>CM035620.1:30792914-40792914 GCA_020496765.1 Gossypium stocksii
TAACCCATTTAGGAATACCCATAATACTCCATTAAACCCACCTAGACCAGGGCCTACAGTAGTAGCATACCAATACGGATCTATACCACCTAGGCAATATTTAGATTATAGACAGCCTGAACACCTTTTTAAGAATAAAGGTGTTCGCATGCCTTTAGAAGTATACGTAGAAGATAACCTCCTAAACCTGACTAAGTACAGTCCGCAGGTTTGGCCAGAAGTTATACACCAATAGAAGACTATAACTATTAAGAATTATTTAGAAAAAAATTTAAGCATACTACAAAAGAAGTGGTAAAATGCTTAGAAATGACCCTAGGAAATACAGCTAAAAGGGCGTGGGATAATGAATATAGAGAGTTGCTTACCCTAGGTAATGATCCTCAGAACTTTATAAATCTTGTTAGTAATTTACTGACAGGAAGTGATCTTAATATGGGATCTAGATACCAATAGTCAGACGCAATTAGAAAATTAGAATAGTTGACCTTTAAGGATTGGACCCATGTTATCCTTTTCCTTAACAATTACATACATTATGCATCAATAAGTCAAAATATTCATAATGAAGAATTCTAGCATAAGTTAATTAATAAGCTTCTAGGAGCTTTAGGACGAGAAATAGAAGAAGAGTATAAAATCTGGAAGACTCTTAATAAAGAACACTACACTTATAATGTTATAACATTAAGTTATTTTATAATGAACATTTGAGTTACAAATGTGATCAAATGGTAATACAGCAACAGAAAAAAAAAAAAAAGGAGGATCATATTCCTTCTATAAGAATATTTATACAACACAACAATAAGCCTAAAAAGAAGCCTTACAAGAAACCTGATAGGACTTATAATAAGCCTAAATACATAGTCCAAGAACCAGGTGAGAAGCCTAAGAGAGTATGGGCTAGGTGATCCTCAACCCGAAAATCTTTCTTAAACCCAAGAAAACATGTTAGAAAATACCACCAAAATAGGACTTAAAAAGATACTATATTGTGTTTTATATATGGTTGATGTGATATGATCGTACCTAAAAAACTAACTATTATCATGATAAAGGCAAGCGCACCTATTGAACAGTAGTATAGCTTATGGCAAGACTGGAATGTCGAACCCACAGGGACTAAAAGTACTAGTATTAACTTTCTTTTTATTATCTAGCCTAGAAATAATTGGAGATTTGTTTAAATTAAAAATTAACTAAACTAAGATGCGACAGAGAGTAAGTTGGGGAAAATACTTTTAGAAAATTGATTGATTAAGACAATACCCAAGGAAGAATCCACCTAGACTTCACTTGTTATTTGACTCTAAACTAGACGATTTATTCACTTGACTTGATCCGTAGAAATCCCTAATTTATGTTAATATCTCTTTCAAGACTAAAAACAACTAACCCTAGGTTGATTAATTGAAATTTCTTTCTAATTAAAACCCCTAGTGTTGCATTAACTCGATCTATGGATTTCCCTATTAGATTTGACTCTAATCCGACAAATTTTCATCGTCCTATATCTAGGATTGCAATCAACTCTGCTTAATTATGTTCGATCTACTCTTAGACAGGGACTTTTGCTCCACTGAATAAGCACATTCAACTTGAATTAATACCCTAAAATATTAACACAAGAATTAAAATACAATTAATAACAAATCAAATATTTATCATATAATTCAGAAATTAATAACAAGAACCGTCTTAGGTTTCATCCCCCTCAGGTATTTAAGGGATTTAGTTCATAATTGTAAAAGAAAACATCTCAAAATTGGGAAAACAACAAAACATAAAAAAAAAAACCCAAAAACCCCTAAAGGGAATTGAAGGGAGATCTTCAGCCTTGATGGAGATCCTTGCTTCCGAGATGAATCGATTGGTGTTCCTTGAGTAATTCCTTGCTTTCTACTTTGTGTCCCTTTTTGTTCCTCCCCTTGGGTGTTTTTATAGACTTTAGAATGCCCAAATTACTTAAAAATTAGCCATTTCCAGGTAGAATTGAAACAGGGCTCGACAGGGATACACCCGTGTGAGGATGCTCAGGCCATATGCAATTCTGTGTGTCACACACGAGCGTGTGGTTTACCCTTGTGAAAATGCCTAGACCATATTGAATACTAATTTTGGCCCATTTTTTCCATTTTTGGCCCGTTTCTCGCTCTTTTAACTTTCCTATGCTCACCTAAGTATAAAATATGAAATTAAAGGATTAGGAGCATCAAATTTCATAAACCTAATGATAAATCACCCATAAATGTGTCAAGCATGGGATAAAAATATGTATATATTATGGTTTATCAGTGGTCAAGTAGGACACATAGCCATACACTATCCTAGAAAGCATAATTCCCATTATAGAGAAGCTAAGCTTACCAATAATATGAATATAAACTTTATTCATATAATAGATAATATGAGTTACACTGAGACTATATACTCTATGGTTTCAGAAATAGACTATGAATCCCTAGATATAGAAGGATTAGAAGAAGAAGAAGGTAGAAATATGAATAACTTTATAAATATGATTCAAAACTTTCAAGGTTTTGATGTAGACCATATGATGAGAGATATACCAGAAACTACCTGTCAACAGGACTGGGAACATAACACGGGATCCGATGATAGACAATGTTACATTTATCAGTGGTTTCCCTCTATAGACCAATGTGCTAAGTGTAAAAAATATAAGCTAGAAGCATGTAGAAAATGCTTAACAGAACGACTTAGTTATGTCTGGGTAGAACTTATCTACCTACATAGGTACTGGATTACTAGTCTATCCTGGTATTATTTCTCTAGGTGCAGACGTTTGATCCATTAGGTCTTTTGGTAAATTATTAAAGAACTTATCAAAAGATTCTTCTATATCTTGGTCTTGAAAAGCTATGGATTTCTTTAATCCTTCTTCTATTAACTCTTTGATACGAACTCAGTTCGGTGATGATTCGAGTCGTTTGTTGTGCCCAATCGTAAAATTGAGGAATATCGTTCCTTGGAGTTTTAAGAATGCAAACTGAACAAATAGGGTATTTTTTTAAACAATGAGTTGAAATATTTTGATAGGATAGGTATGGTGTTTGGCTAAATAAGGATATGGAAAGTGTATGGTTTGGCTAAAGAAGGAAACAAAGGAAACAAAGATGTTAAATAGAATGGATAGGTTAATCTTAAGGACAAGGATGAACCAATACTATGAAAGAGTATTGACCCAAAACTTATAAGTCACTTAAGGTGGATAGAAGGATAGATAAACCGTGACCCACTATCTATATGGAGATAGGAACCAATCGGTATAAGAGTGAACACCACATTGGTTATGAGTGATAAGTTCAAAAGAAATAAGATAGACACAACAAGCTGAGCTTGATAAGTCTATTTTGAGTCTCAAAAGAACAATGAGAGTTGAATCAAACTCACAAAATTATGAAAATTCATATATGAAGCAAAAAGTCCCTAACATTGTCCTTTTACAAGCTATTTATAGGTACTAATATGACTATTAAAATTCAAAATTTATATAAGCTATTAACAAAATATTAAAATTTGGTTATAACTCTTAATGGGCAGCCAAAGAGTCATATCTTTTCGTTGGATTCATGCATAGCTGAAAAGTCATGCGTCTTCACTTGATAAAGGCTTAATGGTCCATTAAATGTGCTATTTGATGTCACTTCATTTTCCCACTTAACCAAATGCCTTAATGCTTGTGTATTCATCTCTTTAATTGGTACCATAACTAGCTTTGATTGCATGAAACCGATCAGACTTGAAGAGTCACTCTTGGTCCATTTGAAAAGCCACCATAATGAGCTTTGAGTGCTTCAATATCCACCAAAAATGTTCCAAATATGCACCAGCAATTAAGTGACCAAATGCACACTTTTTTATACCAAAACTAAACAGCCAATTGAATGTGACAACATTTGATTCTTCTTGGCAAACGAACAACCCTATTGTAGCTTTAAAATATGTGACCAGCCTTTTGGACTTTCCTACAACAAACTATTAAACACACAATTAATTTATTTAAGAAAAATTAAACACACTATAGCTTATGCATTAAAACATAGCAGCTGATAAACCATGATATATGCATATTTTTTATCCTATGCTTGGCATATTTATGGATGATTTATCATTAGATTTATGGAATTTGATACTCCTAACCCGTTAATTTCATGTTTTATATTTAGGTGAGCATGAGGAAGAGAAAAGAGCAAGGAACAGGCCAAAAACAGACAAAATGGGCCAAAACCAATATTCAACACGGCCTAAGCAGTTTCACACAGGTAAACCACATGCCCGTGTGTGACACACAGAATTCAACACGGCCTAAGCATTCTCACACGAGCGTGTCCCTGTCGAGCATGTTTCAATTCTAGACAGAAAAGGCTAATTTTTAGGTGATTTGGGCATTCTAAAGTCTATAAAAACACCCAAGGGGAGGAACAAAGGAGACACAGAGTAGAAAGTAAGGAATTACTCGAAGAACGCCAATTGATTCATCTCGGAAGCATGGATCTACATCAAGACTAAAGATCTCCCTTCAAATTCTCTTGAAGTTTTTGGGTTCTTTATGTTGTTGTTTTCCCTATTTTGAGATGTTTTCTTTTATAAATATGAACTAAATCCCCTAAATACTTGAGGGGGATGAAACCTAAGATGAATCTTGTTATTAATATCTGAATTATATGATAAATATTTGATTTGTTCTTAATTGTGTGATTAATTCTTGTGTTAATATTTTAGGATATTAATTCAAGTCAAATGTGCTTATTCAGCGGAGCAAAAGTCCCTGTTTAAGAGTAGATTCAACACAATTAAGCGGAGTTGATCGTAATCCTAGACATAGGATGACAAAAATCTGCCGGATTAGAGTCAAATCTATTAGGGAAGTCCATAGATAGAGTTAATACAACACTAGAAGTTTTAATTAGAAAGAAATTTCAATTAATCAACCTAGGGTTAGTTGTTTTTATTCTTAAAAGAGATATTAACATAAATTAGGGATTTCTACGGATCAAGTCAAGTGAATAAATTGTCTAGTTTAGAATTGAATAACAAGTGAAGTCTAGGTGGATTCTTCCTTGGGTATTATCTTAATCTATAATTTTTTCAAAAGTATTTTCCCCAACTTACTCTCTGTCGCGTCTTAGTTTAGTGAATTTTTAATTTAAACAAATCCCCAATTATTTCTAAGCTAGATAATAAAAAGAAAGTTAATATTAGTACTTTTAATCCCTGTGGGTTCGACATCTCGGTCTTGCCATAAGCTATACTACTGTTCAATATGGGCGCTTGCCTTTATCGTGATAATAGTTTAGTTTTACAGGTTCGACCATCATCATAAATATCACTAGCAAGTTTTTGGTGCCGTTACCGAGGATTTAAAATATTAGGAACACTCGATTTTTATTACTTTAGCCATTTTTACTTTTATTGCAATTTATTTTTTTATTTTCAATTTATTTACTAAATTTTTCTTTTCATTCTTCCCTGACAAGTGTTCTAGTTTATGACTAGAAGAAATCCGTCAAGACCTTTGCTTTTTGATAGTGAGATAGAAGCATCAGTTCGCAGAAATCGTAGAGAAATAAGGCGGAGCCTTCAGTACATAGAAGAAGAGCAAGAGGACGTAACCAATACTACTGAAGAGATGGAGGCAAATCAGAATATTCCGTTACCTCCTGTGGTAGCCGCAAATCCTGTGAATCAGAATCCTGCTCCTCGTACTATGTACGATTATGCTAAGCCTAATTTAGCTGGTACTAAATCTAGTATTGTTAGTCATCCTATTGCTACAAATAATTCTGAACTGAAACCTAACACTATATAGATGATACAACAGTTTGTTCAGTTTGATGGTTTGCAGGACAAGGATCCTAACACACATTTAGCTAACTTTTTGGAACTCTACGATACCTTTAAAATTATTGGCGTTTCTGATGATGTCATTCATCTTCGGTTATTTCCCTTTTCTCTAAGGAATAAGGCTAAACAGTGGTTGAAGTCTCTACCACGAGGGTCTATCACTACTTGGGAACAAATGACTGAAAAATTTCTTTTAAAATATTTTTCGCCGGCTAAAACAGCAAAGTTGAGGAATGACATATCTTCTTTTGTGCAGATGGATCTAGAAACTCTTTATGATACATGGAAGAAATATAAGGATTTATTGAGAAGGTGCCCTCACCATGGGTTACCTCTGTGGCTACAGGTTCAGACTTTCCACAACAGTTTAAATCCCTCAACAAGGTAAATGACAAATGCAGCTATCGGTGGAATGATAAATAACAAAACACCTGAGGAGGCTTATGAGTTTATAGAGAAGATGTCATTGAATAACTATCAGTGGCAAGTTATGAGGACAAAGCCACAAAAAGCCACCGGTGTTTTTAATGTCGACGCAATCGCCATGCTTTCTAGCCAAGTAGAACTTTTGAATAAAAAGATTGATGGTTTAGTTGGTTCTACATTGGTACATCCAGTGATGAGGTGTGATTCAATTGGAGGAGGGATGCACAACACAGATTATCAATCCTTCAACCCTAGCACTGAGGAAGAATAAGTAAACAATATGGGTAACAATTCTAGACCTTAGAATAATCCTTATAGTAATACTTATAATGCAGGTTAGAGGAAGCATCCCAATTTCTCGTGGGGTGGTCAAGAAAATCAAAGGCAACAACCCCCTCCAGGTTTCCAACAACCATCTTACGAATAAGAGAAAAAGCCAAACCTTGAGGAGATGCTCACGAAATTTATCTCAGTTTCAGAAACCCACTTTCAGAATACTGAGACAGCACTTAAAAATCAGCAAGCATTGATTCAAGGCCTCGAGACTCAAATAGGTCAATTAGCTAAGCTGATCTCTGAACAACTATAAGTTAGCTTGCCGAGTAACACAAAATCTAACGTAAGGGAGCAACTTCATGCTATCACTATGCTCAATGAAGGAGGTTTAGATAAACAAGAATCGAGGTAAGAAGATATAGTAAGTAAAGGTAAGGTTGAGGTAAGCCACAAAGAAACAGTAGGTAAAGAGTATAAGCCTCGTGTACCATACCCAAATGCGACAAGAAAAGATCGCGCAGAAGAACAATTTGGTAAATTCCTTAAACTTTTAAAGAAATTACATATTAACTTACCGTTTATTGAAGCTCTTTCACAGATGCCAAACGCAGTTAAATTCTTAAAGGAGCTTTTATCAAATAAACAAAGGTTAGATGAGTTATTGCATGTGGAATTAAATGCAGTTTGCTCAGCTATTTTGCAAAATAAGCTACCCAACAAACTAAAAGATCCAGGGAGTTTTACGATTTCTTGTTTTACTGGTAGTTTAACTGTTGATAATGCATTAGCTAATTTAAGGGCTAGTATTAATACAATGCCTTACAATGTTTAAACAACTAGGCCTTGGGAAACCCAAACAAACTAGGATGAGCATTCAATTGGCTAATAAAACCATTAGGTTTTCTAGGGGTATAATTGAAGATGTTCTTGTTAAAATTGATAAATTTATATTTCCAATAGATTTTGTTATTCTAGACATGAATGATGATAGGAATGTACCTTTAATTTTAGGGCGACCCTTTTTAGCCACTGTTAGGACTATTATTGATGTGGGCACAGGTGAACTCACACTTCGTGTAGGCGATGACACGATTACACTTCAAGCTCGTGATTATGTTAGGATATCTAATAATAGAGATGATATTACAAATTCTTTTAATGAAAGTAAACTTACTATTCAACCTTCTTTGCAGGACATTCCTCGCAAAAGCACAAATGAGCCACGTTCAAGCTCATGCGGCAACAAGTGAACAATCCATGAAGAACGAATGCTACAAATCGAGGAACTAGATGAATCGCTAACATAAGTTAAGGTGAAATCGAGAGGACAAGAGGAACCAAAGTGAATCCATGACAAGCTTACAGATACACAGAGTTAATTTAAGGTTGGGGATCAGGTAATATTAGACAAAAAGGACCCTCGAATTACCCCTTCAAAGCTTCATACAAATGATGCACTTCCCTTCATAATGCTAAATATCTTCCCATATGGCACAGTAGAGGTAACTCATCCAAACCACGACACTTTCAAGGTAAATGGTCATCGACTTAAACTTTATAATGGTGAGGATTTTAATAATGATAGAGAGGAGCTTCGGCTCCATGAACTCTCGTAAATGTGCGCACAAGGTAAGTCGAGCTTAGACTCTAAATAAGTGCTTCTCGGGAGGTAACCTGAGCACTAACATTGTTGACTTTCTTAAATTTCAGTCTATAACTTCTAACAAACACTAACTGAATTACTAAAATGCAGGTTTCTATGACCACACGGCAAGGCACACTGGCGTGCTTGAGGCCATGTACCTACCACAGGTTACCATGGGCGTGTCCTTGGCTGTGTGAAAACAGGACTCAATTTTTCCAAAACTTAGAATGTCACACGGGATGCGACAAATCACGACAACCACGCGATATGGCCATGGGCGAACCTGATTAAGTCACACGGGCATGTGAACCGATACACGGGAGTGGAAGAAGCGTATAGTTCTAAACACGACCGTGTGATGCGGCCGTGGATAACACCATCGGTAAGAAACACGAGCGTGGCCAAAATCGTGTTAAAACTGGACCTTGAATTTTCAAAATATACCTAAACACAGAATGCGATATATCCACACGGGCATGCTTATAGACCATGTGCAAACCTAGCAAAAGCACACGGGCAATTGAACCAAACACACACCCGTGCCCATATACCATGGTCGATACTGATAAATTCACACAGGCGTGTGATACGCTCGTGCCTGTAACCTGCGGACAACACTGATAAATTAACACGAGCGTGCGACATACACATGCCCAGACCCCGTGGGCACCACTGATTAAATCCCATAGGCGTGTGCACCTAGAACACAAGCGTGGGAGAAACGAATTAAGTAGTACACGGCCGGGTGACACGACCGTGTGCACCAACACGCCTAGGGAACACTGGCTTGTTTAAAGGCCGTGAGCGATTTGAACTAAAATTTCATGAAACACACAGCCTGAAAGTAAGGCACACGGGTGTGGGCCACAGCCGTGTGATGCAACACAGGCCTGGCACGGGCATGACCCTATTTAAACCCCTTTAAAATCACTATTCATCATCTTCAACCTCACAAAACCCTAGCCGCCGCACCTTTCTTCCTTCTTTCTCTGGCGAACCTCTTACGACAACCTCTAAATCTGCCCCAACCAACCTTGTTCCGGCCACCCTAACCCCTCCCTAGCCCCACGCACATCCTCTCCCTCATTATACAACCGTGCTCATGCTCTTTCTCCCATCCTCCCTCACTCGGCTGCAAAACTACAAACTACCCCCAATCCACCGTCGTTCGTACCTCCGGTCACTATAGTCAGTTTCCCTTATTCCTTAACTTTCTCTTTAATTTCTCTCATATTCCTAATTATTTACTAGAGTCTTTTTTTTTGCTATTTTCTACTGATTATTATTTCTATTATTCATTATTGTTTAAGACAGCTCGAATTCATGATATTGCTTCTTGTTGTTTATTCTTAGAACTGTTTGATTTATCGTCTCTCATGCGGTTGGTTAGTCAATAAATTAGATTAGGAATTCTTTATTATTTCCAGTATTAGGTACCGTAATTTACTCTTAATATGATATAACTTTTTTGCTTTAGTATTGACTGATTAGTCCATATTAGGTTACTTATTATTCTTGCTATCATGATATAACTCGTTATCATCATTTTACGTTGGTTTGTGCTCAGTTTACTAATATGATGCATGCGTACACATACATTTTTTTGTATTCTTTCAGATTTAGAATGACAAACTCCCGCGACAAATCGAAAGTCACCGTCCCCACTTCAAAAAATCGAAAAGGACCTAGTGCTACATCATCAAGTGCGACCACCAAAGTACGCCACCCTTTCCTCCAGTTTCCACTAGGATCTCAAGAGGAACTATTTTAGATCCTTAGGGCGAGACCCCTCGGCGTAGGACGATGCATCAATTCAGCCGCCTTAGAGCAGGTCTAACTCGCTGACTCAATTAGGGCCCTCCTCACTACCGACCCATGGGAGCACTTCTTCAACATTGTTGAGCTGACATACATGAAGCTCACCTTAGAGCTCTGTTCTACATTCCATTTACAGATAGTTATGTTAAAGTTTGACGATCCCGACACAGTGCAATTCTGTCTTAGTGGCTTGGTACGCCAACTAAGCATCCCAAATTTCAGAGTCGCTTTAGGACTTTATACAGAGGAATTCATGGACGACGACGATTTCTCTGAGCTCCATCGCCACATTCACTATTCTCCTTCCTTCTATTGGATGGCCCTGGTCCCTGCTTCAGCTACTTACGATCCTAGCTACTCTAAGGCATCGACTCTCCCTCCATCACTAAGATACCTACACATCATCCTAGCCCATACTTTGACGGGTTGGCGAGAGAGCACCAACGTCGTTAACAGCCACGATGCTTATTTCTTATAGAGTATGGCACACGAGCACGTCTTTGATTTAGCATACTTCATCTCCCTTGCCATTCATCATCAGACGGAGCGACACAGGAAGCGAGCCATCTGCATAGGTCCGTATGTAACTCACCTTGCACGACACTTCGACCTCCTCAACACATTGGCGTAGTCCTCACCGCTCACACTCATCGGCTAGATGTCCCCACAAGGCATCTCGAGCATGCTCCATATGAGGATGATAGAGCATCGTCATGGGTCCGATCCTCCTCAATACTGTTTAGCTTAGTCTATCGAGCAGGATAACCCAGGGGATATTATTGATGATATCCCCCCACCTCAAGAGGCTCCACCTTCTTAGCCACCACCGAGTCATAGGCCAGTTCATGCGGCTGCTTCATTGACTGACATTTCTGAGCGTCTCACTCGATTCGAGCAGCAGTGCTTTCAATGATATGACCATATTGATGCTATTCTATAGCAAATTTGTCAGCACCTCCACATCTCATCTACACCGCCACCACCTCACGACCCATCTGGCTATAAGGACTTTTTGGTCTATTTATTTTTCTTTTTCTTTTTATTTTTAACTTTATTATTCTTTTTCTTTATCTTTATTTCTATTTTTTATGTTCTAAAAAACTTATCTTATTTTATCTTGAAAATTTTATTTTTATAGCTATTTCTTAATGAGTAACCATGCTAATCCATGTTTCCTAAAACATTATTAATGCTATTATAGTTATATAGAACTTAAAAGCTCAATATTACTCAGGATTATACAACTTCACTAGGAAAGGTACTCTACGACTGCCATGTCCAGCTCGACCATGACCATAGCCACCACAATATCATACACCACGTTAATATCTTCCTTTGGAATGGTACTTGTGAACACCCCAACCTCTACCATAATCGGAGTATCCTCTCCTACCTTCACTTCTGATGAGTTCATCATACATCTTATTAGTCGTCTTTCTAACTCCGCTCTCACTACTCCAATGATTCATCTAAAATTCAGGAAGTTTCAATTCTCTCCCTCTCTTATGATTTATGCTTATATTCTTACTTATCTTTGTACATTGAGGACAATATACAACTTAAGTGTAAAGAGGTTATTAATTTTATTATCAGAAAATCCCTGAATTTTGTCTTGTTCTCAAGTCACTCTTTCATATCACTATTAGAATGAATTTTGATTGATTTATGATTTCTATTGATATGTTTTGGATTAAAACATAGGTATTTGTGCTTTGATTATTTAAACTTTAATATATTAGAGAATTAATCATGAAAAGTTGATTTTTGAGAATTAAAATTTTTCTAGGTTGTTTCCCCAAATTTAGGTATTACCTTGAAGTTTGAAATTCGCAGGATTGACATCAAAAGCCATAATTTTTGTGAGATTTTGAGCCTATAGAGCATATTTTCTTTCTTGCTCACTTTTATTGTTGCTATAAGTGTGTCAATATTGATCTGTTACTCTAGAACTTGCTTCGATTATACATGTCAAGACCACACCATTGATTTGATATACCAAGATGATAAAGGCATTTAGGTTTAACCTACTCACTCCAAAAAAGCTTACCTTCATAACTGACCCTTAGTGAAACCCCTTGAGCTTAACAAACTATTAATTGATTTACCCTTAATATTAGCCTATAACCTATTATTGTTGAAATCCCCTTAATTAATTTGATCCCTATTTTTTCGAGATTTGAACTGAACAATTATCTAGCTATGTTTTCCATTTCAGTTAGTGAAGTTTTAATATTTGATTTGTTCTTAAAAAAATAATTTCAATTATTAATTTGTCATTTAGCATATTATTATGAAGTTATGTAATTCTTGATCTTAAACGATGTTATTCATGAGGAAAAGCTCAATTCTAGGAATATTTATATTCAATGATGCAATTTCTCAGTATTGGTTATTTTTCTAGTTAGGTAATTTTTCAGCTCAATCTCGATTCTAACCTTCTCTTTCAGCTTGTGTCCACACCCCTAGCCTAAGCCCCGTTACAACCCGTTTAAAGACCTTTTTATCGATGTATCATCTCAATTTATAGTGGTAGAGATTTGATTTTCATGCAAGCCTATAGTAATAGCTTTTCATGTTGACTAATAAGTGCTTAATTTCTAAACCCTAAACACTTTGAGTGATTTGAGTGAATCTTTAGTGAGGATGTCAACTCTTATTAGTTTTGAATTAAAGGTGATTACTTAGATAAAGGGAGATGCCAATATTTTTGTGGTGAAATGATCAACTTGGATTGTTTGAAAATTTGATGCTTTTTTAGTTGAATTCTCAATGTATAATTACTTGTGAATTAGTTCAAAACATTATTGATAGGAATTATAAGTTGAGAAGAATGAATTTTAATTGTGAGTTGAGGATTTTGCTTGAGGACAAGCAAAGGCTTAAGTGTGGGGATATTTGATAAAACATGATATTTACATATTTTTTATCCTATGCTTGGCATATTTATGGATGATTTATCATTAGATTTATGGAATTTGATGCTCCTAAACTGTTAATTTCATGTTTTATATTTAGGTGAGCATAAGGAAGAGAAAAGAGCAAGGAACGGGCCAAAAATAGACAAAATGGGCCGAAACCAATATTCAACACGGCCTAAGCAGTTTCACATGGGTAAACCACACGCCCATGTGTGACACACAAAATTTAACATGGCCTAAGCACTCTCACACGGGCGTGTCCCTGTCGAGCTCTATTTCAATTCCAGTCGAAAAAGGCTAATTTTTATGTGCTTTGGGCATTCTAAAGTCTATAAAAACACCCAAGGGGAGGAACAAAGGAGACACAGAGTAGAAAGCAACGAATTACTTGAAGAACACCGATTGATTCATCTCAAAAGCAATGATCTACATTAAGACTGAAGATCTCCCTTCAAATTCTCTCGAAGTTTTTGGGCTCTTTATGTTTTGTTGTTTTCCCTATTTTGAGATGTTTTCTTTTATAAATATGAACTAAATCCCCTAAATACCTGAGGGGGATGAAACCTAAGACGAATCTTGTTATTAATATCTGAATTATATGATAAATATTTGATTTATTCTTAATTGTGTGATTAATTCTTGTGTTAATATTTCAGGATATTAATTCAAGTCAAATGTGCTTATTTAGTGAAGCAAAAGTCCTGTTTAAGAGTAGATTCAACACAATTAAGGGAAGTTGATCGCAATCCTAGACATAGGATGACAAAAATCTGCCGGATTAGAGTCAAATCTATTAGGGAAGTCCATAGATTGAGTTAATGCAACACTAGGGGTTTTAATTAGAAAGAAATTTCAATTTATCAACCTAGGGTTAGTTGTTTTTAGTCTTGAAAGAGATATTAACATAAATTAGGGATTTCTACATATCAAGTCAAGTGAATAAATCGTCTAGTTCAGAACCAAATAACAAGTGAAGTCTAGGTGGATTCTTCCTTGGGTATTATCTTAATCAATCAGTTTTCCAAAAGTATTTTCCCCAACTTACTCTCTGTCGCGTCTTAGTTTAGTTAATTTTTAATTTAAGCAAATCTCCAATTATTTCTAGGCTAGATAATAAAATGAAAGTTAATACTAGCACTTTTAATTCCTGTGGGTTCGACATCCCTGTCTTGCCATAAGCTATACTACTATTTGATAGGTGCGCTTGCCTTTATCATGATAATAGTTTAGTTTTATAGGTTCGACCATCATCATAAATATCACTATTAATAGCCAAATAACATACTTATATAAACAAACTCAAACACATTTAACAACAAAGATGCTTAAATGCATGGCTTAATTAAGATGTGAACTAAATGAACAATGAATTACTTAATGCATGACTTCATTAAAAGATGCATTTAATAAACAAGACATAATTAAAGACTCATATTATAATAACTAAAATAACTAAAATAAATAAATCAAAGTCCTTATTCCAGCAACCAAATTAACAAACTAGAATTAAAGCTTCATTTTGCACTTAGGCCCCTCATGCTTGAACCAATTCCAATGTCATCGAAGATTATCGAAACATGATGTGGCCGGGATGCATCACTCTTCATGAATTATTTTAAACAGTTCTATTTTCTTATGAGGTCTTTTATTAAGGATTCCTCTTTTTTTATGTATTTAATCCTTTGTTTTTCTGTTAATGTTATTAAATAGTTTGTTTTTCTTTTAAATTCTTGTAAGTATTTAAATTCTGACTTATAATCTTCTTATTTATTATCTATATTTATTAGTTATTTTTCTTCTTCATCGTCAGTCATATCCGAGTGAGTCGAAGATGGTACATAACTAGGTATATTTTTATTAATATAATTAATAAATCTCACTGAGAGATTTCCAAAGTTATCACACGATATTCTCCCTGCTTGAGAAACCAATCTTTGGTTATGACGCCTGAAAAATATCTTCTAATTTCCAGGATAGTCCAGCTAACTGCTCAGGACTAAATTCTGGAGCTTTTATAAATATAATAGATTTAGATGCAATTGCTTCGATCACATCCGAAATCTCACATTTATAACTAATTTGTATATTTTGGGTGGCTTTTCCAAGCATTCCTAGAGTTATTGCAATATTTTCTCTTTCTATATTATCGTATCCTTTAGTCATTATTCCTAATTTTATTTGATATAAGTCTTTAGTCATTAGGAAAAAATCTACGGCGCAATAAAATAGACCACAATTCTTATTCATATCCACTTCCATTATGGCTATGATCTTTTTTTGAGGTATGGATATACTACCATCGTATATGACTAACAGGGTCTTACAACCTAGTTGGGTTCTAGTCATTCCTTTGACCCCAACAACTATTAGTCCTATATATGTATATTTATTACCTGTATTTTTTAAATATTTTGCATTCTTCTTATTTATTAAGGGTAATGTTTCATTATCGTTATCACCACATTTTATTGTTTTTTCTTCAATTGTCTTAATTAACTTAGTTCTAGTTATAAACTTACTATGTTTGGACAAGATTTCTTGTCTAAACAACTTATGATTATCCTGCTTAAAATTTTCTATATCTTTATCGATATCTATAGTTTCTGTAATTTCTACTTTATTTGTGTCTTTTTTAGTATTAAAGATCTTATTAAAAATACTCTTATTTTCATTCTTCTAATTATTATTATGGTAATTAGAACTAGAACCTCTAAGAGTTACACTTGAATCGCTAAAAGGCCTAAACATCTTTATCTTCTATAATATTATAATTAGGGTCTATTATTAATCCTTTCTATGGATATATTCTATTTTCTACTGATCTTACTGCAGCTACAACTGTATCTTTTATATTATTTCCTAATTGGTTTATCCAATCTAATATCGAAGTTTTAATATCTCTAATGACACTTCTAGTCTGATTATGCTTTTTCTTTATCCACTTATCTTTTGTTATTAGATCTCTTATTATTAACTACATATCTGATTTTATTTATGATACCTTGGTAGAAGGTGGTTTGTTCTTAACTGCTATTATTTCGTTATAAATGGTTTCTAACTTAGCGTTTAACTTATCCTTATTTATACTAGACTGCGAAACGCTAGGTCTGGTTATTATCTATCTATCTAGGGTATTTTTTATTCCTTCTATTTTCTTTTCTAAGATTTCTAATTTTTCTTTCTGTTCTAAGCTAAGACTCTGTTTCTTATATGCTAACTCGTCGATTCTATCACTAAGGGTTGTGAATCCTTTAATTCCTAAGATTGTAAGAGTGTTTAGCTGGGTTACTATGATTCTGTTTTGCTTAGTGGATATACTATTATTATTGCTTATAAAGCCTGAGTGTCTTTTTCCTGCTACGTTTTCTTCTGTCTGTCTAACTACTTCGTTATAAAAACTTAATTCTTTACTATTATTAAAAAGAGTTATGGACATCAAAATCCTAGATATGTTTTATGAAATTCTTCTATTAATTTCTTAACCTTATCAAATTCTTTCTGATTCTCTGTTTGGAATTTTTTAATTAATTCTAAGGTATGTTCTTAAACTTCTTTTGGTAACTGTAAAAGTTCTCTTATGTCTTTCTTAGAGGAAAACTTATCAGCCTTATGAAAGGTCTTTTCTACTCTTTCTGTTAATAGATCTAGACTAGCCAATATTTGACAGTGGTCTTTTCTATGTATTTTTATTAATTCTTTTATATTTTTAGACTCTTCTAAAATCTCTGTGTTATTTCCTTTTTCTTTTATTAAATTAATTATCCTTTCTTGATTATCCCTTATTATATCTAACTGTTCTAAATAAATTTTTAAATTATCTTGATTATTACTAGAGCTTTCTGGTTTATCTTGGATTAAGGTTTTTATCTCATTATTATCTTTCCAACAATTTTCTAAAAAATTACTTATTAAGTCTACTACCAAATTTAACTGATAATTTATAGAGTTATCTTCTAAACTGTTCCACAGATGGTGGTACTTCATTCTAGGGTAGTCTTTATGCCTAAGATTACAGACTAACTGCTGCTAATCTCAGTATTTGTTATAAAAATATGGTTTTCTAACATATGGTATACTCAAATCTAAATAAGCTAATCTTCTATCGGTTTTATTTTTGTCTATATTCAATTTTATAAATTATAATCTAATTATTGAGACGTCACTCTACTACCAAGGAATGGTGGTGTTCCAGAATTTTTTGTTTCAGAGACATTGCACGATTGGTTTTAGATTTTTGGTCTGAGTTATGTGGGTTTATAGGGTGTCTAGGAGGGTTTTAAGGCCCTGAATATGATCTAAATAGAAGGGTTTATGGAGTAAGACCTCTAATTTAGATAAGACTTCTACTTGATTTCTTATACTTTCTTTATAAAACTCTATATTTTTTAAAATTATTATCTTATTAAATAGATCTTCAAATGCAGATTCTAATTTATACAATGGTATGAACCTGATATGCAGAATATGCACCTGGGTGTTATCTATATGATCCAGGTTTTCTCGATTATTTCAAGATTCGGGGGTGGATACCGACGGTAGGATACCTTGCCGTAGTATATAAAATCGGTCTCTTGGTTATCTTTGTTATTAATATGTGTGGCAGTTTCTGAGTTTCTAAGCGAAAATCTTCTCAGTCAAGACAAGCCAGTACTCGCCTCTCAATATATGCAGTATGTATGTATGAATGAGTATGAGTACGGGGCGTTGTTACACCCAGAGAAGATCCGTTATATCTTTTAATGATATATAAGGCAACTTAGTGGGTTTCCAGCCAATATACTTCAAACTCAGAACTATATATGTATGAATGTAAGAGAGAGGGTGAGTAAGAAATTCCTTACAGAGATAAGAGGATGGCAGCGGAATGTAGGAAAATAGGAGACAAAAAAGAGAAAGTGAAAGCAGAGCAAAATTTCTTAATTTTCTATTGCTTCCTTGTAGTTGTAGGAATACTATGTGGGGGTATTTATAGTAAAATATAGAATCTTTCTTTTCTGAAAAGTTATTTTATTTATAAAAGTAATAATTGGCAGTCACGTGGAGCGCAAATACCGTTACTTTTGTTAGATTCTTTATGAAAAGTAGTTCTGTCTTTATTAAAGTAGGTAGCATTATTAAAAGCATTTTCAAAAACCTCCCGCTTTTTGAAAACGTTAAAATAGCACGACTAGTTTGAAAAGTTCTTTTGGACTTAAAGTCTGGATTTATAAAATAATTAAAATTTGTGAAATTTTTTTTTACATGAACACAAAAGAAATGAAAGAGATAGCCCTCTTCGATTCAGGAGGTAATGAATCATAATATACCTCGCTAAACTTCAGAGTTCATCTCATGAACACAAAATTCTCTTTCACCTTTCAAAACTTTGATTTGAAAACCAAATAGATCTAATCTTGCTGACATCTCAATCTCTTTTCCCGTAGCAACCCAACACGACTCTCTCTAGCCTTCAACGGGCTTACAAATGGGTACTTCTATAGCCTTTGAGACTTTGATCCATTTGAAAATCATTTCTCGATTTTAAAAGTGTTTGAGAATCAATCGAAGATGAGAAGTAAGAACAACACGTTTGAACATAAACAATAAATAAAAAATAAGATCGAAAGATCGTAAAAAATATGAAGAAACTTTTAAAACTTCATTAAAATATTTAAAAATTACAAAATAAAAGACATTGATAGTTCATAGCAAGGGAGACAAGCTCAACCTTAAGCTACGGAGAGGTATCTAAGATATTTTGAGATTATCCATCAGGATATTGGTGATGAACCACCAAAAACCTTTCTAGGAAACTCTTGCTACCTTAACTCTCGACTATTGGTAGAATAATTCAACCAATTTCTTAGCTAAGTTATCCACACCTCAAACTGAAAACTAAGCATTCCTTATATAGGCTAACCCGGGTGCTCATTGGGTTCCATCGTCAGTTGCGCGTGATAAAGGAGATGCTTTTACAAAAGTAAAAGACAAAAATAAAGAGATTCCAGACATGACTTAGAACCTTGAAAACTGTAAGGCAAGTAGGTTTATATTTTACCTCTGTTGTCACTACTTATTTACAAAATGACCTTGATGGCTCAGAGGCCCCCATCAAGCTGGGCTTTATGACGAGCTTCCTGGGCTTTAGGCCCCTTTGTACTCATTCTAGGTATCTTCTGGTATACTCATTTTATCAGTCTTGGTCTGATGTTCTTCTTTATATAAGGACTTGATGAAGGCCCCCATTGTATCATATAATCTTCTGGTATACTCATTTTATCATATAATTTATAATTATTTTTATTTTATTTTAAATATTATCATATAATTATATTAATTGTTAATGTTTGTTTAGTTACAAATTGAAGTTTTTTCAAGTTTCAGATGTGATTTATCTTGGGATCAAGCTCAAATTAATATCGGGCATGAATCATTATGGGCTTGAGTTTGGCTTTTTTCGGGTTTAGATTTTTTCAAGTTCATATTCTTTTCGAGTTGGGACTTTTTAAGCTTAGAGTTTGTTATTTTAAATTATTATAAGTTTGAATTGACATGAATAGAGTTTTGGGCTTAAATCTATTTCCAACTCTAATAAAAACGCAATATAAGGGAAAAAAATGATAAAAGTAAACATAATGATAAATTCTAACCGAAGTAACGTAAGTTAAAAGAAAATTTTCTTTGTGATTATGATTCACGTTTCATTGTTATCAATTCCATTTTCATTTCGGATCAAATTCTTAGAGCCTTTCCTTGACATATAATTGATAGATGAATGAATATTTGTTACATATTTTAAGTCTTAATTTGCTCACAATTGCTTTATTCTTGAGTAAATTTTAGTTAGTTTTGAGTCATTAGATCCACGTTAGAACTAGCTTTTGTAAAATGAGTTTTAGATTATTTTTAGTGTTTTTATGTTATTTTTAATAAATTTTATTTTATTTTATTTAATTAAATAAATTTTTTCAAAGTCTTTTTATAGGCATTGGATCAAGTTCAAGGAAAGACAAATGGATTAGGAAAAGTAGTGCGAGTAAAAAGCTAAAAAAATAAAAGGAAGAAATGAGATTCTGCCGAAGAAGGTTGCGACATGACTTTTCCCAAGTTGCGACATTGGCTTGAAAATTTGTTTTTGTTTTTATTTTTATTCCGTTTTTAAATAGACTTTTTGATTTTTTTTCATCCTAACTTATGATTTTGCCCTAAAAAAATCTTGTAAATAGCTGAAGCAGTGGGACTTTCTTAGACTTTCTTACACATTTTATTACGTTTTCTTAATTTTGAGTTTTGCAGTCACTCTTAATTTAAAATTAGCATTTATGCGGTTAAGATATTTCTTGGTTAATGGCTCGTAATTAAAATAAGTTCAAATGTTGATTTAGAAATAAGACTACGATTTAATTCTCTAATTTCTGCCCATGCTTTAATTTTGTGTGAAAGCTAGGTTGATAGAAATTCTAAAAGGAAAGTTGTAAATCTCAAATGGAGCAAGAGGGGGAGTGAATCAGTGATTAAGAATTTTAAGGGAGATGAGAAAATAAAAATGATACAATGATTTAGAGTGGTACATCTTCAATTGTTTCCATTATTAAATTTATTAATTTAAAATTTTTTAAGAACAAAATTTGACTTTTATAACATTATTTTTTTAAACGGGCAAGATAAATTTACTTCCCTTAAAAGTTAAAAAACCTCTCACAATTTTAAAAATGAAATTTAAACAAGAAATATCCTCTTAAAAGCTGATGTATAATGATTTAAACTCACTCAAACAAATTATAACACTTGAAATAATAAAAAGAAATTAAACTTTGAGTGTGCATAAATGTAAAATAAGAATAACAACGAAAGTATTAGATTTTTTCATAAATAATTTTTTAACTTCGATTTTTTGTCTTCATCTTGGTGCTTGAACTCTATCTATACTCCCTTATTGAACTCTAATCATTTGGAGTCGTTGGAGCTTTTAATTCAAGCATTAAATGCAGTGGCTTTGCAACTGGGTGTAGTAGCAACTTCGGTGATGTTTGACATTCGATTATTAATAAATTTAATCAAGGCTTGCGCAAATCTCAACTTTTATCAATTGGTAGGAGATTGACTCTTGAAAGGTCGATCTTTTCTAACTGACCTATGTAATTTGTTTTGTTATTCCAAATGTTGGACAGTGTTTATACTACTTTGAATAAGATAACAGCAAGGTTTATTTGGGGATCTTCCAAAGATAAGAAAATCCATTGGATTAATTGGCAAACTAATTGTTTGCCGAAAAGTATGGCTTAGCTTGGTTGAATTTAAGGTAAGAAATTGTTTTGTTATTCCAAAGGTTTGTATAATGTGAAAGATTATCGCAACCAAGTAGCTACAAGGGCCATTCAACCGAATGGGTTATGGCAACATGTATGGGTTAATTAGTTTAACCCTTTCAAAGGGGGATTCTTTATGAGGAGATATTGTGGGGAAGAATTCCCACCGAAATCAAAATGTTTTAAAGGGGTATCGTATCAACAAATTCTTCTAATTGTGTTGTTTTGCAATTTGGTCCTAGAGTCTGTTGAACACCTAATTTGCCAGTTGTGACAACGTTTGGAGAATTTGCAGTGTTGGTGCACAAACCGGGACCTTTAGTTGGTGCAGCCGAAAAAAAAAAACTTCCTCATGAGTTGGAGCTCACAAAGGGTTTTAAAAACAATTTATGCTAGCTTGGAAATAACCTTCTTTTTTGGCTTTCTCATGATTTATTTCGGCTATTCCAAAAAGAGATAGTGTTCAAGGGTAAATTTTTTTTATTCAGAACAACTTTATGATGTTGCCATCATGAGATTGGGGGTGGTGGTGTCATGCGAAGTGGCTAGAGTCGAGATGCTCTATCGAGGAGTTCATGCAATCTTCGAAGTATTATTGACCTCTAAGGTGAATCAGTGAGCAATCATCTATTTGCAGATGGAGCCATCCTTCAATGGGATGGGTAAAGTTCTATGTTGATGTGGCAGTAAGGAGCAGTTATGATCTGGCTGGTATTGGAGGTGTCCTTAGGGACCATAAGGATGTGAAGCTTCTAAAATTTTCAAAATCTATTGATGCTTTAGATCCGGCTCTAGTAACCACTTGCTATCAAGGAAACATGCATTATTTTCTCTGCTTCTAAATGGGCTGATTTTGCTAAATTAATCATTAAAACGGATTTTAATAAGGTGGTGGACTGGTTCAAATATCTTGCCAGTGCTCCTTTAACTTTAAAAGCATTATTCTCTCGTGCTATAGTCTTTGCGGAGGTAGTGAGTGGGAGGATAACTAGTTCCTAGGGAGGACAATGTGGTTGCAGATAATATTGCGAAGGTGGGTATTAGCAAAGCTTCTAACATGTTAAATTGTTTGGTTAGTGCTATGTGTAAAGTTATGATTATAAATTACTTCTATTAGTCTCTTGAAAGATTATAAATTAGTATAATAATAAAATTATTTTTTAATTCTAAAAAATTTACAATTTAATCATGACTTTTTTTTTTGTCTTGCTTCTGTATATGATAGATGCAATAATTAAAATTTTAAGCTAAATAAACTATATAATTCGAATTAAATAATTTATATTAAACTAAATAAAATATAAAAGAAATTATGAAGTTGAAAAGCATTACAACCTAAACTACTAAATAATCCAATAACGTCCAAATCTCTAAAAGCAAAATATATTCTTTCAACTCACGAAAGTATAACAAACCATATGCTTGAAACCATGCAAGTGATCGGTTGCTTCAACAAGTTTAACCCTTGCACTCTTTCGACATGGTTGCTTCATTTGTGCCCATTCCTTATCTTCGCACCCTTAATTTTCGTATGATGCTTATTTCTTATCTACAATACTTAGTTTCGATTAAATGTCCTTTTATGGTTCACAACGTAGGGGTTTGCCTACCAATTACGTAGACACAAATTTTTGGAGAAAGAGAGTTTGTTTAAAAACTTGAAAAGTAGGTTCGTGGGGTGATATATCTATATCTAAGTTAATTTGATTGAATTTGTGTACGAGTCAATTAAACACCAATTTAATTAAAAAATGATTAAAATATATTTTTATATATAAAGTAAGTTGTATTATTATGAGAATATTTTTATTTTTTTATATTTTTATATAGTATACTAACTATGAGATTTTTTTAATTCCAAAAATGGAGTTAAGCTTTGTAGATTTAAAAAAAAAAAAAAAACCCCAACTCTTAATCTACCAAATAATTATTTAATATATTATTAATAAAAATAACATTTAATTTAATAATAAATATTAATTAATAGTAATATTAAAAAATATATTAATATAAGACATGGTTAGTTTAGTTTTTATTACTGAATTTTTTTGGCGTAGAAAAATTAAATAGATAGTGAACTATGAAAAACAAAGGATAAAGAAATTTAGATTAGAAAATTTACCATTATATATAAAAATAAAATTATTTCATATTTAATTTAATAAAAATATTAATTGAATTGTAGATAAAATTATATATTAAAGTAAGGATGTCAAGTGTCTAAAGCCATTCTTCTACGGTTCCATTATGTATTTTGTTATTATATAGATATTATTATTATAGATAATTGAATTAAATTGCACAAATAGATAAATGAAGAAAAATGTATGAATAATGTTGCTTCCTTTTGGGAGTGATGATGTAATTAGTGGAGGTTGGCATTTGAGTTACAAATGGAAAGCTCTCCAAGTTCATAATTGATTATTTAATTATATGAGAAAGTGTGTAAACAACCCTTTCTTTCCTAAATAAATCACTATCACTTCAAACCTTCTTTATTCCTTGGCTATTATCGTAATAAATGTTCGCAAAAAAAAAAACTATTTCCCACGGAAATATCTAAACATAGAAATACTAATTATTATTATAACTTTTTTCCATTTCTAATTCCCATTCATAATTTTTCAATTACCTTTTTCACAAAAATCAATGTTCTAATAATTGATAATCATTAGTTTTCTGTCCTAATCAGTTAACTCGTTTTATCGATTCAAAAAATAAATTGAATAAATAAATATTTTTTTATAAAATAAAATTATTATAACTATTATAAAGTCAATTCAACCATTAATAGTTTTGTCTCGATTTTTATTTTCTCTCAATTATTAATAATCTCTTATATTGAATTAATATACCAATTGATTTTCGATTCAATTAGTCCAATTCAAAAAAATATTAACTAAAACTAATAATTTTCTTTGATAAACTCTTTTTCTATTTCATTGATACGTTTCAAATGATCAACATAAAATTCCAATAATAAAATTTGAGTTAATTGTCATTTCTCAACCATTTAAAGTATAAAAAAAGCAATGTATTTAAGGATTATCTAATTCAATAATAAAAAGAATTGAAAATTATTATTTTTTAATTTCTAATTTAGTCATTGTGTATTGAATTATATTTTCATTTAAAAGAGGATAAAATTAGATAATGTTTAAACATTAAGAGTTTTTTTTCTGAAAAAGAGATTAAATTAATACAATGTGTAAACATTAAGGGCTAAATATGTTATTGTGTCAATTTTAAAAGTTTTCATCTTATTTTCCACTTAGCCATTTAACTGCTAGTAACCTAAAAAAGAAAATTAAATAATTAAATGATAATTTTATAACTTTTCATAATTAGATCACAGAAAAGAATAATTAAATAATTACTAATTAAAAAAGAAGAGACTTATCAAGCGCAAACTTCTCGTGGCAATTAAGCCTCGAAAGCATGGATGACATAGAATTATGGTAACAAAAACTCAAAAACTAGAAAAAGGGGATTGCAATCCCTTCACATTTTTTAGATTTAATTTTTATATTTTAATTAATAACATCCTTAATTATTATCATTATAGTGAAGACATTAAACATGTTTTAAACAATCTTAAATATGCAATTAAGATGTAAATTTATTATTAGATGAATGTGTTTAGATTTTAACTAGATTTTCAAGAAAAATTCATATAATGATAGCAATTAACAATGTTATTAAGTTGGATCTACCAATAACATTATAAAAGTAGAGAGTAAAATTATGTAAAATTAAATTATAGGGATTAAACCTCAAATTCGACATACTAAAGGACTAGAACCATAATTAGCCCAAGAAAAACCCAGACTTATAAGCTAAGGCAGTTGAAATAAATGGAAGGCTTTCACTTAAGATTACAGATTCTCCGTTGCTTTGTGATTCTCTTTCACTGTAAAAATAAATGCTGATTCTCTCTCTATGTGTCTGACTCAGTTCACCACATTACATATTAAAAAAAAAGAAAAACCTTTATGTAAAAACACTTTTTTCAGAATCAGCAAATTGTTATATCATCAATTTAATTTCTATTAATTTTAAAAATTATTTATCTTAATAATATAGGTATTTTTTATTTGGTATAATGATAAATTAAGTTCTCAATATTTATATATTTTGTCAATTTGATCTTAATTTTAAAAATTTTTAAGGTAAATTAATCATCCAAGTCTTAGCGCGTTCCTATTTTGGTCACTGAATTTTTTTGTTCATTTAGTCACTTTCTCTAAGTCCATTTTACATTTTAGTCACTCCACCATTAAAATATGTTTGGTTACCAAATAAAATGTTGATGTGACTTGATATAATAATAAATTTAATCCTTAATGTTTATCTTATTTTTTAATTTAGTCTTGCTTTTTTTTTTAAAAAATCAATAACCTTAACCCTCAATATTTACACATTCTATCAATTTAATCTTAATTCTAAAATTTTTAAAAAAATATTAAAAATTATATAAATATATAATATGTTCAAAAATTATAAAAAAAATATTTAAAATGGTTAAGTTTTTTTTCATTTAATCTCATTTTTTAAAACAGTTAATTAGAAAACATTTACCGATCACCATTCACCTCTCTCACCACCATCCTTACCTTTCATTGCTCCACCAATCACCATCTCTCATCAGTGCTCAACACCAAATCCACACTCAACCTAGCATCTGCCACTCATGGTTAACTTCACCCAACAGAACCCTTCAACACAAAAGACATCCATCTTCACCACCACTCATTGACACTTCACCCTTACCGCAAAACAAGCTTCAAATCAATACTCACCACCATTAACAAGCTCACACGGAGCCCTCTTTTTCACACTCTCTATCATTGTCCCTCATCACTATCACCATATCCAGCCACTTGAACCACCACTCACCGCCTCCCTACCAAGCGCGGAGCCAGAAAATTTAGATTATAGAATTAATTTTGTTTTTGAAAATAAAACATTTAAAAACATCATATAAACTAATACATAATATTAATCATGGTTAAATGTAAGACTATTATAAAACTAGAAAAATAGTAATTAAAAGAAAATGTACACCAAATAAATTTAAATAACGCTTACCTTTTTTTGTTATTATTGTTCACAATGCTTCCTAATATGTTAAAACCGTTGAATTATTTTCTTTTTATCAATGTTGTTAAATATATATTTCTCAATATATGTAATCAAACAATTATATATCCATTGATCTCCAATTCAATTCTTTAAACAAATTTTCAAAATTTTCATTGCAAAAAAAAAAAAAAAAAAACTCTTTGCACACTTCTTCTAGTAACTAGCAAAAACAATGGAAGCCAATATTCAGAACAAACAAATCTAAAACTTTCTTTTAGAAAATATTCTTTTTAGAAAATATTCTACTTCACTATTAGACTTTCTTTTAAAATATTTTTTCATTCTTGTTAAATATTTAGAACAAATAAATATGAATCTTTCTTTTAGAAAATAGTCTATTTCACTTTTAGACTTTTTTCTAAAATATTTTTCATTCCTGTTAAACATTGAGAACAAATAAATCTAAGCTTCAAACTCAAAAGTTTTCCTGAAGCCAACATACAACTAGTAATTTTCTTTTCACAAAATGTCATGAGAATGCAATATCTCAATTTTCAAACAAAAGATTCACAATAATCACAATAGCAACAACTAATTTTGAATAAAAATTTTTTCTTTTTTTTATAAAAGAGCATTACATTGAAGAAAGAAGAAACACAAACAAAAAAGAAAAAGAGAGAGTACCTAAGAACCCAAACCAATAGGCTTACCCTTTGTTGGAATAAATTTTGTTGTAATTTAAAGAAACAACAATAAAAGACTAGGAGGAAAAAAGATAAAAATAATTGATGGTAATGTCACATTTTTATTGAGTTGAAGTGTTGTTTAAATACACGAAAAAAATAACAACCACATCCTAAAATCAAACAACTACTAGATTTCGTGATCAACAAACTCCTAAAATCAGCAACAATAATGAAACAGTTAAAAAAAATGAGAAAATCAGTAAAATTTGTTTTGACCAAATATTGCAGCACCTAAAGCACAACTTCAGCACTCCTCCTTGCTTTGTTTGCTTCACACTTCAAGTTTCTCTCTAAGAAACTCAAACTTGTTTCTAGGTAAGGGCTTTGTAAATATATCAACTAGTTGAAATTTAGATTTGCAGTACTTTAAACCAGCTGAACCTTCCTTCGACACTTCTCTACGAGAAAATTATTTGATTTTGATGTGCTTCGTTTTTCCATGAAAAACAAGATTGTTAGAGATAGAAATTGTAGCTTGATTATCAATGAACACTTTTATGCATCCTTTTTGCTTCAGATTAAAATCCACTAAAACTTTTCTTAACCATAAAGCTTGATTGACAGCAACACTAGCTGCAATAAATTTAACTTTTGTTGTAGATTGTGCCACCGTATTCTACTTTTTGTAACACCATGAGAACACACCTGAACCAAACTTGAAACAGTAACTTGAAGTGCTTTTCAATTCATTAAATGAACCTCTTTAATCACTATCTGAATAACCTTGCAAAATATAATCATGATTTATACAAAATTTGATTCCATAATCCAATGTCCTTTACACATATCTAATGACTCTTTTAGCAGTTGTAAGATGTGTTTCAATTGCACAATTCATAAATTTGAATAATATACTTATAGAATGTAAGATATCAGGTCTTGTAGCAGTTAGATATATCAGACAACCAACTAGACTTTTTTATAATGTTTCACTGACTTTTTCAACTTCATCTTCTATGCTTAGCTTCTCCTTTTGATACATTGGAGTATCTACACTCTTGTATTCATCTATTCTTAAATTTTTCAAAATTTCCTTGGCATACTTCTTTTGAAAAATGAACACTTCTTCATTTTTCTATTTTATTTCCATTCCTAGAAAGTAAGTCATTTCTCCCAAATTCGTCATCTTGAAAGTTTGCTTCATATCTTCTTGGAACTTTCTCACAAGTTCTTAATTGCTTCCTGTGATGAGCAAATCATCCACGTATAGGTAAACAATAACAAAATTGATTTCATCAACTTTGATGTAGTGGGTAGCTTCATTGAGACTTCTTTTAAAACCTAATCGCATTAAGTTTTCATCAATTTTTTTGTACCACACTCGTGGCAACTATTTCAAGCCATACAAGGCCTTCTTGAGCAAGTACACATTATCTTCTTGCTCTTTCACAACAAAACCATCAAGTTACTCAAAGTAATTTTTTTCCTTGAAGAAGCCATACAAGAATGTTGATTTAACATCAAATTTATAGACTTTCCAACCCTTTTGTGCAACTACCGCAAGCAACAACCTGATTATATCTAGTCTAGCAGCAAGAGAAAAAGTGTAAAAAAATCAACACAAAAAATCTGAGCATAACCTTTTACAACAAGCCTAGCTTTATGCTTGTTGATCGAGCCATCGGGATTTAGCTTGGTTCTAAATACCCACTTCACTCCAATCACTTTTCTATCTGCAGGTCTCTTTACCAGCTTTGATGTTTCATTTTTTATCATCAAGAGCTTTTCCTTTATTGTTGTAATCCATTTTGGATCCTTCTCAGTTTCTTAGAAATCTGTTGGTTCGAGTACACCACATTGCATCTTTGGTAAATATCATAAAGTAATATCATACCTCTAAAAGACATATAATCAACCGACTCATCTTCTCTGAGTTGCAATTTTAAAACTGACCAGGTACCACTACTACTTGTTTTCCTACCCAATCCCACTCATAATTCTCCATGAAATGAACATATTTTCTTATCAAAATTTCTTAATGTTTAGTTGGAAAATTCTTAAGCTTTTAAGATTGTATTATAGCCAACAAAGATCCCTACTTCTGTCTTTTTATCTAATTTATCCCTTTTGATCTGAGGAACATAAACAAAGCATAATTATCCAAACACCTAAGATTTTTTAAAGAAGGTTTAAAACCATGCTAGGTTTCATACAGAGTTGTTCTTGCAAGAACTTTTGTAGGAAGCCTGTTGCGAAGGAAAAATACAGCGTCCATCGCCTCTGCCCAATATTCCCTTAGCAAATTCTTCTCAAACATCTAACCATCTCTATTATGGTACGATTCTTTCTCTCGCTGACTCCATTTTTTTGTGGAGTCTATGGAGTAGTGAGTTGATGTTTAATCCCTATTTCCTCACAGAAAATATCAAATTGATTAGAGGTGTACTCCTTGCCATTATTAGATCTCAAAGCTTGAATTTTGTGTCCACTTTGTGTTTCTGTCCATTGCTTGAATTGAAAAAATACACCAACAACTTCTGACTTGAATCTGAGAAAATAGATCTAACATATTTTAGAGTAGTCATCAATAAAGATAAAAAAAAATCTACTTCCATTGAGAGATGGGGTTTTGTGAGGTTTAGCCACATCAATGTGTATCAATTATGTAACAACCCGATTTTGAGCCTAATCAGAATAGTGATTTCAAAACCACAAATCCAAAGTCAGAAAAATATTTTAATGTTATTTTTAGTATTTATGGCATGAGATTATGCATGTGTGAAAGTTCCGTGAAAGAATTTTACTAATTGGTTGCTTAATTTGCAAAAAGAATTAAATCGCATAAGTAGCAAAATTGACGTTCTAATTGATTATGTGCTTAATGGCTAAGGTTTATAAAAGGAGAAGTCCTTATTATGAAATTTAATCATTTGCAAGGTTAGTGGACATTTATGTCCATGATTTATATGTTATATATTAATGTTTTAGTAAGGTTAATTTATTAATTAATTAAATGGCTTAGTAAATTAAAGAAATGCATGAAATATCATTATCATTCTTCTTTGTTTCAACCGAAAATAAGAAAATAGCTAGGGCTTGAAAGCTTTGAAACATTTGGCTACTTCAAGTCTCAATTGTAAGTTCGTTTTTGTTCGGTTTTTGATGATTTTTATGTTTTTGTGATTGTTGCTTCGTGTTCTAGCTAGCCCATACCTTGATTTCTAGAATTGATGATGATTTTGAGAAATTCCATTGAGGAATGTATGAGTTTTGTGATGTTTGATGATAAAAAATAAGTATTTGTTAATAGATTATCATATTTTATAAAGTGATTTTTGATGAAATTGCATAAAAAGGATTAAATTGTGAAATTTGTAAATTAAGGGGTTAGAATGTGAAATAAATGAAAGTTTTGGCCTACTAGGGACTAATAAAAAAATTCGGCCAAGCTTGGGCCTAAAGAAATTGTGTGAAATTTGTGATTTTTGTGAAAAAGGACTAAATCGAGAAAATGAAAAATTTTAGGGGCTAAAGTGCAAAATGTCCTAATTATGTATTTGTGGATTGAATTGAATAAATGTGTGATTAAATTAGTGAAATCTGAATTTATATAGATCAAGAACGAAAGAAATCAGAATTTGATCGAGGAAAGTCAAAAGTTGTTAAATAATCGACTTGTTTAGCCGTTCTCATTTCCGAGGTAATTTTATATGCAAATATATGTGTTTCATATGAATTATATATGATTAATTGTTATTGAAATGTTAAGAATGCTGAATGTTCAGAAATGTGAAAGTATTAACAAACTTAAGACATTTGAAAGCCCGTACGAGCCATAGAAATAGTATAGGATACGAGTGTCATGACATTAGGATTCCGAGGTGTGATATCGTGTAAGACCATATTTGGGACATTGGCATCGTATATGATTTTGTGTAAGACCCTGTCTGGGACAGTGGCATCGATATATTATAACATGTAAGACCATATCTGGGATATGGCATTGTATGAGCTTTACAAGCTATCCGAGTATCCTTTTCAATTCTGAACGGTTCAACGGGCATTATCGAGAAATGAACGAGTATGTGAATGAGTATCCGATACAGGTATGTATGAAGTATATGTGAAATTCATGAATGAAAGGTGAGTATGTTTATAGATATTAAAAAGTGAATTACATAAGAAAGAATGGTGAATATGTGCAAGTGAATTAGAAACAAGTGAACTAGATGTGAATTATGAACTTGTATATGTGATTTGCCATGGTTTCTATGAATGAATTAGCCTATAATTGTTTTATGTGTTAATTTTATTTGTAAATGGCTTACTAAGCTTTTGAAAGCTTACTTTGTGTGTGTTTTCATTATTTTATAGATTATTGAAGCTACCGTGAGCTTGGGGATCGTTAAGGATCTTCGTTACACTATCGAACGATATTTTGGTACTTTTGAAGTTGTAAATTTTGGTATATAGCATGTATAAGCTAGGGAGAATATGTTATGTTTTATGTTCTGAATCTTGCCATGTGATATGGCTTGAGTTTAATGGAAAGGATGATAATGTTTTGTTTATGATAAGTGATGAATTATAGTGGTTATAATATGTTCATATATGGTCTAGTGATAATGGTCATTTTGGTAAGTTTCATGGTTGATTTGGTAGATGAATTGATGAGTAAATAGCATGATTTGAATGGATTAAAATGAGATATGAAACATATGATTTTGGTATGAATTTTGGTACATGAAATTGGTATGTTTGAGTTGGAATTGTGTTTGAAAATGGTTAATGATGTTATGGCATGATTTGTGCATGTTTTGGTGATGTTTTGGCTGTAAATTAGGTATGAATTATGTGTCATTTGGTGCTTGTAGGATTGACCCGAAAAGGGTGGCAACTTGGCCTTACAAATGACCTATTTTTGCCCACATGGGCAGGGACACGGACGTGTGTCTGTGTCGTATTGCTCGAAGGCCAATTTAAATTGAGCCTGGGCACACCACATGGTCTCACACATGGGCATGTAGCAGGCCGTATGGCCAAGTTAGAGAGTTACATGGGCTAGACACACAGGCGTGTGACTGGCTGTGTGACCAAGTCAGTATGCTCCATAATTTTCACATGACCTAGCACACGGGAGTGTCCACTGGCCGTGTGGACAAGTCAGTATGTATGCCTTGTTTTTCCACGGTTAGACACAATGACGTGTCTAATACCGTGTAAGGCACACGGCCTGTTCATATGGGCATGTGATCTCTATAACTTAGAAAATTTTGTTAAGTTTCAAAAAATTTTGTATGTGATCAGTTTAGTCTCGAACCTTCTCCAAAGCATGTTTAAGGTCTCGTAGACCTATTTAAGGGACATTGTGAATATGATTGAATGTGATTTGAAGATATGTAATGATTGAATGTGATTTGAAGATATGTAAGCTATGTATGTGATATGTTTGTAATATGTTATGAAATGTCTAGTAATGCCTTTTAACCCTAGTCCGGCGATGGATACGGGTTAAGGGTGTTACAAATTATAACTTTTCAATAACTCTTCAAGTTGATTGCTTGAATGGAAGTCTTGATTGTTTTCCTTTTTGGCAAGCTCTACAATCTAGAATTTTAAGTTCAAGACAAGGGAGACATTGAACCAATTCCTTTCTTTGCAAATTCACAACAGCTACATGATTGAAATGTCCAAGCCTCTTATGCAAAACTTCAACATGGACATTTGTTGCAGAGAATGCGACTTGCTCTTCCTCTAATGGATCAAGTACAAAGCTCTTCCCACTTATTTTTAATTTGAATACATCGTTTTCATTTGCATATGTGATTAAACACTAATTTTTTTCAAATATAACTTTGAAACCCTTTTAAGTTAACTGACCAACACTCAACAAATTTTGACTAATACTAGGTACAAATAACATATCTTTTATAAATTTTGTACCTGAAATGCTTTCAATTGCATCTCTTCCTTTTCCCTTGACTGCAATGTACTCTTCATTGCCAATCTTTACTTGGGAAACTATTAAAGTATTCAATTATTTTAAGAGATCACAATCAAGAGTAATATGGTTGGTACAGCTATTGTCAATGAATCACTTCTCACTTGAATGACAGATTGCAAAGCAAGTGGCTACAAATAGTTTCTCATCCTTTTCTCCATTAAGTAATATTTTTTTATGCGAATTCACTTATGCACAGTATTTTGCTAAGTATTGCTTTTGCAAATTCTTTGATGATGCCCCATCTTCTGACATTTTTCACATTGTTAGTCTGACTCTCTCTAACATTTGAAAGGTGGATGACCCTTTCTTCCATAGTGTTTACAAGGAGGGAAATTAGATTTTGTTACTATACTTGTAATGGAAGAATCAGAACCTAAATTTTCGTCATCGTTTTTCTTATGTTTCTTTCCCTTTCCGCCTCGACTATATTAAGCTTTCATAGCTAATGCATCTTTAACAAACCCTTCAAATTTCATGAGTCTTCTCTGCTCTTATGCCTGCAAAGCATGCATTAATTCTACAAAATTAACCTTAGAGAAATCTATAGTGTTTTCCAACAAGAAGATGGTAGCTTCAAATCTGCCACACCCTAGATTTGACGGATCTAAGAGGAAGGCAAATAGATGTGAAGGTTACCTATTTTGGCGCATTATGGTAGCATAGTCTGTCATTTTACAAGATTCTAGAAAACTAAAAAGTTGGCACATATAGTATCCACCTATAAAAGTATTTAAGGATTTCGTCTAGGGGTATTCTTCAATTAAAGAAAGAGTATGACAAATGAAGGGCATGCCTCAGAGTTTTAGCTGAACATAAAGCACCTAATAAGTACATGAGAAAGCTATATGAGACTAAAGTGTAGCACACTACACCCAGCCTGGTCGTCGAGCCCAAATTCTAGGATGCTACACCACCATCTCACATCGATTTCATCATAATAGTCAGGTGTAGCCTACATGCATCATTTATTTTATTTTCTTACCATAGCATTCATACGAATATTAAGTCATACAAACTCAAACTAACAATTAATTACACTAACATACACCAAGCAAATGTAAAATGGACATGAATTAAGCCTTGGGACCACTTAGCAAAATTTCCCAATGATGTTACGTAGGTATCTATACTACCTTTAAGGTATCAATATTTCCTTTAAATGGTATCGATACTACGTAGAAAATTGATATCAAACTAGCATTCTGTTTCTCACCAAATATCAAAATGTCAAAAATTAACGGTACCTTTTGCAATGTATCAATAAACTTATCCAAAGTATTGATACTCGGGCCAAGGTATCGATACCAATTCTATAATCTAACGCCCTGCACTTTCGAAATTACAGAGGTATCATTTTTAAAACCCACATATCGATACCTCTACTCTAGACTACCAAATTTCAACATGAATCAGCAAATAAACCATTTATATTCATCCCTAAATAACATGCTTCATTCACTTAGTTAAATAAACATCAAAATGTCCAAAACAACAATCCAAACATCATATTTAAGTCCATATGCTCCTAAACACAAATATCTTGCAAATAACCCAAAAATGTCTTAGCAAAACCAATATAAAATCTACCATATTGCCTTAAACTCCCATATAAAAATAACTATTGATTCCTACTATAGTGTCTAAAGAATAGCTTGGATCAATCCCTTGAAGGCCACATCGCTCACACCGGGAACGCAACTACTCTGCAAAGGCTAGAAAGGGAGTAGGTGAATTTAACAAGCTCAGTGAATGCTTAAAACAACCACTATGCAAACTAGTCATTATGTAACAACAAAGTAGACATGCAACATAATCATAACATCTTCTACTTATGTGTCATGTTTTACACATTTAATCATCTTTCATGAATATTTACACATTAATCACGTGAATATTTATGCATATATTACAATGCATATTAATCACATTTAGTCACTTTCAGACACGTTTTATGATAGCTTGGCTCTTGAGGATATGAAACATAAGGTGGACTCATCACCACACATTGGATACACAGATATCCAACACACCAAAATGACTCAAAGAGTTGAACATGTCCCATAATGAAGCATATAGCTGTCACTCTCCAACAAACCAAACACACATATCCCGGTCAATGGAGCTTAGCTCACATTCCCTTATCTCTCCAAAAACTACCTTGAGTCTCAATGTCACATATATCACAACACAAATGTGAGTACTCACAATCCTATGGCATGCCAACTATATCCAATGGTCTCATAATAATACAAGGCCAAAATATCCACATTATCATCACATATTTACTTACCAATCTTCCGTATATATTCACATTAGTAGCATAATATAATCACTGTCACATGGCATGAATAACATACCCACATATTTTCTGTTACATGGAATGAACAACACACCCTCATATTCACTTTCACATCAGTTATTATAAGCTTATAGCATATGTCATAGCATCTCATATATGTTCATAATTTCACAATTTCACAAGCATACATATATCACATTTTATCATAGATGTGAGAAAACTTACTCTCAAAATTTAGAGTAGGGGTTTAGGCTACCTTTAAATTCTCAATTACACAATGAATCATCTACGAGCAGCTATTTTAAAACACTCACTAGAAATATGCTTTCATCAAAAAGCAAAAAACTTAAACAAGTTTTCTTTGCCTTTGATTTTACTCGTTGAAGGTCCTACTGCCTCTGACACTTCAACAGGACAAACCACACAAACATACAATCAACAATTAGTCATAAACTCATCTTAAACAGTCAAGAACAATAGTTTAAGCTACGTTCTCTTTTAACCGAAACCTTGGACATAAAAAGATTTAAATTTGAATATTTCAGTCTGTGCTTAATCTTTTTGCACAAAATGAATTCCTTTCATCTACATATTCATCTATGACTAATTCCTAACCTTTAAACTACACAAAACTACATGTTTTAAGGTATCAACATTTTTTTGACAAGTTTTGGCCATAATGACAAAAAATTATTGAAACTAGAAAATTGCTTAACGAAACTTCAAAGTAACTTTAGAAAAATTCTAATTATGTTAAAACAAGTTGAAAACACTTTAAAACCAAGTTTTAATCCACCAACCCGAAATCCACCATTAATTACCAAAATTTTGGCTTTTATCTAAAACATGCATTTTAATGGCTAAAAAATCAATCTAAAAGTCTAGATAACATTTAAAACTAATAGGAAGATGATTGATTACCTCGAATGCAAGAAAAATTAACTTTGGTGAAATTCTGAAAAATCCACTCTTGAAGAAGATGATGAAACTAATAAAGTTTTTGGGTGTTTTCTTGGTTTCAATAGAGATTTATAGTTGAAAGAATGATGGAAATCAAGAGGGATTAGAAATTAGAGATCAAAAGCAATTGAAAGAGTTGGGAGAGCAAAAAGGGCAATACAACTAACAAAGAAGAAAGAAATAACGTGAAACATACTGTAAAGGGGGTTTTAGGTTGATTTTAAAATTATGGGTAAATTGCTTCATAAAAACTCTCAGTTTTGACTCTTTTACAAATCAGCCTATTTCTAAAATTAAAGGTATTTAAAACTCATTCTAAAAAATTGGCTCAATTTCCTAATAGTCATTGTTGAAAACATTATCGAATACTAACCTTACGAAATTTTGAGCACATATAGGCTAAAATTCCTAAAATACCATCGAAACTTTTAGGCCTTATTTTGGGATGTGACATAAAGTGTCTTTAAGACCACGCCATATGCGAGTCACCGCCAACGTGTAATACGCCTAGTTTGTATGAACACTGTTCTAGTTGGTTCTCCTAATGGGATTAGTTAAGGGTTGATTAGACTAATTTGACTCATTTCTTGATTGGCTTATCTTTAAACGTCAACTTCACCAGATTTTCCTCTACTTGCCCCGAATTTTAGTAGGGAAAACAAATGATAATTTCAGTAAATATGGCCACTTGTTGAGATCCGCTAAGAGAAGTTGAGTATATATATGGTAAGAAGAGAACAATAAGATGGTTTTTCTTCTTTCTATTCCACCTTCTAGTTCTTCTTCAAATATCTAAACATTTTTGTCCTCTTCATTAACCTCAAAGTTAAGGTTTTTGAGTTAATCGATGGATGTTTCAACCTTCTAGTAAGTTTGATAGCTCTGCATGTTATGGTTTTGAAAGAGTAAGGGTGTTAAAAACCATATAAATAATTGGGTATGCATAAGTGGCCCTACATGGGGGTTGTTTGTAATTGAGATGTTAGTAAGTTGACTGCAAATGAGATTTTAATGGAAGTTTCAAATTCTTTTAAGCAGTTATTACTACTGGTTTAAGAAGGACAATCAGATTTGGAACTCTGAGTTACAGTAAAGGTGAGTTTCAGATGAGTCTTTGTCCTAACTCTTGCATGTTAGTTTATAATCATAAATCAAATGATAATGTCTTCTTAAATAACTAATAAGTGTATGTGTGTGAATTATCATAAAAGTTCTGCATAATTACAAATGAGATATATGAATGGTTACATGAGTAAGATGATGTGTGGTATGAGTGCTTGTGAAATCATGTATGAAAGAATATAAGTTCATTACAAGTGTGAACGAATCTGGGTAAGTGCATTTTGTGTTAATTGAGTAACATAACCATTTGTGATGCCTCCGGTAGGGCAGGTACATTGGTAACTAAACTAACAGATCACAATATGAAAATATGTGTAAGACCATGTGGTAGAGATCCATGGCATCATATGACAATGAGAATACCCATGGTGTTGCCTTCAATAAGATGTAAGCGAAACCGGCAGAGCACGACATGAAAATATGTACAAGACCATGAGGGAGAAACCCATGGCACCCTTTGAGATAGTCCACTGGGATAGTAAACATGTAACATTCTATAAAACCTTTGTGGTGTATTTAGTAAAGGCTTTATGGCGTATCGTGTGATGCTTGTGTGGCATTTTCTGTAACGCCCATGAGACGAGATCTAGATAATTGCCTTTGTGGTGAAATTAAGGTAAGTTTAGAGACTTCACTAGATAACTCTGTGGTAGATATCTGAGTAAGTTTGAAAACATCTTTATTTGGATAGCTCTATGATGAAATTAAATATGACTTAAAGGCATTTCCTGAAAGAGTTCTCAATAGTGTTTCTAAAAGGTGAATGCACCATAATAGTTTGTTAGTGTAGGTAATTTGGCGTATTTGTAATTATGAGAAGTCTAAGATTTTGTCAAATTTGAATTTGTTTACACTATATAAGGAAGTAACCTGAATTATCTAGTGTCTGTCGAATCTAAGTATTTCATGCTGTATATAAAAAGGTTATCTAAAGTATAAGTTGTCCATCAAATCAAAGCATTCTCATATATGTAACATGATTGTTTGGGGTTCCACGGGATGACTTAGAAGATTTCATCCATCAGAATAAGTTGTGATCTTGTCATTTCAGTATGAGAATCGACCAAATGTAGGATTTGTATAAAGTTCATCTTGAAATCTTGAAAGATCAGTTAATACAAGTACCTACCAAGAATAGTATCTTTGAGTACCCCATCCTGGGGAGGGTATTCAACATCCGATTGAGTGAGAATCCGTCGAAAGTAGGTTCTGTATGGATATCCTTTTGAGAGGTGTATTCGTTTTCTGAAAATAAATGAGATCTGTATTGAGTGGTAAAGTCTGAAATTTACTCAATGAGTGATATGTGTGTAGGATGATTAAGTATGGAAGTTGGCATATATCTATACCCTCAATATTAAGAAAGTATCCACCAAAGATAGAGATGAAATCCAAAGTCTTCAAGATGAAGAATTCAACAAGAAATTCTTCAAGGTAGTTTGGGTTAAAACCCATTAAGTTCGTATGAACTTACAAATGTTCGTTTATGTTGCAGGTTTACTTTAAGAGTGAGTACACCAGGAGGGACAAAGTCAGGATTGCATTAGGGCGGTAGTTCAAGTTGCAATATTATGCATACAGAGGGCACTATAGGAGTATGGCGCTTAGTATACTATGCCATGAAGAGTCTATCTTTAGCAAAATTTTGAGTTGTGACGTTTTATGGTGCTTTGAAAATCTAATGTATTCTTAAATATTTTCTTTATTTAATCTTTTGTTTTGAAGACAGTTAATAAAATAATAAGAAGTATGTTTTTGAAATGGTTATACGCCACTTGTAAAATTTTTGCTAAGTGTTTATGTATTGTAACATCCAATATTTGGATCCGATGATTTGAGTCGGGTAGAAGGTGTTACAAAATCTTTCAGGAACAGTAGCGAGAATTTTTTGAACTAATCTAGAATCAAGAAATTTCACATCCAAGTAATCTTACTTTGTTTATAATTCCAAGCAATTTGTCAAAGTACTCCTTCACTGTCTCAGAGTCTTTCATCTTCTGGAGATCAAACTCTCTAATTAGGTTCAGCATTTTCGTTCCTTTAATCCTTTCATCTTCTTCATACTATCCTTCAAGAAATTCCAAACTTCAAAGGTTGACTTCATTGTCATAATTTTGAGAAGGATTTCAGATGAGTTTGCAGTATATAACGTAGCTCTTGCCTTTGATATTCTTGATTTCCTCTCCTTGTGATTCTTGATTTGTTCCATAGTCGGATTGGTAAGTAATGAAAGAATTTAGTAGTCCTCCTCCTCAGCTTCCTAGAGATTATTTGCCTCTAGATGAGCCTCCATCCTTGCTACCTATACATGGTAACTTTTACCATTGAAAATGGTTGGTGCAAGTGCAGTGAAAGGGATTTTTAAATCCATAAAAGAAGGAAGACAAAATTTTTTCCCTTAGTTACAGGTCCCTTAAGAAGATAGCTCTTGATACCAATTTGTTAGAATAAATTTTGTTGTAACTAAAAGAAACAAAGAAGATAAGGAGAAAAAAATATAGAAATAATTGCTAGTAAAGTCACATTTTTATTAAGCTGGAGTGTTCTTTAAATACATTAAAAAAAAAAAGAAATAACAACCATATCCTAGAATTAAGCAACTACCAGATTTCATTATCAACAAACTCCTAAAATCAACAAAAATGATGAAACTTTTCAGAAAATAAGAAAAAATTAGTAAAATTTGTTTTGACAAATCTTGCAACAGCTAAAGCACAACTTCAACACCCTTGTACACCCAGTCCTAACTCTCATTTTTCCCTTGAATCAAAAGAACAATCAGAAAGAACATTAGAAATTAAAGTTAGACAAGTAACATGTTTTGAGTAGTTCGCTTACAATAAAGTTGCATTGTCATCGTGTGAGCCACTCTATTAGTGCTATACAAATCTAACAGAAAGATAAACAATGGAAGTGAGAAATAAGATGTAGACAGTATTGGATAATGATACCTAAATCTGAACCATCAGTCTTACCATGTGATAATGCACACCAAAGTTGTTTATTATCAATCTCTAAAACAACACCATTAGCATGCCAAGAACGAAGCCACGAGAGTGCCTCACACTTTAATTGCCTCAACCATGAAAGATTCAAGAACTCCATGCAAAAAATTGGAAATGCAATAAATAAAATCACACATAGCATCCTGCATAATGGTTGCCCAATCAGTGGCATTTTATCTACAAAAATGGCTTCGTCAACATTGCATTTGATTGTACCCAATGGGAGGTTTTTTAAGTTAAAAACTAATTGAGACTGAAAAATGTTTTTATAGTAAACCACCTTTGTAGAAAAAAAGGTAGCAAAATAAACAGCAGCAGCTGCTTGGTTTTGATTTCTCCATATTGTTGAGTTGTGATGATAACAAATACTCCAAACGAGTGACAAAATTATACGACAGCGTTTGATATTATACTAAGAGAGAATCGAACCTATAAAATTAAAAGTCGTACTTGGTCAAAAATAAAATCCAACCAAATCCCAAACCTCCTTTGCGAAAGAGTAGTGAAAATGACATGTTCCACGTCTTCCTCCACCTGATAACATCAAGAACAAATAGGGCCAATATTCAATCCTCGACATACCAGATTTTTATTATAAGGGATAAACCTGTGAAGGAATATCTAAATGCAATCTTTAATTTTAGAATTCAAGAGCTCCTTCCAAGGCGCATTCCAAAGACCATCCATATTATAGTCATTCACATTTAAAAAAAGTTGAAGTGTAATTTTATAACTAGAACTAAGAGTGTAAACCTAATTACGATTGAAGTGCCAAATGAGATGATCGTATGAAGACAACATGCTAAGCAGTATACAAAGAATGTGTTGTGCATCATAAGGTGATAAAAGGCCTTCCACCAAATCCTTATCCCAAACACTTACACTCGTATGCGTCAAGTCCTGAACTTTCATACTCTCACAACCTTCCAATGGCACAATATCAATGAAAAACTTCTCGCCATCTATAATCTAGGGGCCATTGAAAACATCTATCCAAGCACCATCTCCTACTCGCCACCAAACTCCTTTCTTCAACAAAGCCTTTGCCTTATAAATACTCTTCCAAATAAAAGAAGGCATTGAGCCTTTGACCTCATTAAGAAACCCACAATTGGTGAAGTACTTAGCTTTGAAAATTCTACTAGAAAGAGACTCAAATAAAGAAAGAAATCTCTAGCCTTGTTTATTAAGGAGCGCTAAGTTAAAACAATGCAAATTGCGAAATCCCAACCCACCGAACTTTTTGGAGACACATAGCTTATCCCAAGGTCCAATGAATTTTTTGTCAAACATTATTTGAACCCCACCAAAAGGAGTTCATCATCTTTTGAAGATCATTACAATAATTATAAGGAAGAAGGAATACACTCATATTATAAATTGAGATTGCTTGAGCCACTGTTTCAATAACAATCTCTTTACCAACACTAGAGAGAAAACAATTCTTCCAATTTAAAATAAGTTTGCACAAACACTCGTTTATAAAAGAAAAAAATTATCTTCTGTTACACCCAATAAGAGATCAAAGCCTCAAGTATTTATCATGATTTAAAGGGTTAACAAAACCCAAAATGGTACTAGTGTTCTCTCAAATATGTTGCTTCATATTTGAACTATACATAATGCTCAATTTTATGAAATTAATAGCCTAGCCATAAGCCTCCTCGTAACACATCAAAATATTCTTAATCATCATCACCTCTGCTTTGTAATCCCGAAAGAATTGGAAATTATCATAAATGAAAAGAAAATTAGAAAAAGGAAAACTCCTCCAACATATAGAAATACCATGAATGTCTCATTAACTCTCCACTTTCCTTTAAAGATAACTAAGCCCCTTAGTGCACAAGATAAATATGTACGAAAAAAGGGGATCACATTGACAAAGGCCTCTTTTCCAAGTGATTGGTTTGACCTCTCCACCATTGAAAGTAATAGTATATTTAGTTGAATCCATTAAATCCATAACATCATCCAAAGAATCCACTAGCGATAAACATCATGCGATCCCAAATAAACCAAAAGGAATTCCAATTAACTCTGTCATTGGCTTTACTGATAACGATCTTTAATGCCACTTCACCTACAAAACCTTGACTCTTATTCTTTATACAAGAAATAGTCTCAAAGGCTACCATAACATTGTCTATAATGAGTTGACTCGAAACAAAAGTAGATTGAGATGGAGAGATTATCTTTGGCAAAAGACCCTTAAGTCGATTAGCAAGAGCTATTGCAACAAACTTGTAAATAACATTGCATAAGGCTATTGATCTTTGGGATTAAAACAATAAATGTATCATTTACCAACGAAGGGAACTCGCCTCGATTAAGCCAGTCACAAGAATAAGAAAAAAAATCCCTACAAACAATAGCCAACACTTTTGATAAACATTGTGTTTAAACCATCAAGACTAAGCGCTTTTATCTAGATGCATTTCAAAAGCTATTTTTTAATTCATCAATGGTAAAAGGAGCAATTAGAGCGTCATTATCCTCAGTCGATATTAAAGAATTCATATTAAAAAAAAGCATCAAATTGGGTTGTAACCATTCGAATTTTTAAGTGTAAAATAGGAAGACAGAGTAAATATGAAAATATATTATATATTGGTTAAGTAATTTAACAGATAAAATTTTTCATTAAAGCAAATGGAGTAACTTGAAAAAGTCTAATCACTATTAAGTTTTAATTTAAAAAATGTAACACACCTTAGCCGGCATAAAGACATGGCGTATATCATTCAGCCAGGCAGACCGCCCGATGCATTGGGTTATTACTAACAGATTCAAAACCTTCGGCTTAACTTAAAATTTTTAGAAAAATAATTACAAAGATTTTCTTTGGTGTAAAAAAAATTATTCATTTCTCTTTTGGTAAAACATCTTTAAACAAAATAATAGGGATTATAAAAGACAATCTATTACTCATTAACTACCATCAATGGCGAATACATATTAAAGACAACTTTGTAAACTGCAAATAAATGGAGTTTGGCCTACACTTTAATAATAAGGGGAAAATTCTTTTTTTTTTATGACAGCACAATACAAACGACAAAGTTAATTGCAAAAATTAAATACAAAACATATATATATGCCCTCCGCCAAATAGCCATGCATGATACAAAAATAAAAAAGTGACACACTCGTAATCGAAACTCTAGTGTAGTCTCGTTCAACTAAATCTTCTTGTACTATCAAAACTCTTGAGAATGAAAAGTAATGAAGTTCATTTAAACTGAGTGAGTTCCAAAATAGACACAATTAGTTTTACAAGAACTTTGATAATCAACAAGTATTAGTACTCATAAGAAAGGGATAACAAACTTTTTCGTGAAACTCTGTTATACAAACATAATATACTAATTGCCATCCACAGTTCTTTGGCGGCAACACTACGCCAATTTAACATAACATATATAGCACTCAAGCGGACACATTCTGCCCACTTATACACATCTCACTCAAGCTTGCATGGTCACCAATGACCCATCTTTATGCTAACCTCAAACTCATATCTCAAAAATCACAATCATATATCAGCCATATTTATTTTCATTTCATATCCTTGTTAAGTCAAACATGTATTCTCCTACAAGGTCGGGTCGTGATCTGCCAATCCAATTTGCAATATAGTTAACCTACTGGAGGCATCACATATAAATATCCTTTCCACAATTTCCATATATAATAAAATTTTCAGGTACTGGGCTCGTGCAACAAGAAGGGTGTTTTTACAATGGCCATACTCATACACAAGTCTAGACACAACACATCGACTCATTTATAGTAAGATTAACTTACCACATACAACCTACATATCATGGAAGTTTCATAACTCAAAGGAAGTAAGAAGGCACTCACCAGCAAACTTCAGAACATAATCTACTCTATTGGTTCTTTGCCTCGATTGCTCAGACCTTCACCAGCTTCTTAAACAGTAAGTTGGTACTTAATAGGGTGTTTTTACTAGCTACAGGAAACCTTTCTCGTCTTCTCTAACGGAGATATCTTCAAACTTTCCAAAGACTCAAAAAAGAATGTAGAGAAAAACAAAGGTGAAACTTGTCGGCTATCAGCATTTTTATATAGCACAGAAAATGAGGACAAAGCTTAATGGGAGGGTCAAAAAACCCCACTATAGCCTCTAAAACACGAGAATATACTTGCCTAAACATCTACCAAACTTAATTACTACTATTAATTAGTTTAGTGAGTAGTAAAACGTTGTTTGTACACTAAAACAAAGCCAACTAAACAAGTCATTCAACTACCTAAACACAACAAGTTGTCATCTACAGTACTCTAGTTCAATTCCAATTAGGTCTCAACTAAACTCTAACGATGCTAACCGTGTCATTGTTTTCGCTCTAAGAACATGGAAAAGAAGTCTATCAATCCGCGAACTAACAAATTCGCCCTAAGTATTTGGGGTTGACGAATTGTCACACAAAAGAGTCCACCAAACCTTAGTGTTCACCAAATGGTGAATTCTAGTAAGACGTCCCTCGAATGAGCGTATTGTCAAATTCATGTAATATGCATCCAGGCATATAACGAATAGTTCACCAATCTCACACTTTTTCTACCCTAGACTTATCCAACTAAACGCTAAACAACACATCGATACGATCTACATCGAGCGAGCTATTACAACTTTCCTCCACTTAGAAAATTTCATCCTCAAAATTCTACTTGTGAATAGTTGAGGATATTGCTCTTTCATCAAACTTTCTCTCCCTCATATGACTTTTTTTGAATTTGGTTCTTCTATAATACTTTCATTAGTGGAATTCTTTTATTTCTCAACTCTTTCACTTCTTTTGCCAAAATACGTACAGACTCTTCATTATACAATAAATTGGGTTCCACTTCTAGCATTTTTACTTGCACCACATGGTCTAGATACGACCTATATCTCCTTAGTATGGATACGCAAAAAGCGTTACGAATCTTTAACAGGTCTGAACGTAGGGCCAATCTATACGCCACTGGACCAACTCGCTCCAAAACTTTGTACGATCCTATGAATCCCGGCCTTAACTTCCCTTTTTGTCAAAATCTTATAAACTTTTTTTATAAAGAAACTTTCAAAAATACCTTGTCTCCCACTTCAAATGAAATGTCCTTCCTTTTTTTTATTAGCGTAAGCTTTCTTTTGATCTTAAGCAGCCTTCAAATAGGTTTGAATGATCGAAACTTTCTCTTTTGTTTCCCGTACCAAGTCAAAACCAACTATCTTCCTTTCACTGAGCTCCATCCAATAGATGGGTAACCTACAACTTCTTCCATACAATGCATTGAAAGGCAACATTCCCAGGCTGGCATGATGTCTGTTGTTGTATGCAAACTTTGCCAAAAGAAGACATTTTTCCCAATTCAATTCGAAATCTATTACACAACTTCTGAGTATGTCTTCAAAAACTTGAATTACCCTTTCTAATTGCCCATTTTTCTGAAGATGGAAGACAGTACTGAATCATAGCTTGGTTCCTAAGGATTCTTGCATTTTTTTTCAAAACATCAAAGTGAACCTTGGATCTATCTGACATTATAGACATTGGTATACTGTGGAGGCATACAATTTTAAATATGTAGAGTTCAACCAATTTTTCCAATGAATAGTTTGTGCGTACTGGTAGGAAATGGGCTGATTTAGCAAGCCGATCTACAGCTACCCAAACTACATTCTTCATAAAAGGACTAAAAGGAAGACCCAAAACAAAATCAATGGTAATCTTATGCCACTTCCACTCAAGAATTTCTAGAAGATATAGCTTCCTTAAGGGAACTCAGTGTTCTGCATTCACTTACTGGCATGTCAGACAACTCGATAATACTCTAATATCTCTCTCTTCATTCTAGGTCACCAATATAAACTATTTAAATCACGATACATCTTAACTTTTCCTGGATGAAACGAGAAGGACTATTGTTGAGCCTCCTTTAACAATTCTTGCCTCAAATCACTTCCTATTGGCACATTCATTCAACATTTAAATTGAAATTCACCATCTTTTCCCAGGGTGAAGTTTGTTGCTTCGTTAGACATCATCCGCCTCTTTTATTTGTCACCCTTTGCATCCTTTAGCGATTCTTCCAAAATCTCAAAAAGGAAGATAGGTCGAGAAGTCAATTCTGTAAACAGAGATCCACCATTTGTCACGTGAACATTCACTTGAAGAGATGTCAAAGTTGTCATAATTTTCCTGCTTAAAGCATCTAGTACAGCATTAGCCTTTCCAAAATCATACTCGATTGTCAAGTCGTAATCCTTCAATAGTTCCATCCATCATTATTGGTGTAGATTTAAGTATTTTTGCATCATCAGGTACTTCAAGCTCTTATGATTCGAGAACACATGACACTTCTCTATATAAGGATAATGTCTCTAGATTTTTAGAGCTAGCACCACGGCTTCTAGTTCCAAGTCATGTGTTCGATAGTTCTTCTCATACGGCTTTAGTTGGTGATATGTATACTCCAAAACCTTCCCTTTTTGTATGAGCGCACGTCCCAGTCCATTTAGAGATATGTTAGTAAACATAGTGTGCACTACGTATATATTCTAGCTAGGCTAAAGTTGGGGCTTCTACCAGAATTACTTTCAGCTCGTCAAAGCTCTTTTAACATGCTTCTGTCCACTCAAAATTTTATTTCTTTCTTAACAATCGCGTGAGAAGTGTCGCCAACATGGCAAACCCTTTTATGAACCGCTTATAATAACCTGCAAGACTTAGGAAACTACATACCTCAGTGACGTTTCTTGGCGGATTCCAATCAATCACAACTTTGATTTTATTAAAGTCTACCTTGATGCCTTAAGTGGAAATAACGTGACCCAGAAAATGGACTTCCCTCAGCTGAAATTCACAATTACTAAATTTGACATAAAACTTTTTCTCTTACAAGGTTCTTGACACAATCTTCAAGTGTTCTTCATGGTCTGTCGCATTTTTAGAATAGACCAAAACATCATCAATAAAGACAACTATGAAATGGTCCAAGTAAGGTTGGAAAGCCCTATTAACATAACATAATATGCTAATTGCTATCCATATTTTTTTGGCGGCAACACTAAGCCAATTTAATATAACACATATAACACTCAAGCGGACACATTTCGCCCACTTATACACATCTCACTCAAGCCTGCATGGTCGTCAATGACCCATCCTTGTGTCAACCTCAGACCCATATCTCAAAAATCAAAATCACATATCAGCCATATTTATTTTCATTTCATATCCTTACTAAGTTGAACATGTATTCTCCTGCAAGGTCGGGCCATGATTTACCAGTCCAATTTGCAATATAGTTGCCCTACTAGAGACATCACATATAAATATACTTTCTTTAATTTCCACAAATAATAAAATTTCTGGTATTGGGCTCATGCAACAAGAAGGGTGTTTTTACAATGGCCATACCCATACACACGTCCAGACACAATACATCAACTCATTTATAGTAAAATCAACTTACGACATACAACACACATATCATGAAAGTTTCATAACTCAAAGGAAGTAAGAATACATTCACCAACAAACTTCAGAACATAATCTACTCTACTGGCTCTTTGTCTCGATTCCTCGAACCTTCACTAGCTTCTGGAGTAGTAAGCTGGTATTTACCAAGGGTGTTTTGACTAGCTATAGGAAACCTTCCTCGTCTTCTGTAATGAAGATACACTAAAACTTTCCAAAGACTCAGAAAAGAACGCAAAGAAAAACAAAGGTGAAACATGTCAACTATTGGCATCCTTATGTAGCACAGACAATAGGAATAATGCTTAGTGTGAGGGTTAAAAAACCCACTATATCCCCTGAAACTCAAGAATAGACTTCTCAAAACATCTACCAAACTTAACTACTACCACTAATCAGTTTAGTCAGTAGTAAAATATTGTTTGTCTACTAAAACAAGTCAACTAAACAAGTCATTCAGCTATCTAAACACAATAACCTGTCATCCACAAAACTTCAGTTCAATTCCAACTAGGTCTCAACTAAACTCTAACGATACTTACTAAGCCATCACTTTCACCCAACAAACACCGAAAACAAGTCTATCAATCTACAAACTAACAAGTTCACCCTAAATATTTAGGGTTAGCGGATTGTCACAAAAAAGAGTTCGTCAAACCTTAGACTTCATCAAATGGTGAATTCCAGCAAGGCATCCCTCAAATGGGTGCACTGTCAAATCTATGCAATACGCCACCCAAACATACAACGGATAGTTTACCAATCTTACCCTTTTTCTACCCTGGGCTTATCCAACTAAAAACCAAACAACACATCAATACAATCTACACCAAACAGGTTGTTATAGAAAATGCTTGAGGACCTAGCTAGAAATTATCCAAATGTTTGAAATGGTTTTTCAACTAATCATAAAATAGAGATAGTAGACTATGATGATGATGATGATAGCCATTTAGAGTGTTGTAATTATAATTAAAGAATAAAAATAAGATTAACTAAAGTTATAATCATGATTAACTAAATTAATATAATTCCAATCATGGTATAAATAGCAAAATAAGTAGGATGGAAGAAGAAATATTCATCTTTCTTCTCCAATCGTCCATGCTAAAAGAAAAAGAAGAATGAAAACCTTAAACTTTGTTCAAGCATTCAACCATAAATTTTCAAAGGTGACCAAGCTATTTTCTTAAAATTTTTAAAGAATTTTAATCATGGGAGCTTGATCTAGCTAACTCATGTGTGTTAATTTGTTCAATTAGTCAACGTTTAACAAGTTTTCATGTAACACTCCTTACTCGTATTCGACGCCGAAACAGGGTACGAGGCGTTACTGGACTTAAACCCATACAAACATTCAAAATTGGGACATAATTTTTCACTCAAATTTAAAAAATTTCATACATACACACATTGTCCCTTAAATGAGTCTATAAGGCTCTAAACATACTTTGGGGTTGATTTGGAACCAAACCGAGATCTTTCAAAAATTTCCCAACACTTAGAAAATTTCTCATGTAAACAAGGTCACACGCCCGTATAGGCAGGCCGTCTGGTCACACACGCCCGTGTAGCTTGGGACATGCTCATGTCTCTAGCCCGTGTAACTCTCTATTTATGATCTCATCAACCAATTTAGGGTCACATGGCCAAGTCACATGCCTATGTACTAGGCCGTGTCCTCTATATGGCTGAGACACACAGCTGCGTCTCTGCCCATGTGGCCAATACTTAGGCTATTTTCCAAGCCTTTTTGTTGCTCTTAATCCTTCACACTCTTATACATTTCATAGGCACATATTATACCCTTAATTATTCTCCACTTAATCATCAAACACATATAATATAATACTAACCATTCATGACAAAAAAAGATGATCACATCACATAACATCTTGGAACATGTATGCGCCTAACTACATGAAAGCATTTCCACATGCATACACGAATAGGCTTACATACTCATAACCAATATGAGCCACATCTCATGGCCATATACAATGAAGCAATATAAGCCAATATATTTGGCCAAATCATAAGAATACACATCACTAATGATTAAGCCTCTATACATGCCATCACTCGAAAGCACTTAAGGTTTATCAATACCCCAATTTGACAATTTGATAGTGTGATGCTGCCTCCAACAATCTCCAACCCCGAGCCAACCTGACAACACTAAGAGAAATGGAAAAGAGGGAGTAAGCTTTATAGCTTAGTAAGTTAGCATGTAAATAATAAGTAATTAAGTACTATGCTTTTACCACTCCTCACAATGTGTTCTCAAGATAATACTATCATAATTACAAATAATTCCACCATTCACTCATTTTTATCTCAAGCTATCAGCTTGAGTCACAGTCACTAAATTAATTATATCTTAAGCTACAAAATGTCAAATTAAGGTCTACAAATTTTCCCTGAAACTAGACTCACATATCTTCTTAACATAAAATTTTTAGAATTTTTGGTTTAGCCAATAAGTACAGGTTTTTCTTTAAAGTCTCCCCTATTCTGCTATCTGATAGCTTCGACCCTTCTTCACCAAAAATTAGTTATCTTCTTGTACAGGATTCAGACAGTGTTTTTGTTTATTTCTTTTGAAAATAGACTCATTGAAGATTTTAAGAATATAAATTATAACCCATAATTATCTTTATACAATTTATAGTGATTTTCCCAAGTAAGAATAGGGATTCCAAAATCATTCTGACTCTATCTCATAAAAATTTAGATATCTCATAATATGTAATTCTTTTGCTTACACCGTTTCTTTTATATGAAAATAAACTCAATAATATTTAATTTCATATCTTATTTAACCTCTAATTCAGTTTCCACCATTTTTATGATTTTCCAAAGTCACACAACTGCTACTGTCTAAAATTGTTTTATTACTAATTTTATTCTTCCATGATTTCCTTGTACTAACATCCATTTAATCACATATAACACCTAAGCATATTCATAATCCACATTCAAACATTTTATGCTATATCAATTAATCAATGTCAAATAACAATATAGTTGCATTATTTACACACAACTTTCCTCGAATGCAAAAGTGGCTAATTATTCCAACTTAGTACATAACCTCGTTCTTCCCCAATCTAAGCCCGAATTTCATTTTTCTTGATCTAACGTATCAAATAATACTTATTTAATGTTCATATTTTTCAAATTAGTCCAAAAATCACACTTTGGAAATTTTACATTTTTGCCCCTAAAGTTTCACATATTTACGATTTTGCCCCTAGGCTCGTAAAATGAAATGTGTTCAATTTCTTTACTACCCATGCATAGCCAAACCTTTTTCATGCTTACAACAGCCCACATTTTTTTATTATTTCACACATTTACCACCTATTTTATAACTTTTACAAAATGGCCCATTTTAGGTGTTTTCATGAAAATCATTTAACAAAAGCTGTTTATTTAACAACCAAGATTCATTTTCTTCCATAAAATTTCAGAAAAAAACATAAATACTCTCATGGAAAAATTCTAGACTTTCAACCTTATTGCAAAATAGTCCCTCCATTAGCTAAATTAAGCTACAAGGGTCCCAAAAGTATAAAAAATTATCAAGAAAAGTCATCAAAATCACTTACTTATGAGAAAACTTAATGGCTAAAAGTTTCAAGCTTCAAAAACCCCCTTCTTGTTGATATTTTTGTTGGAGAAGATGAATGGCAAAAAGATGAAGCCTTTTGTTTTATTTTATTTTATTTCTAGTCAAAACAAGTCACCAATTTCACCTAATTTTGACTTTTCAATATTCTTTGTCTCTATGGCCGGCCATCACCCTAATATTGGCCTATTTGCCCATTAAAGACCCCTACATTATGATCCATAACTAATTAACACCATTTGCTAGTAAAACAAAACTTTTGCCCTTTATGCGATTTAGTATTTTTTCACAATTAAGCATGCAATCGCTAAAATTAATTCACCAAAACTTTCATGCACTCATATAATCATGCTATAACATATAATAATATTAAAAATAATTTCTCCGACCTCAGATTTGTGGTTCCGAAACCACTGCTCCAACTAGGCCCAAAATCAGGCTATTACATTTCATTATAGTGAAATTGATGATTTTGAGCTTGATTTGAAGAAATTGATAGTTAATAAGCTTAGATTATGATAAGGACTAAATTAGAAAGTAAGTTAAACTTGTTAGATAACTTTGTGACATTAGGGACTAAATTGAATAAATTAAAAACTATCATGAAATTATGTTATGGATGAAAAGTATAAGGTCCCTAATGATAGAATGTGAAATAAGATTTTAGTCCAATGTTAGATATGACAAAATACGAGTATCACAGATATAGTGACTAAAATGAATAAAATGTAAAATGTGTTAGTAATGTATTTTAATAGGATTGGGATGTGAACTAAAATTGTTTTATAATTGAATTCTCAAATGTAGCTAAAGACGACAACCCATCACAAGAGAATGGAAAGACGAGAGTTGTAGACGAGTAACAAAAACTCGATTTGTACTTTTATAATTCGAGTTCAATATATATTGTCATACATGCATAATTGTTGCATACTTAACTATAATAGGCCAAATTTGCCTGGCCCATCAGAAACGATATCAAAACAAAAAATAAAATAAAATTTGTCCAAATTCCTTTTACAATAAATAGGCCTAAAACCCGAGACCCAAATTGAAACCCAAAATAACCCAAATCTATTGGCCTAAACTCACAACCATTACAAAACCCAAAATAATAAAAACCCTAACAAAAAAATACAAGCCCGATAGACCCATTTTTTAACATTTTCGGCAAAAACCCTAGGGCTAATAAGCTGCACCAGTCGAGATCTCCCATGTATGGCCTCCATGCACGCCGTTGCTCCCGCCCTTATCAACGCCGTTCATACCTGCGAAAAAACGCAATTGAGAGATAGCAGCAATAATACAAGAGAAAAATCAAGGATTTGTATTTTTTATTTCTTGATTTATTCCGGCTATAAAAAGTCTATTGTAATCTATAAAGAGGGAGAGGATGATGAATATAAAAGAATAGAGATCGAACATATACAAAATTGTTTTAAGGTGATTCTTTGTTTGATATATACATATATTGTTTTTTTTTATTTTTTCTTTTTTATACGCAAAAACAAAAAAGGAAAAAGAGAGAGAAGCATACCTGAACCGGTCCACGCCCTTGTCATCGGAGACCTTCCCTCTGTCGTCGGAGCCGGCCTCTGGAGGGAAAGTGAAGAGGTCTCCTCTTCTGATCTTTCGGGCTAGAAAAGCCCTGCTCTCAAACCCGTTTGTATAGGGGTAAAAAGGGGACCGATTTTCATCGTCCGGCCCCGACCACGACGGAGGTACGGCGGTCCGACGATAGATTTAGAGTCAGGTGTTATGCCCTAGTAGAGAGAATAGGAAGTTTTTTTAGGTTTTTTTTAACTCTTCAGTAGAATGAAGTTTTTGTAATTTTTTTTAGTTTTTATAAAACGAAGAAACGACATCATTTTAATGGGGACAGGAGGCCACAAAACTGCACCCTGTTGGCCCTGACCCGCGCGTGAACAAACCCGAACCCAGAAAGGATCCGCGTGTTTTACTTTGAGGGGATAATTGTGCTATAAGCCCTTCCGCATTTCTTAACCTTTTAATCCAGTTTATTTTATTTTTAATTTTCGCCCAAGAATTTCATTCCAGTTTCATTTTGGTCCATATGTGAATGGCGCTGTTTTAGAGGAGAAGGGAGAATTTCCCACTTAGTCCCTCCTTGTTATTCACGTGTTCAGATAAGTCCTTCCCTTTTGTTCTATTCCTATTTTTACCCATTGAATTTTGTTTTGATGTCAACTTAATCCTTATTATTATATTTTAGTATTAAGTTTATCTAATATTAAATATTAAATATCCTTTTTTTGACTTCGCATCTTTTTACTTTTATTATTTTTTTATTATTTTATTATTTTTATTATTTATTATTTTATATTTCTTATATATTTTCAAATTTTAGGTTTTATTTATTATACTATTATTGTTATTATTACTATCATTATTAACATATTATTATTATCCTTATTAATGCTATTATTGTTATATTATTTTCTAAATGAACAAATTTTACTCCTATTATTATCATGTTATCATTTTATTTATTTGTTCAATTATATATCCTTTTTCGTATGCTTTCAAAACTTAGATTACTATCATTATTATTATTATTATTATTATCTTTTTAATTTTTTTATTTAATACCTTATATTCTCCCATTTATTTGTTTATATTTCTATTTTACACTTATTTATTTATTTATTTACTTTTTAGTTTTTACATTTTATTTTTTCTTTTATTAGCTTGTCTGTTTATTTATTTTTATTCTATTTTTGTCTTCATTATAGCGTTTTATTGATATTCTGCTACGCATATTAACACCATATTTTGTTTTACTACCAATTCGCGTTGTATTAACCTTCACTCGATACATAATTTTTAATAATAAATGCAATATTCTATATTTGAAATTTTGAGAAATTGTGCCCTAACTTACTAGGTTCCGATTTTTCGTTTAACCTAAATTACCGAATATCCTTTTTAAATTTAAATGCATGAGCTTTGAAAATAAAAAGACAAGCTTAGTTTCGAGAGTTTGAAATGTCGTATCCTAACTCACTGGGTATGACATTTTATTTCTTTGAGATAAGAGGGTCTTAGCATCTAATTCAACTTATTCAAGTTTTCTTTTTAAATAAAAAAGGATCGTATTTTAAAATCTTTTCAAATTTTCGACATTAAGGCATTAGTTAATCAATTAGGTACCAATTTTGGGCATTACAAGGGTGCTAATCCTTCCTCGTGTGTAACCGACTCCCGAACCCATTTTCTCAAATTCCATAGATCAAAATCGTTGTTTTTAATAAATCAAAATGTTTTATTAAAATGATCAATTTCAAGGTGATCCGATCACACCTCGAAAAAAGATTGGTGGCAACTCCATTTTCGTTTTTTTAAGTTAATCCCATTTTTCAAAAAAAATGGTTTCGACACTAACAATTGAGGTAAGTTTATCACTTGTCTCATGATTCAGTTTGAATATGATGATATTAAATTGTCAAGAATTATTTTGAGCTTAACGTAATCAAGAATGTTATGAATTATGTGACCGCCCTCCTCGCCGCCCTTGCAAATGACAGGAGGAAATCAACATTAAAAACAACAATCTAATAAAATACTAAGTACGGTGTCTACAAGTGTGACAATTCAGTTGTAATATAATTGTACAACAAGGTACAAAGTACTCCAAGGATCAAACCCACATGCGTCGGCGATTGCGCTAACTTTAGCTACAAGCATGCATAATAAAGAGTTTAACTAACTAATCACTAAATATTATAGTACAACAAACCATAAACTTAAGAATAATTACACTAATTTACAAGCTAGCTAGAAAGGACCAAATTGTAAAGTGTGCAAAGTTATAAAATTAATAATTAAATAACAAATGGTGGTTGATTGACTTCAATGTGGTTCACCAATCCTCGAATTAGGGATCTAAATTGCTTAAACTCTTAAAATGGTTCCATTTTTACCTTTTGATCTCAATTTTAACAAATTAGACAAGTTAATCCAGATTAACAAGATTACCTATCAGTCTCACTTGCCTAGATTTCCCTTAAGGGTATCAATCCTAAGTTTTTAGGTGTATTCAATTTAGTCCAATTTATTTCAACTTAGTCCCTTATCTAAAAATTGGCTTATCCACATCTGCATCAACCAACCCCTTTTAAAGTTTAGTTATCCATATTAAAACTAAGCTAAGAAATATGAAATAAGAAACCATTGCAGCCATTAACATAAACTTGAGAAAAGATGAAAGTTTGGATTTTTAATCTAGAAAACTAAAAAGGAAAGTAACGATAAGCATTCAACAATCAAATGAAGAATAAGAAACATAAAAGTGAGAGTTTGTAACATATTAAACTAAAAGAAACTATATAACATTAAGCTAAAGATTAAACTATGATTACAAGCAAAGAAAATGGACTAAAAGTGCAAATTAACCCTAGATACAATGTTAACTAACTTAACTAACTTGAAGATTAACAAGAACAAGAAGAAAATTGTAGAAAGATTAAATATACAACTAAGGAAAATGCTAAAAATATGAAACCCTAGAAAATATTAAAAGAAAACTAAAGAGAAAATTTAAAGAAAACTATCTAAACTAAGCCTAAGTGTTATGTCCTCCTTTCCTCAGCCAAAATTAGTTGTTTTTTGGTTGACCAAAATACCCTTGAACGGGCCTTATCTGATTGGTGCGTCAGTTGGACAAAGACTACCACTAACATCATTTTTTGTCCCATTTACGATGTTGATATTGAAATACCTACGGTAAGATATCACGACATCAGAATCAATCTTGAAATGATGTGCCCCTTAAAAGGTGGATATCGCGATACCCAAAGTGACTATTGCGATAGCACTATAAGTGGTCTTCATCTTAAGCCTGTGGGAGGTGTCACAATATCCATGCCTCGATGTCGTGATACCCATTTTTCAGTGATGTTTCCACATAATTTCGGGCCACCGTCGAGTACCTACATCACTCAATCAAACGTTAAGTTCCTCAATGGAACAATTGGCCAATTTAGGTATCAAAATGAGTAAAAAGAGGCATTTACACTTATTTAATCAAAAATCTAAAAACTATGCTAAAATATAGAAAAGACGCTAGTTTTCTTAAAAACAAGCTCCTTAAGTATAACGGGAAAGCCTAATTTGACATATCAAATTACGAAGATCATTATGATATGTGATATTGAACATATATGGATTGATTCATTGATTACCCTTAGAGTCAAATATAGTTGGCATGTCATAGGATTGTTTGTGTATAGGTTATATTTCAACTATATATCGACAAGTGCTGGGTGTGAATTACTTCGAATGTTCCGATGAGTGCTAGACGCACATTTTACTTTGTTTATATCGATGATCGTTGGGCAAAAATTATACTTCAAACGATCTAATGAGTCGCTAAGTGCTAGATTAGTGTGATGGTTAGATGATCTGTATATCTGTTCTGAGTCCATGTTTGGTTAATAGAGATTATAAAACACGAACTTGATAAATAATATTTGAATTGAAATGATGATATGAAATGGTACTACATGTGCATATATGTGAAAGGTGACTAAAGACAAAATTTGAAAGACCATGTGAACCGATTTATACAAGCTTGGAGGGTTGATATGGAAACAAAACAAATTAATAGATTTGATATGGAAATGGGATAGTGATATAATTAAATGGTATGAGTTGAAATGGAGATGAATGTATTCTTGTTAGTAGAAAGTAAAACATGATATGTTATATTGATTTGCTAATTATGATAGTGTATAAATTGGTATATATAACATGAATAGTTGAAATTGAAATGGTAAATAATTAGTCATGTAAAGTGCTCCATTCCTATGGGTGGGCATCGAACCACCACCATATAATCAAGAAATGAGGTGAAAAACCACCACACCACATCTTATGATTTTTTTAAAAAAAATCAAACCAACTTACTAGGATTAAAACTAATATACAATATTATAAAGAGTAGCTCAAATGCAATTGCAGTTACGGTTCTCTTCTCCTTCTTAATCCTAAAAAAAAATCTACCCAAAAATTCTAGCAACATAAAGAAATTGAAGCATAGATTAAACTTAGGTTTAATGTAACACTCCTTACCTGTATCTGACGCCGGGATAGGGTACGAGGCATTACCTTACTAAAACACATGCAATTACTCAAACTTAAACCACCGACATGCGTCTTAATTTAGAACTTTTTTAGCATTAATCTACAGTCCTTCATATGGACCTACGAGGCCTAAAACATGGTTTAGAAACTATCAGGACCGTTTCGGGCACTTAGGAAACTTTTAAAAAAATCCACTAAAAACAGGGCACACGCCCGTGTGGGAAGGCAACACACCCGTGTGGGCTTTTTTCATGGCCATACTGATGGCCCGTATGCCTCACACGGCCTAAGTCCTAGGGAGCACACCCGTGCCCCTCATCCGTGTGGATTTAATTTCTAACATCGAAACTACAGGGGTTTTCACACAGCTTGGCACACGCCTGTGTGCTCAGCCCGTGTCCTTCACAGGGCCATGACACGTCCATGTCGCAACCTATGTGCAAAAAACCTTGACATTTTGTTTCTAACGTCAGCAATCACATACCCGTGTCTCGGCCGTGTCCTTCACACGGTTGAGACACACGGCTGTGTCTTATGCCCGTGTGGAACACTGATGGACACTTAATTTTTCAACCTAAGGTGCAGAGGACACACGGCCTGATCACATGCCTGTGGGCAGATCGTATGTCACACACGGCCTAGACACATGCCTGTGTGTCTACCCGTATGGAGAAAAATAGGCTATTTACCAAGCCTCTTTGCCACCTTGAAATAAGAACAAACACCTCCATGCATACCAAGACTCCAATACTCAACCAATGGCCATAATTTGGCATCCACGTAACTTAGTAAAAATAAACCACCATTCATTCAATCTATTACTCATAACATAATCAATTACTCATGCTAAATTCTCATTCTAATGAACACTATGATTTGCATTTGATAACCAAGTGGTAAAAGTCAGCCATTGACTTTGGCCTTATACAAAAGGAAGTATTTCAAGTTCAAGCCACCACATTTGGCTCCAAAATAATATGACACTTACAAAAGAATAAATTCATATACATGCAATGTTCTCAACATGTTAAAACTAACTATACCGAGTGATCAAGCCAATAGTGTGAGCGAGACCTCCGATGTCTGATGATCCACAATCTAGCTAGGTGGCACTATAGGAAAATGGAAAAGAGAGGGGTAAGCATAAAGCTTAGTAAGTCTATATGCAAACACTCAATACCATAACCATGCATTGAACAATTAAAATATAGCACAACTCTACCGATACTTCTAAAACATAAATTCACTTACTCGTCCCACATCTTACCCAATATCCTCAATACCATTTTTATGCACAAATCTCATCTCATAAATATATATCTGCACTTACTTATCACCACAACACTCGTGAATTCCGTTTAGATGATTCCACAACATACACATCCATACACTAAACCATACAAGATAAATTCGCACCTAGACATTCATAGTAACGTTAACAATAAGGTGGTTTCGCACTTAGCCTACCATCATCAATAATTTACGGTGGTTTCGCACATAGCCCACCTTTATCAGTAAATTATGGTAGTTTCACACATAGCCCACCTTTGTCAATAATTTATAGTGGTTTCGCACTTAGCCCACCCTTATCAGTAAGTTACAGTGGTTTCGCACTTAGCCCACCCTTATCAACTTATCATGAAATTTTACCTGTGCTCTCCTTTCTCGCATTTTCATCTAATGATCATAACATTCAACCACATATCTGTAAAAGGCCAATTTAGCCTGGGCCCACACAAAAAATAATAAACCCCAAAAAAATAAAATAAAGTCCAAGTCCAGTCCAAAATTACAAATATATAATTTGGCCCGATCGGAATGGCCCATTACTTGAAAAGATTTAAGGTCCATCTATAAGCTTGACTCATATGGAAATATAATCTTCAAGGATATGCAATCTTAGATATGATATGCAATCTTAGATATGATACAATCTTAGATATGATATGCAATCTTAGATATGATATACAATCTTAGAAGATATGATTTTGTAATCTTAGAGATTTAATTTGTAGATACCTTTTAATCTTAACCGTTGATGTAATTGATCTATACCGTTAGATTTGGGGAGGCTCAACTCTAAATAGAGGCCTCTCCCTTCATTGTAAATTACTGGAGTTTTGGGGAAGCAATAAGAATTCTTGAGAGCATTCACTCAAATTTCTCTCCCTCTTGCGTTCTTATTTTCTATGGTTTGTTCTTATTTTATTCTTCATTCATCTTCGTTTCTTTTTTAGTTGCTTTCGTTCGGGTTGGATTTTGGGTGGAGGAATTTCATTGAATCCTCATATTGTGATAGTTAGGTTGACTTAAACGTTTTTTAAACTTTTTTTATTAATCCCTATTCTATTGTTTTTCTATTTTTTTTAAATTTGTTAGATATTTATTTTGATATTTATATATGCATATTCTTTTCGAAAAATTACTTTATTTATTTTTTATTCATTATTATTTACAATAAATTATTTTATTATAGATCATCATATATTACCTCATTTATCATATATATTATTACTTTAAACCATTTTATATTTAATGTCAAACTTTGCCATATTGCTCATTTTATGAAAATTGTTTTATTATTTTATTCAAAATTTTTCATATATTATTTATCTTGTATTTTTTATTTCATATTTGATCTTTTTAAATGCCCCTCTCTATTATGTCTTTTTTATTTATTTGTTCATTGTTTTAAAATTTATATTCCATTATTATTATGGTCATTCTTAATATTTTTTTAGCATTATCATTGTCTTTATTCATGTTATTTGCTATTTTACTTTGATTCTTTCTTTTTAATTGTCTATATTAGCGTTAAATATTAATCTGTTATGCAATATTTTTTTAAAAAATATATTTATGTTTTTATTATGCATTAGCGCAATATTTTATTCAAATCGTTGTTTTAAAATATATCCCATTTAATTGCCGCTTTTTATCCAAAATTTGTTTTTTAATTTAAGGCAATATTTGACATTTGAGAATTTTGAAAGAATCGTGCCCTAACTTACTGGGCTTCGATTTTTCTCATTAAGTCTAAATGATTAAATACCATTTTCAAGTTAAAACGTGTGATTTTCAAATAAAAAACTATCTTTGAGAATTTAAGATGTTGCGTCCTAACTTACTGGATGTGATATTTTGATATTTCGATATTTCAATATAGGGATTTCTAAAAACAAAAGATATTTGACGTTTGGGAAATTTGAAAGGTCATTCTCTAACTTACTGAGATTCGATCATTTTCTTTTATCCAAATAATTGAATATCTTTTAAAAAAGTTATAAGTTTTAAAAAAAAAAATCAAAAGGATCATACTTTAAAACCTTTTCAAATCTTCGACACTAGGACATTTAATAATCAATTAGGTACCAATTTTTGGGAGTTAAGAGGGTGCTAACTCTTCCTCGTACGTAACCGACTCCCGAACCCGATTTCTCAAATTTTTATAGACCAGAATCTTTTTTAAAAAATACCAAAATGTTTCATAAGGTGATCCAATCGCACCTGAACAAAGAGGATTGGTGGCGGCTCCATTTCCGATTTCATTTTAAAGTCGACCCCGTTTTTCAAATTAAAAATGGTTTCGACAATATCATATAAGGCAATTATAAATAAAAGCATTAATAAAAGAGGCATCGTTTACATATAAACTTACCTTGGTATACAAAATGTGGTAACTTGATCTATCTCAATCTACGAGCTTGGCCTTCCCTCGGTCTAAGTTCAGGTCTCGTACTTCTTAATTTGTGAGTGTTTAAAGTTGCTAAAATTTTTGAGCTTCCAAAACCCTTCTAATGGCTGCTAATTTTGGTGGTGAAGAAGAAACAAAAAGGATGACACATTTCTTTTCTTATTTTATTGCTTCTTTAGTCAAATTGGTCACCTAACACATACCAAATTTTGACTTTTCTAATTTTTTTGTCTCATTTACTTTACATGGCCTGCCAACCTTAAATTAAAGGGCCTAATTGCCCTTTAAAACCCCAAAATTTTATTGTCTATCCAATAAACATAATTTACTAGTAATTTGAAACTTTTACTCCTTATGCGATTTAGTCATTTTTCGCGATTAAGCCTTCAATCGCGTAATTTAATTCACTAAAATTTTCATGCACTCTTATAAACATGTCATAACACATAAAATAATGCCAAAATAATTTTCTCAAACCTCAGGTAAGTGATTCCGAAATCACTATTTCGGCTAAGCCCAATTTCAGGCTATTACATCTAATATTTGATGTATATTCACTTTTCTTTTATATGGAATGAGGCGGAAGTGGATCGAATTCAAGTTGTTTGACTCAAGGGGGAAAGGTTTGGATTTGATCTGATGAGTAGAAATAAATTAATTTAGTAATAAAGAAGTCAAAAACAGTAAAAGAAGAAATTTGAGAACAAAGAAAAAATAAAAATAAAAATATATAAATAAATAGATGAAATTTAAAAGTGGAGGAGGGATTGAATAAATCGATGGCTATGATGGATAAAAGGATAAATGTCCAATTAAACCTTTTAAGATATAAATCCCAACAAACTCAATTAATGGCTCTAATCAACCCTCCAAGAAATAATCCTTGGCAAATTGAAGGGTGAAGAATGAATTTCCACAACTCCTTAAAGAAAATCGAAGAAAACTACTTCTAAAAATCACAAGAAAGAAATCTTACACAAGAAACAAACTCCCTGAGTTGAAAACTTTATTAACGAAAACAATTGTCTCCTTAATGAACAATGAAGAAGCATTTATATAGGCTAGCTAAATAAATCTAAATAAAACTCTTAAGTATACTAGGACTCTAATTAACCTAAACAAGAAGTAGTTTTAAACTAAACTTTCTTGTTTACATAAAACTCCTAAATAACTCAAAATACTTAATAATAATAATAATAATATTTGGAATAATAAAATAATAAGAGCTGATAAATACAATATTGGGCTCATATATAATAAAAAATTAAGCCTAAAACCCGAACCCAATTTGATTTAAACTCGAATTAAAAGCTCGAAACTCATCATTCTCGTCATAATCCTGTCCAGGTATTCTACTCGCGTAGTCTTCACTAAAGTGATCATAACTTGAACTTCTGAACTTAAAATCGAGTGATTCAAATAACATTTTGAAGCTAAGAGATAGATCTTCGAACGCCATCAGTACATCTTAACCAATAAATACTTGGATCCCATCCAAAAAGTTGTCGCAAGTCTGGTGATTTCCCAAATTTGGAAATTGGCAGCTTCAGTGAATGAAATTTAATAAATTTCACCCCATCCATGTATGTATCATTCTTATTCTTCATTCTACTATTTTATTATGTTCAATATTTGATGCTTATAGCTGTAGGAAGGATATTGTTTATTGTCAAGATATTATCTTTTAAGAATATCTAAATATATTATATATCTTTTAGGCATATATTTAGGCAAATATTATATATATTTTTCCATATATTTAGGAATATATTATATATCTTTCCTATTCTCGCTTGACTATTGCAGTATAAATATTATATTACTCTAAAGGTCTATGAATAAGATTGAAAGGGATTACCTTATTATTGTCATAGTATCAAGAGCTTAGGTTCCCATTTTATTTATTTTTTTCTTCTTGAAGTCATTTGCTTATTATCTTTTGTTTTACTCGGCGGCGCGGCAGTGTTAGCCTTTATGTTGGCCATCACTTGCCTTTTTGTCCTTCCCACTAACATTTTCTTTCTTTATTCTTCTCATTCACTGTTTTTTAATGTCCTCTTCTCGATTTAATAATCCCTTTTGAGGGCCTTGTCTAAGCTTGGTGTTTTAACACACATTTTTTTCATTGTTCTCAATGGTTGGTGACAATTCTTCTTTTCCACCACCACTACGAGTCAGTCAAGAGATATGGTGATGGCTTTAGAAGAACAAATGGTCAATCTCGAGGGGTCTATGGGGGACGTGAGAGAGATGATCAAAGAGGTCAAATGACACACCGATGAGTTTGATTCAATAAGGGATCAACTCAGGGACTTTGTGTTGGAGTCTTACAAGACCAATATGGAAAGAATGGAAGGGACACTCAATTTCACTAGGAATAAGCTGACAGAGAGGAACGATGCTCTCAAGGCCATAGTCAATCTGCGTTGTATATTGCAATTGAAGTGGATTATCACTTTGTTAGGGATGCAATCTAGGATGGGTTGATTGCACCTTCTTATGTTCCAACTTCCGGTCAGTTGGCTAACATTTTTATAAAGGCGCTTGGCAAGCCAAAATTTGAATATCTTCTGAGCAAGTTGGGCATTTATGATCTGTATGCTCCAACTTGAGGGGTGTTAGGATATTATTATGGGATATTATCTTTTAGGAATATCTAAATATATTACATATCTTTTCGGTATATATTTAGGAATATATTATATATGTTTTCATATATTTAGGAACATATTATATATCTTTCCTATTCATGCGTGACTACTGCAGTATAAATATTATGTATACTCTTGAGGTCTATGAATAAGATTGAAAGGGATTACCTTATTCTTGTCATTTATTTATTATTTAGAATTTTTATGCTTCTTTTGATTATTTTAAATTTTTTATGTAGTTTTTAATATTTTATAATTTTAAAAAATTCTGTTTTTTAATGATTTTATGTTGTTGTTTTTTTTAATTTATTATGTATTTTTTTTAGAATCAATACCAAATGAGTTAATTCACCGAACGTCTCTAAATTATGACATTGATTCTAAATTGGTCCTTAAACTTGTAAGCATTTTAATTATATTCACAAACTATCAACATTACATTAATTAGGTTTCATGGTTACTAAAACCGTTAATTTGACTTAAGTAACACGTTAGATCTTATATAGATAATTTAAAATAAAAGTTTTAAAGAAAAATAAAACATTAAAATAAAAAAATATTAAGTGAAAACAATTTAAAAGAAAATTGAAATGTTGTAGCATAACTTTTAAAAATAAAAACTAGTTTCGTTAAAAACAATAAAAATTATAAACAAAGTTATGCAACAATGTATTAGTTTTTTTATTTTTTTTCATTTTAACTTTTCTCTTTTTTTCATTTTAACGTTTTAGTTTTCTTTATATTTTCATTTTAAATTAAGCAACACAAGATCTAATGAGTCATTTAACAGTGAAATTAACGATTTTAGTAATAGAAGAACTTGATTGATATAACCTTAATAGTTTGGGAATATATTTAGAATATTTTAAAGTTTGAAGACTAATTTAAATCAAATTGACAATATGTATAAACATTTAAGACTAATTTTATTAGAATTTAAATCAAATTAAAAAAAATCTAAACATTAAGAATTAAATTTACCATTTATATTAATTTTAAAAAGATGTATTATGTTTTGATTAACTATATAACCGAAGCATAATTAAAGAAGAATTCAAAACTCGCAATGTTAGTCACAAAAAATTGAAAATTTTTATAATTGAGAAACAATATAGTTTAGTTTCCATAGATGCATTCCATTATTTGATAAAAATAAGAAATTTGATTTGATTTTAAATTTAAAATACATGCTTTACAATATTAAGATACTTAACATTATTCACGAGGGAACAAGTGATCTCCATTCAATAATTTCTAAATATTGTCAAAGCACAAATAGTGATGGTTCAACAAAGATTCTATAACAAACCAACACACATTTACGGCACCGTTTAATGTTTGTCTGCCCCTTTATGTTTACAGCTAGCGCTCTCTCTCTCTCTCTCTAATGATTTGGCACGTGTGATTTGGAGTGAAGAAAAGAAAGCCCAAAAAAATGAATAATACCATATTTGGTCCCTGTATTTTATTATATCTTTTGATATGGAATATCTACTTTGAAAATGTCTATTTGGGTACTTTAAATATTACTTTGTTCATAAATGTCGTAGCCAATTGTAGGATGTCAGATGTCAATTTTTTATTAGAATTTTTAATTTCAAATAATAGAAGGAACCTCAGATTAAATAACTTGAAAATAATTTTACCAAAAAATAAAAATAAAACAAATAGAGGATGAGAAAACAAATAGATTGCCAAGCTTGAAGGGATCTGTAAAAGAATAGTGCCAAATTGTGTTTAACTCCATGATTTAGAAAAAAAAAATTCATGACTTTTTTAACTCATACGATATATTTTCTCTTTCTCCGGTATCTATAAATCGCTAACTTGATTTATTAATTATTTATTTATTTCAAAATAGATGCTCTTTTCCTCTTCAATATTTCAATGATTGGTTTGTTCTGGTAATTGGATATAATTTAATTTTTAATTTATAAAAGAAAATATGTTCTACAAAATTTACCGATTCTTTAATCTCTGAAAAAATCTTCATTCGAAAATTTATTCTCAGTCAAACACTAAAAAGTAGTTCAAAAGTTCAAAACCAATTACAACGATAATATCTCAGCCTTGGAATGGATTCCATCTCCAATTAAGGGATATTATTTGGTATAATATCGGTAAAAAGAAAAAAAAAAGTTTACAAGCAAGTTTAAATGATTAAAATAGATTATTTTTTTATATAATACCTAAATTTAAGCATATTCTCTCAACTCATAAATAAAAAGATGATACACTTCACTTCAGTATATACAAATTTACATTTTACTGCGTGTGTTTAAGTATTTACATTTACACAACAAATTTTATTTATTTTTAAATAATACATTTAAAATGATTGTTGTAGTTAAATTAATTTAAATGTTGAATAACAAGTTTAACCCAGACTCGACGCGGCAATTAAGCCTTAAAAAACGCATGGATGGCATAGAATTATGGTAACAAAAACTAGAGAAAGCAAAAAAACAAAAGGCATAATTATTATTATAATCCCTTCAGATTTTTTAGATTTAATTTTTATACTTTAATGAAATTATTTCTACAACATAATACTCTTAAACAATTGTTAAATTTTAAATGAATATGTTTAAATGCTAACTAAATTTTCCAGCTGCGTTAAGTGTGTGACCGATAATCATAAAAGAACAATTAATAACGTCATCAAGTTGGATCTATCAGTAAAGAATAAGATTAAATTTGAAATTCAACATAGTAAAGGACTAAAACTATAATTTGACCCAAAAAAATCCAGACTTTTAACCGAAGGTAGTTGAAATAAATGGAAGGATTTCACTAAAGATCACGGAGATTCTCCTTTACTTTGCTTTGTGATTCTCTTTCACCGTAAAACTAGAAATGCCGATTCTGTCTCTGTGTCTGACTCAGTCGACAAAACCAAACCCCCTTGGAAAATGACTTATTACCCGTGATAATTCTCTGACTCTTCCACCTATAAAATATCTTTGTTTTTCAATTATTTTTTATCCAATTTTAAAGCATAAAAAAAAAAAGATAAAAACATTTCTTACCTTTCACGAGATGTCTTTCTAACTTTGTTTGAATGCTTGGGGTTCTCTGCTCTGTTTCGTTTTTTTTTTTATAAATGAAGATAATCGGGAGTCACATGTTGCGCTATGCTTTAAACTATTCCTACTATAATTCTTTTCTTCTATCCTTCTTAGCTTGAAGTTGGGGTCTTAGCTGCTTCTTTTTAGGTTTCTGGGTAATTTGTTAATAAAGTTGCTACCTATATAATAATAATAATAATAATAATATTATTATTATTATTCTAATGGGGTCTTAATGATTTTTACTGTGTTGGGAATATTCAATTCAATACATTTTTTTGGTTGTCCTTTCTGGGTTTTGGATAATGTTCATTGGTGTTCTTGGAGAACGTCTTTGATCCTTGTCTCAGTTTCGCTACCATCTTTAATTTAATTCTATAGAAATATTTGGTGTTTTTTTTTTTTTTTTGTAAGTTTTCATTGAAAGAAAAATGAAGGGTTCTACTCTGTTTCAAGTATTAGCTATTTTATCCGTAATTGGGAGTGTTTTGAGCAAGGAGTGTACCAACACTCCAACTCAACTTTCATCGCATACTTTTCGTTACCAACTGTTAAAATCACAAAACGAGACATGGAAACAAGAGATGTTTGCTCATTACCACTTGATCCCAACTGATGACTCCGCTTGGTCTAATTTATTTCCAAGGAAAATCTTAAGACAAGAAGCTGATGAACTGAGTTGGTCAATGATGTATAAGAAAATGAAGAATCCTGGTAGTTTCAAGGTGGGTGGAGATGTCTTGAAGGAGATATCACTGCATGACGTTAGATTGGATTCAGATTCGATTCAAGGAAGAGCACAAGAGACCAACTTGAAGTATTTATTGATGCTGGATGTGGATAATTTGGTTTGGAGTTTTAGGAAAACTGCAAATTTGCCAACGCCTGGGAAGCCATATGGAGGGTGGGAAGCCCCAGATATTGAGCTCCGTGGTCATTTTGTCGGTAATCATTGCTTTGCTTCCATTTCCATGCTGTCAAAAAAGCTATTAATTTACTGTCTTTTTGCATGCCATTGTAATTTATTATTAAATTATGTTATTCTGATGCGGAAACATTTAATTCAACTACTTTTTGCTCATTTAGAAGGGGATTCTCTGTAACCTTTAAAAAGTAAATGAATGAATGGGAAATGGAACAGTAATCATGCCATTCTTCTTTTTTGTTTTTGAAGTCTACTTTTCTGCTAGTTTCCATGCAGCAGATTTTGCAGTTAGGTTTTGATGGTAAGCTTGGGAGATTGGCGGTTTGAATTAGGGACATCCTTTTTGGAGTAAAGTTTTGGCTTGTTAGGGTTCTCTTCTGTTTTATTACTCTTCTCTCTTGTCTAAAGGAGCTCCTTAATCTTGACTGGAAAGAATTCTGGCCTGATCTATGTTTCTCATAGTCGAATGCGAGTGTTTGATACGGCTATAAGTCCAACAAGGGTATGGTCAGACATTTTTAACTTTTAAGTTTTTTCATGTATGAATTCTTGGAGATCACATACCATTCCCATGTGTTGGACACGAGTACTTAAACAAAAATGAAGTCGGAGATCTAATCCATATACATCACTTGCTCCTTTCTAGCCTTTGAGCATACTTAGTAAAAGCATTAATTCTAGTCTATTCATACCTTTAGGTATCCATTGCAGCCAAAGAAATTCATGATACTACAATCCGATATGTTAGTTCCAAATTTCACTTGACAGTCTGATAATCTCTCCATTGATCCATTTATTTATATAGTTCACTAGTCTACCACCCCTGCTAAATCGCAAGTACAAACTTTGTTGGGACCTTAAAAGTTAATTGAGGTTATATAATTGAGGTTATATAACCATTTATAAGCCGTTCAAGATCAAACATTAATTGACATGATCTATGAAGCGTTGCTTTGTTGGTCAAGTAAAGACTTCTTTTCTTTTTAATATATCTGCTATGGCATTTTGGGAGGACTTTGTAATATTTTAATACTCAGTTCTGTCTGAACTTAGATTTCTTCCATTTTGTAGCTATTGTGGATAGATTCTATTCAAGTTCCCTGCCATGTTAGTTGCAAAAATGTTTAGATTCTCCTGCTACCTTGCTTTTGTTTTATACATGGGTGTCGATGAAACTTTAATGTGCTTGAAGCAAGTTACACATCTCAACTTTTATTTTTGCTTTTTGATCATTGATTGTAAATTTATAATGTAAAATTACCTTTCGTATCTTGAAGGGCATTACTTGAGTGCAACAGCTCAGATGTGGGCTAGCACTCACAATGACACTCTCAAAGAGAAGATGTCAGCCGTTGTGTCTGCGCTATCTGCCTGTCAGAAGAAAATGGGCACAGGATATCTTTCTGCATTTCCATCGGAACTTTTTGATCGCTTTGAAGCAATAAAACCTGTCTGGGCTCCATACTACACCATTCACAAGGTAGATTCGAGTTCTGCAGTTTGATGTTAAGGAGATGTACGATAACTCCTAACTTGGTCATTTTCACAGATCTTGGCAGGTCTCTTAGATCAATATACATTTGCTAATGATGCTCAAGCTTTAGATATGACAATATGGATGGTCGAATACTTCTATAATCGTGTTCAGAATGTGATAAAAATGCACACTGTGGAGAGACATTGGTTGTCTCTTAATGAAGAAACTGGTGGTATGAATGATGTCCTCTACAGGTTGTTTGCCATAACGGTGGGTAGACCATTTTGTTTAAGTTCTTCAGCTTCTATCTGAATTCTTTACTTCAACAATGTGGTTTAAATTGTCAGTCTTGGCTTGCTTGTTTTGAGTGTTTACTGGCATATGTAAGAAATTTGAAATTTCCATTTAGCACTGTATTCAGAACATATGAGTTTAATCGTGCATACACATTTCACGTTTTTTAGTGATGTTTGACAAATTACTCACTATCTCAGATAGTTAAAAAAAATTGGAAAGCTTACTGGGCTTTCAATGCTTGATGAGAAGCAAGCCTTTGAATGTTCTTAGTATGACATAAGCATTCATTTTGTCAGCTATATGTGTGTCCAGCAAACTAATCTAAGCTTATGACTAGATAATCAATTATGAACAAAATATGACTTTGAAAGAAGCAGCACCATGATGGCCTGATATTTGCCTAATATGACGGGTGTGTGCTTTGTGCAAATTGTGATTCTAAAGGCCTTAAAATTTATTCACAAGGAGAAAAAAAAGGTTGAGGTCTTGAATTTTCTAAGCTGTAAAACTTGTTATCTAGCATTTTGACTTGAGAAAGCTGGCATAATTCTTATCACTGTCTCTCTGAGTGTAGTTGCAGAGTTCTTAGATTAACTTTATGAATTTTATTTGATTGAGTTTTTCATTTTACTTTGTGCAGGGGAATCCAAAGCATTTGTTGTTGGCTCACCTTTTCGACAAACCCTGTTTTCTAGGATTGCTTGCAGTTCAGGTAACTTTCAAGATTTCTTTTGTTTAAAAAAACTGGTGATTCATATATCAGTCTACTGTTTCGTATGTATCCTACTGATAAAAATTAGCCCAAAAAAAAAATCGAAAGTGTTATGCTATTTGTATCTAAACCATTGACAAATCAAATCTTATGGAGCTTCGGTTTCTGAAGTGTTGGGGCCAGAAAATCAGACTGTTCAAAAATTTGAGATGAAAAGTTTCACAAGAAAAATTGCTCTGAAGTTGAGTACTGAAGTTCCTTCTAGGTGGAACATATTAAGTTCTAATGTTGTAGAAGCAATATGTTCAAGATGACCCAAGACTTTGAATAATGAATTTATGGGAGATTTAGTTTCGTTTAGGGTTTCTGGTTGATCAAAGTACGCTCTTATAGTATGCAGGAGGCAGAAATATGACAATGAAGCAAATAGTTATTTTAATACCATGTACTATTATTAACTCCTCGTTTTATAGGCTGATGATATATCGGGGTTCCATGCCAATACACACATTCCTATTGTTATTGGATCTCAAATGCGGTATGAAGTGACCGGTGATCCACTTTACAAGGTAAATAGCTTGATATGCTTTTATTCCTAAACTGGGATTGATTGAAAATAAACGTGATTTCAATACTGTGTTAAGACATCCAATGTAGAATAAATTCCTTAAACATAGTAATGGGAATATAACACCATTTTTGCCCATTGCGCTACTGATTTCTGGATGCTGCTGTTCGCATATGTAATTTTCTTGTTGTGCTATGGGAGGCTTGCATAATTATTCTTGGCATTTCTTTTTCTTTGGTTTAGGGGTTCTCGATTTAATGCCGTCACTATCTTGTCTTTTCTCTAATGATTTAAATTTTACTGAAGGTGGTTTTGAATACTTCTTTAAACATTCTAATTGCTTTTTTTTTTTTTTTCTTATTTTGTGATGCCAGACAATATCAACATTCTTTATGGACATTGTTAATTCTTCTCATAGCTATGCAACAGGAGGAACATCAGTCAGCGAGTTCTGGTACTAACTTGTCATTTTCAAGATCGCATTTTCTGTTTTTCTATCAAATAATCTTGTCGTTTTACTTGGTGCCAATTTGCTCTCCTAATTTTTAGTTTAGAACAATAGTTGAAGCTTTATCTAATTACTTTTGTTCCTTCCATTGCTGGTCTATTCTGTTGTGATTCTGTATTTCCCTATGAGAAGGTCAGATCCAAAACGACTGGCAAGCACATTACAGACTGAGAATGAAGAATCATGCACAACTTATAACATGCTCAAGGTTTGTCCATTGCTCTTTCAATCTATGAATTTCATGCTGCATCTTAGTTATTTTAGATCCTGAAAGATTTTGATCGATCGCAATATCAAAACAATTTTATGCGGGGATATAGAAATGAAAACCCTTCTTTGGCGGTTTCAGGTCTCTCGCCACCTATTTAGATGGACAAAAGAAGTGGCATATGCAGATTACTATGAACGGGCCCTCACAAATGGTGTACTAGGCATCCAAAGGGGCACAGAGCCTGGAGTGATGATTTACATGCTACCACAAGGTCGTGGAGTCTCAAAGGCTGTAAGCTACCACAAGTGGGGAACACCATTTAATTCGTTTTGGTGCTGCTATGGTACAGGTTAGGGTTCATTTCCCATATTTAACTATACCTTCCATGATAAATGAACTGCAGTGAACTTTTCTCCGACCATTATGGCCATAGATGCATATTCTGTAGCTCTTCCCATTATGTAATAGTTTTCCTTCTTGGTCCCTCGGCAGGAATTGAATCGTTTTCCAAGTTAGGAGATTCTATATATTTCGAAGAGGAAGGGAGTGTCCCTAGTCTTTACATTATCCAATATGTATCAAGTACTCTAGATTGGAAATCCGGAAAAATTGTGCTCAACCAGAAAGTTGATCCTGTTGTTTCTTCAGATCCATACCTTCGTGTGACGCTGACTTCCTCTTCGAAAGAGGTACTTGAAACAACAAATTCATTTCATGGTCCAAGCATGTCTTCATTGCATGTATGTTCCCTTTTAAATTATTTTATATGGATAAAAGAAACTTGCGAAATGCAATGATCAAACATGGCTCCTGTCTTCTGGTTGGACTTAATGTTTATATTATTAGCTTCTGTACATATTTTATTAAGGCTTCACATCATAGAGAAAAAGCTAGACTTTTCAGTTTCATCAAGTGTGTGACTAATTGCGACACTTAACTCTTTATGTGGAATGGAAACACGGAAATCAGGGAGCGGAGCAATCATCTACTTTGAATTTGAGGATACCAATCTGGACCTCGTCAAAAGGTGCCAAGGCAACACTAAATGCTCAGAATCTCGACCTACCAGCTCCTGGTGCGGAATATAATCATAATTTGCTGCTCTCTTTTTTTATAAGAAGATCTTCAGTTTTTCTAATATGTTAATTCTTTCTTATGTGCATTGCATTTCAATTCAGGTGGCTTCTTACAGGTGAAATGGAGTGGTGGGGATAAACTGACACTTAATTTGCCAATTAGTATAAGAACTGAGCAAATTAAAGGTATATTCGTTAGATGATGAATTCCTAGTTCCCTGTATATGCAAAATGATGTGTTTCGCTTATGTTTGTATAATCTGCAAAATAACCATCAATAACATGAAGGTTGAACTCTTTTCTTTAAATAAAATTTCAGATGACCGACCTGAGTATGCATCCGTGCGTGCAATACTTTATGGCCCATACCTGCTCAGCGGTTATAGCAGCGGTGACTGGGACATAAAAACCGGCTCAACAGTTTCAGATGTGGACTGGATTTCTGCAGTTCCTGCTGCTTATAACAATCATCTTGTTACTTTTTCCCAAGACTCTGGTGAATCAACTTTTGTCTTAACAAACATGAACCAATCTATCCGAATGGAGAAGTTCCCTAAAGCTGGAACTGATGCTGCTATTCGTGCCACGTTCAGGCTCATCTTTGATGACACCTTGGAAAAAATTTCAAGCATTGAAGAAGCCATTGGTAAAACTGTCATGCTTGAGTCGTTTGACTTTCCAGGAATGGTTTTAGTGCAGCAAGGAACGGAAAATAATCTTGTGGTAACTGATCCTCCCAAGGATACTGCAACTTCTAGTTTTGGCATAGTTCATGGATTGGATGGAAAGGACAATAGTGTGTCATTGGAGTCGGTAACCCAAAAGGGATGCTACATATATAGCGGTGTTAACTATAGTTCTAGTGTTGGCATGAAGCTCAGCTGCAATTCATCCTCATCATCATCTGAGGCCGGATTCAGTCAGGCAACCAGCTTTACAATGAACAACGGATTAAGTGCATACCATCCAATCAGCTTTGTTGCAAAAGGGGGAAGTAGGAATTACCTTATGCTACCATTGCAGAGCATCAGAGATGAATCTTATAGCGTATATTTCAATATGCAACCATAGGTGTAATCAGGTTCAGGTGCAGATGAGGTAATGTTGATTTTGATTAGAGGCTTTGAACCTGGTACTGGTCTTGCCAGTCAGTGTATGCTGTTGGTTGGGATTGTATTTGTATTGAATTAGATTACTTGGGAGTTACGTGGTGATTGTCTTACGAATAAATTCAAACATAAAAAATATTATTTGTTTGCATGGAATGAAGATATTCTAAATCTTTGCAACAAAATAGAAACACTGGTACAGGTACTCGAAAATAGTCCACAAGTAACAAGCCTCCTCTTTTTGTCTTATCATTAAATAAATATTCCAGTTCCAGTTATCAAAGTCATTTTATAATATGGAGAATATGGAAGTTTTATTGCCAGGACGTTCGAGATTAAAAATTAATCATATGTAAATTAATTATTCTATTTATTAGGTTTATACTTGTTAAAAATAATTAGAATATTTACAACCTCAGATTAAAAAAATTTTTAAGATAATTCAAATAGCCATTTTTATTTCAAGTAATAGTTTAAAATTTATATTATTATAAAGATATAATAAAATTTTATTTATGCAATATTAAATTGGAACTTGAATATTTTCATGTGTCATCAAAGCTAAATTAGAGAATACATATGGTTTTTCATTGAAATTCTTTGAATCATTCTTTAGGGATACATAGCATACCTATAATCTTTTATGGGATAATGGCATAGATAACTTCTATACTTTGAAATTTATTCTAATGTGATACCTATATTACGTACCTATACTTTACTTCCATTAATTATTTTGATACATGATCCTACATGTTGACCAATCAAGAAATACTGTGCGTCTGTTTATCGACCTTTGAACAGCTAATTCAAGCCCTTACAAGCAATTATTCCCTTTTTTTAATTGGCAATGGAAAATCAAACCTCTATTTACGTTATATAATTGTCCTTATACTTCAATCACCATCGCTATCATCCCACCTTTGCAACATGAACTCCCTTTTTTGGGTTTTCTTTTTTTTTTTTTAAAATTTGGCTTGTTTTAATTTTCTCAACCTGCATAATTCACCAAAAAGCCTGAATAAAATCCCTAGGTAACCTCACAACCATTAGTACCATATAGAGACATCAGAAAACCAATAAAAAATTTGGCATTCGAAACAAAAAACATGGCAGGAGGGAGAACCAGATATACAAATTATTCACCCACCAAGCCTTGAACATGTGGATTCTATACATTAGATATCAGCTCATCAATCCAAATTAAAAACTCCTTCATGCTTGGAAGTTAATGCCCAAATTAAACCTTTCGTGTAAAGAGGATAGGGGCGGAAAATTGTTTTAGGGTTAGAAATTAAGTTATATAATTTTACAATAATAAAAATATAATTTTATTATTTTAATATTTATATCTTTATAATTTTTAAAGGATTACATCAATTTTTTATCATTTTAGAGGGGTTAAAGTGCAATTTTATTTTTATTAATTTAAATTTTTGTAGATTTTAAAGGGGTTTAAATGGAAATTTTTCCATTTTAGGGGGGTTAGGGCCCTTGCCAGCCCCCTGGCTACGCCCCTAGAGGATAGTACAGCGACATCTGAAACCTCGAACCCGGATGCATTTTTACTTTTGTAACAACTCAAAAGCTAGTGGAGTCGGAAATGATGATTTTGGAATGTTGTTTTCTGACGATAGAATTTGTGAATATTATTTATTAATATTTACAAGGGTATTACAATTTATATTGAGGTTTGGTTTAATAATTTTAATTATTTGAAAAGTTAAACAATATACAAGTGTATCGGTTCTAAAGTTTGTGGTTTTTAGAAATTGAGGTATCGGGACCTCGTTTCCATAAAACGGACTTGTAAATATTTTTATTAAATATTTACGGAGTTATATTAGCGGTGAATTGAATTTTGGTTAGGTAATTTCGTCAAATTAGTATTTAATTTAAGTACACGAACAAAATCGTATAAGTGGTAAAAGTGCGATTTTCTAAGGGATTATAATTTAAAGTTAATTAAGGGGATTAAAGTAACAATTATTCCCTAAAATAAAAAACATGCCGCCGGTTAATAGTATATATAGATATCCTATATTATATTTTATAAGTTAAATTAAAATTTAAGTTATAAAAATGAATTATTTTAATAAAAACAAAACACTAGTTGTGGATTGAAAGAGCAGGTGATAATTCTCTTTTCAATTGTTTCATTTTCGAAACACGAAAGACTAGGGAGAAGAAGAGAAACGCATGGCAAGGGTCTAAGCTTGGTTACTCTAATTTTATTCTATTCTTATAATTTTTATATTTTTGGAACTCGGTATTTCGAATTAGCTGACTATTCTGTGGTACTGCTTAAGATTGAAGATGTTACCATTGTTGGTTAGTTAAAATTTTAGGGACTAATTTGATAGATTTTTAGGTTAGAAGTGAAAAATGACTAAATTGTGAAATTAATAGTTGATTTTGAACAATAAGGACCAAGTTTTGAAATTTAGAGGTAGAAATAGAAATAGGGAGTTAAAATTAGCTTAGAGTGAAATTGGTATAAAAATTGGGGATTAAATGTGAAAGTTATGTTATTTCCGGTTTTAGGGACTAAATTGATTAAAATGTAAAAATTGCATTAATTAGTAATTAAATGTGAAATTGTATGTATACTGATGAAATATGTTGTTTATTTTATTTCGTAGCTAATGTCGACCCAGATTCCTCGAAAAAGAAAGCAAAAGACAAGTTCGTTGACGAATAACTCGAAATTACGATTTGTGTTTTTACAACCTGAATAACTTCAATTGATGCATTATGAATTGTATTGCATGGGAAGATCATAAGGTAAGTTATAAATGATAAAAAGAGCTGAATTGGTCTGATTCAAATTTATTATTTACAATGAGGATTAAAGTGAATAGTTTTGGAAATATCGTATAATAATATAAATATGAAATTGAATCTATTTTGAGATGTGATATATATAAATATAATTGTGTATATGTATATATGTGTGATGGATGAAATAATGATATGGATCTGAGACATTGATTATAAATGAAATTGAGTAAAGGATATCGAAGTTAAGTCTGAAATGTGTATATAATATTGATGGGATAAAATTATTTGATTTTTATAGGGAGAAATGTGTATGTGTTATAATTATGTTAGATTTAATTATTATAAGTAAATTGAATTGTAATATTAAATGATGCATTATGACATGTAACTTTCTAATAATAATTTGTATTTGACGTTGTTGTTAACTTATGCATTACATAATTTATATTATAATTTAATATTGGATATAGAAATACCACTGAGTTATACTCAGTGTATGTTATCGTTGTTCATGCACAGGTTAGGTATTATTCAGTTTGTACGTTGACTTAGCATCAAGCGACAATCCCGAACTCAAGTGTTGGCAATATTCTTATTTTGATTTTGGCATGTACCTAGGAAGTCTTTTGAGTTATAAAGTTAAGTTTTATATTTTGTTGATATTTGGGTTTCTATGTTATTAGTATTACATATATGTATGTGTGTGGTTGGTAGGATTGGTCATATTGAATATGTCTTGTAAAAGTAGTTTGATTATGTGCATATTGATTAAATGGTTGAAAAGTTAACATGCTAGGTGAGTTTTTGGTTAATGCATAGTTATGAGTGTAGGGCCCAATATCTGCCCGGGGCCCATTAACAGGCTAACCCCAAATACAATTAAAAAACCAACTCAAACTAAACCTACCAATAGTAGCCCAATTAAACTAGCCCACTTAAGACCCAAACAATACCAAACCTAAAACAGAAACCCTAATGCTAAGCCTAAGGGCTCGGCCGCCGTTCCCACCAGCAAAGCCTCCAAGCGCCGTACGCTACGCTCCACCATGCCACGTCAGTGCCCACATCCATCACGCCTCCAAGATCTCCCTACGGATTTGCAAACACGCAACAAAAAACGTTGTAAATATGGCTATATAAAGCCATGAATAAAATGTAAAAGGGGATCTTTTTTTGTTCCGGAAGAGAGAATACAAGAAATATTCATTTGAATACTGAAAACAGAGTCAAATACTTCAAACATCCAAAAAGCAGTAGACACAATGTCGAAGGTTATTTCTCTTTTATTGTTTTTATTGTTTTTACTTTTTTTTTTTGAGTTTATAAAAAAAAAATATATATATATATATACATACCTGTTTTTTTTTTTTTAAAACTTACTTTTTCAAAATTTCAGCCGCTGTATGGCGACGGCGGTGGCCGGTGACGATGGACGGCGGCAGTCGGCACCGGAGGTCTGGTCGGAGCTCGAGCTGGAGGGAGAGAGTGAGAGAGAATTTTGAAAAGTTTTTTTTGGAAGAGAAGGAAATGATTTTTTTCACCAAATTTTTGACTTATATAGGGGTACCAAAAACGACATCGTTTTGGCCTATGACCCCAAGCACCAAAACGATGTCGTTTTGAGTTTGACTCGAATTCGACCCGACCCGGGGCCTAGGATCCGCGTGTTTTTTAATTGATGGTCTAATTGCGATCTTGGCCCTTCCGCTTTTTTTATGGTTTCACAATCAAGTTTCTGTTATTTATAATTTAGCCGAAAATTTTGATTTTGTCACATTTTAGTCCCGTGTTAAATGCTGCGCATTGGAGAGAGGGGAAATTTACTTTCCTGGTCCCTCTACTTTGCCCGCGCGCCTAACCAAGTCCTTTTCATCTTTTATTTGTTTCGATTTCGCCCCAAACTCTCGTTTTAATTCAATTTAGACCCTATTTTAGTTAATTTTGCTATTTTACTATTTAAATTAATTAATTTGAGTTTTATGTCTATTATCATGATTATTACTCTTGCATTTATCATATTTATTATTACTATTTCCTTATTTAACTTATTATTATTATTTTTATCATTAAATTCTATTATTTTTGTAACTATATTACTATTATTCATATTATTTTTATTTTGACTTTCTAATACTATCATTTTTCATTATTTCCTATTATTATCATGATTCCCTTTTTTATTTTCATTATTAACATTTTATTTTTATGTTTAACTTATTATTAAGTGTATTTACATACTACTATTATTACTGTTTTTTTCATTATTATTATTATTATTATTAAATCTTACTATTTTTACTAGCATACTATTATTATTATTAGAATATTATTCTTATCTTTTTAAATTTATTATTATTATGTTTTTTATTATTATTTCTTTTATTTTATTTAATTTTTTTCTCCTCATTTTATTCCTTATTTTTCAACTTTTCTCTCTATTTTATTATTTAAATTTTTTATTAATTCCCACTTATTTACTTATTGTATTGTTGACTTTATTTATTTATTTCTCTGTAATTATTTTTATCCTTATTATCATCATTTCCATTTTCACGTCCATTTTATTTCTATTACGCATATCTTTAAAACATTACATTTCACTCAAATTCATAAAAATGATTCTTCAAAACAAGGCATTGCTTGATATTTGGGAGCTTCGAGAGAATCGTGCCCTAACTTACTGGGCTTCGATTTTTTCGTCGAACCTAGGTAACTGAGTATCCTTTTGAAATCAAAACATATAAGTTTCAAATAAAAGTTTATTCTCCGGAATTCGAGATGTTGCATCCTAACTCACTGGATGTGACATTTCGTTATCCCGAGGTAAGGATTTCCAAAAATAATGGCAATTTTCTATATTTGGGAATTTTGAGAAATTGTGCCCTAACTTACTGGGTTTCAATTTTTTTTCAAAAAGCCCAAGTAGTTGAATATCCTTTTTAAACATTAATGCATGAGTTTTAAAAACCAAATGACAAGCTTAGTTTTGAAGGTTTGAAGTGTTGCATCCTAACTCACTGGGTGTGACATTTTATTTCTTCAAGATAAGAAGGTCTTAACTTTCAATTCAATTTACTCAAGTTTTCTTTTAAATAAAAGGATCGTATTTTAAAATCTTTTCAAATTTTCGACATGAAGACATTAATTAATCAATTAGGTACCAATTTTGGGCGTTACGAGGGTGCTAACCCTTCCTCGTGCGTAACCGACTCCCGAGCCCTTTTTCTCAAATTCCGTAGACCCAAAATCATTGCTTTAATAAATCAAATTGTTTTATTAAAATGATCAATCTCAAGGTGATCCAATCACACCTCGAAAAAAGATTGGTGGCGACTTCATTTTTGTTTTTAAAGTCGATCCCCGTTTTTTCAAAATTAAAAATGGTTTCGACAATGAAAATGATGGATGATAGATGATTTGAACTTGCAATGGATGATAATGCCTTGGTGTATGTTTACAATATGTATTTAGCTTAGATATTGATGTATTGAATTGAGTTGTACATGAATGGAATGCTTGGATGTTGATTTACATGCCTTTATTATGCTTAGGTAAATTTTGAGCATAAGTAGAACTTTTAAATATAAGTTTTTACCATCTTTTAACTCAAGTATTGATACTTTTGCATTTGGTATCGATACTTAACGAAATGAACAATTTTAAAACAAATAAAATACAGAAATAGTATCGATTTTTATTTAAGTATCGATATTTTTCATAAAAATATCGATACCATGAAATAAACATTAATACCATGAAATAAATATCGATAGCTTTATTTTGCAAAGAAAATATAATTAAATTTTGGTATCGATTTTCAATAATGTATCGTTTCGGTATCGATATCAACTGTGAATTTTCAATATTGATTTTTAAACCTTAAATTTTACAATTTAATCTTACCATATGCCTGAATTTCACAAGTAGGTCCATATAGATTACAAATTTTAAATATGCTTGACTATATGTGATTTGATTGTAAGTAATTGAAATTTTATTTAGTAGAGTATATGTTGATTGTTGAATTTTGTTGTAACGTCTTATTACTCGAATTCGACAATTGGCCAAATAAAGAATGTTACAGCTTTTACCGACGTCAATTGACCATGGAAAGACACCTTTGAGCTCTGAGTCACTCCTCCACCACTTTGTTCAGAATTCAACTTTATCTCGAGCATAAATTAATTCACCCATATATATATATATAAAAGACAAAACACGTGAGGAACAACACTTTGTTTTTCAAGAAAAACGAAGTATCCCATACGATGTATATTTCAAATTAAAAAAATTATGATATTTTGAAGTATTGAGGTCAATTTACAATAAAAATTATAATTTGGGATGTCTAATGTAATTAACTCATAATAATAAACCACGTGTTTTGACAATTAAACCCCTGCCCTTATCGATTGTATGGGCTAAATCTAATTCTATTCTATTCAAATCTGAACATGTAATCAATCGTGGTCTTTGTTTATTTCAATTACTCTATTCTCCCATTCTTTCTCCAGTGCCCCCCTCAAATTAACTTCTCCCTTTCAAGAATTTTCTCTACTTTTTCTTTTTCTCGGAAAAAAAAAAAAATAGAAGAGAAAACTCCACAAGTTTTTTCAGTTTGAACCAGGAACCGGAAATGCCCATGGACCGAACCCTACAATCAGAGAGCATGAGATCGCCGACTGTACTATCAATCGAATGTATAAAAGGGAGCTCCAAAGCTGACGAATGGACCGCAGACATGCTCCAGACGGGGGATATTGTGGAAGAGATTCGAATTGGATCCGGCTCTGCTCTCTCCCATAAGGCACCTTTTAAAGGCGGCAAGAGCGGAGTCCAGAAGATCCTTCACACCTCCTATAGGAACAAGGAGACCTCGATCCTCGTCCGGGTCAGGCGAGCCAGCGACGAGTTCGCTCAGTTACAGGCATGTATCGTGCCTAACGAAACTGGCGGGAAAAAGCAATATATGTTAAGGTCTATAGCGGATCCCAATTACACTGTCGGGTTCTCGGATCGCTCCGAGTCCGAGTGCTTCGAGTTGCAAGGTGAGTTTCTTTTATCAGATTTGGTCTTTGTTTCAGTAATTGGATGCATGCATTTCGTAGTAACTAGTCCTCTGCTCGCCCTTAATTTGTTAGAAATATTATAAATATCTATATAATTATAAATAAAGTAAAATAAATATAAGAGAGTAAAGCCAATCAGAAAAAGTACACCAATAGAACATATACTTTTTAAAAAATATATATCTAATTAATAAATATTATAAAAGTTATTATTTATTTTGGCTTATCTATACTTTATATATATATTTTATTATATATTAAAAATTTTATTTAGTTAACATTATCTATTAATCCACTCTCAATTTAATTATAAAATTGTAAAAAATTAATTTTTTTATAAAACAATAAATATAATTTTAAAAATATTTATATTTTTATAAATTTTAAAAAAGAATAAACAAAATGGATTGTAAGATTTTTTTAAGGACATAAATTATATGATTGAAACCAAAACATTTAACATTTATTATTTCAATTAGACCAATTTTACATAAACTTGATGTATTATTTTTTATCCACATTATAAATGTCATATGTCATAATTTAATACAATAAATTAGTGTGATTTAACTCGTGACATTAAATTTAATAAAAAAAGTTATTTTATGGTAGACTTACTAACTCGTGATATTAAATTTAGTAAAAAATTTAATATAAAAATTATATATGTTTAGTTTCACATAATCGTTAAATAAATTTTAATGTAAATTTTCTTTAGATATTTATAAATTATGAAAATACAATTAAATATAATGTAGGGTCTATATAATTAAATTACGACATAATAATTAATTATAGAATAATATATATTTAAAAAAAATATTCATTATAATTTAAATAAAGAAGTTAATCACAGTTAAATAAAAAATTATTCCTAATTAATACTAAATAATATCAATTAGATTTAACTCTCTGTTTTAGCTTCAAAATAAATTTGCATGTTTCCTAATCATTCCTTCTAAAAACTCAATACATTCATTCACATTTTTTCTTTAAATTTTCATTTATCTCTTCCCCTCTTCAATATTTTCTATTCATTTATATATATATATATATATATATATATATATTTAAAATTTATTTGATACATATTAACTTAGGATTATCAAATTCTGTTTGGTTTCCTCTTAAATGGGATAAATAGGATTTTTAATGTTTTTGAATTTGAGTTATTTAACACTATTAACATTTAATCTAAAACTTTCTCACTCTCTTTTTTTAAATATCTAAATTGAATATAACTTTCTTCTAGATAAATACATTGAATAATCAAATAAATATGATAAAAGAAATGTAATTGTTTGTACATTCTTTAATGAATATTCAATTTGATTGTTATAGCAAATATACATTATCAACTTATATTTATAGATTTCTATAGTAAAAAAATTGAAATTTTAAATAAAGATTAGAGCTTACATTTTTTAGATCCCATAATTTTTTTTTTTGATCATTTTTATCTCAAATAATTAAGTAATAATGTGATTAAAGCAATATATTTAGGTTACAATAAAACAATTCATCATCCAAAATAATAAGGAAAATAATCAATACTTCAAAATATAATTTCCAAACATTAATGATCTAAAATAACAACAACAAAAAAAGATTAACACAGCTTACGATCAAATAACTAACAGATAAAAAATTATTAAAAAATGAAAAAAAACGTAAAAATGTAAATAATATTTGTGAAAAAAAATTAAAGCTTAAATATTTGGGAACATGAAAATAATGAAAAAAAAAGTTTATGACCATATATACATATATATTCAAATAAAAAGATAAAACTATTTATACATCACATAATAGTAACTAAAAGAAGTCCATAAATATTAAGAAAATAAAACTGAAATTTCTAACAAATCAAAGGAATGTTATATATCATTTAAGAGGAAGCCAAACTATAATAGTAACGAATATAAATAAATCATCAGTTTCTCGAGATATTTTCAACTTTCTCCTTTTCTCTATCTTATTCAATGTATTTTATACATAAATTAGACTTTTTGAATATTAATGTAATAGTTAGAAATAATTAATATTTCAATAGATGTATTAGCACTATTACATCAATCTTTTAATTGTATTTGTAGTATTAAAACTATCAATATGTTAGAATCTCTTTAATAACTTAATACACTTTTTCAATAAAATAAATAATATGCTTGCATGTTTGATAAATTATTTGCATGTAAATTTCTTAAGGATATAATTTTCACCCAAAACATTTTCTTTGTAGAGTTTATGAAATTAATTTCATGCTTGTAAAGTAATTTATATATTAAAGGAGTAAAGAATTAAAAGATGATAAGTTTGAATTACTATTTTAACCTTATTAACTCTCATGGATCAAAGAGGAGTTAAAAATATATTCTAAATATAGAAGTTTCAAAATTACTGAATTGATCATAAAAGACTTAACAACTTAAAAAAAAAAAAATTCAATGACTATATTACCCCTATTAACTCCTAATGACTCTCAAAAGAGTTGATTTTATATAATATATAGATTATTTAAGCCCGTTGAGACTTAACCGACTTATCAACTTATATCACTATTTAAAAATAGTTATTTTATATTAATTTATTTTATAATTATATTTAAATAAAATATTGATTTTATTATTAAAATTTTAATTTAATTCTAAATAATAGGCGAATAATTTAACCCTCAACATGTTTTATTATTATTTTTGTCTTTCCATCAAAGTTAACTATCTAGATTTAGTAGAAATTCTAAGAAATATTATACAATGATAATATATAAATATGTGTATTATTAGTACTTCAAAAATATATATATATTAAAAAAAAGGTTTGGTTTAAACATGGCAGCATTGTTGATATTTTATTTACGTATCTATCTTTGTTAATTCAAGTTTTTAAGTTGATAATAAAAATATATATTAAATTATAAAAGGCATAAAATATCTGATATTTTAAAATTTTTAATTCAGTCCATCTATAAAAGATTTTATCGCAATTTGCGTTCTAGTTTAGCCGTCGAATTTGGCCGTGGAGTTTGTCCTAATTTCTGCTTTTGGCCAATGGAAAAAAAAAGAATGGGAATATTTTTGGTTTGACCGAAAGGCTTTTAGATGTTGTGCAGGTTGAATTCCCATCTGTCGGAACTTTTTATATGATTTTTGGGGTGATTACACACTTTCCCGCTTGGAATTGCCAAGCAATTTCTCTAATAATCATAACTTCACGACTTTCATTAAAAAGCATTTTGGCCCCACTTATGTTGAACTTTCACTTCAAACTTTTGTTCTATACCATCACATAAATATTAAAATTATATATTTTAACTTTGATCTCACGTATAATATTATAAATGAGTTCTGATTTTATCTAATTTTATATATAAAATTTTTATTTGATTTATTTTTTTAAATTATTAGTAACATTATTAAATTAATACGATTTTATATTGAAATGTTACATATATAAACAATTATATTAATTTAATATATATAAAAAAATGAATGTATTCATCGTGTAAAATTGAATCAAAATCAAAATTTAAATCAAAATTTATATATTAATTTAATATTTATTTTATTTACACTTGTATTTTCTAATAACAATGATGTAGATTGAATTAAGATTCCATGGAGAAATTCTATTTTTTTTTAAATGTTGATTAATCCCGTTCCCAAGTTTCGGTTTAACGATTTTTTGTTTTTTGAAAAAAAAATTATTTCTTTTATCAAAAGCTTTTTGTATTGAGGCGGAACTTTCCAAGGTTGTATTCAAACTACTAATTGCTTAAACTCTCTAAAGTCTAAACAACTTCATATTATTATCTTTATAAAATTCAAAAACAATATGTATGACTAATTCCAATCTTTTTAAGTAATATATTATTCCGTTTTTATTGACTCCAACAAAAAGTAAATTTCACTAACAAATACCTTTTCCCGCGGTTGTTTGAGGATCATAAACAAAATTGTTATTATAAGTAGGATATTCACTCTTCCTAAAATTCTAAAATAAATACTGTAAATAAAAAACTAATTTTTATATAAGGCATTCGAAAAGAAAATTCCCAGTTTTTATGGAAACTTGACCTTTTGTGGGGCCTTATGATAGTCAACTTAGTTTCGCTTTTTGTATATATGAAGAAATGATGTTTCTTAATTTGTGGTGTTAATCGACCTAACAACATGCTTTTGGATTGAGTACAGCCATGATAGTTTAACTACCTTGGATAGCAGCTCTTGTTTTTCACACCTGATCCCCTTAGAGTGGAGAGTTCAGACTAGAAAAGCTGAGTTAGATCTTTGCTGGCTTCCACTATAACATCAATATTCAAAACCCAACTTTATCTGTTTCTTTTCTTTGCTTAGACTATTTCATAACTTGAAATGATGAATATAAATTGTTTGCAATTAGTCCATACAGAAATTGAATGATGTTGCTTCTCTGGCTATCGCTATATATGGATGTAACTAGCAAAAGCTTGGATAAGTTTTATAAGCATGCATGCATATGAATGCTACTAAAAGGTCACTGTTCTCAATTTATATAGTAATAAGGTTTTCTTGATTTATACTGTGGAGTAGAATAATTGAATATGTAGAGGAATGGGATTTTGATCATCATTTCAATTTTTACCCTTTCTTTAATTCTGGCTAACAGGTAGTCTTTTGCATAGACATTCTATGGCTGCTAATAAATGTATTGCATCAACCCATAACATGTGGAAAATACTATGGAAAGTTGCAGGATTTGATATCGGGTTTTTTTATTAAAATAATATGAAAAATAAAATTAATTTACAAAATGATATAAGTTAGAAATCACTTACCAAAATTGTCTGAAAGCTACTGTAATTCTGGGTATACATTTAAAAAAATGGTGTTTGCATAAACAAGAACCACACCTAATTCACGTGGGTAGGGAGGGTTTAGGCTATATTACATTTTGGGATATTTTTATTTAGGTCCCTCAATTTTAGATTTTGATTTAATTCCAATCTTAATTTGCAGTTTTAATATTTTTTAATTTAATTTACATCTTATATGGTTTTGTTAATTATTAATGCATAGGGTAAAGATTCAATTTATCGTATAATAAATTTATTTGAGCCTATTTACATGCCTCTTTTAATATATATTAATTGTATAATAATTTTAGTTTCAGTTAAATTTCCCATTTGTATGTTAATATGAATTTTAATTATAGAAGATTGAGTTTTAGAAAATTAATTTGAAATTATTGTACAATTAATCGAAATGGTAAGACAAGAAAGCACCAAATGCGTCTAAAAAGCTTGAATCATGTTATTCACTTTGATAATTTGTGATGCAACGTTAAACAATGAAATTGCAGTTTCAAGGAACTCGAGGATTGTGAGTGAACTATCGAGGACAAGGCTACAGGATGGATATGTATCGTATCCGTGGCAGATTAGGATGCAAGAGGTGCTATCGGTTCCAAATTCAAGCTGTTTTCTTTCTATTCTGCTCCTTCCAAAAGCTTCAGATCGAGTGGCCTCCCGATACAATGACTTGGAGGATACCCTTGCTCGTGCGGATGCTTGGCTCCTTGCATCTCAGGCCTCCGGGGTTCCCATTCTTTTCATCAATATTCAGACTGAATCCCTGCTTACTAAGGTGCAATGCTTTACAATCCCACTTGCAACAATGTTTTAAGAATTGTGCTGTTACTTGAATGTTCTTATTGAATTTAAGCATCCATACCCACTCTTCTCTTTGTTTTACTTTCCATCACATGACCGTTTAGGACTGATCTTTAATATTTGGAGCAGATCTCTGGAGAGACAGCCTCGGCCACTGTAAGTGCGGGGTCCTTATCTGATTTAGCAAACCTAGGCAATGCAACCCTATACGGTTTTGAGGACTACCATGGGGTGGACATTGGAGTTGTTCGAGCAGTTCGCCTATGGTACACCCCGCTTGCAAGAGAAATCGCAGTTGAGATCAAACTAAAAGAAGATGACACGAAACTTGGATTCGCCATTGGCCGCACTGAAGAGGTGCACCATCTCATTCTCCATCAGTTTGACCTTACTCATCTAATTATATGATGGAATAGAGAAACAACAGAGAGTATTTGCTTATAGTTTTGTGTGTGATAACAGGGATTCATCTATATATCATCTGTGATTGATGATGAAGATTTGCCTTCAACGAGATCAGGACTCAGCACTCTGTACAAAGAATCAATGACTGCATCTAGGCTGCTGGTTGTCTCAAGATTATCAAATCAAAAGGTTCTTCCATGGGTGGTTTCATCGACTGGAGCGGTTCGATGCTTTGATACAGTTTCCGTAAGTCAGAAACTGTCACTACACCGGCATGCCAAGGTGCCAATTCTTATGCATGTCTTCTCCTGGGATCCATCATTAGTTTCCCGTGGCTTTGGTAGTGCCAGGCTTCGTGTTCCTTCTACCTCAGTGCTGCCATTGACCAGTGAAGTTAGATTTGCCCGCCATCCTAATAGTAATCAAATACTGCCTCTACCTCCTGATGAACCGAGTGAAAGCGTAGTCACAAGAGAGCAGCAGCAGCAACCTGATCGCAGACTACAGCGAGACACTGCTGGGGAGACCTCCTTTAGATTTCATGATTTTTCCCTTCCAAACAACTGGGTATGATTTTTGCACCTCCTATCACAATTCTCTGCTTCATTGTGGATAAGATTTTGGATGTGCTCATAAATTGGAGTTTGCAATAGCCACCTATTGTGTTGTTTTCTTAACATTGTATACCTATTTAATTTCTTTATTAAAAAAATTCATCTTCTTTAAGCTTTGTTATTAACTTCCAAAAGAAACACAAAAACACATACAGAGTGGGCAACCTCAAAAACAGGGTTAGCGTAAATCTTCAGCCAAGCCGAAGATTTATAAAGGAAAACGGCATTTGAATTTGTCTATTTATATCGTAACAGTAGATTAACAAAAACTTGGACGGAATCCCAAATCTTAAAATTCTAGCCATCATATGATGGCTTATGCTCTTCCTCCTCTAATCCTTCTAGCAAGCTGAATATCTTTGGGCATAATTGCAACTCTTTCCCCATGCATAGCATAGATATTAGTACCCTCGAAGAACCCCCACTAGATATGCCTCGGCCACTTCCTGAAGGGCAACCACGGCACTGCTTTGGAACCTGAAATCCTGAGCAATTTCCCTCACCAACCTCTAAAATGGAAACTTTCAAATCAGCAGCTCCATGCTCTTCTGATACTTTCTGATTTCTCTCAAGGCCATGGTTCCTGGCCTGAAACGATGAGGCTTCTTCAAATTCCCAAGTTAACATAATGAAGGACTAAAATCATAATTAGATTGATTTATTCATATATTAAGGATTAATTTCACATGACATCCACAAACTGTTACCTAAATTCAAATTGGTCTCTAAACTTCAAAATATTCTAATTCACTCCGCATACTATTTGCATCCCTCCAATTAAATCCTTTCATCGGCTATTCTGTTAGCTTTTCCGTTGGATATTAGTTGATGACATGTCGCCAACTAATTTCATAGAGGTTAGTGTTTCTTTGATTTTGTTTTCCTTTTTCTTTTATACTTTTTTCTCTGTATTCTTTTCTTTCAATTATTCTTCTATTCATTTTTTATAAATAAATACAATTAATAATTTATGTTCTAATTAAAGTATTTCTATTTTTTTTATAAAAATGCTTTATTAATTTCCCTTTTCTTTATATAAATATATTAAAAACAATAATTTAGATACTAATTTAAATTAGTTTTTTTAATATATAATTTATGAAAATTTTACAAAATTAGTTTTTTATTGTTATAGAATAAAAAGATAGAAAGTAAAGAACAATGAAAATAGGCGAGCAAAAATGAAAGCATATTTGAATGTATAAGAAGTATAAATGGAATAAAACTCTAGTTCTAATGGCTGTTAGAATTTAAAGTATATCAAAATTTATATAGATTTTGATGGATATTCACTTAATAAAATATTCATCACACTCCCCTTAGATGTTCATTTATAGATAATGTGTCTCATTAAAACCTTACTAAGATAAAAACCTTATGAGAAAAAAAAAATTTCTAGTGAAGGAAAAAGAGTACACATAACCTCATTAAAAACGCATAATATGCTGCCTCATTAAAAACGTTACCAGGAAAACTCAATAGGACAAAACCTCGGTTAATGAAAAAGGAGTACAATGTGTATTTACTCTCCCTGATGGAAACATCACATAATGTCTCATATTCTGCGTATTCAATCTTGAATACTAGCTTTTTAAATGACTATTTGAATGTATTGCTAAGCATTTATATCTCCATTCTTTTGAAAGTCATGAGTGAGGGAAAATTTGGGGAAAATATATTTTGATCTATTTAAGAGTTTCAACAATAATCATAACAAGCTTTAAGGATTTTTTACCTAAATAAATCAAAAAAAAAAAAAATTAAATACCCAAATAGGTTGTCAGCTGAATTATATACGAAAATGGTACCTTTTTTTGGGTCGCGCCTATATGACAAGCGCAACACTTTTTTTTATATTAAAATATTTTTTTTATTTTTTTAAATAAAATATTATTATTTTATTTTTATTAAAAATATTTAAAATTATATACAGGTAAAAATACGGTCAACAGGTCAAAATACAAATAAAAAATACCCGACAACAGGCCGCGCCTGACAGGTAGGCGCAACTGCTGCCAGCTCAGCTCCCCCTATCATCACCTTTTTTTTTCTTTCTTTTTCTTCTTCTTCTTTTTTTCTTCTTCTTTCTCTCCTTTCTTTCTCTCTTCCGGTGGCTGCTTCAAATTCAACTTGGGGGACCATGCTTATAAGGTCCCCATTTACCTTTTTTTTTCCCAAAAAAGTTAATGTATTATTTTAGTAAATAATTTTGTTTATAATTTAAAGAGTGTAATTAAGATGTTGTGAAATTTTTTTGTTATTATTTATTATTTATAAATTATTTATGTTTAGTGTTTATGGTTTTGGGTTAATATTTTGTATGAATATAATTTTTTATAATTATTTTAAAATTAATTTGTTAGTAATTTAGGATTATGTTATAAATTTTTGTGTTTGTAAATATTTTAAAATTAATTTATTAGTAATTTAGGATTATGTTATAAATTGTTGTGTTTTGTGAGTTTTTAGTAATGTAAATTTTAAAAAAAAAATTGTATAGTTATTTTGTTAGTAGTTTATTATTAGGTTATAAATTGTTAGTGTTTAGTGGTTTAGGGTTTTGTGATTATTTAGTAATATGAATTTTTTAAAAATAATTTTATAGTTATTTTGTTAGTAATTTATGATTAGGTTATATAAATTGTTAGTGTTTAGTTATGTATTTTGTGATTTTTTTATTAACGTAATTTTAAAAAATGATTTTATAGTTATTTTGTTAATAATTTACGATTAGGTTATATAATTGTTAGTGCTTAGTTTAATGTTTTGTGATTTTTTTAATGTAATTTTTATATAATGTAATTTTATGTTTTTTTTATTGATTTATTAAAATGTTGATTAAATTTGTTTTTATATAATTTTATAGGTTGTTTGAAAGAAACTAATTAGGTATGTTTCTATTTGTATTTTTATTTTTTTAATTCGTATGTTTTTTATGTTTAGATAGTTTATATTTATTTTAAATATATTATTATTGTAATCTAACATAATTTTTTTTATTGTAGGTAAATTATGAGAAATTATGAGATATTTACCGTGTTTTGTTTCTGAAATTTGAAATAATTTATTGTATTTTTTGAAACAAATTAAATGAATTCATTTTTTAATTACAGATTTGCAACAAATGGGTTTTTGATTAATAATAATCACATATCAAGTACTATTAATGATATGGTAATGAAATTATTATTTGATACTCATGTTATTTTCGGAATTAAATTATATTGTATAAACTATTTTGCTAATTTAATAATGCCAAGGCCCATACCGCGTACTGAGGGGTCGTGTTAATAGTGTAGGGTTTCTGTCAGATGAACGTCTAATACCACACTTGGAGTTAGTCGGGTTTGGATCAACGGCATTGATTTAGACTTTTGATCTGTGATACGACTTGATTTTCGATTTAGTCGAGCGATGGCGTCTAGAGACCCACACATTTCATTTGCCGTGCAGGGAGTGCACCATCACTCTAGAGGATGTTGCACTACAGCTCGGGCTCCCTATTGATGGGAATGTGGTCAAAAGCGTAAGTTCGATCTCTAGGCCGGCTACCTTTTGCTATGAACTACTTGGACGCTCACCAAGTGAGGGGAAATTAGCCAGTTTGACGATTTCATGGCTAAAAGCCAATTTTGAGTATTTACCGAGTATTGCTAATGAATGAGAGGTGATGCAGGCCGTTCGAGCTTACATTATGCACCTTATAGGGGGTGTACTCATACCGGATACAAACGGCAGTACGGTCTATTTGATGTACTTACCCCTAATATCCAATTTGCATAACACCTGTTCATACAGTTGGGGGTTCGCAATGTTAGCCATGTTGTATCGCGAACTTTTTCGGACGACAGATCCTTCTGTGATGGACATAGGCGGATGCCTTATACTGCTGCAGTCGTGGGCACTTTATTGGATGTCATTCTTGGTATCTATTAGTCACGAATCATGTATATTTCCACTCGTTATTAGGTGATAATTTTTACTTATTATAACAATTAGTTGACTTTTTTCAAATTATATTGTTCTAACAATTTGTTTTCATAGATGGAACACTAATCCAGGTATCGCAAGGTCATACACAGTTTCGATATACCGTCTGATGATCGAGAATCATGCTGGAGAGGAGGTAATTTTTCTACTATCAACTTAATTTTATTATTTTATCTCACTTGACCCGCATTAATATAACAATGTTATTAACTGTGCAATTCATTTGGATGTTGTATTCTATTCTAGAAATTATGGCAGTTATTCCTTTGTCTTCCTACGTTCATTCAAACCTATGGTACATTAGCGCACCCATTATCAATTTTCAGATAGTGGAGTGGTATCATGGTGATCGAGTACTCTGGCAGTTCGGTTGCATATAGTATATCCCGACACTGCCAATACGATTAGGGGAGATCCATGGGATGAATAGGAAGGGGAAGCATGGAAATGATTGGAGAAAAGTGCATGAAGAATATATTAAGATGTGGAACAACTGGTTGGGAAGGGTAGCTCAGATGGATCGTGCTTTGGATATGTAGCCCTCGTTAAAGTACATACAGTGGTACTGTGAGATAAGGAAACCATTTTTATTTGGTGGGTTATCGATGGTAGTCCCCCCACATACGACATGAATTGGGCAACCCTTTCTAAATTCGCATCATGCACCAGAGCCAGAGCCAGAGTCGGAACTACACTTTGGGGATAGTTCTTATCATTTAGATTTGGAAGACGATGACTATTTTTGTAACACCCCTAACCTGTATCCGTCGCCACAACAGGGTTACGATGTATTACTAAACTTATAACTCAAACAAACTTTCATTTGTCATACATTTGTATACATAAGCATTTCTCATTCAAATACATTCACATTACCCCTTATAAAGGCCTACGAGGCCTTAAACATGCTTTAGAAGTGGTTTGGGACTAAACTGATAACTCAGAATAATTTCAGGAAACTTAAAATTTTTTTTATAAAAATAGGGGACACACGCCCGTGTGAACAGGCCGTGAGTCTCGCACGGCCACCAAATACGCCCGTGTCATAGGCTTTGTGGACATTCGAAATGGGATCACATGGTCGTGTCCCAGACTGTGTCCTACCCCGTGTAACTTTCTAACTTGGCCACACGGTTGGCCACACATTCGTGTGTCTAGCCCATGTGCCTATTTGAAATGACCACACATGCCCATGTGCTAGGCTATGTGCCTCACACGGCCACCAGACACGGCCGTGTACCTAGGCTATGTAACTTACTGACTTGATTTTTAAATAAGCTTCAAGGGACACAATCCTAAGATCACCAACACCGAAAGTAACCAAAAGATTCCAATTTAATCACTTAGAATGACACTTAATCGAACCCTCATTAAGAACCCACAACATTCAACAATGTAACCGTGTACTTACCGGTAACATAAAGAATCTTTATCGCTCAACTCACTATAAGGCTCCAACAGATTCTTGATCTACACCTAAACTGAGAGTCACAACAACCTCTCGTTAAATATTTAATCAAAATAACATTTAGTCTTGAATCAAACCATACTTACTGAACAAACACGACCAAAAGTTGAACAAGAAGAAAGTAAATCGAAGAACCAAAAGGAAATGGAACAAAGAATAAAAATTTCGGTAGAGTGGGAGAAATGGAATGTCAAAAGATGAAGGAATTTTGGGAAAAGAAAATTTGAGAAAAAGATGATACCAGCAAAAAAAAATATCCCCAAATCCCTCAAATTACTCACCCACTTACCCCACAATCTCAACCACTCAGAATCCCGATTATTTCAAACTCCTTCTCGCTGCCAGAAGCAAAAATAACTCCATTGCCTACGCAAGGACTCGAACACAAGGCCTCCTACAATTCAACACTCCACTTATCCATCAGACTAGCAGGCCCATTCTGATATAGGCTTACCGACAATTAAACTTAAGCCTTTTGAGCAAGGTTGAGGCTTTATTTATAAAAATACCAAAATTTGTCCAAGTCATGGCTTGAACTTGGGACCTCTCACACGTACCAAGAACACTTAACCACTGAAGTAGACAAATATTTGTATCACATATTCACAACAACAAAAATAAAAATTTTAGAGCGTTACAATTCTACCCCCTAAAAGAAAATTTCGTTCCTGAAATTTACCTGATCAGAACAGATAATGATACTGCTCTTCAAGTTCCTACGTGGCTTCCTCGGTGCTATGATTATGCTACAGAACCTTTACAAGTGGAATAGACTTCCTCTTCAGAACCTTTACATCGTGATCCAAAATCTGAACCGACTCCTCCTCAAAAGTCAAGTCTAGCCTAACCTTAATCTCCTGCACAAGGACAAAAAGAGTAAGACCAGAGCAAGAGAGCCTCAACATAGAGACGTGGAACACGTCATGGATACGATCCAACTCCGGAGGTAGCTCCAACTGATAAGCAACTGGTCCCACTCACTTCAGAATACGGTAAGGTCCAATAAACCTAGGGCTCCACTTGCCCTTACGACCAAACCTCAGAATCTTCTTCCATGGTGAAACCTTAATAGATACAAAGTCTCCCACAAAATTCTCAATATCTTTCCTCTTTAAATCTGTGTAAGACTTCTGCCTATCCGAAGCTCCTTTCAGACGATCTCGAATCAGTTTAACCTTATCCTCTATCTCAGACACTAACTCAAGACCCGGAACATGTCGCTCGCTCAACTCAGTCTAACATAAAGGAGTGTGACACTTACGACCATATAAAGCCACGTAAGGTGCCATCTAAATGCTAGACTGGTAGCTATTATTATAGGCAAACTCCTCTAGTGGTAAATAATCCTCTCAACTGCGTTAGAAATCAATTATGCAGCTCTTCAACATATCCTCCAGTATCTGAATCACCCTCTCAGATTGACCATCGGTCTGAGGATGGAACATAGTACTAAATTCCAACCTTGAACCCAAAGCCTCATGTAACTTTCCCTAAAACCGCGACGTGAAGCTAGGATCCCTATTAGAGATGATCGAAACCGGTACTCTATGCGGTCGCGCTATCTCTGAAATATAAAGTTTTGCCTGCTTCTATAGAGAATAATCCACCCTAACCGGTATGAAGTACGTAGACTTGGTTAATCGATCCACAATAACCCATACTGAATCCTTCTTAGTGGGTGTTAGGGGTAACCTATTAACGAAGTCCATAGTCACTCGCTCCTATTTTCAAAGAGGAATCTTAACCAGCTACAGCAAACCCAAAGGTAATTGATGTTCAGTTTTAACCTGCTGGTATGTCAGACATTTACCCACAAAATCAATAACCTCTCGTTTCAATCATGGCCACTAATATAACTCACGGAGGTGTTAGTACATCTTATTTTCGCCCGGATGCATAGCATAAGGGCTACTATGTGCCTCTCTCAGTATAGGCTATCTCAAATCAGGGTCATTCAGCACACATATCTGTCCACAGAATCACAACACACCCTCAGAGTTCAACCCAAATTCAGAAGTATTGCCATTATCAATCTGTCGGAACCGAGGACTTAAAGACTCGTCCTCCCACTGTTTACCCTTAATCTGCTCAATCCATGTTGATTTAATCTGAAGCTCAGCTAACAGACTACCATCATCAAATAAACTTAGGCGAGCAAACATCGCCCTCAGATCAATCATAGCCCTACAGCTCAGTGCATCAGCCACTACATTGGCCTTACTAGTATGGTATTTAATAGTGTAGTCGTAATCCTTAAGTAGTTCAATCCATCTACGCTGCCTAAGATTAAGCTCCTTCTGAGTGAGGAGATACTTGAGGCTCTTGTGATTAGTATAAATGATACACTTCTCACCATACAGATAATGCCCCCAGATTAACCTCAACTTCGACGCTACTGTGGGAAATAATAGCATGGGATACGGGGTGATTGTGAGGGACGACAACGGATTTGTGTTGGGCGATGGGGGGCTTTATTGAAACTCATTTGTCGGTGCATGAAGCTGAGTGTGTGGCTTTTGAAAAGAGTATACAGCTGGCGATCCAGCTGAAAATTAAGGGAAACGTGCTTTTTGAAACAGACCACGCGGGGTTGGTCAACAAATTGAAGAACAATTGTACGAATATTACAATTGTCGGCGCGCGCATCAGAAAATGTTTAGCTGAGTTTAAAAGCTTCAATTCTACAGATTTAATTTGGACAAATGGAACTTGTAATTCAGTAGCGGATTTAATTTGTACTAAAATATGTACTGAGAAAAAAAGTGGCTTTTTGAAATGGATTATCCAAAGGAAATCCATGATGCTGTAATTCATGATGTTACTTAAATAAATTTTGAGGTGACCCTTGTGGTCGTTTTTTGTTAAAAAAAAATACCATGGTAGCCAACTCCAAGTTAAACGTCAAATAATTTGCCTCATATGTCTTAAGCTGACAAGACGCATATGCAACCACCTTACCATCTTGTATCAACACACATCCTGAACCGACATGTTACGCATCACTATAAACTATGAATTCCTTTCTAGGTTTTGGCTGTATCAAAACAAGAGCCTCAGTCAGTAAAGTCTTGAGTTTCTCAAACCTCTCTTGCTGTGCATTAGTCCAGTCAAACGGTACACCCTTACATAGTAGCTTAGTCGAGGGTGCTGCGATCAGCGAGAATCCTTCCACAAATCATTGATAATACCCTACTAGTCCTAAAAAGCTGCATATCTCAGACATATTGTTAGGCTGCTTCCAATCCAACATAGCCTCAATCTTTCGAGGACCGACTCGAATCCCCTCAGCAGAAACTATATGACCTAGAAATGCTATCTCACGTAACTAGAACTCGCACTTGCTGAACTTAGCATAGAGCTACTTTTTTCTCAAAGTCTAAAGAACAACTCTAAGGTGCTCATCATGCTCATCCTTAGTCCTTGAGTAAACCAGTATGTCATTGATGAACACCACCACAAACTGATCTAGATAAGGTTGGAACACTCGGTTTTGTCAAATCCATAAAAGCTACCAGTGTATTAGTCAGTCCAAATGGCATCACTAGGAACTCGTAATGACCATAACGAGTCCTAAACACCGTTTTTTGTACGTCAACCTCCTTAACCCTCAACTGATGATACCTAGATCAGAGGTCAATCTTAGAGAATATCGAGCTCCTCGAAACTGGTAGAACAAATCATCAATCCTTAGTAGGAGCTATTTGTTTTTAATGGTCAACTTGTTTAGTTGCCGGTAATTGATACACATCTGCATGGATCCATCATTCTTCTTTACAATTAGTACCTGTGTTCCCTATGAAGACACACTAAGGCGAATAAACCCACAATTTAATAACTCCTGAATTTAAGCCTTAAGCTCCACAAGTTCTTTCGGTGCTATTCGATAGGGGGTGATAGACTCCGAAGCTATACCAAGGAGAAGCTCAATCCTAAATTCCACTTCACGATTCAGAGGTAAACTCAGTAGCTCCTCAGGAAAGATGTCCGAAAAATCCATTACCGTTCTGATGTCCTTAACAGTAGAGTTCCTAGAATCAGAAACACTTAAATAGACTAAGAATGCCTCACATCCTATACGCACTAACTTTTCAGCCACCAGTGTAGAGATCACATTAGATAGATAATTCTGGTACTCTCCAATCATAACTACCTCATTATCATTCTCAATCCTCAATGCGACCCTCTTAGTCGCACAGTCCAAGCTAACATGGGGCTTCACCAAACAGTTCATCCCCAGAATTAAGTCGAACTCCCCAAATGGAAGTTCCATCAAATCAGCTAGAAAGATTGCCCTTTAAACCTCTAAAGGGACGTCTCTAAACAACTTGTTAACCCTTATGGAATGCCCCAACAGACTCAATACAATAACCTCACTCGTAGTGCTCTCAACTAAGATCCCCAAGTTTTCAAACACAGTACAGGCTATATAGGAGTAAGTGGATCTTATATCTATCAATGAAACATATGATATGTAACACCCCTATCCTGTAACTGTCGCCGGAACAGGTTAAGGGTATTACCGGACTTGTAACATCAGAACAGAACGATAAAAAAAAAATTGAAACTTTATTAAACACATTACAGTCCATAATCATTCATCAAATCATACTTAAAACCCATGTAATAATACATACATTCATTTAGGACCAAATTACAAACAATTAAAAGTAGAGAGAAAAATTTGAGAAAACCTTTCAAATTAGGGACACATGGCCATGCCCCTAGCCCGTGTTCTTTCACACGGTCGTGGCTACCCAACACGCCCAAATCACATAACTCGTGGTTGAATCTGACTTACCTTACACGGCTACTAGACACACCCGTGTGTCTAAGCCATGGTCGACACTGTTCAAGCCACACGGGTACCAGACACGCCCGTGTGTCTAGGCCGTGGCCAATACTGACTTTGCCACACGGCTACCAAACACGCCCGTGAGTTTAGGCCGTGTGCAAGTCTGTTCAAAATTATTAGGTGCAGGGGATTACACGGTTGAGTCACACGCCCGTGTGCTCAGGCCGTGTGGTAACATGTAGGCTTGCTTTAAGCCATATTTACCACCCAAATGGGTCACCCTACAAGCATCAAAAATGCCATACCAATTTATACATCATTTGGCAATCAAAACAACCATTTCAAAGGCATAATTTGCAACCATAATTTCACATCTAAACATGTACCAAATATACCTTATCTCTTACCAATTCAAAGGCTAATTTGTCTAACCACATGACATTTCATAATAAGCATTCAAAATGGGTTAACCATACATATAACAAGCCATATCTCATAGCTTGTAAAGGTACCAAAACATATCATAATCATGACTCAAAATAGCCATATACGATTCCTTAACCACTAGCCTATACATGCCATGACCATTATATAAACAAGATTCAAAAGTACCAAAAACTTGTTGGATAGTGTGATAGGAAGTCTCCGACTTGTCTGAAAAATCGAGCTAGCTTTCGAATCTAGAAAACAAGGGAAAAATAAACGGAGTAAGCTTTAGAAGCTTAGTAAGCCCGTATAATATAAAAATTTAAACCTTACCGAATCAATGCGATAATTACATTAACAATGCCAATTCAATTCATATACTCAAGTTGCCTATTTCACAAGTATACACTTGTTAGTCCATGTAATCTCATAAATCATTCATGTACCAACCACAACATTCCTGTATCATATCATAACTCAATTACTTGTACATGTATTTTCATATAATTCATATTAACTACTCTATATAAATCACATATCTCATTTAACATGTAATACTTATAACATGTAATTCATGTAATTCAATTAATAAAATTTCATGTAAACCTTGTATAACATGTAATTCATGTATGTTTAAACATTCATATAACTTGTATCGGTAATTTGCCCGTTGAACCTTTAAGAACATCGAGGGATACTCGGGTGATACACACAGTGTGTATATACATATAACCTGTAATCCGTCAATGCATCATGTATGCTCTTTCGAGCCTGTATCGGTAAGCCCGAAGGCTGAACATGTGATCCCGAAGGATGAACGGTGAGCCCGTAGGCTGAGCGATGAGTCCGAAGACTAAACATGTGATTCCGAAGGATAAACATGTAGCTCATGAGCACGTGGTGAGTCCACAACAAATGCAGGAGCTCAAACCACCCTGTAGCCCTAGTGACATGTCACTTGTATCCTATCGACTTTTACGGCTCTAACGGGGCTCGGTATTCATTTCTCACTTGTAATAATTTCATTTCAAATTCATATGCATACATCCAAATAGGCTATTCAATCAACTAGTATTTCATATATTCAATTAACAACAAATATAAACATATACACATTAAATTTCATTATACGAACTTACCTCGAAATCCTGATATCTACTCGTCTATCTTTTTCTTTCCCCGATCAAGTTCCAGGATTTGATTGCCTTTATCTATATTAATGTAACATTCAACTATTTAATAACTAACATAACCAATTCAGTCCAAAAACATATATTTTGACCTATTGGTAATTTAGCCCCTATATTTTTAACACTTTACAATTTAGTCCTTTTATCGCAAAATGACAATTTACACATCAATGACCTCAATACACCTAGCCGAATATCCATATAGTCCCTACAAGTACATATCTTCCATTTAATCACAATTTAACCACCACAAATTCTACCTTTTTGCAATCAAATCCTCAAAACTCATTTTCTTCAAAAATCACTTTGTAAAACTTATATATTTCAAGATATCTATCTATAATTCATTAAAAACTATCAAAACATCAGGGATTCATCAATGGCATTTTTCAAAGACATGTTCAAAATCAGAAATTGAGGTACGAGTCAGCCGGCATACAAAGCAACGATCTCAAAAATATAAAAATTATCAAAAACGGGACAAAGACGAACCTCCAATTGAAGCTCAAAGTAGCCGAATATCAAGGAAGCTAAAACCCTTTTTGTTTTGTTGAAGAATCGGTGAAGAAGAAGAATTAATTTCATGTTTTGTTTTATTAAATATAAATTAATAACCAAAATACTATTTTAACCTTTATTTAAAACATTATAAAATCAATAATAATAAGGACATAAAAGCCCACTACCATTTAAAATTGTAAAATAACCATTTAAGGCCTTCCACTTAAAAAGCCATCATCCAATAAGCCATTTATGAAATAGAACTCAAATTTATCGCTTTATGCGATTTAGTCCTTTTTCTCAAATTAACTAGTCAAACGATAAAATTTCTAAACGAAACTTTCACAGGGTAATTCTATCATGCTGTAAAACATATTAAAGTAATAAAAATAATAAGTTGACTCGGTTAAGTGGTCCTGAAACCACCCGTTCCGACTAGGGTCTAAAGTGGGCTATTACAATTCTCCCCCCTTTAGGGATTTTCGTCCCCGAAAATCTTACCGGTAAACAGATTAGGGTATTATTTCGCATAGCTCCCTCAGTTTCCCATGTAGCTTCCTCTATTCCATGCTTACACCAGAGAACTTTGACGAGTGCTATACGTTTGTTTCTTAATTCTTTGATTTCTCGAGCCAGAACTCTAATCGGTTCTTCACTGTATGATAAGTCAGACTGTACCTACACGTCAGTGGGAGAAATGACATGAGACGGATCAGATCGGTATGAACGAAGCATTGAAACGTGAAATACATTATGAATCTGCTTAAGTTCAGATGGTAATGATAGTCGATAAGCTACAGGTCCAATTCTTTCCACAATTTTATACGGCCCGATAAAACGAGGACTTAGCTTTCCTTTTTTGTCGAAACGAAGAATTTTCTTCCACGGTGATACTTTCAGAAATACTCTATCTCCGACCTGGAACTCTATTTCTTTTCGTTTCAAATCTGCATAAGATTTCTGTCTATCAGATGCTGCTTTCAAGTTGTCATGTATCACTTTTACTTTTTCTTCCATCTCTCGGATTAAATCAACCCCGTGTAACTTTTTCTCACTCAATTCAGTCCAGTATAATGGTGTTCGACATTTACGACTATATAGTGCTTCGTATGGAGCCATTTTCAAACTCGTCTGGAAACTATTGTTGTATGCAAACTCAATCAGAGGTAAGTATTTCTCCCATCCACTGTTGAATTCAAGAATACAACATCGTAACATATCTTCTAAAATTTGTAAAGTTCTTTCAGACTGACCGTCAGTCTGGGGATGAAATGCTATACTGAAACTCAATTTCGTTCCTAAAGCCTCTTGTAACTTCTTCCAGAATCTTGAGGTAAACCTCGGATCTCCATCAGACACAATGGATAATGGTATACCATGTAACCACACAATCTCAGATAAATATAATTCCACTAATCTATCCAGAGAATAATCGGTACGTACTAGTATAAAATGTGTAGACTTTGTCAATCTGTCAACGATGACCCAAATTGCATTTTTCTTCTTTGGAGTCAGAGGTAGTCTAGATACAAAATCCATAGTAACTCTGTCCCATTTCCATTCCGGAATCATAATAGGCTGTAATAAACCTGACGGTACCTGATGTTCAGCTTTAACTTGCTGCCAGATCAAACATTTCGATGCGAATTCTTATATGTCACGTTTCATTCTTGACCACCAGTATTGCTGTTTCAAATCGTTATACATCTTAGTGCTACCTGGATGTATTGAAAATCGACTGTCATGAGCCTCGTGCAAAACTTTCTGAATGAGTTCACTATCTTTCGATATACAAATTCTATTTCGGAACATTAAACAATCATTAGTCCCAATAGAAAATTCAAAATCAGAATTTAACTCACAGTGAAATCGTTTAGCTTGCAGATCGGGATCAGTCTTTTGAGCTTCGTAGATTTGCTGCAGAATTAACGGTTTAGCCTTTAGCTCAGCTAAAATAGATCCATCATCACATGACGTCATTTGAGTACACAAAACCCGTAAAGCAGACAGAGATTTTTGACTTAACACATCAGCTACAACATTAGATTTCCTAGATGATAATCAATTACAAAATCGTAGTCTTTTAGTAATTCAAGCCATCTTCGTTGTCGCGTATTCAATTCTTTCTGTGACATCAGATACTTTAGACTTTTATGATCGGTAAAAATTCTACATTTTTCTCTGTATAAGTAATGCCACCAAATCTTTAATGCAAAGACTATAGCAGCTAACTCAAGATCATGCGTCGGGTAATTCTTTTCATGCGGTTTCAACTGTTGGGAGGCATAAACTATGACTTTCCTGCCTTGCATCAATACACAGCCCAGTCCGATAATAGATGCATCACTGTATATAACAAATTCTTTACCAGATTCAGGTTGAACTAAAATCGGAGCTTCTGTTAACAGGGCCTTCAACTGTTTAAAACTCTGCTGACATTTATCAGTGCATTCGAAATTCACATCTTTTTGTAGCATTCGAGTCAATGGTACTGCAATCATCAAAAATCCCTTAACAAATCTTCGGTAATATCCCTTTAATCCTAGAAAACTTTTAATCTCAGATACATTTCTCGGGGGTTTCCAGTCTATAATCGCAGATATCTTACTTGGATCTACTCTAATGCCTTCCGTAGAAACAATGTGACCCAAAAATCTGACTTTTCGAAGCTAAAATTCACATTTGCTAAATTTAGCAAATAACTATTTATCTCTCAGAATCTGTAACACAATTCTCAGATGTTCAGTATGCTCTACTTCATCACGTGAATAGATCAGAATGTCATTAATAAATACGACAATGAATCTTTCTAAATACGGTCTGAATACACGGTTCATCAAGTCCATGAACACTGCAGGTGCATTTGTCAAACCGAAAGGCATGACCAGAAACTCATAATGTCCGTATCGTGTTCTGAAAGTAGTTTTCGGTATATCTGGTAATAACCTGATCTCAAATCAATTTTTAAAAATACAGTAGCTCCTTTTAACTGATAAAACAAATCATCAATTCGTGGAAGAGGATATTTATTCTTCACGGTTACTTTATTCAACTGTCGGTAATCAATACACATTCTCATTGATCCGTCTTTCTTTTTAACAAATAATACAGGAGCACCCCAAGGTAAAAAGCTCGGTCTCGCAAAACCTCTATCTGTCAATTTTGTAGCTATGCTTTCAACTCTTTTAATTTAGTTGGTGCCATTCTGTACGGAGCTATCGATATCGGAGAAGTGCCCGGTAACAATTCAATACCGAATTCAACTTCTCTAATCGGCGGTAAACCTAGTAATTCTTCCGGAAAAACATCTGAAAACTCACAAACAACTGGTACAGACTCAATCTTCGATTCTGACATGCTAGTATTCATCACATACGCTAGATACGCAGCATAGCCTTTTCTGACATACTTCTGAGCTCTCATAGCAGAAATCACTATTGGTAGTTCATTCGAATCATTTGATTCAATCCGAAGAATCTCACCATTCTGACATTTCAATTCTATACTCTTACTTCGACAATTCACAATAGCCTCATGCGCGTTTAGCCAATCCATACCCAGTATTACATCGAACTCGTAAAAAGGGAGGAGCATCAGATCAGCCGGAAGACAATATCCCCGAGTCATCAACGGACGTTTCTTACATATTTATCAACTAAAATAGACTTTCCTAATGGATTCGATACTTTAACTACATATTCAGTAGACTCAACACGTAAATTCTTTTCAAACACTAATTTCATACAGATATATGAATGAGTTGATCCAGGATCTATCAACGCAACAATATCAGTGTTATTGAGAGAAAAAGTATCAGTAATAACATCAGGTGACGAGGCTTCCTCACGTGCACGTATTGTATATGCTCTAGCAGGAGTGCGCGACTCAGATCTCACATTAGCATCTCTCGCCACATTGCGATTTCTACTTTGATTCCTAACATTTCGAGGCGATCTACCTCTCGATGCAACATTATTTTTCTTAGTCGATTGTTCCTTATCAGCTACAAATCTTTCAGGACAATCACGTAAGTAGTGATCTAACGATTGACATCGAAAACAAGCTCCGCTTCTCAATCGGCATTAATGTTTCCTATTACAATACTTGCAATCAGGCCCGGGAGTTCTCACACTATCAGCACTAGCTACCGAGGTTGCCTGAGGTCTTGAATGGGAAGGTCTAACACTTTTCTCTCGAATAGATACGCCCATAGGAGTAGGAGAATGAGGATGGAAATCCTTTGATCTCTTGGATCCAGACTGATACAGTTTACCTGCAAACCTCTTTCTAGCCTCTCTGAATTCAGAATCCGCTTTTCTCTTTTCTTTAGCAAGCCCTTCGGCTTAACAGGCCCGGTCAACGAGAACTACAAACTCTTTCAGCTTAAGTATTCCGACTAATAGTCGAATTTCTTCATTTAGCACATCTTCGAATCTTTTACACATTATTGCTTTGGTAGAAACACATTCACGAGCATATTTGCTGAGTCGTACAAACTCTCTCTCGTATTCAGTTACAGACATTTGACCTTGTTTTAGCTCTAGAAACTCTTTTCTTTTCTGATCGATGAATCGTTGACTAATGTATTTCTTCTTGAATTCCGTCTGAAAGAAATTCCAATCGACTCGTTCTCGTGGTACAACCGAGGTCAATGTATTCTACCATTGGTATGCTGAATCCCGAAGCAAAGAAATAGCACATCTCAAACACTCATCAGGAGTACAGGCCAGTTCATTAAAAACTCTGGTCGTATTATCAAGCCAGAATTCGGCCCTCTCAGCATCATCATTTGCTGAAGCTCTGAACTCTTCCACACCATATTTCCGTATCTTATCAACATGAGGTCTGTTCGATCTCAGATGATCCATAACTCGCACATTTTCAAGATTCGATTAAGGGACTTGAGGGGGTGGAGGTTGCGGAGCAGCCGGGTTTGCTCGCACAAACTCATTAAACCATCCAGACATCATTTGGAAGAAAGCTTTTTTAATTTCTTCCTGATTGGCCGCAGCAGGGCTCGATTCAGAAGGCACAGCCCCTTGAGCAGGTGCTAGCACAATACTTTCAACATCATCAGCTAAAGCTCGATTCGGATCCATTACTATATAAAACAGATTTCAGAGGATGTCAGGAGATATCACACTATCACATTTCATGTACATGGCATGTATAGCTAGACCTATACTACTACGGTAGTCCTAGAATCGACTAAACCGTAGCTCTGATACCAACCAAATGTAACACCCTTATCCTGTAACTATCGGCGGAACAGGTTAAGGGTATTACCGGGCTTGTACCATCATAACAGAAAGGTAAAATTTTTTTTTGAAACTTTATTGAACACATTACAGTCCATAATCATTCATCAAATCATACTTAAAACCCATGTAATAATACATGCATTCATTTAGGACCAAATTACAAACAATTAAAAGTAGAGAGAAAACTTTAAGAAAACCTTTCAAATTAGGGACACACGACCGTGCCCCTAGCCCGTGTTCTCTCACACGGCCGTGGCTGCCCAAAACACCCAAATTACATAACCCGTGGTCGAATCTGACTTACCTCACACGGTTACAAGACACGCCTGTGTGTCTAAGCCGTGGTCAAAATTGTCCAAGCCACACGGCTACTAGACACGCCCGTGTGTCTAGGCCGTGGCCAATATTGACTTTGCCACACGGCTACCAGACACGCTCGTGTGTTTAGGCCGTGTGCAAGTCTGTTCAAAATTATTAGGTGCAGGGGATTACACGGTTGAGTCACACGCCCGTGTGCTCAGGCCGTGTGGTAACATGTAGGCTTGCTTTAAGCCATATTTACCACCCAAATGGGTCACCCTACAAGCATCAAAAATGCCATACCAATTTATACATCATTTGGCAATCAAAACAACCATTTCAAAGGCATAATTTGCAACCATAATTTCACATCTAAACATGTACCAAATATACCTTATCTCTTACCAATTCAAAGGCTAATTTGTCTAACCACATGACATTTCATAATAAGCATTCAAAATGGGTTAACCATACATATAACAAGCCATATCTCATAGCTTGTAAAGGTACCAAAACATATCATAATCATGACTCAAAATAGCCATATACGATTCCTTAACCACTAGCCTATACATGCCATGACCATTATATAAACAAGATTCAAAAGTACCAAAAACTTGTTGGATAGTGTGATAGGAAGTCTCCGACTTGTCTGAAAAATCGAGCTACCTTTCGAATCTAGAAAACAAGGGAAAAATAAACGGAGTAAGCTTTAGAAGCTTAGTAAGCCCGTATAATATAAAAATTTAAACCTTACCGAATCAATGCGATAATTACATTAACAATGCCAATTCAATTCATATACTCAAGTTGCCTATTTCACAAGTATACACTTGTTAGTCCATGTAATCTCATAAATCATTCATGTACCAACCACAACATTCCTGTATCATATCATAACTCAATTACTTGTACATGTATTTTCATATAATTCATATTAACTACTCTATATAAATCACATATCTCATTTAACATGTAATACTTATAACATGTAATTCATGTAATTCAATTAATAAAATTTCATGTAAACCTTGTATAACATGTAATTCATGTATGTTTAAACATTCATATAACTTGTATCGGTAATTTGCCCGTTGAACCTTTAAGAACATCGAGGGATACTCGGGTGATACATACAGTGTGTATATACATATAACCTGTAATCCGTCAATGCATCATGTATGCTCTTTCGAGCCTGTATCGGTAAGCCCGAAGGCTGAACATGTGATCCCGAAGGATAAACGGTGAGCCCGTAGGCTGAGCGATGAGTCCGAAGACTAAACATGTGATTCCGAAGGATAAACATGTAGCTCATGAACACGTGGTGAGTCCACAACAAATGCAGGAGCTCAAACCACCCTGTAGCCCTAGTGACATGTCACTTGTATCCTATCGACTTTTACGGCTCTAACGGGGCTCGGTATTCATTTCTCACTTGTAATAATTTCATTTCAAATTCATATGCATACATCCAAATAGGCTATTCAATCAACTAGTATTTCATATATTCAATTAACAACAAATATAAACATATACACATTAAATTTCATTATACGAACTTACCTCGAAATCCTGATATCTACTCGTCTATCTTTTTCTTTCCCCGATCAAGTTCCGGGATTTGATTGCCTTTATCTATATTAATGTAACATTAAACTATTTAATAACTAACATAACCAATTCAGTCCAAAAACATATATTTTGACCTATTGGTAATTTAGCCCCTATATTTTTAACACTTTACAATTTAGTCCTTTTATCGCAAAATGACAATTTACACATCAATGACCTCAATACACCTAGCCGAATATCCATATAGTCCCTACAAGTACATATATTCCATTTAATCACAATTTAACCACCACAAATTCTACCTTTTTGCAATCAAATCCTCAAAACTCATTTTCTTCAAAAATCACTTTGTAAAACTTATATATTTCAAGATATCTATCTATAATTCATTAAAAACTATCAAAACATCAGGGATTCATCAATGGCATTTTTCAAAGACATGTTCAAAATCAGAAATTGAGGTACGAGTCAGCCGGCATACAAAGCAACGATCTCAAAAATGTAAAAATTATCAAAAACGGGACAAAGACGAACCTCCAATTGAAGCTCAAAGTAGCCGAATATCAAGGAAGCTAAAACCCTTTTTGTTTTGTTGAAGAATCGGTGAAGAAGAATAATTATGAAGCAATTTCATGTTTTGTTTTATTAAACATAAATTAATAACCAAAATACTATTTTAACCTTTATTTAAAACATTATAAAATCAATAATAATAAGGACATAAAAGCCCACTACCATTTAAAATTGTAAAATAACCATTTAAGGCCTTCCACTTAAAAATCCATCATCCAATAAGCCATTTATGAAATAGAACTCAAATTTATCGCTTTATGCGATTTAGTCCTTTTTCTCAAATTAACTAGTCAAACGATAAAATTTCTAAACGAAACTTTCACAGGGTAATTATATCATGCTGTAAAACATATTAAAGCAATAAAAATAATAAGTTGACTCGGTTAAGTGGTCCTGAAACCACCCGTTCTGACAAGGGTCTAAAGTGGGCTGTTACAACTCTCCCCCCTTTAGGGATTTTCGTCCCCGAAAATCTTAATGGTAAACAGATTAGGGTATTGTTTTCGCATAGCTTCCTTGGTTTCCCACGTAGCTTCCTCTATTCCATGCTTACACCAGAGAACTTTGACGAGTGCTATACGTTTGTTTCTTAATTCTTTGATTTCTCGAGCCAGAACTCTAATCAGTTCTTTACTGTATGATAAGTCAGACTGTACCTCCACGTCAGTGGGAGAAATGACATGAGACGGATCAGATCGGTATCGACGAAGCATTGAAACGTGAAATACATTATGAATCTGCTTAAGTTCAGACGGTAATGATAGTAGATAAGCTACAGGTCCAATTCTTTCCATAATTTCATACGGCCTGATAAAATGAGGACTTAGCTTTCCCTTTTTGCCAAAACGAAGAATTTTCTTCCACAGTGATACTTTCAGAAATACTCTATCTCCGACCTGGAACTCTATTTCTTTTCGTTTCAAATCTGCATAAGATTTCTGTCTATCAGATGCTGCTTTCAAGTTGTCACGTATCACTTTTACTTTTTCTTCCATCTCTCGGATTAAATCAACCCCGTGTAACTTTTTCTCACTCAATTCAGTCCAGTATAATGGTGTTCGACATTTACGACCGTATAGTGCTTCGTATGGGGCCATTTTCAAACTCGTCTGGAAACTATTGTTGTACGCAAACTCAACCAGAGGTAAGTATTTCTCCCATCCACTGTTGAATTCAAGAATACAACATCGCAACATATCTTCTAAAATTTGTATAGTTCTTTCAGACTGACCGTCAGTCTGGGGATGAAATGCTGTACTGAAACTTAATTTCGTTCTTAAAGCCTCTTGTAACTTCTTCCAGAATCTCAAGGTAAACCTCGGATCTCTATCAGACACAATGGATAATGGTATACCATGTAACTGCACAATCTCAGATAAATATAATTCCGCTAATCTATCTAGAGAATAATCGGTACGTACCAGTATAAAATGTGCAGACTTTGTCAATCTGTCAACGATGACCCAAATTGCATTTTTCTTCTTCGGAGTCGGAGGTAGTCCGGATACAAAATCCATAGTAACTCTGTCCCATTTCCATTCCGGAATCATAATAGGCTGTAATAAACCTGACGGTACCTGATGTTCAGCTTTAACTTGCTAGCAGATCAAACATTTCGATGCGAATTCTGATATGTCACATTTCATTCCTGACCACCAGTATTGCTGTTTCAAATCGTTATACATCCTAGTGCTACCCGGATGTATTGAAAATCAACTGTCATGAGCCTCGTGCAAAACTTTCTGAATGAGTTCACTATCTTTCGGTATACAAATTCTATTTCGGAACATTAAACAATCATCAGTCCTAATAGAAAATTCAGAATCGGAATTTAACTCACAGTGAAATCATTTAGCTTGCAAATCGGGATCAGTCTTTTGAGCTTCGTAGATTTGCTGCAGAATCAACGGTTTAGCCTTTAGCTCAGCTAAAATAGATCCATCATCACATGACGTCATTTGAGTACCCAAAACCCGTAAAGCAGATAGAGATTTTCGACTTAATGCATCAGCTACAACATTAGATTTCCTGGATGATAATCAACTACAAAATCATATTCTTTTAGTAATTCAAGCCATCTCCGTTGTCGCATATTCAATTCTTTCTGTAACATCAGATACTTCAGACTTTTATGATTAGTAAAAATTCTACATTTTTCTCCGTATAAGTAATGCCGCCAAATCTTTAATGCAAAGACTATAGCAGCTAACTCAAGATCATGCGTCAGGTAATTCTTCTCATGTGGTTTCAACTGTCGGGAGGCATAAACTATGACTTTCCCGTCTTGCATCAATACACAGCCTAGTCCGATAATAGATGCATCACTGTATATAACAAATTCTTTACTAGATTCAGGCTGAACTAAAACTGGAGCTTCTGTTAACAGGGCCTTCAACTGTTCGAAACTCTGCTGACATTTATCAGTCCATTCGAAATTCACATCTTTTTGTAGCATTCGAGTCAATGGTACTGCAATCATCGAAAATCCCTTAACAAATCTTCGGTAATATCCCACTAATCCTAGAAAACTTCTAGTCTCAGATACATTTCTTGGGGGTTTCCAGTCTATAATTGCAGATATCTTACTTGGATCTACTTTAATGCCTTCCGCAGAAACAATGTGACCCAAAAATCCGACTCCTCGAAGCCAAAATTCACATTTGCTAAATTTAGCAAATAACTTTTTATCTCTCAGAATCTGTAACACAATTCTCAGATGTCCAGTATGCTCTACTTCATCACTTGAATAGATCAGAATGTCATTAATGAATACGACAACGAATCTTTCTAAATACGGTCTAAATACACGGTTCATCAAGTCCATGAACACTGCAGGTGCATTTGTCAAACCAAAAGGCATGACCAGAAACTCATAATGTCTGTATCGTGTTCTGAAAGTAGTTTTCAGTATATCTGAATCTTTCACTCGTAACTGGTAATAACCCGATCTCAAATCAATCTCTGAAAATACAGTAGCTCCTTTTAACTGATCAAACAAATCATTAATTCGTGGAAGAGGATATTTATTCTTCATGGTTACTTTATTCAACTATCGGTAATCAATACACATTCTCATTGATCCGTCTTTCTTTTTCACAAATAATACGGGAGCACCCCAAGGTGAAAAGCTCAGTCTCGCAAAACCTCTATCTGTCAATTCTTGTAACTGTGCTTTCAGCTCTTTTAATTCAGTTGGTGCCATTCTGTACGGAGCTATCGATATCGGAGTAGTGCTCGGTAACAATTCAATACCGAATTTAACTTCTCTAGTCGGCGATAAACCCGGTAATTCTTCCGGAAAAACATCTGAAAACTCACAAACAACTGGTACAGACTCAATCTTCAATTCTGACGTGCTAGTATTCATCACATACGCTAGATACGCAGCATAGCCTTTTCTGACATACTTCTGAGCTCTCATAGCAGAAATCACTATCGATAGTTCATTCGAATCATTTGATTCAATCCGAAGAATCTCACCATTCTGACATTTCAATTCTATACTCTTACTTCGACAATTCACAATAGCCTCATGCGCGTTTAGCCAATCCATACCCAGTATTACATCGAACTCGTAAAAAGGGAGGAGCATCAGATCAGCCGGAAGACAATATCCCCGAGTCATCAACGGACATTTCTTACATATTTTATCAACTAACACAGACTTTCCTAATGGATTCGATACTTTAACTACATATTCAGTAGACTCAACACGTAAATTCTTTTCAAACACTAATTTCATACAGATATATGAGTGAGGTGATCCAGGATCTATCAACGCAACAATATCAGTGTTATGGAGAGAAAAAGTACCAGTAATAACATCAGGTGACGAGGCTTCCTCGCGTGCACGTATTGCATATGCTCTAGCAGGAGTGCACGACTCAGATCTCACATTAGCATCTCTCGCCACTTTGCGATTTCTACTTTGATTCCCAAGATTTCGAGGCGATCTACCTCTCGATGCAACATTATTTGTCTTAGTCGATTGTTTCTTATCAGCTACAGATCTTTCAGGACAATCACGTAAGTAGTGATCTAACGATCCACATCGAAAACAAGCTCCGCTTTTCAATCGGCATTCACCAAAATGTTTCCTATTACAATACTTGCAATCAGGCCCGGGAGTTCTCACACTATCAGCACTAGCTACCGAGGTTGCCTGAGGTCTCGAATGGGAAGGTCTAACACTTTTCTCTCGGATAGATATGCCCGTAGGAGTCGGAGAACGAGGATGGAAATCCTTTGATCTCTTGGATCCAGACTGATACGGTTTACTCACAAACCTCTTTCTAGCCTCTCTGAATTCGGAATCCGCTTTTCTCTTTTCTTTAGCAAGCTCTTCGGCTTTACAGGCCCGGTCAACGAGAACTACAAACTCTTTCAGCTCAAGTATTTCGACTAATAGTCGAATTTCTTCATTTAGCCCATCTTCGAATATTTTACACATTATTGCTTCGGTAGAAACACATTCACGAGCATATTCGCTGAGTCGTACAAACTCTCTCTCGTATTCAGTTACAGACATTCGACCTTGTTTTAGCTCTAGAAACTCTTTTCTTTTCGGATCGATGAATCGTTGACTAATGTATTTCTTCTTGAATTCCGTCTGAAAGAAATTCCAATCGACTCGTTCTCGTGGTACAACCGAGGTCAATGTATTCCACCATTGGTGTGCTGAATCCTGAAGCAAAGAAATAGCACATCTCAAGCACTCATCAGGAGTATAGGCCAGTTCATTAAAAACTCTGATCGTATTCTCAAGCCAGAATTTGTCCCACTCAGCATCATCATTTGTTGAAGCTCTGAACTCTTCCGCACCATATTTCCGTATCTTATCAACAGGAGGTCTGTTCGATCTCAGAGGATCTATAACTCGCACATTTTCAAGATTCGATTGAAGGACTTGAGGGGGTGGAGGTTGCGGAGCAGCCGGGTTTGCTCGCACAAACTCACTAAACCATCCAAACATTATTTGGAAGAAAGCTTGTTTAATTTCTTCCTGATTGGCCACAGCAGGGCTCGATTCAGAAGGCACAGCCCCTTGAGCGGGTGCTGGCACAATACTTTCAACATCATCAGCTAAAGCTCGATTCGGATCCAGTACTATATAAAACAGATTTCAGAGGATGTCAAGAGATATCACACTATCACATTTCATGTACATGGCATGTATAGCTAGACCTATACTACTACGGTAGTCCTAGAATCGACTAAACCGTAACTCTGATACCAACCAAATGTAACACCCCTATCCCGTAACTGTCGCCGGAACAGGTTAAGGGTATTATCGGACTTGTAACATCAGAACAGAACGGTAAAAATTTTTTTTTGAAACTTTATTAAGCACATTATAGTCCATAATCATTCATCAAATCATACTTAAAACCCATGTAATAATACATACATTCATTTAGGACCAAATTACAAACAATTAAAAGTAGAGAGAAAACTTTGAGAAAACCTTTCAAATTAGGGACACACGGTCGTGCCCCTAGCCCGTGTTCTCTCACACGGTCGTGGCTGCCCAACACGCCCAAATCACATAACCCGTGGTCGAATCTGACTTACCTCACACGGCTATTAGACACGCCCGTGTGTCTAAGCCGTGGTCGAAACTGTCCAAGCCACACAGCTACCAGACACGCCCGTGTGTCTAGGCCGTGTGCAAGTCTGTTCAAAATTATTAGGTGCAGGGAATTACACGGCTGAGTCACATGCCCGTGTGCTCAGGCCGTGTGGTAACATGTAGGCTTGGTTTAAGCCATATTTATCACCCAAATGGGTCACCCTACAAGCATCAAAAATGCCATACCAATTTATACACCATTTGGCAATCAAAACAACCATTTCAAAGGCATAATTTGCAACCATAATTGCACATCTAAACATGTACCAAATATACCTTATCTCTTACCAATTCAAAGGCTAATTTGTCTAACCACATGACATTTCATAAAAGGCATTCAAAATGGGTTAACCATACATATAACAGGCCATATCTCATAGCTTATAAAGGTACCAAAACATATCATAATCATGACTCAAAATAGCCATATACAATTCCTTAACCACTAGCCTATACATGCCATGACCATTATATACACAAGATTCAAAAGTACCAAAAACTTGTTGGATAGTGTGATAGGAAGTCTCCGACTTGTCTGAAAAATCGAGCTACCTTTCGAATCTAGAAAACAAGGGAAAAATAAACGGAGTAAGCTTTAGAAGCTTAGTAAGCCCGTATAATATAAAAATTTAAACCTTACCGAATCAATGCGATAATTACATTAACAATGCCAATTCAATTCATATACTCAAGTTGCCTATTTCACAAGTATACACTTGTTAGTCCATGTAATCTCATAAATCATTCATGTACCAACCACAACATTCCTGTATCATATCATAACTCAATTACTTGTACATGTATTTTCATATAATTCATATTATCTGCTCCATATAAATCACATATCTCATTTAAAATGTAATACTTATAACATGTAATTCATGTAATTCAATTAATAAAATTTCATGTAAACCTTGTATAATATGTAATTCATGTATGTTTAAACATTCATATAACTTGTATCGGTAATTTGCCTGTTGAACCTTTAAAAACATCGAGTGATACTCGGGTGATACACACACAGTGTATATACATATAACCTGTAATCCGTCAATGCATCATGTATGCTCTTTCGAGCCTGTATCGGTAAGCCCGAAGGCTGAACATGTGATCCTGAAGGATGAAAGGTGAGCCCGTAGGCTGAACAGTGAGTCCGAAGACTAAACATGTGATCCCGAAGGATAAACGTATAGCTCATGAGCACGTGGTGAGTCCACAACAAATGCAGGAGCTCAAACCACCCTGTAGCCCTAGTGATATTTCACTTGTATCCTATCGACTTCTACGGCTCTAACGGGGCTCGGTATTCATTTCTCACTTGTAACAATTTCATTTCAAATTCGTATGTATACATCCAAATAGGCTATCCAATCAACTAGTATTTCATATATTCAATTAACAACAAATATAAACATATACATATTAAATTTCATTATACGAACTTACCTCGAAATCCCGATATCTACTTGTCTATCTTTTTCTTTCCTCTATCAAGTTTCGGGATTTGATCGCCTTTATCTATATTAATGTAACATTCAACTATTTAATAACTAACATAATCAATTCAGTCCAAAAACATATATTTTGACCTATTTGTAATTTAGCCCTTATATTTTCAACACTTTGCAATTTAGTCCTTTTATCGTAAAATGACAATTTACACATCAAGGACCTCAATACACCTAGCCGAATATCCATATAGTCCCTAAAAGTACATATCTTCCATTTAATCACAATTTAACCACCACAAATTCTACCTTTTTGCATTCAAATCCTCAAAACTCATTTTCTTCAAAAATCACTTTGTAAAACTTATATATTTCAAGATATCTATCTATAATTCATTAAAAACTATCAAAACATCAGGGATTCATCAATTGCATTTTTCAAAGACATGTTCAAAATCAGAAATTGAGGTACGAGTCAGCCGGCATACAAAGCAACGATCTCAAAAATGTAAAAAATTATCAAAAACGGGACAAAGTTGAACCTTCAATTGAAGCTCAAAGTAGCCGAATATCGAGGAAGCTAAAACCCTTTTTGTTTTGTTGAAGAATCGGTGAAGAAGAAGAATTATGAAGCAATTTCATGTTTTGTTTTATTAAACATAAATTAATAACCAAAAGACTATTTTAACCTTTATTTAAAACATTATAAAATCAATAATAATAAGGACATAAAAGCCCACTACCATTTAAAATGGTAAAATAACCATTTAAGGCCTTCCACTTAAAAAGCCATCATCCAATAAGCCATTTATGAAATAGAACTCAAATTTATCGCTTTATGCGATTTAGTCCTTTTTCTCAAATTAACCAGTCAAACGATAAAATTTCTAAATGAAACTTTCACACAGTAATTCTATCATGCTGTAAAACATATTAAAGCAATAAAAATAATAATTCAACTCGGTTAAGTGGTCCCAAAACCACCCGTTCTGACTAGGGTCTAAAGTGGGTTGTTACAACTCTCCCCCCTTTAGGGATTTTCGTCCCTGAAAATCTTACCGGTAAACAGATTAGGGTATTGTTTTCGCATAGCTTCCTCAGTTTCCCATGTAGCTTCCTCTATTCCATGCTTACACCAGAGAACTTTGACGAGTGCTATACGTTTGTTTCTTAATTCTTTGATTTCTCGAGCCAGAACTCTAATCGGTTCTTCACTGTATGATAAGTCAGACTGTACCTCCACATCAGTGGGAGAAATGACATGAGACGGATCAGATCGGTATCAGCGAAGCATTGAAACGTGAAATACAAGTGTCTTACTCGTATCCAAGTTCAGTACACTACCCAATGAAGAAGACTCAGCTCAAACTCCTCTATAGCCTCGACTCGGCCTCTAATACCCCATCCGCGAATACCTCGTGTGCTCATATCTAATTGAGTTTAGTAGTATTAAAACTTTTATGGATTAGTTACAATTTTAGTATTTATTAACGGATATTTTATGGAACGATATTAGTAATTTAGAGTTTGTTCTTGCATGTCGTAGTCTCAAGCAGTTTACTATAGTTTCAGTTTGACTACAATTTTCAATACATACTAACTAGAGTATTTTCACAGTATATCTATAGTAGTTTCAGAACATACGATTTATGACATTTTCAGTTTAAAATATATTACAGCTTAGAATACTTACAGGATCGACGTCGGAGACTCGGTTTGCCACATACTAGGTAAAAACTCTTCATCATTAAAAAGTAGTTCTTTTGTAAACAAAAAACAAGTTTAAAGACCTATATTCACAGCTGAGTTTTGTAACTTGGCTCTGATACCACTAAATATAGCACTCTAAACCCTCTTAGATGTTATGCCCGAATCTGGCAATGTCACATGATAGTGAGTTTGAAAACCGTCTTGTCGCAATTAAACCATTCCCGTTTAATTACTACTCATTGTTTCTTATTAATTTCCAAAAAAATCTGTATTACACATTTGATCGAATAATTTAAGAAAAATACTGCTCACCGCGGAAGCTTTGAAATCAATTTAAGTGTTCGGGTTTTTAGAGAAATCTTTATCTTATTTTCAAAATCTAGTTTTCCTACGACTAGCAGCTATAAATCCATGAAAACAATTAAAAACCCAAATTAAGTGAAAGTCCCAGAAAGTCCTCAAAATTACATAAAAATAAACCCATATTAAGCCTAAACAAAACGTGAAAATAAAAATCATAAATCGTAAACTGACAGTCATAATAATCCAAAATCGTGCTCACTATCGAGTCCTCCGCCGCACCAATCCGTCTAAGTCTTGGGATTACTTGTACAGATAAGACAGAAGGGGTGAGTTTATGTGAACTTAGTGTGTAATCCCCACAAAAATCAAATATACAGATAATCACAATAGTAGTCAGTACAGTCTGGGGCCTAAGCCCATTATAGTATCAGTAGCAGTTTGGCCCCTAACCTATTTCAGTACAGTAATAGATATGCATTGGGCCTTATCCTATCTCAGTAACAGTCATGTATGCAATGAACAGTATGCAAAATCCTACCCAATAGCCTCTAATACGCCATCTCCGTCCATCCCTACACTTACTATGGGTTTAAAACACCTACCCATCCCTACATTTACAAGTTGTAGCAAATGCGGCACAAATTAGTATAACGCAGTTGAGTTGCCAGTCAATGGGCTTAAGAGCCTCTCAGTATGTAATGCAGTTGTACTACCAATCAGTAGGCTTAAAGCCTTTTAGTACACTTCCTGTAATATCATCATCCCAACCGCATGTAATACAACATACAATACGTGATATGCTATGCTCTTGACTAACAGTACTTACATTCAGATCAGTATACATGCATAATAATAACATGCTTAGTACATTAATCATACATCAGTTTCAATATTTAAGGGTCTAAGTAGTGCTTACCAACCCTACAGTAGGTTCATAGTCGACTTGGGCGACCCGTGCAACCTTAGCAATGTTTCAGTAAAAATGGGCTCACACGCCTATGTGGCTTGCCCGTGTGGCCCACAGGGCCCAATTTGGCCTTAGCCGTGTGGATCACACGGCCTGGCCTAGATTCCATACGCCCGTGTGGACTACCAGTGTGGACCTAAACACCCGTGTAGCCTACACGATCCAATTCAATCCAGCCTATGTGTCGCACATAGCCTATCTAGCCATCACACGGTCGTGCCCTTCGCGCACGGCCTGGCCTCGTCGATCACACATCTGTGTCCCCTTACACGACCTACCATACGGGCGACCACAAGCCTGTCTGGCGTTGACAGTTTGCTTTTTTGGCTTCCGTTGAAACCCGTTTTCTGTGTTTTTGGGTACATACCTGGTATAATTTTACAGCGAACACAATCTGAAGATCACCAACACCTAAAGCAACTAAAAGATTCCAATTTAATAACTTAGAATGACACTTAATCGAATCCTCATTGAGAACCAACAACATTCAACAATGTAACCTTGTATTTACCGGTAACGTAAAGAATCTTTATAGCTCAACTTGCTATAGGGCTCCAATAGATTCTTGATCTACACCTAAACCGAGAGTCACAACAACCTCTCGTTAAATATTTAATCAAAATAACATTTAGTCTTGAATCAAACCATACTTACCGAACAAATACGACCAAAAGTTGAACAAGAAGGAAGCGAATCAAAGAACCGAAAGGAAAAGGAACAAAGAATAAAAGTTTCGGCAGAGTGGGGGAAGTGGAACGTTATAAGATGGAGGAATTTTAGGAAAAGAAAATTTGAGAAAAAGATGATACCAGCAAAAACAAACAACTATGCCCAAATCCCTCAAATTACTCACATACTTACCCCACAATCTCAACCACTCAGAATCTCAGTTAATTTAAACTCTTTCCTGCTGCCAGAAGCAAAAATAACTCTATTGCCTACACAAGGACTCGAATACAAGATCTCTTACAATTCAACATTCCACTTATCCACCAGACTAATAGACCCATTCTGATATAAGCTTACCAACAATTAAACTTAAGCCTTTGAGCAAGGTTGAGGCTTTATTTATAAAAATACCAAAATTTGCCCAAGTTATGGCTTGAACTTGGGACCTCACACACACATTCAGAACACTTAACCACTGAAGTAGACAGATATTTATATCACATATTCACAAAAACAAAAATAGAAATTTTAGGGCGTTACACTTTTATTGCCATTTGACTACCACTCACATTTTCAGCATTTCTTTAGGGTCTCCCTCTAGTCGATGTGTTAGGTCTTACATTCTAAGGTCGATCTTTCTTAACCATCTCGGGATAGCCTCTAATGAAATGATCCTATGAACCACATTTAAAACAGACCCTATCATTCATACTATTATCACCGAGATACATTTCCCACATTGTCTACTCTCAGGTCAATTAGGTCCTGCACTTCCAATGCTAGCTATCGAGGTAGCTTGAGCTTTTTCACGATCTCTGCTAGAATACCCCACAAATGCATTCGGATGACTATAAGTGTCTCTAAATTTCTTTAACGCAGACTGATAGGATTTACTCATTAATCTCTTTCTTGAGTCTCTAGCTTCAAAATCAGCTTTTCTCTTTTCTTTACTCAATTCTTTAGCTTTCCAAGCACGATCAACAAGTACAACAAACTCTTTCAACTCTAAAATCCCAACTAACAATAGGATATATTCATTTAATCCATCCTCGAACCTTTTACACGTGATAGCTTCTGTTGAAACACACTCTCGGACATATTTGCTCAGCCTCACAAATTCTCACTCGTATTCTGTGACAGACATACGACCTTGTTTCAATTCAAGAAACTCTTTACATTTCTGGTCAATGAACTTCTGGCTAATATATTTCTTTCTAAACTCAGATTGGAAAGACTCCCAAATAACCCTTTCTTTCGGTACCACCGATGTCAATGTATTCCACCATTGATACGCAGAATTCTTCTAAAATGATACAATACGTTTAATGTATTCTTCGGGTGTACACAACAACTCATCAAATACTCTGATCGTATTTTCAAGCCAGAATTCATCTTTCTCAAGATCATCATCAACGGTAGCCCTGAACTCTTCAGCCCTATATTTACGAATCTTATCAATTTGTGGCTTGTTCAAACGTATATGATCAGTAACTTAAGGAGCTACGAGGATTGGTTGAGGAATAGGCAGGATGAAGGTTGTTGAGCAGTCGAATTTGTTCGAACGAACTTCGTAAACCACTTATTCATTATTTGGAAGAACACTTGTTTAGCCTCTCCTTCCTGACTACCTGCAACGAGCCTCGAATTTAGATTGCGTGGCTCTATGAATGGAAGTTGGTGCATTACTTTCTACATCATCAGCTACAACTCGATCGGGATCCATTTACTATACGAAAACACATTTTAAATTGTCAGGAGTCATCACACTATCGTAGGTTATATATGGCATGTATAGCTAGACTCTCATACATGCTACATTAGTCCTAGAATCGATTTCACTGTAGCTCTGATACCAATAAAATGTAACACCCTAACCCGTATTCGTCGCTGGAACAAGGTTACGAGGCATTACTAAACTTATAACTCAAACATACTGTCATTTGTCATACATTTGCATACATAAGCATTTCTTATTCAAATACATTTACATTGTCCCTTATAAGGGTCTACGAGGCCTTAAGCATACTTTAGAAGTGATTCGAGACTAAACGGATAACTTAGAACAATTTCAGGAAACTTAGAAATTTTTTTCATGAAAACAGGGGACACACACCCGTGTGAACAAGCCGTGTCTTACATGGCCATCAGACACACTCGTGTCATAGGCCGTGTGGACATTTGAAAAGGGATCACATGGCTGTGTCCCAGATCGTGTCCTACCTCGTGTAACTCTCTGACTTAGCCACACGGCTGACCACACGCCTGTATGCCTATTCGAAATGGCCACACACACCCATGTGCTAGGCTGTATGCCTTACACAGCCACCAGACATGCTCGTGTGCCTAGGCCGTGTAACTCACTGACTTGATTTTTAAATAAGCTTCAGGGGATACACGACCGTATACCATGACTGTGTATCGTACACGGTTGAGACACACACCATTATCTCTGTCCGTGTGGACAAAAATAGGCTATTTGCAAAGCCATTTTGCCATCCTAAATTACAAACGCCTATATAAGCTCAAAAAAAAAAAAAAAACCAAACCAAGACAATTTAGGCAGCCAAAAATCATCAACCAAATGCACAATTCAAACCATTATAAATCCATCCATTCCAAATCTCAATTCACTACCATTTACTAAGCAAAATACATGCTAAAACAATATCAAAACAATATGATTCATATGCCATAATTCACATATATAAACAACCAATTCAACATCTAAAATCATGCCACAACAAGGCATTCTCAAGCATTTATACACCACCAATCAACTAACCATTTGAGCCACCATAACCGTACCAAAATAGACCATTTCATAAGGCAATATATATCAAACTTTGCAAGATTATCAAGCCATTTCATAAGGCCAAACACATAACCAAAACACTTATCAAAATGACTCAAGCCTATACATGCCATATACCAAATATACAATTTCAAAAGTACAAAAATAGATGTCCGATAGTGCGATAATGTCCTTGACGATCCCCGAATCCGAGCTAGCTTTGATACACTATAAAACATAGGAAAATATAACAAAGTAAGCTTTACAGCGTCGTAGGCTCGTATGATAATAAACTTAACTTATCAAATAAATGCAGTTCAACTAAATAAGCATAATATATTGCATGTCACATATCAAATACAAACCTTTCTCATGTTTATAACATGGTTACACATGAATATCTCAACTTACCTCATTTCAATTCTCATATATGTTCAGTACGTACCTGTGACACTTCTATCGTTCTTACTTTCAGCCTCGTCTCATTTATGCCCGTTGAACCATTTGGAATACATTTGGATACTCAGGAATCTCGTATACACAATAACAATGTCATATCCCAGATATGGTCTTACAATCTCATATTGATGCCATAGCCCAGCTATGGTCTTACACGAAATCTCATATCGATGCCATAATCCCGGATATGGTCTTACACATAATCTCAATAACCCTAACGTCATGACATTTGTATCCTAAACTATTTCTAAGGTTCATACGGGACTTTCGGCTTTCGTAACTCTGTCGATTATGCTCGTACTTATATCCAACCAGCATTATAATTCAATTCAACATTAATAGTGCATTTAACACAATTTAACAACATTTATTAGTATACAAACTTACCTCGTGTATGGAATTGACGAAACGAATCGACTATTTGATAACTTTACTTTTCCTCCAGTCTAAGTCTGAATTCTTCCTTTCTTGATCTAAATATAATCAAAATTTAGCTTATTTAATTATCTATTAATTCAATTTAGTCCAAAACACATATTTGAGCACTTTTACACATTAGCCCCTATTTTTTACATTTTTACAATTTAGTCATTTTTCACAAAATCAAAAATTCATGAAATTCCTTTAATACCCATGCTTTTCGAATTACTATTATACCCCTAGTAGCCCATATTTTCTAATTTTTCACACATTTATCCACACATGTTTCACATTTCACAACTTAACCTTTATTTTGCATTTTTACTCAAAATCACATAATAAAACTTGTAAAACTATCAACAAATATTCATATTTCATCATCAAACACTAAATAACACATGTATTCAATAATGGCAACTCCCAATTATATTTAACAGTTTTGCAGAATAGTCATTGGGCTAGCTAGACTAGTTGCAACGATCACAAAAACATAGAAATGATCAAAAACGGAACAAAAATCACTTACCAAATCAAGATTCAAGTGACCGAACCCTAAATAGCTAAAGATGGTTTCTTTTCTTCTTCAATTTCGGTTGAAGATGATAACTTTAAAGCATGTTTCTTTTATTTAGTAAAATATAATTAACATATTACTAAATTACAACTTTAACCTTTGTTTATAACGTTTAAAATCACATATATAATGCCCATAAATGTCCACTTACAAAAACAATGGTCTAATATCATCATAAGGACCTATGATTTAACAATTCATAGTCAATAAGCACTTTAATCTATGAGAACATCAATTTTGCATCTTGTGCGATTTAGTTCTTTTATCAAATTAGACATACAAACAAGAAAATTAAATCAGGAAACTTTCACACATACATGCTATCATGCTGTAAAAACATAAAATAATATTAAAATAATTTTCTGACCTCAGATTTGTGGTTCCAAAACCACTGTTATAATTTAGCCAAAAATGGGCTGTTACAATTTCTCAGGCTTGTCAGGCCTCGAATATCATTCAGAGTTTGATATCTTCAGCCCACTGCCACCTTATTACTCTAGTCATCTCGGCTCGTATCCACCTCAGTACTCCGCTCCTTCTGGCCCCTATCTACCATCGTACTGCACTCCTCCCGGCTCAAGTTCATCGATGGCTTTTGAGACATATGATTTTTCGTTTATGTTTCGCACACTCCTACATATGGATGAAGAGAACGTTGATCGTGCTAATTGCCCGCAACGTGAACATCGAGCTCCGCAAAAATATACTCTTAGAAACACAACATCAAACCATCAATTTTAGGGGGGTTTGTAATATAAATTATTTCATATTTATGTAATGAATTTTTTGTCATTTTATTTATCAATTTAAATTTTTTTTGTAATTTAAATAGTCAATTTTGTATTTATGTAATGACTTTTTTACCATTTTATTTATCAATTTAATTTTTTTTTTTTTGCAATTTAAATAGTCAACTTTATATTTATGTAATGACTTTTTTGCCATTTTATTTATCAATTTAATTTTTTTTTTGCAATTTAAATAGTCAACTTTGTATTTATGTAATGACTTTTTTGCCATTTTATTTATCAATTTTTTTTTTTTTTGCAATTTAAATAAATAAGCTTTATACTAACTATGTAAGTCAAATTAAATTAACTACAACAAATTGTAGACAAATTTTACATTCATTACTCTCAACATGTAATGAACAACATCTCAATTTCTACCTGATCGCGATGATTGTCCAATATGGTAGTTTCAGAGCAGTCATTTACTCCGATTATGACCGGCTAATCTGCATACATCACACAGCTTCCCGTCAGATTTCTGCCTAATGTCCATTTTGTTAAGAATTCTGAATGATTGCAGACAACCTTTCGGGTTCCTACGCAACCCTTTTTCTGGGACAAGCTCGAAGGTCATCGAAGGAACCTCCCATGTAGATAGGTCAAGAAGTACGAGGAACTCATTCTCCTATACACCCAACGTGTGCTCGAAGGCATACACTTCATCGATAAATTGTTCTACATTGAGCGAGACTTTAGCACAAGTTGCCACAACATGTGCACAAGGATAATGAAGTGTTTGAAACCTCCTGAAATCGCACTGTCTGTTTCAGAGATCAACTTCGTAGGACCTAGATGGTATACCGGGTCGACGACCAATGGTTTCTATAACTTGAAATGTTTCATTATGTCATGAATATACTTCTACATTCATCGATCTCACCATTTGATGATTTGCAACCATTGTATCACTGACATCTTTGACAAACACGTGTCCTGCCTCCATCTATCAAGGAACCGAGAAGATAGATAAGATCGGAAGGTGTAGTGTTTTTAACAACACAGCATTGATCCCCTCCACCAAGTTTGTGGTTATTTGACCGTAACGAAAGCCCTCGTCAAAACTTTAAGCCCATTGCCACAGCTCCACGGTACCCAACCATTGTCGAAAAGATGTGTTCGTCTCACCTTCCATGTCACTCTCAAGTCGAGTCATCCTTTGTTGGAAAATGTGTGGCTCTAGCTCGTGCGCTGTGTATGTATTAAGAAATATAAGTTATAGTGTTGGAAAATGTGTGGCTCTAGCTCGTGCGCTGTGTATGTATTAAGAAAATATAAGTTATAGTCTCGCCCTAAAACATTAGGTCATATATTGAAAGGATAAGGTTATTCTTTACCCATTCTCACAACTTGTCTCCGCCGGTCTGTATTCTTATAATCTCGGTGAGAGTTAGCCGCGATGTACCGGATGTAGTAAATGGATCTCCATGGCACACCGGAACGCCTAATGGAGGCAATTAATCCTTTCCCTCTATTGGAGATAATGCAAATATTATCATTTCTAATAACATACCTTCACAGATTTGTAAGGAAGAATTCCCACGACTCCATGTTCTCCTTATCCATGATGGCAAACATAATCGAGAGCACGTTCTTGTTCCCATCTTGAGCAACTGCAAGAAGTAGGATCTGTGTATATTTACCGTATAGCCACGTCCCATCTACTTGCACAGACGGCTTGCAGTGGGGAAATTCACGTACACATGGATCAAATGCCCAGAACATCCGTTGAAAAATTCTTTTTCCCTGTTGTATTTGGTTATCCAAGCCTCAATAAGGTCATCTCTGTAACTCAATGACAGTCCTCGGCACATACTCCTGCATAGTGACTATCCATCCTTGTAACTCATTATACAATGCATCGAAATATCCGTACAATTGCTCCATTGCCATCTGTTTAGCTATCCATGCCTTCCGGTATGATACTCGATACTGGAATCATGCTTGTATTCTGGCAATCAGTATCGAAACTTTAATAGTTGCATGTTTTTCACCATTGGCATTATGTACGTATAGATAGTTTTGGAATCAAGTTTTCGATGATCTTCTGTCATACGTGGTGAAGTGCATGTATGAGGCCCAACAAATTTTTGTATCTCCCACATCTGCGACTTCTAGATAAATGCAGCTTGTATCTGCCAATTGCAGCCTTCTGCCGACCTCCAACACTCTCCAATATATAATATCGGTTTAGACACGACGATTTTGTAGTCCACTGATATATTCATGCTATACTGCTTAATGGCAAATAAGCACTCTTCCTTACTTTCGAATCTCTAGCCTATGAACAACTCCTTAAGATTGGAATATACAGCCATCCGGTGAGCAGGTAGTATTTTAGGGTACTCTAGGAACTCAGCCGCATGCGCCGCATCAGGGTCTATCATAGACATTTGTGCCCCAGGATTATTGAGTACCACAATACGACTAATCTGGTTCCTGACTGAAGACGCGTTAACGTTTCCATCCTTATTCACGCCTTCATCGTCAATATAATTCAGGACCTCATCCATGTCGGGATCACTATTACTATCGACCTCATAATCAAAAGGATCACTACTATGGTATACATCATTACCAGCCACATCAGTCCTGGGTGCAGCATTAAGATCAATGTCGATCCCATGTATAATTGATTGACTATCAACGTACGATATTGAAACAACCATACACAGCTCTTGAGCTCCATCTTCTTCACCTAATGGAGTGGGATCTTCAATTGGCTCCACACCAGCTAATTCAGCAAATAACTGAATTGGTGCATTTTGGTTGCACCGAGTCCTACAATAAAGAGCGACCATTGTATCCACGTCATTATCGTCTATAAGTTCTATTTCGGTGAATTTTATAGGATTCGTAGAAACTGAAAACTTGTAGAAAAGTTTCGAGATCCTTCTCTCACAACATCTATAAAATTTTCACTAATTTTTTCCTTCATATCATCAAACGAGATATTTCTATTAAAACTCATTGTTACTTGTTTGCGACATTCAAATATACATGCAACGGTTATTGTCAAAATTTCTCCATCGAAATAAACACATACGAAAAATTGATTCTCCATTTTCAATACTAGATCTGTTAAAAAAAATTCAAAATTCTTAAACAGTTTCGAATAGCAAAAAAGTTACATAAAATTTTTAATACAAAAATTTTCATTTAGAAGCTAACAAAATTAATAACTTAACAAAATAACTTTCAAATAATAAATTACTAACAAATATGAAGCATGCCTGGGCCCCACTAGTCGTGCTTATCAGATAGGCCCAAGTAATCATGCCTGTCAGATAGGCTCAATCAGTTGCGCCTGTCAGATAGGCGCAACCTATCCCGTACCATTTTCATATCTTTACACGGGTCATATACCAGCCCGAGAAAAAAATACAAAGCTGTTGCACCTTTCCCACAGACGGAACCAATAAAATAATAATATTTTATTTAAAAAAATAAAAAAATATTTTAATATAAAAAAAGGTTTTGGCGCTTGTCAGATAAGCACGACCAAAAAAACATACCATTTTCGTATATAATCCAGTTGACAACCTATTTAGGTTTTTAATTTTTTTAAATTTATTTAGGTAAAAAAACTCAAGCTTTAATCACGATTCTTCTTTAAAAACACAAATAGCTATTTTGGATCATTTTGTAATCCTCCTTTAACTATTATTCACTAAGTCAAATTTACCACATATGTTCAAATTATTTCAATTCATATAAATGAACAATTTCCCTGTAACACCCCAAACTCGGCTTAGACGTTAAGACTGAATCTAGTGATGTCACATGATAGTGTTTTTGAAAATGCATCGATACATTAAAAATCGTTCCAGTTATTATCTTTACTTAAGTCAGAAAAAACGTGAACTAGTTGATTTGCTTAAAACCATTTCTTTGACGCGGAAGCTTTGAAAACCAAATACTTTTCGCAATCGTTTCTACTTATGAAAATCATAGTTTATTTTAGGAAAACGATACTTTGTTACGTTGCAGTTTACAACCCATAAACAACAGTTCAAAAACCCAAATTAAAACCAAAAGTCTAAGTCTCAATAATTTCATCAAAAATTTCCAAAAATAATAATTAAGGCAGTTAAAAAACCCGTGGAACCAATGTATATGTGGCAGTGGTCACCGTCGAGTCCTCCGCTGCATCGATCCATCTACGACTGGGGATTACCTGAATAGATTAAACAGAAAAGGGGCGAGTTTTAGCAAACTCAGTGTGTAATCCCACACAAACAGCATGCATACAAACATTTATCAGAATACAGTCAAATATTTATGTACAGATCAAGCCTGAGCCCTTTACAGAATTGGTGTGGACCTTAGCCCACTTAGATATAGAATCAGATGTAACATAGGGCCTTAGCCCATCTCAGATATAGCATGCATAACAGAACAGAATAACAGAAACCCAACCCACCAACCCTGCACACCAACTCCGTCCAACCCACACACCATGTGGGGATATAATCGACCCACTCATCCCTGCATACCAAATAGGGTGCATAGTACCCATCTATCCTTACACACTGTACAATACCGAATTACGGCACATATCAAAGTTATGCAGCTTAGCTGCCAGATAACATACTTAAAATGCCTTTCAGATACTTCCTTCATCTTCAACAACCTAGCCCCAATGAAATGCAGCATACATAAATGTCATGCCTAAATGCAGTTAATCAGATTATCAATCAGTCAGATGCACATGCTTAGAATATCATGCTTAATTTATCACATATTCAGATCACAGAATCAGGGGTCTAAGCAGTGCTTACCGACCTTATAACAGGTCACAGTCGACTTGGGTGACCCATGCAACCTTATAGATCATTTTAAAAAAATGAGCTCACACGCCCATGTGGCTTGCCTGTGTGGGCCCATACAGCCCAAATTGGCCTTGGTCATGTGGACCACTGATATGCGTGTGATAAACGATGAATTATACATATTTTTACCTCATGTTTAGCCTATATTTTGGATGAATTATTATCAATTTTGTTAGAATTGGTGCTCTTAATCTTTCTTTTTCATATCTTATACTCAGGAGAGCATAGGAAAGAGAAAAGAACAGAAAATGGACCAAAAATAAGAAAAATGGGCCAAAATGTGAAAACGACACGGCCCAAAGAGTCACCGCACGGTCGTGGCACACGGCCGTGCCACACAAGGTCTAACACGGCCCATCCCCGACAAGCACGGCCAGGCTATACGGCCATGCCACCCTCAACATGCCCACACGGCCTCTTGTCGAAACCACACGGGCGTTGCACACGGGCGTGTCCCTGTCGTGAGGAAGTTCAATTTCACTCGGATTTGGATACTTAGAGGCTAAGAAAGGCATCCCAAAGCTCTATATAAAGACCTAGGAGGCAACTTCAAGGATGTGCTTATTTCCCGCTAAGGGACACACTTCTTTTCTCCCGAAAAGGAGCGCCTTCTTTCTACCAACACAAGGAGTGAAAGCAAGGGATTACTCCAAGGGAAGCCGATTGATTCATCTCAGAAGCCACGAATTCTACATCAAGACAGAGGATCTCCCTAAATTCCTTCAGGGGTTTTTGGGTTCTTTATGTTTTGTTATTTTATATCTTCTAAGATGTTTTCTTTCTTAATTATGAACTAAACCTCTCAAATACTTGAGGGGGATGAAACCTAAGACAGATCTTGTTATTATTTATTCTTGAATTATATGATAAATACTTGAATTGTTCTTAATTATGTGTTCTTCATTCTTGATTTAATAGTCCTAGGTATTACTTTAAGAAACCAATATGCTTAGGCAGATGAGCAAAAGTCCCTATTTTAAGAGTAGATCTACCATAATTAAGCGGAGTTGCATGCAACCCTAGACATAGGGCAACATAAATCTGCCGGATTAGGGTCAAACCCAACAGGGGGATCCATAGATCGAATTAATGCAACCTAGGGGTGTTAACTAGAAAGAAACCTTAGTTAAACAAACCTAGGATTAGTTGTTCTTATCCTCGACAGAAGTATTAACATAAGTTAGGGATCTCTACGGATCAAGTCAAGTGAAGAAATTGTCTAGTTCAAGAAGTCAATAACAAGTGAAGTCTAGGTGGATTCTCCCTTGAGTATTGCTTATATTAATCAGCTTTCCCAAAGAGTCTTTCCCCACTTTACTTTTTGTGCACTTTTAGTTAGTTTTAGAATTAGTTTCAAACAACCCTCTTTTATTTTTAGGCTAGATAATAGAAAGGAAGTAAGTACTAGTACTTTTGGTTCCCTTGGTTACGATAACTCAGTCTTGCCGCTAAACTATACTACTGTTCGATAGGTGCGCTTGCCTTTAAATCGTGATATTATTTAGTTTTTGGTGTGATCAGTTTTTATAAATTTTATTACTTAATATCGCAAGTATCAAGTTTTTGGCGCCATTGCCAAGGAACTAAAATATTACGAAAACTTGATTTCTATTACTTTAGCCATTACTATATATTTATTTATTTATTTATTTTTATTTACTGTTATTTATTTTCTTTTCTTTTTATTTTACTAGGTATCTCTAGTTTATGACTAGAAGAAACCCTACAAGACTACTACTTTTTGACGAAGACTTAGAAGCTACAGTACGCAGAACTCGTAGAGAAATCAGAAGAAGCTAACATTATCCAGAGCAAGATCAAAACCAAGAATCAGAACAGGAACAAGAACCTACTAAAGAGATGGATGCAAATAAAAACATTCAACCACCTTCAGCATTACCCGTAGAACCAGATGAAGCGCCTCGTACTATGTATGATTATGCTAAACCTAGTTTGGCTGGTACTCAAACTAGCATTATTAGACCTGCTATTGCTGCAAATAATTTTGAACTAAAACCTAACACTGTTTACATGATTCAGCAATTTGTGCAGTTTGATGGTTTACAGGATGAAGATCCAAATTCACACATAGCTAACTTTTTGGAACTTTGTGATACTTTTAAAATTAATGGCGTTTCTGATGATGCCATTCGTCTAAGGCTATTTCCATTCTCTTTGAGAAATAAAGCCAAACAGTGGTTAAATTCTTTACCACGAGGCTCAATCACTACATGGGAACAGATGACAGAAAAATTTTTACTTAAATATTTTCCTCTAGCTAAAACAGCTAAATTACGAAACGACATCTCTTCTTTTGTGCAGACGGATTTAGAAACACTTTACGATGCTTAGGAGAGATACAAAGATCTTTTGAGAAGATGCCCTCATCATAGCCTACCTTTATGGCTACAAGTTCAAACTTTTCACAACGGTTTGAACCCATTGACGAGACAAATGATTGATGCAGCCGTAGGAGGAAGAATCAAGAACAAAACACCAGGAGCAGCTTATGAATTTATTGAAGAGATGTCACTGAATAACTATCAGTGGCAGGTCATGAGGACAAAACCGACGAAAGCTGCCGGAGTTTATAATATTGGTGCTGTCACCATGCTTACTAACCAAGTAGAACTTTTAAATAAAAAGTTTGATAATTTTGTTAGTTCTACGTAGGCACAACTAGTGATGTAGTGTGACACAACTCAGAGAAATATGTTCACTCCAGACTACTCATCTTATGACAATGGCACAGAAACTGAGCAAGCCAATTATATGGGTAACAACTTTAGATCTCAAAATAATCCCTATAGTAACACATATAATACGGTTGGCGGAACCACCCCAAGTTTTCTTGGGGAGGACAAGGGAATCAAAGACAACAACCCCATCAGGGATTTCAACAGCCACCGCCGTAACAGGAGAAAAAGCCCAATCTTGAAGAGATGTTTACCAAATTCATGGCCATGTCAAAAACCCGTTTTCAGAACACTAAAACGACATTAAAGAACCAACAAGCATCAATCAAAGACCTTGAGAATCAAATTGGTCAACTCGCCAAGTTAATATCAAAAAGACCACAAGGTGGACTTCCAAGTAACACTGAGACTAATCCTAAAGAGCAACTACATGCCATGAATACAAAAGATAAGGAGGCATTAACCAAAGACGACCCATGAGCAATTTGGTAAGTTTCTTAAACTGTTAAAGAAATTACACATTAACTTACCATTTGTTGAAGCAATTTTGCAGATGCCAAACGTTGTTAAATTCTTAAAAGAGCTCTTGACAAACAAGCGGAAGGTAGACGAGAAACCTCATGTGGAATTAAATGCAGTCTGCTCAGCTATTCTACAAAATAAACTGCCGACTAAACTAAAGGATCCAGGGAGTTTCACTATCCCTTGTTTACTTGGTAGCTTAGATGAAAAAAATGCTTTAGCTGATTTAGGGGCTAGCATAAATGTCATGCCTTATAAATTGTTTAAACACCTAGGTCTCGGGAACCCTAAGAAAACTAAGATGAGCATTCAACTAGCTGACAAAACTATTAGGGCACCTAAGGGAATAATTGAAGATGTACTTGTCAAAATCGATAAATTTATATTCCCAGTTGACTTTGTTGTTTTAGACATTGATAAGGATAGCAATGTACCCTTAATTTTAGGGCGACCCTTTTTAGCAACTGCTAGAACAAAAATTGATTTAGAAACAGGTGAACTCACAATATGAGTAGGTGATGATAAAACCACTTTACAAGCTCACAACTCAATTAAAACTATAGACGAGAATAAAGTTTCAAGTCTTTGTAAAAACACTGAATTCACCATTCAACCTTCTGCGTAGGATACTCTCTACATAAAGGCAACAAACCAGCAGACAAGTCCATTCAAAGGAGATGCACCTGAAAAGCGAATACTTTAGATCGAGGAACTTGATGAGTGGCTGAACTATCATAAGAAACCCAAAATATGCCACACCAACCCAGAGTTTCACCAAGACAACCTTCCGAAACAAATAAATCAGTTCAAGATAGGGGATAAGGTAACTTTAAGGGATAACGATCCTCGAACCTTAAATTCAAAAGAACACATAAGTGACACACCTTACTTTACAGTAATGAAAAATTTTCCTTACAGAACAGTCGAGATAAATCATGAGTCACTCGGCACTTTCAAGCTAAATCAAACCTAACTCAAACGTTATTTTGATATTGCAATTGAAAATAGGATAGAAGAGTATCAGCTCTTCAAGCCACCATGAACACACAAAGCTTGAACAGAGTCGAGTTTAGACTATAAATAAGCGCTTCTTGGGAGGAAACTCGAGCACTAACCTAGTAAATTTTCTTTTCTTTTAATTTTAGTCTTTTTATACAGCAACTAACCCTTTTTAATGCAGGAATTTAGGACCACACGGCCTGGCACACGGGCGTGCCTAAGGCCGTGTGACACTTTAAAATGGAGACATGGTCGTGCACCTAGGCCGTGTAAAGATTTTCCCAAAGCACGAGCTGTCGACAAATCGCCACGGCCGTGCGACATGGCTATGGCAACCTTTCAACTTAGACACGGGCTTGCACAACTCCACACGCCCGTGTCCCCAAGCCGTGGCCAACACTGTCAAATTAGACATGACCGTGTGACTTCCTACACGACCGTGTGAAAAGCCAAGCCTCATAACAAACGGCCGTGTGACCTATCACAGGACCGTGTGAAAAATGAACACAATCGCAAACGGCCGTGCGAGACGGCCAGCACGGGCGTGTGCCTTGATTCAGGCATACCAAAACCACCGAAATTCGAAAAACACAGGCAAAATTTGAGTCACACGGGCGTGTGCCCTACCCGTGTGACCCAAAAACTATAAATAAGGGGCCATTATTCATTTTCTTCTTCACTCAACCCTAAATCCTCCCAGCCAAACTCTCCTCCAACCTCCCTAAAGCTCCACCACTAGTGTCTACAGTGTTCCACGACTGTGTGCCGCCTCACCCACGACCGTGCACCGCCTCACACCTCTCCTATTTGGTTCTATTTCCTCATTTTCATTTCAAAATTTTCTTTTATTCTTAGTTTTATTTTATTTTATTTTATCTTAGATATTATGAATATATTTAGATTCAAGCATTGAATTAGTTACACTAGGATAAATAATGTTATATGCCATTTTATGATTTCATCACATTTGATTGCCATTTTTCATGCATTTAGTATAATACATACCCATATTGCTTATTTTTTATATCAAAATTAGAATGAATAATGAGGTTAGTCCCCATTTTATTTTTATTTTTAGGCACATTGTCATATTTACTAGTTTTATAATTTTTTATTCGATTCCATTTTAGGATTAATGTTTATTTTTGTGTTATTTAGGCATTATGTCGACATCATGCGAAAAAAGAGCTGCTGCCCTACCTTTGAAGAAACAAAAGGGGCCAGGTGGTTCATCCTCGAAGCTTACCTCCGAGACTCGCCACCCGCGCATATCATTTACCCAGGACACCTAAGAGGAGTTATTTCAGATACTGAGGGAACGTATATTAAGCGCAGGCCGATGCATCGATTGGGACGCACTAGAGCAAGTCGACCTTGCAGACTCGGTTCGAGCCCTACTGATGACGAATCCGTGGGAGCAGTTCTTCCAAATCATTGAGCCCACTTACCTTGAACTCACTCTAGAGTTCTGCTCCACCTTCCATCTTCAGACCATCATGAGCCAGTTTGACGATCCCGGCATGATACAGTTTCACTTAGGAGGTCGTGTACGCCACCTTAGCGTACCAGAGTTTGGCTCAGCTCTCGGCCTCTACACTGAGCAATTCAAGGAAGAGGAAGACTTTCCTACACTTTCCCGACACATCCACCTCAAACCCGTGGATTGTTGGCGCAACATCGCCCTTGCTATCCCTCCTACGACCCTAGTCGCACTAAGGCGACCGCTCTCTCCCCGCCATTGAGTTACCTTCATGCTTTTCTCGCACATACTTTGACAGGTAGACGGGAGAGCACCGGCATCGTCAACACTCATGACGCTTATTTTTTATGGAGCATGGCGAATGCGCATGCCATCGTCCGCGCCTACTTTATCACGCACGCCATGCAGCACCAGACAGAGAGGCACCGCAAAGGTGTCATATTCATGGGTCCGTAAATCACACGCCTGGCCTGTCACTTCGGGCTCCTCAATACATCGGCTCAGACATCCTCCTATACACTTATCGGCCAGATGTCCCCTTAGGGCATCCAGATCATGCACCACATGAGGATGATTGAGCGGAGACCAGGAGGCAACCCCTTTCAGTACCGACTCATCCAGGAGGGTGAGGATCCAGCGGACATTCCTGATGATGTCCCACCACCACCACCACCGGAGGAGGATGCATCTATCGAGCCACCACCCCTTCGCCGACCAGTTCATGCGGCAGCTTTCTACGCTGACCTATCTGAGCGCTTTTCACAGTTCGAGCAGCAATGCTTCCAGCGCTTCGATCACATCAACACCACTTTACAGCAGATATGCCAGCATCTCCACATCACGCCACCACCACCACCGCGTGATCCATCCGAGGATTAGATATTTCTATTTCTCTTATGTTTATTTTTATCTTAGTTTTTATTTTTCACTTTGATTTTTATATTTCCTTTATTTCTAACTTTAGTTTCCTTTTTAGTTTGAATTTTATTTTTATTTTTATTATGTTTAATCCTTTTTATCATCTGAGTATTAGTACTTTTAGAACTTAGTTTATTTATTTTCTATCTTTCATATCGGCTAATCCCTAATGGATAATCTCTATTAATCTAAAATTACCACAACTAATTAATATTTTCGCAGTTTCAAAAAGGAGCTCTACAAGCTCACATTCATATGGAAATGGGAACATCCTGCCACAACTGCCGACTCTTCTAATATCTTTCTCACAAATTCATCCTAAATTCAGGGAGTTTCAATTATCTCCCTATCTTATGATATTATGCTTCTTTTGCTATTTGTGTATCTTTGTACATTGAGGGCAATGTACATCTTAAGTGTAGGGGGGAACTTACTTTAAATCTTTACATTATCTATGAAATCCTTGAAATTTTTCTTTTTGCATTGTTCCCAAACCTACATTATCTTCAGTCTCCTATTAGGAATTAATACTGATTGATTTATGATTTTTATTGATATGTTGAGAATTAAGATATAGGTGCTTATACTTTGATTATTCAAACTTTAAAACATTAGGGAATCAAGCATGATAAGTTGAAATTTTGAGAACCCCATTTTTTTGCATAAGTAATTTTCCTTGATTTTAAGTATTATCTTGAGATTTGAAATTCACTGGATTGACATCAAAAGCCATAATTCTGGTGAGATTTTGAACCTTTTGAGCATACATTCTTTCGTGCTCACTTTTATTATTGCTTTGAGTGAGTCAATGCTGATTTGTTATTCTAGAACTTACTTTGATTATACACGTCAAGACCACATCATTGATTTGATATATCGAGATGATAAAGGCACTTAGGATTTAACCCACTTACTCCACAAAGGCCTACCTCCATAAATTAACCCCTAGTGAACCCCGTTGAGCCTAACAACCCATTCTTTGACTTACCTTTTAATTATTAACCAATAACCAATTTTTTTGTTGAATCTCATTCAATTACTTTGACCCCTATTTTTGTCGAGATTTGAGTCGAATTATTATCTAGCTTTATTCTTTTTCCAGTTTGTAAAAGTTGTAAATATTCAAGTTATTTGATTTGAATTGTTCTAAAAAAAATTTTCATGTGTATATACAGTTAAATTCAGTTGTAATATGTAATAGTTCAAAAGTTTTTGCATATTTCTATTTTAAAGACTACTAGGGCATAAATGATGTTATCATAAGGATTAGCCCCAGAAATATGTTCCAAGTGATAGAGATTTTTCTAGCTAGAAATTTTTCAGTTCAATCTCGATTCTAACCCTTTTTTGCAGCCAATGACAACACCCTTAACCAAGCCCTATTACAGCCATTACAAGACCTTTTGATCGATGTATCATGTCAATCTTTAGTGGTGGAGATGTGATTTTTGTGTAAGCCTATGGTAATAGCTTTTTAGGTTGACTAAAGAATGCTTAATTCTTGAACTCTAAACACTTCGAGTGGATAGAGTGAATATTTAGTGAGGATGTCAACTTCTATTAATTAAGATGGAGAGATAATTACTTAGGAGAAGGAAGAAAACTTATGTTTCGACGATAAAATTCTCAACTTAGAGTGATTGAGTCTTTAATGTTCTTTTGATTGAAATTTCATTCTATGATTACCTGTGGATTAGTTTGAAACATTATTGATAAGGATTGTAAGTAGAGAAAAATGATTCTTTATTAGAGATTGAGATTTTGCTTGAGGACAAGCAAAGGCTTAAGTGTGGGGGTATTTGATAAATGATGAATTATACAATTTTTACCTCATGTTTAGCCTATATTTTGGATGAATTATTATCAATTTTGTTAGAATTAGTGCTCTTAATCTTTCTTTTTCATATCTTATACTCAAGAGAGCATAGGGAAGAGAAAAGAACAGAAAATAGACCAAAAACGAGGAAAATAGGCTAAAATGTGAAAACGACACGGCCCAAAGAGTCACCACACGGCCGTGCCACACAAGGTCTAACACGGCCCAGCCTCGACAAGCACGGCCAGGCTAAACGGTCGTGCCACCCTCAACAGGCCCACACGGCCTCTTGTCGAAACCACACGGGCGTGGCACACGAGCGTGTCCCTATCGTGAGAAAGTTAAATTTCACTCGAATTTAGATACTTAGAGGCTAAGAAAGGCATCCCAAAGCTCTATATAAAGACCCTAGGAGGCAACTTCAAGGGGGTGCTTATTTCTCGCTAAGGGACACACTTCTTTTCTCCCAAAAGGAGCGCATTCTTTCTGCCAACACAATAAGTGAAAGTAAGGGATTACTCCAAGGGAAGCCGATTGATTCATCTCAGAAGCCACGAATTCTACATCAAGACAGAGGATCTCCCTAAATTCCTTCATGGGTTTTTGGGTTCTTTATGTTTTGTTATTTTATATCTTCTAAGATGTTTTCTTTCTTAATTATGAACTAAACCTCTCAAATACTTGAGGAGGATGAAACCTAAGACAAATCTTGTTATTATTTATTCTTGAATTATATGATAAATACTTGAATTGTTCTTAATTATGTGTTCTTCATTCTTGATTTAATAGTCCTAGGTATTACTTCAAGAAACCGATATGCTTAGGCAGATGAGCAAAAGTCCTTGTTTTAAGAGTAGATCTACCATAATTAAGCAGAGTTGCATGCAACCCTAGACATAGGGCGACATAAATCTGCCGGATTAGGGTCAAACCCAATAGGGGGATCCATAGATCGAATTAATGCAACCTAGGGGTGTTAACTAGAAAGAAACCTTATTTAAACAAACCTAGGATTAGTTGTTCTTATCCTCGACGGAGGTATTAACATAAGTTAGGGATCTCTACGGATCAAGTCAAGTGAAGAAATCGTCTAGTTTAAGAAGTCAATAACAAGTGAAGTCTAGGTGGATTCTCCCTTGAGTATTGCTTATATCAATTAGCTTTCCCAAAGAGTCTTTCCCCACTTTACTTTTTGTGCACTTTTAGTTAGTTTTAGAATTAGTTTCAAACAACCCTATTTTATTTTTAGGCTAGATAATAGAAAGGAAGTAAGTACTAGTACTTTTGGTTCCTTTGGGTACGATAACTCGGTCTTGCCGCTAAACTATACTACTGTTCGATAGGTGCACTTATCTTTAAATCGTAATATTATTTAGTTTTTGGTGTGATCAATTTTTATAAATTTTATTACTTAATATCGCGAGTATCAATAATCAAAGCAACAATAAAGGTGAGCACGAAAGGATGTATGCTCAAAAGGCTCAAAAATCTCACCAGAATTATGGCTTTTGATGTCAATCCTGCGAATTTCAAATCTCCAGGTAGTACTTAAAATTAGGGAAAATAACTTATGAAAAAAAATTTAGATTCTCAAAAATTTCAACTTATCATGCTTGATTCCCTAGTGTTTTAAAGGTTGAATAATCAAAGTACAAGTGCCTATGTCTTCTTTCTCAACATATCAATAAAGATCATAAATTAATCAGAATAAATTCCTAGCAGGAGATTGAAGATAATGCAAAGAGTGACAGTGAGAATTCGAAATATTGAGAACAATGCAACAAGTTAGTTTAAAAATTTTCAAGGTTTTCAAAGAGAATGTAATGACTGAAAGTAAGTTCCCCCCCACCCTTAAGATGTACATTGCCCTCAATGTACAAAGATAACATTAGTAGCAATAGAAGCATAAGATCATAAGATAGGGGGAGACATGAAACTCCTTGAATTTTGGATGAATTTGTGAGACGGAGATTGGAATTGGAAGAGCCGGCAGTTGTGGCAGGGTTGTCCCATTTACATATGGATATGAGCTGTAGAGCTCCTTTGAAACTGAGAAAGTATTTATCAGTCGTGGGGAATTTGGAATAATAGAATATGTTTGTTAAGGGCTGGCCGATATGAAATAATTAATAATAAAGAAAGAAAATAAATTATATTCTAAAAATACTAGAATTCAAATAATGAAAATGATAAGGTGAACTAAAAATAAAAGTAAAAGGAAAAAGGAAAATAAAAGAGAAGAAAAGAGAAGGTAAAAATAGAGATCAGTGAAAAAATATAAATTAAGATAAAAATAAAGAGAAGAGGAATAGAAGTCTCTAATCCTCAGATGGGTCACGCGGTGACGATGGTAAAGTGATGTGGAGGTGTTGGCATATCTGCTGTAGTGTGGCATCGATATGATCGAAGCGCTGGAAGCATTGCTACTCAAATAATGAGAGGCACTCATATATGTCAGTATATGAAGCTGCCGCATGAACTGGGTGACGAGGTGGTGGCGGCTCGGTAGGTGTTCTTCCGACGGTGGGACATCATCAGTAATATTCTCGGGATCCTCCTGCTCTGCGTCTCGGAGTAGTCTGTACTGTGGAGGATCGGTCCCTTGTCTGCACTGGATCATCCTCATGTGGAGCATAGTTTGGATGCCTTGAGGGGACATCTGACCAACGAGGGTGTAGAAGGAAGTCTGGGCCGCGGTATTGAATAGCTTAAAGTAGCGGGCTAGGCGAGTCACGTACGGGCCTATGCTGGTCACCTCCTTTCCATGCCTCTCCATCTGATGTTGGATGGCGAGAGTGATGAAGTAAGCCAGGTCGAAGACATGGCCGTATGCCATACTCTATAGAAAGTAGGCATTGTGAGTGTTGACGATGCCGGTGCTCTCGCGCCGTCCGGTGAGTGTATGCGTGAGAAGAGCATGAAGGTACCTCAATGATGGGGATAGGGCGGTTGCCTTGGAGCGACTGGGGTTATATGTTGATGCTGCCGGGACTAGGGCCCCTCAACACTTAGACGGTGAATAGTAGATGTGGCGGTGGAGCTTAGAGAGGTCTTCTTCTTCCAAAAATTGCTCCGTGTATAATCCTAGTGCGGTATTGAACTTAGGGACTTTAAGTTGTCGAACAAGGCCTCTGAGACGGAACTGAACTGTCCCTCGATCATCATATTAGGATATTACGGTTTATAGGTGGAAAGTGGAGCAGAACTCGAGGGTGATTTCGAGGTATGTAGGCTTCACAATTTGGAAGAATTGCTCCCAGGGTCCGTCATCAGTAGGGCCCGAACCGCGTCCGCTAGGTGGACGTGCTCTAAGGCGGGCCAGTCGATGCATCTCTCTACTCCGAGGGGTCTCGCCCTTAGAATTTGAAATAACTAATCTTGGGAGGCTTGTGAAAACTAAAGGTACGGGTGTCAGACTTCTATCGTGGGTCTAGAGGATGAGCCACCGGGCCCTTTACGTTTCTTTGAAACAGGTACGGTAGCTTTCTTACCTCGAGATGATGACATGGTGCCTAAAAGAAAATAGGCATGAGTTGGTTGTAGCGAAATGATAATTAAAAAATAAATACTGAATTAATTGATTAAGATTAGTACCTATGTTGCGAAATGATAATTAAAAAATAAATACTGAATTAATTGATTAAGACTAGTACCTATGTTAGTGCACAAATAACATGCTATTTTACCTAAGAGTGGAGATGAACATAATATGGGTATTTAAACAAAATGCCTAAAATCTAAAGGCTTAAGATAACTTAAAATGGCAGCAAAAGATTGTTCTAAATGTCATGAGGGATGTTTCTAGAGTAAGTACGCCAAATGGGTAAAATTCATGCAAATAACTAAATAATGAAATTATTAATCAAATAATTTAACGAAAAACATAAAAAAATTAAAGGAAAAATGAGAAATAACAAAAATGAAACCGAATAAATGTTTTTAGAGGCTGGACACGGGCGTTAAACGGTCGTGGTATGCTTTCCATGGGCGTGGGGCGATCTTGTGCGGGCGTGGCGTCAATTTGAAGGCTGGCGGCAGGCTGGAGGGTGTCTGGTAGGAGTTATGGGTGGAGGATTTTAGGGTTTTAATGGAGAAGAAAATGAATAGGACCCTGTTTATATAGGATTTCGGGTTACACGGGCATGGCACACGCCCGTGTGGCTTAGGTTTTGCCCGTGTTGTTCAAAATTTGGGGGTTTTGGCGCGCCTGGTTCGAGGCACACGCCCGAGTACCAAGGGTGTGTTGAGGCACACGGCCGTATCGCCCGGCCGTGTCCTTCGATGTTCACTTCTCCTACGGCCATGTAGTAGGTCACACACCCCTATCTAAAATGCCAGTGTCGATTACGGTCTTGGGGCATGGGCGTGTCATACGCCCATGTTGGGGTCACATGGCCGTATCGCACGGCCGTGTCGTTCTCGTTTCAGCTCGTGTTTCAATTGACAGTGTTGGCCACGGCCACTTCGTACGGCCATGGCACTTTGTCGTAGCCCATGTCTCTGGAAAATTTTTATGCTGTTTATACATGGCCAAATTGTACGACCGTGTCTCGGCTCATAGTGTCCACACAGCCTTAGAGATGCCCGTGGGCATGGCCATGTGGTCTTAAAATTCTGCATTTCAAAAGGGTTAGTTAACTCAAATGAAAATAAAAAAAAAGTTTCTAAGTTAGTGCTCGGGTTGCCTCCGGAGAAGTGCTTATTTAGAGTTTAAGCTCGACTCTACCTGGATGTATCACGAAGGGATTTCGTGGAGCTGAAGCTCCTCTCTGTTATTTTTAAAATTCTCACCTCTATAATGTTTAAGCGGTTGGCCGTTTGCCTTGAAAGTACCGTGATTTGGGTGAGTTACCTCAACTGTGCCGTATGGAAAGACAGTTTGAAAAGTGAATGGACCTGATCATCTTGACTTGAGTTTTCCAGGAAATAGTTTCAGCCTTGAGTTGTAGAGTAAGCAAGATCATCGGTTTTGAACTGCTTAGGTTGTCTCAGTCGTTTGTCATGGCGTTGTTTCATGGCTTCCTTATATAGTCGTGAGCTCTCGCAAGCATTGCAACGCCATTCATCCAGCTCATTTAACTGCATTAGTCTTTTCTCACCTACGAGCTTAAAATCAAGATTTAAAAATTTAATAGCCCAAAATGCTTTATGTTCAAGTTCAAATGGCAGATGACAGCTTTTTTCGTAGACAAGTTTATAAGGAGATGTTCCTATGGGTGTTTTAAAAGCGGTTCTATAGGCTCATAAAGCATCGTCTACTTTTCTTGACCAATCTTTTCTATTTGTTTCTATCGTTTTCTCTAAGATGCGTTTTAATTCCCTATTTGTTACTTCGACTTGACCACTAGTTTACGGGTGATAAGGGGTAGCTGTTCTATGGTGTACTCCATATCTCTTGAAAACTTTTTCAAATTGAGCATTGCAAAAATGAGTTCCCTTATCACTAATAATTATCCTAGGTGTTCCAAATCGAGAGAAAAGTTTTTTTAGAAAGCGTATAACCATTCTAGCATCATTAGTAGGTAAGGCTTGGGCTTCTACCCATTTTGACATATAATCTACTGCTACTAGGATGTACTTATTTCCAAATGAAGTAGGGAACAGACCCATGAAATCAATGCCCCATACATCAAATATCTCATATGCAAGTACATAGTTTTGAGGCATTTCATTATGTTGAGAGATATTACCTGTTCTCTGGCATTTATCACAAGAGGTCACATACCTGTTTGCATCTCGAAAAAGTGTAGGCCAGTAAAAACCTAATTCGAGTACCTTGTGAGCAGTTCTGGCTCCACTGTGATGTCCTCCTGTTGGTCCCGAATGGCAGTGATCTAAAATTTGGTATGCTTCTGTTTCAGTAACGCATCTTCGGATAACCTGATCTGCACAAATACGAAAGAGAAAAGTATCTTCCCAATAGTAGTTTTTCACATCAGCGAAGAATTGCTTCTTTTGCTGATGGGTTAACCTTTTTGGGATTATGTTATCTGCTAAATAATTTACAAAATCGGCAAACCAAGGAACTATTGCGTCTGCTAAAGCGATAAGTTATTCTTGAGGGAACAAGTTGTTTATTTTATCGAGGCACTTGGGATGTGTGTTTTCTAGTCTTGAAAGGTGATCTGCTGCCAAATTTTCAGCTCCTTTCTTGTCTTTTATTTCTAAGTCGAATTCCTATAACAATAGAATCCATCTTATCAATCGCGGTTTTGTATCAGTTTTAGTTAGAAGATAACGAAGAGCAGAATGATCAGTATAAACGATGACTTTTGACAATATTAAGTAAGATCTGAATTTATCAAATGCAAAAATAATGGCTAGCAATTCTTTTTCGGTGGTCGTATAATTTTCTTGTGCGGCTGTCAGAGTTCTGCTAGCATAATTGATCGGTTGAAAATGCTTGTCCCTTCACTGTCCCAAAACTACACCTACTGCAAAATCATTCGCATCGCACATTAGTTCAAAAGGTAGATTCCAATCAGGTGAAATCATAATCGGGGCATTGACTAACTTTTCCTTAAGACTGTTAAAAGATTCTAAACATTCTTGGTCAAAGTTGAAAAGCACATCTTTTTCTAGTAATTTCGTTAAAGGCTTAGCTATTTTAGAAAAGTCTTTAATAAATCTGTGATAAAAACCAGCATGTCCTAAAAAGCTTCTTATAGCCTTAATCGAATTAGGGGGAGGTAATTTTTCAATAATCTCAATTATTGTTTTGTCTACCTCTATCCCTTTACTAGAAATTTTATGTCCTAGGACAATACCTTTTTGAACCATAAAGTGGCATTTTTCCCAATTAAGCATTAAATTCGTCTCTTCACATCTTATCAGAACGCATTTTAAATTATTAAGACAAAGTTGGAAAGAATTACCGAAAACCAAAAAATCATCCATAAATACCTCCATGATGTCTTCCACAAATTCGTCAAAGATAGCTAGCATGCATCGCTGAAAAGTAGCAGGAGCATTACATAATCCAAAAGGAATTCTACGATAAGCAAACATACCGTATGGGCATGTGAATGTCGTCTTCTTCTGGTCTTCTGGAGCTATCAGGATTTGGAAGTAACCAAAGAGGTCATCTAGGAAACAATAATACTTATGACCTGATAATCTTTCCAACAACTGATCGATGAAAGGTAAGGGAAAATGATCTTTTCGAGTTGCGTCATTTAGCTTTCTATAATCAATGCAAACTCTCTATCCAGTAACTATTCTCGTAGGTATTGATTCCTTTTTATCATTGGATACCACGGTCATACCTCCCTTTTTAAGAACAACCTACACAGGACTTACCCAAGAACTGTCAGAAATAGGATAAATAATGCCTGCATCTAGAAGTTTAATTACCTCGGCTTTTACGACTTCCTTCATATTGAGATTTAATCGTCTCTGAGCTTGTACCGATGGTTTATATTCATCTTCCATTAGAATTTCGTGGGTGCAAAAAGAATGGCCAATTCCTTTAATGTCAGAAATCTTCCAAGCTATAGCCTTCTTGTGTTCTTTTAATACTTGAAGTAATTCCTTTTTCTTTTCAGTACTTAAGTCTGATGCGATAATTACTGGTAATGTCGAATCATCTATTAAAAATGCATATTCTAAATGGTCAGGCAACTGTTTTAATTCCAATTTAGGAGGTTCATCAATTGAAGGTTTTTGTCTCAGTTCATCATTCATCTTAATACTTTCATAACTTATGTGCCTCGTGACAAGTTCATTAGAGTTTAACTCCTTCATTACTTCTCTAACTTCAGTGGTGGCTTCATCTTCCCCCTACCTTGAACAAAACACAGTTCCAACGTGTTTGCGAGAGAAATTTCCTGAAATTTATCTTGAACAAAATAATCAATAACATCAATAAAATAACATGAGTCATCCTGTTCTCTAGAAAATCTTATAGGATCATAGATTTTAAAAACGACTTCTTCTTCACCAACTCTAAGCACTAATTTACCATCCCCTACATCGATAATGGCTCTAGCAGTAGCTAAAATGGGCATCTCAAAATTAAAGGCACCTCAATATCCTCATCCATATCAAGCACAACAAAATCAACTGGGAATATAAATTTATCTACCTTTACCAGCACATCTTCAATGATTCCCCTAGGGTATTTAACAGATCTATCAGCTAATTGAATACTCATCCTAGTGGGTTTTGGTTCCCCTAGACTAGTTGCTTGAACATTTTGTAGGGCATTAGATTAATACTAGCACTTAAATCAGCTAAAGCTTTATCAATGATTAAACTACCAATTAAGCAAGGAATAGTAAAACTCTCTGAATCTTTTAGTTTGGCCGGCAGTTTATTTTAGAGAATAGCTGAGCATTCCTCATTGAGTTCCACTGTGGCTAATTCTTCCAATTTCCTTTTATTTGTGAGTAGTTCTTTAAGAAACCTTGCATACTTCGGCATCTATGAAATTGCTTCAAAAAAAGGCAAGTTAATATGTAACTGTTTAAAAAGTTTAAGAAATTTATCGAATTGAGCATCTGTGCGGTCTTTCTTCAACTTTGCCGGATATGGTATAGGTGGTTGATACTCCTTAAGTGTTGGTGGAGTACTTTCCTTGGGTTCCTCTTCTGTTACTTTGTTTTTTATGGATTCTTGAACAGGTTTTTGTTCAGGCTCAGCCAATATTTTACCATCCCTTAGAGTAATTGCCTTAACATGTTCTCTAGGATTTGGCTCAATGTTTCTCAGTAGTCCACCTTGTGGTCTTTCAGATATTAATTTGGCAAGTTGACCAATTTGATTTTCGAGCCCTTGAATGGATGCTTGTTGATTCTTTAGTGCCGTTTTGGTATTTTGGAAACGGGTTTCTGACATGGCCATAAATTTGGTGAACATCTCTTCAAGGTTCAACTTTTTCTCCTGTTGTGGTGGTGGCTGTTGAAATCCCGGAGGAGGTGGTTGTCTTTGATTTCCTTGTCCTCCCCATGAAAAATTGGGGTGATTCCGCCAACCTGCATTGTAGGTGTTGCTATAAGGGTTATTTTGAGGTCTAGAATTATTACCCGCATAGTTGGCTTACTCGGTTTCCATGCCATGTCCATAAGAGGAGTAGTTTGACTGAACATATTTCCTTGAGTTGTGTCGCACTGCATCATTGGTTGTGCCTGCATAGAACCAACAAAATTATCAAACTTTTTATTTAAAAGTTCTACCTGATTAGTAAGCATGGTGACAGTATCAATATTATAAACTCTTGCAGCTTTTGTCGGCTTTGTCCTCATGACTTGCCACTGATAGTTATTCAGTGACATCTCTTCTATAAACTCATAAGCTGCTTTTGGTGTTTTGTTGTTGATTGTTCCTCCTGCAGCTGCATCGATCATTTGCCTCGTTGATGGATTCAAACCGTTGTGAAAGGTTTGAACTTGTAACCACAAAGGTAACCCATGGTGAGGGAACCTTCGCAACAGATCTTTGTATCTCTCCCAAGCATTATAAAGTGTCTCTAAATCCATCTGCACAAAAGAAAAGATATCGTTTCGCAATTTAGCTGTTTTAGCTGGAGGAAAATATTTAAGTAAGAACTTTTCGGTCATCTGTTCTCATGTAGTGATTGATCCTCATGGTAAAGAATTTAACCACTGTTTGGCTTTATTTCTCAAAGAGAATGGGAATAGCCTTAGACGAATGGCATCATCAGAGATGCCATTAATTTTAAAAGTATCACAAAGTTCCAAAAAGTTAGCTATGTGTGAATTTGGATCTTCATCCTGTAAACCATCAAACTGCACAAATTGCTGTATCATCTGAATAGTGTTAGTTTTTAACTCAAAATTATTAGCAGCAATAGCAGGTCTAATAATACTAGATTGCGTACCAGCCAAATTTGGTTTAGCATAATCATACATAGTACGAGGAGCATCATCTTGATTTACTGGTTGCACGGCTATCGCGGGAGGTGGTAGATTGTCCTGATTTGCTTCCATCTCTTCCGTAGGTTCTGGCTCTTGTTCTTGTCCTTGTTCTGGATAATGTAGGCTTCTTCTGATCTCTCTACGAGTTCTGCAAACTGTCGCTTCTAAGTCTTCATCGAACAGCAGTGGTCCTTCTGGGTTTCTTCTAGTCATAACTAGAGATACCTAGAGGAAAAGAAAATTTCAGTAAAATAAAAATAGAAATAAAAAATAAAAATTAGTTGAAAATAAGTAAAGATAAATATGGCTAAAGTAATAGAAATCGAGCGTTCTTAATATTTCCCCTTGGGTACGATATCTCGGTCTTGCCACTAAGCTATACTACTGTTCGATAGGTGTGCTTGCCTTAAAGTCGTGATAATAGTTAGTTTTTGGTGCGATTATTATTATAAATTTTATTACTTCATATCACGCATATCAAGTTTTTGGCACCATTGTCGAGGCTGGGCCGTGTTGGACCTTATGTAGCACGACCGTGGGACATGGCCGTGTGGGGAATCCTTGGGCCGTGTTGTTTTTACACTTTAGCCCATTTTCTCTATTTTCGGCCTGTTTTTCGTTCTTTTCTCTTCCCTGTGCTCTCCTGAGTATAAAACATAAAATAGAAGGATTAAGAGCACCAATTTCCACAAATTCAATGATAATTCATCTAGAAATAAAGCTAAGTATGGGGTAAAAATATGTAAAATTTATCGTTTATCAACCACACGGCTTGGCCCAAAATTCCACACATCCGTGTGGGCCCATACGACAGTGTAGCCCACATGGCCTAATTGGTCGAGTTCGTGTCTCGCACACGGCCTTATCGGCTATCATACGACCATGTCATGCGCCCATGTCACGCACGCAGGACCTGGTTCGTCGACCACACGGTCGTGTACTACCACACGACCTACCACACGGGCAACCACACGTCCATGTGGAGTCGATAGTTTCACTTTTTGGCTTTCATCAATTCTCGTTTTTCATGATTTTAAGTACACACATGGTATCGATTCGAAGCTAACGCAACCCCAAGCACTTTAGAACCTAAAATCGATAATCTTGAATCTAAAATCAATATTACTAACGATAACACATCGAATTAACGACAAGCCCAAAGACTTAGAACCAACACATCCTTATCGTTAATCGGAAAGACGACGATTCTTCGCTGCTTAAAGGCTAATCAATAGTCCACGGCTCCTTGATTGGCCCCTAAACATCAACAATCCTTAGTAACCCCTTCGCTTAATTTAACAAATGAAAAGAAAGCACCTAAACTTACCGAAAGCGTAGAACAACCGTTGGCACAGGAAACACACAAAATAAAGACTAGAAGGGAAACAAGAAAAGAGCAAAAGGGAAAACGGCAGCAATGAATAGTGGAAATTTCAGCAGTAAGAGAGGGAATTTTTGGGGAAAAAACGGTAGAGAGTTTCTTGAGGGGAAAAACCGAAAAAAATATAATAACTCTCTTTTCCCCCAACTTCCCTTATTTTCCTCCACTAAACCCTCTACTACTCAGATTTTCAGTCAATCACAAACTCTTCTGGACGAGCAAGCAAAAATAATGCTCTTGCTTAGACTCGAACACAGGACCTCCATCATATTAACACACCACTTATCCACTAGACCAGCAGGCCTATTCTGATATGTTTTTACAACCAATAAAATAAAAGCCTATTGAACCCAGTTAAGGCTTTATTCAATAAAAACCCAAAATTTACCCAAAGTAAGGCTTGAACTTGGGACCCTTCACACATACCTAGTACACTTAACCACTGAAGCAGACAAATACTTGTGTCAAATTAAAGCAGAAACATATATAGATCTTTTTGTGCTACAAATTCACAAAAGCCAGAATCAAGGAAATTTGTGGTGTTACATTTTCGAGAATTACTTTTAGATATTTGGAGTACTGGTCCAGAAACTCCACAAATTTAATTGTACTTGAGTTGCATCTTTCTATTTTGAACAACCTATTCCATATCTATATTTTTTAATAGATTTATTCAATATTCTCCTTTTATTTCATTATTTTAACAATAATATTACATGCAAAACCATTGTCGACCAATTTTATTATTGGTTATACAATTTTCTCAAATTGACATAACTTATCGAGATCTCTTATTTTCATTATTTTAATCTTCAGTTTCAGGTACCTAAATCTCTTCTGGAGTTTTAGTTATTAGTTATGTCTTGGGTCTTTTCTGAAGTACCCGCCTCTACTATATGACCATCTAGAAGAATTTTCATCTTTGGAACTGATCAATCTATTATTTAGTCTAACTGATTGTCCTATTGGGACTTTGATTCAAAATATTAGATAGTATATAACTCTTAGTTATTCTCATTAAGTTTGTAAATACATCTGACAGTTAACTTGTAATAAAGTGAGTTATCCTTTTTGAACTTCTGGTTCAAATTACTCTCTATAAGGGTCTAGATAATGATAACTCATTACAAACAATGATTTCATTCAGCTATTATTTCTCTCCCCTTAATATAGGAAAAACTATCAAATCAAAATAGTAATATCAAATCATGTCATAATTGAATCTCCAAAACACCTAATAATACAAGGAGACTTGTAATTAATATATATATTCCCAACTTTCTTTGAGGATTCACTCATTTTTGTGCGTTGTAATGGAGCAATTGGAACATATACGAACATACAAAAATTAAAAGATGAGAAATATTTAGCTATTGACTAAAAACCAATTGTAATAGGGAGTATTTATAACTTATTCGCTTAATGCGCACAACACGTAAATCAACATAACCTCATGTTGTAATAGGAAGTGTCGCTCTCATAAGTAATGGTTTAGATATTAATCAGATGCGTTCAATCAATAATTTCTCTAAATCATTATGCAAATAAATAACAAGCTTTTACGAAAGTTTTTCAAAATCAATAAATAAAAGACTGAGATATAAACTCATCAGCTTTAGCAATCTGAATTATCTTAATTGCATAATATGAAATTAATTATTTAAACAAGCAATCTTGCAAATGGTAGGTTGCAAGTTGACACATATGTGATCATTTTGTAGATGCATCTACCAGGAATCATAAAATATCAAAATTATCCTCATGGTAAATGAGTGGGCCCATGCTCATTTAAAAAATACAAGACATTAAATCTCAACTTTAGCTAATGAGTTTCTAATAAGCAATTTTCATTGAGAACAAGCAACAAATGAGAATTCTTTAAATTAAAAAAATCTTCTGGTTCTTTAACGAATGTCTATATGAATTCTCAATTAATTTTCGTATCATATATGATCCAGAATGGTCTAACTGGTCATGCCAAGTAGTAAATGCATTTGTATCAGTAAACGTTTAGTTTACTATAATAAGCATTTCAATTGTACTAATAATGTCAATATAAATTGTGACAAATTGATAATTTTACTGTCATTCCTTCTACTTTGTATCTACATATAAATACTATTGTGACATTTACTACTGGAAATGTCTAAATAACTATTTTCTAGGTGTAAAATAGATACATAACCAATGAATTTTCATACATTAGTTTTCTCTTTTATAAGTTCTCATCAATAATATTTTTTCACGTAATTTTAATTGAGAACTTATTCTAAATACTGTAGAGTTATACTCACAGTTTTTAAAAAAAACTTACAACTCCAGGTGCATCCAATCATTACGAGCTTTAGATAGAATTACCATATTGTATTGCTCATAAGTAGATCTTTCACAATCAAATATTTTTCTTTCAATCCCTTAATGGGGATGGTGACAAAAGAAAATAAAAAAGATAATAACAGTTAGTTCAATTTATAACAAGAGTAATAAATATAAATCAATAACTCAACCCTCTTTTGATTAATATGAAATATAATATTTTCCTCATTTACAATCTCAATATGAGATCCATTATGAATATTTTTTATAACCGATGGATTAACCATCACAAGATATTAATATATTAGCTCTTTTGGAGCTTTTGACTAATTTTGTACTACCAAAAATTGTAATAATGGTTTTTATTTTCTTTTATTATTTCGTTCACTTCGGGGGAATGCAATATATTTATTAGGACGAACTTAAAAACATTCCAATAGATTTTTTATTTCATAATCACCATCGCAAATATGAGTGGATTTCAAATCAGATTCTATCATTCATGTTGTCATGATTAGTCTCCAATTATAATAAACATGATATAACAAATAAATCATAATAACATATACCTAAAGATCTTTAACATCATCGTCATCACCCACATAAAGATTATATAAATTTCTTTGCATAACGATTACCCATAGTACGCAAGCCTCAATTTGAAGATTGAAATTGCAATAGCTCTAGAAGGCAATCGACAACAACTTGAGCAATAGATTTGGAGTGACCGTATTATAAAATAAAAGAGAATTGTGCTCATAACGTGTTATAAAATAAAAAGACAGAAAGTAAAGAACAAAGAAAATATGAGAGCAAAAAAGAAAGCGTATATTGATCAACGGGAGTATTTACAAAGCTTCTCCAAAGTGTATATATATAGACATACGAAGTATAAATGAAATAAAACTTTACCTCTAATGACTATTAGAATTTAAAGTATATCAAAACTTATCTAAATCTTGATGAACATCCACTGAATAAAATATTCATAACAATTATTTATTTTTTTTTGTCAACTTTTTGTATGAATTTTTTATTTAAATTACTTATAAACTTATTATTTTCATTTTATTAATATTTATTTTTTATAATTAAATTAGTTAAAATGAATTTTATACTAACTAATATATAGTTTACCTACCAACAAGTGGTGGTTGTAGTGATAATACACATTGCATTCTAAAAAAGAGATGTAGGATCGAACCTTGGAAATGACATTATTAGAAGGGACAACCACAAACCTCGAATATGAACTTTCATAAAACAAATCTGGAGAATACCAAATAAAATAAAATTTTACCTATTTTTATTTTCATTTATTATAAACAAATAATTAGATAAAAAAGTATAATAAAAATTTTAAATATACGTATTTTAATGTTTTTTATAAGCCAATAAATTTATTAAGTTTTGTTCTAGTTTGAAGTAGAATATTAATTCCAAAAAAGAATAATAGGAAGAAAGAAAATAAGCATTATTAAATTATAAACTATCTTATTACTTTTTAAAAAGTAGCTTTGTTAATTTTTTTAAAAAATTATAATAAAATTATTTTTTCTTTATATAAACAAGAAAAGGAAATTAAAAATTAAAAATATTTTTATACTACAATTAAATAATATTATAATTAATTATAAATCTAAAATTATTCTAATTATAGCATAAATTATTATTTGTTTGTATTTGTATTTACTTATGAAAAGGAGTAAAAAATAATTAAAAAGGAAAAATGAATAAAGTTGTATTTGTTTACTAAAAATAGCTTTTAAAAAAAGGATTGATTTTATAAATAAAAAAAAAAACTAAAATTTTTGAGCATTTGAATAATTCTACGTAAAATATTTTATTTTGTTAGGCAAAATTTACTAAAAACATTTTTTGAACCTTAAATATTTTATATTACAACAATCATTTACTATCATATTTAAATAAATAAATTTTTAAAAGATTAAATATTTAAATTTTAAACTTATTTGTACTAATCCCTAAAATTATGTTGATTACAATTTACTTAAGTAATTAAAAAACAGCTATTCTTTTTACCATATAATATTGCTTTATTCAAATCCCTATAATAAACTGCCATATTCAAAAGATTCACGGTATAATTAAAAGAATGAATATTTTTATAATATTTAAATAAATAAATTGTAAATTTTACACATACTTAGCTCAAATATATAAAATTGTGAAAACATTGTTGAATTTTTTTCGCTTTTTTATAAATTTAAATTCCAATTTTGTAAATATATATTTAAAATTTGAAAAAAAAGTTAAATAATAACATTCTTTTAAGTAAATTTGACAATGTATTAAATATAAAAGTCTTAAAAGCAAAATGGTCCAAATCAAAAAATCAATTAATTCTTCATAAAAATTGTGCACCTAATTGACCCCTTAGATATAAAAAGTTAATCAATGAAGTCTCACTATTAATGTTGACCAAGTTTGATCGTTAAATTTTACTGTCATGGTTGACAAACCAATTAGACGATGACACATGGCATTCACATGCACATATTTTAAAAATAAAAACCCTAAAAATAAATAATTTTTTAAAAAAAATCACATTTAGTATGAACTTGGAAAAAAAATGTAATTTTTTAAATAATTATTTAAAATAATAAAATAATATAAAATTATTAGGAATTATAAAAAAATATTAATTTTAGTAAAAAATAAAAAGATATTTTAAAAAATATTAAAAGATTGTCCAACTTTAAATGCATCAAGACAATCACTTGTCTAGGTTCATTCTAGGCATTTTTTTAATAATTTTTAAATATTTTTTACTTTTAAATAATTTTTTATAATTTCTTATAATTTTTAAAAGTTTTGAATAATTTTATAAATTTTCTGTAATTTTTTCAAATACTTATTTAAAAATCACATCTAAGATGAACAGGACAAATTGTTGTCCAGGTTCAAATGAATTTGGATAACATTTGTCTAAGTTTGCCACATCCCAAAAAAGTTTGCCACATCCGAAATTTCAGTGATTAACTAAATAAAATATCATAAAATAATAATCAAGACTAAAATTTAGGTTAGAAAATTTAAAATTTAGTGTTCTGTTATTAAATTTCTTAAAACGGATGATACGTGCACAAAGGGTGTGAAATTTATTAGGTTCCAATCATCAAAACTGCCAATTTTCAGGCTTAAGAAATCAACAAACTTGCAATGACTTTTTGAATGGGATCCTGGCATTTCTAGGTTGAGATCTCTTCATGGCGTTTGAAGATCTATCTCTTAGCTTCGAAACGCATTTTGAATCACTTGATTTTGAGTTCGGGAGCTCAAGTTATGATCGTTTTAGTGAAAATTGTGCGAGCAGAATTTTTGAACGGGATTATGACGGGGATTACGAATTTCGGGCTTTTAAGTCGAGTTTAAATCATATTGGGTTCGAGTTTTAGGCTTAATTTTTATTATATATAAGCCCAATATTTTATTTATCAGCTCTTATTATTATATTATTATTTTATTCTGAATTCTTGATAATTATTAAGTATTTTAAATTATTTAGGAATTTTATGTTAACAAGAAAGTTTAGTTTAAAACTACTTCTTGTTTAGATTAAAATTAGAGTTCTAGTATACTTAGGAGTTTTATTTAGATTTATTTAGCTAGCCTATATATAGGCCTTTGCATTGTACATAAGATGCACAATTCATTATTATTCTATTTCTCTTTTGAGTTAATAAATTCTCTCTGGGTTTTTCTTTTTTCAAGAATTTCTTTTGAGTTTTTTTTAGAAGAGTTTTAACAATCTTTTTAGATTGCGGGGATCATCTTCACACTTTTTCTTGCCAAGGTTTCTATCTTGGAGGGAAAATTAGAGCCACTTGAAGGGGGTTGTGGATTCTTCGTGTTTCCAAGGCTTCTTAGGACTTCTACACGCCACTTTTTCTTAGGATTTTAAAAATGAAACCATATTTGAAAATAATTAAGGAAATAAGTTTTAATTTGAATTAAAGGACTGATTTGAAAAAGGGTGGAGACTGAAAGGGGCCGAAAGAGCAATTCACAATTTTTAAAAATTAGTTTGCCTATTTAAACCACATACTTCTCTTTCCCTTCATTTATCTTTCCATTTGAAAATTTTTCTAAAAAAAAAAGCTGAGATTTTCTCTCAAATTAACTCATCCATACATATATTCTACTATTCCAAACACCAATTCTTCCTTCAAATTTAAAGAAAACTCCTCTATTCTTCATCAATTTCATTATTGTTCTTCAAACGTTTTTCATCGAATTAAATCTAACACTCGTCGTTCTTCTCAAATTAAGGTAACATTCTGATTCTGTCACACCCAATTATCCCAAATACACGAACTCGAGGAAGAATCGGGGATCTAATTGAATAGGAATAGAAAGTCACAGGCACTAATAAGGTATTTAGAAACTCAAGTGGCTAGTTAGGGAATGTTAAATCTCAAAACTAGTTTGGTTAGATTAGAACAGGCTGGTTCTATAGTGAAAGACACAATAATTAGGGCTGAGTGATAGCAACGGCCTGTGAAAATCGTGCTAAGGGAGTATAAATAGGACGAGTTGGAAACAAAATTCTTCATAATTTTGTTCACCCATCTTCTCCTTCTCTAAACCAAGTATCATCTTCAAACAATATGAAGAAAAGGAGGATGTAATTGTAAAAGGCTTTGCATGTTGTTACCATCATGAAAAGCCAGGTCTAACAGTAGAGAAAAAAAGGAACTACTACCAGGACGAGGGAGGATCTAATAAATTTGACAAGCTGAGCTACTAAGGATAAGGAAACAAGGTAAGATTCTATACTCCAATGCGGCTGGTATGATCTCTATATTGGGTTAGTATGACATGTATGCATGGTAAGATGAGTATTTGTCAATGCATGTCAGTATGCATGAAATGATCATGGTATGATTTAGGGGATTCAATGTACTCCATGCTATTATGGTGTATGTCAATATTTGCATATACTACATGATAACCATGGCGAAAACTGTTAAGGGGATAAACGAAGTTAGAAAGGGAAAAATGGGAGTGATCTTGTTAGTTACCGCCTTAGTTCCGGGCTTTGTGGAGGGAACACTGTAGTGTTTGAGCATCAAGGTTAGGTGGGGTAAAGGAGGTAATGGGAGGAGGATTTGGGAAATCTATATTATGGAAAGGTGTTTACCATGATGACAGTATCAAGTGGTCCTTCTATGCGACACCGGAATGACGGTATATAGCGTAAAATCATAGATGAAAAACACTATGACAGTCTAGTATGAGGTACGTAACATAAGACCATGGATGAAAGGCAACATGGCAGCATGGTACAAGGTATAAGGTATATGGTGTAAGACCATAGATGAAAGATGCTATGGTGCCAAGTATAATGAGTAAGACCATAGATGAAAGATGCTATGGTGCCAAGTATAATGAGTAAGACCATAGATGAAAGACTTTATGGCATACATAATAATAGTTCATTAGGATAGTAAACACAGAATAGATAGTTTGTTGGGACAATAAACACATGACAGATAGCCCGCTGGGATAGTAAACATGGGGCGGTTCACCATGACCAAAGGAATACGTGATAAGAAGGAAGTAAGACCTTAACTCAACTAAGGCAACCAAAGGAGTCTGCTGGGACATAAGAACAAGTAGTTTGCTAAGACGTTAAACATGGGGTTAGGTTGGGTAGTCTGCATAGACGGTAAAAGCAGAGAAGTCCGCCAAGACGTAAGTCATAGGGGGAGCTTGTCATCCAGTAGGTACGCAAGAACTGAAACCATAAGGGCAACATGACTAGCATGATAAATCACAAAGTATAGATGAGCAATGTGTGCCCGAAAGGCATAGACCTCCAGGATAATAAGGGAACCCACCAAAGGTGATACGGAATAGTGCCATGAGCATGTCAAATGAGTTCGTCAAGGAAAAACTTGAGGAAAAGTTAGTCGTCGGATACTATCTGACACCTCGAGGATGACATGGAAGGAAAACCAAAAGTGGAGAAAGTCTTATAGGGTCACTATGCAAGTACGAAATTGCAAGAAAAAGGAAGTTTGTATATATTCCCTAGAAAGATGGCTAATGAGAATGATTAAAAATGGGGTGCTATTCCGAAGGAAGGTTCTAACCCTGTCAAATTGCGAGGACATAATAAAGGTAACGCAGTAAGGATCTGCCAATTGGGATGGATCACCCAATAATCTGCTATTATAGAACAAGGAATGCTAAGCACTGGCTAAGCTAAGAAATCTGTGGTGCTCTCAACGATACACAGAGAGTTTTAAATTTTGCGTTTCATTTATTATCTCCTGAATTAGAGAATCTATATGACATTATTGAATGGGATCTCACTAAGTTCATTTGAACTTATGCTAGAAATATATGGTTGCAGGGTCAAAGGTTGACACGAGGATCATGATGGGGATCAAGCCAGACATAGCCACATCCATGTGAATGGTGGTAGCTATTTCTTACATATAGAGGGGGCACCCTTTGAGGTCATGCCTCAAGGAAATTATTGGATATAAAAGTAACAAAGTCATAAGTCTTATTAAGTTGTAATAACTATTCGAGTCTCTCAAGATGGAATGGCAATATGAGCTTACTAAATGTATGGAATAATAATTATTTCAACGATTAAAATAATAAATTATTATTTCTTATGAAATTGAGTAATGGCTAAAGGTATATAATTTGGCTACGGTTGCAAATATTCGGTTAGGAACTTATTAAGAATTTTGGGTAATTATGGCACTCGATATCCGAACTTGATGGTCGGGTCGGATGTAGGGTGTTACAAATTCCTATTGATAATTCTAAGCCTATTGTTTTTATAATTTAAGATTTGATCAACTATTACTGTATTTTAAAATATTTAAAGCTTTTAAACCGAATTTTGGTTCAAAAATGGTGAAATCCAAAATATTAAGTTAACTCGCTGTTTTAAATTGATTTTCAACTTATTTTGAACTAAATAGAAGGTTTTTGAATTTGGTTTGATAGATCGTGTTAGCTCAATTGATCAAACCAAAATCGCCAAGAGGGGGTGAATTGGATTTTTTAAAAATTTAGGAAATCTAAAAAGGATGGATAGAATAATGAACACAATGATTTAGAGTGGTTTGACCCTAAATGCCTACTCCACTATCTTGATTTTCTGCAATTAAGGATTTTCCCAAATTCACTAATTTGTTTCAACCTTTGAGGACAATGTTTAACCTTACAACTCCCTTAGATTTCTACCCAAATCTTAAAACACAAACCCTCTCAAGGAATTACAAAGAAGCAAACAAAGAAATAATCTTTACAATATCAGAATGTTTTTCAATTAAGCACAAATAGACAAGAATACACTTGAGCTAAAAAATTACAATAAAAGCTCACAAGTGTGTTCAAGAAAATTTTGGATGTATTGGACACAAAGGTTGTTTGATTGATGATTTTTGCTTGAATATACTTCTTCTTGTTGTAGGATATTTGGAAGCTGGTATTTATACCCTTGAATTGAATTCCAACTATTGTGATTGTTGGAGAGATGAATAGAGCCGTTGAGGATGTAAAACCAGAATATTTAATTCACTTGCAACAGCGAGAATTGATACAAAAAAAAAGTATCAATAATTTTTACAATAAATGCTAAATTCAGTGACTGTTAGAGCTGAAATATTGATACCATATAGAAAATATTGATACCATATAAAAGGTATTGATACCGGACTAATACTTAGCTGGTTCTTATGAAAAACATAGGTACTATTTTTCAAGTGGTATCGGTATTTTGAAAATATCGATACTTGGCCAAAAAGGTATTGATACTTTTTAGCCTGGAGTAATTTTGACTTATTTAAAAATTAGTTTGACTAGTTGAAAAAGTCCTTAATTAAAATAATTTTAACTTGATTTTGAGATTAAAAAAATCTAAGGATGAAAAATTTTATCTCTTAAACTTTATTTGTGAAATCATTTAGTCAGTTTTGTTTAATTTTAACTTTTATTCAGAAAAATCCTTCAATTTATTATATCAAAATATATTTTCAAATAAAGTTTAATTTAAGAGATCGTCAATAATTTTTTATGAATTGAGAGTTTTCCTTCTTTTAATGTTCATGAGTGATCAATTTTTCAAAAAAAGTTAAATCTGAGAAATTAGATGAAATTGATGGAATAGATCTGTAATAATATGATATTTAGGATGTTTAAAAACATGTTTGGGGATTAGGAACAAAAATTGAGCAAGGAAATCTCTTGTTTCGATAAAACTAACTAGATTTTGGTATTGAGAAAGAAGAGCTTAGTTCTGCATTTTTAATGTGATTTAAATGCATTTGTAGCTTTTCATAATGTGTTTACATTGTGTTTAAAATGTATGAAAAGTGTCGGAATCATCAGGAGCCTCTACGAGCAAGGCAAAAGGGAAAAAAAAGGTCTGTTTGAGCTTTCAATGTGTGAGTGGAACCGACTAGGTGAGTGATCAAGTGTGTTGCATTTATCCACAAATCAAAGAGTTAAAAGGGAGTTTAGGTTAGCCTAATCACCTGTCCTAAGTTCCAATTGTAAGTGATCCTGTTCAAGCATATGATATTTTTTTAATAAATGCTCAATGTTGTGATTGATCTATAGGATGTGTTATCATGACATATGCTATGTGTATATAACAATGAATGATAAGCAACTTGCTAGATTTATGCACACTCATGTGATTTTAAGTGAAGGTGGCTCTTTAAGCAATTGAGATAGCACTTGTGAGTGCATTAAAAGTGATTTTGAAAATGATATGTATAAGTGTTTTTGGTTAGTGAAAGTGTGCATAAAACAATAAGTAAATGTGTGTGTGAGTGGAAATATTGGAATTGTGATCTCTTGGAATCATTGAATATCATTGGCATGCCATAAGATTGTAATTATTTGCTTATGGTTGGGCGTTTAGGCCCCGGGATTGGTTTGGGGAGATAAGGGAATGTTGAGCTTAGCTCCATTCAATGGGACTGATTGGTGTGTTTGGAGAGTGTTAGCTCCATACTACACTTATATGGGATTGATATAGACTCTTTGAGTCATTTGGAGTGTTTGGAGATCCGCTTATCCAATGCATATGTTTTATACATGTTTCATTATAACAATATGCCAATATATTAACATGAAATGCTATGAGATGTGCTTGATGCAATGGCATGAATAAATGTTATATAAGGCTTTCTATTAACCTTGATATTATGGATTCTTTGTAGTAATCTTTGAGCACTCACTGAGCTTGATTAAGCTCACACTCCTAAATGATTATTTTTGTAAAGAAATAGTTTATAGAAGTGGGGGAAGTGAGCAAGCAAGTGATCCATCCAAGGCATCCAATTTGAGTATGTGTCATGTTCTCAATTACAAAAAGCAAGGCAATGTGGGACTATTCTAAATGGATTTAACCTTTGATATGTTCCTAGGTTGTAAATGGACATTATGGACTGTTTAAAAGATATTTGGAACTTTGGATTTGCTTTTGGAAAGATGCTAGTGATGATTGATTTGAGCATGCATGGTAATTGTTGAATTTTGTGATAATTTGCTTGCAAGTCTTTTGTTTAACACGTGATATGTAGGTGGAATGGTATGCTGGACAATAAGGTAAGTTTAAAATGACCAAATGGTATGAAATAGACTTATAATGCATTTACAAATGCATGAGACGTAAAATTGTTATGTTTAGTATTTTGAATGGTGAATTTTAAAATGCATGCTAGCACAGTTAATTGGTTAGAATGTCAAATTTGGATCATGTATGTCTTAGTGTAATTGAGCATGTATTATAAGATCTATGAATGCTATATGACTTGTTTAAATTAAGAAGTTGGCCTAAATGCACGAAATGGTATGTCCGGAATTGTGTGAAACTGTCAATTGCAAGTTTTATGTTGTTTCTGCAAAAATTGCAAGTGACGTCACGACGACGTTTGTATGACATTGCGATGAGGGATCAACGTTAGGATGCCCTTTTATATATCTTCGTGACAAGAGGAAACGTCAGGTTACGTCGTGATGAGGGGTTTGCGTGGTCACAATGTGACAAATTGTTGGTTTTTGGGAAGTTTTACTAGCCTTACATCCTAGTCTTGATTTTTATGCAATGCAATTGAAGTCCTTAAATGATGTGAAATACCTTGAAATTTTGCATGATTAAGTGGTATATGTTTAATTTCATAAATTTACTTTTAATTTTGCGAAAATATTTTTTAAATATTTTTTTAAATTTATGATTTAGTCCCTAAACCTTTTTTTTTAAAAATTATCAAATTTGGTTCATTCTTTCAACTATTGTTTTATATGTTACTATAAAAGCTAAATGTATGATTAATTTGTTGAATTATGAATGATTCACACGTTGCATGTTAAGTGACGATTTTTTCCTTGATTGTTATTTTGATGATTTTTGCTAGATAAGCATGAAAATAGGATTTGTGTGTTATACTTAACTGTTAATTGATAATTATGCTCAATTATGCTATGATGTGAATGGTGGTTTGAGGTGTGGTCACGTAAGTGATCAATATGATGTTCTGGATTCGGGTTGAACTGTCCCGGTCGAGTTTGGGGCACCACAAAGTTCAACTTAGATGATATTTTTAAATTATTATCTTAAAAAATATTTATTTATTAGGATTTTTTTTTAAATATTTCATAACGTGGCATTTTCATTGAAGTTTTGTTGAAAAATCTATTATTTTGAAAAGTTAGTTTAAACTCATGATTATAATTTATATTTATAAAAATTAAATAATTTTGAGATTTTATGAATAATAATTAGTGAGTAATTAAAATTTACGAACATTATGTGTGCAACTCTCTTCATGTTAGGGGCATTATAAATATATTAAATATATTTAGATTAAAAAGAGATTAATTTAATTGAATATATGTAAATTCATGTAAATGTTATATATTATATATAACTCAAACTTACTTAACCTGTCCCAGTAACTTGTTTTATATTATATATGAGATATATTAAATTATACATATATCATTAAAATATATATTAAATTATTAATTTAGGATAAAAATTAGATATATTTATTAATTAAGGAATATTAAAGAAGTGTAAAAATTAAGGATAAAAATATTACTTATGGCATATATATATATCATTAAGAAAATAAATTAAATTACTAGTTAATGATAAAAATTAGGATAGATTATTGATTGCTAATTAAGGATAAAAATTATATGTTAATAATTAAGGAAATATTTTAGAACTCAAAAGAATTAACCTAAAACTCAAAGCTTCCTAAAACACTTGTGTTTATTTTGTATTAGGGATAAAATTAGGATAAATTATTGATTATCAATTAAAGATAAAAAATATGAAGTATTTTAGAACTCAAATAACTAACCTAGAACCCAAAGTTTTTAAAATGCTCATGTTCCTTATATTAGATATATAATTATAAATTTTGCTATTAATTTTTATATTTTTTGTCAATTTGGCCCCCTTTTTTAAATTAAACTTAACACTCAACTTTTTAAACAAGAGTCAAATTTAATTAACAGCTCAAAAAGATTAGTTAAATTACTTTCTGAATGGAAATTTTTATTAAAATGTTAAATTTTTAAATATGATAGTTTGCATGACAATCCACCTGTATTTTATGCTTTCTTTTAAATTTTTTATTTTTAAATATTTTTATAAATTTAATTTTTTTTAGTGCAATGATAATTTGAACCTAATTATTCATAGGGTAGATGAAATTTTGAATTATTTGTTGATATAGCATATAAGATAAATAGTGTCATGTATATTAGCATGACGTGCATGTGGATTACTATGCAGATTGCCACACCAATATTGTTAAAAAGTTAATGTTTTAGTCAACGTGTCCATTAGAAAAATGATTTGATTCTTTTTAAAAGATTAATGGCTAAATTTAGCTAAAAAAATCAAGTTGACAAAAGATGCAAGTCTTGAGGGATAGATTTATTATTATGCCTATTTTATATTATATATTATATATAATTTGTTAAGGATAAAAGTTATGAAAAATTATTTATTATTAATTAAGGATAAAATTTATAGAGTAATAATTAAAAAAATATTTTGAATAACTTAAAATTCAAAGTTTCCTCAAATGCTTAAGATGCATACTTTATAATAATATATATGATTTAAAGGACTAGTTAACTTAATTCAATATTATATATACTCATGTAAATATGGGCTCCTTAATTGATCCGCCGTCGTCGACAACCATTTAAGAGGTTGGCGAGCGGTTTGTCTCTTCGCCCCTGTCAGTATCCAAGCTATTTCCTCTAGTTTCTACTCCCTTTCATTTCCATCATCAAAAACTAGCTAGCTGCATCAAACATGCACAACCCTAGAGTAAGTTTTAGGGCATTTCTCCTTCTTTTTCCCATTGCAGCATTCGTCTTAGTCTTGCTTTCGTCCACAGTAATTCTAAAAAGGAGCCCCAAAACCACACAAATCGGGCATTTTCACGTCCACAATCATCTCCAAAGAGCTTCCTCAGCTTGCGATGGCACTTTGTATCCCGAACTTTGCGTCTCCACCATTTCCGTTCTTCCAGATCTCGCCTCCAAATCCCTCCCGGAACTCATCTCTATAACCTTGAACCAAGCAATGTACGAGGTCAGACTCTCCTCTGCCAACATTACCGACATCGAGAAGAAGCTCAAAAGTTACAAGACATTGGAAGAGGCGGCCATAAATGATTGCCTTGAGCTTTTTGATAATACAATGGCGGAGCTGAAAGTGGTCCGCTCCGGTCTCGGCCCGAAGGGATCATCAGTCTCCGAAAACTACCACGACCTGCAGACATTTTTAAGCGCGGCGATGACGAACCAGCAGACGTGTCTCGATGGGTTCGCTCGTAGCAGCGGAAATGTTAGGAGCATTATAAAAAAGGGCCTGCACAACATCTCTCATCATGTGAGCAACTCTCTTGTGATGCTCAACAAAGTCCCTGGAGTCAACAAATCGAAATCCGAGGTTTTCCCTGGATATGGACGCGTGAAAAATGGGTTCCCAACATGGCTATCTCGGAGAGATCGAAAACTTCTACAGGCTTCATTAAATGAAACCAAGTTCGATCTGATAGTTGCCAAGGACGGCACTGGAAACTTCACCAACATCACAGACGCTGTTTCAGCTGCTCCAAACAACAGTGACACAAGGTTAATTTTATGCTGCGTTTGATATGGTTTGAAATTGGGAAAATGAATTAATTAATGAAGTGGCTAATGAGCTGGTTTGTTGAATTAGCTAGGTTTGTGATATATATAAAAGCTGGCGCTTACTTCGAAAATGTAGAGGTCGATAGGAAGAAGACAATGCTGATGTTTGTGGGAGATGGGATCGGGAAGACAGTGGTGAAGGCCAGCAGAAATGTGGTTGATGGCTTTACCACTTTCCGCTCTGCGACGGTCGGTAAGTTTCATATAATTTTCATTTTTCATTTTTTACTTCACTATAATGCTTCCCTCACGAGTGGGAGAATCCTTACGGATTTGGGTCTACTCACTTATTGGACACTCGATTCCTATCCAATCAGAAGTGACTGTCATTCTGACGTGTCACTCTATTTTTAATTCACCTCATATTTTTAAATAGAATTTTAAAAACGTAAATTATACGCTATCAATTATTTACGATAAAAATATACCATAACTTTTTAGAGAATTGAGATAAAGTTTTTTTAGTTGAATACGATTTTGTTAAAAGCCGGTTTAAATTATGTAAAAAAATAAAAGGGTTTAAATTAAAATCTTAATTTTTTGGAGGGGTCGACAATATAATTTTTTTCACTAATTAGTGGGTTAAAAAACTTAAATTAAGTAATTAATTATTCTAAAAAGCCTAAATTTACAGTTATCTCATTTTACCAAGGTCATTTTACCTGCCCTTAACTTCTATAGTAATTTTTTTTTTCATTTTTAAAAAAATTTTGAGTTAATATTATAAATATTTTAATTAATTAAAATTTACAAAATATATTAGAAGTTATTCACACATTTTTTTAAGAATAATGATAAATTTAACACTTAACATTTACATCTTTTATCAAATTAAGCCCTTATTTAAGGTTTTTAAAATCGAACCGGTGGTCGAATCGGTTAAGCCACTAGTTTGTCAATCCAACCGATCTGTTTGGTTCAATTAAATAAATCTTTAAAAATTCATAAAAATAAAAAAAAAAAACATATATTAAAAGCCAGTTCAATCGATTTTTGCCTATTCAAGTTATCTATATTGGTTCTTGAGTAAAACAGTTCAATGCCCTTCTCCGAATTAGTACCCCAATAGATTCCCGATCCAACTAGTCGATTCGATCTGGTTCAAACAACCTTGCACTTATTTTTTAGTTAAATTTAATCCTCAACCTTTTAAAAGGTGTAGAATTTGACTATCAACCTTTCAAAAAAATTAAATTATTTTTTAATTATAATACAAACTTAAACATTAAAATTTTTAACATGGCAACCCACATTTCAAATCATGTGTACTTCATGCTATTTTTTGAATTTTAATAAATTTTAAATTATTTATTGACCTTACATATAAGATAAATAATACTATATTAACATAAAATACACATGAACTACCACACGGGTTGTCATGTCAATATTGTTAAAAAATAATACTTTAGTCAACATTTCCATTTAAAACAAAATGATCTCATTCTAATTAAAATATTGATGATCAAATTTAACATAAAAAATCAAAGTCAAACTAGCAAAAAAAAATCTAAAAATTAAATTTGATATTATTTCAAAAATTTTAAATATATTGTCTCTATCTCAAAGAACTCGTTAGATTTTTTGACTTTCTAGTGGCCAAATTTTTTAACTTTGATTTTTTTATTATCTTAAATATATTGTCTATAAAAAGTTTTTAAAAAAATTGAATGTAGTAATTTTTGAATATATTTCTTATAAAACTTAATAAATTAGCATATTTAAAATAATAAAAGTTAAAGTTAAAAAAATAAATTGTGACGGCTTTAATTGAAATAAATTTTTTATTTTTTTACCAATAATAAGAAAGAAAATTTTAAAAATTTTGCACAGAGGATGGTTTATAATTTTTTTTTGGCTATGATTTAGTCTCTTAATGATACCTTTTTTTTTTTTTTTTTTTTTTTACCTTAGTTCCCATTTTATTCTTGTACTATTATTTTGGGCTCAGTTTATTAAAAAAAGAATTAGCAATAACAATATATATAATAATATTTTTATTAGATGTGGATAATTTTTAAGATAAAATGAAGTAAAAAATTATCGTTCAAACAGTAAAATAAAAAGAAAATTAAGTAATAAATGGAGAAATATATATAATTGAAAGGGTAAATCAGTGAATTAAGCCGATCTTGTTCTTAATTCTTTTTATAAATACGTCGGTGGCGTAGGATTAGAACACGCATCTCCTGATGCCCGTGCGTTCCAGACAAAACCGAGTGCGTTAACTATTTGATGTTGTCGGGGAGATATACCTTCTGTCTTCTACATCACCGTCAATTATTTATAACTTTAACGAAACAGTTTCTCACGTGCTAAGTGGGCCTGTTCATTGCCTTTTTTTTAATTTGCTTTAATCATCGAGCAGCCTCCCTATTAAAAAAGTCAACTTTCTTTTTCCGTGATTTTTTATTGTTGTTGTTTGAATCTGCCTCAGCTGTGGTGGGAAACGGATTCATAGCCAAAGGGATAACCATTGAGAACTCAGCAGGTCCAAGCAAACACCAAGCGGTGGCTTTAAGGAGTGGCTCTGACCTTTCTGCCTTTTACAAGTGCAGTTTCGTTGCCTACCAAGACACACTCTACGTCCATTCCCTTAGGCAATTCTATCGCGAATGTGACATATACGGCACCGTTGACTTTATCTTTGGAAACGCAGCTGCGGTTTTCCAAGCCTGCAATTTATATGCTCGGAAACCTAATCCCAACCAAAAGAACATTTTCACAGCGCAAGGAAGAGAAGACCCTAACCAGAACACTGGGATTTCGATTCTGAACAGTAAGATTGCTGCTGCTGCTGATTTAATACCGCTAAAATCATCGTTCAAGTCGTATTTGGGGCGACCCTGGAAAGAGTTTTCCAGGACTGTTATTATGCGTTCCTACATTGATGATTCGGTGGATCCTGCTGGATGGTTAGAATGGAATGGGACATTTGCTTTGAGTACCCTTTATTATGGGGAGTATTTGAACAGGGGGCCCGGGTCAAATACGAGTGCAAGGGTAACTTGGCCTGGTTATAGGGTCATCAATAGTTCCACAGAGGCAGATCAGTTCACTGCTGGGGCGTTTATACAGGGAAATGATTGGTTAATTTCAACTAATATTCCATTTTCTCTCGGTTTGATACCATAGCTAAACGTCACTTTCCTTCTTTTCTAGTTATTTGTATGTCAATCTACTAGAATTAATTTTTTATTTTCAAATAAATGATTTTGCTTTGTTTATATAACTCCTTGTCAATTCATATGAGACTTGCCCTTCTAGTACTAGTAGTGATTCCCGCCTTGCATTCAATTTATTAGACACGTTGTGATGTTTATATTTTCAGTAATCTCCTACTTGGATCACATATATATACTAATTATTTTATAATTACATGTCATTATATAACTTTATGAGTTCAAAAATTTACTATCATATCCAAAAGCTATTCCGAACAATCTCATCCATTAATTATGTTAACATAGAACCAAGGCAACTTTCGTTACATATATCGTAACTAAATCTATCCCTAATCACGTATATTAACATAACCAAATGACATAGATCAAGTATGGATGTGTAGCATGAAAATTACATGCAATACAATTTAACATGTCTATTTCCAATTGGTCCTCCTTACACCTTAGTGAAATCAAACCTTACCAAAACTAGAGTGTGAATAAACCAAATAAATTTTATTTCTGCAGAAAATAAACTTAATATCCGTAAACTTAAATAACTAAAAATGTGTCTATAACATAAAAGCATTTAAAAGTATAAACTCTCACTAAAACCAAATATCCTTAAATGATATTACACCCATATGAGCAATGTGCTCATGAAAAACCTTGGGTGTAGTCCCTTAGTAAGCGGATCTGCAATCATGGAGTTTATCCTAATATGCTTTATAGGTACTTAACCACTCTGAACTTTTACTTTAACAACCAGGAACTTAAAGTCTATGCGTTTTGACTTTGATGTGCTCTTGTTGCTATTGGAATAAATGACTACCAATTATTGTCATAATTTACACCTTAGTGACAAAATTTTGCATCAATATTCCATCAAAATCAAAGTCTATATACTTGATGATAACTTATTAGATCTCCGGTATGTGAGCATGTAATCTTTTGTTTTTTGAAGATATCTCATAACGCTCTTGCTTGCTAACCAATGGTTCATACCAAGGTTGTTTAAATATCTGCCTAACATCCCAACAATGTATGCAATGTCCGGACGAATACATACTTAAGCATACATTAGACTCCCACTTTTGAGACGTAGGGAATTTTATGCATTTCCTTAATCGCAAAATCATTCTTGGGGTATTGGTCGAGACTTAACTTATTATTGACAAGCAGTATGTCATTAACATATAAAACCAAATATAGAACCTTACTCCCACTGAACTTGTGGTATATACAATTATGGACCAAATTCATCTCTAAACTGAATGAGATAATCGTTTGGTAAAATTTGTAATACTATTGACGAAAAGTCTACTTAAGCCCATAGATGAAGTTCTTTAATTTGTAAATCATTAACTTTGCATCATTAGACACAAAGTTTTCTAGTTGCACCATATAAATGTATGATCAATTTTATCATTAAGAAACTATTAACTTAATCTTCATCTGATTGCAGCTTAAGGTTAAAATATTCCACTAAAGCCATTATAATCCTTTCTCTAATAGACATTTTTTAATGACATTCGTTCTTGAGTTTGTTTTTTTGGAACAATTACCTCATCTTGAATAGAGAGTTGTTCAACATTGTCTTATTGAGGTTCTGGATTCACTTCTTGATTAATGATAGGTATGAGAACTAGAACATCGTCAAAAGTGGTAGCATGAACTGAGTTAGAATTCAATTCCTCCTCAAAAACAATGTCTCTAACTTTATTTCTCCCTTCAAACTCAACATCCTCAAAAAATGTTATAGTTCTTATCTAAAAAATATTCCTTATTGTGGGACCATAAAACTCATAGCTCCTAGATCGCTCAAATAACGAATAAGTAGTTGTTTACTATTTTGGAATCCAATTTCTTTTCATGTGGCTTATAAGGCATTGCCTTAAGTGGACATCCCCAAATGTGAAAATGCTTTAGACTAGGTTTTCGACTTGTCCAAAGCTCATAAGGTGTTTTTGCAATTGCTTTAATGTGTATTCTATTCAAATGTAAGTTGTTGTCTTCAGAGGCACTGGCCAAATGAGCACTTTCACACTTATCATGTTTCAATTTGTAAAGCTTAATTGATAATTTTTTTACATTATGGACTAAATTGAATAAAATGTAAAATTGACTGTAAAATAAGAAATAAGAGGTCCCTAATGTATTGTAGTGAAATCAGAATTCAATTTGAAGCTTTAAAACGAAAGTTATGTTAGTCATGATTTTAGGGACTAAATTGAATAAATTGCAAAATTTGTATAAATTAATAATTGAATGTGAATTTGTTGATTATTGATAGTGCTATATGTTTTATATTAATCCATAACTAATGCCAACTAGAAAATGTCCGAAGACATTTTGATAAACAGAATGTTATCAATTTAAAATATGTTTTACTGAAGAAAATTTGGTAAGGTATTTTACGGAAATAAAAGGGTAATTTTATATTGATTGGAAAACCTTTTTCGTTAATCATCCTATATTTACATGAAACAAACATAAAAAAAATTGAAAATATTTTTAGTAAAAACTTTTACCTCAAAACAGGAATGGAGTCTAAAAAAAATATTGGAAAAGCAAATTTTTGGAAGCAAGTAATCTTAGTTTCTCACCGTTCGACCATATTTGTAGCCTTTTATAAGGTTTGTGGTGAATTTATTAACGTTCAAAAATACTTCAGTTAAATGAAATCTACAAACTTGGTTTATTTATTTATTTAATTAAATTTTCTGGCACCTGTCTGTCAGTGCAGATGATTCTATTCTTATTTCATGGGAAAAACAAAAGAAACACTGTTAGAGACATAATTAGATTGGAGTAAGCAATTGGCAAGCAAAGCTAGCAGCAGTACCACCAAACCTATCCAAAACCAAATCTGTCTCTTTGCTGCTGAATGTTGTTTTCGAACATCCATCACGACAAGCTCCTCAGTTGCTATCTTCTTCTTTTCGTCAAACTTGGTTTTAGCCAAATAATGATATGTTTCTATCTTGGCTGTTTTAGGTTCCTCCTTGGATTTCATTTGGGATTCTAGATAGCTAACATTCATCTCATTCTCTTTGGATTCAGGTGACAGGACCCCCATCATCTCTGCTGGCCAAATTACCTCCGTGTTAGGTTCTGGGGAAGAGCTCCATGCTCCTTCTGAGCTTTCTTCTTCCATCCCTGCAACATTTTCACCATTCTCATCTTCTGTTGAAAGTGGTGATTGCAACAATGGGTCTTTTTCTTCTTCTTCTGTTGAAAATGATGATTCCTTTGTTGAATACTCTCCATCATCATCATCATCATCATCTTCTTCTTCTTCATCAATTCGGTTATCTTCCACCGAAAATGACGATCTTAGTGGTGAATATTCTTCTTCATCTTCGTTTTCTTCTGCTGGATGTAATGATTCCATCAATGGATATTCTTTGTTTTCTTCTGCTGGATATAATGATTCCATCAAAGGATATTCTTCATCATCTTCTTCCCCTGCTGAAATTGATGATTTATCGTCTTCTTTTGATGACAAAGACGATTGCAGTGTTGAACTTTCTTCAACCATTGGCTGCTTTGCATCTACATGATCCACTGCTTCATCCTCTATCGTTATTTCAATGGTTTCCATCTCCAAAGAGGCATTGCTCTTATTCTCCACCCCATTCATTGGATTATTCTCAGGGTCACCTACTGAAAGTGAAAGCTCTTCAATATCGCCGTAGCCACCGGTCATTGCATTGCTTTCTTGCTCTGCATCATGGATGAGAGTCTCTTCCTGACCACTTACAGACTCCTTTCTTTCGCACTCAATCGTATTCTCTTCCTGAAAAAAACATGTAAAGGTGATAAAGAACCTTGAATGTTAATGTTACACTGTTTCATAGCTGTGCTTTGGGGCAGATATTATAAGAAATAAAGAAAAACATATTACGAATTAACATAGAAAAATAAATTCCGAAGGCAGCAAAGACGATATGGGCTTTTTTTACCAGTGTGATCAAACTTTGGGTGGAGACCAATTTGGAAGTTTCAATTTCAGCAACACCAATCTTTGATGTTCCATGATTTGCACAGCTGCAAAAATAATAATAATAATAATAATAATGACAATAATGGAATTGAAATTCCCATGAGCAGATTACCATCAATTCCATTTCATAAGATCGAATATTATGATTTGAAATACTAACCATGAATTATGATGTAGAGTTGAAGGGGAATCCTGAAGGATAAAACGTAGCCCTTCACCTGCATCTTCTTCTTTGGCACAAGAGTCGGTAGCTTCCACATTCGCCGTCTCCTCCTTATTGGTGCTAATGTCTTTCTTACTACAACTACTTTTCTTGATCGAAAATGCAGCAATGAGGCTTGCAACAGCCAAAGCTCCACCCAAGGCAACCACCCTTTCGATACCCCCACCACCGCTACTCATGCTTATTAACCAAGCTTTCTTTCTACCCTGCGGACAACTCCCATTCTGCTTCTCCTCCATAAGATTTTTTTCTTTTTAAAATTTTTTATCTTGCTCTGGCGTTGTGATTAGAAGGCAAAGTGGGAAAGTGATTCTATTCTTGAAGAGAGGAATAGAGATAGAGAGAGAAGGGATTGACCTAGGAAAGAGTGAAGTATCAAAATCGGAGCTTGAAGCGGACATTACCTCCTGATTTGGCAATTCAGCATCTTAATTTTGCTTCACACTCGTTCCACTCTTTGAGATTCCCTTGGCTTTACGCTTACCCTCTCAAAACAACACGTAAACCGTTGAGGTCAAACTGCCCATTCATTATCTCTAGGAAAATAAAATAATAAGGCAGGCAGGGCAGCAATTGCTCCAACGGTGGTTGGTATGAGAACAAATAACTTTACCTAACATTTTCATCAATTCAATACGATCACCCTCCAAAAAAAAAACTAACTGTCGGTGCAGCACACAATTTTCATGTGAGGCATGCTCAAGAGTACGACTGCTTGGAAAAGTCGGGGAGGTACTCGAATGGATGTATATTGATTTGTTCTTTCTTGAAGTTACGAATATTTTATTAATAGAAATTGAATTAGATAACGTTTACCGAGTAAAGTGAAAAGAAAAATTTCGACTTGGAACTTCGTGTTAGATTTGGATGTCACATTTATAACAAGAAAAATTATAAGTTATTATTTATTTATTATTAAGAATTAGCTTAAATTAAAAATAATATAATATGGTTAAAGTTATTTAAATTTGAATTATCAATTAAAATATGAGTGAAATATGTGTAAATACTCTAACAATTATATTTTAATTATGATGAGCTAGTTAGACAGTAAGCTAAATATTTAAAATTACATAACAATGTTATGATACCTAAATTATATATAACTCAAATTTTTTGACATCTCGGAAAGAGTCTTTTCTGCAAAAAAGAAAAAAAAACTTATGTGCTAATTTTGAGATCAAAATCACACGTTTCAAGGATTTCAACATACCAATGGATTTAAGTGTACTTTCACATCAATTTACTTTTCTTGATAATCTAATATGACATACCTCTTCACACACTAATGTTTTATGAGGTCTCATACATTAAAGTACACAAGTTTTAGTAGTTGATTTATCTTTATACTTTGGCATTAAAAAATCTCTTGGTCAATTTATATTCCAAGTAAGACTTGCATTGTGAAAGATTCATCTCTTAAAGTGAACTTAAAGTTTCATATGTCACAAGTCTAGTGATTCTTTCTTAGTTAACGTGTCAATGTATTAAATTCCACAATCTATTGTCCTTGATAGTGTTCAGGCAATAAATTTAGATCAAGATAATCTCATTGAACTTCCATTCAAGTATAAGAAAGTATTCCAGAAGAATATTGTAATAGCTCGATTTTTAGTGGTGTCAGAAACGGCTGTTTCGAAACCTCATTTTTGTAAATCGAGTCTATAAATTTTAATATTTAATATTTAATAATTACGAGGTTAATATAGAAATATATTAAAGTTTGACCTAGTAATTTTGTTGAATTGATAATTAATTAAGGTACATAGGCTAAATTGTAAAAGTTTCATCACTATAGATTTTTAAATTGCAAAGGATCAAAATGGTAATTAAATCATTTTTTATTCAATAGTGGAAATGGATGTTGCCATCCACTAACTTTGCCTAATTAAGATTAAAAACTAATTAATTAAAGATTAATTAAGTTAAATGTGACTAATTAAAAGTTAAACAAAGTATATAAAGAAAATGTTGATTGTCATCTTTTATTCCTTTTCTACTCCACCGAATGAAAACAAAAGAAAACCTAGAAGCCATTGTTAAAACTTCAAAGCTTTCAGTCTTTAACTTCTAAAATAATTCAAGTCATTTTCTTGTAATTTTTATGTTTTTGATGTCATGGGAGCTTAATTTAGCTAGCTCATGTATCAATTTGCAAAACTGTTGAAGTTTCTGAAAGTTTCCATTAATGATTTCTTGAATAAATTGGTGTTAAATTGTTTTTAAGCTTAGATGTGAAAAAAAGACTAAATTGTAATGTTTAAATTGCTAGTTTTGCCAAAAAGGACTAAAGTGTATAAATTGAATATTTGATGTGAAATTTCTATAATTATAGATAATAGAGAGCCCTAAAAGGATGCAATTGAAATTGATTTCAAAATCAAAGCTCAAAATTGAAAAGTATAGCAATTTTGGTTTTAGGGACTAAATTGAATAAAATGAAAAACTTTAGGAGCATTCAAAAAAATAAAATTGAATTGCTTATACATATAATGGGATGCTATAAAATATTGGAATTAATAAATTGAACCGAATTATTGTATAGATCGGGAATTGAACCAAACCAAAGATATCGAGGAAAAGGCAAAATTATTGATTAGTCCTTAAAGACTTGTTTGTTTGCTGTTTTGCCAGGTAAGTTCATATGGAACTTACTATTTTATTTCATGTTATGATTGAATTGTGTTTATTTTGCTTATTAGTTTATTTAAATGTGAATTTGGTGATTTTTGGCATCAACTGGACTAAATTGTAAAGTAAGAAATATATAGTTTTTGGAACACCCCTAACCCGTATCCGTCGCCGGAATAGGGTTTTGAGGCATTACTAGAGATTATAGAACACTTTCAAATAAATCGAGTCAAACACTATTCATTTTCTGGGATTAGTTATAATGTCCCTTAGTAGGGTTCTCGAGGCCCAAAACATGCATTAGAATCGATTCAAGACCAAATTGGGATCTAGGGAAACTTTTCGCAAACTACCAAAATTATTCTCACTATTTAGAGTCACACGCTCGTGTGGTATAGGACATGCCCGTGTGGGCAAGTCGTGTGGAGTCACACGCCTATGTCTCGAACCTGTGTAACTCTTTAACTTGCAACTCATGAACAAATTGATGTCACACAGCCAAGTCACACGCCCGTGTGCTAGGCTGTATGGTTAATTTAAATTTTCAGAAAATAGGTGTAGGATTCACACGGCCAAGAGACACGCCTGTGTTTTGGGCCGTGTGCCCCACACGGCTGAGACACACACCCGTGTCTCTGCCTGTGTGCTCAATTTTGAGCATTCTGTTTCTCAAAATTAAGGTGCAAGGGACACACATTCTGACCACATACCCATGTTACCAGGCCGCGTGTCACACACGGTCTAGACACACGCCTATGTGTTTGCCCGTGTGGACAAAATAAAGCCATTTCTAGCTTCATTTCTCACCCAAATTCATACCCAAGGCTTGCACTTGAAACACACATCCAATACCAACCATTCCAAGCATTCAAATTAAACAAATTCCATCATTCATCATGGCATACCATTACATGCATGTGTGTTTATAACTTACCTTGATTTAACTTAGGTATTAACAACATTTGATCTAACATACTTAACATATCACATTTGAATATATCATAATAACCTACTTAACATATATTTAGCTACAATAGCATGACATTACAAGTATATCAAAACAACCATTTCTAACCATTCTAATGGCTAGATTACAAACATCATTATCAAGCCACTAATGGTCAAGTTGTCCTATACATGCCATTATACCAAAAGGATTCAACTATATATATACCTAAAATAAGTTAGTTGATAGTGTGACGATTCTCTCATGATCTTCCAACCTTCGCGAGCTTCTGAGGCACTATAAAATAGGGAAAATAAAATGGAGTAAGCATTACATGCTTAGTAAGTTCGTATAATAGAAAACTAAACTTACCAATCTCGTTTATTAAATCTAAACATACAATATCATGTTTTCCATCCATTAGGAAAACTTCCTAAACACATGCAGTCAATCAAACATGTTAGTCACTAAAATCTCCGTATCAATCAAGCTAACATAGATAAGCTCATCATGCAATACTCTTTCAAGTCATTATCTCATCATCTCATAATTCTCACGCCATGTCAAGAATTTAATGTCCGTTGAATCATTGAAATTCTGATAGATGCTCAAGTAGTACACTTAAGTTGTACGATTCAATAATCCGTCAATTTCTTATTCAAGGGTACTCGTTTGAGCATTTAATCAAGGAACACACACTCGAGCCACATATCATATAACAGGATTACTAGTCCAGGCTAAATCCTTTATATAATGTATGCTCAGAAGAGCTCAATTAGGATTACCAGTCCAGGTTAGACCCTAATCATATCGTATACTCGAGAGGTATTATATCAAGATTACCCGTCCGGGCTAAATCCTTTCTATAATGAGGTTAATAGGATTACTCATCTGAGCTAAATCTCGCCTGCAACAAATGCAGAACCTCATTCATTTCGGAAAAGCACATATATTCATCAGAATTCAATATTCAATCGGGACTTAACCCTTTTTCACCATTTTTAGGCATGAATTAATTTCTCATATTGTAACATCCAAGTAATTCACACAAATGATAATCACATTTCAAACAATCACAACATTTATTTTAACATAATTACATGCCCTAATAAGTTACACGAACTTACCTCGACAATTGTTCGCGTATAAAATCTACTAATCAGAAACCTTTTCTTTTCCTCAATCTAACCTCAAATTTTAGTTGTCCAGATCTATATAAATAAATTTAATTGTCAATTTCACACACTTCATACTTATTAGGACTCAATTTACGTCCTAGGAAATTACCATTTTGCCCCTAACTTTTCCATAAATTCCAATTTTGTCCCTAGGCTCGGAAAATGAAACTTGTGCAATTTACTCCCTATTCCAAGCCTAAACAAAATTTCAAAGTAGAATTTATAGCACATATTGTCTATAAATTTCAGAATTTTTCATCAATTTTCACAACTTTACATTTTAGTCTCTAAATCATGTTTTCACCAAAAACCACTTTGTAAAAGTTATTTATCTATCAACAACCTTTCATTTTCTACCATAAATTTCTAATTTTTAGCATATATATATATATATATATATATATATATATATCCATGAACCATTTTCCATACTTTGATAACTTTTCAAATTAATCCCCCAAATAGATAGATTAAGCTATCCCGGTTTCAAAATTATCAAAATTACTAAAAACGGGACAAGGAAACTTACCCAATTAGGCCTTGAAAGTTTTTTGGGTTTCCATATAATTTTGGGGTTGAAGATGACAAAAATAAGATGATATTTCTTTTATCATCTTTTTAATTAATTAATTATTTCAATTTCCAATTTAGTCTTTGCCCTTTTCCTAAATTTCCATGGATGATTCAACAAAGATATTTTCCATATTTTGGTTGATGGTCTAATTACCATATAAGGACCTCAAGTTTTGAATTCCATAGCTATTTAATACTTATAGCTACTAGAATCCTACTTTTGCATTTTATGCGATTTGGTCCTTCTCATAATTAAACACGAAATTGGTAAAATTTTCTTACCAAAAATTTCACATGAAATTTCTAACCTAATATAGACCATATAATAAAATAAAATAAATTTTATTTTCGGATCAGATTTATGGTCCCGAAACCACTATTCTGATCTCACTAAAATTGGGCTGTTACAGTATTTATGAACATGTAGAAGGTACCAAGATGGAAATGGAATGTTTGTAAGATCAGTAGGACATGTTTATACTATTACAGGGTTTGAAATGATATGATTATAGTAATAATGCCTGTGTGAACTTAGTAAAGGATTAGGATCCGCATGGTATGCCATTAGGGTCAAATATGAAAATGATCAGAGATTTACATGGTTACATGAGATCCAACATTTGTTGTGGATTCTTAATATATATGTATCGTTGGTTTAGCCTGGACTGATAACCTTGATACGTTGTTAGCTTATGTGAGCAAATTCATAAACATTAACTTGTGTGAGCAACTTTGATCACTGTCAGCTTGTGTGAGCACTATAATCCCATGCATCCAAGTTCGATTTACTAAGGTTCTTTCGAGTAAAATCGATAATCTAATGAAAATGAAATGTTGAAATGATTTGAATATGAATTGAATTACATATGCTTTCAAATTGAATATTAATTGGTTGGTACATGTTATTAATTGAATTGTTGTGCATATATGACTTGTGCTATAAGTTTTGATATGTGAGCGAACTAACCTAGTAGTTGTATTTGTTGATATGCATATGATACTATAAAGTATGCCAAAAGATGCCATATTGAATGCCAAAGTGTTTCAATGTTTAGTTTGTTGTAATGTCAAGGTAAGTTAAGTAAATTTTTTATGAACTTACTAAGCATTCAATATGCTTTCCCTGTTATTTTCCCTTTTCTTGTAGAAGGTCAACTTACAGAACGTTTCATGTGGATCAACAAGAAGCTCACACTATCCTGTTATTGATTCGATAGCTTTTCAGTCATTTTAAAGTTTGATTTTGTGGCATGTACATATGTGTTTGTATATGTAAACTTGGAATTTTAGTTTGAAACTTTACTAATTTTTTATTTTGGTAAGGTTAATGCCTAATTATATATGTATGTTTTGATAATATGTTGAGATATGTGGTGGCAAATTGATATGGGATATAATTTAGCATGTTTTAAGAAGTTTAAGATAGGTAAATGTTTAGCAATTATCAAATGGTTTGGTTTGAATGACATGGTAGTAGAATGATATGTTTAATGGTTGAATAAGTGGTATAATTAATTCACTTGTTATGCTCATGGTGTGATTTACCTAAATCCTAAGTTAGTCACTGACCATATGTATATAACTTATGTGCTTTTTATATAAGTGGATGCTTATGCTCTAAAGATGATCGAGCCTATAGCCAGTATGTTGGGTACACGACTTGTGTATGGCATGGCTTTACTAGAAACAATGGAATTCATAGCTCGATTAAAGAGTTAACGATATCCTCTCATTGGAATTGTGTGGATTGATAAATATGGAACGTGGCCATGGGTTGTTCGTTCTCAAACAAGGAATTTATCACAATCATTAGTTGATAGTGATCATATCAACCATTAAGAAGGCACAATAGTGACAATAAGATAAAATAGGATTGTATTGAGTGAATGAATTTAACTAAAAAAAATCAAAGATATCATTTGAGGGTAACACACATCATAATGTAACACCCCTTACCCGTATCCGTCACTGGAATAGAGTACGAGGTGTTACCAGACATAAACACATGCATGCAAACATTTTCGGGTCGTGAAATTTCGTTCAAATTTAAAAATTTTCAAAATTCATCTTAAAGTCCCTAATATGGGTCTACGAGGCCCAAAACATACCTTAGAAATGGTTCGGTACTAAATCAGGCACTTTAGAAAACTTTGGAAAATTTCACTGAAAATAGGGGCATATGCCCGTATGGGCAAGCCGTGTGATCACACACGCCATGTCCCTAGCTTGTGTGGATTTACTTCTCAATTTGAACCTACAGGGATTTTCACACGGCCTGGCATACACCCGTGTTCGTGGCTCGTGTTCCTCACACAGCCATGCCACGCCCGTGCCTTAGCCCGTGTGTTAAAACCTTGACATTCTGTTTCTAACATCAACAACATTTTAGAGTCTCATAGCCAAGGCACACGCCCGTGTGTTAGGCCGTGTGGTGAATTTAATTTCACATTTAAGGTGCAGACTTCACACGGCCTGGGCACATGCCCATGTGCTGTGGTTGTGCTTTTCACACGGTTGAGGCACACGGCCAAATTAGGGTGCAGGGGACACACGGCTGTGTCCCCAGCACCCCTTCATATGCCCATGTCCCCTGCACCCTAATGATTCGGTACTAAACCAGACACTTTAGAAAACTTTGGAAAATTTCACTGCAGACTTCACACGGCCTGGGCACATGCCCATGTGCTGTGGTTGTGCTTTTCACACGGTTGAGGCACACGGCCAAATTAGGGTGCAGGGGACACACGGCCGTGTCCCCAGCACCCCTTCATATGCCCATGTCCCCTGCACCCTAATGATTCGGTACTAAACCAGGCACTTTAGAAAACTTTGGAAAATTTCACTGAAAATAGCCCAGTTATGGTCTTACATGATATCTCATACCGATGCCATGTCCCAGACATGGTCTTACACGAAAATGCTTACCGATGCCATGTCCCAAACATGGTCTTACACTGGCTCACATAACAATATCGATACCATGTCCAAGACATGGTCTTACGCTAGCTCACATAATAATGCCAACGCCATATCCTAAACATGGTCTTACACTGGCTCACATAACAATGCCGATGCCATGTCCTAGACATAGTCTTACACTGGCTCACATAACAATGTCGACACTATGTCCCAGACATGGTCTTACACTGGATCACATATACCCCAAAGTTTTCCAAAGTTTTCTAAAGTGCCTGGTTTAGACTTTCACGGTTGAGACACAAGGCCAATTTAGGGTGCAGGGGACACACGGTCGGACTACATGCCCATGGGGCAGACTGTGTGTCACACACGACCTAGACACACGCCCATGTGTTTACCCGTGTGGACAAAAACAAGGCTATCTACCAAGCCTTTTTGCTATCCTTACTTGTACAACCTAAGCTATACCAAGCAACACCAATCCACACATAAATACATGACCAAATCGGCCACAACCAAGACATCCACACATCAAAGCCACTACACTTCATTCACATGTAAAACTTATCACATACTTTATTAAGCAAATCATGCAACTTACTCAATCATACATTAACACACCATAAACTCAACCATGCAAATTGCACAGTCATGAAAAACATCATCATTTACACATATATCAATAACAAGTATTAGCCATAATCCATGGCCTTACACAAAATGAATCAATCTTCAAAACAAGCAAACCTATTTGGCCCAAAACAATATGAGACTTGAAAAAAAGACCAAGTCCCTATACATGCCATACTCCAAATGATAAATCTAACTATACCAAATGTTCAAATTGATAGTGTGATTGAACCTCCGACGTCCTTTGATCTTCGAGCTGGCTTGGCGATACTATAAGAAAATGGTAAGGAAAGGGAGTAAGCATAAAGCTTAGTAAGTTTACACGTAAATAGTTAATAACATTAATCATACATTATCACACGCACAATACATTATAAACTTACACAAATTTTCATAGGATTATGGCCATAACTTACTCATTTTCATCATTGCTATTCATATAACATAAATTGAGCTCATTTCTCATGAGTTTCGTGTAGGTAATGTACCACTTACAACATAATCATAACTTTTCTCATTTTGATATAGTCCTTAAATTACCTGTTGAACCATTTGGAATACTAAAGGATACCCGACAAGCCTCACACAAAAGGGTATGATGCCAAAGCCATATCCCGTATATGGTCTTTTAAGGGGTCATACATTGATGCCAATAGCCTAGCTATGGTCTTACACGATATCTCATACCGATGCCATGTCCCAAACATGGTCTTACACTAGCTCACATAACAATGCCAATGCCATATCCCAAACATTGTCTTACACTGGCTCACATAACAATGCCGACTCCATGTCCCAGACATGGTCTTACACTGGCTCACATATACCCCAATGTCATGACCTCGGTATCTTGACTATCCCAAAGGTTCAACCGGGAATTTTTACCACTTTAAATCTCATCAAACATATACATAATAATAATTAACACTTCATGCAAAGTAAATCATTAAGTGCATAATAACATCAAGTTACATCATTTATGTAACAGCCTAGTTTAGACCCTAGTCGAAACAATGGTTTCGGGACCACAAATCCGAGTCAGAAAAATATTTTAATATTATTTTCTATGCTTATAATATGTGAATTGATATGTGTGAAATTTTTCTATGAAAATTTGATCGTTTGAATGCTTAATTACGAAAAAGGACTTAATCGCATAAAATGCAAAAGTGGCCTTCTAATTGTTAAAGGCATCAAATGGCTATGAAAGGTAAATTTGGGGTACTTTCATGTCAATTAGACCATTTATATTAATGGTGGACAATGATGGACATGTAGTAGGTAAATTTTAATGTTATAATACAAGGGTAATATAGTAAACTAGTTAATAATATGAAATTAAATAAAACAAAGTATGAAAATAGGCCATTATTCATTCTTATTGCCGAAAATAAAAAAAGAAAAAGAAAAAGAGAGTTTATGAGCAAAATAGGGTTCAGCACTTGTGATTGTCAATTAAGTTATGTTTTAGCTTCAGTTTTTGATGATTTTTATGTTTTTGAGATTGTTGTTTAGCATTCTATAAAGCCCATACCCCAATTTTAGAATTTGATTATGATTTTGAAATGTGCTATTGATGAAATAGTGAGATTTTTTATGATAGTTGGTGATAAATGAAAGATATGTGTTAGAGTAATATGTTTTGTCTTTGGATTTTTGATGAATTTAGCTAATTTGGGCTAAATTGAGAAAAATGAAATACAGAGGGACTAAAATGTGAAATTTATGAATTATGTGGGCTTGATTGAACTAGAGGAAAATTCGGCTAGGCCTTGTATAAAAGAAATTATGTGTATTTGATGATTTTGTGAAATAGGGACTAAAGTGTCAAAGTGTAAAAATATAAAGGCTAATTTGCAAAATGCCCTAAATATGTGTTTTTGAATTGAATTGAATGAGTGTGATATTGAATTAGTTAATTGTAATACGTATATATCAAGAAAAGTGATATCCAGATTTAGATCGAGGGAAATCAAAAGTTGACGAATAATTGACCCACTTTGACGCCTCACACTCGAGGTAAGTTCATAAGTAGTAATTTCACTATGAATGAAGGTTAAATGCATTAATATCTTATGAACTGTAATGAATGAAATCTCGGGGGAGATGGAAATAGTGAATATGGAATTACAAAGGTGAACATTGATGGAAATGAAATGTGAGAAAGCTCGGTTGAACCCTAGGATTAGTTTCAGAATGCTAGTGACATGTCATTAGGCTATAAGTTGGCTTCAGGCCATGATATCGGCACTACGGGTGTGATTAATACCTTGATTTGGCTATGGGCCATGGTATAGGTATTGAATGGGAGTTACCTTGAGTTGGCTACGGGCCATGGTATAAGTGCTCCGGATAAGCTACCTTGATTTCACTATGGGCCATGGTATAGGTACTTATCGATCAAACGTTCATGTATCCGATCCCTACTTCGAATGGTTCAACGAGCAAGCAAAGGTTATAAATTAGTAAAAGAGGTTAGTACGAATTGAATAGGTACGTACAATATATATATATATATATATGAGAATTGTTAAGATGAAGTAAAGTGATGCACTGAGAAAAGCTAATTGAATTGTATAACCATGTTATGAGACATGGATAAAGGTTTGTGGTTTTATATTTGGTTCGAAATTGTGTAAATGCATGATTTACAATTGACTTTGTGAATTGAATTACTTACTTGTGGCTTACTAAGCTATCATGCTTACTTGGTGTGTTTATTCCAATTTTATAGATATTAAAGTTAAGGAAAGCTTGGGGATCATCGAGGATCATCATCACACTATCGAACTTTGCTTTCGTACATTTTGAAAGTGTAAATATTAAAATATGGCATGTATAGGCTAAAAGTATTTAGGTATGTTTTGAGATGTATATATGTTATGCCATGTGATATGGCTAACTAATGGATGTTAATATGCTTGATTTTGGTATATGTTTATGATGCAAATTTGATATGTTATATTGTGCATATATGACCTATTTGGAAATGGTTATTTTGGTATGAAACAAGTAGTGATTTTGGTAAGCTTTGGTTAGGAATTGAAATGGATATTGAATGAGTTATGGAACATGTATTTTGTTGTTAAAATGGCTTGTGATTTGGCATGAATTGAAATAGAAAGTGAGCATGAATTGGTTGATAATGATTTGGTTTTAATGATGAATGTTTTGGGCATGTTTTGGTTGGAAATTTTGGTATAAATTGTTTAGGTTGATGCTTGTAGGTACAAGGCATAATGGGGTGTGAAAAATGGCTTAAACCAAGCCTATTTCGTGCCATACGGCCTAAGCACATAGGCGTGTGACTCAACTGTGTGACCCCTGCACCTTAGTTAAATTGGATAGTGAGTTACACGGTCTAGGCACACGAGCAGGTCTATTGGTCGTGTAAGGCACATGGGCTGGACACACGAGCGTGTCTGGTAGCCGTGTGACGAAGTCAGTATGTATGCTCTGTATTACCACGGCCTGGACACATGGGCATGTCTGGTGGCCGTATGAGGCACACGGCCTGGTTACACGGGCGTGTGACCTCTGCAGCTTTGAAAAATGTTTAAGTTTTGAAAAATTTTCTAAGTGATCAGTTTGGTTCCAACCCTCTTCTAATGCATATTTAAGGTCTCGTAGACCTTTATAAGGGACTGTATGTTTGTGATTGGATGTGATGTGATGCTGAAGGTTATAATTATGTGGAAAGATTGTATGGTGATGTGTATTGATCGGTAATGCCTCGTAACCCTAGTCCAGTGATGGATACGGGTTAGGGGTGTTACAATTTACGTGTGAACTTACCTCGGTATAAAAAATATGGGCGATTAGTCCAAATTTAGTCCGAAAGCTTAGTTTTCCCCAGTCTAGGTTTAGATTCTATTTTTCTTGATCTATAATGACAAAATTTATTCATTTAATCACCACATTAATCAAGACATTCCAAAATTCCTACTTTGGCAAAAATTACCGTTTTGCCCTTAGACTTTTACAAAATTACGATTTTACCCCTAGGCTCGTAAAATGATTTTCATCAAATTTCTTAATTTACCAAGCCTAGCCGAATCTATTTTCTACTTGTGTAAGCTCACAATTTCTATTGTTTCACACATTTACCACCTATTTTTACAACTTTTACAAAATGCCCCTTTTTTTAGGTGTTTTCATGAAAATTACTTCATAAAAGTTGTTTATTTAACACCCATGATTCATTTTCTTCCATAAAATTGAGCAAAAACATGAATATTTTCATGGAAAAACCCTAGACTTTCATCCATTTTGCAAAATAGTCCCCTCATTAGCTAGATTAAGTTATAAGGGTCTCAAAAATGCAAAAATCTACAAAGATGACCATAAAAAATGACTTACTTGCAAGGGAATAGCTTGGCTAAAATTTTGAGCTTCAAAACCCTTATGTTTGCTGGAAATTTTGGTGGATGGAGAAGGTGAACACTATGTCCCCCTTTTCTTTATTTTATTTTTAGTCAAATTAGTCACTAAAACCCACCAAACCTTGACCTTTCATGATTTTAAAATTCCATGTCCATCCACTATTAATTTTTATTGGTCTATTTACTCAATAAGGACCTATATTTTAATGTTCCATAGCTAATTAACACCTTTAGCTAATGAAACAAAAGTTTCGCCCTTTACGCGATTTAGTCCTTTTTCGAAATTAAGCAAGTAATCGCTAAAATTAATTCACCAAAATTTTCAAATACTCAAATAATCATGCTATAACTCATAAAATATAAAAAAATAATTTCTCTGACCTCAAGTTTGTGGTTTCGAAACCACTATTTTGACTAGGCCCAAAATCGGGCTATTACACATGATGAGGTCATTGGACAAAGCAATTGGATGAATTGCTTTGTAAAAAGTATACAATAAGGAGTTTTCATTCATGACACTTCTTGTGGACTGACTGCATGATTAAGTAAATTGCGAATTATTGAAACGATGCTTCTAGATATAATTGCAATTACTCGAGCCTAATTGTATATGCTTGATTAGTTCCTCCGCTAGCTCAAAAAAGCTTGATCAGATTGCATTTCAATTAGAGTAAAATTCTACGAATTTGGAAATAATTTAATTGAGTCGATTTAATAGATATGGAATTAAATTAGCCAGTGTGAGAATTGTCTAACTAGAGAATTTGATTAAAGAATTTTCTTGAAGAATTAATTTGGAAAATCTTAGTGATTTTGGGGAAAATTAATTTTGATCAAGTAAAATTAAATTAATCAAGTTAATTAAAATTAATATAATAGTTTTGGAAATTAATTTTCAAGTCAGACAATTGACCCAATGGGTAATTGAACTTTAAAATTGGACCTAAGATCGAAAATTAGGCCCAAGAATCCAAAACCGAGATCAAAACCCAAAAACTGGGTCAACCGGGCCTAGTATGTAAAACTGGATTGACGGTCCAACCGGTGGCCTAACCGAACCAGTCGGGTCATCACTGATCGAACTGAACTAGGTCGGGGTGCTGTGAAGGTGTCATGCCTGCACCACCAGGAAAAATGTTGCCAGTGGCTATGATGGCGACATTTCGATGGCTGGTGGGTGGTCATTCAATGATTGAGCAATGGAGGAGTAGCATTCCTACTTAAACTCTACCGGATAATTTAATTTCAAATTAACTATTCCAAATATAATATTATTTTAATAGATTTAATATCAAATTTAATATTTATCTTATTGATAAATATTCTATTAATTTAATATATTTAATATTAAATTTAATATATTATTTATCTTGATAAGTATTATATTATTTTAATATTAAAGTGATTAAGTTTAATAATAATTGAGCTCTTTAAACTCTTCCCGTATAAAAAGAGTCACGAGTCATTATTTTTTCACATACTTAAATTCAACAGAAAGTTGTTAAGAGAAAATTCTATTGAAGAAATTATTTCAGAAAATTTCTATAGATATTCTTCTTATTTACAACTTGGTTCAGAAGTTTAGAGAAATTGCGAAATTACCCCACAAGTAATTTTGTGGAAAATTTTCTGATTCGAAACGAGCCCACACTCAACAAACATGAGCTTGAAGATAGCGGAGCAGACTACTCGGTCGAAACGTTCATCCTAGACGAATAAAAAATGTACAATTTTTATTAAATGTTTATTACTTTAGATATCACAACCAAGTTCTAGTTTTGGAAAAAAATAAAACTCTATTTTTCCCTTAAACTTATTTTTCGTTACATTTTTCAAACCTTTTTTTCCAACATGTTGACCGATAATGAGTCACGTCGCGACGTCGAGTGGCCTGAGGTCACGATGTGAAAAACTATTTGGCGACGTCACAACATGGAAGAAGTGATGTCACGATATTGACCCTGAATTTTTAAAACTTTACAGTTTGGTCATATTTCATGCTTAGGTCAACAAAAGAGCTTTTGTAAGCACAATCAAGAGTCGAATTTAATTGTGTATCATAATGTGAATGTGCTTATGAATTGATTGTATGTTTGAATGCTTTATTTACGGTGTATTTGATGGTAGTTGCTCTGGCAACGAATGTGGCATCCTATAGCTTGGACCCGATGATTGGGTTGGACAAAAGGTGTTACAAATATGGTTTACAATCTCTAGAACCAATACCACTAATAAGATCAACTTAAGAAAGGAGAAGTGCAATACTAGATGATTATATTGCGTTTGAAGTTGACATTGGAGTAATGAAAGATGATCTAATCAACTTCCATCAATCTATTTAAAGTTTTAATTCTCAAAAGGGGATTAAGTCCATGAAAGACAATGATATATGAAACATTGTTCCATTGTTAGAAGCTATGAAATCCATTAATTGCAAATGGATATTTAAAATTAAAAGGGATTCAAAAGGTAATATGGAGAGATGTTATGCATGTTTTCTTGCAAAGGATTTTAAATAAAGGAAAGCATTAGTTATAAAGAGGCTTTTCTTTCTGATTGCATCAAAAGATTCTTTTAAAATTATAACGACTTTAGTAACATAATTTAACCTTCAACTATATTAGAAGGGTGTCAAGATTGTGTTTTCTCAATGATGATATTGTTAAGTCAATTTATATGGTGAAATAAAAAACTTTATATCCGATAATGCAAAGTTAATTGTTTGCAAATTAAAGCAATCCTTTTATGGGCTTAGGTAGATCTCTCATCAATGGTATTACAAATTTTTACCAAGTGATTGTCTTATTCAATTTTGAGATGAATTTGGTTGATGATTGTATATATTGCAAGTTTAGTGGGAGTAAGCATATTTTTTGGCCTTATATGTCAATGGCATACTATTTTCCCATAACAATATAAGCATCTTGCATGGAATGAAGAGATTTCTAGTAAGAGATTTTGTAATGAAGGTTATTAGTGACACAAATTTTGTAGTAGGGATCAAATACATTGAGATTGCTTTCAAGGTATTAACGGATTATCATAGAGGGGATAAATAAAAATTGTATGAAAAAGTTTTGACATACAAAATTATAAACTATGTGACACCCCAAAACTTGACCTAGAAGTCTTGCCTGAGTTTCGGAGGTCACATTATTGAATTCCAAATTCCTTTTCAAAAGTCAACCTCTTTTTTTGTTCAACAAAATTTAGTAAAAACTAAACCTATGCTTTGAAAATAATGTTTGATTGGCGTTAAAAATTAAGTAAAAAAATAAACCAATTTGGTGTTTTCTTAAATATTTTCAAAATGCGTCAAATTCGACAATCATAATCCAAAATTCAAAACCAATGATACAATAGAAAATAAGTTGTTTACCTTTTAATAGAAGACCACATGTCAAAAAAATCATGTGAACTTTAAAATAGTTGCAAAAAGACTAGTTAAAAACCATCTGCGAAATTTGTCAAAAAACTTTGTTCAAAAATCGAAAACCCAAAATTTAACGAATAATTCAATTACAAAACCCATACCACAATTTATATAATCTTTCCTACAAACCATTTGAAAATAATAAACTGAATTTAAGAAACATCGCTAAAACAAACCAAACTCTTTAAGAATCCAAGACCACCAATATGCCGAGTCCAACCTCCAGGCTCAAAGTTAACCTGAAAAGAGAGGAAACTAAAGGGATGAGCTATGCGAGCTCAGTGTGAGTCCGAAACAAAAATGATATCAATTGACAAGGTTTCAAAACAAATATCCCAAATAAGAGTACATAGTCAGTGTATAAAAATCTTAAACTGGTAATTAGAAGCACGAACACATTTCCATAAGCTATTTAAAGAAACACATACATTATTCCACACACACAGAAGTACTAAACTCATCAAATTATTATTCAATTCGTAAACAATTTGAAAATTACTTAATTAGAAACATAAACTCAAATGCAAACCAAATGTAACAAGTTAAAATCCCATCCAACCAACCAAATAGCACTCCGACCACCCTACACACCACAATTGGGCTATATTAAGCCCATCCACCCTACACACCAAAAATGTATAACTAAGCCACTCAAATTAAAATATGCAGTTGAGCTAACATATGTACAAAATCATGCGGTAATCCGTTGTACAAGAATATTGCAGTTGAACTGCAAAATCAGTCTTCCTTCTCTTAATCCCAGATTTTATTCAAATGCATGAATGCACACCATTTGCTAATAGACTCACCGAAACAGATGTATATTATCAATTGAATACACTCAGAATCAGTTATACTTATATTAATTTACTAGGTAATATCTCAAATCCATTTATCACATCACATTAACATATAAATAAACAATTAGCTTTGATCCTATAATTGCAAATACACATACGAGTCTAAGTTGAAACAGAGTCCCAAACACATTTACAGAGGCCTCAATGAACGTTGGACTACACAGGAACTAAAATGAGTTAGTTTATAGCATAAAACAAAAATCTACGAAATAGAGTCACACGGCAGTGTGAAAGAAAGGCACACGGCCGTGTGGCGGAGACACACACTCGTGTGATAGAGTTACATGGCCATGTGAGTAGTCCATGTAACTCACTATGAAAATGTTCAAAATTTAGCATAATTTAGAAAGCAGAGTAGACACGACTGTGTGGCTACCTCACATGCCCGTGTGGCTGAGGAACACAGTCGTGTGTCAAGGTACACACCCATGTGAAAAATGACAAAATCCCCAAATAGTGGTCACACGGCCATGTGGCCAGCCTATGTGGCACACCCTAGACTGTGTGACTAAAAAATACCCTAATTCCACAGTGGCACACGGCCGTGTGGATCGCCCATGTGGCTACTCGTGTGGTCACAAAACCACACCGAATCATAATCATGTTGAAAATTGTATTTTTCAACATATAAACGGTCCCTAACCTTTGATAGTTTAGGAATACACCAGAATTTATAGAATTTCATGTAATCCAATAGAAATTCAATACCCAAATGAAATGGTTTCAAAAACACACCTCGTTTCGCGATCTAAAATACCCAAAAAGATCAACTGATGCACCTTAATAACCTCAATCTGAAACTCAGTATAACATGCACACAAAAACCTATCAGAATCTAAAGTCTACAATACCAAACAAATGAAAGTAAAATCAATCCATAACTTAAAACCACATTTACTCGAAAACTTTTGTTGACGAAAGTGTAAAAAAAAATTGCGAGCAAGAAACATAAATTGAGTAGCAAGGGAACAAAGTTTTCAGAAGCAAAAGACCAAAATTTAAAATTGATGGAGAGAAAAAAAAAACGTAAGAATAGGAGATGTGAGAAGAAAATAGAACGTGAAAATTTTATCGAATTTTCTATTTTCCAAAAAGAATTAAATAAAATAAATTTAAATAAAGATAATATAAAATAATATAATATAAAAATAATATTTGTCAAAATGCCAATAAAATTTTTTCCTAAATTAAAACAAAATTCTCTCTTTACATACATTGGGATTTGAACACAAGACTAAAAGTAAGCTAAACAGCTAACCACTAGAGCACATGCTCATATTGTTCTAAAAACGCTCAGAAAAATATAATAACCTACTAGAAGTCTCTGACTTACACACAAAACCTTAACCCTTCTAACCCTTAATTTTGGGATGTTACAAACTAAGTAATATCCCCATTACTAAACGAGGCAAGTTCAATCTTGATCAATGTCCCAAGAATAATCTTTGAAGTTAAAAAAGATGCAAAAAAAAATTGTAATGCTTCAATAGTAGGGAACCTACTACATGCTCAAGTTTATACACATTTAGATATTGCATACATTGTTGAGATGTTGGAAGAATATTTAAGAAATTTGGGTATGAATTATTAAAAACTAGCTAAAAAAGTCATATGGTATCAACAAGAAACTAAATACATGTTTACATATGGGAGGTTTGATAAGTTTAAGATCATCAAGTATATAGACTTTGATTTTGTTGGAATATGGATATGAAATTTTTCCCTACGCTATGAATTGTGGTTGAAAAGAAACACCATTTAAGTTATTTTATTACAATAAATTTGTAGTACTTTATTCCAATAAAAATAAGGGCTTATCAAAGTTGAAGCACATTGACATTAAATTTTGTTTTTGTTGTTGAAGAAATAGTTCAATGTGGTCAAATGTCTATAGAACATATTAGGATAAGCTTCATGATCATTGCGGATTCACTTACTAAAGAACTACCACCCACGGTCGTTAATCAGAACATTGCTAATATACGTGTAATGTCATTTGAGAATATCCAATTTTAATTGAAAGTTATAATTTTAAATGTGTTTATATTATAGACAAATTTTCTATTGTTTTAGTTTACAGATATTTTAAGGAGATTTTCTACATAAATAGTGTTTATTTTGGTTTATTCACACCCTAGCTTTGGCATGTTTTGACCTCATTGAGGTTTAAAGAATATCAATTGGAAACAGACATGCTTAGATCACATTGAAAGTAATTTTTATGCTACACACCCACACTTGAACTATGTTATTTGGTTATGTTAACATACATATCAAGGATAGATTTATTTACGATATATGTAGCAAAAGTAGCTTTGGTTCTATGTCAACACAATTGATGGACAAAGTTGTTTGGAATACATTTTGGTTATGATAGTAAAATTTTGAAGTGATACAGTTACAAAGCAACATGTAATGATAAGGTGATGAGTGTCTAAATATATGGTCAATATAATAGATTATTGGATTTGGATGTCACATATATATAATAAGAATAATTATATATCATTAACTTATTATCAAAAAAGGTTAACACAAGTTAAAAACAATCTAATACGGTTAAAGTTATTTGGGCTTGAGTTATCAAATAAAATATGGACTTAATATGTATAGATACTCTAGTAAATAATTTCTAATTGATGATAGACTAATTAGCAATTAAGACAAATGTATAAAGTTATATAGTAAGGTTATAGTCCTAAATTACACATAACATAACTTTTTTGCCATAGAGTCTTTTTTTCTGAAATACTTATTTGGTAATTTAAAATATCAAAACCACATGTTTAAGAATCTCAATATAGATACATTCGACATCAATTTATTTTCCTTAACAATTTGACATAACAAAATTAAATTGACTCAACTTAATTTAACTTTAAATTTAATTAAGATTTAATGTGATTATCAAACACTAAAAAATACATACAAAAAATTTAATAGAACCCTAAAAAATAGGATAAAACAAATCTTCTAATTAGAAAACCCTGGCACCTAAAATCATGCACAAAGTCAATACACAAGTAATATCTCTAACCAACAAAATGCATAAAACAACACAACCTATAGAATGCCCGTTTTAGGTATAGAAGAGAGACAACTAAAATCCTCCAAAAATAGTTAATTTGTAGGGTTTAGTACCAATAAAGCCCATTTCTGAAATTATTTATAGAAATGGGTTATTTCTAAAAATAATAACGAGTATGGACCGAAAACCATGGACTGAAAACCCAAAAACGCACTGGCGTGGACGTATTTTCAGATGATGACCCAGAAGGAGAAAATTTCTTGGGAATTTTTCCAGACCGAATTTAAAAGGAAATATGTCGAGAAAAGGTATTTAGACAAAAAAAAGAGAATTTCTTGAGTTACGTCAGGGAAATAGATCGGTATCTGAATATGAGAGAGAATTTGTATAACTCAATAAATATGCTCTAGAAATTGTGCCTACTGAAGAAAAAATGTGTATCCGGTTTGAAGATGGTCTAATGATGAAATTTGAATGATGATTGAAGGTAATGAAATGCAAAAATTTGTTGTCTTGTCCGATTGTGCACAAAAAATGGAAGAAGTGTACAATCGAAAGATACAACGACATCACTGGTGAAAAAGACTAAAGATGATTTTGGCTGAGCTACTTCAATGTCTGAACATCTGAATAAACAAGACAATTCAACATGATTTTAGAGTATCTACTAGACTAATTGATAGTGTAGGTAGTGTACAAAATGCTCCGAAGTCCAAATATAGATGTTGCAAGAAATATCACCTTGGTGAGTGCAGAGGAAAAACAGGAGCCTGTTATAGATGTGGATTGTAACAGCCTAATTTTTCAATGATGTTGGAAATAGTGGTTTGAGGCCACCAAATCTGACGAGCAAGCTCATAAATTTTATTATTTAATATTTACGAGTCAAATATGGTTTTAAAAAAGTTTTTGAATTGATAATTTATGTTTTATAATGATTTATTAGGTTCGAGTGGTAAAGACTCTAGGTCAAGTGGTTTTAAAAAATGAGGAATCGAGACCTCGTTTCTATAAACCGACCGTAAATATTTTTATAAATATTTACAGAGTTTCATTAAGGTGGTATTAAAGTTCCGTTGAAAAATTTTAACGTTTTGATAGTTAATTAATTAAAAAGGACTAAATTGAAAAAGGTACAAAACTTGCTAATTATAATAATTAAGTGATTAAATAGCTTAATTAATAAATAAGAAAGGGCTTAACAAATAAATAAACCAAAATTAAAAAGATGAGGCGGCATATGAAAAGAAAATAATAAAATAAAAGGATTCAATGGAAAAATGGTAATTTTGATGAAATAAAAATAAAACAAATTGGATTTGGATAGTTTTCTAGACATTTCTTCTTCAATTTTCAGTCTAAACAACCATAGGAGTGTAACACCCCAAACCCAGCCAAGACGTTATGGCCGAATCTAACGATGTCACATGAGAGTGTGTTTGAAAATCATATCGTCACTAAAACCACTTTTTTCCATTTATCAACTTTTCATTATCTTTTATTAGTTCTAAAATCGAGTTATTTACTTAGTCAAAAGTTTTAAAATGTTATTCAACGCGGAAGCTTTTAAAACAATTCGCCTAATCGTGATTTTCAATAAATCATTGTTTCTTTGAAAACCCAAGTTTTTCCTAATGCTAGCAGTTAAAAACCATAAGCAATATAAATCTCAATTTAAGAAAAATAAATACGTAGAGGCCATAATTACAGAAAAATACTCCCAAATAAAATTAAAATCATAAATAAGAAATGAACAGTATAAAAGAAGTCGTATGGCCACCGCTGAGTCCTCTGCAGCACCGATCTGCCTAGGTTAGAGGATTACATGTACAGATTAAGTAGAAGGGGGTGAGTTTACGTAAACCTAGTGTGTAATCCCTATATAAAACAAGTAGACAGTATGCAAATGATCATAGTTTGGGCCTAAGCCCTTCTCAGTATTAGTATCAGTTTCAGTTCTAGTTTGGGCCTTAGCCCATCTCCGTACAGAAGCAGTCATGTAGTAGGGCCTTAACCCATCACAATAACAATAGCAGTCATGCGATGTACAGTATGCAAGTCCTACCCAACCAACCGCTATATACCATCTCCTATCCAACCCTACATTCCTGTGGGGATTAAATCACCCACCCATCCCTACACTTACAAATAATACCGAACGCGGCACATAACAGTAATTTGCAGCTGAGCTGCTAGTATATTATGCTTAAAGCCATCAGTAATTTGTAGCTGAACTACCAGTATATTAGGCTTAAAGCCTTTCAGTACACTTCCTCCAGTCATATCATCCCAACCCATGCAATGCAACATACAGTTATGACATGCCATCTTATGGTAACAGTACATACAATATTAGTTCAATGAAATATCATCATGCTCAATAACATATATACATATATCAGTCATTCAGTCATTGCATTCAATTAGGGATCTAAGTAAAGCTTACCAACCCTACAGTAGGTTTACAGTCGACTCGGGCGACCTGTGCAACCTTAGCAAACAAATCAGTGAAAATGGGCTCACACGCCCATGTGGTCTGCTTGTGTAGGCCCATACGCCCTTGTGGCCCACACGACCCAAATTGGCCTTGGCCGTGTGGATCACACAGCCTGGCTGTAACACCCCTTACCCGTATCCGATGCCGGAATAAGGTATGAGGTATTACTGTACTAAAACTCACGTAAACCTTTGACTTAAACTCGAGAAAATGGGTCCCAATTAAAAATTTTTCCTATCATTGTCCTACGAGCCTTCTTATGGGCTTACGAGGCCTAAATCATGGTTTGGAATTATCCCGGGGACATTTTGTGCACTCGAGAAAATTTCCTTCAAAAACTAGCAAAAAAATAGGGCACACGCCCGTGTGAGGGGGCAACACGCCTGTGTGACCTGTAAACATGGCCGTGTTAATGGCTCGTATACCCCATACGGCCTAGGCAAGCTAGGGACACACCCGTGCCCCATGCCCGTGTGGATTTAATTTCTAACATCAACCTACAGGGGTTTTCACACGGTCTAGTGCACGCCCGTGTGCCCAGCCCATGTCCCTCACAAGGCCATGACACGCCCATGTCACGGCCCGTGTGCAACAAACCAGACATTCTGTTTCTGACATCATCATTTACACGGCCGTAGCACACGCCCGTGTCTCATACCCGTGGGAGAACCTGATGGCATTTAATGCTATTCATGCAAGGTGCAGAGGACACACGATCGAGCCATACGCCCGTGTGCAACCCGTGTGTCTCACACGGCCTAGACACACGCCTGTGTGTCTACCCGTGTGGGTAATACAGGGCTATTTACCAAGCCCTTAGCCATCCTGAAACACATACAAACAAAACCCCAATCTACATATATCATAACATAGCACCAATACACATCTAAATGTCCCTAAATAGGTTCTCAAATATCAACCAATTCAAGTCCACAATACAAGCATAACTACTAAGTAACTTTGCACAAATTCCATGCAAATTCAGCTCATTTCATTAAGCAACTAGAATAGATTTATGCCAATTCCAAAGGCTATTTACAAAATGAAACGTATAAGTATAAATGGCCAACACAATTGGCTAACTAACATGAATTGTGCAATAAAATGACTAAAGGCCTATACATGCCATATTCAAATTTATTAACATAACTATACCAAAATAAAGATCTTGATAGTGTGATTTCAAGCTCTGACTAAAAATGATCCCCGAGCTAAAATGACAAATCTACATGAAGAGGGAAAATAAGGGAGTAAGCACAATTTGCTTAGTAAGTTGCATGAAATAAATGTAGCAATTATAAGCAATAACACATAAGTAAACTTTAAGGCATTTGATACTTCATCTAACATCTTACTCAATAATGTGACTTACTCGTTTCCAAAACTTACTTAATCTCGTATCTTACTCGTTCTCATGGGTCACTCAGTCTTGTACTTTACATTATCATTCTCTCATAACTATATTCAAGTAAACCTGTAATACTCATCCTAAACTTTAGTGTTTATCAAATAATTGAATCAACTTGAATACTTTCTCTATTAATATACTTAGAATATTGAAGGATAACCATAATGCCATTCTATTGCTAGGACGCTAAAGCCATATCCTAGATATGGTCTTACATGGGATCTCCAACTGATGCTGAAGCCATATCCCATATATGGTCTTACACAGGATTTTATAGGAAGCCGATGCCATGTCCCAGACATGGTCTTATACGGTATCCCTCTTAGATGCCCATGCCATGTCCCAAACATGGTCTTACAAGGGATCTATGTCTCATTTCGGTGCTGATGCCATGTCCCAGACATGGTCTTATACGGGACCACATACTGATACCAATGCTATGTCCTAGACATAGTCTTACATGAGTCTCAGTTCGGTGCCAATGTCATGTCCCAGACATGGTCTTATATGGGACCTACAATTCTTTGATATGGCAATGGTATCCTTTGTATACATTAACATTTACGTAGAATTTCTCTTTTATTCCTTAGTCATTTAGTGAGCATTATAGGTTAAAATTGTATTGAATTGATATAGAATTTATAGGAATTCATTATAATCATGTCATAACACTTAATGCTAAATTGATTCATACAACTTACCTCGGTTTCAAAATATGATGAATGCTCGGTTTAGTCCACCACTTTACCCTTTCCCTTGTTTTGGTTCAGGCTTCTAGTTTCTTAATCTATAATGAATAAAATTCAATAATTAACTCATCAAATTACTAATAACGACCTTAAATTCACAATTTAACAATTTGACCATTTTGCCCCTAGACTTCGGCAAAATGACCATTTTGAACTTATGCTTGGAAATTGATTTTTATCAAATTTCTTCATTTCTCATGCCTATCTAACCCCTTACATGCATATGAAAACTTCAAATAACCATTATCCAAGCATTTAACAAAACAATTCATTCTCTTTCAAACAAGTCCTATTTAGGTGTTGTCTATGAACACCCATTTCCAAAATTTGTTTATTAAGCATCCTACATTCATTATCTTTCGCAAAACTATAACAAATGACACCTATCCTTTCATGGAAAAATTTTAAACTTCCAACCAAAATGCTTAATACACCCCTCAATAAGAAGCTTATGCCATAAGGGTCTCAAATATGTAAAAATTTTAAAGAGAGGCCATGGAAATCACTTACTATTAAGAGGAGTAGCTTGGCTGAAATTTTTGCATTCAAAAACCCTCAAGAGCTGATATTTTTGGTGCATAAGGAGAAGAAGAAAGTAGATGATGAATGCCTAGGCAATAGATTACTATTTTATGACTTAAGTTACCTAATGCCCATATTTTGACTTTTCCTACCCCAAATGCTTCCTATGACCAGCCAAGCTAGCAAAAAGGGGCATATTTGCCTAATAAAACCCTCAAAAACCCTTTTTGCGAGTAAGCCTTCAATCGCATAAATTAACTTACCTAAACTTTTCTACAGTTTCATAAAAATATTATAACACATTAAAATAATACCAAATTAAATTTTCTCTAATACTATTTCATACTTAACCTTTCAAATTTCATAACTTGTAATTTAGCCTTCAAAGGTAATTTGATCCCTAATTCATAAAATTTCCTTCACGGAAAATTCTCAATATCATGAAAACATACCAAAAGCTCAAAAACAATCATGGAATAAAATTTTATACTTCGAATTTGTGGTCTCAAAACCATTATTCCGATTATGCCCTAATTCGAGCTATTACACTGGCCAAGAATCCCACACGCCCTTGTGGATTACCTGTGTGGGCCCACACGTCCGCGTGGACTACCTGTGTGGGCCCATGAAGTGTGATTTTTATGATGCTCAAGTAATATGATCATACCTAAAAACTAACTATTATCACGATAAAGGCAAGCGCACCTATCAAACAGTAGTATAGTTTAGTAGCAAGGCCGAAATATCGAACCCACAGGAACTAAAAGTACTGATAATAATTTTCTTTCTATTATCTAGCCTAGAAATAAAGGGGAAATGTTTTAAACTAAAATCTAACTAAACTAAAATGCGATAGAGAGTAAATTGGGGAAAATACTTTTGGAAAACTGATTGATAAAGGCAATACCCAATGAAGAATCCACCTAGACTTCACTTGTTATTACACTCTGAACTAGACGATTTATTCATTTGACTTGATCCATAGAAATCCCTAATTTATGTTAATATCTCTCTCAAGACTAAAAACAACTAACCCTAGGTTGATTGATTGAAATTTCTTTCTAATTAAAACCCCTAGTGTTGCATTAACTCGATATATGGACTTCCCTATTAGATTTTACTCTAATCCGGTAGATTTTTGTCGTCCTATGTCTAGGATTGCGATCAACTTCGCTTAATTGTGTTGAATCTACTCTTAAACAGGGACTTTTGCTCCACTTAATAAGCACATTTGACTTGAATTAATATCCTGAAATATTAACACAAGAATTAATCACACAATTAAGAACAAATACAATATTTATCATATAATTCAGATATTAATAACAAGATTCGTCTTAGGTTTCATCCCCCTTAGGTATTTAGGGGATTTAGTTCATAATTGTAAAAGAAAACATCTCAAAGTTGGGAAAATAACAAAACATAAAGAAAACCCAACAACCCCTGAAGGAAATTAAAGTGAGATCTTCAGCCTTGATGGAGATCCTTGCTTCCGAGATGAATCAATTGGCGTTCTTCGAGTAATTCCTTGCTTTCTACTCTGTGTGTCCCTTTGTTCCTCCCTTAAGTCTTTTTATAGACTTTGGAATGCCCAAAATACCTAAAATTTAGCCTTTTTCGAGTAGAATTAAAATAGGGCGCTACAGGGACACGCCCGTGTGAGGCAGCTTAGGCCGTGTTTGATTCTGTGTATCATGCACGGATGTGTGGTCTACTCGTGTTAGAAAGTCTAGGCCATGTTGAATTCTAATTTTGGCCCATTTGGTCTGTTTTTGGCCCATTTCTCGTTCTTTTCATTCTCTTATGCTCACCTAAGTATAAAACATGAAATTAAAGGATTAGAAGCATCAAATTCCATAAATGTTATGATAAATCATCCATAAATGTGCCAAGCATAGGATAAAAATATGTATACATTATAGTTTATCAAATACCCCCACACTTAAGCATTTGCTTGTCCTCAAGCAAAATCCTCAGCTCACAATTAAAATTCATTCTTCTCAACTCATAATCTTTATCAATAATGTTTCAAAATAAACCACAAGTAATCATACATTGAGAATTCAACCAAACAATCCAAGTTGAGCATTTTGTCACGAAAACATAGATATCCCCCCTCCTCTGAGTAATCACCTTTAATTCAAAATTACACAGAGTTAACATCCTCACTAAAGATTCACTCAAATCACTCGAGGTGTTTAAGGTTCAACAATTAAGCACTCAATAGTCAACATGAAAAGTTATTACCATAAGCTTGCATGAAAATCAAATCTCTACCACTATATATATTAAGATGATATATCAATCAAAAGGTCTTTAGAGGGTTGTAATGTGGCTTTGGTTAGGGGGTGTGATCACAGGCTGAAAGAAAAGGTTAGAATCGAGATTGAATTGAAAAATTACCTAACTAGAAAAATACTAATACTGAGAAATTGCATTCCTGAATAAATGATCCTAGAATTGAACTTTTCTTCATGAATAACATCGTTCACGTTCAAGCATAACTTTGTAATAAAATGCTAACGACAAATCAACAATTGAACCACTTCATTTTTTTTACTACAAATCAAATATCTAGCAATTGAAATTTACTAACTAACAGAAAACATAGCTAAGCAATTTATTCAAATCAAATCTCGACAAAATGGGGGTCAAATTAATTAAGGGGATTTCAACAATAATGGGCTATTGGTTAATATTAAGGGTAAATCAATGAATGGTTTTTAGGTTCAATGGGGTTCACTAAAGGTTAATTGTGAAGGTAGGCTTTTTATGGAGTGAGTGGGTTAAGACCTAGGTGCCTTTATCATATCGGTATATCAACTCAATGGTGTGGTCTTGACATGTATAATCGAAGCAAGTTCTAGAATAACAAATCAATATTGACACTCTCATAAGCAACAATAAAAGTGAGTAAGAAAGGATATATGCTCTAAAGGCTCAAAATCTCACAAAAATTATGCTTTTGATGTCATTCCTGTGAATTTCAAACTTCAAGATAATACTTAAATTCGGGAAAACAACCTAGAAAAATTTTAATTCTCAAAAATCAACTTATCATGCTTAATTCTCTAATGACTTTAAGTTTAAACCATCAATGCACAACTACCTATAATTTAATTCAAAAACATATCGACAAAAATCATAAATCAATTAAAATTCATTCTAATAAGGATAAGGAATTTCCTTGAGAATAAGACAAAATTTAGGGATTTTCTGATAATGCTATGAATAACCCCCCCACACTTAAGATGTACATTTTCCTCAATGTACATAGATAAATAATAAGAATAAAGGCCTAATATCATAAGATAGGAAGAGAAGTGAAACTTCCTAAATTTTGGATGAAATCCTCGGAATAGTGGAAGTAGAATTGGGGAAAGAGCTACTTGAAGTGCACGATTTGGAGCTACTGAAGAAAATAAACACAACTGTGGAGAGAATTAAAGCATTACTCGATAAGCACCATAAGGATAAAAGGAAAAGGAAAAATATCATAAATAAAGAAAGAGAAAAATAAAAATAAATAAAAACTGAAAATAAAATTAGGTTTTGGGGGTTTCAAAACGGGCACGATCGCGTTTAGGTCCTGTGTTGGGCTGCACGGGTGTGTCACATGCCCATGTGGCTTCTGGTTAGCCCGTGTTTATCACAAATTTTAATTTTCCCCTTTGTCAGGCTGTGTGGCTTACATGGCTGTGTCGCATGGCCTTGTACTAAGGTCTTCGCTTTTCGCACGCCCGTGTGGTGTATTACATGCCTGTGTGGTCCGGCCGTGTGTTTTCCCCTTCTGACTCTCTGACTTGTTTAAATTTTGAAAGATTAAGCTTCAGGTTTTACACGGCCAAGGACACGCCCGTGTGTCCAGGTCGTGTGGGTTAAAAACCTGCATGAAGAACATGTAAAATAGATAAAAATAAGTTTGTTAGTGGTGTTAGTGCTTGGGTTGCCTCCCGAGAAACACTTATTTATAGTCTAAGCTCGACTAACCTTAACTTCGTATGGTCACGATGGTTCGAGGAGTTGAAACTCCTCTTTTTTTTCTATTAATGCCATCAGAATAAGGTTTGAGTCGAGTACTATTTACCTTAAAAGTGTCAGATTTGGAGTGTGTTACCTCGACTGTACCGTAAGGGAAAATATTTAACACCGTAAATGGAGGTGTATTGTTTGCATTAGACTTTAAGGTAGCAATTCGAGGGTCCTTTTCCTCTAGCAATACTATGTCCCCGATCTTAAATTGCTTCGTTTTATTTGTAGACGCGTCATGGATTCGATTTGGTTCCTCTTGTCCTCTCGGTTTCACCTTAACTTGTGTTAGCCATTCGTCTAGTTCCTCGATTTGTAGCATTCGCTCTTCATGGATTGCTCTCTTGTTGTTGCATTAACTTGAACGTGGCTCATTTATGGTTTTGTGAGGAATGTCCTGCAAAGAAGGTTGATCAATAAGTTTACTCTCATTAAAAAACTCGTATTATCATGTCTATCTTTAGATATCTCAACAGAATCATGAGCTTGAAAAGTAATCGTGTCATCGCCTACACGAAATGTGAGTTCACATGTGCCCACATCGATTATAGTCTTGGCAATTGCTAAAAAGGGTCGCCCTAAAATTAAAGGCACATTGCTATCCTCATCCATGTCTAAAGCAACAAAATCTACTGGGAATATAAATTTATCGATTTTAACAAGAACATCTTCAGTTATACCCCTAGGAAACCTAATGGTTTTATCAGCCAATTGAACGCTCATCCTAATTTGTTTGGGTTTCCCAAGACCTAGTTGTTTAAACATTTTGTAAGGCATTACATTAATACTAGCCCCTAAATCAACTAATGCATTATCAACAATTAAACTACCAATTAGACAAGGAATCGTAAAACTCCCTGGATCTTTCAGTTTGTTGGGTATCTTGTTTTTGCAAAATAGCTGAGCAAACTGCATTTAATTCCACATGCGACGACTTATCTATCTTCCGTTTGTTTGCTAAAAACTCCTTTAAAAATTTAACTGCGTTTGGCATCTGTGAAAGAGCTTCGATAAACGGTAAGTTAATGTGTAATTTCTTTAAGAGTTTAAGGAATATACCAAATTGTTCGTCTGTGCGGTCTTTCCTTATCGCATTTGGGTATGGCACACGAGGTTTATACTCTTTATTTACTAGTTCTTTGTGGTTTACCTCCACTTTACCTTTACTTACCAAATTTTCTTTCCTTAGTTCTAGTTTGTCTTCAACTAACCCTCCTTCATCGAGCACAGTGATCGCATGAAGTTGTTTTCTTGGGTTAGCTTCTGTGTTACTTGGCAAACTACCTTGTGGTCATTCAAAGATCAGCTTAGCAAGTTGTCCTATTTAAGTTTCGAGCCCTTGAATCAATGCTTGCTGATTTTTAAGTGTTGTCTCGGTATTCTAAAAACGAGTTTCTGACACTGAGATAAATTTTATGAGCATCTCCTCAAGGTTCGTCTTTTTCTCTTGTTGGTAAGGTGGTTGTTGGAAGCCTAGAGGGGGTTGTTGTCTTTGATTGCCTTAACCACCCCATGAAAAATTAGGATAGTTCCTCCGACTTACATTATAAGTGTTACTATAGGGATTATTCTAAGGTCTAGAATTGTTACCCATATAGTTGACTTGTTCGTCCTCTGTGCTAGGATTGTAGGATTGATAATCTGTGATGTACATCCCTCCTCCAATTGAATCGTACCTCATCACTGGATGTACTTGCATAGAACCAACTAAACCGTCAATCTTTTTGTTCAATTGTTCTACCTAATTTGATAGCATTGTGACCGCGTCAACATTAAAAACACCGGCGGCTTTTTGCGGTTTAGTCCTCATAACTTGCCACTTATAATTATTCAATGACATCTCCTTAATAAACTCATAAGCCTCCTCAGGTGTCTCGCTATTAATTGTTCCACCAGCAGCTGCATCTATCATTTGCCTTGTTGAGGGGTTCAAACCATTGTGGAAAGTCCGAACCTGTAGCCACAAAGGTAACCCATGGTGAGGGCACCTTCTTAATAAATCATTGTATCTCTTACATGCGTCATAAAGTGTTTCTAGATCCATCTGCACAAAAGAAGGGATGTCATTCCTCATCTTTGCCGTTTTGGCCGGCGAAAAATATTTTAAAAGAAATTTTTCGATCATCTATTCCCAAGTAGTGATAAACCCTCGTGGTAGAGAGTTCAACCACTGTTTAACCTTATTCCTCAGAGAAAAGGGAAATAACCAAAGGAGAATGGCATCGTTAGAAACACCATTAATCTTAAAAGTGTTGCAGAATTCCAAAAAGTTCGTTAAATGTGTGTTAGGATCCTCATCCTACAAACCATAAAACTGAACAAACTGTTGAATCATCTGTATAGTGTTAGGTTTCAGTTTAAAATTATTTGCAGCAATAACAGGCCTAACAATACTAGATTCAATACCAACTAAATTAGGCTTAGCATATTCATACATAGTACGAGGAGCAAGATTCTGATTCACCGGGTTTGTAGCCACCATAGGAGGTAGTGGATTATTTTGATTCGCCTCCATCTCTTCGGTAGTGTTGGTCTCGTCCTCTTACTCTTCCTCGATGTACTGTAGACTTCACCTTATTTCTCTTCAGTTTCTGTGAGCTGATGCTTCTATCTCACTATCAAAAAGTAAAGGTCTTGACGGGTTCCTCCTAGTCATAAACTAGAGATACCGTCGGGGACAAATAAAAGGAAGGAAAATTAATAAAAATAAAAATAAAAATAAAAAGTAAATTGCAATAAAAGTAAAAATGGCTAAAGTAATAAAAATCGAGTGTTCCTAATATTTTAGTAACGGCGCTAAAAACTTGATGTGTGATATTTATGATGGTCAAGTAATATGATCGTACCTAAAAACTAACTATTATCATGATAAAGGCAAGCACACCTATCGAACAGTAGTATAGTTTAGTGGCAAGACCAGAATGTCAAACCCACAGGAACTAAAAGTACTAGTAATAACTTTCTTTCTATTATCTAGCCTAGAAATAAAGGGGAATTGTTTTAAACTAAAATCTAAAACTAAAATGCGACAGAGAGTAAATTGGGGAAAATACTTTTGGAAAACTAATTGATAAAGGCAATACCCAAGGAAGAATCCACCTAGACTTCACTTGTTATTAGACTCTGAACTAGATGATTTATTCACTTGACTTGATCCGTAAAAATCCCTAATTTATGTTAATATCTCTTTCAAGACTAAAAACAACTAACCCTAGGTTGATTAATTGAAATTTCTTTCTAATTAAAACCCCTAGTGTTGCATTAACTCGATCTATGGACTTCCCTATTAGATTTTACTATAATCCGGCAGATTTTCGTCTTCCTATGTCTAGGATTGCGATCAACTCCGCTTAATTGTGTTGAATCTACTCTTAAACAGTGACTTTTGCTCTACTGAATAAGCACATTTGACTTGAATTAATATCCTAAAATATTAACACAAGAATTAATCACATAATTAAGAACAAATCAAATATTTATCATATAATTTAGATATTGATAACAAGATTCGTCTTAGGTTTCATCCCCCTCTAGTATTTAAGGGATTTAGTTCATAATTGTAAAAGAAAACATCTCAAAGTTGGGAAAATAACAAAACATAAAGAAAACCCAAAAACCCCTGAAGGAAATTGAAGGGAGATCTTCAGCCTTGATGGAGATCCTTACTTCTGAGATGAATCAATCGGCGTTCTTCGAGTAATTCCTTGCTTCCTACTCTATGTGTCCCTTTGTTCCTCCCTTAGGGTCTTTTTATAGACTTTGGGATGCCCGAAATATCGAAAATTTAGCCTTTTCTGAGTATAATTAAAACAGGGCGCGACAGGGACACGCCTGTGTAAGGCAGCTTAGGCTGTGTTCAATTCTGTGTATCACGCACGGGCGTGTGGTCTACTCGTGTTAGAAAGTTCAGGCCGTGTTGATTCCTAATTTTGGCCCATTTGATCTGTTTTTGGCCCATTTCTCGTTCTGTTCATTCTCTTATGCTCACCTAAGTATAAAACATGAAATTAAAAGATTAGGAGCATCAAATTCCATAAATCTTATGATAAATCATCCATAAATGTGCCAAGCACGGGATAAAAATATGTATATATTATGGTTTATCAGCCAACACACCCGTGTGGCCCACACGGCCCAATTGGTTGAGCCCGTGTATCGCACACGGCCTCACCGAGCCATCACACGACCGTGTCATGCACACACGACCTTACTCGTCGATCATACGGCCTACCACACAGATGACCACACGCTCGTGTAGCGTCAACAGCAAGGATTTTGGCCTTCGCTGAAACCTTATTTTCTGTGCAATCGAGTGCACACCTGGTTTCAAATGGACGCTAAACCAACCACGAGCACTCGAAAACCTATTATTGATCATTAACATCAATTAAGTCACTTAAAACGTTATTCGATCGAAAACTTGACAAGGTATTTCAACCTAAAATCGTTGAACCCCTTACCTTGAACGAACCACGAACGCTTCCCACCAGAATTTGGCACTATGACAGCCTCTCACACTAGATTTTTGGCTGTCAAAATAGTTAACAAAAGTCTCCAATTAATATCTCAAACACTGAAATTTCAAGGCTCCAAAAACATTTACGAAAAGTGTGCGATACTCAATTGAACAATAAGAAACCCATTGTGAACAGAAAAGACGAAATATGGAATGAAAAGAAAAGGGAAGAGAGGGGAATTTCAGCAGAGATTGGAAAGGGAAAGAAACAAACGTCAAAAACCAGAATGAGGATTTTAGGAATACTGAAATATTTAGAGAAAGAGATTAATCCCGATTCTAACAACTCCCATATCCACATCCCTTAATTCTCTCTACGAACTCCCTACTACTCAGAATTCTAACGCCACTCAAACTCCTCCCCAAACTATACAAAAATAAAGCCGAAGAAGGGAATCGAACACAAGACATCCAGTACACTTAACACTCTACTAATTCACTAGACTAGTAGGCCCATTCTGATATCAACTTACCAACAACAACTTAAAAGCTTACTGACTAGTGATAGAGCTTTAGTCATAAAAATACAAAAATTTTCCCAAGCTAAGGCTTGAACTTGGGACCTCACACACACACACACCCATAACACTTAACCACTGAAGTAGACAAATATTTGTGTCACAATTACATGAAATCAAATATACAAAATTTCGGGGCGTTACAAGGAGAGAGAGCTTAAGCTGATTTTCATACTTTTACTTCATGTGAGTTCAATTCTTACCCATTTCTTGTAATTTTTATGTTTTTGAGATTATTGCAATTAGGTCCAACTAAATCGTACATTTGTTTTTGATTTTATTAACAATTTTTGAAGTTTCCATTGATAAATATTAGATGTCTTTGACAAATAACATGGACTTAGAACTTTGATTATGTTGTATGATGATTTTATAAAGTGATTTTGTTAAATATTGATTTTAGGATTAAATTGTGAAAAGGTTAAAATATTAGGGTTTGATAGTGAATTTTGGGTTTATTGAGGGCTTTATGAGGGCCTAGAATATTTGGATAGATTATTGATTGAGAAAATTAGTTAATTTGATAGATTAACTAATTAAGGGATTAAATTGCAAAAATTGTAAAATTTTTGGCTAATTGTGTAAATTCAAAAAATAGAGGGGGATTAATTATGAAATGAATTGGAAATGGAATATATGCTAATAAATGAATAATTTTATATTTTAGATCAAGATCCTGTAGATACTCGTGAAAAAGGAAAAATAGCAGAATAATCTCTAAACTTCTCCAATTACTACAATTCAATCCAGGTAAGTTCGTACAGTTAAAATTTAATATTTTTATAAATTTGATGAATGGTATTATGCATTTATTCTATTTTTGGAAATGAGTTATTGTTGGAATTATAACATTGAATTGGATATTCAGTTTGAATGGAATGCGAGATTTGAGTACAATCGTAATTTGGCGTATGATAGTACTGGAGGGAGATATCAGCATTTTACCCAAGTAAACCGAGGTTTAGCATTTGTTGCAAACTCTCGTGTTTTACTTTCTGTTTAGCGTAATTGGGTAAATTAGCTTTTACGAGCTTATGTTCAGCTCTTACGAGCTTCTCTTCAACTCTTACGAGCTTCTATTGACATATTTGGGAGGACCAGCTCTTATGAGCTTTTGTTAACGATGTATTCTTATCCACAAGTCATTCTTCAAATGGAAAGATTTCGGTAAAATCATTTATTTAATGAATTTGAAAGACATGTTATTTGTTTTTGTCTTGATTTGAATACGAATGTATTTATCAATTGAAGTTGTGAATGACACGGAATTAACATGAATGATTTTATTTATTTGACTTGTTATAGTAGGTCCGGTAAGATTTTTGTTTAACCCGACGAACTTACTAATCTTCTTTAAGCTTATTTATATTGCTTAATGTCTTTGTAGATTTTTCAGAAGGTTGAACGATCAAATCAGCACTCAAGTCACACTATCCAGCTTATTTCGGTAGTTTTTGAAACATTAAATACTGTTTATATGGCATGTATAGGCTTTCGTACGATCTTAGTCAAAGTTTAGCTTATGCTAATATTATAAATAATATTTTTTTTTTATAATCAACTTACATATTGGTTTGAGATTAAAGTATAATTGTGATGTTAGTACGAGTGTTATATGTATATATGTATTTGAATTTTAATGAACTTTGGTAACTTGGTTAGGTAAATTAATTAGGTAAGTTTGGATATTTGGTTAACATGTTTTTAAGTTGTCATTTGAGGTCCTAAGGGCATATTAGTTGTATGTAGTGATAATACATGTTAAAGACTTGATTTTAGCTTATGTTGGATCCCTTGTTATGGCTTATTGATGTGAATTTTGTTGAGGCAAGGTTGGTGTCAATTTGGGTGAGAAATGTGGCTTAGAAAATAACCTATTTTCATCCACACGAGTAGAGACACGGGCGAGTGTCTCAGCCGTGTGTCCCCTGTATCTTCTTAAACTTGGCCGTGTGACCTAAGTTAGAGAGTTACATGGGTATGGACACTAGCTGGACACGACCGTGTGTCCCTATTTCGAATGCCGACATAACCTGAGTCACGGGCATGTCTCCTGACTGTGTGAATAACATGGCCTGGCTGCACGGCCGTGTGACCTCTGCAGTGTTGAAAATTTTAAATAATTCTAAAAAATTCTTTAAGTTTTCGATCTAGTCTCAAATTGTTTCTAATATGTATTTCCGGTCTTGAGGGCTCGTTTAAGGGACAATATATATGATTTTGATTGGTTTTATTTATTATGAGTATTGATATGTAATGAAACATTTGAAATTTCTATGTAATGAAACATTTGAAATTTCTATCTGATTGACCCGTAAACCCTAGAAATGCTCTGTAACCCTATTTGGCGATAGATACCGGCTAGGGGTGTTACATGGATCAACTGATCATTTTATTCGTAATTTTCCTAAATTGCCAAAAAAAGGATGAAGATCAGAAAGAAAAACAAATGTCTACCTCTCAGTAAAGTAGACATTCGGGTCAGAACAGTGCTATTGGGACTACTCGTTCAGGAATGAAAGACACTATTATTCGAACAGAGGCTAAAACACCTGCTCACAGCTACACCATTTGAGCTAGAGAGGAAACTACTGCTCTAGATATGATTGCTGGTATATTCTATCTCTTTGATGTTACTGTGTATGTATTGATTGACCATATGTAAACTCATTATAATATTTGCACTATATTAGTAACGGAAAAGAAGTTACCTGTTGAATCTACTGATTATGATATTCAAGCTACTAATCCACTAGGTCAAAGTGTGATAGTTAATTTAGTTTTTCATAATTGTCCACTGAAAGTTAAGGGCCATGAATTCCCTACTGATTTAATGTTGTTACCTTTTTGGGAATTTGATGTTATTCTGGGTATGGATTGGTTTTCTTTGCATGATGTCGTGGTAAACTGTAGACGAAAATGGATCAATTTGAAATGTCAGACAAGAGAGATGATTTCAGTTGAGTTTGAGGATCCAAAACATATCGTTAGAATTATTTCGACTTTTTTTGCTCAGAGATTAATATGAAAAGGTAGCGAAGCAATTCTAGCATACATTCTTGATACCCGAGATTCAGAATCGAAGCAAGATCAGTTACCATTTGTTAGAGAGTTCATTGATGTATTTCTTGAGGAGTTGTCGGGTTTACCTTCTGATTGTAAAGTTGAGTTTGTGATTGATTTGATTCCTAAAACTGCACCAATATCAATATCACCTTATCGTATGGCACCAGCTAAACTAAAAGAATTGAAAGCATAGTTGCAAGAGTTATTAGATTGAGGGTTTATTAGACCGAGCATGTCTCCTTAGGGTGTACTTGATTTGTTTGTGAAAAAGAAAAACGGTTCTTTGAGATTGTATATAGACTACAGACACCTGAAAAGAGTCACAATAAAAAATAAATACCCTTTGCCACGTATCGATGATTTGTTTGATCAATTGAAAGGTGCTGCAGAGTTTTTAAAGATAAATCTCAGATCTGGGTATTATCAATTGAGGGTTAAAGACTGTAATGTGCCAACAACTACTTTCAGAACTCGTTACGGGATCACTACGAATTTCTGGTAATGCCATTTGGTTTAACTAATGCCTCTGCTACTTTTATAGATTTAATGAATCGAATTTTTCAACATCATTTGGATAGATTTTTTGTTGTGTTTATTGACAATATATTAATCTATTCCAAGATAGAATCGGAGCAAGCACAACATTTGAGGATCGTACTATAGACTATGAAAGAAAAGCAGTTGTCCGCAAAATTTAGTAAGTGTGAATTTTGGCTTCGTCAGGTTGGATTTTTTGGTCACATAGTATCAGCTGATGGGATTTGAGTTGATCCAAGTAAAGTTTGTGCTGTAATAAATTGGAAAGCACCGAAAAATGTATCAGAAGTGTGAAGTTTTCTAGGTTTAGCAGGTTACTATCGACGTTTTGTTAAAAAAATTTCGATTATTGCTTCGCCGATGACCAGATTATTATAAAAAAATGTTAAGTTTGTTTGGTCGGATAAGTGCCAATAGACTTTGATAAGCTGAAGAAAATGTTGAAGGAAGCCCCAGTCTTGACTCAGCTTGAATCTGGAGTAGCGTATGTTGTTTATAATAATGTGCCTATCAATGGTTTGGGTTGTGTACTGATGCAGTTAGGAAAGGTAGTAGCCTATGCTTCTCAACAATTAAAGTCGCATGGGAAGAATTATCCTACACATGATCTCAAGTTGGCTACGATTGTATTTGCTTTGAAGATTTGGAGACATTATTTATATGGCAAAATATGTCACGTGTTTACAGATCACAAAAGTTTAAAGTATTTGATTACCATCTGGGAAAGGCTAATGGTGATACACTTATTCAAAAGTCGTCATTGTTCGCACTTCGAGCATTGAACACTCATTTAGCTCTTAAAGAAGATGGTTTTGTATTAGCAGAGTTGAGAACGAAACCCCTGTTTCTACAACAAATTCAAGAATTACAAATTGACGATCCGAAGTTGTTGTTAAAATGACAGATGGTTCAGAATAATTTGAATTCTGAGTACAGTGTTAATGATACAAGTACATTATGTTATCATAATAGAATTTGTGTTCCGAGTGATTTAAATTTGAAAATTGATATTCTTTTTGAAGCTCACAATAATAAGTACTTTATTCATCTGGGTAAACAGATGTATTGGTGGTCGTATATGAAATGGGAAATTTGTGAATTTGTAGCTAAATGTTTGATTTGTCAGCAGGTGAAAGTAGAACATCAGGTACTGGCGAATTCACTACAACCTGTTATGATTCCTAAATGGAAGTGGGAGCGAGTCACGATGGATTTTGTATCTGGCTTACCGGTAACTCTGAGAAAAAAAGATTCGATCTTGGTGGTTGTTGACAAATTGACTAAATCACACATTTTTTTCCAGTCAGAACAAACTTTACACTTGACAAATTAATGGAACTATATATATATATATATATATATATATATATATCTGAGATTATGAGATTACACGGAATTTCGACATCCATTATTTCAGATCGAGATCTGAGATTTACATCGAGATTTTAGAGCAAACTTTAGAAGGCTCTAGGCACTAAGCTTAATTTCAACATATTATTTCATCCTCAAACTGATGAGCAATCAGAACGAGTGATTTAGATTTTGGAAGATATGTTAAGATGTTGTATACTCGAATTTGAAGGTATTTGAGAAAATTATCTACCATTAGTTGAATTTGCATATAATAATAGTTATCAATCCAGTATAAAAATGGCACCATTTAAAGCTCTGTATGGGAGAAAATGTAAGACATCATTGTATTAGTCTAACTTGAGTGAATCTAAAATGGTAGGAGTTGATTTGATCCGAGAAACTGAGGATAAAGTTTGAATTATTCGGAATAGTTTGAAAGCTGCATCTGATAGTCAGAAATCGTATGTAGGTCTGAAAAGAAAAGATATAGAATTTGTTGTTGGTGATTGGGTATTCTTAAAAGTCTCTCTGTGGAAAAAAGTGTTACGGTTCGGCAGGAAGGGAAAGCTGAATCCAAGATTTATTAAACCGTATGAAATTGTTGAAAGAATCGACCCTATAGCTTATAGATTAGCTTTGCCCTCTGAACTCAAGAAAATCCATAATGTGTTCCACGTATCGATGCTGAGACAATATAGATCTGATCCTTCAAATGTGAATCCTCATAGTGAGATTGAGCTACAGCTAAATTTGACGTATTTGGAGGAACCAGTGAGAATTTTAGCCCAGGAAATCAAAGAATTGCGGAATAAACGAGTTCCGTTAGTAAAATTATTATGGCATTGTCATGGTTCTAAAGAAGCTACCTGAGAAACCAAAGAATCAATGAGATTACAACATCCAAATCTATTTTCAAGTAATAATTTCAAGGACGAAATTTCTTAAGATGGAGAGTTGTAACAGCCTAATTTTTCAGTGGTGTCGAAAACAGTGGTTTCGAGGCCACTAATCCTAGGAGTAAGTTCGTAAATATTATTATTTAATATTTACGAGTCAAATATGGTTTTAAAAAGATTTTTGAATTGGTAATTTATGTTTTATAATGATTTATTAGGTTAAATGGTTTTAGAAAGTGAGGTATCGGGACCTCATTTCTATAAACTGAGCTATAAATATTTTTATAAATATTTACGAAGTATCATTAAGGTAGTATTAAAGTTTCATTCGTTGAAAAATTTTAACGTTTCGATAGTTAATTAATTATAAAGACTAAATTGAAAAAGGTGCAAAACTTGCTAATTATAATAATTAAGTGATTAATTGGCTTGACTAATAAATAAAGAAGGACTTAAGTAATACTTATACCTAAATTAAAGTGATAAGGTGGCATATGAAGATAAAATGATAAAATAAAGAGATTGAATGGTAAAATTGTAATTTTGATGAAATTAAAAACAAATAAATGAAATTAAAAGTTTCCTAGGCAAATTCATCTTCAATTTCGGCTTAAACTGACATAGGAGAATGCTCTTTAAGCTGGTTCTCCATATTTTTGCTTCATGTGTGTTCAATTCTTATCCGTTTCTTGTAATTTTTATGTTTTTAAGATTATTGCAATTAGGTCCAACTAAATCATACCTTTGTTTCTGATTTTATTAAAAATTTTGGAAGTTTCCATTGGTAAATATTAGATGTTTTTTATGAATAACATGGATTTAGAGCTTTGATTGTGTTGTATGATGATTTTATAAAGTGATTTTATTAAATATTGATTTTAGGATTAAATTGTGAAAAAGTTAAAATATTAGGGTTTGATAGTAAATTTTGGGTTTATTAAGGACTGTATGAGGGCCTAGAATATTTGGATGAATTATTGATTGAAGAAAATTAGTTAATTTGATAGCTTAACTAATTAAGGGATTAAATTGTAAAAATTGTAAAAGTTTAGGGAAATTGCATAAATAAGAAAAATTAAAGGGTATTAATTGTGAAATGATTTGGAAATGAAATATATGCTAATAAATGAGTAACTTTTATAGTCCCTGAACTTCTACAATTACTACAATTCAGTCTAGGTAAGTTCGTACGGTTAAAAATTTAACTTTTGTATAAATTGATGATTGGTATTATGTATATATATTCTATTGTTGGAAATAATTTATTGTTTGAACTATAAAATTGAATTGGATATTCAGTTTGAATTGAACACGGGATTTGAGTACATTCGTGATTTGGTGTATGATGACATTGGTGGGAGATATTGGTATTATTCCCAAGTAAACTGGGTTCAGCATTTGTTGCAAACTCTCGTATTTTACTTTCTATTTGGCGCAATTGGATGTATCAACTCTAATGAGCTTCTGTTCAGCTCTTACGAGCTTCTATTTAGCCTTCGAGCTTCTATTGACTTATTCGGGAGAAGCAACTCTTATGAGCTTCTGTTAACAATGTACTCTTATCTGTAAGTCGTTCTTCGAATGGAGAAATCTCTTTAAAGTGATTTATTTATAAAAATTGAAAGATATGTTATTTATTTTGTATTGATTTGAATACAAATGTATTTATTGATTGAAGTTGTAAATGACAAGGAATTGTCATAGATGATTTTTAATACTTAAATTATTAATATAGTTAGTTTAGTAAGATTTTTGTTTAACTCGTCGAACTTACTAAGCTTCATTAGGCTTATTTGTATTGTTTACTGTCTTTGTAGATTTTTTGGAAGGTTAGGCGATCGGATCGGCACTCAAGTCACACTATCCAGCTTATATCGGTAGTTTTTGAAACATTAAATACAGTTTACATGGCATGTATAGGCTTTCGTACGGTCTTAGTCAAAGTTTAGCTTATGTAAATGTTATAAATAATATTTTGTTTATATAATCAACTTATATATGGTATGAGAATAATGTATAATTATGATGTTAGTATGAGTGATATATGTATGTATGTATGTATGTATGTATTTGAATTGTAGTGAACTTGGGTAACTTTGTTAGGTAATTATTGAGATAAGTTTAGATACTTAGTTGACATGTTTCTAAGTTGTCATTTGAGGTGCCTAAGAGCATATTGGTTGTTTGTGGTGATAATACATGTCTAAGACTTGAATTTAGCTTGTTTTGAATGCCTTATTATGGCTTGATGATGTGCAATTTATTGAGTCTAGGTTGATGTTAATTTGGGTGAGAAATGTGGCTTGGAAAATGGCATATTTTCTTCCACACGAGTAAAGACACGGGCGAGTGTCTCAGCCGTGTATGACACACAGCCAAGTGACACGACTGTGCGTCCCTTGTATCTTTTTAAGAATGCAAGTTGGTATGCTCACCGGCCTAACACACGAGTGTGTGACTTGGCCGTGTGACCCAAGTCAGTGAGTTACACAGGTATGGACACTGGATGAGACACGGGCATGTCTCCTCATCGTGTGAGTCACACAGCCTAGCCACATGGCTGTGTGATCCCTACAGCTTTGAAAAATTCTAATGTTTTCTGAAAAATTCTTTAAATGCCCGATTTAGTCTCGACTTATTTCTAACGTATATTTTGGGCCCCGAGGGTTCATATAAAGGACAATATGTTTGATTTCGATTGGTTTCTGACATGAATGTTATATTATATGAAATGTATGTTTATTTGATTTGTAAACTACGATAATACCCTGTAACCCTATTCCGGCGATAGATATAGGTTAAGAGTGTTACAGTCCACCGACAATACCTTGGTTCAGTTTGTCAAACTCCGTCACCCGAAACCATAAGTTGTCAGGATCATGACATATTGCGTGCATGGAGTTGGCTCGCATTTTAACCTTATTAATTTCTTGTAGTACCTTCTGGCACTATACATGACTTTCCTACGTTTGGCTTTTATAACTCGCCGCTGGCTTTGTGAATAGTGCCACCAAACAGAAGTATGTCTCATTCACAACCGAGCTTATCGATAAATGACGTGTTCCTTTTAAAATAGAATTGATGAATTCCGCCAGGTTTGAGGTCATCTGCCCATATCGTAGGCTGCTGTTGTATGATTATGCCTACTGATCGAAAGGTATGTTACAGAGGTAATTTGCGCCTTGATCATTAATTGACCGTAAAATCGCCAACATCTCATGAAAACAGTCCTTATTGATCTCGTACCCAATCAATATAAGTGGATAGTGATAATTGCATACCCCTCTTCCATTCAGAACAAATTGAATGTTACAAACCAAATAATATTAGTGGCGCTTAAATATCCATGTTGTTCATTTGTTATCGTTCAGCGGTAGATCGATATTGCCCATAGTAGTTGGACACAATGTGCCTTAGAAAATACCGATGGTGTGTACGATCCCAGAGGCTTCCTTGTCATTCAATTGCGGCTAGTATTCCAGGGCCCGATCCGTTATAACAGAAATATCAGGTTGGGGACTGACATGCCTCCTCAACCTAGAAAGAAAGAAATCCCAGTTGTTACCTGACACCGCTGGTGTTATTGCAAACACAAATGCAAACTTAGATTTCAAAATCCATCTTATGAAAATTATTTTTTTCTAAAACAATACGTAGCAATTAAAAAAATTAAACCCAAAACCTAATACTCTATTTAAACCCAAAACCCCTAAACCTAGGCCCCAATTAGCAAATAACCCATTAGGGAGGTGACCGTTGGGGGAAAACACAGTCAAAAGCATGTCCTCGTCAGTGCTTTTTAGTAAAGCACATCCATGTCAGCGCATTTTTGCCTGACATAAGGAAAAAAGCATTTACGTGGACACTTTTTTCTAGATTATCCCCTAAAAACACGTTCACATCAGCGTGTTTTTAGATTTTCAGTCCATACCCGTTATTATTTTTAGAAACGGTCCATTTCCATAAATAATTTCAAAAATCAACCTTTATTGATACTAAACCCCAATTTGTAAAGTTAATTATTAATTATTAAATTTAATAAGAAAAATTAATTATTAAATTTAAGTTTTAACACCAACAACTATTTACCTAGTTTATAGGACAAGCTAATATTGCAATTTGCCTAAGTATTAAATTTCTTACTCATTGAATCCAGACTCTTAAAAGATTGTTTGTATGCCATCAAGTTGGAATACTTATATAAAATTTAAGAAGATTTAGGTAAAAATATTATACTCGAAAAATGGGTTTAAAAAAAAGTTAAGTTCACTTAAAATTTAAGTCAAGTTCAAGTTTTGAATATACATGATCCATTATTAAATTTAAGTTTTAACACCAACAATTATTTACCTAGTTTCTAAGACAAGCTAATATTGCAATTTGCCTAAGTATTAAATTTCTTACTCATTGAATCCAAACTCTTAAAAGATTGTTTGTATGCCATCAAGTTGGAATACTTATATAAAATTTGAGAAGATTTAGGTAAAAATATTATACTCGAAAAATGGGTTTAAAAAAAAGTTAAGTTCATTTAAAATTTAAGTCAAGTTCAAGTTTTGAATATACATGATCCATTTTGTAAGTTTATAATATATTTTTAATAATTGGGGGAGGAAAATGAAATTACTTAAAATGGAACCCAAGCTCTCAAATCTACAACATACTGCTCTTACCACTGATCAAGAGGCTATTGGCATAAGTTTTTAATATATTATATTATGTAATTAATAATAAAAAATATTTGATACACTATTGGTAGAATTTAATATAAATATACAAGTTGAAGAGATGACAAGTGTATATAGGATATATAAAAAAAATTAAAAGAAATATATAAAAGAAACAGGACACGTGGAAAATTTATAACTCTATTTGTGGGATTAAAAAAGTGCAATATCAATCTATCAAATATTCACTCATATGATGTAAACATTAAAAAAAAGGTTAGGATGATTATATATAATAGTTTACTAAATGAAAAAAAATAAAATTATTAAATATTAAATTAAAAATAATATAAATTTTTTTAAAAGAATAGGTTAAAATTTTCCATAAGTCCTTTTATTCTTCAAAATTTTGAAATTTAATCATTCTACTTTTATTTCTAGCAATTTAGTCCCTCTACTTTTCAGATTTTTAAATTTAAGTTCATTAAAACTGTTAACAATGTTAAGATTATTTTGGTAAACCCAAATTCATTAAAATATTTTTTCAAGTAAGTTTTTTTTCAAAATGTCACACCAAGTTTAATAAAAAAATTTAATAGTATCAACAGTTGGACCTAAATTTTAAAATCTGAAAAATAGAAGGATTAAATTCTTGAGAATAAAAGTATAGAGACTAAGATCCAAATTTATGAAGAGTACGTGTACTTAAATAGAACAAAGGTTAAAAATTTTGTCAAACACCCATTTTACACAAGTTCAAACTGTGCTACCTCATCCAACCACTAATATTGTATACAAAAATAGGCTTTGGTGTGTAAATATTACAGGTAATTATATAGAGTTTTGCCAATTAACCTGAAATGTCGTTCTAATGGATAGAATTTTAATGTCGTTCTAATGGATAGAATTTTACTTGGAAAAGACTTGGCTGCACGATGGAGAGAGCGCATCATTACTGGACTGGTGGGTGGCACCAGATATTCAACCATGCTTGCATCAAAACCAGGCGCTCAAATTATCCAAATGCAAATAGATTAAGTGAATTATCATAGTCGTTGAAGCTTATTACATTCCTCGCATAACAAATCCAAAGAATACAATAAAATCACCCCAAAACCAATAGCACAATCAACCATGGTCCATAGTTGGGTAATTAATGTTTGGAAGAGAAATAAAAAATTCAATGTTAATAGCCATCTGATTCTGATGTGTAGAAGAAAGGGCCGACCCAGTACAACCTCATTTTCCTTTGGTCTAGTACACGGTGAGAATTAAGGATGGCACCCCGAATCCCTTTGTTCACATCTGTTGGAACTTTACAAGCCTCTAATGGAGAGTTTTCCAGGAACGCTTTGCATTCTCTAAGCTGCATCTTATCATTGATCTCAGGAGGAGTCAAGGTTGCAAAGAAATACCCATTTTCATCAGTTGCATCGCTCAAGAAAGAGAAAGGTGCTGTCTCATAACCAAACTCATCAACAGCTACACATGTTATCCTTGCAACAGCTCCTAAAACACCAAAAAAAAAAAAAAAAAATGACGAAGAAAAATCAGTATCAGCTACAGCTTTAGACTGTAATGTACAAGTGGTTTTCAGATTGTAGATATTACCTTGAATCGGTACCGCTGGTGAAGTGCCCGATTTACATTGAATGTGTCCTTCAACTCCAATGGGAAGTGGCTTCTTTTTTGCCTTTGGCATTGATTTGCCAACAGACTCTGACCCTTGACTGTAATCAATGGCAGCCACGATGACAAGTGATGAAAGAAGCAGCAGAGTGGCTGCAAAGAAGAAACGGGTGGGAACCATGTTAATTTCAATAATATGAAATTGAAAACTAGGAAATATGTAACTAGCCTCACTTTATATGGAGAAAAAGATACCGATCACTCCATTACATGGTATAAAGAACAGGATAGAAATGGAGATGGACTTGGTTGCTTGCACGACAAGAAGCATAGGAAATGTAGGCCATCTGATGGCATAAACTGAACGTGAATGGTTCTTCCAAAGAGCTGATATCCACATACCGATAACGTGGTATAAAATCCATTGTCAACAGGGAGAAAAGGCGTAGATTTGTTGGTATAGATTCTCTTCGTTGGAAAGATGCTTTACCAGTATTAATTTATTATATGAACAATTATTCAACAGTTTTAGACATCTATCCAATTATATTCATATATCATTGTAAAACTTCTAGTAAAAAGTTAATAAATAAAAACTTTTAAAACTATTAAAAATAAATATTATTAATATTTTATAAAAAAAAAATCAAATAAAACTACTTAAACAAAAACTTAAAATCAACATTAGTTTCTTTAGTATATATTATTTATTTAATACATTCTTAAAACACTTAGAGCAATGGCTCTGCAAATCCTCATATGATCTGGTCCCTGGTGAACTAAGGTTAAACCGACATCCTAATTAAGCTCTAAATTGTGTTCTGCAACTAAGGTCAACCAGGTGACATTTGAGTTTGTGCTATTATTCTGCAGAATTGCAGTTAATTATTAAAAGTAATTAAAATAATTTTAAGTAAGATGTGTTATCTATATTATTATTTAAATATTCTATTCAATTGATATCACAAATCAAATATACATCAACTCGATTAAAAATGATTAAAATTTATTATTTTTATTATAAAACAATTCATATTATTATGAGGGTGTTTTTAACTTATTAAGATATTTTTATATAAAACTGATAAATTTTCATACATGATAAGATTTTAACTAGTTTTAAATATTGAATTTTACCGCTTTGACCAAAATTTTATTTAATTTTTATTTAAACTTTTAATAAATATATTTTATCATCCAACAGTTCATAATCTAGTCTTTATTATTATTATTATTATTATATTATTATTATTATTAAGGAAATTCCATAATAAGGAAAGGAAACAATAAGACCATCGCAAGGTCAAACCAAACTCGAAAATAAGTAATCGAGTGAACAACAGCCAGATCCGACAAAGTAAAAGAAGGACACAAACGGCCTTTCAGCAAAGGTCACAACCAACCTTAAACAAAAGGCCAACAAATAATAAAATAAATTAGAAGAAACAGGACTCGACCAGACAATTCTTCAACTGTGGCACCCTACACTTGATCCGCTCATTAGATCTGAGTGCGTGACGCCACATTACATTATCGAAGCAACTCAGACTATTTCAAGTAATTTTTTCAAACAATTTGATATCAATTCATAAAAAGTCGTACAATCACAATTATCAATATAAACATGATGATTCAATGTTATATGATTCTATAAATAAGATTACAAGATTATGTTTCATAGAATTAAGATTCGAATCAAAACTCTATTCATAAAAGTTCAGCATGATGTCTCGATATATGGGTCTTCATGTCTCGAGACAGACTATAATTTATGTTTAGAAATTTTGCTTCGATGATAGACACGTCTCAAGACAAGCATCCCTTGTTTCGCCATTTTAGCTTCAATGTTTGAATGTCTTGAGACCTATAATAGGGTAAAACTTATTTAGGTTTAATGTTTACTCGTCTTGAGACAATGGAGTACATATCTCGAGGTCTACAATTCATTGTCTTGAGATATATTCAACATGTCTCGAGACATTTACCTAGAAATGCATAAATTGGTCATTGTTGCTCATAATGTCTCGAGACATGATTTATATGTATCGGGACCAACGTTCTTGGTGGGCATTGAAACCACCAAATATAAATTCCTACGACAAATATAACAATAAATTGAAATATAGAGCAGTAGGGTCAAATCCATAAGGACCGGTTATCTAATTTTGCCCTTTTTTTGTGACTAGATTTGTTGTTGCGGCCACAGTCGTGCCCACGACTTGTGCATAATAGTGCTAAAAAAAATAAAAAAAATAAAAAAATGGAGAGTTTAAATTGATTAAGATAATAAAATAAGGAAATACAAAAAATAAAATAAAATAAAATCAGATTTGAAAATGTAAAAATAAATTTAAGAAAATAAAATAAATGGATAAATAAAATATTGTTTTAAGCTTAGCCTTAGTCTCGGTGTACTCCAATCTTGAATCGATCCTTGAAATAGATTTTCCCTTCCAAGCAATAAGTTGGTTATAGTGAGCAAGAATGTCCCAATCGCCAACTTTTCCTTCTGTAGTCAATCCCGGTACAACCTGCAAATTGACTCTTGCCAAATTTCTAACTACGATACACGTGTACGCAATTTAAGATTTTAATAGCCTTGCGATCTGAAAAGCCCAACTTGAATCAACGGCCTCAACCGTGTGGGTCGTTTAAATCCGATCTTTATCTCCCTTGACAGAATCCGACTGACTTTTCCCACCTAGACACGCTAATTTGTTCACAGGAATTCGAACACAGCACGACCGATTCGTCTTCCCAACTATACGCCAAATAACTCCAACCCAACGTGCACTTTTTGAATTGAAGCTGAATCAACTTTAAGGGACGAATTTGTACTATCCCATATACCGGAGAGATAAAAAATACTACGTTGAGAGGTTTTTTGAGCGAGTTTGAATCTCACGATTGTTTTATTGGAGTAATTTCCGAGCTAAAACTAAAAAGGGTTTAGTTAATCATGGAAAAAATCATGCTTTGAAAATAGATTTGTGAAATTTGTAAGTGTTAGGAATCGACCCGATTAAGCAACGAACAAGTAAAATTAGCAAAAGAAATTGAGAAATTGAACACACAAATTTAACGTGGAAAAAACCCTCCAAAGAGGATAAAAAACCACGGGCAAAAATAATTTTACTATAATGAAAAAAGAACGAAGAGTACAAAAGATGGAGATAATAACTATACTCTGAAAACCCAAAAACAAAGAACCCTCAAAACGTAAACACAAAAATTCTCTAAATGTGTTATGAGTCCTAATCTCTAATGGGTGTGATTTCTAAGGTTGTAAAAGAGCCTATTTATAGGCTAAATTCAAAGGTCAAATAATAATAAAATAATCTAAACTAATCAGTATTTGATTGAAACAAATAAGCAGAGTTTAACTAGAAGATTATTTCTCAAATTTGACTAAAAATAGGAGTCATATTTAACAAATCTCCACCTTGACTCATATTTCCACAACGCCATCTTTGCCAAAGCTCGCCACGAGCCTATCTTGAACTATGCAGGGAATTAACTGAGTCGAATCTGTGCTTAGAAACTGGAAGACTTCTAGCCTTCGACTTGTACACTGCCAAATTAACTCGAGTCTGATTATCACGAATATAGTGCCCTAACTTTTCAAAACTCGCATCCAAAAGAGAACCTCTCTTCAATGAAACGGTCATACATTTTTCCCTCCTATGACCAAGTTGTCTCCGCTCCAAACGAGTTGACTTTGACTCCGTAATGGACGAGGGACGTCTGATTTCACCGGTCACTGTAGAACCTTCCAGAATATAAAGACTGTCAGTTCTTTTACCTTTTAACAAAACGAGAAATCCACGAGATACTTTGATGCTGCTCGAGTCGGTGTTGATTTTGCATCCTTTCAAGTCTAAAATACTTAAGGAGATGAGATTCTTTCGTAAATCAGGTACATACCTGACATCTGAGAGTGTCCTAATCGTCCCATCGTGTATCCTAATTTTAACAGTACCAATACCAATTACCTTACTAAATGAATCGTTTCCCATGCGCACAACTCCACCTTCAACCAAACTGTATGTGGAGAATCATTCTCTATTGGGACACATGTGGAAAGAACATCCAGAATCTAGGATCCGCTCGGACGTAAGCTTGGAGTTATCACTCGTTGACATTAACAAGAAATCATCACCGTTTTCATCGGCCAAATTAGCACCAGCTACATCTTTCTCGTTACTCTTAACAGCTCTTTTATTTTGCAGTTTATAACAATCTGCTTTGACATGACCTAACTTTTTAAAATAGCGACACATTTTGTCTCGTTTCTTTGATGCTACCAAAATGGAAGCTTGCCTATCTGCCTTGCTATCCAAATGAAGCTCATTGTCGAGTTTGTCTCTACTCAACAAATGACCCTTCACATCTTCGAAAGAGAGTTTGTCTCTGCCATAAATCAGGGTCTCCCTAAAAGACTTGTATGAAAGGGGTAAAGAGCACAATAATAGCATAGCTTGATCTTCATCATCAATATGAACCTCAACGTTCTTTAATTCATTTAAAAGAGTAATAAATTGACTGATGTGATCTCTAAGAAACTCACCTTCATTCATGCGAAACGTAAATAGACATTGTTTCAACACTAAACGGTTAGCTAGAGACTTAGTCGCATAAAGAGTTTCTAACCTTTTCCATAAGGCAGATGAGGTCTTCTCCATCAATACTTCCTGCAATACCGTATTCGCGAGGCACAACTGGATTGATGACAAAACCTTTTCATTAAGCTCTTCTTATTCTGTTTTAATTAGATTCTCAGGCTTTTTCCCGGTAACAACCTTTTTCAAACCGGATTGAACTAAAATTGCCATCATCCGAACTTGCCACAAATTGAAATTTGTCTCACCATCGAACTTCTCAATTTCAAACCTTGTTGCAGCCATATCTGTATGGACTGATCTATGAAAATTGAACTAGCTCTGATACCACTTGTTAGGAATCGACCTGATTAAGCAACGAACAAGTAAAATTAGCAGAAGAAATTGAAAAATTGAACACACAAATCTAACGTGGAAAAACCCCTCCAAAGAGGATAAAAAACCATGGGCAAAGATAATTTTACTATAATGGCAAAAGAACGAAGAGTACAAAAGATGGAGATAATAACTAAACTTCGAAAACCCGAAAACAAATAACCCTCAAAATGTAAACACAAAAATTCTCTAAATGTGTTATGAGTTCTAATCTCTAATGGGTGTGATTTCTAAGGTTATAAAAGAGTCTATTTATAGGCTAAATTCAAATGTCAAATAATAATAAAATAATCTAAACTAATCAGTGTTTGATTGAAACAAATAAATAGAGTTTAACTAGAAGATTATTTCTCAAATTTGATAAAAATAGGAGTCATATTTAACAGTAGGTGATGGAAAGGGGAAGGGCATTGGAAGGAAATTAAACTTAAAGATTGAAAGTACAGAAAAAAATTGAAATTGGCAGAATGAAGTGACGCACGTAATGGAAAGGAAAAAAAAAGAATTTATTAAAGGCTAAAGCCAAGTGTGTTCAATTGGTTGTAGCTACTAGGTATTTATACATATTTTTTGTGCTAAAATTTAGCTAGATTTTTTTTCTAAATATTATCACTAAATAATTCTTAATTTAAAAATCAAATTTAAACTAGAATTTAAACTAATTACATAATTGCAACAATATAAAAAATCATTTAATCTTTGTCCAGCCGCTTTAAAAAAAAACCTTCAACCCTTCAATCTTTATCCAATCATCTTTGAATCTTCAATCTTTCAATCAAGCCCTCCTCTTTGCTTTTTATTCTAATTTATCCTTTTTTTTGTAAAAGTTTGAATTCGACACACCAACTTTATTCCTGATAACAAAAATCCAAATTTAATGGCATTTTATTTAACAATTAGCCAACAATAAATATTAAAAATACGAATTTATCTTGCTATCAATGCCAAATGATTTAAAAATTGCAATATTTCAAGCATAAAAATGGTACCTTATTATCACCTAAAACATGCTAATATCATACCAACTTAAAGTATATTTACTTTGCTTATAAAAATTCCAATAACTTAAATTCATAGCATTGAAAACACCAACTTATCTCAAATATGGCTAAATAGTAAAGAAAACTAAAACATAGTTTAAACTAACCAAACTAAGCAATTTAAGTTCACCATATTACTAACACAAACACCATTAAAATATTTATAACTCAAAACATTATAAGGACTTCAAAATACTCCAAATGACCTAGGTATATGCCACATATATATTTCATAACAAAACAAGCTCATTACAAGGAGTTGCTGAGCTGAGAGTTGAAGACTTGGATGCTGGCAAATCCTAATTAAGGGTGAGCAAAACTCGATTCGACTCGAATTAATCGAAAAAAATTGAATTTCGAGTTAAACGAATCGAGTTATTCGAGTCAACTCGAATTTTTTTCAAATTTCGAGTTCGAATCGAGTTGAGGTTTTGAATTCGAATAACTCAAATAATTCGAATAATTTGAATATTAAACTATAATATTTTACATTTTTACCCCAAACACCCAAACCTTTTTACTTTTCCCTCAAAACTTTTTCTCCTTCCCACTTTCTCCCCAAAACTTTTACTCTCCTCCCATCCCAACCCCACATCTACCCAAAATCCATTTCCCACCAAAATTTTACTCTCCTATTTATTTTTCCTCAAAATTTTACCCCCAAAAACTCTCAAAACTTTTTATTTTTCCCCAAAATTTTTACTCCCTCCCATTTTCCCCTTAAAACTTTTATTCTCTTCCTATTCCACCACCCATCTACCCCAAACCCATCCCCCCTCCAATTTTTTTTAATATTTTCCCTCCAAAATTTTACTCCCTTTCCCTCAAACTTTTACTCCCCAAAACTTTTTATTTTCCTCCTAAACTTTTACTTCTCACCATTTACTCCCAAATAAAAAATTAAAATTATCCAAAAAAAAAAAACCCTAAACATGATTTTATTTATATCTACTATTTATATTATTAAATTAAATTTCACATTTTATATTATTTATATTATTGAATTGTTTAGTCATATTGGATATTTATATTAAAATTGAATTATTAATGATGTAGTAAAATATTCGTGTTAAAATTTTATATTAGTATCAATTTTATATTTTATCTTTAAAATAACTTTTATTAAAAAATCACATTGTTACATTTAATATATTTTTTAATACATAGTGACAATAATCTAAAGATAATTGAAACAACTAAGCAAACAAAAAAATTAATCCGTATATAAAAGATTAACAAATAAATTATGAGGTGATGAAAGTTAATAAAAAGTTTGATTACGGTGGACAAATTTTTATTACGGTGGGTGACATTGGTTACAAGGACCCAAAATTATTTTTTAAAATTTAACTCGAACAAATTTATTCGATTCGATTCGATTCGAATTCCATTTCACTCGACTCGATTCGAGAAAATTTCAAATCAAATTAGGATGATAAAATATAATTTTTCAACTCGATTAACTCAAAATTTTTTCATTCGATCGAATGCTCACCCCTAATCGTAACCCATTCTAGAAACCTAAATAGATCTTGGGCACAGAAGCAACCCAATTTCTGTGTTGAGTATCACATACTCAGTGAAACTAACATAATTTGAATTCAAATATAGACTATTAAACTAGTAACATACAATGAATACATTAAATCAAATATTAATAATCTCAATATATCACTTCTTTGCAACAATTCCAATATCAAAATTATCTCACAATCATTTCAACATTATTATCTTCATATATTAAACTTAGAATGATCTTTTATCTACGAATCTAGATATAATATCATTTCCATAATCAGAATAACATATTAAACATTTCTTTTTAGCCCCTATTAACTAGATGCAGACACAAGTATGTGTATGCAAATTAATCCCCTAACACTCCACAATAGGCATCGAAGTGTTGATCAGGCATAGATGCAATGATTCCCCTAACACTCCACAGAATGCAATGCAACGAAGTGCCAAAATGAATTGCACCTTAGAGCCAAAATGAATTGCATCGTAATGCTAGAATGCTTTCACTAATACGTATACAAATCATATGGCATGCCAACTATACTCTGACTATGTCTAGCATCGTTTAACAGGGAAAACTCATACTTTTTCAATATCAATACATGTATTGCCACATACTTTTCAATTTGACAACCAAGTAGGCAATCATTTTAGCAATTGATGTATTCTATATTTGACACTTTTTACTTGCTAAACTCTTTATCTTATGAACTTTTCACTACTTAATTGGTTGCATTTGATTTATTTCTTGTGTAGTGAACCCAATACTAGAAATGGCAATAAAAGGACTTAATCTGTAGTTTTTTTTTCTATCGTGGCTAAAGACGTAGGCACGATGCTGGGCACGACGCAGATCTGACATGACAGATCAGAAGTCGACACGGGAATATTCTAGAAACAACTTATCTTGATCTATTGACGTGATTTTGGGGGATTTTGGATTACATTTTTATATTTTTAGGATATTATCTTTTTTTTTTTTTTGATTAGTTTCCTTGTTGTTTTGGGAATTTGAAACATATAAATACCCACCTTTGGGTAAGGCTAAGAATCATCTCTTGTCTTAGTTTTTGTTGTTACTTTGCTTTCATTTTCAATAAAATTTTCTTATTTTATTTTATTTCTACTTTATTTTATTTTATTTTATGTTTTTACGTTATCAAAATATGTTAAGCATGATAATCAATATCATGCTTGGCTAATTTTTCTCAAGCCAAGAGCTAGTATGAATCAATTCCTCACGTGAGAATTGAATATTGCTTAAATCCCTTTGGGATACATTTTCGTCTTTCTGCTTGGATAGTTTGGCAATCGGCCTTACTAAAATTTTTAAATGTTTTTCAAATCAAAAAGGATCTGTTGGTTTGGAATTGTTTAATTTTATAGTTGGGAGGAAGGATCGGCCTGTGGCATTTTGACTTCCTATGAACACTCTTAGCGGCGGTCCGCTAAGGAAAGACGAGATCGGAAACGATTCTCGATGAGACAACTTCTGAGTTGGGCTTTTCCTGTTTTAAAACTAAGTATTTTAATGGCGATAGACGTGGCTGATTTACTTAAGAATCGAATTTCGAAGATAGACTTGGGAAGATCGGTTACATGAGATAAAAGAAAGTTATGATGGGTTGGGCCTCGTAGACTGTAACCGGTATGAATCCTTAAGAAAAAATCTATTTTCGATGATCGTGGGAATTGACAAAACTAGCTCGAGGCGATTCTTATACTCGTGTTTATTCAACTTAATCTTTTACCTTCTTTATTTTATTGCTTCTATTTTAATACATCTTTCTTTTCAATTTTACTTGTTTATTTTATTTTTTTGTTACTTCTCAAATCACCCTTTTTTTTATTTTCTATTTCAGCTCCTAGGTTGAGAATAAGAAATTTAATCAAAAATTCCATTAAACTCCCTGTGGATCGACCCTCTTCTACTATTCTACCCTTTTATTTATTTTTTTTGAAGAGGTTTATTTTATTTTGATAGGCAAAACGACACTTGTCAAAATTGGTGCCGTTGCCGGGGAGTTTTATTTTCGGTAATTACTGATTATTTTGTTTGATTTTTATGACCAGGAGAAACCCGGGGACTCTAATTGAATATAACCCGAAAATTGAAGCAAGCGCTCGTAGAAACCACGGTCAAACACTTTGACGAAAGAAGCAGCAAGAGCAAAGAGAACGACAATCCAATCTGGAATCTACTTCTGCGACACCACCACGTGAACCGGAACCAACTCCCAACGAAGGACCATATCCTAACGCCATTACTCCAAACACAAATCCCACGTTTAAACTGGAGCCAATGGCGAACCAAACCATTAGAGAGCTTGCCGCCACCCCCGTCATACAACAACCGCTCTGTATTACCTTTCCTCAAGGCACCACCCCTTTTCAACTCAAAACGGGGTTAATTCATCTCCTCTCTACATTCAACGGTTTCCCTAGCGAAAGCCCATATAAACATCTCGCCGAATTCCACATGGTGTGTAGTAGCATGAAGCCGCAAGGAGTCTCAGAAGACCAAATCAAACTAAGGGCATTTCCTTTTTCTTTAGTCGGAATGGCTAAAGAATGGTTATTTTACCTTCTGCCTAACTCAATAACCATATGGGCTGAACTATCTCGTGTTTTCCTTGATAGGTATTTTTCAGTGGCAAAGGTGAGCGAGCTTAAGCGAAGCATTTTGGGAATCCAGCAAAGGAGCAATGAATCTCTCTACGACTACTGGGAGAGGTTCAAAAAGTTATGCATAAGTTGCCCGCAGCATGGCCTATCCGAGCAAACCCTCCTTCAGTATCTCTATGAAGGGATGCTTCCGATGGACAAAAAGATGGTGGATGCTGCAAGTGGTGGTGCACTCGTCAATATGATACCAGAAAATACGAGAACTCTAATCTCTACTATAGTCGAAAACTCGCAACAGTTCGGCTCTTCAAGTGAACCTAGCCGACGGGTTCACGAAGTAAGTACCGTTTCTTTGGAAAACAAAATAGACAAGTTGACTGATATTGTCAACTATCTTGTTACAGATAAGATAGGAGCCGCGAAGGTTTGTGGAATCTGCACGATGCCGAACTACCCAACCGATTCATGTCAAATGCTACAAGATGAGACGGGCGCCCAAGTTAATGCCATAAATAATTTCCCAGGACCTCCTCAAAGGCCATACAATCCCTACAGTAACACTTTCAATCCCGGTTGGAGAGATCACCCAAATATGAGCTATGGAAACAAAAACTAAAATTACCAACCGAGACCACCTCCTTTTCCAAATCAATCACCACAAAAAACCTCTCTTGAGACCATTGTTGAAAAGTTGGCCATTTCACAAGAGAAATTCCAAACCCAAACACAATCCCATCTCCAAGAAATTGACAAATAAATAAGCCAACTAGCACAAACCGTTGGTCGCCTAGAGTCTCAAGGACGATTGCCCTCTCAAACCAAAACAAATCCGAGGGAAAATGTGAGCGCGATTACTTTACGAAGTGGTACCGTAATTTCACCAAAATCGACAAAGGAGCCCGAGAAAATCGAGAAAGATAAAGAAGACACTTCTTTAAAGAGTCAAGAAGAAAAATCCTCGCCTACCTCAGGTAAAGTCATTCCTAGTCCTCCGTTTTCTACTTACGAGACTCCTCCTCCCTTTCTAGGAAGGCTTGCAAGGCGTGACAAAAAGGATGAGGAGAAGGAAATTTTGGATATATTCAAAAAAGTGGAAATCAATATTCCACTCCTTGATGTCATTCGGAAGGTGCCAAAATATGCGAAGTTTTTGAAGGACTTATGCATAAATCGGAGGCAGTTATCCGGCAATGAAAGAGTTAACCTCAGCGATAATATTTCGGCTATTTTTCAAAGACGCCTACCACCGAAATACAAGGACCAAGGGATGTTTGCAATTCCGTGCAAAATTAGAAAAGTCAGAATAAAAAGGGCGATGTGCGATCTAGGCGCATCTATTAATATCATGCCACTAAGCGTCTACAACAAAATTTCAACAGAACCATTAAAGGAGACACGAGTAATAGTTCAATTAGCCGATCGGTCAGTTATCTACCCCGAAGGGGTACTAGAAAACGTGTTGGTAAAGGTAAACGATCTCATTTTCCCTGCTGATTTTTACATTATTGACATGGAAAATGACTGCAGCAACAACGGATCAGAAATCTTGCTTGGATGCCCTTTCTTGTCAACAGCGCATACAAAAATCGATGTCCGTAACGGCATCTTAACCATGGAATTTGACGGGGAAGTGGTTAAATTCGATGTGTACAAAGCTATGAAATATCTTGATTCCATCGCAAGTTTAAATTTTGTTGATATTATAGATCCGTTAGCCGGTGATTTTATCAAAACTGATTTGTTTTATGATTTTTGTAGGGAATTGGAGGATCTCAATGATGAAAGCGAAATCATTTCAACTCTCTTCTCCATTTCTGATTTTTGATTAAATCCATGTCAATCTAAACCCCTTTCCTCAATTTTGCAGGCGCCACAACTAGAATTGAAGCAACTTCCATCGCATCTCAAATATGAATTTTTGGGCGATAACCGAACCTTGCCAATTATCGTTTCAAGTGAATTATCACGGCAGGAAGAGGAAGAATTGATTGCTGTTTTGCGCACCTATAAAAAGGCAATTGGATGGACATTAGCTGATATCCAAGGTTTAAGTCCATCCACTTGCATGCATAAAATTAAAACAGAGGAGAACGTGAAGCCAACGAGAGAAGGCCAGCAACATTTAAACCCGCTAATGATGGAGGTTGTAAAGGAGAAGATTCAAAAGTTGCTAGATGCTGACATTATCTACCCCATTTCTGATAGCAACTGGATAAGTCCGGTCCATGTTGTGCCAAAGAAGACTGGAATTACAGTGGTCGAAAAATGCCGAAGGAGAAATGATTCCGAAGAGAGTACAGAATGGTTGGAGAATGTGTATCGATTATAGGAAACTCAACTCACAAACCCGAAAGGACCATTTTCCTTTACCATTTATCGATCAAATGATTGAAAGACTTGCTGGAAAATCACATTACTGCTGTCTTGATGGATTTTCTAGATTTTTTTAGGTTCCGGTGGCATCCGAAGACCAAGAAAAAACAATATTCACTTGCCCTTTCGGAACTTTCGCCTATAGGAGAATACCTTTCGGTCTTTGCAACACTCCGGCCACATTCCAACGATACATGTTAAGCATTTTCTCTAATCACATCGAGCGAGGAATAGAGGTATTTATGGATGATTTTACTGTTTACGGTAATTCATTCTCTCAATGCCTTTCCAATCTTTCTTATGCTCTTAATCGATGCATTGAATTTAAATTGGTTTTAAACTACGAGAAATGCCATTTCATGGTAAGTAAAGGATTGGTACTTGGTCATGTGGTTTCGGCCCAAAGAATTGCCGTTGATAAGGGAAAGGTTGATGTAATTCGCTCACTTCTATACCCCACTTCGGATAGGGAAATTCGTAGTTTTCTTGGCCATGCAAGTTTCTACCGACGGTTCATAAAGGACTTATATCCGCACCAATCGTACAACCACCAGATTGGACTTTTGATCACTCTTGCAAAGATTCGTTCGATGAGCTTAAGGGAAAGCTTATATCCGCACCAATCGTACAACCACCAGATTGGACTTTACCATTTGAGATTATGTGTGACGCATCCGACCTTAGCATGGGAGCCGTTCTCGGCCAAAGGAGTAAAGAAGGACCACACGTGATAGCCTATGCCTCCAGGACTCTCGACTCAGCTCAGCGCAACTACTCGACAACGAAAAAAGAGCTATTTGCTGTCATTTTTGCATTAGAAAAATTTCGTTCTTATTTATTAGGAACTAAAATTTTTGTTTTTTTCTGATCTTGCAGCGCTGAAATACTTGATGAACAAAAAAGAAGCAAAGCCGAGGTTGATACGATGGATTCTCTTACTGTAGGAGTTCGATCTTGAAATCAAGGATAAAAAAGGAAGCGAAAATTCAGTGGCTGACCACCTAAGCCGTTTGCCTACTTCACCAGTCGAACCTCCCCTACGAGAACAATTTCTGGATGAAACCTTGATGGAAGCACACGCATCATTCCCATGGTTCGTCGATTTGGCGAATTTTCTATCTACGGGTAAATTTTCGAACAATCTATCTCGATCCAAGATCAAACGCATAAAAAGAGAGTCTCGATACTACATTTGGGATTATCCATATTTATGGAAAATTGCTCGGATCAAATCGTTCGACGATGCGTAAGTAACAGCGAGGTAAAATCTATACTTGAGTTTTGTCATTCCTACGCTTGCGGTGGACATTTCGGCCCTAAACGTACCGCACACAAAATTCTTGAGTGCAGATTTTATTGGCCAACCTTGTTTAAGGACGCTTACAACTTTTGCAAAACATGTGACAGGTGCCAAAGAGTCGGAAATCTAAGCCGAATGAGTGAGATGCCATTAAATCCTATACACATCTGTGAAATTTTTGATGTGTGGGGGCTCGATTATATGGGGCCATTTACCTCATCATTTGGAAATTTATACATTATTTTGGCCGTTGATTACGTTTTGAAATGGGTAGAGGCGAAAGCCACCCGAGAAAATGATGCAAAAACCACAACTAATTTTTTGCGTGATTTTATTTTCTCCAGATTTGGAACTCCAAGAGCGATCATTTGCGATAGAGGAACACACTTCGTTAACCGAGTCGTCGAAGCTTTGATGAAGAAATATGGTGTGACTTAGTGGATAGCGACAGCTTATCATCCGCAAACCAACGGACAAGCGGAAGTTTCAAATCGACAAATCAAGTCAATTCTAGAGAAGACCGTTAAACCAAACTGGAAGGATTGGAGCTTGAAGTTAGTTGATGCGTTGTGGGCATATCGCACGGCCTACAAAGGACCTATCGGAATGTCACCTTATCGACTTGTTTTTGGCAAACCTTGCCACTTGCCTGTCGAACTTGAGCATAGAGCGTTTTGGGCGGTAAAGGAATGTAATATAGAGATGAATGCTGTTGGCGAAGCACGAAAACTTCATATCCAAGAGCTTGAGGAGATTCGCTGAAACGCTTACGATAGCGCACAACATTATAAAGAGCGAACAAAAGCATTTCATGACAAGCACATTTCATTTAAATCTTTTTCCGTTGGGCAGAAAGTTCTCCTATTTAATCAAAATTAAAAATTTTTGCAGGAAAACTTAAGTCCAAGTGAAGCGGACCATTTACCGTGATCAATGTTTTTCCTTATGGAGCCGTGGAAATTGAGGATAGCTCGGGTGCACGATTTAAAGTTAATGGACAGCAGCTAAAACCTTTCTTCGAAAGCACACCAATAGGACTAATTGAAGAAATCGGTTTGGAAGAGCCAAAAATCTGACAAGAAAATGTCGAGCTAAACCATGTTAAACAAAGCGCTAAATGGGAGGCAACCCATTTGTTTACTTTTCGTTAATTTTAATTTTTGCTCTTTTATTTTTCGTTTGTCCAGGCCCTCGAAGAGAACATCACGAAAATACTCTCCTTCCTTTGCCTCAACCGTTGCCGTGGCCGCAGTCATCATTGATCACGGGGAGTATTATTTACCCTTCTTTGTTCTTAAATGTACTTTATATTTTTTTTTCGTATTGGGACAATACGATTAAGTGAGGGGGAGGGTAAAAGATGACATTAATTTCACCTTGCTTGTCATATTTGTTTGATGATATGTTTGTTTGAATTGATTAGAAGAACAACTCCTTTGCCGTTGCTTGCCGCTAAGCATGTTATGATTATTTTAGTTCATAAAGATACTTGAATCCTAGCATGCTTGATAATCGAATGATATGACTAAGTCCAATTTGACAACCCTTGCAATTTGTCTTGATGTTGTTAGTTGAATTTCTCACCTAGCTTAATTAATTAGCCCATTTTGTGAGAACTTGAGCCTTTAGCATGTATGACTATATTTTTTTTATGCTCTTTTTCTTGCCTGAGAGTGTCAATTTGGACATTGGAATCTAGAACTTGTGGCTTGTATGCATTTTGAGATTACATTGGAATTTGATGCATTAATATGATTTAGGCATTAGGATTCACCCTTTCTTTTCCCTTAGTAAACCAAGTTGAAGCCTAATCTCGTTTTCTTTGTTTTCACCAAGATTTTAAACTTGAGCCTTTTCATTTATTCCTCCTTTCCACCCTTGACAAGACAAAGAGCATGAGTTTAATATTGTGAGATCATGTTCCACGAAAAAAAAAACAAAAAAAAAAGAAAAAGAAAAAAAAGAGAAAAAAATAATTCGAAAAAAATAATTCGAAAAAAAAATGCAGTTTGATGATTTGTTCATTGTAGCTACCTTTGTTTAGTTTGCTTATTCTTGTTGCCTATGTTTTCTAAAGTTGTGGACACGATTTAGTTACTTGTTGGGAAACTCTTGTCTTGATTTTCTTTAGCCTTATTTTAGCTTTATTCCCCACCTTTACCTAAGCCCCATTACACCCTTATTTAAAAGTCCTAATGATTTTTGCATCTTATTTCTTTACAGTAGTGGAGAATTGATCTTGCCACAAGCCTATGGAGACCCTTATTCAAATTTTGACTTTGAGTGAATTTGTTTTCTACACTCAAAACACTTGAGTGATTTGAGTGCATCTTGGTAAGAATTAAGCTTAGGTTAGAATTTGATTGATAATTGATAGACAATGGTAAGGTTGAATGATTGTTCTTACTTGCACCTATTCGTTTTGATTCATGCTTTATTCTCGTCATTTTTGTGCACTTGAACTCTCATAACATTGCTTAGACTTGCAACGGTTTAGGAGAAAGATGATTAAGCTTTTGATTAATTTATTTCAAACATACTTGAGGACAAGTATGAGACAAGTGAGGGGGCATTTGATGTATTCTATATTTGACACTTTTTACTTGCTAATCTCTTTGTCTTATGAACTTTTTACTACTTAATTGGTTGCATTTGATTTATTTCTTGTGTAGTGAATCCAATACTAGAAATGGCAATAAAAGGACTTAATCTGCAGTTTTTTTTCCTGTCGTGGCTGAAGACATGGGCACGACGCTGGGCACGATGCGGATCTGACATGGCAGATCAGAAGTCAACACGGAAATATTCTAGAAACAACTTATCTTGATCTATTAACGTGATTTTGGGGGATTTTGGATTACATTTTTATATTTTTATGATATTATCTTTTTTTTTTATTAGTTTCCTTGTTGTTTTGGGAATTTGAAACCTCTAAATACCCACCTTTGGGTAAGGCTAAGAATCATCTCTTGTCTTAGTTTTTGTTGTTACTTTGCTTTCATTTTCAATAAAATTTTCTTATTTTGTTTTATTTCTACTTTCTTTTATTTTATTTTATGTTTTTACGTTATCAAAATATGTTAAGCATATAATCAATATCATGCTTGGCTAATTTTTCTCAAGCCAAGAGCTAGTATGAATCAATTCCTCACGTGAGAATTGAATATTGCTTAAATCCCTTCGGGATACATTTTCGTCTTTCTGCTTAGATAGTTTGGCAATCGGCCTTACTAAAAGTTTTAAACGTTTTTCAAATAAAAAAGGATCCGTTGGTCTGGAATCGTTTAATTTTACAGTTGGGAGGAAGGATCGGCCTGTGGCATTTCGACTTCCTATGAACACTCTTAGCGGCGGTCCGCTAAGGAAAGACGAGATCGAAAACGATTCTTGATGAGACAACTTCCAAGTTAGGCTTTTCCTATTTTAAAACTAAGTATTTTAATGGCGATAGACGTGGCTGATTTACTTAAGAATCGACTTTCGAAGATAGACTTGGGAAGATTGGTTACATGAGAGAAAAGCAAGTTACGATGGGTTGGGCCTCGTAGACTGTAACCGACATGAATCCCGAAGCAAAAATCTATTTTCGATGATCGTAGGAATTGACAAAACTAGCTCGAGGCGATTCTTATACTCGTGTTTATTCAACTTAATCTTTCACCTTCTTTATTTTATTGCTTCTATTTTAATACATCTTTCTTTGCAATTTTACTTGTTTATTTTATTTTTTGTTACTTCTCAAATCACCCTTTTTTTTATTTTCTATTTCAGCTCCTAGGTTGAGAACAAGAAATTTAATCAAGAATTCTATTAAACTCCCTGTGGATCGACCCTCTTCCACTATTCTACCCTTTTATTTATTTATTTATTTTTGAACAGGGTTTATTTTATTTTGATAGGCAAAACGACACTTGTCAGCATTATAACGAATTTTATATACATATACGTACCTATCAAACTTACTCATTAGACGTTATAGTTGGATTATGGAGATTACATCGTACAAGCATAAGAAACAAATGTTTAATTTTGTTGAAAACCAATTTTAGCGAAAAGAAAAGTAATTAAAATAGCTTTTTGAAAACATAGCAATTTTCTGAAACCACAGCTTATATCAAATTACTAAAACCAAAACCAATTTATTGGTACATTTGCGAGATAAATCACTTTAAGAAATTTCAGTTAAACTTGTAGCAGAAAACCTTACAGCATACTATTTGTAAAACCATGATTCTTTTTCTTTTAGTTATCTTAAGTTAAGTGTCATTAAAAAGGAAAATGCTTTTGTGTAATAAAAACCAGAGAGGTCCTAACGATCTAAACAAATCGTAAAATGTCTAAAAATAAACAAAACCTAAGAAAAGTCCAGAATGCCCATATTAACAAGAAAAATAAGTGAAATCTATAGTACTAAAACCACAAACATGAAACCTGAGCTCTAGAGTCGTTGTCCTATCCTAAGTCGAAGGATCACCTGAAGCAAAGCAACAAAGGCGTGAGCTTAAAGGCCAGTGTGTGTTTTGGCCCACAATTCCAATATAAGTAGTTATAATTATCAGTTCATCTCATAACATATTAGAATTCAAACCAAATCATATCATAACAAAACATATTATAATGTATCATATCATATCGTAACATAACATAGCATATCATATCATAACGTATTATAACATATTATATCATATCATATCGTATCATATCGTAAAATAACATATCATATCATATCATGTCCTACCTCCATCCGCAACACACCATCTCTGTCCACCCAATTACACCATATAGGACTATTAGAGTCCATCCATCCAATCACACCAGTATGTGGTGATCTGCCACTCATATAATTGTAGCTGAGCTGCCATATATAAATTTGCAGTCTAGCCACCATATTTGCAATGTAAACTATCATATAACACTTCCTTCATCATATCATATCCCACCCCGAAACACAAACAAATCATAATCATATATCATGCATACATATTTCATAAATCATATAGCATGCATACCTAGATATTTTCATACAAATCATAACATAGAGTAAGTTTGTTGATAATTTTTCTGATGGTATTCATTTTCGCTCGTATTTGTTATGGATGAGTTTTAGTGTTGTTTTTGCATTATACATTGTTAAGTGTTCAATTGGTTGTTCTTATTACGTGAAGAAGTTACGAATCAAGATCCTTCCACGAGGTGATTGTTGCATTTGTTTGCTATTTTGTGTGACGTAAGTATACAATTATGAATTTAAGATTGTTTCTTTAAGTAAAAGGGGTAGTTTCGAGTAAGATTTTAGAATTGATTTGAGTTGTAATCGATTCGTTTGACGTTATATATAGGATTTGGAGTGCATTTGTTGCAAGTTTCATCAAACTGGTAATCATGTATGTGAAAACGCCCCCAAGAACTTTTTCAAAATTTGATAAAATTGCAAAAACATAGCCTGTTTCAAAATTGCCTGGTGACTTACCCTTTAGGTCTAGTGTTCGAATCTTGTGGTGTGCAAATGTGAAATATTTTTGTTACTTGCTATATGTTGGATGTTGAGTCTAAATCAAATTCTATAAAATCTAGTGGGTAGGATTTGGATTAAGATAAATAAGTATCTATTTCAAGTGATGACTTAGGATAGGACAACGACTCTGGAGTTCGGGTTTTACATTTTTGGTTTTAGCACTATGGATTTCACTTATTTTTCTTGTTAATATGGACACTCTGAACTTTTCTTAGGTTTTTTTTTGGACATTTTATTATTTGTTTAGATCATTAAGACCTTTCTGGTTTTTATTACACAAAAGAATTTTTTCCTTTTTAATGACGCCTAATTTAAGATAACTAAAAGAAAAAGAATCACGATTTTACAAACGGTATGCTGTAAGGTTTTCCGTTGCTAGTTTAATTGAAATTTCTTAAAGTGATTTATCTCGCAAATGTACCAATAAATTGGTTTTGGTTTTAGTAATATGATATAAGCTGTGGTTTTAGAAAATTACTATGTTTTCAAAAAGTTATTTTAATTACTTTTATTTCCGCTAAAATTGATTTTCAACAAAATTAAACGTTTGTTTCTTATGCTTGTACAATGTAACCTCCATAATCCGACTTAGGCCAAATATGGTGTGTTACATTTGGTGGTAAAACAAATTATGATAGTACAAACCAAAATAGCTGGTCCTCGATGATTTTCACATTCCCTTTATGGCTTGACGGTTTGGCTTCGTTTTTAGCTATGTTCGATAGATTAAAACATTTATACAAAGTTAAAACCACACATTAAACTAATCACACATTCAATTTAATCATGATAAGCATTTATTTAATTTACTCCCTATAAACTCTATTATTCGAAATGCTTGTATATTTTGATATTCATTATCGATTTGAAATCTGACTTTGAATTTAATCACTAGGAACGTCATACTTCCATTCTATAGAAAAAATTTTAACAACTTTCAGTTTATGCAATTTGATCCTTAATGACATAAAATTAACTAAATAAATTTAACCTTAACTTAAGCTTAAACTGACATTTTCTACTATAATATTAACTTATTCTACCATAAACTTAATTCATGTTAGCTTGCATGAATCTAATCTTTAAACCCAAACATAACCAAACTTTCTATCAATATTTCATCTAAGTAAAACTAAACAACTTCTAAATTCATGGCTTGGGTTGTAATTATCTACTAGTGTCACGAGGCTAGACTTTTTGTCTCGCAAACCGCATGGCCTTAGGCGATTCCTTCACTTTAAATACGCCTAAGTCCGCCTAATTCTCGCAATGTGAGGATTCTCGCAGAATTCCTCTAAGGCATTGAAGCAAAACATAAGTAAACTTTGAAAAGGAAGAAGTTACGAACAAAAAAAAAGCCACAAAAAAAGAATGCACACCACTAAATGCTCTCAATATATTAACTTAAAAAGAATGAAGTGATTACAAATGAAGGGGGATGCCGTTATTTATAGTTGAGCTCTCCCAAACTTTACGGTACAGATCAATTTACATCAATGAAAAGGATTAGTTCCCATCTACAATTAAGATTCCTAAGGGATTTAAACTCTATACAATCTTATCTCTTTAAGATTTACAGTATTTACCCTAGTAACTGTAACACCTTATACTTGACTCGATCACCGAGTCCGAGTACTGGATAGTACACTAACCCGAATTACTTAATGAAATTTAAGTTTCCAATTTAATTACATACTTAAACGACTCAACTTTTAAAATTCTAGTTGTTAATACAACTTGTACAAAACTGGTAATAAACTCTTAAGGCTTGGATTCTAACAAATATTTACAATTTCTGGATTAAGGCTCGATAATGTATATAATCATCTTAAACCCTGAGGCGAGGCCTCCACTGGTGCTCTTCTATATACATGAACAACTACGGCACACCACTTAAATTTGGTTGGGTCTGGCTTGGTCCCTCTTGATTCGTCCCAGTCACTATTTAACATGTATTCAAGCTGTAATTTTATAAGTTCGAGAGAACTTAGTGAGATCCATATATGTATGCTTATAAGATCCCATAATTTTTTAAGAAATTAAATTTTCTAGTTTAAAATTAAACTCCCTAGCTTTCATAGGAGATACCGCGAACCTAGTTGGCAGGGCCCATGCCCTGGGCATTTTAAACCATTTATTGGTGGAGTTAGATCTCTGATTTGGCTACTATTGTGATTTCTTAAGGGAGTTTGACCATGTTTATCTCTAACCTACCTTCCTAATTCTTGTATTCAATTCTCCTAGCTGGCAATACTTAGCGATACCAAAATCATTATTGTAAACACGTGTTCTTACCTGAATACATTCTCTTTTCCTTGATGAAATGATGCTTACAATGTGACCCTTATAGCACCCACCCTTTCCGTCCATTCCTTAAAATGCTTCATCATATATGTGGCTCTTACCTTAGGTAGAGCAATAAAATTTCTATCGTTTTCTCATGGTTCTGATGAACCTCCATTATCCACTATTCTTCGTCAGACTTTACTGACCATTTAGCCTAGAGCAGTGGTTTCCTCCCACGAAGACTCTTATCAGCCTACCCAACCTTTTGGCTGACTCTTTGTTGACTTACAATTTATGATTGTATTCTGGTACAGCCTATTCCATGTCAGCTTAAACCATGTGGGATCCATAACTCCCCCGTCAGACTAGTTTTGACGTACATTATGTATACCTCCTTATCTAAGGAGCTGCTTCCTCTTTTTATCCTAACTGGGGTTGAGATGCTCTTTTGGCCCCATTCATCGTCTTTAGAGAATTCTCTCATTATCTCGGTGGGCTATGTTCTGCAAACACGCCAAGCTCATTTATTTTTGTGATTTATCGTATCAGTCACATCGCAAACTCTACTTTCACTTTTAGCATTCCTCCTAGACAGTAAACTTTCCCATTGCGCTTCCTATGTTTAACGCCCTGAAGGATTTCCCTATGTTTACTGTCTCAATGGACTACCCCATGTTTATTGTCCCCGATGGAATACCCTGTGTTTACTGTCTTGGTGAACTACCCCGTGTTTACTATCCCAGTGAACTACCCCGTGTTTACTATACTGATAGACTATCCCTTGTTTACTGTCTTGGTAGACTACCCTATGTTTACACATTAGACCTCTTTTGAAAAGTCGCACCCTAGGATCTTACCACCGTTGCGATGTTGTTGTATAGAGCTTGCTGACCACTGTTGCAGTGTTACTCTATGAAACCTAATAATTGTCGTCACAGTGTCATCCTAAAGGACCTATTTCACATTTCACGTTTATGCTCGAACTCTGAAGTGTTCCCCTTCTCGCAAGCCTCAGAGCTTCACACATCATGGTTTGCACTCAGCAATACCGTATGGTGGTATCTTAACATAATTTCATTTTCCCTATTCCTCTGCCCATTCCTTCATTTCGTCATTCCTAACCTTGATGCTCGAACACCATAGTGTCTCTTCCACAAGGCCTAGAGCTTTGCACATCGCAGTTTACATTCGGCAACATCATATGATGATATCTAATAGAAATTCTCATTCATGCACCTTTTTAAACTTGAAAGCCTAAATATTTCATACATCTTGAAATACATTGGCGGATACCCATATATCAAGCAATTTTATGCAGACTTATCATTCACAATCAATAGATTTCATTAATCATCATAAAACTTAATACAAAATCAAGTCAGTTACTAAACATTCCAAGAAACGAAGTACAAAAACTCACTTGGATTCTTTTATCCTCATCTGCTTAGCTTGTCCAGATGCCAGAGCTTTCTTTGTCTTGGTAGCTAAGCATGACAATCATTCATTGGTTAAATTAAAGGTGTTAACCCTTAAAAACCCAGAATCCAAAATTATGTAGGAGCTTTTAAAAGTTACTACTTCACTCTTTTCTTCAAACCATAAGTACAAAGTAGTAAGGAAGCTTATCAATTCCTAAATTTTTATATTGTCAGGCTTCAATTTTCATGACTACTACAACATGCAAAGCTTCATTCAGCTAACATTCTATTCTTCTTTAGAGTGTTTAAAGAAGATGATGTTATGGAAACAATAAGAATCATAAACAAAATTGAGAAAATTATGTCTTCACACCCACCTATAAATACTACCTAGGCACGGTCTTCAATAGCCATCACAACCCTCTATCCTTAATCATTTTGTCTCCCACTTTGGAACCAGCCAGTTCCATCCTAATCGAACTAGAATTGAGATCCAACTAATCATAATTTGGCCACTAAAACTTCTAAATTTCTCGGTAAAGTCTGACCATTTGCTAATCCTTTTAATTTAGTCATATCTGTCCTAAAATTTTGGGTCAATGAAGATAATTGGGTGTTACAGTAACTCTAGTTTTACTAGAGTATTTCATTGGGCCGTCAAGGCTTCAAGTATATGGGTTTTTCTACGATTTTCATGAATCGGGTCAATTCATGTGGGTCAAATGAGCCTCATTTAATAAGTTAACCTCCACGAGGCGTTCTGTGTACAATGGTCTTAGGGTTTGATCTATGGCTCGTAACATTCTCCCCTACCCATTCTCGCGATACCCTTGCCACGTCCTCATAATGACACTGATTTGACTCGTCTTAGAATGGTCTCGATGCCTCAGATGATTCCCAGATAGTCTCTCTACTGGATAGTCCCGCTCTTTAAAACATTTGCCTCGACTTATGTCTTCGTTGTCACCTAACTCAAACTGTTCTCTTCTGTATATCTCGATCGTAAGAGGCCACCACTCTTACCTACCCATTGCAACTTGCACTGATTGAGATCCTTTTGATCAACATAAATAAACTTAGGTGTGCCCCATATTGAACACCGAGTTCACAGTAAGTCTTACTGCTAACTCTGGTTTGTAAGCCCCTCGGCTTATCCGCTTCAGAATTTTGAAAGGACCCTTGTATTTTTACAAAGTCAATGGTAAGTCAAAATGAAAAACATACCAAAGTGTTTGAGACATACCTCACTTATAGCATTTATTCATCTCGTCTATCCAATTTGCATCACTACTTTACCCCTAAAGTTTAATGCACAACCCATCTCTCTCTTAGATGGTAGCCTCTTTGATGACTCAACAGACTTCATATAGGTTTACTGCCCCTCTAGCATTTCCAAGAGGGCCTGCATAGCACTCATATCTATCAAGTCAACATTACTACCATACAGAATATCCTTGGCTAGTTGGATTGCTGACAATACCTTCGTTTCACCCTTCATGTCTCGACTCATAGCACAACACATTATTTTTGTCAAGTATCCAGGATGAAAATATAGTTAGCAAAAGAAACCACAAGAGCATTAATCCTATTACAGAAATTCAAGTAAAGAACAAAATTGTAATCATCCAAGTGGATTACCTCGAAGTCTTCCTTGCCTTTCCATTGACCGATCTATAGCTCAACTCCTTGTGTTACCCCTACGATTAGGATCTCTTTAGAATTAACAATCTTGATCTTTTTAGTTGACTCACTCATTGAGAAACCAAGTTTTCCCACGGTTTTTTCCTATATGAACAGGTCTGATGCCTCCGTATCAATAAGAGCACTTTTCATCTGACCTGAAATGCTAATGGCTACACACATCAACCCTTTCTGCTTATAATCCCTCTTTATTTTAGCAGATTTAAGAATTGTTAATCCAAGCTCCAATACATTATCCTTAATAGGCTTCACTTCAACTTCTTTAGTAACTGGAAACAGCTTAGATCACTCTAAATAGTCCCATACCTTATGCGAACCACAACATAAGAAGCACTTCATTAACTTCTTCTCGTTTTCTTGGCTCTCTTGGCTTCAACAAACTACACAATCGAACCCAGTCTTATCGATGCTCTATCTGGCTCATCATCCAACTCGATGGTAGAGAATGTAGACTTTTTTGGATAATCCCTCACTCAATGCAGACCATCACACAGGAAGTACTTTACTAGCCCATTCATTTTGTTGTTAGGCTTCCACTTCTTATTATGTGGTTTCCTATTACCACCATTCTTACTATTATCGTTGTTGCCTTCTTCATCTTCTTTCCCCTTTTGGTCTCCCTCACCATTGCCCGTCTCTTTGGGCTTGGAAGACTCAAACTTGTGTTTTCTCAAACTAAGCTTAACAAAGGACTTTGCCTCAGCCATGGCTATAGTAAGCTTAGTGATACATTGTTGATGAAACTCTAGCTTCGCCCAAGGCTTCAACCCATCTTCAAACTAGTAGAAAGCTTATTTCTCCCTCAAGTTAAAGATTTGAAGCATCAACTCACTAAACTCTCGTACATACTCTCAGACAGTGTCTTGTTGTGTAAGCCAGCGCAACTTAGCCCAAGTCTCCTTCTCGACATACTGCAGGTAAAACTACTTTTTAGTTCCTTTTGGAACTCCTCCCAAGTTCTGGTTCTAGTCCCACCTCATCTTTCATCTGTGGACCTATGACGCCACCATAATAAAGTGACATCAGTAAAGTAAATAGTAGTAGCATTTACCTTAGTGGCATCATCCTCGATGCCTATGGCATAAAAATACTGTTCCATCCCTCAGAGAAAATTATCCATGTTTCTTGTGGACCTTACCCTTTAAACTCATTCAGTTTAGGAACATCCATACTGCACTACTTAGGAGCCAAAACCAACATCCCATTACCCAAAGTAGCTTTACAAATAGTGAGTTCCCCTTTGAGCTCCACAACCTATTCCTTCAAAGTTGTTATCGCGGCTTCCAGAGCTTCATTCTTCTCGGCCTGGTTATTCTTGACTTTTTGTATCGCAAACCGCGCAACCTTAGACGATTTTTTTTATTTCAAATACACTTAAGTAACCTAACTTTCACAATATGAGGATTCTCGCATAATTCCTTTAAGGCACCGAAGCAAAGCGAAAGTAAATTCTAAAAAAGAAGAAGCTACGAACAAAGAAAGCCACAAAAAAAAGAGTGCACAACAACTATTGACTAAATGCTCTCAATATATTAATTCAAAAAGAATGAAGTGATTACAAATAAAGTGGGAGGCCTCTATTTATACTTGAGCTCCCCTAAATCCAACGGTACAGATAAAATTACATCAATGGTTAAGATTAGTTCCCACCTATAATTAAGAGTCCTAAAGGATTTGATCTCTATACAATCTTATCCTTTTAGGATTTACACTATTTACTCTAGTAACTCTTGTTTTACTAAAGTGTTTCATTAGGCCACCAAGACTTCAAGTAGATGGGTTCTTTCCACAGGTTCCAAGAATCGGGCCAGTTCATGTGGGTCAAATGAGTCTTATTTAATAAGTTAACTTCTATGGGGTATTCTGTACATAATGTTCATGGGCTTTGATCCGCGGCCCGTGGCACTAGCATATACTAATAATCTACTAAAAATTTAAAAGAAAAATCACTCACCAATAAAGTTTAGAAGCTCATCGCAATGGACGAAAATATGTAAACTTTTTCTTTCTTTTCGTTGCCAGTGACGGTGAAAAAGAAAAGATGATAGGCAATTTTTATTCTCTCTCCCTTTAACATATTCATAATTATACTTAATTTTATTATTTAACTAAAAACTTACAAATTTAATGCTCATTAACATCTCATGTCAAAATTAGTGGCAATTAATGGTTAAGATCATTCCAAACCACTAAGCCTATTTTGATTATGGAATATTTATTGTTAAGGACATGGCAATTCGTAATCAAGGACATGACAAAGTTTCAATTAAACTTTTTCATTGTACTTGCTCTACAATTAAGTCCCCTAATTATTATAAAACAATTTAATTTATTTACTTCCTATTCAGTTCTATTTATTAATCCCACATACAACTATTAGAGTATGAAGACAGTTATGGAAGTTATGATAGTTAGCTGATATTAGTTAGAAGTCTTGGTAGTATGTTAGTTAACAGTTAGCTAGTATTTTGTATTATAAATATGATACTTTGTATACTAGAAAGAAAGGTTTTTCAATAAGAAAAATAGTATTCTTGTTTCTCATTATGGTATCTGAGCTATAGGTTTTTTTTTTTCTTTCTTCCTCTTGATCTTTCGACTATGGCAACAGAAGCAGTCTCTGGTAATGATGATGATCATCAGTCCGTTCACACGACCAAACCTGTAGCTACTTCTTCTTCTGATCCTGGTTTTGCATCTTTGCAAAGACTTCATCAATTTCCCAAGCATGATATAGTAAAACTGAGTGAAAATAATTTTCTTATGTGGAAACAGCAGATTTTGCTAATTCTTAAGGGATATGGCTTACATGAATTTGTTATTGGTACTGTGCATGTTCCTCCACAATCTGTTCTTGATAGCGATGGTACTACTGTTCCTAATCTTGATTTTGTTTTTCATAAGCAACAAGACAAGTTGTTGGCTTCTTGGCTCTTGTCTACTATTTCGGATGGTATTTTGGTCCATCTTACTGGTTCTTCTTTGAGTTTTGATGTATAGAGTACTGTTGTCAAGCGATTTGCTACTAAGTCCTTTTTGACAGTATCGACTATGAGGCATTCTTTGTACTCTTAGAAGAAGGGACAGTTAACCATTCAATAATACTTATCCAAGATTAAAAGTTAGTGTGATACTTTGCTAGCTGCAGGAAATGTTATTTCTGAACACGAATAGGTTAGCATTGTTCTTGCTGGTTTACCTGTTGAATATGAGTCAATTCGCATTATAGCTTCTGCGATGCATGTTCCTCTTGATCTGCTGACTAAGATACTTACTGACTGTGAGGCTCAACAGCAAGACTTTGTTTTGAACGTTTCTTTACAGGCTAATATTACTCAACAAAATGAGTCTAATGACAGAAATATCAAACATTCTGATCAAGGCTCTCGTCCACCATATAGGGGTGGTGGCTCTAGGACTTTTCATGGCAGAGGTCAAGGAAGGAAGTTCACCTATAACAAGCCTTAATGCCAACTTTGTGGTCGGATTGGGCACACTGTACACAAATGTTATTATCAGTTTGATGAGTCATTTGAGGGTGTTTCTCATCAGCCAATGCAAGCACATTGTCATCAGTTTCAGGAGCTTTCTATTTCCTCTACCTGTGCAGGTTCTCATTGTTGCACTCATAGGGGTGCTGTGTCAAATCCTGGTTTACAAGCTAATATGGTCTCTCCTTCAGGTCAATTGTCTTCAAATGCTATGACCTCCTCCAAAGTGTAGTATCCTGATTTAGGTGCTTCTAACCATGTCACTAATGATCTGGATGGCTTGCGAGAGGTGACTCAATATACAAGTAAACATAGACTTTTTATGGGGAATAGTATAGCTGTACCAGTAAAGCATGTTGGCTCTTCCTCCTTTGTTAGTTCCAACAGAGTGTTCTATTTGAGAAATGTGCTACATGTTCCTCGGATTTGCAAAAATCTACTATCTGTCACACAATTTGCTAATGATAATTGTGTTTATTTTTTATATGCGTGATATGAAGTAATAAAATTTATAAAAACTGATCACACCAAAACTAACTAATATCACAATTTTAAGGTAAGCGCACCTATCGAACAGTAGTATAGTTTAGCGGCAAGACCGAGATATCGTACCCAAGGGAACCAAAAGTACTAATACTTACTTCCTTTCTATTATTTAACCTAAAGAATAAAAGGGGTTTTTATGAAACTAAACTAATTCTAAAACTAAATATGAATGCACAGAAAGTAAATTAGGGAAAACTCTTTAGAGAAAACTGATTGATTTGGGCAATACTCAAGGGAGAATCCACCTAGACTTCGCTTGTTATCAACTCTTAAACTAGACGATTTATTCACTTAACTTGATCTGTAGAAATCCCTAATTTATGTTAATACCTCCGTCAAGGATAAGAACAACTAATCCTAGGTTGATTAACTGAAATCTCTTTCTAGTTAAAACCCCTAATCTCGCATTAACTTGATCTATAGATTCCCTTATTAGGTTTGACCCTAATCTGGCAGATTTATGTCACCTTATGTCTAGGGTTGCATGCAACTCTGCTTAATTATGTTGGATCTACTCCTATGCAGGGACTTTTGCTCCTCTACACAAACACATTCGACTTAAATCAATATCCCGAAATAATCAATTTAAGAGTTAAAAACACAATTAAGAACAAATCAAATATTTATCATATAATTCAAGAGAAAATAATAACAAGATCTGACTCCCCCTCAAGTATTTAGGGGATTTAGTTCATGATTAATAAAGAAAACATTTCAGAAGAATAAAAATAACAAAACATAAAGAACCCAAAAACCCTTGAAGGATTGAAGGGAGATCCTTTATCTTGATGTAGAATTCGGCTTCTGGGATGAATCAATCGGCTTCCCTTGGAGTAATTCATTGCTTTCACTCTCTGTGTTGGCAGAAATACGACACTCTCTTGTGGAGAGAAAAGTATTCCCTTAGCGGGAAATAAGCACACCTTGAAGTTGCCTCCTAGGGTCTTTATATAGAGTTTAGAATGGCTTTCTTAGCCCCTAAGTATCCTTTTCCGAGTGAAATTGAACTTCCTCACGACAGGGACATGCCCATGTACCACGTCTGTGTGGATCGATAAGAGGTCGTGTGTGGGCGTGTTGATGGTGGCACGGCCGTGTGGTCTGGCCGTGCTTGTCGGGGCTGGGCCGTGTTGGAATTTATGTGGCACGACCGTGGGACACGGCCGCGTGGTGAATCCTTGGGCCGTGTTGTTTTTACACTTTGGCCCATTTTCTCTGTTTTCGGCCCGTTTTTCATTCTTTTCTCTTCCTTGTGCTCTCCTGAGTATAAAACATGAAATAGAAGTATTAAGAGCACCAATTTCCACAAATTCAATGATAATTCATCCAGAAATTAAGCTAAGCATGAGGTAAAAATATGTTTAATTTATCGTTTATCAATTTTCAATTTCATCTTCTCCATTGTTTTGTGAAGGACATCAAGATAGGGACCATATTATTGGTGGGGCACATTCATAATGGCTTGTACCGATTTGATCTCTTAGATAGTCAGCAGTTCAACAAGTCCCTTGTATCAGCTACTGTTCATGCAGCACAGTCAGGTGTTACTTCTTCTGGTGATTCAGTTTTTTATCTATGGCATAGGCGTCTTGGACACCCTTGTAACAAAACTGTTACTGCAGTTCTTAGAAAATGTAATATTGTATCAAAGAGTTGTATGATGAGCTCAGTTTGCTCTGCTTGTCAACTTGGCAAATCACATAAACTTCCTTTTTCTTCCTCTAGCACAAGGTATTCAACTCTTTTTGAGCTTCTTGTCTCTGATCTTTGGGGGCCTGCTCCTATAGCCTCTGAAGGTAGTTTTTATTACGCTTCATTCGTTGATGCTTATTCTCGATATACATGGCTATATCTTATCAAAAGTAAATCTAAGGCTTTGGCTAAGTTTCTTCATCTTCACAAGCTTGTTGAGGCTCAATTTAGTTGCAAGATAAAGGCTCTTCAAACAGACTAGGGTGGCGAGTTTCACCCATTTCAAAAGGTGCTTTCAGAACTTGAGATTCAACATAGACTCTCTTGTCCTCACACATCTGAACAAAACGGCTTGGTGGAAAGGAAGCATCGCCATATTGTCGATACTGGCTTGTCCTTGCTTGCTCAGGCTAACATGCCTATGCATTTCTGGGCTCATGCCTTCATCAGTAGTGTGTATCTCATCAATAGGCTCCCTACATCTGTTCTAAATGGCAGGTCACCTTTTGAACTTTTGCACAAAACTGCTCCGAGTTATCAGCATCTGAAGGTTTTCGGTTGTCAATGCTTCCCATACCTTAGGCCGTATAATACGCACAAATTACAATTTCTGTCCCAGCTTTGTGTGTTCCTGGGTTATAGTCCACTTCATAAAGGGTACAAGTGTCTTGCCAGCAATAATAGGTTCTTTATATCCCAACATGTAGTATTTAATGAAGGGTGCTTTCCTTTTGCTTCTGACTCTAGTTTTGTAGGTCATTCATTGTCTGATCGAAGTTCGTCTATGTTCCAGCATCAGCAATCTGTGGTTTCAGTTGTAGTACCCTCTTCAAGGCAGTCTAGCTCTTAGCCTTTGCCTCTGTCTATGTCATATCAGGGAAATTCTGGAAATATACCAAGGTGTGCTACTATTGCTTGTAGTTTGAATACATAGGTTCGTGACTCCTCAAGAAGTGATGACTCTAGTAGACAGCCTGGTTCGTCCGATCATGGTGGTTGTCTTCCCATTGATGCTATTCAGGACCATTCAGATAGGTTGCCTCTTAACTCCCATCCTATGCAAACACGATCAAAAAGTGGTATTTTCAAGCACAAAGTTTTTTCTGCTGAACTAACTGAAGCTGAACCTGCTACAATTGAAGAGGCTTTCACGAGTAAAGAATGGACTCTTGCAGCACAACAGGAGTATGAGGCTTTGCTGAAAAATAATACTTGGGAGTTGGTTCTCTTACCTGCAAATAGAAGAGCTGTGGGTTGTAAGTGGGTTTTTAAACTCAAACACAAGTCGGATGGCACCATTGCTCGCTACAAAGGTCGCCTAGTTGTCAAGGGCTATCTTAAGGAAGCTGGCATCAATTTTCAGGAAACTTTCAGTCCAGTTGTAAAGCCAACAACTATTCGGGTTGTTTTGACATTAGCTGTTACATTTGGTTTGCAGCTTCGCCAGGTGGATATTAACAAGGTATTTCTCAATGGGGATTTGGCTGAAGAAATTTATATGACTCAGCCTCCTAGTTTTGAGCAGAACAATGGTGGTGGTTTGTTGGTGTGTAAGCTGAAGAAAGCTCTGTATGGCCTTAAACAGGCTCCTAGAGCTTGGTTGTTCAAGCTACGCGATTTTTTGATTGGTTTACAACTTGTTTCAGCCAAGTCTGATGCCTCTCTTTTTGTTAAAAAAATGATGGAGTGCTTTTATATGTTCTCGTATATGTTGATGATATAATAGTTACTGGAAATCATCAAGCCAGCATCGACAGTTTTATCTCCAACTTGGACACTCAATTTTCTCTAAAGGATTTGGGACCCTTTAGTTATTTTCTTGGTGTTAAGGTAACTCCTACTGCTAGTGGCCTTTTTTTGAGTCAACACAAATACATTCGTGATCCGCTCAGGAAAGCTAGGATGGATCAAGCTAATGGTTCTCCTACTCTCATGGTTGCTTCTTCTAAGCTGCCTCAGCATGATGGCTGTGCTATTAACGATGAGGCTACATGTCGCAGCATTGTTGGTGCCCTCCAATATGTGGTCATTACAAGGCCGGACATTACTTTTGCTGTAAACAAAGTCTGCCAATTCATGCATCGACCCCTTGATCAACATTTCAAAGCTGTCAAACGCATTCGCCGATACCTTTAAGGCACTATAGACTATGGTCTTCAGTTCACTAAGACAGCCACTTTGGATGTGGTTGGGTACTCGGATGCCAATTGGGGGACCGATTTGGATGATTGCCGTTCTACCACGGGGTTTTGTATATTTCTTGGAGGTAATCCTGTCACTTGGGGGTCTAAGAAACAACCGATTGTCTCCCGATCCACTACAGAGGCAAAGTATAGAGGACTGGCACATACAGTTCCAGAAGTCGTCTGGCTCGAGTCTCTTTTATCTGAGTTACATTTTTCATCATCAAAGAAGTCCAAAGTGTGGTGTGATAGTTCAGGTGCAATTGTTGTGTCTGCAAATCCGGTTTTGCACTCCAAATTTAAAATTACTAATTTCTCGATTTTAAAATTTTAAATTACTCGATTTAAGAAATCCAATCTTGAACTGGTTTTCCGACATCAACGACTATCAAGTCGTTAGGTGAACTTTATCCACGCACCAAAAAACATCAACAGTCCTAAACTCTTAATCATCATCTTCGCTACCAACGTCCAGTTTGGAGAGGCAAAGCGGTTGTCTTAGACTATTTGGCGACATAGGAGTTGGGGGATAGTACAACCACAACCACCTTCAGGCGGAAATATTACTCATAGAACTGCTGTGCGAGCTCGAAGCACTAGGGGTGGTGGAAATATAGAGTACTTTTAACTCCCTTATAAAGCCTAAAAACTAAACCGAATAACTTCTATTACATAGATAAATAGATAGATATTTATTTGTTATTGATTGAGCAAACTTGATTACAAGATCCAAATCAATGACAGAATCTGCTATCGGAGCAAGCCCATAAAATCATCAAATCAAACAACAATATTCAGTTAAAAAGGGGGGCAAATAACACGGAAAGAATCAACTCTAGTTGCCATCTCAAACTTCAAAACAGAAGATCAAAATGGGGGAGGAAATTTGTTTGTGTAGTCAAGAAGAAAGGATTCAACTTTAGTAACCATATTGAGGGGATGCCGCTGGTTTAGCTTGGGAGGTGTAGAAGAAAGGTCCCACAGAATACAATTTTGCCTTCTTCTCCTTTAGAACACGGAAAGCAGAAAGAAGAGCACCCTCAATGGCTTTGTTGACATTAGTGGGAACATTGCAGGACTCCAATGGAGAGCTTTTAAGGTACGCCTTGCACTCTTTAAGCTTCAACTTGTCGCGACCTTGATCGGACAATGTAGCAAAGAAGTAACCTTTTGCATCAGTTGCTTTGCTGCAAATGGAAACAGTTCTCTCGGCCCCTACCTCATCAACAGCTTTACATGTTATCGTTGCAGAAGCCCCTGCTCATGACAATAAATGAGAGAAATTAAGAAGCCAATTACACTCAATCAACACAAAATACATAAAGGGAGTATTAGGACTGTCTGAGTACATTACCTTGAATTGGGTAATACTTGGAACCTGTTTTACATAAAACAAGCCCTTGAACAGCAATGGAGAGACGATTATTCATTTCTTCTGGTTTTGTGCCATCGTAAGACTTTTCTTCACCTTTTGGCTCTGGTTTAACGACGTATTGTTGTCTTTCATATTCGGGTTTTTCACTTGGCTTTGTTTGCTTGTAGTTGTCTGGTTTACTGCCATAATAATGCTTTTCTTCTTCTGGTTTTGGTTTAACAACGTGTGAGTTTCTGTTGTAACCCGAATTTTCTTTTTCTTCAGGTTTAGGCTTGTAATGAGGCTTCTCTTCTCCTTCTGGCTTTGGTTTAACAACATATGGTTTTGCGTAGTAACCTGCAGGCTTCTCATTTTCCTCAGTCTTGTCATTGTATACAGGCTGGGGCTTGTAGTAGTCTGGTTTGGTGCCATAATGAGGCTTTTCTGCCTCATCTGGCTTTGCCTGAGGGCTGTCTGCCGGTATTCCGTCGAAACCATATTTAGCTGAAGCATCAGCATAATCGCCAGCCGAAGCAATAACTAGCAATGATAGTACAAGTAAGGAGAACGCCAAGGAGAGACGCGAGAGAGCCATTGCAATGCAGTAATTATTATAAGAACCAAGAAAGAAATATGAGTGGATGAAGAAAGGGGCTCACAACGTTGCCTATTTATAGGAAAATTGGTCAAACATAAGCATACCTTACCGATTATTGAGTAATTAAGATTATAGGCAGGAAATTAATAATAAGCAGTGTAGAAAAGTTGGGTGCACGATCCCGTTGTCATTTTCAGACTTGGCTACCATTACCCAAATAGTCTAAATTTAAATTTAAGGTGAAGTTGTGTTATTAGACTTTATATTTTCCCTAAATAGTGAATTTAATATTTGTATTTTAGTTTACTCACTTTTAGTTGTTATATTTTTAGAATTTAAAATTTTTAGTCCTAATCAAATGATAATTATTAAATTCATTAAGTTTTATTATTTTTTAAATTTGATGTATCAAACATATTATTACATGTGTAATGTTATATTTGTTTGTTATTTTCAGATATTACTCACAAAAAAATCAGTTAATAGATTTAATTGTTGACTTTTGCACTAAAACTAAAATTTTGAAATTAAAAAAATATAGTCACTAAGAATTATCCAATTGGTGAACTGGACTAAATCTATAACTTTGGGCATAATACAGGATTAATGACATAATTTAACCAAAGAGATTTAACTGTTACTATTGAGTCAGGACTAAAATTTCAAAAATTAAAAAGTATAAAAAATAAAATTGATCAAATTAAAATATAGATACTAAAACTACAATTTATACAAAATACAAGGTTTAATAGTAGAATTTCACCTAAATTTAATATAAGTGTAGTCATGGACATCTTTCCATGCCACCCTAATAGACATGGTCAAATGTTATGAAAAAGAAATTGCTAAAAACTTATGAATATTATTAAGACATTAACAGATTGTCTTATAAAATGTCTCACACGTTTTCTTATTGTTATATGTTATATTTGCTTTTCCTTCATAGATTTTGGATCAATTTAGTTCAATATGGTTAATTTAATCAATAATAAAATTACGGAAAATCAATTAAAATGTGAAAAAAGTACAACGTTGATATCGATGATGTTTAAGAAAACTATTAATTAAAATGTATGTTTCAGATATAATTGATTTTATAATAATAGTAATTTTTGTGAAAGAAAATATTTTATATTAAAAATATTTTTTAATTTATTTAATAATGAATATAGATAAAATAATAATAAATTTATATTTTAATACGATTAAACATGTGTTCTTCTCCATTATTGAAATTTTGTATCATAGTTCGAAGTTTGAAGTACAAAAAATGACTTTAACGGAATTATGATTAATTTCTTCAAATATAATTTAATTGATTTCAATCAAATAATTAAAGTTCGAAGTAGGAATTAAATTAATAAGTTATCATAGTTTTATTGAATGGGGCAATTAAATATATTTCCTCAGAGATTCTAATACAGTAAAGTTGTCATAATTTTAGTAGAATTAGAATTGGGTTGAAAAATAGTTTAATTGAGTGAATTAATGCAATTAATTAATTAATTAATATTTAGGGAAATATAAATTAAAAGTAGTTATTAGATTGGTAAAATTTAGATAGCACATATAATCGTACCCTTTACACAAGACGGACCCTAGAGCTCATCCCAATATATGAGGGGCAGCAACCTCTAGTCCTAGTAAGGGTTACCACCGTGTAACAACCCGCCCGACGAAGTCTCCATACTTGGTTATTGTTTGGCGTATATATGGTAAATTAAGGATAGATTTGAGTAAGTAAAGTACTTGTTTTGACTAAGTATAGAATTTTGTGTACTATGTCATTTGGCAAAATCCTAGTTTGGCGAGCTTTAAGGTTTGGCAGACTCTTTAGTTAAGTATCCGCCCAACCCAGATGCTTTGGGCGAACTTGTTAAGTTCATAGTTGTTTAGATTTTTTTTTTTTTTTTTGTATGGTGATTTAGTTAGTCAAGTTGAAGTCTAGTTAGAATAGAACTAGACTACTATAGATGATAAAACCTAAATTTTGTTAAGTGCATTTAATCATGTGAATCAAGAGAGTTAGTGGAATTATCTTATTTTTCCACTAATCCTTGTCTCTACGCTTAAGTATATAAAGATAGCGGTGGTCTTTCTGAACACCTTTTACGTCTTCTTCTTCTTTTTTGATTTTCTTTAAAAGTCTCTAAAAAAACATAAATTTAGAGAACTTCTTCAAAGTGAAGGTTCGCAGTATCTAGCTAACATATACGTTAGTACCAGCTCACTACTTGAGGAGCTAATGAGGGTCCAAGTGATAAAGGCAAAGGACCTACTTTGTAGATTATGCTAGAATTTTAGAAAAGTTCCTTCTTACTTTCCTATATTGTAAATTTCTTGTTTAAATAATTCCTGTAAAGTAAGTTATCCTCCTCTGTAATGGATGAAAGGTGTATATGTGGATAAAGTATATCCAAAGTCATCAGTCTGAGTTCAGTCAGTCTATGATATAAAGTAAGCACCATTCTTCATACTTAAGCCACTACCATCTGCTTCTGACATGTATGGTATGATCTGATCTGTGGTAATGGAGAATAGGAGATATGTTTGTGTATCCTCTGGTAAGGTAGCTATATTGCAAATTAGATTGGCAGATCACGAAACAACATGTTATTCTAAATGAAAATAATATAAGATGTTAAGCGGGTGAATGTATGAAAATGAGAATGTATGATATGCTTCTAATTATAAATTCTAGGTACGTGACTAGCATGAAGATAGGTTGTCTAAGTTATGTTAAGTTGGTGTACAGTATACGCCTATGTGTTAAGTAAGTTGGCATACTCTGTCTATCTGTGTTCTGTATACGTCACTAGGCGTACTATGTTCATTGTGTGTAAGTGTCTCTAAAAGGTTCAATTGTGTTGTAAGAAATATTATGTATGATCTTGGAACTCACTAAGTTTATACGAACTTACTCTGTTACCTTTTCCTTCTCAGGCTTGTTAACTGAAGGAAGACTTTGTTAGAAAGACTACGCCAGAGTGCTACTGCTATTGTGAGCTGACTGTTTTGTTATATATCATGCATGACTCTTAGGGTGGCATATAAATGTATTTTGGAAATGAATTGTATAAAGAACTTCTAATTTGACAAAACTTTGTTTTTTACAATATTTCTATTAAGCATCAATGTGTGGATTTGAATTATTGCATCCTGTTTAATGAAGTTATTATATTTGAACTTATACACCAAATGGCTTGAACGTTATTTCAAACTGTTAACAATTTCATTCAAATTTCAGTAAAACCACAATTATCATATGTTTATATGTATAAATTTGTAATAATTTTATAAAGCTTCCACCAAATTGTTTTGCTATAAGTTAGTTTGATTTTGAGTAGTGACACATCAAGCTCAGATCCTATCATATGATTGGATTTAACGTGTTACACCATCACCCCTAAGGTTTCCTAACAAGGAAATGTGTTTTTTGTATTAAAATATTATTGTTATTTAATTTCTCCTTGTTCAAGTAAAATTGTTGTACATTTTTCCCATAAATAGGAATTATTGAATGACCTAATTGACGCACCAATTGAACGTCGTTACTCTGTCAAAAAATAGCATCAATTTATTTATAGAATAAATTTTGTTCTCTACAAAGCTAAAAATTTTTTGATTTTCCATAGAGAGAAATTAACTTCCCTACTGAAATTTGATCAAAGTTTTCATTCTATGCATTCGATTTGTATAGTTTAAGCTCACACTGAAAGCAAGTTGAGGTTTAAGGATAATAGAGATCGTTTGGTAAAAAGCTAGGAAACAACCTAGATCGTCTCCCTCAAAGCACAGGTAATGTTTTGGTCTAGGGTTTATTGCTATAAATGTCACAAGGTTCAATTTTAAGAAAAATTTTAAACTTTTGTTGTGCTACAAACACTGTTTTTCTAAATCAATTTTTTCAACATTACCATCTTGAGGGTATAGCTCTTAAAGGTTCAGGTCTCACACCCTCTTAAACTTATTGCTCCTAAAGGAAATATCTTCATTACCCTTTTTCAATTAATTATTAATGTTAATCAATCCTCACATACTTAGCATAATCCTGAACGACCTTTCTGAACGGCCTCAGCGAATGGTGACTTGCCTTATTACATTAACATAATCTCGAACAGTTGCTCCACCTCCAAGGCAAGCTTAATTTCAAATGGTTATTTTACCTACAGTGGTAGTGTAATTTTAAATGCTTACAAACGGTTGCAATGTCTATGATGTCAGCATATTTCCCAATACCCATGAATTATCATAATTTGTGCAAGAAGAAATACAAAGAAATTTTCCTAAATCAAATTGACCTCACACACAACATAGAGACCTTGTCGTTGCTTTTCATTTCTAGCAATGTCACTTTATAACCTTCCCTTAGACTGGAAGGACAATTGTAATAAATAAATATCTTAGCCAACTCCCACCAAGAACCCCTTTATATACACCCATTGGGATTATGGAAAAGAAGAGGTTTTTAGGGGTTCTTCCTCTCTTCCACTCTTCAACCACCATACACATTTCTTAGCTCGTTCTTCTACCATAGGAGATTTCTATTACTTTTCCCCTTTATCTCAATCATTGAAGGGACTCCACTCTACACACATTAACCATTTCAAACCCCCAACCACCTGCTCCTCTTCCTTGTTCACCTCCCTTATTGAACTCATGTATCTATATATGTTTTTATTGTTTAATTTCAATATATTTTTTTTATTTTTACTCTGATTATAATAATAATATTTTCCTTTATTGTATTATTCTTCCATCTCTATCCCAAAGTTTTTGTTTTCATAATAATAATTTCAATATGTTCTAACTTTCTCACATATTTACATTATTTTAATATATTAATTATCACTTTTTTGTATTATATTTTAATTTTTTTAGGTAAGCCATTAAGATTTTTATTCATATTAGTATGGTTTTTACCGCACTTCACGTTGAATTAATTATTTTTTAGACTAAATTACAAAGAAAATATTTGAAAATTAAAATATACTTCAAGTCTTTGTACTTTTCGCACATTTGAAATTTAGTCTTTGTACTTTTTATGTTTAGGAATTTAAGCGCTCTATATTTCAAATTTAAAGATTCAAATCCAATTGTTAATATCACTAAATTATTTTGTTAAATTTGATAGTGTAAAATTTTGAAATTAAAAAAAAAAAAACCTTAGTAGCCATGTAAAAAAAATGGCACTACAATGGACTTGGGTTTGACAAATATTTTTAATAGTGTTTACAACTCTTAAAAGTTACAACTATATTTTAATCAAAATAAACTATTTAAACTAATCAATGACATTACAAAAGTTAAGGTACCTTGTACAAAGATTAGGAATTGAGAGGGCAAAGCAAGCCTTGTGCTCCTAGTCTCTACATGTTTGATAATCTTGTTAAAAATTAATTGACCAAAATCAAAAAGGAATGAATAATATTCCCTTGTAGAATAAGGCACCCATGCATTTTGTCACCACATTCCTTTAAATGTTAGGAAACTAGTTTCTGGTTACAATTGCCTGAAGAGTTGCGTAAATAGGCTCAAGCTCTGATGCTTTGAAGTATTGTCCCTTAGTGTAACACATTTAACCCGTATTTGTCACCGAAATAAGGTCACGAGGCATTAACGAAGTGTACAGAACCATTTCAAATAAATCGAGTCATTTACTATTCACTTTTCGAGATTAATCATATTGTCCCTTAAAATGGACCCTCAAGACCCAAAACATGCATTAGAATCGATTAGGGACTAAATCGGGATCTCGAGAAATTTTTCATAAAATCCAAAAAATTTTCTCATTATTAAGAGTCACACGCCTGTGTGGTATGGGACATGCCTGTGTGGTTAGGTCGTGTGGGTTCACACGCCCGTGTCTGTAACTCGTGTAACTCTCTGACTTGCAACCCATGAAGAAATTGGGATCATATAGCCAAGGCACACGTCCATGTCTCTAGGCCGTGTGGTTAATTTAATTTTTGAAAATAGGTGTAGGTTTCACACGGCCATATCAAATGCCCGTGCTTCTAGGCCGTATACCTCACACGGCTAAGGTACACGCCAGTGTTGAGCTCGTGTGCTCAATACAGGTCATTTTGTTTCTCAAATTTCAAGATGCAAGGGACACGTGACCTTGACACACACCCATGTATCAACCCGTGTGGACAAAATAAGGTTATTTTCCAAGCCCTATTTCTCTCCTATTTTCATCCAAAACCTGCACCTAACATTTCCAGTAGCAACCAACCAATTCAAGCATGATTTTCAACTAATTTCATCATTCAATATGTCATATTTTCACATGCACAATTAGTACAAATCTTACCTCTTTAAACTTGCATGTTTAATCTCAACAATTCAATCATTATCAAGCATACATATAAACTCTAATTTGCTTTATAACATACCAAAAATTAAGTCATCACTAGCCATTCCAACGGCTAGGTTACATTTATCCATTTTAGCATATACAATAATCTTACTAGCCTATACACGCCACTATACCAAATAAAGTCCATATTTATACCAAAATGAGTGAGAGGATAATGTGATGTTGCTTCAACCGTCTCCACCCTCTACGAGCTTCCAAGCACTATAAAACAGGGAATAAAACAGAGTAAGCACTTAGTGGTTAGTAAGTTCATGTAAGATGGGTCTAACTTACCACATGTTTCCACTAAATTTAATCCAACATACATGCATCCAAAAAATTGGATTATTATCCTATCATACACCACTTAAACACTTTGAACTAGTCAAATAATTTCATATAATAGCAATACATAGATGAGCTCATCATTCCATGATTTCCATATGTTCAATATTTCCATGTCACTTATACATTTTCAATCATTCATATCCCATTAACCATTTCCAAGTATTACCCGTTTAATTTATCGGAATTTCCATGGATACCCAGTAGTACACTTAAAGTGTACAAATTCATAATCCGTCAATTCATATTCACATTTATTAGAGAGCACACTCTCTAGCTTCATCTCATACAGCAGGATTACCAGTCCAGGCTAAATTCTCTATAACATATGCTCAAAGAGTTTTGTCAAGATTACCAGTCCAGGCTAAATCCTTTTTATGAAAAATATTCTATAGAGCTTAATCTGGATTACCTGTCCCACCTAAATCCAATATTTAACATATACATCGGGAGGGCTTATATCAGGATTACTCGTCCGGGCTAAATCCCTTCTGCAGCACATGCAGTATCGCTTTTTCATTGATCTATCGAATTTCTTTTATTCAACCTAGATTTTCTCCTTTTCTTAAGTAATATCAAACATATTATTACATTTTTGTACATTTAACATTTCCATAACATTCATAGCAAATATCACAATATCATGTATTTCAAACATTTCAATTTTCACAATTAGGTTACACAAACTTACCTCGGTACTTGTTCATTTATAAAATCTACTAATCCGATACTTTTTTCTTTCCTCGATCTGACCTCATATTTGATTCATCCGAATCTATATAAATGAATTTAATCATCAACTTCACTCAATTCATATTCAATTTTGTTCAATTTACTCCTTAGGCAAGATTACTATTTTGCCCCAAAACTTTTTGTTAATTCTAATTTCGTCCCTAGGCTCGGAAAATGAAATCCATGCAATCTAATCCTTGTTCCAAGCCTAGCCAAAATTTCCATATACTATTTACAGAACTTATGTTTCAAAAAAATCAGAATTTTCCTTGAATTTTACAAGTTTACAATTTAGTCCCTAATTCACAATTTCATTCAAAATCACTTTCTAAAAGTTGTTTATCTACTAACAACCTTTATTCTTCTACCATATATTTTTAATTTTCAGCATGTACATCCATGGCACAATTTCCATACTTTGATAACTTTTCAAATTAATCCCCAGAATAGAAAGAACAAGTTATCCCGGTCTCAAAAATATAAAAATTACTAAAAACGGGACATGAAAACTTACCCAATTAAGCTTGATTAGTTTTCTCCCTCTCTCTTAGGGTTTTCATGTAAAAATTGGGGAAGATGATGATAATTAGATGATATTTTCTATTATCATCTTTTAATAATTTTTGTTTCCAATTTAGTCCTTGCCCATTTTTAATTTTTCCGTGGATGAATCACCCAAGATATTTTCCATATATTTATTGAAGGTCTAATTACCATATAAGGACCTCAAGTTTTGAATTTCATAGCCATTTGATCCTTTTCGCTTCTAGAATTTAACTTTTACATTTTATGCAATTTGGTCCTTTTTCTAATTAATCACTGAATCAGCAAGATTTTCTCGTTAGTATTTTCATGCAACTTTCCTATCATAATGTAGACCATGTCATAATATTAAAATAATTTTCTCTCTAGCTCAGATTTGTGGTCACGAAACCATTATTCTGAAATCACTAAATTTAGGTTGTTACACTTAGGCCATGTTGTTCAAACATTACTGGTCTACATAGAATCAAGAAAATCATTCTTAATTATAAAATTCATATCATATCTATAGGAACTAAAAAAACAGAATAAGAAAATTTGACAAAAACTTGAGCTTTAAGCTTCGATGTCTTCCTGAACAAACAAGAAAATTTGGCCAAAGCTTTGTGAACAAAATGCTTCAATTAAAGACCAAAAGAAGAAGAATTTTTCTGAAAGATTCCATTACATTTGAATGGAGGCATAGTGCCATTACATATACCAAGCAATCAGCTAGTCAAAATGAGAAATGTTACCTAAACACATACCTAACTCCACTAACTAAGTCTTGAAACTTATAAAACCTTGCTTACACTCTTGGTACAGTTGATTTATCAATCTATCAACACCTAATTACATCAAGCATGTCATTAACTTAGTTCAAATCTAACTAAACAACAAAACATTATCTGAAAAATGACAAAACAGCAACATATGCTCCAACAGTAACTTGCATGGCTCGGACAGCTTGGTCTGTATGGAAGCCATCTTCAACAATATCTACCTTGATAACAGAGAAAGTCACTTATTACACTTGGAGTGAAACAAAAATAATGACCTCTTATATAGGCTTGCATATAATACAGGTGGTTTGAATTGTTGACGGGCTTTCATAGATTCACATTAAACTTCAAGACCACACTCTTGACCAATGGCTTCACATATGCCACTAAAGTGAGAAGTTAGTTCTACTCCAAGAAAATTCCAAGCTCATTCTTGTATAACCCGCTCGCCTCAATGTTTCTTTCAAGAAGGAGTCTTTTCTGAGCAACAACCTTTATTCTTTTTACACAAGCAAGGTTGATGAACATTTCCTTAGGTTGTGTTTTAGTTGAGCTTCTTTCAGAACATCTAATACCCCTACCTCATCTATCTTTATGTTTCTTTTCTTTGTAGAGGATAGTGTACAAGGTCTTTTAAACTTTAGGTTCCTTCCTGCATGAACTTCCAATTCTACTTTTGGAACATATATTCAAGGTTAGAGTCAAATGGAACAAATTATGGAATTTTATTTTCTTTTTACTCCTTTATTCATAGGAACGTTTGGAATAAAAGATTCCTTTCCATCACTAACAGCTTTCTTGGCAGCATATTCAGACTCAACCTTTTGAATAGGGCTAGTTACAACCAAGGTAATCACTACCTCTGATTTTGCGTCAGTATTGTCACCTTCATCGAACTTTTCGTGATCATTCATAGCTACAACCTCCTTAAAATCTTGTTGGGCTCTAAGTTAGGCTTAGTAGGAACTTATTGAGAAATGGCTTTAATGAGTTGGTCAAGCTGAGGGTCTTGCTTGGGTGAGGCGATTCAAACAACGAGCAATCTATCTTTTCTACGGCCTTCGCTGACTTTTTTGAAGACATAACTTCTACCCCGTTTTCAATGTTTTATTTTTTCTCAACATTCTTAGTCTCGACAATTTTCTCAAAAGCAAAATAGAAAGTAAATCAACTATATTATCTACAGGGGCTTCTGGTCAAGTAGTAGGAATACCTTCTATTTCAGCACTTGGCCTAGATGCAATTATAGGAATATTTAGGACTTATTCTTGCACCTATTGAGGATAAATCTCAGGAACTACTGTTAATATACCCTCTCCAATGATTCTTGGTTGTCTTTGTTAAACAAAACTGTTTAAAAAAAATGATTACTTTAAGTAGAGACGAATTTTTAAAATTTTCTAAAATTGAGCCCTTTGTGTTATTTATAATAATAAATTTTACTGAAATTATATACGTGCTTTGTGTAAGGCCAACTAAAGTCACTCTTGACTTCTTATCGAACAACCTTATCAGTTATTCTCAAACCACGAACTGCTTTGAATATGTACTCAAAATTTATCAAACCAATTGTATAGAATGAAAAACTTTATTAACTTTCAGTAGGAAGGTTAATTGTCTCTATAAACGGAAACTATTCATCTTGAAATAAATTTTCACTAATTTTTGGCAGAATAATGACGTCTAAAAAATGCTATAAATTGTTAAACACATAATTCCTATTTATAAAGAATCAGTACAAAAATTATGTTCGAATAAGTCTTGATTAAATAATAATATTTAATAGAAAATACAACTTCTACTCCAATTAGGAATATAAGGGGCGACATGCCCTAATAAATACTAGGGTTTGTTGCCTCTTATACTAATCGTGTTTATTTTGGGCCTCTCATGTATTAGGTCAATTATATGTGTTATTTGGACTTTTATCAACACTTATAATTTATCCAACCCAATATTTATTTCTATTACCCAAAATATTATATATTTAATCAATGAATTAAATTAATTTCTCAATTAAATAATTTTTCAACCCAATTTTAATTCTGTTAAAATTATAGCAACTTTAGCAGAATAGAATCTATAAGGAAAATATATGTAATTTCATTATTCAACAAATTTATAATGACTTAATTAATTTGATCCATTCTTTGAGCTTCAATTATTTAATTATAATTAATTAAATAATAATTCGAAGAACTTTAAATTAATTCATAAATCATCTTTATTCTTAGTAAGAAAATGCATTCATTGCAGATAGTGATTGATGTGATTTGTTTCTCTTATTTCATCATTTCAATTCATTTATTATTATTGAATCTACATGTAATCCATTTCTAGTTATCCCAAGTTTTGATTTGAGTGACACACTACATGCATAATGTTCGCTCTTACTGCATTTCGTCTAATTTTTTTCATGACATCCTCACAAAAAAACATGATCGCCTGCTATCTACCCAACATATATCGTTGCATGCTTTGGAAATAAGATAGCCAGGCGAAATTATGTTTCTTTGACAATCGAGTTTATCGACAAATGGCGCGTCCTCTTCAGAACGAAATTGATGCATTCGGCTAAGTTCGTTGTCATGTGCTCATACCGTAGGTCTCTGCCATACGATTGTGTCCACTGTTTAAAAGGTATGTTGGCGAGGTAGTCCACATTGGCGTTGTTGATGGTGTGCAAGTTACCCAACATCTCATGGAAACGATGTTGGATGAGCTCATACCCTATTGAGAAAAGTATACCGATGAATACAAACAATATACGATGATATATGGTTTATCATAATTGTGGATAAAGTGGAAAATACGTACCAATGTCAATGCATTGATCTCGCTCACTTTCCGAAGGCCATTTTGAGTGGCAGTTGGAGCCAACATGCCTTATACAGTACCTATGGTGGGTGCGATCCCAAAGGCTACCATGCCGCTCAATAGCGGCCAAGATTTTGTTCCCCAATAAGATATGACGCATATGTAGGGCTACAGGAAGTGTGACGGTGCAATCGGCTAAAGAAGAAATCTCAGTCATCTATATTTTCAGAGGGAGTTATTGCAAATTCTATCAGCAGAATCCTTTGATTACCATCCTAGGCAACGGCTATCAGCAACCGATGTTAATACCTTTTATACAGTCAGGTGCTCTCAATTTGCGCCAAAGGCTTGCAATGCCAGAAAGCTTCCCTGCATTGATTAAATGTCCAAAAGAATCGGTGGACTACTCTTTTCCCAGAGGCCATACGATCACCGAAATACGTTGGGTGCATTTATGGATCGGTTACAGAATCTGTTACATATCAATCTAGTACCTGACACTATTGCCTTAAATCATTGCACGACCTGTCCTAATCGTGATGCAACTTATTCATAGCCTTTTTTTTTTTTTTGCGACCCATGCCTTGTAGCACGATGGCGTGTAATCGTACTAGCTACAGATGTTGGCAATTAACACCGAGATAGGAATCCTGAAACTCGTTTTCACCATAAATAGAATAATATCATATATCATGTCAAAGTCTAGCCTCGAATGATCCTGACTTACACCTGTAAATTACAAGTTAAAGTTACGTTATTGGAAAAAATGAAGACCCCCAATCAAGTCACATTATGTCAGAAAATTGGGTGATCACATTATGCACCTACTACAACACAAGTATGTGGACCAAAATTCTTTCTTTATTGTCCACGAGTTCGTCTTTTTTCAAAAAGATGTCATGATTTTCCATTTGCACCTCCCATCACGCATTGCGCAATTTCCCTCGAATTTCTCTAAACGGGATTTTGTGAGGTGATAGTTCACACCATTTTTGAAGTTGTACTACTTTAGTGCAGCAAGAAAAGCATCTTTGATGGGGTATTCCATGCCAACTTCCAATACTCAGACATCTGACGATGAGCTTGTATGGCTAGAAGTTCTGTGCGGTAGCTGCCGGAACTTTAAACCACCCTCGATGGAGAGGTTGATGTTAGTCATATAAGGCAGAGGTTCATATGCCCTAAATCGTGAATCTGGATCCAAAGCATTGTCTGAACTGTTATCGTTAGAACCGCAAGGTTTTGGCTCAGTTAAAACCTACTCTAGTTCAGAAAAAGGTGTTACTTCTAAATCAATTGGACTGAATCGTCGAATTCGATCAGGGTCTAACTCTGATCCATCAACTGCATCTGCTGCCTCTTCTTCCTTGATTGTATCTTCTTCCTTAGTTGCGCCTTCATTGTCATCTTCAACCAAAGGGTTCGATGTACCCTTGTCGGACCCGGTCGTAAAGAGTAAGTTATCAGTTCTTCTATACCCCATGTGCTCGGCAAAATCTACACCGAATTATGAACTAGTGTAGATTGATGGCCCCCCAATATAAGTGTTTCCACCCCAAGAATCGAACCACTAAAGTTGAAATCAAACACGCCGACTGAATGTCGTGCTCGGGTGTCAAGGTTCGGGTTACGCTCATACCCTGATCGATAATGGCCACTAAAGTTTAAATCAATGTCAGAAAATGAAGAATGTCTACCCATTGATATTACGGGGACATCATAATAGGAGCTTTGTAACAAACCAGTGAACCCACCACAGAATCGTGTAGTAAGACTTTTTGCTTCAGCTTCAGTTCCCACATTAGCCGCAGCGGTGGTTGAAGATGGACCAGCTCCATTAGCCTGCGCAAACTTGATAGATAACTCTATTACAGCATTTTCGCTTGAACAGTGCAATGATATGACCACCTCCAGCTTGAGCTCACCTTTCATATCAAATAACTCATACTTAAAGAGGTTAATCGATGTTGGATATCTATATTGCAAGCTCGAAATTATTTCCCGGCTCAAACCCACAACTTTCCTCCTGATTCTAGTCCCTAGCTCACACAATTGAATGTTACAATTGAAATTCAATTCCAAGGACTGGGCTCCTACAAATACGACCCCGACTTTTATATTACATATTTGACAGTTATAGTAAATGACGAATTTCACTCGTCGACTCATTTCAATTTAAAACTAATTATATATTTAGAACACATAAAAAAATTCAGATGGTTATCCAAAAAAATACAGACAATACTCACAATAATAATACTGAAATGCTCTTCGGTGCTCGAAAATGCGTTTTACAAATAAAATAATTTTATTAGCACGTTTTTCAAAGGGTATTTAGTACTTCAAAACATTCAGTTGGATAAGCTTTCTTACCATTTCTAGTAAAGTCTACCAAAAAAGTACCCTAATCTCGAAAATTTAGGGTAAGATGTGAAGCACATTTTTTAATATATTTGATGAAAAAACCAGTTCTGTCACGTGTTTTTGACGACGAAAATTTTTTTCCTTTGCAATCTCACCCCTCCCTCACACCTATAAAAGGGGGCTACCCCTCCATACTTCATCATATCCTTAAACCCATCATCTCTCTTAGCCTTTATCCCTTCACTTTACAATATTTCTCTCTTTCAATTTTCTTTCCCGCTTCAGTGTTACAAATTTCCATCGCTAATAATTTTTTTTTATTTGAGGTATTCTTAAGTTGTCGATGATGTGATACCGCTCTAAACCATACACATTTCATATATCCTATCGAAATGGGACCATTACCTCAAAAACCTATCATGTGAAAGCCAAGTTCCAGGGTGATTTTGCTTTATACGGTCATGAGTGGAAGTCTGCACAGAGGTATTGACCATTGATCGTTATAAGGTCATGGATCTAAGTATAATAAGGGTATGTGGGCACGAGCTCAAACTTTTTAGATACCCGAAGATGTTGTCTTATAATTACCATACAAAAGTTTGAGGGCATAATCATAGGGAAAAACTGCAGGGCTTCCTAATATAATCAGTGTAATTCTTTTCTCTATTTCCACCCAGCCGATATCTTTAACCTTCTTTCCTATCCGAAGGCCAGCACCACCGTGGATGTAAGAAAACTCTCAGGTGGATAGCGACTGTTGCGACGCAATAAAGGTGATACTCTTTTCCAGGAGACAACAGTTGTCGTTATTAAACAACTTATTAATAACTACAACCACTGTTACGTCGACCCGAGTTTGATCTTTACTATGTCAGAACATCCACTCTCAACATAAGAGCCCTCTTGTGTCCACTCGATATCAACCTTCGGATAAGAATGAAAGGTTAAAAATGCCGACTACTTGAAAGTAAAGAAAAAAATTATGATAATTACACCGAAAATCCCTCCATTTTTTCCTATGATTATGGCATCAATCTTATGTATGGTATATGTAAGGCATCATTTGCGGGTATCCAAAAAGCTTGAACTCATAACCACATAATGACCGTCAACTGGCCCCCAATTATACTCGAACCCATGATCTTATCACGGCTACCGATTGGGACCTCCACTTAGACTTCAACCCGTGACCATATCAACCACTATCACCTCAAAACCTGACTTCCATAGGATGAGTTTTTGAGATAATAGTCCTATCACAGCATGACATATGAAAAGTATGTATTCTGAGACAAGTTGTCGCATCCTCAACCCTTCAAATCTACCTATAAAATTGCACGATTTTACTTCAAAAACCTTAAACCCTAATTCCTAAAAAAACCCTAACCCTAACAAAATTTTAAAAAAAAAAGCCAAGGAGAGCTCCAACATCGACCTATTTCCTTAATTTAAAAAAAAAGCCAAAAAAAGCCAATTAAAAAAAACTAGTTGATAAACCATAAATTATGCATATTTTTACCTCATGCTTAGCCTAATTTCTGGATGAATTATCATTGAATTTGTGGAATTTGGTGCTCCTAATCCTTTTATTTCATGTTTTATACTTAGGGGAGCATAAGGAAGAGAAAAAAGCAAGGAACGGGCCAAAAATAGGCAAATTAGGCCCAAATCAATAATTAACACGGCCTGGAAGTTCGTCATACGGGCGTGTCACAAGGCCGTGCCACTTTAACAGGCTCGAGGCCGGCCTCCACATCGACTCACACGGGCGTGTCACACGGGCGTGTCCCTGTCGTGAGGAAGTTCAATTTCACTCGAAAAAGGCTACTTAGGGGCTAAGAAAGACATTCTAAACTCTATATAAAGACCTTAGGAGGCAACTACAAGGGTGTACAGTAGAGGGGACATTATTCCCGCCAAGACCGGGAGTTAAAGGCAGGAAATTACTCGAAGGAAGCTGATTGATCCATCTCAGAAGCCAGGATCTACATCAAGACAGAGGATCTCCCTTCTATCCTTTCAGGAATTTTGGGTTTTCTTATGTTTTGTTATTTTATTTATTCTGAGATGTTTCTTTTTATAATTATGAACTAAAACCCCAAATATCTAAAGGGGATGAAACCTAAGACAAAGCTTGTTATTGTTTTTTGAACTATATGATAAATATTTAATTTGTTCTTAATTGTGTTTTTAACTCTTGAATTGATATTTCCGGAATATTAATTTAAGTCGAATGTGCTTATATAAAGGAGCAAAAGTCCCTGTATAGGAGTAGATCCAACACAATTAAGTGGAGTTGATTGCAATCCTAGACATAGGACGACGAAAATCTGCCTGATTAGAGTCAAATCTAATATGGAGAGCCATAGATCGAGTTAATGCAAGACTAGGGGCTTTAATTAGAAAGAGATTTCAATTAATCAACCTAGGATTAGTTGTTCTTATCCTCGACGGAGGTATTAACATAATTTAGGGATCTCTACGGATCAAGTCAAATGAATAAATCGTCTAGTTCAGAGTTAGATAACAAGTGAAGTCTAGGTGGATTCTTCCTTAGGTATTGCCCTCATTAATCAGTTTTCCCAAAAGCAATTTCTCAATTTACTCTTTGTCGTTTCTTCAGTTTAGTTTAGAGTTAATTATTTTACACAAACCACCTCTTTATTCTTAGGCTAGATAATAGGAAGGAAGTCATTACTAGTACTTTTAGTTCCTTGGATTCGATATTCCGGTCTTGCCACTAGCTATACTACTATTCGATAGGTACGCTTGCATTTTATCGTGATAATAGTTAGTTTTCAGGTACGATCAAATTTTATTACTTCATCTCATCACGATCACTAGCACATATGGCTAATTTAGTCGAATATTTTGATGAAAACTAATCTTCTAAAAATAAATTTTGAAAAAAAAAATTACCCACAATTAAAACATTTGTCGTTAATTTATTTGAGAAATCTAAAAATTCTATTATGCCAAGGAGGCCTTCGTTCAATTGGTAAGAGTGGAGGTCCAGGATCCTGATTCGAGATTTGTCATGCACAATTTTATGTGTAGGTTTTCGGTCTCATTTGTGGTTGCCATTAATGGATTTTAGTCCAATTAGTTCAGTCAGTTTATTAACTTCAGTCTAAATTGTTTTGCGATGTAATGGTTTAATTCTGTATTGTGGTTACTCAAACTATCCATTTGTCATAATTTGATGCTTGTGATTACTTAGAACTTTATTTTTAAAAAAAATCTTACTGTCCTTACATAATTTATCAAAAACAAATGATATTCAAAATATTATAAATAGACCAATGTTCGTTACATGTTCTGGAAAGAGGCTACTACTGGAGCAAGCCAATCATCAAATCAAACAAGGTTCACTAAAGAAAAAAAATGTGGAAATTAAAGAAAAAAAATATGGAAATTAACACAGGAAAGAATCAACTCAAGTTGCCATCTCAAACTTCAAAACAGACTATCAAAATGGGGGAGGAAATTAGACTAGATGGAAATTAACACGGGAAAGAATCAACTCAAGTTGCCATCTCAAACTTCAAAACAGAATATCAAAATGGGGGAGGAAATTAGATTGTATAGTCAAGAAGAAAGGTTTCAACTTTAGTAACCATATTTAGGGGCTGCCGCTGGTTTAGCTTGGGAGGTGTAGAAGAAAGGCCCTACAGAATACAATTTCGTCTTCTTCTCCTTTATAACACGGAAAGCAGAAAGAAGAGCACCCTCAATGGCTTTGTTGACATTAGTGGGAACATTGCAGGCCTCCAATGGAGAGCTTTTAAGGTACGCCTTGCACTCTTTAAGCTTCAACTTTTCACGTCCTTGATCAGACAATGTAGCAAAGAAGTAACCTTTTGCATCAGTTGCTTTGCTGCAAATGGAGACAGTTCTCTCGGCCCCTACCTCATCAACAGCTTTACATGTTATCGTTGCTGAAGCCCCTGCTCATGCCAATAAATGAGAGAAATTAAGAAGCCAATTACACTCAATCAACACAAAATACATAAAGGGAGTATTAGGACTGTCTAAGTACATTACCTTGAATTGGGTAATACTTGGAACCTGTGTTACATAAAACAAGCCCTTGAACAGCAATGGAGATACGATTATTCATTTCTTCTGGTTTTGTGCCATCGTAAGACTTTTCTTCACCTTTTGGCTCTGGTTTAACGACGTATGGTTTTCTTTCAAATTCGGGTTTTTCACCTTCCTTTGTTTGCTTGTAGTTGTCTGGTTTACTACCATAATAATGTTTTTCTTCTTCAGGTTTAGGCTTGTAATTAGGCTTTTCTTCTCCTTCTGGCTTTGGTTTAATAACGTATGGTGTCGTGTAGTAACCTGCAGGCTTTTCATTTCCCTCAGACTTGTCTTTGTATGTTGGTTGGGGCTTGTAGTAGTCTGGTTTGGTGACATAATGAGGTATTTCTGCTTCATCTGGCTTTGCCTGAGGGCTGTCAGCCGGTATTCCATCGAAACCATATTTAGATGAAGCATCGCTATAATCACCAGCCGAAGTAATAACTAGCAATGAAAGAAGTAAGGAGAATGGCAAGGAGAGACGTGGGAGAGCCATTGCGATGTAGTAACTACTATATGAACAAAGAAAGGAAGATGGTGGATAAAGAAATCGGCTAACAACGTTGCCTATTTATAGGGAAATTTGTTACCAATGATTATTGATTATGATTAATAGTTAGGAAATAAAATAAACAATGTAGGAACATTACGTTGGGTGCACGATCCCAACGTGAGTTGTAGACGGGGGTACCACTACCTAAATAATCTATATCTAATGTACATGAACACCTTTTCCTGCAACCTAATGAAGATCGTCAAATGCTATGAAAAATAGATACTAAAATCTTGTTAAAAATTAATCGTAAAAAATTTATATGCCTGAAGTTACATATCCATTTCAGGCAAAAAAGCGCATCACCAAGAAGGAAAAAAGGAAATGTAATAGGCAGCTCGAAACCTGCCAGGTTAAGGCAAGGACACGTCCTAGTTCTGAAACTAAAGCTTTCACTTCATACTTGTACGACATCAACTCTAAATGGTTCATTACATCAAAATTTCTTTCCTTTTACAATTACAGATTGTAATACAAGTTACAGACTCATTTTGAGAGTTGCAAGAATCATAAATAAAATGAAATAAAATAGAAGTATTTTTCATTCCTAACTTTCAAATAAGCAACACTACTTTTTCCTTTTATCTCTCTTCAATCTCTTGGGAAAACGTTCTTGGGGCTCTAGGAGGACTTCAGAAAGCATCTCTGACCAAAGCTTTTCAAAATGTTTGTGGAAACTTTCTTGAAACCAGTCTAGAATTACTAAATGTAATGCTCTTGAATTGTCCTCCCATATCTTTCTTAACTGACCACAACTGTCAATCCTCCAGGTCTTGAACTTATGTAAAAGATTTCCAACTCGACTTTGACCATATGATTCCGGCTTTAAAATGATATCAGGAGAAGCTGACATGAATTGCTTGACAGACTTTAAGCATGGCAATACTTGACCTTCAAGCAAAGCATATGCAAATACTGTTGCTCGATGTGCATTGCTACTGATCTGCAAATTATGCATTGGAAGTTGCCATAGGTGAGGCCCGAAAGTGGGAACCACCCAACAATATACTTCATCTGTTTGAGGGTCGTAATAAGGTTTAGGATCAGTAAGAGGAGCAGAGAAAGTGCAATAAGACTTGGCATATTTAACAAGCCAATCCGATTTCACACTTGTTGCCCCATGCATGTATGGCCGCTTTGTCTGTAATAGTTCACTGTATACCAAGAACTCCGGAGCAGAATTTGAAAGAGATGAAGCGCGATGGAGAAAGACGGTTTCTGTAACCAAGCAGGCCTGATACCTAACTGTATTTACCTTCCTATCGCCTTCAGACGATCTTGAAACTCCTCTGATGCGTTTGGCAACCCTATCAGCCCAGCCAGCACAGATAGCTTGTCCTAAGAGCTCTTCCTCGTTCAGTAAAAGTGGGTACTTACTGGAGGCAACCCTCCAAGACTGCTCTACATCTTCCATGGTTCCATGAGTCCATAAGAAATCTTGTCCAACATCACAATGAACATTTTGATTAAAAACCAACTGAAGAAGCTGCTTTCTTAGCTTTGACATTTCCTCCATGGTTTTCAGATGTAATGCGTTCTCATTGCAGAAGTCCACTTGGCTTTCTGAAAGCTCAAAACACTGTAATGCATAAGCAACTGTCAGAGTATCACTACTAGGATTAGAGAATTTAGCTCGTGACATTTTGGCCAATTCTTTTAGTTTTCTTTTCTGTGATTTTTCTTTCTTGTTCAAAACTTTCTCACTATCTAAGGGATTAGATCCATCATCCCGCTTTGGTTCATCAGTTTGATTATGGCTTTCTTCATATTGTATGACAAAAGGATTTGTCAAGCTCAAAACTGCAGCAGCTGCAGCTGCATATCCAAGAACCAGATTAGCCCGGGCATAGCTTTTCACCCTTCTCATAATCTGGATAACAGTAAGGAGCATCCTTGAGTGGCGAGGACTCATTGGATAATGAGCCATGGCTTTCCCCAGAGATGTCAACCTTCCACCGCCATCGAGTGCTTCAAGAGCTTTCAGACAATGCTCTGCTTCAACCAATGCAATGGGTCCTGGAGAAGTCGGGAATGGGAAATTTGCAACCTGCAAAAAGTACAGAAAACGTGACATAGATATTCATTGGTGAACAACTTCCAAGTTTTATACAAGTTAGTGTAGATCAGGTAGACTCCATAACATCTAAACCTTTAAGGAACCTTATTAAAAGGCCCATAACAAATCAAAAGTTATATGGTAAACAAAATGGGTATTACTAACTGCAAGTGAACCTAATAACAAAAATGTTCGGTTTAAAACTTCACCTTAGATTGACTTAGATAATTTGGCAGAACTCAACCGCAAATAATCCCTCATCATAAATGTGCATTAGCCAAAACTTATTGAGAAAGTTTATAGGCTCAAATATTGACGAAAGAAAACAAATATTTATGTGTCTAGCGATCCCAAATGTTAACCCATAAAGTATCTGAATAGGCACCATATAGACCCTAATATGAAACAATTCTAGAGAGAAAGATGAACAACAAAATATATGCAAAGCTCACCTTATCGATGCCCATGGATTTCATAAGAAGAACAACACCATCAACGGGTATTTTAGATATCTCAGCGCAAGAGAAATCAGACAGTATGTTACTAAAGACTGCCGAAGAATAGAGACGATAACAATGTCCAGGACCGGTTCTTCCAGCTCTTCCTGCTCGTTGAGCAGCAGATGCTTTACTTATCCATTGGATCTCATAGGTTTCCATACCATTGGTAGGATTGTAGTTCTTAACTTTTTCTCTCCCAGTGTCAACCACATACTTTATTCCAGGGATGGTTAAAGAGGTTTCAGCCACATTAGTGGCAACAACAACGAGCCGCTCTCCATCCTTCACCTCCTCAAATACACGAAGTTGTGCAGCTGCAGGTAGCATGGCATAAAGTGGTAGAACTCGTAGGGCACCAATATTGAGGCCTCTATTACCTTCACTAACTTTTTCAATGGGAGCAGAGGGTTGCTCTAAGCTGTTCTCTGGATTGATGGAGACAGCCTCTTGTCCCTCAGGATTAGAATCTAACCCATTTTTCCCAGATAAAGCTTCAAAAGCAGCCTTCAGTGAAGTAAGGCTTCCATCCCCTCCCAACACATCAACCAAGTTACCACTATTTTCCATGGATTTTTCTTCCAATGCGTTCCCATCCTCATCAAAAGTTTCCAGTTCGCTATCCGTCTCTGAATAATAAGAAGCATCTGAATCATCCTCATGATAAGCATACTGATCTTCATCATATGAGCTGAACCTGTCAGTCTTCTGGTGGGCTGAGTCTTCATTAGTCTCAAATGCATCACTAATATCCTTCATATTAATGTCCTCAACTGAATTTATTTGAGAGTTAGGAGCAGCCTCAGTACTTTTGTCCCCTTTAGAAAGGTTAGTGATCACACCCTTGGAAGCCTTGCGTAACCTTCGGCACAAGTACTCTACTTCTCTCTGTCCGGTGACAAAAACAAGTATGCCACCTGGCGGAAGCCTCTTATGTATAGACATGACCTTTTTGAAGGCTTGACCAATATAATCCACAAGCTCTGTTCTCTTTGAGAAATGTATCGTGACGGGATATTGCCTAGTAGGAACCTCGATTACAGGAGGAGGAACACAAAATAACCTTCTCCCAGAAATGAAGTCTTCCACTCGCAGTGTAGCACTCATCAAAACAAGGTTTAATGGATATATCATGTTTTCAGGGCTTATACTTTGTCCTGAAAGAACCATCTGTTGCTGCTTCTCATACAAATCCTGCCACAATTACAGCAAGGATAAAGGTATATATATAAGAGAGGAAATTATGTTCATTGACCCAAGGTAGAGCATCTTTCAATTTTCACCTGCCGAAGTCTAATTACACGAGAAAGCATTCCAATAAGTATGTCTGTGTTCAAGCTCCGCTCATGAGCCTCATCCAGAACAATGACAGAGTAGCGCTTTAATAGAACATCATTCTGAACCACAAAATGTGAAGATATATGATAAGAATATTAAACTGGAAGTACTAAAGGAAGAATGCAAGATATTTATTTTTCATGCATAGTCATCACTCATCAGTATTACCACAGAGATAAAAACAGTATTAGAACTTGGAAGTAAAACCTGAACTTCTCTAAGTAAAATCCCATCAGTCATAAACTTGATAGAGCATCTGTCTCCAATCTTCTTGTCATGCCTAACTTGAAACCCAACTTCTTTACCTAGATGAAGGCCAAGCTCAAAGGCAACTCGCTTAGCAGTAGCAAGGACAGCAACACGGCGGGGTTGAGTAACACCAATGACACCACTTCTAATGGTAGACTGGTTTGAACCAAATCCGGCTTCATAAAGAAACTAAAACATTGGAGAATAGGGTAAAAAACAGAATCATCAAATGGAAAAAAAGCTTCTAGATCCCACTAAGTAGACACAATCATGCATCATAAAACCATACCTGTGGAACTTGTGTGGTTTTACCACAACCAGTCTCTCCACAAATAATTACAGTAGAATTCTCATTTATAGCCTCCATTATTTCCTGCTCCATCATGACTATTGGAAGATCCTTCCTTTTGTTCTCAATCTCATCTGGCCTTGAAACATGCACTACAACAGTTGGGGCAGAAAGATGTCCCTGGAAAGAACAAAGTTCATTAGGACAAGTCATGTTGAAATCAAATTTAGGTCTCTTATCCGGTGATCCTTACAATAATCCCAGTTATTATCAAATCCAAGCAGGAATAGATTTATTGACCAAAGCCCAATATCTACTTCAACAAAAATCTTATTGCTTTTGGACTGATGGACGAAGAACATTGGCATATGATGCTGGAGCTAGATATTGCCGGTATGATAGAACTAAAGAATCTGTTCCACTATTAAAACAGATAGCTGACATGGAGATCGACGATTTTCCATCTCATATAATTGAAGAAATCAAAAACACATATGAAAGTTGGAACTCACCAAAATTGTCAATTGATTCATTAAATCTAGATAAAATTGAAGAAATGAATCTAGATAATATCCAAGAAGGATAGAAGAAATGACAGAAGAAGCTACTTAGGAAAAACCAACAAAGAAAAAGACCAAAAAAGGAAGCTACGTGAAAGAAACCACAATTGCATCCAAACAAAAAAAGAAAGCAACGTGGAAGCAACCACATTAAAACAAAAAATATCATCAAATCAAAGATGAGACATCATCCTTATTAATAAACTATGCGGGATTCAAATGAAATTAAACAGAGTTCAGAATTTCTCCCATAAAAGGAGATGGAGGAAGGCTAACAAGGGCATTCAAGTGGGTTTGAAATTTTTCTCCAAGTTACTTCTCATCCACCATCCTCCCCTATTTTGTAAAACTAGTAGTAAAGGAACGGTTTTACAAAATAGGGGAGGATAGTGGATGAGAAGTAACTTGGAGAAAAAATTCAATCCCACTTGAATACCCCTCTTAGACTAGTTTTACAAAATAGGGGAGGATGGTGGATGAGAAGTAACTTGGAGAAAAATTTCAAGCCCACTTGAATGCCCCTCTTAGGCTTCCTCCATCTCCTTTTATAGGAGAAATTCTAAAGTCTGTTTTTATTTCATTTGAATCCCGCACAATTTCCTAATAAGGATAATGTCTCATGTTTAATTTGATGATATTTTTTGCCCTGATGTGGTTGCTTTCACGTTGCTTCCTTTTTTTTGTCTGGATGCAATTGTGGTTTCTTCCACGTGGCTTCCTTTTCGGTTATTCTCTTTGTTGGTTTTTCCCCGGTAACTTCCTCTATCTTTTCTTCTATCCTTTTTGGATATTATCTAGATTCATTTCTTCAATTTCATCTAGATTTAGTGAATCAATTGACAATCTTGGTGGAAGAATATTGACATATGATGCAGGAGCTAGATATCACCTGTATGATAGAAGTAAAGAATCCGTTCAACTATTAAAAAAGATAGCTGACATGGAGATCGACGATTTTCCATCATATATAATTGAAGAAATCAAAAATACATGTGAAAGTTGGAACTCACCAAAATTGTCAATTGATCCATTAAATCTAGATGAAATTGAAGAAATGAATCTAGATAATATCCAAGAAGGATAGAAGAAAAGACAGAGGAAGCTACTTGGGAAAAACCAACAAAGAAAAAGACCAAAAAAGGAAGCAATGTGGAAGCAACCACATCAGGACAAAAAATATCATCAAATCAAAGATGAGACATCATCCTTATCAGGAAACTGTGCGGGATTCAAATGAAATTAAACAAAGTTCAGAATTTCGCCTATAAAAGGAGATGGAGGAAGCCTAAGAGGGGCATTCAAGCGGGTTTGAAATTTTTCTCCAAGTTACTTCTCATCCACCATCCTCCATGTCAAAACACCTCAATTAAGCCAAAAACAGAAAACAGCAGATGAACAAGCAAGAAAACAAAGAAATTAAGCTGGAAAATTTAACTTTTTTATGTCCAACATATCTTGCATATGATTTCTACTTTTTCATCACATCTAATACTTTCTAGCTTGACCTACAGGAACACAGGCAGAAAGCTTGGTAAACATTAAATCTCAAGTGTATAATACCTAACCAAATATCATATCTATGCAATCTCTCTTTAGTTGCATTTCTTCCTTCAAATGATTTGTTAGACTTTCAAAATCCAACTTACCATAGACATGGTAATTTTTCTCCCATCATCTACCTGCAACTTAGGAATACAAGTTTCCATGCCGCCTTCTAAAGGTGCATCATTGTTCTTGCAGAAAGCCTCCATAGTTGGTAAGGTATCAACATAACTGCAGCTTGCAGATAGGTCCTTACAAAAAGCCAGCTTTTGAGAAGATGCCAAAGAGTCACCTGCATGTTCTGCAACTTCTTTGTCTACTTTGATGGATTGCTCAATCTGATTTTGGCTAATATCCTTCCTTGAGTTTAATTCCTCCAACTCAATTTCAGGTTCTGATGAAGACGAAAGATCACCATCTCTCACTTTCGAAGATTTGGCACTATGTGGAACTTCTAAACCTACTTTAGAAAATTGAATAGCTGTCCTCCGTTTTTCCCGTGTTGATTCAGCCTATTAAAGCAAGTTCATGTTAACCATAATAACTATTTCCTATTATTAAAATTGGTAGACTCAAAGATACAAACCTGACCGATAGTTTTTGAGGACTGAAGCAAGGAATATACGTCTTCTGGAATCTTGTATTTCCTGAAAATGTTAAGTGTTGTAGCACTTGTCAAGCATTGAACAACGTTTCCAACAAAAGACAAAGTAGGGTAAATTATTTAAAAGGAAAAGGAAAAGTACTCCAATGCCTCAATGCTCTTTGATAGAAGAAGTTCTTTCTCTTTCTCTCCCTGCACCAACAAATAAGAAGTCATCCGCCTAACTCAACAAATGAAGCAAAGCAAGTTGGTATGAATCATCAAGGTAGGGCAAGAACCTCTATCTTCTTCAACTTTCTTATCTGAGATTTACTCAGTTTGGGGTTTTGTTTCTCTTTAACCCTTTGAAGTTCCTGTACACACAAGCGTTTAACCACAACTTCATACTTTATAAGATCAAAAGAAAAAATCAAGGGCAAGATTAAAGCAGTGCTATCATTGGCATCCAAACTACACCACTACCAAGGGTAAGATGAACCCTTTCAAGCATTGCCATCACTGCTACTATTTATACCTGATCCTTCCCTCTCCTTTTCTTGCTTCTTTTTGTAGGCAAGATTAAAGCATTGCTGTCACTAGCTTCCAAACTACATATGTATGCAAACAGCATTCTGTTAATGTCTATGCCAATACTAAGAAATCAAAAAACACCCGTGTTCTATAACTTGGCAGAAAATAAACAGAGCAAATTAAACAGTTCATATACCTCAATGCATCTTGTCCGTTCTTCAACTCTACAGGTGGGCAAGAATTTTCCATTTTTCCACCCTAATACAAGTTCATGAAAACCTGGAAAAAAAAAAGTAAGACAGTTATCTCCAATTCATCCAATTCAAGTCCTATATCCATTTTATAATACTACTAAGGTAGTAAAGTTGTTTAATAGAGCTGTATAAAAACAGCTATGAGAACAAGGCTGCAATTGAAATGGCCATAATTGAATTCCATTAGAAAATAACGTGGGAAAAGGGTTTAAGTTGTCAACAGGGTTTAAACAGCGGCGATAACAGTCCGCTATTTCCGCTTAACCGAATAGGAATTTATTTTTAAAAAATACTCTTCTTCTCGACAAAGCTAACAGATAGAGTATAGATGGACGGAAAAGAGTAACAAGCAGTAGGATCGAAACCTGAAAATAAAATATAGCAGAGCGACGCAGGTGACGGGAATTAATTATTAAAATCTCAGGAATTGAGTAGGAATCAATCTTCAAGTTAGTTTAGGGTTTCAAAAAATTACCAGTTTTTAAGTTTCCTGGTCTGACAGGAACTTGAAGGCAAGTCAAGGAACAGGAGGAGGAAGAAGCGAGGGAGAGGTTCGTTTAGCGGCGGGATGTAGGAAGTGAGTTGAGAGGGGGTCGAGAATTTATTTTTTTTTAAATAACTCATTTTTTTATATATAATTGGCATAATATTACAAACGGCCCCTATAATTTATCAAATTTAGGGTTTTTATTTCAACATAGTGAATTTTTTAATTAATTTCATAGTACATTTTAGGGTATAATTAATGTATGGCCAAATTTTTGGAGCTTATTAAAATTAAGATAATGACATCCAACATTTAGTAAAATATTGAAATTGGAATGGTTTATTTGTGAATAAAATTTAAATTTGGATGTTATAAAAAAATTTAAAGTGGAAGATGTTAGACGAATTAGCATGGAGGTTCCATCCAAAGTGTTAGTTTTAGGCTGAAAAATATCAAACCACCTCAATACAATCGGATTGATGTAAAACTAAGGGATATCAAACAATCACTTAAACATAAATTGAAACAATAGACAGGGAGATATTCAATAGATTAAATTTAACATGATTTAATATTTTCATAAGAAAATAATAATAATCTACATCCAATGCACTTAACTACTAGTGATTCGAGTATCGGCCACATTTTTTATTTTTAGTTCAAGATATACTGGGTTTAATCAAGTAAACTTGAGGCCTAACTTTAGATGGAATCTGCACATCTTTACTTCTTTAGAGTTGAGAAAGATTATCAAGATTTTGAAAATAAAAATAAATAAATCTTGATTTAAAATGGATAGGTTTAATATTTTAAGTTTCAAGAAAATTAATATTTCAATTCTTGAAAATCTTGGATCAAGAATGAATTTCTTGATGTGGGATTTGCTTGGACGATCATCTACGAGCTTGATGGAGTTAAAAACTTGAAGAAAACAAGCTCCAACAATCCATATCAACCTCCGTAGAGTTTCGGCCCAATTTGAGCCCATTTGAACGTCATTAGGCTTAATTATGCTTTATTTTGGCCTAATCTATTTTTGACCGATTTGAACAAATTTGTTTAAGTCCAATTATGTTATTTACTTGTCACATTCAAAAAATAGGTTAGAAGAAATTGAGTTAATGAACTTGAAGTTTTCTTGCTCTAACTTTTAAGTTATGTTTGAGCGATTATGAAAAGATTGAGTATCTGACCTAATGATTAAGAAGTAGTGTAAATAGACCTTAAGACTCAAGTTTGATTCCCTTTACTTATATTTTATTTATTATTTTCATTGAAGCCAGTGTCGTCCATATCCTTAGTCAACTGTCAGATTTCAATCCGACTCAAACACTAAAAAAATTTTCATTTTATCTTTTCCTTCTTTCCTTTTTTTTCCTCTTTTCTCTTTTTTTTTTTTTTGCCATCCATCTTTCCCTCTTTCCCTCTTCCTCTCATCTCTCAATTTTTCTCTACACTTTTTCACTTGTGCCGCCCCTACAACTTAGTTTTCTCCATTATTGTGCCGTCCATATCTCCTCCATTCTTTTTTTTTTTATCCCATTTGTTTGCTGTCATTTTTACACCTTTCTTGGTTGAATCTTTTACTACCATTACAGCACCATTGTAACCCCTTTTATTGCTAATTTTTCTCTTATGCTGCTACCCAAAAAGTCTTTATTTTGCAATTATTTATTTCTTCTATTTGCTATCATTTTCCAGCATTTTTCTAGCTTCTTTAGTTGTTGTTTTGATCACTGAAATTGACCCATTTTCTGTCCATTTAACCTCCTTGTTGTCGTACAAAACAGCCTGATAAACTATAATTTATACATATTTTTATCCCATGCTTAGCATATTTTTGGATGAATTATCATTAGAATTGTAGAATTTGATGCTCCTAATCCTTTAATTTCATGTTTTATACTTAGATGAGCATGAGGAAGAGAAAAGAGCAAGGAACGGGCCAAAAATGGGCAAAAAAGGCCCAAATCAATAATCAACACGGCCTGGAGTTCATCACACGGGTAACCCACACGGCCGTGCCACTTTAGCAGGCTCAGACACGGTCTGGGCTCGATTCACACGGGCGTGCCACACGGGAGTGTCCCTGTCATGACAAGTTTCAATTTCACGCGAAAAAGGCTTCTTAGGGCTAAGAAAGACATTCCAGACTCTATATAAAGACCCTAGGAGGCGACTACAAAAACACACAGTGTCCTCGCCAAGACTTAGAGTAAAAGACAGGGAATTACTCGAAGGAAAGTCGTTTGATCTATCTCAGAAGCAAGGATCAACATCAAGACTGAAGATCTCCTTTCAATTCTTCCAGGGGTTTTGGGTTTTCTTTATGTTTTGTTATTCTCTTTCTTTTGAGATGTTTTCTTTTATAAACATGAACTAAACCCCTAAATACCTAAGGGGGTGAAACCTAAGACGAATCTTGTTGTTGTTATCTGAGTTATATAATAAATATTTGACTTGTTCTTAATTGTGTTTTTTTTTTAATTCTTGACTTGATATTTCCGGGATATTAGTTCAAGTCGAATATGCTTATTCAGTAGAGCAAAAGTCCCTTTTTAAGAGTAGATCCAACACAATTAAGCGGGATTGATCGCAATCCTAGACATAGGACGGCGAAAATCTGCCGGATTAGAGTTAAATCTAATAGGGGAATCCATAGATTGATTTAATGCAACATTAGGGGGTTTTAATTAGAAAGAGATTTCAATTAATCAACCTAGGATTTGTTGTTCTTAGTCTCGACGGAGATATTAACATAATTCAGGGATCTCTACGGATCAAGTCGAATGAAGAAATCGTTTAGTTCAGAGTTAGATAACAAGTGAAGTCTAGGTGGATTCTTCCTTGGGTATTGCCTTAATCAATCAATTTTCCCTAAAAGTCTTTCCCCCAATTCATTCTTTGTCACGTCTCTAGTTTAGTTAGATCTTAGTTTATAAACAACTCCCTCTTATTTTTAGGCTAGATAATAGGAAGAAAGTCATTACTAGTACTTTTGGTTCCTTAGATTCGATATTCCGGTCTTGCCACTAACTATACTACTATCCGATATGTGCACTTGACTTTTATCATGATAATAGCTAGTTTCCAAGTACGATAATTATTATTACTTCATCGAAATCACGATCACAGCCCCATTTGCTGCCAACTTTTGTAGTGTTGACCCTCTTAGAAACACCTAAAGAGGCTGTTGTTTTTCTTTCTATTTGTTGCACATCCTTACTCCCATTTTCTTCACTTTTCCCTTGTTAAAACAACCCTTAATGTTGCCATTTAAGTGTGCATCCAATTTCTCTTGAATCATCATTTCGGATCTAGAAACCATGAAGTATAAGTGTTGTTTCGTTAGTGATCTAACATCGCTTTCATTGTCGTTCCTTTTTTTTGTTATGGTCGAATGCCTCTAAGGCCTTAACCAATTTTTTTAGCTACTGATTTTTTATGATTTTTATGTTGAAGGATCGAATCTAAATGTAACAGCCCGGTTTTAACTAAATCAAAATAGTGGTTTCAGAACCAAAAATTCGAGGTCATAAAATTATTTTAATATTATTTTTGGTGTTTAAAGCATGTGATTATATGTGTGTGAAAATTTTGTGTTTTAATTTTATCGATTGGTTGGTTAATTTGATAAAAGGACCTAATTGCGTAAAATGTAAAAGTGGTTTTCTATTTGTTAAAGTGGTTTTCTATTTGTTAAAGTACTTATTTGCTATGGTTTATTAATTTTAAAGTCCTTAAAATGAAATTAGGCCATTATAAAGGTTAGTGGATGGTAATGGGCATAATATATATGATTTCATAATGTTTAAATTAAGGTTAATTTTGTAATTTAATAATAATGGTTAATAAATTAAAACAAAACAAATTTAGTCTATTATCATCTTTATTGGCCGAATATATCAAAGAAAAGAAACCATTTTTGAAGCTTTTAGCTTCAGCTCTTTGAAGTCTTGATTAAGGTATGTTTTGAGTTCAGTTTTTTATAATTTTTACGTTTTTGAGATCCTTGCTTTGTATTCTAGCTAGCCTATGCTTTAATTTTTGAATTTGATGATGAATTTGTAGTTTCCATTGATGATAGCTTGAGTTTTATGATTTTTGATGATGAATTATACAAGCTTGGTGTTTGATATACATGTTTTGTAAAGTGATTTTTGACAAAAGTGTCAATTAGGGATTAAATTGTGAAAAGTGTAAAATGTGTGGTTAAATGTGTGAAATATTGACAAATATGGGCTACTACGGACCTATAGAGAATTTAGCTAAGCATGGATCTTATTGAATTTTGTGAATTTTGTGTATTTATGAAATAAGGACTAAATTGAATAAATGTGTAACTTTAGGGGCTAAAGTGAAAAAATGCCCAAATATCTGTTTGTGGACTAAATTGAATGTGTTGATGAATAAAAGAGTTAATTTTGATTGTATATAGATCAAGAACGAAAGAAAACGGATTTAGATCGGGGAAAATCGAAAGTTGATGAACAGTTGATTCAGTCCGTTTATACCGAATACTAGGTAAGTTCATATGCAAATAAAAGTCTTTAAATTGAATTATATGTGTTTATTTTTCATTAAGTTGTTATGATTGTTGAACGAGCAATTACGAGCAAGAATCGACAGAGTTACGATATCTGAAAGTACCGTACGAAGCTTAGGAATAGTATAGGATATGAATGTCATGACATTAGGTTATCGAGACGTGATTACATGTAAGACCATGTCTAGGACATTGGCATCGTTAATCGATTTTGTATAAGACCCTGTATGGGACAGTGGCATCGATATGTGATAACATGTAAGACCATATCTAGGATATGGCATTGTATGAGCTTATGTAATTTACGAGTATCCTTAACAATTTTGAATGGTTCAATGGGCAAAGTCAAGTCGAGAAAGAATATGTGAATGAGATAAGTGACTCAGGTACGTATTAGATTCATACGAGTATTGAAAATGGGAAGTATTTGATGGACTCGATTAAGACATTGGATATATGTTCAATGAGAAAGGTTTGTAAATTTGAATGTGATTAGCTACGTTTAGCATATTTGATTTGATATGCGAATATTCATGTAATAACTTTATTTGTATATGGCTTACTAAGCTTTTAAAGCTTACTTGTGTGTTCTTTCCATGTTTTATAGATTATCGAAGCTAGCCTGGAAATCGGGGATCATCGGGAACTATCATCACACTATCGACTACATGTTGGTATTTTTGAATGCTTGTAAATATGGTATATGGCATGTATAGGCTATTGTGTTGATGATATGTTTTGAGACATGGTATAGCCATGAGATTCGGCTTGCTTTTGTTTTAAATGTTGGTATGTATTTTGTAACAACTCGAAATTGGGATTAGTCAAAATAGTGATTTTGAAATCACTTACCCGAGACTAGAGAAAATTATTTTAGCATTATTTTATGTGTTATAGCATATTTTTAAGGGTGCATAAAAATTTTGATAAATTAATTTACGCGATTGAAGGGTTAATTACAAAAAAGGACTAAATCGCAAAAAAAGGTAAAAGTTGCGAATTATTAGTAAAAGGTGTTAAATGGCTTGAGAATCAAAATTGGGGTGTTTAAAGTGCAAATAGGCCCTAAACTAAATGTTGGCCAGCCATGAGACAAAGAGAAAAGAAAAGTCAAAAAAAATTAGGTAGAATTTTGGTGGTTTATTTTGACTAGTTGTGTAATAAAATAAAACAAGAAAAGACTTCACCTTCTTCTCATTTCTTTCACCAAAAATACCAACAAAGAGGGGGGCTTTGAAGCTTTAAAATTTCAGCTAGGTTACTCTCTTGCAAGTAAGTGACTTTAAGGTCCTTTCTTGAATATTTTTACATTTCTGAAACCCTTGTAGCATGAGCTACCTTTTGAGGGGTGTATTGTTGATGTGCGTGATAAGTATTAAATTTTATGATCGTACCTAGACACTATCACGAATAAGGCACGCGCACCTATCAGACAGTAGTATAGCTTATGGCAAGACCGGAATGTCGAACCCACAGGAACTAAAAGTACTAGTATTAACCTTCTTTTTATTATCTACCCTAAAAATAAGGGAATTTGTTTTAATTAAACTAATTATTAACTAAACTAAGAGTGCACAGGGAGTAAATTGGGGAAATACTTTTTGGGAAACAGATTGATTAAGACAACACCCAAGGAAGAATTTACCTAGACTTCACTTGTTATTTAACTCTGAATTATACGATTTATTCACTTGAATTGATCAGTAGAAATTCCTAAATTATGTTATTATCTCCGTCGAGACTAAAAACATCTAACCCTAGGTTGATTAACTGGAAATTCTTCCTAGTTAAAACCCCTAGTGTTGCATTAACTCGATCTATGGATTCTCCTATTAGATTTGACTCTAATCTGGCAGATTTACGTCATCCTATGTCTAGGAGTGCGATCAACTCCGCTTAATTGTGTTGGATCTACTCTTAAGCAGGGACTTTTGCTCTACTGAATAAGCACATTCGAATTGAATTAATATCTTGGAATATTAACACAATAATTAAAAACACAATTAAGAACAAACCAAGTATTTATCATATAATTCAGAAAATAATAACAAGATCTGTCTTAGGTTTCATCCCTCTCAGGTATTTAGGGGATTTAGTTCATATTTATAAAGGAAAACATCTCAAAATTGGAAAAACGACAAAACATAAAGAAAACCTAAAAAACCCTGAAGGAAATTGAAGGGAGATCTTCAGTCTTGATGTAAATCCTGCTTCTGAGATGGATCAATCGGCTTTCTTCGAGTAATTCTTTGCCTTCCACTCTGTGTGTCCTTAAATCCTCTCCTAGGATGTTTATATAGGCTTTGGAATACCTTTCTTAGCCCACAAGTAGTCTTTTTTTTTACTAGAATTAAACAGGTCTTGTTAGGGACACGCCCGTGTGACACGCCCGTGTGAGGTTGCTTGGGCCATGTTCTATTCTGTGTATCACGCACGGGCTTGTGGTCTACCCATGTTAGAGAGTCCAGGCCGTGTTAAATTCTAATTTTGGCCCATTTGGTCTATTTTTGGCCAGTTTCTTGTTCTTTTCATTCTTTTATGCTCACATAAGTATAAAACATGAAATTAAAGGATTAGGAGCATCAAACTCCATAAATCGTATGATAAATCATCCATAAATATGCCAAGTATGGGATAAAAATATGTATATGTTATGGTTTATCAATTGTGCAAAATAGTTGAAAGTTTAGAGATTCACCATGATTGAATAAGTGTTGTTTGCTGGGTTTTTATGGAAGAAAATGAGTCATTGTTGTTAAATAAACAACTATTATAAAAGGGAGTTCATGGAAAACACCTAAATTGGACTTAGTTGTAAAGTTAGAAAATAAAGAGTAGGTGTGTAAAATAATAGGAATTTTGGGTTACCATAAAAGTGAAAAGAGTTTGGTTAGGCTTGGTTGATAAGGAAATTTGATAAATATCAATTTTTGAGGCTAGGGGTAAAATGGTCATTTTGCCAAGGTCTAAGGGCAAAATGGTCATTTTTCCAATTCTTGATTTATTTAGGTTAAATTAGTGACTAAATTAGTGAATTTTTATTGTTATATATCAAGAATTGCCAAATTTGAACCTAGACCGGGGAAAAGCTAAGCAAAACGATTAAACCGAAAAGTCATTTTCCATTTTGTATATCGATGAAAGTTGTAGGTAAATAATGCAACATTTCTAAATTTTATGCATGAAATCATTGTATTGTTGTAAAATTATGTGTTGTGATATGAGAAATGTATACAAATAGTTAATCGAGCATGAATTGTGGAAATGATGATTTTTTTTCGTGAAATGATAAGAACATGCGTAGTAGAGCCCGGTTGAACAATTAGAATAGATTGGATATTCATGCCATGACATTGAGTAATGTGTGTGCTAGTGTAAGATATGTTTGAGATATGCATCAACCACATTATGAGAGCCAGTGTAAGACATGTCTGGGACATGCATCGGCTTTGAGACGAGAGCTAGTGTAAGATCTGTCTGGGACATGGCATCGACATCGATAGGTGAGAGCCAATGTAAAACCTGTCTGGGACATGGCATCGGCCTCGATACATTGAGAGTCAGTGTAAGACCATGTTTGGGACATGGCATCGACTTGATATGTGAGCTAGTGTAAGATCATGTCTGGGACATGGCATCGGCTTGATACCTTACGTTGGAGGCTTAATAAATATCCTTTCATATTCTACATAGTTCAACGGGAAAATTCAAATTCAATCTTACTGTGAGATATTGTGATAACCTTTGCGAGTGGTGTAGTTGCCTAAGTGTAATGTATGAAATATGAGCTCACTGGCATGTCATGTAATTAGAAATGGATGAAAACGAGTAAGTCAAGTTGTGCTTGTCCCTTGTATCATGCATAGATTATGATGTGTTGAGAATATGATTTAACATTGTAATTATGTTGTCTTTTATTTACTTGCAACTTACTAAACTTTACGCTTACCCCTCTTTCTTCCATTTTCTTTTAGTGCCGCTCAAATAGCTCATGGATCATTGGACTTTGGAGGTCTCGATCACACTATCAGCATAAGCATTTGGTATAGTTATATTTTGTGTTTTGAGTAATGGCATGTATAGATTATCCGGTCATTTTGGTGTAAGTTACACTGGTTAGCCAATTATGTTGGCCATTTATTTTATAAAGTTCCTTTTGTAAATGGCCATTGGAATTGGCCAAAATTGTTCAAGTTTTTATTACTGAAATGAGGATGAGTTCATGGAAATTATAGATGGTTGCTTAGATTAATCGTGCATGCACATTATGCAATTGTGGTCATTGGATAAATGCATAGTTATGGACATTTAGACGTATATTGATGTCAAGACATGATATAAAAATGTTGGGTTATATTTGATCTTGTTTCAGGGTGGCAAATAGGCTTGGTAGATAGCCTATTTTTGTCCACATGGGTAGACACACGGGCGTGTGTCTAGGCCGTATGTAACGCACGGTCAATCCCACGGGCGTGTGGTTAGGCCGTGTGTCCCCTGCACCTTGCATGGATAGAATTAAATGCCCAGTAGTAAACGTACGGGCTGAGACACGACAGTGTATCTCAACCATGTGGAGGGCATGGCCAAACACACGGGCGTATGCTACGGCCGTGTGATTGCGAACGTTAGAAACAAAATACCCAGGTTTTTTCACACAGGCTGCGACACGGGCGTGTCATGGCCGTGTGAGAGACACGGGCTAAGCACACGGGTGTGTACCACAGTCGTGTGTCTGCTGACGTCAAAAATAGAATATTAAAGTTTTTACACACGGGCCACGACACGGGCATGTGAAGGCCATGTGAGGGACACAGGCTGAGCACACGGTCATGTGCCAGGCCGTGCAAAAACCCCTGTAGGTTTGATTTTAGAAATTATTTCCACACGGACGAGTGACACGGATGTGTCCCTAGGATTCTTAGGCCGTGTGAACCACACGGGCCATCAGCACAGCCATGTCTAGAGGCCATACGGGCGTATTGCCCTTCCACACGGGCGTGTGCCCTGTTTATAGTAGTTTTTGAAGAAATTTTCTTGAGTACCTGAAATGGTCCTAGATTGTTTTTAAACCACGTTTTAGGCCTCGTAGGCCCATGTGAAGGTCTGTAGGACATTGTTTGAAAAATTTTTAAATTGGGATGCATTTCATTGGGTGTAAGTTGAATGGTTACATGTGATTTAGTAAGGTAACGCCTCGTACCCTATCCCGACGTCGGATACGGGTAAGGGGTGTTACATATTTGGTCATTTAAGTTGGCCTAAATTATGTGTTGGATAAGTATTATATGTGATGTATATAATGTTTTGTGTTTTGGCATTGTTTGCCATGGTTGTTAATATGACTAAATGGTTGCTCAATTGGTTAGTTATTAATGCTTGAGGAATGGTATATTGTGGCATGATTCATAGATGATAAATTGATATATTTGAGAGCATGATTAGTTGATGGAAAGGTGATATAAATGCATTTTAGAAGTTATGTGAGTTTGATGATTTTGGCATAATGATTTGGTATGTTTTGAATATGAAATTGAGTAGTTGAAATGGTTGTGAATAGATGGCATGATATGTGATTTAATTAGCATGTTTTGGCTGCCTAAATATGTGTTAAAATGATACCATTTTGATGGCTAGGTGTGTATGAGATAAAGGTGGCAAATTGGCTTTGCAAATAGCCTATTTTTGTCCACACAGGCAGAGACACAAGCGCGTGTCTCAACCGTGTGCGCAGATGGTCATGGTACACGGCCATGTGTCCCCTGTAGTACCCTTTCGAATTAAGTCAGTATACCCTACAGGTTTGATACGGCCTAAACACACGGGCGTGTCTACTGGCCGTATGTAATATACGGGCTGGCACATGGGTGTGTAGCCTGCCGTGTGGCCCAAGTCAGTAAGCCCTCTAGTTTTTCCATGGTCATGGCATACAGGCGTGTCTCCAGCCATGTAGTGCAAGTCAGAATGTATGCCCTGTTTTCACACGGCCTGTGACACGGGCTTGTCTGGTCACACGACCTGCTCACACGGGCGTGTGACCCTTAAATGTTGGAAAATTTCATAAGTTTCTCAAAGTTTGCATATGTTATTGGTTTAGTCCCAAACCACTTCTAAGCATGTTTTAAGGTCTCGTAGAGCCTTATAAGGGATATTGTGAATGTTTGAATGAATTTTTTATTATGAATGCATAAATGTATGTGAATGAGATTTATTATCCGATAATGCCTCATAATGCTATTCCTGCGACGGATACGAGTTAGGAGTGTTACACTAAACTTCTCGGATCAGCAGTGACGATGAACTTAATTTGCATTTCTGTTTAGTAGCAAAATAGTGTAAGTTTATTTACTGAAGTTGGATCTGAAGTGTAGTTTATGTAGTACTGATTGGTCGAACCCTATTAAGGTGTTTAGGTTAATTCTAACATTATTTTGTCATGTTGTTTGATTAGGTTTGTTCAGCTTTGAGTAGGGGGAAATTGCGAATTAACAATTGGGCTATGAACTTGTAATTCAAGTGTGGGACTTAGTTAAATGTGAATTGTGAATACAAGTACTTCTTGTTTGATTTGGCCAAATGATTATGAGTCTTTGATAGTTGTCTGATTGATGCTTATGTTTGGTGTTTGGCCGAATTGTGTATGTACCCTTCAAAGGGGAAACTGAATGCATGTATATTTCTTTTTTATGCATGTTGAATGTGAAGTGCGAATCTTACCTTTGTGTGCATTATTTGTAATTGATATTATGTGTTAATAATTAATAAATTAATCTTGTTGGTTTGGGCATGGCCGAATGGCTTAAAGTCAAATTAGGGAAATGTTGAGTAAGGTACGTATCAAGTAATTTAGTCTAATGTTAAAGGACTTGTTTGGGATCGCCTGAATGTGAAATCGTCATATGTGATTGTCAGATGATTTACCTTTATTAAAGTTTATTATTAGCATAATCGCGATGAGCACTGTATTGTATATTATGAAATTTGTTATTGTTCATTGGTTGCATGTATAACATATGACTCTTTGTGACACTGTTCGAATTGCATATTAAGCATGCATTGATTGTATTGTACTTTGTACGTTTGTTACATACCATTAATGCCATTGATTGATTGACGAAAAGTGTGCAAGTGATATACTGAAACTGTTACCAAAAGCATATTCAACATGCCATTGTTCTGCACTATAATTGTTTTCTATCATGCATGATTGTGCTTCATTCATGGCATATCATTTACATTGCATGGGACTTAGAATTGATGGGTAACAGAGGAGTTCCGTGGAGTTTTCGCGGTATTTAAATTCGCAATATTGTTGTCAGTGCACTGCACCAGATTATTGTAGGAGGTACCGGATATTGATGGCTTGACCACATCATTGGCAGCACCGTTTGCATCTTATTGGCAGCTTGTCTGCATTATTAACAGTTTACCACAATTTATTGGTAGTTTATCTGTATTTCTGGTGGCTCATCCACATTACCGACAGCTTGTCTGCAAATTATTATTGGTGGTTTTTCCACACTGAGCTATGGCTCCTAATTGTTTTAATGATTCAATAAATGGGTTTTAAGGAACTTATGTTGTGTAGCGGATGGATGGGTAGGACCTTATTGCATTGTTATTCTCGAGCATGTATATGCATAATTGTTGGAAGCACCATGATTCTATGAATTCTATGTACCATTGTGATTACCGATAATCTGTTATTTTTTGTTCAATTGTTTAATGATTTTCTTTCATGATTTGTAAGCTGTTTGCCTTTAATTAAGACCCGCATTAGCTTTTTAAGCTCATCCCATAAGTTTAACATTTTTTTAGGTAAGCCCCAAGGTTAAGGCTCAAATTTGGCAATTTAGAGGTCTCGTCTTTTTTTATTAAATAAAGTATTTAATTTTATATTTTTTTATTTATTTGGTTTGTAACATTTAATTTTATGAATTGTGGCATGGGATTGGATTTCGGAATATATTTAGTTATTGCATGCATGAATGTTAAGAATTGGATAAGTTAAATAATTTTCTAAATTAATAATTTGTCATTAAAGTTAGTAATTATGGTTTTATTAACAAATTTGAACAATGATTTTTCCATTACAAAATTGGATTTTTTTGGAAGCTAAATATGTAATATAATTTTAAAATTAATGAGAATCTTTTTAATTGAAATTTTAATTAAACTTTGCAAAAAGAGATACCCACTACGGTTTTTCGAAAAATAATCAATCGCTTTGAAAATAAGTTTCTGAGAGTCTGTTTGATTCTTCTGGGCCATTATGGTGGCCGATGTGACTTTCATAATCTAATCATAATTCATAAGCTGGATTGGGGAGGTTACACTATTTATATAGGCTAGCCAAATTTTCATTTTAATTTAGTAAGTTTATACTTAGCTTTTTTTTCATTTAGTTCTTTACATGTTACTTGTAGTTCAAGTAATCTTAAGTTAAAGTAAGATTAGAACATTTAGTTTTTAGGGTTTTTTTTTTGTTTGAAAGGGTTACCCCTTTTATTATTAATTTTACTTGTTATTTAGGTAATCCTAATTAAAATAGTATCAGAACTCTCAGTTTTTAGGTCATTTTTTTAGTTTGTTAAACTCTTAGAGTTGTTATTTGTGCAAGATCTCATTCTTGTGATTTTTAGATTTGTTTTCAATTCATTTTCTTTTAAGATTTTGTGGTGGTCATGATTGATTAGATCTAATTTTGGTGTTTGTTAAAGCCAAGTTCTTTAAAGGATTCCATTTGAGCACCTCTTCTTTTCATTTTTCTTGTTCTTTCCTTATTCTTCTTTTTGTCATTTTTATGTTCTTAAAACAAACTAATTTGTTTTCTTTTTGTCATTTTTATGTTCTTAAAACAAACTAATTTGTTTGCAATCTATTTTTCCAAGTTCAAGAACTCTTCTTTGGGTCGAAATTCTTTATGTTGAGTATGACTCCTATTTCAGTCAAATTTGAGAAATAATATTTCAGTTAAACTATGTTTATTTGTTTCAATCAAACTCTGATTAGTCTAGATTATTTTATTATTATTTGACCTATGAATTCAGCCTATAAATAGGCTCTTTTACAACCTTAAAAATACACCCATTAGAGATTAGAACTCATAACACATTTAGAGAATTTTGTGTTTACGTTTTGAGGGTTCTTTATTTTAGTGTTTTTGGGGTTTAGTTTTTATCTCCATCTTTTGTACTCTTTGTTTCTTTGCCATTATAGTAAAATTATCTTTGCCCGTGATTTTTTATCCTCTTTGGAAGGGTTTTTCCACGTTAAATTTGTGTGTTCAATTTCTCAATTAATTCCGCTATTATTTTTTACTTATTGCTTAATTGGGTCGATCTCAACAAGTGGTATCAGAGCTAGTTCAATTTTCATAAATCTGCCCATTCAGAGATGGTAGCAATAAGGTTTGAAATTGAGAAGTTCGATGGTGAGACAAATTTCAATATGTGGCAAGTTCGAATTATGGCAATTCTAGTTCAAATTGGCTTGAAAAAGGTTGTTACTGGGAAAAAGCCTAAGAATCTAAATCAAACAGAATAGAAAGAGCTTGATAAAAAGGCCTTGCCTGCAATCCAGTTGTGCCTCGCGAATACGGTATTGCAGGAAGTATTGATGGAGAAAACCTCATCCACCTTGCAGAAAAGGTAAAAAACTCTTTATGCGACTAAGTCTCTAGCTAACCGTTTAATGTTGAAACAACGTCTATTTATGTTTCGCATGTTTAAAGATGAGCTTCTTAGAGATCACATCAGTCAATTTATTACTCTTTTAAATATTTTAAAGAATGTTGAGGTTCATATTGATGATGAAGATCAAGCTATGCTATTGTTGTGCTCTTTACCCCTTTATACAAGTCTTTCAAGGAGACCCTGATTTATGGCAGAGACAAACTCTAGTTCAAAGATGTGAAGGGTTATTTGTTGAGTAGAGACAAACTTAACAATGAGTTTGGTTTGGATAGTAAGGCAGATAAGCAAGCTTCCGTTTTGGTAGCATTAAAGAAAAGAGACAAAAGGTATCGCTATTGTAAAAAGTTAGGTCATGTCAAAGCAGATTGTTATAAACTGCGAAATAAAAGAGCTGTTGAGAGTAACAAGGAAGATATGGCTTGTGCTAATTTGACCGATGAAAGCAGTAATGATTTCTTATTAGTGTCAACAAGCGATAACTCAAAGCCCACGTCTGAGTGGATCCTAGATTCCGGATATTCTTTCCATATATACCCCAACAGAGAATGGCTCTCCACATATAATTCGGTTGAAGGTAGAGTTGTACGCATGGGAAATGATTCATCTAGTAAGGAAATGATTCATCTAGGACACTCTCAGATGTCAAGTATGTACCTGATTTACAAAAGAATCTCATCTCCTTGAGTATTTTAGACTTGAAAGGATGTAGAATCAACATCGAGTCGAGAGACATTGATGCGTCATTGAGAGCACCAAATATATCATATCCCTACAAAAATAATGAAAAGAATAGTATAAGGGAAGTAGGGTCAAATCCTCAGGGACTAGATTTGCACAATGCCTTATTTCGCGAGATCTTAGATAGAATCGTGCCTAGTAAAACCTGCGTTCTTGAAAAAAATAAAAAAATAGAATTAAGTTTGATTGAATTGTAATTACAAAAATTTTAAAATTAAAATTAAAATGAAAGACAGAGTTTGAGAAAAGAGAGTTTTTTTATATGGCGAGATTCTAGCCTCTGGTTGTCTCGATCCTCCTTGGGTTCAATCCTTGGCTTTTAGGTGATCCTTCTCAAACTGAATAAGCCAGTTATAGTGGAAGAGGACGCCTACGGCAACCAACTCCACTTAGGGTTTAGACTTATGATTTAGAGGAGCCTGACTCTAGCTAACCGTCGCTCTTGTGGGACTATCTTACACTAGATCATCACTTCCCAATGGCAAATCCCACACCATTTTGTCTCTTGGGCTCGACAACCATTGACGTAGTAAGCTAATGAACCGACTGTGCAATCTTCCCAAAATATACAAATCGGCCGTCTTTGCACAAGATAAAAAGATCACTTTTAAAGGGACATGGACAGAAGCATCAGCCCCGTAATGCGGAGAAGTGATGAATATTTGTTGAGAAGGCTAGGCGCGGATTCTAAGCCTCATGAACCCCTTTTGTGGATTTTTGACAACCTATGGCTAGATAAATTTAATGGCTCATGTTTTTTGGGAAAAAGAAATAAATGTAATAGAAGATGAAAATTTTATTGAATAAAGAAAAGAACAAAGGCTAGGCTTTTTGGGAGAGGGAGTGATTATAGAAAAGATGATATGAAATTTGTGTTACTCTATCCCCTATTTATAGCACTAGGAAACTTAGTCTAGTCCTACTTAAATTCTAAAAGATAAATATATATAAATAAAAATAAAAGCTAAAATAAAATCTAAATAATAAAATCTAACAATTATCCTAATATAATTAAAATTTAAATAGAGTCTTTTGTTTATAAAATATCTTTTTTTTGCATTTTTGCCCTTAAGTCCTCCATACTTGCATTTTCGGCACCAGTTTTTTCCTATGTCGCATGTTGGCCCACTTTATCTTCAAATTCATGCTTTTTGCCCTTAAATTTACTTTTGCCTACAATTTGGTCCCTACAAGCTAAAAGACCATAAATAGCTCAAATTAGTAGAATCATACTCAAAATAAATATGCAATTAACACATAAGAACATGTCATTCTAGAGTATTATCAGACATTAAAGTATCTCATGGAGCTCTCGTTTTGTTAAAAGGTAAAAGAACCAGCAGTCTTTATATTTTGGAAGGTTCTACAGTGACCGGTGAAATAGAACATCCCTCATCCGTTACGGAGTCAAAGTCAACTTGTTTGGAGCAGAGGCAAGTTAGTCATAGGAGGGAAAAATGTATGACTGTTTCGTTGAAGAGAGGTTCTCTTTTGGATGCAGGTTTTGAAAAGTTAGGACACTATGTTTGTAAAAATCAGACCCGGGTTAATTTTGATTTGGCAGTGTACAAGTCGAAGGCTAGAAGTCTTCTAGTTTCTGAGCACAGATTCAACTTAGTTAATTCCTTGCATAATTCAAGATAGGCTCGTGGCGAGCTTTGGTAAAGATGGCATTGTGGAAATATGAGTCAAGGTGGATATTTGTTGAGTATGACTCCTATTTCAGTCAAATTTGAGAAATAATATTTCAGTTAAACTCTGTTTATTTGTTTCAATCAAACTCTATCAGGCTAGATTATTTTATTATTATTTGACATATGAATTTAACTTATAAATAGGCTCTTTTACAACCTTAAAAAAATACACCCATTAGAGATTGAAACTCATAACACATTTAGAGAATTTTGTGTTTACGTTTTGAGGGTTCTTTATTTTCGGGTTTTCGGGGTTTTAGTTTTTATCTCCATCTTTTGTACTCTTTGTTCTTCTGCCATTATAGTAAAATTATATTTGCCTGTGGTTTTTTATCCTCTTTGGAGGGGTTTTTCCACGTTAAATTTATGTGTTCAATTTCTCAATTCATGCCACTATTTTTTTTCTTGTTGCATAATCGGGTCGATCCCAACACTTTATTTGGGAGTTAAAAAACTTCAATCCTAATTCTTCTCAAACTAAAATGAATGATTAAAGTGTAAATTTATTAACAATTGAATAACTTTGGGAATAATTTACCTTATAATGAATAGTGAGTTAATAATCACATTTGAAGTCCATTACAAAATTAATAAACAAGTAACTTTGAATAGTTGAACGAATAACTTCTAAATTCCAAAAGCTTACTCTCAACTTATCTTTATTGTTTAATTTATTTCAAGGAACTTATCTTTCATGTTTAATTAATTTCATAGCTTTTCGAGGTTAAGAAAAGGTAAATGCCAAAAGCTTTTAGAAGTTTAGATATTAATGACCTTGTTTCTAGCAGCTTGCACAAGTTTGCTTTTTGGTCGTTAATGCTGATGATTGCATTACTTTGTATTAGTTAATATCTACTATAAAGTTCTCATAATGGCCTTAAAAGTTGAAGGTTTTTGTAGTTTTATTTATTGGTTATTTTCCCTTTTACACCTTGGGCTTACCACTTCAGAATGGTGAAGCTCGGTTTTGCTGCTATTAATAAAATTTGGCATCTTTATACGTCAAAGATACGCAATTTACTCATACAAGTTTATTTATATCAGAAGTGGTGAATGATTTTTGGCGTTTTGAAGTTTTGGCTCTTGCAATGTTTCACTTCTAACTTACTCCATTTTCCTATTAGCAAGGAAGGATTTAGTGGAATATTAAACATCTTGTTTTGGATTTGGTAATTTAATTTTAAATAATAATAATAACAATCTCACATTCAAAAATTAATATTTTATTAATTTAGTTAGAGAATGCAAAAAACTATAAACCAGCCTAATTAAACTCAATGTAAACAAGCTTAATCAAACTTGAACATGAGCTTAAAAATGATTCTCGATCGAGCTTGAGCAAAACATCTGTCGAAATTATTTTTTTTTGAAATCGACTTTTTATTTGAAAACAAAAATGGGAGTCACCACTAATCCTTTTTTATGAGGTGTGATCGGGTCACCTCGTAATTTGATCATTTTAATAAGAGATTTGATTAAAACAATTTTTTTCGACAAAAATCTAGAAAATAGGTTCCGGAATCGGTTACGTACGAGGAAGGATTAGCACCCTCGTAACGCCCAAAATTGGTACCTAGTTGATTAATTAATATCTTTATGTCGAAAGTTGAAAACTTGAAAAGAATTTAAAATACGATCCCTCTGTGTATTAATGTTACTTTTTGTAAAATCTCTTAAATAAATCAAAATATGTAAAGGACACATTATCTCGAAGTAACAAAAGGGTCGTATCCCGTAAGTTAGGACACGACATTTCAAATCCTCGAGAATAAGTTAACTCTTTATTTTATTATATAAATCTCATGTATTACAATTTTAAAAGGATATTTGGTCATTTAAGTTCAATGTGAAAATCGAAACCCCATAAGTTAGGGTACGACTTTTCGAAACTCCAAATGCGTAATATTGCCTATTTTTATATTTCCTTTTTTCGAAAAATAACAAGTGTAAAATTTAAAACGATGCGTATTTATCTTATTCGAAGTATAGTGTAAAAGAATGAATATATTTAAACGTGGCTCGCGACATAATTGTGACAATAATAGAATGAAAGCGCGAATAAGCGAAATGACGATATATCTAGAATAATAATAAAAATAAGCAATGGCAATAATCAATTAAATATAATATAAATTAAATAATAATGTGAAAAAAAAAAAGAAAAAAAAGGGTGAAATATGCATGATAAAAAAAATATACATGAAAGTATCAAAAAAAGAAATAGATAAATAACAAGGAAAAATAATACAATGATGATAATAACAGCTTATAAACAATTGTATTTTTTTAAAAATAATAATAATAATAATAATAATAATAATAATAAAGTAAATGAATAAATAAATAACAAAGTGAATAAATAAAACAAATATATATAATATTAGACTTACGTATTTTAAAGGAATAATAAATAATAAACAAATATACAACATGAACATAAATAATAAAATTAATCAAAGGACTAAATTGAAAGTTAAATAGAATTAAAGGCATAAATTGTAATATATTAAATAATAAAATCGAAAGAGGACCCAAATGGAACGCACGCAAAAAGGAAGGGACCAACTTGGAAATTATCCCATGTCCCCAAAACGACACCGTTCAGGTATTTGCCTTCTAAAATGGTCTAAGGACCAAATTGAAAAAAAAAATTCGTGGCAAAATTTAAAAATATAAAAAAAGGCATAGGACCAAATCAAAACTAGTCACAAAAGCGGAAGGACTGCACGCGCATATATCCCTTTCAAGCAAAAACACGCTGATCCCAAGTCAGATCGGGTCAGGTCGGATCGGGTTGCATCAAAACAATGTCGTTTGATGCTTGAGGAGACAGGCCAAAACGGCGCCGTTTCTAGGCCCTATTTAAGTCAAATTTTTCCAAAAAAAAAAAATCATTCCACCTTTGTTTTTGAAAAAAAATCAAAAAAGCTCTCCCCTCTCTCTTAAAGCCTCCAGGCTGGCGTAACTCTGGCAAAGGCTCCGATCGTCGGACCACCGTGGCGACCGCCGGTCGCTAGCGACGGCGCCGCCATCCACGGTGACCAGAGATTTCAAAAAAATGGCCATTTTTAGCTTTTTGACTCTCGATCTTGAAAAAATGCCATCTTTCATCGGAGATGGCAGTCTCGACCACCCACAGCAGCGCAAATACAAAAAAAAGGTAAGATCTCGGCCCCCCTTTTTATTTTTGTTTATTTCTTTTAAAACCAAGTAAAAAAGGTAGAAAAAATAAAAAAGAAGGATAAAAAAAATATCACCTTTTAGGAATTTTTTTGTTTCTGATTTACTTTTTTTGTATTTTGATTCTTTGTTTTCGTATTCAATTTTCTATTCGAAAAAAATACATTGAGATTTTCGTGGCTTTTATAGTCGATTTACAAAACTGTTCGTTACTACTTTTTGTTTGTTTCTTTGTTGTTTCTTTCTGCCTTGCGTGTCTGTTCTTCTTTGCAGGTGGCAGTGGTGGTGGTGGCAGAGGGTGTCAGATGCGCGTGGAGAGGCGACGCGACGTAGATATGTGGGTAGGGTTTCTTCTTCTCTTTTTTTTTTTTATTGAAAATAGTTTAGTTTTGGGGCCATTTGGGCCATTAGGGTTTTTTAATATTTGGGCTTGCTATTTTTTTTTTTTGTAAATAGGTTGTAATTTAGACTGTAGACTGTTATTTTATTTTGGAAGTTTATATTTTTGTATTTGGTTTTTTGTCTGGTTCGGGCCCAGGCAAATTTGGGCCTCTACAGTTGCCCATTTTTGCTCATTTTCGTGTAACGAAAATGGAGCAAAAACTTTAAAAAGGGTCAAATTTGCCTGGTCTTGCAAAATCTCGACCTGTTTGGTGCTTCTCTCTTTCAAATAGCTTCGTTCTAACCCACTGCTCCATTGCAACTTCAGAGAAATAGGATTTGGTATCTTTAACTTGCTCTACTGCAACTCCGGGGTAATAAGGTTTGGCTTAAATCTACTCCTCTGTAACTTTTGAGAGATAAGATTCACTATCTTCAATCTGCTCCACTGCAACTTCAGAGAGATAAGATTTGTGACTTGTAGCTTTAATTTGTTCCACTACAACTTCAGGGAAATAAGATTCGCATTACAATCTGCTCTACTGTAACTTTAGGGAGATAAGATTTGTAACTTGTAGCTTTAATCTGTTCCACTACAACTTCAGGGAAATAAGTTTTGCATCTATAATCTACTCCAGTCCAACTTCAGGAATATAAGGTTTGTAGCTTTAATCTGCAACTTCAGAGAGATAAGATTCGATATCTTCAATCTACTCCACTACAACTTCAGGGAAAGAAGATTTGTGCCTTTAATCTGCTCTACTGCAACTGTAGAAAGATAAGATTTGTCACGGTGACCTCAATCCGTCCCACTGCAACTTCAGGGATTTAGGATTTGTGACTTGTAGCTTTAATCTATTCCACTGCAACTTTAGGGAAATAAGATTCGCATCCTCTATTTGCTCCACTGCAACTTCAGGGAGATAAGATTTGTGGCTTCAATCTGCTCTACTGCAACTTCAGGGAGACAAGATTCGCCATAATGACTTCAATCCATCCTACTGCAACTTCAGGGGTATAGCATATGCAATTTCATTAATCTGTTACACCGTTCTCCCAGGAACATAACATGTAAAATCCATTTTATGGGTCTCTATTTACCAAATGATTAGGATGTTATGATTAAAATGAATCAAATGCTCCTAACTAGATGTGTATGAATGATGTTTGCATGAATGCAAAAATATCATTGTTTTTAGAATGATCCTTTTTAATGCTTAGGTTGACATTGCTCGTTATTCATCAAGGTTCTATCACTGACGCATTACTTGCCTTCTTGCTCAGCTGGTATCTTTGACAGGAAACCCGAGGAAATAATCGTAATTTGGGCTATTCTTCCCCAAATGTTTCCAACTCTTAAATTTGGTTAGTCCTAATTAGTGGTCCTACTTTAGGTCCTTATACTATTTAGAAGCTTTTCAGAGAAATATGCAGAACTCCTTTTACTTGAATATTATCAGTCCATTAATCATTATTTCAATGAAAAATGCTTGAAAAAGATTATCACAATGGACAAGAAGGAATTTTATTGGGAGCAAAGCTCAAAATGAATAAATTAATCAAAGATAGCAAACGTTGCTAAAATACAAAATGCATAAGATGAAAATAGGTGCCCCAGATATCATAGCATGAGCTTCTTCGCACTAACTTCTCGAGGACCCTTTTGAACTTGATATGTGTTTCGAAGATCCAGAATACTTTTTTGATGCTCTAAGACGTAGCATCCCTTCACCTTGTTAATTCAGGAATAGCAAGACTACCATATGCCCCATCTTCGATCAAAATTTGAATTGCCCTTTTCCTGGGTTTTCAATTCAAACCTCTTTGGTCTCTAGGTGCCCTTTGCAGGTTTTCGCCTTGGCCTCTCCTCCTTTTTTTAGGTGAAGCATATTTTGACTAAATCTGAATTCATAAGATTAGGCAAGTTTTTTCCATCCATCTCAGTCAAAATCAGAGCTCCTCCAGAAAAGGTTTTCTTTACCGTATAAGGTCCCTCCCAGTTTGGCATCCACTTTCCTCTAAAGTCCTTTTGTATGGGAAGAATTTTTTCAATACCAGGTCCCCCTCATGGAATTTTCTAGGGCGAACCTTGTTGTCATAAGCTCGCATCATTCGTTTTTGGTACATTTGACCATGACGGATAACCCTTAGCCTCTTTTCTTCAATCAAGTTCAACTAATCATATTGAGACTGGACCCATTTTGCTTCATCTAACTTTATCTCTGACTAAGCTTGGAGGGAAAGAATCTCGACTTCAATAGGCAAAACCACATCCATTCTATAAACCAAAGAGAAAAGCGTTGCTCCGGTGAAAGTCCTGACAGACGTTAGATAGGTATAGATGGCAAATGGTAACTTCTCATGCCAATCCTTGTAAGTCTCTGTCATTTTTCCCACTATCTTCTTAATGTTCTTATTGGCTGCCTCCACCGTACCATTCATTTTTGGATAATATGGTGACGGGTTATAGTGTTTGATCTTAAATTGACTATAGACCTCTACCATCGTGTTGTTGTTCAAATTCAACGCATTGTCAGATATAATCCTTTCTGGTACCCCATACCGACATATGATCTCTCTCTTCAAGAATTTGCTGACTGTCGACTTTCTAATGTTAGCATATGAAGTGGCCTCTACCCACTTGGTAAAGTAATCATGACGACAAAGATGAATCGATGCCTGTTAGAAGCTTTTGGTAAGATCAACCCAATGACATCCATGCCCCACATATAGAAAGGCCATAGAGAAGTCATAACATAAAGAGGTGAATGAGGCACATGAATTTTATCCCCATAAATCTGACACTTATGGCATTTCTTGGAATAACTGATACAATACCCTTCCATGGTGGACCAATAATACTTGAATCTCATGATTTGCCTGGCCATTATGAAACCATTAGCATGTGTTCCACAAACGCCCTCATAGACTTCTTCTAAGATTTTCTTAGCCTCAACAGTGTCCACGTATCTCAATAGCACCTGATTCTTTCTTATTTTATATAGGATCTCCCCATCTAAGACATAATCATTGGCCAATCTTCTCAACGTCTTTTTATCATTCTCAATTGCTTGGTCAGAGTATTCACGATTCTTCACATATCATAGTATATCGTGGTACCAAGGATGATCATCATTTTCTTCTTCCTCAATGTTGTAATAATGAGCCGAGCCTCGTAAATACGCATTTGGATAGGTTTTACATCCTCTTATTTATTCACTTTGATCATGGAAGCTAAAGTAGCCAAGGCATCAGCCATCTGGTTTTCATCTCACGGAAGGTAGTAGAAGGTGATGTTGTTAAACTTCTCAATTAACTTAAGAACCAGCCTTCGATAATTAATCAATTTGGGGTCTCTCGTCTCTCATTCACCTTTGAGTTGATAGATCACTCATCAGAATCCCCATATACCTCCAGTGCTTTAATCTTATGTTTTATGGCCGCACAGATACAGATGATGCATGTTTCATATTCAATCATATTGTTTGTGCAATCAAAATCTAATTTTCTAGTAAAGGATAATGATTTCCGTTTGGGGATACCAAGACTGCCCCAATTTCGTTAGCTACAATGTTTAAGGCTCTGTCGAAGTTTAGTTTCCAATGATGGCCTTCTTAAGAGTTTTCTTCAGTAGTTGCAACGTACATTAGATCTTCATTTGGGAAATCAAAGTTCAAAGGCTCGTAATCTTCTAGAGCTCTACTGGCTAGATAACCTACTATTGCATTCCCTTTTATAGCCTTCTGATTCATATAGACTATATCAAATTCGGAAAGCAGAATTTGCCATCAGGTCATTCTTCCATTCAAAGTATTTGACTCTATCATGTACTTTAAAAGGTCCAGTTTTAAGATTAGCCAAGTTGTATGGTATAACATGTACTGTCTTAATCTCTGAGTCGTCCAGATCAATGCACAACACAACTTCTCGACCGATGAATATCTTGTCTCACATTCAGTGAATTTCTTACTGAGATAGTATATTGCTCTTTCTTTTCTTCCTGACTCATCATGTTGGCCTAGTAAACATCCCATGGAATTTATAAATACTGCCAAATACGGTATTAATGGTTTATCTGGGCTAAGTGGCATCAGCACTAGGGCATTGGACAAATAATGTTTGACCTTGTCAAAAGTTTTTGGACACTCCTCATTCCATACACTTGGATTGTGATTTTTAAGCAGATGGAATATGAGGTCGCATTTCTCGGTTAATTGTAAAATGAACAGGGTGATGTAATTTAGTCTTCTTAGAAAGCCTCGAACTTCTTTTTGAGTGCACAGTAGAGGCAACTCTTGTATAGCTTTAACTTTGTCTGGGTCGATCGTAATCCCTCTTTCACTGACAACGAATCCCAATAATTTTCCTGACCTAGCCCTAAAGGTACATTTGTTGGATTGAGCTTTAGCTGGAACTTTCTTAACCTTAAGAATAATTTCCTCGGGGCTTGCACATACTCCTTTTATGTTCTGGATTTTGCAATCATATCGTCGACATAAACTTCGATTTCTTTGTGCATCATATCATGAAATAGAGTTACCATGGCTTTTTGATACGTTGTTCCCGCGTTTTTCAATCCAAATGGCATCACCTTGTAACAAAATGTTCCCCACATGGTTACTAACGTGGTCTTCTCCATGTCCTCAAGATACATTTTTATCTGGTTGTATCCTGAGAAGCCATCCATAAAAGAGAAAAGTGAGTAACCTGTCGTGTTGTCCACTAAAGTGTCGATATGAGGCAATGGAGAATTATCCTTTAAGCTGGCTTTATTCAAATCTCTATAGTCTACGCACATTCATACTTTCCTATCTTTTTTAGGGACGTGGACAATATTGGTGACCTATTTCGAGTATTTAACCACTTGTAAGAAACCAGTATCAAATTACTTATTAACCTTCTCTTTTATTTTCAGCAAAACATCGATCCTCATCCTTCAAAGCTTCTGTTGAACTGGCTTACACTCTTCCTTTATGGGGAGCTAGTGTACCACGATATCAATACTTAACCCGGGCATGTCTTGATATGACCATGTGAAGACATCCTTGAATTATTGGAGTAACTCAATGAAGTCTTGCTTTTTCTCTGCTGCAATGCTAGTTCCAATCTTCACCTCTTTTTCCTCTCCTAAGCTCACAATTTCCATGAATCTTTGTAAGGTAGGATTTATTTCCCATCTTATTCTACCATCCTCAACAAATCAAGAGATAGGTTATAATATCGATCATCTTCAAGATCCTGAGAATCCTCCATACACGTATCTTGCTCAAAAGGAAATTCTAAATCAGTAGCAGCGTCACTCATATCATTGATATCTAGAGACCTGTTATAGGGATGAAGGAAGATCCAAAGAACAACAAAATCTAAGAATAATTATATGTATGGTATGATTATGAATGAAATAGAAAGAATAAAAGAATATTTGCTCAAGACGATACGCAAAGATGCATTTTATTGAAATAAAGATGTTGGACATATGCCTATTTCACAAAAGGATTCTTATTGCTCATAGGCTTAAAGCAATAAACATGTTTTGAACATTACTCTGAATTAATTCTAAAGATTACAATGATCTCTTCCATAGTCCGATTGTTCAGAACACTTCCAGAGATATAAGAACAAATGCCTGACAGGCTTTCCCTAATTTTTTCTTCAGAAATAAGATTGATTCTCCAATTTCCCAACATTTCTTCGGGGTCTTTGACCTCTTTAAAGAATTCCAACTCTTTTGATTTGATTAATTAGTGTCTTCTTGTGAAACTTAATGCATATGATGAAATGTAATGCAGATGAATAAAATGAATACAAAAAGATGTATTGATTCTGATTCAATTCTATTAGAACAACTTTACTAGAAAATGAATCTCTTTACATAAAATGGATATTTACATATATGGTCTTGCCCTAAAATTTAAAGTAAAGACATCGACCCTTTTCTTCATCTCCGGATGTTAAAATCAAATCACGCAAACTTTTCTAAGGGATGCCTTTACTATCTCCTTTTTTCTTGATCCGAACAGTGACCCATTGCTTACTCATCCCCGTGATGTTCATTAGCTTCTTAAGAAAGTCGGGACATTAACAGCTCTAGAATAAGCTTTGTCGGTTTGAATCTTCGGGGCAACAGGGCAGAGTTGTGTACTTTTCTACAGTGGGTACCAAGTCTACCTTTCCAAAAGTAAAGCAACCACAAGCGGGATTCCAATACTGGGCCAAAGCTTAGAATAAATGCTTATCCCCTTTGACATCGAGTAGATAAGGCAAGTCACTGTAGTTACAGTAGAATAATCATTTGATTTCGTTATCCCATTGGTCCCATACCTCTTCTAACTCTTAGAGATTATTCTGAGCCACACCGATGCTAGTGAAATCCCATAAATCTAACATATATCTTTCCGTCCAACTGTCGCCCTTCTCTTGTTGTGTCTTTTCGGACCATATCCAGACGGCCGCATTGTATTCCATTTTATTAAGAAATCCCTTTTCCATGACAATCTCTCTATGTAGCAACTGAACGTCAATCAACACCCATTTTCTATAATAAAAATACAATGCAATCATAACCAAAACAAAACAAAACAAGTTAGTACATTTTATACAAAGCTAAAGCAAGCAAGAACTAATAAATATAACACTTATTCGGGTGACCACTAGGATTTGGTATGGCTCTACCTAGGTAGGTTTTCTAAGGCTCATTATATGCGGTTCGGTTCTAAAGTAAAGGTACCTAAATCTACTGATTCCTCGATCCTCACCCATTATAAACTCATACAGACCGAGTTCAGTTCAGGGGAATACATTTCCTTATAGCTATACGGAGATGAAGATCTCATGAAAACATAAGTACGGATGTATCCCGAAAGTGATCCACTATCCTATACGGAGGTGAAGACCTCACGAAGAAATAGTTTCACACTCCCACTTAAAAGGGTATAATCGGCTGATTATGCAATTGCAATATGGGAAAATATATCAAGAGACTTGAACCAATAAAACAAATATATCATTATGATGAAAACCACAAAAATGAAATGTAACGAAAGGATCGTAAATTTAAACCAAATTTTCAATTTTCGATAAAAAGACAAAAAATAATCAACTTGTGGCTTGACTCTCTTATCATGTTCCCCAGCGGAGTCGCCAAGCTATCGAAACTATTTTTTTTAAATCAACTTTTTATTTGAAAACGAAAATGGGAGTCACCACCAATCTTTTTTTATGAGGTGTGATCAAGTCACCTTGTAATTTGATCATTTTAATAAGAGATTTGATTAAAACAAGCTTTTTCGGTTTACAAAAATCCAGAAAATAGGTTCGAGAGTCGATTATACATGAGGAAGGATTAGCACCCTCGTAGCGCCCAAAATTGGTACCTAGTTGATTAATTAATATCTTTGTGTCGAAAAAACAATCCCTCTTTGAATTAATGTTATTTTTTTTTGTAAAATCTCTTGAATAAATCAAAATATGTAAAAGGACACCTTATCTCGAAGTAACAAAAGGGTCGTATCCCATAAGTTAGGACACGATATTTCAAATCCTCGAGAATAATTTAACTCTTTATTTTATTATTTAAATCTCATGTATTACAATTTTAAAAGGATATTCGGTCATTTAGGTTCAACAAGAAAATCAAAACGCTGTAATTTAGGGTACGACTTCTCGAAGCTTCAAATGCGTAACATTGCCTATTTTTAAATTTCCTTTTTTTGAAAAATAACAAGTGTAATGTTTAAAACGATGCCTATTTATCTTATTCGAATAGAATGATTGTGACAATAATAGAATGATAGCGCGAATAAGCGAAATGATGATATATCTATAATAATAAAACAACAAATAAGCAATGGCAATAATCAATTAAATCTAATATAAATTAAATAATAATGTGAAAAAAAAGAAAAAAAAGGTGGAATATGCATGATAAAAAAAATATACATGCAAGTATCAAAAAAAGAAATACATAAATAACAAGGAAAAATAATACAATGATGATAATAACAGCTTATAAACAATTGTATTTTTTTAAATAATAATAATAATAATAATAATAATAAAGTAAGTAAATAAATAAATAAAAAAGTGAATAAATAAAACAAATATATATAATATTAGACTTAAGTATTTTAAAGGAATAATAAATAATAAACAAATATACAACATGAACATAAATAATAAAATTATCAAATGACTGAATTGAAAGTTAAGTAGAACTAAAGGCATAAATTGTAATATATTAAATAATAAAATCGAATGAGGACTCAGATGGAACACGCGCAAAAAGGAAGGGACCAACTGAGAAATTATCCCCTGTCCCCAAAACGACACCGTTTAGGTATTTGCCTTCTAAAATGGTCTAAGGACCAAATTGAAACAAAAATAAAAATCCGTGGCAAAAATAAAAAATATAAAAAGGGCATAGGACCAGATCAAAACTAGCCGCAAAAGCGGAAGGACTACACGCGCAAATATCCCTTTCAAGCAAAAACGCGCGGATCCCAGGTCGGATCGAGCGGGTAGGATTGGATCGGGTTGCATCAAAACGACGTCGTTTTGATGCCTGAGGAGACAGGCCAAACGGTGCCGTTTCTAGGCCCTATTTAAGTCAATTTTTCCAAAAAAAAAAAAATCACTTCATCCTTGTTTTTAAAAAAAAAAACTCAAAAAAGCTTTCCCCTCTCTCTCAAAACCCCCCAGGTTGGCGTAACTCCGGCGAAGGCTCCGGTCGTCGGACCACGGTGGTGGCCACCAGTCGCCGGCGACGGCACCGCCGTCCATAGTGGTCGGAGATTTCAAAAAAAATGGTCATTTTTAACTTTTTGACTCCCCGATCTTGAAAAATGCCATCTTTCATCGAAGATGGCAGCCTTAGCCACCCACAGCGGCGCAAACGTGAAAAAAAAAAAAGGTAAGATCTTGGCCCCCTTTTTATTTTTGTTTATTTCTTTTTAAACCAAGTAAAAAAGGTAGAAAAATAAAAAAGGATAAAAAAAGAAAAAGATCACCTTTTAGGAATTTTTTGTTTACGATTTTTTTTTGTATTTTGATTCTTTGTTTTTATATTCAATTTTTTGTTCGAAAAAAAATACATTGAGATTTTCGTGGCTTTTATAGCCAATTTACAAAACTGTTCGTTACTACTTTTTGTTTGTTTCTTTGTGTTTCTTTCTGCCTTGCGTGTCTGTTCTTCTTTGCAAGTGGCTGTGGTGGTGGTGGCAGAGGGTGTCAGACACACACGGAGAGGCGGTGCGGTCAAATGGGCTGCTATTTTTTTAAATATTTGGGCCATTAGGGTTTTTAATATTTGGGCCTGCTGTGTTTTTTGTAAATAGGCTGTAATTTGGACTGTAAACTGTTATTTTATTTTGAAAGTTTATATTTTTGTATTTGGCTTTTTATCTAGTTCAAGCCTAGTCAAAATTGGGCCTCTACAGCATCAAATATTGAATTTTGAATGATAGCGACTCGACTCAATTACACCCTAATTATTTATCAAGGATTATAAACTCATTTTGATTACTGCTAGAAACACCTTAACCATGGTGGATAACGATTAGTAGGAATGGGAAAGCTACCGGTACAGGTACTATTGGACTTGTCCAACAAAACATGGTGTTATGCTCACTGGAACTTGATTGGTAGATAAATAGGCAAACCTAGTTATAATGAAACCTAGTTATAATGACTACGGTGGCAATAGTAGAAAAATTCTTCCAAAAATCGAACTTACTAGCTTCAACACTGAACGTCATCATTTTGCATCTCGCCAAATGAAAGCTTTTTTCTTTCTTCTCCTTTTTGGTGTTAAGAGAAAATATACACATTTTGCAGTACTGTTACATAAAGAACTTAAATGAAAGGCAACACCTTTAACATACATGAAAAAAGATTAAAGAGCATTAGTATGTACCAAAACTCAATGCCATCTCTTTTATTTTGCCTTCGACTTTACTTCAATCAGTCTCCTTACAAATGAGGGAGGTTTTCCCCTTATTAGTCAATCCACAACTATTCTTTTTTTCACTACAAAAACTGCATAAACAATTCCAAGCAAATGGGAAACCTCATAATATTGTTTTCCATAATCAGAATATGAAGAAAATTGCGGTCGGATTCTATTTTGTAATCCGACTGAGAAAAATGGTCTTAAAATTAATTAAAATCTAAGCAATTGCTGCTTAAGTCTCCTCTAGCAAAAAAAAATTCAGTCAGATGGACCAATCATTTTCTCAGGCACCACAAGAGTGTCGAATTCTTCGCTTGTGAGCACACCAAGGCTCAATGCTGCTTCCTGCAGAAGATAAGCGCAGAAACAAGTGTCGGTTATATTCAGTATTTCAGCCATCAAATGAAAGGATTAGGACAAACATTGAAACAGTTCCATATGAGAACAACTTAAGTGAGGTCGAATTTCCATATTAAGATGTCAGTAAGTACAACAAAACAAAGTCATTGCTAACCACGATTGCATCAAAGATACTCAAGAAGTGAACCATAAAGAGAAGAAACAAATCTCACCTTCAAAGTGGACCCCTCCTTGTGTGCTTTCTTGGCAACTGCTGCAGCATTGTCGTAACCAATTTTCTGAAAGCAAAGAGATCATTAGAGACGTGTTCAAAATGCAAAAGACTCATTGAGGAACAACTGATCCTAGATAGAAGCAGGGAAGAGAACTTACAGGGTTCAAAGATGTGACAAGCATTAGAGACTGCAAGACCATTCAAAATTTCACAAGACAACATATGATCATTAGCTTGACAATCTATCATATGATATCAAAATAAACTTAAAATATTCAGGATGTAGCATCAACTGACCTCATGCAGTAATTTAGAAATTCTTTCCCTATTGGCTTGAATTCCCGTCACGCAGTTCTTCTCAAATGAAGCAGATGCGTCACCCAGCAATCTTAATGACTAATAGCAAAGGACAATATCATCAATGAATGAAAATGAACACATTCAATATTACATTATTGTTAACCAGAATCCTAAGTGGAGAAATCAAGTCAAGTCAAGCATATGACTGTCAATCTCAAAATCTAAAATATCTTCATTGCAAAACTCGCATAATTCTTATGTATAATTTTTATAGTCTTAGGAAATAAAGAGATTTGGCCTTTCAAATGAGTAGTGCAGAAAATTTACAATTCAGATTTTGAAGCGTTGAAATCAAGCATACAATTTTCAAATCGCAAATTCTAAGAATATTTTTCATTGAAAAACTCACATAATTCATACTTATAATTTTAGTGAAGTCATATGAAATAAAGAGAATTGGCATTTCAAATGATTACTGCAGAAAATTTACACATTCAATTTTGCAAGTGTTGAAATTAAATGAATGCAGCTTTTCAATAACTTTGGTAGTAGAAAACACATACATGCAGGAGTGCATTAGCAATCATTGGCTTGAACACATTCAATTCAAAGTGGCCATTGGATCCGCCCACTGTGATAGCAACATGGTTACCCATTACCTGCAAGAAACTTTCCATCTTGTTATAGACTGATAAAAGAAAGTGAAAATTTAACCACCACAAGATAAATTCTCCAGCTGGACAACACCATCTAAATGTGAAAAAATAACAGTAACATATATTTACCTGGGCACAGACCATAGTGATAGCCTCACACTGGGTAGGGTTTACCTTCCCCTGAAACAGAATAACTTCAGTCAAACTAACAAGATTATATGGGAAGAACAATAATCAAACAGCAAATAGAATAGAAGTAAAAAACGGACTTTGCTGATAAATGAATCCATGGAAATTGAGATGAGAATCTTACAGGCATTATACTGCTACCTGGCTCGTTTTCAGGAAGAATGAGCTCACCAAGGCCACATCGGGGACCACTGAATAAGAAAAATGCTGAAACCATCAGAATAACGCCAAACCACACTCACACACACACACACACCCAAAAGAGGGTTATCCAAATTGCAGACAAACCTTCCCAGTAAGCGTATGTCATTTGCAACCTTCATCAGGGATGTAGCAACAGTGTTTAGGGCTCCGCTAGTTTCAACAAAGGCATCATGTGCAGCCTGATTAAAGAGAAATAAATATTCATGAATGTGTTAACTATTTTGCATGACAACTTAGAAGATATAAGCTAATGATCAATTCCTTCAACCTAAAACAAAATGGAAAAACAAATAAATAAAAGCTTGATCAGAGAGAGCTAAGAGATTCACCAAAGCTTCAAACTTATTTTCTGCTGTGACAAATGGCAAGTTTGTCTCATCTGCTACAGCAGCAGCAATTTTTGCATCAAACCTAGATCAATTTTAACATTGGGCACTGTCAAGTTCAGTACGAGAATCCTAAAGGAACATTGTTATGATGATAAATAATGCTCTCAAACAAAAAGTTCATTCTTCATAATAATTTAAGTTTAAGTTTGCATTTAGCAAACTTGGTGACAGCGGCTTCAAGCCATGGCACAGCAGATGCAACATCTATTAATATAAAAATAATATATAGAAAGTTTACAAAGGTGCACTAGCTTTAAACAAGCATTCAATGACCAAAGAGTATTTCTGAGGCTCAGACCATAAAATATAAGAGATAAAACATGAATTATAGCTTAAAAGAGAAGTACGGATTATACAAGGCTTGGATCTTAATAAATCACAGAGCAATATTGAAGCAACCAGGTAAAATAAATCAAGCATATAGCATCAGAATAAAACGAACAAAAGAAAACCAACTGAAATTGACAAAGGAAAATAGACATAATTACAAAATCAGAGAAGCAATGACATACCCTTTCTTTGTGTTCAATCCTGTCCCAACGGCAGTACCACCTTGTGCTAGCTGTCATACAGCACCCCTATATGTCAGTAGTCAGAAAAGATTACATGGAATAACATACAATCAAATGAGATAGCATGCCTGATACATGCGTGGAAGGGTGCACAAAACCCGATCAATTCCATACTTGACCTATAACAAAACAAAAACACAACATAATTAAAAGTTATCCCTCATTGCCACCTGTTCACTAAACATAACTGACACCAAAGTACATAAAAGAAACTGCTAGAATAATGAGCTTACTTGTGTAGTATAGCCACTGAACTCTTGACCAAGAGTCAAAGGTGTTGCATCTTGAGTGTGAGTGCGACCAATTTTAACAATATCGTTGAATTCAATAGACTGGTGAAAACAACACAAGCAAAACTTAACTTCAGTTTGAAGCCATCCAAATTAAAAACTCGCTGGTATGGGAGCAAACATAAAACACAAAGACAGTTAGGATTATTGGACCAAGTAGCCGTTATATATATATATGTGTGTGTGTGTGTGTGTATGTGTGTTTGTGTAGAGAGAGAGAGAGAGAGAGAAAGAGTCAAAAGCAAATCACAATGGTTCACCAAGAAGAGACGATAATATTACAAAGACTATAAAAGACAACATCATTGACAAGAGTGTTGTTAACATAAGGAATCAAAGAGCCAAAGAGTTAGAACTCAAATAAGAAGATATCGGCATTGACAATCAGGCATGGCCAGAAAAATCCCTTTCAGACAGTAGATGCTGACGTTGCAATGGAAGTCAATAAGGATGTGAGGGAAACAAAGGCATAAAAGGCAAAGATCTCCATCAGAAAAAAGGTAAGAGTAAGAGACATTATACATAAATAACACTATAAAGTAGAGGCAAAAGCAAAGCAAAGTAAACCTTTGAATGTAAGGTAGAATGCAAAATTTTCAATTTTGGTATTAATCTTGAGTTTATTTCCATAGCAGCTGCAATGTGCATTACCTGGAGAAAGAAGAAAATGTAGCATAAGTAAAGAGGCAGCTCAAAACCTACGGAGCTAAGCTGAGGACACATAAGTTGGCCTAGTTGAATTCTTGGATTTTTGAAAGATTAATCTAAAGAAGGAAGAAACCAACAAGTTAGATGGTAATTTCAGCTTACGGTGGGGAATGTGTCATTAGAAGATTGAGATCTGTTCACATGATCATTTGGGTGCACAAACTTCTCACCACGCTGATGTCCAAGGATCTCAGCTGCTCTATTAGCAATTACCTGGAAAATTCCAGAATCGCAAATTAAGCTATAAAATTTACTGTAAAAATGATTCTCACATGACAAAAATATCTATTCAACTAATGAATAAAAAAAATTTTAAATGAAAAATGTTGCAAAGACCTCATTGGCATTCATGTTACTCTGGGTGCCACTACCAGTTTGCCAAACGACAAGCGGAAAGTGATCGTTGAGTTTTCCTTCGGCTACTTCTTGGGCTGCTTGCATTATGGCTTTCCCAATGGTTGGATCAAGACCATATTCCATGTTAACCTAAATGAAGAAAACAATTAACATATGCAAACACTTACAAATTGAGAACTATTTGGGTTCAGTGATCAGATCAGAGATGAACCTTGGCAGCACATTTCTTGAGAACACCAAAGGCCCGAATAATAGGTTCAGGCATCCGTTCACGCTCTCCCCCAATTTCAAAATTCTGTAACGATCTCTGAGTCTGCGCTCCCCACAATCTAAAAACGCGGTGACAGCACAAGCAACAAGTATAACTATTTCCCTCTTCTATTCAAAACTTCTTTTTTAATGGTGCGAATTAAAACACACACACACACACACACACACGCACGCACACAGAGTGATGAGAGGGAAAGACGAACTTATCGGAGGGGACGTTAATGGGGCCGAAAGTGTCTCGTTCCTCCCTAAAAGACGTGGAGAAGGATCTCCAGCAGGTGGCATAACGGAGAGAGGTAACCAGCTGGGAGGTGGTGGATCCAGCGGAAAGTCGCCGAGATACGATATACATCGCCATTTCTTACTTCAAAAAAAAAAAAAGAACTTTAATCCAACGTAATAACAATAAACCAACAAAACATTCAAGATCAAGTTTTTCAAACAAAGTGAACTGTAAAAAATAAAATAAAATAATTGTCGAAAAAGAGAAGGAATAAACCACAGATCAAAGAAAGGGCTTAGTAACGACGGTACGGTAGTCGAGAAAGGCAGAGATAGGGTATGGGGTACAGTCGGCGCCGGAGCTGTCGGGTAATCTCTGGCTTTTCTGGGGTTTCGGAGGGTGAGCAAAGCAAGCAACGAGGAGCTGCCAAAGCAAGCCTAATAAAAGTGAGAATGGTTTGATGGGTAGCTTGGTATTGGGCTGCGGTATGGGTCAAAGGTGGGCTGTCACGACTTTATTCAACGGAGATTTGTCATTTTCATTCGGTTTGCCGATAGCTATTACTATCCCTCACGCCAAGGAGAATGGTCTAGCCTCTCCCAAATTCTAGAATAAGAGTCGTGAATGGGCTTTGTTCCTATGACTTTCACATGGGTTCTATTATTCTAACTTCTATCTCTATATAAAAGGATTTGATTAGTCTCCTCTGCTGCAACACCTTCTGCCGTCAATGTTGCCTGCTGCCTAGCAATCGAACCAGATGGCTCCCATGTTACTTTTTGAGTCTGATTGGTATAACATGATTGCTCCTCGTGTCTAATCATATTGAATATGAGGATATTTGCACCTTTCTTCATTGCTTCTCTCTTTTGTTCAGTAATTAAGTTACAATTAAATGGCTAAGAATGCCAAACTTGGTTTTTGTTTAAAGGACTCATTCGCTACAATACCTGCTTGCTCTTCTTGATTCATGTAAAAAAGATTACACGGGTAAGAGTATTTGAAATAAAAGTAATATAAAGGCCCTGTAATATAATAATATTGCATTTTGCTCTGCTTAAAAAGTAAATAAATTAGTAGAGGGACTGACTCAGTTTGGATCATTTTGCATTTTGACGTAATATATAAATAAAGATTAATTTGTTCATTTACCAATCTGACTCCTATTACAGCCTGCGTCAATTACATATTATTTTCATGTCAGCTTTTGGAATTTGTAACATAATTACATTAATACGGAGACTGATCCTTTTGTCTCGGTTTGCAGAAAGTAGCATAAGCTTAGACATAACTTGAAAACAACTCAAAAAGGACATCTTCAACCCAAACCAATTGTATGGAAATTGCAGAGCCATTGCAATAAGACTTTTAATTCTCTCAAACACTGAAGAAAAGCAGAGTCTTTACACAAAAACCCAAGGCAGGACGCATCATCTGCACAACTTGTCCTTAATAAACAAATATGCAACTGGAATTATTGCTGCGTTTTAACTATACCATAAAAAAATTACAATGAAAGAAAAAGGTTATCTGTATATTCAACACATTTCTCTCTCTCACTCTCTAAAAAATATAAGAGGAAAAAAGAAATTAAAAAAAAAGAAGAAGAAGAAGAAGAAGAAAAGAATCAGAAATCACTCCAACGTGGTTATAATGGTGTATAAACTTGTTATTTTCTACTCCCAGTTCTGCGTTTCCCGTCAGCAGCTGGTGGCTGCCTTACATTTCGATGCAAAGGTTGGCCAGCTCCATTTGCTAGTTTCCTAGACGGTGATGGCCCTGACATAGGATGTAGATTTTTGCTGTAGATAATTAACCAGCTTTTTAGTAACATGCAGACAAACTTGCAATGATGGCAGATAATATTCGACATGAGAATGTATGTATTGGCTTACCTCATATCTGGGTTTCTTGCTGATTTTGGAGTGGCTCTCTTGGTCTTGGACTCAATCCCATTAGTTATGCTGCCAAGTTTGGTCGAATTGAATTGCCAGAGCAAATCAGGCTCGGACGAGTCACTGGTTGCAACATCAATATCATCTATGTCATCAGCACTGGCCATATTGAATCCATTAGCCCCCAGGAACATATTATATGATTTTTCTGGATAAATCTTTGAAGAATCGTGGAGATATTTCTGGTAAAAGACATCAGACAAGTTCCCATTTTCTGCTTCCCAACATCCTAGAGGGCTTCCCACTCTGTTAATGGTATCTTGCTTGTTCACCATAACCTTATCCACCCACTCACCCGAGCCTAATTCTTTCTCATCATCCCTAAAGTTTTGGGCAGGACTGACAACGGGAGGCCAGGGAGGTGAATTTGCTAATAGCTCATCAAGATCAACGCTTTGCCTCTTTTGCCTCAATGCAGAGTTAGTGTACACCTGCAAAAGCAGACGAGTCAAGCTTTCTAGGGCATCTAAAACAAACCCAACTCATTGAATTGCTAAAATTATTCATGAAATTTGGGAAGCAACTCCAGAAAATATATAAGCACTGTAGATTTTCTTCCCATCAATTAGCTTTTAAGGAGAGAAAAGATAATTTTGCACACTTGAATTAGTATCATGCCACTATAGCCACTTTCAGTCACTGGAATGCATATTATTACCATGAAATTCTGAATTCAATGAAGACATTCACACATTAGTATTCATATCATCTTTAAATTGAATAGAAAGAATCAAGGATTTGTGACTGATTGTATTCAATATGATTAATGAAATTAAATTTCCATCCTACTATTATCATGTGGAAAGGATCATGTACCTCAATGTTGCCCACATTCGCCACAGGTTCTCTTGCCCCCAAAACATCTCCAACTTGCTGATTAGGATTGAAGGGCGATAGATCACTAGCTTTTGTTCGGTATTTTTCAGAGCTACTAGATACAGAGTGCTGGCTTTGGTCCATCTCTCCCTCTTTCCTAGCCAAAGCTGCCTTAAGGCTAGCAATCTGGAAGTTGATTCCAACAAGTTAGTAAAACTGAGAGCATCAAAGTTGACAACTATCTTAAGATAACCATATCAACCAATAGTTAGAGTTGAATACAATAACCTGTTCTTTGAGTTCTTTAATATCTGAAGTGTCTTTGTTCACTCGAGCAGCACCAAGTTCAACAGTAGCTACACGCTCTGCGAATTTGAGAGTACTTATTGTTTCACCCAAGGCATCAGGTTCAGGGCTTATGTGAACAAACATTAGTGTCTTGGCCTGTCCTCCTGAAAATACAATTCCGGTTCAATATGATTAAAACTTCTGAAAAGAAAAAGTTGTGCACTATTTCAACAGCTTAAACTTACCAAGTGAATCTTGAAGAAGTTGAGTGAGCTTGCTGTTTCTGTAAGGAACATGTGGATTCTTTTGGGCAAGGGAAGCAATCACATCTCCTAGAGCTGATAAAGATTTGTTTATGTGCTGTGCCTCTTTTAGTCGATCTCCTGTTACCTCAGACTTGTCTACTCTCTCACTACCTGCAAGATCCACAAGATGCATGCAGCCACGGAGAGTAGTTCCAGATGTTAAATCTCTTCCTTGAACATGGACGGTCAAGCAACTGCAATGTGATAAAAAAAATTAACTTCAAATTTAAGAAACATTTCAAGATCAAGAGGTGTAAAGAAGTAAGAAGTTACCTATGAGAACGGCTACTACGGTCATTTAGGGCTGTTGCACCAACTGCACGATTCCTTTGTCCTAGGTTCATCAGATCAATAACATCTGATGTTGACGAAACAGGCATGAGGTTGGCGTCTGGTACATTGAGACCCGTCTGAGAACTGTTGCGAATTTCTAATGTATTAATAGATTAAGGATAAGCTTGGTTAGGAAATTGACTGGCTAGACATACCATTGAACATATATTAAAGTGAGAGATCCAACGATCAAGATCCATTTTCAAATTTAAACCAATTCAAACCTTTTGGCGTTTCATTTTTCAGAGCATCAACCACCTTACGATCAAACTCTGATAGAATAGGAAGAAAGCTTTTTCTAAATTACCAATCTGTCAAGACAACTTTTTATAGATTATAACTGTGATATGATGATCTAATTTTAGAGGGAAGTAAAACCAAATGATTGGAAAAGGATATCTTTTGTTACTTCCATCTGTAACAAGGAGATCCCTGACTTGCTCATTATAAATTTCAATCATCTGAACAGCAACATCGTAGCGGAAGGTATCCTTTCTTTGTTCTGCTAGAAGGAACAAATCACCTAGTGCCCTATAATTAACTCCTTGACTTTTCTCTGTCAGGTCTTTAGGTCCAGTCTGGATTTGTAAACCAAATAAACTAGTAAGTTTAAAGGAAAAAGTATATTTCATCAAACAAATTTTGGTGCATGTATTATCAAACTTGTGAATAATCCAACCATGTCTTACCATAGTGTAAGTTTTCCCTGATCCTGTCTGACCATATGCAAATATGCAAACATTGTATCCATCAAGAACTGACCGAATCAGTGGCTGCATATCAGAAAAAACCTCCGCTGCAATGCAATAAAGATGTGACTGACTAAGTAAAGAATGCTAAAATTTCAGAAACATTATCAATAGCAATTAAACTCTTAGTGAAGCACCTTGAGTTGCAGATTGCCCAAAGACTTTGTTGAAGGTGAAGGATTTGTGTCCTTTACCGTACTTCGATGGAGTGTTGATGATGATGTTTCCTTCTTCTATATGGTCCACAGTGCTAAGATAGCTTGATCCAGACAAGAATGGTCTCACACGGCAATAAACACGGATACTTCCTGGTCAGATGAAGTAGATAACCCTTTCTAATAAATTAGGGGACTTAATACAAGGAAAGGCATGATAAGAACTTATGCAAAAGATAAGTGAATATTTACCTTTAAGATCCTGAACTTGGTTATATAGCTTGCGGTTTTCTTCTAGAACCCTGTGGTAACCAGAAGCAGCATGAGCTAGGCCATGAATATGCATACCTGTAAAAATACCCTGCTTAGCACTTTGATAAGCAAGAAAATGCAAATAAGTACTTCTATGAAAGCAAAGTCAATATACCAAGGCTGTTGAATTCTTCATGAAACTTCATTTGTATGAATTGCATGCCTGCTTTTGTGGAATTAATAGCATGCTTTAGTTCCTACAAAATTTATAATACATATAAGTGCAAGTCAAGTACGTAAATAGACAAGAAAACAGAAGATATATTACAGTAATTCCCACCTTAATATTCCTTTGTTGTTGATCAAAGATCATTTGCTGTTTTTGCAATTGACCTTTTAATGCCTCCTCATTAACGAGGTTCTTTTGGAAGCAATCTTCTTTCTTCATCACTTCGATGTTCTTTTCCTCAATCTTAATCATTACAAGAATGAAAGAAGTTTGAGAAATGTGAGCTATAGCACTAAAACATTGGAGAAAAGTCATCTAGTGACTTGTGAAGTACATGAGGATCATTATATACCTTTTTATCCCCAAGAGTTTGTTTTAATACAGGCTTTCTGAAATTAGGAGTGATGTCTTTCAAAGTCGATTTCATCTTTCAATTTGGAGAAGAGACCATAATAAACAAAATGTTAGTTAAGATCAATAATTACATAGTAAATGACTTATTCTTTTGTAAAATTTGAAAGCTAAACATACCACTTCAGATTGGCTTGCAATCCGATTCTCAAACTCCTCTACAACTTTACTGAGCACAGATTCAACCAGCTATCAACAACAAAAAATGACACGAATAAGTAGCAGAAATAGCAAAAAGATTAACCATCATTTATGATAAAAGTCATTCCACTATCCCCGTTTATCCAAACAAGAAAATGCTAATCAAGCTTGGTGTGTTAAACAAGTGTAATGATCCAATAAAAACCTACCGTTGGAACTTCTTCAGGTTTTTTATCTGTTAGAAGGGCACGAACCAACATGCTTAACGAACCAGAACTGGCCTGCTTGTATAATATGAAAAACTCATAGAATTCAGTCTTATTGTTGAATTAGAATATGAAAACAGTGAAGACTAACAGTTTAAGCTTACCAACCATTTTATTAGGATCAATTTCATTGGAGTAACCATTTAATAGTTTCTCATTCATCGATGAGGTCCTCTGCAAGGAGTTTGTAAAAGGCTCTGAATTTTTTCTTACAAATGACTTTCCCAAAGTGTTGGTGGCCGGTTTTAAGTTTCCACCAAATTTCCACACTCCATTTCCACCCGAGAGCTTCCACTCGTTATAGGACTTAAGTGCTAGAACACAACTAACCACCCTTGCAGATTTGCCTCCCTAAAGTATTTTAACCAAATCACAGATAAGAAAATAAATTACACAATAAAACCAATTTCTTCCAAAGCAAAAGAATTGTAAAAAAAGTCTAAAAACATACTTGTTCTAGATCGGATGCCTCAAAAGTGGGAAGCCCCAACCCTTGACCAGCTACCAGGAAATTCCTTATATTTTCAAAATACTGAAAAGCTGACAATGCAGCTCCATCAGGTATGAGGGCCGCGTCACATGGACTTTCCACCACCTAAAACCAACCACCCCCAATGAAATTAGCCATGATTAAAAGGAAAATCAATTGAAAAAAAACCATAATCATAATAAAGTTAGTAAACCTTAGGCACAGCTCCAGGTTGAACTCTATTGAGGACATTGCAGAGGATTATTCCACTCCTCAAACCAAGCCTAAATTCTTCCTCCGATGGCTCTGCCGGCAAATCTTTAGCCGCCACAACTCCAACCATCTTCCTTAGCCATCCGGCCGCTTCGTACCTCCTTGATGCTGTGCCATACAAGAGATCACCACATTCAGCTACTTCTTTTCTTTTTTTAATTTTCACAAGCAAATTATCTCATCCAATTTTATTCAAAAACACGCTGCTATTCATCAACAATTTCAAAAACTGTAACTCTGTAAGTGATCAATGATCAAAAGGTTTTCTGTTTTCTATTTCACGGAAAAAGGTGGGAGATCAGATAGGTAAATAGAAGAAAAAGGCAAAATTTTCCATGGAATTACATCAATTTTCGACTAGCTAAAACTATATAGAATTAAAACGAAAATATACGCTTTCAGCAAAAAATTCATCATCGTTCAACAAAATCTAGATGTTGATTAAAAAAAAAAGAGTTTAAAGTACCAGCTTCCTCAGCTTTTCTAGATTCCAAATCAAGATCTTTGGAGCGATTGCCATGTTGTTGCAGTACATCCTCCACAACTGAAGCAACTGAAAACGACAACATTCCTTCTGCAGCCATTTTCTCACCCCAAATTACTCCAAAATAAAAATAAAAATAAAATCTCACAACTCAACCATCCAGGAAAAAAAAAACAAAACTCCCCAGGAAACCAAATTCAAAAATTCTTCCAAAATGAAAGAAAATGGAGCTTGAAATGAGAGATAAAAACAATGAAAAAGTATAGATTAAAACAACAACAACAAAAAAAAAGCTTGGTAGATTTTATTTTTCCTGTGATATTGTTGTGGGAAACTTGGAGAGGTTTTTTTTTTTTTTTTTTTTCCCTCTCTCTTTACTATCTGCGTATGGAAAAGAAAGCTAACTCTGCTTTATACTCTAAAATCTTCATAGAAACTTTATTTTGTTCTCCCATAGCTACTATTCACTCCATACCTATCTCCTAACCTGTCTCCGAACCTGGCTTCTTCAGTAGCGAACTCTTTCTTATGAGTTGAATCCAAAGGGAAAGATGGCCTATAGCGCGGTGTTTGAGGTGGCCCTTGGCGCGTGAAGTTCAGAGATGATTAAGAAAAGGACATGTATGATTAAGGTTGTAACTAAAACTTTGAAATCGCGGGACTCATAAGTTGGGTTGGGTTGGCCCTTCAAAAAAGTATACTCCGCCCCTGCCCAACTCTTTTTTATTTTATTTTATAGTATAAGACAATATTTCCTCGAATTTAATTTATTTTTGTCCTTAAAAAAAAATCATTCTCATTGCTTAAAATTTAGATTAGTTTGAAATAGTTGGCTAAAATCTAAAGAAAATGACATCCTCTGTAATCATTTCATTGAATACATAAAATCCCTTTAAACCCAACGCAAAATGCAAACCAATCTTTATATATAATCTACCCTCCATAAAAATTAATAAAGAAATTTTAATTTCCAACCAGCCTAATCCTATCCAAATTCTTAATAAACAAAAATCCCTCCAAGATTCGAGAATTAGGGTGAAAATGGGTAATTTTTGTCGGTGAGCAATATCATCACACTTCCTCTTCACAAAGTTGAAATCCTTTTCTAATCTTCAAAATTAAAAATGATTCAAAACCTAAACCAATTTGGAGCGTTATTGAGTTGAGAAATGTGAGATTTAAAATGAAAATGGACTCACTACCTACCTTGCTCCCTATCTTTACCTTCATCCCTCACTTGTTTCTAAACAAATTAAATTTTCTTTTCTTTTTAGGAATCCAAACCCAATCATTTTTTTCTTTAAAATCCATCCTTTTGATTTCCTTTTTCTTTTTATCGGTTCAGTTACAAAACAATTTTTTCGATTTATTTTTCCTTTCCTTATTGTGATATTATTATTTTAGATTGATTATTGCTTTTAAATATTACCAAATTTAAAGATCTTGAATTTAGCATTTTGGGGTTTTATTTATTATTCGGATTTGAGTTTTGAGTAATAGGTAACTGATGCGAACTGTTGATGAAGAGAAGAAAAAGAATAGAAGAATAGGAGGAAGACCAAGAAGTAACAAAGAGAGAAGAAAAGAAGAGGCTAAGAAAATGGTACTGAAAATATTCATAATACGCTCCAGCACACACGAGGGTGCTAAAAAGTAAAGGAATAACTGTCATTATAGTTGTCGTTCGGTTACAAGGCTGAGTATCAAAACGCCCCGTTTCATTAACTAAACCCTTCACCCCAAAACGCATCATATTCATTAAAGTACCCCTCCCCCCAAAATGTGCCGTTTTGTTCAACATAATTAGCTCAACATATTAAACAGAAATAAACAAAGTTTAACTACTTTTTAACCCTATAATTATATGCCATAACAATATTGCCTCTCTTAAGCAGATAATTATCCTTAAGGATCGAAGGTGTGATATTGCGTTTGAAATTCTGTCCAAACTTTCCAAGTGGAATCCTCAAGAAAGGTGTTTACCCATTCTACTAACACTTCAGTAACCGCATGATTCCCTTTTTTTACCATTCTTCTGTCAAGGATTCGTGCTGGTTCTTTGAGGATCGAGCTATCTTTTCCAATAGATGGCAATGTGGGTAAGTATACAGCTGAGCCAACATGTTTCTTTAGTTGAGACACGTGGAATATGGGGTAGATTTTTGCTCTTTCAGGTAATTGCAATCTGTAAGCCATCTGACCGATTTTAGCTTCAATGGGAAAAGGGCCATAAAACATGGGAAAAAGCTTCTGATTTCGCATCTTCCTTAGTGAATGCTGTCTGTAAGGTTAGAGCTTCAGGTATACTAGGTCTTCAACTTCAAATGACTGATCAGATCTTTTTTTGTCTACTAACTTCTTCATTTACTCTTGAGCTAGTTTCAAGTGGAACCAAAGGAGCTTCCTTAAAGTTTTTCGATGCTGAAGTGTTTTGTCCACCTTGGCTACCGTGGAAGACCCTGGCAAATATGGAAGGCGAATGGGAGGTTCCTAACCATAGAGGGCTGTGTACGGAGTAGTGTTGATAGACGAGTGGTAGGTGGTGTTGTACCACCACTTTGCCAAGAGTAGCCAATGAACCCATTCTGAAGGTTTCTCACTAATCATACAACGCAAATAACCTTCAAGGCACCTATTGAGAACTTCTGTTTCCCCATCTGTTTGGGGGTGATAGGCAGTAGAGAGGTACAGTTGAGTACCTAGTAGTTTGAAGAGTTCTTGCCAAAATCTGCTAAGGAAGATTTTGTCTCTGTCAAATACGATGGACTCTAGAATTCAATGGAGCTTGTATACTTGGTCCAAGTAGAGTTGAGCTACACTCACAGCAGTAAAAGGGTGCGCCAAAGCTAGAAAATGAACATGCTTGGTTAATCTATCAACTATTACTAAAATGATACTTTTACCTAGATAAGGGAAGACCTTTTATAAAGTCCATACTGATAGTAGCCCATGATCGGTCGATTATTGGCAAGGGTTGTAATAATCCAGGGTATGCAATATTGTCACTCTTATATTATTGACAAGTGGTGCATTCTTGAACCCACTGCTTGATATCTCTCGATAACCCCTTCTAGTATAATAAGCTAGTATGCGACGTCTAGTAGCATGTACTCCTAAATGACAACTAATGGCCCCACTATAGAATAACTCGAAAATTGCCTTCTTGAGTTCTGTGTTATGGCTAATCATCACTTTCCCTTTTCTCTTAAGAAACCTACCATCTCATGTGTACTTGGGATGGGATTGGGGATTTTGTAGCAATTCTTTGGACAAATTCGTATATTCACATCTTCTAGTCCAGCCTGTATAATCTTATCCCAAAGCTCTGACCATGTAAGTGATACCTCCCCCAAACACTGATGAATTTGACCGTCTAGTAGATGAGTCCTTTTAGATATGGCATCAGCCATGATGTTTTGAGATCCCTTTCAATAAACAATGGAGTAGTTGTATCCTAACATTTGGACACCCACTTCTGTTGATATGGGGTAATGGTCTATTGTTCAGAGAGGAATTTTAGACTTTGGTGGTCCGTCTTGATAATAAAGGGTCTTCCAACAATGTACGAGTGCCACTTCTTAACAGCAAGCAACATAACCAACATTTTTTATCATATATGGATAAGGCTTGGTGTTTAACTCCTAAAGCCCTGCTAAAGAACGCCACTGGTTTCCCTTTTTGTTGTAACACAACTCCAATACCATTACCACATGCATCTGTCTCCACACAGAAGGGTTCACAAAAATCTTGAAGAGCTAGTACTGGTGCTATACAAATAGCGTCTTTAAGAGCTTGAAAGGCTATTTGTGTAGATTCTGTCCAATGCCACTATTGGTATTTCTTTAATAGTGAAATGAATGGTTAAGTCATGGCTCCATACCCTCTAATGAACCTCCTGTAGTAGCAGCTAGATAGGCCCAAGAAGCCTCTAAGTTCCTTGATGTTCTTAGGTATAGGCCAAGAGAGAACACATTCTATATTCGATGAGTCCATGTTTATAGTCCCTGCTATTATAACATGGCCTAGATACTCAACCTAAGCAGTGGCAAAACTACATTTATTTTTCTTAGCATAGAGCTTATTATCCATAGCAGTTGTAAAACTACTTCCAAATGCCTCAAGTGGTTAGTCTAATCCTTAGAATAAATGAGGATGTCATAAAAAAAAATAGGACAAATTTCCTCAAAACTAGCTTAAAATAAGTATTTATCAACACTTGAAAACTGGATAGGCATTTGTTAGGCCAAATGGCATAACTAAGAATTCATAGTGGCCCTCATGAGTTCAAAATACTGTCTTGTGAACATATTTTTCCCACATCCTAATTTGGTGATACCCTGATCTTAAATCTAACTTAGAAAAAAAGATAGCTTGGCTAAGTTCATCCAACAGTTCCTCAATAATAGGAATGGGAAACTTATCTTTGATGGTCAAGTTGTTGAGCTTCCTATAGTCCACGCACAATTGCTAGCTCTTATATTTCTTCTTCACCATTGGAATATGTGATGCAAAAAGACTATTGCTTCCTTTATAATTCCCTCCTGCAACATTTCCTACACTAGTTTTTGGATTTCATTCTTTTGGATAATGGAGGTACCTGTATGGTCTTACTTTGACCACTCGTGATTCATCTAGCAAAGGAATGCGATAGTCCTGAAGTCTAGTAGGTGGCAAGCCTGATGGTACTTGGAAAACATCATCAAAAGTAGCTAACAACTTGAGTAATGTTAAATGGTCAGGAGAATTTGTCAGGGTGAGCACTGTCTATTGATTAAAAGATAATAACATAGGCTAGGGACCATAGCTTAATACTTTAAAACATTTGGCTGCTTGATTGTCTAACAAAAGTTGAAGACTACCATGGATAACTTCTTGTAAGATATGATTTTTGCCCTTGTATTCAAGTTGCATAGTAAGGGAAGAGAAATTCCATATGATGGATCCTAGAGATAAAAACCACTGAATTCCCAATACTAGATCACACCCCTTCAGAGGTAGCAAGTAAAAAATAGAAGTTAATGTCAATCCTTGAGTTCCCCAGTGGACATTTTTGCAGACTCATTGGGTAGACAACCGAACTCTATCAGCCATCATGACTCTCAATGCAACAGTTTGCTCAATAGGTAAGTCTAATCACTTCACCAACTTAGAATCCATGAAATTATGTGTGCTTCCTGAATCCACAAGGATGATGACTTCTGTTTGCCCGATGTGAACTAACAGTCTCGTGTTGTGCCTTTGAGAGCTATGCAAAGCATGCAGAGAAATTACAAGCGAAGTGACCTCGAGTTCCTACTCCCATTATTCTAATTACTCTTTGTAATTTTGAAACTCATCAGTTTCAGGACTCTTTGGCTCAGCCTCACCATCAGAGGAAGCTTCAATCACCAATTGATACAGTTGAGATTTTTTGCATTTGTGTCCTGAAGTGTATTTGGAAGTACACTAGAAACAAAGCCCATTTTTCTTCTATCATCCATTTCTACTTAGGATAATGACTTCACAGGGCCTTTAGGACCCCTTGTGGTGTTAAAAATGGAGACTGTTTGGATAGGTCTAGCATTTGGCAATAAGGGTCTGATTGGTCCCTCAACTCCCCCGTTATACGTCGTTCTTTTTATAGGCCCTAAGATAATACTCTCCACCCTTCGAGTTAAACGAAAGCCATCAACTAGAGTGGAAGGTGGAAAAAAATGCAAGTATTGCCCTATTTCTAGTTTGAGATTACTAACAAACACATTAATCGCATGTTCTTCAGTTAGATCTATTTGGTTGAGCAAACTAACGAATGTATCATGAAATTGAGTCACTGACCCATATTGCTTCAAAGTAACGACTCAGGCATAGGATCGAGAAGAGTGTCTGAACTAAACCAGTCCCTTAGTCTATGAGCATAGACCTCCCACGATAGTTGTTCCAACCCACCACGCCTCTAGACAAAAAAATGGTGCCAGTCTAGGGCTTTGCCTTTAAAATAGAGCATGACTACCTTTACTTTAGCTTTGTCTTGGACACACTCAAATGAGAAAAATTGTTCAAGTTTCGACCACCATCCACGAAAATCTATACCATCAAAATACAGGCACTCCAGTCTATACAGGTTACTGGTTACACCCCCTAAGGATCCTCATACCAATGTTCCAATTTGTCTTGATTCTCGTAAGGGTGATAGTATCAACTACTCCTCCTTTGAAGATTTAAGGAGAACACTCCCTAGGATGCCTTTTTCCTTGTCCGAGCCCACTTCCACCTGAGTTGCCTTACTAGTACCAATAGTACTGGTTGGTGTAGTTTGCCCCATGTACTACTCAAATAAAGTTTGAAGTCCCGTGCGAATCTCAATTCGAATCTCCCCTTTCATCGTATCATGAAAAGATTGAAACTTGGTATCAATCTTGGTGTCTAGATTTGATTACAACTGGGTGAACTCCTATTGTAGTTGACTCATCTTTTTTTAATGCCTGGTGGTTGCTCCATCGTTGGCCATAAGGAAGGAGAGGCTTTGATACCTTAATGCGAACTGTTGAAAAAGAGAAGAAAAAGAATAGAAGAAGAGAAGAAAGAAAAAGAAGTAACAAAGAAAAAAAAGAAGAGGATGAGAAAATGGTAGTGAAAATATTCATAACAAACTCCAGCACACACGAGGGTACTAAAAAGAAAGGGAATAATGGTCATTACAACTGTCGCTCGGTTACAAGACTGAGCATCAAAATGCCCCGTTTCATTAACTAAACCCTTTACTCCAAAACGCAGTGTATTCATTAAAGTACTCCTCCCCTAAAACGTGCCGTTTTGTCCAACATAATTAGCTCAACAGATTAAACAGAAATAAAAAAAGATTAACTACTTTTTAACCCCATAATTATATGCCATAACAGTAACATTAGAAGTTAAAACATTATTGATACCCTTTAAACTTACCTATGTAAATCACTTCATTTAACTTAAATCACATTATAAAAATAATAATAATTGAAATATCAGACTAGTTGCAATTGTTAAATTTTTTTTATTGGAATCATATTGCAAAGTTAAACAAAAAAGCAAAAAATACAAAGAGAGAAAAAACACGAATACAATAAAATACCACCTCAATAAGTCTAATTTCCCAATAAGTGATTGGAAGGGGTGGAAGTGGCCATCCCCCCTAAAATGGTAAACTTTCAATTTAGGTTCTTTATAATTTATACAATTTTAAATTAGTAATGGTAGAATTGTATTTTGGCTCCAAAAATTTATAAAAATTTGATTTAACTTTTTAAAAATTATAAAGATATATACCATTAAAATGATGAAATTGTACTTTTATTATCGTGAAAATATATAATTTAATTCCGATCACCAAAAACAATTCCAAGCTTCGCCACTATGGGAGTGGATTTCTTTCCCAATAATTTGGATTGAATTCGAATCCAAGAGTCATTATTGTTGAGAGGGCTTTGCCTAAATACCACCCCAGCTCAAACAATATTAATCTTAGACGGTAAAACAGATGAATACACCTAAAATTATATCCAAAAAAATTATCTAAGTCTAATATACCAAATTTTTATATGAATAACTGCAGCCTCAATCGTATTATCAACTTTTAATTTAACTTTGAATGATCTGAGATAAGAGATTATTAATTCATATACAAGTTTTCTTATTAGGCTATCATTTATCCTTTGCCAAGCAATTTAAACAAGTTTCACATATTTTAAAAATCTTTTCAACTCTTCAAAAAGTTTCTCACTATCCATGAAATCTATCAACAATTAATCTAACTTTCTTTTACATAAAATCCAAGCATTTGTTGCTAATTTCGAAATGCAAATCAGTTAATATAGTATTACAAATCAAATTAACACAATATACATTGAATGATACATGCCTTGTTAAAATTTATGTCACAAAATTAAATTCAAATAAATAATATTTTAGTTAGCATTGTCAAAACGTTACATGACTTATTAAAATTTATGTCACAAAATTAAATTTAAATAAATAATATTTTAGTCAGTATTGTCAAAACTCATATTCAAATCATGCTGGATGAAAAATACAAAAGATATCTTAATTGAGAAAGTAACTATAACTAGCACATTGCTACATATGTTATCTCAATGCATACGAAGTATATGTTGAGAGAAAAAAGAAGCGAAAGAATGTGTGTTGTGCTAGTTATAAAGATTGAAGGCAAAGGCTTCAACTTTTACAATAAATCCAATAGTTTAATGTGAAAAAAGAAATGACCCTTCCCCGACTGGTAGGCAACAGGCAGCTTTCGGGTAATGGAGATAGTTGTTGAAAACCAACAATTACCAAATAAAATTTGAGTCATCTAATTAGTAAACCATTTACCAAATGGCACTACTTATGATCTTGAGCCCTAAGTAAAGGAAAAGTGGAAACTTATCTTTTCTTGGATTTCCATCTCTTTTTTCTTTTTTTTTTTCTTGGAGTAGGTTTAATAATTAATCATCCGCATCTTATAAGTCCATCAAGGGAATAGATACTGACTATAAGCTTTAAAATTATTCCATACTTAAGACGAAGATCGAACCCTTTATCACTAGTTAAAATAGAAAAGATTCTTACCATTTCACTTAATTCTCGTGATTTTTTTTCTTTTCATTTTTAATGATGATAATGATAAAGTTATATCATTTTACCATGTTAATCAATTTCTTGGATTACTTCATTATTATCATTATTATTATTATTATTTATTTTCTAAAAATCCCTTTTGTTATCATTGGAATGATAACAACCTCTTGAAGGAATGATTTAGAATGGTCATTAACCCCACTACCACATGCATTTAAACATTTAATTAATTTTTAGCACAAAAATGGTGTTAGTTAAAATAAAGGTCCATTATCAATGAATTTAATGATGCCACCTTATCATAACATAGAAATTTATCTTGAATAACATAATTTTATACGATTCAGTATAAATTAAGTTAATAAATTCACATAATTAAATAATATTTGAGTATTTTTTTAATACAAATATTTAGAATTATCCATAGTCCATCCTCTACCTTTAAATAGAAGTATAAATATATTTCAACATAGTCAAACTTACATCTTCTTACATAGATAACAATGTCAATACCAATCGAACTAGGACTCAGTTAGAGTTGTCCATAGATCGAGTCGGGCCAAGTAAAAAATTTAGGTCTGGTTTCTAGGCTCGAGTCCTGCCAAAAAATAGACCTAAAATTTTACTCAAGCCTGACTCGACCCGCCCATATTAAAATTTTTTATATAAAAAATTTTAAAAATATAATACATCAAATATGCTAAAAATATTAAATAAATGTTTCCCAACTTAAATAGCACTAAGATAAGTGCAACTTAGCTAGCAAAAACTTCTAAAGTAGTAGCAAAATTAATAATAAAATAAAAAATTATATAATATCCAAACAATAACAACAAATAGTAACAATATAATAGCGAAATGATAGAAAAACAATGAAAAATAGTGGTAAAATAGTAAAAACAATAGTAACAGATTTTTAGCCTGAATCGTTTAAAAAACGAGTCTTATTTTTTTGTTTAAACCTATTTTTTGGGTCTATATTTTTATCCAAATCTTTAAACTTTTCTGACAAGCCTTCGGACCGATCTGAGAGGCCCAACCTATGAACAAATCTAGATTAGATGAGCAATAATATTTGAGTATCAATTTCTTGGTGTGACCTATTTTCTTTTTATGTTAAGAAAAGGTGGGTATCTATTATATAGGAGAAAGATTTGTACTAATATAGAAAATTATATTATATCGGGAATTAAAAATAAAACTAAAATTGAAATGCACTATACAATTCCTTCTAAAGCATAGTGTAATTAAACATAAAAAAGAAAAGAAAAGAAAGAGGTTTGGGGACGTCAATTTTTTATATATAAGAATAATTGCCACAAAAATTTGAAAATTAAACTATTTGATGACTACTTTTTGTTAGCAGAAGCAGAAAGCAAAGGGTATAATATAACATTCATTAGTCTAAGAATTCAACGTTCAAAAAATTTAAATCCTTGGTATGGTACCAAAGCAAACAGGTTCGGATACGAGCGAGGTCCCATTAAGGAGCGGCCTTATCGGGTCCCATTTCACGGGCCTTGGCCGGCATTTACATTTTATTTATTTTCAAGGGTCGGAGCTCATTCTAAAATCACGCCTGTCTTACAATTGTTTCAAAGACAGACGAATGAGGCATCGCTGTATAAAGTAGGAGAGCAACGTGGCGTGCTACTGATGACAGTTATTAACAAACTTATCATCTTTGCTTTTGCCAAATTTTAAAGCTTCCACTCTCTCCAACCTAAATCGAGTCGTTGACAGACCAAGTCGCACCTTTGAGCGCGTGCAACTCATTTTAATTTCCTATCGACTCGCTTGGACGGCTCGATCATAAGTCAAAAAAATGCCCAAAGCAAACGTTGAGGACCCGGACGGCTTAAATTTCATGTCAACACATAACCTGCTCTTAAAACAACAAATAATAAGCTACGCTTGTCTCTGGTTAAAAATGTTATTTTAAAACTCCCATCTATTCTTTTAATAATGTTATACGACATAGAAAATTAAATATTGAATTCATTCCAGTAAATATCTTAATAAATAAAAAAATATTATTTTAAAAGTTTTTTTTTCTTTAGATCGTGTAGTTGTTAAGTGCAGATAAAATTGTAACAAAAATAAGTAAAATTGAATAAAATAGTAGTGATATTTAAAACCCATTTAAACATAAATGAAAGCTAACACTCATGTGATATTTATGTAATATATAAAGTAAGTTAAAATATATTATAACTTTCTTCATTTATTTATAATTTGAGATTTAGTCGTTATACTTTAAATGTTAAAAATTAAAAAAAAAAAAATTAATTTAAAAATTTTAGTCCAACCATTACTGTTATTTGTAATTTCGATCAAAATTTGTCGACTTAACATATTTACATTTTTATCAATTATACGTAATGTCATATAAGAGCAGTCTAATTAATATGTTAAATTAATAAATTTTGACGAAAATAACTAACAATATTAATGATTGTACTGGAATTTATAAATTAGAAAAAGTAAAAAGACTTAATTTTAATTTTTAAAATATAGAGACTAAATTTTAAATTTTTATCTAAATACGAAAGACCAAATGCGTATTTTAACCTATGATATATCATACTACTTTAAGCCAAAATATTTATAAAAAAAATTTATATTTATCTTATAACTTGTTTAATCATAATACTATTTAATTTACTTAAAATGTGTATTAATTATTAGTACATCAAATATAAATAATTTCATTTTTTGTTGATTATCCAATAAATTACCATAATAGTTTATTGCTAAGCAAATTAAAAAAAAAAAAAGAACAAGGAAAAATGGTAATTTGTTCCATGAACAAGGGCAGACAAAAAATAATGAAGCAAGAGTGGAGAATAATGTTAATGGGGACACTCCATATTTTCATTTCAGGCAAAAATGGAAATTAATTGAAGAATTGCACAAAACTTAAGCAATTAACTCCGTTTCTTAATCACTACAAATGAAAGAGAACCATTAATTAGTTGCCACTATGAGTAACAACAAAAGGTTCCTCAAATTTCTTCCCTTCAAATCACTTATACCTAATTAAGAAAAAAGTATGGACCCCAAAAAGAAATTAAGAGAAAGGTTAGTTGGTGCTTAATAACTTGATTAAGATGAAATTTATGCAAATCTTTCATTAATAGAAACAATAGAATGGATTAAATGTTCAAAGATATGTTCTTCACACACGTTTACCACCAAATATTTTAAGGGTATATTATACTGAAAATCACTAAATCATTAGGAAGTTTATTTCGAAAGTTTTTATTTAAATTATTAGACTGTTAAAACGATTGTTATATGATATTTTCTATTTGTACTGTCTACATCAATCCAAAGCTCTTCTTCTCCATCTCTTTTATAGTTTAATTTTTTTTTCCATAAAACAGCTTTGAAGGTCTTGAATCTGTAAATCAAAATTCAAATAGTTTTCTTCTACAATCTCTGACATTGACCGTTAGGTCTACTTAGGTCTAAAGTATGTTTTTCTATTCATTGATGAGTACCGATTCATTTTATAGATTGTTGAACCGTTTCTTGCAACTTGTTAGCTGAATTTATATAAAAAAATTTAATAGCCCAATGATTTAAATAAAAACTTTCCAATAATTTATTGACCGTTTTGTAACTTTTAGAAGATGAATATGATATTGTTATTGATAAATGAGATGATAGCAATGGCATGGTGTTTATTGTAACATAGTAAGTGTAGGGCCCCATATTTGGCTAAAAATGTGATGTTTTGTAAATCCCAAAGAGAAGCTTTAATGTAATAATGCAAAACAAATGATTAATGGTTACTAATTATACATTTAGAAATAATATGAAAAATTATTAGTTAAGAAATGAGAGGGTGAATTTATGCTATTTTTGAGGGAAGTGAATGCTTTTGGCTCACATGTTAAGTGAACCCTACAATGGGTGGCAACTAAGGGCATGATTATATTGAAGGATTAGAAGTGTAGGGTGGCCATCACCTTTCTGGTGCACTGATGTGCAGCTTCATGTTGCGAAGAGGGGAAGCCACATCATATAATGCATGCATCCACATGCCTCACCTTATCCTTTTCTCTTCAATCAAGTCCTTTTTATCACTTTAACGTTAAATATCAGCCTTGATCTAATTTATTTAAAAATATTTATTAATCAATACCAAACCTGAAGACTAAATTGATGAAGTTTGAAGATATGTAGATTAAGTGTTGGTGAAGTGGGAGTAATTTCAAAAATTTTATTGGGATAAATATGAAAGCAGGAGAGGAATATAAATAGTCCCCATGTTATGTGGGAAAAGTTAAAGTAGGCGGCATGGCCATGATGAGGATGATAATTATTGTTGTTGGGTGCCCAATTTTATTAATTGGAAAAATGATAAGATCCCAATCCCAACTGGAAAGCAACAAAGCCAACCCCAATTCTAACCGCACTGTTAAAAAAAACATTGTAGACATATATTACTTTAATTTTAAGGAAAGGCAGTTTGTTACAAGGACAAAACTTGCCCATAGGTAGTGAAACAATTTCTAATTAAACAACATGTTTGGCTTAACAATAATCAATCAAAAGTAAATAGAAGAAAGATCATCAACTTCACAGGTTGTCTTTTTTTTTTTTATATAAATTGTGAGTGGGTAGGGCATACAGCAGTCTGAAAAAAATCATGAAACCATTGCACTCTTCTTATTATATCTCATTAATGGCCCAAATACTTTTGATGGAAAAGACTATGATGAGAGGTTAAAGTGCAGTTGTTTTGTCCTCATATTCCCCTTCCCTTACAACCGTGCCCATGTCCTTCATTATACTGTGGATAGTGGTACTTGCTGCTACATATTTTTCTGCTGATATTTTGCAGCACTAATGTCAAAAAGGAGACAACATTATAAGCAGTTTTTATTTTATTTTTTTCCTTGTATTTTTTCGTGATTCTAAAGTGCTAATCCTACTCCACACAGGCCCCCAACAATCTGAGAAAGGAAATAATTAGAAAGAAATAAAATATCTAGAGCATTGAAGTGGAGGAAAGTGAGCTCAATGTCCTAGCAGCTTTCAGATTAGGGGATTTGGCGGGGGGGGGGGATTCAGGGAATGTCTTTTTATTTTTTTGAACTGGAAACCCATGTGTTAAAGTGATGTTATGAACTGTAACGTCTACAAATGAACTGTCTTGAATTTTTGGTTCTTTTTCGTAACATAATTGTCCCGAAAAATAAGGAAAAAAATGCATGCATGCATGCATGTTGAGAAAGGCACTAATTAGGGGCCTCTAAGTTGTCTTAGTCTTCCTATGAGAAGATGAAGCTCTAGGAATCCCCTTTTAATAAGGTTAATGAGTTGTCAAATTATGCCCACTTTCAGCTTTATTACTACACTTATAACTGGCATTGAGATGGAGATGTAAGAGGGTTGATTTCTATATTAATCAACCACATCATGGTCCTAGAGTTTTAGGGTGGGGTGCATTTTAAGAGCATTGATCCACATTCTAATCTGAATACACATTTGCTGGAAATGGGTGAGTATCTAATCAAACATCAACTAACAAGATAGATCCTACTACTTTATGAGTGATTAGACATTTTTATTTATCAAGTTTGTTTGATTTAGATATATATGTAGGCTAAAGTTAGAAGTTGGAGTGGCTAACATATACAAGATCCAAGCATCATGACTAATGCATTCTCTCATTGTAGTGGGTCTACTTTTGCAATCAGAGGAAATTTATATTGAATGGGAGTCAACGAGCTTAGACTAGAATCTTGGCTTTGCTAAAACCCAAAACGATTTATAGTACTACTTGGTATTTAAAGCCAAGCATTATCGTTACCCTTGGAGTTGAATGGTCTCATTTCCTTTGTGATTGGGTGAAATGTTACATCTCAAAATCCCTATCTCAACTATTCTTATCCTTATTGGGATCCCCATCCAAAATTCCTTATACTTGCTGTGAAATCAAACATATGTGTTTGAATGCTTTTGTGCTTTGTGAAGGAAGTTTGGGACTTTGGGTAGCTTAGCTTAGCTTAGACTTCAGAACAAAAGCCCAAAGATCCATTCAGACAAAACTAATTACAGTTTATGTTGGGAGATGGGGCCCGACCTAATAATTAACCAAGGACTAAAAGTGAACCCAAATAATCAGATCATGCAACAATCTAAGCCCAAATTTGCACCATGTGGTGGACAACAGAACTAGAATCTGAGGAACAACGGTGCATAGGCAAAGCAACCATGTGATGAACAGTGGCACCCACGTTGCAAGGTCCTCCCCTAAGGTGCCAAGCAAGAAAATTCCAATTTCTTCAAATTAGCTAACCTTAGGCAAGATCATTATGGCGAAATACTAGTGATAAAATAAATAAATAAAAGAAGTTACATCAAATCAAGCCAACCCAAGTCACTTAAATGTCAAGTAATTGTACTTATCTACCTATGTTTTTTTTTTTATGAATGTATAAAACTCAAAGTATGATTTTCATCATTATCAATGTCAGTATAACACGTCCACACCTTCCTCGGAAGCTTTGATCTCAGAGGACGAGGAAATGAAGACGGAATGAATATTCGCTAAAAGGCTACCAGAAGAATACAAACTGTGACATTGTATCACTACCAAGAGGATGCATTGCTGCCGGGCCATATGCCAGGAGACAAGTGCCTATATCCTTGGTTGAGCATGATGCACCCTTATAAAGTGTGAGGCTGGGGATCAGAAGGGAAAAGATTGACAAGAAATCGATGAACCATCTCAAAGCTGGTGAATGTGATAACAGCTGCAGGTGTGGTCCTGAGAAGATTTGTTGCACACCCACGGTAGAACCCAGCAAAGCCTTCTTGCTGAAATACTTTTCTGATGCAATCAACCACACCAGAATAGCGTTTCTCAGAGTGATGTCCCTGTTCCTGAAGCCTTGAACGTACCACCTATATCATGCAAGAATCCATAACTAAACAGACACTAGAAAACATATTTAAATGTAGCTCTCAAACTAGGCAATGCCTTTGGGCACACAAGAAAACATGGTCACAGCAATCAAAACCTGCTACCCATATCTTCCCCCCCCCCCCCCCAATCTTTTACATGGAAAGTGCAATGCAGCCTTACTCACAGAAATGAGCTGTAAACAATCATCCATCATACCTCATGTGGGTAAGTCAATGTCGATGCAAATATTTTGGAAACTGATGACGCAACAGCAACATCACGTGCACCAAGTTTATCCATTGGAGTGTTATCTGCTAAGGCCCCATTAAGTTAAAATATATTCAATAAGTAATAATACTTAAAATATGTAGATTTTTGATAGTTAAAAGATGTAGATTATTAACCTTGGTTAGCTAAATAGCATTTGATCTTCTCGTATGTTGGAAACTGAATGGCAACATGACTAATACCAGCTAATGCGGGGACAAGACCACTGTTCATCATGCAAAATCTGACATCAAGTTCCAGTAAAAAAACATTCGCTTGGAAAACAGAAGAATTTATCAATTGCTTTCGAATGGTGCTTCAATACCTGTATAGACCCCGAATACCCTCCTCATGAGCTATTCTCCTCAAAGCAGAAAATGTACCCCTATAGGGAACCACTCCAGCTCTCATTCCTTGAGTCTACAAAAACAAAGGTGACAGATATTAATGCATAACAGCTCTAAATCTATTATCTTTAAATAGCAGCATAATACAGTTATAGAAAAAATCAAACCACGCACATGGTACACCTAGATTATAGATACAAAATATATCACCACAAAACAATCTATTACCCATAAAGGCAAACCACACAGCCTAAACAATACTAATCAGTCATCCATCCACTTGATGCGGGCAGTTGCTTTCTTGTGTGTGAATAAACCATCTGTGTCCTCTGATCTTTTCTCTCTCTTCTTTTGCATTATATTTCTGCTCCTTCAAAAGGGTTATTACTTGAGTCTGGTATGGACTTTCCAGTTCTTTAAACTTTTTAGGGTTGGTAAGCAGTGCGAACAGAGGTAATTATCACAAGCAATGGAAGAGAAAATACAGATGATAGTTTCTATATCCTGTAACAAACTATAGCTGCCAAGGAATAACAGGCAATATAACTTGGAAATTTAATATAAGCCACTATTGCAGCATAGAGCATGTTATGCTATCTAGAAATTTTATTTTCTTTCATCGTATGTCATTACATAGTAAAATATAAAGTATAAACTTAAGATACTCACTTGAAGTCTTGTCTTCACAACCCAGAGAGGATTTGTGAAACAGGTTGTTGCAGCTCCAGCACCAGATGCAGCTAGCATGTTAGCACCTACAGAGAGTTGGTGCTTCCCATCTTCACATGCACCCAAAGGAGAAATATGTCAGAAATTATAAAGAACATATGCAAGATGACAAGTATAAAAACGAAAATCTAAAAGGAAGACAGATGGTCTAATTAAGACTGAAATTATGAATCTTATGGGCTTGAAGCACTGACCATTAGAACATAGACAGTCTTTGAGCTGCTCATACATTGTAAAATATACCTGCAACATCAATTCAAGCAAACACCAAAAAGGGTTAATAAGAGAAAGGGAAGAAAAAAGACCTAAACTCAATAACCAAGGTTGTGTTACACATCTGCATTAAGGGAATACTTTATTACAGAATAATAAGAGCATCCACAGAAATCTGATAAGTTAGCTAGGGTTGCTATCTGAATTACTTCAACCATAAAATCCTAAAAGAATCTAACCTTCTCCAGAACAGTGTATTAACATGTGCAATAATTATCTTGTTGACTAGTGATTCAGTATTTCGCATGGAGAAAGAAACCATGTTTTTACAGTTTTAACTCAACGTTGTGATTGGATACCTAACTCTTCAATAGCAAATAAAATTTTGCTTCTCCCGCTTGAATTTAGAACAATTAACGAATAAAACAAAACAACTGCTATAATACACTGCTTGTTTAAATAATTTACTTAAAAAGTATTCAAACAGGCACCTTAAATTTTATGCTATCAGAAGTTACTAGTGTGCCATTTGGTTACTAGTGTAATAACATGAGGAAAATGTTTATTTATTACACATGTATTACAATAGTTAGATATAAAATAAAGAATAGTTAATACAAATTTGAATTTGAAATTTGAAAGATGAGTAAAAACTCTTGTAAAAATTAAGACCTCTTCAAAATAAGTGAAAATTTTTCCTTCTCTTTGCTAAAAATAAGTCACAGGAATAGCTAAATATTACCAATTAAATTAGTTTACTACTCACTCATATACTAAAACATGCTTAAAATATAGTACTCCTACCAAACATAGCATAAAGGTAATAAAAAGCATCAAAATTTTAAATGTGTTGGATGTGAAAACTTCTGCCCCAACTTTACATTCTTTCAATAAGGCTTATTTCCATGTATTTTGTAAATTTTTAAGCAATAAATTAAACCTGGCATACATGCTATAAAAATGGGAGGTGGAAAGCAAAGAAAACAGTTGTGATAACTATAAAAAAATCCTTTCTTTTCTTAGTCTAACTCGGCCTAGAGCATAATTGCATCGTGGGAAAGGGGCAGTTTGTTCCTTTGTCTATATGCAAAATGTGACTTTACCCAAGTTGTAAATGAGACTATTGAAAGTGAAAATTTTAGGACAGGAGACAGCATGGAAGTTTAAAACCTTTATCTTCAGATCAAGTTTGGGAGCGGGGGCACATAAAAAGAATCAGAACAAATAAACACTCATTTTTTAATAACGCAAATATGCTAAAGGATGGTTTCTTTAATTAAATAATCACCTGATCACGCAACAAGGCCCCAAAATCCGAATCTACTTCTCACACTCAAGAGAAAGGTACCAAGATATAAATTTTAGGATCAACAAAGAACCAACAAGTATTCCACTTCATTCTTTAGACCATTGACTTAAATAGGATTGAAACATCCTAAACTAGAAACAGGGGATACACAACTTACAGCCCAATTCGGAAGTAAAGCGAGTACAGTAGGAGCAAGTCCACGGTACATGCCACGCAAGCCTTCCTTCTGAAATATTTGTTCCAAGCTACCAACTATAAGACTACCTGATCAAATAATTAAAGAAAAGAAAAAGAACATTTCTTTATTAATTTTTGTTTAAAGAAAAGAAAAAGAACATTTCTTTATTAATTTTTGTTTAACTCAAATGAAATGAAAGTAAATCAGTATTACATACGTCTAATGGTTGCGTTACCAAGCTTTGGCAACCCATGAACTTGTAATCTCGTCTTTATAACATCTAAAGGACACACGAATGTTGCAGCAATAACACCTACGCGTGAAAAGGGAAGAAGAAGAAATCAAAATTCAGCTATTGAGATAACGGCTTACAGGTAGGGGAGAGGAGGAGGCAGGAAACAATTGAGATACCGGCAGCAGCGCCAGCACCAGCATTGCAAAGGAGACTCCTGGAATTAGGGGGCTGGGAATCGTTGGTCATTTCTTGAACTTATTAAATAAATCTGAAAAGAGGGGAGGGTTCTAGGCAAACTAAAGGAGTCCTCTATCGAGAGGGATATGGCGGAGAACCAGAGTGGCATTGCCAGAGGATAAAGATCTCGGGTGGGAGCTGCGTTAGCTTGAGAAAAACCGAGTCGAAACGCCCAGGTTAGGGTTCGACCTTGGTCGTTGGAATAAGGAGATGGGATGAGATCGAGAAATTGCCCATGGGATTTGGGAAGAGAGAGAGAGAGAGAGAGAAAGTTTCGGTCTTCGAATTTTAAAAGGTAAGGCTTTTTGTCTGGCTATCATCAGCCTATCAGTTCTCAGCCGGACGATTCGCCAAACTTGGGGACCCAATCCAATCAGAAGACCTCTCACCCCCTTCTGAGTCAAATAAAATAAAAATAAACGTTATAATACATGCACCTTCCTTGATGACTATTCAACTCTTTCCATGTTTTATTTCAGGATGATTTTTTGATTTATATATCAGATTTGTGGTTATTTGACTCACATTTTGTTGTGAGAGTACAACTTGTTAATTCTTTGAATGTTTTATTATGACTCCATTCCTATTAAAAACATTAATGATAATTGTTTTTTGAAATGAATTATATGTCTATGCTTATCACTAAGGAGAAGAAATGAAAAGAATAGTGGTAATTACTTCATAAAAAAATTAGATTTATTGAGAATATTTTTGTTTAGATCGTTCTTTACTTTTTCTTTTATTTAAAATATGCTATCACCATGATAAAATTTCTAATGGTGTAGTAAAATCATTTAAGTTTCTTTTATTTAAAATATGTATTATTCGAGACATGAAGTCAAATTTTATTTTAAGAAGAATCAAATTTGAGTTATAAATTTTGAGAAATTGAAATGTATTTTATTATGTATTTTCCAGCATTTTAAAAAAAGATTAAACATACTTTTTCATATTTTTTAAAGTTAATGTGCACTTTTTCATGAATTAATTTGTAATTTTATTGTTTTTAAAAAGACTAAATTAAAAAATTTCATTTTTTAGGGGAGTTGAGATCTCTACCAACTCTTATATTGTCTTTGATGTTCTTATTTATAAGATGAAATTATATTTATATTTTTAATTTTTCTTTAGTGTGATATATTAATATATAAATATATTTTAATATCTAAATAGTTGTCCCCTTTACCATGTCAAATCTCATCAAATTTTACTTTTGTTACTTTCATATTTTGAAAGAAATTGTTCGTGATTTGTGCATAATGTTGATTTTATTTAGCCATATCATTTAGAAAAAAGAAAAGAAATCATCCTTGCAGGAGTGCTAAGAAAAAATATTTGTCTTTTGAAATTATTTACACGAAAATTTGAAAATTGAAGGCATCATTGTAATTCAAAGGAAAAATATCGACATCACAAGTGGTAATTCTTTCAAAAGCTTGATATGAATAGATACATTTTACAATTGTAGATTTTCAAAAATGCAATGAGATGGTGAATTGATATTCAAAAATTCTTTATAAATTATTTCAAAATAAAAGAAAAACTTCAACAGTGGTTTGATCTTAATTGTTTACTTTTATTACTTTAACTTTTCATCACTAAGAATTTTTCCAAATCACTATGAGAATTATTACCTTTCAAGGCTAAGGTATAATCTTTACTATCTTTATCTTTTTATAATGGCTAAAATAGAACATTCTTTCTAGTCTTTATGGTTAAACTAAAACCTTCTAGTTTTTGTGGCACAACTAGAAACCTTTTACAGCCCTCTTAAAGTTTATATCTCAAAAACCTTAAGTTAGCTCTTTAATACAAAGAGAAATGTGTAAACAACCTTTCAAAGGTGTGCATTTACAAGTGATAGCTGTCACTACAGCAAAACAAGTTTTTAGTGGCGTTTGGAACAAAAACGCCTCTATAGATCGAGTAATAGCGGCGCTTTTTTAAAAACGTGACTAAAGATCAGCATTAGTGGAGCTTTTTTAAAAACGCTGCTACAGATAGAGCATTAGCGGCGCTTTTTTATAAATGCCGCTATAGATCGAGTATTAGCGGCGTTTTTTTATAAACTTCACTATAGATTGAGCATTAGCAGTGCTTTTTTAAAAACGCCGCTATTGGTCGAGCATTAGCGGCGCTTTCTAAAAACGCCGTTATTAGTCGAGCATTAGTGACGCCTTTTAAAAACACTCTATTGGTTGAGCATTAGCGGTGCTTTTTTAAAAATGCCGCTATTGGTTGAGTATTAGCGGCGCTTTTTAAAAGTGCCGCAAAAGAAATTCAATAATACGCTGTCGTTTTATGTTGCAAAATGCCTAAAACACATGGAATAGAGAGATAATACCTTCGAACAGAACATGAATAGAGAGATTAAAAAGAAATTCAACATATAATAAATTTGTTCTCCATTTATTACTACAATTTTTTCCCCACTTTGCTTTTCCTTATTCGTTTAAACTTTTAAACCCTAATCTTAAAAGCTAAAACCCCATTTCATTAATTCGGGAAAACTAAAGTCACCAACAAAGTCCCAACAATCAAAATAAAAGTAGCTCGCTTCATTCGAACAGCTCAGAGCATTTGTCTCTACTGTTTCGAAAACCCTAATTAATGGCAGCCAATCATGAATCGCATCTGCATCTTCACTACTCCAATTTAATCCCCAAACCCACAAATCGCCCTTCACAGCCAACATCATCAGAATCCCAAGCAACGAGATCGAGTACCGGTACGACTACGCTCCTCCCCATCAGGTAACTATTTATTTCTATCAAAACGATTTGCACCCAAATTTTAATTTAATTCATTTACGGTCCAAGACAGGGCAGGAGAGAAGTGGATGAGAATGAGGGGAAAATACGAAGAATATGAAGTTGTGTTTTTGTTCCTAAGACTGGATAAGATAGCAGTGGGGAGAATGTTGATATTTCCAAATGTGAAGGTCATCCTGGTATGGAATTTTTGTGCTCAGCTTGGGCTGATCCTTTAGCACGAGTATATGATGAATAAGGATAGGATTGAATTTATCCAGTGGTTGCCAAATGTCAACACATATGTGTTGGAAACAGAGTGGGGGAAGAAGAGGAGGAGTGTTTTGGGGGGTTCGAGAGTGGACGTGAAATGAGCTTTTACATTGTTGTGGAAGAAGAAAATTTGGATTATGTGAATGTAGAGAATGACTAAAATGACTAAGTATTTTTAGAATTTAAGATTAGTTTATCCAATGTTTGTCCATTTTTTTTTTAACAGCACTGTTTGTCCAACGCTTTAAAGTATATACATATGTTTTACTTTTCCATAAAAAGATTTCTTGAAGCAACTATTTAGAAAATAAAAAGAAGTGATATAAAATTAAGTTACAGCAGTGAATGAAATTAGTTTGGACAGTGGGAATCGACGTTGTATGGAAGAGATGTAGAAAACAGGGCTTAAATGCTTCTAGTGGTTTTTAAGGTTTTTAAGAGTGAAAAGATTATGGATTTCTAATGGCTAGTTTTATGGTATAAAAATTTGTAGGTTCTAATGGTTTTTAAGGATCTGCTTTTCTTAATATCTTGAGAGACCATCTGCAACATAATCTTATTATATGTATGAGAATGAAAATATTAAAAAAAAATGACTTTTAGTGGACATTGGTATGGAGTTATGGACGTTAAGTTGATAAATCACATATTTGGAATATGTTTACTGTGAAAAGACCGTATTTTTATAGTCTGGTTTCAAGGTATAAATATTGCTAATTTCTTATTGTCTTGATGGTTCTGCTTTTCTAAATAGTATGATAGTATCTACAACCTTATCTCATTATATGGGAATAGGAAATACAAGAAAAGGATACGCTTCACTCTTTTGAAGTCAGCAAAATCATTTTCAGTTTATTTTAGTTTTAACTATTTATCTTGCCTATAATGTTTCAACTATTTCATTCATTATAAGTAATGGAACCTTCAAATGTTTTAGACTCATGCGATAATGGTCGATTGAATTCAAGTTATTATTCTTGTTGTCCCTTTTTTTATACAGACCCAAGTTTATTTTTCTCTACATCATAGCATGCAAAGGTGGAGCCACACATAAAATTGTGAGGTCAATTAATTTCATATTTTTTTAAAAAATACTTTATAAAAAATAATATTAGTAAATTAAGTTATTAACCCAATAACAATAGTTGACACTCACTAACGTCCAACAATCTTTAATCTTTTTTATTTTCTTTCAATATTCATAATTCTTTTTTACAGTTTTTTTTCAATATTCATACTTGACACTCACTAAATGCAATGTAGTAAGAATATTTATTTGCTCATTACAATAGTTAACTATTGTTAAGTGCTAACCATCACTAAGTTATTTAAATTGGTATGCTCTTTTGCTGAAAGTTTGGGATCTAGTAAGAATATTTATTTGCTCATTACAATGTAGATGTGACAGTTCTTAGTTATCTATGACATATAGTAAAGATATTGATTTTAGTATGATTACTTATATTCATTTTCAACTCAGTTCAAGTATTGATGGACAATCATTTATCCGGAAGAACTTAGTTCATTCTGCATCGATCTCTGATTGGTTAACGGGTTTTTAGCTACAAGATCTTTATAATCACTTTGAGATCAAACTAGTTGATTTTGAGGTCAGGTACATTGTTCTTGTTGGATATTCTGTTTTATATTTTCACTATTCTAAATTCTGATAATAGCAACTTATGTGAGCAGGTGAAGTTGGTGAAGACTAATTATCCTCACACTATCTCAATTGTGAAAAAGTTTTGTACCTATATTACTTTTGCATCTTGCATTATTCCTGATGAATCAAGACTGAAACAATTGGAGGTAATTAGATTGAGTCTTTTAGATTTATATTTATCTAGTACTAAGACAAATTAGACTAAATCTTTTAGATTGAATATTTTGTACTTTTATGGGTTTTAATAAATTAGACTGAAAATTTTGGTAGATTATAGAGTGGTAAATTAGAATCAGATTTTAGTCTTATCATTTGGTTTACCTGAAGTTGATTCTCAGTTGCAGGAATAATTCCATGTGCTGTTATGATTTTGGGGCTATATTTCATCCCATATTCCCCTAGATGGCTGGTAAGATCACTTTCTTAGCACTTTGAATGCTTAAAAAACACTTCCTATTTAGATATATTATTATTGAGAAAGATAAATATAATATTTAGTAGGGGTCAGATCTCTATATCTATGTTCATACATGGTAACTAAGCAACATAGGTTATATATGTTAAAACCTTACTTTGCTAAAAGGTTTACTTACAGTGCTAGAAGGGTTAGCCCTGTATGCTGATCCTAACTTTAAAATGTTGGCTACCTCATATCCTTACTTTGCTAAAAGGCTTCTCACTGATCCTAATCCATATTTGAGAGATGCTCTCATAGAGTTGCTTTTCAAAGATGGCAGGTTCAGGCATGTATTTCCTAACCAACTTATTTATGCATCATATTTTCTCTATGCATTTGAGTTCCTGAAATCTAGCTACTTGGAATCTGTTGGATATATGTATATGTTTGACACGAGTATGTTTAGTTTTATAAACTTCTTTTTCATACATACAGAAGGTCCTTAAAGTATTATATTATTATACTCATGTCGAAATATGTATTGGACATGAGATCAGATTAGGGTACTTGAAAAGTGAAGAGTCTGTAAACAACATAGCTTGAAATACCTATAATTTTTGTTTGTAACAGGTGGAATAGACCAGAAGACCTTCTTATTGAAGGAAGAAAAGACCGAGATTTCTCCGCAAAAGATACATTACAACCTGTTTTAAAGCTATTTTTGGGACCAGACAGTGAAGAACTTAGAAATTTAACAATTAAAGAGGCATTTCGTGTCATTGAAGCCATTGTTTTAGGCTCAGTCGCTGATACATAAGTTTTAAAGATTTTAGTTTTAGAAGAAAGTATGTACTGTAGTCATTAGATTGGGTTTTCAAAGATGATTATGTTAAGATTTTGATCAAACATTATGAACAGTTCTCTTGTTAATGTTATTGAACTCAAAAATAATTTCAAATGTGCCCATTGTTAGGTCATTAAAATTTTGTATCATTTAAATTTGCTGTTTTTGGTTGGATTTCATGCCATATTTGCTGTTTTTGGTTGGATTTCATGCAGGAAGGGTTGGATATTGGTGAAAAATGTATATTGCAAATTTGCCAAAGTTAGCGGCGTTTGTAGAAAAAGCGTCGCTAAAGATCATGACTTTTAGCTATGTTTGTGGAAAAAACGACACTAAAGATCATGACTTTTAGTCGCGCTTTTGCTACAAACGCCACTAAAGATCATGACTTTTAGCGGCGCTTTCCGCTAAAAGTCATGATCTTTTGGGGCGTTGTTTATAGCGGCATTCTTTGCGGCGCTTGTAAAAACGCCGCAAATAGTTTTAGCGGCACTTAAAGGTAAAAAAACGCCGCTAAAAGTCTATTTTCCTGTAGTGTGTCCCAAAGATTGAAAATGATAACAATAAAATATCTAACAATAAATACGTAAGAGTTATGTATAAGAGAAAATGAATAATTAAATAATTAGAAGCTTTTCACTTGATTTTTATTCTTAGATGTTCATCTCAAGTCTTGATGTATCCTTAAATTTTATTGATATCAAGGATTGAGTTTGAGGACGTTTGGAGTCGTTGAAAGAATTAATTTTAGGCTAAAAAAATGTCTTTGCAACTCATGTATCAATATGCCTAAAGGATGTATTGGCACGTCTCATAAAAGTAGTCGTTAATTGTCGTTTAGATACCAATGCACCAATACATATAGCCATGTATCTTTACATCTCAGGAATGAATTAGTAGTTATCAGGGAGGTGTTGATGCATCTCCTTCCAGTTGCATTATTTGGCTATTGACTTGCAATGTATCGATTCCTTGACCCTTACTATTGATACTAAGCTACTAAAATGCCTTGAAAACATTTTAAACACTTAAAAATATTTCAATATTGACTCAAAAACATTTGGATAAGTTAAAACATATTTGAGATATGTTTTTGAGTACTATACAAGTTTTTGAAATACTTTAAAAATGATTGATAATTAAATGACTTAATGTATGCTTTCCGTTTGAGGCTGAAGTTTGGGGTATCCTGGATGGGATCCTCATTCTGCTAAATAAAGGCTATAGACGGATCCTCCTCATGATTGATAACCTTGAAGTCACCCAAAATTTGATTGCTTTGGATTTGGAAGATTCAGATATTACTATGCTTCAAAGAACTCAGCGCATCATGTAATCGGAAGGGGAGTGGAAGATTAAGCATATTCCAAGAAATTTGAATTTGGCAGCGGATCATCTTGCTAAAATTAGTTTGAGCTGGAAGTCAAATTTACAAATCATTGATGAGACTCCTAAGGAAATTTTAGACTTACTTCAAGTAGATAAAGTTAATGGTTGTTTTATGTAGTTGATGTAATCCATCATTTCTTTTTACCAAAAAAATAAAAATAAAAATTTATCTTAAATATTGTTGTATTAAAAACTTAAGGCATCAAAGCTAATAGTTAGAGAAAACATATTCAAGTTTGCATGCCTCGAATGTGCTCTTACAATAATAGTAATATCGAGAGCATATATTTACAGTAGTTTAAGCTAATCTATTATGCACATATGGCTGAAGAAAAAAATAAACTAATCTATTATAAATCACCAATGCTATTTGGGTGATTAAACACCATACCTTGAGGTGAATGTGACATTTTCTCAAGGTTGTAGACAAGGCCATGTTTATAAAAAAAAAGGTCGAGGTATAAAAACTTAGACTCATAATAAAATATTTATTTTATTTAAAATTTGTTAAATACCTAGCGAATGCAGGTACAAATTGTAGTTTTCATTTAAAAAAAGTATCAATACAAGCAATATCACTGAGAAAAACAAAAAAAATATTGCACATTGTGTTTAATCATTGGAGTGACATTAAGTACAGATACATACAAGTATTATCATCCTTTTTGGACCATGATCATGAATACACAAGAGATGTCAATCAGCTAAAAGAAATTGTTGTTTTCCTTTGTCAACGGCGACACAAACCCTTTCTTCTTTTTTGTTGGGGATAAACCCGTTCAAGCAATGAACAAGTAAAATAATAAAGAAATTGAAAAGATCGAACACAAATATTTTACGTGGAAAAACCCCTCTGAAGAGGATAGAAAACTACGGGCAAAAATAATTTCACTGTAACGGAAAAAACGAAGAGTAAAAAAGATGGGAATAAAACTAAACCCCAAAACCCAAAATAAAAACCCTCAAAACGTAAATACAAAATTCTCTTAAAATTTGTAAAAGCTAATACCTAAATGTAAAATGGGTTATTTTTCTAAGGTTGCAAAAAGGCCTATTTGTAGGTTAAATTCGTAGGTCAAATAATATTAAAATAACCTACACTAATCAGAGCTCGATTGGGACAAATAATCAGAATTTGACTCAAAGAAGAAAACTGAGAAAACTGCATAACACGTCGCCACATGGAATTCATGTCGTCAAGATGACGGTCTTTTTCTCGTCGTGACGGGGAGCTCCTCTTCATTACGATGTCACTCTCTAATTGTGTCTTAATTTGACCGAAATCCGAGGCATACTTCACAAATCTCCACTTTGACTCCTATTTCCACAATACCTTCTTTGTCAAAGTCCTCCACGGGCCTATCTCGAATTATGCAGGATATTAACTGAGTTGAAACTGTGCTTTGAATCTGGAAGACTTCTAGCCTTTGACTTGTGTACTGCCAAATCAAAACTGACTTGGGTCTGATTTTCACGAACACGATGTCCTATCTTTTGAAAACCTGCACCTAAAAGAGAACTTCTCTTATATGAAATGGTCATACTTTTTTCCTTCCTATAACCAAGTTGCCTTCGCTTTAAACGAGTCGACTTCAACTCCTTAACAGACAAGGGACGTCCTATTTTACCGGTCATCATTGATCCTTCTAGAACATAAAGACTGTCAATCTTTTTACCTTTCATCAAAATGAGAGCCCTACGGGATACCTTAATGGTTCTTGACTCGATGCTAATTGTACAATCCTTTGAGTCCAAATTTCCCAATGAGATTAGATTTTTTTTTTAAATCGGGCACATGTCTGACATCTAACGGTTTTCTAATTGTCCTATCGTGCATCTTGATCTGAATAATACTAAAACCAATTACTTTATTGGTGAATCATTCCTCATATGCACAAATCCACCTTCAACTAAACTGTATGTGGAGAATCAGTCTCTATTGAGACACATGTGGAAAGAACACCCTGAATCTAGGATCCACTTGAACATAAGCTTAGAGCTTTCACTTATTGACACCACAAGAAATAATCGCTCTTGTTATTAGCTGAATTAGCACTAGCTACATATTCCTCGTTGCTCTCAGCAAACCTTTTATTTTGCAGTTTGTAACAATTTGCCTTAACATGACCTAAGCAAACCTTTTATTTTGCAGTTTGTAACAATTTGCCTTAACATGACCTAACTTTTTACAATTGCGACATCTCTTGCATCGCTTCCTTGATGCTACTAAAACGAAGCTTACCTATCTAACTTACTATTTGAACCAAACTCATTGTTGAGTTTATCTTTTCTCAACAGATAACCTTTCATATCCTCGAACGAGAGATTTTCTCTGCCATAAATCAAGGTCTCCCTAAAAGACTTGTATAAAGGGGTAAATAACACAATAATAGTATAGCCCAATCTTCATCGTGAATCTGAACCTCAACTGATATGGAATGATGTGGATGAATGCGAAAGTAGATCGTAAAGTCTGCCAAAGTCGCGAATTTGACCTAGGGCTCTAGATGTTCGGAAAGAAACTTGGATTTTGACACAACTTGAAATGCAGTCAAATCCAAGTTAGATAAAACAATTAAAATAAATAATTAAGATAATTAAAATAGAATAATAAATCTATAATTAGAACAATAAGGAAAAAAATAAAGAAGATAGATAGAAAGATACAACATAGTATCTAAAAGTCTTAAGAAGCTTAGAAACACGAAGAATCTACAACCCCCTTCAAACGGCTCTAATTTCCCCTCCAGGAAAGAAAACTTGGCAAGAAAAAGTTTAAAGATGATTGCCATAATCTAAAAAGATTGTTAAAACTCTTCTAAAAGAAACTCAAGAGAAATTCTTAAAAAGAAAACTCAAAAAGAATTTATTAATTCAAAAGAGAAGTTGAATAATAATGAATTGTATGATTCGTGTACAATGCAAAGGCATATATATAGGCTCACTAAATAAATCTAAATAAAACTCTTAAGTATACTAGAATTCTAATTAATCTAAACAAAAGGTAGTTTTAAACTAAACTTTCTTGTTGACATAAAACTACTAAATAACTTAAACTATTTAATAATTATTAAAAATTTAGAATAATAAAATAAAAATAATAATAAGAGCTAATAAATACAACAATTGGCTCGTATATAATAAAAATTAAGCCTAAAACTCGAACACAATATGCTTTAAACTCGAATTAAAAGCCCGAAACTCGTAATTCCCGTCATAATCATGTCTAGAAATTCTACTCGCACAGTCTTTATTAAAATAGCCATAACTTTAGCTCCCAAACTCAAAATTTAGTGATTTAAAGTGAGTTTTGAAGCTAAGAGATAGATATTCAAACGCCATGAAGACATCTTAACCCAGAAATGTCTGGATCCCATCCAAAAAGTAGTTACAAGTCTGCTAATTTCCTAAACTTGAAAATTGGTAGCTTCGGTGAATGAAATTTAATAAATTTCACCCCATTCATGCATGTATCATTCCCTATTTCCTCGAAAAAATTCATCCTTAAATCTTGTCTTTGATCGAATCTTGGTTTGATTTGCTTGGCTTTTGACATTGTTGTTGGGCCTTGAGGTAGTGTGAGCCCATCACATCCATGGGTTTGAAATTGGGCCTTGAGACTCGCATAATCAACATTCTTTAAACCATTCAAAAGAGTAATAAATTGATTGATATGACCTCTAAGGTTCTCACCTTCTTTCATGCGGAACATGTACAACCACTGTTTCAACACCAATCAGTTAGCCAAAGACTTTGTCAAGTAAAGGGTTTCTAACCTTTTCCACATGGTATGTTGTTTTCTCCATCAACACCTCCTGGAATATATTATTCGAGAGGCACAACTGAATTGCAGATAATGTATTCTCATCAAACTCTTCCCATTCTGGACTAGTATTGTTGTCATTTGAACTCATCACATATTGAAATTTGTGATGCCATTGAACTTCTCAATGTTGAACATCTTAATGTTGAACCTTGTTGTTGCCATCTCTGAATGGGTTGTATGCAAAAATCGAACTAGCTCTGACACTAGTTTGTTGGGGATAAACCCGATTAAGCAACGAATAAGTAAATAAAAAAGAAATTGAAAAGATCAAACACAAATATTTTACATGGAAAAATCCCTCCGAATAGGATAAAAGAACCACAGGAAAAGATAAATTTACTATAACGACAAAAATGAAAAGTACAAAAGATGAAGATAAAACTAAAACTCGAAACCCAAAATAAGAACCCTCAAAACGCAAACACAAAATTCTCTGAAAGCTTATAAAATCTAATACCTAAATGTTTAATAAGTTATTTTTCTAGGGTTGTAAAAGGCCTGTTTATAGGCTAATTTCATAGGTCAAATAATATTAAAATAACCTACATTAATCAAAGTTTAACTGGGACAAATAATCAGAAATTTACTTGAAGAAGAAAATTAAAAAAATTGCATAACACGTCGCCGGGATGAGGTGGTATCGAGTCATCGGGACAACGATTTTTTTCTCGTCGTGATGTTGATAGCTCATCGAGACGAGGAGCTCTTCCTTGTTGCGTCATCACTCTCTGATTGTGTTTTAATTTGATCGAAATACGAGGCATACTTCACATTCTTGAATTGGTTTTCACAATTCACTGGTGCATCCATGCCAGCAATTATGTTTACACCAATAGTTGCATATTTTTAGCATCAAAAGCCTCCCTAGGACCTCGTAAACAAGGCCCTGCAAGATTGTAAAGCCAAGAGCAAGTTTTTAAGTAATTGCTTTCAAAAGATTCAAGGCTTTTTTTTTTCAAAAGTTTGGATATTATGGAACCAATGCTTGTCGTATTAGCTATGGCAGCCTTAATGGAGACTTCAACCAAATCTACAACTGTGGTGGCTGATTTAGCTTTGGGATTCCCTTCAAAAGTTGAAACACAAAAGTCCAACTTTATAATTTAGGGATCAAGCTTTGCAGCTTTTTCGTAAGATTCTTGAATAAGATAGGAGCTCACCGACACAAGCAAAAGGTAGAAGAAAATAAGAGAAGAAATATGAGTTTGAGTACGCTGAAACGCATTATCCTTTTATAATGTTGTTATGTTGTAGCTACCTATTGTGATTCTTGGCAATTTTAGCAACCAATTTATCTATATTTAAGGTTGGGTCCATATGATATATAAACTTACCATAATTCAATGTTTTGGTTGCCTTAGTTTGAATTCTAAAACTTTGGTTACCATAATTCAATGTTTTGGTTGCAATATGATTTTGATTTTCCCTGGCCTACTTGATTATATAATCTTGGTGCATGTAACTTTAGATATGTTAGATTTTGAATTGTGGGTAATTAAACTTGACATTATTGGAGAGTGATTTATTAAATATCTTCAATAAATTCTACTTGGTCGAGTGTATATATTTGAAAGAGTATTTTATTATAAATTGAGTATTTTCATTACAAATTAAAGGCATTATAGATTCTTCTTTTATTGATAGTTATAGTAATATTTTAAATTTCAATATAATTTAATATGTAGATTTTATTGTATGTTTATTATTTTTATTTTAAATATAGATAATTACTTTTTAAAGATATTGTATTATTAGATTTAATTTTATAATAATATATTATTAAATAAAAATTAATATTTCTAGGATGAAATACATCTATAAAGAATGTTAATTTAGAGATCAAAATATCATTAAAGATCTACTTTTTTTATTAAACATATTCGCCCTTGATTATTTTGATATGTTTCTATAAATTCAGGAATGTTAATTTAGGGATTATTTTGATAGGTTTTAAGTCCTTCTGTAATACTTCCTTTTAATAAAAAATTAGGATTGTACTATATTTTAAAAATTTTAGCAATTAATTCGAAATTTCCAAAAAAAATTTAAACAATTTAGAGATTTAATTAGTGAAAATATAAATATTATCTAATAGTTATTATAATTTTATTAAGGTAAAATAAATTATATTAACTAGAAAATCTTTTACAAATGAAATAGTAGATAATTTTGAAGATTTCATTACAAATTAATTAGTATTAATTATTTAAATACAAATTATTACAGTTATACCTTATTATTATATTTAGAATAATGTTTTTTAAACCTTATTAAACTTCATCTATTTGATATTGATTAGAATAAGGTGTTTCAATCTTACTATGATTTTACAAGCCTAGAAATAGACATAGTCTACTCCTCTTGTAATTACTCGAATTCGACAATGAATTATCTTCTCCTCTGCCCGTGGTTTTTTCTCGATAGGGTTTCTACGTAAAATTTTTCTGTAATTTATTCTTTTTCTCTTTTCCTTGTGATACATTGTCATTACCGATATTCTATTTTTTACAAATTGGTATTCGAGCTTCCGGGTTGTTCATCTCAATCACAGTAATTGCGTCTTTAAAGTATGAAATTTCGCTATTGGATCGTTACACCAGATTTGCATTTTGGCAGATAAAGATGCAGGCAGTTCTTGCATAGATGGACTTAGAGGAAGCCCTGCTAGGGGTAGATAAGATGCTTTCAACATTGACGGAGGAAGAGAAGAAGCGCAAGAACCGAAAGGCATTAACACAGTTACATCTGCATTTGTCTAATGAAATTTTACAGGATATGATGAAGGAGAAGACTGCGCTGGATTATGGAAGAGCTTGGATGTAACACCCCAAACCCGGCCCAAACGTTATGGCCAAATCTGGTGTGTCACATGGACGATGGATTACATCTCATTCTTTAATTAATATGTTTAGGGTGACTTAGTGAAATCATTTCTAAGAGGTTTGAGAAAAAGTAGGTTATTTAATTTATGAAAGTCCTATCCACTACTAGTTGGAGTTTATTTCTTTGAAAGATCTTATCTTGTCATTAGGTGATCCATTTGTTGCGTATGATATATTTTGAAAACGTTGATTAATTTTAAATAAAAACCCGCGCAGCCTTAGTCTATTCGTTTTAAGCAAGATATAATTGAACAAATAAAAATCAAAATAAAAATAAAATAATTAATGATTGGCCTTATTACAAATTAAAACCCAAAAAGAAAATAAATTAAGAAAATACTGGAATAAATAATTTTAAGAAAATATAACCAAAATGCAGTTTTCGTGGCCACTCCGAATCCCTCCAGCTCCAAGTCCTCTAAGGTTGGGGCTCACCTGCATGGATGAAAAGAAAGGGGTGAGTTTGTGAAACTCAGTGTGTAAGCTAAACCCAACCAGAGTCCAGATTAGTATAAGCTTAACTAGGCCTAAGCCCTATCCAGATTCAGTATTAACTGGGCCTTAGCCCTATTCAGTAAACTGTAATTACTGGGCCTTAGTCCTATTCAGAAATCAGAGTGGCCCTTAGGCCCATTACCGTAACAAAATAGTATTTTATGCATGTATGCAAAGCCCAGCCCAATCCAGCCCTACACACCACCCGTACCAGCCCTACACACCATGTGGGGAATAACTCAACCCACCCAGCCCTACACACCACAGTCACAGCTTAGTTGCTTAATCAGATAACGTGGCCAAGCTATTAAATAGTAAAACGAGGCAAAGCCTCTAACAGCAAACGTGGCATTGCCACTTAGCACTTCCTCCATCAAAACCCAATCCCATGCAATAGTCTATAATATGATATGGCATACATAGAGCAGATACATTTTAGCATGCAAAACAGTCAACTTAACCCTAGGGGTAAAATGGTATTTTTGCGCACCTAAGGGTAAAACAGTAATTTTCGACCCTTAAGGGGTATTTCAGTAAATTAACCAGATTTCTAGGGTTTCATGCTCATTACAGTTGTTAACAGTCTTAATGTCAACTAAGTAACTTATTTCGCCCATTTTATCAAAACAGAGTTATCGGGCCCTAAAACCCCTAATAGCCCTACAGTGTCCACTAACTATTACGGCCCACTAGGCCCAAAATTTATGTTCGTTTTAGAAGATTTTTCACTCAGGTTTTTAGAATACACTTACCGCTCATCTTCACCCATATGGGCCCATAAGCCCATTGGACCTAAATTCGGCCCTCAAGGCCCAAAACCACCAACGTGCATGATATCACGCAAACATCATCCTTACCGTTTGCGATTACAGATTTTACCAATTTAAACCGACCACAAGCTCTCGCACGCTCGCAAGCCCTCGAAATGCCAGAATTTTGGCATTTCGGCTTTTTAGCTTTTGCTGATCTAGTCTACTAGTGGGTGTCGATTACACACCTGATTTACGAGATATACAGGAATCCCTCGAACGATCAACTTACAGTCATTTAGATCATACTGTTAACCAAAATCCAACGAAATCAATGAATCTGACAACCTACCATATTCGGCCAACACTATCCAACCCCTTAATTACTTACCTTTGCCGCAAATCAACAACTAGATCTAGATCTAGTTTGCTCCCATGGTCCTAGCCTTCAATACTCTTCGCTTGATAGCCTCTACTCCACTCTAGCACATAAGAAACTGAAAGAGAAGACTAATGTAAGTCATAGCCAAAATCGACAGTTGCCCGAAGGAACTAGGGGTTTTCGACTTTTCTTGAATCACGAGTTAACGAATAAAGGGTTTCGAGTACTTACCAATACTTTATCTTGCCCAAAAAAAAGTCCCCACTCCAGCTTAATCCAGATCTAGTATAGATCTACCCAAAACGCGAGAAAAAGATTGATCTAAGTGGTTAAATGACACACTAAGAAATGAGAGGAATTTCAGTTTAGAAAAGAGAGTTTCAGTTTTGAGAAGAGAGTTTCAGGTTTTTGAACGAAAAGCAGAGGAGAAAAGAAGAGAATAGATGATACTGTGATTTCGGCTTTCAAAGTAAAAGTGAGTAAGGTTTGGCCTAGGATGGAAACGATAAGAGAGGATTAAAGTTTCGGGATTTTAACTTTTGTAGTAATTAACCAAGAGGAGTTCCGATTTCCACCCTTGAAACAATCGGCTGAATGCTTTAGAGGGATCAATCCAATTGTTAAAGAGAAGGAAAAGAGAAAGAGAAAGAAGAAAAGAAAAAAGAACAGAAAGGAGAGAATAGGTTCGGCCAAAAAGAGAGAAATCGACAGAGTTATAATGTGCACACTATTTTCGGCTTTTCTGAACAAAGAAAAGAGAAGGAAAAGATGGAATGAAGGAGCTCTCAAAACCCTATACCTATTCGGCAAACCCCAGAAAGATTGACCCCAAAGCAAAACCCGAAGAGTAGGCAATAAGCAGTCGGCACACATTCAACCCAAAATGCCAAAAATGCTATCACTAGGGACCCTAGCCAATTGCTTCCCAAGAGACTCCTATTCAGCCATCAACTACCTCCCTTTCAAATATCCTAAATTTTCTCCCTTTATCCCTTCTTGACTCAATCCCATGAGCACCTCAAACTCTTCCCATCAGAATTTCACTTGGAGTCCACCACCTGCCTTGCACAAGTATTAAAAATAAAACATCATATTGCTTACCATGAGACTTAAACCTTAGCTCCTACACAACTTCCACATGCCCCATTGTGTTCTAAGTGACGTTACATTGCCACCTTACCACAGGCCATCTTGAGTCTTAAATTACCAATATGTTTTTAAAAGCCCACTTAGTCAAGGCCCCTTCCCTCTTAAGTCTAAAATTCTAAAATTCTACTGGGTTTTAACTAGCCTTCTAAAGGCCCACTAACATACTCAAACATACATTAACACATCCGGACAAGCGAAAAATTAAATTCAAGCACAATCTCAAAAATCCCGAAAATTAGGGTATTACAACTCTACCCCTTTAAAGAAATTTCGGCCTCGAAATTTACCTGCTCCAAACAGGTGAGGGTATTGTTGACATATCGCCTCTTCTGGCTCCCACGTAGCTTCTTCTCTGTCATGATTACGCCAAAGTACTTTCACCAAAGGAACTGACTTTTTCCTTAATACCTTGACATCACGGTCCAGAATTTGCACAGGTTCCTCTTCAAAAGTGAAGTCAGTTTTCACCTCAATTTCTTCCACCGGCACGACATGCGAAGGATCAGATCGATACCGTCTTAGCATGGAGACATAAAAAACGTCATGAGTCCTATCCAGCTCTGGAGGTAGTTCCAGTGGATAAGCTATCGGACCCACCCGTTTAAGAACTCGATAAGGCCCGATAAATCGTGGACTCAACTTGCCCTTCTTACCAAACCTTAATATCTTCTTCCAAGGTGAGACCTTTAAGAAAACCATATCTCCCACTGAGTACTCAATTTTCTTATGCTTTAAGTCGGCATAAGATTTCTGCCTATCCGATGCTTCCTTTAATCGATCCCTGATCAGCTTAGCCTTGTTTTCAGTATCTGCAACCAACTCTGGCCCAAGAACTTGACGTTCTCCCAACTCCATCCAACAGGTAGGTGTACGACACCTTCGACCATACAGCGCCTCATATGGAGCCATTCAAATACTCGCCTGATAGCTATTGTTATAGGCAAACTCTGCCAACGGTAAGTAATCCTCCCAACTACCTCGGAAGTTGATAGCACATCCCCTCAACATGTCCTCCAGAACTTGAATTACCCTTTCCGATTGTCCATCTGTCTGGGGTGAAAAGCAGTGCTAAAATCCAATCGCGTCCCCAATACCTCATGCAACTTTCTCCAGAATCGAGATGTAAACCTAGAATCCTGATAAAAAATAATCGAAACTGGCACTCCATGAAGTCGCACTATCTCTGCCACATACAACTTGGCTAACTTCTGAAGTGAGTAGTCTGTTCGGACATGTATGAAATGAGCAGATTTGGTTAACCTATGCACAATCACACAAACCGAGTCTTTCTTAGTAGGTGTCAAGGGTAGCCCACTTACAAAGTCTATGGTTACCCTCTCCCACTTCCACAGTGGAATCTTCATCGGTTGTAGAAGTCCAGAAGGCAGTTGGTGCTCAGCCTTTACTTGCTGGCATGTCAGACATTTCCCCACGAATTCCGTTACTTCACGCTTAAGTCCATGCCACCAGTACAACTCTCGTAAATCTCGATACAACTTATTCCCTTCAGGATGCATTGCACATGGTCTACCATGAGCCTCTATCAAAATTGACTGCCTCAAACCAGAGTCAAACTCTTCCTCGAAAGCATATAACTCCTTCACTATTCAGTCCAAAATCAAAAGTCTCATTATTCTCAGCTTGTTGGAATCGAGGAACTAGTGACTCATCCTCTAACTGTTTTTCCTTAATCTGCTCTATCCAAGTTGGTCTCACTTGTAATTCAGCTAACAAGCTACCATCGTCATATAGACTCAGACGAGTAAACATTGCTCTCCACTCAGTTACAGCTCTTCGACTCAGTGCATCAGCTACAACATTAGCTTTGCCAGGGTGATACTCAATAGAACAATCATAATCCTTAAGCAACTCTATCCATCTTCATTGCCTAAGGTTCAACTCCTTCTGAGTCAATAATTACTTGAGACTCTTATGGTCCGTGTATATAATACACTTTTCTCCATACAAGTAGTGTCTCCAAATTTTTAACGCAAAAATCACTACTGCCAACTCCAGATCATGCTTAGGGTAGTTTGCTTCATGAAGCTTAAGCTGTCGCGATGCATAGGTGACCACCTTACCCTCTTACATCAATACACAGCCCAAACCAACATACGAAGCATCACTGTACACGGTGAAATCTTTCCCAGACTCCAACTGAATCAATACTGGCGCCTCAGTCAGAACCTTCTTCAACTATCGAAAGCCTCTTCTTGTTTCTCAGTCTATACAAACGGTACTCCTTTCCTCAAAAGTTTCGTTAACGGTGCAGCAATCAAGGAAAATCCTTCTACAAACCTCTTATAGTACCCTGCCAAACCTAGAAAACTCTGAATTTCTGATACAGATCTCGGTGGCTTTCATTCTAAAACTGCTTCAATTTTCTGAGGATCCACCCTAATCCCCTCAGCAGAAACCACGTGATCTAAAAACGTCACCTCTCGCAACCAAAATTCACACTTGTTGAATTTCGCATACAGTTACTTCTCCCTCAATACTTGCAGAACAATACGGAGATGCTCATCATGCTTCTCCTCAGTTTTCGAATACACCAGAATATCGTCTATGAAAACGACTACGAATTAATCTAAATAAGGTTGAAATACCTGATTCATCAAATCCATAAACGTCACAGGTGCATTCGTCAATCCAAACGGTATTACCGGAAACTCGTAATGACCATATCGAGTTTCGAATGCTGTCTTATGAATATCCACCTCTTTGACCCTTATCTGCTGATATTCAGATCGAAAATTGATCTTGGAAAATATCGAAGCTCCTCTTAGCTGGTCAAACAAGTCATCGATCTTTGGCAGAGGGTACTTGTTCTTAATCGTCAGTTTGTTCAACTAGCGATAATCGATGCACATATGCATCGTCCCATCCTTCTTCTTCACGAACAGTACTGGTGCTCCCCACGGAGACACACTCGGCCTAATAAAACCTCTGTCCAACAACTATTAGATTTGCGCCTTCAACTCTACTAACTCCTTTGGTGTCATCCTGTAAGGTGCGATGGACACTGGAGCCATTCCAGGCAACAAGTTGATTCTAAATTCGACTTCACGATTCGGAGGCAACCCAAGAAACTCCTCAGGAAAGACATCTTGAAATTTCTTGATAGTTCTAACCTTTCCTTCGGTCAAACCCTCAGCATCTGTCTGACTCACATATGCCAAATACGCCTCGCAACCTTTACGAATCAGCTTCTTAGCTCTCAAGGCTGAAACAACATTAAACAAGTAATCCCTTCGCTCCCCTATAACTATCACCTCCTCATCCTCCACGGTCTTTAACACCATCTGTTTAGCCGCACAATCTAGAGCTGCCCTATGCTTAGCAAGCTAGTCCATTCCCAAGATGAGATCAAATTCTCTAAACGGTAGCTCTATTAATTTTGCAGAGAAAATTCTACCTTGAGTATCTAAAGGTACATTTCTAAAGAGTTTTTCTACCTTAAACGAGTGACCCAGTGGACTTATCACAGTTACCCCACTTACAGTTTCCTCAGAGTGCATACCCAACGTCCTAGATATATCACATGCAATATACGAATGGGTAGAACCAATATCCATCAAGGCAGTGTATGGCATGCTAGAAATAAAAAACGTACCAGTTACGACGTCAGGTGCGTCATCCTCCTCTCAGTGACGAGCATCATATACCAACGCTGGCTGATGAGCCTTAGCATTTTCAGCACCCCTACTTGGTGCTCCACGTCCACGATCATTCCCGTTACCACCCCTATCTTGACCACGGCCTCTCGGCGGTTGCGGTCCACCTCGCACAGGTTGAGCAACCTTCTGTTCAGCAGCTTGCGTCTGAGCCAGCCTCTGATGATAGTCCTTGACTCTATGCTCCTTGGATCCACACCGAAAACATACCCCAGTACTCTTCCAACACTCTCCCAGATGCACTCTACCACAATCCCCGCAAGCCTACGGTCTAACCACATTCACTGAAACTGCTCTAACCAGTTCATCCACTCTAGCTCTTTTAACATTCCTGCCTGTAGCACCTGATGGTCTAGAATCCCTCCTGAACCGATTTCGGTCCTTCTCACAGTTCTGCCGCTCTGTGTGTTTCACCTCATCGGCTATCTTAGCCTTTTCCACTAAAACAGCAAAGTCACGCTCCCTCTGCGAAGTAATCAGCACCCTAAGCTCATCCCTGAGGCCATCCTCAAATTGTATGCTACGTTCATACTCTGTAGCAACTATTCCACTAGCGTACCGGATTAACTTTAAGAACTCAGCCTCGTACTCTGTAATAGACTTATTACCCTGGGTCAGGTTCAGAAATTCCTTCCTTCGGGCATCCACATAGCTCGCCCTAACGTACTTCTATTTGAAAGCCGTCTTAAACAGCTCTCAAGTTACCCGCTCAGCTGAGGTACTATCCCTCATAGTGATCCACCACTGATAAGTCTCATTTCGCAGAAGAGATACTGCTCCCTTCAGTTTCTACTCTACTGAGCAATCCAAATCATCCATGATTTGCTTCGTGGCCTTCAACCAGTATTCGGCCACATTTGGGGCTACTCCAGATACACCCTTGAAAATCTCTGCTCCGTTAGCTCGGAGTCGCTCAGAAATAGACCCTCGATTCACAACCCCGTACTTGCTCCAGCGACCCTTTCCAGAACCCTTAACATCGCCTAAGACAAAGCGTCGTCCCCAGCAGCCCGATCATACAACCCGATCTCAGTTGCTGGTTGTACTCGTACCTCCTCAGCTGGCATATGTCCCGAAGATGAAGACCCAGTTTGTACACTACCTCAGCCTCGTCCACGAGCTGCCCTCATACTTATATTGTATTATCTGATTACGAATTTTATGAATTAGTTCAGTATTTCAGTGTTTATTACAAATGTCTTATGCACAGATAGTATTTCAGAGTTTTGTTTTCGCAGAATCGTAGCCTAACTACAGTCTCAATCTTCTAGGGTTTTTAGTTTTCCTACTGTCTCAATCTCTACAGTTTCAGTATTGCTCTAGCTACAGAATCTTAGTAGGGTCTCAGTACAATCTACAGTAGTATAATAGTATTTCAGTACAGTACAGTACAGTATAGTAAAGATACTTATAGACTTGGTGCCGGAGATTCAGTGTGCCACTATTCGAAATCCAGATTTCAAAAAGCTAAATGTTGTAAAAATAACTTTTGTACCCAAAAGAAAACCTTTAGTAAAAATACAAATATCTTGAAGGAAATCAATTTAAAAACAGTTTTTTTCCAAAAAGTTTTCAAACTGATTTGCAAAATACCTTTTTGGGCCTGACTTTAAATTTTAAGAAAATTTTTTAGACCCGATCCACAGTCGAGTTATTGCAACCGGACTTTGATACCACTAAATGTAACATCCCAAACCTAGCCCAAACGTTATGGCCAAATCTGGTGTGTCACATGGACGATAGATTACACTCATTCTTTAATTAATATGTTTAGGGTGACTTAACGAAATCATTTCTAAGAGGTTCGAGAAAAAGTAGGTTATTTAATCTATAAAAGTCCTATCCACTACTAGTTGGAGTTTATTTCTTTAAAAGATCTTATCTTGTCATTAGGTGATCTATTTGTTGCGTATGATATATTTTGAAAACATTGTTTAATTTTAAATAAAAACCCGTGCAACCTTGGTCTATTCGTTTTAAGCAAGTTATAATTGAACAAATAAAAATAAAAATAAAAATAAATTAAGAAAATTCTGGAATAAATAATTTTAAGAAAATATAACCAAAATATAATTTTCGTGGCCACTCCGAATCCCTCCAGCTCCAAGTCCTCTAAGGTTGTGGCTCATCTGCGTGGATGAAAAGAAAGGGGTGAGTTTGTGAAACTCAGTGTGTAAGCTAAACCCAACCAGAGTCCAGATCAGTATAAGCTTAACTGGGCCTAAGCCCTATCCAGATTCAGTATTAACTGGGCCTTAGCCCTATTCAGTAAACTGTAATTACTGGGCCTTAGCCCTATTCAGAAATTAGAGTGGCCCTTAGGCCCATTACAGTAACAGAACAGTATTTTATGCATGTATGCAAAGCCCAGCCCAATCCAGCCCTACACACTACCCGTACCAGTCCTACACACCATGTGGGGAATAACTCAACCCACCCAGCCCTGCACACCACAGTCGCAGCTTAATTGCTTAATCAGATAATGTGGCCAAGCCACTAAACAGTAAAACGAGGCAAAGCCTCTAACAGTAAACGTGGCATTGCCACTTAGCACTTCCTCCATCAAAACCCAATCTCATGCAATAGTATATAATATGATATGGCATACATAGAGCAGATAAATTTTAGCATGCAAAACAATCAACTTAACCCTAGGGGTAAAATGGTCTTTTTGCACCTAGGGGTAAAACAATAATTTTCCACCCTTAAGGGGTATTTCAATAAATTAACCAGATTTCTATGGTTTCATGCTCATTACAGTTGTTAACAGTCTTAATGCCAACTAAGTAACTTATTTCGCCCATTTTTTATCAAAACAGAGTTATCGGGCCCTAAAACCCCTAATGGCCCTACAGTGTCCACTAACTATTACGGCCCACTAGGCCTAAATTTTATGCCCGTTTTAGCAGATTTGTCACTTAGGTTTTTAGAATACACTTACCGCTCATCTTCACCCATATGGGCCCGTAAGCCCATTGGACCCAAATTCAGCCCTCCGAGCTCAAAACCACCAATGTGCACGAAATCGCGCACATATCATCCTTACCGTTTGTGATTAAAAATTTTACCGATTCAAACCGACCCATAAGCACTCGCACGCTCACAAGCCCTCGAAATACCAAAATTTTGGCATTTCGACTTTTCGACTTTCGCCGATCTAGTCTACTAGTGGGTGTCGATTACACACCTGGTTTGCGAGATATACATGAATCCCTCGAACAATCAACCTACAGCCGTTTAGATTATACTGTTAACCAAAATCCAACGAAATCAATGAATCTGACAACCTACCATATTCGGCCAACATTATTCAACCCCTTAATTACTTACCTTTGCTGCAAATCAACAACTAGATCTAGATCTAGTTTGCTCGCACGGTCCTAGCCTTCAATACTCCTCGATTGATAGCCTCTACTCCACTCTAGCACATAAGAAATTGAAAGAGAAGACTAATGTAATTCATAGCCAAAATTGACAGTTGCCCTAAAGAACTAGGGGTTTCCGCTTTTCTTGAATCACAAGTTAACGAATGAAGGGTTTCGAGTACTTACCAATACTTTATCTTGCCTAAAAATAAGTCCCCACTCCAGCCTAATCCAGATCTAGTATAGATCTACCCAAAACGCGAGAAAAAGATTGATCTAAGTTGTTAAACGACACATCAAGAAAGGAGAGGAATTTTGGTTTAAAAAAGAGAGTTTCAGTTTTGAGAAGAGAGTTTCAGGTTTTTGAATAAAAAGTAGAGGAGAAAAGAAGAGAAGAGATGATACTATGATTTTGGCTTTCAAAGTAAAATTGAATAAGGTTTGGCTTAGGATAGAAACGACAAGAGAGGATTAAAGTTTCAGAATTTCGGCTTTTGTAGTAATCGACCAAGAAGAATTCTGATTTCCACCATCGAAATAATCGGCTGAAGGCTTTAGAGGGATCAATCCAACTGTTAAAGAGAAGGAGAAGAGGAAGCAAAAAAGAAAAGAAAAAGGAACAGAGAGGAGAGAATAGGTTCGGCCAAAAAGAAAGAAATTGGTAGAGTTAAGATGTGCACACTATTTTCGGCTTTTCTGAACAAAAAAAAAGAGAAGAAAAAGATGGAATGAAGGAGATCTCAAAACCCTATACCTATTCGACAAACCTCCAAAAGATTGACCCTAAAGCAAAACCCAAAGAGCAGGCAACAAGCATTCGGCACACATTCAACCCAAAATGCCGAAAATGCTATCACTAGGGACCCTAGCCGAGTGCTTCCCAAGAGACCCCTATTCGGCCATCAACTACCTCCCTTTCAAATTTCTTAAATTTTCTCCCCTTATCCTTCCTTGACTCAATCCTATGAGCACCTCAAACTCTTCCCATCAAAGTTTCACTTGGAGTCCACCACCTGCATTGCACAAGCATTAAAAATAAAACATCACATTGCTTACCATGAGACTTGAACCTTAACTCCTGCACAACTTCCACACGCTTCATTGTGTTCTAAGTGGCGCTACATTACCACCTTACCACAGGCCATCTTGAGTCTTAAACTACCAATATATTTTTAAAAGCCCACTTAGTCAAGGCTCCTTCCCTCTTAAGTCTAAAATTCTAAAATTCTACCGGGTTTTAACTTAAGCCTAAGCCTTCTAAAGGCCCATTAACATACTCAAACATATGTTAACACATCCGGACAAGCGAAAAATTAAATTCATGCACAATCTCAAAAATCCCAAAAATTAGGGCGTTACACTGGAACAAATATGTATGTCAAAAACTCTACCTAGTAAGCTACGTATGAAGCAGTGTCTTTATACTCATCATTTGGAAGAAGGTGTGTAACAACTCATTTTTTTAGTTAGATCAGGATAGTGGTTTCGGGACCACAGAACCGAGTCAAAGTATTTTATTTTATTATTTTAACGAGTTTTGCAGCATGATAGAATGATAGTATAAAAATTTCGTTAAGAAATTTTACCGTTTAAATGGCTAATTCGGTAAAAAAGACTAAATTGCGTAAAGCATATAATATGAGTTCTATTAGTTGAATGAGCCAAATAGCTATATAAATGAAATGACTAAGCACTTACATGGTAAATTTACCATTTTTATAATGAGTGGACAATGTTGGACATGTAGTAGGTGAATTATAAATGTTTTACTAAAGGTTAATTTTGTAATTTAGTTGATAATACTATATTAGTTAAAAATAAAAAAATTAAAGTCATCATCTTTCTCATATTTCTCCATCAAAAATATCAAACAAAGAAGCCATTTTTGAAAGCTCCATTCGGCTATTTCTATTTCTTCAATTAGGTATGAAATTTTTATCTTTTTTTAATGATTTTTACGTTTTTGAGATTGTTGCTTTGTAATCTAGCTAGCCTGTATCTCAATTTTTGAAACTGTCATAGATTTTAAATGATGCCATTGTTGAATGTTTGGTTGTTTTGATGATTAATGGTAGATTATGAAGGTTTAATGCTAGATATACAAGTTCTTTTAAGTGATTTTTGACAAAAATGTGAATTAGGGACTAAATTGAGAAATGTTGAAATGTTGTGGGTAAAAGTATGAATAAAATGAAAATATGGGTAGCTATAAGGCTATATGAAATTCGACTATAGTGGGTTTTGGTTTAATTGTGCAAATTTGACTTTTCATGTGATAAGGACTAAGTTGCAAAGTAGTCAAAAGTCTAGGGGCAATGTGTAATTTGCCAAAATTATGAAATGTGGACTTAATTGAATTGAATGAAAGTTTGAATGATTTAATTTGATATTATATAGATCAAGATAAGCAAATATAGGAACTGGATCAGGGAAAACGAAAAATTGACGAATAGGCGATATTTTCTATCCAAGCAAAACAAGGTAAGTTCGTATAATTAGAATCGAACTTTTATTTAATTGTAATTGTATGAAATGAATAAATATGTGATATGAGAAATTAAAGTACATGATATTTAAATGCTTAAATTGATGTTTATCGAGAACTACTGAGTCCCGTTTGAATAGTAAAAAGTTATAAGATACGAGTGACATGTCACTAGAGTTACTGTTTGGTTGAGTTCCTGCATTTGTTGCGGACTCACCATAGCTCGTATGAGCTTATTATTTCAGCTCTTCAAAGCTTACTATTTTAGCTCTTCGGAGCTTACTATTTCAGCTCAATAGAGCTTACCGTTACCAGCTCAAGAGGAGCTTACCGATTATGGCTCGAAAGAGCAAAAATAAAGATGAATTGACGGATTACCGATTTATACACTTAGTGTATGTCACCTGAGTATCCCTCAATATTTTATTAGGTTCAACGGGTATTATACCGTTACGGATTATACAGTGATGTATGGAAAGTTGATATGAGTTTTTATTATATAAATGAATGAAATGGTATATGATGAGCAATGATAGTATTGAAAATGTATGTGCAAATGTGTTGAATGTTAAATGAGTTATCATAGTTAAATGGTGATTATATGCATATTAAGATACTAATCAATCTATGATTCTATGTGTTAGGCATTTGAATTATTGAGTTGGATTGGATTGAGTTTAATTGATTGAATTATACAATATGGTAAGTTTAATTCTATATTATACGGGCTTACTAAGCTATAATGCTTACTCTATTTATTTTCTGTGTTTTATAGAAATTCGTTAGCTTGTTCGATTTGGACGGCGTCGGAGAAAGGCATCACACTATCCATTCAACTCTTCAATACTTTTAAATTCAAAGAAAATATGTAAATATGGCATGTATAGGCTAGTTAATAGGTTGAAATGTATGACTACTTATGTTAATGATTTTGGTACAAGCTTTGGTTTATGACTAAGCTATATGATATGGCTTGGCTTATGTTGACTAATGGTTGATTTGGTATATATGCATCATAATATATATATATATTTTGGAAAGTATGATGAATGATGTTTGATATTTGATAATGTTGGTTTGGATGAATTATAGAATTGGTTATTAAATGCATTAAGTTATATGAAACACGTTATAATGGCATGTGTTGGTTGCATAATGGTGTTGAATTGAGAAAGGAAAGGTTAGTTATAAAATGGCATAAAATGTGTGTTAAAATGGATGTTTGGTTGCCTATTTGAATATGCCTTTGGTACCATTTGAATGCTTGTAGGTACATGGAAATTAGGTAAGAAAAATGGCTTAAATCAAGCCTATTTTTGTGCCACACGGTTGAGCACACGGGCGTGTGACTCAACCGTGTGACTCCTACACCTTAGTTAAACAAGTTCTGTGAACAAAAGAATTTGCAAAAGAATGGCATGAAAGAATTGAGCAAAAGAAGACTTCTTGATTGGTAAGGAATTTGCAAACTGAAGTTCTATGAGCACTGCATTTTTGGGAAGCAAAAGAGAGTTCGATTCACCATAGGAGTCCATAACACAAGGGGAACATTGGAGTATATTCATTCTAATCTGTGGGGGCCATTCAAAGTGCCTTCGAGAGGTGGAGCTAATTATATGCTAACTTTTATTTATGATTTTTCTAGAAAAGTTTAGGCGTTCTTCCTGAAGTAGAAAAGCGATGTGTTTTCTGCATTTAAGTCTTGGAAAACTATGATTGAAAAATAGTTGGGAAAACAAACAAAATACCTCCACACAGACAATGATTTAGAGTTCTGTTATAATGAGTTTAATAAACTGTGCAAGTTAGCAGGGATCGTAAGACACCTGGCAGTTTGTCATACTTCACAGTAAAATGGTGTTGCAAAACGAATGAACAGAACAATCATAGAGAAGGTTCGATGTATGTTGTCAAATGCCAACTTACCAAAGTCGTTTTGGGCTAAACCTGCCTCTACTACATATTTCTGATCTATCGATCTCCATCCATTACCATTGAGAGAAAGAATCCACAAGAGGTATGGTCTGGTAATTCTACTGACTATTCTGATTTAGAGATCTTTGGGTGTCCTGTGTATGCTCATGTTGATAATGGAAAATTGGAACCGAGATCCATTAAATATGTTTTGTTGGTTATAAAGCTGGTGTAAAAGGATATAAGTTATGGTGTCTTGAAAATAGAAAAGTTGTGATTAACAGATATGTTGTTTTTGATGAAACTGCTATGCTACCTAACTTATCTCTTAAAGACTCTTCCAATAAAGAAAATCAAAAGCATGTGGAGCATCAGATTAATCTAGAATTTACAACAGAGTCGATTCCTTAAGCTAATACAAAAATTCAAAATAGAATTGCTTCTTCACCATAATACTTTATCGCCAAAAACAAAACTAGAAAAGAAATTAAACCTCCAAAGAAGTATGCTGAGGCTAATCTACTTGCTTATGCTTTAAATGTGGCTGAAGATATAGATGCAAACCAAGAGCCATCTAATTATTCTGAGGTGGTTAGCTATAAAGACTCAAAAAAGTGGATGTTTGCTATGCAAGAAGAGATGGAATCACTTCACAAAAATAAAACATTGATCTTGTGAAACTTCCTAAAGGTAAAAAGGCTATTTATTGTAAATGGGTGTTTAAAAAAAAAAAGAAGGGACTCCAGGAGTTGAAGAACCCAGATATAAAGTAAGGCTTGTTGCAAAGGGTTACAGTCAAATTCTAGGAGTGGACTTCACAGATGTGTTCTCACTAGTTGTGAAGCATAGTTCGATTCGAGTTTTGCTTGGAATTGTGGCCATGCATGATTTGGAGCTTGAGCAGTTACATGTAAAACCTGCATTTTTGCATGGAGAACTTGAGGAGGATATTTACATGCAACAATCAGAGGGTTTTATAGTCTCAGAAAAAGAGGACTATGTTTGCTTGCTAAAAAAATCCTTTTATGGTTTGAAACAGTCATCAAGACAATAGTACAAGAGGTTTGATTCCTTTATGACTTCTCATGATTTCAAAAGAAGTAGCTTTGATAATTGTGTTTACTTTAAGAAAAACCATAATGGTTTTTTTGTGTATCTACTCCTTTATGTGGATGACATGTTGATAGCAGCAAAAGATAAATGGGAGATAAGAAAGGTCAAAGCCCAACTAAGTGAATAATTGGAGATGAAAGATTTGGAACCAACAAAGAAGATACTTGGTATGGATATTCTTAAAGATAGAAAAGCAAGTAAACTGTACCTAAGTCAAAAGGGGTACATTGAGAAAGTTCTTTGCAGGTTCAATATGTAGAGTGCTAAGCCTGTTAGTACTTCTTTAACAACCCATTTCAGACTTTCATCGGCTTAGATGATAAGATTGAGTACATGTCACATGTCATATACTCTAGTGTAGTGGGATGTCTCATGTATGCTATGGTTTGTTCACGTCTAGATTTATCATATGCAGTCAATGCAGTTAGTAGATACATGGCAAATCCCGGTAAAGAACATCAGAAAGCAGTTCAGTGGATTTTAAGATACTTAGGAGGTACTCCTGATGTTTGCTTACAGTTTGTAAGAACTAGAGATGGAGTAATTGGGTATATTGATGCTAATTTTGCTGGAGACTTTGATAGAAAAAGATCTTTCACAGGTTATGTCTTTACAATCATAGGTTGTGCAATCAGTTGGAAAGCCACTTTGCAAACTACAGTTGCTTTGTCTACCACTGAAGCTGGGTACATGGCTATTGTTGAGGCCTGTAAAGAAACTACTTGGTTGAAGAGACTCTTTAGTGAACTCAATGAAGACCTTCAAATCAACACAGTATTTTGTGACAGTCAGAGTATAATCTTCCTTACAAAAGATCAAATGTTTCATGAGAGAACAAAACACATTGATGTTCAATATCATTTTGTTCGTGATATTATTGCTCGTGGTGATATTGTTGTGAGCAAAATTAGTACTCATAAAAATCCTGCAGATATGATGACTAAGTCACTTCCTAGAACCAAGTTTGAGCATTGCTTAGACTTGGTTGGTGTTCATTGTTGAAGTTAACCCTTAAGAGGTTTTATGGAAGAGGTGGAGAACTTATTTGTTGAGAGTTCGCGATGAAAAACTTGTTCATTGAGAATTCGTGTCAATGTGAAGATTGTTAGAATTAAGTGACTTGAATCCTTATTTAAATAAAATACAGTGGTAAAATAAAATAAAATTAAAACCCATATAGAACTACACTTCTTTTATTTTATTTTAGAATAAGGTTTTTTAAACCTTATTAAACTCCATCTATTTGATATTGATTAGAATAAGGTGTTTCAATCTTGCTACACTCCTATTAGAATATGGTTTTACAAGCCTATAAGTAGACATAGTCTACTCCTCTTGTAATTATTCGAATTCAACATAGTGAATTATCTTTAGTCTACTCCTCTGCCCGTGGTTTTTTCCCGACAAGGTTTTCACGTAAAATCTGTCTGTTCTTTAATTTTTTTTTCTCTTTTCTTTGCGATACATTGCCATTACCATTACCAACGTTCTATTTTTTACAATTAATCACTAAAATTTTAATTAAACATTTAATTATTTAAAAGTTTTAAATATTTTATATTAATTTAATTAAGAATATTTAATCTACCTTATTAATTTTAGTTTTGGTTTTCAAAAATTGAAACAGTAAATTTTATTAGAAATTAATTAGTAGTAATTATTTAAATATAATTCTTATCATTTATGGATCTATGAGTCTAATTTACCCCAATAATTACTTTAAAATGGTACTTAAATTATAACTTTTTTTATAAATTGGTAATTAATTTTTTTTTGTCACAAGTGGTACCTAAAATATATTCCGTTACTCAAAGTGGTACCTAAACTTATCTGTTTTTTCCAAATTGGTACCTAAACTATACTTTATTACTCAAAGTAGTACCTAAACCATATTCTATAATCCAAATTACCCAAGCCATTTGAAAAAACCTCTTAATCAATCTTTTTGTGACAATGTTAACACTTTTAAATTAAAAATAGAATTAAATCAAATTATAAAAGAAATCAAATTTAATTAAAATTAAAAATTTCAAGAAATAATTAACTCCATATGATTCTTTCTTCCCTTTTAATGCACTTTCTTTTGTATTTTTTTTGTTCGGATTTTTCTGCAGATAATGGAGCATGTGGTGCAGGTTCCACCTCTTGAGCAAGGCGCTCTCGACCGCGCCTAACTCTTCTGTCAAGGTCCATCACCTAGAGCAGAATAGGCAGGTTACATACTAGATAAAAATGACAATTGTTGTCACAGGAAATTAAAAGGGAAAAAATAAGTTGGAAGGAGAGGTACTTTTTTTTTCTACTCTTCAATATTTAAATTTTATATTTTATTATTACAGTGATTTATTCTACATTAATTATTTTATGCAAAAGTATATAGGTGATTTGTTAATAAATTTGTATTGTGAGCTAGCACTTACTATCTTCAAGAAACTGCAGACTTTGATGAGGAAAAAATATAATATTATTGAAGTGACAATAAATACATAAACATACAAGTGTTATCATCATTCCTGGACCATTTTCATGAATACAAGAGGGATAGCAGTTAGCTGAAAAAAATTCTTGTTTTCCTTGGTCAATGGCGACACCAACCCTTTCTCCTTGAACCCGTCTTCACAAGTGATTGGTGCATCCATGGCAGCAGTTAATTCTATATTAGCAGTTCCGAAATCCTTACCCTCAAAAGCCTTCCCACCTCTTCGTAAATTAGACCCTGCAAGAGAGTAAAGCTCAGAGCAATCTTCCAAGCAATTCCTAGCAAATATTCCAATCCTTTTTTTATCCAAAAGGCTAGTTATTAAGGAGCCCATGCTGGTCGCATTAGCTATGGATGTCTCAATGGAGATTTCAACTAAATCCGCAGCACCGGTGGCTGATTTGGCTTTGGGATTCCCTTCAAAAGCTGACAAACAAAAGTCCAACTTTAGTAGCAGGATCACCCCTTGCAGCTGTATCGCAAGTTTCTTGGATAACATCGGACCTCACTGACACAAGCATAAGGTGGAAGAAAACAAGAGAAGAAATAAGAAAATTCTTCATATTTGGAGTTTAATATGTTGTTTTTTAGAGAAATCGAATGAGATGGATAGGGCTTGAAATGAAATGGATGTGTTGTTGAGAATGATAGAAATGGGAATTCATTTATGAGGAAAATCCTTAATTCTTGTCGATTCATCTTTTAAGGCTTACCATAATTCCAGTTTTTTTGTGATAGTGAAACCCTTAAATGGGGCAGTAAACCATTTTGTTCTAAACTAATTTTTATTTATAAAATACTTATATGGAAACCAATTTATGTGTATTTCTATCAATTATATAATATTATAAATTAAAATTTATTCCCGGTTTGCTTTTATTTCTCATTCATTAGATGATAAATGTGTCTGGAATTATGGATTTATTGTTTGAATTTATGTGACAAATAAATATCATATATATATATATATATGAAGTAATATTTGATGTATTTTAAACTTAATAAAAAAATGATACATCATGTTGTAAAATAAAAAATATTAAAGGATTTAAAAATAAATATTATTAATTAAATATTTATTATACTTATTTTATTTTTTTTCTTTTAAATTTTAGGTTTTGTTATGAAATAATAAAGAAAGAACAAACTAAATATGATAGAAGAAGGTGTCGAGAGAATGTAGAAGAGAGAGTGTATCTTCTTTTCTTATTATATATTTTCATGAGTACATAAGTCCCATATATATAGGGATTAAAAGTAACTCTCTAATTAATATAGGGTATGTAAAGGGTCATAACCTTTTATCTCCCATATTAATGGGGTATAGGAAAAGTCTCATAATTTATGGGGATATAGGAAGAGTCTCATAATTTATGGGGGTATAGGAAGAGTCTCATAACTTATGGGGGTGATAATGGCATCCACATAAATATTCATAACACTCCCCCTTGGATGTCCATTATCTAATTATGCCTCGTTAAAACCTTACTAAGAAAAACCTGGTGGGACAAAAACTTAGTGAAGGAAAAAGAGTACATAATTATACGCTTGATATGCTGCCTCATTAAAAACCTTACCTGGAAAACCCAGTGGGATAAAACCAAGGTTAAGGGAAAAAGAGTACAGCGCGTATTTACTCCCCCTAATGGCTACATCACTTGAGATCTCGAAGGTGCCGCATTCCAATGTAGGAAACTAGCTTCTGAAACACTGATGTAGGAAGCGCCTTAGTGAATAAATCTGCTAAATTCTCACTTGAACTGATCTGATTAACTTTTATCTCCTTAAACTTCTGGAGGTCATGAGTGAAGAAGAATTTTGGTGCAATGTGTTTTGTTCTGTCGCCTTTGATATATCCACCATCGAGCTGATCAATGCATGCTGTGTTGTCTTCAAACAAGACAGTTGTAGCTTCCTTTCCAGATGATATTATTCCTTATATGCTAAATCATAGATCTTAGCCATACACATTCACGACTTGCTTCATGGATTGCTAAGATTTCTGCATGATTAGACGATGTTACTGCAATTGTTTGCTTCATTGAGCGCCAAGAGATTGTAGTACCTCCATATGTGAAAACATATCCAGTTTGTGATTTTCCATTATGAGGGTCGGACATAAATCCTGCATCTGCAAAACCAATCAATTTTGTCTTGGATTTGTTAGGGAAAAATAGACCCATATCCTTTGTGCCTTGGAGATAACGAAATATCTGTTTAACTCTAGTCCAATGTCCCCGAGTTGGGCATGAGCTAAATCTTGCTAGCAAATTTACAGAAAAAGATATATCAGGTCGGGTATGGCTAGCAAGATACATCAATGCCCCAATTGCACTGAGGTATGACACTTCAGGACCAAGAAAATCTTCACCATCTTCCCGAGGGCGAAAAGGATCTTTACTCAGATCAAGTGATCTTACAACCATCGGGGTAGTTATTGAATGTGCCTTATCCATATAAAATCTTTTTAGCACCTTTTCAATATACATTGATTGATGCACAAGGATTCCTTCTTTTAGGTGCTCAATTTGTAACCCCAAACAAAATTTCGTTCTTCCAAGGTCTTTCATTTCAAATTCTTTTTTCAAGCACTCAACAGTCTTTTGGATCTCTTCAAGAGTTCCAATGATATTCAAATCATCAACATATACTGCAATAATGACATATCCAGATCCAAACTTCTTAATGAAAATGCATGGGCAAATTGGATCATTATTGTATCCTTCTTTCAACAAATACTCACTTAGGCGATTATACCACATGCGTCCGGATTGTTTCAATCCATAAAGGGATTTATTCAATTTGATCGAATAATGTTCTCTAAAACTTGAACTCACTGCTTCAGGCAGTTTAAATCCTTCAGGGAGTTTCATATAAATGTGAGTATCCAGTGGGCCATACAAATAAGCTGTTACTACATCCATTAGGCGTAAATCAAGCCCTTCTCTTATAGCTAGACTTATCAAAAATCTAAATGTAGTTGCATCCACCACAGGAGAATATGTCTCCTCATAATCAATTCCAAGTCTTTGTGAGAATCCTTGTGCAACTAAACGTGCTTTATACCTCACAATTTCATTCTTTTCATTTCTTTTACGCACAAAAACCCATTTGTATCCTACTGGTTTCACACCTGTAGGTATACGGACTACAGGTCCAAACACTTCTCTTTTCGTTAGCGATTTCAATTCAATTTCAATTGCTTCTTTCCATTTTGGCCAATCATCTATTTGTTTACATTCCTCAATCGATTTTGGTTCATAATCCTCTTTATTATTTATAACATCTAGTGCTACATTGCATGCAAAAATATCATCGACGTCGATTTGATTTTAGTTCCATTTTATACCGGACATGACATAGTCAATAGAGATCTCTTCATTGTCAGGTACCTGATTTTCTTCTGAAACTATTTTTCCAGTCATGTCTATAGTCTCTTCAGGAGATCCCGGTATAATCATTTTTTCCTCGATTTTGCCATCATTAATCTTTGCTCCTTTCCTTTTCTGAGGATTCTTATCTTTGGAACCAATTGGTCTACCACGCTTCAGGCGTGTATTAGACTCAGCAGCAACTAGATTTTGTCCTTCTGGGACATCAAGTTTTATTGGAGCATTCACAGCTGGTATATGTGACTTAGTCACTTTCTTTGGGTCAGAAAATGCGTCTTGCAATTCATTAGCTAAACTTTGTAAATGAATAATTTTTTGAACTTCTAAATCACATTGCTTAGTTCGAGGATCAAGATGAGCTAATGACAACTCTTTCCAGTTAATTTCCTTATCCAGCTGTTTGATTTCTCCCCCTAATATTGGAAAAACTGACTCGTCAAAATGACAATCTACAAAACGAGCCGTAAATAAATTCCCTGTAGAAGGTTCTAGATATTTAATTATTGACAGGGATTCAAATCCAACATATATACCCAACCTTCTTTGAGGTCCCATCTTAGTTCTATGTGGTGGAGCAATTGGAACATATACGGCACATCCAAATGTTTTTAGATGGGAAATATTTGGTTCCTGACCATGAACTATTTGTAAGGGAAAACTTTATGATAACTTGTTGGCCTGATGCGAATTAATGTAGCTGCATGTAAAATTGCATGCCCCCAGGCAGTGATTGGGAGTTTTGACTTCATAAGTAATGGCCTTGCTATCAATTGAATTCGTTTTATTAAAGATTTTGCTAGACTATTTTGTGTGTGAACATGAGCTACAGGATGTTCAACACTTATTCCAATGGACATGCAATAGTTATTAAAAGACTGAGAAGTAAATTCACCAGCATTATCAAGACGGATGGTCTTAATAGGAAAATCTGGGAAATGGGCTCGTAATCGAATCAATTGAGCAAGCAATCTCGCAAACGCTAGGTTGCGAGTTGATAACAAAGATACATGGGACCATCTACTCGATGCATCAATTAAAACTATAAAGTACCTAAATGGTCCACATGGGGGATGTATAGGCCCACATATATCCCCTTGAATTCGCTCAAGAAAAGTAAGTGATTCGTTATTTATCTTAACTGGTGATGGTCGGATTATTAATTTTCCGAGTGAGCATGCAGCACATGTAATATTTTGAAGAATCTGCTGGCTCTTCAATGAATGTCCACATGAATTTTCAATTATTTTTCGCATCATTATTGAACCGGGATGGCCTAACCGGTCATGCCAAAGAACAAAGTCATTAGTAAACTTCTGGTTTACTATAGCATGTGTTTCTATAGAACTGATCTTTGTGTAGTACAAACCAGTAGAGAATGCAGACAATTTCTCAACAATTTGTTTATTGCCTTGAGCAATACTCGTAATTTGAAGGAATTCACAATTTCCTTCATTTAAAGTCTCAATATGATATCCATTTTGCGAATATCTTTAAAACTCAATAAATTTCTTTGAGACTTAGGGGAGTATAATGCATTAATAATTTCAAATTTTGTTCACCTTGGCAATAAAATAATTGCTTTTCGGAGCCTTCTATAATGGTTGTACTACCAGATATAGTGCTCACACTTCTTTCTTTTATTATTAAGTGAGAAAAATATCTCTTGTCTTTCAATATGGTGTGAGTAGTTGCACTATCTGCTAGGCATATATCTTCACCATTCATAGCTGATTGCCTTTGCGAGATAATATTCTTCAAAGAAACAAAATAATAACCACAAAATGTTATACATAATGGTGAAAACAGGTATTCAAAGTTCAAATTACAAAAATATCACATAAAACATAGTCATAACATCATTATTAAAGTTGCTAAATGAAACATAGAGTAGTAGAAATTTATTTTATTATTTATCGAAATTTGTGGGCTTAATAATTTCCTTCAAGGGGTAGATAGAAAATCAGCCACTTCTAAGTGGGTTGCATTGCCATCATCAAAATCACCTTCGCCATCTTTATACACAAGATTGGTTTCTATTTTCTTTCCCTTCTGTTTTAGGGACTGCTGATAAAGATCAACTAGATGCTTTTGTGTGCGACATACAGGTGACCAATGTCTTTTTCCTCCGCAACGATAGCATACATTAGTCACATTTTCACCTCTTTCTTTTTCTTCCCTGTTACCATTTTTTCGATCCCACTTCTGGTAGGAATGTGAATTTTTAAAACGACCACCTCGACCATATCCATATCCACGGCCACGGCCACGCCCTCGGCCACGACCACGGCCACGCACACTCCTATTTGCATGGTGTGTTTCTTTTAATTCTTGCCCATTATGTAAACTCACATTCGCTTCAGGGAATGGAGCAGAGCCGGTTGGGCGTGATTCATGGTTTTTCATTAGTAGCTCGTTGTTTTGCTCTGCCACTAGGAGACAAGAAATTAATTCAGAATATTTCGTGAATCCTTTTTCACGATATTGTGTCTGCAGGACAACATTATTTGCATGGAAAGTTGAGTATGTTTTCTCTAACATTTCTGCATCAGTAATCTTCTCTCCACATAAATTTAATTGCGAAGTGATTCTGAACATGGCTGAGTTATAATCACTAACAGACTTAAAGTCTTGCAATCTTAAATTCAGCCACCCATAACGAGTTTTAGGCAAAATCACAGTTTTCTGGTGGTCATACCTTTCCTTTAAATTGGCCCAAAGAATTTGGGGGTCCTTAACAGTCAAATATTCGGTCTTTAGACCTTCATGGAGGTGATGGCGAAGGAAAATCATGGCCTTGGCCTTATCTTGTGTACTTTCTTCATTTCCCTCCTTAATAGTCTCACCAAGACCCTTTGCATCTAAGTGAATTTCAGCATCTAGTACCCATGATAAATAGTTATTTCCAGTGATGTCCAGAGCCACAAATTTGAGTTTTGTAAGATTTGACATTATAAAACTATAAGACAAAATATACAAGTCAATAATGTAAAATAAAGCATGTTAATATGCAAATGAAATAACACATATGCAAATGAAGTAGATCAACTTGTTACCTTTACTTCACCTAAGCGTCCTTCGGCAATCTTTAAGGAAAAGTTTGTTGGCCTTGATTTTTGTATTAGAGACTCGTGCTGATAATGTGTTATGAAATAATAAAGAAAGAACAAACTAAATATGATAGAAGAAGGTGTAGGGAGAATGTAGAAGAGAGAGTGTATCTTCTTTTCTTATTATATATTTTCATGAGTACATGAGTCCTATATATATAGGGATTAAAAGTAACTCTTTAATTAATATAGGGTATGTAAAGGGTCATGACCTTTTATCTCCCATATTAATGGGGTATAGGAAAAGTCTCATAATTTATGGGGATATAGGAAGAGTCTCATAATTTATGGGGGTATAGGAAGAGTCTCATAACTTATGGGGGTGATAATGGCATCCACATAAATATTCATAACAGGTTTGGGTTTTTTTTTATTTCGGATTATAGATTTAAAATTTCAAGTTTTAGATTTTATTTATTTATTTATTAAGGTTTAACAATTATAAATAATATTTATTTTTAAACTCCAAAATAATTTTTTACACAATTAATAATTTTTTATATTATTATTAATTAATGATATATGAGACGATGCATAGTCGGACGATATATCAAATATTCTCCCATATATATTTATAAATTATTAGTAGTTTTAATTTTTAAATTAAATACACGAATATATATTTATATAAAACGTTAATTATAATCCTATATTACACAGAAATTAATTATAACAATATTAATTAACTTTTAAGAAGAATATAAATATTTTATTAAAAATCGTATGTATCATTTCCCATATACCTATTCTAATTCTAATCTAATATATATATATACACACACACTAAAGCAATACAAGGATACAAAATTGGTAAATAGGCTTTGGTGGCGTTTTTAGAATGATGCCATTTTCCACCATAAAATAAGGACACGTGGAAATTAATTAAAAAAAGGTAAACTATAAAAATGTTACCCAACTATGCCTTATGTTCTATTTTGGTACCCAACTATTAATTTTTTTAATTTAGTCACTAAACTATTCAAAATTAAATATTTTAATTATTCTGAGCTAACATGGGTTTTTTATATTGGTCTAGTAACAAAATTAGCCCTCTAATGTTTAGATATTTTATTAATTTAATCCTAAATATAAAAATTTCAACAAATTTAATCATTAATGTTTACAAAATTTGTCATTTTATTTCTAATTATAAAAAATCAATAAATTTGGCCCTAAATATTTACAAAATTTATCAATTTAGTCCTAAATCTAAAAATTAAAAAAAATAAATTCATTTTTAGCCCTTTATAACCCATCAGCAAACCCATGTGAGATATTAAAATAAGAAAAAGAGTATCATCTTTCCTCTTTCAAGTCACTTGCAAAATAACTCTAAAAATTTGAGATAAAACATAAAAAAAAAATTAAGATCCAAAAGAAAATAAAGGCATTTAAAACATTATCTATTTGGGTAGTAATGCAACTAATTATTCCATATAAATTCCAAATCAATTGGTTTGGTCCAGTGTAAAGTCTAAATTATAGTAAAATAAATTGTTGCAAGTGACTGAATGGAAACGTAGATTAGACCATTAAAATTTTGAAGACTTTAACTTCAACCAACATGAAAATCCATATAAACTTCATAAAAATTTAAAATTTTCAAAAAATACATAAAATTTCAAAAAAGTTATTCAATACACATGAACTACTAAACAAAATATTACATCAGATAAATATTCAACAATTCAATCAATTTCCATCCAAAAAAGAACTACTCAACTAAATTTAAAAAAGTAAAGAGTCAAATTAATAAAAAATTAAGTTAATACTAAAGAAAAAAAAGATTAAATTTATTACCATCCTAATATTTTTGAATCTATATTAAAATAATAAATTTGACATATTTAATATTAGACGCTCATCTCATAAAACTAGATTGAAGCACAAAACTGAACAAAACTTTTGAAGGCTGTTTTTGGTGATCTGTAATGGGGATTGTTGGGAGATTTACTCTGTTTTCTAGTGTTATTTTTCAGTGTTTCGTTAATGGCATTGTAGTGTGGTAGCTCTCCTTATACTAGCAAAATGCTGATAAAATATTATTGAAGTGACAGTAACTACATAAACAAGCAAGTGCTATCATCATTGCTGGACCATTTTCATGAATGCAAGAGGGATTGCAGTTAGCTGATGGAAATTGTTGTTTTCCTTTGTCAATGGGGACACCAACCCTTTCTTCTCCTTGAACTGGTCTTCACAAGTCACTGGTGCATCCAAGGCAGCACTTATTTCTGCATTAGCAGTTCCATAATCTACAGCCTGAAAAGCATCCAAACCTGTTTCCAAACTAGACCCTGCAAGAGAGTAAAGCTCTGAGCAATCTTTCAAGTAGTTCCTTGCAAACATTCCAACGCGTTTGTTATCCAAAAGCTTGGATATTTTGGAGCCGATGGCCGTGGCATTAGCTATGGCGGTCTCAATGGAGACTAAAACCAAATCTGCAACTCCATAGGCTGCTTTGGCTTTGGGATTCCCTTCAAAAGCTGATACACAAAAGTCCAACTTTATATTAGCAGGATTACCCTTTGAAGCTTCATAGCAAGATTTTTGGATAAGATCAGAGGTTGCCGAGACCAGCAAAAGGTAAAAGAAAAGAAGACAAGAAATGTGGGAATTCTTCATATTTGGAAAATTGGAATGAGAAAGAGAATGCTTGAAATGAAGAATTTATAAGGGAATGAAATGGGAATTCATTTATCCTTGATTCTCGTCAATCCATCTTAAATGGGGGGCACTAAATCATTTTTATTTGGTAACCAATCATTTATCTTATTTTCAGAAAGAAGTAATGTTGAAGAAACGTTGTTAATTTTTGAAATTTTATTATGTTAGGATTCGGTTTTTGCTCATAGTTGAAATTTTATAATTTTGTGAATAAAAATCTTTGATTGCAGTCCCATATTATATTAAATTCCATATGATTTTGGAGTGATTTAAATTCGGGAGAAAACTATTTAATTTTTATCAATATATTTTTTAGTATCGATATGAAAATTATATTCTTATTTTCAAAGTATTTATCAAGTATTGATATGGGATCGATACCTTTTGTTGGGGATTGATAAATTTCTTCAAGTATCGATAGTGGTATACTTTTTGTCGATACATTTTTCAATATCGATATGGAATTGGCATTCTTTCTAAAGGATTTACCAAGTATCGACACGATATTGATACCTTCTATTTGATATCGATATTGATGGCTCCAATGGTCACTAAATTAGGCATTAAATGCTATTAGTGCCGATACTCAGTAGAAAAAATATTGATTTCTCTTGTTGCAAGTGACATCAATGCACTTATACTTTCATCCCAACAACTCTGTTCAATATTCCAACAACTACAACAGCTGGAAATCTATTAAGCCTTAGTTTAACATTGCTTCTCAAAAGTATTTTTGGGAGAAAAATCACTTTTTGAAGAAAAGTTGAAAAAAGTGCTTTTTGACCATTTTTTGGCTTAGAAAAAAATATTTTTTTCTTTCAAAAAACAACTTGTTTAAGAATGTTTTTGTTGTAAAAGTGTTTCTTAGAATTAATACTAAATACACCTTAAAGAGTATAAATATCATCCTCCAAAGGTTCTCCAACAAAAAGAAATATTATGAAAGCAAAAAATTTCAATCAATCAATCTTTGCACTTAAAGTTTTCGTACTTTTCTTGTATACACTTGTTAGCTTTCATTGTTGTTTATTTAGCTCAAGTGTTTTATTATTTCATTTGTGCTAAATTGACAAACAATCCATTCTTGTAAGGATTAATTCATTGTTTGTTTATTTGTATTACTTTTTGAGAGGGTTTTATCTTAAGATTTAGGTAGAAACTTTAGGGAGTTGTAAAGTTAAACATTGTTCTCAAAAGTTAGTCAAATTAGTGAATTTAGGAAAATCCTTAGTAGTAGGAAGTTAAGGTAGTTGACTAGGCATTGGGGTCGAATCACTTTAAATCATTGTGTTCATTTTTTTTCCTCTTTTCTTTCTAGCTTCCACAAATTTTTTAAAGTCAATTCACCCCCTATTGGCGATTTCAGTTTGATCAATCGAGCTAACAAATGATATTGTGCACTCATTTTAATTATTAACTTCATAGAAAATTTTAATTTTAATCATTTTTTAATTTTAATTTTTTAATGAAAAAACTTCACTTTTTAAAACCATTTTATTTTTTTAATTTTTAAAAATTAATTTTAATTTTTCTCAGTAAAATGAAAAACATGCAATTTTATTAGAAATAATCTGAATTTTGATAGAACTTCCAAGTTATTTTGAAAAAAAAATAAACTTAATTCTAAAAAAGGAAATGAGTGATGATAATGAATTTTCATGAAAATTGTGTACTAAAATGAATATACATATAAAATCATTGCCCACCAAATTTGGTTGGAATCCAAATCAACATTTGATAATGAATCCAATTTAACTCAATTTTAATTATGGCATTTAAGAGTCCAAAATTCAGTACTTGTTAAATGCTTTGGATTAGTGTTTGTTGAAAAAAATTAAAGTCATAGTTGGCATAATTTTGAGTTAATTGGACATTTAGACAATTTTTCTTTTTATTGGATAAGTTTTAAGCCCACTCGGTTATTTTATTTTATTTCATTTCACTTTCATTTTTATTTTTTTCTTTTATAAAGTATTTTTAACAAATATTAAAAAATAAAAAGTTGAAAATTTACAGTAAAAGCCCTCACATTTCTCAAGGTTTACGCAATTACATCACAAATTTCACACAACTGTTGAGACAGGTGATGTCCTCTAAATGGCCAGCTACTTGCACAGGGGCGAAGCCAAAACAAATTTTTAGGGCGGTTGAATGAGATTTTATTTTATTTTATAGTCTATATCTTTATAATTTTTAAAGGATTAAATCAAATTTTTTTATAATTTTAGGGGGCCAAAGTGCAATTTTACCTTTACTAATTTAAAATTTTAAAAAAATTTAAAGGCCTAAATAAAAATTTTACATTTTAAAGGGGACCGCTGTAACACCCCTTACTCGTATTCAATGCCGGAACAGAGTACGAGGCATTATCAAACTTATAACACAAACAATCATACAATTCCGAGTCATAAATTTTCGTCCAAGTTAAAACCATTTGCATTTAATCACAAAGTCCCTAATACAAGCCTTGGGACTAAACCGAGAACTTTAGAAAATTTTTTGAAACTTTAGAAAATTTTTCACTAAACAGGGGTCACACGCCCGTGTGAATATGGGACACAAACGTGTGGGTAAGTCGTGTGGTCACACACGCCCGTGTCCTGACCCCATGAAACTCTCTGACTTGAAACTCATGACCAAATTGAGATCACATGGCCAAGTCACACACTCGTGTGCCAGGCTGTGTGGAAAATTAATTTTCATAAATTAGGTGTAAACTTCACACAGCCAGCGCACACGCCCGTGTTCGAGCCCGTGCCGTCCACACGGCTGAGACACACGCCCATGTGCTCAATTCTAAGCATTCTATTTCTCAAAATTAAGGTGCAGGGGACACACGGCCTAAACACATGCCCATGGGACCAGCCGTGTGTCACACACGTCCTAGAAACACGCCCGTGTGGACAAAATAAAGGCTATTTACCAAGGAATTTTGCCACCCTTTAATGCACACACCTACACAACATAACATAACACCAATCCAAGCATATACATACAACCAAACATCCATAACCAAGACATCAACACATCATTCATAAAAGGCATCATTAAAGAATATACTTATAACCAATATTAGTCTACCTCCAATGGCCTTATACAAAATGAACTTCTAACTATTATAAGCCAACACCTTTGGCCAAATCAATTATGACACATAACAGAATGACCAAGTCCCCTATACATGCCATAACACAAAATGTTGAATTCATTAATACCAAAATAATTGTTGATAATGTGAATGGATCTTTGGCGATCTCCAAACCCGAGCTAGCTTGGTGACATTATAAGACAAGAGAAAGAAAGGGGAGTAAGCTATATAGCTTAGTCAGCTTGTATGTAATAAATTAAACTCATCAAATAAATGTAAATCAACTAATAAGCATTATAAAGGTATAGAAAAACACATATAATTACACAAACCTTTCCATGTTATACACATGATCATTTATCAACTCATCAATGTTCTTTCATTCGATAATTACATAAGTCTTGTACGTACCTGTATCACTTAATATGATTGCATTTTCGTTCTCGTCTGAACTAAGCTCATTGAACTATTTGGAATCACTAAGGATACTAGGGCATCACACATACGTCATACAGTTCCATATCCCAGATATGGTCTTATATGTAATCTCATATCGATGCCAATAGTCTAGCTATGGTTTTACATGAAATCTCATATCGATGCCAATAGCCTAGCTATGGTCTTACACAAAATCTCATATCAATACCATGTTCCAGACGTGGTCTTACACGTAATATCATTCCAATGCCATATCCCAGATCTGGTCTTACACGTAATCTCATCTCAATAACCCTAATGTCATGACATTTGTATCCTATAATATTCCTAAGGTTCGTAGGGGCTTTCATGCTTATTGAATAGTCATCGAACTCGTCCGTAGAGTTAAACTCGTCCACACAATCAATCATACAGTTCATTCACTATTAAAGCATTTAAAGCTTATTTAACTTACAAACTTACCTCGATACAAAATGGCTAATAGTTTGATTTAGTCCACAACCTTATTCTTTCCCCAGTCTAGGTTAGTCATTCGTCTTTCTTGATCTATAATACCACATTTAACTTATTCAATCATCAAATTATTCAATTTAATCCCAAAAACACCTTAAGGAAAAAATTACATTTTTGCCCCTAACTTTTCAACTTTTTACACTTTAGTCCCCAGGCTTGTAAAATGCTTTTCATTCGATTTCTTCATTACCCAAGCCTAGCTGAACCTATTTCATACTCATAAAAGCACAAATTTTTTATTTTTTTCACATTTTTTACACACATTTTACAACTTTTACAAATAGGTCCCTATTTGACATTTTCATCAAAAATCACTTAGTAAATGTTGTTTATCTAACACCCATCATTCATTTTCTACCATTAAACATCAAAATACACAAATATCTAATATGTGTAAAATTTTAGACTTTGATTTCTTTCAAATTAGTCCTTGAAATAGCTAAATCAAGTTACAACATTCACAAAAACGTAAAAATCATTAAAAACGGGCCAAGGACGAACTTACAATCGAGCTTGAAAGCTTGGCCAAACCTTAGCTATGTCTTCTTTGTGAATTTCAGCTATGGGGGGAAGAAGATGGACAAAAATTTATCTTTCTTTACTTATTAGTCCATTTATTAACCAAATGACCAAAATGCCCTTAATGCATAACTTTGAAATTTCACCTAACCATGTCCATTTTTCTCCATTGTAAAGTATAATAGTCTAATTACCATTTAAGGACCTCCAATTTAAAATTTCATTACAATCAAACACCCTTAGCTTCTAGAACACACATTTTGCACAAATTTAAATTTAGTCCTATTAGGCAAATTGGACACCCTATCGATAAAATTTCTTAACGAAATTTTCACACAATCATTCAATCATACTGTAAACCTTAGAGAAATAATAAAATAATTATTCCTACTTTAGAACTATGGTCCCGAAACTACTATTTTGATTTGACCCAAAAACGGGCTGTTACAACCGGGGCCCCTGCCAGCCCCCTAAATCTACCTCTGTACCTGCACAAGGACACTGGCAACAACCGCCTAAAGCAGTACATTCTTCGGTACCATTCAGCACAAGGCCAGCATAGCCATGCCACCGCAGCTCTATGAGGAGCTCATGCTCATTCTCTCCAAGCTCCTATATAGCAGCATCCAAAAATCGATCAAAAGCAGGTTAGCTGCATTTTTATGAATTTGGAGCAAGAAAGCATGCTTTTTCAAAAAGCATGCTTTTTCAACTTCCCTCAAGATTCAAAACCATCTGACTGCATCCTTAACCCATTAACCCATCACCACCGTATATCTGAGCCATCACAAAACCTTTATTGGCACCTAACTAACCCAACTTCATCCCCAAACAACCAAAGTTCCCACTTCAATCACTATCTTCACCACTGTAACCTCCCAACTTATCCCTAAACCAAACTTAAAGCCTCCCCTCAAACCTCTAACAACCATTCAGCCACTTCAACCTCACCATCTACAACCCGTTTAGTTAAATCGAAAAAAGGAAAAGAAAGAAAAAACTCCTCTTTATTGGACGATGAATCCTTCGCTGTTTCAAGGGGAGTTTATTGATGTTTACTAATGACGAGATACTCTTTTTCAAGTCGAGTAAATTCATGAGTTTTTATAAAGATAAATTTTTAGTATTTTCATGGACACTAAAAAATATGGTAAATCATTTTATTTCAAGATTTTAATTCACTCAGAAAATAAAATTATTTTATTATATGTGAATACTTCGATGAATCATAAATAAATATTAGATTTTATATTTTGAAATTTGGATAACATGTAATTAACAAGGTACCAATTTTGAGCCTTGTAGGGGTGCTATAACCTTCCCTATGTGTAACAAAATTCTTAAACCTAATATTTCTCTGGATTTCGATGTGGACCTTAAAATTGTCATTTTTTTTTAAAAGGGTCTTAAAATTTCTTTATAAAATGTAATTTTGTAGGTGATCGATCACATCCAGTTAAAAAAAAAAGATTGGTGGTGAATCTTATTTTAATTTAAAACCTTTATGTTCTTATAAATAAAAAATTTCCATGTTTCAAAATATCGTCAAGCTAGTTTTTAGAATTTCAACTAAAACTGGTTGTGACAACCCCAAATTAACAAGTGATTAAAATGAAAACTTATGAAAAGTTGGGGATAACTAAATAGTTTGCCTAATCTCTTATTACAAAAAATATATATATTTGAAGAATTTTATTATACCCCTACCCCAACTTGGGCATGTGACATCACAAGAAGCAACTTGGAAGCACCCATGGACAACCTTTAGCCTTACACCATCCAGTTAGTCATTGGGTGGCCAGCCACTTGCACACTTCATCCTCCACTAAGCCGTCTATTAAATAATGGACTCTCCATCAAGTCACTCGCTTTTTAGATACACACTTATTCCTTAAAAGGGAACCACTCAAACTAACAACTTCACACTACCCAGCAGTGTCAAAGCAGTACTACACTTGACAACATTCAATATGTAACAACCTTACCATTTGGTCGACTATATGTTCACCATATCCTGAAGTTGTCAGTGACGTGGAACTACCGAACAAGGAGATTCTCCCTTATATATACCCCAAAACATGATGATAAAAGGATCTTCTCTCCCTTTTAGCAACCTCTAGCATTCTACCCAGCGTACAGTCTTCCTTTCCTACCCTTAGCTCTCTTCTCATTACTACTCTTACTTTCACTCTCTGCCTGTTAAGGAGAACCGACCTTCTTGTCATCACCATTCTGACCTCCTATCTCCTTCCTTGTTAAATACTTGTATCAACAAATTTTAATATCAAATAGATAATCAAATTAATCAACTTAATAAAAATACTCCGATGATAATCAAAGTTGAATATCATCATAATTAATCAAATTCATATTAAAATATTTCATAACTAACATATATCTAGTTGCCAACAACCTCTTGGCCTAATGGCAAGAGCATTATGTTGTAAGTATGAGAGCTTGAATTTGATCCCAAATTAGCTCCATTCTCCATCCCTAATTATATATAAAAAAAAACACATATCTAATTTGTTGTCGTTGTTGTAGGCATCTAATTATAAAATAGCATAATGATAGATTTAGTCCTCAATGTTTATATTTTCTGTCAATTTGGCCATTATTCTTTTTTTAAGCTAATCATTAACCTTTTAAAAAAAGTCAAATTGCTTTTCTTTAATAGAAATGCTAACTAAAACATTATTTTTTTTAATATTGTTGGCGTGACAACTTGCATGGCAGTCTACATGCACTTCAAGCTAACATGACATTATTTGTTTTATATGCCACATCAACAAAATAATTTAAAAATTATAAAAATAGAAAATAATATAAAAATTCAAAAAAAATAAAAAGTATAAGAATTCAAAAAAGTAGCATAAAGTACACATGGATTGTCGTATAGGTTGCCACATTAAAAAATTAATATTTTAGTTGGTATTTCAATTAAAACACATCATTTCGTCTCTTTTTCAAAAGGTAGATGATCAAATTTGACTCTTTTTAAAAGGTTGAGAGCCAGATTTAACTCAACAAAAAAAAAAAAAGGCCAAATTGATAAAAAAAAATATAAACATTAAAGGCTAACTTTGACATTATACCTTCTAAAATTTATCATATAAGCTATTTTATATCATTATTACTTATTAGAAAAGTTATAATGTAAGCTATTTTATATCATTATTACTTATTAGGCATATTCATGTACCGGGTATTTCTCTTATTTAAATCCAATTGACTTGGCATTTTATTTTACAATTTTAATTTTTTTAAAAATAGTTATTATATTAAAATATGTTATAATTAAACTTAAATAAAAATTATTTATAAAAATAAAGGCTAAATGTTGAAATTAGGATCCAACTTTTCATGCACTTTAGTCCAGTTTGAGCAAAAATTAGATTAATTCTAACGTATTTAGAATAAAATATACGACAGTTGAATCAAATATTACTTAAAAATAAAAGAAAATAGTATAAACATAATTTTATACTTGATATACGATATTTGAGAAGCTGTTATTTGAACACTTTTAAAAAGGTTTGGTTCTTACTAGAACCCTTTCAAAAAGTTTTGGCTCGTATTTGAGCACTTTGAAAGTATTGGCTTTCATGTAAGTACTTTTATAAAGGTTTAGCGTATATGAGCATTTTGAAATGTTTGACCCTTATCTGAACAACCTTTAAAAAGTTGGGCCCAATTTGAGCATTTAGTTAAAATAAATAATAGTTGGTAAAAGTATAATGGAAAGCCCTGCACTAAGAGTCAAATTACATTTTCGCTTAATTCTTACTCGGCTGCAATTGGAGGAGTCATTAGAAATGCTGATGGAAATTAATTATATGGCTATTCGATGGTATTAGGGAAGGACGAAGTATTCAGGATTGAAGTGATGTCAATGTCAGAAGGGCTACATTTATTATGGGTGTAATAGACTAATTTTTCTCGAGCCTAATTTACAAACAAATAAAAAAAATTTACAAGCCCAAATAAATAAATAAAAACCTAAAGGCCCAATAGCCTAATGATCTAAATTATGTTATAGAAAGCTAGAAACCCTAGGGTTTTTGGTGCCGCTCCTCCCTCGCAGGCACGCCACCCGAGGCCCCCCTTCGTGGCCCAAGGTCTGACGCCTCTACCGCCATTTCACCAAAATGGCAAGGGTGCCCTTTTCTTCCCACCGTAGACTCCACTGCTATCTGCAAAAAGAATGAAAAAAGGACAGAAGTAGAAACACAACGCATAAGAAACAACAGCAAGAACAGTAGAAAAATAGAGAAATAACAGTGTAATTTGGTTGTAAAAGCCATTTTCACAATGTAATGTTTTTACGGAAAAAAAAAAAGCAATTAGAAATACAAAAAAATCGAATACAAAAGGTGATTTTTTTTATTTATCTATTTTTTTTGAAATAAATAAAGAATTAAAAAAGAGTCATTTTTACCTTTTTTAACCATCGATGACACCTATATCCTGCTCGAAAAGTCTCAGAGTCCCTTTAGGGCTTCGTGGAAGGCCTCGTCAAAGGGGAGAGAAACCGAAAGGTTTCTTTACGTCAGCCCAATTTCTCTATTTTTTTTACCATTTTAACCCCAAAATAGGGTTCTAAAAAAAGGGATTGAAAAAGGAGACTTTGAAATCTTTCGGCCACCGGTGGCTGCGGCGGAGACTCTCCGGTGCCAATGTCAGATTGGGGAAGGGTCGAGAGAAAAAAAAGGGTTGAATGTGTTTTTTTTTTTGTTGAAAACGATTGAAAATAATATTTTTTTCTTAATATTTTTACTTATATAGCCCAATACGTCATTTTGGGCTTGATTTTCAAACGCCAAAACAGCGTCGTTTTGAAGCCAACCCGAAACCCAACTCGATTACCTAGCAAGATCTGCGTGTTTTTTTAAGGGGGTCTAATTGCTGCTTTGGCCATTCCGCTATTTTGCTACTTCTCAATTTTATCCTACTTTTATTATTTTTTTTATTTTTGCCCCTTTTATTTTGTTTTTTGTGCCATTTAGTCCCTGGACCATTGTGGACCTGTTTAGCGGATGAAACGTTTCCCAAGGCTTGGAATAATTACCCATTTGGTCCTTATCTTTTTTAGTGCATTTTATTTTAATCATTTATTCTGTTTTCTTATTTTAATTTATTTATTTATTATGGTTTGTACTTTTAATTTTGTTTAAATTATGATTCAGTCCTTTATCTATTTAATTTCAACCTTTCATGAACTTTATTTATTTATTTATTATTCATTCATCCTTTATTATATTTAAAACTTATATTATTTTTCCTTTCATTTGCATATTTGTTGCCCCTTTCCTTATTTATATTGCAATTTATGCTTTAAACTTTGCTTGAATCTCAATTTAATCCATATTTCGGCTAGCTTTGCTTCTTTATTTACTACATCATTTATTTATCATTTAAAATTTATATTCTTTTTATATTTTATATATTTTATTTTATCAATATATTATATCATTTATTTATACATTTTATTTTGTTTTATCCTTGTTATTATCATTATTATTTTATTTATTCATATTAGTATTATGATAGTAATCACAACATGATTATTGCTTAATTGTTGTTTTCATTATCATTATAGATGCATCGATATTATTCATTAGTATAGCATTTCTTTGGTTTTTATCTTCTTATTCTTCTTTATCTATTTATTTATTTATTCATTCGTTCATTTATCGTTTTAACGTCATCATTTCATTTTTTTCCATTATTATTTTATTTCACTCTCGCTAAATCACCATGTCATGTTTCGTGTTCAAATATACCCATCCGTTTACTAAGCCTAAACGTGTAAAGAAAATATCATTTTTAAAAAGGGTTATATTCGTTCCACCTAACGTATATGAAATATTTAAAATCGAGGCAATGTTCGTTATTTTTGGGATTTGAAGAGTCGTGCTCCTAACTTACGAGGTATGGCATTTTCTTAGAACTGAAATAACTGAATATCCTATTTAAAATAAAAACGAGATTCAAGTAATGATTAAACGGCAATTATTCTTATTTTCGAGGATTTGAGGCACTGTGTCCTAACTTACGGGGCACGATATTCTCTTGTTGATTAACTTGAAATAAGGCCTTTTCGTGAAAATTAATTTAGTTGAGCGATATTTTATAATGCCAAGGGAGATTGTATTTTAAATTTGCTTCGAATTTTCAATTTTCAACATCAAAACATTGAGTAACCACCTAGGTACCAATTTTGGGCATTATGAGGGTGCTAATCCTTCTTCATATGTAACCGACTCCCGAACCTACATTCTTGGATTTCGTAGACTTAAAATTATCGTTTTATGAAAATCTAATCTTTTATAAAGGTGGTTAAAATTTGAGGTGACCCGATTACACCTAATGAAAAGGATCGGTGGTGACTCTATTTTCGTTTTTTTTAAAATAAACAGTCAATTTCCAAAATAGTTTCGATAGCTTGGCGACTCCACTGGGGAGGAAATAAGAGTGTCGAGCCACGAGTTGATTACTTTTTAGACTTTTTGTCAAAAGTTGATAATTTGGTTTAAATTAACGATCCCTTTATTGCATTTCATCCTTCATGTTTTGTCTTCAATATCTCAAGTTATATAGCGAGCTTGTATATCTACTTTATTGGTTCGAGTTTCTCTTGGTATATTTTTACATATTGCATTCCATAATTGTTTGATTTTTTCCCTTCTTAAGTGGGAGTAAAAAGCTGTTCATTCGTGAGGTCTTTACCTCCGTATGGGATAGTAAATTGCTTTCGGGATACATCCGTACCTATCTCTTCGTGAGATCTTCATCTCTGTATAGCCATAGGGAAATATATATTCCCCTAAACTAAACTTGATCCGTATGAGCCTATAATGGGTAAGGATCGAGGAATTTGCTGGTTTAGGTACCCTTACTTTAGAACCGAACTGCATATAATGAGCCCTAAAGAACCTACCCTAAGTAGAACCATACCAAACCTCTAGTGGTCACCCGAATAAGTGTTGTATTTATTATTTCTTGCTTTGAATTCCAGCTTTGTATGGAATTTACTGACTTGTTTCATTTTGTTTTGATTGTGATTGCATAACATTTTCATCATAGAAAAGGGTGTTGATTCACATTCAGTTGCTAAATAGAGAGCTTGTCATGGAAAAAGGATTTCTTGATAAAGAGGAAGACAATGCGACTGTCCAAATATGGTCTGAGAAGACACAACAAGAGAAGGGCAACAGCCTAACAAAAGGACATATGTCAGAATTATGGGATTTCACTCGCATCAATGTGATTTAGAATAATCTTCAAGAGTTAAAAGAAATATAGGACCAATAGGATGACGAAAACTAAGCAGTTATTCTACCAAGACTATGGTGATTTACCTTATTTACTCGATGTCAAAGTGGATAAACACTTATTCCGAGCTCTTGCCTAGTATTGAAATCCCACCTATAGTTGCTTTACTTTTGGGAAGGTAGATTTTGTGCCCACCGTAGTAGAGTACACAACTCTGATCCGTTACCCGAGGATTCAAGCTGACAAAGCTTATTCTAGTGCCGTCAGCATCCTGACTTTCTTAAAGAAGCTAATGAGTATAACTGGGATGAGCGAGTAATGAGTCGCGACCCGAATTAAACAAAAGAAAGATAAAAAATGTGTCTCTTAAAAGAGTTTGTGAGATTTAATCTTGGCACATTCAGATATGAAAAAAGGAGTTAACGTCTTCGCCTTGAGTATCTTTGGGTTAGTCATCTTCCCCAAAGCACTAGGGCACATTGATGAGGTAGTTTCAAATCTATTTAACCGACTTGACAAAAAGGTCACGCATGTCTCAACAATTTTGGCAAAAACCTTCATATATTTGAGTGCATGCAGGAGAGCGGATGAATGAAGGTTTATCGGGTGTGCGCAACTTTTGTTAGCATGGTTTCATAACCACTTTTGGAATGTAGAAAAGGTCTCTTATCCAGTATTCTCCGAGAACTACTCTCCGCTGAAGGAATTTGTGGCTACCCCAAAGTGAGACAACATTTCTAAAGAAAGGTGGATGACAATTCTCTAGAGTCTCCAAGATGAAGACATCGAATGGAGGGCTCCTTAGATGATCCCTGATGAGATTTTGTATCGATATGTAAACTTCGACTAGGTTCCTCTACTCAGAATATGGGGAGCTATTGGATATGCCTCTCTACTTGTATTGAAATAGTATAGGTCGAGGCAATTTACACTGGCAATGCAAAGGTTGGCTCAGTGAGAGTTTGCGTACAAGGGTGATAATGACAAGAAGAAGGTTCGAGAAATATCGAACACTTGGAACCAAACCCATAAAACGAAAAGATTTTCCATAAATCTCTTAAAGACCCTCGGATATGATTGGTGGTATGGTAAAAAAGCCAATAACAATGTCCTTGTATCAAGTCAAGAAAGCACTCGGCCAATAAAAGAACACTTACAAGTGATCCCATCTGAGCTAGAGATCGTAAAGTAAGACTTTGAAAAGAGGAGTTCGGACCTAGGGAAAAGGATAGAACAGTTGGAAGAGGAAAAGATTCAGCTAGGATTAGATGTTGACGTCCAAAAATTAGAAGTCGAGAAAATAAGAAAAGGAAAGAATAAGGCTGAGGAAGACTTGGACAGTCTAAAAATAGATTATAAGAAGTTGCATTTGTCGATGAGGACTACAAGGTTGGGTAAAACATTGGAACAATGGCGGCAAGAAATCAAAGAAGAAAAAATAAGAGCTGATCAATGGGAAGAAAAATTCTAAGATGCTCGAGTTTGAGAAGATGCTCTAGAAAGGGATTTGTTAGAAAGCCAAAATGAAAAGGTTGGTTTGAAAGCTTGGGTAGCATAATTAGAAAGGTCGTTGCATCAATATCATAGTTGCAACTCTGTGATTGAGTTGAAAGCAAACGTGAGTAAGATTGAAGAGTTGAAAGGAAAGATAGAAGAGCTCGAGCCCGTACTGCAAAATTGTGAACTTCGAATCTTAAATAAAATAATGAATATTGGAAAGAAGAATTCCATCACTCTTAAGGTCAGATCAGGGATAGAGATCACATCATGGGCGAAGCTGTGACTCACATATAGGAAGTAGTCGACCATTTATAAACCCTAGAAGTTCAAGATGACATGCTAAGCTTAAAATACAAATCAGTATCTGATCGAGGCCGAGAATTAGCTTGGCTTCTTAGGAAAGTCAAGTTTTTGAGTATTATGGTAAAAGCGTATATGTAAAATATGCCTGTTTTATGTAAAGAGATTTATTTTTTAGTAAAGTTGTTCTAATAAAATTGAATCAGAATCAATGCCTCTTTTTGCATTTATTTCATTCATCAGCATTAAATCTCATCATATGTATTAAATTTCATAAAAATACCCTAATTAATCGAAATTATGACAGTTACCCTGAAAACCAACAAGAATCTACCAACTGAATATTGTTACGGTACCCGTGGCAAAACCAAAGCTATGGATTAAATATTAGAGAGATTAGAAAAAATTCAAAAAGACAGGCAAGATCAATTGCAAGCGCAGTTGCAGGAGTAAGTAGCTAAGGTACAGTAAGATATGAGGGATCAAATACAAGAGTCTCAACGGGGCATGATAAACCAGTTGACCTAGTTGCTGGCCGGAGGGATTGAAAAAGAGAAAAGTACTATGATTAACTCTAGGGAAGATAATGAAGACCATATATACCCTCCAGGTTTTAACCAGTGAATGTCTAAGCCCAACCAAATACATATCCACGAAGGGTACCCATCACCATAAGACCTCAACAATATCAAGCCGGTACCTCAGCACTGGTGAATTACCCAATAAGTTCAGGTTCTAATCCTAGGGATAATCCAACCAACCCTGGGGATAATCCAACCAACCCAGTTGTTCCCGATTTGACGACATGAAGAAAATGGATAGAGCAAGAGTAGAATTGCCGAAACAAATAGAAGATCGATACAAGTGGTTGGATGAGAAATTTAGAGCTACGGAGAGTGCTGGCTATCGTTGCGGGGTTGATGCTAAGGAGTTGAGCTTAGTCCTAAATCTAATGCTCCCACTAAAATTCAAAACTCCAGAATTTGAAAAATATAATGAGACTAGTTGTCCTGAAGCCCATATCACAATGTTCTATTGAAAAATGTCTGGATACGTTAATAACGACCAATTGTTAATCCACTAGTTTTAGGATAGTTTAATCAGGTCTGCTGCCAAGTGGTATAACCAGCTAAGCCGTGCTAAAATCAACTCATTAAAAGACTTGGCACAGGCTTTCATGAAACAATACATCCATGTGACTAACATGACACTTGATAGGATTACACTGTAAAACATGAAGAAAAAATAAAGTGAAAGCTTTAGGCAATACGTTCATAGATGGAGAGGTAGCAACGCAAGTTCAGCCACCTTTTCTGGAGAAGGAGACAATAATACTTTTTATAAACACTCTGAAAGCCCCGTTCATTAACCATATGTTGGGAGAGGCTACCAAGAGCTTCTCGAATATAGTACTGTCTGGAGAAATGATTGAAAATGCAGTAAGGAGTGGAAAGATAGATGTAGGGAAAAACGTTAAAAGATCAGCCCCAAGAAAAAAAGAAAATGAAGTAAACACCGCGAGTGTGTATAATAAAAGTTATTCAAAACTGGTCATTATAGGCCAACTAAGGACCGTAACAACCAGCCATCAGAGCCCATTGAGGCAAGAATCTTACCTAAGGCCAAACACAAAAAAACCCAATTTACACCTATACCAATAACATACAGAGAGTTATATTAGAATTTGTTCGACGCGCATGTTGTATCCTGGTTTTACTTAAAACCCATGCAGCCTCCGTTCCTAAAATATATGATATAAATGCTCAATGCGAGTACCACACAGGAATAATGGGACACTCAATTGAGAATTGCACTATATTTAAAAAGTTTATTGAAAGGTCCATCAAGATGGGGATTATAAGGTTTGATGATCCATCGAGACCTAATGTGGTAGGAAATCCGTTACCTAATCATTCAGACCAAGGGGTAAATATGATATTAGAGTGGAGGAAAGATGACCAAAACCGATGTTGCGGAGGTAAAAACTCCACTAAAATAGGTTTGGCAAATAATGATAAACATGGGATTAATCATTTAAGATTTAAAAAAGATGCCTAAAGGAATAAGGAGCCACTGTGAGTTCCACGCTGAAGAAGGTCATGAAATACAATAATGTGCTAAGTTCACAGCTCTAGTGCAAAGTCTGATGGATAACAAAGAATTGAAATTCTTTGAAGATGTCAAGGGCTTGGAAGGAGGAGATGTTTACGCCTCAGAGGAATGATCAATAGAGAAGGTTTACAAGGTTAACCACTCGGTGGTGATTATTTCACTGTCGAGAAATAATGAAACAGTAACACAAGCTACGCCGAGAGTCATAATTCAGAAACAAGTAGTTTTTCCCTATAAGGATAGTAAAAGGATTCCATGGAATTATGACTGCAACATGATGATACCAGGAGAGGAGAACTTGGTTGGCACTTCAAAAGAGGGCCAGGATATTGGTTTCTATACACATAGTAGAGACGCTATAACCCTGTAAATGTAAGAACCGAGCCCGTATGAAAAACCCTGGCAGATGAACATAAGAAAGAAATGATGGCTAAACTTGAATCACCTGTTAATGAGCTAGTAACTGAGAATGAAGCTAAGGAATTCTCGAAATTCTTGAAGCATAGCGAGTATATTGTCGACAATATGAGCTAGTAACTTTTGAGCTTAAAGACACATCGTAATGCATTAATGAAGGTCTTGAATAAAACTTATGTCACTGACGATATCTCTGTGAACAAGCTAGACCGCTTGGTTAACAATCTGAGTGTTGATAATTTCATATTTTTCAATAGTGATGAAATACCTTTAAGCGGCATGGGATCCACGAAGGCCTTAGGTATCAATATCCGCTGTAAAGGATATACATTACCAGGGTGCTAATCGACAATAGATCTACGCTAAACGTTTTGCCTCTATCCACAATGAATAGATTGCCAGTGGATAGATTTAACATGAAGACGTGCCAAAATATGTGAGAGCATTCGATGGTACAGAAATAAGGGTGATGTGAAGGATTGAAATACCTCTTTTAATTGGTCTGAACATATATAACGTAGACTTTTTAGTGATGGATATCAAACCCTCTTATAATTACTTTTTGCGTAGGCCTGGGATTCACTTGGTTAGGACAGTGCGGTCATCACTATACCAAAAACTGAAGTTAGTAACGGAGGGTCGACTGGTAACATAAATGCTGAAGAGGATATCATTGCATCCGTAACTAGTGACGCACCATACATAGGAGTGGATGAGGAGGCAATAGAATCACTGGAATTTGTTAATGCAACTTTCATTGTCGAAGGAAACAATATCCCAATGCTAAAAATATCCAAAACCACGAGGATGGGCCTACGGTTGATGGTTGGAAAAAGTGCCTTACTTGAAAGAAGACTCGAAAATACCTTCAATGAAGAGTCAAGGCACCAATGCTGATGGACAAACAAGATTGCTTTGCTTAGGATACAAGCCAAATGCGAGACAAAAGAATAAGTAGCTGGAAAAGAAGCAAAAAATGAGAAGAGCGCGACTAAGTGGGAGAGAGGCCAAGTGGGAACCAATGACCTTTCCCCATATATCTAAAATTTTAGTGTCAGGAGAAATTATTTATCCTGAACGAAAGATGTCAGAAAAAGAAAGCTTGGAAAGAATGTTGGGAAATCTGAGCATCAATGGTATATTCAAAGAAGGAATTGGGGAGAATCTATCAAGCATTTGCCCTTATATCCCCGGAAGTGTTCTAAACAATTGGACTGCGAAAGAGATCTCTGTAATTTTTAGAACTAATTTAGAGTAATGTCCAAAATACACTTATTGCTCTAAACCTGAGAGCAATAAGAATCCTTTTGTGAAAAAGGCATATGTCCATTATTTTTATGGCATAATTGCAAAAAAACCCTCAATGTTTGGGGGCTTTTGGTTTTATGCCATTGACCTTTTTATTTTTTTATTGACACCCTCGACGTTACGAATTTTTAAGAGATCGGTCTAGTTTCACGTTGACCGTTAATCAAATTGTAGGTCAACATTATAGCCCATGTGGCATGCCACATAAGCGCATGACGTCATAAATAACATCTATTTAACAATTTTTTCTTTCCTTTTCTCTTTTGCCAAACACCACTTTTTTCTTCAAAACACATGGTTGTTGTCATTTTTTTCTCTTATTTTCTCTCTTGGCAAACACCATTTAATACTAGGTTTCTTGAAATTATTAAGCAAAAATGGAAAAAAAAAAAGAGAAATGAATCGGGAGGGTTTTAAAGTGTTCGAACATGGCCTCTCCACATTAGAAATTGAAACACTTTTAATGCAATAATTCAACAGCCAAGGAAAATTTTATTGCCAAATGTCAAAAAAACAATAAAACTCTAAGATTCCACTAATCTTAAACTCCAAGATTCCTTGCAGAGCAGTGGAGAATAATCTTTTCGCGGGTTCTTTTAACCCAATATTTATAATGATAACAATCTTGCAGATTGAGACTAAAGTTTAGTTAAATTTGGAGATGATTTTTTTGGGGGAACAGAAGGCAATGGCAAATTGGTTGAGATTGGGGGACACGAATACGGTTTTCTTTCATAATTTTGCTTCCCAAAAGAGAAGAATGAATAGAATAACTGGGCTGCAAGGAGGGGATGGGCAGTTTGTAAGGGGGAGACCGAGATGGAAAGCTTTGCAAGAAATTATTTTTAATCGATGGCTGACTGAATGGCGAAGTTGCTTTTGAATCGATAAAGGAAAGCAGAAATGGTGAACACTTATTTTTTAACACCTATTGGCAGATATAACATTTATTTTTTTTATTTAACAAGGAGTAGAATCCAAGTAATAGATACTTTGAAGCCAGCTTTGGGTTTCTACAGAATCAGATTTGGAATCTAAAATAATGTTTCAATGAACTCTCAAAAATCCAAAATAGTCTATTCTTTTAGAAATATTAGCCGACCAGAGGAATTTTCTTTCAAAATATGTCATCAAATAACTCTAAAATTTGAAACCTATGTAATCAAATACCAACATTTTCCCAACACAACTTGAAATTTAAGAATAAATAAGAAAGCCAGATAAGAAAAATGTAATATTAGTTACCTGTCCACAATAATTCCTGGAGTTAACATCATGAGCTTCATTCTCGAGCAATAAAACAACAATCTGAGAAAAGAGAAACCTAGCATTAAATGGTGTTTGCCAAGAGAGAAAATGAGATAAAAAAATGGCAGCAACCATGTGTTTTGGAGAAAAAAGTAGTGTTTGGCAAGAGAGAAAATGAGAGAAAAAAATTGTTAAATAGATGACATCATCTATGACGTCATGCGCTTATGTGGTATGCCACATGAACTATAATGTTGACCTACAAATTGATTAACGGTTAACTCACGTTGACCGTTAAAACTGGGCTGATTGCTTAAAAAATAGTAACATCGAGGGTGTCAATCAAAAAATAAAAAGGTTAAGGGCACAAAACCAAAAGCCCCCAAACGTTGAGGATTTTTTTTGCAATTATGCTTATTTTTATTTTAAAAAAAAATGTACCTTTGTGTTTCATTTTGGCAAGTATTCTTTTATTTTTTTCCATTTTATTCATACTCATACCACACAGATAATTATTCTTAGATTCATTTATTCTTTGGGTCTTTCTTTATTTATACAATATGTCTCTAGATATCAATGATATGAGCGACGTTGCTGCTGATTCAGAATCTCCTTTTAAGCAGGATATGTGTCTAGAGGAACCTCAGAACTTTGAAGTTGATCGAGATTGTAACCTATCTCTTGATTTGTTAAGGATGGTAGAACAAGATAAGAAACAAATCCTACCTTACAAAGAGTTAATAGAAATTGTGAGTTTGGGAGATAAACAAGCAAAAAAAGAGGTGACGATCGGAACTTGCATAATTGTAGAGACAAAGCGAGACCTCATTGAGTTACTCCAAGAATTCAAATATGTCTTCACATGGTCGTATCAAGACATGCTTCGTCTAAGTACTAATATCGTGGTACACCGACTTCCCATAAGGGAAGAATGCAAGCCGGTTCAATAGAAACTCCGAAAGATGAAGCCCGACGTCCTGTTAAAAATAAAAGAAGAGGTCAAGAAACAATTCGACGCTGGTTTCCTACAAGTGGTTAAATACTCGGAGTGGGTAGCTAATATAGTCCCCATCCTTAAGAAATATGAGAAAGTACGAATGTGTATAGACTAAAGGGATTTAAACAAAGCCAACCCAAAGGACAATTTTTCGTTACCCCACAATGACACCTTAGTGGACAACACGACAAGTTACTCACTATTCTCCTTCATGGATGGTTTCGCCAAATACAACCAAATTAAGATGCATCTTGAAGATATGGAAAAGAACACATTTGTAGCCATGTGGAAAACATTTTGCTATAAAGTGATGCCACTCGAACTGAAAAATGTGGGAGCAACGTATCAAAGAGCCATGGTAACTTTGTTTCATGATATGATGCACAAAGAAATCGAGGTTTATGTCAACAATATGATCGCAAAATCTTGAATAGAAAAGAAGTATGTACAAGTCCTGAAGAAATTGTTCTTGAGGTTGAGAAAATTCCAACTAAAGCTCAATCCAGCAAAATGTACCTTTGGGGATAGGTTGAAAAAGTTACTTCGTAGTTAGCGAAAAGGAGATCAAGATTGACCCGAACAAAGTCAAGGCTATAAGGAGTTGCCTCCGCTGCGCACTCAAAAAAAGGTCCGGGGTTTCTTAGGAAGATTAAATTACATCGCTCGGTCTATTTCACAACTAATCGAGAAATGCGACCCCATATTATGTCTTCCTAAGAAACATAATTCAAGTGTATGGGATGAGGAATGCCAAAAAACTTTTGACAAGGTCAAAATTACCTATTCATTGCTCTAGTGCTGATGCCACCTAGTCTAGATAAGCTACTGATATAGTACTTAGCAATATTTGGGAATTCTATAGGATACGTGCTTGGCCAACATAATGAGTTAGGAAGGAAAGAAAGAGCAATAAACTACCTCAGTAAGAAGTTCACTGAATGTGAGGAAAGATACTCACCAATTGAGAAGTTGTGTTGTGCTTTAATTTGGATAACCCAAAGATTGAAACAGTACATATTGTACCACACAACTTGGCTCATCTAAAAAATGGACCCTCTAAAGTACATGATGGAGTCGACTGCTCTAAATGGAAGGATGCCCTAATGGTAAATTCTATTTTTCGAATTTGATATAGCCTATGTGAACCAGAAGGCAGTAAAATAGAGTACAATAGTATATTTTCTAGCCAGTACAGCTCTAGAAGATTACAAGCCTTTAAATTTCGATTTCCCAAATGAAAATCTAATGCATGTTGCGACTATTGAAGAAGGTGCTCAAGAAGAACATCATTGGAAACTAAATTTTGATAGGGCTTCAAATGCTATGGGTAATGGAATTGGGGTAGCCTTGATATCCCCAGACGGAGATCATTACCCTTTCACCAGTAAACTTGACTTTGATTGCACAAATAACATAGCAGAATATGAAGCATTCATCATGGGTATCTGTGCAGCCCTGAAACGTAAGATCAATGTACTAGAGGTATATGGGAATTCTGCACTGGTGATCTATCAAATCAAAGGTGAATAAGAGACGAGAGACCCTAAATTGATCAATTATCGAAGATTGGTTCTTGAGTTAATTAAAGAGTTTGATGACATTACCTTCTGCTACCTCCCACGAGGTGAAAATCAAATAGCTGACCCATTAGCTACTTTAGCTTCCATAATCAAAGTGAACAAACAAGAGGATATAAAACCTATCTAGATGAATATTTATGAGGCTCCGACCCATTGTTACAACATCGAGGAAAAAGAAAAAGATGATCACCCTTGGTACTATGATATATTACGATATGTGAAGAACCGTGAATACCCTAATCAAACAATCGAAAATGATAAAAGGAGAGATCCTATACAAAAGAAAAAATGATCAACTGCTACTAAGATGTGTAGACGCTGTTAAGGCCAAGAAAATCTTGAAAGAAGTCTATGAGGGTGTTTGCGGAACACGTGCCAATGGTTTTACAATGGCCAAGCAAATCATGAGATTCAGATATTATTGGTCCACCATAGAAAGGGACTGCATCAGTTATGCCAAGAAATGTCATAAATGCCAAATTTATGGAGACAAAATTCATGTGCTTCCTTTGTCTTTTCATGTTATGACTTTTCTATGGTCTTTCTCTATGTGGGGCATGGATGTCATTGGGTTGATCTCGCCAAAAGCTTCCAATGAACATCGATTCATCTTTGTGGTAATCGATTACTTCACCAAGTGGGTAGAGGCCGCTAACAGAGGTCTATAGACGATTTAAGATCAAACATCACAATTCATCACCATATCACCCAAAAATGAACGGTGCAGTGGAGGTAGCAAATAAGAACATTAAGGAAATCGTGGGGAAAATGACAAAAACTTATAAAGATTGGCATGAGAAGTTACTATTCACCCTTTATGCTTATCAAACGTTTGTCAGAACCTCCACCGGGGCAACACCTTTCTCATTAGTCTATGGAATGGAGGCGGTTTTGCCCATTAAAGTAGAGATTCTTTCCCTCCTAGTTTTGTCAGAGTTAAAGTTAGATAAAGCAAAATGGATCCAATCTCGATATGATTAGTTGAACTTGATAGAAAAGAATAGGCTAAAGGCTATCTATTATGGTCAGATGTACCAAAAATTATGATGCAAGCCTATAACAAAAAGGTTCGCCAAGGGAATTCCATGAGGGAGACCTAGTATTGAAAAAGATACTACCCATACTAAAGGACTTCAGAGGGAAATAGATGCCGAACTAGGAATGACCTTATTTGGTAAAGAATGTCTTTTCTAGATGAGCGTTGATTTTGACTGAGATGGATGGCAAAAACTTACCTAATCCTATGAATTTAGATTCAATCAAGAGATACTTCACCTAAAAAAAATGAAATGGAGAGGCTAAGGTGAAAACTCACAAAGGACGCCTAGAGACCAAAGGGGTTTTAAGTTGAAAACCCAAGAAAGGGCAACTCAAATTTAGATCGAAGATTGAACATGTGGTAGTTGTGTTTACTCAGAAGGAGAGACGTTACATCTCGTAGCATCAACAAAGTACTTTAGATCTCCTAAACACATATCAAGCTCAAAATAGTCCTCAAAAAGTTTGTGCAGAGAAGCTCATGTTGCGATATTTGGGGCACTTAATTTTATCTTACCTTGTATTTTAGCAACGTTCGCTATTTTGATTCATTTCAAGATTTGCACCCAATAAATCCCAACCTTATTCATTGTTATAACCTCTTTCAAGTATTTTTTACATTGAAATAACAATTGATGGGCTAACAATATTCAATTTAAAATAATTTTTGCATATTGCTCTGAAAGGTTTCTAAATAGTACAATGACCTGAAATAGGACCACTAGTCAAAACTAACCAAATCTAAGGGTAGGAAACATTTGGGAACGAATAGTTTAAATTGTGATTACTTCTTTAGATTTGCTATCAAAGATACCATATTTGAACAATAAGGCAGCGTAACACGTCAGTGATGGAACCTTGACAAACAACGAGCTATGTCAATAGGGGACCATTTTCAAAAGATGACATTCTACATTCATGCAAAGATCATTCATATACATCTAGTTAAGAGCGTTTGATTTATTGTGATCATAACATCCTAATCACTTGGCATAATTATAGACCTATAAAATGGATTCTACAGGTTATATTCCTTAAAGAATGGTGTAATAGATCAGTGAAACCATAAATCCTATACCTCTGAAGTTACAGTGGGCTAGATTGAATATAGGAAATCTTATCTCCCTGAAGATGCAATGGAGTGAGATGAAGCTACAAATCTTCTTATTCCTGAAGTCGCAGTGGATCGGATTGAAACAACAAATCTTATCTCCTTGAAGTTGTAGTGGAGTAGATTGAAACGTCAAATTTTATCTCCCTCAAGTTACAGTGTAACAGATTAAAGTTACAAATCTTATTTTCCTGAAGTTGCAGTGGAACATATTAAAGCTACAAGTTACAAATCTTATCTCCCTAAAGTTGTAGTGGAGCAGATTGAAATTACAAGTCTTATCTCCCTAAAGTTGCGTGGAGTAGATTGAAACTAAATCATATACCTCCAAAGTTGCAGTAGGTCAAATTAAATCTACCATAGCGGATCTTATCTCCCTGAAGTGGCAGTGGAGTAGATTGAAACTACGGTCTCATCTTCCTAAAGATGTAGTGGAGCAGATTGAAGCGACAAAACCTATACTTCTAAAGTTGCAGTAGGTTATAATGAAGCTACTTGAAAAAGAGAAGCACCAAAGAGGTTGAGATTCAGTGAGACCAGACGAAATTGGTCCTTCTTAAAAGTCTTTGGTCCATTTTCGTTACACGACAACGAGTAAAGATGGGCAGCTATAATAGCCCAATTTCGTCCAGGCCCAATTTACAAACAAATAAAAATAAATTACAAGCCCAAATAAATAAATAAATACCTAAAGGCCCGGTAGCCCAATGATCTAAACTGTTTTACAGAAAGCCACCGCTCCTCCCTCGTAGGCACACCACTCGAGGCCCCTTTCGTTGCCCGAGATCTGGCGCCTCTACCGCCATTTCACCAAAATGGCAAGGGCACATTCTCTCCCCACCATTGACTCCACCACTACCTGCAAAAAGAATGAAAAAGGACAGAAACAAAAACACAACACACAAAAAACAACAGTAAGAATAGTAGAAAAACAAAGAACTAACAATGTAATTCAGCTATAAAAGCCATTATCACAATGTAATGTTTTTACGAAAAAAATAATCAGAAATACAAAAAAATAAATACAAAAAGTGATTTTTTTATTTTTTTGAAATAAATAGAGAATAAAAAAGAACCCTTTTTTTTTTTTACTTTTTTTAACCGTCGGTGACACCCATATCTAGCTCAAGAAGCCTCGGAGACCCCCTAGGTCTCCGCTGAAGGCCTTGTCAAAGGTGAAAGAAACCGAAAGGTTTCTTGACTATCGGCCCAATTTCTCTAGTTTTTTTTTACGATTTTAACCCTAAAACAGAGTTCTAAAAAAAGGGATTGAAAAGAGAGACTTTGGAATTTTTCAACCACCGGAGATGGTGGTCGCCGTTGTAGGCAATCAATGGCCGCGGCGGAGCGCCTGCGCCAACGCCGGATTGGGAGAAGGTCGAGAGAAAAAAAAAAGGTTGAAAGTGTTTTTTTTTTAAGCGGATGAAAATGATTTTCTTCTTAATATTTTTACTTATATAGCCCTATAAAATAGCGTCATTTTAAGCTTGATTTTCAGACGCTAAAACGGCATCGTTTTGAAGCCGACCAAAAACTTGACTCAATTACCTAGCAGGATTCGCATTTTTTTTAAAGGGGTCTAATTGCTGCTTTGGCCTTTTTGCTTTTTTGTTACTTTTCAATTTCGTCATACTATTTATTATTTTTTTATTTTGGCCACTTTTGTTTTGTTTTTTGTTCCATTTAGTCCCTGGACTACTATGGACTTGTTTAGGGGATGACACGTGTCCCAAGACTTGGAATAGTTACCCATTTGGTCTTTATCCTTTGTAGCGCATTTTATTTTAGTCCTTTATTCTATTTTATTATTTTAATTTATTTATTTTATTATGGTTTGTACTTTTAATTTTGTTTAAATTATGATTCAGTCATTTATTTATTTAATTTCAACATTTCATGAACTCCATTTATTTATTCATTTATTTATTATTTCTTTATCCTTTATTATATTTAAAATTTATATTGTTTTTCCTTTTATTTGCATATTTGTTGCCCCTTTCCTTATTTATTTTGCGATTTAGGCTTTAAACTTTGCTTGAATCTCAATTTAATCCATATTTCGGTTAGCTTTGCTTCTTTATTTACTATATCACTTATTTAGCATTTAAAATTTATATTTTATATTTATATTTTATATATTTTATTTTGTCAATCTATTTTATAATTTATTTATACATTTTATTTTATTTTATCCTTGTTATTATTATTATTATTTTATTTATTCATATTAGTACTATGATAATAATCACAACATGAGTATTGCTTAATTGTTGTTTTCATTATCATTATAGATGCATCGATATTATTCATTAGTATAGCATTTCTTTGGTTTTTATCTTCTTATTCTTCTTTATCTATTTATTTATTCATTCGTTTATTTATTGTTTTAACATCATCATTTCATTTTTTTCCACTATTATTTTATTTTACTCTCGCTAAATCACCATGTCATGTTTCGTGTTCAAATATACTCATTCGTTTACTAAGCCTAAACTTGTAAAAAAATATATCATTTTTAAAAATGGTTATATTCGTTCCACCTAACGTATAGGAAATATTTAAAACCGAGGCAATATTCGTTATTTTTGGGATTCGAGGAGTCCTGCTCCTAACTTACGAGGTATAGCATCTTCTTAGAACTGAAATAACCGAATATCCTATTTAAAATAAAAACGAGATTCAAGTAATAATTAAATGGCGATTATTCTTGTTTTCGAGGATTTGAGGCACAGTGTCCTAACTTACGGGGCACAATATTCTTTTCTCGATTAACTTGAAATAAGGTCTTTTCGTGAAAATTAATTTAGTTGAGCGATATTTTATCATGCCAAGAAGGATCGTATTTTAAATTTGCTTCGAATTTTTAATTTTCGACATCAAAACATTGAGTAACCAACTAGGTACCAATTTTGGGCATTATGAGGGTGCTAATCCTTCCTCATATGTAACCGACTCCCGAACCTACATTCTTGGATTTCGTAGACTAAAAATCATCGTTTTAGGAAAATCTAACATTTTATAAAGATGATTAACATTTGAGGTGACCCGATTACTCTTAATGAAAAGGATCGGTGGCGACTCTATTTTCGTTTTTTTTTAAATGAACAGTTGATTTCCAAAATGGTTTCAACAATGGGATAATAGATATCGTCAGGTTGAACTTGAATGTGATAATGCCCTTTTGGTGGAAATAATTTTGGCTAGATAAGCTATTGATAGTCATTTTATAGAACTACGAGCTATCCATAAGTTGATGCGAAGGAATTGGAGTATTCGTATCTGTTATATTCCTAGAGCTCATAACACAATTGTGAATTTTATAGCCAAACATGCTACTATAGGTTTCATAAGTATTCAAGTTTTAATAGAACCCCACATTTTATGCGAGAGCTAATTCAAAAGGATATTATAATTTTTTAAGTTTCTAATTACTAAAAAATTACATTTTTCTCCATTTACCTTAGAAATTACCCTTCCGAAAGGAGATTGATTTCAAACCAAAGAAAGGTTGAGATTAAAATGGATGAGACAGTGATAAAAATTTGTAACCTATAGGATAGGGGTTATATAATTGGCGACATTATCCAAACTTCACAGCTGATATATTACACGTATAATACAGATGTCGTGACTTGCATGTTATTGGAGGAATGGTAAGACATCCCTTATGCATCTCCAACCCAAAATCTTAAAATCATTTTTAAAACCAAGCATTGTAATTAAATTGATGAAAAATTATAAATAATTAAAGAAAAATAATAAATGAGAGAGTGAAGGGCAGGGCATGGTATTAGGAAAAACAATCATCTGCGTTGGCCGATAACACATCTACACTCTAGATTCCATCTACCCCGCCTTGTTTAACGAACCAAATCAAACAAACCCTAAACAGTCGCTCCTCTTATTTTACTTATCTCTAGTTCTAGAAAAAAAATCAAAGAATATCCAACAACTTTCCGCAGAAAAAACCCCTCGTCACTCGTTAATCATCTTTATCATCTCACTTCTAGGAATTAGTAAACAAAAAACCCAACTACCTCATATCAAATGGAGACTATTTATATACCCTTTTCAAATGACGTTTGTTGTGGGAATAAAAGTTATTGCTACTACTTACACTGTCTGCTTCTTTAATGCAATGGATGGTGGCTTTGATGGTGACTTTTCGGATGGTTTGAAGGTTCTCGTTGTTGATGATAACAGGACTTGTCTCCTTGTTTTGGAAACAATGCTTCGAAAGCTTTCTTATGAAGGTATTTTTAAGCATGTATCTTGTTCATTGTGACTTCAATAATGCTTTTTTGTTTAGGGTTTCTTGTTTCGTAGTTTTGGTTTTTGAATTCAATGTTAGGTTGAAATTTGTTTACTGTCAAGATATGTTTCTAATTTTAATGGGTGAATTCAGTTACCACATGTCAGCTGGCAAGACACGCCCTTGCTTTGCTTCGAGAAGACAAGAACAGATTTGATATTGTGCTGTGTGATTTACATATGCCTGAAATGGATGGACTGAAGCTTCTTGAGATCATTGGATTAGAGATTGACTTGCCAGTTGTTAGTAAGTAAAATAAATAAACATGTTAATAGTTTCCTTCTTATCATCAACCTATATTAATTCATGTTTATGTTGTACAGTGATGTCTTCGGATGATGGAAAATGAGTTATTATGAAAGGTATAATCCATGGAGCTTGTGATTATTTGGTGAAACCAGTTCAAATAGAAGCGGTTCAACTCATTTGGTAGCATGTTGTTCGCAAGAGACAATGTGCCTTGGGAGATTTTCAGCAGCTGCGTGGGAACATTCATGCTACCGGCAGGACATTGCTATTAAAACAAGCTAAGAATACTGTTGATCAAATGCCTGCCACGGAGAGAAGAATCTTGAAGCGAGCAAGAGAAAATGATGATGAAGATGAAAATGAAGATGACGAGGGGGAATTATCCGAAGAAGTCACCACTGCAAAGAAACCAAGGGTGATTTGGACACAAGAGCTCCATGACATATTTGTTATTGCCGTAAATCAACTACGTCAACGTATGAACAATTCTCTATTGCCCTATCTTTACCAATCCTTAATGGAAATTAATATGCTTATCACTTGTCTTCCAGAGGCTGTTCCTAAGAAAATTTTAGAGCCTATGCAAGCTATGAATGTTACTGGTCTTTCAAGAGCAAATATTGCCAATCATCTTCAGGTAAACATATCCTATATATATGCAGTATTCAAGAATCATATCATCATTTGATCAATAAATGAAGTTACCTATAATTTGCAGAAATATCGTTTGCATCTTCGAAAGGGAGGTGGTCAACCCTTGGCTGATAACAAAGATGTAAATCTAAATCCCTCTATTAGCCAAGCTTCTTCATTTAACTAATTCAACCTCCAATTTCAACAACTCACAGCCACAGGTAGTTCCTACAATCAACTTCCGATGCAAAATCTCATGATCACCCCTCAAACATGTACCATCAATGACTCAGTCGTTCCAGATTCAACTCAATGTTTCCCAACTGAGTTGTCTACCAATGATCTCTCTCAACGAAACTTGTTATTCCAAAATGATGTTCCCACCTCAAATGTAAAACATTTGTACAGAAACGTAGGGGTTAATGTTTCTGAGCTTTCAAACCCGATTTCATCTGGGGATGATTCATCTGTCGATCAATTGATTTATAAGCCATCGTTTTTTATTAGACAATATGATCAAGGGGACTCCTTTCATGGAGGATTTTCAAGGTCAGATTCTTACGTTTCAGTACATTCTAACTTAATTATTTTATGATTATGAAGAACACAAACAAATAGTTAATATACTAATTATTGTTATATTGTTTTTATGAAACAACAGGTTAGAGACATTGAGTATCTAATCTCTGAGGAGGCACCCATGAAAAGGATTTCGTTCTTCCTACGACAAATGTTGATCCTTTATTATCTTTGCAGTTCTCTCTTGTTTCAGGCAGACAGATTAGATTCCCAGTTATCTTAACATTTGATTTTTCCTTTTAACTTTAGAAGACGCTACTAGCTTTCATTAATCAAAAACCAAATAAGCTCTTTTCTAAAGAGTTGTAGGTTAACAACTTTTTATCAAAATTTGAAAGCTCTTATGTTCATTTAATAATAGTCGAATTGATGAGTGGATCCAACTTTTAGTGCATTGATACAATTATTGATTTGAGCTAGGGAGTATATAATAAAAGTGTTATGTATGAAAGTGAATGGTTAGAATTAGTAAATTTATATAAATATTTATGTAATTCATTAAAATGGTTTGATTATTGATGAATAATAACATTTAAAACAATAAAAAAATAGTAGCGAATTTATAAATAAATATAAATAAATTTTATATAATCATAACACTTATAAATAAATATTAATAACTCTCGAGTATAGAGTTTTGGGTTTAAGGTCTAGAATCTTAAATTAGGGTTTTAGCATTTATTTATAATTGTTATGATTATTTAATTATATTTAAATAAAGTTATTAATATTTATTTATAAGTCCTCTAATATTTTTATTTTATTTAATGATGATGTGTCATGTTATTATTCACTCATGGTGCATGGGACTTACGTACTGAGAGTGTATCAATTATTTTCCCACCAAATTATATGGATAGAATTTAGATCGTTCTATTTTGGTCACTCAATTATTAATTTTTTTCATTTTAGCCACTCACTTTTTCAAAATTAAATATTTTAGTCACTCTTCCATGAATTTCCTAATAGAAGTCTATCATCGATGATTTTATTTTATTGGCCTAATAACAAATTTAGCTTTCCAATGTTTACACATTCTATCAATTTGATTTTAAATCTAAAAAAATAACAAATTTAGCCCTCAATATTTAAAAGATTTTTCATTTTAGTCCTAATTATAAAAATTATAAAAAAATATTTAAAAATCTTAAAATTTTAAAAATGTAAATATAAAGATACTTTTGAATTTTTTGTAACCAAAATGACTTTCAATAGTATCTTTCACTCTATTCTTTCTTTCAATCAATTGACGAAATTGAAAATATTAAAGACATGAGAACTCTAGAGTTTGAAACTAGTACTATCTTTGTAGTAAAGAGTAAGGTTATTAGAGTTTGTGTTGTCAATCCAAACATTTTTCTAGATTTACAATTTGTTAAATTTAAGCTTATTTATGGGTTTCAATTAAGCATTTGAGATGAACAATGTAGCAAAAAGAAAAAGGAGAGTAAATCAAAAGAGATTGAATTAAAAACTGCTTTATTTTATGGGTTTTTCACATGTTCGGTTGATGAGAAAAAGTAAATATAAATTGTAGGAAATAAATATAAATTATAAAAAAATAGAACTAAAATGACAAATTTTATAAATATTGAATGTTAAATTTGTTGAACTTTTTAGATTTAGAATCAAATTAATAGAATGTGTAAATATTTGAGTATTAAATTTGTTATTAGGCCAATAAAAAAAAGCTCATGTTAAGCTTCCGTCAATTAGCTAAATAGAAAGTGATTAAAATATTTAATTTCAAAAAATTATGTGACTAAATCAAAAAAATTAATAGTTAAAGGACTAAAATAGAACGAATTAAATAATTGAATCATAATTCTCACAACACCTATAAAATATCCAAATTTCTAATTTGTTGTTATTGTTATTATTGAGTAAAGGAGTTTTATATATAGTATTAATACCATACATAATTTTTTAAGGTTAGCCACGTTTAAAATATAAACCTCAAATTTTCCTAAGTTCACCTTTATTTTTTTTTTAAGAATATAATTATTTATATTGTTTACTTCATTAAATGTTTAAATATAAAAAAATTGAACATATCTTTTAATATTTAGTATATTTGATTTTGGTATGGTAGAAATTAAATTAAAAATATGTTGGACCAGGTTAAACTTTTGGAGCTGAAATTCAGCTAATATTTTAAATAGGTCTATTTTGAGCTGGATATATTTGTTTAAGATTTTTTAAATTTGGGATGAGGATGATTTAGATCTTGAAGAAGAGTAATTAAGTTTGATGAGAGTCCATTCAGTTGCTTTCGCGACCGTACTGTATTCGTCAATTCCATCTTCCAGTTTGAAATCATTGGGTGAGGGGAATGTAGTAGAGTTTTGCGGAACGTAATGAAGCATTACGGTTGGCAAAAACGCATGTTTGGGTTTGGGTTTGGGACCATCCAATATGTCGGTTTACATTGAATGTAATAATGGTTTGAGATTTGTTCATTCTAAAACCATAACTGCACCCTGCTTTTCAAAATTAATGGTTCAACATAGTTTTCAGACAGCCTGCTGGGTAAACCAATGTAGTCAGATCATCTCTGTTGTAACATGGCAAGGAATGAGCTCACTTAGTTAGTAAATCATAATAATTACCTCTGCCGTCTATATTTATTACACGAAAATGTTTATCAATGTCTAGATTCTTTATAATAAGTCCGAAGGAATTAAGTTTTGGGAAGAATACGACATTGTAACAGCTAGATAAGCTAAACAATGGTTGCTTTAGGGAGAAAAAGGTACATTTTGAACCTACTACTACTACTACTACTACTGACACGCAGATGCAGGCGAACCCATGCTTCTAAAAGCTAAAACCAAAATAGAAAAACAATGTGTTTTGTCGGTGCCGCTATTAGAAGTCATCTCTGGGGAATACGTGGTTGAAATTGCCATCAAAACTGCAGCGAGTGAGACCCCGTTCTTGGGGGTCGGCTTGTTCTTTCATGGTTATGGACCCAAACAAGGACATTTTCACCTTGGGTTTGGGGTGCTGTTGGATTCCGAAACGAAACCAAGTTATGATTTCTGATAAAATAGATTCCAATTCTTAATGCGGTTGTTACATAAGAAAGAAATGGGCAAACTCCCAATTGCCCCCACCAGCTCCATCCACATGAATAACCTACTCCCAAGAACAATGGCAGAAAAGGCAAAGTTGGTCCCAATTCACGTTTTTTAAACACGCATCAAATCAGATACTTGCATTAGCTTTTCTACCTATAAACATTAATTTAATCGATGCGTATAGAAATTGTTAGCTTGATCCTATCGTCCAGGGTTTTCTACTTCTACTCCCCACCAATGATTTATAAACAAGTGATTAGAATAATTGAGATCCAAACCTTTCACTGTCACATCCTTCTTTTTTTATGATTTCACCACCAAAAGCCATCTACACCCTGCAGCAGTTGTTGCTCTGTCCAGGTCAAGTTTTATACCAATTTCATAAATATATATATATATATATATATATATATTGGACTCATCACTACTAGCATTTGGATTAAGATTAAATTTGATTTAACTTAAAAAAATACAGAGTTTAAATCCTAGATAGCGTACAAAAAAATGAATAAATTTGTATTGGGTTGTTGAGACCAGATAGGAAGGAAAGCGGCGGCATGGCATGGAGGTTGATGTCACATAGCCAGATAGACAGACAGACAGACACAAAATTAAGATGGAAATCAACATGATGAACCCAAAAGGAGCAAATCATACACTGCTGACTAACTGTATGATGAAGCCTTCGTTCTACAAATAACTCAAAACAACTGGCCACATGTGGCAGCGCTGAAGGTATCCATCCCATTCCTACTTTGGACATTTCCCACGCTACCATCGCATCTGGGTCCCCTCTTTCTCAGCCACCGTTTTCGTTCGATGCCTTCACTATCTCAAGCTTTCATTTACAAAACCCACCCCCCATTATTAATCATTACAAATAATTTAAACAACCAAGTATGTTTGTATGTATAAATAACGCATGTACATATATTACTTTATTTGGAGTATTAAAAAAGAAAAATAAACAAAAAAAATTTACCACTTTAGCTACACAAAGATACTCCCAATGCCTATAATTAGTTGTGGAGATGTCACCGCAAAACACACACCCCTCCCCCCTCTCTATTCGATCACTTTTGGCATTTGGGTACCAATCAAACCAAGTAGCAATTTAGAACAATCAGATGGCCTTAATTATCCCCCCCATCTCCAATGCATTCCACCAGCCCCACCTACAAACAATGTAAAAAAATCTGCTGATTTCATTTCTAGTTTGGTTCTTTATCCTCTTCTATAAAGCCAACACAGCAAGAGTGATATATTGCAATGACCCCCCCCCCCTTTTTAAAGTGCCCTATCTAATACAATTCACCACATATTTTAACCAGAATGGCCTACCACTGTCTTAACACCACCTTGATTCTTTGATCCTTTCCATCGTACCTAAGGACAAGGGTATTTTAGGGAAATACAAATGACAGATCAAAGTCCATGTTAGATGATTATTAGGAAGAAGAAGAAGAAACCCAACAAAGTAGGCCGACAACAGCCAGGATGCCATTCATCTTAAATATTAATTTATGTACAATTTGGTCCTTTTTCTAATTTTTGTACTTTTCCACATCGATGCCACTATTATTACCACGTGGATTGCCTCCTCCACAGAAAGCAATAGACATTTTTGTTTCGCTTCTGTTTGGACCTAGAGAAACCCAAACTGTAAACTCTGAAACAAGCTCTAATTATGAACCCTATCCATCTCCTTCACCAAAAAAAAAACTGAATATTTAGTTCCTCTAAAATCTACTCCTCGTACTACTTTACACCAAAAACTGAACATATTAATCAAACGAGGTAATATCGCTGATCTAAAGTTCACATGTTTACCAATACAAGGACCAAATTTTAACGAATTAAAATAGAGGGAGGGATGAAATTTATGATTAAACCCTAAAACTACAGTTAGCAACAACTCCAGTGTCCATAAAACAGTCCCAAAAAATAGTTAATTATGCATAAATATGTAACAAATTCAATATCTCCTCTTTCATTTTCTTCTGTTCTTTTTATTTTATTATCAGGAAGCAGGTAGCCAGAAACAATAGAATACAAATGGACTGGGAAATGAGTTAATAAAATAAAAAGTACAGAAAAAAATCACTGTAAATAAGGTTCAAAAGAATAAATGGCAAAAATAGAAGACAACAAAAAAAAAATTAACAGTCCTGGTAGGAATTTACCGGCGACAATCCCTGGCTATGGTTTCAATGTGAGTGTCGGTACAAGTCGTAAGGTGCCCATAATGCGTCGAGTGGGCATGGCCGTCTGGAATCAAGCCTATCCCATGGCTTGCCACTACCGGACCAATGCAAGAGGCTGACGGGACCCGGATGCAAGCCTCGGCAACTTCCCCTCACGTTGTCCCCACCCAACCCATGCTGGTTCCATCTATGCTCGATGGGTGCCACGCGTCCCGCAAAAACCAACAAGAACGGCGGCAACGAACCCAGCTCGTAGATCCGATCGATTTTCTGGATTTCCATCCACCTTTCGATCCGCTTCGTGTATCCCACCCTCCTCCATTTCACCAGATCTATCACCATCACCCCCGTGTTGAAATAGCACGGCTTTCTCCCTTTGAATGTCCCTGAAAACCGTTCGGCCGACCAGAAACCGCTCGTGAAATATTTTGTGAAGTTGGCGTGGCAATATTCCGGTGCGCCGATTGTCCGTGAACCAAGGTTGGTACTCCATAGTTTAGCGATATCGTCAACAACGACTAGATCAGAGTCCAAATAAATCACCCTCCGCACGCACGGCTCTAGCAGATCCGCTAAGTAATTTCTAGCATAATTTAACGGCTGTTCAAGCGCTTGCCTAACGGAAGACGATATCAAGTTCCGTACAATCGCGGGGTCGAAATAGTAAGCCTTGAACTTCAATTGAGGGAACGTGGACCGAACCAGGGTTTCTAAATCAGTATCAGAGACAAGGAAATGGAAGAAAACGTTCTCCGGACACAACGAATGCTGGAGAATGGAGTGAACGGCGGCGATTGAGCCACGGAGGTACTCAACGTCAAGAGTTATGGCCACGTGGACCAAAGAAGGATCGCAAACGCCGGTGATTTTATGGTCGGTGGAGCGACATTTATCGGCATTGCCAAATTCCGAGGCTTTTCGAAAAGAGAACCGGTCAAGCGGTGAGTACGGTGACGAGGACACCTGATATGAGGGTAACCGGAGGTAGGCGTGGAGATGAGAGGACCTAATGGCTTCAGCTGGTGGAAATGACTGAAATGAAGGAGATAGAACAATCATCAACATTGCCGCTGAAAAGAACCCAGAGAATTGCATAACCCAAAGCATCTTAATACCGTTAATCCCCCTGGAGCCTCTCCTCTTCTTCTTAGATTTGAAATAAAAACGATCCGCTAAGATTACAGAGAGAGAGGACCGCAAGAACGATAAGGCTCCTTTTAGGTCCGCCAGAGTTGGGACAAAAGGAACAATTAGAGAGTAAAGAAGCCAAGTTCAGAATACAACTCCGTATCAAAAATGAATTTGCCGTGGAAAGGAAGCGACCTTTGAAAGAAACATCCGAAAGGAATCTCTGGAAAACGAAGCAACGGTGGCCGCCGGAGAAAAACGCTCTCACTCCCTTCACTTCTCTCCCCCTCTCCGTCCACTCCTCTTTCTCCGAGAGAAGGCGACAAATAGCAGAATAGATATGAGAGGCAGAGACTAGAGGTAGAAGAGATAGATGGAGGTGAGGTGAGGTGAGAGCGATGAAAAGGTTTTCTTTTTCTCTCTCTTTTTTTTTTTTTTGTTCTTACTTTGGCGTTTTCCACCATAGAAAATCACGGAAAAACATAATTATAGTTTTCAAGGGTTAAAGGGTAAGTATATTAATATAGTAACTAGAATCAACCCCCTTCCTTTGGGTTTTTATTTTAATTAACCAAATAATATTATATTTTATTAAAATTAAATTTATAAATTTATATTATTCATGTCAATCTTTACAAATATATTTAAAACTTATTGTATTTTTTTTTTATTATCAATATCCTTATTGGTGATATTTATTTTTTTATACAATGTCTTAGTCGCTTCTTAACTTATAAATAGAAGGATAATACGTTTTAGTGTACTCAAACATACATTCTCTTAAATTGACAATAATATCCATACCAATCGAAAGAAAACTCAATCAGTTATTTTGTATTACTTTTTTTAATTTAAACTAAAAATGTTACTAAATTTACATAAATTATTATAAATACTATAAAAATAAGTCAAACTTTAAAAAAAAATTGGAAAATTTTGGGTGAAACACAAATTTATTTTATTTGTAAACACTCATAAGATCAAAATAAAAGATTTAAAATTTCCAAAAGATTGAAATGCAAATTTTCAAAGGCAAACCCGCTTAAATTTGTCCCTGTTTAGAGGAGGTAAAATAAATAAATTTAAAATATTCTCATATAACTAGTATTATATTTGTTTTGGCTAATATACTAAAAAAAACCCTTAAATTATTACATTTTGTTTAAACAAATCTTTAAATTGTTCTCTAATTAAATAAGCCCCTATTCTATGTTTTTTTACCCATAAAGCTTTTGGTTTTAATATTTAAGTAAAATTATTTTGAATTTTAGACTCTTATCTTAATTTATTGTTGATGTCGTAAAAATTTTATACACTTTTAATATCAACATAAGATTTGAAAGAGTAATAAGAAATTTCAAAAGAGTGATTATGTGTTATGTATCTAAGAAATTTCAAGATTTTTAAAATATTTTTTCGTCTTACTTTCAAAAACTATTATTTTGTTTTCACATAATCTCGTCAACTTCACCTCAGCGCAAAACGTAAATTAATTTAAAAGTTCAAAATATTTTTATTTTAATATTAAAATTAAAAACTTTCATGGATAAAATTTATAGACAAAAATAACCAGATATAATAGTTTAATGCCTTTTGCCTCCACGCATTGTCAATCAAATTGTTGGTTTAACGCCTCCATCGCTTGATGATGGTCCCGATGGACATCGGGGGGTCGTTTCTCTACTGCTGAAACCTATGGCTGCTTGTTTGACACTAGTGTGACAAATTCTCGCAGTTTTATGTCTCAAAACCTAGAAGGTTCACGCTCCACAGCGTGTTTGAGTCTTCTTACGTTTACCCACTAATGAAGAGCAAAGGCGTAGAGGTATGACGAATGAAAGCTTTTGCACACGTTGTGGCGAGTCCTCAGAAACGGCATTGCATGCGGTGCGAGGTTGTCACTTTGCTACGTGGATTTGGAGGGCCATCGTGCCTGCTACTACTCAGATTTCTTTCTTTGCAACATCGATTGACAATTGGCTCCTTTGGAATTTGACGAGAGGGGACATTGTGCTGGTTGAAGGAAAATGGCCAACCCTGCTCCCTATATCCTGTTGGCTGCTATGGAAAAATACAAATGACTTTATTTTCAAGCATACGAGCGGCAGTAGTCAGGAGTTGATCTCTACTAGTGTGGCTTGGACGAGAAGCTGCTCTAGTGCTAGGACAAAGGATTGTTTTAAGAGTAGTTAGGTTGCTACGAAGCAATGGCAGTCACTGACGGAAGGGTGGGTTAAGTTGAATATTGATAGCTCACTCATATGTCTCTTACCTGGGACAGGTTGACTGGTTTCTCAATGGAAGTAGGTGAGTCGGATGTTTTCCAAGTTGAGGCGAGGGCCATTTATGAGGGTCTTATGTTTGCTTGGAGCAGAGGTTTTCGCCAGGTCAAGGTTGAAACTGATAATGTTGTCTTCTTACTGGATTAGGCTTTCCTTTGTCTTTGTTTCTTCCTAAATTGCAATAGGTTGGATGAATATTGGATTTGGATAATGCAGTTAACTTTGTTAATTAAATTTGTAACGTTTAAGATTTTTTTTATTTAAATGTGTTTTTAAATATTTTTCTTGATTTTTAAAGTTTTTTATTTTTAAAAAATTTTTAATTTATAAATTCATCCACTCAATGTAATTTTGAAAATCTTGATATAAGATATAGGTAGATAATAACATAGTGATTGAATTTGGAAATAGTAAAATCGGTAGTATCTAAATGATGTTGGCAATGCTTGGAAGAAGGAAATCACTATCAGGCAACCAGCTGTCCTCGTGTTTAAGCTAGGAGCCTGCCTCTGGCGCTGCCATTATTGTGGCTGTTTTCTCTTAAAATAAGCGCTTACTTACGCTTACACTTCTCGTGACCCAACTTGCTTTTACACTAAATACATTATCTTTTTCCAAATTTACAAACAATCAATCACCATATTATAATTATATTTACGTTAATCATTCACTTCAATTCAATTTTAGAATATAATTTTATTTAATGTATTTTATTTTATTTTTTACGTCGAATCCTATAATAATGTTTATGAAATTAAATTTTAATCTAAACGGTAATAGTTTCATATATTAGGTCAGATTTTGTTATTAATCGTATTCAGGAACAATACTATTATAAAATAACATATTAATATAATAATAAAATTATATTTTAACCCCGTTAAAAATATAATTTAATCTTTCTCTCTAAAATAAATTTCTAGTTTCATTATTGTTCATATTATGCATAAGTTGTAAATTTAGATCATGTTTTTCAAATTGGCTAATTTTAGTATCTAATTTTAAAATTTTAATTCTAACTCAAATAATAACTATTAAATTAATTAATTAAAATAATATGATTTTTTCATAAAATCTTATGTAATAATATCAAGTTAAAATGATATTTCATACATGTCGAATAAAATTTTAAAAATAATATAATTTAACTTAACCATAAATTACTCATTATACGAAGTGATATTTCTCCTTTTTTTTCTTTTTTTTTGGTCTAACACTTTAGCCATATATGCTACCGAAGGCAGCTGTCCCCATTGGGGCACTGACAATGAGGGAGCGTTGTCGTAGCCATAAAAACAATGAGCTATTTTAAGCCTAGCATATATCCAAAAAATAATAATTTGTTGATTGTACGGGATTTACTAGTGGTAAATTTTAATTTAGATTTTTTATAATTGATAAATTTTTAAATTAATAATAAAATTATACTTTTTTTAAATAATAAAAATTGTTTCAATATTTTAAAAATTATAAAAATATTGGTTATTAAAATAATGAGATTATATTTTTACTACCATAAAAATATACAATTTAATTTCAATACTTAAAAAAATTTTTTAGCTCCGCTACTTACTGAGAAAGATTTGCCTTTTAATTACTATAGTCGATTATTAGTTATAATAAGTGGTGGAGCCAAAAAAATTTTGAGTGTCGGATTAAATTGTATATTTTTATAATAATAAAAATATAATTTTATTATTTTAATAATATATATCTTTATAATTTCTAAAAAAATTTCTATCATTAAAAAAATCAAAATATAATTTTATTATTATTAATTTAAAATTTTATAAATTATAAAAAATCTAACTTAAAATTTTACCATCCATGTTGGTTACAATCAAAGTAAACGTACGGCACTTCATAGATATTTGTTTATAACCACATTATTTAATTATTTGAAATTTTTTATTTGACTAATAATTGCTGCAAGATACAGCACGTCTTGTCCCCACACTTTGCTCTTTATTTTCTCACTCGTTTAACATATGAATTTAAAACTATAAAATTGCAAATCAGAGCACACACCAATTAACACCAATGGTTAGAAGCCACGTGGGTAAAGGCAATGAAGTCAAGTCCACGTTGAGGGTGCACCGGTGGCAGGAAATGTACCTGGTACGGCGCTGCCAGCCCTGGCAATGCTCCTCGGTGACGGTGAGCTTCATTGGCGCCATCCTCACACCTTAACTCCTACAGTCTTTGCTTTCTCCGGTACGGTTCAGCTTTTTCTTTTGTAAAATTTAGTTATTAGTCCCTGTATTATGTTTATTTTGTGGATTTACTCCATGTACTTTAATTTTGTTAAAATTTAGTCTCTGACCTAAACAACAGCTGTCAAATTCATTGCGTCAAATTATGTCAAATTCAATCCTAATTCAAACGGTAAATGGTGTGGCTTTTCTATGAGTTTCATGTGAAAATTATAAACTAGCATGATGTTACACATTTCATAATATATTTTTCATTTAAGATTTAAAAAAAACAAAATTTAAACTTAATGGATTTGATAATTACAATTTGATTAGGATTGAAATTTTAATATTAAAAAAATAGAGAGGTTAAAATCTACCAAATTAAAATATAAAGATTAATTTACCAGCACCACCTTAGCACTTCACCCCGAGTCAGAGGCGATTCTAGGGGGTTGGCATGGGCCTCAACCCCCTAAAATAAAAAATTACCATTATGCCCTTTAAAGTTTTTAAAAATTTTGAATTAGTAAAGGTAAAATTATACTTTGGCCCCCTTAAAATTATAAAAATTCAATTTAATCCTTTAAAAATTATAAAGATATAGACTAGAAAAAACTAAAATTTCATTCGACCCCTTAAAAAATTGTTCTGGCTTTGCCCTTGCTCCGAGTCCCTTGCCACCTTGCTAAGTGCCAACACCACCTAAGCATTTCACCCCAAGTCAAGTCCTTCACCACCTTGCTAAGTGCCAACACCACTTGGGCATTTCGCCCCAAGCCCTTCACCTCCTTACGAAGTGTCATGCCTCACCACTTTGCGGGATCATTTCGCTCGACCATGAATTCACCTTGCGACGATCATTTCGCCAATTTGTAGAATACGCCTCACCATCTTGCCACCTCGCAAGATGATTACCTAGCCTTATCACCTCACGATGTCGCAAACTGCTTGCCGTTAACACCATGCAAGACGTGACCTTCTCACCACCTCGCGAAGGGAGTCAGATTTCGAGATACGTGTCCAGCCTAAGAAAGTGAACATGTCTTGTAAATGACACTTAATAGTCTCCTAGTATGTTAAATCAAGAAACCGTATCTTATAAATATAAGAAAAATGCTCCTGAAATACAAAAGACAACCTTAACCATTATTTATTAACACATATTTTTAAAGGCATTTAATCAACACCAACAATGTAAAAATGGGATAATTTTGATAAGTTATTTTACTTTAAATCTTGTAACAACTAGTATTTGTATATAAAATAAAGAATTATCATTTCCTAATTCTTTTATTTTTTTTCTAATAGGAAATAACGTTGACTTGATAAAATAATATTATTGAATCAAATCACTTTCATTTTTTTAAAGGTTAGTTTATGAGAACACGCCAACGATGCTTTAGAGGGGAAAAATAGTACCATAATAATGACATTTATACCAATGCATTTTTTCCCCTACGGTTCATTATTTAGAATCCGATAAGTGTTAATGTTTTTAGGGTATTTAATTTTAATAAGTTAACAAATGTTTATTAATTTATTTGAAAGTTTTTTTTATAGTTTATTTTTTTCATAAAATAACTTTGAATGCTAAGAATATATGAATCAAAATTTAAATAATTTTTTTCATCAATTTCTAATATTAATTATTAGATTAACTTAGATCTAAGTTATATTTTTTTACTTGTTGATGGTTATTGGTTCACCGTACCGATCATCAAACCATTGCTTGGAGCTTGCCAGCTAGACATTTAAAAAATTAATATCTAGTAACTTAAATAAAATCTTTTGAATAATTCAATAACTTAAATGAAAACTTTTGAAAAATCCAATGACCATTTTGTCATTTTTTAAAGTTGTAAGACTAAAATGTAAATTTACTAATAATTTAATGACCTTTGATGTAATTACTTTTTTTATATGTTTGTACATAAAGATGCATATTTAGTTTTCTTCGTATGTTTAGAAAAAGGTATTTTTTATTAAAATATTATGAAAAATAATAACAAAAATAATTTATCAAAATATTAAGTTTTAAACAATTACCTAGATTGTCTAAACATCAAATCTGTTATTTGAAAATTCTTAAAATAAAATTCATCAAATTACCACATAAAATGATGTAGTATTTGGATAATAAGTAGCTATCAACCCCAAATAATAGTATCAAAATCAACAAAAGAACGAAAGACATAACTTTATTAAGTACACATGCTTCAACTAGATGTCTGCATGAGTTGGGTCGAGTTCAACTAAAAATTTAAGTCTATTTCTTAGGTCCGACCCGACAAATGGACTTAAAATTTTGCCCAAGCCTGACCTAGCCCTTCCATATTAATTTTTATATAATTTTAAAATATATATAATACATCAAAAATACCAAAAACGTCAAAATAAATATTTCTCAACAAATTGAAAATAAATTTTAAAAAATATGTATACTTAACTAACACTAGGATAGATACAACTTAACAAGCAAATGCCTCTAAAATAATAACAAAATTAACAAAGGTCTTTAAAATAATAATAAACTTATAATAATATAAGTTTTATACAAAATCCAAACAATAACAACAAAATAGTAAAATGATAGCAAAATAGGGAGAAAACAATAAGAAAATAATATTAAAAAAAGTTGTCCTTTAGTGAATTTGAGCCGGGCCGGGCCAAAAATGCCTTACTTGAGGCCTGACTGTTTTTTAAATGGGCCTTTTTTTTGTCCAAACTCATTTTTCGAACTTATATTTTTGCCCAAACCGTCACACATTTTGAACGGGCCTTCGAGTCAAGTCGGTTGAACAAGTCTAACTTCAACCAATCACATGCAAGTATCACGAGACTAAAACATTGTGGCTCTGATAATAAAAAAAAAAAAAAGCGCTTAACCCATGAACTCTCATTGAAAACCCTTCCATATATGCTCCCTTTATTGTTGTTGTACTAAAATCTCACTTCCTTAAAAAAAATTCCAAAACATAAAATTGGATCTCCTCATAATTTACCTTTTTTTATTTTAGAAACCATTTTAGATTTTAGATTCAAATACAACCTCCATTAACAATAATAAAATAACATTTTGCATGGGAATAATAATAAGGTCAACTGTTTTAATTTCTAAACTGAGTTAGAAAATGCATGGAAGATGATAGGGAGAAGGCAAGATGCAAGACACGAGAAGAGGAAAAGGAGGCATTAATGCTCAACCTTTAGACTTCAATAAATAGAGAGTCGAGCTTCGAGCCTGACTGCGACAGACTCAGCAAAAGCATTTAACATTGTAGTAGAATGATGTTAATGGGGTTAGCCGTTGAAACTCATTTTAGCCAGCCTTGTGTTGACTCACACACACCTTCTTTCCCTTTTTTTTAGTATTTTATTTCGTAGCCGTTGGGTGGGTATATTATATTTAAGATTTCACAAAAAAAAAAAGAATCATGGGGTTAAAAGGTCATGATAATCAACTTAATCATACATTTTGCATAAATGAATCCAGTTTTGGAGGGTCAGAAATAGATTGCTAGGAATCCAACAAATGCAATCATATAAATAATTAAGTCTTAATAATCTTATTGTTGTGAACTTGTCTATGTTGCCATTGCTTGCCCTTGAATGGACTTATTATGATGAAAAAGAAAACTGTGTTGCTTAATTAGCAATACAGCATATGTATGTAAATTTTGTAAAAGTCAACAGGAAAGAAAGAAAACCATGTGAAACTGAGATTCTGTCTGGATTGAAAAAGTGATACTAAAAGCATGTAAGCAAGCAAGCATTCTCTAGAATTTCCAGTGCTTAGAGCGCAAGAAGCTTTTAATGGAAAGCACGAATCATACGATCCTTCCACTATAAGGCAATTGAATGTTGAATTTCATTAATTAATTCCCAATCATTCTTCCATTCTTTATATATTAGGTATTTTTAACTTAATAAATCATCTTACATTTACATCATCCCCATATCTTTTGGGTCAATAGCAAGGATGAAGCTGACTTACATATATTGTAGTAAAATAAAATAAATATTAAGCAATGCTACTAGTTTATAAGTTGTGATTTTACTCCCTATTTTTTAATTTAATTTTTTTTTAATCTCTGCACTTTTTAAATTTTGAAATTTCAGTATTCACCAAAAGCTTGCTATTTCAATATCAATCAATTATTTATAACAACATTTCATTATAATAACTAAATTTGTTGTACAGTCCATTTTTTATAACAACTTTTCATCTATAACCTTAGCAGCCATAAAGTATGAAGTGTACACTTTATTAAATGAGTTCTCTATTAATAATCCCTTTTTTTAAATTTTAGCAAAATTAGTTATATTCTAAAAATAATAATTTTTAATTAAGATATTATTTCAATAAAATATTTAAATTTTATATAAAATTATATTAATAATATTTTATTAAATGAAAATAATATTTAGTCAATGAAATTACATATGTAAATTTTATTAAAGATACAATCTAAATATCATTAATTAATATTATTAGTATATTATAGTTTTTTAATTTGAAAATTTTTAAAAAATTTAAACATGATATAAATATCAAATATCATTACAGGTGTCTCTAATGTTGTTATAGGTGTATAACAACCTCCTCTTTATAACATCTAAGATTTTGGAAAATAAATGGGAATGTTATAGAGAGGGTTTAATTGTATTACTTAAAAAATTCAATTAATGGATTTAACGGTTGTCGTTTTGTGTCAAGGCTAAAATTTTAAATTTCAAAAAGTATAGGGTCTAAGAATAATCCAATTGGAGAACATGGACTAAATCTACAACTTTACACAAGACTACTAGCAAAATTTGACAAAAACATAATTGGTTAAGACTAAATCTTTATAAGAAAAATTTAGTTAATGCATCTTTTAAGTCAATAAAATTAAGGCATAATAACTTATTTAACTCTCTAACTTTATAAAAAAAATTATTTTGGTCTATTTAATTTTTCACTTAAATTGGCGTTGTTTGTCAAATCACCCCAAAATAGATAAAAAAAGTTGACATTTGCTAATTTTGCTAATGTGGCATACACGTGGTAATCGACATGTATGTTTCATCAGCAATTAATTATTTTTTAAAAAATTATAAAAAATATTTTAATAATTAAAAATTATTTAAAAAATATAAAATTATTTTTAATTAAAAAAATAATTAATTGCTAATGTAGCATACACATGGACTGCCATGTAGATGTTGCGTCAGCAAAGTTAACATATGTTAACTTTTCCATCCATTTTGGAAGTGATTTGACAAACAATACAAGTTTAAGGATTAAAAGATACGAAATATTAAATGAATTTTTTTTTTAAAGTTGGAGAGCTAAATAAGTTATTATATCTAAAATTAATATATTAAAATGTTGAGAGTTATAAACAATCAAAATTAATATTTAGTCTCGATATTTTGTCTCTGCTCCTGAAGAGATGGGAGAACGGCTTTGTTGATTGGTAACAATTTTTTTATCAAAATTTATTAATTCAAGTGGTGTCATACTTACCCATAAATAATCTATATGGTATAGCTCATAAATTGAAATCTCACCATAAGCAAACTCTCCCGTTTCCCTGGTGAACGAAGTACTCACTCTTCAAATATTTCTATGTAACAGAGTCAAGACCGTTTGTGGCTCTTGACCCTACTGTTCAACTGTGTGAATGACCTTCCACCAATTGACAAAGGGGTCCCCCTCTTCAAGGATGAGAGATAATTTCTTTTTTCTTTTTTTTTTGGGACGGTGGGAGGGGAGACAACTCACACACCACTATTAAGAGCAAATCATTGCCTTACTCCCACTGTAGTTAATTCCTGTGATTTGATCCTAACCAATTGGTCAAACACTGAAATTCTGAAAACAAAATCTTAAAACTAAAATTGAGTATAAACCCAAAAATACAATACCAAAGATATTGAAAATCTATAACCCTTAACATAGATAAAATTAAAAAATAATGTTTAAAATTATGTTGTTCCTTAATGTTTGGTTGAGAAATAAAATAAAGTGAGTGGGGTTTGCGCTTTGCACTTTTCTAGACATGGAAGATTGTTTTTACAGGTAAAGAAGCCCTCTTTTTGTTTCATTTTTTTATTACATTATCTTCAAACTTTGGGCTTCTTATCGTACTTGTTAAGTAAAACTACTACAACTAGTGGAAGTGACTCATCTTTTTTCCAAGAATTTGACATCATGTTTACGAGGTCAATTAAAAATAGTCATTCAACATGGGATGGGCATACCCTCATACTTACTATCCATTCAATAAAAAGAAAATGTTCCAATTTTGGGTTTTATAGTCATCGGGCTGCCACATACAAATTATTAATTTTTTTGACATAAAATTTTGTTACAAGTAAGAAAAGAAAATTTTAAATTTTAACATATGATGCTTTAATTACATTAATGTCATGGACCGGTGACATTTTTTTATTATAAATTTAATAATGTTAAATACCAACATCAAAGAACAAAAACGATGTTAAACAACACATGATTATATAATATTGTTATACGTCGATAACTTGAGACCCGAGTCTAATAAAGGATCCGACCCGCGACCTGACCATGAAAAGATAACAGGGCGAACCAACTCGCAAGGCAAAGCTACAGATTCAGCTCGCAGGACTAGCACATGGGCCCAACTCGCAGGAACCTAAGGAAGATCGCAGCCTCACTTCGCATACGCCCAAGGAATTCACTGGAAGTCATCCAGACATGTATCCAGCAGGTATGGACTCCGCCTAGAACGCCAGTCTCAAAAGCAGAAAGGATCACATGCTCTGTAGAAACGTGTCCAACACAATTGAAGTTCGTAGTGAACGTCAGTAATAGGGATGGAGAATGTTAATATTGGAGACCATAGAATCAAGACAACATTGCAGGAATATAGACTTTTAGCGGCCTTTTTTTAAGCCTATAGCGGCGTTTTTAAGCCTCGTAAAAAACGCTATTATAGACTGCGTCACTAAAGAACATGACCTTTAGGGCGTTTATGGCAAAAGCGCCGCTAAAGGTCACGTTCTTTAGCAACGATTATGCAATAAGCGCCGCTAAAGGCCATGATCTTTAGCGACATTTATGGCAAAAGCGCCGCTAAAGGTCATGATCTTTAGCGGCGTTTATAGCAAAAGCGCCACTAAAGATTATGTTCTTTAGCGGCGTTTGTGTCAAAAGCGCCGCTAAAGATCATGTTCTTTAGTGCCGTTTGTCGAAACCATTTTTTTTTTAAAAAATAGGGTATGGACTTTAATTTTGAAAAGAGAAAAATAAAACGAGAGTCGCCACCAATCCTTTTTGACGAGGTGTGATCGGGACACCTCGAAAAGTGGTTGTTTTTAATAAACGGTTTAATTTTTTAAAAAACCACTTTGGTCTACGAAGTTCAGAAAAACGGGTTTGGGAGTCGGTTACATACAAGGAAGGATTAGCACCCTTGTAACGCCCAAAATTAGTGCCAAATTAATTAATTAGTTGTCTTAATGTCAAAAATTGAAAATTTGAAAAGATTTTTAAAATTACAATCCTTTATTAAAATATTTGTTTAATCAATTTGTTTTAAGATAATGGCGTTTTTCGCTAATCGAAGGAAAGGATCACGTCCCGTAAGTTAGGATACGATGCCTTAAATCCCGAAAAACGAGAATAAACACCGAAAAGATTTTTGTTTGAAAAAAAGACATTCGATTATCTTGATTTTTAGAAAAAAATCATATTCTGTAAGTTAGAATACAATTTCTTTTAAATTCTCGAGATTATTTAAAATTCACATTTTTTAAAAAATATTCATTTATTTGGATTTAACGAGAAAATCGAAACCCCGTAAGTTAGGGTATGACTTTTCGAATCCCGAAATATGAAGTAATGCTTATTTAGAAATTATAATTTATAAATTGAGTGAAATTAGTGTAACAAAATTTGTTGTGAAAATGATTTATGGTGGTAATATGCGTAATAGCAAAATGTAAATGCATAATGTACACGATAATAACAAGAACGAAAATAAAATAAAACAAAAAGACAACAAGCCATAAAAAGGAAAATAACAATAAATAAAACATATGAAATAATAGAACCTAACAATAAACCGATGAATAAATACTATGTAGAATGATTTAAAAGAAATAATATAAATTAATAATAATAATAATAAAATAACAAAAATAATAATATGTTACTAATTATAATAATAACAAACGGTAATAATAATATATAGAATAATAGTAATAATAATAACAATATAGAAAATAATAATGATAATACATTAATAATAATATTAATGCATTACTAATAATAAAAATAATAAATAGAAATAATAATATTTTAGTAAAAAATAATACTATGTTAATAACAATAGTGATAACAATAATAATAAAATAATAAATATTATTATGTTACTAATAATAAAATAAAAAAAGGAAAACAATAATAATATATAAAATAAAAGTAACAGTAATGAAAATAATAATAATAGTAAAATAATAATAAAATAATAAAAATAATACCATATTACTAATAATAATAATAATAATAATAAAGTAATAATAAATAATATAATAATATTAACATTGATTAATTTGAAGATATAGTAGCAAAAATAACAAAAAAGGACCAAATTGAACTTAAAATAGAAATTTTGGAGCAAATCAGGAATAAAAACAAGGTGAAGGACCAATTTGAAACATGCGAACAACATAGAGGAACCAAAATAGAAAATACCCCCTCTTTCCAAAAACGACGTCATTCAATCTGGACTAAAATGAAACCAAAACAAAATTAAAGGGGCAAATTTAAAAAAAATAAAAAGTTGAATTAAAAAATTAAAAAACACGAAAGGACCAAAAGCGTAATAAAACCATTTCTTAAAAACACGCGGATCCTCTGGTCGGGCTGGGTCGCGCGCACGGGCTAAAGTGAAACAGCACCGTTTTGGGTTTTAAAGACCCTGGCCAAAATGACGTGGTTTTAGCCCTCTATTTAAGCCAATTTATAACTCCAAAAAAATCATTTAAGCATTTGTTTGAAAAAAAAACCAAAAAACCCCTCCCTTTTCTCTGAAAGCTCTTCAAGTCCGATGAAGGATCCGGTCAGTTGCTCGCCGGAGTCTGTGCCGTCGCGGAGGCCAAAAGTCGGCCTTTTCCGGTGAAATAAAAAAAAAAGGTGAGTTTTTTCTTCTTTTAAACTCTTTCTAATATATGTTTATATATAAATAGTCTTGGGAAAATAAAAAAAAAAGAACAAGAATAATATAAGCATATAAACAGTTTCGAAGAAAAAAAAAACAAAAAAAAACAACCTTAACCCGAATGCCATGTTTTTGAACTATATTGATTTTATTCGCAATACTCGAAAACTTGTTTGTACAGTTTGCTCTCTGTATTTTGATATTGATTTTGTATTTCTTTTTTATGTTTGAATCTGCTCTGGTTGTATATAAAAAATCCGAACCTTTACAAATCAAATTGTGGCTTTTTATAGCCCGAAAATACAACAGTTTCTATTGATCGTTTCACCACTTTTGTAGGTACGTGAGCAGATGTGGATGGCGTGGTGCGTGGGTTCGTGGGAGACGTGGGTAACACGTGGGAGGTAACCTTGCTGGTGTGGGAGTGGAGCACAACCAAAGCACCTAGGCTGATTTAGGTTGTTGAAAATTTTAGGGTTTAGTTGGGCTGGTCTGATATTGGGCTTAGTTTGGGGTTTGGGTAGTTGGGCTGATTTGTTTTGGGCCTGTAGCATTGTTAATTTTATTTGTTTAGTCTGTTTAAGGCCCGGGTAAATTGGGCCTATTACAATTGCTCTTTTTGCTCGTTGTTGTGTAACGATAATGGAGCAAAGACTGAGAAGGACCAATTTTGCCCGGTCTCACCGAATCTTGACTTCTTGGCGCTTCTTCTCTTTAAGTAGCATTGTTCTAACCCACTACAACTTCAGGGTATAGGAATTGTAATTTTAATCCATTCCACTGTAACTTCAGGGAGATTGGATTTGTAGCTTCAATCTGCTCCACTGCAACTTTAGGGAGATAAGATTTGACTTCAGCAGATTTGATCCGACCTATTGCAACTTCAGAGGTATAGGACTTATCGTTTCAATCTGCAACTTCAGGGAGATGAGATTTGTTATTTGTAGCTTTGATCTTATTCCACTGCAACTTCAGGGAAATAAGATTTACTATCTTCAGTTTGCTCCACTGCAACTTCAGGGAGTCAACCTGCTCCACTGCAACTTCAGGGAGATAAGGTTTATTTTGATCTACTTTACTGCAATTTCAGAGCGATAAGATCCGTAATTTTCAGTCTGCTCCATTGCTTCTTTAGGGAGATAAGACTGGTGACTTCAATCTGCTCTATTGTTGTTTCAGGAAGATAAGATTTTTGGATTCATCGATTGTGACAGCCCAAAATAGGGTCTAACAGGAACAGTGGTTTCGTAACCAAAAAATCTGAATTAAGATAGTTAAATTCTAAAAATTTTATGTTTTTCGATCTGTTAAAAAAGCTTTGTGTGAAAATCGTTTAGAAAATTTATTAATTTAGTGCTTAATTTTATTTTTGGACTAGATTGCACTACTTGCAAAATGTGAGTTATAATGTGTAAGTACCTATTTGAAATGGGGGTTTGAACTAGATGTCTTTAAATGGTAAATAGACCATGAGTTAGTGGCATGGACAAAAAGGGTATTTCTAGAAATTTTTGTGTGTAACATGGTTAGGGGCAATTTTGTCCAAATTGCTAAAAGACAAATAAAAAGATGAAAGAAAGATGAAAAATGTTCATCTTCTTCCTTAGTTGTCTGCCAATTTTCTCTCCACCATAGCTCAAGGGTTTTGAGCTTTTTCAAGCAAATTGTAAGTACATTTGAACCCCGTTTTTGATTATTTTCATATTTTTGAGTTCCTCTAAGCTTAAATTTCATTATTTTGCCATTTATTTGAAAAGATATTGAGTTCCAAAAATATACCCAATTGTGATATAGTTGTGCATTGTTGTGTAATGGTAGAAAATGAGTCTTTGATGTGTTAATTACGAGTTTTTCTGGATAGTTTTCGATAAAAACGTCCCTAAGGGACTAAAATGAGAAAGAGTGAAAATTTGTCTATAAGTGTGTGAATATATGTGATTCTTGGATTGTTTTTTATGAAAATGGATTTAGCTAAGTCCAAAATGCAAGAAAATAGAATGAAATTGAGTTTACGAGACTAGGGGCAAAACGGTCATTTTGCCCAAAAGTCTGGTTTGTAAACGAAATTGAGTAAGAAATTGATAAAATGTGTTAAATGTGTTTATTTAAATCAAGAAAGAAGAGAAAGCGATCGTGATCGCGGAAAAGAAAAAGGTAGTCGACTAATTCGAAATTTAGTCGTCTTGTTATCGAGGTAAGTCATGAGTAAATTATAGCACATTTACCTTATTGCTATCCATTTGATGATCTCTATGTGAAAATATATGGATATGAATTCTTGAATTATGCAATTGTATGTTTGTGAACATTCTGGTAAATCCCGTTTGAACAGTAAGAATGATTCCAGATATGGGTGACATGTCGCTTGAGGGTTCTGATTCTGTCTGATTCCGTATCTCAGGTGCTGGGTGCACTTGCATGTGTTGTAGTCACCTGTCAGCTTATGTGAGCAGGCCCGTGGATTACGTATGTATTTCTGTGATCTGAGGTAGCTTCGGCTACATATTCTGGTGGCTTCGGCTACATATTCTGATGGCTTTTGCCATACCTCTGTACTGGCTTCGGCCGCTTATCTGTGAGGCACTTTGGTGCTAACCTCTGTATATTCGTTTCTGTTCTGAATGTTCAACGGGAAAATTAAATTGGTTATGTGAAGTATTTGTGCAGGTTAAGCAATTGAAAATGAATTGAACATGAAATGTGTGTGATTGTTTATAATTGGACATTTTGGTAAGAATGTGGATGAGTAAGTATATGAATGTTGTATTTATGCTATGTGGGAATAAGATGCCTTAGCTAATTATTGTACATATTGCTATTGATTTACCTATGACTTACTAAGCTATGTATAGCTTACTCCTCTTTTTTTTCCTCTTCCTTTTAGATTGTCGAGCATATAGCATATTGGGATTGGTGATCAAAGGAGGCTCGTCTCACACTATCAAGCTACCTTGGTGTATGTATACAGGGTTTTGATATTTTGAGTTTGGCATGTATAGGTGGCTAGTCTTTGTATAAGCATTGTTTTGTAAGTTAAATATAATAGGTGTATATGTGATACTTGTTTTGTAAATGATGTTATAAATGAAATTATTCAGAGTATGTGCCATGGAATTGGTTGAAATGAATGTTGTGTATATGAAAAGGAATTTCAGGGAGCCAAAGGCTTATTAAATAGCCTAACACGGTCTACCCGGCAGGGCACACGGCCGTGTGACACGACCGTGTGGGGTTTGACAGAATGCTCCACGGGCACATGGCACGGGCGTGCCTAGGCCGTGGGTGGCACATGGTCTGACCCCACGGGTGTGTCCCTAGACCGTGCCATCCCTGCACCTTGATTTTCAATTTTGGGTACCACACGGGCACGAGACACGGCCGTGTGTCTCAACTGTGTGGGGTACACGACCCCCAAATGACCGTGTGGGGTGACCGTGGCCAATTTGATAGATTTGACTACGGTCTCTGGACATGGGCATGTGAAGGCCACACGGCCTTAGCACACGGTCGTGCTTTGTGTCACACAGGCATGTGACGTAGTTTCGAAAGTGAAAAATTTTTTGGGCTTCCGATGCGATAGGATTCGAATCCTAATCATTCGAGATGTCTGTATTGAGTCAGAAAACCCTTGATAAGGGCAAAATTGTAATGATTTGGTTGAAAATATGAGTCTGTACTTCGGTAAGTTCGGTAATGCCCATTGCTCGATTCCGGTGACAGTTTCAGGTAAAGGGTGTTATATCGATATTGCCACACCGTCCTCTGGGGGACATGACCTGTAAAATCAGTTTTATAGGCATATGCTTGTGCCTAATTATTAGGATGCTATGAATCAAATGCACCTAACTAGATGTGTTATGAATGATATATGAATGCAAAAATGTTATGAGAATGATCACTTTTAATGCTTAGGTTGACATTTCTCATCGTTCGTCAAGGCTATATCACTAACGTAATATATTGTCGTTTTGTTCAGCTGACATCTTTGATAAAAAATCTGAGAAAATAATCATAATTTGGGCTCTTCTTTCTCAAACATTTCCAACCCTTAGGTTTAGTGAGTTCTAAACAATAGTCATGTTTCATGTTCTTGTACTATTTAGAAGCTTTTAAAGTAATATGTAGAACTCTTTTTGTAAAAGTATTATTAGTCCATTAATCGTTATTATAATGCAAAATGCTTGAAAAAAATCATAATGATGGACACAACTAAAATTTATCAAGAACAAAATTTAAAAAGAATGGATTAATCAAAGATAACAAATACAATAAAAGGAAATTTATTAGAAGCATAGCTCGACACGAATGAATTAATACAATAAGAAGGAAATTGAATGGGAGCGTAGCTTGAAATGAATAAATTAATCAAAGATAACAAATTCAATATGGGTAAGATGAAAACTAGGTGTCCCAAATATCATAGCCTAAGCTTCTCTGTATGAACCTCTTGAGGACCATTTTGAGCTCAACATGTGTTTAAGAGATCTAGAGTACTTTGTCGATGCCCCAAGATGTAGCATACCTCCTCATTGTTAATTCAGGCATAGCAAGACTACCGCATGCCCTATTCTCAATTAAAATTTGATCCGCTCTTTTTCGGGTTGTCAACTCAAAAACCCATTTGGTCTCAAAGCGCTCTTTGCATGTTTTCGCCTTGGCCTCTCCTTTTTTTTTCTTTTTTTATTTTTTATTTTTTATTTTTATTATTTTTTATGAATAATAATTCTTAACTGAGTTTGCATTTACTGGGTTGGGAAGACTCTTTCCGTCCATCTCAGTTAATATCAACGCTCCTTTAGAAAAAGCCTTTTTTACCACATAAGGTCTTTTCCAGTTTGGCATCCACTTTCTACTGAAGTCCTTTTATATAGGTAGGATCTTCTTCAACACCAGGTCCCCTTCGTGGAATTCTCTAGGATGAACCTTTTTATTTTAAGCTCGCATCATTCATTTTTAGTATATTTAACCATTACGGATAGCTTTTAACTGTTTTTCTTCAATAAGGTTCAGTTGGTCATATTGAGATTGGATCCATTCTGCTTCATCTAACTTTAGCTCAGCCAATACTCGGAGGGAAGGAATTTCAACTTCAATGAGTAAAACTGCCTCCATTCCATAAACTAATGAGAAAGGCGTTGCCCCGGTAGAGGTCCTGGCAAACGTTCTATAAGCATAGAGGGCAAATGGTAACTTTTCATGCCAATCTTTGTAAGTCTCAGTCATTTTCTCCACGATTTTCCTGATGTTTTTATTTGCCGCTTTTATCGCACCATTCATTTTTGGGCAATATGGTGACGAATTGTGGTATTTAATCTTGAACTGACTACAAACATCTGCTATCGTATTGTTGTTCAAATTTAGCGCATTGTTAAATATGATCCTTTCTGGCATTCTATATTAACATATAATCTCTTTCTTTAAAAACTTACTGATTGTCGACTTTGTGACATTAGCATATGATGTAGCTTCTACCCATTTGGTGAAGTAATCAATGACTACAAAAATGAATCGATACCCATTGGAAGCTTTTGGTGAGATCGGCCCGATGAAATCCATACCCCACATAAAGAACGACTATGGAGAAGTCATAACATGAAGAGGTGAATGAGGTACATAAATTTTATCTCCATAAATTTGGCATTTATGGCACTTCTTGGCATAGCTAATGCAATCCCTTCCATGGTAGACCAATAATATCCAAATCTCATGATTTACCTGGCCATGGGGAAACCATTAGCATGTGGTCCACAAACACCATCATGGACATCTTCTAAGATTTTCTTAGCCTCGACAGTATCTACACATCTTAATAACACTTGATCCTTTCTCCTTTTATATATGATCTCTTCGTCTAAGACATAGTCACTGGTCAACCTTCTCAATATTCTTTTATCATTCTCAGTTGTTTGATCAAGGTATTCATGACTCTTCACATATCGCAGTATATCATGATACCAAGGATGATTATCTTTTCCTTCTTCTTCGTCGATGTTGTAGCAATGAGTCGGAGCCTCGCGAATATTAATTTAGATAGGCTTTATATCTTTTTGCTCATTTACTCTGATCATAGAAGCTAATGTAGCCAAGGCGTCAGCCATCTGGTTTTAATCTCGCGGGAGGTAGCAAAGAATGACATCATCAAACTCCTTAATTAATTCCAAAACTAGCTTTCGATAATTGATCAATTTGGGGTCTCTTGTTTCCTATTCACCTTTGAGCTGATAGATCACTAGTGCAGAATCCATACCTCTAGCACTTTAATTTTGCGTTTTATGGCTGCACGGATTCCCATGATACATGCTTCGTACTCTGTCATATTGTTAGTGCAATCAAAATCCAATTTGCAAGTGAATGGATAATGATCCCCATTTGGGGATATTAGCACTGCCTTAATTCAATTGCCAACAGCATTTGATGCTCCGTCGAACTTCAGTTTCCAAGGACGACCTTCTAGAGTGTCTCATTCGGTAGTTGCCACATGCATTAGATCTTCATTAGGGAATTCAAAGTTTAAAGACTCGTAATCCTCTAGAGCTCTACTGGCTAAAAAATTTGCTATTGCACTCCCTTTCATAGTCTTCTGATTCACATAGAATATGTCAAATTCAGAAAGCAGAATTTGCCATCTAGCCATCCTTCCATTAAAAATAGTCAACCCCATCATATACTTTAAAGGATCTAGCTTTAAGATTAACCAAGTCGTATGGTACAACATGTACAATCTCAATATTCGAGTTGTCTAGACCAAGGCGCAACATAACTTTTCAATTGGCGAGTATCTCATTTCACACTCAGTGAATTTCTTACTGAGGTAGTATATCGCATTTTTTTTCTTTCCTGTCTCATTGTGTTGGCCAAGCACACATCCCATAGAATTGTCAAATACTAACAAATATAGTATCAGTGGTCTATCTAGACTAGGTAGCGTTAGTACTAGGGCATTGGACAAGTAATTTTTAACCTTGTCAAAAGCTCTCTGGTATTCATCATCCCATACGCCCAGATTGTGTTTCTTAAGAAGACGAAATATGAGGTCGCATTTCTCAATTAATTTCGAAATGAACCGGGTAATGTAATTTAGTCTTCCTAAAAAACCTTGAACTTCTTTTTTAGTGCGCAGCGGAGGCAATTCTTGTATAGCCTTTACTTTGTCTGGGTCAATCTCAAATCCCTTTCTACTGACCACGAAACCTAGTAATTTTCCTGACCTAGTCCTGAAAGTACACTTTGTTGGATTGAGCTTTAATTGAAATTTCCTCAACCTCAAGAACAATTTTCTCAAAACTTGCATGTGCTCTTTTTATGTTCGAGATTTTGCAATCATATCGTTAATGTAAACCTCTATTTCCTTGTGCATCATGTCATGAAACAAGGTTACCATGGCTCTTTGATACGTTGCTCCTGCATTCTTTAATTTAAATGGCATCACCTTATAGCAAAATGTTCCCCATAGGGTTATGAATGTGGTCTTTTTCCTATCTTCAGGACGCATCTTTATCTAATTATATCTAGAGAAGCCGTCCATGAAAGAGAATAGTAAATAGCCTACCGTATTATCCACTAAAGCATCAATGTGAGGTAATGAGAAATTATCTTTTAGGCTCGCTTTGTTTAAGTCTCTGTAATCTACACATATTCGTGCATTTTCGTCTTTCTTAGGGACGGGGACAATATTGGCTACCCATTTTGAATATTTAACCACTTGTAAGAACACAACATCAAACTGCTTTTTGACTTCTTTTATTTTTACCACAACATCGAGTCTCATCCTTCAAAGCTTCTGTTGAACTAGCTTGCACTCCTCTTTTATGAGGAGGCAGTGTACCACAATATTAGTGCTTAACTTAGGCATGTCTGGATACGACCATGTGAAGACATCTTTGAATTCTTGAAGTAACTCAATGAGATCTCGTCTTGTTTCTTCAGCTATGCAAGTTTTGATTTTTACTTCTTTTCCTTCTTCCAAGATCACAATCTCTACCGTTTCTTTGAAAGATAGAATCTGTTTCTCTTCCTCTTCTACCATCCTTAACAACTCCGGAGATAAGTTACAGTCTCTGTCATCTTCAAAAGCCTGAGATCCCTCTAAACCCATGTCTCACTCAAAAAGGGACTCTAGGTCAATTGCAATGTCGCTCATGTCATTAATATCTAGGGACCTGTTGTAAGAACAAAAGAATATCCAAAGAATAAATGAACTTAAGAATAACTATTTGTATGGTATGATTATGAATGAAAAACTGAAAAAATAAAAGAATATTTGCTTAAAAGTGATACAAAAAATGTATTTTTATTGAAATAATAATGTTAGACATTAGCCTATTTCACAAATAGAATCTTATTGCCTATAGGCTTAAAGCAACAAGTGTGTTTTGAACATTACTCTGAATCAATTCTAAAAACTATAAGAATTTCTTCCACAGTCCAATTGTTCAGAATATTTCCAGGTTCATAAGGGCGAATGCTCGATAAGTTTTCTTCCACCACTCCCTCTTCAGATATGGCGTTGATGTTTAAACTTCTCTTCATCTCTTCAACAATCTCCTTTCTTATCATCTTTTGTTCAGGGAGAATGATTCCTCTTGACACAAATGTTCAGATATATGGGAAAACGTCATTGGTTCCCATTTGACCTCTACCCCGCTTAAACGTGCTCTTCTTCTCTTTTATTTCTTTTCCAACTCTTTCTGTCTTTGCCTTGCATCTAGCTTGAATCTTAAGCAGAAGCGATCTCGTTTGTCTTTCAGTATCAGTACCTCCACCCTTTCTTGAAGGTGTCTCCCAAGTCCTCTTCCCGGTAAGGCTCCTTTCCCGACCGTCAATTGTAGACCCATTCTCGTAGTCTTAGATATCTTAGGCATTGAGATCTTGTTCTCTTCAGTGATAAATGTTATATTCACAAATTCTAAAGATCGAAAGGAACATTTGTTTACTTCATCATTTGCCTTTAAATATGATGCGTCACTGGTTACAGCTAGAATGATGTCTTCTTCTATATTTATCGTCACCAGTCGACCTTCTGTTACTAACTTTAACTTTTGGTGCAATGATGAAGGCACTGCCCCTGCTGAATATATCCAAGGCCTCCCCAACAAGCAATTGTAAGAAGGTTTGATGTCCATAACCAGGAAATCTACCTCATATGTGTTTGGGCCAATTAAAAGAGGTATTTCAATCCTTCCTATTACTTTCCTTTCGGTGCTTTCAAATGCTCTTACTATGTTCTGACATTTCTTCATATGAGAGCTGTCTATAGGCTGTCTGTTCAATGTGGACAAGGGCAAAACATTCAGTACCGATCCATTTTCAATCAATACCACTGGTAATGTATACCCCTTACAGCGGGTAGTGATGTGCAAAGCCTTAGTCAATCCCATGCCCCCGGGCGGTATTTCATCATCATTAAAGAAAATAAAATTGTCAGCACTGATATTGTTAACCAGACAGTCTAACTTGTTGACAGAAATATCCTTAGCCACATAAGTTTCATTTAATACTTTCATCAATAAGCTGCGATATACTTCCGAGCTTAAAAGTAAAGTTAGCACTGATATACGAGTTGGTTGTTTATGCAGCTGCTCCACAACGCTATACTCGCTGTGCTTTAAAAATTTTAAAAATTTCTTAGCTTTCTCTTCATTTACTGGCTCATTAACAAGTGATTCAAGTGGCCGCTTTTTTTTTTTTGTTCAACCGTCAAAATTTTTCCTTTTACAAACACCGCTTTTGTATTTGCTGAATCGTAGCACTTCCCGCTATGCATGCAGAAACTCATATCCTGGTCCTTTTTTAAAGCGCCCTTCGAGTTTTCCTCTCCCAAGATCATCACATTGCAGTCATAATTCTAAGAGACTCTCTTGCTATACTTATAGGGAAAGACTGCAGGCTGCTGGATTATGACCCTTGGTGCCCTTTGTACTCCAACTTCATTGCTTCTTTGTCATGAAATGATGACCATCAGGTAGTTGCCTTCGTTGTCAATTCTCTCTCCGATGCGCATATATTTCCTTCTTCTGGGCGTTGAACATCTTCATAAAATTTTATTTTTTTATTATACATCAGATCTTGCACTAAGGCTCTAAACTCAATGCACTTCTAGATCTCATGCCACTCTCCATTATGGAACTTATAATAGTTCCTCATCTCTTCAAATCTCTCTTTCAAATCTGGTACAATTCCTCTCTTTACCATCTCTTTCCAAACCCATCTTAAAGTGGTTTTAACCTCTGTAACATCATATTTGATTTTCCTACTTCCACTTTCAATTATCCCATTTACCCCTTGATTAGCGTGGTTAGGTAACGGGTTTCCTGCCACATTTGGTCCTAATGGGTCGTCAAACTTTACAATTCTCAATTTTATAAACCTTTCAATCAACTTTTTAAATGCGATACAATTTTCAATTTAATGCCCAATGATTCCCGCATGATATTCGCATTGAGCATTTGTATCATACCATTTGGGAAATGGAGGTTGCATAGGTTTTAGATAGAAAGGGGATACTACGTGTGCATCAAATAGGCTCTGATACAGCTCCCTATACGTCATTGGTATAGGTTTGAACTGTAGCCTTTCTGTATTTGTCCTTGTATGAGATTCCTGTCTTGTGGGGCCCTGATAGCTAGTGGTTACTGCCTTTGGCTGACTTACAGTGATTGGTTTTGAATAACCCGTGCTTGTGTTATTCACTTCATTTTCTCTTTGACTTGGGGCTGATCTTTTTGTGCTTTCCCCAGCCTCTATTTTTCTGCACTTAATTGCATTTTCTATCATCTTGCCAGACATCACTATGTCTGAAAAACTCTTAGTTGCACTTTCCAGCATGTGATTAATGAATGGAGCCTTCAATGTATTAATAAAAAGTATGGTCGTTTCCTTCTCTAAGAGAGGCGGTTGGACTTGCGTGGCTACCTCTCTCCATCTTTGAGCATATTGCTTGAAACTCTCGTTTGGCTTTTTCTCCATATTTTGTAAAGTGATTTTGTCAGGGGCCATATCTATCATGTGGCCATATTGTTTCATGAATGCCTATGCTAGGTCCTTCCATGAATTAATTTAGGAACCAGTTAGTTGATTATACCATTTGGCCGCAGCTCCAGTCAAACTATATTGGAAACAGTGAATCAATAGCTGATCATTATTGATATATCCTGTCATCTTCCGACAGAACATTGTAATGTGAGCCTCAGGGCAATTGGTCCCGTTATATTTTTCAAACTCTAGTATTTTGAATTTTGAATGGAGCACTAAATTCGAAACTAGGTTCAATTCCTTAGCATCCATTCCACAATGGTAGTCAATGCTTTCTAATGCCTTGAATTTTTCCTCTAGCCATTTGCATCGATCTTCCAATTATTATGGGAACTCCCTTCTCGCATTTCTTATTTCTGCTAAATCATCAAGGTCGGGAACAACGAGATTTATTGGATTATCTCTGGGGTTAGAACTTGAACCCACCGAGAAGCTTATCGGTGTCGAAGCACCGGTTTGATATTGAGGTCTGATATTGACAGACACCCTTTGTGGTTGTGTTTGGGTGTTCATTAGGGTAAAGCTTAGAAGATAAGCAGGGTCCTCATTGTCATTTCTGGTGTTGATCATAGAGCTCTTTCCTTTTTCTTGTCCCCCAACTAGCAATTACGTTAACTAGTTCATCATGCTTCTCTAGGATTCTAACATTTGATCCCTCATATCTTTCTGAATTTTGACCAACTGTTCTTGTATCTATATCTGCAGTTGATCTTACATCTCTTTTTACATTTGCTCTAATTTTTCCAACCTTTGGTCCATAGCTTTTGTTTTGGCGCAAGTACTATAACGATGCTTAGTTGATGGACTCTTGTCAGTTTTCAGATTAACTAAAATGATCTTTAATTAATTAGGGCCCTTTTGAAAAATTTAATACATATGATGCGATGTAATGTAAATGCATGAGACGAATGCAAAAAGAAGGCGTCGATTCTAATTCAATTCTTTTTAGAAAAACTTTATTAGAAAACAAAATTCTTTCAATAAAATAGATTACATATACGGCTTTGCCCTAATGCTCAAAGCTTTAACTTTTCTGAGAAGCCAAGCTAGCTCTAGTCCTCGGTCTGATTTTAATTCATACTTCACACTTAACACATCAGCCTGAACTGCTAGGGTCTGTAAATGATCGTCCACCTCTCGTATCTAAGCCACAGCTTCACCCATAATATAATCTTTATCCCTAACTTGATCCTGAGAATGGCGGAGTTGTTCTTTCCAACGATCATCATTTGCCTTAAGTAGTTCAATTTGGAGTTCGTTGTTTTATAATGCAATCTTGAGTTCTTCTACCCTTCTGCTTAGCTCTTCAATCTTATCTAAACTCGCCTTCAACTCAAGCAGATCTGCGATTACGATACCGATGAAATGACTTTTCTAACTCTTCCACCCGAGCTCTTAACCTCTCTTTTTCATTTTGACTATCCACTAAGTTCCTTTTCAAAGCATCCTACCCTTCCTACATTAAATCCAACCAAAAACAACAAATGTAGCATGAAATCCAACAAAAAACAGTAAATCTAAATGATACTTCAAATGCAATGAAATATATATGATATAAATTAATAAATGAAGTATAATTTAAAATATTCTTACAATAATGTTAAAAGTTACAATGTTAAAAATATTCTTACAAGAAAATAATTTGTCTAAGATGGCGGCTTTTGTGACTGTTGAAACACCTTCATCATATTCTAAACCTGTAGCTGGAGTTCATCGTACTTTCTGCTCTGCTTTGCTGCCTTTGCCTCCCTCACTGCTGCCTCAGCCTCCCTCGCTGCTACCTCCGCTCTAAATTGTTGCTGGAGTTCTTCATATTTTCTTTGAACCTCAGCTTCTCTCGATGCTGCCTCCGCTTTAAGTTGAGCAATTTGCTCAACTGTGCTCGCTTGCATCTGAGCCATCTGATCATTTAACCTCTGAACTTCAGCTTAAGCTTGACTCCCCGAAGGCATGTATTGCTGCGAGCTGGATCCAAAACATTGGGTTGGCTTAACATCAGATCCTTGAAATCGAACCCGACCATACCTTTCAGGACCCAAAACTTCAGTAATAATTCTGTTATCAATATCCTCAAGATTAACAGAACTATCACTTGAAGCAATTGCTTCATACTCTGCCTTTTTATCCTTTAATTTCTCCTAATAAATAAAACCTTTAGAGTTAGAAATGAAATATATAATAAAAACAAATGCAACATAACATTATTTAACACTACTAACGACGAATTAAACCATTATAATTAAACATTATAAATATTTATAATAGATCAAATTTTATTAAGTAAATATACTATAATTTCTCCAGCTTCAGAACTCATTGGAGTTCCATCTTTCTTCCTATACGTAATGTCAAAAAGCTGAAAGCGTCTAACTTTTTGACCAAACAAGGGTTCCTACAATATAATAGTAAAAATATTATCTGATAGAAAGTAATTAATATTTGACAGAATTAATAAATTCAAAATACCTCGACCTCAACTACACAAGCAAAACTTTTCGACCCTACTGTGTGTGTGAATTTTTGTTTTTGCCTGCTGCTTATTCCAACTCGCTCACGGTCCTACATTATGAAATTATTATTACGTATATAGTAAATACTATAAACCAAAATAATTAAAAGCGTTTGGAAGTACGTAATACCTCTCATTTCTTTGAATTCCAAAATCTAACCGCATCTTCCCATTGGTACCTCAGCATTTCCGGCGGGACATTTCGTAATTTTTGTTCGAGGCTTATATCTTTTTTAAAATATTCTTTCTTCAAAGTGTTTTTATGGTATCTCTATTTTTTTCCAAATGCCTTCTTGATATAAGCATCCGAGACCTCTAAAGCAAATCTCTCCTAAAAAAACATAAGTTTAGAAAGTAAATATAAATGAAACTTAAACCAAAGTATTATAAATTACACTCACGTTTTGTTACCTTAATATTATCGAGAGCTTGATTTTTGTTGCTATCAGGCATTTGATGGCATGATTCGTAGTTGATGGGCAACAGATTGGCATTTCGTACTATAATGGCCAAATAGCCTGCAAAAAGTCGAGCTTCTGATATAATAGGCTGACCATGACTATTTCTACTTTGACACACTTGACAGCACTTAACTTGTATAAATCTTTAAGTAGCGTACATCTTCGACCTCTGTGCGTCTCACCACTTTCAGCTGAAAAATGGTATATTATTATATTGAAATTGAAAAATAAATCAATAATAAAAGTCAACATGCATGTAAAATAAATTTAACATTACTTTGAATTTCTGCAGGCTCGTCAAGTGTTTCCAAAACATTTGAAGATCCAATACCAGTCTGTCATTCACTATTTACTTTTTCTGAATTTGGAGTATTCTGAACAATACTTAATTCTCATAATATTCTTTTAGGTATTTTTTCAACAATACACATAAAATAGTCGAAATTTTATTAACTAATTACTACAATAATAGTACAAATAAAATAGTTAAAATATTTAACAAGACCAAGATTTAAATTATAATATTACATATAATTAAAAAATCGTAAAATCTTACTACATCATAATTCGTAAATATCTTCATCCATAACTTGGTGAACCCATTGAAATTGTGTACTAGTACTAGGGATATTTTCATTTAAGTTTTGTTCTGGAAAAGGCGAAGTTTCTGATCTTTCGACGATGTCATCTCTACTTCCATTGCCCACGTCAAACAAGTCTCTAGAGGTGTTTCGGAGTACAACGTACCAACCTTTATTAGTTAGATCTTTTGAGTAAAAAACTTGTTTTACTTGAGAAGAAAATACATACGACTCGTCTATCAATTGTTCTCCAGCATGAATCAATTGAGAAAAATTCACCATTGTAAAACCAAATTGATCCTTTTTAATTCCGCGAGCATTATTAACATCAGCCCAGTCACATCGAAATAAGGCAACTTTCCATTTGCCATAGTAATCCAACTCAATAATGTCAATAAGAAGTTCGTAATACTCCACATTTCCCTCAACAGGGTTACTGTTCCTAGCACTAGCATAACTTGTAATTGAAGAATTAACAACTATTCCACAATTTTTAGTTCTCCTTAATTTCTCGCGATATTTTGTATAAAATCTGAATCCATTGATGAGGAAGGCACTATATCTTTTTACTACTTTATTCGGACCTTGGGAAAGCTATTTAACTTCGTCATTACGCCCTTCCCACTCTAAACCTATTGAATCAAAAGTAAATTAAGTAATTATAAATGTTATGAGAAGACATTATTATTTGTCAATGAATGCTTTAGTTGCATACCATTTGGCTTAACCATTCATGAAAAGATTTTGTAAATAACTTATTAATCTCTCGATGTTGTAATCTTCGGGAGTGTGAACGAGATCTCAAGATTTGTTTGTACTCACTATGTTAAAAAGAGGTTTAATTGGTTAAAAGATAAAAAATCAAAAAAATGAATATTTATCAAATTCTAGAACTTACTTGCGTAATGGTTCAATTAAATCGTGGTGAAAAAGAACTTATCAATGTGCTTGTACCCAAGATCTTTCATCTAATTCTACAATTTCAACTTTACCGATTGGTTCTCCATAACTTTGAAATAAATAAGTTTCGGCCAAGTTATGATCATTGAGCCTAGTATTTCTACTTAGTCTGTTCAATCTTGTTTCAACATCTTCTAAATATCTAGAACAAAAAGTCATACACTCCTCTACCTAGTAACTTTCAGCAATTGATCCTTCTGGATAACGCTTATTACGACAATAAGACTTCAATTTGCATAGGAACTTAAACACGATATACAACATTATCAAAAGTTGTAACTAAAGGTGTAAAGGTGAATGAATAAATACATTTGAAATAAATTAACACATTTTTATAGGATACATTTATCGATAGAAAATCGGTCCACCAATTATTGTTTCATGAGGGAGATGGATTACCAAGTGCACCATAATAGTGAAGAAGGAAGGTGAAAAGATCTTTTCCAAATTGCATAAAGATAGCGGAGCTTAGTGTTATTAGAGTTTGTATGTCTATTAGCAAAGGAGGTCTTAGATTAAAAAGGGTGAAGCTTGAGAATTAGTCTTTTCTTATGAAAGTAGACTTTAACTTCGTACAAAAGAAGGGCCCCAATTATGGGCACAGGTACTTGGATCAAAGTACAAGTGGGAAGGACATCTCCTTATTTTTCTTCAAAGCTCAAATTGCTCTCGACTTTGGAAAGGAGTTGCTCGAGTGTGGAGTGACATTCGAGATGGTATCATTTGGAACCTAGGCAAGGGGAGAACGGTTGAGTTTTGGAGAGATAGGTGGATTGAATGATATAATAGCTTGTTCTATGTGTGTTTCAACATTGGGCAGCTATCGCATTTGGAATGCCTAATTTCTTCCATGGTGACTATATCGCGTGAGTGGGAATGGAGCCGGTTTGATCAACATGTCCCAATATCGGTGATTAATTGTATCTCTACTACTACTCGCCATCCAATAGTGATGTAGAAGACTTCCCTGGTTGGAAGTGGGATAAAAAACGGAAATAATTCACTATCAAATTAGCTTATCAAGCTATTGCTAGCCATGTTTCACTCGTGGACGAGCGTGTTAGAAAACATATGGCTCTGAACTTAAGTTACAGATTTTGTGGAAACAGTATTAAAGATGCTAATCATGTTTTTCGTGGCTGCATTGAGGTGATTCCTATATGGATGAGGCTGATTAAACAAGATAGACCGATGGAGTTTTTAAGCGTGGAATTGCAAAATTGGATATTTCGAAAGTTGTCGGACCCAAGCTACTTTGCTAAGGATGCAAACATATATGGTAGTCAATTTTGAGTAATCAGTTGGTGTTTGTGGTGTCGCACCAACAAAAGAATATTTTTATGAGAATTTTAACGAAAACGAGAGCAGGTGGGATGTTTGCTAGTGATATTGGCAAGAGATCTATCGGGAGAATGTTGTAGATCGAACTAATGATGGTAGAACCTAGTATTTGGTTAATTAGGAAGCTCCTCCACCAGGTTGGTGAGAAATCAACACTGATGGAGCTTATGAACAGGTTTTAGGATGGGCCAATGCTGGTGGGATAATCCACAATGAAATGGGATCGTGATTGAAAAGGTTTTGTCTGAAATATTAGCAATTGCCCAGTGCTGAAAGCGAAGCTTTGGGCTGCTACAAGCGTAGCCTTTAGGGTTTCACCAAGTTATTTTGAAAGTTGATAGCAAAGTTGTGGTGCAAATTGTTTGTAACAAGGATAAAGAAGTAGAGGAGAATGCGTTAGTTTGGAATGAGGCAACTGGATTGAGAACTGAAAATCATCACACATCAAGAAGGTAATTGGGTTGTTGATACTTTGGCAAGGCTAGCAGCAAATGCTTCGAAAGGTCTTCATGTTTTAAGCAATCCACCAAGGGAACTCCGGCAGATACTCGAGGAAGATGTTGACAGAGCTATTCCAAGATTGGTTCCTATGTAGCCATTCTTTTTCAAAAGAAGAAGACTAAATTAGTATTCTAACACAATCTTTTATATCTAGATGAATATCCAAGTACAAACACAAATAATAGTACATACCACAACACTAATTACATTCTCCTATAATTTAAAAAATTAATTCCTTAAAAAGACCTGGTTAATAGAGTTTAATTACATCGTAATTTCTTATATGATACTTGCTAGTAGAAATTTTAATTATAAAACTACATGATTTTAAATTCTAAAAAATATTAATTATTATAAAAATTATCCATAATACTTGAAAAAATTCTCTAAAAAAAGTAACAAATGTAATATGTTAGTCCAAAAAAGTAATTAACAATACAATTATTAATAAAGTTAACAATAAAAAGAAGTATCTTAATTACTCTAGCATTTCATATTTTTGAGCTATTCTTTCTCTAACATTAAACATATACTCCTCGCCATCATTCATTGGTCATTGGCCAAATATAACTAATTAATAATAAATACTATGTAATTTAATTAAAGATTTAATAGGCCAAAATGGATGTAAAATTATCTCTCATCAATAAATTTTTTAAATTATTTAAACAAGCCTAGTAAAATAACATATATTTATATTTAAAAAATATATCTCCTAAAATTATTATTGTAAAAAAACTTTTTAATATAGTAAAATAAATAAAATAATGCTTGAAATGAATATGTATATAAACATTAAAATTTTTATAAGAAAAATAAAAATATATATATTATGGATGTTTGTTTTGCTATTCACGTGGTTCGTGGTTATCATTTCCAATAATGTTGTTTTCAAGGTTTAAACTTATATTTTCCACTTGAGCAACAATGTTGTTTTCAAAGTTTAAACTTATATTTTCCACTTGAGAGTGCAATGTGTTTTACTGTTATATCCAACCACATATTGATATATAAAAACATATTTTAAAATTTAAAAGCAAGATAATTATAAAATTAAAAATATTTATAGTTAATGAAATTCGAACCATTTTTCCGCCCACGTAGCTTAAAAAATTGGTATTTTGATCATTAAACGATAATCTCAAGCATTTATTTATATGGGTAATTTTCTTTTATTGTGTTAGTAAGGCCGATGTCTTGAGATTTTGATGATCCAGATTTGAATTTTATTATTCACAAATGTTATATGTGAGTTTTTTTTTTTGGATTATTTTTTGTTTAAGTCTGACCATAAATTTAAATTTATTATGATTTTCAATTTATTATGCTCTGTCGGATGTATACTATTTTTTATTCATATTTATGATTGTACAATAATTTTAATAATTTTATGCCTTTTATTTGTAGTTACATTGATTCAATATGATGAATGAATGTTTGATAAATTGTGTTATTCATTTCCCTTCAAAATATTTGTATAATTTATTTGATTAAGCTCGTAACATAGAGTAATCGATATTAATACTCATTAATTAATGATTAATTATATACTTTTATTTATTTACCTTCGTAATTACATTAATTGAAATTAATTAATATTCGTACTAATATATTTTAATTTGATATTTTATGTAAATATTTCATCAATCTGTTAACCCGTGGGAATAGAAATACATTTGCTTTTGAGCAAGACAATAAACTAAATAATTGAATTTGAGTGGGTCTATATTCAATCAATAAATGTCTTTTTTAGGTTGAATATATCAATTGCTACTTAAATTTGATTTTTTTTTAATATGGCACTTGTTTTTTTTTTTTTTCAGTGTGGTACTTGTATTTGACAAAAAAGTGATACATTTTAGTATTTAAAGATAACGATCTTAACTATTTAGAGTTTAATTCAGGTTTAAGGGTTAAATTGATAAAAATTAATTGCTAATATAATTATATTTAAATTTTTCATGATTTTGTTAATAGAATAAATTCAATGTTAATTGTGAATTTGCCTAATTTTGCATTTAATTTGTCAGCTACTTAATTTGGGTTTTAAGGTCAATTTGATGAAAGTTAAATTGCTAATACTATTAGCTAGTTATAAGTTCTCATCAAATTAACTCTAAAACTCGAAGTAAGCACTAAAAAGTTAATATCGTTAGCTTCAAATATCAAAATGTATAATTTATAATTTTTGAACCACATTGGACTAAAAAAATAACATTTAGGAAAAAGTAATAAACTTAGATACATTATTAAGGCTTCTTTTTATGATATTTTACCAAAAAAAAAAAAAAAAGGAAGAGAGGGTGCTCTAATGCATTAAGAATAGAAAGAGAGTAGAAGATTTGATGATGTTGTTGGGGGGTACCACAACTAAAGACCCAAATGAAAAGATAAAAGGGTACCACAATTGACAACACCCCCTCCCTAGTTTTCTGGTTCATATGGATAAATGAACACCAAGACAAAAGGATTCATTCCTATATACAACTTGTTTACTTGATCGTATATGAAGTCGTCTTTCTTTTTCCCTGCTTTGTAAGTTCATAGATGCCCAAATCATCCATTTTTACAGCTGTGTGGTGAAAAGGATGAATTGTTCTTGTTGCAATTTGAAGAGGAAATTAGAAAACACGTATATTCCAAAATTTATTGCAAATATGAGCAACAATTTTCTCGACTGCATAACAACGCTACCAAACAGTCCTATTCTTTCATATGGTTACAAATTAATAAGACATGAGTGAGTAATAAAATCAGATGATGAAGAGTCTCAACTCGGTCTGGCATGTCAAGTCAGTGAGTCAAAATAAAATCCTTGGTGTTAAGCTGTTGATCTCTTGAATTCATATCCTCAGTTTCTCTTTCTCCCCAAGTTTGGAACAAACATCAGCTAGGAAAGCAAAGCATACACCGATGAAACGTACAAGGCATAGTAATATCAACAGTGCCCGGTGATAGAATCTTTTCTTTGGGAGCTGTCCTCTATCTGAGATAAGCAGTGCCCTGTACACAACTTCAGTTAAGGCATAGGCCGACACTGGATCGCATTCTTCTTCGAGAAATCCGTATTCTGTAAGGCATACTATGTCATAAACGCCATTGGTCTCCGATATATCCAGACATTCGCATATCTTCAGCCTGCCATCGATCCTCTCTTCGGTGGATAACAAGTCACCGTGTGTCAAGATCACGAGAGGGTTTTCATCTGAGGAAGATTTAGAATGTAAGATATGACTAAGAATGGTCATGATAGTACTAACAACACATAATAAGGGAAACCTTGACTAGGAATTGTGAAACGTATGGTTGAAGGATCTGGAACAGAAAGGACATTGAATGAGCACAAAAAAAGACCATTCGGTTCATCATGTCTTTGAGCTAATTGGGAAAGCGTCATTATCATTATACATGGTACGTGCCATTTGTTATTAATTTATGATTGCGGCAATTAAAGACAAAACTTACTGCTTTTTCGCAAAGCAGCGCAGCAGAAGAGCTGTCTGATTGCCTCTAATGGCTTCAAATCGCCTGCTTTTAAAGCTTGGTAAATCTCTGCCATGTTAGCTACTACTATCACGCAATTCACTCTTCTCAGCACGAACTTTGAAGACGATCCCATGTCATCATTTTCCATATCGTCTGTCATCATTTTGCTGTCGCGATATCTCAAGCAAAGCTGGTTATGATGAACCCCTTCACTCATCCAACTCGATAATTCCTCCAATGCCTCCCTTGTTCTACCATAATCGAACCCTCTTGAATCGTAAACGCAGAAACCGTTTCGCATTGATCTCAGGACATTGTGTTCTTCCATGTACATGGTTGTGTAATTGGAACAACTTCCTGCATGTAAATGAGAAAACTTAAAAATCTTCTTTTTGCTGCAATTTCCAAAGCCTTTTTCACAACACAAGGCAATTACTGATTTTAGATAATAATAATAATAAGTATAAATTATGCAACTTTAAACTCACCTGATGATGTTTGAGCAAAGGGTATTAAGCCAGACCGACCAAGAATACTGTACATAAGATTTATAAGGGAGCTCTTGCCGGAACCAGAGAATCCCACCAAGAGAATAGTGTTCACGGGAGGAATATCCATATCTTCCTTGTTGATGCCTCCAACGGGTACCCAGAAATCACCTGAACGATACCCAAGAAGCTTGTGGCGAAGCTCGTTTAGTCCATCAGGTGCAATGAGAGCCAATCTCTCCAGTTCTCTAAGCAGTCTCAGCCTAGGCGTTAGAATTGAAACGTCAGGAAAGTCCAGCTTCAGCTTAGCACATTCATCGAATTTAGTAGCTGTTCGCCACCAACAGTATGCCAATCTGCATGACTCACAGTCGTCCTCATCAGTGAAAGCTACTTGGCTTTTCATCTCTGTTGTATGAAGCTCGTCAATTTAGAGCAGATAATGATGGCTAGCATAAGTTGAATTTATGAGTGAACAAGTTTAGTTTTCAGTTGTGAATAAGGATTATGTTCGAAAATAGTGGTTCAAATAAAAATAGCCCATTCAAGCATGTACAATCTAGTTCTGTTCCTCACGTGAAGTAGTCTGTCTAGAAAGGAAGCCAACTTTCAGGTTGCTTCCTGTTACCAAGGGTGGGTCATTCTTGGGGTTGTTCCTAGAGTCCATGATTTTACAGAATTACCCTCGTTACTACTAATAATTGCTATGATACAGGCAATTTTGTCATACTCCCAGCTTTTCTAATGCAATCATCAGTGAGTATTACATCGAATCTAAGTAAAAGAGTTTTGAGCTAACTAATTTTATTGTATGATATGAATTTTTTTCAATTAAAAAATTTTGAGTTGGGTAAGTTGTATTTTATTATCCTAATTTAATTTAAAATATTTTAAGTGGAATAAAACGAAATTTGAGTCGTATCGAATCAAATCCAGTAAAATTATTGGAGTTAAATTAAAAAATTAAATATATCAAACTAAAATCTTATTATAGTATAACTAATTCTATATTATAGCACATAATTTTGAAAACATATATAAGAAAATATTTTCAAAAGCAAAATAATAAAAAATAAAATACTTTAAGATAAACTTGAATTTTTAATTAACTTATTTAAGTTTCAAATTTATTATTTCAGAAAAAAATTTTGCAATTTTTTTGCAATTTTAGTTGATAGACCAATTTATTTATTTTCAAAATTAATATGGACTAAACAAATATTCAGATTTATTTATTATTCGAATTATAAAATTTAACTCCACTCGAATTCAAAACTCAAATTATTTATTTGAAATTCGATTAATCTGAAATTCAAATTTTATTTCAATAATATTGAATCAAACCAAATTTTGCTTGCCTCGCCCCTAATCTTAGGTCTGATGCAGACTTGAGCTGTTACCTAATGTCCCGTCCACAACACCAAATGTACTTTGCGAATAGAGTTAAAACAAAGCACCGGTCAGGGCCCGCCTGCACTTTCCTGAAATTGGCCTAACACGCTGTTCAAGTAAAAACAAAAGACTATTCTTTTGTACTTTGCAGATCTCCAGAGATGGGCATAGTTGGGGCACACAACGAAATCAGGAGTCCGGAAGAAATCATGAAACACATAATATTTGGGAATCAAATTCTATTTAGAACCACCGGACTCATTCAACATTCGGTACATAAAACTCCGGCGCCTCTTTCAGGTTTTGACTTGTACATTACCGGAAATGAAAAAATTTCCCTTTCACAACCTACATTGGTGCGCCTTTCTGATAAGAGCCATATCTAAAACTAACCATTTATAATGGAAGCTAATACATCCTTGTCGCATATGCAGGAGCATAAATTGGTATTGATATAAAAGGGAGGATTGGTGCTGCATGCCCCTTTCCTGCATCTAATAATTTTAAGATGCAGAAAAGAATTAACTACCACAAGTAAAATGTTAAAAAAAAAAGAAAGAAAGTATTTGTATGGCTTCTAGACCTTCAAATGTGGTATCATGCATCCTGTCTTTATTCTCTGGCTTCCTGAAAACATACTTTGGCGTCACTTCAACTATCTGTGAATTCTGAAAAACACTCCATCTGATCTTCATTCTACTCCAACCAGGTCTCCTGCAAATCCAAAAACGTCTTTAGGGCATCCAATCAAATCAAGACATAAAAATACAAGTTTAGAAGTTTGTAGGCAACTAGAACTGGCATAAAGGCAAACCATCTCTTGACAAATTATCTGATCACTAGCAACATCTGTTTTCACCAATTGCTACAAAGAAAGCTCATTATAACTCATTACACGACTCAAATCAGCGAAATGGTGTTTTGTTATAAAATATAAAAGCATGGGGCAAACTGTATAACCTATAATTTCACTACTTAATTATGGTGACATTTATTACATCCTAGTTTCCAGTACAGAGATTTAGCAACTCAGATACATGTGAAATTGCAGAACCAAAGAGCAACCATATTGCAATTTAACATATCAATTTTCCTAAAAGATCATGTTAACTTCCTCAGAGAAAGTTAGCAGACAAATTCAAATGCATACCTTCAACTGAAACTGAATCCACCAGATGGAACAGGAAGTTGGCTGCCTCCAAAATGGAAACCAGATTGCGAAGCATCACCAGGGGGTAGTGGCTCATCCTCATCATCCCCCCAATATGTTTCAAGAATCTTCACTGCCTTCTCATAGATTTCATTGTTGTCATGACTTTGGAGGTTTTCAATCTTTTCCAACCCCCCAGCATCATTAAGTAAGTCAGCATAGACATTGAATTCTCCGGTGTGACCCAATTTTTTCTGAGCTTCACCAACCTTCAAAATGTTTTCAAGCCCGTCTAAACAAACAGTGATAATTCTTGGGTCAGTACAGGTTAGAAGATCACACAATGTAATGCAACCTTCGCTCACCAGGAACCTGGCAAATAAAACAGAAACTAATTATTTACGGAAAATTGTATCATGAAGAACCCAGATAGTGATTATGGCAAAAAACCATACTTTATTTGTTCGTGGCTGCCGCCAGATGTAGCATTTGAAATTGCCCAAGCAGCTTCTTTCTTGATCTCAAACTCCGAGTGTTGAAGTAGATGGACTAGAGGAGCAATAATGCCAGCGTCAATTACAGCCTAAAAAAACATTTTCAATTCACACACCAACTGAATTATTCAAACTGGCTGAAAAGGCCACAATTGAAAACTATAACATCAGCGATAGATTTGTCGTACTAAATTTCCCAACCTGTATCTGGTTTGCATTTCCAGCAGTGATGTTTGAAATGGTCCAGCAAGCTTCCTTCTTGATACTCTTTTTGTAGTTATTTGTCAGCAGGTTCAAAAGGCATGGAAGAGCTTGGTGGTTTATAATACACTGAAAGAGGAAATAACATGTAGCATCACAGTACTGGAGCAAGAGGCAACTAAGTAGTGATATGAATACAAACATTGTTGTCCAAAGAAACATGACATTGTCAACTCAATCCTAAAAATTAAAGACTGTTTAATCCAAATATAAATTAAGGGCATAAACTATGATTCGTCTCACCATACGCCAATTAACCATGAAGAAGATGCATCAATCATATTTGCCTAAAAGTAACAAAACATGCCGGAATCATGTGTCATGTACAATTATTTCAGTCTCCAATCTTGTCATAAATCAAAATCTTCTAATTTTCTGGATTTTTCTTAAGAGGGAACACATCTAGAGTTTATGTTTTCCAACAAAATTTTCTATAAGCATGTCAACTGAAACCATATATAGCTATCCAGTTCTCATAATAAACCCCAACAGTTAAACTTCATTAGAAACGATACCCAACTTTAAAATCTTCTAACATTTATTGACATCATCAGTTGTGAAGCACATTTTAAAGAAACCACACTCAAATCAGAGTTGTGAAGAATACTAGCACATTAATGCAAGGCATAATTTGTTGTTTGCCTGAAAAACAAAATTGAAATATCAAGCTAACCAAACATAGTATTGCACCAATGGAATGACAGATCAGAGACAGTCAAAACAATTGTAATATAAAGGACAGCACTGCCCCAACATGGTTTAAGCAACAAAGAACCAATAGATGAGTCAGAGAGAATACATTATATTAAGTTGTGTAACGTGTAGATATAAATGCAATTAACCAGCCAAAACCAGAACAAGGATAAGTCAGCTAACAACATCTCAAAGGAAAGAAATCAGAATAGCAGTAGAGAAAGAAATGAATATGTCATTAAATATTCCATACCTGAGTCTGCATATCATCCCCAGTAACAATATTTCCAACTGTGCGAAGCGCAGGAATGAGGACTGTTGGGGATGGATGACTAACAAGGAAAAATAAGTGAGGATATTCAAAACATCCAGAATTCACAAGCAACTGCTAGAAACAGACAAAGGATAAATTTCTTCAAAAGAAAAAGGGACAAACAATAACATAAACATATACTTCAAATCAAAAATCAATTTGAAAAGCAAAATGATCCAGTACTTACAGCAAGAGCTGAACGAGTCGGGGGCAGACACCTGCTTCAATAACAGCTTGGATTTTGTCATTAGTACCATCTGAGAGGTATGACAGGGCCCAGCATGCATCTGTAAGGACTTCCTCATCGTTCAAATGGATAAGACGCTCAAGAGTGGGCAAAGCTGGCTTTGTCTGCTTATTGAATTTCAAAAGCATACGTGTTAGCAAAAGACATCAGCAAAAAAAGTCATCATTCCAAACAATTCATATTACAAGAGTCGAGAAAGACCAACCTGCTCAAATGATGCCCGTGGCTTGCCCCTGCAAAAGTTTGACAAAGTCCATGTAGCATTTCGCAACATAGAAAGCTTGGCATGCTCATTGAATTGTGCCAACAGTGGCATCAAGGCACCATGACCAAGGACCAGGTCGCGACATTTAGGTGAGTCTCCGGAAACATTTCCTAAGGCCCAAACAACCTATAACTCCAAAAAGAAAATGATAACCCGTATTGGAATGCAACTAAACTGTATTAATAAAAATAAGATTACTTGTGGACTGCAATATCTACCTGCTCGCGTACATTATCAGCTGGAGATGCAAGAAGTTTAACAAATACAGGGACAGCTCCATGATCAATTACAACTTTGGTATTGTCTGACGTCCCTGCGGCAATATTCGTGAGAGCCCAAGCTGCCTCAAACTACAACCCACAAGATTGCATAAAAACAGTTAAACCATAAAACAACCAAAACATTACCAAAGAGATTGAGCAAAATCCTAATAACTTCAGTATCAAAATATCAAACCTGAAGCTGTGGAAAGTCATCCCTAGCAAGAAACTCAACAAAGCGAGGAACAACACCTGATTGTACAACTTCATTGATTGGAGGACCATGATCTGAAGAAAAATTAAGAGCAGATAATAACTTCTAAATGCAAAATTAAAAGTGAGTTGCAACAAGAAAAAATAGAAAAATAAAATATCGACCCATTGATAGTAGCTTCCGGAACTGAGTGGTCGCCTCAAGCTGGGAATTCCTGTCATCTGACCAAAGGCCAGCTACCATAGCCGGAAGACTTTCTAACTGCAATTAGATTATAAATAGATTATAAACACGTCAAAATCATGTTTGATTCAATAGTAAAAGAGTAAACAGTCCTATCCGTTCTTTATAGGCTTACTAAAACCAATAAGTTCAACATGCATTTCAGTTCATGTCAGTAACACAAATTGACCTACTCCTCATCGGCAACTTTATAACACCAGTAACACTAATAATTTTTTTTTATCTAATTACAGAAATTGAAGTAAGACAATAAGTTGAACCTAGTTATCAATCATGATCCGATGGATCAAATCAATTGATCAGTTGAATGTACTACATTTTTCTCGGAATCGGCAGTTGAAGAGAGCAACTGCTGTTGCTGCGGTTGTTGTCGAGCGAGAAGTCCTTCGCGGCGTTTCTTAAGAAGGTTCTCTTCTCTCTTGTTCTTTCGAATCTCAACCATGTTGTCTTCTCTCCTCCGGCGACCTTCCTCCGCATCAACCGTCACCTTGTACCTGTTCCTTCGAACCTCGGCCCTCGCGCTCGGTCTTAGAGACATCTCCTCTTATTCTTTGTTTTTTCTCTTTCAAATCGGATCGAACCGCCGATTAAATTGCAGGTAGAATACGTTGTACTACTGGGGATAGATTGTTTGAGAAAATGAGAAGACAGAAAGAGAGTGGCGCCAGTTTTGGAAGCGAGTGAAAGAGAGGGAAAGGAGATTGTATTGATGGGCCTTGAGTCAGGATACTGATAATTGGGCTTTGAGTTTGATGGAATGATAATCGGGGTTAAGTAATATTTAGTCCTTCAATTTGACAATATTTTTCAATTTGATCATTATAAATCTTTTTATCCGAACGAATCTAGATCCCCTCACACAATTGGTTTTAAAATAGAGGACGAATGGAAGTGAATATATTTGGTCAAAATTAATTTAATTTGAAAATATTAATTTTAATTTAAGAAAGAAGGAAAAAAAATATACAAATTTGGTTGGTTGTAATCATCAATCAAGTCGCACATAATATTATTAAATGAATCATTTTAGTCCTTATGTTATTAAAAATAATAAAATAAATCCAAATTATAATAGGGTAATATTTTCTATATAAAAATATCTTCAAAATTATTTTTTTCAATTTATGTAATCCAAGCAGCAGGGGTAATGGCATTCGTCCTTAGAAATGGTAAAATAATGTTTTTAATCATTTTAGAATTTTAAAATTATAAGTTAATTTATGATAAAATTGTACTTTACCTTTTAAATGATGAAATTTTAAATTAATCTCTTTAAAAAATTTAAAATAATAATTATATACAATGATAAATTATATTTTGATCTTGTTAAAAATTTATTATTTAATTTTGACCTCTAAAATAATTTTTTGACTCAATCTTTATAGATATAAAAAATAGTTAAAAACTAAAAATAAATTTAAAACGATACATCGAAATACACCAATAGCATACATGGGGCTTTGAGCTCTGCCACTGCATAAAGGTAAGATTTAAGTGCATAAGAAATCTTTGTATAGTTGAACTCTGTGCAAGGTTTCTATTGTTGTTAAATGGTTTTCTGCTAGTATTCTTATCCTTGCTATTATTTACGTAAATAACTCGGTTATAGAATAGGTGGAAAACTGCAAGCTTGAAGAACTCTACCTACTGCTGAACAACTGGATCATAAATAATGGCAATGAATAATAAATTTTCAGATATTCACGGATATTTAATTTGTTATATTTTAGTTTGGGTATTCTGATTATTATGTGCGTAGTAGATGTGGATACGTAGAATAGACTAAGGCATACATATAAAAAAGAAAAATAGAACCGAAACTTTTGACATGTTAAATGTGTTTGTGTATCAGTGTATGTTGCATCACTTGTAAACAGGATACACACTAATCTTCAATATTGATAAGTTTTTGTATTGGCATGGATGGATGCTTTCCCCCCCTAACTACATGGGATTCGTTGGGGTTGGAAAAAGAAAAAGACTGCCTATGAGGCTTAAAAAAAGTGGGTTGAGATGGAGACAACACAATTTTTTTATCAATAATTGGGTCATCCTCATTTCTCCTAAATAGGGAAAAGGGCATCATCAAACAAGAAAGCTTTATGCTTGTGGACTGCGGCTTCCCCCTACTCATATTGTGCGACAAAACATTTAGTCCAAAAGATAGAAACAGATCTGATCACATGGGTGAAGCTAAGGGACACTATTGGCCTAGGCGTCTTGTGTTTCATTATGACTCTCACTAGGATTTACCACCCACCAAAGTGAAATTCTTCGGTTTTTTTATAAAAATAATACAAAAAATTACGAAAATAGTATTATGCCCATATTATTTACAAAATGTGTTTTTTTACAGTAAACATGAGTGTTGCCACACTGTCAAACAACACCAGCCGTGATTTCCTCACTCTTGCTGCCATCAATCCTGATGAAGAAGAAAAAATATTTTTTTAATTGGTGACGCCAAATAGTTAGGTGACACTAAAAAGAAATATGAATTTTTTAATAGAAAACAACTAGTATACGAATACAAAGAAAAATAATTTTTATAGTGGTATTGTCTGACACATTAACAGTACTGGTAGATTTTTTTTAAATATGGTTGACAAAAAAAAAGAAAAATATAAGGTTGACACAGAATAAAAAAAAGTTATGTAAGATGGCATTGCCAATTAGTGAAGAAGCAATGGTTTGAAATTTAAAAAAAATTAACCGTTTTGAGAAAAAAAAAAAAGAAATTGTTTTTAATGAGTGTTGCCAGTGTGGCGGCACCAATATCCTATATATACCCCTTCCCCGACTAAAAAAACAAATTTTTATTGTTTATGGTTTCAAACAAATAAAACGGGAGAAGAAAATAAGGGTTGTTAAAAATTAAAATCGAATATCAACAATATTTGTTTTTCAATTGAGAATTCAAGATCTTTTTTACCTTAGAAATCAAGTTTGAATTAATAATGTTAGTTTGTAATTATTTTTATGTTTTTTTAATTTATTTTACCATTATATATGATTATGGGCTTGTATATTGATAATTAATAGTATTAGATGCAAGTTATATTGTTTGATAAAAACTTCTTTTTGTTGCTTTAAAATGGTATGAGTTGTTTAGTATTGAAGATGAATAATCAATTCTTCGAATACATTCATTTCGATAGAGTAATTTTCCAAACAATAATTGGTTGTATATTTGAATCGTGCCATCAAAATGGGATGAGGTTTCACACGAGTGTAAAACTTGATGAAATGAAACAAAAGATTAGTGCGAAAATGGCTATAATTTTGGGAGGAGGATTGTTGAAAAAAAACCTGATTTGAAAACAATTTTCTTATGCAACTGAAACAGACGATGCAACTGCGAAAGGTTCCAGACGTTTCAGTACTCGTGTTCACACATTGTTACAGCTTGTGCATGGACCAATATTGATTGTGAGCAATATATCGATGAGGTGTACACATTGAAGTGCACGTTACATATTTGGGAAAATGAGTTCCTCACCTTTAAGGATATCTCGACATAGGAAGTTCCTTCGCCTACGTTCGAGTTGCTCCCCAACCTCAGGCTATATAAGGTACCCAAGGGTCGGAGCAAGTCAGCAGAATTCGAAATGACATGGACTTGAGGGAGAAGGGCAAACCCAAATGTTGTGGTCTACGCAGAACTATTGGCCACAGTGAAAACTAGTGTCCACATCGAAACTTCCATTTTGGACAATCGTCATAGTCGAGGCAAATATGTACCCAATGTTCAAACGTATTTCAATCAACTTCACATATTAAATTAAATTTGTTTCTACGCTCTTTTCATAATTCCCAATAACTATGGGCAAACTTGGTCTTATTACAAAATTGAAACAATATGCATTAAATTCATATACGTAATAAATTAAAATTATGATGAGAAAAATATTTGCTCTCATTTATTAAATGTTTTCCATATTTAGCATTAATTAAAAAATATTTGGTTTTCTATTCAACATTAATTCAGACAATTACAATAAAATTTCATAAGTTAATTAAAAATATATAAAAAGAAAAATTTTGAAACACAATTTTTTAATTTAAACAATTTATTAATTATATTTTTTTGAAAAATATTTGTTCCTGTAAATAATTACAAAAATATTTTTTAAAAAATGAAGGGAAAAACGAAATCTTTTAAATAATTACAAATAAAGTTTATTAGAAAAAAAATGATACAATTACTTCACAATTTACATGTATCAAAATTGATGGTTGGATGGAGTTGTCCATGGGTGAAACATTGTGGTGTCCTTTATTAACATCTTGGGTGTTTGCGACGGTCAATCGAGAGCTCAATATTTTTCTTACCTGAACTTGCATTCTCATCATTCATCGATGAACCATGGGGTGTATCAAGGTAACTTGGAAAATTGTATGTCCCAAAAGTTTGACTGAGAGGTGTGGAGTACTGGGGTGCAGAGCTAAACATATCAACCATCAGTCATGACCTCGGTTGTTGATAATTAGAACTAGAATTAGGTACCTTCAAACGATAGGAGTAGCCTTAGAACTCTAGCACCAAATTGTCATTGTGCAACTCCGGATGATAAGAACTACCATTCGATTGTGTTTGTGTCCTCAGAGGTTTAAGCTCGAGCTTGGGAGCAGGATGCGAATATCTTCGATGAGGATAGGATCAACTCGGTCCATTTTGCTAATGCCTTTGTCGTTGCATATGTTTAGGGGCTACCATCAACTGGCTACCAAACACATACGATAGCCTGTTTTCTATCTACAAACGTAGGTAATGGACCAAGGGCGTGAAATCCCCATATAAGAGTCTAACCGAGGCCTTCTATGCATCCGCACGTCCACATTACAATCCATTATTGATGCTCCAATGTCCAATTCTTTGCATTTTTTTCCCCCTCTTATTAATGTTATGGACATCGTCAAAGATGGCTAGAACGTCCAAAACATCTTGCTAACACTCGAATTGTTGCAAAACTCGATCTTCGTTGTACTACTCAACAGTTGAAAAATTCAAAATGAGTGCGTTAATGCACCACACGTACGAGTGGTGGTAAGCCAATTAGAGAATTACACTCGCAATATATGACATCCACACGAATTGCATAATTAATAACATTATTATGGTGACATGAGTAAAATAACAATACTAAAATATTTACATGATATGAATATAATTTTATTTTGAAAAAGTTTTGCCTCCTCCTCGACATATGCCTCAATCATTTGTCTGTACACAACAAGGATTTTTGACTTCTTGATTGATAAACCATAATTGTAACATATTTTTATCTCATGCTTGGTATATTCTTGGATGATTTTCCTTATAATTTAATGAATTTGGTGCTCCTAATCCTTTAATTTCATGTTTTATACTTAGGTGAGCATTGGAAAGTGAAAAGAGCAAGAAACGGGTCAAAAACAGACAAAATGGGCCAAAAATAGACAAAATGGGCCAAAATGAGCATTCAACATGGCCTAGACATTTCCATACGGGTACACTACACGCCCGTGTGTGACACATGAGCTAGCTACACGCCCGTGTGTCACGGCTATGTCGACTTATAACCCATCCAGTATTGCACACGGCCTGAGCTTTTGCACACGGGCAGACCACATGCCTGTGTCTCTGCCGAGCCCTGTTTCAATTTTACTCGAAAAATGCTAATTTTTAGGTATTCTGAGCATTCCAAAGTCTACAAAAACACCCTAGGAGAGGATTAAAGAGGGCACACAGAGCAGAAAGCAGAGAATTACTCAAGGAACGTTGTTGAAGCCATTTCAGAAGCAGGAATCTCTATCAAGACTGAAGATCTCCCCTCAATTTCCTTCGAAGTTTTTGGGTTTTCTTATGTTTTGTTGTTTTCCAATTTCTAAGATGTTTTCTTTCATAATTATGAACTAAACCCCTCAAATACCTAAGGGGGATGAAACCTAAGATGAATCTTATTATTTTCTGAATTATATGATAAATACTTGATTTGTTCTTAATTATGTTTATTAATTCTTGTGTTAATGTTTTAGGATATTAATTCAAGTTGAATGTGCTTATTCAGTGGAGCAAAAATCCTTGTTTAGGAGTAGATCCAACATAATTAAGCGGAGTTGATTGCAACCTTAGAGATAGGGCGACATAAATCTGCCGGATTAGAGTCAAATCTAATAGGGGAATCCATTGACCTAATTAATGTGACAATAGGGGTTTTAATTAGAAAGAAATTTCAATTAATCAACCTAGAGTCAGTTGTTTTAGTTTCGAGAGAGATAATTACATAAATTAGGGATTCTTACGGATCAAGTCAAGTGAATAAATCGTCTAATTCAGAGTCAAGTAATAAGTGAAGTCTAGGTGGATTCTTCATTAGGTATTATCCTTCTCATCGGTTTTCTCAAAGTTATTTTCCCAATTCACTCTTGTGCATTCTTAGTTAGTTAATTAGTTTAGTTAATTTTAGTTAATACAAACCCCTTTAATTCTTAGGCTAAATAATAATAAAAAAGTTAATACTAGTACTTTTAGTCCTTGTGGGTTCGACATTCCAGTCTTGCTATAAGCTATACTACTGTTCGATAGGTGCGCTTACCTTTATCATGATAATAGTTTAGTTTTGTGGTACGATCATATCATCACATCACTGATTCCCAGACAAGTACACAATCTGAATAGAAATCAAACTTGTTAGATAACATTTTCATAAAAAAAAAATAATTCTTAATCAATGTTTTAACATATTTTTTTACGTATTTAAAACTGGGAAACATATTGTTGGTGAGTCTGTGATGCCAAAAATGACATCCTGTATAATGCCTAGGATTGCAACAATAGCAGACATCCACCTATATCTTATGCATCATGCTTTGTTGCTCAAAAAGCTTAAGGTAAAATGTTGCTAATACAGTTGAACCCCAACTGTACAAACATATATTGAAAATCAACCAACAAAGGCAAGTACATCAAATGGACATTATTATTACATGCGTCCAGCATGAGCACCCCCTATTAGCTTCAGTATATACGCTTGAGTAACACACATTTTCTCCCACTCAGAGACACTACTTAGTAAAATTTCAAAATTTTGCTTTAGTTAGGAAAATTTAAAACTGGTAAACTTAGCAGCACCATCACTTGATGATCATCCAAGCAATTGATAGTAAAGTGACGTGGGTTCGATCACTTTACTTGAACCTGTGATCGCAACACCGTTAACTGGGAGCCCGAGTTGCAATGCAACATCTTCTAAGGTGATGGTGCACTCCCTACACGACAAATGAAATGTGTGGGTCTCCGGAAGCCACCTTTCAACCAAAGTGAATATTAAGTTGGCCCTAAGCTCAAATGTCCTAACCAATGTTGTCATTCCAATGTTGTCGTTCCAAATCCTAAGGCTTCCAAATAAGGGAAAGTATGTTCGTTCGATCGGTAGCTCGGACTATAGACACGTGCTCTCAAGATGCAGTACTCACCTTGTCTATAACAAATTACCATATTAGTTAAACATGCTAATTAAAAAAATAATGTCGTGCAAATTTATAAAATATCATTGAATAGCAAGTAGCAATTTTTTTTACCAGCACATCATCATGACAATGTGATCAGTTGTTCTAATCAATGAACCCATTTCAATATTTGCACAAATAAAATTAAATAAACATATTATTTTAAAACAATAACACTTCCACCTAATAATATTTAGCAAAACCTATTTTCGTAAATAATTTGAGTTTCTATTTAAATAAAATTTCCACATAATCATATTAATCACCAACTAAACAAAGAAATTATTAAAATAAATTACCTTAACCCGTATATTTGCAACTAAAATTTAATATATAAAGACCTAACTAATCTAATAAAATATATATTACAAACATAAAAGAATAATAAAAAAACAAAAAACTCCAACACAAACCAACTTTTTTTTCTCCCCAACACTTCAACACAAAAAAAAAAAAAAAAAATTCAAACAAAAATACAATCTTAAACATTAAATTTAAATATTAAAAATAAAAAATAAACATATAATATAAAAATTATTATTACAAACTAAAAAAAAAACCTTAAAACTATCATAAATTATCTCTAAAACTCCAACACAAACAATTTTTTTATAAACAAAATATAATATTAAATATTTAATCTAAAGATTAACAATAAATTAGAATATAAACATATAATATACAAGTTATTATTACAACAATAAAAACACACATTAAAACTTTTACAATTTCTCCCTAAAATTCCAATAAAAACAATTTTTTTCCTCCCAAAACTACAATACAAAACAACTAACTACAATTTTTTTCTCACTCTACTTCACTCAAATCCCAAGTTGTGTGTGTATGTGGGAGGGGGGACTAATATCATAAATAAGTAAGGTAAATTAAGAAAAAAGAAAGAAAAATGGCAAAAAGAAGAAGAAGCTATCGTACATTATGGGTAGGGGGCTGGAGCTGCTAATGTGACAATTTATCACTCCTCCCTATCCTATAATATAGGACAACTTTTTTTTATCATTTTTTTCTTTTCTGTTTCAGCAGAGACAAAATAAAATATAGGATTAAGACTGGCGCTAATAGTTGATCATGGAAGAAAGGACTCATTGAGCCAGGATCACTAACTAATACTAATCGAATACTAATAGAATACTAATCTAATACTAATAGAATAAAAAATAGAATAGAAAATACTAATGTAATAGAAAGAAAAGAACTGTCTGTCCCATATACTTTCCCTGGTTCTGTTGTTACCGCGGGTTTTGCGCAATCGATCGGATCATATAGATATCCCTTCAACACAACATGATCTCGAAGACTCACCAAAGCACGAAAGTCAAGATCTTTCAGAAAATGAATTTCTATTCGAAGAGTGCATAACCACATGGATAAGCTCACACTAACCCGTCAATTTGGGATTCAAATGGTGTACCTATGGGATAGGGATAGAGAAAGAGGTTTTCTTTTTCTTGTTAAGCTATTAAAAAAAAAAATATCGGTACTATTAATGTATTTGGCGACACTATTATAAAAATTATATTTTGTGCATTCGTATAGTTTATGTTTCATATTTATAAAATACTGACAATTTTTTAGGGTGTTATTTGACCATTTAGCGACCCTAATTAAGAAGTTGTTTTTTTACTTTATTGGAATTGATGATAGCAGGGAAGGAAATCTAAAGTAGTGCTGCTTGATAGTATGGCGGCACCCATATTTACTTTAGAAAGCGCTCATTTTCATAAATAATCTGGGTGAAATACTATTTTCATATAATTTTTTATTTTAATAAAAAACCCAAATTCATTATTTCATTATAGCACGAACCAATGTGAGCTGTCGATAAAATGGAGATTTGGGAGATAATATTAGAGTTGATGAGTATCCGGAACTGTTAATAAGTTCCTTGGCATGAAAGACAGAAATAACTTCTTCCTAGGTAAGATAGAATTTCTATTTCCTTTAGCTGTAAAAAAAGGTTTACTTGAACCTCTTTCTCAACCTCAGATTCCCCCACCATCATCATAGGTAAGCTCCTCAAAAAGACATATGCCCTCTTTAATCATCTTTTCCTTTTCTTTTTGGGCCATATAAATACAACCAGATACTTGCCCTGTTTCCCATACATCTTCCAGCTACCCCTAACCTTTTCTTTCCTCTCCAAAACACCTAATTCCAGTCATTTTAGAAAGGGAAATAACATCAGAATGGAAACTGAGAAGGCCTTTGCTGATCACAACCAATCATACAACACTGAACAGAATTCCACTGAGCGATCAATATCATCTGCTCAGGATTCAACCAAGTTCCACTTGAGCAAAGCACTTGCACGTAGAGCAGTTTATGGTTCGAGCACCCGTCGTGGCACCGGAAACAGAAAGGTGAGAGGCAATGACGCTAGAGCCTTACCCAGTAGGCTTAGCAAGGTTTCCTTGGCTGAAGATGAAGATTCCGAAAACTAGCCAGCTTGACAAAATTGTTCTATGTTCCATATGTACATTTTGTTTGTTTGTTTTGGTGAAGCTAAGAATAGAGTGCTGCAACATTTACAAACCCCAGTTCTTTTGTAAAAAGCTATTGCTTAAAATAGATTTTACAGTGGAGGATTCATAAATGATGTAATATTTGGCATTGCTACTCTTTTTCACCCAGATAAAGATTGATATATGAAAAGTTGAAACATGCATCAATCATGACATCCATAGCAATGTGAGTGGAATAATCTGCAGAAAAAGGAAGAGCAAAAGGGGAATTATATTAGATATTATGAAACACAAATACTCTTTTGCGTTCTGGATAGGCACATATTAACAGTGAGGAAATAAAGCAAGACCAGGATTTGTTTTTCAACCTTCAAAGTTAATGGGTAACAGGCTAACAGCATTAAATATTGGACCCAAGTCCATCTAGATTGGGCTATTATTTGTCTTATGGTTCTTAAATTTTTGTTATTTCTAGGACATAAATTTGGATTTTTTGTAGGGAATCCAGATTTTTCAACAACTCATTCAACTATTTGGATTTCAAAGTTTTATTGAGAAGTCATATTTTATTATCTTCGAATAAATAAAAACCATCTCTTGCAAATGTAAGCATTCACACATGTAAGTATATCAAACTCCCACAATTTTCTCTCCTAAAATTAAAATGATTTGTTATAGAAAATTATATTTTAAAATTTTATTTAGAAGATATTTATAGAAAAAAAGGGTAATTTTTTTCTTCTTAAAAAGTGATCTTTCATGTAGCAAGGTCTCTGTATGTATCACATGTGTCATACTTTATAATTTATTTTTTTTAAAAATTGGGTTGGATTGCCACTTGGAAATTTCAAGAAATTTCCATGTCAAATAGTGTTTCATAAAAAGTTGACATGTGAAAATTCGGCTCAATATTAAATTTTAAAAAAAAAAAATTAAGTGTGATACTTGTTATATGCATAATAAACTTATCATCTAATATGACCGGATCATTTTTTAAAGAGAAATTCTATCATATTTTTCAAAGTAACTTTTTAAAATACAATATTTTTATAAAATACTCACAATAAAAAATATTTTATTTTTGGAATTTAAAACGGGTGTAAATTGTAGTGAGTAAAGCTTTATCTTAGTTAAAAGAAAAATTGACAAACTTTATGGACATTGTTATTAAAAAGAATCAAATAAGTGCAAATTGTAATAGATTTAACATTTATTAAATAAAAAATGTCTTAAAAAGTATTCTTTTCAATTGCAATTCAATTTTAAATAAAAAATTTCATTTACAAAAATATAAAAAATTTAAATATATTATCTCTAATAAACAATAAATATTTACTTTATTTTAATTTAATCTTATTGAATTATATTTCAACCTATTAACACAATATTACTGGTTTCGAGAAATTCAAAACTAGTAATGTAAATAAAAAATGGTATAAGTCATCATAAATTTGCAAACTATAGATAGTGTCAAGGCAGCATCTCATAGTGATGTTTGGGATTATGGTACGTGGGGGATCCATGTTCTTACCTTAGACTATACATTGGTAATCCTGTCGGTATTAGGGGCATATATTATGCATTATAATTTACTCTTTTTCCTTGTCATGAAATTCGAAAAGGAAAAATAGTTAACCTTATCTTTTTTTTACACAGTAACAGTGCATTTGGAATGAATGGCACCCAAAGCCATAGACAGAAAACAGAAGGGCCCTGTTCTATTAACATGCTTGGTTTTGGTTTATGCAATGATGCACTCATGTGATTTGTGGCTTTCTCTCTTTCAATAAATATCTCCCCCATGCACCAACCCACTAACAGTCCCAATCCGAATGCCTTAATGCATCTGCATAATTCCTTTTATTTTCATTTTTCAAGGGACAAAATCTTTGAAGGGCTACAAAGTCGAGATGTGGATATCCACCAAGAACCAAACCAACAGCGGGCGTGGTTGACCAACAGCCATTTTACGAAGCACTCAGCTTTCAACCCCTTTAGGATAAGAACTTGGTGGACCATCTTAAAGGATTCTGAAATCTTTAGATGTTGCCTTGGAAACAATGTTCCATCTTGTCTTATCTAACCAACATGTCCTTCCTCAAATTTGTAAACAGTATTTAGTAGCAGCCTCTAGCTTTCTTCTTCAAAGTCAATGAACACAGCTTTTCAACCATTAGGTGAAAGAAACTAACACGATCCTAGTAAATCTTAACGATTAGGCAAGGTAACAACCGATTATGCCGGATTTTATGTCATTCCTAATACAGGTTGTTCATTAAAATTTATTTCCAAATCATATGTGTGTGTGTGTTAGTGCTGAGGGTTATGTCGTATTACAGCAAATCAAATCTGAATAAGAGATTGGTATATATCCACCGGGTCGAGTTGCTGAAAAGACCTTACTTCGGCGTGCAGGGATTAACCGACATGAAATAAAAAAAAGTAAACCTTCATACTCAGCTTCTCTCCGTAGAAAGGAAAAAAATCAAGATTAATGTTTTGGCCTAGTGACTGAAGCTAATTGATGGCCATTTGATTTCTGGTGTTCTTTTACACACATAGAAATTTACTATTACCATTTGAGTGGCTGAGCAGTCTATTCACATCTGTGGAGGTAACATACCGTTGTCCAACACCGGCTCTGAGATTTTTTAACTTGTATATAGACAAGTTTTAGGTTGCCAAAATGATGGTGAAGTCACTAAGAAGGGTACTAAAAACAGGAAGATGGTGGGAGGACAGCCTGCAATATTCATGAAAAAGAGATGGTCTTCATTGGGAAATAAAAGCAGGGTCTTTCATCAAGCTCAATCACATGATGGATAAGCGATTATTGTATAAAAATATTGAAGTTAGTTGAGAGTGATATGCTGAGTTAGTTATTTCTTAATCAGGGAGTTTTTAGTCAAGAAATACCTCAATGTGTACTCTATGATGTCATAATGGCTAATTAACAGTGAATAAAAAGAATCATTTACGAAACTAGCAATTTTAAAACTTATATTTGACTGATAAGAACATAAGACCTTGATACAAAATATGGTAGTTTGAACGACACTGTTTACGACATTTAAAGAAAACATTGGAAAAGAAAAGACAAAAGAAACTACAGAAAAACTCGAAGTGGATCTTTTATCTGTTCTTTGATGTCCCGAATCCAACAAAACTTTCATAGCGAAACTCTCTTGTCTTTTTCGGGTACATAATCTTTGCTCAAATGAATTTAGCTAGAACCGAGCAGCTCAACTTTGTTCTGAAGAGCCAGTCTGGTACGAGTATGACAAGCAATGCTATATATTATCCTTGATAGAAGCCTGCAATCGCGACTCTCAACTTCAGATGACATTGAAGTGAGAATGAGCTCAAACGAACGGTCCTAAATATAACCTTCCCTGGTAGGGCCGATTAGCCCCATTGCTTGAACTCAAATAACGGATGGGAAGGGTGACATGACACCGTTATGCGTGACAGGGCAAAGCTAGCCAGTTGAGGTGTTTCAGCTCTTTTTCTTTTCTGGGGATGCAGTGCCTGCTTGATGTAAGACTTGTGATTCCTTGTCCTGATCCATGGCCTTGAAATTAACTATAAATAGAGAGATTCAGGGAACTTGTTTTGGGACTGTCAGCTGGGAGCATAGCAAGTCAACAAAATTTGGGAACTAGATTCGCCAAAGATACGACTCAAGATATGTTTTGAATAACACTTGGGAATGGCTTGCTTATTCAAAGTTCATAAAAAAGGGAAGTGCTTGTCAATCGAGTCACGTTCATGCGCACACTAGTGGCAGGCAATTTTTCTCGTCGTTAAGCCAATATTGTTTTGAAACGTGTCGCTCGTTTTACTTATAGTATGCCAAAGTACAACATGTGTTTACTTCTTTTAGTACTCTATCATGCTGTGTTTGTCCCTTCCCAATCCCAGATAACACATTTTAAATATATATATATAAAAAAAAACCCTTCATTTTTTGTCAAATATTGGAGAAAGAAATGATCAAACAGGATTTCATTTAAAACAAAATTAATTGTCTAAATGTCACCCACAATTAACCCTACAAAGAGCAAAGAGGGGATAGGCATTAAGGTTACATCAATGTCAAAATTTGCATTCTGTGTGTGTGTGTGTGTGTATAGATATTACATAAAATTTCCTTAAAGAAAATAGCAGGTGGAGGATGTAAAAGATGCTATATATACACTTCTTTTTGTAGGGAAAAAAGGGGGGGGGGGGAATAATTGACAACTACAGCAAAATATGTAGCTTTCTCCAAAGATATAGTTGATTTTGTGGTAGCAGCTAATATATAGCTCGTCGTTTCTGCAAATTCGTTGAATCAGAAAGACCTATCCCATTAGGAAAAGAGTGGAGGAGGGGCTAGATTCCCTGCATTTGATGCTACGGCGGCCTAACCTATTTGCAGCGTGCTTTAGCTGTATACATCACCATAGATATATAAAAGGTTTTAAGCTAAGATTATGAAAGGAGCCAACTAAGAATTGCTCCATGTCTAATCTATATTATATCACGAAACTGATCCGTTGATTGCTCTCTAGAACCTGGACATTGCATCTAAACAAAAAACATTTCTATTTGTTTGCCTCCATCTCCATTTCTCCGTGCCTAGCTAGCATGGACTAGTTTGCCTAATGATTAGCTAGCGAAGGTAAAATTTTCCAACACTTGTGCAATGGTCAACTTTATTTAATTAGCTGAAGTTTTCTCCTCGTGCTAGCTACAAGGTTATCTACGGTTGCTTAATATAAAGAATATGAGTTTTAGTATGATGGAAAAATAAAAGAATTCAATGATAAACGTAACTATTTCTGCGCACTGTAATGAATGCAAAATGTTGACGAATGTAATTGTGGGGCATAATTACTTGAATTTTTTTAACCATGCAATTAAAAACAAAGAAATTAGATAAGATTGAATGACAAAATTGTCACTATCCAATCACCTTGTTGGACAGGCTTGTCTGGAAATTGTTTTCTTTAAGCTCCACAAGTCACCTGGTATTCGTTTTAGAGAATGCACTTATTTATTTACTGTGATGTGGGTTCGTATTTTTAGAACCGCACATGAATGTATTAACACTTTGAGGGAATTATGGAACCAGTGCTCAGTGAATTTGCTTGGATGTGGCAAAATTAAACTCTATTTTGAGACACTTGAAAGGTTGTTAAACTTTCAAAATGATGTTTACTACTTATTATGTAGTTTTTTAAGCGTGTTTGTTAAGAAACGTATGAATTATTTGTATATGTGTGTGCGTCTGTGTTGATAATAGAATGATTATGCAGGCCAACAAGGAAGGCGCGTGCGGTAGATTTGGCATATAAAGGAGGCAAGAGGGACAACCTTAATCTAACATCATGCCTACAGGCACTGAAACTAATCCCCCGTCTTTCTCGGGCTCTTTTCTTCAATTGTTTCACCATCATGGATCCTCCTCAGGATCTGCTCCCTTCCATATACTGTGTCTGACTATGAGAGTTTTTACTGCTCACTAGTTACAGCTTTTTTAAGAAAAAAACTCATGATGTCCTCTTGAGATTAATCTTTATCGAGTCAAAGGTGAAACACTCTCTCAACAAGTGTGCTTTCTTTTATTCGAACTTGTATTGTCACTCTTATGTCATCAAGATAGCTACGACCTCGAGTAACAAAATTGTACCTACAAGGCTATTTCTTTTTTTACATCATTGCTTTAATCTTTGAGTTAGAAATTGTTACCCATTGCACAAAAATTCTGCCCAACAATCATATATACTTTCACTTTTCAGGTATAGCCCACTGCTTGTCAACACTGCACTAAATGTTGACACCAAACCAACCTCAGCTATAAATATAGGACATTTTACTTAGATAATCACACAAATAATCAGACTCTCATTCCGTATTTTTAATGGCAGAGAGCTCAGTTCCAACAAGTTTATCTTCAGCTGATATGACACCAGATAAACAATCATCACTTAAGCTATTTGGTTTTTCACTTACTGATCATCAAGAGGAAGTTTCAGACAAATCTGATGATTTTGGAGAAAGCAGGAAATTTGAGTGTCCATTTTGTCACCGAGTATTTGGCAATTCTCAAGCACTAGGGGGGCATCAAAATGCACACAAGAGAGAACGCCAAAAAGCTAGGCAAGCCCAGTTTCACAGCCGCCAACGCTTCATAGCAGCTGCCACGCCTGTTTTAAGCTCCCATGTTGTAAGATCGATGGCGCCTAGGTTTCCTAGAGGGTTCACTACCAACGGTGCTTCTAAATTCCTGCCGCAACTGGCTTATTGTCCATCATGTCCACAGCTGCTTCCCACGACTCCTCCGTACCCTACTCGAATTTTCATAGGGAAACCATTGCAGTTTAAAACAGCAGCTCCAGGGTCTACTGAAGTTTCTACCAAATTACCAAAGGCTGAGATAGGCATTGATCTGCACCTTAAACTCTCTCATTCCGGTTGTTAGATAACCCTTTCCAGTCCACATATAAATATGTACCATAAACATGGAGTTCAAATAATCTTCTCTTTCAGCTTTTGTATTTTCTTCTCGTTCTGTTTAAATTTGGTGGTGAAAACATCTCCCACTATTTGATCTTTTCTAATGTTCAAACATTATAATGGCTTCTGTTAAGTATTACTCTTATTTCAGTCAAATTTGAGAAATAATTTTTTAGTTAAACTCTATTTATTTGTTTCAATTAAACTCTGATTAGTTTAGATTATTTTATTGTCATTTGACCTATGAATTTAACCTATAAATAGGCTCTTTTACAACCTTAGAAAATACACCAATTACAGATTAGAACTCATAACACATTTAGAGAATTTTGTGTTTATATTTTAGGTTCTTTATTTTCGGGGTTTAATTTTTATCTCCATCTTTTGTACTTTTCGTTCTTTTGCTATTATAGTAAAATTATCTTTGCCTACGGTTTTTTATCCTCTTTGAAGGGATTTTTTCACGTTAAATTTGTGTGTTCAATTTCTCAATTTTTTTCGCTACTTTTACTTGTTCATTGCTTAACCAGGTTGATTCCCAACAAGTGGTATCAGGGCGAGTTCATTTTTCATAGATCAGCCCGTTCAGAGATGACAACTACAAGATTTGAAATTGAAAAGTTAAATGGTGTCACAAATTTTAATCTATGGTAAGTCGAATGATGGCAATTCTAGTTCAAACCAGCCTAAAAAAGGTTGCCTGAACAAATCTTGAGAATTTAAATCAAACAGAATGGGAAGAAATTGATAAAAATGTCTTCTCTGCAATTCATTGTGCCTCATGAATACGGTATTGTAGGAGGTATTGATGGAGAAGACCTCATCTGCCTTGTGGAAAAGGTTAGAAACTTTTTATGCCACTAAGTCTCTGGCTAACTGTTTAGTGTTGAAACAAAGTCTATTATGTTTTGCATGAACGAAGGTGAGCTTATTAGAGATCACATAAGTCAATACATTACTCTTTTAAATGATTTAAAGAACATTGAGGTTCAGATTGATGATGAAGGTTAGGCTATGCTATTATTGTACTCTTTACCCCCTTCATACAAGTCTTTCAGGGAGACTCTGATTTATGGTACAGAAAAACTCTCGCTTGAAGATGTGAATGATCATTTTTCGAGTAGGGACAAACTCGACAATGAATTTGGTTCGGATAGCAAGGTAGATAGGCCAGCTTCTGTTTTGGTAGCATCAAAAAAGCGAGACAAAAGGTGTCGCTATTGTAAAAAGTTAGGTCATATCAAAGCAGATTGTTATAAAATATGAAATAAAAGAGCTGCTGAGAGTAACGAAGAGGATGTAGCTGGTGCTAATTTGGCCGATGAAAGCGGTGATGATTTATTGTTAGTGTCAACAAGCGATAACTCTAAGCTTACGTCCGAGTGGGTCCTAGATTCGAGATGTTCTTTCCACAGTGTCCCAATAGAGAATGGTTCTCTACATACAGTTCGATTGAAGGTGGAGTTGTGTGCATGGGAAAGGATTCATCCAGTAAGATAATTGGTTTTGGTACTGATAAAATTAGGATACACGATGGGCAGATTAGAACACTCTCAGATGTCAGGTATGTACCTGATTTACGAAAGAATCTCATCTCCTTGAGTATTTTAGACTTGAAAGGATGTAAAATCAACATTAAGTCGAGTGGCATTAAAGTATCTCGTGGAGCTCTCATTTTGTTAAAAGGTAAAAGAATCGACAGCTTTATGTTCTGGAAGGTTCTACAGTAACCGATGAAATCGGACGTCCCTCGTCCGTTACATCCGTTACGGAGTCGAAGTCAACTCGTTTGGAGTGGAGGTAACTTGGTCATAAGAGGGAAAAATGTATGACCGTTTCGTTGAAGAAAGGTTCTCTTTTGCATACAAGTTTTGAAAAGTTAGGGCACTGTGTTTGTTAAAATCAAACCTGGGTTAGTTTTGATTTAGCAGTGTACAAGTTGAAAGCTAGAAGTCTTTCAGTTTCTAAGCACAGATTTGACTCAGTTAATTCCATGCATAGTTCAAGATAGGCTCGTGGCAGGCTTTGGAATAAATGGCATTGTGAAAATATGAGTCAAGGTGGAGATTTATTAAGTATGACTCCTATTTCAGTCAAATTTGAGAAATAATCTTCTAGTTAAACTTTGTTTATTTATTTTAATCAAACTCTAATTAGTCTAGATTATTTTATTATTATTTGACCTATGAATTTAGCCTATTTACTACCTTAGAAAATACACTCATTAGAGATTAGAACTCATAACACATTTAGAGAATTTTGTGTTTATGTTTTTGGGGTTCTTTGTTTTCGGGTTTTAGGGGTTTAGTTTTTATTTCTATCTTTTGTACTCTTCTTTCTTTTTCCGTTATAGTAAAATTATATTTACCCGTGGTTTTTGTCCTCTTTGGAGGGGTTTTTCCACGTTAAATTTGTGTGTTCAATTTCTCAATTTCTTTCTCTATTTTTACTTGTTTGTTGCTTAACTGGGTTGATTCCCAACAGCTTCTCTCTTGTGGAATAGATGCTATAATGTTGAATTTGTACGTGAAAAAAGAAAGTAAAACGTTAGGGGATTATATTAATACTAATTAAATTGTAGAACAATTATGCTCTGTAGGTACCAGACATAGAGAATGTTATGTGGGATAGCATAGAGACAAGCAATACACGAGAGACAATGGCAATGGTAGGGGAAGCATTTGCAGCGATCAATCAGGCATCCAAGACCCAAAGCACCATCCGCACGCTAGTTTTGGTATATCACCTTTGCAGCCGGCACCACTCTATTGCCACATATATCCTTTAAAACAACAGTAAATATATCACTAATTCAAATGTTGTTCTACTTCTATAAGACAAACAGAAGCGGGTGGGTAAAAGTATCATGGAAGAGGCCTTATATTAGGGTCAAATTACATTTTACCTCATTCATTCAAAAAATAAATAAATTAGTGCAATCAAAGGGCAAATTGATCATTTCTTAAAAAATTCATTCATTTGTACTGTTAAAAACTGGTGTGGTTGATGTAATAACCAAAAACTTACACATAGCATGTAATACCCCCTAACCCTTATCCGCTACCGAAACAGGGTTACGGAGTATTCCTTGACATTTCAGATCAAATATTAATATTACACAACCAACTAACATACACATCTCGAATAATCACATTGTCCCTTTCATGAGCCCTCGAGGCCCAAAATACGTGTTAGAAACAAATATGGACTAATTCGAACACTTAAGGAAATTTTTCGAGAAATTTTAAAAAGTTTTTCCTAGATGCAGGGCACACACGCCCGTGTGAATCTAGGACACGCCCATGTGGTCATGGGACACATCCACGTCTCAAACCGTATCCTTCCTCGTGTAACTCTCTAACTTAGGACACACGGCTAGCCACACGCTCGTGTGCTAGGCCGTGTGCCTCACACGGCTGAGACACACGCCCGTGTCTCTACCCGTGTGTAAATTCCTGACCATTCTGTTTTGAAAATTTTAAGTAGCAGGGGACACACGGCCAATTCACATGCCCATTTGTTAGCCGTGTGTCTCACACAATCTAGTCACACGCCAGTGTGTCTCGCCGTGTGGACTTAATATGAGCCTTAAACATTAAGGTTACCATTCCCTAAAATCTTACACATCAAGCAACTCAAAACCATTTATTCAACCAATTTAAAACTTGGTTAAACACTCTAAACATGTCAAAATAGACATTCTAAGTACCTAACCATTGTACCTTCATAGGCATTCTATCTAATTTATTCAAACACGTATATGCAAATTTTTACTAAATAATCTTCTTGAAACCAATTATCATTATACTTATATGTTCACGCATAACCAATATGATTTTATGCACCTTTATGTTTATTCTATTATTACTTTACCTCTCATCATTTAAACATATCAACATTTTAAGGCAACCATGCAAACACCACTATACCAAACACAAGCCAAATACATAACTAATTTTAACAAACACCTATAGGCTAACCTTTAGTCAAAATAACCTGTACATGCCATTTTAACCAGAATCTAGTAATCTATAATTACCGAAAGAACCAATGGATAGTGTGATATAGCTCCGATAAGCTTCCAACCCATTTGAGCTTCCGATAATCTATAAAGTAAGTAAATAAAACAAATAAGTAAGCAATGAATGCTTAGTAAGTTCGTATAATCTTTAATCATGCTAATTCATTTCAAATGAAAAATTTATACATATTCAAAAATATGTCTAATATTGTTACCATAATACTCATAATTCTATATTCATTAATTCACAAGGTAAACAAATCTATAATATCACACATATACTTATTACTCAAGCTTAGTAAAATTTTATATAACTTTAACTTTTCCACACTTATTCCATATATATGTCATTCAAGTCATATGCATAACATTTAGCCATGGTCACAAATTAGTGCATTTATCCAAAGCCTTTTTCAGATTGAACATATAATAACTCATTTCATAAGAGATTGCATAATTTAAACCTTATTATTTCAATACAACAATAAATAAACAACTTGCTATTCAGTCAATAGCTTGGCACTTGCCTAAACATCAAGCAACAATAATAATTAGTGTACTTGCACATCTTACATATAAATTTAATACTAGTAGACTTATTTTCTTGACATATCACATTTGGTTCATTACTCATCACCATATACATAATCTCCTTGTATCAATATATCAAAGATAACCACATATTTATATGTCACTTTTCAATATATCAAGTAAATATTATTTCCAAGACACTTTTCAATATATCAATAAATATCATATCCAAGTATTTCAGGTATATACCGATAATAATCATAAGTCTTCCAATTTAATTCACATATATTTATAGATCATTCATAGCACATTCAATTCTCATTAATTTGCTATCTCAAATTGCTTTTCACAATTTAATTCCCAATTCATATATCTCATTTTCATTTCATATTTAGTATTATCAATTACCATACATAATATCATTTCATTTAATTTTCCCTTTTAACACGACTCAGACTTTGGCGGATACACGGATCCAACCAAAACACACCAATATGGCACCCAGTGCCTCATCGAATAATTCAAAGTAAATAGTTGACACCCAATGTCTTATCGGCCATGCTGAAGTAAATTGGTACATAGTACCTTATCGAAGTTATCCAAAGTAACAGTATGACACCCACTGTCTCATCGACTCATGGTCAAAGTATCCTTAAACACTTCCAATCCTATGGCATGCCAACTATATCCGACTCAGCCCGATACAGTCAATAGGGTTTAAAAATCACTTTTCAATTTCAACCAATATTCATTTCAATTTGATAATCACAAATCCTCAACAGTTCAATTCGATATCATAATACCAAATGCTCACCTCATTCCACTTACCATACACATTAAATAGTAATTACAACAATTAATATTTTATGTACCATCATTTTTATGAATTTCATGTATATTTATTTCGATAACAATTTATAATCATTTATATATATAATTATCAAGCAAGTTTCATATGCATAAACTTTTCCATGACACTAGTAAAGTCTTTTCAAATCGAAAAATGACGTACGGATATGAGTACATCATTTTCTTTGTGCCATAGTCTGACTATGGTCTTACACATGCATTGCCATGGCCTTGCCATAGTCTTACATTTGTAGTGCCATAACCCAGTTATGGTCATTTCACTAAAATGCCATAGCCCAGCTATGGTATTACATTTAAACATTGCCATGGTCCAACCATGGTCTTATCTGTCAATTCATCCTGTGTCACAAATGATAGTACTCAAATCCTGCGTTTCATTTAACCCGAACATTTATTTTAAATTTATTATATAATAGTATTCCTTGTTTTTAACTAATAATATAAATAAATACATAATATCATCCATCAATTCAATATAAATATCAAAATTCAACTATACGAACTTACCTAAGCTAGTTCGTAGAAGATGTAAAAATTCAGGGACTAGTTTGTTATTTTCTCTTTTTCGCGTTTATCTTTAGGTTCTTGATCTATAATATAAAATTATTCATTCATTAGCATCAAATTCAATCCTAATTCACTTTACAATTTATACCATTTAATTTTTGAAATTACACTTTTACCCTAAATTTTATAATTTTTACAATTTACGTGAATACACAAAATTTATTCTCGGACCTGAAGATAAACTCAAATGCATATAACTCAATTAACCTTTAAAATGAATAACCTACTCTAATTAGAATAAATGAGTCGATTTTACCTACCAAATGATAACTTTCCCGAATAATCCCTTCTTCTTGTTGTCAAGACAACCCAAACATACAATCTATCACAATCCCCTCAGAATACTAATCAAAGATCCTTAAAATCTGCATTAACTTAAACGAATCATAATAACCCATTTTAACTTGTTGACATTAATCAAGATTACCTGATGAATGAAAACCAATATACCAGTTTGAGCTCAATCCTCCACCATCTACATTTTTTCCAATGTCAACCCTTTCACAAAAATGAGAGAGGAATTACGTATCATAAAGTTATTTCAATTATTAACATCAGAGCTTTGAACTATACCAAAGTCACAACCATTAAATAGATTAAAAACCATAGTGCTATAATAGGACCGACATTTCAACTGTATAGATAAAATAATACCTCAATAGCAATAGTGCACTCTATAATAGAAAAGGAAAACCGAAAGTAGTCCTAATAACAACCAATGCAATAATACAACTTCTATAATCTAAGATCCATATCACTGAGCTCCTATGATCGAACAAAGATTTATAACAGTAATAAATATAATTACTTCAGACCAATGAATACCCTTTACAGATGAATCATGTTTGATAGATAAAATTAGACTATAAGAATGATAAGAAAACTGAGATAATGAAATCCCAGATGTGAAGCTATATTGAATTTCCGAGAATACAAACCACATTGAATAATAAAGAAATCGATGATATCCTAGAAAAAGTCCAGCAGAAAAATATCACTTATACTCGTTAGAAACAATTGTGATAGAGACAATATAAATTGTTTATATGTAATTCAGAGCATCAACTAGTAGAAATAGAAAATAGCATCATATGAGTCTTACCATCAAGTCTTCTATCAAGCATAATGGATTAGAAAACCAAAGAAAGAACAATGCCGATTATGAATCAACCAGACTAAAAACAATTCCGTCTAACATTATGGTTAACTAGCCTTTCCATATGGTAAGAATCACATCTAAAATAAACACTTGCATATACCTCTGAAGATAAAAGAATATAGAATACCCAGAAGAGATTGCTATAAAATACTCAACTATAACTGCTGCATTCAGATATCTTTGCAATTTCAACACTAAATTATTCAAAGCTATCCATTTGAGTCATAGTCACTAAATTATTTATATCTTGAGCTACAAAATTCCAAATTAAGATCCTCTTGATGTTTTCGAAACTAGACTCAAATGTATTTCTACCAGAAAAATTTCAGAATTTATCATTTAGCCAATAAGTACAGTAAAATCTTCAAATTTATCCATATTCTGCTGATTGACAGCTTCAACCTTTCCTTACTAAAAATTAATTATCTCTTAGTACAGAATTTTGATGATATTTCTGTTTGTTTCTCTTGAAAATAGACTCATTAAGAATTTCAAAATATAAATTTAAACCACTAATTATTTTTCTCCAATTTTTGATGATTTTCCAAACTCAGAATAAGGGAACCCAAAATCATTCTGACCTTCTCTCACAAAACTTATCATATCTCATAATTTATAATTCCATTGCTTACATACTTCATCTATAAAAAACTAGACTCAATAAGATTTAATATCATATTTTATTCATCCTCTAATTTCATTTTTACAATTTTTGGTGATTTTTCAAAATTAGCCTACTGTTGTTGTCCAAAACTATTTTAGTACAATATGTTAATTACCAAGTTTATAACACCCTTATTTCCTTTATCTAGAATATTTCCCATCATTTTCTCTTATTTCCCTTTATTAACATATCAAGAACATACAACCAAATATATGAAAACTCTAGTTTAACATCATTTTTATTCTTTTTCAATAATATAAAACTTAGAAATATATTGAAATCTTGATATTCTTACCTTGTCCCATTGATTTCAATCTTGAACTTGATTTTCTCTCTCCTTCAGCTTCTATTTCTTGAATCTAACTTGATATTCTAGCTCTCCATAGTCTCTTTAATATTTTTCTCTCTTGGTAACCATGGAAATTTTTTTAATTTTTAGGTGAAAATGATGAATTTTTTGTGGAGGGACCAAATTGTAAAAAAAAGAAAGTGTAACACCCCAGACCCGGCCCAGACGTTATGGCCGAATCTGGCGATGTCACATCAAAGAGGTTATTTCAAAACAACTTCGTTTAGCTAAAATTATGTTAAGTGGAAAAGTTGCTTGGTTAAAAACTTAAATTGTGACTTAGAAAATCAAAATTCTTGTAACTTGTTAAGTTATAATGGAAGCTCATGTTTTAGGAAAACGTTCACATGTTAAGGTTACTTAGAAAACCACGTATACTTTAAAAAAATTATTTAAGTTTGATGATTCAACAGTTGTAACAATAATAAAATCAAATAAAAAAAGTCAAATCAGAGATACAAGGCCTTATTACAACCCATTGAAAATAAGTAATTAAAATAAAGAAATTCGAAAACTATTTAAAACTTCTAAGTAGCTTACAGTGTGGCTATCTCTGAGTCCTCTCCCATGTCGAGCCGTCTACTGAGGGTCACCTGAAACATTAAATTAAAGGGTGTAAGTTTCGCAACTCAGTGTGTACGATCCTTGGAAATCAAATCAATTTAATATACAAATATCACATTGGGCCTAAGCCCTAACAATATCAGTGGTCTTGGGCCTTAGCCCACATTGACCTCAAATCACATCAGTTTCACATGAATGCAATGCACCCATCCCAAATCCAACCCTGCACTCCATTTCCCTTCCAACCCTACACTCCTGTGGGGATATAAATATCAACCCACCCATCCCTACACTCCAAAGGTAGCACTAACAGTGGCACTACTCAAACGTTGCAGCAAAGCTGTTATTCATATATTAGGCTTAAAGCCACCGGTGGATCCACGGTCATCAAGCGACTATGCGATCCTCACAATCTTCCTTCGTCCAATTAAACCCACCCAAGGGCAACATACATTTCATGAATGCAACATACATATTATCACATATTAAGCACCTAGGGGTATTTTAGTCATTTCACTACCCATTGGTATTTTTGCAATTCTACCCTATAGGGGCATTTTCGTAATTTCCTAAAAGTACGGGTTTTAATTATGAATTCTGGCCCATCAACAAGTCCTCGCGGCTAAAGTGAACGGACACTTTGCACCAGGTAGGATTCAAGAGTAGAGGAAGTGGGTCACTCAGACCGCTTAAGTACCAAACTCTTCCTAGATCCAATCCTAGACATGCACACATCCAGTACCATACCCTAGCCTAGTGACTTGTCCACAAACATGTTTGGTTATTTAATTAAGTCTTATGCAATTTGAGAATTCATCAGAACTAGGCCTAAAGTTGATTAAAACCCTAGCATGCATTTCTACAATCCCATAAGGCCCACTAAGCCCAATCATGCTCATAAAGCCCATTAAGCCCAATCAAAATCAAATCATACAATCAGCCATATCAATCATTCATTCAATTTCATATAACAACTTTTGTCAATTTGGGCCCACAAGCTCGGTAGGTCTATTTAGCCCGTCTGGCTCGGTTAGCCAAACATTGGCCCGTGACCACGAGATCGCTCTCTAGGCCTCGGTAATTGTATCAGTATCTCCACATGAGTGTTCACAAGCTCGTGTAGTTTTCGGTACCAACCTTTTAGCTTTTCGGCTTTTCTGCACTCCGGCTTTTTGGGATTTTGGCTTTTGCTAATTGGTCATGTGTGTAGTGTATGTACACACCTGGTTGATGATCCGCACTACACTATCCTCAGCCTCAACCTATAATCAATACCAACCTCGAATAAATTCCATACTTAACTACAACTTTACTAAATCCCAAAGCCTTACCGTAACCTTACCGTGTGCCACTAGTTTTAATCGCCCCTCCTTAACTATTATTTCCGATTATCCTTAGATCTGCATCAACACACATACTACCAACACCAAGTAACTCATATTCTACATGAGTCACCCCTATAAACCACACTTATAATCGGCCACCTACGAATCTAAAATTGGGAACAAGTACACTTACCACTTGCTAGAGATCTTTACCACGCTTGAAATATTTGAACCCTACACCTTGTTAATACAGGGTTAACGACAAGAAAAAGATTAGATAGCCCTTCAGCTTTTACCAAAACGCATTAAAAGATAGTTAACTAAGTACTTACCGAAACTAGTCTCTGATCTTGCAGCCTAGATATCTACTGAGTGTGCAATCGGCTTTTAAAAACTTGATTAAGGGTAGCTAATAACAAAAACAAATTTGTGATAGAGGAAAGCAAAAGAAATCGGCAAAGGGGATATGGGTATTCGAATTTTAAGAGAAAAAGACTACTATGATAATAGAAATTTCGGCAAAAGATGGTGGGTTATTCGCCAGTAGAATGAAAGAAAGAAGAGAGGTTGGCAATGGAAGAAATAGAATGAAAGGGAGAAGAGAATTCGACAATTAGGGAGAAGAAAAAATAATGAGAAGCCCAAAGAACCCCTCAAAGGAATTCGGCACCCTTAAATAGCCACAAGCCGAAACCACCCTCTCCCAAAGTCTCATTCGACACCATCACCTCCCTCTTCAATCTCCTATTTTCTCTTAATTATCCTCACCTTAAATTTCTCTCCTGAACACTCCCTTCCATAGTCCACTCTAGCGCCACTACTTTCTTTCCATGTGCAAAAATAAAGTCCCTAAACTCACCACTCCTAAGCCTCAACTGTATCCTATTTTCCCCTTAATTTGTTTAAGAGGCCTATTACCTGAGACTAGGGTTCCACTAAAGCAAAAATTAAAATTTTCCCTATGGTCTTCCCTATCCCTAAGACTTCAAATAACCCTTGTAATACATTGAAATTAATATTCTAACAGTGCCAAACATGTAATCTGAGCGACTATCTTACTCTCTAAATGTAACACACCCACGCCCAAGGCTCAATTCTTCTAGGCCCAAAATTTAGAGCATTACAAAAAGTTTCTTTCTTTCTTTTTCTCTCCATACTAGTGAATGGTTTGTGTTGTTCCCTCTTTCTTTCCACACATATATATATTAAATAAAATAATAAAATATCATAAGAAATCAATTTAAGATATTTATTAACTAATATTTATTTAATTAATTAATCTAAAATATCACTAACATCATCATTGCCTTCTAGATGTCTCTCCCCTTTTAATTGACCATTTTTCCCTTTATGATCTTTAAAATTCCATCCTTAAGTCATAATTTAATTTGGTAAAATTGCGATTTATTTCCTCATAGTTCTTCACCTATTCAATTTGGTCCTAGTTTGTTAGAGTTCACATAGTAGGTAGTTAGTCAGTTAGTAAGTCAGTAAGCCAAGTTTGTTTATACAAGCTAGAAGTTTGTTAAAGAGCAGTTTTTGATTCAAAGCTCTATATATACATTACTAAAGTGTACAAGGAAATGAGGTAATCAATATTCAGAAAGGAAGTCAATCAGTTTTGCAATTCAATCTCTCTAATTGAATTATACTCCTATTCTACCAAAACTTAATCTTACCTAGCCTTTAACATGGTACCATTCGTCGGTTGATCTTGGGATCTATGGCCACCACAACCTTCGCCGATTTCGTCTCCATTGAACCTAACTCGGCTGCCTACACTAGTGATCGTGTCGTCAACTCGTTTTCTCGGCATGAGGTAGTCAAGCTCGAGGATGGCACCTACATTCAATGGCACAAACAAATGAAGTTAATTGTTGATGGCTATGACCTGACCGATTTCTTAAACGAAACTGTTCCTCCATCGCCAAAGTTCATTCAAACTCAAGAAGGAACTCTTGCTCCAAACCTATCAGCCTCGGTGTTCACACAGCAAGATCAACTTTTGACATCGTGGCTTCTCTCCACCATTGGCCCGTCACTCCCGCCTTTCTTTACTGATGTTTACATGGCCTGCGACGTATGGACCACGATAACTAACCTGTTTGCGGTCGATACGGGTGCGAAGCAGTCTAGAACCTACCATGAACTCCACTTGTTGAAGAAAGGTACTCTCCCTATTAAATTATATGTTGCTTGTATAAAAAATCTCTGTGTGCTTTTAGAAACGTCTGGATCTCGTATCTCGAAAGAGGAGAAGATCGAGATCATGCTCATTGGCCTACCGCTGGAGTTTGAGGCAATCGTCTCCTTCACCTCGTTATCGCCCGGCGCCTTATCCTTTCAGTGGTTGGTGGATGTGCTGGTTGAGTGTGAGAACATACAAGTTCGGGCGATTCAAGAAGTCACCATCCATGCAAGTCTAGTTGAGAATGAGTCGTTACAAGCGCCGTCATAGGGAGCGAAGGGATTCATCCGTGGCAGTTGTGGGTCTACTTGGGGTCGAGGACAATGCTTTTGATCTTGACTTCAATGTCAGATCTACAGTAGGTGTGGTCATGTAGCCTAATGCTGCTACTACCGCTACCACTGAGACTCGTAGGTGCCGTCATCGGTTACTCTAGTGCCATACCACGGTAATTTGATTTTTGCTTCATCGAGTCTTGATGCACCGCAAGGAGAAGGAATGCACGAATGGTGGCCTCCTCAGGTAAAAACACCTAGTGTTTCATATGGTCCAAATGTTGGTGATAGTAGTCAACATTGGTTGGTTTCCGATTATTATGATGGCGAGGTGTATAGATCACTCCTACGTCGGCCTAATTTGTCCTATGTGCCTAATACAAGTGGGCCAAATCATCAAAATGGGCATTACATGGTGCATCCACCCAAATTCATTCCTAGGCCGCATGTATATGGGCGTGATTTTAGACTATCAAGTGGCGATGGGCCGTGTGCTAGTGGGCTTTCTAATGCTAGGCTGACGGCCACTCTTATTCCCAATAGGCCTACGTCAAATTATGTTCAAGTCAACTCATCTCTTGGGTTTAGGCCAAATTTTGGACCGGTTGATGGTGTATCTGTTCTGCGGCCCACTAAACCCTGAGCTCGAGTCTACTCAGGGTCTGACCCGTGTATTGAGCTACCGCGGGTAGACGATCTACATGCATCTGATTACTCTGACTCTTCAGGGTCCCATATCAATACTGCTCAATTCGAGTCGACCGATGGTAGCAAAGATTCCTACATTCCTATGCCCGTTGGTACCATGTCCTGGTACCTCGACTCTGGCGCTAGTCATCATGTCTGCCGTGATCCGTCGGTTTTGCGTGACAACACTCCGTACTCAGGTATGTCTTCTCTTTTAATGGGTGACGGGACTCCTGCTAAGATTTCACCGATTAGTAGTAGTGTTTTACCTACTCAGTTCAAATTGTTTTGTTTATCTAATGTTTTGTGTGTGCCCAATATACGTAAGAATCTTCTGTTGGTATCACAGTTTACTAATGATAATGCTATGTTCTTTGAATTTCATCTGACGTATTGTGTTATTAAGGACATCGTGACTCGGGAAGTTTTGCTGACAGGCCGCATTTGTAAAGGACTATATCACTTTCCCGTACCCGTGGTGTCTGTTCCGTCCACTGATGCTCCCTTTGTTGCTCATACAAAGATTCAGAATAAGGCTACCGATTGTCTTGTTTTTACTTAGTGGCATAACAGTCTTGGTTACCCGTCTGCGTCTGTAGTTAAGAATGTTTTAGAAAAATGTAATGTTGTCTCTACTAAATACTGCCTTGATGGTATATGTACTGTGTGTCAACAAGGACGCTCACAAAAACTGTCGTTCTCTATGTCTACCACTGAATATCAACCTTTCGATTTGATTGTTTTTGAACTTTAGGGTCCCGGATCTGTTGCATGTGACGCTAAGTGGTATTACATTTTGTTAATTGATGCATGCACTAGATTTACATGGATTTATCTTCTTAATCAAAGTCTCAGACAGTAGAATGCTTCACTCGGTTCCAACAGCTAATAAAAATGCAGTTTGGCAAGTCTATTAAACTACTTCAGAGTGATTGGGGCGGAGAGTATTGGGCCTTCACATCTATTCTAGCATCCCAAGGGATTGTTCATCGGTTGACCTGCCCCTATAGTTCTGAACAGATTAGAGTGGCTGAGTGCAAACATCAGCACATTGTTGAAGTGGGCCTAACATTGTTGGCCTAAGCCGGTCTATCTATGGATTACTGGGGGTCTGCTTTTTGCTGTATAGTTTATCACATTAATCGCCTTCCTACTGCGATTTTCAAAGGTCAGTTTCCATTTAAGGCTCTTTATGGACGAGATCCCACCCACGATCATTTTCGGGTCTTTGGCTGCTGTTGTTTTCCATACTTATGTCCATTTGTGGCACATAAATTGGAGTTTCGTCCTTAACCTTATATTTTTTTGGGCTATAGCGCTCAACATAAGGGTTATCAGTGCCTCTTACCGAATGGTAAATGTAACACCCTATACCCCTGTCCATCGCCGGAATAGGGTATTAAGGTATTACATGTCTAAATACAACCTACTGAGGTTCATAGTTACACTCTAGACATAGATTCATTGAGTTCTATAACCGAATGTTTATCACTTGTAAAAAGGTTCAGTTAGTACATCATATCTCATTAAAATCGTTTTATAAGCATGCTAGCAAATTTCCACCATGTGGCTACTAACGATTTGGCCAAATCAAAATTTTCAAATAACAGAACACTATATTCGAAACTCATTGCATATTGGGTACTAACAAAAAAAAATCATGCCATAAACATCGAACCATATGAGTATCATCAAAACATATATTCAAACTAGAAGACTAGGCAAGCCATTTTCGCATGGCTAGAATAATTACAACTCAAAATGTAATTTGGTTCAACAAAAAGGAGATTAGCCTATACATGCCATTGATCCAAAATAACTATCAAATGTACCAAAATAACGACGATAGTGTAGGTGATTAAGGCTTCAATCCTCGAGTCCGTAGCTTCCAAAACGAGATCTATAAAACAGAAGAAACAAAGTAAACGGAGTAAGCATTACAATGCTTAGTAAGTTTTAAGCAATGACAACAGATAAAACTCAAATTATAACGTAGTTGTTCGTATTTTTGTTTCCCTCTTAACCGAACATACACATTCTCATCATATACAAAAGAAGATAACTTTCACTTATAGTAAGCTCATGTAAACATAGACATATCGCATAATTTCACATAACATTTCGCATTGATCAATTGTATTTTGACCATATTAATAGTCTCATTTCATGTACACATATGTAATCGCATAATGACCTTAGGATTTGGTCCAAAAACCAGCTTGCATATAAGCTTAGGGTACATACCTATATAACTTAACACTTTAAGTGCATTCATTAGCAATCGTTACCATAAAGTCTTCTAATCTTAGACTTTACTCGCATCATTATCGAGACCTTTAGCTCAGATAAAATCTCCATACATAGCCATCGGGCCTTTACCCCGGATAAAATCTCCGCATATAGCCTTCGGGTCTTAACCCGGACATCATCTCTGCATATAGCCTTCGGGTCTTAACCCGGACATAGTCTCCACATATAGTCATCGGGTCTTTAATCTCAGATTCATATCACAGAGTCTCATACATATGTATTCACATGTTGCCACATTTCACATAGCAAGATCACACTTGTAATTCAATCAATTCATTCGCATACAAACATATAACATGCTCCTTGACTCTATATCGTAAATATAATTCAAAACTTATACATGTATACTCTTCTTTTCTAGACTTTTGGCCCAATGAGCAACATACATAAGCAATACATGTCAAATCCCAATTTCAGTTTCTTTCTCTATGAGCCATTCGGCTATATAGCAAACATGAATAAGGTTTCTTTCTCAATGGGACATCGTTCAACTATCATGCATGTATATCATGGCATTTTAAATTAAATACCAAATTCAATTACTCAAAACTTACCTTGAACCTTTCCGAGCAACTGTGAGTTGGCTATTCGACCACTTTAGCCTTCCCTTTATCCGAACTTGTCCCTCTATGCTCTTGAGCTAAATAAAATATTTAATTTTTTATTAATCCTTGTTCAAACATCTCAATTGATCAATTTCACTTATAGTCAAATAAGAAACACATATACTTCTTATAGCAAACACACACATATTCGGCCAACCACATATATATCACAAGTCGCAGCAAGCTGATTTCCTGAGCAACATTCAATAAATTACTCATAACTGGAGCTACGAAACTCCAAATGAAGTGCCGTTAATTTTGCCTGAAAACACTCATATATCTTCTATCCATAAAATTTTCAGAATTTTTGGTTTGGCCAATCAATACCAGAATTTTCTTAAAGTTTCCCCTATTTCACTGTTTGACTAAACTGACCACTCTTTACTACGAATCGAATTTCTCCTTGTACGGAATTCAAAATATGTCGTCGCCTATTTTATTCGAAACTAGACTCATTAAGGAGTCTAGCATATAAATTTTATCTTATAAAATTTTTTATACAATTTATAGTGATTTTCTAAAAACAGAACAGGGGATTTCGGAGTCATTCTGACACTGTCTCACACAACTTTAAAAATCTCTTTATCGGCAATTCCTTTGCTTATAAGGTTTCTTTTATAAGAAACTAAACTCATTAAGCTTTTATTACATAATTTATTTAGCCTCTAATTCAACTCCCACAATTTATGGTGATTTTTCCAAAACACGTTACTGCTGCTGTACCAAGCAGATTTATGCAACATTCACTCTTTAAAGTTCTTATTCACATAATTAAAACATAACACCATATATGGCATCATTTAGAGAAGTCATTGACCTTAACATATATATATACATAATTCACATTCATTCATGACATCCCCAATCAAATTTCTCCATATAACACAAACCAACTAATCAAATTGACACACAAAAACCTCAATACAACATTAAGGGCACATTCGGCCATTGCACATACATACATTATAACTTATCCTTAAATCTTATCAATTAGCAAGCTCAATTCTTTTCATGTTACTAGCATTTAACCAAAACATGCTTGATATCAAATACATTTGACAATGGTATTATAAACCATTTTAAACATTCATTTCAACTCTTAACAATTATCTTCCTCCATGACCGAATACAAATCTCATCTCAACTCAACTCAAACAATTTCACACTTACAATTCAATTCCATTAATAAGAAGCTTAAATGACAAGAACATGCTTGATTTTAAACAAACAAATTTCCCTTTCTAATTGCACTTATACGGCAAATTTCATTTAAAAAAAATTCAAAAGGAAATGTTCAATTCTTACCCATTCACCAACAACAACTTATTCGGCCATCATAACTCAAATTCAAAATCAAAGCATTATTTTCTTATCAATTTGCTAGCTTGCCGAAACCAACATGCTCCCCAAATTTCCAATTTCAAGTAAGTTTCGATCAAGCAATTTAAGAAGCTTACCACTTCCAAATTAGCCTCTACTAACCCCAAATCATTTTCATTAAACTAAATATCATATTAAAAACCAAATTACTAATCAAAAACACAACAAATCATATACTCAAAGAACCGTATGCTCTTAAGGTTCAATATCATCCTACAAAACCCAAAATTTCTAAGTTCAACCTAAAGTCCCATACTTAACACCATAAGGTTCAACAACAAGCTCCATTAAGCTCATAGCTTCAACTCAACAATTTCCTTGGCCGAAAATGACATGGTTGAATGTTTAAATCTCTCAAAACTCAAAGAATTTCATAATGGGTAGAGGAGAGAACCCTTAAACTAGCTCAAACTCAAAGAAATTTTAAGGAATTTCATCAAGAAAACCTACCTTCAACAATGCCCTCTCCTAGCCAAATGGTTGAACCCTTCTCCCTCTTTTTCCTTAGTGTACGGCAATGAGAGAAATAAAGAAGAAGCACTTTATTTTTTTCACCCAATTTACTAATATTACCAATCATCTTTTAATTCATGAAATTATAATAACTTTTATTATTTCTATTTTATTACACCATTTTCTTTAATATATATATTTATTACTAACATACAAAACACAAAATGCCAAAACAAGTAATCATCACCATCCACTATCCATAAAATGGTGAAATTGACATGCAAATCCACTATTTCTCATGCATGCATTAATAAATCATCACACATTCGTCTAGCATATTTTTAAAGTTCATAATTTAGCCCCTTTTAGGTGAAATTCTCAATTATAAAGCTAAATTAAAGCACCCAAACTATCACACATGAATTTACACATACAATAGGCATCAAAATAATTATTAAATTATTTTTGTGCCTCGGTTTTGTGGTCCTGAAACCACATTCCGACTAAGGTCGTTTTAAGGCTGTCACAGTAAAATAGTCATTTCTCGACATGTGTTTGATGAGAAGAGGTTTCTATCCTCTGAGCATGGTTTACAGGGTACAGTACCGGCCTCTGGTACATCTATTTCAACAGTAGTACCTCTTGTTTGGACTATTCCATCTCGACCTGTGGAGCCCGTCATAGCTTCACCACCTATGCTCACTTCATCGCCAGCCACTAGTTCTACCCCATCTCCGTCTGGTGTTGCTCCTAAGCCTCATCACCTATGTGTGTCAAATAATGAGGGTTTTTATTTAGATAGCCTCAATACATCCTCATCGACTGGTGGAGTGAGTTCTGCCTTGCCCATGACCAACACTCATCCAATGGTGACTTGGGCTAAAGCAGGTATCTACGATTGAGGAAGCCTTATCTACTACTGAGTGGCGTGATGTTGCTCAAGTTGAGTATGATGCTCTTATTCATAATTCTACCTGGGAACTGGTTACATTACCACCAAATCACAAGGTCATCAGATGTAAGTGACTGTTCAAAATCAAAAGAAACCCTGATGGCACTATTGCCCGGAGGAAGGCTCGGTTAGTAGCAAAAGGTTGTTCTCAAGTTCCTGGTTGTGACTTCAAGGAAACTTTTAGTTCAGTGGTGAAACCTGCCGCTGTTAGACTTATCTTGTCTATTGCTGTTTCCAAGGGGTGGTTGCTTCAACAGGTTGATGTCAATAATGCCTTTTTAAACGGTGACCTGGATACTGAAGTATTTATGCAACAACCTCCAGGTTATGTTCAGTGTGATTCGATTGGAAAACCACTTGTATGTCGTCTGAAGAAAGCTCTATATGGTCTTCATCAAGCCCCTTGCACTTGGTTTGAGAAGCTGAAGCACTTCCTTGTTTCTATTAGCTTTATCGTCTCGAAATCTGATGCGTCCTTATTTGTTCAAATCAAATCTGATTCCACACTCTATGTCCTAGTGTATGTTGATGACATTATTATTACTAGAAGCTTGCCTACTACTATAGATTGGTTTGTTCAGTTGTTAAATGATGAGTTCTCGCTTAAGGACATGGGTGATCTCCACTATTTTCTTGGGATAGAGGTAACACGCTCTTCCTTAGGATGTCTTCACCTGTGTCAGACAAAATACATACGTGATATTCTTGCTCGAGCGTTAATGACTAATGCGAAGAGTGTCCACACTCTAATGGTTAGCTCGTCCACTCTCTCCAAGGATGATGGCGACCATTTAGAGGATTCGATAGAGTATAGGAGTCTTGCTAGTACGCTACAATACGTTGTAATTACTAGACCCGATATTACATATGCAGTAAACTGGATCTGCCAGTTTATGCATAATCCTACCACAGTTCACATGACTGCTCTAAAATGCATTTTGCGGTATTTTTGTAGTATTTTTGACCTTAGGGTTGTGTTTCGGCCGTTTGCCCAGTTGTCTTCAGTAGCATATGCCGACGCCAACTAGGGATTAGATTTTGACGACCGTCGGTCCACTTTAGGGTACTGTGTTTATTCTGGCTCCACTCCTATGTTGTGGTGCTCTAGAAAGCAACAAATGGTCTCTCGCTCCACGACTGAGGCAGAGTAAAGAAGCCTTGTTGCAGCCAATAGTGAGGTTACCTTGCTTTAGGAACTACATATTAAGTCTGATGATACTTCAAATATTTTGTGTGATAGTTCTAGTGCTGTTGCAGTTGTAGCCAATCCGGTATTACACTCTAAGTTCAAACATGTAGAGCTTGACCTTTTTTTGTTCATGAGCGAGTTGCAGATGGGTCTATTGCGGTTGGTGAAGTTCCCACGTGTGATCAAGTGGCTGATGTTCTCACTAAGCCATTGTCAGTGATGGTTTTCACTCGATTTTGAAATCTTCTTCGAGTCTTACCTATTGAGAAGATGGGTGAATGTTAGAGTTCACATAGTAGGTAGTCAATCAATTAGCAAGTCAGTAAGCCAAGTTTGTTTATACAAGCTAGAAGTTTGTTAAAGAGCAGTTGTTGATTCAAAGCTGTATATATACATTACTAAAGTGTACAAGGAAGGGAGGTAATCAATATTCAGAAAGGAAATCAATCAATTTTGCAATTCAATTAATTGAATTATACTCCTATTCTACCAAAACTAAATCTTACCTAGCCTTTAACATAGTTCATCCATTTTCCTTAGTTTCTAGATCATTCCATCCTTAAAATATTTGCACTATTGGTCCTTTAACTTTTCATATTTATGCTTTAACCCCTCAAATTTTGAATATTTACTCTTGGGCAACAAAACTTTTCTCACTTTTACAATTTAGTCCTTTTCTTGAATTAATATATCATAATATTATTCCCAAGGTTGACATAACTCAAAATTTCCCCTTTTTGTTACTTTATTTCCTTATTTTACTATATCAAAAATAATATCTTATTGTAGAGATTTTCGGGGTATTACACCTGAACACTCCTAATCCTATGGCATGCCAACTATATCCAACTCAGCCCGATACAGTTAATAGGGTTTAAAATCACTTTTCAATTTCAACCAATATTCAGTTCAATTTGATAATCACAAATCTTCAACAGTTCAATTTGATATCATAATATCAAATGCTCACCTCATTCCACTTACCATACACATTAAATAGTAATTACAACAATTAATATTTCACGTGCCATCATTTTTATGAATTCCATGTTTATTTATTTCGATAACAATTTATAATCATTTATATATATAATTATCATGTAAGTTTCATATACATAAATTTTTCCATGACACTAGTCAAGTCTTTCCAAATCGAAGAACGACTTACGGATATGAGTTCATCGTTTTTTTTTTTGTGCCATAGTCCAACTATGGTCTTACACATGCATTGCCATAACCCTGCCATGGTCTTACATTTGTAGTGCCAAAACCTAGTTATGGTCTTTTCATTAAAATGCCATAGCCTAGTTATGGTCTTACATTTAAACATTGCCATGGTCTAACCATGGTCTTATCTGTCAATTCATCCTGTGTCACAAACTATAGTACTCAAATCCCGCGTTTCATTTAACCTGAACATTCATTTTAAATTCATTATATAATAGTATTCCTTATTTTTAACTAATAATATAAATAAATACATAATATCATCCATCAATTCAATATAAATATCAAAATTCAACCATACGAACTTACGTGAGCTAGTTCATAAAAAATGTTAAAATTCAGGGACTAGTCTATTATTTTCTCTTTTTCATGTTTATCTTCGGGTTCTTGATCTATAATGTAAAATTATTCATTCATTAGCATATAATTCAATCCTAATTCACTTTAAAATTATACCCTTCAATTTTTGAAATACTTTAACCCCAAGTTTTATAGTTTTTACAATTTCGTCCCTGATCAATTAACCTATCAATTAAGTTAATTCTTCTCAATTAATACTTTATTCAATTATTTTAGGCTACTATACAGCCTTTGATATTTATAATTTCAACAACAGACCCTAATTCTTAACTTTTTTACAATTAGGTCCTAAAATCAATTTATATTGAAATTACTTGATAAAATCATCAAATAATAAAATTAAAACTTCAAATCCATGCTAACTCATCATAAACATCCAAAACTCATGAATGGTAACTTTAAAAATCACCCATAAAATAAAAAACAAATGAATTAGATAATTGGACCTAATTATAAAAGTATTAAAAATACAAAAATTACAAGAAAAGAGCAAGAATTGAACTCACATGATGAAAATATATGAAAAACCAGCTTAGTAGAACTCTTCAATGGCATTTTTGGCTGAGGAATGGTGAAGAAATGTCTACATTTCTTTTAAATTGTTATTTTATTTACTTTATTTTGTAAAATTTCCAATTTTACCCCTATTTCACCAAATTTCCAGATTTTTTTTCTTGCAAATGCCACCTCAACCATCCCCTTTGGGATAATTTTTCCTTTTAGTCCTCTTTCATTTAACACTTGAGCTATTTAATCATTTTAATAAATTTTGCACATTTTTCAATTTAGTTCTTTTTAATTAATTAACGATCAAAACGTTAAAAATTTCTAACAAAACTTTAATACTAACTCACTAACACTCCGTAAATATTTATAAAAATATTTACGACTTGGTTTATGAAATCAAAGTCTCGGTACTTCGTTTTTTGACCCAATTTACCTAATAAATTCTTTTAAATTACAAAATTCACTAATTCAAAAATATTTCTAAAATCACACTTTACTCATAAGTATTAATCTATTAAATATTCAAACTCACTCGTTGAATTTAGTGATCTCGAATCACTGTTTCCGACTCCACAAAAAATTAGACTGTTACATAGCATGTCACATGTACTTTATATCTATATACAAATACCAATTTTTAACAGTGAAATTAGGTAAAATATTTTACAAAATATCGATTTTGAGCACCACTTCTAACTTAAACAGAATTGTGCTGATAGCATAAAACAAACCAAAACATTTATGATTATCTATATAAAGAAAAAAAAAAACCCCTAGAATCTTAAATATTGCATCTTCAACCATATATGTGAATTTGATAGGTCTTTTAATTTAAAAAATATAATTTATACATAGTGATGAGTACATAAGTTCCATAAAAATTAAAATAAAAGGGGAATCTAGAAATTAAAATTAAGAAATGAATTTAGACATGACGAAATTTTAATTTTGATTTATGCAATTCACAATTGATGCAAATATTTTTTTAAAATTTTTAATAAATTGGTTATAATAGTTTGAGAAGCTCTAATAACTCACCCCTCCTTACTTTTTTTTTTTATAATAAAGATGAAGCTTTTTTTATTTATTTCTTTTAAAAATAAATAACCTTAAAAGCATTTAAAATTTAATTATATGAATTCTTATGAGCAGTTTTTTCAGAAAAAAATAATTTAATTTATTAATTTGCATTAAAAAGTAAAAAAAAAATTAATTTTAACCAATAGATACACAAACTAGATTTATTTACAGATTACATATGATAAACTCTAAGCTGAAGGTTTGGATAAATTTTTATTAAATTAAATTGGTTTAATGGTGTAAAAGCCTTCAAATTAAAAAAAAAAAAAGCAATTAAGTCTCTCTCTTTTTTTTTTTTTGCACTCAATTAGATACTTCAACTTTCAAAATGTATCAAAAAAGCTATTTGACTGTTAACTTTAACAGTTGACCATTAAAGTTAACTATCCCTAATTTTTTTCAGTTAAAGCCACCCCGTGTCACAATCATGGCTTAACATCTGGCAAAAAATTATAAAAAATAAAAATCAATAAAAAATATAAAAAATTATTAAATTAAAAAAATTAAAAATTAGAAAAAAAATTATAAAATGCATCAAAAAGATCCTTTAACCATTAACTTTAACCACTAAACATTAAAGTTAACGACCACAGTTTTTTTTCCAGTTAAAGTCATCAAGTGTCACAGCACAGCATGACATGTGGCGAAAAACGACAAAAAAATCAATAAAAGTTATAGAAAAATTATAAAATGCTTCTTTTGGTACGATAATTTTTATATTTTTTATGAACTTTATATTGCTTTGCATTTTTGATAATTTTCTTACAGCTTTATAAAATTTTATATATTTTTTTCTATATTTTCATATATTGTAACACCCCAAACCCAGCCTAGAAGTTAGGCCCGAATCTGGCAATGTCACATTGAAGGGTTGCTTTCAAAAAATAGTTTAGTTAAAAACTTAGTTTGAAACGAAATATGCTTGATAGGAATTTACTTAGTTAAAAATTCGAAGAATTAAATTAAATGAATAATTAAAAAAAACATGTTTATTAAATATAGCAGTAACTAAATAAAATCCCAAGTAAATAATGAAATCGAAGATATATAGCCTTATTACAACACAGTGGAGATTTAAAAGTAATTATCATAAAACACTTAATAAATCTATATTGAAAATTCCTAAGTAACTTGTAGTGTGGCTATCTCCGAGTCCTCTCCCGCGTTGAGCCGTCTATTGTGGATCACTTGAAATATTAATAATAAGGGTGTGGGTTTCGAAACTCAGTGTGTACGACCCTTGGCAATCGAATCAATTCATTATACACATATCACATTGGGCTTAAGCCCTAACAATATCGGTGGTCTGGGCCTTAGCCCACATTGACCTCATATCATACCAGAATTACATGTATGCAAATGTTCCCATCTCAAATCCAACCGCTACACACCACCCGTACCAGCCCAACACACTTGTGGGGATGTCTACATCAACCCACCAATCCTCTACACTCCAAAGGTAGCACCGGTTGCGGCACTCTCACGTTGCAGCAAAGCTGCTATATAAGTACGGTGCAGCAAAGCTACTCGGTGGCTTGAAAGCCTATGGTGGATCCACGATCATCAAGTGACTATGCGATCCCCAAAACACTTCCTCCGTATCATCAAAACCCACCTAAGTGCAATATACAATTTATGAATGCATCATACACATTTTCACACATTTTCACATATTAAGCACTTAGGGGTATTTTGGTCATTTCACTACCCAGGGGTATTTTCATAAATCTACCCTATAGGGGTATTACGGTACTCCTACCCTACGAGGGTGTTTCAGTAGTTCTACCTTACAAGGCATTTTCGTAATTCTACCTTAGAAGGGTATTTTCGTAATTTCCTAATGATACAGATTTTAGTTATAAATTTTGGCCTATCAACAAGTCTTCGCGGCTAAGATGAATGGACACTATTCATCACGTAGGATTCAAGAGAAGAGGAGGTGGGTCACTCGGACTGCTTAAGTTCCAGGCTCTTCCATGATCCAATTCTAGACATGTATATGTCGGTTGCCACACCTTAGTCTATTAACTTGTTCACAGACATGTTTATTACTTAGCTAAGTTTTATGAAAATTTGAGAGTCCATTTAACTAGGCCTAAAGTCCATTAAACCCTAGCATGCATTTCTACAGTCCCATAAGGCCCACTAGGCCCAATCATACCCATAAAACCCATTAAGCCCCAAACATGCTTATGTAGCCCATTAGGCCCGATCATAATTCAATCATACAATCATACATATCAATCCATCACAAAATTTCATATCAACACTTTGCCAATTTGGGCCCACAAATTCGGTAAGCCCATTCGGGATTTCAGAATTTCGACTTTTGCCGATTTGCCGTGTGTGTAGTGTATGTACACACCTGATTGACGACTCACTCGTACACTATCCTCAGTCTTGACCTACAATCAAAACCACTTCCAAATCAACTCCAAACCTTACTAAAACTTTATCAAATCCCGAAGCCTTACCGTAGCCTTACCGTGAACCTTCGACTTTTCTAGCCTTTCCTTAGCGAATAGTCTCGAATATTCCTAGATTTGCATCAACACACATATTTTATCAACATCAGGTGACTCGTTTTCCACACGAGTCACCTTTATGGCTACACATATATTCGACCACCCCATAAGAAACCGAAATTGAGAATGAGACACTTACCGAAACTCGTCTTCAAACTAACGGCCTAGATATCTGCTGAGTGTGATCGGCTTTTAAAATCTTGATTAAAAGTTGTAAATAACAAAAACAAATTTGTGATGGAGGAAGCAAAAGAAATTGGCAAAGGGGATATGGGTATTCGACTTTTAAGAGATTAAGGAAAGAAATCGGCAAAGGGGATATAGGTATTCGGCTTTTGCAAAAGAGGAAAAAGAACTAGAAAGAAGGAGAAGAATGAAGCATTCTATTTGGCAGAGCAAGGGAAACTCTTCAAAAAGAATTCGACACCCCCTATAAATACCAAAAGCGGAACCCCTAAAGTCTTAATTGGCTCCACTTCATCCACATCTCATCTCCTAATTTTTCTCCACGATAAGCTCTCCTAACCTCTTCCTATATTTTCTCTTCTGATCACTCTCCTTAGAGTCCATCTTCATGCCACTTCTAACCTTCTAGAAGGCCAAAATTAAACTCCTAAAAATACTAAGCTAGGATCCAAAACTTAACCATGGCCCAATACTTCTAGGCCCAAAATTCGGGGTGTTACAATTCACCCCTCCTAAAAAAATTTCGTCCTCGAAATTTCTAAATAACACAGTGGTCGTATATCCACTATGCTACCGCTGCGTACTCTGATCTAAATAATTTTAATACACACCCAAGACGTCCACCTATCGTAAACATTCTCAAACACACACAAAATAAGTACAAAATTCCGATTCAAATGTTTACAAAGCCCTAACACTTCTACGGCCTCTGCCGCGGTCTCTTGCACCTCTTCTAGCGGTCATCGTTGTGTACGTATTTCTGGATTAGAATTTTTATGTAATTAGTTCATATCCACTGTTTAAAGCACATGTCTTATGCAAATAACAATTTAAAAATTATTTCACAGTCGTAAATCCACTACAGGCTTAAGTTTCCTACGGGCTTTAGTCTCTAAGAACCTATTGTTTAAAGTAGCCCAATATCTAAATATAGTTCAGAAATTTAAACAAGTATAATAACAGAAAAACTTACTTGGCTCGACGTCAAGGGCTAGGTGAACCACACTTTAAGAATCCTGCAAAAACTTTTTAATCTAGTTGTTTTAAAAGCCCAAAATCCAAGGCCCATTTCACAACCCGAGCTTTGCAATCGGGTTTTGATACCACTAAATGTAACACCCCAAACCCGGCCTAGAAGTTAGGCCCGAATCTAGCGATGTCACATTGAAGGGTTGCTTTCAAAAAATGGTTTAGTTAAAAACTTAGTTCGAAACGAAATATGCTTGATAGGAATTTACTTAGTTAAAAATTCGAAGAATTAAATTAAATAAATAATTAGAAAAAAAAAACATGTTTATTAAATATAGCAGTAACTAAATAAAATCCCAAGTAAATAATGAAATCGGAGATACATAGCCTTATTACAACACAGTGGAGATTTAAAAGTAATTATCATAAAACACTTAATAAATCTATATTGAAAATTCTTAAGTAACTTGTAGTGTGGCTATCTCCGAGTCCTCTCTCGCTTCGAGCCGTCTATTGTGGATCACCTGAAATATTAATAATAAGGGTGTGAGTTCGAAACTCACTGTGTACGACCCTTGGCAATCAAATCAATTCATTATACACATATCACATTGGGCCTAAGCCCTAACAATATCGGTGGTCTGGGCCTTAGCCCACATTGACCTCATATCATACCAGAATTACATGTATGCAAATGTTCTCATCTCAAATCCAACCGCTTCACACCACTCGTACCAGCCCAACACACTTGTGGGAATGTCTGCATCAACCCACCCATCCTCTACACTCCAAAGGTAGCACCGGTTGCGGCACTACTCACATTGCAGCAAGGCTGCTATATAAGTACGGTGTAGCAAAGCTACTCGGTGGCTTGAAAGCCTACGGTGGATCCACGGTCGTCAAGCGACTATGCGATCCCCAAAACACTTCCTCCGTATCATCAAAACCTACCCAAGTGCAACATACAATTTATGAATGCATCATACACATTTTCACACATTTTCACATATTAAGCACTTAGGAGTATTTTGGTCATTTCACTATCCAGGGGTATTTTCATAAATTTACCCTACAGGGGTATTATGGTACTCCTACCCTACGAGGGTGTTTCAGTAGTTCTACCTTACAAGGCATTCTCGTAATTCTACCTTAGAAGGGTATTTTTGTAATTTTATTCTAGAAGGGTATTTTCATAATTTTCTAATGATACAGATTTTAGTTATGAATTTTGGCCCATCAACAAGTGCTTACAGCTAAGATGAACAGACACTATGCACCTGGTAGGATTCAAGAGAAGAGGAGGTGGGTCACTCGGACTGCTTAAGTACCAGGCTCTTCCATGATCCAATCCTAGACATGCATATGTTGGTTGCCACACCTTAGTCTATTAACTTGTTCACAGACATGTTTATTACTTAGCTAAGTTTTATGAAAATTTGAGAGTCCATTTAACTAGGCCTAAAGTCCATTAAACCCTAGCATGCATTTCTACAGTCCCATAAGGCCCACTAGGCCCAGTCATACCCATAAAACCCATTAAGCCCCAAACATGCTTATGTAGCCCATTAGGCCCAATCATAATTCAATCATACAATCATACATATCAATCCATCACAAAATTTCATATCACAACTTTGCCAATTTGGGCCCACAAATTCGGCAGGCCCATTCAGGATTTTGGGATTTCGGCTTTTGCTGATTTACTGTGTGTGTAGTGTATGTACACACCTTGTAACACCCCAAACCCGGCCTAGAAGTTAGGCCCGAATCTGGCGTGTCACATTTAAGTGTTTTTGCGAAAAACCTTGTTTTTCATTGAAAACCCTTCTTAAAGAGATTTGAGTAAAATTCCAATTTAAAGTTGTCTTTCAAACGGCTTGTATTTAAAAATCAATCAGTCTTTCTATAAGTTAAAAATTATTTTTTTTAACTTTTTAGGAAAAATATTTTTAAGTGCGGAAGCTTATTTTTGAATAAATCCATTGTTTCAAAATAAGATGTGAGATAACTTAGAGGAAATAAAGTAAAGCGTTCAATGTAACAAATAGTATGGGTAAAGCCTTATTACAATCCAAAATCAAAATACTTAGGAACTATAAAGAAAAACAAATAAAATAAAGCGTCTCGCTAGCTGGCTACCATAGAGTCCCTTCATTCGTCGAACTGCCTATTAAGGGTTTCTTGAGAAAATAAAAGAGGGAGTGAGTTTCGAAACTCAGTGTGTACAACCCTCAGCAATCATTAACATGCAAGCAATCAATTGGGCCTAAGCCCAAATCACAGTATCATCGTAATATATCACATATGCAATGCAGTAAAAACCTTCCCCAATAATCCATCCGCTACACAACATTTCCCGACCAACCTTATTCACCTGTAGGGATTTCTAAATCGACCCACCCATCCGCTACACAGCAATAGTAGCCCGGTTGCGGTACTACCTAACGTTGCAGCAAAGCTGCTAATCACATATTGGGCTTTAAAAGCCAACGGTGGATCCACGGTCGTCAAGCAACCAAGCGATCCTCAAATTCTTCCTCTGTACCATAATTCCCACTCATATGCAACCTAAACAGAATATCATATGAATGCTGCAATCATACATATAACATAAATCCTACATTTAACACATAGGGATATTTTAGTCATTTTTGCTCTTAAGGCATTCTGGTCATTTTTAAGTTTTATGGATTCAGTACCTACCTGGCCCGCTAACAAGTCCCCGTTGGCCAAAGTGAATAGGCACTATGCACCAAGTAGGATTTCAGAGAAGAGGAGGTGGGTCATTGAGACCGCTTAATTATCAAGCTCTCCTTAGATCCAATCCTAGACATGCATATACCCATTACCACATTTCAACCTTATGACTTGTCCACGGTTACATTTTTGTTTTTAAGTTTTATGAACGTTTGGCCGTTAATAGATACTAAGCCCAAACCCATATACAAAGCCCATTTTCAATCATATGGCCTAATAGGCCCAAATCATAATCGTATGGCCCATTAGGCCCAAATCCATTTCAAATCATGTAACATGCATGATTAACTCAATTCATATAACAAAATCCATAAATTTCACAAAACTTAGCCTCAGGGCCCACCGGGCCCATTTAGCCACTTTCGGCATTTCGACTTTTTGGCATTGCCGATATCGTGTGTGTAGTGTTTGTACACACCTAATTGACGACCTACACTACACTATCCTCAGCCTTGACCTACAATCAAAACCTTTTTCGAATCAATTCCAAACCCTACTATAACTTTATCAAATCCCGAAACTTACTGTAGCCTTACCATGTACCTTCGGCTTTTATAGCCTTTCCCTTAGCAATTAGTCTCGAATATTCTTAGATCTGCATTAACACACATATACTATCAACATCAAATGACTCGTCTTCCACATGAGTCACCCTTATAGGCTACACATATATATTCAGCCACCCCTTTAAGAAACCGAAATTGTGAATGAGACACTTACCGAAACTCACCTTGAATCGTGCGGCCTAAATATCCACTGAATATGCAATCGGCTCCTAACCCCCTTGATTGAAGGTAGCAAAATAGATTGTAATGGAGAACAAGAGAAATTGGTAAAGGGTATGGTTCTTCGGCTTTTAAGAGAGAAAAGAATAATGGGACCACTAGGGGTTTCGGCAAAATAATGGATGGCTTAATTGGCAAGGGAAATGTTCGGCTATGGATGAAACAAAAGGGAGAGGAAGAATTCGGCAAGAAAAAGAAAGAAGAGAAGAAAAAAAAATACAAATTGGCACTTGAGGAAAATATGAGAAAATTTAGCATTAGCCTAGGATTCAAATTCGGCACATATGTATAGCCTATAGCCTCAATTCCCAACTCAGCTCCATCACTTCCCCCTTCTCATCTCCTCGTTTTTCTCCCTGATAACTCCCCACTCTTTTTCCTAAATTTTCTCTTCTGATTACCTCTCTGAGAGTCCAGCTTCACACCACTATCAATCTTCTAGAAGCCTAAAATTTAACTCTAAAATAAATTTAATATTTTTCCCTTTTAAGCATGGATCCAAACTTAACTATGGGCCTTCTAACACACAAATAATATTTGCCTAAGCACACTAGGCATATATTCACATGAAAACCACACAAAAAGAAGTTCAGGATTTTTGGGGCGTTACACACCTGATTGACAACTCGCTCCTACACTATCCTCAGTCTTGACCTACAATCAAAACCACTTCCAAATCAACTCCAAACCTTACTAAAACTTTATCAAATCCCGAAGCCTTACCGTAGCCTTACCGTGAACCTTCGGCTTTTCTAGCCTTTCCTTAGCGAATAGTCTCGAATATTCCTAGATCTGCATCAACACACATATTTTATCAACATCAGGTGACTCGTCTTCCACACGAGTCACCCTTATGGCTACACATATATTCGGCCACCCCATAAGAAACTGAAATTGAGAATGAGACACTTACCGAAACTCACCTTCAAACTAACGGCCTAGATATCTACTGAGTGTGATCAGCTTTTAAAATCTTGATTAAAGGTTGTAAATAACAAAAACAAATTTGTGATGGAGGAAGCAAAAAAAATCGGCAAAGGGGATATGGGTATTCGACTTTTAAGAGATTAAGGAAAGAAATCGGCAAAGGGGATATAGGTATTCGGTTATTGCAAAAGAGGAAAAAGAACTAGAAAGAATGAGAAGAATGAAACATTCTGTTTGGCAGAGCAAGGGAAACTCTTCAAAAAGAATTTGGCACCTCCTATAAATACCCAAAGCGGAACCCCTAAAGTCCGAATTGGCTCCACTTCATCCACATCTCATCTCCTAATTTTTCTCCATGATAAGCTCTCCTAACCTCTTCCTATAGTTTCTCTTCTGATCACTCTCCTTAGAGTCCATCTTCATGCCACTTCCAACCTTCCAGAAGGCCAAAATTAAACTTCTAAAAATACTAAGCTAGGATCCAAAACTTAACCATGGCCCAATACTTCTAGGCCCAAAATTCGGGGTGTTACATATATTTTATAATTTTTTTACGATTTTTATAATTTTTTATAATTTTTAATATTTTTATTAAAATTTAATAATTTGTATAACTTTTATTTTTATCATTTTTTTGTCACATGTCACATTGTGGTGGCTTTAATTGAAAATTTTAAGAGCGGTTAACTTTAACGGATAACTATTAAAGTTAACTATCAAAGGACCTTTATGATACATTTTGACAGTTCAAATACTCAATTGAGAGGAAAAAAATAACAGACACTTAATTTTTTTTGAAAAAGTAAAAAAAATTAGTTCTAACTAATAAATAAACAAAATAGATTTATTTACAGATTATGTATATAACTAGCTCAAGGTTTGGGTAAATTTTTAATAAATTAAATTTTAATTATATTGAGCATTTTGTTAGTATTATTTTCCTTTTCAAGTGTTGTGGCGAGCTTATATATAGGGGATAAAAGAGTTTATGTGTATTGAATTTTATCAACAGTGGAATTATACATTGTTCCTTTTAATGACAGTAATGTGACATTTTAAGATATGACTTTTGAGGACAACTAGGTAATTTAATAAGCTTGAGATTCTCGGTGCGTCTAGCAAAGGTAGTCATCATGAAAGTTTTTTGGTTTACTATGGTTTAAGGTTCACCAAGTTCACCCAATTAAAAGTTTGCTCGGTGTAGACACGTTAACTTGTGGTTTGCTTGTTGATGATACATGGAGGGACATGTGGAGAAGGTATAACAATAATATAATTTTTGGCCTCTAAACTTGACAACTAAGTCCTTTTTGGTACTTATACTTTTTTTAGTTCACTTTAGTCCTTGAACTTCGTAACTAGATTCATTTTAGTCCATGAACTTATTTTGTTAAGATTTAATAATGTGACCATTGTTATTGGAATATGACCAAATCAGATGAACTAAGAATTGATCGATATAACAGTTCTAACAAAAAGGTTGAACCAATTGACTAGGAAATTGCCGATACAAAAAATCGACAGTTGAATAAGGTGAACTGATTTATTTTTTTTAGATTTTTATAAAATTTAATTATTTATTTAATTATTTTTTATTTGATAATTGAACCAATCGAATTGGTTGAATCGAGAATTGGTGGTCTAATATGTTCAACCACCAATCGAGTTATAAAAACATTGAAATGAAATTTTGATATTGTACTATACCATCACTTGAAAATTTATATAATTTTCAAATTTTTAAATGATGATGTAATACGATCATAAAATTTTACATCATTAAACTTCCAAAAACTAAAAATAGAACTCATTGTTAAGTTGAAATACTAGGTAGACAAAAAAAAAATATCCCTAACTTAAACAAGATTTGTGCTCCAACTCAGCAACTTCTAGTTGCTTCTTATCTTATTATTCATGCATATTATTAGCAATAATTTATTAATTTCACACCTTTTCCTTTTCTCTATAAGCTCCTTCCTTGGGAGTCCCATCCCTTTGGGTTTCTGCTTTTTAATCTTCTTCCTTTCAAAAGTTTGATCATATGGATTCTCCTTTCAATTGCCTTTTGTTTGGTAAGTTTCTTTCTTGATTTACTGGGTTTTTTCCTCTTCGTTTTCTATCTTTTTTGTTTCTGATTTTTGGGCCTTGGATTTCGCTTCTGTTCTTAAAGATTTGGATGATACCCTTTACCCTTCAAGCATTGGAATAGCTCAGGGTATCAAGAAAAACATCGATGGTTAGTCACTGCCATTTCATAAAATTCTCCAATTCTTTATATTTATTTGCACCAACATGGGAAAGATAATAATAAAAAATAAACATTTGAACAATTGAAATTCATTTTCTCTTATGACATTTCTGTAGATTTTCTAATTGAGAAATGTGGAATGCCGGCGACGAAAGCTTCAAATCTCAGAGTCGAACTCTTCAAAACTTACGGCAGCACCCTCGCCGGATTGCGGGTAATTAAACATAACTTTAATGATTCCAGATTTAATCCTTAAAAATGGGAATAATTTGAAGTTGGTTTGACTTGTTTTAGCAGGCGTTAGGGTATGACATCGATGCCGATGATTACCACGGGTAAGAAACACCTTATCCAACATTCATTTCCTGTGTTAATCTAGAATTCATTTGATGATCAAGATTAAGTTTTTACCTTTCATGTGTTGCTAGTTTTGTCCATGGGAGATTGTCATACGATGTGATCAAGCCAGACCCTCAGCTACGTTCTCTGTTACGTAGCATCACCCAACGGAAAATTGTAAGTTACAAATCGTTAACAACATATGAAACTGTAATCTAAAGCGCTTTCAAATTTGGTGAAACAGATATTTACGAATTCGGACAGAGTTCATGCGGTTAAGGTAATGAAAAGGTTAGGAATAGAAGACTGTTTCGACCAAATCATATGTTTCGAGACACTGAATCCTAATTTGTCAGAATCAAAGTGTGTCGTTCTCAAGCCGTCGACGGATGCCATCAAAATTGCTCTTCACGTCGCACGCGTTGATCCCCCACGCACCGTAATATTCCTTTTTCTTTTTCAATTTCACCTATTTTTTTATTACAATTAAATTATCTAGATGCTCTCTTTTTTTGGTGCAGCTATTTCTAGACGACAATGTTCAGAATGTATCCGCTGGAAAGACTTTGGGCCTCTGGACTTGTTTGGTAATTTCCAATTTTTTAAATTAAAAAAAAAAAAAACTACTCATTTAAAATGAATGAATCTAATATTATTGTGTGGTCTAAGGTTGGGAAGAGTGGTGAGGCAAAGGAAGCAGATTATGCAATAGACGAAGTCAAGAATTTAGGGGATGTGATACCGGAAATCTGGGTCAACAAACAGGGTGGTGGTGATAGAAGCAGAAGTGAATTGGAGTTGGATCAATTCAATTTCTTTGGGGACCTAATTGAAAAAGATGTGGGCTTAGCTCTTACGGCCCCACTATGCACATGATTAAAAAAATCATGTTAACCAGCCATGTATAACGTAACCGAGCACGTGTTAATAAATCTATACGACCCATCAATGTTTATCCCAAATAACTTCAGAAGCTTCAATTGCATAAATTAATTTCACCTTTGCTGTCAAATTTTAAGATTTCTTTGTATTACTTATTTTCTTTCGTTTGTAATATTAATAAAATTTCTTTTAGTTTTTATGTTTTCTTCTCAATTGATATGTGCCATGTCTCAACTTGTTACATTGTAATTCATTAAAAAAAAAAATCCCATCTCTGAGTTCATTTAAATTATTATAATTTTTTTTAAAAAAAATACATAATAACAATAATTGGTGTCAGTATACATTCTTTTATGTAGATCATAATAATGAGCTCTGCATAAAATATGTTGGAAAAGAGACTCACGTATCGTAATTATAGATGATGAGTCTCAAATTCAGACCTTCAAAGTTTGGAGTTCCAGTCTTTGCCAATTTCATCGAGTTTTTATTTTTAACATTTTATTTTAAAATAATGTGTTTAAAGTAATCGTTCATACATAGACTTGTAAGTCAATTTAAATTTTATTCGATTGGGTCAAATAAAAAATTCAAATAAAATTTTTGTTAATTATTTTTATTGTTATTTCTAATGATGCATTAAATAAGTTGATTTGCAGTCATTTTAAGATTCATAATAAATTTTACTCTAAGAACTATTTTTATTTTTAATTTATTTTAAAATAAAAGGGTTGATTAGTATGTTTATTCACAAATTAAATTAGGATCTGTTTCCAACCTACTTTGGATTAAAGAAGAAATGGGAGACTTACACAATTCATTTTATAATGATTCGGTACCAATTGTCTAATTCTACTATTTTGGTATATCTCAATTAAGAATTTTTCAATACTCTATAAGAATTGATACATTTTAAGGAGAATATAACCTTTATAAATTTATTTTTTTTCTTAAGTCTTAAATAAAACATTTTCCCCCTAATTTTTATGGCTAAACTTAGATCCTTTTTAATTTTTACGGCTCAACTAAACGCCTCCCCATTTACAATTGGTGAAAAAGATGAAGCAAACAAAGAAACCTTTAAGAAGGTATGTCTTTACAAAGTTAAGTTCTACAAAAAATGAAATTCGAGTGATAAAAGATTTTACAAGTAGAACTTTGTGACTATATACAAGACAAAAGTGAGAACTAAAGAATTTGAAGTTTTTCTCGCCTTTGATACTTGGATATGTGTCTTTCTAGTCTTAAAGTATTCTTGACTTGTATTTATACACTCTAATTGATTTGTATTTTTGGACTAGTAAGACTTGTCAGTTCTTGACTTTCAACCAAATAATTTTTTTCACCATCCATTGATGAAAAACATTAACATTGTAATTCATTGTCTTTAGTCGCTCAATAATTTTTTTAAAAGAGACCAATTTACTCAATATCGAAATTGAAAGTAACTGGAAATATCTTTTACCAACAAAATTCGTCCTCGTAAAAACTATATTTTCAAAAACTCTCTCACAATCTCTTTTACGTTAAATCACTCACAAAAGGAGAAAAAGTTTACTCACAAATGACGACTGAATTTTAAACTCAATTGTTTTGGTTACAGGTGAAAGTGCGGTGCAGTTGCAAGTTCTTGACGTAATTGATGGTTTTGACATTTTTGGGGTGAGAGGAACTATGGGTATACTTTGTGTTTATTAAATTTCTGTCCGTGTCTAAATACCAGATTGTTGTATACTTCATTATTCCAAATTTCCAATTAATGATTTGTAGTGAAAGTGTTTTGTTAAACAATTAATGATAAAAGATGATGATATTAAAAGAAATAAGGGCGTAAAGTAGCTGAAGCCTTGTTTTTTTATGCTGCTTCATTTTCTTCCTACAAGTAAAAGCGATATCAGTCTCTTGGTTTAATTTAGCCCGATTTACTTGGCTCTGGACCAGCCATAATTTCATGATGTTAGTTCAAATACAATCATGTTGTTGAGTTTATATGTCATTTGTGGGGTTTGCAGACCTTATTTTTAGGGATTGTGTTGTTAGTGATATTAGTTAGTTTCATTTTTTAAATATTCGTGCTTTTATTTTTATCACATTGTTGTTTTTTCTCTGCTTATTTAAAGCTTTGGTTGATGAATAATATTTGATGTAGTTCACAAGATCATCGATTTTCTGTTCTTCTATCTCTATTGTTAATTTCTTTTCTTTGTAACAGTGGTATCAGAGCCAAGTCATAAGCATATGATGGTAGCAGAAAACCTTGTCCAGCCTACTATTCCTCGTTTTGATAGTCACTATGACCATTGAAGCATGCTAATGGAGAATTTCTTGAGGCTAAAGAGTATTAGCATGTTGTTGAATCTGGAGTGACAGAACTGGAGCAATGTGTTGTAATGATAGATACACAGAAAGTAGAATTGGAAGCATTAAAGTTGAAGGATCTCAAAGCCAAGAAGGATCTCTTTTAAGCCATTGATCAAGACACTTTAGAGACAATTCTTTGCCAAAATACATTCAACTAGATATGGGACTCGATGAAGAGAAAGCATCAAGGGAATGAAAGGTCGAAGCGTGCGCAGCTGTAAAGTTTTCGGACTGAATTTGCAAACTTAAGAATGAAGTCCAGTGAGTCAGTTACTGATTTTTTATTAAGAACGATGGCAATCGCCAATAAGATGAGAATCTATGGAGAAAGAATGGAAGATATTGTCATTATTGAGAAGATTCTTAGATCGATGATAGCAAAATTTAACTTTGTTGTTTGTTCGATGGAATAGTTAAGAGATGTTGGTTCCCTTACACCTGATGAACTACAAAGTTCTTTGCTGGTTCATGAACAAAAGATTGTCTAGCAAGATAAAGAAGAACAAGCGTTGAAAGCGACAATTAATCCAAAAGTTCCTAGGGTAGGAAACAAAGATGGAAGGACAAGAAGGAGCACCACAACGCAGATGAGGATTATTCTACTCATTTTAGAGAAAAAACAAAAGGCCGTGACAATAACTATTCATAAGGTTACAAGCAAAAGTCTGTAGACAAGTCAAATATTGAATGTTACAAATGTCATAGGTATGGTCATTAAAAATCAGAGTGTAGAACTAATCTTAACAGAAATCGTGGTACGAAATCAAATTTTACAGAAAAAGAAAAGGAAGAAGAAATTTCTCTCTTGATGGCATGTCCTGTAAAGGAAGAAATTCACCAGAATCTATGGTATTTAGACACAGGCTGTAACAACCATATGTGTGGGGATAAGATGATGTTTTTTGGATTAGATGAAGCATTCCGAAGCATTCTTTCATTTGAAGATAATTCTAAAGTTTCTGTCTTGGGTAAAGGCAATGTGAAAATCCACATCAAGGAGAATACTACTCAGGTTATTTCCAATGTTTTTTTTTTGTTCCTAATTTGAAAACTAATCTGCTCAGTGTTGGTCAGCTTCAAGAGAAGTTATATGTGATTTTTATCAAAGATGGAGTTTGTCGCATCCAAGATGAAAAATTGGACTTAATTACTCAAGTAAAGATGATAACAAACCAGATGTTCCCATTATATCTCAGCAATGCCGCTCAATCATGCTTTTCAGCAAGAATGAAAAATGAAGCATGGCTGTGGTATTTTCGATAAGGACAACTAAATTTTGGTGGTCTAAAAATGCTATAGTAGAAAAACATAGTAATTGGTCTTCCTAAAATTGAAAGTACTTCTCAAGTTTGTGAAGATTGTGTTGTTGGCAAACAACATCAAGACCACTTTCCAAAAAGAAAATTAAGGAGAGCGAATAAAGTGCTGGAACTGGTTCATTCCGATATATGCGGGCCTATCATTCTGACATCAAATGGTGGTAAACGTTATTTTATAACATTTATTGATGATTATAGTCGGAAAACCTGGGTTTATTTTTTATAGTATAACTCTGAAACTTTTTTAGCTTTCAAAAGTTTTAAGGCATTTGTTGAAAAGAAAGCAAGAATGCCTATTAAGACTCTTCGTAGAGATCACGGTGGAGAATACAACTCACAAGAATTTGTTAGTTTTTGTGAGGAGCATGAAATTCAAAAGCAACCTACTACAGCCTACACCCCATAGCAAAATGGTGTTTTAGAGAGGAAGAACCGTAAAATTTTAAATATGGTGTGAACCATTTTAACAAGAAGTGGTATTCCAAAAAGTTTTTGGCCTGTAGTATCTTTTGGAACATAAATTCTCCCACGGAAATAGAGTACCTTTTTGCTATTCAGTTCAAAATTCACAGTATTATCAGTCTTAACCTATCAGAACCGTAGACCCAACGACTCATTCTCCAACTGTTTATCCTTAATTTGATTAATCCACGTTAGTTTAACCTGAAGCTCGACTAGCAGACTACCATCATCAAATAAACTGAGACGAGCAAACATCACCCTCAGATTAGTTACAGCCCTTCGGCTCAGTGCGTCGGCCACTACATTGGCCTTACCAGGATGGTATTCAATCGTACAATTGTAGTTCTTAAGCAGCTCAATCCATCTACGCTGCCTAAGATTCAGCTCCTTTTGAGTGATGAGGTATTTGAGGATCTTGTGATCAGTGTAAATGATACACTTCTCACCATACAAGTAATGCCTCCAGATTTTTAGTGCGAAAACCACAGCGGCCAACTCCAAGTCATGTGTCGGATAATTTACCTCATGAGTCTTAAGCTGACGAGACGTATACGCTACCATCTTACCCTATTGTATCAACATACATCCTAAACTGACATGTGATATATCGCTATAAATAGTAAACTCTTTTCCAGACTCTCGCTGTACTAAAATAGGGCTTCAGTCAGTACAGTCTTAAGCTTCTCAAAGCTTTCTTACTACATCAGTCCAGTTAAATGGTACACCCTTATGTAGCAGCTTAGTCAAAGGTGCGACAATCAGTGAAAACCCCTCTACAAATCGTCGGTAACACCCTGCCAGTCCCAGAAAACAACGAATCTCAGATATAGTCTTAGGCTACTTCCAATCCAAGACAGCCTCAATCTTATGATGATCGACTCTAATCCCCTCAGTAGAAACCACATGCATCAGAAACATTACTTCACGTAACCAGAACTCACATTTACTAAACTTGGTGTAAAGTTATTTCTTTTGCAGAACCTGTAGAACCACTCTGAGGTGTTCACTGTGCTCATCCTCAGTCTTCGAATACACCAGTATATCATCAATAAATACCACTATAAACCAATCCAGATAGGGCTAGAACACTTAGTTCATCAGATCCATGAAAGTTGCTGGTGCATTTGTCAGCCCAAACGGCATCACTAGGAACTCGTAATGACCGTATTGAGTCCTAAATGTTGTCTTGTGCATATCGGCCTCCTTAACCCTCAACTGGTGTTACCTAAATTAGAGGTCAATCTTGGAGAAAACTGAAGCACCTTGGAATTGGTCAAACAGATCATCTATCCTCGGTAGAGGTACTTATTCTTTATGGTCAACTTGTTCAGTTGTCGGTAATTAATACATATACGCATGGACCCATCCTTCTTTTTTACAAACAGAACTGGGGCTCCCCATGGAGACACACTAGGGTGGATGAATCCTCGATCCATTAACTCTTGAATCTGAGCCTTAAGCTCCACAAGCTCCTTAAGTTCCATTCTATAAGGAGCGATGGACATCGGAGTTGTACCAGGAAGGAGCTCAATCCCAAACTCTACTTCATAGTTTGTAGGTAACCCAGGTAGTTCTTCAGGAAAAACATCCAGAAAGTCCTTAATCGTCCTGATATCCTTAACCGAAGAATCCTCTGAATTTGAAACACTGATGTAAGTCAGATAGGCCTTACATCCATTGCAAGCCAACTTTTTGGCCGTCAATGCAAAAATCACATTCGATAAGTAGTTCCGACGCTCCCCAATTACGACTACCTTGCTGGCCTTCGCAGTTCTCAGTACAACCCTTTTTGTGGCTCAATCTAAGTTCACTCGGTGCTTGACTAACTAGTCCATTCCTATTATTAGATCGAATTCTCCAAAAGGAAGTTCCATCAGATCAGCTAGAAAGATAGTCCCTTGAACCTCTAAAGGAACGTCTCTAACCAACTTATTTACCCTTACTGATTGTCCGAGCGGACTCAGTATAGTCACCTCACTTGTAGTGCTCTTAACCAAGATACCTAAGTTCTTAGACACAGTACAAGCTATATAGGAGTGAGTGGGTCCTATATCTATCAGTGCAGTATAAGGTACATTATAAATAAAGAATGTACCCGTGATTACGTTCGGAGCATCTCCCTTCTCTCGGTGACATGCAGCATAAACTAGAGCCGGTTGCCTCACCTTAATATGCTTAGCACCTCTGCTCGGTGCTCTCTGACCATGACCCAAACCATTACCACCTCTTACCTGATTGCGACCTCTTAAAGGTTGCTGAACTACCCTCGGTGGCTGTGCAGTACCTATACCCAGAGCTTGCATCTGATCGAGCCTCCGCGGACATTCTCTAATACGGTTCTCTAGTAAACTACACCTCAAACAAGCCCCAGTCCTTTTCCAGCATTCGCCCAAATGGCGTCTACACGATTAGTGCATGGCTGCTGTCCAGTAGCAACAACAGGGGCCCCAACTCTGGTTGACCCATCAATTCTAGCCTTTTGTTAAGCCTCTGTATGAAACTCGAGGGCTCCGAATCCCTCTTGGTCCTACCTTTCTCTTTCTCATGGTTTTGGCACTTTAACCTCCTCAGCGATCTTCGCCTTATCAACCAGTGCAGAAATATCTCACTCCCTCCGTGGAGCTATCAGAACCCTCAAGCTGTTCTTAAGGCCATCCTTGAAGTGAACACAGTGCTCATATTCAGTTGCCACCATACCTCACGCATAGCGGCTCAATCGTAAAAATTTGGCCTCATACTTGGCCATTAATCTATCTCCTTGGGTCAAATTCAAAAACTCTCTCCTACGGGTATCCGCATAGTTGGCCCCTACATATTTCCCCTGGAAGGCGATCTTAAAGAACTTCCAAGTAAGTCGTTCGGGCTGAATGCCCTCCTTAATAGTGAGTTACCACTGATATGCCTTATCACGCAATTGCAATACAGCAACCTTTAATTTCTGTTCGAGGGTGCAGTCCAAATAATCTATAATCCTCAAGTACCACATGTACTCCTTTTCTAATCTTATTTATCTGTATTAACAGTTTTATGCGGATCAGTTTACAATTCCAATATTTATTAATCAAGTTTTATGTAAAACAGTATCAGTAATTTAGTGGTCGTTTTCGTAAATCGTAGTTTCACTACAGTTTTTAGTATGCACTAACTAAAGTGTTTTCAGTACAGTATACTACCTATAGTAGTCTTAATATATACTATCTATAACATTTCAGTTTAAAACAGACAACAGTTTTAAAAGACTTACAAGATCGGCATCGGAGACTTGGTGTACCACACATTCGGTAAAAATATTTCAAATAATTAGAAATCAATTCTTCAAAACTTAAATCTTAAAAACCTAAATCTACAGTCAAGTTTTGTAACCTGTCACTAATACCACTAAATGTAACACCTCAAACCCAGCCTAGACGTTATGGCCGAATCTAGTGGTGTCACATGGTAGTGCTTTTGAAATCGTAATGTCACTAAAACTGGTTTCTGTTTAGAACTTCTTTTCATTATTTTTATGTTAATTCTAAATCCTGTCATTTGTGTCCAAAATGTTATTACAAATTGTTCCTCATTTCCAAAACGTTATACCTTGCAGAAGCTTTTTAAAACAGTTCGCATTATCGTAGGTATTTTGTTAAAAACATGCATTACTTTTGAAAACCCAAGTTTTACCCACTTCTAGTAGGTATAAAACATAAAGTAGAATAAAATCCAAATTTTAAGAAAAAATCCATAGATGCCATCTTTATAGAAAAATACCCAATTTAAACTTAAAAATCATAACTAAGTACGAAGCAACATAAAAGAGGTCATGTGGCCACCGGTGGGTTCTCAGTCGCACCAATCCGCCTATGATTGGGGATTACCTGTACAGTAAAGACAAAAAGGTAAGTTTACGACAACTAAGTGTGGACTCCCCATAGGCAACAGTCAAGCAATCAGCAATAAAAAACACACAGTCTGGGCCTAAGCCCTTTTTTAATATCAATAATAGTATAAGTTTGGGCCTTAGCCCATTTCAATATAGTAAGCAGTAAGACCTTAGTACATCACAATATCAGTAACAGTGATAGTAGTAGTAACAGTAACAGTAGCAGTAGGGCGTTAGCCCTAGTAGTAGGGCCTTAGCCCATCACAGTATTAGTATGTAGTAATGCGGTGTACAGTATGCAAGTCCTACCCAACCAACCACTATACACCATCTCCTGCCCAACCCTGCACTCCTGTGGGGATTAAATCACCCACCCATCCCTACACTTACAAGTAGCACCTGTTGCGGCACTCAACAATATTTGCAGCAGAGCTGCCAGTATAATAGGCTTTAAGCCATCAGTGATTTGCAGCAAAGCTGCCACTATAACAGGCATTAAGCCTTTCAGTACACTTCCTCTAATCATATCATTCCAACCCCATGTAATGCAACATAAAGTCATGACATGTCATTTTATGGTAACATACATATCATTAATACGGTATAGTCATCATGCTCAGAATACAGTCATACATATATATATATATATATATCACTCAGTCAATTAGGGATCTAAGTAAAGCTTACTGGTCATGATTGTGATGAAGTAATAATAATGATCGTACCTAGAAACGAACTATTATCACGATAAAGGGCAAGCGCACCTATCGAATAGTAGTATAGTCAGTGGTAAGACCGAAATGTCAAATCCAAGGAACTAAAAGTACTAGTAATAAATTTCTTCCTATTATCTAGCCTAGAAATAAAAGGAGGTTGTTTATAAACTAAAATTCTAACTAACTAAAGACGCAACAAAGAATAAGTTGGAGAATTACTTTGGGAAAACTGATTGATGAAAGCAATACTCAAGGAAGAATCCACCTAGACTTTACTTGTTATTTAACTCTGAATTAGACGATTTCTTCATTCGACTTGATCCGTAGAGATCCCTAAATTATGTTAATATCTCCGTCGAGACTAAGAACAACTAACTCTAGGTTGATTAATCAAAATTTCTTTCTAATTAAAACCCCTATTGTTGCATTAACTTGATCTATGGATCCTCCTATTAGATTTGACTCTAATCCGACAGATTTTTGTCGTCCTATGTCTAGGATTGCGATCAACTCTGCTTAATTGTGTTGGATCTATTATTAAACAGGGACTTTTGCTCATCTGAATAAGCACATTCAACTTGAATTAATATCCTGAAATATCAACTCAAGAATTAAAAACATAATTAAGAACAAATCGAATATTTATCATATATGTAACACCTCGAAAATTTCTACAGTAAGATATTATCCTTGATATAGTAAAATAAGGAAATAAAGTGACAAGAAGAGGAAATTTGAGTTATGTCATTGGGAAGTATATTATGACATATTAATTAAAGAAAGGACTAAATTGTCAAAATGAGAAAAGTTTTGTTGCTCAAGAGTAAATACTCAAAACTTAAGGGGTTAAAGTGTAAATATGAAAAGTTGAAGGACCAATAGTGCAAATATTTTAGGGGTGGAATAATCTAGAAACTAAGGAAAATGGATGAATTAGGACTAAATTGAATAGGTGAAGAATTTTGAGGGACTAAATTGCAATTCTACCCAATTAAGTGATGACTCAAGGATGGAATTTTAAAAGATCACGAAGGGCAAAATGGTCAATTGGAAGAGAGAGAAATCTAGAAAGTAATTATGATGTTGATGATATTTTCTAATGATTTTATTAGAAAAATATTATTTTATTAATATTTAATAGGATATTTATTATTATTTTATTATTTTATTTATTATATATATATGTGTGTGTGTGAAAAGAAAAAAAGGGAGGAGAAGGGGAAAAGAAACAGAATAGCAAACGGGAAAAGAAGGGAAGAAAAGAGAAGGAAAAAGAAAAAAGAGAAATTGAGGATTTAAAGCTTGGATGTTTAATAGGTAAGTCAATTAAGCCCTTTGCTTTAAATTTGATGTTTTAAAAGCTTTAAAACAAAGTCTTGTTAAGATTAAGTTGATATTTTGATAGTTCATAGATTTCTAAGAGTAGTTCATGCTGAGCAAGAAGATGAAATAGGGGTTTATTTGATAGAATTTTAAGTTAGAATGAAAAAGAGGATTAAATTGTAAAAGAGGCCATAAGTTTTATATAGTAGGGATTGAATTGGAAGAAGTTTTAAATTTGAGTTCTAATATGAACATGGGATGGTTAGGTTAAATATGGGAAGAGATTAAGTAGAAATGAAGCATGAATTGAGTTGTAACAGTAAGTAAACTTAGTTAGGATTTAATTGCAAAATAAACTATAAGAAACAGTTTTGGGCAGCAACATAAGCTTAAATTTGAAAAATCACCAAAAATTGTATAAACCGAATTGGAGGATGAATAAGATATGAAATTAAAGTTTATTGAGTCTATTTCCATATAAAAGAAACATAGAAAGTAAAGGAATTCTGTGTTTTGAGATATTTATATTTTTGTGAGACTGGTTCAGAATAATTTCGGGATCCTCTGTTCTGACTTGGGAAAATCATTAAAAATTGTATAAAAATAATTTTGAGACATAATTTATATGGTTAGATTCCTGAATGAGTCTATTTTCAATATAAATAAACGAGAACATCAATTGAATTCTGTACAAAGAGATAATTAAATTTTACCGAAGAGTGGTCAGAACTGTCAAACAGTAAAATAAGGGAGATTTTAATGAATAAACTGTACTAATTGGCTAAACCAAAAATTCTAAAAATTTTATGGTAATAAGATACATGAGTATAGTTTCAAGGAAAATTTACGGATCTTAATTTGGAGTTCTGTAGCTCAAGATATAAATAATCTAGTAACTATGACTCAAATGGACAGTTTTGAAAATACATATAAGTAAATAGTGAAAGTTTTGATAATGTTACTTATAAGCATGTTATTTAAATTAAGGATGTGGAATGGAGTGGAGGAGGAGGAAAATATGTATGAATATTCAACTAGCATGGCTAATTTACATGTTTTAGGCTCAGGGACTAAATTGAATAAAAGTACAACTTTATGGGTGATTTTGTAAAAATGTCAAAAATGATCAAATTGCATGTAATGGATTATTTTATTACTTAAATTACAAAATTGAATGAAAATATTAATTTAGATCAAGATCAGACGAAAACATGTTTTAGGGATTAAATTGAAAAGTGTTGAAATTATGAAAAAAATTATGATATTTCATAAAATTCATGGGCTCTTATCAATATGTATAAGAATAATGGTTGTAAACAAGGATTAAATGACAATAATTTTATTTTTCTGAAATCAAGGATGAAATTGTAATTAATTAAAAGTTTTAAGGGTAAAATGGAAATTTTGCCTATAGCAATAATTAAATGTATTAGAATATGAAATTAATGAAAATGATGATTAAATTTATTTATAAAGATCCATGCAACTAAAATACGAGACTTAAACGTGGAAAAAAAAAGAAGATATCGGATTAGTGAAATTATAAACATAAACAAGCAACGAGGTAAATTAGTGTAGCTTGAATTGTATTTTTAAATACACGAAATCTTGATATAATGAATTACTTGATTTAAGTTTATGACAAAATGGCAAGAAAATGATATTTATCTTGACATGTAAATAGGTGATTATTTTTTTATACGACGATACAAGAAAAAAAAAAACTAAGCATGCTGAGACGAGTAATAAAATTCAAGTAAACATGTCGAGAAAAATAAGTACGTTTAGGGACAATATGTTTGATTTTAATTGGTCCTAAATATGAATGCTAAATAATAAAATATCTGATAAATAAATTAGTAATTCCGGTAATGTTCCGTAACCCTATTCCGGTGACGGATTCGGGTTGGGGGCGTTACAATATAATTCAGATAACAATAACAAGATTCGTCTTAGGTTTCATCCCCCTCAGGTATTTAGGGGTTTAGTTCATAATAAAAAGGGAAAATATCTCAAAATAAGGAAAACAACAAAACATAAAGAAAACCCGAAACTCCTGAAAGAATTGAAGGGAAATATTCAATCTTGATGTGGATCCTTGCTTCCGAGATGGATCAATCGGTGTTCCTTGAGTAATTCCATGCCTTTTATTCTGTGTGTCGGGGTCTCCCTTAAGTTCTCTCCTAGGGTTTTTATATAGACTCCGGAATACCTTTCTTAGCCTCTAAGTATCTTTCTCTGCGTGAAATTGAAATTTGTCATGACAGGGACACGCCTGTGTGGCACGCCCTTGTGAATCGAGCCCAAACCGTGTTCAAGTCTACTAATGTGGCATGGGCGTGTGGTGCGCCCGTGTTAGGAACTCCAGCCGTGTTGATTTTTCAATCTGGCTCATTTTCTTCGTTGTTGGCCCGTTTCTCGTTCTTTTCACTCTCCAGTGCTCACCTAAGTATAAACATGAAATTAAAGGATTAGGGGCTTTGGTTAGAGGTGTGGTCACAAGCTGAAAAAGAGGGTTAGAATCGAGATTGAACTGAAAAATCATCTAACTAAAAAAATATCTATCACTGAAATATATTCCTAAATTTGAGCTTTTTCCTTATGAATAACATCGTTTAAGATTCATAGCACATAATTACATAATAATATGCTAAACATTTAAATTACAATTGGTTTTTTTTTAAGAACAAATCGAATATTTTATGAACTTACAAACTGAAAAGGAGAACATAACTAGATAATTATTCAATTCAAATCTCGACAAAAATAGGGATCAAATTAGAGTGAGGGAAATTCTCAAAGAATCAAAAACATGTTTATGGGTTAATATTAAGGGTAAATCAATAAATGGTTTGTTAGGCTCAAGGGGGTTCACTAATGGTTAATTATAAGGGTAGGCTTTTATGGAGTAAGTGGGTTAAACCTAAGTGTCTTTATCATATTGACATATCAAATCAATGGTGTGGTCTTGACATACATAATCGAAGCAAGTTCTAGAATAACGGATCAATATTGACTCACTTAAAGCAACAATAAAAGTGAGCATGAAAGGATGTATGCTCAAAAGGCTCAAAAATCTCATAAGAATTATGACTTTTGATGTCAATCCTGTGAATTTCAAATTTCAAGATAATACCTAAATTTGGGGAAACAACCTAAAAAAATTTTAAATTCTCAAAAATTTCAACTTATCATGCTTGATTCTCTAATGTCTTAAAGTTTGAATAATCAAAGCACAAATACCTATGTCTTAATCCTAAACATATCAATAAAAATCATAAATCAATCAGAATTCATTCTAATAGTGATATGAGAAAGTGACTTGAGAGACAAGACAAAATTCAGGGATTTGAGAATAATGCAAAAAGTGAAAGTGAGTCTCCCCCACACTTAAGATGTACATTGCCCTCAATGTACAAGGATAGATTCATTTAAAATATAAGCATAAAATCATAAGATAGGGAAAGAAATGAGACTCCCTGAAAATTGGATGGTATCCTTGAGTTGGAAGTATGGAAACTTGATTCTGAGGCTAGGGCAAAAGTGAGGTTAGAGGAGGGTATTCCGGGTTTATAGAGATTGCCTATCCACAACTACTGTGTCAAAAATTTGGTGGCTATAGCTCTGGTTGAGTAGGACATAGCAGTCGTGGAGTAGTTTTCCCATTAGAGTTGGATTTGACAGAGTACTTTTGAGCTTTTAGACTCTGTGTAACTGCAATAATATCAATAAGACTTTAGGGAATATAAATTAGTATACTCATTAAGAAATAACCGATATAAAATGTTTAAAATATATTAGAATATTAAATTTTAAATAAAGAAAAAGATAAAGCTAAAGAAACTTAAAAAAGAAAGATAAAAATTAAAATTAAAAAAAAAACAAAATAAAAAGGAAAATAAAGAAAAAGATAAGAGGACTCGAAAGTCCTAATCCTCAGATGGTTCGTGAGGTGGGGGCGGTGATGAGCTGTGGAGGTGCTGACATATCTGCTGTAAAGTAGCGTCAATGTGATCAAAGCGCTGAAAACACTACTGCTCAAATCGTATAAGGTGCTCAGATATGTCAGAGTATGAAGCAGTCGCATGAACTAGATGGTGAATGGGCGGTGGCTGAGACGGTGGCTTCTCGTGAGATGGAGGGACATCATCAGTAATGTCCTCTGGGTTCTCTTGCCCGGTAAATTGAGCTAGATGGTACTGAGGAGGATCTGTTCCACGTCGACGCTCGATCATCCTCATGTGTAGCATGCTTTGGATGCCCTATGGGGACATCTGGCCTATAAGAGTGAGAAAAGATGATTGTGCTGCGGTGTTGAGGAGACCGAAGTGTCTCGTGAGGTGCGTCATATATGGGCCCATAGAAATTACCCCCTTTCGATGTCGCTCTGTCTAATGTTGAATGGCGAGGGTGATAAAATAAGCAATGTCGAACACGTGCCCGTGCGCCATACTCCACAGAAAATAGGCGTCGTGGGTGTTGACGACGTTGGTGCTCTCTCGTCGACCCATCAAGGTGTGTGCGAGGATGGTGTGTAGGTACCTCAGTGATGGGGAGAGAGCAGTCGCCTTAGAGCAACTGGGATCGTATATGGCTGAAGTAGGGACCAGGACCCCTCCAATATTTTGATGGAGAGTAGTGGATGTGACAATGGAGTTCGAATAGGTTTTCTTCCTCCATGAATCAGTCAGTATACAGGCCTAAAGCGACACCGAACTTAGGTACGCTTAGTTGGCGTACCAAACCGCTAAGACAGAACTAGACCATTACCGGATCGTCATACTGGGACATGACCGTCTGTAGGTGGAAGGTGGAACAGAACTCTAAAGTGAGCTCGAGATATGTGGGCTCGACGATCTCGAAGAACTGGTCTTGTGGATCCGTGGACAATAGGGCCTGAATCGCGTCTGTAAGTTGGACCTGCTCTAAAGCGGCCCAATCGATACACCGCCCCACTCCAAGAGGTCACGCCTTAAGAATCTGGAATAATTCCTCTTGGGAACCTTGCGGGAACTGGAGGAATGGGTGTCGGATCTCAGTGGTGGGGCTAGAAGAGGTTGCGCTGGGTCCCTTACGCTTTTTCAAAGTAGGGACGACAATTTTCTTACCATGTGAAGTCGACATTATGTACCTGAAAAAGTAAAGGATTAACAAATGAAAAAATAGACAAAGACTATCAATATTCATGAGTTAATCAATCGAGTAACGAACTAACCAAAATTATTTTAGTAGCATGTTCAATCAAGAACTAACGAATACTCGATGCAAGAGCTAATTTTAATAAGTAGATTAATTGTTTGAAGTATCCTAGGTATAAAACTAGCAAAACAATGAAGATGATGGCTATTATGGTAAGCAATTTGCATAAGAAAATCATGATTAAGAGTAACTTCTTATGCGATAGTCAAGAATAGCAGTAAAAGAAGAGTGCAAAATGGCATGAAAGTAATCTAAGTTAATAGATCATGAGAAACATATAAGAGGTAAATAAGTAGAGAAAAATAAGAGAATAAATAGATAAATAAATAAATAAGATAAAAATAAAAATAACAATTAAAAGAAAGGGAAAAATGGGAACCAATAGGGCAAGTGATGGTGGCTGGAGGTGGTGTGAGGTCAGTGCACGGGCATGCTAGTGGCGCACGAGCGTGGTCACGTGGGCTAGTGTTTGGCTGGTGGTGGGTCGTCGGTGGTGATGGTGGTGGAGAGGTAAAGAGGTTGGTGGTTTTGACTATGGGTGGGTAGAGAATGGGGGAGGGAGTAGTTTGGGGTTTTTGAGCAGATGGGGAAAGAGAGAGGAGTAAGAGGAGTGAAAAGGGGAGGGTTATGAGAGCGGTGGCTGGAGCTGTGGCCAGCTGAAGGGGCAGCGGCTTAGGTTTTTGAGGGTAGGAGAAGATGAATAGTAGAATTTGGGGGGGAGTATATATAGAAATCGGGTCACACTGGCGTGTGCCACGCCCGTGTGCCTTGCGTTCAACCCATGTGATTTGAAATTTTAGGATTTGGCGCCCCTGAAAGTTGGCCCACGCTCGTGTTCTTTGGGCATGTTGGTTCGTACGACCGTGTCACACGGCCGTGTCCTGCGTTGTTTGCTTGTCCCACGGTAGTATATTCAGTCACACTCCTGTGTTTAATTAGCCAGTTCAACCACGAGCTTAAAACACGGGCATGTCAAATGCCCGTGTTGATTTCCTAGCTTTAACCATGGTCTGAGGACATGGGCATGTCGAATACCCGTGTTGATTTAGCAGGTTCGCCCACGGCCATATCACACGGTCGTGGTGAGTTGTTGAAATTCGTGTCTAGGAAAAATTTTGCTCTGTTTTCACACGGTCGTATCGCACAATCGTGTCTCCAACCGTGGTGTGTCCACGGCTTTAGGCACGCCATTGTGCCTAGCCGTGTGGTTCTAAGAGACCTTCATTTTAGGACTTAATTAATGATTTAGATGTTAAAAACTGAAATTAGAGAGATTAACAACGTTAGTGCTCGGGTTGCCTCCCGAGAAGCGCTTATTTAGAGTCTAAGCTTGACTTTACCTTAATTTCACATGGTCATGGTGGTTTGAGGAGTTAGAACTCCTCCTTCCTGCTATCAATTCTATCATAATAAGGCTTGAGTCAAGTATAATTTACCTTGAAAGTGTCAAATATCTTATGTGTTATCTCGACTGTACCGTAGGGAAAGGTTTTCATTACCGTGAAGAGAGGTGCATTATCTGTATGAAGTTTTGAATTTGCAATTTGAGGGTCCTCATCCTCTAATAATACCTTATCCCCTACCTTGAATTGATTCTTTTTTACTTTAGGATCATCATGGTGATGCTTTGGTTCGGCGTGGCATATTTTTGTTTCCTTCTTGCTATAGTTTCACCACTCGTCTAGTTCGTCTATCCGTAACATTCGCTCTTCATGAACTGCTTCCTTGTTGTAGCATGAACTCAACTGTGGCTCAATTGTACTTTTTCTAAAAATGTCCTGGAACGAAGGTTGAACAGTGGGATTATACTTGTTAGAAGAACTCGTAATAACATCTTTATCATTAAAAGTTCTATTAGAATTACGAGCTTGCAGAATAATTGTGTCATCACCTACGCGAAGTGTGAGTTCACCTGTGCCTACATTAATGATAGTCCTAGTAGTTGCTAAAAAGGGTCGCCCTAAGATTAATGGCACATCGCTATCCTCATCTATGTCTAGAACAACAAAATCTATTGGGAATATAAATTTGTCAATCTTAACAAGCACATCTTCAATTATGCCCCTAGGAAATCTAATGGTTTTATCAGCCAATTGAATGCTCATCCTAGTTTGTTTGGGTTTCCCAAGACCTAGTTGTTTAAACAGCTTATAAGGCATTACATTAATACTAGCCCCTAAGTCAGCCAAGGCATTTTTAATATATAAACTACCAATTAAATAAGGAATCGTAAAACTCCCTGGATCTTTCAATTTGTTAGGTAGCTTGTTTTGTAAAATAGCAGAGCAAACTGCATTCAGCTCTATATGCGACGACTCATCCAGCTTCCGTTTGTTTGCTAGGAGCTTTTTTAAGAATTTAACCGCATTTGGCATCTGCGAAAGAGCTTCAATCAATGGTAAGTTAATTTGTAATTTCTTTAAAAGTTTAAGGAATTTACCGAATTGTTTATTTGTGCAGTCTTTCTTTATCGCATTCGGGTATGGGACATGAGGTTTATACTCCTTACTTACCGGTTTTTGTGTACCATGATTTACCTCAATTTGATCGTCACTTACCAAATTTTCTTTCCTCTTTTCAGATTTATGTTCAGCTAACCCTTCTTTGTCGTGCACAGTGATGGTATGGAGTTGCTCATTTGGGTTAGTTTCTGTGTTACTTGGCAAACCACCTTGTGGTCGTTCAGAGATCAGCTTAGCAAGCTGACCTATTTGGGTTTCGAGGCCTTGAATTGATGCTTGTTGATTTTTAAGTGCCGTCTCGGTATTCTAAAAATAGGTTTCTGATACTGAGATAAATTTCGTGATCATCTCCTCAAGGTTCGACTTTTTCTTTTGCTGGTAAGGTGGTTGTTGGAAGCCTAGAGGGGGTGGTGGTATCTGATTTCCTTGACCACCCCACGAGAAATTGGGGTGGTTCCTCCAACCTGCATTATAACTGTTACTATAAGGGTTTTTTTGAGATCTAGAATTATTACCCATATAGTTGGCTTGTTCGTTCTCTGTGCTAGGGTCATGAGATGAATAATCTGTGTTGTACATTCCTCCTCCATTTGAATTGCACCTCATCACTGGATGTACCTGCGTAGAGCCAACTAAACCGTCAATCTTTTTATTTAAGAGCTCTACCTGATTTGACAGTATTGTAACTGCGTCGACATTAAAAACACCGGCGGCTTTTTGTGGCTTTGTTCTCATGACTTGCCACTGATAGTTATTCAGTGACATCTCCTCTATAAACTCATAATCCTCCTCAGGTGTTTTGTTATTTATGGTTCCACCGGCGGCTGCATCGATCATCTGTCTTGTTGAGGGATTCAAACCATTGTGGAAAGTTTGCACTTGTAGCCACAAAGGTAACCCATGGTGAGGGCATATTCTCAATAAATCCTTGTATCTCTACCAAGCGTCGTAAAGTGTCTCTAAATCTATCTGCACAAAAGAAGAGATATTATTCCTCAACTTTGTCGTTTTAGCCGGTGGAAAATATTTAAGTAAAAACTTTTCAGTCATTTGTTCCCAAGTAGTGATAGACCCTCGTGGTAGAGAGTTCAACCACTGTTTAGCTTTATTTCTAAAAAAAAGGGGGAAATAACCGAAGGCGAATGACATCATCAGAAATGCCATTGATTTTAAATGTGTCACAGAATTCCAAAAAGTTAGCTAAATGTGCATTAGGATCTTCATCCTGCAAACCATCAAACTGAACAAACTGTTGAATCATTTGAATAGTGTTAGGTTTCAGTTTAAAATTGTTCGCAGCAATAGCAGGCCTAACAATACTAGATTCAGTACCAGCTAAATTAGGCTTAGCATAATCATACATAGTACAAGGAATAGAATTTTGATTCATGGGATCTGCTGCTACCACAGGATGTAGTTGATTATTTTGATTTGCTTCCATCTCTTCAGTAGATTTGGGTTCGTTCTCTTGTTCTTGTTCTTTGTACTGTAGGTTTCGCCTTATGTCTCTTCGGTTTCTGTGAACTGTGGCTTCTAAATCGCTATCAAACAATAGTGGTCCTGACAGGTTTCTTCTAGTTATAAACTAGAGATACTTATCAGAGAAGAGCAAAAAGAAAATTTTAGTAAACAAAACCTAAAAACAGAAAATAAATTGCAATAAAAGTAAAAAAAAAAAATGTTAAAGTAATAGAAATAGAGTGTTCCTAATATCTTAGTTCACCGGCAACGGTACCAAAAACTTAATCGTGATTGTGATGAAGTAATAATAATGATCGTACCTAGAAACGAACTATTATCACGATAAAAGACAAGCGCACCTACCGAATAGTATTATAGTTAGTGGCAAGACCGGAATGTCGAATCTAAGGAACTAAAAGTACTAGTAATAAATTTCTTCCTATTATCTAGCCTAAAAATAAAGGGAGGTTGTTTATAAACTAAAATTCTAACTAATTAAAGACGCAACAAAGAATAAGTTGGAGAATTACTTTGGGAAAACTAATTGATGAAAGCAATACCTAAGGAATAATCCACCTAGACTTCACTTGTTATTTAACTCTGAATTAGACGATTTCTTCATTCGACTTGATCCGTAGAGATCCCTAAATTATGTTAATATCTCCGTCGATACTAAGAACAACTAACTCTAGGTTGATTAATTGAAATTTCTTTCTAATTAAAGCCCTTATTGTTGTATTAACTCGATCTATGGATCCCCCTATTAGATTTGACTCTAATCCGGCAGATTTTCGTCGTCCTATGTCTAGGATTGCGATCAACTCTACTTAATTGTGTTGGATTTACTTTTAAACAGGGACTTTTGCTCCTCTGAATAAGCACATTTGACTTGAATTAATATCCTGAAATATCAACTCAAGAATTAAAAACACAATTAAGAACAAATCGAATATTTATCATATAATTCAGATAACAATAACAAGATTCGTCTTAGGTTTCATCCCCCTCAGGTATTGAGGGGTTTAGTTCATAATAAAAAGGGAAAATATCTCAAAATAAGGAAAACAATAAAACATAAAGAAAATCCAAAACTCCTGAAAGAATTAAAGGGAGATCTTCAGTCTTGATGTGGATCCTTGCTTCCGGGATGGATCAATCGGCGTTCCTTGAGTAATTCCTTGCCTTTTACTCTGTGTGTCGGGGTCTCCCTTAAGTTCTCTCCTGGGGTGTTTATATAGACTCCGGAATACCTTTCTTAACCCCTAAGTAGCTTTTTCTGCGTGAAATTGAAATTCGTTACGACAAGAACATGCCCTTGTGGCATGCCCGTGCGAATCGAGCCCAGGCCTTGTTCAAGTTTGCAAATGTGGAACGGGCGTGTGGTGCACCCATGTGAGGAACTCCAGGCCGTGTTGATTTCTCACACTGGCCTATTTTCTCCGTTGTTGGCCCGTTTCTCGTTCTTTTCACTCTCTTATGCTCAACTAAGTATAAACATGAAATTAAAGGATTAGGAGTATCAAATTCCATAATTCAAGGGATAATTCATCCAAAATTATGCTAAACATGGGGTAAAAATATGTATAAATTATGGTTTATCACGACTCTACAGTAGGTTCACAGTCATCTTGAGCGACTCGTACAACCTTAGCAAACAATTCAGTTCAATGGGCTCACACACTCATATTGGTCAACCCGTGTGGGCCCACACGCCTATGTGGATCACATGGCTCAAATTGGCCTTGGTCATGTGGATCACATGGCTTAGTCTAGAATCTCATAAGCTCGTGTAGCCCACACGGCCCAAATAGTTGAGCCCGTGTCTCGTACACGGCCTCGCCCGGCCATCACACGATCGTGTCATGCACCCGTGTCATGCACATACTACCTGGCTTGTCGATCATACGCCCGTGTTTCATTATACAGCCTACCACACGGGATACCACACGCCCGTGTGGTGCCAATAGTAGGCTTTTTCAGCTTCTCACCGAAACTTATTTTCAGCGTTTCGGGAACACACCTGTATCAATTTTGACTCATAAGCACTTCCAAGCATTCCTGAACTTAAAATTGATCAACACACACTCAAATAATCATCTAAATGGCCGAAATAAAACCAACCCAACAACTTACTCAATTAAGGAGCAATTAGAACTTACCCTTAACGCTTCAACCTCGATTTGCTAACGAAGTAGTATGGGAAGGGTCTCGATCCATAGGATTTGCTGCTGTCAGCAATACGTAATCACTAACAGAAGGATAAAAAATAAAAAGAAACGATTTTGCACCAAGTAACGACCCCCCAAATTATACATAACTTACCCCTTACTTATCAACATATAAACAATGAAAAAAAATATACTCCTTGATTGAATGATCGGAAAGGATGCACAAAGATGAGAAAGATTCAAGGGTACAATTCGACAGTACAAGGAAAAGGGAGAAAAAGTAGTAGGAACGAAGAAAAATGTCAGAAAGGGAGAACATAAAGAGCCAAAATTTGACAGAGTGAGCAAGGAAGGTGAATGTGGCAACAAAATTGGGAAAAGAATGAAAAGAAACTGTGTCAAAGACTGAAATTAGAAGGGTGAGAGGAGAGAGCTGTACTCAACCGTCCACCAAATCGGGATAACTCCCCAATCCCATAATTTTCTCCTAGAATCCCTCTAACACCTCCACTCTCCAAATCCCTTAAATTTCTCTCCACACTTCCCACTACACCTCTACCACTCCGGCATTTTAGTTTAGTTCAAACACCCCACGGCACTACTAGCAAAAGTAAATTTCCCTTACTCACGTAGGGATTCAAACATAGGACCTCAAGCAATTTACCACTCCTCTTAACCACCAGACCAGCAGGCCCATTCTGATATTAACCTGTAGGCAATTAAACTTAAGCCTACTGAACAAGAGTAAGACTTTTATCATAAAAAAACAAAAATTTGCCAAAGATTTGGCTTGAACCTAGGACCTCTCCCACACACCCAGAACACTTAACCACTAAAGCAGACAGATATTTGTGTTACAAATTTACAAAAGCCAGAATTAAAAAAATCGGGGCGTTACAGACACTTAACGATTTACAACCTTTGTCACAAGAGTTAGTCGACCTCAACGAATTCGACAGTGACCTGCATGGATAGAAGATTATGACGTACAAGGATTTGATCAAAGTGAAGATATCCTCACTCATTTCTCTCTATTTTCAGACTGTGATCTTACGGTCTTTGAAAATGCTGTCAAAGACTCAAAATGGCGGAAGGCTACGGAGGATAAAATCGTTTCTATTGAACAAAACAACATATGGAAATTGACAAATCTTCCACAAGGACAAAAAACCATTGGTGTGAAGTGGGTGTACAAGACAAAGCTGAAAGAGAATGGCGAAGTTGACAAGTACAAAGCACGTTTAGTTTCTAAAAGCTACAAGTAAGAGTTCAACATTGACTATAAATAAGTTTTTGCTCTTGTTGCTTGGCATGATACAATTAGGTTGGTGATTTCTCTTGTTGCCCAAAATTTATAGCCTATTTTCCATTTAGATGTGAAATTGGCGCTTTTACATGGTGATTTGAAAGAACAAGTGTTTGCCTCTTGGATATGTGAAACATGGAAACGAGAACAAAGTATACAAATTAAAAAAGGTATTATATGGATTGAAACAAGCTCCGAGAGCTTGGTATAGTTGCATCGAAGCTTATTTTTTAAAAGAAGGGCCTAAAAAATGTCCATACGAGCATACGTTTTTTACTAAGGTTGGTAAAAGAGGTAAGATTATTATTGTTTGCCTCTATGTTGACGATCTTATATTTTACTGGGAGTGACGTTGCCTTGTTTGATGATTTTAAAAATTCCATGATAGTTGAGTTTGATATAACTGACCTTGGAATGTTACATTATTTTTTGGGTATTGAAGTGATACAATCTACTGCTGGAATTTTCATTTCTAAGAAAAAAAATATGTGCAAAAGATTTTAGATAGGTTTGGGATGAAGGACTGCAATCTTGTTTGCATACCGACTGAAGTTGGTTTGAAGCTTGTTCGAAATCCTGAAAGAAAGGGGATTAATAGCACCTCTTACAAGCAAATAGTGGGAAGCTTGATGTATTTGACTGCAACAAGACTAGATATTATGCATTCTGTAAGTCTCGTTAGCAGGTTTATGGAGTACCCAAAAGAGATGTATCTCTTAGCTGCAAAAAGAATACTTTAGTATTTGAAAGGCACGGGTATTTACGGATTGTTCTACAAGAGGAGTGAAAAGACAAATTTGTTTGGCTTCACTGACAGTGATTATGCTGGCGATCTTGATGATAGAAAGAGTACCTCTGGTTTGCTTTTATGCTGGGTATAAGGGCTGTTTCATGGTCTTCAAAGAAGCAACCAATAGTCACTTTGTCTACTACTGAAGCTGAGTTTGTAGCTACTACAGCTTGTGCCTCCTAAGCTATTTGGTTGAGAAATGTTCTTGGGGAACTATATTTTTTTACAGCAAGGAGCAACAACGATTTTTTGTGATAATAATTCAACAATTAAACTTTCTAAAAATCCAGTGTTACATGGAAGAAGCAAGCATATAGATGTAAAATTTCATTATTTGAGAGATCTCACAAATAATGGTGTCATTGATCTAGTTTTCTGCAGAAGTGAAGACCAAGTTGCTGATATCTTCACCAAATCTCTAAAGAGAGCTACATTTTAGAAGCTAAGGACGTTGCTTGGAATTTGCGCTTTAGAAGATCTACTTTGATATTCCTTTTAAACCAATACTTATAAAATATTAGGTTTAAGGGAGGATTTGTTGAGTTTACATGTCTTTTGTGAGGTTTGCAAACCTTATTTTTAGGGATTGTGTTGTTAGTGATATTAGTTAGTTTTATTTTTTAAATATTTGTGCTTCTATTTTTTGCACATTGCTGTTTTTTCTTTGCTTATTTAAAACTTGGGTTGATAAATAATATTTGATGTAGTTCATAGGATCATTGATTTTCTGTTCTTTTATCTCTATTGTTAATTTCTTTTCTTTGTAACACCTGTGAACTAGAGTGTTAAGAAATTAACAACATGAAAAATACTGATAAAAAAAGAAGATTTTTCTTGTGCTGTTAGTTAGCATTATCATAATACCAGGCGCTTTTACAATGTGAATACGAAAAAAAAAAAATGAAATTTCAGATCAATGTGATCTAAAAAGGGGAAAACCTGGACCAAAGCAATATAATAAATTTGTACGCTGCATGATGTTACTGATATCGTGCACCAATTGAATCAAAAAAGTCTTACCATCTGAAGTTTTTTCTCATCCCGCTTCGATACTGAAACTTAAATCACAAGACACCATTGCCCTCCCTTTTTTTTACTATAATCTAAACACCTTGTGCCTGTGTTGTTTCCCTTTGCAACCGATACCAAAAATTAAATAATAAAACATAACCCCAATAACCCGACTTGCATGCATGCAAATCGAATGCCGTCAATACGTTATTGACCAATATATATATATTTCTTTGGGGGGGGGGGGGGAGGATTTCATTGATTCATCAAGTTTTGAAGCCTTATTTGTTGGTAAAACTGAGCGATGAATTCTTCAGCTTTGGCATCAATCATCTCGTCGCCGCCATCATCATCGAACCAGCTTTCCTCTTCACTAGGTTCCATAACATGAATCTCTTGATTCAAAGGTGACTCGTACTGGCTCATGAAAGATGAATTGGACGAAGCCATTGGAGACCAGGGAGCCGCCGCAGTAGCTTCCTCTGTTCTTTGACTTACGGGTATGAACTCCGGCTCAAGCATGAACCCAGGTTTGGCCTCGATAGTAGGGGGCGGTGATTGGTTGCTTTGTAAATGCATTGGACGCATTGACCCTAGAAGCCTCTTCCAAGAAACCTTGGGAACCATATTAGCCTGAACCGATTTCGATCTGCTTGATTTGAGACGCAACATGTAAAGCGCCACATTGATGACGTTGAGCGCGGCGGATCGTTTTCTTTTGTGGGGCGTGGCCAAGCTATTTTGATCATCATGAGGAGCCTTCTTCTTGTCCCTTGAGATGGATGCCATTAATGTACCTGATATTTCCTCCACCGAACAAGGAGACAAGAAGAAGGGTCCCTAATGTATTAATTAAAATCGGCTATCGTAATTTCAGAGCAACCCCTGTGGTTAGCACAGGGAGATGCCAAATGTGGGTTGCCGAGGGGGTTGAATTCAGAAAACAACAACCAATTTATACATTGGAGGGTTGAAGAGTCGTCGTACACCTACCCCCATTTTTTATATATGAATTTTACTGGGAAATTCATGGTAAAAGAAACTGAATTTTCTTGAGCTGGCCAAAACAGCAAGCAACCGAATACTAATTTATGCGTACATATACCCTAGTTAATGTTATGCATAGGTAGAAAGAATATATTTTTAGAAAATTCTAGAACTCTAATCCTCACCCTTTAATATCATAGATACTAAATTGGAAAACCCGAAATCCCATAAATATAACCTTTAAATTTAATTAAAATGGAAAAATATATTTATTTATTTATTTATTTATATACAATCAGTCACACTCGTCTCTATAATAACGTTTTATTAAAATAATCAAGCTTTACATTTTATTTTCTCTTTATAACAACAAAAGTCATAAATTAAGGAGTATATTTTACTAAATTAATAAAATAAAATCAAAAGAAATAGTTAAACTTAAATACCACCATCACATTATTATTTCCCATCAATACTTAAGCTTCATACTAATATTTAATTTCATTTGTGTAGTTATATATTATAGCTTTCACTTTTGAAAATTATTTATAATTTTTTCTAGAGATTAATATATTTTAACATACTCGAACCCACGTAAATTTATACCACAGATTCAATAAAAAAAATCAGGCATATATAATATTGATTTGAAGAAGAGACGTGGGTTGATGTTCCAAGACAAATAAATAATTAAACATTATTGCCAGATGTTTATAATTAATCTCACCAACAAAGAAGCAGTTAAAGTTGTTTTGGACGCACTGTATCAAGTAAGAAAGCGTAGAAGGCCTTCAATTAATCTGACAATCTTCTTTTATTCCCAAAGACATGGAATTTCTAGTAAAAACAAAACTCCACTGGAAATTGGGAAGTGACCCCTAAACATGCGTTCATGAATTCCCATAAATCTCCAACATTATTATAATAATATAATGGTCACAATGAGAACAGCGAGGGCGACCGCGGAGCCAAGTTTCTTGATTTCCCCATGATTTCCTGGTGGAGCAGCTGAGATTTCTTATGATTAGTTTACTTGCAAATTGATCACATAATGTAATCATGAGATTTCTTATGATTAGTTTACTTGCAAATTAATCACATAATGTAATCATTGAATTGCAGATCCGTACGTGTTTCCTTACTACCTCCCATTCCATAATCAATAATTTCATTATTTATTTCTTCCGGATCTTCATTTTTCATACCAAACTATCATTCCTCTTCTAATCAATTCCCTTCATTTTCGTTAAGCAAAGAAAAAAAGGAATAGTTGTTGCCAGCTGCGGCTTTTTCTCCTTCCTTACTGCACTATTGTTTAAGTTTACGGATAACCTGCTTAGTTGGTCACTCGATTTTTAGAGCGCTTTTATTTTAGTCACTAAACATGAAATCCTTACAAGTTTGTCACTCATTTCATTTTATTCACACAACTGTTAAATCTCTATCAGCGTTATAACTGACAGATTACTCAAGACAAGAAAAAAAACTTAAAACTTTGACTTCTGAATTTTCTTGCTTTTTTCATACAAATAATATCAAATTCTTACAAACTATTTATAGGCTATTGTCCTTCAAAAAAAACTGAAAAATATTAAAATATAATAAAAGCCATAAACCAATGACTCTTGACTTTTCATTTTCCTATGACCTTTCATTCTCCTATGACCTTTCATTAACAAAAACTCCTAAATTAAACCCATTAAAACTAATATTTAAGGTTTATTCAACAAAACTCCCCCATAAACTTAAATGCTTCTAATCCTTCATGCCAATTAATTTCTTGCAGTTGTCGAGAAGTACCATCGGTAGCGGTTTTGTGAAAATATCCGCAACTTGGTCCCGGCTTGCCGCGTGCACTAATTTCACACTACCTTTCTTTACTTGATCTCGGATGAAGTGAAAGCAAATATCAATGTGTTTGCTTCTCTCATGATTCACTGGGTTCTTTGCCAACTCAATTGCTGATTTATTGTCAACTCGTATCTCAGTCGCACCGAGTTGCTGTTGCTCTAACTCACCCAACAAATTTTTGAGCCATATAGCATGACACACACACCAAGACGCTGCCACATATTCAGCTTCACATGTCGAGAGTGTCACGATCGGTTGCTTCTTTGAAAGCCAAGTAAACGCCATGTTACCCATAAAGAACACATATCCCGATGTACTTTTTCGATCGTCTAAGTCTCCACACCAATCACTGTCGGAATACCCAATCAACTTGTGATCTTCCACATTCGAATAAAATAACCCGAGTGACACTATTCCTTGGATGTACCGTAAGATTCGCTTCAACGCCTTCCATTGTGAATAAACTGGCTCCTCCATGAATCGACTTATAATGCCAACACTTAGCGAAAGGTCAGGCCTTGTGCAAGTGAGATAGCGAAGGCTTCCCACCAAACTCCGGTATTTACTTGCATCGACTCGCTCCCCTCAATCAAATTTTGAGAGTTTTACACTTGGTTCCATTGGTGTTGATACCGGGTTGCAATTTGCCATTTTATACTTCTTCAAAATTTCCTTTGCATATGCCTCCTATGACACAAAAATACCTGTATCTTCTTGTCTTACCTCCAAACCAAGGAAAAACTTCATCAAACCCAAATCTGTCATCTCGAATTCCTGTGTCATTGTGCTCTTAAAATCTTGTATCATCTCATCATTGTTCCCCATAAAAATAAGGTCATCAATATAAAGAGCAACAAATAACATATTACCTCCATTCTTATTCACATAAAGAGCATGTTCATAGGGACATTGTTTGAACCCGTTCTCCTTGAAGTATGTATCAATACGAGTATTCCATGCCCTCGGTGCTTGCTTCAACCCGTAAAGTACCTTCTTCAATTTTAGTACCTTCTTCTCTTCTCCACTTTTCATGTACCCGAGTGGTTGTTCGATGTAGACTTCTTCTTCGAGCACACCATTCAAGAATGTCGACTTGACATCCATTTGAAATATCGGCCATTTGAATTGAGCCGCTTGTGAAAAGAGCAATCGGATTGTCTCCATTCTTGCAACGGGAGCAAACACCTCGTCATAATCGATTCCCTCTGTTTGCTTGTATCCCTTTACAACAAGTCGTGCCTTGTATTGTTCTATCTCGCCGTGCGCATTCATCTTTCTCTTGAACACCCACTTCACACCAATGGGCTGACTTCCTTTCGGAAACTCCGTTAACTCCCATGTGTTGTTGCGATCAATTGCTTTAATCTCCTCGTCTATGGCAGTTTGCCACTTCTTGTCTCGTACCGCCTCTTCAAAACTTATATTCTCAGAATCTGCCAAAAGACATACAATGTGTACCTTATTTGTTGAATCATACAAATCTTGCAAACTTCGCATTTTGGGTTGTTGTGGTTCGTCTTCGTCATTGGTAGTTTCAGGATTTGTTGGTATGATTGTTGGTGTAGCGGTTGATGATCCTCCATCTTCAATGATAACCTCCGTTGAGTTATTCCAATCTCACTCACTTGCTTCATTAACTCGTACATCACGACTCATCACAACCTTCTTGCTTATCGGGTCGAATAGCTTGTATATTTTTGTCTTCTCATCATACCCAATAAAAATAAACCTTTTGCTTTTGTCTTCGAGCTTTGTTCTTCGCTGATCCGGTACGTGTGCATAGGCCTCACTACCAAATACTCTGAAATGAGAAACTGTCGGTTTTTATTCGCTCCATGCCTCTTGTGGTGTTTGATCATCCAACTTCGCATGTGGACTCTGATTTTGCACATAGATGGCACATTGCACGGCTTCCGCCCAAAATTCTTTCGGCATCTTCTTGCTCTTGAGCATTGACCGAACCATGTCGAGAATAGTCCGGTTCTTCCTTTCTGCCACACCATTTTGTTGGAGAGAATACGGTGCGGTTAGGAATCATTTTATGCCTTGCTCATCACAATACTCCATAAAAGCCGTCGAAGTATACTCGCCACCTCTATCGGATCGTACAGATTTGATATGTCTACCGGTTGCCTTTTCCACCATCACCTTGAACTTTTTGAACACTTTGAACACCTCGAATTTTTCCTTTAGAAAATAAACCCAAGTTTTTCGTGAGAAATCTTCAATAAAGGAAATGAAATACCTTTTACCGCTAAAAGATTCGAGGGTAATTGGTCCACATATGTCGGTATGAATCAATTCAAGAGGTTTCTTAGCCCGATATTTTGCCTTCTTTTGAAACGAAGTTCTCGCATGCTTGCCGAGCACACATTCTTCACAAAATTTTCCCTCGTAATCCATGTCCGGTAGCCCGTGCACCATGTTCTTCTTCGCCAACTCGTTTAGACCACCATAATGTAGGTGACCAAAATGGAGATGCCACAGTGACGCCTTGTCTTCTACGTCGATTTGCAAACATTTTTCTCGAACGCTTCTCAAATTCAACTTGTACATGCGATTTCTCCCCATTTCAACTCGAGCGACCAAACGCCATTGCTTATCTTTCAAGTGTAACAACCGGTCTCTCATAAGTACCGAATAACCTTTTTTCATGAGTTGCCCCATACTCAAAATGTTGCTCTTGAGGTCTGGTACATAATACACATCTTGGATAAACCCAACTAACCCATCCTTTTGTAAATAACAAACAGTACCTTGGCCTTTTACCTCAACTTTCGACGCATCTCCAAACGACACATGTCCCGTTTCAATCTTTCGCATCTCTTTAAATAGATGCTTGTGCCGCACATATGGTTGTTTACACCCGTGTCAAGGTACTACACCATGTTGTTATTGGTGTTGACTTTGTTGTGTGCCATCAAGAGAAAACCTTCTTTCACCTCTTCATCGTCCATGGTTAGGTTGGTTGTTTCTTCCACCTTTTTCAAGTCACGACATTCTTTTGCAAAATGTCCCACCTTGCCACAATTGTAGCATTTATCAGAGTTGCAATCCTTTGTATAGTGACCGTATTTGCCACACTTGTAGCACTCAATGTTGGAATAATTCGATTGACCGCCTCTTCCACGATTGCGACCTCTTCCGCTGTCTCGACCTCCACGGCCACGCCCTCTACCTCGAAAATTTTGAGAATAGAAAACCTTTTCTTCTTTGATTGAAGCCTTAGTTTTAAGTGCTTGCTGGAGTGTCTCATCTTTCTTCTTCTTCTTACGTTGTTCATGTGCCTCGAGAGAACCGGCGAGCTTGTCGACTGTGAGCGTTGCTAGATCCTTTGACTCTTCTATGGCACATACGACATTCTTGAAACTGTCAGTTAAGGTTCTCAAAATCTTTTCCACAACTCGTGCATCGGTTAACGCATCTCCATTTCGGTTGAGTTGGTTCACCACGGTTTGAACACGCGTGATGTAGTCGGAGACACCTTCCGATTCCTTCATCTTCATGCCTTCCAACTCGTCGCGAAGAGTTTGAAGGCGAACTTGTTTAACCTGGTCGGCTCCTTTGTACACCTTCGTTTGTCGAGGTAACGGCACATGACTGGTCACACTCTCCATAGCTCTTGATACCAAATTGACAGATTACTCAAGACAGGAAAAAAAAACTTAAAACTTTGACTTCTGAATTTTCTTGCTTTTTTCACACAAATAATATCAAATTCTTACAAACTATTTATAGGCTATTGTCTTTAAAAAAAAAACTGAAAAATATTAAAATATAATAAAAGCCATAAACCAATGACTCTTGACCTTTTATTTTCCTATGACCTTTCATTCTCCTATGACCTTTCATTAACAATTAAGCCCATTAAAACTAACATTTAAGGTTTATTCAACAATAACTATACATGCCACATCATGTTTATACTTCAAATTTGGTTACTCAACGATCTAGGTCACTTTCATTTTCGTCACAAAAAAAAAATCATTTTTTAAAAGTATTATTAGGGTAAAAAATTAACTATTAAAGTAAAAAGTTGTAGAAACTAAAATAATGCATTAAAATTTGTTAAATTGTACTTGTTTACCATATTGCCGAAAATTATATTTTTTTCAATATTGAAATTTTAAATTTCAAATTTCAAAACATCATTTAAATAAAATGTTGAAAAAGAAATGATCCATTGATGATGTAAACTGATTTGTTACTGTAATATTGAAATGAATTAAATTAATCCCTTCTAAATTTATTTTAATTTGTGTTTCCATATTATTATTAATGAAATCAACTCGATAACTCATATTTAATAATTTTCTGCAAAACTTAAAAATTTTTTTATTACACAATCTCGAATCTTCCTTACCAAACTAAAAGCATATAAAAATCATTGCAATTGATTCAATTAATTGCTTATTCTTCATTTTGGTGACAAAGTCATGAAAAAATTATGGGTTTTATTTGGCATGGAAGATAAATTTAATTAATTATAAGGATTTTTCTTTGTTTTTAGCTCAGTATGAAAGGCTCGAGATCATATAATAAAAAAAATTGAGTTTCATGTACAATTATTAAGATGATTTATTTGAGTTGATATCAATTTGGAAACATAAAATAATATTTTAAAATTTACAAGGAGATTAAATTAATTAATTTAATTAATTTCAATATTATAATAACAAATCACCATCGGTTGAGAGTATATAGGGATAAAAAATTTTCAATAACTTATTTAATTGATTTTGATGTTTTAAATCTTGAAAATTTAATATGAAAAAAAAAAAAAGAATTTAAAACTTTCAACAAGGGGATAAACAAGTATAATTTGATCATTTTTAAAGCATTATTTTAGTTTCAACCGCTTTTTCACTTTAATCCTTAATATTTTTTTATCTTGATCAATATTAAAAAAAGATACTTTCTAGGTAACCAAAATGAAAACAACTTAGAAGTTGGGTGACCAAAATGAAAATGTGAATATGATATAGCGTGTACAAGTTAACTGTCGTTAGAGATTTAATAGTTGGATGGCCAAAATGCAAGTACCTAAAAATTGGGTGGTCAACTAGGTAATTTACCCTTAAGTTTACGTATTTATAATAAGGGATTTAATTAATAGTGTAACATTTATCTCAATATACTCTATTTCAGAATTAATCAATTTCTTGAAAAAAATGAAAGACAAAAGAAAATTGTTGTAACGTTAAGGCTTTTTTACCTGAATAATGTAAAAAAAAAATACCAAAATGATATGTCAGTAGGATTAAATATCAAAATGGTATATCAGTAGTGGTGGTGCCTATTTTATAGGCGGCACCACCATTTTTTTTTAAAATTTATTTTTTTAAAAAATATTATTTTATTAGTGGTGCCTCTATCATAGGCAATACCATAATTAAAAAAAAAACCCAAAATACGATCGAAATACAACCCACCCGCTTGCTAGTGGTGCCACATGGACTGGCGACACTAGTCACACCTCCCTGACAGGCGGCGTTGGTGCCATTGAGCCATCCTCTCCATAAGCAGCTATGCACTGCAAATTTGCAGTGTTTAGTCCTGTCCAAGGGAAAAAAAATGAAATGGGGACCTTATAACCATGGTCCCCCTTGTAGAAGGGTTTCAGCAGGGAGAAAAAAAGAGGAAAAGAAAGGAGAGGAAGGAGAAGGAAGAAAGAAAGAAAGAAAAAAAGGTATGTTTGTTAGTAATTGATTTTTTTTTTAAATTTAAAGGGATTAATTATTTTTTTATGTTATTTTTTTGTTATTAATTATTATAAATTGTTTGTGTTTAGTTTAGTGTTTTGTGATTTTTTATGAATGTAAATTTTTTTTAAAATTATTTTATAGTTATTTTGTTAGTAATTTATTTATAAATTGTTTGTGTTTAGTTTAGTATTTTGTGAGTTTTCATTAATGTAATTTTTTTTAAAAATTATTTTAAAGTCATTTTGTCAGTAATTTATGATTAGGTTATAAATTGTTTGTGTTTAGTTTAGTGTTTATTGTGACTTTTTATGAATGTAATTTTTTAAGTTATTTTGTTAGTAATTTATGATTAGATTATAAATTATTTGTGTTTATTGTGATTTTTATGAATGTAAGTTTTTTTAATTATTTTAAAGTTGTTATGATTATCTTATTAAGTGGATGTCTATCATGATCAAGATAAAGTTTTGATGTACTTTAAATTCTAATAGTTATTAGAATTAGATATCTACTTCTTTTATACTTCTTATGACTATAAATAGAGACTCTGATGAAGCATTGCAAATCATCCATTTGATCAATAAAGTACATTTTTTGTTAATTTCATATTTTCTTTGTTCTTTATTCTCTCCGTCTCTTTTTATTTTATAACATGTTATCAGCATGATGATTCTCTATTTTTCAAAATCTTTTGAAGTCTTCTCACAAATCAAATTCTTTTTCACCTTAAACTTTCTCCCTTACGACGTCATCTTTAGGATGTTGAAAGATTCAATCTCAAAATGGATTGGGGTTCTTATTCCCAATTTTTGATTTATAATTGTACAAGCATGGGTAAAGAATAGATTTGTCAAGGTGATGGCGATGATGTTAAAGATTTATATTTTACTATATTTTATTTATAATATCATGTTTATTATAATTGGAGACTAATCATGACAACATGAATAGATAGATTCTAATTTAAAATCCATGCATGCTTGCGATGGTAATTATGAAATAAAGAATCTATTGGGACGTTTATAAGTTCGTCTTAGTAAATCTATTGCATTCCCCGAAGTGAATGTAAATATAAAGAAAATAAAAAATATACTCATGGACCACTAAAAGTGGGAACATAGTAATAAATAAGGGAACAATGAGAGTTCTCAAGATAACTTTTCAAATGGTAAAGATAACTCATCTTATCAATGTGATATGAAAGATTACTGGCCACATATGTGGCGTATGCCCAAATATTTTGTTTTTGTTAATATTCTTTGAGGAATGATATGAAAATGAAGTAATGAATTCTATCATTATAGATAGAAAATATTTATCTTATTTGGTTTTGAAACAAACAAATATTATTCCAATATTTGATAGTACAAAATTAGTTGAAAGCTCCAGAAGAGCTAATATATCACTATCTAAAAAGCACAAAATTTGTGATAATTAATACATTACTTTTAAAAGTTATTTGTAATGGATCTCATATTAAGATAGTGAATGAAGAAAATATTATATTTCATATGAATAAAAAAGGGGATTGAGTTATTAATTTATATTTATTTTATAATCTTTGTGATGTTCTTTTGTCATCATCCCTATTAAAGGGTTGAAAACAAAATATTTGACTATGAAAGATATACTTATGAGTAATAGAATATGATAATTCTATCTAAAGCTTTTTATGATTGGATGCACTTAAAGTTGCAAGTTGTTTTAAAAAAAACTATGAGTATAACTCTATAGTATTCAGAATAAGTTCTCAATAAAAATTACGTAGTAAAATATTACTGATGAAAACTTGCAAGAGAGAAAACTTATGTATGAAAAGTCATTGGTTATGTACATGTTGTACATCTGGAAAATAAGATCCACTCTTAAAATTTGCTATTAATAGATTTTTGGGCATTTGAAGATTTTAGCATATTCCCTGAAGTGAATACTACATATAATTATTTGGAAATTATATTTATTGACTTGGTGGCATTATAGACTTCACATTTATTTAGACATTTCTAACAGTAAATGTCAAAATAGTACTTATATGTGGGTACAAATTAAAAGGAATTATAATAAAATTATCAATTTGTTACAATTTAGTACACTTGAAACACATGTTAAAGTAAACCAAAAGTTTACTAATACAAATGTGTTTATTACTTAGCGTGACCAGTTAGACCATTCTAGATCGTATATGATGCGAAAATTAATTGAGAATTCATATGGATATCCATTAAAGAACCAAAAGATTCTTTAATTTAAAGAATTCTTATTTGTTACTTGTTCTCAATAAAAATTGGTCCTTAGAAACTCGCTAGCTAAAATTGAGATTTAATGTCTTGCATTTTTGAAACGAATATGGGCCCATTCATCCACCATGTCGATGGTTTTGATATTATATGATTTTGGTAGATGTATCTACAAAATAATCACATGCATTATTAACTCGCGACCTGTCATTTGCAAAATCACTTGTTTAAATGATTAATTTTAGATTATGCAACTAAAACAATTCATCTTACTAATATTGGTGAGTTTACATCCCAATTTTTCAATGATTATTACATGTTAATTGGGATAAAAGTTGAACATCCTGTAACTCATGTTCACACACAAAATGATTTAGCTAAATTGTTTATCAAATGCCTCCAACTAATAGCTAAATCATTATTATGAGAATAAAACTTTCTATTTCAACATGAGATTAACATGAGATTGTATTGATTTAAATGTTGTACGCATCAAGCTAATAAATTATAAATACTCATCATTACAATTAATTTTTGGTTAAAAGTCAAATATTTCTCATCTTACAATTTTTTGGATATGTGGTATATGTTCCAATTACTCCACCACAACGCATAAAGATGGTCATTATAAGAGATTGAGAATCTATATTTATACTAGTCTCCTTATAATATTTTCGAGCTATTAATTCGATATTTAGTTATGATAAGAGTTGTTAGTTTTCCAAATATTAGGGGGAGAGAATAAAAAGCTGGATTAATAAAGTACTTGAAATGAATTATCAATGTCTAAGATCCTTGTACAAAGCAAAGTGAACCAGAAGTTCAATAGATAATTCATTTTACAAATCAACTGCCAGATTCATAAATCTCACATACCAGTTGAAAATGCTCAAATACGAATTGATGTCCTAATAAGGAAAATTGTTAAATCAAAAGAAAGTAATCCATAAATGAAGCGTGGAAGACTGATCGGTTCCAAAGATAAAAATCCTCGTAAAAGTAAAGGAGCAAACATTCAAGATGGTCATATAGTGGAGGCGGGGGTTCCTGAAGAGAACCATGACATAACTAATTATAAAACTCAAAAAGAGATTCAGGTACCTAAAAGTGAAAATGGAAATGATGAAAATAAAAAGATCTCGATAAGTTATGTCAATACGAGAAAAAGATAGAACCGAAAAGAAAAAGTAGTTGTCGACAATAATTTTGCTTATAATATTGCTATTAAAATAATAAAAAAAATGAGGATCTTGAGCCTAAATCCACTAAGGAATGTAAAAATAGAAAAGATTGGCCAAAATAGAAAGATGCAATTCAAGTAGAACTGAGTTCACTTTCGAAATGTGAAGGTTTTGGACTTGTAGTCCAAACACCTAAAGGTGTAAAAGCCGGTAGGATATAAATGGGTATTTGTGTGAAAACAAAATGAAATTGATGAAGTCGTAAGATATAAAACTCACATTGTAGCATAAGGATTTTCACAAAGGCCCAATATTGATTATGTAACGCCCCAAATTTTTGTATTTCTAGCTTTTGTGAAATTGTAGCATGGAAAATGTTTGAATGTGTTTTTGCATTAATTTGACACAATTATATGTCTGTTTTAGCGGTTAAATGTTCTGAGTGGGTTTTGGGAGGTCCCAAGTTCAAGCCTTAGCTTGGGTGAAATTTTGGTTTTTATTTGAATAAAGCTCAATCCTTGGTAATTAGACTTGTAAGTAAATGTTGGTAAAGTTATGTCAGAATGGGCCTGCTAGTCTAATGGTTGAGTGAGTGTTAACATTACTTGAGGGCTAAGGTTCAAACACTGGCATGTGCAATAAGGGGGTTAAATTTTTGCTGCTTTAGACAGCTAGTGTTTGAGTTGGTTTCGAAATCTAAGAGTGTGGGAGTGGTGGAGTGAAGTGTGGAGCAAAACAAGGGATTTTAGAGTTACCCATTTGCTACTTTCTCTCTAGCCGAAAATTCTCTATCAAATTCCTCCTATTCACATTATTTTTCCTTTTTCCCCCTTTACTTTTAGCCGAATTTCCAGCAATTGCTATCGTTTTTCTTCGGTTTCCCTTGTTTTCCTTTTTACTTCATTTTATTTTACTCATGTTCCAGTATCAACAACTGTTTCCATGCTTCGGTAAGTTAAGATATTTGTTTGGTTTGGTTAAGATAATGATGAGGTTGCTAAGGTTCCATTTTATGAATTAGGGGTCGATCAAAGACTAGCGGAATACTGGCTGGTGTTCTAAGCAGCGAAGAATCGGCTTTATTCGATTAGAGGTTCGGGATTTATTCGCTCTTAACAATTTGTGTTAAGTGGCTAAAAATGGGCTTACGATTGTCAAATACAGGTTTTGAAGGGCTTAAGAGTGCTTAGGCATAAAGTCCAAATGTGTACTCTGATTGCACTGATATCATGTTTCGGCGAAAGCCGAAAACAAAACTGTCGATGCCACACAGGCATGTGGACTGCCCGTGTGGAGGCCGTGTGGAGTGACACAACCTTGTGATCGACGAACCAGGCAGTCTGTACCTGACACGAGTGCGATGAACACGGTCATGTGAGGCTGACTATGCCTTGTACGAGGCACGGGCTAGGCCACTTAGGCCGTATGGGCCACACAGGCTTGTGGGCCCACACGGGTGAACCACACGGGTGTGTAGGATTTTTGGCCAGGTCGTGTGATTCACACGGGCAAGGCTAATTTGGGCTGTGTGGGCCACACGGGCTTGTGAGCCCACACAGGCAGGCCATATGGGCGTGCGAGCCCATTTTTCTGATTTGAACTGTAAAGTTGCACGGGTTGCCCAAGTCGACTGTGACCTGTTGTAGGGTTGATAAGCATTCCTTAGGCCCGATTTCAGTGGTCTGTTTATACGATGCCTAACTTAAGCGTGTGATGTATGTTTAATCTTTTGTCACTAACATGTACGTCTGATCTGTTCTATTTTGAGTATGACATGTATGATCTACTATTCTGTATAAAAGCATGCCATGATATTATGATGCATTGCATTGGTTGGGTTTATTGTTGAAGTAAAGGAAGTCTGAAAGGCTATTAGCCTGTTATCTGGAAGCTTTGCTGCATATTTTTGATATGTGCCGTAATACGGTACGATTTAGTGATGTATGTATAATCTTTTGTCACTAGTACGTACGTCTGATCTGTTCTATTCTGAGTATGATATGTATGATCTACGATTCTGTATAAAAGCATGCTATGATATTATGACGCATTGTATTGGGTTGGGTTTATTGTTAAAGTGAAGAAAGTCTGAAAGGCTATTAGCCTGTTATGTGGCAGCTTTGCTTCATATTTCTGATATGTGTTGTAATATGGTACGATTTAGTGTGTAGGGCTGGATGGGTTGATTTTATCCCTATACTTGGTGTGCAGGGCTGGGTGGGTCGATTTTATCCCCATATAGTGTATAGGGTTAGATGGAGATAGTTTGTAGGGTGGTGGGCATGTATTGTTCAGATCTATTATGCATGTATTATCTATATGGGCTATAGCTCGATTATATCTGATTCTGTATCTACTTAGGCTTGAAAGCCCTATTATATTCTGATTCTGTTTTAAGTGGGCTTAGGCCTACATCGTATCTGTCAAGGGCTCAGACCCGAATTATGACTGTTGTCTGTTTCTATTATCTATATGTATGCATGCTATACTGTGGGGATATACACACTATGTTTGTGAAAACTCACCCCTTTATTTATTTGTCTATCAGGTAATCCCAACAGTAGATGAATCGGTGCAGCGGTGGGCTCGACGGTGACCACTGCTAGATACTTATCGGATTTTACGTTTTCACTGGTTATTTACTGTTTTACTATTTTTAATTATTTTGAGAGTTTTGATGTAATTTCGAATTTGGACTGTTATTTTTTATTTTTACTTGGCTTGTAAATTGTTATTGATGGATTTTTAAACTATAAACGCCATAAAAGTTTCGTTTTTCTAAAATCAACTAAGAGCTTTCGCGTAAAAGAAATGGGTTTAAACAAGTAGGTTAATTCACGATTTTCTAACTTAAGTAAAGATAATAACCGGAACGAGCTTTAGTTTGTCAAGACATTTTCTTAAAATACTCATATGTGACGCCGCCAGATTCGGCCATAACATCTAGGCCGGGTTTGAGGCGTTACATTTAGTGGTATCAGAGCCTGGTTACAAAACTCAGCTGTGATTTTTGGGTTTTGAAATTGATTTTTGTGAAGTGATTTGTAATTGATCTTGAAATATGTTTGATATAAAGTGAGCAAGTGGTACACCGAGTCTTCGGTGCCGATCTTGTAAGTATTTTGAAATTTTAAAATCTAATATATACTGATTGAAAGCATGCTGGGTTGCACTGAAACACTGTTTGATATGTCTAAAAAATACTGTTTGTATGCTATGAGACTACTTAGGTAGGACACTACTAAAACACTCTAGATAGGGCAGACTAAAAACTTTAGTAAGACTATTTGCTCGCGAAAACAGACTCTGAAAAGTCTGATACTGTGCTGCATAAAACATTTGTTAATAATTATCAAAACTGTAAACTAATCTACAGAAAATTGTTAATACAGATAATTCGATAATTACGATGAGCACACGCGGTACTCATGGACAAGGTACTAGAAGCCGAGATAGAGGCCGTAGAGGGTTCGAGCTGAGTCTTTCGCTTCTGATACTGTACAGGTGATGGATACTAGTGAGACACCGGCATCACCTATGACTGATACTGGGTCTGGACCTTATGATCGTACTGTTAAGGAGGGCACTCAACCCGGTCGATTGACGTGGGGCTTGTTTAAGATGACCTTTCAGAGTAAGTATGTAGGAGCCAACTATACTGATGCTAGGAGTCGTGAGTTCCTTAATCTCACTCAGGGTGACTGTACAGTTACCTAGTATGAGGCCGAATTTCTGAGGCTGAGCCGCTATGCTCGAGGCATGGTGGGGACTGAGTATGAGCGCTGTATCAGGTTTAAGGATGGTCTCCGTGACAGCCTGCGTGTTCTGATAGCTCCACAGAGGGAGCGAGATTTCTCTGTACTAGTAGAGAAGGCGAAGATCACCGAGAAGGTAAAGCACTCAGAGCACCAAAACCAAGAGAAGGGAAAGGCTAAGAGAGATTCTGAGCCTTCTAATTCTATTATGAGGCCTAAGAAAAAGGCTAAGATTGATGGGCCCGTGAGAGTTGGGCCTACTATTGTTGTTCCTACTAGTGTGGCAATTTGTCAGCACTGTAATAGGCGCCATCTAAGCGAGTGTTGGAGAGCTACTGAAGCTTGTTTGAGGTGTTGGTTTACTGAGTACCGTGTTAAGGATTGTCCGTTGAGGGGTAATCAGATAGAAGCTTCGGTTGATAAGACTACACAGCCGCCGAAGGTCGTTTAGCAGCCACCTAGGGGCCGAGGACAGGCTAGGGGTGGTAATGGTATAGGTCAAGGTCAGAGACCACCGGATAGAGGTGCTGGGCCGACTGAGGTGAGGCAGCCTGTACTAGTTTATGCTGCACGTCACCGTGAAGGTGGAGATGCTCCAGACGTCATCACGGGTATGTTCTTGATCTTTGATGTACCTTATTTTGCATTGATAGACATAGGCTCTACTCATTCTTACGTGGCTAGCACTGTGTTTGAGACTTTGGGGATTCCGTGTGAGAGCATTTCAGTGAGATTTCAGTTATGAGTCTGTTGGGCTATCTATTAGAGTTAATAAACTGTTTAGGAAATCCGTTGGAGGTCCAAGGGACTGTATTCCTAGCGGACTTGATGGAGCTTTTGTTTGGGGAGTTCGACTTAATTCTGGGCATGGACTAGTTGGTGAAGCATTGTGTGAGTCTGAATTGTGCTGAAAAGAGGATTGTTCTCAGAATCGAAGAGGATAATGAGATAATCGTGATTGGGGAGCAACGGAATTATCTGAGTAATGTGATATCTGCGTTGGTGGCAGAGAAGCTTGTGAGAAAGGGATGTAAGGCATTTTTAGCCTACATCAGTGTTTTAGATTCTGTGGGATCTTCGGTTAAAGATATCCGCACTGTGTGGGATTTTCCAAATGTGTTTCAAGAGGAACTATCAAGTTTACCTCCGAGTCGAGATGTGGAATTTGGGATTGATATGATTCTTGGTACGTATCCGGTGTCTATTGCCCCTTACCGAATGGCACCGAAAGAGCTTACAGAGCTTAAGGCTCAAATACAGAAATTATTGGACCGTGGGTTTATTCGTCCCAATATGTCTCCATGGGGAGCACCTGTTCTGTTTGTTAAGAAGAAAGATGAGACGATGAGATTGTGCATCTACTATCGCCAGCTGAATAAGTTGACGCTAAAAAATAAGTACCCACTTCCAAGGATAGATGATTTATTCAACCAGTTCAGAGGGGCTTTAGTGTTCTCTAAGATCGATCTACGATCAGGGTATTATCAGTTGAGGGTAAAGGAGGCCGATGTGCATAAGATAGCATTTAGGACTCGTTATGGACATTACGAGTTCCTAGTTATGCTCTTTGGGTTGACCAATGCACCAGCTGCATTTATAGACTTGATGAACCGAGTGTTCCAACCCTAGTTGGATTGGTTCGTGGTAACATTCATCGACAACATTCTGGTTTATTCTAAGTTAGAGGATGAGCACGATGAGTATCTCAGGGTTGTTCTGCAGACTTCGAGAGAAATAGTTGTATGCGAAATTTTCTAAATGCGAGTTCTGGCTTCGAGAGGTTACCTTTCTAGGGCATATGGATTCAACTGAGGGGATTCGAGTGGATCCTCATAAGATTGAAGCTATGTTGGATTGGAAATAGCTGAAAGATCACTACTATCGTATCCATTATCACCAACCACATCAGCCTCAGGTGCAGCATTAAGATTAATGTTGATCTCGCATATAGTCAATTGACTATCAACGTACGATATTGGAACCAACATACACGGCTCTTGAGCTCTATGTTCTTCACCTAGTGGAGTGGGATCTTCAGTTGGCTACACACCAGCGAACTTAACGAATAACTGAATTAGTGCATTTTGGTCACTCCGATTCCCACAATAAAGAGCGACTATTGTCTCCATATCTTCATCGTCTACAAGTTCCATTTTGATGAATTTGATGGGATCTATCTAAACTAGAAACTTGTAGAAAAGTTTTGAGATCCTTCACCCATAATGTCTAACAATTTTTGCACTAATCCTTTCCTTCATATCATCGAACGAGACATTTTTATTAAATCTCATTGCTATTTGTTGGTGACATTTAAATACACATCCAACGGTTATTGTCAAAATTAGCCCATCAAAATAAACGCATATGAAAAATTGATTATCCATTTTCAATACTAAATCTGTTAATGAAGAAATAAAAATTCTCAAAACAATTTCGAACGGCAAAAAAATACTTATATAAAAAATTCAATGAATAAAAAGAGACAAAAATTTTATTAATCTGTAAAATTTTTTATTCATAAGCTTAGACTTTTTTAGTTCTCATTTCGTACATGTACAACCATATTTACTCATTTTTTTCACATTCTCTACTCTCTAACATTTATCTTTACATTTAACCATTTAAATTCATTTTTACATTTTCTTCCTGATAAATGATAAATTATACATATTTTTACCTCATGTTTAGCCTAATTTCAGGATGAATTATTATTAATTTTGTGAGAATTGGTGCTCTTAACCCTTCTATTTCATGTTGTATAATCAGGAGAGCATAGGGAAGAGAAAAGAATGAAAAACAGACCGAAAATGAAGAAAATGGGCCAAAGTGTGAAAACGACACGGCCCAAGGAATCACCACACGGCCGTGGCACACGGTCGAGCTACATGAGGTCCAACACAGCCCAACCCCGACAAGCACGGCTAGGCTACATGGCCGTGCCACCTCAACAGGCCCGAACATGGCCCTTATCAAAACCACACGGGCGTGGCACACAGGCATGTCCCTGTTGTGAGGAAGTGCAATTTCACTCGGATTTGGATACTTAGAGGCTAAGAAAGATATCCCAAAGCTCTATAAAAAGACCCTAGGAGGCAACTTTAAAGGTGTACTCTTTTCTCCCAAAAATGAGTGCCATATTTCTGCCAACACAAGGAGTGAAAGTAAGGAATTACTCCAAGGGAAGCCGATTGATTCATCCCAGAAGCCAGAATTCTACATCAAGATAGAGGATCTCCCTAAATTCCTTCAGGGGTTTTTGGGTTCTTTATATTTTGTTATCTTATTTCTTCTGAAATGTTTTCTTTATTAATTATGAACTAAACCTCTCAAATACTTGAGGGGGATGAAACCTAAGACAGATCTTGTTATTATTTATTCTTGAATTATATGATAAATACTTGAATTGTTCTTAATTATGTGTTCTTCATTCTTGATTTAATAGTCCTAGGTATTATTTAAAGAAACTGATGTGCTTAGGCAGAGGAGCAAAAGTCCCTATTTTAAGAGTAGATATACCATAATTAAGCGGAGTTGCATGCAACCCTAGACATAGGGTGACATAAATCTGCCGGATTAGGGCCAAACCTAATAGGGGGATCCATAGATCGAATTAATGCAACCTAGGGGTGTTAATTAATAAAGAAACTTTAGTTAATGATAAACGCTAATTTATACATATTTTTACCTCATGTTTAGCCTATATTTTGGATGAATTATTATCAATTTAGTGAGAATTGGTGCTCTTAATCCTTATTTTTCATATCTTATACTCAGGAGAGCATAGGGAAGAGAAAAGAATAGGAAATGGACTGAAAATGAGGAAAATGGGCCAAAAATGACATAACACACGGCCCAAGGAATTACCACACGGCCGTGCCACATGAAGATCACACGGTCCAGCTCTCGACAAGCACGGGCAGGCCACACGGCCGTGCCAAATCACACGGCCTTTGTCGAAGTCACAGGGGCGTGGCACACGGGCGTGTTCTAGTCGTGAGGAAGAGGAATTTCACTCGAATTGGGATACTTGGAGGCTAAGAAAGGCTATCCGAAGCTCTATATAAAGACCCTAGGAGGCAACTCTTAGGGTGTGCTTATTTCCCCACAAAGGGAAGTATTCTTTGCTGCCAACACAGAGAGTGGAAGTAGGGATTACTCGCAGGGAAGCTGATTGATTCATCCCAGAAGCCGAAATTCTGCAGCAATATAGAGGATCTCCCTAAATTCCTTTAGGGGTTTTCGGGTTCTTTTATGTTTTGTTATTTTATTTCTTCTGAGATGTTTTCTTTCTTTATTATGAACTAAATCCCTCAAATACTTGAGGGGGATGAAACCTAAGACAAATCTTGTTATTATTTATTCTTGAGTTATATGATAAATATTTGAGTTGTTCTTAATTATGTGTTCTTCATTCTTGATTTAATAAACCTAGGTATTACTTCAAGAATTAGATGTGCTTAGAGCAGAGGAGCAAAAGTCCCTGTGATAAGAGTAGATCCACCATAATTAAGCGGAGTTGCATGCAACCCTAGACATAGGGCGATATAAATCTGCCGAATTAGGGTCAAACCTAATATGGGGAACCATTGATCAAATTAATGCAACCTAAGAAGTTAATTGATAAAGGAACTTTAATTAACAACTTAGGCCTAGTTGCTCTTCACCTCGACGGAGGGTTTAGCATAAATTAAGGATCTCTACGGATCAAGTCAAGTGAATAAATCGTCTAGCTCAAGAACCAGTACAAGTGAAGTCTAGGTGGATTCTCCCTTAAGTATTGTCCATATCAATCAGCTTTTCCCCTAAAAGTTTTCTCAATTTACTCTTTGTGTCTTCTTAGTTTAGTTTTAGAATTAGTTTAAACAAACCCCTCTTTTATTCTTAGGCTAGATAATAGAAAGAAAGAAAGTAATAGTACTTTTGATTCCCTTGGGTACGATAACTCGGTCTTGCCACTAAGCTATACTACTGTTCGATAGGTGCGCTTGCCTTAAAACGTCGTGATATTAGTTAGTTTTGGTGTGATCAAGTTCTTTATAAATTTTATTACTTCATATCACGCGGATATCAGTTAACCACCTAGGATTAGTTGTTCTTATCCTCGACGGAGATATTAACATAGGTTAGGGATCTCTACGGATCAAGTCAAGTGAAGAAATCGTCTAGTTCAAGAAGTTAATAACAAGTGAAGTCTAGGTGGATTCTCCCTTGAGTATTGCCCATATCAATTAGTTTTTCAGAAAGTTTTTCCCAATTTACTTTTTGTGCATTCTTAGTTTAGTTTTAGAGTTAGTTCCAAACAACCCTATTTTATTTTTAGGCTAGATAATAGAAAAGAAGTAAGTACTAGTACTTTTGGTTCCCTTGGGTACGATAACTCGATTTTGCCGCTAAACTATACTACTGTTCGATAGGTGCGCTTTCCTTTAAATCGTGATATTAGTTAGTTTTTGGTGTGATCAGTTTTTATAAATTTTATTACTTAATATCACGAATATCAAGTTTTTGGCGCCGTTGCCAGGGAACTAAAATATTACAAAAACTCGATTTCTATTACTTTAGCCATTACTATGTTTATTTATTTTCAGTTTTTATTTATTTTTATTTTTATTTTTATTCTATTTTAATTTTCTTTGCTTTTTCCTTCTAGGTATTTCTAGTTTATGACTAGAAATAACCCGGCAGGGCCATTACTTTTTGACGAAGACTTAGAAGCGACAGTTCGCAGAACTCACAGAGAGATCAGACGAAGCCTACATTATCCAAAACAAGATCAAGAACAAGGGCCAGAACCTACAGAAGATATGGAAGCAAACCAAAACATTCCACCACCTCCCACAATAGCTGCGCAACCAGTGAATCAAGATGCAGCCCCTCGTACTATGTATGATTATGCTAAACCTAGTTTGGCTGGTACTCAAACTAGCATTATTAGACCTACTATTGCTGCTAATAATTTTGAATTAAAACCTAATACTATTCAGATGATATAGCAACTGGTGCAGTTTGATGGTTTACAGGATGAAGATCTAAATTCACACATAGCCAATTTTTTGGAACTTTGTGATACTTTTAAAATTAATGGTGTTTCTGATGATGCCATTCGTCTAAGGCTATTCCCATTCTCTTTGAGAAATAAAGCCAAACAGTGGTTAAATTCTTTACCACGAGGCTCAATCACTACATGAGAATAGATGATCGAAAAATTTTTACTTAAATATTTTCCTCAAGCTAAAACAGCTAAATTACGAAACGATATCTTTTCTTTTGTGCAGATGGATTTAGTGACACTTTATGATGCCTGGGAGAGATACAAAGATCTTTTGAGAAGGTGTCCTCATCATGGATTACCTTTGTGGCTACAAGTTCAAACCTTTCACAACGGTTTGACTCCTTCAACAAGGCAAATGATCGATGCAGCCGCAGGAGGAACAATCAACAATAGAACACCTGAAGCAGCTTATACATTTATTGAAGAGATGTCATTGAATAACTATCAGTGGCAAGTCATGAGGACAAAACCGACAAAAGCTGTAGGAGTTTATAATATTGATGCTGTCACTATGCTTACTAACCAAGTAGAACTTTTAAATAAAAAGTTTGATAATTTTGTTGGTTCTACATAGGAACAACCAGTGATGCAGTGCGACACAACCCCAGGAAATATGTTCAATCCGGATTATTCATCTTATAGACACAGCATAGAAACTGAGCAAGCCAACTATATGGGTAACAATTTTAAACCTAAAAATAACCCTTATAGTAATACTTACAATGCAGGTTGGAGAAATCACCCCAATTTTTCATGGGGAGGACAAGGAAATCAAAGACAACAGCCTCCCCTGGGATTTCAGCAGTCACCACCACAACAAGAGAAAAAGCCGAATCTTGAACAGATGTTCACCAAATTTATGGCCGCATCAGAAACCCATTTTCAAAACACTGAAACGGCACTAAAAAACCAACAGGCATCAATTCAAGGGCTTGAGAATCAAATCGGTCAACTTGCGAAATTAATTTCAGATAGACCACAAGGTGGACTCCCTAGTAACACTGAGCCAAATCCCAGAGAGCATGTCAAAGCAATTACTTTAAGAGATGGGAAAGTACTAGCTGAACCAGAAAAGAAGTCCGTTTAAGAATCTCCAGAAGACAAGATAGAGGAACCCAAGGAAAACACTCCACCAACACTCAAGGAATACAAACCACCTATTCCATACCCGACAAAGTTGAAGAAAGACCATACAGATGCTCAATTCGGTAAATTTCTTAAACTTTTTAAATAATTACACATTAGCTTACCTTTTGTTGAAGCAATTTCGTAGATGCCGAAGTACGCGAAGTTCCTTAAAGAACTTTTGACAAATAAAAGGAAATTGGAAGAATTAGCTACAGTGGAATTCAACGAGGAATGCTCAGCTATTCTCCAAAATAAACTGCCGAAAAAACTAAAAGATCTAGGGAGTTTTACTATTCCTTGTTTAATTGGTAGTTTACTTATTGACAAAGCCTTAGCTGATTTAGGTGCTAGCATTAATCTCATACCTTACAAAATGTTCAAGCAACTAGGTCTAGGGGAACCAAAGCCCACTAGGATGAGTATTCAACTAGCTGATAGATCTGTTAAATATCCTAGGGGAATCATAGAAGATATGCTAGTAAAGGTAGATAAATTTATATTCCCTGTTGATTTTGTTGTGCTTGACATGGATGAGGATATTGAGGTACCTTTAATTTTGGGACATCCATTCTTAGCCACTGCTAGAGCTGTTATCGATGTAGGGGATGGTAAATTAGTACTCAGAGTTGGTGAGGAAGAAGTCGTTTTTAAAATTTATGATGACATGAGATTTTCTAAAGAACAAGATGATTTTTGTTATTTTGTTGATATTATTGATTACTTTATTCAAGATAATTTTCAGGAACTTTCTCTCGCAGATACGTTGGAACTGTGTCTTGCTTAAGGTGGGGGGAAGATTAAGCCACCACTGAAGTTGAGGAAGTAAGAAAGGAGTTAGACTCTAATGAAATTATCATGAGACACATAAGTTATGAAAGTATAAAGATGAATGATGAGTTGACACAGAAACCTTCCATTGATGAACCCCCTAAATTAGAGTTAAAACAACTACCAGATCATTTAGAATATGCCTTTTTAGGGGAAGATTCAACTTTACCAGTCATTATCACATCAGATTTGAGCATTGCAGAAAAAGAAGAATTACTCCACGTGTTAAGGAAGCACAAGCAGGCTATAGCTGGGAAAATTTCAGATATTAAGGGAATTAATCCTTCTTTTTGCACCCACAAAATTTTCATGGAAGATGAATATAAACCATCAATGCAAGCTTAGAGACGATTGAATCCCAACATGAAGGAAGTCGTAAAAGCCGAGGTAATTAAACTTCTAGATGCAGGCATTATTTATCCTATTTCTGACAGTTCTTGGGTAAGTCCTGTGCAGGTTGTTCCTAAAAAGGGAGGCATGACATTGATGTCTAATGACAAAAAATAGCCAATACCTACAAGAACAGTCATTGGATGGAGAGTTTGCATTGACTATAGAAAGCTGAATAAGGCAACTCAAAATGATCATTTTCCCTTACCTTTTATTGATCAGATACTGGAAAGATTATCAGGTCACATGTATTATTGTTTCCTAGATGGCCTCTCTGGTTACTTCCAAATCCCGATAGCTCCAGAAGATCAGGAGAAAATAACATTCACATGTCCATACGGTACATTTGCTTATCGTAGAATGCCTTTTGGTTTATATAACGCTCCTGCTACTTTTCAGCGATGCATGCTAGCTATCTTCAATGAATTCGTGGAAGACATCATGGAGGTATTTATGGATAATTTTTTAGTTTTCGGTAATTCTTTCCAACTTTGTCTTAATAATTTAAAACGTGTGTTAATAAGATATGAAGAGACAAATTTAGTGCTAGACTGGGAAAAATGCCACTTTATGGTTCAAGAGGGTATTGTATTAGGACATAAAATTTCTAGTAAAGGGATAGAGGTAGATAAAGTAAAAATTGAAATCATTGAAAAATTACCTCCCCCTAATTCAGTTAAGGCTATAAGAAACTTTTTAGGACATGCCAGTTTTTATCATAGATTTATTAAAGATTTTTCTAAAATAGCTAAGCCTTTAACAAAATTACTAGAAAAAGACGTGCTTTTCAACTTTGACCAAGAATGTTTAGAATCGTTTAACACTCTTAAGGAAAAATTAGTCAATGCCCCGATTATGATTTCACCTGACTGGAATCTACCTTTTGAACTAATGTGCGATGCAAGTGATTTTGCAGTAGGTGCAGTTTTGGGACAGCAAAGAGATAAGCACTTTCAACTGATTTATTATGCTAGCAGAACTTTGACAACCACTCAAGCAAATTATACTACCATAGAAAAAGAATTGCTAGCCGTTATTTTTGCATTTGACAAATTCAGATCTTATTTGATTTTGTCAAAAGTCATTGTTTATACTGACCATTCTGCTCTTCGCTACCTGTTAACTAAAACTGATGCAAAACCTTGATTAATAAGATGGATTCTATTGTTACAGGAATTTGATTTAGAAATAAAGGACAAGAAATAAGCTGAAAACTTGGCAGCAGATCACCTTTCAAGATTAGAAAACACACAACCCAAGTACCTCGATAAAATAAATGACTTGTTTCCTGAAGAACAACTCCTAGCCTTAGCAGATGCAGCAGTTCCTTGGTTTTTTGATTTTGCAAATTATTTAGCAGCTAACATAACCCCAAAAAGGCTGACCCATCAGCAAAAGAAGCAATTCTTCGCTGATGTGAAAAACTACTTTTGGGAGGATCCTTTTCTTTTTCGAATTTGTGCAGATCAGGTTATTCGAAGATGCGTTGCTGAAACAGAAGCATACTAGATTTTAAATTATTGTCATTCATGACCCACAGGAGGACATCACAGTGGAGCTAAAACTGCTCATAAGGTACTCTAATCAGGCTTTTACTGGCCTACACTTTTTAGGGATGCCAACAGGTATGTGACCTCTTGTGATAAATGTCAGAGAACAGGTAATATTTCTCAACATAATGAAATGCCTCAGAGCTATATACTTTCATACGAAATATTTGATGTATGGGGTATTGATTTTATGGGTCTATTCCCTACTTCATTTGGGAATAAGTACATCCTAGTAGCAGTAGATTATATGTCAAAATAGATGGAAGCCCAAGCCTTACCTACTAATGATGCTAGAATGGTAGTACGATTTTTGAAGAAACTTTTCTCTCGATTTGGAACACCTAGGATAATCATTAGTGATAGCGGCACCCATTTTTGCAATGCCCAATTTGAAAAGGTTTTAAAAAGGTATGGGGTACACCATAGAATAGCTACCCCTTATCATCCACAAACCAGTGGCCAAGTCAAAGTGACAAATAGGGAACTAAAATGCATCTTAAAGAAAACAATAGAAACAAATAGAAAAAATTGGTCAAGAAAGATAGACGATGCTTTATGGGCCTATAGAACTGCTTTTAAAACACCCATAGGTACATCTCCCTATAAACTTGTCTACGGAAAAAGTTGTCATCTGCCATTTAAACTTTAACATAAAACATTCTGGGCTATCAAATTTTTAAACCTTGATTTTAAGCTTGCAGGTGAGAAAAGATTAATGCAGTTAAATGAACTAGATGAATGGCGTTGCAATGCCAACGAAAGCTCACGACTATATAAGGAAGCCATGAAGCGACGTCATAACAAACGACTGAAACAACGTAAGCAGTCCAAAACGGGTGATCTTGTCTTACTCTACAACTCAAGGCTGAGACTATTTCCTGGAAAACTCAAGTCAAGGTGGTCAGGTCCATTCACTGTTCAAACTGTCTTTCCATACGGCACAATTGAGGTAACTGACCCCAACTACGGTACGTTTAATGTAAACGGCCATAGGCTTAAACACTATAGAGGTGAGAATTTTAGAGATAACAGGGGGGCTTCAGCTCTACAAAATCCCTTCGTGATACATCCAGGTAGAGTCGAGCTTAGACTCTAAATAAGCGGTTATCAGGAGGCAACCCAGCACTAACTTTTCTTTTTAATTTTAAATTTTAGTATTTTTTTCTTATGCATCAACTAACCCTTTTTAAATGCAGAAATTTAGGACCACACGGCCATGCCCACGGGCGTGTCCAAGGCCGTGTGAACACTTAAAACAGAGACACGGTCGTACACCCAGGTCGTGTGTAAATAGAGCACAATTTTTCTAAAAACACGGGCTACTGACAAATCGACACGACCGTGCGACATGGCCGTGGCAAACCTTTCAACTTAGACACGGGCTTACACAAGACCGTGGCCAACACTGTCAAATTAGACACGGCCGTGTGACGACCTACACGACCGTGTGATTAATGAAGAACCGATCGCAAACGACCGTGCAACCGCTCACATGGACGTGTGAAAAGCGAACACGATCGCAAACGACCGTGCTTGATAGCCAACACGGGCGTGTACTTTAAACCAGGAGTGCCAAAACCACCGAATTTCGAATCACACGGGTAAAACCCGAGTCACACAGGCGTGTGCCATGCCCGTGTGACCCAAAAACTATAAATAAGGGGTTACTATTCACTTTCTCGTTCACTCAAACCCTAAATCCTCTCACCCAAACTCTTCCCCAACCACCATAAACGCCGCCTCCGACCCTCAAAGCACCACCACGCTCGTAAAGGACTATCCCACACCCATGCAAAGCTCCCTACGACCGTTTGAATCCTCCCCCACGATCGTGCACATCTCCCATTTGGTTCTATTTTCCTCATTTTTCTCTTTAATTTTAACTAATCTATTTTATTTATTATTATTATTATTTAGAATTAATTCAAGCATGGAATTAGTTACACTAGGATGAATAATATAGAATAGTATAAAACATTTCATGATTGCATGCCACTTAACATCACACTTGATTGTCATTTTTCTTATGCATTTAGTATAAATACATACCCATGTTGCCTATTTTTAATATCACATTAGGATGGATAATCTATATTATTTAGGTTAGCCCCCATTTTATTCTAATCTACATATTTATTATTTATATATGTTGGGAGTAGAGGTTTAATTGAGACTCTAAATATTAGTAAGTTTGATTTGGAATTTGTTGTTTGATGGAATATTTATTTTTAAAATTAAGTTTGAATTGAAATATGATTCAGTTATTTAAATTTGAATTTGATTAGATTTATTTATTAATTTTTACACTTAAGTTTAAATTCGAGTTTGATTTAGTTCATTCGTTTTCGAGTTCAATTTTAAGCTTAAGCATAACTCAATAATCAAACTTATAGTCGATGATATACATAATATGCACGATAACATAATTTAATAATATGAAAATATTTAGAATATTTGAGTTGGACTCGAATAGATTGTAAGCACTAATGTCTTATTTATACCTTAATTTAGAGTCTTTGGTGTGTATGCTTTGTTTTATCAAAAAGCAACCATTGGAAGAGTTAATGTGTTAGAACCGTAAAACTCTAATATAAAACTTAATAAATCAAGATCTGTCATATTAGATAACAAAAAATAAATCAAGAACAAAAATAAATGCAGAAGAGTACCTGAATCCATCCGGATCTTGTGATTTTAATCTTCCAAATTAGCATACAATTAATTAGAAAATGTGACTCTCATTTTTGAAGATATCTCAAAAAAATTATGAATGTGAAATTTGAAGACCATAACCCTAATTAGAGGTGTGCATGGGCCGGGCCGGGCCGGGTTTGGGCCGGGCTCAACAAAAAATTTAGGCCCGCTTGTCGGGCTCGGGCCGGGCCCGAAAAATGAGCCTAAAATTTTGTCCAAGCCTGACCCGAATAAAAATGTTAAAACCCGGGCCCGGCCCGCCCATATTAATTTTTATATTATTTTTTATATAATTTTAAAATATATATAAACTATCAAAAATACTAAAAACATCAAAATAAATATTTCTCAATAAATAAAAAATAAATTTTAAAAAATATGTATATTTAAATAACAATAAAATAGATGCAACTTAACAAGCAAATGCCTCTAAAATAATAACAAAAACAATAAAATAAATTTTATACAATATCTAAACAATAACAACAAAATATTAGCAACATAATAGTAAAATGGTAGCAAAATAGGGAGAAAATAATAAGAGAATAATATTAAAAAATAGATTTTTTTTTTGTCTTTAGTGAATTTGGGCCGGGCCGGGTCAGACCCGGGCCAAAAATGCCTTACCCGAGCCCGGCCCATTTTTTAAACGGGCCTTATTTTTTTGTCCAAGCCCATATTTCGGGCCTATATTTTTGTCCAAACCCTCCCACATTTCGGGCGGGCCTTCGGGCCGGGCCGGGCTGCCCTGCCCATGCACACCTCTAACCCTAATATGTAACTTTCACACATTAACATGAATTTTTAACCAACCATCATATTTAGAAATAATTACTCGAGTATCTACACATATTTGACTAATACTTTATTTAATAATTAAAACTCAACTAAGAATTAACCAAATTAGATCACTTTTAGTTTGAGTTAACCTTTTATGATAATAAATAGTAACATGTAATTATTTTTATTATATATATATATATATATATATATGTGATGTCCATATTTTTCTAACAATCTCCCACTCGAGTCACGTATATATACATACTAATTACTTTATAACTACGTGTCATTATATAATCTTATAAGTTCAAAATTTTACTATCATATCTAAAAGATATTATAAATAATCTTGTCCATTGATTATGTTAACATAGAACCAAAGCAACTTTTTTAACATATATTTGTAACTAAATCCATCATTGATCACGTATATTAACAAATCAAATGATATAAATCAAGTATGGATGTGTAGCATAGAGATTACATATAATGTGATCTAAACATGTCTATTTCCAACCATGTCCTCCTTAACTTTCATTAGATCAAACCTTACAAAAATCAAAGTGTGAATAAACCAAATAAATTTTATTTTTTACATAAATGACTTTAAAATATCTGTAAACTGAAATAACTGAAATAACCAAAAATATGTCTATAATAGAAAAGCATTTAAAATTACAGACTCCCATTAAAACTAAATATCTTGAAATGAAATTACACCCATATGAACAGTGTGCTCGTAAAAAAAAAAAAAACTTTGGTGATAGTATAACGCCCCTTACTTGACTCGATCACCAGTTCGAGCTATAAGATACTACATTCATTGCCGGAGCAACCATTGTCAATTATAAATCATACAACCATTTACATGTGTAATTAAGCATAATTCATATTCATACTATGCTACATAATCATTTATGAGTCTCATACGAGCTTACGAAAGCTCTTTTGCTAACATGAAGCCGAATTAGGACTAAATTCTAAAATTTTTAAAATCTCGGGCCGACATTGTGACATCATGCTTTCCATGTCATGACATCGCCAGTCAATGAGTCATGTTGCGACTTCAGGCATCATGGCTTCACAACGTTGGTCATTGTTGGTCTATATCACGATGTCGGAGGCTTGTGGTCGCGACATTGCTCTTGTTATTGGTAATAATCACATTGGTATACTTTTCATGCTTTCTATTGAACACCTATATGCATTCATACATTTTTCTACAATCCAAAACACCATTATTCCATATCATTTCATACCAATTCAAGCCTATAAACAATGTGAAATCAACATTTAATAGTGTAACAACCCAAACCCGTATCCAACGCCGGAATAGGGTTACGGAGCATTTCCGAAATAGACAGATAAAATATAGACATTTTATATTATTTAATATTCATGTCAGATATTATTCATAAGTCCCTTACAAGAGCCCTCAAGGCTCAAAACATACATTAGAAACAAGTCGGGACTAAATCGGGAATTCAGGGAATTTTTTGCAAAATTTCAAATATTTTCCTAGGTACAAAGGACACACGCCCGTGTGGTTAGGCCATGTGGCTCACACCGTCATGTTTCATCTCGTGTTAGTACCCATGTAACTCTCTTGTGTCACACGGCCAAGTTACATGCTCGTGTGCTAGGCTGTATTAAGGTACAGGGGTCACACGGCCAAGCCACATGCCCGTGTGAAAATACCTGAGCATTCTGTTTTGAATTTTTAAGATGCAGGGGACACAGGGCCAAAACACACGCCCATGTGCTAGGCCGTTGTCACACATGGCTGAGGCACATGCCCGTGTCTCTTCTCGTGTGGACAAAATAAGGTCATTTCCAAGTTTTATTTCTCACCCAAAATTTTCTTCCACCTACATTAACACTTAAACACATTCCCAATCCAATATAAAACATTTCAATCAAGCTATATCCAAGTTTTATGCATATCATAATACCTCATATATCCAAGTATCCAATCTTATCTAATTGACCATATAGACCTATATACCTATTTATTCAATCATACTATCTCAAATCATACATTATCATATTCATAAATTATCCACTACTCAACCACAGTAAACATAATAAACATATTAGGCCACACATACATATAAATATCAAAATATGTTCAACTCAAGCCATTCCAATGGCTATTTACAACAAAAAACATATATATACCAACATTGGCCAAGTTAACCTATACATGCCATTATAATCAAATTTGATTCATTAAATGTACCGAGATGAACCGATGGATAGTGTGATGAAATATCCGCCAAGCTTCCAATACAACGAGCTTCCGAATTACTATAGAGCAGAAGAAAATAAAACAGAGAAAGCATATTATGCTTAGTAAGTTCGTATAACAGAAAAATAACTTACCATTCATTTACATTTAAAGTAAGATGCAAAATTTATCCAAAGAAATTTGGCCATTTGCCTAAACACATATAATCTCAAGAAACATGTTAGTCATGTACTTCATGTGAATATCGAGAAATCAGGATGAGCTCATCATGTAATAATTTTCATATACATATGTTTTTCCTTATCATATATTCATATAACATATATTTCCATAATAATTCATTTCAAGTTTAGATTATCTCATGTCGAAACTTTACCTGTTGAATTTATTTGAAATATCGATGGATACACCAGTAGTACACTTGAAGTGTAAAAAACTGTAATTCGTCAATTCATATTCAGGGGTGCTCACTAAAGCATATAACCGGGAAGTCTTCTCTCGAGCCATATAACAGGAAACTCATGTGAGCCATGTAATGGGAAGCTTATCCGAGCTGTATAACAGGAAGCTCATAAGAGCCATATTCAGGAAGCTCATGTGAGCCAATAATGGGTAGCTCCGAAGAGCCATTAATTAGGAAGCTCCGAATAGCCGTATATTAGGAAGTTCAAACAAGCTATATCGGGAAGCTCATAAAGAGCCTTTAATCGAGAAGCTCAGGAAGAGTCATATATTGGGGCGCTTATAAGAGCTGTGGTATGTCTATAACACATTCAGAATCACAACCAATCGGGATGCTCTAAAGAGCTATTAGCGGGAAGCTCGCAAGAACTATATAATGGCAAGCTCGAGAGGACCATATGTCAGGATGCTCATGTGAGCTAATAATGGGACGCTCTCTTGAGCTGTGGTGTGTTCGCAACATATGTAGAACCACAACCAATTTGGGAACCCTATATCCATCGAATTTTATTTATTCAAACAAAACTTAATACTTGTCAGGAATTATCAGATATGTGATCAATTTCAGATATATGGCATTTATACAATTCACATATACAACATTTAATTTAAACATATAAAAATATACACAATTTAGGTACACAAACTTACCTCGATAAATGTTCGTGTATTTGTAATCTACTAATCCGATACCTTCTCTTTTTCTCGTTCTAATTCCGTATTTGGTCTATTCGGATCTATATAAATAAATTTGACATAAATTCATATTCAATTCAATCTTATTTACATCTTAAGCAAAAATTACCAATTTACCCCTATACTTTTAATTAATGACGATTTCATCCCTAGGCTCAAAAAATGGAATTCATACAATTTAATCCTTATTCCAAGCATAGCCAATTTTCACATATAACTATAGCAGCCCATGTATTTCATAAAAATCAGAATTTTTCCATGAGTTTTACATCTTGTCAATTTAGTCTCTAAATCACAATTTCATGAAAATTTCCTTTACAAAAGTTATTTATCTATCAACAACCTTTCATTTTCTACCATAAAACTTCATAGTTCAACTATATTCATCCATGGCAAAATCCTAATACTTTGATAACTTTGCAAATTAATTCCCGAGATAGCTAAATTAAGCTATTACGATCTCAAAAACATAAAGATTACTAAAAACAGGACTTTAATAATCACCTAATTGAGCCAAATAAGCTTACTACCTTCAATCTCTTCGAACTAAGGTTTCCATGTAAAAAAAATTTGGGAAAGATGATAATATGATGATATTTTCATTATTTTATTACTTATCATCTTTAATTATTTTTAGTTTTCAATTTAGTCCTTTTCTTTATTTGATTTTCCATGGATGAATCATTATTCTTATCTATAACTCTTCTTAATGGTCTATTTACCATATAAAGACCTCAAATTTTGAATTCCATAGCTATTTGATCCTTTTAGCTACTAGAATTCAACTTTTGCATTTTATGCAATTTGATCCTTTTCATCAAATTAAACATGTAATTAGTAAAATTTTCTTAACGAATTTTTCATACGATATTCCTATCATAATGCAGACCATGAAATAATATTAAAATAATTTTCTTTTCGAACTCAGATTTGTAGTTTCGAAACCACTATTCTGATTTCACTGAAAAAGGGCTGTTACAAATAGAGTACTAACCAACCTTCATCATTTAGACATAATCAATCTTATATAAACTATCCATACCTAAAATACTTCATTTTTCCCAATTCAACATGTCTCACTTATGCAATTTGGGAACCAAGCAATTCAATGAACTTGAAATAAACTAACCAAAGCATATACTAAGCTATATATCATGTTTAACATTCAAACTTACATTTTTAAATCATTCATCAACTTAACTACTCCAACTAGCTCACTTGCAACCTTTAACATGCCAAATCATACAAGTTTAAGGTCATTATTATTAATAGCATTAACTTGACCAAATCATGCATCAATTGAGCTATATGCCATGTTAAACATTCAAGTTCAGCCATCACCAATTTAACATATAACTATCAACTCAAAATGACCATTTGCACACCAAGATACCTTTATGTATTGTCACAATATTTAGACTCGAAATGGACAAAATCCTACCGTCTTGCTGATGGTGTGTGCTTCATACCGATTCGGTTTGACAAGTTCCGCAAGGTGATGATCTATAAATAGGGAAAATAACTAGAGTAAACATATAATGCTTAATAAGTTTAAATGGAAAATACTATGCTTTCTTTATTCCTACATAAGCATAATAACTACCATAGTTTGACATAATGTTGTCTAGATCATGACAACTACAAGATCAACAAAACAATGTGAGCATATATATACATACATATCCATAAAATTTAAACATTATAAGCAACTCAAAACATATCAATTCATATTATTTCACACAACTTATCACAATGACATATTCAATCAACAATCCATAAGATTATACCAAGTATACATGATGCATTTTAATCACTTTTTCTATCATCAATTGATAAAGATGTACCATTTACATATTAATCTTTTTAATGATATTTCAAATTGGTTACCAAGTCCTTTTCTTCACATTTTAATGTTTCCAATTTCATTGATATCATTTTGCTCGATGGAAAACTAGTAAAACAGACTTGGATACACGGGTAAACTACATCACACCAAATTGCTCGTTTGTAACACCCCTTACCCAATCCAATTGTCAGATTCGAGTTATACAAATTACATATATTCACATACAACACAACTTATACATATATAAACATATATTTAAAATATCGATAATTTGGCAACCTGGGAATATGAAACATATAAGTGGACTCAATTACCACATATTGGATAAACACATCTCCATCACACAAATGACTTAAAGAGTCTAACATGTTCCATAAGTGTAGCATTAAGCTAAACACTCTCCAATGCACTAACATGTCTGGATGAATGGATCTTAGCTCAACATTCTCTTATCTCTCCAACCTGTCCTAAAGCCTCAACGCACAAATCACAAAACAAAAGGGTGAGTACTCACAATCCTATGGCGCCAACTATATCCAATGGTTACAAAAGTTTACAAGGCCAAAATATCCACAATTACACATGTTTATTTACTATTTTAATGTACATAATCTTTGTTCATATTCATCAGTTTCACATCATAATCTTATACATTACATGCTTTTCATATAAATATTTATTTGCACTATAAGTGCCATAATGGGGCTTATCGAGCTATTAGATATCAAACCATATAAATGTGTGTTAAAACCAATAAAGCACATATCACATTAATGTATTATCACATTTTACCTCTTGCACTAGCATCATGTATCACAACACATCCTACTTAATCATGATTTTACAAACAAGGTGAAAGTATAGGAAACACTTACTCTTGGAACTTCGGATAGGGGTTTAAGCAAATCCTAAGCTTTCGATTAACACTACAAATCACGCATATCAACAGCAACTCCAGAACACTCACCAATCACGCTTCTGCTTATTAGCCGAAAGCTCAAACAAGCTTTTCCTTGCCTTTTGACTTGCTCGTAGTGACTCTCAATTGATTTGGAACTTTGCACACACAAAAAACACATTCCAATCCATTAAAAATAGTCTTGAACACAACCAAACAGTAAGGAAAACACAAATCAAGCCTCTCATTTCTCACTACCGAAACCTAGCTAGTTTTGTCAAAATTGAAGTTTCGACATTCTAGCTTTGTTTTTAATCCTTAATTTTGATTTGAAACATCCAAAATATCATTTAATTTCATTTCTAAACCATTAACCTAATCCATGGTTCTAAAATTTTTGAAAATTCAATCTCTTAAGAATATATAAAAGAAAGAAAATGCTTGATTTTTAAAGATTCGATAAGCAGCTATTAAATTGAAGTGGAATACCTTCTACTTAGGTTAGAATGAATCAAAAATCACTTTGAAAACATGGATTTACTCAAGATTTTGAGATTTTCTATTTTTGAATCCAAGCATGCTTTAGAAATATTAAATCTAAATAAATTTTCATACAATCATTTAAGACTCAATTTGAATTAACAACACTTTTTATTTAATCCTAAAAAGTTAGAATATTACCTTAATTTGTTGAAAATGACGATCTACAACTCTAATTCAATTTGTTAAGGAAGAAAACATGATTTTCTTTTAAATTGAGGGTTATTTTAGTGTTTGGAAGGTCAATAAATCTAAAAGGATAAGTCAATTTCGAAAGAAACTTTTTGATTTAGGTTTAGGGAAAATTTGAATGGGTTTAGGTTTTAAAAAGGAAGAAGACTAATTTACCCTTTAAAAGACTAATTTCCATAAAATTGGGCGATTTACCCTTTTGGTCACTCTCTATTTCTTCTCTTTTCCAATTAGGTCCTAACTAAATTAAAACCCACTATTTTTAAATTAGACCTCATAATCAAATTCCTTTTTAAGTCAATTAATAAAATGAAAACCTAATTATGTTATTTTTGATATTTCAACTAATTATTTACAACCCTAATTTCAGTATCTGACTCAACCTTTGATTTAATAACCTGATTCTACTAACCCAATTTTCATGATGTGATATCGTCCAAGTTAAATTTACTTTAGTTTCGGGCTGAACTTATATCACAAAACATTAGGTTACTCGTCTGAGCTAAACCTATGTCATATAATACTCGAGGGTTCGCAACAAATGTGGGATCTCGTTAAAGTCTATAATAATCTCTGTACAAGAGTACATAAGACCTATTGGCATGTGTAACTGTAACGCCCCAAAAATCTCGAACTTCTTTTTGTGTGGTTTTTATGTGAATATGTGCTTAGTAGTCTTAGGCAAATATTATTTGGGTGTTAGACAGCCCATAGTAGAGTTTGGGTCTAAGCTTAAAAGGGAAAAATATTAAATTTATTTTGGAGTTTAATTTTAGGCTTCTAGAAGATTGGTAGTAGCGTGAAGCTGGACTCTCAGAGAGGTAATCAGAAGAGAAAATTTAGGAAATAGATTGGGGCTATAGGCTATAAATATGTGCCGAATTTGGGATCCTAAGCTAATGCCAAATTTCTCATCTTTTCCTCAAGTGTCGAATTGTATTTTTCTTCTTCTTCTCTTCTTTCTTCTTTTCTTGCCGAATTCTCTTCTCCCTTTCATCATTTTACCGAAAATCCATAGAGTTGTGTTTTTTTTCTCTGCAAAAGCCAAACACCATCCCTAATTTCTTAAAAGCCGAATACCTATAGTCCTTGCCGACTTCTTCCCTTAAATCTCCTAAAAGCCGAATACCCACGTCCTCTTGTCGATTTCTTTTATTTTCTTTCATCATAAACCTATTTTTGTAATTTGCAACCCTTAATCAAGTGGTTTAAAGCCGATTACACACTCAGTAAAGATCTAGGTCTCAAGATTGGAGATTAGTTTTGGTAAGTGTTTAGTTAACCGTTTTTAGTGCATTTTGGGTAAAGCCGAAGGGGCTATCTAATCTTTTCTTTTTCTTGTCGTTAACCCTGTTTTAACAAGGGATAGGGTTCTAGTATTCCAAGCGTGGAAAGGATCTCTAGCAAGCGGTAAGTGAACTCGTTTTCAATTTCAGCTTCATGGGTGGCCGAATATAAATGTGGTTGATAAGGGTGACTCGTGTGGAATACGAGTCACTTGATAATATGTGTGTATTGGTGCAGATCTAAGAATATTCGAGACTATTTGCTAAGGAATGCTAGAAAAGCCGAAGGTACACGGTAAGGTTACGGTAAGGCTTCGGGATTTGATAAGGTTGTAGTTTAAGGTATAGAATTGATTCGAAAATGGTTTTGGTTGTAGGTTGAGGCTAAGAATAGAGTAGTACGGGTCGTCAATCAGGTGTGTACAAACACTACACACATGGTGAAATGGCAAAAGCCGAAATCCTGAAATCCTGAATGGGTCTGCCAAATTTATGGGCCCAAATTGGCAAAATTGTGATATGAAATTCTATGATGAAATGATATGCATAAATTGTATGATTAGACTATGATTGGGCTTAATGGGCTTTATAAGCATGATTGAGCTTAATGGGCTTTATAAGCATGTTTGGACTTTGTGGGGTTGTAGGAATACATGCTAGGGTTTAATGGACTTTAGGGCTAGTTAAATGGACTCTTAAATTTTCATAAAACTTAACTAAGTAATAAACATGTCTGTGAACAAGTCAATAGACTAAGGTGTGGCAACCGACATATACATGTCTAGGATTGGATCTAGGAAGAGCTTGGTACTTAAGCGGTCCGAGTGACCCACCTCCTCTTCTCTTGAATCCTACCTGGTGCATAGAATCCGTTCACCTTAGTCGCGAGGACTTGTTGATGGGTCAGAACCCATAATAAAAATCTGTACCTTTGAGAAATTACGAAAATACCTCCATAGGTTAGAATTATGAAAATACCTCTGTAGGTTAGAATTACAGAAATACCCTTCTAGGATAAAATTACGGAAATACCCTTCTAAGGTAGAATTACGAAAATGCCCTGTAAGGTAGAACTACTAAAACACCCTCGTAGGGTAGGAGTATCGAAATACCCCTGTAGGGTAGATTTACGAAAATACCCCTAAGTAGTGAAATGACCAAAATACCCCCAAGTGCTTAATATGTGAAAATGTGTGAAAATGTGTATGATGTATTCATGAATTGTATGTTGCACTTGGATGGGTTTTGATGATACGGAGGAAGTGTTTTGAGGATCGCATAGTCGCTTGACGACCGTGGATCCACCTTAGGCTTTCAAGCTACTAAGTAGCTTTGCTACACCGCACATATATAGCAGCCTTGCTGCAACGTGAGTAGTGCCGCAACCGGTGCTACCTTTGGAGTATAGAGGATGGGTGGGTTGATGTAGACATCCCCACAGGTGTGTTGGGCTGGTACGAGTGGTGTGTAGCGGTTGGATTTGGGATGGGAACATTTGCATACATGTAATTCTGATATGATATGAGGTCATTGTGGGCTAAGGCCTAGACCACCGAAATTGTTAGGGCTTAAGCCCAATATGATATGTGTATATTGAATTGTTTTGATTGCCAAGGGTCATATACATTGAGTTACAAAACTCACACCCTTAAATTAAATGTTTCAAGTAACCCTCAGTAGGGGGCTCGACGTGAGAGAGGACTCAGAGGTGGCCACACTGCAAGTTTTTTTAGGGATTCTAAACAAACTATTTCTTTCAATTACTTTAGTTTTTTTTTTTGTTTTCATTTGATGAAATAAGGTCTAGTGTCTCCGATGTGACGTATTTAGGGTTTATCAATGTTTTGACTACCTAGTTTTTATTTTTATAACTTTCTCAAATTAAACGTGGTTTTTAAATAACATATTATTTGGGCATTTTGTTTAAACATGGGCTTTCATTTTGGGGCTTAACATGAACTTGAATTTCTAAATCTCAAACTTAAATTTTAACCAAGTAAATCTCCTATCAAACATATTCTCAATTTTATAAAATCGTTTTGGAAACAATCTCTTTGATGTGACATCGCCTAATTCGGCCATAACGTTTGGGCCAGGTTTGGGGTGTTACAGTAACGCCCAAAAATTTTTATTTTTATTCTGTTAAAATGTGACATAAATATATGTCTGCTTCAGTGGTTACGTGTTCTGGTGTGTGTGTGTGAGGTCTCAAGTTCAAGCCATGCATTTGGCAAAATTTGGAATTTTTCTGAATAAAGCCTTAACCTTGTTCAGTAGGCTTAAGTTTAGTTGTTAGTAAGGATATATCAGAATGGGCCTGCTGGTCTAGTGGATAAGTAGAGTGTTGGTGTGATGGAGGTCCTGTGTTTGAGTCTTTGCGTGAGCATTATTTTTGCTCATTCATCTAGGAGAGTTTGAGTTGGACTAAAAATCTAATTAGTTAGATGTAGTGGGTTGAGAGAATTTAGGAGTGAATTAGGGGAAGTTGAGGGAATATCCAAAAATCTAATTTTACTTTATTTTTTATTATTTCGAAATCCCTGAACTTTTCATCCATCTTCTGACGTCTACTCTACATCCTCTCCAGTCGAATTTTTGCTTTGCTTCTTTCCCCCTTTTTTGTTTTTGTTTTACTTCCTTCCTATACTACATTTCTTCTTGCTCGTTTGGTAAGTACTCTTTTTATCTCTGTTCAATTGTTCTGAAGTTAGTTTGCTAAAAAAGGGTTGTTTTGGTTCTTTCAATTTAGGTGAAGATTAAGCAACGATTAGTGCCTCTGCGGAGTCTTGAACGATAGGGATTACGGTTCACTTTTGGTAAGTGACCATGTTCACTTTTTGATGACTCTAAGATTACATTGTGAAATATTCCCAATTTAGTATTCAATTGTGCTGCGAAAATCGGCTCTTGTAATGTCAAATATAGGTTCTAGAGATACGGGATTGCATTTAGGAGCAAAAACGATACATGTGTGTACCTAAAAACGTAAAAAACGGGATTCGGTTAAAAGCCAAAAAACCCTACTGTTGACACCACACGGGCATGTAGTCACTTGTGTGGTAGGCCGTGTACTAGGACACAGGCATGTGATCGACGAGGCTAGGCCGTGCGTACAAGACACGGTTGATGGTCAGGTATGTCGTGTGCGACACTCGGGCTAGACTGATTTGGGCCGTGTGGGCCACATAGGCGTGTGGGTCTATACAGGCAATCCACATAGGCATGTGGAATTTTGGGCCAAGCCGTGTGATCCACATGGCCAAGGCCAAATTGGGTTGTGTGGGTTACACGAACGTGTGGGCCTGTACGGGCGAGCCACATGGGCGTGTGAGCCTATTTTTCTAAAATGTTTCCTAAGGTTTCACAGGTCGCCCAAGTCTACTGTGAACCTACTGTAGGGTCAGTAAGTACTACTTAGACCCTTAAATGTGTGAAACAAATTGTATGATGGATGTACTAAGCATGTTATATATATACATGTATACTGAATTGTATGTGTAATTGATAGTTCTATGATAGCATGACATTTATTGTATGTTGCATTGTATTGGGATGGGATTATGTTATTTTTAGGAAGTGTACTGAAAGACTCTTAAGCCTAATATCTAGCAGCTCAGTTGCAATTTACTGATTATGTGCCGCATTCGGTACTATTTGGAGTGTAGGGATGGGTGGGTGTTTTAAACCCCACATAGAGTGTAGGGATAGATGGAGATTGTGTGTAGAGGCTGGTTGGATAAGAATCTAATTACTGTATACTGTATATCTAATTCTGCTACTGTGATGGGCTAGGGCTCTTATGTATGACTGATATTGTTACTGAATGGGCTAAGGCTCAATCTGCCACTGATACTGAAAAGAGCTTAGGCTTAGACGGTGTATGACTTTTACTATTTGTTTGATTTCTATGGGGATTACACACTTAGTTTACGTAAACTCACCATTTCTGTTTAATGTGTACAGGTAATCCCCAGACTTAGACGGATTGGTGCGACGGAGAACTCGACGGTGACCATGGTTTTTAACCTATCATTTATGACTTATGATTTATGATTTAGGGTTTTAATTTTTATTGGTTAAATTTTTGTTGTAATTACGGACTTTTGTTTGGTTTTGGTTTTGATTTGATTTGCTTTACGGATTTATAACTGCTAGACATAGAAAAACTCAGTTTTTCGAAAAGCAAAAGGCTTTAAAACACACGGTATACTTAAAATGGTTATAGAGCTTCTACAACGAACTACATTTAAAACTATCGATTAAATGAATAAAACGAATTTTGGAACTAACAAGAGATAAAGAAGAGTAATTAAACAAAAATGGTTTTATCGCAACATTGTTTTCAAACACCCTATCATGTGACTTCGCCAGATTCAGCCATAACGTCTAGGCCGGGTTTACACGGGCATCAATTTCACAAATTTCAATACCATCCTTGTAATTACTGACATATACAAATCACACCTTATAAAGGATCACATCTTTGATTTCCATATAATGTAATCATCCATATTTTCACATTTGTACCCTGTATTACTACGTAATAGTCATTCATCACAAAATGTTTCATTTCACTCCATTACTATCCATATATGTCAATTTCACAAGTATTTCAACTATATTCAAACATATACATATATATATATATATATATATATTAAATTAAAGACAAGATTACATATAACATAAAGTGAGATAGTAAGTTTCATATAGACTTACTTGTTTAAAATGTGAAATGAATGGATACTTCAAGGGCTAATCCACAATTTTAGCTTTTCCCCTATTAGCCCCACATTGATCCAAAATCTTGATCTATACAATTATTTCTATAACCAATCAATACCAAACATTTTTATACTATGCCATGATATGCATGATGCTATATAAATCTATTTTCTGATTCATCTCATATTTTATATTTTATTAAATTTAATCTCTGAACTCGGGATAAGCATAACTTTCAATTCCTAGTTTTGGATTAAAAGTCAATTTCATATATTTTCATTATGGACTATATACTTTCTATTTCTAACATAATTTTATGACAATTTTTATATTTATTCAATTTTTATTATATGTAGTATATTTTTAGAATGTAACTATAAGAATTATTTTGGAAGGGAAGAAATGAGGCAGCAAGGCCAGGAGCCTAGTGTGGCTTGCTCAACTATTTGCAAGCCTAATTTAGAGACTTGGAAACCCTGGAGCAATGCCTGCATCCTGCAACATATATGGACTATTCTAGTCCAAGTTAGCTCTTCAGAATAATTAGGGTGTTGTTTTTAAAAAATTTTAATTATTATAAATATAAATATTTAAAATTTTAAGAATTAAAATCAAATTTACTTTATGTAAATGTTAAAATTTAAATTTATTAATTTTTTTAAAAAACTTTAACAAAATATGTGAACTTATAAATTAAATTTATTATTATATATGTAATTAGCCCAATTTGCCCGAGCCCAATCAGAAACTAAATTAAATTAAACCAAAAACAAATAAATAAAAACAATAAAAAGTCCAATTGTCCAATGTCCTTTTACAAACATCAGGGCCTCAAAGCATAAATAAGCCCAAACATTAAACTCAACATATGCCCGAATTAAAATTAAATAAATTCCTTAAATCCAATTAATAACCAAAACCCAAAAAAAAAACAACCCAAATTACAGTCCACTACCCGAACTAAAACCCAAAATAAACCCGAACCTAAAATAAGTCTAATTTGGCCTAATCCTAGCCCAAATACAGATTGTAGCCCAAAGGGCCCAATAACCCAAGAGAACCAGAAACCCCCTAGAGGTTTCTGGAACATGCTCGCGCCGCAGCTAGCCATTGGAATCGGGCCTCCACGTCACCACGAACAGTCGCTCCTTCGTACGGCAGTTTCACCTACAAAAAAAAAAAGCAAAATGGCAAGCAACAGTAGCTAGCAATTGACAGAGAGGCATAATAGAAATTTAGTGATTTTTGTATTTTCTTTTATTGATTATTTATCCTCTAATCGGCTACAAAAAAGAAGCCGAATGTAATCTGTACAAATTTACGCATGCATACTGAATACAAAAAAGGCAATCAGAAATCAGTTTTTTTGAAGGTGATCTCAGATTTTTTTTCGATTTATTTTTACTTTTTGGTTTTTCATCCATTTCCCATTGCATGTGACAGCAAATAAAAAGGGAAAGTGAAGGGTTTACCTTCACAAATATGCCGATTGGAATCCTCATCTTCTTCATTGAAATCGAAGTTTTGGAGGGGATTTTAGGGCTGAAATTGGCAACCTTCAAGTCTTGATCGGACCTTTGCACATCGCCCGTCACTGTTTCAAGTGGCGCAATGGTGTTTGAGTGGGGGTTTAGGTCGGCCGAGTGTGTGAGTTGAGAGGATTTTTTAGGTTTTTTTCTCTTTGTTTGTAAAATGGAAAAATGTTGCAGATTTTAGGGTTATTTTTGTTTTTATACCGTGCATGAAATAACACTATTTAGGGCCTATTTCAATGGCTCCAAAATGGTGCCGTATAAGGCAACTCGATTCAACTCGACCCGTTACCTTCAGGATCCGCGTGTTTCTGCGGTGAAGGGATATTTGCGCGATTGGTCCCTCTCTTTTTGTGCCATTATTTGTTTAGATCCTGTTTACAATTTCTTTGTTTTTAATTTTCCCATGTAATTGGTGCGCCATTTCAACTTAGTCCTTATTTAAACGCTGCGTTTTGGGATTTGGGACATTTGCACTTTTAATTCTTGGTAGTTTGTGCGCATTTCATTCTGGTCCTTAATTCAGTTTAATAATTTTATTTATTTATAAATTTTCCTTTTGACTTTGCTTTTACTTCAATTGAATTTTTATTTCAATTTGTATAATTCTTTTATTCTTTCTAATTTATTTATTACTTTTCTTTTAGAAATTGTTTTAACAAATTGTTTTAAACTATTTTATTGGTTCTATATGGTTTTAACTCATTACTTTTATATTTTTTTTCATTTGTGTATATATATATTTTTTTTTATTATATAATTTTTTTATTTTGAAGTTCTCTTTTATATATCTCTTTGTTTTAAGGATTTGTATGATATTTAATTTAAATACTCTTATCTATTATTATTTTATATATACATACATAATTTATATTAAATTATTTTTACTCTATGTATATATTTTCTTTTAAAACTATTTATGTATATATATATATTTTCTTTTAAATTTATGTATATATAACTTATTTCTTTTAAAAACCCTATTTTATTACATATTTTTTTTTTATTTCAAACACTTTTATGTATTATTATTTGTATGTACATTATTTATATTAAGTTTTCATTCCATGTATATTGTCAATTTTAAATTGATATATTTTGTTTTAAATTACTTTGTATATTATTTATTTCAAATTTCTTCTTACATACTAACTATTTTTAAAAATAATTTATATATTGTTATGTTTATTTTTTTTTCTTTATATAACTATTTCAAACTCTTTCATGTATTGCTTATTCCAAATTTTTATACATTTCACTTATCTTTTAAATCGTTTTGTATCGTGTTTATTTTTATACATTATTATTTTAATTTTATTCGTCCACATTTGAATGCTTGTTACATTTTATTTATTTTAATTCATTTTCTAATTAGCTATATTTAAGATTTCATTAGTCTTTGATTATTAACGTTAGTTTTTTTAATAGGATTGTGAGATTATTGCTATTGTGTATTTTGAATTGTATGTTCGTATTGTTATCCTTGTCATCTATTTGTATAATGTTGTAATTCCAATGTATTTGGGCTGATTTTAGTTGTTTCATTTTTTTATCCCAAACAAACTAAATAAACGCATTTTGGGTTGGTTTTAAAGTTACTTATTTGAAAACTTCTCAAAATAAGGCAATGTTTTATGTTTAGAAATTCGAGAAATTATGCCCTAACGTATTGGGTTTCGGTTTTTCATTTGACCAAATAACTAAATATCCTTTTTAATTGCATGTTTTGGAAATCATAAGATGATCTCGGTTTTGAGAGTTTAAAATGTCGTATCCTAACGTACTGGATGTGGCATTTTATTCCTTTGGAACGAATGAATTTTAAATTCCAACTCGAGTTATTCAAACATTTTTCAAAGGGATTGTATTTTAAAAAATTTTCAAGTTTTCGACATTAGGACGATAATTAATCAATATGGTACCAATTTTGGGTGTCACGAGGGTGCTAACCCTTCCTCGTATGTAACAGACTCTCGAACCTATTTTCTTAAATTACGTAGGCCAAAATTAATATTTCAATAAAACAAAATGTTTTATAAGGTGATCCAATCACACTTAAACAAAAAGGATTGGTGGCGACTCCATATTTTTAAAAGTCGATCCCCTTTTTTCAAACAAAAAAATGGTTTCGACAGCTTGGTGACTCCACTAGAGACATTTTGAGAGTCAGGCCATAAATTGGTTAATTTTTGTCCTTTCGTCGAAAATTGAAAATCGATTTGAAAAATCATGATTTATTTGTTGCATTTTTTGTGTTATTATTATGGTTTGAGTCTTGTAGAGTACTTTAACATTGCATTGCATGACCGAGTGGTCACACCTTTTAAGTGGGAGTAAGAAACTATGCCTTCGTAAGGTTTTCACCTCTGCATGGGCTAGTGGATTGCTTCCGGGATACTTCTGTACCTATGTCTTCGTGAGATTTTCATCTCCACATGGCCATAGGGAAATGTATTCCCCTAAACTGAACTCGATCTATATGAGCCTATAATGGGTGAGGATTGAGGAATCTGCTGGTTAAAGAACCCTTTCTTTAGAACCAAATCACATATAGTGAACCCTAAGAGCCCACCCTATATAGAGCTATGCTGAACCCTAGTGGTTACCCAAATAGGTGTTTCACTATTTTCTGTTTGCTTTGAATTTTAGCATTTGATATTGACTTTTTTGTGTTTTGTTTTGGTTGTGATTGCATGACATTGCATATTTAAAGAGGTGTCGATAACTGTTCGATTACAAAGTTAGAAAGCTTACCATGGATAACAAATTTCTTGATAAAGTGGAAGATAATGCGGCTGTCTGTACGTGATCAGAGAAATTGCAATTAGAGAAAAGGGATATCCTAGTTGAGAGGTATACGTTAGAGTTGGAGGACTTCACCCGTATTAGTGTTACGCAAAATGAGCTCCAAGAATTGAGAGAGATATGGGCCCATTGGGATAATGAGGCTAAGCAGCTGTTCTACCATAATTATGGTGATCTACCCTATCTGCTCGATATTAAGGTAGACAAGCACTCATTTTGGGCCATGGCTCAGTTTTGGAACCCCACTTATAATTGTTTCTATTTCGAGAAGGTGGACTTGGTGCCCACCGTGGAGGAATATACAACCTTGTTGCTTTGTCCAAAAGTCCAGGTCGATAAGGCCTATACTAGGGCTACTAATATCCCAACTTTTGTGAAGAAGTTAATAAATATCACTAGAATGAGTGAGCAATGGGTTACAGCCCGAATTCAGCAAAAATGTGATGGGAAATGATTTCCTTGGGTGAATTTGAGAGACTTGATCCTGGCACACCCTGATATAAAAAAGAGAGTTGACGACTTCGCCCTAAACATTTATAGATTGGTAACTTTCCCTAAAACTTTAAGGTATATAGATGAAGCAGTCACTGACTTATTTGATCGTCTGGACAAATGAGTCACACTGGTCCTTGCAATTCTAGCTGAGATATTCCAATCTTTGAGTGTATGCCGGAGGGCAGGTGAAGGTAGATTTATTAGATGCGCGCAATTATTGTTGGTATGGTTTTATGGTAATTTTTGGAAGGTAGACAAGATTTCTTACCGAGTGTTCTCTGAGAATTATTCCTCATTAAATGAAGTAGTAGCTACACCGAGGAGGGATGATGTGTTTGAAGAAACGTGGATGGCGATTCTCTGAAATATCCAAGAGGAAGATGTTGAGTGGAGAGCTCCATGGATGGTTCCTGACGAGATCCTTTATCGATGTAGGAGTTTTGACTGGGTTCCTTTGCTTGGAATTTGGAGAGCTGTCGGATCTGCTCATTTGCTTGTATTAAGGCAATACAACTTAAGGTAGTTTATACCAGTGACACATGGGCTAGCTCAATATGAATTCTCATAGAAAGGGGAAAATTATAAGAAAAAGGCTCGTGAAACTTCTAATGCTTGGAAGCAAACTTGCCAGATGAAGAGGTTGATTGTTGGTGCAATGTCAACTTCAGAATACAATAGGTGACGGAGCAAGAGGATAAATGATAATATCCTTAAGCCGAGTCAAGAAGGTGCTCGATCAATGAAAGAGTACTTACAAGTGGTCCCATCAAAGTTAGAAATTATAAAACAGGATTTCGAAAGGAGGAATGCTGAACTCGAAAAAAGAATAGAGCAGTTGGAAGAAGAAAAAATGCACTTGAGATTAGATGTGGATGTTTAGAAGTCAGAGGCTGAGAAATTAAGAAAAGGAAAGAATAAGACCGAGGAAGATCTGGATAGTTTGAAGACTGATTATAAGAAGCTATGTATATCGATGAGAACTGCTGAGTTGGGGAAAACTTCAGAGTAGTGGCGACAAGAGATCCAGGAAGAAAAGACTAAGGCTAAACGATGGGAGAGGAAATTTCAAGAAGCTCAGGCACGAAATGAGACCCTAGAAAAGAAATTGTTAGAAAGTCGAGGTGGAAAAGATGAATTAAAAGCTAGGATGAATGAGCTTGAAAAGTCTCTTTATCAGTAACGAAATCATAATTCCATGATGGATTTAAGGGCAAGCTTAAGCAAAATTGAGGAAATGAAGGAAAAAATAGAATAATTAGAGACAACATTACAGAGCTGTGAAATCCGGATTGAATTTCTTGAAGCAAATGAAGAGAGTTTGAAGGAACAGCTTCACTATTCTAAAAGTCAAGTTAGAAACAGAGACTACATTATGGGAAAAGCTGTAGCTCATATTTGGGAGGTAGTCGATCACTTATAGACGTTGGCGATGTAGGCTGATGTACTAAGTGTGAAGTATGAACTAGAATCAGATCAGGGGCAAGTGCTAGCTTCACTACTTAGGAAAATTAAAACTTTGAGCATTAGGGCAAAGCCTTATTTGTAACACGTTTTATGTAAAGAATTTTGTTTTCTAATAAAGTTTTTTAAATGAAATTGAATTAGAATTGATGCCTTTTTGCATTCATGCATTTGCATTACATTACATCATATGCATTAAAGTCTACCGAAAGACCCTAATTAATTAAAATTATTTCAGTTAATCTGGAAACCGACAAAAACTTACGTCGTTACGGTGCTCGAGAAAAAACAAAAAACATGGACCAGAGATTGGAAAGACTTGAGCAACTCTAAAAAGAGGTGTAAGATCAACTATAATTGCAAATGCAAGAGCAACTAGCTAAGATCCAACTAGACATAATGGACAAAATGTTGGAGTCTCAAAGAAATATGATGACTCAGATGACTCAGCTGCTAAATAGGGTGATGGATAAAGGAAAAAGCCCCATGGTCAATGCTGGGGAGAATAATGAGTACCCTCAATATCCTCCTGGTTTTACTCCAACACATGCACAGATACAACCTGAGGTGTACCCGCAAAAACCATCCATCACGATCAGACCTCAACAATTTCAGGCTGGTGTTTCGATACTAATGAACTTCCAAGCTGGATCAGGCTCTAACCCAGGGGATAATCCAGCTAATCCAGCTATCCCCGATCTGGATGAAGTGGCAGAAAAGGAAAGGGCAAGAAATGAATTACCAAAGCAGTTAGAAGACCGATGTAAATGACTGGAGGAAAAATTTAAGGCAATGGAAAATGCTGATACTCATCGGGGAATGATGCTAAGGATTTGAGTTTGGTTCTGGATCTGGTACTTCCTTACAAATTCAAAATGCCAAAATTCGAGAAGAATAACGGGACTAGTTACCCTAAAGCTCATATTACCATGTTCTGCAAAAGAATAACTTGGTATGTTAACAACGATCAACTACTGATCCATTGCTTCTAGGACAATTTAGTGGGGGCAACATCCAAATGGTACAATCAGTTGAGCCATACCAGGATTAGTTCGTGAAAGGACCTAGCATAAGCGTTTATGAAGCAGTATAGTCATGTGACAGGCATGACTCCTGATAGAATCACCTTGTAGAACATGGAAAAGAAGCTGAATGAAAGTTTTAGACAATATACGCAGAGATGGAGAGAAGTTATCATACAGGTTCAGCCGTCGCTTTTAGAAAAAGAAACCACAATGCTCTTTATCAATACTTTAAATACCCCGTTCATTACTCACATGCTGGGAAGTGCCACAAAAAGTTTTTCAGACATGGTAATGATTAGAGAAATGATTGAGAATGCAATAAGAAGCGGAAGGACAGAGGCAGAGGAGAATACCAAAAGGTCAGCCCCATGGAAAAAGGAAAATGAGGTGAACAATACAAACATGGGGTACTCAAAATCGTTTACTATTAATCAGCCAAGAACAGTGACTACTGGGCATCAGGGTTTGTTAAGACAAGAATCTGGTACAAAGTAAAACACTGAGAAGCTTCAATTTACACCAATCTCAATGTCGTATAGGGAGTTATATCAAAGTTTATTTGATGCGTATATGGTGGCCTCTTTTTACTTAAAGCCATTACAACCCCCATACCCCAAATGGTACGATGCAAATGTTCAATGTGACTACCATGTAGGAATTCTGAGACATTCAAGAGAAAATTGCACTACCTTTAAGAAAATAGTTAAAAGACTTATTAAAATGGGCATTGTGAAATTTGACAATGCACCTAGTACAGAGAATCCGCTACCCAATCATACTGGTAATGGGGTAAACATGATAGATAGAAATGTGGGAAGAAAAATCAAGACAGATGTTGTAGAAGTAAAAACTCCTTTGAGATGAGTTTGGAAGGAGATGGTAAAAAGGGGGTTAATCGTTTTGGATTCAGAAGAGAGTTACAAAATGATAAACTATTGTGAGTTCTATCATGAAGAGGGGCACAAGATTCAAGAATGTGCCGAATTTAGAGTCTTAGTGCAAAGCTTAATGGACAACAAGGAGATGGAATTTTGAGAAAAAAAGGAATATATGCGCATCAGAAGGAAGATCAACAATGAAGGGCCCAAAAGTTAATTACCTGGTTGTTTCATTTCAAGACCTAAAAGTAATGAAGCTGGAGTACAGATGACACCAAATATCATGATTCAGAAACCTGTAGTCTTCTCTTATAAAGATAGTAAGAAGGTCCATTGGAATTATGATTGCAATGTGATAATGCCGGAAAGGAGAATTTAGCTAGTGCTTTAAAAGAGGATCAATATGTAGGTTCTCATATGCGTAGTGAGACACGTTACGATTTGATAAATGCTCGAACAGAACCGTAAAAGGAAAAGCCTTGATGGTGGAGCAAAAGAAGGGAAAAGTAGTTGAACCTGAGCCGCCTGTTAATGAGCCAGTAAAAGAGGAGGAAGCTAAGGAATTCTTGAAGTTCCTAAAACATAGCGAGTATAGTGTTGTGGAACAGTTGCATAAACAGCTAGCTTGCATATCTATACTAGCTTTACTCTTGAATTCAGAGGTACATCGAAGTGCATTAATGAAAGTTCTAAACGAGACGTACGTGACCAATGAGATCTCTGTCAATAAATTGGATCGGCTGGTGAATAACATAAGTGTTGATAACTTCATCTTCTTCAATGATGATGAAATACCACTAGGAGGTATGGAATCTACTAAAGCCCTACACATAACCACCAGATGCAAAGGGTACACATTGCCAAGAGTCTTGATAGACAATGGGTCGGCACTAAATGTATTACCCTTGTCTACATTAAATAGATTACCCGTGGATAGCTCACACATAAAAGGATGTTAGAATATAGTGCGGGCATTTGATGGCACAGAAAGAGGGGTCATGGGGAGAATAGAAATACCTTTGTTGATTGGCCCAACTACATATGAGATAGACTTCTTAGCGATGGATATTAAACTCTCTTACAACTACTTGTTAGGGAGACCTTGGATACATTCGGCAGGGGTAGTGCCTTCTTCACTACATTAGAAGTTAAAAATAGTATCAGAAGGTCGACTGGTGATGATAAATGCCGAAAAAAATATTATTACAACAATAACTAGTGACGCGCCATATTTGGAGACAAATGATGAGGTAATCGAATGTTCTTTTCGGTCTTTGGAGTTCGTAAATACAACATTAATCACTGAAAGGAGCAAGATTCTGGCGCTGAAAATATCCAAAACTACAAGGATGGGTCTATAGTTGATGGTAGGAATGGGAGCTTTACCAGGAAAGGGACTTAGGAGACATCTCTAGGGAAGAGTTGAGGTTCCAATACTGAAGGACAAACATGATCGCTTTGGTTTAGGGTTCAAGCCAGATACGAGACAAAGAAAGAATAAGTTTAAAAAAAAGGTAGGAAAGAAGAAGGGCATGTTTGAGTGGTGAAAAAAATCAAGTGGGAACCCATGATAATTCCTCACATATCTAAGACTTTCGTATCAAGAGGGATTATTCATCTCGAGTGAAGGACGCCATGGAAAGAAAACATTGAAGAAATGTTAGGAAATGTTCACATCAATGCCATATTTAAAGAAGCAACTGAAGAAGGGACTTTGTCAGATATCCGCCCTTATGAACCTGGGAGTGTTTTGGACAACTAGACTGCAGAAGAAATTCCTGTAGTATTTAGAGCTTACTCAGAGTAATGTTTAAAACACACTTGTTGCTTTAAGCCTAGAAGCAATAAGAATTCTTTTGTGAAATAGGCTCATGTCCAAACATCATTATTTTAATAAAGTACATCTTTGCTATCATTTTGAGCAAATATTCTTTCATTCTTGCCATACAAGTAATTATTTTATTCTTTCCGTATGAGTATTATCTTAGTCTTTTTGGACTTTCTTCCAAATCATTCTTTCATTTCATTCATAATCATACTATACAGATAATAATTCTTAAATTCATTCATTCTTTGTATATTTTTGTACCTACAATAGGTTCTTGGATATCAATGACATGAGTGACGCTGTTACTGACTCAGAATCACCTTTTGAGCAAGACATGTGTTTAGAGGAGTCCTAGGACTTTGAAGATAATAGAGATTGTGACTTATCTCTGGACTTGTTAAGGATGGTAGAACAAGAGGAAAATAAATTTCTACCTCATAAAGAGAAAGTGGACATGGTGACATTGGAAGAAGGAAAAGTAGTAAAAATTGGAACGTGCATAACCGAAGAAACAAAGCGAGACCTTGTTAGGTTACTTTAAGAATTTAAATATATCTTCGCATAGTCATACTAAGATATGCCTGGGTTAAGCACCGATATTGTAGTACACCGCCTTCCCATAAAAGAGGATTGTAAGCCAGTTCAGTAGAAACTCCGGAGAATAAAGCCTAATATTGTGCTAAAAATAAAAGAGGAGGTCAAAAAGCAGTTCGATGTTGGATTCTTGTGGGTGGTCAAATACTCGAAATGGGTAGTCAACATCGTGCCTGTCCCTAAAAAAGATGGAAAGGTGCGAATGTGTGTAGATTATAGAGACTTAAATAAGGCTAGCCCGAAGGATAATTTTCCCTTGCCTCACATTGATACTCTGGTAGATAATACAGCAGGCTACTCACTATTTTCCTTCATGATGGTTTCTCGGAATATAATTAGATAAAGATGCATCTTGAAAATATGAAAAAAAACTACCTTCATAACTTTGTGAGGTATGTTCTGTTATAAGGTGATACCATTTAAGCTGAAAAATGCGAGTGTGACATATCAAAGGGCTATGGTAACTTTGTTCCATGATATGATGCACAAAAAATTGAAGTTTATGTTGATGATATGATCGCAAAATCTCGAACAGAAAAGAAACACATCTAAGTTTTGAGGAAGTTGTTCTTGAGATTGAGAAAATTCCAATTAAAGCTCAATCCTACAAAATGTACTTTTAGAGCTAGATCTGGAAAATTGTTGGGCTTTGTAGTTAGCGAAAGGGGAATTGAGATTGACTCAGATAAGGTCAGCACCATACAAGAATTGCCTCCGCCACGCACCCAAAAAAGAAGTTCGAGGTTTTCTTGAAAGGCTAAATTACATTGCTCGGTTCATTTCACAATTAACTGAGAAATGTGACCCCATATTTCATTTTCTTAAGAAACACAACCCAGGCATGTGGGATGATGAATGTCAGAAAGCTTATGATAAGGTTAAAAAATACTTGTTAAGTCCCCCAGTATTGTTACCTTCATGCCCAGATAAGCCATTAATACTGTATTTAGCAGTGTTTAATAACTCCATGTGATGTGTGCTTGGTCAACATGATGAGTTGGGACAAAGAGAAAAAGGCAATATATTACCTCAGTAAGAAATTCACTAAGTGTGAAATGAGATATTCGCCGATTGAGAAATTGTGTTATGCCCTAATTTGGACAACTCAGAGGTTGAGACAATACATGCTGTACCATACGACTTGGTTGATCTCGAAATTGGATCCTCTAAAGTACATGATGGGGTCAACTACTTTGAATGGAAGAATAGTTAGATGGCAAATTCTACTTTCTGAATTTAGGTATAGTTTATGTGAATCAAAAGGCTGTGAAGGGAAGCGCAATAGCGGATTTTCTGGCCAGCAGAGCTTTAGAAGATTATGAGCCATTGAACTTTGATTTCCCCAATGAAGAGTTAATGTATGTGGCAGCCACTGAAGAAGATGCCACAAAGGATCATCTTTGGAAGCTGAACTTTGACGAAGCATCAAATGATGTGGGTAATAGAATTGGGGCAGTCTTGGTATCCCCAAATGGAGATCATTATTCATTCACTTGCAAATTGGATTTTGATTGTAAAAATAATATGGTAGAGAATGAAGCATGTATTATGGGACTCTATGCAGCCCTAGAACGCAAAATCTGAGCGCTGGAAGTATATAGAGATTCTGCACTAGTGATTTATCAACTTAAAGGTGAATAGGAGACGAGAGACCCCAAATTAATTAATTATCGAAGGATAGTTCTGGGGTTAATTGAGGAATTTGACGATATTACTTTCAATTATCTCTCGCAAGATAAAAACCAAATGGCAGATGCTTTGGCTACTTTGGCTTCTATGATTAAAGTGAGCAAACAAGAAGATGTAAAACCCATTCAAATGAGTATTTACGAGGCCCCAGCTCATTGTTATAACGTGGAAGAAAAGGAAAGAGATGACCACCATTGGTATCAAGATATATTGCGATATGTGGGGAATCGTGAATATCCTGACTAGGCAACCGAGAATGACAAAAGGATATTGAGAAGACTAGCCTGTGATTATGTCTTAGATGAGGAGATTCTGTACAAAAGAAGAAAGTATCAAGTACTATTGAGATGTGTGGACATTATCAAAGCTAAGAAAATTTTAGAAGAAGTCTACGAGGGTGTTTATGGAACACATGCCAATGGTTTTACAATGGCTAGACAAATTATAAGATTTAGGTATTATTAGTCTACCATGGAGGGAGACTGCATCAATTATGCCAGGAAATGTCACAAATGCCAAATTTATGGAGACAAAATTCATGTGCCTCCTTCGCCTCTGCATGTTATGACTTCCCTATGGCTTTTCTCCATGTAGGGCATGGATGTCATAGGACCAATCTCGCCAAAAGCTTCGAATGGGCATCGATTCATCTTTGTGGTCATTGACTATTTCACCAAATGGGTAGAGACTGCTTCATATGCCAGTGTTACTAAGTTGGCAGTCAGCAGATTCCTAAAAAAAGAAATCATATGTCGATATGGAATACCTGAGAGGATCAAATCAGATAATACACTCAACTTGAACAACAGCACGATAGCAGAAGTCTGTAGTTAGTTCAAGATTATACACCATAACTCATCACCGTATTGCTCAAAAATGAATGGAGCAGTGAAAGCAGCCAATAAAAACATTAAGAAGATTGTGGGGAAAATGACTGAAACTTATAGAGATTGGCACGAGAAGTTACCGTTTGCCCTCTATGCTTATCGAACATCTGTCAGAACTTCTACTCGGGCAACGCCTTTCTCATTGGTCTATGGAATGGAGGTAGTTTTATCCATTGAAGTAAAGATACCTTCCCTTCTAGTTTTGTCAGAGTTAAAGTTAGATGAAGCAGAATGGATACAGTATTGATATGATCAGTTAAACTTGATTGAGGAAAAGAGACTAAGGCCTATCCAGCATGGTCAGATGTATCAAAAACGAATGATGCAGGCTTATGACAAAAAGGTTCGCCCAAGAGAATTTAATGAGGGAGACTTGGTTTTGAAAAAGATCCTTCCTATACAAAAGGATTTTAGAGGGAAATGGATGCCAAACTGGAAAGGGCCTTACGTGGTGAAGAAGGCTTTCTCCAGAGGAGTGCTGATTTTGACCGAAATGGATGGAAAAATTTACCTAATCCTGTAAATTTGGATTCAGTCAAAAAGTACTATGCATAAAAAGGGAAAGAGGCTAAGGTGAAAACCCACAAAGGGCGCCTTGAGACTAAAGGGGATTTGAGTTGAAAACCCAAAACGGGCGGGTAAAATTTTGACCAAGGAGGGAGCATGCAGTGATCTTGCTATACTTTAATTATTATAAATATAAATATTTAAAATTTTAAGAATTAAAATCAAATTTACTTTATGTAAATGTTAAAATTTAAATTTATTAAATTTTTAAAAAAACTTTAACAAAATATGTGAACTTATAAATTAAATTTATTATTATATCGATCAAAAAGATTACTCAAGATTCCATTAAAGGTTGGAGCACTTAAGCAATTAAAATGGTAAAATATTGAAATGATTATTAAACTACTATTTGTGTTTTATTTTAGTAATTAAACTTTTAATTTTTCTGATTTAATCATTAAAATATTTAAAATTAATTTTTTTTGTCACAAAATGATAAATGTTGTAAAATTTGAGGACTAAACATGTTAAATTTTTTATATTTAGAATTAAATTGATAGAATGTGAAAATATTAAAAGGTTAAATTTATTATTAAACTATATCAACACTGTTAAATTTTAAAAAATTTATTTCAAATAATTTATGACTAAATAAAACATTAAAAATTCAATGACAAAATTTAATTACTCAATAATTTAATCACCATTAATTTTTGGTAATAGTTTAATGAATTAAAATTTGCAATTTGTTTTCTTGGGAAAAGTTAGCATTTTATTTCATTTCTTAATCATAAAGGCAAAGCTGAAGGGAAAATAAATATACAAAAGCGTGTGTTCTTAGAAAGGAAGGCCTTTTCTCTTCCACTTCAATCATTTGCTTCACTCTTTCCAACCAATATATCACATTAATTAATGCAGTTCTAGAACTCAAATTTATTTCTCATTTTTCTTGTTATTGTAAAATTGAAAAATAAAAACATATACTCCCTATTTTTTATTTATATTTTTTTTTTGAAGAAAGTCAATATTTTTTATTTGAGATTCAAAACTCACGTTTATCCTTCACAATGTTTAATCATCTCTCCACTATTTAGACAATTTAATTATCATATTTGTCTATTCATATAATTTAATATTTAGGATTTGAAAAAAAATTAAAAATTTAATTCGTTCATTAAATTGCAATTTCACTTCTGTATATTAATTAAGATCACTCTTTTTACTAAGGATTGTTTCATTGAAAGCTTAGATACAAATTGTACATCAAATAGTTTGTTACCCTAAGATGAATTATAGTTGTATTCTTTCTAAATTGTACAAAACCATGTAAGAATGCATACATGCTTTGAATAGGCATTATAGATTTGTAAATCTTCAAATAGTATGGACATTATACCTTCAAAATCGTGTTTTAATGATTCTATTTCTATAGAATTTAGATCTTATTATATAAGACAACATGATCACACATAATTTCTTTAAATAAAATCTTTACTAGAACTTTTTAAATACTTCACAGATTTACAAATATACTATAAAATTGAACCATGCATCTAAAACTAACATTATATAAACTTAAAAGATCTGCAATTACATTGTCAAATTCAGTTGATTTATGATAAACGATAAATTATACATATTTTTACCTCATGTTTAGCCTAATTTCTGGATGAATTATTATTAATTTTGTGAGAATTGGTGCTCTTAACCCATCTATTTCATGTTATATACTCAGGAGAGCATAGGGAAGAGAAAAAAAAAAAGAAAAACAGACTAGAAACGAAGAAAATGGGCCAAAGTGTAAAAACGACACGGCCCAAGGAGTCACCACACGGCCGTGCCACACAAGGTCCAACACGGCCAGCCCCGACAAGCACGGCCAGGCTACACAGCCGTGCCACCGTCAACAAGCCCACATGGCCTCTTGTCGAAACTACACGGGCATGGCACATGGACGTGTCCCTGTCATGAGGAAGTTTAATTCTACTCGAAAAAGGATACTTAGGGGCTAAGAAAGCCATTCTAAACTCTATATAAAGACCCTAGAAGGTAACTTCAAGGGTGTACTTATTTCCCGCCAAGGGAATACTCTTTTCTCTCAAGAAAGAGCGTTATAATTCTGACAACACAAGGAGTGAAAGTAAGGGATTACTCCAAGGGAAGCCGATTGATTCATCCCAGAATCCAGAATTCTACATCAGGACATAGGATCTCCTTAAATTCCTTCAGGGGTTTTTGGGTTCTTTATGTTTTGTTATCTTATTTCTTCTGAGATGTTTTCTTTATTAATTATGAACTAAACCCTTCAAATACTTGAGGGGGATAAAACCTAAGACAGATCTTGTTATTATTTATTCTTAAATCATTTGATAAATACTTGAATTGTTCTTAATTATGCGTTTTTCATTCTTGATTTAATAATCCTAGATGTTACTTCAAGAACTTGATGTGCTTAAGCAGAGGAGCAAAAGTCCCTGTTTTAAGAGTAGATCTACCATAATTAAGCGGAGTTGCATGCAACTCTAGACATATGGCGACATAAATCTGCCGGATTAGGGTCAAACCTAATAGGGGGATCCATAGATCGAATTAATGCAACCTAAGGTGTTAATTAATAAGAAAACTTTAGTTAACAGCCTAGGCTTAGTTGTTCTTATCCTCGAAAGAGGTATTAACATAAGTTAGGGATCTCTACGGATCAAGTCAAGTAAAGACATCATCTAGTTCAAGAAATTAAGAACAAGTGAAGTCTAGGTGGATTCTCTCTTAAGTATTGCTCATATCAATCAGCTTTTTCTTAAAGTTTTCCCCAATTTACTTTTTGTGCACTTTTAGTTAGTTTTAGAATTAGTTTTAATCAATCCTCTTTTATTTTCAGGCTAGATAATAGAAAGGAAGTAAGTATTAGTACTTTTGGTTCCCTTGGGTGCGATAACTCGGTCTTGTCGCTAAACTATACTACTGTTCGATAGGTGCGCTTGCCTTTAATATTGTGATATTAGTTAGTTTTGGTGTGATCAGTTTTTATAAATTTTATTACTTAATATTGTGAGAGTATCAAGTTTTTGGCGCCGTTGCCGGGGAACTAAAATATTAAGAAAACTCGATTTTTATTACTTTAGCCATTACTATATTTATTTATTTTCAGTTTTTATTTATTTTTATTTTTATTTTTCTTTATTTTTCTTATTATTTATTTATTTTTCTTTTATTTTTCCTTCTAGGTATTTCTAGTTTATGACTAGAAACAACCCAGCAGGACCATTACTTTTTGACGAAGATTTAGAAGCGACAGTTCGCAGAAATCGCAGAGAGATCAGACAAAGCCTATAGTATCCAGAACAAGATCAAGAACAAAGGCCAGAACCTACAGAAGATATGGAAGTAGATCTAAACATTCCACCACCGCCCGCAATAGTCGCGCCACTAGCAAATCAAGAAGCAGCTCATCGCATTATGTATGATTATGCTAAACCTAGTTTGGTTGGTACCTAAAGCATTCTTAGACCTACTATTGCTGCTAATAATTTTGAGTTAAAGTCTAACACTATTCAGATGATACAGCAATTGGTGCAGTTTGATGGTTTACAGGATGAAGATCCAAATTCACACATAGCCAATTTTTTAGAACTTTGTGATACTTTTAAAATTAATAGCGTTTCTAATGATACCATTCGTTTAAGGCTATTTCCATTCTCTTTGAGAAACAAAGCCAAACAGTGGTTAAACTCTTTACCACGAGGCTCAATCACCACATGGGAACAAATGACCGAAAAATTTTTACTTAAATATTTTCCTCCAGCAAAAATAGCTAAATTACGAAACGATATCTCTTCTTTTATGCAGATGGATTTAGAAACACTCTACGATGCCTGGGAGAGATACAAAGATCTTTTGAGAAGATGCCCTCATCATGGCCTACCTTTATGGCTCCAAGTTCAAACCTTTCACAACGGTTTGAATCCATCAACAAGGCAAATGATCGACGCAGCCGCTGGAGGAATGATCAATAACAAAACACCCGAAGCAGCTTATGAATTTATTGAAGAGATGTCACTGAATAACTATCAGTGGCAAGTCATAAGGACAAAGCTGACAAAAGCTGCAGGTGTTTATAATATTGATGTTGTCCCCATGTTTACTAACTAGGTAGAACTTTTAAATAAAAAGTTTAATAATTTTGTTGGTTCTACGTAGGCATATCTAGTGATGCAGTGTGACTCAATCTAGGGAAATATGTTCAATCCAGGGAAATATGTTCAATCCAGATTACTCCTCTTATGGACATGGCATGGAAACTGAGCAAACCAATTATATGAGTAACAATTCTAGAACTCAAAATAACCCTTATAGTAATACTTATAATGCAGGTTGGCGGAGTCACCCCAATTTTTCATGGGAAGGACAAGGAAATCAAAGACAACCGCCTCCTCTAGGATTTCAGCAGCCACCACCACAACAGGAGAAAAAGCAGAACCTGGAAGAGATGTTCACCAAATTTATGGCCATGTCAGAAACTCGTTTCCAAAATACCAAAATGGCACTAAGGAACCAGCAAGCATCTATTCAAGGACTTGAAACTCAAATAGGCCAGCTCGCCAAGCTAATCTCTGAAAGACCGCAAGGTGGGTTATCAAGCAATACTGAGATTAACCCTAAAGAGTAACTTAATGCCGTCGATACGATAGATAATGAGGGGTTAACCAAAACCAACCCAGAGCCATGCAAGGAGCCTATGGTAAGTAAAGGAAAGAATGAGGTAAGTTACAAATATAAAATTACGAAAGAATTTAAACCTTGTATCCCATACCCAACCGCGCTAAAGAAGGACTGCACAGATGAGCAATTCGGTAAGTTTCTTAAACCCTTAAAGAAATTACATATCAACTTACTATTTGTTGAAGTAATTTTACAGATGCCGAAGTACGCAAAATTTTTAGAGGAACTTCTCACAAATAAAAGGAAGTTGGAAGAACTGTCCACAGTGGAACTCAACGAGGAATGCTCAGCTATTCTCCAAAATAAACTGCTAACTAAACTGAAAGATCCAAAGAGTTTTACTATTCCTTGTTTATTTGGTAACCTAGACACTAAAAACGCTTTAGCTGATTTAGGGGCTAGTATAAATGTCATGCCTTATAAACTGTTTAAACAACTAGGTCTTGGAAAACCTAAGCAAACTAAGATGAGTATTCAACTGGCTGATAAAACTATTAGGTCTCCTAAGGGAATAATTGAAGATGTGATTGTCAAAATTGATAAATTTATATTCCTAGTTGACTTTGTTGTTTTAGACATTGATGAGGATAGCAATGTACCCTTAATTCTAGGGCAACCCTTTTTAGCAACTGCCAGAACAATAATTGATTTAGGAATAGGTGAACTTACACCACGTGTAGGTGATGACAAAGTTACTTTAGAAGCTCGAAACTTGATTAAGACTGTTGATGATAATAGAGTCACGAGTCCTTGTAAAAACACTGAATTCATTACCCAACCTTCTGTGCAGGATACACTCTACATAAAGGCAACCCAATCACAGACAAGTCCATCCAAGGGAGATGCACCTGAAAGGCGAATGCTTCAGATCGAGGAACTAGATGAGTGGCTGAACTATCATGAAAAGCCCAAAGTATGCCAAACCAACCCAGAGCATCACCAATACGACCATCAGGTACAAACGAATCAACTCAAGGTAGGGGATAAGGTAATCTTAGGGGAAGGCGATCCTCGAATCTTGAATTCAAAAGAGCATACAAATGATACACCTTACTTCACGGTAATGAAAATCTTTCCCTATGGTACAATCGAGATAAAACATGAGTCACTTGGCACTTTCAAGGTAAATCACACTCGACTCAAATCTTACGTTGATAATGAAATTGTAAGCAGGATAGAAGAGTATCAACTCTTCAAACCACCGTGAACGTACAAGCTCGAGTAAAGTCGAGCTTAGACTATAAATAAACGCTTCTCGGGAGGCAACCCAAGCACTGACTTAGTAACTTTTCTTTTATTTTTTATTTTAGTTTTTTAATACATCAACTAACCCTTTTTTTGTAGAAATTTAGGACCACACGGCCATGCCCACGGGTGTGTCCAAGGCTGTGTGAACATTTAAAGCAAAGATACGGTCGTGCACCTAGGCCGTGTACAAGCAGGGTAAAATTTTCCCTAAGGCACGGGCTACGATAAATAACCACGGCCGTGCGATATAGCCGTGGCCAACACTGTCAATTCCAACATGGGCGTGTGACCCCATACACGATCGTGGGAGAAGCAAAGATCGAAGGACATGGCCGTGCGACACGGCCGTGTGCCTCAACACGCCCTCACAACACGGGCGTGTGTCTTGAGCCAGGCGCGCCAAAATCCTTGAGATTTTTGTTTTTCCATTTTATTTTATTTTTTCTTTTTCTTTATTTGAATTTTAGTATTCTCAGAACTAGTTTATGTTCTTTCAATTATTTTATATCGGTTATTTCCTAACGAGTAATTGTTCTAATCCTGAAATACCTAAAATCCCTTAAGTGCTATCGCAGTTTCAAAACCATGAACTTCAAGTATTCCTTCCTCCAAGACAACTTTCACAATTCAAAGGTTCCATCCAATATTCAGGGAGTTTTACTTCTCTCCCTAACTTATGATCTTGTACTTCTATTACTATTAATGTTATCTTTGTACATTGAGGGCAATGTACATCTTAAGTGTGGGGGGAAACTCACTTTCATTCTTTCTATTATCTTTGAAATCCCTGAAAATTGCTTTCAAATTTCGAATTCTCTGCATTATCTTCAAATCTCTTGTTAGGAATTAATTCTGATTGATTTATGATTTTTATTGATGTGTTGAGAATTAAGACATAGGTGTTTATGCTTTGATTATTCAAACTTTAAAACAGTAGGGAATCAAGCATGATAAGTTGAAATTTTTGAGAACCCAATTTTTTTCATTAGTTATTTTCCTGAATTTTAAGTGTTATCTTGAGATTTGAAATTCGCAGGATTGACATCAAAAGCCATAATTCTGGTGAGATTTTTGAGCCTTTTGAGCATACATTCTTTCATGCTCACTTTTATTATTGCTTTGAGTGAGTCAATACTGATTTATTATTCTAGAACCTGCTGCGATTATATATGTCAAGACCACATCATTGATTTGATACAATGAGATGATAAAGGCACTTAGGATTTAACCCACTTACTCCATAAAAAGGCTACCTCCATAAATTAACCCCTGGTAAACCCCATTGAGCCTAACAACCCATTCTTTAACTTACCTCTAATATTAACCCATAACCCATTTTTGTTGAATTCCATTCAATTATTTTGATCCCTATTTTTGTCGAGATTTGAGTTAAATTATTATCTAGCTTTGTTCTCTTTCTCAGTTGTAAAGTTTGTCAATATTCAAAGTATTGTATTTGAATTGTTTTTAAAAAAAACAAAAAAAAAATGTGTATATATAGTTAATTCAATTGTAATCTGTAATAATTTAATAGTTTTTGCATATTTCTACAAACTTCCAAATCCAGAACGATGTCATCATGAGGCTTAGCTTTAGGAATATGTTCCAATGATAGAGATTTCTCTAGCTAGATAGTTTTTCAATTCAATCTTGATTCTAACCCTCTTTTTCAGCTTGTGACAAGACCCCTAACCAAAGCCCCATTACAACCATTGAAATACCTTTTGATCGATGTGTCGTATCAATCTATAGTGGTAGAGATTTAATTTTCTTGTAAGCCTATGGTAATAACTTTTCAGATTGACTAGAGAGTGCTTAATTCTTGAACCCTAAACACTTTGAGTGGATAGAGTGAACCCTTAGTGAGGATGTCAATTCTCGTTGATTTTGATTGAAAGATAATTACTTAGGAGAAGGAATAAAACTTATGTTTCAATGATAAAATTCTCAACTTAGAGTAATTGAATCCTTATTGTTCTTCTGATTGAATTATCATTGTATGATTACCTGTGGATTTGTTTGAAACATTATTAATAACGATTGTAAGTTAAGAGGGATGATTATTAATTAGGGATTGAGATTTTGCTTGAGGACAAGCAAAGGCTTAAGTGTGGGGGTATTTGATAAACGATAAATTATACATATTTTTACCTCATGTTTAGCCTAATTTCTAGATAAATTATTATTAATTTTGTGAGAATTGGTGCTCTTAACCCTTCTATTTCATGTTATATACTCAGTAGAGCATAAGAAAGAGAAAAGAACAAAAAATAGACCAGAAACGAAGAAAATGGGCCAAAGTGTGAAGACAACACGGCCCAAGGAGTCACCACACGGCCGTACCACACAAGGTCCAACACGGCCCAGTCCCGACAAGCACGGTCAGGCTACACGGCCGTGCCACCCTCAACAGGCCCACACGGCCTCTTGTCGAAACTACACGGGCGTGGTATACTAGCGTGTCCCTGTCATGAGGAAGTTCAATTCTACTCGAAAAAGGATACTTAGAGGCTAAGAAAGCCATTCTAAACTCTATATAAAAACCCTAGGAGGCAACTTCAAGGGTGTACTTATTTCCCGCTAAGGGAATACTCTTTTCTCTCAAGAAAGAGCGCCATAATTCTGCCAACACATAGAGTGAAAGCAAGGGATTACTCCAAGGGAAGCCGATTGATTCATCCCAGAAGCCAGAATTCTACATCAGAACAGATGATCTCCCTAAATTCCTTCAGGGGTTTTGGGTTCTTTATGTTTTGTCATCTTATTTCTTCTGAGATGTTTTCTTTATTAATTATGAACTAAACCCCTCAAATACTTGAGGGGGATGAAACCTAAGACAGATCTTGTTATTATTTATTCTTAAATTATTTGATAAATACTTAAATTGTTCTTAATTATGCGTTCTTCATTCTTGATTTAATAATCCTAGGTATTACTTCAAGAACTTGATGTGCTTAGGCAGAGGAGTAAAAGTCCCTGTTTTAAGAGTAGATCTACCATAATTAAGTGGAGTTGCATGCAACCCTAGACATAGGGCGACATAAATCTGCCGGATTAGGGTCAAACCTAATAGGAGGATCCATAGATCGGATTAATGCAACCTAGGGTGTTAATTAATAAGAAAACTTTAGTTAACAGCCTAGGCTTAGTTGTTCTTATCCTCGAAAGAGGTATCAACATAAGTTAGGGATCTCTACGGATCAAGGCAAGTAAAGACATCATCTAGTTCAAGAAATTAATAACAAGTGAAGTCTAGGTGGATTCTCCTTTAAGTATTGCTCATATCAATCAGCTTTTCCTTAAAGTTTTCCTCAATTTACTTTTTGTGCACTTTTAGTTAGTTTTAGAATTAGTTTTAATCAATCCTCTTTTATTTTCAGGCTAGATAATAGAAAGGAAGTAAGTAATAGTACTTTTGGTTCCTTTGGGTGCGATAACTCGGTCTTGTCGCTAAACTATACTACTGTTCGATAGGTGCGCTTGCTTTTAATATCGTGATATTAATTAGTTTTGGTGTGATCAGTTTTTATAAATTTTATTACTTAATATCGCAAGAGTATCAATTGATTTTTAAATTATCAAATGTAATCTTTTGATAAATATAGGTAAATCAATAGTCTAAAAATATTAATAAGATTAAGATTATAAAATAAATATATTTCAATATTTACTCTACATTTATTGCTTAATTTTTATTAATTTACCAAAGTCAATACTTATAAAATTTAATATTTTATGAAATAACAGCGTATCAAATCAATTAAAAGGAGCCGCAATTTTCAGTTTTGTCATTTGTGAAAACATTTTGTTCAGCTGATGAAACAATAGTAGAGGACAAAGAGAGGGTTCGATTTGGAAGAAAAATAGGGGACAGCTAGATTTAGTAATCTTTAATGTGGCGTGAAACCGTGTTTTGCTACGAGGTTCCGCCGGCCATTCTGCACACTTGTCACCAATCACCCTTGTTTGCTTTCGTCTCTCTCTGCCTTTCCGCGTACCAAACCCCCTAACGTAATTTGCATAACACGACACGTCCACATACTAATCCCAATTATAAATCTTATCATCTCTCATCTGCAACCAAATATCTTAGGCTTATTAACAAAGCTTAATATGGCGAAGACGAAGGGTGATGTAGCTCAAAGAGCATGGAGTCTACTGCGTTTAGCATTATTATGGGCGCGAAAAGGTGGGGTGTTCAGGAGACGGCTGATGACGGAGCTACGATTGGTGCCTAAGTTCCTCAAGGGTCTTGCTCATCATCAACCTCATCGTCATCACCAACTGATGAGCCATTATAAGGAACGCCAACTTTCATTCGACGAGACGCCCATTTTTCACGTCAAGATGCACCGTCCAGCCTCCATGCGATTCCTTCTTCCTTGCATTAGCACTGAGGAAGTCGATTTTGACTATGATTTCGGTCCCGATGATTATGATGGGGTTTACGGGTATAATGATGGTGGGAGAAAGAGTGACTCAACGGCATCTGATACTGACGAAGAAGATGGAGAAGTGGAAGAGTGTGGATATGAAGGATGTGATGAGAAAGAGAACAGTCCATATTATGCAGTGGAGGAAGAAGGGATTGATTCAAAGGCGGAGAAGTTCATAGCCAGCTTCTATGAGCAAATGAGGTTACAAAGACAGGTTTCATATTTGGAATATAGTGAAAAGCTTAGCACAGGCTCAAAAAGCTAGAATCCCGTCAACTTCATCATATTGCATATCCTACAATATCTATACTTTTTTCTTCTTTTTAATTTTTTTTATTATTTGAGTTACAGAGCGTTTTTAAAGAGATGATCAGATATAGACACTACAGCTTTTTCTCTTTTAACGAGGATTCGTATGTGTGTAGTTTCATCAATAAGATTTAAAGATTTACATTTTGAGTGCAATAAGTTGATGCTTTTGTATTCAATGGCAGATTTGGAGAGTAAATTTTAGGTTAGTAAAATTTTCAAAGGAGTTTCATTAATTTTTTAAAAAAAAATTTGGGGTGTAATTAAAAATTTTAAATTTTTTATGAGATTAAAAAATGAAATTTTTCAAAATTTTTTGAGAGGTCCTAAATAAAATTTTAAATTATTTTTGCTCCCTGCCACCATTTAGCATTGCCTTTGTTTGTATTAGTGCTATTTATAAACGTCCACTCAACGGATGAAGTCCCTACCTTTATAAATAGGAAAAATATTTGCTTCCAAAATTTTAAATTTTACAAATAAATTTATTTTAAAAAAGAGATATATGTTAGTCTTTTAAAACTATTTATAAGATAAGAAAGTATATATTATCAGTGTATTGTATATTTACCTATATATATATATATATAAGATTATTATCTTATACATGGCCAGTGAAATGAAAAACTCTACAAATAGATTCTTATACACTACTAATGAAATATACCACTTGTTTTTAAGTATATATATATGTGAGTATTTGCGTGTGTAATTACTCAATGAAGTGAAAGGCAAGGCATTTAGCAAAACGTAAAAATCAAACATATGTTTGTTATTTACAAAGCCGTAAAGTTGTTGGTATTTTAGGCTAAAATCAATCATTTACATCTCATGGCTGATACGTACACATTCCTTTCAGCAACTCATAATGCAATCTCTCATCAAACCAACACCAGAAATCTACTATTTTTCAAAATCTGAATTCACCTTTGAATTTTAAATTTATTTATTATCTGAGTTTTCTATAAATTTAAATCTAAATAAAATATTCTTTAAATATTTAAATCCTCTAAATATTCATATTTAATATTTTTAAATAAAAATTTTTATAAATAGAAAGGATAATGAATTAGGATACTAAATCTAAATCTATTATTCATAAAAAATAAAATTTATTATCCAAACAACAACCATTATCCACAAAACTAAAACAGATTCGAATAATGAATATTCAAAGATTAATATCTGCATTCACCATACATAGTAAATAAAATATCCAAATTTAAATATTGTAAAACGTATGTAAGATACCCAAATTTTAACAGAAAAAATTTAGATTTTTTTAGGGAGGGGCAAAATTAATTTTTAATTTTTACTATGATAAAAATGTAATTTCATCATTTGAATAACTTATATTTTTATAACTTTTAAAAGATTAAATCGATTTTTTATCATTTTTAGGAAGGTTAAAGTGTAATTTTATCTTTATTAATTTAAAATTTTAAAAAATTTAAAAGACCTAAATGAAAAGAATTTTATTTTAAGAGGGTCAAAGCACCTGCCAACCTCCCAGCTATGCCCCTGTGACCATGTGTTTCATCCACAATATAACGTGAACAATAAAAAGGTAAGCAGTCAAAAAGCATATCTCAACCCAAATGCAGCAAGAACTCAATTATGGGTAGCTAGACCAAGCATGTGAACTTTATTCAGATTCCTTCATCTTTGGTTATAGAGACGGTGGAGACTATATGAGGAAGCATGTGAACTTTATTTAGCTCCTTCTTAGTTATTCACATGGATGCAGCATGAGGATGCTCCATGTTCTTCCACATATGTACAATAAAATTTACTTACATATAGTACAAGAACTAATATCAAAATTTAACCATTAAAATATGATTGAAAGGAGAATAAAGACTTGTTAGAACAGTCTCAGAATTACAACTATATGAAAACTTTGTTTGAAGAGGCAGTTGAAGCAACCTAAATCACGAATGGATTACTACGTCAAATAGGAGCTTCAATTGCCTAACAACTGAAGTTGTAAGTTGCGAACATAATTCTGCTTAGCATTGGGAAAAGAGAATTAAAAAAAAAATCCATGGAAATTCAGTGATGTAAGAAGTTCAGGCAACCTTTGACATAATTCTGCTCAGGATTGACAAAAGGGAGTTATTTTTAATTTAAAACGTTAAAAAAAAATGAATGGAAATTCAGTGAGGTAAGAAGTTCAGGTAAACGTTGATAAGATATTCCTCTTCAGCGTGAATTCATCAGTTTTTGCTTGGCTTATTGACTGCACAATAAAACCCAGAAAACAAATAAAAATTCATGGCTTAATACCATCTCAAATGGCACAATAAGAAGAATTCTATTTATATTCAACAGCAAAGATTCTTACCTTGTCAAGAATGCGTTGCAGCCGTTCAATTTCCTTCTTGGGATAATCAGCACCTTTCTCCAAACAGCTTTTAGCAGCTTTCAAGTAGATCTTTCCATACCTGGCAGTGGAACCCTTGAGCTTCTCAACTTCCTGTTCAAGCTTAGACAAGACTGTTTTCTTGTCGTCATTGCTAGCAGACACAATTTCTTTCACTAATGTGTCCAAGCTTGGCAAAATACCAGCCTATGCAGAAAGGAAGGGGAGAACGATTTTACCTCCTATAGAAAGACAAACATGATATAGCAGCATATATACTATGCCAACCTTTGAAGTTAGCTGCCCTTTTGTATCACGACTGGTGCCACACTTCTCATTGATGAAACTAACAAAGTCATCCAATTCCCTTTCACCATGGTAGTCTTCTCCAGCTTTATTGCCCTTTGGGAAAAATTTTAATGTTGGATATCCACTTACTCCATACCTGCACTTAAAGCAGAGAATTTCTAATCTTAACTCTCAAAGACACAAAGGGTTGGGCTTATTGGCTAAGTTATGCTTACTTTTCAGCTACATCTGTGTATTTGTCAACATCTAGATTGGCTATCACTACATCTTCTTCCAATTTAAACGCTGTAGCTACCTTCTCATAAATCTGTAGGGACAAAGGCAACGGGTTAGAAAGGAAATCACCACTTGCAACCAAAACGATCATGCTGCCTTTATTAAGCATCGATATAGATGATTACAGGAGCGAGGCTTTTGCAATGACCACACCTGGAAGAAAACCAATACAGAACTTGATCAGACCACTTTTGGCAGAAAAGATTGAAGCAAAAGAATATCAACAACAAAACAAAAGAGGTGCATGCTTACCAAGGTGCATAAAACTCAACCAGCACATCCTTGGTCTCATCAAGGACAATCTCATAAAAATTATCAGCATTTAGCACCACAACACTGGATGGCAAAGTGGCAATCTTCACATTGGTCCCTATAAAACAAGACATTAGCAAAGCAAAATCCTAGTGGTTTTAGACATTGGTCCCTATAATCTACCTCCTTCACTGTTTACGAACTCAGCAAGGGACTCTGCAGTGCGTGGTCCTACATACCTGGATAGAACAATTTTTATCTACTAAAGAGCATGTTTTAAATAAAATGTTGATTCCAATACCAAAACTTAAACAAGACTAAAACTCACTTTTTAGGTTCCAAAGAGCCTTTAGGAAACCACTGAATGGTTGGGTAGCCTTGAACATCATACTTGGTGCATACACTCTTATGCTCATCACAGTCCACCTACAATGGCATCAACAAAAGAAAAGAATTCCAAATAAAACCAATTGCAATATATAGCAAGAAAAACTTCATTATATCGCTAACCTTTCCAATCAAGACGGACTTAGCCCTCTTGAAATTAGCCCCAAGCTTCTCAAACTCAGGAGCTAGCTTCTTACAGTGACCACACCTGTAATTGGATAAATATATGATTTTGAGAATATAAATAGCTCGAAATGGAATTAAGGAAAAAAATCGTTTGATCCTAATAAACAAGCATTAAAAGACCAAGGGAAAAAGAAAAAAAATCATGGATGTTGTCGTCACATTGGTGTAGCTGAAGATGGATCTAAGGAGCGATTAATGTAAAAACACCAAAAACATAAAGCATGAGATTAATAAAAAAATAGGGCGATGAAGAATGTAACCAAGGGGCATAGAACTCGACGAGAGCTCCTCGGTCGTGACCAACTTCTTTGTCGAAGTTTTGTTGGGTTAAAACGAGGACGTCGTCGGCCAAGGCTGATGAAGCGAATAACAAACCCAAGGTTCCGAACGCTAACAACATCTCCATTTCTTGTGTATCCTTTGTTTCTAGTTTTCGATCGTACGTACTATTTTCTATCGACGGTACCAATTTATTATAGTAACTATCTTTATTTTGGGATAAAATTTTAGAAAAGGTTGGGCTTTAGTGGACTTAAAGCCCAATTACTGAATGGGGGACTCTGCTTCAAACTTAAAACCCAATCTGTCATTCCATGGACAAATGAAATGTAACATCAAATCAATGTGAATCTTTTCAACTTTTAGTTACATACCTTATCTTCTCAACTCGTTTGTTTTTATTTGGATCAACGAGATCTTTTTTTTTCTTGCAATCGCAAAAAATATTAGGGTAAAAGTAGATCTCCGTTTTATTTTAAAAATAATTAAAAAGTAAATTAATTATTCTATTAAAAATTTAATTCATTTTTACTATTAAAATCTAGTCTTTACATATTAGCATGAGGTACATGTGGTGTGCTACATGTCATTGTCTGATTTTTCCATCAATATTTAACAATACAAATTGATAGAATTTTTAACAAAAATGACTAGTTTACTTTTTGACTAAACGTACAAGAATTAATTTACCCTTTTTTTAATAGAAGGGATATAATATAATATGACTCTTATATAAGGACTTTTCATGATATTTTTACCAAAAATTAACGCCAAAAAGATAGTTATAATTTATTTCACAACTTAAAAAGATTTTTTTAATATAACAAAAAAATAAAAATATCAATTTAATAAAATTTTTTTATTCTTTACCACTATTTAAACTATTAAGCATTTCACTTTGATAAAATCAATTGAAAAGTTGATAAAAGAGAAAATACAAATTCTTTTTGCTCGTAAGTAAATAATTATTATAAAGAAAAAATAAAAAATAAAGAAAAAGAATGTTAAAAGAAAGGACACTAAAATATTCAAAATCTTCTTTTTTTGTTAAATTATGGAAAATAAAGAAAATGATTGGTTATAATTTTTTCTCAGTTATATCTTTTTATAAAATAATTTATGCAAAAATTAATAAGATAAAAATGTACTTTTGCATATTAAAATAAATCTCACTTTTCTTTTCTATGTCTTTTCTTAAAATTGAGGTGAATAAAAATTAATGCTGTTTTTTTTAATGTTTTAGTTATTAGTTATAAATTAATTACAATTGAAAACTTTTAATCACTCATATGACTTGATTGTGGTAAAGAGAAGGAAATTATTTTTATTTATTTTGAAGATGTCTTATTTTTTATAAGAGTTTTTACTCATATTTTTAATTGCGTGTTTAAAGTTGTACTAATTATTCTTTGTTTTATGTCTAAATATTTTAAAACATATGTGTTAAATAAATTTTTCTCTTGTGTTATTACATTAATAACTAAACATAATATAATAAATTTAAGATAAGAACCTCAAGTTGTGATTTAATGGCTTAAGTATTCATCTATCCCAAAAATTACTCGAATACGAATCATCATTATATCGAAAATGTGTACCATAACTTAGTATGATAAATATAAAAACTCATACTGATTTCTCTTTTTCAGTTATAAAAGAAAAAAGAGATGAATAATTTTTCTTTTTCAGTTCAAAGTGTAATTAATTTAATATTTTTAATTAATAAAATTTATTTAATTTAAATCCTATTCTCGTCTCAGTTGGACATCTAAGTTAGCATTTAAAACTTATTTAGACTGCCATGTAGGATTGTCGTTAGGAAAGTAACGGAACTTAATGATAAAGTGACACTTCGTAATAAAACGATAACGTAAATTATTAAAACATAACATTTCAAACATAAGTCACTAAAATATAATCTGAGGCAAACAAAATGATTATTTTTGTAGTTTACTCTTTTTTATTTTATTTTCAATTAAAGAAAATCCAACAAGGTAGAGACAAGAAGAGTATTAAATTTAAGTAGAGGACAGTTGAAGGAGCAGTAATAGACAAGAATTTGTAATTATTCCCCCCCCCCCCCTTTTTTTTCTTTTCCAAAAAAGTACGTTCGATTTTAATGCTTCAATATCAAATATTGACATGCGTTTCAAATTAGACTGCTAAATGTTTGTGTGGACTGAACTCTGAAAGTTAATTTTATTTTCATTTTAGGGAGTCATATTTAAAAAAAAATCTTTATATTATTTTAAATTTTATATGTTTTTTATTTATTAAATTTTTTTTATATAGATAACTTAATTTTTTAATGCTCACACTATAATATCCTATATTATTATAAATTTAATTTTTATATGCTATAGATTATATGATATATAAAATTGAAAAAAATATACAAGACATGAACTTGGCCATACTGTAAACGGATTTTGTCTAAACTTATGTTTCTAGTCTAAAACTTGAATAAAATTTTCGGCCTTAAATAAATAGCTTTCAACTTTAACCGGTTTACTTTATATAAGTGAAAACTTTAAACTTAAAAAGAAAACAAAACTTCGTTTTCAAAAAGCAATCAATATATATTCAATGTGATGTACGACATTGATAGACAATTTTTTCTTCATAAAATATAGTTGTAAATATTATTTTTTACCTAACTCCATAAATATGAAGTTATGTTTTATTGCAAGGACAAATGTATGCATGTCAATCATTTAACGATGAAATGGGACTTCTGATTCTTACAGGATGAATGTAAGTTTGAGAGACATCTAACTTCTATTTCGAGTTTAAGTACATTTAAACTGGAGACGTAAGAATGAATTGTGGTCGTCTTGCAAAGTCCACTTAATAGGTAATAGGTTGGTTTTTCTATCCAAATATCCACAATTATCATTGTTTCGTATAAGAATTTATCGAATTTAGAAAGAGATATATAACAATTAAGTAGGTTTTGGTTGAAAACTTTGACACCATAAATGTACATCTCTTACTCCATATTACTATAAAATAAATTCGTTAACATTGACTAGAAAATAAATAAAAAATTAAGAAATCAGAAATTAATTACATCATGAAAAATTTACTGTCTCAAAAATAAATTCATCCTGATCGATGTAATCATATAGTGGGCGTCGTCCCTCAAAATTAACACAGTGCTTTAATATTTGTACACTCGAATAAGGAAAGTAGAATTTGATTGATATTGCTATTCTCAGAAAAATCCTAGTAGGATCAATTTCCATTGAAGTTTGGAGGGATTAACGTGATTCAAAGAAAAAATAACTGGATTTATATGAGAATCGTAAAGGATGGTGATCCTTGCTAAAGTTTCTTATCCTTATGATTCATTATTTTGATTAGAGTATTTGATATTGCTGGGGACTTGTTTATGGAGACTTTTATGAGATAATTATTCAAGATAATTCAAGAGATAAATCCAACTTTTGAATGAGAGTTTAAAACCTATCAATAACACTACTGAAGGAAGAAGTGTCTAAGTTGAATGCTTTGCTATATTTTTATGGTGTTTTATTTGACACTCTTTTATGTTTTTTCTAGGAAGTTTAATTGATGGGTTTCACATCCATCAATAATAAATTTCTACACCTAAACAATAAATAAATTACAGTATAGAGTAGGGTCTATTCTACAGAAATTGAGTTATCTAAAATTGTTGTTCGATTCAATCAGGTTGTATGTTGTATTAGCCCATTTTTGCCCGGGCTATACACAACCCAAAAACAATAAAATAAACAAAATTTAAAAGTTCAATTAAATGTCCATTTACATATCCTGTTTTGACCCAAATTACAACACCTAAATCCACTACCCAAATTCAAATTCGTAGCCCACTATTAGCCTAAACTAAATTACACCCCAAACCCATTAACCCAAACACACAGGGCCCAACGGGGCCCAAATACCCAACCCTAGGTCAGAAACCCTAGGGTTTCTGGGTACTTTAGCGCCGCAGCCAGCACATGCCCCTTCGTTGCGCCACAATCAGCGCAGATCGCGCCCCGTCGTCGGATCTTCGCTCACCTGCAAAAAGAAAGGAAATACACAGCAAACATAGCAAGAAATCGCAATATTTTACTTTCTATTTATGTATTTTTGCTATAAAACAGAACAAAACAATGTAAATGGACCTACACACAGAGAGATAGATACAAGAACACAGAGATATACAAATAGTTTCTTTTTAATCAGAGAAATGTGATTTTTTTTATTTATTTCGTTATTATTATTATTTTATCTTTTTTTGTTCAATACGTACAAATCAGTTTTTACAAATACTACTAAAAGCGAGTAAAAAGAATCTTACCTCGCGTTTTATGCTGAAAAACGAGAGATTCTGGCCTCTGGCCGCCATATACGGCGGCGTTTGCAGCGGCGCGTGTAGCGCGTGCGACGGTCTGTCCTCGGAGCCCTGGCCAAACACTAGGCTGAGAAAGGGGGGTTGAGTGAGTTTTTCGAATTTTTTTAAAAAAAACAGGGTTTAAATGATTTTTTTTACAAAAGTTGATTTATATAACGGTATAAAAACGACGCCATTTTTGCTTAAGTTAATAAGCACCAAAACGACGTCGTTCTAAGGTTGTGACCCGCGCGTTGACCCGATTACCTGGGGAGGATCCGCGTGTTTCTGTTAAAAGGGTTAATTTCTATATAGGCCCTTTCGTTTTTTTCATTTTTATAATTACACCCAAGCATATTTTTATTTATTCCCAATTTGGCCCTGATTAATAGCCTTTGTTTCAATTCGATCCTTAAGGCCTTTTAAAAGGCAGGTTGATGAAACGACGCTGTTTAGGAGATAACGCATAATTGCCTAATAAGTCCCTATGTTTGGCACGCGTTTCCAATCTAACCCATCTACACTTCTATTTCAAAATCTATTTTTTTATTTTAATTTAATCCTTATTATCTAGACTTTTAATTCCTTTTAATTATTTATATTTTTATTTTATTCTTAATTATTTTAATATATGAATTATTATTATTTATTACTTATATTATGTTATTTTATTAAAATTTTTATTATTTTAAAATTTGTACGATATTACTATATATTATATGGTTGTTTTTAAAAATTGGTATATCATAGTTAAATTTTATGTATTATATTTATTTATTAAAAAAACCCCAATATATATATTATATTATTGTATGTTTACCTTTATATATTTCTTTATAGTTAAAGTTTCATGAATCCTTTTTTATTTAATGTATATTACTTATTTATTATATAATACTTAAATTATTTTATCATTAAAATCGTTTTCCATCTATTTCCAATTTTTAATGTGTATATATATATAAAACATAGATATTAGATTATTATATTATACATCTACACTTTCTTTTGCATATTTTTCTTAAAATATATATAATTCATTTTATCATGTACAACTATTATCCTTTATATATTTTTTCGTTTTAAAAAAAAAATTACTATAATTTTGTAGATAATACCTTTTTTTATATTTAATCTTGTGTTTTTTTTTTAATTTCTTAATTTTTCATAGGTATTAAAATTTGTATTTTCTATTTCATATGTGATCATTCATATTCTTAAAATTTAAATTTGTCATCTTTATTTGCCTTTGAATTGTTATTATATTGTCCACATTATCTGCTATGCTATGTTTTGTTTATACTTAGTTGGCTACATTAGTATTAATCGTTTATAATATTATATTTTATTTAAACCATTGTTTTACAAAATATGTCATTCAATTGCTTTTTTTTTTTATATCCAAAAGCCCTTCTTAAATAAGGCAATGTTTTGTGTTTAGAAATTCGGGAAATAGTGCCTTAACGTGCTGGGTTGCGATTTTCCGTTTAACTAAATAACTAAATATCCTTTTAATAAATTTTCAAAATTATGAGATGATTTTAGTTATGAGGATTTAAAACATTGTGTCCTAACGTGCTGGATGTGATGTTTATATTCTTTCGGAGCAAAGGAATCTCAAGTTCCAACTCAAATTTCAAGTTTTAAAAAGAAATCATGTTTTAAAATCTTTTCAAATTTTTGACATAGGGACAATAAATAATCAATTTGGTACTGATTTTGGACATTACGAGGTTGCTAATCCTTCCTCGTACGTAACCAACTCCCGAACCTATTTTCTTGAATTTCGTAGACCAAAGTCAACGTTTCTAAATAAAACGTTTTATAAGGTGATCCAATCACACCTACGCAAAAAGGGATTGGTGGCGACTCCATTTTTATTTTTCTTAAAGTCGACCCCGTTTTCCAAATTTAAAAATGGTTTCGACAGCTTGGCGACTCCATTTTCATTTTTCTTAAAGTTGACCCCATTTTTTAAATTTAAAAATGGTTTCGATAGCTTGGCGACTCCACTGGGGACAAATAAGAGAGTCAAGCCGTAAAATTGATTATTTTCTGTCCTTTTGTCGAAGTTGGAAAAATTATGATCTTTTTAGCATGTGTTTGCATCATTGCATATGATTGTTATTTTTCTCACACACATTGCATTTGCATGACCGTTGTGGTCACACCCTTAAGTGGGAGTGAGAAACTACGCATTCGTGAGGTTTTCACCTCCGTGCAGGATAGTGGATCGCTTCCGGGATACATTCGTACCTATGTCTTCGTGAGATTTTCATCTCCATGCAGCCATAGGGAAATGTATTCCCCTGAACTGAACTCGGTCCGTATGAGCCTATAATGGGTAAGGATTGAGGAATCTGCTGGTTCGGGTACCTCAACTTTAGGGCTAAACCACACGTAGAAGACATAAGTGTCCACCCTAGGTAGAGCTATGTTAAACCTTAGTGGTCACCCAGATATGTGTTTATCTTATTTGCTTTATGTTCCATTTCATGATACTAACTTGTTGTGCTTTATTTTTGGTGCATGTCATCTCATATTTTAAAAAGGTATCGATTCACGGTGAGTTATTAAATTAGAAATTATGGAGAACAAATTTCTTGATAAAGTGGGAAACAATGCGGCTGTCCGTAAATGGTCAAAGGAAACACAACTAGCAAAAGGAGATAGCCTAGCCGAGGGATACATGTCAGAATTATGGGACTACACTCGCATCAGTGTGACACAGAATAATCTTCAGGAGATAAAGGAAATATGGGGTCAATGGAGTAATGAGACCAAGCAGTTGTTCTACAACAACTATGGGGATTTGCCGTACTTGCTTGACATGAAGATAGATGAACAATTGTTTCAGGCTATCACTCAATATTGGAACCCTGCGTACAGTTACTTTACGTTTGAAAAGGCTGATATGGTACCCACGGTTGAGGAATATTTAGCTTTTTTGCGTTGTCCCAAGATTCAAGTTGATAAAGTTTACTCAAGGGCTGCTTGTGCTCCAACTTTTGTGAGGAAATTGATGAACATCACGGGGATGAGCGAACAGTGGGTCTCAGCTAGAATCAAGTAAAAATGTGAGTGTAAGTGCATCCCATGAAATGTTCTGAAGGATTTAATTCTAACTCATCCTGATGAGGAAAAGAAGATTGATGTTTTTGCCTTAAGTATATATGGATTGGTGATTTTCCTAGGGTATTGGGATATGTGGATGAAGCTGTTTTAGATCTTTTTAATCGACTTGGCAAGTAGGTTACACATGTTCCTGCAATCTTGGCTGGGACATTTTGATCATTGAATGCATGTAGAAGAGCTGGTGAAGGCAGGTTCATAGAATGTGCACAGTTACTGTTGGCTTGGTTCCACAGTCATTTCTAGAAGGAGGATAAAGTTTCCTATCAGGTTTTTCTCAAGAATTACTCTCCTTTAAAAGAGATTGTGGTAGCACCATGGAGAGATGACGTATCAGAAGAAAATTGGATAGCCCTTCTCCAAAATCTCCAAGAAGATGATGTTGAGTGGCGAGCTCCTTGGTTGGTTTCCTATGAAATTTTGTACCGATGTTAGAGTTTTGATTGGGTCCCACTACTTAAAATTTGGGGAGCTGTTGGATATGCACCTTTACTCGTGCTGAGGCAGTATAGATCAAGGCAGTTCATACCGGTAACACATGGATTGGCTCAATGTGAGTTTTCAAACAAAGGAGATCATTATAAGAAACTGGTTAAGGAGATTTCTAGTGCTTAGAAATAGACTTACTGCATGAAAATAGTGGATGTATGCTTAGTAACGACTCCAGAATACACGGGATGGTGGAGTAGGAGAGTTAACGATAATATCCCTGTGCCAAGTTTAGAAGGCGCTCGACCGATTGAAGAGTACTTACAAGTGGTCCCATCGGAGTTAGACATTATAAATTAAGATTTCGAAAGGAAGAGCTCAGAGTTTGGAAAACAGATAGGAAAGTTGGAAGAAGAAAAAATGCATATGAGATTAGATGTGGATATTGATAAATGATAAATTATACATATTTTTACCTCATGTTTAGCCTATATTTTGGATGAATTATCATTAGATTTGTGAGAATTGGTGCTCTTAATCCTTCTATTTCATGTCTTATACCCAGGAGAGCATAGGGAAGAGAAAAGAATGAGAAACGGGCCAAAAATAGAGAAAATGGGCCAAAATAAGAAAACAACACGGCCTAGGGATTCACCACACGGCCGTGGCACACGACCGTGCCACACAAGGTCCAACACGGCCTAGCCCCGACAAGTACGGCCAGGCTACACGACCGTGCCACCCTCAACAGGCCCACACGGCTTCTTGTCGAAAGCACACGAGCGTGGCACACGGGCGTATCCCTATCGTGAAGAAGTTCAATTCTACTCGAAAAAGGATACTTAAGGGCTAAGAAAGCTATTCTAAAACTCTATATAAAGACCCTAGGAGGCAACTTCAAGGGTGTGCTTATTTCCCGCTAAAGGAATACTTTTTTCTCCCAAGAAAAAGCGCCATAATTTTGCCAACACAAAGAGTAAAAGCAAGGGATTACTCCAAGGGAAGCCGATTGAATCATCTCAGAAGCCAGAGTTCCACATCAAGACTGAGGATCTCCCTAAATTCCTTCAGGGGTTTTTGGGTTATTTATGTTTTGTTATCTTAATTCTTCTGAGATGTTTTCTTTCTTTATTATAAACTAAACCCCTCAAATACTTGAGGGGGATGAAACCTAAGACAGATCTTGTTATTATTTATTCTTGAATTATTTGATAAATACTTGAATTGTTCTTAATTATGTGTTCTTCATTCTTGATTTAATAACCCTAGGTATTACTTCAAGAAACTGATGTGCTTAGGCAGAGGAGCAAAAGTCCCTGTTTTAAGAGTAGATCTACCATAATTAAGCGGAGTTGCATGCAACCCTAGACATAGGGCGACATAAATCTGCCGGATTAGGGTCAAACCTAATAGGGGGATCCATAGATCGAATTAATGCAACCTAGGGGTGTTAATTAATAAGAAAACTTTAATTAACCACTAAAGATTAGTTGTTCTTATCCTCGAAAGAGGTATTAACATAAGTTAGAGATCTCTAGGGATCAAGTCAAGTAAAGGCATCATCTAGTTCAATAAATTAATAACAAGTGAGGTCTAGGTGGATTCTCCCTTAAATATTGCTCATATCAATCAGCTTTTCCCTAAAGTTTTCCCCAATTTAATTTTTGTGCACTTTTAGTTAGTTTTAGACTTAGTTTCAATCAATCCTCTTTTATTTTTAGGCTAGATAATAGAAAGGAAGTAAGTATTAGTACTTTTGGTTCCCTTGGGTACGATAACTCGGTCTTGCCGCTAAACTATACTACTGTACGATAGGTGCGCTTGCCTTTAATATCGTGATATTAGTTAGTTTTGGTGTGATCAGTTTTTATAAATTTTATTACTTAATATCACGAGAGTATCAAGTTTTTGGCGCCGTTGCCGGGGAACTAAAATATTAAGAAAACGCGATTTCTATTACTTTAGCCATTACTATATTTATTTATTTTTATTTTTATTTTTCTTTATTTTTTATTTATTTTATTTTATTTTTATTCTATTTTTTTCCTTCTAGGTATTTCTAGTTTATGACTAGAAACAACCCAGCAGGACCATTACTTTTTGACGAAGATTTAGAAGCGACAGTTCGCAGAAATCGCAGAGAGATCAGACAAAGCCTAAAGTATCCAGAACAAGATCAAGAATAAAGGCCAGAGCCTACAGAAGAGATGGAAGCAGATCCAAACATTCCACCACCTTCAGCAATAGTCGTGCCACCAGCAAATCAGGAAGCAGCTCCTCGCACTATGTATGATTATGCTAAACCTAGTTTGGTTGGTACCCAAACTAGCATTCTTAGACCTACTATTGCTACTAATAATTTTGAGTTAAAGCCTAACACTATTCAGATGATACAACAATTGGTGCAGTTTGATGGTTTACAGGATGAAGATCCAAATTCACACATAGCCAATTTTTTGGAACTTTGTGATAATTTTAAAATTAATGGCGTTTTTGATGATGCCATTCGTTTAAGGCTATATCCATTCTCTTTGAGAAACAAAGCCAAACAGTGGTTAAACTCTTTACCACGAGGCTCAATCACCATATAGGAACAGATGACCGAAAAATTTTTACTTAATTATTTTCCTCCAGCTAAAACAGCTAAATTACGAAACGATACCTCTTCTTTTGTGCAGATGGATTTAGAAACACTCTACGATGCCTGGGAGAGATATAAAGATCTTTTGAAAAGATGCCCTCATCATGGCCTACCTTTATGGCTCCAAGTTCAAACCTTTCACAACGGTTTGAATCCATCAACAAAGCAAATGATCGACGCAGCCGCCGAAGGAATGATCAATAACAAAACACCCGAAGCAGCTTATAAATTTATTAAAGAGATGTCATTGAATAACTATCAGTGGCAAGTCATGAGGACAAAGCTGAGAAAAGCTACAGGAGTTTATAATATTAATGCTGTCGCTATGCTTACTAACCAAGTAGAACTGTTAAATAAAAAGTTTGATCATTTTGTTAGTTCTACACAGGTACAGCCAGTGATGCAGTGTGACACACCTCCAGTAAATATGTTCAATCCAGACTACTCATCCTCAGGACACAGCATGGAAACTGAGCAAGCCAACTATATGGGTAACAATTCTAGACCTCAAAATAACCCTTATAGTAATACTTACAATGCAGGTTGGAGAAATCACCCCAATTTTTCATGGGGAGGACAAGGAAATTAAAGACAACAACCTCCTCCGGGATTCCAATAGCCACCACCACAACAAGAGAAAAAGCCGAACCTAGAAGAGATGTTCACCAAATATATGGCCATGTCAGAAACCCGTTTCCAAAATACCGAAATGGCACTAAGGAACCAGCAAGCATCTATTCAAGGACTTGAAACTCAAATAGGCCAGCTCGCCAAGCTAATCTCTGAAAGACTGCAAGGTGGGTTATCAAGCAATATTGAGACTAACCCCAAAGAGCAACTTAATACCGTCAATACGATAGATAATGCGGGGTTAACTAAAACCAACCCAGAGCCATGCAAGGAGCCTATGGTAAGTAAAGAAAAGAATGAGGTAAGTTACAAAGATGAAATTACCAAAGAATTTAAACCTCGTATCCAATACCCAACCGCGCTAAAGAAGGACCGTACAGATGAGCAATTCGGTAAGTTTCCTAAACTCTTAAAGAAATTACATATCAACTTACCAGTTGTTGAAGCAATTTTGCAGATGCCGAAGTACGCAAAATTTTTAGAGGAACTTCTCACAATAAAAGGAAGTTGGAAGAACTGTCTACAGTGGAACTCAACGAGGAATGCTAAACTATTCTCCAAAATAAACTGCCAACCAAACTGAAAGATTCAGGGAGTTTTACTATTCCTTGTTTATTTGGTAGCCTAGACACAAAAAATGCTTTAGCTGATTTAGGGGCTAGTATAAATGTCATGCCTTATAAACTGTTTAAACAACTAGGTCTTGGAAAACCTAAGCAAACTAAGATAAGCATTCAACTGGCTGATAAAACTATTAGGTCTCCTAAGAGAATAATTGATGATGTGCTTGTCAAAATTGATAAATTTATATTCCCAGTTGACTTTGTTGTTTTAGACATTGATGAGGATAGCAATGTACCCTTAAGTCTAGGGCGACCCTTTTTAGCAACTGCCAGAATAATAATTGATTTAGGAACAGGTGAACTTACACTACGTGTAGGTGATGAAAAAGTTACTTTACAAGCTCGAAACTTGATTAAGACTGTTGATAATAATATAGTCACGAGTCCTTGTAAAAACACTGAACTCACCACCTAACCTTCTGTGCAGGATACACTCTACATAAAGGCAACCCAATCACAGACAAGTCCATCCAAGGGAGATGCACCTGAAAGGCGAATGCTTCAGATCGAGGAATTAGATGAGTGGCTGAACTATCATGAAAAACCCAAAGTATGCCAAACCAACCCAGAGCATCACCAAGACGACCCTCAGGTAAAAACGTATCAAATCAAGGTAAGGGATAAGGTAATCTTCGGGGAAGACGGCCCTTAAATCTTGAATTCGAAAGAACATAAAAGTGACATACCCTACTTCACGGTAATGAAAATCTTCCCCTATGGTACAGTAGAGGTAAAACATCAGTCACTCGGCACTTTCAAGGTAAACCACAGTCGACTCAAATTTTACGTTGATAATAAAATTTTAAACAGGATAGAAGAGTGTCAACTCTTCAAGCCGCCGTGATAGAACAAACTTGAGAAAAGTCGAGCTTAGACTATAAATAAGCGCTTCTTGGGAGGCAACCCGAGTATTAACTTAGTAAATTATTTTATTTCAGCTTTCTAAATATATCAACTAACCCTTTAAATGCAGGATTTTTCGAGCCACACGGCCATGCCCATGGGCGTGCCTCAGGCCGTGTGTACACTTTGAGCAGAAACACGGTCGTGCAACTTGGCTGTGTACAAGCAGGGTAAAATTTTCTCTAAGGCACGGGCTACGATAAATAGCCACGGCCGTGCGATATAGCGTGGCCAATACTGTCAATTCCAACATGGGCGTGTGACCCCATACACGACCATGGGAGAAGCAAACATCAAAGGACACGGTCGTGCGACACGGCTATGTGCTTCAACACGCCCTCGCAACACAGGCGTGTGTCTCGAGCCAGGCGCGCCAAAATCCCTGAGATTTTTGTTTTTCCATTTTATTTTATTTTTTCTTTTTCTTTATTTGAATTTTAGTATTCTCAGAACTAGTTTATGTTATTTCAATTATTTTATATCGGTTATTTCCTAACGAGTAATTGTTCTAATCTTGAAATACCTAAAATCCCTTAAGTGCTATCGCAGTTTCAAAACCATGAACTTCAAGTATTCCTTCCTCCAAGACAACTTTCACAATTCAAAGGTTCCATCCAATATTCAGGGAGTTTTACTTCTCCCCCTAACTTATGATCTTGTGCTTCTATTGCTATTAATGTTATCTTTGTACATTGAGGGCAATGTACATCTTAAGTGTGGGGGTAAGCTCACTTTCATTCTTTATATTATCTTTGAAATCCCTGAAAATTGCTCTCAAATTTCAAATTCTCTGCATTATTTTCAAATCCCTTGTTAGGAATTAATTCTGATTGATTTATAATTTTTATTGATGTGTTGAGAATTAAGACATAGGTGCTTATGCTTTGATTATTCAAACTTTAAAACACTAGGGAATCAAACATGATAAGTTGAAATTTTTGAGAATTTAAATTTTTTCTAGGTTATTTTCCCTAATTTTAAGTATTATCTTGAGATTTGAAATTCACAGGATTGACATCAAAAGCCATAATTCTGGTGAGATTTTTGAGCCTTTTGAGCATAAATTCTTTCGTGCTCACTTTTATTATTGCTTTGAGTGAGTCAATACTGATTTGTGTTTCTAGAACTTGCTTCGATTATACATGTCAAGACCACATCATTGATTTGATACACCGAAATGATAAAGGAACCTAGGTTTAACCCACTTACTCCATAAAAAGCCTACCTCCATAAATTAACCCCTAGTAAACTCTATTGGGCCTAACAACCCATTTTTTGACTTACATCTAATATTAACCCATAACCCATTTTTTTTAAATTCTATTCAATTATTTTGATTCCTATTTTTGTCGAGATTTGAGTTAAAATTATTATCTAGCTTTGTTCTATTTTTTTTCAGTTGTAAAGTTTGTCAATATTCAAAGTATTGTACTTGAATTGTTCTAAAAAAAAGTGTATATACAGTTAATTCAGTTGTAATCTGTAATAGTTCAATAGTTTTTGCATATTTCTACAAGCTTCCAAATCCAGAACGATGTCATCATAAGGCTTAGCTTTAGGAATATGTTCCAATGATAGAGATTTCTCTAGCTAGATGATTTTTCAATTCAATCTCGATTCTAACCCTCTTTTTCAGCTTGTGACAACACCACTAACCAAAGCCCTATTACAACCATTGAAAGACCTTTTGATCGATGTGTCGTATCAATCTATAGTGGTGAAAATTTGATTTTCTTGCAAGCCTATGGTAATAACTTTTTAGATTGACTAGAGAGTGCTTAATTCTTGAACCCTAAACACTTTGAGTGGATAGAGTGAACCCTTAGTGAAGATGTCAAAACCTGTTGATTTCAATTGAGAGACGATTACTTAGAAGAAGGGAAGAAACTTATATTCCAATGATAAAATTCTCAGCTTAGAGTGATTGAATCTTTAATGTTCTTCTGATTGAATTTTCATTGTATGACTACTTGTGAATTAGTTTGAAACATTATTGATAAAGATTGTAAGTTGAGAGGAATGATTCTTAATTAGGGATTGAGATTTGCTTGAGGACAAGCAAAGGCTTAAGTGTGGGGGTATTTGATAAACGATAAATTATACATATTTTTACCTCATGTTTAGCCTATATTTTGGATGAATTATCATTAGATTTGTGAGAATTGGTGCTCTTAATCCTTCTATTTCATGTCTTATACTCAGAAGAGCATATGGAAGAGAAAAGAACGAGAAATGGGCTAAAAACGGAGAAAATGGGCCAAAATGAGAAAACGACACGGCCTAGGGATTCACCACACGGCCGTGGAACACAGCCGTGCCACACAAGGTCCAACACGGCCTAGCCCCGACAAGCACGGCCAGGCTACACGACTGTGCCACCCTCAACAGGCCCACATGGCCCCTTATCGAAACCATACGGGCGTGGCACACGGGCGTGTCCCTATCGTGAGGAAGTTCAATTCTACTCGAAAAAGGATACTTAGGGGCTAAGAAAGCCATTCTAAAACTCTATATAAAGACCCTAGGAGGCAACTTCAGGGGTGTACTTATTTCCCGCTAAGGGAATACTTTTTTCTCCCAAGAAAGAGCGTAATAATTTTGCCAACACAAGGAGTGAAAGCAAGGGATTACTCCAAGGGAAGCCGATTGATTCATCCCAGAAGCCAGAGTTCTACATCAAGACTGAGGATCTCCCTAAATTCCTTCAGGGGTTTTTGGGTTATTTATGTTTTGTTATCTTAATTCTTCTGAGATGTTTTCTTTCTTTATTATGAACTAAACCCCTCAAATACTTGAGGGGGATGAAACATAAGACAGATCTTATTATTATTTATTCTTGAATTATTTGATAAATACTTGAATTGTTCTTAATTATGAGTTCCTCATTCTTAATTTAATAATCCTAGGTATTACTTCAAGAAACTGATGTGCTTAGGCAGAGGAGCAAAAGCCCCTGTTTTAAGAGTAGATCTACCATAATTAAGTGGAGTTGCATGCAACCCTAGACATAGGGCGACATAAATCTACTGGATTAGGGTCAAACCTAATAGGGGGATCCATAGATCGAATTAATTCAACCTAGGGGTGTTAATTAATAAGAAAACTTTAATTAACCACCTAGGATTAGTTGTTCTTATCCTCAAAAGAGGTATTAACATAAGTTAGGGATTTCTACGGATCAAGTCAAGTAAAGACATCATCTAGTTCAAGAAATTAATAACAAGTGAGGTCTAGGTGGATTCTCCCTTAAGTATTGCTTATATCAATCAGCTTTTCCCTAAAGTTTTCCTCAATTTATTTTTTTGTGCACTTTTAGTTAGTTTTAGAATTAGTTTCAGTCAATCCTCTTTTATTTTTAGGCTAGATAATAGAAAGGAAGTAAGTATTAGTACTTTTGGTTCCCTTGGGTATGATAACTCGGTCTTGCCACTAAACTATACTACTATTCGATAGGTGCGCTTGCCTTTAATATCGTGATATTAGTTAGTTTTGGTGTGATCAGTTTTTATAAATTTTATTACTTAATATCACGAGGGTATCAGATATTCAAAAATTGGAGGCCAAAAAATTAAGGAAAGAGAGGAGGAAGATTGAGGAGGATCGAGATGATTTAAAGACAGAATATAAGAAGATTCAGCTGTCGATAAAAAGACCCGGATTGGGGAAGACTTCGAAACAGTGGCAACAAGAGATTCGAGAGGAAAAGGCCAAAGCTGATTGTTGGGAGAGGAAATTCCAAGAAATCCAGGCGCAAAACCAGGCCCTAGAAAGGAGTTTGGCGGAGAGTCAGAAGGAGAAATGTGGATTAAAAGCTAAAGTGGCAGAACTGGGACGGTCTCTGCATCTCTATCGAAGTCGTAATTCTGCGATTGAGTTGAAGTCAAGTCTGAACAAGATTGAGGAAATGAAGGGTAAGATTGAAGGGTTAAAGTCGGCATTGCAAAATATTGAACTCTGGATGGAGCATCTTGAAGCAAGAGAAGGGCATTGGAAGGAGGGGCTTCATCATTTTCAAGACCAAGTCAGAAATAGGGATTACTTTATGGGTGAAGCCATAGCTCAGATTCGAGGGGTAGCTAATCATTTACAGACCTTGGCGGTGCAGGCTGATACATTAAGCACGAAGTATGAGCTACATTCCGATCGTGGTCAAGAGTTAGCCTTGTTATTTAGTAAAGTTAAGACTTTGGGCATTAGGGCGAAAGTATATTTGTAGCCCGTTTTATGTAAAGAATTTTATTTTCTAATAAATTTTTCTAAATGAAATTGAATCAGGATCGATACCTTTTTGTATTCATGAATTTGCATTACATCATATGTATTTAAATCTATAGAAAGACCCTAATTAGTGAAAGTTATTATAGAAGAAGAGAGAGAGGAAAGAAAAAATCTGAAAACTTTACACCGTTACGGTACACGCGCCAAGACAAATAATATGGATAAAAGATTTGAACAATTCTAAAAGGACATGTAAGACCAGTTGCAAGAGCAGTCGGCAAAGATGCAACAGGATATGAGAGAACAAATGATGAAGGCCTAGAAGAATATGATGTCTCAGATGGCCCAACTGCTGACTGGGCAATGGATAAAGGAAAGGGCCCTATGGCTATTTCTGGAGAGGATAATGATGATTATCCTCCGGGTTTTACCCCACCACATGCACAGGCACAACCTAAGGCGCATCCTCGAAGGTCGTCTGTCACAATAAGAACTCAACGAGGTCAAGTTGATACTGAAATGCCCATGAATTTCCAGGTTGGATTGGGATCTAACCCAGGAGAAAACCCAGCTAATCATATTCTCCTTAATCTAGACATAGCCGAGAGGGAAGAGATGAGAATTGAATCCTCAAGATAGCTAGAGGACTGTTGTAGATTGTTAGAAGAGAAGTTCAAGGCTTTAGAAGGTGCTGATAGTCATCATGGAATTGATGCTAAAGACTTGAGCTTGGTTCTAGATTTGGTGCTTCCTCATAAGTTCAAGATGCCAGAATTCGAGAAGTACAATGGGATCAGTTGTCCTGAAGCCCACATCACTATGTTCTATAGATGGATGACCGGTTATATTAACAATGATCAACTATTGATCCATTGTTTCTAAGATAGTCTGGTTAGGGCAACATCTAGGTGGTATAACCAACTAAGTCGTGCTAGGATTAGCTCATGGAGAGACTTAGCGCAAGCTTTCATGAAGTAATACAATCATGTGACGGACATGATGCCGGATAAAATCACTTTGCAAAACATGGAAAAGATGCCAAATGAAAGCTTCAGGAAATACGCGCAAAGATGGAGGGAAGTTGCAATGCAAGTTCAGCCACCACTCCTAGAAAAGGAGACTAAAATGCTCTTTATCAACATTTTGAAGGCCCCATTCATTACCCATATGATAGGGAGTACCACTAAGAGCTTTGCTGATATAGTAATGGCAGGAGAAATGATTGAAAATGCCATAAGGGGTGGCAAGATCGAAGCAAGGGAGAATACTAGAAGGTCAGCTCTAAGAAAGAAAAAGAATGAGGTAAATAATACGAGTACATATAACAAAGGGTACTCGAAGGCCATTACTATTAGCCAACCAAGAGCAACTACTGCTGGGCAGCAAGGTTTGCAAAGACATGAATCTAGCACAAGGCAAAACTCTGAAAGGCTCCAATTTACGCCCATCCTAATTACTTATAAGGAGCTATATCAAAGTTTGTTTGACGCACATGTGCTGTCCCCGTTTTATTTAAAACCATTGCAACCCCATACCCCAAATGGTATGATTCGAACGCCCAATGTGATTACCATGCTGGAATACAGGGGCATCCAATTGAAAATTGTATTGCCTTTAAGAAAATAGTGGAAAGACTCATTAAGATGGGGATTGTAAAATTTGATGATACCACTAATGCGAAAAACCCATTACTTAACCATGGAGATAAAGGGGTAAATGCAATTGGGAAAAATATCATGAGAAAGGTGAAGGAAGATATCGCTAAAGTGAGAACCCCGTTGAAGACAGTTTGGAAAGAAATGATGGGAAGAGGAATGTTAATTTTTGAGGAAAAATGTGAAGGAATAAGGGACTACTGTGAATTCCACAAAGAAAAAGGGCACGAGATCCAGGAATGCCTCGAGTTTAGGGTCCTAGTGCAAAGCCTTATGGATAATAAGGAATTGGAATTTTATGAAGAAGGCTTAGATGAAAGAAATGTATACGCGACAGAAGGAGAGTTGACAAATCCAAAGGTCAACTACTTGAGGATAATCATATCCCGACCAAGAGGCACTGAGGGCGGAGCACAAATGGCGCCAAAGGTCGTAATCCAAAAACCTGTTTCTTTTCCTTACAAGGATAACAAAATGGTACCTTGGAATTACGATTGTAATGTGACAATACTGGGAGGAAAAAACATGACTAGTACTTCCAAGGACATCCAAAGTGAGGGATCTTACATGTGTAGTGGAAGGCGATACGACTCAGTAAACGACAGAGCTGAGCCGGTGAAAATAAAGACCTTAACAGTTAAGCGGGAAAAAGGGGCTGAGACACTTATCAATGAGCCTGTAAAAGAAGAAGAAGCTAAAGAATTTTTGAAATTCTTGAAGCATAGTGAATACAACGTAGTAGAGCAGTTGCGCAAACAACTAGCTCGTATATCGGTGTTAGCTTTGCTTTTGAGCTCAGAAGTACATCGTGAAGCATTGATGAAAGTGCTAAATGAAACCTATGTTACTAACAACATATCTGTCAACAAGTTGGATCGTCTGGTTAGTAACATAAGTGCCGGCAACTTCATCTATTTTAATGATGATGAAATTCCACCTGGTGGTATGGGATCAACCAAGGCTTTGCACATCACTACTCGTTGCAAATGATATACTCTACCCAGTATGCTAATTGATAATAGATCCACTTTGAATGTCTTACCATTGCCTACACTAAATAGATTGCCTATAAACAGTTCTCACATGAAAACATGCCATAGCATAGTGAGAGAATTTGATGGCATGGAGAGAAAAGTGATGGGAAGGGTTGACATACCATTGATGATTGGACCGAACACATATGAAGTAGATTTTTTGGTAATAGACATCAAGCCCTCCTATAATTACTTATTGGGAAGGCCCTAGATACATTCGGCGGGAGCGGTGCCCTCATCTTTGCACTAAAAGTTGAAATTAGTAACAGAAAGATGGCTGGTTACTATAAATGCGGAGGAGGACATCATAGCGACAGTTACCAATGACGTGCCTTATGTAAAGGCGAATGAGGAGGCAATTGAATGCTCTTTCCGATCCTTAGAATTCGTCAATGCAACATTCATTTAGGAAGGAAATGAAGTGTCGTTGCCCAAGATATCCAAAACCACGAGAATGGGTTTACAAATGATGGTGGGGGAAAGGAGCCTTACCAGGAAAATGATTGAGTAGATATCTCCAAGGAGGGACTCATGTTCCAATACTGAAAGAGAAAAGAGACCGTTTTGGCTTGGTTTTCTGGTCAGATCATAGACAGAGGAGGAAGGAAATAGAGAAATGGCAAGAAAGAAGAAGGGCACGGTTGAGTGGAAAAGAAGTTGAGTGTGAATTGATGACGTTCCCTCACATATCCCAGACTTTTGTATCAGGGGGGATAATTCACCTTGAGAGAGGGTTACTTGAAAATGAAAGTCATCACATCAATGCCATACACGAGGAAAAGACTGAACAAAGAAATCTAAGGGCATTCGTTCTTAGAAACTGGGAAGCTCCTTAAACAACTGGACTGCTGAAGAACTTCCTGTAGTCTTTAGAAATTATACAGAGTAATATTCAGAACACTCTTATTGCTCTAAAGCCTAGGAGTAATAAGATTTCATTTGTGAAATAGGCTCATGTTCAGACATTTTGTTTCAATAACATACACCATTTTTATCAATTCGAGCAAATATTCTTTCATTCTTTTATACCAATAAATATTCTTTTGACCTTTTAATTTCTTTCTAAATTTTTCATGTCATTCATAAACATGTAAATAGTCATTCTTAAATTCATTCGTTCTTTGTACATTCTTTTGTGCCCACTACAGGTCCCTAGATATCAATAACATAAGCAATGATGCTACAAATCCTGAATTCCCTTTTGAGCAAGATATGTGTTTAGAGGAACCTCAGGATTTTGAAGGTGACAGGGATTGTGATGTGTCTCCAGATTTGTTAAGAATGTTAAAGCAAGAAGAGAAGCAAATTTTGCCCCATGAGGAAGTGGTGGAAAATGTAACCTTGGAGGAAGGGAAGGTAGTAAAAAATGGAGCGTGCATAACTCAAGAAACAAGGCAAGGCCTCATTGAGTTACTACGGGAATTCAAAGACGTCTTTGCATGGTCATACCAAGATATGCCTGGGTTAAGTACTGATATTGTAGTATATCACCTTCTCATAAGATAGGATTGCAAGCCAGTCCAACAAAAGCTACGAAGGATGAGGCCCGGTGTGGTGTTGAAAATAAAAGAGGAAGTTAAGAAACAGTTTGATGCTGGTTTTCTATAGGTGGTCAAATACTCGGAGTGGGTTGCCGACATTGTTCCTGTCCTAAAGAAAGATGGAAAGGTTCAGATGTGTGTGGACTACAGGGATTTAAATAAGGCTAGCCCTAAGGATAACTTTCCCTTGCCTCATGTTGACACGTTGGTGGATAACACGGTGGGGTACTTGTTGTTTTCTTTCATGGATGGTTTTTTAGGATACAATTAGATAAAGATGCATCCTGAGGATATGGAGAAAACTACTTTTATAACATTGTAGGGTACCTTTTGTTATAGGATAATGCCATTCGGGCTAAAGAATGCAGGGGCAACATACCAAAGGGCTATGGTAACCTTATTCCACGACATGATGCACAAAGAAATTAAGGTATAAGTTGACGACATGATTGCCAAATCTCGAATAGAAAAAGAACACATTGAAGTCTTGAAGAAGTTGTTCTTGAGATTAAGGAAATTTTAGTTAAAGCTCAATCCAGCAAAGTGTACCTTTGGAGCTAGGTCGGGGAAACTATTGGGCTTTGTAGTCAGCGAAAGGGGAATAGAGGTTGATTCAAACAAGGTCAGAGCCATACAAGAATTGCCTCCACCGCGCACTCAGAAAGAAGTCCGAGGTTTTCTTGGAAGGTTAAATTACATTGCTCGGTTTATTTCACAATTAACTGAGAAGTGTGATCCCATATTCCGCCTTCTTAAGAAGCATAACCAAGATACTTGAGATGTTGAATGCCAGAATACTTTTGATAAAGTCAAGCAATATTTGTCAAATGCTCTAGTACTATCTCCGCCCAGTCCAGATAGACCGTTAATACTATACTTATCAGTGTTCAGTAACTCTATGGGATGTGTGCTTGGTCAACATGATGAGTCAGGAAGGAAAGAAAGGGCGATATATTACCTCAGTAAGAAATTCACTGAGTGTGAGATGAGATATTCGCCAATTGAAAAGTTGTGTTGTGCCTTGATTTGGACAACTCGTAGATTAAGGCAATATATGCTATATCATACAACCTGGCTAATTTCAAAACTTAACCAATTAAAGTACATGATGGAGTCAATTTCTTTAAATGGAAGAATGGCAAGGTAGCAGATATTACTCTCTGAGTTTGATATAGCCTATGTGAATCAGAAGGCCATAAAAGGGAGCGCAATAGCAGAATTTCTGGCTAGCAGAGCTCTAGAAGATTATAAACTGTTGAGCTTTGACTTCCCTAATGAAAAGTTGATGTATGTGGCAACTACTGAAGAGTATCCGTGGAAGCTGAACTTTGATGGAGCATCAAACGCTGTAGGAAATGGCATTGGGGTAGTCTTGGTATCCCCAAATAGAGATCATTATCCATTCATGTGTAAATTGGATTTTGATTGCATAAACAATATGGCTGAGTATGAAGCATGCATCATGGGAATTCGGGCAGCCATAGAGCGCAAAATTAGAACACTGGAAGTATACGGAGACTTCGCATTAGTGATCTACCAGCTTAAGGGAGAATAGGAGACAAGAGACCCCAAATTGATTAATTATCAAAGGATAGTTTTGGGGTTAATTGAGGAGTTTGATGACATCACTTTCAATTATCTCCCACGAGATGAAAACCAGATGGTAGATGCTTTGGCAACTCTGCTTCCATGATTAAAGTGAATAAAAAAGGGGGATGTGAGACCTATTCAGATGAGTATTTTTGAGGTTCTAGCTCATTGTTGCAACGTAGAAGAAGAGGAAAAGGATGACCACCCTTGGTATCAAGATATATTGCGATTCGTAAGAAATCGTGAATACCCTGAGCATGCAACTGAGAATGACAAAAGAACATTTAAGAGGTTAGCCTGCGACTATGTTTTAGACAGGGATATCTTGTGCAAAAGAAGGAAAGATCAGGTGCTCTTGAGATGTGTTGATGCCGTGGAAGCTAGAAAAATCTTGGAAGAAGTGCATGAAGGTGTTTGTAGGACACATGCTAATGGTTTCACAATGGCTAGACAAATCATGAGGTTTGGATATTATTGGTCTACCATGGAAGGAGATTGTATCAACTATGCCAAGAGATGTCATAAATGCTAGATTTATGGGGATAAGATTTATGTACCGCCTTCACCTTTGCATGTTATGACTTCTCCATGGCCTTTTTCCATGTAGGGGCATGGATGTCATTGGGCCGATCTCATTGAAAGCTTCGAATGGGCATCGTTTCATTTTTTGTGGTTATCGACTACTTCACGAAATGGGTGGAGCCTGCTTCGTACGCAAGCGTTACTAAGTCAGCGATTAGTCGGTTCTTGAAAAAAAGGATCATTTGTCGGTATGGAATGCCTGAGAGGATCATATCAGACAATGCACTGAACTTGAACAACAGTACAATAGCAGAATTCTGCAGTCAGTTCAAGATCAAACATCACAACTCATCTTCGTATCGCCCAAAAATGAATGGGGCAGTGGAAGCGGCCAACAAATACATTAAAAAGATAGTAGGGAATATGACTGAGACTTATAGAGATTGGCATGAGAAATTACCATTTGCACTCTTTGCTTATCGAATGTCTGTCAGAACTTCTACTAGGATAACTCCTTTCTCATTGGTTTACGGGATGGAGGTAGTTCTACCCATTGAAGGAGAAATACCTTCTCTTGGAATTTTGTCAGAAATAAAATTGGATGAAGCAGAATGGATTCAATCGCAATATGATCAATTGAACTTGATTAAAGAAAAGAGGCTAAGGGCTATTCATTATAGTCAGATGTATCAGAAGTGAATGATGCGAGCTTATGACAAAAAAGTTCGTCTAAGAGAATTTCATGAGGGAGACCTTGTACTGAAAAAGATCCTTTCCATACAAAAGGATTTTAGAGGAAAATGGATGCCAAATTGGGAAAGGCTATATGTGGTGAAGAAAGCTTTCTCTGGAGGTGAACTAATTTTGATCGAAATGGATGGGAAAAGCTTACCCAATCCTGTGAATTTGGACTCAATTAAGAAATATTTTCCTTGAAAGGAGAAGAGGCCAAGGTGAAAACTCACAAAGGGCGCCTTGAGACCAAAGGGGATTTTGAGTTGAAAACCCGAAAAGGGCGGCTCAAATTTGGAAGGGCATATAGTGACCTGAATCAACAAGAAATGAAGCATGTTACATTTTATGGCATTAAAAAAAGTACTTTCGGCCTTTTAAACACATGTTAAGTTCAAGACAGTTTTCATGGAGTTTGTATATAAAAGCTAAGCTGCGATATCTAGGGCACCTGGTTGTTGTCCTATTCATGTTAAAATTTACTATCTTTGGATTCTTTTTCTTCTCAAAGATATTTTTTCCAGTTAATTTCTTTTGTATTCGATTCCAAATTGTTTCCAAAATTAATTTATTGTCCATTATTCATAAGCATGTTGCATTGAAATAATGATTGATGAACTAATAAAATTTTCACAAAAGAAGTTTTGCATATTACTCTGGAAATTTCTAGATATTACAAGAAACTGAAACAGGATAATTGTTTAAGAATTCCCATTGGGTCGTAGCCTTCGGGAAACAGTATAACAGACCAAATTGATGGAAAGGATTCAAAAACCCTAAATTACGGTCGAATGGATTAAGGTTGAAACAAATCCTGTAGGAATGGGTTAAATCCTATAATCTTGGTGGGATGGTTTGAAGGTAGTACAAGCCTGGTATTCCCAAGGATCAAGTGGAGTATGCCTTAAGACTACTATGGGGCAAGTTATCCAGGCAGAATGTGATACCTCAAGTAGAAACCTTGATGGGTGATGACACCTTAAATAGGAATCATTCTCATAACATTTTTATTCATATCTCATAGCATGTCTAATTAGGAGCATTTGACTCATTTTTATCATGGCACCCTAATCATTAGGCATAAGCATATACCCATTCTACAGGTTATGTCCTCTAGGGGACAATGTAGATTGCAGATAGCAGATCTGGCAATCCTTGAGTTTGCAGGAAACAGATTGAAAATTGGAGATCTGGCATCCTTGAGTTTGCAATGAGCAGGTTGAAGACGACAGATCTGGCAATCCTTAAGTTTGCAGGGAGCAGACCGAAGATAGCAGATTTGGCAATCCCTAAGTTTGCAAGGAGCAGATCGAAGATGGTAGATTTGGCAATCCCTGAGTTTGCAGGGTGCAGATCGAAGATAGCAGATTTGGCAATCCCTGAGTTTGCAGGGAGTAAATCAAGGATAGCAGATCTGGCAATCCTTGAGTTTGCAGGGAGCAGATCAAAGATAGCAGATCTAGCAATCCCTGAGTTTGCAAGGGGCAGATCGAAGATAGCAGATTTGGCAATCCCTGAGTTTGCAGGGAGTAGATCAAAGATAACAGATCTAGCAATCCCTGAGTTTGTAAGGAGCAGATCAAAGATAGCAGATCTAGCAATCCTTGAGTTTGCAGGGAGCAGATCGAAGATAGCAGATTTGACAAACCCTGAGTTTGCAGGGAGCAGATCAAAGATGGCAGTTTTGTCTCCCTGAGTTTGTAGTGGAGAAGACCAAAGATACCAGTTTTGTCTCCCTGAGTTTGCAGCAGAGCAGATCGAAGATATCAGCATGGCGACCTTGAGTTTGCAGGGAGCAGGTTGAAGATAGCAGATCTTATCTTCCTGAGATTGCAGTGAAGCGGGTCAAAATACACCAGTCTTATCTCCCTGAGTTTGCAGTGGAGAAGACCAAAGATAGCAGATATTGCCTTCCTGAAGTTGCAGTGAAGCAGATTGAAGCCGTCAGACTCATAGTCAAATACCTCTGAAATTGTAGATGGGTTGGAAGATTACAAGGACCAAGAAGTCAAGACTCGGCAAGACCAGACAAAATTGATCCTTTTATAGTCTTTGCTCTATTCCTGTTACTCGACAATGAGCAAAGAGGGGCAGCTGTATTAGCCCATTTTTTCCCGGGCTATATACAACCCAAAAACAATAAAATAAACAAAATTTAAAATTCCAATTAAATGTCCATTTAGATATCCTGTTTTGACCCAAATTACAATACCTAAATCCACTACCCAAATTCAAATTCGTAGCCCACTATTAGCCTAAACTAAATTACACCCCAAACCCATTAGCCCAAACACACAGGGCCCAACGGGGCCCAAATACCCAACTTTAGGTCAGAAACCCTAGGGTTTCCATGTTCTTTCGGGCCGCAGCCGGTACACGCCCTTTCGTTGCGCCGCAATCAGCGCAAATCACGCCCCGTCGCCGGATCTTCGCTCACCTGCAAAAGGAAAGGAAATACACAGCAAACATAGCAAGAAATCGAAATATTTTACTTTCTATTTATGTATTTTTGCTATAAAAACAGAACAAAACATTGTAAATAGACCTATACACAGAGAGATAGATACAAAAACACAGAGATATACAAATAGTTTCTTTTTAATCAGAGAAAGGTAATTTTTTTATTTATTTTGTTATTATTATTATTTTATCTTTTTTTTTTGTTCAATATGTACAAATCAGTTTTTACAAATACTACTAAAAACGAGTGAAAAGAATCTTATCTCGCATTTTACGCTAAAAAACGAGAGATTCTAGCCTCTGGCTGCCATATACGGCGGCGTTTGCAGCGGCGCATGTAGCGCGTGTGACAGTCTGTCCTTGGAGCCTTGGCCAGACACTAGGCTGAGAAAGGGGGGGTTGAGAGAGTTTTTCGAAAGTTTTTTTTTAAAAAAATAGGGTTTAAATGATTTTTTTTACAAAAGTTGATTTATATAACGGTATAAAAATGACGCCGTTTTTGCTTAAGTTAATAAGCACCAAAACGACGTCGTTCTAAGGCTGTGACCCGCGTGTTGACCCGATTACCTGGGGAGGATCCGCGTGTTTCTGTTAAAAGGGTTAATTTCTATATAGGCCCTTCCGTTTTTTTATTTTTATAATTACGCCCAAGCATATTTTTATTTATTCCCAATTTGGCCTTGATTAATAGCCTTTGTTTCAATCCGATCCTTAAGGCCTTTTAAAAGGTAGGTTGATGAAACGAGCCGTTTAGAAGATAACACATAATTGCCTAATAAGTCCCTATGTTTGGCATGCGTTTCCAATCTAACCCATCTACACTTCTATTTCAAAATCTGTTTTTTTTTTATTTTAATTTAATCCTTATTATCTAGAATTTTAATTCCTTTTATTTATTTATATTTATATTTTATTCTTAATTATTTTAATATATGAATTATTATTATTTATTACTTATATTTTTCTATTTTATTAAATTTTTTATTATTTTAAAATTTGCACGATATTACTATATATTATATGTTTGTTTTTAAAAATTGGTATATCATAGTTAAATTTTATGTATTATATTTATTTATTAAAAAAACCCCAATATATATATTATATTATTGTATGTTTACCTTTATATATTTCTTTATAGTTAAAGTTTCATGAATGCTTTTTTATTTAATGTATATTACTTATTTATTATATAATACTTAAATTATTTTATCATTAAAATCGTTTTCCATCTATTTCCAATTTTTAATGTGTATATATATATAAATAAAATATAGATATTAGATTATTATATTATACATCTACACTTTCCTTTACATATTTTTCTTGAAATATATATAATTCATTTTATCATGTACAATTATTATCCTTTATATATTTTTTCGTTTAAAAAAAAAGAAATGATTATAATTTTGTAGATAATACCTTTTTTTTATATTTAATATTGTGTTTTTTTTTTAATTTCTTAATTTTTCATAGGTATTAAAATTTGCATTTTTTATTTCTTATGTGATCATTCATATTCTTAAAATTTAAATTTGTCATCTTTATTTGCCTTTGAATTGTTATTATATTGTCCACATTATCTGCTATGCTATGTTTTGTTTATACTTAGTTGGCTACATTAGTATTAATCGTTTATAATATTATATTTCATTTAAACCATTGTTTTAAAAAAATATGTCATTCAATTGCCCTTTTTTTTTATATCCAAAAACCCTTCTTAAATAAGGTAATGTTTTGTGTTTAGAAATTCGGGAAATAGTGCCCTAACGTGTTGGGTTGCGATTTTCCATTTAACTAAACAACTAAATATCCTTTTAATAAATTTTCAAAATTATGAGATGATTTTAGTTACGAGGATTTAAAACATCGTGTCCTAACATGCTGGATGTAATGTTTATATTCTTTCGGAACAAAGGAATCTCAAGTTCCAACTCAAATTTCAAGTTTTAAAAAGAAATCATGTTTTAAAATCTTTTCAAATTTTTGACATAGGGACAATAAATAATCAATTCGGTACCGATTTTGGGCGTTACGAGGGTGCTAATCCTTCTTCGTACGTAACCGACTCCCGAACCTATTTTCTTGAATTTCGTAGACCAAAGTCAACATTTCTAAATAAAATGTTTTATAAGGTGATCTAATCACACCTACGCAAAAAGAGATTGGTGGCGATTTCATTTTCATTGTTCTTAAAGTCGACCTCGTTTTCCAAATTTAAAAATGGTTTCGACAGCTTGGCGATTCCATTTCATTTTTCTTAAAGTCGACCCTGTTTTCCAAATTTAAAAATGGTTTCGACATATGTCTAAATAATTGTTATGCCCACGATGTGTGAAGGTCTGTACAAAAATAAATAAAAAGAGAATTTAAATATGGAAAAGTAAAAATAATAAAAATAATTGAAATAATAATAAAATAAGCAGAAACAAAATTTAATTAAATAAACTGATACGATGAAATTCCAACTTCAGGCCCAATTTTGCTCTAGTTTGAAACTGATCCTTGATAACAAATATTCTCATTCAACCGATAAGTAAATTATAGTGACCGGGGATGCATCAGACCACCAACCCTTTCGTGTGTAAATTTATCACAGGAACACTTAACAACTAGTCCTTATCGAACGAACAACCACGAAACAAGCATCCATAATTTAGCTTTCTACTAGCCTTGTGAATTAGAAGAGTCCAACTGGTGCAAATTAATCACAAGAACGCTGAAAAATTAGTCCTTACCGAGCGAACAACCACGAAACACGTGTTTATAATTTAGCTCTTTGGTAACCTTACGAACTAGAACAGTCCAATTCAAAACAACGATATTAATCGCATTGATAGTTTAAATCCGATTACTATATTACCGTTTCTTCTAGAGACCAATTAGCCCGTACAAAGTTAATTTTCTTTCCATTTGTTGTTTATCTTTCTAGTGATTAAAAGGAAGAAAGCTACCGATTGAATTGCACTTGTTTAAATAATGATGACAAGAAATGGAGATAACTAGAAATCATTTCATTCACTTTTATTTCATCTTTATTTAATATTGAAAAATCTAATGACTTTTGATTATATCTATAATTACTTAGTATTACTCCAAATCATCCTATGCTACTTCTTTCATTCATAATTTTTTTTATTTTATATTATTCATGAAAAATAATTCTGGTTTATATAATTCTTTAGTATATGAATAATATAAATATATATAGAGTAGTATATATAATATGTTTATGTATTTATAATTTTAATATATATTTTTTCATATAATGTCTAGAGTATTCATACCCTCCATTTTTAAGATAAAGGATATTACGTGCTTAAACAATTTAAATTCATTCCTTTATTTTTTTGCAGCAACAACACTATCGATTGAGTCTTACAAAGCTAAACTCAATTAACATAATTTTAATATATATTTAATATATGTATTAAAATACATAAAATATTATAAGGAGTAAAATAACAATTTAAAAGTAAGATGAAACCAAGTAAACATTTATCACAATTATCTCACTTCACTACAAGCAACTTTAAAAAAAAAAAAAAAAGAAAAAAAAGCTTTCCTTCTGAATTGTTGAAAACTTTATTGCTTGTTCTACTTCATGTTCGAGCAATAACTATAATAATAGTTTTCATGCAGTCAAAGTTCTTTTATTGACATGTTTGATTATTACATAGGCTTTGATTGCATCTTGTGGAGAATTTTTTGCTAGAATATGGATTAATCGTCCTCATTTATTCGACTAACTTGAAGGAGAAGGGAGTGTTGGATCTCGTGCCTGAAGTATAGTATTTTGTCTAAGTACACTTGTAATTTTTCGAACAGAGTGGTTAATAAAATTATTCATTAATTACATTAATATACTTTGTATAACTGTCCTCATAGGATTTTTGCACGCAAAGCAAAATGGAAGCAAATGTTACTCATTAGTTGTCTATTGTTTAAACTGATACTTAGCGGTGTTATGTGGTCGGTTTGTAGTATGGAAAGACAACTTGTATTAGTTGATGAACCTAAACATGTCCTTAGTCTAACTGTAAATGAGCAAACCGATTAAAAGACTAATATGTCGTATGTCAAGTCCAATTAGGGAGATACCTTGTCTTGAGCATTCGAAGCAGTTCGTGGTACGGGAATAGTAGAGAAGATCGTTTGGTTGAAAGCCGAGAACAATGAACGTCCGCTAAGCCAAAAACACAAGTACAAATTTGATAAAGGTTTATTGTTATAAATATCACAAACTGGGTCGGTTTTTAAAATTTTAAGTTTTCGTCGTGCAAGAAAATCATTTTCAAACTGGGATTTTTCCATCAAACTGGGATTTTTTCCAGCAAGCTGATTGCTTATAAATGACTCATTTATAGAATAAATATGACACCAAAAATATAAGAGTTAGGAACGACGGTGTCTGCAAGTGCACAAGTCAAATTGTAATATAGTTGCACAACGAATTATCGAAAGTATTTTGGAGCATTATACCCAATGGAGGATGGAATAAATAATGAAAATATTTTTTATAATAATAAGTCTAAATAGTAATAGTTTATTCCTATATTACAATGGACCAAAAAATATATTAAGAGGAATAAAAAAATAAAAATAAACAAATGAATTAAATCGATAAATCAATTGGGAAGATTACTCGCTTCAGGGTTTGTAACTAATTTCGAATTAGGGTTTTGAAATGGATTAGTAACCTATCACCTAATTATTACCTCTCAGCCTCTAATTAACTAATCGATTGGTTGATTCTCGCTTATCTCCCGATCTCACTTTCTCAACTAGGATAAATTACGATTTACTCGGTTTGACTTATCTTCCGACCTCGTCTAGCCTATGATAACTTATTAGGGTTGTCAAGCCTAACAGTTTAAGAACACATAATTTATACCAACTAATCCCTCTTGGGAAACCCTAAAGCCTCTGTTAATCACATCCCTATCCACTTGTTAATCTCCTCTAAGGTATTTAGCCACTCATGTTATTCATAATCTCAATTTCAATTGAAAAAACCATGCGAGAAACACGACCAATTCGGAGAAGAAAAGATATTTGAATAATCGTGGATTGAATATCAAATGGGGAACGGAGTAGCAAATCTCTCGATTGGAATAAAGAAATCAAATTAATGCAAAGGAAAATATAAATTGAATACTTTAATTAAATAAACAAACTCTTGAATCAAAACTGATTCAAGAAAAAATCGAAAAAGCTATGAAAAGCCAAAAAGAAAATAAACTAAAACTAATTCTAAACTACGAGGATTTTTTGAAGGTGTCTAGGACGACTTTATTACATTCAACCCCTAATGTCTTATTTATAGAGGAGTTGACAGCCCAAATTATGTCATTGACACGTCTTAGGTCTTCGAATAAGTTTGATTGCACAGACGAAAATAACCCCGAAGTACTTGGGAAACATGTCGGCCTTGTGTAGCACCACACCCCTTAAGTGGCACGACACGACACCCTTATACAACCTTGTGTCTTTCCTTTGGTGCTTTGACGTCCCAGGAAGCTTGTGCATCACTTGATCCTTGCTTCTATGTTAGTTGGGCCTTTATATCTCCATTCTACATAATTAATTGAATCAATTAGAACAACCTAAGACTCATGTCGGCCTATTGGGTCTCAACACCTAAAAAATGTGTTAAAAACACTTGGTTTTATTAACTTTTAATTCTAAGGCCTAATTACTGAAAACGTAAATTAAAATCCTAAATTGCCTAGACAACAGGCTCATTGAATACATAATTAACTCGAATTAAAAATTAAATTTGACGGCAGGGCAAATACCCCCACACTTAAGTCATTGTTGTCCTCAAGCAAACTACCCAAAAACAAAAATAAAAACTAAAACTGCCAATAAGAGATAAACAAGCAAGAAAAAGAAAATATGCTTGAGCCGTCTTGATACACGAGATTAGATCGAAATATCGACACTAGGATGATTTGCCTAAATATATAATTCTACCAAGAAAATTAAATAATTTAATGTTATTTAGACCTAAACAGATTAGTTCAATAAATTACAAAGTAAACAAGTCAAAGAAAATTAAAATAAAGCTTCATCAAAATGTATGTACGAATATAGTACTTATTTGTGCAGAATATAGTTAGTTTGAATATTTTTCTCTTACTCAGGTTATTTTTATTTGCACCTTGGACTATAATGCAATAATATTTCCTCGTTCCAATAACTATGGATTTTTCTCGAGTACTTTTTATAAGGGTTATACTAGGCATACTACACCATTCCAATAACCATAGATTTTACCAAATATTTTCTATTTAATTCGAACATCCTATATTTCTACAAATATAATTACCTATTTTATCTACTTTTATCACTTGGTATATTAATCTCTTTTTCGTATTTACAGTCTAATGAACTGAACTAATTAGTCTAAATATAAACAACCTAAATTATTTAGTTTCTAAATTTACAATTTACATAAACAACCTGGGTATATGCTCCTAACCAATCACTTGTATTTCTACAAGCTTAAGTATAAACATGCAATTAAAAATTAAAAACAAAGAAAAGAAAATAACTAAAAAGAAAAATATTATTTTATTTTAATTTTTTAAAAATATTTTCCTAGGTCACCCCCACACTTTATATGTCACATTGTCCATAATGTGTAATTTAAATATAAAGGAAAGAGGTTATCCAATTGGCATGATACGTAAAATCTCAATTGACGGGACTGCTCCTCCTTTCGATTTTAGCTCGCAATTGTAGTGCCATCATAAATTGTGGGGTTACTACTAAGAAGAATGCAATATGTATAAAATACTAAAGCTCCTAAAAATATTAAAACAAACTAATAACCAACATCCCAAAAACTTAAGTTCAATGTTCGAATTAAAAATAACTTAAAAATTGTCGAATATTAATTGAAATCAGTTTCTGACTCATTCTCATTGTCGTCTTTTACCAACAGTAGGAGTTGTATAAACATGTCTAGTAATGGCATTGGTGTCGTCTATCCATTCTATTGTCGATGTGAATTAGGATGTCGCCCATGTCTTGTTGATCTGCCGTAATTCGGTGTAGCATATTAAACTAGCTTTCGTACTTGAGAAGCTTAAATAAAAGCAATTTTGGTATGTTTTAGTTATATTTTATTAGTTTAGTTAAATTCAATAAAAAGTGTATTTTGCATCTTTTATTAACCTTAGGGGTTGAATGAGGCCTAAAGGTAAGCTAACATGCTTAGTAAGTGGGCAAGAGACCATTCAAAGGTATAAGAACTCAAAGCTGGTCACTGTTTTGCAACATAAGGAGTTTGATGTTGCAATATAAAGAGTAGAATGCCAGAAGTGCTACACTATTGTGGGTGTTGTGACATAGCTAAAAGATGTTGCGACACACATCTAAAGCTACTCCTGAACCATGTATACTGCCTTCGATGTCGCAACACAAGGACTAAGGTGTCGCGACATTGGTCCTGCATGGGAAGCACTTACGAGCCAGGGTTGTTTTGGTCTTTACAATGGAAATTAAACATGAGAAGGTCAACTTATGAGCTAGGGGTGTTTTGGTCATTATAGGGGTGTTTTGGTCTTTACGGTGATTGCCATAATTTGATGAGTAACTTCTAACAACATGATGTAGGTGTTAAGAATACTTCCTTTTGATATGAGTTGGCTGCAACCTAGTATAACTTGTCCCATGATCCATAGTCCTTATTTTGAATTAAATCCCTCATTTTTAACATGTATTTCTTGTAATATCATGTTTAATGATTATACAAAAGAGGATCTCATAGCTTTTCTTCGACATTTCGAATATATATGTAGCACTTTCATGTATGTTGGTGTCTCAAAAGAAGCTGTTAAAATATTACTAATTCCATTTGAGTTAGATGCATTCTCACTAGATACAATCATTACATGGATTGACTTTATGCAGTTATTCTTTCGTTGGGTCTTGCCGATGACTCAGGTAATTAGTCCTTATGAAAAATTATTTGAATTTAAACAAAAAGGGTGTTGAAACATTAAGACAAGTTTGGGAAAGATTTAAAGCAATCCTTAGGTTAATACTAGGAGGAGGTATACATTTTACAATTCAAATCCAATATATTTATGATGGATTGGATGGCTAGAACAAACGAAAATTTGACATTATAACTAGAGGAAGTATTTGGAAGAAGACGAGAAGAAAAGTTTGAAAATATTGGAAAAATTCTGTGAAACAAATTTACTTGGGACATATATCAGGAGTTAGAAGATTAAAAACTAGTAGAATTTATGCGAAAAGAACAAACCTACAATAACATAAAGTTAACTATGGGAGATTCTGCTAAACAAAACAAATACAAATTAGATGAGAAAATTTGGATGATGTTGAACAAGAAAATAAAGATTTAGCCTAAGCTTCAACTTAATTAATTGTACATAATGACTTAAATTAAATCCCACATCTAATTGAAGACACAGAAACCTTAATTTTTTTGGATAAAGGAGTCAACAATCTACTGGGAGGAGAGGGACAAATTTAAAATCCTTGAAATACTTGGTTGAATAAAGTGGTTTCGGCAATGAAGAAGAAGAAAGAATTCTTGAGAGTTTTTCTTGAATTTTTTTCTAAATATGAGTTCTAGGTTTTGAAAAGATTGACTATTTATAAAACGTTCTTTCCCTAATTGAAATAGGTTTAGGAATTCATGAAAAGAACCTAATTTGCCATACCAAAGATTTGAAAAGATAGTTCTTAAAACTAATGAAAAATACTATATAAATACTTAGTTACTAGCTCTTTAAGTAGTGAAAAGAACCTAATTTGCCATACCAAATTTTGGCAGATCACTTGCCAAATGACATATAATAGGAAAACATAATAACAAATGGTGTATTTTGTAATGCCCCAAAATAATTATCTAAGTTTCTGCTATTAATTGACACAAATGTGAATCTGCTTCAGTGGTTAAGTGTTTTGGGAGTGTCTAAGAAGTTCCAAGTTCAAGCCTTATCTTGGAAAAATTTTAGTATTTTTCTGATTTAAGCCCTAACCTTGCTCAATGGTTTTAAGTTTAATTTATTGTAAAACTATATCAGAATAGGCTTGTTGGTTTGGTGGTTAAGTGGAGTGTTAGTTTATTGGAATTTCTGTGTTCTAGTTTTTGTGCAAATGTGACTGATAATATTTTTGCTCGGTCAGTCAAGAGAGTTTGATTTTTGTTAAGATTCTGAGTAGTGGGTGGTTGAGGTTTAGTGGATTAGTGGGAGCAAAATAGGGGATTTGGGGGTTTTCTTAATTTTATTTTTATTTCATTTTTTCGAAAATTTTAGCTCTCTCTCTTCCTACTCTAATTCTGAGGTTCTGTTCTTTTTCCCCTCTGCTGAATCTTCTTTTGGTTTCTCCCTTTTCTTTAGTTTTCGTATTGATTCCGTCCTTTCTTTTTTAATGTAAATCACGTGAGCATGGTAAGTGGTGGTAAGTTCTGCTCAAGTTAAATGAGAGTTTTTCGTTTAGTATTGTTTTAAGAGGACGTTTTTATTTCTGATAGTCAAATTTTTGGGTTTTTGCAGCAGCATATTGCAAGGATCGAGGCTTTCCTCGTGCTGTTTTGTAATCGAATTGTTTCGTGGGATTGGGGTTCTGGTTATCTCAGGATGATTCCACGTCAAAATAATATCAGGTGTGTACTCGAAATGCAGAAATACGAGATTCGACGAAAGCTAAAAATATAATTTTTCGAAGCCACACGGGCATGTAAGTCCACACGGGTAGTCTACACAGGCTAAGGCCAATTTGGGCGTGTGGGCCCACACGAGCAAGCCACATGGGCGTGTGGGCCCATTTAACTAAAATGTTTCCTAGGGTTGCACGTGTCGTCCTAAATGACTGTAAACCTACGGCAGGATCAGAAAAGGGTATTTAGACCCTAATTTGTTTGATCTGTATGACCGATATTGTATTTCTGAGCATGTTATTACCATGCATATTTGACTGATCTAATTCATATAATTGTATCTGATATTCATGTATGCCATACATAAGCATGTGAGCATGATATTATGATTATCTGCATTTGTATATACTGTTTCTGATTTTGGGGTTGGGATGATGATTATTGGAGGAAATGTTCTGAAAGGTGTTTACGCCTACTATCTGACAGCTTAGCTACAATATATCTGATATGTGCTACATTTGGTACAACATAGTGTGTAGGGTTAGGTGGGTGTTCTAAACCCCACATAGTGTGTAGGGATGGTCGGAGATGGTGTGTAGAGGTTAGGGGTAGTACTCTGATTCTGTTCTGACTGTATTTCTATATCTGCTTTTGATATGGGCTAAGGCCCGATTATGCACCTAAATCTGTTTCTGATATGGGCTAAGGCCTGAATATGCATATGTGGCTGAAACTGTTATAGGCTAAGGCCAAGATCTGCTTCTGATTCTGTAATGGACTTAGGCCCAAATCTGTATTTGTAATGGGCTCAGGCCTGAATCTGAGACTGCTTGATTCTAATTTTCTGATTGTTGTGCATGTTATTTCTGTGGGGATTACACACCGAGTTTACGTAAACTCACCCTTTTCTGTTTAATCTTTATAGGTAATCCCCAGACTTAGACGGTTTGGTGCAGCAGAGGGCTCGACGGTGACCATGCACTAATTAAATTGCTTTATTTTCGGTTATTATTTATTTTATTATTAGGTATTTTGATGTAACTTTGGACTATCAGACTGTTTTGTTTGGTTTAGGTTTAACTGTGGTTATGATTGTTTTATAACTGTTGACCGTGACAAAAACTCGATTTTTACGAAAAGTAAAAGTTTTCCTAGAAACTAAACGAATTCGAAAAACAACACTTTTATACGCTTCCGCTACAAAAATAATTTTACCTCTAATTGATTAAGAAGGATAAGAGTTTTGAAATTTTTAATAACGATAAGGGTTAATGAACAAGATTGGTTTTAACTTGACGACGTCGTTTTAAAACCTTATGATGTGACACTGTCAGATTCGGCCATACCGTCCATGTAACACCCTTAAACTTTTACACTTTTAACAATTTAGTCCTTATTTTAAAAAAACGCAAAATTCAAACAATTCTTTTAAACCAAGCTTGGCCGAATTATCTATAGGTCCCTAGCAGCCCAAAACTTTCATTTATTTCACATTTCAACCACACAATTTGCATATTTCACAATTTCATCCTTATTTTGCATTTTCATCAAAAATCATTTTATAAAACATGAAAATCTAACAACCAAATTTCATATTTCATCAAAAAACATTCAAGTACACATAGATTCATCATTGGCATCTTTTGAATTTTTCAACAAATTTGCAAAATAGTTCCTGGGATAGCTAGTACTAGTTGCAACAATCACAAAAACATAGAAACCATAAAAATGAAACAAAAACGGACTTACAATTGAGCTTGATAATGGCCAAAACCTAAGAACTTAAAAATGGTTTCTTCCTTCTTCAATAATCGGCTTGAAAAGATGAATGAAAAGAGAATTTGGTTTTTGTTTTATTTAATTAACCTTTAATTATCAAATTACCAAAATACCCTTAATGAAATAACATTAAAATTTCATAATCCATGTCCATTTATGACCATTTCCACTACAAATGGTCTAATATCATCACAAGGACTTTTAATTTAATTAATCATAGCAATTAAACACTTTAAACAAATAGTATGTAATTTTTGCATTTTACGCGATTAAGTCCTTTTATCAAATTAAATATCCAAATGATAAAATTAAATCACGAGATTTTCACACATACCTGCTATCATGCTGTAAACACATAAAATAATATTAAAATAATTTTTGATATCGGATTTGTGGTTCTCAAACCACAGTTTCGATTTAGCTAAAATCGTGCTGTTACAACTCTCCCTCCTTAGGGATTTTTGTCCCAAAAAATTCTTACCGGTGAATAGGTTTGGGTATTGCTTTCTCATAACATCTTTGGGTTCCCACATAGATTCTTCGACCCTGTGTCGATGCCATAATACTTTCACTAAAGCGATTCTTTTATTTCTCAGCTCTTTGATCTCGCGAGCTAAAACTCGGATTGGTTCTTCAACATACGACATATTTGACTGAATTTCAACTTCGGTTGGAGAAATAACATACAAAGCGTCTGATCTATATCATCGTAACATTGATACATGAGATACATTATGTATCTTTTCTAACTCGGATGGTAAGGCTAATCGATATGCTACTAGCCCAATTCGCTCAATAACCTCATACGGTCCGATGAATCGTGTACTCAACTTCTCTTTTCGGCCAAATCTGAGTATCTTCTTCCACGGACACTTTAAAAAATACTTTATCTCCAACCTGATGCTCGATATCTTTTCGTTTCAAATTCACATACGACTTCTGTCGATATGAAGCTGTTTTCAAACTATTATGAATTACTTTCACTTTCTCTTCAGTCTTTCCGATCAAATCAACCCTGTGAATTTTACTCTAGCTAAGCTCGATCCAAGGCAACGGTGTTCGACATTTACGACCATATAGAGCTTCGTACGATGCCATTTTGATACTCGATTAGAAGCTATTGTTATAACCAAATTCAATCAGCGGTAGATATTTTCCCAACTACAATCAAACTCAAGAATACAACAACGCAACATATCCTTAAGTATCTGTATAACTCGCTTAGATTGACCATCCATATGCAGGTGAAACGTGGTGCTCAAATGTAGCTTTGTACCTAAAGCTTGTTGCAAGTTCTTCCAGAATCGCGAAGTAAATCTCGGATCTCTATCCGAAACAATAGATAATGGTACCCCGTGTAATCTAATAATCTCTGAGATATATAACTCTACTAATTTATCAAGTGAGAAGTCTGTATGTACCGGTATAAAATGAGCTGATTTTGTCAATCTGTCAACAACAACCCAGATTGCATCTTTCTTTCTCAGAGATAGGGGCAAACCCGATATGAAATCCAGTGTTACTCTTTTCCATTTCCACTTGGGAATCATCATTAGCTGCAGTAAACCTGTCGATACTTGATGCTCAGTTTTGACTTACTGACAAATCAAACATTTCGAAACAAACTTTGAGATATCTCTTTCAATGCTATGCCACCAATAATGCTGTTTCAAATCATTATACATTTTTGTGCTTCCCAGATGTACAGATAAACAACTACTATGTGCTTCATTCAAAAATCTTCTAAATCAACTTTGAATTTTTCGGGACATATATTCTATCTCTAAACCTCAAACAATCATCAAACCCGACTTGAAACTTTGAATTAAAATTTGACTCGCACTGAGCTCGTTTTGCTATCAAATCATTATTAACTTTCTGAGCTTCACAAATCTGTTGAAGAAATAACGGTCTAGCTCTCATCTCAGCCACAGCCGAACCGTCTTCAGACAAAGCTAATTGTGTATTCATCGCACACAAAGCAAGTAGGGACTTTTGGCTCAAAGCATCAGCAACTACGTTTGCTTTCCCCGGATGATAGTCAATTACTAACTCGTAGTCTTTTAGCAACTCAAGCCATCTTTGCTATTAGAAATTCAGATCTTTCTAAGTCATTAAGTACTTCAAACTTTTATGATCAGTATAGATATGACATTTCTCACCGAACAAGTAATGGCACCAGATTTTCAATGCAAACACTATCACTGCTAACTCTAAATCATACGTCGGGTAATTCTTTTTATGCGGCTTCAATTGTCTCGAGACATAGGCTAAAACTTTGCCTTTTTGCATCAAAACACATCCCAAACCATTTAACGATGCATCACTGAAGATTACAAATTCTTTACCTGATTCAGGCTGAACTAAAACCGGTGCCTCTATCAATAATACTTTCAACTGATCGAAGCTTTGCTAACATTTATCAGACCATTCGAACTTTACATCTTTTTGAAGTAATCTCGTCATTAGAGTCGCAATCATCAAAAAGCCTTTCACAATTCGTCTATAATAACCAGTAACTCCTAGAAAACTACGAACTTCTGATACATTTCTCGGAACTTTCCAATCTAAAATCGTAAAAATTTTGCTCAGGTCGACTCGAATACCATCAGTTGAAACTATATGCCCCAAAAAACCAACCTCTAGTAGCCAGAACTCACATTTGCTAAACTTAACAACCAATTGCTTGTCTCGTAGAGTTTGCAATACAATTCTTAGATGCTCGACATGTTCAGATTCATTACTAGAATAAATCAAGATATCATCGATAAACATAACTACAAATCAGTCTAAATACAGTTTGAAAATTCGGTTCATCAAATCCATAAAGACTGCAAGAGCATTAGTTATTCTGAAAGGCATAACAAGAAATTCATAGTGACCATACCTCGTTCTAAACATAGTCTTAGGCACATCTGAGTTTTTAACTCTCAACCGGTAATATCCCGATCTCAAATCAATTTTCAAAAACACTGTTGCCCCTTTAACTGATCGAACAAATCATCTATACATGGCAGAGGGTATTTGTTCTTGATTGTCACTTTATTAAGCTGTCTGTAATCTATACACATTCTTATGGTGCCTTCTTTCTTTTTCACAAATAATACCGGTACTCCCCAGGGAGAGAAACTTGGTCTAGCAAACCCTCTGTCGTTTAACTCTTACAACTGAGCTTTTAATTCTTTTAACTCGGTTGGAGCCTCTTTGTATGGAGCTATCGATATAGGTGTTGTTCCCAGTACTAGTTCAATACCAAACTCAACCTCTCTAACTAGTGGTAAACCTGATAACTTTTTGAGAAATAAATTTGGATACTCGTACACAACTGGAACTGATTTAATCTTTGTTTCTGTCATTTTTGTGTCAAGTACATAAGCAAGCTAAGCTTCACATCCCTTTCTCACATATCTCTGAGCTAACATAGATGAGATCACAACTGACAAACTGTTCAGATCATCAGATTCAATTCGAATAGTCTTGTTATTCTGACATTTTCGTTCAATTATCTTTCGTCTACAACTCACTATTGCATCATGCATTGTTAGCCAATCCATACCCAAAATTATATCGAACTCGTCAAATGGCAACAACATCAAATTAGCCAAAAAATTAAAATCCTGAATCATCAATGGATAGTTCTTGCAGACTTTTTCAAGCAAAACACATTTGCCTAAGAGGTTTGATACTCTATTACAAATTCAGTAGACTCTATAGGCAAAATCTTACTGGATCTAAATTCACACACACACACACACACACATATATATATATATATATGAATGAGTTGATCCTGGATCTATCAATGCAATCACATTAGTATCATAGAGTGTGATAGTACAGGTGATAACATCTGAAGATGACGCTTCTTCGCGAGCGCAAATAGCGTAGGCTCTAGTAGGTGCTCTGGCTTCAGATCTTATAGGAGAATCCTTTGTTACTCTTTGATTGCCACTTACATTTCCCTTATTTCTAGGTGGTCTACCTCTGGCTGCTGTGTTAGTCGATCTTGTATTCTGATCTTAATCTTTTTCAGCTAGCTCCGGGCAATCTCAGATAAAATGATCCAGTGAACCACATTTAAAACAGGCTCGAACATTCAGTCTACAATCACCAGGATGCTGTTTACCACACTATCTACACTTAGGTCAGTTAGGTATTGTACTGCCAACACTAGCTATCGATGTAGCTTGAGCTTTAGAATTTAAATGTTGCCTTTCACGATCTCGGCTAGAATATCCCGCAGTTTTATTTGAACGGCTATAAATATCTCGTAGTTTCTTTGATGCAAAGTGAAATGGCTTACTCGTTGATCTTTTTCTTGAGGCTCTAGCTTTTAAATCAATTTTTCTTTTCTCTTTACTCAATTCTTCGGCTTTACAAGCACGATCAACAAGCACAACAAACTCTTTCAGTTGCAGAATCCCAAGTAGCAATCGGATATCTTCATTCAAACCATCTTCGAACCTTTTACACATAATAGCTTGGGTCGAGACACATTCTCGGACATATCTGCTTAATCTTACGAATTCCCATTCATATTCTGTCACAAGCATGCGGCCTTGTTTCAATTTGAGAAACTCTTTACGTTTCTGATCAATAAATCTCTGGCTGATGTATTTATTTCAAATTTCAGATTGAAAGAACTCCCAGGTAACCCGTTCTTTCGGAACCACAGATATTAGCGTATTCCACCACTGGCACGCCGTGTCTCTCAACAAGGATACAACACATTTGATACATTCATAGAGAGTACAAAACAATTCATCAAATACTCGAATTGTATTTTTGAGCCAAAACTCAGCTCTCTCCGCATCATCATCAACAGTGGCCCAGAACTTTTTAGCCCCGTACTTACGAATCTTGTCAACAAGAGGCTTGTTTAACCGTATCAAATCTATAACTTGAGGAACAACAGGGATTTTTTGAGGAATAGGCGGGGGTAGAGGTTGTTGAGTAGTCAGATTTATGTGAACGAACTCGGTAAACCACTCGTTCATCAATTGGAAGAAGGCTTGTTTAGCCTCTCCTTCCTAACTACTCATAACGGGCCTCGATTTAAATTTTATTGTCCCTTGAGTGGAAGCGAGCATATTACTTTTAACATTATCAGCTACAGCTCGTTCAGGATTCATTTACTATACAAAAACATATTTTAAACTGCCAGGAATCATCACACTATCCTATCGCAGGGTATATATGGCATGTAACGCCCTAAAATTTTTAATTTTGGCTTTTAGTAAATTTAACATAAATATCTGTCTGCTTCAATGGTTAAGTGTTCTGGGTGAATGTCAGAGGTCCCAAGTTCAAGCGTTGCCTTTAGCAAAATTTTTGTATTTTTTTAATCAAGCCTTATCTCTGGTTATTGGGTTTTTAGTTAATTGTTAATAAAATCATATCAGAATGGGCCTACTAGTCTGGTGGTTAGGTAGAATTTGAGGGAGAAAAGTAAAGGTTTGTGTGTAGTGGGGATTGGGTAAACTCTTCTATACTCCAAAATTCTCTCTCTAAGAAATCTGACATTTTTCTTTTCCATCTCTTCCCCATTACTTTTTCTTCTTTTTCCTCTTCTTCTTGCCAAATTTCTTTGAGTTCTCCCTCTCGTTCTTCTTTTATTTTTCCTAGTCTATCCCTTCATATGGTTTTTGCAACATTGTTATACGTGTGTGGGTTGGTAAGCTCCCCTCTTCTTTTTCTGTCATGGATTGATAACGATGGGATAGTAATGAATTTCTTCTATGATTAATGGCGTAGGAGAAGGCTTTGTGTAGTAATTTTTTTATCTCTTGATTTAGCGTTGTTAATGGAAGGTTTTTTTCGGTGGTTTTAGAGGGCTCGGGAGTGTCTACGCTTCAAATTAATACCAGGTTTGTACCTAAAAATGCAGAAAATAGGGTTTCAGTGAAAGCTAAAAACGCTACTATCAACGTCACAAGGGCGTGTGGTCGCTTGTGTCTTAGGCTGTGTGCTATGGCACGGGCGTATGATCGACAAGGCCAGTTTATGCGTGTAAGACACGACTGTGTGATAGCCAGGTAGGCCGTGTGTGACACACGGGCTATACTAAATTGGCCCATGTGAGCCACACGATTGTGTGGGATTTTGGGCCAGGTTGTGTGATCCACATGGCCAACGCCAAATAGGTCCGTGTGGGCCACACGGGCAAGCTATATGAGCGTGTGGGCCCATTTAACTAAAATGTTTCCTAGGGTTGCACGGGTTACCCAAGTCAACTGTGAACATACTGTAGTGTCGGTAAGCATTACCTAAACCTCGAAATATGTGATCTGACTGTATGTAATGCATGTATTGAGCATATAATTTAAGCATGTTTACTGATAAATATATATGTGTATGCCTGATAATTGCATAAAAGCATGATATTGATATACTGCATGTTTGCATTATATTGGGGTGGTATGATGATTATTTGGCAGAAGTGTACTGAAAGGCTCTTAAGCCTATTATCTGGCAGCTCAGCTACATTACACTACTATTTGTCGCATTCGGTACAACTTGGAGTGTAGAGCTGGGTGGGTGTTTTAAACCCTACATGGAGTGTAGGGATGGACGAAAATGGTGTGTAGAGGTTGGTGGGTAGGATTTTGTTTTTTGGTTACTGTTTGCGTCACTGTTACTGTGATGGGTTAAGGCCCTTATAACGCCCCAAAAATATAGGGTTGTAATTTCTTTATGTTTTGACATAAATGCTTGATTGGTATGTTGGCTTGATATGTTGAGTGTGTTTGAGGGGGTTTTAGGAAGCCTGGGCTCAAGTTTAACCTATGGCAAAATTACTAATTTTGGCTTCTTTTTAAAGCGTATGGACCATAGTTAGTAGGCTTTATGTTTAGTTGAGATTATTTTATGACACAAATGTGTCTCTGGTGGAGTGGCTAATGATGCTACAAGCATGGGAAAGGATGTGAGTTCAAATCCCCTTGCAAGCAAAATGTGATTATTTTGCTGCATGGGGGCGGCAAGAGGTGGAATGGAGATCAAACTCTTGAAGTTGGTTAGAGACTTGGTAAGAGAAGGGGATTTGACTTGGTCTTTTCGTTGGAGTTTGAATTTGAATTGGGTTGTTGGAGTAAATCAAGGAGGGGATTTGGGGGAGAGAATTAGGGAGATTTTCAAGAAGTGGAGGTTGAGGGGAATTGTAGCCGAAGTAAGGGAGCTAGTGTAGGGGATTTCGGCTAAGAGACCTTTTGGAGTTGTATTTTCGACATTTTAAGTGTGTGGGAGTCGATTTCTCCCTCTGTCATTTCGGGTTTGCTTTACACTTCATTTTTCTCTCTTTAGTGTCGAATCTTCTAGGGACTTTTTGGGTGCAAATAATTCTCTTTCGCAGTCCTTTGTTCTTTTATTTCAGTTTGAGGTATTTTTCTCGAAATCTCTTCTTTTCGATCCCCTCACAATTTCACTTTGGCCGAAAGTCATTTGTTCTCTTCTCATTTCTCTTTTACACTTTTCCTGTACCTTTTCAAAACAATTACCGAATCTTGCCTCTCCATTTGCACTTCTTTCCTTCTCATCTTCTTTGGCCGAATTTGACACCTCCATTCTTCTCCCTTTTTCTCAATTCTTCTTTTCATCTAATTGATCGAATTCAACTCTGATTCCACCCTTCATTTTGCTGATTTCTTCCCATAGTCTCCTTTGCCGATTACCTCATCTCTTTTCTTTCAAGCAAAATTCTTCTTTCTTTCACCCTTTCTTCTCGTAACAGTCTTCTTTCCTGGGCCAATCATACTATTCTCTTTGGACTATTGGGGTTGGCTATTGGCTACTGTTTCACATTCAATTTTCTTTCATTTCTACAGCATCTATTGGGATTTTTTGTTGTCTCAAGGGGTGTTCATCTAGAGGCTAGTTATTCTCCCTTGCTTTGTTTTAAAGCCGTATACCCTCCTCCATATTCCTTATTGACCAACTGTGGGGTTCTTGCTTGTGGGATCGTTATGGTATAGGTTTTGCAAGGTATGGTTAACGCAGATACTTTAGAGGGTGATCAAACCTTTTCTTGACATCCTAAAGGTAATGTTGATTTTCAGCAGAGAGTAAGGGTTGAATACTCTCTTATTTGGTAGGATACAATTGTGGGTAAGCCGCATCTCTAAACGGTTCTGACTTAATAATTTTTCATGTTAACGTAGATAATCGTCAGAAACTGGAGTTTAGTTTTGGGTAACGGTCATGAGGGCTAAGGTTTATTCATTCAATTAAGGTGTGGTATCGTGGTTTCGTCGCGTTTTCCATTAATCAGGTGTGTAACCATACCCTACAGTAGTGTAGATTGGCAAAAGCTAAAAAGTCAGAATGCTGAAACGTTGGCATTCGTGGCATTACGGGCGTGTGAACGCTTGTGGGGTAAACTGAGCCCACAAACCATGGGTAAAAGTCCGTAGAGGGTATCGTGTGCATTTCCATGCTCTTGGGCCATTATGGGCCCCGATGGGCTAAAATTGGCCCAATGGACTTACGGGTCCATACAGGTAAAATACTCTGCAAGTGTGTAACACCCCTAGACCCGTACCTGTCACCGGAGGGTTAAGAGGCATTACACTTATGAGGAACAGCTTAACAGTATATCGAATTTCTAAGTCAAGGTTATACATATACAAACATAATCAAGCATACATCATCAATTCAATCAAATCTTAATACTCATGAATCAATTCAATGGTCTCACACGACCAGTTAACTTTAAGACCATTTTTTTTTCAACTAGGTCGATTTACCTTTCCATAAACAATGCGTGTCGTAGCATACTATCATACCAAACCTCAATCAAAAGGTTACATTCAATCGAAATATATTTCATAAAACATAGATTATCAAGATGTAACATACTTCAATGCCTAGTTTGCAGATTGCATAACATACACGTTCATTCACATACAACATATCTAAATTTAAAACATTAGATAGGGATGTAAGGTATTCGGGTAAGCCATTTTCACATGGCTAACTTAATTACAACATCAAAATCATACTTGTTTAACATCAAAATGTCAAGCCTATACATGCCATTTTCAGGGTTTAGCTACAAAATACTGAAAGGAGTATGTGATAGTGTAGATGACTTCGATCTTGAAGATTCCTGAGACCGTAGCTGACCAAAGAGATCTATAAAACAGAAGATTAAGGGTAACAGAGTAAGCAATTATATGCTTAGTAAGTTTTTAAGTAACAAAATCATTTAAAAGAGTAGCATAAAAAAATATATCTAAGCTTGTTTGTTTTATCCTTTGCCCGAATAGGAACATACTATGATAATACTTCTATCATTCATATCACAAAGGTAAATTCAATGTATCTGACTAAATTCATCTTATAACCGAATACGTTCATCTTAAGTATCAGGCTAAACTTATGCCTATAAACATACATTCCATATTCGAATAGTTGAGCTCTTTTAATTCAGAACACATACGTCATAATCAAGTCATAGGCGTTCGAGTAACTTTTAACAATAGTCAAAGCATTCCCACCGAATTTCAAAATCACAATCCATAGGTAATAAAATTCTCGAACAAGAGTAAGATGCATACCTGGCTATCTTACGGTAGGTAACACATTTGTTAAGATTGTTTCGACATTTATTTTATAACGCTGACACGGATGCCCTTCGGGACCGAGCCCGGTTTCAACACTGGCTTAAAGCCCTTCGAAACTAAGTCCGATTATGTCACTCGCTTGAAAGCCCTTCGAGGCTAAGCTCGGATCATATCACTGGCTCAAAAGCCCTTCGAGACTAAGCTCGGATCGTATCACTGGCTCGAAAGCCCTTCGAGTCTAAACTCGGATTTAAACCCCAATTAACGTTCACACATGTATATGTATATGTACCATATCACATTTGAATCACTAGTCATAAACCAAGGGCACAATTTCGTTTCAAAATATAATAAAATTCAAAGTTCACATGCCACTTCCAACAATTTCGTAGATTATCTTTGCCACAACAACATTCAAGTATAGCTCTTAAGTCTAAATTTAATTAATATACATATGTACTAAGATTTCATAATGTCATGAGCTAAAATTTGTTACTCAAGAACTTACCTCGTATCTTTCTAAGAAATTTCAATTTGACTATTCCGTGACCTTGGCCTTCCCTTTATCCGAAGTTGCCCCTCTAAGCTCTTGAGCTTAAATGAACAATACAATCATATCAAACTTTATTCACACATTTCTATTGATCGTTACACTTTCATTTCAAACAAGACATACTTGTAATTCCCTTATCTCACATACATTCGGCCAAGTACAATTACATCACAATTTACAACTAAATTCATTGATCAAGTTTAGTAAACAAAGTCTTTTAATCCAACTCAGTACTCATGACACCCTAATTAACAAAAGCCGAATAGGTTAGCACCTAAATGCTTTAGCCATAAGTCGTTTTCCAACATTTTTAGTACATAATTCCCCCATTCGGTTAAGTTCACATTTGGTTTAGGCTCAAACATTTACAACCACTTTAGAAGCTTTCATGCCATCACTTAGTGAACTCAAATTTATGCTAATTTAGTATCAAAATGTCTACGAATAAATTTCTCACTAATTTCTATCTTTAAACTAAATTTTCTAATTCATATTCACAAAAAGCCAAACCAAAAATATAAAATGGTACTCTTAGATCTCAAATTTCAAGCTTTAACACCAAATTTGCTTAACTATGTGCTATAAACAACAATCGGCTCTACTAAGGAAGGCTTAAACGTACAAGCCAATCAAGACTGATCTTGAACTTTCATATTATCAAATAAACTAGCTCAATTTGTCAAACATTCTTCATTACAAAAATATATGGAAGACATTACCCAATTTAAAAAAATTCCCTACCATGGCCGAATGTCAACACCATCATAAGTTCAAAATTTTCTCATGAATTAGGCTAAAAGCTTATCAATTCATCCTTAATTTCTCTTATATCCAAATTCATCAAATTCAACAAGAATTTCATCACTATTATGACCGAATGAGCATTTCCAACCCAACCTACAAATTCATGCATATACTCAACATGTACAAATGTATTGTTGCCCAATTCATCATCTAATAATCATTTTACTCAAATAAAACCACAAATTTTTTGTTCTTTAATACTAGCATCCAACTATCAACAAATTAGCAACTCATGAACATGGCTGAATGCTCCATTCACAACCAAAACAAGATTTTCAACGTGGGCTAAGTTGGAAGATAAGTATGTTACTAAATTTTTACAAGAATTTGAAGTAATCACATGAAACATACCTTAAATTGGATGCTAGAATAACTGAAAATCCTCTCCCCTTTTCTTTTGGTGAATTCAGTAATGAAGAACAAAGGTAAGTGACTTTGTTCTTTTCACCATTCTTTTTATTATTTTATCCCTTTTCATGACATATAATATACATATAATATAATATTTATTTTATCTTATTATAAGACATCATAATTATGAAATAAACATGAAAGTACACATAAAATACACTTATTTGCAATCATTAACCCACATGGCCGGCCTCTAATAGTAAAAATGACAAATTTGACATGCAAATCCTTGCATTCTTTGACCATTCTATCCTTAGTCTTTCAAATTTAACCACACATACATTTAAATCTTCTCATACAAGTCCTTTTTACTTCAATACACATTCAATTAGCAAAAATTAAAGCATAAAAAAAATTACACATGCATGTTCACATATAATTAGACATGTAATATTTTATTCAATTATTTTACGACTCGGTTTAGTGGTCCCGAAACCGCTTTCCGACTAGGGTCAAAATAAGGCTGTCACAACTCTCCCCCTTTAGGGATTTTCGTCCTCGAAAATCTTACCAGAAAATAGGTTTAGGTATCGTTCTTTCATAGCATTCTCGAGTTCCCAAGTCGCTTCTTCGATCCCGTGCTTCATGTAATTTCTTCCAAAATCGCGAAGTAAATCGAGGATCTCGGTCTGAAACAATAGAAGTTGGCACTTCGTGCAATCGTACAATCTGGGAGACGTATAATTCCGCTAACTTATCAAGTAAAAAGTCTGTACGAACCGAGATGAAATGAGCTGATTTGGTTAGTCGATCCACAATAACCCAAATAGAATCTTTCTTACTCGGTGTTAGCGGTAATCCAGACACGAAGTCCATCGTAACTCATTCTCACTTCCACTCGGGTATCAACATCGGCTGTAGCAATCCTGAAAGCACCTGATGTTCCGCTTTTACTTGTTGACATATCAGACACTTAGATACGAAATCAGAGATGTCCTGTTTCATACCGTGCCACCAATATTGACGTTTCAAGTCGTTATACATTTTAGTGCTGCCCGGATGAATAGACACTCGACTATTATAGGCCTCGTTCAGAATTGTTGAAATAAGCTCTGAATTCCTCGGAATACACACACGATCCCTAAACCTCAAACAATCATTACCGTCGACCTGAAACTCTGAATTCACACTTGAATCACACTGAACTCGTTTAGCAACTAAATCGTCGTCGACTTTCTGAGCTTCATAAATCTGTCGAAGTAACACGGGTCTTGCTTTTAATTCGGCAATCAACACATCATCTGCCGACAACGTTAATTTCACGTTCATAGCTCGCAAGGAAAATAGGGATTTTCGGCTAAGAGCATCAGCAACAACATTAGCTTTTCCCGGGTGATAATCAATAACAAGCTCATAGTCTTTTAGCAATTCTAGCCACCGCCTTTGTCTCAAATTCAAATCTCTTTGAGTCATCAGGTACTTGAGACTTTTGTGATTGGAGAAGATGTGACATTTCTCACCGAACAGGTAATGTCGCCAGATCTTCAGGGCGAAAACGATACCGGCTAATTCAAGATCATGAGTCGGATAATTTTGCTCGTGAGGCTTCAACTGTCTCGAAGCATAAGCGACAACTCAGCCTTCTTGCATCAAAACGCAGCCTAAACCATTCAGATTTGCATCACTATAGACTACAAACTCTTTGCCGGACTCTGGCTGAACTAACACTGGAGCTTCCGTCAAAAGGGTTTTCAGCTGGTCGAAACTTCGCTGACACTTATCAGACCACTCGAACTTGACCTCTTTTTGTAGCAGTTTTGTCAACGGTGTCGCAATCATCGAGAAACCTTTGACGAATCGTCTATAATAACTGTAACACCCCCACGCCCGAGACCGTCGCCGGAGTCGAGCTTGAGGTGTTACCGAACATAATTTATCATTTAAACAACTTTACATCATTTATTTTGACTTTCGGAATAAGCAGTTTTTCTGCATCATGGCCGCTAAAAAAATCATATCTCGAGTTACGAAACTTGAAATCAAGATCCGTAAATTTTCCTGAATCTAGACTCACATATCTATCTACTAATTTTTTTCTAAAATTTTTGGTTGGGCCAATTAGTACAGTTTATTAGTTAAAGTTACCCCTATTTTAGGACTTGACTGCACTGACCTCTACTTACTATGAACCAGTTTTCTCCATGTACAAAATTCATATAACTATACCGTTTATTTCTTTTAAAATTAGATTCAATAAGGATTCTGAGCATATAAATTACACCTCCTAATTATTGTTTTACAATTTATAGTGAATTTTCAAAGTTGGAATACGGGATCCAGAAATCGCTCTGGCCCTGTTTCACTAAAACTCAAATATCTTATAACATATAACTCCTTTACCTATTTTGCTTTTTCCATTTGAAAGTAGACACAATAAGCTTCAATTTAATAGTTAATTCTTCACCTAATTCCTTTTCTACTATTTTTGGTGATTTTTCAAACTCACGTCGTTGTTGCTGTAGTGTTCTGTTTTATTGCAAGTTTCATCTTTTTATGAATTCTCATGAACTATATAACATATTAAACTCACAAGGCATCCAACATTATCTAGGCTAGCCATACCAATTACTAATCATTATCAAGCATTTTCTCAACCAAACCACAACCATATCACAAGATTATTTACACAAAACAAGTATATTGCTATACATGCCATACATCAAAACATACAAACCAATATACCAATTCTTCCTTGGATAGTGTGAGCGTTTCTTCGACCTTCCCGATATCCAAGTTGGCTCGCTAAAAACTACAATGAATGAAAAGGAGGGAGTAAGCATAAATGCTTAGTAAGTTCACATGCAAATAACAAGTAACATAACAAAGCAATTATATCAACAACAATAGCATGATATCACCAAGATACAAACCACATTTCTAGCTATCGTGTATCATCTTACCACCTTATTTCTGTTATATCAAGTTTCAACCCGAGGGTTAAGTACATACCTGTCCAAATTGTCCATTTCACAGCACTTACCAAAATATCATTTTCATCTTGAGTATTCTTCTATTCCGCTAGAATTTTACCCGTTGAACACATTGGAATATAACTCGGATACACGAATCATTTGCACATAAGTGCCACATATGTAATCAATCAATCATTTAACCCGCCCATAAGCGAACTCGGACTCAACTCAACGAGCTCGGGCGTTCGCATCCATAAGTGAACTCAGACTCAACTCAACGAGCTCGGATGCCTAGTTACATCTCACGAACTCGGACTCAACTCAACAAGTTCGGACATTTGCATCCATAAGTGAACTCGGACTCAACTCAACGAGTTTGGATGCCCAACCATCCTAGTGACATGTCACTTGTATTCTAATCTATTCCCAAGGTTCAAACGGGATTTTCCTCAATCACACATTTCCCTGTCGTTCTCCTTGGAATATCGGAACCAATACGTTGCTTGCATCTCATACTTATCAATTTAATCGCATACTTTTCATACCAATACATAATATTTCACAAAGCATAATATTCATAATAACAAGTATCATATCATATAAATAGCATTAAATCACTTAAAATAGCAATTATGTTACATTATTTACACATGAACTTACCTCGGTACAAAATATAGTAATTTTGCAATTTAGTCCAAAATCTTTTCTTTTCCTCGATCAAGGTTGATTCCACGTCTTTCTTGATCTAAAATAACACAGTTAGCTTATTTAATACTCTCATTATCAAAATAGTCCTAAATTCAAATTTTGACAAAATTACAATTTTGCCCCTAAGCTTTTGCATATTTACACTTTTGCCTCAAAGTTCGGAAATTAAATTTTATCACAAATTCTTATGTTTTAGGACATGCTGATCATTTATTTACCATTAGCAAGCTCAAATTCCCACTAAAACACATACTTATGAACATTATGTACTTTTACCGATTAAGCCGTTTTACTCGTTTTTACTTAAAACCGAGTAGCACAAGTTGTCTAACATAATTTAAAACCTCATATTATATCATAAAACATCAAAATACACAAATTTCACCTATGGGTATTTTTCCAAATATGAACCCTAACTTAAATTATTGCTAACATAAGCTTTATCGAGTTACCGGGACTACGAAAACGTAAAGAACATTAAAAACGGGGCTTGGAATCACTTACTATGAAGCTTGGAAGCTTGAAAAAAACCCTAGCTATGGAGAACCCTTGAAATTTCGTGGTAATGAAGAAGATGACCAATTTTGTGTTATTTTTCCCTTTTTATTTCATGTTAATATCCAAAAGACCAAAATGCCCCTCCTTACTAAACTTTCAAAAATTCCATCCATGTCCAAATTTTGTCCATGAACTTAAAATTGGTTAAATTGCTATTTAAGACCTCCTAATTAATATTCCAAAGCAATTTCATACTAGAAACTTCTAGAATGCAAGTTTTGCAACTTATTCGATTTAGTCCCTAATTTCAAATTAAGCACTTTACGCTTAGAATTTCTTCACGAAATTTTCACACCATCATAAAATCATATCATAAACATTAAAATAATTATAAAATAATTATTTCTACCTCGGATTTGTGGTCACGAAACCACTATTCCGATTAGGCCCTAATTCGGGATATTACAATAACTGGCAAGTCCTAAGAAGCTTTGAACCTCAGAAACATTTCTAGGGGGTTTCCAGTCAAGAATAGCTGAGATTTTGTATGGATCGACTCGAATACCCAAAGCAGACACTATGTGTCCCAAAAGTAGACTTCGCGCAACCAGAACTCGCACTTACTAAATTTCGCATACAATTAATTATCACGTAAAGTCTGAAGTACAAGTCTCAAATACTCGGCATGCTCTATTTCATTGCGAGAGTAAATTAAAATATCATCAATAAACACCACTACAAAATGGTCCAAATACGGTCTAAACACTCAATTCATCAAATCCATGAAAACCATAGGGGCATTAGTGAGCCCAAATGACATCACTAAGAATTCGTAGTGTCCGTATCTTGTTCTGAATGCGGTCTTCGGCACGTCAGAATCTCTAACTCTCGACTAGTAGTAACCGGATCGCAGATCAATTTTCGAAAATACTGAAGCTCCTTTCAACTGATCAAATAAGTCGTCAATTCGGGGCAACGGATACTTATTCTTTACGGTGGCTTTATTCAGTTGTCTGTAGTCAATACACATTCTCATAGTCCCGTCTTTCTTTTTCACAAACAAAACTGGCGCGCCCCAAGGTGAAAAACTCGGTCGAGCGAAACCCCTGTCTGTTAACTCCTGCAGCTAAGATTTCAATGCTTTTAGTTCGGTAGGTGCCATAAGATATGGGGCAATCAAAATTGGAGTCGTACCCGAAACCAACTCTATACCAAACTCAACCTCTCTTATTGGCGGCAATCCTCGCAATTCTTCGGGAAACACATCCAAGAACTCACATACTACCGGCACAGTCTCAAGTTCTCACTCAGATACTTTGTCGTCTAATACATAGGCCAGATACGCTTCATAGCCCTTTCTCATGTATTTCTGAGCTGACATGGACGTGATTACGGCTGGTAGCCCTCTTAAATCAGTGGACTCAATTCGGATTATTTCATTATTCGAACATTGCAAATCAATAATCTTTCGCTTGTAATTCACCATCGCGTCGTATACAGTCAACCAATCCATTCCAAGAATAATGTCAAATTCATTGAAGGGTAAAAGCATCAAATCGACCGGAAAGCAGAAATTTCGTACCATTAGAGGACATTTCTTGCACACTTTGTCTATCAGAACACAACGACCCAAGGGATTTGACACCCGAATCACAAACTTAGTAGACTCAACAGGAAGAGTCTTACTGGATGCTAAAGTTTCACACACATACGAATGGGTTGAATCAGGATCTATCAGAGTGATAACATCAGTATTAAAGAGAGTGAAAGTACTAGTAATAGCATCCGGAGAAGATGCCTCCTCCCGGGCTCGAATAGCGTACGCTCTGGCAGGTGCACGAGCCTCGAATCTGACTGCAGTGTCTCTGGTCCCTCTCTAACTACCACTAGTATTTCCTCCACGTCTCAGTGGTCTACCCCATGTAGCCGTACCACTAGGTCTCTGACTCGGATCGGGCGTGCATTCATCAACTTTCGGACAGTCTTTGATAAAATGATCGGCAGATACGCATCGGAAACAGGAGCAGTCATGATGTCTACAGCTCCCCAGGTGCCATTTACCATAGTATTTACATTTAGATCTATCCCGACGTTCATTGCCAACACTGGCGACAGAAGTAGCTCGCGAACTCACGAGGGGTCGATGATGATCACGTCTAGAAAAACCCGAAGTATACTGGGATCGGCCCGAGTCATCTCTAATCTTTTTGGACGATTGCTGAATAGACTTTCCCGCAGGTTTCTTACAGAACTCTCTAGCTCCATCTTCAGCTTTTCTTTTCTCATTACCGAGCTCTTTGGCTTTGCAAGCTCGCTCGACTAGTACGACAAACTCTTTAATTTCCAGAATTCCAACCAGTAATCTGATATCTTCGTTTAATCCGTCCTCGAAACATTTACACATAATAACCTCGGAGGATACACATTCGCGAGCATATCGACTAAGCCGCACGAACTCTCTCTCATGAGCTAAAATTTTTACTCAAGAACTTACCTCGTATCTTTCTGAGAAATTTCAATTTGACTATTCCGTGACCTTGGCCTTCCCTTTATCTGAAGTTGCCCCTCTAAGCTCTTGAGCTTAAATGAACAATACAATCATATCAAACTTTATTCACACATTTCTATTGATAGTTACACTTTCATTTCAAACAAGACATACTTGTAATTCCCTTATCTCACATACATTCGGCCAAGTACAATTACATCACAATTTCCAACTAAATTCATTGATCAAGTTTAGTAAACAAAGTCTTTTAATCCAACTCAGTACTCATGACACCCTAATTAACAAAAGTCGAATAGGTTAGCACCTAAATGCTTTAGCCATAAGTCGTTTTCCAACATTTTTAGTACATAATTCCCCCATTCGGTTAAGTTCACATTTGGTTTAGGCTCAAACATTTACAACCACTTTAGAAGCTTTCATGCCATCACTTAGTGAACTCAAATTTATGCTAATTTAGTATCAAATGTCTACGAATAAATTTCTCACTAATTTCTATCTTTAAACTAAATTTTCTAATTCATATTCACAAAAAGCCGAACCAAAAATATAAAATGGTACTCTTAGATCTCAAATTTCAAGCTTTAACACCAAATTTGCTTAACTATGTTCTATAAACAACAATCGGCTCTACTAAGGAAGGCTTAAACGTACAAGCCAATCAAGACTAATCTTGAACTTTCATATTATCAAATAAACTAGCTCAATTTGTCAAACATTCTTCATTACAAAAATATTTAAAAAAATTCCCTACCATGACCGAATGCCAACACCATCATAAGTTCAAAATTTTCTCATGAATTAGGCTAAAAGCTTATCAATTCATCCTTAATTTCTCTTATATCCAAATCATCAAATTTAACAAGAATTTCATCACTATTTATGACCGAATGAGCATTTCCAACCCAACCTACAAATTCATGCATATACTCAACATGTACAAATGTATTGTTGCTCAATTCATCATCTAATAATCATGTAACTCAAATAAAACCACAAATTTTTAGTTCTTTAATACTAGCATCCAACTATCAACAAATTAGCAACTCATGAACATGGCCGAATGCTCCATTCACAACCAAAACAAGATTTTCAACGTGGGCTAAGTTGAAAGATAAGTATGTTACTAAATCTTTACAAGAATTTGAAGTAATCACATGAAACATACCTTAAATTGGATGCTAGAATAACCGAAAATCCTCTCCCCTTTTCTTTGGTGAATTCGGCAATGAAGAACAAAGGTAAGTGACTTTGTTCTTTTCACCATTCTTTTTATTATTTTATCCCTTTTCATGACATATAATATACATATAATATAATATTTATTTTATCTTATTATAAGACATCATAATTATGAAATACACATGAAAATACACATAAAATACACTTATTTGCAATCATTAACCCACATGGCCAGCCACTAATAGTAAAAATGGCAAATTTGACATGCAAATCCTTGCATTCTTTGACCATTCTATCCTTAGTCTTTCGAATTTAACCACACATACATTTAAATCTTCTCATACAAGTCCTTTTTACTTTAATACACATTCAATTACCAAAAATTAAAGCATAAAAAAAATTACACATGCATGTTCACATATAATTAGACATGTAATATTTTATTCAATTATTTTACGACTCAGTTTAGCGGTCCCAAAATTGCTTTCCGACTAGGGTCAAAATAAGGCTGTCACAAAGTGACTGTGGTTGGATTGGATGATAAGGTCTGCGGTGTTGTATGTGAAATTGGACTGAATGGGCCACACGAGCGTGTGGGCCCACTTGGGCCCAAAATGGGTTTTGGGCCCATAAACACTGTTTTGGCCAAATAGGTTATTTGAGTCGCTCAAAGTGATGTTAGACCTTTTAGGAGGTCGTATTGGATACCGAGACTCCGAAACTTAGCTAGTGACCGAAATACCCCAAAGGGGTAAAATTACCATTTTACCCCTGGTTGCCTAAATGACTGTTTACCCCTAAAGATGGGTTGATTATTAGGTATAAGACATATGCATGACTTTCTGATTGCACTTTACACTAATACACTATTACACTGCATGGGGTTAGGTTTGATTTGGCGGAAGCTCTGTATTAGTGGCTTTGCCATGTGATTCTGTTAATAGTGGCTTTGCCACGTACTATGTTTCTGGTGGCTCTACCACATTATCTGTTATTAGCAGCGTGGCTGCGTATTGGTGTGTGGCTTGGATGGGTCGAGTTATTCCCCACATGGTGTGTTGGGTTGGTACGGGTGGAGTGACGGTTGGACTGGGTTGGTTTTTCATGCATTTACTGTTCTCATTCTGTAATGGGCTTGAGCCCACACTGTTCTGTATAAGGTTAAGGCTCAGACAGTTCTGCTATGTATAGGGCTTCGGCCTAGCCTATTCTACATGTCTGATCACTGTCATCGGTTGGAAATTTACACACTGAGTTTTCGCAAACTCACCTTTTGCTGTAAATGTGCAGGTAACCCCCAACCATAGGCGATTTAGAGCTACGAGGGACTCCGGGTGGGCACGTGTCTTCTGCTTCCGGATTTGCTTTTATTTAATTTTAGTTTGGGTATTATTTATGTAATAAGGCCTTTACGGGTTTTGCTTTAACTTTCGTTATTTGAGTCGGTTTATCATTTCGAACTGTTAGAATAGTTTATCGGGTTTTCAAAACTAATAACAAACATTTTAGAGAAGTTAACATGTTAAATTTTCAAATATTAAGTGCTTTTATGACTTCTAAATAAATGAGTGCAACAAATATGGCAACCATTTTACTAAAACATTTTCAACTTATAAAAATAGATTTAACCAAAATTTTGTTCTATGTCTAAAATCTAAATGAGGTTTTCAATTAGAAGAAATTTTTTTATCGATGAGTCTGATTTCGAACGTAACTGCTATGTGACACACTAGATCTGGCTATAACGTCTGGGTCAGGTTGGGTGTTACATTTAGTAGTATCAGAGCCAGGTTGCAACAACTCGGCTGTGGAATGGGTTTTGAAAGTGTTTTACAAAATTTGTTCCTTAAAAGTTTTCTAAAAAAAGTTTTACAAGTTTTTCTAAACCTTGATTTTTATGATTTTAAGAAGAAGCTGACTATCTTGAAATGCTGATACTAGAATTGTGGCACACCGAGTCTCTAACACTAAATCTATAATTTCCCTGATATGTTTTACTGTGATAAGACTGAAATGTGGTACTGAAAAACTACTATAAATAGTAGTGATTTCCTAAAACTCTATAGATAGAGTAAACTGAGATTGTAGGACAAAACTAAGACTATAGAAGACTGAAACTATTGTAGGACTCTGATATGCAAAAATCAAACTTTAAATTACTGCTTTGTCATAAAACATCTGTTAATAATTATTGAAACTGTAAACTGATTCATAAGACTTTTTAAATCAGATAATACGCTAATCAACATGAGTACAAGAGCTGTTCGTCGAAGAGGAGCTCGAGGCCGTGGTAGGGGCTGAGGTAGAGCTAGGATTGGATCTTCAACATTTGGTCATTTGCTTGCTAGGGAGGCACTAGCATCCCCGGTGACTGAGGCGGGGTCTCAGGATCGAGCTGCAGGGGATGATGCTTTGTCTGAATCGATACTTCAGGTGCTGGAGAGAGTAGCTGGAGCAAGTACTGGGTCCGTAGGCTGTGGATTGATTTCTGAGCAGCTTTGGGCTAATGGAGCGGAGATATTCAGGGGTGTATCTGGCATAGCCCTGAATGTGGTTGAGTACTAGTTAGAGGCCACTGAGTGAATAATGGATGACTTAGACTACTCAGTGGAGCAGAAATTGAAAGGGGCAGTATCTTTACTGCGTGATGAGGCCTACCAATGGTGGCTCACGGTGAGAGATGGTACACCAGCCGACCGTTTAACGTGGGATTTCTTCAAGGCAGCCTTTCAAGGGAAGTATGTTGGGGCAAGTTATGTGGACGTCCAAAGGAAGAAATTCTTTAGTTTGACTTAGGGAAATAAGTCTGTAGCAGAGTACAAGGTGGAGTTTTCAAGGTTAAGTTGATATGCCTGTGGAATTATTGCCATTGAGTATGAGCGTAGTGTGCGGTTAGAGGATGGCCTCAGAGACAAGCTGTGAGTACTAATAGCTCCATAGAGGGAGCGTGATTTTGTTGCCCTGGTTGAAAAAGCTAAGATAGCAGAGGATGTGAAGCGCTCAGAGCGCAAGAATCGCGAGAAGGATAGGGGCAGGTTTAACAGGGATTCAGGGCCATCGGGTTCTTTAGGGAGGCCTGTTAAGAAGGCCAGATTTGAAGGGATGGTTCGAGTAGTTCCAGTTACTATAGTTAGATTGCAGGCTTCTGCGGGATGTGGGAGGTCGTATCAGGGTGAATATTGGAGGAGTACTGGTCTATGTTTCTGATGTGGGTCTAAGGATCATCGAATCAGGGATTGCCTAGAAGGTTACTTAGCCAGTGAGAGGTAGGCAGCAGCCATTGAGAGGCCGTGGCCAGGCTAGGGGCAAAAATGATAATGGTTGTGGCTGTGGAGCACAGCGCAGAGGTGCTAGTAATACTGAGGCGTGACAGCTAGCTTTGGTCTACGCTATTTGTCGCTGAGAGGATGGTGACACCCTTTACATCATAACTGGTACATTCTTAATTCGTAACATGCCATACACTGCTTTGATTGACATTGGGTATACACATTCGTATATTGCATGAATGTGTCTGATATGTTAGGTATTGAGTGTGAGAATATTGCTAGTGAGATGTCTGTGTTAAGTCTACTGGGACAGCCTGTTAGGGTAGACAAATTGTTTAGAGATGTACCCTTAGAAGTTCAAGGTAGAATCTTTCCTGCGGATTTGATGGAACTACTATTTAGAGAATTCGATCTTATCTTGTGTATGGACTAGTTAGTAGAACACCGTGTGAATTTGGATTGTGCTACTAAGTGGATGGTGTTGAAGACTTTTGAGGGTGAAGAGGTAGTTGTGATAGGGGAACGAAAGGATTATCTGTTTAACGTCATTTCAGCGTTAAGGGCCGAGAAGCTAGTTCGGAAGGGTTGTGAAGCGTATTTAGCTTATGTGAGCATATTTGATTCTGAAGGTTCTTCGGTAAGAGATGTTAAAATTGTCAAGGAATTTTTGGATGTCTTTCCCGATGAACTTCCTTGGTTGCCTCTGAATCGTGAGGTTGAGTTTGGAATTGAGTTGCTGTCTGGAACAGCTCCGGTGTCCATTACCCCTTATAGGATGGCAACGAAGGAGCTTGTAGAGTTAAAGGCACAAATCTAAGAATTGCTGGACTGAGGGTTTATCCAACCAAGTGTGTCTCCGTGGGGAGCACCAGTGTTATTCGTCAAGAAGAAAGATGGGATGATGCGCTTGTGTATTGATTATCATCAGCTGAACAAAATGACTATTAAGAACAAGTACCCCTTAACGAGAATCGACGACCTTTTTGATCAGCTTAGAGGAGCTTCTATATTTTCCAAGATCGACCTTTGTTCTGGGTACCATCAGCTAAGAGTTAAAAAGGCTGATGTGTACAAGACTTCATTTAGGACTCGGTATGGGCACTACGAGTTCCTTGTAATGCCGTTTGGGCTTACAAATACACTAGCAGCTTTCATGGACTTAATGGACCGGGTATTCCAACCTTTTCTAGATCGATTTGTAGTTGTCTTTATAGACGATATCCTGGTGTATTCGTAGATTGAGAAGGACCATGATGAGCATCTCTGAACTATTCTACAAATTTTGAGAGAAAAGCGACTTTACGGAAAATTCAGCAAGTGTGAATTTTGGCTACGTGAAGTGACATTTCTGGGTCACGTGGTGTCTGCTGAGGGGATTAGGGTCGATCCTTGAAAAATCAAAGCGGTATTAGACTGGAAACCACCGAGGATTGTGTTAGAAATTCAAAGTTTTTTGGGTCTAGCTGGGTACTATAGACAATTTGTAGAGGGTTTTTTGTAATTGCTGCACCATTAACTAAGTTACTGCGTAAGGGGGAGCCATTTATCTAGACTGATAAGCAGCAGGTGAGTTTTGAGAAACTGAAAAAGGTTCTAACTGAAGCTCTTGTTCTAATACAGCTGGAATCTGGGAAGGATTTTACTATGTATAGTGATGCGTCGCACATTGGATTGGGTTGTATGTTGATGCAAGAGGGTAAGGTAGTTGCTTATGCATCACATCAACTTAAGCCTCATGAGGCGAATTACCCTACTCATGATTTGGAGTTAGCGGCGGTGGTATTCGTGCTAAAGATCTAGAGGCACTACTTCTATAGGGAAAAGTGTATTATTTACACAGACCATAAAAGCCTCAAATACCTACTTACTCAGAAGGAGTTGAACCTTAGGCAATGAAGATGGATAGAGTTGCTTAAAGATTATGATTACTCAATCGAGTACCACTCTAGTAAAGCTAACGTGGTAGCTGATGCTTTGAGCCGTAGGGTTGTAACTGATCTAAGAGTAATGTTTGCTCGCCTCAGCCTCTTTGATGATGGTAGTTTGTTGGCTGAGCTACAAGTAAGACCAGCTTGGACTAAGCAGATTAAGGAAAAACAATTGTTGGATAAAGTATTGGTCTCACAGTTCTGACAGGTTGAGTATGGAGAGACTGTTGATTTTGAGTTGAACAGCAAGGGAGTTTTGTGCTTTTGTAGAAGAGTTTGTGTTCCGAAGGATTCTGATCTGAGGCAGTCGATTCTGTGAGAAGTGCATAGTAGTCCATATGCCATGCACCCTGGTGGGAATAAGTTATATCGATATTTGTGTGAACTGTACTGGTGGCTAGGGCTTAAACGTGAGGTAACGGAGTTTGTGGGCAAGTGTTTGACATGCCAGCAAGTTAAGGCTGAGCATCAATTGCCTTCCGGGTTACTGCAACCAGTTAAGATTCCACTGTGAAAATGGGAGGGGGTAACCATGGATTTTGTGAGTGGGCTACCCTTGATGCCTTCTAAAAAAGACTCCGTCTTGGTTATTGTGGACAGGCTGACGAAGTCTGCCCATTTTATACCAGTTCGTACGAATTATTCGCTGCAGAAGTTAGCTAAGTTGTATGTGGCTGAGATAGTGCAACTTCATGGGGTGTCAGTTTCAATATTTCTGACAGAGATCCTAGATTCACATCTTAGTTCTGGAAGAAATTGCACGAGGCATTGGGTACAAGGTTGGATTTCAGCACTACTTTTCACCATCAGACAGATGGACAATCGGAGAGGGTGATTCAGATACTAGAAGATATGTTGAGAAGTTGTGTTATTGATTTTTGGGGTAGCTGGGAGGATTACTTGCCATTAGCTGAGTTCGCGTATAACAATAATTATCATGAAAGTATTCAGATGGCACCATATGAGGCGTTGTATGGTCGTAGGTGTCGTACGCCTACGTGTTGGACTGAACTGGGAGAGTGTCAGGTTCTAGGGCCAGAGTTAGTTATGGATACTGAAAACAAGATTAAGCTGATTAGAGAGCGGTTAAAGGAAACGTCTGATAAGCAGAAGTCATAAGTCGATTTGAAGCACAAAGAGATTGAGTACTCTGTGGAAGATTTGGTATTTCTAAAGGTCTCGTCTTGGAAAAAGATTTTAAGATTTGGTCGAAAGGGCAAGCTAAGTCCTCAGTTCATTAGGCTCTATCGAGTTTTGAAGCGGTTGGGTCTGGTAGCGTATTAGCTTGAATTGCCTCCAGAACTAGACTGAATCCATGATGTGTTCCACATCTCCATGTTGAGACGGTATCGATCTGATCCATAGCACATAGTGCCGATTGAAGAAATCGAAGTGAAGCCTGATTTGACCTTTGGGGAAGAACCAGTACAGATTATAGATCATGATGTTAAAATATTAAGGAAGAAGTGTATTACTTTAGTCAAGGCGCTCTGGCGTAATCACAGTACAGGGGAAGCTACGTAGGAGTCGGAAGAGGCGATGCGACAATAATACCCTCACTTGTTTTGACTAGGTAAATTTCGAGGCTAAAATTTCTTTAAGGGGATAGAGTTGTAATGCCCCAAAATATAGGGGTTGTAATTTTTGCATGTTTTGACATAAATCCTAGATTGGTATGTTGGCTTGATGTTTTGGGTATGTTTGGGGTTTTTAGGAAGCCTGGGTTCAAGTTTGACCTATGGAAAAATTACTAATTTTGGCTTCTTTTTAAAGCGTATGGACCATAGTTAGTAGGCTTTATGTTTAGTTGAGATTATTTTATGACACAAAGGTGTCTCTAGTGGAGTGCTAATGACGCCACAAGCATGGGAAGGGATGTGAGTTCAAATCCCCTTGCAAGCAAAATGTGATTATTTCGCTACATGGGGGCAGCAAGAGGTGGGATGGAGATCAAACTCTTAAAGTTGGTTGGAGACTTGGTAAGAGAAGGGAGTTTGACTTGGTCTTGTGGTTGGAGTTTGAATTTGAATTGGGATGTTGGAGTAAATCAATGAAGGGATGTGGGGGAGAGGATTAGGGAGATTTTCAAGGAGTAGAGGTTGATGAGAATTGTAGCTGAATTAGGGGGGCTAGTTTAGGGGATTTCTGCTAAGAGGCCTTTTGGAGTTGCATTTTTGGCATTTTGAGTGTGTAGGAGGTGATTTCTCCCTTTGTCATTTCGGGTTTGCTTTACACTTCGTTTTTTTCTCTTTAGTGTCGAATCTTCTAGGGACTTTTTGGGTGCAAATAATTTTCTTTCACGGTCCTTTGTTGTTTTCTTTCGGTTTGAGGTATATTTCTCAAAATCTCTTCCTTTCTATCCTTTCACGGTTTCACTTTGGCCGAGCCTCATTTGTTCTCCTCTCATTTCTCTTTTACAGTTTTCTTGTACCCTTTCCAAACCATTGCTGAATATTGCCTCTCCATTTGCATTTCTTTTCTTCTCATCTTCTTTGGCCGAATTTGACACCCCTATTTTTCTCCATTTTTCTCAATTCTTTTTTTTATCTAATTGATCGAATTCAACTCTTATTCCACCCTTCATTTTGCCGAATTCTTCCCATAGTCTCCTCTGCTGATTACTTCATCTCTTTTCTTTCAAGCAAAATTCTTCTTTCTTTCACCCTTTCTTCTCATAACATTCTTCTTACCTGGGCCAGTCATACTATTCTCTTTGGACTATTGGGGTCGGCTATTGGCTGCTATTTCACATTCAGTTGTCTTTCATTTCTACCGCATCTATTGCAATTTTTGGTTGTCTCAAGGGGTGTTCATCTAGCGGTAAGTTGTTCTCCTTTACTTTATTTTAAAGCTGTATACCCTCTTTCATATTCCTTATTAACCAACTATGGGGTTCTCACTTCTGGGATCGTTAGGGTATAGGTTTTGTAAGGTGTGGTTAATGCAGATACTTTTGAGGGTGATCAAACCTTTCTTGCCATTCTTAAGTTAATGTCGATTTTCAGCAGAGAGTAAGGGCTGAATACTCTCTTATTTGGTGGGGTAAAATTGTGGGTAAGCCGTATCTCTAACTGGTTCTGACTTAACCGTCAGGAATTGGGGTTTTGTTTTGGGCAGTGGACGTGAGGGCTAAGTTTTATTCATTCAATTGAGGTGTGGGTGGTTTCGTCGTATTTTCCGTTAATCAAGTGTGTAACCACACCCTACAGTAGTGTAGATCGGCAAAAGCCAGAATGCCGAAACGTTGGCATTCGTGGCCTTATAGGTGTGCAAACACTTGTGGGGCAAATCAAGCCCACAAACGATGGGCAAAAGTTCGTAGAGGATATCGTGTGCATTTTCGTGCACTTGGGCTGTTACGGGCCTCGATGGGTGAAATGGGCCCAATGGGCTTACGAGCCCATATGGGTAAAATACTCTGCAAGTGACCGTGGTTGGATTGGATGATAAGGTTCGCGGTGTTGTATGTGAAATTAGAAGGAATGGGCCACACGAGCGTGTGGGCCCACTTGGGCCCAAAATGGGTTTTGGGCCCATAAACACTGTTTTGGCCAAATAGGTTGTTTGAGGACCTTTTAGGAGGTTGTATTGGATACCGAGACTCCGAAACTTAGCTAATGACCAAAATACCCCAAAGGGGTAAAATTACCATTTTACCCCTAGTTGCCTAAATGACTGTACACCCCTAAAGGTGGTTTGATTATTAGGTATAAGACATATGCATGACTTTCTGATTGTACTTTACACTTATAGAATATACTGCATGGGGTTGGGTTTACTTTGGAGGAAGCTTTGTATTAGTGGCTTCGCTACGTACTCTTTTTCTGGTGGCTTTGCACGTTATCTGTTATTAGCAGCATGACTGGGCATTAGTGTGTGGCCTGGGTGGGTCGAGTTGTTCTCTACATGGTGTGTTGGGTTGGTACGGGTGGTGTGACGGTTAGACTGGGTTAGGCTTTCATGCATTGACTGTTCTGATTCTGTAATGGGCTTGAGCCCACACTGTTCTGTATAGGGCTAAGGCCCAGACCACTCTGTTCTATATAGGGCTTTGGCCCGGCCTGTTCTGCATGTCTGATCACTGTCATTAGTAGGAGAGTTACACACTGAGTTTTCGCAAACTCACCTTTTGTTGTAAATGTGCACGTAACCCCCAGTCATAGGCGATTTGGAGCTACAAGGGACTCGGGGTGGGCACATGTCTTCTGCTTCCGGATTTGCTTTTATTTAATTTCAGTTTGGGTATTATTTATGTAATAAGGCCATTACGGGGTTTTGCTTTAACTTTCATTATTTGAGCCGGTTTATCATTTGAAACTGTTAGAATAGTTTATCGGGTTTTCAAAACTAATAACAAACACTTTCAAAAAGTTAACACGTTATGTTTTCAAATATTAAGAGCTTTTATGACTTCTAAATAAATGAATGTAACAAATATGGCAACCATTTTACTAAAACATTTTCAACTTATAAAAATAGATTTAACCGAAATTTTGTTCCACGTTTAAAATCTAAACGGGGTTTTCAATTAGAAGAATTTTTTTTATCGATGAGTCCGATTTCGAATTTAACTGCTATGTGACACACCAAACCTGGCTATAACGTCTGGGCTGGGTTTGGGGTGTTACAGCCTTAATGCATATCTGATACTGAAATTGAAATGAGCTAAGGCCCAAACTGGTACTGAAATTGTGATGGGCTTAGGCCCTAGACCACATTTAACTATTTACTGTGTTTGACTGTATGCTTACTTTCTGTGGGGATTACACACTGAGTTTACGTAAACTCTTCTCTTCTATTTAATCTGTACAGGTAATTCCCAAACTTAGACGGATCGGTGCAGCGGAGGACTCAAGGGTGGCCACACGTTTGCTAAACAAACTTAAATTCAGTTTTGATTTTATGTTATTTTTGGTGGTATTTTATGTAATTTCGGACTTCTTAGACCGTTTTCCTTATTTTTGGTTTTAATTGCTTAAGTAGTTTCTTATTTGTAAACTGCAACGAAAAGTTAGTGTTATTGAAAATGAATAGTTTTCCTTAAATAAAAAATGTTTTCTAAAGCTTTTGCTAAAAAAGATACGTTTTAAGATAAATTAATTAGTAAGCGTTTTTTCGATATAACAAATGTTAATAAGCTGAAATGGTTTTAAACTTGTCAACTTCGATTTCAAATCCCATTACCATGTGACATCGCCAGATTCGGCCATAACGTCTATGCCGGGTTTGGGGTGTTACATGACATGTATAGCTAGACTCTCACACACACTACGCTAGTATTAGAATCGACTAAACCGTAGCTCTGATACCAGTAAAATGTAACACCCCTAAACTTTTACACTTTTAACAATTTAGTCCTTATTTCACAAAAACACAAAAATTCACACAATTCTTTTAAACCCAAGCTTAGCAGAATTATCTATAGGTCCCTAGTAGCCCAAAACTTTCACTTATTTCACATTTCAACCACACAATTTGCACATTTCGCAGTTTCATCCTTATTTTGCATTTTCATCAAAAATCACTTTATAAAACATGAAAATCTAACATCCAAATTTCATATTTCATCAACAAACATTCAAGAACACATAGACTCATCAATGGAATCTTTCAAATTCTTCAAAAAATTTGCAAAATAGTCCTTAGGCTAGCTAGTACTAGTTGCAACAATCACAAAAACATAGAAATCATCAAAAATGGAACAAAAACAGACTTACAATTGAGCTTGATATTGGCCGAACCCTAAGAACTCAAAAATGGTTTCTTCCTTCTTCAATAATTAGTTCGAAAAGATGAATGAAAAGAGAATTTTGTTTTTTTTTATTTAATTAACCTTTAATTATCAAATTACCAAGATACCCTTAATGAAATAACATTAAAATTTCATAATCCATGTCCATTTATGACCATTTCCACTACTAATGGTCTAATATCATCACAAGGAATTTTAATTTAATTAATCATAACAATTAAGCACTTTTTAAACAAATAGTATGCAATTTTTTCATTTTATGCAATAAAGTCCTTTTATCAAATTAAATGTCCAAACGATAAAATTCAATCACAAGATTTTCACACATACATGCTATCATGCTGTAAATACATAAAATAATATTAAAATAATTTTCTAACATCAAATTTGTGGTTTCAAAACCACTATTCTAATTTAGCTAAAATTAGGTTGTTATAGTCCAGGCCAGGTTTGGGGTGTTACATATTTTGTATATAGATATCTAAGTGATAAAAGATGGCATGTGAAGGATCATGTGAACTGATTAAAACGAGCACTGAGGGCCAATATGGATATAAATTGAATCAATGGATTCAAGATGAAAATAAGAAAATGAAATGAGATTTTTGGCATGTTATGTTACTTATGAGATGTGAGATGATGATAAATGAGATTATATGTTCATTTTTTACATGCCTAATGAAATTTGGTATGAGATTATGCACATGAGACTTGAAATGCAAACTTGATGCTAGTTGATAATTAGATCACAAGTTAATTGTCTTTATTATCTTGCTTTCATTTTAATTATTGATTTAAATAATGAAAGCACCACTAAGTTTTATTGCTCAACGTATGGTTTATTTACTTTCGTGCATAGGAACAGTAGATCTTGAAGTCACAAAGTGAATCAGTAGCATCCAGTTTCAACCCTTTGATTTTAAGTTCAGGTTTTCATTTGGTATGCATGATGTAAAATGGTTACATTTTGATTATAGCCATATGTGTTTTGATGACAAGTATGTATGAACATCTAGTAAGTTAATTTTTATTTGCCAATAGGCCCTCTTATACTTATGACTGAGTTGTTTCTTTCTTATCAAGTAAATAAATGCATTACATTCTAGTGATCACATATTGAAAGGTACTTATTTTGTCAAGTAAGGTAGTTAGGTATCTGAATTAATGCCTAAATTGTAATGTGTTGGAATTTAGGTTCATTTTGACCATTTGGTATTTATGCCTAAAAAATTTAAGATGAAAATTTGGGGAAAACTGCCTCCAAGGTCGCGACATTGAGTTTCTAATTTTGGGGTCACTATTTTCCCCTGATGAGATTGCGACATCGAATTCCCCTATCCTCAAGGTCGTGACGTTCCTATGCTAAAGTGCAATGTGAGCTCCTTAACTTCAATGTCGCAACTCACCACGGTTGAAGTTGCGATGCCATGCTTCTGCCCTTAGTGTCGTAACATGCCTCCTTTATGGTCGCGACATTACCCTTGTATTTTTAAATTTTTACATTATGGTCCCTCATTTTTTCACAAGTGTTTAATAAGAGCTTTTTTAGGCTCGTTCATAATCCAGATCTAAATATACAATGTGTTTTATTAAGTATCAAAATGAAATTTCTTGTATAACTTGTTTGTTAAATATTAAAATAGAATTGTAGTTGCTTGAACAACAAATATGACACCTCATATCTCAAATTCGACGATCGGTTCGGGTATGGGATGTTAGAAAACTCATCGCCATCCGTCCAATGGTTTATGCTCTAGTCGTCACCCACTATAAGTTATGTGTCCTCTTTTACTTTACTCTTAATTTACGAAGAAATTTATTAGGAAATAATCTCCTTTTGTAGGTTTTTTATTCTTCATATTTCCATGCAAATATTAAATTCTCATATATGCAATTTTTCTTAAATGGATTTACAATATTTTGTAATATCTTTAATAATATATATTTACAAATTTAAAAGATAGAGAAAGAAACAATCACTATTATATTTGGATTTTTTGTTTTAATTTTGGTTGATGTTTTGTAAGAGTTGTATAAGCTTTTTTATTAAAAAAAGCATGGTATTTTCGGTTTTGCCAATTAACAATCCAAATTGATTGAAAAAAAACCAATTTGATTTAGTCAATTTATGCAAAGGTCATTTTGATTATGGTTTGAAAAAATATGTAATGTTAGGTTTCAATATTTTTTTACCCGAACTAAATGAACTAATTGATTGCTTACGCTTACTTGAAAAGGTTGTTGAAAAGCATGTCACACTTGGCCCTGGAAAAGATATGAGATTTACACCATTGGATGGGATTTTTTTGCTTTTAACCAATTGTGAACATCTATCAATAAGGCCTTTATTTCCTTCATTGCACCCTTATACTCTTTCAAATATTTAACTTTAGTAGCTTTCCATAATGCATCCTTTAATGATTTTTTTTAAGGTTTGGAATTGTAATTTTTGTACAAATGGGAAATACAATTTCTTTTTCTAGTACAACTTATACACCACTAGTAGGAGCAAATCATTGCCGACACACATATACACACACTACAAGCAAGCAATTCCAGTGACTTGAACCCATGATGTGAGTTATAAGGTGAACGCTCCTAGCCAATGGGCCAACAAAAAAAGGTTCACAAACCTAATTTCTATGCTCTGCATTAGGAAACATTCCTATAGTGCATCCAAAAGTCTCTATAGACTACATATGACAAGTTGTTAATAACCATTATTATAACACCCCAAACCTGACCCAGACTTTATGACCGAATCTGGGGGCGTCACATTGAGGGGTGATTCGTATAATTTCGACATCGTTGTAAATCTCAAAATCCTTTTTCCAAATCGCTATAAAACAGTAATTTCAAAATGGATTTTTAATTTAAAAATATGTATCCTTTGGTTAAGTTACTAGCTTTTCAAGCATATTGTTATCGAAAATCCAAATTTGGTTTAGACTCTTTATGTATATTAAGGATAGATTAAAAACCTTATGTTGTTAAAACTTTCAACATTCATTTATAGCGGAAACTTTTCTTTGAAAACATTTGTGTGCATGCATTTGTCTTGTAAAACGTCGTTTTCTTTTTAAAACGCGAGGCCTAAAACTAGAAGTTAAGAAACCCAAGCGAATTTGAACCCAAAATTAAAATGCAAACCAGAGAAAGGCCTTATTACATAAAAACCCAAAAAATGAAATCGTAAACAAATAAGATAAAGTACTAAAAATATAGCTATCCATAGTGTGGCCACCTCTGAGTCCTTCGATATGTCGAACTGCCTATCACTAGGGATTACCTGCACAATTACACAGAGGGGTGAGTTTGCGAAACTCAGTGTGCACTACCCCATCAACAATAATATGCAACACATCAATTTGGGCCTAAGCCCATTACAATAATGGTGGTAATTGGGCCTTAGCCTGTAACAGCCTCGATTGGGCCTTGGCCCATAACAGTATCATAAATCAGCATCTATGATGCATACAACCCCAACCAACCCTGCACTCTATCTCTTATCCAACCTTGCACTCCTGTGGGGATTGAACAAACCCACCCTTCCCTACACTCTCACTGTTAGCACTAGTTGTGGCACTAACGAATATCGCAGTAAAGTTGCCAATCACATAAGCGGCTTTAAGCCAACGGTGGGTCCACAGTCGTCTCGTGCAACCCGTGTGACCTTAACAGATCAATCACTTCCTCCAATTACAAGATCCCATCCCCATGCAGCATAATGTCACACATGAATGCAAACATAAATAACAGATAACATACTTAATTACACACATATCACATAGGGATATTATAGACATTTTTCTCTAGAGGGGCATAACGATCATTTCTCAGCTCGAGGTCTAGGCACCCTTACCGAACCATCAGTAGGTTCACACTTGTCTCGTGCGACCCGTGCAACCTTTTGCAATCAAACAGTATAATTGGGCACAAGGCCCATTATGTGGCCCACGTGAGGCCCACACGCTCGTGTAGCCTGCTAAGCCCAAAATTGACCTTTGCCATGTAAACGGCACAGCTAGGTCCAACAATTCCTGCAAGTCCGTGATAAATACTCGTGTGGGGCCCACAAGCCAATTGGGCCCACACTTCCCGTTTCGGCCCAAAATGGCCCAAAATGGCCTAAGCCCATGAGGTCACTCATGGGGACTTCTACCATCTTATTGAATGTTTTTGCACGTGCATTCATGCGCTCGAGTGACAACCGTTGCCGTACTTCCGGCTTTTCGGCTTTTTGACTTTCTGCTGTTTTACGATCTAAAACAGTGTAAGTACATACCTGTTACTAAATGTGCCAAGATCCAAGTGCGTCCAAACCCTACATTCATTCCAAGCAACCAAAAGAAATGCCAAAAACAAAACTAGAAAGAAAAGAAAAGAATCGGCACCACCCTACACAACTCAAAGCCGAAATCCTAACAAGCATAGAGTCCCATTTCGGCACTAACTTCTCACTAACTCAAATCCCTTGATTTTCTCCCCATTATCGCTCCTAAAATCCCTTCTCCAACCACTGCAAGATTGATTCAAACTCTCCTCATCAGTGTTCGATTCAAACTCCACTACTTACTCAGCAAATGAGTAAAATAAATACTCCTCTAAGCAGAGAGTGACTCGAACCTAGTCCCCTTTAGACAGAGAACACGCCACCTACCACTGAACCATAGGCGCTTCTTGTGTCATGTTTTACCCATCAAAATTTAAAAGGCTTACCAACTCGAGACAAGGTTCCCTTAAGTGCTAAAAACAAAAATTTTCCAAAAGCCAAGGCTTGAACCTAGGACTTCACAAAGACCCCCAAACACTCCTAAATCACTACCCCAACAGTGCAAACATACATTTTATGCCACAACATACAAAAATTAAATGCTTAGATTTTTAAGGTGTTACAATTATAGACCTTAAAATTTTATATAAATAAGTTCATAATATGCTTTTTTATTTTCAAAATTAAAAAAAAGAAAACAGAATAAAATGTTAGAAATTATAATCTCTAAATCCTTTTCCATCAAGTCAATGAACCATCACCTGAAGCATGGTTTTCACTCTCAAAAGTTGCATGAGCTATGATGATATCCTCGTGATAAGAAGTAATAAAATTTATAAAGAAATTGATCGAAGCCAAACTAACTAATATCACGACGTTTAAAGGCAAGCGCACCTATCGATAGCAGTATAGTCTAGTGATAAGATCGAGTATCGTACCCAAGGGAACCAAAAGTACTATTACTCACTTCCTTTCTATTATTTAACCTAGAAATTAAATGGGGATTTATTTTAAAACTAAATTCTAAAATCTAAACTAAGAATAAAACAAAAGAAAAAGTAAATTGGGAAGACTTTTTAGGGAAAGCTGATTGATATGATTAATACTCAAGGGAGAATCCACCTAGACTTCACTTGTTATTATCTTCTTGAATTATACGAGTTATTTACTTGACTTGATCCGTAGAGATCCCTAATCTATGCTAAACCCTCCGTCGAGGTGAAGAGCAACTAGGCCTAAGTTGTTAATTAAAGTTCCTTTATTAATTAACTCCCTAGGTTGCATTAATTCGATCTATGGTTCCCCATATTAGGTTTGACCCTAATCCGGCAGATTTACGTCGCCCTATGTCTAGGGTTGCATGCAACTCTGCTTAATTATGGTAGATCTACTCTTATCACAGGGACTTTTGCTCCTCTGCTCTAAGCACATCCAATTCCTGAATTAATACCTAGGATTATTAATTCAAGGATTAAAACACATAATTAAGAACAATTTAAATAATTATCATATAAATCAAGAATAAATAACAAGATCTTTCTTAGGTTTCATCCCCCTAAAGTATTTGAGGGGTTTAGTTCATAATGATAAAAGAAAACATCTCAGAAGTTATAAAATAAAAAATCATAAAAGAGACCAAAAACCCTTGAAGGAATTTAGGAGAATCCTCTATGTTGATGCAGAATTCCGGCTTCTGAGATGAATCGATTGGCTTCTCCCTTCGAGTAATCCCTTGCTTCTACCTGTGGTGTGGCAGAAAGACGAGAGGAAACGAGTATAGAGGGTGTATAAAAGTGGGAAGTAGCCCCCTCTATGTTGCCTCATGGGATCTTTATATAGAGAGGTTTTGGGGACTCTTTCTTAGCCCCTAAGCATCCCAATTCGAGTGAAATTCGTCTTTCCCACGACTAGAACACGCCCGTGTGCCACGCCCGTGTGGGTTTCGACAGAGGCCGTGTGATTTAGCACGCCCGTGTATATTGGCCGTGCTTGTCGGGATTTTGTCCGTGTGAGCTTTGTGAGGCACGCCCGTGTGGAACGGCCGTGTGGCACCTCTTGGCCCGTGTGATTCATGCATTTTGGTTCATTTTTCACCGTTTTGGGCCCGTTTTCTATTCTTTTATCTTCCCTAGGCTCTCCTGAGTATAAGATATGAAAAAGAATGGTTAAGAGCACCAATTCTCACTAATTTGATACTAATTCATCCAAAATATAGGCTAAACATGAGGTAAAAATATGTATAAATTAATGCTTATCATATGATAATTACAACCATTGCATAATAAACCAACGGTTGGAAGTAAGTGACAACCATAGTATCTTTTTAAGAAACTATCATCCAGGATAATAATGGACCTGCATCTAACTTTGAACCCATCTTTATGTACTTGTAGACTGATATGCATTCTCTACAGTAACCTACAATTTAGGTAACATATACTGGTGTGGTCCCAATAATGAAATACTTAAGCTCCATTGAGTATTTTTAAATCTTAGAATTCATCATTAATATAATATCATCATAATCACATCATTCACTCTCGGCAAGTTAACACACTTATTCGTTTTTCAAATGTTTTCTACCACTCACAATTTCGAACAATAAATTTGACTTACTAGAGCTCAATATTAATATCTAATTAAATTTTCAACATCTAACTTCAATTTCACTTACCATCACTTCTCAAATTAGAGAACATCTTACGAGTTTGAGTACGTCGTTTACTTGATGCCATAGTCTAACTATGGTCTTACTCATATCACAATGCCATAGCCCAGCTATGGTCTTACATGGGATCACATATCGATGCCAATACCATGTCCCAGACATGGTCTTATATGGGACCGTAAATTGATACCAATGCCATGTCCTAGACATGGTCTTACATGGGATCGCAAATCGATGCCAATGCCATGTCCCAAACATGGTCTTACATGGGATCGCAAATTGATGCCAATGTTATGTCCCTGACATGGTCTTACATGGGATCACATATCGATGCCAATACCATGTCCCAGATATGGTCTTACATGGGATCACATGTATTGCCATGGTCTCACCATGGTTTTACCCGTCAATTCATTATGGAATGATCGTACTCATCCCCTGCGTTCTACTCAATTTGATCTTCCAATTCAAATTCCCATACTATCATAATATTTGTGGTTCCATAACAAAGTTATAAAAAAAACATCATACTATCTCTAATTTAACAATTAAACATGAGATTCAACTATATGAACATACTGATTATGCATTATTCAAACAAGTGTACATACACACATGTATACCATGAACTTCTATTCGCACCTTTCCACATTTCAACAAGTTGTAAGTACATTTCAATCATCTTTATATCATTTTTAGCATTATCGATGGTAGCTCGGTTGGAAAGTATATCTGCTCTAACGAAATAATTGCATCAGAGTCGGGAGACATCACACTATCACAGGTTATATTTGGCATGTATAGCTAGACTCTCACACATGCTAGGTTAGTCCGAGAACCGAATAAACCATAGCTCTGATACCACTAAATGTAACACCCTTTACCCATGTCCAGCGCTGGGACAAGGTACGAGGTATTACCGGACTTAACCATACATAAGCACATAAAACCGGGGCATGAATTACCATTTAAATTTACAAATTTTCAAATCTATTCATAATGTCCCTTTTACGGACCTACGAGGCCCAAATCATGCATTGAAGGTGGTTAAGGACTAAACCGAGAGCTTTTGAAACTTTTGAGACACTAAGAAAATTTTCATATTTTGGAGAGTCACATGCCCGTGTGGGCAGGCCATGTGGTCACACACGCCCTTGTGGATCAGGACATGTCCGTTTCCTCCACTCATGTAACTCTTTATTTATGACATCATCATGCATTTAGGGTTACACGGCCATGTCACACGCCCGTGTACTAGGCCGTGTCCTCCACATGGCTGAGACACACAGGCGTGTCTCTGCACGTGTGGTCAAGAAATTGGCTATTTTCTAAGCCGTTCTCTACCCTAATATGCACATACTTGAACATAACTTCAATGACATTTCATTGACACAATTAAGCTACTGAAACATCTACACACACACACTTAACAAATCATAGGATACAACTTACTCAACCATTCACATTTATTGTTTACCACACGTTCATTCGTCTACATGCAAGAAATCATACTCGTCCATGAAATGTATCATCATAAGCTTATAATATAACAAATATTGGCCACATTAAATCGCCTTATACAATAGTGACCTTCAATTAGCATAGGCCAATACTCTAGACTGACTCATAATAATATGTACACAAATGACCAAGTCCCTATACATGCCATAGACTTAAAAATCTAGAATAAAAATCATTGGTACCAATCCATAGCTTGTTAGTGTGATAGAATCTCCGTCGACCTCCAACTCGAGCTAGCATCTATGACACTATAGGAAAATGAGAGGAAGAGAGAGTAAGCATATAGCTTAGTAAGTAGGTATGTAAATAACGAACAATTTATTAACATGCTTTTAACACTCCTTATAATGTGTTCTCAAGATATACAATCATATTTGCACAAAGTTCCACTATTTGCTTATGTTTATATCAAGTTGTCTACGCGAGTCATAGTCACTAAATTATTTATATCTTGAGCTACGTAATTCCAAATTAAGATCCACAAATTTTCCCTAAAACTAGACTCAAATATATTCTTACCATAAAATTTGTAGAATTTTTAGCTCAGCCAATAAGTACATTTTATTAATTAAATTCACCCCTATTTCGCTATCTGATAATTCCGACCCCTCTTCTCTAAAAATTAATTATCTCCTCGTACGGGATCTGGATGATGTTCTTTTTTGTTTATTTTGAAAATATTACCATTAAGGATTTTAGGAATATGAATTATAACCCATAATTATTTTTCTACAAATTTAATGATTTTTCAAAGTTAGAACAAGGGATTCCGAAATCATTCTGACTTTGTCTCACAAGAATTTAAATATCTCATAATATGAAATTCTTTTGCTTACACCATTTTTTTATATGAAAATAGACTCAATAAGCTTTTATTTCATATCTTATTAACCTCTTGTTCAGTTTCTACTATTTTTGGTGATTTTTTAAAGTCACACAACTGCTACTGTCCAAAACTATTTTATTGTTAATTTCGCTTTTTCGTGATTTCTTTGTTTTAACTTCCATTTAAACATAGACATCACCAAAACATATCCATGTCTACCCAATAAAAAATAGTTACATGCCATTCATTGGCCAATTTAACTTATACATTAACAACAAAGACTTGAACATATCATTTCTTAATTTAATTTGGCCTAAAAGCCGCACACATGATCATCCATCAAGTTTACCACATATTTATAGATCATAAGTATAAACCTATAATCACAAGGTCATCACAAGATCATTCTCATAGGTATAACTTACTCGTTTATATTCTTACCAAAATCCAATCATAAACCGAGCACATTGCTCATAGGTGTACATTTACATGTGCTTGCATCAACTTGCAATACACCCAGTTCCACTTGCTTTTACACTATGTCATATCATCGAACTACCCATTGAACCACTTAGAATACTAAAGGATACCCGGAGGTCTCATGCACATATTAAAATGCCAATGCCATATCCCAGATATGGTCTTACATGGGATCATAAGTCGATACCAATAGCCTAGCTATGGTCTTACATGATGTCTCATATCGATGCTGATGTCATATCCTAGATATGGTCTTATACGGGATCTCATAACAATATCGATGCCATATCCTAGATATGGTCTTACACGAGATCACTTGTCGATACTTCGTCAATTACAATAATTATTCAGCCATATTACACAAAATATATCAAAATATAAAAACGGAAATAAAAATGATACTTTATTTACATACAAACTTACTTTGACACAAGAATGGCGAAATGGGCTTAATCGTCACATGCTTTGTTTCCCCCCGTTCTAGGTCCAAACCTCGATTTTTTCTTGATCTATAACAACACATTTCACTAATTTATTCAACATGCTACTCAAATTAACCCAAATTCACATTTTGGCAAAAATTAATTTTTGCCCTTAAACTTTATCATATTTACACTTTTTCCCCTAGGCTCGTAAAATAATTTTTATTCGATTTCTTTACATTTTAGCCTATTAAATCATTTTCATAACTATAGCAACCTACAATTTGTATTTATTCACACATTTACACACATTTAGTACTTTTTACAAACTAGTCCTTTTATGCAATTTCGTCGAAAATCACATAGTAAAAGTCATTTATTACACACCGAACATTCATATTCTACTATTAGACATCAAAACACAAACATTTCACATATGGGTAAAATTTTAAATCTCAACCCTAGCTCAAATAAATGATAGAAATAGAGAGTTTATGTTACGAGGGTTTCAAAAACGTAAAGAGCATTGAAAACGGGGCAAAGACAGACTTACTATGAAGCTTGGAAGCTTGGAAACCCTAGCCATGGCTTCTCCCTTGCTATATTCGGCCAAATGAAGAAGATGGACACCAATTTGGCTTGATTTTCCTTTTTTAATTCTTTTAATTACTAAGTGACCAAAATGCCCTTCATTAAAACCTTTGGTATTTTGTAGCACCCTAAGCCCGGCCTAGAAGTTAGACCTGAGTCTGGCGTGTCACATTGAAGTGTTTTTTGAAACCTAAGTTTTCATTGAAAACCCTTCTTGTTTAACAATTTGTGTAAAACCTCAATTTGCATTTGATCAATTCCCAATGTGGTTTATTAAAAAGATTATTCCCTATTTAAGATGTTACTAATTATAAAATCTTAATCGTTGTGGAAGCTTAATTTAAAATAGTTGTTGTTTTGGAAAAACCCATTCCTACCACTAGCAATTATAAAACCACAAATAATATTCCAAATTTGCAATCCAGAAATTTAAAGGCCTTATTTCAACCCAAACAAAAATTAAAGATAAAGTAAAGGAAACTACTAAAAATTATTAATCCATTTGCAGTGTGGCCACCTCGGAGTCCTCCCATACATCGAACCACCTACAGAGGATCACCTGAAAAAAATTAAAAAGAGGGGGTGAGTTTTTGAAAACTCATTACAGATATAGTATAGCATATCACAATCATTGGGCTTGAGCCTATTATAGTAACGGAATAGAACAGTATGCAACCCAAACCCAGTCCAACCCGCACACCACCCGTACCAGCCCATCACACCATGTGGGGAATAACTCAACCCACCCAGCCCACACACCAATACGTAGCCAAGCTGCTAGTAATAGATATCGTGGTAGTGCCACTTAATACAGATTACGTGGCGAAGCCACTATACAGAATCACGTGGCAGAGCCATTATACAAATCTTCCTCCGATATCAAACCCTACCCTATGCAGACTAACAGAACTACATAAGGCATGCATACAGATAAACAAATACAGATACGATCATACATATATCAACAACTTATATCTAAGGGTAAAACAATCTTTTGGGCAATGATGGGTAAAACGGTAATTTTACCCTTCAGGGGTATTTTGGTCATTTTACTAAGTCTCAGTGTCTCAGCACCTATTACGACCTTCTAGCAGGTCTAACATTGCTTCGAGCGACGAAGAAGGCTCATCAGGTCAAAAAGTGTACTGGTCTAAAACCTTTAATGGGCCCTGGCCAGCCCACACACTCGTGTGGCCTATTTGTTCCAATTTTCCATACATCATCACTAATCTTAACATCTAGCATACCAATAGCCACCTACTGCACAATTTACCCATAAGGGGACCGTAGGCCTATTAGGCCTATTTCGGCCCATCGAGGCCTTTAACGACCCAAGTGCACGAAACGCGTACCACAACCTTCTCAGTTCATTGCCTACTGTTTGTGGGTTCGAATCAGCCCACAAGCGTTCGTACACTCGTAAGACCTCGAAATGTTGACATTTCAGCTTTTCGACTTTTGCTGATCTACGCTATTAGTGGGTGTAGTTACACACCTTTGGCTTTATATCAGACAATCAAATCATAGGGTAGAAGTACACACCTGACCACCTGGAGTACTAAGTACTCACAATCGTCAGAACCTATATTCAAATATCGCACTTCATTAGCCACTTCTTATTAACGCAAAACAAATCCACTATAATCACTTACCGAAGGACAACTGTACTTGCCTTGATCGACTGATATTTGCCTACTTAATCCGAGGTCCGTTGTAGCCCCTCTTCCGCACCCAGGCGGAAAGTCCCGAATCGCCGACACCTTACGTCGCTTAAACTTGGGAATGATGGTTACATGCTCAAACCCCGTCGTCACATTCGCCATCTCTTTACCACTAGAGTTCTCTTTTTTCCATCATGATAAAATACGGTTATCTTCTAAAACAAGAAAAACAAAAGTAGCACCAAAAAGAGGGGGATGGAGGGTTGGTTTAACAATTGCCGAAACAAATAAAAGAAAATAGAAAGGAAGGGTTTGACTTTAGAGAACAAAAGAAGAATCAAAGTGAGTGGACAAAAAAAGATCAATAGCCAACCAACAATAGAAAGAAAAGAGAAAGGTAATGAACAAGAGATTTCGATCTTGGTATCTCGAAGAAGAAGAAACTAATGACGGTACAACAAAGGATTCGGCAATAAAGTTCGAAAATATTCAGTTAGAAGTAAAAAGAATTGGGGAGAGATGGAAAAAAAGGAAGAAATTTCCCAATGACTATGCGACTAACAGCTAACACCCATTCCTTGCCCATTCGGCACCTAAATCTCTTGCCCGAATTACACCCATATCCTCACTCGAAACTCCACCGATTGGATCACTTCAAATCCCTTCCACTGACCAGCAATGGTGTTTCAATCAAACACCAATTCCTTCCTTGCGCAGCAGCAAAATAAATCTCCCATTTGCGCATGCGACCGCTCGAGCTCTAACCCTCCAACATTTATACACGCTGCTGGACACTGCACCGCAACCCATCTTGTGGTATATTTCGGTCACAACTAATTATAAGACTTACTTGCTGAAGCCACACTTACTTAAGAATAAAAATCAAAACTTCGCCTACCCAGGGGTTCGAACTTACGCCCTCTTAGATCCCATAGCACGCTTCTCACCACTATAACCTAGGCACTCCTTGTAACATATTCCATCCTCACTTATTAACCTACAACCAGGTTGTTCTAAAAATATTTGCTACCATTCAGATTTGAACCCCCAATCTCTTGGTTGCGCTATAAGTCCCTTGCCACCATGCCACCTGCTTGATTTGCGGCACCTTTCCTCCCCAAGTAATTATGAAGCCTATCTGCCACAAAAAATCCAACATTTTTGCGCATGCTACGACTTGAACCCTTTACTCCCTTACTGCTTCTAATGTCCCCTTGCCATCAAGCCAAGCGCTCCCTTGTGTCAAATTTTAACCAAATATATTTATAAGGTCTAACGCTAGAGTCTCTCTAAGGAAGCAAAAATTAAAATTTTTGCGAGAGCCCTAGATCGAGCCTAGGACTATTCCCACACTACCAACCCTTCCAACCTTACCTAAATATTAAACTAAACGTGCAATTGTAAAATTTTTAAACACATTTAAATTATTTAAGCCACCTTCTAACTGATCCCAACCTCAAGGCTCAATACTTCTAAGCCCAAAATTCAGGGTGTTACATATTTTATCCTTCCATGTCTATTTTTGTCCAAACTAAAGTTTAATGGTCTAATTACTTTATAAAGACCTCTAATTTAAAAAACCATTCCAATCAAGTACCTTTATGAATTAGAACACACATTTTTCATCTATTTTAATTTAGTCCTAATTATCAAATTGGACACCCAATTAATAAAATTTCTTAACGAAAATTTCACACAAGCATCCAATCACACAGTAAATATTAAAACTTAATTGCAATAAATTTTTCTACTTTGTGCTCATGGTTTTCGAAACCACTGTTCCGTTTAGGCCCTAAATTGGGCTGTTACAAACAATCTCCTTTTGTACAACTCATGATATCCCATTTCTACCCTACTACTGAATCATATGAGTCAAACTCATGTACACTATACAATGAATAAGATTTCTCACCATTTGAACTATTATCTACTACAACAAAATTTCCAATATCTACCCTTATGTTAACTACGTTCTAACTGCTCAAATCATTTTTATCTCCCAACCCAACATATACCTAACAAGCTTCCTCTTCATCAAAACTATATTATTATCACTCTTACTAACTTTAGAATTAGAAGCTTCCAAATTAAAGGCTTTTAAATAAATACCTTCCTTATCTTTAGTATTTTTTTTCTTCAATCGATCTCTCTTTGTAAATTCAAACAAAATTGAAAAATGACTGCCAGTTTCTTTCATTTTCTTTGAAGGGGAGGAAAAAAATTACCCAAATTTCTTTTTTTGGTATCTTGGAATTTTGAATCACCCATTTTCTTCTTTTTACTGATATATTCCATCTTCTGAGCTCTTTCAGATAACACAACAAATTTTTTCAAGCCTTCTTCAAACCGAGTACACATGTCAGCCTCTGTCGGAACTATTTCGCGAGCTTATTTACTGAGTCAGTGTAACACCCCCAAACCTGGCCTAGACGTTATGGTCAAATTTGGTGGTGTCACATTGAAGTGTTAAGCGTAAACTTGTTTTCGTTGGACACCTCAAAATCATTTAGTCAATTTGTTATTACGTTATGGTTCCAAAACGGGTTGTTCATTTCCAAAACACGCATCATTGAAGAGTTATTTACTTTTAAAACATGATATCGTTTGAAAAGCCCAATCTTTATTTAGCCTTTTTGTGTGATCTAAAAAAGAAATTAAAAAACTCTGTGTATTGTCAAAAAGTATCTTCTTTAAAATGTTATTAATTTAAAATCTCATTTATAGCGGAATCTTATCTTTTAAAACAGTGGCTTTTATATTGTAAAAACGTTGTTTTTTTAAAACTCAAGTTCCAAGACTAGCAGTCATGATCAAAGCAAATTAAAATCCTAAAACTTAAAAATAAAACCCAAGGAGGCCTCATTACAAAACAAATACCCAAAACAAATCCAAAATTATTAAAAAGTACTAAATCAATCCTAATGAAAAGCGTGGCCACCGCTGAGTCCTCCGAGTGCACCGAACCACTTAAGACCGGGGATTACCTATACAGTTAAAACAGAAGGGTGAGTTTATGAAAACAGTTGGGCCTTAGCCCATAACAGTATCAAAAATTAGTATACATGATGCATGTTATCCCCACCAACCCTGCACACCATCTCCTGTCCAACCTTGCACTCCTGTGGGGAATAAATCACCCATCCATCCCTACACTTACAAAGTTAGCACCGGTTGCAGCACTAAACAGTATCACAGTAAAGCTGCCATTGATATAAGTGGCTTAAAGCCATCAGTAGGTCCACTTTCGTCTTGGGCGACTCGTGCAACCTTTCAATTCAGTACACTTCCTCTAAATACAATAATCCCATCCCCATGCAGCATATCATAATATCATGCATGTATGCAATTCATAAATATATCAAATGACATGCTTAATCAATCATACATCATACAAGGACATAATAGTCATTTCACCCCATAGGGGCATAACAATCATTTATCAGTTTGGGTCTAGGTACACTTACCAACCCATCAGTATGTCCACAATCGTCTTAGGCGACCCGTGTAACCTTAACAGTACAAACAGTTAAAATGGGCCCAAAGCCCATTAAGTGGACCCATGTGAGCCCATATGCCCGTATGGCCCACGAAGCCTAGAAATGACCTTAGCCGTGTGAAGGACACAACTGGGTCAAATTTCTTCCACACTTCCGTGTGTTTTACCCGTGTGAGGCCCACAAGCTCGTTGGGCCCACACGGCCCATTCGGCCTAACATGGCCCAAAATGGCCAAAGCCCATGAGATCGTTCATGGTGGCCTCTACAGTCGAACGCCCTTGTTTCATGCACTTGGATTACCACACGAGCGATTGCACGCTCGTATAGCGTTACCATCCTATTTTCTGACTTTTTAGCTTTTGCCGATTTATGAGAAATATCAGTGTGGTTACACACCTGTTGCGATTTGTAGTTAATCCCCGCTCCGAACACTTTTACTCTTGAAGGAAATTCAACATGACAACTAATTAGTTACTTAACTCATGTAACATTGGGATCTAATGGGGTTCCAAATCGAACAAAATCTTCTTACCAATCAAACAATAGTAACCGCACCCTTGATTCCCAGGAGATGTGCAAATCAAACCTGACCACCACCTACACAAAAGCCACCGCCCCTTTGATTAGGCTCATATTTGAGTATAATACCATCTCACCACCCAAAACTGTTTCTCAAAAAGTAATCGATGACTCCTTATGACACAATATAAACCACTTACCAACAATGACAGAGTAGATTGTAGATCAATGATACAGAGTACAACGAATTAAGAATGGGAATTAATCTAAAAGAGTAACAAAAATAAAGGGTATTCAGTACAAAGAGATAGAATGCAAGAGATGGTGTTCAGAGAAGAAAACCGAGAGGAAAATCACAAGGAGTAAAATAGAGGCTCACCTACCAGTATTCAGCCAACAAAGAGCAATTGAAGGATAGGAAGAAAAGTACCGTGTGCCCACACCTAAATGATCAGTGAGCACTTGCCAAACTGAAAGCAAAAATAGGAAGAGTGAGATAAGGTGTTTGGCCAAGGTATTAAAGCAAAAAGGGAAAGAATCGAGAGAGGAAATCAAATGGGAGTATTCAGCAAAGCTTTAGAGAGAGGAAAAGAAGAAGTAGACAATTAAGAAGAAGGCCGATTGGGGAAAAAGAGAAAGATGCATATTCGACAGAAACAAAGAACAATAAATGAAATATTGGAATGGTCAATTGTAAAACTTGATTGTCCTAAAACCAAAATAGAAAAGAACCCAAAAGCAAATTCAGAAGCTGAAAGTGAGCAGAGAGCACTTATGAAATTCACAAAACTTGAAAATAGAGTACTCAAACACCCCCAAAATCGAAATCTTGTATGCCACAGTCCTAATTAGGCACACCACTCCCTCTCCTATCACTTCCCTTGATTTCCTCCTAAAATCTCTCCTCAATCTCTCTAACCAACCAATTCAAATTCCACCACAACTCTACAATATTTCAGTCAAACTCTACTAGCCACACGATAAGGGCAGTAAAATAAAACATTAAGCAACCTTCGCCAAGATTCAAACCTCCACCTTCTAGTATAGATATCATGCCACTTATCCCCATTACCAGTAGCCTCTTTATGACATGTTTTAGCCAAAATTATTTAAGAAGCCTTCAGACTAGAGTTAGGGTTTAGTCAAGTAAAAACTAAAAATTTTGTACAAGCTAAGGTTTGAACCTAAGACTTCTCAGACACTTCCCAGGGTACTAAACCATTGAAGAAGGCATGTATTTGTATCACAACATACAAAATTAAAAACATGGATTTTGGGGCATTACAGTCTGACAAATTCCCTCTCATATTCAGCTACTGTCCTGAGGCTATATTTTAACACGAGGAATTTTTCTTCTTGTCTAAATACCGCTGACTGATGTATTTCTTCTAGAACTCAATCTAAAAGAATTCCTAGCTCAATCGGTCTTTTGGAACCAGTGCAATTAACATTACCAACCACTGATATACTTATTCCTTTAGTAACAAAACAACATACCTTAAGCAGTCTTCAGGAGAGCACATCAATTCATCTAGTACCCTCAGGGTATTTTCTAACCAATACTTGACATTTTTAGGATCATCATCTACTTTTTCATGGAATTCCTTAGCCCTAAATTTACTAATTTTATCAATAGTAGGCCTATGAACTTGTACCTAATGTAAAGCTTGGGGAATATGGGGTACCTGTTGTGGTATAGGAGGGGGTGGAGCTTGCTAAGATATTGGATTTGCTTGCATAAAGTAGGTAAACCATTTAGTCATCATACGGAAGTAGGCTTTATGCGCTTCACTTCTTTGGCCCTCAAAGTGGGCACATTCTGAGCAGCCTCATGCTCAAAGGCTGGAATATTACTTTTGACTTCACTAGAATTTGCTTGATTAGATTCATACTATCGCACGTTATAGGGTGGCATGTATTTCTAGTCTCAATATATGTTACGTTTAGTTCAAGAACCGACTAAATTGTAGCTCTGATATGAGTAAATATTACACCCTTCACCTATCTTTATCACCAGATTAGGGTTACGAGTTGCTACCACACAAAACAGAATGAAACCATAGGTTATCAATATAAAATTTCTTATAAAAATTCGTAATCATCAAACTTATAATCAAAAACATGTTATTCATATATTTTTAGGGTTAAATCGAACTTATGAAAGCTCTAAAATAGTTTAATACAAAACAAGGACTCAGGTGAAACATTTAAGAAAAATAAGGCAAAAATACAAAATAGGGGTCACACAACCGTGTGACAGAATGAGGCTGTGTAAAGCTATGTGACATGGCCATTTTGTTCAACTGTGTGCAATGGCTAAAACCATGTAGGTGGAGTCACATGACCGTGTCTTCAGATCGTGTAACAGGCTATGGTTGAGTGTAGGCTAAATTGTAAAACTATGCAAACTTTTTGATAAACGCTAAATCATACATATTTTTACCTCATGTTTAGCCTATATTTTGGATGGATTCTTATCAATTTTGTGAGAATTGGTGCTCTTAATCCTTCCTTTTTATATCTTATACTTAGGAGAGCATAGGGAAGAAGAAAGAACGGAAAACGGGCCAAAAACAATGAAAAATAGGCCAAAATGTGCGAACAACACGGGCAAAGAAATGCCACACGGCCGTGCCATAGGGCCGTGCCACATAAAGATCACACGGTTAAGCCCCCGACAAGCACGACCAGGTCACACGACTGTGCCTCCACCGATAAAAGCACACGGCCTCTGTCGAAGTCACACGGGCATGGAACACGGGCGTGTTCTAGTCGTGAGGAAGAGGAATTTCACTCGAATTGGGATGCTTGAGGCTAAGAAAGGCTCCCCACAAGCTCTCTATATAAAGACCTCATGAGGCAGAAGCATATACATGTTTTTTTAGATATTTTTCCTCTCGTTTTTCTGCCACACTGAGGGTAGAAGCAAGAGATTACTCCAAGGGAGAAAGCCGATTAATTCATCTCAGAAGCCGAAATTCTGCAGCAACATAGAGGATCTCCCTAAATTCTTTCAGGGGTTTTTGGTTTCTTTATTGTTTTGTTATTTTATATATTCTGAGATGTTTTCCTTCTTTATTATGAACTAAAACCCCTCAAATACTTGAGGGGGATGAAACCTAAGATAGATCTTGTTATTTATTCTTGATTTATTTGATAAATACTTGAATTGTTCTTAATTATGCGTTTTTCATTCTTGATTTAATAATCCTTGGTATTAATTCAAGAATTAGATGTGCTTAGAGCAGAGGAGCAAAAGTCCCTGTGATAAGAGTAGATCTACCATAATTAAGCGGAGTTGCATGCAACCCTAGACATAAGGCGACATAAATCTGCCGGATTAGGGTCAAACCTAATATGGGGAGCCATAAGATCTTATTAATGCAACCTAAAGAGTTAATTAATAAGGAAACTTTAATTAACAACTTAGGCCTAGTTGCTCTACGCCTCGACGGAGGGTTTAGCATAAGTTAGGGATCTCTACAGATCAAGTCAAGTAAAGAAATCATATAGTTCAAGAAAATAATAACAAGTGAAGTCTAGGTGGATTCTCCCTTGACTATTGTCCATATAAATCAGCTTTTCCCAAAAAGTTTTCCCAATTCACTCTTTAAACTTTCTTAGTTAGTTTTAGAATTAATTTAAACAACCCTCTTTTAATTTTAGGTTAGATAATAGAAAGGAAGTAAGTACTAATACTTTTGGTTCCCTTGGGTACGATAACTCGGTCTTGCCACTAAACTATACTACTGTTCGATAGGTGCGTTTGCCTTTAACATCGTGATATTAGTTAGTTTTGGTGTGATCAGTTTTTATAAATTTTATTACTTAATATCACGTGATATCACTTTCACATGACCATGTGGCTGGGCCGTGTAACTCACTGATACTGTGTGTACTAATTGTCATCTAAAACACACAGACCACACAACCATACCATATGCCCGTGTATGGTACATGGTCATGTGACAGGCCATGTATCAACCCGTGTATGCTTGAAAAACCCTTTTTAAACAAGTTAACCATTCCTGGCTTAGTTATGCCACAAGCTACAACATCCCATCATTCAAACCTATTTAAAAATCATCAAAACATACCCAAAACAGCATATAATTCATTCATCTTAAGTGCCTAACCAATATGTTACAATTGGCACCTTAATTCAAACATTTACAAGTTAACATTCATCAACACTCAAGCATCATTCACATACTATACATATTTGCTCACTTTCAACTTTACGTACCAAATCAACCTTAGGAAAATCAACCAAAAGACCAAAGTATATATTTCACTTCATCTCAAAAGATAACAACAACTTGAACTTAACATTACAAGCCATTTCAAACATAAACTTACACCTACACACATGTAATCAAAATATCTATTTACATTCCACTTATAACCTATCACAAAATGATCAAAAGTCTATCAGGTTATTGAATGGATAGTGTGAGCTTCAACTTGACTTCCAATTACCATAACTTGTGATGATCTATAAGAAACCAAAAAGAATAGACATAAGCAACAAAATGCTTAGTAAGTTCATACGAAAATTAACTTAACTTACCAAGTTTAATGTAACATAAACACTGAGCATACAATTATATAATCAAGAACATGTGTCTATTAATAGCTTATGCAAATCAAAATCTCACAAGGTTAGTTCTTTCACAAATGAAACATATAATTATTCGATGCTTATAAATCATATACAAGCAACCACACTTGGTACAAATATCCTCTTTCACATATAACACTTTGTCAATTCATATATTCAATTACCATATTAGACCTTCATATGTCATTTTACATATATATGTCCATTTTTCCATTCCATATATCTATTTTCCACTCGATGAACTACGACGAAATAACATTGGATACGCAGGATAATAATGCTCACACGAGCTGTGAAAATGGGCTTGCTCACACAAGCTGTGGGTCAGGATGATAAGGCGACAAGATGCTTCTCACACAAGCTGTAAACAATCCACAATAAATGTAGGACCTTAGCCATCAGTAGGACATCCAAGACCAGCCACAAAATGCCCTAATGACATGTCATTTGTATCCTAGCAGTTAGCTATGTTCATACAAGCCTTGATTCATAACCATATGATTTAATTATATAAGCATTATCACATTCACAAGAATTCAACCATATAATTTTTATTTTCAATTACATACTTCAATTATAATATCGTTACATATTGATCCATCCAATGTTTAAGATTATTATACAAGTAAATTCAATCACAAACATACACAACCATATTAAATAAAAAGGTAACAATTAAATTAATGACACCAATGACTACACAACAATTTTTTCTTTTCCTTGTTTGTCTACTAGTTGATCCGTTTCTTGATCTATATGATAATTTAATACAACTAACCATTCAAATACATTTAAACATTCGAAATCATGCATATGGCCCCTTTATTAACATTTTACAATATTACCTTAAACTTTTACCTTTTGTACAATTTAGTCCCTAAAACCGAACTTGCACATTTTTCACAATTTTAGCCCAAGAATTTAGGTTGATTCCTATACCATGTTTTAATAGCTCACAATCAACTAAATATCAAAAAATTCAAAAAAAATTTAACATTTTAGTATTTTAGTCCCTAAACTCAAAACTATCCAAATTCGCTTTACAAATTAGTCCTATTTCTTAACAAAGTTTCACATTCTACCATTTAATATAAAAAATATAACAATCATTAATGAAAAGTTTCAAAACCTTTAACGGTTTTATAGAATAGTCCTTGGGTCAGTTAAATTAAGCTACAACGATCTCAAAAAAAATAAAATTCACTAAAAATGAAAGTAAAAAAAACTTACATGTGAGGAAGGACATGAATAGAACACCTCAAGATTTTATTTAAATGGTTTTTTGGTAAAAATTAGTAAGATGAAGAAAAAGATTATTTTTTCCTATTTTGTTTATGTTGACATTTACCTAATAACCAATTAACCTCAAGTCAAACCTTTAAATTTAATTAAACCATAGCCCTTAACCATCCATTATAATTTCTTATGGTCTAATTACTATATAAGACCATCCAATTATGCTTCTTTAGTAAAATAACACATTTAAGCCAATAGCGATTAACTTTTTTAGCTTTTACGATTTAGTCCTTTTTATGTAATTAACCAGCCAAACATCAAAATTACTAAACTAAACTATAATATGACACTCTAATAAACTCATAAATATGAAATAATTAATATTTCCTCATTCATTGGTCAAAATTGTGGTCTCAAAGCCACCATTTTAGACACCACTAAAAAACGGGTTGTTTTACATCTCAACTTCAAGATGCCTCCTATTTTGAAACCGAAGGTTATTTATAGAGATATGTGAAGAGGAAAATTACAATGCAAAGGACTTGCTAGTAATAAATTGCTTGGCCCACTTCTTTGTCATCATTTGAGTCATTTTTCATATGTTAATTTATGACTTCTTTTGTCTAAGTTAAAATCTCCCAATGGGAAAAGTCCAAGAAAGTTGATTGATGGTATACGTCTTGTAAATTTAGTACAGAAATTTCAGCTCCAAACTCCAAGTATGTTAGGAGATATGATCCAAACACGGAAATGCATCAAAACTGTCCATCAATGTGAAACTTGTGACTTTCTCTTTACTTTTTGATTTCTTCCTGATGCATTTTGGTATTGGTGTTCCAATATTTGAATAGTTCTTAAAATTTCCTTTCCAACATGATAAAGTACACCTAAAATGGAGTTCTAGAGCTTGATAAACATTTGAAACACTAAGAAGTGCTTTGGTTGGAAGTTCCAAATGCGTCCAACTAATAGATTTTGAATCTTTAAGCATTGGACTATTACTCAAAATTTTGGATAAACTTTAGGCTTTGTGCATTTAACCTCATAGGTCCATGTATTGATATCTTCTTCCCAAACCTATTTCACCTACAAATTCCACATGGACTATTTTATTGAAACTAAATGCGTGAAAAACACTAAAAACATAAAGTATTTATAATAAAAACATAAAAAATTCAAATAAACTAAAATGAATCTAAAATATATAAAAATACTCAAGAAATTAAGCAAATTTAAGTAATATATAGCCCAAAATAATCGTATGATCAGGACTTATCAGTTGCGAAGGTGTAATATCCCAAACTAAGAAAATCGAGAATGGTATTAAAATCGAGAACATATGTGTGTGAATAGACGAAGGTAATAAAATAGAAATAATGTTTGAAGTGAAGGTTAAGTGATACTAATGGTAATTAAAAAGACTCATGATTTGAGATAAATAAATTTGGGTTATAAACTAAATGGTAAGAGAAAGAAAAGTATTGGGGAAAGAGTGTGAAAATTAAAAGTATAAATTATTAAATTGAAGAAAAGGGGGAAACAAAAAGGAGTAGAAGAGGAAATATATCAAGTGATATGAATCATGGATGGAATTGTATAGAAAGTTATGGGGCAAAATGGTCTTTTCTCAAATATATTTTTTAAAAAAGTTAACTATTAAATGAATTAGATATTTTAAGTAGAAATATGTAGAAAACTTACCATCTTTCTCCCATTCTCATGCCACCCTCCTCTCTTCATCCTTTCAACTTTTGTTTCTATTGTGTTTAGGTCTTTTTCACCATTTTCAACCATTTCAATTTTCAAGCTTAATTCTTTTAAAATTTTTCATGGATTCTTAAAGAATTCAATAGAAAAATAACATAGCAACCTGAGTTACAAGTGGAAAAAAAGTATGTTCTTGTAAGAAAAGAGAGAAATTCAAGACTAAGTGAAATTTTAAGGGTTGAAGGTAAGAATGATAATATTTCTTCATGAATTTTATGTTCATTTTATACAAAGTGCATGGAAACAATATTTGTGTAACACCCCAAACTCGACCTAGAAGTTTAGACCAAATTTAGGATGCTACATTGATCACCGAAGTGATCGTGAAAAAATTTTACAAACCAATTATCACCACAATCTGAATATTTCATTACTTAAAAATTATTTAATAAAAATTACAGATAAGTTTAATAAACAGTCAAATTCAAATAATCGAGTAAAATTTTAAAATAAAACTATACCACAATATTATAAAACTTTATAGTTCCCAAAATAATGTAATCAAAACAAGAGATTATAACTGAGACTGTCCGAGGCCTCCGCGTACTAGGTCCAACACCAAAATTCGGGAAAGTACCTAAAAGGGGAAATAAAAGAGGGGGTGAGATACTCGAGCTCAGTGTAAGATTAAACCGACTATCTACAGAATCAGAAATAGAATTAGAAAGTAGAAAGCAATAAGCAATTTAGAAACGAAACATACTTACAATGCTATACGGATACAGTTGGTACACTTACAACGGAAGTACCAGAAAATAACAATATTTAGAGCATGTTAAAAACACACTTAGACATTTAGTCACACAGTCACAATTAGACAGTCTAACACACAGAACTGTCGAATGGATAAACAGATCGTACTTACAGAATCAGATGGTAAGCTCGAGAAAGAAGTCTCGACAAACAGTAATGGTCCACACGTATCAAATCACAATCAGTCACAAGTTCTATTGAGTCAGATCGATACAATTAGAGTTTAACAATTTCATATAGGCACAAGTGCCATTCAGTCGAATAACAGTCAATAAGATGCATACGAATACCGTTGAAATGCATAACCTACCCATCCAGCCAACACACCTCTCCGTCCATCCCTACACTTATTGTGGGGTTTAAAACACCCACACATCCCTACACTTACAAGCTGTACCAGATGCGGCACATATCAGCATAATGCAACTGAGCTGCCAGTCAATAGGCTTAAAAGTCTTTCAGTAAGTCCACGACCCTCAGGGTATTGGGTTTGCCCATGACCCTCTGGGAATTGGGGCTATCAGTAGGCAGATAAACCGCCGATCCATATATATATATATATCACACAGTAAAACTGGTGTATAAAATGTACGGTGCTGTGCGGTAAACTATGGTACAGACGTGCAGTATGAACTGTCAGATCAGATAAGGGTATGTATCATAGCTAGCATACATGCAACACAGTGTAATACAGAAATCTGATATACCAGTAAATTGCAGCAGAGCTGCCAGATCAGTCAATGGTACGTAGCTTAGCTAACGTACGTGCTGTACGGTGCAGTGCGGTAATTTGTTGTACAGTCCAATTAAAGTAAAATTGCCAGTTCAGTTCAGTATCAGTTTTCCTTCTCTTCAAAACCCTACCCAAAAATGTTTTATGCATATGTATGTATGAGTGCAGACAAATGAATAGAAACATATTACTAATTTCAGACAGTCATTCACTTCTAGTCAGTTAGAATCAGAGAGAAGTAAAATCACTTACCTAGATTCAGGTTCAGTAGCAAAGTAATATCACAAAACAGTGACGCTCACATTCAGTCAATCAATTTTTGAATCATTCATCAATTGAAGACATCCCTTAGGTAGAGTACACGATCACAGATATCGAGGGGAGAATAACCTCTCTAAGCTTGGCCCCATAATCGGAATACACGGAGCCATGATTACACTTCAATTAACCTAAAATCCAAAATCGACAAGATAGGGCCACACGCCCGTGTGTCCCTGTAGTGTGGGACAATTTAATCTGTGTAGCGGTCCAAACACCCGTGTGAAGAGAAGCAAACAGCCGTGTGGTAGAGGCACATGCCCATATAAAGTAGGGACATGGTCGTGTAACTCACGGTCCAATTTCAATTAAATCAAATGCAGGGTCGACACGACCGTGTGAAGGTCTCACATGCCCATGTGCCCATCACGGTCATGTGTCCCAAACACACGCCCGTGTGCCCACCACGGTCGTGTGTCCCGAACACATCCCCGTGTACGATCCCTAAATTTGTAAATCAGTCACACGGCTATGTGGCCAAGCTGTGCGAGTCCAAATCACTGAATCCCTAATTCCCAAATCTACATGTCCGTGTGCCTGAGAACATGGCCATGTGAAAATTGACAAAATCCCCAAGTTGGCCACATGGCCGTATGGTGAGGTCGTGTAGCACCTTATTTGGCTCAAAACCCTAGTTCCCAAATCCACACGATCGTGTGCCTCGACACATGCCCGTGTGGTCATCAGGGAGGTCACAAAACCACCTCAAAATAGCCTTGAAAATGCTGTTTCAGCCACCAGAATAGTCCCTAAACTTTTCCCTACCAATGTATATAAAAAAATAGCGTATTTCCTCACTTTCAGTGATCAAAAACCCAAAATCAATGGAGGGTTAACGTACACTCAAAATATGCCGAAGTAAAAATTCACAAAATTAATATACGTAGATGGGGTTCAAATCTTACACCTATTTGCAATCGGAGAAGATGGTAGAGCCGTGAAATTCTCGAAACCAAAATGCCAGAACTGATTTTTGAGTAATTTTTTCAAAAGTAAAAAGAAAAAGAAAACAATAAGAAGCAGAAGAGATAGAGAAGTAGCAGTTTGTTTCTATTTTGGGGGAAAATTCTTCAAACCAATAATTAATAATTATACATAATTATAATTATAATTATTAACTAAACAAATCAAAATAATGAAAGCGCTCCAAAAATGCACACCCAAAGAATCAAACACAAGACCTCTTTCCCACCAATACTCCACTTAACCACCAGACCAGCAGGCCTATTCTAGTCACTAAAATGCACAACAAACCTCATATGTGTAGCCTCCTCACTGTCCCTATGCTCCAAATACCAAAACTTCTAGGCCCAAAATTCAGGACATTACAATTTGATTATTTTATTCATGTTGAAACATGTATATTTTTATATGAAAATGAAGAGAATGAGAAGAAATATGAATTTCATGTAGGTAACAATGGAAAAGAGGAAGCTAAGGAGTAAAAGAAGAAGAAGAAAGCAAACTTGTTCTAAGCCTTTGGTTCTAAGTAAAATAATAAATTTTACTTTACCTAATAAAATTTAAGTGTAAAAATATCTTAGAATAGCTATATTAATAATTATGTGAATAATTTATTTATGATATGTTAATATTTAATATGAAATTCATTAATGAATGTACTAATATTAAATATGTTAGATTAGTTATGAAGTATGAAAAAGGGACTAATTTGAAAAATATGTAAAATTGATATGGAAATTAAATATTATGTTCGTGCATATAAATGAAGTGATATATGATAGTGAATTATATATATAGTAATGTTGAAGTGTTATAAAAATGGTTATGAAATTCCATGATGATGAGGACTAAATTGTAAAGAATGTAAAATTTTATAAATGACTATTTTAAAATGTAAATATGATACTAGAAATGTTTTAATTTCCCAAGTAGACAATATGTGAACTAGTAGAATATTGATGACATGCCATTAGGAAACAATCAACGCGCCATTTGATATAGAACTTTGGTGCAACTCTGTTATGGCACTTTGATGTGACTTTGTTAAGGCACTTCAATGCACCTTTGTTATATAACTCTTCTAGGTACCTCTGTGATATTTTTGTATATCTTTCATTTTTAATTAAGTCTACATTGGGCTCTAATGAAGAGATAGTTAAGAATCAAAATACAAAGGCTATATGAATGTGATACAATTGGTGAAATGTCAAGTAAGTAATAGCTTTAGTCTCACATCCTGAAAATCAAGTTGGAAGAAATTGGGTTAGTGAAACTAAAAATAGTCACACCTTAATTTTTGAGTTGTGAATTTTTTATAAAGTGAAATGCATTGGTTTAGTAGTTAAGTGTTATGTTTGTGTGTGTGAGGTCATGTGTTCAAATCCCTTTCCTTAAAATTTTTCTTCAATCTTTTTTTTGCCATTTTTTTGTTCTTTTGTCTTGTGCGTCATTAATTCTTCTCTAACCTTGGTGAGGGCTTTCCCATGTGCATTTGGTGGTCTACAAGCTATAGTTTAGGTTTGTTATTCACTGCTTAATAAAGTTATTAATGCAGTTATCCAGTTCTTTAATCAAACCCTAGGTGGACGAATAGTTAACAAGTCTTTTTCCTACTTCTGTTATTGCCATTTTGGTACATCTATGACAAGTTACAGTTCTTCTACAAGTCAAAATTTACAGAACTGCGAAGGTTGGATAGAGTCTCACACTCTTCAATTTATGCATCCTTTACAGAGGCACTCGATGGGTTATCAAATATACGAGATTTTTCAACTATACAAGATTTTTCAACTATGAGGGGAAGATCGAGAGATGGCCGATCCTTTGAAAAATTAAATTCTCATTTAAGTTACTGATTCGTACAAGGGTAGGCAGTTTCACTATGGTAGGAGTTGTTTGTATTGTAAATAAGGTTTGATGAATGACAATTGTATCGATTTGGTCAATTGGGTTAGCGAAAATTATGTTAATTAATTTGTGTGAGTTGTCGGTTTAGGTTACTGGATTGCTCGTTTGTGAATCTTCATTGGGACCAAATTAGGTGTGTGTTTCTAACTTGAAACTATCATGGAAAATTTTAAAAAATCTTTAAAGTTTGGAGGAATTTTTGAATTTGCAGTTTGTCACACGGTCGAATGGCCGACCATGTGCACCACACAGTTATGTGGTTGGTCGTCTATGGGCTGTATGGGTGCACAAGGGCGTGTGCAATTTCATGGGTATGTGTGAGGTTATGTAGGCCATACGGGCTAGCCAGTTGAATCGTGTGGGCCTATTTTCAGAAAATTTCCACTTAGGCCTATTTGACCTAGAAATACGTAATTAGACTTTCCGTGGGGTTTGTTTGTCTTAAATATGACTCGAAACGTAGTATCTATCAAGATGTCTTAGTATGTTCTATGGTTAAGGTAGGTGAAAACCTTATGTACAATCTGTGTTTTGATAACTCTGGAACTACAATGACGTGTAAAAATGTGCATGACACCTATATGTAAAATAATTGTTAGTATAAGCAGTATGATATGCTATGATTTGTGTAAGTTATGTGTTACATTACGCTTCGTATCATATCTATTTATGTATGCACGCCATACAACCCATGTGATATGTATGTATGTATGTTAATGTGATTTTGCATATGCATTGGAGTGGGTTATGATATGATGGAGGAAGTGTTATATGATAGTTTTTTACTTCAATTATAGTGCCTAGATTGCAAAATTTCTATCTGGTAGCTCAACTACATATATATGAATGGCACATCATCACATATTTGTGTGATTGGATGGATAGACTCTCGTAGTCACATATGGTGTGATTGGCTGGTCAGAGATGGTGCGTAACGGATAGGGGTAGGACATGATATGGTACATTGTGATATGATAAGATATGTTCTGGTATGAAATATTAAAAGATATGCTCTGATTTGAATTCTGATATGCTATGACATGATCCAATATATGATGAGTTTCGATATGTTATATGATATGCTCTGATATGTATTATGATTCAAAATTATGATTTGGTTATTGCATATGCTAAACTAATAAGAAAATTTTGTTTGTGGGTTGGGTCATACACTGGGGTTCTAGTGTAAGAGTATGCCCAAAGGCCAATCATGAGATGATTGTAATAACATACTTGATTTACCATGTTTATTATCATAAGGCATTGGATTATTATTTCAGTTTCTTTTTTGTGTGTATAATTAAATTGTTTTATAATAATGTCTTGAGAATAATATGATTATTCTTAAAAGATCCTTAGTCAAGTATTATTGTTGACTAGGACAACAATGATGCATTAAGACTAACATATAGTTGATTGATGATAAAGAGTTGTCATTGATATGTAGTGTCAAAATCAATAGAATATGTGTGTTAGAGAACAACATATTAGATTGACCCGCTATAAGTATGTTTCTTGGATTATTATGTAATTGTCACAACATTACTCATAGTGATTAATATGTATATGATCCTCAGACTTGAGATCATCATTATCCCAACATCGTGAGTTGTATATTTTGATATAGTCAAACGTACACCGTAACTGGTTGTTCTATAAAGGCTGATGTTGGATATACCATAATCTATGTAGAGGGATATGGTTGATCAATATAGGATAAGTCCCTCCTACATAATCGGAGTAATATCTTAGGCCACTTGATTGAGTGAGACTAGAAATGCATGGCCATGCTCAAATAAGTTGATATAAGATGTCATACTTATTTGTGTATCATAGTCTACTCAAAATATCAAGAAACATGGGATGGACTATGCAAGTGTGACTATTTCATGACTTGTGTCTATTCTAGAGATGAAGGGCTTAAGGATTAATGCATGAAAGGTTAATCATAAAAGGTTATGTCGAATCATGACTTCTTGTAATTTAGGCAGCAATGATGCATTGCTAGATGCCACTTATTGTTTGTAACATTAGAATCGTTCTAATATTACTGCTAACGTTACAAGAACCTACAGGGTCACACCCTATGGTTGAAATGAACGGAGTAAAACATAGTTGGTATTGTGTTTGGTTGTCACATGAATTAAATTAATCATAGAATTAATTTAATTAGGCAATCAAAATATCGAACATACTATATGTATAAGGACGTTGTACACATAATGAGAACATAATTTTATTAATATATGAATTTGGTTCGTATATAAGTTTAAATAAATATAGTTTACCGAAATCTTTATTATAATTAATGTAATTATAATTTTCAGTTAAAACATTATTATATTTATTTATTTTAATTATGATTATTATGTTCGGATTAAAATTTAATGAATTGAGACTTCATTATATACATATCAATTGAAAGGGGAGTTATATATAGAAAGGGAGAAAAAAATAGAAACCCTAAAAGGTGAATATATATAAAAACCCGAATTTTCGCTACTAGGTCTACCAGCTGTCAAGCAAAATATCTCTGAAAAATAGTTTTGGGGATTTCTTCCGTTCATCGTCAGCTGGGTGGACTACGTAGAGGTCGAGATAATAAAGATTGCGGCTTGGATTCGATAGCAAAACAGTATTCTCATTGCTGAGGCATCATTGTCTACTCAGATTGAAGGTTGGTAAATTTGAAACCTTTTTCACCTAGATTCGTTCCTCGTACATGGATCTATGGTTTGGATCGTAGGAATAATTTTTTTCCCGCCGTGCCTTGGGGAACCGGCGTTCTAGCATCCAGTTCACTTGTTTGTTTAATATATTTTAGGTGAACTTCAGACTTAGGACCGGATGGCGTGGTGGAGCTCAAATTGTTTTCTCCACTAATTGAATATGGTGATTTATGTTAGTAATTTTTTCGGACTTTTGGGACTGTAATATGTTGTTGGACTGTGTTTTAATTTTTGTTTTGTTTGTCAGTTTTTGATATTTTCGAACATAAAACTACAAAATCACACAGATTAACAAATTAGATTCTGGTTTTCAAAACTAAACTCTACAAAAAAATTTTCGCTACAAATTAAGTAAACCCATAAGTGTTTTTCTGTAAATAAGGAAATAGTTTTTAACAACATTAATCAGAAAAGATTTGCTCAAAATTAGTATTTTCGAAGCAAACGAATTTGAATTAAATTTAAGGTTTTGAAATAAGTATTTTCGAACTTAAACTTTTCTAAACGTTTATGAGAGTTTTGCCAAGTTTTATACTTTTCAAACGCACAATTAAGATTGATTAAAACAAAAGTTTTTAAACAAACTATAGTTGTGTGGTTTCGGGACTACTTAACCGAGTTAAAATATTATTTTTATTATTTTTATAAGTTTTCCAGCATGATAGAATTACCGTGTGATAGAATCGTAAAGAAATTTTATCATTTAAATAGCTAATTCGGTAAAGAGGACGAAATCGCATAAAGCAATAAATATGAATTCTATTAGTAAAATGGCTTAATTGGCTATGGCTTTTAAAATAGAAGGCCTTAAGTTGATATTATTCCTTTATTAAAGATAGTGGACATTTATGTCCATGTTTAGTATGATTTTTATAATGGTTTTTAAAGGTTATAATGGTAAACTAGATATTAAATTAGTTTTAATTAAAACAAAGCCATATTTTATGTTTTATTTCTTCTCCATGCCAATTTGAAAACAAGGAAAAACACCATTTTTATACCAAGCATTCGGCTAATCTTCATCTAGCAATTAAGGTACGGTTTTTAATCCGTTTTTAATGATTTCTATGTTTTTGAGCTTGTTGCAACTCGATATAGCTGACCTGTACCTTGATTTATGAAATTGGTGATGTTTTTGAAATGTGCATTGTTGAATACATAGGTACTTTGATGTTTTTTGATAGATTATTGATGGTTGTTTATAAATATACAAGTTTTATACAGTGATTTTTGACAAAAAGGAGTTTTAGGGATTAAATTGAAAAAAGATAAAAATTTTGTGGTTAGAAATGTGAATAAATAAAAGATATGTGTTTGTTTGATAGGCATGAATATTCGGCTATGGTGATTTATGATAGAAAATGTATAATTTGTCATTTTGTATATAAAGGACTAAATTGCAAAGTAGTTAAAAGTATAGGGGCAAATATGTAATTTTCCAAATTTACATATTATTGGACTAAATTGAATGTGTTAGTGAATAATTGAGTTAAATTTGAATTAATTTAGATCAAGATAAACAAATCCCAGAACTTGATCAGGGGAAACGAAAGGTAGACGAGTAGATATCGAGTTTTTGAGCTAAATCGAGGTAAGTTCATATAAATAGAATCAAACTTATATTATATTTATAATTGCTGATTTTAATGTTATTTGATTGTATAATGAACTATGAAATCAAATTGCCTATTGAATTTATGTTGAGTTTCATATTATATAAATGTATTTATGAAATAATGAATTGAAATGCCTCTTGGTTACATGTTCAATTTGATTACCGAGTCTCGTTTGAACCATAGAAAATAGTAGGATATAAGTGACATGTCACTAGGGCTACAGGTTGGTTAAGCTCCTGCACTCGCTGCAGACTCACCATAGCTTATGAGCTTATATGTTCAGCCTTCGGGCTTACCGTTCAGCCTTCGGGCTTAAATGTTCAGCCTTCGAGCTTACCGTTTAGCTTTCAGGCTTACCGTTACTGGCTCAGGAGGAGCATACAGTACATGGCTCGATAGAGCATATATAATGAATTGACGGATTTACAGGTTTACATATATACACTATGTGTGTATCACTCGAGTATCCTTCGAAGTTTCCAAAGGTTCAACAGGCAATATACCGATATGAAAATAAGAAAATATATGTTATAAAGATACAAAATGTACATGGTATGTATATATGTTGTATGAATACATAGACTACATGAACTACATGAATGATATGTTACAAGTATATGATTACATGGTATATGTTACATGGTTTACAAGGATTATGTGGTACAAGAGTATAAATTCTATATGATGACTTGATAAATAAAGTATATGAGTTATATGTATGAAATGTGACATGGATTATATGATCTTATAAATTGAAGATGAAAGGTGATATGTTATAGGTAAATGTGCATGAATGTTATATGCTTGGTTTCATCCCTTATATGGGTGAATATATGATTGTTATATATGACTAACATGTGGTTGAATCCTTTGAATAGTCAATATGAGCATATGAGTTGGTTATTATTGCTTAAATTGCTTATTTATACTTGGTAAGTTTGTTTTTATATTATACGGGCTTACTAAGGTTTTAAAGCTTACTTTGTTTATTTTTTTCGTGTTTTATAGATTCAGAAGCTAGCTCGATTCTGGACAAAGTTGGAGATTGTCATCACACTATCAGAATAGTTTTTGGTACTTTGGAACCTTGTATATGATGTAAATTATAGCATGTATAGGCTAGTTTATAAGTTGATGTTTATGGCTATCTATGTATTAATGAATGTGGTATGTTTTGGTATTTGTTCAAGCTATGAGATATAGCTTGAAATGGTAATGGTTAGCTTGTTGTGAATGCATTATATGTTATGTCTTTTATATGGTAATTTGGATGAGCGATACATGCTATATGTGATGTTTAAATGTGATTAACTGATAGGTTTTATTGGGATTGAATTGGTAAGTTGAAATAGGTATGGAATTGGCTCATTTGGTACATGTTTGATGAACCAAATTGGTATGAAATTTGGTTGGTTATGAATTGGTATAAATGTGCTTGTTTTGGCTGAATTGGTTGCTAAATTGGTATATGAATTGTTGCAAAATAATGCTTGTAAATACATGAGAAAATAGGGTGTAAAAATGGCTTATACCAAACCTATTTCGTACCACACGGCCAAAGCACACGGGCATGTGTCTTGACCGTGTCACCCCTATTTTGTTACTTGTTAAGTTATATTGCACAAGGCTGGACACACGGGTGTGTCTGGTACCCATGTAGCCAAGTCAGGATGCCACACAGCCAAGACACACGGGCGTGTCTTGTGGCCGTGTGCACAGGTCAGTATATATGCCTTGTTTTCACATAGCCTGGACACATGGGTATGTCTGGTAGCCGTGTGAGGCACACGGCCGTGTGACCCTATTCCAAAAATTTTCTTAAGTTTTTGATATCTTTTATATGTTATCAAATTAGACCTTGTTGTATGATTGAAACTTTATATGTCTGTTTTAAGCATGATATGTTTATATATGATTGATTTTGCTGAAATGGGTTAATGTTTGATAAAAGCTTAAAATTTTACTATTTCATTCTGTAACGACCCAAATTCCACGGGTATCGAAAAAACGAGTCGTAGGGCCTCCATCTTAGTAAATCGAGTTAGTAAATAATTATTAGAAATATTTGAGTGTTTAGTTGTGTGTTTAATTAAACTTTGAATAGGAGAATTTAATTCGATTAGAAATAATTAGTAGAAAGGATTAAATTGAATAGAGTATAGAGTTTAAGTATTGAAGAGAGAAAAAGCCAAGGGATTGAATTGGTAAATAAACCAAATTAATGACATGTGTAAGATATATAATAAATGCATGTGTATTTATATTATTGGTACAAGTGTATTATATATGTGTTGTAACAACCTCAAAAGTACAGATATCGGAGAATAAGTAATCGGATATCCGCTTTTGGTAAACAGACTCGTAAATATTTATTAAAAATTATTTATGAATTTAGTCATGTGTTTAATTAGATTTTGATTAAGTAAATTTAGCTTAATTGAGAGCAATTAGGAAAAAGGACTAAATTAAATAAGGGATAAAAGTTTAATTATGGAATAGAAAAATATTAAAGGACTAAATTAGTGATTAAACCAAATGGGTGACATGTGTATGTTAGAAAATAAATACATGTGTGCTTATATTATTGGTACAAGTGTATATTAGATATATATTTACTTAATTATTAAGTAAAAGATATTTATTTATTTGTTGTTATTATTATTAATAATTTTGTAAATATTATAATTTGTTTAATAATAAGATGATGACAAGTGTATGGTATAAGATTAGTACATGTGTAAAATGTGTATATAGACACTTGTAAAATAATTATATATTTACTTGAAATTTAAGTAAAAGATATTTATTAATTAAATATTTTTTTAAAGAGATTTTTGTATAATAAATAAATTAAAATAAAACAAATGGATGGTATTGATGAAATAAATGTGTAATAAAATGTGTGTGTACAAGTGTAATTAAAATATTGGTTATTAAATAGATTTTTATAACAACAATTATTATTATAAATTAATATATATATATATATATATATATATATGTGTAAAAGAAAAAGAAAAGAAACAAAACATGAAGAAAGAAACAGAGAGCAAACATGAAACAGGGGAGAAAGAAGGAGAACAAGAAAGGAAAGAAAGAAAAGGGAAAATTCAAGGTTTGAAGCTTTAAAGTTTAATTGGTAAGTCAATTAGGCCCTTTCCTTTTAATTTTGATGTTTTATAAGCTTTAGAATAAAGTTTTGATGAGTTTAAGTTGAGGTCTTTGAAGTTTTAAGGTTTTGAATATGGTTTATGTTAAATTAGAGAATGAATTAGGGGTTTAATTGAAAGAATTTTAAGTTAGAATTAGATAAATGATTTAGTAAGTTATAAGAAAACAGTTTTGGACAGCAACATAAGCTTAACTTTGAAAAATCACTAAAAATTGTAGGAACAAAATTAAAGGGTGAATAAGATATGAAATTAAAGCTTGCTGAGTCTATTTTTAGATAAAAGAAACAGAACAAGCAAAGAAAGTCTGTAGATTGAGATATTTGTATTTTTGTAAGACTGGTTCAGGATGATTCCGAAATCCCCTGTTCTGTTTTGATAAAATCATTAAAAATTGTACAAAAATAGTTATGAGTTGTAATTTAATGTTTAGAATCCTCAGTGAGTCTAGTTTCAATAGAAATAGACGAGAACATTATCCGAGTCCTGAGCTATGAGATAATTGAACTTTAGTACAGGAGGGTCGGAACTATCAGACAGTGAATCAGGGGTAAATTTGAGGAATAAACTGTATTAATTGGTAAAACTAAAAATTTTGGAAATTTTATGGTAGAAAGGTACATGAGTCTAGTTTCAGGAAAAATTAATGGAACTTGATTTGGAGTTTCGTAGCTCCAAATATAAACAATTTAGTGACTGTTGCGCGGGTAGACAGCTTTAAAAGAATATATGAGTAAATAATAGGATTGTGTAAAAGAAAGTAGAATGAAGAGGAAGAATAGGAATTGAATAAAAGTTTAATTATTTCAAATTTTAATGCTGTAATTAATAATGCAAATTATTATTATTTCCGTAGTAAATAAAGAATTCGAGACATCGAGCAAGGAAGGAAAAGAGAGAAACAAATGGGGAGTAAAAACGAGAAATCCAGGTTAGTATTACTATAATTCAAATTTGATTATTTGTTAACTTTTAAATTGATATGTATATAATAAGCAAATTGAGGTAAGTAAAAGAATAAATTGTGTGTGAATTAAATGGAAATTTCTGATAATATGGTTTGAATGAGAAGAATTAATGTGGTATTGAATTATATATGTTGGATTGAGAAATTGATATGAATGTGAACATTAGAAATTATAAATTGAATAATATTGAAATGAAGTATGAACATATATAAGCATTTGATAAAACATTGATTGGAAAGTGGAAATGTATTGAATTGAATACATGAGGAATTGTGATTGGAATGCCTTTGAATTGAATCAAATTGAATTGAATGTGATTGAGTTGAAATGTGACTTGGAAGTAAATAATGTGAATATGTGAATTTGAACTTGAATCCGAATGATTGTGATTCAGTTGAAAGTGGAAGTGAAATGAATAAGTGATTCCGATACCCTATTAACTAGTCGGGCTTAGTGGATATAGTTGGCATGCCATAGGATCGGAACAGTTCAGAGATTCTTCGACCTCGAGTCGATGAGGCACTTGGTGCGCCATAGATTTGCTTCGGATAGTTTCGATGAGGCTTTGGTAGCCACTTTGCTTTGGCTATGCCGATGAGGTACTTGGTGTGCCATAGATTTGCTTCGGATAGTTTCGATGAGGCTTTGGTAGCCACTTTGCTTCGGCTATGCCGATGAGGTACTAGGTGTGCCATAGAATTACTTCGAGCTATCCGATGAGGCTTTGGTAGCCACTTTACTTCGAACTATCCGATGAGGCGTTGGTCGCCATTCTGATATGTTTAATTAGATCCGTGTATCCGCCAGGGTCCGAGTCGAGTTAATAGGGGTAAATAAGTGAAATGATAAATTCTGAATGAATGTGATTGAGCTATTAAAAGAAATAAGAGAGTGAATTTAAGATATGAAATATAAAATGAGATTTGTGCTATGAGATTGAATGCTTAAATTAAAGATTCATGAAGTGTTCAAAGTTGGACTATGAATTGAAATATTATATGAGATTGAGAAATGAAATTAAAGTCCATAATTTGTGTGAAAATTATATAAATAAATAATAAGAGAATTTAATTGAAAAGAATCGTATAATTGGATTATATAATTGAGTGTGAATTTGGTATGTGAAAATGAAATTGTAATATGATATTTTGGATTATGAACTAAATGGGTAAGAATTGATTAAAGCAAAGTGATGATTTATGAAAACAATTAGTGAAATTGTTATAATGGAGAAAAGGCTTTGGTAAACCTAAATTGCAATAAAACTAATATTGAATAAAGTGATAAAAACTTAGTGAATTATATATGATATGAAATGAGCTAATGAATTGAGATGTGAAAAATTCGATGAAATTTGGGTAGTGATCTAATGTATAAGTTTCATGAAATACAAGTTTGAAATAAGGCTTATAATTATTAAGTAATTTGATTAAAAGTATGAAATAATTATTAAGTAATTGAAATATAAATTAATGTATCTAAGTTATTGTATAATTTGAATTATGGTAATACTACTGAGTATTCCCATACTCAGTGTACGGTTGTTTCCGTGCGCAGGTTAGGTAAATTTCAGGTTCAGTCAAGCATCCAAGTTAATCCCGATCTCAGCTCCAATTCGTGGTAATGCTCTGTACTTAATTCCGGCGACGGTCTCGGGTATAGGGTGTTACATGTGTTTACTTATTAATTAAGTAAAAGATATTTAATTGTTTATTATAATTATTATTAATAATTATGTAAATATTATTTTATTTATTTAATAAATAAATGGAGACAAATGTATGGTATGGATTAATACATGTGTCATAATATGTATGTATACAAATGTATGTGTATAATTAGTTATAATAAGATATTTTATTATTATTAATAAATTAAAATAAAAGTAAAAAGAAACAAAAGAAAGAAACATACCAGAAAGAGGCTACGAAAATTCGGGAGAGAAGGAAGAAAAGAAAAGAAAAGAGGAATTTAGGGTTTGGAAGCTTAGAAGTTAAATTGGTAAGTCAATTAAGTCCATTTTTTTGTAATTTTGATGTTTTTGGAGTCCTAGAGAAAGGTACTCTTGAATTTTTGAAAAAATATTGAAAGTTGATAAATATTTGAGTAGGGTTCATGTTAAACAAATGATGAAATTAGGGATTAATTTGATAAAATTATTGATTTGAATTGGTTAAAGGACTTAATTGTAAAATAGGTTATAAGTTTTGAGTTTTAGGGACTAAATTGAAAGAAATTAGAAATTATAGAAAAATGATGAAAATTTGATAGTTATATGAAAGTTTTGATGGAAAATTGAATAAGAAAGTGATGTGAATTGTTAAAAGGAAGAAGATGGAATTGATTAGGACAAATTTGGTATAATGATAAAAGTTGCATAGAAAGTTAGTAATTTATATAAAATATGAGTGTTATTAATTAATTGTGATTATGCTAATTTTCGTAGCAAACAAGGAAACCGAGGCGTTAAATTCGAAAGGGAAGGAAAAAGTGATTGAGGAGTAAATACGACAAATTCGGGTTTGTATTACCTTAATTCAAGTTATTAATTGTTATGTGTTTAAACTTAATATAGCCGTGTAGAGAATGAAATTAAGGTAAGTAGTGATATTTGAATTAAATATGATTTGGAATTGATTGGTGAATGTATGATTATGTGAATTGATTTGGAATTGATTGGTGAATATGTGATTATGTGATTTTGAAGCAAATTGAGATTGAAATGCTATTATGATTGAATTTGAATGATTTCATTCAATTGAAAGTGGAAGTGAAATGAATAAGTGATTCCGATATCCTATTAACTAGTTGGGCTTAGTGGATATAATTGGCATGCCATAGGATTGGAACAGTTCAGAGATTCTTTGACCTCGAGTCGATGAGGCACTTGGTGTGCCATAGATTTGCTTCGGATAGTTTCGATGAGGCTTTGGTAGTCATTTTGCTTCGGTTCAGCTGATGAGACACTTGGTGTGTCATAGATATACTTCAAACTATCCGATGAGGCTTTGGTAGCCACTTTACTTCGGCTAAGCCGATGAGGCTTTAGTCGCCATTCTGATATGTTTAATTGGGTCCATGTATCTGCTGAAGTCCGAGTCAGGTTAATAGGGGTGTTTAAGTAAAATGAGTAAGTTATCTGAATTGATTGCTCGAAATTATGAATGAAAAGCGAAAGAGATTTTGTGATATGGGATGTGAAATGAAATTTCTGATGTGAGATTTGTATGATGAGTTTGAATACATGGATCAAAGATTCATGAAAAGTTTAAGTTGAAATGTGATTTGAGATATTGTAAATGCTTGAGAAATGATTTAAAGTTTGTGAATTGTTGAAATCTATATTGATGATTATATGATATGAATTTATATGTATGATTCGATAGTTGTTTTTGTAAGGATATGATATTTTATTGTTTTTGTAAATTGAATTATGGTAATACCACTGAGTATTCTCAATACTTAGCGTACGGTTGTTTTCCGTGCGCAGGTTAGGTAAAATTGAGGTTCAGTCAAGCATCCAAGTCAATCCCGATCTCAGTTCAAATTTGTGGTGATGTATCTATCTTTTGGTAATGTGGCATGTACTAGGTTTAGTGTTTGTCACTTGTAAATGTTTAATATTTTGAATGTAAATATGGTTTATAAACCTTCAGAAGTTTTTGGAATAAATGAATAAGTTTTTGTAAAGTTTGAAATTGAAATGAGTGGCATTTAATTAAGATTTATAAGTCAATGTTTTGAGTATGAATTGGGTATGTTTAGTGAGTAAAAGTAGCTTAAAAATGGTGAAAAATCATGTTTTCACACGGCCAAGACACATGGGCGTGTGCCCAGGCCGTGTGGGGAAGTTAGACTTGCCCACGGGCTAGTTACACGGCCGTGTGTGGCAAGTCAGATCTGCCCACAGCCTGGCCCCACGGCCATGGGGATCCACACGGGCTGGCCATACGGGAGTGTCCCAAGCCACACGGCCATGTGCCCCTGTCTTCAAAGAAAAATTTTTAAAGTTCCCGGTTTAATCGCAAATCATTTTCTAAACCTATTTTGGGCTCCGTAGGCCTATATTAAGAACTATTTGATGAAAATTAGATGGTTTTAGATTGAATTTAAAATTTATGTCTCGTTTTTATTCGTACGTTAGTGTATAAGTCTGGTAATACCTTGTGACCCTGTTCTGGCGACGGTTTGGGATTAGGGGGTGTTACACGTTCTAAGTTACAAGTCCGGTAATGCCCTTTACCTATTCCAGCGACTGTTACGGGATAGGGGTGTTACATTTTATTGGTATCAGAGCTACAGTTTAGTCGATTCTAGGGCTAGCGTAGTGTATATGCGTCTAGCTATTCATACCATAATTAAACCATGATAGTGTGATAATCTCCTATCAACTTCTGAACATTGTTTAATGTAGTAAATGGATCCTAATCGAGTAATAGCCATTGATGTTGAGAGTAATGCTCTAGCACCTAGTCAAGGGGCTGTGCCTACGGAATCGAACCCTACTACGGGTAGTCAGGGAGAAGCTAAACAAGCTTTCTTCCAAATGATGTTTGAATGGTTTTCCGAATTTGTGTGAGCAAACCCAGCTGCTCTACAACCTCCACTCCCTTCGGTTCCCCAACCAAACCTTGAGATTATACGAGGTATGGATGCTTTGAGATTTAATAGACCACCTGTTGATAAGATACGAAAATATGGGGCCGAGGAATTTCGAGCTTCAACTAGTGATGATGCTGAGAGAGCCGGGTTCTGGCCTGAAAATAGGATTAGGGTTTTTGATGAATTTGCCTGCATATCGGAAGAATGCTTGAAATGTGCTATTTCATTGTTACAAGATGCTGTATATCAGTGGTGGAATACTTTAATATCAGTTGTTCTGCGTGAAAGAGTTAACTGGGATTTCTTTCAGATCGAATTCTGAAAGAAATATATTAGCCAGCGATTCATCGACCAGAAAAGAAAAGAGTTCTTTGATCTAAAATAGGGTCGTATGACGGTAACCGAATATGAAAGAGAATTCGTACAACTCAGTAAATATGCTCGTGAATGTGTCTCTACCAAAGCCATTATGTGTAAACGGTTCGAGGATGGATTAAATGAAGATATCCGATTGTTAGTAAGGATTCTTGAGCTGAAAGAGTTTGTAGTTCTGGTTGATAGGGCTTGTAAAGTCAAGGAACTTGCTAAAGAGAAACGAAAAGCTGATTTTGAATCAAGAGAGTCCAAAAAGAGATTTGCGAGTAGTCTCATCAGTCTGTATCAAAGAAAGCTAAAGACTTCCATCCCCGTTCCACTGCTTCTGTAGGTGTTACGCTCAAAGATAGAGATGCAAGATCCTTTCATCTGAAGCCCCAAGCGATATCTATTGCTAGTGTGGGTAGTGTGAGAAATTCAGGGCCTGATTGTAAGCATTGTAATCGAAAGCACTTTAGTGAATGTCGATTGAAAAGTGGAGCATGTTTCAGATGTGGGTCATTAGATAATTACCTCTGGGACTATCCAGAGAGATCTACTGCTGTTAGAGAGCAATCCGTAAAAGTGAGCACTACTATTACCAGAGGCAGACCACCCTAGAATGCTAAGAATCAGATTGGAAACTGCAGTGCTACACGAGATTCAAATGTTAGATCTAAGACACTGCACCTACTCGAGCTTATGCTATATGTGCACGCGAGGAAGCCTCATCGCTTGATGTTATTACCGGTACTTTTCTCTTTTTAACACTGATATAGTTGCGTTCATAGATCCTGGATCAACTCATTCGTATATCTATATGGAACTAGTGTTTAAAAAGGGTTTACATATAACGCCCTGAATTTGGGCCTAGAAGTATTGGGCCTTGAGCAAGGGATCAGTTAGGAAACTACACATAAAAGTCTAGTTGTGCATGAAAGTGACACAAATTGCATGTTTGCCTTAATGGTTATGTGATTTAGGAATGTTTGGGATTCTCTAGGAAGCCCTGGGATCAAGTCTTGGCTCATGCGAAATTTTAGTTTTTAGGTGAAGAAAACCCTTGGTGCTTGATGGTAGGCCTTTTAGATATGCATGGTTAAAATGTGACATAAAGAGCTGGTTGGTAAGGTGGTTAGTGGCGTGGTTTAAGTAGCAAGGGAGCTTGGGTTCGAGTCTCATGTGTGCAAGAGTATTTATTTTACTTCCTTGCTGCATGAAAGGTGGAGTTTAACTGAGACTCTGCAAGTTAGGAATTTGAATTGATCAAAGAGAAAATGGTGGAGGAAATCAAGGAAAGGATTGTAGAGAGATAAGGGGAGAAAATCAAGGGAGGTTGAGTTGGAGGAACTGATGGTGCCGAATTGGGAACTCTAGGCACTTTAGGGAATCGATTTTGGGGAAGGGTTCGGCTATGGGTTGAGAAGGGGGTTGTTTAAACTTATTTTTTTAGTCATTTGAATTAACTTTTCTTTTTGTTCTTTTGGGTGCCGAATTGAGGTGGAGTTTTATTCGTTTGTTATTGCCTTCTTTCATTTGTCTGTGTTTAGGGTCGATTATAACAAAGAATTCTCAGAGTTTAGCTTTTCTATTTAATTGGCAATTGGTGGCTTCCTTTCTTACTCTCTTCTCTCCTTCCCAAATCTCTTCTCATTGTTGCTTCCTAGGCCGAGTATATTTTCTATTCTTCCCTCTGTTTCTTTCTTTCTCAAATTATTCTTTTCTCCTTCTTCATTTTGGTTGCTAGCCGAATACTCTTGTCAATCTTTTTCCTTATTGTTCCTTTTCGGTTTCTTTCCTAGTCGTGGTGCTCATCTTTCTTTTCTCATTTTCTTTTCTTAGGCCGAATATAGCATCTCTTTTTCCTTTCTCTATTTTTTGTGGTGTTTCCCTATTTTGGGGATTTAGCTGACTATTTCTGTGCTTTGCCGTGGTATCGTGATTGGGGTCTTGCAAGAGTTCCAACAAATCGATAGGTACTATTAGGTTCTCTTCTTTGATTCTCGGCTATTTCTACATGTGTTCCAATCCATTTTCTTCCATCTGTTTCTAAATCGAATGCCTCTCCTTCTTGATTTTGGGTTGCCGAATGGTGGTCCCTTCCTCATGACGTGTTATCTGTTGGGTTCCTAGGTGCTCTCGAGAGGTGAAGGTGCGTAAGTGTTATTCAAGCCGTCAAGATCATTTCTTTCATCATTCAATAAGGTAATATGTTACCTTACCTTTGGGTATAGACCAAATATGCCCTGTATGTCTGTAGGTTAGTATTTGCGATTTTAAGCCACACTTATGAGCGACTTCATCTAATAAAATCTATTGTAATACAGATATTCTTCATAGGCGTGTGATCAAACATGATTAGTGATCTTTAGAGGATTAAGGGCCTTCATTCAAATAAGGTTGGAGAACTTGGAGCGGTCTCGTAAACAGGTGTGTATCGGTACCCTGTAGTGATAATCGGCTGAAAAGCCAAAGGAGTGTGTACACACAGACTGAATAGACTATAGGTCGACAAAAGTTAAAAAGCTGAAAAGTCAAAAAGCAGGAAGGTTTGGCTTTGAGGTCACATGGCGGCGCGAACACTCATATGATGGAATCGAGCCCACAAACGTGGGCGTAAGACTGTAGAGGCCGCCATGAGCATTCTCATAGGCTTAGGCAATTATGGGTCCAATGGGCTCGTGGGCTGTAACAACCCAGTTTGGACCCTAGTCGAAGCAGTAGTTTCGGGACCACATATCCGAGTTTGAAAAATATTTTAATATTATTTTCTATGTCTTAAGTATGTGAATTGATATCTGCGAAATTTATGTGATTTAATTTATCTGTTTCTGTGCTGAATTCTAAAAAAGGATTAAATTGCATAAGTGTTAAAATTAGCTTGTTACATGTTCATATGTTCTGTAACACCCCGAACCCGGCCCAGACATTACGGCCAAATCTGGTGTGTCACATCACCTACAACTAACCATGTTACCTGGTTACTAAAATTGGGGCGAGCTTTGCAAACCGATATTGTGGGTTTAAGGGAAATTCCCGGTTTTTAGAGAATATCCTAAACATTACTAGTTGTTAAGAGGATAATATTAAAACTTAACTTTGTTACTCATTTGAAACATGTGATGAGATTTTGAAAACATTTGATAAATTTTAAGAAAAACTTGCGCAACTATATGCAAAATAATTAAAGTAGAATGTGAATAAGTAATTAAGAACCCAAAATAAAAATAATTAGAGCAGCCTTATTACAAACCCAAAACCATAATAAAAATAATTAAAAATAAATACAGAAATAAAATAAGTTAAAATAGAACTTAATTAAATAACTGCAGTCCATGTGGCCACTCTGAATCCCTCCCAGCTCCAAGTCCACCGATCTAGGGCTCACCTGCATGGATGGAAAGAAAGGGGTGAGTTTGGAAACTCAATGTGTAAGGAAAGCCCATCCAGAGCCCAAATTAGCTCAAGCCCACTAGGCCTAAGCCCTATCCAGTCTCAATAATTACTGGGTCGAAGCCATATCCAGATACAGTAAACTGGGCCTTAGCCCTTTTCAGATAACAATACGGCCCATAGGCCCATTTCAGTAGCAGAACAGATATTAATTATGAATGCAAGCCTATTACATGTGGACAGACTACTCAACCCACCCAACCGCTACACTCCACCCGTACCAGCCCTATGCTCCATGTGGGGAATAACTCAACCCACCCAGCCCTACACTCCACAGTTGTAGCATAGCTGCTCAGATAACAGAAAGATTAGGCAAAGCCTCCAGTACGTGGTCAAGCCACTTTCAGAACTTCCTCCATCAATAACCCAGCCCCATGCAACAGATATTCATGATATGACATACAGTAGACAGAAGCAATAAATCAGGCATTTCAGTCAAATTTAGCCCTAGGGGTATAACGGTCATTTAGCACCTAGGGGTAAAATAGTAATTTCGCACCTACAACGATATTTCAGTAATTATACCAGTTTTTAGGGTTTTCATGCACACTTTAATCAGTACCAGACAAACTTTTACCTCGGTAGCTTATTTATCCCATTTTAGCATATTACAGTCATTAGGCCCTAAAACCCCTAATGGGCCCTACAGTGCCAATTAGCTAATTTAGCCCATCTAGTCCAAATTTTACGATTGATTTACCGGTTTTAGTAGTTTTAGACCTACAGTCTACCAGTACACATTTAATGCCTATTTTTACCCGTATGGGCCCGTAAGCCTGTTGGGCCCAATTTCAACCCATAAGGTCCAATTTACCGAAATGCACAAAATTACACATTCAACTAACTTATCACTCGCGATTACGGATCCAATGATTCCCAAACGACTTATGAGCATTCGCATGCTCACAATCCCACGAAATGCCGGAATTTCAGCATTTCAGTTTTTGCCGAATTGAACTATAAGAGGGTGTTCGATACACACCTGATTTGCGACGACTGCTAACGAGCTCTCCCACAATATCCTACAATTGATTACTAGACACATCAGATCCAAAATACAATAACAATCATCATAATTCTACTTACCATAATCGGCCATCACCACCTAAGGCCCTTGAGATCATACTTTTGCCGAAACTAGTGACTAGATCTAGATCTAGTCGTTCCACTTGTCCAAGCCTTCGATCAGTCACCTCTAGAACACACTATCACCAAAATAATCATTTGTTAATAACTTTTAGAGCCCTAAGCCCCAATCGACAGCCTCCCTAAGACTTTAGGGATTTCAACTTTTTTAAATCCTGAATAATGAATAGATCTGAGATGTTGAGTACTTACCACAAATTCCCCTTCCATTTCTACTCAGATTTGATGCAGATCTAGCTCCTAACCACTAGCAGATCTCAAATCTTAGAGATCTAAAGATTCGACTATATGTCCCTAAAAACTATGGTGTTTTCGGCTTTTTAAGACTGTGAAGAGGAAGACGATTTGGTGTGGGGGTTTTGAAGTGATGTTGTCGACAGAGGCTAGGGGTTTTGAGGATGTGAAAATCGGTCAAAAGAGATGAAGAAAATAGAAGGTTTTTGGCTAGGAGAAATCGACACAAGAACAACTTTCGGGATTTCGGCTTTTATGGCAATCGACTATAGAGGTTTAGAAAAGAATGGGCATGAAAGAAGAGATGAGTAGAGTGGCAGGGATGTTTCGACTAGAGAAGAAAAGAAAAGAAAAAGAAAACAATGGAAGAGAGGAGAAGAGAAGGAAGAATTCGGCACTTAGGAGATCTACCTCCGTTTTTGGCTTTTTGTGACACTGAGAAGAGAATAGAACGAGAGTGAAGGCTCTAGGTGGCTAACCCTAATTCGGCAAGACAGCAAAGAAAATAAAGCTTGCCCTAATGGCCAATCAAACCAACGGCCCAATCCCTCTAAGGCCCTAGCCGAAAGCTACTTAAGCTCTATCACATGCCCGTCACATGCACAGAAATAAAAGTACCATCTGCTTACCTTGCGACTTGAACTCTGGCCCTTAAACTCAATCCACACGCCACTTTTTTAGGAACTTAGTGGCGCCACCTTGCCACTTTACCAAGGCCCTCTTTGTGTCTCAACTTACTAACTTTTTCTTAAAGGCCCACTTAAACAAGTCCCTTTCACTTAAAAGCCAAAATTGATATTTCTGCCAGGTTTTAACTTAGGCTTGGACCTCCTAAAGGCCTTCTAACACATTTAAACACAATTTCAGTATCCAGAACACCAAAATTTTGAAATTTTACCAAGAATCACAAAAACCCGAAAAATCCCAAAAATCAGGGCGTTACATGTTCAATTGAAATGGCTTTTGTTTATAATGGCCTTAAGTGGCAATAAAACCATTGGATACTTGAGTGGTCATAAATGACCTTAATATATGTGATTGATGAATTTATAAAGGAAAGATATTTTGGTAAAATAGCTTATTAATGTGTTTAATAATAAAACAAAATATATTTTGGTAAAATAGCTTATTAATGTGTTTAATAATAAAACAAAATAAAAACAATCGCCATTATGTGTTATTGTTGCCGAAAATACAAAAGAAAAGGAATAAGGAAAAGAGTTTTGCATTCGGCTAGGGTTTCGGTGAATTGAGGTATGTATTTTGATTGGTTTTCGATAATTTTTACGTTTCTATGAGCTTTGATGTCTTAATTGATGAATTATGAAAGTTTGTTGTGAGATTAACATGTTTTACCATGAATTTTTGATGAATTTTAAGTAATAGGGACTAAATAGTGGAAATAATATTTTGGAGGATTAATTTGTGAAATAAATGTGTTGTATGGGCTTAATTGAATGTAATAGGCCAATTTAGCCCGGGTCCATACAAAAAAAAATAAACACAAAATAATAAAAAAAATTCCAAGTCCAGTCCAAAATTACAAGTATATCATTTGGCCCGATCGGAATGGCCCATTACTTGAGAAGATTGAAGGTCCATCTACAAGCTTGACGCATATGGAAACATAATCTCCAAGGATATGCAATCTTAGATATGATATGCAATCTTAGAAGATATGATTTTGTAATCTTAGAGATTTAATTTGTAGATACCCTTTAATCTTAGCCGTTGATGTAATTGATCTGTACTATTAGATTTAGGGAGGCTCAACTATAAATAGAGGTCTCTCCCTTTATTGAAAATCACTGGAGTTTTGGGAGCAATAAGAATTCTTGAGAGCATTCACTCAAATTTCTCTCTCTCTCTTGCATTCTTATTTTCTATGGCTTGTTCTTATTTTGTTCTTCGTTCAACTTCGTTTCTTTTTTTAGTTACTTTAGCTTGAGTTGGATTTTGGTGAAGGAATTTTTTCGAATCCTCATATTGTGGGAGTTAGGTTGGCTTAGGCGTTTTTTAACTTTTTTATTTATCCATTTAATTGTTTAATTATTAATTATTCTTTTTATTTTTATTCATTTATTTATAATTTTTGTATAAATATTTATTTTATTTTCACCTTTTTGCAAATTTATATTTTGTTTACTTATTTCAAATTTTTATGTAGTACTTATTTTAAGCTGTTTTATTTTTTTCATTATTATTTTTATTTTTCTTATAATAATTTTAGGTTGTTTTTACATTTTATTTCAATTTGCTTTGTTTTTTTAAAAATTTTTATATATGACTTTTTAATGCATTTGTCTTTGATTATTGATGTTAGTTTCTTAAATAATATATATGATGTGATTATTGCCATTTTGTGTTCTATAAGATATTTATCTGTATTTTCATATTGTCATTTTTCTATCAAAGTTTTTATGCATCATTTTAATATTGCATCAATTTTCCTAAAAAATTCAAAAATAAGTTCTTTAAATAAGGTAATATTTTGTGTTTGGAAATTCAGGAAATAGTGCCCTAACGTGTTGGGTTTCGATTTTCCGTTTGACCAAATAACTAAATATCCTTTTTAAATTTTTTTAAAAGGCATGAGCTTTGCAAATCATGAGATGATTTTGGTTTTGAGGGTTTAAAATACCGTATCCTAATGTGCTGATGTGATATTTTATTCTTTCGGAACAAGAGAATCTTAAACTTTAACTCGAATTGTTCAAGCCTTTTTAAAGGGATCGTATTTTAATTTTTTTTTTCAAGTTTTCAACATAGGACATTAATTAATCAATAGGTACCAATTTTGGGCATTGCGAGGGTGCTATCCTTCCTCGTATGTAACCGACTCCCGAACCTATTTTCTATAATTTCGTAGGCCAAAATTAATATTTTAAATAAAACAAAATGTTTTATAAAGTGATCCAATCACACTTAAACAAAAAAGATTGGTGGCGACTCCATTTTCATTTTTTTTTAAAAAGTCGACCCCATTTTTCAAAATTAAAAATGGTTTTGACAGCTTGGCGACTCCACTGGGGACCAATAAGAGAGTCAAGCCGTAAAATTAATTATTTTCTGTCATTTTGTCGAAAGTTGAAAATCTGATTTGAAAAATCATGATTATTTTGCATTTGTTTATGTTATGATTGTTGTGGTTGGTCTTTGCTTTTGCATTACATTGCATGACTGTTGTGGTTACCCCTCTTAAGTGGGAGTGAGAAACTATGCCTTCATGAGGTTTTCACCTCCACATGGGCTAGCGGACTGCTTCCAGGATATATCTGTACCTATGTCTTCGTGAGATTTTCATCTCCGCATGGCCATAGAGAAATGTATCCCCCTGAACTGAACTTGGTCCATATGAGCCTATAATGGGTGAGGATCAAGGAATCTACTGGTTCAGCTACCCTAGTCTCAGAGCCGAACCACATATAGTGAGCCCTAAGAGCCTACCTTAGGTAGAATTGTACCAAACCCTAGTGGTCACCCCAATTAGGTGCTCTATTCTGTTGTTTATTTCTTTTGTGCTAACGTGTTTTGTTTTGTTTATGACTGCATTGAATTACATCATTATAAAGGGGAGGTGTTGATTCATATTCGATTGCTAAATAGAATAGTTTGTCATAAGGAAACGAATTTTTTGATAAAGTGGATTATAATACGGTCGTCCGAATATGGTCCAAGTAAACATGACAAGAGAGGGCTAGTAGTCCACGGAGGAATACATGACTTGGCTTCATTGCCAAAGATTCGAGCCAACGAAGATTGTCCAAGAGCCATCATGTCTTGATTTTCTTGAAGAAGCTAATGAGTGTCGTGGAGATGAGTGAGCAATGGGTCGTGGCTTAGATCAAGCAACAAGGAGCTAGCAAAGGCATCCTTTGAAAATTTTGCAAGATTTGACCATGACATTCGGATATGAAGAAAAGATTAGTGTCTTCACCTGGACTATTAGGGCAAGGTCGCATATGTAATCCGTTTTATGTAAAGAATTTTGTTTTCTAGAAAAGTTATTCTAATGGAATTGAATTCATAATCAACGCCTCCCTTTCTTTTGCATTCATTACATGCATTTGCATGGCATTGCATCATTTACATTAGACTTTTACAAAAGGACCCTAATTAGATAAAATTATTTCAGAGTTAAATTGGAAAACATGGAACAAAAGTTGGAGAGATTAGAGTAAAGGCAAATACAGATGCAAGAGCAATTGACCAAAATTCAACAAGATATGCAGGATCAAATGTTAGAATTCCAAAGAAATGTGATTGGCCAGTTAAGTCAGTTATTAGCTGAAGGGTTTGAAAAAAGGAAAGGCCCAGTGGTCAACAGTGAAGATGATAATGAAGACCTCGTCTATCCCTCAAGTATTATTCCAATAAGCGTCTAGACTCAGCTAGACGCGTATCTACAAGAGGTACCCATTACTATCAGACCCCAACAGCATCAGGCCGGTATGTCGGCACTAATAAACTACTTGATACGCTCAGGTCCCATTCCGGGAGGCAATCCAACCAATCCCATTGTCATTGATCTGGCTAGTATAGAAGAAACAAAGAAGGCTAGTGTGGAGATCCCGAAATAATGTGAAGACCGTTACAAAAGGAAAAAGCGAGAGTGGAGCTCTCAAGTTAATACTTTAAGGGCCCCGAAGAAAAAAAATGAGGCGAATAACACGAGTATGCATGACAAGGGTTATTCAAAACCGATTACCATAGGCCAGCCAAGAACAGCAACTACTAGCCATCAGGTTCCCCAAGGCAAGAACCCAATCCAAGACCGAACTCAGAAAAATCCCAATTCGCGCCCATCCCAATCACGTATAGGAAGCTGTATCAAATTTTATTTGATGCACATATGGTATCACCTTTCTACCTAAAACCTATACAACCCCCATACCCTAAATGATATGACACGAACGCTCAATGCGAATACCATGCGGGAATCACAGGACATTCGATTGAGAACTGCATTGCTTTCAAAAAGATGATCGAAGGACTTGTCAAAATGGGTATTGCCAAATTGGATGATCCCTCTGGGGTAAAAAATCCATTACCTAACCATCCAGATAAAGGGGTGAGTTCCGTGATGGAAAGGGGCATGAGATCTAAGAATGCATCGAGTTCAGGGCTTTAGTGCAAGACCTGATATTGGGGGATCTAAAACAACGTATTTGAAGAAGGAACTGGGGAATACAATTTTTCAAGCATCTTACATACTTGGGAAAGTTTTGAATAATGGGACGGTGGAAGAGATCCTTGTATTTTTAGAGCTAATTTAGAGTAATATTCAAAACACACTTGTTACCTTAAGCCTAAAGGTAATAAGAATCCTTTTGTGAAATAGGCTCGTGTCCAAAATTTTTATTTCAATAAAATGCATCTTTTTAAACAAATATTCTTTTATTCTTTCCATGTATAGATTCTTTTATTTTTGGACTTTCTTTCAAATATTCTTTTATTCTTCATTCATGATCATACCATACAAATAATCATCCTTAGAATCATTTATTCTTTGGAATTTGCCTTCGTACCTACAACAAGTCCCCAGATATCAGCAACATGAGCAACGTTGCTATTGACTCAGAATCTCCTTTTTGAGTGAGATATGTATCTAGAGGGATCTCAAGACTTTGAAGATGACAGAGATTGTAACCTTATTTCTTGACTTGTTAAGAATGGTGGAACAAGATGATAAACAGATCCTATTTTACAAAGGATCAATGAACATTGTGAATCTAGAGGAAGAGGAAGAGGAAAAGATCGGAGCTTAAAAAAGCAAAGTGAGACATCATTGAGTTATTCCAAGAATTCAAAGATGTTTTCACACGATTGTATCAAGATATGCCTGGGCTACTAAGATCTGTAGATGCTTTTAAAGCTAAAAGAGGTCCACAAAAATGTTAGAAGAACGCATGTAGGTAGTTTTACAATGGCCAGGCTAAACATGAGGTTTGGGCACTGCTATTCTACTCTGGAAAGGGATTGCATCAGTTATACCACAAATACCGAATCAAAGAAGACAAGACTTATGTGCTTCCTCCATTTCTTCACAGGTTTTCTATATGTGAGGCATTGATGTTATGGAGTTGATCTCGTTAAAAGCTTCTAGTTGATATCGAATCATTTTGGTGGTCGTCAATTACTTCACTAAGAGGGTGAATGTTGCTTCATATGCCAATATTGCAAAGTTGACAATCAAATTTATAAAAAAAATAAAAAAAAGAAAGGATCAGGTGCCGACAAAAAATCACGTTTTATAATGCACAACTGTAAAATGTCAAAAGTTTACAGTCTGTTCAAAGATCAGGCACCATATCACAGTGCAGCAAAAGCTGCCAAAAGAAAAGGTACAAAAAGAAAGAAAAAAACAACAAAAGTTATGGAAGGTGATCGAGAATTGTAAAGATTGGCATAAGAAGCTACCATTTACTCTCTATGCTTATTAAACGTCAACCAGGACTTTCGCTGGGGCAACACCTTTCCCATTGGTTTATGGAATAGAGGTGGTTCTGCCCATAGAAATCGAGATTCCTTTTCTCCAAAGTTTTGATTGAGTCAAGAATTGGATGAAGTAGAAGAAAAGGGTTTGAAAGTATTCATCATAGTCAAATGTGTGAAAAATGGATGATGCTGATTTATGATGAAAAGGTTCACCCAAGGGAATTTCATCATGGGGACCTGGTATTGAGGAAGGTCCTTTCTATACAAAAGGATTTCAAAGGGAAATGAATGCCAAACGGGGAAGGACCTTATGTGGTAAAGAAGGCTTTCCCCAGAGGAACACTGATAAACTTATCCAAACCTGTAAATTCGGATTCAATTCAGAGATACCTAAAAAAGGAGAGGCTAAGGTGAAACCCCGCAAAGGGTGCTTTGAGACCTTAACAAAAAAGAGAGAAAAAAGAAAAATAGAGAGGCCAACATGAAAATCGGTAAAAGATGCCTGAGACCAAAGGGGTTTTGAGTTGAAAACCTGAAAAGGGCGGCTCAAATTTTGATAAAAATGGGGCATACGATAGTTTTGCTATGCTTGAATTAACAATGAAGAAGTGTGCTACATCTTGGGGCATCAACAAAGTACTCTGAATCCCCTAAACACATATTGAGCTCAAAATGGTCTTAAAGAAGTTTGTACAGAGAAGCTCAGGCTGCGATATCTGGGGCACCTAGTTTCCATTTTACCCATTTTTAAATTTGCAATCCTTGATTATCTTATTCTTTTCAAAATACGCTTCCAATAAACTTTCCTCTCAATTGCATTTGCTATCCTTGTTTAACTTGTTTGTTTCGAGCTATGCTTCTAATCAATTTCTTTCTTGTCCATTTGTATGATCTTTTTCAAGCATTTCGCGTTGAAATAACGATTAATGGACTAATCATACTTTCATAAAAGGAGCTTTGCATATTACTCTAGAAACTTCTAAATAATATAGGAACCTGGAAACAGGTCTATTGTTTAGAACTTACCAGGCTTAAGGGTTGGAAATATTCGAGCCTAAATTATCTCTTTGGATTTTTAGTCAAAGATATTGGTTGAACAAAATGACAAGGTATCATATCGATGATAAAACTTCGATGGACAAATAAGCAATGTTCACTAAGCATTAAGAAGGAGATTATTCTTAGAGAAGAAAATTCTACATTCATGCATAACACCTAGAAAATGGTGTAACAGATCAAATTGATACAAGTCCTTACCCCTGAGTTGTAGTGGGATGGATTGAAAATAATACAAGTCCTACACCCCTAAGTTGTAGTCGGATGGATTGGAAATGATACAAGTCCTATACCTCTGAATTGCAGTGGGATGGATTGAAGATGAAACAAGTCCTATAGCCCTGAGTTGTAGTGGTGTGGATTGAAGATGATAGGAGTCCTATACCTTTGAGTTCAGTAGGATGGATGGAATAAACTAAATTTTATCCCCCTGAAGTGGTAATGGGGCAAACTAGTTGAGCAAAATATGATTATTTCTTCATGTTTTCCGTCGAAAAAGCTAGCCGAACAAGATGGCAGCATATACGTTTGTAATAAAGCCCTGATGAACAACGAACGATGATACCCTAAATATTAAAAAGGATTATTCTCATGACATTTTGCATTCATGCATATACCATTCATAACACATTCAGTTAGGAGTATTTGATTCATTCTGATTATAGCATCCTAATCATTTTGCATAAACATAAACACATAAAACCGATTCTACAGGATAGGTCCCCTAGAGGATGGTGTAGCAACATCGATGAATTTACAAGATCTTGTCTTCCAGAGTTTGCAGTGAAGCGGATCAAAAACATCATCCTGGCATCCTTGAGTTTACAGTGGAGCAGATTGAAGATAGCAGATCTTGTCTTCCTGAGTTTGTAGCGAAGTGGATCGAAGATACTAGTCTGGCATCCCTGAGTTTGCAGCGGAGCAGATTGAAGATAGTAGATCTTGTCTTCCTGAGCTTAAGCGAAGCGAATCGAAGATACTAGTCTGGCATCCCTGAATTTGGAATGGAGCAGATTGAAGATAGCAGATCTTGTCTTCCTGAGTTTACAGTGAAACAGATCAAAAACATCAGTCTGGCATCCTCAGTTTACAGTGAAACAGACTAAAAATAACAGATCTTGCCTTCCTGAGATTGCAGCAAGGCGGATTGAAGAATCCAGTCTGGCATCCCTGAGTTTGCAGTGGAGCAGACTGAAGATAGCAGATTTTGTCTTCCTGAGTTTGCAGCGAAGTGAATCGAAGATACCAGTCTTTCATCTCTAAGTTTGCAGCGGAGCAGACTGAAGATAGCAAATCTTGTCTTCCTGAGTTTACAGTGAAGCGGATCAAAAACATCAGCCTGTCATCCTTGAGTTTGCAGTGAGGCAAACTGAAGATAGCAGATCTTGTCTTCCTGAGTTTGCAGTGAAATGGATCGAAGATACCAGTTTGGCATCCCTGAGTTTGCAGCGGAGCAGACTGAAGATAGCAGATCTTCTCTTCCTAACTTTACAGCGAAGCGGATAGAAGATACCAGTCTAGCATCCCTGAGTTTGCAGTGGAGCAGACTAAAGACAGCAGATTTTGTCTTCTTGAAGTTGTAGTGAAGCAAATCAAAGACACCAGTTTTGTCTCCCTGAGTTTGCAGTGGAGCAGACTAAGAACAGCAGATCTTGTCTTCCTGAGGTTACAGTGAAGCGGATCGAAGATACCAACCTTGCCTCTCTAAGTTTGCAGCGGAGCAGACTGAAGACATCAGATCTTGTATTCCTGAGGTTGCAGTGAAACAGATCGAAGATACTAGCCTTGCTTTCCTGAGTTTGCAGCAAGCAGACTGAAGATATTGATTCTCATCTCTTTGAAGTTTCAGCGGAGTAGATCGAAGCTACAAATCTCTTCTCCCTGAATATACATTGGAGTGGGTCGAAGTACTAATTCCTATACCCCTAAAGATGCAGTGGGACGGGATACTTGATGAAAAGAAATGCCAAGAAGTCAAGATTCGGCAAGACCAGGCAAAATTGGCCCATTTATAGTCTTTGCTCCATTCCCGTTACACGAAAATGAGCAAAGAGGGGCAGCTGTAATAGGCCAATTTAGCACGGGTCCATACAAAAAAATAATAAATCCAAAATAATAAAACAAAGTCCAAGTCCAATCCAAAATTACAAATATATCATTTGGCCCGATCGGAATGGCCCATTACTTGTCCATCTACAAGCTTGACGCATATGGAAACATAATCTCCAAGGATACGCAATCTTAGATATGATATGCAATCTTAGATATGATATGCAATCTTAGAAGATATGATTTTGTAATCTTAGAGATTTAATTTGTAAATACCCTTTAATCTTAGCCGTTGATGTAATTGATCTGTACCGTTAGATTTGGGGAGGCTCAACTATAAATAGAGGCCTCTCCCTTCATTGAAAATCATTGGAGTTTTGGGAGCAATAAGAATTCTTGAGAGTATTCACTCAAATTTCTCTCTCTCTTGCATTCTTATTTTCTATGGCTTGTTCTTATTTTGTTCTTCGTTCATCTTCGTTTCTTTTTTTTAGTTGCTTTTGCTTGAGTTGGATTTTGGTGGAGGAATTTTTTCGAATCCTCATATTGTGGGAGTTAGGTTGGCTTAGGTGTTTTTTAACTTTTTTATTTATCCATTTAATTTTTTAATTTTTAATTATTCTTTTTATTTTTATTCGTTTATTTATAATTTTTGTATAGAGATTTATTTTATTTTCACCTTTTTGCAAATTTATATTTTGTTTACTTATTTCAAATTTTTATGTAGTACTTATTTTAAGCTGTTTTATTTTTTTCATTATTATTTTTATTTTTCTTATAATAATTTTAGGTTGTTTTTACATTTTATTTCAATTTGCTTTGTTTTTTTTTTTAAATTTTTATATATGGCTTTTTAATTCATTTGTCTCTGATTATTGATGTTAGTTTCTTAAATAACATATATGATGTGATTATTGCCATTTTGTGTTCTATAAGATATTTATCTGTATTTTCATATTATCGTTTTTCTATCAAAGTTTTTATGCATCATTTCAATATTGCATCAATTTTCCTAAAAATTCAAAAAGAAGTTCTTTAAATAAGGTAATATTTTGTGTTTGGAAATTTGGGAAATAGTGCCCTAACGTGCTGGGTTTCGATTTTTCATTTGACCAAATAACTAAATATCGTTTTTAATTTTTTTTAAAAGGAATGAGTTTTGCAAATCATGGGATGCTTTTGGTTTTGAGGGTTTAAAATGCCGTATCCTAACATGCTGGATGTGATAATTTATTCTTTCGGAACAAGAGAATCTTAAACTTTAACTCGAATTGTTCAAGCATTTTTAAAGGGATCGTATTTTAATTTTTTTTTCAAGTTTTTGACATAGGACATTAATTAATCAATAGGTACCAATTTTGGGCGTTGCGAGGGTGCTAATCCTTCCTTGTACATAACCGACTCCCAAACCTGTTTTCTATAATTTCGTAGGCTAAAATTAATATTTTAAATAAAACAAAATGTTTTATAAAGTGATCCAATTACACTTAAACAAAAAAAATTGGTGGTGACTCCATTTTCATTTTTTAAAAAAAAGTCGACCTTGTTTTTTAAAATTAAAAATGGTTTCGACATTGAATACCATTAAAATTCGGTTACGCCTAAATGTGGTGAAATTTGGTGAATTTAATGATTTTATGAATTAGGGACTAAATTGTTAAAATGTGAAAATGTGAGTGCTAATTTGTAAAATGCCCTAATTATATGTTTTTAGATTAAATTGAATGAGTTAGTGAATAGACGAGCTTAATTTGAATTTATATAGATCAAGAACTAAAGAAAACGAAATTGGATTGGGAAAAGTAAAAAATTGTTGAATAGTCGTTTTTGTTCGTTCACATCCATACGAGGTAAGTCGATATACAAATAATTGCGTTAAATTGAATTATAATTGCTATTAGTTTGATTGAATTGTATTATATGGCTATGACAGCTGAATATGTGAAATCTGAATTAAATTACGAGAATGTGATTAAGTCTGAAAAGCCCCGTCCGAACCTTAGGAATAGTTAGGATACATATGTCATGACATAGGATCCGAAATGTGTTTTCGTGGAAGACCACGTTTGGGACGTTGGCATCGATATGAGATTAACGTGAAAGACCATGTCTGGGACATTGGTATCATATTGATTCAAGTAAGACCCTATCTGGGACAGTGGCATCGATATCCGATTACATGTAAGACCACGTTTAGGACGTCGGCATTGTATGAGTTTTCTGAGCTATCCACACATCCTAGTTAATTCCGATTGGTTCAACGGGCATTCTAAGAAAGTGAAGGAGAATACGAATGCGTATATGAACTCTAGTATGTATGAATGTATAAGTGATAAACGATAAATTATACATATTTTTACCTCATGTTTGCCTATATTTTGAATGGATTATCATTAATTTTGTGAGAATTAGTGCTCTTAATCTTCCTTTTTCATATCTTATACTCAGGAGAGCATAGGGAAGAGAAAAGAACGAAAAATGGACCAAAAGTGGAGAAAATGAGCCAAATTGTGAAAATGACACGGCCGTGCCACATGAAGATCACACGGTCCAGCCCCCGACAAGCACGGCCAGGCCACACGGCTGTGCCTCTATCGACAGACTCTCACACGGTCTCTTGTCGTAGCATACGGGCGTGGCACACGGGCATGTCCCTGTCGTGATGAAGAGGAATTCCACTCGGATTTAGATACTTAGGGGCTAAGAAAGCCATTCTAAACTCTATATAAAGACCCAAGAGGCAACTCTAAAGATGTAATCTTTTTTCCCAAAAAGGACCGCCATATTTCTGCCAACACAAGGAGTGAAAGCAAGGAATTACTCCAAGGGAAGCCGATTGATTCATCCTAGAAGCCAGAATTCTACATCAAGACACAAGATCTCCCTAAATTCCTTCAGGGGTTTTTGGTTTCTTTATGTTTTGTTATCTTATTTCTTCTGAGATGTTTTATTTATTAATTATGAACTAAACCCCTCAAATACTTGAGGGGGATGAAACCTAAGACAGATCTTGTTATTATTTATTCTTGAATTATATGATAAATACTTGAATTGTTCTTAATTATGTGTTCGTCATTCTTGATTTAATAATCCTAGGTATTACTTCAAGAACTTGATGTGCTTAGGCAAAGGAGCAAAAGTCCCTGTTTTAATAAGCGGAGTTGCATGCAACCCTAGACATAGGGCGACATAAATCTGCCGAATTAGGGTCAAACCTAATAGGGGGATCCATAGATCGAATTAATGCAACTTAGGGTGTTAATTAATAAAGAAACTTTAGTTAACAGCCTAGGCCTAGTTGTTCTTAGCATCGATGGAGGGATTAACATAAGTTAGGGATCTCCATGGATCAAGTCAAGTGAATAAATCGTCTAGTTCAAAAAGTTAATAACAAGTGAAGTCTAGGTGGATTCTCCCTTAAGTATTGCCCATATCAATCAGCTTTTCCCTAAAGTTTTCCCTAATTTACTTTTTGTGCACTTTTAGTTAGTTTTAGAATTAGTTTTAATCAATCCTCTTTTATTTTCAGGCTAGATAATAGAAAGGAAGTAAGTATTAGTACTTTTGGTTCCCTTGGGTACGATAACTCGGTCTTGCCACTAAACTATACTTCTGTTCGATAGGTGCGCTTGCCTTTAAAATCGTGATATTAGTTAGCTTTTGGTGTGATCAGTTTTTATAAATTTTATTACTTAATATCGCGAGCATATCAATAAGAAATTTGGAAAATAAGAGGTATGTATGTATATGATCATATGATATGTGAGCTATATGAATATGATATGTGAATTTGAGTAAATGAATCTGATTAGCTGAGATCAATGTGAATTATAATTTGTGCTTATGTTATGCCATAGATCATATGGTTCTAATGGTTAAAAATTGTTCTTTGTTATGGATTTGTTTGTATATGGCTTACTAAGCTCTATGTAGCTTACTTTGTGTTTATTTACTTTGTTTTATAGTTATCAAAACTACTGAAAGCTCGGGGATCATCAAGGATCATCACCATGCTATCAATCTTTATTTGGTATATTTTGTAAGTGAATATGTTGAATTATGGCATGTATAAGCTAGACATCTTTGGGATATGTTTTGAAATGTTTATAAGTTATGCCATGAGATTTTGCTAACAAATGGTTATGAATATGCTTGTTTTGGTAAGTTTATGTGATGCAAGTATGACCTTGGGTAATGGTCATTTTGGTATGAAAAATGTTTTGGTTTTAGCAAGTTTAATAAGTGATTGAATATGATGCTAATAGGTGAAGGTAAGTGTACATTGGTATGATATTGTGTTTAAGATTATGGTATAATTTGGTTTGAATGATGAGTATGAATTGGATGTCAATGAATTGAGCTATGTTTTGGTTTGGTAATTGGCTGAAATGGTTTATTATTGTTACATCTTGAATGGTATATAAGTTTTATTGTAGGTACTTGGCAATTGAATAGGAAAATGTGGCTTAAACCAATCCCATTTTGTGCCACACGGCCAAAGCACACGGACGTGTGTCTCAACCATGTGATCCCTATACCTTGGCCGAATTGGTCAGGATGTCACACCGACTAGGCACACGAGCATGCCTTGTGGCCGTGTGTGCAAGTCAGTAGCCTCCTTAATTTTCACACGACCGAGCACACAAGCGTGTCTTGCGGCCGTGTGAACAAGTCAGTATGTATGCTCTGTTTTGCCACGACCTAGACACATGGGCGTGTCTGGTAGCTGTGTGAGGCACACGGCCTGGTCACACGGACTTGTGACCTCCATAGTATAGAAAAATGTTAAAGTTTTGAAAAAAATTTCTAAGTGTTCGGTTTAGTCCCGACCTACTTTTAATGCATGCTAAACGTCTTGAGGACCTTTTGATAAACGATAAATTATACATGTTTTTACCTCATGCTAAGCCTAATTTCTGGATGAATTATCATTGAATTTGTGGAAATTGGTGCTCTTAATCCCTTTATTTTAGGTTTTATACTCAGGTGAGCATAGGGAAGTGAAAAGAACGAGAAACGGACCAAAAACGGAGAAAAGGGGCCAAAGTATAAAAACAACACGGCCTGGAGGTTCGCCACACGGCCGTGTCACACAGCTGTGCCACCTTGAGCTCGAACATGGCCCAACCCCGACTCACACAGCCAGGCCACATGGCCGTGCCACCTTAACAGGCACGAGCACGGCCTGGGCTTTGATCCACACGGGCGTGGTACACGGGCGTGTCCCTGTCGTGAGGAAGTTCAAATTCACTTGGAAAAGGCTGCTTAGGGGCTAAGAAAGGCATTCCAAAACTCTATATAAAGACCCTAGGAGGCAACTTCAAGGGTATGCTTATTTCCCACAAAGGGTGTGCCTATTTCCCCTAAAAAAGGTGCTTTATTCCCACCAACACAGAGAGTAGAAACAGGGAATTACTCCAAGGTAAGCCGATTGATCCATCTTAGAAGCTGAGTTCTCCCTCAAGACTGAAGATCTCCCTTCAATTACCTTCAGGGGTTTTAGGGTTCTTTATGTTTTGTTATCTTTATTCTTCTGAGATGTTTTCTTTTATAATTATGACCTAAATCCCCCAAGTACTTGAGGGGGATGAAACCTAAGACAGATCTTGTTATTATTTTCTCTTGAATTATATGATAAATATTGATTTGTTCTTAATTGTGTTTTTAACTCTTAAATTGATATTTCTGGGATATTGATTTAAGTCGAATGTGCTTATGTAGAGGAGCAAAAGTCCCTGCATAGGAGTAGATCCAGCCCAATTAAACGGATTTGATTGCAATCCTAAAGATAGGATGACGAAAATCTGTCGGATTAGGGTCAAACCTAATAAGGGAATCCATAGATCAAGTTAATGCAACACTAGGGGTTTTAATTAGAAAGAGATTTCAATTAATCAACCTAGGGTTAGTTGTTTTTAGTCTCGAGAGAGATATTAACATAAGTTAGGGATTTCTATGGATTAAGTCAAGTGAATAAATCGTCTAGTTCAACAGTTGATAACAAGTGAAGTCTAGGAGGATTCTCCATTGAGTATTGTCCAATTTAATCAATTTTCCTAAGAGTTTTTCCCCAATTTGCTTTTTGTGCATTCTTAGCTTAGTCTAATAATTAGTTTAGTTTAATAAAAAATTCCCTTTTCTTTTTAGGTGAAATAATAGAAAGAAAGTAAGTACTAGTACTTTTGGTTCCCTTGGGTACGATATCTCGGTCTTGCCCTAATTATACTACTATTCGATAGGTGCGCTTGCCTTAAATCGTGATAATAGTTATTTTTTGGTGTGATCATTTGTTATAAATTTTATTACTTCATATCACGAATATCACCTTTATAAGGGACTATATGATTATGTTTGATTATATTTTGTGATGAATGATTGTATAATGTAACACCCCAAACCCGGCCTGTAGCTAAATCTGACGTGTCACATGGATTTACGACTGTCTGTGTACTTTGTTTATGGTGACAGAAGTGATCTTTGTAAAACAGTTATTTGATGAAAAACCAGTTTGTTACTCCTACAGGTTATCCATTTGTTACGTTTGTTGTGTTTTGAAATCGTTCTTTAAATTTGATTCAAAAACCCGCGCACCTATCACTAGCAGTTTCAATCGAGTGTAAATATATCCAATAAGTAAAAATAAAAAACTATTAAGAGCGGCCTTATTACAACATAAAACCTAAAATAATAAAATAGAATAATTGAAATACTGAAAAACGTACGATGAAAACTAAACTTGCAGAGTATGTGGCCAATCCGAATCCCTCACAGCTCCAAGTCCACTATGGTTGGAGGTTACCTGCATGGATGAAAATAAGGGGGTGAGTTTGGAAAACTGTAACGCCTCAAAATTGGGCCTGGAAGAATGGATCGTGTGGGCCCAATGGGCTTGTGGGCCCATACGGGTTGTTGTCCTTGGATTTACGAGAATTAGTGGTTCGGCTGTGTCGTACATGTGGTTGTAGGCAAATCTGGCTTGGTGGGCCATGCAAGCACGTGGGCCCCACTTGGGTTGCGTAATGGGCCCCGGGTCCATATTCACTGAATGACATGTTGGTGTGATGGGTAAGAGGTTTGGGAGTGTTGGAGAAGTCCTGGGTTAAAACCTGGGCCTTAGCAAAAATTTATGCTTTTCTCTTATGGGAGCCTTGACGTTAGTGGGTAGGCTTTAAGTATATTTTTGGTGAAAGCATGACACAAAAAGGAGTGTGGTGTAGTGGCAAAGTAGCGCCACTTAAGGGACAAGGAAGCAAGGGGGTTCAAGGTTCAAGTCTTAGCTTTTGCAATTTATTTTGGTTTTTCATTTAAATAAATCTGGAAGCGAGTAGGCGGGCTTTAAAGATAAATGCGTTGAACTTATGACACAAAGGAGCTTGTGTCCGAGTGGTGGTGCCTTGACATGACTAATCGAGAGGTCTATGGTTCGAATCCCTTTGCTTTGCAAAGGTTGATTATTTTGCTAATACTTTAGTTTTTGGAGATTGATGGAGGATCCCACATTGAAAAGCTAGCATGGAAGTAAGCGAGAAGCTGGCTTTAAATAGAGTGATCCATGAGGAGAGTAGGATGCCTTTCTTGGCTTACCCCTTTCACGTTGAAGCGTGTTCGTTTGGGTTAGGCGTTGGATCATTCATTGATCTGTATGCCGTTGGGTCATAGTGATGGTGACCATAGTTGATCGACACCCCCAGGGAGTCAAGGGTGCGACTATTGTTGGCTTCTGGGCATAGCAGCGTTCAGAGGGTGGATTAGCTTCAGATGCCTATCAGGTGTGTATTTCTCACTACTCTAGCGGTAGGACGGCTACTTCGGGCCGCGATGGGCCGAAAGGGGCCATGTGGGCCCAATGGGCCTACGGGCCCAATTGGATAAGTTGTTTGATTGTGTAGTAAATATTGGACTAGACTAGGTGAATCTCATATCTGTGGCTAGATTTGGGCTAAAAGGGCCACACGAGCATGTAGCCCTTTTTGGGCCAAGAATGGGCCCTAGGCCCATTCGCATTATTATTTCTGTTTAGAATACTTTAGTTTACCAAATTACTGAAATACCCTCAACTTGTAAAATTACCAAAAATACCCCCGATTTACAGAATTACCGTTTTACCCTCGATTTACAAAATTACTGAAATACCCTTGATTTACAAAATTACTGAAATACCCTTGGTTTACAAAATTACAAAAATACCATCGATTTGTAAAATTACCGAATTACCCTAGATTTGTAAAATTACAAAAATACCCCCAATTTGTAAAATTACAGAAATACCCTGATTTGTGAAATTACAGAAATACCCTCGATTTATAAAAGTACCGTTTTACCCCTAATTTGTAAAATTATCGTTTTACCCCTAATTTGCAAAATTATCGTTTTACCCCTAATTTGTAAAATTACTATTTTACCCCTGATTTGTAAAATTATCGTTTTATCCTTAATTTGTAAAATTATCGTTTTACTCCTGATTTGTAAAATTACCGTTTTACCCTTAATTTGTGAAATTACCAAAATACCCCTGTAGGGTAGAATTACCGAAATACCCCTGTAGGGTAGAATTACCGAAATACTGCTGTAGGGTAGAATTATCGAAATACCCCTGTAGGATAGAATTACCGAAATACCCCTGTAGGGTAGAATTACTGAAATAACCATGTAGGGTAGAATTACTGAAATAACCATGTAGGGTAGAATTACCGAAATACCCCTGTAAGGTAGAATTATCGAAATACCCCTGTAGGGTAGAATTACCGAGATACCCTTATGGGGTAAAATTACCATTTCCCCTAGGGTGTTAAATGACTGTTTTGCCCTTGTGGGCAAGTGACTGACTTGGACTGTGTGTTTGACGGATTTGATTATGAATATATGTTGGTGTTATGAATGACTTGACCGTGATTGTTTGATTCAAATATGGGCATGACATTCTGGATACATGACATGTTGCATGGGTTGGAATTTTGTATGGAGGAAGATCTGATCTGTTAGGATCGCATGGTTGCTTGACGACTGTGGATCCACCGAAGGCTTAAGAGGCGTATATTCGCACTGATTTGATAAGGTCGCACGAGTCACCCGAGACGACTGTGGACCGATTGATGGTTGAGTACCGATCATGTTATCGAAGGCTGTGTGCCGTTATTGTGGGCTTCGTATCGACATTGTGGGCTTCGTGCCGTTTTATTATGATTATGATGCTTGTGATATTGTTATTATACATGATATGACATGATGTGCACATTATATGCTATGATATGTATACGATATGCCATGTTATACTCATTATATGTGTGGGTTGGGTTTATATGAATGGAGGAAGTGCTAAGGGGTTTTGCCCCAGTTTATCGAAAAGGGCTTTGCCCCAGTTATCAAAAAAGGGCTTTACCCCAGTTATTAAAAGAGGCTAGGCCTCCAGTTATATGATAAAGCAGCTATGCTGCCAGTGGAGAGTTTGGTTGGGTGGGTTGAGTTATTCCCCACATGGAGAGCTTGGTTGGTACGGGTGGAGAGTAGCGGATGGTGGGTTGAGTAGTCTCCCTAAATGGGTTTGCATACATTTTTTGATATTACATGTGATATTGGAATGGGCATATGGGCCATACCGTTTACAGATACTGATACTGACTCTGATTCTGATTTTGATTCTGATTCTGATTCTCATTTGATTCTAGTTCTGATAATGTTTCTGATTCTATAATAGGCTAAGGCCCACCTGATGCAGTCTGTTATAATAGGCTAAGGCCCAATTGATACTGGAACTGTGGTAGGGCAAACTTTTTAATTCTTTTACATGACTGACTGTTCGTATCTATAGTACTGGATTACACACTAAGTTTTTGTAAACTCACCCCATTTATTAACCTTTCAGGTAATCCCCAGCCTTGGACGGATTGGAGTTGCGAGGGACTCGGAGAAGGCCACACACACTGCTTATGCTTTCTGTTTTGATTATTTACTCTCAAGTACTTTATTTTGGGTTTGGTTTGTAATAAGGCCTTTTATAATATTTGGATTTCATTTTAAGGTTTTCATTTACTTTGAATTATATCTGCTAGAGGTGAATCGCGGTTTTTCCAAAATGTTAACTGTTTTCGAACACTACGTCTTTTGCAACTAATTAAATAAAGCTTCCGCAACAAAGAAGGTTTTAAAGGTAATAGTGTTTTTAAAAAAGGGATTAACTTTTAGTTGACCACATTTTGAAAATAAACAAACACAAGTTTTGGTTGGCAACAAGTTTTAAACAAGAGATCTAGCCAAAATTGCACTTACAGAGTCCCCTATACGACCAACTCTAGCTTCCTACTCAGACTCCTTGATTTCCTCCCCTTATCTCTCCTTTACTCACTCCCTTGAACCATTCAAACTCTTCCTAACAGAGTTTTACCCAAAGTCCAACACTTAACTCTCCTATTCATAAAAAATAATTCCACTCTTTGTTTACCTTGTGACTTGAACCCTGGCTCCCCCCTAACATCCACACGCCACTTTAATAGCACCCTAGTGGCATCATTTAGCACTTTGCCATGGGCTCTCTTGTGATCCCTTTTGCTCACTTAATCTTAAAAGCCCACTTCACTAGGACCCCCTTCTCTTTAAAACTAAAATCTATTAAATCTACCGGGTTTCAACCTAAGCTTGGGCCTTCTAGAGGCCTACTAACGTACTAGAACATAATTTATACAGTCAGAACACATAAATTCAAGAATTACCCAAAAATCTTATAAATCCCGAAAAGTCTTGAAAATTAGGGCGTTACAACTCTACCCACCTTAAAGAAATTTCGTCCTCGAAATTTACCTGATCCAAACAATTGAGGGTATTGCTGACGCATCGCCTCCTCTGGCTCCCAAGTAGCTTCTTCTCTGCCATGATTACGCCAAAGAACCTTTACTAACGGAACTGACTTCCTTCTTAGAACCTTAATATCTCGATCTAGAATCTGTACAGGCTCTTCCTTGAAAGTCAAATCAGGCTGTACTTCAATCTCTGCAACCGGCACGACATGAATAGGGTCAGAACGGTATCGTCTTAATATGGAGACGTGAAAAACATCGTGAGTCTTGTCTAACTCCGGAGGTAATTCCAACTGATAAGCCACTGGCCTACTCGCTTAAGAACCCGATAAGGCCCAATGAACCGCAGACTCAACTTGCCCTTCTTACCAAATCTTAATATCTTCTTCTAAGGAGAAACCTTGAAGAAGACCATATCACCCACTGAGTACTCAATCTCCTTACGCTTCAAATCCGCATACGACTTCTACCTATCTGATGCTTCTTTTAACTGATCTCTGATTATTCTAACCTTATCTTCATCCGCTACCAACTTAGGTCCAAGAACATGTCGTTCTCCCAACTCAGTCCAACAACTAGGGGTATGACACCTACACCCATACAGCGCTTCATATGGTGCCATTCGAATACTTGCCTGATAGCTGTTGTTGTAAGCAAACTCTGCCAACGGTAAGTAGTCCTCCCAACTACCTCAGAAGTCAATAACACATTCTCTCAACATGTCTTCCAAAATCTGAATAACCCTTTTCGACTGATCGTCAGTCTGAGGATGAAAACCCGAGCAAAAGTTTAGCCGCGTTCCCAACGCCTCAACAACTTTTGCCAGAACCGAGATGTGAACCTAGGATCTCGATCGAAAATAATCGATGTTGGCACTCCATGCAGTCGTACAATTTTTGCCACATACAGCTTAGTTAACTTCTGAAGTGAGTAATCAGTGCGGACGGGTATGAAATGAGTAGATTTGGTCAACCTATCCACAATTACCCAAATCGAGTCCTTCTTCGTCAGTACCAAGGGTAGTCCACTCACAAAGCCCATGGTTACCTTCTCCCACTTCCAAAGTGGTATTTCACCAGCTGCAATAGTCCAGAAGGTAGTTGATGCTCAGCTTTCACTTGCTGACAAGTCAGACATTTCCCCACAAACTCAGCTACTTCTCGTTTAAGTCCAGGCCACCAATACAATTCCCTCAAGTCGTGATACATTTTATTCCCTCCAGGATGCATAGCACAAAGTCCTCCATGAGCCTCCCTTAAGATCGATTACCTCAAATAAAAATCCCTCGGAATGCAAACCCTACCTCGGAAACATAGAACTCCTTCACCATTCAGTCCAAACTCAGATGTTTCTCTACTCCTAACCTGTTAAAATCGAAAAACTAGAGACTCATCCTTCAACTGCTTTTTTTTAATCTCATCAACCCAGGTTGGCCTTACTTGCAATTCTGCAAATAGACTACCATCGTCATACAGATTCAGACGAGCAAACATTACTCTCAGATCAGATACAACTCTACGACTTAGGGCATCAGCCACTACATTAGCTTTGCCTAGGTGATACTCAATCGAACAGTCATAATCCTTAAGCAACTCTATCCATCTTCGTTGCCTAAGGTTTAGCTCCTTCTGAGTCAGCAAGTACTTAAGACTCTTATGGTCTGTGTATATGATACACCTTTCTCTGAACAAGTAGTGTCTCCAAATCTTGAGTGCAAAGATTACTGCTACCAACTCTAGATCATGAGTAGGATAGTTCACTTCGTAAGGCTTGAGCTGCCGCGAAGCATAAGCAACCACTTTATCCTCTTGTATCAACACACAGCCCAAACCCACCTGTGATGCGTCACTGTACACGGTAAAATCCTTTCCAGACTCCGGCTGGATCAATATAAGTGCCTTGGTCAGAACTTTCTTTAACTTCTCAAAAGCTTCCTGCTACTTCTTAGTCCAAACAAATGGTGCTCCTTTCCTTATAAGCTTTGTCAATGGTGCTCCATTACAGAAAATCCTTCCACAAACCTTCTATAGTACCCTGCCAAACCCAGAAAACTCCGTATTTTTGATACCGACCTCGGTGGCTTTTATTCTAGAATCGCTTCAATCTTTCGAGGATCTACCCTGATCCCCTCAGCAGAGACAACGTGTCCTAAGAAAGTTACCTCCCTCAACTAGAATTCACACTTACTAAATTTTGCATAAAGCTCCTTCTCCCTCAGCACTTGCAGTACAATACAGAGATGCTCATCATGCTTCTCATCAGTTTCAGAATATACCAGAATATCATTGATAAAAACAACTACGAACCGATCTAAGTATGGTTGGAATACTCGATTCATCAGATCCATAAATGCTGTAGGTGCGTTCGTCAACCCAAATGGCATAACCAAGAACTCATAGTGACCATACCGAGTTCTGAACGCTATTTTGTGAATATCCACCTCCTTGACCCTTAACTGATGGTATCCAGATCGAAGATCAATCTTAGAGAATACCGTAGCTCCTCTAAGCTGGTCAAACATATCGTCGATTCTTGGCAGAGGGTACTTATTCTTGATTGTCAGTTTGTTCATCGTCCCATCCTTCTTCTTTACGAACAACATGGTGCCCCCCACGGAGACACACTCGGCCTAATAAAGCCTCTATCCAACAACTCCTGAATCTGTGCTTTCAGCTCGACTAATCCCTTCGGTGCCATCTGGTATGGTGCGATGGACACTGGTGCCGTTCTTGGCAACAAGTTGATTCCAAACTCGACTTCTCAGTTTGGAGGCAAACCCGGAAGCTCCTCTGGAAAAACATCTTGGAATTCCTTAACAGTTCTAACCTCATCCACCATCAGACCCTCAGTCTCCGACTGACTTACAAATGTTAAATAAGCCTCAAAACCCTTGCGAATCGACTTTTCGGCTATCAATGCTAACACTACATTGGATAGATAATCCCTTCGCTCTCCTATCACCATAACCTCCTCATCCTCTATGGTCTTTAACACCATTCACTTGGTACCACAATCCAGAGTAGCCCTATGTTTAACAATCCAATCCATCCCCAAGATGAGGTCGAACTCTCCAAACGGTAGTTCCATCAAGTCTCTAGAGAAAATCTTACCTTGAGTTTCTAAAGGCACGTCTCTATACAGTTTGTCTACCCTAACCGAGTGACCCAAAGGACTTAGTACAGATACCCCACTCACAGTCTTCTCAGAGCGTACACCCAGTGACCCAGATATGGCACATGCAACATATGAATAGGTAGACCCAATATCTATCAAAGCAGTGTACGGCGTGTTAGAAATCACGAACGTACCAGTTATGACGTCAGGTGCATCACCCTCTTCTCTGCGACGAGCTGCATACACCAATGCTGGCTAACGAGCCTCAGCATTTTTGGCACCCCTGCCAAGTGCCCCTCGCCCTCGACCATTTCCATTACTGCCTCTACTTTGCCCACACCTTCTCAGCGGCTGCGGTCCACCTCTCACTGGTTGGGCAACTCTCTGGTCTGCAATTTGAACCTGATCTGGTTCCTGAGGACAATCCTTAACTTTATGCTCCATAGATCCGCATCGGAAACAAGCACCAGAACGTCTCCGACACTCGCCCAAATGTATCTTACCATAACTCCTACAAACTTGCGGTCTAACAACATTCATCGGAACTTCTCGAAGTGGCTCTTCCACTCTTGCTCTTTTAACATTCCTATTCGCACCACCTGAAGGTCCTGAATCTCTTCGAAAATGGTTCTGATCCTTCTCACGATTCTGCCGTTCAGTTTGCTTTACCTCCTCAGCTATCTTGGCCTTCTCCACTAAAGCAGCAAAGTCACGCTCCCTCTGCGGAGCAATCAGCACCGTAAGTTCATCTCTAAGACTATCCTCGAAGCGCACGCTATGCTCATATTCTGTAGCGACTATCCCAACAGCCTCAGGAACTCAGCCTCAGGAACTCAGCCTCGTACTCAGCAACTATCTTACTCCCTTGAACCAAATTTAGAAATTCTTTCTTGCGGGCATCTATATAACTAGCCCGAATATACTTTCCTTTGAAGGTCGTCTTAAACAATTCCTAAGTCACTCTGTCAGCTGAGGTTCCACCCTCACAGTGAGCCACCACTGATACGCCTCATCCCATAGCAACGATATGGCTCCTTTTAGCTTCTGCTCCACGGAACAGTCTAAATCATCCATAATTCGCTCCATAGCCTCTAACCAATATTCAGCCACATTCGGGGCTACACCAGATACGCCCCTAAAGGTCTCCGCTCCATTAGCCCAGAGTCGCTTAGAAATAGATCCTCGAATTCCATTTCCCGTACTTGCCCCGGTAACCCCTTCCAGAACATGAAGCATTGCCTGAGATAGAGCGTTATCCCCGGTACCTCGATCACGAGACTCCACCTCTGTTGCCGGTGGTACCGGTGCATCAGCCACCGGCACATATCCCAAAGACGAAGATCAAACCCGTGCACTACCTCAGCCACGCCCACGACCTCTTCCACGAGTTGCTCTTGTACTCATATCGTATTATCTGATTACGAATTTTATGCATCAGTTAAATATTTCAGTGTTTATTACAGATGTTTTATGAATAGACAGTAATTCAGAGTTTGTTTTTCACAGAATCATAGTCTGGCTACCATCTCAGTCTACTTATCAGAATTCCTACAGTTTCAGTCTCACCCTAACTAGAGTATCATAATAGGGTTTTAGTACAGACATATAACAGAATTTCAGAAACAATCAGAAAAATTTAGAAAACTTACAGACTTGGGCCGGACATTCGGTGTGCCACCTTCTTAGAAACCAAATTTAGAAAATGAATTTAATTTTTGAAATCATCCCTTTATAAAAAGAAAATCTTGAAAACAATTTTGAAAATAAATTCTTAAAATGATTTTTTGAAAATCTTTATTTAACATTACTTTAAGAAAACTTTCGCTTTTAAACCTATTCCACAACCGAGTTGTTGCAACCTGTCTCTGATACCACTAAATGTAACACATCAAACCCGGCCAGTGCGTTATGGCCAAATCTGACGTGTCACATGGATTTACGACTGTCTGTGTATTTTGTTTATGGTGACAGAAGGGATCTTTGCAAAACAGTTATTTGATGAAAAACTGGTTTGTTACTCTTACAGGTTATCCATTTGTTACGTTCGTTGTGTTTTGAAATCGTTCTTTAAATTTGATTCAAAAACCCGCGTAGCCTATAATTAGCAGTTTCAATAGAGTGTAAATATATCTAATAAGTAAAAATAAAAAAACTATTAAGAGCGGCCTTATTACAACATAAAACCCAAAATAATAAAATAGAATAATTAAAATACTGAAAAACGTGCGATGAAAACTAAACTTGCAGAGTATGTGGCCACTCTGAATCCCTTACAGCTCCAAGTCCACTATGGTTGGGGGTTACCTGCTTGGATGAAAAAAAGGGGGTGAGTTTGGAAAACTCAGTGTGTAAAATAACCCAACCATAGTCCAGGGGTGAAGCCAAAACTACTTTTAAGGGGGGCCGAATGAAACTTTAATTTTTTATAGTCTATATCTTTAAAATTTTTAAAGGATTAAATCAAATTTTTATAATTTTAGGGGGGGCCAAAGTCCAATTTTACCTTTACTAACTTAAAATTTTAAAAATTTTTAAAGGAGCTAAATAATAAATTTTCAATTTAGGGGGGCCGGGGCCACTGTCTGCCCCCTAGCTATGCCCTCTAGCTACACCTCTGCCATAGTCCCAAATCAGATCAAGCCTCAAGGTCAGATTTATTTGGGCCTTAGCCCGATACAAAATTCAGAATGAAGCCCATAGGCCCATAACAGATACAGAACAGATATATCATGTATGCAGAAACCCAACCCATATCCATCCGTATACAACCCCGTCCCAACCTTGCACCATATAGGGAGACTACTCGACCCACCCATCCGCTACACACCATAGAGTTTGCAGCAGAGCTGCCAGAACAGATAATGTGACAGAGTCACCAGATACAGATATTGTGGTAGAGCCACTAGAACAGATATGTGTGGCATAGCCACCAGAAACAGATATTTGTGGCAGAGCCACCAGAACGCTTCCTCCATCAATATAACCCATATCCCATGCAACAGATATACATGTCATGGCATACAACATACAGAATCAGAATATCATGCATTTCAGTAAAAATTCACCCTAAGGGTATAATGGTCTTTCTGCACCTAGGGGTATAATGGTAATTTCCATACTTAGGGGTATTTTAGTAAATTTACTATTTTAGGGTTTTCATGCATATTACAGCCATTAAAGTTCTAACAGAACCACCTACCGAGCGTTTTTATTGAATTGGGCCCCGTTGGCCCATTTACCCGATTTCGGCCTATTAAGCCCAAATATACTGAAGTGCACAGAATTTCACACTCTGCAACCTTATCGCTTGAGATTACCAAGTTAACCCATAGTCTATCTCACGAGCGCTCGCAAGCTCGCAAGTTCTCAAAATGCCGGCTTTTCGGCTTTTCGACTTTTATCGACCTAGTCTATGAGTGGGTGTCGGTTACACACCTGCTTGTGACGAAGAGTTGACAAAACTCCTCACAAGTAAAGCCTACAATCGGTCATAGATAAATTAGTCTAATAATCGACTATACTAACCCACTATACACTACAATATTCGGTCATAAACCAAAACAATCCCTAACATTAACCTTTGTCGATTTCCAACCACTAGAACTAGATGCTTTCCAAGTGATACTCCTCAATTCTCCTTGAATGCTTGCCCTTATGCCTTACTAAACACATACGAACCAAAAGAATGAGACTTTAGGAGCCTTTAGTCCATAACGTTAACTGCCCAAAGTGGTTTCGGCTTTTTCTTAAATTATAAATTAATGAATGAACAAGGTTTGTACACTTACCAAAATATTATTCTGCCTAAGAAGAGTTCCTAGATAACGATCTAATTTCGATCTACAATAGCTCCATCTACGAACACAAAGCGAGGCAGGTTTGATCTAAGATTCAGCTTTGAACACCACAAGGTATGAGAGTTTTCGGCTTTTGAAAGAAACTGATGATAGATTCGGCTTTAGAGAAAAGAGGGAAAAGTAGTATGGAAACAACAAAAAGAAAAGGTAGATTCGGCCAAGAGTAGAAAATGGCAGCAAGTGTTTAGTTTAGAAGAGAATCAAGGGGAAGAGAATGGATGATAAGAAGAAGAGGAGAGGAGAGAAGAATCCAGTTTTGAAAGTAAAGAGAATATGATAGTTTTTGCTTACTCAAATCGGCACAAATGTAGTGTAGGTTTTGGCTTTTAGCATCCAGAAAAGGGAAAAGAAAAACCTAAGGTACTCTACTCTGTTTTGGCAAAACAAGAGAATAACTCAAACAAATCCCGAAAATACACAAAATAATTCGGCATACACTAATCCAATAGCTGAAATTGCCAACACCAAGAGACCTAGCCGAAATTGCACTTATAGAGTCCCCTATACGGCCAACTCTAGCTTCCTACTCAGACTCCTTGATTTCCTCCCCTTATCTCTCCTTTGCTCACTCCCTTGAACCATTCAAACTCTTCCTAACAGAGTTTTACCCAAAGTCCAACACTTAACTCTTATGTTCATAAAAAAATAATTCCACTCTTTGTTTACCTTGTGACTTGAACCTTGGCTCCCATCTAACATCCACATGCCCCTTTAATAGCACGCTAGTGGCGTCATTTAGCCACTTTGCCAGGGGCTCTCTTATGATCCCTTTTGCTCACTTAATCTTAAAAGCCCACTTCATCGGACCCCCTTCTCTTTAAAACTAAAATCTATTAAATCTGCCGAGTTTCAACCTAAGCTTGGGCCTTTTAGAGGCCCACTAACGTACTAGAACATAATTTATACAGTCAGAACACAGAAATTCAAGAATTACCCAAAAATCACATAAATCCCGAAAAGTCCCGAAAATTAGGGCGTTACATATAATGTCTGTAAAAGTTTTGAACTGTCTGGTAATGCCTTTAACCCTAGTCTGGCGACGAATATGGGTTAGGTGTGTTACATGGGCCAACACGGACAACATCCACATTATTTGGTAAAGTTTGGACTGGGCTGTATAGTTGTATGGTCGTGGTTAATTCTAGGCCAGATGGGCCACACGACGTGTGGGCCCACTTGGGTCGTATATTGGGCCATGGGCCCAATATACCGTTATGACAGTTAAGGTTGTGCTAGATGCTTGAGGTGACTATAGACCTCCTGTTGGGTCGGTATGTGTACCTAGACCACAAAATAGGTAAAATGATTGAATTATCCCCGTAGGATAAAATTACTGTAATACCCCTGTGGGTTAAAATGACTATTATGGCTTATTTGATGGTTGATTGATCGAGCATGCTATGTGATAATTATGTGTTTTACATACATGCATGACATACTACATGGGTTGGGATATTGATATGGAGGAAATACTGATTTGTTAGGTCGCACGGGTCGTACGAGATGACTGTAGACCCACCAAAGGCTTTGTGCCGTTACTAATGGCTTTGTGTCATTACTTAAGGCTTTGTCCCATTTCTGAAGGCCTTGTGCCGCTTTGATGGCTTTAAGCCACTTATTTATCTGGCAACTTTGCTGCGATTCTAGTATGTGCTGCAACCGGTGCTAACACTGTAAGTGGAGCGATGGGTGGGTAATGTATTCCCTACAGTAAGTGCAGGGTTGGATGGAGGTAAGTGCAGGGTTGGATGGGGTTACATGCATCATACATTATACATACTGCATTCTGATTCTGTTTCCGGAATAGGCTCAGGCCCAAATTACTTCTATATTCTGTATGTTTGACTGACCGTTTTTATATTAGGGGATTACACACTGAGTTTTCGTAAACTCACCCCACTTTTCACTGTGTAGGTAATCCCCAGCATTAGGTGGACCGATGCTGCGAGAGACTCGAGGGTGGCCACACTACTGCTCCTATTTTATTTGATTGGGCTTTTAACTACATTTAAATTTTGTTTTGGGTTTTTGATGTAATAAGTCCTCTCTCTAAATTTCTAGTTTTAATTTGGGTTTTTATTTATCATAATTTATATCTGCTAGAAGTAGGACGCGATCCTCTAAAATATTAACGGTTTTCAAAACATTACATTTTCGCAATGCAATTCTTCTTTCAAGCTTCTGCAACAAACATTGATTTTAAAGTGCAACAACATTTGAATTTGATTAACAAATTTTTGATTAAGTTGTAATAAGGGTTTTACATAAGGCAAGTTTTCAAACAAAATCATGTTTTTGAAAAACACCTCAAATGGGTTGATTTTATAATTAACAAAGAGGCTTTAACCTTTAAATGAGTTTTTATCAACAAGACCAAGTTTTCAAAAAACACTCCAATGTGACACCGCTAGAGTCGGCCATAACGTCTAGGCTGGGTTTAGGGTGTTACATTACATGTAGAGTCTACAGAATTTGTAGTTAAAGTATTGAATCCGTTAGGCAATTCAGTGTTGTTGATAAAATTTGTAAGAAATGTCCATTGATGACCCGGGGATATTGTTTTCTAGCTAACTTGATGCTCCTACCGTTTGATAAGTTCGATGTGATACTGGGCATGGGTTGGCTGAATATGCATGACGCGATTGTGAATTGTAGACGAAAGAGTATAGAGTTGAAATGTCAGAACGGTGAAATTCTTCGAATTGAATCAAATGATTCGAATGAATTACCGATTGTGATATCTGCTATGCGAGCTTAGAAATGTGTGAAAAAGGGCTGTGATGCGTACTTAGCATATGTACTAAATACTAAAGTGTCTGAATTGAAGATTGAATCTGTACCAGTTATTTGTAAGTTTCTAGATGTATTTCTAGAAGAACTACCGGGTTTACCACCGATCACAGAGGTTGAATTTGGTATTGAGTTGTTACCGATATCAATAGCTCCGTACAGAATGGCACTGATTGAATTGAAAGAGTTAAAAACACAGTTGCAAGAACTAACAGATAGAGTATAACACCCCAAACCTGGCCTGGATGCTACGGCCAAGTCTGATGTGTCATATTGAAGTGTTTTTCGAAAATCGTGCTTTCATTGAAAACCCTTGAAGTTTTAAAAACTCTTACCGTTAAACTTAGCTTGTCTTTTTCCAAAACGTGATTCATTGAAACAATCATCCCTTTGCAAACATCGTTAAAACCTTTGTAAAAATTTTATGAAAGCTTATAAACCCTTGTAGTTTGCAAAAACATGTTAATTTTGAAAACGGTTTAAGTATCAAAAAAATTTGACCTTTTTCGTTAAGACTTAAAGTGAATGGAAGCTGGGCACCAGGTAGGATTCCAGAAAAGAAGAGGTGAGACGAATAGACTGCTTAAGTACCAAGCTCTTCTTAGATCCACTCCTAGACATGCACACTACCATTGTCACACTTTAACTATTTGAAATATTTATCTACAAGATCATTTAAAATTGCGGAAGCTTTGCTTGGTTATCGTGTTATTTTGAAAACAAGTAACTTTTATAAAAACTGCGTCTTAAAATCATTTATTTTCAACTCGATTTAAATAATATCCTACGTAAGCTAAAACCAATTTAAATAAGTAAAGAATAAAAACCCAAAATAAAAGTAATTAAAGAGGCCCTTTTTACAACCCAAAACCAGAAATAAATAATTGAATCTAAATTCAAATAGGTAACTTAATTAGAAATCCAATAGTCCAGTCCATGGGGCCACTCTGAATCCCTCTCAGCTCCAAGTCCACCAATCTAAGGCTCACCTGCAAGGATGGAAGGAAAAAGGGGTGAGTTTGGAAAACTCAGTGTGTACAGAAGCCCATCCAAAGCCCAAGTCAACTCAAGCCCATTGGGCCTAAGCCCTATCCCATCACAGTCAAATACTGGGCTGAAACCCTATTCAGATAACAGTAAACTGGGCCTTAGCCCTTTTTAGATAGCAGTACGGCCCATAGGCCCATTACAGTAACAGATCAGTATTAATGATAACAATGCATGAATGCAAGCCCATGATCCATGTGGGGAGACTACTGAACCCATCCAACCGCTACACACCACCCGTACCAACCATCACACCATGTGGGGAAGCTACTCGACCCACCCAACTGCTACACACCACAGAATTTGCAGCGAGGCTGCCAGATATTGTGACAGAGTCACCAGATACAGATATTGTGGCGAGGCCACCAGAACAGATATATGTGGCAAGGCCACCAGAACAGATATAAGTGGCAAGGCCACCAGAACAGATATATGTGGCAAGGCCACCAGAACAGATATATATGTGGCAAGGCCACCAGATTGCAGCGAGGCTGCCAGAAAGCTTCCTCCATCATAAACCCAAACCCCATGCAGCAGGCATACATGCTATGACATATAACATACAGAATCACATGCATTAGATATACACATATGTTATGAGATATGACATGCAGAAACAGAAAATCATACATTTCATACAGAATTTACCCTAGGGGTATAAAGGTTATTTTACACTTAGGGGTAAAATGGTAATTTTCCATACTTAGGGGTATTTTAGTACTTGTTCCAATATTACGAGTTTTATGCATGTTACAGTCACATATAAGCTTTAGTTCCATCTTAGCAGTCAATTTAGCAGATTTTAACAATTTCAGTCACTGGGCCCTAAAACTCCTGATGGGCCCTACAGTGTCTATTTAGCAAATTAAGCTCATTCAGCCCAAATTTCATATCTAGCTACCAGTTTTAGCAGTCCCGATACTACAGTCTAATAGAACACATTTATTTCCTATTTTTACTTATATGGGCCCGAAAGCCCGTGAGCCCATGTTCGGCCCATCGAGACCCAACTTACCAAGGTGCGCAAAATTGCACACTCAACTAACTTACCACTTACAGTTACAGATCTCAAGATTTCCAATCATCTTGTGAGCATTCGCACACTCACAAGCCCACATAATACCAACTTTTCGGTTACTTGGCCTTTGCCGAATTAGACTAAAGAAGGGTTCGATACACACCTGATTACAACGAACGATGATGATATCTGCTCCAACTCAATCCTATATTCGATTACTAAAACATTAGACCACGAATCAATGATAACTAAATTTAACATACTCTTACCATATTCGGGCATCCATGAACAAGGCCTAAATCCTTACCTTTGCTGAAGTTGATATCCAAATCTGGATCCGAACGCTCCACTGATCCAAGCCCTTAGTCAGCAGCCTTTAACCCTTACAAGCATAGAGTAAAATAATTGGTAACAGCCCCTTAAAGCCTTAGGCACTATTTTGACAGCCTCCCTAAACACATAGGGATTCCAACTTTTCCAAATCCCAAAAATAAGAATAGATCACAGTCAAGTCATTCATATCACCAACTTATATCCACGGTCAAACTAGCCCAATCATCACACAAGTTAGTCATTTACCCACGAAAGGCAAAACAGTCATTTAACACCTAGGGGAAAAATGGTAATTTTACAAATCAGGGGTAAAATGGTAATTTTACAAATTAGGGGTAAAATGGTAATTTTACAAATCAGGGGTAAAATGGTAATTTTACAAATCAGGGGTAAAATGGTAATTTTACAAATCAGGGGTAAAATGGTAATTTATGGTAATTTTACAAATTAGGGGTAAAATGGTAATTTTACAAATCAGGGGTAAAATGGTAATTTTACAAATCAGGGGTAAAATAGTAATTTTACAAATCAGGGGTAAAATAGTAATTTTACAAATCAGGGGTAAAATAGTAATTTTACAAGTCAAAGGTATTTCAGTAATTCGGTAAACTAAAGCATTCTAAACAGAGATAACAATGCAAATGGGCCTAGGGCCCATTCTCGGCCCAAATAGGCCTACACGCTCGTGTGGCCCTTTTAGCCCAAATTTAGCTACAGATATGCGATTCACCTAGTCTAGTCCAATATGTACTATACAATTAAACAACTTGTCCAAATGGCCCCGTAGGCCCATTGGGCCCACATGGCCCCTTCGGCCCATCGCAGCCCGAAGTAGCCGTCCTACCGCTAGAGTAGTGAGAAATACACACCTGATAGGAGACTGAAGTTAATCCGCGCTCCAAACACTCTTAGCCGATGCCCAACCCAAACGGGCACTCCATAAAGCGAAAGGGATCAGCCAAGAAGGCTGTGCCTACTCTCCTCCTGGTTTGCTCTATTTAAAGCTAGCTCCTCACCTGCTCTCATGTTAGCTTTCCGATGTGGGATTCTCCATCAATCCCCCCAAAATTAAAGCATTAGCAAAATAATCAACCTTTGCGTGCAACGGGATTCGAACCAAAGTCCTCTCAGTAACCCTGTCATGCCATCACCACTCGGACACAAGCTCCTTTGTGTCATAAGTCCAACACATTTAACTTTAAAGCTCACCTACTTGCTTCCAGATTCATTTAAAAGAAAAACCAAAATAAATTGCAAGAGCCAAGACTTGAACCTTGGACCCCTTACTTCCTTGTCCCTTAAGTGGCGCTACTTTGCCACTACACCACATTCCTTTTTTTGTGTCTTATTACACACATAATTCCTTACAACTCCTCTTTTCCAAGTCCTCTATTCCTTAAGTCCAAAAATCCAAGAATTCCCCGGGTTTTTAACCAACACTTGGGCCTTCCATAGGCCCAATAACACACTCCAAACACGAATTACACATCCATATATCAAAATTTCAACATTACACCAAATATCACAAAAATCCCGGAATCCCAGAAATTAGCCCAAGACTTTTCCCCACACTATGAATCCTTCGCAGTTCACTAAAATACCACATTAACCCATTAATAATAACCTTCCATAACAGAATTCAACACATCAATAATTTTATTTCGAACTATCTCACACCCGCACCCAGGCCCAAGGCCTAATACTTCTAGGCCCAAATTCAGGGTGTTACATAGAGGCTTTGTGAGGCTAGTTTCTCACCTTGGGGTCCTCCGGTGTTGTTCGTGAAAAAGAAATACGGGTCAATGAGAATGAGTATTGATTATAGGTAGTGTAATAAAGTAATCGTAAAGAATAAGTATCCTCTACCGCGAATCGACGACCTGTTTGATCAATTAAAAGGGACTGCAGTATTTTCAAAGATAGATTTAAGATCAGGTTACCATCAGTTGTAGGTTAAAGACTCGTATATACCGAAAACGGCATTCAGAACACGGTACAATCATTATGCATTCTTAGTTATGCCTTTTGGTTTGACTAATGCTCCTGCAATATTTATGGACCTGATGAATCATATATTCAGACCGTATTTAGACAAACTTGTTGTTATGTTCATTGATGACTTTCTGATCTATTCACATGATGAGACGGAGCATACTGAACATTTAAGAATTGTGTTACAAACCTTGAGAGATAACCAGTTATATGCTAAATTCAGCAAATGTAAATTCTGGCTTTGAGAAGTTAAATTTTTGGGTCATATTGTGTCAGCAGAAGGCATCAAGGTTGATCCGAGCAAAATATCTGCAATTTTAGACTGGAAACCACCGAAAAATGTATCTGAGATCAAAAGTTTCCTGGGATTTGTGGGATATTACCGGAGATTCGTAAAAAGGTTCTCTATGATTGCAGTACCGTTGACTAAATTACTTCAAAAGGATGTGAAATTCGAGTAGAACGAGAAGTACCAACAGAGTTTCGATCGGCTGAAAGAACTGTTAATAGAGGCACCAGTTTTAGAACCTGAATTGGGTAAAGAGTTCGTAATTTATAGTGACACATCATTAAACGGACTTTGTTGTGTATTGATGCAAGACGGAAAAGTCATAGCATATGCTTCTCAACAGTTGAAACCATAAGAGAAGAACTACCAGAGACATGATCTCAAGTTAGTCGCGATAGTCTTTTGCATTAAATATTTGGCGTCACTATCTGTATGGTGAGAAATGTCGAATCTTCATAGATCACAAAAGTCTGAAGTACTTGATGTCACAAAGAGATTTGAATTTGTGGCAGAAGAGATGGCTAGAGTTACTGAAAGACTACGAGTTTGTTATTGATTACCATTCGGGAAAGGCTAATGTTGTAGCTGACGCTTTGAGCCAAAAATCTCTATTTGCTTTGCAGACTATGAACACTCAGATGATGCTATATGATGATGGATCTATTTTAGCTGAGTTAAAAGCTAAACCGATATTTTTGCAACAAAACAGTGAAGCTCAGAAAAATGACCGAGAGTTACAAGCTAAATGACTTCAATGTGAGTCTAGCTGATGATTGTTTAATGTTTCGGAATAGAATTTCTAGCTTATTCAGAAAGTTTTACATGGAGCACATGTTAGTCGCTTTTCTGTTCATCCGGGTAGCACTAATATGTATAATGATCTGAAGTAATTATATTGGTGGTTTGGGATGAAAGGAGACATATCAGAGTTTGTATCGAGATATTTGATCTGTCAGCAACTAAAAGCCGAACATCAGGTACCGTCAGGTTTATTACAGTCAGTGATGATTCCAGAATGGAAATGGGACAGAGTTACTATGGATTTCGTATCAAGATTGCCCCTGACTTCGAAAAAGAAAGATGCAATTTGGGTTATGCTTGATCGATTAACAAAATCTACTCATTTTATACCGGTACGTACAGATTATTCCCTGGATAGATTAGCTGAACTGTACTTTTTAGAGATTTGGCGACCACATGGTGTACCGTTATCTATTATCTTCGATAGAGATCTGAGATTCACATTGAGATTCTGGAAGAAATTACAAGAAGCTCTGGGAATGAAATTGAATTTTAGTACAGCATTTCACTGTCTGACTGACGGTCAGTCCGAAAGAGTTTTACAGATTTTAGAGGATATGTTACATTGTTGCATCCTTGAATTTGAAGGTAGCTGGAAGAAATACTTGCCTCTGATTGAATTTGCTTATAATAGCAGTTTGTAGACGAGTTTGAAAATGGCTTCGTATGAAGCACTATACGGTCGTAAATGTCGAACACCATTATACTGGATAGAATTAACTGAGAAAAAGATACACGGAGTTCAATTGATCAGAGAAACCGAAGAAAAAGTGAAAGTGATTCGCAATAGTTTAAAAGCAGTTTCTGATAGACAGAAATCATACGCGGATTTCAAACGTCAAGAAACAGAATTTCAAGTCGGAGACCGAATATTCTTGAAAGTATCATCGTGGAAAAAAATTCTTCGTTTTGCCCGAAAAGGAAAGTTAAGTTTGCAGTTCATCGGGCCGTATGAAATAGCTGAAAGAATAGGGCCTGTAGCTTGTCGATTGTCATTACCGTATTTTCACGTTTCGATTCTGCATCGATACCGATCTGATCCGTCACATGTCATCTCTCCAATTGTTTTTGAAATACAATCAGATTTATCGTACAATGAAGAACTGATCAGGATTTTAGCCTGAGAAATCAAAGAGTTAAGAAATAAATGTATAACACTTGTAAAATTTCTCTAGCATAAAACGGGATAGAGGAAGCTATGTGGGAACCTGAGGAATCTATGCGAAAATAGTACCCTAACCTGTTTACCGGTAAGATTTTCGAGGACGAAAATCCCTTAAGGGGGAGAGTTGTAACAACCCAATTTCGAGTCTAATCAGATCGAGTGGTTTCGGGACCACTTAACTGAGTTAAAATATTATTTTTATTATTATTATAAGTTTTACAGCATGATAGAATTACTATGTGATAGAATTGTAAAGCAATTTTATCGTTTAAATAGTTAATTCGGTAAAAAGGACTAAATCGTATAAAACGATAAATATGAATTGTATTAGTAAAATAGCTTAATTGGCTATGGCTTCTAAAATAGAAGGCCTTAAGTTGATATTATTCCTTTATTAAAGATAGTGGACATTTATGTCCATGTTTAGTATGATTTTTATAATGGTTTTTAAAGGTTATAATGGTAAACTAGATATTAAATTAGTTTTATGTTTTATTTCTTCTCCATGCCGATTTGAAAACAAGGAAGAACACCATTTTTATACCTAGCATTCGGCCAAGCTTCATCTAGCAATTAAGGTACGGTTTTTGATCCGTTTTTAATGATTTCTATGTTTTTGAGCTCGTTGCAGCTCGATGTAGCTGACCCGTACCTTGATTTCTAAAATTGGTGATGTTTTTGAAATGTTCCATTGTTGAATACATAGGTATTTTGATGTTTTTTGATAGATTATTGATGGTTGTTTATAAATATGCAAGTTTTATAAAGTGATTTTTGACAAAAATGAGTTTTAGGGATTAAATTAAAAAAAAGATAGAAATTTTGTGGTTAGAAATGTGAATAAATGAAAGATATGTGTTTGTTTGATAGGCATGAACATTCGGCTATGGTGATTTATGATGGAAAAGGTATAATTTGTCATTTTGTGTATAAAGGACTAAATTGCAAAGTAGTTAAAAGTATAAGGGAAAATATGTAATTTTCCAAATTTACATATTGTTGGACTAAATTGAATGTGTTAGTGAATAATTGAGCTAATTTAGATCAAGATAAACAACTCTCGGAACTTGATCGGGGGAAAAGAAAGGTAGACGAGTAGATATCGAGTTTACGAGCTAAATCGAGGTAAGTTCATATAATTAGAATCGAACTTATATTATATTTAGAATTGCTAATTTTAATGTTATTTGATTGTATAATGAACTTTGAAATCAAATTGCCTATTGAATACATGTTGAGTTTTATATTGTATAAATGTATTTATGAAATAATAGATTGAAATACTTATTGGTTACATGTTCAATTTGATTACTGAGTCCCATTTGAACTGTAGAAAGTCGTAGGATGCAAGTGACATGTCACTAGGGTCACAGGTTGGTTGAGCTCCTGCATTCGTTGCGGACTCACCACAACTCATGAGCTTACATGTTCAGCCTTCGGGATTACCGTTCAGCCTTTGGGCTTACCATTCAGCCTTCAAGCTAACCATTCAGCCTTCGGGCTTACATGTTCAGCCTTCGGGCTTACTGTTACCAACTCATGAGAAGCATACAGTACATGGTTCGAAAGAGCATATATGATGAATTGACGGATTTACAAGTTTACATATATACACTGTGTGTCTACAACCCGAGTATCCCTGATGTTTCCAAAGGTTCAACGGGCAATATACCGATATGAAAATAAGAAAATATATGTTATAAAGATACAAAATGTACATGGTATGTATATATGTTGTATGAATTACATTGACTACATGAACTACATGAATGATATGTTACAAGTATATGATTACATGGTATATGTTACATGGTTTACAAGGATTATGTGGTACAAGGGTATAAATGCTGTATAATGACTTGATAAATAAAGTATATGAGTTATATGTATGAAATTTGACATGGATTATATGATCTTATAAATAGAAGATGAAAGGTGATATGTTATAGGTATTGAAATGTAAATGAATGTTATGCTTGGTTCCATCCCTTATATGGGTGAATATATGATTGTTATATATGACTAACATGTGGTTGAATCCTTTGAATAGGCAAATGAGCATATGAGTTGGTTATTAATATTTAAATTGCTTATTTTTACTTGGTAGGTTTGTTTCTATATTATACGGGCTTACTAAGGTTTTAAAGCTTACGCTGTTTTTTTTTTTGTGTTTTATAGATTCAAAACCTAGCTCGATTCTGGACAAAGTCAGAGATTGCCATCACACTATCTGGACAGCTTTTGGTACTTTGGAACCTTGTATATGATGTAAATTATGGCATGTATAGGCTAGTTTTTAAGTTGATGTTTATGGCTATTTATGTGTTAATGAATGTGGTATGTTTTGGTATTTGTTCAAGCTATGAGATATGGCTTGAAATGGTAATGTTAGCTTGTTGTGAATGCATTATATGTTATGTCTTTTATATGGTAATTTGAATGAGTGGTACGTGCTATATGTGATGTTTAAATGTGATTAATTGATAGGTTTTATTGGGATTGAATTGGTAAGTTGAAATAGGTATGGAATTGACTCATTTGGTACATGTTTGATGAAGCAAATTGGTATGAAATTTGGTTGATGATGAATTGGTATAAATGTGCTTGTTTTGGCTGAATTGGTTGCTAAATTGGTATATGAATTGTTGAAAAATAATGCTTGTAGGTACATAAGTAAATTGGCTGAAATGTGTAAGAAAGTATTGGAGTGGGATGGATGGGTTGATTTTATCCCCATATTTGTTGTGTAGGGATGGGTAGGTCGATTTTATCCCCACATGGTGTGTAGGGTTGGACGGAGTTGGTGCGCGGGGTTGGTGGGTATGTTTCTAATATTCTGATCTGTTATGAATGCTATATCTATGATGGGCTAAGGCCCTAAGTCTATATCTGATTCTGTTTTTGAGTGGGCTATGGCCAACAGCGATTCTGTAAAGAGCTCAGGCCCGAAATATGTCTATATTCTGTTGTCTGACTATATGTATGTTGAATTGCAGGGATGTACACACTGAGTTTGTGAAAACTCACTCCTTTATTTGTTTTATCTGTCAGGTAATCCCCAGCAATAGATGGATCAGTGCAGCGGAGGGCTCGATGGTGACCACTGCCTTACACATTTCAGTTTAAGACCTTAATGCTTTAATGCATTATTTACAACTTTGGGAATTTTTGATGTAATTTCTTTCTGGACTTTGGGACTGTTTAGACTTTAATTTGGGTTTTGAACTATTAAACTTGAGTTTATATACTTGATAAACGCTAAATTATACATATTTTTACTTCATGTTTAGCCTATATTTTGGATAAATTATTATCAATTATGTGAGAATTGGTGCTCTTAACCTTTCTTTTAAGTATCTTATACTCAGGAGAGCATAGGGAAGAGAAAAGAATAGAAAATAGATCGAAAATGAGGAAAATAGGCCAAAAATGACATAACACACGGCCGTGCCACACGGTCGTGCCACATGAAGATCACACGGTCCAGCCCTCGACAAGCACGGCCAGGCCACACGACTGTGCCCCTATGATAGTTCCACACGGCCTTTGTCGAACTCACACGGGTGTGGCACACGGGCGTGTTCTAGTCGTAAGGAAGGGGAATTTCACTCGAATTGAGATGCTTAGAGGCTAAGAAAGACCCCCCAGAAGGCTCTATATAAAGACCCCATGAGGCAATAGGCAAAAGACACTTTATACACCTTTAGATATAGAATATTTAGATTTCTTCTCATCTTTCTGCCACACAAAGGGTAGAAGCAAGGGATTACTCCAGAGGAGAAGCCGGCTGATTCATCTCAGAAGCTGGAATTCTGCAGCAACATAGAGGATCTCCCTAAATTCCTTCAAGGGTTTTTGGTTTCTTTTATGTTTTGCTATTTTATATCTTCTGAGATGTTTTCTTTCTTTATTATGAACTAAACCCCTCAAATACTTGAGGGGGATGAAACCTAAGACAGATCTTGTTATTTATTCTTGATTTATTTGATAAATACTTGAATTGTTCTTAATTATGTGTTCTTCATTCTTGATTTAATAATCCTAGGCATTACTTTAAGAATTAGATGTGCTTAGAGCAGAGGAGCAAAAGTCCCTGTGATAAGAGTAGATCTACCATAATTAAGCGGAGTAGCATGCAACCCTAGACATAGGGCGACATAAATCTGCCAGATTAGGGTCAAACCTAATTTGGGGAGCCATAGATCAAATTAATGCAACCTAGGGAGTTAATTAATAAAGGAACTTTAATTAACAACTTAAGCCTAGTTGCTCTACGCCTCGACGGAGGGTTTAGCATAGGTTAGGGATCTCTACAGATCAAGTCAAGTAAATAAATCATATAGTTCATGGAAACAATAACAAGTGACGTCTAGGTGGATTCTCCCCTGAGTATTGTCCATATCAATAAGCTTTTCCCCAAAAGTTTTCGTAGTTTACTCTTTGTGCTTTCTTAGTTTAGTTTAGAATTAGTTTAAACAAACCCTCTTATATTCTTAGGCTAGATAATAGAAAGGAAGTAAGTAATAGTACTTTTGGTTCCCTTAGGTACGATAACTCGGTCTTGCCACTAAACTATACTACTGTTCGACAGGTGCGCTTGCCTTTGAGGATGTGATATTAGTTAGTTTTGGTGTGATAAGTCTTATAAATTTTATTACTTAATATCGCGAGCTGTTATCAAGTTTTTGGCGCTGTTGCCGGGGAATTAAAATATTACGAAAACTCGATTTCTATTACTTTAGCCATTACTATATTTATATATTTTTATATTTTTCTTTTATTTTTATTTTCAGTTTTTATTTATTTTTATTTTCTTTTAAATTTTTTTATTTTCTTTGCTTTTTCTTTTTAGGTATTTTTAGCTTATGACTAGAAACAACCCAAAAGGACCACTACTTTTTGATGAAGATCTAGAAGCGACAGTTCGCAAAAATCGCAGAGAAATTAGACGCAGTTTACATTATCCAGAACAAGAACCTGAGCAAGAGCCAGAACCTACAGAAGAGATGGACACAAATCAAAACATTCCACCACCTCCAGCACTACCAGCAGAACCAGTAACCCAGGATGCAGCTCCTCGCACTATGTATGATTATGCTAAACCTAGTTTGATTGGTACCCAAACTAGCATTATTCAACCTGCTATTGCTGCTAATAATTTTGAAGTAAAACCTAACATTATTTAGATGATTTAGCAGTTTGTGCAGTTTGATGGTTTGCAGGACGAAGATCCAAATTCACATTTAGCGAATGTCTTGGAATTTTGTGATACTTTTAAAATAAATGGTGTTTCTAACGATGCCATTCGCTTGAGGCTATTTCCATTCTCTTTGAGAAATAAAGCCAAACAGTGGTTAAATTCCTTACCACGAGGCTCAATCACTACGTGGGAACAAATGACCAAAAAATTTTTACTCAAGTATTTTCCTCCAGCTAAAACAGCCAAATTGAATAATTATCAATGGCAAGTCATGAGGACAAAGCCGACGAAAGCTACAAGAGGCTATAATACTGATGTTGTTACTATGCTTACTAACCAAGTAGAACTTCTAAATAAAAAGTTTGATAATTTTGTTAGTTCTACACAGGCACAACTAGTGATGCAAGGCGACGCGACTTAAGGAAACACGTTCAATCCAGATTTCGCATCCTATGGACATAGCATGGAAACTGAACAAGCCAACTATATGGGTAACAATTCTAGATCTCAAAATAACCCTTATAGTAATACTTACAATGCAGGTTGGAGAAATCACCCAAAATTTTCATGGGGAGGACAAGGAAATCAAAGACAACAGCCTCCTCTAGGATTTTAGCAGCCACCACCGCAACAAGAAAAGAAGCCGAATCTTGAAGAGATGTTTACCAAATTTATGGCTGCATCAGAAACCGTTTCCAAACTACTAAAACAGCATTAAAGAATCAACAAGCATCGATTCAAGGGCTTGAGAACCAAATTGGTCAACTTGCGAAATTAATTTCAGAAAGACCACAAGGTGGGCTACCAAGTAACACTGAGCCAAACCCCAGAGAACAGGTTAAAGTAATTACCTTACGAGATGGGAAGGTGCTAGCAGAACCAGAAAAGGAAAATAATCAAGAACCTCCAAGAAACAAAGTAGAAGAACCCAAGGAAAACACTCCTTTAACACTCAAAGAATACAAGCCACGTATTCCATATCCGACAAGGTTGAAGAAAGACCAAATAGAAGCTCAATTCGGTAAGTTTCTTGAACTCTTCAAACAATTACACATTAACTTACCTTTTGTTGAAGCAATTTTGCAGATGTCGAAGTACGCAAAGTTCCTTAAAGAACTTTTGACAAACAAAAGGAAGTTGGAAGAATTGGCTACAGTGGAACTCAATGAGGAATGCTCAGCTATTCTCCAAAATAAACTGCCGGCAAAACTGAAAGATCCAGGGAGTTTTATTATTCCTTGTTTGATTGGTAGTTTACTTATTAATAAAGCATTGGCTGATTTAAGCGCTAGCATTAATCTCATGCCTTACAAAATTTTCAAACAACTAGGTCTAGGGGAACCCAAGCCCACTAGGATGAGTATTCAATTAGCTGACAGATCTGTTAAATATCCTAGGGGAATCATTGCAGATGTGCTAGTAAAGGTAGATAAATTTATATTCCCTGTTGATTTTGTTGTGCTTGACATGGATGAGGACATTGAAGTACCTTTGATTTTAGGACGCCCATTCTTAGCCACTGCTAGAGTTGTTATTGATGTACGGGATGGTAAATTAGTTCTTAGAGTTGGTAAGGAAGAAGTCATTTTTAAAATCTATGATGCCATGAAATTTTCTAAAGAACAAGATGATTCTTGTTATTTTGTTTATACAATTGATCACTTTGTTCAAAATAATTTTCAGGAACTTTCTCTCATAGACACGTTGGAACTGTGTCTTGTTCAAGGTGAGGGGGAAGATGAGGCCACCTCTGAAATTGAGGAAGTAAGAAAAGAATTAGATTCTAGTGAAATCATTACTAGACACATAAGTTATGAGAGTATAAAGATGAATGATGAGCTGAGACAAAAACCTTCCATTGATGAACCCCCTAAATTAGAATTAAAACAACTACCAGATCACTTAGAATATGCCTTTTTAGGAGAAGATTCAACTTTACCGGTTATTATCGCATCAGATTTGAGCACTAAAGATAAAGAAGAACTTCTCCAAGTATTAAGAAAGCACAAGCAGGCCATAGCATGGAAAATTTCAGATATCAAAGGAATAAACCCTTCCTTTTGCACCCACAAAATTTTGATGGAAGATGAGTATAAACCAGCGGTGCAAGCCCAGAGACGGTTGAATCCCAACATGAAGGAAGTTGTAAAAGCCGAGGTAATTAAACTTCTAGATGCAGGTATTATTTATCCTATTTTTGACAGTTCTTGGGTAAGCCTTGTGTAGGTTGTTCCTAAGAAAGGTGGATTGACCGTGGTAACTAATAACAAAGAAGAATTAATACCTACAAGAACAGTCACAGAATGGAGAGTTTGCATTGATTACAGGAAGCTAAATGACGCCACTCGAAAAGATCATTTCCATTTGCCCTTTATTGATCAGATGTTAGAAAGATTATCATGTCACATGTATTATTGTTTCATAGATGGCCTCTCTAGTTACTTCCAAATCCTGATAGCTCTAGAAGATCAAGAGAAAACGACATTCACATGCCCATACGGTAGGTTTGCTTATCGTAGAATGCCTTTTGGTTTATGTAACGCTCCTGCTACTTTTCAGCAATGCATGATAGCTATCTTCAATGAATTTGTGGAAGACATCATGGAGGTATTTATGGATGATTTCTCAGTTTTCGGTAATTCTTTCCAACACTGTCTAAACAATTTAAAGCATGTTTTGATAAGATGTAAAGAGACAAATCTAGTGCTTAATTGGGAAAAATGTCACTTTATGGTTCAAGAGGGTATTGTTTTAGGACATAAAATTTCTAGTAAAGGGATAGAGGTAGATAAAGCAAAGATTGAAACTATTGAAAAATTACCTCCCCCTAACTCAGTTAAGGCTATAAGAAGCTTTTTAGGTCATGCCGGTTTTTATCGTAGATTCATTAAAGACTTTTTTAAAATAGCTAAGCCTTTAACTAAATTACTAGAAAAAGACGTACCCTTCAACTTTGACCAAGAATGTCTAGAATCGTTCAAGACCCTTAAGGAAAAGTTAGTCAATGCCCCGATTATGATCTCACCTGATTGGAATCTACCTTTTGAACTAATGTGCGATGCAAGTGATTTTGCAGTAGGTGCAGTTTTAGGACAACGAAGGGACAAGCACTTCCAGCCGATCTGTTATGCTAGCAGGACCTTGACAGCCGCTCAAGCAAATTACACAACCACAGAGAAAGAATTGCTAGCTATTATTTTTGCATTTGACAAATTTAAATCTTACTTAATTTTGTCAAAAGTTATTGTTTATACTGATCATTCGGCTCTTCGCTACCTCTTAACTAAAACTGTTGCAAAACCTCGATTAATAAGATGGATTCTATTGTTACAGGAATTCGACTTGGAAATAAAGGACAAGAAAGGAGCTGAAAACTTGGCAGCAGATCACCTCTCAAAACTAGAAAACACACAGCCCAAGTACCTCGACAAGATAAACGATCTATTCCTTGAGGAATAACGATCTATTCCTTGAGGAATAACTCCTAGCCTTAGCAGGTACGACAGTTCCTTGGTTTGCTGATTTTGCAAATTATTTAGCAGCTCACATAACCCTAAAAGGGCTAACCCATCAGCAAAAGAAGCGATTCTTTGCTAGTGTGAAGAACTACTTTTGGGAAGATCCTTTTCTTTTTTGAATTTGTGCAGATCAGGTTATCTGAAGATGCGTTGATGAGACAGAAGCATATCAAATTTTGAATCATTGCCACTCAGGACCCATAGGAGGACATCACAGTAGAACTAGAACTGCTCATAAGGTACTCGAATCAGGCTTTTACTGGCCTACACTTTTCAGAGATGCCAACAGGTATGTGACCTCTTGTGATAAATGCCAATGAACAGGTAATATCTCTCAGCATAATAAAATGCCTCAGAACTATATACTTTCATGTGAAATATTTGATGTATGGGGTATCGATTTCATGGGTCCATTCCCTAATTCATTTGGGAATAAATACATATTAGTAGCAGTAGATTACATGTCAAAATGGGTAGAAGCCCAAGCCTTACCTACGAATGATGCTAGAGTGGTAGTACGCTTTTTGAAAAAACTTTTATCTCAATTTGGAACACCTAGGATAATCATTAGTGATAGGGGCACACATTTTTGCAATACCCAATTTGAAAAAGTCTTGAAAAGGTATAGAGTACATCATAGAATAGCCACCCCTTATCATCCACAAACCAGTGGTCAAGTCGAAGTGACCAATAGGGAGCTAAAACGTATTCTAGAGAAAACAATAGAAACAAATAGGAAAGACTGGTCAAGAAAGTTAGATGATGCATTATGGGCTTATAAAACTGCTTTTAAAACACCCATAGGAACATCTCCCTATAGACTTGTTTATGGAAAAAACTGCCATCTACCATTTGAACTTGAACATAAAGCATTCTGGGCTATAAAATTTCTAAACCTTGATTTTAAGAGTGCAGGTGAGAAGAGATTAATGCAGTTGAAATTAATGCAGTTGAATGAACTAGATGAATGGCGCTACATGCTTACGAGAACTCACGACTATATAAGGAAGCCATGAAGCGACGTCATGACAAAAGGCTGAAACAACCTAAGCAGTTCAAAACAGGTGATATCATCTTACTCTACAACTTAAGGCTGAAATTATTCTCGGGAAAACTCAAGTCAAGGTGGTCAGGTCCATTCACTATTCTAAATGTCTTTCCATACGGCACCATTGAGGTAATTCACCCTAACCACGATACTTTCAAGGTAAATGGCCATAGGCTTAAACATTACAGAGGTGAGAAGTTTACAGAAAACAACGAGGAGCTTCGGCTCCACCACATCCCTTCTTGACACATTCAAATAGAGTCGAGCATAGACTCTAAATAAGCACTTCTCGGGAGGCAACCCGAGCACTAACTTAGTAACTTTTCTTTTCTTTATGATTTTAGTGTTTTTCATGCATAAACTAACTTTTTGAATGTAGAAATTTAGGACCACACGGCCAGGCACACGGGAGTGCCTAAGGCCGTGCGCACACTTAAAATAGGGACATAGTCGTGCACCCCGACCGTGTACAAATAGAGCATACTGTTCCCAAAACACGGGTGGTCGACAAGACCCTACGGCCATGTCCCACGACCGTTTCCACACGGGCTACCAACACATGCCCACGGCCGTGCGATATGCCTGTAGCAACCCTGCAGCATCAACACGGGCACACACAAGGACACACGCCCGTGCCTCAAGCCCATGGAAGACACTGTCAATTGGAACACGCCCATGGCCCAGAAACACACGACTGTGTGACGAACGAACATGATCTCCCACGCCTGTGTCTACCATCACATGACCATGTGATTGACAAAGAACCGATCTCTCATGGGCGTGCGCACCATTCCCACGGGCATGCTTATCGACACCAGGCGCGCTATAACGACCGATTCTTGAAAAGCATGGGCTAAACACGACTCACACGGGCATGCGACATGCCCATGTGACCCAAAATGTATAAATAGGAGGCCATTTTTAACTTTCTCTTTCATTCAAACCCTAAAATTTCTCACCCAAAATCTCTCCAACCCCGGTGAGCACCGTCACCACCCTCAAAACACCATCAAACTCGAAAATAACCACCACACGCCCGTGTAATAGCATCCCACGATCGTGCAATCCCAGAATTGATAGTATGTCATCTTCATGCGCCAGAAAAGTTGCTATCCCCGCCTCCAAAAAATGAAAGGGACCCGGGAGTTCCTTTTCGCGGCCCACCTCTGAGGCACGCCACCCGTTCATCACTTTCACCCAAAACTCCCAGCAGGAACGCTATCAGCTACTCCGGGCATGCACTATCTCTATTGGCAGGCATATTGATTGGGAGGCCCTCACGCAAGTAAGCCTGGTGGACGATGTCCGAGCCCTGTTAGCGACTGACCCATGGGACCAGTTCTTTAGGATTGTGGAGCCCACTTACCTAGAGCTCACCCTCGAATTCTGCTCCACATTCCACCTCCAGACCGTAATGACCAGATTTGACGATCCAGGGACGGTCCAATTCTATTTGGAAGGGCTCGTACGATGACTCAGTGTACCGGAGTTTGGAGTAGCACTTGGGCTCTACACTGAGCAGTTCATGGCAGAGGAGGACTTCCCCACCCTCTCTTGTCGCATCCACATCCGACCCCTCAACTACTGGAACGAGATCGCTCTGGGGCGGCAAGTTTATAACCCCAGCGTAGTAAGGCGACCGCCGTTGCTCCTTCCTTAAGGTACATTCATGCTCTTCTCGTTCACATTCTGACAGGTAGGCGAGAGAGTACAGGCATCGTCAATACTCACGACGTCTACTTCCTCTGGTGCATGGCTAATGGCCACGCTATCGACCTCGCGTACTTCATCGCGCTTGCCATGCAGCACCAGACTAAGCGGCACCGGAAAGGCATCATATCCATGGGCCCTTACATCACGAGACTAGGCCGCTACTTCAGCCTATTCAACACTACGTCCCAAACATCCTCCTCTACTTTCCTCGGCCAGATGTCCTCGCAGGGCATCCAGAGCATGTTACACATGAGGATGATAGAGCGATGACCAGGTGGTGGACACTCCCACTTCTGCCTTGTCCAAGAAGGCGAGGAGCCAAAGGACATTCCTGACGATGTCTCACCGCCAGCGGAGGATGTACCCGCGCAGCCACCACGCCCCAGACGACTCACCCAGACAGCAGCCCCACATGCTGACATACACAAGCGCCTGGACCGATTTGAGCAACGCCTCGATTACATCGACGCCACTTTAGCGCACATATGTCAGCACCTCGGTATTACCCCACCGCCACGAGATCCATCAGAGGACTAGATCCTCTTTTATTTTTATTTTTATTTTTATCTTTATTTTGTTTTTCTTTTATTTTATATTTTATTTTTTATTATTACTTTATTCTAACTCTTAAACACTGATCTTTATTTTCACTTTTTCTTTTAACTTTATTTTCCTTTTTAGGTTTATTTTTAATTTTTTCATTTCAGCTTTTTCTTTATTTGAATTTTCTTTTTTTTATATTCTGTTTATTTTATTTTCTTCGGCCATCTCCTAACGAAGTAACCCCTCTTCATTTTAACATCCCACAACTAATAAATCCCTTTGCAGTTTCAAAGGAGCTCTACAGCTCAAACTTCTATGCAAAAGGGAGCACCCTGCCACAATTGCCAACTCTTCCTCACAAAATTCATCCAAAATTCAGGGAGTTTCGATTCTCTCCCTATCTTATGATATTATACTTTTATTGCTATTTTTATATCCTTGTACATTGAGGGCAATGTACATCTTAAGTGTGGGGGGGGACATACTTTAATTCAGTATATCTTTCATGAAACTCCCTGAATTTGTACTTCGTGCATTGTTCTCTGCATTTTCTTCAATTTCCTATTAGGAATTAATTCTGATTGATTTATGATTTTTATTAATATGTTGAGAATTAAGAGATAGGCAATTGTACTTTGATTATTCAAACTTTAAAAACATTAGGGAATCAAGCATGATAAGTTGAAATTTTTGAGAACCCCATTTTTTTTGCATAAGTTATCTTCCCTAATTTTAAGTATTATCTTGAGATTTGAAATTCACAGGATTGACATCAAAAGCCATAATTCTGGTGAGATTTTGAGCCTTTTGAGCATACATTCTTTCATGCTCACTTTTATTATTGCTTTGAGTGAGTCAATACTGATTTGTTATTCTAGAACTTGCTTCGATTATACGCGTCAAGACTACATCATTGATTTGATATACCGAAATGATAAAGGCACCTAGGACTTACCCCACTTACTCCACAAAGGCCTACCTCCTTGAATTAACCCCTAGTGAACCCCGTTGAGCTTAACAACCTATTCTTTGACTTACCTTCTAATTAATAACCATTAACTTGTTTTTTTTTAATTTCCATTCAATTATTTTGATCCCTATTTTTGTCGAGATTTGAGTTGAAATTATTATCTAGCTTTATTCTCTTTTCCAGCATGTAAAGTTGTAAAAATTCAAGTTACTATGAATTGTTCCTAAAAAAAAATCATATATATATACAGTGAAATTTAGTTGTAATTTGTAATAGTTCAAATAGCTTTTGCATACTTCTATTTCAAGGCTACCAAGGAAGAAACGATGTTATTAAGCTTTATAAATATGTTCCAGTGATAGAGATTTTTCTAGCTAGATAATTTTTTCAGTTCAATCTCGATTCTAACCCTCTTTTGTAGCCTGTGACAACACCCCTAACCAAGCCCCATTACCACCATTAACAGACCTTTTGATCGATGTATCATATCAAATTATAGTGGTGGAGATTTGATTTTCTTGCAAGCTTATGGTAATAACTTTTCAGGTTGACAAGAGAGTGCTTAAATTTGAACCCTAAACACTTCGAGTGAATAGAGTGAATCTTTAGTAAGGATGTCAACTCCTGTTAATTAAGATGGAGAGATAACTACTTAGAAGAAAGGAAGAGACTTGTGTTTTCAATGATAAAATTCTCAACTTAGAATAATTAAATCTTTAATGTTCTTCTGATTGAATATTTCATTGTGTGATTACCTATGGATTAGTTTGAAACATTATTGATAGAGATTGTAGGTTGAGAAGAATGATTGTTATTTAGGGATTGAGATTTTGCTTGAGGACAAGCAAAGGCTTAAGTGTGGGGGTATTTGATAAACGCTAAATTATACATATTTTTACCTCATGTTTAGCCTATATTTTGGATGAATTATTATCAATTTTGTGAGAATTGGTGCTCTTAACCTTTCTTTTAAGTATCTTATACTCAGGAGAGCATACGGAAGATAAAAGAATAGAAAATGGACCGAAAATGAGGAAAATGGGCTAAAAATGACATAACACACGGTCGTGCCACACGACCGTGCCACATGAAGATCACACGGTCCAGCCCTCGACAAGCACGGCCAGGCCACACGGCCGTGCCCCCACTGATAGTTCCACACGGCCTTTGTCAAACTCACACGAGCGTGGCACACGGGCGTGTTCTAGTCGTAAGGAAGGGGAATTTCACTCGAATTGGGATGCTTAGAGGCTCAGAAAGACCCCCTAGAAGGCTTTATATAAAGACCCCATGAGGCAATAGGCAAAAGACACTTTATACACCTTTAGATACAGAATATTTAGATTTATTCTCATCTTTCTGCCACATAGAGGGTAGAAGCAAGGGATTACTCCAGAGGAGAAGCCAACTGATTCATCTCAGAAGCTGGAATTCTACAGCAACATAGATGATCTCCCTAAATTCCTTCAGGGGTTTTTGGTTTCTTTTATGTTTTGCTATTTTATATCTTCTGAGATGTTTTCTTTCTTTATTATGAACTAAACCCCTCAAATACTTGAGGGGGATGAAACCTAAGATAGATCTTGTTATTTATTCTTGATTTATTTGATAACTACTTGAATTGTTCTTAATTATGTGTTCTTCATTCTTGATTTAATAATCCTAGGCATTACTTCAAGAATTAGATGTGCCTAGAGCAGAGGAGCAAAAGTCCCTGTGATAAGAGTAGATCTACCATAATTAAGCGGAGTTGCATGCAACCCTAGACATAGGGCGACATAAATCTGCCAAATTAGGGTCAAACCTAATATGGGGAGCCATAGATCGAATTAATACAACCTAGGGAGTTAATTAATAAAGGAACTTTAATTAACAATTTAGGCCTAGTTGCTTTATGCCTCGACGAAGGGTTTATCATAGGTTAGGGATCTCTAAGGATCAAGTCAAGTAAATAAATCATATAGTTCAAGGAAACAATAACAAGTGACGTCAGGTGGATTCTCCCTTGAGTATTGTCCATATCAATCAGCTTTTCCCCAAAAGTTTTCCCAGTTTACTCTTTGTGCTTTCTTAGTTTAGTTTAGAATTAGTTTAAACAAACCCTCTTTTATTCTTAGGCTAGATAATAGAAAAGAAGTAAGTAATAGTACTTTTGGTTCCCTTGGGTACGATAACTCGGTCTTGCCACTAAACTATACTACTATTCGAAAGGTGCGCTTGCCTTTAAGGACGTGATATTAGTTAGTTTTGGTGTGATCAGTCTTATAAATTTTATTACTTAATATCGCGAGCCGTTATCAATACTACAACACAACATAGTAATGATTTTTCTAAAATAAACTAAGATTTTCGTAAATAACCACAGTTTTCAAAAATTGAATGATTTCAAAAGCTTCCGCGAAAAAAAAAATGTTCTTAAGCAAAACTAGCGGTGCATGTTTTCTTGAACTAAGTAAAGATAATAACTTGAATGGTTTTTATGTTTCAAAACGGTTTTTGAAAACACTCTCATGTGACATTGCCAGATTCAGCTATAACGTTTAGGCCGGGTTTGGGGTGTTACAACCAATATGACATATAACAAAAAGACCAAGTCCCTATACATGCCATACTCAAAATGTTAAAATTAGCTATACCCAAATTTTCTAATTGATTGTTTGATCGAGTCTCCGGCGTCATTCGATTCCTGAGCTAGCTTGGTGATACTATAAGAAAAATGGAAAAGAAAGGGGGGTAAGCATAAAGCTTAGTAAGTTTGCATGTAAATAATTAACAACATTAATCATGCAATATCATACACATGACATAAATATGACTTGTCACAATGTCATCAAGTATCGTAGATACATCTTAGAACATGTCATTTACATAATGTACCATAAAACTCATGTTCATGATTCCTTCATTCACTTCTTACCGAGACCTTACCGATGCATAACTCAAGAATTATAAGCTTCGTGTACATACCTGTACCCTTTTAACAAGTTCATACCTTGTCATTTCTTTGACATACTCTTGAATTACCCGTTGAACCACTTGGAATACTAAAGGATACTCGGTAAATCTCATATACATGGTAGGATGCCAATGCCATATCCCAGATATGGTCTTACATGGGATCGCAAATCGATGCCGATGCCATATCCCAAATATAGTCTTATACGAGATCTCATATCGACGCCATGTCTCAGACATGGTCTTATACGAAATCTCATAACGAAGCTATATCCCATATATGGTCTTACATGTAATCACGAAATTAGATACTGATGTCATATCCCAGATATGGTCTTACAGTGATCTCATAACCCTAATGCATGACATTTGTATCCTATCTATTCCTAAGGTTCAACTAGGATTTCGAGACATTAAAAACCTCGTCACATCGTCATTGAGTCATTGTATATAAAAATTCATAGAACAATTGTAAATATCATGCAATAATAAAGCATTAGATACATAATGAAGTAATGTTGCATTATTTATCCACAAACTTACTTTGGTAACAAAATATGACTAGTTATACAATTTAGTCTGCAACTTTATTCTTTCCTCGGTTTAGGTTTGGACTCCATTCCTCCTGATCTATAATAGCAAATTTCACTTAGTTAATCATCACATTGTTCAAATCAGTCCATAGATCATACTTTGGCAAAATTATAATTTTTCCCCTAAATTTTCACATGTTTACAAAGTAGTCCCTAGGCTCGTAAAATGAAACATACTCAATTTCATTAACATACAAGCCTAGCCAAACCATTTTCATGCTTATAACAGCCTACATTTTCTTTTAAAACACATTTTTAGTACCCATTTTATAACTTTTACAATTTAGCCCTTTTTAGGTGTTTTTATGAAAAATCACTGAGTAAAAGATGTTCATCACACATCAAACATTCATATTCTTCCATTAAACATCAAAACACATACATTTCACAGATGGGTCAAATTCCAAATGTGAACCCTACTTCAAAATATGGCTAGAAATAAGTAAATGGGTTACAAGGGTTTCAAAAATATAAAGAGCATTAAAAACGGGCATAGGATGCACTTTACTATTGAGCTTGAAAATAAGAAAAACCCTAGCTATAGAGAGCTTAGTAGTTTCGGCCCTAGCTTGAAGAAGATGAGCAAATTTTGCTTTCTTTTTCCATTTTTATTCATTTAATAACCAAATGACTAAAATACCCTTAAGGCTTTTCTTTGATATTTTTCCCTTCCATGTCCATTTTTGTCCATAAAAATAGAAATTGGGTAAATTTCTATTTAAGGACCTCTAATTAATAATCCAAAGCTATTTCATACTTAAAGCTTCTAGAATCTTATATTTTGCAACTTTTGCAATTTAGTCTTAAAAATCAAATTGGACTCTTATTCACAAAATTTCTTCATGAAACTTTCACACAATCATGCAAACATGCCATGGACCTCAAAAAATAATAAAAGAAATATTTCTACTTTAGATTTTTGGTCTCGAAGCCACTATTCTGACTAGGTCCTAAATTGGGATGTTATAGAGAATATCCCAAATGACCCCCAAATGCAACCAAATTTTCAAAGAAGCCTAGAAATGACTCAAATCACTTCAAATAAGCTTAAAATTGTTAAAATGAAGTGGCAAATATGTAACACCCCATACCCTACTTGATTGTCGTCTTTGAGCTATAAGATGTTAGATTCGTTTCGAGAGCTACTACAATAGATTACCACACAATGTAACCATTTATGTATATTGATAAGTGTATTACACATTCACAAAATGTTATATGATCATTTTCTAGGTCATATATGAGCTTACAAAAGCTCTATTGCTAACCCGAGGTCGAATAAGGACCAATTTGTAAAGTTTTTAAACTATCAGATTGATATCACGACTTCGAGGGTTCTAGGTCGCAACGAAACTCACTGACTTGATCCTTTTACCACATTAAGGGCCCGACATCACGACATGATTGTCTATTTTCAAAAAGTCCAAAATGGTATAATTTTATAGCATTTGTACAAACAATCTATACCTTAATTCAACCATTTTAGCAAGATACATGCTTTCTGTAACACCCCTAACCCGTATCCGTCTCCAGAATAGGGTTACAAAGCATTACCTAGCAAACAAAATAGTAAACCATTCAATTCATGCATTAATCCAAATATAATTTAATTTCATTTAAATACATTCAAAACATATGCATAATTGATCATTCATTTGGAAATTTATATCTAACCTATTTCCATACCAAAACTTACTTTAAATGACCACAATGAAGCCTCATTATCACATACCAAGTTTGGTCATAAAACCTTGCATCAACTTGACCAAATAAACATCAACCATTTAGCATCAAAGTACCACAAACATACCAACCATTAAGGTATGAAAATACCATTTTTACACTTCAAAACAACATTACAAGCATAAACATTAACTAAAACTTAAACATAAGTCCACCTATACATGCCATTATAACCATGACCCTAATTTTCAAAATCTACCAATGTTATAGCTGGATAGTGTGATAGATCTTCGTTAAGCTTCCAACTCGATCAAGCTTTCGATAATCTATAAACTAAGGTAAAAACAACTACGTAAGTAATGAATACTTAGCAAGCTTGTATAAACTTTAAACATAACATTGCATTTCAATAATAAACTTTATAGATTAAGTATAAACCTATACCAATACCTCAATATTTATCCACTTCATAACCAGCAACTCATAAATGAGTAAGTCTATCAACATCATATATATTTTTCATTCCTAACTTAATAGGATTTTATAAATATTATACACTATCATTAACCTTTTCATAAAACTATGAATTATTTCCTTTACTTACTTTCCATTCCATTTACTAAGCATAAACTTAAATAACAACATCAACTCACTAATTAGTATATTTATATACATCATAGGTAAGTTCATCCATAACATACTTAATTTCTCATATATAAGTACATTATTCAATTCATCAATCCCTTTTTCGTCATATCACATTTCAATAATTAACTTACCGTTTCATTACCTTTTCTTACCCATTTCATTGTATAATACTAGACATAAGCATAAACATCAATCATAATCTCAAGCTTGACATAAGGCTAATCACCATCATCAATACATAAGTTAGTGCATTTATGTATACAACTCATTCGGAGTCAATCACATGATAAACCATTATATAGGTAAATATACCTTTTGAATCATACCAGCTTTTCATGAACATAAGCATATTCCCATTTTTGTCATTTACCATTTCATTGGATATCATTAATATTAAACATGATACAATGTAATTGTAAGCTTAGCATAAATCGAAGCATCATCCACAATCTCAACTGCTGAATTCATTAAACAGATTACCTTACCGAGATTTTCCATTCGAAGAACGACTTACAAATAAGAGTACATTGTTAATAGAAGCTCATAGAGCTGGTCCACCCGAACACACCAATAGAAGCTTGAAAGAGCTAAACAGAAGCTCAAAATAGAGCTGAGCAGAAGCTCAAAAGAGCTGAACAGAAGCTCCAAAGAGCTGATCCACCCGAATCACGCCAAATAGAAAGTATAACATGAGAGTTCGCAACAAATGATGAACCTCAGTTTACTTGAGTAATATGCTGATATCTCCTTCCAATACCATCACCACTCCAAACCCCCGTAATACGCCAAAACACGAATGTACTTTATCCCGCGTTCAATTCAAAATGAACATCAAAATTCAATATTATAACTTAGATAATGATTCGTTTCCAACAATGGAATATATATAAATATATGCATCATGTTATACCATTCATCAGTTTAAATAAATATTAAATTTTTAACCGTACAAACTTACTTGGCCAAATCGTAGAAATAACAGTTTAGGGGCATTTTGGTTATTTTTCATTCTCCTCAAATTTTCTCTCAATCTTGATCTAAATTAATAATTTTATTGAATATATTAATTTAGACAGTAAAACAATGTATTTTATGCAATTTAATATTTTTGAATTTTTTATAAAATTACCCCTAAAGTTTTACTTTTATTCAATTTAGTCCGTGAGCCCAAAACATGCAAATTAACTATTTTTACCCAAAATTGACCCTAGAAGAATACTCATGGCATCAAATAAAACACATTATTGCAAAAATTTCACATCAAATCCTTGTACTTTTATTATTTTAATAATTTAGTCCTTAATTAGAAAATTCACCAAAATTATTTAACAAAATACTTTTAAATATCAACCAACATCTCAAAACCATCATTTAATAACTAAAATCATATAGATTCATCAATTTCAACATTCACAATCTTTAACAATTTCAAAATCAAAGGCACGAGCTAATTAGACCTAGTTGCAACGATCTCAAAAACATAAAAACAATTGAAAATAGGGCTAAAACGGACTTACTTGCATCATCAACAAGAAAGCTGAAGCTTCAAAGTCTTCCATGGAGTTTTTGTCCTTCCAAATTAGGTGAAGAAGAAACATTGATGATAAAACATTTTGGTTTTATTTTAATTTAGTTAATTTATTGAATTACCATTTTAACCTTGGTAAATACACTTATAATATCACTAATAGACGTCCATAATTATCCATCACAGAAATATATGGCATAATTACCACCTAAGGAAAGTTTAATTGCATAATTGGTCCTTCAATTAAATTAAATTATAACTAAATAAACTTATTTATAATTTAATCCTAAACTAATTAGGACTAAAAGAGCAAATAATCCAAAAGTTAGTAGATTTAAATCATGACATCACTGCTTGGAAACTTTGACCATGGTTTAATTACCATTTTGGTCCCTTTTTCTTTTTTCAATTAACCATTTAATCACTCAAATCAAATAGTGATCAAATTTTACATCTTTTACAATTTAGTCCTTTTTAATTAATTAACTATAGAAACGTTAAAATTTTTCAATGAAACTTTAATACCACCTTAATGACACTTCATAAATATTTATAAAATATTTACAGATTAGTTTATAGAAACGAGGCCTTGATACCTCATTTTCTAAAACCACTTAGCCTTAGGGTCTTACCACTTAAACTTAATAAATCATTTAAATAACATAAATTATCAAATCAAAAACCTTTTTAAAGTTGCATTTAACTCATAAATATTAAACAATAGTATTTACAAACTTACTCGTCGGATTTGGTGGCCATGAAACCACTATTTCTAAAACTTCTGAAAAAGGGCTATTACACTTTCAATTAGCTCAAATAACACCATTTCATCAACATTTTCATTCAAAACACCGAACTAACCATTCAACTTAAAATTGAGTCATCATATGCTCTATTGCAAAGTTTCAACCATTTTAACCTTTTCAAATACTATGATAAACTCTTATATGCATATAACAAGTTATAAACATTAAATTCACATGACATTTGTAACACCCTAACCAATATCCATCGTTGGAACAGGGTAAGAGGCATTACTAAGCTTATTACACAACAAAGCATCCAATTCTCATTCATTCACATATATAAGCATATTCCATTCATTCACAATCATATTGTCCCTTTATAGGGCCTACGGGGCCTTAAACATACTTTAGAAATGGTTCAAGACTAAACTGATAACATATGAAAACTTTAGGAAATTTTTAAAATTTCACTTAAAATAGGGGACACACGCTCATGTGTCTCACACGGCCACCAGACATGCTCGTGTCACAGGCCGCGTGGACATTCAAAATGGGAGTACATGTCCGTGTCCCAACCCGCGTCCTACCCTGTGTAACTCACTGACTTAGGTCACACGGCTGACCATATACCCATGTGCCTATTCGAAATGGCCACACACACCCGTGTACCAGGCCGTGTGCTAGGCTGTGCCAAACCTGTAAGGTAACTAACTTATGCCACATGGCCAGTCACACACCCGTGTGTGAGGCCATGTGAAGCATACTGACTTGCTTTTGATTTCAACATCAGGGGACACACGGCCGTGTACCATGATCATGTGTCGCACACGGCTGAGACACGCGACTATGTCTCTGCCTGTATGGACAAAAATAGGCCATTTACAAGGCCATTTCGCCATCCAAATTTGCATTCCCTGCACAAGCACAAATAATACCATTTCCATACACAAATAAGCAGCCAATTCAACCTTAAATCATCTGTAACACCCCAAACTTGGCCTAGACATTATGGCTGAATTTGGCAATGTTACATGAAAGTGCTTTCGAAAACTAAGTCGTTGATAAACCTTTTCCCCGTTTAAACAATTTTTGTTATCTTATATTATCTCTAAATCAAGTCATTTGTTTTCAAATCGTTATACATTTATTTACAAGTCATTATAATTTGTAGAAATTTATAAAATAGTTTCCATAGTGGTGAGTGTTTTGAAAAAAAAAATTGTAATTTTTGAAAACCCATGTTTCCTATTACTAGTGATTATAAATAGTAAGCAACGATAACAAATCCCAAATTAAAGTAAAAAAAAATCCATAAAGGCCATATACAGTAAAAATACCCCAAATAATAATACTTAAAACATAATCAAGTACCAAAATATATGCGGTCGTGTGGCCACCTTTGAGTCACTTACTGCACCGATCCACTTATGACTGGGGATTACTAGTATAGTAAAAAAAAAAGGGCGAGTTTACGAAAACTCAGTGTGTAATCCCCATGCAATTATACAGTCAAAATGCAAGTAGTAGCAGACTGGGCTTAAGCCCTTCACCGTAGCGGTATCAATTTGGGCCTTAGCCCATCACAATATCAGTAACAATGACTGTATCAAAGTGTATGTCCTACCCAACCAACCGTTATACACCATCTCCTGTCCAACCCTGCACTTTTGGAGGGAATAAATCGCCCACCTATCCCTCACTTACAAATTAGCACCGGTTGCGACACTAAACAGTATTTGCAGCAAAGCTGCCAGTATAATAGGCTTAGAGCATCAGTGATTTGCAGCAGAACTGCCAGTACAGTATACTTCCTCCAATCATATTATACCAACCCCATGCAATGCATCATACAATAATGGCATGCCATCTCATGGAAACATGCATACAATCAAAACAGTGTAAATATTATGCTCAGTATACAGTCACTCATATTCTAATGTCATATAGTCAGTTAGAGGTCTAAGTAAAGCTTACCGACCCTACAATAAGTCTACAGTTGACTCGGATAACCCATGCAACTTTAGCAGCCCAATAGTAAAAATTAGCCCACAGGCTCATGTTGCATGCCCATGTGGGCCCACACGTCTGTGCGCCCTACACAACCTAAAATGGCCTTGGTCTTGTGAATCACACGGTCTGGCCCAATATTTCCACACACCCGTGTGGGGTCCACACGCCCGTGTAGCTCACACGACCCATTTTGGCCTAGCCCATAAATCTCACATGGCCAACATTATCGATCACACACCCGTGTTTGGTCACAGGCCTACCACACAGGTGGTAGCATGACCATATGGCATCGGCAGCTGTATTTTTAGCTTTTCATCGATTTTCATTTTCAGAGTTATGTTTACACACACATCTCGATTCTATTTATTTAGAAACTGCCCCAAGCCTTAGAAATCTACACTTGATCGAACAAACTAATTATTCACTTAAACATTTATTTAATCAAAATCACACACGAGTTGACCACGCATTAAACTCACCACAGCGTTACCTACGATCAAGTAAAGAGGGATATTTTGCCCACTTAACGCCAATTAATGGCCTTTCACCCCTCAAATAGTTCCTAGGCATCAACCAAAAATAGGTGAGCATTGAAGCAACAAGATAAAATTATACCATTTATACCTACCAACAGCATAGGAAGAGAACCAATTATAGAGTAAGACTTAACAGCAAGAAAAGAATGCTTACCAGAAAAATAGAAGAGAAAACATAGTCAACTGCACGAGCAAGAAAAAGAATCAACAAATAAGTGGAAGGAAAGAATAGAGGGTGGAAAAAGATTCAACCAAAGAAAGAACAATGAAGAGAACCCTTGTTCACTACACGTTGAGAGTAGAAGATAATAAATGGATGGTCGACAAAGAAGAAGAAAGATGTAACACCCCAAAAATCTAAGCCTTTAATTTTTGTATGTTGTGGCATAAAATGCATGTTTACACGGTTGGGTTAGTGATTTAGGAGTGTTTAGGGGTCTCTGAGAAGTCTTGGGTTCTAGCCTTGACTTTTGGAAAATTTTTGTTTTTAACACTTAAGGGAACCCTGACTCCAGTTGGTAAACCTTTTAAATTTTGATGGGTAAAACATGACATAAGAAGTGCCTGTGGTTCAGTGGTAGGTGGCATGTTCTCTGTCTAAAGGGGACTGGGTTCGAGTCACTCCCTGCTCAAAAGAGTATTTATTTTACTCCCTTGCTGAGTAAGTAGTGAAGTTTGAATCGAACAATGATGAAGAGAGTTTGAATCGGTCTTGGAGTGGTTGGAGGAGGGATTTTAGGAGCGATAATGGGGAGAAAATCAAGGGACTTGAGTTAGTGAGAAGTTAGTGTCGAAATGGGACACTATGTTTGTTGATATTTCACCTTTGAGTGGTGTAGGGTGGTGCCAATTCTTTTATTTTCTTTCTAGTTCTGTTTTTGGCATTTTTTTAGGAGTCATGTTCTTTAAGGATCATTTGGGGTTGTTAAATTTTTCTTTTTCTGTCATTTTAAGCTTGTTTCTCCTCTCTATTTTTTATTTTTCTTTGATCGGGCTTTGGTCATTCTTAACTTTGGGGTAGCCGAATTTCTTTGTGACCATTCAGGCATTTTTGAGTTTGGATTCTTCAAATACCTTTGGCCGATTACACCTCCCTCTCTCTTCTTCTTTGTAACACTCTAAATTTGGGCCTTGAGTTTGGGTTTGGATAAAAGAAAACCTAATAATTGATAAGTTTTAAATATTATTGTTATAAAAAAATAGGCAATAAATGCGTACTAGTAGACCGTAGGTCTAAAACTGCTACAACTGGTAAATTAATCATAAAATTTGGACTAGATGGGCTAAATTAGCTAATTGGCACTATAGGGCCCATTAGGGGTTTTAGGGCCCAATGATTGTAATCTGCTAAAATGGGCTAAATAAGCTACCAACGTAAAACTTAGTCTATTACTGATCAAAATGTGCATGAAAACTCTAAAAACTGGTATAATTTCTGAAATATCCTTGTAGGTGCGAAGTGACTATTTTACCCCTAGTGCTAAATGACCATTATACCCTTAGGGCTAAATTTGACTGAAATGCATGATTTACTGTTTCTGTTTACTGTATGCCATATCATGAATATCTGTTGCATTGGGCTGGGTTATTGATGGAGGAAGTTCTGAAAGTGGCTTGACCACGTACTGGAGGCTTTGCCTCATCTTTCTGTTATTTGAGCAGCTATGCTGCAACTGTGGAGTGTAAAGCTGGGTGGGTTGAGTTATTCCCCACATGGAGTGTAGGGCTGGTACGGGTGGAGTGTAGCGGTTGGGTGGGTTGAGTAGTCTCCCCACATGTAATGGGCTTGCATTCATAATTAATATATATTCTGCTACTGAAATGGGCCTATGGGCCGTGTTGTTATCTGAAAAGGGCTAAGGCCCAGTTTACTATATCTGGATAGGGCCTCAGCCCAGTAATTACTGAGACTGGATAGGGCTTAGGCCCAGTGGGCTTAAGCTGATTTGGGCTCTGGATGGGCTTTCCCTACACACTGAGTTTCCAAACTCACCCCTTTCTTCCCATCTATGCAGGTGAGCCCTAGATCAGTGGACTTGGAGCTGGGAGGGATTCAGAGTGGCCACATGGACTGCAATTATTTAATTAAGTTCTATTTTAACTTATTTTATTTCCGTATTTATTTTTAAATTATGTTTATTATGGTTTTGGGTTGTAATAAGGTCGCTCTAATTATTTTTATTTTGGGGTTTTAAATTACTTAATCATACACTACTTTAATTCTTTTGAATATAGCTGCGCAAGTTTTTCTTAAAATTAATCGAGTGTTTTCAAAATCTCATCACACGTTTCAAACGAGTAACAAAGTTAAGTTTTATCATAAATCTCTTAATAACTAGTCTTGAATAGGATGTTCATCAATAAATCGGGAGTTTCTCTTAAGACTTAAATATCAGTTTTGCAAAGCTCACTCTAATATTAGTAACTAGGTAATATGGTTAGTTGTAGGTGATGTGACACACCAGACTTTAGCTGAATACCCCTGCTCTCCCTCTATTAACCTTGATCGAATACTTCTTTAGCATTTTTCCTAATTCTTGTTAGCCACCTGTCGTTTGCGTTACTAAAGCCAACTTCCATACTCTTCTCTTTCCCTATTTTACTTTTCTCTTTAGAATAGATCTTAATTTTGGTTTTGATCGAATATAGTATTGATCTTCCTTTGTGTTTGGTCTCTAAGTTTTGCAAGAATTCTCTGATAATCGGTAGGTATACTTGTTACCTCCACGTTCACTTTGAATGGTTTTCTGGACTCCTCCTCTTGCACTGGCTAAAATCGATTAATCTTTCTTTTCGTATTACCGATTCTTGTCCTTCTTTAATATGTGTTCTTTGGGTACTAGAACTCTTTACAAGTGAAGGGGTCTTCAAGTGTTACAGTTGCGTGCGAGATCTACCTACCTATTGACCAAATATCTAGGGTAAGTGGGCTGTGTTTTCTAGTGTTGGCCAAACGTTACTCCCTTTTTTGAACATGTGTTTTCTTTAATTTAGCATGGGTTTAACCTCGATTTAGACGATTTTTAGTGATTCGTTATGCTTGTTGATAAGCGATAAATTATACATATTTTTATCCCATGGTTAGCCCAATTTCTGGATGAATTAACCCTTGATTTGTGTAAATTGATGCTCTTAAACCTTTAATTTCATGTTGTATACTCAAGTGAGCTTAGGGAAGAGAAAAGAGCAAGGAATGGGCCAAAAATGGGCAAATTAGGCCCAATTCAATAATCAGCACGGCCTAGGCCTTGATCCACACGGGCGTGGCACATAGGCGTGTCCCTGTCATGAGGAAGTTCAATTTTACTCGGAAAAGGTTACTTAGGGGCTAAAAAAGCCATTCTAAACTCTATATAAAGACCCTAGGAGGCAACCTCAAGGACATACATTATTTTCCCGCCAAGACGGGGAGTTAAAGGCAGGGAATTACTCAAAGGGAAGCCGATTGATCCATCTCAGAAGCCAGAATTCTCCTTCAAGACTAAAGATCTCCCTTCAAATTCCTACAGGGGTTTCTGGTTCTTTATGTTTTTTTATTTTATGTAACACCCCAAACCCGGCCCAAACGTTATGGCCAAATCTAACGTGTCACATTGAAACAAAAACACAAGTTCTGATTTTAAACCTCTCTTAAAGGATTTGATGATGATTTTTAAAAGACTAAAGTGAATGGAAGCTGTGCACCAGGTAGGTATCCGAAACAGAGGAGGTGAGCCATGAAGGCTGCTTAAATACCAAGCTCTTGATTGGATCCAATCCTCGACATGCCCACAACCATTGCCACACTTTAGGTTATTGATAATTTTGAAAATATCTCGAGATGGAGTTTGTACAAAGTGATATCTTAGTTAAAATGTTATATTTTATCTTTGTAAGATTGGAAAAGTGAGAGTTGTTTAAAAACGTAACCTAGATCTAGCCCATTTTAAGATATAAATACTAACGCAGAATTCAAAGTTCAAAACCAACCAAATCCAGAAAGAAATTAGTTAAAATGGCCTTATTACAACCCCAAAAATAAATAATAAAATTTATTTAAAACTTTTAAAAGAAAGTCCAACTGCACATCATGGCCACTCTGAATTCCCACCGGCTCCAAGTCTCCATATCAAGGCTCACCTGCAAGGTTGAAGAAAGGGGGTGAGTTGAAAACTCAGTGTGCAACAAGCCCTTTCAGAGCCCAAATCCACACTTGCACAAATTTTAATTTTCCATCATATACTGGGCCGTAGCCTTTCGGTTAACTGTTACTGGGCCGAAGCCTTTATATTACTCATATCGCTAGCCAAAGCCTTTCTGTAAACGGTATGGCCCATAGGCCCATTTCAATATTACAAAACTCAAACCATGCATGTATGTAAAAACCCAATTGGGGAGACTACTCAACCCTCCATCCGCTACTCTCCACCCGTACCAACCAAACTCTCCATGTGGGGAATAACTCAACCCACCCAACCAAACTCTCCACTGGCAGCATAGCTGCTTAATCATATAATTGGAGGCCAAGCCTCTTTTAATAACTGGGGCAAAAGCCCTTTTCGGTAAACTGGGGCAAAAGCCCTTTCGGTAAACTGGGGCAAAAGCCCTTTAACACTTCCTCCATCGAATAATCCCAACCCATGTATGTAATGAGTAAAAACATGGCATATCGTGCATGTGTCATAGCATATCATGTGCATATCATGTCATAGCATGTAAAATAACAATATCACAATCATCATATTCGGAATGAAACCCTAAGGGTAAAATAGACCTTTTCATATAGGGGCAAAATAGTCATTTCCCATGCTTAGGGGTAATTTCGTAATTTTACTAACTATTATGGTTTTCCCACGTTTATTCATCAATTCCAAGTGTTTAAACAACCGTTTTTAGCCTATTATAGTGCATTCAAGTTATTGGGCCCAAAAATCCCTAATGGGCCCTTCGTAGCCGATTTAGTCATTTAGGCCCTTTTTAGCCCAAGTTACGTAACGGTAATAAAAATTTAACATGCATTTCAATCAGATTCCATTTTTACCCATCTTTACCCAAATGGGCCCACAAGCCCATTGGGCCCTATTTTAGCCCATCGAGGCCCAACGTACCAAACTGTACGAAATTGTACTCTTACCTGTTCCTTCCCTTCCGTTTACTGTGTTCATCGCAATTGAACTCATCCACACATCATCTCGTATTTACAGGTTACATCAACAACATAATCTGATGTTTCGGCTTTTATACAATATGAACCTAGGCTATTACGGGGTATGTTACACACCTGTTAAAAGACGATCGATTCTTCCAAGTCCTCCACGCACTCGTCCTATGTTCATTTAATTGATGTATTAAAACCAAATCTAAAAGAATAATCACTATAGTCTTATTAATACTATTCGGCCCCTATGCCTAAAACCGTAGATAGCTTACCTTCGCAATGTCGATTATTGATCCAAACTTATCCAACACCGCTTCACCAACCTATTGCTCCTTCAAGGTTTGTTTGCTTCGCTACAAGAGACCATAAAACGAATGAAGAAGGCTTAATATAGCCTAGACCACAAATCGGCAATCTCCCTAAACCTTAGGAGATTCGGCTTTTCTTACATCCATAACACGGAATAGATTAATGATACGAGAACTTACCACAATCACCTTTTCATACCACGCTCAACCTGAAGTAGACCGAGCTCTCAAAGGCTATCAGAAATCACACCACAAGCTCCTAAGATTCGGCCACCAAGTCCCTAATAGGTGTTTTGCTTCGGCTTTTGAATCCAAGAAATAAGAGATGGTTATGGCTAGAAAGGAGTGTTGGTAAAAGAGTTTAAGGGCTTTTAGGAAAGAATAGAAATCGGCCAAAAGAAAAGAATAGGAATTTACCTTTACATAGAAATCGACTGCCCCCTTTGAATCCTTCGGGATTTAGCTTGTGTACTATTCGGCTAACAAGAGAAAGGAGAGGATGATAGGTTCTATTTTTTTACAAGAACTTAATGGGAGAAAGAGATGAGAAAAGAAAGTTTGTGGAGGAACAAAATAAAAGAAAAAGAGAGTGTTTTGGCTTATGGTCAATCGGCACAAGTGAGAAAAAGGAGAAAAATATGCTAAACTAAACCTAGTAGCCGAATTAGCACTACAACACCCCCTTGGCCGGCCACATTTCTTCCCATTTCAAAAACTCCTAAAATCCCTCCTAGATATGCTCCCCCTTATCTCTCCATTAACCATGCACTTGACCAATTCAAACTCTTGTGAACAGAGTTCCACTCAACCTCAAATTCTTGCCTACTCAAGACACAAAAATAAACATCACAAATACCTGCATAGAGAGTCGAACCTTGGCCTTCTCCCTTCCACTTACACGCCACATTTTTAGGAGACTAGTGGCGCCACTTAGCCACTCTACCAAGGCTCCTTTTGTGATACATTTTACCCACATATTTTGATAAGACCTCCTAACCAGAGCCCCTAATTCTTTAAGTCCAAAATTTCAAAAATTCCTCCAGGTTTTGGCCAACTCATGGGTCTTCCATAGGCCCATTTACACACTCTAAACGTGAATTTCACAACCAATTACCAACATTTAAAATTCCACCAAACATCTCACAAAATTACTAAGCCCCAAAAATTAGGATGTTACATTTTATTTCTTCTAAGATGTTTTCTTTTATAATTATGAACTAAATCCCCCAAATACTTGAGGGGGATGAAACCTAAGACAGATCTTGTTATTATTTTCTCTTGAATTATATGATAAATATTTGATTTGTTCTTAATTGTGTTTTTAACTCTTAATTTGATATTTCTAGGATATTGATTTAAGTCGAATGTACTTATGTAGAGGAGCAAAATTCCTTGCATAGGAGTAGATCCAACACAATTAAGTGGAGTTGATTGCAATCCTAGAGATAGGACGACGAAAATCTACCGGATTAGGGTCAAACCTAATAAGGGAATCCATAGATCAAGTTAATGCGACACTGGGGGTTTTAATTAGAAAGAGATTTCAATTAATCAACCTAGGGTTAGTTGTTTTTAGTCTCGAGTGAGATATTAACATAAGTTAGGGATTTCTACGGATCAAGTTAAGTGAATAAATTGTCCAGTTCAAGAGTTGATAACAAAGTGAAGTCTAGGTGGATTCTTCCTTGAGTATTGTCCAAGTCAGTCAATTTTCCTAAGAGTTTTTCCCCAATTTACTCTTTTGTGATTTCATAGTTTAGTTTTAGAAATAGTTTAGTTTCATAAAAACCCCTTTTATTTCTAGGTTAAATAATAGAAAGAAAGTTACTACTAGTACTTTTGGTTCCCTTGGGTACGATATCTCAATCTTGCCACTAAGCTATACTACTGTACGATAGGTGCGCTTGCCTTAAAATTGTGATAATAGTTAGTTTCTGGTTTGATCATTATTATAAATTTTATTACTTCATATCATGAATATCACTTGTAGTGTAGATAGTAAACAATGACACGGAATCGAATCTTAGCCAGCGTTCTAAGGTAAAATTGAGACGTATTTCATACAATCAAGGTTGATGGCATTAGTTGGTTTAAGATTAGGTACTTATGATCTTTAACAATTAAAAGGCTCATTGGTTGCCTGGAATGAATGTAGGGTTTGGACGCACTTGGATCTTTGAACATTTAGTAACAGGTGTGTACTCACACTGTTTTAGTTCGTAGAATGGCAAAAAGTTGAAAAGCTGAAAAGTCAGAAGTACAGTAACGGTTGGCACTTGATCGCACAAATGCACGTGCGAAAACATTCGATATGATGGTAAAAGCCCCCGTGCGCGACCTCATGGGCCTAGGCCATTTTGGGCCATGTTGGGCTGAAATGGGTCGTGTGGGACCAATGGGCTCATAGGCCCCACATGGGTATTTATCACGTACATGTGGGAATTATTGGACCTGGCTGTGTTGTTCGCATGGCCAAGGTCAATTTTGGGCTTAGCGGGCCACACAAGCGTGTCGGCCCCACTTGGGCCACATAATGGGCATTGGGAGCAATTATACTATTTTATTACAAAAGGTTGAATAGGTCGCACGATTGTGAACCTACTGATGGTTCGGTAAGGGTACCTAGACCTTGAACTAAGAAATGACCGTTATGCCTCTGAAGGGAAAAATGTCTATAATACCCTTATGTGATATGTGTGTAATTAAGTATGCCATCTGTTATTTATGTTTGCATTCATTTGTGATATTATGCTGCATGGGGATGGGAACTTATAATTGGAGGAAGTGATTGATCTGTTAAGGTCGCATGGGTCGCACGAGGCGACTATGGACCTATACTGGTTAGGGTCACATAGGTCGCACGAGACGACTGTGGACCCACCATTGGCTTAAAGCCACTTATGTGATTGGCAGCTTTTCTGCGATATTGGTTAGTGCTGCAACTGGTGCTAACATTGGGAGTGTAGGGTTGGATGGGTCGATTTAGTCCCCACAGAAGTGTAGGGTTGGACAGGAGATGGAGTGTAGGGGTTGGGGTTGTACGCATCATATATGTTGATTTCTGATACTGTTATGGGCAAAGGCCCAACCGAGGCTATTACGGGCTAAGGCCCAATTGCCACTGTTATTGTAATGGGCATAGGCTGAGATTGATATGTTACATATTATTGTTGATGGGGTAGTGCACATTGAGTTTTGCAAACTTACCCCTCTGTTTAATTGTGCAGGTAGTCCCTAGTGATAGGTAGTTCGACTAATCGGAGGACCTAGAGGTGGCCACACTATGGACAGCTACATTTATAATACATTATCTTTTTTTATTTACGTTTTCATTATTTTGGTTTTTATGTAATAAGGACTTTCTCTAGTTTGCATTTTAATACTAGTTTTAATTTACTTGGGTTTCTTAACATTTAGTTTTATGCCTCGGGTTTTAAAAAGAAAATAACGTTTTACAAGACAAATGCATGCACACAAATATTTTCAAAGAAAAGCTTCCGCTATAAATGAATGTTAAAAGTTTTAACAACATAAGGTTTTTAATCTATCCTTAATATACACAAAGAGTCTAAACTGAGTTTGGATTTTCGATAACAATCTGCTTTAAAAGCTAGTAACTTAATCAAAGGATACATATTTTTAAATTAAAAACCCGTTCTGAAATTATTATTTTATAGCGATTTGACCAATGGATTTTGAGATTTCCAACGATATCAAAATTATACGAATCACCCCTCAATGTGACGCCGCCAGATTCGATCATAATATTTGGGCTGAGTTTGGGGTTTTATATTTAATGGTATCAGAGCCAGGTTGCAAAACTCGACTGTGGAATGGGTTTTAAAAGTTATTTTTTTGTTGAAGTATTTGGAAGGATTTTTTTAGTCGTGTGGCACACTGAGTCTCTAGCGCTGAACTAGTAAGTTTTCTTAATACTAATATATGTTTTAAACTATTATACTATAGATAGGAAATACTTGGATTACCTGAGATAACATACTATACTAAGATTCTTTAGTTAGAGTAAACTGAAAATCGTAGGAAACTAAGCCTGGAGTGAGCCTACGATTGCGAAAACAAACTCTGAATTACTGCTTCTCATAAAACATCTGCTTTAATTTCTAAAACTATAACTAATTTGCATAAAATTCTTCATTCAAATAACTCGCAAAATGATAATGAGCACTAGAGGTACTTGTAAAAGGTGTGCAAGGGGTCGCGGCAAAGGTCGTGGAAGTGCTAGGGCTGGGTCTTCGTCATCGGTCCACAAGCCTAATGTTGAGGCTAGGGAGGCACCGGCTTCCCTGGTAACTGAGACAGGGTCGTACGATCGAGTAGCTGAGGATGACGTACTGTCTCAAGCGATGCTGAGGATTCTAGAAAGGGTCGCTGGGCCCAATACTAGTGCTGGGGGCCGTGGGTCGATTTTAGAATGACTCCGGTCGAATAGAGCGGAGATCTTCAGGGGTATCACTGGAGTAGCCCCTGATGTGGCTGAATATTGGTTGGAGTCTACAAAAAGAATAATGGATGACCTTAACTGCACCCCCGAGTAAAAATTAAAAGGTGCAGTGTCATTGCTGCAAGAGGAAGCCTATCAATGGTCGCTTACTATGAAAGAGGGCACTCCGCCTGATTGAGTAACTTGGGAATTCTTCAAGTCTACATTTCAAGGGTAATAAATGGGCGCGAGTCATGTGGATGCCCAGAGGAGAGAATTCTTAAACTTGACACAGGGGCAAAGAGCTGTGGCTGAGTATAAGGTGGGATTTCTACGACTTAGTCGATATGCCCGAGTGATGGTGGCAACAGAATATAAGTTATGTGTTCATTTTGAGGACGACCTCAAGGATGGTCTTCGGGTGTTGATAGCTTTGCAGAGCGAGCGAGATTTTGCTGCATTGGTAGGGAAAGCAAAAATCGCTGAAGATGTGAAGCGCATTGAGCGCCAAAACTGGGAAACGGAAAGGGGTAGAAACAAGAGAGATTCAGAGCCTTCCAATTTCATCCAGAGGCCTAAGAAAAAGGCCAAAGTAGATGGGCCAGTCAGAGCTGGGCCCCTTGTTGCCGCTTTTGGGTTGCCACATTGTGCTGATTGTGGGAAATGCCATCTAGGTGAATGTTGCAAAAGGACGAGAGCCTGTCTGAGTTATGGATTGATGGAGCACCGTATTAGAGAATGTCTTTGGAGGCCGGATCAGATGCAAGCTGTAGGTAGAGGTAATGTACAGCCGTCGATGGGTGGTCAACAGTCGCCGAGAGGCCAAGGTCAGGCCTGGGGTAGAATCAGTTTGGGACGTGGTCATGGAGCACCGGGCAGAGGTGCTAGACATGCTGAGGCGTGGTAGCCAACTCTGGTTTATGTTGCTCGTCTCTGAGAGGATGAAGATGGCATAGACGTGATTACCGGTATGTTCTTTATCTATGAGGTACCTTTTACTGCACTGATTGACATTGGGTCTGCACATTCGTACATTGCATGCTCTATGACTGAGACTTTGGGTGACATGTTTGAAATTACTGCAAGTGAGGTTACTATATTGAGTCCTCTAAGGCAGTCTGTGAATGTGAACAAGCTATTTAGGGATATGCCTTTAATGGTCCAAGGGGTTATCTTTTTAGTGAACTTGATGGAACTGCCTTTTGGCGAATTTGATCTAATCTTGGGGATAGATTGGATGGTGAAACATCGGGCAAGTTTGGATTGTGCTACGAAACGCATGATACTAAAAACTACAGAGAATGAAGAGGTGGTGGTGATTGGAGAGCGTCGGGATTATTTATCAAATGTAATTTTTGCATTAAGGGCCGAGAAATTGGTTTGTAAGGGTTGTGAGGCGTATTTAGCTTACATCAGTAATTCGGCATCTGAAAGTTCTTCTGTCAAGGCTTTAAGGATGGTCAGTTAGAGAGTGTGATTTAGGTACTGGAGGACATGTTAAGGGGATATATAATAGAGTTCCGAGGTAGTTGGGAGGACTTCTTGCCATTAGCGGAGTTTACGTATTATAATAGCTACCAGTTGTTCATTCAAATGGCACCGTATGAGGCGTTATATGGTCATAGGTGTCGAACTCCTTCATGTTGGACTAAACTAGGTAAACAGCGTGTTCTGGGGCCGAAGTTGGTTTCAGATACCGAAGATAAGGTTAAGTTAATTCGGGATTGGTTAAAGGCAACAATAGATAGACAAAAGTCATATGCGGACTTGAAACCCAAAGAGGTCGAGTATTCTGTAGGGGATTTCGTATTTCTCAAGGTTTCCCCATGGAAGAAAATATTGAGATAAAGACAAGTTAAGCCCTAGATTTATTAGGCCTTACTGGGTACTGAAGCGTGTGGGACCAGCTACTTATCAGTTTGAGTTACCTCTAAAGCTGGATTAAATTCACGATGTGTTTCATGTTTCAATACTAAGGTGTTACCGCTCCAATCCTTCGCATATTGTCTCGACTGAAGAGATCGAGGTTAAGCCAGAGCTTACTTTCGACGAGAAACTGATGCAAATTTTGGACGTGAGATAAAGGTACTGAGTAAGAAAACTATTCCTTTGGTTAAAGTGCTTTGGCATAACCACAGCTCTGAGGAGGCCACGTGGGAACCTGAGGAGGCAATGCGTCAACAGTATCCTCATCTATTTTAAACAGGTAAATTTTGAGGATGAAATTTCTTTTAGGGGGTCGAATTGTAACGCCCCAAAAATCTAAGCCTTTAATTTTTGTATGTCGTGGCATATAATGCATGTTTGCACTGTTGGGTTAGTGATTTAGGAGTGTTTGGGGGTCTCTGTGAAGTCCTGGGGTCAAGCATTGGCTATTGGAAAATTTTTGTTTTTAGCACTTAAGGGAACCCTAGCTCTAGTTGGTAAGCCTTTTAAATTTTGATGGGAAAAACATGACACAAGAAGCGCCTGTGGTTCAGTGGTAGGTGGCATGTTCTCTATCTAAAGGGGACTGGGTTCAAGTCATTCCCTGCTCAAAGGAGTAATTATTTTACTCATTTGCTGAGTAAGTAGTGGAGTTTGAATCGAACATTGATGAGGAGAGTTTGAATAGGTCTTGGAGTGGTTGCAGGAGGGATTGTATGAGCGATAATGGGTAGAAAATCAAGGGATTTGAGTTAGTGAGAAGTTAGTGCCGAAATGGGACTCTATGCTTGTTGGGATTTTAGCTTTGAGTGGTGTAGGGTGGTGTCGATTCTTTTCTTTTCTTTCTAGTTCGGTTTTTGGCATTTCTTTTAGGAGCCGTGTTCTTTAAGGATCATTTGGGGTTGTTCAATTTTTCTTTTTCTATGATTTCAAGCTTGTTTTTCCTCTATATTTTTTATTTTTCTTTGATCGGGCTTTGGTCATTCTTAATTTTGGGGTAGCCGAATTTTTTTGTGACCGTTCTGCCATTTTTGCGTTTGGATTCTTCAAATACCTTTGGCCTCCCTCTCTCTTCTTCTTTCTTGAGCCGAATACCCCTGCTCTCCCTCTATTAACCTTGACCGAATACTTTTTTAGCCTTTTTCTTAATTCTTGTTAGCCGCCTGCCTTTTGCATTACTCAGGCCAACTTCCATACTCTTTTCTTTCCCTATTTTTCTTTTTTCTTTAGAATCGATCTTAGTTTTGGTTTTGACCGAATATAGTATTGATCTTCCTTTGTGTTTGGTCTCTAGGTTTTGCAAGAATTATCTGATAACCAGTAAGTATACTTGTTACCTCCTTGTTCTCTTTGAATGGTTTTCTGGACGCCTCCTCTTGCACTAGCTAAAACCGATTAATCTTTCTTTTCTTATTATTGATTCTATTCCTTCTTTGATATTTGTTCTTTGGGTGCTAGAACTCTCTAAAAGTGAATGGGTCTTCAAGAGTTACGGTTGCATGCGAAATCTACCTACCTATTGACCGAATATCTGGGGTAAGTGGGTTGTGTTTTCTAGTGTTGGTCGAATGTTACTCCCTTTTTGGGCGTGTGTTTTATTTAATTTAGTATGGGTTTAACCTCGGTTTAGACGATCATTAGTGATTCGTTACGCTTGTAGTGCAGATAGCCAATAAGGACGCGGAATCGAATCTTAACCAGCGATCTAAGGGCGGATTGAGTCATATTTCATACAATCTAGGTTGGTGGCATTAGTCAATTTAAGATTAGTGATATGCGTGATATGAAGTAATAAATTTTATAATAAATGATCACACCAAAAACTAACTATTATCATGATTTTAAGGCAAGCGCACCTATCGAACAGTAGTATAGCTTAGTGGCAAGACTGAGATATTGTACCCAAGGGAACCAAAAGTACTAGTACTAACTTTCTTTCTATTATTTAACCTAAAAATAAAAGGGGATTTTATTAAACTAAACTAATTATTGGACTAAGCTAAGAATGCATAAAAAGTAAATTGGGGAAAAACTCTTAGGAAAAACTGATTGATTTGGACAATACTCAAGGGAGAATCCACCTAGACTTCACTTGTTATCAACTCTTGAACTAGATGATTTATTCACTTGACTTGATCCGTAGAAATCCCTAACTTATGTTAATATCTCTCTCGAGACTAAAAACAACTAACCCTAGGTTGATTAATTGAAATCTCTTTCTAATTAAAACCCCTAGAGTCGCATTAACTCGATCTATCGATTCCCTTATTAGGTTTGACCCTAATCCGGTAGATTTTCGCCATCCTATCTCTAGGATTGCGATCAACTCTGCTTAATTGTGTTGGATCTACTCCTATGCAAGGACTTTTGCTCCTCTACATAAGCATATTCGACTTAAATCAATATCTCGAAAATATCAATTTAAGAGTTAAAAACACAATTAAGAACAAATCAAATATTTATCATATAATTCAAGAGAAAATAATAACAAGATCTGTCTTAGGTTTCATCCCCCTCAAGTATTTGGGGGATTTAGTTCATAATTATAAAAGAAAACATCTCAAAAGATATGAAATAAGAAAACATAAAGAACCCAAAAACCCCTGTAGGAATTTGAAGGGAGATTTTTAGTCTTGAGGGAGAATTCATCTTCTGAGATGAATCAATCAGCTTCCCATAGAGTAATTCCTTGCTTCTACTCTCTGTGTTGGCAGAAAGAAAGTATTCTTTTGTGGGAGAAAAAGTACACCTATGAAGTTGCCTCCTAGGGTCTTTTATATAGAGCTTTGGAATGCCTTTCTTAGCCTCTAAGCATCCTTTTTCGAGTGAAATTGTACTTCTTCACGACAGGGACATGCTCGTGTGCCACGCCCGTGTGGATCGAGGCCCAGGCCATGGTCGAGCCTGTTGATGGTGGCACGGCCGTGTAGTCTGGCCGTGCTTGTCGGGGTTGGGCCGTGTTTGAGCTCAAGGAGGCACGACCGTATGGCACGACCGTATGGTGAATCTCCAGGCCGTGTTGTTTTCATTTTTTGACCCATTTTCTCCGTTTTTGGCCCGTTTCTTACTCTTTTCTTTTCCTTAAGCTCACCTAGGCATAAAACATGAAATAGAAGGATTAAGAGCACTAATTTCCACAGATTCAATGATAATTCATCCATAAATTAAGCTAAGCATGAGGTAAAAACATGTATAATTTATCGTTTATCAAATACCCCCACACTTAAGCCTTTGCTTATCCTCAAGCAAAATCTCAACTCACAATTAAGAATCATTCTTCTCAACTTATAACTCTTATCAATAATGTTTCAAACTAATCCACAAGTAATCATACAATGAGAATTCAACCAGAAGAACATTAAAGATTCAAACACTCTAAGTTGAGAATTTTATCACAGAAACATAGGTTTTCTCCCTTCTCCTAAGTAATTACCTCTCAATCAAAATTAAAAAGATTTAACATCCTCACTAAAGATTCACTCTATCCACTCAAAGTGTTTAGGGTTCAAGAATTAAGCACTCTTTAATCAACCTGAAAAGTTATTACTATAGGCTTGCAAGAAAATCAAATCACCACCACTATAGATTGATATGACACATCGATCAAAAGGTCTTTAAATGGTTGTAATGGGGCTTTGGTTAGGGGTGTTGTCACAAGCTAAAAAAGAGAGGGTTAGAATCGAGATTGAATTGAAAAATCATTTAGCTAGAAAAAATCTCTATCACTAGAACATATTCCTCTAGCTAAGCCTTATGATGACATCGTTCTGGGTCTGATAGCTTATAATAGAAATATCTAAAAATATTAAACTATAACTATGATATGAATTACAACTGAATTAACTGTATATACATTTTTTTAAGAACAAATCAAATATTTCAATAATTTGAATAATTACAACTTTACAACCTGGAAAAGAGAATAAAGCTAGATAATAATTCAACTCAAATCTCGACAAAAATAGGGATCAAAATAATTGAATGGATTTCAATAAAAACGGGTTATGGGTTAATATTAGAGGTAAGTCAAAGAATGGGTTGTTAGGCTCAATGGGGTTTACTAGGGGTCAATTTATGGAGATAGGCTTTTATGGAGTAAGTAGGTTAAATCCTAGGTGCCTATCATCTCAGTGTATCAAATCAATGATGTGGTCTTGACATGTATAATCAAAGCAAGTTCTAGAATAGCAAATAAGTATTGACTCACTCAAAGCAACAATAAAAGTGAGCACGAAAGAATGTATGCTCAAAAGGCTCAAAAATCTTACTAAAATTATGGCTTTCGATGTCAATCCTGTGAATTTCAAATCTTAAGATAGCACTTAAAATTAGGGAAAACAACCTAGAAAAACTTTACATTCTAAAAAATTTCAACTTATCATTCTTAATTCCCTAGTGTTTTAAAGTTTGAATAATTAAAGCATAAGCACCTATGTCTTAATTCTCAACATATAAATAAAAATCATAAATCAATCAGAATTAATTCCTAATAAGAGATTGAAGATAATGCAGAGAGTGAAAGTGAAAATTAGAAATTTTGAGAACAATGCAAAATGTTAGTTTTAAAAATTTTCAGGGATTTCAAAGAGAATGTAATGACTGAAAGTAAGTTTCCCCCATACTTAAGATGTACATTGCCCTCAATGTACAAAGATACATTAGTAGCAATAGAAGCATAAGATCATAAGATAGGGAAAGGCATGAAACTCCCTGGATTGGATGAATTTGTGAGGTGGTGGTGCCTACAGAGTGGCTGGGACAAAGGAAGGTGCAGAGGTGGATACTCCATTGGTAGTAGCATTTGTTTGTCCACAGCTTTCATGTTGTGAGTGTAGGCTTTGGCGGTGTCAACTAGGTGAGGTTGAAGCAAGGTTCCCATTAGATTTTTTATTTGAGCTATAGAGCTCCTTTGAAACTGCGAAAGCACTTATCAGTTTTAGGGAATTTGGAGTAATACAATATGTTTGTTAGGGGATAGCCGATATGAAATAAGAAAAATAAAGGAATAAAATAAATTAAGCTCTAAAAATACTAAAATTCAAATAATGAAAAAGATAAGATGAAATAAAATAAAAGGAAAAATAAAAAGGAAAAAAAAGAGAAGAAAAGAGGATTAGGAAGTTCTAATCCTCAGATGGGTCGCGAGGTGGGGGTGGTGCGGAAATATAAAGGTGCTAGCATATCTGCTAAAGTGTAGCATCGATATGATCTAAGCGTTGGAAGCACTGCTGCTTGGATCGTGTGAGGCACTAAGATATGCCAGTGTGTGAAGCTGCCACATGAACTGGGTAGCGAGGGGGTCGTAGCTTAGTAGGTGCCTCCTCTAGTGGTGGTGGGACATCATCAGTAATGTCCTTGGGATCCTCCTACTCGGAGTCTCGAAGTAAGTGGTACTGTAGAGGATCGGTTCCACGTCGACATTGGATCATCCTCATTTGTAGCATAGTCTGGATGCCCTGAGGGGGCATCTGGCCGATGAATGTGTAGGAGGATGTCTGGGCCGCGGTGTTGAGCAGGCCAAAGTAGGGGGCCAACCGAGTGATGTACGGACCCATAGATATCACGCCCCTGCGATGCCTCTCAGTCTGGTGCTGGATAGCATGAACAATGAAGTAAGCAAGGTCGATGGTATGTGCGTTCGCCATGCTCCATAAAAATAGGCATCGTGGGTGTTGACGACACCTGTGCTCTCACGTCTGCCCGTCAAGGTGTGTGCGAGGAGGGCGTGTATGTACCTTAGAGATGGGGCGAGGTTGGTTGCTTTAGAACGACTTGGGTTGTATGTGGGCTGCTCAGGGACGATGGCACGCCAGTAGTTCACTAGAGAGATGTGGATGTGATGGTGGAGCGTAGAAAGGTCCTCCTCCTCCATGAACTACTCGGTGTAAAGGCCAAGAGCTATTCCGAACTCCGGTACACTAAGCTGACGTACTAGGCCTCCTAAATGGAACTAGATCGTCCCTGGATCGTCGTGATGGTTCATCACCATCTGTAGATGAAACGTGGAGCAGAACTCGAGAGTGAGTTCAAAATATTTGGGCTCCACGATTTGAATGAACTGCTCCCACGGGTCTGTCATCAATAAGGCCCGGACCTCATCTGCTAAGTGGACCTGCTCTAAAGCGGTCCAATCAATGCACCTTCAAGCTCCGAGGGGTCTGGATCTCAAAATCTAGAATAACTCCTCTTGGGAGTTCTATGGGAACTGTATGAACGGATGTCGGACCTCAGCAGTGGGTCTCGACAAAGAACCACCGGGTCTATTCCACTTCTTTGAAGTAGGGATGACAGCTTTCTTACCGTGTGATGATGACATAATTTCCTAAAAACAAAACGGAAAATGATATGCATTAGTCCTAAAAATTGAAACTAAATTAAGAAGACAATATGAGTGGTGATAAGTTCTTATGATTAAACAAAACAAAACATATTAAGATTAGTATTGAAATATTGATTCGCTAACCTAAGTAAAATATTCTAATTATCCTAAACATGATATCAAATTATGGGGGTATGGGTATCAATTTATACTAAGGGAATACTACTCTAGATAAGGAAAAATGGCAAGCAAATGAGAGTCTAAATGGCATTATGACATTTTCTATAGTATTCTAGATTATTCATGCTAAATCGATGAATTTCATTCTCTAAAATAATGTAAAAAGTAAATAAAACATGTTATTAGTATAAAAATGGATAAAAATATTAGAAATTAAAGAGAAAATTAAGAAAAAGGAATTGATAGGTGACTAATGGAGTGGAACATGGTCGTGGCATGGGCGGCACAAACGTGAAAGAGCTTTTGAGGCCGGCAACAGTACTTTTGGGGGTTTTGGGTGGGAGGATTTAGGGTTTAAAATGGAGAAGAAGGTGAATAGTGGCTTGTTTATATAGGTTTTTGGGTCACACGGGCATGTCACACGCCCGTATGGCTCAGGTTTTGCCCGTGTGGTTCGAAAATTGGGGATTTTGTCGCGCCTGGTTTGAGGCACACGCCCGTGTACCTAGGGCATGTTGAGGCACACGGCCGTTTTGCACGGTCGTGTCCTACGATGTTCGCTTCTCCCACGGCCGTGTAAGGGGTCATATGCCCTGTCTGAATTGACAATGTCGACCACAGTCTTAGGGTGCGGGCGTGTCGCACGCACGTGTTAGAATTGGCAGTGTTGGCCACAACCACATCGCATGGCCGTGGCGAGTAGTCGAAGCCCGTGTGTGATTCAACAGGTTCGGCCACAACCACATTGCATGGCCGTAGCATTTTGTCGAAGCCCGTGTCTTAGGAAGAATTTTACCCTGCTTATGCACAGCCATATTGCACGGCCGTGTCTCTGTTCTTAGTGTCCACACAGCCTTAGGCACTCCTGTGGGCATGGCCGTGTGGTCTGAAAAATCCTGCATTCGAAAGGGTTAGTCGATGTATTAGAAGGCTGAAATAAAAAAAAATTACTAAGTTAGTGTTCGAGTTGCCTCCCGAGAAACGCTTATTTAGAGTCTAAGCTCGACTCTGCCTGTATGTATCATGACGAGAGTTCGTGGAGCTAAAGCTCCTCCCTATTATTCTTGAAAATTTCACCTCTATAATGTTTAAGCCGATGACCGTTTACCTTGAAAGTGCCGTGGTTTGCATGAGTTACCTCGACTGTGCCGTATAGAAAGACAGTTCGAACAGTAAACTGGCCTGACCATCTTGATTTAAGTTTTCCAAGGAATAGTTTAAGCCTTGAGTTGTATAATAAGACGAGATCACCGGTTTTGAACTACTTAGGTTGTCTCAAACGATTGTCATGGCGTCGTTTTGTGGCTTTCTTATATAATCGTGAGTTTTCATAAGCATTGCAGCGCCATTCATCCAACTCATTTAGTTGCATTAGACGTTTCTCACCTGCAAGCTTAAAATCAAGATTTAGGAATTTAATAGCCCAAAATGCTTTATGTTCGAGTTCAAATGGCAGATGACAACTTTTTTCGTAAACAAGTCTATAAGGAGATGTTCCTATGGGAGTTTTAAATGCAGTTCTATAAGCCCATAAGGCGTCATCTACTTTCCTTGACCAATCTCTTCTATTTGTTTCTACCGTTTTTTCAAGAAGGCATTTTAATTCTCTATTTGTCACTTCAACTTGACCACTGGTTTGTGGATGATAGGGGGTAGCTATTCTATGGTGCACTCCATATCTTTTTGAAACTTTATCAAATTGGGCATTGCAAAAATGAGTACCCCTATCACTGATAATTATCCTAGGTGTTCCGAATCGAGAGAAAAGTTTTTTAAGAAAACGTACTACCATTCTTGCATCATTAGTAGGTAAGGCTTGGGATTCCACCCATTTTGACATGTAATCTACTGCTACTAGTATGTACTTATTCCCAAACGAAGTAGGGAAAGGACCCATGAAGTAAATACCCCATACATCAAATATTTCACATAAAAGTATATAGTTTTGAGGCATTTCATTATGCTGAGAGATATTACCTGTTCTCTGGCATTTATCACAAGAGGTCACATACCTGTTGGCATCCTTGAAAAGAGTGGGCCAGTAAAAACCTGATTCGAGTACTTTGTGAGTAGTTCTAGCTCCACTGTGGTGTCCTCCTGTTGGTCCCGAATGGTAGTGGTCCAAAATTTTATATGCTTCTGTTTCAGTAATGCATCTTGGAATGACTTGATCTGCACAAATACGAAAAAGGAAAGGATCTTCCCAAAACTAATTTTTTACATCAGCGAAGAACCGCTTCTTTTGCTGATGGGTCAACCCTTTTGGGATTATATTAGCTGCTAAATAATTTGCAAAATCAGCAAACCAAGGAACAACAGTTTTTGCTATGGCTAGTAGTTGCTCTTCAGGAAACAAGTCGTTTATTTTATCGAGATCCCCGGGGTGTAGATTTTCCAATCTTGAAAGGTGATCTGCTGCCAAATTTTTAGCTCCTTTTTTGTCTTTTATTTCTAAGTCAAATTCCTGTAACAATAGAATCCATCTTATTAATCGAGGTTTTGCATCAGTTTTAGTTAAAAGATAACGAAGAGCGGAATGATCAGTATAAACGATGACTTTTCACAATATCAAATATGATCTAAATTTATCAAATGCAAAAATAACGGCTAGCAATTCTTTTTCTGTGGTAGTATAATTTGCTTGCGCGACTGTCAAAGTTTTGCTAGCATAATAAATCGGTCGAAAGTGCTTGTCTCTTCGTTGTCCCAAAACTGCACCTACTGCAAAATCACTTGCATCACACATCAGTTTAAAAGGTAGATTCCAATCAGGTGAAATTATAATCGGGGCATTAACTAACATTTCCTTGAGAGTGTTAAAAGACTCTAAACATTCCTGGTCAAAATTGAAAAGCACATCTTTTTCTAGTAATTTTGTTAAAGGCTTAGCTATTTAAGAAAAGTCTTTAATAAATTTACGATAAAAACCAGCATGTCCTAAAAAGCTTCTTATAACCTTAACTGAATTAGAGGGAGGTAATTTTTCGATGGTTTCAATTTTTGCTTTATCTACCTCTATCCCTTTACTAGAAATTTTATGTCCTGATACAATACCTTCTTGAACCATAAGTGACATTTCTCCCAATTTAGCACTAGATTGGTCTCTTCACACCTTATTAGAACACGTTTTAAATTATTAAGACAGAGTTGAAAAGAATTACTGAAAATCAAAAAATCATCCATAAATACCTGCATGATGTCTTCCACAAGTTCGTCAAAGATAGCTAGCATGCATCTCTGAAAAGTAGCAAGAGCGTTACATAAACCAAAAGGCATTCTACGATAAGCAAACGTACTATATGGGCATGTGAATGTTGTCTTTTCTTGATCTTCTAGAGCTATCGGGATTTAGAAGTAACAAGAGAGGCCATCGAAGAAACAGTAATACATGTGTCATGACAATCTTTCCAATATCTGATCAATAAAGGGTTAGGGAAAATGATCTTTTCGAGTTGCATCATTCAGCTTCCTATAATCAATACAAACTCTCCATCCAGTGACTGTTCTTGTAGGTATTGACTCCTTTTTATCATTAGACACTACAGTCATGCCTCCCTTTTTAGGAACGACCTGCACAGAACTTACCCAAGAACTGTCAGCAATAGGATAATAATACCTGCATATAGAAGTTTAATTACCTCGGCTTTTACGACTTCCTTCATGTTGGGATTCAATCGTCTCTTTGTTTGCACCGATGGCTTATATTCATCTTCTATCAAAATTTTGTGGGTGCAAAAAGAAGGGCTAATTCCTTTGATATCAGAAATCTTCCAAGTTATAGCCTTTTTGTGTTCCCTTAATACTTGAAGTAATTCCTCTTTCTTTTCAGCGCTCAAGTCTGATGCAATAATCACTGGTAATATAGAATCATCTCCCCAAAATGCATATTCTAAGTGGTCAGGCAATTGCTTTAGCTCCAATTTAGGAGGTTTGTCAATTGAGGGTTTTTGTCTCAGTTCGTCTTTTAACTTAATACCCTTATAACTTATGTGCCTTGTGATAAGTTCATGAGAGTTCAACTCTTTCATTACTTCTTTTACTTCAGTGGTGGCTTTATCTTCCTCCCCACCTTGAACGAGACACAGGCCCAACGTGTCTTCAAGAGTGATTTCCTGGAAATTATCTTGAACAAAGTAATCAATAACATCAATAAAATAATAGGAATCATCTTATTCCCTAGAAAATCGCATAGCATCATAAATTTTAAAGACAACTTCTTCTTCACCAACCCTAAGCACTAATTTATCATCCCTTACATCAATAATAGCTCTAGCAGTAGCAAGAATAGGCGTCCTAAAATTAAAGGTACCTCAATATCTTCATCCATGTCAAGCACAACAAAATCAACTGGGAATATGAATTTATCTACTTTTACTAGCACATCTTTAATGATTCCTCTAGGATATTTAACAGATCTATCGGCTAATTGTATACTCATCCTAGTGGGTTTTGGTTCCTCTAGACCTAATTGCTTGAACATTTTGTAGGGCATTAGGTTAATACTAGCACCTAGATCAGCTAAGGCTTTTTCAATGATTAAACTACCAATTAAGCAGGGAATAGTAAAACTTCCCGGGTCTTTCAGTTTGGCTGGCAGTTTATTTTAGAGAATAGCTGAGCATTCCTCGTTGAGTTCCACTGTGGCTAGCTCTTCCAACTTCCTTTTATTTGTGAGAAGTTCCTTTAAAAACTTTGCGTACTTCAGCATCTGCGAAATTTCTTCAACAAAAGGTAAGTTAATATGTAGCTGTTTAAAAAGTTGAAGAAATTTACCAAATTGGGCATCCGTGCTGTCTTTCTTTAACTTTGCTGGATATGGTATGGGTGGCTTATATTCTTTAAGTGCTGGCAGAGTGTTTTCCTCAGGTTTCTTTTCTTCTACCTTGTCTTTTTTTTACTCTTGAATAGGCTTCTTTTCTGGTTCAGTAAGTACTTTCCCATCCCGTAGAGTAATCGCTTTTACATGTTCTTTAGGATTTGGCTCAGTATTACTCGGCAAACTTCCTTATGGTCTATCAGATATCATCTTCGCGAGTTGACCAATTTGATTCTCGAGCCCTTGAATGGATGCTTGGTGGTTCTTTAGTGCCGTTTCAGTGTTTTGGAAACGGGTTTCTGATGCGGCCATAAATGTGGTAAACATCTCTTCAAGGTTCAGTTTTTTCTCTTATTGTAGAGGTGGCTGTTGAAATCTCGGAGAAGGTGGTTGTCTTTGATTTCCTTGTCCTCCCCATGAAAAATTGGGGTGGTTCTACCAACCTGCGTTGTAAGTATTACTATAAGGGTTATTCTAAGGTCTAGAATATTTACCCATATAGTTGGCTTGCTCAGTTTCTACGCCATGTCCAAAGGAGGAGTAATCTGGATTGAACATATTTCCCTGAGTTGCGTCACACTGCATCATTGGGTGTGCCTGCGTAGAACCAACAAAATTATCAAACTTTTTATTTAAAAGTTCTACCTGATTAGTAAGCATGGTGACGGCATCAATGTTAAAAACTCCTGCAGCTTTTGTTGGCTTTGTCCTCATGACTTGCCACTAATAGTTATTCAGCGACATCTCTTCTATAAATTCATAGGCTGTTTCGGGTGTTTCGTTGTTGATTGTTCCTCCGGTGGCTGCATTGATCATCTGTCTTGTGGAAGGATTCAAACCGTTATGAAAGGCTTGAACTTGTAGCCACAGGGGTAACCTGTGGTGAGGGCACCTTCTCAAAAAATCTTTGTATCTCTCCCATGCATCATAAAATGTCTCTAACTCCATCTGCACAAAAGAAGAGATATCATTCCATAATTTACTTGTTTTAGCTGGAGGAAAATAGTTAAGTAAAAATTTTTCGGTCATCTATTCCCATGTAGTGATTGAGCCTCGTGGTAGAGAATTCAACCATTGTTTACCTTTATTCCTTAGGGAAAAAGGAAATAATCGAAGGCGAATGGCATCATCAGAAACACCATTAATTTTGAAAGTATCACAGAATTCCAAAAAATTTGCTAAGTGTGAGTTGGGATCCTCATCCTGTAAACCATCAAACTAAACAAATTCCTGAATCATCTGAATAGTGTTAGGTTTTAATTCAAAATTATTTGCAGCAATAGCACGCCAAATAATACTAGATTGAGTACTAGCCAAATTAGGTTTAGCATAATCATACATAGTACGAGGAGCATCGTTTTGGTTCACCGGTTCTGCGGCTATTGCGGGAGGTGGTAGATTGTCTTGATTTGCTTCCATCTCTTCAGTAGGTTCTTGTTCTTGCTCTGGATATTGTAGGCTTCGTCTGATCTCTCTGCGATTTCTGTGAACTATGGCTTCTAAATCTTCGTCAAAAAGCAGTGGTCTTACTGGGTTTCTTCTAGTCATAAACTAGAGATACCTAGAAAGGAAAAATGAACAAAGAAAATTTTAGTAAATAAATAAAAACAAATAAAAATAATAAAAATTAAAAATAAATAAAAATAGTAACGGCTAAAGTAATAGAAATCGAGTGTTCTTAATACCTCAGTTCCCCGGCAACGGCGCCAAAAACTAGATATGCGTGATATGAAGTAATAAAATTTATAATAAATGATCACACCAAAAACTAACTATTATCACGATTTTAAGGCAAGCGCACCTATCGAACAATAGTATAGCTTAGTGGCAAGACCGAGATATCGTACCCAAGGGAACCAAAAGTACTAGTACTAACTTTCTTTCTATTGTTTAACCTAAAAATAAAAGGGGATTTTATTAAACTAAACTAATTATTGGACTAAGCTAAGAATGCACAAAAAGTAAATTAGGGAAAAACTTTTAGGAAAAACTGATTGATTTGGACAATACTCAAGGGAGAATCCACCTAGACTTCACTTGTTATCAACTCTTGAACTAGACGATTTATTCACTTGATTTGATCCGTAAAAATTCCTAACTTATGTTAATATCTCTCTCGAGACTAAAAACAACTAACCCTAGGTTGATTAATTGAAATCTCTTTCTAATTAAAACCCCTAGAGTCGCATTAACTCGATCTATGGATTCCCTTATTAGGTTTGACCCTAATCCAGCAGATTTTCGTCGTCCTATCTCTAGGATTGCGATCAACTCTGCTTAATTGTGTTGGATCTACTCCTATGCAGGGACTTTTGCTCCACTACATAAGCACATTCGACTTAAATCAATATCCCGAAAATATCAATTTAAGAGTTAAAAACACAATTAAGAACAAATCAAATATTTATCATATAATTCAAGAGAAAATAATAACAAGATCTGTCTTAGGTTTCATCCCCCTCAAGTATTTGGGGGATTTAGTTCATAATTATAAAAGAAAACATCTCAAAAGAAATAAAATAACAAAACATAAAGAACCCAAAAACCCCTGTAGGAATTTGAAGGAAGATCTTTAGTCTTGAGGGAGAATTCAGCTTCTAAGATGAATCAATTAGCTTCCCTTGGAGTAATTCCTTGCTTCTACTTTCTGTGTTGGCAGAAATAAAGCACTCTTTTGTGGGAGAAAAAGTACACCCATGAAGTTGCCTCCTAGAGTCTTTTATATAGAGCTTTGGAATGCCTTTCTTAGCCTCTAAGCATCCTTTTTTGAGTGAAATTGTACTTCCTCATGACATGGACACGCCCGTGTGGATCGAGGCCCAGGTCGTGGTCGGGCCTATTAATGGTGGCATGGCCATGTAGTCTGGCCGTGCTTGTCGGGGTTGGGCCGTGTTTGAGCTCAATAAGGCACGACCGTGTGGCACGACCATATGGTGAATCTCCGGGCCATGTTGTTTTCATTCTTTGGCCTGTTTTCTCCGTTTTTGGCTCGTTTCTTGCTCTTTTCTCTTCCTTAAGCTCACCTGGGCATAAAACATGAAATAGAAGGATTAAAAGCACCAATTTCCACAGATTCAATGATAATTCATCCATAAATTAGGCTAAGCATGAGGTAAAAACATGGATAATTTATCGTTTATCAATTTGGTACTTATGATCATTAACGATTAAAAGGCTTATTAGTTACCTGGAATGAATGTAGGGTTTGGACACACTTGGATCTTGGCACGTTTAGTAACAGGTGTGTACTCACACTATTTTAGATCGTAGAATGGCAGAAAGCCAAAAAGCTGAAAAGCCGGAAGTACAGCAATGGTTGTCACTCGAGCGCATGAATGCACGTGTAGAAACATTTGATATGATGGTAGAAGCCTCTATGAACAACCTCATCGGCCTAGGCTGTTTTGGGCCATGTTGGGCCGAAATGGGCCGTGTGGGCCAATGGGCTTGTGGCCGCACAGGGTATTTGTCACGAACTTACGGGAATTGTTGGAATTGACTGTGCCGTTCGCATGGCCAAGGTCAATGTTGGGCTTAGCAGGCCACACGAGCGTGCTGGCCCCACTTGGGCCACATAATGTGCCTTGGGCCCAATTATACTGTTTCACTGCAAAAGGTTGCACAGGCCGCACGAGACGACTGTGAACCTACTGATGGTTCGGTAAGGGTACCTAGACCTCAAACTGAGAAATTACCATTATGCCCTGTAGGGAAAAATGTCTATAATACCCCTATGTGATCTGTGTGTAATTAAGTATGCCATCTATTATTTATGTTTGCATTCATGTGTGATATTATGCTGCATGGGAATAGGATCTTGTAATTGGAGGAAGTGATTGATCTATTGAGGTCGCACGGGTCGCACGAGATGACTATGGACCTTTACTGCTTAGGGTCGCACGAGATGACTGTGGACCAACCGTTGGATGAAAGCCGCTTATGTGATTGGCAACTTTGCTGTGATATTGGTTAGTGCCGCAACTAGTGCTAACATTGAGAGTGTAGGGATGGGTGGGTCGATTCAATCCCCATAGGAGTGCAGGGTTGGATAGGAGATGGAGTGTAGGTTTTGGTTGGGATTGTATGCATCATATACACTGATTTCTGATACTGTTATGGGAAAAGGCCCAACCGAGGCTGTTACGGGCTAAGACCCAATTGCCACCATTATTGTAATGGCAATGGCCCAGATTGATGTGTTGCATATTATTGTTGATGGCGTAGTGCACACTGAGTTTCGCAAACTCACCCCTCTATTTAATTGTGCAGGTAATCCCTAGTGATAGACAGTTCGACGTATCGAAGGACTCAGAGGTGGCCACACTATGGACAACTACATTTTTAGTACTTTATCTTATTTTGTTTACATTTTCATTTTTTGGGTTTTTATGTAATAAGGCCTTTCTCTGGTTTGCATTTTAATTTTGGGTTTTAATTCGCTTGGGTTTCTTCACTTCTAGTTTTAGGCCTCAGGTTTTAAAAAGAAAACGATGTTTTACATGCCAAATGCATGCACACAAATGTTTTCAAAGAAAAGCTTCTGCTATAAATGAATGTTAAAAGTTTTAACAACATAAGTTTTTAATATATCCTTAATATATATAAAGAGTCTAAACCGAGTTTGGATTTTCAATAACAATATGCTTTAAAAGCTAGTAACTTAACGAAAGGATACATATTTTTAAATTAAAAACCCATTTTGAAATTACTGTTTTATAGCGATTTGGCTAAAGGATTTTGAAATTTCCAATGATATAAAAATTATACAAATCACCCCTCAATGTGACGCCACCAGATTCGGTCATAAAGTCTTGGCCGGGTTTGGGGTGTTATAAAAGAAATATTTTCGTGGAAAACGGGTAAATCCAGAAAGGATCAAATGGTCTAGCCGAAGCATAAATCTCACAAAATTTCGGCAAAGGGGAGAAGCAAAGAGAGTTACGGCTGACTTGAAGGCAGAAAAAACTAGTGTCAGAAGAAAAAATGGGAAAAGTGGGAGGAGTCGAATTTTGAAAAAAGAAATCACTGAAATTAGATAATTCACTCCCCTTATTTTCTCCTAAAAATCAACTACTAAATCCCCACACTTAACCCTCCACTTAACCACCAAACCAACAAGCTTATTCTGTCATATTTAACCAAGATTTATTTATAAGCCTACTAACTAAAGATAGGGATTCCTTCAATTAAAAACAAAATTTTGCCCAAGCTAAGACTTGAACCCAAGACTTCTCAGACACTCCCAGAGCACATAACCACTGAAGCAGACAGATATTGGTAACAACAAATACAAAAATAATTATAAAGGATTTTGGGGCCTTACATTGTCACATTTTATACCATTTCAATATCAACCATTGCCATGCTCCAATTCTCCATAATTCACCTATTCAAACATATACCAATATCAAATATCATATTCATCAATCTAACCTATTTCAATCATGCATTTCTTAACCAACAACCATGCACATAACATGTCTCATAAATCAACTATTAGCTATGTATTTACCAAACCAAAATCAAACATTTATACACCTTTTATCAAATAGTCATTTGAGCAACTTCAACCATCATCAACCATACCAAAATATGCCATTTCACAAGGCAGTATATACATTAAACTTTATAACATTATCAAGCCATTCCAAATAGCCTCAAATATATCCACCAACATAACAAAATGACTATATCCTATACATGCCATATACTATATATTTATAATCTCAAAAGTACCAAATAGATGTCTGATAGTGAGATGAAGTCTTTAATGATCCCCGAATCTGAGCTTGCTCGATTTCACTATAAAACATGGAGAAATAAAATGAAGTAAGCTTTGCCGCTTAGTAAGTTCGTATGATAGTAAACTTAACACAACAAACAAGTGCAATTTAAAAAAATAAACATAATATGCTGTAACACATATCAATTCACAAACCTTTGTCATGTTTAAATCATGATCACATATGAATTCATAAACTTACCTCCAATCAATTCTCATATAGGTTCCGTACATACCTTTATCACTTAATTCAATCTTACATTCATCCTTGTCTCGTTTATGCTCGTTGATCCATTCAGAAACACTAAAGGATACATAGGAATCACACATTCATAGTACAATGCCATATCCAAGACATGGTCTTACATGTAATCTCATATCGATGCCATAACCCAGCTATGGTTTTACAGGAAATCTCATATCGATCCCATATCCCAGATATGGTCTTACACGAAATCTCATATCGATGCCATATCTCAGATATGGTCTTACACGTAATCTTAGTAACCCTAATGTCAAGACATCTGTATCCTATACTATTCCTAAGGTTCGTATGGGACTTTTGGCTGTCGTATCTCTGTTGTTCTTGTCTTGTAACTCATATTCAACCATGTTCAGTTCAGTTCAATAATAATAAAGCATATATAACACAAAATTAACATATTTATTAACATACGAACTTACCTCGTGTACGGGATTGACGAAACGAACCGACTATTCGATAACTTTACTTTTCCCTCAATCTAGGACTGAATTCCTCTTTTCTTGATCTATATGTAGCCAAAATTAGCTTATTTATTTCTCTATTTATTCAATTTAGTCCAAATCACATATTCGAGCTATTTTACACATTTTCCCCTAAACTTTCATATTTCTACAATTTAGTCCATAATTCATAAAATCACAAATTCATAAAATTTATCAACACCCATGCTTGCCAAATTGCTATTAGGTCCCTAGCAGCCCATACTTATCAATGTTTCACACATTTAACTACACAATTTCATATTTTCCCAAATTAACCCCTATTTTGCATTTTCACCCAAAATCACTTTACAAAACATGTAAATCTAACATCAAAGTTTCATATTTCATCAATAAACATTAAAGAACAGATATATTCAACAATGGAAACTTTCAAAATCTTTAATATTTTTCAAAATAATCCCTGGGCTAGCTAGTACTAGTTACAACGATCACAAAAACATAGAAATCATAAAAACCGAACAAAAATCACATACCAATTGGTTCTTCAAAGTGCCGAAATGTTTAAAGCCTCTAACCCTAATTTTCTTTCATAATTTTGGTGGATGAAAAAAAAGATGGTCACATTTTGGCTTTCATTTTTTATTAAATTAACCTTAATTCATCATTTACCAAAATAACCTTTAAATAAAAACATAATAAAACACTTAACATAAGTCCATAATTATCCACTTATAAAGTCAAAGGTATAATTTCATCATAAGGACCTTAATTTAATATCTCATAGCAATTAAGCACTTTAAACTATGAGAACACTACTTTTGTATTTTATGTGATTTAGTCCTTTTTATCGAATTGAACACACAAATGATAAGATTTCTTCACAAAAATTTCACACAATCATGCTATCATATTGTAGACATTAAAATAATAATAAAATAAATTTTTTGATGTAAGATTTGTTGTTCCGAAACCACTGTTCCGATTTAACAAAAAATAGGCTGTTGTAACATTACCAATTTGAGATCCAAAATGACCATTTGAGACAAAATTGATTCAAAACCTAGTTACATGTCATTTATCTAAACAAAAGAAACTATACAAACATTGTTGAGTCAAGTGTTGCTTTCTAGATTTTGGATCACTTCTCATAACCTTAAGATTCACGTATACTTATGCATGAAATAAACAAATTGTATGTTGAGCAATAAAGCTTAGTGGTACTTCCATGATTCAAGTCATAAAATGAGTATGATCACAAGTAGATTTCAATCAATATATGTTATGATACAACCATTTCAAATTACATGTTCATCACACAAGTATCAATTTCATATGCAAGCTCATGTTTGATCAATTGAACATTCTTTAATGCACTTTTTATACCCAAGGATACAATCCAATTTCATCTCAATTTCACACACACAGGCGCACACACACACACACAAAACATACATATAACACAATGATACTAAATTTTCATTTTTCAATTAGTGGAATCTAATCTTTGATTTTTTTCAATTTTGTTATCTTTCTCTCTTTCACACACACATACAAGTCTATTAACACATTCAATCAATTTAGCCCACAAGGCTCATTTTTAACCGGTCCACATGTCTTTCACATGCTATTGATAATCAAATATCTTATATATGCATTTGTAATACCATTTCATACGATCGAATCATTTCAAATAACATTTAACAGATGCACATTTTAATATTCCCTATTAACCTTAATCGAACTCAAATGGATATATAGATTGTCCGACCAATACACCAATCTGGCACCTAGTGCCTCATCGAAACATCTGAAGCATATAAATTGCGCCCAACGTTCGTCGGTCATTCGTCATTCGTCAATGACTCTCACTTTTTCTTTCCCTCTCGACGGTCCGACGTCGTCTTTAACTACATTTGGTAAAGAAATAAATAAATAAAACAATATCATATTCCATTCAATTCACATCCAAATACAAAGCCAAACATATTTTTTATTTTATTCAAGTTAGTCCCAATACTCGAGATATGCATATCTTTTGATATCTAGCATCAAATCAAAATCTGTTATGACATTTTTTTCATTAGGGACCCTATACTTTCTATTCATAGCATAATTTCATGATATGTTTTCAATTTATTCAATTTGGTCCTTAATGTTACAAAGTTATCTAATAAGCTTAATTAGCTTTACAATTTAGTCCTTATCATGATCTAAGTATTAACTATCAAATTCAAACCTAATTCATCAATTTCTCTATAATTGTAACTTGCTAAAAACTTAAAAATGTGAAAAAAAAAAGTGGTACATGGGCTAGCCAAATCAAACACTCATGATCATAAATCTATAAAAACTGAAGACAACTAGCTTAAGGACTTACTTGAAATAATGGTCAAATGGAGCTTTCAACAATGGAAGTTTTTCTCTTTCTTTTATTTTTGTCCGGCGATGGAAGAAGATGAATTGATTTTCATCTTTCTTTCCACTTAATTTAGTTATTTATACTAGGACTAAGTCGTGGTTAATTTAGTTAATCACGGTTATTACTTTAATTAATTTAAATTATATTCTTTAATCCTAATTATAAAAATTAAATGGCCATCATCATCAAAGTCCACTAACTTCAAAATAACAACTGTTTAATAACCATTTGGGTTCTCTGGATAATTGATATTTATGTCCCTAAGCATTTTCTTAATTAAAACTCAATAACGATTGAAATTTTACAATTTAGTCCCTGATTTTTAACTAACCATTTTATCTATTAAATAACTTAACCAAACTCAAATATATCTTCATAATAACTCTATAAATATTTCTATTTTATATTTATGCACTCGGTTTATGGAAACAAGGTTCCAAAATTGTATTTTTCGACATCACTAGTCTATGTGGTCAAATGTGATAACCCTTGATTGAGATATATTGGTTCAATTTAAGTTAAAGGTGTTATAGAAGAAAGCTAGGAGATATAAGATTTAGGCATAAGGAGTGGCACAAAAAGTGGTCAAAAGGTCTAAGAAAGTCTAGTGAATGTCAACTTTTTAAAATCTTATGATTAATCTCGAACTCTTCATGAAGAATTGTAGTAAAATATGAAAAGATCCACTTCTCAACCATATCATATATTACAATCATAGAAATATAATAAACATTACAAGTATCAAAGCAATCAGCCTTCCTACTAGTATATTTCATAGTTAGTGTATTCACAAAAAGCCATCATGATAATTATTGTAAAACAATTTGATTTTGGTTTTATAGAATACAATATACAAGATATTAGTTTTTATAGAATACAATATACAAGATATTAGTTAACTCAAAAAAACACACTGATAAGCCATAAAAGTAGCATATTTTTAATCCCATTCTTGATGCATTTTTAGAACCATAAATCTGAGGTTAGAAAATTAATTTAATATTATTTTAATTGTTTACAGCATGTTAGTATGTATGTGTGAAAGTTTCGTGAATTAATTTTATCGTTTGGATGTCTAATTTGGTAAAAGGACTAAATCGCATAAAATGAAAAATTGATGTTTTCATAGTTTAAAGTGCTTAATATTTATGAATTTTAAATGTGGAAGTCCTTAAGTGGTAAATAGACCATTGTTAAGGTTAACGGACATTAATGGACATGTATTATGAAATTTCTATGTTTATTCATTAAGGGTAAATAAGTAATTTGGTAATTAAAGTTAATTAAAATATAACAAAACATGATTTTTGTTCATCTTCTTGCTAATGCCGAATTTATAAGGAGACAAACACCATTTTTGAGCATTTTAGGGTTCGGCCAAGCTTGTTTATGCAAGTAAGTCCGTTTTAGCTCGGTCTTTTATGATTCCTATATTTTTGTGATCATTGCAACTAGTACTAGCTAGCCCAGAGACTATTTTGCAAAACTGTTAAAGATTTCGATAGTTGCCATTGATGAATATTGATGTGTTTCATGTATCGATGTTACGACGATACCGATCAGACCTTTCGCATGTCATTACTCCAACTGAAGTTGAGATTCAGCCAAATTTGTCGTATAATGAAGAATCGATTAGAATTATAGCCCGTGAATTCAAAGAACTAAAAAATAAAAGAATAGCGTTAGTGAAAGTCTTGTGGCATCGACACAGGGTTAAAGAAGCCACGTGGGAACTCGAGGAGTCTTATTCGGTAAAAAAAGACTAAATCGCATAAAATGCAAAATTGATGTTTTCATAGTTTAAAGTGCTTAATAGTTATGAATTTTAAATGTGGAAGTCCTTAAGTGATAAATAGACCACTGTTAAGGTTATTGGACATTAATGGACATGCATTATGAAATTTTTATGTTTTTTCATTAAGGGTAACTAAGTTATTTGGTAATTAAAGTTAATTAAAATATAACAAAACATTATTATTATTCATCTTCTAGCTAATGCCGAAATTGTAAGGAGAAAAACACCATTTTTGAGCATTCTAGGGTTTGGCCAAGTTTGTTTATGCATATAAGCCCGTTTTAGCTCGATTTTTGATGATTTTTATATTTTTGTGATCGTTACAACTAGTACTAGCTAGCCCAGGGACTGTTTTGCAAAAATGTTAAAGATTTTGATAGTTGCCATTGATGAATGTTGATGTGTTTTGATGATTGATGATGAATTATGAATATTGGTTGATAGTTTTACATGTTTTGTAAAGTGATTTTGAGCGAAAATACAAAATAGGGGTTAAACTGTGAAAAGATAAAAATGTGTGGTTAAATGTGTGAAAAGTGATAAATATGGGCTGCTAGGGACCTATAGAGAATTCGGCTAGCATGGGTATTAAAGAAATTGCATGAATTTGTGTTTTTGTGAAATAAGGACTAAATTGTAAAAATGTGAAAATATAGGGGCTAATGTGTAAAAGTGCTCAAATGTGTGATTTGGACTAAATTGAACGGATAGATGATTAAATAAGCTAAATTTGATTATGTATAGATGAAGAAAGGAAGAATTCGAACTTAGATCAGGGGGAAAGTAAAGTTATCAAATAGTCGGTCCGTTTCGTCAATTCCGTACACGAGGTAAGTTTGTATGCTAATAAATACTATTAAATTGTGTTATAAATGTTTTATTCTTATTGAATTGAATTGAAAATGATTGAATATGAGTTACGAGACAAGAACAACAGAGATACGACAGTCGAAAGTCCTATACGAACCTTAGGAATAATATAAGATACAATGTCATGACATTAGGGTTACTGAGATTACGTGTAAGACCATATCTGGGGTATGGCATCGATATGAGATTTCGTGTAAGACCATAGCTGGGCTATGACATCGATATAAGATTACATGTAAGACTATGTTTGGGATTGGCATTGTACTACAAGTGTGTGATTCCCGTGTATCCTTTAGTGATTCTGAATGGTTGAATAATAATAATCGAGACAAGGATTAAGGTAAGATCGACTTAAGTGATAAAGGTATGTTCAAAACCTATATGAGTATCGATTGAAGGTAAGTTGATGAATTCATGTTTGATCATGTTTATAACATGATAAAGGTTTGGGAATTAATATGTGTTATACCATATTATGCTTATTTGATTACATTACATTTATTTGATATGTTAAGTTTATTATCATACGAGTTTACTAAGCTACAACGCTTACTTCGTTTCATTTTCCTATGTTTTATAGTGAAATTGAGCTAGCTCGGATCTGGGGATCGTCAGAGATGTCATCGCACTATCAGACATCTATTTGGTACTTTTGATAATATATATATATGGTATATGGCATGTATAGGCTATAGTCATTTTGTTATGTTTGGTGGATATGTTTGAGCCTATTTGAAATGGCTTGATAATGTTATAAAGTTTGATGTATATATTACCCTATGAAATGGCATATTTTGGCATGGTTGATGATGGTTGAAGTTGCTCCAACGGCTATTTGATATATGGTGTATAAATGTTTGATTTTGGTTGGGTAAATACATTGTTAATAGTTGATTTATGAGACATGTTATGTGTGTGGCTATTGGTTATGAAATGCATGATTGAAATGGGTTGGATTGATGAGTATGATATGTGATATTGGTATATGTTTGAATAAGGGAATTATGGTGAATTTGAGTATGGTAATCGTTGATATTGAAATGGTATAAAATGTGGTGATTTAAGGTTTAATTGGCTGCCTGTTTGTGTTCGGAAATGGTATTATTTGTGCTTGTGTAGGGTATGCAAATTTGGGTGGCGAAATGGTCTTATAAATGGCCTATTTTTGTCCACACGGGTAGAGACACGGGCATGTGTCTTAGCTGTGTGCGACACACGGTCATAGTACACGACCGTGTGTCCCCTAGTGTTGAAATTAAATGCAAGTCAGTATGCATCACACGGCCTCACACAGGGCGTGTGACTGGCCGTGTGGCATAAGTTAGTATACCCTATAGGTTTGGAACGGCCTAGCAGATGGCCTGGTACACAGGCGTGTGTGGCCATTTCGAATAGGCACACGGGCTAGACACACGGGCATGTAACACTCCAAACTCGGCCTAGACGTTATGGCTGAATCTGAGGATGTCACATGAGAGTATGTTGAAAAATAGTATCGTCAGTAAAACCACTTTTCTATTTACAACTTTTTATTATCTTTTGTTAATTCTAAAATCGTGTTGTTTATTTAGTCGAAAGTTTCAAAATGTTATTCAATTTCAAAAATTACTCAATGCAAAAGCTTTTAAAATAGTTCGCGTAATCGTGGGTATTTTTTATAAAACATTTATTTCTTTTGAAATCTCAAGTTATTCCTACTACTAGCAGTTATAAATCTCAAAGCAATAAAAGTCCCTCAAATTTAAGAAAATACCATAGAGGCCATAATTTTAGTAAAATACCCAAATAAAACTTGAAATCATAATTAAGTATGAATCAATGAAATGAGGTCGTGTGGCCACCGCTGAGTCCTCTGTCGCACTGATCCATCTATGTCTGGGGGTTACCTGTACGGACTAATCAAAAGGGGTGAGTTTACGTAAACTCAGTATGTAATCCCAGTACAAACAAACAGACAGTATGCAATCAATCACTGCCTAGGCCTAAACCCTTTTTCAGTATCAATGCAGATTGGACCTTAGCCCATCTCAGTCTAGAAGCAGTCATACAGTAGGGCCTTAGCCCATTGCAGTATCAGTGAGCATTAGGGCCTTAGCCCATCATAGTAACAATAAATAGTAAGGTCATAGCCCATTACAGTAATAGTAGCAGTCATGCAGAATTCAATATGCAAGTCCTACCCAACCAACCGCTATACACCATCTCCTATCCAACCTTGCACTCCTGTGGGGATTAAATCACCCACCCATCCTTACACTTGCAAATAGCACCGGTTGTGGCACTAAACAGTATTTGCAACTGTGCTGCCAGTATTAGGCTCGAAGCCATCAGTAAGTTGCAGTTGTGCTACCAGTATACTAGGTTTAAATCCTTTCGGTACACTTCCTCCAAATATATCATCCAATCCCCATACAATGCAACATACAGTAATAGCATGCTATCATATAGTATCATGCATATAATTAATACAAGATATTGTAATCATGCTCAATATACAGTCATTCATATATCACTCAGTCAATTAGGAATCAAAGCATTGCTTATCGACCCCACAGTAGGTTAACAGTTGTCTCGGGCGACCCGTGCAACCTTAACAAACAATTCAGTAAATTGGGCTCACACGCCTATGTGATCTGCACATGTGGGCCCATACACCCGTATGGCCCACACGGCTTAAATTGGTTGAGCTCGTGTGTCGTACATGGCCTCACCTGGCCATCACACGGCCGTGCATGAAGCTCGTCGATCACACATCCGTGTTCCATCACATGGCCTACCACACAAGTAACCACACGCCCGTGTGGCGCCAACGGAATGGTTTTTCGGCGTTCATTGATTCTCGTTTTCTGTGCAATCAAGTACGCACTTGGTTTCAATCAAAGTAAAAATGATCCTCTAACCATCCAAAACCTATAAACAACAATTGAAAGGCCAATTTCAGTAACTTACATCGCTACTAAATACAAATTGTCACAAACTGAAAATCCCAAATCTTACTGATAACAACCTGTGTCATACGCTTCAATCTCTACAGCAATACTGATCGGTTATTGTCCTTAGCCTAAATAAAGAGAACCAAAACAACCGCTCTTAATGAACCAACCACAAAAAAAAAGAAGACGGTACAGTAATCACTTACCAACGAGTAAGAATGAATGTTGAAAGAGGAAGAGGAAGAAGACTACCAAAAATTCGGCTGATGCAAGGGAGGTAAAAAGTCAAAATGGTGATGGAATTTTTTGGAAAAAAGAAGAAAGTGGGGAGAGAAAGGAAAAATCACCGTAAGAGGAATTTTGGTTAAATTTAAACTGACCAAAAACCTTCACATGATCCCTCAAAATCCTCCCTCAAAACCGTCAACCACTCATCCCCTAATAGCAAAATTCCGATTAAATTCAAACACCTTCGTCCAACCAGAGTAAAAAAACTTCCTTGCTCACGCAAAGAATCGAACCCATGACCACCAGCTTATTTACACACCACTTAACCACCAGACCAGCAAGCCCATTCTGTCATTATCCTACCAACATTTAAACTTAAGCCTACTGAACAAGAGTAAGGCTTTATTCATTAAAATACCAAAATTTTCCCAAGTCAAAGCTTGAACTTGGGACCTCTTACACGTACTCAGAACACTTAACCACTAAAACAGACATACAATTGTGTCAATTAACAACAGAAACATAAACATGTATTTTTGGGGCGTTACAGGGTATGTTATTGGCTGTGTGACCTAAGTCAAAGAGTTACACGGGGTAGGACACAGGCTGAGACACAACCATGTGCTCCCATTTCGAATGCCCACACGGCCTATTGGACGGGCATGTCTAGTTGTCGTGTGTCTTCACACGGGAGTGTGTCCCCTATTTTTGGGAAAATTTTTCTTTCTTAAAGTTTTCATATGTTATCGGATTAGTCTTGAACCACTTCTAAACTATGTTTAAGGCCTTGTAGGCCATATTAAGGAATGGAATATGCTTATGTATGATAAATGGATTCATTATTGTGTAATAAGTTTAGTAATGCCTCTTATCCCTATTCCGGCGACGGTTGTGGGTTAGGGGTGTTACAATTTTATTATTTGACTTCTGATTTACATGATAAATACTTGATTCTTGTTCTCAATTATGTATGCTTATTTCATGTTTTAATATTTTCAGGATATTAATTCATGTTTAATGTGCTTATTTCAGTGGAGCAAAAGTCTCTATTTAAGAGTAAATCTAGCATAATTGAGTGGAGTTGCATGCAATCCTAGAAATAGGATGACATAAATCTACCGGATTAGAGTCAAATCTAATAGGGAATCCCTAGATCAAGTTAATGCGATAATAGGGGTTTTAATTAGGAAGAGATTTCATTTAATCAACCTAAAGTTAGTTGTTCTTACTCTCGAAAGAGATATTAACATAATTTAGGGATTTTTATGGATTAAGACACAAGTGAATAAATCATTTAATTCAGATTCATAATAATAGGTGAAGTCTAGGTGGATTCTTTCTTGGGTATGTATCTTATTGGTTATCTTCGATTATTTTCCTATTGCATTCTCTGTTGTGTTCTTAGCTAGATTAGTTTAGTAATTTTAGATTAAAAACAATCACTCCAATTTGTCGACTAAATAATAGAAAAACAGTAATTACTAGTACTTTTAGTCCTCGTGGATACGATATTCCCTACTCACCATAACTATACTATTGTTCGATAGGTGCGCTTGCCTTAGTCGTATAGTTAGTATAGTGACCATCAAGTTTTTGGTGCCGTTGATGACTAAAATATTAGGAACACTTGATTTTTACTAATTTAGCCATTTATTTTTATCGCATTTTATTCTTGTTTTTAGTTTAATTTTTGTTTTCTAATTTTTCTTTTATTTGCTTCTGGCAGGTTCCTTTAGTTTATGACTAGAAGAAATCCGTCGGGACCATTATTATTTGACAGTGAGACTGAAAGTACAGCTCGTAGAAATCGTAAAGAAGCAAGGCAGAGTCAACAAAGTATAATAGATGAGCAAGAGGACTTTATTATTATTACTGAGGAGATGGGTGATAATCAGAATAATCAGCTACCTCTTACAGTTACTGTGAATCCTGCAAATCCAAATCCTACTCCTCGTACTATGTACGATTATGCTAAGCCCACTCTAACCAAATCGAGTATTATGAGACCCACCATTGCTATGAATAATTTTGAACTGAAGCCAAACACTATTCATATGGTACAACAATTCGTTCAGTCCAATGGTTTGCAGGACGAAGATCCAAATACTCATTTGGCTAATTTTTTGGAAGTCTGTCATACTTTGAAGATTAATGGCATTTCTGACGACGCCATTCGCCTATAGTTGTTTCCCTTCTCATTGAGGAATGAATTCTTAACCACGAGGCTCTATCATTACATGAGACCAAATGACCGAGAAATTCCTACTAAAGTACTTCTCGTCGGCTAAGATAACCAAGTTGAGGAATGATATCTCTTCTTTCGTTCAAATAGACTTAGAAACCCTATATGATGCATGAGAGAGGTATAAGGACTTATTGAGACGGTGCCCTCCCGTGGGTTACCTTTATGGCTATAGGTTCAAACTTTCTATAATGGTTTGAATACCTTAACTAGGTAGTTGATCAACGTAGTAGCCGGTGGAACACTTAACAATAAAACACCTGAAGCGGCTTATGAATTTATAGAGGAGGTGACACTGAATAATTATTAGTGGCAAGTAATGAAGATGAAGGTGATAAAAGCAGTCGGTGTTTTCAACTTATATGCACTCACCATGTTATCAAATCAGGTACAACTTTTAAATAAGAAAATTAATGGTTTATGTGTTTCTACATAAGTACACCTGGTGATGCAATGCGATACGAATAGAGGAGGAATGAACAATGCAGAATCTTTATCCTATGGTCCTAGCACAAAGAATGAACAAATCAATTATATGGGTAATAATTCTAGGCCTCAAAACAACCCTTATAGTAATACCTATAATGCAAGTTGGAGGAACCATCCCAATTTCTGTTGGGGTGGTCAAGGAAATTAAAGAGCATAACCCCCTCTAGGCTTCCAACAACAACTTTACCAACAAGAAAAGAAGTTGAACCTTGAGGAGATGTTGAAAAAGTTTATCTCAGTGTCAGAAACACGTTTTCAAAACATTAAAACAACGCTTAAAAATCAACAAGCATCGATTCAAGGGCTCGAGAACCAAATTGGTCAACTTGCAAAGTTGATTTCAGAATGACCACAAGGTAGTTTGCCTAGCAATACCGAAACTGACCTAAGAGAGCAACTTCATGCAATTACTGTGCGAAATGAAGAAGGGTTAGTTGAATCTGAACCAGAACTGAAGCAAGAAAGTGTGGTAAGTAACAGTAAGGTTGAGGGAAGCTAGAATGAACAAAAATCAGTCGGTAAGGAATATAAACCTCAAGTGCCATATCCTAACACGATGAAGAAAGACCACTCGAACGAACAATTTGGTAAATTTCTTAAACTTCTAAAAAAATTACATATTAACTTACCATTTATTCAAGCTCTTTCAAAGATGCCCAATTCCGTTAATTTTTTAAAGGAGCTTTTGGCGAACAAGAGGAAGTTAGATTATTCGTCGCATATGGAGCTAAATGTAGTTTTCTCAGCCATTTCGCAAAATAAACTACCCAACAAATTGAAAGATACAAGGAGTTTTACTATTCCATGTTTAATTGGTAGTTTGAATATTAATAATGCTTTGCCTGATTTAGGGGCGAGTATTACTGTCATGCCCTATAAAATGTTTAAATAATTCCAAACAAACTAGGTTGAGTATTCAATTAGCAGATAGAACCATTAGATTTCCTAGGGGTATTATTGAAGATGTTATTGTAAAAATTGATAAATTCATATTCCTAGTTGATTTTTTCGTTTTAGACATGGATGAGGGCAATGAAGTACCTTTAATTTGAGGAAGACCTTTTTAAGCAACCGCTAGAACTATTTTTGATGTTGGTATAGGAGAATTATTACTTCGTGTAAGTGACAAAATGATTACTCTCCAAGCTCGTGATTCTGTTAAGACATCTAATGATCGAGATGATTTTACAAGTTTTTTTAGTATGAGTAACAATGTGGCTCAAACTTTTTAACACCTCAGACCCGGCCTAGACGCTATGGCCGAATCTGACAATGTCACATTGAAGTATTTTTCGTAAAGTGTGATGTTGATGAAAACCCCTTTTCTATTTAACCTCTTTGTGTTATCTTATGATGATTTTAAGACATGTCATTCATTTTCAAAACATGAGTCTTTATCAAAAAGTTTTTCACATTCATAACGTTATTAATTTTCAAAATGCATTTATTGCGGAAGTTTTTAAATAGGTTCATTATTCGTGGTATTTTTGTTAAAACATTTATCTTTTTGAAAACTTGCGTCTTTTCCTACTGCTAGCAGTTATGAATCAAAACAATCAAAATCCCAAATTAAAGTAAAAATCCAAAGAGGCCATGGTACAGAAAATAACCCAAAATATAACTCATAATCATAATTAAATACTAAATCAAATGAACTAGGTTGTGTGGCCACCACTAAGTCCTCCATTGCACCAATCTGCCTATGTCTAGGGATTACTTGTACAGTTAAAACAAAAGGGGTGAGTTTACAAAAACTCAGTGTGTAATCCCCATGCAATTATACAGTCAAGATGAAAGCCGTAACAGACTGGGCCTAAAGCCTTTTCAGTAACAGTATCAATTTGTGCCTTAGCCCATCACATTATCAGTAATCAGAAAGACCTTAGCCCATCACAATTTCAGTAACAGTGACAGTATCAGAATGCATGTCCTACACAACCATCCACTATACACCATCTTCTGTCCAACCCTGCACTCCTGTGGGGATTAAATCACCCACCAATTCCTACACTTACAAATTAACATCGGTTGCGGCACTAAACAGGTTTTTATAGTAGAGCTACCAGTATAATAGGCTTAGAGCCTTCAGTGATTTGCAGCAGAGCTGCCAGTACAGTACACTTCCTCCAATTACATTACCCAACCTGATGCAATGCATCATACAATCATGGTATCATACATGTATACGGTATAGTTTAAAAAGCATGCTCAATTCCAGTCATACATGTACATTTATGTATATATATCACACAGGGCTATAACAACCATTCAATCAGTTAAGGGTCTAGGTAAGTTTACCGACCCAACAGTAGGTCCACAGTCGACTCGGGCGACCCGTGCAACCTTAACAGTCAAATAGTGAAAATGGGCCAACGTGCCCATGTTGCTATCCCATGTTGGCCCACACACTCGTGTGGCCTACACGCCCGTGTGGCCCACACAGCCCAAAATGGCCTCAACCGTGTGGATCACACGGCCTGGCTCATTAATCTCACACTCCCATGTTGTTAACCCATGTGGGGTCTACACACCTGTGTGGGGTCCACACACCTGTATGGCCTACATGGGCTAGTTTGGGCTGGCCCATGAAATTGCACATGGCCGGTATCGTCGCTCACATGATCGTGTTTAAACACACAGCCAACTACAAGGGTGAGCGCACGCCCGTGTGGCGTCGACATTCACTTATTCCGGCTTTTGCTGATTCCCTTAGTTGAGATTGTGTTTACACAATTGATACAATTCTAGCACCCAACGCTCCTGAGTTAAATCACACCTAAAAGAATGGCAATCCTGTATCCAATCATTTGTCACGCTTAGAACTAGGAAGATTAATAAAACCCCAATCGAATTCATTTATGTTGCTTACCCTCACTGCTCCAAACGATGTAGCTTACAAATCTGCAGGTAGACCAAGTTCGATGCGATTTGATGCTGTCTAATCAAAGTTTGGCACAACAGAGAGTTAGAACTTAACATAAACTAACAAATGAAACCTTCCCCAAAACAATTGAACCAAAACTCTCGCCTCTTACCAAAAGACTTACCGACCTCAAGCAACCCACTTTGCACAGGAATCATTAATTAAGGGAGAAACTGATGAGAAGGTAGGAAGATGGGAAATAAGAATTCGGCCCAGAGAAAACAGAGATGAAACTGAGGCGAGTAAATTACAATCAGCAAGAACAGGAAATAGGAAATTGATAGTAGAAGGGAGGAGTTTGGTGAAGCCTACAATTCGGCAGAGAGTAGGCAAACAACCGTTGCACACTCAGAAATCAATTGGTCAAGAACTAAAAGGGGAGTGGCGAGAAGAAGAAGGTTTCGGCTACTAGGACGAATGAATAAAACTAATAATAAAATCAGTAGCAAAAGAAGTGTTGATCGGCAGAGAGAAGGAAAAACAACCAAAAAATAAAGAGAAGGGAAGGAAAGTTTGCCAAAACCGAAAAAGTTTGTCAGAGTGAGTAGAAAGGAGCCGAAACTTTTAGCCAAACAATTTGAGGATACTTCAAAATCTCTAAAATTTTCTCCTGAAATCCCTCAACTGAACCCCAATTATCCAAATCTCTCAACAACCGAAAATCGCCCCACGCTCCTCCACAAATTCGGCCATGACAAACCCCATACTCTTCAAACACTCCAACCACCCATTAGCATTAGAATTTCACTAACACATAAACACCTACTTGGCCACAAGTAAAAATAAATCCTTCGCTCGCGTAGAGACTCGAACTCCTGACCCCTCATCAACATATCGCTCATCCTAACCACTATACCAGCAGGCCATTCTGTCATCTTTTTATCAATATTTATTTATAAGTCTACCGACTAAAGCTGAAGGTTTATTTATTAAAAAACAAAAATTACCCAAGCCAAGGCTTGAACTCAGGACCTCTTATATGCTACCCGAAACATTTAACCACAGAAGCAGACAGTCAATTGTGTCACAAATATACGAAAAATAAATACTAAGGATCTTTGGGGCGTTACAAACATCTTTTCAGGAAACCCCTCGAAAAAAGGTGATGGAGCCACGTTCCAATCCATGTGACAGAAACATAATGATTTATGATGAACGAATGTTGCAAATCGATGAACTATATGATTGGCAAACACATGTTAAGGAGAAACTGAAAAAGCACGATGAAGAGTTAATCAGATACCATGATAAGCATGTGGATGGAACGAAACAATTTAAGTTTGGAGACAAGATACTTCTAGACAAACGAATCGAATCCCTTTACGGTACTAAATGTCTTTTCATACGGTACAGTCGAGGTAACTCATTCTGTATTTGGCAAATTTAAGGTAAATAGTACTTGCCTTAACCTTATGTTGGTAATATAATTGATAACGAGAAAGAGGAGTTTCGACTCTGCGAACCACTATGATCATGCAAATGTGAGGTAGTCGAGCTTAGACTTTAAATAAGCACTTCTCGAGAAGCAACCCAAATGTTAATAATGCTAATTCTTTTAATTTTATTTCATGTTATTTTTAAAAATAATTAATTTTCAAATTTTAAAAATAAGAAAAGAGTGCTTTTGACCCACACAGCCGAGACACATTGGCATTTCCCAGGCCGTGTGCACTATAAGGGGTTTGACAGTGAGGTACATGGCCTGGACAGACGGGCGTGTCCTTGGCCGTGTGGATCCATGTGGACCACATGACCTAGACACACGAACGTATCCTAGGCCATGTGAAACCTAAAGCTAATTTCTTCATTTTTAAAACAAGTCAGAGAGTTACACGGGTAAGGCACATCGCCATGTACGAGATATGGCCTAGCCACATGGGCGTAGAAGAAGCGAAGGAGGTTGTACATGGCCATGTGACATAGCCGTGTTGACACACGACCTGGAAACACGGGTGTGTTTGAGGTCATGTGAATACTGGGCTTGTATTTTTAAATCACACACGGGCTGAAAACGCATCACACAGGCGTGTGGGCTAGCACGGGCCTAAACACGAAAGTGTCACCCCTTTTAAAGTAAACCCTAAGTTATTTGCTTTCTAATTTTGTCTTCTTCCTCCCTCTTCAACTCTAACTGCTGACCTCTCTTGACCCAAATACACCTACTTTCGGCCATCGTCGCCATTTGGGCCATCGACGTCCCCCCACTCTCCCACCCCCTCCTGCTCTTCCCTGTCCTACTCATCCCAATCGGCCAACACCTTAGCCTTTCTTTTTCCTTCCCTCATCCAACCTGACCCCTTCCCTTTCCCACTCTTCCTCACCCACCTCGTCGTCCCTTTCACTCCACCAGCCCGCACTACAGTGATATGAAGTAATAAAATTTATAAAGACTTGATTTCACCAAAACTAACTAATATCACGACGTTGAGGCCAGCGCACCTGTCGAACAGTAGTATAGTTTAGTGGCAAGATCGAGTTATCGTACCCAAGGGAACCAAAAGTACTAGTACTTACTTCTTTTCTATTATCTAGCCTAAGAAATAAAAGAGGGTTGTTTAAACTAATTCTAAATCTAACTAAGAAAGCGTAAAAAGTAAATTGGGAAAACTTTTTGGGAAAAGATAATTAATATGGACAATATTCAAGGGAGAATCCACCTAGACTTCACTTATTATTATTTTCTTGAACTATATGATTTCTTTACTTGACTTGATCCGTAGATATCCCTAATTTATGGTAAACCCTCCGTCGAGGTGAAGAGCAACTAGGCCTAAGTTGTTAATTAAAATTCCCTTATTAATTAACTCCCTAGGTTGCATTAATTTGATCTATGGCTCCCCATATTAGGTTTGACCCTAATCCGGCAGATTTATGTCGCCCTATGTCTAGGGTTACATGCAACTCCGCTTAATTATGGTAGATCTACTCTTATCACAGGGACTTTTGCTCCTCTGCTCTAAGCACATCAAATTCTTGAAATAATACCTAGGATTATCAAATCAAGAATGAAGAACACATAATTAAGAACAATTCAAGTATTTATCAAATAAATCAAGAATAATTAACAATATCTGTCTTAGGTTTCATCCCCCTCAAGTATTTGAGAGGTTTAGTTCATAATAAAGAAGGAAAACATCTCAGAAGGTATAAAATAGCAAGACATAAAAGAATTCAAAAACCCCTGCAGGAATTTAGGGAGATCCTCTATGTTGCTGCAGAATTCCGGCTTCTGAGATGAATTAATCGGCTTCTCCTTTGGAGTAATCCCTTGCTTCTACCCTCCGTGTGGCAAAAAAGCGAGAAGAAAAATATATCTCTCCACCTCCCTTTGCCTCTGCCTCATGAGGTCTTTATATAGAGAGCTTGTGGGGAGCCTTTCTTAGCCTCTCAGCATCTCAATTTGAGTGAAATTCCCCTTCCTCACGACTAGAACACGCTCGTGTGCTATGCCCGTATGACTTCGACAGAGGCCGTGTGATATTCTATTTATGAGGCACGGCCGTGTGGCCTGGCCGTGCTTGTCAGGAATAGACCGTGTGATCTTTATGTTACACGGTCGTGGTAAATCCTTGGGCCGTGCGTTAAGTTATTTTTGGCCCATTTTCCTCATTTTTGGTTCTTTTCTCTTCTCGATGCTCTTCTGAGTATAAGATATGAAAAAAAGAGGTTAAGAGCACCAATTTTCACTAAATCATTAATAATTCATCCAAAATATAGGCAAAATATGAGGTAAAAGTATGTATAATTTAGCGTTTATCAAATACCCCCACACTTAAGCCTTTACTTGTCCTCAAGCAAAATCTCAATCCCTAATAAGAATCATTCTTCTCAACCTATAACCTTTATCAATAATGTTTCAAACTAATCCACAGGTAATCATACAATGAAAAATTCAATCAGAAGAACATTAAAGATTCAATCAATTTAAGTTGAGAATTTTGTCATTGAAAACATAAGTTTCTTCCTTCTTTCTAAGTAGTTATCTCTCTATCTTAATTAACAGGAGTTGACATCTTCACTAAAGGTTCACTCTATCCACTCAAAGTGTTTAGGGTTCAAAATTTAAGCACTCTCTAGTCAACCTGGAAAGTTATTACCATAAGCTTGCAAGAAAATCAAATCTCTACCACTATAGTTTGATATGATACATCGATCAAAAAGGTCTTTTTATGGTTGTAACGGGGCTTGGTTAGGGGTGTTGTCACAGGCTGCAAAAAGAGGGTTAGAATCGAGATTGAACTGAAAATTATCTTAGCTAGAAAAATCTCTATTACTGGAACATAATTTCAAAGCTTAATAGTATCAATTTGGTAGCTTTAAGAGAGAAATATACAAAAACTTAATTTGAACAATTTATACATTACAACTAAATTTGACTGTATATACACATTTTTTTTAAGAACAATTCAAGTAGTACAATGAATTGTGTAAAGACTGGAAAAGAGAATAAAGCTTAGATAATAAATTCAACTCAAATCTCGACAAAAATAAGGATCAAAAGTAATTGAATGGAAAATTCAACAAAAATGGTTTATTGGTTAATAATTAGAGGGTAAATCAAGGAAAAGGTTGTTAGGCTCAATGGGGTTTCCTAGGGGTTAGATTATGGAGGTAGGCTTTTGTAGAGTGAGCGGGTTAAGTCCTAGGTGCCTTTATCATCTCGGTATATCAAATCAAAGATGTGGTCTTGACATGTATAATCAAAGCAAGTTCTAGAATAACAATTCAGTGTTGACTCACTCAAAGTAATAATAACAGTGAGCACGAAAGAATGTATGCTCAAAAGGTTCAAAAGTCTTACAAAAATTACGGCTTTTGATGTTAATCCTGTGAATTTCAAATCTCAAGATAATACTTAAAATTAGGGAGGATAACTTATGCAAAAATAGGGTTCTCAAAAATTTCAACTTATCATGCTTGATTCCCTAATGTTTTTAAAGTTTGAATAATCATAGTACAATTGCCTATTTCTTGATTCTCAACATTGCAATAAAAATCATAAATCAATTAGAATTAATTCCTAATAGGAAACTGAGGAAAATGTAGAGAACAATGCATGAAGTACAAATTCAGGGGTTTTCCTGAAAGGTATACTGAATTAAAGTATGTCCTCCCCCACACTTAAGATGTACATTGCCCTCAAAGTACAAAGATATATATCTAGCAATAAAAGCATAATATCAAAAGAGAGGGAGAGAATTGAAAACTCCCTAAATTTAGGATGAATTATGAGATAGGAAGAGCCGGTAGGTGTGGCACTGTGTTCCCATTTTCGTAGAGATTTGAGCTGTGAGGCTCCTTTGAAACTGCGAATGGATTTAGTAGTCATGGGGAGTTTTGAGTCAATGGATTTTACTTCCGTGGGATTAGCCGTAAAATAAAATAATTAAGTAAAATAAAATACTAAAATGTAAAAAGGAAATGGAATAAACTATATTGGAAAGAAAAACAAAGTTAGAATAAAAAATAAGAGAAAAAAAAAAGAAAACTAAATATTAGTGGGTGAGTCTGAAAAGTAAGAAAAAGAAAATAAAGAAAAATAAAAGTAGAAATAAAAAGAACATAAAAAGAAGAGGAACTAGTCCTCGGATGGATCACATGGCGGCGGTGTGATGTTCAGGTGCTGACATATTTGCGCGAGAGTGGCGTCGATGTAATCGAAGCGCTGAAAACATTGTTGCTCAAATCGATCCAGGCGCTCGGATATGTCGACACGTGAGGCTGCCGTCTAAGTGGATCGTCTGGGGCGTGGTGGCTCGGCAGGCTCATCTTCTGCTGGCGGTGGCGGTGGGACATCATCAGCAACGTCCTCTGGGTCCTCACCTTCCTGGACAAGGCGAAAGTGAAAGTGGCCGCCACCTGGCCGTCGCTCTACCATCCTCATGGAGAGCATGCTCTGGATGCCCTGGGAGGACATCTGGCCAAGTAGGGTGTACGAGAATGTCTGAGCTGTGGTGTTGAATAGGCCGAAATAACAGCCTAGTCTCGTGATGTACGAGCCCATGGAAATGACGCCTCTCCGGTGCCTCTCAGTCTGGTGCTGCATGGCCAACGCTATGAAGTAGGCGAGGTCGATGGGGTGGCCATTGGCCATGCACCAGAGGAAATAGATGTCGTGAGTGTTGACGACGCCTGTACTCTCCCGTCTACCTGTTAAGGTGTGAGCAAGGAGGGCGTGAATATACCTGAGAGAAGGAGGGAGGGCGGTCGCCTTGCTGACGCTGGGGTTATAAACTTGCCGTCCTGGGGCGATCTCGTTCCAACAGTTGAGGGTCCGGATGTGGATGCGACGAGAGAGGGTGGGGAAGTCTTCTTCTGCCATGAACTGCTCGGTATAGAGACCGAGAGTTGTGCCAAACTCTGGGACACTTAGTTGTCGCACAAGACCTTCTAATCAGAATTGGACCGTGCCGGGATTGTCGAATCTGTTCATGACGGTCTGGAGGTGGAATGTGGAGCAGAACTCGAGAGTGAGTTCTAGGTAGGTGGGCTCCACAATCCTAAAGAACTGGTCCCATGGGTCGGTGGCTAGTAGGGCTCGAACATCGTCCACCAGGTTGATTTGCGTGAGGGCCTCCCAGTCAATGCATCGGCCCATCGAGATAGTGCGTGCTCGGAGTAACTGGTAGCATTCCTCCTAGGAGTCCTGCGAAAATGTGAGGAACGGGTGGCGTGTCTCGAGGGTGGGCCTCGATGAAGAACTTTTGAGTCCCTTTCGTGTTTTGGAAACGGGGACAGCAGCTTTTCTGGCACGTGAAGATGACATAGTATCTGAAATAACAAAACACGTGCATTAGTTCTAAAAATAAATAATTTAAAATTAATAGTTTTCCTCAAATAACAAATGAGAAGGAACCTGAATAGTAAAATCTAATCATATTAAAAACTTATAACAGAGAAAACTAGGAATTATGAGTATATATAGTAATTTTTATGAAAAAAAGGGCATGCAAATATGTGTCCAAGTGGCAAAATAAAATGGAATCTAAATGGCAAGCAAAAATAAAATTAAGTTGCATGTAATCCTAATTGATTCTATATTATTCTAGAGTATTCATACTATATTTCCTAATTCCATGCTTAAATCAACAATTAGACTAAAGTAAAAATAAATGAAAACTTAAAGAAGCGAAATAAAATAAAATAAATGAGAAAAATGAGAAAATAGAACTAATTATGAGTTTGCACAGTCGTGGGGGCTGTTACACGGGCGTAGAGAGGATGAAATCTGGTATGGTGGCGTTTGGAGGGTTGTGGCGGTGTTTGTGGTGGTTTAGAGAGGAGTTTGGGTGAGAAATGTTAGGGTTTGAGTGAAAGGGAAAGTGAAAAATGCCTCCTATTTATACATTTTGGGTCACACGGGCATGTCACACGCCCGTGTGAGTCGTATTCAGCCCGTGTTTTTCGAAAATCGGAGGTTTTAGCGCGCCATGTCCCGATGAGCACGCCCGTGTGGTTGATTCGCACAGCCGTGTGCGATCAGGTCTTCGTTACTCACACGATCGTGTGATGGTATACACGGCCGTGTGCGATCGTGTTCGTGTATCACACGGTCGTGTGATATGTGCCACAGGCGTGTGAAATTTGGCAGTGTCTTCCACGGGCTACGGACATGGGCGTGGGGATTTGTGCAAGCCCGTGTTGATACTGCAGGGTTGCCACGGCCATATAGCACAGCCGTGGGGGAGGTGTTGATAGCCCGTGTAGAATTCGTAAGGTCGCCACAGCCACATCGCACGGCCGTGGGGATTTATCGATGGCCCGTGTTTTGGGGAAATTTTGCTCTGTTTGTACACGGTCTGGGTACACGACCGTGCCCCTGTTTCAAGTGCGCACACGGCCTAAAGCACGCCCGTGTGCCTGGCCGTGTGGTCCTAAATTTCTGCATTCAAAAAGTTAGTTTATGCATGAGAAAATACTAAAAATTTTAAAGAAAAGAAAGTTACTAAGTTAGTGCTCGGGTTACCCCCGAGAGTGCTTATTTAGAGTCTAAGCTCGACTTTACCTGGATGTGTCAAAAAGGGGTGTGATGGAGCAGAAGCTCCTCTCTGTTTTCTGCAAAATTCTCACCTCTATAATGTTTAAGCCTATGGCCATTTACCTTGAACGTACCGTGGTTAGGGTGAGTTACCTCAATGGTTCCATATGGAAAGACATTTAGAACAGTGAAGGGACCTGACCATCTTGACTTGAGTTTTTCAAGGAATAGTTTTAGCCTTGAGTTGTAGAGTAAGATGATATCACCTGTTTTGAATTGCTTTGGTTGTTTCAGCCTTTTGTCATGGCGTCGCTTCATGGCTTTCTTATATAGTTGCAAGTTCTTGTAAGCATTGAAGCGCCATTCATCAAGCTCATTCAACTGCATTAATCTCTTTTCTCCTGCACTTTTAAAATCAAAGTTTAAAAACTTTATAGCCCAGAATGCTTTATGTTCGAGTTCAAATGGTAGATGACAGTTTTTTCCATAAACAAGTTTATTGGGAGATGTTCCTATGGGTGTTTTGAAAGCAGTTCTATAAGCCCATAATGCATCATCTAATTTTCTTGACCAGTCTTTCCTATTTGTTTCTATTGTCTTCTCTAAGATACGTTTCAGCTCTCTATTTGTCACTTTGACTTGGCCACTGGTTTGTGGGTGGTAAGGGGTAGCTGTTCTATGGTGTAGTCCATACCTTTTCAAAACCTTTTCAAATTGAGTATTGCAAAAATGTGTACCTCTATCACTAATGATTACCCTAGGTGTTCCAAATCGAGAAAAAAGTTTTTTCAAGAAGTGTACTACCACCCTAGCATCATTTGTAGGTAGAGCTTGGGCTTCTACCCATTTTGACATGTAATCTACTGCTACTAGTATGTATTTATTCCCAAATGAATTAGGGAATGGACCTATGAAATCAATACCCCATACGTCAAATATTTCACATGAAAGTATATAGTTCTGAGGCATTTCATTATGCTGAGAGATATTACCTGTTCGTTGGCATTTATCACAAGAGGTCACATACCTGTTGGCATCTCTGAAAAGTGTAGGCCAGTAAAAACCTGATTCGAGTACCTTATGAGCAGTTCTAGTTCCACTGTGATGTCCTCCTGTGGGTCCTGAGTGGCAGTGATTCAGAATTTGATATGTTTCTGTGTCATCAACATATCTTCGTATAACCTGATCTGCATAAATTCAGAAAAGAAAAGGATCTTTCCAAAAGAAGTTTTTCACATCAGCGAAGAATCGCTTCTTTTGCTGATGGTTTAGCCCTTTTGGGGTTATGTTAGCCGCTAAATAATTTCCAAAATCAGCAAACCAAGGAGGTGTCGTATCTGCTAAGGCTAAGAGTTGTTCCTCAGGGAACAAATCATTCATCTTGTCTAGATATTTAGGCTGTGCGGTCTCTAGCCTTGAGAGGTGATCTGCTGCTAAGTTTTCAGCTCCTTTCTTGTCCTTTATTTCCAAATCAAATTCCTGTAACAATAGAATCCATCTTATCAATCGAGGTTTTGCATCAGTTTTAGTTAAGAGGTAGCGAAGAGCTAAATGATCAGTATAAACAATGACTTTTGACAAAATTAAATAAGATCTAAATTTGTCAAATGCAAAAATAACAGCTAGCAATTCTTTCTCTGTGGTCGTGTAATTTGCTTGAGCAGCTGTCAAGGTCCTGCTACCATAATAGATCGGCTGGAAGTGTTTGTCCCTTCGCTGTCCCAAAACTGCACCTACTGCAAAATCACTTGCATCGCACATTAGTTCAAAAGGTAGATTCCAATCTGGTGAAATCATAATCGGGGCGTTAACTAACTTTTCCTTGAGGTTGTTAAAAGATTCCAGACATTCTTGGTCAAAGTTGAAAGGTATGTCTTTTTCTAATAATTTAGTTAAAGGCTTAGCTATTTTAGAAAAGTCTTTAATGAATCTTCGATAAAAATCGGCGTGTCCTAAAAAGCTTCTTATAGCCTTAACTGAATTAGGAGGAGGTAGTTTTTCAATAGTTTCAATTTTCGCTTTATCTACCTCTATCCCTTTGCTAGAAATTTTATGTCCTAAAACAATACCCTCTTGAACCATAAAATGGCATTTTTCCCAGTTTAGCACCAAATTTGTCTCTTCACATCTGATCAAAACACGTTCTAGATTATTAAGACAAAGTTGGAAAGAATTACTGAAAATTGAGAAATCATCCATAAATACCTCCATGATGTCTTCCACGAATTCATTAAAAATAGCTAGCATGCATCGCTAAAAAGTAGCAGGAGTGTTACATAAACTAAAAGGCATTCTGCGATAAGAAAACGTACCGTATGGGCATGTGAATGTAGTTTTCTCCTGATCTTCTGGAGCTATCGGGATCTGGAAGTTACCAGAGAGGCCATCTAGGAAACAATAATACATATGACCTGATAATCTTTCCAACATCTGATCAATAAAAGGCAATGGGAAATGATCTTTTTGAGTGGCGTCGTTCACCTTCCTGTAGTCAATGCAAACTCTCCATCCTGTGACTGTTCTTGTAGGTATTAACTCTTCCTTGTCATTAGACACCACGGTCAATCCTCCTTTCTTAGGAACAACCTGCACAGGACTTACCCAAGAACTGTCAGAAATAGGATAGATAATACCTGCATCTAGAAGTTTAATTACCTTGGCTTTTACAACTTCTTTCATATTGGGATTCAATTGTCTCTGTGCTTGCACTGATGGTTTGAATTCGTCCTCCATTAAAATTTTGTGGGTGCAGAAAGAAGGATTTATTCCCCTGATATTTGAAATTTTCCAAGATATAGCACGTCTGTGTTCTCTTAACACATGGAGTAGTTCCTCTTTCTCTGCAAGGCTTAAATCAGATGCAATAATGACTGGTAAAGTTGATTCTTCCCCTAAAAAGGCATATTCTAAATAATCTGGTAGTTGTTTTAGTTCTAATTTAGGGGGTTCAGTAATGGAAGGTTTCTATCTCAATTTATCACCTATCTTTAAATTCTCATAACTTATGTGCCTAGCGACTAATTCTTTCCTTACTTCCTCAATTTCAGGGATGGTTTCATCTTTTTCCCCACCTTGAACGAGACACAGTTCCAACATGTCTATGAGAGAAAGTTCCTAGAGATTGTCTTGAACAAAATAATCAATAATATCATTAAAAGAACACGAATCATCTTGTTCTTTAGAGGATCTCATGGCATCATAAATTTTAAAGACAACTTCTTCCTCGCCAACTCTAAGTACTAATTTGCCATCCCCTACATCAATAATAGCTCTAGCAGTGGCTAAAAATGGTCGTCCCAAAATCAAAGGTACTTCAATATCGTCATCCATGTCAAGCACAACAAAATCAAAAGGGAATATAAATTTATCTACGTTTACTAGCACATCTTCAATGATTCCCCTAGGATATTTAACAGATCTATCGGCTAATTGAATACTCATCCTAGTGGGCTTGGGTTCCCCGAGACCTAGTTGTTTGAACATTTTGTAAGGCATGAGATTAATGCTAGCACCTAAATCAGCTAAAGCTTTATTAATAAGTAAACTACCAATCAGACAAGGGATAGTAAAACTCTCTGGATCTTTCAGTTTTGCTGGCAATTTATTTTGGAGAATAGCTGAGCATTCCTCGTTGAGTTCTACCGTGGCCAATTCTTCCAATTTCCTTTTATTTGTCAAAATTTCTTTAAGGAACTTCGCATACTTCGGCATCTATGAAATTGCTTCAACAAAAGGTAAGTTAATGTGTAATTGTTTGAAAAGTTCAAGGAACTTACTGAATTGAGCGTCTGTATAGTCTTTCTTTAATTTTGTCGGATATGGGATGCGCGGTTTGTATTCCTTGAGTGGCGGTGGAGTGTTATCCTCGGGTTCCGCTGCCTTTTCTTCTGAAATTTCTGGGATAGTCTTCTTTTCGGGTTTGGCTAGGACCTTTCCATCTCTTAAAGTAATCGCCTTGACATGCTCTCTGGGATTTGGCTCAGTATTACTTGGTAATCCTCCCTGTGGTCTTTCTGAGATTAATTTTGCAAGTTGACCAATTTGGTTTTCAAGCCCTTGAATTGATGCTTGCTGATTTTTCAGTGTCGTTTCAGTGCTTTGAAAACGTGTCTCTGATGCGGTCATAAATTTGGTAAACATCTCCTCAAGATTCGGCTTCTTCTCATGTTGCGGTGGTGGTTGCTGAAATCCTAGAGGAGGCTGTTGTCTTTGATTTCCTTGTCCTCCCCATGAAAAATTTGGGTGATTTTTCCAATCCGCATTATAAGTATTACTATAGGGGTTATTTTGAGGTCTAGAATTGTTACTCATATAGTTGGCTTCTTCAGTTTCCATGCTGTGTCCATAAGATGTGAAATCTGGATTAAACGTGTTTCCTTGAGTCGTGTCGCATTGCATCACTAATTGTTCTTGCATAGAACTAACAAAATTATCAAACTTTTTATTCAAAAGTTTTACTTGATTGTAAGCATGGCGACAGCATCAATATTATAAACTCCTGCGGCTTTTGTTGGCTTTGTCCTCATGACTTGCCATTGATAATTATTCAATGACATCTCTTCAATAAATTCATAAGCTGCTTCAGGTGTTTTATTATTGACCGTCCCTCCTGCGACCGTATCGATCATTTGTCTAGTTGACGGGTTTAAACCGTTGTGGAAGGTTTGAACTTGTAGCCAAAAAGGTAGACCATGATGAGGGCACCTCCTCAAAAGATCTTTATATCTCTCCCATGTATCGTATAGTGTTTCTAAATCCATCTGCACAAAAGAAGAAATATCGTTTCGTAATTTGGCTGTTTTAGCTGGAGGAAAATATTTGAGTAAAAATTTTTCAGTCATCTGCTCCCATGTGGTAATTGAGCCTCGTGGTAAAGAATTTAACCACTGTTTGGCTTTATTTCTCAAAGAGAATGGAAATAGCCTCAATCGAATGGCATCATCAGAAACGCCATTTATTTTGAAGGTATCACAAAGTTCCAAAAAATTGGCTATGTATGAGTTTAGATCTTCGTCCTATAAACCATCAAACTGCACCAATTGTTGTATCATCTGAATATTATTAGGCTTTAACTCAAAATTATTAGCAGCAATAGTTGGTCTAAGAATGCTAGTTTGGATACCAGCCAAACTAGGTTTTGCATAATCATACATAGTGCGAGGAGCTTCTTCTTGATTTGCTGGCGGCGCGACTATTGCGGGAGGTGGTGGAACATTCTGATTTGCTTCCATCTCGTCTGTAGGTTCTGGCTCTTGCTCAGGTTCTTGTTCTGGATAATGTAGACTGCGTCTAATTTCCCTGCGATTTTTACGAACTGTCGCTTCTAGATCTTCGTCGAAAAGTAGTGGTCCTATTGGGTTGTTTCTAGTCATAAACTAAAAATACCTAAAAGAAAGAAAACTCAGAAATTTAAAAGAAAAGAAAAATAAAAATAAATAAAAACTGAAAATAAAAATAAAAGAAAAATAAATAAATATATATATATATATATTAATGGCTAAAGTAATAGAAATCGAGCTTTCGTAATATTTTAGCTCCCCGGCAACGGCGCCAAAAACTTAATATCGCGTGATATGAAGTAATAAAATTTATAAAGCCTTGATTTCACCAAAACTAAGTAATATCACGACGTTGAGGCAAGCGCACCTGTCGAATAGTAGTATAGTTTAGTGGCAAGACCGAGTTATCGTACCCAAGGGAACCAAAAGTACTAGTACTTACTTCTTTTCTATTATCTAGCCTAAGAAATAAAAGAGGGTTGTTTAAACTAATTCTAAATCTAACTAAGAAAGCGTAAAAAGTAAATTGGGAAAACTTTTTGGGAAAAGCTAATTAATATAGACAATACTCAAGGGAGAATCCACCTAGACTTCACTTGTTATTATTTTCTTGAACTATATGATTTCTTTACTTGACTTGACCCGTAGAGATTCCTAATTTATGCTAAACCCTCCGTCGAGGTGAAGAGCAACTAGGCCTAAGTTGTTAATTAAAATTCCCTTATTAATTAACTTCCTAGGTTGCATTAATTTGATCTATGGCTCCCTATATTAGGTTTGACCCTAATCCGGCAGATTTATGTCGCCCTATGTCTAGGGTTGCATGCAACTCCGCTTAATTATGGTAGATCTACTCTTATCACAGAGACTTTTGCTCCTTTGCTCTAAGCACATCTAATTCTTGAAATAATACCTAAGATTATCAAATCAAGAATGAAGAACATATAATTAAGATCAATTCAAGTATTTATCAAATAAATCAAGAATAATTAACAAGATCTGTCTTAGGTTTCATCCCCCTCAAGTATTTGAGAGGTTTAGTTCATAATAAATAAGAAAAACATCTCAGAAGATATAAAATAGCAAGACATAAAAGAATCCAAAAACCCCTGCAGGAATTTAGGGAGATCCTCTATGTTGCTGCAGAATTCTAGCTTCTGAGATGAATTAATCGGCTTCTCCTTTGGAGTAATCCCTTGCTTCTACCCTCCGTGTGGCAGAAAAGCGAGAAGAAAAATATATCTCTCCACCTCCCTTTGCCTCTGCCTCATGAGGTCTTTATATAGAGAGCTTGTGGGGAGCCTTTCTTAGCCTCTAAGCATCCCAATTTGAGTGAAATTCCCCTTCCTCACGACTAGAACACGCCCGTGTGCCACGCCCGTGTGACTTCGATAGAGGCCATGTGATATTCTGTTTATGGGGCACGGCCGTGTGGCCTTGCCGTGCTTGTCAGGAATGGACCGTGTGATCTTTATGTTACACGGCCGTGTGCCACGGCCATGCGGTAAATCCTTGGGCCGTGCGTTAAGCTATTTTTGGCCCATTTTCCTTATTTTTGGTCCATTTTTGGTTTTTTCTCTTCCCTATGCTCTTCTGAGTATAAGATATGAAAAAGAGAGGTTAAGAGCACCAATTCTCACTAAATCATTAATCATTCATCCAAAATATAGGCAAAATATGAGGTAAAAATATGTATAATTTAGCGTTTATCAACAATCCCTCCCCTCCGTCGCCCACACATCACTCTTAACCCCTCGCTGTGTCCACGCTTTCTCCATTGCCTCTCCTTTCTATTTTCGAGCTTTCGACCTCACGACCACTACATTCACCACACACTCTCACGCTGACCAAACCCCCATCTCGTCAACCGCTGCATGCCCACCCTAACACCATTCTGTTGGTGCTTCCTATTTTTCTTATTTTTATTCTTTATTTATTTTATTTTATTTTATTTTACTTTATTTTACTTTATTATTCTTCTTCTTATTTTTTGTTTTTTTTTAGATTTTATATTTATTCTTATTATAATTATTATCGTCTTTAGTTTCTTTGTTAATTTATTTTAGGTTATTATTCTATTTCTTTTTGTGTACGATTTAGTCTTTAGTTTTTACATATTTGGGTATTAGTCCATCTGATTTTAGGAATAGATTACCCATCCAAACAACTTTTATTCTTGATATTCATCATACTAATTTCCTTAAAGTAATTTAAATGGTGATATTTATTTTCTTGTTTCACTGATATTGGAATGTTCTACCTTTCAGGTGCATCTGACAAACACCTGAAGCAAGTCTAAGGTCGTCGTCTGTAACACCCCGAAAATTCCTACAGTGAAATATTATCCTTAATTTAGTAAAATAAGGAAATAAAGTGACGAGAAGAGGAAATTTGAGTTATGTTATTGGGAAATATATTATGACATATTAATTCAAGAAAGGACTAAATTGTAAAAATGAGAAAAGTTTTGTTGCCCAAGAGTAAATACTCAAAATTTGAGGGTTAAAAGTGTAAATATGAAAAGTTGAAGACCAATAGTGCAAATATTTTAAGGGTAGAATAATCTAGAAACTAAGGAAAATTGATGAATTAGGACTAGATTCAATAGGTGGAGAATTATGAGGGACTAAATTGAAATTTTACCAAATTAAGTGATGACTCAATGATGGAATTTTAAAAGATCATAAAGGGTAAATTGGTCAATTGGAAGAGGGAGAAATCTAGAAAGTGATGATTACATTGATGATATTTTATAATTATATAATTAAATAATTTTTATTTTATTAATATTTTAATAAGATATTTTATTATTTTATTATTTTATTTAGTCTATATATATGAATGTGTGTGGAAAAAAAGAAAAAAAGAAACCACCACCCCTTTCTCATGCAATTCACGTTAGGAGAGAAGAGGGGAGAAAGAAAGTTTTACTTTCTTTATAATTTGGTCCTTCTACCAAAAATTCACCAATTTCACCTAGAAATCAAAAGAATTTCCATAGCTACCGAAAGAGAAAAATGTTAAGGAGACTATGGGGAGTTAAAATGGCAAGTTAGACTCAAGAAATAGAAGCTGAAGGAGAGAGAAAATCAAGTTAAAGATTGAAATCAATGGGACAAGGTAAGTACATCAAGATTTCAATATATTTTTAAGTTTGATATTATAGAAAAAGCATGGAAATGATGTTAATGTAGAGATTTCTTATATATAGATTTATGTTCTTGATATGTTAATGAAGGGAAAATAAGAGAAAGTGATGGAAAATATTGTAGAGAAAAGAAATAAGGGTGTCATAAACTTAGTAATTAATATCTTGCACTAAAACAGTTTGGACAGTAGCAGTAATCTAAATTTGTAAAATCACCAAAAATAGTAGAAATTGAATTAGATGTTGAGTGAGATATGAAATTAAAGCTTATTGAGTCTATTTTCATATAAAACAAACAGATAAAGTAAAGGAATTCTGTATTCTGAGATATTAATATTTTTGTAAGGCTGGTTTAGAATGATTTTGAGATCCCCTGTTCTGATTGGAAAAATCATTAAAAATTTTATAAATATGATTATGGGACATAATTTATATGGTTAGATTCTTTAATGAGTCTATTTTCAATAGAATTAAACAAAAACATCATCCGAATCCTGTATGAAGAGATAATTAATTTTTAGTGAAGAAGGGTCAGAATTGTTAGATAGCAGAACAGGGGTGACTTTAAAGAATAAACTGTACTAATTGAATAAACCAAAAATTATGAAATTTTTATGGCAAGAATATATATGAGTCTAGTTTCAGAAACAATTAGCGGATCTTAATTTCGAGTTTTGTAGCTCAAGATATAAATAATTTAGTGACTATGGCTCAAATGGACAGCTTTGAATATACACATAAGTAAATAGTGAAATTATTGATAATGTTACTCATAAGCATGTTATATAAATTAAGGTTGTGGAATGGAGAGGAGGAGGAGGAAAATATGTATGAATAATCAGTTAGCATGGCTAATTTGTATGTTTTAGGCTCAAGGACTAAATTGAATAAAAGTAAAACTTTATGGGCAATTTTGTAAAAATGTTAGAAATGATCAAATTACATGAAATGGATTATTTTATTATTTAAATTTCAAAATTTAAATGAAATTACTAATTTAGTTTAAGATCGGGGAAAAACATGTTTTACGGATTAAATTGAAAAGTGTTGAAATTATGTAAAATTTTGATATTTTATAGAATTTATGGGCTGTTATTAATATGTATGATGATAATGGCTGAAAATAAGGATTAAATTGCAAGAATTTATTTTTCTGAGCCTAAGGGTAAAATCGTCATTAATTAAAGATTTAGGGGCAAAATAGTAATTTTTCCTAGATCATTAATTGAATGTATTAGAATATAGAATAAATGAAAACGATGACCAAATTTATTATAAAAATCTAGATGACTCAAATACGAGACTGGAATATGGAAAGAAAAATGACATTTATCATGACATGTAAATATATGATTACCTTTGAGACGTTGATACAAGGAAATTAAGTATGTTGAGACGAATAATAAATCCAAATAAAATATGTCGAGAAAAATAAATATGTTTGGGGGAAAATATGTCTAATTTGAAGTGGTTCAAAATATAAATGATAGATGAAATAAAATATTTGATAAATCAATCAGTAACTCCAGTAATGTTCCGTAACTCTAATCCAGTGTTGGATTCGGGTTAGGGGCGTTACATCGTCCCCGCTTCGAAAAAGCGAAAGACACCTGGTGTGACCTCCTCTTCGAGTGCCTCCACTGAGACCCGCCACTATTATTTTTTATTTTCATCGATTTTCTAGGAGAAATTATTTCAGCTACTTCGATTGCGACCAATCGGCTTAAGCCTATGTATTGATTGGGCCGCTTTAGAGCAAGTCCAGTTAGCTAATCATGTTCGAGCCTTTATTATCACAGCCCCATGGGACCGGTTCTTCTCTATCCTCAAGCCCACATAAATGGAGCTGACTTTGGAGTTATGCTCAACATTTACTCTCCAGCATACGATGACGACTCATGACGAGCTAGGCACTATTACTTTTAGACTCGGTGGCCTAGTGTGCCATTTGAGTGTCCCTAAGTTCGGTGCTGCTTTGGGATTATACACTTAAGAGTTTATGAGTACCGAGAACTTCCTCAGCCTACATCGGCACATCCACTATTCACCATCTAGTTGTTGGGCAAATCTTACAGCAAGTATGACACCTTATGATGCGAGTTGTTCGAAGGTGACTTCTCTCTCTGGATTTATGGTATATTCATGCCATTTTAGCTCATACTTTGGCCAGTAGGAGAGAGAGCACCGGAGTCGTCAGTACCACCAATGCATATTTTTTATGGAGCATGGCCACAGGGCATATTTTCTATTTAGCCTATTTCATCGCCTTCGCTTTCCACTATCAGATAGACCACCACCGACACTTCGGTCTCCTCGACACACTAGAGTAGTCCTCTACGCTTACATTCGCCGGCCAGATGTCCTCACAGGGAATCTCGAGCATGATACATATGAGGATGATCAAGCGGCTTTGTGGAGTAGATCATCCTCAGTACCGATTATTTCATTCTGACTCTCAGAATGAACCCGAGAACTTCACTGATGATGTTCCTTTGCATCACGAGGACCTACCTCATCCTCCACATTCGAGTCACTATCTTGTTTCTTCTGCTGCTACTTTAATAGACCTCTTTGAGTGGTTCACTCGCTTTGAGTAGCATTGCTTTCAGAGGTTCGACAGTATTGACGCGACATTTCATCAAATCTATCAGTATCTCCATATCTCCTTCTCAGCGCCAACGACCTACGACACCAACACTTCTGATGATGAAGACCATTAAGTTTATTTTTTTTATTTTTATTTTTATTTTATTTTTATGTTTATTATTATTTTCTTAGACTCATTTCGTTTTTATCTTTTGAACTATTTTTTTATGGTTGTTTCTAATCGAGTTAGTAACCCTTTAATCTTCTTCACTATTTGTGTTTATTTTCTTATTAGTTTGCTTAGACTCATGCTCTCCATTTAAATTTGACTACAATTATGCTTTTCACTATTCTGGGGATTTCATCCAATATTCAGGGCAGTTTCAGTTTTTTCCCTCTCTTATGATATTCTGTTTATACTGTGATTATATCTATTTGTACATTGAGGACAATGTACATCTTAAGTGTGGGGAGGTTATTTATATAATTATTAGAAAATCCCCAAATTATGTCTTGTGTTTAAGTAATTTTCTCATACTTCTGTTAGAATAAATTTTTATCAATTTGTGATTTTATTGATATGTTTTGGATTAAATTCATAGATAGTTGTGCATTGGTTGTTTTAAACTTTAAGACATGAGAGAATTAATCATTATAAGTTTATTTTTAGAATTACAAAATTTTAGGTTGTTTCCCTGCATTGAGGTATTATCTTGAAGTTTTAAATTTACAAGTTTGACATCAAAAACCATAATTTTTTGTGAGATTTTCAGCCTTAAGAGCATACATTTTTCTTGCTCATTTTATTATTGGTTATGAGTGTGTCAATTTGATTTGTTATTCTAGAAATTGTGTCGATTATGCATGTCAAGACTACACTTTTAATTTGATATACTGAGATGATAAAGGTGTCGAAACTATTTTTTGAAAAATAGGGATCGACTAGGGTTTTTTAAAATGAAAACAAAAAAGGGAGTCGCTACCAGTCCTTTTTATGAGGTGTGATCGGATCACCTCGGAATTCGATTGTTTTAATAAAATGTTTTGATTTACTAAAACAACAATTTTGGTCTACGAAATTTAGAAAGCGGGTTCGGAAGTTGATTACGTATGAGGAAGGATTAAAACCCTCGTAACGCCCAAAATTGGTACATAATTGATTAATTAATGTCTTAATGTCGAACGTTGAAAGTTTGGAAAGAATTAAAAATACGATCCCCTTTTTATTAATACTAATTAAAAAAATTGCTTAGACAAATCGAAACGGATGCTAAAGGCCTTCTTATCTCGAAGTAATAAAATATCACATCCAGTACGTTAGGACATGACATTTTAAACCCTCAAGAATAAGCTTGTCTTTTGATTTTCAAAACTCGTACATTTTAATTTTTTAAAAGGATATTTGATCATTTGGGTCAAACGAGAAAAATCGAAACCCAGTACGTTAGGGCACGATCTCTCGAATTTCCAAATACGGAATATTGCCTTTATTTTAAAAAAATTGAATAAATATTCATGTAATGTCTAAAACCATACGTGTTTACTTTTTTTGGTTTTAGTGTAACATTTAAACTTGACTCATGACATGATTGAAATCGTAACAAAATGATAACACGAATAAGCAAAATAACAGTATATCTATAAGAATAAGATATCAAATAAGCAATAGCAATGAACAATTAAATCTAATATTAACTAAAAAATAATATAAAAACAAGAAAGTAGGATATGCATGATATAAAAAAATGTACATGAAAGTAAAAAGGAATAAGTGACAATGAAGAATTAAAATAATAATAACGCAATAGTATTAAGATTTGGCATGAATAAGAGATGGTAAATAATTATACTTCTAAAAGAGTATATGATAATAGTAAAAATGGAATAATAAAAATGTGTATGTAAAATATTTAAAGAATACACTAAAACAAGAAGCCAATTTGAAACACTGAGAAACAATAACAAAAGAAATGATGAGAACATAAGTAAAAAAGGGGGTCATTAATAAAATTTTTATTAAAGATTGAAATCATATAAATAGATAAATCAATTAAACAGTTTGAGATAATATAAAATTGGAAAATAAACAGATATATATAGCATTAAATTTAAATATTTTAAATATAAAAATAGATGACGTAATGTAAATAATGTTAAATATAAATATTTTAAAGTTAAAGAATGGTAAATTGACAAATCAAACATGAATAATATTGAATCTAAATATTCTAGAAATAAATGAGCAAATAAATAAATGAATGTTAATATTAATACTATTAAATTTGAATATATAAAAAAAACAGTAATAATAATAAATAAATAATGAGATTAGACAAATCAGGATTAAATCAAAATCAAAACGAAATTAAAAGGGAAAAATCGGGCTGAATATGAAATAATGGGCCCAAATGGTGATATGCGAATGAGATGGGGGACCAAATAGGAAATATCCTTGTCCCCCTAAACGCATAGTCTGATACAGACTGAAATGAAATAATACCGAAATCAGAAGGGAAAATTAAAAAAAGGAAAGAGAAAAAAAGGATTAAATTAGAACGGGGAAAAAGGCGGAAGGGCCAGCATGGCAAATAGCCCATCTGGTCTAAAACACGCGAATCCCTTCAACAAAAGGGGAAAGTCTGAAACTACACCGTTTTGATGTTGTATTTAAACCAAACTTTTAAGTTTTTTTTTCATTTTAAACACTTTCATAAAAAAAACATGAAAATCCTCTCAACCCCCTTTTGCCCCCTAGGCTCCGGCCTATCTCCGGTCACCAGACTACCACAGGTCTGTCACCGGCGACCACCATGCGCAGTGGTCGGAGCTCTAAAAAAGCTCCTTTTTGAAACCCGTCACACGTGGGGCGTAGATTTGAGACCGAAACCCCCAAAAACGCGGCCAAAATCGGCTGAGCAATAAAGAAACGCATCGTTTCTTCTCCTTTTTCGATGTGGCCTTCGACGGCGGGGAGTTTGACCAAATCGGGTGAGTTTTCTTCCCCTTTTCTTTCTATTTATTTCGTATATAAAAAATAAAATAAAGAAATGAAATCCAAACAAAAAAAAGAACCAGAGTTAGAAATAAAAAAAACTTTAGCACGATTTTTGAATATGGTTTTTGTTTCGAAATTCTTCTTGTTTTTTTTTTTTATTTTTTCGTAAAAACTCCTTGGGTTACAATAAGATTTCTTTTCGGCTTTATAGCCAATTACAATATTAGAAAAATTATTTTCCTTTGTCTCTGCTACTGTTTGCGTTTTGTTTTTTTTTCTCTGCTCTTTTTTGTCCTTTTTTTTGCTTGTTTGCAGGTGTGGCAGAGGAGTTGGTGAGCTATTCTGGTGCAAGAAGGCCACCTCGGGCGGTGGACGCGCTGACAAGTCATGTGGGAGGAGCGGCGGCTGCAGAAGATTAGGGAGGCTAGGGTTTGATGTTTTGTTTATGTGTTTGGGCTGACTTGGGTTTTTTTGTTGTTTGGGTCATTTTGTTTGGGTTATAAATTTGTAAGTGGACTCTTAAAAGAGACTTTGGGATTTTTATATTTTATTGGTGTTTGTTTATTTTAATTGGTTTATTTGGGCTAGGCCAAAATTAGCCTATTACAAAAGGCTCTTAGGTTTTAATCCACTTATCCCATAAAAAGTTTACCTACATAATTAACCCTTAGTGAATTCCATTGAATCTAACACACCGTTTCTTGATTTACCCATTAATGTTAACCCATAACTCATTTTTTTCCTCGTTGAGAATTTTTTTTGACTCCCTTTTTATCGAGATTTGATTTGGTTAATGGCCTAGTTAAGCTCTTTTGTTTAATTTGTTGAATTATTTCTTATTGTAGATAAAAGAAAAAAGAAAAAAAGAAAATCCAAAAAATATATAGATTGATTATTATTTAGTTCTATGTTAATTGAGTTTGAACAGTTAAATTTATATTTTGAGAAGATGCTCGTTTTATTCTTGAAAATATTTTCAATTGATGCAATTGTTTTTAATTCAGAAATTTGTTTATTTTTCTAGTTTGGTAATTTATCAATTTGATCTCGATTTTAACCAACCTTTTCTGCCTTTCTCCACACCCGTAACCTAAGCCCTATTACAACCTCTTAAAGACCTTTTGATTTGTGTATCATATCATTTTATAGTGGTGGAGATTTGATTTTCATGCAAGCCTATGGTAATGACTTTTCATCTTTGACTATTGAGTGTTTATTATTGAACCTTAAATACTTTGAGTGATTTGAGTGAATCTTTAATGTGGATGTCAATTTTTGTCGATTTGAATTGAAGGTAATTACTTAGATAAAGGGAAATACCTATGTTTTCATGCTTTAAAAATGTTCGACTTGGATTGTTTGAATCTTTTGTGCTCTTTTAGTTGAGTTGTCAATGTATGATTATTTTGTAAATTATTTCGAAACATTATTGATGAGAATTATAAGTTGAGAAAGATTAATTTTAATTGTGAGTTGAGGATTTTGCTTATGGTCAAGCAAACGCTTATGTGTGGGGATATTTGATAAGCCATAAAAGTAACATATTTTTAATCCCATTCTTGATGCAGTTTTAGATGATTAATTATGTAAATTAGTGAATTTGATGCTCCTAATCCTTTAAATTCATGTTTCTATACTTAGGAGAGCATTTAGGAGCAAAAGGAGCGACAAAAAGAAAAAATCAGACAAATAAAGTTATTTCTAGGATCCACACGGGCTAGGCATTTCCACATGGGCTAGCTATACGCTCATGTGCCAGTCTATGTCGATATCGCACCCTGCTTCCCAAATACGCGAAAAAACTCAATTTTTAGACTTTTTGAGCATCCTAAAGTCTATAAATACCAATTAGAATAAGACCTAAGGGGGCACGCCGAGAAGATCGAAGAAAAGACTCGAAGAACGCCATCGAAATTAACTCGAAAGCGGATCTCCTTCAAGACTGAAGATCTTTATTTAATTTCCTTCAAAGTTTTATTGAGTTTCTTTATGTCTTGTTGTTATCCTGATTTTGAGATGTTTTTATTCTAGATTATGAAATAAATTCCCTAGATATCTAGGAAAGATGAAACCTATGATTAATTTTATTATTTGACTTCTGATTTACATGATAAATACTTGATTCTTGATCTCAATTATGTATGCTTATTTCGTATTTTAATATTTTCAGGATATTAATTCATATTTAATGTGCTTATTTCAGTGAAGCAAAAGTCCTTATTTAAGAGTAGATCTAGCATAATTGAGTGGAGTTGCATGCAATCTAGAAATAAGACGACATAAATCAACCAGATTAGATTCAAATCTAATAGGGGAATCCATAGATCGAGTTAATGGGATACTAGGGGTTTTAATTAGAAAGAGATTTCATTTAATCAACCTAGAGTCAGTTGTTTTTACTCTCGAAAGAGATATTAACATAATTTAAGGATTTTTATGGATCAAAACACAAGTGAATGAATTGTTTAATTCATATTCATAATAATAGGTGAAGTCTAGGTGGATTTTTTCCTGGGTATTGTCCATCTCATTGGTTATCTTTGATTATTTTCCTATTTCATTCTCTGTTGCATTCTTAGCTAGATTAGTTTAGTAATTTTAGATTAAAAACAATCACTCCAATTTATTGGCTAAATAATAGAAAAACGATAATTACTAGTACTTTAGTCCTCGTGGATACGATATTCCCTACTCACCATAACAATACTATTGTTTGATAAGTGCGCTTGCCTTAGTTGTATTTATAGTTAGTTTAGTGACCATCACACACAATCTCTAAAACCAACACATTAAATTTCACTAGATATTACTACACATGGTCCAGAAGCACATGAATATAGCATGGCATTTTTTTTTACTTTGGAATTAGAAAACAAACATAAATAATAAAGCAACAATATCCTATTACCATATGGATGGGTTAGTAAAGAATTTGATGGTTGAAAACAATAACAACCATAAGGCAATATAAAATAAATAATCATTCAAAGAGAAAACATGAATCCAACTTGGAGGGACTAGAGAGGTTTCTAATTGAGCCTTTGTACAAACTAGAGGGTTTTAGTTAAGCCATAAAAAAACTAAGGAGAAGGTTCTATCTTGACCTCTGAGAAAATATAAGAATTGCAAAGGTTATACCTTTTCCTTAAAAGGTAACAATTCAAGTATAATAAAATGGGAAATCCTTGGTTAAGTGTACTGAGGTAGTGGAGGTAGGCAATTAGGGTTGAACCACTATAAATCATTTGTGCAAGCTTTCTTTCCCTTTCCTTATCATTTAGAGAAGTTTGTAGATAATTTTCAAATACCAAATCACCTCCTCTTAGTATTTTCTAGCATAAAAATTTGTATCAGAGTTAGTTCTCCATCAAAGTTTTCAACTCCAGAAGAAGCAATTTAAAGCAAAAATACCAGATTTGAATATGCCATAAGATTTCGACTTAACTTGTTGTGGTGAATGTCAATCCTTTGTAAGACCTTCTTACTTCAATGGAGAGAACTGTGCATATTGGAAAACAATGATGAAACTCTTCATTCAAGCATGTGATTAATTATACATGGAGGATAATCTTAAATGTTGACTTGAGGATGCCCAAGGCTGAAGACGAGTGGGAAGGTGACAAGAAGAAAGCTCAAGTTAATGTGAAGGCTATGCACACCATTTTTGTACATTAAAGCCTAATGAGTGCAATAGAGTGTCCAAATGCCAAAGTTCTAAGGAGATTTGGGACAAACGTGAACAAGCAAAGTCAAGGAATTAAATATTAGTATTCTAACACTTGATTATGAGCTTTTCAAGATGAAGTCGGGAGAGAACATAAAAGAAATGTCCAATAGATTCAATAATATCATCAATGAATTGAAGGTATTTAGGAAGGCTTATTTTTCTCTTCAAGAGCTTTGATCAAGTGTCAATATAATATCATCTTTATTATTTATCTATTTGTCAATTTAAATTAATTAAAAACAATAACATGCTGTCATTAATTTTAACGCATGACACAACACTATATAATCAATAAAAGGCTATTCGTTTACGATAAAAGACTAATTTAATTTCACATTTAATATAAACAGATGACTGCCTGATAACATATTCCAATAAATCAGTTTATACGAGCGGCATCAAGCCATTGACGTGGGAGACGCATACCTTTGATTAGCCTATGGACGGCAGCGATGCCACGACTATAGTCTATTAGTCTCGACTCAGGCCATACGTGGCGCCATGTGTCACCACATATGAATCCCTCCAATCACGTGCGCCACCACAAGCCTCTCCCCGCTTGTCCTTCTCTATATAATTTTACACCTTTTACCTTTATATAGATAGATAATCCAAATAAACACTTGCTTAGGAAAATCAAGTTTTAATGCTATCGTTCCTTTTGTTGTTACTATCCGTAAGTCAAACTGCTAAATTTGTTTGTTTCCTTCTATTATTTTAGCCAAGGATAGACCAAGTTATCTGCATTTTGGCCCTGATTTCCCACCTTGACTAGCTGGTGGTGGCTGTTACACATAGGGAGATGGGGAGGGCGCCTTGTTGCGAAAAAGTGGGGTTGAAGAAGGGGAGATGGACGGCGGAAGAGGATGAGTTATTGACCAAGTATATTCAAGCTAACGGTGAAGGCTCCTGGAGATCATTACCTAAGAATGCAGGTATAATTTGTGTTTTTCATGTTGTTTTTCTATATTTTTGCTATTTTTCATTTCACTTTTGGAATGTTGGGTATTGATTGTGTACGGGTTTGGCATTTGAAGGATTACTGAGGTGTGGGAAGAGTTGCAGACTAAGGTGGATTAATTACTTGAGAGCCGACTTGAAAAGGGGAAACTTTACTTCCCAAGAGGAAGAAGTCATCATTAACTTGCATGCTACTTTGGGGAATAGGTGAGTGCCCGGCATTGTTTTTCCTCCTTTAAACAGATCCTAGAAAACAAAATGTGTACCCTAACTAATCTTACTTGAGGGATGGTAATTTTCCATACTTGACTAAAATATACATGCGTGTGAAGCGTTTATGTAGGTGAAATAGGTTTGTACTAGCTGTCATCCTGAATAGTTTACTTCTCCACTTTTTGTAAACCTTTATTTCTTTCAGCTCTTTTCGCTGTCTCTTTCGGTCTATTTATCAGCTCAGCTTTTAGGTCTCCTTATTTAATATATATATTTTGCCTTATTAAGAAATTACATTTTATATACCAAAACAAAAAAAAATACGATGTCAGTGTCAGGTATTATGTTTTTTATTTTATTAGTTGATAAATTAATAATTTAAGTAACACTAATTTTGAGTTCTGAAAACAAAAACCTTAAAAAATTCGACATCAAACTTAATGATTAAGCAAATTAATAAAGAGGTTCCTTGCTTCATTATATAGTTTCCACAGTTTCAGGCATTCCAAGTCCATTTTTAATGTATTCGTTTGTTGAATTTTGTCTTCCGGATTATCGCACAGTTTTGCCGTGAAATGAATGCCCTTCCTTTTTCTTGCTCCTGTTGTCCTGCAGGTGGTCTTTAATTGCCAGTTACTTACCAGGAAGAACAGACAACGAGATTAAGAACTATTGGAACTCTCATTTGAGTAGAAAAATCCATAGCTTTAGAAGGCCATTAACTCAAAGCATGCCAGTCATCATGGACCTCACCAAGACGGCTGTGATTGCTAAGCGGAAAGGAGGTAGAAATAGCAAAGCGTCGATGAAGGAAAACAAAAGCCGCAGTACCCAGAAAGATACTGGAAGTTGTTCAAATAAACCTACTGAAAACGTTTGTGTTAATGAAGTTGTGCCATTCCCATCCACTCCATTGTTAGAAAAAGAAACCTTGTCCACTACTGCCATTGAAGATCGCATGGTACTGGATCAACATGGAGAAGATAAGGAGAGAACAACCCATGTTGTACCCAGTCCTTGTCAAGACACCGTTGTTGAAGGAATGTTGGGTTCAAGCGAGGAGAGAGAGAGCCTGTTCAGTGAGGAAGGAACCATAGAGAATTCAATGCAGTGCCCTAGTGGCAACGCTGAGAAAGGGACTGGTATTTTAGCACCACATGAGAGTATTGATAGCAGTGAGATAGAGTGGTTTAATGATATCCTGGATAGTGAATTGCTACAGCCAAGTGGGGATTTGACGTTTACTGAACTAGGAGAGGACAGTGATAATGTGAAAACACACACAACTGCAGGTAATAATGAGGAAATAGTGAGTAGGAACTGTAGTGCAGATAGTGGTGGGGACTTGAGTTCATGTACTTCAACAACATTTTACTTTGTTGATGATTGGGAGTGGGAAAATGTCGTTCCAAGAAGTGAGCTTTGGGATGAGAAGGAATACCTGTGCTCTTGGCTGTGGGAGCCAAGCGACTATCATGGGAAAGGAGAGAGACATAAAGTGGATGATAAAGGCTTTGAGGGGCACAATCCCATGATTGCTGCTAATGCTTCGCTTTTCTCCTAATGCTCATCCTCCTTGTTCCTCCTGCTTTAGTGTTTAGCTACACTTCCATGTCAATATTTTATCTAGGTAGACAGTGTGAACATGTCCTGCCGTTTTTTCTTTTTGTTTTACTTTAAGATTTTGTTTCTCTTTTCAATTCTGATGCTTTGTTTTCTTTGTAAAATGATTTGTGATGGAAAAAAGATTGAAAAAAATAAACATTTTCAACTGTTTGACCTTTTTTTATTTATTTGTAAATCATGTATTGCCCCCATAAATGTTATCTGAAAGTAAAGACTTGTGACCCAATATTGTGGCACAACGTGGACCTGCTTGCAGGGGCGAATCCAAGGCCACTTATAAAACGGTATAACTTTATTTTTAGTCCCTCTAAAAAGTTATTTAATTCAAGTCTTTTTAACATAAAACATTTACTTTTTAACCCGTAATAATCTCTAGTTTTATCTTTGACCCCTAAAGCAATTCTTGACTTCGCCCTGATTGTTTGTTTGGATTGAGAAGAAGTATTGGACATCTGTTATTGCCTTAACCCGGTTTCTCTCATTGTGCCAGTTATTACTCATCTCATGGCATGAAAACTTGATCAATTATAGTATTATGGGTGAAGAAAAAAGGGAATTCATTGTTTATTATTAATGACATACATCCTATTTATACAAGAAATTCAAAGATATGATAATGGAAGTACATAACCAAAAAGAAAATAAATAGATACCTAGATGATTAAAGAGAATAAATTCAAAATAGGAAACTAAAAAACAACATCGACCAACCTTTGACTTACAAGCTATAGGAGCTGAAATATCATATCCCTTATTAATATAGCAATCATCCTTTGATGGAAGATATCAATCAAGATCTAAAATCTTATTTCCTTATTATTGCCCATCAGATGATGGGACGTGAGGAAACACCAATCATGACAAAATTCTATTCAAATGCACATTAAGGTAAATCATTTAGTAATATGTCATTGAAAGGATATCATTAACTCTTTATTTGAGAATAATTCTAATATCTTTAAGTGAAGTTTTATCATGTATAAGTTATATACCGAATGTACCAAACTTTTGCTTATTATTTCAAGATGTATAAGTTTTTATTGTATCTAAGTATGTGAGCCATGCATATATAGTCTTTAATTTACTTAAGATTAAGGTATGTACACAATGAATGTCACAAGCGAATCATTCCATAAATGAATTTAGAATCAATTCATCTTGGTCCAGTCCAATTTATTGTCAACCTAAACAATCACATCTATGTTATATCTTGGAAGCCAATCCTACTTCGATACCCAAGAGAAGTTATCTCCCTAATTTGGACTTATAGACAACATAAGAATCCTAACATGAATCATTTGCTAATGGTGATTTTATGGACTGTGGACTTAATTTAGATTACCCATTAATATAAGTTGCCTTCTACATTACAAAACATTCTTTGTTGTGCAACTTATCATTAGTTTAAAACCATTTGTATTTAGTGAGACGATATTTGCTTTACACGAATTAAATGAGAGAGGAACATGTGCATAGTATAAAGAGTAACAAATGGAGATTTATTGATTAATCAATTCGAATAAGTACAAATCTTAAAGACACAATATCTTAATAACCATCCCTAATCAATAATGGAGTAGACATGCAAAGACAAAGAAGAGTGATGGCTAAAGAACAACCAACCTGTTAAAGCAAGTTTTTGAAACAGGCTGCTAATTGCCAATCAAAAGTGGCTATTTCCATCGTCTTTGCAACAGTATGCTAACTTGCCATATTTGAAGTTGGCAATATATTAAAACAAAATCTTTAAGCATTGAATTGTGTTAATATTGTGGATGTGTGGAAGCCTGACTTTCAAAACCAATCATTTTAAGTAACTATCCCTGAATATTGGATTAGCCCAGATCAAATAAATAAACCCCTTGGATTTGGAGAACTGGTCGGGACCACGTTGAAGATATTTTTGAAGAATGAATCTTTATTAGTTCATTTTACATTATACTTTATTAGTATTTTGCTTTTGTTATTTTGTAGCTACTATACTGAGGGAGTGATAAAGCTTCATTCACTTGTTTTATTATGGCTTTAACATAGCGGAATTACTCACTTAGTTATGCTCTGTAAAGGTAAGGAAACCGAACAACGTAAACAATCTTGTGTGTTCATTGTTTATTTCTTTATAATAGTGGTAAAGTAAATGGCCACGCCACTATAGTTAGGTACTTCAATTCAACATTTAGTTTATAAGTTATTAGTAACTGTTAGGTTTCAAGATTTGATATAAGAGCTATCCACTTAACAGAACTAGTGATGATTGTTGGTGTTGTTGATTGCTAGTAATGGAAGGATCTTTGACTACCCATCCTTTTATGTTGGAAAATGGTAAATATTCTTACTGGAAAGCAAGAATGAAGGATTACATCAAGTCCATCGATAAGAGGGCATCATGTTCAGTGCTCACTGGTTGGCAACCCCCTATGGTTGAGTTTGAAGGTGGTGGAGTTTCCAAATCTGAATTGAAGTGGATTATCGAGGAAGAACGTGTTCTAATGCCAACTCTAAGGCACTATGTGTCATATTTTATGGTATTGACCTATAAGAATTCAAAAGGGTCTCTAAGTGCACTATTGCAAAGGAAGTTTAGGATATTCTCCAAACAACTGATAAAGAAACCAACACAGTCAAGCAATATAATATGCAAATGTTGACTACCAAATTCGAGTGCTTGAGAATGTAGGACTCAAAAACCATTGGTGAATTTTATATTAAATAGCGTGACATATCAAATCAAGCCTTCACCCTTAGAAAGGAATATTCCAACATATAATTAGTGAGGAAAGTTCTGAGATCCCTGTCTGGAAGGTTTTTTATCAAACTGACTATCATCGAAAATGCCAAAGATCTTGAAATTCTCAAGAATGATGAGTTAATAAAACCTTTTTACACTTTTGAGATGAATCTAGATGAAACTAAGTGAAGTAGGTACAAAGGGAAAAGAAGTATTGCACTACAAGTGATAGATGAAGTGCCCTTTTCAAACATTACTATGATTAACGAATTTCAAGAACATATTTCTCTACTTACTCAAAACTTGAATAGAACTTCAAGAAGTAGTCAAAAAGATTCAAAAAGATAAAGGTCTCCAAAAACAATCTCAAGGAAAAAAATAAAGGAGTTGTTATCAAAATAAACTAAAAAAGAAAAGAAAAATGGAATTCAGTACCATGCGTGTCATGGTTATGAACATGTTCAGGTTGAGTGTGCTAACACTTTAATGAAGAAAAAGAAGAATAACTCTCTATGCATAACCTAAAGTGATGAAAGTTCTTTAAGCAAATTTGAATCTGATGAGGATTACCTAAATAATTATGTGTATTTTACAACAAGTGTGTCAAAAGATCAAAAGTGAACACAGATGAAGAATCAAATGGATAAACTTCTGAAAACCTAGAAACCAAAATAATTATGTGCTCGATTGTTACAAGAAAACATACAAATGAAAAGGGGAAACTCTAAGTTGATCAAACATATAAAAGCCAAAGAATCATTGCTTGCTTGAAAAGTTCAATGCTATTAGTGGCAAGCTTGACGAAATGCTTGATGCTAGAAGAAAGAAATCCAAGAAAAAGAGACATTAACTATGTAGACAAAGGAAAAGCAATCATGAAAAGCCCAACTATTTTTGTAATAGCCTCAAGTTGCGAAGAACTAGGTGAATATTCAACCAAACTTGTGTTGATAAAGTCAGATAAGAAGTTAACAACTCACCACGATGGTATTTGCCATCACTATAGTATTCTTGGAAACATAATACCATACCAAAATACTACATGATTTGATATAGTAGACACATAGTGCTAGCTGAAGTGCCCACTTTACGTGGCTCATTGCCTGTGAAGAAGCAAAAGCTTGTTTGGAAGAAGAATGAGCCAAAGTGTTTGATTGTATTTGATTAATATTTGAAGACTTCTTTAGATGATGTGTGGTACTTCAATAGTGAATGCTCTAGACACATGAAAAATAATCAAAACTACTTATCTAACTTTGAACATTGCCATGTTAGACGAGTCACCTTTGGAGATGGCAAGAAGGGGCACATACTTGGGAAAGGCAGACTAGATGCCCCAGGATACCAAAACAAAAGAATGTGCTTTTTGTGGATGGCCTAAAGTCTAACCTTGTGAGTATTAGCCAATTGTGTGACCAAGGCATGTTAGTCAACTTCACCAAAGATAAATGTCAAGTTTCATCCAAGTCGAATGAAAAGATCATAAAATGTGATTAAAGTTTTGAAATTTTCTTCAATTTATTTCAATCTTTCCACTATAGCAAGGCTAGTATGTCTAACTTGGAATTATAGTATGAAAAGCTTGACTATATCACTAGAAGAGGCTACAAAGACTAGTATGATATGAAGTTTCTAAAAGGATACCAAAGTTTAGTGAAGTTGTTCCTAAAGTGTGCAATAGTTGCTTGAAGAGCAAAAAACATAGGGTGAAACATCAGAAAGTACCTTATGTTCAAACATTAGAACTACTAAAGCTTTTACACATGATCTCATTAGTGCTATGCAAATAGAAAGAATAGGTGGATACACTAAGTGCCTGTGTGTATGGACGATCTCTTAAGGTATACTTGGGTGAAATTTCTCAGAGACAAGTCTAATACAGAAGAATTCAAAAAACTATATAGAAGTCTCCTGCAAAAGAGTAACATGGTCGATAGTTTGGAAATGAAGACATTGTTGACTTCTTTGATGAGAAAAGGATCAAACACAAGTTATCAGTTGTTAAGACACCACAATAGAATGGAGTTGTGGAATGTAAGAATTGAATTGTACAAGAAATGACAAGGGAAATGCTCAACATCAAAGGCATTGCTCACAAGTTTTGGGCAGAGGCTGTGAACATTGTTACCTATGTGATCAACGGGATCCTCATCAAACCAATGACTTGCATGACACTTGATGAGACGTGGAAAGGAAGAAATGCAAATGTTAAGTATTTATATGTTGTTAAAGAATATATATAATAATATATAATATTTGTATAGAAAGATTATAGAATATTATGTAACAGATTTGTAGGGATTTAGGTTTAATTAGATTATATTTTCTTTACTTGTGGAATAAGCACTAACATTTATATATGTGTGTTCTTTGTTAGAGTAATATACATAACAATTTGATCATCTCATTCTTCATTTTGCTTCTTCTTTCATCTTATAATTTTATTACACGGTATCAGAGCCTTTTTGGTGAATTTAGCAACTTCATTGTAATTATTTTGAACATGAATCGTTAAATTTTTTTTTGTCATCTTTTCAAAGTGGTCTTCTGCATACATTCTCGACATAGGGAGGTGCTCTACTAGATCAATAGCCAAATTGTAGTTTCTAGTGTCCATGGGTCCATATGTGAGCGTCACGCATTGCTAGAAGATTTAGGTACTCTCTCCACATGCCGACACATAAGGGCATGTGTTGTGTCACTTGGTCACCACATTTTTCCTTCAATGTTGACATAAGGTTTTGACCTATTCCATAAGATTGGGTGTTTGGTTGGAGGTAATTTTAAAGGATGCTCTTTTTTTTACGGGTTTAATACTATTTCAACACTATTTATTGATTCAAAACTAATTCTAAAAACTATTTTGCTTTTACTTGTGTTTTGGGTTTTATAGTACTAAGCTTTAGGGTTCCATAGTTTGTGTGAAATATGACGATTAACAAAAAAGTGACAATAAGTTAAATGATTCCCAAAATGTCTAGAATTTTGGAGCATAAGATAAATTGATCTAATTATTTTCATTGGAGCAAGACGATCTGAATTTACTTAAGAAGCTTTGGTAAGGATGATCACAAAACCAAAAGACCCACCAACCAATGAGACTCGACAAGCTTGGCTAAGAAATGATGCACGATTGTTTTTATAGCGCCTAAACTCAATTGATGATGAGGTGATTTCCTTGATTAATCACTGTAAATTTTTTAAAGAATTAATGGATTACCTGTATTTTCTGTATTTTGAAAAAGGGAATATTTCTTGTACGTATAAGGTGTACCATGTGTACTACCGTTCAAAAAATATAGGCAAGTCTATCACAGCTTATTTTATGGATTTCAAGAGAGTGTATGAAGAACTTAATATTTTAATACCACTTAGTTCAAATGTGAATGTGCAATGATATGCTTGTGATATTAAGTAATAAAATTTATAAAAACTTATCACACCAAAACTAACTAATATCACGATATTAAAGGCAAGTGCACCTATCGAACAGTAGTATAGTTTAGCGGCAAGACCGAGTTATCATACCCAAGGGAACCAAAAGTACTAATACTTACTTTCTTTCTATTATCTAGCCTAAAAATAAAAGAGGATTGACTGAAACTAATTCTAAAACTAACTAAAAGTGCACAAAAGTAAATTGGGGAAAACTTTTAGGGAAAAGCTTATTGATATGAGCAATACTTAAGGGAGAATCCACCTAGACTTTACTTGTTATTAATTTCTTGAACTAGATGATGTCTTTACTTGACTTGATCCGTAGAGATCCCTAACTTATTTAATACCTCTTTCGAGGATAAGAACAACTAATCCTAGGTGGTTAATTAAAGTTTCTTTATTAATTAACACCCCTAGGTTGCATTAATTCGATCTATGGATCCCCCTATTAGGTTTGACCCTAATCCGGCAGATTTATGTCGCCCTATGTCTAGGGTTGCATGCAACTCCGCTTAATTATGGTAGATCTACTCTTAAAACAGGGACTTTTGCTCCTCTGCCTAAGCACATCAAGTTCTTGAAGTAATACCTAAGATTATTAAATCAAGAATGAAGAACACATAATTAAGAACAATTCAAGTATTTATCAAATAATTCAAGAATAAATAATAACAAGATCTGTCTTAGGTTTCATCCCTCTCAAGTATTTGAGGGGTTTAGTTCATAATAAAGAAAGAAAACATCTCAGAAGAATTAAGATAACAAAACATAAAGAACCCAAAAACCCCTGAAGGAATTTAGGGAGATCCTCTGTCTTGATGTAGAATTTCGGCTTTTAGGATGAATCAATCGGCTTCCCTTGGAGTAATTCCTTGCTTTCACTCCTTGTGTTGGCAGAATTCTGGCGCTCTTTCTTGGGAGAAAAGAGTATTCCCTTAGCGGGAAATAAGCGCCCCCTTGAAGTTGCCTCCTAGGGTTTTTATATAGAGTTTTAGAATGACTTTCTTAGCCCCTAAGTATCATTTTTCGAGTAGAATTGAACTTCCTCACGATAGGGACACGCCCGTGTGCCACGCCTGTGTGGTTTCGACAAGAGGCCGTGTGGGCCTGTTGAGGGTGGCACGGCCATGTAGCCTGGCCGTGCTTGTCGGGACTGGGCCGTGTTGGACCTTGTGTGGCACGGCCGTGTGCCACGGCCATGTGGTGAATCCCTGGGCCGTGTCGTTTTCTTATTTTGGCCCATTTTCTCTGTTTTTGGCCCGTTTCTCGTTCTTTTCTCTTCCCTATGCTCTCTTGAGTATAAGACATGAAATAGAAGGATTAAAAGCACCAATTCTCACAAATCTAATGATAATTCATGCAAAATATAGGTTAAACATGAGGTAAAAATATGTATAATTTATCGTTTATCATGCAACAAACCTAACTGGAGCAAATGGAATTTATGAGCTTTCTATCTGGTCTTCCTTCAGAATTCAAGGTTGTTAAATCCCAAATTCTCTCTTATTTTGAATTTCATTGTTGTAAGATGCTTTTGCAAGAATACTATGGACTAAAAACTCACATTCAGTCCAAACTCATGGTAGTGCATTAGTAGGTCGTGATAATAGGACACAAGGATCAAACAACCATGATAGTGGCAACCAGGAGACAAAAGGGATCGTGTGTTATTATTGTCATGAGTGTAACACCCTCGATCTGATGATTTGTCGGATCCGAATCTCGGGTGTTATGCTCTATTACTATCATTAATTGAAATTGTTCATGTAAAATTTTCAAACTTATACATCTTTTTCATTAATGTTTCCTAACCAACAAATCATCTGAGTGTACAATGTATACTTACAACCATTTAACAAAACTTTTCAACCAACGAGAACTTACAAGTATAAATATATACACTTATCTTGCCCTTATTGGTACCACATTTTATATGTTCAAATACATCAACAACACATCAAACATTTAAGACTTTCATTCATATCACATTTACTATATTTAAACTAACTTTCAACTTTTAAAGTTACCAAATATGAAGCTAAGCACATACCAAGCATTATGCTAAGCTACCAAACTTTAAACTATCACATTCCAAAATATAAACTAGGCTAACATACCAACATAGCCTCAACCACAACCATATACACATTTAACCACCATTTCACTAGCAACTAAGTTAACAACATCCTATAAACAATATCAACAAAGGACTCCCTAGGTACATGCCATTACAAAATGAAATATCATCATAGTTGAGCTCGAGATTTGTGATTTGATGCTGAGTCGACAATAATTTGAACAGCACCTAGCATGCGTACAGAAAACAAAACCACACACTGAGTAAAACTCAGTGGTATTTCTATAATCATGAATAACATAAACTTGATATAGGTATTTAAAATGCAAAATGCAACAAGTAAGCTATGTTCATGTGTTTCAATTCAATAGTATAATTTTTAGTCATTCCTTATTCACATCTACTAAGATTTTCACATGTTCAAATATATAAGTATATATTAATGGCATTTCATTTAACATTTGAATACATCGTCTCATGCAATGGCATGATTCATTTTTTTTATCAATACTTGAATCCATTCAAGTTTCACATCTCAATTCATCATTTAACAATTGGCCTATTCAATAGATACGTAGCGTGTCACTAACTGCCACTAGGTGTACGCTTCTCCTTGCAGCAGAGAAACACAAATTACACTTTCACACAAGTGGCATTCAAGTTATTGTAAAACACGTTTAGTGGATTCAATCCAAACTTCCGCTGCTGAGGGATCGACCCTTTTCAACCCTAAAAACTCAGTCGCATCATATCTCCACAATTCTTTTACCAGAACCTATCGAATGGTAGATGCAGGCACTATAGCAGACATAGTTCCCGTAACCCGCTGAAGTGCATCAACGATAGCTCTAAGTAAATGTGAATCACCTCCTCCACCATTATCATTTCTCTCAACAATAGGTCGATGAGTATCGGTTGGGTTAACATTTGGAATTACCGACTTCATTGCCTCACAATCATCACTATGCTTATCACTAGAATAGAACTCTTATTCCACTACATTATCTGATTCATTTGCCATTTTTTAACTATAAAAAAATTATAATCAGCATCCAAATCTTGACTCAAATTTATTCAACAATGGTATGTATCTTTAGACCCAATTCTAAGCTCGATTTAGTCCGAGAATCGGCTAAACCTATAACTTTGATACCATTAAATGTAACACCCCTAATCCCTCTCCATCGTTGGATTAGGGGCATGGGCATTACTAACACGTCATACAATTAATCAATCATAATTACACACATATATACTCGCCATTAACAATATAACATACTAGGGCAGGTCACAAACAATCAGATCATATCATACTAGAATATTATACAATCGAATAATGATTCACACTATGCAATGCTAAACTTGGTCTTCTATTATCTACACTCTTATCACTATTTATACATTGCTAAACTTAGTCTTCCACTATCTGCACTCTTATCACTATTTGCCCATTCTTACATGTCAAAATTAGGATACATACAAGACTATTTCAATTATTAGCATCAGAGTATTAGTCCATACTCCGTCTACGATTATATTTTTAATTTATCTTCTATGATGTTAATGGAATGCACTTAATTTAGGTTTGTTGATCAACCCCCAATACAGAATAAAAATTACTCTTATAGCCCTTATTTCGAGTCTACAGGACCTTAAAAATAGTTTAAAAATAGGCAAGGACTAATTTGAAACAAGTCTAAAAGTTTAGGAAATAATTACAAAAATTTTGATTTCAGGGGTCACACACTCGTGTGGCTAGGCCGTATGCCTCATACAGCTGAGACACACCCATGTGGCTAGGCCATGTCACTCTCTGACTTGGTTCACATGCCCATGTGTGTTGCCCGTGTGTGGCACACGCTTGTGTGGCTAGGTTGTGTGCACCCAAAAGTACCTTAAAACTCAAATTTACCATTTCCTACTTACTTGGCACTAAGTAACTCAATTACCAATCATTTAACTTATTCAAAACACGATTAAACATGCCCAAAATACACCAAATTCATCACCTAATATTCTTAACCAATTTACCCTTATTGGTACTACATTTTTTATGTTCAAATACATCAAACACATATCAAACATTCAAGACTTTCATTCATATCACATTTACCATATTTAAACTAACTTTCAACATTTAAAGTTACCAAATATGAAGCTAAGCACATACCAAGCATTATGCTAAGCTACCAAACTTTAAACTATCACATACCAAAATAAAAACTAGGCTAATATACCAACATAGCCTCAACCACAATCATATACACATTTAACCATCATTTCACTAGCAACTAAGTTAACAACATCTTACAAACAATATCAACAAAAGACTCCCTAGGTACATGCCATTTGTAACACCTCTAACCCGTGCCCGTCGCCAGACTAGGGTTAAAGGAATTACCAAACATATCAGAACATTTCGCAATCACATAACAATCATAAGTTATATCTCATCATAACATAGTCAATCATCATCATAAAGTCCCTTTCTTAGGTCAACAAGACCTTAAACATGCCTTAGAAAGACGTCGGGACTAAACCGAGCACATAAAATTTTTTTCTAAAACTTTAACATTTTTCAAAGTTACTGAGGTCACACGCTCGTGTGGTCAGGCCCTATGCCTCACACAGCATTAGATACGCTCGTGTGTCTAGACTGTGGAAAAACAAGGCATACATTTTGACTTAGGTCACACGGCCAAGGACACGCCCGTGTGCCAGGCCGTGTGAAAACTGGAGGGTATACTGACTTGGGTCAGACGGCCAACCACACACCTTGTAACACCCCAAACCCGGCCCAGATGTTATGGCCGAATCCAGCGTGTCACATTGAAGTGTTTTATCGAAAACCTTATTTTCATTAAAAACCCTTCCAAAAGAAATTTCAAGTAAAATCCCAGTTTATATTTGTCTTTAGAACGAGATGTATTCAAAAGCTATTTCTTTGTTACGTGTTAATAGTTATTTTGAAAACAAAATTCTCTTTAACTGCGGAAGCTTAATTTTATTTTTTTTTTAAAAACATTAATTGATTTCAGAAAAAATTGAAATGTGTTTAATAGAAACAGGTCCATGTTCCATTCTTGTAGCATAACAATGAATAATAGTAACCACAGAAAAGACCTTATTACAATCCGGACTTAAATAATTAAATTTCTAGAACTTTTAATAAAGAAAAAGAAACAAGTCTAAGTTGTCTTACTAGTTGGCCACCTTTGAGTCCCTCCATCCGTCGAACTGCCCACTGAGGTTCACCTGAGAAAAATAAAAGAGGGAGTGAGTTTCGAAACTCAGTATGTACAACCCTCAGCAATAATATATATATCATGCAACATAAGTCATCTAGGGCCTGTGCCCAATACAATAGTAGCACAAAATCTAGAGCAATCATGTATGCAATAATGCAATGATGCAATGCCCAACCCATCCAACCAATACACATCATCTCTGTCCAACCGAAACACATCTTGTAGGGATAACTATATCGACCCACACATCCGATACACTCTAAGGTTAGCACTGATTGCGGTACTACCTAACGTTGCAGCAAAGCTACTGATCATATATTGGGCTTAAAAGCCTTTGTTGGATCTACGGTTGTCAAGCAACTATGCGATCCTCATATAACACTTCCTCCAATATAATTCCCACTCACATGCAACATCATAACACATGAGTGCAACATATAGCATATAGTATACATAAGTCATACTTATAACACACAAGGGTATTTCAATAATTCTACCCTACAGGGGTATTTCAGTAATTTTACCCTACAGGGGTATCCAAGCCTAGACATGCATATGCCCATTGCCACTCTCTAACCTTATGAGTTGTCCACAAACATACTTGACAAATTAATTAAGTTTTATGCCCGCTTAAGGATTTATTAGAAATTAGGCCTAGAAGTCCATTATAAAACCTTAGTATGTCCGCATGCTTTCATTCATTCATATAACCTATCAGGCCCAATCGAATTTATATGGCCCATTAGGCCCAATCACAATCATACGGCCCATTAGGCCCAATCCATTCCAAACAATTCAACAAACTTTATCAACTCATCACTTATTATCAACATATCAATTTTTGCTAGCTTGTGCCCACAAGTCCGTCGGCCCATTTGGCCCATTCTGGCCCGGTTAGCCAAAACGTGACCCAAGTCCATGAGATTGCTCATGGGGTCTCTAATAACGTATCGAATACCCTCGTACGAGTGTTCGCACACTCGCTGGACTATCGTAGCCAAATTTTTTACTTTTTGGCATTTCAGCTTTTCGAGATTTGCCGATCTATCGTGTGTGTGCAGTGTATGTACACACCTGGTAATGAAACATACTACAATCTCCTTAGCCACAAATCTACAATCAACACCACCCTTCAATAAATCATATGCTTAACCACAATCTTTACCAAGAACCAAAGTCTTACCATAACCTTACCGTGTGCAACAAGTCCTAATAGCTTTTCCTTTAATCACTAACTGCGATTTCTCCTAGATCTGCACCAACGTAACCATTAAAGCCTAAGTAATAGGTGACTTGCTTCCAACATGAGTCACCTCTATAACATATATGACCATTCGGCCAACTCCTAAAACCACAGTGATGAACACTTACCCAAAACCTGAAACGTAAGGAATGATTCGGCAGAGATCAGGAGAATAGAAATTCAATACTACCCTTACAAAATCGATTATGGTAGTGAGGAATAAGAGAAGCCGGTTATTAGCAAAACCGATTGAAAGAGTAAAGTTCTTACCCAAGAGGCAATTGGCCCAAGAAAAAGGAGTAGTGGTGGTACAGAGGAGATTCGACCAACAGGGTCTTCGGCTTAAAGTTTAAAGTGATGTAACCAAAAAGTATATTCGGCACAAGGGAAACAAACTAGAAGTAGAGAAAGAAGAATGATTTTGATGAGAAGGAGAGGTCGTTACTCACTTAGAAAAGAATAAGAGGTTTTTGGTTTTTGAGTACCTAGAAAGAAAAGAATGATAAACCAAAAAGAATTTGGGAGGAGAAGATTCGGCTATAGCAACAAAGAGAACCCTTTTCACGAAAAAGCATAAAAGGAATTCGGCACCCCCTATTTATGCCCAAAATCGAAACTTGCCTACTCTCAGAGTCCCAATCGGCACCACCTCTTTTCCTACACCAATCTCCTAATTTTTCTCCACGATAAGCTCCTTGATCCCTTCCTTAAAATTCTCTTCTGATCACTCCCTTCAGAGTCCACTCCCACGCCACTGCTAGCCCTCCAAAGTGCAAAAATAAAGTCCCAAATAACACCACTCTAGGCCTCGAACCTAGGATCCCCCTTACTTGCTAATGATGCCACCAACAGCTCCGTAAGTGGCGCTACTTTGCCACTGCACCACAAGCTCCCTTGTGTCCAATTTCTACCCCATGTATTTAAAAGCCTTACAACTCGATGTCAGAGTTCCTTTGGTACTTAAACTAATTTTTTTCCTACTTCCAAGTTCAGGTTTAGGGCTTCATGGAAGATATCCAACACTAAAGAAAAATTTACCTAACTAGAAAAACATTCACACATTCCACATCCAAAATCGCAAAAATGAAGGTTCGAGATTTTTGGGGGGTGTGTGAGGCCGTGTGGTGTACCCAGGCTCAAATCAAATTGGCCTTCAAGCAACACGGTAGAGACACCTGCCCGTGTCCCTACCAGTGTGGGCACAAAATAGGTCATCTACAAGGCCAATATGCCACCCAATGTTGGGTCATCCCTACAAGTTTGAAAACAAAATATTTCATACCAAATTATAAGCCAATTCTATTCATGATCATACCTATTCATCACATTCATTCTTAAACCAAAACCTTACCAATTTCTCATCCAAGCACATACCAAATTGACCATTTCTTTTGGTCATTCATGAATATCAAAACATACAATTTTCTCATCATATATTTAATACCAAAACCAAACCATCTTTTCATTCATAACAAGCCATATCACATGGCTATGATATGCACATCTCAAAAACATGTCTTATAAATTCTAACCTATACATGCCACATAACAAAAATCTCAAAACATTTATTTATCGAAATGATAACCGGATAGTGTGATGATGTCTCCAACAACTTCCAACTCGAGTAAATATCTGAAAATCTATAAACATAAGAAAAATACACAAAGTAAGCTTTGAAAGCTTAGTAAGCCATAAACAAATAAATCATTTCAATGATATTTATAATTCAACTTAACTAAATCAAATTTAACAAATCTCAACCACATATAAACTTATCACCCTCAGAAATTCATATGATCATATTAAGTGCTTTACTTATTTTAACATTTCACAAACATAATAACTTCACACATAGCTTATCCATTTGACTACATTTCAATTTCATACATAGAACACATATTCACATTTCATTTTCATACAAATAACCTATCATCTTTTGCACATATACTACTTTCCATTTCTCGTAACCATGTTTCTCATTTCACAATTCTTATGTTTAAAACATAAAATCACAATTCATATAACAAACATATATAACCCATCATTCATTTGTATACATTCATATCATTCGATGTCATATATTTCACATATCATCATTTGAAACATATTCACCTTTCATTTCTGAATTACATAAACAAATCACATGTACCTGAATCATATATGGCAAAACATAATTACCATTCCACATTTCTCATATAATTCATTTGATCATAGTTCACTTGCTATTAACCACATCTCATTTTTACATAGATCATATATCAATTGATCATAATCATACTCACTATCATTGCTCAATTTCACATATACATTGTAACATACCTGAATCAGATACACATTCATATTCTCATCTATTTCTCGGGATACCTGTTGAACCGTTTTGAAATCACTAAGGATACTTGGATAGATCTAGAAACTCGTAAAATGCCAATGTCCCAGACGTGGTCTTACATGTAATCAAATATCGATGCCACTATCCCAGGCATGTTCTTACACGAAATCATATACGATGCCGATGTCCTAAACATGGTCTTACACATAATCTCTAACTGACGCCAGTGTCCCAGACACTTTCTTACACGATATCATATATCGATGCCACTGTTCCAGACAGGGTCTTACACGATATCTCAAATGGATGCCAACGTCCCAGACATGGTCTTACACGATATCATATATCGATGCCACTGTCCCAGACAGGGTCTTAAACGATATCTCCCATCTTGGAAGCTCACATGTTATTACACTAGTATTCTGTAAAATTCTTACAGTTCAATCGAGACTTTAAATTACATAATTAAATCAACTCATGCTCAAAATAAGTCATAAAATACTTAATTCCATTCGGCCATATACATATAAATACAAATTAATTCAGCACATATATACATTTTCATTTCAATTTAACAACAGTTATTTACTTATGAACTTACCTCGTACGGACGCGAATGGACCGGAACGACTATTCGATAACTTTCGATTTTCCCGATCCAATTCTGATTTCCACTTTTCTTAATCTAATTGAATACAAATTTAGGTTGTTTAATAACATATTTATTCAATTTAATCCAAAAATACATAATTTGGGCGTTTTGCACTTTATCCCCTAACATTTCACATTTTCACAATTTAGGCCCTATTTCAAAATAACACAAAAGACTCAAAATTTCATCACACCTATGTCAAGCCGAATTCTTCTTAAGTCCCTAGGAGTCCATAAATTTCATTTATTTCACATTTTGACCCCTTAATTTACAAATTTCTTAATTTAGTCCATAATACTCAAATTCATCAAAAATCCTAATACAAAATATGTAATACCCTGAATTTAGGCCTAGAAATATTGGGCCTTGAGCAAGGGAACAGTTAGGAGACGACACATAAAGATTTAATGGTGCAAGAAAATGACACAAATGAATGTCTATTTCAGTGGTTAAGTGATTTGGGAATGTTTGGGGTTGTTTGAGAAGTCTAGGGTTCAAGCTGTAGCTTGGACAAAAATTTTGTTTTTACTGAAGTAAACACTTAGCTTTGGGTCAATAGGCTTTTAATTAAATATGGGTAAACCATGAAGCAAAAAGCCTAGTGGTCTGTTGGTAAGTGGCGTATGGATGTTTCCTTGGGGTCTAAGGTTCAAGTCTTGGCGTATGCAGAATTTTTGTTTACTTAATTAAGTGAAATCTGACTTTGGCTTGTAAGCTTTTAAATTGTTGCGATTAAAATATGACACAAAGAAGCATAGTGGTAAAGTGGTAGTCGCGTGTTGTGCTTCCAAAGAGGTTGGGGGTTTGAGTCGCACATTGCATAAGGGGGTTAATTATTTTGTTACTCTTGTCAGGCAAGAAGTAGAGGTTGAGTGGAACTCTGTTGTTATTGAATTGGTCATGGGGAGAAAATCAAGGGATGTGATAGGGGTTGGTATGGATATGGAGGGGAAATAGGTGGAGTAAATCAAGGAAATTCAAAGTTGGGGTGTTGTAACCGAATGGGAAAGGTGGAGTATGCAAAATTCGGCTAGGAATGCTCTCGCTTGCTCTCATTTTTCTTTAGTATCGGATTAGTGTATTGGTTTTTGTTAGAAGTTGATTCTTGCTAAAAAGACTTAAGGGTTCTCTCGTTTTCTTTCGTCAATTGTGTTCGAGAAAAATTGCTTTACATTTTTTCACTTTACTTTTTAGCCGAACTTGTGTTGTTCATTCAGGTATTTTTCTTTCGAGTTATTTCTGTCCATTCTAGTGCCGACCCCTTCTCTACACAACCTTGCCAAGTTGCTTTCTTCTTTCACTTTTTGTTTCTCTCTTTCTCTCAACCGAATTTAGCCTCTCTCTTCCCTCACGATTTCATCTCTTCTTTTCGAGTGCTCTTCTTCTCCTTTCTACTCTCTGCTTTCACTCATTGGTTTGCCTTCTCATATTACCGAATATTATTGTCTGGTGTGAACCGAATCCCCTTTCTTGCTATTATTTATGGCAGTCGATTCTCTGCTTTTCTTTTCGTTACTGTTCCAGTTCTCTTTTCTCTCATCTCTTCCCTCTCTATATCGGTTCTGCAAGTATTCCTGAAAAATCGGTATTTCAATGAAGTGAAGGAGTACACGTGTTTGGAGGCAATCGAAATCTCTTTCTTCCATTATTCGATTAAGGGAAGAACGCTACCTTACATTTGGGTAGGCCGAATATCATTATGTCTTATAAGTGAATAGTTATGGAATTAGGCCACAAGTATGTTTAATCTTGGTGAATAGGATCTGTGTGTGTAATACAGATTTTTGACATGGAGTGTGGTCAACTTTGGTTAGCGATCTTAGAGAATTAAGTCACCCTCATTTAATCAAGGTAAGATGGTGTGTATTTTTGGACTAAGTGTTGAGAGGGTTATTAACCCGAATCGGCGGTTAAGTAACTGAATGCCTTGTTTGAGTGTAGGTTCGGTGCATGTGGGATTCTTCACACATTTTGCAAAATAGGTGTGTAACAATACCCTGTATTCGATAGTCAGTGAAAAGCTGAAAAGCTGAAAAGTACAACAACTGATGCCACAAAGGCGTGCGAGTGCACGTGTGGAAAGTCGTGACCACAAAACATGGGCAAATGACCGAATTACCCTCGAAGGGTAAAATAACCGAATTACCCTCAAAGGTAAAATGATCGAATCCCTTCGAAGGGTAGAATGACGAAATTACCCTCGGAGGGTAAAATGACCGTAATACCCCTGTAAGGTAAAATGACTGATATACCCCCATAGGGTAAAATGATCGGTATACCCCAATAGGGTAAAATGACTTTAATACCCCCATAAGGTAAAATGACCGATATACCCCTGTTGGATAAAATGACCGATATACCCCTATAAGGTAAAATGACCGTAATACCCCTATAGGGTAAAATGATCGATATACCCTTATAGAGTAAAATGACCGAATTACCCTCGGAGGGTAAAATGATCAAATTACCCTCAGAGGGTAAAATGATTTAATTACCCCTAGAGGGTAAAATGACCGAATTACCCCCCGAAGGGTAAAATGACGGAATTACCCTCGGAGGGTAAAATGACTGAATTACCCTTGGAAGGTAAAATAACCGTAAGGCCCTGATAAGGTAAAATGACCGATATACCCTCATAGGGTAAAATGACTGATATACCCCTGTAGGGTAAAATGACCGTAATACCCCCATAGGGTAAAATGACCCATATACCCCTGTAGGGTAAAATGATCGTAACACCCCTGTAGGGTAAAATAACTGATATACCCCTGTAGGGTAAAATGATCGATATACTCCCGTAGGGTAAAATGACCGTAATACCCCTATAGGGTAAAATGACCAATATACCCGCATAGGGTAAAATGACTGATATACCCCTGTAGGGTAAAATGACCGGTATACCCCCGTAGGGTAAAATGACCGTAATACCTCTATAGGGTAAAATGACCGTCATACCCTGTAGAGTAACATGACCATAATACCTCTGTAGGGTAGAATGACTATTATGCCTTATATGATGTTTGATTGTGTAACGCCCTAATTTTTGGGATTTTTGTGATTTTGTGTGGACTTAAAATTTTACTTGTCGGGATATGTTAAATTATGTTTGGGTGTCTTAGTGGGCCTTTAGAAGGCCCAAACTTAAGTTAAAACTCGGTAGAATTTTAAAATCTTGGATTTAAGGGAGAAGGGGCTCTTATTAAGTGGGCTTTTAAGAAAATGTTGGTAAATTAAGACACAAGTGAGCCAGTGGTAGGATGGCAATGTAACATCACTTAGAAGAAAAGGGTGGCATGTGGACGCTGTGCAAGAGCTAAGGTTCAAGTCTCTTGGTAAGCAATGTGAGGTTTTATTTTTAACGCATGAGCAAGGTAGGTGGTGGAATTCAAATTAAACTCTGAAGGGAGGTGTTTGAATGGCTTAAGGGATTGAATCAAAGAGGATAAGGAGGAGAAATTTTAAGGATTTCAAATGGAAGTAAGAGTTGGCCAGCCAAGCGACTTTGGTTTAGCATATTCGGCTAGGGTGTTAGGAGTTTTCACTTTCGGCAATTAGGGTGGTTTGTACCGACATTTGTAGGGGTTAAGCCTTCAGAATTTGGCAAATAGGGGTTGTTTCCTTTAGCCAAATAGGTATTGTGCCCTTAGTTTCCTTTCTTTCCTCCTTCTTTTTTCCAAAAATCGAAAACTAGATCTCTACGTTCTCCTTGTGTCAGTTTGTCCAAGAGCCAAAACCCCTTTCTTTCTTTTTGTTTCTCAAAGCCGAATTCACCTCTTCTTTCGTCACTCTTTTCTTCATCTTTTGCACTCCACCAATTGAAGTAACCCTTGCTCAAACCTTGTTGCCGATTTCACATTGACCAAACTTCTTCCCATTACTAATTTTTCAAGAGCCGAATCTCAAACCTCTCATCTCTCTCTGCCGATTATTTCTTTTACTTCGTGAACTTCTCTTCTTCTATTTTTCTTTTAAACCGAAACAAACATACTCTAGGATAGGTCCAAAAGCAGAAATCACTTAGATCTACTCTCTGCCCGTGTTTTGGTTAGATCTACAACAGATTTGGAATAGGCTAGTATTCGGAGACTCTTCTTTGGCAGTACAAAATGGTGGTAAGTGTTCAAAACCCCCTCTTTCGTAATTTAGTAAATCAAGGAAAGCCAAAAACCCCTAGTTCCTTAAGGTAACTATCGATTTTGGCTATGACTTATATTAGTCTTCTCATTCGGGTTTTTATGTGCTAGTGTGGAATGGAGGCTATCTATTGAGGAGTATTGAAGGCTAGGATTGCTGGAGCAATCTAGATCTAGATCTAGTTATTGTTTCGGCAAAGGTAAGTATTCAAGGGCCTTAGATGATGTTAACCGAATATGGTAAGTTGATAGTTAGATTGATTTTGTTGATTGTAATTAACAGTGTGACCTAACCATTGTAGGATAAGCGTTCGACAGATTTCAGCCTATATCACAAAACATGTGTGTAAACGACACCCACTAGTAGACCAGATCGGCAAAAGCCGAAAAGTCGAAATGCCAAAATTTTGGCATTTCGAGGGCTTGCGAGCGTGTGAAGCTCGTGGGTCGAGTAAAAATATTAAAATCGATAATCACAAACGGTAAGAGTGCTGTGTGTGCGTTTTTGTGCATGTTGGTGATTTTGGGCCTCGAAGGGTCGAATTTAGGCCCAATGAGCTTACAGGCCCATATGGGTGAAAATGAGTGGTAAGGTTAATCTGGTTGTTGGACTGATAATTCTGCTTAAACAAACATAAAATATGGGCTTAGCGGGCTGTAATAGCTAGTGGACAGTGTAGGGCCCATTAGGGGTTTTAGGCCTGGACAACTCTAAGTTGATAAAAAGGGCTAAATAAGTTATCTAGATGCCATTAAGACTGTTAACGAACTGTAATGAGCATGTAACCCTAAAAACTGGCAAATTTACTGAAATACCCCTTAAGGGTGGAAAATTACTGTTTTACCCCTAGGTGCTAAAAGATAATTTTACCCCTAGGGCTAAGTTGACTGAATTGCATGCTAAATTAAATCTGTTCACTGAATGCCATGACATATTATACTATTGCATGGGATTGGGTTTTGATGGAGGAAGTGCTAAGTGGCAATGCCACGTTTACTGTTAGGGGCTTTGCCTCGTTTTACTGTTAGTGGCTTGGCCACGTTATCTGATTAAGCAGCTAAGCTGTGAATGTGGTGTGTAGGGCTGGATGGGTTGAGTTATTCCCCACATGGTATGTAAGGCTGGTACAGGTGGTGTGTAGGGCTGGATTGGGCTGGGTTTTGCATTCATGCATATACACTGTTCTATTTCTATTATGGGCCTAAGGGCCACACTGATTTCTGAATAGGGCTGAGGCCCAGTAATTACTATTTATTGAATCGGACTAAGGCCTAGTTGATACTGTATTTGGATAGGGCTTAGGCCCAGTTAAGCTTGAACTGATCTGGACTCTGGTTGGGTTTAGCTTACACACTGAGTTTTCCAAACTCACCCCTTTTTTTCATCCATGCAAGTGAACCCCAACCTTAGTGGACTTAGAGCTGGAGGGATTCAGAGTGGCCACGTGAATTACATTTGGTTATACTTTTTTAAATTATTTATTTCTGTATTTTCTTAATTTATTATCATTTTGGGTTTCAATTTTGTAATAAGGCCATTCATTGGTTTTTTTTATTTTTATGTTGGTTCTTAAATACTAAACTATTACTCATTTCAAATTGATAGAATTAGGCTGCGCGGGTTTTTATTCCAAATTAAACAATGTTTTCAAATTACCTCATATGCAATAAATGGATCACCTAATGACAAGATAAGATCTTTTAAAGAAATAAACTCCAACTAGTAGTGGATAGGATTCTCATAAATTAAATAACCTGTTTTTTTTTTCACAACTCTTAAAAATGATTTTGCACAGTCACACTAAACATATTACTTAAAGAATGAGGTGTAATTCATCGACCATGTGACACACTAGATTTGGCCATAACGTCTGGGTCGGGTTTGGGGTGTTACAGATTGATTGAGTATGTTATGTGATATTTATGTGTTCTACATACATGCACGACATGTTGCATGGGTTAGGTTATTGTTATGGAGGAAGTACTAACCTGTTAGGGTCGCACGAGTTGGGCGAGACGACTGTGGACCCACTGAAGGCTTAAATCTGTATATTTGTACTGATCTGTTAAGGTCGCACGGGTCGCACGAGACGACTGTAAACCGACTGATGGCTTAGTGCCATTCATACTATTGATGGCTTAGTGCCGTTCATTTTACCGATGGCTTGGTGCCATGCATATTATTGATGGCGTAGTGTTGTCCATTTCACCGATGGCTTTGTGCCACGCATATTATCGATGGCTTAGTGCTATCTATTTTACCGATGGCTTTGTGCCACGCATATTATCGATGGCTTAGTGCCACTCATTTTACCGAAAGTAGGTTGTATTGATGGCTTAAATTTACTGATCTTACTAGCAGCTATGCTGCGATTTTGTTTACTGGCAGCTAAGCTACTATTTTGTTATCTGGCAGCCTTGCTGCAATATTGGTGTGCTGGCTGGGTGGGTTGATTTTATCCTCACATGGTGTGTTGGTGGTACGGAGTGGTGTGTTGGCTGGATTGGGGTGGGTTGCACTGTTGCATTATTGTTCTGAACTGACATTGTATTAGGCTTAGGCCCACATATGTTTTGTTTCTGATTCTATTACTGTAATAGGCTAAGGCCCATCTAGTACTGTCTCCTACAATGGGCTCAGGCCTAGACTGCTTCTGTATTCTGTGTATTTTACTAACTGTTTGTTTTTATATTAGGGGATTACACACTGAGTTTTTTGTAAACTCACTTCGCTTTTAGCTGTATAGGTAATCCCCAGTGTTAGGTGGATCGGTGCTGCGAGGGACTCGAGGGTAGCCACACAACTGCATCTGCTTCACTTTCGACTTTTTATTTTCAATAACTTAAGTCTGGGTATTTTTATGTAATAAGGCCTCTCTGATTTACAAGTTTAATTTGGAATTTTATTTATCATAATTTATATCTGCTAAAAGTGGAACGCAGTTTTCTAAAACATTAACTGCTTTCAAAACATCACGATTCCATAATACGATTTTATGCTTCCGCAACAAACAATGTTTTAAAAGTAATGACCATTTAAAATGGATAAGAAATGGCTTGAATGATATGAGTTTTAACAAAGAGGCTTTAATCTTCAATCGAGATTTTTTCAACAATAAAAATGGTTTTCAAAAAGGCACTCCAATGTGACATCGCCAGATTCGGCTAGAACGTCTGGGCCAGGTTTGGGGTGTTACAAAATATATTAACCCAACAACACATATTTATTTTCTATCATTAATTCTCACAAAACTCAATTTATCAACAATGGCATATCTCAAAATCATCCTCGATTTCAGAAATTCAACATGGGTTTACTAGTATTCGAAGCAATAATCTCAAAAACATCAAAATTATCAAAAACCGAACAAAAATGAACCTTCAATTAAGCTTGCACCATGGCCGAATGTAAGAAAGCTCAAAACCCCTTTTTTTCAATATTCAGTGGAAGAAATGGGGAAAAGATGGACACAAATTTGTTTGGTTTTATTTTATTAACCTTTATTTCATTAATTACTAAAATGTCCATTAATAAAACATAAATAAAACACTTAATGGTTGTCCATTTTTGTCCACTCAATTATTCAATGGTCAAATTTCATTTTAAGGCCTCCTCATTAAAAAGAACATAGCAATATAGCACTTTAACAAATAGCATGACACTTTTACATTTTATGCGATTAAGTCCTTTTATCAATTTGGACAACCAATCGGTAAAATTAACTTACAAACTTTTCACACATTTAAAATAACATATTGTAAATGCCAAAATAATATTAAAAATAATTTTACGACCCCAGATTTGTGGTTTCGAAACCATTGTTCCGCTAGGGTCTAAATCAGGTTGTTACAACTCTTCCCCTTTAGAGATTTTCGTCCCCAAAATCATACCAGAAAGTGGATAAGGATTTGCTTCCACGCAGTACATTTCAATTTTACATATAGTCTCAGATTTCATATCTCTTTAATCTCACAACTAAGAGTCTGATCTGTTTTTTGCTATTCGTCATATCAAACTAAATCTGCTTCTAACTGTATTAAGTTACCTTCATTTTCTGCTTAATTTCTCTGATAACATTAATCCCACGAATCATTTCTCATAAAGCTCAGTCCCGAAACAATGGAGTTCGATATCTGCAACCATACGATACTTCATATAATGTCGTTATTATAATCACATGATAGCATATCGAACAGCAATAGTCTTTCTCTGTTGCTTTCAAACTCTTAAACATATTCACAAAACATAATTTCGAGAACTTGAATTGCTTTCCCGATTTCAATGCAATCTCATACTCACAGATTACTGTAATTTCTCAAAATCACAGTATGAGTTTCAGATCTCAATCCAAAACAATAATGACTGGTACCATGTGCAGACTTATCATCTCAGGAACGAATAACTCAGCTGTTCTATCAAAATAGAAAATCAATACATACCGAGAGATTTCTTCAGACAGTTAACAATACTTCAAATAACTCTATTCTTTTCAATAATAAGGATAATTCCAATACAGAATTCATCTACGCTCTATTTCTATAATTAACAAAGTCAGAAATATCACATTTGACACTCATTCATCGATATCATATCTCGAATTGTTGTGCATCTTGTTAATCCCGTATGAACTGACAAACTACCATTGAGAGTTTCTTGTAGCAGTTGTTATATAATCGTAGAGCTTTTCAGTATACACACTCTATTTCGATATAACAAACAATCATCGATTCCACATCTGAAGTTCTAAATAAGAAATCAATTTATGTTGAACCTCTTTTAACTTATAATTCGTTTACACATTTATGAATTTCACAACTTCGCTAAATAAACATTTATTTAGCTTCTAATTCAGCTAACAACTGTTCATTATCTGATAAGATCAATAACGTATTCATCGCTCATAAAGTACACAAAAGTTTCCCATTTAGAACATCCATAACTATAATCATTTTCCTCAGATAATAATCACTTACTAATTTAAAAGTTTTCGACAATTCGAGATATCTTTACTGTGCTAAGTTCAGATCTCGTTATGCAACATCAGACATTTTTTAACTCTTTTCGTACAACTTTAACTGTATGGAATCACAAGATAGCTCTGTACATTCTTGTATTAAAACACATTTCGAACCATTCAATAACATATGACTAAAAATCATAAACTCTTTATTCAACTTAGACTGAACCAAAACTGATGTTTTAGTTGACAATGTCTTCGTGCACAAGAAAGCTTCAATAATCAAACTAACTTTAATTTACCATGACATTTCTTAAATAGAATCATTCCGATAGATATAATTCTGTATGAAATCTTCAGGAATACGAATTTCTCTTCCAGACCATCCCTTAATTCACACGTGTACGTTTAAAATTTATTTCCAATCTAGTGGATAAATTCAAACACATATAACCCAATTAACTTTTCAATCAAGTAATTCAGATCAGACTAAACCACTAAATTGATCTTTTCAAAGAAATTTTTTCTTCTTGTTAATAGGATAACCCAGTCATATCATTATTCAGAAGCCACAACCATCAAATAGAAATCATAATGTCATAATAAGACTGATGTCTTAACTGTAACAATAGATAATATCTCGGCTATTAATAAAGCATTTGAACACAGAAGAGAATCAAATATAGTTTAAATAGCAACGAATGTAGAATCACAACTTCTATAACTCTGATAACGGTATTGCAGTACTCCCAAATTTCAAAACAGAAATTATAATCATAATAGACATAATCATCTCAATCAAATAAAGATCTCTTATAGATAATCACATAGAATCATAAGAAAACCAGGATAGCGAAATTTCAACGTCTAAAGCTACACAGAATACCTGAAGATTACCACCTACATAGAATGATATTAATTCCAATGATGTCCCAGAAAATGTTCAAAAAGAACAATGTCACTCATAAATACTGAATTCCATAATAACAGAAGCAATATCATCTTCATGTAGATTTAACAAAATAATCGCCAGTAGAAATAGAATATTAGCATCATACAGATTTTACCGTCGACTTTTCATATTCACACAAGGGAATAAATACCAGCAAAAGACATAGCAATGTCGAACATAACCCAAACAGATCAACGATGCTTTCTTCTATAGTATGTTTAGCTGATGTTCTGATACAATAAGGATTCCTTCTGAAATTAAACAATCACATATACTTCTGAGGATAAATGTACACACAGAATGCCCAAAAAAAAATCATAGTAACGGCCCAACTATAACTATTGCACTTAGCCATCAATGCAATACAAACATTATTCAACTGTCTAATTCAGTCATTAGAAATTTTCACATTATCCCTTCACTAACAGAAATCAATTCAGAAAAGCTTCCAGTTAATACTTTCTTTAAATAATATATCTGAATAGGTTATTTGATCAGAGTTAACTTCTTCTGTAACAATGACTTTGCATAATCTGAATAGTCTTCAGAACTATCCAATATCTCTTTTAATATTGTCTTTATTTGCTGATTCATTCACCTTTCTGCCAAATTTTTAATCTTTCAAATACGGACTTCTGTGATTCTGTACTTGTGAGCTTACTCAATCCAAATCTTACAGATTCCATTGTAACATTTAACTGATAAGGGGGTGAGGGTAGTAACGCCTCAAATTTAGCTGACACATAAATGCACATAGCACATACTATCACAAATAGCCAGTTCATTACTAATTTCACATTCTCAAATCATTTAATAAACATTTACTCTTAGCCATTTTTGTACTTATTACATAGTTCATATACCAACTCAAATCATTAATTCACAATCGAAATTCTTTAATAGCATCATAGGTCACATATCATAACTCATATACTCATATCATTTCAGTATTTATCAACAATACAATATCTTGTATTCTTATTCATACCTTTATGAGTCTCAACTCATCATCAACACATTTTCATTCAAACGTTTGAGTACTATTTTGTACTATCAGAATTAGCTGGGTTGGAAAACTTATCTGTCTCATCAAAACAATTTTCGTCAGCGACGAAAGATATCACACTATCGCAGGTTAAATGTGGCATGTATAGCTAGACTTACGTAAGCTATGGTAGTCCTAGAATCGACTAAACCATAGCTCTGATATCATCCAAATGTAACACCCTTAACTCGTATCCATCACCGGACTAGGGTTAAAGGCATTACCGGACATATTAGAACATTTCGTGATCACACTATAATCATAAGTTATATTTCACCATAACATAGTTAATCATTAGCATAAAGTCCCTTTTTAGGTCAAGGAGACCTTAAACATGCATTAGGAAGAGGTCGTGACTAAACCAAACAAATACAAAATTTTTTGAAACTTTACCATTTTTCAAAGTTACTGAGGTTACACGTCTGTGTGGTCAGGCCGTGTGCCTCTCACGGTATTAGACGCGCCCGTGTGCCTAAACTGTGGCAAAACAGGACATACATTCTAACTTAGGTCACACGGCCAAGGACATGCCCGTGTGTCAGGCCATGTGAAAACTGAAGGGTATACTAACTGGGTCACACGGCCAACCACACTCCCGCATGTGAGGCCGTGTGATGCGCCCAGGCTCAAATCAAATTGGCCTTCAAGCAACGACAGAGGCAGATGCCCATGTCTCTGCCCGTGTGGACACAAAATAGGCCATCTACAAGGCCAATATGCCACCCAATGTTGGGTCGTCCCTACAAGTTTGAAGCCAAAATAGTTCATACCAAATTATAAGCTAATTCCATTCATGATCATCAAACCTATTCATCACATCCATTCTTAAACCAAAACCTTACCAATTTCTCATCCAAGCACATACCAAATTGACCATTTCTTTTGGTCATTCATGAATATCAAAACATACGATTTTCTCATCACATATTTAATACCAAAACCAAACCATATTTTCATTCAAAACAAGCCATATCACATGGCTATGATATGCACATCTCAAAAACATGTCTAATAAATTCTAGCCTATAAATGCCACATAACCAAAATCTCAACACATTTATTTACCGAAATGATAATCGGATAGTGTGATGACGTCTCCAACAACTTCCAACCCGAGTAAATCTCCAAAAATTTATAAATATAGGAAAAATACACAGAGTAAGCTTTGAAAGCTTAGTAAGCCATAAACAAATAAATCATTTCAATGATATTTATAATTCAACTTAACCAAATCAAATTTAACAAATGTCAACCACATATAAACTTCTCACCCTCGGAAATTCATATGATCATATTAAGTGCTTTACTTATTTTAACATTTCACAAACATAATAACTTCACACATATCTTATCCATTTGACTACATTTCAATTTCATAGATAGAGCACATATTCACATTTCATTTTCATACAAATAACCTATCATCTTTTGCACATATACTACTTTCCATTTCTCGTAATCATGTTTCTCATTTCATAATTCCTATGTTTAAAACATAGAATCTGATATCTCGTGATTGTGATGATGAAGTAATAAAATCTGATCGTACTTGGAAACTAACTAATATCACGATAAAAGGTAAGTGCAACTATCAAATAGTAGTATAGTTAGTGGCAAGACTGGAATATCGAATCCAAGGAACTATGGGTACTAGTAATGACTTTCTTTCTATTATCTAGCCTAAAAATAAAGAGCGTTTGGTTGTAAACTAAACTAAACTAACTAAAGAAACAACAAAGAGTAAAGTGGGAGATTGCTTTTGGGAAAGACTGATTGATTAAGGCAATACCTAAGGAAGAATCCACCTAGACTTCACTTGTCATCTAACTCTGAACCAGATGATTTCTTCATTTGATTTGATCCGTAAAGATCCCTAAATTATGTCAATACCTCCGTCGAGGATAAGAACAACTAATCCTAGGTTGGTTAACTGAAATCTCTTTCTAGTTAAAACCCCTAGTCTTGCATTAACTCGATCTATGGCTCTCCATATTAGATTTGACTCTAATCCGGCAGATTTTCGTCATCCTATGTCTAGGATTGCGATCAACTCCGCTTAATTGTGTTGGATCTACTCCTATGCAGGGACTTTTGCTCCTCCACATAGGCACATTCGACTTAAATCAATATCCCGAACATATCAATTTAAGAGTTATAAACACAATTAAGAACAAATCAAATATTTATCACACAGCTCAGATAACAATAACAAGATCTGTCTTAGGTTTCATTCCCTTAGGTATTTAGGGATTTAGTTCATGTTTATAAAAGAAAACATCTCAGAAGAAATAAAATAACAAAACATAAGAAAACCCAAAACTCCTAAAAGGATTGAAGGGATATCCTCTGTCTTGATGTAGATCCTGACTTCTGAGATGGATCAATCGGCTTCCCTTTGAGTAATTCCCTACCTTTAACTCCCCGTCTTGGCGGGCAAATAATGTGTCCCCTTGAAGTTGCCTCCTAGGGTCTTTATATAAAGTTTAGAATGGCTTTCTTAGCCCCTAAGTAGCCTTTTCCGAGTGAAATTAAACTTCCTTACGACAGGGACACGCCCATGTGCCATGCCCGTGTGGATCGAGGCCTAGGCCGTGCTCGAGGCTGTTAAAGTGGCATGGCCATGTGGCACGACCGTGTGTCGAATCTCCAGGCTGTGTTGATTACTGAATTGGCCTGATTTGCCCGTTTTTGGCCCATTCCTTGCTCTTTTCTCTTCCTTCTGCTCACCTAAGTATAAAACATGAAATAAAAGGATTAGGAGCACCAATTTCCATAAATTCAATGATAATTCGTCCAGAATTTAGGCTAACTATGAGGTAAAAATATGTATAATTTATAGTTTATCAGAATCACAATTCATATAATGAATAAATATAACCCATCATTCATTTGTATACATTCATATCATTCGATGTCATATATTTCACATATCATCATTTGAAACATATTTGCCTTTCATTTCTAAATTACATAAACAAATCACACGTACCTGAATCATATATGGCAAAACACAATTACCATTCCACATTTCTCATATAATTCATTTAATCATAGTTCACTTGCTATTAACTACATCTCATTTTCATATAGATCATATATCAATTGATCATAATCAATCTCACTATCATTGCTTAATTTCACATATACATTGTAACATACCTGAATCGGATACACATTGTAACATACCTGAATTGGGAACGACACAAAGCCTTCGGTGGGTCCATAGTCGTCTTGTGCGACCCGTGTAACACTAATAGATTAGTCTTCCTCCATAACAATATCCCATCCCATGCAGTATGTCGTGCATGTACACAGAACACATAAATATCACATGGTATGCTCAATGAATCAACCATCAAATAAGGCATAATAGTCATTCTAACCTACAGGGGTATTACGGTCATTTTACCCTACAGGGGTAATTCAGTCACTTTACCTATTTTAGGTCTAGGTACACATACCAACCCAAAAGGAGGTCTACAGTCGCCTCAAGTGATGCAACCCTAACAGTTATAATAGTGTAATTGGGGACAAGGCCCATTATGCGGCCCAAGTGGGCATAAACGCTCGTATGGCCCATCTGGCCTAGAATTAACCACGGTAATGCAACTACACCATCCAGTCCATTATTTATCACAAAACATAAGTTTTTATCCATCTAGGACCCACGAGTCCATTAGGCCCACGCGGTCCATTTCAGCCCAAAACAGCCTAAGCCCATGAGAACGCTCATGGCGACCTCTACATTCTTATGCCCATGTTCGTGGGCTCAGTTACACCACACGAGCATTTGCATGCCTATGTGACCTCAAAGCCCAACCTTCCAACTTTTCGGCTTTTTAGCTTTCGCCGAGCTACAAACAGATCAGTATGGAATATACACCTGTTACTAAACAAGCCAAGATCCAAGTGCGTTTAAACCCTACATTCATTCTGTGCAGCCAATAAGCTTTTAAGTCGTTAATGAACATAAGTACCTAATCTTAAATCGACTAACGCCACCAACCTTGATTGCATGAGATACAGCTTATTCCTCTTAGATCGCTGGTTGAGAATCGTTCTCACTTCCTTGTCGATTAACTACATTACAAGAGTAGTCCATCAAAAGTGATTGTTTAAAACCAAGACCTAACACATATTAATCTACAAAAAGAAAGTAGCATTCGGCCAGCAAAATAACTTACCCCACAATTCTACCTTTGATTAAAAAGTAAGAGAAGGGTTTGATTGTAAGCGCGACTCTCGGCCCTTTCACTCATTGTGACGATCCATGAGCCGAAAGTGACACCACCAAAATTAGGGAAAGGAAATAAAATCAGCCATATGCGATCAAAAAGAAAACATTCATTAAGAGGAAAAAAATGTTTAAGCATACAGAAGGAATAGAGAAAACAAGAACTTATCGAATGCTTAAGTCACTACCCAACTATAACCGATCACAGAAGCAGGAGAACGAGATTGGTAACCAGATCAAAATTGTAAGCCGAAAGAGAAAAAAGGCATTCAGCCAAATCCCGAAAGGGAAGAAAAAGAAATATTTGAGAGAAAGACAAAAGGGTTGTATTCGGCTTATACACACCTTAAGATCAAAAGAAGATAGGAAGTAGAAGAGAATGGTGTCTTCGTCTACGCAGAGAAAGAGTGGAGAAGTAGTAGAGAAAAAGAGGAATAATATTCGGCTAAAAGAACACAAAGATGAAAATACCTATTCGGCACAAAAGGGATAGAAACTTTAATTGCACAAAAACCCGAAACAATAAAAAGAAAATGCCAAAAATGAAAAGAAATACACCATTCGGCAATGCCCTAAAACCTCCTAATTTTTTCCAATAGCCGAAAATGAGAAACCCTCTCCTAGCCAAATCCTCAAAGCTAAAGCTCCCCCAAATAGCACAACTCTCACCCAACTCAAACTCCAAAACCTTCTCCCATAATCTCTCCCCTTATCACTCCTTGAATCACTCCTTGATTTCATCCATCATCTCCTCTTTGACCAATTCAAATTCTAACTTACAGAGTCTCAGTCAAACTCCACCTCTCATGCAGCAAGGAAGTAAAACAAAATACTCCCTTGCACACATTTTAACCACCTCTCATCTATTTCTCGGAATACTCGTTGAACCATTCTGAAATCAATAAGGATACTAGGATAAATCTAGAAACTCATACAATGCCAACGTTTTAGATGTGGTCTTACATGTAATCAAATATCAATGCCACTGTCCTAGACAGGGTCTTACACGAAATTATATACGATGCCGATGTCCCAAACATGGTCTTACACGTAATCTCTAATCGATGCCAGTGTTCCAGACACGGTCTTACATGATATCATATATCGATGCCACTATCCCAGACAGGGTCTTACACAATATCTCAAATGGATGCCAACATCCCAGACGTGGTCTTACACGATATCATATATCGATGCCACTATCCTAGACAGGGTCTTACACGATATCTCCCATCTCGAAAGCTCACATTTTATTACACCAGCATTCTGTAAAATTCTTCCAGTTTAATCAAGACTTTCAATTACATAATTAAATCAACCCATGCTAAAAATAAGTCATCAAATGCTTAACTCCATTCGGCCATATACATATAAATGCAAATTAATTCAGCATATATAATACATTTTTATTTAAATTTAACAACATTTATTTGCTTATGAACTTACCTCGTATAGACACGAACGGATCGGAGCGACTATTTGATAACTTTTGATTTTCCCAATCCAATTTCAATTTCCACTTTTCTTGATCTAATTCAATACAAATTTAGGTTGTTTAATAACATATTTATTAAATTTCATCCAAAAATACATAATTTGGGCATTTCGCACTTTAGCCCCTAACATTTCACATTTTCACAATTTAGCCCACATTTCAAAACAACACAAAGTACTCAAAATTTCATCACACCCATGTTAGGCCGAATTCTTCTTAAGTCCCTAGGAGTCCATAAATTTTATTTATTTCACATTTTGACCCCTCAATTTACAAATTGCTCTCATAATACTCAAATTCATAAAAAATCCCAATACAAAATATATTAACCCAACATCACATATTTATTTTCTATCATTAATTCTCACAAAACTCAATTTATCAACAATGGCATATCTCAAAATCATCCTCAATTTCAGAAATTCAAGCATGAGTTTACTAGTATTCAAAGCAACGATCTCAAAAACATAAAAATTATCAAAAATGGAACAAAAACAAACCTTCAATTAAGCTTGCACCATGGCCGAATGTAAGAAAGCTCAAAACCTTTATTTTTCTTTCAATATTCGATGGAAGAAATGGCGAAAAGATGGATACAAATTTGTTTGGTTTTATTTTATTAATCTTTATTTCATTAATTACTAAAATGTCCATTAATAAAGCATAAATAAAACACTTAATAGTTATCCATTTTTGTCCACTCAATTATTAAATGGTCAAATTTCATTTTAAGGCCTCCTCATTAAAAAGAACATAGCTATATAGCACTTTAACAAATAGCATACACTTTTACATTTTACGCGATTAAGTCCTTTTATCAATTTGGACAACCAATCGGTAAAATTAACTTACGAAACTTTCAACCATTTAAAATAACATATTATAAATGCCAAAATAATATTAAAAATAATTTTACGACCCTAGATTTGTGGTTCTGAAACCACTGTTCCAACTAGGGTTTAAATCAGGCTGTTACACTGTAACACCCCAAGCCCGGCCCAGACGTTATGGCCAGATCTGGTGAGTCACATGGACAGTTAATTACACCTCATTCTTCGTTTCGTAAATTTAGGTTGACTTAGCAAAACCATTTTATATGTTTGAGAAAATAGAAGGTTACTTAATTTATAAAAATCCTATCCACTATCATTTTGAAGTTTACTTTTTAAGAGATCTTGTTGGTAAGTTGTTATCATTAAATTATCCATTTGTCACGTAGAGAAGGTTTTGAAAATTTTTGTTAATTTGAAATAAAAATTCGCACAGCCTTAGTCTATTAATTTCTAACAAGTAACAAATAAATAAATAAAACCAAATAGAAATAATACTGAGCGGCCTTATTATAGATTAAAACCCAAAAATTAAGGAATACTAAAATAAAGTAAATTTAAGAAAAGTATAAAACCGGAAGCAATTCACGTGGCCACTCCGAATCCCTCGCAGCTCCAAGTCCTCTAAGGTTGGGGTTCACCTGCATGGATAAAAAGAGAGAGGTGAGTTTGTGAAAACTCAGTGTGTAAGCTCACCCAACCAGAGTCAAGATCAGTTCAAGCTCAAACTGGGCCGAAGCCCTATTCAGAAAATAGTGTTAACTGGGCCTTAGCCCTATTCAGAAAACAGTGATTACTGGGCCTTAGCCCTACTCATATATCAGTGTATTATGCATGAATGCAAGCCCAAGCCCATTCCAGCCCTACACACCACCCGTACCAGCCCTACACACCATGTGGGGAATAACTCAACCCATCTAGCCCTACACACCACAGTCGCAGCATAGCTACTTAATCAGATATTGTGGCGAAGCAACCAGAACAGTAATACGAGGCAAAGCCTCTAATAGTATACGTGGCACTGCCACTGATATCCGTGATATGAAGTAATAAAATTTATAATAATGATCAAACCAGAAACTAACTATTATCACGATTTTAAGGCAAGCGCACCTATCGAACAGTAGTATAGCTTAGTGGCAAGACCGAGATATCGTACCCAAGGGAACCAAAAGTACTAGTACTAACTTTCTTTCTATTATTTAACCTAGAAATAAAAAAGGTTTTTATGAAACTAAACCAATTCTAAAACTAAACTATGAATGCACAAAAAGTGAATTGGGGAAAAACTCTTAGGGAAAACTGATTGATTTGGACAATACTCAAGGGAGAATCCACCTAGACTTCACTTGTTATCGATTCTTGAGCTAGACGATTTATTCACTTAACTTGATCCGTAGAAATCCCTGATTTATGTTAATACCTTCGTTGAGGATAAGAACATATAATCCTAGGTTGATTAATTGAAATCTCTTTCTAGTTAAAACCCTTAGTCTTGCATTAACTCCATCTATGGATTCCCTTATTAGGTTTGACCCTAATCTGGCAGATTTATGTCACCTTATGTCTAAGGTTGCATGCAACTCCGCTTAATTATGCTAGATCTACTCTTAAACAAGGACTTTTGCTCCTCTGAATAAGCACATCAATACTTGAATTAATACCTAGGAATATTAAAACAAGAATTAAGAACACATAATTAAGAACAATTCAGGTATTTATCATATAACTCAAGATAAAATATTAACAAGATTTGTCTTAGGTCTCATCCCCCTCAAGTATTTGGGGGATTTAGTTCATAATTAATAAAGAAAACATCTCAGAAGAATTAAAATAGCAAAACATAAGGAACCCAAAAACCTCTAAAGGATTGAAGGAAGATCCTCTGTCTTGATGTAGAATTCGGCTTCTGGGATGAATTAATCGGCTTCCCTTGGAGTAATCCCTTGCTTCCACTCTCTGTGTTGGCAGAAATAAGGCACTCTTTTGTGGGAGAAAAAACACCCTTTTGAGGAGAGAAAAGTATATCTTTGTAGTTCCCCCTAGGGACTTTATATAGAGCTTCAGAATGTCTTTCTGAGCCCCTAAGTATCCTTTTCCGAGTGAAATTGCACTTCCTCATAACAGGGACACGCCCGTGTGCCACGCCATTTTGGATCGAGGCCCAGGTTGTGGTCGGGTCTATTGATGGTCGCACGGCCGTGTGGTCCAGCCGTGCTTGTCCGGGCTGGGCCGTGTTGGGCTCAAGGTGACACGGTCGTGTGACACGGCCGTATGGTGAATCTCCGGGCCGTGTTATTTATTGAGTTGGGCCTAATTTACTCATTTTTAGCCCATTCCTTGGTCTTTTCTCTTCCTTAAGCTCACCTGGGCATAAAACATGAAATAGAAGAATTAAGAGCACCAATTCCCACAAATTCAATGATAATTCATCCATAAATTAGGCTAAGCATGAGGTAAAAATATGTATAAATTATCATTTATCAGCCACTTAGCACTTCCTCCATCAAATTAACCCAATCCCATGCAACAAAGTATATTACGCTATGGCATACAGAGAACAGATATAAATTAGCATGCAAATTAGTCAACTTAACCCTAGGGGTAAAATGGTCTTTCAGCACCTAGAGGTAAAACAGTAATTTCTCACCCTTAAGGGTATTTCAGTAAGTTTGCCAGTTTTTAGGGTTTCATGCTCATCATAGTCTACTAATAGACCTATCATTATCCAAGTAACTTATTTAGTCCATTTCATTATTACAGAGTCATCGGGCCCTAAGACCCCTAATGGGCCCGATAGAGTCCACTAGCTACTATGGCATACTAAGTCCAATTCTACACCCGTTTTAGCAGATCTTAACAATCAGATTACCAGAATACACTTACCCCTCGTTTTCACCCATATGGGCCCGTAAGCCCAATGGGCCTAAATTCGGCCCTTCGAGGCCCAAAACCACCAACGTGCGCGAAATCGCGCACACAACTGTCTTACCATTCGCGATTACCAACTTTACCATTCAAATCGACCCACAAGCTCTCACACACTCGCAAGGCCACAAAATGCCGAAATTTTGGCATTTCGGCTTTTCGACTTTTGCCGATCTAGTCTACTAGAGGGTGTCGATTAAAGACCTGTTTTGCGATATACTCAGAAGTCCCTTGCGTAAATATCCTACAATCGTTTAAATTGCACTGTTAACTAAAAATCCAATTGAATAATCACTATCAACTTAATATACTTATTCGGCCATAATAGAGCATCACTAATCTCTTACCTTTGTCGATTCTTACCACTAGATTTAGAACTAGATTGCCTTGATATCGTTGATCTCTCTGGCCTCCATTAGATCCACCTTACGAAAACCATTAAATTTCATTAGTAACCAAAACCTACCATCCAAACACCTGGAAAGAGTCTAGACCGATTAGCCCCAATAGGGTTAGGTGTTTCAGCTTTTCCTTTAACCAAAAATAAAAGGAGATCAAAATTCTTACCCAGCTATTCACTCGATCCTCTAGCCACCACCAAATTCATTTTCCACCAATATTGAACCCGATCTCTACCAGACCTAGCCTAAACCCGAAGGTGAAAATATGCCTATAGTATTCGGCCAAAGAGTAATTGTTTGCAAATGGATGAGAGGGTTTGGTTATCAGAGAGTGCCAAAGAAAACTATAAAGAGAACTAGAGAAGAGAAGAATAGATGGTTCGACTAAAAGAGAAGAAAAAGAAATGAGGGGTTCAGCCAAGAAGAAATCAGCATAAGGACTAAACATTTCGGGATTTCGGTTTTTTTGGTAATCGGCTAGGTAAGGTTCCAAGTGAGTCTAGACAGGCTATAAAGTGAAGAAGAAAGAGGAGAAAGAAGAGATGAATTCGGCTTTGAGAAGAAAAAGAGGAAGAAAGGATTTGGCTCTTTGTACAAATCGGCACAAGGGGTTTCTATAAGCGTTTTTGGCTTTTTGAACAAAGGGAAGAGAAGAGAAAAGAAGGAAAGACCCTAAGAACTTACCTATTCAGCACTTATCTTCCAAAAATGCCGAATCTAAAACCCTAAAAGAACCCCAAGCAGTATTCAGCTAGCACCCTATACTCCACCTGCCGATTATGCCAACATCAAAAGACAATAGCCGAAAATGCTCCCCAAGAGGCCCATATTCGGCCATCACTTGCTTACCATTCAAAATTCCTAAATTTTCTCCCCTTATCCCTCCTTGATTCAATCTCATGAGCCATTCAAACAATCTCATTTAGAGTTTCACCTAGGATCCACCATTTACCTTGCACCAGCAATAAAATAAAAGAAGCTACTTGCTACTCATGGATTCGAACCTTAGCTCTTGCACAGCCCCTACATGCCACCTCCTTAAGCTCTAAATGGCACCAACTTGCCACTTTGACACAAGCTTTCTTGTGTCTGAAATCCCCAACATTTATTTAAAAGCCCACTTAATCAAAGCCCCTTCTCTTTAAAGTCCAAAATTTAAAAATTCTATCAGGCTTTAGCTTAAACCTAGGCCTTCTAAAGGTCCACTAAACACATTTAATTCACTCCAACAGCATAACAAAACATGCACAGATAAATTCAAGAAAAAATTTGAAATCTTGAAAAATCGATAAATTGGGGCGTTACATACACCATTACAAAATGAAATATTACCACAGTTGAGCTCGGCATTTGTGATTTCATGTTGAGTCGACAATAATTTGAATAGTACCTATCCTGCGTACGGAAAACAAAACCGCACACTGAGTAGAACTTAGTGGTATTTCTATAATCTGAATAACATAAACTTAATATAAGTATTTAAAATGCAAAATGCAACAAGCTATGTTTATGTGTTTCAATTCAATAGTATAATTTTTGCTCATTCCTTATTCACATTTACTAGGATTTTCACATGTTCAAATATATAAGTATATCAATGGCATTTCATTTAACATTTGAATACATCATCTCATGCAATGGTATTATTCATATCTTTAATCAATACTTGAATTTATTCAAGTTTCATATCTCATTTCTCATCTCATAATCATTTCTCATATTTGCCATTTCAATATTTTCTCATCTTATATTCATTTCTCATTTTTTTCATTTTAATATCAATCACATAAATTATTATTTTACTTTCCCCTCGTAACACGACACGGACTCGGACGGATACACGGATCCAACCAACACATCAGTTTGGCACCAAGTGCTTCATCGGATAAATCTAAAGTAGTAACTGCACCCAGCGCTATATAAATTGACACCCAGTGTCTCATTGGTTAAACCAAAGCAAATTGGCAGCTAGTGCCTCATCAATCGAGGTTAAAGAAATCCTTCAACTCTTCCTATCCTATGGCATGCCATCTATATTCGACTCAGCTCGATGCAGTTAACAGGGATTCATTCCAATCTTCAATACAACCATTATCTCAATTTCATGAATATATATATCATCACATATAAACATATATTCAATTTTCTAATAATCATATTTTTCTCAATACACATATATTCATAATCAATATATTTCATAATATACAAAATCAATCCATTTCATTTTAGTTATGAATTTAAGTCAATCCCAAAGTACCAAAGTACTCACCTCAAATGCTTACCACATGCAAAGAATTATATATGCAATAATCTACTATTTAATTTGGATTATAAAAACACAAATCGTGATTTTCGAGTTATTCAACGTCAATTTTATCCTTCCCCTTTTTACTCGAGGATTCTAGTATGACGTTAGCTATGGAATAAAACAATTAAATGTCATTAATATTACACATTTCAACTTCACATTAAATTTCAATTTTCACACTATCATTTGCTTATTCTTCAATTTAATCCCTAAACTGAGACTAATTTTAACGTTCAAAATTAACTTCTTATTTTTATACTAATTTCTTTCTAGACCACATTTAGCTTCCTCTTTTCCAATTCGGCCCCTTAATTTCAAATTTTTCACAATCTACTTCCTTTTGTTCAAAATCAACAATTAATTCCACAATTTAGTCCTTTTCCATTTCTAACTTAAAAATCTATCTATTTAATACCTAATACTTAAACTATTCAATAATGTCAACATCTAAAATCTTGAACAATACTAGAAATTAAAATATGGGTCGGGTAGCCCTAGGTATCAGATTTCAAAAATATAAAAATTACAAGTGTAAAGACTAAATTGCACTAACCAATTTGAGCTTGAACTTTCAAACCCCTAATGCCGTGCATTCTTTTCTCCTTTTTGTTTCTTTCTTTCTTTTGTTTAATTTTGCATACATCCACTTTCATTTTTATTTCATTTAATTTGTTTTCATTTTATTTATTTATTATTAAATTTATAATATAACATATATAATGTATATACATGCATTTACACTTAACCATATTCGGCCACCTATACACAACCATTTATTAAATGGTTTAATTGTTACTTTAGCCCCTTTAGTTTATTTCAATATATAATTCAACTTTTACCCCTTATGCCATTTAGTCCCTTTACCTTAACAACTCCTAATTTCACAAAATTTACTAATCCAAAATTAATTAGCTACCAACTAACTTCCTAAATATTTAATTAAATTTTTAAGAGTCTAATTTACAAAAGTAGAGTCCCGAAAATACATTTTCTGACACCCTCAACTATCAGGTCATTACACTTTATCTCTTATTGTTCAACTTAACTCTGGCAGATACATCCTTTAAATTCTATTCATTATCCCATAGGAGTCATACTTTGCTCTAAGGTCCTATCCTGCCTGTCATAACTTCTATACCACTCTTGCGTTACTCATCTTATTCATTTGTGATTCCTTAACCATTGCTGTTGTAGAGGGACTTTCAGAGAAAATGTTCTAGGTCCGCCACATACACTGGTGCACTCTATTCTTGTTGTTCTTACCCTGTTACTATACTAGTTAGCCATAACACTTCTGACGAAGCTTTTCTTTTAGATATTGCCACACTTATCGTTACTTCAAAATACTTCATATGTCATTTTATTAGAGTTCGTTATGGGTTCCTTTCTTTTTGTTTAGAGTCCACCACAAAAGCGTTTCTTTCAAATGGTTTTTGTAAAGGTCATTCTTTGGATGGTTCCACAAAGGCTTCCTTATGGAGAGATTGCCACAAAGGCGCCCTTTTCATTAAGTACTCGCCACAAAGGCTTTCCTTACAAAGTCTTACCAAAAAGGCTTCCTTTAAAGTGTTCGCCACAAAGGCTTACCCTTCCAATGTTTTACCATAAAAGTTGTCCTTTAACAAGTTCGCTACAAAGCTTACTTTTTTAGAATTTTTCCACAAAGGCATCCTTTTATTAGTGTTTTAAATGATAGGGATTTGTCTAAACTCACACTTAGTGAGGTTTTCCCCTCATCATTCTAGGACACACAAAGAACCATGTTTGGTGATAACGTTCCTTTAATCCTTCCCATATGATGTCATAACCCACAAGTTACAGTCTTACACGATATGGTCTTATTTTCATATGATGTCATAACCCACTATTTATGGTCTTACACGATATGGTCTTCCTTCCATATGTTGTCTTAACCCACCAATTATGATCTTACACGATATGGTCTTCTTCACTGACATGGCCATGGACTTGTCCTTTCAGAGATTCATATTTTTAGTCTCATAGGACCCTTTTGATGACTCTAGAGATAGACATAGGCTCATCATGCATCGACTCACTGATGATAAATATTCTTATGCTTACTAGACACACATACACTTCCTATTAGACTCATTCTTACTTTCAGACATAAGCACACCATAGTCATTCAGATTCATAAGTCTTACATTTCTTACCAGATTCATCATATCACACTATACTAATTTGAGTCTCATGCTTTGGACACTCAGCATAGAAGGCTCTTGATAAGCCTCATACACATGCAAGAGTGAATCTAGGGACTCAACTGGTTTTTACTCTTTTTTTAGCTTCAAACTCCAGATCCAGACTTACCTATAACGATCAGCTTCAACCACTTCTTGGCATTAAGCTCGCATAGGTGGAGATCTAGATCAGCACCTCAACTTTCGTGAAGGAATGAAGCACTCTAGATTACTTAAGATCTAGACCAAAAAATACTTATTGAAGAGGAAGAGGAGGAAAAACTCTTCTTCTTTCCCATTTTTGATTATCTAATATACCACATTTGTCCCTATAAAAACTTGACACGCATCAAAATCCTATCCTATTTGTCATATGGGTGGTTTCCAACTTTAAGAATACGTGTATAATAATCCATAGTTATATGTATAAATAAATATTTCTAGTTCAAATCCATCATTCATTCCTAGCCATCTTGTTAGAATATAACCAACACCTTAATTGGCCACACTTGGCTTACAACACCTTTCAGTGATATCTTGATTCTTCTCGAACTTTCCTATCACTTCACTAAGTTTTACTCTTCAAAATGTCTCACTTTCTAAGACATTTTTAATTTTTGCCCCAACGTTAAAATTTCGCCCAATCAATCTGCCAAAGTATCATTTCGAGGGATAAAACTACCCTACTATTTTCCTCTGACTTGGGCCTAATCAAGACCTTGCCTAAAGGTACATTTGTAGACTTCAACCCCTTGGTTAAGTCCAACACTTAACTCACTCAAAACCTATTCCAAAATTCTTACTCCTAAAACAACACTTGAGCACTAAGACTTCACCGGGCAAGATGTTACAATGAGCTTGGTCATACATAATATTATTTTCGAAAGGTTTAGAATAAGGCTAGAATATCACAATCGGTACATGTTACAACAACAAATATTGAGCCCATTACACCTTCTAAGAAGGTCACTCATTCTATTCACTAGTATTCCTTAGTCAAGTACCTTCACTAAATGCCTCCTTTCTTCATCATCCAACTATGTCTTTTACTCTGTTGCTATAGATCATATGATAGGTAATCCAAATCTTTTCTCTACCTTTAAACTAGATACAAATACTCCTAAAATTGTTTTAGCAATTAGGTCGACCTTTTATGTCCTTGGATCAAGAACCATTAACCTTACATTATTTATTTCACTAAATCATATTTTAAACCTCTCTAATTTCACTTTTAACCTATTATCTATTAGGAAGCTTACTCTTTATCTAAATTTGTAAAGGCCCTTTTTCAGTGAAATCAGAACAGAGGTTTCGGGACCACAAATCTGAGGTCAAAAAATTTATTTTGATACTATTTTAAGGTCTACAACATGATAGTATGATTGTATGAAATTTTCGTTTAGAAATTTTATCGTTTGCCTACTTAATTTGTGAAAAAGTACTAAATCGCGTAAAGTGTAAAAATTGGTTTTGAGAAGCAAAAGGTGTCAATTTTCTATGAAATTTAAATTTGAGTGGACATATATGGTAATTATACCATTCTTAATGTTAGTAAACATTCATGGGTAAGATTTTGTTAATTTTTAAGTTAATAAACAATGTCAAAATGGTAATTTAGTAAGTAAATTAAAATAAAACAAAATTAAAACATGTTTCATCTTTTTGTTTTGTCTTGAATGGATTGAAAGAGGAAGAGAACTATATTGTTGTTAGATAGTGTTCGACCAAGACTTTTCTTTGCATGATCAAGAATGCAACGTCCGGATCTAGATCGGGGAAAATATAAAGTTTTGGACTAGACATCGACATTGTTTAAATGCTTAATTGGTGTATTGTGATAATATGGTATTGCGAAAATTCTCGACGAGGCATCGACAAAGTATGGATCTCGTTTGAACCTGAGGAATAGATAGGATACAAATGACATGTTAGTAGGGGTTACTGTGTTTATGTTTTGGGTACTGGTCATGTACATTCTATCGATGGCTGAGTTTATCGGCATGTGTTACGGTTACTCGACAGCTTGTGTGAGCAGCACCGTGTAGTTACGACTTGACCGAAAGCTTTTGTGAGCAGCCTAGTGATAGCTCGAGAGTGAGCATTTATATGAGATATGAGATAGAGGTGGTATAACCACATATATGGCACTTAGTGTGCAAGATTCCCGAGTATCCAATCTTAATCCAAATGGTTCAATAGGCAAAGATGTTGGTACGAGGATATAAGAAATGGTATGGATCAATTCAGGTATTCATGAGAAATATGACAAGTAAGTAGTAGTTGATGTATTCATACATGATTAACATCGTTGTGATTATGTGTTAATCTTTGGATTGATTGAAACTTACCTATGTTTACTTATGTTTCTTCAAATTATGGATGAATGGTAAGTTAAACTTATTAGCCATACGAGCTTACTAAGCTTCATAGCTTACTTTATTTACTTTTTCGTGTTTTAGAATGATTCAAAAGCTCACTCAGATTGGAAGCCATCGAAGATCTCATCACATTATCCAACAGTTGTTTTGGTACTTTTGGATTTAATGTATTTTGGTTATATGGCATGTATAGGTCATTTTCGCTAATGAAAGCCTATATGTTTTTTTACGTAATTAGCTATTTGATTTGGCTTAATTTGGTATATGTGTTGGTATGTATATATATGAGTAGTTGGCTTATCTTGTATGATTTATAATTTACCTTGAGAATGCTTGGTGGTGCATTGATAGTTTGGTACCTATTAGATGAAATGGTGAAGTGGTATACATATTATGTTTTGAGCATTAAGATGCATATATTCATATGACTATTTAGGTAGCTTTTGAAGTTGATAATTTCATGTAGTATAATGGTCAATTGTGATGCTTGATAGCAATTGGTTTAATGGTATTGAAATTGCATGTTTTAGGTTTGATTTTAGGTTAGTTTGAATGCCTATTTTTGGTTGTGGTTATATGCTATTGAAAGGTGTAGGTTGGTACCAAAGTTGGGTGAGAAATGCAGCTTAAAAAATAGCCTATTTTTGTCCACACGAGTAGAGACACTTGCGTGTGTCTCAACCATATGTGACACACGGTCAGGTGACACGGCCATGTGTTTCTTGTAGTTTTTAATGAAATCAAGTCAGTGAGTTACACGGGCTAGTCACACGGGCGAGTAGCTGGCCGTGTTACCCAAGTCAGAAAGCTACACAGGGTTGGATACGGTCTGGGACACGACTATGTGATCCCATTTTTAACTTCTACATGGCCTATGACACGGCCGTGCGTCCCTTATACTTTGAAATTTTCATTATTTTCTCAAACTTTTCATAAGTTTACGTTTAAGTCCCGAATTGTTTTACATACTTATTTTAGACCTCGAGAGCTCATGTTAGGGACTGTATGAGTGAATTTGAATGGCTTTTGTATCGAATGAATAATGAATATGAAAATGTATGTTGTTTAGGTGTTACAAAATTGCTTTAAAACATTTTTTCATAATAATGGCTCTTGTAATATAATAGAACAAAGTAGATTATTGGTAGGGAACATGAATCTATAGGTAATTTTGTTCTTGATACACAAGTTTCGAGATCCATTGCTTACATTAGTATGCAATCACCTTTTAAGGTACATTGTCAATTGGGTCTTTCTTCCTTCTGTTCCTTGAAGAAATCGTGTCCTTAGTTTCAAAAATTGTCATCATTAGATTGTGAGTTATGTCAATTTACTAAACATCATTATCTTCCTTTAGTTCCTAGAGTTAATAATAGAGATGGGTTTTTTTTTTGGGTTGTCCATTTTGATGTTTAGGGTCTGATCCTATTATCTAAAAGTTTGTGTTTCATTATTTTGTTACTTTTATGTACAATTATTCATGTGTGACTTGGTTATATTTGATGAAAAATAGTTTTAAGCTATCTTCTATCTTCTGTAGTTATCGTGCTAAAAGTTAAAAAAAAAACCAGTTTAATGCTTCTATCTGTATTTTACACAATGATAAAGTAAAAGAATATTATGCTGATGCTTTTGGAACCTATATGAAACAAAATGATATTATTCGTCAATCTTCATGTGTTGACACTCCTTCTCCAAATGGTGTTGCCAAATGAAAAAAATAAGAATCCTTCTAAAAGTAGCCAGAACTCTCAATTTTCAAATAAATATCCCAAACACTTTTGGAATGATGCAATTTTAGTAGCTTGTTTTCTTCTTAACTGCATGTCATCTTCTGCCCTTAATGGTAATATTCCCTACCATACTCTTTTTCCTTCAAGATATTTTTTTCTTATTGAGCCTAAAACATTTTATAACACATATTTTTTTCGTAATGCTTGTCCACAAGCCACAAAATTAGACCTAAAGTCTCTTAAGTGTGTATTTCTTGGTTATTCTCAAATTCAAAAGGGTTATAAATGTTATTCTCTGTATCTTAAATGGTATCCTATGCCTACTGGTATTACTTTTCTTTAAAATACACCATTTTTTCCTTCATTATTTGTTGGTACTAGTTCTAAGGAGGATGATCTATTATTTTACACTGTGAGCCATTCGATTAGTTCCAAGAAACAAATATGTCTGATCAAGCTACTACTCGGCCACTCATTATTCATGTTTACCCAAAATGAAAAGATCCTCCAGATGAATGTTCATTACCAATCTCTCCGATGGAAGATCTTGCTCCTAGCCAACTTGATTCTAGTATTGATCTTCCTATTACCCTTTGAAAAGGTAAACCACAATATACTTACCTATTTCATCCTTTATTTCTTATGACCATTTTTCACCTATAATTAACTTTTTTTACTGCATCATTAGACTCTATTTTAATTCCTAGAACTATTATAAAAGCCCTGTCCCATTTTGGCTGACGAGATGCAATGATGGAGGAAGTGGTTGCTTAAGATGGTAATGGTACTTGGGAATTGGTGGATCTATCCATTGTTAAAAAACTATTAGGTGTAAGTGGGTATTTACTATCGAAGTTAATCCTGATGGGTTCGTTACACGTCAAAAGGCTCGAAATGTTAGTAAAGGTTATGCTCACACTTATAGTGTTGATTATTTAGATACTTTCACTCAAATGGCTAAGTTGGCATCAATTCGATTGTTTATATCTATGGCAGCTACATATGATTGGCCTTTATACCAACTTGAAATAAAAAATGTCTTTTTACATTGTGATCTTTGAGAGGAAGTCTATATGAAGCAACCACCAAGGTATGTTGCTTAAAGGGAGAATGGGAAGGTTTTTCATCATTAAAAAATTTTATATGGTTTGAAATAGAGCCCGCAAGCTTGGTTTGGACGGTTTAATGAGGTGGCCTAAGATTTTGGTTTATAGAAAAGTAATGGTGATCACTTGGTTTTCTACAAACATTTAGGGGCTAGCGTGATCTTATTAGTGGTTTATGTTGATGATATTGTAATTACTAAAAGTAATTATGCATGGTTTTTTTCATTGAAGTCCTTCGTTCATACCCAATTCCAAACAAAAGACTTGGGACATATGAATATATTTTTTTTGTGTTGAAGTTAAAAGGAGTAAGAAATGTATATTTCTATCTCAGAAAAAATATATTTTTAACTTGTTAGCAAAATTTGGAAATTTAGGATTTAAGTCATGCAGCACACCAATAGATCCCAATTTGCAACTTATGAAGGAAGATAGTGATATGTTTGAGGACCATGACATTGCATGTTCAGTGAATGTTGTCTTCACCAATAATTAAACATTGCGCAACATTCAGACTGTGGCCTTTTATATAAGAATTATGGGCATACAAATATCGAGTACTTTACAAATGCAAATTGAACAGGATTTAAAATGGATAGGAGGTCTACTACGGGATATTGTGTATTTGCTGAGGGAAAATCTAATCTTTAAGAAAAGTAAAAAAGTAGAATATAATATCATGATCATGTGTAGAATCAAAATACAGATCAATGGCACAACTTGTGTATGAGATTATGTGGTTAAAATAATTATTGAATGAACTAGACTTTTGAACGTTATTGCCAATGAAGTTGTGGTGTCATAGTCAAGTTGTTCTTCATATATCTTTTAATCTAATATTTCATGAATGGAACAAGAGTATTGAAGTTCATTGTTATTTTATTTATGAGAAGACTCAACAAAAACTTGTGTTAACAGGAACTAATAAGGCACTTAGAAACTTAAGTGGTGATAAACCATAATATATACATATTTTTACTCCATGCTTGGCATACTTATGGATGATTTATCATTAGATTTATGTAATATGTGCTACTAATCCTTTAATTTCCTGTTTTATACTTAGGTAAGCAAAAGAAAGCAAAAAGAGCAAGAAACAGGCCAAAAATAGACAAAATTACAGGGCCGAATTCAATAATCAACACTGCTTAAACATTTACACACGGGCAAACCACATACCCGTGTATGACACACAGGATCGAACACAGCCTGAGCAACCTCACACAGACGTGTCCCAGTCGAGACCTGTTTTAGTTTAACTCAGAAAAGGCTAGTTTTGGGCTAAGAGGGGTGTTTCAAAAGCTTATAAAAATACCCAAGAGGAGGAGCAAAAGGGGGGCACAGGGTAGAAAGCAAGGAATTACTTGAAGAATACTGATTGATTCATCTCGGAAGGAAGGATCACCATCAAGGCTAAAGATCTCCCTTTAATTTCCTTCAGGGGTTTTTGGGTTTTCTTATGTTCTATTGTTTTCCCAATTTTGAGATGTTTTCTTTTATAAATATGAACTAAACCCCCTAAATACCTGAGGGGGATGAAACCCAAGACGAATCTTGTTATTAATATCTGAATTATATGATAAATATTTGATTTGTCTTAATTGTGTGATTAATTCTTGTGTTAATATTTCATGATATTAATTTAAGTCAAATGTGCTTATTCAGTAGAGCAAAAGTCCCTGTTTAAGAGTAGATTCAACACAATTAAGCGGAGTTGATTACAATCCTAGACTTAGGACGACGAAAATATGCCTGATTAGAGTCAAATCTAATAGGGAAGTCCATAGATCGAGTTAATGCAACACTAGGGGTTTTAATTAGAAAGAAATTTCAATTAATCAACCTAGGGTTAGTTGTTTTTAGTCTTGAGGAGATGCTTACAAAATTTATCTCGGTGTTAGAATCTCATTTTCAGAATACCGAGACAGCACTCAAAAATTAGCAAGCGTCAATTCAAGGACTAGAGACTCACATAGGACAATTTGCTAAGCTTATCTCAGAACGACCACAAGGTAGCTTGCCAAGTAACACAGAATCTAATCCTAATGAGCAACTCCTTGCCATCACTATGTCAAACAAAAAAGGGTTAGCTGAGCCTAAATCTGAAACGAAGCAAGAAGCTGTGGTAAGTAAAGCTAAGATTAAGGTAAGCCACAACAAACCAGCAGGTAAGGAGCATAAACCTCATGTGCCATACCCAAATGCGACAAGGAAAGACCACACAAACAAACAATTTGATAAATTCCTTAAACTGTTGAAGAAATTACACATTAACTTACCGTTTATTGAAGCTTTTTCGTAGATGCCAAACACCGTTAAATTTGTAAAGGAACTTTTAGCAACCAAACAGAAGTTAGACGAGTTGTCGCATGTGGAGCTGAATGCAATTTGCTCGGCCATTTTACAGAATAAATTACCCAGCAAATTAAAAGATCCAGGGAGTTTCACAATTCCTTGTTTAATTGGTAGTTTAGATGTTAAAAATGCCTTGGCTGACTTAGGGGCTAGTATAAACGTAATGCCTTATAAAATGTTTAAACAATTAGGTCTTAGGAAACCCAAACAAACTAGGATGAGCATTCAATTGGCTGATAAAACCATTAGATTTCCTAAGGGTATAATTGAAGATGTTGTTGTTAAAATTGACAAATTCATATTCTCAGTACATTTTGTTGTTCTAGACATGGATGAGGATAGTGATGTTCCCTTAATTTTAAGGCGACCCTTTTTAGCAACTGCTAAGACTATCATTGATGTGGGCATACGTGAACTCACACTTCGTGTAGGTGATAACACGATTACTCTTCAAGCTCGTGATTCTATTAGGATATCTGATGATAGAGATGATATTACGAGTTCTTTTAATAAGAGTAACCTCACTACTCAACCTTCTTTGCAGGACACTTCTCGCGAAGGTACAAATGCGCCATATTCAAGTTCATGCGACAACAAGGGAGCAATCCATAAAGAGTGAATGCTTCAAATTGATGAACTAGATGAATGGCAGAACTATAGCAAAAAGGAATCTAAGATACGCCTCGCAGGACCAAAACAAATCCACAACGAGCCTATAGATAAGCTGAGTCAATTTAAGGTCGGGGATAAGGTACTATTAGAGGAGGAAGACCCTCGAATTGCAATTTCAGAGCTTCATACAGATGATGCACCTCCCTTCACGGTAGTAAAAATCTTTCCCTACGGTACAGTCGAGGTAGCACATTCCGAATTTGGCACTTTCAAGGTAAATTTCACTCGACTTAAATCTTATTTTGACACTGAGATTGATAGCAGGAGAGAGGAGTTTCAACTCCTCGAATCACTGTGACCATGTGAGATTTCAAAATGTCGAGCTTAGACTTTAAATAAGCGCTTCTCGGGAGGCAACCTGAGCACTAACGTTATTAATTCTCTTAATTTCAGTTTATAGCATCTAATAATCACTAATTGAGTCACTTGAATGCAGGTTCTTCTAAACACATGGCTTGGCACACAAGCGTGCCTTAGGCCGTCTGCCCACCACGGGTTGGAACCATGGGCGTGACCTGGCCGTGTGAAAACCAGACTTAATTTTTCCCAAAATTAAGGTTGTCACACGAGATGCAATTAATCCCCACGGTCGTGAGACATGGCCGTAGGCGAATATGAATAATTCGCACGGGTGTGTCTAGAGGCCATGTGTAAAATTGCCCAAAGCACACGGGCATTTGAACCAACCCCACGCCCGTGTCCATACACTATGGTCAATACTGATGAATTCACTCGGGCGTGCGACACGATCGTGCCTATAACCCATGGACAACACTGAGAAAATAACACGGGCGTGCGACATACTCATGCCCAACCCACGTGGGCGCCTTTATTCGTAACACACGGGCTTATAAGCTAATACACGGGCATGGGAGAAACGAATGAAGCAGTACACGGTCGTGAAATATGGCCGTATGCACCAACACGCCTAGGGAACACGGGCGTGTTCGAAGGTCGTAGAAGATTTGAACTAAAATTTCATGAAAAACTCGGGCTCGGAATAAGTCACACGGGCGTGGGCCACGGCCGTGTGACCCAACCCCTATTTAAACCCCTCAATTTCACTGTTCATCATCACCTTCCCCTTACTTCCAAACCTGAAACCACCACTCCACTTCATGAGGACCCACCTTCTCAGCCATCACCAAGCCATAGACCAGTTTATGCGACTGCTTCATTCACTAACATCTCTGAGTTCCTCACTCGATTCGAGCAATAGTGCTTTCAACGCTTCGATCACATTGATGCTACTCTACAGCAGATTTGTCAGCACCTCCACATTTCACCCCCACCCCCACCTCATGAACCATCTGCCAATGAGGACTTTTGAGTCCTCTTATCTTTATTTTTATTTTTTTCTTTTCTTTTTCTTTTTATTTTAATTTTTTATGTTTCTTTTTCTTTATCTTTATCTTTATCTTCATTTCAATTTCATCTTTATGTTCTACAAAACTTAACTTAGTTTATATTGAACATTTTATATTTATGGCTGTTCTTAACGAGTAGCCATGCTAATCCATTATTCCTACACCATTATTGATGCTATCGCAGTTAAAAAGAGCTCAAAAGCTCAATATTACTTAGGAATATACAACTCCACAGGGAAAGGTACTCCACAACTGCCATGTCCTGCTCGACCACGATAATATTTTCCTTTGGAATGGTACTTATGGATACACACCCTCTATTACCACTGGAGTATCCTCCTCCACCTTCACCTCTGCCTAGCTACAAATTTAGCTTTCACCATTCCAAGGATTTTATCCAAAATTCAAGAAGTTTCATCTCTCTCTTTCTCTTTTGATCTATGCATACACTTTTATCTAACTTTGTACATTGAGGACAATGTACATCTTAAGTAAGGGGAGGATTTTTATATTATTATCAGAAAATCCCTGAATTTTATCTTGTTCTTAAGTAATTTTCTCATATCACTATTAGAATGAGTTTTGATTGATTTATGATTTTTATTGATATGTTTTTGGATTAAATTCATAGGTATTTTTACTTTGATTATGTAAACTTTAAGGCATTAGAGAATCAAGCATGATAAGTTGATTTTTGAGAATTAAAATTTTTTTCTAGGTTGTTTCCCCAAATTTAGGTATTATCTTGAAGTTTGAAATTCACAGGATTGACATCAAAAGCCATAATTTTTGTGAGATTTTGAGTCTTTAGAGCATATATCCTTTCTTGCTCACTTTTATTGTTGCTATGAGTGTGTTAATATTTATTTGTTATTCTAGAACTTGCTTCGATTATACATGTCGAGACCACACCTTTGATTTGATATAATGATATGATAAAGGCACTTAGGTTTAACCCACTCACTTCATAAAAGCCTGCCTTCACAATTAACCCTTAGTGAACCCCCTTGAGCCTAACAAACCATTTATTGATTTACCCTCAATATTAACCTATAACCCATTATTGTTCAAATCCCCTAACTAAATTGATCCCTATTTTGTCAAAATTTGAACTAAATAGTTATCTAGCTATGTTTTCCTTTTCAATTAGTGAAATTTCATTTGATACTTGATTTGTTCTTAAAAAAAATTTAGTTTAATTGTCGTTTAGCATATTATTATGAATTTATGTAATGCTTGAGCTTAAACGGTATTATTCATGAAGAAAAGCTCAATTCTAGGATCATTTATTCAGAATGTAATTTCTCAGTATTAGCATTTTCCTAGTTAGGTAATTTTTCAGTTCAATCTCAATTCTAACCTCCTCTTTCAGCTTATGTCCACACCATAGCCCCATTACAACCGATTAAAGATCTTTTGATTGATGTATCATCTCAACTTATAGTGGTGGAGATTTGATTTTCATGCAAGCCTATAGTAATAACTATTCATGTTGACTAATAAGTGCTTAATTTCTGAACCCTAAACACTTTGAGTGATTTGAGTTAATCTTTAGTGAGGATGTCAACCCTAGTTAGTTTTGAATTAAAGGTGATTACTTAGATAAGGGAAGATGCCTGTGTTTTTGTGGTAAAATGCTCAACTTGGATTGTTTGAGACTTTGATGTTCTTTTAGTTGAATTTTCAATGTATGATTACTCATGGTTATTTCGAAAAATTATTGATAGGAATTATAAATTGAGAAGAATGAATTTTGATTGTGAGTTAAGGATTTTGCTTGAGGACAAGCAAAGGCTTAAGTGTGGGGGTATTTGGTAAACCATAATATATACATATTTTTACCCCATGCTTCGCACATTTATGGATGATTTACCCTTAGATTTATGGAATATCATGCTCCCAATCCTTTAATTTCATGTTTTATACTTAAGTAAGTATAAGGAAGTGAAAAGAGCAAAGAACGGGCGAAAAATAGACAAAATGGGCCGAATTCAATAATCAACACGGCCTAGACATCTGCACACGGGTAAACCACACGCCCATGTGTGACACACAGGATCAAACACGGCCTGAGCAACCTCATACAAACATGTCCCTGTCGAGACTTGTTTCAGTTTAACTCGGAAAAGGATAATTTTAGGCTAATAGAGGTGTTTCAAAAGCTTATAAAAAGACCCAAGGGGAGGAGCAAAAGGGGGACACAGAGTAGAAAGCAAGGAATTACTTGAAGAACACCGATTGACTTATTTCAGAAGTAAGGACCTCCATCAAGGCTGAAGATCTCCCATCAATTTCCTTCAAGGGTTTTTGAGTTTTCTTTATGTTTTGTTGTTTTCCCAATTTTGAGATGTTTTCTTTTATAAATATGAACTAAACCCCTTAAATACCTGAGGGGGATGAAACCTAAGACGAATCTTGTTATTAATATCTGAATTATATGATAAATATTTGATTTGTTCTTAATTGTGTGATTAATTCTTGTGTTAATATTTTAGGATATTAATTTAAGTCAAATGTGCTTATTCAGTGGAGCAAAAGTCCTTATTTAAGAGTAGATTAAACACAATTAAACGGAGTTGATAGCAATCCTAGACGTAGGACGACAAAAATCTGCCGGATTAGAGTCAAATCTAATAGGGAAGTCCATAGATTGAGTTAATACAACACTAGGGGTTTTAATTAGAAAGAAATTTCAATTAATCAACCTAGGGTTAGTTGTTTTTAGTCTTGAAAGAGATATTAACATAAATTAGGGATTTCTACGAATCAAGTCAAGTGACTAAATCATTTAGTTCAGAGTCAAATAACAAGTGAAGTTTCGGTGGATTCTTCCTTGGGTATTGTCTTAATTAATCGGTTTTCCAAAAGTATTTTCCCCAATTCATTTTTTGTCGCATTCTTAGTTAATTTAGGAGTTTAGTTTAATTAGTTTAAAACAAATCCCCTTTATTTTTAGGCTAGATAATAAAAAGAAGGTCAATACTAGTACTTTTAGTCCCTGTGGGTTCGACATCTCGGTCTTACCATCAGCTATACTACTGTTCAATAGGTGCACTTGCCTTTATCATGATAATAGTTTAGTTTTACAGGTTTGACCATCATAAATATCACTATCAAGTGGCTGGTTGAGGAAGAGTTGAATCTCAAAACCAGTTTGGTTAGATTAGAATTGGCTGGTTCTAAAGTGAATGACATAATAATTAGGATTAAGTGGTAGCAACAGCCTGTGGAGATCGTGCCAATGGGGTATAAATAGGACGAGTTGGAAACAAAATTCTTCATAAATTTATTTACCTATCTTCTCCTTCTCTAAACAAGTATCATTTTCTTCGTAGTAGGCTTTGCATGTTGCTATCATCTTGAGAAGCCAAGTCTAGTAATAGAGGAATAAGGAACTACAACTTAGAGGAGGGAAACTTTGGCGAAGTTGACAAGTTGCATGATAAACGATAAATTATAGATGTTTTTACCTCATGCTTAGCCTAATTTATGGATGAATTATCATTGAATTTGTGGAAATTGGTGCTCTTAATCCCTCTATTTCATGTTTTATGCCCAGGTAAGCTTAAGGAAGAGAAAAGAGCAAGAAACGGGCCAAAAACGGGCAAATTAGGCCTAATTCAATAATCAACACGGCCCAGAGATTCACCACACGGTCGTGTCACACAGTCGTGCCACTTTAAGCATAAGCACGGCCCAACCCCGACTCACACGGCCAGACCACACGACAATGCCACCTTAACAGGCCCGAGCACGGCCTGGGCTTCGATCTATACGGGTGTGGCACACGGGTGTGTCCCTGTCGTGAGGAAGTTCAATTTCACTCAGAAAAGGTTGCTTAGGGGCTAAGAAAGCCATTCTAAACTCTATATAAATACCCTAGGAGGCAACTTCAAAGGACACATTATTTTCCCGCCAAGACGGGGAGTTAAAGGTAGGGAATTACTCGAGGGAAAGCCGATTGATCCATCTCAGAAGTCGAATTCTCCTTCAAGACTAAAGATCTCCCTTCAAGTTCCTACAGGGGTTTTTGGGTTCTTTATGTTTTGTTATCATTATTCTTCTGAGATGTTTTATTTATTAATTATGAACTAAACCCCCCAAATACTTGAGGGGGATGAAACCTGAGACAGATCTTGTTATTATTTTATCTTGAGTTATATGATAAATACTTAAATTGTTCTTAATTATATGTTCTTAATTCTTGTTTTAATAATCCTAGGTATTAATTCAAGTATTGATGTGCTTATTTAGAGGAGCAAAAGTCCCTGCTTAAGAGTAGATCTAGCATAATTAAGCAGAGTTGTATGCAACCCTAGACATAGGGCAACATAAATCTGCCAGATTAGGGTCAAACCTAATAAGGGGATCCATAGATCGAGTTAATGCAAGACTAGGGGTTTTAACTAGAAAGATATTTCAGTTAATCAAACTAGGATTAGTTGTTCTTATGCTCGACGGAGGTATTAACATAAGTTAAGGATCTCTACGGATCAAGTCAAGTGAATAAATCGTCTAGCTCAAGAATTGATAACAAGTGAAGTCTAGGTGGATTCTCCCTTGAGTATTGTCCAAATCAATCAGTTTTCCCTAAGAGTTTTTCCCTAATTCACTTTTTGTGCATTCATAGTTTAGTTTTAGAATTAGTTTAGTTTCATAAAAACCCCTTTTATTTCTAGGTTAAATAATAGAAAGAAAGTTAGTACTAGTACTTTTGGTTCCCTTGGGTACGATATCTCGGTCTTGCCACTAAGCTATACTACTGTTCGATAGGTGCACTTGCCTTAAAGTCGTGATAATAGTTAGTTTTTGGTGTGATCATTATTATAAACTTTATTACTTCATATCACGCATATCATTGCACTACCAATAATAAGCAAGCTAAGATTCTAATCTCCAATGTTGCTGGTAAGATCTCTGTCGAGTCAGTAAGATATGTATATTTCATAACATATGAAATCATCACTGAATGTCCATATGCATGAAATAATTATGGTATGATTTAAAGGTATGTGGTTCTTTATACCTTTGTGTTGTACGAAAATATGCGCATGCTTGCATGATAATTTTCGGAAAACCTCAAGGGGTTATGTGAAGATAGGAAAGAAAATAGGGAGGTAACCTATTAATACCGCCTCGGGTGAAGTTTCGACTATTGTGGAGTGAACACTACAGTGTTCGAACATCAAGGTTAGGTGGTATAAAGAGGTAATGGGAGGAGGTTTCAGGTAATATGAATTATGGAATGGTATTCAGCATGATGGCTGTACCGACTGGTCTTTTGGTGCGACACCATGACGACGGTATATGGTGTAAGACAATAGATGAAAGACACTATGACAATCTAGTATGCGGTACGTAGTGTAAGACCATGGATGAAAGATGCCATGGCAATATGAGACACGGTAAAGGTATATGGCATAAAACTATAGATGAAAGGTGCTATGAAAGCCAAGTATGATAAGTAAGACCATGGATGAAAAACTCCATGGCATCATAAGATAGTATGCCAGGATGGGGGATCAATGCAAAACCATGGGAGAAAGGTTCTATGACATCCACAGAGGTAGTCTGATAGGACAATGAATATAGAAAGGATAGTCCGTCAGGGTAATAAACACGAAGTGGACCGCCAGGACCAAAGGAGCACGTGGTGAGAAGGGTGTAAGACCTTAGCTCAGTTAGAGCATCCAAAGGGAAGTCTACTGGTAAACAATCACAAATAGTCTGCCAGAAAGTGAATCATGAGGAATATATTAAGTCAAACCATGGTGGTATGATGTTATGACATTCCAGGAAGTATATCAGGATGGTGATTGATATGCGTGATATGAAGTAATAAAATTTATAATAATGATCACACCAAAAACTAACTATTATCACGACTTTAAGGCAAGTGCACCTATCGAACAGTAGTATAGTTTAGCGGCAAGACCGAGTTATCGTACCCAAGGGAACCAAAAGTACTAGTACTAACTTCCTTTCTATTATGTAACCTAGAAATAAAAGGGGTTTTTATGAAACTAAACTAATTCTAAAACTTAGCTAAGAATGCACAAAAAGTAAATTGGGGAAAAACTCTTAGGAAAGGCTGATTGATTTGGCAATACTCAAGGGAGAATCCACCTAAACTTCACTTGTTATCAACTCTTGAACTAGACGATTTATTCACTTGACTTGATCCGTAGAAATCCCTAATTTATGTTAATACATCCATCGAGGATAAGAACAACTAATCCTAAGTTGATTAACTGAAATCTCTTTCTAGTTAAAACCCCTAGTCTTGCATTAACTCGACCTATTGATTCCCTTATTAGGTTTGACCCTAATCCGGTAGATTTATGTCGCCCTATGTTAGGGTTGCATGCAAATCCGCTTAATTATGTTGGATCTACTCCTATACAGGGACTTTTGCTCCTCTACACAAGCACATTCGACTTAAATCAATATCCCAGAAATATTAATTTAAGAGTTAAAAACAAAATTAAGAATAAATCAAATATTTATCAAATAATTCAAGAGAAAATAATAACAAGATATGTCTTAGGTTTCATCCCCCTCAAGTATTTGGGGGATTTAGTTCATACTTAAAAAGTAAAACATCTCAGAAGAAATAAAATAACAAAACATAAAAAACCCAAAAACCCTTGTAGGAAGTTGAAGGGAGATCTTCAGTCTTGAAGGAGAATCTGGCTTTTGAGATGAATCAATCGGCTTCCCTTGGAGTAATTCCCTACTTCTGCTCTCTTTTTCCGAGGGAGAAAAGCGTTCTCTTGGGGAGAGAAAAGTATTCCCTTAGTAGGAAATAAGCACACCCTTGAAGTTGCCTCCTAGGCTCTTTATATAGAGTTTTGGAATGCCTTTCTTAGCCCCTAAGTATCCTTTTCCAAGTGAAATTGAACTATCTCACGACAGGTACACGCCCATGGGCCACGCCCGTGTGGATCGACAAGAGGCCGTGTGGGCCTGTTGATGGTGGCACGGCCGTATAGTCTGGCCGTCCTTGTCAGGGCTAGGCCATGTTGGACTTTATGTGGCACGGCTGTGGTGGTGAATCCTTGGGCCGTGTTGTTTTTACACTTTGGCCCATTTTCTCCGTTTTCGGCCCATTTTTCGTTCTTTTCTCTTCCTTGTGCTCTCTTGAGTATAAAACATGAAATAGAAGTATTAAGAGCACCAATTTCCACAAATTCAATGATAATTCATCTAGAAATTAAGCTAAGCATGAAGTAAAAATATGTATAATTTATCGTTTATCAAATACCCCCACACTTAAGCCTTTGCTTGTCCTCAAGCAAAATCTAAACTCATAATTAAGAATCATTCTTCTCAACCCACAATCATTACCAATAATGTTTCAAATTAATCCACAAGTAATCATAAAATGACAATTCAACCAGAAAAACATTAAAGATCCAAACACTCTAAGTTGAGAATTTTATCACAGAAACATAGGTTTCCTCTCTTCTTTTAAGTAATTACTTTTCAATCCAAAATTAACAAGAGTTGACATCCTCACTAAAGATTCACTCTATCCACTCAAAGTGTTTAGGGTTAAAGAATTATGCATTCTTTAGTCAACCTGAAAAGTTATTACCATAGGCTTGCAAAAAAACCAAATCTCTACCATTGTGGATTGATATGACACATCGATCAAAAGGTCTTTCAATGGTTGTAATGGGGCTTTGGTTAGGGGTGTTGTCACAAGCTGAAAAAAGAAAGGGTTAAAATCAAGATTGAATTGAAAGATCATCTAGCTAGAAAAATCTCTATTACTGGAACATATTCCTAGGGCTAAGCCTTATGATGACACCGTTCTAGATTTGGAAGCTTGTAGAAATATGCAAAAACTATTTAACTATTACAGATTACAACTGAATTAACTGTATATACATTTTTTTTGGTTTTTTATTGTTTTTAAGAACAAATCAAATATCATACTTTGAATATTTACAAACTGGAAAAAGAGAACAAAGCTAGATAAGGATTCAACTCAAATCTCAACAAAAATAGGGATCAAAATAATTGAATGGAATTCAACAAAATCAGGTTATAGGTTAATATTAGGGGTGAGTCAAAGAATGGGTTGTTAGGCTCAATGGGGTTCACTAGGGGTTAATTTATGGAGGTAGGCTTTTATAGAGTAAGTGGGTTAAATCCTAGGTGCCTTTATCATTTTGGTATATCAAATCAATGATGTGGTCTTGACATGTATAATCGAAGCAAGTTCTTAGAATAACAAATCAGTATTAACTCACTCAAAGTAACAATAAAAGTGAGCACGAAAGGACGTATGCTCAAAAGGCTCAAAGATCTCACCAGAATTATGGCTTTTGATTGCAATCCTGTGAATTTCAAATCTCAAGATAGCACTTAAAATTAGGGAAAATAACCTAGAAAAAATTTAAATTCTCAAAAATTTCAACTTATCATGGTTGATTCTCTAGTGTTTTAAAGTTTGAATAATCAAAGCATAAGCACCTATGTCTTAATTCTCAACATATCAATAAAAATCATAAATCAATCAGAATTACTCCTTAATAGGAGATTGAGATTAATGCAGAGAATTTGAAATTTGAGAGCAATTTTCAGGGATTTCAAAGATAATATAAAGAATGAAAGTGAGTTTCCCTCCCACACTTAAGATGTACATTGCCCTCAATATACAAAGATATCATTAATAGCAATAGAAGCATAAGATCATAAGTTAATGAGAGAAGTAAAACTCCCTAAATATTGGATGGAACCCTTGAATTGTGAAAGCTGTCTTGGAGGAAGGAATACTTGAAGTTTATGATTTTGGGTGGCTAGAGAAATTGATCATAACTGTGTAAAGTTCAAGTATTACTCGATAGGAATTTAATTGTAAAATAAAAGGAACAAGAGAGATAAAAAGTAAAGAAAATGAAAATTAAAAATAAATATTAAGCAACAGTGATTTGGCCCCATGGCCGTGTAAGGGATCACATGTCCATGTATGAAATAGCAGGTTCGACCACGATCTTGAGGCACGGGCGTGTCGCACGCACGTGTTGGATTTGACAGTTTCGGCCGTGGCCACATCGCACGACCGTGGCAATTTGTCTAAGCCCGTGTGTTAAAAAAATTTTACCCTGCTTGTACACGGCCAAATTGCACGACTGTGTCTCTGCTTGTAGTGTCCACACGACCTTAGGCATGCCCGTGGGCATGGCCGTGTGGCTCGAAAAATCCTACATTCAAAGGGTTAGTTGATGTATTTAGAAAGCTAAAATAAAATAATTTACTAAGTCAGTGCTCGGGTTGCCTCCCGAGAAGCGCTTGTTATAGTCTAAGCTCGACTTTTCTCAAGTTTGTTTGGTCACGGCAGCTTGAAGTGTTGATACTATTCTATCCTGTTTAAAATTTTATTATCAACGTAAGGTTTGAGTCGAGTGTGGTTTACCTTGAAAGTGTCGAGTGACTTATTTTTTATTTCTACTGTACAATAGGGGAAGGGTATGTCACTTGTATGTTCTTTTGAATTCAAGATTCGAGGATCATCTTCCCCTAATATTACCTTGTCTCCTACCTTGATTTGATTCGCTTTCACCTGAGGGTCGTCTTGGTAATGCTCTGGGTTGGTATGGCATACTTTGGGCTTTTCATGATAGTTCAGCCACTCATCTAGTACCTCGATCTGAAGTATTCGCTTTTTAGGTGCATCTCCCTTGGATGGACTTGTCTATGATTGGGTTGCCGTTATGTGGAGTGTATCCTGCATAGAAAGTTGGGTGGTGAGTTCAGTGTTTTTACAAGGACTTGTAATTATATTATTATCAATAGTCTTAATCAAGCTTCGAGTTTGTCAAGTAACTTTGTCATCACCTACATGTAGTGTAAGTTCACCTGTTCCTAAATTAATTATTGTTTTGGCAGTTGCTAAAAAGGGTCGCCTCAGAATTAAGGGTACATTGTTATCCTCATCAATGTCTAAAACAACAAAGTCAACTGGGAATATAAATTTATCAATTTTGACAAGCACATCTTCAATTATTCCTTTAGGAAACCTAATAGTTTTATCAGCCAGTTGAACGCTTATCTTGGTTTGCTTAGGTTTTTCAAGACTTAGTTGTTTAAATAGTTTATAAGGCATGACATTTATAGCAGCCCCTAAATCAGCTAAAACATTTTTGGTGTCTAGGCTACCAAATAAACAAGGAATAGTAAAACTCCCTGGATCTTTTAGTTTGTTGGGTAGCTTATTCTGCACAATGGCTGAGCATACTGCATTCAGCTCCTCATGAGATTTCTCATCTAGCTTCAGCTTGTTTGTCAATAGCTCTCTTAAAAACTTAGCAGAGTTTGGCATCTGTGACAGAGCTTCAATAAACGATAAGTTAATGTGCAATTTCTTTAAGAGTTTAAGAAACTTACCAAATTACTCATCTGTGCGGTCTTTCTTTAACGCATTTGGGTATGGGATATGTGGTTTACACTCTTTGACAATTTCATCTTTGTAACTTACCTCATTCTTTCTGTTACTTACCACAGGCTCCTTGCATGGCTCTGGGTTGGTTTTGGTTAACCACTCATCATCTATTGTATCCACGGCATTGAGTTGCTCCTTAGGGTTAGTCTCAGTGTTGATTGGTAACCCATCTTGCGGTCTTTCAGAGATTAGCTTGGCGAGTTGGCCTATTTGAGTTTCAAGTCCTTAAATGGATGCTTGCTGGTTCCTCAGTGTCGTTTCGGTATTTTGGAAATGTGTTTCTGACACGGCCATAAATTTTGTGAACATATCTTCAAGGTTCAGCTTTTTCTCCTGTTGTGGTGGTGGCTATTGAAATCCCAGAGGAGGCTGTTGTCTTTGATTTCCTTGTCCTCCCCATGAAAAATTGGGGTGGTTCTGCCAACCTGCATTGTAAGTATTACTATAAGGATTATTCTGAGGTCTAGAATTGTTACCCATATAGTTGGTTTGCTCAGTTTCCATGCCATGTCCATAAGAGGAGTAATCTGAATTGAACATATTTCCCTGGGTTGCGTCACACTGCATAACTGGGTGTGCCTGCGTAGAACTAACAAAATTATCAAACTTTTTATTTAAAAGTTCTACCTGAGTGGAAAGCATGGTGACGGCGTCAATATTAAAAACTCCTGCAGCTTTTGTCGGCTTTGTCCTAATGACTTGCCACTAATAGTTATTCAGTGGCATTTCTTCTACAAACTCGTAAGCTGCTTCGGGTGTTTTGTTGTTGATTGTTCCTCCGGCGGCTGCATCAATCATTTGCCTCGTTGATGGATTCAAACCGTTGTGAAGGTTTGAACTTATAACCACAGAGGTAACCCATGGTGAGGGCACCTTTTTGACAGATCTTTGTATCTCTCCCAAGCATCATAAAGCGTCTCTAGATCCATCTGCACAAAAGAAGAGATATCTTTTCGTAATTTAGTTGTTTTAACTGGAGGAAAATATTTAAGTAAAAATTTTTCTGTCATCTGTTCTCATGTAGTGATGGAGCCTCGTGGTAGAGAATTCAACCATTACTTAGCTTTATTCCTTAGGGAAAAAGGAAATAGTCTGAGACGAATGGCATCATCAGAAACACCATTTATTTTAAAAGTATCATAAAATTCCAAAAAGTTGGCTAAGTGGGAGTTGGGATCTTCATCCTGTAAACCATCAAACTGCACAAATTGTTGAATCATCTGAATAGTGTTAGGCTTTAATTCAAAATTATTTACAGCAATAGCAGGTCTAATAATACTAGATTGAGTACCAGCCAAACTAGGTTTAGCATAATCATATATAGTACGAGGAGCATCATCTTGATTCACTGGTTGCGCGGCTATCGCGGGAGGTGGTAGATTGTCCTGATTTGCTTCCATCTCTTCCGTAGGTTCTGGCTTTTATTATTATCCTTGTTCTAGATAATGTAGGCTTCTTCTTATCTCCCTACGATTTTTGCGAACTGTAGTTTCTAAATCCTTGTCAAAAAGCAATGGTCCTGATGGGTTCCTTCTAGTCATAAACTAGAGATACCTAGAGGAAAAGAAAATTTTAGTAAAATAAAAAAATAAAAAATAAAAATAAAAATAAGCTGAAAATAAATAAAAATAAATATGGCTAAAGTAATAGAAATCGAGTGTTCTTAATATTTCAATTCCCCGGCAATGGCGCCAAAAACTTGATATGCGTGATATGAAGTGATAAAATTTATAATAATGATCGCACCAAAAGCTAACTATTATCACAACTTTAAGGCAAGCGCACCTATCGAACAGTAGTATAGTTTAGCAGCAAGACCGAGTTATCGTACCCAAGGGAACCAAAAGTACTAGTACTAACTTCCTTTCTATTATTTAACCTAGAAATAAAAGGGGTGTTTAACTAAACTAATTCTAAAACTTAGCTAAGAATGCACAAAAAGTAAATTGGGGAAAAACTCTTGGGAAAGGCTGATTGCTTTGGCAATACTCAAGGGAGAATCCACCTAGACTTCACTTGTTATCAACTCTTGAACTAGACGATTTATTCACTTGACTTGATCCGTGGAAATCCCTAATTTATGTTAATACATCCGTCGAGGATAAGAACAACTAATCCTAGGTTGATTAACTGAAATCTCTTTCTAGTTAAAACCCCTAGTCTTGCATTAACTCGATCTATGGATTCCATTATTAGGTTTGACCTTAATCTGGTAAATTTATGTCGCCCTATGTCTAGGGTTGCATGCAACTCCGCTTAATTATGTTGGATCTACTCCTATGTAGGGACTTTTACTCCTCTATACAAGCACATTCGACTTAAATCAATATCCCGAAAATATTAATTTAAGAGTTAAAAACACAATTAAGAACAAATCAAATATTTATCAAATAATTCAAGAGAAAATAATAACAAGATCTATCTTAGGTTTCATCCCCCTCAAGTATTTAGGGGATTTAGTTCATACTTATAAAGTAAAACATCTCAGAAGAAATAAAATAACAAAACATAAAGAACCCAAAAACCCCTGTAGGAAGTTGAAGGGAGATCTTCAGTCTTGAAGGAGAATCTGGCTTTTGAGATGAATCAATCGGCTTCCCTTGGAGTAATTCCCTACTTCTGCTCTCTTTTCTTGAGGGAGAAAAGTGTTCTCTTGGGGAGAGAAAAGTATTCCCTTAGCAGGAAATAAGCACACCCTTGAAGTTGCCTCCTAGGCTCTTTATATAGAGTTTTGGAATGCCTTTCTTAGCCCCTAAGTATCATTTTCCAAGTGAAATTGAACTATTTCACGACAGGTACATGCCCGTGGGCCAAGCCCGTATGGATCGACAAGAGCCGTGTATGGGCCTGTTGATGGTGGCACGACCGTGTGGTCTGGCCGTGCTTGTCGGGGCTGGGCCGTGTTGGGCTTTATGTGGCGCAGCCGTGGGACACGGCAATGTGGTGAATCCTTGGGCCGTATTGTTTTTACACTTTGAACTATTTTCTCTGTTTTCGGCCCGTTTTTTTATCTTTTCTCTTCCTTGTGCTCTCTTGAGTATAAAACATGAAATAGAAGTATTAAGAGCACCAATTTCCACAAATTCAATGATAATTCATCTAGAAATTAAGCTAAGCATGAGGTAAAAATATGTATAATTTATCGTTTATCGGTGATGCAGAAAGGTTCACCAAGAAGTAATAAGTATGCATATGCGATGTACATTGAAAGACATGGATCTCCGAATCAATAAAGGGAATTCACAAAGGAAAAATGCAAAGTAAAGCCAACAATATGATAATCAAGTCTATCAAAGTAGCAGCAAATCTTATGAAGGGATCTACAGGTGAGGGTCGCAGGGCGAAACAAGTCTGTTGACAATATCACTGATAACAATTCGCCAAGACTAGCGAAGAACAAATAAAATGTGAGGTTAGGTGTACTGACCAACAGGAAGACTTAAGCATGTGTTGCAATAAGATTCTGCCATATTGGACGGGTTATCTGATAGACCGACATTATAGAACAAGGAAAATTAAGCGATGGCTATACCATGGAACCCATGTGGCTTCCAGTGATACGCAGGGAATGTTAAATATTGCATTTCATTTCTTATCTCTTGGAATTGGAGAAGATTTTATGACCTTACTGAATAGGATCTCACTAAGTTCATATTAACTTACGTTTAAAATGTATGGTTGCAAGGTCAATGGTTGACATAAGTGATAAATGATAAATTATACATATTTTTACCTTATGTTTAGCCTTTATTTTGGATGAATTATTATCAAATTAGTGAGAATTGGTACTCTTAATCTTTCTTTTTCATATATTATACTCAGGAGAGCATAGGGAAGAGAAAAGAATGGAAAATAGACCGAAAACAGAGAAAATGGGCCAAAATGTGTAATCGACACGGCCCAATGAGTCACCACACGGCCGTGGCACATGGCCGTGCCACACAAAGACTACACGGTCCAGCCCTCGACAAGCACGGCCAGGGCACACGGCCGTGCCACCTAAACAGTCCCGAACACGACCTCTTGTCAAAATTACACGAGCGTGGCACACGAGCGTGTTCTAGTCGTGAGGAAGAGGAATTTCACTCGGATTTGGATACTTAGGGGCTAAGAAAGCCATTCTCAACTCTATATAAAGACCCTAAGAGGCAACTCTAAAGATATACTCTCTTCTCTCAAGAAAGAGTGCCATAATTTTGCCAACACAAGGAGTGAAAGCAAGGGATTACTCCAAGGGAAGCCGATTGATTCATCCCAGAAGCCAGAATTCTACATCAAGATAGAGGATCTCCCTAAATTCCTTCAGGGGTTTTTGGGTTCTTTATGTTTTGTTATCTTAATACTTCTGAGATGTTTTCTTTCTTTATTATGAACTAAACCCCTCAAATACTTGAGGGGGATGAAACCTAAGACAGATCTTGTTATTATTTACTCTTGAATTATATGATAAATAATTGAATTGTTCTTAATTATGTGTTCTTCATTCTTGATTTAATAATCCTAGGTATTACTTTAAGAACTTGATGTGCTTAGGTAGAGGAGCAAAAGTCCCTGTTTTAAGAGCAGATCTACCATAATTAAGTGGAGTTGCATGCAACCCTAGACATAGGGTGACATAAATCTGCCGCATTAGGGTCAAACCTAATAGGGGGAACCATAGATCGAATTAATGCAACCGAAGGTGTTAATTAATAAAGAAACTTTAGTTAACAACCTAGGCCTAGTTGCTCTTCGCCTCGAATGAGGGTTTAGCATAAATTAGGGATCTCTACGGATCAAGTCAAGTGAATAAATCGTCTAGTTCAAGAAGTCAATAACAAGTGAAGTCTAGGTGGATTCTCCTTTAAGTATTGCTCATATCAATCAGTTTTTCCTTAAAGTTTTCCCCAATTTACTTTTTGTGCACTTTAGTTAGTTTTACAATTAGTTCCAATCAATCCTCTTTTATTTTTAGGCTAGATAATAGAAAGGAAGTAAGTATTAGTACTTTTGGTTCCCTTGGGTACGATAACTCGGTCTTGCCACTAAACTATACTACTGTTTGATAGGTGCGCTTGCCTTTAATATCGTAATATTAGTTAGTTTTGGTGTGATCAGTTTTATAAATTTTATTACTTAATATCGCGAGTCGTTATCAATAAGGATCGTGATAGGGGATCAAGCCAGGCATAACCAGACCCAAGTGAATGAGTGCAATTGTTTCATGTGTATAGAGGGGTAGCCCTCAAGGCCACACGTCAGGGATTAGTTGAATTTATTCAAAGAAAAGTCATAAGTCTCATTAAATTACAGTAACTGTTGAGTCTATTAACTTGGAAAGGCGACACGAGCTTAGTGCATGTATGAAATAGAAATTAATTCACTATTTAGAATGAGAAGTTATTATCATTACTCATGAAATTGATTAAAGTTATATAATCTGTTTGGAATGCAAAAAATCAGTCCGGTGCTTATTTAGTAATAATGGGTATTTGTGGCATCTAGTACCCAAACTAGGCAACCGGGTCGAGTATAGAGTGTTAAAATATTTTTAAAGATTTAAATTTAATTAGATTATATTTTCTTTACATGTAGAATAAGCACTAACTGGTATATATATATGTGTTATCTGATAGAATATTTATTATAAACAATAATTTGATTCTCTCATTCACTATTTTGTTTTTCTTTCATCTTATAATTTCATTACACGTGTTTGGAAGTACATGCTACATTATAAAGGATCAAGAATACCAAGGTAAGTCTGATAGAGGTAGACAGGGGCCTTGGCCTCCAAAAAAATAAAAGTAATCAATTGAGTTCTCTTATAAATAGAGAAACTATAAATTAATATGCAGTGAAATTACATTTTGGCCCCACAAATAAAAATTTTCAATTCATTCCTCTTATAAATAGAGAAATTATAAATTAATATATAGTAAAATTACACTTTAACCCCTCTAAAAATGAATTTTTTTTGTTTAGTCCCTTCAAAATGATGAAATTATAAATTAATACATATAAAATTATATTTTCATCTATCAAAAATTATAATTAAATTTCGATCCTTGCTAAAATAATTTCTGGATTCGCCCATGTTCACTGGCACACTTCCACTAACACTTCAAAAGGTGCTGAAGAGCCTGCTGATGAGAATAGTGAAGTAGATGTTGATCCAACTGATGATCAAAATGTAGATATTAAGCCACCTCAACCTTCACCCAGAGTCAGAAAGAATCACTCAACTAATAATCTCATTAGGGTTATAAATGATGGGATTTTAACTAGAGGAAAACAAAGGAAAAACTATCAAGACATGGTGAGACTTGCTTGCTACACTTCATAGTTTGAGCCTAAACATGTTAAAGAAGCCCTAAAGGATGTAAATTGGATTCAAGCTATATGAGAGGAACTCTAGCAGTTAAAGAAAAATGAAGTTTTGCATCTTGTGCCTAGACTTGTTGATTGTAATATCATTGCACTAAGTAGATCCTCAAAAACAAAACAGATGAACATGGGCATATAATTCACAAAAAAAAAAAAAAAGAGAAAGACTTATGGCCTATGGATACATTCGAGTTGAAAAAATAGATTTTGAGGGGATATTTACACCTATGGAGAGAGTTGAAGCCATTAGGATGTTGTTTGTTGTGACCACCTACCTCATCATCAAACTATACCTACTGGATGTCAAGAGTGCCTTCCTAAATGCCTTTTTAAATGAGGATGTGCATGTGACTCACCTTGATTATGTGTACATACTTAGCAATGTACCATATGGTATTAAATAGGACCCTTGTTCCTAGAACGAGAGGTTACTTTAGTTCATGATTAGTCAAAGTTTCCAAAAAGGATTTGTTACAAAATATTGTTTATTAAAAGACCTAGGTGCAAAACCATACCAGCTCAAATCTATGTGGATAACATGATTTTTTGTGCAACTTCAACTATTGCAAAAGAATACTTTGTAAAGATAATGCAAAGTGAATTTGAGATGAGCATGGTAGGAGACTTTTCATACTTTCTTAGGTTCCAAATTAAGAAAATGGAATATGGTGCTTTCCTTTAAAAAGAGAAGTATGCCAAAAATTTTGTGAAAATTTTTTCCATAGAAAACTCTAAGCCTACTAGAACACCTATGTCGATAGGTGAGAAGATTTTTGCAGATACAACAAGAGTGCCCACTTTTAAGACCACTTACAGAAGCATGATTGGAAGTTTGTTGTACCTCACTGCTAGTCGACCATATTTATGTTTTAGTGTTGGAGTATGTGTCATAAATCAATAAAGCCTTAAAGAATCACATTTTAGGTTGTTAAAAAGATCATTAAATATGTTCATGGAACACCAAACTTGGGAATTTGGTCCTCGAAAGATAGTGCAATAAGCCTTATAGGTTATAATAATGTTGATTGGGTTAGAAACATTGATGATCAAAATAACATATCGAAAGGATGCTTATACTTGGGATCTAATTTAGTGTCTTGGTACAATAAGAAGTAAGCTTCAATTTCACTCTTAACAACAGAAGTAGAGTATATTTCTACTAGGAGTTGTTGTATTCAATTGTTGTGGGAGATCTAGAGTGGCATTACCAGTGACCATTTCCTACTATCATAATTTGGGTGTTATAAAAATCCTAAGAACCCATTGATACACTCAAAGACTAAATGCATTGACATCAGGCACTATTTCTTTCGGGAGTTGTTGAAAATGGTTCAGTGAAACTAATGTTTGTGGCTACTTAGAATCAATTGGCTGACTTGTTTATTAAGGCATTAGACTTAGTCTCAAAATCTTGAGGAATTCAATTGGTGTCTGTTGATAATTCTTTCATAACAAAAGAAAAGGGTGAAAGTTCAACTAAAACATTATTATCATAACACAACTATTTAAAACAAACATTATTTAGTTTCATATTTAAAAAAAAAAAACATTATTAAGGGTTAAAGGGCGAGTAGAAGAGGTAAAATATATGGAACCAATACGAGTTATGGGTAGAATATTACCATTACCTATAATGACGTCCTTACCATCATCATATTTATCATGTAGCTAAAAGTTCTGCAAATATGAGGGCATATGATTTGATGCACTTGAAGCAAACAGCTAAGTAAAGGAATGTCTAGATTTGACAATGGTAACATTTACTATGAGATCGTTTATTTAAAGTTTTCAAACTTGGAGAGGATATGGACAACCATGGGAAAGCCCCGAGAATGTGTCAACAAGTTTTATTAGAGTGACTAGGATTGTTGCACAGTTGGTAAACAACTCTTAAGATTAAAAGGGGGCCTTTTTTTGTTTAAGTAAAATATTGCTATTTTTCTTTTGAAACTACCTTTTTTTGTTTCTGTGAGAATTCTTGTTCAAGGAGTTGCCTTGTTGTTAACAAAATTTTCAATTATGGGTCACTAGATGGAAATTTTCTTTTGCTTCAATCAAGATTCAAAATCAACCAATTTTTGGTGTAGTTTTTTAGTTGAAATTGAAGTATTCCTTGCTTCAATCGCAACAAAATAATATAATTCTTTGCATGTAGAATATTTAAAATGTGTAGCATAAAATTATCATGAGGCATAGGAGATCCAAAACTAGTTGATTGATTAGAGAGTAAGTGTATAGTTTGGATATAAGCTATGATAGATAAAGTATCTTTTTAAGATTTGGCAATGTTATCTCATAGACTTATAAGACGAGACATGTTTCGTGTAGCATATATATGCTTAATTGTATTCCAAATAGCATAAGATTTTTTACAGCGATCACAAAAGGTACAATCTCTAGTGAAAGAGTAGAAACAATTGTTATTCACAAGAGATTATCTTGTTGGAAAAACGGGTTTGAAAAACACAATAGAAAATAAATTTAGGGAAAAATCAGAGTTTTAATTTTTTTTTTCAAAACAAGATTTTGGTTGTGATACCTAAAGTAATAAACACTTAATCAAAAGTGTACATTTTTTATTTGACTAGGATAAGCACTTCGATCGAGTAGTCTTCTTCGCTATCTTCAAGCTCACGTCTACCAAGTTTGGGCTCACTTTGAATCAAAAATTTTTCACAAAAATTACCAGTAGGGTAATTTTGTAATTTCTCTAGATTTTTGGGTCAAGTTGTAAGTTAGAAAAATATCTCTAGAAATTTTCTGGAATAATCTTTTTAGAGAATTTTCTCTCTACAACTTTCTCTTGAATTCAGGTGTATGTAAATAATGACCCAAGACTCTCTTTATATAGGGAGAGTTAGAGAGTTCAACTATGATTAAAGCTAATCACTTTAATATTAAATTAATAAAAATATATTAATATAATATTTAATTTAATTTAATATTAAACTATTAAAATAATATTATTTTTAGAATAATTAATTAGAATCAAATTCTCTGGTAGAGTCCCAATATGATTGTAACTCTTCCACTGCTGAACCACCAACGACCAACCATCGTCGGCCACCGGGACATCGCTGTCGCAGCCACTGGCACCGATGTGTCTAGTGATGCAGGTGCGACACCCTTACGGTACCTCGAGCCGGTTCGTCTGCTGCTGGTTCAGTCCGGGTCAATGACAACCCAACTGGTCCGGTCTAGCCACCTGTTGGACTTTTGACCCAATTTCATATATCGAGCCCGATTCGACTAGTCTTTTGGTCTTGGTCTTGGTCTCGTTTTTGGGCTCCCAGGCCAAATTTACAATCTCATGACCAATTTTTAAATTCAATTACCCATTGGGTCAATTGTCTAACTTGAAAATTAACTTCCAAAAATATCGTATTAATATTGATTTGATTAATTTAATGCTCCTTGATCAAAATTAATTTTTCCAAAAATCACATAGATTTTCCAAAGTAATTTTTCAAGAAAATTATTTAATCAAATTCTTTAGTTAAACAATTCTCATGACCACCTAATTTAATTCCACATAGAATAAATCAACTCAATTAAATTATTCCCAAAGTCGTAGAATTTTCTTCTGATTCAAATGCAATCTGATCAAGCTTTTGTTGAGCTAGTGGAGGGACCAATTAGACATATACAATTAGGCTCTAGTGATTGCAATTATGTCCAGAAGTATCGTTCTGATAATTCATAATTACTTAATCATGGAGTCAATCCACAAGAAGTACCATGATTGAAAACTCCTTATTGTATACTCTTTGCGAAAGCAATTCATCCAACTATATTATCCAATGACCTCGTCATTTGTGTGTTACCCTCATATGATATCCTTAATTCCTTTAAGTTAAATCCGTTCACTCAATACAATCTCATTTTATCTCATTGTCACCATTGTGTCTTCTTAATGATTAATATGACTACTGTCAACAAATGATTGTGATAAATTGCTCGTTCGAGAATAAGCAACCCGTGGTCACGTTCCATATTTATCAATCCACACAATGCCAATGAGAGGATATCATTAACTCTTTAATTGAGCTATGAATTCCACTATTGCTAGTAAAACCATGCCATATACAAGTCATGTATCCAACATACTGGCTATGAGCTCGATCATCTTTAGAGCATAAGCCTCCACTATATCGAAGCACATGAGTTACTTACGCATGGTCAGTGACTAACTCAAGATTTAGGTAAATCACACCATGAACGTCACAAGTGAATTTATTCCCAAACAGATTCAGAATTAATTCATCTTGTGTCTGGTACAATTTATCATTCTACCAATGAATACATCTATGTCTTTACTTGTGGAATCAACTGCTCCAATAACCAAAACTAGTCATCCCCCTAATTGGAATTGTAGATGACATAATAATACTTCTCAATATTTGAATCAAATGATCACTTTGATTCTTTTACAGGATTACGGACTCATTTAGATTATCTACTGAAGTAAGTTGTCTTTCTCGCAATGTAAACTTTCTTTACAATGCCTCTTATCTTCAGTCTAAACTTTAAACAATCAATGAGCTAATATTTGCTTATCACAATTTCGCTATGCATGCAAAATATAAAAGACATAAATACAAAAGACATAACAGTGAAATGTAAAATTAACTTTATTTATTCATTCATTATTCAAATAAATAAATAAAAACAGTTATATGTTTACTACAATATGAGCACATTTTCCAACAGATCTATTCTTGACAAACCTAAAATGATATAGTTGGTTGATCTAATGGTGGAGTGTTGGTGTAAAATTGAAAGCATATCCAACAGAAAGAGATTACAATTGGGTATACCAAAAAAAATAATTGGTGGCAGTGAGTTTTAGTACAACAAGAGAAATGTATTGATAGAGAGCAGTTGGTTGAATAAGGTTCAATCTTGAGACAATATTTTCTTAGCTTCGGCCCTCTTAACATTTTCGAAATAACAATTTTAAGTTAATGAATTTAATTATTATGATTAACACTGAATTTTTAAATTTTTAAAAATAAACAAACTAAAAATATCTAAGCTAAAGAATCTAAATCCACGTCTTACATAAGGATTGGTAATAAAATTCGACACATATATAATTATAAAACCACATGAATCATATAAAATAATATTTTACAAGTCGATAGGCAGTGACAAGCAGGCTGTGTGTGGGTGGAGCCAAACTGGGCCAACGCACAGTTAATGTAGAATCATCCCATCACCTTTGAACGATCCTGACATGATTGGACTGTGATTGTGCATCTCCCTCGAATTAAAGAATGAAACAAATTGATTCATCCTTCAAACATAGGACCCAAAAAGTACCCCCAATACTCCAGAAAGAGTTACAAATGAGTTATAAGCATTTGGACCTTAATAATAATACTTGGTGGTTGATAGTTGTTTAATAATTTTAAATAGAATCCACATCTTATTTAATATTATTTATTATGTCTTAGAACAGGGTATATCCCTGGCATGTTATGGGTTTTTTTATAAAAATTATATTAAAAATAATTAATTACAAAAATAGTATTGAATTTAATTTTTTTATAAAAATGAAGTGCTTTTTATAGTAGTCGTCTAACATATTAGCTGCACAATGATTTTTTTAAATAATCTCACAAGAAAAAGAAATATTTTTTTTAATTTGTGTCATCAATGTATCAGACGACACCTCTTATTAAATTTTAAAAAAAAATTAATTTTCTCTGAGGAGATTTATATAGAAATACAAATGCAAGGAAAAAGCATTAAAATCTTGGAAGTAGAAGTAGTTTTAGAGAAAGTAGGTGAGTGAATTTTAAAAATGTGTTGTCAAGTTACCATTGGCTACTTGGCTGGTATTGGAACAATAACTTTATAGGCAGCAGCGAAATTAGGGGTGCCCAACCCCATTTAAAATGAAAATTTTTTCATATGGTTACTTTAAAATATTTAAAATTTTAAACTAGTAAAAATAAAATTATACTTTGATCTCTTTAAAAATATAAAAATTTAATTTAATTTTTTAAAATTATAAAAATATAATCTATTAAAATGGTGGAATTATATTTTTTATCGTAAAAATTATAATTTAATCTCAGCCCCTAAAAATTTTCTAGTTTCACCCTTGTTTATATGGTTAAAAATTAAATTTTTTTAATTAAAACCAGCTTTTGTTAAAACAATTTTCACCTTTTCAATTATTTTTCTTATCAAACTATTTTTTAAAATTTACCTGTGCCGCCAATGTGTCAGCAATACAACAAAAAATATTTTTCAGTTTTTCAACATCTTTTTTGTCAAACTTTTTTTTAAAATAAAAATCATCTAATATTGTTATGTGTCAAATAACATCTAAAATTATTATAAAAAAAACCCTTTTTTTCGTAAATAATTTAGATTCATTACCGTATATAAAAATATATATACCAGTTATTTTACTTAAGCGATTCAAGAACTTGAAATCTTGTGGTTGAGTGGAAGATTGAAGGAAAAGTGTCTTATAACTTTGATTCCACATTTATAAATCTGATTTGGAGGGAACGAAATTATAGGCAAAATAAGATACTGTATGTATTAGACTTACAGAGAAAAATATCAATAGAGTTGATGTTGTCAACATGCAACTTTATATAAATCCAATATACTATATGTAGTTTGTATAAAGAAAAACAAATAAAAAAATTTAGATTGTTTAATTTTGATAACCTTAATCTTTTATTTTTTAATTAATTGTAAATTTGCTTTTAATCTTTTTTTCAAAAATAAAATAAATCTGAAAGTAAGATATTGTCGAAATCTTTTTGTTCCTAAACCTTGTATTACATGGAGAGAAAAAATTAGGTGTTATGCTTTTTATTTTAGTGTGGAAAATTATCTTAAATTTAAGACTTAAATTTATTCATTTTGACCTACAGATTAAATATAATTTATTTATCATTTTATGAGTTCTCACAATTTACACATAATATAATTTTGAAATTAAAACATATTAATTGATAAATCAAATAGTGAAAAAATAATAAATTATTTTAATAGAATTTTGTGCATGAATATTGTGTAAAAGATGTCAAATAATTTATTTCATTAATAAGATAATCGATAGAGGATTGTATTAATATATAATCCTTATTACTTATTTTTTGTTGTATTATTGTAATGGATTTAACGTATGGAATTAAATTGATAACTTGTTTATAAATATGAAAACAATACTTATTTTTTAGGTTTAATAGTATAAAAAGCTTTTAATTTTTTTAAAAAAATCAATTAAGTCCTTGTGACATTTTTACACCCAATTGAGCCCATGAACTAATAAAACTAGTCAAATAGGCCCTTTGACCAACGTTGATCGTTACAACACTGACATGGCTGTTATTGATGTAGCGCTCTATGTCAATAATAGTTGTTGTAGTATCACGTCAACAAAAAATAAAAAATTTAATTTTGTAAAAATATAAATTATTAAATTTTTTTATAAATTTGTAAAGCATTATTAAAATTTATAAAAATATTAAATAAAGTTAAAAAATTAAAAATTATGTTTGATTTTGCACACTTATTGATTGTAGGAATTGTCAATTTAGGAGTTTAAAGCAACTCAATAGTGAATACAATGTTGCAACATTGTGCAATGTTATAGTTTGCAGCTAAAAAAGATTATTAACTTTGACTTCAATATTGTTGACCTTGCAGGATTGACGTTACAACATTGAGGTTGAAATTATCAAATTAAGGATGGTTATCAAAGGGTAAAATATGGAAATTTTCATCAACATGGCGACATTGTGCTTCAAAAAGTTGTTTAATGAAAGGCAATTGGGACATTTTGCTACTCTAGAGCTTATGGTATAAATACCATGTCTTTTGCAATTAAGAAATAGTAGAGTTCATTTTCTTAGATTAGACTTTGGGTTAGCAACTTTTTTAGAGAGGATTTGCATTTCATTTGTTTCTCTTTTTATTTTCTTTTGTATTTGAACTTAGATTCCCAACGAAGTTGAAGATTTCAAGCTTAGGCATTAATAACTTTAGCTTTTAAAAAGCTAGAGATTTGGATGGATCTCCTCATCACTTTTGTTTGAGAATTTCTCTCTTCTTCTTTAATCTCTTTCTTTTGAATTGTGATACAATGTTATATCTTAATCTGTTTGCTATTTTTTCATGATTGGGTAATGCTGGTAATTAGTCGATTGTGAACTCTATGAGATATTGTGAAGTTGGAATAATTGTTGATTGGAAGATTTATGTGCTTAATTTAGCTATGATCAACATCCTTAGGTAAAATCATAGACTAGGGAAAATGAGGATTAACTCTAGTCGAAATAGGTTACCTAGGGAAAACAGAGACTTACTTTAGTTAACTAGGCCAATCAACCATGTCAAGCATTGTTGAGTTCAGAGACCCAACATGTGCTAGGGCCTAGAAGCGAGAGCTGCAATTCTAGTTCTGAACCATGGGATTCAACATGGGTTGAGAGACTGAATTGAGGCTAAGGTTAGCAATCACATAAGGAGTCTAGTTAGCATGTTGTTTGCTAGTAAATGGGTGGATCAATTAGCCAATCCTTGAGCTTGTTGTTGAAAGTATAGTTGAGAATTGATATTGTTAGGGTTAGTGTTTTTAATTAAGTAGCTTAGTCTTCAATTCAATCAATATGGTTGTGCTAATAATCTTTAATCTAGTTAGATTAGTAGTTGATTAGCTAGTTGAGAGTATTCCAAATGAACAAAAACTCAATTCCACAATTATCTTTTTATAGAATATGGTCCTTAAGAATACTTTCGAGTGGGTTTTCTCATTGTAATTTTCTATACTATAACTTGGTTGTTGTACATTTGCAACATAAAACTCGTTTTGTATCTAATAAATTTTGAATACATAGATCGGGCAAGACAATCCATACCTACAAAATGCAATCCTCACCATACAAAAAAAAAAAGCAAACTTACAATAACAAGTAGCAAAGAAGCAACCAAAGCTAACATCTGCATCAATCACTCTTTCTTATGATTCATTTTCATTTTTCTGATTTTTTTTAAAGCCCAAAGAATGTGTTTATTCATAAGGAGTTGTAGGTGGATCACACCAACTAAAAATTGATTTGAACTACGAAACCATAATTTTTGCACAAAAAGAAAATATATTCCATCTAGATCATTATTTGGCAAAATTTTTCATAAACTACCTAGCAATCCATAATAACAAACAAAACTGAATTTGGTACATTCATGGTTAGACAAACAATGAATGAGATGAAATCTCGAATCCTTAAAATGAATTATTTTTAATGTTAGAGAAATTTATTTTTGAAGGATGTTAGTTGGGAAAAAATAGTCTATTTAAATGTCCACATGAATAAAACAATAACCACATCAACCAGCTATTAGCTACTTAATGGTTGAGTGACCTAAACATTCAATGTCACTAACTTTAGTGACCAATATATAAGCTTTTGTATTTGAGTGACCAAAATCAAAGTTACATAGTAATTGGGCAGCCATTAAAATCTTTTAACCTTTTTTATAAAATTTTGAAGGGTTGTCTTTAGCTTTCAAAAATGAAATTTTTTTTCTTGTAGTTTATTAAAAAATAGTAAAATTTCAAATTACTCTAATGGTAAATTTGCATTTTCCCTCATTTAAATTTAAAATTTAGTTTTGGCCCCTTTAAAATAAAAAAAAATTTAGAAATTTTATATTAATATAATAATAAATTTGTGTTTTAGCGTTCTAAAAATTATAATTTAAATTCAAAAAATAAAAGTATTTGAGAAGCTGACATTTTTGCTATGTAGGGTATACCTAATTCATTTATTGATATTTTAAAAAGAATAGAAATTGTAATAGTTTTGAGACATGTTTGTTTGCCTTGAAGTTGAAGGTCCAATTATGTTGAGTGGGCTACTACTGCTACATACTGTTGTTTCCATGGGGTCACATGTCATTTGTGTGAAGGACAATTATTATAATCAACCCAAAAAGAAACGAAAAGAAAAAGTGAGACATGATTTTATTAAAATTAAATACAATGATTTTGGTCATATTATTATACAATGAAGAAGTGAATACTGGGACAGTTGTATGACTACAAAAACATCGCTAATGGTGTAATTAATATCAAATATTAATTTAATTTGGATTGATATTATTATTAGTAGTATAAAAGAATATAGATTTAAGTATCTTGACGTGTATTTATTTTCTTATTTAGAAGTGAAAAAGGGTTATGAGTAACTTTAGACACTCTTACAGTTATTTTCTTTACTTCCAAATTTATATTGTTTACTACCAACTATGGAAATATGATGTATGAATAAAATCAAAAGACTAGTTGGTCTGAGTACTCTATCCACCATTCCAAACTTGCAAATTTTCATGTACAGAGACAATTACTTGAAATTTTTTTATAAACAACAAGTATGAATTTTTTTTATAGACAAGTAGAATTATTGGTTTTCTTGTCATATTTTTTCTTCATAATTTAGAAGTTTATCTTATCTCATATTTAAAGGATATATGAATATAAATCAACAAGTATGTGGTCATTGGAAGAGTCTTAAACTTTTAGTTTTATCATATCACATAGGTTGTCTCAATAGATTCTTAAACAATTGTTTAAACAAGTAGCGTTCAAGAAGTGTTTAAACAAGAGTTGAGTCAATCATAGACAATCTTGGTCTTAATACAAGTGATCTGATTGCTTGATCCTATTCAATCCAGTCTTTAGGATCTGCTTCTTCATATGGATCAATTTTCAATAGTGGACTAGTAATCGTTCAAATCAACAAAAGTAATAGACCAATTATTTTGTTACAAAAAATTGTCAATTCTGAATAAGGTAAGTTATGAAGGTTGTGCAATGTCAACTACAGTTGTAATTGCTAATAACACTACTCTCATTGTAATGCCCTAAAACACGACCTAGAAATTTTAACCCAATTCAGGAGGTTATATTGGCCATCGAATTGGCCCAAAACAAATTACTGATCAATTTTCTGAATTCCTTTTTAGATGAAAATCATTTTTCTTCTTTAAGTTTAACAAAATTTGATTAAAGCTCATTTTATGTTTCGCAAACAGTGGTTACTTGTAGTTAAGATTAAAGTAAAACCAAATTGATAATCATTATTCGATTCGCAAATAATTCAAGTTTTGCTATTCATTAACTGAAATTTCAAAATCATTGAAACAGTAGAAAGTCCATCATTTTTTTATCAGAAACCATAAACCATCTCTTGGAAACTGAGTAATTTTTTTAAGAAAATAGCAAATCAGTTAGCTAAAATCTATGCATGAAACTACAAATTTAGTTCAGAAACCAAAACCCAAAGTTTAACGAAAGTCCAAAATTCAAACTAATACCATAGTTCTTATAAAATTTATTTACAAATCCAACGAGAAACTTATTAACTAACTTTACGAAAGTTTGTTTAAAACCAAACTGAAATAAGCCATTCTAAGACCTCTGATTTACCGAGTCCAACACCTAGTCTCAAGGGTTACCTGAAAAGGTGAAAACTAAGGAAGTGAGCTACAAAGCTCAGTGTGAGACTAAAACAAATGCAAGTAGGCAGTTGTAGAACATCACAAAAAAAAAAAAAACAAAGCTAATTAATCGCACAAACTGTCAATAACAAAAACTCGAAAGAGTAATGCATAGCATCAATAAGACATTTAACAAATATGCATAACCAATTCAAATGAAGTGTGGTACAAAATCCCCACCTAGCCAACCGCTACACACCAACTCTGTAAATCCTATAAACATATCAATAAGGGTATACTAAACATTTTCCAACCTCTATACACTAATATTGGGTTATGGTGGACCCATCCAACCGATACACACAATAGAGTGGTCGTATGCCACTTGTATTATTGTGGGTGTACTGCTAATTATGTAGTTCAACTGCCACAAACAAACTTCTTTCTCTTCATCACCAACTCCCAACCCAAAAATGCATATGCAAATCATATTGTACATACAGAATTATAGATTCAAACATACTCATCCTCAATTTCCATAATCAATTACATATTGGCAAATAGTGCAAATATGCAGAATCAGAATCCGACATTCACATATATCACAGTTTCCATAACACAATCATATTCATAACTTATACAATTATCAAAACTAAACCTTACGAAAGATTGTAAATGATTTATTCAAATAGTAACATGTCTACCAAAAACAAATTATGTGTTCCAAATACCTTTATGAAGGCTTAAACATGCACAAAATCAGTCAGGGACTAAAACGAAACAATTTGCAAAATAAAAGTAAAAATTGTAAAAACAGCACCACACGGTCGTGTGGGAAGGTCTAGACCATGTAACAGGGGTACATGGCCGTGTGATTGAGGCACATGCCCGTGTGATTGAGAAGCACGCCCATGTGGGCAAGCCGTATAACTCTCTAAACTGTGTGACTAAATTTACAACATAGGAGCAAGCAAGACACAGTTGTGTGGCTGAATGACACACCCGTGTGACTGAGAGACACGGTCGTGTAATTAAAGGATACGTCCATGTGCGATTGAAAATATCCCTATAGGGGTCACACAAATGCTATTTCTTTCCTCCTTATCTCTAGGGGAGAAAACTAGTTTAGTTCATTGCTTCCTTGAAATTAATTGATTATTAAATACGAACTGCGGGATAGGCTACAACTGTGAGATAAAGGATTTTGTACAATAGTTTAAGATTTATAAAATTTATCATTAAAAAATGTTGTTTACAAATTATAAAAGGTGATGTTTTAATCAATTCAAATCATTATAAATTTGTATTTGACACATTTTATGATAATTAAATAACAAAAAAAACAATATTAAAATAAGAAGTTAGAGAAACCAAACTGATATGACAAATTGTATTTACTTAAGAATCCATCTTTACGTGAAAACGTAAGAGTCTGTAGTTCTCATGCCACTGTAAATCTGTAATATTTCAATCAATGGCCTATTGGGCAAAATATGTTAATCGCTCTGCCTACATAGTAGGCACAAGTATAACACAAATTAATGGGCAAACGACCGATCCCTAGTTGCACCATATTAAACTATTCATATCATATTTAATCATTTCATATTAATTTCTTGAGAAATTATTAGGTACATCTGATATTTTTAGACTTTATAAATATTATTAAAAGATTGATAAATACGTTATAAAATATATTGTTAATATATCAAATATTAATCTTTTATTTATTCATTTTGTTACTATTTGGAAAAAGAGGTCAAACCACATTTGACTTTTTTTTTTTTTTTACAATTGTAATTTCGAACCTAAGTTAATATGAGAAAGAAAGTAAACTGCATTTAAGCTATTAAATGTTTGTAGTGCATATAAGGTCAAATCCTATTATTAGTTTATATATTTATATTTAAGTTGTGGATTTAATTCATATACTTTAATTTAGAGGTGTTTATGGGCTGGGCCAGATTCAGGTCAGGCTTAAGCATAATATTAACATATTTTATGTTTACCCAAACCCAGCTTGACCTGAATCCGTCTATATTTGCAACAGACTAAACCAAACCCATTTTAGGTCCATCCACTTTATTTTTTAAATTCTTTTTTAAAAAATATATTATATTATATTAATAGTTAATAAAATATTATATATTTTTTATTTATTGAAAGTTTTTATATAATCATTTTAACATTATTTTAATGTTTATATTAAAACAGTATTATATATTCAGTATAGTTTTTTTAATGTGTTTTAAATTACATAATATATGAAAATAATATAATATAATGTATTACAAACTTAAAAACGGGCCTAACTGTTTTGCCTAAACCCATTTTTCGGGCCTAATATTTTTGCCCAAACCCTCTCAAAGTGCGAGCGGACCTTCGGGCCTAGACGAATAACTCGACCCATGAACAGATTCACTTTAATTTGGTTAATTTTAATTTTATACATTTTTTTTTTGAAAATGCGACTAGATTAATAAATTAAAATCTTAAACAAAGAATAGTCCATATGCTGATTTGGGTTAACTCCCGCTAAGTAGGCCTAAGAAAGCAAATAACAAAAAACAAAATCGGGCCGCCATCAGATTGGCTCGTAAATTCAAAAGTAAAAATAAAACAGAAATAGTAAACCTATATCTATACTCTAGTCATCAAGTACAGTTGGCCATCATTATGAGACTGCCAATTGATATCCCCGAAACAGATGTAAAGCTATAGCAGATCTTCTGAAAAAAATCTTTTACTTATCTGTTTTATTTCTAAGACAGAACCATTTCCTTTTCTTTCATTTCAAAAGTCACAAACTCTTCTTTTCCTCTTTCATTCTGATGGTCACAGTCGTTTCTTCTTCTCTTTTAATCCTAAAGTCCTAAGCGAATCTGCTCTATTTCTCTTCTAAGCGATCGTGAAATCCATCCCTCTAGGTATTATTCCTTGCCTTTTTTGAGTGCTGCTTTTGCTAATAAATGAGCGATTGTATTTTCTGTCCTTGGGATGAAATGGAATCTGATTTCTTGGAAATGTGTCTTTAGTCTTTAAATGTCACTAATAATTGTCCCGATATTTAATCTGTCACGATCTGCACTTTGACATTTTGTTATTACCGTTCTCGAGTCTCCTAGTATGTCCAGAGTATGAAAACCCATATGAATCCCTAATTTTGTGGCTTGAAATCCTGCATGTGCTTTCGCAGCAAACAGAGATGCAACGTTGAAATGAAGAATTGATTTTGATGTTACGATTCTACCCCTCTCATCTTTAACAACTAGACCTGACGCAAATCTAAAATTTTGTGGGTCAAAAGCCACATCAAAATAGATAGCCACATTCGCCTTCTACATGTTCTGTATGGGTCTCGTATTTGCTTCTAAGATAAGTAGTTTATCCTCTATACCATCCAACTCTGAGATGTAACTGGTAACTTGTTTTGAAATATCCCAACTGGTGCTTGGTTTACCTTTATAGATTAACTTGTTTCTGTTTGTCTAGATTAACCAGAGTCCGCAACAAAAGATTCTACATTGCTCGTTCATCCATTGGTTGAAAACCCAGGTAAGCCAATTCCAAAAATCTAGAATGCTATTATTAAGAACTCATGAGAAGTTTAAATGTCTCCACAGTTCCTTCGTTGTAAGGCACAATCAGAAGACATGGTTACTGTCTTTTTCACTTTAATGACATCTAATACAACGATCCTCAAACATTACTCTTCTCAGCTTCAGATTAGAAAACGTGGGGATGTAATTCCACAAAATTTTCCACACTATAATTTTGATTTTCGAAGGTATGTATAGATTCCACAATTTCTTGTAAAAATTTTTAGTATCGGCCTGTATATAATTACTAGGATTCAATGTAATGTCTTGTGATAGTTTATAGGCACTTCTTACTGAGAAGTTTCCAGATGACTCCCCTCTCCACACCTGATAGTCTTCATGCGTTGACTTTGATAACAGAATTTGCAGTATTTTCCTAACAATATCCACATGAAAGGTACAGACAATCAATTCACTCTTTCAAGTTCTGCTATCCTCATCGATTAAGTCAAACACTAATATGATACTTTCATTTCTGCTGTAGTTCTGTATTCTGTCTTTTTCCTTACTCGACATCCAGAGATCTGTCCACACTGATATATGGTCTCCCTTACCAACCCTCCAGCATAATCCTTCCTCCAAAAGTCTTTTTCTTGACCAAACACTCCTCCAAGTAAGTGAAGCTAAGTTACCTAAAAGAGCATTTAAGAAATTCGTATTCGAGTAGTACTTAGCTTTTAAAATATGGGCTAACAAAGAATTTGGATTATTAATAAGACTCCAACCCTGCTTAGCTAATAATGCAATATTAAATTTATCAAGACTTCGGAAACCCAGACCACCCATTTCTGTCAACGAGCAAATATTTTTCCAAGCACACCAATGAATCCCCATTTTTCCCCCTATTTTTTTGCCACCAAAATTTTACAATTATACCCTCCAATTTTGTGCATAAAGATTTAGGAAGCAAAAAACACGCCATTGAATAAGTTGGTATAGATTGCAAAACAGCTTTCATAAAAATCGCCTTACCTCCTTGTGAGAGATATTTGATACTCTAATTATCAATTCGTTGTTCTAGTCTATCTTTCAAATTCTGAAAGATTCATTCTTTCTTCTACCCACTAGATTAGGTAATCTTAGATATCTTTTCGGATCATTTGAGCTTCGTACCTTGAGCACTCTAGTAATCATTCTTCTATCTTCCTCCTGCATATTATTGCTGAAAAAAATTGTAGATTTTGAATAATTAACTTTTTGGCCTGAGCAGACTTCATATTCATGTAGAATCTGTTTCAAAGTAATTGCACCCCTTTCAGTAGCTTCCCCAAACATGTAGTCATCTGCAAAAAGTAGATGAGAAACGTGCGGCCCACTTCTACTTGCTTTGACTCCTCTCACTTTTTTTTCTTGCATTCCTAACTTCATAAGACTTGAGAGACCTTTTCCACAGAATAAGAATAAGAACGGGCTCAACTGGTCCCACTGTCTTAATCCTCTAGAAGGGAAAAAGATTTCTCCATTATACCTATTTAAAACCATCGAATAAGATACTATAGTAACGCATTTCATTAGTAAGGCCACCCAATCCGAATCAAATCCCAATTTTTCACTATTTTTTCCACAAAATTCTATTCGATCTTATTATATGCCTTACTCATATCCAGTTTTACCGCCATAAATCCTTTTTTCCCCATCCTCTTATGCCTCAAACTGTGAAGTAGTTCATAAGCAAGCAAAATATTATCCGAAATCAATCTCCTAGGGACAAAAGCACTTTGTGCAAGATCAATGCATTTGCCCATTACGTTTCGAATGCGATTTGCCATAGCTTTGGCCATCAATTTATAGATTACGTTGCACAAGCTGATTGACCTTAAATGCGTTATATCCACTAGATTTGAATTTTTTGGAATTAACACGATATTGTTTTTATTGATTGAGCCAATATCCATACCTCCATTCAAATGAGCGAGGCAAAAAATAGTAACATCTTCCCTAATAATTGCCCAACACTTCTAATAAAATAACGCCGGAAATCCATCTTCTCCTGGTGCTTTTGTGGGACCTAATTCTGCCAAAGCCTTCTGAATCTCCTCCTTTATATATCTCACCTTTTAGCTTTGAGTTATCCTCATCCGAAATACAACGAGTAATTCCTGATAAAATATGCTCATAATTTCCTCTTCTTCCAACTGAAAATTATTGCTGAAAATATGATCTGGCTATCATCTCAATTTCCCATATTTCATCTGTTTCCCTCTCATCATCATATTGTATTTTATGAATCAGATTTCTCTGTCTTTTCTATGTTTCTTGTTTGTGGAAGAAAGTAGTATTTTTATCCCCAAATTTTAGCCAATTAACTCGCGCCCTTTGTTCCCAATAACGCTCATCCTTTTCAATCTCAAAATTGAGTTGAATTCTTGTATTAATAAGATCTGCCAAATTATCCTCATTTCTCTCAGCTTCTAGCAACTGAACCAATTTAGAAGTTAACATCTTTTTTCTTCTCCTCTCTATTATATCAGATCTGACCGGCCGGTTGCTTTAAGCCTCTTTTCACACTTTCAAACTTGCTTAATAAATCTCCCTTAGAATTTTTCCAGACATTTTTAACCTTGATAAAAAATGACTCCTCCAAAATCCACCATGCTTCGAATTTGAAACTTTTATGAATTCTCTCCCTATCCTCCTTATTTATGTTAACTAATAATGGGCAATGATCAAAAAACATATGTGGAAAATGTTGAAGTTGAAATTCAGGAAATAAATGAAACCATTCTTTAGTTGCCACACCCCTGTCTAATCGTTCTTGAATATTAGTTTCTAGCATATTTCCCCTTTCCCAAGTGAACCAATTTCCAGTAAAACCCATGTCCAACAAATTGTACTCCTCCAATACTTTACGAAAAGCTTTCATTCTTCTTTCTTCTCGAGGTAGACCACCCTTTTTTCAAAACCATATAAAATTTCGTTAAAGTCCCCACAAACCATCCTTGGTAGCTCTCCAACAATACCTAGATGACGTAAAAGATTTCATGCATCAGTTCTATCTTGTGAATACGGGGACCCATAAAAATCAGTAAACCTCTATTTATGCCATTCCTCCACTTCATTTATGATCACGTCAATATGTTTTTGCGAAAAACTTTGAAGCTGAATAATGTTATCTCTACGCCAAGCCAGACATAATCTACCTCTAGATTCGTTTGAGTCAATATCAATACCATTCAAAAACCCACAGCTTCTTTGAATTCTTTCCATCTGACTCCTACAAATTTTTTGTCTCCATAAAGAAGACCACTTAGGGATTATATAACTTCAGCACATGCCGAAGTCTTCAAATTGTCTATGGACTCCCCAATCTACGGACATTCTAGCTTAAGATTTTTATTGTGCCCGATTGGCTTGCCTATTGGCAGCCGCCGATGATAGATGACTAAATTCCACTACCCTTCTATTCCTTGCCGCCAAAGTGTTAGTCTCTTCCTTGGCCAGTATGTCTTCAATCTATCCTCTATTTTTACCTTCCTCACCAACTAGCACCCCATCTTCAAGATCATGTTCCAGTAAAGTATGAATATGACTCCCACTCAAATTTCCACCTTCTTTCCATGGAATAAATACCCACCCTTCCAAATTAATCCCCAATATAGGATCTAGATTATTCCTATTGCCCATGTTTTTCGCTAAACCCCTCAAATTATTCCCAAAATTTACTTTCCCTCGTTATTTCGGCCCATTCCCCCTCTCCTTCTTCCCGAAGCCACACACTAGTCATCATTAAAGCTCGGCGAGATTGTGCCCTTAATGATAAGTCCCATCCTATCTCAGCAACTTCCACTCCTAATGCCATTATCGCTTCACAAAAAGAATCACTTTTCTCCCCCAGATCTCTAATTTGAACCCCCCAAATAGGATGCCGCAGGTTTGCCATGGTGCTCTTCATTGCTGGGAAGTGGACAATACTAGATGTTAAGAAACACCCCACCAATCGAAAACCTCCCATTTCTCCATTCGTATTTGATCCAACTTGTACTTGTAGAACTGCTTCTTCCTCCTGATCGAGCGTTAACCCTGCGAAATCTGCCTCCACAATATTACGTAAACTAATTGTTTGAATCAATTTTGCTAAAACATAAAAGAAAACTAAAGAAAAATCACTTCCGTCACACCAAAAACAATAGAAACAAGAAAACCCTAAAACTACCAGAGAGAGTAGACAGAGACGTGCTAAATTAGCAGACCTAATCTAATTTTATAATTTTTTTTATTTTGAAGTTTTTGTCATGATTCAAGCGATAGCTATTAAATTTAAATGGAATAATTACAATTATAGCCTTTGGAATAATTAATTAGTTAATTTAAGCTATTTAGCTTTTTTATTAATGGAAAAATGACTTTTTTTCTTGCCCCTCCCATAATTATTAATCCAATTTAAACCCTTTAACAATATTTCTTAGCTTAACATTTTCGAAATAACAATTTTAAGTACTATCATTAACACTGAATTTTCAAAATTTTAAAAATAAAGCAAATAAAAATATCAAACTAAGCTAAAGAATCTAAATCCACGTCTTACATAAGGATTGGTAATAAAATTTGACACATATATAATTATAAAACCACATGAATCATATAAAATAATAGTTTACAAGTTGATAGGCAGTGAAAAGCGTGTGTGGCCGTGATTGGGTGGAGCCAAACTGGGCCAACGCACAGTTAATGTAGGATTCCCATCACCTTTGAACGATCCCGTCATAACTGGACTGTGATTGTGCATCTCCCACGAATTAAAGAATGAAATAAATTGATGAATCCTTCAAACATGGACCCAAAAAGTACCCCAATACTCCAGAAAAGTCACAAATGAGTTATATATTATTGATAATCATACCTGGTAGTTGATAGCTATTTAATATTTTTAAATAGAATCCACATCTTATTTAATATTATTTATTATGTTTTAGAACAGGGTATATACCTGGCATGTTCATGTTATGGGTTTTTTATAAAAATTATATTAAAAATAATAAATTATAAAATAGTATTGGATCTAGATTTTTTTTATAAAAATAAAGTGTTCTTTATAGTATTTTTAAATTTCATCTCACAAGTTGGTGGCACAATGATTTTTTTTAAAATTTGACAAGAAAAAAGAAGGCTGAAAAGGTAAATATATAAATAAATATATATATATATATATATTAATTGATGCCGCTAATGTGTTAAGTGACACCCGTTAATTAAATAAAAAAAGTTGATTTTCTCTTATTTTCTTTTTCGTTCGTCTGGTTTGGTAAATGCAAGTAAGAAAGAAGAAATGTATATAGAAATAGAAATGCAAGGAAAATGCATCAAAAACTTAGAAGTAGAAGTGGTTTTAGGGAAAATGAGGTGAGTGGTATTTTAAAAATATGTTGTCAAGTTGCCATTGACTACTCTAAATGTTTCCTCGCTATTGTCAGGTGTTTGAATCACATCTTTATAGGATTAAAAATTAGATTTTTTAATCAAAACCAACTTTAAAAAAAATCACTTTTTCAATATTTTTTACCTATCAAATTTTTTTTAACATTTATCAATGTAGCTAATGAGTCAGGGACACCACAGAAAAATATTTTTTAAATATTTTCTTGTCAGACATTTTTTTTAAAAAAATAAAAATTTACTGGTATCATTAACGTTTCAAGTAACATCTAAAATTTCCGTAAAAACACTCTGATTTTGTACATAATCTACATCTAATAATCTATATATATTAGTTTTTTTTACTTAAGTAATCCAAGTGTTTGAAATATTGTGATTGGGTGAAAGATTGAAGGAAAAGTCCCTTATAACTTTGATTCTAAAGCTACCCTTGGCCGGACGAAATAGAGCTTTAAGCTCGTGTGAACAAAATTTACTGAATTGCATAAAAGATTAATAGAGTTGATTTTATCAACATGCAACTTTGTATAAATTTGAATTGGGAAAAATTTACAAATTATATATTAATTTTGATTTAATGTGTAATTGTATATATGAACTTTAATTTGGTGTAATTATACACATGAAATTCTAATTGTGGTTGAAATGTATGATTGAAACTTTAATGTTGAATTAATCATACACATTTAAAGAAATAAATATATCAATTTATTATTATATTGGATAAATATAATTATTTATGTATGTAATATGTAAACATAAAATGATGTTATATCAATAATTATGTTAATAATTTATAAGAATTTACAACGGAGATTAAAAATGAAAGAAAAAAAAATTATTTTAGATTATATTATAATCAAACATAAAAAATTTGGGTAATCTCTTAGTTTTAGGTTTATTTTTTTAAAGAACAAATTGAAAGCAAATTTACAGACTAAGATTAAGTAATTTTGTGTTTGATATTTCTTTTCTTTTGATATTTGAGATTTTTTTTTTGACGAAAAACACACAGTGAATTTAAAAAAATACAATTGAATATCAGATGTCCAAATTTTTAAAGTGAAATTCTTTACAATTTTTTATTAAAAAAATATCGAATACTCAAATTGTTTAATTTGTTTAATTTTGAAAATCCTAATCTCTTGGGTTTTTTACTTAAAAAAAATTAAATATCAAAATAGGTTGTCAGCTAGATTATTTACCAAAATGGTATACTTTTTTAGGTCACGCTTTTCTGACTGGCACAACCCTTTTTTTATATTAAAATATATTTTTTATTTAATAAAATATTATTATTTTTATTAAAAATATTTAAATTTATATAGGGTAAAAATACGGTTAAAATACGAGTAAAAAATATCCAAAATGGGTCGAACCTGTCAAATAGGCGTGACTAGGTAGGTGCAACACCCACCCCCTGCACCCCGCGTGGTAGCCTCTGCTACTGCCCTCCCTGTATGCTTGCATAAGTCTTGTCCCTTCAAGGGAAAAAAAAAGGGTAAATGGGAGACCTTATAAGCATGGTCCCTCAAGTTGATGAAGCAACCACTGAAAGAGAGAAATAAAGGAGAAGAAAGAAAAAAAGAAGAAAGAAAGAAAGAAAAATAGGTAATGTATTACCTTAGTAAATAATTTTGTTTATAATTTAAAGAGTTTAATTAAAATGTTGTGAATTTTTTTTGTTATTATTTATTATTTATAAATTGTTTATGTTTAGTGTTTATGATTTTGGGTTAATATTTTGTATGAATATAATTTTTTTATAATTATTTTAAAATTAATTTGTTAGTAATTTAAGATTATGTTATAAATTTTTGTGTTTGTAATTATTTTAAAATTAATTTATTGGTAATTTAGGATTATGTTATAAATTATTGTGTTTAGTTTAGTATTTGGCAAGTTTTTAATAATGTAAACTTATTCTATTAAATATTTTGTTAGTAATTTATTATAAATTGTTGCGTTTTGTGAGATTTTTAGTAATGTAATTTTTTTAAAGAAATAATTGTATAGTTATTTTGTTAGTAATTTATGATTAGGTCATAAATTGTTAGTGTTTTGTGTTTTGTTATAGTTATTTATTTTGTTAATAATTTATGGGATTAGATTACAAATTGTTAGTGTTTAGTGGTTTAGGATATTGTGATTTTTTAGTAATGTAATTTTTTAAAAAATAATTTTATAGTTATTTTGTTAGTAACTTATGCTTAGGTTATATAAATTGTTAGTGTTTAGTGGTTTAGTGTATTGTGATTTTTTAGTAATGTATTTAAAAAAAATAATTTTATAGTTATTTTATTAGTAATTTATGATTAGGTTATATAAATTGTTAGTGTTTAGTGGTTTAGTGTATTGTGATTTTTTAGTAATTTATTTAAAAATAATAATTTTATAGTTATTCTGGTAGTAATTTATGATTAATTTATATAAATTGTTAGTGTTTAGTTTAGTGTTTTGTGATTTTTTAATGTAATTTTATATTATTATTTATTTATTTATTTGACAATTTTTATTGATTTATTAAAATGTTGATTAAATTTGTTGTTATATAATTTTATAGGTTGTTTGAAAGAAACTAATTAAGTATGTTTCTATTTCTATTTTTTTAATTCTTATGTTTTTTTTTTTTGTATTTAGATAGTTTATATTTATTTTAATTATATTATTATTGTAATCTAACATAAATTTTTATTGTTGGTAAATTATGGAAAATTATGAGATATTCACCGTGTTTTGTTTCTGAAATTTGAAATAATTTATTGTATTTTTTAAATAAATTAAATGAATTCATTTTTTTAATTGCAGATTTGCAACAAATGGGTTCTTTGATTAATAATAATAATCACATATCAAGTATTATTAATGAGATGGTAATGAAATTTTTATTTGAAACTCATGTTATTTGCTGAATTAAATTATATTGTATTAACTATTTTGCTAATTTCATAATGTTAGGGCTCGTACCGCGTATTGAGGGGCTGTGTTAATAGTGTAGAGTTTCTGCCAAATGAACGTCTAATACCATACTTGGAGTTAGCCGGGTTCGGATTAGCAGCATTAATCTGGACTTTTGATTTGCAATACGACTTGATTTTCGCTTTAGTCGAGCGATGGCGGCCGAAGACCCACAAATTTTATTTGCCTGTGGGGAGTGTACCGTCACTCTAGAGGATGTTGCACAGCAACTCGGGCTCCCCATCAACGAGAATGCAACCGCGGTGTAAGTTCAATCTCTAGGCCGGCTACCATTTGCTATGAATTATTTGGATGCTCGCCAAGTGAGGAGAAATTTGCCAGTTTGAGGTTTTCATGGCTAAAGGCCAATTTTGAGTATTTGTCGAGTACCGCCAATGAATGGGAGGTGATGTAGGCCGTTCGAGCTTACATTATGCACCTTATAGGAGGTGTACTCATGCCAGATGCAAACAACAGTACGGTCCACTTGATGTACTTACCCCTATTATCCAATTTGCATAACATTCATTCATACAGTTGGGGGTCCGCAATGTTAGACATGTTGTATTGCGAACTTTGTCGGAAGATAGATCCTTCTGCGATGCACATAGGCGGATGCCTCATACTGTTACAATCGTGGGCACTTTACCGAATGCTATTCTTGGCATCTATTAGTCACCAATCATATATATTTCCACTCATTAATAGGTGATGAATTTTTACTCGTTATAACAATTAGTTGACTCTTTTTCGGATTATATTATTCTAACAATTTGTTTTCATAGATGGAGCACTAATCTGAGTATCGGGAGGTCATACACAGTTTCGATATACCATCTGATAATCGAGAATCATGCTAGAGAGGGGGTAAGTTTTTCCAATATCAACTTAATTTTATTATTTTATCTCACTCGACTTGCGTTTATATAACAATGTTATTAACTATGCAATTCATTTGGATGTTGTATTCTGTTCCAGAAATTATGGCTGTTATTCCCTCATCTGCCCACGTCCACTCAAACCTATGGTGCATTAGCGCACCCGTTATCAATTTTTAGATAGTGGAGGGGTATCATGACGATCGAATACTCTGGCAATTCAGTTGTATACAATATATCCTGACACTGCCAGTCCGATTGGGGAAGATCCATGGGATGAACAGGAGGGGGAAGCATGGAAATGATTGGGGAGAAGTGCATGAAGAATATATTATGATTTGGAACAACCGGTTGGGAAGGGTACCTTAGATGAATTGTGCTTTGGATCTTCAGCCCTCGTTAGGGTACATACAGTGGTACTCTGAGATAAGGAAACCATGTTTGTTGTGGGCGGTCGATGGTAGTCCCTCCACATACAAAACGAATTGGGAAACATCTTCCATATCCGCATCATGCACCAGAGCTGGAGCTAGAGCCGGAACTACCCTCTGGGGGTAGTTCTTATCATCCAGATTTGGGGGGCGATGACTATTTCCCAGGCTCCTCAGGCCACGGATATCATTTAGAGTTTGATATCTTCAGCCTACTACCACTTCACTACTCTAGTCATCCCAGCTCATATCCACCTCAGTACTCTACTCTTTCCGGCCTGTATCCACCACTGTACTCTACTCCTCTCGGCTCGTATCTACGGCCGTACTCCACTCCTCTCGACCTGTATCCACCGCCGTACTCTACTCCTCCCAACTCAAGTTCATCTATGGCATTTGAGACATATGATTTTTCGTCTATGTTTCGCACACCCCTATATACGAATGAAGAGAATGTTGATCGCCGCAATCGCCTGCAACGTGAATGTCGAGCTCAGCAAAAAAAACCCCTAGAACCACACCATCAAACCACCAATTTTAAGGGGTTTTGTAATATAAATAACTTCATATTTATGTAATGAATTGTTTGGCATTTTATTTATCATTTTTTTACAATTTAAATAGTCAACTTTGTATTTATTTAATGACTTTTTTGCCATTTTATTTATCAATTTTATGGTTTTTTTTTTCAATTTAAATAAATAAACTTTATACTAACTTTGTAAGTGAAATTAGATTAACTGCAACAAATTGTAGACAAATTTTAGATCCAATCTTCTTAACATGTAATGAACAACATTTCAATTTCTATCTGATCGTGATGATTGTCCAATATGGTAGTTTCGGAGCGGGCATTTTCTCCGATTATGATCGACTAATCTGCGTACTCCATATAGCTTCCTGCTGGATTTCTCTCTAATGTCCATTTTGTTATGGATTTTGGATGATTATGAACGACCTTTCAGGTTCTTATGCAACCCTTTGTTTGGGACAAGCTCGAAGGTCGTCGGAGGAACCTGCCAAGTAGATAGGTCAGGAAGCACGGAGAACTCGTTCTTCCATACACACAACGTGCGTTTAAGGGTGTACACTTCATCGATAAATTATTCTATATTGAGCGAGACTTTAGCACAACCACGACATGTGCACTGGAATAATGAAGTGTTTGGAAACTTCTACAATCTCACTGTCTATTTCGGAGATCAACTGCGTAAGACCTAAGTGGTATACCAGGTCAACGACTGATGGTCTCTGTAACGTGAAACATTTCATTACGTCGTGAATATACTTTTACATTGATTGACCTTGCCATCCAACAATTTACAACTATTGCATCCCTAACATCTTCGATAAACACGTGTCCTGCCTCTATCTGATTGACTTGTTGCTGACCCATTCTTGGCATCAAGGTAGCCAATCTATAGAATGTAGCTGAGAAGACAGATGAAATCAAAAGATGTCGTGTTTTCAATAATACAACGTTGATCCCCTCAACCAAGTTTGTGGTCATTTGACCGTAACAAAAGCCCTCGTCAAAACTTCAAGCCCATTGCCACGGCTCCATGGTACCCAACCATTGTCGAAAAGATGTGTTCGCCTGACCTTCCATGTCACTCTTAAGTCGAGTCATCCTTTGCCAGAAAATGTATAGCTCTAGCTCGTATGCTATATATATATTAAGAAAATATAAGTTACAGTCTCGCCACAAAACATTAGGTTATATATTGAAAGGATAAGGTTATTCTTTACCCATTCTTACAACTTGTCTCCGCCAGACTGTATTCTTATATTCTCGGTGGAAGTTAGCCACGATGTGCTGGATGCAGTAAAAGATCTCTATGGCACACCAGAACGCCTAATGGCGGCAATTAATTCTTTTCCTCTATCGGAGATGATGCAAATATTATCATTACTATTAACATACCTTCGCAGGTTTGTGAGGAAGAATTCCTACGAATCTATGTTCTCCTTATCTACGATGGCAAACATAATCGGGAGCACGTTCTTGTTCCCGTCTTGAGCAACCGTAAGAAGTAAGATCTGTGTATATTTACCGTATAGCCATGTCTCATCTACTTGCACAAACGGCTTGTAGTGGGGATGTAACACCCCTATCCCGTAACTGTTGTCGGAATAGGTATGGGGTATTACCGGGCCTATAACTCAGTTCATAACGGTATTTAATCAAACGTTCAACAAAAGTCATCTCATTTTAGTGATTATCATTCATTCACACTCAAAACATGCTTAATTCGAGCATACAAAGTACTATACTATATTTAGGATTGATTTGATAACATATGAAAAAGATAGGAAAACTTAGAAAATTTTTTGAGTAAGGGTCACACGGCTGTGTGTCCAGGCCGTGTGTCTCACACAATCACCAGACACGCCCATGTCTCTAGGTCGTGTGAAAATAGGGCATACCGACTGACTTGTCCACATGGCCATCAGACACGCTTGTGTGTCTGGCCGTATGAAAATTTAGGGGTATACTGACTTGGCCACACGGCCGACCACATGCCCATGTGCCATACACGACCATTAGACACGCTCGTGTCTCTAAGCCGTGTAACTCACTGACTCGTTTTAACTAGGGTGCAGGGTTCACACGGTCGAGACACACGCCCGTGTGCTCAGACTGTGTGGCACGAAAATAGGCTTGGTTTAAGCCACTTTTCACACCAAATTTGCATGTACCTATAAGCTTTAAAATAGTGCCAAAACTGTATTTAAATAGGCAACCAAAACAGCCAAAACGATGCACATTTGGACCATTTCATAATCAACCAAAACAATGCCAATTATACCATAAAACATATACCAAATGACTACATTTCATATACCTTATTATATCTATATGGCAATCTATAACTCTCCCAGTTAAACTTACCATACCATTCAACCCAACATCTTCAATGCCAAAACATATCAATACTCAAACATCATTCAACATATTTTCCACATTAAAAACATATCATATAAAGCTTTCATACCAAACCAACCATTACTAACTCAAGCCATATCACATAGCTTGATCAAGTACAAAAATTCATACAAAATTCATTAACACAAGTGGCCATATAATTCAATCTATAAACTAGCCTATACATGCCATATTTACATCTTTTCTATAGGTTTCAAAAGTACTGAAAGATCGTCTAGATAGTATGATAGCAAATTTCTAACCTCGTCTGAATTGAGCAAGCTAACGAACCTCTATAAAATACGAAAAATAAACGGAGTAAGTATTAACCTGAGTAAGCCCATATAATATAGAATTAAACTTACCCAATGACATTTAGCATTAAAGCAATTTAAAACCAACTCATTTGCCTACAATGCCTATTCACAACATTCATCCACAAGTTAGTCACTCATCAACAACATATTCATCCATTTACAAGGATGAAACCATACATATTTCTCATGTAACACTCCAATACATGTATTATTTCATTTATAGTTTACATATGAATCATGTCACATATCATCTTTCATCTCTACAATTCATATGAACAATGTATTATGTAACGCCCTAAATTTTGGGCCTAGAAGAATTGGGCCTCGGACGTGGGTGTGTTTAAGCTTTAGAGAGTACGATAGCTGCTCAGATTACATGCATGGCACTATTAGAGTATTAATTTTAAGATATTACAAGGATTCTTTGAAGTCTCAAGGTTAAGGTGGACCATAGGGAAAATTTTAATTTTTGCCTTAGCGGAACCCTGGTCTCAGGTATTAGGCCTCTTAAACAAATTAAGGGAAAAATAAGACGCAAGTGGGCCTGTGGCTCAATGGTAAGGTGGCACCACTTGGGGAGCTATAAGGTGGCGTTATTATCAGGTAAGGAGGTCTAAGGTTCGAGGCTTAGAGTGGTAAATTTGGCGACTTTATTTTTGCACCATGAAAGGGAGGTAGTGGCATTAAAGTGGACTCTGGAAGGGAGTGTTCAGGAGAGAAATTTAAGGTAAAGATAATGGAGAGAAAAAAGGAGATTGAGGAGGGGAGGTGATGGTGCCGAATGGGACTTTAGGTGAAGCTAGGTTCGGCTTGTGGCTATTTAAGGGTGTCGAATTCCTTTGAAGGGTTCTTTAGGCTTCTCATTATTTTTCTTCTTCTCCCTAATTGCCGATTTCTCTTCTCCCTCTCATTCTATTTCTTTCATTGTCAAATAACCCACCATCTTTTTGCCAAAATTTCTATTAGCATGGTAGTGTTCTTTCTCTAAAAAGTTGAATCCATTCTTAACCTCTTAAATGTCGAAATAGCCACATCAAATTGTCGATTTCTCTTTGTTCTCCTCCATCACAAATCGGTTGCTATTATCTTCTCTTAATCAAGTTTTAAAAGCCGGATCTCGTTCAGTAGCTATCTAGGTCGCAAGATCAAAGGTTAGATTCGGTAAGTGATTCGTCAAACATCATTTAGTATGTTTTGGTAAAAGCCGGAGGGCTATCTAACCCTTCTTGTCGTTAACCTTTTTTTGATAAGGGTAGGGTTCATAAATTGCAAGCGTAATAGGGATCTACAAGTCTCTGTCGAAAAGCTATTCTCTCGTTTCAACTTTTGGGTAAGTGTTCATGATTTTGGGGATATGTGGCCGAATGGTCTACAGTAAGTGAAAGGGTGACTTAAGTGGATACAAGTCACCTATTATTTCATCTTTAACGATTGAGATTAATACAAATCTAAGGATATTCAAGAATAGTAGCTAAGGAGGGGCTATTAAAACTGGTGGCATGCGGTAAAGTTACAGTAAGGCTTCGATTTTTGGTAAATGTTGTGCTTAAGTATGGAATTGATTCGAGGTTGGTATTGATTGTAGGTTAAGGCTGAGGATAGTGTAGCGCGGGTCATTAACCAGGTGTGTACATACATTGCACACATGACCAATCGGCAAAAGCTGAAATCCCGAAATGCCAGAATGCCGAAAAGCTGAAAAGGGTGGCACCGGTAACCACACGAGTGTGTGAACACTCGTGTAGGGATACCGATACGATTACCAAGGCCTAGGGAGCGATCTTATGGTCTCCGGCCACTGTTGGGCCAACCGGGCCAGATGGGGCTAAATAGGCCTGCCGAGCTTGTCGGCCCAAGTTGGCAAAAGTTGTTATGTGAAAATGTAATGATGTATTGATATGGATGCATGATTTGATTATGATTGGGCCTATTGGGCTACATAAGCATGATTGGGCTTAATGGGCTTTATGAACATGACTGGGCTAAGTGGGCCTTATGGGATTGTAGAAATGCATGTTAGGGTTTTAATGGACTTTAGGCCTAGTTCTGATGAATTCTCAAACTGCATTAGACTTAATTAAATAAACAAACATGTCTGTGGACAAGCCGCTAGGCTAGGGTGTGGCAATGGATGTGTGCATGTCTAGGATAGGATCTAGGAAGAGTTTGGTACTTAAGCGGTCCGAGTGACCCACCTCCTCTTCTTTTGAATCCTACCTGGTACATAGTGTCCGTTCACTTTAGCCGCGAGGACTTGTTGATGGGCCAAAATTCGTAATTAAAACACGTATTATTAGGAAAGTACAAAAATACCCCTGTAAGGTAGAATTACGAAAATGCCTGTGTAAGGTAGAATTACCAATATACCCCTGGGTAGTGAAATGACTAAAATACCCCTAGGTGCTTAATGTATGGAAATGTGTATGTTGCATTCATATGATGTATATTGCACTTGGGTGGGTTTAATTGAACGGAGGAAGATATGTAAAGATCGCATAGTCGCTTGATGACCGTGGATCCACCGGTGGCTTTAAACCCATTATATGAATAGTAGCCTTGCCGCAACGTTTGAGTAGTGCCGCTGTTGGTGCTACCTTTGGAGTGTAGGGATGGGTGGGTTGATATTTATATCCCCACAAGAGTGTAGGGTTGGAAGGGAAATGGAGTGTAGGGTTGGATTTGGGATGGGTGCATTGTACTCATGTGAAACTGATGTGATTTGAGGTCAATGTGGGCTAAGGCCCAAGACCACCGATATTGTTAGGGCTTAGGCCCAATGTGATATTTGTATATTGAATTGATTTGATTGCTAAGGGTCATACACACTGAGTTTTGAAACTTACACCCTTTAATTTAATGTTTCAGATGACCCTCAGTAGAAGGCTCGACGTGGGAGAGGACTCAGAGATGGCCACACTGCAAGCTACTTAGAAGTATAAAATAGTTTTCGAATTACTTTATTTTAATTACTTATTTTTCAATGGGTTGTAATAAGGCATTGTATCTTCGATTTGACTTTTCATTTGGGTTTATTATTGCTACAACTATTGGATCATCAAACTTAAATAAATTTTTAAAGTTAATCATGATTTTCTAAGTAATCTTAACATGCGAACGTTTTCTTAAAACATGGGCTTCCATTATAACTTAATAAGTTACAAGGATTTTGATTTTCTAAGTCACAAATTTAAGTTTTTAACCACGCAACTTTTCCACTGAACATAAAGTTTAACTAAACAAAGTCGTTTTGGATAATCCCTTCAATGTGACATCACGGGTCTGGGGTGTTACATATCATTTCATCTATACACATCATTTATCTCATATAACTTTTCATTTTATAAAAAATGTACTCATGTTGCAATTCATCATATAAAACATGCACTCATATAACATATAATTCATATAATTCATGTAACTCATGTACATATAACCTCTATAATTCATATCGGTATATTACCCGTTGAACCAAAGGAAATATCGAGGGATACTCGGGTGATACACACTAAGTGTATAAATCGGTAATCTGTCAATTCATCATCATTTCTGCTCTTTCGAGCTATGATCGGTATGCTCCTCCTGAGCCAGTAAACGGTAAGCTTTATCGAGCTGAATGGTAAGCTCCGTAAAGCTGAAATGGTAAGCTCCTAAGAGCTAAACGGTGAGCTTCGTAGAGTTGAAACGGTATGCTCATATGAGCTGTGGTGAGTCCGCAGCAAATGCAGGAGCTCAACCAAAACGGTAACCCTAGTGACATGTCACTTGTATCCTACGACTTTCTACGGTTCAAACAGAACTCGATAATTCTCAGTAATCATCAATTTAGGCATTTAGCTAACATATCCATGATCATCCAATTCACATGTGTTCATTCAAATTCAATACATACAATTTCAATTATTTAAAATAAAGTTCGATTCTAATTATACGAACTTACTTCGTATTTGCTCGGTTAACCGTTGTCTATTCGTCTACCTTTCGTTTCCCTCGATCTAAATATTAACAAATTCAGCATTTTTAGTAATCAATCAATTCAATTTAATCCATAATTCACATATTTGGCAAATTACACATTTTCCCCTATATTTTTAACTACTTTTCAATTTAGTCCTTACACTCGTAAAATAAAAATTCATTCAATTTTGTCTAAACCCAAGCTTAGCCGAATCATTAAGACAATACTAGCAGCCCATATTTCTATTTATTTCATATTTTAACCCCTCAATTTCTCATTTTCACAAATTAGTCCACAATAATCAAATTCATCAAAAATCCCAATACAAAACATATTTACCTATCATCAAGCTTTCATATTTCACCATTTATCATAAAAAATCTCACAAAATAAAAATAGCATAACTCAAAATCATCATCAATTTCATAAATTTAAGCATGTGCTAGTTAAAACACTTGACAACGATCACAAAAATATAGAAATTATTAAAAATCAAAGCAAAACATACCTTAATCAGGCTCAAACCGTAGCCAAAAGTATGAGAACTCAAACCCTTGTTTTTCCTTTGTGTTTTTCAACCAAGAAGATGAATTAAAAGATTTATTTTAGTTTTGTTTTATTTAATTACCAAATAAATAACATTTTACAACTTTAACCTTAATTAACAAATAATAAAATCATATAATATAAGTCCACTACCGTCCATTAACATTAATGAAGGTATAATTTCAATGTGAGGACTTCCATTGTTAAAACCATAGTCATTGGAGTCATTTTACTAATAGTATTCATACTTTTCGCGTTACGCGATTTAGTCCTTTTTACCGAATTAACTATTTAATCGGTAGAATTTATTTATGAAACTTTTATACTAACATTCCATCATGCTGTAACACTCATTAAAATAATAAAATAAATATTTTTACTCGGTTAAGTGGTCCCCAAATTACTATTTCGAGTTGACTCAAAAACGGGCTGTTATAGGGGAAATGCATGTAGATATGGATCAAACGTCCAGAACATTCATTGGAAAATTCTTTTTCCTGGTTGTAGTTGCTGATTCAGACCGTAATAAGGTCATGTCGCAACTCCATGACAGTCTCCAGTACGTACTCCCTCATAGCGGCTATCCATCCCTGTAACTCATTGTACGATACGTCGAAATCTCTGTATAATTGCTCCATTGCCATCTGTTTAGCTATCCATGCCTTCTGGTATGATACTCGATACTGGAATTGTGCCTGCATTTCGACAATCAGTACCAAAGCTTTAATGGTCGGCATGTCTTTCACGATTGGCTCGATGCACGTACAAATAGTTTTGGAATCAAATTTTCAATGATCTTCTGTCATACGTGTTAACGTGCATGTATGAGGCCCAACAAATTTTTGTATCTCCTACATCTGCCACTTCTGGATAAATGCAACTTGTATCTGCCAATTGCAGCCTTCCACTGACTTCTAATACTCTCCAATATATAATGTCTGTTTAGATATGAAGACTTTGTAGTCTACTGATATATTCATATTATACCGCTTAATGGCAAATACGCACTCTTCCTTACTTTCAAAACTCTGGCCCATGAACAACTCCTCAGGATCAGAATATACAACAATCCAGTGAGCAGGTAATATTTTAGGGTACTCTGGAAACTCGGCTACGTGCGCCACATCGGGGTCTATCTGAGACATGCGTGCCCCAGGATTATTGTGTATCACAAAATGATGAATCCGGTTCTCCACTGAAGGCGCGTTAACATTTCCATCCTCATTCACACTTTCGTTTTCAATATCATCTGGGACCTCATCCATGTCGGGATCACTATCACTATCGACTTCGTGATCAAAAGGATCACTACTATGGTATACATCATCACCAAACACACCAGTCTCGGGTGCAGCATTAAGATCAATGTCAATTGACTATCAACGTACAATACTAGAACCATCATACATGGCTCTTGAACTTCATCTTGTTCACCTAATAGAGTAGGATCTTTAGTTGCCTCTACACCAGTTAACTCAGCAAATAATTGAATCGGTGTATTTTGGTTGCTCCGAATCCCACAATAAAGAGCGACCATTGTCTCCATGTCTTCATCGTCTACAAGTTCCATTTCGGTGAATTTTATGGGATCCATCGAAACTGGATGTAACGCCCCGAATTTTGGGCCTAGATGAATTGGGCTTTGGGCTTTAGGTGTCATAAATATTTTTTAATAAGCAAGAAAATGACAAATGACATGTTGGTTTTAAGGGTTTAATAAATTTGGAGTGTCTAGGGGTGTTGGAGAAGTTTGAGTTCGAACTTTGAGGTGAATGAATTTTAATTTAATAATTAAAGGAACATTGATGGCAAGTAGCTTGACTTTTAAATAAATGAAGATAAAATATGACACAAGCAAGGCTGTGGTGTAGTGGATAAGTGACGCCACTTAGGGTGCAGGGAGGTGGAGTTAGTGGCAAGCAAGGGGATCCTAGGTTCGAGTGCTGGCTTGGTATTTTTAGGAATTTTATTTTTGCTCATTAAAAGGCTAGTAGTGGCGTTGGATGTGGACTCTAAAGGGAGTGTCCATGTAAGAAATTCAAGGAAGGGATTAAGGAGCTATCATGGAGAAAAGTTAGGAGATTGAGATAGGAGAGGTGTTGAGCTGAATTGGCAATTAGGGGATAGGTAAATTCGGCTATAGTATATATAGGTGCCGATTCTGGGGATTCTAAGCTAATGTCGAATTCTTCCTTTCTATTTTGCCGAAAACACTTTTTTCTCCAAATCTTCTAAAAGTTGAAATCCCTTATTCTTTCACTATTGTGCTAATTTCTTCCCTTCCTTTCTCATCAAACTGTTTTCTTTCTTGCTCCTAGTTTACCTTCTTTAAAGCTGAATATTTTTTGGCCAAAATTCTGTGGTGCCGCCACTATTTCTTCAGCGTTGGTCAATCGATTCTTGTGTAAGTACTTTACCTTTTTTTAGTTGGTCTTCCTAGTACCGATTTCTTCTCTCCCTCACTCTTTCTAAATCGGTTTTAGTAGGGGATTAGTATCGAATCTTGAATTTCAGATATCTGCCAATTTTACTATATGCATTTCGGGTTTTAGGGGTATGTAACTCTTCTTCATATTTGGATGGGTGTTGGCCGAATGGTTATAGGTAATATGAGGGTGACTTATGATGGATATAAGTCACTTATGGTTTAGTTTTTAATAATTAAAATTTAGGAGGTACCTGTGATCAGTGATTAAGGAGAGCCTGTGGAGGCTTGTCGTTCAAGGTATGGCAAAGGTAAAATTTCGGCCTTTGGTGGTAGTATTGATAAGTGTGTGATTAATCATTAAGTGACATCATTTGTAGGTTCGTGGCTAAGAAGATCACAGTGCGTTTTGTTACCAGGTGTGTACATATACTACACACACATTAGATCAGCAAATCCCAAAATGCCAAAAAGTCGAAATGTCAAAAAGCCAAAAGTTTAACTACGGTAGTCCTGTGAGTGTGCGAACACTCGTAAGGGGAAAATCAATGTGTTACCAAATGCCCATGAACGATCTCATGGACTTGGGTCGTGTATTGGCCAATCGGGCCAGAATGGGCTAAATGGGCCCTATGGGCCATAGGGCCCATAATAGGCAAAATTGATAATTTGATACTAAGTGATGGAATAAGCATATGATTGCATGAATATGAATGTGATTGGACCTGGTGGGCCATATGAATGAGATTGGGCCTAAATGGCCATATGAGTATGGGTGGGCTTGTTTGGGCTTTGTAAGGGGTTTTGAGTTTAGTATTTGATAAATGCTAAATCAGACATAAAAATTTGATAATTAATTAATTATGACCGTGGAAAAGTTATAAGGTTATGGTGTGGCAATGGGTATATGCATGTCTAGGATTAGATCTAGGGAGAGCTTGGTACTTAAGTTGTCTTAATGACCCACCTCCTCTTCTCTGAAATCCTACCTGGTGCATAGTATCTGTTCACTTTAGCCAACGGGGACTTGTTAACGGACCAAGGTAAGTAACTAGACCCTTACTAATGGGAAATGACCAAAATGCCCCTAAGGGTGAAAATGACTAAAATACCCCTATGTGTTAAATGTAGAATTTATGTATGTTACATGTATGATTGCTGCATTCATATGATATTCTATTTAGGTTGCATATGGGTTGGGAATTATGGAACGAAGGAAGTATATGAGGATCACATGGTTGCTTGACGACCGTGGATCCACCGATGGCTTTTTAAGCCCAATATTTGATTAGCAGCTTTGCTACAACGTTAGGTAGTACCGCAACCGGTCTACCTTTGATGTGTATCGAATGGGTGGGTTGATGTAGACATCCCCACATGATGTGTAACGGGGGACGGAGATGATATGTATCGGACGGATTATTTGGGGAGGGTTTTCATAGCATTGCATGTATGAAATTACTATGTTAGCATTGCATGTATGAAATTACTATGTTATTAATATGATATGGGCTTAGGCCAATTGAATGTTATATACTATTTGTTTGTTAAGGGTCATACACACAGAGTTTCTAAACTCACTCCCTCTTTTATTTTTTTCTCAGGTGATCATCAGTAGGCGGTTCGACGGATGGAGGGACTCAGAGGTGGCCAACTAGCAAGGCGATTTGAACTTGTTTTTTTATATATATAATTTCTAAAATTTTAAGTTATATTATTTTGGGTTGTAAAAAGGTCTTTCCTCTAGTTCTTATTCCATTATTATTGCTGTGTTTTGTATTTTTGAAACAGAACCTGGATTTATTTCTTTTAAACATATTTCAAGTTTTTTTTTTAAAAAACATAATTGTTGTTTTAAAATCAAGCTTTCGAAGTTAAAAGGAGATTTTTTTATAAAGTAACAATGAAATAGTTTTTGAATACACCTCATTTTGAAAACAAATACAAACCTGATTTTACTCAACTTTCTTTTAGAAAGGTTTTCAACGAAAACAAGGTTTTTGCAAAAACACTTTAATGTGACACATCAGATTCGGGCCTAACTTCTAGGCCAGATTTGGGGTGTTACACTGGAAACTTGTAGAAAAGTTTCGAGATCCTTAACATCTATAAATTTTTTCACTAATTTTTTCCTTCATATCATCAAGTGAGATATTGCTATTAAATCTCATTGCCTCTTGTTTGCAACATTCAAATATACGTCTCACACTTGTTGTGAAAATTTCTCCATTGAAATAAATGCATACAAAAAACTAATTCTCCATCTTTAATACTAGATCTGTTAAAAAATTTTCAAAATTCTCGAAACAGTTTCGAATAGCAAAAAAGTTACATAAAATTTTGAATACAAAAATTTGCATTTAGAAGCTAACAAAATTAATAACCTAACAAAATAACTTTCAAATAATAAAATTTCTAACAAAATTCTACATTCTATTTAAAAAGAAATAAACTAAAATACCTTATAATTCTTCTTGTTTTTCTTTCTTTCTTTCTTCTCTTTATATTCTTACTTTTGTTCTGTTAAATTTTGTATATGTTGCTCTGCTAAATTTTGTGTCTGTTGCTTATTTAATTTTCGGGGGTATATATAGGAAAAAAATTAAGCATGTGGGCCCCACCAGTCGCACCTACCAAGAAGGCTAAACCAATCGTGCCGATATCGTGCCTATCAGGCAGGCTCAACTAGTTGCACCTGTCAAATAGGCTCAACTAGTCGCACCTGTCAGATAGGCGCAACCTGTATTCCATTTTCATACTTATACACAGGTTCTACATTGATCCGAAAAAAATATTTTATTAAACAAAAATATATATTTTTAATATAAAAAAAGGGTTGCACTTGTCAGATAGGCGTGAGCCAAAAAAGTATACCATTTTGGTAAATAATCCAGCTGACAACCTATTTTGATATTTAATTTTTTTAATATATTTAGGTAAAAAGCCCCTAATCTTTTACTTTCTATTTCGTTGAAAATTTGCTTCCAATTTGTTTTCTTCAAAAAAAATTTAAATCTAAAATCTTTTTGTTCCTAAAACTTGTATTACATGGAGAAAGAAATTAGGTGTTATACTCTTTATTTTAGTAAAATAGATTATCTTAAATTTAAGATTTAAATTTATTCATTTTGATCTATGGATTAAAAACAATTTGATTCTCATTTTAAAAGCTTTCACTATTGTTACCACAATTTACCTATAACATAATTTTAAAACTAAAACATATTAATTGATAAATGAAATAGTGAAAAAATAATAAATTATTTTAATAGACTTTTGTGCATGAATATTGTGTAAAAGATATCAAATAATTTATTTTATTAATAAGAAAATGGATAGAGGATTATATTAATATATAATCCTTATTACTTATTTTTTGTTGTATAAAATTATATATTATTGTAATGGATTTAACGTATGAAATTAAATTGATAATTCATTTCTAAATATGCAAAATAATACTTATTTTTTAGGTTTAATAGTATAAAAAGCCTTCAATTTATAAAAATATTAAATAAAGTTCAAAAAGGTAAAAAAATAAATATTAATAAAAAACCATTTAAAATGAAATGTAATTTAATATCATTTTACTGTTTTGTGTACATAGCCTATATGATAGGTTTTATTTGCATTTTAGGTTGAATTTTAACATTTATATAGATTTGGTTTGATTATGTTTGATTTTGCATGCTTGTTGATTGGAGGAAAGGTTAATTTAGGAGTTTAAAGCAACCCAATTATTGAGTATGCCTTATATTTTAGTCAAATTTGAGAGATAATTTTCTAGTTAAATTCTGTTTATTTGTTTCAGTCAAATTCTGGTTAGTCTAGATTATTTTATTATTATTTGACTTACGAATTTAGCCTATAAATAGGCTCTTTTACAACCTTAGAAAATACACTCATTAAAATTTATATAACACAACACTTTTGGGCAACTTTGTGTTTACATTTTGGGGGTTCTTTGCTTTCGGGTTTTGGGTTTTAGTTTTTATCTCTATCTTTTGTACTCCTCGTTCTATTGTCATTATAATAAAATAATATTTGCCCGTGGTTTTTTATCCTCTTTTGAGGTGTTTTTTCACATTAAATTTGTGTGTTCAAAATTTTAATTTCTTCTGTAACGCCCCAAAATATTTGTTTTTGTTTCTGTAAATTTGACACAAATATGTATCTGCTTCAGGTGTTAAGTGTTCTAGTTGTGTGTGAGAGGTTCCAAGTTCAAGCCTTACTCTTAGCAAATTTTGTAATTTTTCTGATCTAAGCCTTGCACTTGAGGAAAGGGTTCATGTTTAATTCTTTGTAAGTATAGAGCACAATGAGCTTGTTGGTTCAAGTGGTAAGTGAGTTTGCATGCTGAGGTGAGGTCCTGTGTTCGAAACCCCGTGTGAGCGAGAAGGGTAATTCTTTTTGCTTCTAGACGTGTATCGTGTGGGGGAGAGTTTGAGTGAAATTGAAATGCTGAGCAAGTGGTTGGTTAGTGAGATTAGTGGGAGAAATTTGAGGGATATGGGGAGGAGTATCAAAATATCTAATTTTATTGGCAAAATTCGTTTCTCTCTCTTTCTCTCCAAAATTCTAATGCCATTTTTCCACTTCCTCTCTTCTGGTTTCCTTTTCTATTCCTCTTTGTTTTGCTGCATTGAAACTCTGTCGAAATTTTGCTTTCCAATCTCGATTTTCTGGTTCTTCAATATTTTTCTGTGAGTCGGTAAGTAACATAAGGGAATTGTAGTTTTGACTTTTGATTAACCAATTGAAGGCTGATAATCGTGAAGAGCGGAGTCTTCCTGATGCTATTTCGTAATCGAACCGTTCGGAGTGTGTTGGGTAAGCGATAAGCGCTTGATTTGAGTTATGTTAGGTTTCGAATGTTTAGTTTAATTGAATCTTAAGACGTATTCTGAGTATTATTATGTCAATTATTAGTTTTTGGTTATCTCGGGAGCGATTGTGCGAGAAAACGATACTAGGTCTATACTCAAAACGCAGAAAAACGAGACTCGACGGAAGCTGAAAAACCATACTGTCGATGCCATACGGACATGTGAGCCCACACGGGTAGACCACATAAGCATGGGGCTTTCTGGGCCAGGCCATGTGATCCACACGGGCAAGGTCAATCTAAGTGTGTGGGCCCACATGCCATTTATTTGAAATGTTTCTTACGATTGTACGAGTTGTCCTAAATGATTGTGGGACTACTATAGGGTTGGTAAGGGCTAAGTTAACCCTATTTTGTATGATATGATAATCTGATAGAATGAAATTCTTTACTGAACATGATAGTATTATACATGTCTGATTATTATTCTGTATGCTTATTTATTATCTGATTAATAGCACGTTGAGCTTGTTAAATCGCACATCTGTTTCTGTTTCTATTTTTGTTATTAGGGTGGGATGATGTATATTGGAGGAAGTGTTCTGAAAGGCTATTTACGTTTATTACTGGCAGCATGACTGCATTATATCTGTTATGTGCCACATCGGTACTATATGGTGTAGGGCTGGGTGGGTGTTTTAAACCCCATATGGTGTGTAGGGATGGTCGGAGATGGTATGTAGAGGATGGGGGTAGGACTTCTGATTTCTGATTTGCATAATTGTATCTGTATCTAAAATGGGCTTAGGCTTGAATCTAAATCTATATCTGTATCTGAAATGGGCTTAGGCCTGAATCTATATCTATTTGATCTGTATATTCTGTATGCTTGCATGCTTAATTTTGCTGGGTTACACACTGAGTTCACGTAAACTCACCCCTTTTCTATTAATTTTGTATAGGTAATCTACAATTTTAGGTGGATCGATGCTGTGGAGCCCCATGATGACCATATGTTTGAACTAATTTTAGATACTGTTGCGTTTTTAAATTTTGATTTAATCTAGTTTTTGTGTAACTCAGACTTTACAGACTATTTTATTTAATTTGGGTTTGACTGCGTTTTTATGATTTTATAACTGTAATACTCGATAAAAACTCAGATTTTACCAAAACTAATAGTTTTCTAAAATCTAGAACGTTTTTCCTTAACACAATGATTTTATAAGCTTCCGCTACAAATATGTTTTACCTTTAAATGATTAAATGAATAAAAACTTTCACATTGATAATAGCGAAAAGGGCTAACGAACTAGTATGGTTTTAACTTGACAAAACCATTTTCAAAACCCTATCATGTGACACCACTAGATTTAGCCATAATCTCTAGGCCAGGTTCGGGGACTTACATTTAATGGTATAAGGGTTAAGTTGCAAAACTCGGTTGTGAATTTTGGGTTCCAAAATATGTTTTAAAGAATTGGTTTCCAGATAATTTTAAACACTCTGATTAAATACGTGGTACATCGAGTCACTGGCGTCGATCCTGTAAGTATATCTAATTTCTGATAGAAATTCTAAAAACGTTGTTGATAATCTACTTTGAAAATACTGTAGTTAGTACACTCTGAAATTTTGGGATACATAGTTTCTGCTGAGGGGATCCGAGTCGACCCTAGAAAGATTGAGGCTGGGTTGGATTGGAAAGAGCCTAAAAATGTTTCTGAAATCTGTAGTTTTTTGGGTCTGGTGGGTTATTATCGACGATTTATGGAAGGATTCTCCTTGATCGTAGCTCCGTTAACTAAGCTTCTACGTAAGGGGGCTTCTTTTGTCTGGACTGATGTGCAGCAATCGAGCTTTGAGAAGCTCAAAACTGTTCTGACTCAGGCTCCTGTTCAAATACAGCCTGAACTCGGTAAAGAGTTTGTGGTATACAGTGATGCATCACACGTCAGTTTGGGTTGCATTCTGATACAGGATGGTAAGGTTGTGGCTTATGCATCCTGTCAGCTTAAGACACACGAAGGGAACTATTCGGCACACGACCTCGATCATCGTAGATTGGATTGCCCTTGACACCCACTAAGATGGATTCTATTTGGATCATCGTGGATCGATTGACCAAGTCTGCTCACTTCATTCTGGTTTGAACGAATTATTCTCTGCAGAAGCTAGCGAAGTTGTACATTTTGAAGATAGTAAGACTGCATGGTATTCCTATCTCGATTATTTCCAATAGGGATCCTCGCTTCACATCTCGATTCTAGAAGAAATTACACAAGGCTCTGGGTTTAAGGTTGGACTTTAGTACTACGTTCCATCATCAGAATAATGGTTAATCTGAGATGGTGATTCAAATACTAGAGGATATGCTTTGGAGCTGTGTAATTGATTTCTGAGATACTTGGGAGGATTACCTGCCGCTAGCGGAGTTTGCCTAAATAACAACTTCCAGTATCGCATTCAGATGACACTTTACGAGGCTCTGTATGGTCGTAAGTTCCATACTCCACTATGTTATACTGAGTTGGGTAAATGTTGAGCTTTGGGTCCAGAATTGGTTTCTGAGACCGAGGATAAGGTTCAATCGATTCGTGATCGTCTGAAAGTGGCTTCTGATAGGCAGAAATCTTATGCAGACCTAAAGAGGTGTGAGGTTGAGTGTGGGGGACTTCGTGTTTCTTAAGTTTTCTCCATTGAAGAAGGTTCTACGGTTTAGTTGTAAGGGCAACTAAGCTTTAGGTTCATTGGGCCGTATCGTATTCTAAAATGAGCGGGACCAGTTACTTACCAGTTAGAACTACCTCCAGAGTTAGACCGTATTTATGATGTGTTTCATGTCTCAATGTTGAAGCGGTATCGATAGGATCCATCTCACATAGTCTCCGTTGAAGATATCGAGGTTAGGCTGAACTTGACCTTTGAGGAGAAGCTGGTTCAGATTCTAGATCGCGATGTCAAAGTTTTGAGAAGGAAGTTGATAAACAATAAATTATACATATTTTTACTTCATGTTTAGCCTAATTTCTGGATGAATTATTATTAATTTTATGAGAATCGGTACTCTTAACCCTTCTATTTCATGTTATATACTCAGGAGAGCATAGGGAAGAGAAAAGAACGAAAAATGGACCAGAAACGAAGAAAATGGGCCAAAGTGTGAAAACGATACGGCCCAAGAAGTCACCACACGGCCGTGGCACATGGCCGTGCCACACAAGGTCCAACACAGCCCAGCCCCGACAAGCACGGCCAGGCTATACGGCTGTGCCACCTCAACAGGCCCGAACACGGCCCTTATCGAAACCACACGGGCATGGCACACGGGCGTGTCCCTGTCATGAGGAAGTGCAATTTCACTCGGATTTGGATGCTTAGAGGCTAAGAAAGGAATCCCAAAGCTCTATATAAAGACCCTAGGAGGCAACTCTAGGGGTACACTCTTTTCTCCCAAGAAGAAGCGCCATATTTCTGCCAACACAAGGAGTGAAAGCAAAGAATTACTCCAAGGGAAGCCGATTGATTCATCCCAGAAGCCAGAATTTGACATCAAGACAGAGGGTCTCCCTAAATTCCTTCAGGGGTTTTTGGGTTCTTTATGTTTTGTTATCTTATTTCTTCTGAGATGTTTTCTTTATTAATTATGAACTAAACCTCTCAAATACTTGAAGGGGATAAAACCTAAGACAGATCTTGTTATTATTTATTCTTGAATTATATGATAAATACTTGAATTGTTCTTAATTATGTGTTCTTCATTCTTGAATTAATAATCCTAGGTATTACTTCAAAAAACTGATGTGCTTAGGCAGAAGAGCAAAAGTCCCTGTTTTAAGAGTAGATCTACCATAATTAAGCGGAGTTGCATGCAACCCTAGACATAGGGCGACATAAATCTGCCGGATTAGGGTCAAACCTAATAGGGGGATCCATAGATCGAATTAATGCAACCTAGGGGTGTTAATTAATAAAGAAACTTTAGTTAACCACCTAGGATCAGTTGCTCTTATCCTCGACGGAGGTATTAACATAGGTTAGGGATCTCTACGGATCAAGTCAAGTGAAGAAATCGTCTAGCTCAAGAAGCCAATAACAAGTGAAGTCTAGGTGGATTCTCCCTTGGGTATTGCTCATATCAATCAGTTTTTCCCGAAAGTTTTCCCCAATTTACTTTTTGTGCACTTTTAGTTAGTTTTAGAATTAATTTCAAACAACCTTCTTTTATTTTTAGGCTAGATAATAGAAAGGAAGTAAGTATTAGTACTCTTGGTTCCCTTGGGTACGATAACTCGGTCTTACCGCTAAACTATACTACTGTTCGATAGGTGCGCTTGCCTTTAAAATCGTGATATGAGTTAGTTTTTGGTGTGATCAGTTTTTATAAATTTTATTACTTAATATCGCGAGTATCAAGTTTTTAGCGCCGTTGCCGGGGAATTAAAATATTAAGAAAACTTGATTTCTATTACTTTAGCCATTACTATATATATTTATTTTCGATTTTTATTTTTTTCTTCTATTTTCTTCTATTTTAATTTTCTTTGCTTTTCCCCTCTAGGTATTTCTAGTTTATGACTAGAAACAACCCAGCAGGACCATTACTTTTTGACGAAGATTTAGAAGCGACAGTTCACAGAACTCGCAGAGAGATCAAACGAAGCCTACATTATCCAGAACAAGATCAAGAACAAGGGCCAGAACCTACAGAAGAGATGGAAGCAAACCAAAACATTCTACCACCTCCCGCAATAGCCGGGCAACCAGCGAATCAAGATGAAGCTCCTCGTACTATGTATGATTATGCTAAACCAAGTTTGGCTGGTACTCAAACTAGTATTATTAGACCTACTATTGCTGCTAATAATTTTGAATTAAAACCTAACACTATTCAGATGATACAGCAATTAGTGCAGTTTGATGGTTTACAGGATGAAGATCCAAATTCACACATAGCCAATTTTTTGGAACTTTGTGATACTTTTAAAATTAATGGCGTTTCTGATGATGCCATTCGTTTACAGATATTTCCATTCTCTTTAAGAAATAAAGCCAAACAATGGTTAAACTCTTTACCACGAGGCTCAATCACTACATAGGAACAGATGAAAGAAAAATTTTTACTTAAATATTTTCCTCTAGCTAAAACAACTAAATTACGAAACGATATCTCTTCTTTTGTGCAGATGGATTTAGAAACACTTTACGATGCCTAGGAAAGATACAAAGATCTTTTGAGAAGGTGCCCTCATCATGGATTACCTTTGTGGCTACAAGTTCAAACCTTTCACAACGGTTTGAATCCTTCAACAAGGCAAATAATCGATGCAGCCGCAGGAGGAACAATCAACAATAGAACACCCGAAGTAGCTTATGAATTTATTGAAGAGATGTCACTGAATAACTATCAGTGGCAAGTCATGAGGACAAAACCGACAAAAGCTGTAGGAGTTTATAATACTGATGCTATCACTATGCTTACTAACCAAGTAGAACTTTTAAATAAAAAGTTTGATCATTTTGTTGGTTCTACGCAGGCACAGACAGTGATACAGTGCGACACAACCCCAGGAAATATGTTCAATCCGGACTATTCATCTTATGGATACAGCATAGAAATTGAGAAAGCCAACTATATGGGTAACAATTCTAGACCTCAAAATAACCCTTATAGTAATACTTACAATGCAGGTTGGAGAAATCACCCCAATTTTTCATGGGGAGGACAAGGAAATCAAAGACAACAGCCTCCTCTGGGATTTCAGCAGCCACCACCACAACAAGAGAAAAAGCCGAATCTTGAAGAGATGTTCACCAAATTTATGGCCACATCAGAAACTTGTTTCCAAAACACTGAAACAGCACTAAAAAACCAGCAAGCATCAATTCAAAGGCTTGAGAATCAAATCGATCAACTTGCAAAATTAATTTCTGAAAGACCACAAGGTAGACTACCAAGTAATACTGAGTCAAATCCCAGAGAACATGTCAAAGTAATTACTCTAAGATATGGGAAAGTACTAGCTGAACCAGAAAAGAAGTCTGTTCTAGAATCTTCAAGAGACAAGGCAGAAGAACCCAAGGAAAACACTCCACCAACACTCAAGGAATACAAACCGCCTATTCCATACCTGGCAAAGTTGAAGAAAGACCGTACAGATGCACAATTCGGTAAATTTCTTGAACTTTTTAAACAATTACACATTAACTTACCTTTTGTTGAAGCAATTTCGTAGATGCCGAAGTACGCGAAGTTCCTTAAAGAACTTCTAACAAATAAAAGGAAGTTGGAAGAATTAGCCATAGTGGAACTCAACGAAGAATGCTCAGCTATTCTCCAAAATAAACTTCCGGCAAAACTGAAAGATCCAGGAAGTTTTACTATTCCTTGTTTAATTGGTAGTTGGTATCCGCGTTCGCGATACTAAGTAATAAAATTTATAAAGAACTTGATCACACCAAAACTAACTAATATCGCGACGCTTTAAGGTAAGCGCACCTATCGAATAGTAGTATAGCTTAGTGGCAAGACCGAGTTATCGTACCCAAGGGAACCAAAAGTACTATTACTTACTTTCTTTCTATTATCTAGCCTAAGAATAAAAGAGGGGTTTGTTTAAACTAATTCTAAAACTAAACTAAGAAGACACAAAGAGTAAATTGAGAAAACTTTTAGGGGAAAAGCTAATTGATATGGACAATACTTAAGGGAGAATCCACCTAGACTTCACTTGTACTGGTTCTTGAGCTAGACGATTTATTCACTTGACTTGATCCGTAGAGATCCCTAATTTATGCTAAACCCTCCGTCGAGGTGAAGAGCAACTAGGCCTAAGTTGTTAATTAAAGTTCCTTTATCAATTAACTTCTTAGGTTGCATTAATTCGATCAATGGTTCCCCATATTAGGTTTGATCCAAATCCGGCAGATTTATGTCGCCCTATGTCTAGGGTTGCATGCAACTCCGCTTAATTATGGTAGATCTACTCTTATCACAGGGACTTTTGCTCCTCTGCTCTAAGCACATCTAATTCTTGAAGAAATACCTAGGTTTATTAAATCAAGAATGAAGAACACATAATTAAGAACAACTCAAGTATTTATCATATAACTCAAGAATAAATAATAACAAGATCTGTCTTAGGTTTCATCCCCCTCAAGTATTTGAGGGGTTTAGTTCATAATAAAGAAAGAAAACATCTCAGAAGAAATAAAATAACAAAACATAAAAGAACCCGAAAACCCCTGAAGGAATTTAGGGAGATCCTCTATATTGCTGTAGAATTTCGGCTTTTGGGATGAATCAATCAGCTTCCCTGCGAGTAATCCCTACTTCCACTCTCTGTGTTGGCAGCAAAGAATACTTCCCTTTATGGGGAAATAAGCACACCCTAAGAGTTGCCTCCTAGGGTCTCTATATAGAGCTTTGGGGAGCCTTTCTTAGCCTCCAAGTATCCCAATTCGAGTGAAATTCCTCTTCCTCACGACTAGAACACGCACGTGTACCACGCCCGTGTGACTTCGACAAAGGCCGTGTGATTTGGCACGGCCGTGTGGCCTGCCCGTGCTTGTCGAGAGCTGGACCGTGTGATCTTCATGTGGCACGGCCGTGTGGCACGGCCGTGTGGTAATTCCTTGGGCCGTGTGTTATGTCATTTTGGCCCATTTTCCTCATTTTCAGTCCATTTCCTATTCTTTTCTCTTCCCTATACTCTCTTGAGTATAAGATATGAAAAATAAGGATTAAGAGCACCAATTCTCACTAAATTGATAATAATTCATCCAAAATATAGGCTAAACATGAGGTAAAAATATGTATAAATTAGCGTTTATCAGTAGTTTACTTATTGATAAAGCCTTAGCTGATTTAGGTGCTAACATTAATCTCATGCCTTACAAAATGTTCAAGCAACTAGGTCTAAGGGAACCAAAGCCCACTAAGATAAGTATTCAACTAGCTGATAGATCTGTTAAATTTCCTAGGGGAATCATCGAAGATGTGCTAGTAAAGGTAGATAAATTTATATTCCCTATTGATTTTATTGTGCTTGATATGGATGAGGATATTGAGGCGCCTTTAATTTTGGGACGTCCATTCTTAGCCACTGCTAGAGCTGTTATTGATGTAGGGGATGGTAAATTAGTACTTAGAGTTGGTGAGGAAGAAGTCGTTTTTAAAATCTATGATGCTATGAAATTTTCAAAAGAACAAGATGATTCATGTTATTTTGTTGATATTATTGATTACTTTGTTCAAGATAATTTTCAGGAACTTTCTCTTACAGACACATTGGAACTTTGTCTTGTTCAAGGTGGGGGGAAGATGAAGTCACCACTGAAATTGAGGAAGTAAGAAAGGAGTTAGATTCTAATGAAATTATCACGAGACATATAAGTTATGAAAGTATAAAGATGAATGATGAGTTAAGACAGAAACCTTCCATTGATGAACCCCCTAAATTAAAGTTAAAGCAACTGCCAGACCATTTAGAATATGCCTTTTTAGGGGAAGATTCAACTTTACCACTTATTATCGCATTAAATTTAAGCATTGTAGAAAAAGAAGAATTACTCCACATGTTAAGGAAGCACAAGCAGGCTATAGCTTGGAAAATTTCAGATATTAAAGGAATTAATCCTTCTTTTTGCACCCACAAAATTTTAATGGAAGATGAATATAAACCATTGGTGCAAGCTCAGAGACGATTGAATCTCAACATGAAGGAAGTCGTAAAAGCCAAGGTAATTAAACTTCTAGATGCAGGCATTATTTATCCTATTTCTGATAGTTCTTGGGTAAGTCCTGTGCAGGTTGTTTCTAAAAAAGGAGGTTTGACCGTGGTGTCTAATGACAAAAAAGAGTCAATACCTACAAGAACAGTCACTGGATGGAGAGTTTGCATTGATTATAAAAAGCTGAATGATGCCACTCGAAAAGATCATTTTCCCTTACCTTTTATTGATCAGATGTTGGAAAGATTATCAGGTCACATGTATTATTGTTTCCTAGATGGCCTCTCCGGTTACTTTCAAATCCCGATAGCTCTAGAAAATCAGGAGAAAATGACATTCACATATCCATACGGTACGTTTGCTTATCGTAGAATGCCTTTTGGTTTATGTAACGCTCCTGCTACTTTTCAGTGATGCATGCTAGCCATCTTCAACGAGTTCGTGGAAGACATCATGGAGGTATTTATGGATGATTTTTCAGTTTTCGATAATTCTTTCCAACTTTGTCTTAATAATTTAAAACGTGTTTTGATGAGATGTAAAGAGACAAATTTAGTACTAAACTGGGAAAAATGACACTTTATGGTTCAAGAGGGTATTGTTTTAGGACATAAAATTTCTAGTAAAGGGATAGAGGTATATAAAGAAAAAATTGAAACCATTGAAAAATTACCTCCCCCTAATTCAGTTAAGGCTATAAGAAGCTTTTTAGGACATGCCGGTTTTTATCGCAGGTTTATTAAAGATTTTTCTAAAATAGCTAAACCTTTAACAAAGCTACTAGAAAAAGACGTGCTTTTCAACTTTGACCAAGAATGTTTAGACTCTTTTAATGCTCTTAAGGAAAAGTTAGTTAATGCCCCGATTATGATTTCACCTGATTGGAATCTACCTTTTAAACTAATGTGCGATGCAAGTGATTTTGTAGTAGGTGCAGTTTTGGGACAGCGAAGAGACAAGCACTTTCAACCGATCTATTATGCTAGCAAAACTTTGACAGCTGCTCAAGCAAATTATACTCCCACAGAAAAAGAATTGCTAGCCTTTATTTTTGCATTTGACAAATTCAGATCTTATTTGATTTTGTCAAAAGTCATTGTTTATACTGACCATTCTGCTCTTCGCTACCTTTTAACTAAAACTGATGCAAAACCTCGATTAATAAGATAGATTCTATTGTTATAGGAATTTGATTTAGAAATAAAGGACAAGAAAGGAGCTGAAAACTTGGCAGCAGATCACCTTTCAAGATTAGAAAACACACAACCCAAGTACCTCGATAAAATAAACGACTTGTTTCCTGAAGAACAACTCCTAGCCTTAGCAGATGCAGCAGTTCCTTGGTTTGCTGATTTTGCAAATTATTTAGCAGCTAACATAACCCCCAAAGGGCTGACCCATCAGCAAAAGAAGCGATTCTTCGCTGATGTGAAAAACTACTTTTGGGAGGATCCTTTTCTTTTTCGAATTTCTGCAAATCAGGTTATTCGAAGATGCGTTACTGAAACAGAAGCATACCAGATTTTAAATCACTGCCATTCAGGACCCATAGGAGGACATCACAGTGGAGCTAGAACTGCTCATAAGGTACTCGAACCAGGCTTTTACTGGCCTACACTTTTCAATGATACCAACATGTATGTGACCTTTTGTGATAAATGCCAGAGAACAGGTAATATTTCTCAACATAATGAAATGCCTCAGAGCTATATACTTTCATGCGAAAAATTTGATGTATGGGGTATTGATTTCATGGGTCCATTCCCTACTTCATTCGGGAATAAGTACATCCTAGTAGCGGTAGATTATATGTCAAAATGGGTGGAAGCCCAAGCCTTACCTACTAATGATGCTAGAATGGTAGTACAATTTTTGAAGAAACTTTTCTCTCGATTTGGAACACCTAGGATAATTATCAGCGATAGGGGCACCCATTTTTGCAATGCCCAATTTGAAAAAATTTTAAAAAGGTATAGGGTACACCATGAATAGCTACCCCTTATCATCCACAAACCAGTGGCCAAGTCGAAGTAACAAATAAGGAACTAAAATGCATCTTAGAGAAAACAATAGAAACAAATAGAAAAGATTGGTCAAGAAAGATAGAGGATGCTCTATGGGCCTATAGAACTACTTTTAAAACACCCATAGGTACATCTCCCTATAAACTTGTTTACAGAAAAAGTTGTCATTTGCCATTTGAACTTGAACATAAAGCATTCTGGGCTATTAAATTTTTAAACCTTGATTTTAAGCTTGCAGGTGAGAAAAGATTAATGTAGTTAAATGAGCTAGATGAATGGCGTTGCAAAGCCTACGAGAACTCACGACTATATAAGGAAGCCATGAAGCGACGTCATGACAAACGACTGAAACAACCTAAGCAATTCAAAACAGGTGATCTTGTCTTACTCTACAACTCAAGGCTGAGACTATTTCCTGGAAAACTCAAATCAAGGTGGTCAGGTCCATTCACTGTTCAAACTGTCTTTTCATATGGCACAATTGAGGTAACTCACCAAAACCACGGTACGTTCAAAGTAAATGGCCATAGGCTTAAACACTATAGACGTGAGAAGTTTAAAGATAATAGGGAGGGGCTTCAGCTCCACGAAATCCCTTCATGATACATCCAGGCAGAGTCGAGCTTAGACTCTAAATAAGCACTTCTCGAGAGGCAACTCGAGCACTAACTTAGTAAATTTTCCTTTATTTTTTGATTTTAGTATTTTTATACATCAACTAACCCTTTTAAATGCAGAAATTTGGGACCACACGGCCATGCCCACGGGCGTGTCCAAGGCCGTGTGAACACTTAAAGCAGAGACACGGTCGTACACACGGCAGGCCGTGTGTAAACAGAGCACAAATTTTCCAAAAACACGGGCAACCAATAAATCGCCATGGCCATACGACATGGCCATGGAAAACCTTTCAACTTAGACACGGGCTTACACAAAACTACATGCCCGTGTCCCTAGACCGTGGCCAACACGGTCAATTTAGACACGACCGTGTGACGACCTACATGACCGTGTGATTAACGAAGAACCGATCGCAAACGGTCGTGTGACCACTCACACGGACGTGTGAAAAGCAAACAAGATCTCAAACGGCCATGCGAGATGGCCAACACGGGCGTGTACTTCGAACCAGGCACGCCAAAACCACCGAATTTCGAATCACATGGGCAAAACCCGAGCCACACGGGCGTGTTCCATGCCCGTGTGACCCAAAAACTATAAATAAAGGATCACTATTCACTTCTCCTTCACTCAAACCCTAAATCCTCTCACCCAAACTCTCCCCCAACCACCGTAAACGCCGCCTCTGACCCTCAAAACACTACCACGCTTGTATAGGACTATCCCACGCTCGTGCAAAGCACCCCACAACCGTTTGGAACCTCCCCCATGACCATGCACATCTCCTATTTTGTTCTATTTTCCTCATTTTTCTCTTTTATTTTTTACTAATCTATTTTATTTATTTTTATCATGATTATATTTAGATTTAGAATTAATTCAAGCATGGAATCAGTTACACTAGGATGAATAATCTAGAATAGTATAGAACATTTCATAATTTTATGCCACTTAAAATCACATTTGATTGCCATTTATCTCATGCATTTAGTATAAATACATAATTATGTTGCCTATTTTTAATATCACATTAGGATGGATAATTTATATTATTTAGGTTAGTCCCCATTTTATGTTTTTAGGAACATCGTTATTTTAATCTTCCTTGTATTTCATTTATAGTCATTTTCATTTTAATTTTAGGACTAATGCTTGTTATTTTATTTTGAGGCATCATGTCATCATCGCGCGGTAAAAAAGCTGTTGTCCCTGCTTCAAAGAAACGCAAGGGACCCGGTGGTTCGTCCTCGCGACCCATTACTGAAAACCACCATCCTTTCCTTCGTTTTTTGCAAGCTTCCTAGGAGGAGCGATATGAAATACTTCGAGCTTGCACCATAATTTCTGGCCGATGCATAGATTGGGCCGCCCTTGAGCAAATACACCTAGTAGTCGTGGAGCCTACATACTTAGAACTCACTCTCGAGTTCTGCTCCACATTCCATCTTCAGACCGTGATGAGTAGATACGATAATCCAGGAACAGTCCAGTTTCGTTTGGGAGGTCTCGTGCGACAGCTCAGTGTCCCAGAATTTGGCATAGCTCTCGGTCTCTATACCGAGCAATTTATGGAAGATGAGGACCTCTCCACGCTTCACCGCCACATTCATTTAGCACCATCTAAGTGTTGGGAGGCCCTAGTCCCTGCATCATCAACATACGACCCTAGTCGCTCTAAAATGACCAAACTTATCCCGACCCTGAGGTATCTACATTCTCTTTTTGCACACACACTAACCGGCAGGGGAGAGAGCACAGGGGTCATCCGTACCTACGATGCCTACTTCCTATGGTGCAAGGCGAACGCACATGTTATCGACTTAGTTTACTTCATCGCCCATGCAATCCAGCATCAGATAGAGAGGCACCGCAAGGGCGTAGTTTCTATGGGCCCGTACATTACGAGATTATGCCGCTATTTTGGCCTATTCAACAACGCAGCCCAGACATCCTCATATACTTTGGCCAGCCGAGCTGCCACCCCGTCGTCGCCCATCTCATGCAGCAACTTTATACACTGACATATCTGAGCGCCTATCACGATTCGAGCAGCAATACTTCCAGCGCTTCGACCACATCGACGCCACACTACAGAAAATATACCAGCACCTTCACATCACTTCCCCACCGCCACCGCGTGATCCACCTGAGGATTAGAGATTTCTATTCCTCCTAACTTTATTTTTATCTTAACTTTTCTTTTAACATTGATCCCTATTTTTACCTTTTCCATTCTTCTAACTTTATTTTCCTTTTTATTTTTATTTTTAGTTCATTTTATCTTTTTCATTATTTGAATATTGGTATTTTTAGAATTTAGTCTATTATTTTTCTATTATTTCTTTTTCTATTTTTCATATCGGCTAATGCCTAACGAGTAATATCTATTAATCCAAATTTCCCATGACTAATAAATACTTTCGCAGTTTCAAAGGAGCCTTACAGCTCATATCTATGTGGAAATGGGAACACCCTGCCACAACTGCCGACTCTTCCAATTCCAATATCCGTCTCACAAATTCATCTAAAATTCAGGGAGTTTCATGCCTTTCTCTATCTTATGATCTTGTGCTTTTATTGCTACTAAAGTTATCTTTGTACATTGAGGGCAATGTACATCTTAAGTGTGGGGGGGAAACCTATTTTCAAGTCTTTACACTCTCTTTGAAATCCCTAAACTTTTTCTTACTAACATTTTGCATTGTTTTCAATTTCTCACTTTCACTCTTTGCATTATCTTCAATCTCCTATTAGGAATATATTCTGATTAATTTATGATTTTTATTGATATGTGAGAATTAAGACATAGGTGCTTGTACTTTGATTATTCAAACTTTAAAACATTAGGAAATCAAGCATGATAAGTTGAAATTTTTTATAACTCTAATTTTTTCATAAGTTATTTTCCTTAATTCTAAGTGCTATCTTGAGATTCGAAATTTGCAGGATTGACATCAAAAGCCATAATTCTGGTGAGATTTTTGAGCTTTTTGAGTATACATTCTTTCATGCTCACTTTTATTATTGCTTTGAGTGAGTCAATACTGATTTGTTATTCTAGAACTTGCTTCGATTATACATGTCGAGACCACATCATTGATTTGATATACCGAAATGATAAAGGCACCTAGGATTTAACCCACTTACTCCATAAAAGCCTACCTCCATAAATTAACCCCTAGTGAACCCCATTGAGCCTAACAACCTTTTCTTTGACTTACCTCTAATATTAACCTTTCACCCATTTTTTGTTAAATTCCATTAAATTATTTTGACCCCTATTTTTGTCGAGATTTGAGTTGAAATTTTCATCTAGCTTTATTCTCTTTTCCAGATTGTAAAGTTTCATTCGATTTATGGTATTGTTCTTAATTTAAAAAAAAACGTATGTACTAATTCAATTGTAATCTGTAATAGTTTAAATAGTTTTTTCATATTTTTATTTTAAGGCTACCAAGGCGAAAATGATGTTATCATAAGAATTAGCTCGAGAAATATGTTCCAGTGATAGAGATTTTTCTAGCTCGATAATTTTTCAGTTCAATCTCGATTCTAACCCTCTATTGCAGCCTGTGACAACACCCCTAACCAAGCCCCATTACAACCATTGAAAGACCTTTTGATCGATGTATCATATCAATCTACAGTGGTGGAGATCTGATTTTCTAGCAAGCCTATGGCAATAACTTTTTAGGTTGACTAGAGAGTATTGAATTCTTGAACCCTAAACACCTTGAGTGGATAGAGTGAATCTTTAGTGAGGATGTCAACTCCTGTTAATTAAGATGGAGAGATAATTACTTAGGAGAAGGGAGAAAACTTATGTTTCAATGATAAACTTCTCAACTTAGAGTAATTGAATACTTAATGTTCTTCTGATTGAATTATCATTGTATGATTACCTATGGATTTGTTTGAAACATTATTAATAACGATTGTAAGTTAAGAGGAATGATTCTTAATTAGGGATTGAGATTTTGCTTGAGGACAAGCAAAGGCTTAAGTGTGGGGGTATTTTGATAAACGATAAATTATACATATTTTTACCTCATGTTTAGCCTCATTTCTAGATGAATTATTATTAATTTTGTGAGAATCGGTGCTCTTAACCCTTCTATTTCATGTTATATACTCAGGAGAGCATAGGGAAGAGAAAAGAATGAAAAACGGACTAGAAACGAAGAAAATAGGCCAAAGTGTAAAAATGACACGGCCCAAGAAGTCACCACACGGTCGTGGCACACGACCGTGCCACACAAGGTCCAACATGGCCCAGCCCCGACAAGCATGGCCAGGCTACACAGTCGTGCCACCTCAACAGGCCCGAACACGGCCCTTATCGAAACCACACGGGCGTGGCACATGGGCGTGTCCCTGTCGTGAGGAAGTGCAATTTCACTCGGATTTGGATGCTTAAAGGCTAAGAAAGGCATCCCAAAGCTCTTTATAAAGACCCTAGGAGGCAACTCTAGGGGGTACACTCTTTTCTCCCAAGAAGGAGCGCCATATTTCTGCCAACACAAGGAGTGAAAGTAAGGAATTACTCCAAGGGAAGCTGATTAATTCATCCCAGAAGCCAGAATTCTACATCAAGGCAGAGGATCTACCTAAATTCCTTCAGGGGTTTTTGGGTTCTTTATGTTTTGTTATCTTATTTCTTCTGAGATGTTTTCTTTATTAATTATGAACTAAACCTCTCAAATACTTGAGAGGGATGAAACCTAAGATAGATCTTGTTATTATTTATTCTTGAATTGTATGATAAATATTTGAATTGTTCTTAATTATGTGTTCTTCTTTCTTGAATTAATAATCCTAGGTATTACTTCAAGAAACTGATGTGCTTAGGCAGAGGAGCAAAAGTCCCTATTTTAAGAGTAGATCTACCATAATTAAGCGAAGTTGCATGCAACCCTAGACATAGGGCGATATAAATCTACCGGATTAGGGTCAAACCTAATAAGGGGATCTATAGATCGAATTAATGCAACCTAGGGGTGTTAATTAATAAAGAAACTTTAGTTAACCACCTAGGATTAGTTGTTCTTATCCTCGACGGAGGTATTAACATAGGTTAGGGATCTCTACGAATCATGTCAAGTGAAGAAATCTCTAGTTCAAGAAGCCAATAACAAGTGAAGTCTAGGTGGATTCTCCCTTGAGTATTGCTCATATCAATCAGCTTTTCCCGAAAGTTTTCCCCAATTTACTTTTTGTGCATTTTTAGTTAGTTTTAGAATTAGTTTCAAACAACCTTCTTTTATTTTTAGGCTAGATAATAGAAAGAAAGTAAGTATTAGTACTTTTGGTTCACTTGGGTACGATAACTCGGTCTTACCGCTAAACTATACTATTGTTCGGTAGGTGCGCTTGCCTTTAAAATCGTGATATTAGTTAGTTTTTGGTGTGATCAATTTTTATAAATTTTATTAGTTAATATCGCGAGTATCAGAAGTCTGTATCCTTAGTAAAGGTTTAGTGGTAGAATCATGGCACTGAGGAAACCACGTGAGAACCTGAGGACTTGAGGCGTCAACAGTATCCTCATCTGTTCTGATCAGGTAAGTTTCGAGGTTAAAATTTCTTTTAGGTGGTAGAGTTGTAACGCCTTAAATATTTGTTTCTGTTTCCTTAAATTTGACATAAATCTGTATCTGCTTCAGCGGTTAAGTGTTCTGGGTATGTGTGTGAGGTCCCAAGTTCAAGCCATACTCTTAGCAAATTTTGTAATTTTTCTGATATAAGCCTTGCACTTGAGGAGAAGGTTCATGTTTAATTGTTTATAAGCATATATAAGAATAAGCTTGCTGGTTTAAGTGGTAAGCGAGTTTACGAGTTGAGGGGAGGTCCTATGTTTGAATCCCCATGCGACGTCTGGCATTGAGAGTAGTTTGAGTGAAATTGAAATGCTGAGCAATGGTTGGTTAGTGGGATTAGTGGGAGAAATTTGAGGGATATGGGGAGAAGCATCATAATATCTGATTTTATTGGCAAAATTTGTTTTTCTCTTTCTCTCCAAAATTCTAACTTCATTTTTCCCTTTCCCTTCTTTTGGTTTCCTTTTCTATTCCTCCTTATTTTCCAGCATTCAAAATTCACCGAAATTTTGCTTTCCAATGTCAATTTTTTTGTTCTTTAGTATTTTTCTGCGAGTTGGTAAGTAACATAAGGGAATTGTAGTTTAGACTTTTGATTAGCCAATTAAAGGTTGATAATATTCTATTTTGGGCAGCATAGAATCGTGAAGAGTGAAATCCTCCTCGTGCTGTGTCGTAATCGAACCGTTCAGAGCGTGTTAGGTAAGCGATAAGCGCTTGATTTCAGTTATGTTAGGTTTTGAGTGTTCGGTTTAATCAAATCTTAAGACTAATTCTGAGTATTATTATGTCAATTATTAGGTTCTGGTTATCTTGAGAGTGATTGTGCAACAAAATGATACCAGGTGTGTATCCGAAACATAAAAAAAGAGACACGATGAAAGCCAAAAAACCATACTGTCGATGTCACACTGGCGTTTAGTCGCCCGTGTGGTAGGCCATGTGTGACGACACAACTATATAGTTGACGAGGGCATGGACATGCGTAAGACGCGGCCATGTAGTGGTCAAAGTGTGGCCGTGTGAGCCACAAAAGCTAAGCCTAGTAGGGCGTGTGGGCCACACGGGCGTGTGAGCCCACACGGGCATATGGGTTTCCGTGCTAGGCTGTTTGATCCACACGGGCAAGGTCAATTTAAGCGTGTGGGCCATACGAGCGTGTTGGGCCACACAAGCATGTGGGCCCATTTATCTAAAATGTTTCCTATAGTTGCACGGGTCATCCTAAACGACTGTGGGCCTACTGTAGAATCGATAAAGGCTAAGTTAATCCTATTCTGTATGATATGATAATCTGATAGACTGAAATTCTTTACTGAACAAGACAGTATTATAAATGTCTGATTACTATTCTATATGCTTATATCTTATCTAATTAGTAGCATGTTGAGCTTGTTAAATTGTACATCTATTTCTGTTTCTGTTATTGGGGTGGGATGATGTATATTAGAGAAAGTGTTCTGAAAGGCTATTTACGTCTATTATCTGGTAGCATGGCTACATTATATATGTTATGGGTCGCATCAGTACTATATGGTGTGTAGGGCGAGGTGGGTGTTTTAAACCCCACATGGTGTGTAGGGATAGTCGGAGATGGTGTGTAAAGGATGGGGACAGAACTTCTGATTTCTGATTTGCATAACTGTATCTGTATCTGAAATGGGCTTAGGCCCGAATCTGAATCTGAATCTGTATCTGTATTTGAAATGGGCTTAGGCCCAAATCTATATCTATCTGATTTGTGATATTCTGTATGCTTGCATGCTTAATTCTGTTGGGTTACAGAATGAGTTCACGTAAACTCACCCCTTTTCTATTTATTCTGTACATGTAATCCACAGTTTTTGGCAGATCGGTGCTGCAAAGCCCTGCGGTGACCACATGTTTGAACTAATTTTAGATACGGTTTAGTTTTTAAATTCTAATTTAATCTATTTTTTATGTAACTCAGACTTTACAGACTATTTTATTTAATTTGCGTTTGACTGCATCTTTATAATTTTATAACTGCAATACTTGATAAAAACTCAGACTTTACCAAAAGCAATAGTTTCCTAAAATCTGGAACATTTTTCCTAAACACAACGATTTTATAAGCTTCCACTACAAATACGTTTTACCTCTAAGCGATTAAATGAATAAGAGCTTTAAAATTGATAATAGCAAAAAGGGCTAACGAACTAGTATGGTTTTAACTTGACATCACCATTTTCAAAACCCTATTATGTGACACCACTATATTTGGCCATAATGTCTAGACCGGGTTTAGGGTGTTACATCTTTCATTATTTTGCTTGTTCATTGTTTAATCGGGTCAATCTCCAACAAGAGCTATCAGAACTAGTTCAATTTTCGTATATCAGCTTTTCAGATATGATAACAACAATATTTGACATTGAGAAGCTTGATGGCGTCACAAATTTAAATCTGTGACAAGTTTAGAGATGATAGCAATTCTAGTTCAGATCGACCTGAAAAAGGTTGTTACCTGGAAAAAGCCTGAGAATCTAGATCAAACAGAATGAGAAGAGCTTGATGAACAGGCCCTACCTGCAATCTAGTTGTGCTTCTCGAATAAGGTATTGTAGGAGGTATTGATAAAGAAAACCTCATCCACCATGTGGAAATGGTTAGAAACTCTTTATGCAACTAAACCTCTAGCTAATCATTTGGTGTTGAAACAACATCTATTTACGTTTCGCATGAACGAATATGAGCTTCTTAAAGATCATATTAGTCAATTTATTACTCTCTTGAATCATTTAAAGAATGTTGAGGTTAAGATTGCTGATGAAAATCAGGCTACATTATTATTAAACTCTTTACCCTCTTCATATAAGTAATGAAACCCTAATTTATGGCAGAGACAAACTCTCATTCGAGGAAGTGAATGGACTTTTTTTATTAAAGACAAACTTGACAATGATTTTGGTTCAGATAGATGGGCAGATATGCAAGTTTTCATTTTGGTAGCATCAAAGAAGCGAGACAAAATGTGTTGCTATTGTAAGAAGTTAGGTCAAGAAAAAGCATATTATTATAAACTGCGTAATAAAATGGTTGTTGAAAGTAACGAAGAAGATATAGCTGGTGCTAATTTAGCTGACGAAAGTGGTGATGATTTTTTGTTAGTGTCAACGAGTGATAGCTCCGAGCTTACATCTGAGTGGATCCTAGATTCGGGATATTCTTTCCACATGTGTCCAAATAGAGAATGGTTCTCCACATACAATTCAGTTGAGGGTGGAGGTGTGCGCATAGGAAACAATTCATCCATTAAGATAACTAGTATTAGTAATGTTAAAATTAGGATGCATGATGGGACAATTAGGACACTTTCAGATGTCAGGTATGTACCTGATTTATGAAAGAATCTCACGTATCATGTGAGTATGGCGCCATCACCTGAGAAGCCGTGATCGCTTTGAAACTTGAGGTCCAAGTTGATGGTGATTATATCGTCTTCGGTTGAAGTGTAGCTAATGTTTTAAGTTTATAAAGGTTATGTTGTCAAGGGATGGAACATGAATGGGGCCATATTTGATGGTGCTAATACAAGCATGACAACGAGTCTTCTCATCAGAAGAGTATGGTTTCATAATACTCAAACATAGGTTCGAGGAAGGAAAACGCAAGGGGTCTTCCAGTACAATCAAGTTATTCATGTTGTCTGTCTCCACCGAAGGCGGTGACCTTGTTAGTATAACCTGGTACACCTCGATGTTGTCACAAGTTATAATAATAGGGTCACGACCTTCGGTGGTGGTGGATAAGACACATCACTTGATCAAACTGAAACGCCACTGCATTTTTCTTCATTGTGTTTATGTTTGAGTTATATAAAACATCCTCTTCTGGTAAGAAACTTGTTGTCGTGCTCAAATAACCATTGTCAACTACGGTCCCATTTATGCTCCATCCCTTTATGACATAACATTTGTAAACTTGAAGCCCTAGTTACACTTCAACCTCAGACCGTATAATCATCGTCAACTATAACCTTGAGTTGCAACACGATCCAATTTCCCAAGAGATGGCTCTATACTCACATGGCAGATGAAATTTGTAGGTCACCCGGCTACACGACATCCCTATAAATTCAAACATTCCTTAAAACTATAATAATGTCTATTTCAAGCATGGATAAAAATGAATCTACCGACTTCTAATTTCTAATTGCAAAAAAAAAAACCCAAGTGAAAAAGCATCCTATAAGATCTGTTTTCACTTCTCTCTCCAAAAATAGTACAGATCAATACCTTTTTAAGATTTCAACATAATTTCTCAAATAATTTTTCTCACCGTATATACATAAATTAACCATCATCTCCATTTTGATAAGAAAAAAATTAAACTAAATTCAATATTAGTTTAAAACCCACTCATTCTCTCTCTAATTTTTTCCTTGATCATATCCAATCAAAATCTTTTCTTTCATCCCGTTCCACATAATTTATTTTCTCTTTTCCTCTTTATCTTCTTCACTACAACTCCATCTGCTTTCTGCTTTGTTTGGTTACCAAGGAAATATAAAGCCAACCACAAAATTATTAAAAAAATGGACTGAAAAATGAAAGAATAAGGGTGAGGTTAGCTTAGCTTACATTCTTAGTAATAAAATCATTATGGCATAAAACAGTGAAGATAATTTTAATACCAACTATAGAAAACCGAATCCATATCCTCTGCATATAGCGTGGCTCAAAGAGCTAAACGTTTTGTAGGAGATGAATTTTCAAAATTGTAAGCGTAACCGTTAATCGAAGTTTTGCTTCTACGAGTCATATAATTAGAATTTGACTTGTTTTAATTGCCATGAAAACCTTTATATAATATATGAAAATCCACAAAGCATTCAACCAAAACTTTCTTTAGTCTATTCACTCCCTCGACATCTCTTCGTAATTTCTTTTAACAGATAATTTTTTTCCTCGCTTTTTTGGTTAATCTGCTTAACTTGTCATTGGGAAAACTAATTTAATTTTGCACTAATTCCTTACATACATATACCTCTAATAAATAGCAATAAAGCAAAACCTATATTTTAGGCGCATTCTTAAAGAAAAAAGGTGGGGTTACCTTATCGAGTGGCGTGAATTCCTTAAATATCCCAATTTTTAGGAAAAATTATGAGACAAGGCCATTTTTCTTAGATTTATTAAAATATACCAATTTTGAAGAGAAAGTGTGAAAACTAATTCCAACTGGACACTTTTTAGTGGATTTTACAGGAAAATGCTTTCAATTGAATATGTTTTCAGCTTTGGTTGTATGGTTAAATGTTAGTACTTTTATTCTTGAGTCTGAGTTTGATTCTTTTCCTATTCACATTTGTATTTTTTTTATTTCATGTTGCTTCAAGCTTTTCCCATTTTTAATTAATATTTTTAACATATTAGCTCCTTTTGTTAGATGGTTAGATAATTGCGTCTGAGGTTCCATTATTTTTATAAGCATATTATGTATTTTTTTATGTTGTTTCAAGCTTTTTTTATTTTAATTAAGAATATATTAATATGCTTATAAAAATAATGGAACCTCTAACTCAAAGATGTAGTTTCAATTATTTGATACGAACTCGTCTCGTGGTTGAATCGAGTCGTTTGTTGCCCAATCGTGAATTTGAGTAGAATGATTTGTTTAGAAATGAAATAAGTTTTAATTCAAAGAAAAAGTTTGATGAATGAAAGAAATGAGTTTAAAGTAGGGTAACAAAATGGTTAAACGAAGATAATGGATAAATTGACTAAGGTCGAAAATGAACCAACAATATTGGATTGTTGACTCGAATCTCCAATGGCTCTTAGATGATTTATGATTTAAGGAAAAACAACAAAGGATAAACCTTAACCCACTATCAATTAGTGATAGGAACCAAATGTATACGAACGCAACACTCGAAAGTGATAAGTTCAGTTAACAATGGAAATGATAGACACCACAAGCGATGCTTGATAAGTCAGATCAATTCCAAAAGAACAAAGAGAATTGGATAACTCACAAATCTCAAATTTAGCATAAATTCAGCAAAGAAAAAGTTCCCTTTCAATAGGCTAATTACAAATATTTATAGTGTTAAAAGAGGCCTAGTTGAATGGTCATATTTATCCATCTTAATGATCTAATAATGAGTTAAATTAAAGCTCACAAACTTTTGAAATTCTAGGCCTAAGTAACTCCATCCTTCAATATGATTTAATTCTTCAATTAAGCTAATTTCAAAAACTTTTGAAGTTTCCATTGGCCAACCGAATAGACACCAGCAGCTTTAGATGGAATTTTGAATGCTTGAAGTGATTACTTAAGAAGCAAACAATTATGGAAGAAGAAAAGGCTGCTGTCGAATTTAAGGAATGTTAATGCTTCTTTAATTGTCATAACAACTCCTTTAAAATGATATGTAATGTTCCCCTCTTGTATGTAACCGAATTTAACTTGAAAAGTCACATTAATCACTTTGTAACAACCCATGAATGTAACGGTTTCAGCTGATTAGTCACCTGCAATCAAACACATTAAAATAAACACATTAAACACATTTAAACACAAAAAAACACATTTAACACTTAACTTAATTAAATAGACTCAAAAACACATGCATCAATAAATTATTCCAGCAACTAGATTAATTAAGAGAAGTATAATTAAGTAAACTTAAAACTCATACATCAATAAATTATTCCAGCAACTAGATTAATTAAGAAAACCATAACTTAATAAAGTTCAATAACTCAATTATTTAATCTAAGATGAGTTGAATAAAGTCCAAGAACTCATTTATTAATCTAAGATGAGTTTAATTACAAAACAAATTCAACTTGCAATAAATTGCAAGTGACGCTTAGCGAGCTGAATGAGCTTACAATTAAGCTTCATTTTGCCCTTAGGTCCCTCGAGATTAGGCCACTCTCGTTGATGTCGAGTTGTGTCGCAACATTTGCATCATACCCTCGAGATTAGGCCACCCTCGGGATTGCATCATACCCTCCCTCTTTAAGATGATTTGTCCTCAAATAGGGCCATTTACTCACGAAAAATTTTTCATCGTCACGAACACCTTTGTTCATGAATCTGAAAAAATCATTTCCAATGGTTCGCAAGGGAAGCAGGTTATTTGCATACCCTCCCTTTTTAGAAGGGTACCACTTCAGATTGTCACCTACACAAAAATGAAACAAATTAGCGGCGCTAGAAATTATAAGATCAGCAGAATTTCCTGAAATCACATACAAAAATTTAGCAAATGAAACAATGCCGGAATCAAAAACATGATTTGGCCATACCTTCTCATGATGGATTGAAACTTTCATTGATGGCATCAAACCAGAATCACAAAGCATTTGAAAGTTATAATCTTGGAAAACCAAGTTCCATAACTCAAATCCCTTAAATGATATCATAGAATAATAATTTCTGAGATCAAAAGCAAAGTTCTCTCTTACCATTTCAATCTGACTCGAAAATTTTATGACTAGCATCATGGAAGGAACATGAAGCAAGTGAAACTTGTAATCGTGCAAAGAATATGCGAATCCTTTTAACCATGTCATAGAATAATCTCTGGGATCAAAGGTTAGAATTTTCATTTGCATCTCATCACAGTTCAACAACTTTATTTTCAGATTTAAAGATAAAACATCACACAACAAAAAATTATTTACACATTCATTCAAACAAAATTTGCGATGCTTGCTTTCTCTCATAGACGATCAATAACAAACTCCGGGATTAAACATATGATTTTGATCATTCTTCCCAAAATACAACAAGAATTCCTTTTTCATCAATAAACTACGCATGTTAAGCAAAGAGAAATTAAGCACAAATATACTCAAACAATCGAGCCTCTTAGATCTCATGTGAACAAACTTGCACAAACATGTGAATTTCGCACAACTTAGAGGATATTCAATAACATCATAAACAAACATATTAGGCATTTTATGTCTCAACTTTTTAGTACACGAAATCAGATGTTGTTTGTGCGGAATTGATCTTTCTTCAACAACAAGCTTACCAACGCTATTCTCAACAACAGAAAAGTTCTTCAAACCATGATTCAAAAAAAATATTCAATAATCAAATTATGATTTTCAACCAAATCAAGATGAATATCTCTTTCACAAGCTAAGTTTTTTGTAAGCTCACCATTAATATGCATGGAAAATCCGTCTGGTGTAGAAAATCCGTTACCCAACCATGCTAATAAGGGGGTAAACGCGATAATCAAGAATGTGGGGAAAAGAATCAAGAAGAATATTGCAAAAGTAAAAACCCCACTAAAATGGGTTTTAAAACAAATGATAGACATGGGATTAATCATTCAGAATTCAGAGGAGATACCTAAAGGAATAAGGAACTACTGTGAGTTCCACGCTGAAGAGGGTCATAAAATCCAAGAATGCACTGAATTCAAAGCTTTGGTGCAAAGCCTAATGGATAATAAAGAGTTGAAATTCCTTGAAGAAGTCAAATGCCTAGAAGGAATGTTGGGGAATTTGAACATTAAAGCCGTATCTGAAAAAGGAGCCGGGGAAGAGAATTTATCAGGCATTTGCCGTTACGAGCCTGGAAGTGTTTTGAACAATGGGACTGTAAAGGAGATCCTTGTATTTTTTAGAGCCAATTCGGAGTAATGTCTAGAACACGCTTATTGCTCTGAGCCTAGAAACAATAAGAATACTTTTGTGAAATAGGCCTATGTCCAGCATCTTTATTTCAATAAAATGCATCTTTGCTTCTCACTTCGAGCCAATATTCTTTTATTATTTCCATTTCACACATAATCATACCACGCAAGTAAATATTATTAGAATCTTTTGTTCTTCGGATCTTCCTTTGTCCCTATAACAGGTCTCCAGATATCAATGATATGAGCGACACTGCTATTGACTCAAAACCTACTTTTGAGCAAGATATGTGTCCAGAGGAAGTTCAGGACTTTGAAGATGACCAAGACTGTAGCTTATCTTCTAATTTTTTAAGGATGGTAAAACAAGATGTGAAACAGATCCCACTTTACAAAGAATCAATGGAACCTATGGCCTTTCTATATGTGGGGCATGGATGTCAGTGGGCCAATCTTCTAAAGAGTATCGATTCATCTTTGTGTTTGTCGATTACTTCACCAAGTGGATAGAGGCTACTTCATATACCGATGTCACAAAGTCGACAGTCAGCAAATTCTATGTCGGTATAGAATGCCAAAAAGGATCATATTTGACGATGCAATAAATTTGAACGATAGCACAATATTAGAAGTTTGTAGTCAGTTCAAGATCAAGCACCACATCGCCCGAAAATGAACGAGCCAGTGGAAACCATCAATAAGAAAATTAAGAAGATCGTGGGGAAAATGATGGAGACTCATAAAGATTGAATTGAGAAATTGCCATCTATGCTTATCGAACGTTTATCAGGACCCCCACTGGGGCAATGCCTTTCTCATTGATTTATAGAGGCGATTTTGCCCATTAAAGCCGAGATTTCTTCTCTTCGAGTTTTGTCAGAGATGAAGTTAGTTGGAGCAGAATAGATCCAATTTTGATATGATCAAGGAAATCTGATTGAAGAAAAGAGGTTGAAAGCTATCCGTCATGATCAAATATACCAAAATGATGAGAGATTATGATGAAAATGTTTGTCCCAGATAATTCTATAAGGGAGACCTAGTTTTGAAAAAGATCCGTCCCATATAAAAGAATTTTAGAGGGAAATGGATACCAAATTAGGAAGGACCTTATGTGGTGAAGAAAGCCTTCTTTGGAAGAGCATTGATATTGACCAAGATGGATGGCAAGAACTTGCCTAATCCTGTGAATTCTGATTCAATCAAAAAATACTTCAGTTTAAAAAAAACAACAAAATAAAAAAAAATAAAAATGAAAAGGAAAGAAAAGGGAAGAAAAAGAAAAGAAAAATATGAGGCCAAGGCGAAAACTCGCAAAGGGCGCCTTGAGAATAAAGGGGTTTTGAGTTGAAAACCCAGGAATGGGCAATTCAAATTTTTGATTGAAGGTAGGGCATGCGCTAGTCTTCCTATGCCTAAATTAACAAGGAAGAGGGATGCTACATCTTGGGGCACCAACAAAGTACTCTAGGTCTTCTGAACACATATCAAGTGCAAAGGATCCTCAAGAAGTTTGGTGCAGAGAAGCTCATGCTGAGATATCTGGGGCACCTATTTTTTATCTTATTCATTTTGAATTTTAGAAAAATTTGCTATCTTGGTTATTTCATTTTCGAGCTTTGCTACCAATAAAATTTCGTCTTGTCCATTGTGATAATCTTTTTCAAGCATTTTTATTGAAATAATTATTATTAGGCCAATAATATTCAAGCAAAAGGAGTTTTGCATATTACTCTAAAAGCTTCCAAATAGTACGAGGCCCCGAAATAGGACCATTAGTTAGAATTAACCAAATTCATAAGTTGAAAAAATTTGGGAAAGAATAGCCCAAATTGTAATTATTTTTTCAGGTTTTCTGTCAGACATACTAGCTGAAGAAGAAGACAGAGTAATACATCAATGATAGAACTTTGATGAACAATGAGCAATGATAGCCCAAACATTAAAAAGGGATCGTTCTCATGACATTCTGTATTTATGCAAATGTCATACACATCTAGTTGGAAGCATTTGATTCGTTTTAATCACAACTTCCTAATTATTTGCCATAAAAATAGGCCCATGAAATGAATTTTACAAGCCATGTTACCTAGAGAATGGTGTAACAGATCAATGAAGTTACAAATTCCATACCCCTGAAATTGCAGTAGAATGGATTGAAGTTATCATGGCGAATCTTATCTCCCTAAAGTTACAATGGAGCAGATTAAAGCCATAAACCTTATCTCCCTGAAATTGTAGTGGACCGGGTTGAAGATATAAGTCTTATCTCCCTGAAGTTACAGTGGAGAAAATTGAAGATAGCAAATCTTATTTCCCTGAAGTTACAGTGGAACATATTGAAGTTATAAATTACAGATCTTATCTATCTGATGTTGCAGTAGAGCAGATCCAAACAAATTTCATCTCCCTAAAGTAATAGTGGGACAGATTGAATTTATTATGGCGAATCTTATCTCCCTGAAGTTGCAGCGAAGCAGATTGAAGCCACCAACCTTATCTCCCTGAAGTTGCAGTGGAGTAGAATGAAGAAGTGAATCTTATTTCCCTGAAGTTGCAGTGGAACAGATTGAAGCTACAAGTTACGAGTCTTATCTCATTGAAGTTGCAGTGGAGCAGACTGAAGATAGCAAATCTTATCTCCCTAAAGTTGTAGTGGAGAAGGTTAAAAATAAACAAATCTTATCTCCCTAAAGTTGTAGGGGAGCAGATTGAAGATACAAATCTCATCTCCCTGAAGTTGCAGTGGAGCAGATTGAAACCACAAATCTTATCCCCCTGAGGTTGCAGCGGAGTAAATTGAAGTTACAAGTATTATCTCCCTGAATTTGCAGTGGAGTAGATCGAAACAACAATTCTTACACCCTTGCAGTTGCAGTGGGATCGAATGAAACTCCTTGAAAAAGAGAAGCATCAAAGAGGTCGAGATTTTGCAAGACCAGGCAAATTTAGCCCTTTTTAAAATCTTTGCTTCATTCCCATTACACGCCAATAAACAAAAAGGGGCAGATGTAGAGGCCCAAATTTCCCCGGCCTGAAACAGAAACTAAAAAAAAATAAAATCCAAAAAGTACAGTCCAATTACAAAATGAGTTGGCGCAGTTTTACAATTACAAAACCCAAAAAATTTAAAAAAACCCTAATGGCCAAAATAACCCAAAAACTAAACAAGTTTCAGCAAAAAAAAAAAAAGAGAAAAGAAGAAACCCTAGGCGTTGCCCTTCACGCGCCGCATGTCAGCAGGCCACCGCGCGCGCCACTCCACCACGTTACCCACATAGCACGTCCGCCCATGTACCTACAAAAAAGGCAGAATAATCAACAAAAAAAAAGTTGTAAATATGGCTGTATAAAGCCACAAATAGGGATGTAAGTTTTTTTACGATTTTTTAATACAAACATAAAGGTTGAATCCAAAACAGATTCGAGTACACCTAAAATAATCAAAAAACAGCAAGTGATTGAAGGAAAGAAACAAGGTTCAAACGTGCTAAGTTTTTTATTTATTTTTATGTTCTTTATTTTCCCTTTTTCGAACTATTTATATATATACATATTTCTTTTTTTTTCTCTTTAAAACTATTTACATATATATGTATAAATCTCAAAAAAAAAGTATAAAAAGGGAAAAGATTTATCTTTTTTTTTCGATTTCGCCGAAAAAAGGTGACTTTTTGACTTTTTGGCTGCCGTAGACAGCGACACCATGCCGGTGGCCGGCGCAGCGACGATCGATCAGAGCTCTCACCGGATTCTCAAACCCTGTAGAGAAAAAAAGAGAGGGGAGGGTTTTATTTAAAAAAGCAAGTGAAAAATGAAGATTTTTGGAAATCTTTTACCTCAAATAGGCCTCCAAAATGTCATCGTTTTGGGCAAACCTCTCAGGCACCAAAACGACATCGTTTTTCCCTTAACCGACCTGATCTGACCCGACCCACCTCAGGATCCTCGTGTTTTTAAGTAAAAGGGTTATTTGCACTTTTAACCCTTCTGATTTTTCATTTTTTTCAATTTAGTCCTAATTTCGTATTTCTTTTATTTTATAAAATTCACCCTTAATTTTGCACCGTTTTCATTTAGTCCTCGGCTTTCTGGAAAGACACTTGTCCCAAATATTAGGATATTTTCTTATTCAATCCTCGCGTGTTTTCGCACTTGTCATTTTAGTCCTTATTCGTTTTTTATTTTAATTTATTACGATTTTAGCCTCCTAATTTTATTCTGATTTCAATAAAGTCCTTTGATTAATTCATTTTATTTACTCATTAATTTGTCCAATATTTTTTTTATTTTTTCTTTTACTTTTATAATCCTTAAATTTAATATTATGTACATGTGTTTTATTTACTTATTTATTATTTTATTTTTTTATAATGTTATTGTTATTAATATTATTATCAATATTATTATTAATATTATTATCATTTTTAATTTGTTTTTTTTATTCTTTTATTTATTGCTTCTTTTTAAAATATTCTATTTAAACTTTTAGTTGTACTTGTTTATTTACTTATTGCTTTTTACTCTACAATTAGCTTGTTTTTCATTCATTTATTTATCTTATTGTTATTTATTTTCGCTTTTATTATTGTCGTTCATATTATCACATCTATTATTATGTTGTTACGTGTATTAACACCGTGATTTGCTTTTGCATTTTTACTATAAATTGTATTGCATTAATCTTTACTCGACGTACAAAATAATATTCTCTAAAATTTCGTATTTTGAGATTCGGAAAGTTGTACCCTAACTTATTGGGTTTCAATTTTCCTCGATAAATCCAAATAACGAACGCTTTTAAAACTTTTTTAAAAATCTCAGGAATTACGAAAAGATTGTGTTCTAACTTATGGAATATGATTTCTTTCTAAAACCGAGATAATCGAAAATTTTTCAAAATAAATAAATTTTTTGGCGTTTATTCTCGTTTCGAGTATTTAAGACATTGTGTCTTAACTTACGGGACGCAATTCTTTTTCTCGACTAGCGTGAAATATGCTCTTTTCTGTAAAAAATTTTCAATTTAGCAATATTCTAACAAAGGATCGTATTTTTAAATCCCTTAAAAGTTCTCAATTTTTGACACTAAGACATTAATTAATCAATTAGGTACCAATTTTAGGCGTCACGAGGGTGCTAATCCTTCCTCGTGCATAACCGACTCCCGAACCCATCTTTCTGAATTTCGTAGATCAAAATCGTTGTTTTAATGAATCAACCCATTTATTAAAAACAACTATTTCACGAGGTGACCCGATCACACCTCATTAAAAAGGATTGGTGGAGACTCCTGTTTTTGTTTTCAAAATAAATGTCGACCCTTTTTCCAAAAAATGGTTTCGACAATATATATATATTAAATTTTTTAAAGTTTATATTAGAGCGAACTTAGTAATTAATTTTTCGTATTCTATAAATTCATTAAGGGATAAATATTATTTTAAATTTTAATTTTAATATAATCGATAATAATGCTTTTTAATCTTTTTCAGTCAAAATGAAAAGAATAGGTCACGTCCCACATTTGTATGCTTTAAATATTTGATTAAGTAAAGAAATTTAGGTAATAAATAGAAAAATGATATAATTTAAGGTTTAAATCGTAAATTAAGTTTATAATATTTAATTTATTATTTTTAATGATTATATTGTATTGTTACAATAATTTATTTTACCACCGTCATTATGTTTTTATCTAAATATATATATATATATATATTATTTTAAATTTTAAATTTATAGTTATAATATTTAATTTTATCATTATAATAATTAATATTATCATTACCGTTGATTTTAATCTTATCGAATGTACTTCCAAATGAATGTTTAATACGTTCATGACACAAGTATTAATGTTGTATATTGTGTGTGAGTTGGTTGCCCCTATTAGATCACATAATTATGCAGCATATAAACCTAATTGAACTCATTTATTATATTATTCATGTTCAAACAAATCATCTAAATGTGATATCTGTTGTCTATCATGTTATATGATTTATATAATATATGTTGTGTGTTGTGCATTTTTAAAAGAGCCCTCAATATAACACAATTTAGAATTCAATGCTTGAATAATTCCTAACCTATTCTTCATGAAAAAGATTTTAACTTGCTAGAGAAAATTCATTTATTTTATCAATAAGATTATATAATTCGGAAAAAAAAAAAAGAAGAAGATAAGTTTCAGTTACATAACAAAGGCTTTAGCCTCAGTATTAGTAGAATATTATGACACATTAACAACCGACTTTGTGACAACTCAAGCACAACATATCTGAAGTGATTGCAAGCAGTTAACAAGATAAGGAAATTAACTCTAAATGGTCCAAAGCGATAGGCAAAATCAGCAAAAGAACCACGCATCCACCAAGTTGGAGAGGACCTCAACAAAACCATTCTTAAAATGACTTGCAAAAGCAAAACTATATGTATGAATAAGACTAAAAAACTTGTACAACACAAGACAAAAACTTTCAAAAGTGAAGATTTATTAAACAATAAAAAAGAAACAAAAAAAAACTTGTAATACTTAAGACAACAAAAGTTCAAATCGACTCGTAAAATTATTTATACGACCAACTCACTTTTCAGGAGAAACTATTAGTGGTCAGTGGAGGTTCAGTAGCAACAAGCACCGCCATTTGTCAATCACAACTTGTGAAGACAGTGAATATAACCATAAAATAGATCTGCAAACTGAAAAGAAAAAAGGCATGTGGAGTGAATGAGGAGGACAAAGAAAGAGAGGGTTGATGGGAGGAAGGGAGAAAAAGGTGGCCGGTAGCCAGCTTAAGGCTAGCACCATTGTTGGACAAACTAAGGGAGAAAAGCAGCCTTAAAAAATTAACATGTGTTCTTTTTTTTTTTAATATTTTACTATATCTCTATAGTACACTTATCAACTATCTGATTTTGCTTATACCAAATAATTTTCTTATATATTTTGTATCATTCCTATTCGGTAATATATTTTTTAAATTTTGTAAATTTTGGATATGAGATTTGATCCAAATTTTCTCAAAGGTGTAGTGGGCTGGACTTTAAACTCCAAAATTTTTGGTAGGTGGAACAGAGGATTAAGGAAGACGTCAGAATATTTTGGGCCAAACCCTTTAAATGAGGATCAATCTGAAAAGCCCAGAGCAAACTTTTTGATCAATTATTTTAAGCTCCCACAACAAGAAAGCTACCCTACGTGGTCACAAATATAAAGTCACCATTCTTTATAACAGTCACATTTTATGATAATAATCAGACTTTTTGTAAAATTATTTTTTTATGTTTATTTTTACCATTTATAATAGACTTTTATCTCAAATTTAGTAAAATTAGTTTTATTTCGAAGTGAAATAAAAATAAAATATTATTTTAATAAAATACTTAAATTTTATATAAAAATATTAATCATATTTTATAAAATAAAAATAAATTTTAATAAATAAAATTACATTTGTAAATTTTATTAAAAACATAGCCTAAATCTCACTAATTAATATTATTAATATATTATAGTTTTTTAATTAATTTTTTAAAATGAAATAAAATTTGAATTTCAAATGTCGTTATAAATATACAACAATTATATCTTTATAACATCTAAAATTTTGATAGATAAATATAATTGTTATAAAGAGGATTGATGTAACTCTTTATCCGAAAATTGCTACCTGTGAAATCAAATGTTAGAAGCCCTAAAAGTTGAACCTATCATGGAACAAATGTTTTTTTGTCATAGTCCAACGGTAATTATGAATCCCTAACCAAAATGAGGACTTAGTGAAGTGTATATCCTCCCTCCTAATAGAATTCCAATAACTAGACCAACTAACAAAAAATAAACTATGGCCATAACTAAATTCAGAGTAGCCATATTATCAAATTTCACCTGTAAAAGATTGTAACCAATATCAATAATGTCAAACTTGTGGTTGGTATTCCATAGACCTTGAAAATGCAAGATAAAAGCAAATGGTTTGTAGAATCTATTTGTCCACACGAAACAAATTAATGATGATCTTCGGAACAATCTTTCAACTCTTAATAGCCTCCTTGTTGAGGGGAAAATAAGAAAAGGAGGTGGAAGGCAACGGTTCACATGGTAATGAGGGGCTGAGAGTCGCTAGAAAAGGAGAAAAGTGTATAGAGCATTAGAAGGAAATAATTAGAGAAAAAGATCCTTCCTAAGGTCAAGGATGGTTAATAGGCGAGAATGACCATTCTCGGTGTTAGATCTTGAGACGAAGCCTTTGCCTATCTCGTCGTGGTTGGGTACACTTAATAAACATGGTAACCTGCTAGATCGATGGTGATGTGAATGATGTATATAAGAAGTCATGGGCTGGTATAACCACAATAAAGCAAACGCCCATAGTTAATATTTCTCTTGCAAGACCATGAGCTCAAGCACTTTCTTGTGTGGCCCAACTCCATTCCAAATATATACAAAATAGTATTTAGTATTATAACATAAAAATGAACACTATTTTTGGGAAAAAATTGTCACTAAAGGTACTTTTGTTTGGCATAAAAACTTTTACAAAAATATTTTCAGTATTTTTTTTATGTTTATTTCATATATAAAATATGATGGTCAACATAAAACTACCCATTTATTCTCGTAAAATATTTTACCAATTTTTTCTGGTAAGACGTTTTCCAAACAAATAAGGTTCTATTTACCAAAATATCTTCGGGCATTTTCCAATCGACGTTAGCTACTGATTAACATAAAACATATAACACTATCAATAATCAACCAATTCGCATTCAATTATCAATTTATACAAATTTTATAATTTATTCAATTTTATCCTTAAAACCGATACTAACATAACTTTCCATTTAAAGCTTCAAATTGAATAACGATTTCACTATTATACATTAGGGACCTCCTATTTCTTATTTTTACAGTCAATTTTATATTTTATTCAGTTTAGTCTCTAATGTATGAAATTATCAATTAAGATTTATAATTTAGTCCTTTCTCACATCTAAGCTTAAAATCTATCAATTTAACACCTAAAACTTCAAGAAATCAACAATGACAACTTTGTAAACTTTAATAGTTTTATAAATTAGGACATGAGCTAGCTAAATCAAGCTCCCTCTATAAGAATCACAAGAAAATAACCAATGACTTGAATTTTGAAGTTAAAAGCTTGGAGCACTAAGAAGGGCGTCCCCCCTATTTGTCTTCATGTTTTACGATTTTACCATAGATATAAGCCCTGTATTCTACTAATTGAATAATAATAAATTAGCTCTTAATTAATCTTTATTCTACCATGTTTTGAAGCTAATTTATATTATTCGCACAAATATTATAGTCATCATGTGGTGTATTACTAATTATGCACTAGGATAATATTATTAATTTAATGTTATGCAGTTCTAATTGTGGTTTGAAAGCTAATTTATTTTTCAATCTTTTTTTTTATAACACAATCAAGAATCATCTATTCATTTTGGTTGTTTTCAATTTATGACTGTTAAAATTCTAGCTTAATAATTGAGTATATATTTAATTTGATATATTTATTTATAAATAAATCATTGCAATATATGCAAAATAATGTAAAATAAATTTATAAATATAAAACAAACTTAATTAAACAATGAAAAGATAAGAAAATTTAAAATGTATATTTGTTTCATCAAAAACAACTTTTATGAAATATTTTCAGGAAATTTGCCAAACAACAAAAAATATTTTACACAATTTTATGAAATGAATATTTTCTAGAAAAGTAAGTCATTTTCCAGAAATCATTTTCACTGAAACAAACGGAGCCTAATAAAGAAGAGAAAAAGGTAAAAGTGTCATGACGATTCTTGTATTATACTTTAGATTGGGTAAAATTATATCTTCAATCTTTTTTTAATTTTAATATTAAGTAAATTGATCCCTATTAAAAAATGGAGTAATTTAATTTCTGTCAATTTTAAAAATGAGCATCTAAATATAATTAATAACAATGTTAATATTTTTCATCATTTTATCTTACATGATAAAAGAAAAATAAAATCTATTAATAAATAAGAAATCCAAGTTTCAAATTCTTATTGGACCATTAAAAAATTAAAAATAGATAAAAACTTTCAAAAACATTTTAATAAATTTTGCGTAACCTCTCCCCACCCCAACCTAGTGTCATAGACTTAGATTTTTCACCTCGCAATCCGTACAGCCTTAGGCAATCCTTTTGTTTCAAACACATCTAAGTCAGTCTAACCACCAAACAATTGAGGATTTACAAAGAATTCTTCCAATGCTCTAATTTATATAGTGGAAGCAACACAAATAAAAAGAAAGCTCAAAAGAACAGAATAGCCAAAGAAAACAATGCACAAGAGGTATTTGAGTAAATGCTCTCACTTTAGTATTCACAACTAAAGAATGGAATATAATGGATGAATGAATGATTTACAAGTGAAGAGGAGGCTCTCTATTTATAGATAAGCTCCCCAAAATCCAATCGTATAGCTATATTTACATCGATAAACGAGATTAAGCCTATCCCTACAATCAAGGGATTACAAGATTATATAATCAAATCTTATCAAATATGATACCCCTCAATCTTTTAATATTAGTTTCCCTATTTACCAAAATAGCCTATGTATCAATATATGCATCATTGGGCCACCCAAGCTTCAAATGGATAGACTTTTCTATCAGTTCTTTGAATCGGTCCAACTCTCGTGGGTGAAATGATTTTCATCTAACCAATAAACCTTATTTGGACTCATTTTGTGCAATGGTCACGGGCTTTGAACTGCGGCCAACGGCATTCTCCCCACCCATTTTCACAATGCCCTTGTTGCACTTTCAAAATGGCACTGACTTGATTTGCCTTGACACTTTCTCACCGCTTTGGCTCCTTCTCGACTAGTCTCACTATCGGGCTGTCCCGAAACTTTTGCCTTGGCTTTCATCGCCTCTTAACTTAATCCATCCCACTTTTTGGTACATCTTGTTGGCATGAAGTTACGTCTCTCACTTGCCCACATTCTGACTCGTTTCGGTCGAAATCCTTTTGATTCTCGCAACAAGGCTTTGAATTGCCCACAGCCCATCAAACTCCTTACTTAAGAACTTTGAAAAGTCCCCTACGTTCTTGTCAAGTTAACAAATCAGAATTCAAAACACAACCAAAGTGTTCAAAATGTACCTTACTCGCAGTATTTACTTGTCTTGACTTGTCCAATTTGCATCACTACTTTTCCCTCAAAGTCTGATGCACAACCTACCTTACTCAAAGGTGCTAGTTTGATTGATGACTCTACAGGCCTCATATCAGTTTCATGCTCCAATAGCATTTCTCAAGGGTTTTTCATAGCACTTCGTTCTATCGAGTTAATGCTCCTCCACACGAAACATCCTCGACTAGTAGAATTGACGACAACACCTTGGTTCCAACCTTCATATCTTGATTCATCAACACAATTATTTATGATAACAAACTATTAACGATATAAAATTGATTGGCCCAAGAAAAAAGAACCGCATTAATCCTGTCCAAAAAGTTTAAGCCAAGCACAAAATTGTAACCATCTAACTGGATTACATAAAAATCTTCATTGCCCTTTCATTCGCCGATTTGTAACTCTACGCCTCGAGCTACTCCCATAGTTGGGGCCCTATCAAAATTTACCGTCTTAATCTTTTTATTTGATTTCTTAATCAAAAGATCAAGTTTCCTCGTAGCTTTTTTCGATATGAACAAGCCCGATGCTCTCGTATCAACAAGAGTACTCCTCTTCTGGCCTACAGTGTTGATGTTGACAAACATCAACCCTTCTCTACCATTTCTCTTCGTAGGAGTGAGTACCATTGAATTAAGCTTTGATGCCTTCTTCTTATTAGGCTAAGCTTCCTCTCCTTTACTGGTCGTGGATTACTTAACTCGCACTGGACAGTTTCGCTTCCTATGTAAACCACTACAAGAGAATCACTTCACTGACTTCTTATCACTATCATTAGCCCTATTCATCTCTACTCACAATTGTACCAAGCTTCATAGGTGCTTCCTTCAGCTCATTATTCCCCTTGATAGCCGAAAACAAAGATATCTTTGGGCAGTTCTTCATCATATACAGTCCATTGCAAAGATAGCATCTCATTTTGCTTCTATTTTCTTTTAGGTTGTTGGGTCTCCACTCCTTATTTTGTCATTTCCCGTTACCACCATCGCTACAACTACCGTAGCCATCATGGTTATGTCCCTCTTTATCTTCCTCATGGTCTCACCACTTCCTTTCTTATTGGGCTTAGAAGACTTGAACCTGTGTTTTCTTGGAACAAGTTCAACTAAGGACTTTGCTACCATCATGACTTTGGTAAGTTCTTGGACTCCTCTACGTTACAGCTCTTGCTTCGCCCATGGTTTTAACCCATCCATGAAAGACAAAAACTTTTCCTTCTAGCTCAAATAAAAAATTTGGAGCATGAGTTCACTAAACTCCCGCACATACTCCCTAATTGTGCCTCATTGCGTAAGCTACCACAACTTTCCTTGAGCTTCATCCTCGGCATACTCTGGATAACATTGTGCCTTGAATTCTTTTTGGAACTCCACCCAAGTCTCAATCTTGGTCCCATCACGTCTCACATATGTAGACCTACGACGCCATCATAACAAATCAGTGTTAGTGAAATACATATAAATAATATTTACCTTAGTAGCATCATTCTCGATGCTCATCACTCAGAAGTATTGCTTCATTACCTAAAGAAAGTTGTCTACTTCACTTGTAGACCTTAACCCCTTGAGCTCTTTCGATTTGGGCATATCTATTACCTGTTGCTTCGGTCTCGAATCCAACATTCCATTACCTAAGGCAACCTTGTAAATCTTGAGCTCCCTCTTAAGCTCAGAATCTTTTCCTTCAAAGCTGTTACCATAGCCTCGAGAGCATCATCCTTTCTCGTCAACTTGTTCTCCAAGGAGCTAAAAGAATCCCACACATAATCTATGAACTTATTCTTTATAAATTTTAACCCTTCGGTGAATCCTTCATTGACTTCTTCGAGTGTCTCCTTCACGTCCCTCATAAACTCCTCGAGATCGACCACTTGATTTTCTAAAGCTAACAAAATGTTCCTTGATTAACTTTCTTTTATGGCCCTCTCATAGGTCTTTACTGGCTCACTCTAATCGACAACTTCTTTCAACATCTCAACGGTGCCTTCGCCACCAAAGCTCTAATACCAATTGTGACAGACTTAGATTTTTTGCCTCACAATCTGTGCGGCCTCAGGTGATCTTTTTGTTTCAAACACGTCTAAGTTAACCTAACCACCAAACAATTGAGGATCCATAAAGTCTTCATCTAAGGTACCAATTTATATAGTGAAAGTAACACAAATAAAAAGAAAGCTCAAAAGAATAGAATAGCCACAGAAAATAATGCATGAGAGGTGTTTGAGTAAATGCTCTCACATTAGTATTCACAACTAAAGAATGAAATACAATGGATGAATGTATGATTTACAAGTGGGGGGGCTCTCTATTTATAGTTAAGCTCCTCCAAATCCAACGGTCTAGCTACATTTATATTGACAAACGAGATTAACCTATCCCTACAATCAAGGGATTACAAGATTAAATAATCTAATCTAATCTAATCTTATCAAATACGGTGTCCCTCAATCTTCTAAGATTAGTTTCCCTATTTACCAATGTAGCATATGTTTCCATATCTGGATCATTGGGCCACTCAGGCTTTTCCATTAGTTCTTTGAATCAGGCCAGTTCTCGTGAGTTAAATGATCCCAGTCTAACTGATAGACCTCCTTGGAACGCATTTTGTGCAATGGTCATGTGATTTGAACTGTGGCCCGTAACACTAGCTTAAGCTTAAACATTATCTTTCTTCTCACCAACCATTAAAAAATTTCCTATGCAGAGCTCTATTTCTATCAAGAAAGTCTAATTGTTAATTGAACAAGCAAAAGGCATGGGTGATTGGAGAGCGGGGAATAATGTGAGAATGGTATTCATTGACAACATTCTAAACAGCATGCGTTGGAAAGGTCTATGGGCATTATTCAGTAATCATAGGACTGTTTTGGATGCTTTAATTCTAGTTAAGAGAAGTAATAAAGGAAAAAGGTTTAGGTTTGTAAGATTCGCTAAGTTGGTGGATTGTAACGCCCAAATTTTCCTATTTTTGGCTTTATTTGAAATTGTGGTGCAAAAATTTTCTGAATGTGTATCTACATTAATTTGGCATAATAATTGTCTGCCTTAATGGATATGTGCCTTCGAGAAAATTGGGGAGCTCCCAAGTTCAAGCTTTAGGTTGGGTAAAATTTTAGGTTTTTATTAAATAAAGCCTCATCCTTGGTTATTAGGCTTTTAAGCTAAAGTTGGTTAAGATAACACAGAATGGGTCTGCTGGTCTAGTGGTTAAGTGGTATGATTATAAATGAGAGGTCTTGACTTTGAATCTCTGCAAGGGCAAGAGGTTTATTTTTTTGCTGCAATTTTTTACTAGGACTTTGAGTTTTACTAAAAATCTGAGTTGAGGGGTTTAACAGTTTTCGTCAGTATTGTTCTTTCTTTTTGCCTCATCTCTTGTTTCTTCTTCTTTTTTCCCCAAAAGTTGCCGCTGATTTCATCTTCTCCCAACTCTATTGCTGAATTTTGTTATTGTTTCTCTCTAATTCATTTCTTTGTAATAATTTTAAACATTCTGCGTGAGGTGTGTTTTCAGTAAGTGATTCCTCTCACTTTTGGTATTATTACAGTTGATTAGGGCATTAACGGGTATTGGATTGTTGTTTAGGGGATAATCGAAGTTCTAGGGGTCACTAACTGGCATTCTAAACAATGAGTGATCATCATTATTCGTTGAGGGTAAGTGAATCTCTCGTTTCGGGATTTATCAATTCTTATCTATTCGATTCAAGAGACTAAAATTTGGACTTTTTATTGACAATTTTAGGTTCTGGAAGTGCTCAGGGGTGTTTAGGCTTCAATCAGAACCAAGTGTGTACCCCAATCGCTCTGAAATCGCATTTCAGTGAAAGCCGAAAACTAAGTTTTCGATACCACACAGGCATGTGGACTGCTCGTGTGGAGGCCGTGTGTGAGACACGGCCGTGTGGTCGACGAAGTAGGCCGTGCGCGTGCCACACGGATGCGACAGACACAGGAGTGTAAGATGGCTAGGCCGTATGCAAGGCACGGGCTAGGCCAAATTGGTGGTGTGAGCCACACGGGCGGGTAAAACGATACAGGTAAACAACACGGGCATGTGGGCCCACACGGGTAGGCCACATAGGCATGTAAGCCTATTAATCTGAACTATTCTGAAAGGTTGCACGGGTTGCCTTAGTCGATTGTGACTGATTTAAAGGGGTCAGTAAGCGTTATTTAGGCCCTGTTCATGATAAACTGTATGTATGAGATAGCATGTTACTGATAGCATGTGTTAATACTATTCTGATATGATCTGTTGACTGTATGAAAGCATGTCATGATATTTATGTTGCATTGCATTGGGTTGGGTTTGGCTTTACAGAGAAGGAAGACTATAAGGCTTTTTAGCTAGTTATTTGGTAGCTTCGCTGCCTTTATTTATGATGTGTGCCGTTTTACCGTACCTCGAGGTGTGTAGGGTTGAATGGGTCGATTTTTTCCCCATACTTGGTGTGTAGGGGTCAGTGGGTCGATTTTATCCCCACATGGTGTGTTCGGTTGATGGGCATAACTTGTATCTGATTTGATATTTATCTGTTTTTTATATGGGCTAAGGCCAGATTATATCAGATCTGATTCTGTACTGAGTGAGTTACGGTCTATGCTGTATCTGTTAAGGGCTCAAGCTCGAATTATGACTGTTTCTGTTATATGCATGTATGGTTTCTTTACTGTGGGGATGTACACACTAAATTTGCGAAAAGCTCACCCATTTTATTTTATTTATCTTCCAGGTAATCCCTAACAGTAGATGGATTAGTGCTGCGGAGGGCTCGAGGGTGACCACCGATGGACACATTACTGGACTTCCTACTTTTATTGCTGGTTATTCATTATTTTATTATTTATCATTATTTTGGGAGTTTTATATATTGTAGCCCCTTGAACTGTTTTTTTTTATACTTAGAGTTTTCAAATTGTTTTATTGTTATTTTTTATTTTTAGTAAATCGCGACACTCTAAATGTATTTTACAACTTAATTTAAGATTTTTGTTTAATGAATGATTTATAAACTTCCGCGATAAATGAAAGATAATAAATTGCACAAAATTTTAATATTCGAAATGGTTTCCAAAAATACTCTCATGTGACGCCACCAGATTCAACCATAACATCTAGGCCGGGTTTGGGGTGTTACATTTAGTGATATCAGAGTCAGGTTCCAAAACTCTACTGTGGTTTTTGGGTTTTAAAGTTTGGTTTTGAGAAAATGATTTTAAAATGTTTTGTTACTAAGTAATTGGTACACCAAGCCTCCGATGCCGATCCAAGTAAATTTTCTAAAATTCTGATAGAAATTGACTGAAAGCATGTTAGATATTCTAAGTGCTGTATGATTTGTTGAAAAACACTGTGTATGTGTGATAAGACCTCCTAGGTAAGACTCTACTGAAACACTTTAGATAGTGAAAACTAAGACTTTAGGGAGACGATTTCTTCTCTCGCGATAACAGACTTTACACTATGATATTGTTCTGCATAAAATACCTGCCAATAATATATTAAAATTGTAAACTGATATGCATAAAACTTTTAATACAAATAATTCGATAGACACGATGAGCACACGCGATACTCATAGACGGGGTACTAGAGGCCGTAGTAGAGGCTGTAGAGGGGCCCAAGCTGAGTCCCTTGCTTCTGATACCATATCGGTGATGGATGCTAGTAAGACACTGGTCTTGCCTACGACTAATAGTGGGACAGGACCGTATGATCGTATGGCTGGGGATGACGCACTGTCCTAACCGTATTTTGTATTCTGGAGAGAGTCGTTGGACCCAACACTAGATCTGGGGGCCGTAGGGTTGGTTACGGAATGACTCAGGTCCAATGGGGCTGAGGTGTTTAGGGGTATTGCTGGAGTTGCTCCGAGTGTGGCTGAGTATTAGATAAAGCTTACAGAGCACATTATGGATGATCTGGACTTCACTGCTGAGCAGAAGCTCAAGGGGGCTGTGTCCTTGCTTCGAGATGAGGCGTATCATGGTGGTTGACTGTTAAGGAGGGCACTCAGCCCGATTATTTGTCTTGGGGTCTATTTAAGCCATCTTACCAGAGTAAGTATGTGGGAGCCAGCTATACTGATGTTAGACGACGTGAGTTCCTTAACCTCACGCAAAGGGACGGATCTGTGGCTAAGTATGAGGCCGAGTTTCTGAGGATAAGTCGCTATGCGAGAGGCATACTGACCACTGAGTATGAGCACTGTGTGCGGTTTGAGGATGGTCTCCGCGACAGCTTGCGTGTTCTAATAACTTCATAGAGAGAGTGAGATTTTTCTACCTTGGTCGAGAAGGCCAAGATAGTTAAGGAGGTTAAGCGTACTGAGCCCTAGAACCGTAATAGAGAAAAGGCTAAGAGGGATCTAGAGCCCTCTAATTCTGCTATAAGGCCTAAGAAAAAGGCCAAGACTGATGGGCCCGTCAGAGTTGGGCCTACTGTGGCACCTACTATGGTTGTTTCTTCTAGAGCGGCCATATGCTAGCATTGTAATAAGAGTCATCTAAGAGAGTGCTGGAGAGTTACTAGAGCATGTTTGAGGTGTGGATCTATTGAGCACCGAGTTAAGGATTGTCCACTGAGGGGTAATCAGATGCAGGCACCAGTTGTTGAGACTGCACAATCACTGAGAAGAGTCGTACAGCAGCCACCTAGGGGCCAAGGATAGGCTAGGGGTGGTAATGGTATGGGACGAGGTCAGAGAGCACCGAGTAGAGATGCAGGACTGATTGAGGTGAGGCAGCCTGCACTGGTTTATGTTGTACGTCATTGTGAGGATGGAGATTCTCCCGATGTCATCACGGGTACGTTCCTAATTTTTAATGTACCTTATGTTGCATTGATAGACATAGGTTCTACACACTCCTATATTACATGTACTGTATCTGAGACTTTAGGCATTGCATGTTAGAGTACCTCTAGTGAGATTTCTATGGTGAGTCCGTTGGGACAGTCTACTAGGATTAGTCAACTATTTAGAGATGTCCCGTTAGAGGTTCAAGGGACGGTATTTCTGGCAGATTTGATGGAACTTTCATTTAGGGAGTTTGACTTAATTCTAGGCATGGACTGACTGGTAAAGCATCGTATAAGTCAGGATTGTGCTGAAAAGAGGGACGTTCTGAGGATCAAAGAGGATAAGGAGATAGTCGTAATTGGGAAACGACGGAATTATCTGAGTAATGTGATATCTGTGTTGGTAGCAGAGAAGTTGATGAGAAAGTGATGTGAGGCATTCTTAGCCTACATCAGTGTTTTGGTTTCTTAGGACTCTTCTGTTAAGGACATCCACACTGTGAGGGACTTTCCAAATGTGTTTCCAGAGGAACTACCGGGATTACCTCTGAATCGAGAGGTGGAATTTGGGATAAATTTAATTCCTACAGCTCCGATGTCTATCGCCCCTTATCGTATGGCACCGAAGGAGCTTACAGAACTTAAGGCTCAAATTCAAGAGCTATTCGATCGTGGGTTTATTCATCCCAGTGTGTCTCCATAATAAGCACCTGTTCTATTCGTAAAGAAAAAAGACGATATAATGAGGATTTGTATCGATTACCGTCAGTTGAATAAGTTGACGATAAAGAATAAGTACCCATTTTTGATGATCGATGACTTGTTTGACCAGTTCTAAAGGGCTTCAGTGTTCTCGAAAATTAATCTACAGTCTGGATATCATCAATTGAGTGTAAAGGAGGCCGATGTGCATAAGACAGCATTTAGGACTTGGTATGGACACTATGAGTTCTTGGTTATGCCATTTGGATTGACTAATGCACAAGCAGCATTTATGGACTTGATGAACCGTATGTTCCAACCCTACTTGGACCGGTTCATGATGGTGTTCATCGGCAACATTTTGGTGTATTCTAAGTTAGAGGATGAATATGATGAGCATCTCAGGATTGTTCTGTAGACTCTCTGAGAGAAACAGTTGTATGCGAAGTTCTCTAAGCGTGAGTTTTAGCTTCGCGAGGTGACTTTCTCAGGGAATGTGGTGTTCGCAGAGGGAATTCGGATGGATCATCATAAGATTGAGGCTATGTTGGAGTGGACACAGCCAAAAATGGTATCAAAGATTCGTAACTTTCTGGGATTGGCAGGATATTACCGTCATTTCGTAGAAGGGTTCTCTTTAATTGCAGCTCCACTGACTAAGCTGTTGCGGAAAGAAGTTCCCTTTGTATGGACTGATGCACAGCAGGAGAGCTTTGAGAAGCTCAAGACGGTTTGGACACAGGCTCCAGTGTTGATTCAGCTTGAGCCTGGTAAGGATTTCGTGGTGTACAGTGATGCGTCATACGTGGGTCTAGGTTGTATTCTAATGCAAGACGGTAAGGTTGTTGTTTATGCGTCTCGACAGCTCAAGACTCATAAGGTTAACTATTCGACGCAAAACTTAGAGTTGGCTGCAGTGGTTTTTACACTTAAGATTTGTAGGCATTATCTATACGGTGAGAAATGTACCATCTACACTGATCACAAGAGCCTCAAATATCTTCTCATTTAGAAGGAGTTGAATCTTAAGTTACGTCAATGGGTTCAGCTACTTAAGGACTATGACTGCAGCATAGAGTATCATCCCGGTAAGGCCAACGTGGTGGCTGACGCGTTGAGTCATAGGACTGTTATTAATCTAAGAGCATTATTTACTCAACTGAGTCTCTATAATGATGGGAGTTTGTTGGCTGAGTTACAAGTTAAGAAGACATGGATTGAATAGATTAGAGCTAAGTAGTTAGAGGATAAGACTTTTAAGGTGTGATTCCGGCAGGTTGAGACTGGGACTACTACGAATTTTGGACTGAATAGTGATTGGGCTTTGTGCTTCTAATGACAGATTTGTGTGCCTAATGATGAGGTTTTAAGACAGTCGATTTTGAGGGAAGTGCATAGTAGCCCTTATGCTATGCATCCCAGTAAGAGCAAGATGTATAAGGATCTTTGAGAGTTGTATTGGTTACTAGGGTTGAAACGTGAGCTGGCCGATTTTATTACTCGCTGTCTGACTTGTTAGCAGGTTAAGGCTGAGCATCAGTTGCCTTCAGGGTTGCTGCAGCCTATTCAGATATCAATGTGGAAATAGGAGCGAGTGACGATGGACTTCGTTAATGGATTGCCCCTAACACCTACTAAGAAGGATTCTGTATGGGTCATCGTGGATCGATTGACCAAGTCTGCTCACTTCATTCCAATTAGGACGAACTACTCCCTTCAGAAACTGGCTAAGTTATACATCTCTGAGATAGTGAGATTGCATGGGGTTCCTATGTCGATCATCTCCGATAGGGATCCTCGGTTTACTTCTTGCTTTTGGCAGAAGCTTCACGAGGCTTTGGGTTCACTACTTAACTTCAGTAGTACTTTTCATTCTCAAACAGACGGTCAGTCGGAGATGGTGATTCAGATATTAGAGGACATGTCGAGGAGCTATGTGATTGACATCCGAGGCAATTGGGAGGAGTACATGTCGTTAGCTGAGTTCGCTTATAACAACAGCTATCAGTCCAGTATACAGATGGCAACGTATGAGGCACTATATGGCCATAAGTGTCGCACTCTACTGTGCTGGACTGAGATGGATGAGAGACGTGTTTTGCATCCAGAGTTAGTATCAGAGACAGAGGATAAGGTTCGTTTGATTCGAGATTGACTGAAAGCGGCTTCTAATAGGCAGAAGTCTTATGCTGATCTAAAGAGAAGAGACATTGAGTATTCTGTGGGGGATATGGTTTTTCTTAAAGTCTTACCATGAAAGAAGGTTCTGATGTTCGGTCGCAAGGGTAAGTTGAGCCCTCAGTTTATTGGGTCGTACAGGATTTTGAAACGAGTAGGGCCAATCACGTATCAGTTAGAGCTAGCTTCGGAGTTAGATCGCATTCATGATGTATTCTATGTCTCAATGCTGAGACATTACCACTCTGATCCCACGCATATTGTGCCTGTGGAGGATATTAAGATTAGACCAGATTTGACTTTGAGGAGCTAGTACAGATTTTAGATCACGATGTAAAAGTCCTACGTAGGAAATCTATATCCTTAGTGAAGGTGCTGTGGCAGAATCATGGCACTGAGAAGGCTACCTGGGAGCTAGAGGATTTGATGCGACAGCAGTATCCTCACCTTTTCTGATTAGGTAAAATTTGAGGACGAATTTTCTTTAAGGGGATAGAGTTTTAACGCCCCAATTTTCTTATTTTTGGCTTTGTGTGAAATTGTGGTGCAAAATTTTTTTGAATGTATATCTGCATTAATTTGACGTAATAATTATTTGCCTTAGTGGATATATGCCTTGGCGAAAGTTGGGGAGGTCCCAAGTTCAAGCTTTAGGTTGGGTAAAATTTTGGGTTTTTATTAAATAAAGCCTTGTCCTTGGTTATTAAGCTTTTAAGCTAAAGTTGGTTGAGAGTAAACAGAATGGGCCTGTTGGTCTGAGGGTTAAGTGGTATGATTATGAATGAGAGGTCTTGAGTTCGAATCTCTGCAAGGGCAAGAGGTTTATTTTTTTTCCTGTAATTTTTGGCTAGAATTTTAAGTTTTACTAAAAATCTGAGTTGAGGGGTTTAACAATTTCTACTAGTATTGTTTTTTCTTTTTGCATCATCTCTTATTTCTTCTTCCTAGTTACTGTCGATTTCATCTTCTCCAAACTCTATTTTCGAATTTTGTTATTGTTTCTCCCTAATTCTTTTCTTTGTGATCGTTCTAAATGTTTTGCATGGGCTTGTGTTTTTGGTAAATGATTCTTCCCACTTTTAGTATTATTACAGTTGCTTAAGGTGTTAATGGGTATTCAATTGCTGTTTAGGGGATAATCAAGGTTCCAGAGGTCACTAACTGACGTTCTAAACAACGAGTGATCGTCATTATTCGTTGACGGTAAGTGAATCTCTCATTTTGAGATATGTCAATTCTTAACTATTTGATTCAAGAGACTAAAAATTAGACTTTTTATTGACTATTTTAGGTTCCAGAAGTGCTCAGGGGTGTTTAGGCTTCAATCGGAACCAGGTGCGTACCCTACTCGCTCTGAAATCGCGTTTCAGTGAAAGTCGAAAGCAAAGTTGTCGATGCCACATGTGCATGTGGACTACCCGTGTGAAAGCCGTGTGCGAGACACGGCCGTATGGTTGATAAAGTAGGCTGTGCGTGCCACATGTGCACGACGGACATGGGCTTGTGAGGCTAGCTAGGCCGTGTGCGAGGTACGGGCTAGGCCAAATAGACCGTGTGGGACCATATGGGTAAACCACACGGGCGTGTGAAGATTTGGGCCTGGCCGTGTGATCCACAAGAGCAAGGCTAATTTAAGCTGTATGGGCCCACATAGGCAGGCCACATGGGCATGTGAACCCATTAATTTGAACTGTATTGAAAGGTTGCACGGGTCGCCTTAATCGACTGTGACCGGTTTAAAAGGGTCGGTAAGCGTTACTTAGGCCCTATGGTGACAATATAAATTGTATGTATGAGATAGCATGTTATTAATAGCATGTGTTAATATTGTTCTGATATGATCTATTGACTGTATGAAAGCATGTCATGATATTTATGTTGTATTACATTGGGTTGGGTTTGGCTTTGAAGAGAAGGAAGACTGTAAGGCTTTTTAGTCGGTTATTTGGTAGCCTCGCCTCCTTTATTTATGATATATGCCGTTTTACGATATCTCGAGATGTAGGATTAGATGGGTCGATTTTATCCCCATACTTGATGTGTAGGGCTGGGTGGGTCGATTTTATCCCCACATGGTGTGTTGGGTGGACAGAGATGGTGTGCAGGGTTGATGGGCATAACTTGTATCTGATTTAATACGTATGTATTTTCTGTATAGGCTAAGGCCCGATTATATTTGATCTGATTCTGTACTGAGTGGGCTACGGTCTACGTTAAATCTGTTAAGGGCTCAGGCTCAAATTATGACTGTTTTTGTTATATTCATGTATGCTTTCTTTACTGTGGATATGTACACACTGAGTTTGCGAAAACTCACCCCTTTTATTTTATTTATCTACCAAGTAATCCCCAACAGTAGATAGATTGGTGTTGCGAAGGGCTCGAGGGTGACCACCAATGGACACATTACTGGACTTCCTTCTTTTATTACTAGTTATTCATTATTTTATTATTTATCATTATTTTGGGAGTTTTATGTATTGTGGTCATTTGAACTGTTTTGTTTTATACTTAGAGTTTTCAAATTGTTTTATTGTTATTTTTTTATTTAGTAAATTGCGACACTCTAAATGCATTTTAAAACTTAATTTAAGATTTTTGTTTAATGAATGATTTATAAGCTTCTGCGATAAATGAAAGATAATAAATTGCACAAAATTTTGATATTCAAAATGGTTTCCAAAAACACTCTCATATGACGCCACTAGATTCGACCATAACATCTAGACCGGGTTTGGGGTTTTACATGGATGCTCAGAGAGCAATAGCTAGACTCGATGGTTTTGCGATGTTAGGAAAAGGATATAGGTGAAGATGGTCAGGTTCAGCGGCAACAGAAAAGTATGGAAAAAATACATGCAAATGAAGCCTTTCGACAGAGTCAAGAGTGACAGTCGAGGGAAATGAGGTGCCAGAAGGAGGATTGGGGTAATTCAAAGGGCAAAGAGTCAATCAATTCAAAAGTTATTGTTGGTCACGTAGAGAACAAACAATTATGGAAGCTTCAACGTTGCCTGATAGGGGAAACGGTAACTTTTTGCAACCTCAATAGTTTGACTGAAAGAATTACTTGCATGGGCCTTGGTGAATTAAAAGTTAATAGAATTTAGGATATACGTTTCCTGATAGAGGTTTTGAATGAAGAACTAATGAAGATCATAAAGCAAAAAGATTAGGCTTATCTTAAAGAGTTTTTCGTCAAGATTTAGCCATGGTCAGAAAAATTTCATGCTCAGAAGAGAGCAGTTTGGATTGAAATTGCTGGAATTCCTCTTCATTGTTGGAATTATCAAACCACCAAGAATGTGGCTGATTTCTAGGGGAGAGATTATTACAATGGGTGAAAATTTTACAATGATGAACAACTTCAAGAAGATGGACATTTTGATAATCACTAAGCAAGTTATTAGGAACGATAAGGTTTTAACAATGGAGGTTGGAAGTGAAAATTTCCAGGTTTGCATAATTGAAAAAGGTTTGGTGGAAAAAGATATTTAAAATCATAAAAAGAACGGTGATATACGAGTGAGAGAAGAAGAAACACCATCAGAAAAAGAATTCGTTATCAAATCAGAATCAGAAGCGTCACCGAAGGGTAGTCGAAGAGATGGAACTAATGAAGTTAATGCTACAAGCATTGATATCGTAGGATTGGCTTGTGGAATGCAGGTTTTGTCGGAGGTGAGATTTATAGAGGATCCCAATCCTCTATGCAACGTGTCAAGTGTTCCAGTTGTAGGGGAGAAAAATGATACGGTTCCTAATCACGTTATTTTAGATTTAAACAACATGGGCCCGAGGTTGGGTTTGGAGAAGATTAGTGGTTCAGAGAACCAATGTGCAATTATCTTAGGAGCGGGCCCAGGTTCGAATAAAGATGCAGAGAATCAATGTTTAAGGGTCCTTGAAGATAGGGTAATGAAACCGTAACAATGAGGGAAGATTTGGAAGAAAGCCTAAAGTTAAATCATAACCTAGCTCCTTTTTCCAATTTCGAGATACACAGGGATTGGATTTATTCTACAGAGATTGAAGATGAATTTTTCAAAATTAGGTGAGGCATAAGAAAGAAGAAAGTTCTAAATAAGAAAATTAGATATATGCGTGAGATTCAAGATACAACACTCACATCAAATGAGAAGCAGAAGAGAGACAGAAGGCTAAGAAAACAGAAAGGAAAGGGGATTTCGAGAAGTGACGACAGTATTACGAATTTGTAACTTTCGAATTTCAAAATCAGCAATAGAAGAAGAGTTCTTCTAAGAGAAGCAAAACAGACGTGTGAGGTTAGGAAAAGGCTGGATTTCAGTGTGTAATGAGACGATGAGGTAATTATTGAGAAAATTATGAGGATCGGTGGAATGCATTAGGGAGCATTCTAAACTGGGGATTGATGGAGTTTGGGTGACTGGTTTGTGGTCGTTATTGTGTTTGTTTTCTTTTAATTATTCTTTATTATTTTGGAGTATAAGAACTATTTCATGGATCATTAGAGGGATGGGGTGATGATTGTTTTGATTTAAAATTCGCTGCTACTGTAGAAAGGTTTGAGGGTTTCATTTTGATTTGGTATTTGGGCTGTTTCTCGGCAGAAGTTATTTTATGCGAGAGGAGGACTATTATTGTAGCTGGAAAATGGGTGGTTGATGGGAAGGAGATGACTCTAATTAATGTTTTAACTCTGAACTGCCTTACAGAATGAAAAATATTGTTAGCTATAATCTCTGGTTTAAGAAATCATTTTTGTAAAGTATGGATCATTGGAGGAGATTTTAATGAGGTGAGAAATCATTGCGAATGCACAAAATGATCGAGCATAGAGAAGGGGTCAAAGGAGTTTGATAAGTTCATAGAAAGTTGCAAGTTGATTAGCTTACCGTTAAAGGGAAAAAATTCACCTGGTTTGGTCCGGTTGTAAACGAAGCAGGCTGGATAGTTTTTATTAATGTTGATTGGGTGGTTCACTTTTTGGTTTTTCAACAGAAGGGTCTCAACAAATCAGTTTCGGATCATATTCCTGTGTTGTTGGCAAATGAATCTGTAGACTGGGGATCTCGACCTTTTAAGTTTGACAATGCTTGGATATTTAGGATGGTTGTATGAAGTTGTTTGAAAAAGAACGGTTAGGAATGGATGGTCTAAGAGGTTAACGGCTGTAAAATTGAGATTAGAAAGGGGAGCTTCTTAGACATGGAATGTTGATGTTGGAATTATCTTGGGTTAAAGAATCAGTAAAAGCGAGGCTAGGTTTAAGGAGATTGTTGATGTAAATGAAAAAAGGAAGCTGGCAAGGTGCAGTTTGAAGAGTTTAAATAGTTAAACAATATTTGATTGGGTTGAATAACGATTCTTTTATTGAATTAGGTTCTCCGGGTTTGTTTTTTTTATGTAGTATAAAGCTTTTGAGGCCTTGGTCGCATCATGCAATTTTTTTTAGATATTGGAATAGCTGAGGTTAAGGTCGGATTGTTGTCTTCTCTTTGATGGATTGGAATGGTAATGTCATGGTTTTCTCTTTGGTGTTGTCATGGTTTTATCCCATTTTCCCAACCCCAAGCCCATCTGCCCAAAAAATTATTTTCCTAAAACCCAATTCCTCCCCCAAATCAAACCCCTAGCCAATTCCATCTAACAAAGTCCAAACCCCAAATTATTTTTCTTATTCTCTCCAGTCTCCATTTCCACGAAAATCAAATCCTAAAATCTATTTTTCTCAAAAAAACCCCTAAAATAAACCCTTCTTCGATTCTTTCTTCTTCTTCCTTCTTCTTCATTAAAACCTTCAAATCAAAATCCTTACCTCCAAATCGAGTTGTTGTTCCTTCTGAGTTCTGACCGAGGCACTTTGTTCTCTTCCATTTTAAGCTTAAAGTTTTTGCATCTTTAAACTTTGTCTTGAAACATTTTTGAATTATTGAATGATTTTTCGCTCTATTTTCATCTCTGTTTAAATTCTTGAAACATTTTTGAATTATTGAATTATTTTCGCTCTATTTGCACTTGTTTCGCTTTTGCTCCATTGAATGATTTTCGGCTCACTCTATTTTACTTCTTCAGTTACCTGTTTGCTGTTGTGGAGAAGGTTACAATTCATTTAGGGAAAAAGAAACTGAACTTGTGGGGATTTACCATTTGGAAAGGGAAAACAAAATCTTGAATACTGTGTTTTGATTCAATGGTTTTTCATAATAAAAACCCAGACCTGTATCATTTTCTTTAACTGGGTTTACTTGTTGAATTTATTGGAAAAACTGTTGTATTGTATTATTAAGTGTTATTTAAAGAAGTAAAAATACCCCACATCAATTTTTACAGCTTGATTGAAGCTTTATTTCTTAAAACTCGTATGATTTTCTCATTAGAGTTTTACAATATTTAAATGAAGAAATTATTAATTCATAAGGATATTACTGTTTCCTAGGGTTTACTAATTTATAAGAAATTTTTTTAAAACTTAGTTAATTAATTTTTATTCCAGCTAATTTTCACCGGCTTTAAAGTGTCTTTGAAGAACGCTTGCTTATTTCATTATGTACAATTGCGAACAAGCACTTATCTATTCATTGAAAGATGCATGTTTTGAGTGCAAATTGATTCTAAATAAATTGTTTCATACTTAGTTTATAACTAAGCTTTCAAGGGAAAATTTTTAGTAGGGAGAGTAATCTTAAATTGAATTATGATAGTGAGGTTGCAACTTGATCAGTATGTTGTATCTAAATCACACCCTGTGTTGCAAATTAATAGTAAATTACTCTTTAAGTAAGACCTCACAAACGTAGAAAAATTTTTCGAGTTAGCGTAACCAATTCTATGTTTATCTCTATTTTACTTTTAGGTAATTAGGCAATTTCTTTAATCCAGAATTAGTCTTAATCATTTTTTTAACTCCCAAATCTTTGCTTTGGATACCATAGGATAGGATCAAATTAAGGAAATATTTCTATTATGATTTTTCTATGGAGAATGGGCATCCCAATTAGGCTTTTTTAAACAAGCGATTTTATGCAGTAATAATTTAATCACATATTCGAATATGTATCTCCTTTAATTCGTTTCTATTTTCTTTTATGAAAATTTCATTGATATGCTAAAAATAAATTTTCTTTAAAATATGCTTCGATATGTAAGTTAACAAAATTTTGGGTATATCAAGGTTAACAGAATTAAGCAAAGAAAAGCCAACAATACTCTCACAGTGACCAAAGAATATGGAATTGGGGGAGGAGGGGGTTCCATAAACACTTTGACACTTTACTTGATCCTCGTGATTTATTATTATAATAAGTGGTCATGTTTAACTGAAGTTTGAAATTTTTAACTAATGTCTGAAATCTTCATCTTATTCTTTTTTTTTTGTTTAATTTATGCTATTGTACTATTATATTAATTAATTTATAATTTAACCGATTTATTAAGTTTGATTTTAAATCAATTATTGGTCATGGTTAGTGATTGCAACAAATGTTTACTTGTAGATGAGTGATTCAAAGCGAGATGGTTCAACTCAAAGTTCACAAAATTCTTCCCCAAATAGAGATGATCAAACAACAACCAAGGAAAAAGTTCGAAAAAAGATTACTCCAAGGGTAGCTTGTTGGAACTGTTTCACCAAATTTGTGACTAAAGAGGGGGAGAAGAGAGCAAGGTGCAATGCATGTGATGTTACTTACACCATGGAATCAACTTCGGGTTCTATAACGAATTTGAATAACCATTTGAAAACATGCCTAAAAAGACCTCGAGGTAATACTTCTAATTCGAAACAATCAAAATTAGCATTTGTGAAGGTTAGTTAAGAAACAACGAATTTATCAACTTGGGTGTTTGATAAAGATACTGTTAGAAAAGCATTAGTTCGTATGATAATTATGGATGAACTACCTTTTAAAATTGTAGAGGGAGAGGGTTTCAAATACTTTCTTTCTATAGCATGCCCACGGTTTAGTCTTCCATCTCATTGGACAAATTAGAAGGGATTGTCTTGATTTATTTAACTCCATGAAGAGTGTGATGAAGTATTATTTTGAAAAAGATATAAGTAGAGTTTGTTTGACTACAGACACTTGGACTTCATTGCAGAGGATATCTTACATGGTTTTAACAGCACATTGGGTGGATGATGAATGGAGGTTGCAAAAAAGGATTATAAATTTTTACTCAATATCCGCTCATAGAGGTGAAAGCAGAGGTCAAGCCATTGAAAAGTGTCTTCGAGATTGGGGGATAGAGAGGGTCTTCACTATTACAGTTGATAATCCATCCGACAATAGTGTTGCCATTGAATATTTGAGAAAGAAATTGAATCATCGAAATGCTTCTGTTGCAAATGGAAAATTTATTCATATGAGATGTGTTGCGCACATTCTTCATCTCATTGTGCAATACGGTATTAAGGATGCTTCTATGTCTGTGGATCGAGTTAGAGATGCTGTGAGGTATATAAGAGCATCACCATCGAGATTGACAAAATTCAACCAACGGGAAAAAGAAGAAATGATAGATAGTAAGGCTCAATTGTGTTTAGATGTGCCTACTAGATGGAACTCAACATATATGATGTTAAAGGTGGCCGAAAAATATGAGCGTGCATTTGAATCATATGTACGTGATGACCATAATTTTTTTCTTGACCTTACTACTGGAGATGGAGTTCTTACATTTGATGATTGGGAAATTGTTCGAAGAGTTATAAAAGTATTGGAGCCTTTTTATCATCTTACATTGAAGGTGTCCGGATTTTTGCATGTTACCTTTCATTCACTTTTTGAAGTATTGACGGATGTGCATTGTCTGTTTTATGGGTGGTAAGATTGTGGAGATCTAGACATAATTTCTACGACTTCCAAAATGAGAGATATATAATAAGTATTGGGGTGAAGGAAACAAGATCAACATGCTAGTTTACTTGGCGGTCATCTTTGATTCGTGATGTAAAATGAGTTTTTTGGACTTTAGGGTCAACTTGCTTTTTCCTAATGTTGCTAATGACATTATGAAAATGATTGATAAAGAGTTGCATTGTTTGTTCAATAAGTATTCTTCTAATGCCGGGAGAATTGAATTGTTTGAAGGTAGATTTAGTTCTTCAACAAATCTTTGCAGTTCAATGGAAATAGATCAGTCAGAAATGAAAACGGGCTTGGCCAAACAAAAATACCTTAAGAAGAAGAAACAAGTTGGATTAGAAAGCAAATCTGAGTTGGATAGATATTTGGGTGAGGATGATGAATTAAACAATTCAAGTTCATTTGATTTACTATTATGGTGGAAAATGAACAGTCCTAGATTCCCTATTCTTGCACAAATGGCTCGAGATATTCTTGCTATTCCTATCTCAACAGTTGCCTCGAAAAGTGCATTTAGCACCGGTGGACGTGTTCTCGATAGTTTTAGAAGTTCTCTAACTCCTCTCATGGTCAAGGCTTTGGTTTGCACACAAGATTGGCTTCGGAAATCTAATGATGCCATCAATCTTGAAAATTATGTGGATGAACTTTAAACCATGGAAGATGGTAATATATACATTTTAATTTATAAAATAAGCTTTTGTATTATTTATATTAGTAAGCATTCTCATAATTTAACTAACACTTTTGTTTTTAAATTTGCTAGATTTATCCAAAATACACAAAGATCAAGAAGCTAATATACTTAGCATTAGTTTATAAAGTTAAATATTTATTTAATTTATTTTTGCAAACATTTTTTATCATTTAACTAGCTCATTCAATACTTTTACTAGATGTTTCAAGATTATCAATGGCGATTGAAGCACAATAAGAAACTTAAACTATTCTACAATGGTTTTTGAACTGAGGTGTTATTGTTATTAGTTTGGTTTGGTTTGTTATTGTTGTTGGTTAATTGAACTTTTGTTGTGTTCTTTTTTTTTTAGACTGGTGTATGTTTCTATTGTATTTTGGACTTTTGCTCATGTTTTTTTTATTATTATAATGTTGTTGTTTACTTCGACTCATGCTGTTTAATTGGACTTTTACTTTTTTTTTATTATAATCTTGCTGTATTGTTTTTGTTGTTTATTTGGACTAATGTTGTTTATTTGGGTTGATGTTGTGTTGCTTTTATTTATTCACTTATTTACTTTAATTTTTTTGTTGTATGATCATGTTTAAAAACTTTAAAGAAAATTATTTTTTTGAAAAATTACATAAAAATAAATAACACTAAAGTCATTTTTTTAAAATTTAACTCGAATAAATATATTCGATTTGATTCGATTCGAATTCCATCTCACTCGACTCGATTCGAGAAAATTTTAAGTTAGGATGATAAAATAATATTCGAAAACTCGATTAACTCGAAAATTTTTTATTCGATTCGATCGAATACTCACCCCTAATATTGTAATTCTGAGAAGAACACGCAAATTTGAACCTTAAAAACAATATTGTTAGAAGAAACCATCATGAATTCTAAACATAGACTCTAAAATTAACATTAATAATATTAACAATAAAAAGATACAGATGAAAAGGTAAGGAGATGGTTAATTGTCAATTTGACACTTGAATTCCTTATTATTAGTAGATTTTTTTTATTTTGCCACATATGATAAATTTAAAGAAAATGTTAACATCATTATTAAATATTATTAGTTGTTCGTTTTTAAAATTAATAGGAATTAAATTTTGTTATTCTTTTAAAGAACCAATTTCCTCATTATTAAAATTAAGAGGGACTAGAAAGACCTTTTTATTTCTCCAATTTCACTTTTGTCTTATTAAAAAAAGAGAGAAAATTGGTCTTTGATACAATGCTTAAAACTACCTATAGTCCTTCCTCAACTCTTAAATAGAAGGATAATACATTTCAACCCACGTCCTCCTATACTGATAAAAATATTGATGCTAATTGAACTAAAACTCAATCGGCAAAAACGTATATTATACTATAATTAAAGGATTGCATTTGATATTAGTTACATGTGATTATATTACAAGTTGCATGTAAATACTTGAAAAAGAAAAAATTGACATGGAAATGAATTAAAAAAATAAATATTATGAATTAAAAACTCGACCCAAATAATTGAAAAACCCACCCCAAATATTCAATTGACCCAGCTTTTCACAGCTTAAACAATCGAAAAAGAAAACCCTAACCCACGATGCGAACCCTTCAACCATAACCATTTGAGCTACCGTCTAAGCTAAATCCATCATTGACCTGAAATCACCGGCCATTCACCTTCACCACTGTCAACCTCATTTTGCTGAAAAGTTCCAACACCCCATCTGAAAATTCAATCTCTGAACTTTGAATGCGTAATGGGTTGCTGGTTACTAGTTAGTGGTGATGAAGTTCTTATTATGAAGTTTTAGTTGTCTTTCTTTTGAGTCAATTTTTTTTTTCTTTGATGAGTATAGAAAGAAATGATTAATGGTGAAATAAAAAGTGACTAGTGATCAAAGTGGTTTCAATATTTTTTATCATTATAGCGTTGAGAGAGGAAGAAAGTATGAACTCATGTTATATGAGTGCAAGATAAAAATTTTAATCATTGTCCCAAACAAGCCATGAAAAGTATTTTCAATACAAGGTCTCATTTTTTGTTAGGATGTAAATCTCCAGTGTCTTGATTAAAGAGATAAATGAAATACAACAATTTTTTTTTTAAATACTTACAATGAGTAAGTGGGTAATGGGTAAATTAATAATAGGTTAATAAAAATATATAAAATATTTCCTTTTATCCTACTCGTCATTCATTTCCATGTTACTTATACCAATATATATATAAATATATGAAAAAGCCCCATCACCATTAACGGCAAAAATAATGAAAACTTATTTTACTCATTCAGAGGGATAAGAATTGATATAAAGAATATTATTGAGAAAAGGATTTTTAGGAATTCCAACAAAATAATCCTCGTCTCTTGTATCATTCACTATTTCCCCACCTTTTGTGAACCCTAACATCATGATTGCTTGACCTGAATATGAATTCTATTCACTCAGGTAAAGCAAATGTTTGATCGGGTAGTTCTACCTTATTACATGCAAGGCTGTAATAGGCATTCTTTGAGTCCTAAGAATGGCTATTACGGGTTTCCACCAAAATACAGTTTTATCTTCATAAAAAACACAAGTCGCCAACCCAACAGAAAAGGATGGAGGAAGGAAAGAAAAGGAGGTTGGCACTATCACTGGAGACAGTGACGCTGGAACACAACTCACTTGAGAAAATAATAAAAAAATTTAAACATCATAAAAATCACCAAGTCTCTTAAAACACAAGCATGTTCATAAAAACACAAACTCCCATCTGTTGTTAATCAATAGTTATGGGGTCTTGTAGATATGATGTCACAATTTTTGCAAGCCATTTGTGCAAAGAGAGAGAAATCTTTAGATGATTCATATCTTAAATTTTTGTAAAAAGGATAGTCAAATGAAGGGGAAAATGTATTTTTAGATGTTTTCTGGAAACAGATGATAAAGAAGATGAACAAATATGATAAAGTAGAAAGAGGTGTAAAGAAATTAGAGAAAAGGACGTTTGGGGGAATAATGAAGAGAGAAGATTTAACATAATTTTCAACATATTAGATATTTTTAACATAATTTAAGCATTTGGAATTAATAGAGTTTATTTAAGCATTTCAAAACAAATTATTTTTTTTTTCTAAATTTCCTACATATTAGAGTAAATGAAATAAATAGAGTTGATTTAAGCATTTCAAAATAATTTAATTAAATTATTATTTTTCTAAATTTTTAGTAATGAATTATCCTTTTAACTGTTATCAACATGACATATATTTCTATTTTTTTTAAAAATGATTTAATAGAGTAAAACTTTTGAAATCCTTGGAGTTAATGGGGTGATCTAGGCATTCTAAAAGAATTTAATTGAAATTTTACATTTTGCCATTAGATAAAAATTATTCCATCAGTTATTATTGAAAGTTTCAGATTTCATATAATTTGATTAATCTAAAAATAAATTTATTATTTTTTACTATATTGACAAATTATTATTACATTTTCTACATCTTTATACTATCGCAATTTTGGTAACTAAAATAAACATTTTCATTATTTCATTGTCTCCTCCCGAAAATAAGTCTAGAAAAATAGGAGTAAAATTAAATTTTTATCTTTTTAAAGCATAAGCTATGAAAAACTTAAAATGATTTTAAAATCATTTTTGTTAAAAAAATTAATAAGAATGAGTTTACTGGTTCAATAGTAAGGCATTAGCCTACTTTTAGGTCCCAAGGTTGAAACCTTTAGTAAGCATTTAGCCAAAATATTTTATTTTCACATTTTTAACCCATAAAAATATCGAATTTATAAAATAATCAAGCCCAAAGTTTTTTTTAATTTAATCCTTAATTCAAATTAAACCCTAATTTTAAAATAACTCCTAATCCTGTTACAACTAGGGCAAAAGAGTTTATAAATATCCAAAGTTTTTCAAACCCTAGAATTTTATTCAACAAAATTTTCAAGAAAAAAGTCCCAAGTTCATCTTCTTCTTCACCAACACCAAATCAACTTTTAAACAAAATGAGTCAAAGTTTTCAAAATCATCCCTCTCCATCAAGTGGATCTTTAACCTCCTCTTCCAAATTAAGGTTTTTTTTTTTTTTGTTTTCTCAAATCAAGTGTGAGATCTAAACCTAAATCTTTCTATATAATTGAAAATATTAAGAAGTAGAGAAATTAGCATGTGTGAACCCCCTAGTATAATAGAACCCCCTACATAAAGCGAGCCCCTGAATATGTTAGCCCCTGTATGTACGAGCCGTATGTGAGAGACTGTGCAAATCCGCCTTACGCAAACCCTTATGTATGAACCCCTATAAGCGATCCCCCTTTACATGTGAACCCTATAGGCGAACCTTTGTATGCAAACCCCTATGATGATCCCCCTTTACATGTGAAACCCTATAGGCGAACCCTTGTGTGCGAACCCCTATAAGCGAGCTCTTATATGCAACCCTCTATAGGCGAACATCTAATTGCGAACCCATGCGCAAAAATGTATAGAAATATATACGTGAGCTCATTGAATAAACATGTGAACCCTAAACTGTTGTTACATGCGAACCTAGGTCTTAGTCCTACAAAACCTTACATGATGATTTAAGCAAACCCTATATATATAAATATATGTGCATGCGAACCCTTCTTGTTGTTACATGCAAACCCCCCATGATTGTTACATACAAACATGTGTCTATACATGTGAACCATGTTTATGCAAATTGTAGTATGCGAAACCTAGCATGAAATTGTGTGCTAGCCCTTATGTACGAGCTACTTGTGCAAACCCTAGGTACTATGTGAGCCTATATATTATGCGAACCTAGGAAATATACGAACCCTATAGGTTTACTATGCGAACCCTAAATGTTTTTATGCGAACCCCTGTGATAATAGTATGCAAACTTCAAACTTGTGAACCCTAAGTGCAAACCCTGTATTCACGAGCCGTACATGTGAACCTATATATATGCTAGCTAACTAGGCCTAACTGTAGGTATTGTGGTAAATACCACTCAAGCAAGCGCTGAAAAAAGTTAGGTGCTTGTTTAAGGTGTGGGTTGACAAAACATAAGATTAAATATTTTCCTTATCAAGTCGACCAGATGCAAGCTCTGGCCCAGAACTAGGCCCAAAACCAAAGATCGGGTTAGTTACCTCCAGGGGCCAAGGTAAAAAATGGCCACAAATACCATAACAATTGATGCAAATCGAACTGAGGCTAGACAACTTGCCCTTGTTTATGTCGTTAGAGGTCGTGAGGATAGAGATGCATTCAATGTCATCATAGGTATTTTTATCTTTCATTTTTCTCATAATTTGCCTTGATAGACATAGGATCCACCCATTCATATGTTTCTCGTAATATGTCGGATAAACTGGGTGTCGGGGTAGAGAAAACCATTACTGATGGTACCATAGTAAACCCTTTAGGACCATCACCATCGGAGAATAAATTCGGGATGGTCAGTTATTGTTATTTATTTTGGAGTGTCGAGCAATGTTGAGGGCGGATAGGATTGACGAGTGGGAATGTAATCCATAAAATTGTATCGCATCATACATAAATTAATTACACTATGATTTATTATTTGTACCATGAAGAATGCTTAGTTCATTACTATGCTATTAATTGTATGATTTACCGTTTCACAATTATATATAATGATTTATAATTTAGACTCATGCTGAGCTGTTATAAGCTCACTCCCCCTTTTCTTTACCTTCAGGTAACACAGAAAATTAGGACTCGTTATGGCATCGAAGGACCCTCAGATTAGCAATTTGTTTTAATTATTATTATTTTAAAGCTCTTATTAAAGTTTTCTTTATTCCCTTTACTACGGGTTGTCATTATTAATTATTTCTCACTTTTATATATTAGGTTAAAATAGACTAGCTCATTTATTTTGAAGCATGATATTTAGTTAATACTCTGATAATTGCATGCTATTTTGGTTTAGAAAACTACTATTTTAAATATATTCTTTCCGCTGATTTTCTAGACACTTAAAGATTTTGATAAAATCTCTCCTCAAAAATTTTTTTTTTAAATGACACTATAATAATAATGTAATTGAATCACTAAATAAAGCCGACCTAAAAATTAATGAATGTTTTCTTAAAAGTAAAAGCGTGATTTCCTTTCAAAACAATGCAAGTAAAAAGAGTTGCTTTACAGGATCACTTCGTTGATCGAATGTAACACCTTCGTTGATCGAATGTAACACCTTCGACTTAGCCGAAACTCCTAGGTCAGGTCGGGGTATTTTATTAAGTGGTATCAGAATCAAATTTGTCTATACACGATTTTGAACTTTTGAAGGAGTGTACATGAATAGGAGTAAACTATTTTCATGATATAGTAAGTTTTTACTGAAAACTAGTTCGAGGAAATCTGATGCCAAGTACTATAGGATACTTTCTAAATAGTAGAAAAACTTTAGATAGAAAGGAAGCATAAACTAAAAACTCGAATTAAGTACTAATTGCTTGAAATAATAGAAATATCATGATGAACACTCAAGGCAGACGTAGTAAAGGTAGACCTCGTAAAGCTATACTCGTGGAACTGCCCATAGTTTAGGGAGAAAATACAACCCAGGAATACGTAGAAAACTCTACCATCAATGATGGCGAAGGTTGCGATAACGAAGATGTGGGAATGAGAAATCAAAACAATGGAACCATGGAAGACAATGCTGTGACACAAGCTATGCTGAGAGCTCTCTGAAAGGTCATCAGATCGAGTAATGGAAACAAAAAAATAGTTGTCGAAAACTTCAAGTCGAATGGGGCCCAATTGTTCAAAAGAGCTGTCAAAACAACTCCCATTGTAGCGAAATACTGGATAGAAACAACAGAAAGAATTTTGGAGGACCTAGACTACACTCTAGAGCAAAAGTTAAAAGAAGTTGTGTCCTTACTGAGAGACGAGGCATATAGATGGTGGCAAGTCATTGTTAGGGGAACATTTGTGGAACGGATAACTTGGAATTATTTCCAAGAGGCTTTTCATAAAAAGTATGTGGGTCCTCTTTATGTTGAAACCCGCAGACATGAGGTCATAGAATTAAAACTGAGAGATATAGATTTTATTAAAACTATGTTAAATGTTACTTCTCCACCGCATTATTACGTTAATGAGATTTGAAAAACTTATAAATCAAAAATCACTCTCCGCAAAGTTAATCATGAAAATCAATTAGTTTTTGAAAGATATTGTAACTTTCAAGAGCAGACTAAATTTTCTATTAAAATTAAGCAAAAGTTTTAAATTGATTGTTTATAAAACTTCGTTAGCTTACTAGGCTATTTCAGTGGCTAATGTAATCTTTCGAATTTGAGCTTCACATCTAGGTTGAATTGGGGAGGTTACATGATGCTTACTTTTCTTGTTATTTTTATTAGTCATCATATTATCAACTTCTTTTTGGTCATGTATTATCAATTGTTTTTTTAGACTAACATAATACACATGATGATTTAATTTTAGTTTTTGTTAATTGTTTAGAAATTATTTTTATCATACTTACAAGTTCTTATAATAATTAATATTTTTTTAAAAAATATAAATCATTTAACTATGTGATTATAATTTGTATTACTAAACATGACATAGAGAATTACAATATAATTACATTTGTCTATCAACCATATCTAAAAAATTACAATTTTTTATAATTACATGATAGTATAATAAATTAATTTGCATTATCCAAACAAATCCTAAAATTAGTGGCGAAACTAGGAGGCTAATAGGAGGCCCCGCCCCCTAAAATGAAAACATTTTCATATGGCCCCTTTAAAATTTTTTAAATTTTAAATTAGTAAAGATAAAATTACACTTTATCCCCTTAAAAATATAAAAAAATAATTTAATCCTTTAAAAATTATAAAAATATAATCTATTAAAATGATGAAATTATATTTTTTATTATAAAATTACAGCTTAATTTTGACCCAAAAAAATTTCAGATTTCACCCTACCTAAAATATCCTATTCGATATTCATGAATCCCTAGTATGGAGTTGAAGATATAGAGGTTGCATAGCACTGTGCAGATTACCCAATTTAGTATTCTAATCTCATCGATTAATTATCTATTTTATTCTATTCCAACAAACCCAATATGTTATAAAATGATTTAGTATTTCTAAATTGGCTCTCCCAGGGCCTTAATTGAAGGGAGAGAAGAATGATCTCTAGTAGAAAAATAAACAAATAAAATGAATTGAAATGTGCTTAACACATTAATAAATACACTTTACAGAAGTCGTAAAAATCCATTGATGAAAGCCCTGAATGAGTCTGGAGGCTGGAAGGTCAGGTCTTTTGCATTATTTATTTTATTAACCGTGATTACATAAATTTAAAGCCAATGATATGATTGATTAGTCGTTGTGAAGCCCCAAAAAGGAAAGAAAAGCACATGATTCCATCACGTGCCGTCTGACACTGACATCATCATATCCGGCCGCCTGCCTCGCCACCACTTCCCCTCTTCCCAATGTTCCCAACATTCAAACATCACGTGTTCTATTTTATACCCTTTCCTTCCATTTTTGTTTACCAACTCTCCCAAATTGCATGCAGAAGTGGATGCTTTCCAATAGGCTAAAGATGAAATTAAGAAAAGCAAAAACATTTGAGTAGCATTGAATAAAAGAGCATAACTCACTTGCAAGGAAAGCTCTCTTAAGCTTTTTTTTCTTTCATAAAGTTGAACATGATTATTTAACTAATTTGGTCCTAAGTTAGAAACAAACTTACATCAATTGTCGATCATTGAAAACATATAATCTGCCAATCAAAGGAAATAATGGTAATTCACGATTCGTGTGAAAGAAAAGGGATGTGGTTTAAGTGAGTACACTTGCTCACCAAATAGCCCCTTGTATTTCATAATCTGATTTTTGGTTAGCCTCCATGGGAAATTTCTTGCCTTCATATTCGCTCAATCATATTTTATCATTAGATAAAATAAATAATTATAAAATTATTATATTTTTATTGGGTTTGAGTTTAGGATTTAAAGTTTATATCACATTTTGAATTTTAGGTTTAGAATTTTAGATTTACAGTTTATGTTTAAATAAAATTATTAGTATTTATTAATTAATGTATTGTTCTCAATGTTTTGAGTTTAAAATTTATAGTTTAGAATTTATATAGAGTTTTTAATTTCAAGTTTTAAATTTTAAATTTTTTATTTTAAATTTATGTTTAAATATTTATTTAAAAGTACTTTATTATTTTTTATTTTATCAATAAAGGTGTCGTGTTGTTATTATGCATGAGATTCACGCACTAACAATACATCATATTTTTGATGTTTCAAATTTAATGTTGTTGTAGAATGAATGCATGGATTAAATTTTTAATATGTTTGGTTTTGGTTTTCAAAATTAAATTGATGGTTAAAACTTCAATATTTTAAAAGTTCAAGTGTTAAAAAATATTCTTTAAAATGATAAAAAAAAATTCAATCAAATATTTTATTGATAACTGTCATAAAATAAGCTCTTAATTAAAAGTTTACAATCAATTGAGACATTGAATTGACTATGAAAAAAATTGATGATATAACAATTTACATGGCGTTTGGCATTAAAAATAATAGAGAGATTAATTTATTTTTAATTATTTTACAATGGTTTAGTTGATTTTTTTATTATTTAAGTCTATTAAAATATTATAAAAGTAGAAAATTATAAAATTTATAGAATAACTATAAAAATTATAAAAATAATTATACAAATTTACAAAAAAAATATAAAAATTATTAATTTATTATGAAAAATATGCAAATATTATAAAAATAGAATTATAATTCTTTTATAAAGTATATAAAACATATAAAAAAATTGTAAAAAATATTAAAGACTTTTTAAAAAATTATAAAACTAAATATTTTTTTTTATTTGAAGGTTTGAAGTATTTTTTTTTTTTTTTTTTGTAATAAGAAAATGAAGAGCTTGAAGTGTAATGGTGATCGAACTTGTATGGGTGTCGGGGTTTGAGAGACAATGAGTTTAGTGTTTGGTGGTTTAAGGTGAGTGATGAATAATGGTTTTAGTTGAGAAGAGGTGATGCAAGAGAAGTTGATAAGGATGAATTGAGGTATGATATAGGCAATCTATGAGGGAAAACAAAAAGGAGTAGTAATTTTTTGCTAAAAGATTTTAAAAAGTATTAAAAATATTAAAATATTATGAAATTTTCAAAAATAATAAAAAATAGAAAGTTATAGAAAATTTTATATAAAATATATAAAATATTTAATATTTTAAATATTTTTAATAATTTAATACATACTAATGCTTTTATGATTTTAATAAATTTTAAATAATTTTTTATCATTTGAATATAATTTCCTATTACTTTTTATAGTTTTTTTTAATAATTTTTTTGATAATTTTTTATTATAATTTCTAAAAATCAATTAAGAATTTGTTAAAAAAATCAATTAAAGCCTCCATGTCAACATTTTTTTCATGCCAAATGTCACGTTTATCGCCATGTGATCACTTTTCCACACTAGTTACTAAATAATCATTTTTTCATATCAATTGGCATGTCATCACTTAACAACCCATTAAGGGCTTTGACAAAAATTATATTCAAGGTCTCAATTAAGTATTAACTTGCAATTAAGTATTTACTTAGTCGCAATTTTAATTAAGGCTTAATTGATTTTTAAATTTTTATAGGGCATCTTTAGTACTTAAAAGCCTATTCTAAATTATTATATATTATGGGTTAACTCCACTAAAATGTCTCTAAAGTTTAACTTTTAAATTAGTCTCTAAATTTTAAAATATTCTAGTTAAGTTCTTAAAATATAAATATTATATCAATCAGGTCTTTATACCAGTCTAACGATCAATTTAAGCATTAAATGTCAATTCAAATCTAATAAGAAGTATATGTAAAATATGTGGACAAATTGTAAACATGTGTGACATGCGCAACCAAGATCTAACCTTGTATGTATGTATGTATGTTTGTATGTATGTATGTATGAGTTTAGAGAATTATTTTTTTGGTGAATAACAAATTGATAAATTATACATTATTAACTAGAAATAATCAGCGGATTATCTGCAAATAGCTATAGCCCTTCAATCCTGTTGAAAGCTAGTTTAGCGATACCATCTGCTTCTATGTTCTCTTCTTTAGGAATATGTTCAAATTCCCAAATATTTGTTTCCAACAAAAGTTGATGAATACGTTTGATTAGTGTTGAATGAAATGTTTTTGAAAATGCTTCCTAAATTTCCTAAATAACCTCCAAGCTGTCCTTCCGAATCAAAACTCTATTGTACTGTCTACTTTGAAGAAGAGTCGAGTCATCTAGAATACCCCAAAACTTAGCGTTAAAAACAGAACACTTACCTAACCATCTAAATTAACATTTATTATACTATTAACTTAACATTTTAATATTAACTTAACATTTTAATAACTTTTGAACGGAAGGAAATAACTTTCATTATTTATTATATTACTAAATTAATATTTTAATAATAATTTATTAACATATCACTAATTATTATATCACTAATTACTAAGTGATAATAATTAAAGTAATATTAATTAACTATTAATTTATTGATTATAATTGGATAAATTAAAAATAATCAAAATCCTTAGGTATATGATACATACATATTACATGTAGTTTTTTGCTAATAGTATTTTTTAATTTTCACCTTCATTTTCAAATAAAATGATATATGGTTACTAATGAAATAATAATTATAATTATTTTGCTAATAGTATTTTTATATAAAATATAAAAATAATTTTAATTGTAGTTATTTTATTAATAAATTTTTCATATCGTTAATATTACAATTATTCTCATTTATTTTGACTTTAAATCCATATTATTAAATTATATTTATTATTTTGAATCGATTAACACTTAAAAGTGTTATAATTATATATAAATTAAAATTAAAAAAATTATCACCATAAATAGATACATTATCAATATATTTCATTTAAGTAGCATATAAAAAATTATCTGGAGAAAATAAAATTTTATCATTATTTAATAGATTTTGTATTCTTTGATTATTATTTGATATTAGTAATATTTTTTGTTGTGAAGTTGAATGGAGAAACAAAAGTCAAAATGCAATTAATTGCATTGGAAACTAAACCAAGTAAGAATAAAACCTCTTTGATGGACGATGATGATGAGAATAATAAATTGAAGAAGAATATGAATGTTGAGAACATAAAAATATTTTTAATATTTATTTTTATTATTTTGAAGAAGTTGAATATTTTAATTTGTCTTAATATAGTTTTATTTTTTATTTTTTTTAGGAATTTGGGTTTTTAAATTTTATTTAATTTATTACATATGATTTATTTTTAAAATTTTAAAATTTAATTATGGTTTCTATTTCGGTAATTGTTTAAATTTGATTAAATGATAATGTTTTAAAATTAAATAAATTAATAGTTTTACCAATTCTGTAAAATCGCTCATAATTCATAATGTTGTGTATTACAGTGAATTAAATGATCAATATTTATAATTTCTTTTTTATAGAAATTATAATTTTATTTCAATATAATATAGTAGATATTTTTTTATCAAAAGCTATAAGTGACAAAATGACAGTTCATTTTTTTATCATATAAATTTTACATATATTTAAAATATTTTAGGCATAATGATAAATTTAACCATTAACGTTTATATAAATACATATATTGTCAATTTGGCTCTTATTCTTTTTTGAATTAAATTTGCAATTAACTTTTCAAAAAAGAGTTAAATTGTTGTTCTTTAACGAAAATACTGACTAAAGCGTTAATTTTTCATGAGATTGGCATAGCATGGTAGTCTACGTGTACTTCTTACTGACATTACACTATTTGTCGTATATGTCACACCAACAAGTAATTTAAAAATATAAAAATTTTCAAAAAATTAAAAAAGTTCATAAAATTTTAAAAATTAGCATGAAGTACATGTGGCTTATCATATGGGTTACCATGTTTGAAAATTTAATGCTGTAATTAGTATTTCTTTTTAAAAAAATTAATTCAACTCTTTTTAAAAACTTGATGGTCAGATTTAGCTCAAAAGAAGAATAAAAGTCAAATTGAAAAAATATGTAAATATTAAAGGCTAAATTTATCATTATACCAATATTTTATTATTATGTTATTAATTGTTAAAAGTTTAAATACATAAAAACATTAAATATTTTTAATATAAAAAAATGTACTTTGTTAAATTTTAAAATAATAAAAATTCAATCTCAATTTATTCTCAAGAAAATGTCAACAACTTATTTCATTGATAGCTTATTTGATTCCAATTTTTTTATCGTTATTAAGGTATTCACCGTCGATAGTAATGACTAACCTCGTAGTTATGGATGTTCTCCAAAAAAGTAAACAAATAGTCATGAAATGTATTCCATTTCTATGAACAGGGACCAAATCACCAACCACATAGTTAAGGAATTAAATGAGCAACCATCACCCGCTCATAGTTGATTCGAATTTCTTAATAGATCTTTCTCTACATTCATGTTCTATGTTGAGTAAATACGATAAAAAATATTATTAATATAATATTTAAACTAAAAACTAATTATATTTATTTTATTAATAATATTAATTCAAAAAACACGTTGAAAAATAACTTTAAATTTATCCTACCAAAGCAAAAAATATTACTTAGCTCTTACGGCATAGAAATTATTATTAAATATATTTATAATATAACTAATTTATTTACACAAGTTTTTCAAATATCAAAATAACATATCGACTCTTAGTTCAATTAATATGGGTATTGTTATTAATATAGGAATATGTGGGTTCAAGTGCACTGAAGCGCATTATCCTTTTATTTATGGGTTGAGGAGGAGTTATAGATGATTTTAAACATTATGTAAGAAAAAGAAAAGATATGATCAAATTCCATAATTAAATTGTTAAAAAATATATATCAAAACAGCAAAAATTAAAGAGTGGGTCTACAATAGAGGTGTACATGGACCGGGCCGGGCCGGGTTCGGGCCGGGTCTAACTAAAAATTTAGGCCCATTCATTGGGCTCGGGCCGGGCCGAGCCCAAAAAATGGGCCTAAAATTTTGTCCAAGCCCGGCCCATATAAAAATGCTAAAACCCAGGCCCGGCCCGGCCCGCCCGTATTAATTTTTTGTATTATTTTATATAAATTTTAAATATATATAATACATCAAAAATACTAAAAAATTAAAATAAATATTTTTCAACAAATTGAAAATAAATTTTAAAAAATATGTAGACTTAAATAACACTAAAATAGATGTAACTTAACAAGCAAATGCCTCTAAAATAATAACAAAATTAACAAATGTCTTTAAAATAATAACAAAATTAATAATAAAATAAGTTTTATACAATATCTAAACAATAACAACAAAATAATAGCAACATAATAGTAAAATGGTAGCAAAATAGGAAGAAAAATAATAAGAAAACAATATTTAAAAAATAAATTTTTTTTTTCCTTTAGTGAATTCGGGCCAGGCCGGGCCGGGCTCGGGCCAAAAATTTCTTACCCGAGCCCGGCCCCTTTTTTGAACGGGCCTTAATTTTTTGTCCAAGCCCATTTTTCGGGCCTATATTTTTGCCCAAACCCTCCCACATTTCGGGCGGGCCTATGGGCCGGGCTGCCCAGGTCTACAACATGCTCATATTTGAAGCATTATATAATTTTTTTTATAAATTACATTTAATAATAATTTTTATATTAATTATATAAAACTAAACTATTTTGTCAAAAATAAAATTAATGTGCACGTGACGTTAAAAAATAGTGTAATAAAAATATAGTGTGAATAAAGTTTAAGAGCATATAATTTTTTATTAAAAAACCATATAATTTTAACACCACCAATTAAAATTTTGATTTGTATACGATTATGATCCAATTATAACACCAAAATTAGCGGGATTGGAATTGATGAGCCTTTTCTTACCCACACAATCATAGGCAATCATGGACATTGGAGGCTTGCTTGCAATGGAGAAATAGTGTTTGCATGGAAAAGTAAACAATGCCTAGAAGGGCACAACTCATGGCAAAGTGTAGCTTCAATTTCTTCTTGTATTTAGTGTTTTGATTAGACACCCTACACCACTCTCCTTTTCATTATTTGTCTTTGTCTGAGACCTGAAACTTGCTGACAACCCCCTCCCCTTTACATTAACCTTTTTCATTTTTCACCAGTTGATGATGATGCAGCACTCAAAGCAACAAGAGCACAAAGAAAAAAGCCTCTAATCGTTTAAGAATTTCAAGTAAAACCATGAGGTGGAACTAGCAGTTAAAATATATCTAGTGGAATGTCAGACAATATCAGTCCATGGATAAACAAGGGAGAGAAAAATTAAATGCCAACAGATAAAGACAAATAAAAGAAGCCAAAACTCTAGCTTCTAACTCAATTTTATTTTTTCTGGCCATATCGCAAGTACTGTTTTGTGCCACTCTGGTGGATTAATATCGACTGAAATCGGAAAACAATGGCGTTTAGGCTAATGAAATGTACCCCAAAAGTAGGATAGGAATAGGATTTCAGTAATGAAAATTTATTTCTGTACAGGTAGTAGATGGCAGAAGAGAAAGAGGATGACAAAATTTTCCGGCAGATAACACTAACAATATATATTTGCACAAACAAGGATAATGAACCACAGATTCTTCTGCCGGTAAACATCACAAGAAAATCAGCAGCTGAGTGCCTCATATTTCACTTGGAGTGGACGATTGAACCCAACCTGTGATAATAGATTCCCAACTGCAGCTAGATCCCTGCAAAATACACCTTGAAACACGTTTGTGTTGGAACTAAATGCGTTGGTCTTGCTTTCACTGCGGTTATCCCTGTTATTGCAACCTGATGGATTTGTTGAAGAAGTGGGACTAGTTTCAGGTTCCAATTTAGAGTTACAATACTGGGTTTGCTGCACATGAATTGCTGTCTGTGCTGCTTGTAAAGTAGCTGCAGCTTTCTTCCTTTGCCTCTCAGTCGATTCTTCATCCATAATCGTGGACATAACACTGGCATAACCTTTTTGAAGCAACCTGTAAAGAAGCAAAGCCAACATCTTGGCTCTGTCTTTAACCGAGTCGAGGTCACGCTCATCGGCGAACTCACATCGATCAACGAAGTTGGTAGCTTTATCTGGTTTGTGTCTTAAACAGAGTAGCAAATGAGCCCTCTCTAATTCAGACCTTGAGCATCCACGCCTTAAACCAATCAAGGCATGGTAATCAACGTTTCCGGTCTCCCCAGAAGCAACCCTTTGTTTCAATTGTTGAATTTTAGTGGTTAATGCAGAGAGTTTCCCTGGAATCTCCCTGTATCTCACATTGTGACGCTTCCAGGCTGGACCTGGGAGCTTCCTGTCTCGCAAGATGGAATTGTAAAGCAGTTTCAAGTGTTCAGAGTCGTGCAAACAGTCGGGTAAACAGCGGATGGTTTCCAAAAGCGATGCCCTGGTGTCAAGGGCTTGAATGCTAGTTGGATCAAGAGCAAGCGTTTTGTTACAATCCGAGATTGACTCAGCTATGCGACCTGAGGCCTTGTAAGCGTAGGCTCGATGCAAATAACACTCTGCAAGGAAGCCCTGAGGGGCAGGGCGGCGACCGTCTACTATTTTGGAGAAATGGCGGATGGCTTCGGAGTATAGGCCAGCATCTAAGGCCACAATGGCAGCAGTTCTACGGCGGATGAGGAGCTTGATATGGGATAGAAGCTGGGAAACGTTTTCGGATTTGGAGAAAGATGTAGGATTGCGTGGAGGCGTGGAAGGAGGTGTTGTGGCAGCAGAGGAGATGCCTGGAAGGGCAATAGCGGTGGGGAGGGAGAAGCTATCGTCGGACCAACAAATGCTCTCACGGCGGAACGCGGCTGAAGCAAGGCGTTTGCCTGTTTGGAGGAGAACCATGGCGTCCTCTATTAAGCCTAGGTGGTAACATGCTTGGCCTAGAACCAAGTACCTGTACCACAATTTTCAGTTCAATCGAGTTAAAACACATGTTAACTATTATCAATTCAAGCCTCTAATTACTCTAAAAGTATTACTATTAAACTTGGGTTGTGAAAATTGACCTCCATTTGCCTTCTTTGTCGCAGCTTTTACACAATCCCGCCATGACTTTCTTCTTCAAGTCCGAAACAGAAAAGCACTTGAAAGATGGGTCACAACTCGATGAGTCAGAGGACGAGTCATTAGAAGGTAAAAGCTTGACTCGCTCCCTGGAGAGTTGGTGAGAGGAGTTATCAGAGGAAACCGAGCCAGAGTCTTCGGTTGAGATTTTGAGACTGGGAATATAGTCTTGAAGCATGTTAACAACATCCCTAAAACGCCTTAGGTAGAGTAAAGATCTCGCTTTGAGTTCAAGAGCAATCTCCAAACGAGGCGAAAGAGCCAAAGCTGCATCAAGAAGATTGAGAGCTGAAGCTACCTCGTTGTGTTCTTGCGTTGCAATGAGGCACCTTGCATGCTTAATGTACTTATCTACAAGCTGCACAGATCTAAGGCAATGAGTTTCAAAAAAAAATTGAAACTTTGTTAAAAGACAGACATAATCAAAGATCGAGGCTTTTAAAGCCATTCTTTTTCTACCTTTCTATTGGTAAGCCACCAGTGTTTCTTCTGAACATTACCACTCAAACATGGAGATACAGCCATGGGTTGTTTTTGTTCTTTGCTACATCCTTGTTGAGGGAGAATAATCAGAATCAATCAAATCATTAACCTCTTTCTTTTCCTTTCTTGCTCTCAAAGTATACATAGAGAGAGAGAGAAAGGGAATAGAGGGAAAATGGGAACTGAATGGGGGGAGAGAGAGAGACTGTATGAGAGGAAAATGGAGGAAAGGGTTGATATTTAAATCTGCAAATGATACAAAGAAAGAGTAGTAAATAAGGGAAAATTGCCAGCTTTGACCTTAGAGAAAGCTTTGATTCTTAAACTTGATAGCTGGCAAGGCACCATACCATTTTAGATTCTCTCTCTTCACTATGCGCTATTATGTGGCTTCTGAAAAACCAAAGTTATAAATTCGATAAACTGGTTTATCCAGTAAATGCATGAATCTAATCGAAAAAATCCGGTGAACCGTCACGGGTCCTCGGGTTCAACTACAAGGTGGTCAGGGGAAAAAGATAAGACGGCAACAAATCCCCCCACCCCAGCCCCCAAAAAGTAAGTTAAAAAGATAGTGTAGAAACCTCTTCTTCCACCACTTATTCATTTCCTGATCGCATTGGAAATGCCTAAAAATCCTCACCTTTTTCTAATTTGTTTTGGAGTGCTTTTCACCACCGAATCGCATGATTTGTCATTAACATTTTAACACGTCATGGTACATTTAAGGCTGGCGGGCGGTGCCGCACTGCTCACCTAACATTTCTCATATTAATGCCTGCTACCACCAATACTACTACTCCACGGTGAGCCACTTTGTAGTTCGGAAACTTTAAGGTTTTTCCCCTCACTTACTGTTTTTTCTTCAACGATTTTAATCCTTCAACATTGTTTAATCACCATATCGGACATCAGTTTATTAAAGGAAACAAGAGGGATAAAAAGAAGATGACCCTTCTTTCCTAAGCCCCATGAAAACAAGAATCATGCTTTATTTTTCTTTTCTTTTTTTTTGGGGGGGGGGGGGGAGGACTTGGTTTTCTTTTAATTTCACCCACATTGATTAATGAATGCAGATGAAGATGGATAGATGTGCCACATGGGTTTGTCTTACAGGCTATATGATCTCCTTCTCCATCTCTAGCTTTAACTTTTGTTTGCCCCCACAACAAAAAAAACAACAGCTCCTGCAATCTCGTGCATCCCCATCCCCCTTCTTCGCCATGTCATCCCATGTTGCTCTCCACCTGTCATCCTCTTTATATATGTGCCCCCACATTACTTGGCTTTCATGTCATCCAAATCTTAAGGCATCCAATTTTTTACCAATTAAAATGCAATATTATTATTTCCTTTTAAAAGTAGAGCTGTCATGTTAATTAAAGATTTCAGAGTAATATCTTTTCATAGTCACATGTGTTTTTTTATTTATTTTATGGCATGAGATTAATATGTTGAAGCCAAAGCTCGGGGAAACATCTTTCAATGGAGATAACTTTAGGGTTTAAAATATTTGGAGGAGAAATTCTCTCTTTTTCTTTTAACAATTTATTGGAAACTCAATTTTTTTTTATCATTTCATCGGTGGTACAATATTTATTATGTATATTAATTAAACTAAGATTTTTATGTAAAATAGGATATAATCATAGATAGAGGAGTTCATAGTGCGATAAGTGATGGGTCTCATTCATCAATACGTTAATATTTTATAATATTAAAATAAAAATTAAGATGGATCACTAATCATAATAAATAATATTTTTATCTATTTTTGGAATTAATTTAATTTTATTATTTAATTTTGAGATCAATTCCATTAGATTTTTTTACATTATTATAAATGGATGTCTCATTTTCAGCCATTATTTCTATAGTTAGTAGGTTTTTAATATTTAGTGCACCACTTCAGTTTTTAATCCACTTTTTGTTGGTTTTGTAAAATTTTAATTTCTCCTAGAGTCAAAATCATTTTAATATTAACTATTAAGATTTTAAAATTAAACATATATGTTATTATCGTGTTTTAATTTTATTATATTATTTGTAAAATTTTATATATATTTTTTAAAATTTTAAAAATAATTAAAAATATTTTAATTAATAAGTACAATTAATTCATACATGGTAGAAATAAAAAAAATAACTAATTATTAGATATATTATGCATAGTAAAAAGGAAGATACATAACTAGCACTAATAGATGTGTTTAGTCATGTATCTAACACGTGTTCTACAAATAAATTTCATAAATTTTATTTTTCAAAATTAATTAAACTTATTAGTTTTAAAATATTATTATATTTTGAGCTTTCATGTTTGAGTTTTACTTTATGTAAATAGATGTATGGGCGTAGTTAGGGGGCTAGTAAGGGCTCCGACCCCCTCTAAAATAGAAAATTTCTATTTAGGTCCTTTAAAATTTTAAATTATTAAAAATAAAATTGTACTTTGATCCTTTAAAAATGATAAAAATTTGATTTAATCCTTTAAAAATTATAAACATATAGGCCATTAAAAAGATGAAATTACATTTTTATTATCGTAAAAATTACAAATTAATTTCGACCCTTAAAAAAAATTTTGACTTCGCCCTAAATAGATGGATTCTCCCCCAAATTTATTATTGCTAGTTAGCTTGAGTTGACTTATTCAATTTAGTGCTAATTATTATTAATTTTTATTAATACCCAAATAAAATATTCATTTAATAGTTCAATTATGACCCCAAAAGAGCTCCATCTCAAAATAAAGCAAAAGCTCAAGACCCAAAACTTTGCAAAGAGCCTTCACACTAGTGTTAGCCCTTAACATGTGTCACACCAATGCTCCTTCTCAAATAAAAAATTCTACACCATTCAAGAATCTCACACCAATGTTTCTCCTCAAATTTTCTAGCTTCGCCTTTGAATAGGTGGAAACATTTGGGCAAGCCATAAATCAACTATAAAATACTAAGTTTTATTCTCACATGTATAACCTCACACACACACTCACACACACACATACACACACACACACACACATACACACATATTACTATATTATCATCTACAATTTTGCTTCCTTGTTACCAGAATATTGACTTAAACATTGAAAGTGTTTCGAAGCATAAACTCCAACACCTCTTAGCTCACCCATGTCTTGTAGATTACCGGCTACAAAAACCAATTAAGTGGCCACTATAGAGAGCTCTTTGATGGAGAGAGGAAATGTTGCAAACAAGTGAATGAGAAGTATTGAAAGAAGGTGAAAATGAGGGCTGGAGCAGATCCAATAACACTGAGTGCAACGACATGTGGTGGTCAATAAGGTGGAGAAAGAGAGATATGGTTGATGATAAGGGTAAACAAAGAAAATATGTTGAGAGAATTTTAGGGAAAGAGCTTTAAGAATCAAAATGTTAAAGTGCTAAAAGTCCTTTCACAAGTTGTGAAAAGCTCTTATTATAGTGTTTCAAAAATAGGAGCAACAAAGCTGATGATTAATGAGAGTAATGATAGATATTTTCTAGTTACAAAGGTGTTAATAGTTCTTTCTACTATGAAAGGATTTTGTAGGTGATAGTAAATTGTAAATAAAAAATCACTATGTTTTTGAAAGAAGGGAGAAATACTCAATATTACATGAAAAGGTTACAAGAAAAGCCTTTTAACTACCTCCATGTTTAATCCACCAAGCTAAGCTCTCCGGAACACCCCAAGAGTGAAGATAACCCGAGAACCTTGCCATATTCTAGAGTTACTTCCATTTTTTCTACTTTGTTAAAATGGTACAGTGTGGAACATCTTTCATGGAACATCTCTTGAAATGCCAGATAATGGTTGTTCTTGGATGAAAGTTACTCTTGAATAATGGCTAGTTTGACTTGTTCCAAATGTTAGTTGTTCTCAATATAAAGATTGTTTTGAATAAGAACTATTCTATGGTGATGATTTTCTTGGTAGAGCTTGTTATGAATAATGGCTTTTCGAGAAAACACAATTGTTCTAAATACAAGTTGTTTCAAAACATGGTTGTTCTAAACATAGTTATTCCTAAAATGTCATTATTCTTAATAAAAGCTATTCCAAACTTTAGTTGTTCTCAACAAGAGTTGTTTTCTAATAAGAACTACACAGGATGATAATTTTTCTAACTAAGCCTTATTCTAAACATAGCTATTCTTGACATTATAGCACCCTTCACTCGGTCGATCGTCGAACCTGAGTCACGGGATGCTACTACAGTTATCGAAGCATTTCACATTCAAAAACTCAACAAAAAATTTATTCAATCCTCATTTCTTAACATTAATGCATGCATGACACGTTATACAAGTAAAATAGAAAACTCGATTGAGCTTACGAATGCTTCAAAGTTGACCTAAGCATGAATATGGACCAAGTTGAAAATTTTTCAAAGTTTGAGCAGGGGTACCGATACTCAAGTCTAGTACCGTAATATATTTAATTTTGATGTTTTAAAAGTCAAGTTAGAATACGCAAGTATCGATACTTAAGTTAGATATCGATACCATTTTAACATTCTGCCAATTTCAAATTTTGAAAAGAGATAATTTTATCGATACTTTTATATGTATCATTCCTTGGGAAAATAGATATATGTACTTATATGGATATCGATACCAAATTGGCATTTTGTTGATTTAAAATATTGTTCATTTGGTAAAGTACCGATACTTCATTCAATAGTATCGATACTTTTTGCCAGAAGGTTAAAAAATCTCATGTTTTGGTACTCTTTCATGATTGAAAATAAGATTAAACATAATACACGCCTTAGACACAATACAATATGCATAAAGATCAATTCAAACCATGCTAACATATTACAATCATCCATTTCTCACTCTATAATTTCATCATGTTCTAAATTAGCATTCAACATATACATTACCAACACCATTCGCACCAGCTTATCTATGCTTAATTTAATCCATGACAAATTCATTTTCCAACTAAACATACAATTGCCTATTCACAAGATTAATCAACCATTGAGCCTTAATTAGGTACATGAAAACCATATCAACTTAAAATAATTTTCACTTACATAAACATTTAATACACTTTAGTTTCATCTAATACTCAAGTATTCCATCACCAACCATGTCAAATGTATACCTCAACCATATTTTGCACATAGCCATCATGCATATTTATATTCACAACATGATTCAAAAATTAAGCGTATCACTAATTCATACTCATAAGTATTCAATGTAATCATATGTGCAAACATCTCCTATATATATGCCACATAATCGGGTGCAAAACGATAAAAAAAACTATCAGATGGAAGGCTTAATAGTGTAAGCTCCAAAGTAATCCAATCACCTTATTCTGCAAAAAACAACTAGAAAACATGAAACGTAGTCGAGTAAGTGTTTCAAATGCTTAGTAAGTTCATAGGTTAATAAACAATTAACTCACCTCAATTCACAAATAACAATACAAATAGCTAACTACGAAACTTTCTTGTTTTCACATTTCACAAACAAAAGGTGAGTATATCACATACACATAATATAAGATCTCAATCTATTTTTTAACAATACAATACAATTCCATACCGTCAGAACTATCAATTATATATGTATATATACATCATCCATATAAATTCAATCACTTATATTTAAGTCTATTCACATTCATTCAATTATATTTTCTTTTAAACCATTGGCATGATGAATTATGAATAACATATATGGATACACCGGTAACCACCAATACAAACCAAATTACTCGTTTGAACGATAACTCCAAACACACTGATAAGTGATAAAAGTAACATATTTTAATCCAGTTCTTACTGCATTTTTGGATGATTATTTATGTAAATTGTGAATTTTATGCTCCTAATCCTTTGAATTCTTGTTTCTATACTTAAGAGAGTATTTGAGAGCAAAAGGAGCGAAAATGAGTGAAAATCGAACAAATAGAGCAGATTTCAAGAGCTATACGGCTGTGTGCCAAACTGTGTCGATTTTGCGACTTGCATTTCAAACATACAGAAAAACGCAATTTTTAGGGTTTTTGAGCATTCTAAAGTCTATAAATACCAAATAGAAGAAGAGAAGAGGGAGTCAATAAAGAATATTAAAGAAAAAAACTCGAAGAACACCATTGGAGTTAACTCTGAAGCAGATTTCGATCAAGATTGAAGACCTCCTTGTAATTTCTTTTGAAGTTTTTATGAGTTTATTTATTTCTTATAGTTGTTCTGTCTTTAAGATGTTTTTATTCACAATCATGAACTAATTTCCTAGATACCTAGGGAAGATGAACCCTGTGATGAATTATATTATTTGATTTCTATTTTACGTAATAAATACTTGATTCTTGTTCTCAGTTATGTATGCTTATCACTTGTTTTAATATTTTCGAGATATTCATTCATGTTTAATGTGCTTAAATCAGAGGAAAAAAAGTCCATGTTTAAAAGTAGATGTAGCTTAATTAAGTGGAGTTGCATGCAATCCTAGAAATAGAACGTCCTAAATCTACCGGATTAGAGTCAAATCTTATAGAGGAATCCATAGATCAAGTTAATGCTCTAATAGGGGATTTAATTAGAAAGAAATTTCAATTAATCAACCTAGAGTCAGTTGCTCTTACTCTCGAAAGAAATATTAGCATAATTTAGGAATTTCTATGGATCAAGATACCAAGTGGATGAATTTTTTAATTCGGATTCATAATGATAGATGAAGTCTAGGTGGACTTTTTCTTGGGTATTGTCTTGCTTATTGGTTATTATTCAATTATTTTTTTGATTTATTTTCTGTTGAGTTCTTTAGTTAAATTAATTTAGTAATCTTAGTTTAAAACAATCACTCCAAATTATGGGCTTAATACTAGGGAAATGATAATTATTAATACTTTTAGTTCTCGTGGATACGATATATCTACTCACCGTAGCTATACTATTTATCGATAGTTGCACTTGCTTTTGTCATATTTTTAGTTAGTCTTGGGATACATCATACACGTTAGCACAGAAGTGCTAAGCCCATAGGCATCATCTGTCCTAAAATAATACATCCCTCTAGAACATACTAGGGTCTACATAAAGACAATCAATAATAATGGTCTCTATAGAGATAAGACTTAGTAATCCACAACAAATATTGGATTCCGATTAAATAATGAATTCTCCGTATGTCAGTATCATCTCATATCATAAACGGTACAGTGCACAAATAACTCTATTAGCATGCCAATTGTATCCTATCCCATCTTAAGCTCATCTGAGCACATGTAACACATTAGTTCATTTCTTTAAAATTCAGTCTATTTCTCACCTTTTTGTACTAATTTGCATACAATTCAAATCAGATTCAAGGTATATAAATTCATAATTCAAACACATACATTACATTTACAGATATATATATATATATATATATATATATATATCATATGAACTTACCTGCAAAAAAAGCTAACGAGTTGAAGTGTAAGGACTAATTAGTAATTTTTCTTCCTCGATTATCTATCGGTTGATTCAAATCTTAATCTATATGGTAATTCATTTCAAAATAGAATTTAAATTACCTTAAACCAATTTATTTTATGCATATGATAGCTCCATTTCATTCTACAAAAATTCCTTGAAGTTTTACATTTTATTTAATTTAGTCCTTAAAACCAAAACTATCATAACTTTCACATTTGAGCATCATTTTTCAATCCAATTTTACAATTTATTCATTTTAGTCCTTATACTCAAAAGTTGGCATTTAACTTTACAAATTAGTACATTTTTCATTTCTAAGCTTATCAACTAACATATTAACATAAAAAACTTCCAAAATCATCAATGACAATATATAAAATCTTTAACAGTTTCGAAAATTAACACACAAGCTAGCTAAACTGAGTTTCAACAATAAAAAAACATAAAATTCATCAAAAACTAACTTTGGGAGACTTACCATGCAAGGCTGAACCTTTAAACTCTCCCAAGCTCTAGAAGAGGAAGATGAACACACTATCTTCTCTTTCATTCCACCTTTTACTAATTGTTTTTATTTTAATTATTGTTATTACTTTTAAATTATATTAATTTTAACACATTTTAATTCACTAAAGTCTAGCCAATCGTCCACAATTATAAAATATGGCATAATTGCCACTTAAATCCTTAAACAATTAACATTTTAGCCTTTTTAACTAATAAAAATCAATAGCGATTAACTTTTATAATTTTTATGATTTTGTCTTTGTAACTTAATTACTAACTGTTCAATAAAAATTACCAGATCAAAATTCAACATAACTTTATAATAGACTCGTAAATACTAATAAACAATATTTACGAACTCGATTATCAGAAAGTAGGGTTCCAAACTACTGTTTTTGGCACCACTAGAAACAAGCTGTTACAGACAGTTATTCTTAAACAACAATTGTTTTGAACAACAACTATTCTAAACAAGAGTTGTTGCTTCAGAAAAGATATTAAGTGAAACGACAATGCTAATTGTTTCACGCTTAGTAGTATAATTTTTTGAAATATAATATCATTAATATTAAGAAAGTAATAAAATATTAGTAGCCAAAACTAAGTATCTATATCCACAAAACTCAATTTACTTTATTTTCCAAACTCAACAAAAATGACATCAACAATTGATACCTTCTATGGGAAATGAGCAAATATCCATGACTCAATCCTCTTGTTATTATTTCATCTTATTCTTTGGGTTTCATCTCTCTCATTTTATTTTTAGGTTTCTTAGGTATTAGCTTTCTCCATTTTTGGGGTTCTTGAACTCAACAAATCTCATATTTATTTTTGGGCTTTTTTGTTTCTTATGTATTAACTTTCAGCTTCTAGTACCTCAAATTTAAGCTTTGGCTTTGTTTTTGTTTCTTCCAATTCTCCGCAATTTACTATATCTTCTTACAACCCGATTATGTTATGTTTTTGGGTGCACATATCTTACATATTCTTACAACTTTGTGCACACATTACAACTCTAGTATCCTTTGCAACTATGCTTTGCAAATCTTACTTTGTAGCCTCTTTAGATTTATTTTGCAAACCCCATTCTACAACTTTTGTAACTTTCCTTTATAGATTATGCTATGCAACCTCCATAGCTTTATTCAATAGATAAGTTATGTTGGTTTATTTCTTTTCTCCGGAACTCGCAGCACAACCTCTACAACTTAGCCTTGTAGATTTATTATCTTTGTTTTTTCTCCTATGCTATTTTGGTACTAGTCTTTACTTTACAGTTTTTGTAACTTTACGCTGTAAATATCTTATTTTGATATTTTCTAGCTTTTTGTAGTTCTCTTCAACTTCCTATAACCTCTATATTCTTACAACTTTCTACACATATGTTATGTTGATTTCCTTAAGACTTATTGTAGCTTTTAACTTTTTGCCATAATTTTTCGAGTTTTTATAGCTTATAATGTTACTTTACTCATAATTCTACAACTCAAATTCTATAGTCATGATTCTGTAGTTTAGATTCCATGGTGACAATTCTATAACATAATGATTCAATGGACATGACTTTACAACCATGATTCTATAGCTCCAATGATGCAATCTTCATATCAAGTTAAGTTTCTTTAAGCTCCCTACAGCTTTGGCTTTGTTTTCTTTTTGCAACTTCATGTAAAATTGACTCTTTTTTTGTGTACATATAGTCTAATATGCAATCTATGTAGCTCTGTCCTACAATTTATACCTTATATAACTTCTTGTAGCTTTGTACATCATCTTTAGCTGCATATATGTTGCCTTCTACAACTTTATACAGTTTCTTGCATGTTATTTTTGGGCACATATATGCTTTCTACAACTTCTATAGCTTCTTGCAACTTTGCTCTATAAATTTCACTCCATATCATAAATTCCCACTTCACAAATGACAAAATCTTGCTTTACGTAACCTAGACATTTGCTACACGTAGCACATTAAAGCCTTATGTAAGCAACATACTTGCACTTAAGTAACAAATACAAGCCCCATGCTTATCCACAAAATGCTTTGACAACAATAACACTTAGAACTTAACTTCAATAAAATTCTCCCAAGGGATATAAAAATCCTTCAAAGGATATAATTACGCCAAAAAAATTGGCCTCTATAAAGTACTCCAGCCATAGGGTTAGAACTTCTACTTTGGCTTCTACAATTATCACATCAAATCACAAAACTTGGTGGAACAAAAATTTTACTACTCAACAGTAAAATCTTGCTTTCATATAATTCATTAAGCATAAATTCTCTAAAAGATGCAACTAAATTTTCAACACTTTCCACATCCTTTTTTTAATCCTTAATTTGTTCATTTAGTGGTATATTTTGCTTGCCTTGGTCTTCCACAGGTCACTTTGAAACATGTTTCAAACCAATAAGGAAGGGAGACTATCCATTTAATATCCCATCTAAGGCCCAAAGGAGCTCCATCTCACAATAAAGTAAAAGCTCACATAACTTAAAACTTTGCAAAGAGCTTATACACTAGTGTTAACCACTAACTCGTGGCACACAAATGCTCTTCTTCGTATAACACACAGAAGATTTTACACCATTCAAGAAACTCACATGAAAGAGAGATGCTAATAGCTCTTAACGACTAAGATTATTACCTCGGCTAAAAATCACCAAAATAATGGATTTGGGTAGTCAACAAGTAGCATTTGGTTAGCCTCCAAATAAATTATAGGTATTAAGTTTTATTCTCATCACATATATGATCTCTTTCACACATACTTTTACTCTATTATTATATACAATCTTATTTCCTCTCTATCAAAATATTGACTTAAAGTTAGAGAGTGTCTTAGAGTACAAACTCTGACATCTCTTAACTCACCTATATCTTGTAGATTACCGACTACAAAACCTAGTTCAATGGCACATAACCCAACTTATTTTTCAAGCTCAACAAAAGAAACATCAACAATTCTAATTATAATTATCGATATAGTTATAACTTTGAAATAAAATCAAATAAACTTATTCTTTAAAAAAACAAATAAATGTTTAAATAACTCATTATAATTTAATTTTAGTATGATAGGATTAATATTTTAAATTCTTCTGCTCTCAAATCATAACATTCAATCTAGAAAAACAATCAAAAAAGAATAATGGTCTCGCTTATAACTAATGGAATTCTGTGATATGCCTTATAATGAAATGAAATATATATTAAAAGAATTCTTCAAAAAAAAAATTCATATTTAAAGAATAATGAATGTAATCTTCTTAGTCATAATAATTGGAATAATGTGTTTTTTTTATTATTTTATTTTGGTGAATTACAATAACAGGGTAAAGTTCGAACAACAAACGCGACTAGTGCGACTTAAATTTAGGTCGCACTTGAGATAGTAAACATCTTTAACCATTAAGCCATAATATGGGATTTTAATATATTTTTATTTAATAAGGCTAACCATGAATTATACAAAATTAAATTTAAGATTTTCTTCTCTATTAAATAATGCCCCTTCTCATAACGTATTTGCAAATTGGCATACATTTATTTGTTTTATTTATACTCCAATTACGTCGAGATTCAAATAATTAATTAAAAAGTATAATTTTAATTATAAATAAAGGCTATTTAAATATTTTTTTATATTTTAATATTTTAGGTAAAATTAAACTTGAATAATAATTATTGATTTTAAATATAAGGTAAATTGAGATCGAGAAACACAATAGGATGGAATTAAAACACCATTTAAATAACATAATTTAATATTAAAATTAGAACAATTAAATGATTCTAAGATAAATTGTTTAAAAACATGAAGATTTTTTTCCTCTAAATTGAACACATTAAATTGGTAATATTTTTTAATCTGGTCTCTAAATTTTTTTTATATTAGTTCCAAAATTTTACAGTTGTTCTCCATTTTGATCCTTGAACTTGGATTTTGTTAAGATGTACTGACATGACATTCTAAAATTGTATGATGTCAACAACAAAAAAATTTAAATATATATAATCTAAAAAAATATGATTTTTATAATTTAAAAAAAATCAAATTATGACATGACATAACTTAATGGCATTTAAATTTAAGGACCAAATTAAGAGAAGTTACCAAATTTTGAGACTAATGTAGACTAAAAGAAATTAAGAACCTAATTATAAGAATTTGTCAAGTTTAGAAAACATTATTCCAATAATTAATGCATGATATAAACACAAAATTAGATGAATAATAAAATAAAGACACTATGAATGAAATGAATATATAAAAAAATATAAATTATTAATGCATAAAAAGTTATATATTCATATCAATAAATTTAAAATATTTTACTTAACTTATATTTGGTTTTAGTGTTAAATTTGTTATTTGATTTTTTTTTTGTCTTAAATTGGTATTCAAGTTTGGTTTTAATTTTTAATTTGTATTGGAATTAAACAAAATTGTGTGATCCAATAAATTTGACATGTGTGCTCTAGTAAAAAGACATAGATACGTAATTGGGACAAAGAAAAATCAAATATCAAATTAAACATTTAAGTCAAACTTAGATACTTGTATGGGACAAAAAGAAATTCAAATATCAATTTGAAAAAATTCAGGTACCAAATTAAATATTAAAGCAAAACTTAGATATTAAAACAAAAAATTTAAATACCAAAATAAACATTCAAACCAAATATAAGTACCAAATAGTATATTAACCAACAGAAAACAAGAAAAATAAAAATCTATTTTTCTTCCTTTTCCTCATCCCTTGATTAGAAGTGTGCATGGGCCGGGCCGGGCTGGGTTTGGGCCCGACTCAACTAAAAATTTAGGCCCATTCATAGGGCTCGGGTTGGGCCGTGCCCAAAAAATAGGCCTAAAATTTTGCCCAAGCCCGACCCATATAAAAATGCTAAAACCCGGGCATGGCCCGACCCACCCGTATTATTTTTTATATTATTTTGTATAATTTTTAAATATATATAATACATCAAAAATACTAAAAAAATCAAAATAAATATTTTCCAACAAATTGAAAATAAATTTTAAAAAAATATATAAACTTAAATAACATTAAGATAGATGCAACTTAACAAGCAAATACCTCTAAAATAATAACAAGATTAACAAATGCCTTTAAAATAATAACAAAATTAACAATAAAATAAGTTTTATACAATATCCAAATAATAACAACAAAATAGTAGCAACATAATAGTAATATGGTAGCAAAATAGGGAGAAAACAACAAGAAAATAACATTTAAAAACAAAAAAATAGCAGATTTTTTGTCATTTAGTGAATTTGGACCGGGCCCGGGCCAAAAACACCTTACCCGAGGCCTGGCCCATTTTTTAAACGGGCCTTATTTTTTGTCCAAGCCCATTTTCTAGGCCTATATTTTTATCTAAACCCTCCCACATTTCGGGCGAGCCTTCGAACCGGATTGGGCCGCCCGCCCATGCACACCTCTACCCTTGATACTCTTTTCTTCCTTTTCTCACCCACCGTCCCATGCTAAAAATGAAAAAGCCAGATGTTTAAAATCTCAGGCCTCATATCTACAGTGTCGTATGTTTACTCTTTTCATATATAGTTATAGATGATATAAATATTTCAACTCTGTTTCAAGGTTGTAAATATATACATATGTACTAACATTGTTACAACTCGATGATTCTGGACCACAAGAAAATGACCATTAACACATTTTATCACCCAAATAATTTAGGGAAAAAAGATAGGGATTGTTTGGGGGTTAATTTTTTACATTTGATATCATTTTTATTATTATTTTATTTACAATTTAATCGATTCCGACCATAAATTTTTTTTATTTACAATAATAATAAAATTTTAAGCCTGTTTAATTTCAAATAAAAACAAAATTGTTGCATTGAATTTATGGGTCGACAAAGTTTTGGTCATTTATGAATCAATTGAAGTTGGCTTTTTCCAGTTTAGATCATCAACAAGTATTATTATTCTTTTTTGGTACATTAGAAATTAGGGAAGAGGAATGCCATTTTCATGATTTGAATTTTAAACTTAAAAAAAATTATTTTACTCATGCATTTAATTTTTCATTTATTTTTATTCTTAAATTTGTACCATTTATCAAATCACTTCACAATAAATAAAAAAATTTAAAAATACTAATTTTACTAATGTGGCATATACATAAATTGTCACGTGGATGCTACATAAAAAATAAATTAATTTTTAAAATTATTTAAAAAATTTAAAATTATTAAAAAACATAATTTTTTAATATTTTAAAAATAAATAATTGCTAACGTGGACTACCACTTCATCAAAGTTGACATACGTTAAGTTTTCCATTTATTTTAAGTTGATTTAACAAATAGTGCAAGTTTAAAGGCTAAAAGAAACAAAAAATTAAATAAAAAGTTAAAATATCATTTTTTTTGTAAAGTTAAAGCGCTAAAAAAATCATTATGCTAAATATTTACCAAAATTATGGTAAATATATGCATGTTTATAATTTAATTTACGTATTTTAAATATACTCTAAATTATATTAAAATTAATATTTAATGCTTAAATTGACAACTAAACCGATGCCGTAGAAGTAACATTGTTGGATATAAGAAAAACTGAAAGGTCCTACAAGAAAAATAAAAACACATTTTAGCTTTTGCCGTTGGTGTTGAATGTTTTGTTGGTCCCAAAAGCAAGGGACCATCGGACCCAAAGGACAAGTCAAGGTGTAGTAAAAGGGGTTGGGTTGCTTTCAAAAACATGGTTGCCATGCCAATGCATGCAGCTCTTGTACAGCTAGCTCGGGACCCTCTTATCTGCACGGAATTCAGGGCATCCACTTCCAGTGTTTTCTCTTTAAGGTAGAGACCCTTTTTTTGCCTAGCAGATGCCAGCAGCAGCCTCTACTACTGTTTCATATTCCCCTTAGGTATATTTAATTATTTTTATTATGTATGTATATGAATGAATCTCAACTAACCAGCACTAATCAGTTTTGCTCTGGGGTAGGTATCTTATGAAGTGTATGCTTGTTTTTATGTATGAAAATGGGCCAACAATCATTATTGTTTGGCTATTATTTTACTATTTTATTACACTAATTAAAGGGAATTGTTGATTGCATTTTCAAAATTGGAGCCAACAAATTATCATGTACCCTATTACACGTGCCGTGTCTCACCATTCTTTATAAATGGAATTGAATATAACAATTGTTATATTCAACTTGAAAATTTTATTTTGAGTTTATTAATGTATTTATTAGAGCAAGTTTAAAGTTTTGATTAATTTAGTTGAGCATTGTTCTTTTTTTGTTAAGGAAATAATTGACTGTTTTTAGGTAAAAGTTATTATGGAAGTCTTTCTAGTAGGAATTAAATTGTATTTTTCTTTTTCAATTTAAAAAATAGATAAATTAATCATTGTCTATTAGATTAAAGAGTTAATTGATCATTTCGTTATAATTTATGCAGTATTAGGGTTTTGATTTACGTAGCATCAAGTTCATAAAGTATTTGCGTATGGAATCATGAACCTAATTTAAAGAATATATAATTTTCATATAATCTCACCACATTGTTATAACATGTTTTTGGATGTTATTGAAGTTTTGTGGTTGGAAGTTTTGCTATCAATATGGGAGCATTATTATTATTATTGTTATTTTGAGGGAAGCAAAACCAAATTCATTAACAAAAAAAAAAAAAAAAAAAAGAGAAATTGAACCATAGAAGGGCAAAATCTAATCTCGTGCCAACAAGCTCACCCTATACACCCTGTCTTAAAGTCCTCATCCTTATGATTTGAAACAGAGACAATATCAGACATAATAAGAGATTGAATATCTATGGAAGAACATTCCTGTAACACCTTGATACATGACTCAATTGCCGGGTCCAAGCTACTAAGTGCCACATTCGTTTTCGGAGCAACTACGATCAAATTACATCTGATATATATGATTAAACGAATAATTTCAAGAAAGATATGCATATAATATTATATACATTCATTTTTGGGTCTCATACGAGCTTATGAAAGCTCTAAAACTAATTCGAGGTTGAATTGGGACTCGTTTGTAACATTTGTAAATATTGAGCTGTCATCATGATGTCAGGGGTTCCTCATTGCGACATAACTCACTGAGTAGGCCTCGTAGCAATATGGAGAGACGTCGTCGCAATGTGAATTATAAGTCATTTCTCATCATGATGTTAGGTGCTCGTTGTTGCGATGTGACAAACCGTTTCAACAAAAATCAACCTGGTACAAGTTTAAGTGACCTAAAAACCTACATTTATACTTCCCCAAAGCCAATTCAACAGCATTCCAAATTTATTCATGTAACATCCCTAACCCGTATCTATCGCCGGATTAGAGTTATAGAGCATTACCAGAACTTACGAAATGAATACAGACATTTTATACTATTTTATCATACACGTCAAAAATTTATTGTAAAGTCCCTTATTAGGGCCATCGAGGCCCAAAACATACATTGGAAATAGGTCGGGACTAAATCGAGAACTCTGAGAATTTTTCGCGAAATCTTAAAACTTTTCCTAAGTGCAGGAGTTACATGGCCAACTCACACGCCCGTGTGCCAGGCCGTGTGGTTAATTTTGAGCATTCTGTTTCTCAATTTTAAAATGCAGGGGACACACGGCTAGAATACACGCCTATGTGTTAGGCTATGTGTCACACAAGGCTAAGACACACGCCCGTGTCTCTGCCTGTGTGGACAAAATAAGGCAATTTCTTAACCTTATTTCTCACCCATTCTCGTCTTTTACCTACATCAAATCTTTAGCATGTTCACAAGCCAATTTAAAATAATAAATTCAATGTAAAAACCAAGTTTCATGCATGACATATCACCATATATAACTAATGTGCTCTTAAGTACCTCAGATGACACATTGTTATCTTGTAAACAAATATAAAATTTTACTTAACTTATCAAATTCACTTATGTACATATCTTACCAAATATGCTAAAATTATCAATATGCCAACATGACCTCTATAAATCAACTATTTCAGCATACAACAAACATGTTATAATCTTATTTATACATATTGAAACACATTCATCACAAGCCATTCTAATGGCTAGTTGTAACCAAAACATTTACATGCCAACATTGGCTAATCATCCTATACATGCCATTATAACTGTAATTGATTTACCATAAATACCGAAATAGGCCGATGGATAGTGTGAGTGATCTCCGCCGAGCTTCCAATCCATCGAGCTTCTGAATTACTATAGAACAGGGAAAAATAAAACAAAGTAAGCATATAATGCTTAGTAAGTTTGTATAACATGGTAATTAACTTACCATTTATTTTATATTCAAGATAAATATACAAGGCACATTCAATCAGTTTGACCACGAGCCCTAACACATATCTTCATCACCCTTGTTAGTCATATATTTCATACAAATATCAAGCAACATGTATGGGCTCAACAATAATTAGATTTCCCTGTACATATACATTCTATATTATGAATTCATATAACATGTACAAATCTCATTCTTGTATTTCAAATACGTTTTCATAATAATTCGTCTCGAGTTCAGATTATTTCATGTCGAAACTTTACCCTTTTAATTATTTGAATTAACAATGTCACATGAGTAGTACACTTGAGGTGTACAATTCTTTAATCACAAATGAACATATTCATCAAACATATTTCTATGTTTATATATCATCATCTCATATTTCTATATATCATATATCATCCTTTTCAATTACTCTGGCAAATACTTGAAATAATTCATTTGATGTTCATATCTTCTTCTGTCAAAATTTTACCCGTTGAATCATTGAAAACATCAATGGATACACCGGTAGTACACTTGAAGTGTACAAATCAAAATCTGTTAATTCATTCTCAAGAGTACTCTTTCGAGCACATTAACAGAAAGCTCTCTGTCTAGCCATATAGCAGGATGCTCTTATGAGCCATGTAATAGAAGGCATATCCGGACAATATAATAGAAAGTTCATAAAGAGCTTATAACGGGTAACTCCGAAGAGCATTTATCGCGTAGCATCGAATAACTTATAATGAGAAGTTCAAGAGAACCACATCAAAACACTTACAAAGAGCTGCATTTGTGTCTGCAACATATGTAGGATCACAATTGATCATGTAACAGGATGCTCACAAAGAGCTGCGGTAGTTTGCAACATATGCAAATCACTACCGATTAGGATGCTCGTAGAAACACTATAACGGAAAGCTTGAGAAGGTTTATATCGGGATGCTCTTTTGAGCTACGGTATGTCTGCATCATATTCAAGATCAATACCAATCAGGAAATCCAATATCCACCGACTTTTATTCATTCAAACGGGACTTGACATTTTTCAACCATTGTGATCATTTCATATATTTATGACATTTATAAAATTCACATAAACACATTCATTAGAAATTCAATCAATTTCATATACATGGCAATTATATAATTCATATATACAAATCATTCAAATTAATTCAAACATATAATTATATAATTAAGTTCAACGAACTTACCTCAACAAATGTTTGTGTATATACAATCTACCAATTTGTCATTTTCTCTTTCCTCGTTCTCACTCTGAATTTGATTTATTCAAATCTATACGAGTAAATTTAACTCAATTTAATACAATTTAGGACTAATATAACTCAATTTACATTTTAGGTAAAATTACCATTTTGCCCTATACTTTTAATAAATGACAATTTCATCCCTAAGCTTGAAAAATAAAATTATTGCAATTTAATCCTTATTCCAAGCCTAGCCAAATTTTACATGTAACATTTACAGCCCATGTATTTCACAGAATTCAAAATTTTTCCATAGATTTCACATTTTTACAATTTAGTCCTTAAATCACATTTTCATAAAAATTCACTTTGCAAAAGTTGTTTATCTTTCAATAACCTTTCATTTTCTACCAAGAAACTTCATAACTCATGTATGATAATCCATGGAAAAACCCTATTACTTTGATAACTTTACAAATAAATCCCCGAGATAGCTAAATTAAGCTGTTACGATCTCAAAAATATAAAAATTACTAAAAACGAGACTTGAATACTCACCTAATTGAGCCAAATAAGCTTGCTAGAACTCAAGTTCTCATGGCTAGGGTTTCCATGTTTTAATTTGGGAAACATGATGATAATTGATGATATTTTCTTTTAGTTTATTATTTATCACCTTTATTTTTCATCTTTTCAATTTTCTCATTTTCTTTATTTTATTTTCCATGGATGAATCATCATCCTTAATTACTAAGCATTTTTAAATGGTCTATTTGCCAAATAAGGACCTCTATTTTGAAGTTCTATAGCTATTTAATCCCTTTAACTATTAGAACTCAACTTTTGCACTTTGTGCAATTTGATCTTTTTCAAGTTAGACATGTAACCGATAAAATTTATTTACAAAATTTTCATATGACATTTCCATCATACTATAGACCATAAAATAATATTAAATTAAATTTTCTCACCGGAATCAGATTTGTGGTCCCGAAACCACTGTTTCGATTTTTATCAGAAATGAGCTGTTACAATTCAAGCCAAAATATACCAAAATTTATACTCCAAAATAACTTCAATCTATCGAAATATAACTTCGACTATTTACAATACAAAATTGACCAAAAACTTAAGTACTTGCCACATTTGGTTAAAATGTACATTACAAACATTGATGAGTCGAAGAATCGATCTTCAGATGTTGGAATGAATCCTCGATATTTCGAGGATCTCTTAACCTACGTACGGAGAAAGTATGCTGAGCAACAGGGCTCAGTGGTACATAGACAATCCAAAGTATATAACATAAGCATTAATAATTCAACTCAAAACCTATTCATGTATTTCTATAAGCACATATCATCCATTTACTTATAATTTGTAATCACCAAGCCTTATATCATCAACTTAAACACATTATTAGCATAAAACACACACCAAATCATCTTAATTCAAATACAACAAGTATGACCTACTCCCTTACTTATAATTAGCCACAATTCAAACATACCAATTATAAGTCTTTTCCTGATATAACACTTATAATATCACATATTTACCTCGTTTCTGAAGTCTTCCGACTCATTCATATTTGTTTCGGTCCCCAGGCTCGATTGCATTTGATTTGCATATTTGATCTCTCACAAACTAATGTGTCAAATTGGGCCCTATTTTTCACTTAACAAGCTTGTTTTGAAGTGTTTTTAGTTTCTTTTTAGTAGTTTTACGTAATTTTAGTTTTTAAAAGTAGATTTGTGAAACCACCTCTTTTTTCTCGTTTTCGATCCAAAATGACAAATTATTCTATTGGGGACCTTAATGTGTGTGTGCGTGTTGTAGAAACATGTAGGCAACCCAAATGGAGTGTAATTCATGCCAAAAGCAATGATATTGTGATATCGGAACTATTGTATTACAATACCATCGACAGACTCGAAATGAAGAAGATTTGGGACCAACCTACAAGGGTATCGCTGTATCCCCTTAAGGTATTGTGATACCCACCTCGTGACAACTCCCATTGTGTATTCTAACTAGGGTATTGCAATATCCCTATCGTGTGGGGACAAAAAAATGACATCAGGGCAGAGTTTGTCTGCTCAAAGCACCAATCAAAAGCCATCATTTGAGGACACTTTAGGCAACATTTTTAGGTCAGAAATCAACTATAAAAAGCCACTCTTGGTTGAGAAAAAATAAGGAGGTTGTAGTTTAGGTTTTGAAAGCTCTTTAGTTTAGGTTTTCTTTCATATTTTAGTTTAATTTTAAAGTAGTTTTCTTTTTCATAGCTTATGGTTTACTTTTCTTACAAATTTTCTTGTTCTTCTTAGTGTTAATGGTTGTTAGTTAGGTTAATTATTATTGTAGCTAGGTTTAATTATTACTGTAGTTAGGTTTATTAACAACTTTAATCATTTTCCCTTTCTTAATGCATTTTTGGATGATTATTAATGCAAATTGGTGAAATTTATGCTTCTAATCCTTTAAATTCATGTTTCTAAACTTAAAAGAATATTTGGGAGTAAAAGGAGTGAAAACAGACAATTGGAGTAGATTTCAAGAGCCGCACAGGTTGAACATACGGCTGTGTGAGCCACACGGGATGTACAGACTACTATGTGCCAGACCGTGTTAATTTCACGAGTCGCATTCCAAACACAGGAAAAAACACAATTTTTAGGCTTTTTGGGCATTTTAAGACCTATAAATACCAAATAGAAGAAGAGAATATAGAGCCATTAGAGAGTATTGAAGAAATCAACTCGAAGAATACCTTGAAGCCAACTTTGAAGCATATTTCCATCAAGATTGAAGACCTTTTTTTTTAAAATTTTTTTGAAGTTCTTTTATGAGTTTCTTTATCTCTTAGGGTTATATTGACTTTGAGATGTTTTTGTTTACAATTATGAACTAATTCTCTAGATACCTAGGGGAGATGAACCATATGATGAATTATTTGATTTCTGTTTTATGTGATCAATACTTGAATCTTGTTCTCAGTTATGTGTGCTTATTAATTCATGATTGATGTGCTTAAATTAGAGGAGGAAAAGCCTCTGTTTAAGAATAGATCTAACATAATTGAGTGGAGTTGCATGCAATCCTAGAAATAGAATGAAATAAATCTACCGGATTAGAGTCAAATCTAGTAAAGGAATCCATAGATCAAGTTAATGCGATAATAGAGGTTTTAATTAGAAAGAAATTTCAATTAATCAACCTAGATTCAGTTGCTCTTAGTCTTGAAAGGGATATTAATATAATTAGGGATTTCTACGGATCAAGATACCAAGTGAACAAATCATTTAATTCAGATTCATAATGGTAGATGAAGTCTAGGAGGATTATTTATTGGGTATTGTTTAGCTTCTTGGTTGTTATTCAATTAAATTCCTAATTTATTCTTTGATGAGTCCTTTAGTTAATTAATTTATTAGATTTTAGTTTAAACAAATTACTCCAATTTGTCGGTTAAACAATAGGAAAACAATAATTACTAGTACTTTTAGTCCTCGTGGATACGATATCTTCACTCACCGTAGCTATACTATTTATCGATAGGAACACTTGCCTTTTTCATATTTTTAGTTTGTTCCGTGGCTATCAATGAGCCACCTTATTCGCACTTCAACGAATCAAATGCAAGGGCAATGATATAAAAAAAATTTTTCAACATCAAAAAATCATGTAGGATCAAACTCAATTTAGAAATTTATTTATGCGAGTTATGGAGAGCATCTATAACATATAAAGAATATTATTTTTTCTCATTTTCTCATTTATTATTATTAAAAATGAATTTATTGATAATTTTTAATTATGATATTTATATGATATATTCATTTTAAGTTTGACGTCTATGTGTATATAATTTATTAGTCACCAATGTGGTAGAATTATAAAGTTTTATAGACATCAATTAAATTATGCATGTGTAAAATTGCCAATTTCCATGTAATTAATTAAATGCTTATAATGGAAATGTGGATAGTTGACTTTCATTACTTATTAGAACTTTGGAATTTTCCTAAAGGTGAGTTATTTATTCTATGAATAGTGAAAATTATGGTGACAAATTAATATTTTTGTTAGATATATATTTGACTGTCCAAAGACAACATGCATATTTAATGAAAATTATTTATTTGTCCATTAAGGTTACTAACATTTATTTATGATAGTACATTGTAGTATCTACCAAAGGAAAACTAGGATATACTTAGATTGTTTGCATATTTGGATTCAATATTTGAGCATTTATGAATTGCTTGCTTTTAGCATCATTTAGCATGTATTTCTCTTCATTTGAAAGCTCATCTGTTACTTTATTTAATGGGTTAAACTTCTATGAATAGAGTGAACAAGTCAAGTTCTATTTAGGTGTTTGGATCTTAACTGCCTCAAGAAGTGAGGAAGAGATGTTATACCATAAACAATAGGAATAGTAAAACAGACTAAGGCTTATGTTTTTGTGAATGACTATTGCTAACAACATTAAGACTATAATTTCACAAACTAAAAGTGCAAAAGAATATATTATGCTTGTGGAATAATGTGTTCGTTCTGTGGATAAGTCACTCGCTAATACCTTGATGGCACAACTCATGACCATAAAGTATGGTGGATTGAGGGGAATCTAAGAACAAATCATTGAGATGGCTAATATTGCGATAGAGCTAAAGACCTTAAGTATGATGGTGAATAACCCTTTTTTAGTGCAATTCATATTGTACTCATTACTTCCAAATTATAGGCCACTTGAAAGTAGCTATAACATTATTAAAGATAACTGGGATGTTAATGAATTGGTTAGTAAGCTTGGTTTGGGTGATGCAAGACTAGATAGTCAAGAAAGCAATTCCATCAACCTTATGGGTCAAGGAGTTGGCAAAGGACTTAAGGTAAAAATCAATAAGTTTAAGAAGAAGAAAAACTCGCTTATCAATGGCTCTAATGACAAGAAAAAGGAACAAATGACAAATAAGTGTCACTTTTATAAAAAAAAGCAAGACACTATCAGAAAGATTGCCAAAAAAGTAAAACTTAATTAAAAGAGAAAGGTAAATTTTATGGTATCGACTTAGATCTCCTTTAGTTTTAGGTAGTCCTTTCAATCTTCAGATCAAATGGAATTAATTCTCCATCTCTCCTGGGCATGCTAACCAAATGAATTAGTCGGGAATTACAATGTCAAATAAGATTATAAAAATAATAAGAAATTATTAACAACTCAAACTAAAATTAAATTAACTACTAAACTAAATGTTAGTAAAATTGAAAGTTAATAAAGACTATACTAATAAACAATACAACACATAACTAGTTTGATCACTATAACACTTTTTCCGAAAATGGTGTCAAAAACTTGATTGGGGGCGAATATTATATAAAAATTAGCACAAAAAAGTTATTCAATTCAATCTTAAAAATAATGTCAACTAGTCTCGCGCGATAACTGCAAGTGCATAGTACCGTTGTCAAGTAATATTTACAATAAAATTTATCTATTAGGAACTATTCCGAGGATCAAACCTATGGAAAAGTGTGTGAATGACTAAAGCTAATTTACTTGACTCATAACTAACTTATTAATATAAGTTAATAGTTAATAAAGCAACAATTTATGAGAATGCAATAAGAGAATTCAAGTAAATAGAATAATAAAAGACTAAATTATTTATTCAATCTCGATTCATAAAATGGAGTGGTGAAGGATCACCTTCAAGTAATGAGAATTAATAATCTATGTCAAATTAATATGAATTTAGAATCAATGGCACAAATGCATCTCCAAATCTAGGCCTGGCACGAATGCATCTCCAAATCTAGGCCAAGTGCTTAGAAAGTACAAGTGTCTGTATTGCACCTATCCCAATGCCTCCTAGTTATATACTACAGTTACTAGCTTCACCTTTGGTTTTCATGGTCTTTAAGTGGAGGTTGTTACCTAAAATCAATCTTAGGTAGCCTCTTAATTTGGTTTGTCGGCGTAGAGTGGGTGCTTAGCTCTCAACCCACTTTCCCTTAAAATTTTCATTAATCTACATATCGCCTAAAATTAATGGCATGAATATGAATCAAGAAAATTAAATTGCAACCATCTTTTTTAAGTAGTTTAATCTATTTTAATCACTAAGTCATTAACCTATGGATCTCCCAACCACTTGTACAGTTTAACTCATTGTAAATTTGCAAGTAATGTATGCAATAAAGAAATTAAAAATAAGGAAAGAGAGATGATTAAACTAACAGAACTTAATATTAAATAAATCTCATTCGAGTTATTACAATCCATAAGTGAATCGGAATTTGAATAACCATTCCTGAGAGTTATGAAAATAAACTAACAAAAACTAGACTAAAACTAAGTTGGCCTCCTTTTTTTGATTGCTAAAGAAACAGTTTGTACAAGGTTATTAAGGTAACATCACCAATGGAGGCGGAAAGACTACATTGCCCTTACTTAAAAATGAAACACAAAATTAAAGTGTAGACCACAACTTCAAGAGGCAAATTACAATTCTCCATTATTTTTTCCCCATAGTTTTCTCGGTCTGCTACTTTTGAATCCGTTCTTCTTTCCTCAAACGCATTCATTTGCCTAAAAGATACCTTGCAAAAGCTCATTGAATAATTTAAAAAAAATCTAAAAATAAGCAAACACTCAATTTACAATAACTAAAAAATAAACTAAAAACAACTTACTACTGTTTTATATTCTTCTTAGGTATATTTAATTATTTTATATATGTAGATGAATGATATCTTTCCCCTAACTATCTAACGAACTCATCAATTTTTGCTCTATGGTAGGTATCTTATGAAGTCTATGTTTGTTTTTATGTATGAAAATGCGCCAGCAATAACTATTGATTGCCTTTTCTTTTGCTATTTTCTCCACTAATGCAACTTATCTTGTACCCTAATACACATGCAGTGTCTCACTATTGTTTATAAATGGAATGAATATAACAATAAATATTATTTTGTATATATGGTTACCAAAGACGGTAACAGGGAGCGTTAATAATTAATCATGCGTATGTATGTAGAAGTTATGTATTTAAAATATAGAGATTAGTTTAAAAATAAAAAATAAAGTTTAAAATTTATTAATAATAACACATAAAATATATATGATATTTAAATGAAAAACAATAACTTATACTGTAAGCAAAATAAAATTTAAAAATATAAATACATTATATTAAGAATACTAAAACTTTTTTTAATCAGTGCGTTGACTTTTGTAGAAGAATTTACCCTCAATCTCACCACTCCTCACTAAAGAGGCTGTTTGGAAGACCACCAGTTGAAACAACACACCTCCTCGGTTCTCAATTTTTGACTGGGGGATAAGGCCATTAGTGGAGATACAAATCTCTAGTGGAATGGAGTAATTTCTATTTTACCCTTTCAACTTATTTTTTTCTCTAATTGTAATTTTTATTTTAATTAAATTATTTTTATAAATATAATAGTAATTATCATTTAATATCAAATCATTTAAAATAATTTATCATCAAATCATATTAATTAAACAAATTGATTAACTATAAAAACTAATTTATCATTTAAAATAATAAATAATTTTAAATGATTATAAAACATTTAATTAAAATAAGTATAGAAATATTGTGATACATATTATTTTTTTAAATAAAATTACAATATCACATATTTTTAATAATTTTATAAAAGTAAAACATTTTAAAACTTCTATCGTAATGCCCTTAATAGTCATCTTACTTTCTTATCTCACCGCTACAGCTGCGTTTAAATTTAAACACATATCCCACTGCTATTTTTAATCTCATTGCTATAGTAACTAATTTCACTACTACCGCTGTTTTTACATTAACCGTAGGTAAACGCACTGCTCATCTAAACCAACCCTAAGCCTAAATGTACTACAATTTTTTATCATGGCGTTGTCGTCAATCTTAAGTTAGTGTTAAGTTCACTTGTGACATTGACTCAATCAACAACATTATCAATATATATACAATTTATGGGAGTAATAAAATATGCATAATACAATTAAAATATAAATATAAATATAAATATTAAAGTAAAATTTTGATTTAATGATAAAGTTAATATTTTATTGATATAAATAACACAAGTTCATATTGAACCACTTAAAACTTTTATATTAATTTTTTAAATTAAAAAAATAAAAATAATCTTAAATAATATAAATCATTTTTGTTGTAAGCCCAATTTTGCCCAACCCAAACCCATTACAAAATTAAAACCCAAACCCTTGACCCAATTACTAAGTGAAACCCATTTACATCAAACAGTACCCCTTTACCCGTTTATTATTAGCTCAAACCTATCAGCCAAATTAATACATTAAAATTGACCCAAAACAGACCCAAATACATCAATAACCCAAAACCCTAAGCCTAACCCAATACCCCGAATCGGCAGCCCCAATGCCCTAAACCCGAGAAGCAAATTTTAAACCTTAGGTGCGGCACACCTAGAGCCTTCTGACACCACCATCACGGGACTGCCACCGCCGTTTGAGGACGTTCCACCGCATTTATTGACATTGACACTTGCAAGTTCAAAACGGGAGCAGCAAATAGAGATAGAAATAGTGAAATAGCAATCAAACGGGGATATTTTCTATTTTTCTATTGTATTTTATTCGGTTATAAAAGGACCGAAAACAAAATATGTAAAGGAAGGAGGACGAATGCTTGAGAATACAAAAAAAAAAAGAAATGAAAAAGAAACAGTTTTTTTAACACAAAAGGACTACGAACAAAAGGAAAAGAGGATCAAAATGTGGTTTTCAATATTCCAAATCGGGTCATCCGATTTCAGATTCTGTTTTGGTTGTTTATTTTATCTTCTTATTTTCTCATTATTCATACATAGAATAGAAAAAGGAAAACAAAAGGAAGAGGATAAAGGAAGGCCACTTACCTGAACCGGATCATCGATATATCGGGATCTCTTCTCCGTTAGAGTCCGATTCGGCAAAAGAGATGGAGGGTCTTCTTTTTTTTTTGATTCATTGCGGTCATAGTCGACAGACCCTTAAGTGCAAACCTAGGCAGCATTAAGAAACCAGTGGATCAGCCTCCGCCGGTCACCGTTCGCCGTGACCATATGGGGCCTAGGGTGAATCCCCTTAGGGTTTTAGACGAAAAAGAAGGAGCGCCACTCGTGCCCCCCTCTGAAAATGTTTAAACACTTATGCTTAGGGTTTTTAGTTGGTCTGCTGCGCGTGAAACGGCACCGTTCAGAGTCTGCTTCTGGAGCTCCAAAACGGTGTCGTATGGAGCCAAGCCCGATTGCGACCCGATTCGCGGGCGAGGATCCGCGCGTTTTAGACCAAATGGTCTATTTGCACGGTAGCCCCTTCGGCCTTTTACTCGTTTCGATTTAGCTTTTTACGTTTTGTTTAAATTTTGCCCTTTAATTTCAGCCTTGATTCATTCTGGTCCCCTTAAACGCAGCGCTTCTAGAGGACGGGGATATCTACCCTTTTAGTCCCTAGTCTTTGCACGCGCGTTCAAATGGGTCTATGATTTCTATCTTGGTTTCAAATCAACCCTAAGGTTTCATCCTCATTTCGAATTTGGCCCTTTTTTTAGGTTTAACCTGATTTTCATATTTTCTTTACTATGTTTCACTTTCAGTATTATTTATTCTTGTTACCTTTTTTTATTTATTTCACTATTATTAGTATCAGCATGTATTTCATTATCTTTAGTATTTTTTAGCATGTCTGTACATACGTTTATATGGTTTTTATTTTGGTATATGTCTTTATGTATATTATTATGTATGTTTAAATACTATATGCAGTTTGCAATTTTATTTTATGTACATGTATTTTAAAGGCTAAACCTCTTAAAATTCGTTTTTTTTTACGTTAATATTAATATTATTTTCTATTAATGCTTATATATATAGTACATTCTTAATATCATATTTTTAATACTTTATATAGGACGTATATTTTATCTATTATTATTATGTCTAATATATATGTTTCACGTACATATTCTTCCATATACATTATTATAAATTCTTCCCCTTATACATATACATGTATATATTTTTACATAATATTATTAATATTTATTTTTAACATTATTATTATTTTCTTATTATTCTATTATGTATATATTTTTAATATCATATTTTTATATATATCACGTATATACTTTTAATACCATATTATACTTATTGTTTTCACTATTATTATTTATTTTTAATGTTATTATGTATATATATACATATAGATATTTTTAAATACTTATTACAAATATATTATTTTATTATTATATTTTATGTATATTCCCTTCTAATGCTATTATTATTATTTTTAATACATTCACGTATATATTTTTGACATTATCATTGTGTATATTTTTTTAATGTGGAAGTATATACATGTGTTTTGTTAATATTTGGTTTTCTAACATTATTATTTTTTATTATAGGTATATATATTATATATTTTTAATACCACTTTAAGTATATGTTTTATATATTATGTATGTATATTTTCAATATCATATTATTTATATGTATTTCCTATTGTATATATATTTAATGATTATCTTATGCATGTCTTTTTAACATCATGTCACGAATATGTTTTCTCTACTATGCGTTTATTATTATTATTATCTTGTTTAATGTCGTACATATGGTTAATGTTTCGCAATCACTATGTTTATTATTAGCCGTATGCACATTACTTTTCCTCATTATTTGCATATTTTGAATTTAATGTATGTTAGATTGTATCGCATTCAATATTGTTACAAGTCTTGTATCATTGCCAAATACTTTTCCATGTTTTTTTAAAATAAGGTGATGTAACGATTTAACACTAAGTCGTTGATTTCATCGCTATGTTGGGTGAAAGTCGACGGCTAGTGTTAAAGCGGGACGCCCTTCTAAAAAATTAAAAAAAACTCGAAACTTCTCATTTCTTTCAATTCGATCATGATTAAATCTTTACATTGAATTCGTATTTTGAAAATCAAGACAACACATGTTTAATAAGATACCAATCTGGGGCGTCACGAGGGTGCTAACACCTTCCTCGTGTGTAACCGACTCCCGAGCCCTAATTTTTTCTGGATTTTAAACGTAGACCTGAGCCCGGTTTTCTTTCTTAAAAACAAAGATTTATTAGGTGTCCGATCACACCTAGAAAAAAGGATCGGTGGCAACTCCCTAGCTTTAATGAACTCGAAACTCAGATTTCAATTTTTAATAAATCGCCACAATTAGCGACCAAAACCGCTATGCAACATTTTACGTCGCTACAGCTGGCGACTCCACTGGGGACACCTTTTTGAGAGTCGAGTTGAATTAAGCACGTGTTGTCAAATTTTTAAAATTCTTTGTTCGAATTGATATTTAATCGTGATCTTCAAATTTTGGTTTTCAAAAATTACACATTCGCATCATGTTGTAAATATTCTTCTAACTCGTTTTATCTTGTTGTTTTTCAGCCTTAAATTTTTACGGTTTTAGTTCGTAGTTTAGTTTTAAATTAAAACATAAGGTTTGTGAGTTTCTCCCCACACACTGTTCACGTGCATTTTGCATAACACGAGCGCCATGCCCGGGCTCTGTCCATTTAAGTGAAAGTAAACGCTACGCCTTCGTGAGTTAACTCGTCCCTCCGCACAGGCTACTGAATACTTTCGGGTTACATACGACTTATGCTTTCGTGAGTTAACTTGTCCCTCCGCATAAGCATAAGTAAATGTAACCCCTCGAATTGATCTCGTTAGCCTATGGTGGGCCATGACCGAGGCTCCGTACTAATCTTAGTAGATGACAGTATGGACAATTCGAGTACCCATCTAGAACCAAAACCACATGTAGTGAAACATACGAACCGCCCAATTAGAGCCGTGCCGAACCCCTGTCCATTTAGCAGTTACCAAAATAAGTACACGGGAGAAGCGTCTCTTACCTTTTACTTTTTATTTTTATTTTTATCTTCTATGCAAGGGAATCGGGTTTGCTTAATAGATTAGATCGGGTAGCTTAATTTGTCAAATTCTTTGTTTTTCTTTTTTACCTATGTTACTAACCATGATTTGTTTGTTGCTGTCTTATTTGTCATCATGCATTCTAGGCATCATATTAGGAAGGTGTTGATTAGAGATCGGTTACCGAAAAATAGGTTTCTAATGGAGGAGTCGATTACACAAACAACCGAAAGGAATGTCATAGTTCGGGACTGGTCCCTAAAAACCCAAAGAGAAAGAGGGGATAGTCTGATGGAGGGATGTGTTGCCGATTTACCGGGGCACGTAATGGTAAATGTTCGTCAAAATAATCTTGAGGATTTGGTTCAGATTTGGAATCAATGGGACTCGGATACTAGGGGAATCTTCATTAAGAGGTATGGTGATATGCTAACCTAGTCGCTGTTAAGGTAGACGAGCAGTTGATACAAGCTTTGGTCAAATTTTGGGATCCCGCCTATCAATGTTTCACTTTTAATAGAGAAGATATGACTCCAACTATTGAGGAGTACGCGGCCTTAATTCGCATTGATAATGTACAGCCCTACAAGATCTATGTAAAAGAACCTAAACCGATGACCTTCAAAAAGAAAATAATGAGGTTGACGAATATGACCGACACATGGGCCGAGAAACAAATAAAGAGGAAGAATGAAGTCATTTGTATCCTGTGGTTCTCTCTACGAGATTTGGCTCTTAACCATCCGGATTTACTGAAGAGGGTGAATTTATTCGCCTTAGCCATATATGGATTGATCGTTTTCCCAAAGGTTCTCGGACATATAGAAGTTGCGGTACTGGATTTCTTTGAAAGACTAAAATAAGGAATCAACCCTGTCCCGACTATTTTGGCTGAAACCTTCAGATCTCTAAGCAGCTGTAGGAGGAAGGGGGAAGGACGTTTTATAGGATGCACACAGTTACTCAATGTCTGGATTTTGAGCCATTTTTGGAAAGTCGAGCGCACCCCGTACCATATGTTCTCAAAAACGTTTGCCCCGTTAGAAGCTTATATTAAGAAAGAATGGCCAAAGGAAGTCACCGAACAACATTGGACTTTGGTCTTTCAAAGTCTCCGTGCCGAAGATGTAACGTGACGAGCACCGTGGATCCGCCCGTCTGTCTTGTTGTACAAAGTGGGAAATCAAGATTGGGTGCCGCTGCTAGGGTTATGGGGAGGAATCGAATATGCTACGTTGTTAGTCCAAAGGCAATTCTCTTCACGACAATTCACACCAGCCACTGGAGGTTTAGCACAATTCGAGTTTGCCTTCGAGGGCGAGGGTTATATGAAGAGAATCCGAGACACTGCCAAGTCTTGGAAGGAAATTCATCTGATGGAGCTAGCTCTATACGCTGATACTCTCACCCAAGATTATGACGTATAGAGAAAGCAACGGGTGAATAGTCAGCCAGTATCATCGACGAGTCACGCTTTCCAGAACCTCTTTTTAGAAGGAGTGCCATCCGAATTGGAAATGGCGAGACAGGAATTTGAGCGGGAAAAATCTAAAATGTTGCGGGATATTGGTGCTCTCCAAGAAGAAAATTATCAGTTAAAGATTGACGTCCAAATTGAGAAGTCCAAGACCAAGAAAGTGAAAAAAGAAATTGAAGTTACGAGAAAAGACTTAAGAGACCTTCACTTGGAAAATAAGAAGCTAAGAGCCACTATCAAGAATAACGGACTAGGCAAGTCACCTGAAGAATGGAAGGAAGAATTGAGCAACGTAAAAGGCGGAATGAAATTTTGGAAAGAGAAGGCGAAGAAAGAGGAGGAAAAGACTGCTCGGGCCATGATAGAATTGAGAAAGAAAAATACTAAATATGATACTGCGTCTAATGAACTGATGACTAGCTGATCCGAGTGTCAAGAGTTGAAAAAGAGAATACAGGATTTGGAAGAAATGTTACAAGCTCATCAACAACAATTGAACACTCTCTTAAAAGCCTTGGAAGAAAAAAATGATTAATACAATAGAGATACCGACGCTTATAAAGCGGACCTCCAGGAAAGGGAAATGCAACTTGGCTTTTTGATCAATGAAATCTGTGGAGTGGCTATGCACATGGTCCAACTATCAGACGAAGCAGAAGATCTTAGTTGCCAATTTCCACCAAGCCAACGATCAAGCATATCAGAATTCCTAGAGCGAGTAAAGAAATATTGTGATATAGCTAGAAAGTTCGTGTAATAGCCAAATAAGATGGCAAAATATTTTGTAACGAACTTTTTGAATGAATGAAATGCCTAGATAGGGGCTATCTTGAAATCAACACCTAATTCTTGCATATGCATTCATAACTAACATTCATATAGCATTCATGCATCCATTCATAGTATACACGTATCCCGTGACCGTTCACTAAGGCTAGAATCGTACAATTCGCAGTTACAACAATACAAGGCTGGAATCACGACATTCGTATAGAACGCAACGACAAACTAGAGTGATAGAGGCAGAGTTTAATGAAAGAATCGAGAGAATGGAAAGAGTTCAACAGGAATTGCAAGAGCAACTGGCCAAATCACAGCAAGAAACAAGGGATTTGATGGTGAGGTCCCAAGAAGAGTCATTGGAACAAAGAGACCAGATGGCTAAGATGATGGAAATGATGTCGGCACTAGTAAAAGGAAAAGGGCACGTGCAGAACCCTAAGGTTGTTAACCTTGATCAAGATCCACTTTACCTACCGGGATTCACTCCACCCCATATGACGCAAAGAGTACAAACTCAAGGGGACTCCGCTGGCTTAGAACAACGACCTGTGCCGGCTACACATCTAGGACAGGGGATATTTGTATCTACTCCTGCCAACCCGCCTGTCCCAGATCTAGATGATCCAGCGGAAGTAGCTAGGTTGAGAGTGGAGGATCATGAGGTCCAAGAAAAGTGCAGAAGCCTAGAAGAAAGACTAAAAGCGATAGAAGGCACTGAGGCCTTCTCTGCGCTAGGTGCTAAAGAGCTTAGTTTAGTACCTAATTTGGTTTTACTGCCAAAGTTTAAAGCACTTGATTTCGAAAAGTATGATGGGACAAAGTGTCCGAAGGCATACTTGGTCATGTTTTGTCGAAAGATGATCGGATATGTAAACGAAGATAAACTGCTTATACATTGTTTCCAAGACAGCCTTGTTGGATCAGCTCTTCGCTGGTATAATCAGCTCAGCAGAGAGAAGATCCGAACATGGAAGGATCTAGCGTCAGCATTTTGTGAGCAGTATAAGCACGTGTCAGACATGGTACCCGATCGAATGACGTTATAGATGATGGAGAAGAAACCGTCGAAAACTTTTCGATAATATGCGCAGAGATGGAGAGACATCTCGGCTCAAGTGGAACCTCCACTGACGAAAACCGAGATAACTGTCCTCTTCATAAATACCCTGGAAGCACCATTTTATGATAAATTGGTGGGAAGTGCCACAAAAGACTTTGCGGATATTGTCATATCTGGTGAACTCATTGAGAATGCTGTTAAGAGTGGTAGAATGGAGGGGCAAGAAAGTTCTAGAAGGGCAGTGCCCGTGAAAAAGAAGGATCCAGAAACCCACATGGTGGGAACAGGAAATCGCTATGCCCCTAACACGTTTCCGAGCCAACCTCGACCACGAAACTACCCACCCCCGAATTTCTACTATCCGCCTCAAACCCCTTACTACCAAGCACCACCTCCATACCCTTCTTACCCCGTTTATGCCACAAACAGCCCAAGACCAAACACCACATTCCCACAAAACATAATGCACACCCAAAGCCAACCTAAGAACGAGTTAAGACCAGCGAGATCAAATCCCGAAAGGCAACAGTTTACCCCTATTCCAGTACCATACGGGGAGCTGTACCCAAAACTCTTGGAAAAACAGTTGATCTCTCCACATTACATGGCTCCCTTGAAGCTTCCATACCCGAAGTGGTACGACCCAAATGCCAGTTGCGCTTATCATGCTGGGAATCAGGGTCATTCTACGGAAAACTGCCTCGCCTTTAAAAAAAGGGTTCAAGGACTCATTGATACGGGTATCTTGAGATTTGATGGTTTATGCGGTACAACCGTGAACCCATTCTCAAACCACGCTGAAGGGAATGTGAGTGTAGTGGGAGAAGAAGACAAGCGGTAAGTCAAGAAATAGGTTTCTGAAGTAAGAACACCTCTGCAGAAAATCTGAGAGGTATTAGCTAAAAAGGGGTTACTCTGTCATCCTAACAGAGTATTTGAAGAAAGAGTTGAAAGGGGGCAAATTTTTTGTGACTTCCATGATAGTAAAGAGCATGATATCCAGTCTTGTGAGGAATTTAAGAAAGTACTCCAAGATATGATGGATAGTAAAGAAGTTGAAATCTTCAACAAAGGTGGAGAGGCAGAAGAGGGAGAGGTGTGTGCCTCTGACAACCAATCATCAGGTTTCTCCTATAGCGCCGATCGGCCATTAGTAATCTACTACAATACCAAAAGAGAGCAGGAGAAACTGAAAATTATAATAGAAGTGCCATCTCCTTTTCCCTATAAGGATGATAAGGCTGTACCTTGGAAATATGACGTTAACATTGTCACGCCAGAAAGTAAAAAGTCTGAGGTTACAACTGAAAGTGTCGGGGAAGTGGGTCATTTCACCCGCAGTGGGAGGTGTTATTACAGAGAGAATGAGCCAGCAAAAAAGGTCAATGAAGTGAAACAAAATGGAAAAGCATTGATGTCTGAGGTAAAAATGGGGCAGGAAGCTGCGCCCGAACAAGAAATCAAATGGCCTGTGGATGAGAATGAGGCACAAGAGGTTTTAAAATTTATCAAGCATAGTGAGTATAATGTGGTGGAGCAACTAAGCAAGCAGCCAGCGCGAATTTCGGTATTGTCCCTACTATTAAATTCAGAGCCGCACCGGAACGCTTTGCTAAAAGTGCTGAACCAAGCTTATGTGGTAAACAATGTATCTGTGGAAAAGCTTGACCGATGGGTGAACAATCTAAATGCGGTCAATTTCATCTCTTTTAGCGATGATGAAATACCGCCCAATGGTAGGGGCTCCGTGAAAGCACTGCACATTACAACCCGCTGCAAAGGTTATATAATTCCAAATGTGCTCATTGATAACGGGTCAGCGCTTAACGTTATGCCTTTAGCCACGCTGTCTAGGATTCCGATAGGCTTGTCCTACCTGAGGCCCTGTCATTCAATGGTAAGGGCTTTTGATGGAACGAGGCGAGATATTATGGGAAAGATTGAGATCCCTCTGGAGGTGGGCCCTTACATATATGACGTTGAATTCCAGGTCATGGACATTACACCATCATATAACCGCCTGTTGGGAAGACCTTGGATCCATTCTGCTGGAGCTGTCCCATCATCACTCCACCAAAAAATGAAGCTTATCATGGACGGTTGCTTAGTCACTATCGAAGGAGAAGAGGATATTGTCGCCTCTATTTCAGCTAATACGCCTTATTTTGAAGTGAGCCAGGATGCAGTGGAGTGTTCCTTCCGATCCCTCGAATTTGTCAATGCCACATACGTTGCTGAGGGGTATAGAATTCCCGTGCCTAGACTGTCAAAGAATACTAAGATGGGAATCAGACTGACGGTAGGAAGAGGAGCCCGAGCGAGAAGAGGTCTAGGGAAATATCAGCAAGGGATAGTCAGAGCTCTAAAACCGGTACCCCACAAGGCTCGGTATGGTCTAGGTTTCCAACCAAATGCGTGTCAACTAAGAAAACAATGGAAGAAGGATCAAGAAAGAAGGATAGCAAGAACCTTAGGCCAAGAACTAGAATGGGAACCCATGGAGTATCCTCCTTTGTCAAGAACATTTACGTCTACATGAAGGATATATCCTGGACAAGATAGCTCGCGAAGCGTGCTACTTTCAATCGAGAAGGGTTTTCAAAATGTTAGTATAAATGTTATCGACAAAGGAGTTGATATAGATGCAAGTAAAGACGTCTCAAAAATACGCCCTAGTCCTCCTGGTTTCGAACTGAACAATTGGACTGCCGAGGACCTTCTTGTAGTTTTTAAGTCTTCAGAGTAATGCTCAACGTTAACCTTTTGTTGTGTCCTTGGATATAATAGAATTCTTTTGTAAGAGCTTGTATTCGCTCTTTATCATTTAAATGAATATCAATGAAGAAGCATTTTGTCACGATCTTTTGCATTGTCACTAAATTCCTAATTGTTTTTCTCATTTTATAGCCTATTCTTACATTTACCTCATACCATGACATAACATTTAGTTTGTTGGTTCTGACATTTGGATGCCCTTCTATAGTTTCCTTTCTATTCAACTTTCAGGTACTCGGATATCGATGACATGAACGAACCTGTCACGAATCTTGAAGTCGATTTCGAGAGGGCTATTTGTTTAGAGGACTTTGAAGCTGAGGAAAATACCGAAGACTATGTTTCGTCTCCTGACTTATTGAGAATGGTGGAACAAGAGGATAAATAGATTCTACCTCACCAAGAGTCTATTGAAACAATTAATTTGGGAACTGAAGAAAGAAAACAAGAAGTAAAGATTGGAACCTCCATCTCAGTGGATACCAGGCACAATTTGATTACTTTACTGCGTGATTATAAAGAGGTATTCGCTTGGTCATACCATGACATGCCAGGGCTGAATGAGGATATAGTGGTCCACAAACTCCCATTGAAACCAGAATGTAAACCCATTCAGCAAAAGCTAAGACGCATGAGACCTGAAATGTTGTTGAAAATAAAAGAAGAGGTCAAAAAGCAATTCGATGCGGGTTTTTTACAAGCTTCCGAGTATCCCGAATGGGTGGCCAACATCGTCCCGGTACCCAAAAAGGACGGCAAAGTACGAATGTGCGTGGATTATCGTGACCTGAATCGGGCAAGTCCAAAAGACAATTTTCCCTTACCGCACATTAATACATTGGTGGATAACACAGCAAAGCATTCGTTATTTTCATTCATGGATGGATTCTCAGGGTATAATCAGATCAAGATGGCTCCTGAGGATATGGAGAAGACCACCTTCACAACAATGTGGGGAACATTCTGCTACAAAGTAATGCCATTTGGATTAAAGAATGCTGGAGCAACATATCAGAGGGCCATGGTGACGTTGTTCCATGATATGATGCATAAAGAAATAGAAGTCTATGTCGACGACATGATTGCTAAGTCCCGAGGAGAAGAAAAACACCTGGTGAACCTCAAAAAGTTATTCGAAAGGCTGAGGAAGTTTCAATTAAAGCTTAACCCAGCCAAGTGTACATTCGGGGTTACCTCGGGGAAACTACTGGGCTTCATTGTCAGTGAAAGAGGTATCGAGGTTAACCCGGACAAAATAAAAGCCATTCAAGAATTACCACCTCCGCGCACACAAAAGGAAGTCAGAGGATTTTTAGGGAGGTTAAATTATATCGCCCGATTCATCGCTCAACTTACCAACCAATGCGACCCAATCTTTCGACTTCTTCGGAAACATAGTCCAGGAGAGTGGGATGAGGAATGTCAAATGGCTTTTGATAAGATAAAACAGTATTTGTCAAGTCCTCCAGTGCTAGTACCGCCAGTTCCAGGAAGACCATTGATTTTGTATTTGACTGTGTTTGAAAATTCGATGGGTTGCATACTAGGGCAACACGATGAGTCAAGAAAGAAAGAAAAGGCGATTTACTACCTCAGCAAAAAGTTCACAGAATGTGAGGCAAAGTATTCGTCCATCGAAAAATACTGTTGTGCTTTGGTGTGGACAGCTCAGAGACTCAGGCAATATATGCTATATCACACGACATGGCTAATCTTAAAGTTGGATCCGATTAAGTATATGATGGAATCACCTGCACTCTCAGGAAGAATGGTGCGATGGCAGATCCTCCTATCGGAATACGACATTGCCTATGTAAGTCAGAAGTCGATAAAAGGGAGCGCGGTAGCCGACTTCTTAGCAGCTCGGACCATAGAAGAATATGAGCCCTTGAGATTCGATTTTCCATATGAGGACTTAATGTGCATCACAAAGGAGGAATGGGAGTCATCTGAAGCCAAGTCATGGAGGATGTACTTTGATGGCGCATCAAATGCATTGGGGCATGGAATCGGAGCAATCCTAGTATCACCAGAAGGGAATCATTATCCGTTCACTGCAAGACTGAATTTTTTCTGCACCAATAACATTGCGGAATATGAAGCTTGCATCATGGGACTCTGAGCAGCCATTGAACGAAGCATCGAAACCCTAGAAGTGTACGGCGACTCAGCCTTGGTGATCTACCAAACCCGTAGAGATTGGGAAGTGAGGGATCCAAAGTTGATTAAGTACAGCGATTTAGTGGTCGAATTGATCAAAGAGTTCAAAGAAATAACTTTTAATTACTTCCCACGAGAAGAAAATCAATTGGCTAATGCCTTAGCCACTTTGGCTTCAATGTTCAAGGCAAGTAAAGAAACAGAAATAATGCCCCTCAAAATGAGCATATACGAAGCCCCTGCACACTGTTGTAGCATTGAGAAAGCGGCAGACGGACAGCCGTGGTTCCACGATATCTTGGAGTATGTCAAGAATTAAAAGTATCCCGAACAAGCAAATGAGAATGACAAAAGAACAATCAGAAGAATGTCAGTGGGATTTGTTCTTGATGGAGACATCTTGTATAAGAGAGGGAAAGATCAAGTGCTTCTAAGATGCGTGGATGCCATTGAAGCCAAGAAAATACTCGAAGAAGTCCATGAAGGAATATGTGCAACGCATGCCAATGGTTTCACTATGGCCAAGAAGATTATGAGACTCGGTTATTACTGGTCGACGATGGAAAGTGATTGCATTAATTATGCAAGAAAGTGCCACAAATGTCAAATTTACGGGGATAAGATTCATGTGGCCCCTTCACCTCTTCATGTCATGACTTCTCATGGCCCTTTTCTATGTGGGGCATGGACGTCATAGGACCAATTTCTCCGAAAGCTTCTAACGGACATCGATTCATTTTTGTGGTGATAGACTACTTCACGAAGTGGATAGAGGCAGCTTCATTTGCTAATGTGACAAAGACTGCAGTTTGCAGATTCTTGAAAAAGGAAATCATTTGCCGATATGGTCTACCTGAGAGAATCATTTCGGATCATGCTATGAATCTGAACAACAAAATGATGAAGGAGGTATGCGAGCAGTTTCAGATAAAGCATCATAATTCTTCACCCTATCGCCCAAAGATGAATGGAGCAGTTGAAGCAGCCAATAAGAATATTAAGAAGATTATCGGGAAAATGACCGAGACCTATAAAGACTGGCACGAGAAGCTACCATTTGCCTTGTTTGCATATCGCACATCCATGCGGACCTCTACGGGAGCAACTCCTTTCTCCCTGGTCTATGGAATGGAAGCTATGCTACCTATCGAAGTTGAGATCCCCTCTCTACGGGTCTTAATGGAGTCGAAATTAGAGGGAGCAGAACGTGTCCAAGCTAGATATGACCAGCTAAATCTCATTGAAGAAAAACGCTTGAAGGCAATTTGTCATGGACAGATGTACCAGAAAAGAATGATCTCAGCCCATGATAAGAAGGTACGGCCAAGAGAATTCCACGAAGGAGAGCTCGTACTGAGAAAGATTCTCTCAATACAAAAAGACTTGCGAGAAAAATGGGCACCAAATTGGGAAGGACCATACGTTGTGAAGAAAGCCTTCTCGGATGGAGCTTTGATTCTCACAGAGATGGATGGGAAAGAGTTGCCGAATCCAATCAATTCTGATACTGTGAAGAAATATTATACCTAAAAAAAAAAAGAAGGAAAGGGATCAAGGTGAAAACCCAAAAAGGGTATCTTGATTGACACGAAAGATTAGGATGAAAACATGAAAGAGCGTTCTAACAAAGCAAACCTGGGCTTAAAGAGCAAGGCAGTCGGAATGATGGGTTAAGTGACGAGGCTACAATGTTTGAAGCATTTCTGAAAGCTCAAAATCTTCAAAACAAGGAACCATGCTCGAAAAGATTCTTGATTAAGCAACGTGGAAGGGTTCATGTGTTGAATATCCAGAATCTTTGTATCCACTAGAAGCAATTCTTCTTTTGCTTTTTGACTTTTCTTTAACCTCTTGACCAAACTCTCATTGTTTGCTACCTTTGAAATAAATAAGTATGGGGCATCTTTTTTTTTTTTGTGCCTTTCTTGGTCATTTTCATGCGTTTCATTGTGTGTTTCATTTAGATAATAAATAGTAGAATGACATACTCTAAACAAAAGAAATGTTAAGCATTACCTGGAGGAAATTTTAAAAAAATACAAGAGTTTCAAAGCAATGACAAAGTTCAAACAGGGGCAAAAGAGTGATATCTGAGAAACGTAGACTACTCGTAAATCTTGAGGATGGGTACAAAGCTTGAAAAGAAGACCAATAATCGACGCAATGAACGCAAGTCATCACAGAAATCGTGACAAAGAGACAACCAGTTTAGGACGCATAGCATAATTGTAACAGGGCATTTTTGCCCGGCCTGTTACAAACAAACCCGGGGCCCAAAACAAAGTAATACAACAGACCCATTTACCCAACAACACCCGGTCCTATACTAAACCCGAGGCCCATTTACAAACCCAATCCAGACCCAATTAGCCTAAACCCGATAGCCCCTAACCCTAGCATTCGGCGCCGCACACCTAACCTTCTGCCATGGCCACTGGACCACTTGCTCCGTCCCATCGCTGACTCCTCCACCAACTGCTCTACAAAGAAGAAAGAACACGCAAACAGCAAGCAACAACAGAGATAGCAAATAGTGGCATAAAGATCGGCTATAAAGCCGAAACAAAGGGAATGTAAATGGGGGATTCAAAAAAATTTTTTTATTATCTTTCACCTATCACACTCGGCTAGGAATAGAAACCGAAAATAATTGCGAAGAACGAATCCCCATTTTCTTGTACACAAATATCAGAAATCAATAAGGATAGAAGTTAGAGAAGGTTGATTTTAACCTTTTCTTTGATCTTTTCTGTTCTCTTGTTTTTATTTTCCGTTTTTTACTTATCTTTTAGTCTATTTCAAAGCAAAAACAAAAAAACAAAGAATAAGGAGGGAGGAAAGACTTACCGAAAGTATATGGGGTCGCATCGTTAGAGTTCTCTCCGTCAAGATTGAACTCAAAAAGGAAAGGGGGTCTTTCTTCCGGTCCTCTGAGATCGAGGAGGTCTGGCCTTCGGGTGTGCTCCAAAACGGGGGGGTTTGTAGTCCGTTTTGCTCCTTCGCCACCACGAGTGGTGGTCCGTCGATGGAGGCCATGATGGGTCTTTGAAACCCTAGCAGTCGAAAGAAAATAAGAGGGGAGGGGATCTTGGGATTTTGTTTTGAAATTAATGGGAATAGGAAGAATAAAAATTGGGAATTTTGATCGTTTAAAGCACCAGATCTGCGCATTCCCAAGCAAATGGGCTATTTGCGGTTTCAATCCTCCCTTTTTTCATGCACGTCTCGATCAGGCCCTATTCCATCATTCGTTTCTTCGAAATTTGTCCATATGATTTTACATGCTTTTTAATTCGGTCCAGTGGCTTGCTGGTTCGAATGCGCACAATCAAGATTTGGGATATTATCCCCTTTAGCCCTTCCAATGTCGCGCGCACCTCGTTTTGGTCCTTTTATCTTTATTTATTCCTGATTTCACCCCACCGTTTTCGTTTTGAGTTTGATTAGGTCCTCTTTCTGTTTATTTTACCTTTTTAATTTCAAATTAATTTGTTAGTTTATTATTATTATCATTATTATTATTATTATTATTATTATTATTATTATTATTATTATTGTTGTTGTTGTTGTTATTATATTCAGTATTATTTTGATATTCTATTAACTATTATATCTTATTATCTTTTATGTATATTATTATTTTCAATCATTGATTATTATATTCTTATTATATTATTAGTACATTATCTTCATTATTTTCTCTTTAGTACTATTATTATTATTTTTGTTTTCATATCGTAACTTTGTATTTTAATATTATTCATTAACTCTTTTATTATAATTATTATATTTTTTATATTTCTATATTTCAACATATTTAATAATAATTTTTGATGTTCCTTTAATATTATATGTTCGTTATTCTATTCGCTGCTATATATATATAGATTGTATTATATTATAATTTTCCCTATCATGTCATCTTTTATCTTATTTACTATTATTATTATTACTAACGTATTAGTATGATAATCACCTTTTTTCATTAACCTATTTATCATTTCCTTACTACTTTCTATTGTTATTATATTTAATGTTATTACTACTTTTATTATTATAGTTATTCTTCTTTATTACTGTTATTATTTGTTTGTATTATTATGATAATATTACGACAGAAATTATTATTGCATTTTTATTTTTATGTGTTCATTATCGTCATTTGTGTTATCACCTTTATTATACTGTTTCGCATATTTATACTACGAATTCGTGCGCATTAAACTTTTTCGTCAAAAATTACACTTTTTAAACAAAACTCCGTGTTTAAAGATTAGAGATAATCGCGCCCTAACTTACTGGGCTCCAATTTTCCTCATCTAGTCTAAACCATGGAATAGCCCTTTTAAAATCACAATTTTTGAAATTAAAAAAGAAAAAAAAACTTATTCTTGGAGACTCGAGATGTAGTGCTCTAACTTACTGAATACGACGCCTTGTTGTCTCGAGATGAAATCTTCTACAAATAAAGGCAATATTCGGTGTTTGGAAATATGTGAGATCATACCCTAACTTACTGGGTTTCGATTTTTCTCGTTTAATCTAAATAGTTGAATATCCTCTTCGTTTTTTAAAATAAAAATACACGCTTGTTCTCAAAAGTTTTAAATGTCGTATCCTAACTTACTAGATGCGATATCTTATTACTTCGAAACGAGTGAGTCTTAAGTATTCTTTTTATTCAAGTCGTTTTTTTAAAGGGGATCATATTTTAAAATTCATCAAAATTTTTGAATATTCGATAGTGAGACACTAATTATTCAACTAGGTACCAATTTCGGGCGTATCGAGGGTGTTAACCCTTCCTCGTGCGTAACCGACTCCCGAACCCGCTTTCTGGATTTCGAAGACCAAAATAGTTATTTTAATAAATTAAATTGTTTATAAAAAAAACCACATCTCGAGGTGACCCGATCACACCTCAGTAAAAAAGATTGGTGGCGACTCCCAAGTTTTCATTTTTATTTTCAAAACCAAAGTCGATCCCCGTTTTCAAAAAAATGGTTTCGACAGCTTGGCGACTCCACTGGGGAAACTTTTGTGAGTCAAGCCACGAGTTGATTAATTTTTGTCTTTTTATCGAAAATTGAAATTTTGATTTTAATACGATCCCTTTTTTGCATTTCATCCGTGTTGAATTGCGATTTTCATTATTTTATTCCTATTTCCTTCTTGTGTTTCAAGTTTTTTTTCCTATACTTGTGCATTGCATTGCATTACCGCCGGGTCACACCTTTTAAGTGGGAGCAAGAAGCTACTCCTTCGTGAGGTTTTCACCTCCGTGCAGGATAGTGAACCGCTTCCGGAATACATCCGTACTTATGTGCTTCGTGAGATTTTCATCTCCGTGCAGCCATAGGGAAATGTGTTCCCCTGAACTGAACTCGATCCATATGAGCCTATAATGGGTGAAGATCGAGGAATCTGCTGGTTCAGGTACCCTTACTCTAGAACCAAACCTCATGTAGCGAACCCCAGGAGCCCACCCTAGGTAGAGCCACGTCGAACTTTAGTGATTACCCTGATAGGTCCTTGATTGTTTCTCTGTTTTCATACGTTACACATTGTACTGACATTCTGTGTTTTTCGTGTTCTTTCTATAATTTGCATATATGTCGCATTTAAAAGGTATCGATTCACGTTCAATTTCTAATTTAGAGAGTTTTGTTTTGAAAAACGTAATCCTTGATAAAGTGGGAAACAATGAGACTGTCTGTAAAACGGTCAAAGGAAACACAACTAGCAAAAAAGAGATTGTCTAGTTGAAGGAGACATCAAAATCATGAGGGTTACACTTGCATCGATGCGGCACAAAATAACCTTCGGAAGTTAAAGGCAATATGGGATTAATAGGGTAACGTAGCCAAGTAATGGTTCTACGACAACTATAGGGACTTGCATTATTTGCTTAACATGAAGATGATTGAGCAATTTAAAATAAGTATGGGGAGTACTGATGGACATTTCTACCATCACAGCATTTCCTTTTCATATGAGGATGGTCACCCTATGGACGGTAAGGGTGTTGGAAGGAAAGTGATTGACAGAGTGCCTGAGGCATACAAAAATGAGTTCGTCAGAAAGAATTTTTCGTAGGATGGTAAAAAGGCTTACTTACTATAAGACCACTATCAAACAACAAGCCGGAGTCTACCGTGGTGCACCTATGGAAATGCAAACCCTGATGGCCTGGACAGCCCAAATGGGCCTGGAAGGAAGAGATTAAAGAAGATTGTGTCATTCAAGGACCTTTAAGACGGAGATTAGCTATGCTGCGAAGATATAGGCATTTCAAAAGGTTCTGAGTGGGCTGGAATCTGAAGACTCAAAAGAAGCACTGAAAGTGTTGGACATCTTTCTAAAGGCAGTATGCTGCGAAGTAAGGATGCTTATTTGTTCACCAATCTTTTCTAAAGATAATCAAGATAACTTCAACAGACATTGGAGAAGGTGTCCTTGGCTATAGGAATTACCTCACGGGTGAAGATGTAGCTTAAATTGAGCACATTAAGCACCAATGGGAGCTACAATCCGATCTTGGTCAAAAGTTTGCTTTGTTAAGACTTTGAACAAGAGGGCGAACGCATATGGGTAGCCCGTTTTGTGTAAAGGATTTTGTTTTTTAAATAAAGTTTTCTAAAAGAAACTAAATCGAGATTAATGCCTTTTTGCATTCATGCATTTGTATAACATTACATCCTATCGTTATAGAAAGGAGGCGTTGATTCATATTCGATTCCTAAATAGGAGAGTTCGTCATAAGGGGACGAATTTCTTGATAAAGTATATTATAATGCGGTCACCCCGATATGATCCAAGTAAGTACAATAGAAGAAGGTTGATAGTTCGCAGAAGAATACAAAACTCTGCCCGAGAATTCAAACCAACAAGAAGTATTCGAGAGCCATTGTGTCAAAGGAGCTAAGGAGCATCACGAGGATAAGAGAACCACGGGTCGCGATTAAGCAAAAGAGAGTTAGCGGAGGCATCTATTGAAAGCTCGCAAGATTCAAACATAACATCCAGATATGAAGGAAGGAGTGGAGTCTTCACTTAGATTCTAAGGGCAAGACCGCACATGTAGTCCACTTTATGTAAAGAAATCTGTTCTCTAGAAAAAATTCTTTTAATAAAATTAAATACAAGGTTGACGCTTCTTTTCTTGCATTCATTTGCATTTGCATTTCATGCATTTGCATGGCATCAGTTGCATTGCATTACATTACATCGCATCGTTATAGAAAAGAGGTGTTGATTCATATTCGATTCCTAAATAGGGGGAGTTCGTCATAAGGGGACGAATTTCTTGATAAAGTGGATTATAATGCGGTTGCCCATATATGGTCCAAGTGAGCACAACGGAAGAAGGATGATAGTACGCAAAGGAATACAAGATTTCGCCCGAAAGACTCAAATTGATGAAGATTATGTGGGAGCCGTCACGTCTTGACTTTCCTAAAGGAGCAAGCGAGAATTGCGAGGAAGAGTGAACAAGAAGTTGCGGCCCGGACCAAGCAAAAGGCGCTAATGAAGGCACCTTTGGCAAGTTTACAAGAGTCGACCATAGTATTCAGACATGAAGAGAAAGATTGACATTTTCGCTTGGACTATGAGGGCACGACCGCATATGTGATCTGTTTTATGTGAAGAAATCTGTCTTCTAGAAAAAAAAATTCTTCTAATGGAACTGAATATAAGGCCGACGCTTCTTTTCTTGCATTCATTTGCATTTCATACATTTGCATTGCATCATTTGCATCAGATTTCTACAAAACGACCCTAGTTAGGTAAAGTTATTTCGGCTAACCTAAAAACTATGAAACGAAGGTTAGGGATAATAGAGCAGATGCAAGAGCAATTGACCAGGTTTCAACAAGATGCGGAGCCAAATGATAGATTTCCAAAAGAATATGATGGACCGATTGACTCAGTTATTGGCCGAAGGGCTTGAAAAAGGAAAGGCCCAATGGTCAATAAGAGAGGATGTTAGTGAGGACCTCATCTGTTCCCCAGGTTCTACCCAATAAGCGTCTCGACCCAAACAGGCATGCATCCGTCAGGGATACCCATCAGACCCCAAACAACATTAAGCTGGCATATCAGTACTGACGAACTACTCGATACGCTCAGGTTTCAATTCGAGGGGCAATCTCACCCATCCCATTATCATCAACTTGAATAGTTTAGCAGAAACAAAGAAGACAAACGAGGAGTCTTCAAAAAAAAATATAAATGAAAAATGCAAGAACGGAACTCATAAATTAATGTTTCAAGAGCCCTGAAGAAGTGGGAACCGAAGACTTAAAGGTTTCCAAACCCTTATGTACAGGGAGTGTTTTGAACAATAGGACTGTGGAAGAAGTCCTTATGCTTTTAGAGCTAATTTAGGGTAATACCCAGAACACACTTACTGCTTTAAGCCTAGAGGCAGTAAGAATCCTTTTGTGAAAATAGGCTTTTGTCTAAAATCTTTTTTTCAATAAGAATGCATCATTTTGAGTAAATTTTTATTTATTTCTCATTTCATGCTATACAATAAATGTTCTTAGATTCTCTTATTCTTTTATTTATTCATGACCATGCTGCACAATTGTTATTAGATCTTTTTATTCCTTAGACTCTGTTCCTTACTCGTTCTTCATGATCATGACATATAAACAATCATTCTTAGATTCATTTATTCTTTAAAACCTTCCTCTATACCTGAAAAAGGGTCTCCAGATATCAATAACACGAGCGACACTGTTACTAAACTGGAATCTCCTTTAGAGCGAAATGTGTGCTTAGGGGAGTCTCAGGACTTTGAAGATAACGAAGACTGTGACCTATCTTCTGATTTGTCAAGGAACGTAGAACAAGATGAAAATGAATCCCACAAGATCAGTGGATATCGTGAGCAAACAAGGATTGAAGCCTAGCTCATTACCAAAAAGGCGAGATATCTTTGAAACATTTCAAACGTGTCTTCGCACAACCATATCAAGACAGGCCTAGGCTACCGAGACACGGGCACACCAAAATTTCAAAAGAAGTCTGCAAAGATAGTCGTAGGACACAGGCTAGTGGTTTTACAATAGCCAGGCTGATTAGAAGGTTGAGATATTGCTAGCCCGCCATGAAAGAAGACTACATCAGTGTGTCGTAAAGGTCAAATCGAAGGAGATAAGATTCATGTTTCTTTGAAGACTCTCCATATGGGGAACGGACGTCACTGGGCCAACTTCACTGACTTCAAGTCACCTTCACAATGATCAATTACTTCACCAAGAGAGTAAGGTCACTTTGTGTGTCAAAGTCACCAAGTAAACGGTCATCAAATTCAAATTCAAAATCCAAATTCAAAGCCGAATCCAAATTCGAGGTTGAATTAAAAAAAAAGAAAAAAACAAAAAAACAAAAACAAAAAAACAAAAACAAAAAAAAAACAACAAAAACAAAAAAAGAAAAGAAAAAAAGAGAGAGATCATATCCAACTGCACAATGTCAAAAGTTTGCAGTCTACTCAAAGATAAGGCACCACACAACAAAGGTTGCCAAAATAAAAGAAAAGAAGAAGAAATAAATTGCAGAAGATGACCGAGACTGGTAAATATTGGTACCACTTATTCTCTATGCTTACACTGGAGTAAACACCTTCAAACCCCTATGATTTCAAGGGTTCCAACTATTATCCTTGGAATGAATGCATTACATGACTCCCCTAAGCAGTCTGATGTGTCATCAATAGTTGCGGTAGTCAGCTTCAGGTAATGGCCATTGATTTTCCGCTATAGAACATCAGTCCGTACACAGTCTTTGAAGCTTGAAATGATAGATTTTCCCTTCAAACCAGTGTCTAATAAAGTGGATGAAGGTATCATGAGGGAAGACTTCTATACAAATTCAGGAAAGAAGAAGCCTGATCAGCTTAGTATGTTCAAGGGTCGAGTTAGTGAGTCTCAGTTCATTCAAGTTTTGAACAAAGAACTTGATCAAGTCCCTGGAGGAGAATGAGAACCCCAAGGTCATGGCCATTATGGCACAGAAAAACCATCATACTAGGTTTCTCCAACAGAGATTTCCTGACAATATCCCGCCTGGAACTGTTACAGACAACAAAGTCTGTCATCCTAAGAACAATGACTTCTATCTTTGAGCCCATGCAAGAATGGTTGGAACCACGAGGCATATTCATTATCATGTTCTCTTTGATTAGATTGGGTTTTTGGCTAATGATCCACAAGAGATAGTCTATTCCTTGGTGTATGTTTATCAAAGGAGCACCACTGCCATACCTGTGGTTGTTCCTATTTACTTTAGCAGCTTCACAGTTGGGGGCAATTTATGAAATTCGAGTATGCTTCGGCGACATCATCAAGCCATGATAGGGTGACTGCTACGGGAGCAATTTAGGGCTTGTCAAACGACAACCAGGACTGTTACTAGGGCATCCCCTTTCATGGGTTTATAAATTGAGATTTCTTCCTTCAAGCCTCGATAGAGTCAAGGTTTGAGTATCCCTATTGAACTTAACTTGAGAGTATCCATCCTAATCAAACATGTCAAAATGGGTGATATAAACTTATGTCAAGAAGAATTCGTCCACAAGAATTTCTCAAGAAAATCAAGATGAAAACTCGCAAAGGGCGTCTTGAGACCTTCTAAGAAAGTTGACCAAAAAAGAAGAAAAAGAAAAAGAAGAAAAAGAGAAATGAAAAAGAAAAGAAAAGAAAAAAAGAAAAGGAGAGGCCAAAGTGAAAACCCACAAAGGGCGCTTTGAGTTCAAAGGGCATTTGAGTTGAAAGAAATGAAAAAGAAAAGAAAAGAAAAAAAGAAAATGAGAGGCCAAAGTGAAAACCCACAAAGGGCGCTTTGAGTCCAAAGGGCATTTGAGTTGAAAACCTAAAAAGGGCGTCTCAAATTCTGATCAAAAGTGGGGCACGCGGTAGCCTTATCATGCTTGAATTAACAATGAGGAAGTATGCTACGTCTTGGGGCATCGACAGAGTACTCCGAACCCCCTGGACACACATTGAGCTTGGAGGAGTTCTTAAGAGTTGGGACAGAGAAGCTTAGGTTGTGATATCTGGGGCACCTAGCTTTCATCTTTCTTAGCATATTTGCTATCTTTGAATCATGACAGGTTGTGCTCCCGATCAATTTCCTTTTTATTGATTAATTTATTCGTGTCGAGCTATGCTCCCAATAAATTTTTTCTTAATTGCATTCGCTTAACTTGCTTGTTTCGAGTTATGCTTGCATTCAATTTCCTTCTTGTCCATTGTCATGATCCTTTTTAAGCATTTTGTATTGAAATAATGATTAGTGGACTAGTAATACTTTCATAAAAGGAGTTTAGCGTATTACTCTGAAAAGCTTCTGAATAGTACAGGAACCTGAAACACGACCGTTGTTTAAGAGCTCACCAAGTGTAAAGATTGAGAAAATTTGAGCTTAAATTGAGTCTCTCTCTTCGGACTTTCTGTCAAAGATGTTAGTTGAACAAAAACAAGGTATCGCGCTGGTGATAATCTCGATGAAAACAAGCAATGTCAACCTAAGCATAAAGGAGAATCATTCTCGAGAAAAATGACACTCTGCACCCACAAACGTCTGGTCAGGTCACCCGAGAAGGGGTCAATTGATGAAACAAGTTATAGATCCTACACTTTTGAGTTATATTGGAAGGGACCCTAAAGGCGTAGTGGGGCAAGCTGGTTGAGCAAGACACAATTATTTCATCGAGTTTTGGGTTGAAATGCCAGCCAAACAATAGGGCGTCCCAAGATGGAAAAAGGAGAAGAAGATCAAGATGAAAACTTGAAAAGAGCATCTCGGTAAACAAAAGATGAGGATAAAAACCTGAAAGAGCGTCTTAATGAAGCAGATCTGGGCCCAAGGAGTAAGATGATTTGAGCAGTGAGTCGAATAGCAAGACTACAATGCTTGAAGCATTTTCAGCAGTTCGAAACCTCCTACGTAAGAAACCATGCTCGAAAAGATCCTTGATTAAGAAATATGGAAGAGTTCATGCGTTGAAGATTTAAAGCATTTTGAGATGACATACTCCAATCAAAAGAAATGTTGAGCATTACCTAGATGAGAATTTGACAAATACGAGAGCCTTAAGGCAAGGACAAAAGTTCAACCAGGGGTAAAAGAGTGATATCTGAGAAACACAGAGTACTCGTAAAGCTTGAAGGCGGGTACAAAGCCTGAAGAGAACCAAGAGTCGAAACACTAAACACAGACCTTTAAAAATCATGACGAAAGGGCACATATGGCCAACATACCTTAAACTCATAGCATAATCATGTGGGCATAAAGGCATTTAAGGCTAACATGTGCATATCATGATAACATCATGCATGACATACGCAGGTACTGCAGCAGAATAAAAGGTTGATGATAACTGCTGAATCAAAGGAAAAGACACCCGAGTCTCACCAGATGACGCGTTTTGGTATTCTGGTATTTTCAATTTATTTTTGTAAAAATCAACTCATATTACAGAGGTGAGTCAAGCCTTAAGGCACGTTGAGGTCTTTTCAATTTCTTTCAATTTGTATTTTAAAAATCAACTCATATTACAGAGGTGAGTTGAGCCTTTTCTATTTTCAATTTCTGTCTTTCAAAAATCAACTCATATTACAGAGATGAGTTGAGCCTCAAGACACGTTGAGGTATTTTCAATTTCTTTTAAACTTCTGTCTTTCAAAAATCAACTCATTCTTACAGAGGTGAGTTGAACCTCAAGAGACGTTGAGGTATTTTCAAGTTCTTGTTAATTTCTGAAAAAAATCAACTCATATTACAGAGGTGAGTTGAGCCTCAAGACGTTGAGGTATTTTCAATTTCTTTTCAATTCATTTGTCAAAAATCAACTCATATTACAGAGGTGAGTTGAGCCTCAAGGCACGCTGAGGTATTTTCAATTGTTATTTTCCAAATTATGTTTCAAAAGTCAACTCATATTACATAGGTGAGTTGAGCCTCAGGGCACGCTGAGGTGTTTTCAATTTATGTTTCAAGAAAATCAACTCATATTACAGAGGTGAGTTGAGCCTCAAGACTTTGAGGTATTTTCAATTTCTTTTCAATTTCTTTGTCAAAAGTCAACTCATATTACAGAGGTGAGTTGAGCCTCAGGGCACGCTGAGGTGTTTTCAATTTATGTTTCAAGAAAATCAACTCATATTACAGAGGTGAGTTGAGCCTCAAGACGTTGAGGTATTTTCAATTTCTTTTCAATTTCTTTGTCAAAAATCAACTCATATTACAGAGGTGAGTTGAGCCTCAAGGCACGCTGAGGTGTTTTCAATTTATGTTTCAAGAAAATCAACTCATATTACAGAGGTGAGTTGAGCCTCAAGACGTTGAGGTATTTTCAATTTCTTTGTCAAAAATCAACTCATATTACAGAGGTGAGTTGAGCCTCAGGGCACACTGAGGTGTTTTCAATTTATGTTTCAAGAAAATCAACTCATATTACAGAGGTGAGTTGAGCCTCAAGACGTTGAGGTATTTTCAATTTCTTTTCAATTTCTTTGTCAAAAAATCAACTCATATTACAGATGTGAGTTGGGCCTCAAGGCACGTTGAGGTATTTTCAATTTCAGTTTTTAATTTCTGTTTTTCAAAAGGACCTGCTCATATTGCGAGAGGTGAGTTGAGTCTCAAGGCACACACTAGGGCACTTTTAATTTATGATCCAGAAGAATTAACCCATATTGCAAGAATTCGCAGGCTGGGCTAGTTTCGATGTTTGTTTTCTCAATAAAGAATAAAGGTTGGAGCAGATGGAAGATTCGAGTCTACTGAAGAGAATAAGCACCAAGAAACCAAGACTCGACAGGACCGGGCAAAAATTGGCCCTTTTAAAGTCTTTGCTCTATTCTCGTTACACGACAATGAGCAAAGAGGGGCAGCTGTAACAGGGCATTTTTGCCCAGCCTGTTACAAACAAACTCGGGGCCCAAAACAAAGTAATACAACAAACCCATTTACCCAACAACACCCGGTCCTATACTAAACCCGGGGCCCATTTACAAACCCAATCCAGACCTAATTAGCTTAAACCCGATAGCCCCTAACCCTAGCGTTCAGCGCCGCACACCTAACCTTCTGCCATGGCCACTGGACCACTTGCTCCGTCCCATCGCTGACTCCTCCACCAACTGCTCTACAAAGAAGAAAGAACACGCAAACATCAAGCAACAACAGAGATAGCAAATAGTGGCATAAAGATCGGCTATAAAGCCGAAACAAAGGGAATGTAAATGGGGGATTCAAAAAAATTTTTTTATTATCTTTCGCCTATCACACTCGGCTAGGAATAGAAACCGAAAACAATTGCGAAGAACGAATCCCCATTTTCTTGTACACAAATATCAGAAATCAATAAGGATAGAAGTTAGAGAAGGTTGATTTTAACCTTTTCTTTGATCTTTTCTGTTCTCTTGTTTTTATTTTCCGTTTTTTACTTATCTTTTAGTCTATTTCAAAGCAAAAACAAAAAAACAAAGAATAAGGAGGGAGGAAAGACTTACCGAAAGTATATGGGGTCGCATCGTCAGAGTTCTCTCCGTCAAGATCGAACTCAAAAAGGAAAGGGGGTCTTTCTTCCGGTCCTCTGAGATCGAGGAGGTCTGGCCTTCGGGTGTGCTCCAAAACGGGGGGGTTTGTAGTCCGTTTTGCTCCTTCGCCACCACGAGTGGTGGTCCGTCGATGGAGGCCATGATGGGTCTTTGAAACCCTAGCAGTCGAAAGAAAATAAAAGGAGAGGGGACCTTGGGATTTTGTTTTGAAATTAATGGGAATAAGAAGAATAAAAATCGGGAATTTTGATCGTTTAAAGCACCAGATCTGCGCATTCCCAAGCAAATGCGCTATTTGCGCTTTCAATCCTCCCTTTTTTCATGCATGTCTCGATCAGGCCCTATTCCATCATTCGTTTCTTCGGAATTTGTCCATATGATTTTACATGCTTTTTAATTCGGTCCAGTGGCTTGCTGGTTCGAATGCGCACAATCAAGATTTGGGATATTATCCCCTTTAGCCCTTCCAATGTCGCGCGCACCTCGTTTTGGTCCTTTTATCTTTATTTATTCCTGATTTTGCCCCACCGTTTTCGTTTTGAGTTTGATTAGGTCCTCTTTCTGTTTATTTTACCTTTTTAATTTCAAATTAATTTGTTAGTTTATTATTATTATCATTATTATTATTATTATTATTATTATTATTATTGTTGTTGTTGTTGTTGTTATTATATTCAGTATTATTTTGATATTCTATTAACTATTATATCTTATTATCTTTTATGTATATTATTATTTTCAATCATTGATTATTATATTCTTATTATATTATTAGTACATTATCTTCATTATTTTCTCTTTAGTACTATTATTATTATTTTTGTTTTCATATCGTAACTTTGTATTTTAATATTATTCATTAACTCTTTTATTATAATTATTATATTTTTTATATTTCTATATTTCAACATATTTAATAATAATTTTTGATGTTCCTTTAATATTATATGTTCGTTATTCTATTCGCTGCTATATATATATAGATTGTATTATATTATAATTTTCCCTATCATGTCATCTTTTATCTTATTTACTATTATTATTATTACTAACGTATTAGTATGATAATCACCTTTTTTCATTAACCTATTTATCATTTCCTTACTACTTTCTATTGTTATTATATTTAATGTTATTACTACTTTTATTATTATAGTTATTCTTCTTTATTACTGTTATTATTTGTTTGTATTATTATGATAATATTACGACAGAAATTATTATTGCATTTTTATTTTTATGTGTTCATTATCGTCATTTGTGTTATCACCTTTATTATACTGTTTCGCATATTTATACTATGAATTCGTGCGCATTAAACTTTTTCGTCAAAAATTACACTTTTTAAACAAAACTCCGTGTTTAAAGATTAGAGATAATCGCGCCCTAACTTACTGGGCTCCAATTTTCCTCATCTAGTCTAAACCATGGAATAGCCCTTTTAAAATCACAATTTTTGAAATTAAAAAAAAAAAAAAAAAACTTATTCTTGGAGACTCGAGATGTAGTGCTCTAACTTACTGAATACGACGCCTTGTTGTCTCGAGATGAAATCTTCTACAAATAAAGGCAATATTCGGTGTTTGGAAATATGTGAGATCGTACCCTAACTTACTGGGTTTCGATTTTTCTCGTTTAATCTAAATAGTTGAATATCCTCTTCGTTTTTTAAAATAAAAATACACGCTTGTTCTCAAAAGTTTTAAATGTCGTATCCTAACTTACTAGATGCGATATCTTATTACTTCGAAACGAGTGAGTCTTAAGTATTCTTTTTATTCAAGTCGTTTTTTTAAAGGGGATCATATTTTAAAATTCATCAAAATTTTTGAATATTCGATAGTGAGACACTAATTATTCAACTAGGTACCAATTTCGGGCGTATCGAGGGTGTTAACCCTTCCTCGTGCGTAACCGACTCCCGAACCCGCTTTCTGGATTTCGAAGACCAAAATAGTTGTTTTAATAAATTAAATTGTTTATAAAAAAAACCACATCTCGAGGTGACCCGATCACACCTCAGTAAAAAAGATTGGTGGCGACTCCCAAGTTTTCATTTTTATTTTCAAAACCAAAGTCGATCCCCGTTTTCAAAAAAATGGTTTCGACAATAATCATATAGACATACATGCATCTAAGATAAACATGTGCATAATATGATAACATCATACATGACATACACAGGTACTCCAGCAGAGCAAGAAGTGGATGATAGCTCTACTAAATCAAGGAAAAGGCGACAAGTTCCTCCAAATGACATGTTTTGGTATTTTGATATTTTACGTTCTTGTTCAAAAATCAACTCATATTACAGAGATGAGTTGAGCCTCAAGACACGTTGAGGTATTTTCAATTACTTTTTAATTTTTGTCTCTCAAAAGAAATCAACTCATATTACAGAGATGAGTTGAGCCTCAAGACACGTTGAGGTATTTTCAATTACTTTTTAATTTTTGTCTTTCAAAAGAAATCAACTCATATTACAGAGATGAGTTGAGCCTCAAGACACGTTGAGGTATTTTCAATTACTTTTTAATTTTTATGTTTCAAAAATCAACTCATATTATAGAGGTGAGTTGAGCCTCAAGGCACGTTGAGGTATTTTCAAGTTCTTTTTCAAAAAAATCAACTCATATTACAGAGGTGAGTTGAGCCTCAAGGCACGTTGAGGTATTTTCAATTTCTTTTTCAAAAATCAACTCATATTACAGAGGTGAGTTGAGCCTCAAGGCACGTTGAGGTATTTTCAAGTTCTTTTTCAAAAAAATCAACTCATATTACAGAGGTGAGTTGAGCCTCAGGTCATGCTGAGGTATTTTCAACTTATGTTTCAAAAATCAACTCATATTGCGAGAAGTGAGTTGAGCATTGGCTCTCACGCTGAGGTATTTTCAATTTATGTTTCAAAAAAAAAATTTAACTCATATTGCAAGAGGTGAGTTGAGTCTTAAGTTACACGCTGAGGTACTTTCGATTTATGATTAACCCATGTTGCGAGAGTTCGCAGGCTGGGCTGTTTCCGATGTTTGTTTTTCAATAAAGAATAAAGGTTGGAGCTGATCGAAGAATCAAATTTTGCCTTACTGAAGTTGCAGTAAAGAGCAAATTGACGATACAAGATTCATCTTCTTGAAGGTAGCAAAGTAGATTGAGGATACCAGATCTCATCCCTAAAGTTACAAAAGAGCAGATCACGACGAATTTTATATCCCTGAAGGGGCAATAGATCGAGGCTACAAGTCATAGCTCTGAAATCACGATAGATCAACCTAAAGCTATGGGAGGCGGTGGGTTGGAACAAGATCAGTTGAAGGAAAGCCAAAGAAGTCAAAATCTGGCGAGACCAGGCAAAATTGGCCTTTCTTTATGTCTTTGCTCTATTACCGTTACACGACAATGAGCAAAGAGGGGCAGCTGTTGTAAGCCCAATTTTACCCAACCCAAACCCATTACAAAATTAAAACCCAAACCCTTGACCCAATTACTAAGTGAAACCCATTTACATCAAACAGTACCCCTTTACCCGTTTATTATTAGCTCAAACCTATCAGCCAAATTAATACATTAAAATTGACCCAAAATAGACCCAAATACATCAATAACCCAAAACCCTAAGCCTAACCCAATACCCCGAATCGGCAGCCCCAATGCCCTAAACCCGAGAAGCAAATTTCAAACCCTAGGTGCGGCACACCTAGGGCCTTCTGACACCACCATCACGGGACTGCCACCGCCGTTTGAGGACGTCCCACCGCATTTATTGACATTTACGCCTGCAAGTTCAAAACGGGAGCAACAAATAGAGATAGAAACAGTGAAATAGCAATCAAACGGGGATATTTTCTATTTTTCTATTGTATTTTGTTCGGTTATAAAAGGACCGAAAACAAAATATGTAAAGGAAGGAGGACGAATGCTTGAGAATACAAAAAAAAAAAAGAAACGAAAAAGAAACAGTTTTTTTAACACAAAAGGACTACGAAATCAAAAGGAAAAAAGGATCAAAAGGTGGTTTTCAATATTCCAAATCGGGTCATCCGATTTCAGATTCTGTTTTGGTTGTTTATTTTATCTTCTTATTTTCTCATTATTCATACATAGAATAGAAAAAGGAAAACAAAAGGAAGAGGATAAAGGAAGGCCACTTACCTGAACCGGATCGTCGATATATCGGGATCTCTTCTCCGTTAGAGTCCGATTCGGCAAAAGAGATGGAGGGTCTTCTTTTTTTTTTTGATTCATTGCGGTCATAGTCGACAGACCCTTAAGTGCGAACCTAGGCAGCATTAAGAAACCAGTGGATCAGCCTCCGCCGGTCACCGTTCGCCGTGACCATATGGGGCCTAGGGTGAATCCCCTTAGGGTTTCAGACGAAAAAGAAGGAGCGCCACTCGTGCCCCCCTCGGAAAATGTTTAAACACTTATGCTTAGGGTTTTTAGTTGGTCTGCTGCGCGTGAAACGGCACCATTCAGAGTCTGTTTCTGGAGCTCCAAAACGGTGTCGTATGGAGCCAAGCCCGATTGCGACCCGATTCGCGGGCGATGATCCGCGCGTTTTAGACCAAATGGTCTATTTGCGCGGTAACCCCTTCGGCCTTTCACTCGTTTCGATTTAGCTTTTTACGTTTTGTTTAAATTTTGCCCTTTAATTTCAGCCTTGATTCATTCTGGTCCCCTTAAACGCAGCGCTTCTAGAGGACGGGGATATCTACCCTTTTAATCCCTAGTCTTTGCACGCGCGTTCAAATGGGTCTATGATTTCTATCTTGGTTTCAAATCAACCCTAAGGTTTCATCCTCATTTCGAATTTGGCCCTTTTTTTAGGTTTAACCTGATTTTCATATTTTCTTTACTATGTTTCACTTTCAGTATTATTTATTCTTGTTGCCTTTTTTATTTATTTCACTATTATTAGTATCAGCATGTATTTCATTATCTTTAGTATTTTTTAGCATGTCTGTACATACGTTTATATGGTTTTTGTTTTGGTATATGTCTTTATGTATATTATTATGTATGTTTAAATACTATATGCAGTTTGCAATTTTATTTTATGTACATGTATTTTAAAGGCTATACCTCTTAAAATTCGTTTTTTTTACGTTAATATTAATATTATTTTCTATTAATGCTTATATATATAGTACATTCTTAATATTATATTTTTAATACTTTATATAAGACGTATATTTTATCTATTATTATTATGTCTAATATATATGTTTCACGTACATATTCTTCCATATACATTATTATAAATTCTTCCCCTTATACATATACATGTATATATATTTACATAATATTATTAATATTTATTTTTAACATTATTATTATTTTCTTATTATTCTATTATGTATATATTTTTAATATCATATTTTTATATATATCACGTATATACTTTTAATACCATATTATACTTATTGTTTTCACTATTATTATTTATTTTTAATGTTATTATGTATATATATACATATAGATATTTTTAAATACTTATTACAAATATATTATTTTATTATTATATTTTATGTATATTCCCTTCTAATGCTATTATTACTATTTTTAATACATTCACGTATATATTTTTGACATTATCATTGTGTATATTTTTTTAATGTGGAAGTATATACATGTGTTTTGTTAATATTTGGTTTTCTAACATTATTATTTTTTATTATAGGTATATATATTATATATTTTTAATACCACTTTAAGTATATGTTTTATATATTATGTATGTATATTTTCAATATCATATTATTTATATGTATTTCCTCTTGTATATATATTTAATGATTATCTTATGCATGTCTTTTTAACATCATGTCACGAATATGTTTTCTCTACTATGCGTTTTTTATTATTATTATCTTGTTTAATGTCGTACATATGGTTAATGTTTCGCAATCACTATGTTTATTATTAGCCGTATGCACATTACTTTTCCTCATTATTTGCATATTTTGAATTTAATGTATGTTAGATTGTATCGCATTCAATATTGTTACAAGTCTTGTATCATTGCCAAATACTTTTCCATGTTTTTTTAAAATAAGGTGATGTAACGATTTAACACTAAGTCGTTGATTTTATCGCTATGTTGGGTGAAAGTCGACGGCTAGTGTTAAAGCGGGACGCCCTTCTAAAAAATCAAAAAAAAAAACTCGAAACTTCTCATTTCTTTCAATTCGATCATGATTAAATCTTTACATTGAATTCGTATTTTGAAAATCAAGACAACACATGTTTAATAAGATACCAATCTGGGGCGTCACGAGGGTGCTAACACCTTCCTCGTGCGTAACTGACTCCCGAGCCCTATTTTTTCTAGATTTTAAACGTAGACCTGAGCCCGGTTTTCTTTCTTAAAAACAAAGATTTATTAGGTGTCCGATCACACCTAGAAAAAAGGATCGGTGGCGACTCCCTAGCTTTAATGAACTCGAAACTCAGATTTCAATTTTTAATAAATCGCCACAATTAGCGACCAAAACTGCTATGCAACATTTTACGTCGCTACAATTTTAATTAAAAAACATTTTTATAATTTTATTAATAGAATTATTACTCAATTAATTCTTCACACTAATTCTATCAATAACGTAAATAACAATATAGAAACATATAATTCATTCTTCTTTCATTGTATTATCATTTCGCTTACAGTGTTTTTATAAAATTATATATTGTCTATATTCACTCATAAATAATAGAATATCAAAGCTTAAATATAATGAAAAATAATTGTGATTTTTTTTTATTCTCCTAGTGCATTTTTAAACAGACTATCAATGATGTGCTTGTATGATATTAAAACTTAAAAATAAGACAACTTGCTCAACAAACACAGTTTTGATACAACTGTAATAATAATGGTCCCATTCTTAATGTCCTTCTTTATTATTATTATTATTATTATTATTATTATTCCATTTGGATCTTCCTAATAATAAATCTATAATGAATTCCTTTGTATCGTATTAGTCTCTTGAATTGCGTTTTAGTCTTTTTATCCTCTTACCTTTCACTAAATTTCTGTTTATTTTTTCCATTAATTGTTAAAATGTCATTTTCATAATTTTTTTTATCTAAATGATGCGAAAATAATTGATAATTAAGATAAAATATTTACCTTTGTTTATTTTTTTTAAGTTAAAATTGTTCTATTACAATCAATCATTACAAATACAGGCTAAATAATTAACTCAACAATTAACTAGTTATTTGGTGTATCGTTGAAACACCAAAAATAACCTATCCCTATGAAATAACGAAAAAAAATAGTATAAGAGAAGTAGGGTCAAATCCTTAGGGACTAGATTTGCACAACTTCTTGTTCCTCGAGATCTCGAACATAGTCATGCCCAAAAAAAGCAGCGTACTTGGAAAAAAAACAAAAAAAAGAATTAAAAATATGGAAGGGTTGAAATTATATAAATTGAAATCGAAATTGTAAAGAGAAACATAATTGAGAAAAAGAAATTCTTTGATTGAGAGACTCCAGCCTCCGGTTATCTTGATCCTCCTTGGGTTCAATCCTAAGCTTTTAGGTGATCCTTCTCATGACAGAATAAGCCAATTATAGTGGAAGAGGAGGCCTATGACAACCAGCTCCACTTAGATTTTAGCTTTACGATTTAGAGGAACCTAACTCTAGCCAACTGTCACTTTTGTGGGACTGTCTAGATCATCACTTCTCAATGGCGAATGTCATGCCATTTTGTCTATTGGGCTGACAACCACTGACACAGTAAGCTAATGAACTGACTGTGCAACCTTCTAAAACATACAAAGCGACCACCCTTGCACAAGATGAAAATATCACTTTTGGAAGGACATGGACGGAAGCATCAGTCCCGTAATGTGGAGAAATTATGAATACTCATTGAGAAGGCTAAGTGCGGATTCTAAGCCTCATGAATCTTTTTTGTGGAATCTCGACAACCTTTGGCTAGATGAGTTTAGTGGCTCATGCTTTTTGGGAAATATAAGTTTAATCAAATGAAATTCTATTGAATAATAAAAGGAACAAAAGCTAAGAGCTTTAGGGAGATGAAGTTTTTATAGAAAAGATGAGTCTTTATTTATGTCACTCATTCCCCTATTTATAGTTCACATAAAACTTAGTTTGTTCCTATTTAAACTCTAAAAGATAAATGAAGATAAAAGTTGAAATTAAATCTAAATAATGATCCTAACAATAATCCTAATAAAATTCAAATTTAAATGGAGCCTTGTGTTTATAAATCTCTTCTTGGAATTTTTGCCCCCAATTTTTTCACACTTTTTATTTTTGGCACCACTTCTTTCCTATTTCATATGTTGGCCCATATTATCTTTAAATTCACGCTTTTACCCCAAAATTTCCTTTTGCCTTCAATTTAGTCCCTACAAGATAAAAAACCATAAAAGCACAAATTAGTATAATCATACTCAAAATATATATGCAATTAACACATAAAAGTATGTCATTTTAAAGTATAATCATATTCCCCCTACTAAGCCCATGCTTGTCCTCAAGTATGTTTCATATCTACTATGTAATTTAGATTTTACCAAGAAAGAAGTATCACTCCAAAATTTTATAAAAATTATGCATAATGCATATGAAAATAGAGAGAACCTTTAGCTTGCTTTAAGTAAAACTAAAAAAATATTCCAGCTTAAACACAATAAAATTAAATCGACTTGGATTATTTCATAAAAATTAGGTAATTTACTAAACTTACCAAGCACCTCACCTAGGTTACTCAGCCCAACATACTCCTAATTTATTATATTTATATATATGTTTTTTTTTTTGTTTAAGAATGTATGAACCTTTTGACGCGAAGTAGGATGACAACCCAAGCACCCCACCCCAGTTACTTAACCCAATACAGATTTAAATTTTTTTTGTTTAATTCCGGTTAGTGAGTTTTACCTAACACATCACACAACCTTTTGGCGTGAAGTAGGATAACAATCCAAGCACCCTACCCCGGTTACTCAATCAATCATGTTTTAAGTTGTGCTCATAACCACAGAAGCATCAAAATTTATTATTATTATTATTATTATTATTATTATTATTATTATTATTATTATTATCATTTTTAATGAAACAAAATTTTAATTTTGGACTAGGAAAAAAAATCAAGTGTCAAAAATAAGTTTTAACAACTACATAACAATCATGAAAATAAATTTAGCATACAATTGTATTAAGTGTCTTCTTTGCATTTAGACTAAATCAATTTTACTATAATCAAGATAGGGTTAACTTTATTAATCATAATCATTTTAGCCTAATAGAAATAAAATAGTGGAGATGAAATCAAACTAACAAAATCATAACTAACTTAGTAGACAAGAATCATGCTCGCAGGTCAAACAGTGGGCAATTCTTGTTTAAAATCTTGAGCATGAAAAGAGGTAAAATATTTAATAAATAAATGTGGGCAAAACGAGCACAAGGTAGCAACAACAGAACACAACAGTAAAAACAGCAGATAAAATGACAGAAATAATGAAGAATGTCTCACTCTGCTTAAAACACATTGTCCTCGATGTAAAAAATAATATTAATAAATATGATGAAAAGAAATGATTTAGAACACTCCCCATGTCATTTTCGTTACTGTTTTCGCCCGTTTCCAAATTTAATTTTTTCGATTCCTCGATTCTCCTAGATATAAGAATAGAGATAAAATTTATTAACATGCAAGAAAATAAAGAAAATAAAAAAAATAAATATAAATAAAAATATAAATAAAATAAATTGGGTTGCCTCCCAACAAGCGTTTGTTTAACGTCGCTAGCTTGACACCCCAACTAGTATCGGGGCTGTTCTAACTGAATTCTTTTGATCATATAAGCTTGGAAATTCTCTTTTTTTTTTTTTTACCACATCCACTATCTTTGGGTTCAATCGTCCTTGCGCCTCTTGCTTTGGTTTCGTATTTTCCTCCAAGAAAATCTTATGTGTGCATGTCAATAGGTTAATCCCTTTTAAGTCGGTAATGGTCTCATAATTCTTCAAAAATGTGCATTTGAGATGCTCGGGAAGTGGTTTTAATTCCAGATCTGGTGCTTACACAACAAAAGGTAGAAGTTTAGTGTTCATCGGAGACAACAATTCCTTAACAGATTCAAAATCATCAAACATCGTTTTAGGGTTGTCTTCGTAATGTGACTCAAAAGTTTCTCCTACTAATGAGTCAATTATGTCAATCCGATTTACGTTCAAGATTTCACTAGGATGACTAATAGTGCCATAAACGTTAAACTTCACGATCTCCTCGTCAAACTCCATCGTGAGGGTTCCGCTACGCACGTCAATTTTAGTATTTGATCTACTAAAGAAAGGTCTCCCCAACAAGATGTCTAAAGACCCAAGAGTGTTATCTTCTTCTATTTTCACCATATAAAAGTCTGGAGGAAAGATAAGTCCATTAACCTTCACTAATACGTCCTTAAGGACTCATTCGGGATGCACAATAGACATGTCTACTAATTGAATTATAACACCTGTTTTCGTCAAATAATCCACGTTAAGTAATTCATTAATGGAAAAAAGGCATGACATTTATGGAGGCCCCTAAATCACACATAGCTTTTTTGATTCCTAACTAGCCTATTTTACATGGTATTGCAAACATGCCCCTATCTTTACATTTTATTAGCATTGTCTGCTACAATACCACATATACATTTTCACCAACATTTTTTCACTTCCAGTTAATTTTCACTTGTTGGTGCTAAGCTCATTAAGGAACTTAGCATATCGCAGAATTTGTTTGATGACATCCAACAATTGTATGTTGATCTCGACGTTTCTGAATGTTTCGATGATCTCCTTTTCCTTCTAACCTCTCTGATGTTGGTTTAATTGCCCTATAAATGGAGGTTGAATTATGGGTAATGGAGGTTTTGATCGGACCTGTTCATCGTTCTCCTACTTTTTTGGGGGGGAATCTTGATCAAGATCCTTGCCAAGATTTGGTTCCAGTACTTTTCCACTTTGCAATGTCACTATATTTGCATGTTGTCATGGATTAGGTTCCGTTTGTGATGGTAGCTTCCCATGTGAGTTCATTTTCTCAGTTGATGTGATCAATTCTCTGATAGACGCCTCGATTTTTTATTGAAAATCAAGCATATTAGCTGCTAATTTATAGACCAAGGTTTCTAAAGAGGTACCTAAATAGTGCAGCTGTTGTGGAATCAGGTTTTGGTATGGTTGGTTGTACCATGGGTTAGCTCAGTAACTCAAGTTGGGATGACCTTTCCATATTGGGTTCTAGGTATTAGCATAAATGTTATATCACTTTTGGGGTAGTCCATGAAAATTCCCCACAACATCCAAATAGGCCATAATATCATCAGAAAAACTAGGACATGCGTTTATTGTATGTTCCAGTGTTGCACAAATTCCACATGGTCGGGTTGGTCTTGTTTTACTGCAAAAAGAGAATTCATGATATTAGTAAGTCGATCAACTTCATCTTTTAAAGTTGAAATACTTAGCTGGTGAACCCTTCTAGTAAGCTCAGGATTGGCTCAAAATTGCTGAGTATTTGCAGCCATCGTATATATCAAGTCTCTTGTCTGTTAGGGAGTCATGTTGACCAATGCTCCTCCACTGGCAGCATTTACCATATTCATTTCTATGGGCTTTAAGCCTTCATAAAGTATTGGAGTAGAGACTGTTCTATTATCCCATGTTGTGGGCAACTTGCAGACAACTTCTTAAATCATCCCCAATAGTCGTAAAGAGACTCCACATCTTTTTGCCTTATCTCAATGATCTCCCTTCTTAACTCAACTGCACATAATGCTGGGAAGAACCTATTGAGAAACAAACGAGAAAGACTAGTCCAAGTTGTAATAGATCTAAAAAGTAGATAAAACAACCATTACTTAACAGAATCTGCTAAGGAAAAAGGGAAAGCATGCAATTTGATTTGATCATCAATTACGCTTTGAGGTTTCATACTAAGACAAACTATATGAAACTTTTTTAGATGTTTGTGTGAATTTTCATTTTGTAATTCGTGGAAAGTCAGCAGTAACTGGATTAATCCTGACTTCAGTTTAAAACTACTATCCATAGTAGGATACGCAATGCATAAGGCGGTTGTTCTGCAGGAGCTTCAGCCAATTGTCGAATCGTTTAAGCAATAGGTTGATGTGCTAAATTCGAGTTTTCATTAACCTTAGCGTTATACACTTCTTCTTATGGATCGACTCCTATTATTTTGTTTTTTAGTGTTTGAGTAGGGTTTTCGTTAACCCTAGACTCAACTTCGTCGCTTGCTTCTATTTTCAGTGGTGGGTTACTCTGAGTCCCTACCACCTTCGACTACTTTTTACGTAGCTTTGTTTCCTTGCGATTATCTCTTGCAGTTTTCTCTATTTTTAAATCAAACACAAAAATACCTAGAGCAGATCTGGTCATAAGAAGCAAAAGAAACAAGATTAGTACGTTACCAATCCTTGACAACGGTGCCAAATTTGGTGTGTCGTTGAAAGCACCAAAAATAACCTATCCCTATGAAATAACTAAAAAGAATAATATAAAGGAAGAAGGGTCAAATCCTTAGGGACTGGATTTGCACAACTTCTTATTCCTCGAGATCCCGAGCACAGTTATACAAAAAAAACGCGTACCTAAAAAAAATAGAATTAAAACTATGGAGGGGTTGAAATTGTAAAGAGAAACATAATTGAGAAATATGATTCTTTGATTAAGAGATTCCAGCCTTTAGTTATCTTGATCCTTCTTAGGTTCAATCTTAGGCTTTTAGGTGATCCTTCTCATGACAGAATAAGCCAGTTATAGTGGAATAGAATGCTTACGACCACTAGCTCCACTTAGATTTTAGCCTTACGATTTAGAGGAACCTAACTCTAGCCAATCGCCACTTTTATGGGACTGTCTTACACTAGATCATCACTTCTCAATGGCGAATGCCACGCCATTTTGTCTTTTGAGCTCGATAACCATTGACGCAGTAAGCTAACGAACCGATTGTGTAACCTTTCGAAAACATACAAAGTGACCGCCTTTGCACAAAATGAAAAGATCACTTTTGGAAGGATATGGACGGAAGCATCAATCCTGTAATACGGAGAAACAATGAATACTCATTGAGAAAGCTTAAGTGCGGATTCTAAGCCTCATGAACCTTTTTTGTAGAATTTCAATAACCTTTGGCTAGATGAGTTCAGTGGCTTATGCTTTTTGGGAAAAAATTAAGTTTAATCAAATGAAATTTTATTGAATATTAAAAGTAACAAAAGCTAAGAGCTTTAGGGAGACGAAGTTTTTATAGAAAAGATGAGTTCATATTTATGTCACTCCTTCTCTTATTTATAGTACACAGAAAACTTAGTTTATTCATATTTAAACTCCAAAAAAATAAACGAAGATAAAAGTTAAAATTAAATCTAAATAATGATCCTAACAATAATCCTAATAAAATTCAAATTTAAATGGAGTCTTATGTTTATAAGTTTATTCTTTTAATTTTTGCCTCCAAGTCTTTCACATTGTATTTTTGGCACCACTTCTTTCGTATTTCGCATGCTGGCCCATATTATCTTTAAACTCATGCTTTTTGCCCTCAAATTTCCTTTTGCCTTTAATTTAATCCCTACAAGATAAAAAACCATAAAAAACACAAATTAGTAGAATCATACTCAAAATGTATATGCAATTAACACATAACAGTATGTCATTTTAGAGTATTATCATTAACTAAATAATCATAATAAATCTGAAAGGGAATCCACATAGTTACATAGGATGAGAGTCGAATACGAAATCTCAAAGTTTCCAACACTCCAATCTTACCATTGTGTCAAAGCTTTATTAGCTCATCATGTATTATTACTTCTCTTCTATCTAACTCACCATCTTCTCCGACCCTTTCAAGGTCGTAACCTCTTCCATCATCATATGCAAATCAAGCAACCTATAACTTCTTCTAGACTTTTTTGGAAAATATTTTCTTTTTGAATTTTTGGTAAGAAACAATGAAACAATCATTAACAATATATATTTTTGAAGATTTAGGGTAAGAAATGAGCTACCTATCTTATTTACTTTAATTGGTCACTTAGTCATTATTGGGCTGTAATTACTTATTTGTGTAAAGATAGATTGAGTTTAAGCCAATAGGTAATCTGAATAATTGTTGAATAAAAATCATTAACCAAGTGAGGCTCCACAAAGTAGGATTTATGAATCTGAATTGCATTAACAAATCTCATGTGTTTTTCCTCTTATTTGCTTACTACTCGTGTTCTGTCTGAACTTGTGTTTGAACTTCTATCGAAACATCAGTTGGAACGAAGAGTAAACTGAAGTTCTTACAATACTCAATATTTATTTTGATAAGTAAAATTAGTAATATTGACATTAGTATTACACAATATACAGACCCAAAGTCATATCCAATGTCAAGTACAAATCTCAATTCGTTCCTTACAGTTATTTACAATGATTTAATTTAGTAATACCCTTTTTGTAAAAACTAATAGAGACTAAGGTTAGATACATAGATATCTAACCCACACGCCCTTAATGCATACAGCACTAGTAATAACAATAACAAAACTTTGGAGATGCATAATGTTAATAATAAACCAACCATACACCTAGGGCACAAGCAACCCGTACATGTCATAGGCACATATAAAAGTCCGTAACCATTGCGTATAGAATGTCCCATGCAGGTTAACAGATTAAATGGAACTCAAACCCACTTGAACCGGTACAAATCATGGAATATATGGAGAAGCTCATCTACTTGAAGCCTTGGTGGTCCATTGAAACACACCAATAAAAGTAGAGTTACTAGGGTAATTAATGTAAATCCTAAAGGATGAAGATGTATAGAGTTTAAATCGCTTAGGATTCTCATATTGTAGATAGACACAAATCTTAATCGTCGATGTAACTCAATCTATACCTTTGGTTTTGGGAGAGCTCAACTATAAATAGAGACCTTCCCCCCATTTGTATCTATTCAATTGTAAACCCTCAAAATAATAAACTACTTTTGAGAGCATTTACTCAAACAATTGGCGTACGCTATTTTTCTGTGGCTTTTTGTTCATTTATATCTTCTTTTGTCTTTTGAATTTGCTTCGGAACCTTAGAGAATTTCTGTTAAGAATTCTTATTTTTCGAGAGCAGGTTTACTTAGGCAGGATTTGAATCCAAGAGATTGCCAAAGGTTGCGTGGTTTGCTAAACTAAAATTCTAACTCTGTAACATACACACAATAATAATTAGAGACGCAATACTACTATTTATGACATGCCAACTATACTCAACAAGATTTACCTTGTTATTTACAAATGCTTATTCAATTTTATCGACTTCTCTCTATTTCAACATTTGTTTAGACTCATTACCAATTCACCTCTCATAATCAATCAAACTAATGGCAAACAACTTATAACATAAATTTATCTTGATCTCACCTTAATATTTCCATTTAGCTTTAAAAAAAATACACAATCAAAGCTTAGCTATCATTAAAATTCAATATAAAATTGTCATAGCTATGCTCAAATGTTCACTAAGGATAAATTTTATGCTTGTATAATTTCATTCTCAAATTTGTCTCATCGTAAAACATTTATTTATAATTGCATTTGTTGCGAATTTCTTTTTCTTATCATTAATCACTAACCACAATTTACGTTCCCTATTCAAGTTTTCATTAAATTTCGAGAAAAAATTGTATGAAACTGTGATTCCATATCATTATAACTAAAAATGCTAAAAATCTTATTTGTCATTCTCCTATTAGAAAGGGATAGTGATACGTGGAATTACAATTTCATATCATCCTTTCTCATAAATTTCTCATACTTTACCCTAATTCAACAAAGTCAAGCTCTATGATACAAATTAATTTAATTTAAAATTTTCTTTATTTAATTCATCAATTAAGCCTAATATTTCTTTCAACTATATACATAAGGAAACCCATGAAGTGTACACACTAAATTTAGCTATCTAAACTCAAAATCTTCAACAAGACCTTTAGGGTATGTTTGATTCACTGTAATGGACTAAGGCTGTAATTTAATAGAGTTATAATGGAATAGAACTATAATCAGTAATTCAATTGTTTGGTTGAATGGAATGGAATAGAGCTGTAATAGAATTCTTGTGTTTAGTTGAGTGGAATAGATGTTGTAATAGTATAAGGAAAAAGACTTAAATGACCAAAGTAGCCTTAGCAGAAATTTTTGTAGGTAGATGATTATTGTTATTGTTATTAAATTTTAATAAAATTATTGTTAAATATATTTTATTAAAAATAATAAATAATTTAACCATATTTTAACGTCGTTATTATTAAATATAAATTAATAAAATATAATATAATTTAATAACATTCTTAATATAATTATTATTATATGAATTAAAAAATCATAATATATAATACTATAAAAATAATATATAATCTACTTTATTATTTTTAAATTGCAATGCATATTTAATGTGCTAAAATATCATTAGTGAAACAAATAATTTAATTATTCTACAATAAAAAATAAAATATTAGAAGTAATAAATAACTTGAGATTTATATTTTACATCCAAACATAATATTCATATATTAATAAAAGTTACATGATTTCATTAGTTTATATGTCATAATCCATATGTTATAAAATTTTACAACATCAAAAAGTTACAACATTGTAATGACATTCTATCATGTCATTATACCGTCCAAATATTACAAACACAAAAAGTTACCAAAATTTCATCAACACAACTGTGATTTTTAATGGTCAGCAAGAAATCTTTTGACCAATTCCAATCGCATAGAAGAAGGTAAACTAAAGAAAATGAGCATTTGCGTTAGATGATCTGAAATTTTGCTCAATGCGTAATAGCACTTATCCTCAGTTAAACCTTCTACTTCACATAATGTTGGATATAATTTTAAAGCACTTTCTTGAATGGCCATTTTCTAACTTTTGTTGAATTAACACTTCGAAAGCAATACTCTTACTGATTTCAAGGCCAACGGTCCGTATGTTTTTCGCCAATAAAGTGACAGCACCAGTAAATGAACTAGAAGAATCACTTCCATCAAAAATCTTTTTTTTTTTTCTTCTTGAATAAAGATGTAGGATGAAAAGGAAAATTAGGAAGATAAAACCAACTTAAGAAATAGAATTGGAAAGCAAATAATTTGTCACAGTAAATATTTATTTTTCAAAAGGTTAAATTGATGGGAAAAGCTTGTTAAGTTTAAAGGGTAGTGCATAGAATTCATCATTCCTAACATTTGATTTGTAAAAGCAAAACTTTTCCCACCAGTTCAATCCAATGTCCTTTCTGCTTTCATTATTTTCAAGACAAAGTGTTAAATCAAAGAATAAAACAACCAAAGCAGCAACTGTTGTATGAGACATGAAGATCACAACCACTTTGTCACAGAATTGCATTTCATTAGGAAAGAAAATTGTTCAGTTGCTAATAAACAGAGAGTGGTTAATTTATTACAAATTGTTCAATTTGGAGCATCATATCTCTATCTATACCTAGGTTGGCATGTGTTGGAAAATGTCAGACATGGATAGTTCAAGGAAGCCTAATATGAATTTTGTTTTGAAACTATTCAAGTTACAAAAATAGAGAAAGCTAAGACCAACAGAAGTGACAAAGCTAAAGAGAACACAATATACAGCTGCCAAAATTGGTAATGGTACAGAAGCTGAAAAAAGATCCAATTGGTAAGAGCCCGTTGCCAAACATACCACCTCAAACACTAGACTAAATGCATCAAATGCATTCACATAAAACCAAACGCCCAAACGGGTGTGATGACAAAAAATTAACCTTATCTTTTTTCTCTTAGAAGTCCAAATTCAAAAGATTTAGCACTAAAGTAAGCTACAACAATCCTTGGAAAAAGAGTACATTGGAAGCTTGGACTCTTGCAAAGTCTATGATCCTCTTTTGCCACACTAATCAACCAAAACTTTTTTTTATATGGAAACACAACAAGCAAAACATAGGGACAGGTGAAATTAAAAAAGTTCATATTAAGACAGGCATAAAATTAAGATTTTGCGCTGTCAAAACATTTATATTAAGTTCCCTTAAAGCAACAAATATTTTAAAAATTATATACAAATTCCCCATGTAAAGAAGCATGACACAAAAGTGTAAACCAAATGCGAGACCAATTTTTAAAATTTTTTTTTATCCAATTACATGCTATTTTGCTGCTGTGGTTTCTTTTTGTGCTTGCACCTGTGAAAGAACTTGCAATTGCAGATGATTGTTTATTATTTATACATATGTGTTGTTCAAAAGGGATCTATTTTTGGGTATTTAAGGTTAAATCTAAATAGGTAAGAGTGCCAAGAATAGAGCATAAAAACAAAGACCAACTTGCCAACATTTTCTCAAGAAATTGATTAAAAAATTAAGCACCCTATCTTGTTGTGTCATTTGGTTAATTCCATAATCAAGCAAATTAATGGGTCAGAAATAGCGGCTACCCAAGCAATGCTTGCTTGCAACTACCTCTTAACGTGCCTTTCGCTTTGCATGTTGGTATACGCATGAATAAGCTTTTTAATTATAGCCACACAAATCATAAAATTTTCATCAGCTATATATATTGAAAGAAAGGAGGATTTAAAAGAAAATAAAAACTGTATGAAACCACCATGTTAAAGGAAGAAGGGAAAATTTGAGCTAATAAATAGTGAATGGGAGAAAAGGATGAAATCATTTGGATTTGTATGGTAATTATGGCATTCCAAGATTCTTCAATTCATGCATTCAACATAGGATTGACTCAATCATTCCAGGCCTAATTGATACACAGGATATTTCATTTAGGCACAATTTGCTTTGCTAGTTTTACAATTTGTTTTGCTAGTTTATATCCAAATACGAAAGGGAAAAAGAAAAATTGAAAGAAGTGAAAGAACTTTAATTAAAAAAATCAGAGAGAATAAAAAGGAATCAAAGGCAGTTACTGTAAATAAGAAGGTTCAACTAGAATGAAGATGAAGATGAAAATGAAGATGGCGAATGGATGCTTGATTTGTCGTCGATTAAGGAGCTAATTTCTAGGGTTCACTTCAGGGATAAATGTTGAGGAAGAAATCTGAAATGAAAGTGAAAACGATGAAGAAGAGAGGAAGGCTATTTTGGTCCAAAAAAGGAAAAATGTTAGTACGGGTGGTTTTAAATAGTCATTCAGACCCCCAATCCTTGAATTGCTATTACAAGTTGTCCAGTAATAGATGCTGATTCCATTTGGCCCGTAATAGGATATTATCTTAAACTAAACAACAGTTTATGGTGGGCCAATTGAATAGAGTTGGAATGTATAGGTTATTCCATCCAACCAAACATGCTCTTAATAAATTACTTCCATCTAGCTTTTAATGCTTGGGGTTTCACTGCTTTCTCTGGCTTCAAAATCATATAACCCACAAATCCAAAGCAATTATTACTATAAAATCAAACCCATATACATTTATATTTTCAAAAACAACTATCATGAATGCAAGGAAGTGAAAGCGTTCTCACCTCTCTTTAACCTTATTTGAACAAATCAAAAGGGTAGCTCCAATTCTGATTATTCTCCTCAATTAGTTCACTTGAAGATAGGGAATTAACACAAAACTAATCTAGTAACTAAACTTGCTAAGATTTTCTTAACAAACTACAAAAATTGGAGAGGCACTCTCGCTTTTCTTGAAGCTTTCTCTTCCCTCCTGAATGATAACCATTCTTTTTGTCTTGCTCCGACAGCCGGCTGTAACCATGAAATTGGGTGGGAGATTCGTGAAGCCAAGAGATTGACACATCACTTGCTAACGCACCATATATGCTCAATTTAAAGACGCCGATCAAACCATCAAATGTAACCTTTAAAATTTGGATTTAATAACTCTAATTCTCCGATCTCCACTTATAATCGGCTCCATTTGATTATATAATAGCATGATTAAATTCCCAATTACTCTTTCCAATTTTCTCAATTTAAGATAAATTCACTTCACTTAGGCCCCTAGGACAGCCGGCCAACTTTGCATGAAAGGGAGTAATTTGGCAACAAATCTTCCTGTATTTTTTTGGGAACAGTTTGGTGGAGTTCACCACCGCCACTTTCAATTTTTAATTAATTTTCATTTTATTTTCTTCATGGTTTTCTTTGCGTTATGAGCAGCTAAATTTTCCTTCTGGCTTTGGACTGATAATTAATCTGATGAAACTGTATGTATATCCTTCATTTTGTTATATCTCTTAAAATTAAATACAAAAAATGTGATGAGACTATTTGATAAATATAATTTTAAAATTTTTAAAAATAAAATATTTAGAGAATGATGTTAAAAGAAATAAAATAAAAACAACTAAAAAAATTCTACATTAACTCATTATCTGCTTATCATTTTTCACATTTTTATTAAAAATTTATTTATTTATTACTAATTATCATTAAAAAATTTAAGTCTTTCAAAATATTAATTTTCAGATTACTTGTTTTTCAATGGATTAGAAACAAAGCCTTCCACTTACTTTCCTCTTCATTTATCCCTTCCTTCTCTTTTTTTCTCCATCTAGTTGCCTTTTGCAATATGTTTAAAAATTTAGAGTCGAATTAAAAAAAAAAAATGATAGTTTAAGACTAATATTGATATAGTTTAAAACTTAAATCACATGGTAGTTTTTGCTGTTTCTTGTTCCCAAAAAAGCATGGGATCCAATGGACAAGTCAGGGTCTCGTAAAAGGTTCGGTTCCTTTGATAAATATGGGCATGGCTGCCTTGCCCATGCACGCAGCTCTTGTACAGCTAGCTAGGGACCCTCTTTTCTGCACCAAATTCAGGGCATCCATTCCAGTGTTTTCTCTTCCGGTAGAGACTCCCTTTTTTGCCTAGAAGCAACCTCTACTACCCTCTGGGGAATATTTAATTATTTTACACGTATATGACTGAATCTTCCCCCTAAAAATTTGCCTTGCGTATTCCAAGTTTCTGAACTTTTGCTTTATAAAATAAGCAACAAGTTATACAGTCTACCTAAAAAAATTACAAATCCATTTATACTGTCTGATCTCCCGGTGATTGTTGCAAACTTTTTTGGATTTATCATATTATACAATCTATGCTGGAGGAGGATCATTTGTAGAAACAACAAGGAGGGCAAATTACTTGTCCTGCTTTACCTTTCATAGGCCACCTTCACCTGCTTCGTACCCAACAAAAAGGTGCTCGAACCCTTGCGGCCTTGGCCGATAAATATGGACCTGTCTTCACAATCAGAGTCGGTAGATTCCGAACCGTTGTCGTCAGCAGCCCCGAAGCGGTCAAAGTTGTTTCATCATTAATGATAAGGTCTTCGCTAATCGGCCAAGATCGAATGCAGGAACATACCTCGGTTACGACCATGCAAGCTTCTGGTTTGCTTCTTACGGGGCGTATTAGCGTATAGCGGTGGTTGAACTCCTCTCGGTTCATAGAGTAGCGTTATTAAAGCAAGTACAGGTCTTGGAGGTGAATGCATTTATAAAAGATTTGTACTTGTTCTGCAAGAAAAATGGGCAGAAGATCTCGATCGGTCCAAGGCTTGAAGTTTTGATCGTAAACATGATGGCGAGGATGATAGCAGGGAAGAGATATGTCTCGCGTGCTGATGGTGAAGCCAATGAAGAAGCACAGCGTGTCATCAAATTTATCAAAGAATTTGCGTCAGTGTTAGCCACTGTTACTGCAGTTTCCGAGTGGTTCCGTTTCTAAAATGAATGGATAAATGGAGCAGCCAAGTGAAATCCATGAAGCGTATTTCAAAGGAGATGGAATCACTTATTGAAACTTGGGTTGATGAACATAAACTAAAGAAGCTTAAAACCGGATCAAAGAACAATAACCAAGATTTCAGCGACGTGACGCTGTCTACGATGAAGGATGATCATTCCATGTACGGCTATACCATGGAAGACTGTTGTGTCAGCGGCTACCATATTCTAAAGGGCACTGGTTTATTCGTGAATGCCACCTGTCGAAAAATTGATCAAGAATGTCCTTTTATGAATAAAAGATTTGCTGCATATTCAACTTTATCAAAAAACTTGCTTGTCAAATATATCCTTATAGTATTTATACACTACTGCTAACCAACTTAACAAACTATTTATGCTAATCGATTCTAACTAACCAGCTAACTACTTACTTACTTCTCAACAGTCCTCAAGTTGAGGGTTGATATAAATCTTTAACCCCCAACTTGGATACCAAATATCCATGTTGCTTAATTCCAAGTACTTTAGTTATCAAGTCAGCAAGTTGCTCTGTCTTCTTAATGTACTGCATCTGAATCAGTCATTCTCCAATTTTATCTCGTACAAAGTGACAATCAATTTCTATATGTTTAGTTCGTTCATGAAAAACAGGATTTGCCGCAATCTGCAGAGTTGATCGACTATCCAAGAAAAGAACTGACTTTTCAAGCTGTTTAAGACTGACTTCTTTCAATAACCCATCTAACCAAACAATCTCTGCTACAGCAGTTGCCATGCTCCTATATTCTGCTTCTACTGACGATCGAGAAATAATAGTTTTTTTTTTATTTCCATGAGACGAGAGAATCTCCAAGTTTGATACAGAACCCAGTAACTGACCTTCTAGACATGGGACAGGAGGCCCAATCGGAATCACAAAAGGCAATTAGCTGTAGTTTACTAGATGCAGACAACAATATGCCTTAACCAAGATTTTTCTTTAAGTATCGAACTATCCGAAAAGCAGTCTCCAAATGAGATTTTTTATGTTTGTGCATGAACTGACTTAAATGCTGAACTACAAACATTATGTCTGGTCGTGTATTGGTCAAGTACAACAACCTCCCAAGAAGTCTCTAATATACTGCAGCATCAGTGATTAAGTCATCCCCATCAATTTTTGTTTGTACCGAGTCATCATATTCAATCGAAGTCAACTTCTGATTTTGTTCAAGTGGCGTACTTGTTGGTTTTGCTTCTCCTAGCCCCACTTCAGCTATTAATTCCAACGCATACTTCTGTTGGTTCAACACAATTCCTTCACGTGATCCCATCACTTCTATTCCAAAAAAAAAATACTTCAACGCACCTAAATCTTTCATTTTAAAATTTCGGTGCAGGATATCCTTTAGCTCATTTATCATACCAATGTCACTCCCTGTGATTGGTAAATCATCAACATAAATAAGAAGGATGACAATGTTACCCCTTTGTTTTTGGAAAAAAAGGAAAAATCATATTTACTTTGTATGTAACCTCCTCGTACCAACACTTCAGTAAGCTTCAAATTCCATTGCCTAGAAGCTTGCTTCAAACCATACAATGATTTGAGCAAACGACATACCTTACGCTCCCCCTTTGCGCGAAAACCATCCGAAATATCCATAGACATTTCCTTACACAAATCCCCTTGTAGAAAGGCATTATAAATGTCCATTTGGAATAGAGGCCAATCATGTATGGCTGCAAGACTAATAACAGTTCGAACGGTAACATGCTTAACAACCGGGAAGAAAGTTTCCTGAAAATTAATACCAGCCTGCTGATTGTATCCTTTCCCAACCAATCGAGCTTTAAATCTTTCAACCAAGCCATCAGAATTGTACTTGACCTTGTACACCCATTTGCATCGAATGGGAACCACACTGATAGGTAACAAAACAACCTCCCACGTACCATTAGCTTCCAAAGCTTGAATTTCTTGTCGCATAGCAGTAACCCACCTTGGGTCTAAAATGGCATCAGTATATGTTTGGGGTTCAACTAATGAAGAAATATTAGCTGCAAAAAATTGAATGTGAACAAGTAAATGTGAGAAGGAATAACCATAAGAAATAGGATAGGAACTTGTAGCAAAAAAAACTAAAGATTGATTGGAACAGATGTAATCTTTTATCCAAGTAGGCGTCTTGACAGACTAAGTAGTACGACGTACGGGGGGAAGGGAAACATCGTGCTAAATATCAGGTGCAAATGATAATCTTAGAGAAGAGCATGATGCTGGCACATTAGGTGGTGTTGAGGATGGAATAGAAATAGAAGGTAAAGGTTCAAGATGAAGAAAATTGGAACTATCATTTTTAAGAAAAAACAAAGGATTTGTTATAGGAAAGGCAAATGTAAATATTGTTTCATGAAAACGAACATCACGGTTAACAAAAAAAATTTTTGTTTCAAGATTGAATAACAAGTAACCCTTCTGAACAAAGGAATACCCCATAAACACGGAGGGAATGACCTTAGGAGAAAACTTGTCATGATAATTAGGTATAGTAGCATAACAAAGACACCCAAATACCTTTAAACGAGAAAGATCAGGAGACTTTTTATATACCATTTCAAAAGGACTCTTCCAATGCAAAATGGGAGTAGGGAGTCGATTAATTAAAAAACAAGCAATTAACACACATTCACCCCCAAAATTTACTTGGCATATGAGACTGAAATTTAAGTGACCGAGTAACGTCAAGTAAATGCCGATGTTTTCACTCAGCAATTTCATTTTGCTGAGGAGTATGAACACACGAGCTTTGGTGTATAACACTTAACATAGTAAAAAATCCATTGTAGTTGTTTTTAAAAAATTCATACCCATTATCACTACGAACTATTTTGATACTAGTGGAAAACTGGGTTTTAACCAAAGCAAAAAATTGTTTGAGAGATAAAAGAGCATCACTTTTATTTTGTAACAAATATATCCATGTCATCCTTGAGTAGTCATCAGCAATAGTTAAAAAATACCTATGGCCACTATGTGTAGAAACTCGATATAGTCCCCACAAGTCTATATGAATAAGAGAAAAAATAGAATCAAAAGAGATGTGCTTATGGGAAATTAAAGGTGGGTTTGTTGAGCAATAAGACATATAGGACAGTTGTGGATGCTATCACTATTTGATATTGTACATAGAAGGTTAGGCATCTTATTCAATCTTGAAACCGTAGCATGTCCAAACCTAGTGTGCCAAATAAATAATGGTTCAATAGTTGTGATAGAAGCAGCATAAGGAATAGCAGATAGTGTCGAAATCATACTAGTCTGTCGAGGCGGATCAAGGATGTAAAGACCACTTCGCTTCTTACCAATCCCCCTCATCTTTCCACTTGAGAATCCTGGATAAGACAAAAATAAGGATAAAACGAGATAGAACAATTGAGATCAATAGTAAATTTAGAAATAGAGAGAAGATTATAATGGAAATTTGGAACATGGAGGACTTTGGCAAGCTAAAGATCGAGTAGGACAATACATGTACCACTATGAGAAACTAAAACAAAAGAACCATTTGGAAGCCAAACACAAGATGAATATGACGCACATGCAACAGGAGATTCTAGGAATTGGAAGTCAGAAAGTATGTGATCGGTGGCTCCAGTATTTAGAATCCAAGTATGACCAACATTAACCTTACTTGCTAGGCTGGCAGCAACTTCAACTATGGGCTCCTTGTTCAGTAAATTCAAGATTTGTTGATATTGTGCTGGAGTGAATACATGAGATTGTGGACAAGGACTAACATTACTATTCAATTTATTTCCACTTGCAGAATCAATGGTAGAAACATTATTCACTATGGATCTAGAACCAGTGTCTACTTTTTTCTTAGTAAACTTGAAATCTGCCGGATAACCGACTAGTTTATAACAATTGTCTCTTTTGTGCCCTTTAATCTTGCAATGATCATAGGTACTATGAAACCGTTTCTTTTGTACCATATGTGCTGAGTGAGACGAGATTGGATCAGCCCCAACATCACTAGGGCTATGTTGCCTTTGTGACTCTTCTTGAACCAACATCGAATATGCATGATTGACAGATGGTAATGGATTCAATAATAAAATTTGACTTCACATAACATTATGTGTCTCGTTCAAACCCATTAAGAACTGAAACAAATGTTGTTGTAAAAGATGCTCAACATTCTACCTTGATTGAGCACAACCACATGAAGAAGATGACACAAGGGCATCATATTTATCCCAGAGTAATCGTAGCTTAGTAAAATATACAGAGATGGAAGCAGTACCTTGAAGATGTTAGGTGATTTCACGATGCAAGAAATAAATTCTTGAACCATTAATTTTGTAGAACCGCTGATTAAGATCACTCCATATTGTGCTGCGCTAGATGTGAAAACAATTCCTGCCGAAAGTTCTTTGCTGACAGTGTTCAGAATCCAAGATACTACGATCGCATTACACGGCTCCTATTGATAACCCATTTCTTCTAGCAATGAATCTTTAGAACAAGTTCCGTCCATAAACCCCAACTTGTTTTTTGCCAACAATGCGATTCTTATCGTTCGACTCCAAACGTTGTAGTTTTTGAGTCCGAGCAACTGGTGAGACACCAACAAGGTGCCTAGGGTATCGGAGGGATGCAAGTAAAGGGGATGATTGAAATCGATAATTGATTCAGAGGGATTCACTATGATTCACCACCTCTGTTGTTGAAAATCAAAAAATAAAGAAATGCCGGGCAAAAACTATTTGGGAACAAAGCAAAATTGAAAACTACCCTAGATTACCAACCCAATTTTGCCTAACAGCCTAATTTGGGCTATCAACCAAAAAAACCCATTAGCCAATTTGTAGAGCCCAAAATGACAATTAAAAAAAACCAACAACCACAATATCTGGCCATATTAACAACATAAAGAAAGAGAAGTGATCGGAATAACTACAATCATTGACCATCGGAGATCATCAAAAATGAAGCGATCACCGTAGCTCTGATTCCATGTTGAAAAACTGATCAAGAATGTCCTTTTATGAATAAAAGGTTTGATGCATACTCAACTTTATCAAAAAACTTGCTTGTCAAATACATGCTTATCACTATTTATACACTACTGCTAACCAACTTAACAAACTATTTATGCTAACTGATTCTAACTAACCAGCTAACTACTTACTTACTTCTCAACACCACCAAAATGTGGATTTTTCAGGACAACTTTGAAATGGTTCCATTTGGTTCTGGTAGATGAGCATGCCCGGGGATGAGTTGGGTATTGCAAGCTATATACTTGACAATGGCTTGAATGCTGCAAGGGTTTGACTTAACAACACCTTCAAATGTTCCCGTTTGTTGGGTTTTTATATCACAAAAACAAGAATAAAATATCTATAAATTTTTGTTAAAAGATGAAAACAGAAGCAAAGACATATGTTGAAGGAGAAAACAAGAACTGACTTCTCTTACATTTTTGTTAAAGAAAAATGTACATATATAATACTATTACATTAAAAGAGTAATAAATTTAACTTGTGCAAGTAAACAAATTTTAAAAACATTATAATGATAACATATGACCTATCTAAACTAGTAAGAACTTGACTAACTTTATCCAGTCAAAAAGTTTCTGTCAAATCAAATACAGGTCAGTAGTTACAAAATCATACTTAACCCGGATAACATACAATATACTTGTATGCTGCTGCATTTCATCCAGATAACGTACATACTGCTGTTTGTTGCCACCTTTTAACACTCCTCCTTAGCTACAATTTAACAGAGTCCAATTTCCTTCTTCAAATACTCAAACCTTTCTTCTCAAAGTTTACTCATAAATAGTTCTTGTACCATTACAACAAACTTCACTACAGCAAAAAAACAAGCCTACCTTCCCAATAATGGTTGCTACTTCATTTAATTTCACCTGCAATGGGGTCTCATTATCTCCCCCTTTACTAAGTGTTGCCATTAATTTACCCCATTGTTTTCTCATTCCAACAGAAGTAACCATCATTTTACATGATCTATTTTGGAGCTTAGTACTTGATAGCATAAAAGGATTGTCAGCATTCACCATGACCGGCTCACTCTTCCTTGTTAAACTCGACTCATTGATTAGCATAGAAAACCCCGAGACAAAAAGACCGTTGGTAGGGACTTGATCACCAATATTGAGATGTACAATATCACCAAGAAGCAAATCATATATAGACATTTTCTACCTACATGCATTTTTTATTACCTGAATGGTGGTTTTCTTTTTCTTCTTGTCCGAATTCTTGAATTGTAATGATTGGTGATAATTACTAATCGTTGTGACAGTCACGGCCAACAAGATACTTACAACAATCCCAAGTCCATCATGAGTTCCCTTTGGCCATCCTTCCATTGTTATTCCAACTATCAATGACTCCAAAGCACACACACTAAGGATCATGAAAGTCATATTTTGAAGAGCTTCCTAAACAAACACCAAGAACCCTTTAGTTTCAGCTTCAGCAAACTTATTGATTCCATACACCTCTTGTATTCTATTTAACTGACCGAAATTAGAACTTAGCCCATCGGTAGTCAATGTGGAGAGTTTTTCAGCTATACCATCCACTCCATCATGAATATTTTGTTTCTTTACATCCTGACCTTCCACAATGGATCCTAACTCCTTATGCCATAAACTAACTATATCAGTAGCACTAGTATGGGCTTTCTTTTCCAATTGATTCATGTTCAACACAAAACATCTTTTAGTCATAACCACTGTGACTAATTCTTGACCGAGTGGATCTTCAATAATGCAAAGTTATTCTTAAAAACAAGTGAATAACCCTTTTTAATTAACTGGCCAACACTAGGCAGGTTTTGGTCTATGTCAGGTACAAAAAGTACACCTGAGATTACTTTGTTACCTGAACAAGTGTTGATCACCACATTTCCCTTGCCTTTGGCTTCAATCAGGTTTCCATTGCCAATCCTGATTTTTGAGGCAAAGCTTCTATCTAGGTCCTTGAACAACTTTTCATTAGCTGCCATATGGTGTGTGTAGCCACTATCTACTAGCTAGTCCTTTTTAACTTTGCTTGAGGCTGCAAAGCATGAGTCAGTGAAGATATACTCCTTCTGAGCTTCAAAGTCCTCAGCAGCCTGAGCTCGCATTTGCTGCTGAGCTTGTGCTATCCCTTTGCTCTCACATACATTTTCAATATGGCCAAATTGTTTGCAGCTTCTGCACTGGATGTCTGGCCTATACCAACATACTTCACCCAAATAACTTACCCTTCGGTAGTATGGGCAGGGTGGATATCTTTTTTTACCATCTGATCTAGGCTTGCTTGGTCAGGATTCCTTTCCTTTGTATGCAGAGGAGCTCAAGGCTAGTCTGCTTTTAGCTTGAAAGGCACCTTCTTGATGCTCTTCCTACTTGTTGGCCCTTCTTTGCTCAAGTGCATAGAAGGAGTTTACCAACTTAGACAATGAGATGGTTGATAAGTCCCTCGAGTCCTCAAATGATGAGATTTTTTGCTCAAATTTTTCAGGGAGAGTTGTAATGACCTTTTCAACAACTCTGCTCTTTCGGAAATCATCACCAAGAAGCCGAATGTTGTTGACTATGGCCATTATCCTATTAGAGTACTGCTTGATGGTCTCTGACTCCCTCATCTTCTAGTTCTCAAAATCTCTTCTGAGGTTGATCAGCTACTACTGCCTTGTCTTGTCTGACCCCATGAACTCCTCCTTTAGCTTTTCCCATGCTTGCTTTAGTGAGTTACAAGCCATTATTCGAGTGAAAATCACATCAGATACTCCATTTTACAAGCAAGTCATTGCTTTATGCTTCTTGGCACACTCTTCACTATGTTGCCTTATCTAAGCAAAGGTTGGATTGACCCTAAATGGAGGTGGTTCAGCATCATTCTCGATCACATTCCACAAATCATGTGCTTGAAGGTATGTCTTTATCTTAACCACCCAAATGTGGTAGTTTTCTCCAGCAAATACAAGTGGTGGTGGTGGTGTAAAGCTCATCCTTGCAGCAATCAAACAAGCCAACAAAAAACAGCTTCTGTTTCTTTTCTCTCAAACACAAGTCACTCACAAACAAAACACAACCAAGTTCCCCAAAGACTTAGGCTCTTGATACCATTTGTTAGGTTTTTTTTATCACAGAAATAGGAATAAAAGATCTAAAAACTTTGGGTTGAAAGATGAAAACAGAAGCAAAGACAGATGTTGAAGGAGAAAATAAGAATTGACTTCTCTCTTACATTTTTGTCAAAGAAAAATGTACATATATAATACTATTACATTTAAAGAGTAATAAATTTAACTTGTGCAAGTAAACAAACTTTAAAAACATTATAATGATAACCTAAGACCTATCTAAACTGGAAATAACTTGACTAACTTTATCCAGTCAAAAAGTTTCTATCAAATGAAATACAGGTCGGTAGTTACAAAATCATACTTAACCCGGATAACATCCGATATACTTGTATGCTGCTGTATTTCATCCGGATAACGTACGTACTGCTGTTTGTTGCCACCTTTTAACACCGTTGATATGAATGAAGACCAAGGTGCAAGTGCAACCATGCTCAAAGCTACTCCTCTTGAACCTATCCTCACACCACGCCTTCCTCGTTACCTTTATCAACTCTAGGCGAAACGAGAAATTTTATTTAGGTGAGGCCTAAATAATATTATAAAATTTTAGGCTAAAATTTGAATTTTTTATATTAAAAATGTTTGAATTAAAGTATTAATTTTTTTAAAGGGTTAAAATTATAATTTTTTTCATTTAATCACAGGTTAAAAGGATTAAATTGAATAAATAAATAAAATAAATAAATAAAAGGGTAGAATAGTGGAAGAGGGTCGATCCACAGGGAGTTTAATGGAATTCTTGATTAAAATTCTTGTTCTCAACCTAGGAGCTGAAATAGAAAATAAAAAAAAAAGGTGATTTGAGAAGTAACAAGAAAATAAAATAATCAAGTAAAATTGCAAAGAAAGATGTATTAAAATAGAAGGAATAAAATAAAAAAGGTGAAAGATTAAGTTGAATAAACACGAGTATAAGAATCGTCTCGAGCTAGTTTTGTCAATTCCCACGATCATCGAAAATAGATTTTTGCTTCGGGATTCATGTCGGTTACAGTCTATGAGGCCCAACCCATCGTAACTTGCTTTTCTCTCATGTAACCGATCTTCCCAAGTCTATCTTCGAAAGTCGATTCTTAAGTAAATCAGCCACGTCTATCGCCGTTAAAATACTTAGTTTTAAAACAAGAAAAGCCCAACTCGGAAGTTGTCTCATTGAGAATCATTTTCGATCTCGTCTTTCCTTAGCAGACCGCCACTAAGAGTGTTCATAGGAAGTCGAAATGCCACAGGCCGATCCTTCCTCCCAACTGTAAAATTAAACGATTCCAGACCAACGGATCCTTTTTTATTTAAAAAACGTTTAAAAATTTTAGTAAGGCCGATTGCCAAACTATCTAAGCAGAAAGACGAAAATGTATCCCGAAGGGATTTAAGCAATATTCAATTCTCACGTGAGGAATTGATTCGTACTAGCTCTTGGCTTGAGAAAAATTAGCCAAGCATGATATTAATTATCACGCTTAACATGTTTTGATAATGTAAAAACATAAAAATAAAATAAAAGAAAGCAAAAATAAAACAAAAGAAGAAAACTTTATTGAGAATGAAAACATAGTAGCAACAAGAACTTAAAGATAAGAGATGATTCTTAGCCTTACCCAAAGGTGGGTATTTATAGGTTTTAAATTGCCAAAACAACAAGAAAACTAATCAAAAAAAGATAAGATAATATCCTAAAAATATAAAAATGTAATCCAAAATCCCCCAAAATCACGTCAATAGATCAAGATAAGTTGTTTCTAGAATATTCCTGTGTTGACTTCTGATCTGCCATGTCAGATCCGCGTCGTGCCCGGCGTCGTGCCCACATCTTCAGCCACGACAGAAAAAAATGCAGATTAAGTCCTTTTATTGCCATTTCCAGTATTAGGTTCACTACACAAGAAATAAATCAAATGCAACCAATTAAGTAGTGAAAAGGTCATAAGACAAAGAGATTAGCAAGTAAAAAGTGTCAAATATAGAATACATCAAATTCCCCCTCACTTGTCTCATACTTGTCCTCAAGTATGTTTGAAATAAATTAATCAAAAGCTTAATCATCTTTCTCCTAAACCGTTGCAAGTCTAAGCAATGTTATGAGAGTTCAAGTGCACAAAAATGACGAGAATAAAGCATGAATCAAAACGAATAGGTGCAAGCAAGAATAATCATTCATCCTTACCATTGTCTATCAATTATCAATCAAATTCTAACCTAAGCTTAATTCTTACCAAGATGCACTCAAATCACTCAAGTGTTTTGGGTGTAGAAAACAAATTCACTCAAAGTCAAAATTTGAATAAGGGTCTTCATAGGCTTATGGCAAGATCAATTCTACACTACTTTAAAGAAATAAGATGCAAAAATCATTTGGACTTTTAAATAAGGGTGTAATGGGGCTTAGGTAAAGGTGGGGAATAAAGCTAAAATAAGGCTAAAGAAAATCAAGACAAGAGTTTCCCAACAAGTAACTAAATCGTGTCCACAACCTTAGAAAACATAGGCAACAAGAATAAGCAAACTAAACAAAGGTAGCTATAATGAACAAATCATCAAACTGTATTTTTTTTCGAATTTTTTTTGTTTTTTTCGAATTATTTTCTTCTTTTTTTTGTTTTTTTCTTTTTTTTTCGTGGAACATAATCTCACAATATTAAACTCATGCTCTTTGTCTTGTCAAGGGTGGAAAGGAGGAATAAATGAAAAGGCTCAGGTTTAAAATCTTGGTGAAAACAAAGAAAACGAGATTAGGCTTCAACTTGGTTTACTAAGGGGAAAGAAAGGGTGAATCCTAATGCCTAAATCATATTAATGCATCAAATTCCAATGTAATCTCAAAATGCATACAAGCTACAAGCTCTAGATTCCAATGTCCAAATTGACACTCTCAGGCAAGAAAAAGAGCATAAAAAATATAGTCATACATGCTAAAGGCTCAAGTTCTTACAAAATGGGCTAATTAATTAAGCTAGGTGAGAAATTCAACTAACAACATCAAGCCAAATTGCAAGGGTTGTCAAATTGGACTTACTCATATCATTCGATTATCAAGCATGCTAAGATTCAAGTATCTTTATGAACTAAAATAATCATAACATGCTTAGCGGCAAGCAACGGCAAAGGAGTTGTTCTTCTAATCAATTCAAACAAACATATCATCAAGCAAATGTGACAAGCAAGGCGAAATTAATGTCGTCCTTTACCCTCCCCCCCACTTAATCGTATTGTCCCAATACGGGAAAAAAATGTAAAGTACATTTAAGAACAAAGAAAGGTAAAGGATACTCCCCGTGATCAATGACGATGGCGGCCACGGCTAGGGCATAGGAAGGAGAGTATTTTTGTGATGTTCTCTTCGAGGGCCTGGAGGGGTCCGAACAAACGAAAAATAAAAGAACAAAAATTAAAATTGACAAAAAGTAAACAAATAGGTTGCCTCCCATTTAGCACTTTGTTTAACGTCGTTAAGCTCGACATTTTCCTGTCAGATTTTTTGCTCTTCCAACCCGATTTCTTCAATCAGTCCGATTGGTGTGCTCTCGAAGAAAGGTTTTAGCCGCTGTCCATTAACTTTAAACCGTGCACCCGAGCTATCCTCAATTTCTACGGCTCCATGAGGAAAAACATTGATCACAGTAAATGGTCTGCTCCACTTGGACTTAAGTTTTCATGCAAAAATTTTTATTTTTGAGTTAAATAGGAGAACTTTTTGCCCAACGAAAAAAGATTTAAATAAAATGCGCTGGTCATGAAATGCTTTTGTTCGCTCTTTATAATGTTGTGTGCTATCGTAAGCATTTCGGCGAATCTCCTTAAGCTCTTGGATATGAAGTTTCCGTGCTTTGCCAACAGCGTTCATCTCCATCTTACATTCCTTTACCGCCCAAAACGCTCTATGCTCAAGTTCGACAGGCAAGTGGTAAGGTTTGCCGAAAATAAGTCGGTAAGGCGACATTCCGATAGGTCTTTTGTAGGCCGTGCGATATGCCCACAACGCATCAACTAACTTCAAGCTCCAATCCTTCCGGTTTGGTTTAACGGTCTTCTCTAGGGTTGACTTGATTTCTCGATTTGAAACCTCCGCTTGTCTGTTGGTTTGCGGATGATAAGCTATCGCTATCCGCTAAGTCACACCATATTTCTTCATCAAAGCTTCGACGACTCGGTTAACGAAGTGTGTTCCTCTGTCACAAATGATCGCTCCTGGAGTTCCAAATCTGGAGAAAATAAAATCACGCAAAAAATTAGTTGTGGTTTTCGTATCATTTTCTCGGGTGGCTTTCGCCTCTACCCATTTCGAAACGTAATCAACGGCCAAAATAATGTATAAATTTCCAAATGATGAGGTAAATGGTCCCATATAATCGAGCCCCCACACATCAAAAATTTCACAGATGTGTATAGGATTTAATGGCATCGCACTCCTTCGGCTTAGATTTCTGACTTTTTGGCACCTGTCACATGCTTTGCAAAAGTTGTAAGCATCCTTAAACAAGGTTGGCCAATAAAATCCGCACTCAAGAATTTTGTGTGCAGTACGTTTAGGGCCGAAATGTCCACCGCAAGCGTAGGAATGACAAAACTCAAGTATGAATTTTACCTCGATGTTACTTACGCATCGTCGAACGATTTGATCCGAACAATTTTTCCATAAATATGGATCGTCCCAAATGTAGTATCGAGACTCTCTTTTTATGCGTTTGATCTCGGATCGAGATAGATTGTTTGAAATTTTACCCGTATCTAGAAAATTCATCAAATCAGCGAACCATGGGAATGATACGTGTGCTTCTATCAAGGTTTCATCCGGAAATTGTTCTTGTAGGGGAGGTTTGACTGGTGAAGTAGGCAAACGGCTTAGGTGGTCAGCCACTGAGTTTTCGCTTCCTTTTTTATCCTTGATTTCAAGGTCGAACTCCTGCAGTAAGAGAATCTATCGTATCAACCTCGGCTTTGCTTCTTTTTTATTCATCAAGTATTTCAGCGCTGCATGATCGGAAAAACAAAAATTTTAGTTCCTAATAAATAAGAACGAAATTTTTCTAATTCAAAAATGACAGCAAATAGCTATTTTCCGTTGTCGAGTAGTTGCGCTGAGCTGAGTCGAGAGTCCTGGAGGCATAGGCTATCACGTGTGGTCCTTCTTTACTCTTTTGACCGAGAACGGCTCCCACGCTAAGGTCAGATACGCCAAACATAATCTCAAATGGTAAAGTTCAAACTGGTGGTTGTACGATTGGTGATGATATAAGTCTTCCCTTAAGCTCATCGAACGAATCTTTGCAAGATTGATCAAAAACAAAATTCACATCCTTTTGTAACAATCGGCAAAGAGGTTGTGCCAACTTAGAGAAGTCCTTTATGAACCGTCGGTAGAAACCTGCATGGCCAAGAAAACTATGAATTTCCCTCACCGAAGTGGGCTATGGAAGTGAGCGAATTACATCAACCTTTCCCTTATCAATGGCAATTCCTTGGGCCGAAACCATATGACCAAGTACCAATCCTTTACTTACCATGAAATGGCATTTCTCGTAGTTTAAAACCAATTTAAATTCAATGCATCGATTAAGAACATAAGAAAGATTGGAAAGGCATTGAGAGAATGAATTACCGTAAACAGTAATATCATCCATAAATACCTCTATTCCTCGCTCGATGTGATCAGAGAAAATGCTTAACATGCATCGTTGGAATGTGGTCGGAGCATTGCAAAGACCAAAAAGCATTCTCCTATAGGCGAAAGTTCCGAAAGGGCAAGTGAATGTTGTTTTTTCTTGGTCTTTGAGTGCCACCGGAACCTGAAAAAATCCAAAAAATCCGTCAAGACAGCAGTAATGTGATTTTCCAGCAAGTCTTTCAATCATTTGATCGATAAATGGGAAAGGAAAATGGTCCTTTCAGGTTTGTGAGTTGAGTTTCCTATAATCAATACACATTCTCCAACCATTCTGTACTATCTTCGGAATCATTTCTCCTTCGGTATTTTCGACCACTGTAATTCCAGTCTTCTTTGGCACAACATGGACCGGACTTACCTACTTGCTATCAGAAATGGTGTAGATAATGTCAGCATCTAGCAACTTTTGAATCTCCTCCTTTACAACCTCTATCATTGGCGGGTTTAAACGTCGCTAGCCTTCTCTCATTGGCTTCGCGTTCTCCTCTGTTTTAATTTTATGCATGCAGGTGGATGGACTTAGTCCTTGGATATCAGTTAATGTCCATCCAATTGCCTTTTTATAAGTGCGCAAAACAGCAATCAATTCTTCCTCTTCCTGCCATGATAATTCACTTGAAATGATAATTGGCAAGGTTCGGTTATCGCCCAAAAATTCATATTTGAGATGCGATGGAAGCTGCTTTAATTCTAGTTGTGGTCCTGCAAAATTGAGGAAAGGGGTTTAGATTGACGTGAATTTAATCGAAAATCAGAAATGGAGGAGAGAGTTGAATTGATTTAGCTTTCATCATCGAGATCCTCTAATTCCCTACAAAAATCATAAAACAAATCAGTTTCAATAAAATCATCGGCTAACGGATCTATAATATCAACAAAATTTAAACTTGCGATGGAATCAGGATATTTCATAGCTTTGTGCACATCGAATTTAACCACTTCCCCATCAAATTCCATGGTTAAGATGTCGTTACGGATATCGATTTTTGTATGCACTGTTGACAAGAAAGGGCGTCCAAGCAAGATTTTTGATCCGTTGTTGCTGTGGTCATTTTCCATATTAATAATGTAAAAATCAGTAGGGAAAATGAGATCGTTTACCTTTACCAACACGTTTTCTAGTACCCCTTCGGGGTAGATAACTAACCGATCAGCTAATTAAACCGTCACTCGCATCTCCTTTAATGGTTCTGTTGAAATTTTGTTGTAGACGCTTAGTGGCATGACATTAATAGATGCGCCTAGATTGTACATCGCCCTTTTTATTCTGACTTTTTTGATTTTACACGGAATTGCAAACATCCCTTGGTCTTTGTATTTTGGTGGTAGGCGTTTTTGAAAAACGGTCAAAATATTCTCGCTGAGGTTAACTCTTTCATTGCCAGATAACCGCCTCCGATTTGTACATAAGTCCTTCAAAAACTTCGTATATTTTGGCACCTTTCGAATGACATCAAGGAGTGGAATATTGATTTCCACTTTTTTGAATATATCCAAAATTTCCTTCTCCTCTTCCTTTTTGTCACGCCTTGCAAGCTTTCCTGGAAAGGGAGAAGGAGTCTCGTAAGTAGAAAAAGGACTAGGAATGACTTTACCTAAGGTAGGCGATGATTTCTCTTCTTGACTCTTCAAAGAAGTGTCTTCTTTGTCTTTCTCGATTTTCTCGGGCTCTTTTGTCGGTTCTGGTGAAATTACAGTACCACTTCGTAAAGTAATCGCGCTCACATTTTCCCTCAGATTTATTTTAGTTTGAGAGGGCAATCGTCCTTGAGACTCTAGGCGACCAACGATTTGGGCTAGTTGGCTTATTTGTTTGTCAATTTCTTGGAGATGTGATTGTGTTTGGGTTTGGAATTTCTCTTGTGAAATGGCCAACTTTTCAATAATGGTCTCAAGAGAGGTTTTTTGTGGTGCTTGATTTGGAAAAGGAGGTGGTCTCGATTAGTAATTTTGGTTTTTGTTTCCATAGCTCATATTTGGGTGATCTCTCCAACCGGGATTGAAAGTGTTACCGTAGGGATTGTATGGCCTTTGAGGAGGTCCTGGGAAATTATTTATGGCATTGACTTGGGTGACATTCTCATCTTGTAGCATTGGACATGAATCGGTTGGGTAGTTCGGCATCATGCCGATTCCACAAAACTTCGCTACTCATATCTTACCTGTAACAAGAGAGTTGACAATATCAGTCAACTTGTCTATTTTGTTTTCCAAAGAAACGGTACTTACTTCGTGAACTCGTTGGCTAGGTTCACTTGAAGAGCCGAACTGTTGTGAGTTTGTGGCCATAGTAGAGATTAGAGTTCTCGCATTTTCTGGCGTCATATTGACGAGTGCGCCACCACTTGCAGCATCCACCATCTTTTTGTCCATCGGAAGCATCCCTTAATAGAGATACTGAAGGAGGGTTTGCTCGGATAGGCCATGCTGCGGGCAACTTGCACATAACTTTTTGAACCTCTTCCAGTAGTCATAGAGAGATTCATCGCTCCTTTGCTGGATTCCCAAAATGCTTCGCCTAAGCTCGCTCGCTTTTGCCACTGGAAAATACCTATCAAGGAAAACACGAGATAGTTCAGCCCATGTGGTTATTGAGTTAGACGGAAGGTAAAATAACCATTCATTAACCATTCCAGCTAAGGAAAAAGGAAATACCCTTAGTTTGATTTGGTCCTCCGAGACTCCTTGGTGCTTCATGCTACTACACACCATGTGGAATTCGGCAAGATGTTTATGTAGGCTTTTGCTAGGGAGACCGTTGAATGTAGGGAGGAGATGAATTAACCCCGTTTTGAGTTGAAAATGGGTGGTGCCTTGAGGAAATGTAATGCAGAGCGGTTGTTGTACGGCGGGGGCGATGGCAAGCTCTCTAATGGTTTGGTTTGCCATTGTCTCCGATTCAAACGTGGGATTTGTGATTGGAGTAGTGGCGTTGGGAGATGGTCCTTCGTTGGGAGTTTGTTCCGGTTCACGTGGTGGTGTCGCAGAAGTAGATTCCAGATTGGATTGTCATTCTATTTGCTCTTGCTACTTCTTTCGTCAAAGCGTTAAATTCATGTTTCTATTCTTAGGAGAGCATTTGGGAGCGAAAGAAGTGAAAAACGAGTCAAAATCAGACGAATAAAGCTATTTTCAAGAGCCACACGGCCTGGGCATTTCCACACAGGTTGGACACACCCTTGTGTGAGCCACACGGATTAAACACATGCCCATGTGCTAGCCCATGCCAGTTTCGCACTCTGCTTACCAAATACGCAGAAAAACCCAATTTTTTGGCTTTTTGAGCATTCTAAAGTTTATAAATACCAATTAGAAGAAGACATAAGGGGGCCATCAGAGAAGAATGAAAAAAACATTCAAAGAACACTATCAGAATCAACTCAAAAGCGGATCTCCATGAAGATCGAAGATCTCCTTTTAATTTCTTTCTAAGTTTTATTGAGTTTCTTTATATCTTGTGGTTATTCTGACTTTGAGATGTCTTTATTCAGGATTATGAACTAATTCCCTAGATACCTAGGGAGGATGAAACTTATGATGAATTATTTTATTTAATGTATGTTTTTACGTGATAAATACTTTATTCTCATTCTTAATTATGTATGCTTATTTCTTGTTTTAATATTTCTAAGATATTAATTCATGTTTAATGTGCTTACTGTAGTGGAGCAAAAGTCCTTGTTTAAAAGTAGATCTAGCACAATTGAGTGTAATTACATGCAATCTTAGAAATAGGACGATATAAATCTACCGGATTAGAGTCAAATCTAATAGGAAATTCATTGATCGTGTTAATGCGACGCTAAGGGTTTTAATTAGAAAAAGATTTCAATTAATCAACCTATAGTCAATTGTTCTTACTCTCGAAAAAGATATTAACATAATTTAGGGATTTCTACGGATCAAGACACAAGTGAATAAATCATTTAACTCAAATTCATAATAATAGGTGAAGTCTAGGTAGATTCTTTCCTGGGTATTGCTATCTCATTGGTTAATATTCGATTATTTCTTTGATTCATTCTCTGTTGTGTTCTTAGTCAAATTAGTTTACTAAATTTAGATTAAAACACATCACTCCAAATTGCCGGCTAAATAATAGAAAAGGGGTAGTTACTAATACTTTTAGTCCTCTTGGATACGATATTCTCTACTCACCATAGCTATACTATTGTTCGATATGTGTGCTTGCCTTTGTCGTATTTATAGTTAGTTTAGTGACCATCAAATATATACATATAAAATTTACACCGATGTAAATGGATCTCTCCTATAATTTAAATTATAAATTGCTTTTATGTATAATTGTTTTTTTAACTTTACTAAAAGTAGATTTGTTTTTTTGTTGAGTTATTTATTTAAGTTTAAAAATATAAACACTTGAAAATATAAAATTCGAAAAATAAAATTAATGAAAAACTAAATTTATTTAAAACATGAATCCTAATTTTTTGAAAAACAATATCAATGATGTATATATATGTAATATTAAAACTCGTTGAACAAACACAGTCTTGATACAACTATAATAATAATGGCGCCATTATTGATGTCCTATAATTTTTTTTATTCCGATCTTTCTAATAATAAAACTTTAAGGATATAAAAAGTCAAAAGTGTTCTCTCTTAGTGTCCTAGAGAAACAGTGACTGTTGTGGTTTAGTTGGAGTATGGTGGTGACTTTGTTGGAGCATGAAGAGGGATGAGATCTCCCTCTTAGAAGATTAACTTCTTCAGTTATTAGTGAAAAGTTCATTGGTGTTATGAGAGAAAGTCCGACATTGATTTGCTCTATTTGGACGAGAAAGCCGTATAATCCAGATAGTTTTAGGGCTCAACTTAAAAGTATTTAGAAGACAAAGAAAAAGATGGATATTCAGGTGGCTGGGCAGAATTTATTCATGATTTTTTTTAGAATAATGATGATTTGGAGATGATCATGGAGGGTCGACTTTGGCTCTTTCAACGTCAACTTATTATTTTTGAGAGGTTGGTAGATCCTATAGAAAGAAGTAAGATTCGGTTGGTACTCTCGCCATTTTGAATGAAAATTGGCCCATACCAACCAGAATGTGATAGAAAGGATTTGATGCAAGCCATTGGATTTACATTCAGATGAGTGATTAGATCAGAGTTGAAGGATGAATTTTGTCGGATGAAGATTCAGTTGGATGCCCAAAAACCATTAAGAAGATGGGTCTTTGTCACAACTGGTACTCAAGAGAAAATCTGGGTGCCATTTAAATATAAGAACCTCCCGAATTTTTGTTTTGGATGTGGGCAAATGGGACATAGGATCAAGGAGTGTTTTGTTATTTATGCAAATGTTAAAGAAAGACCAGATGACGAACTCCCTTACTCCCTTATGGTCCTGTGGCTGGCCGTGTGCTAGGCCGTATGCACCACACGGGCGTGTGGTTGGTTGTGTGATGCATACAAGCGTGTGCGATTACATAAGCAATTCAAGTAGGCCATATGGGGCACACGAGCTTATGTGATAACACGTGGAGATCAGGTAGGCCGTGTGGCCCATTTTTTAAAAATTTTCACCTAGGCTTGTTTGACTTTGAAATTTGTAATTAAACCTCCAGTGGGGTTTATTCAATTTATATAATACTTGAAAATATAAAATCTAATAGTATGATACTATAAGTAGTGTGGTTTTTTCATAAGTAAAAACTATGCATTAATTATTTATGTTAACGTTAATCAATTATGTTTAGTATATGTTCTGAAACGTGATTAAGTGACGATTGGGATGTACAAAAATGCTTACTAATTCTGAATCTAAGGTAAGTGCTCTGACTTGTATTTTGTGATCTTCAATTTGTTGTGTGATAATGAATATGTTATATATTGACACTCATGTTTTGTGATATTATGGCACAATTTTGTTTCTATTAATCCAATCTCTTAATACGAAATAAACTTCTAAAATCCCCATAAGTGATTGCATGTTAAGCATGCCATTATTCTGATTCTGTTTCTGTATGCCATATCACATGTATGGGATGGATTGATATTGAAAGGAGGAAGTGTATTCAGGTAGCATTACTGTAATTTTGGCAATTAAATCGCAAAATCTTTCTGGCAGCTCAGCTACACCTTTATGAGTGTCATACAACCATGACCCAATGTGATTAGATGGATGAACTATTGTAGTCCTAATTGGTGTGATTGGTTGGATGGAGTTGGTGTGTAGTGGATAGGGGTAAGATTTGTGATTGCATCTATATCTGAATCTGTGTCTGCATTTATTTCTGAATCTGAATATGCATATGTATCTGAATCTGAAAATACATCTGATTTTATTTATGCATATTTAATTTGTTGCTTGGGTTATGTTACATACTGAGCTCGTAAAGCTCACTTTTTATTTGTTATCCTCTCAGGTATGTGGGAGCTCGGATTGATTTTCCACATAAGATGCTTCGAATTATTTTAATTAAGTTTTCTAGACTTCTGAATTTTTGTACTAAGTTTTTGGATATGGTTTTGCTTTTGGGTGTTTGATCTATTGTGTGTTCTTAAACGTAAAACTGCAAAATCATACGAATTTGACAAGTTAGAATTTGGTTTTCAAAACTAAAACTTCAAAAATTTTCACTGCAAAGATTAAGTAATCACTCAAGTGTTTTTCTGTAAATAATTATATGGTTTTTAACGAATTTTTGCCTAGTGCTGAAAATGATCTGCCAACATTAGTATTTTCAAAACACACGATTTTGAATTCAAATTCTAGGTTTTGAATAAGTGTTTCTAGACTTTAGTTTTTCTAAATATCTATGAGAATTTTGTCAAAATTTATGCTTTCGAAACACGCACTGAGTTTGATTAAAACAAAAACTTTTAAAGAAGTTGATGTAATTCCCCAATATTCGTTATAACTTCTAGGCCAGGTTTGGGGTGTTGCATCGTGCTTATTTGACCACATAAGCTACTTCATTTGTAGCGACGTAAAATTTGCTTTAGTAGCTTTGGTCGCTAATTGTGGCGATTTATTGAAACTTTGAAATCTGAATTTTGATTTTATTAAAACAAGGGGAATCGCCACCAATCTTTTTTCCTAGGTGTGATCGGACACCTAATAAAACCTCTTTTTAACAGAAAAAGTTATTTTTAGGTAAAAAGAAGGCCGAGTTTAGGTCCATGTTAAAATTCAGAGAAAAATAGGGTCCGGGAGTCGGTTACGCACGGGGAAGGTATTAGCACCCCCGCGATGCCCAAAGTTGGTATCTTATTAAACACGTGTTGTCTTAATTTTCAAAAATTCAAGTCTAACTTAACATTTAGTCTTGATCCAATCGAAAAAAAAGAATCTTTGAGTATTTTGATTTTTAGAAGGACGTCCCGTTTTTACACGAGCCGATTGATATTCACCCAACATAGCGATGAAATCAACGACTTAATGTTAAATCAGTACGTTGCCTTATTTATTGAAATTAAAAAACGTGAAAAATTATTTTTTAAGATAGTGAATGCTAAAACGGCAAGAAATGAAAGATAAGAGTTAGAAATACATCGAGACAAATAATAAATATGACAACAGTTTTAAACATAAAATAAAAACGAGTTTATATATAAACATGTAATAAAAAGTAAGATGAAAACATAATATTAAAGTATTAATAATGCTATATATTTATGTGTGTGTATATATATACATATTAAAGTATATACATAAGAATATAGATGAAAGGTTTAAGTAAAATAATATTAAAAAACATGGTATACAAAAACACAATATGTGCATAAAGAGAAATAAATATGTACGTATACATAATATAATGTACAATATTAAAATGTACATACATAATAAAAATACATGCACGATAGTATTAAAATATATATATATATATTTACAATGTATAGTGTTAAAACTAATAACAATAAAAATAACTATTAATAATATTTCACAAATTTATATATACATATACTAAAATTAAATATGATAATATTGAATGTTTATGCTTAATATTTATACATGTATATTAGGAATAATAGCCTTAAACATATATTTACAAAGCATTGATTTACGGTCAACTCATGTTTACCATTAAAATTGGGTTGATTTTAGAAAAAATCACAACATTGAAGATGTCAATCCAAAAAAAGAAGGGTTAAGGGCTCAAACCCGAAAACCCATCAACGTTGACGTATTTCAACAATTATGCCTAAAAAAGCTAACAAAAACATCAAAAAAAACTTAAAAAGAAAAAAAGAAAAGAAAGAGGATTTACCAATTGTGAGATAGCAAGAAAAACAATAATTAACATTTCTCATTAATGCAATTTTTGGTTTTAATACTTAATTTAGCCCTTGAATTATATATGTTTTTTTCACTTTGATATCTAAACTTTTTTGTCGTGCTATTATCATTCTATTATTAGATTTAGACTAATTTTTATAATGTAAAAAAATATAATGTCGGTAATGACAAAATATCTCAAATAAATAAATAAAAATAAAATAAAAATAAAGAACACACAGATTTTACGTGGAAACCCTTTCGGGAAAAAAACCACGGGCAGAGGAGAAGAAAATTCACTATGCCGAAAATTCGAATCAATACAAGATGAATAGACTATGTCTATTTATAGGCTTGTAAAGCCATATTCTATTAGGATTGAAACACTTTATCCTAATCAATATAAAATAGATGGAGTTTAATAAGGTTTAAAAAACCTTATTCTAAAATAAAATAAAAGAAGTCTAGTTCTATTTGGATATTACTTTTATTTTATTTTCCATCTTATTTTATTTAAATAAGAATTTGGGTCACTTAATTCTAACATATAATGACATCAATTAATATGTGACATCAATTAGAATGTGTTATCTGGCACCTCCAACCATATACAACGTTGCATGTGGCAAACATGTTTATTGAAATTAAAAAATAAATATAAACTCAAAAAATATATAAAATAATTAAATATTTTATATAAATATACCATTGAATTTCACAAATTTTGACCATCGTTGACTTTATTGGCTAGTCAATGACCAACATTGATTGATTATAGACCGGTGTTGACCGGTAATAATTGAATTTTCATTTGTAGTTTTAATATTTATAAAATTTTAAGAAACCTTTTGTAGAAATTAAAAATATTTGAAATTTCTTTAAAAACTATTAGAACTTTTCTAGAACTTTTTTTTGTAATTTTTTAAATTTTGAGTTAAACCTTTTCAAATTTTAGAATTTATATTTTTTATTTGAATTTTTTCTTTCTTTTTTCCTATTTTTTCCAATTTTTATAATTATATATATTTTCTCGGTGTTTTACAAAAAAAATTCATTACAAATTTCTAGAATATATTTTTGAAAATTTTGAGTATTTTTTTAATTTTCTAAAGTTTAAATATTTTTTTTCAATTTTTTTTATCATTTTGGATTTTTAGAATTTAAATTTATATATTTTAGAATTTTCTATTTTTTTAAAATTAATTGTTTTTGTCTTATTTTTTGAATTTTGAATGATTCATGTATTATATAAATATTTTAATTTTTAATCAAAATAATTTACATAATATTAAAAAAAATAAAGAAGGCTACTGGCTCGTTCTAGCCTTGTGTTAGGTTCTTTACATTAAAAAAAAACTTTTGGCTAAAATGTGTAACAAAATAATAGTTTAAGTATTAAAATGGGACAAAAATAGTTTAGACACCAAATGAAAAATGGGTATAATTTAGGGGTTAAACTGAGAATTAAACATAAATTTTATTATATTTTAGAAAATTTTAATAACTTTTTATATATTTTTAAAATTTTTATAATTATAAATGAATTTGGGCATATTGATGTCCAGAGATAAATTTAAATTTTTATTTGTCCAAATTCATCATGGACTTGATTTTATAATAAATTTTTTTTGTATTTTTTAGATTTTTTGTTGAAGTGAATTGTCATCTCAGCATTATGATAACTAATTCGTCAATTGTTAATGACCATGTCAACACAGTAACGATTAATGATGAAAATATTTAGCTAAAGAGCTTAATTAATCATTTTAATGTATGAAGACTTGATTAAATATAATTTTTGAAAAAGGAGTTTGGTTGACTTTTTAAAAATAGGTCGTTGCTTCTCGGACCCTTAAATCTATTTTTTATACAAAAGTTTCCATTCTAATTTTTCTTTTCAATCTCCTTGAGTGCCTTTGCTCAAAAAATAAAATTGTAATTATGATTCCTTCTTTCTATAATTATTTTAATATATTCTATTTTTATTTAATTTTTAAAAATATTATAATTTTGAAAATTTTATAAGATAATTTTAATAAAAATCCCAATTTTCAATTTTCCTAATATTTTATTCTTATAAAATTACAAGCCAAATTTTGTTTGAAAAAAAAATAAAATTTTAGCATGTAATTTAAAAAAAAGACTATTTACAATAATTAACTAGTTTCTTGATATATAAAAACCCACTACTTATTTATTTATTTTTAGAAAAATTGGCATTCGATGATTAACATTTTTTTTATAAGAGACATTTCATAATTAGCTAACTTGTGGAAAAGGGGAAATGACTTGCACTTTGTTGAATTTAAATTTGGACAATTTTTTTCCCCACAACTCCTAAATAATAAAAAAAATTAAGTCCTTAAATTTAGTTATTCAATATTTTTTATACCAAACATTAAACTATTTTAATACTTATATTATTACAGCTTATTTTAGTACTAATGTAAAGTAAAGGTGACTGATGAGAAGAACAAACTTTATCATGGGATCTAACTTAATAAAAGGGCAAAAGATGAAGAACAAAATTATAGATGGTTTTGGTTGGATGGACAATTAAGAAACATTAATCCATTTTAAGCATTTTATAAACAGCAAAAACAAGGGTTGGACTCATTAGGAATCTCACCATTCACGAAGCTGGTTAATGCTTGCTTACAAGATCCTCATTTAAAGGCGATCAGCATCACTACATCAGCATATCATATGTATATATATATAAGACCCCACTCTCTCTCTGTTGGTGTCAATCTCAGTGACATTAACGATACAAGAGTGCCAGGTTTGGATAATTAAAATAAAAAGGGGGGTTGGTTAAAATAGCAGACTCTCCAAATCTCTAGACATGTTTGTACCCATGGGTGCAAATTCATGACGTAAAGAACCCCCAAAGATTCTCTTATCCATTGAAAAACACACACAAATTTAAGTTTCGATAAGCTTTTTGTATTGTATTTATCAACATATGGTGCTACTGCTAGTACTACAAGCCATGGCATTGCCTTTATTTAATTAATGCTTCGTTTGAAGCCAATCAAATTCAATGGTCATGTTCTTAAGATGCCCTTCCGAGGCGACTCTACCTTTTTGTTCCAATCGATGGATGGGTTCTGGAAAATTGGGCCGTTCAAACTCTGCAAAAATCAGAGGGGAGGCAACTGAGGGGTGCACGTGTTTAGTGGATGGAATTCCATGTGGGGATGACCCATACCATGTGCAGCTGCAAACTGCTAAGCTTGCGATTACAGATTTACCAGATTAAAATGGCCAAATATAGCCAGATTAATTTCGGTGGTGCTTTGCCCAAAAACTGCATTATAATCATCATCTTGATATCGTTGACAAAAATTAAGGTTTCAAAATTTAAAGGTTGATATTTGAGTTTTGTACCTGTATGTAATATGCAGATTTTATATGTGTTGTATAAGTTTTGTTGGATTTTTTTTATGTAAGTCGATTTCTTTATTTTATCGATAATGTAAGAAAACGTAGGTTTTAGTGCACTAAAATATATTATTCTCTTATGAATATATTTTTATATTTTAAAAAGTAACAAAGTGATAGTCTCGCTCTAAAGTACTAGAGTAGATTTTTTTTTCCAAATAATATAAGTTATTTTATATGAGTAACTTAATGGAATTATATTTTATATAACATCAGTATAAAAGTTTTATAAACCACAGTAAATAATAACACGATATTTTAATATCGAATAAAACAAAAAAAATAATGCTTTATAAATAAATAGCAATAATTTTATTTAAACATAATTAAAAATTAATTGTAATTGTTTTTTAAGTTTTGAATTAGAATTTAATGTTTAAGATTTAAAATTTAGGGTCTATATCAAATTTCATGTTCAAGATGTACGGTTTACATTAAATTTTGAATTTCGTATTGCGGGCTTATGTTTAGATAAAATTTTTAGTGTTTATTTATAAATCTTTCACTATCTTTTTATTTTACGAGTGATGCAATCAATATTGTATTGTTTTTCACTAATAGTATTATGCATTGATTATACATCAAATATTAACCCAAATTTAATTAGTGAGTAATTTTTTTAGAAAAGTGGATGACTCTTTTAGAAAGTAAATAATTTTATTTTTAGAAAGTCAATCATGCACCAACTCATCTATTTATATTACACATTAAACACTTGATTTAGTTGTTGATATGAGTTAATTAGACACAAATTCAATTGGATAATGATGAAAATATACTTATTTATAAAAAAAAAAGTAAATTATATTATTTTATATAAAAATATATATACATATGACAAAATTTGAACCCAATTTTTTATAGTTTTCAAACATTTATTATATAATTTATTAATAAATTTTTTATTAATAAATTTATTATATAATTCGATTTTTCATCTATAGATATTATTTACTTATTTAGAAAACCTAGACTACAAAATTGGAGTTGCATGTCAAAATAAATAACAAAAAATAAACTTTTGTTTTCAAAATATTCTTATCCTTTGCTTAATATATATTTCCAAGGAACAAAAGCTTTTAAATTTTGGTTTCTGGAATCGGTATCTCCAGACTCCAGAGGAATAATTCTTTACAATCAAACTGACATGTCTCTCATTAACAATAATTTATGGGGCATAAAACAGGTGTTGGGTGCATAATTTAGCTCTAATCATTATTTTCCCAGGCAAAATATCTTTAAGAATCCGAGAATATAATTCATGAATCAAAGCATTTTTCTATTAACTCAATAGTCCACAATGTTTTATTTTATTTTATTTTTAAAATTGTGTCTTACACATTCTTTTTTATTTCTTTTATATATATTAAAAAATTAAATATATTCATATACCACATTTATCTAAATTCAAATAAAATAAATATTCAATAGAATAGCCTTAACCAACGATCTAAAACAACAATGGTTAACACTTCTAATTAGAATTAGCTAAAACATTGGAGGGATCATGAATCTTAATTTCAATGATTACAATTAAATTTTGATATAACAAATCCAGAGCTGGAGATGAAAGGAGAGGCAGGTAAAGTTCTCACAATACTTTGAAACATGTGAAGCTAAGTGTCTACGGGCTATTTTCGAGCATTTGGAATATATAACTTATCCAAACCCTTTTCTCTCCTAGGGATGGCGCAGCGATCCGAAAAATCGAAATAGGTACAGCTTCATCAAGGGACCGACTACTCAGGCATTTTACTAAGTCTGGGGATTATGAAATTAGATCAAGTTATCGGTTTCTTTTCGATGAAGAAAATGTTATTGAGCGTAACAGCCCATCTACAAGCTTAGATTGCTCGGCAGCTTCAAAAACTTGGGCAAAGCTATGGAAACTTCAATTAGCGCCCATAGTTAAAACATTTATTTGGAGAACTTGCCATAATGCTGTAGCTACCAAAAAGATTTTGGCAGAAAGAACGAAGCATAAGGATCAGAAGTGCCCCAGGGGTTACAATGAAGATGAAGCTATGCAACATGTCATGTTTTTTTTTATCCATTTGCTAAGGCAATTTGGGCAATCTCTAGTTTTAACTACAACCCAAGAAGGGACGGATTTCAAAACTTTTGATTATGGTGGGAAGGTATTTATTGCTTCAGTAAAGAGCTAACTAAAGCACATAAAGCAAAAATGGGGAAGGATAAAAATTCATTAACCAACTGCAATGACTATCTACTTGACTCTAAAATAAAAAAACAAACTCAGCTTCCTACTCCCACTAAAATAACCCACTAACACAGGAAAATAACAGCTCCTTTAACTCCAACTGAACTTGAAAATATAAAAAACAAACTCCCTAAAAATTAGGACTTCTAACTTAATGACAGAAAAAATCTTCACAGCCCTTGAGACACTAACATTCTCCTCCTGACTTAATTACAGGAGACACCAAGTTTGTTCCTAAGAAACTCAAATCGACTAACGTGGAAAGACTTAGTAAAAATACATGTCATTTGATCCTCTGATCTACAATAAATCAACTTCATTTCACCTGTCTTTTGCACTTCCCTCAACACATAATACTTGACTTTAAAATGTTTTGTTCTTCCATGAAATACATGATTAAGTGAAATAGCTAGAGTAGCTTGATTATCCACAAACACATCTATGCTTCCCTCTTGTCTCAAATGCAGATCATCCATTAACTTCTTTAGCCATACAACTTGATTTACAGTAGTTGTAACTACAATGAATTCAGCTTTTGTAGTTGATTGAGCCACCATCTCTTGCTTTCTTGAACGCCAACAGAAGCAACCTGACCCAAATGTGAAGCAATAGCCTAAAATGCTTCTCATATCATCTAGTGATCCAGCCCAATCACTATCAAACTAGCCTTACAACTTGAACTTCTCAACTTTGCTAAAATTGATTCCTTTTGCAAGTGTCCCCTTCAAGTATACCCTCTTTGTGGCAATCATATGAATTTTACTTACACAATGAAGAAATTTAGACAAAACACTTAAAATGTACATGATGTCTTGCCTTGTGGATGTGAGGTACATTAGACACCCAATAAGACTCTTGTAACCTTCTCATCTACAGAATCTGCCCTATCCATTTTCTAAAGTTTTTCTTTCTAATTCATTGGAGTGCTCACACTACTACACTCCTCCATTTTGAGCCTCTTCAGAATCTCCTTTATATACTTCTTCTAGTAGACAAACATCTCATTCTAACCTTACTTGATCTCCATTCCCAAAAAGTAATATATCTCACCAAGATCAATCAGCTCAAATACCTTCATCATATCCTTCTTGAAAACTTCAATCTGAGTTGCATCACTTCTTGTCATCAACATGTCATCTACATATAGAGAGATAATCTACTCCTAACTTCTTCACATAGAGAGTGGGTTCACTCATGCTCTTCACAAAACCTAAGTTTAGAAAGTGCTCATCCATCTTGCTGTACCATGCTCTAGGAGCTTGTTTTAACCCATGAAAAGCCTTTCTTAACAGATACACCTTCTTTTCTTGACCTAGTGTAATAAAGCTTTCTGGTTACTCAACATAGATTTTTTTCCTCTAATATTCCATTCAAGAATGTTGACTTCACATCCAACTGATGCATCCTCCAACCTTGTTGAACTAACACAACCAAAATCATTCTGATTGTATCGATCATTACCATAGGTGTATCAACTTATAACCGACCCATTTTATCGGATCCAAGCATAAGGCGCCACATTTCTTACCCACTTAACTAAATTATTCAGTCTACTAAAAACTATATTGAATATACATTTATTTATTAAAATTTCCTTCCTAAGATAATATGTTTGAATAATTCATTTATCATTTATCAAAGAACTTTCAAAGATAAATTAAAATCTTATACCAATGTACTTAAAGAAAGAGGCACATTATGGCGGATATTACTATTTTTCATTTGAAAACATGTTTCAAAAAGGGTTCCTCTGTGTGCATAATATTGCCCTCGGTCTAACACCATGGCACATTCTTGGCTTGGTCCCTCCTAGCGTACAGGTTCCACTCATAGACCTGCAAACCAAAACACGTATATAAGTTTCCAAAGAACTTTACAAGTCTTACTCAGATTTACCTTTTTACAAAAATGTAGATTCTTTTTTGTTACTCCCTGAGTTTGGTTTCCCTCTCAAAAAATGGTGGATATATTTCTGATTCTCAATTGGCGGATAACCATAAGTTAATTATTGCATTTAACCATCTTATACTCCTTTCACGTTAACTATTTTACACCAATCCCTTATAGATTGTAGTTAGATACGCTTTTTAGATCATTACCCAGCGGGTTCTATTCTTGGCGGATTCTTTAAATACTCTCACGATTACTAGAATACTTGTTACCTTATACCTTCAAATCAACCCATAAAAACAGATTTAATGGGGGAATATAATAGTTTAATTCTTGAAATAGAAATTCCAAATGGCTTTCGTACAGGATTCAATAGTTTTCAGGTATGGCAGACTCATACACTACCAACATTCTAGATGTCCCAAGTTCCCTGTCATGGCAAATCACTACGATAGATTCAATAGTTGGTTATTCTGTCGAGTATTCTACTGGAAAATGCCTCACAATCATACTCAGATCTTACACACGACAAACTAGTATCTCTCCACTTGATCATTAAGAATTCATTCCACTAATTTCTGAGATAACACACTACAAGGGTTTTCAAAAAGAGCTTGCCATAGAGTGTTCCCAAAGGATTCACCACAAAGGCTTTCTAGAGAATTTAACACAAAGGCTTTCCAAAGAAATTTGTGTTTATTGTCCTGGAGAACCATTTCGGTGGATACCATGAGCTCCTCCCACATGGTCTTATACCTTTACGCCCCATTGGCCTATTATCACATGATGCCATGGCCATGAACTTCTACAGATTTAACTCGTGATCTGTCAATTTGGTTAGCATTGCAACTACCCCATCAGATACTACACAATAAATCTCTTTCTTACCATTTTACTTAACTCGAAATTGTCAGACACTGAACGCATATATCAATGAAGTATAAAACAAGAACTATAACACACTAGTAGTAATACCACATAGTACACAACGCCGTACTATTATGCACATTGTTCACCTCATTTACGTATTTGTACATATCTCTAATAGACATGCATTCAAATAATTCCATGACATGCAAGAGTCAAGTTTAGAGAGTCACTAGAGACCTACCTTTACCTCGACCAAGAGTTTTTGCTTCAACAATCTTTCTTGACCCAGCAAAAACTGCTTACAAGATCATAAGATTTCCATTAGAATCCCCATTACAGACATTTTACTAATATTTCAACTACAAGTGACCCTCATGCAGGACCTTCCTATAACACTATTTTCTTCTATAGTTGTAATATGAAAAATTGTAAAGCTTACTAGAAGGCTGTATCATCCATCTTAGTTCGACCTTATTGAAGAGGAAGATGAGGATGTTGAGGTTAGAAAGAAGACCTTGAACCTTTAGCAGATAGCCTAAAACCATTTGAAGTGTCTATTTCCCCTAAATATTTTCTAGGTCCCCCGATTTTCTTACCAGTTCTAAGGTAGGTGAAAGAAAATTCGGCGAAGATTATCTTCACTGTTGACGATATGCTCGCGATATTAAGTAATAAAATTTATAAAAACTGATCGCACCAAAAACTAACTAATATCACAATTTTAAAGGCAAGTGCACCTATCGAACAGTAGTATAGTTTAGCGGAAAGACCGAGTTATCGTACCCAAGGGAACCAAAAGTATTGATACTTACTTCCTTTCTATTATCTAGCCTAAAAATAAAAGAGGATTGGTTGAAACTAATTCTAAAACTAACTAAAAGTGCACAAAAAGTAAATTGGGGAAAACTTTAGGGAAAAGCTGATTGATATGAGCAATACTTAAGGGAGAATCCACCTAGACTTCACTTGTTATTAACTTCTTGAACTTGATGATTTCTTTACTTAACTTGATCCGTAGAGATCCCTAACTTATGTTAATACCTCTTTCGAGGATAAGAACAACTAATCCTAGGTGGTTAATTAAAGTTTTCTTATTAATTAACACCCCTAGGTTGCATTAATTCGACCTATGGATCCCTCTATTAGGTTTGACCCTAATCTGGCAGATTTATGTCGCCCTATGTCTAGGGTTGCATGCAACTCCACTTAATTATGGTAGATCTACTCTTAAAACAGGGACTTTTGCTCTTCTGCCTAAGCACATCAAGTTCTTGAAGTAATACCTAGGATTATTAAATCAAGAATGAAGAACACATAATTAAGAATAATTCAAGTATTTATCAAATAATTCAAGAACAAATAATAACAAGATCTGTCTTAGGTTTCATCCCCCTCAAGTATTTGAGGGGTTTAGTTCATAATAAAGAAAGAAAACATCTCAGAAGAATTAAGATAACAAAACATAAAGAACCCAAAAACCCTTGAAGGAATTTAGGGAGATCCTCTGTCTTGATGTAGAACTCTGGCTTCTGGGATGAATCAATCGGTCTCTCTTGGAGCAATCCCTTACTTTCACTCCTTGTGTTGGCAGAATTATGGCGCTCTTTCTTGAAAGAAAAGAGTATATCTTTAGAGTTGCCTCTTGGGGTCTTTATATAGAGGTTAGAATGGCTCTCTTAGCCCCTAAGTATCCAAATCCGAGTGAAATTCCTCTTCCTCACGATAGGGACACGCCCGTGTGCCACGACAAGAGGCCTGTGAGAGTCTGTCGATGGAGGCACGGCCGTGTGGCCTGGCCGTGCTTGTCGAGGGCTAGACCGTGTGGTCTTCGTGTAGCATGACCGTGTGCCACGGCCGTGTGGTGACTCCTTGGGCCGTGTCATTTTTCTATTTTGGCCAATTTTCCTCGTTTTTTGTCCATTTTTCATTCTTTTCTTTTCCCTATGCTCTCCTAAGTATAATATATGAAAAAGAAAGATTAAGAGCACCAATTCTCACAAAATTAATGATAATCCACCCAGAAATTAAGCTAAACATGGGGTAAAAATATGTATAATTTATCGTTTATCAACCAGTCATGGAGAGGTTAAGCCAATCTAATTTACTCCTATTGAGAAATAGCTAACCATGTTACTTATGAAAACTTATTTAGTTGGCTTGTTTAAGTGTACAAGTAATCGTACTATATCTTGGCGGAGACTCTCATTTGGCACAATCCTTAAGACAATTAAGCCTCTTACGGTTTTCTTATACACCTGACAGTCTTTTCGTGTTTAAACAAACTCTAGGGCGTACACCCTTCATAGGTGCGCACTTTCTTAGGCGTAATCTTTCTCCTCTTAGGACCATCCTACAATCAATTCATTATATACCGCCAATGATTGGATGCTTTAACGCTAGTATGTGTTAACACTCTAATTTACCAACTAACCATTCGAGTGGTGGGCTAAGTTGTCATAGTGTGTCTAAAATAGAATTAACGTACGTTATCTCACTCTTAATTGGATTCATAAATTCTAGGGTGTGAGGACAAGAGCAAAAGTTTCAAAAAATTGACTCTCCAAACTTGTGCATATCCTTTCACAACCAACATTTTCTTATACTTGTTCACTAAGCCAGCAAGATTAAGTTTGGTTTTGAAAACCCACTTCACTCCAATCACCTTTCTGTTTGCGGGCCTCTCAAGTAGCTCTCATGTCTGATTTTTCTCTATCATACCCAACTCTTACTTTATTGCCTCCATCCACTGCTAACCATTTTTGGCTTCCTTATACTATGCAGGTTCAAGAACAACCACATTGCACCTCTTACAAAGTTTACTCAATGGTCTTGTACCTCTAACTGGTATATCATCCATTAGTTCATCAGGATTGAAACAAAACTCCTACTTCTTTTCTTCTGCATCACTTGTCCAATCCCACTGTTCATCTTCTAGGAACTAAACATCTCTTCTTACAATCATTTTCCCTACTTGAAGTTGATAGATTCTATAGGTTTTTAACACCAGGCTATAACCAACAAATATTTCATACTCAAATTTCTCTCCTAACTTGTCGCTCTTAACCTGTGGCACATTAGAAACATAAACAACCAAATACATTTAGACTCTTCAGAGTTGGCTTCATCCCAAACCAAGCTTCATAAGGTGTTTTCTTCTCCAAAACCCTTGGAGACTATCTATTCCAAAAAAAAAATAGTTGTGTTAGCCTTGGAGACTTCTCATGCAACATAACCTAGTCATCTCCATAATGGTCTTATTTTTCCTCTAACTAAATCCATTCTGTTGTAGAGAGTAAGGAGCAGTGAGTTGGTACTCTATCCTGGCCTCCTCAAAGAAAGAATTTAACCTTTGTGAGGTATATTCAGTCTCATTATCAAATTTGACAACCTGAATCTTACAACCACTTTGATTTTCAACCCATCTTTTTTACTTCAAAAACACTTTAGCAACCTTAGAGTTTTCCTTCATGAAGTAAATCTAGCACATTCTGGTAAAATTATCAATAAAGATAATGAAATACTTATTGTCATTCAATGAAGAAGTTGCTTGAGGACCATACAGATAAGTATAGATCAACTGCAACTTCTTTTTGGCTCTCAAAGTTGAGTTTTTGAAAAGCAATTGATCGCGTCCAGACATGTTTACACCAAGGCTATGATTCAACACAAAACAATTATAATCTAGTGGTGTACCGCATGTGTGACAAGCTGAGTTATAATATCTGTAGTGTTACAATGGAACACCCGAGTAATTCCATGGATCGAACCCAAGAGAGTTCGGGGACTAAGTGATTCCTAAGCAACAAGCATGCAACCATGAAGTCTAGTTAACTACTTACTAAGTCCTATATTACAACAATTCATAATTAAGGATAATTATGCTAATTAATTACCTAACACTAAAAATGACCAAATTGTAAAATAGACAAAATTAAGCAATTAACAATTCAATAAATAAAAATAGTTGGTTGAATTCCATGTTGCTAATTAGTCTTTGAATTAGGGATCTAAAAATCTTAAACTTCTGAGTGGCTCAATTTTACCTCCCGGCCACCATTTTACCAAATTAGACGACTTAGTTTGGTTTATCTCTCAACCACACCAAACTAACTTGGGACAACCAAATTGGTGCTCAATACGATCTCCTCTCAATCTAACCTATCTATTTTTTCCTATAGACGTCAATTCTAAGTTTTGAATTTTGTTCTATTTAGTCCAGTTTTTATAATTTAGTCTTTGTACCAAAAACTAACCAAACAACATTTCCATCAACCAACCACCATACATTTAGCTGCTCATCATCATTCCCATTCAAGCAACAACCCAATATACATTCAAAGCATACACTAAAATAAGCACAATGAATAAGGTTCAAGAAAGCTTAGCGATTTCTTGATGGTTGCTTAAGGAGAATAAAGGTGGTAATAATGTAGGTGCAAAATATCAAGAAAGTCTAGATTTTTAACTAAGAAAAAAGAAACAAAGCTGAGCTATATTAAATGCTATGGATTAAAATAAAAATACAAAGAGAGTTTTGAGTACTAAATAGCAATTACAACAAAGCTACAGTAAAAACTAACTAACTACCAACTGATACAACTAAAAACCAAAAAAAGTTAAAACTCAACACTAGAATAATAAAGAAGAAGAGAACAAGAAAGTTAAAAAGGTGAAACAAAAGTGAAGATAGCAAGCCCCTTTCCATTATCAACTAACAATGGCTTTTAACATCTGATTACAACCCAAAATTTTAGACCAAAATGCCCCTAGACACTATATTTTGATTAGGGTTGTTGTTGGAAAAAAACTACCCTTGCTGTAATTTTTGTCTCCATCAATGTAACACCCCTAACCCGTGTCTATCACCGGACTAAGGTTAAGAGGCATTACCGGACATATCAGAACTTTTCATAAACTTTTTTATCAAACATTATTCATACATTATTATTCCATATCAAAACATACACATAGGGTCCCTTTAGAAGGTCTACGAGACCTTTAACATGCATTAGAAGAAGGTTGGGACTAAACCTAGCTCATACAAATTTTTCCAAAACTTAGAAATTTTTTTCAAAGTTACAGAGGTCACACGCCCATGTGGACAGGGCGTGTGCCTCACACGGCTTTAGACAAGCCAGTGTGTCTAGGCCGTGGCAAAACAGGGCATATAGACTAACTTACTCACACGGCTATAAGATACGCCCATGTGCCAGGCCGTGTGAAAATTAGGGAGGCTATTGACTTGGCCACACAGCCTAACACACGCCCGTGTATGTGACCGTGTAGTCTGCCCAGGCTCACTTTGAAGTGGCCCTCGAGCAACACAGTAGAGACACACGCTCGTGTCTCTGACCGTGTGGGCGCAAAATAAGCCATTTACAAGGCCAACTAGCCACCCATGAGTCCTCCCTACAAGATCAAAACCAAAACATTTCATACCAAATTTTTAGCTAATTCACAACCAAAACATGTACAATTTATACCATATATTTCTCATCCGTATTCCTACTCAATTTCCATACTAAATCATGCCAAAACATTAGTCAAGCTCATACCAAAGCATCTGTTTCATAACACATTATATACCATCACATTTCATATCCACAACCATACCAAAATTCACAACTATCACATACCAAATTGACCATTTCTTTTGGTCATTCATTAACATCCAAACATACCATTTTCCCAACATATAATCCATACCAAAACCAAACCATATTTTGCATCCATAAACTAGCCATATCACATGGCATAATATTCACAACTCATAAACGCATCTCAACTTATCTAAACTATACATGCCATACTTAAATATTTACACTTTCAAAAGGTACCAAAGTCAATTTTGATAGTGTGGTGATGATCATCGACGATTCCTGAGCTTCAGTTAGCTTCGATATCTATAAAACAATGCAAACACACACAAAGTAAGCTTCAAAGAGCTTAGCAAGTCATATACAAATAAACTTATTATCAAAGCAAATATTCATCATATCATACACATGATCCATATCCAAATACATTCCGAAACCTTATTGATCACATATATATCACATTTTCCCAATTCACTTACACATATGTCATATTTTTCCATTCATATTTCACATATCTTCAATGGCACATATACAAACCTTTCATGATCAAATATTGAACATATCTCAAACGCACCTGATTCAGATATATCTTAACATAGTCATACATTTCTCGAAATGCCCGTTGAACCGTGCAAAATCAAATAGGATACAAGGATGGCTCGGAAAGCTCGTTCAATGCCAACGTCCCAGACGTGGTCTTACATGTAATCAACATCGATGCCACTGTCCCAGACAGGGTCTTACACGAAATCAGATACGATGCTGATGTCCTAGACATGGTCTTACACATAAATCACAAATTGATGCCAACGTCCTAGACGTGGTCTTACACAAAAACTCATATAAGATCCTATGTCATGACATATGTATCCTATACTAACTCAATCACATCATTAAGTCCCCCATGACAATGTTTTACTAATTTGAGTCTCAAAAGGGTGTAAAACTAAGCAAAAAAATTTATTAATGCTTAAAGCTAAAGATCAACAAAACAAATAAAAGACACTTAAATTGCTTGAGAATTAACTTTTCGAGCGTATTGGAAAGTTTAATTTGACGTATCAATTTACGAAAAATCAACAACCTTGTTTAATTTCCATTCAAGCAAGCTTTGAACCTCGAGTTCAACTCTTCTAGAATTGGTAGCCCAATTTCCATATCATTCTTCTACATGAACTGTAAACCTCTGTGATGAAATTGCCCTAACCTCTCATGCCACAATTTAGAGTCACTAACCTAACACTTGAATTCCACTTGCTTCTTCTTGAGTGGATTCAAATAGAAATTCTTCTTTTGCATCTTGATCCTAAATAGTTCATTGCCACTAGAGTCCAAGATCGAACACCTTCCTTCTTCAAACATATGTTGGAAAAAATTCGATTAGAAAATGATTTTCTTACACAGTGAAAAAATAAAATTTTGAAAATCAAGCCAGTTTGTGAGATTAAAATCAAGCCAGTTTGTGATATTTATCGAAATAAACTTTTTCCGATAATAATACCTATACTTTGAGCGAGACTAATCCTAGACATTCCCGACTTTCAACCAAACAGTCTTCTCCACTATTCTCATACCACGAATTGCTTCGAGTGTGAGCTCAAACAATTACGAATCAAACATAGAACTAGAAATAATTTTCTTTATTTTCAGTAGGAAAGTAAATCTCTCTTATAGAAACGGGTAGAATTGTTATTCCTAGAAAATACAATTTACACTTAGAAATAAATTCTCACTATTTTCCAGTAGACTAACAGTATGTCAAAGTTGTATATAAACTATTGTGTTTTAGCCCTATTGATGCCAACTATTTATAGTGAGAGGAAGTGAAACCCTAGTTAAACAAGTAGAATGCATTCAATGCCTACTTAATAGAAAAAAAAAATCCCTTGTTGAACTAGGAGAGAGAGGGGCTAGGGGTGAGCGTTCGATCGAATCGAATGAAAAAATTTCGAGTTAATCGAATTAACGAATCATATTTTATCATCCTAATTTGATTTGAAATTTTCTCGAATCGAGTCGAGTGAAATGGAATTCGAATCGAATCGAATCGAATATATTTGTTCGAGTTAAATTTTAAAAAATAATTTTGGGTCCTTATAACCACTATTACTCACCGTAATAAAATTTTCCACTGTAATCAATTTTTAATTAACTTTCATCACCTCATAATTTATTTATTAATGTTTTATATACGAGTTAGCTTCTTTGCTTGCTTAGTTGTTTCAGTTATCTTCAGATTCTTGCCACTATGTATTTTAGAATTAAAAAATATATTAAATGTAAAAATGTGATTTTTCAATAAAATTTATTTTAAAGATAAAATGTGAAATTGATACTAGTATAAAATTTTAACACGAATATTTTATGGCATCATAAATAATTCAATTTTAATATAAATATTCAATATGACTAAACAATTCAATAATATAAATAATATGAAATGTGAAATTTAATTTAATAATATAAATAGTAGATATAAATAAAATTATTACTATTTATGTTTAGGGATTTTTTATTGGATAATTTTGATTTTTTATTTGGGAGTAAAGGGTGAGAAGTAAAAGTTTAGGAGGAAAATAAAAAGTTTTGGTGAGTAAAAGTTTGAGAGAAAGTAAATAGGGGTTGTAAAATTTAGAGGGAAAATATGAAAAAAATTTGAGGGGGGGATGGGTTTGGGGTAAATGGGGGGTGGGATGGAAAGGGAGTAAAAGTTTAGGGGGAAAGTGGGAGGAAATAAAAATTTGAGGGCAAAATAAAAAGTTTTGAGGGTTTTGGGGAGTAAAATTTTTAGAAAAAATAAATGGGAGAGTAAAATTTTGATGGGAAATGGAGTTTGAGTAGATGGGGAGTTAGGATGGAAGGGGAATAAAATTTTTGGTGGGAAAGTGGGAATGAGTAAAAATTCTGAGGGAAAAGTAAAAATGTTTAAGAGTTTAGGGTAAAAATGTAAAATATTATAGTTTGATATTTGAATTATTCGAATTATTCGAGTTATTCGAATTTAAAAATTCAACTCGATTCGAACTCAAAATTCAAAAAAAATTCGAGTTGACTCAAATAACTCAATTAACTAGAAAAACTTGATTCATTTAACTTGAAATTTAATTTTTTTCGATTTTTTCAAGTCGAATCGAATTTTGCTCACCCCTAAAAGGGGCTAATAGGGTGGGCTTCCCCTCATATGTATTATGATGGGGATTCAGGCCCCTCCTTTTTTTATGTCCAATTATATATGCTTTTTGGACTTTTAACCCAACACTTAATAATTTAATCCAATCTAATACATGTTTTTTTGTTTCTTAAAATATACATTATTTATTAAATTAATTTTAATTAATTAGTTTTCCAATTAAATAATTTTCTTAACCCAATTTTAATTCCATTAAAATCATGACAACTTTACTGTAAAAGAATCTACGAGAAAATATATTTAATTTTTCTACACGTAACGGATTCACAATAACCAATTAATTTAATTCCATTTTCAAACTTCAATTAATTAATTAATCATTTAAAAAATCATAAATTAATTCTTAGGTTATTTTCATACTCAGTGAGAAAACCACATTCATTTCAAAATGTTACTCATTTGTCTAATTTTATCATTTTTATCCATTTATGTTCATTTGATTCAACATGGAATTCATTTATGGTTTTAATGAGCTGGCGGAGAGACCGGTTTGATATATGTGATTAGGGGTCAAAAGATTTATAATTAAAGTTTGAAATTTTCGCCTATTAATTATAAACTCATTTAGTCACTAATTTATTTCACTATAGTATCGTGACTGATCTCTCCCTATTGACATACCATTACGAAAGCTACTTGATTTATGCTCGTCCAATGACCTTGTCATAAGTTTGTTACCCTTATAGGGTATCATTTATATCTTTGGGATAAATTTATTCCCATAATATGATCCTATTTTTCTTACGGTAACCATTACATCTTCATTCATAAAAAGTCAACTATTATCAAATAATAATTAAGTCATTCATCACAAAGACAAACGACCCGTAGCCACGTTTATTTTTCATCTATTATGTAGTGCCAATGAGAGAATATCATTCACCCATGTATTGGGTTATGAATTTCATTACTGTGAATTATGCTACTTACTATAGAAGTTATATAACTAATGTACCAACTTTTGGTTTCTTATGTATTGGAATTTAGGCTTTTACTTAGGCTCCATTTGTTTGCCAGTAAAACATTTTCTGGAAAAGCTTTTCAACATTTTCCAGCCTTTTTCAGTATTTGTTTGGCTAAAAATATTTTCCTAAGGTAAAAGGTATTACAAAACACGGAAAAGAAGCCTTTAATTTACGAAAATGTCTTACCCTTTGTAATATCCCGAATTAGGGCCTAATCGAAATAGTGGTTTCGTGACCACAAATTCGAGGTAGAAATAATTATATTATAATTATTTTGATGTTTATGATATGATTTTATGATGGTGTGAAAATTTCGTGAAGAAATTCTAAGCGTAAAGTGCTTAATTTGGAGTTAGGGATTAAATCGAATAAGTTGCAAAACTTGCATTCTAGAAGTTTTCAGTATGAAATTGCTTTGAAATATTAATTAGGAGGTCTTAAACGGTAATTAGACCCATTTTATGTTCATGGACAAACTAGGACATGGAAGGAATTTTTGAAAGTTTAGTATGGAGGGGCATTTTGGTCATTTGGACATTTAATGAAATAAAAAGGGAAAAATAACACAAAATTGGTCATCTTCTTCATTACCACGAAATTTCAAGGGTTCTCCATAGCTAGGGTTTGTTTCAAGCTTCCAAGCTTCATAGTAAGTGATTCTAAGCCCCGTTTTTAATGATTTTTACGTTTTTGAAATCCCGGTAGCTCGATAAAGCTTATGTTAGCAATAATTTAAGTTAGGGTTCATATTTGGAAAAATACCCATAGGTGAAATTTGTGTATTTTGATGTTTTATGATAGAATATGAGGTTTTAAATTATGTTAGAAAACTTGTGCTACTCGGTTTTAAGTAAAAACGAGTAAAATGGCTTAATCGGTAAAAGTACATATTATTCATAAGTATGTGTTTTAGTGGGAATTTGAGCTTGCTAATGGTAAATAAATGATCAGCATGTCCTAAAACATAAGAATTTGTGATAAAATTCAATTCTCGAGCTTTGGGGCAAAAGTGTAAATATGCAAAAGTTTAGGGGCAAAATTGTAATTTTTCCAAAATTTGAATTTAGGACTATTTTGATAATGTGAGTATTAAATAAGCTAAATGTGTTATTTTAGATCAAGAAAGACATGGAATCAACCTTGATCGAGGAAAAGAAAAGATTACGGACTAAATTGCAAAAATCTTTGTATTTTGGTACTAAGGTAAGTTCATGTGCAAATAATGTAACATAACTGTTATTTTTAAGTTAATCGATGTTATTTATATGATATGCTGATTTTTATCATGAAATATATGCTTTGTGGTTATTTTTGAACAATATGCAAATTATATGTGCTACTTGTTAAATATAAATTGCTACCGAGTATTGGTTCCGGTATTATGTGGAAGACGGCAAGGATAAGTGATCGAGGAAAATCCCGTTTGAACCTTGGGAATAGATTAGGATACAAGTGACATGTCACTAGGATGGTTTGGCACCCGAGCTCGTTGAGTTGAGTCCGAGTTCACTTATGGGTGCGAATGTCCGAACTCGTTGAGTTGAGTCCGAGTTCGTGAGATGTAACTAGGCATCCGAGCTCGTTGAGTTGAGTCCGAGTTCACTTATGGATGCGAACGCCCGAGCTCGTTGAGTTGAGTCCGAGTTCGTTTATGGGCGGGTTACATGATTGATTGATTACATATTCAGCACTTATGTGCAAATGATCCGTGTATCCGAGTTGTATTCCAATGTGTTCAACGGGTAAAATTCAAGTGAAATGGAAAGGCACTCAAGACGTAAGTGACAATTCGGTAATGTTGAGAAATGGCCGTATTGGACAGGTATGTACTTAACCCTTGGGTTGAAAACCGAGACAACAACAAAAATGTGGTAAGATGAAGTATGATGACTAGAATTGCGACATATGTTTTGGTGATGCTATGTTAATGTTGTTTGGCATAATGACTTTGTTATGTTACTTGTTATTTGCATGTAAACTTACTAAGCATTTATGCTTACTCCCTCCTTTTCATTCATTGTAGTTTTGGACAAGCCGGCTCGAGAATCTGGATAGGTCGAAGACTCGTTCACACTATCCAAAGGACTTTTTGGTAAAAGGCTTGTAAGATTTAGTATGGCATGTATAGTAATATACCTATTTTGTGTAAATAATCTTGTGATATGGTGGTGGTTTGGTTGAGGAAATGCTTGATAATGTTGAGTCATTGAAATGGCTAATATAGATTATGTTTGATGTCATGAAAGAATAATAGGTTATCTAGTATATAAAAGCTTTTATGAAAATGAAATTAGCCATAAAACAGAACATTGCAGCAACACTGACGTGAGTTTGAAAATTCACTAAAAATCATATAAATCGAATTTGATGATGGATTAGTTATGAAATTGAAGCTTATCATGTCTACTTTCATATGGAAGAAGAAAAATAGGTAAAGGAGTTATACGTTATGAGATATTTGAGTTTTAGTGAAACAGGGCCAGAGCAATTTCTGGATCCCCTGTTCCAACTTTGAAAATTCACCATAAATTGTAAAAAAAATAATTAGGAGGATTAATTTATATGCCTAGATTCCTTATTGAATCTAGTTTTGATAGAAATAAACGGTATAGTTATATGAAATTTTTACAGGGAGAAAGTGATTCGTAATGAGTAGAGGTCAGTGCAGTCGAGTTCTGAAACAGGGGAAACTTTAACTAATAAACTGTACTAATCCGCTTAGTCAAAAATTCTAGAAAAAAATTAATGAATAGATATATGAGTCTAGATTCATGGAAAATTTACGGATCTTGATTCCGAGTTTTGTAACTCGAGATATGATTTTTTGAACGACCATGACGCAGAAAACAATTTATTCCGAAAATGAAAATAGATTTTGTAAAGTTGTTTAAAATGGTAAATTGTGTTTAGTAACACCTCAAGCTCGACTCCGGTGACGGTTTCGGACGTGGGGACGTTACATTTGGTGGTATCAGAGCAGGTTTAGTCGGTTCTCGGACTAACGTGTTGTATGTACGGATTTTGCTATACATGCCATATGTGTATATTGTGATAGTGTGACGACTTCTGACCTTTTAAATGATTTTTTTTATAGTAAATGGATCCCGATCCAGCCGTGGCTGATGAAGTAGAGAGTAATGCGCCAGCTCCGGCTGAAGGGGCAGCGCCGACTGAAAATCCACCACCTACTGTTGGTCAGGGAGGAGAAAGGGATCGGGAAGCCTTTCTCCAAATGATGAGTGCATGGTACACTGAGTTCGTTCGTACGAACCCGAATGTACGATCTCCCCCACCTCCCCCAATTCCTCAACCTGTACCCCCGATGCCTCAAGATGTGGGTATGATAAAATTTCAAAGAACTCCAGTTGATAAAATCCGTAAGCTCGGAGCCGAAGAATTCAGAGCTAATATAGATGATGACGTGGAAAAAGCAGAGTTCTGGCTTGAGAATTCCATCCGGGTATTTGATGAATTGTCCTGCACACCTGAGGAATGCTTAAAATGTGCTATATCTTTGTTGAGAGATTCAGCATATAATTGGTGGAAGACACTGATTTCCGTGGTACCGAAAGAGAGGGTAACTTGGGAATTCTTTCAAGAAGAGTTTCGGAAGAAATACATCAGTGAAAGATTTATTGATCAGAAGTGCAAGGAATTTCTTGAGTTGAAACAAGGTAACATGACCGTTACAGAATATGAAAGTGAGTTTGTTCGACTGAGTAAGTATGCCAGAGAATATGTTCCTACCGAGGCCAAAATGTGTAGGCGATTTGAAGATGGGCTCAATGAAGAAATTAAAGTATTTGTTGGGATTCTTGAATTAAAGGAAATGGTGGTACTTGTCGACCGAGCTTGCAAGGCTGAAGAACTACTTAAAGAGAAGAAAAAGGCAGAATCTGAGACACGAAACTGGAAGAAAAGACAAATGACTAATGCACCCTCACAGCAATCCGGAAGATCAAGAAATATGAATCCTCGTTCCCAAGTTTCAGCTGGACAATCCTATGGGAATTTTAAGAAGCAAAATATGGGTCCTAAGTCCCAAACTACTTCGGCAGCCAGTGTAGGAAACACGAGATTTGTTAAACCCGAGTGTCAGCGGTGTGGTAGAAATCATTTTGGTCCGTGCAGAGCAAACGAATGTTTCCGATGTGGTTCTCTGGATCATTTTATTAGAGACTGCCCCGAGAGAATTGAAAAAGAAAAATTTCAGAATACAAAAGCTAGTGGTGCAGATTCGCGAGGAAGGTATCCAAGAAAAGCTGGGAGTGAAGCAAGTAGCAAGAATGTAGCCAGAGATGCAGCAGTTAGATCTGAAGGAAGGGCTCCGGCTAGAACTTATGCTATTAAAGCTCGTGAAGATGCTTCCTCTCCCGATGTGATTACCGGTATATTTTCTCTTTATGATGTTAATGTTACTGCTCTAATTGATCCTGGTTCTACTCATTCATATGTGTGCATGAAATTGGTGTCTAGCATGAATATACCTGTTGAGAATACAGAATTTATGATTAAAGTGTCAAACCCGTTAGGCAAATGTGTTATAGTTGATAAAGTATGCAAGAAATGTCCTTTAATGATTCGGGGTTATTACTTTCCGGCCGACTTGATGTTGTTGTCGTTTGATGAGTTTGATGTTATTTTGGGTATGGACTGGTTGACATTGCATGATGCCATAGTAAATTGTAAACAGAAAGTTATTGAACTAAAGTGTGAAAATGGTGAAATTCTGCGGGTTGAATCAGATAAATCAGAGGCATTGTCTAGTGTAATCTCTTCAATGTCGGCTCAGAGATATTTGAGAAAGGGTTATGAAGCTTATCTGGCATATGTATTAAATACAAAAGAAATAGAAAAGAAAGTGGAATCAGTGCCGATTGTATGTGAATTTCTGGATTATTTCCTGAAGAATTGCCGGGTTTGCCTCCAGTCAGGGAAGTAGAATTTGGTATAGAGTTGATGCCGGGAACAGCTCCAATCTCGATTGCTCCGTATAGAATGGCACCAACAGAGTTGAAAGAATTAAAGTCACAGTTGCAAGAGTTGACAGACAAAGGCTTTGTGAGACCGAGTTTTTCATCTTGGGGTGCTCCGGTATTGTTTGTGAAAAAGAAGGATGGTTCGATGAGATTGTGTGTAGACTATCGGCAATTAAACAAAGTGACAATTAAGAACAAGTATCCATTGCCAAGAATTGATGATTTGTTTGATCAGCTGAAAGGAGCGACATGGTTTTCAAAGATTGATTTGAGATCTGGATACTATCAGTTGCGGGTAAAAGAGTCAGATGTGCCTAAAACTGCTTTTAGAACAAGGTATGGTCATTATGTATTTTTAGTTATGCCGTTCGGATTAACAAATGCTCCTGCTGTGTTTATGGACTTGATGAATCGAATATTTCGGCCATACTTGGATAAATTTGTTGTGGTATTTATAGATGATATCTTGATTTATTCGAAAGATGAGACAGAACATGCTGAGCACTTGAGGATAGTTTTGCAAACTTTACGAGACAAGCAGTTATATGCCAAGTTTAGTAAAAGTGAATTTTGGCTTCGGGAAGTTGGATTTTTAGGTCATATTGTTTCGGGTGATGGTATACGGGTTGATCCCAGTAAAATTTCAGCTATTGTGGATTGGAAGCCACCGAAGAATGTAACCGAGGTTAGAAGTTTCTTGGGGCTAGCCGGATATTATCGACGGTTTGTGAACGGATTTTCTATAATTGCTGCTCCTATGACTAGATTACTTCGCAAGGATGTTAAATTTGGGTGGACGGAAGAATGTCAACAAAGTTTTGAAGAATTGAAAAAGTTATTGACAGAGGCACCAGTGTTAGTACAGCCCGAGTCAGGTAAAGAATTTGTGGTATATAGTGATGCTTCTCTAAATGGTTTGGGATGTGTACTGATGCAAGAAGGAAAGGTCATGGCTTATGCTTCAAGGCAGTTAAAACCTCACGAGAGGAATTATCCGACCCATGATTTGGAGTTGGCTGCGGTGGTGTTTGCTTTGAAGATTTGGCGACATTATCTGTATGGTGAGAAATGTCGGGTATACACCGACCATAAAAGTCTTAAATATTTGATGTCACAAAAGGACTTGAATTTGAGACAACGAAGATGGTTGGAGTTATTAAAAGATTACGAGCTTGTGATTGACTACTATCCAGGAAAAGCAAATGTAGTTGCTGATGCTTTGAGTAGAAAACTGTTGGCTGCTTTGAGAGTTATGAACACTCAGTTGGAAATGTCAGATGATGGTTCCATTCTGGCCGAACTAAAAGTAAGACCGATGTTTTTACAAGAGATTTGTGAAGTTTAGAAAAGCGATGAAGACTTGCAAGCCAAAAGAAAGCAATGTGAGGTGGATACAGAGTCAGATTTCAGAATCGGTCCTGATGGTTGCTTGATGTTTAAAGATCAGATTTGTGTACCGAAAAATGAGGAGTTAATTCAAAAGATTTTGCAGGAAGCACATGGTGGTTATTTGTCGATTCATTCAGGCAGTACGAAAATGTATAATGATTTGAAGAAAATGTACTGGTGGAAAGGAATGAAAAGGGATATATCAGAATTTGTGTCCAAATGCTTAATTTGTCAACAGGTGAAAGCAGAACACCAAGTGCCTTCAGGATTACTTCAGCCTATTATGGTTCCTGAATGGAAATGGGATCAGATTACTATGGATTTTGTTTCAGGGTTGCCGTTAACTCCAGGAAAGAAAGATGCCATTTGGGTAATAGTTGACAGATTGACTAAATCGGCTCATTTCATTCCAGTACGTATGGATTATTCTCTTAACAAGTTAGCTGAATTGTATGTTAGAGAAATTGTTAGACTACATGGAATACCATTGTCAATCATTTCAGACAGAGATTCGAGATTTACTTCGCGGTTCTGGCAAAAGTTGCAAGAAGCGTTAGGTACAAGGTTAAATTTCAGTACTGCTTTTCATCCACAGACGGATGGGCAATCAGAAAGAGTAATTCAGATTCTTGAAGACATGCTTCGATGTTGTGTATTAGAGTTTCAAGGAAGCTGGGAAAGATATTTACCGTTGGTGGAATTTGCTTATAATAACAGTTACCAGACAAGTTTGAAAATGGCACCTTATGAAGCATTGTATGGTCGTAAGTGTCGGACGCCTTTGTATTGGACCGAACTCAAGGAAAATCAGATTTATGGGGTCGATCTAATTAAAGAAACTGAAGAAAAAGTGAAGGTAATTCGAGATTGTTTGAAAGCCGCTTCGGATAGACAGAAATCTTATGCAGATTTGAAACGAAAAGAAATCGAGTTTCAAGTTGGTGATAAGGTATTTTTAAAGGTGTCTCCGTGGAAGAAAGTCCTCAGATTTGGACGGAAGGGTAAGTTAAGTCCGCGTTTTATCGGGTCGTATGAAATAACTGAAAGAGTTGGACCAGTAGCTTATCGATTAGCATTACCATCTGAGTTAGAGAAGATTCATGACGTGTTCCATGTATCTATGTTACGTCGGTATCGCTCGAATCCTTCGCATGTAGTTTCACCGACAGAAATTGAATTACGACCAGATATGACCTATGAAGAAGAACCGATAAAAGTTTTAGCTCGAGAGGTCAAACAACTAAGAAACAAAAGTATTGCTCTTGTGAAAGTGTTGTGGCAAAAGCATGGGATAGAAGAGGCTACATGGGAACCCGAGGAAACTATGAGAAAACAATACCCACATCTGTTTATCGGTAAGATTTTCGAGGACGAAAATCCTTAAAAGGGGGGAGAGTTGTAATATCCCGAATTAGGGCCTAATCGAAATAGTGGTTTCGTGACCACAAATTCGAGGTAGAAATAATTATATTATAATTATTTTGATGTTTATGATATGATTTTATGATGGTGTGAAAATTTCGTGAAGAAATTCTAAGCGTAAAGTGCTTAATTTGGAGTTAGGGATTAAATCGAATAAGTTGCAAAACTTGCATTCTAGAAGTTTTCAGTATGAAATTGCTTTGAAATATTAATTAGGAGGTCTTAAACGGTAATTAGACCCATTTTATGTTCATGGACAAACTAGGACATGGAAGGAATTTTTGAAAGTTTAGTATGGAGGGGCATTTTGGTCATTTGGACATTTAATGAAATAAAAAGGGAAAAATAACACAAAATTGGTCATCTTCTTCATTACCACGAAATTTCAAGGGTTCTCCATAGCTAGGGTTTGTTTCAAGCTTCCAAGCTTCATAGTAAGTGATTCTAAGCCCCGTTTTTAATGATTTTTACGTTTTTGAAATCCCGGTAGCTCGATAAAGCTTATGTTAGCAATAATTTAAGTTAGGGTTCATATTTGGAAAAATACCCATAGGTGAAATTTGTGTATTTTGATGTTTTATGATAGAATATGAGGTTTTAAATTATGTTAGAAAACTTGTGCTACTCGGTTTTAAGTAAAAACGAGTAAAATGGCTTAATCGGTAAAAGTACATATTATTCATAAGTATGTGTTTTAGTGGGAATTTGAGCTTGCTAATGGTAAATAAATGATTAGCATGTCCTAAAACATAAGAATTTGTGATAAAATTCAATTCCCGAGCTTTGGGGCAAAAGTGTAAATATGCAAAAGTTTAGGGGCAAAATTGTAATTTTTCCAAAATTTGAATTTAGGACTATTTTGATAATGTGAGTATTAAATAAGCTAAATGTGTTATTTTAGATCAAGAAAGACGTGGAATCAACCTTGATCGAGGAAAAGAAAAGATTACGGACTAAATTGCAAAAATCTTTGTATTTTGGTACTAAGGTAAGTTCATGTGCAAATAATGTAACATAACTGTTATTTTTAAGTTAATCGATGTTATTTATATGATATGCTGATTTTTATCATGAAATATATGCTTTGTGGTTATTTTTGAACAATATGCAAATTATATGTGCTACTTGTTAAATATAAATTGCTACCGAGTATTGGTTCCGGTATTATGTGGAAGACGGCAAGGATAAGTGATCGAGGAAAATCCCGTTTGAACCTTGGGAATAGATTAGGATACAAGTGACATGTCACTAGGATGGTTTGGCACCCGAGCTCGTTGAGTTGAGTCCGAGTTCACTTATGGGTGCGAATGTCCGAACTCGTTGAGTTGAGTCCGAGTTCGTGAGATGTAACTAGGCATCCGAGCTCGTTGAGTTGAGTCCGAGTTCACTTATGGATGCGAACGCCCGAGCTCGTTGAGTTGAGTCCGAGTTCGTTTATGGGCGGGTTACATGATTGATTGATTACATATTCAGCACTTATGTGCAAATGATCCGTGTATCCGAGTTGTATTCCAATGTGTTCAACGGGTAAAATTCAAGTGAAATGGAAAGGCACTCAAGACGTAAGTGACAATTCGGTAATGTTGAGAAATGGCCGTATTGGACAGGTATGTACTTAACCCTTGGGTTGAAAACCGAGACAACAACAAAAATGTGGTAAGATGAAGTATGATGACTAGAATTGCGACATATGTTTTGGTGATGCTATGTTAATGTTGTTTGGCATAATGACTTTGTTATGTTACTTGTTATTTGCATGTAAACTTACTAAGCATTTATGCTTACTCCCTCCTTTTCATTCATTGTAGTTTTGGACAAGCCGGCTCGAGAATCTGGATAGGTCGAAGACTCGTTCACACTATCCAAAGGACTTTTTGGTAAAAGGCTTGTAAGATTTAGTATGGCATGTATAGTAATATACCTATTTTGTGTAAATAATCTTGTGATATGGTGGTGGTTTGGTTGAGGAAATGCTTGATAATGTTGAGTCATTGAAATGGCTAATATAGATTATGTTTGATGTCATGAAAGAATAATAGGTTATCTAGTATATAAAAGCTTTTATGAAAATGAAATTAGCCATAAAACAGAACATTGCAGCAACACTGACGTGAGTTTGAAAATTCACTAAAAATCATATAAATCGAATTTGATGATGGATTAGTTATGAAATTGAAGCTTATCATGTCTACTTTCATATGGAAGAAGAAAAATAGGTAAAAGAGTTATACGTTATGAGATATTTGAGTTTTAGTGAAACAGGGCCAGAGCAATTTCTGGATCCCCTGTTCCAACTTTGAAAATTCACCATAAATTGTAAAAAAAATAATTAGGAGGATTAATTTATATGCCTAGATTCCTTATTGAATCTAGTTTTGATAGAAATAAACGGTATAGTTATATGAAATTTTTACAGGGAGAAAGTGATTCGTAATGAGTAGAGGTCAGTGCAGTCGAGTTCTGAAACAGGGGAAACTTTAACTAATAAACTGTACTAATCCGCTTAGTCAAAAATTCTAGAAAAAAATTAATGAATAGATATATGAGTCTAGATTCATGGAAAATTTACGGATCTTGATTCCGAGTTTTGTAACTCGAGATATGATTTTTTGAGCGACCATGACGCAGAAAACAATTTATTCCGAAAATGAAAATAGATTTTGTAAAGTTGTTTAAAATGGTAAATTGTGTTTAGTAACACCTCAAGCTCGACTCCGGTGACGGTTTCGGACGTGGGGACGTTACACCCTTTTTATTTCAGTAAGATATTTTCAGGAAAAGAGGCCAACAACGATTCTCAACACCTTGATCTTCCCTTTCCTCTTCCCCTTCCCCCATCCTTGACACCTTAATCTTCTGCTTGTCGTCAGCCAACAACAATTCTCAAAACCAAAAGCCGGTGTTCATCTTTGATTTTGCCCATCTTCGCTTTTCGTTGTCAAAATCTGCACTGCACCACCAGTCAGCGACAATGCTCATCTTCCTCTCTCGAAGGTAAGAATGAAAAAAAAAAAAAGAAATATGTGATTGTTTTTGTTTATTTTTGTACTTATTAGGGAAGGGCTGTGATTTATTCCAGAAAATTGATATGAAAAAGAGAGAGATATGGAGAAAGATTTGGGTTTCTGCTTCTGATGAGTCTGCTTATATCAGCAGCCAAAACTTTTTCTAATATAGATTAAAAACAGGGTAATCTTTTCTAATATAGTGTATTTTTTTCTAAATGATGTGAAGATTATGCTACTGAACAGCTAGAAAACTGTTCTAAATGATGTAAGATTACTCCAAAAAGTTGTTGTAGCTATAGGAAATTTGATCACAGTGCTTACTGTTAATTGTTAACTCCAAAAAAAAAAAGAAGAAACTGTTTGATTTAGCTAAATTGTGCATATGTTGCCCTCTTGCTGAGCTTATTTCACTAAGGCTTGGCATATGTTCTCGGTACATGACCTGTTGTATGGTTTATCTTTGTATTGTTTCTTAGATTCTAGTGTATGTATCACATAGTTAGCTTTGTTGCACAACCTTTTTCTTTTCCTGCACATTTTATCCTTTGTCATAAATAATTTTTTTCTGCTTACAAATTCTCTAATTTAGGGCAACCAAGCATACAAAGATAAGCAATGGCAGAAGGCTTTTGGGTTTTATATTGAGGCTATCAAGCTTAGTGGTAATAACGCAACATATTATAGCAATAAGGCCGCAACATATCTAAAACTAGGAAGGTAAAATTTTACTTTTTTATTGGCTCATCTATTCCAATTGATGATATTTGTAACGCCCCGGATTTTGGGCTTAGAATAAATGAGCTTCGTGTATCGAAGAAATTGAATTTTGGTTGTGCAGGTAAAATTTCATAAATTGTATATTTAGTCTAGTGGATAAGTGTTTTAGGAAGAGTTAGGAGCATTGGAGAAGCCTTAGGTTCAAACTAGGGCTCTAGCAAAAATTTTAATTTTTACTTCCTTAGGGAGACTTTGGCGTTAGACATTATAAAATTTTTGGTTGAAATCTGACACAAGGAAGCGTTGGGCCTAATGGCAAGGAGGTGTTGGGAGTAGGCATGGGGTTCCAGGTTCAAGTCACGGCGTGTGTAGAATTTTTTATTATTACTCAAACAAACCTGGATGTCGGCAGGAAGGCTTTATAAATACTGGGATGAAAATGTGACACAAGTTAAGGTGTAGTCTAGTGGCAGAGGCGTGTTGTAAGGTTTTAAGGGAGCCTGGGTTCGACACTTTGCTCTCGCAAGATTATTTTGGTTTTCTCATAAACAAACCTGGAATTCGGCCTATATACTTTTAATTAATTGGGGAGGAAATGTGACGCAAATAAAGCAGGCAGCTTAGTGGTAAGGGGCGAGTATCATATCCAAGAGGTCGGAGGTTCGAAGCTGGGTAGTAGCAAACTTTTTAGGTATGCTTTGGATAACCCGATTGCTGGTTGGTAGGCCTTTTCAATATTATGAGAGGAGTTTGGACGTATGAGGATGAGGGGCTCGAGTAGATGAAGCGCATGGATATGGTGGTGATGTTTGCGGTTCAAGGAACGATGCCACAGTTATGGATGATTATTTTTGCAATTTGATTGAGCAGGTGGTTGGCATGGACCGAAACTCTTAGGTGGATAAGGGTAGAAACATGGATGAGGATAGGATGAGTTTGGTGGAGTGTTTCATGCGAATTGAGAGGGGGAGGAAGGAGTTTGAGTGTATTTCAAACTCGGTGGATGGCTTGACTTAAAAGGGAAGCAAAGAAAGGAATTGGGCGGCTAGGGTGGTTTCAGTTTCATAGTGTGGGGAATGCGAGTGCCGTTTGGTCAATTTAAGCGACTTCCGAGTTCCTACCTTAATTTCGGTATATTCATGGTGTAGTTGTAGGCTTATTGTTACGGTTCCTCTTCTAAACCAAAAATTGTTTTCTTTTTTGTTTTTCACTCTTTCTTCAATTGATTTCTACTATAGCCAAAACTCTCTTTCGACTTCATCTCCACTTCTCTTAGTCATCCTTTTGGTTTTTCAATTGTAGCCTAATATAGGATCTTCTTCTTCCTTTTTCTTTTGCACCCTGTGTGACTCTTATTTAAATTAAATCCTTTAGCCAAAAACTTAGAATTGAGATGGGAAAAAGGGATGTTAGTGATAAAGTGATGGCAAGGGTACCGGCTAAGATTGAATGCGTGGTTTCTGCTCTCAGGTTTAAGCGGCGAAGGGTGTCAGCTGTTCGGGACTTTCTGCCTGGATGCAGAAAAGGGACTGCATCAGACTTCAGATTAAATAGACAAATCACAATTGATCAATCTAGTTAAGGCAAGTATAATTTGTTCCTGAGTAAGTGATTGTAGTGGATGTGTTTTACATTAATGGGTAAGTGACTAATGAAGTGTAATGTTTGAATATAGGTCCTGGCGATTATGAGTACTTGGTACTCTATGTGGTAAGGTGTGTACTTCTACCCTATGTTTGATAGTTTGATATAAAGCCGAATGTGTGTACACACACCGCACACACAATAGATCGATAAAAGACAAAAAGTCAAAAATTTGGCTTCAGCGACCCCATGGGCTTACAAACGCTCGTGTAAAGAGATCGATACGATGAAAGAGGCCCCATGAGTGATCTCATGGACTTGAACCATTTTTTGGTCAATTGGGCCAAAATGGGCCAAATGGGCCCGAGACGAGTGAAATTGATGGATTGGTAAGAATTGACGAGCCGGTCACGTTGACTAAGTGGCCAAGGTTGGATTTGGGATTAATGGGCCATATGAGAACATGGCCCATTTGGGCATGTATGGGCTTTTGGGTCCTATAGTGTTGTAATTGTTAAAAATGTCACTATATGTACTCAATGATAGTGGGCTTGTTAATGGGCCGAGTTATGTGCTTAAGCCATAATAATAGTAAATGACCGTAATGCCCGTAAGGGCAAAATGACTAAAATACCCCTACCTGTTTTATCACTGATTTTACATGCCATATTTGATACGTTATGTTGCGTTCATGCTTGCATGTGGGATGGGTTTATGCTTAAGGAAGTGTTATGTGAGGATCGCATAGTAGCTTGACGACCATAGATCCACCCATGGCTTTTTAAGCCCAGTATATGATTGGCAGCTTTGCTGCAACATTAAGTAGTGCCACAACCGATGCTACAACAGGAGTGTAGGGATGGGTGGGTCGATATATATATCTCCACAGGAGTGTAGGGCTAGACAGGAGATGGAGTGCAGGGTTGATATGGACATTTAAGCATTGCATGTATTGATTTTGATATTTGACATGGGCTTAAGCCCAATCGAGGCTAATTTGGGCTAAGACCCAATTACCACTGTTGATGTTGATGGGCCAAGGCCCTAATCTAATGTGACTTATTTTGTTGATTGATGAGGGTTGTACACACTGAGTTTTCGAAAACTCATCCCCCACTTTTTAATTTTTTTCAGGTAATCCTCAGTAGGCGGTTCAACATATGGGAGGACTTGGAGGTGGCCATAGTACGAGCAGCAAGAAACTTAGATTTAAATTTTATATTATTTTTAATTACATTTTATTGGGTTTGGTTATAATAAGGCATTTCCTCCAGTTTTGTTTGGTTATGGATTTTATTATGTTAGTTGCTCAATTTCTAGATTTAGGATCGATTTTCAAAAAGGATAATAACGTTTTCAAGTTAAACACACGCTTTCAACTAAGAGCTTCCGCTAACAAGTAAAACTTGAGATTTTAATAAGTAATATAAAAACTAAGATTTTTGAATAGCAACCAAGGTTTTGATCAATCCTTCATTTGAACAAAGTTTATTAAACAGCGAACACTTAAATGTTTTCAAGGTTTTTCAACGACATCGAATTTTTGACTCACCTTTCAATGTGACACTGCCAGATTTGGCCATAATGTCCGGGCTGGGTTTGGGGTGTTACAACATTCTCGAAGGACTTCCTTTATATTTGATTTTTTTTCTTTTTAAAATAGTAACTCATATGGCCATTTTAACGTTGCAAGGGAGCCATTTAAGCAAATATATATCCATCTTCTTTGAAATAGTTATGAAAAACCTTACAATCCTGTATTCAAAACAAACCTTAAAACCCCATACTTAAACATTTTTCTTTGCTTATTTGACTTCCTACACATAATATTAGCTATGTGAGCAAAATTTTTATTTTAAAAACATCATATAATCCAATTTAAAGGAATTCCTTAGATGATGTTGTTAATTGGACTACATTTATTAAATCAAATGGATAGCAGAAGGACTAAATTCTTGGGACTTTTGGTAAATAAAGAAAAAGCTTAAGACTAAATTTTAAATGTTCAAAGAGTGCAGAGACTGGTAGCATAATTAGACCTAAAATATATGTACGAATTAATTGAATTAGTTTCGCAATGAGCGTTGTTTTCATTTTGCATTATTATATATATGTATTCTTTCTATAAAGGCAAGCAACTAAACGGAAAGGAATAAAGCATCTTTCTTGTCCTATGTGATTGGATTGCCCCTAAAATGACTTGCCAAATCTCCACTAGAATTAAAATTTAGCTGATAGACCTTTTTTTTATATTATGTTGGACTTTCACTTTCAGATATCCCTATGTTGTCTTCTCCATATCCGTTCAACAAGCCTGTCAAAAAAGTTAATAGACTCCGTTCAAATTTTATGGCCAAGGCTTGAATTTCAAGCACCTATTTTAACAGAGAAGGCTAAAATTAAATCAATTATGTTGCATGGAATTATGTTCCATCATTAAATAAAAAAATCATTCAACTAAAATACAAGCCATGGTAGGTCAAGGGAAAATAACTGTCAAACCCAATTATTTAACACACACACACACATATATATATATAATAAATAAGTTAACTACATCCACTTTGGTTTTTTTGTACTTGATTTCTTTCCCTCCCTTTAGTTTCCTCCAAGCAGAAGTAGATTGTACCAAAGCTATCAGCCTTGATAAAAAGGTAATTTCTTCTTAGAAAAGATAATGACTTTGATTTTATAATTGTTGTATATTTTATTCCGTACATGGCATTTTTATGCATTATCTTTTATTAAAGTTTACTTAAAATCATTATTTCTACCATGATTCCATTATCTGTTTCAACAAGTGTCTCTGTTTGCAACTTATTATGCTTTATTTTTGTGTGATCTTATAAAAAGCTTGCATCATTTTTGTAGTGATCAAATATTTGTGTAGCATTATTTTGTGTAGATATTTTGTGTAGATGGCTCGTAATCAAGATCAAAATGCAATTGTCAGAGTCGTGGCTCTTTGGATTAAAAAATTAAAAATTAGAAAGGAAATTGCTTTTCACCCTCGTGTGAATCAAGATTATGAAAGAGAAAATTATATTCATAGTATTTTATATTGTGGTGACCAGCATTGTATTGATGTGATAAGGATGAAACTTATTGCTTTTTTTTTTAATTTGTGTGATATTCTTAGTAGGAATAATTTGTTCCAATCAACTAAATCAGTGAATATTAGGGAGCAAGTAGTTATATTTTTACATATAATTGATCATAATGTAAGGTTTCAAGTTATTAGATCTAGATATTATAGATCAATTGAGACAAGTCACCGTTACTTTAGGGTTGTATTGAGAGCTATTTTGAAATTGTATAAACTAGTTATTGATTACCTGATGAGTCAACTCCTAGTGAAATCAGAAACAATCCAAGGTTTTATCCTTATTTTAAAGATTTTATTGGAGCATTAGATGAAACTCATGTTCGTGAATCCATTCCACTTAGCATTCAAGGAAGATTTCCTAGTCGTAAAGGGGGGATGACACAAAATGTATTGGCTGCCATTACATTTGATTTGAATTTTTCCTATGTTCTAGCTAGTTGGGAAGGTAGTGCACATGATTCTCGTATTTTAAGTGATGCACTTTCACACCCAAAAGGATTAAGAATTCCGGAAGGTAAGAATTAACATTAAATACCAAATAGTTCTAGTAAGCTCATAATTTATTACTAATAATTATGTTTTGTAAAATTGAAGGTAAATATTATCTTAGTGATGCTGGATATGGCATCCAAAATGGATATATTACACCATATCGTGGTGTTTGATATCATTTAAAAGAGGTTAGTGCTCAAGGGCCTAAAAATGCAAAGGAACTTTTTAATTTTCGTCATTCATAATTGTGAATCACTATTGAACGTGTTTTGAGGATTTTGAAGAAACGGTTTCATGTATTAGATGCTGAACCATTTTGGAATTTTCAAACTCAAGTAGATATAGTTTTGGCTTGTTGTATCATTCATAATCATATAATGGGAGTTGATCCTAGTGATTTACTTAATCAAGGATTATACGAAGAGTCAGAGTCTGATTTGATAATACCAACTCTTACGGAGTGAGAAGAAAGAGTAGAAGCAAGAGAATGGTCTGCTAAGAGGGAGGAAATTGCACAAACTATGTGGACTGATTATATGGCTAGAAATATTAGGTAGGTTTGGGGCTTAGGGTTATTGTTTTTATGTTATGTATGTTTTAGTATTAAAATTGTTTTTTTTTAATGTTGTTTGGATAATGATATTGAAATTAGTCTATTGGATTTTAAAATTATTATGTCTTGAATTTATTAGATATTGAATTTATTATATTTTAAGCTTGTTGGATATTGAAATGATTGACAATGACAATTATTAATATAGAATTGGTAAGGGCAACAAAGAAGGGACCTCCAAGCAATTCAGGTGGACAAAACCGATGGAATATTTTTTTCTTGAAATTCTAGCAGATGAGGCCCAGAAAGAAAATAAGTCTTCTATCACTTTCAAAGCAGTTTCTATTAATCGAGTTGTCATAGCTATATTTGAAAGATTTCAAGTCTAATGAGATGCAAAACATGTGGAAAATCATTTGAGGACTATAAAAAACCAGTGGCAGATTATATGCACAATTCGGACTGAAAGTGGTTTTGGATGGGATGATAACATGAAAATGATCACATGTAGCGACATATGATGCAGCAGTGATGGTAATATATGTGTATATATGTTAAGTATATTTCAATTGTTTTTTACTTGTTATTCTAATTGTGTATGATATCCAACAGGCACACAAGAAGTATGAACCATTTTTTAATAAAAGCATTGATCATTATGATGAAATGGCTTTGCTTGTTGGCAAAGATATGGCAACAGGGAGTTTTGCCAGAACATTTGCTGACATAGATTTGGATGATGGTAGCCAAGATTCAGTGCCTATAGACTGCGACAATGAAGAGATTAAGGAGGTAAGAACAAAAGTATATTCATCTGACACATCTAAACGTACAAGAAAAAATGCTTAGGTGTCGTTGATGAACAAATTAAATTTGTGGGTAAAAAACTTGGCAAAATTGCTAATGCTTTGGAACAATTTACTGCGGATAAGACACAACATCTTTACGAAGAAGTGATGTTGATTGAGGTAAAAGGATTTGATGATGACTTCCTTTGTAATGTGTTTGATTATCTTGTGGGTCATGAATCTGAGGCCAAAGCATTTTTAGTTAAAAGTAAGAAGCATAGAAAAATTTGGCTTCAAAAATTTTCTTAAGGTTGAAGATATTGATACTTTAACGTGGTGTAATATTAGTTATGCACTTGGACAATGTTGTTGTTATTAATTTCTAGTATAATTATGCATTTGGATAATATTATTAATTTCTAGTATTAATTGTTGTTTGGAAGCTAATTTATAATTATTCAATCTTTTTTTTATTTTTTATAACACAAATAGAAATAATTTTGTAACACCCTCAAACCCGGCCTAGACGTTATGGCCGAAACTGGCGGTGTCACATTAGAGTGTTTTTCGAAAACTTGATCTCGTTGATAAAAACACGTTTGAAGGTTAAAGCCTCTTTGTTAATCCTTAAACTCATCTTAGTTATTTGTTAATCATTTAAAACGTTATTTCTTTTGAAAATTTGTTTGATGCGGAAGCTTAAAAATTGTGTTGCAGAAACATGATGTTTTGAAAATAAGTAATATTTTGGAAAAACCGTGACCTATGTCTAACAGACATGAAATTATGATGAATAAAATCCTAAATTGAAAGCTAGAAAATTAGAGAGGCCTTATTACATCAAAATCCAAATTTAAGTTATTAAAAATAAATAGACGATGTAACACAGATGCAGTTGTGTGGCCACCCTCATGTCCCTCGCAGCACCAATCCGCCTAACACTGGGGATTACCTACACAATTTTAAAAATGAGGTGAGTTTACGAAAACTCAGTTTGTAATCCCCTAATATGAAAACAGTCAGTCAGACAAATAAAATACAGAAGCAGTATGGGCCTGAGCCCATTATAGCAAACAGTATAAGATAGGCATTGGCCCATTTCAGTAGCAGAATCAGATGGGCTTGGCCCATTTCAGCAGCAGAATCAGAAGTAGAACATATGTGGGCCTAAGCCCAATACAGTAAAAGTTTAGAACAAACAATGCAACCCACCCCAATCCAACCAACACACCATGTGGGGATAAAATCAACCCCCCCACCCAGCACACCAATACCGCAGTAAGGCTGACAGACAACAGAATCACAGCTTAGCTGCCAGTAATCAGAATCGTAGCATAGCTGCAGTAAGATAAGTGGCCTTAAGCCATCAATACAATATACTTTCAGTAAAATGAACGGCACTAAGCCATCGATAATATGCGTGCACAAAGCCATCGGTAAAATGGATAGCACTAAGCCATCGATAATATGCATGGCACAAAGCCATCGGTAAAATGGACAGCACTAAGCCATTGATAATATGCGTGGCACAAAGCCATCGGTAAAACGGACAACACTAAGCCATCGATAATATGCGTGGCACCAAGCCATCGGTAAAATGAACAACACTAAGCCATCGATAGTATGAACGACACAAAACCACCAGTCGGTCTATAGTCGTCTCGTGTGACCCCTGTGACCTTAACAGATCAGTACGAATATATGATTTTAAGCCTTTGGTGGGTCCATAGTCGTCTCGTACGACCCGTGCGACCCTAACAGATCAGTACTTCCTCCATAACAATAACCCAACCCATGCGGCATGTCATGAATGTATGTAAAACACATAAATATCACATAACATACTCAATCAACCAAACATCATATAAGGCATAACAGTCATTCTACCTTACAGTGGTATTACAGTCATTTTACTATACAAGGGTATTATGGTCATTTTACCCTATGGGGGTATATCGGTCATTTTACCCTACAGGGGTATTACGGTCATTTTACCCTACAGGGGTATATCGGTCATTTTACCCTACAGGGGTGTTACGGTCATTTTACCTTCCAGAGGTAATTTGGTCATTTTACCCTACAAGGGTATTACGGTCATTTTATCCTACGGGGGTGTTACGATCATTTTATCCTATAGAGGTATATCGGTCATTTTACCCTATAGGCGTATATCGATCATTTTACCCTATAGGGGTATTACGGTCATTCTACCCTATAAGGGTATTACGGTCATTCTGCCCTACAAGGGTATTACGATCATTCTGCACTACAAGGGTATTACGGTCATTTTACCCTACAAGAGTATTACTGTCATTCTACCCAGAATAGGTCTAGATTCACCTACCGACCCATCAAAATGTCTACAGTTGCCTCGAGTGACTTATGTAACCCCGATATGCAAATCAGTGCATAAGGGCCCAATGCCCATTATACGGCCCAAGTGGGCCACACGCTTGTATGGCCCATTTAGCCTAGATTTAGCCACGGCTATGCAAACTGCATAACCCAATCCAATCTTTCCCACATAATATGGACATTAGCCGTGTAGGGCCCACGAGCCCATTGGGCCCACATGGCCCATTTAGCCCATAACGGCCTAAGCCCATGAAACGCTCATGGCGGCCTCTATAGTCTTATACCCACGCTCGTGGGCTCAGTTCACCACACATGCTATTGCATGCTCGTGTGGCATCATTCGTCAGTTTTTCAGCTTTTCGACTTTTGCCAATTTACAGTCAAATCAGGGTGTATGTACACACCTTTCGGCTTTTTCGCTGCTTATCAGTTACAGGGTATTGTTACACACCTATTACAAAGCCGAGTGAACAATCCACTGCGCCAAGCCTACATTCATTCAAGATCTAAAGTTAATATACGTTAGGGTTTACCAACACTAAACCCTAAATTGTCAATCCCTCTTACCTTGTCTAAAAAAGTTTGACTTAATCCTCTACAATTGCTAACCGGAACTGTTCACACGCCCTTGTCGAATATCTGTATTACAACAGATCTTATTAACTAAAATCCCTCATAAAAGTGGCTTTTACAGAATCATAGCCATAATCAACCTATACCCAAAAGTAAGGTAGTGTATTACCTTAATGAACGAAGAAAGAAGGGCTCTTGATTGCTTCCAGATGCCCTACACTCCTTTACTCCACCGACATACCTAGAACCCAACAAGCATCCTATTACTAAGATGGAACAAGTATTGTCAACAGAAGATATGAGAAGAAAAACATTCGACCCCTAAAGAAAAGAGTAAGAGAGAACAGGTTTAATCAAAGAAGTGAAAAATATAGACACCTACCGATTTCAGGAACGTTTGCAGAACTGGAACAGAGAGGAAAAGAAAACAGAGAATTTGGTCACAACAGAAATAATCATGAGAAAAGACTTGATTTCACAAGCTAATAGGAAGCCGAAAGAAAAGAAGAAGAGAGGGAAGAAATGTTGGGTTCGACTAGTTACAAGCAACCATTGAATCAAAAGGAATGAGAAGGATATTCGGCCAAGGTTGGGGGAAAATAGAAGGAAAGAAAGAAGATATTAAAAAGAGAGAGTATTTGGTCAAGGAAGAGAATTGAGAAAAAGAGAATCGAAGATTTGGCCACAATAGCCCCAAATTACACAAAAAGGAAAAACGAATAACCAAAAAAGATAAGAAACGAAAAATAAGAAATTGAAAAACCAATGCTAAAAATCACTCAAAAGAGAGAAAAACATCCCAAAACCGACTCCCCTAGTGTCTTTTGACCAAATTTGGCACTAAGTGCCTATGACCGAATAGGCACCCCAAAGAATCCCACTTTTGGCAACCACTACCACTCCTCAAACCTCTCCATAATATCCTCATTGATTTCCTCCCCATATCACTCCACAAACCACTCCAACAACTCCTCCATGACCATTTCAAATCTCATCCATCAGAGTTTCAGTCAAATTCCACCTCTCTCACCACAAAGAAATAAAATAAATATCCTTTTGCATTTTATGGGATTCGAACCCAAGCTCTCTCAATAGCCATGTCATGCCACCACCACTAGACTACAACCTCATCTTGTGTCACCTTCCTCCTACAATTATTTATAAAGCCTACAAGCTAAAGTCTGATTTCACTTAAATAAATAAAATAAAAATTCTGCTTACGCCAAGACTTGAACCTCGAACCCCATGAACACTCCACACGCCACTTACCAATTAGACCAATAGGCTCTTTGTGTCATGGTTTACCCATATTTAATAACTAACCATTAGGCCAATTCCTTATTTTTGCTCCAGTCAAGGCTTGAACCCAAGACTTCTCAGACACTCCTAGAACACATAACCGTTGAAGTAGACAGATATTTGTGTCACTTTCTTGCACAACTAAATCTTTATGTGCCGTCTCCTAACTGTTCCCTTACTCAAGGCCCAATACTTCTAGGCCTAAATTCAGGGCGTTACAAATTTATTTCCTTTGGTTGTTTTCAATTTATGACTGTTAATATTATAGCTTAATAATTGAGTATTATTATATATTTAATTTGATTTATTTATAAATAAATCATTGCAATATATGTAAAAACAATTTAAAATATAAATTTATTAATATATATAATAAACTCAATTAAACAATGAAAGATAATAAATTTTTAAATATATATTTGTTTCATTTAAAACAGCTTTTATGAAATATTTTGAGGAAATCTGCCAAACAAAAGAAAATATTTTACACAGATTCATCCAAACACCAGAAAAGTAAATCATTTTCTAAAAATTATTTTCTAGAAAATATTTTATTGGCAAACAAACGGAGCCTTACATCAAAGTATACAGGTCATGCATACATAGTCCATCATCCACTCATGATTAAGGTATGCAACAGTATGAATGTCACAAGTGAATAAATCCATAAACGGATTTAAGGTCTATTTCTCTTAGATCAAGTCCGATGTACTGTCAGTTAAGTCAGTCACTATTTTGGGTATCGCGATACCTCTGCCTGACGGGTGAAAAATTGTAGAGGCAATTTTATGTCCAAACAAGCTTAAGTCTTTTTTTTTAATCTAAGGGCATAATTATTAATGTTAGGTTAAATGTTTTTACACTATAAATACTACTTTATAAGCTTATGATTTCATATTTTTGTTGGCTAAACATTTCTTTTTAGTTTTTCATAGTTTTAGGTTGAATTTTCTTTTCTTTTCTTTTCATTTTTAAATTAGGTTTAGAATATATTTTATTTTTATTATTTTCTATTTCTTCTTTTATTGTTGAAGACTATGCAAAAAAAAAAGATGATCAAACTCTTGGGCTTTATTGGATTCCCATCAATTGAATGAGCATTTTCTTAAACTCTTTACTTTTATTTTAGACATAAACTCTTTACTTTTATTTTATGTCTACCATGTGTTTGATAAAATGCTTGTTTGAAATTTAAGTTTGATTATATACTAAATTGGTTGGTGGTTTGTTAATTGGTTATTTCTTAGTTTAAGTTAATGTCTATTCTTGAATTAATTGACTGTTCAATTATATCAAAATGCTTAATATGCTAAAATTGATGCCTCTAGTAAAAAATCTAGATAAACGAGACTGAGAGGAGAGTTTATCATTAGACAATTTGATATAATTGTGTCGAACAGTAAGACTGAGAGGAGATCTATATGCCTGGGTGAGATCGAAAGAAGAACCTAGGTGGTATCTCTTAGTCTAGGATGAGACCTAGAGGAGATTCTTAGCTAAGAGTGACAAACAAAATAATCAGTATAGGGTTATTAGCTTAGTTAGTGAGTAATGAACCAATCGATCATCGTTTTATCTTTTTCATTGTCTAAAGTAATAGGTAAGAAAATTAGATTAGTTTGTTTAATTGATAATTTAAATTTAGTTTATAAACAATTTATTTTGGAATTTGTGCTAATAATTCCTAACTTGTTTAGATTAGTAATTGTTTAACTTGTAATAAATTTGATAAACACATTTATCAATTTGGAAATCCCTTAGGTCCGATCATTGGAATACTCGGGTGTTTCATTATAATACTACAAATAATATAATTGGCCTGTCACACTTGCAGTAAAAATAAAAATATTAAAAATTAATTAAGCCTAAAGTATCTTAAAATTTTAAGGAAAAGAAAAGAAAACCCCCTTATTTATTGGTAGATCATCGTTGTTCGACATTGAAAATAAAACAAACGGTAATTGAAAATATAAAAGAAATAAGGAGCTTAAAGAAAAACTCCCTCAATTGATACTAGAGTCGCATTTCTCCAAGATGGAGTCAAAGGGTCATTTGTCATACCAATCATACCCATCTAAGAAGCAATAATACTTTCACCCAGCAAATCTATCAAATTTTTTATCTAAGAATGGTAACGGAAAATGATCTTTCCTAGTTGTTTTATTTAACTTCCAATAGTCCACACGGATCCTCCATCCTATACCTGTTCTGGTCGAGATTAGCTCATTGTTCTCATTCTCCACAAGTGTAATGCCTCCTTTCTTTGGAACGTATTGAAATGGGCTAACCCATGAGCCATCTGAGATGGGATAAATAATTCCCACATCTAGCCACTTGATAATCTCTTTCTTGACTACCTCTTTTGTAATCGGGTTTAACTGTCTTTGACCTTCAATCGTTCCTTTTTTTGTCATCTTCTAATATGATCTTATACATGTATAAAGATGGAATAATACCTCGGATATCAGCTATGATCTACCCAATCACCTTTTTAAACTTCTTCAATGCGTCAATCAATTTTTCCTCTTGACTCTCAGTTAGCTCAGCTAAAATTATGACAGGCAGAGTAGCAGAGTTACCTAAATAAACATATTTTAAATGAGATAGAAGTAACTTTAACTCCAATATAAGCGGCTTTTCAATTGATGCCTTCAGTTGAATATATTCATGGGACTACACTTCTAAAGATTCAAATCAAGATTGCTGAACAAGTCTCTTCAAATTGGCCTCCAACAAAGCCAAATATTCCTCCTATTGTTCATCACTTAGTGGACCAAACACTAAGATGCAGTTTAATGGATCCTCTACAGAATTGAGTTCCCATTCTGTAGCCAAGGATTTTAACTCGGACATTGCAGAACACTCTTCAACTGCATCAATAATTGAGCTCCTATTCTGTAACCAATACATCTTTGATTTTTCCTTCCAAATGTACTAAGGATCTGTTTGCTAGTTAAAATGTAACCGTCGTTGGCCTAACTTCACAAATTCCTAATTTTTTGAATAAAGACATGGGCATCAAGTTGATGCTTGCTCCCAAATCACATAAAATCATATCACGGTAGGAATCTCCAATATTACAAGGTATGGTAAAGCTCTCTGGCTCTTCCATTTTTTAAGGAAGTTTGTTTCGCAAAAATGCACTATACTCCTTTGTCAATGCCACTATCTCAAATTCTTCAAATCTTTTCTTCTTAAAGAGAATATTCTTCATGAATTTAACATACTTTGAAATTTGCTCTAAAGCTTCCATCAATGGGATATTTATGTGAAGTTTCTTGAGCACATCTAAAAACTTTTTGAATTGGACTTCTTACTTCTGTTGCTAAAGTCTTTGAGGATAAGAGGTGGTGGAACCTTAGCTTTTGTACGACCTTTTTTTTTGCATTTGATACAAGTGTTAAATTATCAAAATTGACTTGTTGAGGGTTTACCTTATCAGGGATTGTAACTTTCAACTTTTGTAAAGTACGAGTTTCAACAATCAATTAAACTTCCTCATTCTAACAAATAGTTACCTCAAAAACTCTGGGCTCAAACATCCATCCACTTCTAAAAGTGGCAGCTTTGCAATGCTCCTTACCCAAACTTATTGAATTTTCAGTGTCGCTTGGTAAAGCACCTTTGGGTTTATTTCGAAGTTCGTTGGCTAGCTGTTCTATCTAGTTCTCCAAATTTCTAAAAGTGACATCATTCGTTGTCATACATGCTTTTAAGAAGTTCTCTAAACTATTAGAAGATTCAACTTGTATATGTTTCTAAACTTGTTGAGAAAACCCAAGTGGATGATTCAATATGGATTGCATATAGGAGTTGCTAGGACCAGCTATTTGATTACTCCATGAGAAATTCAAATGAATACGCCTTGAAGGATTCTAATAATTTGGCTACGATCTTTGCCACTTTTATTCTATTTCTAGTTACCCATATAATAAATAGACTTTGGGTTTGATGAGAAATTTTCAAACATGTGACCCATCTCCACAATAAACACAAGAGATGTTCCCAAACTGGCTTGGTTGCTAACCTGTCATGTTAGCATTGAAATCGTTAGCAGTAATGTTCTTAAGCATGGAGGACATAAAAGATGCCTGAGCTACCAATAAAGGAAGTGCATCAAATTCATGTACTTATGTCACTCGGTACAAGAGGTTACCATGCAAGATAGAGCACGAGTATGATTGAAACTGTCATGTACCGTTTCCCCAATCCGATCGCTGGAACTGAGCTACAGAAGGTTACTATGCAAGATATACATAACATACACATACTTTAGACATACATGGCGGACAATGCCTCAGACTAATAGGCAATGGGTCAAACCTGTGGGTTGTTCAAGTACGCATTGACATTCAGATGGGTAAACTGCGAATTATTCTGTGAACATACTTTTTGCGTAAAGTAAGGCGAACATCTAATTTGGAAAATATCTTGCGGATACCTAAGATGGCGAACTGTTTCACGGATACCTTACATTGTGGTAGGTCCCACGATACTTAAAACGCAGAACATAATAGAACTGAATTTCATTTTTGTCAACATACATCGTGAAATTCCAAGTAATCACCTTCAAAATTCAACATGTTTGTTTACAATTAACCAAACGACTATATACATGTCACTTAGACTGACTCGATTAAAATCAGGAGTCTACCACAACTTCGGACAAATAGTGTGTACTTCTTGCTAATCTGACTGTCATGCTCTAAATGTTCAAAATCTACAAGATAAAAACAATCTCGGCATAAGTGTTAAAAATACTTAGCAAACTTATATAAATTCGATAGTTAACTTACCTCACATAATAATTATATGATAATTTAATATGCAAACACAATTTACCTATCAGCCAACACAATTCGCCAACAAGGTAAGTGCACATACTTCATCACATATAGTATACCGAGTATGCAACATGATACAATAACACTCTTCATATCTAATTCATTCTCATACCTTTCATGGTGCAGACTCCAATTATAATAGTCAATTCTTTCATTTAACCTCATGCCTTAACTTGTCAATTTAACATTTCACATATTTTATATTACTCAATGAACATCATAAAAGAACTCAAAATACAGGTACGCTTCACATTAGAGGCTCATTCAAGCTAATCACGTACAGAGGTGTTAGGCTACCCGTTCGAGCTAAACCTTTATCGACATAATGAAAGCTTAGTCAGGTTTGTATATACATGTAAGCATACCAATCCAAGTTAAGCCTTTAAAATGACATCAAATTACAAGTCCAGGCCAAATTTATTCCATACGTAGCTTCGAGTCTGCAAAAAATGCTGGTTCTCAGAATCATCAGGAAATAACATGTAACCGTGTGTATGAGTCTTTTACTAAGTCCATCGAGACACTTTCATTTTGTAATCTTATTTGCATTCTTTCATATTATAATACAATATTTCTCCTCTCTATATATTTAACAAACCAAATTTGTCCCATCAAATTTTCAATTATACAATTAAAGAAAAAAAGAAAAGAAAGTTTAATATTGTTCATATTGTATGAACTTACCTAACAGAATGATAACTCGCCACAATAAAGTCTACTCGCAACTTTTCCTTTCCCATGATCTTTTCTTGGTGAATTCAATTCTTGATCTATTACATAATTTAATTCAATCACAATTGAACCTTTTTATAATAAAATTTATAGAAATCTCAAACTGGTTTCGAAATGCCTATACTTAAGCCCTAATATTCAGAACTAACAAATTTTCATTTTATCAAGTAATCCTTTTTCACAACTTCACTTCTAATCTAATCATTTAACACTACAATTTCAAGCATTCAACAATGGTAATCTCAAGAAATCTTTAACCGTTTTTTAAACAAACACCACTATTAGCTAGATTGAAGCACGACAATTTCAAAAACATCAAATCCAAGCAAAATAGACTCGAATTAGCTTTCCATGTAAGAGCACAAAGCTTGGTCGAGTTTTCCTAGATCAATAAAGAAGATAGACGATGATGGAAAAAATGAAAGAAAAAGAATGAGTTTTCTTCTCTCTGTCCATTATGTTACGATATATATATATATATATAATCTAATCGTTAATTACAATTAACATGATGATAGATAATGCTAACACCTGTCCTGCCATTATCTATAAATATGGCTTGATTACCATTTTAATCCCTAATCAATTAATGTATTATCATTAGTAAAAAGAAATCCATAATCTTCAACTTTTAACACCTTTACGATTTCATCCCCATACTATGATCAATTCTCTAATCAATCAAATTTTTTGAACTAAAATTCCATATAACGCTATATTGAAAGTTAACTAATTACCCTAAAAAATTACTAAGTATGCTTAAAATAAATGAAAATGTAACACAGAATAAACAACAATTCACAAGATTAAATTACTATGACATGCAGTAGCTAAATTAATTACTTCCCTTTACTTAAAATTACTAAAAACAATATCAATTATGTTACAGAAGAAAACCATGGCAATTCGGCTATTTACTAACTCATATTTTATAATTTATGAAGTTATACTTATTAACCCATTTAAGTTTCTTTAGCATACTTCTATGTTCAATCAACTTTAAAGTTTATTAAGCAGACATCATAAAGGAATTATACAAGGTAACATTATTCTTCAATAACATTACTAATTTAATCATTAGCAAATCAAACATGCACCATTCAAATATTGTGTTTATTAATTACCATCTTGTTTGGATTAAATAATTAGTTCATATTTTTCCCTACATTAATTATGCATGAGTAGCATGATCATGATTTTACTTGAATGAATAAACAATCGAAGCACATAACAACATCAACAAAGTAGTAATAATAAAAGCAAAAGATATTCAATCAATCTAGCATCAATAAAATTAAGTCATTATAATTAAATTGAAATTAGAAGAATAATTGGCAATCATGTTTATCAACTTTAAACAAAATTAAAAGATTAAAGGGAAACAAACTAGAAGCCCAATTCGGTGTTTTTTCATGGCACGGCTTGTGTTCTTTTTCCTCATTTCTTCTCCTTTGCTCCTATGCATAATTACTTTTCAAAGTTTCAAAATTGGTTGCTCAAAAGAATCTCTTAATTACTTTCTTGAAACTGTGTGTTGCTCTCTCAAATGGGAAGTGAATGAAGAGAAAGTGAGAGATGGAATGATGAGTGAGTGATCCTTGAATGACCTCAATAGCTTGCCCCTATTTATACTTGTTAGCCCCATTTATTTTTAGCAAACTCATCCCTTGTTGTTTTCTATGGAAATGGTCAACCCTTACTTTATGGAAGAGGAGTGGACAACATGGAGGGATGCTACATTTATTGAGGAAGTTTGCTTGAAATATGGCAGGAATGTGGATGATCACCTTAATTAGTGGAGAGAGAAATCCTTGCTAATTTTTAAGTGTTTACGAAGTCCTATGGACGATTTGGGCACCTCTAGTGGACGGTTGGGCTCCTTCCTTTTTAGTGAACTGTCTAATTTTGTTAACTCAACTTAGAGTTGGGTTAGGAGTATTTTCATGGTCTAGTAAGCTTCTTTGGGGGTGTCCAAGGATGGCACCACATAAGCCCAATCATGCATGGCTTTTGCTACGGAGATGCTGTAGCACTGAGCATCCATAAGTGAGTTTCAAGTCCGTCTTTCCTTTCAGTGCACCAACTATCTTCAAAATTGCAAAAAATCATGTGTTTAGCAAATAAAATGATTAAAATAACAAATTTATCTTAATATTTTCCAACATGACAGAATTATAATAAAAACTACGAAATGTGTTATCAATCACTCAAAATTTGTATGAATTATTAGTTTAAAAGTACTGAAGATAACTTTATATTCTTGAGTTATAACCCCTTTTTCACTTTATGTCATTTCCTCCTTTATCCTTCTGCATCAGAGCCTTCAATGCTCTTTCTATGCTTCCTTCCTGCCTCATTAACCTCCTTTGCTCCTATGCTTGTAAAACACTGATCAACCCCACTACTCTCAAGTAAGTCAAGTCCTTGGTGTTCTCCACAGAAGCAAATGTTACTTCATACTTCTAAGGCACAAAAACTAGTATGCAATCTACTATCAGAGAGACCAGTCCTGAGAACCTTTACCTTGTTCACAATCTCTATCAACTTGTCTGAATATTCTTTGATTGACTCAGACTCTTTCATCTACAGCCTCTCGAATTCCCTAATCAAGTTCAACACCTTCATACTCTTAATCCTCTCATCTCATTGGTAGTCAGCCTTGAGGTAGTCTCATACTTCCTTTGCTAATCCAAAAACCATAATTCTATTAAATATGATTGGTGAAACAATAACATAAAGGTAAGCATTTGCTTTTTCCTTCCTAATGGTTATTTCATTATGTAGTTTGATCTGGTTAACAATTGGATTGTTTACAAGTGGAGCCATCTTATAGTCTTACTTGACGACTTCTTAATAATCACAACCCTTCATGTATGCTTGTATTCTCATAGCCCAAGCTTAATAGTTATCTCCATCAAACACAAGTGGGGCTAGGATAAGACAGGTTGCTTGATTCTAATTCTATTTTTCTCAATTCCTCACAAGTGTATCTCTCAATTTTTCTCTTGGGATTATCACAGGGCTTCTATTAAAGGTCTCTTAAGAAAAAGGGCTTTGATACCAATTTTTCAATAGAGAGCTAACTAAAGCATATAAAGCAAAATTAAGGAAGGAAAAATTCATTAACCAACAGCATTGACTATATATATGACTCTAAAACAAACTAACAAACTCAGGTTCCTACTCCCACTAAAACAACCCACTAATACAAAAAAATAGCGACTCTTTTAGCTCTAACTGAAGTTGAAAATATCATAAACAAACTCCTTAGAAACTAGGACTTCAACTAAAACTAACTTAATGACAAAAAAAGAGTTTGCAACCCTTGAGACACTAACAGCATTATTTCTTCATTTCTAAAATTCGGATCGTATTGCTCAAAAACGTTCATTATTGTCCTTTGTTGGTTTGTATGGAAAGCTCAAAATAAGTTAGTTCTTAATAACGAATGGGGGATCCTATTAAGGTTTGGTAAAGAGCTTTCAAGTTATTTTCTGACTCAATAGTTGTTAATAATGAACAAGTTCAAGGATCTGAACATAGTGTGTGTTCTAAGCAGAAACCACTTTCAAATTTTATCAAAATCAACAGTGATGCCTCATTAGATATGGATGAAGATACAGCTAGTATTCGATTGTCTGCAAAAATAGTGAATGACAAGTTGTTGATGGAAAAAATTAGTTCTCAATACTAGGTTTGTTGATGGCTGGAGCATTTGCGATACGTGTGGCTTGTAAACTGATTCAAAACAACAATGGCTAAATGTGATTATGGAATTCGATGCCAAAGGTGTTATTGAATAAATTAATTCTACTACGACTAACTATGCTTGGAGGATAGCGACTATAATTGATGATATTAAATGTCTTGCTTCTCTTATTCCGTTTATCAAGTTTCTGTATGTTGCTAGAGAAGCTAATGTTTTAGCTGATCACATTGCTAAAAAGTTAAGACAAGGATGTTGTTCATTTGATTAGGTTTGATCCTTCCCATTTGAATGGAAAAGTTTCCTGTAATTATGACTCTAAATATTTTTCCGGTTGTTAATGAAAAAAAGAACTGCAGATTTTTAACTCATAATTACTCAAAAAAGAAAATGAAAACCAATCGATGACTTTTCTTTTGGGCCAAGTCCAACAAATTTTCACTGTCTATACAAAATTTCTATTTAATTATTACTTCGATACATGTGCTATTTTTTTTCAATTTGACCTTGTACATTATTCCTTTTATCATTTTATCCCCTATACTTTCATTTTGAAAATTTGTGAATTTTCAAGACTTCATTTTCTTCTAATGCACCAAATTAAAGGTGAGTTTCAAGACTTCCTTTGAAACAATTTGGTGCATTAGAAGAAAATGAAGTCTTGAAACTCACCGTTTTTAAGCTCAAATGTTGTAGCATCCTTATAGCATAAGCCACGCAGAGGAGGGCTGATTAATAATCATCTTTGGACACCCCAATTAATGGATTATTCATAGGACATACTTGACCCAACTCAAAAATTGGGCAAGAAAAATTGGACAACCTATTAAGGAGAAAAAAGCCCAAATTACCTATTAGGGAAAAGAGGCCCAACCGTCCACCAAGGTGCTCAAATCAGTCAATCAAAGCTTATTTAAAATATTTTAAAATAGCCACAAAACTCCCTTAAATTGTCGTCCAACCCCTTTCCCCTTTTCAAGCTTTCTTCTCTTATGAACTATGCATGAATCGGCTAAAAATAGCAAAGTCTTCTACCCACTCTCCTTGAAGTAATGGCCGACCATTAAGAGGAGAAATTCAAGGACTCAAATTTTCTAAAAATAGCCCATCTCCTCATGTATAAATAGCCCTAGTTGATCAGTCAACTCATCAATCACTTACTCATATTCTCTTTTCCTTTCACTCTTCTACTTCCCATTTGAGACAATAGCATAGAAAGTTGAGAGAAACAATTCAAAGGCCTGTTGAGTAGCAGAATTTTGGCATTCCTAAAGAGATTTGTGCAATGAAGCAAAGTAGAAAGAAAGAAGGAAGGGAGTACAAGCAGAAAAATACTAGATTTGTCTTCTTATTCTTCTTCTTTTAGCTTTATTTTATTTTTTTCATTGATGAACATGCTTGTCAAATATTTTTCTTTTTTCAACTTAATCATAATGACTTAAATTTTTTTTTTTTAGATTGATTGTGTTCTTAGCTTAGATTTGTTAAAATATCGTTAATGATGTTAAGTGCCTTAGTTGTTCATTCAGCCAGATAAAATCATGACGTGTTATCTATGCATTACAAATGTGTGGGTGCAATTGAATTAATTATTTAATCAAATCAGATTGTAATTAATTGACACAATATCTGGTTGGTGCATGGTTGATCTTATTTATGAAAAATTAAGTCAATTTAGTAATAATATCGAAAGAACTTTATTACATTGTATAACCTTATAATTAATGTGATTAAACAGTTTTAGAATAAAAATATTATGTTACCTCACTTAATATGAATGACTGCTTATAAAAGTTACTATGTTGATTTAACATAGAGTTGTGTTAGAAAATTTTATTAATTTCATAAGTATGATTTCATGGGTTAATGAATAGCAGAGTTGCCATGAATTTTTTTTCGTTACATCATTTTTAGGTTTTAATAATTCATAGTTCAAGAAGATAATTAATCTAACACATTTATGTCATTGAGATTTGCTTTTTTATGAATTTTTGCTTTTTCTATGTTTTCCTTCATTTAATTTTACATAAGTTATTTTTAGTTAATCAAGTTAGTCAATTTAATTCACCCTTAATCATTTTCACCGTCAATTTGCTAAGTCTTATTTCACAATATTCGCCTACACAGTCCTTGTGGAGATGATACTCTATACTTATCACTTTATTACTTGTCAATAATTGTGAATACTTGCACATCAATCGAATAATCCCGAGACAATATATCACATAATCTGCCATTAAAATCTAAAATAGTTTCATCTTTATTCATCCTCATGTTTTTTAAATCTGGTAATCAAGATTTGCAGCTTGGAAATTCTAATAGTTGCATTCCCTTCATGTTGGTTTTGCAATATGGTTTATGCTTCTTTTGTTGACTCACAAGTGGAAATCAACTTACATTGCTCCATGTCAACTCCATTGAATATAGCATACAAAACTTTAGAGTTTACCTGAGCAACTCTTCTCTCATTAATTGTGTGCTAATTTTTCTCCTTGGCTTTTGTTATACCACAAGTTTCAATAACTTCAGGTTAAGTCTATCCAATCTCAATTGCTTCCTATGCAGCTTCATCAATAGTCATTATGAAAACCGTCCTTCAAGCTTGCCAATAAGCATAGATTAAGGAGCCAACAAGTAGTGGAGCTCGAGTAATGGAACTTTCTTCTTTCATGGCCTTCATGGTAGTAACCAATGCTAGGATCGTCTTCAAACACTTCATGAAGCCTACTCTAATATCACTTGTAAAACAACTAGTCAGTTTGCCACTTAGACCAAACTATTGTATAACCATATGTTTAAACATAAGTTTGAATAGACAACTAATAGAAATGAAAACAAAGAAAATAAATAGAGATTTGAACATAGCCGTTTGTTAACACAATTCAGAAAAAATCTTACTCTGTGAAGTTTCACTGAATGAATGGTTATTCAACAATCAATCAAACTACCTATTGGCTAAAGCCCAATATACCTTTACAAAAAGAACAAATTGCAACCTTAATAGCTAGTCCCAACTTGTTACAACCACTCACCCAAAACTTCACATACAAAGGTTAAATATCTCGCAAGGAATGCCTATTAATTGAGTGCGAAATTACAAGTAAAAAACAGCAGAAAATAATAATGCAATACAACGCAACACTCTCTCCAAAACTTGCATCTTTACATGCAAAATAGTTGTTTGTTCATAGGCTTAATATGACAGTTTCCCTTTGCATATTTTGTGGAAATAAAATCGTCAATATAATGCATAAAATCCAGGATTATATCCTCCAATATATACCCCAATATAAAACCATATCAACCAAGATAAATCAACTGATTAACTACCAAAAATGGCTCAAAAGATATAAGATAAGTCAATCTCCAAGATTCTTCAATCATCCAAAATCAATCACCTTTTAAAAAGGAATATTATTAGACTTGATCATGAGCCGGGCTAGGCTAGGGTCGGGCCAATGCAAAATTTTAGGCTCGTTTTCTAGGCCCAAGCTGAAAAATGAACCTAAAATTTTATCCAAACTCAACCCAGATAAAAAATACTAAACTCTAGCCCAGCTTGCCTATATTAATTTTTTTTATACTTATTTTTATATATAAATAAATTTTAAAAATATAATACATCAAATACACTAAAAATATTAAAATAAATGTTTTCCAACAAATTCAAAATACATTAAGAAAAGTCTTTATACTTAAATAACAATAAGATAGTTGCAACTTAGCAAGCAAATGCCTCTAAAATAGTAGCAAAATTAATAATAAAATAATAGTTATACAATATTCAAACAATAACAACAAAATAGTAGTAATATAATAGCAAAATGGCAACAAAACAACATCAAAATGGTAGGAAACAACAAAAAAAACATTAGTAAACAGCAGTGAAAATAATTAGGCAAATTTGGGCCAAGCATGTGCCTAAAAATCTTACTTGAGGCTCAGTCTATTTAGAAAGCAAGCCTTATTTTTTATCCAAACTCTTTTTTCAGGCCTATATTTTTTGTCAAACCATTCTACTTTTTTTATGGGAGGCTCAACACATGATCAAGTCTAGATATTATCCAAGATAAAACATTATGATTCCAAATAAAGTCTTCAAGTCAAAATAACCAGCCTGATCCCCAAGCACAAAAATAAATATATGATATTTGAGAAGATATTACTGATCTTTCTTCCTTTCCAAATTTGATCAACATTGTTGAGGATGAGAAAGAACGTTTGATACTCATTTTCTTATAGAGATAACAATAATGGAAGACCAAGTTAAAAAGCCAACATATCATAACTTAGGTTGTCCCACAAGTCTTGTTTAAACACATGTTTAAACAAGCAGTGTTCAAACATGTGTTTGAGCAAGAGTCAAGTTAGTTTTAGACATCCTTAGTCCTTACATATATTATTTTAGTAATCTAGAAGAGTAAAGCTCACACCGATCTATATAAACAAAGAGAAAAAAAAAAAAATTAAGAGAGTGTAAAATAACAAAGTAAATGAAAAAAATGAATAGGATCAAAGTGAACAGATATTTAATGTTTTTTGTGTAAAAGTTCAAAGATTAATTTTTTATGAGATTCGATGCGGATAAATTAGTTACAAAATTCTTGGTTTTTCCTTGATGCAATTGATTTTTATATGAATTTTTTATTTATTGTTACATTTTTTTACAATTATTGTTAAGAAAATTTTAAAAATATCAAAATAATTTTTTAACTATAGCTCAGGGACCAAATTAGCTATTAATCCTTTGACTTAAGGTGCAATGTTACGTTTTTAATGGAAGTTAATAGTCAAGTGACAAAAATCTAATAATTTGATAATGTTAGTGACTATTATGTAATTTATGAAAGTTAGGTGATCGAAATGTAATTTAAACTAAGTTTAGGGACAGTTAGTGTAGTTTATCCTTTATAATTTTATGATTTTTTTTGGAATTTTATAGCATTTTTGGAATTTTTTTTTTTGCATTTTTATGATTTTTTTTATATTTTAAAGAATTTTTGAAGATTTTATACACGTGGAAGTATTTGATTGGATGGAGAGTTTTTTTAAATGGAAAATATAGATGGATAAGGGGCATACAGAATGAACTTATAGGAGCTAAGTTGATAAAATATAATGCAGGTACCAAAATGACAATTAAGCTATAGTACAGGACTTCAGGGGCGAAGTCGGGGGGGGTGGCATGGGCCCCGGCCCCCCTAAAATGTAAAATTCCTTTTAAGGCCCTTAAAATTTTTTAAAAATTTTAAATTAGTAAAAGTAAAATTACACTTTGCCTCCCTTAAAATTATAAAAATTTGATTTAATCCTTTACAAATTATAAAGATATAAACTATAAAAAATTAAAATTTCATCCGGCCCCCTCGAAAAAAATTTTCTGGCTTTGCCCCTGCAGGACTTAGGGGCAAAACATTGTTTTTGGGAGAACATAAAACATTGTTACTTGCTCCTTTTTTGCTAAGTCAAAAAAAAAAATTGTTAATAAAAAGAATGAAAATATCAATACAAGCACCAAAAGGCAAAAACTACCTAAGCTAGATAAGGAGCAACATCGTATATGTGTGTCATATGACTTAATCATTGGTGTGATTCTTCTATTAACATCTTGGGGAGCCCTTTAGTATTGAACTAGTTTAATTAGTATTATTATCCCATCCGATCTGTCGAATTGTGAGGTGATACATTTCCAACAATCAATTACTAAGAAAACCATCAACAACCCTGAAATCTTGGTGGCTTAGAATACATGAGAGGGATTCATTTGAATTCCCTATTCGTAGTGGGGGTGCTATCTGAATTCTTGTGTTATTTTTCAACGATAAAGGTCTCCACTATTGGCCCTACGTACCATTAACATCGTTCATGTCATGATAGATGCCGAAGTCACCTATGGAGAAAAATAGACGAGGAAATGAAGTGCTTCACTTATTGAGGAGAGTTGCCTAAAAATACAATGCATGGGTTCCAAGGGTTAGGATTCTATGTTCTGAATGTTTTCTCAAATGCGCCAATTTACCCAAATTTGTTTCCAAAATGTCAATATTACAGCCCAACTGTGTTTCTATATTATTTATTTTGGCTCAGCAGATGGCACATGATAAAATATTTGTTATTAATTACCAAATCAAACCATATTGGGTTGCTTGTTAAGTGTAAGCAATGCTTGGATGTAATGTGAAGCAGGGGAAGAACAAAGGTAGAGAGAAGAAAGTAACAAGTATTCATTCCAGCGATCAAAGTTACAAAGGAAAAGTCTCATATGGGACTAAGAGGATTACCAACTAATTGTGAACTTTAATTCAAAGTAAATCTAATAGTACAAACAATGACTAACCCAGTTTTATTTGGCTGTATCCTTCTTTCTCTGACAGCTAAATTCAAACAAGTTCTCTCCATTCAAAGAACTGGCTTATTTTTATGAAAAAAAAAAATCTATTCCTTTTGGAACTTTTTTCTCTCTTTTTTTCTTCTTATTTACTATGGACTGACATTAAATCTTCCATCAACTATAGTAAGTGTTGAATTTGGCCTTTTATAGAAATGCCTCCCTTCTTTTGCCTTGGAGAAGTCTAGGACTTGATCACCCCTAAAGTTGCAGGCTGAAGAGATAAAGAATGCTTAACGCCACCGATATGGAGATTGTGAACACCAGTTGGGATTCTTCGAACCCCCGACCTATCCACAACACTTAAAAACTTGCACACATGAATGTTGATTCCTACTCGTCGTTGTGACCTTGCTGGAACATGCACTTTGGCAAAGGCCACCAGCTGTTTTTGTGGAGCCCAATGCCCAGCAGGTGGCTTCGAGAATACAAGCATCGTGTGAGTACCGTCCTTGGAACCCATATTTTTCACGTCTACTTGAAGCCCTACCGAGAGCTTGTTGCATCTCACATGATTTACTTTGATCGCCTTCCCTGAAATGGTAGCATTCCCTGAATGGCGGTGGCCATCAAGAGGGACCGTGACAACTTTGGGTGCACTAGCAATGGTATGAACAAAGTTGGTGTAACTCAATCCGTGACCGAACGGATACACTACTGGACCTTTGTAGAACTTGTAGGTTCTTCCAGGGTAGTTTCTGTTTGGGCTTGAACGCATGGCCATGTCCGTCATTGGCAAATTTGAGACATACTCTTGTGGGTACCATGTCATAGGCAGCTTACCCTCTGGATTGGTTGTGCCATATAATACATCAGCGATGGCAGCTCCTCCAGCTTGGCCTGGATAACCAGCCCACAAAATGGCACCTATACGAGGGTCATTCTTAGCGAAAGACACATCAATAGGCCCACCCGACATCAAAACTAGTATGGTTGGACCCTTAGACGCCATGGCTACTTTAGAAATAAGTTCCTGTTGCCGCCCTGGCAAAAGCAACCCTGTCCTGTCTCTGAACTCTGCTTCAATCGATTGGTCAAGCCCCATTACTAAAACCGTAGCATCTGCTTGACGAGCAGCATTGATTGCCCCACTAAATAACTTGTCACCGTTGCAAGCTACGTCTGCACATCCCATTTGATGAATTGTCTTTGCGTAATTCCCTATCCCTTGCAAAGGAGATGTGTATGCACATGCAACACCTAATTAATGTTCCAACAAGAACAACAAAAAGTTAATAAGGTGACCCCTCTAGACCCAGTCACTAATAGAAATGAAAATAATTATCATGAGAATTTACCAGCATAGTTTCCAATCATTGTAACAGTAGCATTGGAGTTAGGTCCGATAACAGCAACCGTGCGGTGACGTAAATGAGATAAAGGCAATGAAGGACCACGATTGTTAAGCAGAACAATGCCTTGTCTCGCAGCTTCGAGGGCGAGCTCTTGGTGAGCAGGTGTGCACACATCTTTTGGCCCCAAGTTCCCGAATGGTTGTGCAGACGGTTCACCGTCAAACATGCCGAGTCTCATTTGGACTGTGAGCGTGTTTGCCAAGGCACTGTTAACATCAGCCTCCTTCAACAATCCTCTTATTACTGCATTTTTAGTGTATTGCGCCAAAAAAGGCCCACAATCCAAATCCAGACCTGCAATTGGATAAATCTTCTTTCCTTCAATTATTGTATGTTAATGACATTGCAAGAATATAGTCACTTTTGCCATAATTTGAGCCAGCTAGTCGAAAATGGAGCCTAATGATCACATATTATTACCTTTTGCAAGTTCCTTCTTTATATATACCATTGATTAATAGACCCTGAATTGGTAAATCATCATTGCCTAAGTTGACTAACGCCGCAATACAGAATAATAATAAGTGTACCCAAAAAAGGGTAAAATAAAAAGTTACTAACCTGCTTTGATGGCATCTGCAGCAGCTTCTTCAGGTGTTGATGTGTAATGTTGGGTATTATAAAACACCCCCACTGAATCACAATCTGAAACAATGTACCCATTGAGTTTCCATTGACCTCGTATGGTCCTCTTTAGGAGATTAGGGTCAGCACAGGTTGGAACACCATTGACTTGATTGTAAGAGCACATAACGCTGGCTACATTACCGTCCTGAACACACATTTTGAAGGGTACATCGAATGTATCCTCGATGTCCTGCTTGCTTACCTGCTCAAATGTGTGGAAACCCACGTGAGAATTAAAAAATAAAAAATAAAAAAGATTGCTTTTCTTTGTTTAATTGTCGGGTTATTATGTTAAAAAAAAAAGAACAAAAAGCAAAGTGTTTGCGGATAAGAAAGCTCTAAGCTAAAGACAAACAAGTAAAGAATCTGCAGCCTTTTGCGGCACATTTTACATTTTTTTTATCCAAATATCATCTTAATTCAAACACCGAAGGACTGCAATGATACAATATTAATATTATAAGGACTTAAAATATTTTAAAGTTTTTAACAATGAACCTCGAATCTGGGGTATAATTAAGGATGTTTGATGGAATTAAGCCGGTTTCATATTTGCAGCAATAAAATTCCCGAGTTGGATCACCCACCTATATCCAAAACTGGAGCTACACGACACAAAATTAACTAACCTTGGCATTAAAGTGGAACCTATCCACTCCATTCCAGTTATCGAGGTCATAGGCCGTAAAGTGCTTGCAACAAGCCGCCACCTTTAACCGGTCACCATTATTTCCCTGTAAGCCCGTCACATAGCTGGCCGCATATGTACCAGCCAGCACCGGGTCTTCACCTGGAGTCTCCTGACCACGACCCCACCTTGGGTCCCTGAATATGTTTACATTTGGGCTCCAGTATGTTAGCCCAGCCGCTCCCCCATTGTACATCGCCCTTGCCTCATCTGACACAACCTGCGACATCGGTTCCCAAACTTCTTTTATTAAAAGTACAAAATCTTAAAGAATACAACTTGCTTGAATGACAATGATTCTACGACAGCAAGTTGATTACATATTCTTTTTCAAGCCTAATCTTGATACTCTCAAATTGATAACATAGAAACACTTCCCTACAATCACAATTGACAAATCTAATAATTTAATATCAAAAACTAAAGCCATATATTTTAATAGCGCTACCCTAAAATTATTAAAAATTTGTAGGCATTGGTGCACATATACAAGTTGCACACCATACATTCAAGGACCAGCCAATGAAATTGTAAAGATAAAAGGTCAAGTGAATTTAGCTTAAAATTTTTATAATGTATCAAATATAAATTTTTAATGGTATGTGTGGAAGGCTGATATGGTTTTGTATAGAAAGTTAAGATATGAGTGGAAACAGAAAATTATTGCATCCACTTCACACTTGACAGGAACAAAATTGAAAGTTATATCTTTACGTAAAATAACAAAAAGAAAATATATCATGATAAAAAAGCTGCGATTCTTAACATTATACCAATTTCTTTATATTATTATAATAATAAACATTTGCTTCAGTTTTAAGTTGGTGATAGGAAAAGATAAAAGAAAAATGGTACCCGTCCGATGGCTTCCCATAATGTGGCATTGAAAGAAGCAGCGGTCGTGATTACTTGAGGGAAGCTGGTAGCCCCAGGGAAGGCTCCACCGAACTTGGTTCCAGGTCCCACATTCGAGACGCCATGAAGAGCTTCGGACCACCATTCGTACCCTTTGATCCCCAGCCGTGGAACTGCTGCAGCATTGTTCACCAGCAGCCTAACCTTCTCTTGCATTGTCAACCTTCCGAGAAGGTCCGTCACCCTGTTCGGTATCGGCATCGAGACCTTGCAAAACGGCAAGCTCGACGTCTTGGCATCTTTGGAGTCACAAGCGAATGAATCGCGGGCTTGGGCGAACGCACCCAAGAGGAGAAGGAGGAGAATGATGGTTTGAGGTAGTGAGGCCATGGTGGTGGTGGCAATTCCCGTTTTCATTTGACAAACGGACCAATGTGGATATTTGTAATGGTACTGAAAAAGAAGAAGAATGTATGGCATTTATATAGGTGAAGTTTGTGCCAAGAATGGAAATAGTGATGCAAAGAAACTAACTTTGATCATTACATGTCCACATTAATTGTTTGTTTACTGCTTAAAGTAAAGCATATTTTCTTCTCTAGCAGATTTTTATTATAAAAATAATAACAATAAAAAAAAAAGAGGTGTGGTGGGAGATTAAAGTGGTTGATCATAGGTTAAATAATTTAATTATGAGTTGAATATTGATTTGGTGAAATGTTTGAAAGAGGGTGGGGTTTCCAACGAATTAGGTCCCATTATGAGGGAATTATAAGTGTAATCAGGTGAGGTAGATCATCTGATTGACTTATAATGCCCTTCACATATACTAGTAGAACAAGATTTCTAATGTAGAAAACAAAAATCTCATGCCATCACCAAGCAGGAAACCATGTCTATGCGGTGGGTCTTGATATAAAGTCAACATTTGTTTTCATTATATTTAATTGATCTCCAAGAGAAAATGTAAGATTTGTCATTTTAGCCTAATAAATATTTGTAAGTAGTTATAAATTTGTTGTGAGAGAGTTTGTTTGACAGATTAGTTAACGAGTGGGATCGAATAGCTTGGCTTTGAAGAGAAGTGAGGATCCGGTAGTAGGCTGAGAATACCCATACTAGACGGTGAGATGGTGCATTGTTGTTTACCAATGGGAACAAACAACATTACTTCTTAAAACAATAACATTCTTTTTTTTTAAATAAAAATAAAAATGTTTTTGGAGAAATCCAAACACTCATATGTTACAAATAACGTTTTTGATATATTAAACTCTGAATATTCAATTTTAATATCTTTTTAAATAGTTCTACCTAATAACATAGTTAAAATTTTTAAATTAAATATTTTATAACATATGTCAAATTAAACTAAAAGAGAGAATCATTCCGATACATTAGTAATATAGGATGATTAATACTAATTAATTTTTTTTAAATTATTTTTTCCCTTTTAATTAATTGTGATACCACTTACTCCTCTTTATTAAAATATAAGAATTTTCATAAATAAATTAAAAATAAAATGATATGAATTTATTTGATTGAAAAAACATAAACTTAAATAAAGTATAACAATTTAAAGGATATAAACTTATCTTAGAATTTATTACGAAAATGGTATGTTTTTGTTGAGTGTTTTTCAGAGTGTACCCTTTAAAATGGTTAAATTGTGTACTTATATGATATGGTTATTGTTTATGGACGTGACGTTGTAGATAGGTCTCCATGCATGCCAACACATACCCTACTCTAGGGGTAACACGTGTTTCCTAAAATCGAGTTTGCCTACATGATGGTGCAAACCCACATCATGCAGTCTCATAAAGTATGCGAACACCTGACGTGCGAACCACATAAAGTACGGGTCAGGACCCAATCGGGTAATTGGGTAGCGGGTTAGTAATAGCAAGTACCAAAACAATTTGTCCTCCACCTAGTTCAAAGAAGAGTAACAAAGTGGCTCTTCAAAGAACTTGACTTCGCGAGGTGAGAGATTACTAAAAGAGAAGTTTATTGCATACTCTTTTTACTTTAGAGTGTCACATACACTTCAGCATGTGTTAGGGAATGGTACAGTTTTATATAGCTGCTTATGCCTTCATTCTTGGATACTTGAATCGTTAAAGTGGAAAACTCTTTTAAAAGAAGGTTACCTACACCCTAAAAGTCAAACCGTTTGAGCTTGAAATTTTTGAGAATGAGCTACTGTTGGGGAGAATAATCGTGTTTTAAAGGTAACTTTCTTAAAATTTCCCGATTGTTTTTATAGTTTTTTCTGAGTTTATTTGGGTACGGTGGTTAGGGCGAGGGAAATTTGTCGTGTTATTCAAGGCATCTGTGGTGGTCTAAGGAATAAACCTTCTAACACTGTGAGATAATTACTTCGGTGGAAGCGAAAACCTATGTTTATACCACCAAAGAGAAAGAAATGAGTCATCATTTGGCTACTCGGGGAATTCAAATATCGAACTTTGCCTACAACTTCTCAATAGCTGAAGGGTCGAACCGATTAAGTGACACTGTCGATGGAAGTTTTCTACTTCCTTTGCACTTGCTAGAAATAGGTTTTCATCTATCACTCCACCTATTCTTCTACCATCTTCTTGATGAATACAGGATAGCTTTAGGGCAATTATTTGGTTTTTCATGGTGGGTCACAACAGCTTATTTCCTCGAATGTAGTTGTCAAGAGGAGATACCTTTGATCAATGTTTTCTAGAATCTGTATCAGCTAAAAGCGTGCAATCGAGGAGGTTCAGTGAGCTTGTTTTACTTTTTTCCTCGTGAAGGAGTGAAATCGATTATCTCCAATTGGTCTTCGAATCTTCACCTAAATCGTGATAAATACATACAGGTCAGATACAAGTTTGGAACTGGTTTTGATTTTTCAACTAAATGTGTAACACTCTTTACCCGTATTCTTCGCCGGAATAGGGTACGAGGTATTACAAAAGATTACGGAACCATTTTTCAACAAACCGAGACTAGTACTACTCTTTTATCGAAACATGTCATAACGTCTCATGGTTGGGTTCTCGAAGCCCAAAACATACATCGAGATCAAACCAGGACTAAATTGAGAACATAGGGATTTAATAGTAAAATCCTAAAATTTTCTCATTTTTCAAGGTCACACACCCGTATGGTACAAGGACACACCATTATGGTCAGGCCGTGTGGCCAAACGCCCATGTGACTTACCTCGCTCCAGGCCGTGTGGCTTCACACGCCCGTGTCCCTAGGTCGTGTAACTCTCTGACTTGCATTCATAAACAAATTGATCTCACATGGCCAAGGCACACACCCGTGTTGCTAGACCGTGTGGTAAATTTTTATTTTCGAATTTAGGTATAGGATTCACACGGTCGTATCACACGCCCGTGTATCCAAGCTGTGTGCCTCACACGAACAAGGTACACGCCTTTGTGGGAGCCCGTGTGCTCGAACCTAGGCATTCTGTTTTACAATTTTTGAATGTAGGAGACACACGGCCTTGACACACGCCCATATGGCAAACCATGTGTCACATACAGCCTAGAAACACGCCCATTTGTCTACCCGTGTGGACGAAAATAGGCCACTTTCTAGGCCATTTTTCTCACCCTGATTTATCTCGTACCTGCACCAAATCATTCCAATATCAACCAACCAATTCAACAATTGTTCTATGCTAATTTAAACATCTAAGATGATATACTTATGCATACCACATTCCCATTCAAAACCAAATTCATTCTAGCCATACTAGAAACTAGTTTACAACCATTCATATCCATGTTAATGTTGGTATTTAGCCTATACATGCCATTACTTCAAAATAGAACAATTTTCATATACCAAAATGATCAGGTTGATATTGTGACAAGGCTCCGACCAAATTTCAACCTTTGAGCTCCTGAGCATTATAAAACAAGGAAAAAGAAAACGGGGTAAGCACTAAATGCTTAGTAAGCTCATGTAACAAGAATTATACTTAACTAGTATTTTCAATACAATACAACATACATTCACACATCCATTTAATGCTTTATTTCTCTAACATTTCACAAACTCAACATTCAAGTTAGTCCAATAATTTTCCATGTATACATAACATATACCATGATTGATGAGCTCATCAATACCATGATTTCAATTCCCTTATTATTTTTCCATATTTAACCCGTTGAATTTCTTAGAATTTCAATGGATTTTCAGGGGTACACTTTAGTGTACAAATCTGGATTCGTCAATTCATATTTATGTGTACACATTTGCCATTTCAGAGAGCACACTTCCGCAAACCTCATTCTTACAGCGAGATTACCAGTCTAAGCTAAATCCCTAGTAATATAAACTCACAGAGTATTGTCGGGATTACCAGTCTTGGCTAAATCCTCTGCAACGACAATTACTCTAATGAGCTTGGATCTAAATTACCAGTTTAGGCTAACCCGTCCAGGCTAAACCCATTTTACACATATTCTTCGAGAGGGCTATATTAGGATAGGATCACCCGTCCGGGCTAGATTTTTTTTTTACCGCCAATTCTTTTTCAGAGATCTATCAAATTTTTCTTTCATTCAACCGGGATTTCTTCCTCTTTTTGTTAAATATATCAATGTTTCATCAATTATCATTCAATGACCATTCAAATCATATTCACATCAATATCATACATTTCAAACATTTAAGAATATAATTCAAGTTACACGAACTTACCTTAACAGTTGTTCGTGTTTATATTCTACTAATCTGAAACCTTCTCTTTTCCTTGATCAAGCCTCTTATTTGTATCTTCCGGATCTATATAAATAAATTTAATAATCATTTTTATTCAATTCATATTCCAATTCATTCAATCTATGCTCTAGGCAAAATTACTAATTTGCCCTTAAACTTTTCATTAATTCAAATTTCGTCCTTAGGCTCGGAAAATGAAATTCATGAAATTTAATCCCCTTACCAAGCCTAGCCAAAATCCATATGTATAATTTACAGCACTATTATTTCACAAAAACCAGAATTTTCTTTAAATTTTGTAATTTTTACAATTTAGTCCCTTTTTCACATTTCCATAAAAAGTCACTTTGCAAAAGTTGTTTCTCTATCATCGATACTTCATTTTTCACCATAAATTTTCAATTTACAGCATATTCATCCATGGCATAAAATTTATACTTTCACATCTTTTCAATTTAACCCCCAAAATAGAAAGAACTAGTTATATTGATCTCAAAAATATAAAAATTACTAAAAACAAGTTATGGAAACTTACCAATTTTAGCCAAGAAAGTTTTATTCCTCTCTCCTAAGGTTTCCATGTAAAAAATGAGGAAGAAGATGATAATGAAATGTGATAATTTCACATTAATCCTTATCATCTTTTCACTTTTCCTATTTCCAATTTAGTCAGTGCCCAATTTTCATTTTTCTATGGATGAATCACCCTTGATATTTTCCATCTTATAACTGATGGTCTAATTACCATATAAGGACCTCTAGTTTTCAATTTCATAGTTATTTAATCCTTTTAACTTCTAACACTCAATTTTCACATTTTATACAATTAGATCCTTTTTTCTAATTAATTACCTAATCGGTAAAATAATTTTAAAATAAATTTTCTTTTTAAATCAGATTTGTGGTTACAAAACCACTATTTCGATAACCCTAAATTTAGGCCATTACAAAATGATCGATACCTAGTAAGAATATGTACTTGCGAAAATAAGATATTATATGTGAAGCAAGGTGGGCTCAATGTTGGGAAGTGTGCCCATATTGTAATAAACATGTAACTATTTTCTATGTATTTGAATGATGAATAAATAAATTACACATTTTACTGTTATGTCTTTTGTATTTTTGTCTTGCATATTTTGCATGCATATCAAAATTTTGACAAGAAAATATTAGTTCATTAATTGTTTAGGTTCAAACTGATGATAAGTGGCACTGTAAGAACGTTTACATTACGAGAAAGATAACTTACTTCAATAGATAATCTAAACGAGTCTGTAATCCTGTAAAAGAATCAAAGTGAGCATTTGATTCAAATACTAAAAAGGATTATTATATCGTCTACAATTCTAATTAAGGAGATGGTTAGTCTTGGCTACCAGAGCAGTTGACTCCATTGGTAGAGACATAGGTGTATTCATTTGCAAAATGATACATTAGACTGGACCCAAGATGAATTAATTCTGAATCTGTTTGTGAATTAATTCACTTATGACATTCATGGCGTGATTTACCTAAATCATGAATTAGTCACTAACCATGCGTATGTAACTCATGAGCATTGATATAAGTAGAGGCTTATGCTCTAAAGATGATCGAGATGATAGCCGGTATGTTGGGTACATGACTTGCCTATGGCATGACTTTTCTAGTAACAGTGGAATTCATAGCCCAATTATAGATTTAACAATATCCTTTCATTGGCATTATGTGGATTGATAAATATGGAACATGGTCACAGGTTGTTTGTGCTCAAACGAGCAATTTATCACAATCATTGTTGACAGTGATCATATTAATCATTAAGAAGACACAATGGTGACAATGAGATAAAATAAGATTGTATTGAGTGAACGGATTTAACTCAAAGGAATCAAGGATATCATATCAGAGTAACACACACATGACGAGGTCATTGGATAAAGCAATTAGATGAATTGCTTTCGTAAAGAGTATCTAATAAGGAGTTTTCAATCATGGTACTTCTCATGGACTAACTCCATGATTAAGTAATTATGAATTATCGGAACGATGCTTCTAGACATAATCGTAATTACCAGAGCCTCATTGTATATGTCTAATTGGTCCCTCCGCTAGCTAAACAAAAGCTCGATCGGACTGCATTTGAATTAGAAAAAAATTCTACAACTTTAGAAATAGTTTAATTGAGTCAATTTATTCGATATGGAATTAAATTTGGCGGTCGTAAGATTTTGTCCAACTAGAGAATTTCATTAAAGAATTTTTTAGATATTAATTTGGAAAATCTAAGTGATTTTTGGGAAAATTAATTTTGGTCAAGTAAAATTAAATTAATCAAATTAATTAAAATTAAAATGGTATTTTTGGAAATTAACTTTCAAGTCAGAAAATTGACCTAATATGTAATTAAACTTGCAAACTGAACTTGAGATCGTAAATTGGGCTCAGGAGCCCAAAATCGAAACCAAGACCCAAAACTAGTCAAACCGATCTTGGTATGTAAAATCTAGCTGGATCGGACCGTCAGGCCATCACTGGCCCGAACTGAACCAACTCAGGGGGTCGACGGCTGCGAAGGCAGTATTTCGGTGGCCAGAAAATGATCAATTGTGATGGATCTTCGGTGGTTGAATAATGAAAAAATTACACTCCTACTAGAACTCTATCAGATAATTTGATTTCAAATTAACTATTCCAAAAATAATATTATTTTAATATATTTAATATTAAATTTAATTTAATACTTATCTTAATAATATTTTATAATTTAATATTAAAGTGATTATCTTAATATTAAATTTAATTTAATGTTTATCTGATAGATAAAGATTCTATTAATTTAATAAGATTTAATATTAAATTTAAATATTAGATTAAATTTAATATTAAAGTGATTAAGTTAATCATAGTTGAACTCTCTAAACTCTCCCTATATAAAAAGAGCATTGGGCCATTATTTATACACACTTGAGTCCAATAGAAAGTTGTAGAGATAAAATTCTTTGAAGAAATTATTTCAGAAAATTTATAAAGATATTTTTCTTATTTACAACTTGGCCCAAAAATTTAGAAAAATTACAAAATTATCCCACTACTAATTTTTGTGAAAATTTTTCTGATTCGAAGCTAGCCCACACTTGGTAGATGTGAGCTTGAGGATAATGGAGAAGACTATTTGGTTGAAACGTTCATCCTAGACAAATCGAAAAGGTACAATTTTGATTAAGTGTTTATTACTTTAGATATCACAACCAAGTTCTTATTTTGGAAAAAAAAATTTAAAACTCTGGATTTTCCCTAAATTTATTTTTCGATGTGTTTTCCAAACTCGATTTTCCAACATTACCGACGTCATGTAATAGATTTGGAGGAAGTGTTAACAGTTAAAAACCATAAATCTAAGCCCTAATAGACAACGGTCAATTGATAATGACAATAGTCCTCCAAGTTCTTCATATTTAACGTGACTGCATGGAATCGTTTGACATAATCCTACAAGGATCATCCATCCCTCTGTTTCACTAACATCAAACCCATAGGAGTGCTCATTATTGTTCTATGGGCTCCAAATCTTCCCAAGAACATCTAACCTAGCTGCGAGAAGCTCTAAATAGAGCCTTGTGATAAAGGCAGATACCAATCTTTCGCACTTCCCCTAAAAGTCATAGAGAAGGCTTTACACTTTGTTGTAACTGAAGCTTCCAAAAGATTCATATAATCATTATAATGCATGAGATGAGTTCTAAGATCTCTCTTACCTTCAAACATCTCTTTCAACACTTTAGATTCAAATAGTAGGCTCACAGCTGCTACTTCTAAAGATAAGAAGTTGTTAGAACAAACCAATCAATCCATGTCTTGCAAATCAGGGTGCAATGCTCGTACATCTTTATGCAAAGCATCCATCTCGTTTTGTCATGGCTTTGCATGTACTCCCACTACCTCCTCTTAGGGAGGCGTGACATGATCCTGAAGATCAGAGTGATCGAATTGTACCTTTCTTCTCAGTTCTTCATTTTGCCTTAGTAATTCCTACAAAAATAATTGTTGTTGTTCAAACCTAGCACTTTGTTGAGTCATCTATTCCTTCATCAACTTTGCTGATCTTGCAAATCAAACCATTGTTTTGGCAATGCTCCTTGATTAAATAGAAACGATGGTCCTTGACTTAAAGGAGCATTAAGATCAAAAGAATTGGAAGCACCTGCTTGGTCTAAGTTGCCCAAATTTTTTAGTCGATCAGCAAACCAACCAGCATAAAGGTCCACCTCATTAAGTTGATCATTAGTGCCAGAACCTCCTGCTTGACCTGGTAGGAAACTTTTGGAAAAATTCTCGTTGAGGTGAGTCATTTTAGTTTTTTAGTTATTTGAAGATCGGAAGTTTGTTCACGCTTACTGTACCAATTTGTTGACTATTTTTCAGAATGTATCCTTCAAAAGGGTTAAGTTGTGTATTTATATTATATGACTATCGTTCATAGACGTGACGTTGTAGCTAGGTCCCTATGCATGCCAACACATACCCTACTCTAGGGTTGACACGTGATTTCTAGAAGTGGATTCGCCTATATAATGGTGCAAACCCACATCGTGCGATCTCATAAAGTATGCGAACACCATGACATACGAACTACGTAAAGTACGAGTCAGGTCCCAATCGGGTAACCGAGTTGCGGGTCGATAATAGCGTGTACCATAATAGTTTTCTATAGTAAATATCGATGTTGTCTAACTGATTGGCGACACCACCATAGTTTTTTAAAAAATAATTTTTTATTGGTGCTACCTAAGACAGTGGCAACACCGAACTGAAGTGTGATAAACCAAAATGTTTAGAAACCTAATATGAAACTTTCCTTTTTAGAATGAATATTAAAAAAAAAAACTTAAGAGTGTCAATAATGTAAGGAATAATTGCTTCATAAACTCTTATTTATTATTTTCTTTTTAACGTACTTCCTTACACCAATCATCTATTTGTTGCACCATTTCCATCACCGCACAGTATAATACCCTATTTTCCCATCTTCTTTGTTGCTTCGCTCTTTATTTTGTCTCCATTTTGATTCGATTCCTAGGAAATCAATTAGAAAAGCGCTAAACACACACATAAAAAAATTACAATCTTTGCAATTATTCCCCCTCTCTATTTCTCGAGTTTTCAATTTCAACCCACTCAGGATCTCAACTCTTCTTGCAAGCAAGCCCTCTCCTTTTGTAAAGGGAGGAAAAATGTAACAACCTAATTTTCAGTGGTGTCAAAAACAGTGGTTCGAGACTACTAAATCCGATGAGTAAGCTCATAAATTTTATTATTTAGTATTTACGAGTCAAATGTGGTTTTAGAAAGATTTTTGAATTAGTAATTTTTAGTTTATAAGGATTTATTAGGTCAAGTGGTTTAGAAAATGAGGTATCGAGACCTCGATTCTATAAATCGAGCCATAAATATTTTTATAAATATTTATGGAGTGTCATTAATCTAGTATTAAAGTTTCGTTAGAAAATTTTAATATTTTAATAGTTAATTAATTAAAAAGGATTAAATTGAAAAAATGTGTGCAACTTGCTAATTAAAGAAATAGTGATTAAATGGCTTAATTAGTGAACAAGGGAGGGCTTAAAGAGTAAATAGACATAAATGGGATAGCTGAGGCGGCATAATAAAGAAAAATAATAATAAAATAAAGCCATTAATGGAAAAATTGTAAATAAAGTGAAATTAAAATTTTAAATTGAAATTCTAAAAGTTTCTAGGCAATTCTTCTTCAATTTTTCTGTCCAAAAATGCCATTGGAGAACTTCTAAGTTGGTTTTGCATATTTTGCTTCATGTAAGTTTAATTCTAGCCTTTTTCTTGAAATTTTTATGTTTTTGATACTTTTACAATTAAGTCCAACTAGCTATTTCATTAATTTTTTATTTTGTTGAGAATTTTAAAAGTTACCATTGATGAATACTGGATATTTTTGATAAATTAATATGTATTTAGAGCTTTAATTTTGTTGCATGATGATTTTAATAAGTGATTTTGTTAGATATTGATTTTAGTACTAAATTGTGAAGAATTAAAGAATTAGGGTTTGGTATTTAATTTCTATGTATCAAGGGCTGTAAGATAGCCTAGAATATTTAGATGAATTATTAATTGATAAAAACTAATTCATTTGATAGACTAATTAGAAAGGGGACTAAATTGCAAAAGTTGTAAAATTAGGGTAATTGTGTAATTTTGAAAATTTAGGGGTATTAATTATGAATTGAATTGGAACTAAATATATAATATATGATTAATTTTTATATTTTAGATCAAGAGCCTGTAGATTCTCAAGAAAAAGAAAAATTAGCATAATAGTCCCTAAACTTCTACAAATTTTACAATTTAACCCAGCTAAGTTCGTATGGTTAAATTTTATTAATTATAATGAATTAATAAATGATATTATGTGTTTTAGTATATTATTGAAAAATGGAATATTATTAAATCATAAATTTGAAGTAAACATCCGGTATAAATAGAACGCTGGATTGAGTACAATCGTTGTGTGGCGAAAGACAGCAAAGGAAGAATTGAGGGAAAATTACCCAAGTAAACCAAGGTTCTACATTTGTTGTGAACTTTCGTGTTTACTTTCCGCTTAGCTCTCACAAGCTTCTGTTTAACTCATATGAGTTTCCGTTCAACCCTAATGGGTTTCCGTTTAGCTTTTTTGAGCTTCTGTTTAACCCTTATAGGTTTTCGTTCAGCTCTTATGAGCTTTTGCTCAACCCTTATGGGTTTCTGTTTAGCATTCATGTGCTTCTGTTCAGTTTTCGGACTTCTAAAAGCGATGTACTCATATCCATAAGTCGTTCTCTAATTTGGTAAGATTTGGTAAATGACATATGAAATTGATTTTGGAAGACTTATTGTTATTTTTTGTATTGATCTGAAATAAATATATTTAGCAATCGTAGTTGTGATTGACCTGGAAACTGCATTGAATGAATTTATTTAAATTGATGTGTTATAGTAGGTTCGGTAAGATTTATGTTTAACCCATCGAACTTACTAAGCTTCATTAAGCTTACTTGTGTGGTTTAATGTTCTTGTAGATTAACGTGAGGTCAGGAGATCGGATCAACACATTAAATCACACTGTCCAGCTTATTCCAGTAGTTTTTAAAACGTTCAATAGGGTTTATATGGCATGTATAGGGATTAAGGTAGATTATATCCAAGTTGGCTTGTATAGATGTTATGAATGATGTTTTGTTTACATAATCAACTTAAAAATATTTTTTAGTTTAGTAATGAAGTAAATATGTGGTTTGGGTGTGAATAATATATACTTATAGGTATTTAATTAGTAGTAAACCCTAGTGAAATTTGTTAAATGGACTAAATAATTAAGTTTGAGTATTTAGAGTATATGAGATGATATATTGTATATAAAACATGATTTTGGCTTGTTTTGATTACTTTGTTATGGTATATTGATGTGTTGAAACGTTATGTTTAGGTTGATATCTAATTGGGTGAGAAATGTGGCATTGGGAATGGCCTAATTTCGTCCACACGGGTAGAGACACAGGAGTATGTCTCAGCCGTGTATAACACACAGCCAAGCACATGGGCATATAGTTTGGTCGTGTGTCCCCTGTATCTATTAAATTGCAAAATAGAATACCCAGGATTTTTCACACAGCCTAGCACACAGGAGTGTGGCTTGACTGTGTGATCCAAGTCAGAGAGTTACACGGGCATGGACACGGACTGGGACACAACCGTGTGCTCCACATTGAATACTCATATGGCCTAAGACACGAGCGTGTCTCTTGGTCAGGTGAACCACATAGCCTGGCCACACGGGCGTGTGTCCCTTGCACCTAAGAAGAATTTTGAAATTTTGTGAAAAATTCTCTTAGTTCTCAGTTTAGTCCCGATTTATTTCTAATGTGTATTTTGGGCCTCAAGGCTCATATAAGGAACAACATAAGTGATTATGATTAGTTTTCTAATATGTATGTTGAGTAATATGAAAAGTTGTACTTGATTGGAAAGGTCCGGTAATGCTCCGTAATCCTGTTCCGGCGACGGATTAGGATCAGGGGTGTTACAAAAAGGAAGTAGAGCTGCTTTGCAGATCGGATCCAAATTTCATGCACTGAGAGACCTATTTTTCTATATTTAACGATATGGGTATACTGTTTACAAAAATGTTCTCTAATCTGTTTGGAAACAGGGAGGCTCGAAATTTTTTGTATTATATCTCTTCCTTATTATGTTTTAAGTGACTTTTATATTGGGATTTATTGAATGAGATTTTCTAGGGATCTTAAAAAGAAAATAATAAGTGAGGAATGGCCTATAAAGTAATTATCTCTTAAAATATATTTGCTCCCACTATACCCGCACTCCTAAGTTTTTTTTTTCAACACTCCATCTAAAAGGGAAAGTTTTATATCAGATCCTTAAACATTTTGATTTATCACACTTTAGTTCAATGTTGCCACTGTGTCAGGTGATACCAATAAAAAATCATTTTTAAAAAATTATGCTGGTGCCGCTAACCAATTAGGCAGCATCAATATTCACTGTAAAAAACATCTCATTTTTGTAATTAATCTGTTTCCCACAAGGGTGAAACCAAAGGGGCTGCAGGGGCCCTGCCCCACCCAAAAAAATAAAAAATTTACATTTAGGCCCTTTAAAAATTTTAAAATTTTAAATTAATAAAGGTAAAATTATACTTTGCCCCCTAAAAATGATAAATTTTGATTTAATCCTTTAAAAATTATAAAGATATAAGCTATTAAAATGATAAAATTATATTTTTACTTACTATCGTAAAAATTACAATTTAATTTTGACCCACTTAAAAAAAATTTATGACTTCACCCTTAATTACCCATACCATATTTATATTTAATTATTTTTTTAAAAGACCCTATCATTTTCATTTTATATTGTAAGTGGAATAATAAAATGGTGGGTTAGGTTATCTTGGGTTTAGGTCCCTGAACAAAACACAGCAACTTTGTCTCTTCACGTAATATACAGTAAAACATTAAATTAAACCCTCATGCTGATTTTAAATGGTGTATCAACATTTTATTAATTATATAGAATGACAAACATTAATTTTATATTTCGATGACTATCTAACGGTAAGTAAGAATCCCCCATTTAGTATTGTGCCCCCCTCAAGGTAATTAGTCTTTATCACTTTGTTTAACTCTTTATGGAATCTGACTTTTGCCCACTTAATTAAGCTTCTACATTTAAACTTCCTTAAATTATTCCACATTTACTTCAACGTAAAGTATAGTGTAATAAATCCTTCAGTTAAAATTTCAAAATAATACATTCAATATTAAGATGAGGAATGCAATCTTGTGATCTCTTGCATCATATTCTTCTTATTCTACTCATATTTTATCATTTGTCTTGCAATGTAATCATGGATTCTGTTACGTTTTTCTACTATGTGCTTTTTTTTTTTTTGGAAGTTTTTTTAGATTCGAATTGATGGTAAATTTAGTTATATCTATTTATTTTGTCTAATTCAATTAAATTTAATTATTAATACTAAAGAATAAAGAGAACCGATTCAACTTTTTCTTTTTTCAGCTTCTGCCAATTCAACCAGCTCACAGGTCAACTAGTCCAACCTTTAATACCTTAATCAATTCCCAAACTGATTACCCGATCGAGTTTGATTTTGAAAACGGTAATTTTTGTTAAATTTTGTTCTCTTTATTATAATTTGACTTTTTTATCTTATTTTTTAAATGCGCATTTTTTGTTGTTAGGCTAAATTTTTTTTCAATTAATGCCATCAAATTATTTGATTATTACATATCTTTTCTACATACAGTAAAGTTGTACAGATAAATAACATTTTTTTTCAATTTTATCTTTTTTTTTAATGCGAAAAAAATTGTATAAGTACAAAGAATATTCAACTATATATGTCACATTATTATATGTTTTTTAAAAACATATTAAATTATTTAATAGAATTAATAAAAAAAATTGAATCTTAGGGCAAAAAATTCACATTTCAGAAAATAAAATTATCAAATTAAAGTAAAAAATAAATAAATTCTCAAAAAGAATATCAGAAAAACAAAAGGAAATTTGAATTTGAAAAAGCATCCGTCGTGAGGAAAAAGAGGGGGGGGGGGGAATCAGCTACGTTTGCGTGTAAATACAAGGTTGTTTTTGTCCTTTTAAGATCATCACTGCCATAACACATAAAGCAGAGAAGTAGTTAGAAAGTCTGCTGAGACAGTTTGGTCCAAAATTGAATCATCCTTTTCTAACAAATCCAGATCACACACTCCCCCTTTTCTTTTTTGCAAACTAGCATTGACAATTTTCCCTTTTAACCACCTCTTTTTTTTCCAACCTTTAATGCAAAAAAACAACCTTGCTTGCATTTGCTTCCTAAATGTAATATGTCAAGTTTGGCTACAACAAACCCCATATCTTCCCAAGTCTTTACATACAAGGCAAATAGGAAGAAACTTGGCTCAATGTGATCCCCTAGAGTCAAAAAAAGCAATGAGAGAGAGAGAGACAGCTAGTGAGGGATGCATTAATAATGACTGCTAAGCTGTTACCAAAACAAAACAAATTTGAACCTAAAACTATGGATCACTAAAAGCCATGGACCCATTTAACAAGTTGAAAGAAAGGATGTTTTAGGGTTCACAGCAAGGCTGGGGGGTTGGGGAAAGATAAAGTGGATAACTATATGACATGAGAGAATGCTTTTTTTTTTTTAAATTTTCTTTTTCCAACAAATCACATTATCTTCTACTTTCTTTCTTTTTTTTTGGGGGGGGGGGGGGAATGCTTATCCATATACTAGATTTCAGGGTTCACCATCGGGCCAATTTGCATGTTATTTAGGCAAGGCTGGGAGAGTGAGAAAGCTTGTAAAATGGATGAGTGATTCAAGTCCCCATCCCTCCATCCTCATTGGCTATACACTTTATTATCCCATGGGACAATGTGTAATTTAATGAATTAGTTAAAAGATTTGCTCCTCTTGTGTTGGATAAGTGGTGAAAGTAACTGGTTGAAACTACACAATGGGTTAATTTAGTTAACCTACACTTAAAAAAGAAAGTAACACTTTTTCATTTTCATACCAAGCAAAGTGTTGCTATTTAGAAAAATGAAATAAAAATTTTCATGTTTGGTGCTTAACGGAGAAAAAGTATTTTTTATGTATTTTTTAAAATAATAAATATTAATTCTATTAAAGTTTAGTATTAATTTATTCTTTTTGCTTGTATAGAGGTTAAATTAGCGGTGTGTTTGATTTGGCTCGATTAAATCTTTTAGATTTTCTGAATCATCTATGATATTTCAGTTTATTTTTATTCTTATCTTCTCGTACTAATTTTGGGGTTGAATTTTTGGATATGTTAACACAATGAACTTTATTTTATGAATTTTTAACAGTAAAGTTTTAAATTCTCTTTTATAAAAATTGCTTAAAAAAATAAATTTTCAAATAGCTAGAAAATAAATCTCTTTAACATGTATTTTCATAAATCGTCCAAACACTTAAGTTTGCATCCGTTTTTTATTTCTTAATTTTTCTTTTGCTCAACCCTAGACTAAATTGATCAATTTAACAATAGATGGACCAATTTGAACCAAACCTATAATAGATAAAACTTGTGGTTCGAATGCAATGGTAAAACATATTGGTGTGGTAGATCTTGAAACTAAATAGGGAGCTAATTGAGAGCCGCTAATTAAAATTTCAAATAATTGTGTGAAATTAATAAGAATTTTCAAGAACTTAAAATTATTTAATTAAATTTTTCAAAAATTATATCATTCGTTACACTCAAAATAAAAATAATAAAAAAATAATAATAACAATCTTGAAGCAAGATGGCATCTTAAATTAAAGCCTGGGGGATACTTATGAGATGGAAAAGTTGTAATTGGACCCATGCGTGGGATTCAGAAATGCAGTGATGAGTGGTGACTTTGAGTTTAAGATATTATTGGATGAAGATACCTCCAACACCAACATGCATTTATCCTGAGGGGATATATATATATATATATGCTGTGCAATACTGAAATCATTACTCTCTACTTCCACCGCATCATACCAAGCCACTGCTCTCTTCCAATTCACGTTATCTGTTCCATTTATACCCCTGATGATGTTTGCTTTTACTTTGTTTTTTTTTTTTTTGTATAAATCCTGAAAGAATACAATGATTTGACAGGGGATTAAGTAGAGGTCTACGTGTTTACCTGAATTTACTAATCGTTTATGTGCAAAATCATACTGTATGAATTAAGTTTTTATCTATCTAATCAAAAATTATGTTTATAACTTGTAAATCAAGTCTACTTATCCCAGTATTGCTCATATTCGTTATTTTCTACAAAACAAGGACAGTAGCAAATTGGGCTGCCTTTCGCCTTTCTTCCTTCACATATTAGATTTCTAATGGGCCTGTAATTTGGATTTTTAATAACCCATATATAGAAGAGAAATTCAGTAAAACTTTTTTCTTTTCTTTTTTGTTATACTCATATAGTTCATGTCATAAATTAAAAACTATTTTAAGTATTTATTTGTATCCATCGCTTAATATATATTAATAAAAATGTTAGAAATTCGACCCGATTAAGCAACGAACAAGTAAAATTAGCAGAAGAAATTGAGAAATTGAACACACAAATTTAACGTGGAAAAACCAAATAAACAGAGTTTAACTAGAAGATTACTTCTCAAATTTGACTAAAAATAGGAGTCATATTTAACAAATCTCCACCTTGACTCATATTTCCACAACGCCATCTTTGCCAAAGCTCGCCACGAGCCTATCTTGAACTATGCAGGGAATTAACTGAGTCGAATCTGTGCTTAGAAACTGGAAGACTTCTAGCCTTCGACTTGTACACTGCCAAATTAACCCTGGTGTGATTATCACGAACACAGTGCCCTAACTTTTCAAAACCTACATCCAAAAGAGAACCTCTCTTCAACGAAATGGTCATACCTTTTTCCCTCCTATGACCAAGTTGCCTCTGCTCCAAACGAGTTGACTTTGACTCTGTAACGGACGAGGGACGTCCGATTTCACCGGTCATTGTAAAACCTTCCAGAATATAAAGACTGCCAGTTCTTTTACCTTTTAATAAAACGAAAGATCCACGAGATACTTTAATGCCGCTTGACTCGATGTCGATTTTGTATCATTTCAAGTCTAAAATACTCAAAGAGATGAGATTCTTTCGTAAATCAGGTACATACCTGACATTTGAGAGTGTCCTAATCGTCCCGTCGTGTATCCTAATTTTAACAGTACCAATACCAATTACCTTACTAGATGAATCGTTTCCCATGCGCACAACTCCACCTTCAATTGAACTGTATGTGGAGAACCATTCTCTATTGGGACACATGTGGAAAGAACATCCAGAATCTAGGATCCACTCGGACGTAAGCTTAGAGTTATCGCCCGTTGACACTAACAAGAAATCATCACCGCTTTCATCGGCTAAATTAGCACCAGCTACATCTTCCTCGTTACTCTTAGTAGCTTTTTTATTTTGCAGTTTATAACAATCTGCTTTGACGTGACCTAACTTTTTACAATAGCGACACCTTTTGTCTCGTTTCTTTGATGCTACCAAAACGGAAGCTTGCCTATCTGCCTTGCTATCCAAATGAAACTCATTGTCGAGTTTGTCTCTACTCAACAAATGACCCTTCACATCTTCGAATGAGAGTTTGTCTCTATCATAAATCAGGGTCTCCCTGAAAGACTTGTATGAAGGGGGTAAAGAGCACAATAATAGCATAGCTTGATCTTCATCATCAATATTAACCTCAACGTTCTTTAATTCATTTAAAAGAGTAATAAATTGACTGATGTGATCTCTAAGAAGCTCACCTTCGTTCATGCGAAACGTAAATAGGCGTTGCTTCAACACTAAATGGTTAGCCAGAGACTTAGTCGCATAAAGAGTTTCTAACCTTTTCCATAAGGCGGATGAGGTCTTCTCCATCAATACCTCCTGCAATACCGTATTCGCAAGGCACAACTGGATTGCAGACAAAGCCTTTTCATCAAGCGCTTCCCATTCTGTTTTATTTAGATTCTCAGGCTTTTTCCCGGTAACAACCTTTTTCAAACCGGATTGAACTAGAATTGCCATCATCCGAACTTGCCATAGATTGAAATTTGTCTCACCATCGAACTTCTCAATTTCAAACCTTGTTGCTGCCATATCTGAATGGGCTGATCTATGAAATTTGAACTAGCTCTGATACCAATTGTTAGAAATTCGACCCGATTAAGCAACGAACAAGTAAAATTAGCAGAAGAAATTGAGAAATTGAACACACAAATTTAACGTGGAAAAACCCCTCCAAAGAGGATAAAAAACCACGGGCAAAGATAATTTTACTATAATGGCAAAAGAACGAAGAGTACAAAAGATGGAGATAAGAACTAAACCCCAAAAACAAAGAACCCTCAAAACGTAAACACAAAAAATTCTCTAAATGTGTTATGAGTTCTAATCTCTAATGGGTGTTAATTCTAATGTTGCAAAAGAGTCTATTTATAGGCTAAATTCAAAGGTCAAATAATAATAAAATAATCTAAACTAATTAGTGTTTGATTAAAACAAATAAACAGAGTTTAACTAGAAGATTACTTCTCAAATTTGACTAAAAATAAGAGTCATATTTAACAAAAAATAATATTATATATCAAATGGATGTGAAAATATGAATTAATTTAGTAGCTGAATTATTAATCAGGTAAAATATGACACTATTTTAATTTATATACTTTCAATATAATATTTCTAATTCTTAAATAATGCTACTGTGATTCTCGTGCATATTTAAATTTATATGTGAAAGATGTAACCTAATTTTCATTTATACATTACAGCGGGGGGTCTTTTCTTCAATTTCAGAATATAGCACAGAATTTTATATCTGAGTTATAATAATATATTAGTGTTGGTCTTAATTATTTAGTCAACTCCACCTAATAAGGAAAAGCTTTATTTTTATTGATAGGGAAAATATTAATTATATATGCGTTAATTTCTGAATTTTATCTCTCTACTATACAGATTTAATTTTGCATAATCCAGTCTCCCTATTTTTATAATATCATTTGTTAATTCAAATGGTTAACACATTAGCATAGCCTTTTTTTTCTTAAAAATATTGCTTGCCGTACAAAAAAAATTTATGTAATAATATTTTTTTTAAAAAATTGTATTATTTTAATTAAAATAACTAACAATATTAATTATTTGGACTAACTAATAATGTTATAAAAATAATTTTACCTCATTGTCTCATTGGGTTCAAGTATTTAGATTTAAAAGCTCTCTTTATTGAGGGAGAGATTTTTAGTCTCTAAGGATAACTTTTTTTAACCTTAATCTCAAATTTTGATTGCTTTTCCCAATTTGGTCTTTAAATTTGTAATTCGTTAAAGTGTGATGATGCAAAACTCTATGATTATGTCATGTCATCACTTGAATTTTTTTTAAAAATAATATTTTTAATTTTTTTATACATTTTAATGATGTTTTGTGTTTTAAAATTTTCAACACGCTTTGGTGAAATCCAAGTTCAGGGATCGATTTGAAAAAAAGTTGACCAATTCTGAGACTAATATAAATAAAAAACTAGAGACCAAATTAAAAAAAATCTAAATTTAAGAACTAAATTTTGATTTATCCCCAAATTAAAAATTATTATTACACATCAACAAATGCATCGCTATATCAGCAAATTGGATTTAATCTATGTAGTGATTAAAAAATAAAACTAACTGAAGTGTATTAAATTGTAATTTAAATGCAGTCATCTTTGCATGTTGATTTTGTTTATTGGGGAGTCATTCTTTCTTACATCACTATAAGTAATTAGTTTTTAAATTTCAAAATATCATATAAACAAATTTAATAGAAGATTTTTGTGTTAATTAGATCTGAAATTAAATTTTTAAAAATATAAATATAAAGACTAATTTTCAAATATAAGAAAACATTAGGGACTTGAAAGCATATTTAATTTTTAAATTATTATTACACTATAATTTAACATAATATTCACATATATTCATTCTTAACTTTAAATAAATAACAGCATATTTTATATCGGATTTTTAATAATATAATTAATTTTATACTATTAGGTTGGTGTTAATTATTTAGTCAACTCCAATTAATAAGGAATACCTTTTTTTTTTTGTTGGAGGGGAAAATATTAATTATATATAGGTCAGATTTTGGATTTCATCCCCTTATATTCTAATTTTACATAATTTAATCATGATATTATTTGTTAATCCAAATAACTAACACATTAATATAATTATTTAATCCAAATAGTTAACACATTAACATTATTTTTTTCTCTTAAAAACACTATTTCCAATAAAAAAATTCAAGCCTAGCCTTAGGGGTGAAGCAAAAAATTTTGTTTTAGGGGCAAAATGAAATTATAAAATTTGAGGGCCCACAGCAAAAATTTTCTATTAAAAATGTTTAAATTAAAGTATAAATTTTTCATAATTAAAAAGGACTAAATTGAATATTTTAATTTTAAAGAGGGAGTTATAAAACAATTTTTTTATTGAGCCAAAAGGGGGCAAGGCCCCTTGTCTGCTCCCTTTTGGCTACGCCCCTACCTAGATGAGTTGAAAATAGTATTTTTAAGAAAAAAATCTTAAAGTAAATGATAATATTAATTATTTAGACTAATTGATAACATTATGAAAATAAATAGATTAAAACAGAGATTATATTTTAAATTTAAACATAATAGAAGTTGAAAATAGTAAATTTTTTTAAGAACAAAAATCTATTTCATTCTAATTGAAATAGCTGAAAATATTAACTATTTGGACTAATTAATAATATTATAAAAATAAAGAGACTAAAATAGAGATTAAACTTTAAGTTTGAACATAATAAAAAGATCAAAACTATAATTCTATACCTTATATGTATCATTGTCTCTGTTTTTTTTTGGGGGAAAAAAGAGGTAAAAATTAGGGATAAAGCAATATTTAGTTCTTAAATTTGATTTTTTTTTATTTTGGTCTTTAATTTTTTTGTCCACATTAATCTCAAAACTTGATAGTTTTTCTCAATTTGACCCCTAAATAAATTTGAATTTATTAACGTGTAATGATGTGTCATTTGAAGATTGCGTCACATTATCACTCAAATTTTTTAAAAAAATTAAATGTAATTTCTTAATAATTTCTTTTAATTTGATATAATGAAATCTAAATTTAGTAATTAAATTAGAAAAAAATTGTAAAATTACAAAATAATATGGATAGTGTTGGCTGACTAAAACCACACTTGACAGCAAATTGGATTTAATAGATATAGTGATTAAAAAATAAAAGTAAGTAAAGCGTATTTACATGCAGTCATCTTTGCATGTTGATTTTGTTCATTGGGGAGTGAAGCAATTAATTCTCTTAATTGTACGCAGGGATGAAGAGATGTAGGACTAGGGGAGCCTCAAAACATTTGCAATGATCAAACAAAGTTGTTCCCTGTAATGATTTCAACATACTTGTACAATGTTGTCCAACCATGGATTCAACAATGGCAGAAGGACAAATTACACAACCTAGAACTAGCTAGCTGTTTGTTTATAGTAAGCTTCATTATTTAAAACAACCAATGAGGTACCTTAACTTTTCTCTCCACCTTCTTCTCCTTTATAGTATCCAAGCTTGGTTTCCATCCCTTCCCTGAATATTGCCGGTTCAAAAACTCCGGCCTACCTTCCACCGTTTCCATCAAAAACTCCGTCAAACATTGAACCTCCTCCGGCTTCTCCCCACCGTTTTCCTTCTTCTGCAACGGCAATTTTTGTGCCATCTCTAGAATATCATTCGCAGGGCATATCCTAGCGAACAAAGGGAGAAACTTGGAGGACGGTGAGACTGATTTCGACCTCAACACCGAGTTCGCATTGGACAGCACACGACGAGCTTCCTCGGACGACAACGTTGTCGGCTTCCCTCGTTTGACGGGCAGCATTACGTAAACCTTTTTCACGTCGAGCTTGTGATCAGCTGGCAACGGAACCGGCCTCTTCTGGTTCACCGCCTCGTGGAACTCCACCACCACCTGTTGAGGATGCTCCAGCATCAGCTCCGCCGCCGTCAACGGCCAACTAAAATCCTGCACAGACCCGTCCCAAAGAATGACCTTCCCGGCCGTATCCGACGGAGGACATGCAAGAGCAGTAACGTAGTTACCCATATATAACGTGATATACCGATAAACAAGAAATTGATGAAAAGCGACTTTCGATCACGGTATAAAAAAAGAAAAGAAACCTAAAAGAAATGTTTGGATTTGTGATTCATGTGAGTGTGATTAAGAAGAGGAAAGGATTTTTATGCAGGAAAGTGATGGAGATGGAGATGGAGATGGAGATGGAGGTGTTTGTTAAACGGCTCCATCTTGTGAACCATTTTATGGTGGACTTAGTGGAAGATTCATATAAATTTGAGGTCGTTGGCTTTTTGGAGGGACTGCCATTTTCTTTTCATCTGCATCGTTGATTGCTTTTTATTATAAACAAAGATTGATCCAACGTTGATGATTGTAACAGGCATGTGGGGTCCCCCTGGTGTAGCCCTACCGTATCTGACGTGAATACAAAGTCAAAGAAACGGTTCAACCGTAACTATATTATTATTAACCCCAATTTTCATGCTTTAATAAATTATGTATTACGTGAGGGGAGGATAAAATCTTGAAATTCAGGATGAGAATACTGACGTAGCATAAAACTATTAGAAAGGGATACAGATGACGTGGCGTCACTGTTTCATACAATCCTTTCTCTTCAATTAAACTCACACCTCCCTCTCTCTATGTTTTTCCCGATAGGGCTGTAAAAAACAGTAACATAATATGTATTAATTTTTTAATAGTTTAATTAATATTATATCCGTTTTTTTATTTTTAAAAAAATTAAATTTAAATAAAGATTTTAAAATTCATGATTAAATTGTTGATGTGATATTAAACTATATTGAATTGGTCGAACTGATTCCACCACATATCTAATTCTACGAACCTGGGAGAAATGATGGGAGGCATCGTACATCTTCTTATTTGTCTTCTTTCTTTATATAATATCTAGAACTAGGCATAACACATTCACAACCTTTAAGTAAGAGGATAAAGGTGTTTTAAAGCATTCAAACTCACGTCCTCTTACATCGATACTAATCGAATTAAGACTCAGAGAACTTTATTTTTAAATCTTAATTATAAAGGCAATGGCATTTACTTTGATTAAAATAAAGACAAGGGGGGGTTTAACGTGAAGTAGACAATTGGTTCGGTGTGGTGATTCCTTAATTTGTCGGATAAAAAACAATAATGGATAATCATAAAATAGAGTGCAAAATACAAACATGTCAACACTCCAACAGCAAATAAAGAAAGTAAAGGGTGAAAGCAACAGCTTAACTTCGTGAACGTTATGGTATATATGTACCAAATCGGCGTTGGAAAATGTTACTAAAATGACCAAGATTAAATGCTAAGAAATTGTTATGCAAATAATATATATATATATATGTAAAAAATGTGTTTTGAGTTGGTTTGAATCAAAACATGGCTTTTCTTGAATATATGTGTGTATATATACATAAAGACAAAGAAGTGTCTAGCTTGTCAATATGGAGCAAGATGGAAGGTGTTGGATTTTAAATTTTATTTATTTTGAAAATTAAATCTTATAAAGCAAGATATTGAGTTAAGTAAATCAAAGATAATTTTATGAGCTTTTTCTTATCTTTATATGACCTTTAATTGTGGGCCTAAATTGGTTTTGATCATTCGTATTTAGGTCTAATTAATTAGAGGCTTTAGTGATGGGCTCATCTAGGAATGTATAATTTAACTAGAAGAATAAAAGAAAAACTTTTTTTCCGAGAAAATTATGAATATTAATGGATTTCATTATTATTTTTTAAATGTTAATAGATTTGGGTTCAGAATATTTGGCTAAGTTTAGGGTTTTGAATAATGGTTTGGGTTCAGTATGTTTTAATTTAAATTTTTTTCTTATTCGAATTAGGTTGATTAATTCAATTTTAATCGAATTTTAGATTAGAGTCATCATTTACAATAGAAGTAAAAGGTAAAGCTGAAGATAATCTGATTTTACCATTCGCAGGGGTTAATAAAATGATTTGAGCTACTCTATATCTTTTGCGCTTGTTAAAGAGAGTAAAAGGTGCAAACGCTTTACCCAAATTAATTTTCCAACTAAAATAGCTTGCATTTTTTGTATTTGTTAATACACAAAGTTGGAGCTGTAAAGATGCGAGCATAGAAATTAAAGAGTTGTACTCAAAACTTGATGAGTCGTATCTGGAAAGATGTCAACTCAAAACTTAGTGAGTTGTACTTGGGAAGATGCAATCTAAAAATTTAGACAACAATACCAATGAAAATATGAGCTTAAAATTTAAAGAATTATAGTTGAAAAGGTGTAAATTCGAAAATTAGTGAGTTGCACTTAAAAATGTGTAAGCTCGAGAGTTCATGAGAATGCATGAGCTTAAAAATTAGGGAGCTATACCTGAGGAGGTGTAAGCTCAAAACTTAATGAGTTATACTTGGAAAGGTGTATGCACAAAATTTAAGGAGCTGTCTTAGAGAGGTGTAAGCTCAAAACTTAGTGAGTAGAACCTGAGAAGGTATAAACTCAAAATTTAGTGAGTTATACTTGAGAAGGTATGAGCTCAATTTTTAAGGAGTTGTACTTGAGGTGTAAACTAAAAACTTAGTGAGATGCACCTGAGAAGGTGTGAGCTCAAAATTTAGTAACTTGTATTTGGGAAGGTGTGAGTTAAAAATTTAATGAATTATATTTAAGAAGATGTAAGCTCAAAATTTAGTAAGTTGTGCCTTAGAAGATGTAAGCTCAAAATTGGAGTTGTACCTGGAGGGGTGTAACCTCAAAATCTAATGAGTTGTACACTGAAAAATGTAAACTCAAAATTTACTGAATTGTACCTAGGATGGTGTAAGCTTAAAATTTAAGTAGCTATACATGGGAGATATAAGCTTAAAACTTAATGAGATATACTTGAAAAGGTATAAACTCAAAAGAGGTACATCACTAATTTTTATAATATAAACATACCTTTTATCGGTCTATGCTTAAAAAATTTGACGATTACCGTGAGTGTTTGTCGATGAGGTACATTTTACAATATTTTAGGTCGTGCAAAACTGATCCCTGAGAAACTTATGCACCATACTTTAGGTCACACAAAATTATCTTTGAGAAACTTGAGAAAAGCATCAGTAATTGTTTATGATATATAATTATATATTTTATCCTTACTTGCCTGAAAAAGCAAAAGGGCGCTCACTAACTTGCTTCAAGACACATTGTGCGGAACTTAGCGAGGTGTGTATGAAGATCTAAGATTGCCGAGCTACATAATATAAACCACCGAGAATTGTAAGCATCACAAAAAAATAAATAAATATAAAACTTTAGCTAGGAGATATATGTATGCGATATGGACGAGGTAACATATATAGGCATGTATATATTAGCAAGATAATGTAATCTATGAGCTTGCAATATGCATTTGGTATATATATACACGACTAGTCACAAGCATTTGGCGAGCTTACATGGGCTCGTATAAAAATATACAGGGGCTTGTATAAGTTAAAAAAACATAAGCTAATATATGTAATATATATTATGAGCTATATACAGTTTCATGCAAACTGGCGATGTGTTACGCGACTAAAGAGCCGATTGGCAAGGTGCTTTGAAACAATTTGACGACGAGTTGTAACAAATGTAGAAATCTGGTGAGTTGTTATACAAGAGTTGGAATGCTCACGCGGGCCATAAGAAATTAATGTCCGTACAAGTTTTATATATATGGGGCACTTGCACATTACCATGTGATATAGCAAGTGTGCATGGGTACTAAATGGCGAGGAATTGTAAAAGGTAATCGGATGAGGAGTTTGCTAAGCATCTTGGTGAGATACTGCCAATTATAAGAATTATTGAGGTATGCTCCTTTACTAAGTCACCAAGAATAGTAAGAATAAACGTCGCCAATATACATACCTAGTCCAGTTGTAGCTCACGGCCAATATATACTACACAACTTTGCCAATGATATTTACATGCCACATGCTAAGGTATAATGTTTTCATATAAAACTTGGTGAGGTGTGTAAATTTAATATCACTGTCTAGCACGTGGTGAAAGTCAAAATTCATATTTGCGAGTTGTGCAATTCCCATATATATTAAGTGAGAGCACATGAACTGATACATGCATGTATGTATACATATACGCATGTCTTATAACAGTTAAGTGTATATATATAGTATAGTGTGCAACTCACATACATATAATATATATGTACAATATATAGCTCGTCAAAAAAGCTAACACTAATCACATGAACCAATGCCTAGCTCGCACAATGAGCCAAAGAAAGGGGTCAATTATGCATATATAGCTCGCACAACGCCAGTATATATGCGTAGCTTTCATAGCTCGCATATATGGCTCGCCACACCATGGAGCCGACATTTATATATGGATTAGAGAATGGCAAGTAGGTATGCCATAAACGAGGAGGAAAAGAAAATAAACGAGAGTGATCTTAACTTTTGGAAAGGATTTCATGTTTTCATCTGATTTTGGAGATTAATTCTGTTGATACACAAAATCAGAGACGGTGGTTATAGGTGGCCATCCGACGGATTAAGAGCCACTGATTAATCGGTCGGAGTGACCAAATATAGAGGAAGAGTAAAGAGAGAATAAGAAAGAAGAATCTATATGTCCCATGTTGTTGGGGAAGGAGCTGAAATTTATCTGGTTGCCCTTAGAATGGTGCTCCCATCATCTAGGTTAGGGTAGCCGTAAAGGAGACGACGTCTCAATATATCCTAATGAGATTTATTTGTGGATATCAGTATTGTATTACTTTCATAACCAAAATTGAGAGGCTACAAGGATTAAAAGAAAAACAGTAATTACATGAAAGAATTGGTCCTAGATTTCTTCTACCACAAAATTACAGGTTCAAGTATATTAAAAATCGCCCAACTTTTGAACAATGAATTTGGGAAATCTGATGAATGAAGCCTAACCCAACAAAAAGCACGAGCATGGCTTCTCAGAGCACTTCAGAAATTGGTTCCAAAACAGGAGTCCAGGGCCTGAAATTCCCTTGCCGGCACCCAGGGACAGCCAAAACCGGATCTACTTGCCTCTCTTCATCTCTCAACTCAGGCAAAACCTTAGCACCACTTTTTGCCCTTTTATTTCCGCTACAAGCAGCTTCTATGATCGCCACATCCACATCCGTAACTTTGCGGTTCACCCTTTGTATAGGAACCAAAACGTAAGCTTTAGCCGCCAGCAGTTCATCCTCAGCTCGCATAGGGACGACGCGGCGAGTTCGTTTCAGCTCTTCCACGGGAGAGATGACGTGACCAGGTTCGTCGAGCATGAGCTCTGCTGCCTTCACAGGGAGCTTCACTTTCCTCAGCTTCCCTTGAGCATCGATTACTTTGGCTATGTCCGAAACCTGGATAAAACAGCTAGATGTGCAGTTCCCCATGTTCAAGTTGAAATTGTTTGGCTTCACGTTTAACTGAAGAAGAATATGTAAAAGAATCAAAGTGGTATTTGGTAAAGGGTATGGAATATGAGAGTTGAGAGTAGTGAGTGGAGGGTGGAGGGTGGAGGGTGATTTGGTATATATAGGAAGAGACGGAAGCAGAGTCAAAGTGCCCACAAAAAGAATCAGTGGTAAAATTATGGGAGAAAGACGACACGTAAAGGGAAACGAACAAAGTGGAGAAGACGCTGCTAGCTAGTTGTAGAGAGTGCAGCCAGTTGCAGCGTGTTAAATACGTGCAGCGTTTACCTATTGGAATGTGGGAGTCTTTGACTTTGAAACTAGCCTTTGTTTTGTGGTCCAGGCTTGCTGTCTTTGGGAGTAATTCAACTATGACTTGGTATCGTACGTTGTTTGAATCACCTAACTTTGATACTATTACTCTTAACAACGAATAATAGGAGAATAATAAATAAAATGTTTCCTCTCTCTTTTCAGTTTTTCTTTTTTTTTTTTAAATTTAAATCCAACTAAAAATATTAAAAAGAAAAAAAAATTATTTATCATCCTCTTATTGAAAATAGATAAAAACAATTTCATACTATTTTTATTTATCTTTAAAATAACTTGTTATAAATTCCATTTAGTTCAAAACAAGTTTTAATGAAATTTTCCATTCATTTTCTCTTACCTGGAAATTGAATAAAAAATTTACTTATTTTTTATTTTTAAATTTTTTAATGTTTAAAATTTATTTTTGAAAACTTCTAAAACTCTTTCACGTGTTTGTGGTGTTTTAAGGAGGTATATAAATATTTTTTAAAAATTTTTAATTTTTTATTTTTTTAGCATTTAAAATTATTTTTAAAAACCTCTCACATTTCAGTGGTTTTTAAGGAGGTATATAAATATTTTTTTATTTTTTATTTTTTTACCATTTAATTTTTTTTGAAAATTTCTAAAGCTGTGCCACGTGTTAATGGTTTCTTAATGAGACAGTTAAATATTTTTTTATATTTTTTAAATTATTTTAACATTTAAATTATTTTTGAAAATCTCTAACGGTCGCCATATATTAGTGGTTTTAGAAGCTGAATCCCTTACAAACTAAACAAGCTTAACTTTTTAAGCTTGTACTTTTATTATATATCTAAATTATACTATTTTTTAATATTGATAGTGTCATAAATGATACTGAAATTACATTTTTTTTTTTCTAAATTGGCACCATCGTTAGTTAAATCGAAACATCTTTTTTTGTTGTCACAATTTTTTTTTTTTTAAGTTAGTACTTCTAATAATTCTGTCATTAATTGAACCATTAAATCGATTTAAAAAAACTAATTAAAAATTGACATGTGCAAAAAAAAAGTATTATTTTTTCTTATTATATATAATATATATATTCTTTTTTTAATTCTTCGGAATTAGATCGGTGGTCGAATCAGTCAAGCCATCAATTCCCAATTTGATCAGTTCGTCTAATTCGATCAAATAAATTATTAAAAATCCATAAAAATAAAAAAAAAATCAAAATAGAGAAAAATTAGTTCAATTGGGTTTTTTTAGCTTTACTCACTTGGTCTGTATTGGTTCACGGGTTAATCGGTTCAACCCCTATCTTTGGACTAATACTACAATCAATTTCAGGTTTAGTTCTGAAAATACTGATTTAGATAGATGAAATAACTTTTCCAATCTCGTTATTAGAGCAAGTAGGTGGTGATATTCAAAATAGAATTAATCATTGGTCTCCCGACCTCTGAAGGACAAATTTCGAGCATTGCTAATATTACCAATTTGACCATTGGTTCAAATCTAAAACCATTGATGTCAATATAAATTATTAATTTATTATATATTAAGTAAAATTTTACTGTAATGAAATATTTTAATTATATTTTCATTAGAAGTAATATTTGTTATTGTTAGTTGTTAGTATAAAAATTATAAAAAATCATTATATAAAATCAATCGTGTTAAATATTTTTTTGTTAAAAATATAACATATTACAAGTTATTTATGTTGATTTTTAAAATAATAAAATAGATGAACTTGATTTTTAGAAGTTAAAAAAAAAAAAAAAAAAAAAACTAACAATTGAGTTAAAAAAACTAACATTTTGAGAAAGAAAAGGAAAGAAACGGAAAAGATGCCAGAAAATTAAAAATAAATAAATAATTTGATAACTCAGATAAATTTAATGATTTTGGTCAAAAATTCACTTTTGAATGTAAAATGATAATGGGTGACTCATTGAGTAAATAATAAGTATTGAGTTGATATATTTAATGGTTTAAATTTATTTTTATCAGTTTAATGGCTAAAAATCATTTTGAATTGCACTGAAATTATACCACTAAAGTTCGTACTATAATTACCACGTATATTTTTTAGGAAACTAAAAAAATATTTACTATTATAAGCATTAAGGAAAATTCAACCAACTTATTTACTTGTTAAATCAATTTTATTGGAGTTAAATTTAGGGTGCCATGAAGTAAGCTCCAATTTTACATATTCATGACTACATCAACAAGCCTAATATTATTGTTTTTAATTTAGATTTTATTTCCACATATTCATAGTGTGGAAGTACCTTATAATGTTTGAATAAATGAATCGTAAAAATTAAAGAGGTTGTGCACGGTTAAATTTAACTTTATGACTTATATGATGTATCTTTTGACTTGTAAACTTTCTCACTGAGAGTACATGAACACGTTAAAATAAAAAAAAATTTAAATCACATGAAAATAATAAATTTAGATTGAAATTACAAATTAGTAATGATGATGGTTTGATACAACTTATCCATCCAATAGTCAACTATCACAAAGTCATACCTCCATCGTTAAACAAGGATTGAATACATCAAACTCCACCCACTAAAAATATGAACTGAAAATGGAAAAGGAAGAGCCCATGAAAACAGAGGATTCCTGCAGTCAAAACATTGAAACCACAACAAAGCCAGGGAATTTGTTGGTGCAAAAAGGGATGGATTAGTTTAAGCTTTTGATTACCTTAGCGTAGTAACGCCATAAATAAAACCATTCCACAAGACAGTTTTGGCTACAATTGGAGTTTCAGACGGGCACAATTCACATCCTCTTTGCCTTGAATTTGGCTTTGTATGTGACGTCACCTAGATTCCTTTGAAACCATTAATTAGCATGCTTTTTAATTTCCCTTCGTTGGGTCCAATATTACATTTAACGAGTGCCAAGCATTATGACCTTTAAGCAATGTTGAACTTGATCGCCCAAATTTTCACAAATAATGCTAATTACTTAATTCAAACTGCTTCAGCTTTAGGTGTTTCAGCAAAGGAGATAAGAGCAATCATGTCAACAATATTTTCTCATTAGAAATGCACTGTCCAAAAATGCTGGTCAGCTCATTTCAACCTTCCAGCTACCAACTAATGTGTTTTCCAATTTCCTAGCCCACCCAAACTTTACAAAATGCTAGATAGCATATTAGTCACAATCATATTCACATCACTAACTATATCCGAAAATGAATGACCCTGGGAAAAATTACAAATATTACATGGATTCATTCAATCAATGTTGATGTAGAAGCATCCTTGCCCTCTGTTGAAGTTGAGTCAATGATCTAATACAAGTGCCCTCCTCGCATGTCTTTAAGCATGTAAGGCTGATCAATTCCCGAATAAAAACGACCATTTTGTCAAGACTACTTTGCATTGGCAACTTGTCTTCAGATCCCTTGCTTCGGTGTTTCCCGTATACAGCCTCAAATTCTCTAGACTTACAGGCAGCTGTTCGTAGTACTGAGTCAGGAAGCCCTGAAATGATTACCAGTCAGGCGACATTCTTCATAGCAGATGCTAAAATTTTGCAATTCAGTAGATTCTCTATAAACAAAGATCTAGATAAATACAACAAAATACATCTACGTCTTTTTGTCCTAAAGGTTCTTAATAACAGAAGGTATTGATTAATGTACATTTCAATTATCTGAGAATATGAACTAAATTTAAGGAAAATTCAACATAAAGCTAAATCTTTTCCTAGTAGGTGAGATATGCCCCATGGAATCCTTAATGCTATCATACTCTAAACACTCTAAAAACCACATCCTTCAATGGACTTCAAAGGTCCTTATAGTTTCAACCCACAGTACACATTATTCAAGTTAATCCCCATATTATATTTATACATATCAAAGCTATAAGCAACATTGAAGCTAATGAGGCCCCATTTCCTACAAGTCCACATGTAGATCCTCAGGAAAGAGAAACTAAAGTTACAAATAACCTTACCAGCTATTCGTGCAACATTCACGCCGTAACTTTTTGGACAGGCACCAGGAGTCAACCTGTAAAGAAATGTAACTTCTTCAGCTCCTTCAACTTCATTTCCTACTTGGCACGCCATATGACAGAGAGAGACCTGTAAAAATTTATTAAAGGCAAATAATAAATAACTTGAGGAAATTGAACAGACACTAAAATAGCCATGAGCCCTGCATTTTACAAATTTTCACTCAACAAATTGGCAGATAAGACTTCAAACTGATGCTGTACAACTCAAAATATCTCATTCACTCTCTTTGCACCTAATATAATTTGCCAATTATAAAAGCTATGAACTTCAGTTTAAGAAATATATTATCCAACAGAAAGCAGACACACCTTGGAATTGTTCCTATAGTCCACAGCTAAACGGTGGTAGTGTGTTGAAAACATCCCTCGGCACTGCACCTTGTGTACAAAATGTTCAAGAACCGATTCCCTGTCACAGATATTGAGTAATGAGAAACCGTGACTAAGTCAAAAGTAACAGATATGCAAATAGGAAAGCAACATACGCAATGGCTTGTCCATCAGAAGTTGATGTTCCACGTCCAAGTTCATCTAATGCCACAAGTGAATGTTGAGTCGCAGAGGACTGCATTAACCATCATGAATATGTTTTCACAGATATTAAAATTTTAGAAATAGCACTTAGCGCATCTACAAAGGAAAAGATTAGTTTGGACAAGACTTAAATACTCCAGATAACTGAAATAAATAAAACACTGTTTCTGCTCATGTAGATTGTGAAATTGCAACGGCTTGTGCCAGTGAAAACAAACAAAGATGTGAGGGATGACAAGAACAGTTGTGAAGAAATATCAATTACACCTCTTTTGAATTTTTTTTAATTTTTGAAAATTCAAAGTAACATAAATGGATGTGAAAGCTTTCACATATAAGACATTTGCTGCAATCAGGACATAGACACATAAGGGTTGCTTTAGATCAGAATGAAATAAGTTACCAGCATTAATGCAGTTTCTGAAAGCTCTGTTAAAAATGTACTCTGTCCAGCCATAATATGATCTTTGGAACCCATCCGAACAAAGATTCGGTCAACAGGAGATAGTTCAAATTGTTCTGCAGGGACATCAGCTCCTACCTGGGGAAAGGGCAACATTAAGGCCAATGAACGCAATGAGACTCTACAATGTGCAGGAAGCAAAAAATTACCTGGGCCAAAATCACAGCCAAACAAACTTGGCGAAGAAGAGTTGATTTTCCACCCATATTAGGACCAGTAAGAAGAATAAAACTTGCATGGCCAGAACCAGCAATACTGATGTCATTGGGGACAAATGCACCCTTGCCTAAAGAATCACTTCTGAGAATAGGATGTCCTAAACCTTTTGCAGAAAAGCATGGCACTTCATTTGGGCATGAAGAGCCCAAGACACGAGGACGACATGTAGGACCTTCATAAAAGTCACTTGCTATTGCTAGACTGATCAGCACATCCAGTTCTGCAAAATTAGACCAGTTCAGATATGCTAAGTAAATTAATCTGTATTGCATTATCTTTTATAATTTCTGTAACTACAAGCAGTCTCGGTTCTAAATTAAAGTTTTGGCTAAAATATAAGCATAGATATATGCACTACATCCAGGGAACAAAAAAAGTTCAAACCTAACCAGCTCTAAAACAAGAAACTACTGGATTAAATTGGCAAAAAAATGATAAATAAATAAACCAAGCTTCAGTGCAGATTGCATAAAAGTGAGCAAGCATACCTGCTGTTGTTGAAACTAGTTGTCTCCATTTATTGTGATCCTCGCAGAATCGTCCAATTAACCTCAGAAGAATGTTCTTAAAAGCCGTCTCCTTTTCAGATTCAGCTAGCGAGAGTTCTCCCAGGAACTTCTTGATAGATGGAGTCCAATACCGGAAGAAGCCCTATGCATGTCAAGCAGGAGGTACACAGCAAAATTATGAGTACTTCATTGTGCAACTCAGGCAATGTACAAAGCAAAACACTTATAAAAAGTAAATAACAAGCATAACACATCTGCAGCCTCTGGCTAGATACAAACGGCCTACTTGAAAATTGCAACTGAGGAAAGCGTAATCCATCTGAATAACACATATGACCAAGCAAAAAGCTTGCTTGCAGCTGTTATAATCAATACTTGATAACATGACAGCTTTGTAACAAAAGAAATCTACCACCAATTGGATAAATATATCTGAAGTTTAATTCAAAAAGGGGGTCAAACAATGAAAGCAAATTACCTTCTTGGATGAACATAACTCATAATCTCGAGGGACACTCCCGCGCAAGCTTTCTGGCACTTCCAATAGATACGAATCTTTTCCAATCGTGACATAGGTGATCTATAGCAGATATCAAACCAAAGTTTAGTAAAACATTACAAGAAGTAAACAACTACTTATATCATTGGAACCTCCAAGAACTTGTTAACAAAATTCTTACTGATGAATCTCCAAGTAACTTCTGCTGCTCCTTGAGGTGTTTTGTCAAACTAGATTCAATCTCCCTAACTTTTTCACATGCTGAGTCATACTCCAGATCAACTCCTTTGTGAGGTATTATACGTCCAGAATTGTTGGCATCAACCCAATCAAAGGCATCTTTGAAATGCTTAAGAATGGAATTGATATTTGGAAGACCTTTACCTGTGCAGCGTTAAAAACGTAAGAGGCCAGATATCTTTGAGTAACTATATAAAAAGATATATTTCACATTACCAGTTGTTAACAAATGATGGAGCTGTGTAGATTCCACATTTTCCAGAATAACACTAAGGGAAGAACATGCTTGAACCATTAATTCACAACCTCGTAGTGCTGATATGAATTGCTGAAGTTGCTTCTTTGCTGCATCTTCATATAAAACAACTGTATGTGCATTTCTTCCATTAGCCTCACTGCATTCAATCACAACAACAGTTTAAATATTATTAAGGAACACTCAATATATTCCCCACACCAGATGAATGGGATGCGCATGAATGAGCTGCATTTTCATCCAAGGTTTACCTGCTAGCAAAGATCCGTGCAAGTAGCCTCTCCATGTCAGGAAGCCTGGACAATGCCTTTCGAAATTCAAGTGCATATGATAGACTTTCACCCTAGATAGAAGAAAAGACAACATTATACACAAAGCAGTAAATATCTGCAAAAGAGACACTCTGATGAAGACCTAACACTAATCAAAGCAAGGATTAATGGAATGCTTGAAAGTTGTGTAATTAGTTATTCAGACAAATTCAACTGAATGCTTGAATCAATGTTTGCAAGATGTAAGTCACAACTATAATGGAAAACTCACCTTTAGGCCTGCTACTGCATCTTGCCGTTCCTTAATCAAATCAGTATAGTATAACGGTCTAGCAAGCCATGTTCTTAGCAACCTTTTCCCAAATGCTGTTACACAGTGATTTAATTGTGCATAGAGCGTCCTATGCATATAAAAGAACAGACTAAGCATAAGACTGGCACTTGCAAGTAAAACAATTAAGAAAAACCTACAAGTGTGTGCACACATACCCAGAAGAGTCTCCATTTCTGCTGTTTTCAAAGATCTCAAGATTCTCAAGGGCAGCAGCATCAAGAAGCATATAAGGTGTTTGTGCAATGCTACTGAAGCCAGAGGATGGAAGCAACTCAAACTTTGCAAATCTAAGTAATGTCACATCTAGAAAAGCCTGTTTTAGGTAATAAAGAGTGCCTCCAAGAGCTGAGAGTGCTAGGCTTCCATTAACACCAGCTCTGAGTAGACTGGAAAGGATAGCTGGAAGGCGGCCCAACTCATCATCCTCGTAAGTATTAGCAGCATCTGTACCCACATCAACAGATCCAGCAGCTGATTGATCATTAATACACTTGTAGATAGTTTTGACTTCGTGAACAGTTTTGTCTGCATCCCAAAATTCTGCAGTAGGGACCAATTCATTTACCAAGGGAGTTCTTGTATGTCTCAGCATTGCCCTCTCAGTTTCAAGACTGAGCAGGTTAGTGGGTTTTATAATTTCTACTGGCCTTAGCTCAGCCAATAGACAACACAATGCACTGCACTCAGAATCATCCTCAAACTGGAAAATGGAAGCATGAGAGTAGATCAGTTCTTTTCAACTTAAAAAAAACAAACAAAAGACAATCAGAAAAGGTAAATCTCATTGGATAAGGACACATACTATTCAGAGGAATAAGACTAATGATCACATCTGAACAAAGAAAGGATAAAAATTAAGCAATTATCATGCAAGGAACAATCCCCACCTGTCCAATAATAATCCTGCTAGTTGCAACATCAACAGCACACATGCCAAAAACCCGCTTCTCATTCTGGTTTGTTGAACTTTGACAGCTTTCAGTCACTGCCATGAGGTAAGAGGGGTCAGGATTTGATGACAGCATTTCTCCATCAGTTAGGGTTCCTCTGGTAACCACAGCACATATTTCACGCTTGACAACCTAAACATATTGCAAAACATCAATAAGTTATACAGCTCCATATCATCCCATACAATTAACAAATTATGGAAAAGAATTCTAAAAAGCATACTAGAAAACAATGGATATAAGGTTAATAAAATGACAGAAACAAGCCATCATATGACCTGGCCAGAATCTAGATGGAAATGGTTAATGGTCCTTAGCATCACATCTAAGAAGACTTGTACATATACACTATTAGGACCATGACAATTAGATATTTGACAACAGTAAAAATCAACACAAAAAAATGCATGGAGAAAAGCATACTTATTAAATTGCCAATCTGGGGGAAATGTAAAATATGGAAAACCAATAAAAATAGAGCCAATCTTCTGTAGTATCATGCATGGTACAGCATACCTTATCCTTGGCACCTTTCTCTTTCCGACGAAGCTCCAGTTGTTCAGGAGTTTCCGTTTGCTCTACTACAAGAACTCGATAACCCTGTTCCGTCAATAAAATAAAGTAAACTTTCCTCCATAGAACAGATTGTGCTTATCAAAAAGATCTAACCATGGCAAAAAACGCATGGAAACTACAACTTGGAATAAAAGCACATCAGACAAACCTTTCGAGCTAATTTCTCCACATTCATAGAGAAATTCTTCTCAGGGAATCCACAGTGAGGTTGTTCCCCCTAAAATCGACAGTAAATGTAAGAGGAATAGTGAAAAAAAAAAGACCAAGAAAAAGGAGACAGTTTATAAACAAGGGGCTTCTGCCTTATTTTCTATCTTTCTCCTGGCTGTGAAGATGGCCTAAGAAAAGATTAAAAAAAAAAGGCAATCCACAAATAAATAAATAAAATCAGTTTGAGACTTTGAGTTGAAGGAACTTGGATAGCACCATACCTTCATGTATTGCAAATTCAGTTCTTTTGCCCCAACATGTGCATCCATTTCAAAAAGCTCATAAAATTTACCCATCTGCTTAAACAACAATGATATGTCATATGACTTTAAAATTAATGGCAACAATAAATAAGGGTAGACCATGACATGCCTTAAAAAATAGAACTTTGTCCATATGTTTTGACTTAAACTCCCACCATTGCCTCTGCATGATAGCATGGGTCAACCTATAAATGTCAAGGAAAAAAGCATCTCTAAGTACTTGAGAACCAAATGCCCTTACCTGGCAACCTGATAGGCTCTTTAAGAAACCAGGAGGCAAGTATAAAGTCTTTGGATTGTAGTTTGCATCTCCAGGACGCTTCCTATTTGCATCTCTACGCACCTCACTTTAAGACAAAGAAAAAGAAAAAAATCAGTATAAAAATACGAAATCAGTATAAAAATACGTGGTATTGGATATTTACATCAGAACTAACAACATGCCTCAATATCCAAAGAAATTATCTGTATGGCAATGCCATAAGCTCACATTTACTAAATAATTGGTAATCTAATAGTTCAGATGACAGGTGTACCAGTTAGTTCAAGATGCCAGATGGCAGAATTAGTAAAATATTGTAATTTAAAGAAAGCCTGGATGCATGTTTTCAAATCATCAAGATGCAGTAATTTAAGGAAAGCTAGATGCCATAAACTTATATTTTTATGGAATCAATGTTACAGAAGGAAAATTAAAAGAAAGAAGCAAAAATTTACGGTCCAAGGAAGTGCAACTTCTCCGCTTCACGCTTCCCAAACCTCTCTAACTCATCAACCACCAAAGCCTTGTCAGCAGCAGTAGATGCCTTATCAGCTGCAGCAAAACATGCTCATATTCAGAGCTCAAACCATCCATTCAGGTAAATTACATAAGAACAAGACAGACAGGAACATAATCTGTTATATATCCAATATTTTGAACGATATACTAGTTAAAATATGCCTGAGCAGAGTAAATTTCCATGTAAATTGCAGCAATAACAAATGAACCACATAGTTAGAACATAAATAGAGGGACATTGATAAAAAGAGGAAGAAAAAGAATCCTCTTAGAGGTGATAATATAAGGAAAATAAATAACAAAACATTCAATATAAGAGGAATACTTATTTTTCAAGGAGAAAGGAATTTGGTTATCTAATTTCCCATTTCAAAAACAACCAACTAAAAAAGAGTGGCACACAAAAAACCCCGTTACTTACTTTCAATCTTCTTCACCGGTTCCACCGAAGGCACCTTAAACTCTTCCTTAGTACTAACATTCGCACTGGTCTTACTCTTTTTACCGGACTCCGGTTTTGCAACGCCATTCGCCTTCCGTTTCTTTGATTCAGCCTTTCCACCGCCCTTTCTTTTCGATATTTTCATTCCCACTTCCTCTTCCTCCAATTCTTCTTCCTCCTCTTTCTCATCCTCCAAATCCATATCCTCCTCATCAGCATCCTCGCTCACTTCCTTCTCGGCGTTCTTCCCCCAATCTTCATCACTAGAATCATCATCGTCGCTCTTTTCGTTCGCACTATCCGCCACGTCATCATCCTCATCGTCAATCACCACTTTTTTAAAAGCCAAAGAACCCCCTCGCCGCAACCGCTTAAACCTTCCCGTAGTTTCTTGAACCCACTCAATCTTCTCCTTCCCCAGATCCAACTCCTCTTCCTCAGAATCATCATACTGAATCAAATGCTTGCCCGAGACCTTAATGAAAGACTTGACAACGCCCTCGTACCACGCCTTATCCAAGGGCCAGTAAACCCTTAGCCTCTTGTCAACTACTTCATCACCAAATGTTATGTTGAGGGGAGAAGAGGGAGTGGGGGCAGGCGATTGGCCAATGACAAGGAGAGGCTTTTTGAGCTTGTGTTCCCCAGGGGAGGGAGTAGTAGGGATGGGACTTCTACTTGGATTAGGTTTAGGGCCAGGGATAGGATTGAGTTTGGAGGTATGTTTGGCAAGAGGAGGAGGAGGAGAAGGCGATGGAGATGGGGAAGAAGAGTTTTTCTTGGTGAAGAAGGAAGTAATCTGGCTCTGTTGATTAACGAGGGGCGATCTGCCATTGCTTTGACGACGCGACGGTGCCATTTTTACCGATGAATGATTAAAAATTGAGAGGCGGGTGGGAGGGAAGTTTGGAAGGTGAAGTGTGATCACTTTTCTGTCGAAACCTAAGTGTGGAAACAAGGGAAGAAATAAAGAGTGAAAGATGGCGGGATATGCCGGGAAAATGTCCTCAACGGGGTTTCCTTTGGCGGGAATTCCACCAAATTTGCTGGGCAGTGTGTGTGCTCTCTGAACTGTAAATCACGCCCGCACTCTCTCTCCATTTCTTAATTTTATTTATAATTTTTGAAAAAAAAAAAAAAAAGAGGCCAAAATTATTCAGAATTAGGCCCTCAAAACCCAAACATATGGGCCTAGCGATAAATTATTAAAAAATCATAAAATTAGTTCAGCCGATCTTGAGAAAATTCACTCAAAAACCATTTAGGAGTCAGGGAAGATGGATTGTGGGATTCGCCTGATGGACGGTACAAAATCAACACTGATGGTGCAGTATGTATAGGTTCAAGTGTTGTGAAAACAGGTGGCGTCATTAGAGATGTCAGGGAAGATGTATTGTGGGATTTTCTAAAGTTATCGGAGTATGGTCCGTTTGAGAAGCTGAGCTGTGGGGAGCGCTTGAAGGCTTGCGTCCTGCTTGGGAGACTGGTTTGGCAAGGGTGATATTAGTAAATAACGTTGCTGTTGTCCAGATGGTTAATGGGGAGGATCGGGAATTGCATCATGAGCCGGTGGTGCGAGTAAAAAATATGCTTCGCTGGACATGGGAGGTTAAAGTCCAGCATGTTTACCGACAGGGTAATGCTGTAGCAGATCATATGGCAGCATTAGCACGAGAATATGGAATGGATTTACAGATATACCGATCACCACCAGTAGAGCTTATGAAGTTAGTGACTGAATAAGGATGAAGATGCTGTAATAATTCTTAATTGCTAGTCTATTACTCTCTTATTCTACCAAAACAAAAACAATGTCATTCCTCTGTCCGTACGGACTGGTATTTTAGGTGGTTCCAACAACCATGGAATTTTGAGAATGATGATAATAATATAAAAGAATTAAAAGAAAAAAAAACATTTTGTTTTTACTGAAATTGCCTCTCCTTTTTTAATTAGAAATTACCAATTATTAAAAGTAAGAAAAAGCGGCTAATTATGGGACTATTTCTAAAAGTCGCTACGCTATTCTGCAATTGTAACATCAGGCATGGGGCATGGAGGCTACGGAAATGCTTTAAGAACAGGTATGGAGCCTCATCTTGGTAAAATATCCGTTGAATGCAAAAGAACCGACTCTATGTTCCATAGCCAGAAATGGAACAATGTTTTGACTGATTCTATGTGAGCTTCGGACAATATGTATCATGCACAAGCACGGTTGATTTTGAGGGTAATAATAAAATTATAGAATCCCAAAAACACATTTTAATTAAATAAATAAATTTATCGGATGCAGAACAACTCCAAAATTATGTGAATCATTTCAAATGTAACTGTTTTCCAACACAATGCTAAAAGTGGTTGATTCATATATAACACCAGAGATTGGAGAAGTTAATAAAGTAAAAGAATTCCATACCTCTTTTGGGGTACTATGGAGCAATCAATATTAGTACTAACTAATTCATCTTTGTTTCTTTAGACTTGACATTAGGCTTCTTGGTTACTTCATCGTCTTGGGATGAGCATTCAACTAATTCATCAGGGACATGGTTGGGAACACTCTGTTTGGTAATGAATTCCTTCAATATGCTCTTCCTTCTTCCATTGAAAGATAGACCCTCTTTTGCATTCACGGTATAAAATTCAACTGATGCTTTAACCTGGGGTTAACTGCCTCCATCACCACAATCTCCACAAATTTTGTAGGCAATTATAAAGCTAGAATTTACCCATGTCAAACACAAATTCCGACCCCATATTCATGCAATCCAGATAATTCATGTTGGATACACACTCACACACCTAAAGTACAGGTGACATAGCTGAATACTACTTCTGAGCTCTCATATTCATCATAGGAGATAACCAGTCAAATAGTGACACAACATGAATGCATGTAATGAGTACAGCTTGGCTAGATAATAATACTTTCCAAAAAACAAAACAAATACATTCTCAATTAAGTTAACCTAAATAAAAACAAATAAGCCAAAACAAAATTGGATACCCCTATTGCCTAAGGAAGATGAACAAAACCTTTTATCAAAAGAAAAAGCATGGTTGCATCAAGAGAAGTGTATGCCAGCCTTGTTGAACATAGAGAGTAAGGTTAAAAAGCTTTCCTGACTAAGCTTGGATGCTCTCTGCTCCTCAAATTTTCCTTCCTTCAACACACTTATAACCTTATTTTTAAACTCAGACACTTCTTCTGCTTCATCACATTCCATATCCATGTCGTCATCCATTCCATCATCCATTTCCATACTCTCATCCCCTACTCTTGCAAACTCCATATCATCATTCCCACTCAAAGAAACATTTTGTGAGCCTTGCAGCGCCTGCAAGGTCTTATAGTTCTTCTCCAAGAGTGCCAGTATGTTTTTCTGCTTGAAAATGGAACCCAGTGTCTTATTCTTCCTTATGAAACAAATCCTTATAAACCCATCCCACTCCTTATGATTCACTTCAGGGCGTGGTTTCCTCGGCTCGATCCTTACGACAGAAGAATCAACCTTAGGTGGAGGCCGGAAATTGTTCTTCCCAACTTTGAGGAGATGGGAAACCCGAGCATAAAATTGGGTATTGACGGAAAGCCGACAGTAAAGATTATCACCAGGCTGAGCAACGAGTCGCATTGCGAATTCTCTCTGGAACATAATAATAGCACACCTAAAAGCAGGCTGATGAAACAGTAACTTGAATGTAAGAGGAGAAGATATTTGATACGGAATATTCGCCACACATATATCAAAATAGGGCAAATCCGTCTTCAGTACATCACCTTGAATAACCTGAAATAAATTCAGCATTTTATACAACATTGTCAAATCCCCAATTCTAGAACATTCAAATTCATCAGGTAATTGACTATTAATGCTCCTAAAAGTTGAGAATTTGGTCATTTTTTTATAAAAAAAAAAAGAAGGGATACCTTCAATCGATTAGAGAAAGGGGTGCCTTGAAAGCGGCGTTGAAGTTCGAGGACCATACGAGGATCGAGTTCGACGGCGATGACCATTTTACCGGCTTCAAGAAGCTTCTTGGTAAGGTTACCAGTACCGGGACCGATTTCGAGGATGGTATCCGTGGGTTTGATGCCGGCCTTTTGGACAATAGCGTCGACCAACAAAGGGTTCTTAAGGATGTGCTGGCCTTTGGATTTGTGGAAAGTGACACCACCTTGGTAGTGATTGGAGGGGGCTCTCGGCCCTTTTTGCTTATCTTTCTTCATCTTCCCTCCCGCCATCACAAATATCACCTATGAATGTAAATTGATTCGCAGGGGAAAGAGTGGGGAATCACTCAAACCAGTCCGAAACTCGATTTTAAGGGTTTTTGACTTTTTGACTGCAAATTTATCTTTTATTAAAAATATAAAGTACAAATCTAGAGCTAGGGTTTTGGTTGGCGCAGGCCCGCTCTATTGGCCTATTAGGCTTGCAATTGGCCCCTATAGAGTAAAATGACTGTGAAATATTAGCTATAATTACTGGCTAAATTCGCTGAATATGTCAAATTTTAAAATATATATATATGAAATTATTATTTGAAATTTTTTATTATTAAATATCAAAATTATCCCATCTAATTTATATTATGATAAACTACAAAAATAGTTACTTTTATTTGTCTCATATTATATTTTAATTACTTATGTTTGAAATGTTACGTTTTAGTCATTTACGTTATCGTTTTATTACGAAGTGGTCACTCTACCGTTAAGCTCTGTTATCTCCCTAACGCCGATCCTACGTGGCAGTCCAAATGAGTTTTAAATGCCAACTTGGATATTTTACATGGTAGTCAAAATTAAATTTATTTAATTAAAAAATAATTTCATCTCAGCAACTAGGCATCCAAGTTGGCATTTAAAATCCATTTGGATTGCCACGTAGCACTATTGTTAGAGAGGTAACGGAGTTTAATGGTAAAGTGACCACTTCGTAACAAAACGATAACGTAAGTGACTAAAACGTAATATTTCAAACATAAATGACTAAAATGTAAATTGAGACAAACAAAAGTGACTATTTTTGTAGTTTACCCTTTATATTAAACATATATGGTAAATTATTTTCTGATTAAATTACCAAAAAATGCTATTCTTTTTTAAATATCGGAATAGGCCGATTTTTGGAATATTTACAAGTATGGATCGACTGGAAGCGTTTTTCCCCAACAGATATTTTTCCAACTGCTATTTTAAATAGTCATTACCCAAAAAAAAAATATAAATACTCATTTCTCATAAAATTCTCTCAAATTCTCAAACCACTCTAAAAAATCTAAATTGTATTTTCTATTAGATTTTTTATTAATATTTTTTGAAAATATTTTTAAATTAATTTGTGTTCTATATAATTAGCAATGGTTGGTACTCTAATTTGTCATGATAATAAGCACATCTCCGTCATTCAATCGCAAATGGTAAGAATAATTTTTAATAAATTTTAGTTTTGCTTTTTTTTATTTCATTATTATATATTAACTTAATATTTTGTATATTTTTTATGGAAATAGGCGGAAGATCAATTTTACACTACTATATCCGTAATTTACCTGGTCTTCAATCACTGTTGATTGAACCATACTTAAAGGAAGCCGATTTTTGGCACGTGGCTCTTGTAAGACGGGTGTGTAAGTTGGAACAAAAACTCGTAAGCGCATTGGTGGAGAGGTAGAGAAACGAGATGCACACATTCTGTAACACACCTAACTTGTATCCGTCGCAGGACTAGGGTTAAGAGGCATTATCTTTCGAAACATAACATCATACCATCATTTCACATGCATTATTCATACATCATCATATCCCATTCAATCATAATCATAATGTCCGTCAAATAGGTCTACGATACCTTAAACATGTTTTAGAGAGGGTTCGGGACTAAACCGATCTCTTATAAAATTTTTTGGATATTTAAAATTTTTCAAAGTTACAGAGATCACACGCCCGTGTGAACAGGCTGTGTGCCTTACACGGTATCAAACACACCCGTGTGTCTAAGCCGTGGGGAAACAGAGCATACATACTAATTTATCCACACGGCCACCAAACACACCCGTGTACCAGGCCGTGTGAAAATTAGGAAGCTTACTGACTTGGTCATACGGCCAGTCACACGCTCTTGTGTCCAGCCAGTGTGCCTATTCGAAATAGCCTCACACGCCCGTGTTTGAGCTGTGTGTTCGGCCATGTCAAACCTGTGGGTATACTATTTAGATCGCACGGCCTATCATACACCCGTGTGTGAGGCCGTGTGGAACACCCAGGCTCAATTCGAATTAAACCTTCGAACAACACCACAGAGACACACGCCCGTATCCCTGCCCGTGTGGGCAAAAATAGGCTATTTACAAGGCCAATTTGCCACCCAAAAAGGGTCATCCCTACAAGCTCAATTCTAACATCAAAAGACATATAATTTCCAGCCAAAACATACCAATTCATGCATATTTCATACCTTAAATACACTAACCGTTGCTATATACAAATACCAACTCAAAGCATACCAATTTCATGAGTCAAAATTATACAAAAACCATTTATTTCAAACATTATTTTAATTCTTATCTAATCATCCAAATCCTTACAAATTCAACTACCAAATCAATTTCAAATTATACCAATTTCATTCATCACATATTCATCCATCTAACCAATAAAACATCCATATCAAGTTGGTCAAATTCATAAGCCATCGCAAAACATATGTTGACTCATACCATATACCAATTATCATACTTATCAAAATGAACCAAATTATCATGACCAAATTCACATCCACAATATAATCATTTTCAAGCCATCTCACATGGCTATATTCACAATTCAAAATATACCATTTCAACACTAGCCTATACATGCCATATACTATATTTACAAGTTTCATAAATACCAAAACAGCGTTCGATAGTGTGACAATGATTCTTGACGATCCCAAGTCAGAGCTAGCTTCGATAATCTATAAAACATGGAAAGAACACATAAAGTAAGCTTTCAAAAGCTTAGTAAGCCATATACAAATAAAGTCATATGAACAATCACAATGTTAATGCATCAAGCTAAGCATAGTTAGTAACATACATACTTACTACCTTTTCTTATTAAATTCATATACTACTTTCAATTTCATACTCTCATTTCCTTCTTAATATTTATATACATTTCATACGTACCTGAATCGATTGTGTTAATTACTTATTCATTTTCATCTTGACTTTGCCCGTTGAACCGTTCGGAATTGTTAAGGATACTCGGATAGCATAAAAAGCTCGTACAATGTCATATCCTAGATATGGTCTTACATGTTATCACTTATCACATATCAATGCCACTGTCCCAAACAGGGTCTTATACAAAATCATATACGATGCCAATGTCCTAGTCATGGTCTTACACGTAATCTCTGATCGAAGCCAATGTCCCAGACATGGTCTTACACGAAATCACACATCGGTAATCTTAATGTCATGACATTTGTATCCTATACTATTCCTAGGGTTCGTACGGGTCTTTCAGACGTCGTAACTTTGTTGATACTTTCTCGTACTCCATTTTTCAACATCCAAAACAATTCAATATCATATAAACATATATAATACAACTCAAATACATTTATTTGCATATAAACTTACCTTAAAAACAGGTTGATCGGACTGGAGCAACTATTCAATAACTTTTGATTTCCCCTGATCTAAATCTGATTTCTTTCGTTCTTGATCTATATAAATACAAATTTAACTTGTTTAATCATTCATTCATTCAATTCAATCCATAAACACATATTTAGGCATTTTTACACTTTAGCCCCTATAATTTTATATTTTCTCAATTTAGTCATTATTTCACAATTACACAAAATTCGCACAATTTCATTAAACCCAAGCTTGGCTGAATTTCCTATTAGTCCCTAGCAGCCCAAAACTTTCATTTATTTCATATTTTAACCACACATTTCACACATTTGACAATTTAATCCTCAATATGCATTTTTACTTAAAATCACTTAACCAAATATGTTAATCAATCAACAAATTCTTATTTTTCATCACCAACATTTAAAAAAATCAAGCTATCATCAATGGAAACTCACAAATTCATCAACCAATTCAAAAATTAGGAGATGAGCTAGCTAGTATACAAAGCAACAATCTCAAAAACGTAAACATCATAAAAAACCGAGTAAAAATGGACTTACAATTGAGTCTTGAAGTAGCCGAATGTTTCAAAGCTTCAAAGCCCTAATCTCCTTTCTAATTTTTGGTTGAAAAGATGAATGGATGAATCATCTTTTGTTTTGGTTTTATTTAATTAAACTTAATTTACTAATTACCAAAATAACCTTAGTTAATTAATAACATAAATCATTTAATACATGCCAATTAATGTCCATTTACTAATTCAATGATCTAATATCATCATAAGGGCTCCACATTCAATGAATCATAACAAATAAGCACTTAAACAATTAGTATGCCACTTTAGCATTTTATGCGATTTAGTCATTTTATCCAATTAACTAACCAATCGATAAAATTCTTTCACGAAACTTTCACACATGCATAATCTCATGCCATAAACTCTAAAAATAATATTAAAATATATTTCCAACCTCGAATTTTTATTTCAAAACTACTATTTCGATTTAACTAAAATTGGGCTGTTACAACTCTCCCCCTTAGGGATTTTCATCCCCGAAAACCTTACCAGTGAATAGGTTCGGATATTGATCTCTCATAGCATCCTCAGGCTCCCGCATAACTTCTTCAACCACATGTCAATGTCATAAGACTTTCACTAATGAAATTTTCTTATTTCTCAATTCTTTAACCTCGCGAGCTAATATCCGAATCGGTTTTTCTTCGTATGTCATATCAGGTTTAATCTTAATCTTAGACAAAAAAATCACATGCGAGGGATCAGATCGGTATCGCCGAAGCATCAATACATGGAATACATTACGAATCTTCTCTAACTCTGACGGTAGCGATAGCCGATATGCTATTGGCCCAATTCTTTCGGTAACATCATATGGCCCTATGAATCTCAGACTCAATTTGCCTTTACGACCGAATCAAAGTATTTTCTTCCATGGCGACACTTTCAAAAACACTTTATCCCGGTCTGAAAACTCAACATCTTTCCGTTTCAAGTTTGCGTATGATTTTTGATGATCTGAAGCTACTTTCAAACTATCTCAAATTATTTTCACTTTCTGTTCAGTCTCTTTAATCAAATCGATCCCGTGAATCTTATTTTCGCTAAACTCTGTCCAATACAAAGGTGTTCGACATTTGCGACCATATAAAACTTCGTACGGTGCCATTTTATACTCGATTGAAAGTTATTATTATAGGCAAATTCAATCAACGACAAATATTTTTCCCATATACCTTCGAACTCAAGAATGCAACATCTCAACATATCATCAAGTATCTGAATAATTCGTTCAAATTGTCCATCCATCTATGGATGAAATGCAGCACTGAAATGTAGCTTTATACCCAGTGCATCTTGCAGTTTCTTCCAAAACCACGATCTGAATCTCGGATCTCTATCCGAAACAATTGAAATGGGTACTCTGTGTAATCTTACAACCTCGGAGATATATAACTCAGCTAGTCTGTCTAGCGAATAGTCCATACGTACCGGCATTAAATGAGTTGATTTCGTCAATCTGTCAGCTACAACCCAGATCGCATATTTCTTTCTCGGAGACAGGGGTAATCCCCACACAAAATCCATCGTGATTTTGTCCCATTTCCACTCGGGAATCATAATAGACTAATAAATCTGACGACACCTGATGCTCAGCTTTAACTTGCTGACAAATCAAACATTTCGATACGAATTCAAAGATATTGCGTTTCATACCAGACCACCAGTAAAACTGTTTCAGATCATTATGCATTTTCGTACTTCCCGGATGAATGGACAAATGACTATTGTGCGCTTCATTTAAAATCATCAGGATCAACTGTGAGTTTTTCGGAACACTTATTCGGCCTTTGAATTTCAAACAATTATCGGCATTAACTTGAAACTTTGAATCAAAATTTGAATCACATTGAGCTCGTTGTGCTAACATTTCATTATCGAATTTTTGAGCTTCACAAATATGCTGTAAAAATAACGATTTCGCTTTCAACTTTGCTACAATTACACCGTCATCAGATAAAGTCAATTGAGTATTAATCACACGTAGAACAAATAAAGATTTTGGCTTAAAGCATCAACAACAACATTTGCTTTTCCCGGATGGTAGTTAATCACTAGCTCGTAATCTTTTAGCAATTCTAGCCATCTCCGCTGTCGCAAGTTCAAATCTTTCTAAATCATCAGAAATTTCAAACTCTTGTGGTCTGAATAAACATGGCATTTCTCACTAAACAGATAATGGCGCCAAATCTTCAATGCAAACATAATAGTTGCTAACTCTAAATCATGCGTTGGGTAATTCTTTTTATGCTGCTTTAATTGTCTCGAGGCATAAGCTATAATTTTGCCTTCCTACATCAAAACACAACCCAAACCATTTAACGATGCATCACTATATACCACAAATTCTTTACCCGATTCTAGCTGTACTAACACTGAAGCTTCAGTCAATAGGACTTTCATCTGATCAAAACTTTTCTGACACTTATTTGACCATTCGAACTTAACATTTTTCTGTAACAATCTTGTCATCGGAGTTGCAATCATAGAAAATCCTTTTACAAATCGTTTGTAATAGCTAGAAAGTCCTAGAAAGCTACGAACTTCAGACACATTTCTTAGAGGCTTCTAATCTATAATTGCTGAAATATTGCTCGGATCTACTCGAATACTCAATGTTGACATAATATGCCCCAGAAAACCAACTTCGCTCAACCAAAATTCACATTTACTGAACTTTGCAAATAACTGTTTATTACGCAGAGTCTGTAACACAATTTCAAATGCTTGGCATGCTCGGTTTCATCTCATGAATAAATCAAAATATCATCTATGAACACAACAACAAATCGATTTAGATATGGTCTGAAGATATGATTCATTAAGTCCATAAAAACAGCAGGTGCATTGGTTAGTCTAAAAGGCATAACTAGAAATTCATAATGTCCGTACCTCATTCAGAAAGCAGTTTTCGGCACATCGGAGTCTTTTACTCTCAACTGATAATAACCCGATCTCAGATCTATCTTTAAAAATACAGTTGCCTCTTTCAGTTGATAAAAAAATCATCAATATGTGGTAACAGATACTTGTTCTTGATGGTTACTTTATTAAGCTGTCGATAACCGATGTACATTCTCATCGTGTTGTCTTTCTTTTCACAAACAATACCGGTGCATCTCAGGGCGAGAAACTTGGTCGTGCAAATCCTCTGTCAGTCAACTCTTGTAATTGAGATTTTAATTCTTTTAACTCTGTAGGAGCCATTCGATACAGAGCTATTGAAATTGGAGTTATACCCGGCACTAGTTCAATACCAAATTAAACTTCTCGAATTGGTGGTAATATCGATAATTCTTCAAAAAATACATCCGAATATTCGCACACAACTAGCACTGATTCGATTTTCTTTTCAGTCACTTTCGTATCAAGCACATAAGCGAAATAAGCTTCGCAACCCTTTCTCACATAACTCTGAGCTGCCATTGACGAAATTACAACTGGTAAACTACTCGAATCGTCAAACTCCATTCTAAAAACTTCATTATTCTGAAATCTAAATTCAATAGTCTTTCGTCTGCAATTCACTACTGCACTGTACAATGTTAACCAATCCACACCCAATATTACATCAAACTCATCAAAGGGTAATAACACCATATCAGCCGGAAAACAGAAATCCCAAATCATCAATAGACAGTTCTTACACACTTTATCAACCAAAAGACACTTGCCTAAGGGGTTTGATACTCTAATCACAAATTTAGTAGACTCTACAGGTAAAGTCTTACTGGATACTAAGTTTATACATATATAAGAATGAGTTGATCCTGGATCTATCAATACAATCACATTAGTATCACAGAGAGTGACAGTATCGATAATAACATCTAGAGATGAAGCTTCTTCGCGAGCGCGAATAGCATAAGCTTTGCAGACTTCAGATATCACAGTGAAGTCTTTGGTTCCCTTCTGGCAACCACTCATATTACCCGTATTTCTAGGTGGTCTACCTCTAGCCATAGTATTACTCGGCTTCGTATTCCTCAATCACATTGAGATAATCACGAATAAAATGATCTAATGATCCATATTTAAAATAAGCTTGATCATTCAATCTACAATCGCTGGAATGTCGTTTACCACAATGTCTGCACTTAGGTCAGTTTGGTCTGACATTTCCAATACTAGCTATCGAAGTAGCTATCGAAGTAGCTTTCGAACTCACAGATGGCCTTTCTCAGTCTCGTCTAGGATGACCCACAGTAGCCTTGAAACGACTATGATCATCTCGAAACTTCTTTTATGCAAACTGAAATGACTTACTCGATGATCTTTTTCATGAATTTCTAGCTTCCGAATCAACTTTTCTTTTCTCTTTACTCAATTCTTCAACTTTGCACGCTCGATCAACAAGTACCACAAACTCTTTTATTTTCAGAATTCCGACTAACAAACTGATATATTCATTCAAACCATCTTTAAATCTCTTGCATATTATTGCTTCAGTCGAGACATATTCTCGTGCATATCGGCTCAATCTCACAAATTCTCGCTCGTATTCTATAAAAAATGTACGGCCCTGTTTCAGCTCAAGAAACTCTTTGCATTTTTTATCTATAAATCTCTAACTGATGTACTTCTTTCTGAACTCAGTCTGAAAGAACTCCCAGGTGACTCGTTCTCTCGGAACCACAGATATCAACATTTTCCACCATTGATACGCCGTGTCTCTCAGAAGTAAAATAGTACATTTAAGACATTCATTAGGAGTACAAGATATTTCATCAAACACTCGAATTCTATTCTTGAGCCAGAACTAAACTCTCTTAGCATCATCATCAGTAGTGGCATGAATTCTTCAGCCCGTATTTTCTAATTTTATCAACCGGAGGCTTACTCAATTGAATCAGATTTATAGCTTGTGGCAGAAAAGGAACTTGTGGAGGATTAGGCGAGGGTGGAGGTTGTTGATCGGCTGGATTTGTTCGAACGAACTCCGTAAACCACTCATTCATCATTTTGAAGAATGCTTGCTTAGCCTCTCCCTCGTGGTCACTTGCAATTGGCCTAGAATCAGCCGACGTTGTCCCTTGAGTAGGAGCAGGCGCATTACTTTCAACATCGTCAGTTACTACTCGATCGGGATCTATTTACTATACGAAAACACATTTTAACTGTCAGGAATCATCACACTATCGCAATTTATATATATGGCATGTATAGCTAAACTCTTACACACTACGTTAGTCTTAGAATCGACTAAACTGTAGCTCTGATACCAATTAAATGTAACACCCTTAACTTGTATCCGTCGTCGAAATAGGGTTAAGAGGCATTACATTTTGAAACATAACATCATACCATCATTTCACATACATTATTCATACATCATCATATCTCATTCAATCTTAATCACAATGGCCCTTAAATAGGCTTACGAGACCTTAAACATGCTTTAGAAAATGTTCGAGACTAAATCGATCTATTATAAAATTTTTTGAATATTTAAAATTTTTTTAAGTTACAGAGGTCATACGCCCGTGTGAACAAGCTGTGTACCTTACACAGCATCAGACACGCCCATGTGTCTAGGCCGTAGGGAAACAAGGCATACATACTAACTTATCTACATGGCCACCAAACACGCCAATGTGCCAGGCCGTGTGAAAATTAGGAAGCTTACTGACTTGGTCACACTACCAGTCACACGCTCATGTGTTTAGCTAGTGTGCCTATTCGAAATAGCCTCACACGCCTGTGTTTGAGCCGTGTGCTCGGCCGTGTCAAACCTGTAGGGTATACTGTTTTGGCCACATGGCCTGTTACACGCTTGTGTGTGATGCCGTGTGGAATGCCTAGACTCAATTCGAATTGAACCTTCAAACAACACGGCAAAGACAGTGCCCATGTCCCTACCCGTGTGGGCAAAAATAGGTCATTTATAAGGTCAATTTTCCACCCAAAAAGGGTCATCCCTAGAAGCTCAATTCCAACATCAAAAGACATATAATTTCCAGCCAAAACATACCAATTCATGCACATTTCATACCTTAAATACACTAACTGTTGCTATATACAAATACCAACTCAAAGTATACCAATTTTATGAGTCAAAATTACACCAAAACCATTTATTTCAAACATCATTTTAATTTTTATCTAATCATCCAAATCCTTACAAATCTAACTACCAAATCAATTACAAATCATACCAATTTCATTCATCACATATTCATCCATCTAACCAACAAAACATCCATATCAAGTTGGTCAAATTCATAAGGCATCACAAAACATATGTTGACTCATACCACATACCAATAATCATACTTATCAAAATTAACCAAATTATCATGACCAAATTCACATCTACATTATCATCATTTTCAAGCCATCTCACATGGCTATATTCACAATTCAAAATATACCATTTTAGCACTATCCTATACATGCAATATACCATATTTAAGCTTTATAAATACCGAAATAGCGTACGATATTGTAACAATGATTCTTGACGATCCCGAGTCTGAGCTAGCTTTGATAATATATAAAACATGAAAAGAACATACAAAGTAAGCTTTCAAAAGCTTAGTAAGCCATATACAAATAAAGTCATATGAACAATCACAATGTCAATGCATCAAGCTAAGCATAGTTAGTAACATACATACTTACTACCTTTTCTTATTAAATTCACATAACTACTTTCAATTTTATACTCTCATTTCCTTCTTGATATTCATATACATTTCATACGTACCTGAAACGATTATCTCAATTACTTATTCGTTTTCATCTTGACTTTTCCTGTTGAATCGTTCGAAATTGTTAAGGATAATCGGATAGCATGAAAAGCTCGTACAATGCCATATCCTAGATATGGTCTTACATGTTATCACATATCGATACCGCTGTCCTAAACAGGGTTTTATACAAAATCATATATGATGCCAATGTCCCAATCATGGTCTTACACGTAATCTCTGATCAAAGCCAATGTCCCAGACATTGTCTTACACGAAATCACATCTCGGCAATCTTAATGTCATGACAATTTTATCCTATACTATTCCTAGGGTTTGTACGGGTCTTTCGGACGTCGTAACTTTGTTAATACTTTCTCGTACTCCATTATTCAACATCCAAAACAATTCAATATCATATAAATATATATAATACAACTCAAATACATTTATTTACATATGAACTTACCTTAAAAACGGGTTGATCGAATCGGAGCGACTATTCAATAACTTTAGATTTCTTCCGATCTAAATTCGATTTCTTTCGTTCTTGATCTATATAAATACAAATTTAACTTGTTTAATCATTCATTCATTAAACTCAATCCACAAACACATATTTAGGCATTTTCACACTTTAGGCCCTATAATTTCACATTTTCTCAATTTAGTCCTTATTTCACAGTTACACAAAATTCGCACAATTTCATTAAACCCAAGCTTGGCCGAATTTCCTATTAGTCCCTAGCAGCCCAAAACTTTCATTTATTTCACATTTTAACCACACATTTCACACATTTGACAATTTAATCCTTAATATGCATTTTTACTCAAATCACTTAACCAAGTATGTTAATCTATCAACAAATACTTATTTTTCATCACCAAAATTTACAAACACCAAGCTATCATTAATGGAAACTCACAAATTCATCAACCAATTCAAAAATTAGGACATGGGCTAGCTAGTATACAAAGCAATGATTTCAAAAACGTAAAAATCATAAAAAACCGAGCAAAGCCAGACTTACAATTGAGTCTTAAAGTAGTTGAACGTTTCAAAGCTTTAAAGCCGTAATTTCCTTTCTAAGTTTTGGTTGAAAAGATGAATGAATGAATCATCTTTTGTTTTGGTTTTATTTAATTAAACTTAATTTACTAATTACCAAAATAACCTTAGTTAATTAATAACATAAATCATTTAATACATGCCCATTAATGTCCATTTACTAATTCAGTGGTCTAATATCATCATAAGGGCTCCATATTCAATGAATCATAACAAATAAACACTTAAACAGTTAGTATGTTACTCTGGAAGACGTGCATTTACAGTTGGGTTTACCTGTAGATAGGTCGATAATCACCAGGTCTATTCAGTCTAATGATTGGTGAAGCGTATGTGGTAAACTTTTAGGATCGGTTCTGGAAACAATTTATGAAGTTCGGATCGAAATGGCTTGGTCACAAAAAACTTACACGGCGCTGGATGAGGATTCGACTAAAGTCGAAAGAGAACGACACACCTAGGCGTGCATCCTTTAGATCATCGGGGGTATCCTGATGCGGAACAAGTCACGAACACTCATCCATCTAAAGTGGGTGTTGAAACTCATCGATTTTAGAGGAGCGGGCAAACTTAGTTGGGGGTCCGCTATGTTGACAACATTGTACTGAGATATGTGTTGGGTAACGCAACTAGGAAAAATCAAAATTGGTGGTTGCATTTTACTACTGCAATCATGGGTGCGTTATTGATTTTTGATTTTACATCATCGAACGAACTACCCGCATGCATTCCCACTCGTAACAAGGTAAAATTCAATAGATATTTTAATAATAAAATTGATTTAAATAAATAGTTTTATGCTAACAAGTTATTTAAATAGATGGAACCATGGGCCAAGTCACGTTAGATCACCTACTGAGCTTTAAGATATACAACTTCTAATAAACCAACAACCGGAAGTGCAGGTATCTATTTATTTAAATTTTAACTATATAATATTAACATTGTCAATTTCGTATTTTGTAGTATATGTATAACTAATGTTGTTATCACATTGATATAGTTTAAATGGACACCATACGAGTATTCGACAATTCGAAAAGTCATCCCCAATGAATTCTTTGTAAACCCCAACATCTGGCACGTGAAGGTTTCATTGGTAGTGTATGCTACCGTTGAGATGCACGATGCTGATAGAGTGTTGCAGCAGTTTAGATTTCGACTACCGATTCTCGTGGCACCTCAAAACCTTGATGATCTGCATCCTATCAACTTGCTATAGCTGGATGAAAGTTGGCCAATATTCCATTCCCAACATATTAACATATGGAATAATCCGTATGATTTTTTACCTACTCGCGAACCTATTATCTTTTCGGAGTTAGTATGCGATCTATAGTACATCCCATGGTTTATGATCCATGGCAAGCAATATTTGTACGGGGAAGAAGTTAGGCGTCAGCATCCTTATACGAGTAGGCCACGACACCCCCTTTAAATCCAAGGGCTGGCGAAGTGGGTCCATCATTAGCGCCCACGCAAGAACCGGCACTGACGGCCGCAAAACCGATGCCCACACCACCCATCAGTCAGTATGTATCATCTTATTTTGGTGTGTATTCTAACCCTATCATCTTCACACAAGTATCATATAATGCACCACATTTTTCTGCTTCTAGTCCTAAGTCAGGTTGGAGTGTAGAACATTTATCCTCGATGTATTGCACTCCTATGCCATGGCACATTCGACGACAACAATGCCGACGACAATGTATAGGCCGTCTATGTTTCAGGCATTGACGGAAAGTCTGCTCATTATCCCATCAATGTATGGGACTCAACATGGTTATGCTCATTCATCATTTGTGATGCAAACACCTCTGGGATCTTTGTTCTACCAAGTTGGGTCATTTTCCCAACCATCTATTCCTAGACTGATAGATGCATGGTTGCAACCAATAATGCAAGGACAGCAATCAATCAAAGGTGAAGAAGAGGAGCTACCGAGACCACAACCTCACCCGAAGGCTGAACCAAGAAAGAATGCAACGTGCAATTGTCGACCATCCCGATGTGGCATAGAATCTGACCGGCATCTGGACTGATTAATTTTATCATTGTATCGAACATTTATATTTTTTCGATTATTTTTATTATTATGTTTTTAAAGGAATATGTTTATTATTTAACAAAATTAAAGTTGATATTTGTTATCATTTCACAAAATTGAAGTTGTAATTTGTTACCATTTCACAAAATGAAAGGTGATATTTGTTATCATTTCACAGAACCGCGCATTTACATATTACAAATGGGATTGATATTTGTCTTCTACTTTGCATCTTCCTTGGTTGGTTTGACCTGTCCCGAATATCTATGTTGTCGCCTATTCGAGTTGACGTCAGTTGACCTTTTGGTTTGTGATGGAATAACCTATCGGGTAACAACTAAACGGAGCATTCGATACAGACAACCACATACGATTGGTGTAAATATGAATATTTTAAATATTGAATTCAGTAATTACAATTATTATGTTCAAATTTTAATCAATTTAAATCCTAAAACCCTAACCCTAAACTCTTAACACACTGAAAACCCTAACAACCCTAATATAAAATTAGCCTATACCTGTAAATATTCCAAAAATCGGCATATTCAGGTAAATTTGAAAAAATCGACATTTTTTAGCAATTAATCTTATTTTCTTAACCATACAACTACTTAACAACAAAGAGAAAACAAAATTAATTAAAATAACCGTAATACCCTATTATCTCCTAATGTCCCTTAAAGTAGCTAGTTATAATAATAGATAAATGTGTCTGTTTCAAGGATTTTTTTTCATAAATATTATTATTTAATACATTAAGGGTGAAAAATTTTAATTTCGTTGAGAAATTGAACCGTGTCATTAAATTATATTTAATAAATAAATATATAAATATGTAACAAATTCTTATCAGATAATAATATTTATTTCAATTTATTTTTTATTTTTTAATATTATCAAAAACTCATGACAATATTTCCGCGGTGCACCATCAAATTTCCTCTGTATTGGGTTATTATTCAGTCAGTCGCAAATGGAGATGTTTTATTTTTTTTTAATTTTATAAATAAAACTATATGTTGTTATATTATAGTTTTAATAAATAAAAACTAATCATCAATTTTTATCTTTCTATTAAAAAATTAAAAATAAAGTTAAAAAAATATCACTCTTAATGTAACAAAAAAATATATTTTATTAGTTGAATCACAAAAAAAAGAAAACGTATTTTCTTTCTAATTTAGGAATTTAAAAAGTTATTGTATAAACCAGAAAAAAATAGAAAAAAGTTACGAGCAAAAGTAAATCTTATAGAAAATAATAATATTTGTTTAGCATTGCCTATGTTAAGTCCGCTGATAATTCAAAAAATAAAATCAATTTTCTTTAAAAATGTAATTCTTCTGACCAGTTAAAATTAAAATGTGACAATTGATATATTAATATTTTATTTACATTTGTATATCATATTTTTGTTCACAATAACATATTTATATAAACTATAACTATGAATTTTAATACCTTCGTGCATATATTCTTATTAGTTCATCTTATTTTCTTTGTTATGTATTTTCTTTTACCGTGCCAGGTCAGTATTAATTTCGAAAGTTTCCTTTTAAGACCTTCAACCTTTTAAAAAAATTTAAATTACTTTTCTACAATGAAAATATTGATTAACAATATAAAACTTATTGTTTTTAACAATATTGACATAACAACCTGCATCATAATTCACCTAAATATTATACAACATGACAATATTTATCTTATATATCATGTCAACAAATAATTTAAAAATTATAAAATATTTTAAAATCCAAAAGATTATAAAAAAAAGTTCATAAAGATTATACATACGAGTATTGTCATACGAACTTTCATATTTAAAAAAATTAACATTTAATTGTACTTCTGTTAAAAAAACAAAAATTTGATTCTTTTTTGAAAAGATAACGATCAAATTTAACTCTTTTTGAGGGTCAAATTTTTAACTCAAGAATAAGTATGAAATTGACAAAAAATTATAAACATTAAGAGCTTAATTTATCATTATGACAAAAAAACCTATTTGAAAGTTAATTCAATTAATCTAATTAAAGCAAACTAAAAAAAATACAAATTATAAAAATCATGATCTTACTTGACTGAATTTGATATCATACTCGGTAAAAAAGAACTTAAAAACCTAAACTAAGATCACAATGATAAAATAAAATAAACTTAAAAACTAATTTCATACGTTTAAAATATAATTATTTTCACATATGAATTCTAATTATAATAAAAGTTTCATACATGGACATTTACATAATTTAATATTTTAAAATTCCAGCATTCGCATATCACTCCAAAGTCCAAACCAGGACAGAAATTATAAAAACACAGCAGCAACATCAATTAGCAATTAGAAAGCAACATTATTTTTATTTTAAAAAGAAAAATATCTATAGGCAATGTTTTCTCAAATTAGATGTGATATTTTTTCTCTCTCTTATAACTCACCAAGGATATGCAGGACCTATAAATGAACCAATATTTAGAACAGAATTGCAAGCACCCCCTTTCCCCTTTGTAACTCCATTCATTCCTTTTTATCAATGTTCAGTAATATGCCTAAAATTGGTTTGTTTTACAAAATTGGACCCATGAGTTGTAAGAGATGTGAACTAAAATTTAAAAAATAGAAGAAAAAGAAGAAAAAAAGAATACCTTTACAGCTTCCTACAACCTTGACAATGTCTTGGTAAACCAGTCTGATAGACGCCTCATCTTTGAAGATAGGTGAGCACTCCTAGCGAAATAACTCTCCGCATTTGAAAGCATTATTTTTATGTCATGCTTCACTCCTTCCAACGTTCGATAATAGTTGTTCTCTAACCTAAGCCGGATGAAATCGGGATACAATGGAACTGGAAACCTGTGAGAATTCCACTTCAAAATGTTACCTTTAAGTTTCAGTTTTTATAGGCTCAATGAAGAGATTCTATATCGAAACAAAATGGTCAAATTCGGCTATTAGCATCTATACTAACAGTAAGGTGCGGATTTAGTGCATGTACTCTAATTTGATCATTTAGTCTAACGTTTCGAATTTTGAAATTCCAATCTTGATCTAAATTCATTATGTTAAATTTTTTTTATTTCCAAAATCTTGTGCTGCAAATATATTATCATATGTATAATGCTATGTTAGCTTGCTATTTCCTCATAATACTCATAAAAGCACCACCTCATTTTAGTTATGGATTTAAAAGCTACTGTTTGAGTCAATACTTTCAAAATTAGAAAAAGTACAGAGATTAAAATGATAGAATTAGAAAATAAGGACTAAATACACTGCTTACGCATGGTATGCGACTAATAGCAAACTCTGACCTGATGGATTGAAATTTCAAATTTCAAAAAGTACAAAGACTAAAATTGACCAAATTAGAGTACAGGACTAAACCCATAACTTATGCATAATACAAAGATTAATGGCAAAATCTGACCAAACAAAATATACAGAAGATCAATTAATGTCTATTATGGCAATTGCTCCGTTCCTATACATAAAGTGTGTAATAATGCACGCCAGTTATCAAAAGAAGGGTACAATCTTCACCCTCAGTCGCAGCGTGGCACTACTACGCTTCTATTGATTAGTTGCAGGCAATAATAAATGCCAATACTACACTTCTCCTATTGATTAGTTTCAGGCAATAATAAATGCCAAATACGAAGATAAACTCAAGCAAACAAATGGAATTAACCAGTGTCTAGTGAAGTTTTAGATTGTTTGAATACCTGAAAATCATAGTTCTTTTCTGCTTTCCTAATTAAAGAGATTTTTAATATAGCCCATAAACCGATAAAAGACATTTGGTTTTAAGTGAAGATATATATACGAGCATGCATAAACACACAAACCCCATTTGGTAATATTTCTAAAACAAGTGGTAGGAAGAGACAGTATAAACGAAAAGAAATAAGATGAATAGTTTTGAAATGGGAATTTGGACCTGTTAAGGAATTCTGACTTCTGAGCAGCTTCGTTCAGTTTCTGGAATCCATAAAAATCCTGCAACATTTGAAATGCAGAAAAAAAGTAAAAAATACCATTCTCTTCAACAATTTAAACAAAATTTTCACAGGCAAACTCCTTTAGAATTTGAGGAACGGAGGTAGTTAAAAAGAACCTGATCTCTGACTACTGAACGCTCTAATTTACCAAAAGCAGACAGGAGCCTATCCCTGATTTCAGAACCAATATGTGGGTGCTCCCATGTAAAGTTAGGGTCATGCAGTTCCCAAGCACTGTGCCGATACTTACAGCCATCTTTGTAAATAACTTCACATTTTTCCCAAGGACTATCAGGGAAATCCATAGATTTGGGCTGTGAAGTAATGATTCTACCATCCCACCAACTTCCACCATCCTCATCGTGGTTCTTCCACCATACTAGGCATTTATCCCTACGAGTCCATTCTCTGCTCATTGCAGCATCATATCTTGTCTTCTCAACAAGAAAATCAGGAAGACCTATCAACTCAGGCAAGGTCAATATAAATACCTCGCCAAATGCACATGATGAATTATCAGTAAATCTAAGTGTGATTTTACAGCAACTCTCTCCAGAACCTGGAACGTGGGAATAAGCAAGGTCTACAACCCTGCAAATTTCCACCGCACTCAGGTGTCCCCTTGAGCTCCATGGACCAGTCCCCTTCATGAACCCTTCTTCAATGCACTCTTGATGCCCCTGCAAAATAACAGAACCAATATTCAAGTCTTGTGAAATACTAATTGTCAAGTTTCTACTAAAAAACAAGAGGGAAAAACAACAACAGAGCAAGTATGGCATACCTGTCTGAAATATACAACTTCATCGCCCAGCTGAGGTATATAACGATAACCCTCTTCCTGTTCTGACACCATCAACCATGATAATTTTCTAACAGAAGGATTTGACTTCCTTCCACTTGAAAATTTCAAGTCATTGTCATGGCCACTGCCCCGCTTGGTTCTGCTGGATCTTGATCTGTCTCTATGTTTGGAACTTGACATCCATTGTTCAGATGCAATACCATTATATGTTTTCAAAGAGGTTTTTTCTTCATTTTCTGATGTCCCTGCTAATGCATGATCTACTCTTACCCTCAAGTTATGGTTCCAAGCATTCTGCTCCAGTGAAGATGCCTTCATCTTCATGGACTGTCTTCTGTGAACTGCATCAGCTGCTGCTTCGGTAAACATAATTTCTGAATCATGATTGTTGATGGCATTTAAGCCTTCGGAATCAGTTGTGTCCTTATATGGGTTTTCCCCATCATACATGTTCAACTTCAAACCTGAGTGCAACAACTGCAGAGAACTCGATCTGTCCGAACCTTCACCCATTTCTTGCCTGCTGTAACTTTGATTTTGTTCTGCAGGCAAAGTGTTTCTGGGCCTCACGTCACGTTCATTGCAGGTTGGACCATTAACTACAGTGAGGGACTTCTGTTTGGAAGGACTTCCAAGGTCCCCTGAAATTGCTTTTGTCCTTATTCTTAATTTCACTAATTTGAGTGGGGTAATCTCGTTTGATTCATGAGATTGTTTAACCTGATTTGTTTGCAAGGAGTCATGATTACCATATTTATCACAGCTAGACTGATCCATATCTCCCTGGTTGAGGCTGATATTAGAGTAAGATGCTGAAGCACTACCATTCAGTTGATGTTCACCTAGGGACAGTAAAGATTTGTGCACCTCATCAGGAGCAAACTCTTCCATCATCCCTCCATCCAGATCTTGCAATGTAGGAGTACTTAACTCTCCCTCTTCCCTGCAAGACAAAACATATCCATAAACATGGATTTCATGTTAAGAGTAAAAGTTCCAATTCATCCTAGATTTAACATACCTATTCACAGCAGTAATCCTGTTTCCATTGGGGACATCACTTGGCAACAAATCTCCTGACCTTGAACGCTTGGATGTCCGAATTTTAACCTCTCCCCATCTGATTTTGTTATCCTTTTCCCCCACAAATTTCTCTAAATGGTCCTCAGTATTTGAAGATTGCCTTGTATCTTCCAGATCAATCCTGTCATGCTCAGAGAGCTCCACATCTGTAGTGGTTAAGCCAGGGTCTTTGGTGCGGTCATTTTTATTCTCATCAAAAGCTCCTGAAGGTCCAGATGAAGGGTCTGGTATATTGATCTGATTGCCAGTGTTCAATCTGGTGGCCTCTGAAGCACCTGGCTTCCTAGAATCACGTAACGAGAACTTTAAGACCAATCTCTTCCTGTTCACAGTATCTGATTGAGATCTGGGGAGCTCATGAGACCATACTATGCCCTCAGACTCTTGTTCCTTCTTTATAGACTTCAGTTTTACATTCTCCAAGTGTCTCTCAGTTTCACTGCTTGAAGTACCTGAATCCTGAGACAATGACTCACTATTTGATGAATCACCTTCTGAGTCCACTTCATCATCTCCATCTGTAGATGTCCCAGTGATTCTAGACATCATGCTTCGAGCATTACGTGCTGCAGTTCTCTGAGGTCTCAATGTCTTTCCCTTGGAAGACTTTCTCTTTGAAGCTTTTCTGCCACTTTTTGATTTTTTAGTTCTACTGGTTTTGGGTATAGTTCCATCACGCTCATCCAAATATCTCTTTTTGACTCGCCTCCCTGATGAAGTCTTCAACTCAGACTGAAAATGACAATATTTAGTTTAGAACATAGTCCAAACAATAATGAAAACTGGTAGAAGGCTAATCCCACTTACTTCAGGGCTACATTTTCTTCTTCGTGATCTGCGAAGGCCATCTTTGTGACTGCATTCAACCTCACTGTCTTCTTCACTGCTCTCTGTGCCTCTGGAAGAGCTGGAACACAATGCCCCCTGTTCACCTTCTGTAGAACATTCCTCAGCAACATTGTACTCCGAATCAGTGTCATCACTGATAACTTCGTTTTCAGGTTCCCAATACATGGCATCCATGAAATCAGGTAGTGGTTCCATCACTCTTTCCAGATCTTCTAAGAGTGGCATTTCAAAATCCTGGCCTAAACTGATATCTGGACCAATAGCCAACTTTGTGGAGGATGGATGCCACTCAATACCCAGTGCACCAAGTCGCCATTTCTGGTACATACTCTGATAAGGTTCTGGGTACGGAATCATGCCTGGAATTTCCATCAAAATCATTTGCTAAATTATATTAGGATAACATACTAAACAATCAACAGAAGCAGGAGTTATAGTCATACTGGCATCACAAATAAGATCTTGCATGTTCCTACGATGCGGAGTAGACTGTGTCTCCTGCAACAAAGTTATATGAATAGCACATCAGCTGCAAAATGATGAACAAGCATTGCATAGAAACAATAATGCTTCAAATCTCTCCTGGTTGTCTATGTATTTTGGTGTAATACATACTGAACTTTCTGGACTACCATGAAACCTACCACCAGTTAATTTAACATGGAGTTGCGATATACCTGATCAAGAGCATTCCCAGCAGAATCCCAAATAAGGGGGCGATAGTCTCCAAGAAAGAACTGCCAGAAAAGCATGGACAACCTCATAAAGCAATTGCATGACACAACTAGCATTACAAGGAGAGAAGGTGAAAGAAAAAAAAGGATAAATAGCTAAATAAATAAAGAGGCAAAGGGGAGATTCAGGCTCTACAAGTAAAGTTTTCAGCTACCTGATCATACTTGGCATCCTTTTGAGATTCACCCTGGCCAGTGTTAAGCAAATGTATCTGGCCAACTTCATCTGAAAGTACAATTGACGTTCCATCCCTATCACAAAAGGGAAAAATGTTACAGCATCTTCACAAGAAAAGCTCTTGGGATTCAATAAAATAGTTCAGATTTGAAATCCATATAACAAGCACTAAAAAGATTTTTCAATAAAACCACCACTGGTGAAAGCTACAAATATAAACCACCCAACATAATAAAGTATTCTTGGTTAGCTTCTTGCATTCAAAATTCTAAGCACATGTGCACCTCCCTCACAAGGGCAAAGTGTCAAAGTCAATAAGTTATGGAGACATCATAAAATACATGATTTAACATTTTGACTGCCCACAACTTTTTCAATAGAACATCATGGGTGATCAATCACAAACAGACTAGAAAAGCTGGAATATCAAGCTAACAAAATTGGAATATCGTACAATTAAAGAGGCAGAGCATATCTAATCCAAGTTTTGCTTACTGCAAAAATTTATGTGCTGAGAAACTTCCTCAAAAACCTAAGCCAGCGTTTTGTGTTACTCATGAGGCATAAACTACTAGAGAACTAAGCATCTGAAGTGAAGACAATAATACTTCAGCTAAGCATTCATATACAAGCGTACCATGAACTTGGGTACCATATCAACAGGCCCACATAGCCAAAACATTGAAACAAAAACAATAAATATTTATTCGCTAATATAACCAATCTGCGAAGAGCATAAGTGCAGTCAAGAATCATAAAATGAATGGAACCAAAACCAAAATATGAAATGATACAGGGATAAAGAAGTAAATGTATGGCTACAAAGGATCAATGCAATAATCCTTGTCTTGATATATGAATTCTATATTAATATCATCTCTCCAACTAAAGAAAGCATCAAAAGAAATTAAAGGGCGAACATTTTCACTTACGGAGAAAACTTCCCATCAACCAACTTAAAACGACCAATTTCATATATCCGGATGGGTATGCCCTCCCATATCTGGAAATATAGTTCCCAAAGAGAGTAACAAGTAAACAAATAATTTGGCAATAAGTCAACAGATCAACAAGAATAAGAAACTCACATCCCAAACTATTGTTTTTCCATCATATCCAGCACTCATTGCAATTCGAGGATTGAAAGGATGGACATCCAAAACATAAGACTGCAAAAATTCAACATCAAAGTTAGGAACTAATTAAAATAGTAATTTTTTCCAACAAGATGTCAACCAGTTGAGAAGGAAATGGATGCCTGCGGATACCACCAACAAGCATGTGAAGCAATATCAGAACTATATATATATATATATATTTGAAGTGTGAACCAAACAATATTAATTGCAAGACATTCATCTCAAATCATTGAAGAAAATATAATTTTAGGTAAGGAAGTGCATCATATTAATTAAGAATACTTTAACAGTTCAGATTAAGCCAATGAAGTTCACTCAAGTTATCCTCTGAATTAAAAGGAAAAATACTATCAACTGAATTTAGAAAGAGGTGACCAACAACAATGAGGAAGAGTTCTGGTCAGTTGTAACCTCAGAAGGAAATCATCTCCCTCTAATTGTTTTGTCATTGTCAACAAGAAAGAAAGAAAAAGGAACAAACAAATCAATACGATGATCATATGAATCTATTGAGAAGGGCAGGAAAATGCTAGACACAACTTACCGATGCAACGTGACCAGTCAAAGAATGTACCAAACTACCATCAACAGCATTCCACACGCATATTCTGCAATCTGAAATAACAACAAATAGTTGAGATCCTACAATAGTCCAAATTAGCAATTTTAAACCAGCAGCTCAAAAAGAAGCAAAGAGCATTACATCACAACCTTGACAACATGAACAGTACCATTTTATATTTTAGATGAAAAAGAGAAAGAGAGAAAGCATAAAAGCTTTAGCAACTATACAATTGCCTAAAATTACAGAAAGTCTAACGATTAAAAAGAAAACACAGCTAGTACCCAGTAAACTAAAAAGGCACATAATCTCAACAGAAAAAACCCGATGAAGATTTTATATTTTTTAACAATAGTAACTATTAGCATTTGGTTTAAGTAGAGTAGCAGGAAGATTCAGCATGCTACAATTTACTGCAGAAAGATTCTAATATGAACATAGGTCCCATGATAGAGTTTTATTTATGGTTAAAGGGACTTGAACGCATCTCAAGATATGTACATCGCCTCTTACAACTTCCAAGTAAAAGTACATATATCAAAAATAGGAGTCTACACACATATTACGAACCCCAGCAAGAAGGTTAATAGAGTTTAACTATAAGAACTTTAAGAAATAATTATAATGACAATAGCACAACACCATTTCAATCATAGAGTCTGCAAAGTGCTTTGCACAAGACTATGTTTTCCATCTTCCTTGTAATTTTTTCCTTCACAAATTTTCATAGTTAATTTTAAGATGATAAATCATGACTTTATGAGAGCAGAACAAGATTAACAGATGCCTTTCAAAGAAGTATTAGCAAAAAGAGAAGTGCACTTCAGGAGACCCTCTTAAGATGCAATTCACAGTAAATTTCAAAATAATTGAGCCAACACAGACAAATAATATAGAGCGTATTCCTTATAGACATTACCAATAAAGAATTTTGTGATGCCATTGATTACCAATAAAGAGCAAAGGACAAACACTAGAGGACACCGACAGAAACATAATTTACAGTGATATTCAGGACATACAGAAACCAACACAAGAAAGTCATTATAGACATTATTCATTTTGATGGAATAAACATTTTAACTTAATGCTAAGTTTGCTAATTTTTAGATAAACTTTAATGTTTACAAATCACTCCTTTACCCATTATAGCTGCTAGAACAAAACGATTATCCAGGCTCCACACAATCATATTGACACCACGAGGAGTAGGGAGAACTCTCTGACGTGGACCACCTCGAGGAGGTTGAGGAGGTAGCGGGGGAGGTGGAACCTTCAGATGATATGCCTTTGTCCAACGTCCTGCTTTTCCCTGTGGAAGTGGCAGGATTGTAAAAGGTATCAAACTTCATTTAATTTCATATTGTTGAACTTCATTACGGCACAATGAACTTCATGGAATTTGAGTTCAGCTTAACACCAAAAGGATATATCTCAGTTGAAGGCTTTCCCTGGAACTTGATTGTGGTTTATCAAAACAACTTACATGAAATCTACGTGATCTGGGAATCCAGATTATTGCACTACCATCACGAGAACAGGTAACAATGTTGTCCTGACAGAACCTAAAAACATTAAAATTGAAGGAACTGAATCTAAGAAGCTAAACCATGATATTGAACACTAAATGATAAATGGCTGAAGACAAAAAACAACTGAAGAAAACTTTAAGATACGATATATAACATAACTTAAGAAGAAGATATCACGGACCAGGAATTTTTAAATTTTGGAAGATTGTCCTCCTTTATGATATCAGACATTGAGGATCTAGAAGGTACAGCACATCCACTGCAAACAAAAACAGAAAGCTGCAATGATATTTTGTTGAAAACAAGGATAAAATAAAGTAGAAACAACATAGCCAACAATTCTAACTGACCAACCTAAATTGAACGTAATTAACATCATTTTCATGGCCAGCCAAAACATCCAGCTCATGAACTGGTTGTTGTGTATCATCTGTACTAGGCTTACAGGCACTCCACACCTGCAAGTATCTAGCTCTTACTAAAGAAATCTAAATCATATAGATTTATCGAAGTTAAATAAATTTAAGTGAACCAAAACATGCACTTGACAAATTCACATTGTTTTAGACGCACCCTGGCAAAAGTGTCAGAGCTACCAGTGACAAAAACTGTCCCATTGACGTTAAATGCACAACATAATATTTGATGGGTTTGTGGAACATTACTTGAGGAAGGTCCATTATTAGATGGAAAATTGCCACTCCCTGCAGAGAACTTATCAGTTGCAGAGTAAGTTCATAGCATATACAGTAACAAAACAATCAAGAAGCAATTCTCCAACCAGTGGCAGCTTCAGAAGGCTTCGGCAGGTATATGCGTGGGCTACAATGTGAATATCTGGCCTCCCAGATTCGGCAAGTCCCATCATCAGATGACCTACAAATGTTAGCACAGAATATAATAAAATTGAAGATCAACTTAAGAGCCATACGTTTGTGATTCGGTGTTCCTAGCCAAGTATGATCGAATAAAGTGTCAACAATAAAGACACTATCAAGAACTTTCAGAAAAAGCTTCTTAAAATTAGAAGAAACACCTAAACATAAATGCTTCCACATGAAACAAACATAAATTAAACCTAAATAAAAGACTATGGCAGATCAACTGAGAGAAGCTATAACAGGAAACTGCAAATGTGGAAATAAGACTCACGATAAAAGCTGGAAAGCAAAGGCAGGCCTGGGATTAAATGCAATGGCAGTAACAGCTGCCGTATGCCCTCGTAGAACTGAAACAGGTAACCCATCTGGCAAGCGCCACTGTAGATCATAAAGAACAATTTAGTTATCCAAGAGTAGGAAGAAGCATCTTGTAAAGCACGGTTAAGCATTCTTACAACTCGAATCACAAAATCATTTGAAGCGGATGCAACCAAAACATTGTTTGAACTAACAGCGAGGTCCGTTATGTCACCCTAAATTGCATGTAACAAGAAAATTAGTTCAGCTATGTAGAGAAAGAAAAATAATATTACAGGCTAAACTGATAGATTAAGAACATCATATGTCAAATAAACAATATGAACCCACCTCATGTCCACGGCAGCTGGCCAAGCAAAATGCAGTTTCCATAGACCAAATTTTGACAAGGCGATCATCAGAACCAGTAATGACATATCTCCCGGAGCGATCAAATATGGCTGTAGAACAAAAACAATTTAATCCATTATCTATTGAAGCTTGAGCAATTGTACAAATTACACATAATCTTGGCTTAACATAGAGTTTCATAAGGAGAAAAGCATAAGAAATAGAGTAATATTAGTTCTCCTCCGGTGAGAAGAAAAGCTAGTTGTAAATTTTTTTCCGATTATCTTAATAATAAAATCGCATTTAGTTTACCACTATAGATATTCCAAATGGTGAACTCGGGGTATAAAAGAACATGGAGGAAAAAACATGGCTTAGAAAGAGTTTTCATTAAATAAGATCTTAAAGGAATTTTATAGGTGCCAAAATAGCATTATAAATTAGGGGAAGTGGCAACGAACAGAACATCAAATAAGAAAAATAATTCTTCACAAATTTCAGGGAATGACTAGTTCACACAAAAATGAAAACTATTCAACAACATATGAAGTCATTCCCCTAGGTATTTGAAGTGCCAAATGCTAAAAACAAAAAAAATACCACATATAATGTTACGCGCTATACTCCAAAAATAAAATAACAAATATAATCTCCAAAATCCTATTCTTAAAGAAAAAGCAAAATTAATTAATATATGAAATAGCGTAACTTAGTAAAAAAAGGTCAAAATTAAACTCATTAATATTTGAAAGGAATGAATGGCTGCTACAAACATAAAGGATAATTCCAAACTGTGACATGGACAGACAATTTGAAGCAGAAAAAAAAAAAAAAAAAGAGTAAAAGAGACAGACATATATCATTGTCTTTTAAAGAAGAACCCTCATGCACTATCAGACATGCCAGGAAATTGACTACACCAATTTTTACTAATGTTGTCAAATTTCAAGGGTTTCTTTAGATTCTAACAATACTACCATAAGAGGAAAATCTACAGAATAAAATTCTCTAAAAGCAGACCCTAACTATAAGTTCAGTTGATCGTACCACAATAGACAGCATTCCGGTGCCCTCTCAACTTCTTTATGTTCTGCATCTTTTGCACCATCGTAGATGGTTTAGCAATAGCATAGCATGCAGACCGAATAGAGGGAGCTCGGTGGTGCTTCCGGAAACCTCCCCCAATTTCTCTTATACTTAACCCTCGAACTTGATCAGCTTGCATATGAGGCCAACGAAGATAGGCAGGCATAGGCTTACCTTGCCTATTCCTCATACTCTTGTCAGCTACGTAACAGAAAGGTAACATTACGAAATTAGAAGACAGATTATTCAAACATCCAAGGGCATAAATCAAGGAAGTGAAACAAATGGATAGAGCACTAGTTTGATCATGTTTCATCCAAAAATAACCATCCCATTAATGTTCTTAACATATTTCCATAATCAGCATACAAATATCAACTACCTTCTATTTTTGACCCAAAAATATCAACTACCTTAATTAGCAATTCCTGTCTGCAGAATATAATCCCAATGGAGAAGTTGGAGGGGGAGGGGGGAAACTGACAAAGCATAAAGCAAATTACTATGGAAGTACCACATACAATTCAAAAGTGAAAAGGAACCAGATCCCAATAGCGTAGGGACATCAGCAGCATTTGGAGGATGGGCATCTCCTACAGATTTGCTGCACAGAGTACAGATTAGTTGCTTCAGAAGCTTTACCAAGTGATCCTGCTCAATATGAGGATACCTGCAAGTTATACAAGGCAGATCAGTAGCATGGACATTAAACCAAGATCAAACAATTAATGAGAATATATAAAGAAAATCCTGCTTCTAGGAAATCTAATCTATCATAGCAGATTTAAATAAGATGTGGAGTTAAGTATAGAAATTCCCTCTATCAACTTGTTAATCTTTGTTTCACTTTAGATAACTTATTAAATAATCAATTAAAAGGAAATCAACCATGTCTAATATCTTTCAGGTTTTCCTTAGGGGAAGACTATTCAAGACCTGTACTGTTCGTCAAAAAGAGAAGAAACAACTAACCAGCAAGGAAGTACAGATTTGAAGGAGAAAACATGGAGATAGGTGCATTAGGACATACAGTATAAAGCTATCATGATTTCAAAGATATGGTATAACAGAACCACAAAGTCCAAAACTCTTGTTTAATGTTGATGATTAACTCCGAATAACATAAGAGGCAGGTATACCTCTCAACTAAGTTGTTATAACTTAATGGGAATGAGATGCCATCATCAGCATTGTTCCCACTATGTTCACCACTTCTTGAAAACCAAGCATGATATCTTCTTGGTAGAAGCTGGTGTTCCAAAAGTTCCTTTGAGAACTGTTCAAAAGTTCTCTGGCAAGGACCAGCAGACAGGAATTGCATTATCAAGAAGTAAATTTCTCGAAGATCAATATCAACATTAGTCTCAACCAGAGCCTCCTCCGGCATTGCAGTCGAGACATTTAAAGGCGCCTTGCAAAGAGAAGACGCAGCAGCAGAAGATGAACACTTCCAGTCCATGTTTCAGTGCAACCCAACCTGAGGCATCCAAAAAAAATCATGCAAAAATGAAATAATAATGATAGTATATTAGTTGAATAGCATCAGAAATCATTGCCAGAAAAGGAAAACCCTAAAAGACTCACATATCGAGGATGTTCAATGTAAGAGACAAGGCAGCTAGTACTTCAATTCATGGACAATTACAGCCTAATTCTCACCAAATTTATTCTTGTAAATGTTGTCACAGCAGGAATCTAATAACGTATAAAACTAATACATAACTTTTCAAGGATATGCAACCAAAAAGAAAAACCTAAGACAAGTAAAATCCTAGGAGGTCTAAAAGGTTATAATTATTTAAAAAAAAAAGAAGCTTTCTTCTGGTAAAATTAAAGGCCCAGACTTCCTTAGCATTTGCATGAGCAAATAATTCAACAAACGGAAGAGTCGGAAAAAAGAAAAAGAAACAGCAAAAACAAAGCTAGCCTCAGAAAGGAAATAAGCAGCAAAATGGAAGATATTAATACAAGAAAGGATATCAAAATTAAAATTTAAGGGTTCAAGATCCAATCTAAAAGCCACGTGCAACAAAAAGCAGCAAGGGAGAATCTAAACCTAATATCGAATTCAATATCTAATTGAAAATAGAAACATCTTATTACCTTAATTAAAGTCCGTTCAGATAGCAAACATCGAAGGAGAGCTTTCCTTTACTTTGGCAGCACTGATTTTGAGATTGAAACACGAAGAAGAAATGAAGAGTTGAGAGGCAAGACAACGAGAATCGAGAAGTAGCCAAAGAGTTGCATTATGAAAATTTGGGTTTTAATTACTGCTGCTGCTGTTTGTCTCCTGGGAAAGTTAAAAGGAACCCCATCATAGAATTAAATGAAAGGAAATGGAGGGATATTAAAAATGTAAATTAAACCAAAAAACATTGTTTGAGAAAAAGAAAATTTTAGGACAAAGCTTGAAGCTGTATTAATTAGTAATATAAAGAAAATAATAATACTAGTAAAGTAATAGAACAGGGGAAATAGATGCTATTTGGGGTGCTTCGAGTTTTTTCTGATGTCAAAAGACAAACCAGCCCCCGTGTTGAAGACGGCCGCGCTGAAATGGCTTTTCTAAGGAGATAGGGTTACAACAGACTTTTCATACAGGAAAAAGGAAAATGAAAATTGCTTTTTGAAAAATCAGAAATTGATTTGTTGATATTTATTTTTGGATATTTAGCACCATATAGTATTTTGTATTTAATTTTTTTAATAATCTTATTATTGTTTTTAATTATATTTATTTTTTGACACAATACTTAGAATTACCCATAAATATAAGAATAATGCGCTTCAGTATATGATTTAAATACGACCAATTCACATCTTTCTTGTTGTTAAAAAACAAACGATACCAACAAAATTAAAACTCAATTAATAAATTGTTTCAACTTAAACAATTAAAAAATATATATACCTTAATCATAATAAATATTCATTTATTTTACGGAAATTGGGAAGTTATAATCTCTTTATTTGGTCTTTATACCTTGTGAAATTTGATGGGTTGAATAATCTATATGCAAATAATTAGTAAAAATTAAGGATTTAATATTTTTATGCAATAAATACGTTATAATCAAATATTTAAGTTCTTGAATTTAATAACAATTGGATAAATTTTTTAATTTTTATAAAATGAATAATAAAATTATAATCATACTTATAGTTTATGATTAATCATGAGTGTTAGAAATGTATAAGAGAAGGCATACCATATTTATCACTTAACTGCTATTTTAACATCCAAATAAAATCAACTTACATTGCTCCATAAGAATTACAAATGGATTGGTGCTGTGTGCTAAGCACAAAATTCCATTTTCTGAGGTTTAAAACAGAAATTTTTCACCAAAGCTTAAAAACTATTATTTACCCCGAGGGGTTGGCAACTTGGCATTAACGAGTATCACTATGTGATTTCCTCTTTGATTGGAGGAACAGTGTAGGGGTTAACACCGAAATTATTTGTAAATTACAATATTTTTTTAGAGAAAAAAATCATCTCAGCACCTCGAATTCCCCTTAAGAATATTATAGAAGGATAGTTTTTTCAAATGACTATTAATAAATACGATTTGACCTTTAATTTGTTATGCAAAAGTTTAATTATAGAACTTTAAGGATTAATCCCCGTCAAACAAAAAAAAAAGTGCATGCATAACACGTGGATTCTCATTAATCATGTTGAAACCCACGTGAGACAAAGAAAACACATATTTCAAAGAAAACACATATTTCAATCACTTCAGAAACACAAATTAAACATCCTCTGTGACACATTTGGCAATCTAGTTTCTCATTCATACTATGACGGAGTCGCAAAAAAGTAAAAATAGTTTGACATAAAAATCTCTTACTTCAAAATACTTTCATGTTGAAACTCTGTCAAAATTTTCTCCAAACATCTAACTTCACAGCACTCATCTCCTAAAAATGCTATCGGAATCGTGAGAACTACCTTCCTCTTTTATAACCCAAATTTAGTATGGCATCAACAAATTATCTATATTATTATAATGTGTTGGATTGAATTGGTAACACTCATAGCCAAGTTTTAACTTAGTTGTAAAATTACCAAAAGATTATTCCTTTTACAAAATAATATATATATATATATATTGAGGGTATTTATGGTATTTTATATTTTAATAAATCTAGAAAAACACATACACATAATGAAAATTATGGGATTTGAATCCAACATACCATAATTTTTACTACTTTAACTAAAATTATATTTTATTTTTATATCAATTTTATTTATAAACTTGTTGCATAACTTTATTCACCCGTAGATAAACAATTAATAATTGTTTAATTTGAGTTTAAAAAATGCATATATATTTTTTTATTATTTAAAATAAAATTCAAGTCGAATTAAACAGTATATGTAAGTAAGTCTTTTTTAAATTTATCAGTTTTTTTAAATATTTTTTATAATATTTTAAAAATTTTCACTAATTTGAAAAATAAAATATTTATATTAGTATAAAATTAATTAAAAATAAAATTTAATTCAATTAAAATAATTACAATTTTTTAACTAATAACTTTAAATGATTTGTAATTTGTTACCAAATCCAAGAAAAGAAAGGTAAAATAATTTTTAAGAGCCAAACAAAATCTAACTTACATTGTTTCGTCATAATTACGAATGAATTGGCGTTGTTTGTAAGCACAAAATTCCTTTCTCTTATAGCGTAGAAAAATAAAAAAGAAAACACAGAAAAATTTCACCAAAGCTTAAAAACTGTTACTTTTTGGATGATGGGTTAGCATTTAGCTTCGCCCAAAACAATATCAAGGTTCCATTTACTACCATTTTGATTAATTAAAAAATTGGTTTAACCATTTCACACAAACGATTATGTGTAAGAATGATATTAGCATCAAACTTAAATGGATGGATTCATTAAACAATTATCTACAAATTCGATTCCACTATCCGTTTATTAAATAAATGTCTAATCATAGAATCTAGATGACTAATTCTCTTTAAACAACAGAACATTGCATGTACAACACGTAGATCCTCATCAATCACATTAAAATTCACGTGAGAGTAAGGCAACACATTTTTTAACCACTTCAAAAAACACGCATCAAACATCCTTTTTTGACGCTTTTGATAATTTAGTTTTTTATTCATATTACGAGGGACTCCCAGAAAAATTATAAATAATTTGACACAAACATCTTTTACCTTAAAATATTTTCATATTGAAAACTTTATCAAAATTTTATTGAACATCTAACCTCTCAATACTAATCTTTTCCTTAAAAAGCTCTTGGTATCGTTGTGATAACCACCTTTCTCTTTTATGACCAAAATTTAGCATAGCATCAACAAATTATACGTATTTTATCATAATGTATTTGATGGAGTTGGTATCTCCTATTAACTAGGTCTCAACTCAATTGTAAAATTAGCAAAGGCTTATTTCTTTTACAAAGTAATATATATACATACATATACATATATATATAATTGAGGTTACTCGTGCCTCTTTATATTTTAATAAATCTAAAAAAATACATACATATAAAAAAATTTATAGGAGTTGAATCCAAAATATCATAAATTTTATTATCTTAATTTTACTATTTCAACCAAAAAAATATATTTAATTTTTTTATAAACTTATTATACAATCTTTTTTCCACTGCCATTATAATTGTGCCATAATCTAACAACCATTAATAGCTTATATTGATCTTTAAAAAACATACATATGTATGTATATGTAGGCTTATTATTAAGAATAGAGCCCAAGTCCAATTGAATATTGTATATAACCAAATTGATTAAAATCGTTTATTTCTCAGTTTTCTTATTTTTTTTTAAATATATCTTTATTTTATAATATTTAAAAAATTTCACTAATTTGAAAATAAAATATTTATTTTATTATGAAAACTAATTAAAAATAGAATTTGGTTGAATTAAAATAAACGTAATTTTTTAACTCATAAATCAAAATCGAATTGAACGATGTATATATTATGGCTGACTTTTTAACTGTTAATTGACATGTTTTTCTAAGAAGTGTATCCAATAGAAATTAAACATAAAGGATTGTGACTCTTCAAAATAATGTCTATTGAGTGTATATAAATAGAGGGTTTATGGTGCTCACAAATCACAATTACAATCAATCCTATATTAACAACGTGAATGGCTTAATTAATTTTTTAATTATTTTATCCTTTAATAATGTCAATCGATTTGTTATTATAATATTAAAATTAATCAATTTAATTAATTTAATCTTTTTTTAAATTAAAGTTAAAATTTTATATTTCAAATTTAAAATCAAATCAAATAACTCATCTTTATTAATTGTCTACAAAACTCAAATTTCTTTTAAATCTTAAATTTTTCATACTAAGATTTTTCATACTAAGCTAAAAGTAAAGAAAATTCCTTACAATTAATTAATTTATTTAATTTTATCTTTCATGTCAAACAAAACACAAAATTATTTTCATTGCTTCTTTACCCAAACGAAAAAATAAGAAATTAATTTAATTAATTGTAAGGAATTTTTTCTTTACTTTTAGTTTAATATGGAAGATTCGAGATGATGTAATTAAAAGAAATTTATGTTTCATGGACAATTAAAAAATATGAGTTATTTGGCATTGATTTCGTTAAAGATAATTTGGAAACATAAAATAAAATTTTAAAATTTAGAATAGATCAATTTAATTAATTTCAATATTATTGTAACAAAGCGATTGAGATTATCAAAAGATAAAATATTCAACAATTTATTTCATTGGTTTTGATGTTTTGAAATTTTTAAATTTCAATATTGAACTTTCTTTTTAGAATTTTCGGCAAAAAGATAAACAAGTACAATTTGACAAATTTTTAATGCACTGTTTTGATTTCTACCACATTTTCACTTTAATCCTTATTATTTTTTACTCGAATTAAGACTTAAAAAATTCTGATGACTAAAATGAAACCAACCTAGAAGTTGGGTGACCAAAACGAAAGTGTAAACATGATGTAGACATGATTTGGTATGTACAATTAGCTAGGGATGAAGCCAATTTTTTTTTTTTTTTGAGGAGGCTAGAATTGAATTATAAAATTTTAAAAGATCAAATTATAATTTTACCATGTACTAACTTATAATGCCATTATTTTTGAAGGGACTAAATAGAATTTTTTTCATATTTAGGGGTAAAGTGTAATTTTACCACAAAATAAATTATAAATTTACTATTTTAAACGGACTAAAGTATAATTTTTCATTTTAACCTTAGCTTTACCTCTGCAATCAGTTGTTGCTAAGGATTTAATACTTGGGTGACTAAATTGAAAACTTCCTAAAAGTTAAGTGATGAATTTGCAATAATTTTTTTGTATGACTAAAATGAAAGCATTCTAAAAATTGAATGACCAATTAAATAGTTTACCCTAACTTTTTCAATTTAATCACTAAAATTTTTAAAATTAAATATTTTAGCCATCGTTATTAGATTTTTAATAGAAAGATAATGCTTTTCGTATCCTAGTCTTTTGCCTTTGTTCCAACATGTGTTGAGGTTAGATTCTTAGCACTATGGTTGAGTAAAACTCGATTCGATTCGAAAAATCGAAAAAAAATCGAATTTCAAGTTAATAAAATCGAGTTATTTAAATTTTTTGAGTTAACTCAAATAAGTATTTTGAGTTAACTCGGATAAGTAATTCGAGTTTTGAGTTCGAGTCAAGTTGAATTTTACAATTCGAATAACAAATTGGTGTAAATACCTATTTGGTCCCTATTAATTTTGAAAATGAGCAAATTATTCTCTTTTTAAACAGAAATTCAAAAAAATCAAAATACTTTTTAAAATTCATAATATTTTTAAAATTTTCAAAATTTACATTTTTTAAAAATATAAAATTTTTAAAAAATTATAAAAAACTATATAAAGAGAGTAAATTTTTTAAAATTTTCTAAAATAATAATTTTGAGACCTAAATAAGTTAATTAATGATTCAAGTTTATTATACTAAAAATATCTTATTCTTTTCCTTATTTTGCTTTGGAAAAATTTTCAAATATATATAGTTTTAAATTTATGTGTTTTAATATAAAATTATTTATACTGTAACAAAATTTTAATTTAAAATATTTAAATTTTTAATTTAACTCGATTCAATTCGATTGACTTAAATTTCATTTCACTTGACTCAATTTAAAAAATTTCAAATCGAAATATTATGATAAAATAGAACTCATCAATTAACTTCAAATATTTTTCACTACATTGGATCGAACGTGTAAAATACCCTTTTTAAATTTTTGAGTAAAGAGGACTGCAGGAACGTGTTGAATGCATAGCTGGCGGTGACACCGAACACACTCCTTGATTCAAAAGCTAACTAGTCAAAAGACTAAAATACCCTCCCATCTCCATTACCGTACTATTTTTTAAAATTATTTTTCAGCTAACCTAACCAAAGCAATGGTAACCAGAAAGAAAAACTAACCAAAGCAACCAACCCGTCACTCCACTACTTTGCCTATAAAAACCCTTTCCCACCTCCTTTTTAGACCTTCTTTCGTTTCGCTTTTGGTCGCGTGCGTGTCTTCTACTCTCGCTCTCTCTTCGCGTTTCCTTTTCCATCCAGCTAAGTATTCTCAGTTTTCTTCTTCCTTCCTTCCTTGCTTGCTTGTCTCCGTTTTTTTATTAAAAAATTCTTCGTATAGATCTGGTTTAGATCTAGGGTTTTTTTTGGTTCTTTGTTACTGCTCGGCTGTTCATGTGCATGTCCGATCTGGAGTTCGTAAAACCGTTTCAATGATTTTAGATTTTCTATGAACTCTATCCTCATGCGTCGAATCCGTATTCTTCACTCGTTCTCGGTCGTCTTCCTTTACTGGTTCTACGTTTTCTCATGAATTAGCACCTCTTTGTTCATCGATCTTCTTATCTTGATCTAACCTGACTATTGAAAACTTCAAATCTCTAATTGTCATTCAATTTGTTAATTCCAATTTAAATACTCCTACCGGATAAAAAAAAAAACTTTTCTCCTATGGCTACTGTGCAAAGGTCAGCGAGTTCTTCTGATTCCGACGAGAGGAAAAGGAAGAGAATGCTGTCGAACCGTGAATCCGCGAGGCGGTCGCGTATTAGGAAGCAGAAGCAGCTCGAGGATTTGGTTAATGAAGTGAGCGCATTGCAGAAAGATAACAGCCAGCTCTCCGAAAAGATCAACGTCGCAACTCAGCGCTACGCCGAGATGGAATGTGCCAACAACGTGTTGAGAGCTCAGGCAATGGAATTGACCGAGCGATTGCGGTCCCTGAACTCGGTGTTGCACATTGTTGAAGAAGTCAGTGGGTATGCGGTTGATATACCGGAGATTCCAGATCCTCTGATGAAACCGTGGCAGATCCCTTGTCCAGTACAACCAATTATGGCTTTGGCCGATATGTTTGAGTGTTGATGGAATAAGTAAAGCTGTCTTCCTTGTTGGAGCTAATGTGAGTCCGTCCTTCTGTTGGAGTCAGTTTGTGCTGTTAATTAGATTTTTGTAAGGGTGTCGTAATGTTATGTGGAGTCTGCTGAATTGGGATTTTTGGTTTTGTAGAAACCCTTTGGTGTGTTTCCGTTTTGTGTACTCGTGGATTTCTACTATGGAATGTTAGTTTTGGATTTCAATGCTTCCACTTTTATTGTCAATTTCTTTGTGATCTATGTGTCGATTTTGGAATCATAAACATTGTGTTTAGCTGAAAAGCTGCTATGATTCTTCAGTGTCGATAAGGGTTGATCCATGCCATTCCTTGGTAGAGTAATTGAATATTCAATAGTCGAATGTAGCAGGTTTTGGTTGCATCGGCCCGTACGCACCGTTTCGATCATAAATTGAAACAGTCCTTTCTCTTTTCCGGGTAAATGAAAATTCCGATTTCTATCAGTTGTATTGGTTTGTTCGATTGTATTGACTCTAACATTATGCATCGTATTAAAAATATAACTTCAATTTTTCTTATTATACTAACTTCAAATTTTAAAGTCTAATTAAGGGAAAGTAAATTTTAAAATTTAAAGTAGATAAATTAATGAATAATTAATAATTAAAGAATTTATATAGCAAAAAAATTTAATTAAAAGAATAATTTTTAAAAGTTTCACGAACTTGATATTATTGTAGATTGAATAATTTAGTTGTTTAAATTGATGATTATTAAATATAATTAATTAATATTTTTATATTTAAAATCATTTAATATTTTTAAATATTATATATATATATATATATTAAATATTGATAAATTTGAAACGATATATTAAAATAAATTGATATTAATATACATCAATTCTATCTATTAATACAATACTAACTTCCTAGACTCACATGGGAGTTTCTTCCTTCAATTGTGTGAATGCTGGAAATATTGTTTTGTTGATAGAGATAAATTGGTAAGCGTTGGGATGATGGATCCACTGCTGTTTCCTACCGACTTCTAGAAGGCTTTTGTATTTTGTTGACTGATTCAATCAAAAATGGGCGACCCAGGTTTGGAGGAGGAATTGGCATATTAATCACGTTTCATTGATCCACCCTCCATTATTTATACGATATTCTCAATTTCCACATAAACACGTTAGGTAAACATAATAATAGCTGTTGCGTAGGCAAAAACAACACAAGGCAAACCTTAATTAATACCGATATAACCTCTCTCTCTCTCTCTCTCTCTATATATATATATATAAATGTAACAACCCTGAATTAATATTACCCATCAATTGAGTCTTAATTTAATTAGTAAATTATTAAAAATTTATCTTATTTACTAATTAAATTGAGTTATTATATATTCTGACCCCTAACTTATCCGTCATTGGTATCTTTACACTAACATTGTTAATTATGCTAACGTGATATTGCTAGTTACTTTGACGGTGACTGTCACATGACAAATATAAATTAAAAAATATAAATATATAAATTATGCTTGCCATGTAGCATCTAGATACATTTGGCATCACCAAATTGACTAGAAAATTCATATCGGCATAAACTAATGGTGTTAGTGTCGAGAGACAAACCTGATTGGTCGAATATAAGTTTAGGGAGCAAATGGAAAATTTGAGGGGCCAACTTATATATTATATGATTATGTGGATCTCTTTACTTTTTTATATTTTTATAAATCAATAAAACTTTGTCCATAATGAGATTAGAACCAAGGACACCATAAGTATAAAGCTCTTTTATTTATCATTTAAATCGAAATATTTTTTTATTTTTGTATGAAACTTTAATGAGTATATTTGTGTATATTAATAATGTTGTTGATTGATTTAGCGTCACAAATAAACTCGACACCAATTTGGGTTTGATGATAAAAATTATAATAAACAATTGTTTCATTTAATATTCTTAATATAATGTGTTTGTATTTAAATTTCGTTTTATTCACAATTTAATCTATTTTTTATTTTAATATGTACATATTTAATAAATTATTCTTAATTAGTTCCAAATCATTTTTTATTACTTGTTGTATATTATTTAAACATACTTTTATGTTCCAAACATATAATAAAATTTCTAGTATCTTTTGTAAAAATATTTTATTTTTTATATAATAAATCAATAAAAAATCTATTAATATAATTAAATAAGCAATTAAGTTTTATATATTTTTTAATAAATATATTTATTACCTAATAAATAGATAGACTTTTACGGTTTGCTGAGAACCTTCTTTTCGTCATCATGCATCTTAATTTGGATGACTGTTGCCATTCCACGCGCCACGTTGCAGTTGGAATAACTATGATATTAATCCCATAGAATAAGAAAATGATTTGGCTAACGCTACAAAAAGATTGAATCTTCATGTGCTTTCTTTCTTTCTCTGACTTTAAAATAAGAAATTCAACTTTATTAAATATATAAAAACTTATCTACGGAAAGATAAATGCATTCAGAACAATGGAAAATGTATTATAATAAAGAGTACATTTAGACAAACTGATAAAGTCCCGTGATATATGTGTAGGATTAATTTTTATGTATTTAATAGGATTAAATGAATATTTTGTTACGTCATATTAACGGAAACCTCTTTTATAAATGCTTTAACAAACGATGAAAAAATGATCATCTTTTAATATTCTGAAATTATTCTAAGCAATTGTTTTCTTGATCAACCTGTTCTCTTGTCCTTGCTCTAGCTCTCAGTCTCTTTAGGTGAATTGGCTTCCATTATACTATCTTATTCTCTTCATTCTGTCATGGGGCTAGAACATAAGTCTAGCAAATCATGTGGCTTTATGCGATTTCTTAGCATCAAATCTACCTAAGCCAGCTTAAGTTTTGAAAGATGAGAGTTCTCATGAAAATTCTCTAAGGTATTGAAATATAGTGGAAGCAAACTCAAAAGACAAATGGGCTCAAAAGAATTAAAAATCCACAATAAATCAATGCACACCAAGTCCATCTACAATTGAGTTTAGTTAAACTCTCCAAATCCAACGGTACAGATTGAATAACATCAACAATTGAGATTAGTATCTATCTACAATACGAGAGAGCCTGAAGGGATTTAAATATTATATATTCTTATATTTTAAAATTTACAATAATTACCCTGGTAACTCTAATTTTACTGAAATATTTTACTAGGCCATCAAGACTTCAAGTAAATGAGTTTCTCCATATTTTCCACAAATTGGATAATTCAAGTGGATTAAATGCACTCCATTAATCAATTAATCTACATAAGAAGCTTTCTGCGCATTTATCTCAGGCTTTGATCTGCAACCTGTGGCACTTGTTCTTCCTTGTCCTACTCCGTTATTGTACCTTTTATCAACATTTAGTGTTTGGCAAAAAACAGAAATTCTAACAAATTGTTTTTTTTATTGACTTTTCTAAAAATATATCTAACAATTTTATTTGATATAAAAATGTCTTCTATATATCAATAATGATTATATTTTTAATTGATATAATAGATATATAAATTATTAGTAAGTTTATGTTTTGGTCTCTCAATTTTAAAAAGTTACAACACAGTCATTAAACTATTTGAAGATATTTATTTAAGTCATTTGGCTATTAATTTTTCTTTTTAAAGTTTGACAAGTGAACTCTAAGCAATAATTCAACTATCAATACAATAAATCAGTACTTATTGACAAGTAAAACATATTTTAAATTCAAGTCTATTTGATGATCAGTGTCAAATATTAAAAAAAAAATTGTTTAAATTTTAATTCGTAATCATAAAAAAAATTTGAATTGCAAAAGAGAAGGAGAATGAGAGCGCGAACAAGAAGATTATATGCAACAAAGATTTTATCAGCCAAGTGATTTAAATGAAAATTTTCAAAAAATCAAATGATATTCTGTAAGCTTTTAAATTTGAGTCCCCAAATGTAAAATGTGTAATAATTTAGTGATAACGCCGTTGGCTGCCAACGTTGAAACCGAAGCTTGCTGCAGCACCTGCTGGCTGCCGCTGAAGGTCTTGATGCTATTGTTTCGTTTGGAGATATCACAAGTTTTGAAACAGGAAAAAGAAACCTATTTCATGAATTGGCATCGGTTTGGTGATGCTTGATGCGATCTTAGCTAGTAACCCTTCCCTTTCCTCATCTTGCATACTGTTACATATTTAATCACCTTAACTATCAATATTTAAATATAGCTAGCATCATCAGGCAGTCCCAAGCGCTATGTTAAGATTGCAACTGCAAACACCTAATCCAATAAAAAGAATACACTTCCAAATTATCTTCAGTTTCACATAAGAGTAGTCTTACACCCATATTCATCATCTAAAACAGTAGGATCTTCATAAACTAAAAAACAAAAAAACCCATAGTTTCAATTATCATAAGTTTTGCATTCATCAGTCTCGGGGTTGTCTTTGCAGTAATTCTCGAGAGGATCGTTATCTTTCAGCCTATCCCTGGCGTGGCTGGCTGCTGCACTCAGTTCTTCCACCTCGTCCCAAGCCGCCACGCACTCTCCGCTAGCCGGGTCATCCGAGCACGCCTCTTGTGCTTCCTTGATGCTCTGCTCCACCTTCTCCGATAAGCTATCAGGTGCAGCTCTCACCTGCATCCGCCTGGATTCCAACGGGGACAATACCCTTTTCCATGGCTGGTTAAGGTATGGGACCTTGATGGGGCTACCCTTGGTGGAGTCTGGTAGGCTGGCGATGGCTCTTGGGGTTACGAGGTTAAGAGTGAACAGGGTTGCCATTGTAGTTGTTCGTGTTTTCGTCTGTGATGCGAAGGGTAAAAGGGTGTGCAATGCAATGCTTTTCGGAAATAAAACGATAAGAGGAAGAAGATCTTTAATTGGGAACTGCAATGGTCCACAAATTTCTTATCACCTTGGAACCAATAACATATTTACACGTTGCTTGAAATTGGATATATTTAATTACAATTGTTAATCAAATCTTACACAGAAAAAAAATAAATGAGAAATCATTATTTGGGCTACAACTCGATAATAATTCTCACATTGAGGTCTAAATTTTTTTTTGTCTAAATTAGTCTTTAAATTTAGTAATTGTTTGGGATGAATTAGGAGGTTGTTTTCATATTGGGCTTAAATTTTTTTGTTCAAGTTAGTATTAAATTGGACAACTGATACCATATTGAGATCTAAACTAGAGAATTGTTCCCATGCTAAGACCTAAACTTTAAGGTTTTCAAAGAAATATTAAAAATTAACTTGGACAAAGAAAGAGTTCATGCTCTAATCTAGAAATAATTGTCAATTTAAGGGCTAACTTGTACAAAAATAAAAGGTTTATAAGCATAAAATTTTAGTAGAATAATTAACCCGTGATAACAATTCAATCAAATACTTCTAGTAAAATAAATATGCACCAACTCAATCCAAAAACCAAAAAATAAATATGCAACTATAAGCATGGTTATCTAAACCGAACCAGACTAGCCAATCGGACCAAAAACCAACTAGGACCAAAACATACCTTTAGACTAGTTGAGCCACAAATTCAGACCAAAAACCAACTAAGATATTGATCCAAAAAATACCTTTAGACTAGTTAAGCCACAAATTGATATAGGCCAATTGAACATAGCTAAAAACAGAATGAAATGACAATTGAACTGATATTTTTATTTTTATAAATTTTTAATGATTTATTTAATTGAACAATCTAAACTAATCAAAACAATGATTGAATCAATTCAACCATTTATCTAATTCTAAAAACCTTAATTATAAGTTTAACAAAATTATAAAATATTACTAAATATAAAAAGTAAACTTAAAATGATAGAAAAATGTTAATGATTTATGAGAATTAAATTAAAATCAAAATTAGCTTCCTCAAATCAAAATTGACAAATAGTTTTAAAATTTATCCCTAAATTATAAGTTCAATTACATTTTATATTATTATTAAAAGAAATACATAAACAGAAACCAAAAACATGGCGGCCCAGGGGGCATAATATCAAGAAACAAATTGGATTTGTTAAGCAAATACGTGATCATCAAGAACTCAATACAACAATTTTATTCCTAAAGAAAAAAAAAAAACCAAAACCGAGTTTGCTCATCTTGCATACAAGAGCCAAATGCAGGGATAGCAAAGATCAAAATACAGCCAGAGCTGCCCACAAATTCACAAAACATAAAAACATTTATTCTTCTGCCACAACACTGATTTCACCTTTCTCAAGCATGTCATAGAATGCTCTCACTTTCCTTTGCTCATTCCAGTGATGCATCTTCCAAAGCCCACCGGCGCAAAGACCGAGTGTTATCCCGATAACTATCTCCTTAACGACACTTGGTCCTTTCAAGGTGGCATGAGCAATCCTAGATCCGGCCATTTGACTTCTCTAGTTGTATCTAGTAAACCAAGAAGCAAGAACAAACATTTTCAGTTTCCAACCGTACAAAGTATGGGAACGAACGACTCAATTGTATATGAAAAACCAGAAATGCAACCAGCAGAGGTAACAAATGTTAATAAACCCAATAGTGATAACATAATGCAATTAAACAAAAATTTAGGTAACATAACTGGCAATTAACCAAACACTAAATCAGCACATAGAGGGACCTATCCAATTTTAATTTATAACAGAAAATATGGCTTTACAAGCAATGATTTCAAACTATATTGCTCCAACCAAGTAGAGGGAAGATGAATGGCATATGCAGATTTGTTCTCAAATATTGTTCCGTTTCACCCAAGATGGTATCTATAATCTTATACACATTGCTTATTTCATCTATTTGCTTTGGGACCAACATAGTTTGCACTTGCATATTTCGTTAAATAACTTCCATGTTAGTTCCATAGCGATTACAGGGTAAAATCTAGGACTAGACCAACTCAGATTATTGCTTGATGACAATCAAGGCATTGAAACCTGACTGTAGTGTCTTCCCTATTTAACGATAGAACAATTCAACGCCTTCAATTACTACGTTTTACTTGTTACTTAAATTCAACAGCAGTTTTATGCTGTGTAAATCACATAATATCTCTTGGGTCTAAGCACTCAAATCAAAGACGTGTAGCTCGAGATTCTCCTCTCTTAGTTTTCCAAACAACACAGCCAATCCCCTTTCAAATGCGATTTCGAATCTCAGTTGGGTGTTCGAAAAAATAATTCACCCATAATTTCAAAGCATAAATGAAATAATCGTAAAAAGAACAACAGATATTAATTTAATGAAGTTCGAAGCTGTTAGATCCCTCAAACGGATCTCAAGATCTTCAAGGACAATAACAATAACAAATAAAATAAATCATTTCCCAGTGTAGGAATTAGATGGAGAGGGTTAAAAGTGGAGGAAAGTCGTCAAGAAACCCCAGAGAGGAAAACGAAAGGAACAACGGAAGAGAGAAATTAGGGTTTACCTGAACGAGGCTGCGATGAAGACTAAAGGATCCAATTGGATGGGGATAGAAAATTGAAGAGGATTGGGAGCTTCAACGACCTATAATCTTCTACAACATTATTTGGAAATTCTCTATTTTACCCTGGTCAAATAGTGGGCTCAGTTTAGGATGGGCCATATATCCAACATCTCCGTTTCTTTCTCTAAATATAGCCAAATATTATTATTGGTTTAAAAATACTAAAAATATTATTTCATACATGGATTTTTTTACTGCATTTTAAAATAAATGAAACCTACCTTTGATGAATATAATTTTCAAAAATAAAATACTTACCAACAAATAATTGAATGAAATAGTAAAACACATTACTTTTTCAAGGGAAATTTAAATTCAAATTTTTAAGACAACATTATTGAGAAACACGTGACCGTAAAACATAAATGAAAAATTTCAACAAAATAAAATAAAAATATTTGAAAATAATGTCAAGTTAACTTAGAAAGTCATGTCATCATCTCCAAAATTGTGAAAATTTATATCCCTTAAATTTTTAATCTTAATCCAAATAATAGTATTTAATTTGATCATTTTTATTTTCTATACTTTTCAAATTCTAAAATTTCACTCAAACGATAAATCCATTAACTAAAATAATGTGACATTTATGAAAATAAAAAGCAAAAGATTTCGGAAATTTAGCACACAATTTGATCACAGCAAAATACATATTCGCTAAAGACTTCACCTACTTTTCAAGGTTTAATGTTGTTATATAACTAACATTAAAATTCAGATCATCATTCAGTATTGGCACTCAAAGAGACACAAAGCAGGCAAAATCATATTTGCAATTATCTCAAAATAGTAAATGTAGACAGCCATGTCATTGATGGCAAAGTTAGCTAAGGAACAAACAGTAAACACCAGGAGGCCTATTCATCACTATCAGCAGTAGCAGCTAGTGGCTGAAGAGCTTTGAGAGGATTCATAATGACACCATCGATAAGTCCATATTCTTTTGCTTCTTTTGCGCTCATGAAGAAATCACGGTCGGTATCCTGGTTAATCTTCTCCAAACTTTGGCCGGTATGGTAAGCAAGATACCCGTTTAAGTTTGCCTTATGATGCAGCATTTCATTTGCCTGAGATTATCATTCAGGTCCAATCGTTGCATTATGGTTTAACAACTGAACTAAAAATGAAACTACATGCTAAGCAAAGCTTAGTAAAAAGACATGTTTGCTAACGCTTGGTTGTCTTGTATCATAAACATCAAGATGCGAGATACAATTGAATGTATTCGATATATCACACGGGCTATGAACCATGGAAGGCAAAGACATACAATTTAAAAAACATACGAGGTTTACCAAGAAAAACCCATACCTGAATATCAATATCAGTTTGACCACCTTGAGCTCCACCAAGGGGTTGATGTATCATTATCCTTGAATTGGGCAAACTGTATCGTTTTCCTAAAGTTTTGAAGAAAACAAAGGGGTGCAAGCATTTAGTAGACCAGAGGAAACAACAACAAACATCAGAGCTATGAATGGTACAAATCAAAAGCATTGTATACCTTTGGTTCCGCCACTTAGCAGAAAGGCTCCCATGCTGTTCATGGAAAAATAAAAATATATCCATTACTAAAAAAAATAATTGCATCCATATAAAAAAAAAAAAAAAACCTCTGAAGCATCAATAAACATCTTATTTTAGAATTGCAAGTCAAAGACAAAAAGTCTACGATTTCCATAAATCAATATCATGTTACTTGTCCAAGAAACTTTATTTTTCATATAATTAACACAAGCAAAGATTAAACTAACTGTGGCTTTGAAATACAAAGGTCAGGCATTGAGGAGGGGAACATAAGAAGTAAAACAAGTCTTATTACTACACCTCCTCTATCTCCAATAAATTGAAGTATTACAGCCCATTTAGCCAAAAGAAAACATATATTACACATATTAAGAATATACTCATCAAGGATACAATAGCTTTCAGAATGAGTCAAATATCATAACTTGAGTTTCAACCCTAAGATTAAAAAAGAAAGCAGGCATAGCTGCAAAACTATTGTTATTGATGTTCCATATTTGAGATTTGAGAATATAATGAGAGCACTGAAAGCAGAAACAGTTACATCAATGAACTTATACCTAGCTGCAAGTCCAACACACACAGTTGAGACATCGGGCCGGATATGCCTCATGGTGTCAAATATAGCCATACCTAATATAAAAAATTCAAAACCACGCAAGTTAGACAAGTCAATCCCTAGCTTGCTATTCAAAACAAACCAGAGCAATTATAAATACACCATTCTTATTAGATAGATACATTACCAGCTGTAACTGACCCTCCAGGGGAATTGACATACATGACAATGTCCTGTTGACAAGATTAAAATGCACAAGTAGTAAATAATATACATGGTGGCATTCAAGGTTCCTAATTCTTTTAGGGAAAAAAGGGTGAGAATGAGTAAGCAATAAGCATAGAACCAAAGAGACCTTCTGAGGATCAACGGCATCAAGATAGAGAAGCTGAGCTACAATAATGTTTGCCATATCATCATCAACGGCTCCACCACAGCGAACTATTCTCTAACGAATGGAAACAAACAACCAAAATAAGAAGCTGAAACGAGAGGAGAAAAAACTAAATTTGTTAAAGCCAAAATTCACATCCAGGCCGAATCCTCACATGTTGAAAAAGTTGGCTGACAACACTTTGAAATCTCTCTTGCACCATGGGAGGTGGCCCCTGCCCTTGTGCATAGGCAGGTAAGTAAGGTGATGCCGGGACTTGCAAATCATCCCTGCATAGTGACAAAGTAAATTTTTTGATCTTTTATCACATATTTGTCCATTAAGAAAAAAAGGGTTGTAGTTCCATACGAGACTTTTACCTTATTGACCAAATTCCCTGTCGAGAAGTTGTCGGAGGAGCCCAAAACTCTCCTGTGTAAACAGCTTTTGGCTGATAATTCACCGCATTCTTTTGATTACTGAGAAACTTCTTCAATTTCCTGAGAATAAAAATAAGGATTTTACTCTCAAAATTGGACCCCCTAAAAGAAAACCCATGTTGGACCCTCTAACGTTAAGACAAAAAGAACACGGGTTCTATTCAAGATTGGAAATTGGAAGAACGGAAAGACTACCTCCAAGGTTCCAGAATGTCGAATTAAACAGACTTTGAACTTAAAGATGTTTACATCAATTTCCTAGTTTGGGTAAAAGAAAGATGGAACAAAAAAGAAAATACCTGGGACGAAGGGGATGGAGAGGAAAAGACAACTTATTAGAATCGACATTGGTGCTTGAGTTTGGAGAGAAGAGGAGAGAACTGAATCGAAGAGACGAGGGCGATGTCGAAAAGCACGTGCTTGCCATTCTTTATCTATGAAACCAAAACTGAAGTAGCAGTTGACTTTAGATGCGTGAGGATTGTGAGGAGGGTTTGTCAGGCGCGGTGGGGTTAGGAGGCCGATTAGGGTAGTGTGGATGCCTGTAGAGGAGGAGCGGTGAAGTGGAACAACAAACTTAAACAGCGACTTCCTTTGAATATCTTTTCCCCAACCCAAGATTAATCTTCTTGTTTGACCCGAATTTGGATTACGGACGGGTTACGACCCGTAAAGCCAGCCGAATACTTTTCATCTTCTTTTTTAAACAAAAGTACTGTATCATTTCACTACTCCCTAACTTGGGATAAATTAATAATCACCCAATTATAAAATATTATAAAGTGGTGACTAAATTATTAATAAATTTTATTTTTAGTTATTTAACTATAAAAAGTTATAAATTGATTATTAATTATTTAATTTTATCTTTTTTAGTCATTAGTTGGTTAACTATAGCAACTTCTAATATTGATATAATAATAATTTTAACTCTCAATATATTGATTCTTAAAAATATAACCTTCAATATTTACATATTATGTAATTTAATCGTTTTTATATATAATTTTAATTGAAATGATAAAATTGAATTAGTAAATTCTTGAAATAATATAAAAATCAAATATAACTTTAATTAAACTGAAAAAGTTGAAAAAGAGAAAATTATGATATATCGCATTCAAATCTTATAATTGTATTATCTAATTATAAAAGGACAAAAAAACATTAAAATACGACTTGTGAAAAGAATGATCTTTTAACAATTTTACAATTAAACTGAAATTTGACCTCAACTGAGTGTAACTCTAGATATATATATATATATAATATAAAATATTTGTTTGATGAGATTTATAGGAATAAAGCAACATTTAACCTTTGATAACATTTTTTAACCTACTCCTTTAAGTTTTAAAATTTAATAATTTTTTTAATTTAAAATTCCATCAAGATGTGATAATATGACTTACTCTTAGAGTGCAATATTCTCACTTAGAAAATTTAAAATTTTTTATGTAAAATCTAGAAAATTTTCAGGTGATGAATACTATTTAAAGATCAAATTAAAAAAGGAAGCAGCTAAGAAGAGCCAAGTGGAGAAAAAAATTCAAAGGGCGGGACTGATTATTGCTTTATAGCTTAAAATTATTAAGCCAAGAAAGAAAGAATTTGTAGCCTCTCTGGATTGGAATGGAGAGGAATTCTTTTATTTATGGATTATACTAAAATAAACACAACTAAGATTTTCTTGTACCTGTAATAATTACATTAATATTACTCCAAAAAGAAATTTGCATTTGACTCTATTTTTTAATCCGTCCCTGGGTTGAAATGGAACATAAATGTGCAGAATTTACGACATGCACAAGAGGGAAGTGCTGGATTTTCAGCAACACTAGCAGGTAGTTTCAGCCATCTGCTGTTTTTGAATTGCCTTGTAGCACTGCAGACTACAAAGAGGTAGCTTCGACTTCGAATCTCGATATTTGTATGGGTTACCACACGATGGACCCGCACAGTTCTCTCGAGGAGCAGGGTAACTGGATATTCATACCAAAGACATTTCCAATATCAGAAAACTAACATTTGTTAAATTGAATCAACTTAAAGCATTGGAATGGGGAAAATACCTAGAGGGTTTGGAGTTAAATATACTAGGGAAACCCAAATCCCTGGGAAATGTTACTGTTGTTCCTGCAGGACCCATGACCAATCTGATGGTATTTGATGCAAGCATCTCCGCTTTAACAGCCTTCTCCTATACATACATATATGTATGAAAAGATTAGAACAAAATGGTATTAATATATACGACTTGCCGAAACCAGAATTATATTTTGGCGAACTTTTGTTTTCATTCCAACTTCTAAATACCTGTGCCATTTCTTCCTGACGCTTTTTGATTTTTTCTTCCCGCTTCTTCCTGCTAGAGTCTTGGCCAAGTATTTTTCTAATAGCCTCAGCCTACATCAATTAATTCAAACACACTCAATTTTTGCATTGTAGTTCTAAAATCCATATGCAAAGACATGGTCATCCCGAAGCAACAGAAACAAACCTCAGATTCCCTATTGGCCTTCTCAACTTGCATCCTTCGTCTCTGAGCAGCCTCTGCCTTCTTTAGCTGCTGCTCCACTTCCGAGAGTTTCTCCTTTTGTTCTACAATCAAAACAACAATCACCATAAAAAAGGGAGGAAAGCAACCAATAAATTGCATAAAAGGTTATGACAGAAATAAATGCTCACTTCTTGATGGGGCAGGTGGTAGACCATTTGGAAACTCGATTAAGCTTGAGCCAGGCGCAGAAGAGGCATCTTTGCTAGACTGAAGAGCCCGTTGACGTGTTGTGAGAGTTATTTCCCTCTTACTCTCCATTGATGGCTCAACAGATTCTTTCCTTTGTTTCCTTTTCTTCTTACCTTCAAGCTCACTATCAGATACTGGTTCATCTTCCTCCTCATAATCGGTATCCTCAGAAACCCTATCTGATCTATGCTTCCTTTTCTCATCTTTGGCAGAACTTGAAGTGCCAAAGTTTTCTATGATGGAAACCCTGGAGAGTTTTTTCTGTTTCTTGCCTGGTTCATCATCATCTTCCTTATATGCTGGACTAATCTTCGAAGTTTTAAGTTTTTCCAAGTAACGGATCTCATCATCATTGTCATCTTCACTGAATTCCCCATTAAGTAGACGTCTCTTAGGGGCTCGCTTGCTTTTACGAACCGTGCCGGCATGGTCTCCTTGTTTACCAGAGGCATTCTTTCCAGATGTCTTTCCCATCAAAGAACCCTCCTTCCCAAGTCTAAAACCACCTTGGGAGAAATCTTTCCAGGGTACACCTTGCAAACCACTCCTACCTGGAGGTGAGTGCCCATCATTGCCACTTCCCTGCATTAACAACATAATTAATAACAAGACAAAGCACATTAATACATAATCTTCCATATGAGTATTAAGACTTTGAAACAGATCATTTATCTCACAGAATCTTCCAGATGATGCTAATCTATAAGAACCCCACATCAAATAACAAAAGAGAAGACTTATTTCAATATAAATTTGCTATTATTGAACCAAATGCTCACTACCTGGAGACTGTTCTTCCTTGCAGAGGACCCAGTCCCTGGCAATCCATTAACTGTTGAGTTTGCATGAATTGTGCGAGTAACTCCACCAACCTTGAGCTTAACCTTTTTAACCTTGCTTTCATTATTATCAATAACAGCTTCTTGTGTTGAACTCTGAATCTCCGCATCTCTTGACTCTAATTCCGACCAGTCTTTCTCCTTGGTACTGCTTTTCCAGTTAGCAGGGGCAAGTACACCCTTGCTAGAACGCTTACTATTTGACCCACTTCGCCCGGGCTCATTGTCGTAAAATGCATTGAACCCTCCATCTTGTTTCTTTCTTTTATGGGATTTGTCAACTTCAAAACCAATGTCAGGAGAAATCCTAGAAACATGTTGATTAAGATTGAATTCTTTCCGCTTCGAATTAGCATCGACACCAGCATTCTCATCACTGGAGACTTTGCTCACATCATCCGAAGGTGGCGTCGATGACAATGGCGAGTGATTCTGGCTTTCAGTATAAGACAGCGAATCAGGACGAGGCCGACGAGAACTCCTCTTCTTCCTCACAGCATTATTTGCACCATTAAACCGACTACCCGACTCTTCCATGGTGGTAAATAACTTTACCAGAAGGATAATCTAGCAAGACCACTAATCCTAAAAGAAGGAAAATGAAAACATGAGATTTAAAACGCATAGATCCCAGAGCATAATAAAAGCGACTACAATTCATCACGGGTCAAATCAGATCAAATAAGATAATGGAAAGAAAAAAAAAGGCTCAAGAATCTCATATAACATCCTTAAAATCCTATAAAACACATAATGGGATCAAAATTAAACACATCCCCTGAAAACCGGTAGAAGCATGATCATCAAGCTAAAGGAGTTTCACCAATGTAAACAACAGAGAGGGCAAACAATCAATGACTTCAAATTTCATAAGCAGTTGATCAAAATATCAAAGATTACCCAAACCCAAAAAATAAATTCCAATAATTCTATAAAATTACCCCACAATTCAAAATGGGTCAAATCAAAGCAAAGCCGAGATTAAAAAACACCCAAAATCACAAGAACCAACACATCAAACACCCCTAAAAAATTCAATAATCGAAAAGTAACCAGAATTCAACCCCCATTCAAACCCATAGATCAAATTAGCAAATAGGCACGAACACTCGACCATGTACCTTCTTGAACTAACCGTACAGAAGAAACCGAGGAAATCAGGGAAGAGAAAGAAAGAGAGAAGAAGAGGAAAGAGAGAAGGAGAAGGCGGAAGGTAAAATAGATTAGGTGGGAATGTAAAAAAGAATAAAAGGATTTTCGTAGAGAAGGGGAAAAGGAAGAAAGGGAAGAGATGGGAATGGAAGGGTTAAAAAGAAAAAGAGGTTTTAGGGTTAGAGAATGATAGGCAGATGTTGTTATAGTAACAATTATCTGCTGGTTCACCATTATTTTGCTATTGCCACACCACCCCTGTGTTTTCCTTTTTATCGTTTGGGTGTGGGCTGGAACTTGGAAGGGTGGGTTTTGAGATTGATTTTTTTGGATATTTGACTCGGTCACTCGACTCGCCGAACCGACTCAGCCCCCTCCCCCTCTCTTTCTCGCGCTTTTCTTTTTTCTTTCATTCCGTTCCTCCTCCTTCGTTTCTTAGTCTTAACGATTTTAATTTATTTTTTTACACGGTTTACGCTGCAAGAGCGTGCGTAGGTTAAAAGCTTGCGCACAGGGGGATATATGATAGTAGGAGTCCCTTCTTTTATTTTTAGCCGTACTTTGCGCTACGTGTCTCTAAGTTATTTGGTCTACTTCTCCCCCGTTTGGGTGGGATCGTCTCCTCCCGTATTGTGAAATTTATGAATGAAGCGTTCTTCACTAATAGGGTTGAGATTTGGGAATATATGTTTCAAATTTTGCTTAATTTCATATATAAATTAAGTATTATCATCTTATTTTTATATTTATTTTATGTTAAGTTATTTAAAAATTTTCATTAATAATATCTAATTTTATTATAAATCCCTATATTATGTGTAAGTTGTGAATTAAGTTATTAAAATTTCATAAACTAAATGATAATAGTTAAATTGGTTAGATCAAAATTTACTATTGGTCTCGTAAATTGAAGATTTAGTTTTTTTTTTTTAATTTATTATTTTTAATCTCCATACTTTTCAAATCTTTGAAATAATAACAGTTAAATCTATTAACTAAAATAATGTGATTTTTTTGTAAGTATTATATGAAAATAATAAATTAATATAATATTACACATTTAACAATACGTTTATCGCATAAGATTATGAAGATAGAAAATTCTAACTTCAACAAATTTGGTAGCTATTGATTTGTCGAGATTCAAATTTTAAAAGTTGAAAAATATAAAGACTAAAAATGATTGAATTATAATACAATCATTTAATCTGTACACATAATACAAGAGTTAATGGTAGAATTTGGCCAAGGAGAATAAATAATAATGTGATATATAAATTTTGGCTCATGAACTTGACAATTAGTTCCACTTCTATACTTATATTTTTTTCACTTTGGTACCTAAATTTAGTAATTAGATCCATTTTGATCACCGAACTTAGATTCCGTCTAGATTTGATAATATGGCTAGTGTTTCTTGAAACACTATTGGATTGGTCAATTAAATTATTAAGATTGGGAACTGACTGGTATATTGGTTCAAATAAAGAGATCAACCAATTGAATTGAAAAAAGCTCGAAAACTAGGATAAAAACCCATAGTTAAATAGATTTAGCAATTTTTTTTAAATTTTACGAATTTTTAATTAATTGTTAAATTATGTTGGTTTAGCAATTGAACCAATCAAACCAATTGAATTGAGGACCAATGGTTTAATCATTTTAACTATTGGTTCAATTATTAAAACACTGTATGTGACACTCTAAAATTGTACCATTGTCATCACTTGAAAATTTATTTATTTTTTTTACTTTCAAGTGATGATGTAACACAATATCAAAAAGAGAGTGCCACATCATCATACTTCTATTATTTTTCGAGTTCAGAGATAAAAATGAATCTAGTTGTCAAGTTCAAGTGTCTAATTGGATAAAAGAATACAGGTATCAAAATGAACTTAGTTACTAAGTTCAAGGGTAAAAAATTATATTATCCCGATAATAAATTAAAAACACAATGGAATTGAATGAAAAAAAGTTGGGTAAACTAACAAAATAGTCATTTTTGTTTGCTTTAGGTTACATTTTAGTCACTTATGTTTGAAATGTAACATTTTAATCAATTACATTATCATTTTGTTACAAAATGGTCACTGAGTTGTCAACGGTTGTTAATGGTGTAACAGTAATCTTATGTGGCCAATTATTTCATCATATCGGACTAAAATTTTAGATCAAATTACACAATTAGTCCCTATACTTTTATTTTTTTAAACAATTTAATTTTTTCTTTTTATTTCTTTATTTTCCTTCTCTCCTTCTCCTCCTTTATTTTTCTCTCTTCTAATATACTATAGAGTATTGTGCCTAAAGGTTAAAGGTTAAAATTAAAATTTTAACCCCATCGTTCTCCCCATCTTTAGAGAATTTTTCAGTTTTGGGGGTGCTGAAATATATACATATCTCCTTCTTTTTTTTTCTGCAGTTAAATTAATCATGTTAAAATTTATCAACTTTTAAATTCAATTGGTGTATTAGCTCCCCATGTTTTGCAGCTAAAGAAAATTTAGAGTAAAATTAATAACTATACACAACAAAAATTCTTTAAGTTAAATCAATATTTAATCTTGAATAGTAATAAAAAACTGAAAGTTGAAATAAGAGAAATAAGTAAACAGATAATAACATGAATCTAGATTGAATACTAAGACTAAAAAACCTATAAAATCTACGTTGGGAAAGCTAGGCAACAAACTAAAACGTCTGGTATGATCAAATTAAGGTCTTACATAATAAAATATGAGAAACTTGAATGCTAATTGGATGAATAAAGATGAAATAACACAAGATTCAAACAAGAAAAATAATAAAAATTTACAAAAAAAAAAGTTGTAAGTAATATCCTCACATGCCCAGCTAAGGAAAACCTTACAGAAATTTCTTAGAAACTAAAAGAAAAAAACGAGGGATTATGAAGTGAGACAAACATGAATTGAAACATTTAAAAAAAAAAAAAAAAGGACAAAGCAATAAAGAAGGAAGAGGACAAAAAAAAGAAGAAAAATCAACGAGTTTTATTAAAATTTCTTACTTTGAATTGAATAAAAATTGATGAATTGACATTTGATTAAAATTTTATTTTTAACCTTTAACCTTTAGACATGATATCATGCAGTGAAGATTATGAGAAGAGAGAAAAAAATAGAAGGAAAAAAAGAATAAAGAAATAAAAAGAAAAAAATTAAATTGTTTTAAAAAATAAAAATACAAGGATTAATTGTGTGATTTGATCTAAAATTTTAGTCTGATATGATGAAATAACAGGCATATCAAATTGCCGTTATACCTTTAACAGTCGTTAATAATTCAGTAGTCATTTCATAACATAACGATAATATAAGTAACTAAAACGTAACAATTCAAATAAACAAAAATGACTCTTTTGATAGTTTAACCAAAAAGTTCAGTATAAAAATAAGAAAGAAAGCTAAGAAACATATGTACAAAATTTCATGGAGCACTGCATGCATGGGGAAAACTTAAAAAGTGGCACAATTAGGAAGAATTTACCCATTCTCCATCCCATGCAAATTACATTTCTAAAAATCCTAATTCCAATTTTATCATTTCCTACTAAGTAAATTTCACATTGCTGTATTCAGTTCCAAGCTTCGGTATGAAGGATTGATTCCGCTTCACTTGCTCAACCTTGAGAATTGTTTATCGTCCTTCATGCAGGTCTTCTGAGGAAACCGCTGTCCGTGAAATGTCATTGTCGAAAGCACTCAGACCAGAGCAAGGACCAGACGAGAACATTGAAGACATCTCATCAGACTCAAAGGTAGTTGAAGATTGCCTCTGGTTGGGCCGGTTATTGGAAACAGTCAACATGGAATCCTGATATTCTGTAATACGCTGCACCATTTTTAACGACTGTACTACTTCACCCATTGTGGGCCTTTGACTCGCCTCAGGAGCAACACAAGCAGCAGCAATTGTGCAAACTCGTATGAAATCTTCTTTTGGGTACTTCCCTCCGAGCCCTGGATCAGAAAGCTCTTCCAGCCGATCCTTGTCTCTTAGGATTGGCCTCGCCTGAAACCAGAACAGCCAACTTGAGTTATCTAGCAGATCAAGTGATTAATAAAGGTTCACGTCCACCAATTCCTAATCGCATAAAATCCATATATAGAAGCATTAGCAACAGTGAGGCTAACTCTACGTTACTACTCACCCAAGTGACAAGGTTTTCCTGTCCTGATGGTTGTGACATATCTACAGGTTTCCTTCCTGTGAGTAACTCAAGCAGTACAACCCCATAGCTGTAAACATCACTTTTTACGAGTAGATGTCCAGTCATTGCGTATTCAGGAGCTACATACCTAAAAACCAATCCCACTCTACCTTAGTGTCAATTTAAACAAGAGAAAGCAAGATTTACAAGTGTAGTGTATGAAAACCAACCCAAATGTGCCCATTACACGAGTAGACAGGTAATTTGTTCTGCCTTCAGGTGCTTGTTTTGCAAGTCCAAAATCAGCTACTTTAGCATGAAAGTTATTCTCAAGTAATATATTGGATGCTTTGAAATCTCTGTGGATAACACATGGTTGTGAGTCCTCATGCAGGTATGCAAGTCCTCTTGCAGCATCAAGTGCAATCTTCATTCTGGTGTCCCAGTCCAAAGGACAATTTAGTCCCAAGGGGCCTGAGGCAAAAAAGAGTAAAGTCAGCATAAAGTATCACAATTGACCGCAGCTAAAAGGATAAAATCAACAAATGAGCTGCACACGAGGTCGAATTTAGAGGGGCAAAATACCATGTAGCCATGATTCTAAGCTTCCATTTGGAACAAGCTCATAACAAAGTAGGTTTTGTGAAGAGTCGCGACTACTATAGTAACCTACAAGTTTCACAAGATTACGATGATGCAACCTGCTAAGCATTTCAACTTCAACCAAAAACTCTTTATCTCCTTGTGGTCCTCCATTGGTAAGCCTTTTAATTGCTACAGCAGTACCATCACTTAAAACACCCTTGAAAACCCTGCCGAACCCCCCTTCCCCCACTATGCTCACAGGAGCAAAGTTGTTTGTCGCTTCTTTGAGTTCTTCATACTGTAGAAACCTTGTACTGCTTGGGTGGGGAAAAGATCCTGCTCGCTCAACTACATCTGTTGTCCTTGGCTTTACTGAAAAAACAATGCAAGGGGATTAGACCATTTATAGTGTCAGCAAGAATCTGAACATAAAACAATACCACAAAATCAATCTGCAATCTCATTCATAAGGTGCGACTAGATGTGCAAAATCAGGCACACTAATGTTTTCTGAAACCTTTTTCTTCTTCTCTTCTTTCAGCTCAATCACGAGATTCGGTTAGCAATTACAGTCATCCTACTTGAAAAGGATAGGGAAAAACGAGTTTTCTTATTCCATATTTCATCAACGTATAACTAGGGACGAGATCAGTGCCAGTTCCAAATGTTATTAAAATAATCAAAACATTTAAACCTTAGGCCAACAGAAAATTCATAGTTTTTTGCTTATATACATACCAGATTCCTTGGGAAATGCTTCTGTCTTTCCCTTATGGAATGTGCACGAACAAGTTATAAGCACTGATATTATAGCAAAAACAAGTATGCCAGCAGAAATACCAAAAATAAGAATCAAATTTGAATGGTTCCCCTTGTTTGAAGAGCCAAGTGATGTAGAATTGGAGGATAGATGTGCCGGTGCAGCTCTAGGTCTAGAAACCACGATGGGAGCTGTGAACAAGATGCTGCTTTGTTAGGACAAATAAAATAAGATAAGGTAATTCCCTATATAAAATTACAGTAAGCTATGAGATGCCAGGAAGACTATAGCATATAAGAACTATATCCATTATCCAATCAAGAAAACATTGAAGTTATTTGATCCTAGAAGAATTTAGGTTGCATCATAAGTTACCTGGGGCAGGCGCTGGAGGCTCAAACCAGGTAAAATTAAGGATTTGGTAATCGCCAACTACATTTGGGTCAAAATGAACCCTATGCATCACAAGTGAAGAGTTTATCTTAGATGCATCACTGGCAGAGAAACTGATCCCTGTGTGCGGAATAATATCCATAGAGATATTCAATCTTGATAAACTGAGCACATAAAAATTGATAATCTCGATTTGGTTAGGCAGCAAATCAAGCTGAGAAGTTAACTCCACTAGAAAAGCATTACGATCAGGGTTTTGGGAAACATTTAAAAGGAGAAGGTCAAGCTTTATGGGATACACACAATGACAACCATGAGTCCCAGGTTTCAAAATTGAGTCTGGTTTGCAACAATCTGGCGAAGTGAGAAAATTCTCATGTAAGCATCTTATACAGAATATAAATATAAATAACAAATACTCAAGATGCTGCCTTCTAACTACATCTTGCATAGAAGAACTGTAAAAGATATAAGAGTTGCAATATGTAATGAATGCCTAAAGAAGAAAATATAATAGAGTTGGTAATAAAATGATTTAGAAAATATCTTACTGGACACTTCAGGAGACAATGGTGGTTGAGCTAAACCAGCTGGAATTGGACCAGCACTGATCTGTGTAGGGGCAATATTTGGCAAGCCCATACCAGGAGGCACCAACGCACTCCTCTTCATCAATGGTTTTGACAGGTGTGAACTGACAGGAGGGTGACCAGCAGTTATCAATGGACCACGAAGAGGAGATTGGGCTGGTGCTACAAGTGTTGGTGCACTTCGAGGGGCAAAATGTCTTCGGCTTGGTCTATGAGCCAATGGCAGATTGGAAGGTGAGGAAAGATCAGAAACAGCTGGTGCACCCTCAGCTGCTGTGGTGGGAGATTGTGCTGGCACTTGAAGATTTCTGGAAAAATCAGCATTGGTGATGGAAATTGCACAACACAGAACAACAAGTTTCACCAAAAATGAACAGACATTTCCCAACGCTCCTGTTATGTTATACAAAGAATACACTCAATCAAGCAAGGAACCGTACATATATACATACACACACATAACAGATAAAAAAAAATCCAGTGTCTACGCGACAATGCATAATAACTCCAAAAATTAAAAGTGAATCACAAACATGACTGGCCACAAAAAAAATGTAAACCTAATGCACTGAAACGCAAGTATACTTCTTTATTTGCAAAATAATCGACCTTCTTTCTTTCAAGGACCTATATAGGTAACGTCGACAACTAGTTCGTGAAAATAATCTATCTACTGAAAAAATCCTTTTTACCTTTAGAACTCTTTCTCTCTTCTCTCACTCTTAAGGGTTCTTCTTCTTCTTCTCCTCATTCTTTGCCCAAAACATAGTGACCATTATAGCATAAAAAATAACTAGTAGGCAGTTCACAGTCCCAAAACTAAGTTTCCAGCTAAACCAAAATAACATCATAAATCAATGAAAGCTTTCCTTTCTTATATCTCTAAGTGCAACAAGCAACATTGAAAATAAAAGAATACAGGAACTTGTTGACAGAGTTGAATCCATCTCTTTGTCTAGGTTATCTTTAATCGACGATGAGAAGGAAAATGAATATATAACTTTAGTCTTAGTCCTCAATTTTTGTTCAAGCAAACCAAATTGGAAACCATGAATAGTTAAATTTCAAAACAAAAATGGCAAGTTATATTCAGTAAATTACCCCTGGGATTTAAGAGAGCAAGAACCGACATCACCAACGCCGTTGATTTTAACCGGGGACAACTCAGATCTGGGGAAATTCCAACAAACCAACGCCGAGATCACAGTTTCAAATGAGCATTAACACCTCCAAAGACATAAAAGCAACACTAGGAGAACAACTTATTTGCGGCAGGCAACAAGGGAGGATTCAACCGTGGAGACAACATCACAAGAATCGGAACTCGTACGAAATGACTCAGAGTCAGAATAGCCATTACTGAGTTTCCGAGTCGAAGAACTTCAGCTGAAAGAGAGAGAAGGGGAAAGAAAGAAAAAAAAAACCCCGAGTTTGAAAATGAGAGAAATAAAATGAAACAGAGAAGTAGCTTTGACTGTTGGTCAAAATTGAAAGCAATTGTGGCCTTTTTTCATTCCATCTTTTTGGTACTACTTTTCTCCCTCACTACGTTATACTTACGAGTTACTGAGTATGTTATGGGGGTTTTATTTTTTTCGTAAAACTACAACAATAGTCATCCAACTATGCATAAATTTTCGTTTTTGTCACTTAAATAAAAAAATTATAATTTTATCACTAGCCTTTTCGAAAGGCTTAATTCAAAAAATACCCCCTAAACTATACCTGTGTTCTCAAAACGGTACTTAAACCTTTTTTTTTTGTCATACACAAACTTAACTTTCGGGAAAAAAATTTAACCAATCAGGGCCTGCCACATCAATGGTATTTGACTTTTTCCTTTTTTCTGGAATTTGAAAGGGAAAAAAGTAAAAAAATATTAAATGTAATAAAAAAAAAGTAAAAGGTGAAATTTTCTTTACCTACTTTTTTAGCTGTATTATTACTCTCTCGTTAAAAAAAAGGAAAAGAAAAACAACGTCATCCAATCACCAAATAATACGTGGCATGCCAAGTAAGTAGTTTTACATAATTATTTATATTAAATAATTCAAAAAAATTATAACTAAAACTTATAAATATTATAAACAAATAATCAATATATAATTAAAATATTAAATTAATATTAATATTAAAAAAAATCTTTCCTCCCACCGGCCTTCTCCCTCTCCCTCTCCCTCTCCCCACCCTCTCCCTCTGGAAATCTGAAAACAGGCCCATGAAAACAAAAAAAAACCAAGCACACGGTAAAAAACCCAAAAACATAACACTATGTAACAAACATTCTTTCTACCCATCTTTTCTTTTTTTCTTTGATGGATGATGATGATGGGAGGGAGAAGAGACAGTGGGAGAAAGGAAAATGTTTTTTTTTAATATTAATATAATTATTTTTAATTAATATTAACATAATATTTTTTATTATATATTTATTTATAAACTTTTTATATATTTTTAAAATTTTTATTTTCAGTTTAGTCAGAACTCAGATACAAATGTTGTTTCTTGAGTTAGGTAAATTCTTTTTCTCTCTTTTTATTACATGTAATATTTTCTACTTTTTCTTTTTTCAAATTCTAGAAAAAAAGGGGTAAAGTCAAATACGGTTGATGTGGCAGCACTTGATTGGTTAAATTTTTTTCCTGACGGTGTTAACTTCTGGAGTAAAATGAATAACAAACGTTAAGTTTGAGCACCAATAAAAAAATTAAATACCATTTTGAGAACGCATGTATAGTTTAGGGGTATTTTTTTAATTAAGCCTTTTTTAAATTGTCTTTTTTTCGTTATCTGTTTAAGTGACTAAGGGCTAGTTTGGCAATGCTTTTGAAAAGTACTTTTAAAAAGTGTTATGAAAAAGTGCCTCTAATAAGTGCTATTGAAAAGTTTAGTTTAAAATTTGAGTGTTTAGCATTGCTGTTAAAAAGTACTTTTGAGAAATAAAATGTCCATTTTAAACATGTTATTATCAAGTAACAAATATGTATTTAAATAATATTTAAATTAGTTAATATTATTATATTTTAGTAAGAATATAAAAAAATTATTATAACTTCTTGTTAATATTTTAATATATAAAATATAAATTTCAAATATTTTTGAGTAATAAATATTAATTATTTATAAAATTTAATTAGAATATATAAACTATATTTAAAACATTTAAATATATCTATTAAATATTTGTAATTAGTATTTTAAAAAATATTTTTTTATTTTTAATTAATGATTTTAATACATTTGTAATTAAGTACCATGAAAAAAAAAGAAAGTACTATGTTATTAGAGGGGTGAAAAAGTAATTAAGCACTAAAAGTGCTTTCGGGAGAGGAAAAGCTAAAAATTTTAGCTTCTCCTTTTCAGAATCAGAAGTACTTTTGCACTTCTGAAAAGTTAAAAATTTCAGTCAAAAGTAGTTTGTTCTGCACAGCTTTTCTTCTAGAAGTGCTTTTGAAGCCAGAAGTGCTTTTGAAAAGCAATGCAGAACTGGCCCTAAAGGAATGATAATGTTACATTTTCTTTTAATTTGTGAAATATTAAATTTAGCCCATACTTTTATACTTTCTCACTTTCACCTTAATTATATATAAAAATTATAAAATATATAAAAATTATAAAAAATATAAAATTTTATCAAATTGAAGTATTATGGTTAATGCAAATCACACTAACACCAACCAAAATTACAGACAATTCCTTCAACAAGTCAAATAAGAAGGCTTTCATGGAAAGAAAAATTACCCTAAAGTCTACTCCACTTGACTATATTATACAAAAAAAAATACAAGTTAGAGTAAATACCAGATTCCAAATTGAGTTTCAGTACCAGATAAATTGGATAATTACTTGCAGAAATATCAAAATCCAACCATTAACACCAAAATATAACTTTCTGTGAGCATTTTCAGGCCAATTTACCATTAAAAGCTCTTTTGAAACAAAATTTACAGAAATGGCCTGATTTTTTTATTATTTACCGGAATGGACCAAATACCGCGAAAATGCGTCCACGTCAGCGTGATGTCAGGGTACAAGTCAGCAAAATGCTTCCTTGAGGAAGCGTTTTGCCCATGTGAGCACAAAGCGCTTCCTTAAGGATGCGATTTGTGCGGACGTGGGTAAAACGCTTCTTCTTTGCCCGTATTTTTTTAGGGTTAGGATTAGGGCTATATTTTTTTTGTTTTAGGGTTAGGGTTTATGATTAGTGGTTTTAGGGTTAGGATTTAAGATTAGTGGTTTTAGGGTTTATGGTTTTTAGGTTTTTTAGTTTTTTTAAATTAAATAAAGTAGAGATTATGATTAATTAATTAAATTAATTAGTAATTAAAAAGTATATATTTTAAATTAGTGTTTTTGATTTTAGGGTTTAAAGAGTTAATTATGGATTAATTTTTTAAGTAGTTTTGTATTTAGGGTTTAGAAAAATATATATTAGCAATATAATTTTTTTTGTTTTTTTTAATTGATTTGGTTTCTGAAGAAATTATTTTGAGAAGACGTTTTTGAACAAACAGTGTCAAAAACGCTTCAAACAGGATGCACTGTCAGCAAAAGTGATGAAAAAAACTCCCACGTGGACGCGCTTTTGCTACAGTAGTTTCTGAAGAAATTATTTTGAGAAGACGTTTCTGAACAAACAGTGTTTTTAGGGTTGTAGTGGTTTAGTGGTATAGTGATTTTAGGGTCATGCTTTTTAGGGTTAGGCTTTTTAGGCTTTTAGGCTTTTAGGTATTTTAGGGTTTTTTTCAAAATCAAATAAATTAAGGATTATGGTTAATTAATTAAATTAATTATTAATAAAAAATATATTTTTTAAATTAGTGTTGATGGTTTCAAGGTTTAAAGATTTAATTATGGATTAATTTTTTAAGTAGTTTTATGTTTAGGGTTTTGAAAAAATATATATTAGCAATATAAAAATTTTTTTATTTTTTTAATTGATTTGGTTTTTGAAGAAATTATTTTGAGAAGACGTTTCTAAACAAACAGTGTCAAAAACGCTTCAAGCAGGATGCACTGTCAGCAAAAGTGATGAAAAAAGCTCCCACGTGGACGCGCTTTTGCTACAGTAGTTTCTGAAAAAATTATTTTGAGAAGACGTTTATGAACAAATAGTATTTTTAGGGCTGTAGTGGTTTAGTGGCGTTAGGGTCAAGCTTTTTAGGGTTAGGCTTTTTAGGTTTTTAGGTGTTTTAGGTGTTTTAGGGTTTTAGGTTTTTTTTAAATCAAATAAATTAGAGATTATGGTTAATTAATTAAATTAATTATTAATAAAAATATATATTTTAAATTAGTGTTGATGGTTTCAGGGTTTAAAGATTTAATTATGGATTGATTTTTTAAGTAGTTTTGTGTTTAGGGTTTTGAAAAAATATATATTAGCAATATAATTTTTTTTAATTGATTTGGTTTCTGAAGAAATTATTTTGAGAAAACGTTTCTGAACAAACAGTGTCAAAAACGCTTCAAGCAGGATGCACTGTCAGCAAAAGTGATGAAAAAAGCTCCCACGTGGACGCTCTTTTGCTACAGTAGTTTCTTAAGAAATTATTTTAAGAAGACGTTTCTGAACAAATAGTGTCAAAAACGCTTCAAGTAGGATGCACTGTCAGCAAAAGTAATGAAAAAAGCTCCCACATGGACGCGCTTTTGTTAAAGTATTTCCTATTTGGCCTGAGGCTATAAATAAGCCAAATTTTATTCTCAGGTTGCATAACTCACAGCAAAGAAAAAAATAGAGAGGTTAAGAAGAATAGAAATTGAAAACGAGTGAACGTATTAGTGCTGTTATTTATTATGATGGTGAGGTCCGTCACACCGAGAATGGTGTTGTTTTTTATCGGAGAATACAACGCGACTGGTTTTTAACTAGAACATTGATTTAACAGAACTTTGCAAAAGAATTAGGCGTAAAATCTTCGGAATGACGCCAATGAAATTTTGTCTATTAAATATTGATTTTATGCTTCTGTTGATCCGATGACATATGATTCATTCGATATCAAAGGTGCTCATGGCTTGGAGGCAATGGTGCAGACTCATCTCACTAGTGGAGCACCCTATCTTGAGTTATATGTACAATTTTCATCCCCAAATGATGCATTTGCGGCTTCAACATCTACTTCTGTTCGAGAGGAATACACGACCCCTTCCCGATACTCCGTTAGTGGGTGGCAAAACACAGAAGCTCCAGTGTTTGGTAGCAGTACGGAATACACAACCCCTGCACGACACTCCGTTAGTGGATGGGATATGCACCTCAGTGGGTCGATATCTGATGCTGGGAATATGTATTGGAGAAGAACATCAACTTCTACTGGTTGGCAAGCCACATCTGATTGGGGACATTATGAAACGTCGAGAAAAAAGGGATAATGTACTCCCTACGACGTCCACCGGTGAGGGGACCTCGTATGTTGCAGCTGATAGTGGGTCGAATGATGAGTTCGATGTGGATCCACCTCGAGAGCCCGGGCCTGATAGTGCAGAAGTTGCATTATTTTCTGAATCGGAGCCTATGCCAACCGAACGTGAAGGGGGTTTAGATGAAAAAGAAGAAGATCCGCGATTTAAGGCGTACTCGCCTCCAACCCACATGCATAATGTCGATCTATCTGAAGATGATGCGTTAGAGTTTCCAGATCTACCACACAGAAGGTGTGCCGTGCAAGTTCGTCATTGGATTCGGGTGAATTGGAAGTTGGCAAGGAGTTTTCCAATAAAGATAGTTTTCTTGGTGCATTGAAACAACATAACATCATAAACGGGGTTAATTACAATATGGTTAAATCCAAATCCGATAAGTTTGAGGCCAAGTGTGGGTAAAAGACGGTACATGTTCATGGAAAATCATGGCCTCGTTGAGGAAAAGGATAGGGTTGTGGGAGATAAAAAAGTACAAAAGTCCACATACATGTGTTGGAGGTATAGTATTTAGGTTTATTTAATACATAATGTTACATTATTTAATACATAATGTTATATTATTTAATACGTAATGTTACATTATTTACGTACTTCGTTGACAGGTGCTTCACAAAATCATCCTAAGATGGATTCAAGTATGTTAGCTAGCTTAATATTACCGATGGTGAAGGAGGATCCCAGGACTTCAGCGCCGGTCTTAATTTTCCATATCCGTAGCCAATTGAGGTACACCTCTTCTTATCGCAAGGCTTGGATAGCTAAGCAGAAGGCATTAGAGAAGATGCATAGTAGGTGGGACACTTCATATAATGAAGTGTGAAAATGGTGTCAGGTGCTGGAGAGATACGTCCCAGGTTGCATAACAGACATTGAAACAACACCTGCGTACTACAATAATCGATTGCTCCATGGATGCCAAGTGTTCAAGCGCCTTTTCTGGACCTTTAAGCAATGCCGAGACGTATTTCTATACTGCAAGCCATTGGTACAAATTGATGGTACCTTTATGTATGGTAGATATATCCATCGGCTATTGCTAGCTGTGGCATAGGATGGTAGTAGGAGAATCCTTCCAATTGCGTTTGCAATAATACTGGGGAATTCAGCTGATCACTGGGATTTTTTTCTTTCTAGGTTGAAGAGGCATGTTTTCCCTTAATTTGATATCTGTGTTATATCCGATCGGGGCACTGGAATATTATCCGCAATTGAGCGACAGGGAAGCCTATGGCATCGTACACACCATCGGTATTGCCTAAGGCACGTTGCGTCTAACTACTACGGGAAATATCGATCTACAACTGAATGACGACAAGTGACCAACATGGGTAAAGAACTTATTCTATATTAATTAATTTCGTTTGTAATATTCAATTTATTTTGAATGGAAGAGTGGTATGTAATTTTCGCTATGAACTTATATTGACAGAGTATGAGATAAGTAAGAACCGTTTTAATGAGATGCTGGCGATTTTGCATTTAGTTAACGAAGAAGGCTCGGACTACCTCTGTAACATACCTTTTGAACAGTGGACATAAGCATATGACAGCGGCCTACGATATGGTCATATGACCATAAACCTGGCCGAATGCATAAACTCTGTTCTAAAAAGAACGCGTCATTTGCTGATAACATCGGTTGTATGAGAGACATATTTTTGTTTAGTGGTATTATTTCCAAATCGAGCAGCGAGTTATAAAGGCCAAATGCAATGAGGCCATGTATGGTGCCAGAAGTTGTTGCAAGCAATTAACAAATCCAAAGCGCGGCGAACACCATGTACATAATGTGTCACGATCGCGACAACCTATGGTTTCGTGTGACAGGGTTTGACATACCGAACCAAGGTATTTCCGGTGGGTAATATCGTGTACATTTGCGGAATAGGACTTGCGACCGTGGAAGCTTTGACGTACTCAGTTATCCATGCGCTCATCAATTGCAGCTTGTCAAAATTTCCGTTTGAATCCCATGAGCTATGTGGACGATGTGTATAAATTAGAATACATGTACAACATGTGGAGACAAGTATTCCCACCGGTCCCAGATGAACGTAAGTGGCCGTCTGTATCGCTTGCTCCATTTAAGTTGTTACCGGATAGAGAACTACTTCGTAAACCAAAGGGTTGACCTTGTTCAAGTAGAATACGCTACAATATGGATATCCGAGAAACAACCAACCAACAAAAATTGTGTGGATGGTGTAGGAACCCAGGCCATACAAGTCGATCATGTCCCAATCGGAATAACTGATAGTTGTTGTAACATTAAGAGTATTAAAAGTATTGCCTTATTCAAAAGAGTTCCTATTTTATTAAAAATATAAAAGTAAACTACAATTAACATATTAAAAACAACTTTTATTTTATTAAATGAAACTGTATAAAAAATGTTTATACAAATATATTACAAAAAATCTAAAAATTAAAAATATTACTTTATTCAAAAGAACTTCTATTTTATTAAAAATATAAAAGTAAACTACAATTAACATATTAAAAACAACTTTTATTTTATTAAATGAAACTGTATAAAAAATGTTTATACAAGTATATTACAAAAAATCAATGTTGGTGGCGGTCAGAATGGGTCATCGACGGTTACGCGCTGGATTTCTCATTGGTTCAGCTTCTGGCGAATGTTGTAGTTCATCAGGCGAGGATTGTGGTTCCTCCGGTAGGGGATCTGGTTGCGGGTGTTGGGAGGATGACCCACCTTGATAAAATAATGAATCCGGAGGTGTTTGCATCATCCATGGCGAATGTGTTTGAATCCCATAAGGCGATGGGGATTGGTAAAAAAAAGAGATCCCCGACGGCGCCTCGTGCGATCCTTCATGTGACGGCGACCTATAGATCGGCGGTTGAGTAGGAGTAATCGGAAATGGAGATGAACCGGGCCATGCATTCCAACCTGCCATGGGTCTGGAAAAAGGAAACATATAAGGGTTAGGATACATAAAAGAGCTAGGGTACATACTTGGCATAATCTGAAAAGGCTGTGATGTGGGTGTCGTCGGTTGAACTGTTGGGCCCGGTGACTGTGTTGATGCTGTTGATGGGCCCGGTGACTGTGTGGATGCTATTGATGGGCTCGCGTGGTCATCCATTCTTCTTGGATTTAAAGGGCTTCGTCGTTCTCTTTCGACACTAATTTGTCGACGCCTCTCCTCTTCCAACAATAAATATGGCTTGCCATAGATCCTAAATCATGGCATGTATTCCGACATGCACGCCAACTCTGGAACAATGATAGTAGGTATGTAATCATACTGATTTTCCCACATTTTGATATAATGTGACCAGTATCTTAGTCAATCCGTATTCAATTATTGTAAGTCGATTTTATGCTCATCATCTAGGTCCTCATGTGCCACAGGAATTGGTTGTTGGAATCCAAATTGCCGCAATACTCTATCTGATTGGTGCATCTCCACGATAGCATATGTGACCATTGGGACCTTCACATGCCAAATGTTCAGATTTTGGAAGAATTCATCTGGAATTACCGCCTGAATTGTCGGATCCTCGTATGGTGTCCATTTAAACTATATGAACATGATAAAAATATTAGTTATATACATAATACTAAATACTATCTACGAAATGACTATTTTATTATGCATATATACTTTATTTAATACTTACTTGTGTTTCTGACCGTTGGTCTAATAGAAGCCGTATATCTTCAAGAGAGGTCGGTATTCCAACATAACTCGCCAAATGGTTCCACCTAATTAAATAAATTTTTAGCATACAATTATATTTTAAATCTATGTAATAATTGTAAAATCTATTATAAAATTTACCTCGTTATGAGTGGAAATGTATGTAGGTGGTTCACTCGAGGACGTAAAAATGGAAGCCGATATCGTGCCCATGATTGGAATAATGATAGGCAACCTCTGATTTTGGCTTTATTCAGTACCGCAACCCCACACATCTCCCGGTATAATGTTTCCAACACGGCAGACCCCCAACTAAGTTCACTGACTGCCTTAAAATCAACGAGTTTTAGCAGCCATCTCAGATGTACGAGGTTTCGGGACAAGTTCAGCATCAGATAACCTGTAATAATCTCAAGAATATATGCCTGAGCATATCGTATTCTTTCTAGTTCGGTAGAATCATCATCTAGATCCAGGAATGTGTCTCGTAACCAGCCCATCTCGATCCGACCTTCGTTAATTCTATCCGAAATAGCACCCAAAAGCTCGTAGCATACGACACCCCAATCAGTAGATTGAGCGAACCCGGTGACTGTGTACCCATCCACCGGCAATCCCAATTGCAACTATACATCTTCTAGAGTGATAGTACACTCTCCGCATGGAAGATGAAATGTGTGCGTCTCGGGTCTCTACCTCTCTATCAACGCACTGATAAGTTTCGGGTCCAACTTGCATCCTCGGCCTATTGTGGCCACGTGCCAAAAACCCGCTTCACGCAGGTAATTCTCTATCAACAGCGACAAAGGAGCAGACATATTACGGATATAGCATTGCAACACCCGATCTACAGGCTGTTATAAAAAATTATAAAATAAAAATTAATTAAAATTGCATAAATGAAAAAAATATTAAATAATATTGAAAAATTAAAATGAACACTTGCCATTCTCATTTGTTCGACAGAGATGTGTTTAGGATTGAGACGAATTAATTTGGAAGCCATCGCTAACACGATCGAAATTTTAAAATTTTAGAAAACAAATTCAAAAAAATTGTAAACAGAGCCTTTTTGCAAAAATGAAAGACAAATTTGAGAGAATTTGAGCAAATTATTGAAAATTTGAGAGAAATTTTAGAGAAATTTGAAAGAAATTTGAGAGAATTTGGAGAATTTGAAGATGATTTGGAGAGGATTTGTATGTGAAAAAAATGAAAGGAAAGGGGGTTTTTATAGTTTTTTTTACCGTTAGGGGTCAAATGGTTAAAAAAAATTAACCATTGGGGGTTTAAAAAACACGGGCAAAACGCTTTCTCAAGGAAGCATTTTGCTGACTTGTACCCTGACAACGCGCTAACATAGACGCGTTTTTGTGGTATTTGGCCCATTCCGGTAAATAATTAAAAAGTTTGGCCATTTCCGTAATTTTGATTTAAAAATGGCTTTTTTTGGTAAATGGGCCGCAGTTTCAACACCCCATTTTCTTCTCCCAAAACAAAAAAATAATTATAAAAGAAAAGAAACAACACCAAAAAGACATGGATAAAAAAATAACAAGATAGTATACAAATAACAATATAAAGGAAAAACATAAAGTAAGAAATATGATGCGAAATATGACTTATCTACTTTATTAATGTAAATTGGAAACTATTAGATTTAGTTTTTTAAGTATAGTATATTTGCCTTTATACATTTTTATTTTTTGAAAAATAATTTAATAAAATATTCATTGATTACATTAATATTTCTTGTATATTGTCATCAAAAGTTTTTGCACGCAAAGTAAAATAGAAGCAAATATTGGCTCATTGGTTATCTAACGTTTAACTAATACTAAACAATATTATGTTGTTGAATTGTAATACGAAAAGACAGCTTATATTACATACTAAATGGTCGATTAGTCAATTGCAATTTAAACAAATGAACCTATACTAATTATATTGTTCGACACTCTCTTAGCTAGGAATCTCCTCTCAACCTCATCCTAGACTAAAAGATACAACCTAAGCTCTCCTCTTAGTCTCACTATTTGGCACAATTATAATAAACTATCTAATGATAAACTCTCATTTCAGTCTCGTTTATCTAAATTTTCCACTAGAGGCGTCAATTCTAGCTAATGAAGCATTTCGATATAAAAGAACAACCAAACAATCAAGTATAGACATGAACTTAATCCACTAATTAATTAATCAATTAACCAATAAGCAATATTAGCACATAATAAAGCTTACTACCCAAATAGACATTTCATCGAACAATTGATATGCACAACATAAAGGTAAGAGTAAGAAATGCTCATTTAGATGTGGAACCAATGACGCATGGACAAAACTAGAAGGGCTGGCAGGGCTCCTCTAAAATGGAAAATTTTTCATTTAGGTCCTTTAAAATTTTTAAAATTTTAACCTAACATTGACAAATATGCCCTGTAACACCCTCAACCCGATCCGAATTTTCTGATCTGGATCTTGGGTATTACCATATGAATACAAACAATGCTTATTTTACTTATACAAATTAAAATTTTGTTTACACGTTAACTTCATACAGGTTCAAACTAAATTACATAAATATATATACAATGGGTAGATACAACTAAAACTAATTACAAGGGTATCTAAATTGAAACCTTAATCTATTACAATTACCCCAAAATATGGTTTCCTAAGTAACATTTCATACTTTGAACATGCCACCAAACTTGCTCTGTATGTATAATAACTCGATACGTCACTTTGTTCTACGTAGTCCTAGCATCGTCGCTCTTGGCGCATACTCACAATCAACCTAAAACATAAAGTGTAACTCAGGTAAGTTTATAAGAATTCGGTGAAAAATAATCTCTTATACCTTAGTCGTCGTTTCCGTAAAGTGTCAGATAGTTCTTCATCATCAGCTTCTCTTATTTCATCATCCACTATCTATCACAATAAGTGTCACACAAATTGCAAAATATTTTCATTCATTTTATCTGCTATATCATAGTCTGAATGCATTATCATCATATGTCAATAACTTCATTCTCTTAAGAGCCTCTTTCAACTGATCTTGATCATAGATCCTTACTCATGTTCTTTGCAAACCATTGTTCAAAATTTACTTTTCATACCTAATCTTAACTTCTACTACTCTTTTCTATTATTGTATACATACATATGCCCTTATTTGAATTATCAGAGGCAACATTTATTTAGACTTTTTCTTTCAATGAAAGCTCATTCATATATTTATTTCTTCAAACTATCATCTTCAATCGTTTCTTGAATTTACTTGGTCCTTACCTTGAAATCATCAAACACGCTAGCTTATTCTAGTCTTTCTGATCGTGATTAAAGGTCATGTAGGATACGCCATATCACTTCACACGGGACTTGCCACAAATTCTATTCTTTTATAGTTCCCTTCAAAAGCTTATTTTTTTCGTAGTTCGCTACAAAGGCTTATTTTTTCCTGACATGTTTATGACATGGATTTGCCTAAACTCACAATACGTGAGATTTGTCCATCATTGTCTTAGGACACATAGAGAACTTCATTGGGTAATCATAATCCTTTAGTTCTTTTCCGAGGGTGCCATGGCCTTGGACTTTTTCTTCAAAGTTTCATTTCAGAGTTCGTTTTTAAAGTCTCAACGGACTCCTTTTAGACAACTCCATAGAGAACAAACACAAATTCTTCATGCATTGAAACAATCTAAATTCAACCGTTTAGCTCACTAACATTCACCTATATAAAACACACATATTATAACATACATTTTAGACATATACATACTCAACCATACTTCAATAATTCAATACTCATACACCAATCTTCACATACTATACTCTTCATAACTTCGGATCTATAGTTCAATCAATTTTCTATATATGACTCACAATATGAACAATACACATGCATGAATCAGTACAAAACTCACTTGACCATCACGGACAAAAGCTTGAACTCCAAACTCAACCTCCAACAATTAACTGCAACCACCACTACTTAAAAACATAGGAACACATTAAAATTCATTCAAATACTATATATTATCATCTCAAGCACTGATGATCCCCAATGCAAAGCCTTATTTCTTCATTTTACTATCCAATCACATAAAACAGACTTACTCTTTTAGACGTTAACATGCCAGACTATAATATTTACTTAGGTGATGGGTCGTTGAGAGCACCAAATTTATTCTATCCCTATAAAATAATGAAAAAAATAGCATAAGGGAAGTAGGGTCAAATCTTCAGGAACTGGATTTGCACAATGTCTTATTCCACGAGATCTCGGACAGAATCTGTAACAGCCTAATTTTCAATGGTGTCGGAACAGTGATTCTGGATCACTAAATCCGACAAATGAGTAGGAAATATTATTAATTTAGTGAGTATAAGTTAAATGTGAAGTTAGGAAAAATTTTGAAATAGTGAATAGTGTACTAAAAATAAATATTAAAATAATTAGAATCGAAAACGAGGTATCGAGACCTTGGGAATTTTAAATCGAGATATAAATATTTTTATAAATATTTATGGAGTATTAATAAGTTAGTATTAAAGTTTCGTCAAGAAATTTTAAAGTTCTGATAGTTAATTGAACAAAAAGGACTAAATTGTATCAAATGCAAAATTGTGAGAAATGATTAAATAGCTTAAATGATAAAAGAAAGAGGGTTTAAAAGGAAAATAGACCCAAGGTCTATTTGGGCTGGACGAAAAGGGCATGAAATCAGCAAGAAAATAAGGAGAATTAAGGGCAAAATTGGAAAATTGCAAAATTTACTTAATAAAGCTAGGACTAAAGTGGAATTATCTAGATTTCTCTTTATTTTTCTGCATTCTCATGAGCAAAAACGCCATGGAAGAGTTCCCTTAAGCTGGTTTTTCATATTTTTACTTCAAGTAAGTTCAATTCTTGATTATTTCTTGAAATTTTTGTGTTTTTGTGACATTTGCAACTAGGTCCACTTGTTGAATTCATTATTTTTTGATTCTATGAAAGAAATTGAAAGTTTCCATGAATATGTGCTGGAAGTAAATGATGATTTGGCATGGAATTAGAGTTTTAAGTTGTTTATATGCTGATTTTATTAAAAGAATTGAATAGAAAGTGAATGTTTGAGACCTAATTGTAAAAGAGTTTGAAGTTAGAATTTTATGTGGAAATTCTGAATTTCAACAGTTATGAAATAACTTATAATGTCTATGGAAAGTATTAATAGAGAAAATTATCTTAATTGAGGGGCTAATTGAGCAAGGACTGAATTGTATGAATTGTTAAATTTGGGGCAAAATGGAAATCAATATTTTGCACTAAAACTGTTTTGGACAGCAGCAGTGGTCTAACTTTGAAAAATCACCAAAAATTGTAGAAATCGAATTAGAGAATGAGTAAGATATGGAATTAAAGCTTATTGAGTCTATTTTCATATAAAAGAAACAGAGCAAGTAAATGAATTCTGTATTTTGAGATATTTATATTTTTGTGAGACTGGTTCAGAATGATTTCGGGATCCTCTGTTCTGACTTGGAAAAATCATTAAAGATTGTATAAAAATTATTATGGGACATAATTTATGTGGTTAGATTCCTTAATGAGTCTATTTTTATAAGAAACAAACTATAATACCATCTGAATCTTGTATGATGAGATAATTAATTTTTAGTAAAGAAAGGTCGGAACTATCAGACAGCAGAACAGGAGAGACTCCAATGAATAAACTGTACTAATTGGATGAACCAAAATTTCTGAAAATTTTATGGTAAGAAGATGTATGAGTCTAGATTCAGGGAAAATTAGTGGATCTTAAATTGGAGTTCTGTAGCTCAAGATAAAAATAATTTAGCGACTATGACACGGATGGACAGTTTTGAATATAAATAAGTAAATAGTGAAATTATTGATAATGTTACTTATAGCATGTTATATAAATTAAGGATGTGGAATGGAGAGGAGGAGGAGGAAAACATGTATGAATATCCAACTAGCATGGTTAATTTGCATATTTTAGGCTCAGGGACTAAATTGAATAAAAGTAAAACTTTATGGGCAATTTTGTAAAAATGTTAGAAATGACTAATTTGCATGAAATGGATTATTTTATTATTTAAAATTGCAAAATTGAATGGAATTATTAACTTAGTTCAAGATCGGGGGACAAACATGTTTTAAAGATTAAATTGAAAAAATGTTAAATTTATAGAAAATTTTAATATTTTATAGAATTCATGGGTTGTTATCAATATGTATGAGAATAACGGCAAGAAATAAGGATTAAATTGTAAGAATTTTATTTTCTGAGCCTAAGGATGCAATCGTCATTAATTAAAAATTCAGGGGTAAAACGGTAAATTTTGTTTAGAGTATTAGTCGAATGTATTAGAACATGAAATAAATGAAAATGACGATCATCTTTATTTATAGAGATTCGGATGACTCAAATATGAGACTAGAAAGTGGAAAAGAAGAGATATAAGATTATTGAAATTATAAACATGAATAAGCAACGAGGTAAGTTAGTGTAACTTGAATTGTATTTTTAAATACATGAAATATCGATATAATGAGTTACTTAATTTACGTTTATGAAGTAAAGGCAAGAGAATAATATTTATCATGACATGTAAATATGTGATTTTCATTGATATGTTGATACAAGAAAATTAAGTATGTTGAGACCATAAATTCAAGTAAAACATGTCGAGAAAAATTAAGCACGTTTAAGGGACAATATGTTTAATTTTAATTGGTTTCAAATATGAATGTTAGATGAAGTAAAATATCTGATAAATAAATCGGTAACTCCGGTAATGCTCCGTAGCTCTATTCCGGTGACGGATTCGGGTTAGGGGCGTTACAGAATCATGCCCAAGAAAACCTGCGTACCTAGAGAAAAAAATAAAAAGACAAAATTAAATGTTGATTTAATTGAAATTGCGAAAATTATAATTGAAATTATAAAAAAATATAGTTGAGAAAAATAGAGTTTTTTATGGAGAGATTCCAGCCTCCAGTTGTCTCGGTCCTCCTTGGGTTCAATCCTCGGCTTTTAGGTGATCCTTCTCGAATAGAATAAGCCAATTATATTGGAAAAGGACCCCTACAACCACTAACTCCACTTAGGTTTTAGACTTACGATTTAGAGGAACCTGACTCTAGTCAACCGTCGCTTTTGTGGGACCGTCTTACACTAGATCATCACTTCTCAATGGCGAATGCCACACCATTTGGTCTCTTGAGCTCGACAACCACTGATGCAGTAAGCTAATGAACCGACTGTGCAACCTTTCCAAAACATACAAAGCCGCCGCCTTTGCACAAGATGAAAAGATCAATTTTGAAGGGATATGGACGGAAGCACCAGCCCTATAATGCGGAGAAATGATGAATACTCGTTGAGAAGGCTAAGCGTGGATTCTAAGCCTCATGAACTAACTTTTTTGGGTTTCGACAACCTTTGGCTTGATAAATTTAGTAGCTCATGCTTCTTGGGGAAAAAGAAATAAGTTTAATAAAATAAAATTTTATTGAAAAATAAAAGGAACAAAGCTAAGCTTTTTGAGGGAGGGAGTGTTTACAGAAAAGATGATATGAAATTTGTGTCACTCCATCCCCTATTTCTAGTACTAGGAAACCTAGTCGAGTCCTAATTAAATTCTAAAAAATAAATACAAATAAATAAAGATAATTAAAGATAAATAAAGATAAAAGCTAAAATTAAATCTAAATAATAATTTTTAACAATTATCCTAATATAATTAATATTTAAATAGAGTCTTGTATTTACAAAATCTCTTCTTTACACTTTTGTCCTCATGTCTTCCACACTTGCATTTTTGGCACCATTTCTTTCTTACTTCGCATGCTGGCCCATTTTATCTTTAAATTCACGATTTTTGCCCCAAATTTCCTTTTTCTTTCAATTTAGTCCCTACAAGATAAAAATCCATAAATAGTTCAAATTAGTAGGATCATACTAAAAATAAATATGTAATTAATACATAAAAATATGTCATTCTAGAGTATTATCACTACGATATGAAACAACTTTCTGAATGAACTCGGGTCCTTAGTTTCAACTTAATAAGAGAGAATTATACTCATCTCCAAGGAAATCACAACAATATTTTTAAATGGAAGAAAGAAGAGAAACTCTCATTTTTTCAAGTCCATATAATAATATATATTTATGACCCATGTTCTCATAATGGAACTTGACATGCATCACATCTTTACTGAATTGTCTTTTCCAAAGGTTTATAACTTTCGAGAAACCTAAATGAGTACCCTCTTATTTTAGTTACCCTAATTTACATCCAATTGGTTCCTAACCAGCTTACCTTACAACTTAACTTGCACAGTGCTATAGGATAAATGGTGCACTACCCTTCAAGCATGAACTCATTCCATGATACCTTTTCACTTTTCTGACATCATACTCCAACAAATACGGAAGTCTAATATCAAACCACCATTAATTTATGTACATAATGGAATACACTCACTTTATACACCAAAAGATGTACTTAGACGAATACTACCTCGCCAATCAAACTATTTTAGGATTACATGCCAAACCTTGTACCTGTCAGAACTAGGATGTTACATGCCCTTAAATGAAAAGTGACTTAAACTTGTTTGGACTCAAAATTGCCTCTGCAGTTTTTCACCCGTCAAGCTTCTGTGTCATGACAACCAAGCTTTGGTACCGCGACATCTTCGACTGTAGGTACAACATTGGCTTGAGGGTTCTCGATGTCGCGAAACAGACTAGTTGGTTTCACAACACCCTTAGTAATAGCCTTGGCTCATTCATTTCAACCATCAACAGCGGTATTGCGACCTCAAAGGCTTGGATTCGTGGCCTCGAGCTTGGTGTCGTGACACAACACTCCAAGTGTCACGATATCTTTGGCAGATTGCTCGATGGAAAAATTGTGTGAAGTTTAGAACGATACAGTCTCTCACATGAGCATGTAGACCACACGGGCATGTGGACCACACGATAATGTGCCCTGTAAATCCTAAGCTAATTCACGAACCACACAGCTACAACCCGTCCACATGGCCTGCCACACAGCCATGTCCTTCCTATAGGGTAACTTTAGCATTTTTCGCAGGCCTCAATTTTCTACATGGCCGTGTAACCCTTCTACAATGCCTTAATCCTCTCACACGGCTGGCCACACAACCATGTGACCCTTGTTTTATAGTTTTGCTCAGAATTTTATGAATTATTCACTTTAGCCCCTACATAAGCCCTAAATTGTTTTTAAACTCAATTAAGTCCCTGACATATTGAATATGTTGGAATTTGTGATTTAATGACTGAATAGCTAATGTTATAATATATGATATGTGAATGTTACATGTTTACTGTCACTGTAAATTTAATAAATGGATACTGTTATTACTGCTTCTGGCCTACTGAGTGCATGTTAAGCATGTCTACTACTACTGTTAAACTGAATACATGTTAAGCATGTCTATGGCTACTATTGAATTAAATACATGTTAAGCATGTCTATTATTTCTGTATTGTACTATTACTAGCATGCTATATTGCATTGCATAGGGTGAGACGATTGAAAGAAGGAAGTACTAACAGTTTAATAATTTGCAAACACTGGTGGTTCATCCAGAACTTATCGACAATTATCTATAATATTTTTATTTAAAAATAATGGTGGTTCATCCGTAAATTTTTCACTGGTAGTTTATCTACAAATTACTGGTGGTTTATCTTCAAAATGGAGTGTTATCAGATGGATGAGTTATGGGAAACTTTTACTGTGGTGTGTAGCGGAATATAGGTAGAATCTTTCGTATTATTATTGCATTACTTTGATATTCATAAGCATGCCCAAATGAACTCTGGAATTCTATTTTGCTATACAACTGTGATTATTTTGAGAATTGTTATTTTGTACGCTTTATCTACTGTTTTGCATTGATTTTCTCGTGATTGGACACACAGATCTCGTAAAGCTCACCTCTTAATGTAACGCCCAAAAATTTTTGGTTATGTTTTGTTAAAATATGACACAAATATCTGTTTGCTTTAGTAGTTATGTGTTTTGGGTGTATTTGAGAAGTCCCAAGTTTAAGCCTTACTTGGGCTAAATTTTGGAATTTTTATGACTAAAACCCTATCTCTAGTCAGTAGGCTTAAGTTAAATTGTTTGTAAAACCATATCAGAATGGCCTACTGGTCTGTTGGGTAAGGTGAGTGTTGGTGTGTTGGAGGTCTGGTGTTCTAATCCTTGCGTATGCAAGGGAGATTATTTTTACTTCAATTTTGGCTAGAGTTGGGCTGTTGAAGGATTCTGAGTAGTGGGCTGTTAGTGGGATTTATGGAGAAGGAATTTAGGGGAGAAGTTATGAAAATATTCTAATTTGATTTTTCTTTTTAAAAAAAATCCAGTTTTTTCTTCCTTCCAATTTTGTTTTGTCATTTTTTTCCTCCTATTAATCTCTGCCGAAATCTCCCTTTCCTCTCCCTCCCTCTGTTTGATTCCTTTTGTAATCCGTTATCTTTTTGTGCAACGGTTGCTTTTTGTACAATTGGTAAGTCCCTATATTTCCCTTTTCGTGTAGTTGAGTAATGAGGGAATAAAAAATTGATTTTGAGTATTGTTGTGTAGGAAATGGTAGCGAAGCTATGATTTTTGAGTTTGAGGATTAATTTCTGCGAGTAATCGTTGTTGCGGTGGTAAATTTCATACGCTTCTCGGTTTAGATTCAGTTCAAATTCATTAATTAATTCCTAAATCGAGGTTAGGTATACTGATTTGTAGGCTTTGGAGTGCTTAGGAGTGCTAACGCATCAAAAACGATACAGGTGTGTACCTGAAACGTAGAAAACTGGATTCGGTGAAAAGCCGAAAAAGATTTCTGTCGACGCCACACGGACGTTGGTCGCCCATATGGTAGGCCGTGTGACAGAACGTGAAAGTGTGATCGATGAGGTTAGGCTGTGCACAAAGGACACAGCTGTGTGATGGCCAAGCTAGGCCGTGTGCAACACACGGGCTCGACCAATTGGGTCGTGTGGGCCACATAGGCGTGTGGGTCCACATGAGTAGTCTACACGAGCATGAGAGATTCTGGTCTAGACCGTGTGATCCACACGACCAATGGCAATTTGGGACGTGTGGGCCACACGATAGTATGAGTCTACACAGGCAGGCCACATGGGCATGTGAGCCCATTTTTTTTGAAAAATTCTATAAGGTTGCATGGGTCGCCCAAGTCGACTGTGGACCTACGGTAGGGTCGGTAAGCATTACCTAGACCCTTATATGTATGATCTGTCTGTCTGATTTCTGTATTGAGTATGGATAGTGATCTGTATGTATAGACTGTTATCTGCATATTGGCATGACATTTATGATATGTTGCACTGCATTGGGGTAGGTTGATAAAGTTCGAAGGAAGTATCTAAAGGCTTTTAAAGCCTGTTATCTTGCAGCGAAACTACATATTTTTTATTATGTACTGCATTTCGGTATAGTATGGTGTGTAGGGATTGATGGGTGTTCTTCACCCCATATGGTGTACAGGGATGGGTGGGTGTTATAAACCCCACATGGTGTGTAGGGATGTTCGGATATGGTCTGAGGGTTGATGGGTAAAACTCTAATTCTGTTACTGCATGTTATATCTGAGATGGGCCAAGGCCCTAATGTATATCTAAGACTGCTTCTAAATGAGCTAAGGCTTGAACTAAATCTATGATGGGCTCAGGCCACAGACTATGTATGATTGCTTTCTAATATTAGATTCTATGCATGCTTTTTGTGGGGATTACATACTGAGTGTGCGAAAACTCACCCTTTTCTGTTTAATTTGTACAGGTAATCCCCAACTTGAAGGGTCGGTGCAGCGAAGGACTCGACGGTGGCCACACGTAAATTTTAGATTGTTTCCCGTTAGTTTTCAGAATTATTACTTATGTTGAGATTTTTTATGTAAGTTGGACTTTAAGGACTATTTGTTTTTAATTTTGGGATTTTAATTACTTTTATGGTTTTACAACGTTGATCACAACAAAATGCATTTTTGTTTCTGAATAAGTGAACTAAGATTTCATCAAATGGAAACAGTTTCTTAAAATAAACGGGTTTTATTAAAGCTTCCGCTAAAAAGTAACGATTTTTGACATAGTTGTGAACATGTATTTTGCTCCAAATTAAGTTAAGAGCTAAGTAACTAGAACGATTTTAAACTCGACATCTCGCTTTCAAATTCTATTCCATGTGTCATCGCTAGATTCGGCTATAACATCTAGGCCGGGTTTGAGGTGTTACACTTAATTTCCATATTTACAGATAACCCATAAGATTAGGACACGAATTAGGCATCTGGAAGGTTTCGACTCAGATTAATATTTTTTTCATTAAAAGTATTTTAAACTTAATATTATAATTCCTGTTAGTTGGAACTGTATTGTTTTATTTGAACCGTGGCATGAGACTAGACTTTGGGTTTATTTAGTATGCATGACATTTAATTTGATTTTAGGTTGTTGAAACATAGAACTTGATTTAATTTTTCTTGAATTTTGGTTTTCATTAAAACTATGTTAAAACATCACTTTTCCGCTACATGATTATGTGAATGAATTTTGAAAAAATATATTTATATAAAACTGGAATTCAAAATTTGTAAAACAATCATTAGGATCAATCGATTTTTGAAATTAATTTGTACATTTTGGAAACATACTAAGTTTTTCTACTAAAGTAAGCAAATGTTTTAAAAAAAAGTGTTGGGATCGACCTGATTAAGCAACAAGGAAAAAAATAGCAGAATAAATTGAGAAATTGAACACACAAATTTAACGGGGAAAAACCCCTCTAAAGAGGATAAAAAACCACGGGCAAAGATAATTTTACTATAATGGCAAAAGAACAAAGAGTACAAAAGATGAAGATAAAAATTAAACCCCAAAAACCTAAAAATAAAGAACCCTCAAAATGTAAACACAAAATTCTCTAAATGTGTTATGAGTTCTAATCTCTAATGGGTGTTTTTCTAATGTTGTAAAAAAACCTATTTATAGGCTAAATTCATAGGTCAAATAATAATAAAATAATCTAGACTAATAAGAGTTTGATTGAAACAAATAAACAGAGTTTAACTGAAAGATTATTTCTTAAATTTGACTGAAATATGAGTCATACTCAACAAATCTCCACCTTGACTCATATTTTCACAACGCCATCTTTGCCAAAGCTCGCCACGAGCCTATGTTGAACCATGTAAGAAATTAACTGAGTCAAATTTGTGTTTAGAAATTGGAAGACTTGTAGCCTTCGACTTATACACTGCAAAATCAAAATTAACTCAGGTCTGATTTTCACGAACACAATGCCCTAACTTTTTAAAACCTGCATCCAAAAGAGAACCTCTCTTCTGTAACAGCCCAATTTTCTGTGGTGTCGGAAATAGTGGTTCGAGACCACTAAATTCGATGAGTGAGTTTAAAAAAATTTAAAAATTATTATTTACAAGTCAAGTATAATTTTAGGAAGACTTTTGAATTAATGATTTTTTATTTAGGAGAATTTATTAGGTAAATCGGGTTGAAAATGGGGTATCGAGACCTCAATTTTATAAATTCAGCCGTAAATATTTTTATAAATATTTACAGAGTGTCATTAAGTTAGTACTAAAGTTTTGTTAGGAAATTTTAACGTTTGGATAGTTAATTAAGTAAAAAGGACTATATTGAAAAATGTGCAAAACTTGCTAAAATAATTAAATAGCTCAAATGTTAAATGAGGGAGGACTTAAAAGGCAAATTAGCCTAAAGAAGATGGCTTGGGCAGCATGGGTAGAGAAAAATCACAAAAATTAGTGTGAACTATGGGTAAAATTGTAATTGGGCAAAATTAAAAGGAAACAAATTGAACATAAAGATTTCTAGATATTTCTTTCTTCAATTTTCTACTCAAAAATGCCATGGAAGAGACCTTAAGATGTTTTTACCTATTTTTTATCCATGTGAGTTTATTTCTTGCCCTATTCTTATAATTTTTTGTGTTTTTAAGACTTTTGCAATTAGGTCCAACTATCTAATTCATTAGTTTTTGATTTTATGGCTGATTTTGAAAGTTACCATTGATCATTGCTGGATGTTTATGATGAGTTAGCATGGATTTGAAGCTTTTATTTTATTTATGATGATTTTATCAAGTAATTTCAATAGAAATTGATTTTAGGACCTCATTGTGGAAAAGTTAAGAATTAGGGTTTGGTGTTGAAATTCTGAATATCAAAGGCTGTATAGTAGCCTGAAATAATTGAATAAAGTGTTAATTGAGTAGAATTAGCTTAATTGATGGGTTAATCAATCAGGGACTAAATTGTAGAAATTGTAAAATTTGGGGTAAAAGTATAATTTCAAAAATTAAAGGGTATAAATTGTAAAGTGAATTAGGATTAAATTAGATGCTAATGAATGAATAATTTTACATTATAGATCAATAACCCGAAGATAAACGTAGAAAAGAGAAAATAACAAACTAGTTCCTGAATTTCTACAACTTCTACGAACTAGCTCAGGTAAGTTCGTATAGTTAAATTTTGATATTTATATTGAATTGACGGATGATATTATGTATTTATTTATATTATTAGTTAAAAACAAGGAATACTATTATATAATGAATTTAAAATGAATGTTCGGGTTAAATGAAACGCGAGATTTGAGTACCACCGTTTGTGACACAGGATGAATTGACAGATAAGACCATGGTTGGACCATGGCAATTTTTAAGTGTAAGACCATAGTTGGGTTATGGCATTTTAATGAAAAGACCATAACTGGGTTATGGCATTACAAATGTAAGACCATAGTAGGGCCATGGCAATGCATGTGTAAGACCATAATTGGACTATGGCACAAAGAAAACAATGTACTCATATCCGTAAGTCGTTCTTCTATTTGAAAAGACTTGATTAGAGTCATGGAAAAATTCATGTATATGAAACTTGCCTGATAATTATATATATAAATATACACGAAATTCATAAAAATAATGATATATAAAATATTAATTGTTGTAATTATTCTTAATGTGTATTGTAAGTGGAATGAGGTGAGCATTTGATATTATGATATCGAATTGAACTGTTAAGGATTTGTGATTATCGAATTGAAATGAATATTGGTTGAAATTGAAAAGTGATTTTAAACCCTATTAACTGTATTGGGCTGAGTCGGATATAGTTGGCATGCCATAGGATTGGAAGTGTTCAGGGATTACTTCGACTTCGAGTCGATGAGACACTGGGTGTCAAATTGTTACTTTGGATAAATTCAATGAGGTACTGGGTACCAAATGACTTCGGCATAGTCGATAAGACACTGAGTGTCAAACTATTGCTTCAAATTATCCAATGAGGCACTGGGTGCCAAACTAGTGTGTTTTGGTTGGATCCATGTATCTGTCAGTGTTCGAGTCGTGTTAATAGGGGAAAATTAAATGAAATGCTATTATGAATGGTAATTGATAATACCAAATGTGAAATGAAAATGAGATATATGAATTGGGAATTAAATTGTGAAAAACAATTTGAGATAGCAAATTATTGAGAATTGAATGTGCTATGAATGATTTATAAATATATGTGAATTAATATTGAAAGACTTATGATTATTACCAGTATATACCTGAAATACTTGGATATGATATTTATTGATATATTGAAAAGTGTCTTGGAAATAATATTTACTTGATATATTGAAAAGTGAAATGTAAATATGTGGATATCTTTGTTATATTGATACAAGGAAATTATGTATATGGTGACGAGTAATAAACCAAATGTGATATGTCGAGAAAATAAGTCTATCAATATTGAATTTAAATGTAAAATGTGCAAGTACACTAATTATTATTGTTGCTTGATGTTTAGGCAAATGCCAAGCTATTGACTGAATAATAAGTTGTTTATTTATTTGTTGTATTGAAATGGTAAGTATTTAAGTGAAAAAATAAGTTAGTGCTCATTAAGAAATGGTAAGGTTTAAATTATGCAATTTCTTATGAAATGACTTATTATGTATTTAATCCAAAAAAGGCTTTGGATAAATGCACTAATTTGTGACCATGGCTGAATGTTATACATATGACTTGTATGACATATATATAGAATAAGTGTAGAAAAGTTAAAGTTATATAAAATTTTACTAAGCTTGGGTAATAAGTATATGTGTGATACTATAGATTTTTTTACCTTGTGAATTAATGAATATAGAATTATGAGTATTATGGTAACAATATTAGAATATTTTTGAATATGTATAAATTTTACATTTGAAATGAATTAGCATTATTAAAGATTATACGAGCTTACTATGTAACACCCCTTACCCGTGCTCGATGCCGGAACAGTGTACGAGGCATTACCAGACTCAATCACACGTAGACAATCAATTTCGAGCCACAAATTTTTGTTCAAATTTAAACTTTTCATTTATACTCATAATGTCCCTAATATGGGTCTACGACACCCAAAACATATATCGGGAGTGGTTAGGGACCAAACCGAGGACTTTCAAAACCTTTGTGACATAATTAGAATTTCTATATTTTGGAGAGTCACACGCCCGTGTGGTCACACACGCCCGTGTCCTCCACCCATGTAACTCTCTGTTTATGACGTCGTCGAACATTCAGGGGCACATGGCCAAGTCACACGCCCGTGTGCTAAGCCATGTCCTCCATACAGCTGAGACACATGGTCGTGTCTCTGCTCGTGCAGCCAAGAAATTGGCTATTTTCCAAGCCATTCTCTACCCTATCATGCCCAAACTCGAGCATAACTTTAATGATGTATTCGATGACATAACAAAGCTACCAAAACATCCATCACATACTTAGCAAGTCATAGCATACATTTTACTCAACCATGAAATGCATCTTTGTAAGCTTATAACATAGCAAATTTATTGGCCATATTGAATGGCATTATACAACAATAAACTTCAAATATCATAGGCCAATATTCTAGACCAAATCATACTAACATGTACACATGACCAAGTTCCCTATACATGCCATAACTTTAAGTATTAGAGTCATCGATACCTAAATTGTAAGATTGATAGTGCGATAGGTTCTTCGGCGGCTTCCAACCCGAGCTAACCTAAGTACATTACAAACATAGAAAATAACAAAGTAAGCATTAACCTTAGTAAGTACGTATGTAATAAGAAATTGATTAACTTGCTTTTAGCAACCCTCATTACATAATCTCAATATGATATCACCTTTAAAGCATGAGATTTCACTATTTTCTTAGGTTCATCTCAAGCTGTTTACTCGCGTCACAATCACTAAATTTTTTTATCTGGAGCTACAGAACTCCAAATTAAAATCCGTTAATTTTCCTTAAAACTATACTCATATATATTCTTATCATAAAATTTCTAGAATTTTTGGTTTAGCCAATAAGTACAGTTTATTCATTGAAGTTTCCCCCGTTTCATTGTTCGACAGTTCCGACCACTCTGTACTAAAAATTAATTATCTTATCGTACGAAATTTGGATAATGTTCCAGTTTATTTCTCTTGAAATTAGACTTATTAAGGAGTTTAATAATATAAATTATAAGCCTTAATTATTTTTCTCAATTTTTAATAATTTTTCAAAGTCAAAACAGAGGATTCTGAAATCATTCTGACCCCGTCTCACTAAAATTCAAATATCTCATAATATAAAATTCTTTTGTTTACTTTGTTTCTTTTATAAGAAAATAGACTCAATAAGATTTCATTTCATATCTTATTCAGCCTTTAATTTATTTCACACTATTTATGATGATTTTTCAAATTCACATAACTGTTACTGTCCAATATTGTTTGATAGCTAATTCCACTCTTTCGTGATTTCTTTGTTTTAGCTTTCTTTTATGCACATATATCACCAATCAAATGTACCACATTTTCATACATCATGAGTATAGACCCATAATCACAAGGACATTGTAAAATCATCCTCATATGTGTAACTGTAACTTACTCGTTTACAACCTTACCGCATTCCGATCACATACCAGACACATCACTCACCATTCACATGCACTTACTCAATTTACACCTTACCAAGTTCATCCATATATTATAAACGTTACTTACAAACACATACACACATAATCATGCATTTTTCATCACTGCATTACGCGATGATTCCACTTAATAAGTCTTTCCCGATGTACACTTCGGAATGATAACAGATTTATGGTGGTTTCAGCACATAGCTCCACCATTTTTAAATTCATGTAATATATTCGTGGTTACAGCACATAGCTCCATGATTTTAGATCAATGCGTTATAGTCGTGGTAACAGCACATAGCTCCACTTTATTATATCAATGTACTATGGTTGTAGTAGCAGCACATAGCTCTACGACATTATCTCAATACATTATGGTCGTAGTATCAGCACATAGCTCTATGTCATTATCTCAATACATTATGGTCGTAGTATCAGCACATAGCTCTATATCATTATCTCAATACATATATGAGTGGTCTCAATACATAGCTCCACTCATTTATACAATTTCACTTGGCCATGACTCATTTATGGTCCTTTCCGTCACTACATCTTTTAGTACCGAACGTAAGTGTTCATTTTACATTTGATAATCTCAAGCTTCGAATTTCAGTTATACCACAATAATATGATTAAATTCTGAAATTATTCATCAATTGATCAAATAAACATTTATGATTTACATACGAACTTACCTTGTCACAAAAACGACAATCGGATGAAATCTTCAATTTCTTTGATTTTTTTTCTCGTTCTAAGTCCGAAGTCATTTTTCTTCATCTAAAATGTCACATTTGACTTATTAAATTATCATAATATTCAATTTAATCCAAAAATCATATCAGGCAAAATTACATTTTTACCCTTAAACTTTATCAAAATTACACTTTTGCCTCTAGACTCGTAAAATGATTTTCACTCAATTTTCATGAACTTTAGGTCTAGCTGAACCAATTCATAACTATAAGAATCCATAATTCTCACTAAAACATGCTTTATTTCACATTTTATTACTTTTACAATTTAGCCCTTTTTAAACGATTTCATCGAAAACCATATAGTAAAACTCGTTTATTACACACCGAGCATTCATATTCTACTATTAGACATCAAAATACATGCATGTCATCCATGGGTAAATTTTTGAACTCAAACCCTAGCTCAAAATAATGGTAGAAATAGCTAAACCAAGTTACCGGGATCTCAAAAATGTAAAGAACATTAAAAATGGGGCAAGAACGGACTTATTATAAAGCTTGGAAGCTTGGAAAACCTAACCATGGCTTCCCTCATGCTACATTCGGCCATATGAAGAAGATGGACAAAAATTAGACTTGTTTTGTCTTTTTAATTCATTTTTATTGCTAAATGACCAAAATGCCCCAACTTAAAAATATTCTATTTCACCTATTTCATGTCCATTTTTGTCCAAAAAATTAATCAATGGTCTAATTACCATTTAAGGACCTCCAATTTAAAATTTCATAACAATTGGACACCTCTAACATGTAGAACTCAACTTTTGCACTTTTTACAATTTAGTCCTTTTGACTAAATTGAGTGCCCAAACATCGAAATTTTTGAACGAAATTTTTGAAAAATCATTCTGTGAAATCGTAGACCATAAAAATATAATAAAAATAAAATTTTTCTAATCAGATTTGTGGTCCCGAAACCACTATTCTAATTAGGCCCAAAATTGAGTTGTTACATACTAAGCATTCATTGCTTACGTATTTGTTTTATTTACTTACTTTACAGATTATCAAAAGCTCGAACTGGTTGGAAGCTTATCGGAGCTATATCACACTATCCATTGGTTCTATCGGCAATTATAGATAACTTGATTCTGGTTAAAATGGCATGTATAGGTTATTTTGACTAAAGGTTAGTCATAGGTGTTTGTTAAAATTAGTCATATATTTGGCTTTTGTTTGGTAATATGGTGTTTGCATGATTGCCTTAAAATGTTGATATGTTTAAATGATGAGAGGTAAAATAATAGTAAAATAAACATAAAGGTGCATAAAATCATATTGGTTATGTATGAACATATAGGTATAATGATAATTGGTTTCAAGAAGATTATTTAGTAAAAATTTGCCTATACGTGTTTGAATAAATTAGATAGAATGCCTATGAAGGTACAATGGTTAGGTACTTAGAATGTCTATTTTGACATGTTTAGAGTGTTTAACCGAGTTTTAAATTGGTTGAATAAATGGTTTTCAGTTGCTTGATGTGTAAGATTTCAGAGAATGGTAACCTTAATGTTTAAGGCTCATATTGAGTCTACACGGCCAGACACACGAGCGTGTGACTGGACCGTGTGAGACACACGACTAACATATAAGTGTGTGAATTGGCCGTGTGTCCTTTGCTACTTAAAATTTTCAAAATAGAATGCTTAGGAATTTACACACGGTAAAGACACGGGCGTGTGTCTCAACCGTGTGAGGTACACGGCTTAGCACACGGGCATGTGGCCAGCTGTGTGTCCTAAGTCAGAGAGTTACATGAGGTAGGACACAGTTTGAGACACGGGTGTGTTTCATGACCACACGGGCGTGTCCCAGATTCACACGAGAATGTGTGCCTTGCTTCTAGAAATTTTTTTTGAAATTTCACGAAAAATTTCCTTGAGTGGTCAAATGAGTCCCTATTTGTTTCTAACACGTATTTTGGGATTCGAGGGCTCATGAAAAGGACAATATGATTATTTGAGATGTGCATGTTAGTTGGTTGTGTAATGTACGTATTTAATCTAAAATGTTTGGTAATGCTCCGTAACCCTGTTTCAGTGGCAGATAAGGGTTAGGTGGTGTTACATATTCAACGAAATAGTCATCCATTTTTCCCCCTATGACCAAGTTGCTCCGCTCCAAACGAGTTGACTTCAACTCCGTAACAAACGAGGGACGTCCAATTTCACCGGCTACTGTAAAACCTTCCAGAATATAAAGACTGCTGGTTCTTTCACCTTTTAATAAAACGAGAGCTCCACGAGATATTTTAATGTCGCTCAATTCGATGTTGATTCTGTATCCTTTCAGGTCTAAAATACTCAATGAGATGTGATTCTTTCATAAATCAGGTACATACCTGACATATGAGAGTGTCCTAATCGTCCCATCATTTATACTAATTTTAACAATACCAATACCAATTACTTTACTAGATGTTCCATGCGCACCACTCTACCCTCAACCGAACTGTATGTGGAGAACCATTCTCTATTGGGACACATGTGGAAAGAATATCTTGAATCTAGGATCCACTCGGATGTGAGCTTGGAGTTATCGCTCGTTGGCACTGACAAAAAATTATCACTGCTTTCATCGGCCAAATTAGCAACAACTACATTTTCCTCGTTACTCTCAGCAGCTCTTTTATTTTGCAGTTTATAACAATCTGCTTTAACGTGACCTAAATTTTTACAATAGCGACACCTTTTGTCTCGTTTCTTTGATGCTACCAAAACGGAAGCTTGCTTATCTACTTTGCTATCCAAACCAAACTTATTGTCGAGTTTGTATCTACTCAAAAAATAACCCTTCACATCTTCGAACGAGAGTTTGTCTCTGCCCTAAATCAGGGTCTCCCTAAAAGACTTGTATGAATAGGGTAAAGAGTACAATAATAGCATAGTCCGATCTTCATTGTCAATATGAACCTCAACATTTTTTAAATCATTTAAAAGAGTAATGAATTGACTGATGTGATCTCTAAGAAGCTCACCTTGTTCATGCTAAACGTAAATAGACGTTATTTTAACACTAAACGGTTAGCTAAAGACTTAATCGCATAAAGAGTTTCTAACCTTTTCCACAAGGCGGATGAGGTTTTCTCCATCAATACCTCTTGCAATACCGTATTCGCGAGGCACAATTGGATTGCAGATAAGGCATTTTCATCAAGCTTTTCCCATTCTGTTTGATTTAGATTCTCAGGCTTTTGTCCGGTAACAACCTTTTTTAAGCCTGTTTGAACTAGAATTTTTATCATCCGAACTTACAACAGATTGAAATTTGTCTCACCATCGAACTTCTCAATTTCAAACCTTGTTGTTGCCATCTCTGAATGGGTTGATCTATGAAATTGAACTAGCTCTGATACCACTTTTTGAGATCGACCTGATTAAGCAACAAGAAAAAAAATAGCAGAATAAATTGAGAAATTGAACACACAAATTTAACGTGGAAAAACCCCTCTAAAAGGGATAAAAAACCACGAGCAAAGGTAATTTTACTATAATGGCAAAATAACGAAGAGTACAAAAGATGAAGATAAAAACTAAACCCTGAAAACCCAAAAACAAAGAACTCTCAAAACGTAAATACAAAATTCTCTAAATGTGTTGTGAGTTCTAATCTCTAATGGGTGTTTTTTGTTAAGGTTGTAAAAGAGCCTATTTATAGGCTAAATTCATAGGTCAAATAATAATAAAATAATCTAGACTAATCAGAGTTTGATTGAAACAAATAAACAGAGTTTAACTGAAAGATTATTTCTTAAATTTAACTGAAATAGGAGTCATACTCAACAAAAAATTGTTTAAATAAAACTCTGATCGTTTACTAGGTCATTTCAGTGGCCAATATAATCTTCCGAATTCCACCGTAGCTTTTAAGCCAGGTTGAGGAAATTACAAAATATTTAAAAAAAATCAAAATTTTAATGTAAAATCTTTATAGAGAATAATTTCAATTAATTCTATTTTATTGTATTTATTTTAACATTATATTATTCTATAATGAATTTATGTTTAAAATTTTATTTTATTTAGAATAAGATAGAATAGTTAATAATTAAAGATAAAATATAGAATAATATTTTTCATAATTTAAAATTTATATTCATCAAGCCATATAATCATATTTCATACATATAACTTACATTCAATAATTAAATTTTTAGTACTTAAATTTTAAGTAATATACCAACCAAGTTTTATTACTTACATTCAATAATTAATTTTTTAGTACTTAATTTTATAAAATTTATTTTTTTAACACTGGTCAATTTATCAAACAACACATTAGTATTGATACTCCATGCCACCATTTTTCTCAAAAGCATCTCTTACTTTTAAAATACGTACTATTATTTAAAAAAATATACATAGTAGTATGGTTTTTGACCTATGCTTCGCGTTGGGTTAATTATTTAGGGCTAAATAGTTAAAATTTAAATATTACAATATGCTCCAAGTTTTTTTATTCTCTATATATTAATAATTTAATCTCTCATTTTTTATTTTTAAGAATTCAGTCTTTTTTTTTTAATTTAAAAAACTAGATTTAATTGTTAACCCCGCTAAAATTCTTCTATTAAATTTATTGATGTGATATTCTAAAATTTTTAAAAAATAATGTTAATAATTATTTAAATTTAAATTTCTTTCAGCATTTTAATTAAAATAAAATATTGAAGGCATGGCAGAAATTAAGGAGTCTATTAGTTTGAGTTATTTTAGGAGGTTGGTTTGAATGCTAAATAGGAATGGCATATTGAGAAGGGGTCAAGCTTAGGGAGTGGTTTGGCATTTTGTATTATTGTAATGGTGTGACATTGACAGTGGGTGTGCTGTGTTACTGTCAATTTGGTTATGGACTGCTTCTTTAGGTGTTTTGATGCTTTGTATGTTACGGTGTTTGCTCCAACCAAACACCCTTTAATTTCTAATCAATTTTATTTGTTGATAATAAATAATGATATTATAAATGTTTAAGTATTAAATTGTATACAAAATTTAAGTGTAAAGATTAAATCTCAAATTTTAATAAAATATAGAGACCAAAATTAAATTTTAATTATTTTTATATAATTAAAAAAATAGAAGAACTAGTTAAAGAATTGTGATGTGTTGAGAAAAACCCTAAAAAAAATTTTCTTTTTTTTTTTTCTCTGAACTGTTTACTTCTTATCTTTTGTTTTACTTAGCGGTGTTGTTAGTCTCCGGGATGGCTATTGCCCGCCTTTTTTCTCTCCTATCAACCCTTTATTTCTTTCTTCTTCTTATTCATTACACATGCATTCTCTCTTTTCAGTTTGCAGATCTATTTTGTAGTATCTTTGTTGTTTCACAAGTTATGATGGACAAATGACGATGTATTTTGTAGTCTCCGGGATGGCTCTTTGTCAACGTCTTAATCTGTTTCTGTTTTGAAAGTATTTCAGAATAATAAATTATTTCATGTGTCGATTTAGATCCGTGTTGTTTAATAAGTCTTCAGTTTAGAAGTTTTTGTCTGCTCTTGTAACACGTTTTTTAGTCTTGTTTATGCATGTAATCTTAGTTTTATAAGTGATTTTAGGGATGAATTCGTTGTCGTCCTCTCTAGTTTGGTGAATACTCGATTCTTTTGTCGATTTTTGCTCGCTTCTTTAGGCCATCCGAGGTTGCTTTTCTTACCGTATTAAGTGTTTGCAATCGCTCCACATATGTCGTGCTTAAGTTGTGATGAAACCAATTGTCAACATGTCATAATGTTCCATTGATCTGAGGCTAAAACCTTTGTTGTGTTGGTGGAATTTATCCTTTACCATCTAGGACAAGTGTTTGTTATTTTTTCCTCTAAATTGTATAATTCTATTTATTGAATAAATTAATGAATTTACTTTTTTAAAAAAATAGAAGAACTAAAATTGAAAATAAAATATTATGGTAAAAAATACAATAATAATAATAATGATGATGATAAAAGGCAAGCCAAAGTGTCAAAGAAAGTACTTATGACCTGCCTTTTATATTAATAGGATAGATTTATGTACTCATATTAGTGGTAATATTTTGTGTTTTTGAATATATGACATGTATGTATGTATATCAAAAGTATAATAGGTGTTATTAAGAAAAATTGTGGCACAAAATATCAACACAAATTTGAATATATATATATATATGTGTAATATATAAACATGTATTTGCGTTAAATTTTAATTTAGTTTCGATATCGTGTGATATTTTAATGTACTAGATTAATTTGAATTTTTTAAAATTTTTATAAGATTTTTTAAAATTTTAATAATTACTAAACTATGTTTGAAATGAACTTGAACAAATTAATGTTCACATTATTTAGGTTTATTCTAGACATGCATTTACAGTAACTTTTTATTATTTTTTAGGATTTTTTTTTATTTTTATTTTTTTACTTTTGAAATACATGCTAGCTTAGCATGCCAGGTCAACACACTTGTCTGCATGGCATATCATGTGTTCTCTTCTCAATACTTTTGTTAGTTTATCATGTCTGTTAATAGTTAAACTGGTTAATAACAGTTTCTGTTAACAGATGGACCTAATTGATTTTCTTTTTTATAATTGAGGCATTAATTTAGGGGTGAAACCATAAATTTTATTTGGGAGTCGAAATTAAGTTGCATATTTTTATAAGAGCTAAAATATTGTTTCATAATTTTATTAGTTTATATCTTTTTAAATTTTAAAAAGATTAAATCAAAATTTTTTCATTTTTAGAGTTAAAAGTATAATTTTACTACTTACCAACTTAAAATTATATGAACTTTAAAAGGCTAAAAATTAAATTTCACATTTTAGGAGCTCAATTAAGTGAATTTTTTTCTAAAGAACTCTGGAATTTTTTAATTCTATACAAAGTTATTTTTAGGCACATGAAATAATTAAAAATATATAATTTTGAATTTATTTTAGATGCTATTGAATTAATTTTAATTTATATTAGAATTTAAATGTATATTAAATGTTTAATTTTTTAAAAAAAATTATTCGTAGATTAATTTTGAGTATTTTTTTTTTAAATTAGGTTTTATTTGACGGGGAAAATTTTGAAACGTACTGCACTATTTTTAGTGAAGTTTTTATTTATATTGTTTATAAAGAGTTTGATTGAATTGTTGTCACCATTCAATTAGGTCTTCATTCAGTCGTTAAATTACTAAAAGATCATTCGAACATATTTTTATTTTTTTGATATATATGTATATGAGTGGATTTGAACTGACTCTTAACTTAATTATTACATATTTAATTTGCATAATTGCTTTCAGGATATACCATAATTTTAGTAAAGCAAATGTATAAAAATACTTCCTCGAATTTTAACTAATACATTCTTATGCATATTAATGTTGCAGCCTGAAAATTTGATTTTCAAAAATTGCAAGCCCTTGGAACGTTAAGAATGTTTCTTATATAATATGGTTACAACACATTATATTAAAACTTCCTTCTTCAATCAGTTATTAGCAACAATGTAATTATCAAGGACCATTAAATTTAAGGGATTTTTACCTAAGAAAGTTAAAAGTTAGGACTTTCCATAAGAATATTGGTAGTTAATGCTCTGCTACTCCTTATAATATTTTACAGAAAGCCGTCAAACATGTGATGTGCTCAAGGACATGGAGGAGACCACTCATCAACTAAGAGACAAGCTTCATCAAAAGCAGAAACATAAACTAAAACTAAAATTTTTTTAATTAAAAGAATAGTAATAAAGTGGGAAGGAATTCATTCAAAGTACAAACTCAAGCTAAGGCAGTACAAACACAAGCAATAATAGTACAATCTCTAACATGTATGAGAAGCTCTCGATTAATTGTACAATGGCAGACTTGAACATCTGTAATCTAAAGATTTTCCATTGGTGTGAATGGGATATTCTTTGGTCTTGAAACCTGATACGCCACAAATATAGCCACACAAAGAGCTGCTACTGAGAATAAAAGAGAAAAGGCGGAGGCAGCATCCCAGGAGCTGCTTGATTTTGCAGACTTGGTTAGCTTAGAACCACCTGAAGCAATATCAAACGACACCCAATCGCAGTTAATAGTATAGTGTCCAGATCCACTCCATGGATTCCCGTCAACCGGATACCAGAGTGCAACCGACATCTTGCTTGATCCACCTATTGTGAACTGAACATCCTGCAATGCAATATAGAAGTTACTCATGTCTGGCTGTTATGACAAGGTAAATAGCTTTAACAGAAATGAACCAAAGCATTACCATTTATGTTTTGACATCAGAATTCTAATATATTTTATTTTCATTTTAAACACCGGCCTTCTGCTGAGGAAGGTAGCATAGAATAGGAGTAAAGTGAGCATACTGTTTTCTTTTTTGAGAAAAAACAATAAACTCAGCTGAAAGCAAAAGTCCATGTTGGGTACATGGGGGGGTCATGAGGTCATCTTATACAAGGAGCTTACAGTATTATGTGATTAAATGAGAGAGCCGAGGTTTCCTTGCAGTGGGTTTACATGTTTATTTGCTTTACCTCTTAAATAAAGCAAAAAATAGTCTTAAATTCACATATAAAAAATTAACTAGAAGCAGTTACACTAATATGATCTGAGTGAATTCTACTTAGAAGATCTTAAATCCTAAACCATAAAAACTTATCAATAAGCCATTTAGTAGTTTCAATACCAAAAATATCAGGGGGGATGGGGGGGCGGGGAGAGGTGGATTATCAGATGGGAGAAAGCTAACCCTTAAGCAGCCCAAGGTCCATTCCAGTATATGCCCAAAAAGAAAATTAGAAAATATGGAAACATTTTTCAATACAAGTGGATCTTAGATTCTCTGGCAAGGTCAATGGGAGAAGGGGCTCCAATAATCCATGTTAAATCAACCTATAGTAAGGACAAACAATTTTGAATCCATGATCCATGATCAAGTTTGTTTGACAAGCAACAGAAACAACACAAATACATCATAATGTACATGATTAAAATAATCTAGCCATAAACACAAAAAATGGGGTTAACATTTAATGCAAGTAATTAAAAGCCTAAAGGCAGAAGATTATTGTCAAACCTGTTGAAGACGATCCATGGTTCTTAAAGGCCTAGAAAATTCGAAATAATACGTTCCCTTCTGACCTCCCGTGGAAAAAGGGCTGTCATCCTCCACAAAACCTGTTAAAAGTAAGTTCACCATTGAGAATTAGAAAGATGTATTCACACCGACTCCCTAAGACACTAGAGCACAATATTGATTAAGCATACACAGAACCAAAAAAAAAAGGAAACTAATTGACCAATAGTGACTATGCTAACAAAAACACAGTTGAGAATAAAATCATCCTCTACATTTAGAAAACACAATAAACCAAGTTCATTTGTTATTTTGTTGCAGAATATAATGCTCAACTTGATGCATGGAAATTTTCCTATCTAATGCCTAAAAACATGCAAAAGGAGCAATCACAACCCAGAAGGTTTGAGGGAAACATGCATATGGACCACTGGCTTGTAGAAATGCATATCAGCCTACCTAACCATTCCATTTTTGTACTGGATATGCTAACTTTCTAATAAATATCACCCAGCAAAAGTAAGTCAATGCATCTGAGCTGATTTTTGAACTTATGATATCAGAGATGTAAAACCAAGATCTTCAACTCCATTAGTATATAATCACAATACTTAAATTACCTGAATGAACTGTGAAGCTACTGTGCCACCATGCCCCTTTCCAGTCATTTTGTGCAGTAGAATCATTTCCTAACAGTGAAGAAGGATAAATCTTATTAATTTAAAAAAATGATATATTAAAAAGCAATAGCTTTGAAAGGGGGCAGGGGTGAAGAAAGGACAAACAGAGCAGGAAGCCATCATCAGTTAAAGATACTAAATAAAGCCACAAGAGAAATATAAGTTACTAATTTTTCGTTTTGTCTAGTACCTATCTCAAAGCCAATCATTAATTAAAAGCACCAATAAGAATCCACTAGCTTTCTTGTAAAGCATACCCCTAGAATAGAAAACAAATATAGAGTTCGGCAGGAAGCAGGGAACTATTGCAGGCTTAGAAATGCAGCATTTAGACTCGTAAACCAGCATAGTTTGCATAAGGGATTCACAAGTTTTCAAAGTCAAGACAAACCATCTCCTTCTAGCTAGAGTGGATCATGAGATTCATGTATAAAGAAGAGAAAAGAACTCTTATATTCGTATGCAGTGGTTCAAAAAAGAAATATAATCTAACAGTAGGAATTTTCAGTCTACTACCAAAAGTCATTGAATTGAAAATCTGATAAGCCAGAAATGTGTGGAGACGGTGATACGAAATAAGATTAAAATAATATCTTAGGTAAGATAAAAAGGGACATAATTTGTCCTACGAAGTTATGAGTTGGAAATTGGAAGAAACTTAAAACAATGATAAAACAACTAGATTATCCTATCCTCATAAATCTTTTCCTTCTCAAAATAACACAAGATAGGAAAAACAAGCAACAATTGGAATGAGTAACTTGATCCTAGTTGAAGGCACTTAAAGGAGAAGTTGAAGGCAACAAAGAAAAGTACAGAGAGCGATAAAAAGGTATTTCAACACTTAAAGCACTATAAGGGCAAGATGATTGCTATCAGAATGCATTAAGATAATAGACAAGCATAGTCAATAAGATTAAAAATATTTGTTGATTGCCATCTTGATGATTTAATGTCATTAAATAAGTTATTAATGCTTCAAGATCTTCAAAAAGTTCCTTCTAGTGAGTGCCATATCCATTAAGAAAGCAATCTAATGTCTCATAAAAGATAATTTTTTGACTTTTGGTAGTTGTTCTCATTCTATGACAACTTGAGGACCCTTGTAGTCACTTTCCTTAGTGCCTCATCCCACTTTATTTTGCTGTGCTCAAAGGAAGTCCCATCATTTTCATCTCAAAAAATCAAATATAATACTCAAAAGCAGGCCAATAAGATTAGAGGATCTTATAATTTACCAGAAGGTCCCATTCCATCAAGGTATCTACAGTGAGGGTTCCAAGCATACACATCAACCAAATGACCAAACCTGTCGGCAACTAAAAGTATTATCATAAAATACTAAGTTCCAGAACATTTTGCCAGAAAAGTACATTGTTTCACTTTACTATTGTGACGGCTAAGGATTCATTGTACTACTCCAAACTATGTTGTACTACATTACCTGTCACCTCCATTTCCATCTCTGTTATCTATGGGGTTCCCACCGTAAAGCCTTCCAGGTATAGCATTTCCAATAGAAAAGTGCATAATGTCAACTTCATGACCTTTGCAAGTCTTGTTAGTACAAGAGTCCCTTGGTTCTTTACAGCCACCCATCTTGAACCACAGTAAACTTTCTCAACTTTCATCCTTGCAACAAAGGAGAAACTAACAAAGAATAATAAAGTAAGATAAAAATAGCACAAGATATAAAAACTTACATTATGATACGTAGCATCGTCACCGATTTGAAACATGAGAGCTACAGATGGACATTTCGCGTTGTCCCTGCATTGAAGAGTGAAAAACCGGTTAGCCATAAGGATTTAACATAGAAAAGTCAGCGCGTGGCTACAGATTCAGCTAAAAATGCTCACTATTCAATTTACACAACAGAGAGGAAATAAAATTAAAACTAATACCACATATCTTGATGCATAAAGCAAAGATGATAACTTAATAAGCTTCCTTTTCTAATTATTCGCGTGAGGCACCAGCTATCCAACTTTATTGGACATCTTAAACAGTATCAAAAGACCAACATATTCAGGGGTTCGAATCATAATGGCTAACCCGTCCAAAAAGAAACTAAATCTAGTTCTAATAATAAAGAGGCTTACCCTTTGGTGTATGCATAGTCCCCATCGACTTGCAACAAGAAGAAGACATCATTTCCATCGTGTACAGCCTAAGACAATCCCCACAAAAGCGTTTGCATCAAAACTCATGGTCAAATGTTGTTCATTTGTTTTGAAATCCGAGCAATAGCAATACCTTGACCGTCATTTTCCCATCTTTGTACTCATGATCCTCGTGTGGGTCAAGAGCAGGGAGGAGAGAGAAGTCGAACCCATCAATGTCTTTCCAGTCATCGGCGTGACCATCGAGGGTAATGACTCCAGGGGCGAAGTCCGCCAGGACTTGGATCTCCGAGTTTGACTCGCAACTCCACTCTCCAGATTCCTCGTGCGAGGTGACTCGTCGGGTTAGCCCGGATCCCAATAGTACCAACAAGGTTAGCAGGCTGAGTCGAAGCATGGTCGTTGAGCAGGAAATTTCGTTAAGGGAGCAAGTGTCTTGGTTTACAAGCTCGCTTCGGTCCACATTCATTAGCCGACTTACGAATCAAATTCGCACTTCACCTTTTATTATAACAAAATTGTAAAGAAAGTTGTTCCGTCAAATTTATCATTCCAATTTCCTTCTATTTTCCCCCTTTTAAATATATTTACTACTTCTTTTAATCATGTTTTTCTAATGGATAAATTTTCTTGGTTAAAAAATCTCTCCACTCCCTCTCAATTTCCAATTTGAGCAAATTAGTCCCTCTCAAAATTTAAGCAATTTGAGCTTGTGAATAATTTTGATTGGTATAATAACAAATTTAACCATTGATATTTACATATTAGTCTTGATTAAGAAAGAAAAACAAATTTAGCCTTAATATTTACACATTTACAAATATATTGTAAGCTAAATTTGTTAAATTATGACCAATTGATAAAATGGGTAAATTATGAGAGCTAAATTTGTTATTATCCAATCAAATTTATGAAAAATTGATGAAAAAATTAACGTTGTGACTAATTGTTCTTAGTTACTTCCTTTCGAAATTGACAATAATTAAATTGCTTCAATTTCTTGAGAGGAACTAATTTGTTCAGTATCAAAACTGAGAGAGATTGGAGGGGTCTTTTTGTTAATTATCTTCCATGCTCATTTTATTGTTGATGAAAACTAATCTTTTTGAAATTTGTGTCTACTCTAAAATTTTTAGAATCAAACTAGTGGTCAAGCCAATCAGATCATTAGTTTCCAATTCGACCGATTCAATTGGTTCGTGAGTTAATCAATTTAGTCTCTTAGTTCGGACAAATACCCCAGCAAGTCTAATTTGATTCTGAAAACAGTGGTCTATCCCTCTTATCTTAACTTTGAGAGCAATATGCTTTATCATTATATTCAACACTTGTTGGTCTATATATATATTGATACTTGGATTTAGTATTTTTAATTTAGTATTAATATAATTGGATCTAATATTTTTTGTTTTGGTAGTAATATATATTGGTATGGATGCATATTGGTGTATTATTTATATTATATACATGTAAATATACTTTAATTATATATATATTTAAAATTATTTTAATTATATATATTTTTAAAACTATTAACTAAGTTTGATAAGTTAACTAAATTATTATATTTTATTTTTAAATATAATTAAAAAATAAAAAATAATTTAGATAAAAAATTAGTTTAAAATCAAAATTTTATACTAACTCATCATTAATATTGATCAAAATGTCTGAAACACAATGAAAATTTAACCATGAGAATGTTTAAATTACTTGGTATTGATTTAAAATTGAAATGGCACATACTAGTTGGTACTACTAATGTCGACTACCGTGATTTATAATGTTATAATCCACCTAACCAAATTTTCTACCACGAGTTAAGTGACACCAAATTAATTGATAAAAGTTTAAAATTATAAAAATAAAAAATAAAGACAACAACATCATTATAATTTTATATTATATATTTAAAAATTTAAGAGTAATAATGTTATTATAATTTCTAAATTAAGTTATACTTGTCTTAAATTATTAGGTTTTTAAAATACTTGTACAATTATGATCCAAACTCAAATTATTCTTAAAAAAGTTGAACAGTTGACTAATAAATTACAAGTCGAGTTATATTTTATTTGTTATTAACTCATCACAGAAAGATTTTTAAATTTTATAAAATTAAAATATTACAATAATATTGTAATTTTTGCACACAATTGAGTTTATTTATTTATTTTATTCTTTATATCTATTTTACAGATTATATTCAAAATTCATAATTACTCTATCTCTACATATTCTCCTAAAATCCTATCTATTTAACTTTGCTTGAATTGCAAATAGATTTTTTATTATAATTGTAAACTGTTGGCTAAATTTCTTTAAAATGTACAAAAATAAAATAAAATAAAATAAATTATATATACTAAATATATTGGTTGATAATTTCTTTTTTTAAATGTCAATTATAGAATAAGATTAAATTTGTTTATTATAGAATAAGATTAAATTTGTTTACATATTTTTTTATGCAATATATAAATTACGTACTCATCATCCTTTGAAACCGTTAGATTAGAGGATATTAGTGGTTAAGTGTTTTTGAACTTTAGAATTGTCAGATTAGCAACAATGTCAATTGAAATAATATTTAGCTCGCTTATAACCTTTTACTTTAAAATTTTAAGCTAAAATGTTGAATAAATACTTATAAAATAATTTAAAAATAATTAACTTTTTTTATCGAAACAACACTTGTTGAGCTTTTTGAATTATGAAATGTTCTCAATTGAACCACTTAAATTCATTTTTTATCAAAATCCTTGACAAACCATTAAATGTTAAAATAACAAATTGACGTGGTAGTTAATGTAAGAAATGATAACATAGCAAGCCGGCTTGAAAAAAAAGGATGACATGGAGGGTTTAATTAATTTTTAATAATTTTATAAAGAGTCATTTTAACATTCAGGCCTAATTTTTTTAAAAGGGTATTAAAATATTATAAAATAATGAGAATGTTAAAATAAATTATTAAGAAGTTACAAAAATTATATAAAAATGATAAAAAAATTCTAAAGGTATTAAAAATTGATAATAAAAAAATCATTAACAATATTTAAAAGGTAAAAAGAAAATGGAGAGATCGAAGTGTGGTTGTGATTGAACTTGTGTGGGGATTGAGTAAGGAGTTTGAATGACGATAATTTTAGTATTTGGTGGTTTAAAATGTAATCTGAAATAAAAAAAAAAGTGACTATTTTAGTTGTTTACCCTATTTAATAATTTAATAATATTTAATATTTTATAATTTTATAAAAACAATTATTTTAAAAAAATATGTTTAAATATTAAAAGAATCATTAACAAACTAAATAAAAAATCAATTAAACCCTCCACATCATCATTTTCCATGTCAGAGAGTTATGTCTTTATTTTTTCACGTCAATTGCCTCATCAATATTTAACTGTTTATCAAGTACTTTCAGAGAAAAATAATTTTAAAAATTTCATATACGACAATTCATAATTCAAAAAATTCATTGTTTCCATTAGATACTAAATTAATTTTTAATTATTTTTACTAGTAAAATAGTTACTACACATCATGTATATTTGTTTTTTCAATAATATTTATTTATTGTTTACGTATTTGTAAGATGGTGATTGGTTAATTATATGATGTACGTATTGCACCACAAATGCAGCCGCCTTGTTGTATTGACCAAAATTGTGGGATGTATTGGTGGTTGGTGGCTTTGGATTAGACAGTCAACTGCGTGGATGTGGCCCCACATTTTGCCTTATTGTCTGTTGTCTGTTGTCTGGGTAATGTGTCATTCGCCTATTGCCTCCTTGGATTTTAACGGTTATGTAGTAGGATTATTACCTCAAAACACAATAATTACATTATCAATTAAAAAATAAATAAACTACTCACCCAAATTTTAGCATGTTGTTATTTTACTCATATTTTTTTTTATTAATTTAGTCATTTTCGTTAATTCAATTTCACATTTTAATTACTCTATTGTTAAAATGTGTTTATCACTTAACAGTATACTGACTTGACTTAATATAATAAATATAAACAAATTTCACTCTTAATATCGTCATGCTCGACAATTTAATATTATTTTTTAAAATTTAAAAAATTAAAAATTAAAAATATAAAAAATTCAAAAGTTATAAAAAATTATATATTCTTTTAAAAATAAAATTTAGAAACGCCCCAAATTGATACATTTTAATTATGCTTATTAGTTATTATTTTTATAATATTACCTTGCTTTAATTAAATAAAATATAAATGTATTGTTTAATAAATTATAAAATTTAAATACATATCACAAATGTGGCTCTAAAAACTAGTACATATAAAATCACAAGTTTGAAATAAACTTTTGAATTAACTAAATTATCTGAAATCATTTTTTATATTACTAATTTTTCCATTTTAAATATTTGTATTTCATTAAAAGATTTTGGTTAGATAAATTTATAAATAAGAAATCTAATTTTGTTTAAAACTTCCGCTTTTAAGTTTTAAGTATTAAATAAAAAGAAAATATTTAATATGTAAACTTTTTTTAAAATGAATATCTTATATAATCCTATATGATATATTGTACATGCAACAATAATTTTTTAGAAGACATACATCAATTCTTAAAATATAGTAATTTTATATTATTTATGATTTTTTTTAGAATATTATTTATGAATCCTTATGAAAATAAGAAAAAAAATGAAAAGTATAAATATTGAATTCAGGAGAAACTTTTGAACTAAGTAAATTAGTGATATTGTTGGTTATATTACTATTTTCTTTGATTTTTAAATATTTTTATTTTATTGTAAGATTTTGGTAAAATAAATTTATTGTGATAATAAAGTTTATCGCACATGTAAATAAGAAATCTAAATTTTGTTAAAAGACTACAATTTTAAGTTATTTATATGATTATAATCCTATATACAATTAGTGGAGTAAAAAGAATTCCACTAATCAGCTTAAGATGTTTTCATTTATTTTTAGGGTGTAATAAAATAATAATTAAATGATTAGAAAAGATACTTGATATCATATTGATAGTAAACAAAATAATCACCCTTAAATAAAAAAGGAAAAAAAATTATTATAAACATTTTTAAATAAAAATCCTATATGATATATCATATACAACCATTCTTAAGATTTACATTAATTATGAAGTATTATGAAAAAAAATAAAAAGCAAAGAGTGAAGAAGAGTGCATTAAAATTTTTTAATATTGTACTTATAATTTCAATTTTTTTTATTATTACAATATTTAAATTATTAAATAATTTATATGTTTTAATTGTATTTATTATTTTGCAATATATTAATTTTCATTTATTATATGAATTAAAAATTGAATTAGTAATATGATGTTTAACACATGTGATTTTAAATATTAATATTTATAAAAGATCGTTTTGGTTAAAATGGTAAGATATAAACTTATTTAAATCCCATTAAATGTGTTTTTCTTTTTCTTTTTAATTATATGGGCTAAATTGATTTTTTTAATTGCTTTCATATAAATAAATAAATAAAACGTTGTGATACTTGTTACTTTGTTAAAGAAAGAATGAGATTTTAGTCATTTCTCAAATGAGTTAATTTTCAATTAATTTGTGATATCAACTAAATCAAACACTTCGATATAGTATTATATTATGACACACTCGCAACATTGAAAAAAAAAAGATGTGACAAATATATTTATAAAATATTAATATTAAAAATAAATGAGACTCTAATTAAAATGATAAAATTGAGATGTTGAAAATCATGTTGTATTAGGTTGAAATGCATGTATTTTTCTCTTGTAGTAATATTTCTTTGTGGTCCGTGCTGCTAATGAAACATTACTAATGCTGGGTCCATTAAAAAGCCGACAAGTGAGTCCAATACTGTTGGGCCCGCAATTGATAATTTCTTTGTAGACTAAATCTGTGGTCTACAGTCAGCCCGAACAGGGGGAAAAAAGGCCGGTGACTGGATTGTGAGCGTGAAGCTATATCCAAACTTTTTAAAAATAAAAAGAAAGCAGGTCTCATATTTATCCTTTGCAACTAGGAAGAAAATGCAAATTCATATGTTTGAAGGGATACTGGGAAGTAAAAGGAAAAATGTAACGATATGGGGTATTCACAAAGTGTGCAAGAGACAATGATACTTTCACCTAGTATTCCATAATATAATGTAATGTGAGATTGCCACTGTTAAGAATATATCGTCGGCCTCTTTATCTGCGAGGCATGATTCTTTTATTCTGATATAATGTATCTAAACTTAAAATCACCATCCAAAGTTTGTTTCTGGTTGTATGCCTGGGTGCTGGCCGTGTCTGTCACTAGTAAATATATATACATATATATTGTTGATGGATGATTAGGTGATGAATGCAAAAGACATATGAGCTGCAGAACTCTTGGCTAGTTAATGTACCAAAAGTATACTTCCCATGGTAACCTGCAATTAATTCATAGTTTAGCCAATATGGTGGGAACATGAGGTCGGACTAATAACCCTTCATGTAATTCCCATGTAAAAGGAAAATCCTTTCATAGCGGCCTCTAATTCATTAAAAAAAAGGAATAAAAATATAATCTTTAACTGTTGATTTTTAAAATGATAACTGAATATTTCATTTATCCAATTTAACAAATAAAATATATGTGGTTCTAAGTCAAGTCCTAAAAAAGATCAGGCAAAAACCTTTGTACTAGCAGCGGTAATGTTTCCACATGCTTCCGAGAAGATGGCCATGTCAAACACTACTAACTGCAATGGGATTAGGGGAGAAAACATTAAGAAACGGCTTTGCTGCACATCTGTAAATTTCCTTTTTAATTCTGTCAAATGTTCACTTAAACTGCAATAGCAAGAACATGTAGCAACAGGTCTACAGTTCTATTTAGAATTGTAAATGTAGTCAACATAAGTTAAAAAACACAAACAATAGTCAGTATTTTCACTACCAGGGTTGTCAATAAACCACTCTAAGCTAAGGAAAAAAAGAGAGATTTTACAAACTAACTATTATGTATAAATGTAGCCTAATAACAACTGCATGATGTCACTCTGAAAGTAATAACAGCAGCATCCCTCCACCTTTGACTAATAAATGCTTTACAAAGCTGCAACTTTGGTTCTTAATTAAATTTACCCCATGTCGTGTCTTTGTTTTAAGAGTGAACAATGCAGATAAACATAATCTTTTGAAGATTCCTTGTGGTTCCGTGAAACTCACTGCAATGCCAAAATTAATCAGAAAGGGGAGAGAGAGAGAGAGAAGCCTAAGGGAATATGTGCCTCATCTACATGAGTCTCTTGCTATAATCAAAATCAGAAATAGCAAATTGTTTATAGCATTGAAGGCTAGACAAACTGGACAACCCCTAATCATGCAGATTCAATCAGAATGAATAATTAAGATGCTGCCACCTGATAGCAGTTAAACACAAGTTGGATCCACAACAGGACTTGTTTCTGACTTGATTTCCATATGGCCCATACCCTGGAAAATCAGAATGATCTGAAGTTAAGCAAGTCACAACTTCATTTAGAAATGCCATGATAAGGAAACAGAGTATGAAATGAAGCATTGACAGACGCAAGTTATTTCTTTAAAAAAAAAAAAATGTATAAAGTTTTGCAGAAAAAAAATCTGTATTGGTTACTCATCAGTTATTAGCACAATGTCTCTGAGCTGAAAAAGGGTGCAACAAAAAAATGAAATATTGAAAAACTCTTGAAGAAATTTTTTTTTTTTTATATTCTAACCAAAGTTGAAAAAGGTTGTTCTACTTCAAGTTTCAGATGCATTGGGTAGGTCTGAAGCTGCACCTCTTGACTTTGAGAAACTTGTTTAGCAGAGGGACCAGTTGAGTCAGGCTGAATATGTTGGCTAGGATTTTGCACCTTTTGTTGCTTCTGCAACAGTTTCTCAAATAATGCAAATTCCTCTGGTTTATTCCACTACAACACAAGTTTTAAGTAGATTGCTAAAGTTGCTTGGAAAGAGAATTTACAATCAGCATAATGCAACAACAGGGTAATGCATGAAACTTACTCTGCTTTCACAAGTGACACAATTATAGTAATACTTGTTTCCCTCTGGGCAGGTGTGTTCACTCCAATCACACTCTTGCAAAGCCACTGTCTCAAGACTTTGGGGGACTATCGGCACAACTGAAGTAGCAGCAATTGGCTGGCTACTTCCACTCTGTGGAGACTGGAGAAATATGATAAATTGAAGTCAAATATTTAACTAGCAGCACATTATCGTAAGGGGAGAAAATAAACAGAGAAAAGGGAATAAGAAGACAATTGTGTCAACACTTTTGGAGGGGATCCTTTTGACAAGGGGACTACCAGTCAGGTATGACAACATATCATTCTTCATAGAACAAAGAATAAGCAGGAAATTATGCATATGACATGATAACTAAATCTGTTTTCTATTCGAGTTCAAGAGTTCTTTTCTATTGCTTGAGATTGTAGAGGCTTTAAGAATTTGAAAAAGTCCAGTCTTTTCTTAGGAATACAACATTCTGAAGAATTCTCAGATCTCCTTGTGGAATCATAATTGTTGCTAATTTACAGTGTAGCAGAGTATCAATGATGTCAGTAATTAGTATACCGCAGTTTCGCTTTTAGACAAGTAGGGTATGGAAAATGTTTATCCACCAAAAGGGGCATGGATTCATATAAGAAGATAGACTATGAGTAATAATACCACCTGCAATACCACTGTTAGTCCAAAGCATACTAGCAACAACAGATAAAAGCTCCAATGATAGATTGGACTCTCTAGCCACCTTTGTCCTCAGCATTTAAATTTTCTAGACTTCTAGTAACAAAATAATAAAATGAAAATATTTTGATCAGTAAATTTATAAAATAAACCTTTGTACCTCTAGCTTGGGGACATTTACATTCTGCTGGGATGGAACTTGTGATGCTGGTGGTATAAGAGGCTGCTGTTTCTGCTCAGAATCAGCTGGGTGAGATGATTGAGAACTTCCCTGTAGAGTTTGTGTTTGCTGCGATGGCAGTGAAGTTGGTTGTGAGTGTGCTTGCTGAACTGGAGGATATGATTGATAAGTAACATGACATGCTGCAACTTGAGGGTTTGCCCAATGAGAAACAGCCTGTGGTTGTGAATTTGTAGAAATGTGCTGCACGGGATATGATGCATTGGGTGGTATATGTCCTGCCATAGAATCACCAAGATTTGGCATAGATCTGGAACAAGCAAACAACAAATAGAAAGTCCATCAAATTTATTGAACATGAATAAAATGCTAAAAAGCAATAAAAGGAAAAATTAAGGGGAAAGAACTTACCTCATAGCCAATTCTTGAGGATGTGGGCCAGAAGGCATGCTATTAAAAGCATAATTGCCTCTGGAAACAGAGCAAGTTGGAGCAATATGTCAACATAGTTTAACCATGAAAGAGTAAGTTGTATTAAAGCATACAGTTGCAAGCCGAATGAGACAATAAATCATGTTTCTATAATTCCACCGACAACTCAACATCTATTTTTGGACATCTCAATGGTATCAAGTACACCAACCCTATCAGAAAATTATCGGCCAAATTATTAAAGCAATTTTAAAAGCCAAATACAAGTAGAACTAACAGTGCAAAAAAGTGTTGCTAAATTGCAGGTTGAAATATCCAACTAGAAAGCCTGATATGAAGGTCTATCGTAATTAAATGTCAATCAGTTAGGTGGCCAATGTCTGGCACGAGTCAAAATGCAATTCATTCATAACCTGTTAGTAACAAACAGAACATCAATGTATAGTTCTAACTACAATGAAACAAAGAAAGCATCCAGGAAGAAACCTTGGTTCCCCATTCCGAGGTCTCTTTGGATTTGCAGATCGAACAATCAATGGCTGGTCACAACCCTAAAAAAGCCAAGGAGATAAAAACAGAACAGCTAAATCAGTACCCTTCGTTAGCATAAGCTGATATAGACATGACAAAATGATAATTTATAAGCATTACTTTCATGGTGAAAATTCCGCTTAATCCTCTGATAGCTGCCTGAGCCATATCTCTTTGAGAAAATTGGACAAATCCACATCCTTCATAAAAGTATAAACGTCTATTTCAGAAGCAGCCATAGTTAAACCCTCATAACATTTAACTATTGCAATGATTCAACAGGAAGAAAAGGGGTTAAAGCATGCAATGCTAAAGAAATCAAGACAAGATGATAAAGCAAACAATAGGATGAGTTTTAATCTTAGAGCATAAACTTTTAACGAAGCGGTTTTTCGAGATAAAGAAGAACCACAGACCACAACGAGATAACACATAAAATAGTAATGATGCCTACATTTATTGATAAAATGTGGAGCATCATTATGATTATTTATACACTTTTTGATTAATCAAAGCGAAAACAAGCAGATAATATTTCCAAGAAAAGAAAAGAAGGAAGTGATTAAACAGGGTTGCTTTTGAGAATTAGTGCCATAAGTGTCACGAAAACAGAGTCAAAGAAACTGTCCCAAAAATGAAAAAGGATACAACTAAATAAAAAATTCAACATTCAATTGTAAAACTGCAGCTAATTTGATGACATCAAAATAGCAGATAAAGCAAATTATCATCTCCAATATGTCCATTCTAAGAAAGCAGGTCTGAAATTGATAGTAAAGAAAGAGATGACTAAGAATGATAAGAACAAACCACGGTGTTCCCTGTGCTCGTCACGCATAATGAAGACGTCTAGAACATGACCATAGTGAGAAAATATCTGAAAGAAGAATTATTTGCTGAATACAACTCAAAACACAACTAGGAAATTTAATTAACCAATACTGACTGAGGGAACAAAATAGGTGAAGTATAGGGATGAGAATGGAAAAAATAAGAATCAGGTTTTACAATCAAATGCCCAATCCAGCATGCCATGAGTCAGGCTTTAAAGAATTGAAATGCATACATACAAATTAATGCAATCATATAAGTAACCTAAGCAGAATAATGTAACTCTGTTATCAAATATAAAATGTGCCAATAGAATCCATCATGCATGCAAGCAACTAAAAATGCATCTTATTACTGTTTGCAGGCTGCTTCATGCATAACACAAAGTTCTTATGGTCAAACATAAACAGCATATCTTCTCATCTGAAGGGATTAAACCAGTGCTAGCGAATGAAATGTAAAGACATACATTTGGTAATAGCTAAAACCCTGGGGCAGAATGGCAATCTCTAGTGTCTATATCCAGCCCATACCCTGTCTACATCCAGCCCATACCCCTCCCCCCACTCTCTTTCTCTGCCTTAAATCTCTCTTATAATCTTGGATGTCAGATTAGACTTAAGAAATATTAATCAAGCAGGAGGAATGAAATTATTCAGTACAGATGAAAGCAAATTAAGCATTAACTCTCAAGTGTATTCAGAACATACTTCTTCAATCTCTCTTTTAGAAGCTTGTTTATTTAGGCAACCCACATATAATTTGTCTGGAAGTGGCCCTACCACAGAAACAAACAAAGAACTGAGAACAAAATAGAAAAGACAAAAATCAAAACTATATTGCAATTTTTAAAAATTCTGGCATCACCAAAAAGTTTAGAAAAGTAGCAAGCATTCCCGAAGGTTTCCTACTTCTCCTTTCCTCACTTTAGTGCATTTAACTGTTTGCTTGCAGCAAGAAATCTTATTATCCTCAAAACCTAAAAGTCTGTTCATTCGGTTATCTCATTTGTGAACATAAATCTCCTGTCTCTAGCAGAATTTAACTTCTAAATATGTATAAAAGTTGACATGTTTTCAAGGTGTTAAATGCAATATATAGAATAGTGACCAAGGTCTACAAGCAATACATGTAAGTTCTAAAAGGTAAACACTTACCAGGCCGGTCTCGTTCAGCATCAGCATATCTGACTTTGATGGTAGTCGATTCCTGGGAAAACCAAATTTACTAAATGGTGATCCTAACCACAAAAGTTTAACCAATATCCATGGAATTTCCTTATCTGACTGCAAATAAAGAACTTACCCCAGGAAACATATACCGATTGTTTAAAGCTGCAATAGCTCTCTCAGCTTCCTCAAACATTGCATATTTCACAAAACAATATCCTAAAAGCAGCACAGTTTACATGCACGTGAATAACATTACAGAGCAGATTATTATCTATTGCAACTTTAAACGTCTTGACAAACAAGTGCCGGCATTCCATTTGCTGAAAGCAGCCACTTTGTTGATAACAAAACTAATTTCGCTTGAAAATAAAATCACAACTCACTCTAGCATAAAAAAGATTGTATACCATGTCGTTCACCAGTTTTCTTATCCTTTGGTTGAATCACCTCAACAACATTTCCATGTTCTTGAAACAGGAAGCGGATCTAACCAAAAAAAGAAAAACAGTTACACCATATGCTCAGTGAACTACCAAAAGGTTATATTAGGAACTAATAGCTATAACAAAAATAATCCCCGTACGCAAACACATTTTACTAATGGATTCAAGGAAGCCAGTAATCGATACTACAATGACTAGAAAAACTGCAAAGAAAATGATAATGCTTACGGATTCTTCAGTTGCAGTTTTTGGAACCGTTGCTACATATAGTTTTGCTAGACTGCTTCCTTCGTTATGGTCTAAATTTTATTTAAGAGGAATGAAAAAGATATAAGAGTTCTATAACTTCCAAAAGAAGGTTCATTAATTGTAAAAATAATAATATAAAGAATTCCAAGAAAAAAGAAGAAGAAAAGGAGCAAATAGGCATAGCCAAAGTGAGCTTAAACTCTAATGAAAGGAAAAAAAAGTTAAAATATGAATGGGTAATTTTACGCTGTTACCAGGAGAGGCTCCTCGGCCAGAATCGTGAAACCCTCTTTTTCGACCGGCATTGGGACCGTTGCCACCGTTGGACCAGAACGCGTCGTTTTGTTCACTGATCGGTTGCTGGTGCTGCTCCGGGAAGCGTTCAAAGTGATGCTGATTGCCAGGCTGGTGTTCAAATTGCTGCTGACTAGGCTGGTGTTCGAGTTGCTGCTGGGTAGGCCGGTGATCGAATTGCTGCTGGTTAGGCCGGTGATCGAATGGCTGTTGGTTAGGCCGGTGTTCGAATGGCTGTTGGTTAGGCCGGTGTTCAAATGGCTGTTGGGTAGGCCGGTGATCGAATTGCTGCTGGGCCGGAAGGTGATCGAATTGCTGCTGGGTAGGGCAATAGTCGAGTTGCTGGGGGTTATGGTGGTGATTGTAAGGATGATAGTGGTGTTGATGGTGGTAGTCGGGAGGGAAATTAGGTCTTTGGGCATTGGTATACCAAGGAGTAGGATTTAAGGGCGGGTGATCGTTGAACCGTTCTCCGCGATCTCTGTGTCTCTCCATCTATTCAGACGATTGGTTCAAAACCCTAGCAGGGATACTAAAAACAGTGAAGCTAAAGGAGGAGGAGGAAAAAGAAGGGTAGAAAAAAGCTGAACTGTTTTACTGTTTTATGAGAAACCCAACTCTGCATAGTAAATATGTTTTTGTTACTTAACGAGATAAAATTAAGATATAATTTTTTAAAATACCCTCAACGTCTTGGAGTTTTTAAGTTTGAGCCATTGAGCTTTACAATTTTTCTAGAAATCATCTCAATTTTAAAGATAGATGTAAGTTGATCGTCAGTCAAGTCTCGGCCAACAAAGTAGTAGCCTATATGATATGCGAGGATGAAGATGACGTGTCAAAACAAAGAATTAAATATGAAATTAAAAAATAAATAAATAATTTGTAAAAAAAATTATTGGTAAAATTAAAATATATTGTTAAATCCCTAACCCTTATTCCCAAATCGTGAAATCCCTAAAATTATTACGATCAAAATCCTTCAGCAATCTCCAATCTTCAAGAAACCACTATCTCTTAAGAAACCCGGATTGAAATCCGTCTCCTCTCACTATCTCAATTTACAATAAACTCTAGGAAATTGTTATTCTTCTTCTTCCTTGTCGTTCAAAATCATGGATTTGAGAAATTTGTTCAAATTTGAATCACATGGTTCGAATAGCCAACTTAGAGAATGATCGCATGGTTCGAGGAAAAAATCGAGGTATTCAAATATTGGTACTTCATCACGGAGGGAGTATGTGTACAATTGTGAAGTAGTAAAATGTTACTACAAGAAGATAGCTCCAAGAGACACTTCATAGAGCGATTTAAATCTGGGGAGGAGATTTTATAGATGTTCAGATTTTGGGTAAGTGAATAATTTTATTTTCTACTTCAGCTTAATTTGGATGATTTTAAAAATTTCCCTAGGTTGAGGGTTTATAATTTTTTTTTATTGTCACTCATTTAGGGTTTGTTTGTAGGACGATGGTTGTGGTTTTTTCAAGTGGTATGATAAGCAAATGCGTGACTGTGCGATTGAATTATTGCATCAATTGCATGAAAGTGAATGAAATCTTTCAAAGGAGAATTTAGCACTTAGAAAGAAGGTTATGAATTTGGTTGCATTTGATGGTAGCCATAATGGTGGCAGTAGTGGTGTTGAGACTGAGGTTGAAGAATGTAGACTAGTTTATGGTGTTGAAGGAGAACTAGCATTAAGGAACAAAATGATGACCATGAAGCAAAAAATGAAAGTAATCAAGAAGGAGAAGTCAATGTATAAGATATTATTTTCTTGCTTCATGTTATGTATTTTACACATTGCCATAGGTTTCTTTATTGTCAGTAGTGGTAAGCGGCATATGCAATTGTCAGTTGGAAATGTTGATTGAATGTAAAGTTTTCCAACATACCTCCATTTTATGTTGTTTATGTAATTTGGAACCTTGATATACATTCTGCTTGGAATTAATGACCAATTTTGGTTGTTGTCTATGTAATTTATTTTAGCATAGTAAATAATGCAGTGAAAAAAATATAAGACTGAAAAACATCCCACATTTAATCATATAATTTCCTTATTGCAATTAGGATAAAATATACTTTACAAAAGCATTCCAAAAGTAATGATTTACCTTATACACCATTCATACTATACTAGTCAAAAACAAGTTTGATGTAATAGATATAATATACTGCTGTAAGTGACAAAGAAGAAGGTTGAAGGCTCAAAATGTGACAAAGCAGGGGAGATTGTAGCAATTGGCAACTATTTTTTTGATGAATTACTTATGTTTCTTGCAATCGATTCTTGTGTTCCCAGATGGTCGAGAGAAGCCTTTCTCTTTTTCTTTGACAAATTGGGCATCGAAGAAGATTGTCCATTACCATCATTACTTGAACCTGTCACCATGCTCCTTATGGTTATACCAGACTGTAAGAGTGTTTTAAGTTGATCAGAACAATATACAATATTGTTGGTTGGGAGATCAATTGTAAAAGGAAGAAAACTCATATAAAATGTTTGATTATTAAAGTCTGTATACAACCCTATTCCATGTATTTTTCCTTTCTTGGGTTGCTTTCCCTTAGATTTATTGAGGTAGTTAACTTTTTAATTGGAGATTTCCCATTTTGTTTGGGTGGTTATGCAGCTTGTTGTAAAACATAAACCACAATGAAAGTGATTAGATAGAATAAAATTTAATCAATTTATATAACTAAAGAACAACATTATACATGTTTAGCATGTTTCTTTCCTTGTGTGCAAGACCGCTTGTTATGGCCATGTTGGCCATATTGAGTACATGTCATGATTAGACCTTTCCTATTCAAGTAGCCAAGCTTTAATTTCTTCGGTTCACCTTTGGCCATCCTTCTATTCTTTTTAGGCCTCCTAGGCATCTTCCTTTCAATAGGAGGTAGCACTGGTTCAATATCAGTTTTTTCCCAATTATATGGCCCCTTTATAGGCTGCATTAGAAATAAGAAAGCTTTCTTGTCGGTTTCTATGTGATAATATTCATGGCGATAGTCATCTGGTTGAAGCCCTAGGTGATACATGGCAACACATGCATGGGCACATGGAATCCCACTAATCTGCTAACTTATACAACTATATGTCCTTTGACTTAGGTCCACTATATATTGATAACTTCTTTTTTTTCATCTCACATCCATTTTCACCATTCTATATCAATTATCACTCTACACAGTCCTTCTTGTTGACATCAAACTTAGCTTTCACCAGTGGACCATAATTTTGTTTCCATCCATTATATAACTTCCTTTTTTGTACTATCCTAGTCATTATCTTGGTTTTAATATCCTCAAGAATTTTGATAATACTTTTAAACCTAGCTTCAACAATGCTTGAATTAAAGGCTTCACATAGATCATTGTCAACTAGATCTGATTTACAAGTAGTCCCTAAAAAAGACCTAGTTCACATATTTGGAGACTTTCTTATCAAGTTATCATAAGTATCCTTATCTTTCTTCTCCAATGCTGTACATAGTTCCCCCCACTCATTCTCAATCGTGGATTTCATAATTTTTCAGAAGTTAAACTCAAAAGATTTACTAGCTTCCTCACTGACCAATTTGCGAACACGTGCCTTATACAATTCCTATGTTCTATTCTTGGCAGTATGTCAGAAATTACAATCTCAATACCCTATTTGTGTCATAATGAACCAGATAGATTGTTAGAAAAATTTAGCTAATTATAATTAACAGAATAATAAGACAATACCAAGCCCAAATGAGTTAATTAACTAACCTTTTATTGGTCAATGATAATTGCGTACCCATACCCATCTTCCAAGCCCAAATCAGCTGATAAAAGACTAAGAAACCAAACCCACAAATTAGTGCACTCCATTTCAACCACAACCCATACAATAGGGAACATCTGGCTATTTGCGTCCCTTTTAACAGTTGTGAGAAATTCACTCTTAAATAGGCGTTTTTGGAAATAACCATCTAGCCCAATGAGTGGCTTACAACCCACTTTCCAACCTCTGTTTAGTGCATCAAAGGACATATAAAACCTCTTAAAATGAGGAGAGGAGTCTGTTGTCACCCTTTAAACAACCACTTTTATTGTGCTGCCTAGCATCTTTGACCTTAACTCTTGAGCATAGTCCTATAACTGGCCAAATTCTTTTTTAGAATTCTCAACCATTTCTCTTTCACTATTTTCTTGACTTTGTAACAATATTTAATGCTCACATTTATATGCATCTCTGAAGCACATCTTCTTTGAATTTCCCTCAGTTTCATTTTAGAGTGATCCTTGATAATTGCTTCAAAATGTTGGGCAATCATAGCAACAATCACCATTTTGTTCTTAAAACTAACTAAACAATTGTGCTCCTCCTGAAAAGTCTTAATCTGTAAAAACTTAGCAAAAATTCTCCATGGACAGTTAGGGAAAGCAATACACTTCACAACAACCCTTTTCGATTCATTCTTTAAAACTTCAGTTGTCTTCTACAATCTTTAGAGTAGTTTCGAATTGTAGTCCTAAATTGTTTGTTATCCTTAAATAATATTCCCAAACTAAATTTTTTCCTATTCGACCGGTCATTGTATAAGGGAAACTTGCTTCACTTTCTCTCACCATCTTCATGTTCTTCATCTTCATCTAACCCAACCAAGCTGCCATGTTCATCTGAGTCCCATATCTTAGTCTCGTTCCCATCCAGCACTGCCTCCGACTCCTCTTCTTCATTATTGCAGCAGCAACATTGTCCTCTCCAACTAATGTTACAAAATAAGCAGCATTTTCATGACCAACAGATGATCCAAAACCACTATCATTATCTTCTCTAACTGTTGATCCTAAACTCATATGTCCACCACTTTCCTCACCACCATACTCATTTGCCTCAAATTGCGCAGCAGTCATACCCTCTACATCAAGTTTATCTTTTCAACATCACACTCCCTAACAGCTTCTATCCCTTCAACATCACCCTCCTCAGTAGCTTCTACACCTTCAATATCACCTTTCCTAGTTAACTTCTACCCTTTCAACAACACCCTCCTTAGCAGTTTGTACCCCCTCCTATCAGTTTCTACCCATTCAACATCACCCTCTCCATCAACTTCTTCAACATCACCAAATGTGCTCTATTTTCCTTCATTATCAGTTTTATCTAAATGAGGGGCTGATAACGACTCACGATATTAAGTAATAAAATTTATAAAACTAATCACACCAAAACTAACTAATATCACGATGTTAAAGGTAAGCGCACCTATCGAATAGTAGTATAGTTTAGTGGCAAGACCGAGTTATCGTACCCAATGGAACTAAAAGTACTAATACTTACTTCCTTTCTATTATCTAGCCTAAAAAAAAAAGAGGTTTGGTTGAAACTAATTCTAAAACTAACTAAAAGTACACAAAAAGTAAATTAGGGAAAACTTTAGGGAAAAGCTGATTGATATAAGCAATACTTAAGGGAGAATCCACCTAGACTTCACTTGTTATTGGTTCTTGAGCTAGACGATTTATTCATTTGACTTGATCCGTAGAGATCCCTAATTTATGCTAAACCATCCGTCGAGGCGAAGAGAAACTAGGCCTAGGTTGTTAACTAAAGTTCCTTTATTAATTAACACCCTAGGTTGCAGTAATTCGATCTATGGTTCCCCATATTAGGTTTGACCCTAATCCGGCAGATTTATGTCGCCCTATGTCTAGGGTTGCATGCAACTCTGCTTAATTATGGTAGATCTACTCTTATTATAGGGACTTTTGCTCCTCTGCTTTAAGCACATCCGTTTCTTGAATTAATACCTAGGCTTATTAAGCACACATAATTAAGAACAACTCAAGTATTTATCATATAACTCAAGAATAAATAATAACAAGATTCGTCTTAGGTTTCATCCTCCTCAAATATTTGAGGGGTTTAGTTCATAATAAAGAAAGAAAACATCTCAGAAGAATTAAAATAACAAAACATAAAGAACCCGAAAACCCCTGAAGGAATTTAGGGAGATCCTTAGTCTTGATGTAGAACTCTGGCTATTGGGATGAATCAATCGGCTTCCCTTGGAGTAATTCCTTACTTCCACTCCTTGTGTTGGCTGAAAGATGGCGCTCCTTTTTGGGAGAAAAGAGTACCTCCTTAGAGTAGCCTCCTAGGGTCTTTATATAGAGCTTTGGGGAGCCTTTCTTAGCCTCTAAGCATCCAAATCCGAGTGAAATTCCTCTTCCTCACGACTAGAACACGCCCGTGTGCTACGCCCGTGTGATTTCGACAAGAGGCCGTGTTCTGGAATGCTTGGATGGCACAGCCATGTGGCCAGGCCGTGCTTGTCGGGGGCTGAACAGTGTGATCTTTGTGTGGTACGGCCGTGTACCACCACCGTGTGGTAACTTCTTGGGCCGTGCGTTTGCACATTTTGGCTCATTTTCTCCAATTTTTAGTCTATTTTCCGTTCTTTTCTCTTCCCTATGCTCTCCTGAGTATAAGATATGAAAAAGAAAGATTAAGAGCACCAATTCTCACTAAATTGATAATAATTTATCCGAAATATAGGCTAAACATGAGGTAAAAATATGTATAAATTAGCGTTTATCAAATACCCCCACACTTAAGCCTTTGCTTGTCCTCAAGAAAAATCTCAATCCCTAATTAAGAATCATTCTTCTCAATTCACAATCTTTATCAATAATGTTTCAAATTAATCCACAGGTAAGCATACAATGAAAATTCAATCAAAAGAACATTAAAGACTCAATTACTTTAAGTTGAGAATTTTATCATTGAAACATAAGTTTTCTTCTTTCTCCTAAGTAGTTATCTCTCCATCTTAATTAACAGAAGTTGACATCCTCACTAAGGATTCACTCTATCCACTCGAAGTGTTTAGGGTTCGAAAATTAAGTGCTTTCTAGTCAACCTAAAAAGTTATTACCATAGGCTTGCTCGAAAATCAAGTCTCCACCACTGTAGATTGATATGATACATCGATCAAAAGGTCTTTTAAAGGTTGTAATGGGGCTTGGTTAGGGTGTTGTCACAGGCTACAAAAGAGGGTTAGAATCGAGATCGAATTGAAAAATTATCTAGCTAGAAAAATCTCTATCACTGGAACATATTTCCCAAGCTAATCCTTAGGATAATATCAATTCTGCCTTGGTAGCCTTAGAATATGCAAAAACTATTTGAACTATATTACAACTGAATTAATACTTCTCTTTTTTTTTAAGAACAATTCAAGTACAATAATCTGGGAATTTACAATTTTACAATTTGGAAAAGAGAATAAAGCTAAATAATAATTCAACTCAAATCTCGACAAAAATAGGGGTCAAAATAATTGAATGAAATTCAAAAAAAATGGGTTATTGGTTAATAATTAGAGGGTGAGTCAATGAAAAGGTTTGTTAGGCTCAATGGGGTTTACAATGGGTTAATTTACGGAGGTAGGCTTTTGTAGAGTAAGTGGGTTAAAACCTAGGTACCTTTATCATTTCGGTATATCAAATCAATGATGTGGTCTCGACATGTATAATCAAAGCAAGTTCTAGAATAACGAATCAGTATTGACTCACTCAAAGCAATAATAAAAGTGAGCACGAAAGAATGTATGCTCAAAAGGCTCAAAAATCTCACCAAAATTATAGCTTTTGATGTCAATCCTGTGAATTTCAAATCTCAAGATAACACTTAGAATTAGGGAAAAGAACTTATGCAAAAATTGTAGCTCTAAAAAATTTCAACTTATCATGCTTGATTCCCTAATATTTTAGAGTTTGAATATTCAAAGTACAAGCACCTATGTCTTTGTTTTCAACATATCAATAAAAGTCATAAATCAATCAGAATTAATTCCTAATAGGAGACTGAAAAAGATGCTATTGAGAACAATGCAACCAGTTAGAAAAATTTCAGGGATTTCAAATAAAATGTAATATCTGATAGTAAGTTTCCCCCCACACTTAAGATGTATATTGCCCTCAATGTACAAAGATAACATTAGTAGCAATATAAGCATTAGATCGTAAGGTAGAGAAGGGTATGAAACTTCTTGAAATTCGGATGAATTTGAAAGACAGAGATTGGACTTGGAAGAGCGGCCAGTTGTGGCATGGTGTTCCCTTTTTCGTAGAAATTTGAGCTGTAAAGCTCCTTTGACATTGTGAAGGAATTGATTAGTCGTAGGGAATTTGGGGCAATGGAAATTACTTGTTAGGGTGAGGCCGTTAGGAAAAATAATTAAAACAAAACAAAATACGAAAAATACTAATAGTCAAATAAAGGAAATGAAAGAAAGTAAAATAAAACGTAAAAAGGAAAATAAAGTTAGAAGAAAAGGGAAAAATAAAGAATAGTGTTCAAAAGTTAGAATAAAGTAAAATAAAAATAAGATAAACAATAAAAAATAAAGTTAAGAGGACTAGAGAAGCCTAATCCTCTAATGGATCGCGCGGCGGTGGTGTGATGCTCAGGTGCTGGCATATCTGCGCTAAGGTGGCGTCAATATAATCGAGGCGCTGGAAGCACTGTTGCTCAAAATGATCTAGGCACTCGGATATGTCAGCATGTGTGGCTGCCGCCTGGGTGGGTCGTCTGTGGTGTGGTGGCTCTGTGGGTGCGTCCTCCGCTCGTGGTGGTGTAGGACATTATCAGCGATGTCCTCTGGGTCCTCTCCCTCCTGGATGAGTCGGAACTGAAAGGGGCTACCTCCTGGCCTTCGCTCAATCATCCTCATATGTAACATCGTCGCGATGCCTTGGGGAGACATCTGATCGATCATCGTGTAGGAGGATGTCTGGGCTACGGTGTTGAGGAGCCCGAAGTGACGAGCCAGACGCGTGATGTATGGCCTCATGGATAGAACGCCTCGGTGGTGCCTCTCAGTCTGGTGTTGCATGGCGTGTGCGATGAAGAATGCGAGGTCAATAACATGTCCGTTCGTCATGCACCAGAGGAAGTAGACGTCGTGTGTTGACGACGCATGTACTCTCTCGTCAACCTGTAAGAGTGTGAGTGAGGAGAGCATGGATATACCTTAGAGAGGGGACGAGGGCGGTCGTTTTGCTGACGCTGGGGTTATAAACTTGTTGTCCAGGGGCGATCTCGTGCCAGCAGTCGACGGGCCTGACGTGGATGAGGCGAGAAAGGTTAGGGAAGTCCTCGTCCGTCATAAACTGCTCGGTGTAGAGGCCGAGTGCAATGTCGAGCTCTGACACGCTGAGGTGTCGCACCAGTCCTCCCAAACGGAATTGGACCGTCCCTAGATCGTCGAATCTATTCATCACGGTCTGTAGATGAAATGTGGAGCAGAACTCGAGGGTGAGTTCTAAATATGTCGGCTCTATGATCTGGAAGAACTGCTCACATGGCTCTGTCATTAGTAAGGCCCGGACGTCATCTACTAACTGTATCTGCGCGAGGGCGTCCTAGTCTATGCAGCGGCCCGTGGATATAGGGCGGGCTTGGAGGAATTGATAGTGTTCCTCCTGCGAGGCTTGAGAAAATGTGATAAATGTGCGTCGGACCTCGAAGGTCGGCCTCGATGAAGAGCTCCCTGGCCCTTTCCTTTTCTTAGAGGCAGGGACGGCAGCCTTTCTAGTGCGTGAAGATGACATGGTATCTAAAATAAAATAACATAAGCATTAGTCCTAAAAAATTAAACTAGATAGAGAATAAGAAATGAAGAATAAAATGACAATGTAAAAATGAGGATTAACCTAAATAGTAGAATCTAATCATGTTAGAACTTATAACAAAACTAAGAAGTACGGGTGTGTATATATAATAAATGTATGCAAATATGGGTTTAAATGGCAATAAAAAGGAATTCTAAGTGGCAAGCAAAAAAAATAAAAATAAGTGGCATGCAATCCTGATGTGTTTTATTTAATTCCAGAGTATTCATCCTAATTTTTCTAATTCCATGCTTGATTAAACATCTAGAAGAAAGCAACATTAAATATATACATAATAAACATGAAATATAAATAAATAAAAGAGAAAAATTGAGAGAATAGAACCAAAAGTGATGTTGCACGGTCGTGGGTTGGAGTTGCACGGGCGTGGGTAGGCTGAAATTAAAGGTGGTGGTGTTTTGAGGACTGTGGCGGCGCCAATGGAGGTTGGGGACGTTGTTTTCTAGGGTTTGGAGTGAAAAAGAAAGTGAATAGTGGCAGCCTATTTATAGTTTTTGGGTCACACGGGCATATCACACGCCCGTGTGAGTCGTGTTTGGCCCGTGTCTTTCGAAATCCGGTGGTTTTGACGTGTCTGGTTCGAAGTGCATGCCCGTGTGGTTGGTTCACATGGCCGTGGGAGATCGGGTCTTCGTTACTTACACGGTCGTGTGATGGTCTCCACAGCCATGTGCGATCGTGTTCGTGTTTCACACGGTCGTGTGATATGTGCCACGGGCGTGTGAAATTTGACAGTGTCTTCCACGGGCTAAGGACACAGGCGTGGGGATTTGTGCAAGCCCGTGTTGATGCTGTAGGGTTACCACGGCATATCGCACGGCCGTGGGGTATTGTAGGTAGCCCGTGTTGAAGTCGGAAGGTTGTCACGGCCATGTCGCACGGCCGTAGGGTTTTATCGGTGGCCCGTGTTTTGGGAAAATTTTTGCTCTGTTTATATACGGCCTCAGTACACAACCGTGTCTCTATTTAAAGGGTTCACACGGCCTGGGACACGCCCGTGGGATTGGCCGTGTGGTCCTAAATCTCTACATTAAAAAGGGTTAGTGTGATGCATGAAAAATACTAAAAACAAAATAGATGAAAAATTACTAAGTTAGTGCTCGGGTTGCCTCCCGAGAAGCGCTTATTTAGAGTCTAAGCTCGACTATGCTCAAGCTTGGTCGGTCACGGCGGTTTGAAGAGTTGATACTCCTCTATCCTGTTCAAAACTTTATTTTCAATGTAAGATTTGAGTCGAGTGTGGTTTACCTTGAAAGTGCCGAGTGACTCATGTTTTATCTCTACTGTGCCATAGAGGAAGATTTTGAAGTAAGGTGTATCACTTGTATGCTCTTTTGAATTCAAGATTCGAGGATCGTCTTCCCCTAAGGTTACCTTACCTCTTACTTTGAGTTGATCTGATTGTCCTTGAGGGTCGTCTTGGTGATGCGCCGTTTTGGTGTGGCATATTTTGGATTTTTCGTGAAAGTTCAGCCACTCATCTAGTTCCTCGATCTGGAACATTCACTTTTCTAGTTCATCTCCTGTAGGTGAATTTGCCAGTGTTTGCGTTGTCTTTATATGAAGTGCGTCCTGCACAGGAATTTGTGTGGTGAGTTCAGTGTTTTTACAGGGACTCAAATCTCTATTTTCGTTTGTAGTTTTAACTGAGTTGTGAGCTCGTATGGTGACTGTAGCATCACCTACTCATAATTTAAGTTCACCTGTTTCTAAATCAATTTTTGTTCTAGCAGTTGCTAAAAAGGGTCGCCCTAAAATTAAGGGTACATTGCTAGCCTCGTCAATGTCTAAAACAAGAAAGTCAACTGGGAATATAAATTTATCGATTTTGACAAGCACATCTTCAATTATTCCCTTAGGTGCCCTAATAGTTTTATCAGCTACTTGAATGCTCATCTTGGTTTTCTTAGGGGTTCCAAGACCTAGTTGTTTAAATAGGTTATAAAGCATGATGTTTATGCTAGCCCCTAAATCAGCTAAAACATTTTTTCCTCTAGGCTACCAAGGAAACAAGGGATAGTGAAACTCCCTAGATCTTTTAGTTTGGTCGGTAGTCTATTTTGTAGAATAGCTGAGTAGATTGCATTTAATTCCACATGAGATTTCTTCCCTAGCTTCCGCTTGTTTGTCAAGAGTTCTTTTAAGAATTTAACCGCGTCTGGCATCTACAAAATTGCTTCAACAAATGGTAAGTTAATGTGTAATTTTTTTAAGAGTTTAAGAAACCTACCGAATTGTTCATCTGTGCGGTCTTTCTGTAGCGCTCTTGGGTATGGTATACTGTGTTCGTTGATGTCTGGCTTGTTGTTGCTTGCCTCTACCTTACCTTTACTCACCTTAGGTTCCTCGCCTAACTTTGGGTCGTCTTTGGTTTACGCCTCCTCATCTGTTGTATTTATGGCATGAAGTTGCTCTTTAAGATTGGTCTCAGTGTTGCTTGAAAGTCCACCTTGCGGTCTTTCTGATATTAACTTGACGAGTTGACCGATTTGATTCTCAAGGCCTTTGATTGATGCTTGCTGGTTTTTTAATGCCATTTCAGTGTTCTGAAAGTGGGTCTCTGACATGGCCATGAATTTGGTAAACATCTCTTCAAGATTCAGCTTCTTTTCTTGTTGCGTTGGTGGCTGCTGAAATCTCAGAGGAGGCGGTTGTCTTTGATTTCCTTGTCCTTCCCATGAAAAATTGGGGTGACTCCGCCAACCTGCATTATAAATATTACTATAAGGGTTATTTTGAGGTCTAGAATTGTTACCCATATAGTTGGCTTGCTCAGTTTCCATGTCATGTCTATAAGAGGAGTAATCTGGATTGAACATATTTCCCTAGTTTGTGTCACACTGCATTACTGGATGTGCCTGCGTAGAACCAACAAAATTATCAAACTTTTTATTTAAAAGTTCTACTTGGTTAGTAAGCATGGTGACATCATCAATATTATAAACTCCTGCAGCTTTTGTTGGCTTTGTCCTCATGACTTGCCACTGATAGTTATTCAGTGACATCTCTTCTATAAACTCATAAGCTGCTTTGTGGTGTTTTATTGTTGATTGTTCCTCCGGCGGCCGCATCAATTATTTGCCTTGTTGATGGATTCAAACCGCTGTGAAATGTTTGAACTTGTAACCACAAAGGCAACCCATGGTGAGGGCACCTTCTCAAAAGATCTTTGTATCTCTCCCAGGCATCGTAAAGTGTCTCTAGATCCATCTGCACAAAAGAAGAGATATCGTTTTGTAATTTAGCTGTTTTAGCTGGAGGAAAATATTTAAGTAAAAATTTTTCGGTTATCTGTTCCCATGTGGTGATTGAGCCTCATGGTAAAGATTTTAACCACTGTTTGGCTTTGTTTCTCAAAGAGAATGGAAATAGCCTTAGACGAATGGCATCATCAGAAACTCCATTTATTTTAAAGGTATCGCAAAGTTCCAAAAAATTGGCTATGTGTGAATTTGGATCTTCATCCTGTAAACCATCAAACTGCACCAATTGCTGTATCATCTGAATAGTGTTAAGCTTTAATTCAAAATTATTAGCAGCAATAGTAGGCCTAACAATGCTAGATTCAATGCCTGCTAAATTAGGTCTAGCATAATCATACATAGTACGCGGAGCTGCATCCTGGTTTACTGGTTCTGCTGGTAGTGCTGGAGGTGGTGGAACGTTTTGATTCGCGTCCATCTCTTCTGGAGGTTCTGGCTCTTGCTCAGGTTCTTGTTCTGGATAATGTAAACTGCGTCTAATTTCTCTGCGATTTCTGCGTACTGTCGCTTCTAGATCTTCGTCAAAAAGTAGTGGTCCTGTTGGGTTGTTTCTAGTCATAAACTAAAAATACCTAGAAGGAAAAAGCAAAGAAAAATAGAATAAAGAAATAAAAGAAAAATAAAAATAAAAATAAAAATAAATAAAAACTGAAAATAAATAAATATAGTAATGGCTAAAGTAATAGAAATCAAGTTTTCATAATATTTCAGTTCCCCGGCAATGGAGCCAAAAACTTGATAACGACTCGCGATATTAAGTAATAAATTTTATAAAATTGATCACACCAAAGTAACTAATATCACGATGTTAAAGGCAAGCGCACCTATCGAATAATAGTATAGTTTAGTGGCAAGACCGAGTTATCGTACCCAAGGGAACTAAAAGTACTAATACTTACTTCCTTTCTATTATCTAGCCTAAAAATAAAAGAGGTTTGGTTGAAACTAATTCTAAAACTAACTAAAAGTGCACAAAAAGTAAATTGGGGAAAACTTTAAGGAAAAGCTGATTGATATAAGCAATACTTAAGGGAGAATCCACCTAGACTTCACTTGTTATTGGTTCTTGAGCTAGACGATTTATTCACTTGACTTGATCCATAGAGATCCCTAATTTATACTAAACCATCCGTCGAGGCGAAGAGCAACTAGGCCTAGGTTGTTAACTAAAGTTCCTTTATTAATTAACACCCTAGGTTGCAATAATTCGATCTATGGTTCCCCATATTAGGTTTGACCCTAATCCGGCAGATTTATGTCGCCCTATGTCTAGGGTTGCATGCAACTCTGCTTAATTATGGTAGATCTACTCTTATCACAGGGACTTTTGCTCCTCTACTTTAAGCACATCTGTTTCTTGAATTAATACCTAGGCTTATTAACACAAGAATTAAGCACACATAATTAAGAACAACTCAAGTATTTATCATATAACTCAAGAATAAATAATAACAAGATTCGTCTTAGGTTTCATCCCCCTCAAGTATTTGAGGGGTTTAGTTCATAATAAAGAAAGAAAACATCTCAGAAGAATTAAAATAACAAAACATAAAGAACCCGAAAACCCCTGAAGGAATTTAGGGAGATCCTCAGTCTTGATGTAGAACTCTGGCTTCTGGGATGAATCAATCGGCTTCCCTTGGAGTAATTCCTTGCTTCCACTCCTTGTGTTGGCTGAAAGATGGAGCTCATTTTTGGGAGAAAAGAGTACCTCCTTAGAGTTGCCTCCTAGGGTCTTTATATAGAGCTTTGGGGAGCCTTTCTTAGCCTCTAAGCATCCAAATCCTAGTGAAATTCCTTTTCCTCACGACTAGAACACGCCCGTGTGCCACGCCCGTGTGATTTCGACAAGAGGCCGTGTTCTGGAATGCTTGGGTGGCACGGCCGTGTGGCCAGGCCATGCTTGTCGGGGGCTGGACTGTGTGATCTTTGTGTGGCACGGCCGTGTGCCACGGTCGTGTGATAACTTCTTGGGCCGTGCATTTGTACATTTTGGCCATTTTCTCCGGTTTTTAGTCCATTTTCCATTCTTTTCTCTTCCCTATGCTCTCCTGAGTATAAGATATGAAAAAGAAAGATTAAGAGCACTAGTTCTCACTAAATTGATAATAATTCATCCGAAATATAGGTTAAACATGAGGTAAAAATATGTATAAATTAGCGTTTATCAGGGGCAATAAATAGTAATGTATCATCTACAATGAAATGATTATCCACCTCATGTTCAACATATAGGTTAATTCCTTAAACTTAACCCAAAAGGCTAACATAGCTATTGTGGTTATGTCATCATAAATCACCCTTAGATTATTTTACAACCTTACTGTACCAAGCTCAAGAAAATATATTAACAGGATAGTGTGAAACCCTAACGCAGTTTTAACTATTTTACTTAATTCAAAATAAGATATTGTGTCTGGGTCCTATTTAAGCCTAATCACTTCCTCACATACATATCTAACATATGGATCTTTTACAAGTGCCTACCCACGTGCAAAATAAGGTAATATTCCTCATCACACGATATTTGCAAGCATAAACAAACAATTTACTCAGCAAAAACTAGCAAAAAACAAAATCCAAAATAACGCAGGGACCACTTCTTTGAATACAACAAACAATAAGACATTACTAAAAGTAAACAACACAACATAGTAAGAATCCACCCTTTTTGGTATTCAAACATTTTTCAAAAGCTTTTTGCTTGGAATTATTACTTTTCTATGCAGTTCGGTCCCTATATATTTTATCCTACTATTGCATTGGAAATCGATAGCACTAACAAATTTCAACCACCACTGCAGGTTAAAAAACCCATTTTTTTGCCATTGAAACTATGATTAACAACCCTAGATTGTCGTCATAAACCCTTCAATTTTGGGTGTCTAAACTATACCAAATTAAAAAAAAAACCATAATATTTCTCCAAAAAAACCAATAAAAGATCACCTACCTTTCAATGTCGGTTACAGAGTCTGCCCTAATCGTATTAATCTTTGGCTCCCCTTCCTTTCCTTGAGATTTCTTTTGCTATCATAGATTTCTCATCCGGGTTAAACTTAAATTACACATAACTTGAGAATCTGAAACAAATGTCATGCATCATTATAACATGTAAAATCCTTGATCAAGTGCACGTATAACCCTATTGGCACGCCAAACGTATCCTAACTTTTTACTAAGTTCGCACAAGCATCATTCCCATATATATGTCATTACCAATCCCTATACATTATCACACAATTCATTTACATGTCTTGTAATCAATCAATTTTCACATTTGTACCCTGTACAATTACATAATAGCCAACATGACAATTCAATTCAGTCCAAAATCAACCATGCATGTCAAATTTGCTAGAATTCTAATTATATCTAAACATATATAAGAAATCGAACACAAAATCACATAAAACATAAAATAAGCCAGGAAGTTTCATATGAACTTACCTATTCAAAATGTGAAAAGAGTGGATACTTATGGACTAATATGCAATTTTAGTTTTTCCTCGATTAACTCCACTTCGATCCAATTCTTGATCTATATAATTATTTTATATCTCCAATCAATACAAAATATTTTCATACTATACCATGATATACATGATTTCATATAATTCTATTTTTTATTCTCCTCATATTTTATATTTTATTCAATTTAGTCCTTGAACTCGAGATAAGCATAACTTTCGATTCTTAGCTTTGGATTAAAATCTAATTTCATATATTCTTATTAAGGAATTTATAATTTTTATTTCTAACATGTTTTCATGATAAATTTTAAATTTATTCAATTTAGTCTCTAATTTAATAAAGTTGACAATAAGCTAAATTAACTTTACAATCTAGTCCTTTTTCATATTCTAAGCTTAAAATCTATCAATTTTAAGCCTAATTCTTTAATAAATTAACAATGTCAACTTTCTAAAACTTCAACAGTTTTTCAAATTGGTACATGGGCTACTAAATTAAGCTGCCATGGCCCCAAATCCCAAAAAATTACAACAATGACTTGAATTTCCTTACCAAATGAGGGTCGAATGTTTTTGAAATTTCTTTAGGTTTGTCTCTTCCATGGACGGCATGAAGAAAGAAAATGAAGAAGATGACATCTTTTCCCATTAATTTAAGTTTTCATACCTTAATTAATTAACCTAATCTTTAATAAGTTTACCTTAATCATCATTAAATTTGTTAGTGGAAAACAACACCATCATCCATTATCTTATGATATAAAATGGTCTATTTACCATTTTCAACCTTTGGTTAATTGCTATTTAGGTCTTTAAACATTTGGCCAATTCAAAACTTGTAGTGTCTGGACTTTTACAATTTAGTCCCTAAGTCTTAATTAACCATTACTTTAACAAAATTACTTGACCAATCTTTAATATATTTTTACATTATCCTCATATACCCCGTTTACGAAAATGAGGCCCCGAAACTATAATATCATTGAAAATCAGACCGTTATAATCATTATAACATATGAAGAATTCCATCAGTGCATCATAGTCGTATACCAATTTCCATATCAATTATAACATATCATACTTAATTCATATATTAAGACATCATATCACGATTTCCATTCTCAATTTTATATTTTAGTGCTTAATAAGTGAAGTCGTTCTCGTAAATGGATTCACAAATATCCAATCAATTCCCCAACAAATGGTGCACAAGCACATGTATACTTGCATAAAAATGAATCTTTGGTGTGTGAATAACACGACTTAATCCAACTGTACCATGAGGTTGCATAAAGCGCCATAAAAATTAATCTCTTAAATGCAAAAAGCTAAATTGTAACATAAGAGCTCAAAAAATATCCTACATGTCAACTATACTTGAGAACTATCCAAAATTATTTAATGAGCCAATTAACATATGCATCTCACAATATCATAAATAAAATCAACAACAGCATAATCTTAGAGATAGATGGCATACAACAAGTAATCATCCATTTCAATCAACATATCATGATTCATCATTTATACAAGTTCACATGTATCTTATCAAAGTATCATATCAATATATTTACAACGAAAATCAACTTAAACAACTTAATTTAGATTATAACACAGGATAAATTGAAACTTGTATTGGGCAAATCGAAACCGCTAAAGCTTCATCAATTTTCTCTTTCCCTCTCCCCTTTGAGCTCTCACCAATTTCCTTTGCTTTAAAAATGATATCAATATAATAAAACAAGTTAGAACAATAAGAAACAACAATCAATACCCTTTAAATTCAACAAAAACATGCAATGTAATCAAGCGATGTGTTTTTCTACTTCGATGCCCGCTTTTGAGAACTCAATCGAACCTTACTAAAAACTAAATCTAACCTTGGTTTCATATTTAGGAACTCAAAACTAGCCTTTGGACACCTAACTCTTAGCTGGAAACCTCTATATACCTCACATTCTCTTGAACACTCAATAATGACAACTTTGAGGAACTAAGTCTAAACTCAAATCAAATCTAATTCCCAACATCCTAATAACAATCTAAACTCATTCATACTACAAATCTAACCTGATAGCATAAAAAACTCAAGAAATCTCATCTACCTTACACTTACCCTATAAGCAATAACATAGTTGAGAAAAATAAGAAAAATCATTGGAAATCTCTTTTCAAGATTAAGGAATCATAGATTAATGTTAAAATAATCATTACCTTACTGAAATTTCAAAAATTAAGGCCAAAATAAGTCTCCATTAACTTATATTTTCTTGCTAAAATGGAGAGAATAGAAAAGAAAAATGAGAAATCATATTTTAATCTTAAAAACATTGATGGTTTTGCTAGGAAAATAAGTTTACATTCCACGATTTATTGTTAGGAATCAAAACCTTTGAAAATGATGGAGATATTTGAGAGAATTTTAAAAAAAAAATGTGCTTGTTAGAAAAATGAACCATTTAAACCCTTTCAAAAAAAAATTCCAAGAGTCTAATTGCTATTGGACCCTTAGTCAAATTACCTTTTAAAACTCCCAAGTGTTTAACTATAACTTTTGCTAATTTATAAAAACTACCCAAAATTTTATAAAATTTATAATTTAGTCCTAACCTCACTAATTAAACTAATCAAAACACATTAATCATTGTAATTAACTAGTAAATGATTTACAACTTAATGCGATGGTAATTTTAAAACACCTCTTGATTTGACTTCTCAAAATAACTCAGTTCACAATTCTAGCTATAAATCGACTTTTCTAATTCTTAAAAAAATATAGGGTTTTACACTAGCGGCACTTTATCATTCACAACAACTATAAGTAACTATAATTTACTTCTTTGATATAAATAGAACTTGGGAACACATTAAGAAACAATCAAAAGATATCCAAATACTTAAGCAAGCAAATTAGCAAGAAAATATTTTAATTCTTCATCTTTTCTTGTACGTAGTTTGTTGAGCTTTATTTAAAATCATTGTACAAGGTTCTTTTTAAAGCTTAATTTTGTGAACACTTATCTATTAGAGGTCCATCATTTGTTTGCTTAAATCTTCTCTTTGTATTAAAGAGTGCACTTAAGATTTTTAAGTAGAAAACCTTAAAGTGATTAGGGGTTTTAGTTTAGCATTGAAATCTAGGGGGAGGCTTCTATCTTAGCCTAAATAAGATATAGGAATTATAAATGTTATATCTTATCCTTGAAAGGTATCAATTCAAATTAGTGAATTGATAAAATCATTGACAAGTGAGGCTAAGGGCATTTGAGGCTGAATCACCATACATCATTGTGTCAATCTTTTTGAAAAGAATTTTAGATTGCCAATTTACCCTCTCTTAATAATATCCAATCCCTCGAGGTTTTTCACTTTCAAACTACAAAATCAACATATTAGCCTAACTTTCACTCCTAGATACATCGATCTGACATTTATTGTTGGGCTGCCCAACTATCTGATCTAAATGACTCTCCTACCTATAAATTCTCCATACCAAACTCCCTTACTTGAACCTAAATTTTCAAATCGTAAAATGGCTCTCTTAATAGTAAAAGATGAACTTCTATTGTCACAATCATGGTAAATTTTCAAATTTATTTTTTATTGTGTTATTATTAAATTCTATTTTAATTGCAACAAGCTAAAATATTAATATTTTCTTGATTATTAGTAATTTAAAGATTAACTTATTTTAGCTTGCCATAATCTAAATTTATGTGCATTAGATTATCGAATTAAGTTACACTTAAAGAGAGCTTGTTTATATATGACACCTTAAATGGCAAGTTCCTTTATGTGTCAAAGCTTATTATTATATTAGTTGAAAGGTAGATGCCCAAAACCAATACTTTTTATTTTTCATGTAGCAAAGTGATAGAAACGCTAAAAGATGTAACTCTACTAACGGATTTCTAGTTGATAGAAGACCAACATAAGAATATAGTTCATTTGTGCTACATGACGTACTCTTATTGTTGGGAGCATTTCTTGATAATAAATTGATTTCAATGGATGTTGAATGAAGTTTAATGGTCAACTAATCAATTTGGCATACTCCACTTGATGCCAATAAGGTTGAGATCAATCGACATGTTAGAGCTTACATGCTCTACGTAATTGGACTATATTTAGTGTCTTACTTCGAGTAACTTGAGATATGAGTAAAGTATGTAAATGAGGTCTGAAATGAGAATAAAACATTTAAAAAAAAAGACCTATAGACTAAATTGGCATCAAGATAAAAGTTTAATTATAAAAACCAAATTTAACATTTGGCTAAAGGAATTGTTGAGCCTTCAGATTTGATTGGTCACCCCGTTAACCAGTTCGTGTTCTTCCTAACATGGATGGTTAGAATAGAGAGGAAGAAGATTTTCTGATAAAGAAAGAAGTAATCCCATAGAGTGTCTAAAGAGCACTCTCCTTCAAGAGGTTCTTTAGAAATGTATATAAGGCGGGTTTTCGCGTCAGATTCTAGGTCATCAGAGTAGATCGAACTTCAAGTAGGGTTATGATATATTTTATTATAAATTCTAATACAATTTGTCCTTTACCTTATTGAAGAAGAGTTATAAAGTGACTCTTTTAAGCCAAATTTACATGTGTGGAATGTGTAATTGGGGGCTTACTACGTAAGTTTTAACTTAAAACTTTACTGAGTAAGTTCTGTTGTTTGACAATGTGGTATAGAAGTTAAAATGTTATCTGAGAAATGGTTTTAAGGAAATGAACCATGTTGTAGAATACTGCAAACTATATTTGAAGAAATGTTGTGAAATGTATTGTAAAATACCGCAAACTTATTGTAATCTATAAGATTCTAAAAATTTTATATGTAAGTGGTCGTGATCGTAAATCAGCAGACCGTAAGATTTGTAAAATCCCGTAAATAAAATGCGTGATCGTAAATTAGCGAACTGTTTAAGTGGATTCAAGATTGTAAATCGATGAACTGTTTAAAAAGTGATCATGATCATAAATCGATGAGTTAAAGCTGTGATAATAAATTAACGAGCTTTAAAAATGATAGTTGTGATCATAAATCAGCGAAATGTTTAAGTGAAGTCGCAATCGTAAATTGATGAACTCTTTTTGAAGTGTTTGTGATCGTAAATCAATGAACTGAAGCCGTACTTGTAAATGAACTTTAAAAATGACAGTTGTGATAGTAAATTAGCTAACTGTTTAAGTGGAGTCGCAATCGTAAATCGACGAGATGTTTAAGAAGTGATGATGATTGTAAGTCGATAAACTGAAGCTATGATCATAAATCAACGAGCTTTAAAAATGACAGTTGTGGTCATAAATTAGTGAACTATTTAAGTGGAGTCGCAATCTTAAATCAGTGAACTCTTTATAAAGTGTTCATGATCATAAATTAATAAGCAAAAACCATAATCGTAAATCAGAGAGCTTTAAAAATGACAGTCATGATCGTAAATCAGCGAACTGTTTAATTGGAGTGTTAATCATAAATCGATGAACTCTTTATGAAGTGTTCATGGGTCTATAATTAATCCTATGTATGGATCCTATGTTGTCCTTTTCGCTCTGTGTTGGAATAGAAACTTATTGTATTGTATTAGTAGATGAGATTTTACGAAAAAGGTTCTTGATAGGAGTAAAATTTATTTTTTCAATTTTTTCAGTGCGGATTTTACACAACATGGGGAAATCACTATTTCTAATTAAAAATTGATATTTCTAATTCAAAAGAAAAAAGAGCTCTATCATATATAATGAACTGCTACTCTAGGTTCTCACAAAAGAGAATCATTTCTTTCTTATTCACTCATTGTTCATTAATAACCCTAGTGATTGTATCGTAAATTAATGAACTGAAGCTATAATTGTAAATCAACAAGCATTAAAAATGATAATCATGATTGCAAATCAACGAACTAATCGAAAGTCGTGACTGTATTTCTCTACCTATTTCAACATAACTATCTTTAAACTTTAGTATGAACATGGATAATAATATTCATCATCAATTAATATAAGAACACCAACTTAAGCAAAACCAAAACTCTTGAAACTATATCCAATTCTCATCGTCACTAGTGATATGGGCATCCTATAATACAAATCTCACATATAATTTTTTAAATAAACTAGTGAAACCAGGAAATTTCATGGACTAGATAGCATAAAAAATTAACAACTCTTATGATGGGGTTTCACAAAATGCTAGTATATACAAATACAATATGATATACATAACATAACATTGAGAATGGTAAATATCACTTAAAATATTCTTCATAACAATGTCCTATTAGGAAACTCTTAATGGTTGATAAGAACCTTTAAAATATGATATAATGGAATTTACATACAATGTGATACGCAATAGTTTACATAGTTATTATGTGCTGCAAGCAATTGATGGGAGAAGAACTATCTAGTTTAAGCATCAATGATCTACAGAATCTCAGAAGAATGATGCATTAAAAATACTAATGAAGTTGGGGTAATTCTTCCATTCATTATAATTTTCAAAGCTTATTTGACTGTACTGCTCTTCTTGGAAGGCAAAAGAAGGAATTGCTTAAAGCCTCAAAAAATAGTCCCAATTAGATAAATCATTGTTTTGGGGAAGGACGAAAAAGAGCCTGTGAAAAAATAAAATAGAATGTCGATAATGACAATATATCATAAAGAAAAAGAGAAATAAAATAAAGAACACACAGATTTTACATGGAAACCCTTTCGAGAAAAAAAACACTGAAAGATGAGAAAAAATTCACTATGTTGAATTTGAATAATTATAAGAGGAATATACTATGTCTATTTATAGGTTTGTAAAACCATATTCTAGTAAGATTGAAACACCTTATTTTAATCAATATAAAATAGGTGGAGTTTAATAAAGTTTAAAAAACTTTATTTTAAAATAAAATAAAAGAAGTATAGTTCTATATGGATTTTACTTTTATTTTATTTTACTACTGTATTTTATTTAAATCAAAATTCAGATCATTTAATTCTAACAATCTCTACCTTGACATGAATTATCAATAAACAAGTTCTTCATTGCGAACTCTCAACGAACAAGTTCTCCACCTCTTCCATAAAACCCCTTGAGGGTTTAACTTCAACAATGAACACCAACCAAGTCTAAGCAATGCTTAAACTTGGTTATAGAAAGTGACTTAGTCATCATATCTGCAGGATTTTCATGAGTACTAATTTTACTCACAACAATATCACCACAAGCAACAATATCACGAATAAAATAATACCGAACATCAATGTGTTTTGTTTTCTCATGAAACATTTGATCTTTTGTAAGGAAGATTACACTTTGACTGTCACAAAATACTGTACTGATTTGAAGGTCTTCATTGAGTTCACTAAAGAGTCCCTTCAACCAAATAGCTTCTTTACAAGCCTTAGTAATCGCCATGTACTCAACTTCAGTGGTAGCAAAGTGACTGTAGTTTGCAAAGTGGCTTTTCAACTAATTACACAACCTCCAATTGTAAAGACAACCTGTGAGAGATCTTCTTCTATCAAGGTCTCTAGTAAAATCAGCATCAACATACTCAATTATTCTATCTCTAGCTCTTCCAAACTATAAGCAAACATCAGTAGTACCTTGTAAGTATATTAAAATCCACTATACTTTTCAATATTCTTTACCAGGATTCACCATGTATCTGCTAACTGCACTGACTACATATGATAAATCTGAACGTGAACAAACCATAGCATACATGAGAGATCCCACTGCAATAGAGCATGGAACATGTGACATGTACTCAATCTCATCATCTGATTGTGGAGACAAAGCCGATGAAAGTATGAAATGAGCTGCTAAAGGAGTACTAACAGGCTTAGCACTTTGCATATTGAACCTGCAAAGAACTTTCTCAATGTACCTCTTCTAACTTAGGTACAATTTACTTGATTTTCTATATTTAAAAATCTCCATATCAAGTATCTTCTTTGCTGGTCCCAGATCTTTCATCTCAAATTCTTCACTTGGTTGGGCTTTGACCTTTCTTATCTCTCATTTATCTTTTGTTGCTATCAACATGTTATTAACATAAAGAAGTAGATACACAAAAGAACCATCACTATTTTTCTTAAGGTAAACACAACTGTCAAAACTACTTCTTTTGAAATCATGAGACATCATAAAGGAATCAAACCTTTTGTACCACTATCTTGGTGACTGTTTCAAACCGTAAAGGAACTTTTTTAGCAAGCAAACATAGTTCTCTTTTGTACCATTGTTGCATGTAAATATCCTCATCAAGTTCTCTAAGCAAAAATTCAATTTTTACATCTAACTGCTCAAGCTCAAATCATGCATGGCCACAATACCAAGCAAAGCTCGAATCGAACTATGCTTTACAACTGGGGAGAACACATCTGTGAAGTCCACTCCTGGAATTTGACTATAACCCTTTGCCACAAGCCTTACTTTATATCTGGGTTCTTCAACTCTTAGAGTCCCTTCTTTTTTTTAAACACTCATTTACAACGAACAATCTTTTTACTTTTAGGAAGTTTCACAAGATCCCATGTTCTGTTTTTGTGGAGTGATTCCATCTCCTTTTGCATAGCAAACACTCATTTTTTTTAGTCTTTACAGCTAACTGCCTTAGAATAATTAGATGACTCTTGGCTTGCATCTATATCTTCAGCCACATTTAAAGTATAAGCAACTAGATCAGCCTCAGCATGCTTCTTTAGAGGTTTAGTTTCTCTTCTAGTTCTGTTTTTGATGATAGAGTGTTGTGGTAAAGAAGCAACTCTATTATCAATTTTTGTACTAGCTTGAGGAGTCAACTCTGTATTAATCTGATGCTCCACCTGCTTTTGATTTTCTTTATTGAAAGAGTCTTTAAGAGATAAGTTAGATAGCATAGTAGTTTCATAAAAAATAACATTTCTGTTAATCACAACTTTTCTATTTTCAGGACACCATAACTTATACCCTTTTACACCAGCTTTCTAACTAAAAAACACATTTAATGGATCTCGATTCTAGTTTTTTATTATCAACATGAGCATACGTAGAACACCCAAAGATATTTAAATCAGAATAATTATCAGGATTACTAGACCATATCTCTTTTGGAGTCTTTTTCTCAATGGCAATAGATGGAGATCGGTTGATCAAAAAAATGTAGTAGGGGCTGTTTTTGCCCAAAAAGAATTTAGTAAGTTGGCATTTGACAACATACATTGAATCTTCTCCATGATTGTTCTACAACGCCATTTTGTTGTAGAGTATGACGAACTGTCAAGTGTCTCACGATCCCTTCTGACTTGCACAGTCTATTAAACTCATCAGAACAGAACTCTAAGCCATTGTCTGTGCGGAGATATTTTATTTGTTTTCCTATCTGTTTTTCAATCATAATTTTCTAAGACTTAAATGCGGAAAACACATTATTTTTCTGCTTTAAGAAGAATGACCAAACTTTTCTAAAAAAATCATCAATAAAAGTTAGCATATAATTAGCTCCACCTCTTGAAGACACCTTAGATGGCCCCCACAAATCAGAATGAATATACTCCAACGTTCCTTTCGTATTATGATTCCTCTGGTGAATCGAACTCTCTTTTGCTTCCCCAAAACACTGTGCTCACAGAACTTCAGTTTGCAAATTCCTTACCTATCAATAAGTTCTCTTTTGCTCAATTTTGCCGTGCCATTCTCACTCATATGCCCTAGGCGCATATGCCAAAGTTTAGTAATATCATCATCTGACAAGAAAGAAGAAACGATAGCTACATCACCAGTAACAGTAGAACCCTGCAAAACATATAACTTGGCAATATTTCTTTGCCCTTTCATCACAACAAAAGAACCTTTAAAAAATTTTAAAACCCACTTTCAATTATGTATCTATACCCATTTAAATCAAGAGTACTCAACGAAATTAAATTTCTCTTCAATTCTGGAACATGTCGTACGTCACTAAGTGTTTTGACAATTCCATCAAACATCTTAACTTTAATTGTTCCAACACCTGCGATTTTACACGAAACATTATTTCCCATCAAAACAACACGTTCAGACACTGTTTTGTAAGTTGTAAACCAATCCCGATTGGGACTCATGTGGAAGGTGTAGCTTGAATCAAGTATCCACTCCTCACTCATTTTAGAATTGTTGACAGAAGCGACTAAAAGTTCACCATCGCTGTAGTCTTCTACAACAGCAGCTTCACCGAAATTTTCTAGTTGTTTTCCCTTTTAATTTGCAGCTTCCCTTTTAATCTTATTCTGTATCATATGACACTAAGATTTAATGTGCCCTTTCTTCTTGCAGAAGTTACAAGTTTTACCTTTGTTTGAAGACTTCGATATACCTTTAGATTTACCGCGAGGATTCCGTTCCTGTGTCCTTCTATGATTATCATCAGCGTTTCGATCTTGTCTCCCACGAACAATGAGACCCTCTCCCTGAGAGTCAAATTTAACCACAAGATGCTTCATCTTATCATATGAGGTCAAAGAATTATAAACCTCATCAACTATGAGAGACGCGCAGCTATATAAAATTGTGTCTTTAAAGGTTGAATAATACGAGGGCAACGAACAAAGTAGAATCAACCCTAAATCTTCCTTATCATACTGAACCTCTATGGCCTCCAAGTTTTGAGAGAATTTCTTTAAACACTGTTAAGTGTTCGTGCACAGGCGCACCTTCCTTCAAACGATGAGCAGAAAGACGCTGCTTCATATACAACTTGCTGGTTAGAGTTTTCGACATACATATTTGTTCTAGCCTCTTTCATAATGCAGCGACGGTCTTCTCCTTCATTACATCCTGTAAAAATTCGTTAGACAAATACAGATGTAATTGTATTAACGTCTTTCAATCATTACGCTTCTTCTCTTCATCCGTCAATATCGAAGGCATCTTATATATCCCTAGCATGGCTTCCTTTAAATTTATCTACGCAAGACTGTTTACATCTTAATCTACCACAACACAAATCTGATGTTGCGATCCAACAACAGAATTTCATACTTCAAAGACGTTATTACCGTGATCGAGATGAACAACCCGAAAGTTCTGATACCAATTTGTGAAAAAATAAAATAGAATGTCAATAATGACAATATATCACAAAGAAAAAGAGAAATAAAATAAAGAACACATAGATTTTACGTGAAAACCTTTTTGGGAAAAAACCACGGGTAGAGGGAAGAAAATTTACTATGTCGAATTTGAATAATTACAAAAGGAATAGACTATGTCTATTTATAGGCTTGTAAAGCCATATTCTAGTAAGATTGAAACACCTTATTCTAATCAATATAAAATAGATGGAGTTTATTATTCTAATCAAATTGAATGGTGCAGAAGGCTTCCAAAGGTTATAAATTTTATTATGAAGGATCGATAAACCAATATTGCAACCAATTCTAATCAATCCACGTTCACCACACCAATTGTTGAGCTTTTCGATTTAGTTGGTCGCCCCGTTGATCAGTTCTTGTTCTTTCTGACATGGATGATTAGAATAAAGAGGAAAAAGATTTTCTGGTAAAGAAGAAGATAATCCCATAAAGTATCTAAAGAGCAGCCCCCTTCAAAAGGGTATTTAGAAATGTATAAAAATGATTTTTCAAGTCAAATTTAGAGTCACCAAAGTAGATCGGACTTCAGTTCAAGTTATGATATATTTTATTATAATTTTATAGAAGGAATAATTAGTTTAAGTGAAATTTATTTCTCTTCTATTAAGTACGGTCGACACAAGTCCACTATTGGTATGCTTGTAGATGGTGGATTTTAGAGAAATCCATTTCTCTTTCCATTTTTTTTTCTTATTTAGTGATCCTTTTTTATATCGAAATAGAAAAAAATTACTTCCTTCTATTTTTCTCATCAATCACTTCAAGCCCTAAAGATAGTAAACCATATTAAAGATTCAAATTTCCATTATTAAAATGTTATTAATCATGAGAGCTTCAGAAATCAAAAGAGAATCAATGCTGAAATAGTTATGCTTAAAATAACTTTAGAGCTTTTTATGAAGGAAGTGAGGAGGGTTTTTCCTATTATTATTAATTATGTTGAAATAGTAAGAATTTATATAGAAAATGATGAATTGATGAAAAACATTTGTTAGGTTTATAAGAGGAAGCTACAAGTTCTACAAGAAATAAGGAGAAAAAGGAAAAGAAAAAAGATTGGATGGATTAATCTTGTATTAGTGAATTGTATTTATGAAAACTTGGTTTATTGTTGATGGTTCGACCCACATAAAAATACTACTGAATTCGTCGATTTGCGTTTAAGGAAAATTGAACTCAGTACAAGCCAAAACACATGATTTTATTTTCCTTTCAATGTAAATTCCAATTGTACAAATACATTTAAATAAATTCCAAAATATAATGTATAGGCTAGTATTAAAGGATATGAATTTTAAAATTTAAATAAGCACTAAAATGAATGGATTCTCTCTGCGAGACTATCGTTTCTGGTGTTTGTTCTGAGAAAGGTGAAATCCTTAAAAAAGTACGTTTTAGGGATAATGATGACAATGAGAGTATGGATTTAGAGGCAAATCAGATTGAGAAGATAAAAAACTCTTAGAAAGACAAATTAATGGGTTCTTCTTCTAGATCTGTTGGGTTCGTTTTAGAGTTAAATGAGGATTTAGAATTGTTGGTAGGTGATGTTCAAAAGTCCTTCATCAATGATATTCTATCAATCAAATTCTCTGACAGAATCCAACATATTTTATTCGAGACATGAAAAATACTGTGGTTTTGAAGCTCTTGGGTCACAATATTGGTTTATCGATCCTTCATAATAAAACCTATAACCTTTAGAAGCCTTCTGCACCATTCCATTTGATGGACATTGAGAATAGCTACTTGTTGGCCAGATTCGGTAATAAGGTTGACAGCAAAAAAGTTCTATCGGAGGGGCCGTGGATTATTTTTGGTCGGTATTTGACTATGCAACCATGGATGATTTTGATCGATCTGGAACAAAAATTTTCGAGCGTGGTTATGGCATGGATTAAACTCCCAGGGTTGCTAGGATATATGTATAAACATAATATTTTAATGGAAATAAGGGGCCTGGTGGGTAAAGTGGCCAAACTATATCTGAATACTGATAATAGAACAAAAGGAAGATTCACTTGCTTGGTAGTGTACATTAATCTAAACATGTCGTTGGTATCCCATATTTTAATCAATGGTAAGTTACAAAAAGTTAGAGTATGAGTTTTTACCAACGATGTTGTCATTGTGGAAGATACGGTTATCTGAAGGAGGTTTGCCTTTCTAGGGTCTCTGAACCCAGCTCTGTAAAACAACCACCGTCGTCTAGTACCTTGACAGAAGTGGAAAAAATTATCGTTAATGGTCAGAGGAGACTAACAAAACTTACGAGCTTTGAATTCTAGTTAAAAGGAAATCCAGGAGGAAAACAAGGGATCTTTCAAAGATTGAGGTGAAAATCACAGCAAAAAATAATGAAGGCTTCCGTTACAGAGCTTTAATTAAAACATATCACAATTCTAGAAGCAAATCTGGAGCAGAAGATTAGAAGATGGAAGCTAGGAGTAATAAAGGAAAGGAGACTTCGTTAGGGGATAATCAAGAGCATGATTTTTTCTACGTGATTGGAGACTAGGTGGCAGCCAGAGGTCAACAACAAAGTCCCTTTAAGGAAATAGGTTTTAAAATTTTAATTAATCTAGTTAGTTTTAAAAAGATTGTCAAGGGCTTAAAAGTTGAGCTTGTCTGGTCCAGGAACCAGGTTGATAATTCAAGCCCAATAGAAGTTGGGCCTCTCTTGACCCATGGAACCAATAATCTGCAGTTGGTTAATGTATCGGGCCAGGCTATTGGGTTATCTTCCGGGCGAAGGGATAGGAAAACTTTACCCGTTCGAAGTCACGTGAGGTTATCTGTCGACGGCAATCATTTGTTATAGGGGTTCCTGTCAGTGAACTCGATGTTCGAACAGGTGAAGGTGAGATTCCAGACTCAGGATCGGGCTCTTTCAACGTTGACAGTGATAGTGTCCTAGAACTCCCAACCAAACCAACTTCTTCGATGCTAAGTCTATTGGAAGCTCTAGTCGCCGTCTCCACCAGAGGGCTAAACCTTAGCGAACACATGACCAGGGATTTAAATTGCGGTCGCGGCCGCGTTTTCGGTCGCGTTGCGTTTATCGCGGTTGCGAACATAAAGGATGCAATTGCGGTCACTGCGGGTATCGCAGTCGTGAATTTTTCATTATAAAACATAAATAGCGGTAAATAGCGGTTTCGGTGGTAGCGGTTTCGGACGTCACCGCTACCGCTATATAACGGCCGCTATAGCGGAAGCGGACCGCTATTTAAATCCCTGCACATGACAAATTCTTTCAGTCACTGTCCTAGTTGACGATGCCCTATCGGAGGGAGCCAAAGTTTCAGATTCGGTAGCTGGTAGATCAAAGAATCAGGGGAGAATAATGAGAGGGAAAGCAAAGAGTTTTCAAGCTTTTAAAAAAATTAATAAAATCACATGGGCAATAGAGCAATTTTAAGGTTAAAAATTCTTATAAAATTTGGTTATGTACCCCTATGTCTAGGTTGGTTGAGGCTATTTCGACAGAAAGTATGGAAGGTTGGTCCTAAATGGTTCAAATGCAGCGAAAGGACCTCAGGCCTGATTTATAAACTATGGGCAGTAAAATCTAATTGTTTTATCTTAATTTTATTATTATTTTGATCATATGGATTTAAGTTTAACAATATTTTCTTGAAATTTTCAAGACGTAAGCATCAGATTTCTCTTTGTCTTCCGTGAATTTAATATTGAGTATAAATCAGATATTGTGTCTACTAGAACAAAAAATTAGCGTAATAAAGTAAGTTCAATTATTGATAAATTGAGTTTTGATTTTTCTCACAGTATTAAGGCTACTAGATTTTCAAGAGGAATTTGAGTGGGCTGGAAGAAATCTATTCAAATTAGTGTCATCCATAATCATCCCCAATTCATTCTCCTTCATGTTTATGGCAGCGTACCCAATAACTTCTTTTTTTTTATCTTTTTTGTTTATGGTAGTCCTGACAAAACAAAGAGGAATTCTCTATGGGCTAATTTAATAATCGAGTTACCTAATGATCCTTTTCCGTGGCTGATTATAGGAGAATTTAATGCTATACTGTCACTTGATGATAAGAAAAGTGATCGTAGCATAGATAAGAGATGCAAATTTTTGTAGTAATTTTGTTGAGTCTTGCAATTTACAAGATTTAGGATTCATTGGACCCTCATTTACTTGGCAAAGAAGCAATATGCATGAAAAGCTAGATTGAGCGCTTGCCAATGACCCTTGGATATCATCTTTTTTGCACTATCTTGTATATCACCTTCTGCGCATCAAACCGGATCACATGCCCATTTTTCTCAAAACCAATTTGGATATTAGCGCTCCTAAAGGGCGTCTCTTTTAGTTTCTTGCAGGATGGGCAAAACATACGAATTTTCCTAATTTGGTCAAGAATAAGTGAAGTTATTCAGGTAATATGGCTGACTCTATTAATGATTTTACCTCATATGTCAAAGAATGAAATAAGCCTATTTATGGTTTTTTAAGTACTCACCAAAGACAGCTTATGAGATCGCTTACGAATATCCAAAAGGCTATGGATCGTTTGTCCTCTAGTCGGCTAGTCAATCTTGAAATAGATGTTTGGGATGAGTTAGAAAATGTGCTTAACCATGAGAAATTACTGTAGAGGCAAAAGGCTAAGTGTGATTGGCTTCAGCTTAGAGATCGTAACACTAAGTTTTTCCATACTCGTACAATTTAAAGGAGGAAATTCAATCATATAATGGCTTTACGTATCGTTAATGGAGAGTGGTGTTCTGACTAGAATATTCTTAAAAATGTGGTTGTAAGGTTCTTTAAGAAACTCCATGGAGAAATCCCTACTCCCATACTAGACCTTTCCTCCAATATCTTTCCTCGCCTTAAAAATCAGGATATTTTTTTTTTTTTAGAAAAGTCAATTTCAAACAAAGAGATAAAAAAAAAAAACCCTTTTTGACATGGTTCCACTTAAGGCTTTGGGAAGCGATAGGTTTCATACGCACTTTTTCCAAAGTCAGTGGGATTTTGTTGAAGGTGCAATATGTTAATGAGTTCGAGGAATCTTTGCTGGTAATAAAATCGAGACAGAGCTGAATAATGCTTTGATTGTGTTTATTTCGAAGAAAGATAGACCAAAGGATTTTCATCAGTTTTTGCCCATCAATCTTTGCTCGGTGATGTATAAATTGGTGATGAAAGTGGTTACTAATAGATTTAAAGTGGTTTTTTCGAATTTCATCTTGCAGGAGCAAGCTCAATTTATTGCTGGTCGTACTATTTTCAATAATGTTATCATTGCGTAAGAAATCATTCATTCTATGTGTAATAAGAGAATTGCTAAGAATTGGATGGCGATCAAGCTAGATTTGGAGAAGACCTACGATAGAGTTAGTTGAGAATTCATTGATGTGTCTTTGTTAGTAGATAGGATTCCTGAGTCCCTTAAAAAAGTGATTATGGACACCATTTCTTTTTCTTTTATGCAAATATTATAGAATGAAGTTCATACTAAAAAATTTATGTAAAAGGGATTAGACAAAGATGTCTACTATTACCATATCTTTTTGTTCTTTACATGGAATGGTTATGTCACATTATTCATGCAGAAATTAATACTGGTAAGTAAAATTCGATTCGGTTATCAAGATTGGGATCAGCGTTATCTCATCTTTTTTTGCAGATGATCTAGCCATTTTTGGCAAAGTAGAGGTGGAGCAAGCTTATTTGTTAAAAGGAATTCTAAAACACTTCTGTGATTTTTCAAGGCTCAAAATTAGCGCAAGGAAGAGCAACATGTATTTCTCCAAAAGAGTTGAGACAGAGTTGTGTAATCAGATTAGCTAGACATTTAGAATTCAAAAAGTACTTAATCTTGAGATTTATTTGAGGTGCCTCTTCTTCATGAACGAGTTACTAAAAGTACTCTGAATTTCATGGTAGAAAAATTGAGATGTAAATTGTAAAATTGAGAAGCTAGGAAACTTTCCTTTGCGAGAAGAGTCATTCTAACTCAGTCAGTTCTAACTATTCCAAATTATTTCATGTAGTCCATGTCAATCCTAAAAGGCGTGTATGATGAGATCGAGAGGATAACTAGGCAGTTTATATGAATGTTTTTGTGGGACATCCAAAACTTGCTTTGGTGGGTTGGGAGTCCATCTGTTAGCTAATGTCTCAAAAAGGACTTGGATTTCGACACCTTCAGGATCAAAATAATTCATTTCTTATGAAGATTAGATTCAATTTGGTCACTATGAAAGATGCTTTATGGCTTAGAATCCTTCGTTCTATGGATGAAAGGATCACATTCCAAATGTTCTTATCAAAAGTCAATGTTCACACTTATGGTGTTCCCTTTCTAAGGTTTAGCCCCTCTTTCATGAGAATCTTATGTGGTTTGTCGATAATGGAGCTGATATTTGTTGTTGGAAGGATTCTTAGATTCCAAGAATTAGTCCTCTTTTTTTTAAGTTTCAGCTCATGTAAACCTTGACTTGGAGAGCACTCGAAAGACTGGATCTTACTTGATGGTTCATGGAACTTAAATTTGTTTCGTATTTGGTTGCCCACGAAAATGTGATTAAACGTATAGTGAGTATCCCCCTTCATTTTGCTGATGGAGTAGATAGGGTCATCCAGGCTTAATTTGGCTCCAGATCTTTCTCTGTTCACAGTGCTTATTATGCCCTAAAAGAAAAATCTTAGCACCCTATAAATGTTAGTTAAAAGGATGTTTGGAAATACCAAGGTCCTCAAAGGGTTCTTTTCTTTGGATTGCATTCAAACAGAAACTTCTCACTAATTTGAGGTGTACTAGAAGAGGAATTGGTCATTCCAACGCATGTCCTTTATGTGGTCATGATATGAGGACATTCTACATGTTGTTCGAGACTGTACGACAGCAAAAGAAGCATAGGTGCATGTGGCTCTGTTTGAGAAACAACACAGATTCTTTTCTGACCCCTTTCAAATTTGATTTTCCACTAATCTTTGTTGTCATTTTAAGTTGTAGGATCAAGAATTACTTGGTCGTGCCTGTTCAGATTAATTGCATGGGAAATCTGGAAGAACATGAACTTATCCATTTTCCAAAATACAACTTGGACGACTTATGATATTATCAAAGTTTCTCCAAATTGGCGCAATAGTTTTAACCTTTTCTTAATAGTTCCAAGGCTAACCATCTTAACCTGGCAATCCACTCTCATTATGATGGAAATTAGGTTCCACTTATTCTCTAATAGAGTTGTGGCCAGAGATTCCGAGAATACTTCCACTAACAAAGTGGTTCGTGATCAAGATAGATATTAGATATTAGATATTGGGCTTTAACCACTATCTTAGTAGATACACGCCTTTTAAGGTTGAACTTTAAGGCATTCTTGACAGACTCCTTATTTTACTAAACAAAAGAGACAAGAAAACCATGATTCAAACAGATAACATAAAAGTGGTTCAAGCTTTGACTATGGAGAAGTCGATGGACTCAAGTATTGCCTTGCTCAAAATGATTCAACGACTTATGCACTCTAAACGTCAATAGGAGATCAAGTATGTACCTAAGGAATGCAACTTAATTGCAAATCAATTGGCAAAAATTAGCCTTACATGACAGGCAACGTTAGAGATTTTTGAAATACCTCCTGGTATTTTGTCTATGGTTCTTCACGGGGACAAGGCTTTTAGCGTCTATTAATAGTTTATGTAATTTTATTTTATTTTTCACCAAAAAAAAAAAAACCCTAAAAAAAAATTCAAAAAAGTCAAATGTTGAAATCTATTGAATATAATCGATAAGCATTTCGCATAATATATAGTGAGGGAGTATATTATATTTAAAATCTATTTAGATATTTGCAAATATTGTTTATATGCATTAAAATTTTTTAAAAATAACAATACCGATACACACAAGTACTAACAGGAAAAACATAAGCACAACAGTACAGTACTAATTTATATACCAATTGCAGTAAATAGTCTACGTAATTTTTTTATTCGAATTCTAAACGGGCAAATTTCTACCTTTTAAGGGATAGCATTAGCCAATGCCCACTGGGAGCAACGATCTACTGGCCAGAAGGAGAGTAAACACACCAAGCTTTTGGCAGCCAAATGCTCTTACAACTATAAGCACTCCATCAAATACATGACTAAACTAGCAGGTATGCCTTGATGAACTTAAAAAGTTGTAACTAAACCGTAATAGTTAAAACCCAAAGAAGTTTTCAGATTACCAACTTAGGCAAATAACCTGATTTTCCACAGCTTCATCAATACCCTAGTTCTAAAACCAAGTAGATAGCTTAATCGCTTCTGAACTAAAAAAAGCTCCATCATACAAACATTTCCAGGTTTGATGTCTACTTCAAACCAAAAGAATTGCCATAACACCAAATTTACTTGAAAAAGAAATAAATAAAAACCTGGCAACTATCAAATACCTGGAGCATGGACAGTACAATAGTCCATGAATAACACATTGGATGCAAGTGATCCCCCCCCCCCCAACCTTTTCTTTTTTTTTAAATGATATGAAGGTTTAGTAAGAAAAATTAATACAAAAACACAAAACAGAAAACTTGCTCATGCCGCCCTTTAAAATGTAGAGTCCACTAGTTAATGCAAATCAACAATCATTCAGGACAAGGTTCATTTCCAAATATTACTACTCTAACTAAAAATCCAAAACTGCGTCTGATACTCTTCAATAAAGTTCTGGACAGAGCCAAATTATAATATTTGAATTTGGAACAAACTGCAATGAAAACATTAAAAGAGTAGTAGCGTTCCCTTCTCAACTCTGATACAGAACCAACTTACTTACCTAGACTTGAGCTCACCAATCTTTTACTCCCTAACCGACCAAGATCTGATTGACCCTGAAAATTTTTGGAGCAAAGCTTAAAGTAATTCAAAGAAGAAATAGAATCTAAAATAACCACAAATACAACTCCACTAACTGTCTTCCTACCAACATAGGACTCGGAATTAACAACCTAAACCCTCAAACATTCTTTCAACCGAGTACCAACGAAGAATGGAAACAATTGAATAATGTTTTCCATCCACACCCCAAGAGTATCGTGTGTAGCAGAGACTTGCCACTTGCCAGAAATTCAGATAAGGTTAAAAACAACGAAGGAATTGAGAAAGAAAAGAAATTAATGGAATCAATCATTTCCCATTATCATTAAAGCTATCATTAAAGCGTGCAATAACTCACCTAATCAAGCCTGTTATATTGATTTAGTACCGATTGTAAGCTTTCCCAAAATCTTCACGCCTCTGACGCTGAAACTCACCATAAGAGTCATGAAGCCTAGAGGAATAATTTTCCATAGGATTTGGGTACCTGCCCCTAGAATCCATAGGTAAACCAGCTCCAGCATAATGAGCATGGACAGACAGGCCATCATATTCAGAATAACCCTGCTGTTTATAAGCACCAAAGCTTGAAGCAGACATTTGTTGCCGTGCCTGTTGCTGACGCCTTTGGGCATCAAATTGAAGAAACTCTTCCCACTGTTTTGTATGCGTGTCCCTCAATATAGCTGATTTCTTGATGTAGTTCTCTCTCATCTCCTTGATAGTCTAAAATTTGTAAAACCACAAGTCAGAATCAGAATTTCCATGCTGATACAACAAACAGTGGAATGGCTCTCCTCTCCCTATATCATTCGATGATGAAGACCACACAACAGCAGTTCTTTCTTCTTGTCCCCCAGTGTAAAAGAGGTCAGATAATTCAATGTGAGAGCACATTGACACTGATAGATACCTCACACACTCATCTCTAACATTCAACACACACCATAAGAAGCCCATAAACAATCTAAATGATGTATGGCTTTCCATAAACAGAGATAGTCTAAGGGTATACAGATTAGCCCTATAAGGATGAACAAGAGGGAAAAAGTCTACACAGCACTCCAGGAATATGTTCTACCAAGAAACAAAGTAAGAACAAAAACTTCTGTTTCCGGCTTTAGAGTTTTGAACTTCATGGTGTTCATTGTAGTTAATTAACAGTACAGAAAGTTACAATCCAACATTGATAACTAAGTTATAAAAAATTTTACCTTATCTCAGAAAGATATAGGCTTGTCAAAGAAACCATTTAGCACCAAAAGCACACACGATAGTCAAACAAGATAAACATCTTACCTCCCGATGCTTATAATTCTCTTCATCTTCTTCCTTATCACGAATTCTTCCAAGTTCCATTGCCTCTCTCTTAAATTCCAACTCCAACTCATCTAACGTTTGAGGGAAGGCATGGTATTCAAACTGATTGCCAGATTGCAAATCAGATCCCCGTCTCTCAGTATCCCATCCCTCAGTTCTATAAGCTCCCATGTTTCGATTATGACCATCGTAGGAATTAAATGAGTTGCCACCATAAGGTAAACGGCTTGGGGATTTAGAGTGGCTCGAGCGACTTCTAGCTCCATCATTACCATAAGCTTCATGAAATGAAGAGTATGGTAAGCACTTGATTCAAATGCGCAAAGATCAGCTTTTAACTAGACACAATATCTTATATTCACAAAGTGCACCCATCCGTTGCAATCCACAAATGCTTTCAGTAAATAAGTTTTGGAGACAATCCATTCAATTCGGACCAACTCTTGACATTACTTCAGAATTGTATACATAATGCTTGAACATAAGAACTTACCTCTTGCTGCAACAAATGATAAAATATAAGCAGCATTATTAAAATTTACAATCAAATAATTTTTATAAGGACATACAGGATAACCTAGACAGCAAACACGCCACGAGCATGGGATTACCAGCTTTATATTGATGCCGTAAACATATCCTATGCTGTCCCTACCTTGCGGAGAATCTCTAGAAATTTTCCGTAGATCCTCGCGTACACGGTCTTCCACAGCCTTATCTTGCCTACCAAATCGTTGTTGGAAGTGTGGTGAGTTATGTGGTCCTGAATGAGCCCTTTGTGATTCAGGACGTCGCAACCGTGCACCGACAGGACTTCGCTCAGGTGACCTTGATCTGCTCATGCGAGAACTAGAAGAGCCCCTTTGATCACCTTCATCCTTTACTTTGTGTACAGCATCCACACCCTTTTTCAATATTAACCTATCCTTCCCACTAACAATTATAAACTTCTCATTCATTTTGATTTTGCAACCAATATCTTTCTCGATCCTCTGAATAACTTTCTCGGTGAAAAGTGCTCTGGCATGTGGGTCTCTAGCAGGTACCCTTTCAAAAAAATCTTGAGACTTGCGATTTGCTCCAAGAGTGGAGGGGCAACCCTACAAATATATGAAGCAGCATCACACCTAAGAAACAAGGGAATGAATCTTCTCTTCTCTAGGAAATTAAGAAATTCTACCATTACTTCTACCTATCTCAAACAGGGATATCTGCCATTACTTCAATAAGAAATTGTGAGTGCAGAAAGAAAAGATAAAAGCAAAAAAAAGAAAGTGGGGGGGGGGGGGTTTACATATACAAGCAGGTAAAGGTTTATCACATTATAAACAGGTTTTCATGATATCTGTGTTATTGAAGCAACTAATGGTACATTCGAACAGAAACACGAACCCATTGATAGTTAATACCTGAGTAAAGTGACCCGATTCTCCACAAATTTTGCAAATCATTTCTTCTTCTTTCCTCTTCTTCCAATTCCTCTCAGTAGCCTTGGATTTAGCCTCCCAGACCTTGGCTTCCCGGCTAGTGAAGTCAGTGGGGACAGCATTGGGGTCACGCTGTTCCTCTTCCTCATTTGAAGCAGCATGAGAACGTTTATTCTCTTTCACCCTATCTTGTGCCTTGGAAACTGCCGACCCTAGCGGGCCAGTGTACTCCTTGTAAATTTCACTGAAATCATCATCGATATCTGGGTCTGGTCTGTTTGCCATCGATACTAAAACAAACTAACCATATAAAATTCCCTGCCCAACCGATTATATTCATCAATATCTATCATCTGGAAGCAACAACTAGAGGAAAAAAAACATATATGCAGGGAACGTTTATAATTATTATGAAGAAACAACCTCTTGCACTGTTTCTAGGTTCCGAGTTGGATTCCCATCAAAATCTATTTATATAAAATTGCAATACAGAAAATCCATTCGAAGGCAATAAGCAATATCGTAATATCATATAAGTATAATCAGTTCAGCGATCGAAAACGCAGAAAATAAAAGAGGAAAGGGAAATTATACCCGGAAAAAGAGAAGCTTTTGAGCGGCGAACAGTAACTTCGACGATGAATATAAAATCTTCTAGGGCTGTGGCTGGGGCTGAGGCTTTTTACTTTGTTTTTGGGGACATGCTTTTGGGACTTTCCTCTTTAATAAATACTAGCTTACTTTACCTGTTTAATATTTAATAATTAAGTAAGATATTTTTTATTTAAAATATTGAATATAATTAAAAAATATTATTTTATTAATTAAAAAAAATTTCAAACCATAATTAAAACATTTTCAACATATTCAATCTATAATATAATATAATTTTATTTAATTAATTCAAAATGACATTATTTAAAAATAATAGTTGATTAGCTTTATTAATTTTAATATATTAATTAAGTGTCTTTTACACAAATAAAATTAATATAACTTTTCTTAAATAAATTTTTTAACTAATAATTATAATTTAAATGATAATTATCACAAAATTTTCCCTTACATTATATGCTTAGAGTTCTATTTAAATAATATCTCTATTTTAAAATTAACCCAACATTTTTTTAACTAATAATAATATTAAATTATAATATTTTAAATGTGTAATAATTATCTATTAAATTGTAATTATTTTTACTTCAATTTTTTATTTTAAATGCGAATTTAATAATATGATAGAAAATAAAGAACATTCTCGTCAATTCAAAATTTTTTCCAAACTCAACTTTTATATAAAAAGAGAGATATTTTATTTCTCACCCTTATTCTTGTATAATTTTCATTTTAACCCTCATATATTTGAAAATTTTATATCAAATTCTACTTAAGCCCTATACTTGACTCAACTTCCATAACTAATCTCTATACTTTAATATTAGTAAATCTAATCATTTATTTAATAATTTATATTTTTTAGTTTAATAGTTAATACCCCATGGGTCATTAAAATTAATGATATTATAATAAACAATCAATAAAAATATAACATGTGTACAAAATTTACATCAAATCCATGCCATAATTTTTCAAAATAAATAATCCAAAAATTTTTAAAAATTCTAATAAAAATCTTGAAAATATAAACAAAAACTATAATAACATAAACAATTATCTTTTCAAACACACAAAATTCTAAAAATTTAAAAATTCAACATTAGTGTATTGTTGAATTAACTATGTGGTTTGATGCGGTGGGATGACATGCTATATTAATGGTGATATGATGGGGTTGTTCTAGTTGTTGAGGTCCAACAAGGGATATGTATAAAAATTGCCCTTAGTCTAATGAAAGGTTTTAAAGTGACTTTACTTAAGATAAATTATATTTGTGAAACCTTTGTGTTACGAGCAAAATTTATCTAAAAAATCTTCTGTATATTTCTTTTCGAAAAATTGGAAAGAAATTTCTATGGTTTGATTGTTATTGTGAAATTCTCATGAAGCTTCGAAGGTGTACATTGTAGAGTTGAACACTGTTGAGATAGTGAGATTTCACGGTGTGCTTGTTTTTATCATTTCCAATAGAGATATCTATTTTACATTGCGATTTTAGAAGAAATTACATGAGACTTTGGGGACAAGGTTGAATTTCAATATAACTTTTCATCCATAGACCAATGGTTAGCTTTAGAGAGTGATTCAGATTTTGGAAGATATTTTATGATGTTGTGTGATTTGTCATGACTATTATTTACATCATTTTTTACATATAATTGTAGCTTGTTCAATAGTAAATCAAATCATCTTAGTATATATTTATGTTTTTATGTTTGAAATAGTGATTTATGTTTTTTAGTAGTTTTTATTACATCTTAGATATCTAAATAAGGTTATATGGTCTTGTAGGACAAATTGGGAGCTAAAGATGCATATTCGAGCCGATATTGTTGCTTATGCTGCACACCAAGACATCGATGTTGCAACACCGAATAAAGAAGCAAAAACAAGTCCTGAAGCAAAACTGCCTACTATGTCGCAACATCGACCTATGTTGCAACACAACTTCTACGTTGCCCAAAAATCCCTACACATGATAGCTGAGTTTTTTAGGGCAATTAGGAGTATTTTTCCTAATCAAATTCTAAGTACTTCAAGGATAGTTTAGGCACTTTAATATTCCAATTTTAGCCTATATAAAAGCCATTGTAAGTAGATTAAACACACAATTGGAGGGAGACAAAATTCTTTTAGGTTTTTTATTTCGCTCTTAGTTTTTACTTAGTTTATTTTATGTTCGTGTAATCGGAAGATCTTATTCCGAGGCTAGACGATCGTGAGCTTATATTGCTTCGGAGTCGTACTTTTACATTGATGAAATCCATGAGCATCTTTTTCCTTTATTCTATTCTTTATATCTCTTTCTTTAACATTGTTAATTAAATGTTTGTATAAAGATTAGAATTAATTTATGTTTTATACATATTTCGCATGTTTCAACTATATTAACCTAATTAATTGGTTAACAGGTAGAGTTTAATTTGGATTGGTTGGATCTAGTTAAGTGTAATAAAACCCTAAGATTGACGACATTAGGAAGTCATTTAGGTAGGAATTCACTCGAAATTAGTATTGTCTACCAATCATCACTTAACAAATCAATGGTTAAGAAAGAACTTAAACCTTAGGCTTGATGATCCTAGGAAGTCATATAGGTGGGAATTAACCTAAAATTGGTATTGCTTATTCGTGAGAACCTTACCCTGCCTTGGTTTGAACTATGTCATCAAGAGATGAGTAGTTCTTTCAGACTAGTTAGATTAGTAGAAGGTTGAGAAGCCTTACTAAGATAATTAGTAGTCAATTATTTAAAACCCTACATCAATAATTAATCAAGTAAAACAATTGGATCTAGGCTAAAGGAACCCGCGTTGTAACGCCCCAAATTTTGGGCCTAGGAGAAATGGGCTTCAAGTATCGAGGAATTTTGGATTTTTAAGGGAGTGGAAAAAAAAACAACAAATTGCAAGTTTGGTATGTTGGTCAAGTATGTTGGAGTGTTTCGGGATGTCTGGAAAGTCCTGGGTTCAACCAGAACTTTAGTGAAAATTTTGGGTTTTTCCATAAAAATGGATTAGGGTCCGCTGGTAGGCTTTATAAATATTTTTGGCTAAAATATATCACAAGTGGCACACCTAGCCCAGTGGCGAAGGCGCTAGGAGCATGGAAGGGGACCTAGGTTCGAGACCTTACTCGTGCAAGTTGCTTTGTTTATTCAAAAAATTAGGTTGCGGGTTAATAAGCCTTAAAAATAATTAGAGAGGAAACATGACACAAGAGCGCCTGGGCAGTAGTGGCTGGTAGTGTGCTAGGGATCCTATAGGGCGCAGGTTCGAACCCTGGGCAGCGAAATTCTTATAATCAGTTGCGACTGAAATATAGCATAAAGTGAGCTGCAGTGCAGTGGCCAGCAACATATGGATGTTCGAGGGTAGGAGTTTGAGTTGTTCCATGCGCAAAACGAGTCTTTTTTTGCTGCTCATACCAGGAAGAATTGGTGTTTGACCGAAACACCAAAGGTCTGACGTGGTTGCTACCGGTGGGAAGGATTTTGAATTCAAAATTGGTTGTAGATAAGGATTGATGTGATATGATGGAGATAAAATTTATGAAAATAAAGGAATTTAGCTTGGTTAAGAATTGGTGCCAATTTGGAAATTGGGAAGTAGAATATGTATAAATATGAGGCCACTTTAATGAGAAAAAGAATATGTATATATATGAGGCCACTTTAATGAGAAAAATGTTAGGTGAATTTTCTCTTTTGTTTTTAGTATTGTCAAGTTTTATTTTTTATTTAGAACCGAATTTTGATCATTTGAGTTTTAGTCTTCTAGCCTTCATCCGTAATTGTTATATCTTCCTTTCTATTTATCTCTTCTTTTTTTTCAAACATTCTAAGGCTGAACCCAACCTCTTGTCTTCTACAATATTTCTTTATTTTTGGCACATATTCCTGGTCAAATATTTTCTTTCCCCTTCTCTTCTCAAATTTGATCAAATTGTATCTTCCTCTCAAGCCCGGATAAGCCAAACTCTTTTGCTCGACCAATGAGCAAATGGGACGTTAGTGGTAAAGAGATGATGAATGTGTCGACTAAGTATGAGCATGTAATAACTACTCCCAAGTTTAAGCGACGTAAGGTGTCAGCAGTTCGGGACTTCTCACCTGGATACGGGAGAGGGGCTACAACGGACCTCGGATTGAACAAACAAATCGCGGTAGATCAAGGTAAGTGATATTGTGTTTTCAAGGTGGCCGAATCTAAGTGTGGTTGGTAAGGGTGACACGTGTGGAATACATGTCACTTGATGTTGATAATATGTGTGTATTGGTGCAGATCTAAGGTTATTCGAAAATAATAACGAAGGAAAGGCTATTAAAACTGGTGGTACACGGTAAGGTTACGGTAAGGCTTTGGGATTTGATAAAGTTGTAGTTTAAGGTATAGAATTGATTCGAAAATAGTTTTGATTGTAGGTCGAGGCTGAGGATAGTGTAGTGCGGGTCTTCAACCCGGTGTGTGCATACACTACACACACGAAAATCGGCTAAAGCTGAAATCTCGAAATCCCGAATGGGCCTGACGAACTTGTGGGCCCAAAGTGGCAAAGTTGTGATATGAAATTGTATGATGAATTGACATGAATGATTGTATGATTGGATTGTGATCGGGCCTAATGGGCTACATAAGCATGTTTGGGACTTAATGGATTTAATGAATATGATTGGGCCTAGTGGGCCTTATGGGATCGTAGAAATACATGTTAGGATTTTTAATGGACTATAGGCCTAGTTCTGATCTTTTAAATTTTACATAAGACTTAATTAAATAATTAAACATGTTCGTGGGCAAGTCGCTAGACTAAGGTGTGGCAATGGATGTGTGCATGTCTAGGATTGGATCTAGGAAGAGCTTGGTACTTAAGCGGTCCGAGTGACCCACCTCCTCTTCTCTTGAATCCTACCTGGTACATAGTGTCCGTTCACCTTAGTCGCGAGGACTTCTTAATGGGCCAAAATCCATAATTAAAATATGTACCTTTAGGAAATTACGAAAATACCCCTCTAGGATAAAATTACGGAAATACCCCTCTAGGGTAGAATTGCAAAGATACCCTCTAAGGTACAATTACTACAATGCCCTGTAGTGTAGAATTACTAAAACACCCTCATAGGGTAGGAGTACTGAAACACCCTTGTAGGGTAAAAAATTACCGAAATACCCCTGGGTAGTGAAATGACTGAAATACCCCTAAATGCTTAATATACGGAAAAACTTGTATGTGCACTCATAAAATATTGTATGTGCATTCATAATATGTATGTTGCATGTGGGGGGATAAATTGGACGGAGGAAGATATGAGGATCGTATAGTCGCTTGACAACCGTGGATCCACCGGAGGCTTTAAGCCCAATTATATAGTAGCTTCGCTGCAACGTTTGAGTAGTGCCGCAACCGGTGCTACCTTTGGAGTGTAGGGATGGGTGGGTTGATATTTATATCCCCACAAGAGTGTAGAGTTGGAAGGGAATTGGAGTGTAGGGTTGGATTTAGGGTCGGAGCATTGCATTCATGCGATTTTGATATGATATGAGGTCAATGTGGGCTAAGGCCCAAACCACCGATATTGTTAGGGCTTAGGCCCAATATGATATGTGTATATTGAATTGATTTGATTGCCAAGGGTCGTATAAACTAAGTTGCAAAACTCACACCCTTAAATTAAATGTTTCAGGTGACCCTCAGTAGGCTGCTCAACGTAGGAGAGGACTCGGAGATGGCCATACTGCAAGCTACTCAGAAGTTTATTTTAAAATAGTTTCAAATCACTTTACTTAAATTACTTTATTATTTTCAATGGATTGTAATAAGGCCTTGTATCTCCGATTTGACTGTACATGGGGTTTATTATTGTTTCAACTGCCGAATCATCAAACCTAAATAAATTTCTCAAATTAGACGTGGTTTTTTTAACTTTATCATATGAACGTTTTTACTTAAACATGGGCTTTCATCATAACTTAACAAGTTACATGGATTTTGGGTTTCTAAATCTTAAACTTAAGTTTTTAACTATGCAAATTTCCTACTGAACATAAATTTAACTAAATAAAGTCGTTTTGGAATAATCCCTTTGATGTGACATCACCAGATTCGGCCATAACGTCTGGGTCGGGTCTGGGGTGTTACATGCGTAGTCAAAATAAGGGATAGGAGAAGTTGATACATGAACTTAGGAGTCGATTTAGGTATAGTTCAATTAATTTAGTTTATTATTGCCATTATTACCATCATGCTTCTAGATTAACACTACTAATTTGTGACCTAAGTAGACTAGTAGTTATTTTTAGTAATTTGCTTAATAACAGTTTTCCCCAAACTACAATCCCTAGAGTACAATTCTCGGAATACTTACTAAGTGTTTCATTGTAAACAAACTATATTACAACCTGACCCATATACTTGCAGACACCGCCTCAATTCCATATCTCTTGTAACAGTATTCACACTCTCGACATTAGTACGTCGGGAGGCGGTCAAGTTGTTGGTATCGTTTTTGGGGATTGCGATGGTGATAATTGTTATTGAATCAATTACTTTGTAGAATAATACTAGTCAAAAGACGAAAAAGTTAAATAGTGTGCTAATTTATTAATTTATTATTTCAACTTTATTTTCATTTTTATTATTTTTATTATTTCGTTATTTTTCTTGTTGATTAAGCAAATTTATCATCAATGCAATTAATGATGATTACAATTGGTATGAAGGCAAGACGTGAGATAATTTATACTATGACGTAGAATCAAGCTGGTTGGATTGAGCCTCGATGAACCAATGGAGTTCGGATAGTGAATAGGAAAAGAAGGGTATCCCTATGAACCTTTTTATAAGTTAGATGATAAAAAGACTGATAGCCCCAAATACCCAATAGAGTCTTTTTGCAATCCATAAGAGATATTGTCATATGAAACAATTGAGCCCAACAAAATTTTAGCTTAGAACATAAACACATAGATGGATAAATTTGATGATGATGATAACTGGTCTGATTCAGATGAGTTGTCCTTTTGGTATAATGATTGGTACAATAATGAAAGACAAATTTGGTTAAACGGAGCTTCAACAAACTAGTGGAGTGATAACAATGAATTCATTATGCCCGAACATCTGGACGAGCTACCTTATAATATGTATGGGAATTATGACCACGAAGATAAAAATAAGTATTCGGAGGAACCCTTACGTGAGCCGAATAAACATCCATCTGAGTATGATCAAATCTACAAAGCTAATAATGAAACATCCATCATATTATCAAACATGTCAAATAAGATGACACAAATTATGGCAATTGTAACACCCCAAATTTGACGGATCTGAGAAGAAGGCGTGTAGGTGTGAAGTTATCTATTTTGGCACAATTTGGTAGTTAGTCCACCAATTTATAAGTTTCTGGTGAACTAATGTTTGGCGCATAGAGTATCCGCTTATAAAAGTATCTCAAGATTTAATTCTCGTAGTATTCTTCAATTGAAGAAAGAGTATGATAATCGAAGAGTATGCCTCAGAGTTTTGGTTGAGTATAACACGCCTATCAAGCATATAAGAAAGCTGTAGAGAATTAAAGTGTCTTTAAGGCCACGCAATATATGAGTTATTGCCAATAGGTATAGTACGCCAAGTTTACTCATATGTTGTGTAAATGGGTTTTGTAACATGGATGGTTGGGAGTCAACTAAAGGGATTAATAGGTCAAATAGCATCGATATCATGTTACTTGATTTTGAGATGACTTATCTATGTCTCATGTCTTATTATTTGGGCCTAGAAGTTAAACAAATGAAGGATGACATATGTTAGATCTGGTGCCTTAAGTGTAGTATTTTCATCAATGTACACTTGTAATTTTTTCGAATAGATTGGTTAATAAAATAAATTCATGAATTATATTAATATACTTTGTATAATTATCCTCATATGGGTTTTTCACGCAACGCAAAATGGAATCAAATGTTGCTCATTGGTTTTCTAATGTTTAACTAATACTAAGTGGTATTACATGGTCAAATCATAATACGAAAAGACGCTTATATTAGTAGGCGAACCTAAACATGTCCTGAGTCTAATCGAAAATGAGCAAACCTAAATATATCATCTATCAAGTCCAATTGGGGAGATGTTATGTCTTAAACATCGAAACAAATAACTCCCAGAAGATAGAGGTATAAATGTAACTGACTAGATTGATAGTACATCAGACTGGACCCAAAAGAACAAATCCTAAATCCATTTATGGGTTTATTCACTTGTGACGTTCATAGTGTGACATACTTAAATCTTGAATGGAAGACGGACTATGTATGCGTGACTCGTACACTTTGACGTAAGTAAAAACCTAAGTTCGAATAGATAAGGAACCTAAAGCTGGTACGTTGGGTGTACGGCTTCTGTAGTATATAGTATCATTCACAATAATGGAATTCATAGCCTGAGACATGGGTAAATGATATCCTTTCATTGGCATTACATGGTTGATGAAAAGTAAATGTGGTCACGGGTCGTTCGTCTTTGTGATGAATGACTTGATTACTATTTGATAGTAATTGAGTTTTCATGAAGGAAGATGTAATGGTTACCATGAGATAAAATATGATCATATTGGGAGAATGGATGTTATCTCAAAGAGATTAAGGGTATCCTATGAGAGTAACATACTTATGGCAAGGTCATTGGATGAGCACTAATCAAGTTGCTTTCGTAATGATATGCTGTTGGGGAAAGCTCAATCACAATACTATAGTGGAATGACTTCATGACTAAATGAATTTATAATTAGTATGTGAAAAGTTGGAAATTAATTATAGATCATTTGAGCCTCAATTGCATATGTCCAATCGGTCCCTTCACTAGCTCGTTGAAACCAGAAATGAATTGCATGATGAATCAAATGAACATAAATTGATAGAAATGATAAAGTTAAAGAAATGAATTACATTTAGAAATGAACGTGGTTTTCTCACTAAGTATGAAAATGACCTGAGAATTAATTTATGATTTTTTGAATTATTAATTAATTAATTAATGAAGTTCAAAAATAGATTTAAATTAATTGGTTATTGTGGTCCAATTAAATGTAGAATAAATAAATATATTTTCTCGTAGATTCTTTTATGGTAAAATTGTCATGATTTTAATGGAATTAGAATTGGGTTGAGAAAATTATTTAATTGAGAAATTAATTAATTTAAATTAATTGAGCAAATAATATTTAATTTTGGAAATGGAAAAAACATGTACTGAGTTGGAATAAATTATAAAATGTTGGGTTGAAGTCTAGAAAGCACATATAATTAGACCAGTACAGGAGAGACTCATTCCCCTTATATGGAATACATGGGACGACAAACCCTAGTAATCCTATCTAAGGTTGCCACCACTCTCCCTAAATAATAGGGAATTGGAGATTTTTTCTATCAAAATAATATTATTTGTATTTTGCCACTTCAACCACGATTCTACCAACTCTTCCTATAAATAGATGACATTGGTAGGTTTCAAATCACACCAACAAAAAAAAGAAAAACACAAGTTTCTCTGAAGTTTTTAGCAGAAAGTAGTGGAAATTTATTTTTAAGAATAAATTCTATTTTATGGGATTGTAATTCTACTGGTTTCTATTTTTGAAAGATTTACTTTCTCATTAAAAGTAAAGAAAATATTTTTGGATTTGTGTTTGATTCGATTTGTTCAAGCCCACACTTGAAGCAGTTCGTGGTATGAGAATAGCGAAGAAGATCGTTTGGTTGAAAGTCGAGAATAACAATTATCCGTCTATCCAAAAACACAAATATGATTTCGCTCTAGAGTTTATTGCTATAAATATCACAAACTAGGTCAGTTTTCAAAATTTTTATTTTCCGTTGTGCAAGAAATCATTTTCAAACCAGATTTTTTCCAACAAAATGTTCATCACATAAGAAGATTATGCAAAGCCAGTGTTGAAGTAATTCAAATATTTGACTGCAATCATGTTTATACTCCTTTGGGGTTGGAGTGAAGTTTTCAAAGTTTGATGATGAAATAAAGAAAGATCTAACTCTTTTCAAGAGTCATGTGTGAAGTTTGAGATACTTGACATGTACAAGACCTGATATCCTATTTGCAGTTAAAGTAGTGAGTCGCTACATTGAAGCTCCTATGTTACCTCACATGAAGGTTGCTAAAAGGATTATTTGTTACCTAAAAGGTACAATTGAATTTGGGTTATTCTACTCATCTTCAACTCATGAGATTTTGTGATAGTGATTTTACCGGTGACATTAATGATATTAAAAACACCACTAGATTTGTGTTTTTCTTGGGAGATTATTGCATCTTAGAGTTCTAAGAAGCAACCCATCGTGACACTTTCAACTTGTGATGCTCAATATGTGGCAGCAACTTTTTTTACTTGTCATGCTATTTGGCTTAGAGGATTTTTGAAAGAACTTTACTTGCTTCAAGAGAGAGCAACCAAAATTTGCATTGATAATAAGTTAGTACAAGCACTCACGAAAAATCTTGTGTTCCATAATCGAAGCAAACATATAGACACAATATACCATTTTATTAGGGAGCATATTATCAAGAAGGAAGTGGAGCTTAAGTTTGTGAATACTCAAGATCAAGTGGCAGATATTTTTACAAAACCTCTCTAAGGTTGAAGATTTTTGAAGAATGCATGAAAAACTTGGCCTAATAATCAAGAAAATTTTAAATTAAAGGAAGTGTTGGATATTATAATTTGAATATTCTAAAATATATTTACTCATTTACATACGTGTATTAGAGTGGACGAATATAGTACTCATGCATGAATGTATTTAATTAGGATCCATTAATGTATTGAAACCAATATTCACTTACAACCTTTATATACAGAGTTATATTTGATGAAGCATAACAAGAGAGAGTGAAAGAGACAAAAGTATAATACAAGTGAGTTCATTTTCAAATTCCTTCCCAAGGTTGATTCTTCCTTCACAAGATAATTATTTCTCTTCCACCTCCTTCCAACAGAGGTTTAATACTTTGATTTCAGTCTGCCTGTGCTTGAGGACTCGTTGTTCTCTTTCTCCTCTTATTTTTCCCGTAATTAAACACACACACAAAAAAAAAAAAATGCAAAATAAGGTGTTGCCTCATTGTAATAGCAAGCTTTTGAACCTAACCAGAAGTTACCTAAACAATTTATGGACTAGAGTAGGAGAGAGCAAAGAAGGTTCCAATGTCATGTTATACTTGACTGTCATTTTTAAGTTTACATCAAGCTTTCAATTACTAAATTGATAGCAACTTAGATAAATTAATGATTTGACAAATTTCAAAGAAAAACTCATTTCTTCTGCTACAGAATTTCACACATTCACTCTCTTCTTCAATCATATAGTGTATTCAAAATAGAACTCAGAACTGCGGCTAACAATTCGATTCCTCATCGTGAGATTGTTGTTGCTGTCGTGAGATTCAACGGTCTGAGGCGACAGCCGAGGCACACCATGGCTCGAAGAAGACGAAACTGTTATGAGAGCAATCATACAGATCAGAAACATGATTCATAGCACCCATATTTTTCTAATTTTTCTCTTTTGATACCAAAAAAAAAAAAAAAAGATGGTGGAAATAACACCAGAAGGGCTTCTCTTTCAGATTATATGCAAGATAAAAACGTTGGATCTTTTAGACTAAAGAAGCCACAGACTCATTTTGTTTTTCTTTTAGACTGTCTTTTTTTTCAAGTTAAAACTTAATAAGGTGAACAAATGAAATGTCCTTACGATTAAAGGTGTTCACCATTTTAGGTATAGCTTAGGTTTAAGTCACTTAAGTTATTTGAGTTTTTACATGTTATTATAATTAAAAAAGAAAAAAAAAACTTAACAATATAAAATAAAATGAATTTAGACACTTGTCAACATATTATTAGTGGGGCATGGGGAGGGACAGACAACTTTTGCTCCAAACCGACCCAACTATTATGTTCGGCTCCGCTAAAACACTTATCTTGACTAATAACATTTTTAATTAAATTAGAAATTCATATTTAATATTAAATTGAAAAAATAAAACCTTCCTCACTGTTTTGTGCATAATTGAAAGAAATCATGGTGAACATATCCAGTGTTTGAATAGTAAATACAATCCTGGTGCAATATGACAAAACAAAACACTTATTAAATGTGAGGGCTGGGGGCAAATCTAGGGGCATACCCACATTATAAACAGTGGGGGTTACTTGACTTAAAATTTGAAGTTCCATCCCAATTCTACTAAAATCTTAAATCCCTTTCAATCTCTATGCAAACAATTTGTTCTTGAATCTTGTTGGTGCATGATTTTCTTTTCTTTAAACTCATCGTTAAATTCATGCACAAATGTCATCCATGCTGCGTTTTGGTTTTAAGAATAGTTGAAAGAATTTTTTTTTAAGACAAATGTGATCCATGCTGCATTTTGATTTTAAGAATAGTTGAAAGAATTTCTTTTTAGGAAGAAGATGAAATTTAATTATTTTTTTATGAAGGATAATCCAATTAAAATTAAATATCACTTTTAAATATTTAAATGGAAAAATGTTATAATTTAAGATCTAATTTTTTATTTAACCCAAAAGATATAGTTTCATTGACGTTATAAAATTAGAATTCCTTAATCCTCCAAAACGTGGGAAAAAAAATTTAAGTACCAATATAAGAAATAATATAGTTTAGGGGCTGAGCATTAAGCAAAAAATTACATGCATGCTCCACAAAAGTGAATGGAGTCAAAGTCCCTTTAGTTTCCCTATTCTAATAAATGCAGCCACTCATGGACTTTCATAAATTAGTAACTGGTATACAGAGGAGCTTTAACATTTTGGTTGTGAGAAATGGGCTATTACACTCACTTGGTTCCCTTCAATGCCAAAATTATTGAAACAACCGTCACTGACGAGGCTTCTGTAGCAGAAATTTGGGTTCTCCAGGTTCGATCCAAGTTCATGTTCAATGGGCAAAAACTTACTATTGCAGGCTTGAACTGTAAATGGAAATCTCATCCAATAAGATCAATGAGCGACAAAATTGCCACTCTACAACTCTGTGTTGACAACATGTGCCTCGTTATTCGGCTCCTCCACATTAACCACATGCCTCAGTCCATCAAAACCTTTCTCAGTGACACGGACGTGGTTTTTGTGGGAATCGAAATTGAAGAGACTGTGTTTAAACTCCAGAATGAGTATGGACTGAGTTGCGGAAGGATTATTGATGTTCGTTCCTTGGTTAAGGCATGGTTCCCACTCAGCTACTATGGGAAGCCTGGTTTGAAAGCTCTTGCTAACCGATTGGTGGGGCTCCATAAATGGAGACCAAGTGATGATGAGTGCCTCAATAACATGGACACTAGGTTTCTTGACGAGAATCAGGTTAAGTTTGCATGTATTGATGCATATGCTTTGTGCAGGATTGGTCACAAGCTTCTCAAGGAAGATGAAAGGGCTTATCAAGCATATGTGAGTGGATGAACAAGTATGGTGAAATTAGTGTTTTTCCAGAAGTGAATAGACATAGTCATTGCGTTTTTGTCAATTCTGAAATGAGAATTTCTATATGAATATATATAAAATACATATTACTAACTCAAGTATAGGTGAATAATACAAATAAATAAAAAGGTGAAACACCCACGCATAAGATTAATTTTTCAACTTTTGTTGTGCTAATATCACCATAACATCTTCTTCCTTTCCCCACTGAAATGCAACTTGTGCCTTCTGAATTCTATATTGAAAACCAGTTAACACCAATTATTACTTATATTATGCATTAAGCATAGGCATTCAACACCATTTTCACCTATAGGATGACGATAAACCTTGGGGGTATGGCACACGCATACTACTTCGGCTTTTCATTTTTTTGTAGTCAAGTTATGGTAGAGTGCATCTATTTCAGCCTGTTCAAACATCATGTGAAGTAACTTGGTAAGTCACCTGGTAACTAACAAGAAGCATATATGAATGAAAAATCATGCACACATTACCTGATAATATTTGAGCAGATTGTTTCTTTTTTTCTTCAATGTTGCAGTCACTAGATCTCGCTCCATGTCGAAAGCCCGGGCTTCCAAAATCACTCCTTTGATATACTCAAAACCTCTCATCTGGTGTTCAAATATGCAAACAAAATGTAAATGGAAAAAAAATGTAAAGGAAGATGTAGAGGAAGAAGACTAAAGTAGATGTTACCTTGTTTTTCTCAGCTGTGGATTTGAGCTCTGAGAGGACATAATTCTGAAGCTTACTCAGAGAACAGAGCTCAGAGAGTGAAACAGTGTAACCATTCAACCCAGCCCATTTTTTAGCATTTTCTTCATGTAGCACAACCACTGCAACTAGCATTGATTTGAAGCTGTTTCCATATACCCATACCTAAAGAAATTTGTTGTTTAAATTTGATTAAAGGGCAATACTTTGTTGGGAAATCAATAAAGGAGTCGATCAATGGAGATTCTCACATCATCGATGATTGGAGTGACTCCATAAACATTTTCCAAGTACTCTAGTGCGACATACTCTCCCTGGGAGAGCTTAATAAGATTTTTCTTCCTATCAATAACCTTAACAATTCCATTAGGAAGCATTTGGCCTATGTCTCCTGAGAGTGTCAAGAATGTCGGAATTAGAATTCAAGATTGGTGATTAAAAATTCAGTTTGAGAATTTGACTGGAAATCGAACCACCTAACCTGTATGAAACCATCCATCCTTGAAAGATTCTCTTGTCAGTTCAGGGTTTTTGTAGTACTCAGAGAAAATAGTCTTTCCTTTCACGCATATCTCACCACAGGAAGGATTTCCGAGTGGATCATAGCCCATGTCTGAAACCTCTTCTAAGCGCAAGTCGTTGTACACAGCTGGAGACCCGACAGCACCAACAAAGCTCATCTCATCCGGAAAACCAATAGTGCAAGCTCCACATGTTTCAGTCAATCCTATAAGAATCACAATACAAATTGTTCAATGTGCAGATTAGCTGTATAAGAAAATTACAACTAAGGCAACATATGCACCTGACAGTAATAAGCACTAGTGCTAGGATTAGGGAACTTTATATATAACTAAGACATGCCCATTCTTTTTTTATTTTTCTATTCCCTTGTTTTAAATATGACATAGATAGCCTGCCGTTATTTTCCCTACTCCAATAGACAGGAAATTACCATAGCCTTGGACAACAAAGGCACAACAAGTGACCCGCAGGAATTCTTCAACTTCAGAGCTCAATGGTGCACCTCCGGATAGTAACAATCGAAGCCGACCACCTAACTTAGCTTTGACCTTGTAGAAATGGAAAAAGAGATGATAACACATTAGATAGTCGAGAGGTTTTTTTCCCCAAAGCTTAAGAGTACACGCTACTCAAGGGAACGACAAAGGCATACACCGGGGAGAACTGGGCCAGTTTGGACCAGTCTTCAGAACACTAGAGCCAATGATAAGGTGGCACCGAATTTGTATATCCGTTTAGAATAACGCAAAGCCCAATGAACAAGTATTAATGTGATCTGGACCCGTTAATCGATGTTTCATATTGTTGGGTATATATATGGAACTCATCAAGCTTCGAAATATGGCCAAATTTTCTGTTTAGAAGATTGGTTTCTGAAGGAGATAAGACATTACCTTCCTGAAGGCCAACAAATCTGCTAAAGGAGATGCAAATTTTTGCTTATACCCTTTATTCATCCAATAAAGTTTGCTGTAAACAAAACACGCATGCATCAGCACCATGGTCATTCTATATGCACTTCTACTACAAGTAGGAGGAGTTGTGTTACTCTTTGTAGGGAGCATTGTCTTACTGTTTGTAGAGAGCATCAAAAATCCACTTCCTCAATGGACTTAGTTCTTGCAGTGCTTGTTGAATACCTGAAACACGGATAAACTTTGACGAACAAATCATTGTTACTTACAAATTGATCAGAAGATAACGGTTTTCCAATCACTTGCCTTCATGAATCATATCATAAACTCGGGGTACACCTGCTAAAAATGTGGGTTTCAACTCCATTATGTCATCCCGCAGTTCCTTCAAGTTCTGTACGAACCAACATATTTTTTACATTAAGTTACAATTAAGTTTTAAACAAAAAGAATAAGAAACCAAGCAAAATTTTAATGTAATATGGAAATTCATAAGAGAAGTTCCAGTCATGGATCGAGATGGCCACCTCCCGTCTTCTCTTTCCCCTCATCTGATCCTATGCTTATATGTTTCTAAATAATTCGACCATCACCATACCTGGCTGTGGCATAATAAGCACCATTCCCATGATTTTAACATCTTCTAATGACTAATAAACTTCATTGATGTTATTGATTACAAGTTCATAAGTTCTTTAACACCCCCTCTCCCCTAGGACTGATTTTACATTTCCTCAACTAAAGAGTTCCTTAAAGAAACAAAGCTCCAGTAGCAAACCCCATGGTAGTAGCCAACAGATGCTCCTCTATGGAAAAAATATTCTTCGATCATGCGGTCAAGGATATGAGCAAGGGGCAGGAAGGACAAATACACATCATCCACTGTCATCTGTTTAACAAACGATATATCAGGAAGGTGAACCAACATTATGTTAAAACAAAAGGCACACTTGAAATTGATCCCGAAGTAAATGTTAGCAAGAAAGGACACAGCCGTGTTACTTTGAACAAGAGGAGCAGATTGCTATTTTGAAGAGATTGTTTATATTAAGTTCCAGAATTAAGTATACCTTGTCCTCAAATTGATCCAAGAAAAGATCAACTCCACATACAAATGTTGCCATTGTTTCATGTGTTAAAACAACGCCTTTAGGATCTCCACTGGTTCCACTTGTATACATAATGGTGCAAATGCTAAATGGTAGAGGTGGTGAAATCTCCCAAGGATTTTCCTTTCCCTGATGAAACAATAGGCACAGACAGGAAAATGAAAAAGAAAAAGTGGATTCTACATTTCTCTCACAACATTTAAAAAGGTGAACATGAGTATCGAGAGATCTTAATATGATAATTTTTTATGCAAAATCAATGTGAAATAGACGATTAGTTTTCAATCTCTCTCTCTCTCAGAGTATAGATATTAAGAGTGAAACCTAACCATGTGGAGAAACTCGGTCCATGAGTATGTCTTAATCCCCATTTGAGATGCCTTAGCATTGTCTTCTTCAGCCAACGATGTGAAACAAACAATTGCTGCCACCAGAGAAAAACTTAGCATAGAGCCTTCAAGCAGTTTCAGCAAACTAAAGTTTATTTACTCATTTTTCACCTTTCAGCCGTTGAGCCGATTTACAATTAGGATTCAAAAGCTGCAAAGGCATGGGAAACATCAGAATGTTGATTCTGAAATTGGAGAAGTGTATGGAAAAGGGCATAAGTTAAAACCTAAACCTTACTTCTTTTACTTTTATGTCTTGAACGAATACAAAATCAACCTCTGCATGGTCTATGATAAAATTTACAGCTCCAGACCCTGCACACAAGTTAAAGGAAGATGAACCTTAAGCTTAATATTCTATACTATTCAAATCAACAGTGAGACCTATAGATAGCAGGCATCTTGATGGTCCAAAAACTATGTACAACATCATGTGTGGTGGAAACAACTTCCACGAAGATCAATAAGAAGCTCCTAGAGGTAAATTAACTTATTAGCTAGAAAAGGTTTCAGTATAATAGGATTTAAGAAGAGTGATGCCCATGGACACTTGGAACTGCTTTTGTAAAAGCTAGCCCCAAAGTTTCACTGCTGCAATGGCAATAGAAAATGGGGGAAGGTAAGAATCTAAAATGTTAGGCATTAAATTAAGGGAAAAAAAAGAAGCTTCTTGAGCAAAGATAGATCATAGAATTTGCTTCAAAAAAGGAAATTTCTCAAGAGGCAATTACCTAGTGTATCATAGAGAGGCACACAAACCAAACTGTGGGCACCGCAGGTCTACAAACGTTGGAAAAAGTTGTTAAAGGACCATTCTAACGAGTGCTGAAAGGGAACTTGAAAAATCACTACTTTTAAAAGCATTATCATAATTGATACAATAGCCAAAATCTGAAAGCAGACCTCCATTGCCATAATCCACTGCGGGCAGTTTGCTCCATAAATCCCAACCCGACATCCCTGCAACAAATATGTGAGTAAAACTATAGCGAGGAAAGATTCAGACTAAACAACAAAATCGCTTTGTTTCCAAGGCATCAGAAAATTGACATATGTTTATGCTTACAGGTTCAACACCAGATGCTCGCAATGCAGAACCAACATGCAGAACTTCATCATAAACTTCCTTATATGTTTTCCAGATATAAGGACCCACCTAAATGATAAACAAAGTGAGAAACAGCTAGAACAAATCTGGTACAAATTAGGAACTCTTGTATTGAACATAAATTTAACCTTGCCATCAACAAATTTTCGCCATCCAAGCATCCTGTTTCCAGGGTACTTCTCAACAGATGAACTGCAGAATATCCATCTTGTTGTCAAAATTCATGAATGCTAAGATATTTAGTTCGTGAAAGGATAATCTAGAACTGTATTAGTATAATCAGTTAAGCAATAAGGCCTTCCAGCAGGCATTTTCAATGCAAATTCCTAGTCTAGTATGTTAATGATACTGGCTTTTGAGATCAACGTAAAAGCCTGTACTGTTACATCAAAAAGTAAAAATACAAGTGCAACATATTAAGTTACCTGAAAAGAGTCCATGTGGTAGACATCTCAGGATCAGGTGGAGGGTATCCTTGCTTGGCGAGTAGGTTACGGTACACGGGACCAACTGATGGCTTCCCATCTCGTCCTTCCCTTCCATCCTCCACCGTAACTGAAAAAACCTTCATATTTTCCATCTATACAACCTGTGCAGGGAAAACAAAACTCTAGGCACTTAAAATAGACTGACAAAAGTCCAAAAATAAAGAAAATTCAAGCATACACAGTTCAACAATACGGCAACAAATTCAATAAATAGCATTAATTAAAATATTAAAGGTCAACTACAATATTCTGAAAATTAAAACCCATGGAAGTTTATTTCAAAAAAAGAAGAAAAGTCATGAAGGTTGCTAAGAAATGTGGACAAAACTGCAACAGGATTCAAACTAAACAAATGTTAAATCCACTTCTAATCAAATCAAAGACCAAAACGTACAATTGAAACAAGCGAAATTCTGATAATTTGACCTGCTGACAGAGAACATAAAAAATCCTTAATTTCCAAAGCAAGTGAACACTTAAAACTAATACCCACAGCCCACCATATATTATACTATATATAAGAACTGCTAAAAGTGAAAACTGATACCCACAGCACCCCACCATATTATATATAACCCAAAAGTTAAAGTTAAAACCATTGGCAAAATGGCAACTTATAGAACAAAACGAAATCCAATATAAAAAAATAAACTCAGAAACAGGTGCTTACAAGAAAGTAGAGAAACCCCGGAGTTAAGAAGAAAGGAAGGTAAGGGGGGAGTTTGCTTACAAAGTGGAATCGTGAAAGGCTGCGAGGATTGTCATGAATTTAAGGGAAGAAAGGGAGACTGGGAAGCGAGTTTCATGGCCATCGTTAATGAGTTGGTTGAAACAGGCATACAGTGTGTTAAGTACTTCCATTAACTGCAAACATTAATTGCACCCTTTAGGCTTTAGCTTAAAATCTTTCACGGAAACTTTTGACACTTTCTTTTTTTTCGCAGAATTTGTTCCGACCAATCAACAATTCCAAACTGGAAAGTTACGGGTTATGATTACGCTATACTGTGTAGTGAAAGAGAGGGTGGAGGTTGTATCTAAAAAACAAAGAGTGGGTGGATGTGCCTTGTTATAAATGTAATTGATTTTGATTAGTTTTTTCTTTGGATATAATTCTTTCAGACCAGGGTAAAAGAATAATAAAGCCAGTTTATTTGTATTTTATTTTTTTCTTAAAAAATAAATAAAAATGATGATGTGTGATTGTCGGGTTGCTAATATTAGTTCACATCAAAATTTCTATTTATTTCTTTTTCTGTTAAGAGCTTTATACATCTCAGTTATTCTTTTTACTTAAATTAGGAAGACAAAGTACATATCACATGCTTATATATCATAATTTAATTATTTCATCAGTCACGTCAACATTTAATAATAAAAATAGATGATTTTTAATAGAAAAATTAGTTAATTTTTTGATCTAATACATTATCTACTTTTTAGTAGAGTAATAAAATATAGTCCAACTTTTTATATAAAAATCTTTACGCAACGTAATATTTGAGTAAAATATTTATAAATGAGTAATTTTAAGAATAGATGATTCAGAATTATATTCGTATATTTTATTATTCTTTAGAAAAATGATATTTGCATTTTACGATATTTATAAAATAGTTATATTTTAGCTTTTGATAGGAAATTAATTTTCTGTAAAATTTAATTAATTAAAATATTTAAAATATTAATAAAAAATATTATAATTGAGAGAATAAATTTTTAAAAATAAATTTATGAATGAAATGAGTTGACCAATTCAGCCATCATTGTGCCTTGGTTGATGGTAGAATGGTAAATTTATGTTAATTTTCTTAAAATGAAAAGGATATTTTTTTATATTTAAAAATAAAAATAGATTGTCGATTAAGTCTTAATTCAAGTGTTTTGGACATTGTTGTTAATGTAAGAAAACGTGAGTTTAAGTGTGTCGACTCTTATTATCTTCCTATTTATGAGTTGAGAGGAACTATGGATACTTCCCATCAAGTTTAAAATAAATAAATTCATACTATAATAAAGTATTAATATTTCTTTAAAAGATTTGAGACAAAAAAGATTTATCAGTTTTTATAAAATGTTATAAATTTTTTTCTTCTATTAAATACTTTTAATTTAATTTTTTTGAACAAAACTTTTAATTTAATTAGTTATTATACTTTCGAATATTTTTATTTACTCTTTTTTTGGAAAATTTATTTACTTTATTACGTAAGAGACTGTCCTAAAATCTAGCAGCAACCAGTAAAGTTTCCAATTAAAATTCAGAATAGAAAAGAAAAGAAACTTGTTTGTTAGTTTTATAGATAAGGATGGGCAATCGACGTCTTATGAAGATTTCGGTGCCCACAAAGCCGCCGCCCCAACTACCCATTTGGCACAGCATTTAACCCCACTTGCCCTGTCTACTAGATTGTGTAATAAATTTATAAAATTTAAAATAAAAATTAAAATGTCCTATAATAATTAGATTTGGACATAATTGTTAGTGTTATGGCATATTTAGATAATTATTATAATTAGTCAATTTTATTAAATTTAGTATAAATTTTAAAAAAATGTGAAAATTAGAATAATTATAGAACTAATTATAAATAATTATATTCAAATTTAATTATCTTGAAATCTTCGAAACATGTTTGTACATAATGAGAATTACGATGTAATTATACTATATTACTCAAATTCAAATTCCTTGCAATTACAAGAGCTTAATTACACTTTCGTTCACTTACTTTGTGGTTGTCAAAACACATCTTAGATGCAAACTTAGTTGAAATAATAAAGATTATAATGTATTGAGCTTAAATCATGTGATTCTTATTATGAGTATATAATTTTTTAGATTTATAAATATATATTTGACAATTTCATAATTAAGTTATGTTCAGTGTGATAAGTGACACCAACTCAATCAATTTTTGAATATAATATATATTATTTTGTAATTTCTTTGATGTATTCTATGTTCATGCAAAATTTAATAAATTAGTAATAAAAATTATAGAAAAAAGGCATAATGATTTATTTGACCTTCAAATTTGCTATGTTTATCAAATCTCTACAAAATAGATGAAAAAAATTAACTTTGCTAAGATTGCTACGTGGATGTTACATTAATAATTAATTATTTTTAAAAATTAAAAAGATATTTCTAAATATTTTTATTTTAAAAATTAATTAATTATTAACGTGGCATATACGTGAATGTTATATCAGTAAAATTAGAAGATGTTAACTTTTTTTATTATTATTTTGTAGTGATTTGAGATATAATACAAATTCAAAGATTAAAAGATGAAAAATTAAATAGAGAATTAAAATAAATTTTTTATAAAATTAAATCGAAAATAAGTGAATATGAGATACTTATATTTCATAAGCACCGATTTAATAAAAAATAATTATAGAAATGGTCATTAAATACCGTTGCTTCTGTAAACCTATTGGCGTTATAATTTACGGCCTCTGGAACATTCTTTATTTAGAATCCTAAGGAAAATCTGTTTGCATAATTGTAAAACAGTTGTACGATGAAGGAATATTTAAGATCCATGGAAGAATCCCAAGGAAAATCTGTTTGCCTATTGAATTCAGATTTGGTTGCACTCGGTCCTACTAATTATTTTAAATATTTAATTATAATAATAAGTTAAATTCGTATTTTTAGTATATTTATTTTTAGTTAATTATGGAATAAAATATTATTAAATTTGGGTTTTTTTTTTTATCAGGAATGAAGTTGGTGTGTTGAATTCAAACTCTTACAAATATGAACTAAATTGAAACAAAAAGCAAAGAGAAGGGCTTGATTGAAAGATTACATATGATTAGATAAAGATTGAAGGATTTTTAATATTGTTAAAACTATATAATTAGTTTAAATTTAATCTCTAGTTTAAATTTGATTTTTTAAATTATTTATTTATTTAGTGATAATATTTAGAAAAAATCTAGCAAAATTTTAGTATAAAAGTGTGTATAAATACCTAGTGGCTACAACCAATTAAACACAAACTTGGCCTTCAATTCTTTTTCTTTTACTTTCAACTTTTTGGTTTAATTACCTTCCAAGGCCATTCCCCTTTCCATCTTCCACAATTCCATTTAAACCATTTATTTTTTAGCATGATTCTTTCCATGATTAACTAAACCCTTTTTAGCCTTAGCCTGGTTATCACTTCGACAAAGTAATCATGAGATATGAACCTACGCTAAATACTTTGCAATTTGGTATTCGTTATCTCTCCGGTATATGGGATAGTACAAATTCATCCCTTAAAGTTGATTCGATTTCAATTTAAAAAGCAAGCGTTGTGTAACACCCTTTAACCTTTATCCGTCCCTAAAACGTGGTTACAGAGTATTACCGAACTTTTCAGATCAAATACGAACAATAATCTTAACATATAGCATACACATCACAAATTAATCATATTGTTCCTTTTATAGGCTCTCGAGGCTTTAAATATGTCTTAGAAACAAATCGGGACTCAATTGAATACTTATCAAATTTTTCGCGAAATTCCATAATTTTTTCTTGGTTCAGGCATACACACCCGTGTGATCAAGGGACAAGCCCGTGTGATCCTATGACATGCCCATGTTTCAAGCTGTGTCCTACCCCGCATAACTCTCTGACTTATAACATAAGGCCAAGTCACATGCCCATATAATAGCCGTATGTCTTACACGGTCCAATCACACACCAGTGTGCCAGGCCATGTGAACTCAAAATGAGCCTTATACATTAGGTTTACCAACCCTGCAAGCTTAAACATCAACCAAATCAAAAACCAATTGTTCAACCAATCCAAATCACACCCAAATACATCTAAATTATGTCAAAACCATCAACCTGATGACCTAACTCATCCAAATTGCAATGTATTCAATTTAAGCTAGGATCATGTTTTAATCATGTAATATTATTATCACGTTTATCTGTATCCGAACTTACCTATTTATCTAAACACGCATGTGCAAATTATTACCAAATAATCTCCTTGAAACCAATTATCATTGTACATATATGTTTACACTCAACCAATATGTTTTTAGACACTTTCTATGCATATTCAACTACTATTTTACCTCTCATCATTCAATCATATCAACGTTATAAGGTAATCATGCAAACACCGCAATGCCAAACACAAACTAAATACATGACAAATTTTAACAAAACACCTATAGACTAACATTTAGTCAAAATAACCTATACATGCCATTATAACCAGAATCAAGTCATTAATAATTACCAATAAAACCAATAGATAGTGTGGTATAGCTCCGATAAGCTTCCAACCCGTTTGAGCTTCTGATAATCTGTAAAGTAAGTAAATAAAACAAATATGTAAGCAATGAATGCTTAGTAAGCTCGTATAATCTTTAATCATGCTAATTCATTTCAAATATAAATTTTATACATATCCAAAAATAATCCAATATTGTTACCATAATACTCATAATACTATATTCATTAATTCACAAGGTAAATAAATCTATAGTATCACACATATACTTATTACCCAAGCTTAGTAAAATTTTATATAACTTTAACTTTTCCACACTTATTCTATATGCATGTCATACAAGTCATATGCATATCATTTAGCCATGGTCACAAATTAGTGCATTTAACTAAAGCCTTTTTAGGATTGAACACATAATAAGTCATTCCATAAGAAATTGCATAAATTAAACCTTACCATTCTCTCATGAGTACTAATTTATTTTCACTTAAATACTTACCATTTCAATACTTCGAATAACTAAACATATTACTATTCAGTCAATAGCTTGTTACTTGCCTAAACATCAAGCAACAACAATCATTAGCGTATTTGCACATCTTCATATAAATTCAATATTGATAAACTTATTTTCTCGACATGTCACCATATACATGCTTTTCTTGTATTAACATATCTAAGATAATCACATATTTACATATCACTTTTTAATATATTAAGTAAATACCATTTCCATGTCATGTTCCAATATATCAAGTAATTATCATTTCCAAGACACGTTTCAATATGTATACCGGTAACAACCATAAGTTTTTCAATATTAATTCATATATATTTATAGATCACTCATAGCACATTCAATTTTTATTAAATTTGCTATCTCAAATGGCTTTTCACAATTTAATACACAATTCATATGTCTCATTTTCATTTCACATTTGGTATTATCAATTATCATTCATAATATCATTTCATTTAATTTCCCCTATTAACACGACTCGAACTCTAACGAATACACGGATCCAACCAAAACACACCAAGTTGGCACCCAGTGCCTCATCGGATAATTTAAAGTGATAATTTGACACCTAGTGTCTCATCGGCTCCGCCGAAGTAATTTGGTACCCAGTACCTCATTGAATTTATCCGAAGTAACAAATTTGACACCTAGTGTCTCATCTACTCGAAGTCGAAGTAATCCCTGAACACTTCCAATCTTATGGCATGCCAACTATATTCGACTTGGCCCGATACAGTTAATAGGATTTAAAATCACTTTTCAATTTCAACTAATATTCATTTCAATTCAATAATCACAAATCCTCAACAATTCAATTCAATATCATAGTATCAAATAATCACCTCATTCCACTTACCATACACATTAAATAATAATTATAACAATTAATATTTCACGTAACATCATTTTTATGAATTTCGTGTATATTTATTTTGATAACAATTCATAATCATTTATATACATAATTATCAGACAAGTTTCATATACATAAAATTTTCCATAACCCTAGCCAAGTCTTTCCAAATCGAAGAACGACTTACGGATATGAATACATTGTTTTCTTTGTGCCATAGTCCAACTATGGTCTTACATATGCATTGCCATGACCCTGCCATGGTCTTACATTTGCAGTGTTATAACCCAGTTATAGTTTTTTCATTAAAATGCCATAGCCCAGCTATAGTCTTACAGTTAAACATTGCCATGGTCCAACCATGGTCTTATTCGCCAATTCATCCTTTGTCACAAACGATGGTACTCAAATCTCTAGTTTCATTTAACCCGAACATTCATTTTAAATTCATTATATAATAGTATTCCTTGTTTTTAACTATAATATAAATAAATACATAATATCGTCCATCAATTCGATATAAATATCAAAATACAACTATACAAACTTACCTGGGGTAGATTGTGGAAGTTGTAATAATTCAAGGACTATTCGGCTAATTTCTTTTTTTCATGTTTGTTTTTGGATTCTTGATCTATAATATAAAATTATTCATTCATTAGCATCTAATTCAATTCTAATTCACTTTACAATTTATAACCTTTAATTTTTGAAATTACACATTTACCCCAAATTTTATAGTTTTTACAATTTAGTCCCTTATCAATTATCCTATCAATTGAGCTAATTTTTCTCAATTGACAATTTACCTATTATTTTAGGCTACCATACAGCCACTGATATTCAGAATTTCAATACCAAACTCTAATTCTTAACTTTTTTCACAATTTGGTCCTAAAATCAATATCTATAAAAATTACTTAATAAAATCATCAAATAACAAAAATCAAAGCTTCAAATCCATGTTAATTCATCATAAACATCCAGCATTCATCAATGGTAACTTCCAAAGCTACCCATAAAATCAAAAACTAATGAATTATATAGTTGGACCTAATTGCAAAAGTCTTAAAAATACAAAAATTACACGAAAAAGAATTAAATTGACTAACCAATTAAACTTTGAATCCAAGAAATCCCTAAGACCGCGGCTTCTTCTTTCTCTTTTTATTTCCTTTTTCTTTTTCTTTCTTTTTCGTTTGACTTTCTATTATGTTTTTTTCTTTATTTGTTTGTTATATTATATTATATATTTAAAAATTAAGAATATATATAATAATATATATAATAAACATATAAATATCTAATTTATGCTGCTTAACTTTAAGTAATGGCATAATTACTTCTTTGATCCCTTCAATTTTTTTAATCTACAATTCAACTTTCACCATATATGCAATTTAGTCCTTATACGTAATTACTTTTAATTCAAGCAAATTCACTTAATTGACACCTGGTTAAGTATACAATTAGCTTTGTAAATATTTATTAAAAATATTTACAAGTATGATTTACGGGAATGGAGTCCCGGGAATGCATTTTTTAATTTAGTCATTTTTAATTAGTTAACTATCCAAACGTTAAAATTTTCTAACGAAACTTTAATACTAACTCAATCACACTCCGGCTCAATTTATAAAATCAAGGTCCCGATACCCCGTTTTCTACCTAATTTACCTAATAAATTCTCTTAAATCACAAATCATTAATTCAAAAGTCTTTCCAAAATTACACATGACTTGTAAATAATAATTATTAAAATTTTTAAACTCACTCGTCAGATTTAGTAGTCTCGAAGAACCATTTTTGGCACTATAGAAAATTAGGCTATTACACAGTGGGTTGGAATCGTTTGGTGTACAGTTGGGAAGTTGAGTTGGTTGTGCTATATTCAAAATCTCGTGAACAAATTGGTGTGTTCAATTAGAAAAAGCTAGTTGGATTCCGTCAAGGGAGATAGTGATCGGATTTAAACGAACCACATGGTTGAGGCCGTTAATTCGAGTTGGGCTTTCCATATCGCAAGGCTACTGAATTCTTAAATTACGGGTATGTGCGGTTGAAAATTTGACAATGGTCGATTTGCAGGTGGTACCGGGATCAACTACGATAGGAAGAGTTGGCTGTTTGTGGGATCCTCAATTGTTATAATCAGCTTATCATTTGGAAGGGAAAATCTATTTCAAAGATCGATTCAAGATTGGAGTACACTGAGGCTAAGGCTAAGCCTAAAAATATTTTATTTACTAATTTACTTTATTTTCTTAAATTTATTTTTGCAATTTCGATCCTGTTTTTATTTTATTTTATTACACTTTGCATTTCCTTATTTTACTATCCTTGTCAATTTAAACCCCTCATTTTTATTTTTTTAAGCATTGCTACGCACAGGTCGTGGGCACGACCGTGACCGCAACATCGATTATGGTCACACATTTATTGGGACGCTTTTTTATTTTGCAAAACTTGTGAGAGATGTCAAAAAGTGGGGAATTTAAGCTAGAAAAATGAGATGCCCCTAACACCTATACATGTATGCAAAATTTTTGATGTGTGGGGCATCGATTTCATGGGACAAATTGTTTTATAATTTAATAATGTTTACATTATTCTCACTGTAGATTACGTATCTAAATGGGTAGAAGCTAAAGCTACTCAACATGCCGATGCTAAAATTGTAATGGATTTTCTAGCAAGCTTTATTTTTTCCAGGTTTGGCACACCAAGAGCATTAATCAACGTTTGAGGAAGTCATTTCTACAACAAGGTAATTGATACTCTATTGAAAAAGTATAGGGTGACATAATGTGTGGCCACGGCTTATCACCCACAACAAATGGTCTAGCGGAAGTTTCGAACCGTGAAATAAAATCGATTCTGGAAAAGACCATAAAACCAAATAGGAAAGACTAGAGCTTACGTTTAAACGACGCATTGTGGGCGTATTGTACTACTTACAAGGGACCCATAGGAATGTCCCTTTACTGACTTATATTCGGTAAACTGTGCCACCTTCCAGTAGAGTTAGAACATAATGCATTTTAGGCAGTAAAAAGATGCAACATAAAGTTGGACGCTGCAGGTAATTATAAAAAATTAGATATTTAAGAGCTTGAGAGAGATCCGACGTGACATATTTGAAAACGCCAAAATTTATAAAGACAAGGCATTTGACCAAGGAATATCTCGCAAACAATTTTAAATTGATCAAAAAGTGTTACTTTATAATCCAACATTAAGGATTTTTGCAGGTAAACTTCGAACCAAATGGCTTGGTCCTTTTGTTGTTACTAAACTATTTCCTCATGATGTAGTCGAAATTAAAAATGAGGAGTTCGAGAAATATTTTAAAGTCAATGGACAAATGTTAAAACCCTTTTATGAGAATTTTCAAGTACACGTGGTAGAGGAATTATTTTTTGAGGAGCCGAACGATTAAATTTTCTAGGTCGTCGAGCTAAAGATGTTAAACAAAAATGCGTTATGGGAGGCAACCCACATTTATTTTCATTTAGTAATTTATTTTATTTATTTAATTTAATTTTGAATTTTATTTTAGTTTGAAAATTAAATAAAATATTATTTTAATCCATTTGATTGTGATATTTCCAGAAGCATAGACAGCGACTGTCATTTGTTTTGGACATCGAAATTAAATTGTGGTAGGGGCTTATTCAAATTTGAGGTGCACATCTTTTTCAATCAAATCCATGGCTAAGCAAACCAAATAAACTAAGCCCGGAAAAAGGGAGGAAGGCTCGACCCAAACGGCCAAAGAAAGAAACGGGCCAACTGGTCTGACGTAGCCCAAAAGAAGAAAAAGAGAAAGTGGGCCAAACGACCAAGAAAGAGAAAGAAGGAAAAAAGAGAAAAATAAGAAAAAGGAATGAAGGGCCCGACGACCAAGAAAGAAAAAGAAGAAAAAAAAGAAAAAAAAGAATAATTTTTTTAAACCCCCACTTTCCCCTTTCTTTTCTTTCCCCCACTTCTTCTTTTTCTTCTTCACTCATCTTCTTCACCAGAACCATAACACCTCAAGCCGTCACCGTTCTCCCCTTCACTGCTGTCGATCCCTTGACAGCTGACGACCTCTTTGCCACCACCGCCACCGTTCACAGCCCAACCATCAGACCTACGCAAAACAACACCCCTTCATTAAAACACCCAAAAAAACTTCATCTTTGTTCACCCTAACCCAACCACTACCTTTACAAACCCTAAAACCTTACATTTTACCCTATAGCCACTGTTAGCATTATCCAAATTTTTGACGACATCGAAACCACCATCCGTCGCCAATCTTCGTCGTCCACCTCCAATCTCTGCCGTTCGTCGTTGATCTCCACTGTAGGCCACCAGTAAATGGTCATCTCTGATTGTTTTTTAGCGCAAAAAAATCCCATGGTTCGTACTAGACACCAAGCAATTGACATTTTACTGGTTTTATTAAACCGAGGCTAAAGCTGATTTTCAGCGCCACCGGTTATCGATCTTGATGACGAAGTTCCAAAACCACCACCACTGATAAATGTTGCTAGAATGAGTCAACATCGACAAAGAAACCCGACACTAGTAACGATGAAAAGTTCACACGTTCTTCCCGACGAGTTTTGTAACACCCTTAACCTGTATTCATCGCTGGAATATGTTAAAAGGCATTACCAAACATATAACATAGTTTAGAACATTCATATATCAAATAATTATCATATTGCAATTAATATCATTCATTTACACTTATAACATACTTAAAACTAGTATACGAAGTTTTAATCATGCATTCAAGACTAAATTGATAACATACAAATGTTTCGGAACAACTTAGAAAAATTTTCGAACAGAGGACACATGCCCGTGTGACAAGGTCGTGTGTCTCACACGGCTATCATACACGCCTATGTCACGGGCTGTGTGAAAACAGAGGGTACATACTGACTTGGCCACACGGCTGACCACACGCCCATGTGTCTAGCCCGTGTGCCTATTCGAAATGGCCACACACGCCAGTGTACCAGGTCGTGTGCTAGGCCGTGTCAAACCTGTAGGGTATACTTACTTGGGTCACACGGCTAGCCACACACTCATCTGTCTAGCCCATGTAACTCACTGACTTGATTTTTAATTTAGATTTAAGGGACATACGGCTGTGTACCATGACCATGTGTCACACATGGCTGAGACACACGCCTGTATCTCTACTTGTGTGGACAAAAATAGGCTATTTCCAAGCCATTTTGCCACCTAAATTGCACATACCTATTCAAGATCATTTGTACCATTTCAAAACATCAATAGGCAGCCAAATAACATCATTTAATGCACAATTTATACCATTTCTTTTCCAATCATTTCAAGACTTTAATCATCACCAATTTCACATTTAACATGTACCAAATTAACCTATCACATTTTTCATAAAGCACATACATAACATGTCCTATAATTTGACCAGATAAGCATCCATATACCAAGCCATATAGCTACCCAAAATGGTATTCAAATACCCAAAACACAATCAAGCATTTTCAACACATATACCTATCAGCTACCAAGACAACCATTTGCATAAATTTATTTCATCAAATATTTGCCAAAACATATTATTTTGTATACTTATGCACAACAAAAACATTATACCAAGATAAGCCAAATCACATGGCTTTACCATATATCAAAACATGTAAACTTCACAAGTTAAGGTGACCAAAATCATCATCTATATAACTAGCTTATACATGCCATATTTCCATATTGTCTTGAGTTCAAAAGTACCAATCGGCCAATTGGATACTGTGATGTGAGTCTCTGACATCGTCCGAATCGAGCAAGCTACTAAACCTCTATAAAACACAAAAAAGAAATAGAGTAAGCTTTATAGCTTAGTAAGTCCATATAATTCAGAATATAACTTACCATATATATATATAATCAAGACAAATAAACATAGTATATCCAATTCACTTGCTTAATGCCTATACACAAGTATTCATCAACATGTTAGTCACATAAGTGCATATAATCATCCATTCATAAGGATTTAATCAACCATTATCTCAATTTTATACTTCCATGCATTATAGCATATCAAATTCATGTAACAAGTACAACCTTTGTAACATTTCATATTCATTCATATAAACGATAATTCATTCATATAAACGGTAATTCGTTCATGTATTCAGTAGCATAATTTATGCCCATTGAACCTCTTAGAATATCGAGGGATACTGGGGTGATACACTCTAAGTGTATTAATCGGTAATTCGTGAATTCATTATCATTTCTGCTCTTTCGAGCTATGATTGATAAGCTAGTAAGCTCTAACGAGCTGAGAACGGTAAGCTCCTCTTGAGCTGATAAACAGTAAGCTCTAACGAGCTGAGAACTGTAAGCTCTTACGAGCTGATATACTGGTAAGCTTACACGAGCTTTGGTGAGTCTGCAACACATGTAGGATCTCGACCAAAACAGTAACCTTAGTGACATGTCACTCGTATCCTACGAATTCTTACGGTTCAAACGGGACTCAGTATTCAATAATTCTCATCAATTAGGTATTCAAACTTCAAGAATATCATTTACTCAATTATGCATTCATTTCAAATAATTACAAGTAAGTAAAAGTTCGATGTTAATTATTCGAACTTACCTCGTATCGCTCTAATGGAAAATTAGTGACTATTCGTCAACTTTTCCTTTCCCCCGATCTAATCCCGATCTCGACTTATCTTGATCTAAATAATATCAAATTCAGCACATTCAATAACCACTCAATTCAATTTAGCCCAAAATTTATAACTTGGAAAATTTACACATTTGCCCCTAATGTTTCACATTTTCACAATTTAGTCCTTATCACATAAAATTGTAAATTCATGCAATTTAGTGCAAGCCCATGCTTAGCCGAATTTCATACATATTACTAGTAGCCCATATTTTCAATTTATTCACACTTTTAACCACATAATTTCACATTTTCTCAAATTAATCCCTTTTTGACATTTTTGTCAAAAATAACTTTACAAAAGCTATTAACATATCATTAAACCTTCCAAATCTTTCATCAAACATCTAATTACTCAAGCATTAAACAATGGAAACATGTTAAATCTTTAACAGTTTCAAAATCTAAGGTACGGGCTAGCTAGATTACGAAGCAACGATATCAAAAACGTAAAAATCATTAAAAATCGAGTCAAAAACACTTACATTCAAGCTAGAGAAAATTCCAAATTCTTCAAGGTATTTTAATGGCTTCTTCTTCCTCAATATTCAGTCAACAAAGATGAACATGCATGAATTTTCTTTTGTTTTCATTATTTAATTAACTTTGCATATTACTAAATTAACCTTTTAATAAAACCATTAATATCATTCAAACCATGGACATAAATGTCCACTAACATTAACAAGGGTATAATTACAGCTTAGGGACCTCCACTACTTAATTTCATTGTCATTTAATACCGTTAACTAATAGAATTCAAGTTTTGCACCTTACGCAATTTAGTCCTTTTTATCGAATTAAGCACTCAAATGATAAAATTTTTTTACGAAACTTTCACACAATTATTTTATCATGCTATAAACCTTAATAAAATAATAATGTAAATATTTTGATTTTAGATTTGTGGTTCTAAAACCACTATTTTGATTTGACCAAAAATGAGCTGTTACAAGTTTAACAACACAAGGTATAATGTTCCAAACCTACAAACTGATTTACTATTATAAATGTTTCCTACAGGTCGTTTAGATAGAGCTAGAATGACGAACCCAAGTGAACAACCTACTCCTCGACAAACAAGGTAGGCCACTGCTCCTGCTTGACGTACACGATCGCGCTAGCACAATGAAGGGTCAGAGTCAACCCTAAATAGTAGTACTTAAGTTGCTAATATATTGAGCCCACTGCAAATCCTAGTCGAAAATGAGTATTAGTCTCCTCTTAATAATAGGAGCGGTCAGCGAGATCAAACTTATACAATGCCGCCAGAATAGAGACTTCAAGTATTTTTAAATTTTACAACATCAGAACACCAAACAAGATATGAGGAAATTCAACATTGGTCAATTTCAATTTGTAAATATATCTTTCTCTTTAATCTTGATGCACTTAACATGCGTGAGTCGATATTTAATTATTTTGTTGCTATTGGTTGGACATCATATGCGAATATTTATTGTGTTGCGTACTAAAGAACTTGTGTTCGAATTTTATGCGACATTTAACTTTAATATGTTTGAAGTTGATACTGTCGAAACCCGGATGTAATTAAACTCAGATTGCTTGGTAATTCATTTTCTATGTCTATTTTTTATTTTAACATGGCCTTGGGTTTCATTGACCCTGATGATGTCCAATCCGATTCATACCATAGTGCTCTTCTTGAGGTACCCAGTAATTTTGATGCCAATTTCGCTTACTCGGTGTTAACAAACTCAGTATCCCGAACTTACAATTCTAAGACCTCTAAAGCTTTGTTAGTGCATGAACTGACCCTAAGGTACATTCATAGGTTTCTCGGTTTTAATTATTCGAGCTGCAATGATTCTATACCCGTCTTAACTAGAATAGAGCTATTTTTCTTATGGTGCATGCATTCTAGTTTTAGGGTCAATTTGGGATATTGGTTTGCACATAATTTTCATGTTGTAATTCGGACTCATCGACCTCTTATACTTGACTTTTACATCACACACCTAGCTAAAAATATGCTTCCATCTAAAGCTGATGTAACACCCCAACCCAAATCCGTCGTCGGAATAAGATTTCGGAGCATTACCAGGATTTACATATCATTTAGCAAAAATTTCCGTTAAATACTTATCGATTCAATGCATCATATAGATAATTATATTATCATTCAATCAATAGCTTGGCACTTGTCTTAGCATCAATCAACATTGTTGGTATACTTACGCATATTTTATATAATATGCTTATAAGTAACATTCTCTTACCGTTTAAAATCATTTATTTCATTATATTATAATTTCATGTACCGTAATTTCCATATATTTCACTTATATTTATTTCGATAATAATTCATATCAAACTTAATATAAATCAAATTCTATATGCACATACTGTAACGCCCCTAACCCGAATCCAACACCGGCTTAGAGTTACGGAGCATTATTGGAGTTACTGATTTATTTATCAAATATATTATTTAACAATCTAACATTTATATATTTCGAAGTACTTAAAATTAGACATATTTTTCCCCCAACATATTTTTTTTCTCGACGTATTTTATTTGGATATATTATTCGTCTCAACATACTTAATTTCCTTGTATTAACGTCTCAAAGGTAATCACATATGTACATGTCATGATAAATGTCATTTTTCTTTCCATATTCCAGTCTCGTATTTGAGTCATCCGGATTTTGATCATCGTTTTCATTTATTCTATATTCTAATACATTCAATTAATGATCTAGGAAAAATTACCATTTTGCCCCTAAATCTTTAATTAATAACGATTTTACCCTTAGGCCCAGAAAAATGAATTCTTGCAATTTAATCCTTATTTCCAACCGTTATCATCATACATATTGATAATAGCCCATAAATTCTATAAAATATCAGAATTTTTCCATAATTTCAACACTTTTCAATTTAATCCCTAAAACATGTTTTTCCCCGGTCTTGAACTATATTAATAATTTCATACAGTTTCATAATTTAAATAATAAAATAATCCATTTCATGCAATTTCATCATTTTTGACATTTTTACAAAATTGCCCATAAAGTTTTACCTTTATTCAATTTAGTCCTTGAGTCTACAACTTGCAAATTAACCATGCCAACTAAATATTCATACATATTTTCCTCCTCCTCCACTCCATTCCACATCCTTAATTTATATAACATGCTTATGAGTAACATTATCAAAACTTTCACTGTTTACTTATATGTATTTTCAAAGCTGTCCATTTGAGTCATAGTCACTAAATTATTTATATCTTGAGCTAAAGAACTCCAAATTAAGATCCACTAATTTTCCCTGAAACTAGACTCACATATATTCTTACCATAAAATTTTCAGAATTTTTGGTTTGGCCATTTAGTACAGTTTATTTATTAAATTCTCCCCTATTTTACTGTTTGACAGTTCTGACCACTCTTCGGTAAAATTTAATTATCTCTTTGTACAGAATTCAAATGATGTTCTTGTTTATTTCTTATAAAAATATACTCATTAAAGAATCTAACCATATAAATTATGTCCCATAATCATTTTTATACAATTTTTAATGATTTTTCCAAGTCAGAACAGAGGATCCCGAAATCATTCTGCATCAGTCTCACAAAAATATAAATATCTCAGAATACAGAATTTATTTACTTGTTATGTTTATTTATATGAAAATAGACTCAACAAGATTTAATTCCATATCTTATTCAACTTCTAATTCAGTTTCTACCATTTTTGGTGATTTTTCAAAGTTAGCTTACTGCTGCTGTCCAAAACTGTTTTAATGCAAGATATTAATTACTAAGTTTATAACACTCTTATTTCCTTTCTCTACAATATTTCCCATCACTTTCTCTTATTTCTCTTCATTAATATATCAAAAACATTGAACCATAAATAAGAAAACTCTACTTTAACATCATTTCCATGCTTTTTCAATAATATCAAACTTAAAAATATATTGAAATCTTGATATACTTACCTTGTCTCATTGATTTCAATCTTTAACTTGATTTTTCTCTCTCTTCCAGCTTCTATTTCTTGAATCCAACTTGATATTCTAACTCCCCATAGTCTCCTTAACATTTTTCTCTTTGGTAGCTATGGAAATTCTCTTGATTTCTCGGTAAAATTGGTGAATTTTTGGTGGAAGGACCAAATTGTAAAGAAAGTAAAACTTTCTCTCTTTCCCTCTTCCTCTCACGTTGGTGCATGAAAAATGGTGAGTTGATGTGTTTTTTTTTCCTCCCTTTCTTACTTTCCACACACATATATATACTAAATAAAACAATAAAATAATAACATATCTTATTAAAATATTAATAAAGTAATATTTATCTTATTAAATAATTATAAAATATCATCACATCATCATTACCTTATAGATTTCTCTCTCCTTCTAATTGACTATTTTGCCCTTCATGATCTTTTAAAATTCCATCCTTGAGTCATCACTTAATTTGGTAAAATTGTGATTTAGTCCTTCATAATTCTTCTCCTATTCAATTTGGTCCTAATTCATCCATTTGCCTTAGTTTCTAGATCATTCCATCCTTAAAATATTTGCACTATTGGTCCTTCAACTTTTTCATATTTACACTTTAACCCCTTAAATTTTGAATATTTACTCTTGGGCCACAAGACTTTTTCTCACCTTTACGATTTAGTCCTTTCTTGGATTAATACATCATAATATACTTCCTATATAGATTTTGTTGACATAGCTCAAAATTTCTCTTTTTATCACTTTATTTCATTACTTAACTATATCAAGGATAATATCTTACTGTAAAAATATTCGGGGTGTTACAGCTGATTTTTCATCATTAACGTATGCTTATAATATGGATCCCTTGGATTAATATTGTTTGGATTCTATGGGTTTGCTTGCCAGCACCCCTACTTTGTTTTATTTTGTTCCCTTAGGTACATGAACTGCTTGAAGCAATAAAGTCTTTTGACGAAGATGCGATTCGGCTACTAGAGAACAAGAGGAGTAACCACCTTCCACTGTGGATGAACGACTTTATCGCATTGAGGCTCGCCTAGAAACAACGGAATCCAACATCTCAAGCATCCTCACCATCTTGCAAAGTGGTCATTTCCACCGCCTTCTGGCCTATTAAATATAAATAGGGAGTACACTTTTCTCCACTCTTATTATTCTTTTTGCACACTGGGGGCAATATGGGCTAAGTAGGGGGATCATGCCATATTTTCTTTTTGCATGTGTGTTGCTAAGAATAATTTCTTAATTCGTTTTAGAAATAAACTTTTAATTCTTATGTTTAGTTTACTTAAATAAGTAGGTGAATCATGAATAACTATTGCTTGCTTGATCAATGAATATTTTGTAGAATTGAAAATGTTATGTCTTAGTCAATATTTCATGAAAATTGTTGGCACTTTTGAACTTTCCTAATGAAAGTACTCATTTAAATAAATAAATAAATAAATTTGTTAATAACTTGTTAAGAGTGAAAATTTGGAAATGTGACCAAGTTGAGTAACCGAGATGAGGTTCTTGGGTTGTCATCTCATTTCGCGTTAAAAGGTTTGATGACGAGTAGAAGCTTGTAACACTTTGCTAACCAAGTTGCCTTGAGAAAGGAGAAATAAATAGATTAGGGGCATGTGAAATTGAATAACTAGGATGAGGTGCTTGGGTTGTCATCTCGTTTCGTGTCAAAAAGTTTGATTATGTCTCGAACTCGTTAAAAATAAATAATTAAATAAAGAGAATGTGTCGGGTTGAGTAACTGGGGTGAAGTGCTTGGGTTATAATCTCACTTCACGTCAAAAGACTTGACTACGTTTAAACAAAATAATAATAAATATAATTAAAAAATTGATAAATTTATATGTTGGGCATGATGGTTTCGCACGTTTGATTAAGCCTAAATTTAGTGAAATAGTTGAATTTGAAATACTGTTCGAGATTTTATAAAATGCTTATTGATTGAGTTTAGTAATTGTTTATTTTTTATTCACCTAATTGTTTGAAGTATGCTAGACTAGGAAAGGGGGTTTTTGATTTTGAAAAGGATTGATGAGTTATTTCTAGCGGATATCATGCTTAAGGATAAGCATCGGCTGAGTAGGGGGAATTTGATAGCAAGATAAACTCGTATTTTTAATATATTTATTTTTGGCTAATTATCGAATAAAATGCTATTAAATCTGGATTTTTTTATCAAGAATGAAGTTGGTGTGCTAAATTCAAATTCTTAGAAAGATGGACTAAATTGGAACAAAAAGCAAAAAGAAGGGCTTGATTGAAAGATTGAAGATGGCTGGATAAAGATTGAAGATTTTTTCATATTGTTAACACTCTGTAATTAATTTAAATTTAACCTCTAATTTAAATTTGATTTTTAAATTTTTTATTTATTTAGTAATAATATTTAGGAAGTCTAGCTAAATTTTAGCACTAGAAGTGTGTATAAACACCTAGTGGCTATAGCCAATTAAACACACATTTGGCTTTTGGAATTAATCAAATTCCTTCATTATGCCATTTTTAATTCTTTTTCTTTTACTTTCAACTTTTTAGTTTAATTACCTTCCAAGGCCCTTCTCCTTTCCATATTTTGCAATTGCATTTAAACAATTTATTTTCATGCATGATTCTTTCCATGATTAATTAAACCTTTTTTAGCCTTAGGCAAGTTATTGCTTCGACAAAGTAATCGTGAGATATGAACCCACACTAAATACTTTACAATTCGGTATTTGCTATCTCTCTAGTATATGGGATAGTACAAATTCGTCCGCTAAAGTTGATTCGATTTCAATTCAAAAAGCACGAGTTGGGTTGGAATAATTTGGCGTACAGTTGGGAAGTTGAGTTGGCCGTGCTATATTCAAAATCTCGCGAACAAATTGGTGTGTTCAATTAGAAAAAGTTAGTTGGATTCCGTCAAGGGAGATAGTGATCAGATTTAAACGACCCACATGATTGAGGCCGTTAATTAGAGTTGGGATTTTTAGATCGCAAGGCTATCGAAGTCTTAAATTACGGGTACGTGCCATGTAGTTGGAAATTTGACAAGGTTCGATTTGCAGGTGATACCGGGATCGACTACGAGAGGAAGAGTTGGCGGTTTGAGGGATCCTCGATTGCTATAACCAGCTTATCGCTTAGAAGGGAAAATCTATTTCAAAGATTGGAGCACACTGAGGCTAAGACTAAGCTAAAAAATATTTTATTTACTAATTTACTTTATTTGCTTAAATTTATTTTTGCAATTTCGATTCTATTTTCATTTTATTTTATTACACTTTGTATTTCCTTATTTTACTAGTCTTGTTAATTTAAACCCCTCATTTTTATTTTTTTAAGCATTGCTACGCACAGGTTGTGGGCACGACTGTGATCGCAATAGCGATTATGGTCACAGAGAAAGGCGAATTTAAATTTCCAATCACTGTGGATTTGACCCTACTTCTGTATACTGCTATTATTGTTATTTTATCATAAAAAATTATATTTGGTGGTTTCGACGCCCATCAAATTTCCACCCAGAATAAATTATAACTATTAAGTTGTAATTATTAAAAAAAATTAATTTCTAACTGGTAAAGATTTTTATGTCAATTTTAGTAGTATAAATTATTATTTCATAATTAAAAAATATTTCTTTTTGAAAGTCATTAAAATTAGGCGTGAGCATTCGATCGCATCGAGTAAAAAAAATTTAAGTTAATTGAGTTGACAAGTCCCATCTTGTCGTTTTAACTCGATTTGAATTTTTTTCGAATCGAGTGAAATTGTTCAAGTTAAATTAAAAAGTGAAACATGTGAAATTAAAATCTTGTTACAATATAACAAATTCTATGTTAGAGTACATAAATTTGAAACCATATATATTTGAAAAATTTTTCGAAGCAAAATAAGACAAAAAAAGATATTTTAATATGATACACTTGAATTGCTAATTAACTTATTTAGTGCTCTAAAATTATTATTATATGAAAAATAGTTTTAACTTTCTTTACATATTCTTTATATATATATTTTAAATTTTTATAATTTTTTTAAAAATTTGACTTTTAGAATTTTTATAAATATTTTGAAATTTAAAATTTATTTTGAAGTTTTTGTTGAGAGAGAGAGACCGATTTGTCATTTTCAAAACTAAAAGGGTTCAGAGAGTATTTACACAATTTATTATTTGAATTATTCAAATTGTAAAATTTAACTCGACTCGAATTCAAAACTCAAATTATTTATTCAAATTGACTTGAAAAAATAAAATAACTTAATTCGATTAACTCAAAATTAAAACTCTTTTTTCAAATTAAATTTTGCAAACCCCTAATTAATGTAATTTGCTTAATTCTCTAAATATATTAAGTGGAGTAAATCTATTATCTAAACATATAATTAGATACAAATTCAATTATTGAAAACTTTTCGAATATTAAAATGAATGTGGATATATCATTTACTCAAAAAGAAAACAAAATAAATTGGATTAAAAGCTCCACCTAAAAATTATTGCTTTTATTAGCTATTAATATAAAGAGGGTTGTAACCGCCACCTAAGATCAGAGTCTGATGTAAAAGCTAATTGAGGCATTAACAGCCTAAAATCATCCCAGACCTTTCTTTAATGGCCTATCAACTCCCCTCTATGCAATGAAGATAGTTTCCCGTACACCACCTTTTTTGAAAAGGAGAGTGTGAGCAGGGCAGGATGACTTTTGTACCTAACAAACAAAACAAATTGACTCCATGTTTGGATGAATTCATGGGCAAGGTGGTTCCAACCACTACCTTTAATGTGGCAGTGTCCCTTTAGATGTTGCTCGGGAAAAAAATAAATAAGACATTCATCCTTGTGAGAAACCGAACACCTGCACCGCCGTGCATTGACCATCCCCTAAGAAAAGGAAAATAAGACTGGGGAAAATCAGACAATTGTTGCTGACTAGGTAAACCCCAACCGTGTTCTTGATTCTAAGATTCTGGACCGTACGAGCTACGCTACACCTTTAAACGAAAGAGCATTAAATTATGTCCGCGTACATTTCCGTGCGCTGGCTTGTTTAGGGATCATGTCTGCGCTGGTAGAGTTGAGTATGACATCAAAGAACTTCATCTTGAACTAATTAACTTCAGTTAGCCACCTTCCAGGGTGGAGATGGTCCAAGGTTCTTTGGTGCCCACTCCGCCTTCAATGCTAGCTGCCACTACCTGTCAAAAGGCTCAATAATGAAGAATTGGATAAAATACGAGAGTTGAAAAAAGGGATTAGGTAAATTTTAAGGAATTTTTTTATATGGCCAAGCCTTGGGCAAGAGTTTTTGACTCAAGCTTAGCTCGAATATATTATGTTATAAAAACATTTTATTAATTATATATGTTCAATAGTAATTATATATATTTATATTAAATCACTAATCAAATAACAATTAAACCTATTATTCAAAATTAGAGGTGAGCGTTCTATCAAATTGAGTGAAAAATTTCAAGTTAATCGAGTTCATGAGTCCTATTTTATCATCCTAACTCAGTTTGAAATTTTTTCAAATCGAATCGAGTAGAATTAAATTTAAATCGAGTCGAATCGAGTAAAATTATTCGTGTTAAATTAAAAAAATTAAACATGTCAAATAAAAATATTGTTATAGTATAACTAATTCTATATTAGAGCACATAAACTTGAAACAATATATATTTGAAAATTTTTCAAAGCAAAAAAAAAAAAAAAGATACTTGAGTAAGATAAATTTGAATCATTTAATTAGGTCCCAGAATTATTATTTTAGAAAATTTTAAAATTTTTTAACTTTTTTAGAATTTTTTAAAAAAATTATAATTTTTTAAAAAATATAAATTTTTAAATTTTTATAAATATTTTGAATTTTTGAAAATTATTTCAAATTATTTTTGTAATTTTTGTTATGAGAGACCAATTTGCTTATTTTTAAAGTTGACAACAACCCAAAGAGTATTTACAACCAATTTGTTATTCAAATTATTCAAGTTATTCGAATTGTGAAATTCAACTCGACTTGAATTCGAAACTCAAAAAGAGTTATTCGAGTTTGCTCAAATAATTCGAATAACTCGAAATTTGATTTTTTTCGATTTTTTTGAATTAAATTGAGTTTTGCTCACCCCTGCCCAAAACCTAAAAAAAAAAAAGCTTACCCAACTAAAATATAAAATTTTAAAAAATATATTTAATACAATAAAATATTTATTATATTTCATTGTGTTTTTAATATAACCAAAAATTACTTGGGAAAGAGGAAACTTGCCAGAAACGAATATACAAGAACGGCTAGATAGGGGTGTTGCTACTGAAGAATGGATCTCTTTATTTCCTGATGCCACAATTCACCACCTTCCACATTCTTTTCAGATCATTGCCCGTTGCTTATTACTACGGAAAAAAAGGATACCGATTGCCATAGAAGAAACTTCAAATTTGAAGCTTGGTGGGTTTTGGAGGAATCATTTGGTGAGGAGGTCAAACGCATCTGGGAGAATTCTATAGGAGATTTGTTACTAAAGTTAGAAAGAATAAATGAAGGGCTAGAAAGATGGGCTAGTCAAATCAGGCATAGCAGAAAAGCAAAAAAGGAAGTATTAACCGCCAGATTGGTTGAATTGATGGAATCAGAAAGGGATGATGATAATTTAGCAGATTTGATTGATACGAAGATTCAACTTAATCTTGAGATAGAGAAAGACGAGCGATATTGGGAACAGAGGGCGAGAATTAACTGGCTACAATTTGGCGATAGAAATACCGCGTTTTTTTACAATCAAGCAACCCAACGATGATGAAGAAATATCATTCGTAGAATGAAATACAAGGATGGTAGGGAAACAGAAGAGATTTTGGAAATGGAAGAAATTACAAGATCTTACTTTCAAAATTTGTTCGCAGCTGGAAGGCGAGGAGATTATGAGCATCTTTTGTCAGGAATTAATTGTTGTATTTCTGAAGAGGATAATACTAGACTAATTGCAGGATATACAAAAGAGGAAATTCAGGAGGCCTTATCTGAATTAGGTCCAACGAAAGCGCCAGGAGAAGATGGACTTCCAGCTTTATTCTATCAGAAATGCTGGCCGATTATTGGGGAAGAAGTTGCATCCTTTTGTCTAGGAGTTTTAAATGGAGGAATGGATATCAGTGTAATTAATAAAACAAATATCGTTTTAATTCCAAAAATTCCAAATCCTATATCCATTACGCATTTCAGGCCTATTAGCCTTTGTAATGTGCTTTATAAGCTGATAGCTAAGGTTCTTGCGAATCGCCTTCGGAGTGTCATCGATAAATGTATAGATCCAGCACAGAGTGCGTTTGTGCCAGAGAGATTAATTTCAGATAATGTGCTGCTCGCCTACGAAATCCTTCACTCTTTAAAGCAGAAAAAGACAGGAAATAAAGGATTTATGGCAGTAAAACTAGACACGAGTAAAGCGTATGATAAAGTGGAATGGGTTTTGGTTGAAACGAATGGGTTTTGATCCAGCTTGGGTTGACTTTTTAATGACGTTTGTCTCTACATTTCTTATTCGGTGCGATTAAATGATCATGTAGGAGGTCATTTTCGTCCTACTAGGGGATTAAAACAAGGTGATCCTTTGAGTCCATTTCTTTTCTTAATTTGTGGGGAAGGTCTTTCTAGTCTTATACGATTGGCTATGAACGGGAACATACTGAGAGGGGTCAAGGCAAGTAGGAGCGGCTCGCAGGTTTCACATTTCTTATTTGCAGATGACTGCATACTATTTGGAGAAGCTACAGAAAGAGGAGCTCAAACATTAAAGCGTATTTTGCTTGAATATGAGAATTGTTCTGGTCAATGCGTTAATTACGATAAATCGACCGTTTTCTTTAGCACCAATACCCAGGAGGAGGATACAAGAACAGTTTTCAGGATTTTAGGGGTACGAAGTTCTAATAATCTAGAAAGGTACCTTGGTCTTCCTAATATGGTAGGCAGACGGAAGAAGCTGGCATTCCAAATTTTGAAAGATAGAATTAAAAAATGAATTGACTGCTGGAGTGTTAAACATCTATCTTAGGGAGGAAAAGAGGTATTTATAAAGGCCATTTTACAAGCCATCCCTACCTATACTATGACATGTTTCTTACTCCCTAAATCCCTATGTGCTGAAATTGAAGGCATTTTTGCAAAATTCTGGTGGCAGAAAAGTCGAGATAAAAGAGGTATTCACTGGTGTACATGGAAAGATTTATGCTCATTGAAAGACGATGGTGGATTAGGTTTTCGAAATCTCGATAAATTCAACATTGCGTTATTAGCCAAACAAGGGTGGCGTCTTATTAATTTTCCTAATTCTTTGCTTAGTCGTGTTTTAAAAGCGAAGTATTTTCCAAATACGGATTTCTTAAATGCGCAATTAGGGAATTTACCTTTGCTTACCTGGAAGAGTATTTGGGCAGCAAAAGGGATATTGGAAAAAGGACTATGCTGGAGGGTTGGCACAGGGGAACGTATTTCTGTCTAGGGCGACTTATGGATTTCATGTGCTGAAATAGACAGATTACAGAATGAGGTTGCAATGCAAATATTAAGACAGTATCAGATCTGATTGACCCAGCTAGCAGAAAGTGGAATACTGACTTAATCATTAGTACCTTCATTGCGGATGTAGGAAAGAAAATATTGCAGATACCTCTGGCAGAAATAGCTTATGAAGACTTTCAAGTTTGACGAGGGGAATCATCAGGCGAATTCTCAGTCAGAAGTGCCTATAAACTATTACAGGAGGCTAATTCGGGTCCTAGCACTAATTGTTTACAAATTGAGACTAGAGATTTCTACAGGAAACTATGGAATTTACATCTCCCTCCTAAAATTAAAATTACAAATTAGAGACTCTCATGGAACTATATACCTACCCTATCAAACCTTAAGACTAAAAAAGTGGTCTTAGAAGCTATCTGTCCCAGATGTCTTTACCCGAAGGAAGATAGTAACCATATCTTCCGGTATTGTCCTACAGCAATAGAGGTGTGGTCAAATTTAAATCTTAGCTGGGTATGTCATAATAATCTAAATAGCATATGGGAGTGGCTCACCTGGGCGTTTAGAAAAGGAAGTATAGAGCAATGTCGACTCATCTGTTGCGGACTCTGGTCAATCTGGACATACAGAAATCAGCTAGTTTACGAAAGAAAGAACTCAACAGGAAGAGAGATCTCGAATCATGGTATCAGCTACATTTCAGAGTTGAATGGAGTAGAACAAAAGAAGCTTACCTTAACTATTGATAAAAGTTATGAACAAACAGTAAGAAACTCGAGGGCTACGGTCTTTTTTGATGCAGCTTTTAACAAGAGTTCCTTCAAATCTGCTTCGGGTCTGGCGGTCCGCGACGAGAGATGAGAGATCTTGGTATCCAAAACGGTTATCCACTCTAATATACCGACACCGTTTGCAGCAGAAGCACATGCAGGGTTACAGGCGATTCAGTTAGCCATTTCAATGGGTTTTAATAGTTTACAGATAGTGGGGGATTTTAAAACAGTGATTAAAAAATGCTAATCAAATGACCCGGATAAATCGAATATAGGGGTGCTCATCCGAGATATTCAAAGCAAAAAGATTTATTTTCAGCATATAGAGTTTCATTTTATCCCGAGATCAGAAAATGTTTATGCTCATTTCCTTGCAAAAAAAGCTTTAAGGAGAGGAGTAGGATGTTACCTGCAGGGGAAGGATTCTGACCATGTTCATCAAGAGAGGGAGAATCGGAGCCTAAGGTAGCCAAATTGAGAGCTAAAGAGCCTTGATGGAAGAAATGCGAGACAAAGGAAAGTCTAGATGAAAGGAATGCGGGAGGGTTTTTTAAAGAAATTGATAGCAGAAGAGTTATGATTAATTTTGGGAACTGCTATCATAAAAGCTGGAACGGTGATTTGAAAGGACAAGAGGACATGGCCTCCAGCTATAGTGATTGACAGGGCATTTAATTAGGTTTTCTTTTCTTTATTGTTTAGTTGAATCCTACTATTTATTTGAAGTTTGTTTGCTTAGGGGGCCTTCCAGTTCGGCTAGGTCTGATTGTTTTTGTTTTTGACAAGGTTTTTCTATTGTTTTTCTTCTTGGTTTTAGCCCACATTGGGTGAATTTTTCTGTAGTTTTATTTTGGTTTATAAAAGCCCAGTCAATTCTTCAAAAAAAAATTACTATATTTATGATAGTGTTTTTTTAATATAAATACTTTTTAATATATTAGAAAACTTTTATTTTAGCTTTTTTTAGTGCATTTAGTGTATTATATTTTTTTAAAAAATATTTTTGAAATAGAAACTAATCTAAAAAATAAAATACGAGTAGACTAGGTCTAGCCCAGATTTACTTTACTTAAATTGGATCGACCCATGAACACATTTATGCAATGCAGAACAATAAACAATAATTAACATTATTTTAATTTTTTTGAAATAACACAATTGGAGTATATTAATTAATAAATAAATAACAATCTAACAACCATAATAAATGGTAAATTAAAACCCCCAAAACAGTCAAACCCAGGGATTTTTACTAAAATAATACAAAAAAAAAATACCAAAATAATACAGGACCAAAATTATGTACCAAAATGGTACATTTTGGGTAGTGCCGCCTCTGGCAGAGGCGTGACCACCCCATGTCAGAATTTTTTATTTAAAAAAATAAAAAAATAAAAGCTGACAAAAAAAACAAAAGTTGGCAAAAAAAAGGGGGTGGGGGTGCCAGAGGCGGCACCGTTTGTGCCTCTGGCAGAGGCGGCACCTAATGGTTCTTTATAAAGACCCCTATTTCGGCTGAAGCTACTCCGAAAGCAAGAAACAACGAGAAAAAAAAGAGAAAAAGAAAGAAAAGAAGAAGAGAAGAAGAAGAAGGAGAAGGAGAGGGCACAACACTGGTGAGGGGGAAAAAAAGAAAAAGAGAAGGAGAAAAAGAAGGAAAAAAATAGAAAAAAGAAGGTAAAATTTTTTTTAAATAATAGATTTTTATATTGTTATTGTGTTTTTGTTGTTATTATTATTTTTGATTATTATTGTTTTTTGTTGTTAGTTAATATTAATATTAGTAAAAAACCTTATTATTATTGTTAATTATTATTATTGTTAGTAAAAAACTATTATTACTATTGTTGGTTATTATTGTTAGTAAAAAAACCCTAATTATTGTTAGTTACTGTTGTTGATTTATATTAATTTTGTAAAAAACCCTAAAAAAGCCTATTTATGTGAGGTAAAGAATGTTTTATTTTTTTATGTAATTTATTTGTTATGTGTGTTTTAGGTTGATTAGATAATATTAATAAAATTTATTTGGCATGTTATAGATATTGTTAGAAATGACAACATATTTGGTATTACCTGATGAGATAATAACTTCGGCACAAAGAGAGAAAGTTGATAATATGATGAGAGAAGTGCAAGATTATAGAATGAAACCAGAAGGAGACATTGTTGAACACGTTATTACAGTAAATAAAAAGATGCAAGAAGTATTGTGGAAGGGTCATGAAATGATTAGAAAGAACAAAGTGCAATACTTAACCCTTAGAGGGACATTAATAGAACGGGACCGTAAATTCATTTTAGACCAACTTTGGAAGACATTGGTTCCACGAACCTATTGGAACCTAGTTATATGCTTCGTGAAGTTTATAATCTCTTATAGAGCAAAGAAAATATCGAGACAAAGTATAGGTTCACGAAAGTTGACTAGGAAGCAAAATGTGATTGACATACCGTAGATGGATAAATTAGATGTTAGGAAATTACCAAGAGAATTTCTATTTTCATTACCCCTAATAAAGATTGAAGAGCAAGAAGATCCCGAGGAATTTCCAAATTGGATTTTAGAAAATGAATATAAAGAGAATCAAGAATATCTAAATTAGATTGTACAGTATTTCCCAGAAGAAGATACAGGGTCGGAGATAGAAGAAAACGTAGAACTGAATTTAAATGGTTAAATGTAAAGATAAATGTTGTTCATGTACAAAATGAGAACTGAAAAAGAATGAGCTTATGAATGAAAAAAATTGCATATTGATTAATTAAAAATTTTATTTAAGTACTTTATTTGCTGTTCGAAATTGTTGAAATTGTTTTTAGAAATTTTGTTTAATTTTTTAACAGATTGAGTATTGAAGATGGATAATCAGTTTTTCGTATGCGTTTATTTCAATGGAATCATCTTGACAACAATCGTTGGATGCATATTTGAATGTCGGCAACAAATACCAATGAGATTTAATAGAAATGTCTCGTTGGATGATGTGAAGGGAAGGGTTAACGCAAAAATTGAACGACGTTGTGGGAGAATGATCTCGAAACTTTTCTACAAGTTTCCAGTTTCGATAGATCCTATCAAATTCACTGAAGTGGAACTTGTAGACGACGAAGATGTAGAGACGATGATCACTCTTTATTGTGGGAATGAGAGTGACAAAAATGCACCAATTCACTTATTTGCTGAGTTAGCTGGTATGGAGCAAAATGAAGATCTCACTGCATATGGTGAAGAACATGGAGCTCAAGAACTGTGCATGGTGGCTTCAATATCGTACATTGATAGTGAATCAACTATACATGGGATCGATATCGATCTTAAAGTTACACTCGATATTGATGTGGTTGGTGATGATGGATACAATAGTAGTGATCATTGTGATCAAGAGGTCGATAGTGATAGCGATCCCGATGTGGACGATGTTCCTGATAATATTGATGATGAAGACGTGATTGATGATGGAAACATTAACGCGTCTTCGATCGGGAACCAGATACGACGTATTGTGATACACAATAATTCTGGGCCACACATGTCGCTCATAGACCCCAACGCGGTGCACATAGCTGAGTTCTCGGAGTACCTTGAAATACTTCCTGCTCACTGGTTGGTCGTAAATTTTGATCCTGAGGAGTTGTTCGTAGGCCAGAGATTCGAAAGTAGGGAAGAGTGCGTATATGCTATTAAACGGTATAGCATGAATATATCAGTGGATTACAAAATTGCAGTGTCTAAACCGACATTATATATTGGAAAGTGTTGGAAGTCGGTGGAAGGCTGCAATTGGCATGTACGAGCTGTATTTATTTAAAATTCGCAGATGTGAGAGATACGAAAATTTGTTGGGCCTCACACATGCACATTAACTCGTATGACAGAAGATCATCGAAAACTTGATTCCAAAACTATCTGTACGTGTATCATGCCAATGGTGAAGGACATGCCGACCATTAAAGTTTCGGTACTGATTGCTGAAATACAGGCACGATTTCAGTATCGAGTATCATATCAAAAGGCGTGGATAGCTAAACAAATGACAATGGAGCAATTTATGGGGATTTCGATACATCATATAATGAGCTACAGGGATGGATAGCCGTTATACGGGAGTACGTACCGAGGACTGTCATTGAGTTATAGACACGACCTTATTACAGCCTAGATGACCAACTACAGTGGGGAAAAAGAATTTTCCATCGGATGTTCTGGACATTTGATCTATGTGTGCGGGCATTACTCCACTGCAAGCCGTTTGTGCAAGTGGATGGGACCTAGATATATGGAAAATATACACAGATCCTACTCCTTACGGTTGTTCAAGACGGCAATAAGAACGTGCTCTCGATAACATTTTCTATTGCAGATAAGGAGAGCATGGAATCTTGGGAATTCTTCCTTACCAACCTGCGGAGGTATGTTATTAGCAACGATAATATTTGCATCATCTCTGATAGAGGGAAATGATTAATTGCCGTAATTATGTGTTTCGGTGTGCCATGGAGATACGTTTACTGCATCTGTCACATTGCGGCTAACTTCCATCGAGATTATAAGAATGCAAACTGGAAGAGAAAAGTAGTGAAAATGGGTAAATGATAACCGTATCTTTTTAATATAAGTTGTAATGTTTTATGTTATCAAGTTACTGTAACTTATCTTTTCTTAATACAAATACAGCGTACGAGTTAGAGCCACATATTTTTCACCAAAAAATGACTCGACTTGAGAGAGACATGGAGGGTCAAACGAACACATCTTTCTTACAGTGGTTGGGTACAATGGAGTTGTGGCAATGGGCTCAAAGTTTTGACGAGGGATTTCGTTATGGTCAAATGACCACAAACTTAGTGGAAGGGGTCAACACTGTGTTGTTAAAAACACGACATCTTCCCATTTCATCTGTCTTCTTGGCTACATTCTACAGGTTGGCTACATTGATGCTAAGAATGGGTCAGCAACAAGTCAATCAGATGGAGGCGGGACATATGTTTGTCAAATATGTAAAGGATGCTATGACACCCCTTACCCATATCCGACGCAGGAATAGGGTACGAGGAGTTACTTTACTAAAACACATGCAACTTACTCAATCTTAAACCACGAAAATACATCCCAATTTACAACTTTATCAAACATGGATCTCCGTTCCTTCATGGGCCTACGAGGCCTAAAACACTCTTTGGAAGCAACCCGGAACCGTTTCGGTACTTAGAAAACGTCCACGAAATACCACTAAAAATAGGACACATGCCCGTGTGGAAGGACAACATGCCCGTGTGGCCTCAAGACATGGCCGTGCTAATAGCTCGTGTACCTCATACGACCTAAGCAATCTAAGGACACGTCCGTGCCCCTTGTTCGTGCAGATTTAATTTCTAACATTTAACCTACAGGGGTTTTCACACAGCCTGGCATGCCCGTGTGCCCAGCCAGTGTCCCTTACACGGCCATGACATGCCCGTGTCATAGCCCATGTGCTAAAATCGGGGTATTCTATTTTTGACGTTAGAAAACACAAGGCCGGGGCACATGCTCGTGTCTCGACCGTGTCTTTTACACGATTGAGACACACGACTGTGTCTCATGCCTGTATGGAAGAATGATGGGCATTTAATTCTATCCATGCAAGGTGTAGGGTGTGGAAGGACGACACGCCCATGTGGCCTCAAGACATGGTCGTGCTAATGGCTCGTGTACCTCATACGACCTAAGCAATCTAAGGACACGTCCGTGCCCCTTGTTCGTGCAGATTTAATTTCTAACATTTAACCTATAGGGGTTTTCACACAGCCTGGCATGCCTGTGTGCCCAGCCCGTATCCCTCACACGGCTATGACATGCTCGTGTCATAGCCCGTATGCTAAAATCGAGGTATTCTATTTTTGACGTTAGAAAACACATGGCCGGGGCACATGCTCGTGTCTCGACTGTGTCTTTTACACGATTGAGACACACGACCGTGTCTCATACCTGTATGGAACACTGATGGGCATTTAATTCTATCCATGCAAGGTGCAGGGGACACACGGCTAGTCACATGCCCGTGGGGTGGCCGTGTGTCACACACGGCCTAGGCACATGTCGGTGTGCCTACCCGTGTAGACAAAAATAGGCTATTTGCCAAGCCTCTTTGCCACCCTGGAACAAGACTAAATACAAAGCCAACATATCACGACTTTCATACTTGACCAATAGCCATAAATTGGCATTCCAACTTAGTCACATATACCAATCTATCTACGTCTCACATAATGTGCATGCACAAATAATCTAAACAACCATTTGCAATTTCCATGAACTTATTCTCATTTCATTAAAAGTAACTACAGCAATTCTTTTGGCCAATTCCAATGGCCATTTACAAAATGGGTTTTATGAAATAAATGGCCAATACAATTGGCTGACTAAAGTATCATATACCAAAACGACCAAAAAGATCAAAACATGCCATTATCCAAAACACAAGAATAAAATTATACCAAGTGCTTCAATTGATAGTGTGAACGATGCCTCTGACATCCCTCGGATCCTCAAATTACTAAGGCGGCACTTGATAAACACTAAATTATACATATTTTTACCTCATGTTTAGCCTATATTTTGGATGAATTATTATCAATTTAGTGAGAATTGGTGCTCTTAATCTTTCTTTTTCATATCTTACACTCAGGACAGCATAGGGAAGAGAAAAGAACGGAAAATGGACTAAAAACGGAGAAAATGGGCCAAAATGTGTAATCGACACAGCCCAAGAAGTCACTACACGGCCGTGGCACACGGTCGTGCCACACGAAGACCATACGATCTAGCCCTCGACAAGCACGGCCAGGCTATACGGCCGTGACACCTCAACAGTCCCGAACACGGCCTCTTGTTGAAACCACACGGGCGTGGCACACGGGCCTGTTCTAGTCATGAGGAAGAGGAATTTCACTCAGATTTGGATACTTAGGGGCTAAGAAAGCTATTCTAAACTCTATATAAAGACCCCAGGAGCCAACTCTAAAGATATACTCTGTTCTCTCAAGGAAGAGCGCCATAATTCTGCCAACACAAGGAGTGAAATTAAGATATTACTCCAAGAGAAGCCGATTGATTCATCCCAGAAGCCAGAATTCTACATCAAGACAGAGGATCTCCCTAAATTCCTTCAGGGTTTTTGGGTTCTTTATGTTTTCTTATCTTAATTCTTCTGAGATGTTTTCTTTCTTTATTATGAACTAAACCCCTCAAATACTTAAGGGGGATGAAACCTAAGACAGATCTTGTTAGTGTTTATTCTTAAATTATTTGATAAATACTTAAATTGTTCTTAATTATGTGTTCTTCATTCTTGATTTAATAATCCTAGGTATTACTTCAAGAACTTTATGTGCTTAGGCTGAGGAGCAAAAGTCCCTGTTTTAAGAGTAGATCTACCATAATTAAGTGGAGTTGCATGCAACCCTAGATATAGGGTGACATAAATCTGCCGGATTAGAGTCAAACCTAATAGGGGGATCTATAGATCAAATTAATGCAACCTAGGGGTGTTAATTAATAAAGAAACTTTAATTAACCACCTAGGATTAGTTGTTCTTATCCTCGACGGAGGTATTAACATAAGTTAGGGATCTCTACGGATCAAGTCAAGTAAGGAAATCATCTAGTTCAAGAAATTAATAACAAGTGAAGTCTAGGTGGATTCTCCCTTAAGTATTGCTCATATCAATAAGCTTTTCCCTAAAGTTTTCCCCAATTTACTTGATAAACGTTAATTTATACATATTTTTACCTCATGTTTAGCCTATATTTTGGATGAATTAGTATCAAATTAGTGAGAATTGGTGCTCTTAACCATTCTTTTTCATATCTTATACTCAAGAGAGCCTAGGGAAGATAAAAGAACAGAAAACGGGCCCAAAATGGTGAAAAATGAACCAAAATGCACGAATCACACGGGCTAAGAGGTGCCACACGGCCGTGCCACACGGGCGTGCCTCACAAAGCTCACACGGACAAAGTCCCGACAAGCACGGCCAATATACATGGGCGTGCTAAATCACACGGCCTCTGTCGAAACCCACACGGGCGTGGCACACGGGCATGTTCTAGTCGTGGGAAAGACGAATTTCACTCGAATTAGGATGCTTAGGGGCTAAGAAAGAGTCCCCAAAACTTCTCTATATAAAGATCCCATGAGGCAACATAGAGGGGGCCTTCTTCCCACTTTTACACACCCTCTATACTCGTTTCCTCTCGTCTTTCTGCCGCACCACAGGTAGAAGCAAGGGATTACTCGAAGGGAGAAGCCAATTGATTCATCTCAGAAGCCGAAATTCTGCATCAACATAGAGGATTCTCCTAAATTCCTTCAGGGGTTTTTGGTTTCTTTTATGATTTGTTATTTGATAACTTCTGAGATGTTTTCTTTTATCATTATGAACTAAACCCCTCAAATACTTGAGGGGGATGAAGCCTAAGATAGATCTGGTTATTTATTCTTGATTTATATGATAATTATTTGAATTGTTCTTAATTATGTGTTTTAATCCTTGAATTAATAATCCTAGGTATTAATTCAGGAATTGGATGTGCTTAGAGCAGAGGAGCAAAAGTCCCTGTGATAAGAGTAGATCTACCATAATTAAGCGGAGTTGCATGCAACCCTAGACATAGGGCGACATAAATCTGCTGGATTAGGGTCAAACCTAATATGGCGAACCATAGATCGAATTAATGCAACCTAGGGAGTTAATTAATAAAGGAACTTTAATTAACAACTTAGGCCTAGTTGCTCTTCACCTCGACGGAGGGTTTAGCATAGATTAGGGATCTCTACGGATCAAGTCAAGTAAATAACTCGTATAATTCAAGAAGATAATAACAAGTGAAGTCTAGGTGGATTCTCCCTTGAGTATTAATCATATCAATTAGCTTTCCCTAAAAAGTCTTCCCAATTTACTTTTTCTTTTGTTTTATTCTTAGTTTAGATTTTAGAATTTAGTTTTAAACAAATCCCCATTTAATTTCTAGGTTAAATAATAGAAAGGAAGTGAGTAATAGTACTTTCGGTTCCCTTGGGTACGATACTCGATCTTATCACTAGACTATACTGCTATCGATAGTTGCGCTTGCCTTTAAACGTCGTGATATTAGTTAGTTTGGGTTTGATCAAGTTCTTTATAAATTTTATTACTTCTTATCACGAGGATATCATTACTTTTTGTGCACTTTTAGTTAGTTTTAGAATTAGTTTCAATCAATCCTCTTTTATTTTTAGGCTAGATAATAGAAAGGAAGTAAGTATTAGTACTTTTGGTTCCCTTGGGTACGATAACTCGGTCTTACCGCTAAACTATACTACTATTCGATAGGTGTGCTTGCCTTTAATATCGTGATATTAGTTAGTTTAGGTGTGATCAGTTTTTATAAATTTTATTACTTAATATCGCGAGCATACCAAGTTTTTGGCGCCGTTGCCGGGGATCTGAAATATTAAGAAAACTCGATTTCTATTACTTTAGCCATTATTATATTTATTTATTTTCATTTTATTTATTTATTTATTTATTTTTCTTTTCTTTTCTTTTCTTTTATTTTAATTTTCTTTGCTTTTTCCTTCTAGGTATTTCTAGTTTATGACTAGAAACAACTCAGCAGGACCATTACTTTTTGACGAAGATTTAGAAGCGACAGTTTGCAGAAATTGCAGAGAGATCAGACGAAGCCTACAATATCCAGAACAAGGACAAGAACAAAGGCCAGAACCTACAGAAGAGATGGACACAAATCAAAACATTCCACCACCTCCCGTAATAGTCGCGCCACCTGCAAATCAAGAACAAGCTCCTCGCACTATGTATGATTATGCTAAGCCTGGTTTGGTTGGTACCCAAACTAGCATTCTTAGACCTACTATTGCTGCTAATAATTTTGAGTTAAAACCTAACACTATCTAGATGATACAGCAATTGGTGCAGTTTTATGGCTTACAGGATGAAGATCCAAATTCACACATAGCCAATTTTTTGGAACTTTGTGATACTATTAAAATTAATGGCATTTCTGATGATGCCATTCGTCTACGGCAATTTCCATTCTCTTTGAGAAATAAAGCCAAACAGTGGTTAAAATCTTTACCACGAGGCTCAATCACCACATGGCAACAGATGACCGAAAATTTTTTACTTAAATATTTTCCTCCAGCAAAAATAGCTAAATTGCGAAACGATATCTCTTCTTTTGTGCAGATGGATTTAGAAACACTCTACGATGCTTGGGAGAGATACAAGGATCTTTTGAGAAGATGCCCTCATCATGGCTTACCTTTATGGCTCCAAGTTCAAACCTTTCACAGCTGTTTTAATCCATCAACAAGGCAAATGATCGATGCAGCCGTAGGAGGAACAATCAACAATAAAACACCTAAAGCAGCTTATGAATTTATTTAAGAGATGTCACTGAATAACTATCAGTGGCAAGTCATGAGGACAAAGCCGACAAAAGCCGCAAGAGTTTATAATATTGATGCTGTCACTATGCTTACTAATCAGGTAGAACTTTTAAATAAAAAGTTTGATAATTTTGTTGGTTCTACGTAGGCACAACTAGTGGTGCAGTGTGATACAACTCCAGTAAACATGTTCAACCCAGATCTCTCATCCTATGGACACAGCATGGAAACTGAGTAAGCCAACTATATGGGTAACAATTCTAGACCTCAAAATAACCCTTATAGTAATACTTACAAGGAAGGTTGGAGAAATCACCCCAATTTTTCATGGGGAGGACAAGTAAATCAAAGACAACAACCTCCTCCGGGATTCCAGCAGCCACCACCACAACAAGAGAAAAAGCCGAATCTTGAAGAGATGTTCACCAAATTTATGGCCGCATCAGAAACCCGTTTCCAAAACACGGAAACGGAACTAAAGAACCAGCAAGCATCAATTCAAGGGCTTGAGAATCAAATCGGTCAGCTTGCAAAATTAATTTCAGAAAGACCACAAGGTGGACTACCAAGTAATACTGAGCCAAATCCCAAAGAACATGTCAAAGCAATTACTCTAAGAGATAGGAAAGTCCTAGCTGAACCAGAAAAGAGATCTACTCCAGAATCTTTAGGAGACAAGGCAGAGGAATCCAAGGAAAACACTCAACCAACACTCAAGGAATACAAACCGCCCATTCCATATCTGGCAAAGTTGAAGAAAGACCGTACAGACGCTCAATTCGGTAAATTTCTTGAACTTTTTAAACAATTACACATTAACTTACCTTTTGTTGAAGTAATTTCACAGATGCCGAAGTACGCGAAATTCCTTAAGGAACTTCTGACAAATAAAAGGAAGTTGGAAGAATTAGCCACAGTGGAACTCAATGAAGAATGCTCAGCTATTCTCCAAAATAAACTGCCGGCAAAACTGAAAGATCCAGGGAGTTTTACTATTCCTTGTTTAATTGGTAGTTTACTTATTGATAAAGCCTTAGCCGACTTAGGTGCTAGCATTAATCTCATGCCTTACAAAATGTTCAAGCAACTAGGTCTAGGGGAACCAAAGCCCACTAGGATGAGTATTCAACTAGCTGATAGATTTGTTAAATATCCTAGGGGAATCATAGAAGATGTGATAGTAAAGGTAGATAAATTTATATTCCCTGTTGATTTTGAAGTACTTGACATGGATGAGGATATTAAGGTACCTTTAATTTTGGGACGTCCATTCTTAGCCACTGCTAGAGCTATTATTGATGTAGGGGATGGTAAATTAGTACTTAGAGTTGGTAAGGAAGAAGTCGTTTTTAAAATCTATGATGCTATGAAATTTTCTAAAGAACAAGATGATTCCTGTTATTTTGTTGATATTACTGATTACTTTGTTCAAGATAAGTTTCAGGAACTTTCTATCGTAGACACATTGGAACTGTGTCTTGTTTAAAGTGGGAGAGAAGACGAAGTCACCACTGAAATTGAGGAAGTAAGAAAGGAGTTAGATTCTAATGAAATCATCACAAGACATATAAGTTATGAAAGTATAAAGATGAATGATGAGTTGAGACGGAAACCTTCCATTGATGAACCCCCCAAATTAGAGTTGAAACAACAACCAGATCATTTAGAATATGCCTTTTTAGGGGGAGATTCAACTTTACCAATCATTATCACATTAGATTTGAGCATTGCAGAAAAAGAGGAACTACTCCACGTGTTAAGGGAACACAAGCAAGCTATAGCCTGGAAATTTCAGATATTAAGGGAATTAATCCTTCTTTTTGCACCCACAAAAATTTAATGGAAGAGGAATATAAACCATCGGTGCAAGCTCAGAGACGATTGAATCCCAACATGAAGGAGGTCGTAAAAGTTGAGGTAATTAAACTTTTAGATGCAGGCATTGTTTATCCTATTTCTGACAGTTCTTGGGTAAGTCCTGTGCAGGGTGTTCCTAAAAAGGGAGGCATGACTGTGGTGTCTAATGAAAAAAAGAGTCAATACCTACAAGAACAGTAACTGGATGGAGAGTTTGCATTGATTATAGGAAGCTGAATGACGCCACTCGAAAAGATCATTTTCCCTTACCTTTTATTGATCAGATGTTGGAAAGATTACCAGGTCACATACATTATTGTTTCCTAGATGGCCTCTCTGGTTACTTCCAAATCTCGATAGCTCCAAAAGATCAGGAGAAAACGACATTCACATGCCCATACGGTGCGTTTGCTTATCGTAGAATGCCTTTTGGTTTATGTAATGCTCCTGCTACTTTTCAGTGATGCATGCTAGCTATCTTCAATGAATTCGTGGAAGACATCATGGAGGTATTTATGGATGATTTTTTAGTTTTCAGTAATTCTTTCCAACTTTATCTTAATAATCTAAAACGTGTTTTGATAAGATGTGAAGAGACAAATTTAATGCTAAACAGGGAAAAATGCCACTTTATGGTTCAAGAGGGTATTGTATTAGGACATAAAATTTCTAGTAAAGGGATAGAGGTAGATAAAGCAAAAATTGAAACCATTGGAAAATTACCTCCCCCTAATTCAGTTAAGGCTATAAGAAGCTTTTTAGGACATGCCGGTTTTTATCGCAGATTTATTAAAGATTTTTCTAAAATAGCTAAGCGTTTAACAAAGTTGCTAGAAAAAGACGTGCTTTTCAACTTTGACCAAGAATGCTTAGATTCTTTTAACGCTCTTAAAGAAAAGTTAGTCAATGCCCCGATCATGATTTCATCTGATTGGAATCTACCTTTTGAACTAATGTGCGATGCAAGTGATTTTGCAGTAGGTGCAGTTTTGGGACAACGAAGAGACAAGCACTTTCAACCGATTTATTATGCTAGCAGAACTTTGACAGCCGCTCAAGCAAATTATACTACCACAGAAAAAGAATTGCTAGCTGTTATTTTCACATTTGATAAATTCAGATCTTATTTGATTTTGTAAAAAGTCATTTTACTGACCATTCTGCTCTTCATTACCTTTTAACTAAGACTGATGCAAAACCTCGATTAATAAGATGGATTCTATTATTACAGGAGTTCGATTTAGAAATAAAGGATAAGAAGGGAGCTAAAAACCTGGCGGCAGATCACCTTTCAAGATTAGAAAACACGCAACCCAAGTACCTCGACAAAATAAATGACTTGTTTCCTGAAGAACAACTCCTATCCTTAGCAGATGCAACAGTTCCTTGGTTTACTGATTTTGCAAATTATTTAGCAGCTAACATAACCCCAAAAGGGTTGACCCATCAGCAAAAGAAGCGATTCTTCGCTGATGTGAAAAACTACTTTTGGGAGGATTCTTTTCTTTTTCGAATTTATGTAGATCAGGTTATTCGAAGATGCGTTACTGAAATAGAAGCATACCAAATTTTTAATCACTGCCATTCAGGACCCACAGGAGGACATCACAGTGGAGCTAGAACCGCTCATAAGGTACTCGAATCAGGCTTTTACTGGCCCACACTTTTCAGGGATGCCAACAGGTATGTGACCTCTTGTGATAAATGTCAGTGAATAGGTAATATTTCTCAACATAATGAAATGCCTCAGAACTATATACTTTCATGCGAAATATTTGATGTATGGGGTATTGATTTCATGGGTCTATTCCCTACTTCATTTGGGAATAAGTACATCCTAGTAGCAGTGGATTATATGTTAAAATGGGTCGAAGCCCAATCTTTACCTACTACTGATGCTAGAATGGTAGTACGATTTTTGAAGAGACTCTTCTCTCGATTTGGAACACCTAGGATAATTATTAGTGATAAGGGCACACATTTTTACAATGCCAAGTTTGAAAAAGTCTTAAAAAGGTATGGAGTACACCATAGAACAGCTACCCCTTATCACCCACAAGCCAGTGGCCAAGTTGAAGTGACAGATAGGGAATTAAAACGCATCTTAGAGAAAACAATAGAAACAAATAGAAAGGATTGGTCAAGGAAAATAGACGATGCTTTATGGGCTTATAGAACTACTTTTAAAACACCCATAGGTACATCTCTTATAAGCTTGTCTACGAAAAAAGTTGCCATCTGCCATTTGAACTTGAACATAAAGCATTCTGGGCTATTAAATTTTTAAACCTTGATTTCAAGCTTGCAGGTGAGAAAAGATTAATGCAGTTAAATGAACTAGATGAATGGCGATGCAATGCCTACGAGAGCTCACGACTATATAAGGAAGCCATGAAGCAACGCCATGACAAACGACTGAAACAACCTAAGCAGTTTAAAACAGGTGATCTTGTCCTACTCTACAATTCGAGACTGAGACTTTTTCTTGGAAAACTCAAGTCAAGGTGGTCAGGTCCATTCACTGTTCAAAATGTCTTTCCATACGGCACAATTGAGGTAACTCACCCCAACCACGGTACATTCAAGGTAAACGGCCATAGGCTTAAACATTATAGAGGTGAGAATTTTAAAGATAAAAGGGAGGAGCTTCAGCTCCACGAAATCCCTTCATGATACATCCAGAAAGAGTCGAGCTTAGACTCTAAATAAGCGCTTCTCGGGAGGCAACCCGAGCACTAACTTAGTAATTTTTCGTCTATTTTGATTTTACCATTTTTCATGCATCAACTAACCCTTTTTAATGCAGAGATTTAGGACCACACAGCCAGTCCCATGGGCATGCCCCAGGCTGTGTGAACACTTTCAACAGAGACACGGTCGTGTACCAAGGCCGTGTATAAACAGAGCACAAATTTTCCCAAAACACGGGCCACCGATAAATAGCCACGGCCGTGCGACATGGCCGTGGCGACCTTTTGACTTCAACACGGGCTACCAACAACACCCTACGGCCGTGCAACATGGCCGTGGCAACCCTGCAGTATCAACACGGGCTTGCACAAAGCCCCACGCCTGTGCACCCAGCCCGTGGAAGACACTGTCAAATTTCACACGGCCATGGAACATATCACGCGACCGTGTGAAACACGAGCACGATTGCACATGACCGTGTATACCATCATACGACCGTGTGAGTAACGAAGAACCAATCTCCCATGGCCGTGGAAAACATTCCCACAGGCGTGTACTTCAAACCAGGCGCGCCAAAACCATCGGATTACGAAAGACACGGGCAAAACACGACTCACACAGGCGTGTGACATGCCCGTGTGACCCAAAAACTATAAAAAGGAAGCCACTATTCATTTTTCTTTTTCACTCAAACCCTAAAATCCTCCCTCCCCAACCACCATAAGCGCCGCCACACACCCCAAAAACACCACCACCTTCGAAATCAGCCGACCCACGACCGTGCAACCTTATATTCGGTTCTATTTTCTCATTTTTCTCATTTATTTTCAGTTATATTTCATTTTTTTTCTATTTAGTTAAATTTTACTTTATTCTAATTGTTAATTTAAGCATGGAATTAGTTATATTAGGATGAATAATCTAGAATAGTATAGAATATATTAGGATTGCATGCCATTTAAATTCATTTATTGTATGCTACTTTAATTCATATTTGCATGCCATTTTTCTCATATATTTAGTATAAATACATACTCATATTTCTTAGTTTTGTTTCAAATTTCAAAATGATTAATTTCTACTATTCAGGTTAACCTTTATTTTATGTTTTCTTAGGAACATTTTAATTATTATCTATCTATTTTACTCTTTAGAACTAATGCTTGTTATTTTATTTCAGATACCATGTCATCATCACGCGGTAGGAAGACTGCAGTCCCCGTCTCCAAGAAACGTAAGGGGCCAGGGAGTTCATCAGCGAGGCCCGCCTCCGAGGCTCGACACCTGTTCATCACATTTTCGCAAACCTCGCAGGAGGAGCATTATCAACTACTTCGAGCCTGCCCTATATCCACGGGTTGTTGCATAGATTGGGGTGACCTCGAGCAGATACATCTAGTGGATAACGTCCGGGCCCTATTGATGACCGAGCCATGGGAGCAGTTCTTCCAGATTATCGAGCCTACCTACTTGGAGCTCACCCTCGAGTTCTGCTCCACATTCTATTTACAGAATGTGATGACTAGATTCGATGATCCAGGGACTGTCCAGTTCCGTCTGGGAGGACTCATGCGACACCTCAGTGTGCCAGAGTTCGGCTCCGCACTTGGGCTCTACACAGAGCAATTTATGGTAGACGAGGATTTCCCCAACCTTTCTCATCGCATCCATATCTGGCCCGTCGATTGCTGGCATGAGATCACCCCAGGACGTCAAATCTATAACCCCAGCGTCCGTAAGGCGACCGCCCTCGTTCCATCTCTGAGGTACATTCATGCTCTCCTTGCTCACACTTTGACAGGTAGACGAGAGACCACTGGCGTCGTCAACACTCACGACGTCTACTTCCTGTGGTGTATGGCAAACGGACACGTCATCGATTTAGCATACTTCATCGCGCACGCCATGCACCACCAGACAGAGAGGCACCGCAGAGGCATCTTATTCATGGGGCCCTACATCACACGTCTGGCTCGTCACTTCGGGCTCCTCAACACTTCAGCCCAGACATCCTCCTACACCCTGATCGGTCAGATGTCTCCCCAAGGCATCGCGACTATGCTACACATGAGGATGATCGAGCGGAGGCCAGGAGGCACGCCCTTAAGTTTCGCCTTATTCAGGAGGGCGAGGACCCAGAGGACGTTATCCCACCACCACCACTAGCGGAGGATGTACCCACTGAGCCATCACCCCCTCGCCACCCATCTCATGCAGCAGCCGCCCACGTTGACTTATCTGAGTGCTTTTCACGATTTGAGCAGCAATGCTTCCAGCTCCTCGATTATATCGATACCACCTTAGAGCAGATATGCCAGCACCTCTGCATCACACCACCACCGCGTGATCCATCTGAGGATTAGAGACTTCTATTCCTCCTAATTTTATTTTTATTTTCATTTTTACTTTTATTTTAACTCTGATCCCTATTTTTACCTTTTCCTTTCTTCTAACTTTATTTTCCTTTTTCTTTTTATTTTTACTTTATTTTATCTTTTTCATTATTTGAATATTAGTAATTTTAGAACTTAGTTTATTATTTTCCTTTTATTTCTTTTTCTATTTTTCATATCGGCTAATCTCTAATGACTAATCTCACTTAATCCAAATTTCCCACGACTAATAAATACTTTCGCAGTTTCAAAGGAGCTTTACAGCTCAAATCTCTACGAAAAAGGGAACATCTTGCCACAACTGCCAACTCTTCCAATCTCTGTCTCACTAATCCATCCAAAGCAGGGAGTTTCATACCTCTCCCTATCTTATGATCTTATGCTTTTATTGCTACTAATGCTATCTTTGTACATTGAGGGCAATGTACATCTTAAATGTTGGGGGGGAATCATTTTCAGTCTTTACACTCTCTTTGAAATCCCTGAACTTTCTCACTTTCACTCTTTGCATCATTTTCAGTCTCCTATTAGGGATAAATTCTGATTGATTTATGATTTTTATTAATATGTGAGAATTAAGACATATGTGCTTGTACTTTGATTATTCAAACTCTAAAATATTGGGGAATCAAGCATTATAAGTTGAAATTTTTGAGAACTCCAATTTTTGCATAAGTTCTTTTCCCTAATTCTAAGTGTTATCTTGAGATTTGAAATTTGCAGAATTAACATCAAAAGCCATAATTCTGGTGAGATTTTTCAGCTTTTGAGCATACATTCTTTCGTGCTTACTTTTATTATTGCTTTGAGTGAGTCAACACCGAATTGTTATTCTAGAACTTGCTTTGATTATACATGTCGAGACCACATTATTGATTTGATATACCGAGATGATAAAGGCACTTAGGATTTAACCCACTTACTCCACAAAAGCCTACCTCCATAAATTAACCCCTAGTGAACCCCATTGAGCCTAATAACCTTTTCTTTGACTTACCTCTAATATTAACCTTTCACCCATTTTTTGTTGAATTCCATTTAATTATTTTAACCCCTATTTTTGTCGAGATTTGAGTTGAAATTTTCATTTAGCTTTATTTTCTTTTCCAGAATGTAAAATTTTATCCAATTTATTGTATTTGAATTGTTCTTAAAAAAACGTATGTATTCAGTTGTAATCTATAATAGTTCAAATAGTTTTTGCATACTTCTAGGCAGAATTGATATTATCTTAAGAATTAGCTCGACAAATATGTTCCAGTGATAGAGATTTTTCTAGCTAGATGATTTTTCAATTCAATCTCAATTCTAACCCTCTTTTGCAGCCTGTGACAATACCCCTAACCAAGCCCCATTACAACCATTGAAAGACCTTTTGATCGATGTATCATATCAATCTACAGTGGTGGAGATATGATTTTCTAGCAAGCCTATGGTAATAACTTTTCAGGTTGACTAGAGAGTGCTTAATTTTTGAACCCTAAACACTTCAAGTGGATAGAGTGAATCTTTTGTGAGGGTGTCAACTTCTGTTAATTAAGATGGAGAGATAACTACTTAGGCACTAGGAAGAAACTTATATTTCAATGATAAAATTCTCAACTTAGAGTGATTAAATCTTTAACGTTCTTCTGATTGAATTTTCATTGTATGATTACCTGTGGATTAGTTTGAAACATTATTGATAAAGACTGTAAGTTGAGAGGAATGATTCTTAATTAAGGATTGAGATTTTGCTTGAGGACAAGCAAAGGCTTAAGTGTGGGGTATTTGATAAATGCTAAATTATACATATTTTTACCTCATGTTTAGCCTATATTTTGGATGAATTATTATCAATTTAGTGAGAATTGGTGCTCTTAATCTTTCTTTTTCATATCTTACAATCAGGAGAGCATAGGGAAGAGAAAAGAACGAAAAATGGACCAAAAACGGAGAAAATGGGCCAAAATGTGTAATCGACACGGCCCAAGAAGTCCCGTGCCACACGAAGACCATACGGTCTAGCCCCCGACAAGCACGGCCAGGCCACACGGCCGTGCCACCTCAATAGTCCCAAACATGGCCTCTTGTCGAAACCATACGGGCGTGGCACACGGGTGTGTTCTAGTCGTGAGGAAGAGGAATTTCACTCGGATTTGGGTACTTAGGGGCTAAGAAAGCCATTCTAAACTCTATATAAAGACCGTATGAGGCAACTCTAAAGATATACTCTGTTCTCTCAAGAAAGAGCACCATAATTCTGCCAACACAAGGAGTGAAAGCAAGGAGTTACTCCGAGGGAAGCCGATTGATTCATCCCAGAAGCCAAAATTCTACATCATGACAGATGACCTCCCTAAATTCCTTCAGGGGTTTTTGGGTTCTTTATGTTTTTGTTATCTTAATTTTTCTGATATGTCTTCTTTCTTTATTATGAACTAAACCCCTCAAATACTTGAGGGGGATGAAACCTAAGACAGATCTTGTTAGTATTTATTCTTGAATTATTTGATAAATACTTGAATTGTTCTTAATTATGTGTTTTTCATTCTTGATTTAATAATCCTAGGTATTACTTCAAGAACTTTATGTGCTTAGGCAGAGGAGCAAAAGTCCATGTTTTAAGAGTAGATCTACCATAATTAAGCGGAGTTGCATGCAACCCTAGACATAGGGTGACATAAATCTGCCGGATTAGGGTCAAACCTAATAGGGGGATCCATAGATCGAATTAATGCAACCTAGGGGTGTTAATTAATAAAGAAACTTTAATTAACCACCTAGGATTAGTTGTTCTTATCGTCGACGGAGGTATTAATATAAGTTAGGGATCTCTACGGATCAAGTCAAGTAAGGAAATCATCTAGTTCAAGAAATTAATAACAAGTAAAGTCTAGGTGGATTCTCCCTTAAGTATTGCTCATATCAATCAGCTTTTCCCTAAAGTTTTCCCCAATTTACTTTTTGTGCACTTTTAGTTAGTTTTAGAATTAGTTTCAATCAATCTTCTTTTATTTTTAGGCTAGACAATAGAAAGGAAGTAAGTATTAGTACTTTTGGTTCCTTTGGGTACGATAACTCGGTCTTGCCGCTAAACTATACTACTATTCGATAGGTGCGCTTGCCTTTAATATCGTGATATTAGTTAGTTTTAGTGTGATCAGTTTTTATAAATTTTATTACTTAATATCGCGAGCATATCGGCACTACAAGGACAAATGGAAAGGAGAAGGGATAAGCATAAAGCTTAGTAAATAGAATGCAAATATTAACAACTGTTTGTCGTAAATTAACATTCTTAAAATCCTTACACAACATGAATGGCTATGAATATAACTTACTCATCATACTTTCCTTACTAATCAAATAATATATGATCGAGCTTGTATCTTATACATGATATATATCCATAGGTACCTGTACCACTTACAACAAGGTCATTACTTGTTTTACATAAGTATTTAGCCATAAAATCTTTTCCCGTGGAACTCAGTGGAATAGAAGAGGATACTTAATGGCCTCAAACGTGGGTTAAGGGCCAATGCCAGGTCCTTGACATGCTCTTACACTGGCTCTCATCTTATTGCCAATGCCATGTCCTCTGTAACACCGCTAACTCGTATCCATCGGTGGACTAGGGTTACGAGGTATTACTTATCAAACATATCACCATACAAATATATCACATACAGATATTATTCATCATCACATCAAAGTATCTCAGTCATATAGTCCTTTTAGAAGGTCTATGAGACCTTAACTGTGCATTAGAAAGGGTTCGGGACTAAATCGATAACATTTGAAAACTTTACAAATCATTTAAACAAATTTTACCTTTGAAACATGGCACACGCCCGTGTGGCTAGGTCATGTACCTTGCACAGTCGTGCCTCGCATCTTACCTTAGTCCGTGTACAACACTGACTAGGGTCACACAGTCTCTAGACACGCCTGTGTGTCCAACCCGTGTGTCATCTTGAATTAGCCACACAGTCACCAGACACGCCTGCGTGTCTAGCCCGTGTGCTATACTGACCTCTATGACTATAAAATAGGGAACACACGGTCACTAGACACGATTGTGTGTCTAGTCTATGTGCCAAACTGACCAAATTACCCAGAAAACAGGGGTCACACGGTCGAGTCACATGCCCGTGTGCTCTAACCGTGTGGCACGAAATAGGCTTGGTTTAAACCACTTTCACACCTCATAATGCTTAGCACCTACAAGCACAAATCATACAACATTTACAACCCAATTTCAGCCAATTTCATGTCTAATACAAACTTCAATATGACCAAATCATTGATAACTAATTTATGCACAAAATCCATCTTAAACCATACCAATTTACAAGGCATAAACATAGCCAAACGTTTACTTCACAAATCATTCATGTACTAAATCAATTCATGCTCATAACTTACCAAACATCCACCATTTAGTTCATACCAAAATAACCATTTTCACATTGACCATATATGCATCATTTATCATATATCATCACAAGCATGTACACATACTTACTTAGCCAAATCACTTGGCATAATATGTATACCATTCAAAATATATTCAAAACTCCCTAGCTAATACATGCCATACTTAGCTATATATATACAACCACAAAAGGTACCAAATGAGCTTAGATCGTACGATGAAGATCCTTGATTATTCCTGAGCCTTCAGTAGCTTCGATAATCTATAAAATAGGAATAAACACACCAATTATGCTTTAAAGCTTAGTAAGTCATAAGTAAGTAATTCAATATACAAATTCAATAGTAAATCAACCATTTTCCCAAATCAAACCATACACAATACATCACAAACCTTTATCCATGTTTTAAAACATGGTTTATTCATTCATATGGACTACCTTCCGTTGAATCACATGAGTTCATCATATGTTGTCCTTGTATACAAACATTATATGTACCTGCTCAATCCGAACCACCTTTTTCACAATTCACAATCGTAGCTCAATCATTGAACCATCCAGATTAAGAGTCGAATATATGAACATTTCATCCGATAAGTACCTATACAATGGCCCGTAGCCAAATCAATGTATCTTATCTCGGAGCACCTATACCATTGCCCGTAGCCAAATCAAGGTCGCTCCCTCATAAAACCTATACCATGGCACGTAGCCAAATCAAGGTATTATTCATACCCGAAGTGCTGGTATCATGGCTAGAAGCCAAATTAAATCCTAGTGACATGACACTACCTTTCGAAACTAATCCTACGGTTCAACCGAGCTTATCCAATATCGTTTTCTTTACTATCACATCCGTAACTTCAATTTCACAAACTCCCCCTCCTCCGAGGTTCTGTTCAATACATTTCCTTCAATAACAATGCAATTAACAACATTTATAAAGAAATTACTACTTATGGACTTACCTCAAGTGTGATTTGTTGAAACAAGTCGATTATTCCTTGACTTTTGATTTTCCGTGATCCAAGTCTGGGTTTTGCTTTTCTTGATAAAAATAACTCATTCAATCACATACTCAATCAATTTAATCCAAGAACAAATAATTAGGGCATTTTACAAAATAACCCTCACATTTTCACATTGTTACAATTTAATCCCTATTTCATAAAATCAAATTGTAACACTCCAAACCCGGCCTAGAAGTTAGGCCCGAATCTGATGTGTCACATTAAAGTGTTTATCGGAGACCATGTTTTCATTGAAACCCTTCTTTATGTATAAACTTGAATAAAATCCCAGTTACGTTTTTTTGTTTTAAAGCGTGGTTTATTAAAAGTCATTCTCTTGTAAAACGTTATTACCTTTAAAACCCTATTTGTTGCAGAAGCTTAATTAAAAATAGTTACGGAAATGTGATATTTTGAAAAGAATTATTATTTTCAAAAAACCCGTGTTTTACTAGCAAATATCAAACGATAAATAAAATTCCAAATTTAAAATCCAAAAATTAGAAAGGCCTTATTACAACCTAAATTAAAATGCTTGAAAGTAAATAATCAAAACAGAAAGCATAAACAGTGTGTGTGTCCTCTCCGAGTCTCCCCCAGCTACGATCCATCTAAGGTTGGGGATTACCTAAAAAAGTTAATAAACGGGGTGAGTTTATGAAAACTCAGTGTGTAATCCCTTTACTAAGGTAACAGTCAGTAAATAGTAACAGAAACAGTATGGGCCTGAGCCCTTTAACAGAAACAGTACAGTTTAGTTCAGAGCATAAGTTGGCCTAAGCCCAATACAAATCATTTGGGTCTCAGCCCATAACAGAATCAACTGGGCCTAGCCCATATCAGAAACAGAGCATAAATGAATGATACATGATGCATGCAAACCCATCCAACTAGCACACCACTCCATCCAACCCTGCACAATTTGTGGAGATATAATCAACCCACCCATCCAACACACCAAGCTTAGCACTAGTTACGGCACTAAGTCAACAGAAATACTCAAACCCGTAAATAGAATGCACGGAGCCATAATCAGAATGGCACGGAGCCATGATAATATGCGTGGCACAAAGCCATCGATAATGATTTTATAATCGACACGAAGCCTGTGATATTGGCACAAAGCCTTTGGTAATGGCATAAAGCCCATAACTACGGCACAAAGCCCACAATAACAGTACGAAGCCCACCATAATGACACGAAGCCCACAATAATGGCACGAAGCCCATAATAACGGCATACAACCTTTGGTAACATAATGAGCACTTAGCCATCGATTAGTCTACAGTCGTCTCGGGCGACCCGTATGACTTTATCAGATCAATACAGATAAACGGCTCTAACTCTTCAGTGGATCCACAGTCATCAAGCAACCATGCGACCCTAACAGATCAGATCTTCCCTCGTACAAAATCCCAACCCATGCAACATGTCATGTATGCAGAATGTCATGCCCCTAATCGGTCATACAATCACAGTCAAGTCATATCACAACTCAGTCATTTGTATATATCATAAGCCCATCAGTCATACATAACCTAAATAAAACAATCATTCTATCTCTAGGGGTTTCATGGTCATTTTTTCCTAATAGGGGTAAAATATTCATTTTACCCTCCAGGGGTAAATCAATAATTTTACACTACAGGAGTATTTCAGAAATTTTACACTATAGGGGGTCTACAGTCGCCTCGAACAACTTCAGTAACACAAACGATCATAATAGTATAAATGGGCCCGAGTCCCCTTATCGGCCCAAGTGGGCCCACACATTCGTGTGGCCCAGTTAGCCCCAATTTAGCCACGACTATGCGCATGACACAGCCCAATCCAAAACTTACGATAAAACGTACATTTTATCCGTGTGGGGCTACAAGCCTATTAGGCCCACACGACCCAGTTTAGCCCAACGTGGCCCAGAACGGCCTATGCCATGTACGCGACATAACAAGCCTAACCATTTCCCACCTAGTAGTTAGATTTACACAAGTAGGCCCACGGGCTCATCGGGCCTATTCGGCCCATTTAGCCCAAATTCAGTTAAGGCCAAGCGAACACCATAGCCCAGATCATTAATAGTCACTTACCGCAGATTTTATCCGTGTAGGGCCCACGAGCCCATGGGGCCCATCCGACCCATTGTGGCTTAAGCCCATGAGTTCGCTCATGGTGGCCTTTCCTGTCGTACACCCACGTTCTGTGGATTCAGTTTACCACACGAGCAATCGCGTGCTCGTGTGTCCTCCTATGCCGTATTTTTGGCTTTTCGGCATTTTGCCGATCTACAATTGAATCAATATGGAATACATACTCTATCGGCTTTCAGCCGATCAACCATCAGAATAGGGTATACAGTTATGCTACTACACCCCTCCCCTTTCGGCTCTTTTGCCGACTATCAGATATAGGTAGAGTTAGATACCTGCTAGAGAGAAGAACGCCAATCACCACGCGCCCCAACCTAGATCCACGTATGATCCAATGTTAGTTCTTAAATCGCTAGGGTTACTAACTCTTAAATCCCCAATCGTACCATTCACTTACCTTGATTAAGCCAGTAAGGTTTACTCCTCTCTTAAACTAACGATCAACCACTCCTTGCCAAATATCTGCATTAGAACCTAGTTTTGTTAAGAATCGACTCAAATACAACCATCTTGAACCAAGGGCATCACTTACCTTAATGTAGAACTATGGGTGAAGGAAAGTAGTTGGTTTACAGCTTTCCCCCAAAAGAATGCCATAACAAAACAGCATTAGCATAAATGCCTCCCACCAAGATCAACAGAGAAATAACACAAAAAGGAGTTGGCACACCAAGGGCAAGTGCAAGAACAATATCCGGCCAAAGAGTAGATTGTAATAGAAAGGCAAAGGAAAGGAAGAAAGAACAAGAATGATTCGATCACAACAGGTCAAAACCAAAAGAGATGGAGAGGTAGGCAGACAATGAATATTCGGCCAAATTCTGGAAGGGAGGAAAAGAATTATTTGTGGAAAATAAGAGGGTTGTATTTGGCTTTAGAGAGAAAGAAAAGTAAACGGAGAGAAAAAAGAACAACAGTCGGCTAAGTCAATTGCTTGAGTGGAGGATTGAGAGTATTTGACCATCAATGGAGACGAGTAAAAAGAGAGGTGTACAAGAAGAAGAAAAGTGAAAAGATTCGGCAGAAAATAGAAGGGAAGAAATAAACGCAACACACCAAAACAAGTGCTAGATTTTGGCCTTTGAGAAGAACAGAAAAGGTAACAAACCCGAGAGTAAAAAGAAGGAAATTCGGCAATGCTTACTTTTAAGAAAAGAAAAACAAAGTGACCAAAAGCTGAAAAATGCACAAAACTGAACTCTCAATTCCCTAAGAAAATTTAGCTACAAAACCTCCCAAATTCAAATTCCTTCAATCACTCCTCCTATTCCTCCTCCAAATCCACCAACCTTCATCCATATCCCATGAATCTCTCCCTCAAGACTAATTCCACAACCACCTTGGCAGAATTTCACTACAACACAAACACTAGCATTACAGCTGCAAAAATGAATACCCAAAGCTCCCTCTAAGACTCGAACCTCAGATCTTCTGCCACCCCAGTAATGCCTCTTCCACTGGGCCACACTACTCCTTGTGACGCAAAACAGTCACAACTAAATATAAGCCCTACATGCTAGCATTGAGGTTTACTTATGAGAAAACCAAAATAAATTACAAGAGCCAAGACTTGAATCGAGACTCCCTTGCAACCCTAATGACCCCACAACCACTAGGCCACATGCTTCTTTGTGTCATGCTTTGACCAAAAATATTCCTTAAGCCTACCCACTAACGTCAAGGCTCCTATAAGAGAAAAAATATAAATTTTTGCTAAGGCCCAGGTTTGAACCCAGGACTTCTCCAACACTCCCAAACACACCCAAAACTCTTAGCCATCACACCAACATGCCATTCAGTGCATATGGGCCCAGGGCCCATTACGCAACCCAAGTGGGGCCCATGTGCTCGTATGGCCCACTAAGCCTGTAACATCCCTAACCTGTATCCATCGCTGGATTAGAGTTATAAGGTATTACCGATCATATTACAATTCATACCATTATGCATTATATAATACAGCTTGACCCTAATATCACATCAGTGGGTATAATCATTTCATATATGAACACAAAATTTTTTATCATTTACCACATAGTATAAATAAAATATATCTCACAGTACATCAGCATAGCTTATACATATACCGAACATATGACTCATCGATATATTTATTGTTGAGTATTAAACATATTCTTAAATGAGCCATGCACATGCATAAGTTATGTATTAATGGAAAATAAATTTCATTATTAACTCTTTATTCCTACATGCAGCACCATACTGTAATTTATATGTGATTCATGTTTTGGTACATTAATAAAATTTAATGAATCCATTCAATCATATATATATATATATACATGCATTTTTCGAATAGAGCTTATTAGCAAATCATACTTGAGGCTAAGTAAATAACTAATATATAAGGGATGTAACATGTTACATAAAGGGCAAGCTCATTACAACATTTTTAAAACTAAACCACTATTGGATACAATTAACAACTCCAGTATAAGCTCATAATATAATTAATTGAAACTTATTTCACAATTTAACAAACAACTACATTTACAATTTAAATTCCATATAACATAGCCGAATATACCTTAAGGTTTAATACTAGTGCGCATTCACCCTAGGCACTAAAGCCACACTTTATTAATTAATTTCATACCAAGTAAATGACAAAAAAAAAAAAAAAACAATCATGGAATATTTTTCCTTATTTAATGCCATGCAAAACCAAATTATATATTTAATTCACACACCTATCCAAGGTTTCCATTACCGAATTAATAAACCAATTTCATAAATCTTTATTACTAAAAACATATTACATTAAAACAAAATATAATAAACAAGAACCACATGCATACTTTATCTTGGTATAATACACATCCAAGCTAATCACCTTCATACCACATCCAAGATTTATAGTTAAATTCAATACTCAAAACGCATAACATAATTACTTCCAACCCACGGCATATAGAAAAATAATTGAAATGAGCTCAAACCATAGTCTAGCCAAACCAAACTCAAGCATAACACTTAAGTCATTTTCGCATGGCTAAATTATACACGACCCAAAAATCTAATATTTCAAAATAAAATTCAGCTTATACATGCCATAGTTCAAGTTCGACTATTTAAATACCAAAACAGCAGATAGTGTGATGGACTTTACTAACGATCCCCGAGCTTGTAACTTAAATCCAAAATCTATAAAACAGAAAGAAATATACACACAGTAAGCTATTATAGCGTAGTAAGCCATAAGCAAATAAACAATCTAATAACATAACTATGTCATAATAAATTTAGCCAAATTATACTAATATGAGTATGCTTAGTCTCAACTTACCAAATTCATTCATGATATTTTATTTTTATACAAAATGCTCACATTGGCCAAAGTCTGCATAACCAACATAAATAACCAATATTTTATTTACAAAGCCAAGATATCTTTAATCATTCAAATACACATATACTCATAATTACTACTCAAGCATCATAATATGTCATCACGTACATAATAAACAAATGGTTGAATACACTTAGTTACATCAATAAGCATATCACATATCATTTCGAAGACCAACACAGTACATATATATATATATATATATATATATATTTCCTTATCAAATTCGTTTACTATCATATGATTACATCTCCCATATTTATTTAATAAGTCATTTATATCAACCACTAATTACTTACTTACCTTACTTTGACTTGGTAACAAATTAACCCATACCTATACATAGCTCGTTTTACATATTCAAACAGAGTTTATCATTGCCTGATGAGCCGTTCGGAATCAGATAGGACACTCGGATAATCACATAAATCGTACAACGCCAACGTCCCAGACGTGGTCTTACATGTAGCCACATATCAATGCCACTGTCCCAGACAGGGTCTTACTCATAAACACATATCGGAACCACATATCGATGCCATGGTCTTACTTGCACACATATATCAGAATCCTATGTCATGACATATGTATCTTAACTATTCTTAAAGTTCATACGGTGCTTTCGGACGTCGTATCTCAGTGGAATCGAACTCGGAGGTGTAGTAGTCAAATTTAATCATTTTCAACCATAGCATATTAAAATTCTACATTTCATAACAGTATATAAATATAACATTTAATTGCCAAATAAACACGTCTACTTGCTTATAAACTTACCTCGAACGATACAAAACAGAATTGGCCAGCTAGTCAACGACTTTCGTTTTTCCCCGATCCAAGTCCGATTTCTTTAGTTCTTGATCTAAACATATTCAAATTAAGCTCATTCAAACATATTTTCATTCAATTTAGTCTAAAAACACTCAAATGGGAAAATTACCATTTTACTCCTGACATTTATATTTTTTTACAATTTAGTCCCTATGGCACAAAACACAAAATATGCAAAATTTGACAACACCCATGTTAGCCGAATGTTCCTAACATCCATAAAAGTCCATATATTTCATCAATTTCACATTTTAGTCCCCCAAAATTTTTATTTTTGTAATTAAGTCCTAATTACTCAAAATCATCAAAAATTCCTTTACAAAATATGTTAATCTGAAATATATATTTCATTTTACATCATCAAACAACAAAAATCACAAGCTATCAACAATGGCACAACTCAAAATATTCATCAAAATAAAAAATTCAAGCATGGGTTTTGTATTACTCGAAGCAACGATCTCAAAAACGTAAAAATTATCAAAAACTGATGAGAAAACAAACCTTGATTGAGCTTCCAAATAGGCCAAACCCTAGCTTATTCTTTCTTCTTTTCTTTTAAATTATATTTGGCAACAAAGAGCAACTAAAACAAATATGTAAACTTTATTTTATGTTTATATAATATATATTATAATAATTAGATTACTTTTATAACCTTATTAATTTAATATAAAAAAATCACATAATATAAGTCTTAACCGTCCCACTAATATAACTATGGGTTATCTACAACATAAATCCTCCACCTTTAAAAGCCACTAACAATTCGTCCCTTTTAATATTAATCTACCAAATTTTCAATTTACGCGATGAAGTCCTTTTATTTAATCGGACACCTAAATGATAAAATTAAATCACAAAAATTTCACAGATATAAATTCACACAAAATAAACACAGAAAATAATTTTTAAAATATTTTTCTAACTCGGATTCGTGGTCCCGAAACCACCGTACCAATTAAGGTCTAATTCGGGCTATTACAAAGCCAAATTTGACATAGCCATGTGTACGACACAGCCAGTCCATTAATTCTGCAAATCCAAAGAAAACCACCCGTGTGGGCCCACAAGCCCATTGGGCCCACGCGGCCCATTCTTCCAGGCCTAATTGTCGGGGTGTTACACAAATACACATAATTTCTTTCTTTTCAAGCTAGGCCGAATTCTCCCTTAGTCTAATCAAGCCCACATATTTCATAAATTTCACATTTTAATCCTCTAAAATATCATTTTCATTATTTAGCCCAAAATAGCTAAATTCATCAAAAATTCAAAGACAAAACATGTCAACCCAACATATATCTTTCATTTTTTATCCAAAATCATCACAAAACCTACCATTTCATCAATGGCACATTTCATAAACATCATCAATTCCTTAAATTATAACATGGGCTTGATAGTAGACTAAGCAACAATCTCAAAAGCATAAAAATCATTAAAAACCGAAGCAAAACATACCTTAATCTATGCTTCAAAGTGGCTGAATGTACCAAAGCTAAAACCCTTTCTTTTTCTTTTCTAAAATCGATGGAAGAACATGAAATTGGTCTTATTGTTTTCTATTTGTTTTGTTATAAACACTTTAATAAAAAATTTCCTTTATTAACCTTAATGAAACATTAAATAAAACTATATAAACCATGGACAGAAATGTCCACTAACCTTATAATGGCTTAATAGCCTTTTAAGGACCTTAAGCATTTCAAATCATGTTAATAAAGCACATCAACATTTAGTAAGCCACTTTTACCAACTATGCAATTAAGTCCTTTTTCATAATTAATCACACAAATGACCAATTTAATTTATGAAAATTTCACACATGCTATATCACATATTATAAGCACAGAAATAATATTAAAATATTTTTCTGACTCGGATATGTGGTCCTGAAACTACTATTTCGACTAGGGTCTAAACCGGGCTGTTACATCCTCGACATGGTCTTACAATGGCATTAAACTCATCGCCAATGCCATGTCCTCGACATGGGTTTACAATGGCATTAAACGTATCGCCAATGCCATGTCCTCGACGTGGGCTTACAATGGCATTAAACTCATCGCCAATGCCATGTCCTCGAAGTGGGCTTACAATGGCATTAAACTCATTGCAAATGCCATGTCCTCGACATGGACTTACAATGGCATTAAACTCATCTCATCCAGTCTCTCAGCCTAATTATCCAATCTATCCCAATGGTTCCACCGGAAAATTACCATTATGACATTTCATTCTCGTTTCATCGATACAATCAATATCTCATGTAGTATAAATACATAAATGAATATGCAATAGGTAGATTGTAATATTTTCACCCTCTTACCTCGGTATACAAAATGTATTATTTCAATCAGATTTAATCCGTTAGCTTGGCCTTCCCTGGATCTAAGTTCGGATTTCGTTGTTCTTGATCTATAATAAATAAAGATTCACTAATTTAATCACAAAATAAATCTAAGCAATCCAAATTTCACAATATTTCAAAATGACAATTTTGCCCCTAGACTTTAGCCAAATGACCATTTTACCCCTAGGCTCGAAAATTAATTTTTATCGAGTTTCCTTATTAACCAAGCCTAACCAAACTCTTTTCACTCTTATGGCAGCCCAAAATTCTTATTATTACACACAATTACCAACAATTTATCAACTTTACAATCTAGTCCAATTTAGGTGTTTTCCTTGAACACCCCTTTACAAAAGTTGTTTATCAAGCAACCTACATTTATTTTCCTCCTTAGAATCCCATCAAATATTATTCATACATTCATGGCCAAGTTTTAAAATTTCATCTAAAATACAAAATAGTCCCCTCATTTTGTAGCTTATGCTACAAGGGTCTTAAAAATACAAAATTTTTTGAGAAAAGACCTTAAAATCATTTACCTTTCAGGGCTAAAGGTTGCTGCAAATTTTCAAGGTTCTAAAACCCTTATCTTGCTGAATTTTCTGGTGGAAAGATGAAGGTGATGAAAAGAAAATGAAGCCTTAATATTTTTAATCCAAAACTAGTTAAATAGGTCACCTAACCCCAACGACTCTTAAAATTTTTCCTTGTCCCTATAATTCCCCTATGGCCGGCCACCTTAAGAGAGAAGGGATATTTTCCCTTTAAAACCCCCAAAATTTGATTCTAAATCTATTTAACACCTTTTGAATAATAAAATACAACTTTTGGCCTTTACGCGATTTAGTCCTTTTTCGCAATTAAGCCCTCAATCGCGTAAGTTAATTCACCAAAATTTTTTGTGCATTCTTATAAAAATAAAAAAACACATAAATTAGCACTAAAAAAATTTTCTTAAACCTCAGGAAGTGATTTTGAAATCACTATTCTGACTAGGCCCAATTTCGGGTTGTTACAGATGCAATGGTTGCAAACCGTCAGATGGCGAGGTCGATGAATGTAGAAATATATTCACGATGCCTTGAAACATTTCAAGTTATGGAGACGGTCGTCGACCCGGTATACCGCCTAGGTCCTATGGAGTTGATTTCTGAAACAGACGGTGCGGTTGTAGGAGGTTCCAAACATTTCATTATCCATGTGCGCATGTCGTGGCAGCGTGTGCTAAAGTGAACCTTAATGTTGAACAATTTTTCGATGATGTATACATGCTCGAGCGCACGTTGTGTGTCTAGGAAAATAAGTTCCCCATTCTACCTGACTTGTCTACGTGGGAGGTGCCTCCGACGACTTTCGAGCTTGTCCTAGACAGAAGGCTACGTAGGAATATGAGTGGTCATCTACAATCATCTAGAATCCGTAATGAAATGGAAATTAGGGAGAAATCTGATGGTAAGCGTTGTGGATTATGCAGGTTAGCTGGTGATCATCAGAACAAATGCCCGCAGTGAAACTATCATGTTAGACAATCGTTACGATCGGGTAGGAATTGAGCTTATGTTGTAATGTATTTAATTTATATTAAAAAATTATATTGCAAAGTTTGTTCCAATTAGATTAATGTTGTAATGTATTTAATTTATATCACAAAATTTATATTTCAAAACTAGGTTTGTTACAAGTTTTAGTGTTTTAATGTTGTAATCTCCAAATTAATCTAATTTGCGTTATGGTGAAATTTTGTTCCAATTTTTAAAGTTCCAATTAATCTAATTAAATATATAGAAAAAAATTACAAACTTTGTAATATCAAAAAAATACAAACTAGAGTAATATCAAAACAGCAAGAAACCCCTAAAATTGATGGTTCGATGGTGTGGTCCTAGGGGTATATTTCTGCAAAGGTCAATGTTCACGTTGTGGGTGATCACGACGACCGACATCTTCTTCAGTCGCAGGTGGGGGTATGCTAAACATGGAAGAAAAATCATGTCGTTCGAATGGCATTGATGAACTTGAGCTGGGAGGAGTGCCATACTGCAGTTGATACGACCCAAGAGGAGTGAAGTACTGTGGTGGATATGGGTTAGGTGTAACACCCCAAACTCGGCCCAGACGTTATGGCCAGATCCGATGTGTCACATGGACGATTGATTCATTTCTGATCATCTTTTAACCAAACGGTATGTTATTTATTGGAAAACCATGATTATTAGCTTGTAATTATTGAGCATTACCAGGTTTGAAAACCGTTTCCATTGCCAAGTCAAGTTTATATCAAAATCCCATTGTCGTGTTATCTTTGTTGAGTTATCTGGTCATTACGTAAGGCATGTTTAAAAACGTTTGTGATTAAGTTTGAAACCCGCGTAATCTAGTCTACCGTTTTAAAACAAATAATAATGAAACCAAAACCAAATACCCGAGTGGCCTTATTACAACAAAAATCCAAAATTAAAAAAAATGGAATAGAAATAAACTAAATTTTTAATTAAGCTAAAAACCAGAAGCATGAACCACGTGGCCACTCCGAGTCCCTCGCAGCTCCAAGTCCTCTACGGTTGGGGGTTACCTGCATGGATGGAAATAATAGGATGAGTTTGTGAAAACTCAGTGTGTAATTTAACCCAACCAATATCAGAGATCAGCCATGCAACTTAGTCTTGGCTGAATCCCTATTCAGATACAGATCAAACTAGGCATTGGCCCTATTCAGAAATAGAGTGGGCCTTGGGCCCATTACAGACACAGAACATAATATATGTATGTATGTATGCATGCAAAGCCCAAACCCAGTCCAGCCCAACATACCACTCGTACCAGCCCATCACACCATGTGGGAAATAACTCAACCCACCCAGCCCTACACACCATAGACGCAGCAGAGCTGCAAATACAGAAATCATGGCAGAGCCACCAGAACAGAAATACGAGGCGGAGCCTCTAAGCAGAATACGTAGCAGTGCCACTTTATAGAACTTCCTCTATATCCATAACCTAACCCTATGCAACCTAGCTTACTACATGACATAAGCATACATATTATCAGATACAGATATATGCAAATCAGTCAACTATTTCTAAGGTAAAACAGTTTTTTGGCATCTAGGGGTAAAATGGTAATTTTTATTGGTCATTTAGCTACGTTTTTAGTTTTCATGCTTAATACGACCTTCTAGCAGGTCTAACATCGCTCCGAGCGACTTAGAAAGTCCATACAATCATATAGTGAAATCAAGCCCCAAAACCCCTAATGGGCCCGAGGGAGCCCACATGCTTATGTGGCCTTCTTAGTCTAATTTTACGCATATTATCTCAGATTTAATATCAAATTTACCAGAAATTACTTACCGCATGCTTTTACCCATATGGGCCCGTAAGCCTATTGGGCCCAATTTCGGCCCATTGGGGCCCAGAAAGCCTAAGTGCACAGAAACACGCACAGTAGCCCTTACAGTCTAATATTCTAGATTCATGATTTCGGATTGACCCACGAGCGTTCGCACGCTCTCAAGTCCTCGAAATGCCAGCATTTTGGTATTTTGGCTTTTCGACTTTTGTCGATCTATGCTACTAGAGGGTGTTATTACACACCTGTTTACGATTAACGTCAGGCGATCCCGCGAACGATTAACCTAAAGCAGTTTAACCATAACGTCAAACCATAATCCAATTGAAAATCAACACCACTTTGACTTACTTATTTGGTAAACACTAACACATCACCATCATTTACCTTTGCCGAAATCTAGTTCCAACCACTAGACTACTTCGCTATCCTACCTTCCAATCACTCTTCACGAGATTCAACTTCACGAAAAGCCACGAAACACAAGCAATCATAACAGAGAAAGCTTAAATCGATCCTCAAGGAAGGGATCCAAGCCGATTAGCATAAAGGGATTAGGGGTTTCGGCTTTTCACTTAACAACTTAAAAGAAAGAAAAGGTTGGAGTTCTTACCCAAGAATTTGCTTGACTTGCAACGATTGAGTGAGATCCGCCTCCCACTAGTCTAAGCCCAGACCTAAAGTAGGTCTAACCGAAACACATAGAAGAATAGTGGATCTAAGGTATTTGGCTAGAAAAGGGTGCTTAAGGAATAGAAAAGGTAAGGTTCGGCTATGAAGGCCACACAAGAGGAGTAGCCGATTATAGAAGAAATAATCAGTTTAAGGGTGTGTTTTCCGGACTAGGGTGATCTTTAGAGAAGCAAAAGAAGAAGAAGAAGTTATGAAAGGGAGGAGATGGCAACAGAGAGAAGGAAGACTTCAAGGTTTCGACTTTTTAGAGTAAAGATGGGGAGGGTTCGGACAAAGAAGAAATCGACAAGGGGTGAGTAAGGACTTTATGATTTTCAGTTTTTGAACAAAAGGAGGGAAGGAGAGAAAAGAATAAAAAAGAATGAAAAACCCACTTCAACTTACCTATTCGGCACTAATAGAATGACCAAAAATCAAATCCCAAAACCCCATAGGCAGAAATCGGCACCTACCTACAAAAATGCCGAGACTCAAAGGACTAAAATCCTGAAAGAATGTCACAAAGAATTCGACACATTCTTTTTACCCCAACTGCCGAAAATGCTAACCCTTACCCCCTAGTCGAATTTGCACATCCAATAGTCCCTCAATCGGCCATCACCTCCTTCCCATCTCACCCTAAATTTTCTCCTTGAAAATCTCCCCTTATCACTCCCCAATCCAATCCCATGAGCAACTCAAACACCTTCCCTCAGAATTTAACTTGGAGTCCACCTCTTACCATGCTCATGTAGCAAAATTAAAGGATTTTTCCATCAGGGAGATTCAAACCTTAGCTCCTTCACAAGCTACCACACGCCACCCCCTGTGTGTTAAGTGGCGCTACCTTGCCACTTTACCACAAATTTCCTTGTGCCACAAATCCACAACATTAATTTAAAAGCTCGCTTTGCCAAAGTCCATTCTCACATAAGGCAAAATTTAAAATTCTGCCAGGCGTTAGACTTAAACCTAGGCCTTCTAAAGGTCCACTAAACACACCCAACACATTAATACAACATATCAGGCCATGCAAAACTAAATTCATGCAAAAATTCAAAAACCCTAAAATTTGGGGCATTTCACTAGAAGTGCTATACTGCGGTAGATATGACCCAAACATATCAAACCCGTAATGGTATTCGCCCCTTGACGAGCCCTGGAAATAGTCATTACCTGGCAAATTCGGATGATAAGAATGTGAATCCAAATGTGAATGTGATCGCTCGGGCTTTGGATGTGGCTCGGACTTTGGCTCAGGATTAGGCTTGGGGTTGCAATCTGCCTCTGGCTCGGCCTCTATATCAGCCACTGGCTCATATGCCCCAGGTCGTTGCATGTGCAGGTGGACTACAGTCGACTGTCTACCAAGTAGATATGGCTTTCCCATACTAGAGTATTATTGTATGTACTCTAACGATGGTTGCAAATCGAGAGACATATCCATTTGAGGTCTTCGAGCCATCCGATTATCCCATACCGTAATATACTTTCGGTGCACAACCCCCAATAACTTCCATGTTTTCCTCTCTTGTTGATGCCGTGAACATTCCTTACCTGCGTTGGCAGATCCGGGATATATTAGATGCAACTAAACTATCGTAGTACTCGATCCCCATGGTACCACTCGACTACATTGAGATTGACAATTGCTGTGCTAGTGCACCACAATTGAGAATGAATGTAGGTAGACGAGGGTATAATAGCCACAATTTCTGGTCTATGATATGACATCCATATAAACTGCACGATTAATAACATGGTTAAAATTTAACACGGTTCGAGTAAGATATACTGAGTAATTACATGTCACGAATATTGGAATAGCTTACCCCTTCCCCGACATGTTATTCAATCATCAGACGATATATTAGGACAGTGTACGACCTCCCGATACTCGGATAAATACTTCATCTATGGAAACAAATTTCAAGTAAATATAGTATTGTTATAATAGTATCATTATAAAGAAATTGTCAATTAGTAACAAGTTATATTTTATCACATGTTAACTAGTGGATATACATATGGTTGATGACTAACTAATACCAAGAACGACATCCAATAAAGAGCCCATGATTGCAACAATATGAGGCATCTGCCTATGTCTACGGTAGCAGGCTTTATCGTCCGACACAGCTCACGATACAACATGGCCAGAACTGCGGAACCCCAACTATACGAGCGAATATTACTCAAATCAGCTAATAGAGGTAAATACTGGAGATGAACCTTGTTGTTGTTTGCATTAGGCATCAGTACACCCCCTATAATATGCATAATGAACGCTTGAGCAGCGCACATCAACTCTTCTTTAGTGGCATTAGCTGATAAGTGTTCAAAATTGGCTTTCAGCCATGTAAATTTCAAACCCGAAAAATTTGACTCATCATCATCGGGTGAGGCTCCTAGTAGGCTATAACAAAGTGCAGCCAGCTCAGCTATCACACTTACGCCCGTTATGGGACTCCTGTCGATTGGGAGCTCAAGTTGCAATGCAACATCCTCTAGAGTGACAGTGCATTCTCCTCACAGGAAATGAAAAGTGTGGGTCTCCGGGCACCAACGCTCAACTAGTGCGGATATTAAATCGTACCGCAAATCAAACATCCAGATCAATGCTGTTGACCTGAATCCAACTTGCTTCAAGTAGGGCATCAGTCGATCATCCGGGGAATATCCTAAGCCATTCACCTGGCCCCTTAATACGCGGTACGAGCCCAGACAGTGTTAAATTACAGAAAATAATTATAATAACATAATTTATTTTCGTAAATTACGTAGATCCTTTTTAATATAACCCGTGATTAACAAATAACAATATATTACCATATTATTAGCTGTGTTAGATATGTGAGGATCCTTATTAATCAATCGAGCCATTGCGATACCTGCAATTTCAAAAAAAATTTCGGTTATTAATTTTAATGTTTTATTTTGGTTTAAAATATAATATATATAATATACCCGGCATGTAGTTTAATATATTTTAAATTAATTTTTATTTATTAATAATCATGTGAGTGATGCAATAATATCTAAAAAACATGATAAGTAGTTTAATATTGTTTTAAAATATATTATACTATGTAATTAAATTGCTTAAGAAATAAAAAAGATAGGAAAACAAGGAAGGGTTATGTTGCAATATTCTTTTTTAATTTGTTCGATGATTTTGGCCCTTTGTTGGTATTTTTTATTTTCAGATTTAAAAAAATACTATTTTCGTATTTTATTTTTTTATATTATTTTAGTACATAATGTTTCAAATGTATTATTTTAGTGTTTTTATATAAATTTAGTAAAAAACCCTTATTTTGGCCCTTTATTTGTATTTTTCTTATTTTCGGATTTTATTTAATAAAAAATACTATTTTCGTATTTTACTTTTTTATATTATTTAGTACATAATGTTTCAAATGTATTATTTTAGTGTTTTTTATATATAAAGTTAGTAAAAAACCCTTATTTTGGCCCTTTGTTTGTATTTTTCTTATTTTCAGATTTTATTTAAAAAAATACTATTTCATATTTTATTTTTTATATTATTTTAGTACATAATGTTTCAAATGTATTATTTCAGTATTTTTATATTAATTTAGTAAAAAACCCTGATTTTGGCCATTTATTGGTATTTTTCTTATTTTCAGATTTTATTTTTTAAAAATACTATTTTTGTATTTTATTTTTTATATTATTTTAGTACATGATGTTTCAAATGTATTATTTTAGTATTTTTTTATATTAATTTAGTAAAAAACCCTGATTTTGGCCTTTTGTTGATATTTTTCTTATTTTCGGATTTGATTTTTTAAAATATACGATTTTCGTATTTTATTTTTATATTAATTTAGAAAAAACCAGCCAGCACCACTTTCTGCAAAAAAGTTATTCTTTTCGTATTTTATTTCTTTTCTTATTTTATTTCTTTCATAAACATATTTTTTAGGTATTTTATTTTTTTATACTACTTTTGTAAAAAGCCCCATCACATAACAAATAATATAATCAGAATATAACATGCCAAATAAATTTCATAAAAAAATATATCTAATCAACCTAAAATACACTTAAAAAATAAACATAAATAACAAAACATTCTTTGTACATAACATAAATAAGCTTTTTTACTTAATAAAAATTAAAAATAAATTTTGAATGAATGAAAATATAAAATAAATATAAACATACCTTAATATCTCTTTTTAACCAAATAATACATTGCAAAAAAATAAATTTAAAAATTAAATATGAATTAAATCAAATTCAATCAACAATAATGATAATAATAACAACAGAAATAAATAAATTCCTTAACATTAATTTATAAAAAAAATTACCTTTTTCTCATTCTTTTTTCTTTCTTTTTCCTTCTCTCCCTCTTCTTCTCATTCTCTTTTTCTTTTCTTTTTTCTTCCCCATGCCTCATTGTCCTTCTTCTTCTTCTTCTCTTCTTTTCTTTTCTTCTTCTCCTTCTTCCTTCGTCTCCCTCCAACCGAAATGTAATGGTCCCTAAACAAAGAAAAAACAAAAACACTACAGGAGTTGTTCCGTTGCCTGGTGCTGCCTTTGCCGATTCGACCACCGGTGCCGCCTATGGCAGGCCCTCCACTGGTGTTGCCTATGGTAGGCCCTCCACCCGTGTATTGTCACATCATTTTTGTTTTTTGTTATAGATTTTGTTTTTTTTTTTTTCAGATTTCGTTTTTTTTCACCTTTTAAATTTTTTTAAAACTAATTTGGTCAGAAATGGCAGGGGGAATAGGGTGGTCACGCCTCTGCCAGAGACGGCACCACCCTGGATGTACCATTTTGGTACATAATTTTGCCTTTGTATTATTTTGGTATTTTTTAAATTTTTTGTATTATTTTGGTAAAAATCGCGTCAAACCCATTTCCTAAAAATAATAACGATACCCTAACCTAATTAATGAACTTTGCTATTTGAAAAGACATATCACAATCAAAATTCCATTCTCAAATATTTTCTTTCCCAAAACTAGATCCTTATGGCTCGTAGAATCAGAAGTATTAAATAGTGGCCTAAAATCACCACTATCTATTTTCTCCTTTAGACTCTTACTTTCCTTCACTACTATTTTCCCTGATCGGTGAGCAGCCTAACAATACCTTAAACCCGATTTTCATTTTATAGTGCTAGAGATGGTCCCCCAACCGTTCCTCGTAGATTTTTCTCCATTCCCTCCTCTACAAAATTCAGCACCCTGTCAAGAAGATAAGTATTCCTTTCTCCTCTTAATCCTTCAATGCCAAAAGATTAGCCACTTGGTTCCCCTGCCTCTGAATATGCGAGAATTCACAGTTTTTAAATGTAACAGCCCATTTTTGAGTCAGATCGAAACAGTGGTTTTGGAACCACAAAACTGAGTCAAAATATTTATTTTATTATTTTAATGAGTTTTGCAGCATGATAGAATGATAGTATAAATGTTTCGTAAAGAAATTTTACCAATTGAATGTTTAATTCGGTAAAAAGGACTAGATCGCGTAAAGCAAAAAATTTGATTTCTAATAGCAAAAAGGGTTTATTAGTTATGGAATTTTAAATGAAAGGTCCTTAAAATGAAATTAGGCCATCATTAATATGGATGGATGGTAGAGGACTTAATTTGCATGATTTTTATGTTTAATTACCAAGGTTAAAATGGTAATTTAGTGACTATGTTATAATTAAGTAAAACAAAAACATTTTATGCTTCATCTTCATTTTTGGCACCAAAATTAGAAGAAGAAAATAGCCATGGTTAGGGTTGTATTCGGCCAAGCTTCATTTGTTAATTAATGTACGGTTTTAGCTCTTTTTAATGATTTTTACGTTTTTGAGCTCATTGCAACTTCATCTAGCTAGCCCGTACCTTAGATTTTGAAATGTCTAAAGATTTTGAGAGGTGCCATTTTTGAATACATGTATATTTTGAAGTTTCTTGTTAGATTATTGATGGTTGTTAATAGATATACAAGTTTTATAAAGTGATTTTTAACAAAAATGAGAATTAGGGATTAAATAGTGAAAGATAAAGTTGTGGTTGAAAATGTGAAATAAAGGAAAACATGGGCTGCTGTGAGATTATGTGAAATTCGGCTATACATAGGTTAAGGGTAAATTGCATAAATTTGCCATTTTGTGTGAAAAGGACTAAATTGCAAAGTAGTCAAAAGTATAGGGGCAAATGTGTAATTTGCCTAATATGTGAATTATGGATTAAATTAAATTGTTTAGTTACTGAAAGTACTGAATTTGTTAATATTTAGATCAAGATAAACAATTATCAGAATTAGACCGGGGGAAACGAAAGGTAGACGAATAGACGACGGTTATCCGAGCAAATACGAGGTAAGGTCGTATAATTAGAATCAAAATTTAAATTAATTGTATTTATTTGAAATGGATGAATATGAATTGAATATATGTAATTAATGAAACTTTAATGCCTATATTGATGCTTACTGTGAAATACCGAGTCCCATTTGAACCGTAGAAAGTCGTCGGATACAAGTGACATGTCACTAGGGTTACCGTTTTAGTCGAGCTCCTGCATTTGTTACAGACTCACCATAGCTTATATGAGCTTACCATTTAAGCTCTTATGAGCTTAACATTCAGCTCTTCGGAGCTTACCCTTTCAGCTCTACGGAGCTTACCGTTCAGCTTAATAGAGCTTACCATTTACCAACTCAGAAGGAGCTTACCGGTCATGGCTCGAAAGAGCGAAAATGATGATGAATTGATGGATTTCTGATTAATACACTTAATGTGTATCACCCGAGTATCCCTCGATATTTTATTAGGTTCAATGAGCATTTTACCAACATGAGTTATATAGATTATATGTTGTATGAGTTACATGAAGTATATGATTTATATGGATGAATTTATACATGGTTTATATGAATTATAGAGATGGTAGATGACATGATTTATATGGGATGTATAGATGAAATGAAAGATGTAATGAATGTTATATGAACATTATATGCTTTGTTACATCCTTGTAAATGGATGAATATGTTGTTGTTAAGTGACTAACTTGTGAATGAATGTTGTGAGTAGGCATTTTGGGGCAAATAAGTTGGTTTTAAATTGGTTTAATGCTTAATGTCATATTGGTAAGTTTAATTCTATATTATATGGGCTTACTAAGCTTTTAAGCTTACTCCACTTATTTTCTATGTTTTATAGATATTGAAAGCTTGCTCGACTAGGACAAAGTCGGAGATTTGCATCACACTATCCAGAAAACTTTTTGGTACCTTTGGAACTTATGAAAATTATGTAAATATGGCATGTATAGGCTAGTTTATAGGTTGAATTATATGGCCAATTGTATTAATGAATTTTGTATGAATTTTGGTACTTGATCAAGCTATGTGATATGGCTTGAGTTAGTAATGGTTGGTTTGGTATGAAAGCTTTATATGATATGTTTATAATGTGGCAAATGTGTTGAATGATGTTTGAGTATTGATATGTTTTGGCATGTAAGATGTTGGGTTAAATGGTATGGCTGTGTGTGGCACACGAGCTGGCACATGGGCGTGTGGTTAGCCGTCTGACCCAAGTCAGTATACCCCTTAATTTTCACATGACCAGGCACACGGGTGTGTTTGGTGGCGGTGTGGACAAGCCAGTATGTATGCCTTGTTTTCACACGGTCTAGACATATGGGCGTGTCTAATGGCCGTGTGACCTTTATTCGAAAAATTTTCTAAGCTTTCCTATCTTTTTCATATGTTATCAAATCAGTCCTGAATACATGTATAGTGCTTTGTATGCTCGTTTTAAGTATGTTTTGAATGTGAATGAATGAAAGTCACTAAAATAAGATGATATTTTTTAAATGTTTGATTAAATACCGTTTTGAATTGATGTATTGGTCCGGTAATGCCCCTTTACCTATTCTGGTGACGGTTACGTGATAGGGGTGTTACATTAAATATCTTCCTCAAAGAGTATGTAAGCACTGATACATGAACCATCATTCTTGTTTGCTTGTTGTTTCTTTATCATCGTAAGTAAATTGCTTTCGATCACCATATCTTGAAACACCAAATCAGTGCCCAATTGGATTGCTTGGAGACATGTAATAGCTTCTGCAGCAAACCTAGTTGGTATGTGATTATTAATAATTATTGTTGACCCTAGAACAACCCCCTTTAATTTCTGATAACAATCCCTGAGCATGATTTTAGAGAATGAGCTTGAAAAGCCCTATCAAAACTTACCTTTATGAAAGCATTCTTTAGAGGCTTCTATCTTACAATCTCAACTCTCGTAACATGTAATAGTTTGTTTAAGGCATCTAATTTTTTTAATTGAGCTTTAATCCTTTCACTATTGCTTCAGCTTGATTTAATCCCATCCTACATATATTTAATTCTGTTAGTCCATAACACCCAAAAGGAACACCCTACCATCCTACAAATTTGGTTAGATGAGGTAGAAAATAAATTATCAAGTCAATCCTAAAAGATAAGAATAGTGAACTCCATAGGCCAGTTAATGTTTAATTTGTTTCACACTTCTGTTGTAGTGATATAATAACGAAATGAGTGCTCAAGAGTTTCCGGGCCATTTGGACACCTTGGGCAGACTAGAGGCCTCACTAATCTTCTATTGTAGAGGTTGTAAAAATTAGTAATATAATTTCGAAAAATCCTCCAGACTGTAATTTTTATCTTCTCTGGCAGGTTAAGTTTCCACAACTTGAAAAAAATTGTATAATTTATTTAATTCTAGTAAGGCCTAGATAAAAATGAATTTTGTATAAGAATGTTGTACCCACTACGAACTGAGAATACCCCAGATGCCTCACCTCACCAACCAATTGAATCCTTCTGAAGTGTCTATACTAAAGGAATACACACAATTTCCTTGCTTCCTCAACACTAAACATACTAGTAATCAACTAAAAAATTCCACTACCCAGTTTGTTGATAAATTAAATTAGTGACATTTACTATATTTTGGCCAGTAGATTTTCTCTGAATTTTTTGCCCTTCAATCCAAGAACCTATGCCTTTGTCCGAACATTAATTTTGGAACCAGTACCCACACACCTACATAAACCCTCTTGGAGTAACCGCTTTACAGACCATATACTCTTCCAAGTATAATATATGTAATCTCCCAAGTTTCAATTCATGAAATTCGACTCCGGGTAATACTTTGCTTTTAGCTATCTTGCCAATAACGTGTTTGTAACACCCCCTAACCCGTATACGTAGTCGAAACAGGGTTATGGAGCAATACCAGAATAAACAAATCAAATATTTACGTATCATATTATTGAACATTCATGTCACATATTATTATTCATAAGTCCCTTATATGAGCCCTCGAGGCCCAAAACATACATTAGAAATAATTTGGGACTAAATCAAGAACTAAGGAAATTTTTTGTGAAATTTCAAAATTTTTCCTAGGTGTAGGGTACATATGCCTGCATGGTCAGGCCGTGTGTCTCACACTGCCAAGTGACATGCCCGTGTCTTAGGTTGTGTAACTCTTTGACTTGGGTTACACGGCCAAGTCACATGCCTGTGTGCTAGGCTGGCTGTGTATAGGTGCAGAGGTCACAATTCCAAGCTACACGCCCGTATGCCAGGCCACATGATAAATTCTGAGCATTTTATTGTGAAATTTTAAGATGCATGGGACATACAGCTAAAACACACACCGATGTGCTAGGTCTTGTGCCATACACGCCCGTTTCTCTGCCTATATTGACAAAATAAGGCCATTTCTTAGCCATATTTCTCACCCGAACTTGTCTTCCACCTATATTAACATTTAAATACTTTCCCAATCCAATATAAAACATTTGAATCAAGCCAAAACTACGTCTTATACATGATATATCAACTCATACGGTCAATTATCGATACTTACTAAAGCAACCATATATACATATAGGCATATTTTCCAATTTTATACTATCACAAACTAATTATCAACAAGTCTACACTATTTCAATAATTTATCCATTTCAAACAAATAATTAACATATTAAGGCCACTTTTTACATATCAAAACATACCAATTATAAAAGCCATACCCAAATGGCTAATTTCAACCAAACACATAAATATCATCCATGACCATTTTTAGCCTATAAATACCATTATAACCAAAATGTAATTACTATATATACCAAAACGAGTTGATGGATAGTGTGATGAAGATATCTCCACCAAGCCTTTAACCTAACGAGTTTTTGAATACTATAACACAGAGGAAATAAAACAGAGTAAGCATATTATGCTTAATAAGTTCGTATAATGGGAAAATAACTTACCATTCATTTACATTTAAAGTAAGTATGCAAAATTCATTCAAAGAAATTTGGCAATTTGCCTAAACATATTTAACCTCAAGAACATGTTAATCATATACTTTATATGAATATCAAGAAACTGAGATGAGCTCATCATGTAACAATCTTCATATACATATATTTTCCACAACATATATTCATATAACATACATTTCCTTAGTAATTCATTTCAAGTTCAGATTATTCCTTAGTAATTCATTTCAAGTTCAGATTATTCCTTAGTAATTCATTTCAAGTTCAGATTATCCCATGTCAAAACTTTGCCTGTTGAATTTATTTGAAATATCGATGGGTACACCAGTAGTACACTTGAAGTGTACAAAACTGTAATCCGTCAATTCATATTCAGGGGTGCTCGTTGAGCACATATACGGGAAGCCTTCTCTTCAGCCATATAACCGGAAGCTTATGTGAGTTATATAATGGGAAGCTTATCCAACTATTTAACAAGAAGGTCATAAGAGCCATAACCAAGAAGCTCATACGATCTAATAACGAGTAGCTCCGAAGTGCCATTAATCAAGAAGCTCCGGATAGCCATATATCAGGAAGTTCAAGTGAGCCATATCGGGAAGCTCACAAAGAGCCTTTAATCAAAGAGCTCACAAAGAGCTATATAACGGGATGCTCATAAGAGCTGTAGTGTGTCTACAACACATGTAGAGTCACAACCTAATCGGGATGCTCAGAAGAGCTATTAACGGGAAGCTCGCAAGAAATACATAATGGGAAGCTTGAGAGGGCCAAATATCGAGATACTCATAAGAGCTAGTAACGGGACACTCATTCCAGCTATGGTGTGTCCACAACATATGCAAGACCACAACAAATTTGGGAACCATGTATCCATTAAAATTTCATCTATTTAAACAGAACTTAACATTTATCGAGTATTGTTGGATATATGATCAATTACATGTTCATGGCAATAATACAATCACATACATAGAATTCAATTAATACATATAAATTCTAAATTTCGTGTATTTGTAATCTACTAATCTGATGCCTTTTATTTTCCTCGTTCTAATTCCATATTTGGTCTATTCGGATTTATATAAATAAATTTGACATCAATTCATATTAAATTTAATCTAATTTACATCTTACGCATAAATTACTATTTTACCCCTATACTTTTAATTAATGATAATTTCGTCCCTAGTCTCGTAATGTGATGGCCTAAAATTCAGGGTTATCAGAATAATGGTTTCGTAACCACAAATCTGACTTAAAAAGAAAAGTTATTTTAATATTATTGCATGATTTATGAGGTGATAGGAAGGTTGTATGAAAATATTGATAGGAAAATTTCATCGATTTAGAAGTTAATTAGAAAAAGGACTAAATTGTATAAAATGTAAAAGTTGAGTGCTAGAAGTTAAAAGGACCAAATAGCTATGAAATTGAAAACTAGGGGTCCTTATAAGGTAATTAGACCATTAAAGAGTGTATAGAAAAATCTATTGATGATTCATCAATGGAATTATCATGGAATTATCATCATCTTTATTCATCTTCATCCCTAAAATTTGCATGGAAACACTAGGAGAGAGGAAGAAAACTTTCTTGGCTTAAATTGGTAAGTTTCTATGTCCTGTTTTTAGTAAGTTTTATATTTTTTAGATTGGAACAACTTGCTCTCTCTATTTTAGGGATTAAATTGAAGAGTTAGTAAAGTATGGAATTATACCATAGATGAATATGCTGTAAATTGAAAATTTATGGTAGAAAATGAAAGGTTGTTAGTAGATAAACAACTTTTACAAAGTAATCTTTCATGAAATTGTGAAATAGGGACTAAATTGTAAAGTTGTAAAATTCAAAGAAAAGTTTTGATTTTTTTGAAATAATAGTGCTGTTAATAGCACATATGAATTTTGGCTAGGCTTGAATATAAGATTAAATTGCATGAATTTCATTTTCCGAGCCTAGGGACGAAATTGGAATTTATGGAAAGTTTAGGGGCAAAATGGTAATTTTGCCTAGTGTGTAAATTGAATGTATTAGATTGTGAATTGAACGAAAATGATGATTAAATCCATTTATATAGATCTAAACGATACAAATACGAGACCTGAACGTGGTAAAGAGAGTTTCAAATTAGTAAATTTTACAAACACGAACAATTGTTTAGGTAAGTTCGTGTAACTTGAATTAAATTCTTTAATGCTTGAATTGTATGTTCGTGTGTCATGAATGTGAATTGAATGGTTATTGAATGGTAAGATATTTAAAATGTTGATATTACTTGATAAAAAAAAGAAAAAATAAATCCCGGTTGAATGGAATGGATTTCGATGGATCACTGGAAAGGAATTGATAGTAAAAAGGATCTAGCCCAGACGGGTGATCCTGATATAAGCCCTCCCGAACATTATGTGTGAAATGGATTTAGCTTGGATGGGTAGCCTGAATTATATATGGGTTTCGATTTAGTCGGGACTGGTAATCCAGACAAAGCTCTATAGAGTATTTGTCATTGCAAGGGATTTAGCCTGGACTGGTAATCCTGCTGTAAGAAATGAGGTTTGCGGGAGTGTACTATTTGAAAATGATATATACAGATTGACGGTTAATGAGATTGTACATTATAAGTGTACTACTGGATATCCATCGAAATTTCGAGAAATTCAAAGGGATAAAAATAGGAAATGGAACATGAATGAAACATGTGACATCGGAACTGGCAAGTATTTAGATATAAGGATTGATGATGAGCTCATCAATACTTAAATTTTACATGAAATTATTTGACTAACCCAAGTGTTGAGTTTGTGCATGATAGGTTGATATTTAAATATATGGTTGCGTATGTGTTTGATTGAATTAATGGATCTGTATGGTAAGTTTAATTTCTTGTTACATGAGCTTACTAAGTACTAAATGCTTACTTTGTTTATTTTTCCCTGTTTTATAGTGCTCGAGAGGTTGGAATGTCGGAAATTGGTCAGAGCAAGATCACATTATCAACCTGAACAGTTTGGTATATAAAAATGATCTATTTTGTAGTAATGGCATGTATAGGGTAAAGATACCAAGCTATAACTGAAAGTGAATTGATGTAAACTTAACCATTGGTATGGCTAATGTTAACTATATTTTGAGCATGATTAAAAGGTAAAATATAACTTATATGCATATGATGAACTATTTCAAATGGATGGATTTTACATGAGTGTCTATGAGGTAAGTTTGGTAATAAAATGTGCATGAGAGAGTATGAATTTTGTATGATGAAACTGATAAAAAATCATGTATAAGATGCTTGGATTGGTATTGGTTTGATTGGTGCAAGTATGGGATGAAATTGGGTGAGAAACGAGGCTTGGTTATAGCCTTGTTTTATCCACACGGGTTGACACACGGGCGTGTGTCTGTATGAGAAACGGTCCACAACATGGGTGTGTTGCTTGACTGTGTGTCCCCTGTATCCAAAACTTGCAAAATAGAATACTTAGAATCAAGCACACAGGCTATCACACAGGAGGTGCCTTTCTCGTGTGAGGTATACAGTCTAGGTACATGGGTGTGTGATACAACCGTGTGAATCCTGCACCTATTTTTGAAAAGTCGAATTAAGCACATGGTCTAGCACACGGGCGTGTGACATGGCCGTGTGGGATCAATTTGTTCAAGGTTTGCAAGTCAGAGAGTTACACGGCCTGAGGACACAGGCATGTGAAGCCACACGGCGTGGAGGGAGGTAAGGCACATGGGCGTGTTGGCCACACAGCCAGGCCACAAGGGCATGTGACCCCTATAACTAAGGAAAATTTTAGGATTTTGCAAAAAATTCCTTGAGATTTTGATTTAGTTCTAGTTTGAATCCGATTCATACTTTGGGCTTCGAGAGCCCATCTAAGGGATGTTATAATACAATCTCGGTAAATAAATAGTACTTGATTCGGTTTATTGGAAAATAGTCTGGTCAACTCTGGTAATGCCTCGTACCCTATTCCGGTGACGGATACGGGTAGGGGGTGTTACACATAAAATGAAATTCATGCAATTTGATCCTTATTCCAAGCCTAGCCGATTTTCACATGTAACAATAGCAGCCCATGTATTTCATGAATATTAAAAATTTTCCTTAAATTTTACATCTTTTCAATTTAGTCCCTAAATTAAAATTTCATGAAAATTTCCTTTACAAAAGTTGTTTATCTATCAACAACCTTTCATTTTCTACCATAAAACTTCATAATTCAACTATTGTCATCCATGGAAAAACCCTAATACTTTGATAACTTTGCAAATTAATCCCTGAGATAGCTAAATTAAGCTATTACGATCTCGAAAATATTAAAATTACTAAAAACGGTACTTGATTACTCACCTAATTGAGCCAAATTAGCTTGTTACCTTCAAGCTTTTCTAACTATAGTTTCCATGTAAAATAATTTGGGAAAGATGATGAAAAAGATGATATTTTGTTATTTAATCATTTATCATCTTTTATTATTTCCACTTTCCAATTTAACCCATTTCTGTATTTGATTTTCCATGGATGAATCATTATTCTTATCTACTAACTCCCTTTGATGGTTTATTTTCTATATAGGGACCTCAAATTTTGATTTCCATAGCTCTTTGATCCTTTTAGCTACTAGAATTCAACTTTTGCATTTTATGCATTTTGGTCGTTTTCATCAAATTTAACATGTAATCAGTCAAATTTCTGTAAGAAATTTTCATACAATATTTCTATCATAAAGCAGATTATGAAATAATATTAAAATAATTTTCTTTTAGGACTCGGATTTGTGGTCTCAAAATCATTGTTTCGATTTCACTGAAAATAGGCTGTTACAATTCTCCCTCTTAAAGAATTTTCGTCCTCGAAAATCTTACCAGTAAAGAGGTTCAATATTGCTTTCTCATTGTTTCCTCTAATTCCTAGGTAGCTTCTTCTATTCCATGTCGTTGCTAGAGAACTTTTACTAGAGCTACCTTTTTATTTCTCAATTCTTTCGTCTCACATGCCAAAATTTTTATTAGTTCCTCATTGTAAGTCATGCCAGGCTGAATCTCAACCTCTGTTGGGGAGATAACATGTGAAGGATTTAACCGATACCATTGCAACATAGACACATGGAAAACATTATGAATCTTTTCTAGTTTCGGGGGTAAAGCCATTCGGTACACAATAGGTCTGATTCTTTTAGTAATTTCATATGGCTCGATAAATCGCGGACTCAATTTGCCTTTATGACCAAACTGAAGAACTTTCTTCCAGGGCAAAACTTTCAAGAATACCTTGTCACCAACTTGGAGTCCTATTTCTTTTTGTTTAAGATCCGCATAGGATTTCTGACGATCAGAAGCTACTTTCAAGCTATCTCGAATCACTTTTACCTTTTCTTTAGTTTCTCGAATCAAGTCAATTACATGAATCTTTTTCTCACTAAGCTCGATCCAATACAATAGAGTTCTACATTTACGACCATACAGAGCTTTATACGGTGCCATCTTTATACTTGACGGATAATTGTTATTATATGAAAATTCGACTAATGGAAGATATTTTTCCTAATTGCCTTCAAATTCTAATACACAGCACCGAAGCATATCCTCAAGAATCTGAATCACACGCTTTGGTTGGCCATTAGTTTGAAGGTGCATTGCGGTACTAAAATATAACTATGTACCCAGAGCTCTTTGTAATTTTTCCCAAAATCGGGATGTGAACCGGGGCTCTCTATCTAAAATAATGGAGACTGGCACTCCATCTAATCTGACAATTTCTGAAACATATAATTTTACTAATCTATCTAGGGAGAAATCCATACGTACTGGAATAAAGTGTGCAAATTTCGTTAAACAGTTGACGATTACCCAAACGACATTTTTCTTTTTCAGAGATAAGGGTAATCCCAACACAAAATCCATGGTAACTCTATCCCATTTTCATTCCGGTATTGTAATTGGCTATAATAGTTGATAAGCGATAAATTATACATATTTTTATCCCATGCTTAGCCCAATTTCTGGATGAATTAACCCTTGATTTGTGTAAATTGATGCTCTTAAACCTTTAATTTCATGTTTTATACTCAGGTGAGCTTAGGGAAGAGAAAAGAGCAAGGAACAGGCTAAAAACGGGTAAATTAGGTCCAAATCAATAATCAACACGGCCTGGGAATTGGCCACACGGGCGTGTCACATGATCGTGCCACCTTGAAGCTCAAACACGGCCCAACCCTGACTCACACGGTCAGGCCACATGGGTGTGCCACATGAACAGGCCTAAGCACGGCCTAGGCCCTAATCCACATGGGTGTGGCACACGGGCGTGTCCCTATCGTGAGAAAGTTCAATTTCACTCGGAAAAGGATACGTAGGATCTAAGAAAGGCATTCCAAAACTCTATATAAAGACCCTAGGAGGCAACTACAAAGGGGTGCTTGATTCCCCACCAAGGGTGCTATTTTCCCGCTAAAACGGGGAGTTAAAAGAGGGAATTACTCGAAGGGAATCCGATTGATCCATCTCAACAGCCAAGATCTACATTGATAAATAATAAATTATACATATTTTTACCTCATGTTTAGCCTATATTTTGGATGGATTATTATCAATTTTGTGAGAATTGGTGCTCTTAATCCTTCTTTTTCATGTCTTATACTTAGGAGAGCATAGGGAAGAGAAAAGAACAAAAAACGGGCCAAAAACGAGGAAAATGGGCCAAAAATATGAAAACGACACGGCCCAAGAAGTCGCCACACGACCGTGCCACATGAAGTTCACACGGCCTAGCCCCGACAAGCACGGCCAGGCCACACGGCCGTGCCACTATCAACAGGCCCACATACGACCCTTATCGAAACCACATGGGCGTGGCACACGGGCGTGCCCCTGTCGTGAGAAAGTGCAACTTCACTCGGATTTCAATACTTAGGGGCTAAGAAAGCCATTCTAAACTCTATATAAAGACCCTATGAGGCAACTCTAAAGATATACTCTGTTCTCTCAAGAAAGAGCACCATAATTCTGCCAACACAAAGAGTGGAAGCAAGGAATTTCCCCAAGGGAAGCCGATTGATTCATCCCAAAAGCCAGAATTCTACATCAAAACAGAGGATCTCCCTAAATTCCTTCAGGGGTTTTTGGGTTCTTTATGTTTTGTTATCTTATTTCTTCTGAGATGTTTTCTTTATTAGTTATGAACTAAACCCCTCAAATACTTGAGGGGGATGAAACCTAAGACAGATCTTGTTATTATTTATTCTTGAATTATATGATAAATATTTGAATTGTTCTTAATTATGTGTTCTTCATTCTTGATTTAATAATCCTAGGTATTACTTCAAGAACTTGATGTGCTTAGGCAGAGGAGCAAAAGTCCCTATTTTAAGAGTAGATCTACCATAATTAAGCGGAGTTGCATGCACACCTAGACATAGGGCGACATAAATTTGCTGGATTAGGGTCAAACCTAATAGGGGGATTCATAGATCGAATTAATGCAACCTAGGGGTGTTAATTAATAAAGAAACTTTAATTAACCACCTAGGATTAGTTGTTCTTATCCTCGACGGAGGTATTAACATAAGTTAGGGATCTCTACGCATCAAGTCAAGTGAAGAAATCATCTAGTTCAAGAAATTAATAATAAGTGAAGTCTAGGTGGATTCTCTGTAACGCCCTAATTTTCGGGTTTCTTTTAGATTAATCATTATCTGTTAAAATGTTTAAATGCTAGTAATTAGGTGTGAGATGCATGTCTGGGGTGTGCTAATGGGCCTATGGAAGGCCCATGAGTTGGTTAGAAGCTCGGCAAAATTTTGTATTTTTTGACTTAGGAGATAGGGGACCAGTGAAAGTAAGGGTTTTAAGAAGTTGTATGCAAAACATAGCACAAATGAGTCAGTGGTAAAGTGGCAAGGGAGACGCCACTGAGCTCCTTAAAAGGTGGCGCCTAAATGAGCTTAGAGGTCAAGGGTTCAAGCGCCAGAGGTTGCAAAGGTAGTGTTTTATTTTTTTAGCTTGAGCGGGTAAGAGTTTGAAGCCGAATGGAACTCTGCTTGGAGGAGATTTGAATCGGTCAAGGAGTAAATCGTGGAGGAGGTTGAGGAGCAAATCAAGGAACTTCAAATTTTGAAAAGAAGCAGCCGATTTTGGGGCTTTGCAAATGCAATTCGGCTAGAGGGAATTAGTGTTAGCATTTCGGCAATTAGTTCTAGTTGGTGCCGAATTCCCCTTAGTTCTTTTAGGTGTTTTAGCCGATTTCCTTAGGTTACCATTCTTTTGCCGATTTCTTCAAGTCCATTAGGTATTTCTTTTAGTCACTATGTTCCTCCTATCACATCAGCTAGTCGAACCTCATTCCACTCTTGTGCCGTGTTTTCTTCTGTAAAACCGATTGCTCACCTCCTTCCCTACTCAATCGCAATTCTTTGGTCTTTTCTTCTTTCATTCTCCTCCATTTCTCCTCTTCTATTAGTCGTACCTCCATATTTCTTATTTTGCTTTTATTTTGGAAGTCACAAAGGTTAGCAAACCCCATTGCCGATTCTTGTTTTGACCGAAACCCTCTGCATTATACCGATTTCTTAATAGCCATAAACTCCTCCTCTCCCTTTTCTTTGTCGATATTGTCTTCCATAACCTCTTGGCCGAATCCTTGCACCATCACTCTCTCTTTTCTTCTTTCATTTCTTAAAGTCTCTTATTTCTTATTAAACCGAATACCTTGAGGACCAAAACCTTATCTCTTCTTTTGGAAACCGAAAACCTCTATACCTTGTGGTGCTTTAAGCCGAATTCTAAGTCATCTTTTATTCCCTCTGGTGGTGGCAAGTGGAGCTGTTGTAGATCGTGGTTAGATTGGTAAGTACCTTAAGACTTATTTCGTTAGTTCTTTAGGATTTAACCTATAAGCCGAAACCCCTTATGGGGAGGCTAACGTTAGTGACTAAGGGCTTTTGGCCGCTCTCTTTTGGTTTGATTATGTTAGTGCGATCAAGAGGCTGTGCAACTAAGGACTCGGAAGGCTAAACGTGTTTGGACTCCAAGATTTAGTCTACAATCGGTAGAAAGGGGTAAGATTTCAAAGTTGGGCCATGTTAGCCGATTTTTAGTACTGAGATTTTGGGTTAGTGGTTGAAGATTATTAAGCTAACAATGAGATATTGTTCAATAGGGTTCGTTCGTGGATTTCGCCAACGTTTCAACAGTAACAGGTGTGTAACGTATCTCCATCATAGACTAGGATGGCTAAAGGCCGCATTAACCGAAAACTGTGCTAAGTGACCGATTGAAAGTGACCGAAAAGTTATCTTGGAAGGATCTAAGAGTAGCCGAATACTCTATTATGATCACACTGGGAATCGATGGCGACGAAATTGCAAAAGGTGCAGTTTCGGGCGTTTTGGTAAGTTAGGCTTCAATGGGCCAAAGTGGGCCCAATGGGCTTTTGAGCCCAAATTGGTAAAATGACTGTTCAAACTTTCTGGAAACTTGAATAATAAAACATGGTAAAGATTGGTAAACTAAACTTAAAATTGGGCTTAATGGACTTATCGACAATATTGGACTTAGTAAGACCCATTAGGGGTTTTAAGCCTAAAAGGGTAAAATTGGACTTTTAGTGGGAATAGACTTCGAGGCAAGCTATGGGCTAGTAACTAAACGGATGTGCATATAAACTCTGAAATATGGTAAAGAACTAAAATATCCTTAAATATGGGAAATTACCAAAATACCCCTAGGTGTAAAAAGACTATTATACCCCTAGGGTCAATTCTGTATGAAATGTATGACGTTATGTATCTGCGTGAGTTAACTATTAATATGAGTACATCTGATGCATGAGATGCTATATGTTGCATGCTAGTATGATTACATCTGTTGCATGGGGTATGGGTTTATGATGGAGGAAGCGTTCTGGCAACCTCACTGTAAATCTGGTGGCCTCGCCACAATATCTGTATCTGGTGACCTCGTCACAATATCTGGCAGCCTCGCTGCAAATATTATCTGGCAGTCTCACTGCAACTATATCTGGCAGCCTCGCTGCAAATATCTGTGGTGTGTAGCGGTTGGGTGGGTCGAGTAGTCTCCCCACATGGTGTAAGGCTGGTATGGGGGTGTTAAGGATGGATTTGGGTTGGGTTTCTGTTTGCATCATATATATATCTGATCTGTTTCTGCTATGGGCCTATGGGCTTAACCTGATTTCTGTAATGGGCCAAGGCCCAAGTAAATCTGTTTCTAAGGCTTGATCTGTCACGACCTATGGTTGAGATAATGTTGCACACTGAGTTGTTGAAACTCACCCTTTTTTTTTATTTCATCTCTACAGGTAACGCTCAACCATAGTGGGCTTGGAGCTGCGAGAGATTCGGACTGGCCACAGCAACTGCAATAAACTGGTTTCCGTTTATGTTTTTTTAGTATTTTAATATTACGTTATTTTTGGGGTTTTATTGTGTAATAAGGCCGCTATTAAATTCTCTTTATGGGTTTCAACTTTCTAAATGATTTGATTCGTACTTTATCGAAACTGCTAGATATAGGCTGCGCGGGTTTTCAAAACCTTAACAACGTTTTCAAAATTTAAACAAACTTGAATAAGGACAACCTAAGGTAGTGTTAACAAGAACTTTTCTCACCTTGCTAAATTTTATAAAATATCCCCTAAGTCTCAACATGATTAAAAGGTTATAAGCGTAGTTTAGGATCATGTGACACACCAGAACTGGTCATAACGTCCAGACCGGGTTTGGGGTGTTACATTCTCCCTTAAGTATTGCTCATATCAATCAGCTTTTCCCTAAAAGTTTTCCCTAATTTACTTTTTGTGCACTTTTAGTTAGTTTTGGAATTATTTTCAATCAATCCTCTTTTATTTTTAGGCTAGATAATAGAAAGGAAGTAAGTATTAGTACTTTTAGTTCCCTTGGGTACGATAACTCGGTCTTGCCACTAAACTATACTACTATTCGATAGGTGCGCTTGCCTTTAAAATCGTGATATTAGTTAGTTTTTGGTGTGATCAGTTTTTATAAATTTTATAACTTAATATCGCGAGAGTATCAAGTTTTTGGCGCCGTTGCCGGGGAACTGAAATATTAAGAAAACTCGATTTCTATTACTTTAGCCATTACTATATTTATCTATTTTCAGTTTTTATTTATTTTTATTTTATTATTTTTCTTTTCTTTTATTTTATTCTATTTTTCTTTGCTTTTTCCTTCTAGGTATTTCTAGTTTATGACTAGAAACAACCCAGCAGGACCATTACTTTTTGACGAAGATTTAGAAGCAACAGTTCGCAGAACTTGCAGAGAGATCAGATGAAGCCTACAGTATCCAGAACAAGATCAAGAACAAAGGCCAGAACCTACAGAAGAGATGGACGCAAATCAAAACATTCCACCACCTCCCGCAATAGTCGCGCCACTAGCAAATCAAGAACAAGCTCCTCGCACTATGCATGATTATGCTAAACCTAGTTTGGCTGGTACCCAAACTAGCATTCTTAGACCTATTATTGCTGCTAATAATTTTGAATTAAAGCCTAACACTATTCAGATGATACAGTAATTGGTGCAGTTTGATGGTTTATAGGATGAAGATCCAAATTCACACATAGCTAATTTTTTGGAACTTTACGATACCTTTAAAATAAATGGCGTTTCTGATGATGCCATTCGCCTAAGGCTATTTCCATTCTCTTTGAGAAACAAAGCCAAACAGTGGTTAAACTCTTTACCATGAGGCTCAATCACCACATGGGAACAGATGACCGAAAAATTTTTACTTAAATATTTTCCTCCAGCTAAAACAGCTAAATTACGAAACAATATCTCTTCTTTTGTGCAGATGGATTTAGAAACACTATATGATGCCTGGGAGAGATACAAAGATATTTTGAGAAGATGCCCTCATCATGGCCTACCTTTATGGCTACAAGTTCAAACCTTTCACAACGGTTTGAATCCTTTAACAAGGCAAACAATCGATGCAGCCGCAGGAGGAAGGATCAACAACAGAACACCCGAAGCAGCTTATGAATTTATTGAAGAGCTGTCACTGAATAACTATCAGTGGCAAGTCATGAGGACAAAGCCGACAAAAGCTGTAGGAGTTTATAATATTGATGCAGTCACTATGCTTACTAACCAAGTAGTACTTTTAAATAAAAAGTTTGATCATTTTGTTGGTTCTACGCAGGCACAGCCAGTGATGCAGTGTGACATAACTCCCGTAAATATGTTCAATCCAGACTACTCATCCTCTGGACACAGCATGGAAACTGAGCAAGTCAACTATATGGGTAACAATTTTAGACCTCAAAATAACCCTTATAGTAATACTTACAATGTAGGTTGGAGAAATCACCCTAATTTTTCATGGGGAGGACAAGGAAATCAAAGACAACAGCCTCTTCCAGGATTTCAGCAGCCACCACCACAACAAGAGAAAAAGCCAAATCTTGAAGAGATGTTCACCAAATTTATGGCCGCATCAGAAACCCGTTTCCAAAACACTGAAACGACATTAAAAAACCAGCAAGCATCAATTCAAGGGATTGAGAATCAAATCGGTCAGCTTGCAAAATTAATTTCAGAAAGACCACAAGGTGGACTACCAAGTAATACTGAGCCAAATCCCAGAGAACATATCAAAGCAATTACTCTAAGAGATGGGAAAGTACTAGCTGAACCAGAAAAGAAATCTACTCCAGAATCTCCAAGAGACAAGGTAGAGGAATCCAAGGAAAACACTCCACCAATACTCAAGAAATACAAATCGCCCATTCTATATCCGGCAAAGTTGAAGAAAGACCGTACAGACACTCAATTCGGTAAATTTCTTGAACTTGTTAAACAATTACACATTAACTTACCTTTTGTTGAAGCAATTTCGTAGATGCCAAAGTACGCGAAGTTCCTTAAAGAACTTCTAATAAATAAAAGGAAGTTGGAAGAATTAGCCACAGTGGAACTCAATAAAGATTGCTCAGCTATTCTCCAAAATAAACTGCCGGCAAAACTGAAAGATCTAGGAAGTTTTACTATTTTACTTATTGATAAAGCCTTAGCTGATTTAGGTGATAGCATTAATCTCATGCCTTACAAAATGTTCAAGCAATTAGGTCTAGGGAAACCAAAGCCCACTAGGATGAGTATTCAACTAGCTGATAGATCTGTTAAATATCCTAGGGGAATCATAGAAGATGTGCTAGTAAAGGTAGATAAATTTATATTCCCTGTTGGTTTTGTTGTGCTTGATATGGATGAGGATTTTGAGGTACCTTTAATTTTGGGACGTCCATTCTTAGCCACTGCTAGAGCGGTTATTGATGTCGGGGATGGTAAATTAGTACTTAGAGTTGGTGAGGAAGAAGTCGTTTTTAAAATCTATGATGCTATGAAATTTTCTAAAGAACACGATGATTCCTGTTATTTTGTTGATATTATTGGTTACTTTGTTCAAGATAAGTTTGAGGAACTTTCTATCGCAGACACATTGGAACTGTGTCTTGTTCAAGGTGGGGGAGAAGACGAAGTCACCATTGAAATTGAGGAAGTAAGAAAGGAGTTAGATTCTAATGAAATCATCACAAGACACATAAGTTATGAAAGTATAAAAATGAATGATGAGTTGAGACAGAAACCTTCCATTGATGAACCCCCTAAATTAGAGTTGAAGCAACTACCAGATCATTTAGAATGTGCCTTTTTAGGGGAAGATTCAACTTTACCAGTCATTATCGCATCAGATTTGACCATTGCAGAAAAATAGGAACTACTCCATGTGTTAAGAGAACACAAGCATGCTATAGCTTGGAAAATTTCAGATATTAAGGGAATTAATTCGTCCTTCTGCACCCACAAAATTTTAATGGAAGATGAATTTAAACCATCAGTGCAAGCTCTGAGACGATTGAATCCCAACATGAAGGAAGTCGTAAAAGTCGAGGTAATTAAACTTCTAGATGCAGGCATTATTTATCCTATTTCTGACAGTTTTTGGGTAAGTCCTGTGCAGGTTGTTCTGTGGTGTCTAATGATAAAAAAGAGTCAATACCTACAAGAACAGTCACTGGATGGAGAGTTTGCATTGATTATAGGAAGCTGAATGACGCCACTCGAAAAGATTATTTTCCCTTACCTTTTATTGATCAGATGTTGGAAAGATTATCAGGTCACATGTATTATTATTTCCTAGATGGCCTCTCTGGTTACTTCCAGATCCCGATAGCTCTAGAAGATCAGGAGAAAACGACATTCACATGCCCATACGGTACGTTTGCTTATCGTAGAATACCTTCTGGTTTATGTAACGCTCCTGCTACTTTTCAGCGATGCATGCTAGCTATCTTCAATGAATTCGTGGAAGACATCATAGAGGTATTTATGGATGATTTTTCAATTTTCGGTAATTCTTTCCAACTTTGTCTTAATAATCTAAAACGTGTTTTGATAAGATGTGAAGAGACAAATTTAGTGCTAAATTGGGAAAAATGCCACTTTATGGTTCAAGAGGGTATTGTATTAGGACATAAAATTTCTAGTAAAGGGATAGAGGTAAATAAAGCAAAAATTGAAACCATTGAAAAATTACCTCCCCCTAATTCAGTTAAGGCTATAAGAAGCTTTTTAGGACATGCCGGTTTTTATAGCAGATTTATTAAAGATTTTTCTAAAATAGCTAAGCCTTTAACAAAGTTGCTAGAAAAAGACGTGCTTTTCAACTTTGACCAAGAATGTTTAGACTCTTTTAACGCTCTTAAAGAAAAGTTAGTCAATGCCCCGATTATGATTTCACGTGATTGGAATCTACCTTTTGAACTAATGTGCGATGCAAGTGATTTTGCAGTAGGTGTAGTTTTGGGATAACGAAGAGACAAGCACTTTCAACCGAGCTATATGCTAGCAGAACTTTGACAGCCGCTCAAGCAAATTATACTACCACAGAAAAAGAATTGCTAGCCGTTATTTTTGCATTTGACAAATTCAGATCCTATTTGATTTTGTCGAAAGTTATTGTTTATACTGGCCATTCTGCTCTTCGTTAACTTTTAACTAAAACTGATGCAAAACCTCGATTAATAAGATGGATTCTATTGTTACAGGAGTTTGATTTAGAAATATAGGACAAGAAAGGAGCTGAAAACTTGGCAACAGATCACTTTTCCAGATTAGAAAACAAGCAACCCAAGTACTTCGACAAAATAAATGATTTGTTTCTTGAAGAACAACTCCTATCCTTAGTAGATGCAACAGTTCCTTGGTTTGCTGATTTTGCAAATTATTTAGTAGCTAACATAACCCCAAAAGGGCTGACCCATCAGCAAAAGAAGCGATTCTTCGCTGATGTGAAAAACTACTTTTGGGAGGATCCTTTTCTTTTTCGAATTTGTGCAGATCAGGTTATTCGAAGATAAGTTACTGAAACAGAAGCATACCAGATTTTAAATCACTACCATTCAGGACCCACAGGAGGACATCACAGTGGAGCTAGAACTGCTCATAAGGTACTCGAATCAGGCTTTTACTAGCCTACACTTTTCAAAGATGCCAACATGTATGTGACCTCTTGTGATAAATGTCAGCGAATAGGTAATATTTCTCAACATAATGAAATGCCTTAGAACTATATACTTTCATGCAAAATATTTGATGTATGGGGTATTGATTTCATGGGTCCATTCCCTACTTCATTTGGGAATAAGTACATCCTAGTAGCGGTAGATTATATGTCAAAATGGGTGGAAGCCCAAGCCTTACCTACTAATGATGCTAGAATGGTAGTACGAGTTTTGAAGAAACTTTTCTCTCGATTTGGAACACCTAGGATAATTATTAGTGATAGGGGCACACATTTTTGCAATGCCCAGTTTGAAAAAGTCTTAAAAAGGTATGGAGTACACCATAGAACAGCTACCCCTTATCAGCCACGAAGCAGTGGCCAAGTCGAAGTGACAAATAGGGAACTAAAACGCATCATAGAGAAAACAATAGAAATAAATAGAAAGGATTGGTCAAGGAAAATAGACGATGTTTTATGGGCTTATAGAACTGCTTTTAAAACACCCATAAGTACATCTCCTTATAAGCTTGGCTATTGAAAAAGTTGTCATTTGCCATTTGAACTTGAACATAAAGCATTTTGGGCTATCAAATTTTTAAACCTTGATTTTAAGCTTGCAGGTGAGAAGAGATTAAAGTAATTAAACGAACTCGATGAATGGCGTTGCAATGCATACGAGAGCTCACGACTATATAAGGAAGCCATGAAGCGACGTCATGACAAACAACTGAAACAACCTAAGCAGTTCAAAACAGGTGATCTTGTCTTACTCTACAACTCAAGGCTGAGACTATTTCCTGGAAAACTCAAGTCAAGATGGTCAGGTGCATTCACTGTTCAAATCGTCTTTCCATACGGCACAATTGAGGTAACTCACCCCAACTATGGTACGTTCAAGGTAAACAAACTTAGGCTTAAACACTACAGAGGTGAGAATTTTAAAGATTACAGTGAGGAGCTTCAGCTCCACGAAATCCCTTTGTGACACATCCAGGAAGAGTCGAGCTTAGACTTTAAATAAGCGCTTCTCGAGAGGCAACCCGAACACTAACTTAGTAACTTTTCCTTCTTTAAAATTTTAGTATTTTTCATGCATCAACTAACCCTTTAAATGCAGAAATTTAGGACCACACGGCCTGGCACACAGGCGTGCCTCAGGTCGTGTGAACATTTAAAGCAGAGACACGGTCGTGCACCTAGGCCGTGTACAAACAAAGTAAAAATCTTCCCAAAACACGACTGTCGACAAATCCCCACGGCTGTGCGACATGGCCGTGGCAACCCTTCAATTTAAACACGGGCTTGCTCAAATCCCCACGCCCATGTCCCCAGACCGTGGCCAACACTGTCAATTTGGAAACGGTCGTGTGCCTTTCTACATGGCCGTGTGAAGAACGAAACCGATCGCAAACGGCTGTGAAACTTATCACACGACAGAGTGAAAAGCGAACACGATCGCAAACAGCCGTGTGAGATAGCAACACGGGCATGTACTTCGAACCAGCGTGCCAAAACCACTAAATTTCGATTCACACGGGTAAACCCCGAATCACACGGGCATGCGACATGCCCGTGTGACCCAAAAACTATAAAAAGGAAACCACTATTCATTCTCTTTTTCACTCAAACCCTAAAATCTCCTCTCCACAACCACCATAAATGCCACGGCCGGCCTTAAAACCACCACCACGCTCACACACAGCTGACATACGCCCATGCAACCTCACCCCCACGACCGTTCGACCTCAACCCACGACCGTGCAACCCTATATTTGGTTTTATTTTCTTATTTTCCTCATTTTATTTATTTATATTTTGTTTTTTCAGTTAAATTTTACTTTCAAGCATTGAATTTGTTACATTAGGATAAATAATCTAGAATGTTAGAGAACATATTAGGATTGCATGCCATTTAAGTGCTCAATTGCTTGCCATTTATCTCACAAATTTAGTATAAATACATACCCATATTGTTTGTTTTTGTTACCACGTAGAATGGATTTTATATAATATTTTGGTTAGTCCCCATTTTATTTTTTTTAAGGCACATTGTCATTTTAATCTACACATTTAATTTTATATTTAACTTCAATTTTTAGAACTAATAATTCTAAACTTATTTTAGGCAACATGTCATCACGCGGTAAAAAAGCTGCTGTCCCCGCCTCAAAGAAACGGAAGGGACCTAGTGGCTCATCATCGAGGCCCACCTCCGAGGCTCGCCATCCGTTCCTTACATTTCACCAAGAAACCCAAGAGGAGTTATTCCAGCTCCTACGAGCCTATTCTCTAGGAACTGGGCGATGTATTGATTGGGATGCTCTAGAACGAGTCCAACTCGCAGATGCTGTTTGGGCCCTCTTGACCACTGAGCCCTGGGAGCAATTTTTCTATATTGTCGAGCCCACCTATCTGGAGCTAACATTAGAATGTCACTCGACATTTCATTTACAGATCCCGATGAATCACGATGACCCAGGTACCATCCAATTTTGCCTTGGTGGTTTAGTACGATGATTAAGCATAGCCGAATTCAGTATCGCGCTGTGACTCTATACAAACAAATTCATAGCCGACGAAGACTTCCCCAATCTCCTCCGTCGTATTCACATCTCACCAGTCAAATGTTGGCAAACCTTAGTTCCGGAAGGAGCTACATACAATCCCAGTAGCAGCAAGGCAACTGCTCTTCCCCCGTCATTGAGGTACATTCATGCTCTTCTTGCACATACTTTGACAGGTAGATGGGAGAGCACCAGTGTCGTCAGTACTCATGACGCTTATTTCCTACGGAGCATGGCGAACGCACATCCCATCGACCTTGCCTACTTCCTCGCGCACGCTATGCAGCACCAGATCGAGCGTCATCATAAAGGCGTTATATCCATGGGCCCTTACATCACACGGCTAGCTCGTCACTTCGGGTCCTCAACACCGCGGCCCAGACATCCTCATACACACTGATAGGCCAGATGTCCCCCTAGGGCCTCGAGATCATGCACCACATGAGGATGATCGAGCGGAAACCAGGAAGCACCCCTTTTCAGTTCCGCCTCATACAGGAGGGTGAGGGGCCAGAGGACATTCCTGACGATGTCCCACCACCAGAGGAGGATACACCAGCCGAGCCACCACCACCTCGTCACTTATCTTGCGCAGCAGCCACAGATGCTGACATATCTGAGCGCTTATCTAGATTCAAGTAGCAATGCTTCCAGTGCCTCGATCACATCGACGCGACTTTACAGTAGATATGCCAGCATCTACATATCCCTTCCCCACCACTGCCGCGTGACCCATATGAGGATTAGAGATTTCTATTCCTCCTAACTTTATTTTTATCTTAATTTTTATTTTTATTTTTATTTTAACACTGATCCCTATTTTTACCTTTTCCTTTCTTCTAACTTTATTTTTCTTTTTATTTTTATTGTTAGTTTATTTTATCTTTTTCATTATTTGAATATTGGTATTTTTAGAACTTAGTTTATTTTTCTTTTATTTATTTTTTTCTATTTTTCATATCGGCCAATCCCTAATGAGTAATCTCTCTTAATCCAAATTTCCCACGACTAATAAATACTTTCGCAGTTTCAAAGGAGCTTTACAGCTCAAATCTCTACGAAAATGGGAACACCCTGCCACAATTGCCAACTCTTTCGATCTCCGTCTCGCTAATCCATCCAAAGTACGGAGTTTCATCTCATTCCCTAACTTATGATCTTGTGCTTTTATTGATACTAATGTTATCTTTGTACATTGAGGGCAATGTACATCTTAAGTGTGGGGGGAATCTATTTCCAGTCTTTACACTCTCTTATTGATACTAACATTTTGCATTGTTCTCAAATTCTCACTTTCACTCGTTGCATTATCTTCAATCTCCAATTAGGAATTAATTTTGATTGATTTATGATTTTTATTGATATGTTGAGAATTAAGACATAGGTGCTTGTACTTTGATTATTCAAACTTTAAAACACCAGGGAATCAAGCATGATAAGTTGAAATTTTTGAGAACCCCAATTTTTTTTCATAAGTTATTTCCTTAATTCTAAGTATTATCTTGAGATTTGAAATTCGCAGGATTGACATCAAAAGCCATAATTCTGGTGAGATTTTTGAGCCTTTTGAGCATACATTCTTTTGTGCTCACTTTTATTATTGCTTTGAGTGAGTCAATACTGATTTGTTATTCTAGAACTTGCTTTGATTATACATGTCGAGACCACATCATTGATTTGATACACTGAAATGATAAAGGCACCTAGGATTTAACCCACTTACTTCACAAAAACCTACCTCCATAAAGTAACCCCTAGTGAACCCCATTGAGCCTAACAACCTTTTCTTTGACTTACCTCTAATATTAACCTTTAACCCATTTTTGTTGAATTCCATTCAATTACTTTGATCTTTATTTTTGTCGAAATTTGAGTTGAACTTATTATCTAGCTTTATTCTCTTTTCCATATTGTAAAGTCGTAAATATTCAATTTAATGTATTACACTTGAATTGTTTAAAAAAAAACGTATGTATTAATTCAGTTGTAATATGTAATAGTTCAAATAGTTTTTGCATATTTCTATTTTAAGGCTACCAAGGTAGAAATGACGTTATTATAAGAATTTGCTCTAGAAATATGTTCCAGTGATAGAGATTTTTCTAGCTACATAATTTTTCAGTTCAATCTCGATTCTAACCCTCTTTTGTAGCCTGTAACAACACCCCTAACCAAGCCCCGTTACAACCATTACAAGACCTTTTGATCGATGTATCATATCAATCTACAGTAGTGGAGATTTGATTTTCTTGCAAGCCTATGGTAATACTTTTCAGGTTGACTAGAGAGTATTAAATTCTTGAACCCTAAACACTTTGAGTGGATAGAGTGAATCTTTAGTGAGGATGTCAACTCCTGTTAATTAAGATGGAGAGATAATTACTTAAGAGAAGGGAGAAAACTTATGTTTCAATGATAAAATTCTCAACTTAGAGTAATTGAATCTTTAATGAGCTTCTGATTGAATTATCATTGTATGATTACCTGTGGATTAGTTTGAAACATTATTAATAGCAATTGTAAGTTAAGAGGAATGATTCTTGATTAGGGATTGAGATTTTTCTTGAGGACAAGCAAAGGCTTAAGTGTGGGGGTATTTGATAAACGATAAATTATACAAATTTTTACCTCATGTTTAGCCTATATTTTGGATGGATTATTATCAATTTTGTGAGAATTAGTGCTCTTAATCCTTCTTTTTCATGTCTTATATCAGGAGAGCATAGGGAAGAGAAAAGAACAGAAAACGGGCCAAAAACGAGGAAAATGGACCAAAAATATGAAAATGACACGGCCTAAGAAGTCGCCACACAGCTGTGCCACATGAAGTCGACACGGCCCAGCCCCGACAAGAACGGCCAGGCCACACGGTAGTGCCACTATCAACAGGCCCACACACGACCCTTATCGAAACCACACGGGCGTGGCACACGGGCGTGTCCCTATCGTGACGAAGTGCAATTTCACTTGGATTTGGATACTTAGGGGCTAAGAAAGCCATTCTAAACTCTATATAAAGACCCAGGAGGCAACTCTAAAGGATATACTCTTTTCTCTCAAGAAAGAGCGCCATAATTCTGTCAATACAAGGAGTAAAAGTAAAGAATTACTCCAAAGGAAGCCGACTGATTCATCCCAGAAGCCAGAATTCTACATCAAAATAGAGGATCTCCCTAAATTCCTTCAGGGGTTTTTGGGTTCTTTATGTTTTGTTATCTTATTTCTTCTGAGATGTTTTCTTTATTAGTTATGAACTAAACCCCTCAAATACTTGAGGGGGATGAAACCTAAGGCAGATCTTGTTATTATTTATTCTTGATTTATATGATAAATACTTGAATTGTTCTTAATTATGTGTTCTTCATTCTTGATTTAATAATCCTAGGTATTACTTCAAGAACTTGATGTGCTTAGGCAGAGGAGAAAAAGTCCCTGTTTTAAGAGTAGATCTACCATAATTAAGCGGAGTTGCATGCAACCCTAGACATAGGGCGACATAAATTTTCCGGATTAGGGTCAAACCTAATAGGGGATCCATAGATCAAATTAATGCAACCTAGGGGTGTTAATTAATAAAGAAACTTTAATTAACCACCTAGGATTAGTTGTTCTTATCCTCGATGGAGGTATTAACATAAGTTAGGGATCTTTACGCATCAAGTCAAGTGAAGAAATCATCTAGTTCAAGAAATTAATAACAAGTGAAGTCTAGGTGGATTCTCCCTTAAGTATTGCTCATATCAATTAGCTTTTCCCTAAAAGTTTTGGCCACTTTACTTTTTGTGCACTTTTAGTTAGTTTTGGAATTAGTTTCAATCAATCCTCTTTTATTTTTAGGTTAGATAATAGAAAGGAAGTAAGTATTAGTACTTTTGGTTCCCTTGGGTACGATAACTCGGTCTTGCCATTTAACTATACTACTGTTCAATAGGTGTGCTTGCCTTTAAAATCGTGATATTAGTTAGTTTTTGGTGTGATCAGTTTTTATAAATTTTATTACTTAATATCGCGAGAGTATCATACATCAAGACAGAGGATCTCCCTTCAATCCTTTCAGGAGTTTTGGGTTTTCTTATGTTTTGTTATTTTATTTCTTCTGAGATGTTTTCTTTTATAAACATGAACTAAATCCTTAAATACCTAGGGGGATGAAACCTAAGACAGACCTTGTTATTGTTATCTTAGCTATGTTATAAATATTTGATTTGTTCTTAATTGTGTTTTTAACTCTTAAATTGATATGTCCGGGATATTGATTTAAGTCGAATATGCCTATGTGGAAGAGCAAAAGTCTCTACATAGGAGTAGATCCAACACAATTAAGTAGAGTTGATCGCAATCCTAGACATAGGATGACGAAAATCTGCTGGATTAGAGTCAATCTAATAAGGGGAGCCATAGGTCGAGTTAACGCAAGACTAGGGGTTTTAACTAGAAAGAGATTTCAGTTAATCAACCTAGGATTAGTTGTTCTTATCCTCAACGGAGGTATTAACATAATTTAAGGATCTCTACGGATAAAATCAAATGAAGAAATCATCTGATTCAGAGTTAGAACAAGTGAAGTCTAGGTGGATTCTTCCTTAGGTATTGCCTTAATTAATCAGTCTTTCCCAAAAGTAATCTCCCACTTTACTCTTGTCGTTTCTTTAGTTAGTTTAGTTTAGTTTACCACCAAACCCTCTTTATTTTTAGGCTAGATAATAGAAAGAAAGTCATTACTAGTACTCATAGTTCATTGGATTCGATATTCCGATCTTGCCACTAACTATACTACTATTCGATAGGTGCACTTGCCTTTTATCGTGATATTAGTTAGTTTACAAGCACGATAAGATGTTATTACTTCATCAAATCACGATCAAGTTTTTGGCGCCGTTGTCGGGGAACTAAGATATTAGCAATACTCGATATCTATTACTTTACCCATTACTATTTTTATTTATTTTCAACCTTTATTTTTATTTATTTTAATTTTCTTTGCCTTTTCCCTTCCAGGTATCTCTAGTTTATGACTAGAAAAAATTCGGGAGGACCACTGCTTTTTGACGATGATTTAGAAGCGACAGTTCATCGAACTCGCTGAGAGGTAAGAAGAAGCTTGCAATATCTAGAACAAGGATAAGAAGAAGAACCAGAACCTACTGAAGAGATGGAAGCAAATCAGGATAATCAGCTACCTCCTGTAGTAGTCGCAAACCCTGTTGAGCAAAATCCTGCTCCGCGTACTATGTATGATTATGCTAGACCTAATTTAGCAGGCACTGAATCTAGCATTGTTAGGCCTACTATTGCTGCAATAATTTTGAACTGAAACCTAACACTATTCAAATCATACAGCAATTTGTTCAGTTTGATGGTTTGCAGGATGAGGATCCTAACTCGCACTAGCCAACTTTTTGGAATTATGCGATACATTCAAAATAAATGGCATTTCTAATGATGCTATTCGTCTTAGGCTATTCCCATTCTCCTTGAGAAACAAAGCTAAACAGTGGTTAAATTCGTTACCACGAGGGTCTATCACTACATGGGAACAAATGACTGAAAAATTTTTACTTAAGTATTTTCCTCCAGCTAAAACAGCTAAATTGCGGAATGATGTCTCTTCTTTTATGCAGATGGATTTAGAAACACTTTACGATGCTTGGGAGAGATACAAAGATCTCTTGAGAAGGTGCCCTCACCATGGGTCACCTCTGTGGCTACAAGTTCAAACCTTTCAGAACGGTTTGAATCCCTCAACAAGGTAGATGATTGATGTAGCCGCCGGAGGAACAATCAATAATAAAACACCAGAAGTGGCCTACGAATTTATAGAAGAGATGTCACTGAATAACTATTAGTGGCAAGTCATGCGAACAAAGCCACAGAAAGCTGCAGGAGTTTTCAATATTGATGCCGTAACCATGCTTTCTAATCAAGTAGAACTTTTAAATAAAAAGATTGATAATTTTGTTGGTTCTACGCAGGCACACCCAGTAATGCAATGCGACGCAATTCAAGGGAATATGTACAATCCCGATTATTCCCCCTATGGACATGGCATGGAAAGCGAGCAAGCCAACTATATGGGTAACAACTCTAAACCTCAAAATAACCCTTATAGTAACACTTACAATGCAGGTTGGCAGAACCACCCCAATTTTTCATGGGGAGGACAAGGAAATCAAAGACAACCACCTCCTCTGAGATTTCAACAGTCACCATTCCAATAAGAGAAAAAGCCAAACCTTGAAGAAATGCTCACAAAATTTATCACCGTATCATAAACTTGTTTCTAAAACATCGAAACAGCATTGAAGAACCAGCAAGCATCCATTGAAGGACTCAAAACTCAAATAGGCTAGCTCACCAAGCTAATTTCTGAAAGACCATAAGGTGGGTTACCAAGCAACACTAAGACCAACCCTAAGAAGCAACTCAATACCATGGATACAATAGATGAGGAAGGGTTAACCAAAACCAACCCAGAGCCATGCAAGGAGACTGTGATGCTAAATGCTATTATGTTTTTAAAAGAGCTCTCGACAAACAAGCGAAAGCTAGATGAGAAATCTCATGTGGAGTTGAATGCAGTATGCTCAGCCATCTTATAGAATAAGCTACCCAACAAACTAAAAGATCCAGGAAGTTTTACTATTCCTTGTTTACTCGGTAGCTTAGACGCCAAAAATGCTTTAGCTGATTTAGGGGCTGGTATTAATGTTATGCCCTATAATTGTTTGAACAACTAGGTATTGGAAAACCTAAACAAACTAAGATGAGCATCCAATTAGCTGATAAGACCATTAGATTTCCAAAGGGAATAATTGAAGATGTGTGTGTCAAAATTGATAAATTTATATTCCCAGTTGACTTTGTTGTTTTAGACATTGATGAGGATAGCAATGTACCCTTAATTCTAGGGCAACCCTTTTTAGCAACTGCTAGAACAATAATTGATGTAGGAGCAGGTAAGCTTACACTGCGAGTAGGTGATGACAAAGTTACTTTACAAGCTCGAAACTCGATTAAGACTGTTGCTGACAAAAATATAGTGACGAGTCCTTGTAAAAACACTGATCTCACCACCTAGGCGACCCAACCACAGACAAGTCCATCCAAAAGAAACACATTTGAAAAGCGAATGCTTCAGATTGAGTAACTAGATGAGTGGCTGAACTATTATGAAATGCCCAAAATATGCCACACCAACCCAGAACATCATCAAGACGACCCTCAGGTAAAAACGAATCAAATCAAGGTATGGGATAAGGTAATCTTAGGGGAAGATGATCCTAGAATCTTGAATTCAAAAGAAAATACAAGTGACATACCTTACTTCACGGTAATGAAAATCTTTCCTTATGGTACAGTTGAGATAAAACATGAGTCACTCGGCACTTTCAAGGTAAATCACACTCGACTCAAATCTTATGTTGACAATGAAATTAAAAGCAGGATAGAAGAGTTTCAACTCTTCAAACCACCATGATCAAACAAGCTTGAGAAAAGTCGAGCTTAGACTATAAACAAGCGCTTCTCGAGAGGGCAACTCGAGTATTGACTTAGTAAATTCTTTTATTTAGGCTATCTAATACACCAACTAACCCTTTGAATGCAGGTTTTTTGAGCAACACGGCCATGCCCACGGGCATACCTAAGGCCGTGTGGCCACTACGAGCATAGACACAGCCGTGCAAAATGGCCGTGTATAAGCAGGGTAAGATGTTCCTACACACATGCCTCGATAATTCGCCACGGTCGTACGATGTGGCCATGGCCAAAACCTGTTAATTCAACATCGGCATGCGACACGCCCGTGCCCCAAGGCCGTGTCGAACCTGCCATTTCAGGCACGAGGATGCGACCTCCAACACGGCTGTGGGAGAAGTGAACATCGAAGGACACGGCTGTGTGACACGACCGTGTACCCCAACACGCCCTATGAACACGGGCGTGTGACACGAATTCGGCGCTCCAAAATCACCAATTTTCAAACCACATGGGCTAACCCCGAGCCACACGGGCGTGTGCCATGCTCGTGTGACCTAAAATCCTATAAAAACAGCCCACTATTCACCTTCTTCCTCACCTAAACCCTAAAAACCTCTCAAACCAACTCACATACCACCATCCCTAGCACCGCCACCGACTTTAACAGCACCACCATGCCTGTGCAACGTCGCCACGACTGTGTTCCGCCCCATAACCACCCATTCAGTTCCTTTTTTCTCACTTTCTCTCTTGATAATCTCATTTATTTAGTTAATTGCTTTATCATTGTTAGGGAATTCTTTCTTTTAGCATGAATAATCTAGAATACTCACTATGCCATTTAGGAATATCTTTTGATTGCCACCTAGCACTATCTTGAGCAATTTGAATTTTCTATATATTGATACCCATTCTTATTCCAATAAGATGATCTTAAGCTTGCATGACTTATGTAGGAATCTTGGTTAGTTTAAGTTATAACTAGGAACTTACTAATATTAATATTTTTAGTTTCAATTTTTAGGACTAATGCATACCTTTTTCCGTTTTGTTTTTAGGAATCATGTCGTCTTCTCGCAGAAAGAAAGCTGCCGCCCATACCTCCAAAAAGCGCAAAGGGGATGGTGGTCCCTCTTCTAAACCCACTGCCGAAGTCTGACACACTTTCCTTCAATTCCCGCAGAACTCACAAGAAGAGCTATTTCAGATACTACGGCAAGACCCCTTGGAGTTGGAAGGTGCATCAATTGGGCCACACTAGACCAGGTCCAGCTAGCTGACGAAGTCTAAGCCTTATTAACAACGGACACGTGGGAGAAGTTCTTCCAAATTGTGGAGCCCACCTATCTCGAACTCACCCTCGAGTTCTGCTCCATATTTCACCTTCAGACGGTGATGAGCTAACACGATGATCTAGGGATGATCCAATTCCGTTTAGGAGGCCTCGTTCGTCATCTCAGTGCACCAAAATTCGGTATAGTATTAGGCCCCTACATTGAGTAGTTCGTGGAGGAAGAGGACCTTTCTGAGCTCCACTGCCACATCCACATCTCTCCAGTCAACTGCTGGTGCGCCTTAGTCCTTAGCCAGCCCACATACGACCCCAGTCGCTCCAAAGCGACCAATCTCGCCCCATCTTTGAGGTACATACATGCCTTACTCGCACACACACTGACGGGCAGACGCGAGAGTACCGGCGTCGTCAACACTCATGACGCCTACTTTTTATGGAGCATGGCGCATATTCATGTGATCGATCTCGCTTACTTCATTGCCAATTCCATCCAACACCAGACAGAGTGACACCGTAGGGGCATGATCTCGATGGGCCCATGCATCACTTGGCTAGCCCGTCACTTCGGCCTACTTAACACCGCGGCCCAGACATCCTCTTATACACTGATCAGCCAGATGTCCTCACAAGGCATCTAAACTATGCTACATATGAGGATGATTCAACGCCGACGTGGGACTGATCCTCCACAATACCGTCTACTCAGAGATACCGAGCAGGAGGACCCTGAGGACATTACTGATAATGTCCCACCACCGGAGGAGGCACCGACTGAGCCACCACCCCCTCGCCGCCCAGTTCATCTGGCAGCTTCATATGTTGACATATTCGAGTGCCTCACACGGTTTGAGCAACAGTGCTTTCAATGCTTCGATCACATCGATGCTACTCTTCAGCATATATGCCAGCATCTACACATCTCATCACCATCCCCACCTCGCAGACCATCTGAGGATTAGAACTTCCTATTCCTCTTATCTTTTTTTTTTTATTTGCTTCCTTGATCTTTATTTTTACCTTCTCTTGAACTTTATATTTCTTTAGAATCTTTAGATTTTTCTTTATCTTTATTTTGATCTTTATGTTTATTGAATATTTTAATTTGGTTTTCAATTTTATCATTTTATCGGCCATTTCCTAACGAGTAATTGTTCTAATCTTCAAATATCTAAAATCCCTTAAATGCTATCGCAGTTTCAAAGGAGCTTTACAGCTCAAATCCAAATCCTACTCTTCCAGCAGAGCAGCTGTGGACAACAACCACTACCACCATCAGAGTATCTACCTCCGCACCTTCCTTTGTCTCAGACACTCTATAGCCACCACCACCTCAAGGAATCTATCCAATCCAGGGAGTTTTCACTTCCCCCTATCTTATGATATTATGCTTCTATTGCTACTAATGTTATCTTTGTACATTGAGGGTAATGTACATCTTAAGTGTGGGGGGAAATCACTTTCAGTCATTGCATTCTTTTCGAACCCCTGAAAAATTTTTACAACTAACATTTTGCATTATTCTCAAAATTTTGAGTTTTCACTGTCATTCTCTGCATTCTCTTCAATCTCCAATTAGGAATTAATTCTGATTGATTTATGATTTTTATTGATATGTTGAAAATTAAGACATAGGTACTTATGCTTTGATTATTCAAACTTTAAGACATTAGGGAATCAAGCATAATAAGTTGAAATTTTTGAGAATTTAAATTTTTCTAGGTTGTTTTCCCTAATTTTAAGTGTTACCTTGAGATTTGAAATTCACAGGATTGACATCAAAAGCCATAATTCTGGTGAGATGTTTGAGCCTTTTGAGCATACATCCTTTCGTGCTTACTTTTATTGTTGCTTTGAGTGAGTCAATACTGATTTGTTATTCTAGAACTTACTTCGATTATACAAGTCAAGACCACATCATTGATTTGATATACTGAGATGATAAAAGCACCTAGGTGTAACCCACTTACTCCATAAAAGCCTACCTCCATAAATTAACCCCTAGTGAATCCCCTTGAGCTTAACAACCCATTCTTTTGACTTACCTTTAATATATTAACCTATAACCTAATTTTTTTTGAATTCCATTCAATTATTTTGACCCCTAATTTTTTGAGATTTGAGTTGAAGTTATTATCTAGCTTTGTTCTCTTGTTCAGTTTATAAAGTTTGTAAACATTCAAAGTATTGTATTTGATTTGTTCTAAAAAAATGGTATATACAGTTAATTCAGTTGTAATTCATATTTCAATTATAGTTTAATATTTTTTTGCATATTTCTACTATAAGCTATCGAATCCAGAATGATGTCATCATAAGGCTTAGCTCGAGGAATATGTTCTAGTGATAGAGATTTTTCTAGCTAGATGATTTTTTAATTCAATCTCGATTCCTCTTTTTCAGCTTGTGACAACACGCCTAACCAAAGCCCCATTACAACCATTGAAAGACCTTTTGATCAATGTGACATATCAATCTATAGTGGTGGAGATTTAATTTTCTTGCAAGGCTATGGTAATAACTTTTCAGATTGACTAAAGAGTGCTTAATTTTTGAACCCTAAACACTTTGAGTGGATAGAGTGAATCTTTAGTGCGGATGTCAACTCTTGTTGATTTTGATTGAAAGGTAATTACTTAGGAGAAGGGAGAAAACCTATGTTTCTGTGATAAAATTCTCAACTTAGAGTGTTTGAAACTTTAATATTCTTCTGGTTGAATTCTTATTGTATGACTACTTGTGGATTAGTTTGAAAAATTATTGATAATGATTATAAGTTAAGAAGAATGATTCTTAATTGTAAGTTGAGATTTTACTTAAGGACAAGCAAAGGCTTAAGTATGGGGGTATTTGATAAACGATAAATTATACATAATTTTATCCCATGCTTAGCCCAATTTCTAGATGAATTAACCCTTGATGTGTGCAAATTGATGCTTTTAAACCTTTAATTTCATGTTTTATACTCAGGTGAGCTTATGGAAGAGAAAAGAGCAAGGAACGGGCCAACAACGGGTAAATTAGGCCCAAATCAATAATAAACACGGCTTGGAAATAGGACACATGGGCGTGTCACACGGCCGTGCCACCTTGAAGCTCAAACACGGCCCAACCCTGACTCACATGGCCAGACCACACGGGCATGCCACATCAATAGGCCTGAGCACGGCCTGGGACTTGATCCACATAGGCATGGCACACGGGCGTGTCCCTGTCGTGAGGAAGTTCAATTTCACTCGGAAAAGGCTACTTAAGGGCTAAGAAAAGCATTCCAAAACTCTATATAAAGACCCTATGAGGCAACTACAAAGGGGTGCTTGATTCCCCACTAAGGGTGCTATTTTCCAGCCAAAACGGGGAGTTAAAAGAGAGAATTACTCGAAGGAAAGCCGATTGATCCATCTCAAAAGCCAGGATCTACATCAAGACAGAGGATCTCTCTTCAATCCTTTCAGGAGTTTTGGGTTTTCTTATGTTTTGTTATTTTATTTCTTCTGAGATGTTTTCTTTTATAAACATGAACTAAATCCTTAAATACCTAAGGGGATGAAACCTAAAACAGATCTTGTTATTGTTATCTGAGCTGTGTGTAAATATTTGATTTGTTCTTAATTGTGCTTTTAACTCTTAAATTGATATGTTTGGGATATTGATTTAAGTCGAATGTACCTATGTGGAGAAGCAAAAGTCCCTGCATAGAAGTAGATCCAACACAATTAAGTGGAGTTGATTGCAATCCTAGACATAGGACGACAAAAATCTACTGGATTAGAGTCAAATCTAATAAGGGGAGCCATAGGTCGAGTTAATGCAAGACTAGGGGTTTTAACTAGAAAGAGATTTCAGTTAATCAACCTAGGATTAGTTGTTCTTATCCTCGACGAAGGTATTAACATAATTTAGGGATCTCTACGGATCAAAGTAATTGAAGAAATCATCTGGTTCAGAGTTAGATAACAAGTGAAGTCTAGGTGGATTCTTCCTTAGGTATTGCCTTAATCAATCAGTCTTTCCTAAAAGCAATCTCTCACATTACTCTGTGTCGTTTCTTTAGTTAGTTTAGTTTAGTTTACCACCAAACCTTTTTTATTTTTAGGCTAGATAATAGAAAGAAAGTCATTACTAGTACTCATATTTTCTTGGATTCGATATTTCGGTCTTGCCACTAACTATGCTACTATTCGATAGGTGCACTTGCCTTTTATCGTGATATTAGTTAGTTTACAGGTACGATCAGATTTTATTACTTCATCAAATCACGATCAATAGTCCCAAAGGTACTTGATGTTCAGCTTTAAGTTGCTGATATACCAAGCATCTAGATACAAATTTAGAAATATCACGTTTCATTCCCAACCACCAGTACATCTTTTTCAAATCTCAACGATCCATCTTTCTTCTTAACAAATATAACTAGTGCACCCCAAGGTAATGAACAAGGTCGTACAAAACCCCTGTCAGTCAGTTCTTGCAACTATGCTTTTAACTCTTTAAATTCTGTAGGGGCCATTCTGTATTGTGCTATAAATATTAGTGTTGTTCCAGGAATGAGATCTATAGAAAATTCCTCTTCTCTATTAGGCAGTAATCTGGGTAATTCTTCTAGAAACACATCAAGTTATTCACATACCACTGACACTGATTTAATCTTTGATTCAGACACTTAGGTATCCAACACATGCAAGATAAGCATCATAACCCTTCTTGACATATTTCAATGTTGACTTGGCCGGTATTACATTAGACAACCCATCTGTTTTATCTAATTCAATATAGACCATTTCACCATCCTAACATTTCAACATAATATGCTTTCATTACAATTTACCATGGCATCATACTGAGTCAACCAATCTATACCCAAAATTACATCAAATTCATCAAATGGTAATAACATCAAATTAGTCAAAAAACAGAAACCCCGTATCATTAACAGACAATTCTTACAGATTTTATCCACCATTACATACTGTTATAAGGGGTTCGATACTTTAACCACAAATTCAGTGGACTCGACAGGTAAATTTTTACTAAACACTAATTTTGTGCAAATGAATGAATGGGTTGAACTAAGATTAATTAAAGAATTATATCAGTATCAAAACGAGAAAAAGTACCAATGATAATGTCAAGTGCAGAGGTATCCTCACGTGCATGAATAACATATGTCTTTACTGGTGCTCGTGCCTCAGATTTCACCGTTGAATTTTTTTCCTTACCTCAGCCTCTACTCACATTACCGAAATTTTGAGGTGGTCTACCTTTTGTAGTAGGGTTTCTTGGTCTTGAAGTTTGAACGGTATCTATCTCAGGCTTTTCTAGGCAATCTCTAAGATAGTGTTAAAAAGAACCACATCTAAAACATGCTCCACTTCTCATGCGACACTCTCCAAAATGAAATTTATTACAATGTTTGCACTTGGGTTTAGTGTTTTTAACACTACTTGCACTTGCTACAGATATATCCTGAGATCTCATATTAGTGTGTTGAATACCTATGTCTCTTCTAGAGTATCCTGTGGAGTTAGTAGAATGATCAAAAATTATTTTTTGATTTTTTTGAGGCTGACTGATATGACTTTCCCATAAATCTTTTACTTGAAGTTCTTGCTTCCATCTCAGCTTGTCTTTTCTCTTTACTTAGCTCTTCGGGTTTGTATGCTTGGTCAACAACTACAACCAATTCTTTTATTTGAAGAATCCCAACTAACAACTTGATGTTTTCATTTAAACCCTCTTCAAACAGCTTACACATGGTGATTTCATTTGGGATACACTCTTTGGCATATTTATTCAATCTGACAAATTCTCTTTCATATTCAAATGCATTATGCGGCCCTGTTTAAGTTCCAAAAATTCTTTACGTTTTTTATCAAGAAACCTCTGACTGATATATTTCTTTCGAAACTCAGTTCGAAAGAATTCCCATGCAATCCTCTCTTTAGGCACAATAGAAATCAGTGTATTCCACCATTGATAAGATGAATCTTTTAACAGAGATACGGCACATTTCAAACATTCAGCCGGTGTATAACATAATTCATCTAAAACCCTGTTAGTGTTTTCTAACCAGAACTCAGCCCTTTCAGGATCATCTTCAGCTATAGCTCTAAATTCTTCTGCCCCATATTCATGAATTTTATCTACCAGAGGCTTACCAATTCTAACAAGTTTTATACATTATGGCATATCGGGAACTGATTAAGGAATAGGAGGGGGTAGAGGTTGTTGTATAGTCAAATTAGTTCTTACATATTTAGTAAACCACTCGTTCAACATTTATAAGAAAACTTCTTTTACCTCTCCACCTCGGCCCTTACATACGGGGCTTTTACTATTAGATGCTGCTCTTTGAACTAAAGCTTGAGCACTACTCTTAGCTTCTTAGAATTTAGCTCGGTTGGATGACATTACTATATGAAAAACATGTTTAAAATGGTCAAGAAATATCACACTATCACAGGTTAGATAATGGCATGTATAGTTAGACCTGTACTGGTTACGTTAGTCTAAGAATCGGGTAAACTATAGCTTTAATACCAACGTGTTTGCAACACCCCTAACTTGTATACATAATCGAAATAGAGTTATGGAGCATTATCAAAATAAACAGATCAAATATTTACATATCATATTGTTTAACATTCATGTAAGATATTATTATTCATAAATCCCTTATATAGGCCCTCGAGACCCAAAACATACAATAGAAACAAGTCAAGACTAAACCGAGAACTTAAGAAATTTCTCGTGAAATTTTAAAATTTTTCCTAGGTGCAGGGTACACACGCATGTGTGGTCAGGCCTTGTGTCACACACGGCCAAGTGACACGCCCCTGTCTTAGGCCGTGCAACTATCTGACTTGGATCACATGGCCAAGTCACACGCCCGTGTGCTAGGTCGTGTATAGGTGCATGGGTCACATGGTCAAGCCACATGCCCGTGTGCTAGGCCGTGTGATAAATTTTAAGCATTTTGTTTTGAAAATTTAAGATGTAGAGGACACTCGACCAAAACACATGCCCATGTGCTAGGCCGTGTATTACACATGACTGAGACACACGCAGTATCTCTACCCATATGGACAAAATAAGGCCATTTCTTAGCCATATTTCTCACCTGAACTTGTCTTCCACCTACATTAACATTTAAATACATTCCCAATTCAATATAAAACATTTGAATCAAGCAAAAACTAAGTCTTATACATGACATAGCAACTCATACGGTCAATTATCCAAACTTACTAAAACAACCATATATACATATAGGCATATTTTCCAATTTTATACTATCACAAACTAATTATCAACATGTCTACACCATTTCCATCTTTTATCCATTTCAAACACACAATTAACAAATTAAGGCCACTTTTTACATATCAAAACATACCAATTACAAGTCATACCTATGTGGCTAATTTTAACCAAACACATACATATCATCCATGACCACTTTTTGTAACAGCCTGTTTTAGGGCCGAGACAGAATAGTGGTTTCGGGACCACAAATCTGAAGAAGAAAAATTTATTGTGATGATATTTTAAGGTCTATAGCATGATTGAATGTATGTGTAAAGTGCAAAACATGTGTTCTAGAAGCCTTAGGTGCTTTATTGGAAAGAATTAGTAAATTAGAGGTCCTTATTTAGTAATTAGACTATTATGTCTCATGATGGACAAAAATGGACATGGAAGGGACAAAATATTAAAGAAGGGCTTTAGGGGCATTTTAGTCATGTGGTTAATAAAAGAATAAAAAGGGAAAATAAAGTAAAAAATTTGTCCATATTTTTCCTACCTTGGCCGAAAATCACAAGGAGACCATAGCTAGGGTTTCTTCAACTTTCAAGCTTGATAATCAAGAAAGATGAGTATCTGACCTAGATCGGGGTAAGAACAAAGTTGTGGACTAAATTGCAATATTTGCTATTTTTGTACCGAGGTAAGTTTGTGTGTAAATAATGCATCATTTTATTTTTCTTTTAATGCTTTAATGTTGTATAAAATGTATGAATGATATTATGTGACATAATCGACAAAGTTTCGATAAGTGGGGAAAATCTCGGTTGAACCTTAAGAATAGAATAGGACACGAGTGACATGTCACTAGGAACCTATGTGTGACCATGTGATTATGTGATTCTGGGTGCTGGTCTTGTATGTCCTACCAGTGGCTAAGCACTCCGGCATGTGTGGATACCAGTCAGCTTGTGTGAGTAGCACTGGGGAGCTACGACTCGACCATCAGCTTGTGTTAGTAGACCCGTGACTAGCTTTAGAACGAGCATATATGTGAAATGTGATAAGTGGAAGCTTCAGCTACATATATGTGGCACTTATATGCAAACTTTCCATGTATACGTTAATATTCTGAGTGTTCAACGATAATAACAAAGATGTGAAAATATGTGTTTGTATGATAATATGGTACAGGTGTGTACGAGAAATTCGTAAGTATGAACGTTATAAGTGATGATCTCATGTTAAGATTGTGCTGGAGTAAGTTTAGCCTATGTGAGTTCAATAGTAAATGTATTATCTTTCATTATATGAATTTGCATATTTATTACGTGGTCAAGATGTTATTTATTTACATATAAATTTACTAAGCTTTCTAGCTTATCCCCTTTCCTTTCTCTTGTTTTATAGTGTCACCAAGCTTAGCTCGGGATTGAGAGATTCATCGTAGGATCACTTCACACTATCAAACCATCTTTCGGGTATATTTGGTTTTAAACAGTTTGAGTTATGGCATGTATAGGGGACTTGGTCATTTTGTTATGTGTCATTACTGAATTGGCCAAAAATATTGGCTTATGTTAGTTGAAAGTTCATTTTGTATAAGGCCGTTTGAAATTGGCCAATATTGGATATGTTATAATCATATGATGAGGTCTTTAATGAACGTACAAGTTTGCATGGTTTGAATGTAAAAGTTGTGATGCTTGTGCATGGTAAATGTAGCATGTGAATGATGAGTAAATGTATGGATTTTGGGTGTTTGGTGGTTTAAATATACTGAGTTATGTGCCTTTGAATTGGTGTAAGTGTGCAGGTGTTTTAGGGTGGCAAATGGCTTGGTAAATAGCCTTATTTTTGTCCACACGGGTAGACCCACGGGCATATATCTAGGCCATGTGTGACACATGGTTAGACCCATGGGCGTGTGAATAGGTCGTGTGTCCCTTGCACCCTAGTTTTGAGAAACAAACGAGTACACGGGTTGAGACATGAGAGTGTGTCTCAGCCGTGTAGAAGGTACGGCCTTGTACACGAGTGTGTGCCAAGGGGGTGTAAAGTTTGCACCTATTTTGTGAGAATTTAATTCATCACAAGGACTAGCACACGAGTGTGTTGCTTGGCTGTGTGGTTTCATTTGGCTGATGATGTCATAAACAGAGAGTTACACGGGGTAGGGACACGGGCGTGTGTGACCACATGGCCTACCCACACGGGCGTGTGACCCTTGTTTTAGGCAAAAATTTTCTAAGTATTGAAAAACTTTCCAAAGGTCTTGGTTTAGTCGCTAACCACTCCTAAAGCATGTTTTAGGCCTCGTATGCCTGTAATAGGGACGTTATGAGTATGTATGAAAAGTTTTAAATTTGGATGTAAATTTATGACTCGGTTTTGTATGCTTACGTGTGTTTAAGTCCGGTAATGCCTCCTATCCTGTTCTGGCATAGAAAACAGGTAAGGGGTGTTCATTTAGTGGTATCAGAGCTATAGTTTAGTTGATTCTCAGACTAACCTAATGTCTAGCTATACGTGCCATATATAAGTTATGATAGTGTGACATTGAAAGTTATGCGCCGACTCCCGCCCAAGGGACCGCCCCACCTGATAGTAGGCATGTGACAACAAGTCACGGAGGAGAGGCTTGGAAAGCCTTTCTCCATATGATGAATGAGTGGTACTCGGAGTTTATTCGGTCAAATTCGAATACTCAACCTCCTCCAACCCCTTCTACTCCTCAGCTGGTTCACATAGCTCCCCAAGGTGTAGAAATGGTAAGGCTGAGTAAGCCTCCTTTTGGTAAGATCCATAAGTACGGGGCCAAAGAATTCAAGGCTAATATAGATGATGATTCCGAGATAGCCGAGTTCTGGCTCAAAAATTCTATCAGGCTTTTTGATGAGCTATCATGCACACCTGAGCAGTGTTTGAAATGTACTATAATGCTATTGAGGGATGTAGCATATAATTGGTGGAAGACTCTAGTATCAGTGGTACTGAGGGGAAGGGTTACATGGGAGTTCTTTCAAGAAAAATTCTAAAAAATATATATAAGTTAGCGGTTTACTAATCAGAAACGTAAAGAGTTCTTGAAATTGAAACAAGGCCGTATGACTGTATCTGAATACGAGCGAGAGTTTGTTAAGACTCAGCAAGTATGCTCGGGAATGTGTTTCCACCGAGGCTATCATGTGTAAGAGATTCAAAGATAGACTAAATAAGGATATCATATTATTTGTTGGAATTTTAGAACTGAAAGAATTTGTTGTGCTGGTAAAATGAGCTTGCAAAGCTGAAGAGTTGAGTAAGGAAAAGAGAAAAGCTGAGCTCAATGCTAGAGATTCGAGAAAAAGACCAATGAGTAAGTCCTTCAGTCCTCGTCTAAGAAGTCGAGAGATATGCACCTTCGTTCAAATGTTTCAGCTAGGAATGTTAGAAGAGATTGTGGAAAGCAATATTCGGGTTTAAAGGCCCGAACTACGTCCATAGTGAGCATTGGGAATGTGAAAGCTAATAACCTAGAATGCCAACATTGTGGTAGGCAACATCTCGGTAAATATTGGATGATCAGCCGGGCTTGTTTCAAATGTGGCTCCCAAGACCATTTCATTAAGGATTGCCCTGTAATAATTCAAAAATATAACTTCCAGAATGATAGATCGAGCAACACTGCTACTAGAGGAACGCTAGTGAAAAATGTGGGAAATGCGACTAGTAGCAGAGTTGTATCTAAGGATTCAGCCGTGAGATTAGAAGCTAGAGCACCGACAAGAGCTTATGCCATCCGTGCTCACGAGGATGCATCCTCCCCTGATGTTATTATGGGTGCATTTTCTCTTTATGGTACTAATATAGTTGCATTAATTGATCCTGGATCGACCCATTCTTATATTTACATGAATTTGGTAACTAGCATGAATTTGCTTGTTGAGTCTACTGAGTTTGTGATTAAAGTGTCAAATTATTTAGGCAAGTATGCGTTAGTTGATGAAGTTTGCAAGAATTGTCCTTTGATGATTCGAGGTCACCGTTTTCTGGCTGACTTAATGTTGTTGCTATTTGACAAATTTGATGCTAAGGTAAATTGTAGGCAAAAAATTATTGAATTGAAATGTGAAAATGGTGACAAATGAAATAAGTGAATTGCCTGTTGTGATTTCATCGATGTCTGCTCAGAGATATGTAAGAAAAGGGTGTCAAGCTTATCTTGCCTATGTGTTGAATACAAAAGTGTCCAAACCAAAAATTGAATCGGTACCGGTAGTCTGTGAATTTTCGAATGTGTTTCCAGAAGAGTTGCCAGGATTACCACCGATCAAAGAGGTGGAGTTTACCATTTATTTGCTACCGGGGACCGCACCAATATCGATTGCTCCGTCTAGAATGGCTCCAACTAAATTGAAAGCGTTAAAAGCTCAGTTGCAAGAGTTGACAGATAAAGGATTTGTGAGACCGAGTTTTTCTCCCTGGGGTGCTCCAGTGTTATTTGTAAAGAAGAAAGATGAATCCATGAGACTGTGTATAGATTACCGACTACTCAACAAGGTGACCATAAAGAATAAGTATCCTTTGCTGAGGATTGAAGACTTGTTTGACCAATTGAAAGCAGTAACAGTATTTTTGAAGATAGATTTGAGATCTGGCTATTATCATTTGAGAGTTAAAGACTCAGATGTGCCAAAGATAGCTTTCAGAATGAGGTATGGACATTATGAGTTTCTTGTATGCTTTTCGGACTTACTAATGCTCCTATCTAGACTTGATGAATCAGATTTTCCGATCGTATTTGGATAAATTTGTGGTTATATTTATTGATTATGTTTTGATTTATTCTCAAGATGAGTCCGAGCATGCCGAACATTTAAGAACCATGTTGCAGATTTTGAGAGGTAAGAAATTGTTTGCTAATTCAGTAAAAGTGAGTTTTGGCTCCAAGAAGTGGGATTTTGGGGCATATTGTCTCAGTAGATGGTATAATAGTTGATCTGAGTAAGATTTTGTTAATTATTGATTGGAAACCACCGAGGAATGTGTCCAAAGTGCGAAGGTTTTTGGGCTTAGCCGGGTATTATCGACTTTTTTTAAGGGATTTTCAATTATTGCTACTCCAATGACAAAGTTATTATAGAAAGATGTTAAGTTTGAGTGGACTGAAAATGTCAGCAAAGTTTCTAGAAATTGAAAGCACTATTGACTGAGGCGCCAATTTTGGTACAAGTTGAGTCAGGGAAGGAATTTTTAATTTGTAGTGACGTGTCATTGAATGGTCTTGGATGTGTATTGATGTAAGAAGGCAAGGTGATAGCTTATGCTTCGAGACAACTGAAGCCACACGAGAAGAACTATTCGATGCATGATTTAAAGTTGGCTTCCATTGTGTTTTCCCTAAAGATTTGGCGACACCATTTGTTTGGTGAGAGGTGTCACATCTACACCAATCATAAGAGTTTAAAGTATTTAATGACTCCAAAGGATTTGAACTTGCGACAAAGAAGACGGCTCGAGTTGTTGAAAGACTATGAGTTGGTAATTGATTATCACTCAGGAAAGGCGAATGTAGTCGCCGATGCCTTGAGTAGGAAATCCTTGTTTGCCTTGAGAGCTATAAACACAAGATTGGCTTTGTCTGATGATGGTTCGATTCTAGCTGAGCTGAAAGCTAGACCGATGTTTCTTCAGCAAAGTTGTGAAGCTCAGAAGAATGACAGTGATTTGCAAGCCAAAAGAGCTCAGTGTGAATTGAGTAGTGATTCAGATTTTTAGGTTGGTTCAAATGGTTGTTTAATGTTCCAAGATAATGTGCACCAAAAGATGATGAGCTTATTCAGAAAATTTTACACGAGGCACACACTGGTTGCTTATCAGTTCATCCAGGTAGTATGAAAATGTACAATGATTTAAAGAAATTGTATTGGTGGCCTGGTCTAAAAAGAGATATTTCTGAGTTCGTATCAAAGTGCTTGATTTGCTAACAAGTAAAAGCCAAAGATCAAGTGCCTTCGGGTTTACTTCAGCCAGTGATGGTCCCTGAGTGGAAATGGGGTAGGATTATGATGGACTTCATGATGGGTTTGCCTTTGACCCCGAGAATGAAAGATGTTGTTTGGGTTGTTGTTGATCAATTGATGAAATCGGCTCATTTTGTCTCGGTACGTACCGATTATTCACTTGACAAGTTAGTCAAACTTTACACTGCTGAGATTGTGAGATTGCACGGAGTGCCTATTTCTATTATTTCAGATAGAGATCCGAGATGTACTTCGAGATTTTGGAAAAAGTTGCAAGAAGCTTTGGGTACAAAATTGAATTTTAGTACCATATTTCATACGTAAACAGATGGTCAATCGGAAAGGGTAATTCAGATTCTTGAAGACATGCTTCGATGTTGTGTATTAGAGTCCGAAGGTAGTTGGGAGAAATATCTACCTTTGGTTGAGTTTGCTTACAACAACAGCTTTCAATCGAGTATAAAGATGGCATCGTATGAGGCATTATATCATACCTACTTAATCACAAAAACTCGGCCTCATACTCGGCCATTGATCTGTCCCCTTAAGTTAGTCTCAAAACTCGCTTTTATAGGCCATAAGATAACTTGCTCCAATGTACTTACCCTGGAAGGCACTCCAGAAGTAATCCTACGTTAGCTGCTCTGGCTGAGTGCCCTCCTGCACAATCAACCACCACTAATATGCTTCATCGTGTAGTAGGGATACTGCACCTTTTAGTTTTTACTCGGGGGTACATCCTTTCTGTGGCCTTTAGCCAATATTCAGCTATAGTCGGGGTAACCCCAGAAACACCCCTAAATAATTTAGCTCCATTAGACTGAAGTCGTTCAATAATTGACCTTTGACTCCCTGATCCTGAATGGATCCCAGCAACCCTCTCTAAAACTCTTAACATTGCCTAGGATAATGCATCATCCTTGGTAGTCGGAGCCGTAAACTTAGTCTCAACAGTCAAAATTCCTACCGTCTCACTGATATCTAACTAGGGCAAACTGTCCATCGAAGAAGGCTTAGCTCTAGCCCCCTGACAGCGACCACCACACCCACAAGTACCATGTCCACGAGAACCATGAATGCTCATTGTCTTATCTACAAATTTTCAAGAATTTTATGAAATTAGTTTAAGTTTTAAACATTAATCTTAAAGTTTTATCAAAATATTTATCAAAATACAGAGTGATTTACTAACTATAGTCTCTAAAGGCCACTTCTTATACTAACGTATCACATGCAAAGTGTCTCTAAAGTAAAACTAAATTTTATAGTTCTTATTTGGAATGGCATTGGATTCTCGATTTCACTTATCAAAAATTTCAAAAATCATTTCAATAAAATTCCAATTCAAAAAAAGAATTTATTTCTTAAAGTTAAGTTTTGCAATATGGCTCTAATACCACTAAATTTAGCACCCCATACCCAGCCTAGATGTTACAGTCAGATTTTAGAGGTTATATCATTCAAGCAAAAGAAACAAACATTTAATTTTATTGAAAACCCATTTCAATAGAAAGAAAAGTAATTAGAATAACTTTCTGAAAGCATAGCAATTTTTTTAAAAGCATAACTTATATCATTTTACTAAAATCAAAACCAACTCATTGGTACATTTGTGAGATAAATCACTTCGAAAATTTCAGTTAGACTTGCAACAGAAAACTGTACCACATATCGTTTGAAAAATCGTGATTCTCTTTTTCTTTTAGTTATCTTAAGTTATGTGTTATTAAAAAGAAAAAAACTTTTGCATAACAAGAACCAGAAAGGTCCTAAAGATCTAAACAAATCATAAAATATCCAAAAAGAAACAAAACCCAAGAAAAAGTCCAGAATGTCCATAATAACAACAAAAACCAGTGAAATCCATAGTACTAAACCAAAATAAAATGTGAAACCCAAGCTCCAGAGTCGCCATCCTATCCTAAGTTGGAGGATCACGTGAAAGAAAACAGCAAAGGCATGTGCTTAAAGCCAAAAGTGTGATGTGGCCCATAATTTCAATACAAACATACATATGTATTAGAATGTCTCATATAGTTTCATATCATATAAGAATTTATACAAATCATATCTTAACATATCATATCTTATTGAATCTTAGCATATCATGTTATATCAAATTATAACATAGCATATTTTATCATACCATATCATGTCCTACCCACATCTGTTACACACCATCTCCGTCTAGCCAACCATACCATATAAGACTACAAGAGTCCATCCATCCAATCACACCAATTTGTAGCAGTGTGCCACTCATATATTTATAGCTGAACTGCCATACACAAATTTATGGTCTAGCCACCACAATTGAAGTATAAATTGCCATATAGCATTTCCTCCATCATATCATAACCCACTCCGAAATAAAAATAAATCATAATCATATATCATACTTACATATATCATAAATCATATTGTAACGCCCCGAATCTGGGCCTAGAAGTATTGGGCCTTGAGCATGGGAGCAGTTAGGAGGCTGCACATAAATATTTAGCTATGCGAGAAAGTGACACGAGTGCATGATTACTTTAGTGGTTAAGTGTCTTGGGGAGTGTTTGGGAAGTCCAGGGTTCAAGCTCTGGCTTGGTCAAAAATTTTGTTTTTTAAGGAGTAAATCCCTAGTTTTGGGCCAATAGGCTTATAATTAAATATGGGAAAACCATGCCACAAAAAGAGTCTGTGGTATAATGGTAGGTGGCGTGTTATCCATGCCAAAGGGTAGAGGTTCAAATCCTGGGGAAAACAATGGGATGTTTTATTTTGCTGCTTGCGCATGCCAATGTTGGAGTTTGACTGAGATATTACTGAAGGGAGTTTGAATTGGTCATGAAGAGATTTGAATGGAGTGGTTGAGAGGGAGTGGGTGGCATGGAGAAAGTATAGGACGAAAAAGGGAGATTTGGATGGGTATGGTTGGGGTGTTTTTGAGGAGAGATATTTGGAGGAAAAATAGGAAATTTGAAAGAGTGGAAGTGGTAGTGCCGAATTGGTATGTTAGCCACTCAGATTTTTGGCTGGGGTTTTGTTGTGTTTTTCTTTTCTCTTCGTTTTTCAGTTTCTGACATTTTATTTTGGGTACTCTCCTATTTTTGGTGCCGATTTATGCTTTCATTTATGACCTTTTGACATCGAATTTCTTTCATCTTTCCTTTTTTGGGTCTGACTCTAGCAAGGTATCATTCGGGTTTCTTGTTTTGGCTTGGTCGAGACTGTTCTTTGCTAAGTTTCTTGTGACCAATTACTCCTTCCCTCTTCTCATTTCTTCCTCTCTCAAACGTTTGGCTAAATACCCCCTATTCCTTCTCTTAACTCTTTTCTTAACACCCTTACAGCTTGGTACTACTGCCAAAAATCTCCCCTCCTCTTTCTCTCTACACTTTTCTCCGCTCTCACTGTGCCAACTTTCCCTTCACTGCTTTCTGTCATTTTTGTAGTCGTTTCTACTCATCGATTATATGTTTCGATAAGTATTCCTTTTGGTTTAGATGTACTACTATTCTTTTTCCTCCCTCTTTGTCATAATAGGCTTGCACCTAACATTCTTTTTGTGATGCCGTTTTCGGTTAGGAGGGCAATTGTCTCACTCTGCCTTTATCATAGGGTATACGTTCGGCTCTTGTGTGAGTATAGGCCGATTTTTTCTTTCTTCTTAAATTAACCTTGTGATTCGGTAAGTGTTTTCCCTATCTAGCTCAAGTTGTTCATTTGAGTAATGGTTAATAAGGTTTGGTTGGAACACAGGGAATCCCTAAGGCCTAGTGGTTAGCCTCTGGCAACGGAGGAGGTGTGTGATCTTCTGTTGGTCGACCAAGGTAGGTGTTTAGAACCTCTTTGATAAGTATGATAGCGAAAAGGGCTATTGGATATTGATCTTGTTATCAAAAAAGGACTGATGGCGAAATGTGTTGGAATCTAGGTTTGGGGAAGTACGCGAAGTATGGATTAAGTCTAAATGGAATAAGGTGTGTATTCACACTGTTTTAACTGTAAATCGGCAAAAGCCAAAAAGTTAAAAAATATGGCATTTGATGCCACACAGGCGTACGATCGCTCGTGTGGTAAACCGAGCACTTGAAACATGGGCGTTTTATTGTAGAAGCTGCCATGAGCGATCTCATGGGCTTCAGCCGTTTGGGTCAAAATGGGCCGTGTGGGCCCAATGGGCTCGTGGGCCCCACACGAGTAAGCCATATGGATGTGTAGAGGATATTGGACTCGGCTATGTCGTTCACATGGTCAAGGTCATTTCTGGGCTCAATGGGCCACACGGGCGTGTGGGCCCATATGGGTTGCATATTGGGCCTTGGGCCCATTTGCACTATTTTGACTTGTGACATAAATGATGAAATACCCCTATAAGGTGAAATGACCGAAATACCCCTATAAGGTGAAATGACCAAAATACCCCTATTAGGTGAAATGACCGGAATATTGTAACACCCCAAACCTGGCCTGGACGTTACGGCCAAGTCTGATGTGTCACATTGAAGTGTTTTTCAAAAATCGTGCTTTCATTGAAAACCCTTGAAGTTTTTAAAAACTCTTACCGTTAAACTTGAATAAAACCTTAGCTTGTCTTTTTCCAAAACGTGATTCATTGAAATAATCATCCCTTTGGCAACATCGTTAAAACCTTTGTAAAAGTTTTATGAAAGCTTATAAACCCTTGTAGTTTGCAAAAACATGTTATTTTAAAGACAGATCAAATATCAAAAACTCAGATTTGTAACCTTTATAAAACATGTTATCTTGAAAACGGTTTAAGTATAAAATAAATTTGACCTTTTTCGTTAAGACTTAAAGTGAATGGAAGCTGGGCACCAGGTAGGATTCCAGAAAAGAGGAGGTGAGTCGAATAGACTGCTTAAGTACCAAGCTCTTCTTGGATCCACTCCTAGGCATGCACACTACCATTGCCACACTTTAACTATTTGAAATATTTATCTACAAGATCATTTAAAATTGTGGAAGCTTTGCTTGGTTATCATGTTATTTTGAAAACAAGTAACTTTTATAAAAATCACGTCTTGAAATCATTTCTTTTCAACTCGATTTAAATAATATCCTACGTAAGCTAAAACCAATTTAAATAAGTAAAGAATAAAAACCCAAAATAAAAATAATTAAAGAGGCCCTTTTTACAACCCAAAACCAGAAATAAATAATTAAATCTAAATTCAAATAGGTAACTTAATTAGAAATCCAACAGACCAGTCCAAGTGGCCACTCTGAATCCCTCCCAGCTCCAAGTCCACCAATCTAAGGCTCACCTGCAAGGATGGAAGGAAAAAGGCTGAGTTTGGAAAACTCAGTGTGTAACAAGCCACTTACAGAGCCCAAATCAATATCAGCAGACTAGGCCTAAGCCCCCAAATCAGTCTCAACATATAACTGGGCTGAAGCCCTTTTCAAATATCGGTTGCTGGGCCTTAGCCCTTTTTCATAAATCAATTCACTGGGCCGAAGCCTTTTTTGTAAACGGTATGGCCCAAAGGCCCATTTTAACACCACATATAATATCAGTGTACGTGTGCAAAGCCCATTTCAATATCACATGTAATGTCAATGTATGTATGCAAAGTCCAGTTGGGGAGACTACTCAACCCACCATCCGCTACTCTCCACCCGTACCAACCAAGCTCTCCATGTGGGGAATAACTCAACCCACCCAACCAAACTCTCCACTAGCAACATAGCTGCTTTATCATATAACTGGAGGCCAAGCCTCTTTTAATAACTGGGGCAAAAGCCCTTTTCGGTAAACTGGGGCAAAGCCCTTTATCACTTCCTCCATCATATAATAACCCAACCCATGCATTTAATGAGTAAAACATGGCATATCGTATACATGTCATAGCATATCATGTGTATATCATGTGCATATCATGTCATAGCATGTAAAATAACAATATCACAATCATCATATTTAGAATGAAACCTTAGGGGTATAATAGGCATTTTTCACCTAAGGGTAAAATAGACATTTTCATGTTTTAAAGGTAATTACGTAATTTTATCCATTATTAGGGTTTTCCACGCTTATTCATCAATTCCAAATGTTTAAACAACAATTTTAGCCTATTTTAGTACAACCGAGTTATGGACCAAAAACCCCTAATGGGCCCTATGTAGCTAGTTCAATCGTCTCAGCCCACTTAGTCCAAATCCTACAATTAACTACTAATTAAACTAGTTTTAAGCCTATAGTCTATTAAGAAATGTCTATTGCCCATTTTTACCTATATGGGCCCGTAAGCCCATTGGGCCCAATTTCAGCCCATCGAGGCCCAACTTACCATCGTGCACAAAATCGTGCCCTTACCTGTTCTATCGATCCAATCACCGATCTTATAGTATGTATCACGACTCAAACCATTCACAAAACCACAAGTTCGAAATGTCGAAGTTTAGGCATTTTGGCTTTTTAGCAAATATTAATCTAAGCTACAATGAGGTTCATTACACACCTGCTTGCAACGAACGATGACTATATCCGATCCAAGTAAATCCTACATTCGATTACTAAAACATTAGACCACGAATCAATGATAACTAAATTTAACATACTCTTACCATATTCGGGCATCCATGAACAAGGCCCTAAATCCTTACCTTTGCTGAAGTTGATATCCAAATCTGGATCCGAACGCTCCACTGATCCAAGCCCTTAGTCAGCAGCCTTTAACCCTTACAAGCACAGAGTAAAATAATTGGTAACAGCCCCTTAAAGCCTTAGGCACTATTTCGACAGCCTCCCTAAACACATAGGGATTCCAACTTTTCCAAATAAGAATAGATCACAGTCAAGTCATTCATATCACCAACTTATATCCACGGTCAAACTAGCCCAATCATCACACAAGTTAGTCATTTACCCATGAGGGGCAAAACAGTCATTTAATACCCTAGGGGCAAAACGGTAATTTTACCCCATAGGGGTGTCTCGATAATTCTACCCTACAGTGGTATTTCGGTAAATTTGCAAATCGAGGGTAAAATAGTAATTTTTACAAATCAGGGGTAAAATAGTAATTTTACAAATTAGGGGTAAAATGGTAATTTTACAAATCATGGGTAAAATGGTAATTTTAAAAATTAGGGGTAAAATGGTAATTTTACAAATTAGGGGAAAAATAATAATTTTACAAATTAGGGGTAAAATAGTAATTTTACAAATTAGGGGTAAAACGGTAATTTTACAAATCATGGGTAAAATGGTAATTTTACAAATTAGGGGTAAAATGGTAATTTTACAAATTAGGGGTAAAATAGTAATTTTACAAATCGAGGGTACTTCTGTCATTGTACAAATCAAGGGTAATTCAATAATTTTATAAATCGGGATATTTCTTGTAATTTTGCACATCGAGGGTAATTCGGTAATTTTGTAAACCAAAGTATTTCAGTAATTTTGTAAACCAAGGGTATTTTAGTAACTTTGTAAACTAAAGCATTTCTAAACAGAGATAACAATGCGAATGGGCCTAGGGCCCATTGTCTGCCCAAATAGGTCCACACGCTCGTGTGGCCTTTTTAGCCTAAATCTAGCCACAGATATGAGATTCACCTAATCTAGCCCAATATTTGCTATACAATCAAACAACTTATCCACTTGGGCCCGTAGGCCCATTGGGCCCACATGGCCTCTTCGGCCCATCTCAACCCGAAGTAGTCGTCCTACCGCTAGAGCAGTGAGAAATACACACCTGATAGAAGACTGAAGTTAATCCGCGCTCCAAACACTCTTAGCCGATGCCCAACCCAAATGGGCACGCCATAAAGCGAAAGGGATCAGCCAAGAAGGCTGTGCCTACTCTCCTCCTGGTTGCTCTATTTAAAGCTAGCTCTTCACTTGCTCTCATGTTAGCTTTCCGATGTGGGATTCTCCATCAATCCCCCCAAAATTAAAGCATTAGCAAAATAATCAACCTTTGCGTGCAACGGGATTCGAACCAAAGTCCTCTCAGTAACCCTGTCAAGCCATCACCACTCGAACACAAGCTCCTTTGTGTCATAAGTCCAACACATTTAACTTTAAAGCTCACCTACTTGCTTCCAGATTTATTTAAAAGAAAAACCAAAATAAATTGCAAGAGCCAAGACTTGAACCTTGGACCCTTTGCTTCCTTGTCCCCTAAGTGGCGCTACTTTGCCACTACACCACATTCCTTTTTTGTGTCTTATTACACACATAATTCCTTACAACTCCTCTTTTCCAAGTCCTCTATTCCTTAAGTCCAAAAATCCAAGAATTCTCCGGGTTTTTAACCAACACTTGGGCCTTCCATAGGCCCAATAACACACTCCAAACACGAATTACACATCTATATATCAAAATTTCAACATTACACCAAATATCACAAAAATCCCAGAATCCCAGAAATTAGCCCAAGACTTTTCCCCACACTATGAATCCTTCGCAGTTCATTAAAATAGCACATTAACCCATTAATAATAACCTTCCATAACAGAATTCAACACATCAATAATTTTATTTCGAACTATCTCACACCCGCACCCAGGCCCAAGGCCCAATACTTCTAGGCCCAAATTCAGGGTGTTACAACTCTACCCTCGTTAAAGAAATTTCGTCCTGGAAATTTTAAACTATCAACTAACCGTATTACTCAAGTCCAACCACTATGCTTCTGCTGCGCACTCTGATCCAAATAATTTTAGTACGACCCAGAACATCTAATTACTAAAATAAACATTAACACTAGAGCATACAATTCGTAACCAAACATCACACATTTCTAACTAGAATAAGCTTTGCAATCAAGAGCTCGATGTTTGAAGGACCCACATAAAAAGCACGCTCTTTTCTCCTATCGCATTCACCCAGATGACGTCTGTTGCAGTTGTTGCAAACCGGAGGTCTTAGTCGTGCCCTAGCATGTTTCACTAAACGAGACTCTATCCTTTTCGAACTAGGATCCTTCCTCTTCTTACACTCCAAGCACCCTGCTTGAAGCATTTCCCTAATTTCCTTAATTTTGGTATCCAAAACTTCTTCTACTACTTTCCTTACTAGCTCGACCAGTGCCTCAGTACCAGGCTCCGAGTTACTGCTACCTGAAATTGGCAAACTTTGCTTACCCTCAGAATCCATATCAATACTCTACATTACCGGTACACATATCAAATAACTACAGAGTTCTCAAAAATTTCTACTATTTATTCATATGTCTTATGCAGAGATAGTATTTTAAAGCTTTTATTTTATTCAAGATCATATCATAGCTACAGTCTCAAACTTTTAGTTTCTCTACAGTTTCAGTCTCAACAATTTTTCAGTATTACTCTATCTACAGTATCATAGAAAAGTCTCAAGTCTATTTACAGTATAGTTCAGTACATTACAGAATATAAAGCAGAAATACTTACAGACTTGGTGCCGGGGATTCAGTGTGCCACATCTCAATTTATCAAATTCTAGAAAAACTCAGAAAGATTCAAGCCTTTTAAATCAATTTCTCAAAACATGTTAATTTTAGAGAAAACAAGTTTGAAACAATTCTCTTTTAAACAGAATTTTCCAAAAATCTGATTTTTCCAAAAATACCCTTCTTTGGACTTAAACGTAAAATTTCCCAAAAATTTTTTTTTAAAAATTATTTATTTGTAGAAAGAAAATCTTATAAACAATTTCGAAATCAAATTCTTAAAGCGACTTTCGGAAATCTTTATTTTACCCTCTAAAAACTTCTGTTTTTAGACCCGTTCCACAGCCGAGTTGTTGCAACTTGGCTCTGATACCACTAAATGTAACACGCCAAACCCGGCCTGGACGTTACGGCCAAGTCTGATGTGTCACATTGAAGTGTTTTTCAAAAACCGTGCTTTCATTGAAAACCCTAAAAGTTTTTAAAAACTCTTACCGTTAAACTTAAATAAAACATTAGCTTGTCTTTTTCCAAAACGTGATTCATTGAAATAATCATCCCTTTGCAAATATCGTTAAAACCTTTGTAAAAGTTTTATGAAAGCTTATAAACCCTTGTAGTTTTCAAAAACATGTTATTTTAAAGACAGATCAAATATCGAGAACTCAGATTTGTAACCTTTATAAAACATGTTATCTTGAAAACGGTTTAAGTATCAAATAAATTTGACCTTTTTCGTTAAGACTTAAAGTGAATGGAAGCTGGGCACCAGGTAGGATTCCAGAAAAGAGGAGGTGAGTCGAATAGACTGCTTAAGTACCAAGCGCTTCTTGGATCCACTCCTAGGCATGCACACTACCATTTCCACATTTTAACTATTTGAAATATTTATCTACAAGATCATTTAAAATTGTGGAAGCTTTGCTTGGTTATCGTGTTATTTTGAAAATAAGTAACTTTTATAAAAATCACGTCTTGAAATCATTTATTTTCAACTCGATTTAAATAATATCCTACGTAAGCTAAAACCAATTTAAATAAGTAAAGAATAAAAACCCAAAATAAAAATAATTAAAGAGGCCCTTTTTACAACCCAAAACCAGAAATAAATAATTAAATCTAAATTCAAATAGGTAACTTAATTAGAAATCCAACAGACCAGTCCATGTGACCACTTTAAATCCCTCCCAGCTCCAAGTCCACCAATCTAAGGCTCACCTGCAAGGATGGAAGGAAAAAGGCTGAGTTTGGAAAACTCAGTGTGCAACAAGCCACTTACAGAGCCCAAAACAATATCAGCAGACTAGGCCTAAGCCCCCAAATCAGTCTCAACATATAACTGGGCTGAAGCCCTTTTCAAATATCGGTTGCTGGACCTTAGACCTTTTTCATAAATCAATTCACTAGGCCGAAGCCTTTTCTGTAAACGGTATGGCCCAAAGGCCCATTTTAACAACACATATAATATCAGTGTATGTGTGCAAAGCCCATTTCAATATCACATGTAATGTCAACGTATGTATGCAAAGCCCAGTAGGGGAGACTACTCAACCCACCATCCGCTACTCTCCACCCGTACCAACCAAGCTCTCCATGTGGGGAATAACTCAACCCACCCAACCAAACTCTCCACTGGCAGCATAGCTGCTTTATCATATAACTGGAGGCCAAGCCTCTTTTAATAACTGGGGTAAAAGCCCTTTTCGGTAAACTGGGGCAAAGCTCTTTATCACTTCCTCCATCATATAATAACCCAACCCATGCATTTAATGAGTAAAACATGGCATATCGTATACATGTCATGGCATATCGTATACATGTCATTGCATATCATGTGCATATCATGTGCATATCATGTCATAGCATGTAAAATAACAATATCACAATCATCATATTCAGAATGAAACCCTAGGGGTATAATAGACATTTTTCACCTAGGGGTAAAATAGACATTTTCATGTTTTAAGGGTAATTACGTAATTTTATCCATTATTAGGGTTTTCCATGCTTATTCATCAATTCTAAATGTTTAAACAACAATTTTAGCCTATTTTAGTACAACCGAGTTATGGGCCAAAAACCCTTAATGGGCCCTATGTAGCTAGTTCAGTTGTCTAAGCCCACTTAGTCCAAATCCTACAATTAACTACTAATTTAACTAGTTTTAAGCCTATAGTCTATTAAGAAATGTCTATTGCCCATTTTTACCTATATGGGCCCGTAAGCCCATTGGGCCCAATTTTAGCCCATCGAGGCCCAACTTACCATCGTGCACAAAATCGAGCCCTTACCTGTTCTATCGATCCAATTACCGATCTTGTAGTATGTATCACGGCTCAAACCATTCACAAAACCACAAGTTCGAAATGCCGAAGTTTAGGTATTTTGGCTTTTTAGCAAATATTAATCTAAGCTACAATGAGGTTCATTACACACCTGCTTGCAACGAACGATGACCATATCTGATCCAAGTCAATCCTACATTCGATTACTAAAACATTAGACCACGAATCAATGATAACTAAATTTAACATACTCTTACCATATTCGGGCATCCATGAACAAGGCCCTAAATCCTTACCTTTGCTGAAGTTGATATCCAAATCTGGATCCGAACGCTCCACTGATCCAAGCCCTTAGTCAGCAGCCTTTAACCCTTACAAGCACAGAGTAAAATAATTGGTAACAGCCCCTTAAAGCCTTAGGCACTATTTCGACAGCCTCCCTAAACACATAGGGATTCCAACTTTTCTAAATAAGAATAGATCACAGTCAAGTCATTCATATCACCAACTTATATCCACGGTCAAACTAGCCCAATCATCACACAAGTTAGTCATTTACCCACGATGGGCAAAACAATCATTTAATACCCTAGGGGTAAAACGGTAATTTTACCCCATAGGGGTGTCTCGGTAATTCTACCCTACAGGGGTATTTCGGTAAATTTGCAAATCGAGGGTAAAATAGTAATTTTTACAAATCAGGGGTAAAATAGTAATTTTACAAATTAGGGGTAAAACGGTAATTTTACAAATCATAGGTAAAATGGTAATTTTACAAATTAGAGGTAAAATGGTAATTTTACAAATTAGGGGTAAAATGGTAATTTTACAAATTATGGGTAAAATAGTAATTTTACAAATTATGGGTAAAATGGTAATTTTACAAATTAGGGGTAAAATGGTAATTTTACAAATTAGGGGTAAAATAGTAATTTTACAAATCGAGGGTACTTCTGTCATTGTACAAATCAAGGGTAATTCGATAATTTTATAAATCGGGATATTTCTTGTAATTTTGCAAATCGAGGGTAATTCGGTAATTTTGTAAACCAAGGTATTTCAGTAATTTTGTAAACCAAAGGTATTTTAGTAACTTTGTAAACTAAAGCATTTCTAAACAGAGATAACAATGCGAATGGGCCTAGGGCCCATTGTCGGCCCAAATGGGTCCACACGCTCGTGTGGCCCTTTAAGCCTAAATCTAGCCACAGATATGAGATTCACCTAATCTAGCCCAATATTTGCTATACAATCAAACAACTTATCCACTTGGGCCCGTAGGCCCATTGGGCCCACATGGCCTCTTCGGCCCATCTCAACCCGAAGTAGCCGTCCTACCACTAGAGCAGTGAGAAATACACACCTGATAGGAGACTGAAGTTAATCCTCGCTCCAAACACTCTTAGCCGATGCCCAACCCAAATGGGCATGCCATAAAGCGAAAGGGATCAGCCAAGAAGGCTGTGCCTACTCTCCTCCTAGTTGCTCTATTTAAAGCTAGCTCTTCACCTGCTCTCATGTTAGCTTTCCGATGTGGGATTCTCCATCAATCCCCCCAAAATTAAAGCATTAGCAAAATAATCAACCTTTGCGTGCAACGGGATTCGAACCAAAGTCCTCTCAGTAACCCTGTCAAGCCATCACCACTCGGACACAAGCTCCTTTGTGTCATAAGTCCAACACATTTAACTTTAAAGCTCACCTACTTGCTTCCAGATTTATTTAAAAGAAAAACCAAAATAAATTGCAAGAGCCAAGACTTGAACCTTGGACCCTTTGCTTCCTTGTCCCCTAAGTGGTGCTACTTTGCCACTACACCACATTCCTTTTTTGTGTCTTATTACACACATAATTCCTTACAACTCCTTTTTTCCAAGTCCTCTATTCCTTAAGTCCAAAAATCCAAGAATTCTCCGGGTTTTTAACCAACACTTGGGCCTTCCATAGGCCCAATAACACACTCCAAACACGAATTACACATCTATATATCAAAATTTCAACATTACACCAAATATCACAAAAATCCCGGAATCCTAGAAATTAGCCCAAGACTTTTCCCCACACTATGAATCCTTCGCAGTTCATTAAAATAGCACATTAACCCATTACTAATAACCTTCCATAACAGAATTCAACACATCAATAATTTTATTTCGAACTATCTCACACCCGCACCCAGGCCCAAGGCCCAATACTTCTAGGCCCAAATTCAGGGTGTTACAACTACCCTTATAAAGTGAAATGACAGAAATACCCTTATAAGGTAAAATGACCAAAATACCCTTATAAGGTGAAATGACCGAAATACCCCTAAAGGTGAAATGACCGAAATACCTCTATAAGGTGAAATGACCGAAATACCCTTATAAGGTGAAATGATCGAAATACCCCTATAAGGTGAAATGACCGATATATCCCCATAGGGTAAAATGACCGATATACCTCCATAGGGTAAAATGACCGATATACCCTTATAGGGTAAAATGACCGATATACCCTCATAGGGTAAAATGACCGGTATACCCCCATAGGGTAAAATGACAGAAATACCCCCATAGGGTAAAATGACTGATATGCCCCTAAGTGGTAAAAATGATTGATTTGTTCTATGATATGTATGATTGTAATTGAGCATGACATTTTGCACACACATATGATATTGTATCACGACATATTGCATTGCATGAGGTAGGTTGTTATATTTGGAGGACGTGTACTGTACTAATAAGGTCGCACAGGTCCCACAAGACGACTGTGGACCTACTGATGGCTTTAAGCCGATCATATTACTGGCAGCATTGCTGCAATACTATTTAGTGCCGCAACCGGTGCTAAACTTGGTGTGTCTGGCTAGGTGGGTCTATTTAATCCCCACATGGTGTGACTGGCGGGACGGAGTGGTGTGTAGAGGCTGGATTGGGTAGGATTTTTTATTACATTACTGCACTGATACTGATACTGCTATTGTTACTGTAATGGGCTAAGGCCCACACTAATATTGTCTCTATAAAGGGCTCAAGCCTAGATTGTTATTGCATACTGTATGACTAACTGTTTGTTTGTTAAGGGATTACACATTGGGTTTTCGAAAACTCACCCCTTCTGTTTTTACTATTCAGGTAATCCCCAGTCATAGGCGGGTCAGTGCTGCGAGGGACTTGATGGAGATGGCCACATGATTGCATTTATTTTATATTTGATTCTTATTTACTATTAATTTCGATATATTTTATATTTGATTCTTATTTTACGATTTTCAAAGTTCCTATTGAGTTTAAAAGTCATTTTCACATACTCAATTGAAAATACAATTAACCATGCTCTTGGAACTCACAAAACATACAATCATTTATCAAATCGTACTCATTAATCACAATAAAACCCATCTAAGAATGCATTCTTAAACTGAAATTTCAGATCGTATACTAATGTTGAATACTTACTCTTCAGAAATCAGTAAACAGTCATAATGATTACACCTCCGGAGAACCTTGATTTCCACCCCTTTCGTCTAAAAAAAAGTCAATCTCATACTAATGAAAACATAGGGTGAATCTAATCGTTAAACCTCCACTTAGCAAAACTGAGCAGAATTGAACAATAACAACAAAATAAATAATGAACTTATGCGAACAATTCTTTTAACACAACCCATGCAAATCCAATAGTAGCTTATTAATGTAATAAGTAAACCCCCAAAGAAAGAAAATAAAGAAAAGGCCAAGCAAGAAAGAAGAGCTATATGATAAGTGATAAAAGTAACATATTTTAATCCCGTTCTCAAAGCGTTTTTGGATGATTATTTATGCAAATTAGAGAATTTTATGCTCCTAATCCTTTAAATTCATATTTCTATACTTAGGAGAGTATTTGGAAGCACAAGAAGTGAAAAATGAGCTAAAATTGGACAAATAGAGCAGAGTTCAGAAGGCACATGGGTTGGGCCTTCCTACACAGGTTGGACACACGGCCATGTGCCAAATCGTGTCAATTTCGTGAGTAACGTTCCAAGCACGCAGAAAAAGTAATTTTTAAGCTTTTTGAGCATTCTAAAGTCTATAAATACAAAATAGAAGAATATAATAGGGGCGATCAAAGAGTATTGCAGAAAACAACTCGAAAAACACCATTGAAGCCAACTCTGAAATAAATTTCCATCAAGATTAAAGACCTTCTTTTAGTTTCTTTAAAGTTTTTATGAGTTTCTTTATTTCTTGTGGTGATTCTGTCTTAGAGATGTTTTTATTTACAATTATGAACTAATTCTCTAGATATTTAGGGGAGATTAACCCTATGATGAATTCTGTTATTTGATTTTTATTTTAGGCGATAAATATTTGAATCTTGTTCTTAGTTATGTGTGCTTATCTCTTGTTTTAATATTTTTGGGATATTAATTCATGTTTAATATGCTTAAATCAAAGGAGAAAAAGTCCCTGTTTAAGAGTAGATCCAGCATGACTGAGTGGAGTTGCATGCAATCCTAGAAATAGGATGACTTAAATCTACCGAATTAAAGTCAAATCTAATAGGAGGATCCATAGATCGAGTTAATGTGACAATAGGGGTTTTAATTAGAAAGAAATTTCAATTAATTAAGCATTCAAAGATGCATCACTATAAATAACAAATTCTTTACCCGACTCTGGCTGAACTAGTATTGGAGCTTCAGTCAAAAGGGCTTTCCACTGATCAAAACTTTTTTGGCACTTTTTTGACTACTCAAACTTAACATATTTCTAAATTAGCCTCGTCATCAGGGTTGCAATCATTGAGAAACCTTCCAGAAACAGTCTATAGTAACCAGCAAGTCCCAAAAAGCTCCAGACTTTAAAAATATTTCTCGAAGGTTTCCAATCAAGAATAGCCAAAATCTTACTCGGATCAACTCGAATACCCACCGCTAATACAACATGTCCCAGAAAACTAACTTCGCGTAGCCAAAACTCACATTTACTAAATTTCGCATATAAGCAGCCTCACAAAGTTTGTAACACAAGTTTCAAATGCTCGGCATGCTCAATTTTACCATGTGAATAGATCAAAATGTCATCTATGAACACAACCACAAATCGGTCTAAATACTGTTTGAAGATCTGATTCTTCAAATCCATGAAAACAGTAGGTGCATCAGTAAGTCCAAAAGGCATAACAAAAAACTCACAGTGTCCGTACCTCGTTCGGAAAGTAGTTTTAGGCACATCAGAGTCTTTAACTCTCAACTGATAGTAACCTGATCTCAAATCTATCTTTGAAAACACTAAAGCCCCTTTCAACTGATCAAACAAGTCGTCAATCCTTGGCGACAGATATGTATTCTTTATAGTCAACTTATTGAGCTGTCGGTAATCAATGCACATTCTCATAGTTCCGTCTTTCTTTTTCACAAATAGAACTGACGCACCCCAGGGAGAGAAACTCTGTTGCGCGAAACCTTTATTTGTCAACTCTTGTAACTATGCTTTCAACTCTTTTAATTCAGTAGGTGCCATTTGTTACGGAGCTATCAAAAGTCGTCCCCGGTACTAACTCAATACCAAACTCTACTTCTCAGATAGGTGGCAAACCTAGCAATTCTTTAGAAAACACATCCTGATACTCGCACACAACTAGTACGGATTTAATCTTCTTTTCGGTCACTTTACTATCAAGCACATATGCAAAGTAAGCTTCGAAACCCTTTCTCACATACTTCTGAGCTACCATCGAGGATACCACTGTTGGTAAACCATTCAGATCATCAGATTCAATCCGAATAGTCTCGTCATTCTGGCATCTCAATCAATAGTCTTTTATTTGCAATTAACAACAGCATCGTGCAAAGTTGGCCAATCCATATCCAGAATTATATCGAATTCATCAAATGGTAACAACATCAAATCATCCGAAAAGCATGAATCTCGAATCATCAACGGGCAATTTTTACACACTTTGTCAACCAGAACACACCGGCCCAGAGGGTTCGATACTCTTATCACAAACTCAGTAGACTCAACAAGCAAAGTCTTATTGGATACTAAAGTCTCACACACATATGAATGAGTCGAACCAGGATCAATCAATGCAATAACACTAGTATCATAGAGAGTGAAAGTATCGGTAATAACAACTAGGGATAAAGACTTCTCACGAGTGCATATAGCATATACTCTGGCAGGTGCGTGAGCCTCCAGTCGAACTATTGTATCTTTTATTCCTCTCTAACTGCCACTCACATTATCCTTATTTCTGGGTGGTCTGCCTCGCACTGACACATTTCCTTGTCTCGCACTCTAAACAATGTTTTGCTCCGCTAACATCGAGCACTCTCGGATAAAATGATCCATCGATCCACATTTAAAATAAGACCGATCATGCAATCTACAATCTCTGGGATGACGTTTACCACAATGCTTACACTCGGGTCTATTAGGTTGAACATTGCCAACACTAGCAATCGAAATGGCTCGTTAACTCACAGGAGGTCTGTCTCGATCACGTCTGGAAATGCCCACAGTAGCCTTAGATCAGCTAGAATCATCCCTGAACTTCTTTGATGCTGAATGAAAAGTCTAACCGGATGATCTTTTACGGGATCTCTAGCTTCAAAATCAGCTTTTCTTTTCTCTTTCCCGAGCTCTTCTGCTTTGCAAGCTCGCTCGACAAGTACTACGAACTCTTTGATTTCAAGTATGCCAACAAGAAATTTAATATCTTCATTCAACCCATCTTCGAATCTTTTACACATTATACCTTCAGTCGAAACACACTATCGGGCATATTTGCTGAGCCTCACAAACTCCTGCTCATATTCGGTTACGGTCATACGACCCTGTTTAAGCTCAAAAAATTCTTTACATTTCTGATCGATAAATATCTTACTAATATATTTCTTCCAGAACTCAGTTTGAAAGAATTCCTAGGTGACTCTCTCTTTCGAAACAACTGAAACCAAAGTGTTCCACCAATGATAGGCAGAATCTCATAACAAGGATATAGCATATTTCAGACACTCATCAGGTGTACAGGATAGTTCATTAAATACGCAGATAGTATTATCGAGCCAAAATTCAGCCCGCTTAGCATCATCGTCAACTATGGCCCTGAACTCTTTAGCCCCGTATTTTCTAATTTTATCAAGAGGGGGCTTATTAAATCTCATCGGATTAATCATCTGAGGTACTACAGGTATCAAAGGTGGATTATTCGGGGGTGGGGGTTGTTGAACAGCCAGATTTTTCCAGATATACTGAGTAAACCAATCACTCATCATTTGATAAAAGGCTTATTTAGCCTCTCCCTCATGGGTACTTGAGGTCAGCCGAGAATCAACTGGCACTGTCCCTTGCGCAGGAACAGGCGCTATACTCTCGACATCATTAGCTACAGCTCGATCGGGATCCATTTATTGTACGAAAACACATTTTCAAATGTCAGGAGTCATCACACTATCACAGTATAAAATATGGCATGTATAGCTAGACTCACACGCACTACGTTTGTAACACCCCGAACCCGGCCTAGACGTTATGGCCATGTCCGGTGGGCTACATCACCTATACTATCCTACGCCGCCTTATTTACTAAGTCCGATGGTGTGTTTTGGAAAGCAACGCTTGATTTTCTATTTTGAAAATCCCTGTTTTAATAACTACTCAACTTAATCTCTATTTCATTTGTTAAGCGGTTCACTTTAACCTTATTATCTTACTTAGTCTCTTGTAATAACAGGTTGGTTAAGAAAACATTTGTTTAATTTTCGAAAACAGTGCGTAATTATGGATGAAATAGAATAGTTGAAAGTCCCAAGTAAAAACAGATAAAGTGGCCTTATTACAACCCATAGCAAAATAAAACCAATAGTAAGAATAATTAAATTAATAAACCAATTAAATTACGAGTTCAGTCTTCGTGGCCACTCTGAATCCCTCCCAGCAACCAAGTCACGATCTAGGGCTCACCTGCAAGGATGGAAAGAGAGGGGTGAGTTTGGGAAAACTCAGTGTGTGCAGAACCCATCCAAAGCCCACATCGGCTCGAGCCCACTAGACCTGAGCCCTAGCCAGTTTCAGTCAAATACTGGGCCGAAGCCCTATTCAGATTACAGATACTGGGCCGAAGCCCTATTCAGATAACAGTTTGGCCTATAGGCCCATAACAGTACAGTACAGCATAACAGTATGAATGCAACCCAATTGGGGAGACTACTCAACCCACCAACCGCTACACACCACCCATACCAGCCAACACACCATGTGGGGAATAACTCGACCCACCCAGCCCACACACCACAGTTGCAGCATGGCTGCTCAGATAAACAGTATACGAGACAAAGCCCCATTCAGTAACAATACGAGGCATAGCCCCTTTCAGTAACGTGGCAGTGCCACTCACACTTCCTCCAATATCAAACCCAAACCCCATGCATTAAACATACATACATCATGATATGCAGTAACAATAATAGTCATGTCAAACAATTCAGTCGGTTTTTAGCCCTAGGGGTATAACGGTAATTTTCTACCTAAGGGCAAAACAGTAATTTCTCACCCTAAGGGTATTTCAGTAATTTTGCTCTCATATTACAGTTTTTATGCTTATTACAGTCTCTACTAATCCCATAGTCGTTACAGAAATTTGGTTAACACAGTTTAATTGTTTTAGCTCTTAAGCCCTAAAACCCCTAATGAGCCCTATTTCGTCAATTAGCCCATTAGGCCCGTTTAGTCCAAATTTCATATTCAGTTACCTTGTTTTAGCTGTTCTTACGCCTACAGTTCATTTTATTACCCTTAAACCCATTTTTACCTAAATGGGCCCAAATTGCCCATTGGGCCCATACTCGGCCCACCGAGGCCCCAACTTACCGTAACGCCCAAAATTTCGTGGCTAACTCCCCCTTCAGTACCGACTTCATATCCAAAGTTTCCCTACCAACTTGTGAGTGTTCGCACTCTCACAAGCCCTCGAAATGCCCAATCTTCGGCATTTCGGCTTTTCGGCATTTGCCAACATGCACAATGAAGGGGTTCAGAATCACACACCTGTTTTGCGGTTTCACCAACGAGATCTCCTATGCGACAGTTCCTACAACCCAAAATCTAATTGATTAATCAATAGATATACGAAAAACCAAAGCTACAATCCTTTACCACATTCGGCCAAACCCCTTAATGGCCTAAAAATCTTACCTTTACCGATTTAGATCGCTTTAGATCTAGATCCGATGATTCCGATGCCTTTACTGCCTTACTTGCTCGCCTCCTTCGCAACTATCACTCAAAGAACAAAGAAAAACACCACTTGATTTACTAAAAGTCCAAATCGGCAAAGTCCCCAACTTTAGGGACTTTCGGCTTTTCCAACACATGAAATATTGAACAGATCTGAGGTATTAAACACTTACCAATGATTTCTCTTCGATTCCTACACAGATCTGATGCAAATCTGCCCCTTGAACGCTAGTAGAACCCTTAACTATGAGATCTGAAATTTTCGGCTATCTCCCTACACTAATGGTGATTTCGGCTTTTCAACTAGAGAAGAAGATGGCGATTCGAGCTGTGAGTTTGGGTGATGGTGTCGACAATGAAGTGGCTCAAGGGAATGTAGTAATCGGCCACAACAAGTGAAAGGAATAGGGGTAATTCGGCTTACAAGAAATTGGCAAAAAAAGAAAGCAGTTTTCGGGATTTCTGGCACTTTGAGCAATCGGCTATGGCTATTTTTGGAGGGATAGAATCGAAAGAAATTGCAGATCTGAGTATGATAGAGTGTTTGGCTAAGGGGAAGATCAACAGAGTAAAAAGAAAAGAAGAAAAGCAATGATAGAGAGGAAGAAGAAGAAGAAATCGGCTAGATACTCTTAGGGAGGCCAATTTCGGCTTTTTTTGACTGAAAAGAGAATAATAACACCTAAGGTGGCTAACCCTAACTCTCATGACAGAAAATAGAAAAAGACAAAACCCTAATAATTCCCCTAAAACAATCGGCCCAAGTCCCTGAAGCCCCTTGCCGAATTCCCACTTAAATTAGGCTTATGCTTTAAAAATTAAAAAAAACACTATGCTTACCTTGTAACTCGAACCCTTGTCCTTGCATACCCACTTAGGCGCCACTTTCTTAGGAGCTCAGTGGCGCCACCTTGCCACTCTACCAAGGCTCCCTTTGTGACATATTTTACACGATTTTTCTTAAAGGCCCACTTAACCAAGTCCCCTTTCACTTGAAAATCCAACTTAAGATTTTACCGGGTTTTAACTTAAGCTTGGGCCTTCTAAAGGCCCACTAACACATGTACATACATTTTCAACCTTCAGACCACCAAAATTTTAAAATTTCACTAAAAATTCACAAAACCCGAAAAATCCCGAAAATCAGGGCGTTACAACTCTACCCCCCTTAAAGAAATTTCGTCTACGAAATTTACCTGATCCAAATAACTGAGGGTATTGTTGACGCATAGTCTCCTCTGGCTCCCAAGTAGCTTCTTCTCTACCATGATTACGCCATAGCACCTTTACCAAAGGAACAGACTTCCTCCTTAAGACTTTGACATCACGATCTAAGATCTCCACAGGTTCCTCCTCGAAAGTCAAATCGGCATTTACTGTAATCTCCTCTACTGGTACAATATGCGAAGGGTCCGATCGATACCGTCTTAGCATAGACACGTGAAAAACGTCATGGATACGATCCAACTCTGGTGGCAACTCCAACTGATAGGCTACTGGCCCAATCCGCTTAAGAATCCGATAAGGCCCAATAAACCGTGGACTTAGCTTGCCCTTTTTACCAAATCTCAAGATCTTCTTCCACGGCGACACCTTTAGGAACGCCATATCCCCAACAGCGAACTCAATCTCCTCACGCTTAAGGTCAGCATATGACTTCTGCCGATCAGACGCCTCCTTTAACCGATCTCGAATCAGCTTAACTTTACTTTCGGTATCTGCTACCAACTCTGGTCCAAGAACTCTACGTTCTCCCAATTCTATCCAACAAGTAGGAGTGCGACATCTCCGTCCATAAAGTGCCTCATATGGAGCCATCTGAATACTTGCTTGATAACTGTTGTTGTATGCAAATTCTGCCAACGGTAAATAATCTTCCCAACTACCACGAAAATCAATGATACATCCTCTTAACATGTCTTCCAACACTTGAATGACCCTTTCAGACTGACCATCTGTCTGAGGGTGAAATGCAGTACTGAAGTCCAATCGCGTACCTAACGCCTCATGCAACTTCTTCCAGAATCGAGATGTAAATCTAGGATCTCGATCAGAAATTATCGAAACTGGCACCCCATGCAAACGCACTATCTCTGCTACATACAGCTTGGCCAACTTCTGAAGTGAGTAATCAGTTCTAACTGGTATAAAATGAGCAGACTTCGTCAATCTATCCACAACTACCCAAACAGAGTCCTTCTTTGAAGGTGTCAAAGGCAAGCCGCTCACAAAATCCATCGTTACTCTTTCCCATTTCCACTGCGGAATCTTTACTGGCTGCAACAATCCAGACGGCAGTTGGTGCTCAGCTTTAACTTGCTGACACGTCAAACATTTCCCAACGAAATCAGTCACCTCTCGCTTAAGTCCAGGCCACCAGTACCCTTCTCGCAAATCCCTATACAACTTATTACCTCCAGGGTGCATAGCATAGGCTCCACCATGAGCCTCACTCAATATCAACTTCCTCAAGTCAGAATCCTTAGGAATACAGACTTTTCCTCGAAAGCATAGGACTCCATCAGAATTCAGTCCAAAATCCTCACTCTTACCCTCCTTGACTTGTTGAAATCGAGGAGTCAACGAATCATCCTTCCACTGTAATTCTTTAATCCTCTCGGTCCAAGTCGGTCTCACTTGCAGTTCGGCCAACAAACTCCCATCATCATACAAACTTAAACGAGTGAACATCGCCTTTAACTCAGTAACAGTCCTTCGGCTCAGTGCATCAGCCACAACATTAGCCTTGCCGGGGTGATACTCAATCGAACAGTCATAGTCCTTAAGCAACTCTATCCATCTCCGTTGCCTAAGGTTCAACTCCTTCTGAGTTAACAGATATTTGAGACTTTTGTGGTCAGTGTATATAATACACTTTTCCCCATAAAGGTAGTGTCTCCAGATTTTCAATGCAAATACCACCGCTGCCAACTCCAAATCATGCGTAGGGTAATTCACCTCGTGAGGCTTAAGCTGTCGCGAAGCATAGGCAACCACCTTACCCTCTTGCATCAGTACACAACCTAATCCCACATGCGAAGCATCGCTATAAACCATAAAGTCCTTCCCAGATTCCGGCTGAATCAACACTGGCGCCTCGGTCAACACCTTTTTCAGGTTGTCGAAAGCTTCTTGCTGCCTCTCAGTCCAATTAAAGGGTACTCCCTTCCTTAACAATTTCGTTAATGGAGCCGCGATGATAGAGAACCCCTCAACAAACCTTCTATAATAGCCTGCCAAACCCAGAAAATTACGAATTTCTGTCACCGTCCTAGGCGGCTTCCAATCCAGAACTGCCTCAATCTTGCGAGGATTTACCCTAATTCCCTTAGCAGAAACAACATGACCCAGAAAAGTCACTTCTCGAAGCCAGAATTCGCACTTACTAAATTTCGCATACAATTGCTTTTCTCTTAGAGTCCGCAGAACGATTCGAAGATGCTTATCATGCTTCTTCTCTGTTTCCGAATACACCAATATATCGTCAATAAAGACGACCACAAAACGATCCAAGTACGGCTGAAATACTCGGTTCATTAAATCCATAAAAGCTGCTGGTGCATTCGTCAATCCAAAGGGCATAACCAAGAACTCGTAGTGACCATAACGAGTTCTGAATGCTGTCTTATGCACATCCACCTCTTTTACCCTTAACTGATGATACCCAGATCGAAGGTCGATCTTGGAAAACACTGAAGCTCCTTTAAGCTGGTCAAATAGATCGTCGATTCTTGGCAGAGGATACCTATTCTTTATCGTCAGTTTGTTCAACTGGCGATAATCGATACACATACGCATCGTACCGTCCTTCTTTTTCACAAACAACACCGGTGCTCCCCACGGAGACACACTCGGTCTAATGAAGCCCCTATCTAACAACTCTTGAATCTGGGCTTTCAATTCCACTAGCTCCTTTGGTGCCATTCTGTAAGGCGCAATGGACACTGGAGCTGTTCCAGGCAACAGATCAATCCCAAATTCCACTTCTCGGTTAAGAGGTAGTCCAGGTAGCTCCTCAGGAAATACATCTTGAAATTTATTAACAGTCCTCACTGTCTCCACGGTCACCCCTTCGGGTTCAGTTTGACTTACAAACGCTAAGTATGCTTCACAAACTTTGCGCATCAACCTTTCAGCCCTTAAGGCAGAAACCACATTGGACAAATAGTCCCTTCGTTCACCAATAACCATCACCTCCTCACCTTCGGTTGTTCTTAATACCATTCTTTTGGCCGCGCAATCCAACGTTGCCTTGTGCTTGGTTAACCAGTCCATGCCCAGAATCAAGTCAAATTCTCCAAAAGGTAACTCCATCAAGTCTCCCAGAAAGATCCTACCTTGAGTCTCTAAAGGCACATCTCTAAAGAGTTTATCTACCCTAACAGAGTGACCTAAAGGACTAATCACAGTTACCCTACTCATAGTCTCCTCAGAATGCACACCCAACGACCCAGAAATTTCACAAGCAACATACGAATGAGTCGAACCCACATCAATTAAAGCAGTATATGGTGTATGATCTATTAAGAACGTACTAGTTATAACATCAGGTGCATCACCCTCCTCGCGGCGGCGAGCAGCATACACTAAGGCTGGCTGACGAGCCTCAGCATTTCCAGCACCCCTGCCAGGTGCTCCACGACCACGTCCATTACCATTGCCTCCTCTACCTTGACCACGGCCCCTTGGCGGTGGCAGTCCCCCACGCGCAGGCTGAGCAACTCTCTGATCAACAGCTTGAGCCTGAGCTGGCTTCTGTGGGCAGTCCTTAACCTGATGGTCCTTAGACCCACAACGAAAACAAGCTCCACTGCGTTTCCAGCATTCTCCTCGATGAACTCTGCCACAGTCTCCACAAGCCTGTGGTCTAACAACATTCACTGGCATAGCTCGCACTGGTTCTTCTACTCTAGCCCTCTTAAAATTTCGGTTTGCAGCTCCCGATACTCCAGAGTCTCTTTTAAAACGGTTGCGATCCCTATCGCGATTCCGCCTTTCAGCTTGCTTCACTTCCTCGGCTATCTTAGCCTTCTCCACCAGTGCAGCAAAGTCGCGCTCCCTCTGCGGCGCTATCAATACTCTCAGCTCATCTCTGAGGCCATCCTCGAACCGAACACTACGCTCATACTCGGTGGAAACAATGCCACTAGCATACCGGCTTAATCGCAGAAATTCTGCCTCATATTCAGCCACAGTCTTACTACCCTGGGTCAGGTTCAGAAATTCCTTCCTTCGTGCATCCACATAACTAGCCCCAACATATTTCGCCTTGAAAGACTGCTTGAACAATTCCCAAGTTACCCTCTCAGCTGGGGTACCCTCTCTTATGGTGATCCACCATTGATATGCCTCGTCCCTCAGCAACGATACCGCTCCTTTCAGCTTCTGCTCCACTGAGCAGTCCAAATCGTCCATAATTCGCTCTGTGGCTTCCAACCAGTACTCAGCCACATTTGGGGCCACTCCAGATATGCCCCTAAAAATTTCCGCTCCATTGGCCCGGAGTCGCTCAGAAATGGACCCCCTATTCACAGGCCCAACATTAGCTCCGGCCACCCTTTCCAGAATTCTCAGCATGGCCTGGGATAAGGAGTCGTCCCCTGCGGCCCGATCGTACGGCCCATTTTCCTCCACTGGTGGTCGTGCCTCTCCTGCTGGCCTATGCTTAAAAGACGATGATCCAGCTTGCGCACTAACTCGGCCTCGTCCACGGCCTCGTCCCCGAGTAGCTCTTGTACTCATATCGATTATCTGTTTTACGAATTTTATGCCATCAGTTAATGTTTCAGTTGTTTATTACAGAATATCTTATGAACAGATAAAATTTCAGAGTTTGTGTTCGCGCAATCGTAGCCTAGCTACTGTCTCAGTTTCCTAGGGTTTAGTTTACCCTACAGTTTCAGTTTTATGGCCTTAATACTACCTCACCTATAGTATCGCATCCAAGGCTCAGTACTATCTACAGCTTTATTTTCAGTACAGTATAGAAGTTAAGGCAGAAAATACTTACAACTTGGTGCCGGGGATTCAGTGTGCCACCTCTCGAAGTACCAGATTTCAATAAAATCTTAGACCTAAAAATAATTTTTTAAACATATTTTAGAAAAGACAAGTTAAAAGAAATCACTTCGAAAACAAAAATTCTTTCAGAAAATCTGGTTTTCCAAAAATACCTTTTATGAGCTTAAAAATTTTGAAAACCCCTTTTTGGACCCGATCCACAGCCGAGTTGTTGCAACCAGGCTTTGATACCACTAAATGTAACACCCCGAACCCGGCCTAGACGTTATGGCCATGTCCGGTGGGCTACATCACCTATACTATCCTACGCCGCCTTATTTACTAAGTCCGATGGTGTGTTTTGGAAAGCAACGCTTGATTTTCTATTTTGAAAATCCCTGTTTTAATAACTACTCAACTTAATCTCTATTTCATTTGTTAAGCGGTTCACTTTAACCTTATTATCTTACTTAGTCTCTTGTAATAACAGGTTGGTTAAGAAAACATTTGTTTAATTTTCGAAAACAGTGCGTAATTATGGATGAAATAGAATAGTTGAAAGTCCCAAGTAAAAACAGATAAAGTGGCCTTATTACAACCCATAGCAAAATAAAACCAATAGTAAGAATAATTAAATTAATAAACCAATTAAATTACGAGTTCAGTCTTCGTGGCCACTCTGAATCCCTCCCAGCAACCAAGTCACGATCTAGGGCTCACCTGCAAGGATGGAAAGAGAGGGGTGAGTTTGGGAAAACTCAGTGTGTGCAGAACCCATCCAAAGCCCACATCGGCTCGAGCCCACTAGACCTGAGCCCTAGCCAGTTTCAGTCAAATACTGGGCCGAAGCCCTATTCAGATTACAGATACTGGGCCGAAGCCCTATTCAGATAACAGTTTGGCCCATAGGCCCATAACAGTACAGTACAGTATAACAGTATGAATGCAACCCAATTGGGGAGACTACTCAACCCACCAACCGCTACACACCACCCGTACCAGCCAACACACCATGTGGGGAATAACTCGACCCACCCAGCCCACACACCACAGTTGCAGCATGGCTACTCAGATAAACAGTATACGAGGCAAAGCCCCATTCAGTAACAATACGAGGCATAGCCCCTTTCAGTAACGTGGCAGTGCCACTCACACTTCCTCCAATATCAAACCCAAACCCCATGCATCAAACATACATACATCATGATATGCAGTAACAATAATAGTCATGTCAAACAATTCAGTCGGTTTTTAGCCCTAGGGGTATAACGGTAATTTTCTACCTAAGGGCAAAACAGTAATTTCTCACCCTAAGGGTATTTCAGTAATTTTGCTCTCATATTACAGTTTTTATGCTTATTACAGTCTCTACTAATCCCATAGTCGTTACAGAAATTCGGTTAACACAGTTTAATTGTTTTAGCTCTTAAGCCCTAAAACCCCTAATGAGCCCTATTTCGTCAATTAGCCCATTAGGCCCGTTTAGTCCAAATTTCATATTCAGTTACCTTGTTTTAGCTGTTCTTACGCCTACAGTTCATTTTATTACCCTTAAACCCATTTTTACCTAAATGGGCCCAAATTGCCCATTGGGCCCATACTCGGCCCACCGAGGCCCCAACTTACAGTAACGCCCAAAATTTCGTGGCTAACTCCCCCTTCAGTACCGACTTCATATCCAAAGTTTCCCTACCAACTTGTGAGTGTTCGCACTCTCACAAGCCCTCGAAATGCCCAATCTTCGGCATTTCGGCTTTTCCGCATTTGCCAACATGCACAATGAAGGGGTTCAGAATCACACACCTGTTTTGCGGTTTCACCAACGAGATCTCCTATGCGACAGTTCCTACAACCCAAAATCTAATTGATTAATCAATAGATCTACGAAAAACCAAAGCTACAATCCTTTACCACATTCGGCCATACCCCTTAATGGCCTAAAAATCTTACCTTTACCGATTTAGATCGCTTTAGATCTAGATCTGATGATTCCGATGCCTTTACTGCCTCACTTGCTCGCCTCCTTCGCAACTATCACTCAAAGAACAAAGAAAAACACCACTTGATTTACTAAAAGTCCAAATCGGCAAAGTCCCCAACTTTAGGGACTTTCGGCTTTTCCAACACATGAAATATTGAACAGATCTGAGGTATTAAACACTTACCAATGATTTCTCTTCGATTCCTACACAGATCTGATGCAAATCTGCCCCTTGAACGCTAGTAGAACCCTTAACTATGAGATCTGAAATTTTCGGCTATCTCCCTACACTAATGGTGATTTCGGCTTTTCAACTAGAGAAGAAGATGGCGATTCGAGCTGTGAGTTTGGGTGATGGTGTCGACAATGAAGTGGCTCAAGGGAATGTAGTAATCGGCCACAACAAGTGAAAGGAATAGGGGTAATTCGGCTTACAAGAAATTGGCAAAAAAAGAAAGCAGTTTTCGGGATTTCTGGCACTTTGAGCAATCGGCTATGGCTATTTTTGGAGGGATAGAATCGAAAGAAATTGCAGATCTGAGTATGATAGAGTGTTTGGCTATGGGGAAGATCAACAGAGTAAAAAGAAAATAAGAAAAGCAATGATAGAGAGGAAGAAGAAGAAGAAATCGGCTAGATACTCTTAGGGAGGCCAATTTCGGCTTTTTTTGACTGAAAAGAGAATAATAACACCTAAGGTGGCTAACCCTAACTCTCATGACAGAAAATAGAAAAAGACAAAACCCTAATAATTCCCCTAAAACAATCGGCCCAAGTCCCTGAAGCCCCTTGCCGAATTCCCACTTAAATTAGGCTTATGCTTTAAAAATTAAAAAAACACTATGCTTACCTTGTAACTCGAACCCTTGTCCTTGCATACCCACTTAGGCGCCACTTTCTTAGGAGCTTAGTGGCGCCACCTTGCCACTCTACCAAGGCTCCCTTTGTGACATATTTTACACGATTTTTCTTAAAGGCCCACTTAACCAAGTCCCCTTTCACTTGAAAATCCAACTTAAGATTTTACCGGGTTTTAACTTAAGCTTGGGCCTTCTAAAGGCCCACTAACACATGTACATACATTTTCAACCTTCAGAACACCAAAATTTTAAAATTTCACTAAAAATTCACAAAACCCGAAAAATCCCGAAAATCAGGGCGTTACAACGTTAGTCCTAGAATCGACTAAACCGTAGCTCTTATACCAATCAAATGTAACACCCCTAACCCGTATCCATCGCCAGAATGGGGTTATGAGGCATTACCAGACTAAGCTCATCATCCCATCAATCATAAATATGCATAAGCTCAAACTCTTAAACCAACCGAAATAAATATCATATATAACTAATTTGAACTTTATACCAATCATTTCATAACATTTTTCGAGCACGTGCTTATAATGTATTTCATAAGCATTTAATAATAAATACATCATTTTACCCCATAGCCATTTTCGCATGTCTTAATATATACATTCCCAAAATCAAACACATTATCTAGCCTATACATGCCATAGGTTCGAATTCAAACTTTTGAAAGTACCTATAATAGTCGATAATGTGATAGACTTCGCTGACGATCCTCGAGCTCGTAACTAGGTTCCAAAATCTATAAAACAGAGACAAATGTACACACACAAAGTAAGCTAACATAGCTTAGTAAGTCATAAGCAAATAATTTACTAAGTATACATTAACATTGTAGCTAATTTACTAAATCAAACCAAATCTCAACTACATGTACATCTATATTCTCTCTTACACATTTCATCATACTAACATTAACATTTAATATATATAGAACCAAATGTACACTTAACCTTTGATACAAATACCTATAATTCTCACTTTACTTTCTTATACAAATATCATTAAACTAAATAGGATCAAACATAATTACATATAATCTTGCATAACTTTCTTTTGGCCAATTACTCATTTACTCAATAACTAGATTAACCATCATAAGCAACATCATGAAATATCTCATTTTGGCAGAATACATTAGCATCCAATAAGCATATAGCTAACATGGTAATATTATATTCATATCATCAATTCAAAGTACGAAACTTACCTTTTTTTTAATACATTAACTAACACATACCTGAACCTTTTAGTTCGGTTTCACATATGGTCTTAACTTATCATTGCCCATTAAACCATTCAAAATTAAATAGGATACCCGAATAATCACACATATCGTACAATACCAACGTACCAGACGTGGTCTTACATGTAACCACATATCGATGCCACTGTCCCACACAAGGTCTTACTCAAAATCACATATCGATGCCACTGTCCCACACAGGGTCTTACTCAAAATCACATATCGATACCAACGTCCCAAACGTGGTCTTACACGAGAACACATATCGGAAATCCTATGTCATGACATATGTATCCTAGCTATTCTTAAGGTTCGTACGGGGCTTTCAGACGTCATATCTCAATCGAATCGAATTCGTAAACAAAGCTCGCAAGCATTTACACATTCGGTTACACATGTATACTTTCACATAATTCATTTCAGCATATAAAGTTCACATATATTCAAAATTAACAGCATTTATTTGCTTAAAGACTTACCTCGGATATCGACGGATGATATTTTTGTTTTTCCCCTATCCAAGTCTGATTTCTTTTGTTCTTGATCTATACAATTTCAAACTAAGCTCATTCAAACACAATTTCATTCAATTTAATCCAAAAACACATAAATGGGTAATTTACCATTTTACCCCTGACATGCCACTCTTTTTACAATTTAGTCTAATTTGCAAAAAACACAAAACATGTAAATTTTGCACATACCATGCTTAGGCCAAATTTTCCTTATACTCATAAAAGTCCACATATTTCATTTATTTCATATTTCAGTCCCTTAATTTATTATTTTTGTAGTTTAGCCCTATTTACTCAAAATCATCAAAATTTCCAATACAAAACATGTTAATCCAAAACATATCTTTCATAATTAATCATCAAACATCATAAAACACAATTATTCATCAATGGCATAACTTAAAATATTCATCAAAATCAGAAATTCAAGCATGGGTCGGATAGTATTCGAATCAACGATCTCAAAAACGTAAAAATTATCAAAAACTGAAACAAAACTAACCTTGAATTAGATCTAACAATAGCCGAATGTGTGAAACTCTTTTTCTTTTCTTAATATCCAGTGATGAAACAAACATTATGAATGCATGATAATTATTTTATGTTTTATCATAACATATTTTATTTGTCATTTTACTTATTTAACCTTTATAATATAATCACTAAACCATTAACACTAAGTTCATAGCCATCCACCATTATTAACTAAGGTATATTTACAACATAAACACTTCATTTTATAAAGACATATTTAATTCAGCCCTTAACAATTAAACCATCTAATTTTCATTTTTCACGATTAAGCCCTTTTATCAAATGATGCATCCAAACGACGAAATTCAAACACGAAAATTTCACACGTGTAAATTTACACAAATTAAACACATAAAATAATATTAAAATATTTTTCTGACTCGGATTCATGGTCTCGAAATCACTATTCTGAATAGGGTCTAAATCAGGCTGCCACATAATATACTTATAATTTTTCAAACGGATTGGTTTAATAAAAACCCATCATTTACATTAATATCATTTGTATTTGTCCTCAGTAGTTTTTGCATACAAAATAAAATGAGCAAGCATATATTGGCCCACTGATTAGCTAATTTTTAACTAATATTAAGTTACGTTATGTGGTTGAATCATAGTGCGAGAAGATTACTTATATTAGTAGATAATCTAAATAAGCCATATTCTCATGAAATTGAGCAAATCAATTAAAAGACTATTATGTCTCCTATCAAGTCCTATTAGAGAAATATCTTGTCTTGAGTATCAGAGCGGATGACTCCCAAAAGATAAAGACATAGATATGATTGTCTTTAATAGACAATATATAAAAAAACTAAGAAGAGTAAGTCCTAAATCTGTTTGTAGATTTTTTCACTTACGGTGTTCATAATGTGACTTACCTCAATCCTAAGTAAGTGATTGGCTATGTGTGATGACCCGTATGCTTTGATGTATCGAAAGCCTGAGTTCAATTAGAAACAGAGTCAATGTAACCTCCTGCAACTTAACCCAGACGTTATGGCCAAATTGTGGAGGTCACACTAGCCACCGAAGTGGCCCAGTAAAACATTCAATTTCGTAAAAATTCAAAAACTAATTTTTGTTTAATCCATTTTTCTGTCTGTCGAAGATCAAAACATGTTTCTAATAAGTTTAACCAAAATCATTATCTTTTCAGTTCGGAGTTAGTTTAGGGACTAAAACGCTAAGGTTTTAAACCATTTGAAACCATGATTTATTTTTAGGTTCAAATAAAAATTTATTCTATCTTACATTTTGTGAATTGAACTTAATGTCCAAAGTTTTATTCATGATAAAAATGATACATTTTTCATGCCAAAATTAAATAATTAACTTTTCCAGTTTTTGTGATATAAAGTGTAATGCAAAACCCAAAACCAAATGGGTAACCAAGTCCTTGCCACAGGTTGTTTATACAAGGCAAAAACCAATCAGAGATTATAAAATGGGTTTTGTTTTAATTTTGATAAAATTTGACAACCATCCTTCAAATGTGAAGTTTGAGCCCCAACCTCACGAGTTATTTGGAAAAGATGAAAAAACTAAAAGGGGTGAGCTATGAAGCTCAGTGTGGTCTTAACATATGAGTGATGTCGAAATAATTTTTTAATTTTGAAAAACGTGAGTCGACTTAAAAACGAAAAAAGGAGTTGCCACCAATCTTTTTTCGAGGTGTGATCGGGTCACCTTGAGATTGATCATTTTAATAAAATATTTTGATTTATTAAAACAATGATTTTGGTCTACGAAATTTGAGAACACGGGTTCGGGAGTTGGTTACGCACGAGGAAGAATTAGCACTCTCGTAACGCCAAAAATTGGTACCTAATTGATTAATTAATGTCTTAATGTCGAAAATTTGAAAAGACTTTAAAATATGATCCTTTTTATTAAAAAATGATTTAATAAATCAAAATGGATGTTAAGACCCTCTTGTCCCAAAGTAATAAAAATATCACATCCAGTACGTTAGGATATGGTATTTTAAACCCTCGAAACTAAGCTTATCTTTTAATTTTCAAAACTCATGCATTTAAATTCTAAAAGGATATTCGATATTTGGGTTAAAAGAGAAAAATCGAAACCCAGTAAGTTAGGGCACGATCTCTCAAGTTTTCCAAATACGGAATATTGCCTTTATTTTTAAAAGTTTTCTTTTTGAATTCGGGGAAAATTTTGATGCAATATTCAAACGATGTATAAATAAAAGAACATTGATGAAAAATGACAATATGAAAATATAGATTAATAGCTTATAGAACACAAAATGACAATAATCACATCATATACATTATTTAAGAAACTAACATCAATAATCAAAAACAAATGAATTAAAAGATATATATATATATATATATATATATATATAACAATTTAAAAATACAAAATAAATTGAAATAGAATGTAAAAACAAAAAAAAATGATAAAAAAATAAGTTAAAATAACCAAAAATCTGAAAATAGATAATATACAAAATGACTTAAAAATATGTGACAAAACTTAAAATAGGTGATATATATACACACATATATATAAATGTAAAATAAATCACATGAAAAAAAGGGCTTAAAATAAACAATGTAAAAAGACATTTAAAATAAAAAATATATGAAAGAGTTTAAAAATAATATGTAAATGAATTTAAAATAAATAATATGTAAAATAGTTTAAAAATAATAATAATAATCATGATAATATTAATATAAATAATAAGTAATCAAAAGTTTAAAGGGACATAGATAAATAAACAATAAGATTATATAAAAAAAAATTTTAAAAAGAAATGAATGTAATAGTAAGTAAGTAAATATATATAAAAAATAATAATTAGATTAAAATAATTAGTTTAATAATATAATAATAATGGTAATAATACAATAATAATAAAGTTGAAAATAATAATAATAATAAATTAATAAAAACATAAGTAATAATGAAATTCACCAAATAAAAAATGAATAACTTATTTTAGTGCAAAAGACTGAAGAAATAAATAAAATAATAAATAAAAAAGGGTAAAAATATGGAAATTAAGTGGCCCAGGATTAAATTGCAATTTGGGCAGCATTTTGGGGTGAATTTTCAAAAACAAAAAAAATTAGGCCGATTAAGGGATTACTTTGAAACGCGCGCAACAAGGGAGGGACTAACTGGGTAACTGTGCCCTATTCCCAAAACGGCATCATTCTGCTGTTCACTTTCCAAATGGTCAGAGGACCAGATTGAAATAAAAATAAAATAAAAAGGGCAAATTAAAAATAAAATAAAAATAGAAATTGGACGAAATTGCATAGCAATGAAAATGCGGAAGGACCAAGGGAGACAATAGCCCCTTGGTAAAAAAACACGCGGATCCTTCCCCCAGGCGGGTCGAGTCGCGGGTCGGCCTCCTCAAAACGAAGCCGTTTTGCGTCTGGGGAGGCCACATGAAATGATGTCGTTTCGGGGGAGTATTTAAACCTAGATTTTTGTTAAAAAAATTCATTCTTATTCTCCCTTTTAAAAAAAAAAAACTAAAAAACTCTCCAAACCACCTCACTCATCTTCCTTCTCCACCCGATTGGGCTCCTTCGGTGATCAGCCACACCGCCATCGTGGCCAGTGGCTAGCGATGTAGAAAACGGGCTTTTCGTCCTGCTTTGAAGCGCACTTGAAGGCCGAGTCTTCCAAAAATAGAAAGGGCGAAAGAAAGGTCCCTCCCCTCCCTCTTTAGGTTTGACTTCAGCGATGAAGAAGAAATCTCCGACGACGAGTCACAGGGAGATTCCGGTGAGGTCTTTTTTCTTTTTTTTATTTCCTTTTTATTTCGTATCTAAAAAAAAATAAAAATGAAAACTTAAAGAAAAAAAAATCACATTAAAATTTTCAATCTATTTTTCTTTGTATTCGAAATTTGCTATATCTTTGTATTGATTGTGTATATTGTCTCTTTGTTTTGTATATATTTTTGTGTCCCCTTTTACACTCATTACAGTTGGCTTTTATAGCCGGAATAAAAGAATAAATACAAGATTCTGATTTTGAGCAGTATTATTGCTACTGACTATTTGCTGATGATTGCTTTTTTAGCCAGTGGACATACGGCAGTGATGGCGTGACTCGTACGATGACAACGACGTGGTTGAGGCTGCGGCGCAAGGGAAACCTAGGGTTTCCAGACCTGTAAACCCTTTGGGCCATTTGGGCCGATTCTGCTATTGGGCCAGTATTTGGATCAAGGATTTGGCTAATTTGGGCTTGGAATATGGATTATGTATTGGGCTTGGGTTTATTGGGTTTTTTACATGCAAGCCCATTTGGGCTATTGTAATTTATTAATTTTTATTATTTTTTGGTTTTTCGTTGTGGTATGGGCTTGTTTGTTGGTTTTATTGGTTTTTAGTTTTTGACTGTTAACAGTCTTCGGCTGTTAACAGTCCTGGGCCTTTGTATTCGAATTGGACATTTCATTTTGGGTTTTATTTTGTTTCATTCTTTGGTTTGAAGCCTGGACAAAAATGGGCCATAACAAGTGGTAATTAAATAGAGCAATAAAAAATATCATACAAACATGCTATGCAAAGTACAAATTAGAATCACGATTTCCACAAAATTCATAGTATCCAATAACAAGCTCATGAATGACAGTGTAACACCCCGAACCCGGCCCAGACGTTATGACCAGATCCGATGTGTCACATTGGAACATTTTTGTAAAAACCCATGGTTTGTTCCTAAAACCTTTTCTAAAAGAGTTTTAAAAGATTGTCTTTGCCCTGACAGTGAATGGAAGCTGTGCACCAGGTAGGTATCCGAAACAGAGGAGGTGAGCCATGAAGGCTGCTTAAGTACCAGGCTCTTGATTGGATCCAATCCTCGACATGCCCACAACCATTGCCACACTTTGTGTTGTTGATAAGTTTTTGAAATTATCTTGAGTTGGAGTTCTTTCCAAATGATAGTTTAGATGAAATATTTTATTTTATCATTGTGTATTTTGAAATCGAGAGTTATTTAAAAGACGTAACCTAGGTCTAACCCATTTTGAAACATTAATAGCAGCGCAGAATATAAAGTTTAAAAACCAAATTACCCCAAAAGATAATAGTTAAAATGGCCTTATTACACCCCAAAATCAGACAATAATAATAATTAAATAAAACTTATTTAAATGCAGTTATTTAAAAATCCAAATGAACACCATGGCCACTCTGAATTCCCTCTGGCTCCAAGTCTCCATATCAAGGCTCACCTGCAAGGTTTAGGAAAGGGGGGTTGAGTTTGGAACTCAGTGTATAACAAGCCCTTTCGGAGCCCAAATCCATACATGTACAAGTTCAATTTTCATCATACACTGGGCCGAAGCCTTTCGGTTAACTGTTACTGGGCCGAAGCCTTTATATTACTCATATCGCTAGGCAAAAGCCTTTCTGTAAACGGTATGGCCCATAGGCCCATTTCAATATCACATATGTCAAACCATGCATGTATACAAAAGCCCAATTGGGGAGACTACTCAACCCACCATCCTCTACTCTCCACCCGTACCAACCAAACTCTCCATGTGGGGAATAACTCAACCCACCCAGCCAAACTCTCCACTGGCAGCATAGCTGCTTTATCATATAACTGGAGGCCTAGCCTCTTTTAATAACTGGGGCAGAAGCCCTTTCGGTAAACTGGGGCAAAAACCATTTTCGGTATACTGGGGCAAAGCCCTTTAACACTTCCTCCATCATATAATAACCCAACCCATGCATTTAATGAGTAAAACATGGCATATCGTATACATTTCATAGCATATCATGTGCGTATCATGTGCATTTCATGTCATAGCATGTAAAATAACAATATCACAATCATCATATTCAGAATGAAACCCTAGGGGTATAATAGACATTTTCACCTAGGGCCAAAATAGACATTTTCATGTTTTAAGCGTAATTACGTAATTTTATCCATTATTAGGGTTTTTATACTTGTTAACAAATTATCAACGTTATTAAGTGTTTATACGGGGATTTTGTCCATTTTAACCAATTTAGACCTTTTGGGCCTAAAACCCCTATTGGGCCCTACGTAGCTGATTTAATCATCTTGGCCCATTTAGCCTATGTTCCATAACGGTTTTAACATTCTCAACATGCAATTTATCCATATTTCATTTTCTACCAGATTTACCCAAATGGGCCTGAAAGCTCATTGGGCCTAATTTTAGCCCATCGAGGCCCAACGTACCAAATTGCACGAAATTGTGCTCTTACCTGATTCATCCATTTCGTTTTCTGCGTCCATCGTAATCGAACTCATCCACATACCATCATGTGTTTACAAGTTACAACAACAACAAAATTCGATATTTCGGCTTTTAAGCAATATGAATCTAAGCTATTACGGGGTATGTTACACACCTGCTAAATAACGATCGATTTCTCAAAGTCTACCACGCGCTTGTCTTACATATGTTTATTTGACATATCAGGTTTCGAAATCCAAGTGAGTAATAATATAATCTATCAATATCATTCAGCCACTACCCCTAATGCCGTAGATTACTTACCTTTGCCGGATTCGACGATTCGAACTAAGTTTATTCAATACCGATTCTCCAAACCTTGCTGCTCCTCCAAAATAGCCCACTTTGCTACAAGAGATCATAAAACTGAATGAAAAAGGCCTAATAAAGCCTAAACCACAAATCGGCAACCTCTCTAATTCTTAGGGAGTTTTGGCCTTTCATAACATCCATAACACCGAATAGACTAACGATACGAGTACTTACCACAATTACCTTTTTGTACTACTCTAAACTTGAAGCAGCCCAAACTCCCAAATGCTAACAGAAATCGCACCACAAGATCCTAAGATTCGGCCACCAAGTCTCCAAAAGGTGCTGTGCTTCGGCTTTTGGATCAAAGAAATAAGATATGGTTATGACCAGAAAGGAGTGTTGGTAGAAGAGTTTAAGGGCTTTTAGGAAAGAATAGGAATCGGCAAAAGAAAAGAATAGGAGTTTACCTTTACATAGAAATCGACTGCCCCCTTTGAATCCTTCGGGATTTGGTTTATGTACTATTCGGCTAACAGGAGAAAAGAGAGGATGATAGGTTTGGCTTTTACTAGAAATTAATGGGAGAAAGAATGAGGGAAAGAGAGTTTGTGGAAGGAAAGAATGAAAGAAAATGAGAGAGTTTTGGCTTATGGACAATCGGCACAAGTGAGAAAAGAAGAAAAAAAATGCTAAACTACCTTAGTAGCAGAATTAGCACTACAACACCCCATTGGCCGGCCACACTTCTTCCCATTTCAAAAACTCCTAAAATCCCTCCTAGATATGCTCCGCCTTATCTCTCCGTTATCCATGCACTTGACCAATTCAAACTCTTGTCAACAGAGTTCCTCTCAACCTCAAATTCTTGCCTACTCAAGACACAAAAATAAACAACATAAATACCTACATAGTGAGTCGAACCTAGGCATTCTCCCTTCCACTTACATGCCACATTTTTAGGAGACTAGTGGCGTCACTTAGCCACTCTACCAAGGCTCCTTTTGTGATACATTTTACCTACATCTTTTGATAAGTCCTCCTAACCAGAGCCCCTAATTCTTAAAGTCCAAAATTCAAAAATTCTACCGAGTTTTGGCCAACTCATGGGCCTTCCATAGGCCCATTTACACACTCTAAATATGAATTTCACAACCACATACCAACATTTAAAATTTTACCAAACATCGCACAAAATTACTAAGCCCCAAAAATTAGGATGTTACAACTCTACCCTCCTCAAAGAAATTTCAGCCTCGAAATTTACCTGGCCCAAAAAGTTGAGGGTATTGCTGACGCATCGCTTCTTTAGGTTCCCAAGTAGCTTCTTCTCTACCGTGGTTTCTCCAAAGTACCTTCACTAATGGGACTGATTTTCTTCTCAACACTTTAACATCGCGATCAAGTATCTGCACTGGTTCTTCTTCGAAGGTTAAATCTGCTTGTACCTCAATGTCTGCAACTAGCACAATGTGAGTAGGGTCAAAATGATATTGCCTTAGCATGGATACATGAAAGACGTCGTGAATACGATCCAGTTCCAGTGGTAACTCTAGCTGATAAGCGACTGGTCCTATTCGCTTTACAATCCTATAAGGTCCAATGAATCGCAGACTCAACTTGCCCTTCTTACCAAATCTCAATACATTCTTCCAAGGCGAAACTTTAAGAAAGACCATGTCACCTATCGTATACTCAATATCCTTACGCTTTAAATTCGCATAAGACTTCTGTCGATCTGCTGCCTCTTTCAAACGGTCTCTGATTACCCTAACCTTGTCTTCAGTATCAGCCACTAACTCTGGTCCAAGTACTCGTCTCTCTCCCAACTCAGTCCAACAAGTAGGCGAACGACATCTTCTCCTATACAGTGCCATCTGAATAGTTGCTTGATAACTGTTATTATAAGTAAATTCCGCCAACGGCAAGTAATCCTCCCAGCTGCCCCTAAAGTCGATCACACAACCCCTCAACATGTCCTCTAAAATCTGAATAACTCTCTCTGACTGCCCATCTGACTGAGGGTGAAAAGCTGTACTAAAATCCAGTCGCGTTCCTAACGCCTCATGCAATTTCCTCCAAAATCGAGATGTGAATCTTGGGTCTCGATCAGAAATTATTGACACTGGCACTCCATGCAACCGCACTATCTCTGCTACATACAACTTGGCTAACCTCTGAAGTGAATAATCTGTTCGAACAGGTATGAAATGGGCAGATTTTGTCAGCCCATCCACAATCACCCAAACTGAATCTTTCTTGGAAGGTGTCACAGGCAACCCACTTACAAAATCCATGGTTACTCTTTCCCACTTCCAAAGTGGTATTTTTACTGGCTGCAACAATCCTGAAGGCAGTTGATGCTCGGCTTTTACTTGTTGACACGTTAAACATTTCCCACCAAACTCAGTCACTTCTCGCTTAAGCCCAGGCCACCAATATAGCTCTCGCAGGTCTCGATATAACTTATTCCCTCCTGGATGCATAGCACAAGGTCCACCATGAGCCTCTTTCAAAATCATCAATCTTAGATCCGAGTCCTTCGGCATACAAATTCTTCCTCGGAAATAAAGAATTCCATCACTATTTAATCCAAAGTCCAAATTCTCCTCCTTCTCAGCTTGCTGAAATCGAGAACCCAACGATTCATCCAACAACTGTTGCCTCTTAATTTGTTCTACCCAAGTCGGTTTTACTTGTAACTCTGCCAACAGACTCCCATTGTCATCAAGCTCAATCGTGCAAACATTGCTTTTAATTTTGCTATAGTCCTTCTACTCAACGCATCCGCCTTGCCTGGATGGTACTCAATCGAACAATCATAATCTTTCAACAATTCTATCCACCTCCGATGTCTAAGATTCAGCTCCTTTTGAGTCAATAGATACTTAAGACTTTTATGATCTGTATAGATGATGCACTTCTCCCCATATAAGTAATGCCTCCAAATTTTAAGCGCGAAGATCACCGCCGCCAGTTCTAAATCATGAGTAGGATAGTTCACCTCGTGAGGCTTAAGCTGCCTTGAAGCATACGCAACCACATTTCCCTCTTGCATCAACATACAACCCAAACCTACATGTGATGCATCGCTATACATAGTGAAATCTTTACCAGACTCTGGCTGGATCAACACTGGTGCCTCGGTCAAAACTTTCTTTAATTTCTCAAAAGCTTCCTGCTACTGCTCGGTCCACACAAACGGTACTCCTTTCCTTGTGAGTTTCATCAATGGTGCCGCCAGTACAGAGAATCCTTCCACAAATCTTCAATAATACCCTGCCAACCCTAGGAAACTTTGAATTTTCGACACTGACCTCGGTGGCTTCCATTCCAGAATCACCTCAATTTTCCGAGGATCCACTTTAATCCCCTCAGTAGAAACGACATGACCCAAGAAGGTTACCTCCTTCAACCAAAATTCACACTTGCTGAACTTCGCATAGAGTTGCTTTTCCCTTAATACTTGCAGAACGGTACGAAGATGCTCATCATGCTTTTCTTCTGTTTCTGAATACACCAAAATATCGTCGATGAACACAACTACGAACTGATCCAAATATGGCTGAAATACTCGATTCATCAAGTCCATGAATGCTGCTAGTGTGTTAGTCAGTCCAAAGGGCATAACTAGGAACTCGTAATGACCATATCGAGTTCTGAATGCCGTCTTATGAATATCCACCTCTTTGACTCTCAACTGATGATATCCTGACCGAAGGTCGATTTTCGAAAATACCGATGCTCCTCTCAACTAATCGAACAGATCGTCGATTCTTGGCAAAGGGTACTTGTTCTTGATCGTCAGTTTGTTCAGCTGCCGATAATCGATACACATTCGCATGGTTCCATCCTTTTTCTTTACGAACAACACTGGTGCGCCCCACGGGGAAACACTTGGTCTTATAAATCCTCTGTCTAATAGTTCTTGTATCTGAGCTTTCAATTCTACCAACTCCTTTGGTGCCATCCTATAAGGTGCAATGGACACCGGAGCCGTTCCAGGTAACAGGTCAATTCCAAACTCAACCTCGCGATTTGGAGGTAATCCAGGAAGCTCCTCAGGAAAAACATCTTGGAACTCTTTGATGGTCCTGATTGTCTCTACAGTCACATTTTTAGGCTCAGCTTGACTTACAAAGGCCAAGTATGCCTCACCACCTTTCTGAATCAACTTCTCAGCTTTTAAAGCTGAAACCACATTAAACAAATAGTTCCTTCGCTCCCCTATGACTAATACCTCCTCATCCTCAATAGTTCTTAATACCATCCTCTTAGCAGCACAATCCAATGTTGCCCTATGCTGAGTTAACCAATCCATTCCTAAGATAAGATTAAATTCTCCAAATGGCAGTTCCATTAAATCTCCTACAAATACCTTATCTTGAGTCTCTAGAGGCACCTTCCTAAAGAGTTTATCAACCTTAACCGAGTGACTAAAAGGGCTTATCACTGATACCTCACTCACAGTCTCCTCAGGATGCACACCTAACACCCCAGATACATCATATGCAACATACGAATGAGTGGAACCAACATCTATCAAAGCAGTATAAGGCGTTCTATGTATGAAAAACGTACCGGTTATAACATCAGGAGCATCACCCTCCTCTCGACATCGTGCAGCATAAACCAACACTGGCTGACGAGCTTCAGCATGACCAGCACCCCTGCCAGGTGCCCCACATCCTCGTCCATTACCATTACCACCTCTGTCTTGCCCACGACCTCTCTGTGGTGGTGGTCCCCCTCGCACTGGTTGAACAGCCCTTGGCTCAGCAACTTGATCCTGAGCTGCTCTCCTAGGACACTCTCTGAACTTGTGTTCCTTGGACCCACATCGGAAGCATCCCCCAGTTCTTTTCCAACACTCACCCAAGTGTACTCTACCACAATCCCTGCAAACTGGTGGTTTAACGGTATTCACTGGAACTGCTCGTACTGGTTCCTCCACTCTGGCTCGTTTAACATTTCTGTATACAGCACCCGATGGTCCAGAATCCCTCCTAAATTTAGGTCGATCCCTCTGACGATTCTGTTGCTCAACCCATTTAACTTCCTCAACTATCTTGGCCTTTTCTACTAACGCAGCAAAATCCCGCTCCCTCTGCGGAGCTATCAGCACCCTAAGCTCTTCTCGAAGGCCATCCTCAAACCGAACGCTACGCTCGTATTCAGTCGCAACTATCCCACTAGCATATCGGCTCAACCTCAAAAATTCTGCCTCATACTCGGCAACAGTCTTATTACCCTGGGTTAAATTCAGGAATTCCTTACGATGAGCATCCACATAACTAGCTCCAACATACCTGCCCTTAAAAGCAGTCTTAAATAAATCCCAAGTTACCCGCTCCGCCGGAGTACTCTCTTTTACTGTGATCCACCACTGGTAAGCCTCGTCTCGCAGCAACGATACAGCCCCTTTCAGCTTTTGCTCCACAGAGCAATCTAAGTCATCCATAATCCGCTCGGCTGCCTCCAGCCAATATTCTGCCACGTTTGGGGCTACTCCAGATACGCCCCTAAAAACTTCTGCTCCGTTGGCCCGAAGTCGCTCAGAGATAGATCCTCTATTCACTGTCCCAGTACTAGCTCTAGCAACCCTCTCTAAGACCCTTAGCATCGCTTGGGACAAAGCATCATCTCCCGCAGCACGATCATGTGACCGAGTCTCGGTTGCTTGTGGCACAAATACCTCATCAACTGGCCTATGCCCTGAAGATGAAGATTTAGCTTGCGCTCTTCCGCGACCACGTCCGCGGCCCCGTCCACGAGTTCCTCTGGTACTCATATCGAATTATCTGATTACGAATTTTATGACATTAGCTTAATATTTCAGTTGTTTATTGCGAGATGTCTTATGGTAATATAGTAGTTCAGAGATTGTTTTCGCGACGTTGTATTCTAGCTACAGTCTCGATCTTAATGTTTTTAGCTCTACCCTATCTAAAGTAACATAGTAGGGTCTTGGTTCTATCTATAGCATCAATATCAATAATAGTATCATATCATCTTAACATCATTTTAATATCAAATGATAAGGAAAGTATACTTACAGACTTGGTGCCGGGAATTCAGTGTGCCACTTCCTTCTTCAAACCATTTAAAAACATATATTTCATTACAAAAATAAGTTAAAAGAATTTATTTATTTTACTGGTATTTTGGAATCCTTAAAATGTAATTATTTTGAAATTATTGAAAAAGCCCGTTAAAACCCACAGCCGAGTTGTTGCAACCTGGCTTTGATACCACTAAATGTAACACCCTAAACTCGGCCCAGACGTTATGACCAGATACGATATGTCACATTGGAACATTTTCGTAAAAACCCATGGTTCGTTCCTAAAACCTTTTCTAAAAGAGTTTTAAAAGATTGTCTTTGCCCTGAAAATGAATAGAAGCTGTGCACCAGGTAGGTATCCGAAACAGAGGAGATGAGCCATGAAGGCTACTTAAGTACCAGGCTCTTGATTGGATCCAATCCTCGACATGCCCACAACCATTGCCACACTTTGCGTTGTTGATAAGTTTTTGAAAGCTGGAGTTCTTTCCAAATGATAGTTTAGATGAAATATTTTATTTTATCATTGTGTATTTTGAAATCGAGAGTTATTTAAAAGACGTAACCTAGGTCTAGCCCATTTTGAAACATTAATAGCAGCGTAGAATATAAAGTTTAAAAACCAAATTACCCCAAAAGATAATAGTTAAAATGGCCTTATTACACCCCAAAATTGGACAATAATAATAATTAAATAAAACTTATTTAAATGCAGTTATTTAAAAATCCAAATGAACACCATGGCCACTCTGAATTCCCTCCGGCTCCAAGTCTCCATATCAAGGCTCACCTGCAAGGTTTAGGAAAGGGGGGTTGAGTTTGGAACTCAGTGTATAACAAGCCCTTTCGGAGCCCAAATTCATACATGTACAAGTTCAATTTTCATCATACACTGGGCCGAAGCCTTTCGGTTAACTGTTACTGGGCCGAAGCCTTTATATTACTCATATCGCTAGGCAAAAGCCTTTCTGTAAACGGTATGGCCCATAGGCCCATTTCAATATCACATATGTCAAACCATGCATGTATGCGAAAGCCCAATTGGGGAGACTACCCAACCCACCATCCTCTACTCTCCACCCGTACCAACCAAACTCTCCATGTGGGGAATAACTCAACCCACCCAGCCAAACTCTCCACTGGCAGCATAGCTGCTTTATCATATAACTGGAGGCCTAGCCTCTTTTAATAACTGGGGCAGAAGCCCTTTCGGTAAACTGGGGCAAAAGCCCTTTTCGGTATACTGGGGCAAAGCCCTTTAACACTTCCTCCATCATATAATAACCCAACCCATACGTTTAATGAGTAAAACATGGCATATCGTATACATTTCATAGCATATCATGTGCGTATCATGTGCATTTCATGTCATAGCATGTAAAATAACAATATCACAATCATCATATTCAGAATGAAACCCTAGGGGTATAATAGACATTTTCACCTAGGGGCAAAATAGACATTTTCATGTTTTAAGCGTAATTACGTAATTTTATCCATTATTAGGGTTTTTATACTTGTTAACAAATTATCAACGTTATTAAGTGTTTATACGGGGATTTTGTCCATTTTAACCAATTTAGACCTTTTGGGCCTAAAACCCCTATTGGGCCCTACGTAGCTGATTTCATCATCTAGGCCCATTTAGCCTATGTTTCATAACGGTTTTAACAGTCTCAACATGCAATTTATCCATATTTCATTTTCTATCAGATTTACCCAAATGGGCCTGAAAGCCCATTGGGCCTAATTTTAGCCCATCGAGGCCCAACGTACCAAATTGCACGAAATTGTGCTCTTACCTGATTCATCCATTTCGTTTTCTGCGTCCATCGTAATCGAACTCATCCACATACCATCATGTGTTTACAAGTTACAACAACAACGAAATTCGATATTTCGGCTTTTAAGTAATATGAATCTAAGCTATTACGGGGTATGTTACACACCTGCTTAATAACGATCGATTTCTCAAAGTCTACCACGCGCTTGTCCTACATATGTTTATTTGACATATCAGGTTTCGAAATCCAAGTGAGTAATAATATAATCTATCAATATCATTCGGCCACTACCCTTAATGCTGTAGATTACTTACCTTTGCCGGATTCGACGATTTGAACTAAGTTTATTCAATACCGATTCTCCAAACCTTGCTGCTCCTCCAAAATAGCCCACTTTGCTGCAAGAGATCATAAAACTGAATGAAAAAGGCCTAATAAAGCCTAAACCACAAATCGGCAACCTCCCTAATTCTTAGGGAGTTTTGGCCTTTCATAACATCCATAACACCGAATAGACTAACGATACGAGTACTTACCACAATTACCTTTTTGTACTACTCTAAACTTGAAGCAGCCCAAACTCCCAAATGCTAACAGAAATCGCACCACAAGATCCTAAGATTCGGCCACCAAGTCTCCAAAAGGTGCTGTGCTTCGACTTTTGGATCAAAGAAATAAGAGATGGTTATGACCAGAAAGGAGTGTTGGTAGAAGAGTTTAAGGGCTTTTAGGAAAGAATAGGAATCGGCAAAAGAAAAGAATAGGAGTTTACCTTTACATAGAAATCGACTGCCCCCTTTGAATCCTTCAGGATTTGGTTTATGTACTATTCAGCTAACAGGAGAAAAGAGAGGATGATAGGTTCGGCTTCTACTAGAAATTAATGGGAGAAAGAATGAGGGAAAGAGAGTTTGTGGAAGGAAAGAATGAAAGAAAATGAGAGAGTTTTGGCTTATGGACAATCGGCACAAGTGAGAAAAGAAGAAAAAAATGCTAAACTACCCTAGTAGCCGAATTAGCACTACAACACCCCTTTGGCCGGCCACACTTCTTCCCATTTCAAAAACTCCTAAAATCCCTCCTAGATATGCTCCCCCTTATCTCTCCGTTATCCATGCACTTGACCAATTCAAACTCTTGTCAATAGAGTTCCTCTCAACCTCAAATTCTTGCCTACTCAAGACACAAAAATAAACAACATAAATACCTGCATAGTGAGTCGAACCTAGGCCTTCTCCCTTCCACTTACACGCCATATTTTTAGGAGACTAGTGGCGTCACTTAGCCACTCTACTAAGGCTTCTTTTGTGATAAATTTTACCCACATCTTCTGATAAGGCCTCCTAACCAGAGCCCCTAATTCTTAAAGTCCAAAATTCAAAAATTCTACCGGGTTTTGGCCAACTCATGGGCCTTCCATAGGCCCATTTACACACTCTAAGTATGAATTTCACAACCACATACCAACATTTAAAATTTTACCAAACATCGCACAAAATTACTAAGCCTCAAAAATCAGAATGTTACAGACAGTGCAATCCACTACCGAATCCAACCTTACACGCCATAGTAACAGTTCCCAGAACTCATTCATCCCTACACACCAAAATAGTATTTGCGGATGAGCCGCTAGTATAACAGTAAATTCGATCGATGAACGATTCTGGCTTTTAAATCCTAAAATGGCTTATTAAATTAAAAAAACGGCCCAAAGGCCTAGTTAAAAACAACATCAGCATATTCTGCTAATTTTTCCTTTTTTTTTCTTTATTTTTTTGATTTAATGATTCAATTTCATTTTGAAAATATCATTAATTCATCCTTTTTTTTTTCAATTTTCATCTTTGTTAGGGGTTCTTTCTTTTTTCTAGTTTTCCTTTTAATTTTGGTAAATGATAATTATTGGGTTAATTAGTTTTAACTCCTTAAGTTTTATGTAAACAAAATAAATTTGGGTTATTTAATTTAAGGTCCCTAACATATTCTTAACTTAAAAATTTGACAAAAGTGACACGTATCACCATTTAAGTGGGCCACATGTGCCGTCACGTTAAAAATTAACATTATTATAAACACGTACAACATTGACACATAATTAAAACTTTAGATACCACATTGTTCAGAATCATTTTTCTTTGGACTTCTAATTCTATAATCGCGTTTGTGTTTGGAACAATACTCATACATCAAGTGATCTATGAGTTAGAAAATAGTGGAGAAGCCGATCGGTTGAAAGCAAAGGTTGAAATTATGGGTGAATTCGAAACCGGTCTCGTAGGATTCTATAAGCTCAACTTCATCTAGACTTTTTGAGATACTTTGATTAGATGTTAGGGTGATTCTTATTCCTCAATCGTAGATGTACAAGTTCTCTTCGAAACAGTTTTTGAATCACCTAATTTCGTGGTCTACAACCCAAGATATGGTCATTTTTGTAAATCAATGTCATTCTCTATAAGAGGTTTAAGGTTAATCATTGGGTTTTATAAAGGTAACTTCAACTTAACTTTGTGAGACCTTTTGACCATATTTTTGGGCAATTCCTATGCCAAAATCATAAATCATTGAGTGTGATTCAAAATGGATTTTGAATATTCAAAATCGATTTTAAATCACTTGATTTTGAAGTTTGCAGCTCAAGATATGGTCATTTTCATAAAGGAGTGCATTTCCCTATGAAAAGTTCAAGTTTAATTAGAAATAAACTCCTTAAGCTTGTTAAAGTGAATCAAAACATAACCATGTACTAGATTATTGGTGTTTTGTTGTTCTTAACTATCTGAGTTGATCCTAGATGCATAAAAAAACTTAAAATTTCATCACGTAACCCACCTTTTCCTAATAAAGTTCTTATTGGTCATAAGTTTCTTTTTAAAAGAATTGTTATCGATGATAATTACATTTTATTTTTCTCTTCTCTTTTTACTTTTTGCCTTCTATTTTATTATTTCTCTGCAAATATTTGTTAACTATTTAGATTTTAATTTTATATATTCACTTTGATGAATTTTTTTCTGTTCTTTTTTTTTCATTAGAACTTTTTTTTATAAAACCTGGTATTCAATTAATAAAAGGTGAGTGGCCCAATACAAAAACCAACAGCAATACAAAACGTCAAAAAGAAAGCACATAACAAAACTGAGCTAAAAGAAAAAACGAAAAAGTGCCTAGGAAAACCAAAGGATAAGAAACCAACCACAAACCAAAACCATTAACCAAAAAAAAACCATCCAAATACCAGCCAACCCTTCCAATAGTAGAAACCCTTCAGATCGAAACAAAACAAGAAGGTAAACAACTTTAGAAGCCAGCAATAGAGATTACTAACGAACCTTTTCCACTCTTCAAAGCCTAGAACCATTTCAACACCATTTAAACCATGCAAACTGATCCTTCTCCACCAACGCTGCAACTGAATTTGTGCCTCCTCTACCCAGAAACAGGGGGTGTTCCGGTGACAGCCATCCATTGCCAAAGCGTGCGCTGCCCTATTAACCTCTCTAGGTACAAACTGGTAAGTAACTTCCCTAAAATGCCTTCAAGAACCCTGATATTCTGAGAAATAGATCTCAAGATAGATTTATCATCAATATTTGAGTTTAACTTCTTAATAATTGCAAGGGAATCACCTTCAAGCACAATATTTCTGAAATCTATCTTGCACGAAGTAGAGGGCCCTTTCACACGCACACGCCTCAACTACAAAAACATCAAGCACCTCCATAAAAGGGTAAGTGTACGCACCTATTATTTGGCCTTCAGCATCCCTAGCTAGCACTACTGTAGTAGATCTATTAGTGTTAGCCATAAAGGATGCATCGAAGTTCAACTTAACAGCCCCAATTGGAGGGGGTCTCCACATAACAATTCTTTGGGTTTCAAGGAGGGGACTAAACACATTACTAGAGTTAGAATCATGAAATTAACTCTGAGAAAAACTCATAACTTCATGCATATCAAATTTTAGCCTTTCATTCACAAATTTATTTCTCCTAAACCAAATGGCCTATAAGGAAATAGCTATAAGTTTCTTGGAATTTATATCAGCCTTAAGAAAGGTACTTACGAAGCTTTTTTCCCATTCGAGAAGACAATGTTGGAGTCAAAGGAGAGACGTAGTTAAGACCACAGTTGTCGTAGGGCACTACAAAACCACAAGAGATGATGTACATCCTCCGGGGCTTCCTTACACAAAGGGCAGAAAGCATCAATCCGTAACCTTCTTTTGGCCAGATTAGAGAAATTGGGCACATAGTCCCTAAGAAGATGCCATAAATGGATTTTAATTTTAGCATGAATCTGAATAGCCCAAATTGAAGCATAAATTTTATTGAAATCATCAATTGTAGCCAAGTTATAGTTTGTAGCTAAGGTCTCTTTTGTAATTAAGTTACGATAACCCACTCTTTTGTAATTAAAGAATTGATCTCAAGACTAATATATAAATAAATTTAATATAAAATTAAAATACCTAATTCTAATTTATGTCAAATATATTTGATTTTATAGCACTACATTATACAATTAAATTTCCATTATTTGTAATTAAAACTAAAAAAGTGAATAAGCGGAATAGAAAATATATAGATAAATAATAACAAGAGCATAATAGTCTTTTTATTTAAAATTTTCTTAGCAAGTAGATCTAAGAGATTTATAGGATTTTTTTTAAATTTGAGTTGGTAAGAAAGATTCTAGTTCGGGAAATTCAAGAACTTAGAAATAAGTGAGTATCAGTAGTGAAATTATTGTGGCACCGACATGGTATTGAGGAAGCTACGTGGGAACCATAGGAAAATATGAAATTAAAATACCTAAACCTATTCTCAGGTAAAAATTTCGAAGGTGAAATTTCTTAAGGGGAAAAGTTGTAACGACCCGAAAGAGTGGTGTCTGAACGTGGTTTTGGGACCCCATTTCTGATTATCAAGTTCATAAATATTAAATATTAATATTTACAATGTTAGTATAAAATTTAATTAAATTTTAGTCCTTTAATTTTGTCAATCAAATAGTTAATTAAGGTACAATGACTAAATTGTAAAAGTAGTAAAAGCTAATCACTATGGATTTTTAATTACCTAAAGGACCAAATGAGCAATTAGGCCTTTTAAAATTCACCGAATGCTAGTGGGATTGAATTTACATCCACTTAGTATGTTAATTAAGGTTAACATTTAGTTAATTAATTAAGATTAGTTATGTAACGCCCTGATTTTCGGGATTTCTCGGGTTTAGTGTGATTTTGGGGAAGTTGTGAAAATTGGGTGTTCTGACTGTTGAATTTGTGTTTCAGCATGTTAGTGGGCCATTAGGAGGCCCAAACTCCAGTTAAAATCGGATAAAAATAGCAAAGTATGTTTTTAGTGAAAGGAGGAACATGGTTAAGAGGGCTTTTAAGAAAAACTTAGTAGAAATTGTCATGAAAAGAGCTTTGGCAAAGTGGCAAGGGGGCGCCACTAAGCTCCTAAAAAAGTGGCACCTATGGGGTGTATGAGGTCCATGGTTCGAGTCGTAAGGTAAGCTTCAGTGATTTTTATTTTTGTGTGCATGTGTGGTAAGTGTTGGCACTCAAGTAGGACTCCGTCATGAAGAGTTCAAACTAGTCAGGAGAGTGAATTGAGGAGAGAATTTAGGACATTTGAATTTGAGAGAGTAGTGGCCGGCCATAGGACTCTGTTTAGTGCAAATTTGGCACCCCAAATCAAGGTATGGTATTTTCGGCAATTCAAGGTTAGATGTGCCGAATTCTCTAGGTTAGTAAGTTCTTGTGTTTGCCGATTGTGTATAGAGCTTTAAGGTTGTCATCTTATTACTCTTTTACCGTTTTCCCTCTTCCTTTCTGACCTAGTAGCTGCAACTTACACTCAAGAAACCCCTATTGTCGAATTCACTTGCTGATCGAAACCACTTTGTTTTCTTTCTTCTTTTCTCATACTTCTTCTTTTCTTTCTTTTGCACATTGAATCGGCTCTACCCTTCCATTCTCTCTTCAAGCCGGTTCTATTCCATTGCAAATCCACCTAAGCCGAATCTATCTTCTTCTTTCTCTTTTCTTTAACCTTTGTCGACGAAGCTTTTATTCGAAATCACACCTTAGCCGAATACCTATTTGACCGAAACCATCCCCTTGGTCGATTGCATTTTGACCGAAATCAACCACTCTTTCTTCTCTTGAATCTATCAAAAGCCGAACCCCTAGCCTTTCATCTCTTCTTTTTACCGAATCACTCCACCTATCCTATTGCTAAAACGACAAGGACACTTTACTATAGATCTAAAAGCCGAGCATTCTAGATCCTCTTCTCTGTTGTTGTTTGGGGGTAGATCTACCATAGATCTTGTTTAGGGAGAGCGTAGAAGCGATATTCATCAAGTAAAGTTATCGGTAATTGATTGAAACCTTGAGTACATTCGTTTATTAACATCTAAGGAGAAGCTGAAACCCCTAAGTCCTTAGGGGCTTTGTCGACTTGGTCTATGGATAACATAGTGTTGTATCTTGGTTCTTTTACATGTTAGTTAGCGAAAGAGGAGAGCCATTGAGGAACTGAAGGCATCGATTCAACCGGATCTAGATCTGGGGCATCTGAGTCATCAAAGTGAGAACTTTATGGCCATTAAGGGTGTGGCCGAATGTGGTAAGGGATCTTAGCATCGATTTTCGTAGTTTCTTTGGCTAATCGTTTGAATGATGGATTGTAGCATAAAGCACGTAGAGGATTTCGTCGGTGAAATCGCAAAAAGGTATGTGTATCAAACACCCCTCTATGGTTCAAATCAGCAAAAGCCGAAAAGCTGAAATGCCAAAGATCTGGCATTTTAAGGGCTTGTGAGCGTGCGAACGCTCTCAAGTCGATAGAAGTATGCTGGATTTGGAATTGCTAATGGTTGGTGAGTCGAGTGCGTAATTTCGAGCACTTTGGTAATTGGGCCTTGGTGGGCCAAATAAGGGTCCAATGGGCTTTTGGGCCCATTTGGGAAGACTAAGTTTTATGAGTATTCTAAAGAATGCAAAGTTAAAACTACTAAAATCAGTAACTAAAAACTAAATTTGGATTAAATGGGCTTAAGTGATCAATAGACTATATGGGACCCATTAGGGGTTTTAGGGCCCAGTAGTTGAAGCTGTTAAACATTGATATATTGACTGCTAAAACGGAAATAAAGACTGTTAGTGACTGTAACATGCTTAAGACTAATAATAATAGTGTAAATGACTGAAATACCCCCTTAGGGTGGGAAATTACTGTTTTACCCCTAGGTGTGAAATGACTATTATACCCCTAGAGCTAAAATCGACTATACTGCTTAATCTGACTGTCACTGTTATTGTATGCCATGTCATATGTATATCTGTTGCATGGGTTGGATTGATATTGGAGGAAGTATGAGTGGCACTTCCACGTTTTCTTAAAAGGGGCTATGCCTCGTACTATTTTCTGAAAGGGGCTTTGCCTCGTTATTCTGCTTATCTGAGCAGCTATGCTACGACTGTGGTGTGTGGGCTGGGTGGGTTGAGTTATTCCCCACATGGTGTGTTGGCTGGTACGGGTGGTGTGTAGCGGTTGGGTGGGTCGAGTAGTCTCCCCACATGATATGGGCTTGCGTTCATACTATTATTCTGTACTATTCTATTCTTGGCCTATGAGCCATACTGCTTTCTGAATAGGGCTTCGGCCCAGTTTACTGTTATCTGAATAGGGCTTCGGTCCAGTTTCTGACTGAACTGGATAGGGTTTAGGCCCAGTGAGCTCGAGCCAATTTGGGCTTTGGATGGGCTTCTGCACACACTGAGTTTTCCAAACTCACCCTTTTTCCTTCCATCCTTGCAGGTGAGCCCTAGTTCGCGACTTGGAGCTGAGAGGGATTCAGAGTGGCCACGGGGACTGAACTTGGTTTAAAACTTGCTTTATTATTTCACATTTTTTTAATTACTTGTTTTACTTTTTTAGGGTTTGTAATAAGGCCGTTTTAACTATTTTATTTGGGGTTTATTACTTTACTTATGCATGGCGTATTTCTTCTACAACGACACACGTTTTCAAAATTAAACTAAAGTTTTCAAAACCAACCTTGTAATACAACCGGTTAAACTAGAAAATAGTTCTAAAATGAAGCGTGTAACAAACGGATAGAGAGTAGGCTAGTTATCAAATAAACCAGGAATTTCTATTAACCTAAAGCACTGCTTTACAAAACTCACCATCAGACTTAGTAACTAGGCAACGCGACTTAGTTTAGGTGATGTAGCATACCAGATTTGGCTATAACGTCTAGGCTGGGTTTGGGGTGTTACATTTAGTGGTATCAAAGCTAAGTTTCAACAACTCAGCGGTGGATCGGGTCCACAAGGGGATTTTCAAAATTTTTGAGTCCTGAAGGGTATTTTTGAAAAATTAACTTTTTGGAAAATTTTGGTTTTAAAAAGATTTTTCTTCAAATTTGCCTTCTTTAAATCACAATGTTTTGAGACATTGATTTTAAAAGATTAAAATCTTTTTGAGTTTTTCTAAAATCTGATAAATTGAGATGTGGCACACTGAATCCCCGGCACCAAGCCTGTAAGTATTTCTGCCTTAAGTACTGTACTGTACTGAAACAATGCTGTAGATAGAACTAAGCCTTTGATATGATACTGTGGATAAGGTAGTATTAAAACTACAATACTGAGACTGTAGGGTAAACTAAACCCTAGGAAACTGAGACAGTAGCCAAATTACGATTACGCGAAAACAACTCTGAAACTTTATCTATTCATAAAATATTCTGTAATAAAGAACTGAAACATCAAACTAATGTCATAAAATTCATAAATTAGATAAGTCGATATGAGTACGAGAGCCGCTCGTGGACGAGGTTGTGGTCGAGGCCGAGGCAGTACTCAAGCTAGATCTTCGTCTTCTAGACACATGCCAGCTGAGGAAGTGCGAGCTCTGCCAGCGACGGAGACTGGATCTTATGATAGGGCTGTAGGGGACGACGCTCTGTCCCAAGCCATGCTAAGGGTGTTAGAAAGGGTTGCTGGGGCAAGCACTAGAACTGTGACTAGAGGGTCTATTTCTGAATGACTCCGGGCTAACGGGGCTGAAGTTTTCAGGGGTATATCTGGAGTAGCCCCAAATGTGGCTGAGTATTGGTTGGAAGCCACAGAGTGAATAATGGATGATCTAGACTGCTCAGTGGAGCAAAGTTAAAAGGAGCGATGTCGTTGCTGCGAGACAATGCATATCAGTGGTGGATCACCATGAGAGAAGGTACTCCAGCTGAGGGGGTAACATGGGAATTGTTCAAGAAGTCCTTTAAAGTGAAATATATGGGAGCTAGCTATATGGATGCGCGTAGGAAGGAATTCTTGAACTTGACCCAAGGCAGTAAGACCGTTGCTAAATATGAGGCAGAGTTTCTGCGACTGAGCCAGTATGTTAGTGGTATTGTTTCCACTGATTGTGAGCGCAGTGTTCGTTTCGAGGATAGTCTCAAAGATGAGTTGAGGGTGCTGATAGCTCCGCAGAAGGAGCGCTACTTTGCCGCACTGGTGGAGAAAGCTAAGATAGCCGAGGAAGTGAAGCGAGCTGAACGACAGAACCGTGATAAGGATCGCAATAGTTTTAAGAGAGATTCTAGACCATCGGGTACTGCAAACAGGAACTTTAAGAGAGCTAGAGTAGAGGAACCAGTTCGAGCTGTGCTGGTAAATACTGTGAGACTACAGCCTTGTAGGGACTGTGGTAGGGTACATCTGGGTGAATGTAGGAAGCGTAGTGGAGCTTGTTTCCGATATGGGTCTATTGAGCACTAAGTAAAAGATTGTCCACAGAGGCCAGCTCAGAATCAAGCTGTTGATCAGAGGGTTGCTCAGCCTGTGCGAGGAGGACTGCCACCGCCAAGGGGTCGTGGTCAAGGTAGAGGAGGCAACGGTAATGGACGTGGTCATGGGGCACCTGGCAGGGGTGCTGGTAATGCTGCGACTCGTTAGCCAGCCTTGGTGTATGCTGCTCGTCGCCGAGAGGAGGGTGACGCACCTGATGTTACAACTGGTATGTTCTTGATATCTAGTATGCTTTATACTGCTTTGATTGATGTAGGTTCAACACATTCATATGTTGGTTGTGAGATCTCTAGGTCGTTGGGTGTGCACTCTGAGGAGACTGTGAGTAGGGTAATTGTAATTAGTCCTCTGGGTCACTCAGTTAAAATAGATAAACTCTTTAGGGATGTGCCTTTAGAGACTCAAGGTAGAATCTTTTTGGGAGATTTGATGGAATTACCTTTTGGAGAATTCAACTTGATTTTGGGTATGGACTGGTTAACTAAGCACAAAGCGACTCTGGATTGTGCGGCAAAGAGGATGGTATTGAGAACAACCAAGGGTGAGGAGGTAATGGTTATTGGAGAACGAATGGATTATTTGTCCAATGTGGTTTCGGCCTTAAGGGCTGAAAAGCTGATGCGCAAGGGTTGCGAGGCATATTTGGCATTCGTAAGTCAAACTGAATCTGAAAATGTGACAGTAGAGACCGTTAGAACTATTAATGAGTTTCAAGATGTTTTTCCTGAGGAGCTTCCTAGATTACCTCCTAACCGAGAAGTTGAGTTTAGGATCGATCTATTGCCTGAAACAGCTCCAGTGTCCATTGCGCCTTACAGAATGGCACCAAAGGAGCTAGTGGAACTGAAAGCTCAGATTCAAGAATTGTTAGATAGGGGCTTCATTAGACCGAGTGTGTCTCTATAGGGAGCACCGGTGCTGTTTGTAAAAAAGAAAGATGGAATGATGTGTATGTGCATCGATTATCGCCAGTTGAACAAACTGACGATAAAGAATAAGTACCTTCTGCCGAGAATAGATGATTTGTTTGACCAGCTTAGAGGAGCTTCTGTGTTTTCCAAGATCGACCTTCGATCTGGATACCATCAGCTAAGGGTAAAGGAGGTAGATGTTCATAAGACGACATTCAGAACTCGATATGGTCACTACGAGTTTTTGGTTATACCTTTTGGGTTGACGAATGCACCTGCAGCTTTTATGGATTTAATGAATCAAGTGTTCCAGCCGTACTTGGATCGATTCGTGGTCGTCTTTATTGACGATATATTGGTGTATTCAGAAACAGAGGAGAAACATGATGAGCATCTTTGAATTGTTCTACAAGTGTTGAGAGAAAAGCAACTGTATGTAAAATTTAGTAAGTGCGAATTCTGGCTGCGAGAAGTGACTTTTTTGGGTCATGTTGTTTCAGCTGAGGGGATTAGAGTAGATCCTCAAAAGATTGAGGAAGTTATGGACTGGAAACCACCAAGGTCGGTATCGAAAATTCGTAGTTTTCTGAGTTTGGCAGGTTATTACAGAAGATTTGTTGAGGGGTTTTCTTTAATCGCGGCGCCGTTGACGAAACTGTTAAGGAAGGGAGTAGCGTTTTTATGGATTGAGAAGCAGCAAGAAGCTTTTGACAAGCTGAAAAGAGTTTTAACTGAGGCACCAGTGTTAATTCAGCCAGAATCTGGGAAGGACCTCACTGTGTATAGTGATGCTTCGCACGTGGGGTTAGGTTGTGTATTGATGCAAGAGGGTAAGGTGGTCGCTTATGCATCACGACAGCTCAAGCCTCACGAAGCGAATTACCCTACGCATGATTTGGAGTTGGCATCGATGGTCTTCGCATTGAAAATCTGGAGACACTATTTGTATGGGGAAAAGTGTATTATATACACTGACCATAAAAGACTCAAATATCTGTTGACTCAAAAGGAATTGAATCTTAGGCAATGAAGATGGATAGAATTGCTGAAAGATTACGACTATTTGATTGAGTACCATCCAGGCAAGGCTAACGTAGTGGCTGATGCACTGAGCCGAAAGACGGTTGCTGAGTTAAGGGCTATGTTTGCTCGCTTAAGTTTGTATGATGATGGGAGCTTGTTAGCAGAGTTACAAGTAAGACCGACTTGGACCGAGAAAATTAAAGAGTTGCAGTTGAAGGATGATTCGTTGATTCCTCGATTTCAGCAAGTTAAGAATGGTGAGAGTGAGGATTTTGGGCTAAATTCTAATGGGGTTCTTTGTTTTCGTGGAAGAGTTTGTATTCCTAAGGACAATAACTTGAGGCAATTAATCTTGAGTGAGGCTCATGGTGGACCTTGTGCTATGCACCCTGGAGGTAATAAATTGTATAGGGATTTGTGAGAGGCGTACTGGTGGCCTGGACTTAAGCGAGAGGTGACTAAATTCATTGGGAAGTGTCTGACGTGTCAGCAAGTTAAAGCTGAGCACCAGTTGCCTTCTGGACTGTTGCAACCAGTAAAGATTCCGCAGTGGAAATGGGAAAGAGTAACGATGGATTTTGTGAGTGGGTTGCCTTTGACACCCTTGAAGAAAGACTCTGTTTGGGTAATCATGGATAGATTGACGAAGTCTGCTCATTTTATACCAGTTAGAACCGATTACTCGCTTCAGAAGTTGGCTAAGTTGTACGTGGCTGAGATAGTGCGGTTGCATGGGGTGCTAGTTTCGATAATTTCCGATGGAGATCCTAGATTTACATCTCGATTCTGGCAGAAGTTGCATGAGGCGTTGGGTACGCGATTGGACTTCAGTACTACATTTCACTCTCAGACAGATGGTCAGTCTGAAAGGTTCATTCAAGTGTTAGAAGATATGCTGAGAGGATGTGTTATCGACTTTCGTGGTAGTTAGGAAGACTATTTGCCATTGGCAGAATTTGCTTACAACAACAATTATCAAGCAAGTATACAAATGGCTCCATATGAGGCACTTTATGGGCGAAGATGTCGTACGCCTTCATGTTGGACAGAGTTAGGAGAGCGCCAAGTTCTTGGACCAGAGTTAGTAGCAGATACGGAAAGTAAGGTTAAACTGATTCGAGACCGGTTAAAAGAGGCGTCTGATAGGCAAAAGTCATATGCTGACCTTAAGCGTAAGGAAATTGAGTTCGCTGTTGGGGACATGGTGTTTCTAAAGGTTTCGCCATGGAAGAAGATCTTGAGATTTGGTAGAAAGGGTAAGTTAAGTCAGCGATTTATTGGGCCTTATCGGATTCTCAAGCGAATTGGACCGTTACCACATCAGTTGGAGTTGCCGCCAGAGTTGGACCGTATTCACGACGTTTTTCACGTGTCTATGCTAAGACGGTACCGGTCGAATCCTTCACATATTATACGAGTAGAAGAGATTGCAGTTAATACTGATTTGACCTTCGAGGAAGAGCCTGTGCAAATTTTAGATCTTGAAGTCAAAGTATTGAGGAAGAGGACCGTTCCATTGGTAAAGGTGCTATGGCGCAACCATGGGAGAGAAAAGGCTACGTGGGAGCCAGAAGAGACCCTGTGTCAACAATACCCTCAGTCATTTGGATCAGGTAAATCTCGAGGCCGAAATTTCTTTAAGGGGGTAGAATTGTAACACCCTGATTTTCGGGATTTCTCGGGTTTAGTGTGATTTTTGGGAAGTTGTGAAAATTGGGTGTTCTGATTGTTGAATTTGTGTTTGAGCATGTTAGTGGGCCTTTAGGAGGCCCACACTCCTGTTAAAATCTGATAAAAATAGCAAAGTATGTTTTTAGTGAAAGGAGGAACATGGTCAAGAGGGCTTTTAAGAAAAACTTAGTAGAAATTGTCATGAAAAGAGCTTTGGCAAAGTGGCAAGGGGGCGCCACTAAGCTCCTAAAAAAGTGGCGCCTATGGGGTGTATGAGGTCCATGGTTCGAGTCGTAAGGTAAGCTTCAGTGATTTTTTTTTTGTGTGCATGTGTGGTAAGTGTTGACACTCAAGTGGGACTCCGTCATGAAGAGTTCAAACTACTCAGGAGAGTGAATTGAGGAGAGAATTTAGGACATTTGAATTTGAGAGAGTAGTGGCCGGCCATAGGACTCTATTTAGTACAAATTCGGTACCCCAAATCAAGGTATGGCATTTTCAGCAATTCAAGGTTAGATGTGCCAAATTCTCTAGGTTAGTAAGTTCTTGTGTTTGTCGATTGTGTATAGAGCTTTAGGGTTGTCATCTTATTCTTCTTTTATCGTTTTCCCTCTTCTTTTCTGACCTAGTAGCCGCAACTTACACTCAAGAAACCCCTATTGCCGAATTCACTTGTTGATCGAAACCACTTTGTTTTTTTTCTTCTTTTCCCATACTTCTTCTTTTCTTTCTTTTGCACCTTGAATCGGCTCTACCCTTCCATTCTCACTTCAAGCCGGTTCTGTTCCATTGCAAATCCACCTAAGCCGAATCCATCTTCTTCTTTTTCTTTTCTTCAACCTCTGTCGACAAAGCTTTTGTCTGAAACCACACCTTAGCCGAATACCTATTTGACCGAAACCATCCCCTTGGTCGGTTGCATTTTGACCGAAATCAGCCACTCTTTCTTCTCTTGAATCTATCAAAAGCCAAACCCTTAGCCTTTCATCTCTTCTTTTTTCCGAATCACTCCACCTATCCTATTGCTAAAATGACAAGGACACTTTACTATAGATCTAAAAGCCGAGCATCCTAGATCCTTTTCTCTACTGTCGTTTGGGGGTAGATCTACTATAGATCTTGTTTAGAGAGAGCGTAGAAGCGATATTTATCAAGTAAAGTCATCGGTAAGTGATTGAAACCTTGAGTACATTCGTTTATTAACGTCTAAGGAGAAGCCGAAACCCCTAAGTCCTTAGGGGCTTTGTCGACTTGGTCTATGGATAACATAGTGTTGTATCTTGGTTCTTTTACGTGTTAGTTAGCAAAAGAGGAGAGCCATTGAGGAACTGAAGGCATCGATTCAACCGGATCTAGATTTGGGGTATCTGAGTCATCAAGGTGAGAACTTTATGGCCATTAAGGGTGTGGCCGAATGTGGTAAGGGATCTTAGCATCGATTTTCGTAGTTTCTTTGGTGAATCGTTTGAATGATGGATTGTAGGATAAAGCACGTAGAGGATTTCATCGGTGAAATCACAAAAAGGTATGTGTATCGAACACCCCTCTATGGTTCAAATCGGCAAAAGTTGAAAAGCTGAAATACCGAAGATTTGGCATTTTGAGGGCTTGTGAGTGTGCGAATACTCTCAAGTCGATAAGAGTATGCTGGATTTGGAATCGCTAATGGTTGGTGAATCGAGTGCGTAATTTTGAGCACTTTGGTATATTAGGCCTCGATGGGCCAAATGAGGGCCCAATGGGCTTTTGGGCCCATTTGGGAAGATTAAGTTTTATGAGTATTCTGAAGACTGCAAAGTTACTACTGATATCAGTAACTGAAAACTAAATTTGGATTAAATGGGCTTAAGTGATCAATAGGCTATGTGGGGCCCATTAAGGGTTTTAGGGCCCAGTAGTTGAAACTATTAAACACTGATATATTGACTGCTAAAATGAAAATAAAGACTGTTAGTGACTGTAACATGCTTAAGACTGATAATAATAGTGTAAATGACTGAAATACCCCCTTAGGGTGGGAAATTACTGTTTTACCCCTAGGTGTGAAATGACTATTATACCCCTAGAGCTAAAATCGACTATACTGCTTAATCTGACTGTCACTGTTACTGTATGCCATGTCATATGTATATCTGTTACGTGGGTTGGGTTGATATTAGAGGAAGTGTGAGTGGCACTGCCACGTTTTCTGAAAAGGGGCTATGCCTCGTACTGTTTTCTAAAAGGGGTTTTGCCTCGTTATTCTGTTTATCTGAGCAGCTATGCTGCGACTGTGATGTGTGGGCTGGGTGGGTTGAGTTATTCCCCACATGGTGTGTTAGCTAGTACGGGTAGTGTGTAGCGGTTGGGTGGGTCGAGTAGTCTCCCCACATGATATGGGCTTACATTCATACTATTATTCTGTACTGTTCTGTTCTGGGCCTATGGGCCATACTGCTTTCTGAATAGGGCTTTGGCCCAGTTTACTGTTATCTGAATAGGGCTTCGGCCCAGTTTCTGACTGAACTGATAGGGTTTAGGCCCAGTGAGCTCGAGCCAATTTGGGCTTTGGATGGGCTTCTGCATACACTGAGTTTTCCAAACTCACCCTTTTTCCTTCCATCCTTGCAGGTGAGCCCTAGTTCGCGACTTGGAGCTGAGAGGGATTCAGAGTGGCCACGAGGACTGAACTCGGTTTAAAACTTGCTTTATTATTTCACATTTTTTTAATTACTCGTTTTACTTTTTTAGGGTTTGTAATAAGGCTGTTTTAACTATTTTATTTGGGGTTTATTACTTTACTTATGCATGACGTATTTCTTCTACAACGACACACGTTTTCAAAATTAAACTAAAGTTTTCAAAGCCAACCTTGCAATACAACCGGTTAAACTAGATAATAGTTCTAAAATGAAGCGTGTAACAAACGGATAGAGAGTAGGCTAGTTATCAAATAAACCGGGAATTTCTATTAACCCAAAGCACTGCTTTACAAAACTCACCATCAGACTTAGTAACTAGGCAACGCGACTTAGTTTAGGTGATGTAGCACACCAGATTTGGCCATAATGTCTAGGCCGGGTTTGGGGTGTTACAAGTTAATTATTAAACAAACAATGTAAGATAACTTTTTTTTAAAAAAATAGACATTTTTTAACATCATTTTCATCCTTACGAACTAAAAGAGAAAACTTAGGGTTTTGGAAGCTTCAACTTATGGCATTAATTAGGCAAGTGCAATTTACTCATTTTCTTGTAATTTTTATGTTTTTGAAGTCCCGAAAGCTTGATTTAGCTAACTCGTGTACCAAATTTGTAAAATTGTTAAAGTTCTTAAAAGTTCCTCTTGTTGATTTCTTGAATTTCTTGAGGTTAAATGGTTAGATTTTAAGCATAGATATGAAAAAGAACTAGCTTGTAAAGTGAAAATTGTTAATTTTGAACATAGGGACTAAAGTGTAAGAATTTCAAAATTAATGTTAATTTTCTATAAATATAGATAATAGAGGGCTTTGGAAGGATGAATCTAATATCGATTTTGAAATCGAACCTCAAATTTGGAAGTTATTGGAATTTTGATTTTAGTGACTAAATTGAATAAAATACAAAATTTTAGCAACACTCGAAAAATGAAAATTGGGTTAATTCATACATTTAGTAGACTGTTATAAACTATTTGAAGTTGATAAATTGATTTGAATTATTATATAGATTAAGATTTGAATCGAACTAAGGATAAAAATAAAAAAGGCAAAATTACTTAATAGTACTTACAGTTCAACTTGTCTGCCGATTTTTCAAGTAAATTCATATTGTGTAATTGTGTTTAAATCCTTATGTATTTAATATTGAAAATATATGTCTAATTTATTGAAAACTGAACTGTTTATAATTTAGTACAAAATGTGAGAATTTGACTATATTGTAAAAAAGTAAGTATGTACTTAAATGTTGAAATTACCCTGATAAAACTTCGTAAATGTAACGTACATATGGATATAGATACAAATTTATTATAGGTGGTTACTGAGCTCCAACATTTTTTGCGGACTCAAAGATACATGTGACACAGTTTAGCTCGGATGAGTAACCTGATGTTGTTTTAAAGATTTAACTTGGACGGGTAACTTGACACAATTTTATGTTCAACTCGAACGAGCAACAGATGTGATAGTACCATTGTATTCGAGTTCATTGAGTTTCATCGGGTAATACGGATAATATGAAATGATAAATCGAAGTGATCCAAAATGCATCAATGGTCAAATGTTATATTAAAGAATTAATTAAATGTAAAGCTTTGGTATATATTATGAGTACTCAAACGTTGTGTATTGATATATTATAAATTTGGTACATTACATTATTGATTTTGTGTTAACACTCACCTTGTTGTTGTGATTTGTTATGTTAGGTAATCATTAATAAGCTATTTAGTTTGAGTTGTTAAATTGTAAATTGAGGTAAGTTTATCATTTAAATACATATGGGCTGACTAAGTATTTGTTATGCTTATCACGTTGTTTTCTCTTTCCTTTTTAGATTTCTATCTTGTGGAACATCTCGATTGGATCTACAAGAAGCTCATACTATCTCGGCATTGATTCGATAGTCTTTTAAACATTTAGAAAGTTTAGTTTTGTGTCATGTACATAGATGTTATAAGTGTGTTAATTTTGAATTGTTAGCTTGGTTTGAGTTTGGCTAGTATATAAATTATGAGATGATAATATGTATGCATGTATGATGGCATGATTTGGTCATGTGTTGAAACCATATGATAGTGCTTAAATGGTTAATTTGAATGTGCAATGGTATGATTTAAAAATAAAAATGGCATGGTTAATTGTTGTTTTGAATGGCTTAAAAGCATGGAAGATTATTTGTGTTTTAATAAGTTGTATGATATGTTTTGGCACCAAATTAAGTCATGTTGAATTGGTTGATTATAGTAAAGATTAAATGATGATATGGTATGCAAATTGGTTGGTTTTATGTAGGAACAAAGGTGCAATTATGCACCAAATGAATTAATGGTATAGTTGACTTTGATTAGGTACCAAAAGGCTTAGTTTGTGCCAAATATAGAGCCCATGTTGTGATATTAAGTAATGGTCACCGCGATGAGATCTAGGTTTTGGGCCACAGTGTGACAAGGAACCCTGTTGTCACAATGAGGCAAAATAGATGGTCACATTGCAACAAGGAACTCCTCACATTGCAACATCATTTTGAAATTTTGTAAATGTTGCAATTTGATGCTAATACAGTTTCGAGTTAATTCTAAAGCATATGTAGGCTCGTGTAAAGTATAAAAAAGATTGTATAATGAAATTATGATATGTAATGGTCAAAATCCATCCCTTATACCATATGCCTCATCTGAACCCTCATTCAACTCAACAAGTACCATCAAACTTGATGAGTTTACAACAAACATATTTGAGCCTATGTCGAGAGAGAAAGAAGTTGTTTTCTCAACAAGAAATAATGATTTTTTGGCTGAGAAATCATCATTTGATAAGGTTTAGGTGATTGGGGAGTGTCAGAGAGTGGAAACAATATCAATGGTCATCAAAGAGATTGTGACCATGGCAAGAAGCTAGGAAGACAAACATAAAGCCCATTTTGTGGCAAAGCCTAGCAAGAAAAGAAAGATTTTTCGAGATAGTTCCTCTAAGTCCTCCTCTGAGTCAAATTCCAACTTATCATTGTCTAAGAATGTATCCCTTTATATCATATTTCAACCAAGAACGAAAAATCTTAATGTCCTTGATTTGGCTTCTAAAAGGGACAAAAGGATGAACAATGTAGGGGTTCCAAAGATTTTGTCAAATGCTATTGAAGTAGTAAGAAAACATGAAAAAATGGTCTTGGCTAAACAAAAAACTATTTTAGGATCATGGCTACTCCAAAAGGTTCTACAAACTTATTCTTAAGTGGTTTATCCATGATAAGAATATTGATGATAATTCTTTCGCTGATCACAAAATTGATCAAGTGTTACAGAATATTAGGGTTTTTAGATTAATGTACTATGCCCTTTGTGAAGAGGGTAGTTTATGAATTCCATACAAATCTTGATCGTGGCATTTCTGATGAATCAAAAGTAAATACTACCACACGGTCTTCATTCATAGTAGTTGGTTCAAATTTGGTCCTGAACAGATCGGAAAGCTGTTGAATTACGCCAGCACTAATAATCTTGAATTGGATGAATCCATTGATGAAATTGTTGCTTTAACTAACCACATTCGTCCTACAAGGCCTATAAAGGTACCCTTTAATTTTCCTATTTAGATTATTTGTATATTGCTATATATGTTATTTCCACTTGTAATCGGCTTCCTAATAGCCAAAGAGGTTTAGTAATAAAGAGAATGATTGTGTTGCTCAAAAAAAGTGTAAAGATGGTAGGGTTTAAGTTAGGACAGCTTATCATCGATAAGATCAAAAAAAATTCTAAAAAGGTTTATGAGAATTATCTATTGCCTTATCCCTCACTTATCTTTAAAATTCTTCTCCCAAAATTATAATCTTGTTCGTTCTAATGAAGCCTATGGGAAACCAATTCCAAAACTAAAGTTTTCCTACAAATGGTTAGAGGGAAAACAAGTTGTTAATGAACCAGAGGAAATACATCACTCTAATTCTAGTATTCCTGAAGTTGAGACTACTAGACAAGAAGTGGCCACTCCTATAGACTCCAATCCTATCTCCAAAGACATGAGAACAAAGGCTAATGTAGATTTTCAAACCTCGATTGACTTTTACCAAAAGAATTGTAACATGCAGAGGGCAGAAGCCAAGGCTTTGAAAAGATGATTGATCGATATAAGGCCCTTCTTGTTGACCTCCAAGCTTCTACTAATGGTGTAGAGTATTTTGGCATACTTTTAGAATTAAAATGGGAGAATTGAGTTTAGAGGGAGTTGTCGGTGCTAGTTGTCTAAGGTGGAGAGAGTTATTTTTTTACAAGATTTTACAGACTTATATATTGCTAGATGATTGTATGTTAAGTCTTTCGGCTCTCCTACTCTTTTACTTGTTTTTTTATGGATGATGGTAAACTTAGAAGAATTTCTACTATGAATTTATGTTACATTGATGCATTATTTTATTGCTTACTTAACTTAGTTATAATTACTCTTGGTTAGTTGTTGATGCAAACCTATCTTAGCATTAATGATTAATTGCTTAATTACTTTCTAAGCTAAGTGTGACAGCCCGATTTTGACCCTATTTGGAACGGTGATTTCGGACCACGAATTCGAGATAAAGAAATATTTAAAAATTATTTTCTATGTTTATTGTGTGTGAATTTGTATCTGTGAAATTTTTGTGTTTCAATTTTACTATTTGGATGCCGATTTAGTAAAAAGGGCTTAATCGCGAAAAGTGAAAAGTTAATAGTAGAATATGAAAGTGCTTAATTGAACTTGTTTTATTAATATGACGCATTTACTATGCAATTAAGCCATAATTAAATGAGTTGGACGATTAAAGGCATGGTTTATAATGTTTTATCATTTTATAATCAAGGTTAAATAAGTAAAATAGTAATAATCTTATATAATATAAATCATAAAATAAAGAAACATGGGTTATTTCATCTTTTAATGACCGAATATACAAAAGAAAAAGAAAAGAAAAGAGTTTGAAGGTTTTGTCCATTGTCTTCTTTGATTGAGGTATGTATCTAGCACGGTTTTAGATAATTTTTATGTTTTTTAAATTGTTGTTATGTTATCTATCAAGCCCATGTCTCAATTTCTGATTTTGATGATGATTTTGTATTTTGCCATTGTTGAAAGCTTATGATTTTTGTTGTTTGAAGTTAGAAAATAAAAGATATGTGGTAGATTAATATGTTTTGTATTAGAAATTTTGATGATTTTGAGTAATTAGGACTAAATTGCAAAAATAATAAATTGAGGGACTAAAATGTAAAATAAATGAAATGTGTGGATTAGTATGAATGTGGGTAATATTCGACCCTAGCATGGTTGTGCAAATTTTGCATGTTTTGTGTTTTGTGCAATTTGGACTAAATTGTGAAAAGTGCAAAATGTTAGGGGCAAAATGGTAATTTTCCCATTTATGTGTTTTTGGATTAAATTGAATGCAATGGAGTTTGAATGAGCTTAATTTGAAAACTTATAGATCAAGAACCAAAGAAATCAGACTTGGATCGGGGGAAAACAAAAATAGTTGAATAGTCGTTCTACCGTCAATCGATATCCGAGGTAAGTCTTTAGGCAAATGAATGTTGTTAATTTTGAATATATGTGAACTTAATATGCAGATTTAAATATTATGAGTATATCATCATGTTAGCCAAATGTGTATATATATGGGAAAAATGTGTACGAGTTCGATTTGATCAAGTTACAATGTCCGAAAGCCCCGTACGAACCTTAGGAATAGCTAGGATACATATTTCATGACATAGGATTTTCGATTTGTGATTCATGTAAGACCACGTTTGGGATGTTGGCGTCGATATGTGATTACGTGTAAGACCATGTCTGGGACATCGGCATCGTATTTGTGATTTGTGTAAGACCCTGTCAGGGACAATGGCATCAATATGCGATTACATGTAAGACCACGTTTGGGACGTTGGCATTGTATGATATGTGTGATTATCCGAGTATCTTATTCAATTCCAAATGGTTCAAATAGGCAAAGTGAAATCAAGAACGACAGTGAAAACGAAATAAAAGGTACATGTATGTGTTAGTTAAATGTTTATGTGAAATAAGGTAAGCTTGAAAGTTGAAAATGTCATTGAATTTATGTATGCTCGGTTAAATGTTAATAGATGTGAAATTATATATGTGATTTATAAGCATGTTTATATAAGTGATTACATTTGGCCATGATTATGTAAATGACTTTAGAAGTGAAGAATAATTATGTCATTCATGATATGTGTATTCGGCCAATTGAGTTTGATATATATATATACATATGGATAAATCCATTTAGTAAGCTTAAATTGTATATGATTATAATAGTATGAATTGATCTTTTCGTATTGAATTATAAATTTATTTGAGTTGATTATTTGCTTAAGACTTACTAAGCTATGTTAGCTTACTTTGCGTGTATAAATTTGTCTCTGTTTTATAGATTTTGGAGATTTGTTACGGGCTCGAGGATCGTCAGCGAAGTCAATCACACTATCATCTGTTTATCAGTACTTTTAAAAGTTAAATTTGAAACTTATGGGATGTATAGGCTATACTCTCTTTTGAATAATTTTGATTTTGGTATGTATATTTATAAGCCATGCGAAAATGGCTTGTTCATTTTGCTAAATATAGTTTCATGTTTTGATTAAATGATGTGGTTGATATATGTGATTATAGAGTGTTTATTTGGCCTTGGTTTATAATTAAATGTTAAGTATGTTTGAAGTGAATGGTTGAAAGTGAATGAATTATTGAATTTGATTATGAAACATAAGTTAGATGTTGTTATATTTGAATGACCTTTGAGATTTAGTAATTTGGACATGATATATTTTGATGTGTGGTTGGTATAATTTGGTAAGCTTAAGGTTTAACTACTCTTGGTTAGCATGGTATAATTTATGTGATATATTGGATGTGGAGAGAAATTGTGGTTGGCATATTTGATTGAGTAGGTAATTATTAATCATATTTTAGACAAAGCATTGATAAATCAGTTATGTGATTTGGGTGATATGATTTGGTTTGATCATTGTGACAAATATTAAATGACTGAATATAGGGTAAATTGAGTTGTTGTGGTTGTGTGTTTTGAGGTATAAAAGTTTTCATAGAAATTGGTGTACTTTTATTTGTAAAATTTATGCTCAAGAGATGTTTATGTGGCTAAGTGAATTGTGCATAAATGGGTAATAATTTCGGTTGTATATGCATTATAGTGATGGATGTTTGTGTTTAGATGAATATGCATGCTTATTAAATTGAGTGGATAGTTTAATTTAGGTCAAAGTGCATATTATGGAACGTGGTATAATCAGTAATTAGTAAATTGAATAAGATACTATTAGTTTGGTGGTATGCTTAGAATTGGCTTTTAATGTCTAAGGTACTATGCGCTTAATAGAATAATATAAAATGTATATTTGGAAATGCTATAATGTTACTATACTGTTATATCTATGCTTATTAAGTATTGTGTTATAATAGATTATGATTTCATGAGTCCTTGCCGTATATGACTTTAATTAATATGTTAAATTATGTTATGTCCGGATTTAAAAAAAAATGATTGTACAAGTTGTGCTGTATATGTTATGAATTAAAGGATATGTTTGTAAATATGTTTGCTTTATAAAATTCATGTGTGTGATAATAGATTGATTTGCACATAATATTGTGATATGTGCAAATGATTAATTGATAATGTAATATACTTACCATTATTTGTTTATGAATTTGTAATTAGTATATGTTTGAAAAATGTTATAATTTGTTTTGTAAAGAGATTGATTTAGTTTCTTATAAATTAATATTAGTTTGGTTTAAAAGTTTTGACAAAAGTATGCAAATGATTGTTCGAAAGTTGTATCTCGTCCAGTAATACCTCGTAGCCCTATTCCGGTAACGGATATGGGTTAGGGGTGTTACACTAAGTTTGGATAAGTTAATTGGAATATGCCAAAGGAGAGCTTATGTTGATTGATAGTTCAAGCTTCTTGCATTTTATGTTTTGTTCAACAAACTTCTAAAGGGGAAGATTGTTGAAAAATATGAAATTGGCAATTTGGTGCCAAAGGGAGTGCCCACTCCCTTAACCACCAAATCTATATGGAGATAGTTTTCATATTTAAGGTGTTGGAAATTTATTGAACCGATGATTTGAACTATGCTAATTATCTGGTTGATACTAGCCCATTATAGAAGATCATATTGTAACACCCCTTACCCATATTCGCCGGAACTGGATACGAGGCATTACCGGACTTAACATACTTAATCATACAAAAATCAAGCCGTAAATTTTCATTCCAACTTAAAACTTTTCATTTGTATTCATAACGTCCTTATGATGGGCCTACGAGGCCCAAAACATACATATAGAGTGGTTCGGGATTGAACCAGAAGCTTTCGAACACTTAGAAAATTTATGCTCAAAACAGGGCCACACGCCCGTGTGGGCAGGCCGTGTGGTCACACACGCCCATGTCTCTAGTCCGTGTGGATTTTGTTTTTCATTTCGAACCTACAGGGGTTTTGACACGACCTGGCACATGCCTGTGTCTATGCCCCGTGTCCCCCATACGGCCATGACATGCCCGTGTCTTAACCGGTGTGTGAAAACCTTGACATTCTGTTTATGACGTTAGCAAACATTTAGGGTCACACGGCCAAGTCACACGCCCGTGTGCTAGGCCGTGTGGCAAATTTAATTCTCGCAATTAATGTACAGACTTTACAGAGCCTAGGCACACGCCCATGTCCTGAGGCCATGTCCTTCACACGGCTGTGTCTTTGCCCATGTGTTTACTAGGGGGCATTCTATTCTGCTAAATTTGGATGCACGGGACACACGGCCTATCAACACACCCATGGGGCTGACCGTGTGTCACACACGGCCTAGACACATGCCCGTATGTCTACCCTTGTGGACAAATATAAGGCTATTTACCAAGCCATTTGCCACCCTAAAAAGCAACCACACTTATACCATTTCCAACAACACATAGCATGACAATAATACACCTCCAATATCCACAATCAAGATATTTACACCTCAATTTCATACTACATTCATCATGCATATACTTCACACATTACTCATTCAATTGCACAAGCTTGCACTTTCATGAATTTCATCATCATTGAATAAATATAACTTAACTAGTATTGGCCAATTCCGATGGCCATTTACAAAATAAAATAAGTAACATCACTAGCCAACACATTGGCTAACCAATATGACATATAGCAAAATGACCAAGTTCCTATACATGCCATACCTAAAATAATCAAGCTTTACTATACCCAAAAGAATAGCTTGATAGCGTGAATCAAGCTCCGACGTCCTTCGATTCTCGAGCTAGCTTGGCGATACTACAAGACAAGGGAAAAGAGAAGGAGTAAGCATAAAGCTTAGTAAGTTTACATGTAATAGATAACAACATAAAATCTTGTAACAATGTCCACATATTACATTATGAATTAACACATAAATTTCAAGTGAATATTGACTTGGCTTACTCATGCTCATTCTTACCGACCACATATCACATACAGGACTCATTTCTCGTAAGTTTTGCATATGTACCTATATCACTCCATCACATAACTTTAGCCTTTTTCATTTTTAAAATAAACTTTAATTCTTTTCCCCGTTGAACCACTTGGAATATCAAAGGATACTCGGGAAATGTCATACACGTGGTAAGATACCAATGCCATATCCCAGATGTGGTCTTACATGGGATTATATGTCAATGCTGATGCCATATCCTAGATATGGTCTTATATGGGATCTCATATCGATGTCGACATCATATCCTAGATATGGTCTTACACAAGATCGTATATTGATGCCATGTCCTAGACATGGTCCTACATGATTTCATACCGAAGCCAGGTCCCAAACGTGGTCTTACACGGAATCACTATTTGATGCCGTTGTCATATCCCAAATATGGTATTACACGAGATCTCAATTCGGTGTTGATGCCATATCCCAGATATGGTCTTATACGGGACCTTAATAATCTAATGTCATGACAAGGGTATCCTTTCTATTCCTAAGGTTCAACTAGGATTTTGATAAAGCATAACGTCATATTCACTTCATCGAGACCTTAGTAATTGTTAAATATGACTCCTATTTTTAGTTAAATTTGAGAAATAATCTTCTAGTTAAACTCTATTTATTTGTTTCAATCAAATACTGATTAGTTTAGATTATTTTATTATTATTTGACCTTTAAATTTAGCCTATAAATAGACTCTTTTACAACCTTAGAAATAACACCCATTAGAGATTAGAACTCATAACACATTTAGAAAATTTTGTGTTTACATTTTGAGGGTTCTTTGTTTTCGGGTTTTCAGGGTTTAGTTATTATCCCCATCTTTTGTACTCTTCGTTCTTTTGCCATTATATTAAAATTATCTTTGCCCGTGGTTTTTTATCCTCTTTGGAGGGGTTTTTCCACATTAAATTTGTGTGTTCAATTTCTCAATTTCTTCTGCTAATTTTACTTGTTCGTTGCTTAATCGGGTCGATTCCTAACAATAACCAATTTCATAAAAAGAATATACATTTCATGCAATATCAAGCATTTAAATACATAATAACATAATGTTGATTTATTACACACAAACTTACCTTGGTACCAAAATATAGATAGTTGTTCAATTTAGTCCACCACCTTGTTCTTTCCTCAGTTTAGGTCCGAACTTCGTGTTTCTTGATCTATAACGAAAAATTTCACATATTTAATTATCACATTGACTAAAACAGCCCATGAATCATACTTTGGAAAAATTATAATTTTCTCTTAAACTTTCACATATTTGCAAAATGGTCCCTAGGCTCGTATGATGAAATGTACTCATTTTCTTAGTTACCCAAGCCTAGCCGAACCTATATTAAGCTTATAATAGCTCACATTTTCCTTCAAATCAGATTTTTACTACACATTTTATCACTTTTACAAATAGGTCCTTTTTAGGTGTTTCCATGAAAAATTACCTAGAGAAAGATGTTCATTAAACATCAAACTTCCATATTCCTCCATTAAACATTAAAATATATGCATGTCATACATGGGTAAGTTTTTGAACATGAACCCTAGCTTAAAATAAGGGTAAAAATAGCTAGATCATGTTTCAAGGATCTAAAAAATATAAAGAACATTAAAAATGGTGCTAGGATGCACTTACTTTGAGCTTGAAATGAACAAAACCCTAGCTATGGCTTCTCTTCAATTTTCGGCACTTGGGGAAGAAGATGGACACAATTTTGACTTGATTTTTCCCTTTTATTAATTTATTAACTAAATGACCAAAATGCCCTTAAGGCCATTCCTTGAGATTTTTCCCTTCCATGTCCATTTTTGTCCATCACAAGATATAATGGTCTAATTACTAAATAAGAACCTCTAATAAATTTTCTAATGCCATTTCATACTTAAAACTTCTATAATCTCATATTTTGCAATTTTTGCAATTTAGTCCTAAAAGACAAATTGATCACTTAATTATAAAATTTCTTCATGAAATTTTCAAACAACCATGCAATCATATCATAGGCCTTAAAACAATCATAAAACATATATTTCTACTTCATATTTGTGTCTTGTAACCACTATTCTGACTAGGCCCTAAATCGGGCTATTACACATATTACTTAGGGAATTTTATATTGGTGTTTGGATTAATTCGAAATTACCCAAGACAATCTCTTGTATCGTGGACTTTGGATTAGATCATGATTGTCGTTGAGCTACCAATAGTCCTTATTTTCATCGTCTAGTATTATTATAATGTATTAAACTTATTTTATTATTGTTCTAATGGGATTGATGTAGATCTTCATATGTAAGCAAGTCTTGAAATTAAGTCAATATATTTGAGAGACTTGCATAGGTGAATGTACTGAGAATTAAGCACTTAATATATTCTTGTGAGAATATTTTTGTATGAGTGCAATTTGATAGTAAAACCCTTTTGTTGTGGTTTTACTTGTTGTATTCACAAGGGGTGAATCAAATGGTGAAATTATCATAGGGTGTGATTGAGTATGTTCATTTTGTATAATTGTTGAAAAAAAGTGGATATTTCTCACTGAGCTGAGCTGGGCTTTGTAGAAGTAAGGAAATCGAACTGCGTAAACAACTCCTTATATTCTATGTGTTTACTGTTTTGCATTTGGTTATTGAAAGAGTGCCCACCACCATAGGCACCACTTCACCTGTGAAGTTTGATTCTAAGCAATCATTTAAGTTATTTCAACATTTATTTTCATTTTTATTTCTTTGGTCTAGGACATGTGGAGGTGAAAAGAGAAGATGGAAAGAAAAGGATATTAATACCGTTTGGTTAAGAAATTTCAAAAATATTTTAGTTTAAGTAACGGTTATTTTTTTAAAATTTCGAGTAATCTTTGGTGAGGGCGCGGCTCTATCACAAGCAAACTTTGAGGAACACATTACAAATTCTTATCATATATGCTCTTTTTGATACAATGCTTAGAACTACCCATAACTGCTCCCCAATTTAATAGGAGGATAATGTCCTTCAATGCACTCGAACTCACGTCCTCCTGCATTGACAATAATACCGATGCTAACTGAACTAAGACTCAATCGATGACTTTAGTCTTTAAATACTCTACTTTCTTACTGGTTAAATGGTATTTTATGATTCTTAAAGAAAAAAATAAAATGATACTCCAAGGGTGCTCCTATAGAGAGTAAAACAACCCATGTAAAAAGAAAATTTTTTTAAATAAGAAAATCCATGTACAAAATCTTCTTTTACCCGGTAATCTTTGTTTAATTACTATCATATCTGGAAAATGACACTATTACACAATAAAACTAAAAAAGGTATGAATTCCCTTCATAATTCTGTTACACATTTATCATGGGGAAATAAAAAAAAAAAAAACTGTAACTACTATCAATTATGTTTTGCTACAGATGTGTCGAGAACCCAATGTTGACCGTCAGTTTGGATCTTCAGATTTTTCATTTGCGCAAACAAATTTACTGCTCTTCTTACCCCCCGGTTATCCGCCTTGGTAAAATAGTCGTGCCCAAATATTACCCCACCGGGTCTCAAGATCCGATACGCCCGGTTTATATCTCCCCAAGCGGATATGAAATCATGACCCGCATCTATCTCTATTAAATCCGCGGTTATTCCCCACTCACATAACTTTTCAAGGCCCGAAGCCGTTGAGAAAGGAACGGGTAAAACCGACCCGGTGGCATTGAAATAAATCACATTTTGCATGAATTGTTGAAACAACAAAACGTCGCCGTTTATCATCTTAATGTCCTTAAAGCGGTCTCTGAATCCTGGCCACCCACGAAAGTCGTCGAGGCAGAGTATCTGAGTTTGCAGGCGGAGTTCACGAGTCACGTTGACCATGTGGAGAGCTGACGCGCCCAAAAAAGTGCCTACTTCGATTATAACTTGGGGTTTGACTCGTTTAATCAAGTGTTGGAAAACGGCGCCATAGGAGCCCCAGCCTTTGATTCTTTTCTGCTTGAGGAAGGAGCTTAGATAGGGTGGCGGGAAATTGGAGTAAGGAGAGGCGCCATTGAAGACTCGGTCAAGAATCGTTGGGAAGACGAGGTGGGGAGGGAGAGGGGAGTTGGCGCAGGGAGCAGTGACCCGGAAGTTGTCGAGTTGGGATGGTGAGTCAGCAAGTTGGAAAACTGGAGAAGGAGGCTGCAGCTGTTGTTGTTGGGGAGGTGAGGTGTGAGAAAGGTAACCCAAGGTGTAACTCAGCAAGACAAGGACAACGTAGGCGGCACTGCGAGTGAAGAGTTTGGAGGTGTTACTCTTGTTTCTTTGCTGAAGAGGGCGTTGGTCTTCTTTCATTGCGATTTTGGTTTGTCTTTTTCTCGGGTTAGAATCTTTGAAGAGAAAAAAACCAGAGCAAGTTTTGATATGGTTAAATCGTGTGTACTGATAATGACGATAAAACGGCAGCTGTGGGCAATTGTTTGATCAAATTGTGAGACTAAAAGAAAGGGTTTTCGTGCGTTTGAAGGGTGATTGGAGAGGGAAAAATATAAGTAGTAAAAGACAAGAGCTTGGATTTTCCTTTTCTTGCCGGAGATCTGAGATTGAGAGAGATTTTTGTAATGTTGATCAAGTATTTTAGAAGAAACCTTTTTAGTTATTATAATAGTATTTTCAACGATTGAGATTGAAATCTAAGCAATACATGTTTAAATTTCCTCATTTCATTTCGTTTTCGTTCTTTTGAGTTTTGATTGGGATCTCTTATAGATTAGAGGGAACGCAGCCAAGGGTGGATCTTGACTACTTTTGAGGCCAATTATAAAAAATAAAAATAAAAATACAGTCGGGAAAGAAAAATAATTTGACAATAACAACCACAATTTATAAATTGGGAATGAAAATAGAAGATATTAATAACTATTGTTGTGCAAATAGTAATATAATCTAAATTTTGGTAACTTATAATATTTCTTTTGGACTTATGTAATTTATAATATAAGTCAATTTAATTTTATTTAAGTACATGCACCTATATAGACTTTGATTACTTTGAAAACTCCAGGGGCTGGCTCCTCTCATCCTCCGCCACTGACGCCAGCCATAACATCATCAAGTTATCTGATTAATTGGTTGTAGAAATGTCTACAATCTCCATTTTTGTTACCTTATTTAAAGGAAAGGTTAAAATATACCCTAGCTACTTATAACCTTCACAATTTTAAAATTTAATCATTATATTTTTATTTTTAAATTTTTTTAATTTTAAAATTTAGGTTCAATTATTTATAATATTAATTTTATTTTGTTACAATTATTAATGTGATATTTTTAAATTATAAAAAATACTCACTTTACAATAATGTAATAAAAAATTAATACTATAATAAACTTAAATTTAATAAATTAATTTTAAAAACTAATGACAAAATATCTAGTAAAAAATATAAATATCTATAGCAAATTTTAACCTAAAAGGTCATAATTGCTTACGGCGCTTGGATTGTTGGATTTAAATGAGTTTGGACAATCCTCCATGCAGCTAAGCTAAGCTTAGCTTGAAATACGGAATTTTTTTTTTCGTTCAACAAGATGCGGCATTTCTATATACACAGCTTCACATCACTTTTTTTTTCTCTCTCTTAATTCTTCTAATAAGTAAAGTTTTTTTCTGTTAAGGTTTTATCCACAATTTATTCGGAAGTATATAATTTTTCTGACTTACATGTTTTCAATTTTAATATTATCAAACATTTTTAGTTTAGTTCTTAATATTATTAGATATTTTTAATTTAGTCCTTGAGATGTTTGAAAAATTGATTAAAATATTCAACCAATTATATATTGTCATGTGTCATTAAATGACATCACCATCATCCAAAAAAACCTTAAAAATCTTTTAAAATAAAAAATTACACAAAATTTACAAAATATATAAAATTAAAAAAAAAGTTATTTAAAAATTACAAAAATGATTAAAAATAAAAAAAAGTATAAAAGTACAAAATTACAAAATTACAAAAAATATATAAAAATTTACTAAAATTATTTAAAAAATTAGAAAATTTAATATTTTTAAATTTTTATAAATCACATTTACTAGAGTTTGAACATGAGATTGTTGTCTGTTGGAAGATACCACCTATGCAATTGTTTTATAATTCAACCAATCAGAATTTATAATTGGTAGTTCTTTTTAGGTGATAAATTTAGATTAATTTTTAATGTTTGTAATTTTTAAATAATTTTTTTGAATTTCTTTAATTTTTTGTAAATTTTTATATTTTCTATTTTTTAAGGTTTTTTGAATGATAATGATGTCATGCTAACATCATTATATGACATGTGGCAACATATGATTAGTCAAATATCCCCCAACAATTAGGGACTGAAGTGGGCCAAAAAACTTTAAGACCAAAGAGGAAAAAGTGGTATACTTCAAGGAGTAAAGTGTGCATTAAGCCTTCTCTTAATGAGTAAATCAGGTTGGTCGTGGGTGAAGTAAATCTGGATTGAGTCAATTTGGATTTTAAAATTTTTAGACTACTTTAAGTTTAGTTACTTTTGTCTTTGGAACATTTTGAATTTAGATCCATTTCAAGTTTGAATCACTTCGAGTTTGAATTATTTTGGGTTTAAGCCATTAGAGTTTGTATCATTTAATATTTAGTCATTCAAGTTTAATCTGGTACACAAATTATTTTGAATAAGACTGTTTTAGATTCAATTTATATGTATTTTTATTCATATTTTTTTGTTAGTTTGACTGCTAGAGTCGATAAGGTTTAATTTTTTTTTTTAGTATTTTTTATACAATACCTACTTTTATTCACGACCTTAACCCTTAAATTGGAGGAAAAGAAATGCTTAAGCATGCTCAAACTTACGTTATGTTAGATTTATTTAATTTTAAAATTAAATGAAAGTTATATAAATTATTTATACACACAAATTTCAAGTCATAAATTGACTTGAAAAAATTTGGAGTCAAATTTTTTATTTATCAACTTTGAAAAGAGTACAATCTCTGGATTTCTCAATTACAAATAAAACTTTTTTTATTCTTCTCTTCAGTTGGGCTTCGATCTAAGGGTCATTCAGACTTGTTCTTGGATGGATGTGGATTGTTTCAAGTGTCATTGAGACTTGATCTTGAAGCTAATTTTAGCAAAATGGTTGCTTGAGAATTTGATTTGGATTCAATGGTAGTCAAGACTTGGTATTGAATAAATGATATTTGCTATAAAATTTGTCTAGACTTGATCTTGAAAATGGGTTCGGAGAGAGTTTGGATCCAAGGGTTCTCTAAACTTGATCTTGTATGGTTGAATTTGCTTAAAGTGTCATGGTAACTTACTCTTGAAATGGGTTTTGACCTCCTTTATTCAATTAAACAAGATTGAGATGTGGCTTTCTATATAAACGACTTTTAGCTTCCTCTCCTCAATTGAACTAGATCGAAAAGCGACTTTTCTTCAAAATAGGTATGATGTTCATCAGAATTTTTTTCAAGTTCTTCAACTTCCTCAGAGATTTTTACAAAGAAATTTGGGCTTCTTGAACTTGTGAATATGTAGAATGGCTTTGAGGTGAAATATCATATGCTTGAATAAAAGAGAGTTCTTGTATAATTTAACTTCTTCATTTGAGTGTTCTATAAGAACTCAACTCTTTTATTTATTATTTGTATCATATTAATTTAATTAATTAGATATAAAATAATCTTTAAATAATATTATTATTTATAATAGAGTTTTGAAAGGATTTAATTTCTTGATTTATGCAACATCCCAAATTTCACCAATGTTGAAAAATTTGATTTCAAGACTGAATTTTTGAAGTCAAGCCTGTCCGAAAATTTTAAATTGATAAGGTTCTAGGAGAACACAGAATTATAAATCAAAATTATTTTTTAATTAATCAAATAGATTATTAAGCATAGTATAGAGATTAAATTGTAAGGTGGGTAAACTAGATGACATTAGATGGGAGATTAAGCAAGTTCTTATATGGCAATTATACCAAGGACTTGAGAGCAATAAGACCATTACTAATATTAACTTAGTGGAAGCCTTAGTTTTGTCCATCAAACTCCTCTATCCATTGCTCAAATCAATTTTAGTCATTAGATTAGTTTTGATCAAAGGTTAAATTAATAATTATAAGGGAAGAATAAAAGACAAAAAAAATGGGAAATAAAAGGCTATTATCATATTCTTCTCCAACCATACAAAGAGGAAAGAAATTTTCCTTAGAATGCTCTCCCATATCATGAGCCATTTTTAAAGGTGAGAAAGGTTTTTCATTTTATTTTTGTTAGATTATTACATAGGGTTGCTTGATTTATTAAATGCATTGTTTAGAATTGAAAATTGTTAGAATTTTGTTAAGTTGCTATTGTTGAGTTATTGGTACCTAAAAGAGAGGAGCAAGAGGATTTGAATAACAATCATGTTTTTGGATAGCTTGAATTAGATTATATTTTTAAATTCTGAATTAGATTCGAATAGGAAAATTACAGAGAATTTTGGATAATGAAACCTTAGATAGTTAATTGAAGACAAAGACAAACAATGAGTAACATATTCAGTTTATGCTAACTTAACTTGTTTTCAATTTATGATTTCATTGTAGAATGGTTAATATTCAAAGGTAACTAAGTGTGTTATATCATATGAATTGGGAAATGAATAATGAGTTGTTTTATATATATATATATATATATATGAAGATGTTATGATACCATGATATAAGTTGTAATTCTATTGTGATAAAAATTGAGTTGGAATATATATTGGAGGTAAACGACAATAAGAGAGTGATTAAAATTGTTATTTCACCAATCAAAAAAGGGTCATGTCAGCATTTTGTTTGATGAGTAAAAGTATTTAACGGTAGAGTGATTAAAATTAACAACTTATCTAACGAGAGCAATTAAAATAATAAAATTTTAAAATGGATGACTAAAATAAGAACATGGATAAACTTAGATGACTATTATTTAGATAATTTACCTATCTTATCTTATATTAGAGGAACTTAGTCTAGCAAATTTGATACAAGACATCTCTTTTGGAAACAAGCTGCTTGACCATCCTCTACTAAGCCTTCGCTTTTATGCAGCGTTTGATCTATTAATAAAAAAAAAAGTTATTTTTTATATAGATTGAAAAATTAAAAAATATACAGACAATATTAATTCTATTTTATATTAATTTATATTATTAATCTATTAATAAATGTAAAAAAGAAAAACTTTCAATTGCTATGTTGATATATTTCAGGACTTTATTTTGTAATTTATTTTCAATTATTAGAACTATGTTAGGATTATATACATCCTATTAGACCAATCTTAAGACATATTATTATGTGGTTTACTATATTAAGATATTTAAAAAAATTGAGCATGAATAATTTTTTTTTATAACATTATTGTTTTATTATGTTCTCTTGATTTATGTTGAAAAAACACTTTTTGATATCTACTTGAATCAAAACAACAATTTTTTTTATGAGAATTAGATTATAGGTTTAATTCATTATAAAATTAATATTTCTTGAAATCATCTTTTTTTTTTTTTTTTTTGAGATTTAACCATCCTCGTTGGAGATTTAACCACCCTAAATCTTAGAAGAAAGAACACTAAAGAACCAAAAGAGGGTAACCAACTCTTCTCAACTACAAATTTGACTCATTATAAAATTGAGATTTCTTTGGAAAATTTTCATTCTTTTTGAGATTTAATCACCCTCGATTTTGGAAGAAAGAACAATAAAGAACCAAAAGAGGATAACCAACTCTTCCCAGCTACAATTTTGATTTAACACTTGTACTTTCATGAAATACTTTATAAAATCCAGATTATGACTCGAAGCTGGTTACAATGAGACCGCCTATAAACGCACTATCATTTATAGAATAAACATAACACCAAAAATATAAGAATTAAGAACGGCGGTGTTCGCAAGTGCATGGATCAAATTGTAATATAGTTGTACAATGAAATAACGAAAGTATTTCAAGGATCGTACCCAAGGGAGGATGGAATAAATAATGAAAATACTTCTACAATAACAAGTCTAAGTAGTAGTAATTATTTCCTATATTACGATTAACCATAAAATAAATTAAGAAGAATAAAAATAAGCAAATAAAAGAAAAGAAATAAATAACGAGAAATAAACAAACGAACTAAAGAGATAAATCAATCAGGAAGATTAACTCGCTTAAGGATTTGTAACTAACTTCAGATTAAGGTTTTGATATGGATTAGTAATCGATTAACTAATTATTAACTCCAGCCTCTAATTAACTAATCGATTGGTTGATATTCGCTTATCTGTAGACTTCACTTTCTCAACCAGGATAGATTACGATTTACTCGGTTCAACTTATCTTCCGGCCTTGTCTAGCCTATAACAACTTATTAGAGTTGTCAAGCCTAACAGTTTAAGAACACATAATTTATACCAACTAATCCCTCTCGAGAAACCCTTAGTAATCTCCCCTAAGGGATTTAGCCACTCATGTTATTCATTATCTTAACTTTGATTAAATAAACCATGTGAAAAACACGATCAATTTAAAGAAGAAAAGAGATTTGAATAATTGTGGATTGAGTATTGAATAGGAAACAGAGTAGCAAATCTTTCAATTGGAATAAAGAAATAAAACGAATGCAAATAAAAATATAAACTAAACACTTTAATTAAATAAACAAACTCTAGAAATTAAAACTGATTCAAGAGAAAAAATAAAAAGTTATGAAAAGCCGAAAAGAAAATAAACTAAAATTAACTCTAAACTACGAGGGTTTTTGAAGGCATCTCAGACAACTCCTTTACGTTCAACCCCTAATGTCTTATCTATAGAGGTGTTAGTTGCCCAAATTAGGTCTTCGACACGTCCCAGGTCTTCGTATAGGTTTGATTACGCGAACAAAAATAACCCCGAAATACTTGGGCAACATTTCGGCCTTGTGTTCCGCCACACCCATTGCATGTCGCAACATGACACCAAATTCCAGCCTTGGGTCATTCGTTCTGTGCCTTGACGTCTTCTGAAGCTTGTACATCACTTGACCTTTGCTTCCACATAAGTTGGGCCTTTATATCTTCATTCTACATAATCAATTAAACCAATTAGCACAACCTAAGACCCGTGTCAGCCTATTGGGTCACGAAACCTACAAAATGTGTTAAAAACACTTATTTTTATTAACTTTTAATCCTAAGGCCTAATTACTGAAAACAAAATATAAAATCCTAAATTTCCTAGAAAACAAGCTCCTTAAGTGCAGAATTGACCTGAATTGGCTACTACATTTGACAGTAGGTCATAGTGTTATGCCAAGTTAAGAATATTAGAGAATTTAAAAATGGACTAAATATGAAATTTTGAGTGTTAGTATAGGAAGTAGTTAGGGTTAGTCAGAATTTATGTAATACTTTTTAGATGAAGAAAATTAATTTGAGATATTGACTAAATTGTAGAAGAATAGAAAGTATAAGTGGCGGGACATAAGGCCGAAATGCTACCCAAGTATTTCGGGGTTATTTTTGTTCGCGTAATCAAACTTATATGAAGACCTAGGACGTGTTGAAGACCTAATTTGGGCGGCTAACACCTCTATAGATAAGACATTAGGGGTTGAATGTAAATGAGTCGTCTGAGATGCCTTCAAAAACCCTCATAGTTTAGAGTTAATTTTAGTTTATTTTCTTTTCGACTTTTCATAACTTTTTTTTATTTTTTCTCTTGAATCAGTTTTAATTCTAGAGTTTGTTTATTTAATTAAAGTGTTTAGTTTATATTTTTATTTGCATTCGTTTTATTTCTTTATTCTAATTGAAAGATTTGCTACTAATTTGAGATATTGACTAAATTGTAGAAAAAAATACAAAGAATTGGGAAATAGAGGAAGGACTAGAAGTGAATTTTGACCAAGATGAAGCATGAATCATGCATGGTATTGTTGATAAGATAAAGGATAAAATAGTAATTAGTTGAATAAGATAATTATGGAAACATAGTGATTAAATGATGAAATTGTGTCAAATTATAATTGGTGGATTAAATTGCAAATCTTTATTTTTAATTATTAAATTAGAAGATATTTCGGTAGAATTATGTAGAAATATGAAGAAAAGATGAAAGCCATCACCCTTCTCCAAGAAGCCTAAACATCAATCTCTAAAAAGCCACCACCCTACTTTTATTTTTATTCCAAATAGGTCCTTCCACCATTTCTAAACCTTCTAAGCTTGTTTCTTCAAGTTTCTTTCATGTTTCCATAGTAAGATCAATAGAAAAGACTAATAGTTACCTTAATTTCAAGAAAAGAAGAGTTAATAGTGGTCTTGAAGGAGAAAAAAATAAGATTAGATTTTGATTTCTTGAAAACAAGGTAAGAAATGATGAAATCTTCATGAAATCTATGTTAGATTCATTAGTCAAGTATGAGTATGTTATTTGATTATGATTTTAACAAGTATATGTTATGTGTTTTGATATGAAAATGAAAAGAAAGAGAATAAAATTGATGACCAAATTGAAGACAAAGGAAAATGAGTAGCCAAAGAGTAGAACAGGAGAAAACTGTAAGTACTTCAAGAATTTTTCATTGTTTCCTTTAAATATAAATTTTAAAGTAAGTTAATTAGTTAGTTTAATTATGAGAATGATGAAGTAAGTTAATTAGTTAGTTTAATTATGAGAATGATGAAGTAATAAAAAAAGACTAAATTGTAAAGAGCTAAAATGTGGTACAAAAATTATGAAAGGAAACAAACAAATGTATATTGAATTAGTTGTTAAAGTTTTATGCCATGAATTAAAAAAATGTAGTGAAATTATAAGCTACATGGAGATTATGAGTTCAGGGACTAAATTGCAGAAAAGGTAAAAATTTTACATTAAATCTTTTGAATGAATAATTGCTATGATATATTAACATAAAGCCCATGTAGACGATACTAGAACTATTAGGATATAGATGGCATGCCGTAAAGGAAGTTTAACACACTTACTGTTCTGTTAAGCACTACAGTGCTCATTGCTACATGAATATACTACGATGCTCACTGCTACGCGAATGCACCTCGGTGCACCTTTGTATCTGTTTTGTATATCCTAAGTGCTCAATTTAGCCTATATTGGGCTACTATATGAGATATGAGTTAAATACCGATATAATGCCGTGGTAAGTCACAGTAAGTCTATGTGAGTTAAATTTTGAACCTTAGGGATTAAGTTTGAAATGAATTAAGTTTATATTTATTTAGAACATATTAGTTGTTACCAAATAAAGGATTCAACTTCTTCTTGTACTTACTAAGTTTTCACTGATTTAACGTGTACATAGGTATTTTAGGTATGTATATGGATACAAAGGATTTAAATGCAAAACTTTGTAGACTTTATCAATCTAGTGAACTTAATTAAAATACTAATGTGCTTGTGATGAGTTATAAGATGTTGGTATCATTATTGATTGATATGCTTGAATTATATATTGGAATGGTTTTGTTTGAGATTGTTGGTGTGTAGGGATTTAAATCTATAAAAGTTTGAGAAATTGGCAACTTTCCTAGTGTTTCAAACAACAAAAGTTTGTATTGGTATCAATACCATAATCAAAGTACCTATACTCAGTGGCAAGTATCGATATTTCAACCTTGGTATCAAGACTAATGAATTTAATCTGATTTTTTTTTAAACTTTGAAGATCATTTTGGTATTAGTACCTTACTAGAGTATCAATACTCTGGTGAAAGGTATCGATACTAAACAGTGGTTTCGATACCTACAACAATGGTACTAATACTTCATGCCCAGTATCGATACTTGGCTCCTGTTTTTTGTAAGTAAGTTATTTTAATTGTATAGATACTTGAAAGATTCATCTGAATTCATTTCCCATTGTAATACCAATACAATTATTATAGGTAAATCAAAATATTCTGAAATATAGTATTCTGACTATTGTTAGAACATAAGTCTTCTTTTATTTTGACAAGCAATGTGACATTTCTATACTTAATCCGATAGTCGAGTCAGGTATAAAGGTGTTACACACTTACTATTTTTTGGAGATTATGACCAAAATTGTTCCATTTAAACTGTGTAGGAATTGTGAGTTAAACCACCTATAATTTTACATTCCTATGATTTAATTTTTTTGTAGTTTTGCTCAGAGCAATACTTGGAATAAACTTATATATATATATATATATATATATATATACCTATGGGCTAACCTTTATTTAAAACAAAAAGTGATTTCAAGTATTTTTTTAATTTATTCCAAAACAAGTTTGATATATGCATTATTATATTTTAAAAATATGTGCATGACAAAATTGAAACAATTTTGTTTTCAATTAAAATTAAAATTTAGTAATTACTAATTAAAATTTATTATTAATATTTAATCCAAATATTTTTTAAGAATAGAGTTTATTATAAAAATTAAATACATGAATATTATCTTTTATTTAATAGTAAATTTATAAATTATCAATACATTTTTAAAAAATAATTAATGAACAAAACATGATAATATAATTTTTTATTAGAAATTTTAAGCAATATAACAATCACATTTCCAATAATTACATTTCAAAAAATTACATTTTATTGAAATCAGGAAAGCAACTATCAATGTATTATTATTATTTTAATTAAATTTCGTTTTGTAAAAAAAGTTATTTTAATTAAATAAAATTCATGTACAAACACATATTGAATAAATAAAATTAACTAGATTCAAACCTACCAACTTACCGAGAGGCAAAGACCACGCTAATAAAGTAACCTTTGCCGTGCACGGACCTAACCGATTAGGCGATTGGCATAAAACAAAATCCAGAATACCAATATCCTCATCCCCCAACACCAATCAACCCTGGCTCCCCACATCTGGAAACGCCTCTTCCCGCCGCGAACCCGAAGACCTCTTCCCATCATTCCCCAAATTGGGATAACCCGCCGCTTCACTTCCTCAATGGAAATAAACGTCTTCAAGTTTTGCTCTGGTCTCAGAGTCCTCGGCTACGTCATGATCCTCCTCGTGGCCGCGATTGTTGGCGTTTCTTACTATGCCGTAGTTTTCCTTACGTATGGCCCACAGTTACTCCGCGGCGGATTCGACTCCTTTTTATCCTTCACCATCGTCATTATATTCCATGTTCTGGTAAATTTTTTAGTTAATTTTAGTGTTTGTTACTTTGCGTAGCAACTTGAATTTTATTTTGTTCATGTATGCAGCTTGTACTTTTGTTGTGGAGTTATATTAGAGTGGTGCTTAAGGACCCTGGCTCTGTACCTGAGAATTGGAGAGCTGTTTCCGGGGAGGAGAGCTTGGAGGTTGGTACTTCTTTAGCTGCTGCGGAAGACGGATTTGAGAGAAGATCGCGTGGTGGTGGATATTGCATCCATTGCCAGAATGGGAAGCCGCCACGGTGCCATCATTGTTCTATTTGTATGTCAAATTTAAATCTTCCAGTTTGCTTTTGGATTTATTATATCCATTTAAGGCGGAACCTTGTTATCATGTAATTAAAAAGAAATCAGACTGGTAGAATGGTGTAAGATTTAAAGATTAAACTTATTTTGTGAACTATTTAGATTGAATTGGAAAAAGGGCGAATGGCTAGCTTTGAATCGGGAAAAAAAGGAGTCTTGAAATGTTGGAGTAGTTAGGGTAAGAAATTTGAAGCAAATAAGTAGGAGCTACAGTTCAATCTGGTTGATGTTAGAAAAGATTGTTAGTTCCTTAATTGAAGGAGATGAGCTGAGATTTTAACTTTGGCAACCTTTCTTTTGTAGATTTTCAAAACTATCTCCAAAACCATTCTGTGGAATATTGCTACTGATTTTAATTGGCATAATTGAAGTATGAGAATGTGTCAAGCTGATAGCATGAAATATGACCTTCTACATCGTGTTTTTTTTAGGCCAAAGATGTGTTTTGAAGATGGACCACCACTGTGTCTGGGTGGTGAATTGTGTTGGAGCATGCAACTATAAGTTTTTCCTTCTTTTCTTGGTAACTTGCCATTCATCTTACTTGGTAATTTGTAGTTAAGGAATAAGATTGAAGTATGTTCCATCTTTCTTTTTCTGTTTATGTTTTTTCACTTTATGGCTTAATCATAACTATGTTTCACTGGAAAAAATGTGTTAGGGTTGAACTGATATTACTTTGTCAATTTTTAGTTTGAAAAAGATACTTCATGATTTGCAAGTATGACACTAATATAACTGTCGTTTGTAACTTCTAATAAGCCTAAGAAGCAATGATTGCATTGGTTATTTGAAGTTTTGTTTCTGCAATATCTTTGAGGTATCTAAGAAAGAATTTCAGCCAGCCTACTATTTTTGCAACTCCGTTAATCCCAACAGTTGATTTATTCTATTTGCTTCGATCACTAGTGATTTTATAAGTAATTACTAGTTTTGATGCATAAAAACTTTGAATATTTCTTCATGTATTGTGTTTTCTGTTTCTTTGTGTCTTTTCTTGGGCTGGATTAAGTACATTTACATATGGTTAGTTCCACATTTCAGAATATGCATGTAGATGTTCATCAGCATCCTTAAAAGTTTAGTGTCCTCATTCCATTTGTTTTCTTTTTTTCCTAATAAAAAGGCCTCGTATTGCTCAAACTAAAGGTGGCTGAACTGAATGTTGGCTTCGTATCTTTATACTTGCTTAGAAAGTACAATCTTCTCTGCCATTTACCCTTCTTTTGAACCAAAAAAGGGGCAGGAATGGCCGTCTCTTCATCTTTCCTATATTTCCTGACATTTATTTCTCCCAATAAAAGCTATATACGTTTTTGGACACAACAATGGTCACCATAGTGTTGCTGCCAAGTTTTATCAATTTCTTTGGTGAAGCCAAGAATCACTCTTCTGCTGCCAAATCAGCGATAATCTTTTTGGCATTTGGTAAGCTGTCAACGTGAGTTGATATATGATTTTCAGCTCATCATATTTGTTCTGCATTCTCATTGTTTTCATCTTTCTTACAGATTCTGTACCTTGATGCAGTTCTCAATTTTGCTTTTGCTCTGAGTCTTCTTTGTTTTGTCGTCATGCATGCATCTCTTCTATCAAGCAATACGACATCAGTAGAGGTATACCATACAGCTAATATTTTTCAGCCATCTTGATTTTATTTATGTTGTTCTATATTGTTGCCTGGAGATTTAGTAGAGCAGCAAAATGTTGATTTTGATGTGTTGCCTTCCTGTTGTTGAGAATCTATAGAAAGTTGATGCTTTTATTTTAAGCAACCACTATTGAGTAATGCTATTATCATTAGGTTGTGCTGTATGTTTGGATGCTTTATTTAATTTTTATTGTGTTATATATTACCTTTGTGAAACAATTTTCCAGGTTCATGAGAAGAAAGGAGTGGTTAGGTGGAAATATGACTTGGGAAGGAAAAAGAATTTTGAGCAGGTACCACTCGTTTTGCATACTCCCTAACCTTCTTGTTTTATAATGTTATTTATATGACATAAATATGAGGAAAGATGATTTACTTATCAATAACATTTTTGAGATGCATCTAGGGCTCATAATGTGGTATAATTAAAGCATAAGTTGTTTTCATGAATTAGAAATGCAACTAGAGCTCACAATGCTGTATCGTGCAATAATCATGTATATCTTTATTGGAATTTGTTGCGTCTTGCTTCCCGTGCAAGGCATCTCTCATGATCCCTTTTACCGCGTTTAAGGTGTTTGGCACGAAGAAAAGTTTGTGGTTATTCCCACTGTTCTCAGAAGATGACTTAGAGAAAATACCAGCACTACATGGCCTAGAGTTTCCAACCCGTTCAGATGTTGATGCTTGAGGTTTTATTGAGAGTAACATCTGACTTCGATTGTGTAAGCCTGAGTATCATGTTGCCATTGTTATTATCTTAGGTTTAAATGTGCAATCTGAAAGCTTGAACCTCACAACATAATATTTAATGATACTGCCTTGAAGTGAAGGTAAACAAAAGCAGTGTGTCAAGTTTCTTTGTTATTGAAGAATCCTGTTAGCTTACCTGATATTTTTAGAGTAAAAGCTAAAAAGGTGAGGTGTATCGCCGAATTGTCATGTGTTACAGGCGAGATAGGCCAAATATGAACTGGAAATAACGTTTTCGATGACAACAAATCCCTTAACGCCATGCATGTTTCATGTTTGAAGATATGTTGTCAATTCTTTTTAGAAAACAATGGTGGCCGGCCCACAAATTGATAAAGATTAGCACATTATTGAACTTATTATTATTTCAGCAGATTAACATAGCTTTATTTGAGGATCCAGTATCAACCGTTCTGCGATTAGGTAGCATTCATCCATGGGGTTCCTTGTTTTAAATATATTAAAAAAAATAAATATGCAATTTGTTCCGAGTTTGGTTCCTATAGTTGCACTCCATGCAACAATTCAACTCAGATGTAATGGAAGAATGATGACATTTTGCGACCAATGAAACGTTTACCTCGACATTCCCATTACTCGTAAAAATGTTTTAAGATTCCAAAAAGCTGGTTCTTTTAAAATATTAAAATTTCAAAACGATAATAATGAACACCTTTAAAAAAAGTTGGTTCTTTTTCTATATTTTTTTTTATATTTCAGATATTTTTCTAATTTTTAATGTTCTGAACATATGTAACTTTATTTTCTTGAATACTTTTATTTCTTCAGATTTTTAAAAATAATTTTAATTTTTGAAAATATTAAAATTAATATTTTTAAATTTTGAAAGATAAAAAATTGAAAAAAATCTTATGCTCCGTTTGGTTTCAAGTCTCAGAGGTCATTTTTTATTTTCATTCTCTTGAAAAATGGAAAACATTGAAGACAGTGTTTGGTTAAAATTTTAAAAATGATTTTTGTCAAATGAAAATTTCTGAAATTTAAAAAATAATAAAAAATTTTTTTTTTCATTGTTTTTACAAAAAATGTTTTGCAAAGCTAAAAATTATGAAAATAAGGATTTTTAACCTTAAATAAATTAGCTTTGGTTCAAATTTGTATAATTTCAAATACTAAATCTGATATTTTAATTTGAATTTATATAAATAAAAAATAAAAAAATAAAACATTTTTAAAAGGAAAATAAAAAATATTTTTATAAACCAAACGGCTATATTAAAAAAAAAAACTGGGAAAGACTTTACATTTTTTTCAAGTGTAAGAACTTACATTTTTTACTTTTCTATATTTTTAAAAATTTTAAGGACTTTCATATTTAATTTTTTAAAAAACTTTTTATTTTTAAAATGTTTTATAATTTTTTTAAATTATTTATTTTTTTGAAAATTCTAAATATTTTTAAAATATATTTTTTGACATTTTAATATTTGAAAATGATATATTTGTTTGAATTTTTTATTTTTAAAACTTTTAAATATATTTTTAATGTTTTCCTTTTTCTTCATGTGTAATAATGGTAATATGTAATGGAGATATCTTGAGTCAGGGTTTCATGAATAAAAAAAAATTGCATCATATTTTCATGATGGTTGGGGTAAATTGACTTATTTAACTTTCGATAACCAATATAAATTCTCTAACTTGTAACTGTCTTGATTGGAGTCAGCTCGTTATTCTCGTTTTTTACAATTGTGACACCTCCTTTCTTTGGCACATAATTGGACTGGACTGACCAGGAGCTATCTAAGATGGGGAAAATTATTCCCGCATCCAACCACTTGATAATCTCCTTCTTGACCACCTCTTTCATAATTGGGTTTAGCCTTCTTTAACCATCAATAGTGCCTTTTTCACCATCTTCTAATATGATCTTATGCATGCCCAGGGATAGGCTAATACCTCGAATGTTAGCTATCGTTCAACTGATTGCCTTCTTGAATTTCTTCAAGACATTAATCAACTTTTCTTTCTTCCAGCTTGGGTGGTTCTTCAATTGAAGCTTTCAACTGCGTAAACTCACGGCATTTGAAATCTAATGATTCAAAATTAGCCTCGAATGTTAGCTATCGTTCAACTGATTGCCTTCTTGAATTTCTTCAAGACATTAATCAACTTTTCTTTCTTCCAGCTTGGGTGGTTCTTCAATTGAAGCTTTCAACTGCGTAAACTCACGGCATTTGAAATCTAATGATTCAAAATAGGATTGTAAAGTGAATCCATTCAGTTCAACTTCTAATTTAGTCAGATTTCCATCATTATCATCATCGTCATTTAGCGTGTCTGGTGCTAAAAGTTGTTCCAACGAATCATCCGTAGGAACTAACAATTATATCCCATCCATAGCAGAACATTCTTCTCTTGCATCAAGGTATCTCTAGCTTTGAAAACATTAAAAGTTACCTGACCATCTTGGACACGCATGGTAAGTTCTCTTTTCTGAACATTGTTTAATGTTCTTCTAGTTTCTAATAAAGGTCTTCCTAAGATGATTAAAGTTTTCTTTATCTACTTCAAAATCTAAAATAAGAAAACCAGTAGGAAAAATAAATTTATCAACATGTACCAGAATGTCTTCAATTTTTCTTTCAAGACATGCTATCGATCGATTTGCTAATTAAAGTGTCATTGTTGTCGGTTTGGTTTCACCAATTCCCAATTGTCTAAACACATACATGGGCATCAAATTTATGCTTGCTCCAAAATCACACAGAGCCATACCATAATATGATTTATCAATGTTGTATGGTATGGTAAAGCTTCTAGGATCTTTCATCTTCAGTGGCAATTTATTTTGCAAGAATGCACTACATTCCTTTGTCAGGGCCACTATCTCAAACTATCCCAACCTTCTCTTCTTAGAAAGGATATCTTTCATAAACTTTACATAATTTGGCATCTGTTCTAAAGCCTCTACTAATGGGATGCTGATATGTAACTACTTAAGTACATTTAACAATTTCTTAAATTGTACTTCTTATTATACTTCTTATTGTTTCTTCTGGAAGCTTTGCGGGTAAGAAGGTGGTGTAGTTTTAACCTTAATAGGACAAATTTTTGGAGGCAGTGTTGGTTTTGCATTCACCATAGGTGTTGATTCTTAGGACTACTCTGTTGCAGTTCTGCCTCAATAGGGGTCACAGGAACATGATTCTTTACTGTGGGAGTTTCAACTTCTAGTTGAACTTCTTTCTGATTGTGGACAACAACATGCTCACCTTTGGCTTCAACAACTCTTGGTTCCAATACCTTGTCACTTCTTAAAGTGACAGTTTTACACTACTATTTGCTTGTACTTATTGGATTCTCTGTATCACTTGGCAAGCACCCTAAGGTCTATTTCTTAGCTCGTTGGCTAATTGTCCTATTTGGTTCTCTAAATTCTTTGGAGTTGCATTGTTCTTAGCCATATATATTTTCAATAAGTTCTCTAAGCTACTTGAAGACTTAACTAGCTAAGATTTCTACATTTGTTGAGAAAAAACCTAGCAAATGATTTGATCGCGAAGGCATATAAGAATTACCTGGACTAGTCCCTTGATTACTCTAGGAGAAACTGGGACAATTTCACCATGAAAGGTTGTAATGATTCGATTGTGGACCTGAACCATTCCTATTTTGACGTTGGTTTCCCACATAGTAGATAGATTCGGGGTTTGAAGGACAATATTCAAATGTATGACCATCTCCACTATACACACACGTAATGTTTTCAAATTGACTTGGTTGTTGATCTGCCATATTGGTGTTGCAACCATTGATAGTAATATTTTTAAGCATGGAAATCATAGTAAATACCTAACCTGTTAAAGACGTAAGAACATCAACTTCATGAACTCCTGCCACTCCTCTTCCTGTGGTTGTTCGGTTGGTTGGCCACTGATAGTTGTTGCTTGAAATTCTTTCAAGAATCTTAAGGCTTCATTGTATGACTTCGAAATAAGAGATCTGTTGGTTGAAGCGTCTACCACTACTCTTGTGTAAGCATTTAGACCACTATAAAAGGTCTTTAATTAGATGTAGTGAGGAATACCATGATGTGGGCATTTTCATAATAATTCCTTAAATCATTCCCATGCTTCATAAAAGGACTCATCATCAAATTATTGAAACATAGTAATTTCATTTCTAAGCTTAGCATTCTTACTTGGTGGAAAATACTTCATCAAAAAATGTTCCACCAATTCTTGCCATGTGGATACAGAACAGGGCGGTAAGGAATTCAACCAGTTCATGCTCAATCTCACAATGAAGATGGGAATAGCTTCAATCTTAAAGCGTCTCCATATACTCCAAGTAACTTGAAGGAATCACTTCTATACATAAGCGGAGGTACATATGTGGATCTTTAGTAGATATCCCACTAAATTGTTTTATTGATTGCAACATATGGAACATCACCAGCTTTAACTCAATTAAGGGGCCTTAATTTCAGGTCTTACATTCCCTGGGTTGAGTGTAACACCCGTTGCCAAGACAGGGTACGAGACATTATCAGACTTAAGCATAACTAATCGTACAAAATCGAGCCATAAAATTTCATTCAATTTAAAACCATTCATACGTATGCATATCGTCTCTTATACAAACCTACGAGGCCCAAAACATACATCGGGAGTGGTTCGGGACTAAACCGAAAACCTTGGGACACTTTGAAAAATTTTTATGTTGTGGAGAGTCACACGCTCGTGTGGGTAGGCCGTGTGGTCACACACGCCTGTGTGGCTCAGGACACGCTTGTGTCCTCGGCTTGTGTAACTCTCTATTTATGACATCATTAGCCAAATGAAACCACATGGCCAAGCCATATGCCCGTGTGCTAGGCCGTGTGGCGAATTAAATTCTCGCAAAATTGGTGCAGGCTTCACACGCTCTTGGCACATACCCGTGTCCAAAGCGGTGCTGTCTACATGACTAAGACACACATTCATCTCTCTACCCGTGTACTCCATACAAGGCATTCTGTTCCTCAAAATTAAGGTGTAGGGGACACATGGCTTGTTCACACACCTATGGGGTTGTCCGTGTGTCACACACTGCTTAGACACACGCCCGTATGTCTACCCCTGTGGATAATTTTAAGGCTATTTCCAAGCCATTTGCCACCCTCAACTTCACACACATACTTATACATCTCAATAGCATTTAACATGGCATTCCCACAACATCAAAGGCATTAACTCATGTATGTACATATAAATAGGTTTACAACCCAATTAGCTAATATAAGCCATATCTCATGGCCAAATACAAATAAATCATTTGACCATTATAAGCCGACACACTTGGCTAATCAATAATAACTCATATAACAGAGTAATCTAGTCCCTATACATGCCATAGACTTAAAATGCTTAAGAATATTGATACCAAATTATTAGCTTGATAGTGTGATAGAATCCCCAACGATCTCTAACCCGAGCTAGCTTGGTGGCACTATAAAATAATGGAAGGTAAAAGGGAGTAAGCTAAAAATCTTAGTAAGTTCCTATGCAAATAATAAGCATCTTAAAACACAACTTAATCATACAATTTATATAAAGAAAGATAACACAAATCTAATAGCCTGAATTAGGGCTTAGTCAGAATAGTGGTTTTGAAACCATTAATCCGAAGTAGAAAATTTTATTCCATGATTGTTTTTAAGTTTATGGTATGTTTGCATGATATTGAGAATTTTCCATGAAGGAAATTTTATGAATTAGGAATCAATTTACTTTTGAGGGATAAATTACAAATTATGAAATTTGGAAGGGTTAAGTATGATATAGTATTAGAGAAAATTTTAATTTGGTATTATTTTATGTGTTATAACATTTTTATAAAAAATATAGGAAAGTTTTGGTAAGTTAATTTATGCGATTGAAGGCTTAATCGCAAAAAGGGACTAAATCGAATAAAGGGTAAAAGTTACAGATTATTAGTGAAATGAGTTAAATATTTAGAGAATTAATTTTTGAGGGTTTTATTGGGCAAGTATGCCCTTTCTTGCTAGATTGGCCGGCCATAGGAAACAATTGGGGTAGGAAAAGTCAAAAAGTATGGGCATTAGGTGACTTAAGTCATAAAATAGTAACCTATTGCCTAGGCCTTCATCTTCTTCATTCTCCTTCTCCTTATGCACCAAAAATATTAGCTCTTGGAGGGTTTTTGAATGCAAAAAATTTTAGCCAAGTTATTCCTCTTGATAGTAAGTGATTCCCATGGCTTCTCTTTAAAATTTTTACATATTTAAGACTCTCATGGCATAAGCTTCTTATTGAGGGGTGTATTAAGCATTTTGGTTTGAAGTTTAAAGTTTTTCCATGAAAGGATAGGTTTCATTTGTTAGGGTTTTATGAAAGATAATGAAGGTAGGGTGCTTAATAAACAAATGTTGGAAATGGGTGTTCATAGACAACACCTAAATAGGACTTATTTGAAAGAGAACGAGTTATTTTGTTAAATCCTTGGATAATGGTTATTTGAAGTTTTTATATCAATGAAAGGGGTTAGATAGGCATGAGAAATGAAGAAATTTGATAAAAATCAATTTCCAAGCATAAGGGCAAAATGGTCATTTTGCCAAAGTTTAGGGACAAATTGGTCAAATTGCCAAATTATGAATTTAGGGTCGTTATTCTAAATTTGATGGTTAATTATTAAATTTTATCCATTATAGATCAAGAAACCCAAAGCCTAAATCAAAACCAGGGAAAGGGGAAAGTGGTGGACTAAATCGAGCGTTTGTCACATTTTGGGGACCCGATGTAAGTTGTATGTAATAATTTAGCATTAAGTATTATGAAAATGATCATGATGAATTTTATACATATTCTATGTTAATTTTATGAAATCTTGTCATAAAACGTACAAGAAATGACTATGGAATAAAAGAGAAATTCTAAGTAATTGTTAAAGTATACAAAGGATACCGTTGCCATATTAAAGGATTGTAGGTCCCATATAAGACCATGTCTGGGACATGACATCGGCACCGAACTGAGATCCTATGTAAGCCATGTCTGGGACATGGCATTGGCATCGATACGTGGTCCCGTGTAAGACCATGTCTGGGACATGGCATTAGCACTGAAATGAGACATAGATTCCCTGTAAGACCATGTCTGGGACATAGCATGGGCATCTAAGAGGGATCCCGTATAAGACCATGTCTAGATCAGTATCCTATAAGATCCTATGTAAGACCATATCTGGGATATGGCCTTGGCATCCTGGCAAGAGAATGGCATTACGGTTATTCTTCGACATTCTAAGTATATTAATAGAGAAAGTATTCAAGTTGATGAAATTATTGATAAAGACTAAATTCTATGATGAGTTTTACAGGTTCACTAAAATATAGTTATGAGAAAATTATAATGTAAAGTATGAGACTGAGTGCCCCAAGAGAACGAGCAAGTTATGAGATTAAGTAAGCCTCAGAAACGAGTAAGTCACATTGATGAGTAAGTCTTAGAAACAAGAAAGTTACAAGCTTGAGTAAGATATTAGATGAAGTATCAAAAGCCTATAAGTTTACTTATATTTCATTATTTATGATTTCTATATTTATTTCATGCAACTTACTAAGCAATTTTGTGCTTACTCCATCAATTTTCCATTTCATGTAGATTTGCCGTATTAGCTCAGGGATCGTTGTTAGTCGGAGCTCGAAGTCACACTATCAAGATCTTCATTTTGGTATAGTTATGTTAATCATTTTGGATATGACATGTATAGGCCTTTAGTCATTTTGTTGCACAATTCATGTTAGTTAGCCAATTGTGTTGGCCATTTATATTTACATTTTCATTTTGTAAATAGCTTTTGGAATTGGCTTATATATATTCAAGTTGCTTAATGAAATGAGATAAATTCACATGGAATTTGTGCAAAGTTGCTTAGTAGTTATGCTTGTATTTTGGGCTTGAATTGGTTGATGTATGAAAACTCACTTAGGGTATTTAGATGTGTATTGGTGCTATGCTATGATGCATGTGGATTGGGGTTTTATTTGTATATGTTTCAGGGTGACTAGGGGCTTGGTAAATAGCCCTATATTGCCCACATGGGTAGGTACACAGGGTGTGTGTCTAGGCCGTGTGAGACACACGGGTTGCACACGGGCGTGTGGCTCGACCGTGTGTCTCCTGCACCTTACATGGATAGCATTAAATGCCATCAGCTTTCTCCACGGGCATGAGACACGGTCATGTGTCTCAACCGTATAGAGGACACGACCAGCACATGGGTGTGTGCCACCGTCATGTGAATGACAACGTCAGAAATAGAATACCCAAGTTTTTTCACACGAGCCATGACACGGGCGTGTCAAGGTCGTGTGAGGGATACGGGCTAAGCACATGGGCATGCGCCAAGCCGTGTGAAAACCCTTGTAGGTTGATGTTAGAAATTAAATCCACACGGGTATTGGACACGAGCGTGTCCCTAGCATGCTTAGGCCATGTGGGGCACACCGGCCATTAGGATGGCCATGTTCAGAGACCACATGGGCGTGTGGCCTTCTCACACAGGCATGTGCCCTATTTTTTCTAGTTTTTGAAGAAATTCTCTTAAGTGCAAGCAACGGTTTCGGGTCAGTCCTGAACAATGATTTAGGCCTCGTAGGCCCATAAGAAAGCTTGTAGGACATAGTGTGGAAAAGTTTTAATTGGGACACATTTTCTTTAGTTTAAGTCAAAGATTTACATGAGTTTCAGTACGGTAATACCTCATACCCTATTCCGGCATCAGTTACGGGTAAGGGGTGTTACAACAAATGTCATTGCAAATCTCTTAGTCATCACTTGCTTAATCACAACCTTACCGAGAGTGCATCACTTATTGAGCTGATCACTTATGAGTTTTCTTACCAATCGTTTACCTAAAACCATCAATATAAGCACGAGATAAAATAAGTTGCCATAAGGCTCACATTTACAACTTATTCGGTCACATTGTTAACTCTATCATCCGATCATTCCCAACCTCCTAACAAACATGCACATTAATTATAAATATTCACTTTTCAAGCATTTATTTTAACTTCTTTCAAATATTTAAACTCATATTTTCCCATAATCATTTTAATAGGCAATTATGCTAATCCTTCCTTTTCTCTCATATTCGATACATCACAATTTGTGCGAACAAAATATGCTATATCATAACTCAATTTAGCCCGAAAGCCAATTACATAATCGTCAATCGAATTTACCATGTATTTCATATATCACAAACATAGACCAAAAATCACAAGGCTTTCACCAAAAACATTCTCATCGAAACCATGGACTCACAATATCATGTAGTCGATACTTATAAACTTTATGTACATATCTGTATCACTTAATTCGTAACATAGTCACACACACTTTCACATCTTTGACTTATCTCGTTGAACACTCGGAATACTAACGGATACTTGAAAAGCTTGCACATACGTGCCACATATATGTAGCCGAAGCTATCTCTTATCACATTTCACATATATGCTCGTTCTAGAGCTAGTCACGGGTTTGCTCACACAAGCTGATAGTCGGGACGTAGCTACTCACCGCTGCTCACACAAGCTGACAGATATCCGCAACACATGCCGGAGTATCTAGCCACTGGTAGGATGTACAAGACTAGCACGCGAAATCACATAATCACATTATCACACTTAGAGTCCTAGTGACATGTCACTCGTATCCTATTTTATTCCTAAGGTTCAACCAGGATTTTCTCAATCACACTTATCGAAACTTTGACAATTATAACCAGTAGGTCAATCATAGGTCAATCATACAATTATACAACATTAAAGCACTAAAACATAATAAAATGATGTATTATGTACATACAAACTTACCTCGATACCAAAAATGGTAAAAAAGGACCTAACTGTCGAATACTCGTTTTTCCCTCGTTCTAGTTCCGAACCTCGTTTTCCTTGATCTATAATATCAAATTTAGCTCACTCATTAGTCACATTATTCAATGTGACCCAAAAATCATATTATTCAGTGTGACCCAAAAATCATATTATGGCAGAATTACATTTTTACCCTAAACTTTCACATATTTACAAATTAGTCCCTAGGCTCATAGAATGATTTTCATTCAATTTCTTTGTACTTTAAGCCTAGCCGAACCATTTTCATGCTTATAGCAACCCACATTTTCCATTAAAATAGATTTTTACAACACTTTTTATACTATTTTACAAATAGGTCCTTTTTATGCATTTTCACCGAAAATTACTTAGTAAAAGTTGTTTCTCTAACCATAAACATCCATAATCTACCATTAATCATCAAAATACACAAATTTCTAACATGGTTCAAACCCTAGACCTTCATCATATCTCAAATAAGTGGTAGAAATAGATAGATCTTGTTACGAGGATTTTAAAAACGTAAAAATCATTAAAAACGGGGTTAGAACAGACTTACTATAGAGCTTGGAAGCTTGGCCAAACCCTAGCTATGGCTTCTCTTGCTATATTCAACCATGGGGGAGAAAGATGAGCAAAACTTGGCTTTAATTTTGTTTATTTAATCACTTAATCACTAAATGACTAAAATGCTCCTAACTTAAAAATATTCTATTTCACCTATTTCATGTCCATTTCTGTCCAAAAATTTAATCAATGGTCCAATTACCATCTAAGGACCTCAAATTTAAAATTTCATAGCAATTAGACACCTCTAGCTTCTAGAACTCAAGTTTTTCACTTTTTACAATTTAGTCCTTTTGACTAAATTGAGTGCCCAAACGTCAAAATTTTCGAACAATATTTTCATGAAATCATTCTGTGAAATTGTAGACCATAAAAATATAATAAAAATAAATTTTTCCTCCTCAGATTTGTGGTCTCGAAACCACTATTTTAACTAGGCCTAAAATCGGGCTGTTACATTGAGTTCACTGAATAAAGGCACAACATATTGCTGAATAGCTTGATTTATGTCATCAACAACAAGGATCAGATTTGAAGTATTATTGGCTACGTCTTCTTTTGGATTTTGATTCATTTCTTCGACTTGTCTTTGGACTGATCGTCCTTTTATTCTTTGCTTAAAAATACGTTTAATTTCTAGGTCAATTGGCGATAGATTGATAATTCGGTCTACATTCACAAACCCTGAAAAATAAAATAAAAATTTAAAATAAAAAAAACAAAAACAAACCAAATTGAAAAACAAATATCTTCACAAATAATGACAAAATGCAGTCACTTACATGCAACTGTACATGGTCGTTACAAGTAATAAGTAATAAGTAAAAAGTTATCGTCTCCATAGGGACTGAATGTGTAAATTATTTGCACAGTCAACTATAAAACAATTTGAAAGAAAACAAACAAAGAGAAATAATGTTGTTGAGAGTCAAAAATTATGTTATTAGTTTAATCAAATTTCAAATACCCACAAAACAAAACAATACACATTGTAAAAGAATAATAGCAACAAGAAGGTTACACACATGATTTAATAAACATAACATGAATAGACTAAAACAAGTATTTCACCTAGCAAGAGTATATTGATAGTTATAATAAGAATATCACGAAAGATTGTGACAATATGAAAATTCATTAAACCTAATTTTGTATTAAGAATAGGCTTCTCTCGAAGTCTTATTATGTCCTTAAGTCACCTTACATATGTTTATGTCAAACTATGTAACACCCTTTACTCTTGTTCGACACCGGGATAGGGTACGAGGTGTTACTTTACTAAATCACATGCAACCATTCAACTTATACTTAATGAAATGCGTCCCAATTTAAAACTTTTTCAAACAATGTCTTACAGACCTTCATATGGGCCTACGAGGCCTAAAATATGGTTTACAAATGATCTGGGACTATTTCGGGCACTCAAGAAAATTTCTTTAAAAACTACTATAAATAGGGCAGACGCCCGTGTGGAAGGGTAACATGCCCATGTGGCCTTTAGACATGGTCATATTGATGGCTCGTATGGTTCACATGGCCTAAGAATCCTAGGGACACGCTCGTGCCCCTTGTCCATGTGGAATTGATTTCTAACATCGAACCTACAGGGGTTTTCACACAGCCTGACACACACCTATGTGCTCAGCCCGTGTCCCTCACACGGCCATGACACGCCCGTGTCGCGGCCCGTGTGCAAAAACCTGGGTATTCTGTTTCTGACGTCAGCAATCACACGGCCGTGGCACATGCCCATGTGCTTAGCTGTGCACTCTACATGGTTGAGACACACGACCGTGTCTCATGCCCGTATGGTATACTGATGGGCATTTAATTCTATCCATGCAAGGTACAAGGGACACATGGTCTAATCACACACCCGTGGGCTGACCGTGTGTCACACACGGCCTAGACACACACCCGTGTGTCTATCCGTGTGGACAAATATAGGCTATTTACCAAACCTCTTTGCCACCCTGAAACAAGATCAAACACATACTTAAGTATCCTAAGACTTCAATACTCAACCAAAATCCATATTATGCTTATTGTGCATGCATCAATAACCTAAGCAATCATCCACACTTCTCATGAATTTCATTCTCATTTCACTAAAATAACATGAATAATTTTGGCCAATTCCAATGGCCATTTATAAAATAAACTTTGCAATATAAATGGCCAACACAATTGGCTAACTAGTACAACTTGTACCAAAAGACCAAATAACCTATACATGCCATTACTTAAAACACAAAAACTAACTATACCGAGTGCTATGGATGATAGTGTAAGCGGAGCCTCCGACGCGCTTTGATTCACGAGCTAACTAGGCGGCACTATAAGAAAATAGAAATGAGAGGGGTAAGCATAAAGCTTAGTAAGTTATAGGCAAATAAATAACAACAAAGCTTTCACGCTCAGTCATATTCTTATCATGTTATGATTCATGTAAGGTACGTAGGATAACTATAACTTGACTTACTTGTTTCCAACCATTACTAATCACACAATATACTAGTGGGCTCACATTTCATACAATTCATTTAGGTACCTGCAACACTCGTAAAAATCATCATAATATCTTTCAAGCTTAACATTAACTAAAATTTTCCTGTTGAATTATTTAGAATAAGAAAAGATATTCCATGAACCTTCCACATAAGGTATCGAGCTAATGCCATGTCCTAGACATGGTCTTACACTGACTCTCAATGTATCAGGCTGATGCCGTGTCCCAGACATGTCTTACACTGGCTCTCATCTATCGGTGTCGATGCCATGTCCCAGACATGTCTTACACTGACATGCAACAAGCTGACGCCATGTCCCAGACAGGTCTTACACTAGCTTGTGTGTTTTGAGGCTGATGCATGTCCCAAACATGTCTTACACTAGCTCTCGCCTCAAAGCCGATGCATGTCCCAGACATGTCTTACACTGGCTCTTGTAATGTGGCAGACGCATGTCTCATACATGTCTTACACTAGCACATATATCACCTAATGTCATGGCATGAATATCCAATTCTATTCCAATTGTTCAATGGGCTCTATTACGCAAGTTATCATCAATCCATGGCTATAACTATTATTCAACAATTTATGCTTGAATAAAGATTTTCAAGCATAACTTATTTCACAATACATTATCTTATGACAAAACAATATACATTATCTTATGACAAAACAATGTTTTCATGCATGAAATTTAGAAATGTTGTATTATTTACCTACAACTTATTTCGATATACAAAATGAAGATGGCGATTCAGTTTAATCAGTTTGCTTGGCCTTCCCCCGGTCTAAGTTCAAATTTGGTAAATATTGATCTATAACAATAAAAATTCACTAATTTAATCACCAATTAAATCTAAGCAATCCAAAATTCACAATTTGACAAAATGACTATTTTTCCCCTAGACTTTGGCAAAATGACCATTTTACCCCTAGGCTCGGGAATCGATTTCTATCGAATTTCCTTATTAACCAAGCCTAACCAAACTCTTTTCACTCTTATGGTAGCCCTAAATTCTCATTATTCTACACACTTACTCTTTATTTTACAACTTTACAACTAAGTCCAATCTAAGTGCTTTCATGCACACTCTTCCACAAAAGTTGTTTATTAAACAACCTACATTCATTTTTCTTCATAAAATTCCAGTAAACAACACTTATAACTCATGGTGAATCTCTAAACTTTCAATCATTTTACACAATAGACCCCTCAATAGGTAGCTCATGCCACAAGGGTCCCAAAAATGCAAAAAATATCAAGAAAAGCCTTAGGAATCACTTACTTGTAAGTGTCTATAGTTGTTGAAATTTTTAAGCTTCTAAAACCCCTCTAATGGCTGATAATTTTGGTAGGGATGAAGAAGAAAAGACAAAGCCTTACTTGTTTTAATTTATTTTATTTCTAGTAAAAAATGGTTCACCTAACCTACCAAAAATAGATTTTGACTTTTCTTTGTCCCCATGCTCTCCTATGGTCGGCCATGCCTTTGCTAAAGGCCTAATTGCCTTTTAGACACCCCACATTTTGATTCTCAAGCTATTTAACACATTTTTCTAGTAATTCATAACTTTTACACTTTTTTGCAATTTAGTCCTTTTTTGCAATTAAACCTTCAATCGCGTAAATTAATTCACCAAAATTTTTATGCACCCTTATAAAAATACTATAACACATAATATAATGATAAAATAATTTTCTCTAGAAATCACTATTTCGACTAGGCCCAATTTTGGGTCGTTACAAACTAACCTAGAAATCACTCTTTCAGGCATTTTATACAGTTTATGCATACAACAATCATCTTTCAATATTGACATGCTATGCACCATTTAGGTCTTTTGTTTATTAACTATTATCTCTTCTCAAATTAAATAGCTAATTCATTAACTTACAAATGTTGGCCTTACACTTATAAGTATTAACATAAGTTAAACTTAAATGAATGAAACAATCATTTGCACAGAATATTCATAATACAAAAACTAATCAACTCAAATCAAGATTCATACTTATTCTGAATAAACAAAATTAAGTCATGCCTTATTAAATCGAAAACATAAAGATAGGATGAAAACATGTCTTTCAACATAGAAAGCAACAATTAACAATAAAGAAAAAGGGAGGAAGATTAGCCAAGAGGGTTATCCAAGGCCATTCACAACAATAAGAGAAAATAGTTGGACAATAGGGGGTTATCTACAACTACTCCTTGCAGCTTCTCATAAGGGCTCTCCTCCTCTTTATGTTATATCACTTATATGTTTTCAAGTCATACTTTCTAACTTCTCACTCTCGGCAAGTGTTTTGCCTTATATTATTGCAAGCAAATACTTAACAAGCCATAAGAAAAGCAAAGAACACTCAAATGCTTTTTTCTCTAAAAACTAGTACATTTTTTTTTATGAAATGAATGCCTCTTTTTATAGTTATTAAGCCCCAACACCCCTTGTTATTTTTAGCAAAGGAATCATTTAATTCCCTCCTATGGTTGAGTCATCCTTGATGTATGGTGAAATAGGTGGTTGTTGGGACTACCGATACGCCTCGTGGTACGGCGAACAAAATATTTTGGCGATCCACAACCATGGATCCATGTACGAGAAACAAGACATATTGTAATAAGGTTGAAGATATACCTTTTTAACTGAAAACGGTGAAGAGATGTTGTTGATTCGATGTCGATTCCAAGCCACAACGAAAATGCTTCAGCCTCTACGTAGTCCACCCGCTATTAAAATGACCGGTAAAACTCTCTTGGAACTATTCCAGAGAAAAATCTCCTAAAACGAATGCTAGACCTTTTTTTTCAATTATCATTTAAAACACACTTACCCTAATTTGGGATTTTGGTATGCATATATTGAAAACAGAATCAGATCTTATAGATAACATATGGAAAGCATTAAACACGCTATATTCTTTCCAAAAAGAATTATAACTACCATGTTTCAATGTTTGACCTAAATCATAATAATAATTTTGATAAACTATATTCTGTTAAAATTTTATATGAATCAAATTCATATATTAATTTTAATTATGTTCTCTATTTGTGTACAACAAGCTTGTACATTTAATTAGTTTAATATTTAAATTTCAAATTAATTTATTTCATGTGATAGTTAAACACAATACCAAATGTGTTTAAAGGGGGAATGAAGAAGGCCATAAGGGGCATAGAAAAAAGTTTAGTATAAAAAAATAGAATAGAAATCTTTCCTTTTATTTTCCTTCACCATACAAGAAGTCGTAATTCAACATAACCTTTCTGTGATAATCTTTTCATGTATTATATCCTTTTATCCTTAATATCTAGATTGGACACAAGTCATAGAATAGTCACACTTGTATAGTCTAATATCATATTTCTTGATTTTCTAAGTAGACTACAATAAACAAATAAGTGTGATATCTCATATCAACTTATTCGAGCATGCCCATGCATTTCTAGTCTCACTCCACCAAGAGGCTTAAGATATTTCTCCCATTATGTGAGAGGGATAAATCCTATCTTGATCAACCATATCCCACTACATGGATTATGGTATATCCAACATTAGTCTTTATAGTATAACCTATTACGGTAGACGTTTGACTGTATCAAAATATACGACTCACGATGTTGGGACAATATGATCTCAAGTCTGAGGATCATATACATAGTTATCACTATGAGTAATATTATGACTATTACATAATAATCCAAGAAACATACTCATAGCGAGTCAATCCAATATGTTCTTCTCCAACACATACTCATGTATTGATTTTGACATCCCTATGTCAATGACAATATTTTGTCATCAATCAACTACACATTAGTCTCAATGCATTATTGTTGTCCAAGCCCACAATAATACTTGACTAAAGACCTTTTAAGAATAATCATATTTTCTTAAGGCTTTATTATAATTCAGTTTATTTATATACACAGAAAAAAATTGAAATACTAATGATAATGCCTTATATTAATAAAACCAGGTAAAATAAGTTTGGCATTTGAATATTCCTCCTTAGTTCAAAAGCTTGGTTTGATAAGTCACACAACTTGGCATAAAATTTACCTATTGTTTTTTATTCTTGCATCCTCAAGCCTTCAAATCTTGAAGTCAACATTTGCATCCTTGACTGCTTGATCATAGAGGTTCCCTCATAAGTTGTTTCCAAGATATCCCAAGCATTTTTTGCCATAGTGCATTTGACAATTCTTTTGAATTCCTGCATATACACTCCTCAGAAAATTGCATATAGTTCATTTGAATTAGCATTTGCCAACTTCTCTTCTATAGTCCACTATATTTCTGGCTTTGTAACTCTCCCATTATCACTATCCATCTTAGGTGCTTCCCATCTAGTTAACACAACATGCCAAACTTTCTTATCAATTGACTTTATATAGGCTTTCATGTGTGCTTTCCAGTAGACATAATTGCCAACATCAAGCATAGGGGGTCTTGATGTGGATGAACCTTCCATATCTAGATGTTAGCAACACTTAGGATCACCACTAGCTACTTTAAGTGGTAGGCTCTAATACCAATTGTTAGCAAAAAGTGTGTTGCTAAGAGTAGAAACTACACAACCAAATTGGTGCTTGACTTAGTGGGCACTTCTCTAGGCATTGAATAAGAAAACAGTAAACACACAAGGCATAAGAAGATGATTACATAGTTTGGTTTTCTTACTTATGTGGAGTCTAACTTAGTGTGAAATATGCATTCTCTTCAACAATTACAAAGTGAATCTACTCAATCACACTCATACATAAAACGTAATTATTTCCATAACTTTTGCATTTTGAAGATACAACATTCTCACTACTATGATCACCCTCCGTGATCATAGCAAGTAAAACCACAACAACAGGTTTCACTATAAAAATAACACTCTTACAAAAATATTCTATTAATAATGATTATGTGTCTTAACCTTCAATAAATTTTCCTGGGCTAGTTTCTCAAATATATAGACATTGATTTCGAGACTTGCTTACAATGGAAGATTTAATACTATCCCAATAAAACAAAAATACCATAAGAGTAATACAATATAATAAAATATGAAGTAAATATGGACTTTTGGCAACTCATCAGTAGAATCATGATCCAATCCGAAGTCCATAATCCAAGGGATTGCTTTTGGGCATTTTGATCCAAATCAATTACCAATATTTGAATTTTCAAGCAAAACGATCTTCCATAATAAGCTAGATATTCACCATGTAATGAACATAGCCCAAATATAAGGTTTAATAAATTGCCAACACCAAAATATGAAAACTATCTCCACATAGATTTGGTGGGCAAGGGAGTGGGCACTTCCCCTAGTACCAAATTGCTAGTTTTATATTTTTCAACATATACAAATATTATATTTTTTAATATTATTAAACATACAAATTTATATTTAATTTTATTAGTAAAAAATTATATAATAAATTATTAATATAACAAAAATTATTATTTTAATAAATTTATTTTATATTATGATTTTATTTTAATAATAAATGTTAAAATTAATAATAATTTAATATTTTAAGTAATATTCTTAAATTTTTATTGAAAAAATATATTAATTTTTTAATAATAAATATATATTGCAATTTATAAACATTAAATATTTAATGTATAAAATATGAATATGAATATTTTAATAATATAAACATGAATGGTTGTTTAAATCTAAGTTAATTCCATTTATTCCTTTTAGTTTTAATGTGTTACTATAAGCTCTCGTGCTTGAATATATATAATAGGTAATTTTAGAGTAAGTTTTAATTAGATATTAGTTATTATTAAGTCTATATAGAATATTATTTTATTATAAAATAATTTTCAATTGTCGAAGAAAAACACTTTTATAATATTTTTATAACAAATATAATTTATATTGTGTTTGTTTCATTAAAAATAAGTTTTAAAAAATGGTTTCAGAAAAAATTTACTGAATAATAAAAAATATTTTACAATTAATTATAACATTAGAAATTTTTTTTTCATAATATCATTTTTCGAAAATTGTTGTAATGAAATAAAAACAACATTAATTAAGGTCAGAATTAAAAAAAAAAGAATTTGTCTTCATGTTATGTATTTTTGATAGATTTAATTTTTTTATAATAATTTAATCATTTCTAATTTTTTTTAACTGAAATTTTTAATCTCAAAAGGAAATTTTTAAACATTTCTAATTTATTATTTTTAAACATTTGATGATATGACATATATGTCTCGAGAATTTTTATATAATTAGATTCTTCATTTTAGATATTTTACCGAAGTATATATACCACATTATCACATATTTGAAAAAACCGCATTAAATTATTTAAGAGCATTAACGGAAAAAATTGAACTCATAATTTAAAATACACATTTTGGAAAAAAAGAACTGAAAACATTAAGTTATAGTAGAGAACTAAATACTGCAAAAAAAAAAAAAAAAGCATAGTAACTAATTAAAACAAAGGGGTAGACTACCATTAAAGTCTACCTACAAAAACTAGGGAAGACGCCATTCTTGGGTTTAGTTTGCCTTTTAGTTGACTCATCATCATCATCATGAATCATGATGTTCGTGATTCTCATTGATTTCACCTACTACATATTTCATTTCTTAATCTTAATCATATAAAACTCACCAATTTGATACCGTGTCAATATCTCATGCTTGAAGCAATTACAACTAATAATCTAAAACTGTTAAAAGATATGCACAAGGAAAGGCGCGATCTAATATTGAAAAAGCCTGCAATTCTAGTATAGTTTATCCCAAAATGAAAGAAAAGCTTGAAAGAAACAATATGAATAAGATTAGGGAGTGGGAATAACATGGTCGATCATCTTTTCAGGGTCGTGAAGTGATGATGATGAACCATCTCCGGTAAAATTGCAGAAATAAGAACCAAAAATGGCGAACCAAATGATAAGTGGGGTTACAAACAGAATAAGACCAAAGGGTACCAACCAAAGCTGGCTATTTGTTGGATGATATTCATATCCCCACCATCCCAACATCAGGGCTCCGCTCAAACTCACCAAAAACGACCATAAGCAAGCTATGCATGTATCCACAATCTTCTTCAATTCCTCACTCTTCCTCTCTAATCGTTCTTCTTCATCAGAACCCATACCAACCTACAACCAAAACCTCTCTCCTTTGGCCCTGAATTCCCACAAAACACAAAGTATTTTTAGTCATAATATATAAATAGTCTTAGCTAATAATTACACGAGAACTGAAAAACCTGTGTTGGAAGGGGAAGAAGCTGTAGATACGTTAGATTCTCTGAGTTTGGATGATGCTTATCCAAGTAAGAGTGAGTAAAATCCCAATTAGGCCTGGGTTCTTTTATAAAAGTCACTATCTTTGACGATAGCAATAGGAAAATAAAAATGTGAGGAAGAAAATGATTGCGTTTCTGCTTTTATCAACTACCATTGATGCATATATGAATCAGGGCAGAAAGATTCGTTTGCAATTTTATAATGGTTTTCCTTGTTAATTTGACAGGTGCTTTGTTTTCTTGCAGAAACCATATTTGTATTGAAAGTTAAAACAGTTGAGCAAGAAATAAAAACTGATTTTATATGTTAGATTCTATCCATCTACCAAGGCATTGAAAATGAAGTTTCCTTGCAGGCTTGAACTGTAGCCAGATTTGGGCAAAGTTGACGAAATTAGCACTATTTTAGTAAGTGGGAGTTCACTTTTCCGATGGTTACGAGCAATATACCCAAGGAGACAAAGAAGACCTTTTGAGTGGGTATGGTTCATCTTTCCCAGAGTGTTGCCTGATATCTACATTTCTTTTTTCTTCTAAACTGAAAGTTGTTGGGTTGAAATCCAGAAAGGGAGGGGGGGGGGGGGATAGAATGCAATGAATTTGTTGTGCGTTAATAATTTTGACACGGGGTTGCCTTTGCTTGTGTTGTGTGCATGTAAGGGAAATATAAATAAGACAACTAAAGGGTTCCCCAAGGTAACAAGTTTGCAGGAGTAAACAAATGAACGAAATTTATGTAACATAAATAAATAAAAATAATTTTAAATTTCATGTATTAGTAGTCATATATATATATATATATATTTAATGTGTCTGTCTTCACTAGCAGTGATTAAAGTTCTTATCATACACTCATTTGACACAAATTTAAACAGTTAACTAAGTAAAATAATTTCGATTAATTTAGATAGTTAATCGAGTTAATCAAAATTTTTACATTTTTTTGCTCAAATAAGTTTGAAACATGAAAAAAATACCATTGCAATATTATTTTTCTTTGCTTAATTCAAAAAAGAAAGCAAAAACAACAAATAACACAATAACACTAACTTAAAATCATCATAACAAATACTACATTAAAAACAAGAAAGTTTGAGACTTAAGTAATGGAATTTCCAAATAAAAAAAAAAGATTCGAAGAAGTCAAAAAGAATAGAAGAAGATCTGGTGCCAAGCGGCACCCACTGACCTGCCGTCAAATGTAATAGTTATTACAGTCTATTTCCACACTTAAGGAGCTTGTTTTCTAGGCAATTTAGTATTTGTTATTATATTTTCGTTATTTAGTAGTTAATATTAAAAGTTAATAAAAATAAGTGTTTTTAACACATTTTTTAGTGTTGATGACCTATTAGGCTGACACGGGCCTTAAGTAGGTTTAATTTGTGTATTTAAGTGTGCAGGAAGCTTAATTTTAGGTCCAATTGACGTAGAAACTTAAGGCGAGTGTTGCACAAGCTTCTCAAGCCAGGAAAGCACGGCAAAAACCTCTAAAGCCATAAAATGGTTGTTATGACGTGACATAAAAAGTCTACAGTGTGACATGCACCCTGTGTTGAGCCATAGTAGCCTATGTTAAGCCATAACCTGAACATGAGTCACAAGAAATGATGACGTAAGTAACCATATTTTGGCAGATTCTCATAGATTTTATTTCTTACTGGCACCCAAAGTATCGGGGGGATATCAGGCATAAAGTGCACATATTTTAGCCAATAAATAAGAGACTTATGTACACAAATTCGGGATCAATCCATCCATCAGACACAGTTTTTGTCATTGAATTTTTTTTGTATTTTCTTTTTATGTTCATTTAGTTGAAACTTTTCTATTTCGATTTGAAGACACTTGCAAGCGAAGATTGGATCGGATCCGCACTTCAATATATATTCATGAGCATTCTCTTATCTCTTATCTTCTCTTCTTTTAGTTATATTTTGTTGATCTGACCAATTTGTTGTATAAATATTAGAATAGATTATTGTGCTTTATTCATATCTTGCATGATTCGTTTATTGAACTAATTAATTCATCAAGTCGATTAATTAATAAAAGAATAAGGGTTCATAATAGAATTAGTTGGTACAAATTATGTGATCTTAAACCCTAGGCTTGACAACCCTAGGAAGTAATCAAAGGTGAACTGAGGTCGAAAGACAAGTTTGCCAAGTAAATCATAATTTATCTCGATGGAGAAACTGAGGTCAGGAGATAAGCGAGTATTTGTCGATTAATTAATTAGTAAAAGCTGGGAGGTAATACTAGTTAATTAACAGCTAATTCATATTAAAATCTGAATTATGAAATTAGTTAATCTTTTATTTATTAATTAGGGATTTAATCAATCATAGGCTAGAGGCTCGCATTGTTGACACTAGGAATAGGAAATTTCATTAGGTTAATTTAGGTTAAGTAATTTAATTAGTTTAATTAATATTTTGGTTTGGATTTACACTACTAAATCGTGACTCTATTAGATTAGAAATTATTTTTTTGTAATTAATTTACTAATAGTTTCTACAATTTGCAATCCCTTGGGTGCGATCCTTAGAATACTTACTAGTGTTACATTATAAACTTTACTATATTACAAATTGGCACATATGCTTGTGGACAACATCGATTTAATTATATATATTTTTAGTGTGATATTTATACTATAAATGATAACACATTTATAGGCGGTCAAGTTGTTGGCGCCGTTGCCAGGGATTATGATGGTGAAATTTTTATTAGATTGAGGGTTGGTTTGGATGGGCGATAGAGTGCGGTGCCGTGCATTTAGCTTACTTTTTGTCTCACGCTATAGTATCGCTATAGTATCACTACAGTATCTAATCTCATTGCCACCGTTGTTTTTATACTAATAGCAGGTAAACGCATCGCCCATCCAAACTGACCCTGATTGTCATAAAATAATATTAATCAAAAGACAAAGTAGCTAGATTGTGTTTTAAAATTTATTTTATTTTATTTTAGTGTGCAAAAAAAATTATTACGATTATTATTTTTTACTTACCTTGTTTATTATCAAATTTAATCATGGATGTCGAGTTTTATTGGTTTGTGTATGACTGCCTCCGAACATACTAATGTCCAGAGTGTGCATACTGCAGTGAAAGATATATCAATGAGGTGCTATCCGCAAGTATACGGGTCCAATTGTAATATAGTTACAACGGGGTGGGTGAGTAGTCCGAGGATCGTACCCAAGGGAGGCTAGTACTTGATCAATTTTAACATAAACACCGAAAGATCTAACTAGTACTTTGATTTAGTTATAGTACGATAGTAAAATAAAAGGGGATTTTTACGATAATAAAATAACATAAGGAAATAAAAGTTCAAGAGATCAAAATATAGAATAAATTAGATCTGATTATGGGTGATTAGCTTGCTTCAATAATCCACATTAATTGTTGCTTCATGTTTCTTGTCAATCAACTAGTCGCAACCGCAGCAAAATCTTTTGATCTTCCACTCAAATAGTGAGTCAACAAGGACTACTTATCTTCTGAGCTAACAATCTAGACCAGTTTAGAGTTAAGGTGTTCACAGATAGCCATACCAATTTGGGTTAATTCCTACCTTGATAACTTCCTAGGGTTGTCATGCTTAGGATTTAAGTTCTTCCTTTCTCAAATAGTTGATCCATTGAGTAACCCTATAAAATAGTTAATAGATCATACCTCCACTTGCTAATCCCCCATAGAAGGATTAGTTCCTCATGGTTTTCATAAGCAATATGGAATTGATGTAAAGAGAAAACATGATAAATGAATTGAAGTGTAGAGTTTAAGAAAACGTATGGTTTGTATTAAAGATGAAAAGGAATCTACAGAGTTTGACTATCTCCACAAGTCAAATCTATCGAGATAAGACAAGAACAAACCAAAAATAAACCCAAAACCTAAGAAGAAAGAAAACTAAACTGAAATTTAAAAGCAAAATTCTTAACTAAGTAATTGGGTCCTTTCCATGTGACAAAGAAGCCTATTTATAGATCTTAAGTGGCCATTGTCCTTAACCCTAGGTTAGTTGACATTCTCGAGTTTTAAGTTTGATTGTACGAACCAAAATGCCTCCTAGCTCGTGTTAATTGTTGTCTAGAGTCGATGTCGCGACACACTAAGACCTGTGTCACGAAATAGCAATTAGTATACTCCTCTTGGAATATCTTCAGGGGTATGTTGCGATACCCTTAGGTTGTGTTGTGACATCGAAGGCAGTTTCATGATTTTCTCCATTCTGCTCCTTATGTTGCGACATTGATCATTCTATGTTGCAACATAGCGACTAGTGTCTGTTTATTTCACCTCCTAATGGTCTCCAGCACACTTACAAAGGTCATTAGCTTACCCATACTAACTGTACAAAATTGTATATTTTGCTAACCAATTCATTAAAATATTACAGGTAGATCAAAGTCAAAATTTTTAGGGACTTGAAAGCATTCTGAACAGCAAAAATTTGGGAAACTGAAATTAATGTCGCGACATGGACATTTTGTGACATGGACATTTTGTGTCGCAACATGGTAGATAGAAGTTTGTTTTGTCCTGCGACATGGCAGATAGTCTCCAAGATTTTCAAAACTATGGGGTGTGTTACGAGATCAAACCCGGGTGTCACGACATGGGCAATCTGCTAGGGATGTCGCAACACAGAACCCCTATGTCGCGACATCATTATAATTTTTTGTTGGGTCAACCGACCCAATCACGCAACTTGACATTTTAACCTCTAAAATACCCAGATTTTAACATTAAAAATAATAGTATTAAGCATAAAAACACCCTATTAAACTAACCTACCCTAATTTTAACATCTCAACCCTTCTAAAACCTCTTTAAAGTCTTTAATTTCCAAACCCCTTTTTCACCAAAAACTAGGTTTTTCATTTTTCATCTCTAAATCTAAGGTCAGATTGGGGGTAGCTATCTACAATAGATCAAAGAGGAAGCACATACGAGTCCAAGGAGGTTGAGTTTAAATATCCTCAACTCCATTTTATTGTTCTATTGATTATTGTTCATCTATATTTCTGCTAGAAACTTTGATAAAAGAATGCATCCACAAAAGAGCAAGAGAACTTTGGTCCAATAAACATCAGATATTTCAGACCCAAACCACTTCCACAGTCTAAATATGGAAAAGTATTTTCTTGAATTGCAAGAGAGACCATTAATTTAAGAACGAGGGTTCGAACCTTCTATGGTCAATTGTAAAGAGATTTCGACTTTGGTACGATACCATCAGTGCAATCAATTTTGTGTCACTTCTACTGGAAACACAATCATACCAGTAGTGCAGGAATTTTATACAGCCCTTAAGGATCAAATAATAAAAGGCAAGTCTAGTGGTATTGTGAGTGAGATAACAATACGAAGGGAGGATGTTTCAATATCCCCTATTGATATTTGTGAGTTTTATAACATCCCGTATTATGAAAAAGATTTTATTAATAGCATTGATTTGGAAAATTTTCAAAATATTAATATGAAAGATGTTATAAAATACTTGACTTAGGGTAAGGGTAATTGGAACTATAGGTCGAATATTGGGCTGTCAACAAATTTCAATAAGGTGATTATGTTTCCTTTCACCAAGATGTGGATGTAATTCATCGGCATTAGAATTGCACCCGCATTAATTATTTCTAATGTTAATGTCTTTCGAGCTATTTTTCTATATGGTATTTTACAGCATAAATAGATCTATGTAAGTCGTTGGATCTTCTAGGAAATGAAACAATATATATAGAGCCAGAAAGCTAGATTGTTCTTTCCTCATCTGGTGACAGTGTTATGCCCAAAGGTGAAAGTGTCAATGAGCAAAAACGAGTAATTTATAAAGCCAACAAGTAGCATAATTGGAGACACATTATATACAAAATATGTTAAGCTTCAACGAAAGTAAATTATCGAATGGAACCAAATGAGGAAGGAAAAGATGGACGTGCCAGTATCGCTAAAACAGCGAGATTAGTCAACGGCTAGAAGAGAAGTCCACAGAAGCATAGAAGCAAAGCTCGATGGAATGATTAGGTAGATGCAAGAAATATGCCCAATACTCCAAGAATTTGTAAGAATGCATGGGTTATGCGCTCCGAATTACCCTCTAGATATGTTCAGCTCAGCACACACTTATCATATTGAGAGGATAAATCTTCAAGAAGAAGGTGCTACTGAAGAGTACTGACTGCCTCCAGACGTATTAACGTCTAGAATGTGAATACTACTACAAAATATATGGAACTTGAAGTGGTGTCTACAAGTATATGGGTTAGGTTGTAATACAGTTTGTTTACTACGAAACACTTTGCAAGTATTCCGAGGCTCATACCAGAGGGAGACGAGTGCTAGATAAAATTTAACCTAAACACAGAAAGATCTAATTAGTACTCTAATTAAGTTATACAAAGTTGAAATAAAGGGAGTTTTTAGGGTTTTTATAATAATAAAAGAAAATAACATAAAGAAATAAAATTCAAGATATCAAAAGATAGAATAAATCAAATTTGATTATGGGTGATTAGCTCGCTTCAGTAATTCCTATCAACTATCACTTTGAGTTTCTTGTCAATCAACTAGTCGTTATCCCAGTAAGATCTTCTAATCTTCCACTCGAATAATGAGTTAGAAAGGACTTCTTATCTTCTGACCTCACAATTCAGATCAGTTTAAGGTGAAGGTGTTCACGGATAGACAATACCAATTTTGGGTTAATTCTACCTTGACGACTTTCCACGGTTGTCAAACCTAGAGTCTATTTTACATTCCTCTTTTCCCAAACAACTAACCCGTTGAGTATCCCTACAAAACAGTTAACAAATCATACCTCTACTCATTAATTCCTCAATAAGGGATTAGTTCTTCATGGTTTCCATAGACAATATAGAATCAATATAAGGAGAAAACATGCCAAATAAATGAACAATATAGAGTTTACGAAATAGCCTAATTGTTTTAAGATTGACCTCGAATCCATAAGGTTTAATTGTCTTCACAATACAGATCTCTCAAAATAGAACAAGAATGAATAAAAATAAATCTAACCTAAGAAAAGAGAAAACTAAATTGAGATTAAAAGACTAATTCTAGACTAAGTGAATGGTGTCCATAACATTTGGCAATGGAGCCTATTTATAAATTTTAGGTGGTTGTCATCCTTAACCCTAGGTCAACTAACGTTCCCGAGCTTTAAGTTTGATTGTGCAAACCAAAATGCCCATGTCTCATGTTTAGTTTCCATCTAGTATCGATGTCACGACAAACTAGGAATTATGTCGCGACATAGCAGTCAATGTACTCCTTTCGAGATATCTTTAGGGTATGTCACGACACCCATAAACTGTGTCACGACATCGAACGTAATTTCATGATATATCCATTCTACTCTCTATGTTGCGACATAAAACATTTCGTGTTGTGACATAGTGACCAGTATCGATTTATTACACCGTCTAATGGTCTTCTTGTAAAAGCCAGAAATAGGGCCTAAAGGGAATAGTGATTTTGAAACCATGAATTTGAGATTAAAATATTTATTTTGATTGAGTTTTAATATTTATTGAGTGATTGAATGTCTATGTGAAACTTTGGTTGAGAAATTTTATTGATTGGATGTTCAATTTGGTAAGTTAGACTAAATTGCAATAGGTGAAAAATGTGTGTTTTAGTCTATAGAGCCACTTGATTGAAATGGATTTTTAAATGGGAGGTCTTTATTTGGTAATTAGACCATTTTATTTTGTTTTGGAAAAAAATGCCCATGGAAGGGATAAAATATCTAAGTTATGAATGAAGGGCATTTTGGTCATTTAGATAATTAATGAAATAAAAAGGGAAAATAAGTCAAAATTTTTGTTCATCTTCTCCATTCTTGGCCAAATTTCTCAAGCTCTATAGCTAGGGTTGTGTTTCATCTTTCAAGCTTGATAGTAAGTGCTCCTTAGCCCTGTTATTAATGTTCTTCGTATTTTCCAAATCCTCGTAGCTCTACCACTAATTTGAGCTAGGGTTTATGTTTAAAATTTTACCCATGAATGACATACATGTATTTTGATGTCTAGTGGTAGATTATAAAAGTTTGAAGTGTGGTGAACATCTTTTACTAGATAATTTTTAGTGAAATTGATAAAAAGGACATATTTGTAAAAGATGAAATAATGTGTGTGCAAAATGCAAAATAGTGGAAATTGTGGACTAGTAATCGGCTAGGCTTGGTTATGTGATAAATGAACACATTTCATTTTATGAGCCTAAGGACTAAAGTGTAAAAATTGAGAAAGTTAGGGGCCAAATTATAAATTTTACCATAGGAAGATTTTGGACTAATTTGAGTAATGTGTGTATTAAATAAGTTAAATGTGCCATTATAGATTGAGAAGAACGTGGAATCGACCTTGACTGGGGTAAAGGTAAGGTTTCGGGCTAATTTGCATATTAACACATTTTGTATCGAGGTAAGTTTATATGTAAATGATACATCCCTTTTTTGATGTTTTTATATATGGATGTCTTATATGAAATGTGAATAATTATTACTGTCATTTGATGAAATTACGAAAAGTAAGGATACGGATAAATTCCATGTAATTATTAATATCGGTAGGCTATGTGCGAACCATCATGAATTGTTGATATTGATAGGCTAAGTGTGAACCACCTTGCTTCCATTAATATCGATGGGCTAAGTGTGAACCATCGTGAAATATTGATATTGGTGGGCTATGTGCGAAACCACCGTAAATTGTTGATATTTGTGGGTTATACGCGAAACCACCTTGCATGGATTATTATACCAAAATGTATATTAAGGAAATGATTAAGTGAAATTACGAGTGTGGTTGTGATGAATAAGTGCAGGGAATGAATATGGGAATGTGTGAGCATTGTGCATGCTAAGTGTTGAGAATGTTGGGTAAGGTGTGAGATGAGTAAGTGAAATTATAAGATTTGAATCATTTATATGGTTGGGTTATGTTTTTGATTGCTAAGTGTGTTGTTATGATGTTTATTGTTTGCATATAGACTTACTAAGCTTAAAGCTTACTCCCCTTTCTCTTCCCTTGTTTTGTAGAGTAGCCAAGCCATCTCGAGATACGGAAGACGTCAGAGGATCACTCACACTATCAACATTTTTTTATGGTACTTTGAAATTATATTGAATTATGGCATATAGAACTTGGTCATTTTGTAAGTATCATAACTGGTTGGCTAAATATGTGAGCCTAATTTACTTGGTACTACATTTTGTATAAGGCCATGAGATGTGGCTAACGTTGATTGTGTTATAAGTCTATGATGAGGCTTTTCATGAATGGGTTGTTTGCCTATGTGGGAATGTATGATAGTATGAAATTGGTGTGTGGAAAAATGTGATGAGTAAATGGTTGTGTATTTGTATGATGATTGGGCAACGTGTTTGAGATGAAATTGAGTTGTGAATGTGTAGACTTTGAGAGATTTTGATGGGGGTTTATGTCTTGTGAAGTGTTGTTGAAACTGGCATAAATGTGGTTGATTTTCAGGGTGGCAAAAGGCTTAGTAAATAGCCTTATATTTGTCCACACGGGTAGACACACGACGTGTGTCTAGGCCGTGTCGTATGTCTAGGCCGTGTGTAACACATGGTCTGCCCCATGGGCTTGTAGTCTGGCCGTGTGTCTCCTGCATGCAATTTGCGAAAAATTGAGTACGTCACACGAGCTAACACACGGGCGTGTGCCTTGGCCGTGTGACCTAATTTGCATGCTGACGTCATAAATAGAATGTCTAGGTTTTTACACATTGGCAGAGACATAAGCGTGTGTCTTGGTCGTGTGAAGGACATAGCCTAAGACACGGGAGTGTACTTGGCCGTGTGAAAGCTCCTGTAGGTTCGAAATGAAAAATAGATTTACATAGGCTAGGGACATAGGCGTGTGTGACTACACGGCCTGCCTACGGGCGTGTCCCTGAACCACACGGGCATGTGCCCTATTTTGCATGAAGTTTTCTAAAATTTTCTAAAGTTCACGGTTTGGTTTCAGATCGCCTCCAAAGTATGTTTTGGGCCTCGTAAGCCCATATAAGGGACTTGTTGAAGAAAATTAAAAAGTTTTAAATGGTATGCAAAATTTATGTCTCGGATGGTACGATTGTATGTGATTGTGTTTCGGTAATGCCTTGTACCCTGTTCTGGCATTGAATACGAGTAAGGGGTGTTACATTTTAGTGGTATCAGAGCTATGGTTTAGTCAGTTCTCGAACTACCGTAGCGTGTGTGAGAGTCTAGCTATACATGCCATAAATACATTGTGATAGTGTGATGACTCCTGACAATTTTAAATTGTGTTTTTATATAGTAAATGGATCCCGACCGAGCTGCAGCTGATGATACTATAAGTAATGCGTCGGCTCCCGCGCAAGAGATCGCTCTAGTAGAAAGCAGACTTGAGACATTGAGTTAGGCAGAAGAGGCTCGGGAAGCCTTTCTCCATATGATGAATAATTGGTATACTGAGTTTGTTCGAGCAAATCCTAATGCTCAACCTCTTCCACCCCCTCTTATACCCCAACCGGTCCCCATAGCTCCTCAAGGCATTTAAATGGTAAGGTTAACGAAGCTCCTGGTTGATAAGGTTCGAAAACAAAGGGCTAAAGAATTTAGGGCCAACATAGATGATGATCCAGAGAAGGCAGAGTTTTGGCTTGAGAATTCTATGAGTGTATTTGATGAGCTATCATGCACACCCGATGAGTCTTTAAAATGTACTGTATCATTGCTGAGGGACTCGACATAACACTAGTGGAAGACATTGATATTTGTAGTTTTGAAAGAGAGTGAAATGTGATTTTTTCCAAGAGGAATTCCGAAAGAAATATATAAGCCAATGATTCATTGACCAGAAACGGAAAGAGTTCCTTGAATTGAAGCAAGGTAAGATATCTGTGGCAGAGTATGAGCATAAATTCGTTAGGCTCAGTAAGTATGCTCGGAAGTGTGTATCCTCCGAGGCTATCATGTGTAGAAAGTTTGAAGATGGACTGGACGAGAACATCAAATTGTTAGTTGGGATTTTGGAAATTAAAGAGTTTGTTGAATTTGTTGAACGTGCTTGTAAAGCTGAAGAATTAAGTAAAGAGAAAAGAAAGGCTGAGAATGAGGCCAAAGATGCTAGAAAAAGGCTGATGAGTAAGTCATTCCAATCCCAATCAAAGAAATCCAAAGAAATGAATGCTCGAATGATTGCTTCAGCGGGGTATTCACATCGTGATCATGGTAAAACATATTCGGGCTCTAAAGTTCAAGCCACTTCGATGGCAAGTGTGGGTAATGTGAGGACTAATAAACCTGAGTGTCAGAATTGCGGTAGACAACATTTTGGTGAGTGTTGGGGAAATAGTCGAGCTTGCTAAAAGTGTGGTTCTTGAGAACATTTTATTAAAGACTGTCCTAAAAAAGCTGAAGAAGAGAGACCTCAGAGTGTCAGGCTGAGTAATACGGCTAACAGGGGTAGACCTTCGCGAAATGTCGGAAGTGGAGCTAGTAGTAAAAGTGTAACAACCTGGTTTAGACCCTAATCAGAATAGTAGTTTCGGGACCACATATCCAAGTTTGAAAAATATTTTAATATTATTTTCTTTACCTAATGTATATGATTTAGCATGTGTGAAATTTCTGTGAATTAAATTGATCGTTTGTGTGCTTAATTTTGCAAAAAGGACAAAATCGTAGAAAATGCAAAAGTGTCTTATTTGTTAAAGTGCCTATATGATGTGTCTTTGTAAAAGAGAGGTCCTTATGTGGTTATTAAACCATTGAATTCATTAAATGACAAAGATGAACATAAGATAGTGGATTTTAAATGAAATTATAAAGGTTAATTTTGGTATTTAAAAATTAAATTATGGTTTAATAAAACAAAGCATGAATTAATAGTTATTTGTGCCAATCTTTGTCGACAATCAAAAGAAAAGAAAAGAAAAAGGTTAGCTAGGGTTCGGCCATGAGTTTACTTGATTAAAGTATGTAATTTGATTTGTTTTCGATAATTTTTATGTTTCTGTGATTATTGCTTAGTCTAGTACCGAGTCCATGCCTCAATTTCTAAATTTGGGTATGATTTTGAAATGTGCAATTGTTAATAATGTGAGTTTTATGAAGTTTGATGAAAGATTATAAAGGATATGTGATAGATTAATATGTTTTGTCTTTGAAATTTTGATGAATTTTAGTATTTGGGCTAATTTGTGAACATGAAATCTTAGGAGGATAAAATTGTTAAATAAATATGTTGTATGGGCTTAGATGAAAGCCATAAAGATTCGGCCAAGCTATGGTTTAGGTAAATTTTGTGAATTTGATGATTTTGTGAAATAAGGACTTAAATGTCAAAATGTAAAAATATGAGGGCTATTTTGTAAAATGCCCTAATTATATGTTTTTGGAATGAATTGAATGACTTGTTGAATAAAAGAGTTAAATTTGAATTTGTTTAGATCAAGAACTAAAGAAGACGAAATTAGATCGGGAAAGTTAAAAGTAGTTGATTAGCCGTTTTCATCCGTACAAATCCGAACGAGGTAAGTCAATATACAAATAAATGCATTTGAGTTAATTTAATTATGTTTATATTTGATAATGAAATCCGATGAATGATTAAGAAAGTTGGAAATGTGAAATCGAGGAAATTCTGAGTTTGTAACAACGTCCAAAAAGCCCGTCCGAACCTTAGGAATAGTTAGGATACATATGTCATGACATAGGATCCGATAAGTGTTTTCGTATAAGAACACGTCTGGGATGTTGGCTTCAATTTGAGATTTACATGTAAAACCATGTCTGGGACATTGGCTTCGTATTTGATTTCGTGTAAGACCCTGTCTGGGACAGTGGCATCGATATTTGATTACATGTAAGACCACGTCTGGGATGTTGGCATTGTACGAGCTTTATGAGCATTTCGAGTATCCTATTTGATTTCTGAACAGTTCAACGGGTATTCCGAGAAAATGAATGAGTATACGAATACGCTTCTGAATTCCGGTACGTATAAATGTATATGAAATTTAGAGAATTAAAGGTATGTATGTTTATGATCATTTGATATATGAGCTACATGAATTTGATATAGAAATATGAGTAAGTGAAGTTGATCAATTGTGCTATAAGAGAAATATGACTTGTGATCATGTTATGCCATGAATCATATGTATAAATGGTTTATAATTTATTTATGTGATGGATTTATTTGTATATGGCTTACTAAGCTCTTTGTAGCTTACTTTGTGTAAGTTTGCATTATTTTATCATTATTGAAGCTACCAGAAGCTCGGGGATCGTCGAGGATCATCACCACACTATCAAACCTTGTTTCAGTATATTTTGAAAGTGTAATTGTTAAATTATGGCATGTATAGGCTAGAAGTCTTTGGATTATGTTTTGAGATGTATATAAGTTATGCCATGTGATGTGGCTAACTAATAGTTGTGATTATGCTTGGATAAAGTATGTGTTTATGATGCAAATATGGTATGAGATATTATGCATTTATGGCCTATTTAGAAATGGAAATTTGGTATAAAATCAAATGGTGAATTTGGTAAGTTTTGGTCATGAATTAGAATGGTATATGTTGTGTTATTGAAACAAGTGTTTTGTTATGGTTATGGCTTGTGGTATGGTAGGTTTAGATATGAATATGATGTATGAATTGGTTGGTAATGAATTGGTCTTAATAGTGTATGTTTTGGGTATAAAATTGGCTAATTTTAAGTTTTAAAAGTTGCATATGTGATGCTTGTAGGTACATGGCAATTTGGGGTATGAAAATGGCTTAAATTAAGCCTATTTCATGCCACACGGTCTGAGCACACAGGCATGTGTCTTGGTCATGTGTCCCCTATTTTGTAGCTATTTTGGATAGATTGGCACATGGACTGGACGCACAGCTGTGTCTGGTGAACGTGTGGCCAACTCAAGATTACACACGGGTTGGACACATGGGTGTGTCTAGTGGCCGTGTGACCCTAGTCAGTGTTGCATACAGGCTAAGGTGAAATGAGAGGCACGGTCGTGTGGAGTACACGACCTAGCCACAAGAGTGTGTGCCCTATTTTAAAAGGAAAAATTTCATAAGTCTCTTAAAACTTTCTAAGTCTTCGGTTTAGTCCTGACCTTCTTCTAATGCATAATTAAGGTCTCGTAGACCTTCATAAGACACTCTTTGGTAATGTATGGTTATACTATGATGTGGTTGAATGAGAAATGTTTATAAAAGTTCTGAATTGTTATATAATGCTCCTAGCTCTAGTTCGGCGACGGATTTGGGTTAGGAGTGTTACAAAAAGTATGGTAAAAGATTCAGCTGTGAGGACAGAAACGAGAGCACCTGCTAGAGCTTATGCTATCAGAGCACGTGAAAATGCATCATCACTTGATGTGATTACTGGTACATTTTCTCTTTACAATACTAATGTTATTGCATTGACTAATTCTGAATCCACTCATTCTTATGTTTGTGTGAATTTGGTAAATAGTAAGAAATTGCCTGTTGAATTGACTAAATTTGTGATTAAGGTATCAAACCCTTTACGCAAGTATGTGTTAGTAGATAAGGTTTGCAAGAATTATCCTTTGATGATTCAAGGTCACTGTTTTCCAACTAATTTGATATTGTTTCCATGTGATGAGTTTAACGTTATTTTGGGCGTGGTCATTACATGATGCCAAGGTAAATTGTAGACAAAAAACTCTTAAGTTGAAATGTGAAAATGCTGAGATTCTTTAGGTTGAAACAGATGAAAAAAACAAATTTTCTATGGTGATTTCATACTTTTCTGCTTAGAAGTGTATGAGCAAAGGGTGTGAAGCTTACATTGCGTATGTGTTGAATACTAAGATGTCTGGGTCGAAGCTTGAATCAGTGCCAGTAGTTTGTGAATTTCAAGATGTGTTTCCAGAAGAATTACCTGGGTTGCCTCCGGATAGAGAGATTGAGTTTGCTATTGATTTGTTACCTAGGACTGCTCTAATCTCCATTGCTCCGTATAGGATGGCTCCGACCGAATTGAAAGAGTTAAAGGCTTAGTTGCAAGAGCTAACAGATAAATGATTATAAGATTGAGTTTTTCTCCCTAGGGTGCTCCCGTAATATTTGTAAAGAAGAAAGACGGATCTATGAGGCTTTGCATTGATTACTGTCAGCTTAACAAAGTGACAATAAAAAACAAGTACCCATTGTCGAGAATTGATGATTTGTTTGACCAGTTAGAAGGAACAATAGTGTTCTCAAAGATAGATTTAAGATCCAGCTATTACCAGTTAAGAGTTAAGGATTCTGATGTGCCAAAGCCTACCTTCCGGACAAGGTATGGACACTATGAATTTCTTGTAATGCCTTTCAATTTAACTAATGCACTAGCTATGTTTATGGACTTGATGAACCAAATTTTCCAACCATATCTGGATAAGTTTATGGTAGTGTTTATAGATGATATCTTGATATATTCTGGTGATGAAAATGAGCATGTTGAACACTTGCGAACGGTATTGCATATTCTGAGAAAGGAAAAATTGTTTGCTAAATTCAGTAAAAGCGAGTTTTGGCTTCATGAAGTCAAATTTCTGGGACATATAGTTTCAGGAGATGGTATTCGGGTTGACCCGAGCAAAATTTCGACGATTGTTGATTGAAAATCGCCAAAGAATGTATATGAGGTTAGGAGCTTTTTAGGCCAGGTATTATCAACGCTTTGTCAAGGGATTCTCGATAATTGCTTCTCTCATGACTAAATTGCTTCAAAAGAATGTTAAGTTCGAGTGGACTGAAAAGTGCCAGCAAAGCTTTGAGAAGTTAAAAGCACGATTGACTGAAGCACCAGTGCTAGTGCAACCCGAATCAGGGAAAGAGTTTGTGATCTATAGTGATGCATCATTGCATGGTCTTAGATGTGTATTGATTCAAGAGGGCAAGGTGGTGCCATATGCTTCAAGGCAGTTAAAGCCGTATGAGAAGAATTACCCAACACATGATTTAGAATTGGCCGCCATCGTCTTTACTTTAAAGATTCGGTGTCATTACTTTTATAGTTAAAAATGTCGTATCTTTACTGACCATAAGAGTTTGAAGTACTTAATGAATCAAAAGGATTTGAATTTGCGACAACGGGGATGGCTCGAACTGTTGAAAGACTATTAGTTAGTGATCGAATATCATCCCGGAACAGCGAATATAGTCGCTGATGCTTTAAGCAAAAAATCTTTGTTTGCTTTGAGAGCTATGAGTACAAGTTTGATATTGTCTGATGATGGTTCTATATTAGCTGAGTTGAGGGCTAGATCGTTGTTTCTTCAACAGATTTGTGAAGCTCAAAAGAATGATAGTGAGATGCAAGCTAAGAGAGCTCAGTGCGAAACGTGTGATAATTTTGAGTTTTGAATTGGTTCAAACGGGTTCGTGATGTTTCATGAGAGAATATGTGTATCGAAAGATGATAAGTTGATTCGAAAAATTTTACACTAGGCAAACAGTGGTTGTTTGTCAGTGCATCCGGGTAGTACAAAAATGTATAATGATTTGAAAAAGTTGTATTAGTGGAAAGGTATGAAAAGAGATATCTCTGAGTTTGTGATAAAGTGTTTGATTTGCCAACAAGTGAAAGCCGAGCATCAGGTACCTTCAGGTTTACTTCATCTAGTAATAGTCCTCGAGTGGAACTGGGATAGGATTACGATGGATTTTGTAATAGGGTTGCCTCTGACCCCAAAAAAGGAAGATGTTGTGTGGGTTATTATTGATAGATTGATGAAATTGGCTCACTTTATACCGGTACGTGTCGATTACTCACTTGATAAGTTGGCTGAGTTGTATATTGTCAAAATTGTGAGATTGCACGGAGTGCTTATGTCTATTATTTCTGATAGAGACCTAAGGTTTACCACTAGATTTTGGAAAAAGTTACAAGAAGTATTGGGTACGAAGTTGAATTTTAGTACCGCGCGTTTCATCCATAAACCGACGGTCAATCTGAAAGAGTGATTCAAGTTCTTGAAAATATGCTCCAGTGTTGTGTTTTAGAGTTCGAAGGTAGTTGGGAAAAATATATACCTTTGGTTGAATTTGCTTATAACAACAGGTATCAGTCGAGTATACAGATGGCACCGTATGAGGCATTGTATGGTTGCAAATGTCGAACTCATTTGTATTGGACTGAGTTTAATGATAAGCAAATTCACGGAGTTGATTTGGTTAGAGAGACCGAAGAGAAAGTGAAAGTAATCCGAGATTGTTTGAAAGCTGCTTCCGACTGACAAAAGTCATATGCGGATTTAAAAAGAAAAGATATTGAATTCCAAGTGGGAGACAAAGTGTTTTTGAAAGTATCTCCGTGGAAGAAAATATTAAGATTTGCCCGAAAGGGCAAGTTAAGTCCGCGTTTTATTGGACCGTATGAGGTTACAGAAAGAACAGGGCCAGTGGCATACTGGTTAACTTTACCAGCAGAGTTCGAAAAAATACACAATGTGTTTCATGTGTCAATGTTGAGACGATATCGTTTAGATCCCTCACATGTGATTTCTCTGACAGAAGTTGAGATACAACCAGATATGACATATGATGAGGAACCAATTAAGATTTTTGCCCGAGAGGTTAAACAGTTGAGAAATAAAAGTATAGCCTTAGTAAAAGTGTTGTGGCAAAAGCATGGTGTAGAAGAGGTTTCGTGGGAACAGGAAGAAGCCATGAGGAAATAGTACCCAAACCTTTTTAATGGTAAGATTTTCAGGGACGAAAATCCCTAAAGAGAGAGAATTGTGACAGCCTGAAATAGGGCCTAAACAGAATAGTGGTTTCGAAACCATGAATCTGAGGTTAAAATATTTATTTCGATTGAGTTTTAATATTTATTGAGTGATTGAATGTCTATGTGAAACTTTTGTCGAGAAATTTTATTGATTGGATGTCCAATTTGGTAAGTTGGACTAAATTGCAATAGGTGAAAAATTGTGTTTTAGTCTATAGAGCCACTTGATTGAAATGGATTTTTAAATAGGAGGTCTTTATTTGGTAATTAGACCATTTTATTTTGTTTTGGACAAATATGCCCATGGAAGGGATAAAATATCTAAGTTATGAATGAAGGGTATTTTGGTCATTTGGATAATTAATGAAATAAAAAGGGAAAATAAGTCAAATTTTGTGTTCATCTTTTCCATGCTTGCCCGAATTTCTCAAGCTCCATAGCTAGGGTTTTATCTCATCTTTCAAGCTTGATAGTAAGTGCTCCCTAGCCCCATTTTTAATGTTCTTCGTATTTTTTAAATCCTCGTAGCTTGATTTAGCTATTTCTACCACTAATTTGAGCTAGGGTTTATGTTTAAAATTTTACCCATGAATGACATACATGTATTTTGATGTCTAGTGGTAGAATATGAAAGTTTGAAGTGTGGTGAACATCTTTTACTAGATGATTTTTGATAAAATTGATAAAAATGACCTATTTGTAAAAGATGAAATAATGTGTGCGTAAAATGAAAAATAGTGGAAATTGTGGGCTGCTATAAGAGGGAATATGAATCGACTACGCTTGGTTGTGTGAAAAATGAACACATTTCATTTTACGAGCCTAGGGACTAAAGTGTAAAAATTGAGAAAGTTAGGGGTCAAATTGTAAATTTTATCATAGCAAGACGTCGGAGCATCACTCACACTATCAACATTTTTTTATGGTACTTTGAAATTACATTGAATTATGGCATGTATAGGACTTGGTCATTTTGTAAGTATCATAATTGGTTGGCTAAATATGTGAGCCTAATTTACTTGGTACTACATTTTGTATAAGGCCATGAGATGTGGCTAATATTGCTTGTGTTATAAGTCTATGATGAGGCTTTTCATGAATGAGTTGTTTGCCTATGTGGGAATGTATGATAGTATGAAATTGGTGTGTGAAAAAATATAATGAGTAAATGGTTGTGTATTTGCATGATGATTGGGCAACATGTTTGGGATGAGATTTTGATGAGATGAGATGATCGGGCTGGATCTTCAGCATTAGGCCATATGCCTAACGATGAAGCTAGAGAGGCACCGACTTCACCTGTGATTGAGAGTGGGTCATTCGATCGTGTAGCTGGGGACGACACACTGTCCCAAGCTATGTTACGAATTCTGGAAAGGGTCGCTGGGCCTAATACTGGTAGTGTAGGTCGTGGGTCGGTTACAGAACGACTCCAGTCCAATGGAGTTAAGCTCTTTTGGGGGTGTCACTGGTGTCACCCTTAAAGTGGCCAAGTATTAGAGTGACGTACTGTCCTAGTCTATTTATAGACTGTACCGAAAATACCCAAGTTAAATGTGGTAGTGTTTTGGAACTAGAGCGCGCAGCGGGAGCGTAGTGGTGTAGGCTGTGTTATACAACTGATCTGATAGTTGAAAATTTCGGGGACAAAATTTCTTTAAGATGGGGTGAATTGTAACGGCCCAAATTTTGAGCCTAGAAGTATTAGATCTTGAGCATGGGAACAGGTAGAAGGTTGCATATAAATGTTTAGTGGTGCAAGAAAGTGACACAAATTATTGACTGCTTGAGTGGTTAGGTGTTCTTGGAAGAGTCTGAGAAGTATTGGGTTCAAGCCTTGACTTGTGCAAAAAATTTGTTTCTTACTTGAGTTAACCCTGTCTCTAGTCAGTCGGCTTCTTAAATAAATATAGGTATTTTATGACAGAAAGGCCGGCTAGTCCAGGGGTTAGGAGTGTGTGGAGTGTTCCTTGGGGTCTGAGGTTCAAGGCTAGGCGTTGCAATAGGAGTGTTTTATTTTGCTGCTAATGTTGTGGAGGTGTTGTGGTTTGACCGAAACACTGAGGTGGTGGAGTGTAATTCAAACTGAGTAGTTGAGGGAGGAGTGATTAGTGGAGGGATTTGAGGAGAGATTTTAGGAGAAAATCAAGGGGATTTGAAGTTGAGGTAGTGTTGGTGCCGAATTGGGATTGTAGGTAGCCAATGGATTCGGTTATGGTGTTGGCTTTTTGGCTGTTCATTTTCGATGGCTGTCACTTTCTTTAGGTGTCGAATCTATGTTACAAGTTTGGCTTCTCTTTCGGTTTGTTGCGTTTTCTTCTTTAAGGCAGATTAGTGCATCTCGAGTACCTTTCATTTTTAGTCTGTCTTGACTTACTCTTTCGCAATGCCCTACTGACCGATTATCCCTCCTTCCCCTCTCTTTACCTTATATTGTTTTGGCCGAATGTTCCTATCTCCTCTTTTCTTTGCATCTCTTTCAAACCGGTTATGCTTTGACCGATTATTCCAATTTCTCCCCTCCCTTAATCGATTCTTAGCTGGCCGATTCTCTTCTTCTTCTCTCCCTCACCCTCAATCGGTTTCTTCTTGACTGAATACTACTATTTCTTTTACCTTACTGTGCTGATTCTTCATTGTTCTCTATCGTTTGGTGGTAACTACAATTATTTGGTTATTTTCTCCCTCTCTCTCTCCCTTTCTGATGTATTAATAACTTTTATCTACCATCTTCCTTTGCTAGGGGTGTGTTGGTGCTTACCTTACCACTAATTTTTGAGTGAGGCACTCATCTTAGGGAGAGGCTGATTGCTTTTCTTCCTTAGAATCAGTTTGCGTTTTTGGTAAGTGGTTTACACTTTGGTTCTAACTATTTGTGCGAACGATATGATTAAGGGTAATAGGTTTCGGTTGGAGTGCAGGTGGTCTTCAAGGGCTTGAAACCAGTCTTCTGTTTCGGTTGTGGTGTGCAAAGGCTTGATGGTTAGAGCAAGGCGAGTGTTGAGTCACATCTTGGATAGGTGTTATAAAAGAGATTGTTTAATCCTGTCGTTAAAGGGACTAATGGTATTGTGTTTGAATCTAGGTTGGGAGCGCTCGTGGTCCAGTTGCACACCTCTGTATCAAGGTGTGTAACCACACTGCCCAACCTTTAGATCGGCAAAAGCCGAAAAATGTGATCTTTGATGCCACATAGGCATACGCTCGCCCGTGTGGTAATTCAAATGTATAGACGTAGACGTTTGATCGTAGAGGCCGCCACGAGCGATTTCATGGGTTAGGGTCGTTTTGGGCCACATTGGGTCGAGTTGGGTCGTATGGGCCCGACGGGCTTGTGGGCCCCACGCGGGTAAACAACAAAGATGTGTGGAGTACTGGGCCAGGCTGTGTAACTCACGCGGCCAAGGCCATTTCTAGGCTTTGTGGACCTCACGGACGTGTGGGCCCACATGGGCCGCATTATGGGTTTTGGGCCCATTTTCACTGTTTGACTATTAAGGTTGCACGGGTCGCCCGAGACGACTGTGGACCTACTGTTGGGACGGTAAGTGTACCTAGACCCTTAATTGATAAAATGACTATTTTGCCCAATGTGATAAAATGACTGTTTTGCCCCTATATGGTAAGATGACTGCTATGCCTCTATGTGAGGTATATATATTTATGCATGTATGACCGTATTTCAGCATGTTATTTAAATTGTAATGGATAAATGTATGATTCTATGATATGACATGACATGACTGTATAATGCATTGCATAGGGATAGGTTTATACTGATCGGAGGAAGTGTACTGAAAGCTTCAAGCCTAAATTACTGGCAGCCCAGCTGCATATTACTGTTTAGTGCCGCAACCGGTGCTAATTCTGGAGTGTAGGGATGGGTGGGTTGATTATATCCCCACATGGAGTGTAGGGTTGGAAGGAGATAGAGTGTAGAGGCTGGATAGGTAGGACTTATATACTGTCATTGCATTGATTACTGTTACTGCACTATCTACTGTTACTGCAATGGGCCAAGGCCCACACACATGACTGTTTCTATATTGAGTTGGTCTAAAGCCCAAACTGATATCGTCACTATTACTAAAAAGGGGTTAGGCCTAAACTGTGCTTGTTTCTGACTATTTGTTTATATGGGATTACACACTGAGTTTTTGTAAACTCACCTATCTGTTTATCTGTGCACCTAACCCTAAGCCTTAGGCGGATCGGTGCTGCAAGGGACTCAAAAGTGGCCACACAACCGCTCGTACTATCATATTTGATTTTTAAGTATTTTTATTTTTGGGGTATTTTGTTGTAATAAGGCCTCTTTGGATTTTATTTTGAGATTTTTAATTGCTTGATTTATAATTGCTAGCAGTAGGAAAAGACGCGGGTTTTCAAAAGAAACAATGTTTTTACAAAGTAAACGCAAGTACGCAACTGTTTTAAAACGCTTCTGCTATAAAATGATATTTTTGGACATGAATAACAATTTTAAAGTAAATACTTTTTGGCTAGCGACACAAGTTTTGAAATGAATGACATAACTCAGAAGCACACTAGGAGGTTAAATATTTAGTAAGAGTTTTCATTGATATAACACTTTACGAAAAACACCAATGTGACATCACCAGATTTGGCCATAACGTCCAGGCCGGGTTTGGGGTGTTATAGACGGGCGTGTGTCTCAACCGTGTGAAGGGCACCGCCTAAGACACGGACGTGTACTCGGCCGTGTGAAAACCCTTATAGGTTTGAAATGAAAAATAAATTTACACGGGCTGGGGACATGGGTGTGTGTGACCACATGGCCTACCTACACGGGCATGTCTCTGAACCAAAAATTTTTTAAAATTTTCTAAAGTTTACGGTTTGGTTTCGGATCGCCTCCAAAGTATGTTTTGGGCCTCGTAGGCCCATATAAGGGACTTGATGAAGAAAATTGAAAAGTTTTAAATGGCATGCAAAATTTATATCTCGGATGGTACGATTGTATGTGATTGTGTTCCAGTAATGCCTCGTACCCTATTCTGGCGTTGAATACGGGTAAGGGGTGTTACACTTTTGCACACTTACAAAGGTCATTAACTCACCCTTAGGCCTCATTCGGCCCCTAAGGTTAATGAAAACTCAATTTTCACATTTTATTAACTTAACAAAAACCTATGGAAACATAATTAATACCTAATGAAAATGCTTGCTTTCAAGCTCCTAAAGTGTGGAAATTAGTTTAATCTGCTACATCATATTACAACAAATCAAGTACCCCAGGACGAAAGATGAATATGAAGTGGCATTTTTAGCAGTAATATTCAATGCCAAAAGAGCCTGTCATTCGCAGCCCAGAACGACAAACATATTCCAAAGGTGGGAGCTCTCATCAATAATACGGCTTGCGCAAGGGCAATGCACTAATGGAGCAGAAGCGTGGTCCTCCTTTAGATGATTCGGAGGAGGATTAAATTTTATTTTGATACTTTTGACTAGATTGTACTAATTTCTATGGATAATTTTTTATTTATCTTAAGTAAGAGTTGAAGTAGTAGTAGATTTTTTAGTTGCTTTGTATTTTGTTTAAAGTTTTCTATGCAAGAACCCAACACAAAGGAGACACAACAATTTGAGTTATTAATGATCAAAGAAAGAAGCACCCATCATTAGCAATCAAGACAATCACGACCAATCAAGTAATTTCTTTCCTTATCTTTTTATGGGTTGCACATTGAGGACAATGTGTTATCTAAAGTATGGGGGTAACTTAGAAAATTAGTTTTAAATTTTTACATTTTTCTTTCATTTTTCTTATCCCTTGTGTGCTTGAGCTTGTAGAAATACAAGTGATTAGATAAAAGTATGTACATAGGTTGCTTGCATTTACAAATAAATTTGGCATGAGGATAGGTGATTTTAAACTTTTGATTATTAGATTATTAAATTCGATATGATACACTGTAAATAGGCAGTAAGCAATCAAATGTACCAAATGATATAAAAAATACAAAGAAACAAGCACGCTAGTATGAATGATAAATGGTTGAATTTGAGTTTTTTTGGTTGATTAAATTTGTACATATTGAGGTATTAAGGGATGACCTAAGGCATTATTCGGAACACATCCAGGGCCAAAAAGCTGGCATATTTGTATTTCACCTTTAGTACCGATTTTTGAGCCCGTTGACACTTCTTGATGAACCTCATTAAAAACTTCGAGCCTGAAATATTAATTTATATTTGCCCTTTTTCTTTGGTCTTGCACTGTATGGCTATAGAAGTCTAGCCAAACGTATTGAGGGTTAAGTAGATACATCACAATGAATTTTGTAAAAACAGAGTGAAATAGGAAAGACTGGTGTGGTATGGGCACTATAAGGTAACTTGAAAGTGCAAAAAAAAAAAGTTCAAAAAGAAAATCTATATGAGTAGGAAAAGTTCTTGAAAAGCAAAAAAAAAATTGTGATTAAGATGAATTGAAAAAGAAAAGTGACAAAGTCACAAGAATAAGAAAAACTCGTTCATTAGTGCACAAAAACTTGTAGGCTAGTCGTAGTTACCATGTCATGCTATGATTTTCTATTTGGAGAAATAAGGAAAGAGAGAGAAGGAAGAATAAGGCAGTGAGCAGATAAGGGTCACTAAAGGGGAAGAATAGGGATCGATACAATATGCCAAACTATTTCTGTGTTTATAACTCCTCTTGATGCTTACTGCTTTTTAATTTCATACCTATCTTAAGCCTCAGCACGTTACAAGCCAAAAATTCCTATGTAACTTAAATATTCTTATGCATGAATGGACATTATATTAAACAATTACATAAACGACTATTTGTATTCTGCTCGGATAATCAAAGTACTTGTATGATTTATTGATGGACCTGTACAGGTGAGACTCTTAATGTTTGTTTACTTTGTAATATACTGAAATTAGATGTTTGTAATAAAAAATGATAAGTCAATTATTCATCATGTTAAAGTTATCTGTGAATATGAAACACTTAGTCATGTGCTCCAAAGTCAATACTTGTATGATATCTGCTAAAAGGACGTCTTTTATATCTTGTCTTTGTTCATACTGCTTTAGACAAGCAATGACTTAAGTGTGGGGGAGTTTGATCTACTGTAATTCAGTGTAGCAAATTAAACTAGTTTTCACACTTTAGAGGCTTGAAATTAAGCATTTTCACTAGGATTTAATTATGTTTTATTAAGTTTTGTTAAATTTAATAAAATGTGCAAATTGAGTCTTTTATTGACCTTAGGGGTCGAATGAGGCCTAAAGGTGAGTTAAGGAACTTTAGAAGTGTGCAGGAGACCATGAGAAGGCGTACTAAACCGATATTGGTTGCTATTTCACAACACGAAATGCTTAATGTTGTAATATCGGGAGCCGAATAGAGAAATCACAAAATTGCCTTCCATGTCGCGACACAGCCTGAAGATGTTATGACATACACCTGAAGATATCTCAAGGAGGAGTATATTGACTCCTTTGTTGCGACACAAGTCCTAGTGTGTCGCGACATCAACTCTGAATGGAAAATAACATGAGTCAATGGGCGTTTTGGTTTGTACAATCAAACTTAAAGCTCGAAAACGTCAGCTAATCTAGGGTTAAGGATGACGACCACCTAAATCTATAAATAAGCTCCTTTGTCACATGTTATAGACACCAATTACTTAGCTTAGTTTCTTCTTTTAATTTCAATTTAGCTTTTATTCCTTTTTAGGTTTTAGATTTATTATAAAGTTATTCTTATTTATCTTGAGAGATCTTATTTGTGGAGACAGTCAAACTCTATGGATTCGATTTATTCTTAATGCAAATCAGGCATTTTCTTAAACTCTACACTTCAATTCATTTATTATATTTTATGTTTATATCAATTTCATATTGTTTATGAAAAGCATGAGGAACTAATCCTTCGATGGGGGATTAACGAGTGAAGGTATGACCCATTAACTATTTTGTAGGGTTACTCAACGAATTATCTGTTTGGGAAAAAAAGAATTTAAAACCCTAGGCCTGAAAACCCTAGGAAGTAATCAAGATGAGAATTAACCCAAAATTGGTATGGCCTATCCGTGAACTCCTTTACCCTAAACCAATCTGAATTGTGAGGTCAGAAGATAAGTAGTTCTTGCTGACTCGTTATTTGAGTGGAAGATAAGAAGATCCTGTTGGGATAGCGACTAGTTGATTGACGAGGAACCCAAAGCAACAGTTAATAGGAAATACCAAAGCGAAGTAATCACCCATAATCATATTTGATTTATCCTATTCTTTGATCTCTTGAATTTTATTTCTTTATGTTATTTTATTTTATTATTATAAAAAATCTTAAAAACACTCTTTTATTTTAACTATAGTACTTTAACTAAATTAAAGTACTAATTAGATCTTTTGGTGTTTAAGTTAAAATTGATCTAGCACTCACCTCCCTTGGGTACGATCCTCAGAGTACTCACCTACTCCGTTGTAACTATATTACGACTGGACCCGTATACTTGCAGATACCGCCTCATATATATATATATATATATATATATCTTTTGTTGCAGTATTCACACTCTGGACGTTAGTACGTTCAGAGGCTGTCAGCGACACACCTCTAAAGACACCCTGAAGATAGAGCATACTGCTCTTGATGTCAAGACACACCGGGACATCATCTCTATACGGGAAATAATTACGAGTCAGGGGCGATTTGGTCCACACAACCAAACATTAAGCATGAGGACGGAAGCTGACCTAGGGTTAAGGATGACGACCACTCTAAAGTCCATAAATAAGCTCATTTAACACATTTTACAGTTAGCTTTCGTATTGTATAATTTTCCTCTTAGATTTAGTCTTTAGTTTTTCTCTTTTCTTAGGCTTTAGGTTTGTTTCTATTTTTGTTGTTTGCTTTTGTGGAGAAAATTAGGTTTGTGAAACATAATCAACTCTACGAGGATTCTGAGCTCAATTCTAATACAAATTAGGCTTCTTCTAAACTTTATACTCTTGAACTATTATTCATGTTTACGATTTCTATCAAGTTTATATTGTTTATAAGATCCATGAGGAACTAATCCTCCTAGGAGGGGATTAGCGAGTTGAGTTATGATTAATTAACTGTTTTGTAAGATTCTCTTAGTGGATCAACTGTTTAGGAAAGGAAGAACCTAAACCCTAGGCCTGACAACCCTAGAAAGTCATTAAGGTGAGAATTAACCCAAATTTGGTATGGCTTATCTGTGAACACCTCAACCCTGAACCGGTCTAGACTGTGAGGTTGAGAGATAAGTAGTTCTTATCGACTCATTATTCTAGTAGAAGATTGGAAGATCCTGTTGGGATATCGACTAGTTGATTAAACAAGAAAACCTGAAGCAACAGTTGATTATGATTACCAAAGCAAGCTAATCACATATGCCCAAATTTGATATATTCACTATTTGATTTCTCATTATTTCTTTATTTCTTTTCAATTTATTTTTATTATTAAGAATCTTAAAAAAAACCTTTCTTTTTATTTGATTGAGATATAATTCATCTAAAGTATTAATTAGATCTATTTATTCTTAGGTTAGGATTAGTTTAGTGCTCGCCTCCCTTGGGTACGATTCTCAGAGTACTCATCTACTCCGTTGTAACTATATTACAATCTGACCCGTACATTTGCGAATACCACTTTTTCATATATTTTGTGCAATATTCCTACTTTGGATGTTGGTACATCCTGAGGCAGTCAACATGTCAACATTGAAGCAAAAATATCAATTTTAAAAATGGGACTTGTCTCGAAACATAGGGTTTTGTCTCGAGATTATGTTAAAACATGACAAAAATAGTTTGGATTGGAATTCTAGCCCTATATGAGATCCTATGTCACCCTTAATTAATTGAATTATGATTAATATGTATTTACATGATTTAAGTATATGATGTAATGTGATTGTTTGATATGAGTTGTTTTAAAAACAAAACGTGATTTAAGTATATGATGTAATGTGATTGTTTGATATGAGTTGTTTTAAAAACAAAACGTGATGTCACACATTCAGGCCTAATGATCGGGTTAGATGTGAGTTGTCACATATATTTTTTAAATTTTAGTATTAATGCAAAAATGTATATATTTAGTCATTTAACCTTTTAACTTTGCAAACTAACTTAAAAAATTAATCATGTTTTTTTTATTGATAAAATTTGAAATTTTTATTTTAAAATATTAGATAAATATAGTTTTTGAGGTACATTTGTTCTTATTTTTAATAAAAATTGTGTCCTAGAACTTAATCGTTTATATGTAGTCTTTTTACCCTTTTACAAGTGTATATATGATTTTATTTTCGTATTAATGCACAAAAGTTACTATCGTTTTAATGATGTTAGAAGTTATTGGCATATTTTTGGAACTTGTTTTTGGCTATTTGGTCTACTTTGATGCTAGATTTATATCTAAATATGTATGCATTAGTATTGCTAATTTTTTGGTTGTGTGTGTGTTTTGGTGATTTGAATTAGCTACCATGATTATAGGTGTTAAAAATGTGTTATCGAATATTGAATTAATGCATTTTGAATTGGTATCATTAGGCATGTTTTGGATATCCATTGTATGACTTTAAAATATGCATTATAAGTGAAATTGTATTAGTGTCCCGAGACATCAAGAACAAAAAAGATTAAATTGTGCATTGATGGGTATTGGTCTCAAGACATGCCTGTCTCGAGACATTGTTTTCTTGGTCTCAAGACATGAGATTCATTTTTTTGAGACAGATAACATCGAAGCTAAGGGTCAGAACAGGGGATCTAAGTCTCGAGACCTATCTTGAGACACAAGAGACATTATCTCGAGACATTAACCCTAATGTTTTGAGACAACCAACTTCAAAGCCAGATATATAAAAGAGAGGAGGCATGTCTTGAGACATGGCTTCACTATCTTGAGGCACACCTCAATTTTGATAATTTGAGTTAGGATCCATGTCCTGACTCTATGTTTGACCCTGTATAACCCCGGGGCATTACGTGTAGGCCCATTTGGCCTAGTATATAAGCATTTCATTTGTGTAACCTGAAATATATGAATTATGTTACATCTATTGATTCAATTATATAAAAAATGTATGAAAATTAGTTTGAGTTGCTCTGGTAATAGAATGTGACATTTCGGGTTCAACGACCAGATCAAGTATGGGGTGTTACAATCATTATTAAAATGAATCAACAAATAATTGCATTAGTAATAAAAATATAAACAAGAATATTTTCATATGTATTATTTTATTAATAAAATGATAATTTAGCATATTGAAAATACTTTCATAAAAATAAAATAATTTAAAGTTTCTATTGTATATCATTTTTAGTCAAATATCGTCTTTAGTAGTCTTTTTTTTTTCTTACCACTACATTTTCATTTAAATTCAACATACATCAACATACATCAAATTATCAAATTGAAACCCATATTTATAAGAGATAAATCAACATTTAATCCATGAACTTAGTAACTTTTCCTAATTTAGTCTGTGAACCTTTTTTATCCACATTAGTCTTAGAATTTGAAAATTTTTCAATTTGGTCCGTGAACTTGAAATCCTTTAAAGTGTAATGATATGGCACTCTAAAATACACTAAATATTAAAATTTATTAGAAAAAAACTATAAATTTTTAAAGAAATCTTTAAAATATTTAGGTGATGATGTGGCACGATATTAGATATCATGTTATCACACTTTAACGAAATCCAAGTTTTAAGGCAAATTGGTAAAAGCTGTCAAGTTCTAGGAGTAAGGTGGACAAAAAAACTTCAGAAGCCGATGTGGAAATAATTACAAGTTCAAGGACTAAGAATATGATTGTTTGAAAGGAAAAGTGAAAGGAAAGAATAAGAAAAATGCAAAATAAAAAGAAAATAAATTTTGAGAGTGCTTGGTAAAAAAGAAAAGTGAAAGAAAAGAGAGAGATGTATGCATTTTTCATAAGTTTCATATTCTTTCTTTTCATTTTCAACTCTATCAAAAAAATAATAGGAATAAAAAAATTTGCTTTGAAATTTTTTATCTTTCCTATCAAATATACTTATGAAAATATATTATATTTTTTAATTTTTCGTCTTTCTATAGGATTCTTTTTGGTTGGAAGGGTAAACTCAACACTAGGCTATTTTTTTATTAGAAAAAAAAAACAATAGGCTATTTCATTGTTTTTTTGGTGTGGTGGAGTCACTGAAATTTCTTTATATCTTGTAATTTTATTTATGATATAATAATATCATCAAATGCTAGACGTAATTGTTACACTTTTAAGTAGAGGAATTCATTTTGACATTTGAAATCAACATATTTAAAAGAAATAACTATAAACTTCGGAGATAAAAAAAATACCCGATTCAAAAAGAAATGAAAATAAAAACTGCATTCTCAACTTAATTTTAACTCTAAATGCTACAAAATACGAGTAGACTACACTAAATTCCAATAAATTTTGTTTAATTTTTTTATTTTTGCCGCCAACTTTTAAAATTTACAAGTGAAGGTATCCATAGGTCAAGTCGAGTGATAGAGTTTAATTAAAATTTTAAGGCCATTTGCTAGATTTGGACTCGGCCCGACTAAAAAAATAGACTTAAAATTTTACCTAAGCCTGACCTAGATAAAAATGTTAAAATTTGGTCCCGGCCCGGCTATATTATTTTTTATGTAATTTTTTAAATATATATATATATAATCCATCAAAAATACTAAAAATGTTAAAATAAATGTTTTCTAACAAATTAAAAATAAATTTTAAAAAAATATGTATACTTTAATAACATTAATATATGTACAACTTACAAGCAAATATTTTTAAAATAGTAACAAAATTAACAATAAAATAAGAGTTATATAATATTCAAATAATAGCAATATAATTATGAAATGGTAACAAAATAATAAAAAAAAACAAAAAAAATAGCAACAAAATAATCATAATAAATAGGAAAAAAAGTTGCAACTTTTTTTTATTTTGTATATTCAAATCAAGTTAAACTCAAATAAAAAAAAATCTAAACCTATTTTTTAAATAAACCTTATTTTTTACCTAAATCTATTTTTAAAATTTTTATTTTTATTTAAACTCTCTTATTTTTTTTGGAGTACATACAACCTGACGTAAAGACAAATCTACTTAGAAGATGCGATTAAAGTTTTGGAAGATTCCACTCGACCAATTACAGGGGTAATGATGTCTGAAATGTGCCATCAGTTTAAAAAAAAAATATTTTCTTTCTTTCTTTTCTAATATTAAATTATTTTGTATTTCTTTCATTATTTTTTTGTCTTTATTTTTAACTAAAACCCTTTCCCCATTTTTAACGGAAACCCTTTCCTTATTTAGCATCCAACTTCGACAAACGTCATTTGACGCCGTCGATATCGCCGGGGGCGGCAACATCAATAACTTCCTCTAAGTACACTCTCTCAGCTTCACCATCACCCCGACCATCATCTATACATCCCTCTCTCGGCACCTTTCCTTCGATCTTCACCATTATCAAACACTCCACCCATTGCTCCAAACCTCTCACAGATCTCTCTCTCGGCTCCCACCACCACCCATTCAACTCATCACTATTTTCACAACCTCCATAAACATCAAATTCTCCTTCACATACCAGATAAAAAAAGAAACAATCCCAACAAACCCCAATGGCTAACCCGATATCCCTCATTAGCATCCACACTTAGCAACCATACCCAAACTGAAATCATACAAAAATCACAATAAATCCACACAACACAAACAAAAAAAAAAAAAAAAGAGATTAAAGCTTCATGATCGGGTTATCTGGTTCTAGGGGCTCGGGGCATCTGCTGTAAGATCCAAACGGTGGGAGTGCAGCGAAGGTTGAGGGGAGTAACATGTTCCGAGCTTAAGCTGATCTAACAGTAAACGATTACGAATCAAAGTTTTTAGCTTCAAATTTTTGTTCAGGTTTTCGAGAGTTTTGGTCATTTTCTCAGGAAACCTGAACCATAGGATGAAGAAACGATGAGGAGAGCTTTGTTTCGGTGTTAGAAGGGGGTTGATCGGAGCTCCGACGACGGTGGTGCATGTTGGCGGTGGCTTGGGTAAATGGAGGAGAAAAGGAAATGCATTAAAGGGTGTCACATTTAATATTTTAAAAAATAAATAAACAAGAAAAAATAAAATAAATAATTTAACATTAAAAAGAAAGAAAGAAAATAAGTTTTTTAAACAATGTAGTGGCATCTTTGTAATAACTTGAAAATGTTAGTGGCATTTTTGTCAGTTTAAAAAGATCAGTGGAAAAAAAAATAAAACTAAATTTAGTGACATTTGATATAATTTATCCAAATAAATTAGAAACGAGGGTAAATTAAATAATAAAGTCACATTAAAATAGCATCATTCTTATTTTGGTCACCTTAATTTTTTTATCAATTTAATCATTCTAATTAAGATAATTATTTAAATTAATCACTATTGTTAAATTTTTTTTTAATCTTTTACCGTCTCTTTTACTTTAATCTTTGGTTTGTTTGATAACTATAATTTAAAAAAAATTGCATTTGAAAAATTATATTTAATTGTTTTAAATTCCTTTCTTTTGGAAGATTTAACTTTAAAAACAAGATGATAACATTAAGAAGATAAATTAATGCCTTATCAAATTTTCTATTATTGAAGTTTTGTTTCAAAATTTATAAAATTAAATTCAAATAGAAAATTGTATGCATAACTAATATGTTATAATGCTATGGATAATTGTGGAAAGCGAGTTTGAGTTGAATAATTGAAACATCTTCATACCTGACTCGAACATGAGGTTAAGTATTGGGATATGACATTTTTTGTTGAAACAACTTTAGAAAAATTCAATTCAAATGTTTTTCCTAATCAAGTTCTTAGAACAATTTGTAGTAAATTTTTAATTTCACCACCATATGATTCTCAAATAAATTATAAGATTATACAACTATTCAAGTTTTACAAATCATTTAAACTACTCTTATTTTTTAGTAAATTTATCACTTATATCAATTTATTAGCATTACACTCTTCTGTTATTTTTTTCCTCCTCCTTCTCCTCTTCCTCCTCTTTGTTCTACATCTTTTAGGTATGTTTATTTATATAAAATTTTATGACTTTTAGTATTGTAGGCATATATGTAACATTAATTTTAATTTTGCTAATTACATAATTTTAGTAAAGATGTCCACTTAAGTAGCAGTCACTAAATTATTTTTATCTTGATCAATAGTATTTCAAATTAAGATCTGCTGGTTCTGTTTGAAACTAGACACAATGATTTTTATACCATAAAAATTTCAGGATTTTTACATAATTCACAATACAGTAAATTCTTTAATTTTTCCCTTGTTCTGCTGCTAGATAATTCTGACCCTTTTTCATTAAAAATTAATTATTTTACAACACAAGACTAGTATTATGTTTCTGTTTGTTTTCCTTTAATATAGACTCACTAATATTGTATTCATATAAATTTAATAGCCTAATTTTTTCTTTTACAATTTATAGTGATTTTTCAAAATTAAAATAGGGAAACCTGAAATCATTTTGACATTGCCTCACAAAAATTATTATATCTCATAATCTACAATCTCATTATTTGCACCATTTTTTTTTAAAAACTAGTCACATTAATATTTAATTTCATATTTGATTAAATCTCTAACTCAATTTCTACAATTTTTAGTAAATTTTCAAAATTTAACCACTGTTCTATCCAGAAATTGTTTTAGTGATAATGTCTACTTTTTTCTTGATTCTTTGCATTAACTTTCATTTAATCATACATAATCATTATAATTTTAATTATTATTCAATTTATTCATTTATATTTATATATTAATTTCATATACATTTCTTTACCTTGAAGCTTCTCATAATACAAATCATATATTTTTTTTCTCTTTCACTTGAAATGTGATGTTCCTATACATCAAATTTCATTAATTACTTTCTACCTCTACTAGTTCAATTAAAATTCCCGTATCATGGCTTTCAATTATAACAATTTTTAACAGAACTCATAAAAATACAAGTTAATATGAAAATTTACCTCTTTTGACAAGAATGTCTTCTCTTATGCTTTTCTTCCATTTCTTTCTCAACTTCATCACTATCTTTCTCTTCTTTTATAATTTTCTTCACTTGCATCTACTAATTTCTTGCTTCTAAATTATGGAACATGCTCTCTAGGATCTCTACTTCATTTTTTTTCTTTATTGTTTATAGAAATTCCCAAGAATTTTGGGTGAAATAGTAGGATTTCATAACAAAAGACTAAATTGTAAAGAAATCAAAATTTCTCTCTTCCTCCTTTTATATCAATATTTTTGTAATTAAATTATTAATAAATATCTAATTAAATTATATTAATATAATATTTTATTAATTAAAAAATAAAAAATATTACCAACATAATCATTACATTCTAGAATTATCTCTTGCTAATGATCTTCCAAAATTCTATTCTTGAATCATCACTTAATTTGATAAAATTGAGATTTAGTCTCTCATATTTCTTTTACTTATTCAATGGTCTTTATTAATCCATTTTCTTTATTTTCTAGAGCCTTCCACCCTTAAGATATTTGTACTATTGAACCTTCAACTTTTTTATATTTATACTTTAAACTCTCACATGTTAAATATTACACTTAGACCACATAACTTTTCATATTTTTATGATTTAGTCCCTAGCTCAAATTAATATTTCACAACATACTTCTTTTTCATTTTTCTCTAACATCCCTTACCCTTTACTTTCTTTATATATTATTTCACTAAAAATCTATCTCATATTATTTTCGACCAAATGATTTTGGGGATGTTACACTAATAGTTTTTACATTGCTTTTTCCCCAAATATTTAGAGAAGATAGAACTTGATTTGTTGAATGGTATTTAACTTTATAATATTCCGAAGAAAGAATGCTAGTATTACCCTTTTGAAATGATAATAATGTCAGCATTTTTATTCATTATTGAACCAATCCAAATAAATCTAATCGTACAGGTTGAGGAAGGTAACCCAAATGCACTTATACTAGATGAATCCTCCATATTTCAAGCTTTGCTAAATTGTCTACAATGTAATAGATGGTTGATCTACAACTACCACTCCAAACGTAAGTCTTAAGCAGTTGGAAACTTGAAAGCAACTATCACACAACTTGTTTTAGCAGATTAGTTCTTCAATCCTCTGTAACCTTTGTAACATATGTGTCTTTTCCAAATTACAGGCAAAAAAATATAGTTATCGAACAAACAAAAAATGCAAGTAAAAGAGAGAAGCCTTACTTAAAGTAGCAGTAGAGGCAGCGTCGTCATGGTCGTCGATGGCGGTAGGGTGGTCGGTAGTGTTATATTGGCAGGTGAGCTCATCAAAAAGGGTGGGGTCATGGTTAGGGGTGATATAAGTTCGGTTTGGTTAGTTTTTTAGATTTTTTGAATCGTCCATTGTAATTTGGTTTCGCTCAATTCTTAATTTTTTCATATTAATTTTTTGTTTTGATTTTTACACCTATTTTAATCAAATGACCTTTGTTTTATGGCTTTTGAATATTATTTGACAAAATTTTAATTTCTTTTTCATAAATATTTCTTAAAAAAATTAAAAAACTTTTAAATTATTTTAACTATTTTAAATATAAAATATTTGTTTTTATATAATAAAAAATTAAAATTAATTATATATTAAATAAAGAATAAATTTTGGTTCGGTTTCGTGTAAACGCAGTAACAAATCAATTTTAGTCAGTGTCAAAAAATGTAGTTTCGAAACTGAATTTTGTAAATTTAGTCATTGAAATTATGAATAGAAGTAATTACATATTTAGTATGAAAACATATTATTGAATTCTTGAGTAATTAGATTGAGAAATTCGTTAATTATAGTACAAAAATTAAATTGTAAAAGTACAATTGTTATTGAGTTTTAATTTTAAAAAATGTTACTGTAACGCCCCAAAATTTTAATTCATGTTTTTGTGTATGTGTGACACAAATAATTGTTTGCTTCAGTGGTTAAGTGTTTTGGGTGTGTGTGTGAGGTCTCAAGTTCAAGTCATGACTTGGGCAAATTTTTATATTTTTATGAATAAGCCTATCTTTGGTCAGTAGGCTTTGTAAGTAAAAGTTGGTAAATAACTAATAGAATGGGCCTGCTGGTCTGATGGTTAAGTGGAGTGTTAATATGCTGGAGGTCTTGTGTTCAAGTCCTTGCACGAGTAAGAGAATTATTATTTATTATGGGGCGTGTGGCGTGGAAGAGTTCAAGTCAATTTGGTTTTCTGAATAGTGTAGATGTAGTGGAGTGATTTGGGGAAATTGAGGGGTTATCCAAAGTATATAGTTTTTTTTTCCATATCAATTCTTCTTTTCTTTTCTCTATCTCACTTTCGTTTCCTCTCTTTCAATCTTCCACCATTACTGCTGAAAATTCATTATTCCTCATCTACTATCTTTTTGTTTTCTTGATTGATTCATCTCTTGTAACTCTTGATTTCCGCCAGTACGGTAAGCTATTTTTGGTTTTGAATTGAATATTCGTGGTTAGTATTGGACTAAGGTTTGGTATTCTTTGGTTAAGGTTAAAGGGCTGGTGCATTTTCAATTGGGGTCATAGTGGTGTAGAATCTCTATTACTCCGTTGAAGGTAAGGGTTTTAAGTGATTTTGAGGGTTGCCTATCTCAATATAGTTTGGGTTGGTCTCATTCTAAACGGCTAATTTGGTGATATATTGGTCAAATATAGGTTCTGGAAGGCTCGGGGTTCGTTTTAGCTTCACTCGAAACCAGGTGTGTACCTAATTATGCAGAAAATGAGGTTTCAGCGAAAGCTGAAAACCTCATTGTCGACACCACACGGGCGTGTTGTCACTCGTACGGTAGGCCGTGTGCCCTGACACAAGCGTGTGTTCGATGAGGCTAGGCCGTGAGCGAAGGACACGGACATGTGATGGCCAAGCAGGCCGTGTGTGACACACGGGTTAGACTGAATTAGGCCGTGTGGGCCACACGGGCATATGGGTTCCAATGGGTAGTCCACACGGACGTGTGGGATTTTTGGGCCAAGCCGTGTGATCCACACAGTCAAGGCTAATTTGGACCGTATGGGCCACACTGGCAGGCTACATGGGCATGTGAGCCCATTTTTACTGAATTCTTTCTTAAGGTTGCACGGGTTACCCAAGTCGACTGTAAACCTACTGTAGGGTCGGTAAGCACTACTTAGACCCCTAAATGTGTGAACTGAATTGTATGTATGATTGATGTTCATGTAATAGCATGTTATATTTTGTATGTATAATTGATAAACATGTGATAGTATGCCATATACTGTATGTTTAACTGATAATCATGTGATAGCATGCCATATTCTGTATGTTGCATTGCATTGGGATGGGTTGATAATTATTGGAAGAAGTGTACTGAAAGGCTTTAAGCCTATTGACTGGCAGCTTAACTACATTATATACTGAGAGGCTCTTAAGCCTATTGATTAGTAGCTCAGCTACATTATACTGATAAGTGCGGCATTTGGTACTACATAGAGTGTAGGGATGGGTAGGTGTTTTAAACCTTACAGTAAGTGTAGGGATAGACGAAGATAGTGCATTAGTGGCTGGTGGGTAGGATTCTATTTTCTGATACTGCATACATGATTGTTACTGTGATGGGCTACGACCTTAATGCATAACTAATACTGAAACTAAAATGGGTCAATGTCCAAACTGTTATTGATACTGAAAAGGGTTTAGGCCCAAGATTGTTTGAATGTACAATGTGACTACTGCTATTGTTTTTTATGGGGTTACACACTAAGTTTACGTAAACTTACCCCTCTTTGTTTAATGTGCACAAGTAATCCCCAAACCTAGACAGATCGGTGCGGCGGAGGACTCCACAGTGGCCACAGCTTTGGGCTCTTACGATTTTCAATTTATGATTTATGGTTTACTTTTGGTTTATTGAGATGTAATTTGAGGATTCTTTTAGACTTTTGCTTAAATTCAGTTTTTATTTATTTTTGTGAAATTATAATTGCTAGTCGTAGGAAGTTCGATTTTCAAAAAGCAAAAGTATTTTCTAAACTCACGATTACTTAAACTTTTTTAAAGCTTTCGCAACGAGAAATGTATTAAAACAAATGTTTTAAATAAGTAAAACGTATTCTCTTAGAACTGACAAGAGATAAAGAAAGGTAATAACGTGGAAATGATTTTATTGTAACAACTTAGTTTTCAATCACACTATCATGTGACATCGCCAGATTCGGCCATAATGTCTAGGCCAGGTTTGGGGTGTTACATTTAATGGTATCAAAGCCAGGTTACAAAACTCGGCTGTGGATTATGGGTTTTAAATTTTGGTTTTTAAAGAACTGGTTTTTAATAATTTGAAACATTTTTACTGAGTATGTGGTACACCGAGTCTCCGGCACCGATCTTGTAAGTATTCTGAAATTGATATATGCTTAAATTGGAAATGCTATGATGTTTCTGAAACTGTTATAGATAGTATACTGTGAAAATACTCTAGTTAGTATACACTAAAAACTATAGTTAAACTGAAACTATAGCAAAACTGCTAGAGACTGCGATATACGAGAACACACTGTGAATTACTGAAACTGTTACATAAAACATTTGCTAATAACTATTAAACTGTAATTGATTTATAAAAATTTTAATATAGATAAACTCGATTAGATATGAGCACACGAAGTATTCGCAGACGGGGTACCAGAAGCTGAGGTAGAGGCCGTAGAGGGGCTTGAGCTGAGTCCTCGTCATTTGGTAACATACCGAATCTGGACACGAGTGAGATGCCAGCGTCGTTGACTATTGAGATTGGGTCTCGTGATCGTATGGTTGGGGACAACGTATTGTCCCAGGCTCTACTAAGGATTTTGGAGAGGGTCGCTTGGCCCAACACTAGATCTGAAGGCCGAGGGTCGGTTACAGAATGACTTCAGTCCAATAAAGCTGAGCTGTTCAGGGGTGTCACTAGAGTCACCCCTAGTGTGGCCAAGTATTAGATTGAGGCCACTGAGAGGATCATGGATGATCTAGATTGCACCCTGAGTAAAAATTAAAAAGTGCAGTCTCACTGCTACAGGATAAAGCTTATCAGTAGTAGCTTACAGTTAAGCGGGTACTCAGCTTGAACGTCAGACCTGAGAGTTCTTTAAGACTGCCTTTCAAGGAAAATATGTGGGAGCCAGTTATGTAGATGCCCATAGGAGGGAGTTTCTGAATCTGGCACAGGGAGATCGATCAATGGCCGAGTATGAGGCTGAGTTTCTGAGACTGAGCCGCTATGTGCGATGTATGATGGCATCTAAGTACAAGCGATGTGTCTACTTTGAGGATGGCCTCAAAGATAACTTGAGGGTTCTGATAGCTCCGTAGAGGGAGCATGATTTTTTTGCCCTGGTTGAGAAGGTAAAGATCACCGAGGAGGTTAAGTGCACTGAATGCCAAAATCGAGATAAAGAGAGGGGTAAGAATAAAAAGGATTTAGAGCCCTCGAATTCTGCACAAAGGCCAAAGAAAAAGGTCAGATCTAATGGGCTAGTTTGAGCTGGGCCTCTTGTTGCCCTTACTGGACCGCAGCCTTGTGAAGTTTATGGTAGACGCTATCAGGGCGAGTGTTGGAGGAGGACTGGAGCTTGTTTGAGGTGTCTAGAGCATCACATTCAGAAGTGTCCTTTGAGGCTCGATCAGATGCAAGCTCAGAGTACTGGTACAGCAGCCATTGAGAAACCGTGGTCAGGCTAGGGGTGGTAATAGTATAGGCCGTGGGCAGATAGCACGAGACAGAGGTTCTGGACAGACTGAGGTAAGGCAGTTGACTCTAGTATATGCTGCACGTTGTCGAAAGGATGGAGATGCTCCAGACATCATTACGGGTATGTTTCATATTCATAATGTACCTTATATTACATTTAGGACTTAGGAGTCATTACGAGTTCCTAGTGATGCCATTTGGATTGACTAATGCACCGACAGTTTTCATAGATTTGGTGAACCGAGTAGTTTAGCCTTATCTGGATTATTTTGTAGTAGTGTTCATTGACGACATACTGGTTTACTCGAGGAATAAGGATGAGCATAATGAGCACCTTTGAGTCATTCTTTAAATTTTGAGGGAAAAGTAGCTCTATGTTAAGTTTAGCAAGTGCGACTTCTAGTTACGTGAAGTAACATTATTGGGCCATGTGGTTTCTGCTGAGGAGATCTGAGTTGTTCATCGAAAGATCGAGGCTGTGTTGGAGTAGACGTAGCCTAGGAACGTGTTTGCGTTCTGTAGTTTTCTGGGACTGGCAAGTTATTATCAGTGATTTGTGGAGGGCTTCTCCCTGATTACACCACCCTTGACTAAACTGCTACGTAAAGGTGTACCATTTAACTGGACTGATGCGCAGCAAGAGAGCTTTGTGAAGCTCAAGACTGTACTGATTGAAGCTCCTATTTTGGTACAATCAGAACCTGGAAAGGAGTTTACAGTATGTAGCGATGCGTCACATGTCGGTTTGGGATGTGTGTTGATGTAGGATGGTAGGGTGGTAGCATATACGTCTCGTCAGCTTAAGACTCATGAGGAAAACTATCGGACACATGATTTGGAGTTGGCTGCGATGGTATTTGCACTGAAAATCTAGAGGCATTATCTGTATGGTGAGAAGTGTATCATCTACACTGATCATAAGAGCCTCAAGTATCTCCTTACTCAGAAGGAGCTGAATCTTAGGTAGCGTAGATGGATTGAGCTATTTAAAAGCTATGACTCCACCATTGAGTACCATCCTGGTAAGGCTAATGTGGTGGTTGATGCACTAAGTCGTAGAGCTATGACGGATTTGAGGGTGATGTTGGCTCGCCTAAGCTTATTTGATGATGGTAGCTTATTAGCCGAGCTTCAGGTTAAACTGAAATGGATTGAGCAGATTAAAGGTAAGCAATTGGAGGATGAATCTTTGGGCCCTCGGTTCTGACAGATTGAGAGTGGTGGCACTACAGATTTTGGGTTAAACTCTGAGTGGGTGTTATGTTTCCGTGGACGGATATGTATGCCTAATGACACTGATTTAAGGCAGTCTATATTGAGACAGATGCATAGTAGCCCTTATGTTATGCATCCTGGTGGAAATAAGATGTACTGAGACCTCCGTAAACTATATTGGTGGCTAGGACTGAAAAGGGAGGTTATTGATTTTGTGGGTAGATGTCTAACTTGCCAATAGGTTAAGGCTGAGCATCAATTATCTTCGGGTTTGCTGCAGCCGATTAAGATTCCTTTATAGAAATGGGAATGAGGGACTATGGACTTCGTTAGTGGGTTACCCCTAACACTTACTAAAAAGGACTCAGTATGGGTCATCGTGGATCGATTGACCAAGTCCGCCCACTTCATACCGGTTCATACTGATTATTCTTTACAGAAGCTGGTAAAGCTTTATATTTCTGAGATAGTGAGACTACACGGGGTACTAGTTTCGATCATCTCTGATAGAGATCCTTTTTTCATGTCTCGATTTTAGAAGAAGTTGCATAAGGCTTTGGGTTCAAGGTTGGACTTCAGTACTACGTTCCATCCCTAGACCGATGAGCAATCTGAGAGGGTGATTCAGATACTAGAAGATATGTTGAGGAGTTGTGTTATTGATTTCCGAGGTAGTTGGTATGATTATCTGCCGCTAGCAGAGTTTGCCTATAATAATAGCTTCCAGTTTAGCATCCAGATGACACCTTATGATGCTCTGTATGGTCATAAGTGTCGTACTCTCTTATGTTGAACTGAGTTGGACGGGCGACGTGTTTTGGATTTTAAGTTAGTTTCTGAGATTGAGGAAAAGGTTAAACTGATTTAGGATCGTCTGAAAGTGGCCTCTTATAGGTAGAAATCCTATGTAGATCTAAAGAGGAAGGATATTAAGTATTCTGTGGGAGACTTTGTGTTCCTCAAGTTCTCGCCATGGAAAAAGGTTCTGAGGTTCAGCTTTAAGGACAAGTTGAGCCCCAGGTTTGTTGGGCTTTATCGTATTTTGAAGCGAGTGTGACCGGTTGCTTATTAGTTGGAACTACCTCAGAGTTGGATCGTATTCATGATGTGTTCCACATCTCTATGTTGAGGTGCTACCGCTTTGATCTTACTCATATTGTTCCTGTTGAGGAGATTGAGGTTAGGCCAAACTTGACCTTTGAGAAAGAGCTAGTTCAGATATTGGATCGCGACATAAAGGTTCTAAGGAGGAAATCTATTCTATTAGTGAAGGTATTGCAGTGGAATTATAGCACTGAGGAGGCCACGTGGGAGCCTGAGGATGCGATGCGTCAATAGTATCCTCATCTATTCTGATAAGGTAAATTTCAAGGACGAAATTTTCTTTTAGGGGGTAGAAGTCCTAAAATTTTAATTTTTGTTTTTGTGTATGTGTGAGACAAATAATTATTTTCTTCAGTGGTTAAGTGTTTTGGGTGTGTGTGGGAGGTCCCAAGTTCAAGTCATGACTTGGGTGAATTTTTGTATTTTTATGACTAAGCCTATCTTTGGTCAGTAGGCTTTTTAAGTAAAAGTTGGTAAATAATTAACAGAATGGGCATGTTGTTCTGATGGTTGTTAATATGTAACACCTCAAACCCAGCCTAGATGTTATAACCGAATCTGGCGATGTCACATGAGAGTATTTTTGAAACCCATTTCAAATATAAAAAGTTGTTCAGTTTATTATCTTTTTCTTAGTCAAAAAATATGGATCAATTGATTTGCTTGAGAACATTTCTTTTACGCGGAAGCCTTGAAATCGTACATGCATACGAAAACCTTAAGTTAAGTTTAGGAAAAAACACATTTTGATGTGTCGTAGTTTATAAATCAATAATAACAATTTAAAAATTCTCAAATTAAAACCAAAACAGTCCCAAAGTCCAGAAAGATTACATCAAAAATACCCAAAGGTAGTAAATAAAGCAGCAAAGCAATAAAGTCTAAAACCAAAACTGGAGTGGTAGTGGTCACCGTCGAGTCCTCCTCTACACCGATCCATCTACTGCTAGGGATTACCTGACAGATGAAACAACTAAAGAGGTGAGTTTTTACAAACTCAGTGTGTACGTCCCCACAGTTCAGCATGTATACAGTCAGATAACAGAATACAGTCATATTTCGGGCCTGAGCCCTTTACAGAAATGGCATAGACCTTGGCCCACTCAGAAACAGAATTAGATACAGACTTAGGGCCTTAGCCTATTATAAATATCGCATGCATATCAGATCATAATATCAAAATCATGTCCATCAACCCTGCACACCAACTCCGTCTAACCCTACACACCATGTGGGGATAAAATTGACCCACCCAGCCCTACACACCAAATATGGGGATAAAATTAACCCATCCAACCCTACACACCATAAGGTACAATGATACGGCACATATCAGAAATATACAGCATAGCTTCTAGATAACAGGCTTAGAAGCCTTTCAAATACTTCCTTCATTTCATCAATAATCCCACCACAATGCAATGCAACATACATAAATGGCATGCTATAATGTATTTAAACAGTTCATACGTACATTACTAGAACAAAGCAAAAATACATGCTAAGTGCATACATCACATTATCAGATTAAAAGAATAGAGGTTTAAAATATCCTTACCGACCCTACAACAGGTCACAGTTGACTTGGGTGACCCGTGCAACCTTACAGTTCATATCAGAAAAATGGGCTCACACGTCCATGTGGCCTGCCCGTGTGGGCCCATACGGCCCAACTAGGCCTTGGCCGTGTTGATCACACAGACTGGCCCATAATCTGACACGCTCGTGTGGTACGCTCGTGTGGTTCACCCATATAGGCTCACACGCCTATGTGGCTCACCCATGTGGGCCCACACGCCTGTGTGGCCCACATGGCCTAATTGGTCGAGTCCATGTCTCGTACACGACCTGGCCGGCCATCACACGGCCATGTCGTGCGCCCATATCACGTGCGTACGACCTGGTTCGTCGATCACACGACCGTGTCTCGCCACACGGCCTCCACACAGGTAGTCCACATGCCGGTGTGGCGTCGACAAAATACTTTTTGGCTTTCATTAAATTTTGATTTCTGTGCAACTGGAGTATACACCTGGTTCGTTTTCGACTCCTAAGCACTCCTGAGGCCTTCCAAACCTAAAATTGTCAATCTAAAGTCCAATTCTAGTCACTTAAATCGATTTACTAAGCACAGGCAAATCCTAAAACTAACGACAACTTACCTCTAATAAGCAACGGCGTTTCCTCGCTGATTAGAACGACATCTAGTAGTCTACCAAATTTTGCTTATTCCTAAACAGCAAAGAAAGTCCCACTTAATTGACTTTTAAAAGAAAACGTCATAATTTTAACTAATACCACAACTTACCGAGCCGATAGAACCACAAGTAGTACGCAAAACAAATTAAAAGAAAGAAAAGCGGAGGAGAGGGATGAAAGAAGCAAAATTTCAGCAACAAGGGGTTTTGGAAAGAGCAGAATGGCAGTAAAACTTTCTGGGAAAAAGTGAAAACCCAATTTTTGAAAGGAAGAATCAGGTTAGGCAAAACCAAAACTGATAACACCCCTTAGCAAACTCCTAAAATCTCTCAACTACACTCCCCACTACAACTACTACCTGGACTCCCCCTCTATCTCAAACTCTTGCCGAAATCAATAGCAAAAATAATGCCTCAGTTTAGTCTCGAACCCAAGACCTCACTCACACCAACACTCTACTTATCCACCAGACCAGCAGGTCCATTCTGTTATACCTTTACAAATAAATTCTTATAAGCCTAATTACCAAAGGTTAGGCTTTACTTATAAAAAGCCAAAAATTTGCCCTTGTCTTGACTTAAACTTGGGACCTCTCACACATACCAGAACATATAACTACTGAAGCAGACAGATATTTGTATCAAATTAATGCAGAAACATATTCAAACATTTTTCATGCTACAAATTCACAAAATTCGGAATGAAGGAAAATTTAGGGCGTTACATAATATGCTAGACGTCCTGTGTTCAAGTCCCTACATGTGCAAGGGAATTATTTTTTATTATGGGGCATGTGGCATGTAGGAGTTCAAGTCAAATTGGTTTTCTGAGTAGTGTAGATGTAGTGGAGTGATTTAGGGAAATTGAAGGGTTATTCAAAGTATTCAGTTTTTTTCATATCAATTTTTCTTTTCTTATCTCTATTTCACTGTCGTTTCCCCTCTTTCAATCTCTCACCATTGCTGTCGAAAATTCATTATTCCCCATCTACTTTCTTTTCGTTTTCTTGATTGATCCATCTCTTGCAACTTTTGATTTCCGCCAGTACGGTAAGTTATATTTAGTTTTGAATTGAATATTTGTGGTTAGTATTGGGCTATGGTTTGGTATTCTTTGGTTAAGGTTAAAGGGCTAGAGCATTTTCAATTGGGGTCGTAGTAATGTAGAATCTCTATTGCTCCATTGAAGGTAAGGGTTTTAAGTGATTTAGAGGGTTGCCCATCTCGATATAGTTCGGGTTAGTCTCGTTCTAAACGGCTAATTTGGTGATATATTGGTCAAATATAGGTTTTGAAAGTCTCGGTGTTCATTTTAGCTTCAATCAAAACCAGATATGTACCCAATTACAAAGAAAATGAGGTTTCTGCAAAAGCCAAAAACTTCACTGTTCACACCACACGGGAGTGTGGTTGCCCGTGTGGTAGGCCGTGTGCCCTAATATGAGTGTGTGTTCGATGAGGCCAGGCTGTACACAGAGGACATGGCCGTCTGATGGCTAGGTGGGACGTGTGCGACATACAGGCTGGACTGAATTGGGCCGTGTGGGCCATACGGGTATGGGGGTCCACACTGGTAGTCCACATGGACGTGTGGGATTTTTTGGACAGGCTGTGTGATCTATATGGTCAAGGCCAATTTGGGCCATGTAGGCCACATGGACATGTGAGCCCATTTTTACTGAATTATTTTCTAAGGTTGCACGGGTTGCCCAAGTCGACTATAAACCTATTGTAGGGTCTGTAAGCATCATTTAGACCTCTAAATGTATGAACTGAATTGTATGTATGACTGATGTTCATGTAATAGCATGTTATATTTTGCATGTCTAATTGATAAACATGCGATAGCATGCCATATACTGTATGTTTAACTGATAATCATGTGATAGCATGCCATATTCTGTATGTTTGCATTGCATTGGGATGGGTTGATAATTATTGGAGGAAGTGTACTGAAAGGCTTTAAGCCTATTGACTGGCAACTTAGTTACATTATATACTGAGAGGCTCTTAAGCCTATTGACTGGCAGCTCAGCTGCATTATACTAATAAGTGCGGCATTCGGTACTACATGGAGTGTAGGGATGGGTGGGTGTTTTAAACCCCACAGTAAGTGCAGGGATAGACGGAGATGGTGTATTAGAGGTTGGTGGGTAGGATTCTATTTTGTGATACTACATACATGACTATTACTGTGATGGGCTACGACTCTAATGCATATCTGATACTGAAACTGAAATGGGTGAAGGCCCAAACTGTTACTGACATTGAAAAGGGCTTACGCCTAGTACTGTTTGACTGTGCACTATGATTACTGCTGTTGTTTTCTATGGGATTACATATTGAGTTTACGTAAACTCACCTCTCTTTGTTTAATGTGCACAGGTAATCCCTAGACCTAGATGGATCGGTGCTTCGGAGGACTTCACGGTGGCCACAGTTTTGGACTCTTATGATTTTTAATTTATGATTTATGGTTTATTTTTGGTTTATTGGGATATAATTTGAGGACTCTTTGGGACTTTTGTTTAAATTTGGTTTTTATTTATTTTTGTGAAATTAGAACTGCTAGTCGTAGGAAGTTCGATTTTCAAAAAGCTAAAGTATTTTCTAAACTCACGATTACTTAAATTGTTTTCAAAGCTTCCGCAACGAGAAATGTATTAAAACAAATATTTTAAATAAGTAAAACGTATTCCCTTAGTACTGACAAGAGATAAAGAAAGGTAATAACGTGGAAATGATTTTTTTGTAACAACTTAGTTTTCAAACACACTATCATGTGACATCGCCAGATTCGGCCATAACGTTTAGGTCGGGTTTGGAGTGTTTCAATTATAACATAGATAGTAAGGTTTAATTATTTCATCCATTCACCGTTAATAAAGAAAGTTAATTATATATTTTAATCATTTAATTAAGTTAAGTAAATTAATTTACTTATCTAAGTATACATTATAAGTGAGAGGGAGATAGATGAAAGTTATCATCTTTTTTTTTTATTGTTTTCGTCCCAACTTGAAGAAAAAAAGAAAGAAAGAAAGTTGTTTTTCATTTCATCATTTTGGTCCCACAACTAACAAGGTAATCAAGTCTTTTCTTTTACATTTTTTTTATAGATTTTTTATTAGTTAAGCTTAGTTTACTTAACCATTAGAAATTCATATTATCAAGTTAAATACAAGTTGTCGTTAATGGATATTTGATGAAATCAAGCTTGTTAGTGATGAGATTGGGAATAATATGTTTATATTATTATAGGAATAAATTAGAATGTAGTGAAAAGTGATAGATTTTTATTAGAAATTCAACTAAGTCTTATAGTTAATTATATAACATTATGGACTAAATTGAATAAATTAAAATTTGCTAAGAAATTATGTTATAGATTAAAAGTCCAAGTCCTCTAGTAAATAAATATAAAATTGGATTTTGATTCAATGCTAAATATTGAAAGATGTGAGTATTTTGATATGGGGACTAAGATGAATTTGTTTTGTTTTCATGTATTTGTGTGAAACTAATATTATTTATGTTATCGAATTTATCATACGTTGCTAAAGACGACGTTGGCCCATCTTGAGATAAAGGAAATGTGAAGGTCGTACACAAGTAGCTTATTCGGTTTGTGCTTTCATGATTGGTTTTTAATACATAGTTTGATCAGTGTTAAATTGATTAAGGTAATGTTTATATGCTTGTCTCATGAAAGGTGAGTAAATTTAAACCATGATTAAATTATGGAATGTAATGAAAGTATAAAGTTGTATATATGATGATATGCATATGATGTTTTGTTGCAAAATGTGAATATAAGATGTATGTGTTAGGTAAGCTAAGAAAACATGATAAAGATATGTAAATTATTTGAATATGACATGAAACTGTTATACAATGACTTGTGACATGAGAAGTATATATGCTTTGAGATAGTGAATACCTTAATAATGGTCTTGGATTGAGTCAAGTATAGTTGACATGCCATGGGATTAGTATACGGGGTTTACTTTGGTTCATATTGATGAGGTGCGGGGCACACATTATACTTCGAACATATCGATAAGGTGCTAGGCACATTTATGTTTATTACTTTGGTTTATACCAATGAGGTGCAAAGTGCAATATACTTCAGTCATACCAATGATGCACTGAGTGCCAGTTATATTGGTGTGATGGTTGGATGATCCATATATTCGTTTGGGTTAGTTTCCGGTTAATAGTGATTATAAAAAATTGAAATTGATAAATGATATTGAATGTTGAATGTTGACTTTGAATTTGTATATGAACATTATAGCATTGATAATAGCATGTGAAAGACCAAGCGATACGATTATTAAAAGCATTGTCACTACGATTATAAAATGAATCAATGGATTCAAGAATGAAATGAGAAAGTGAAATTGTTCATATGATATGCCTTAATTTATATATAATTGAGATGATATTGTAGATGGAATCAAATGTTGATATGTGACATGAAAATAAGCATGAAAACATGATATTAAAAACATAAGACAAGAAATGTAAACATGATTTAAGTTATGGTTGAATTTCATATTAAATGTACATGTTTATTTTGGTTATAATTGATTATTATTTTGAATCACGTAACACCATTAAGCTTTATTTCTCAGCATATATTTTTTTTTTTTTTTGTTTTGTGAAGGTTTCAGATAAAAGCTTAGTAGACTTGAAGTCAAGCATCCTATTTCTTCTACTTAGCTTAGAAGTCACCTCATGTTATTTTGTATGTATATATGTGTTTTGAGTCTTATAGCATGCACCTAAGTTGGTTGGTATGTTCTTAAGTTAATATTTGGTACTTTTGCCATTATGACATATAAAGTTTTAAAGGTTAAAGTTTTATTCTTTGGTTAGCAACAATTATATGTTTGTTTATATAAGTTTGAATGTTTTAGTTAATAGGTTAAATCTTAATGCTTTGGATGCTACGATCTAATGGTGCTTGATTGTGTTTGCATGTGTCAATTTGGTGATTTTGCATTGGTATAATATTTAGGGATGTTTTAGATACAATTAGATGAGGTTTGAATGTTTGAAAATGTGCATTTTAGGTCATTTAACCATTAAGTCTCGAGACAATAAGAGTATGTCTTGAGATTGTTAGAACAAAAATTTACCTTATTATGCATTCAATTAATGTCTGGAGACATGTCAAATTGGTCTTGAGACAAACTAATCTAGGTCTTGAGACTAGTGGGCTTTGTCTCAAGACAAGAGCACATCGAAGCTAGATAACTCTTACCTTGCTCCAGGTCTCGAGACAAGAACCCATTGTCTCGAGACATGCAAACAATGAAGCTGAAACAGAAAAATATAAGAGGTCTGTGTTGGGACTCAGTCTCAAGACTTGATGACTTTTGTCTCGATTCATAAGCTTCATTGTCTCGAGACATATAAACATCAAAGCAATTTTTCAAAATTTTTTATGAGGCTTGTCTCGAGACATGTTAAAACTTGACAAAAAGAATTTGGATTCGATTCCTAATCTTGTATTAGACTCTTCCTAAATTCTAATTGACTAGATTATATTTGATATGCATTTATGTGATTTAACTTTATAGATTTTTAATATTGATTGACATGAGTTGCTTCGGCAACATAATGTGATATCTCACATTTGAATCCGACGATCGGATCGGCTGCAGTGTGTCACAACCACAACTTTTGAACTTGCATTCCATAAACCATCCAAATACCTTGGTTCAGATCGATGTTCAATGTGTTCTATTTTTTTATCAGCCCTAGTCATGTTCATGGTTCGTTGTCGTTGTTGTTGGATTCCCTCTTCTTAAAGATGATTCGAATGTTAATGATACCAATATTGAAATCTTCAAGTTGCAAATAAACCTAAAAAAAAGTGTTTTGGACTAATTACAGAGAAGTCCCTAGCTTTAGTTAAAAGTGAAAAAAAAAAAGTCACGTCAGTTAGTAGATCAATGGAAATTTTAACTAAAGACCAATTTAAACAATCATCTTAATTAGAGTAATTAAATTAATAAAAAAATTTAAATGATGAAAATAAAAATATACTATTTTAAGATGATGTGTTGTGGCTTATCCTAAAAACAAATAAAAAGTAATAGGGATTCACAATTTAAGCGTATACAATTTTAAATTATGCTGATCATCATATTTACGCTATGGTTTGTTATTTGTTGAATTACAATGTTAATGGCACATGACAGTTTGTCTTTTTAGGATACCTGGGCTTGACCCTAGTTAGGGTGTAATCAATCAAATCCACTTAATTTAATTAATTGGTTGATTAATCGATTTAATTTGATTGAAAGTCAGTTAATAATTTTTTAGAAGTTCGATTATCAATTAATTCAGTTCGAAATTAGGTAATTACTCGAACTTAATAATTAATAATACAAAATATATACAATTTTAATTTGGTTAACTGACCGAATTAACCAAAATCTTTCAGTTCGGTTAACGGTTAAAAAGTTTAAAAGTTCAGTTAATTCAGTTAATACTAATTCGGTAAGATTCGGTGCCTAGAGATGATGATGGGCCGGGCCGAGAAAGTGGAAAAGTTTAAATAAAAATATAGGTTCGAAAAATGGACTTGGATGAAAAAATGAGGCTCGTTTTCTAAACAGGCCGAGCCTCGGGTAAGATTTTTTGGCCTCAGCTTGGCCCGAATTTGCAAAAAAAAATGCTACTTTTGTTGCTATTTTCATTATTTTTGTTGTTGTTTTGTCATAGTTTTGGTGCTGTTTCGCTATTATGTTACTACTATTTTGTTGTTATTATTTGAATATTGTATAACTCTTATTTTATTGTTATTATTTTAGAGGTATTTGCTTGCTAAGTTGCAATTATCTTAGTGTTATTTAAGTATAAATAATTTTTTTAATTTATACATGTTACAAAATAAAGAGAGGTGGAAAGCGTAATGAACAAAGAAAATATAATGCTTCTTCAAAGTCTCTATGTAATATCCCGAATTAGGGCCTAACCGGAATAGTGGTTTCGTGACCACAAATCCGAGGTAGAAATAATTATATTATAATTATTTTGATGTTTATGATATGATTTTATGATGGTGTGAAAATTTCGTGAAGAAATTCTAAGCGTAAAGTGCTTAATTTGAAGTTAGGGATTAAATCGAATAAGTTGCAAAACTTGCATTCTAGAAGTTTTCAGTATGAAATTGCTTTGAAATATTAATTAGGAGGTCTTAAACGGTAATTAGACCCATTTTATGTTCATGGACAAACTAGGACATGGAAGGAATTTTTGAAAGTTTAGTATGGAGGGGCATTTTGGTCATTTGGACATTTAATGAAATAAAAAGGGAAAAATAACACAAAATTGGTCATCTTCTTCATTACCACGAAATTTCAAGGGTTCTCCATAGCTAGGGTTTGTTTCAAGCTTCCAAGCTTCATAGTAAGTGATTCTAAGCCCCGTTTTTAATGATTTTTACGTTTTTGAAATCCCGGTAGCTCGATAAAGCTTATGTTAGCAATAATTTAAGTTAGGGTTCATATTTGGAAAAATACCCATAGGTGAAATTTGTGTATTTTGATGTTTTATGATAGAATATGAGGTTTTAAATTATGTTAGAAAACTTGTGCTACTCGGTTTTAAGTAAAAACGAGTAAAACGGCTTAATCGGTAAAAGTACATATTATTCATAAGTAAGTGTTTTAGTATGAATTTGAGCTTGCTAATGGTAAATAAATGATCAGCATGTCCTAAAACATAAGAATTTGTGATAAAATTTAATTCCCGAGCTTTGGGGCAAAAGTGTAAATATGCAAAAGTTTAGGGGCAAAATTGTAATTTTTCCAAAATTTGAATTTAGGACTATTTTGATAATATGAGTATTAAATAAGCTAAATGTGTTATTTTAGATCAAGAAAGACGTGGAATCAACCTTGATCGAGGAAAAGAAAAGATTACGGACTAAATTGCAAAAATCTTTGTATTTTGGTACTAAGGTAAGTTCATGTGCAAATAATGTAACATAACTGTTATTTTTAAGTTAATCGATGTTATTTATATGATATGCTGATTTTTATCATGAAATATATGCTTTGTGGTTATTTTTGAACAATATGCAAATTATATGTGCTACTTGTTAAATATAAATTGCTACCGAGTATTGGTTCCGGTATTATGTGGAAGACGGCAAGGATAAGTGATCGAGGAAAATCCCGTTTGAACCTTGGGAATAGATTAGGATACAAGTGACATGTCACTAGGATGGTTTGGCACCCGAGCTCGTTGAGTTGAGTCCGAGTTCACTTATGGGTGCGAATGTCCGAACTCGTTGAGTTGAGTCCGAGTTCGTGAGATGTAACTAGGCATCCGAGCTCGTTGAGTTGAGTCCGAGTTCACTTATGGATGCGAACGCCCGAGCTCGTTGAGTTGAGTCCGAGTTCGTTTATGGGCGGGTTACATGATTGATTGATTACATATTCAGCACTTATGTGCAAATGATCCGTGTATCCGAGTTGTATTCCAATGTGTTCAACGGGTAAAATTCAAGTGAAATGGAAAGGCACTCAAGATGTAAGTGACAATTCGGTAATGCTGAGAAATGGCCATATTAGACAGGTATGTACTTAACCCTCGGGTTGAAACTCGACACATCAACAAAAATGTGGTAAGATGAAGTATGATGATTAGAATTGTGACATATGTTTTGGTGATACTATGCTAATGTTGTTTGGCATAATGACTTTGTTATGTTACTTGTTATTTGCATGTAAACTTACTAAGCATTTATGCTTACTCCCTCCTTTTCATTCATTGCAGTTTTGGACAAGCCGGCTCGAGAATCGGGATAGGTCGAAGACTCGTTCACACTATCCAAAGGACTTTTTGGTAAATGGCTTGTAAGATTTAGTATGGCATGTATAGTAATATACCTACTTTGTGTAAATAATCTTGTGATATGGTGGTGGTTTGGTTGAGGAAATGCTTGATAATGTTGAGTCATTGAAATGGCTAATATAGATTATGTTTGATGTCATGAAAGAATAATAGGTTATCTAGTATATAAAAGCTTTTATGAAAATGAAATTAGCCATAAAACAGAACATTGCAGCAACACTGACGTGAGTTTGAAAATTCACTAAAAATCATATAAATCGAATTTGATGATGGATTAGTTATGAAATTGAAGCTTATCATGTCTACTTTCATATGGAAGAAGAAAAAATAGGTAAAGGAGTTATACGTTATGAGATATTTGAGTTTTAGTGAAACAGGGCCAGAGTAATTTCTGGATCCCCTGTTCCAACTTTGAAAATTCACCATAAATTGTACAAAAATAATTAGGAGGATTACTTTATATGCCTAGATTCCTTATTGAATCTAGTTTTAATATAAATAAACGGTATAGTTATATGAAATTTTTACAGAGAGAAAAGTGATTCGTAATGAGTAGAGGTCAGTGCAGTCGAGTTCTGAAACAGGGGAAACTTTAACTAATAAACTGTGCTAATCCGCTCAGTCAAAAATTCTAGAAAAAAATTAGTGAATAGATATATGAGTCTAGATTTAGGGAAAATTTACAGATCTTGATTTTGAGTTTTGTAACTCGAGATATAATTTTTTGAGCGACCATGACGCAGAAAACAATTTATTCCGAAAATGAAAATAGATTTTGTAAAGTTGTTTAAAATGGTAAATTGTGTTTAGTAACACCTCAAGCTCGACTCCGGTGACGGTTTCGGGCGTGGGGGCGTTACACTCTATTTGTAGGCATAAGAAGTATAAATGAAGTAGAGATCTAATTCTAACGACTATTAGAATTTAAAGTACATCAAAACTTATCTTGATCTTGATAGACGTCCACTTAATAAGATATTCATAACAATACATTTATTTTAATGTTTGTAGTGTATTTAATGTATTTTATTTCTAAAATTTATTTTTATATAAAAATAATAGTATAAAAATTTTAATATAAACAGACTGGACTGAACTCAAATTTTAGCATTTTTATCTGAATTAAAATTGAGCAAAATTTTAAACTCATTTTTTTGGACTGAATCAAATCCAAACTTAAAAACCCGCCTAAAATCATATTAAGATCCGATAGGGGTCATCTTTACCTCTAATCGTGCCCCTCTTCTCTAAAAAGAATAATACTATGTTTGGTTTAATGGAATGGATATTCCATTACGACACGGTTCAAAACTCCACATGAAAACAGTCGTTTGGCTGGTTGAATGCTCAAAACATCGAATGGGGTTTCCAGGTTCATTCTAAAAATCGCCGAATAGCCATTCAGGGGAGGAGGTGCCGAATGGCTATTCCAACCTCTCCACCGAATGACCCTTATTTTCCCCTTCGAAAATACCCTTTCTTAGACTGAAATTTCTCAATGGTTTCAACTTTTTTTTTCTTTTGGTCATTCGAAAATCTCAAGCTCAAATCAATTTAAAAGGAAGCAAATCAACTTGAAGGCCAAATCAACTGGATTTTGTTGTAAGTTCAATTCAACTAGGGTTTGTTTTGCATTTTGATTATTTTTTTCTGATGATTTGTCCAAGGGGAATTGAAATGGATTCTGCAACTGCTCACGAGGAGATCGATTCATTCTTCTAGTCAACTTCTCCTCTCAAAGATTCCACTAAAATCACAGACAAATTGAATCAGTTCATCCAATTTGATTCTCCTTCAGGTACAGTATCTAAAGCTAATCGATTCTGCATATGTTTTCGCCTACTGGATATTTGTTTGTATATGTAAATCATTTCGTATTTTTAAGGAGAAGGAAAAGGGAGGAGGGTTAAGGAGCTGCTAAAACGATGCCCAAATCTTAAGAAAATTATTATTATTAAGGTTATTTCAAAAGCCAAGCTACACAAGGAATGCCAAGTATTGGCCAAATTCACCTCATCTATTATTTGACTCATGAGGAAATACATGCATGTAGAGGTGCAATTTGAATGAGTAAAGTTCTCTCAATTGAATTTCTAAACTCAAGTATTGTATCAATTGTGAATTGCATGAGCATATATGCAGGTAGATTTTACAGAATGTAAATTCCAAACATCTTCCCTTCTTATATCTTACAATTCATTGATGTTACTTTTTTAGTTTGATAGGAAAATATATGCAATCAAAAGAATAGGTTGTTTTTTTTCACTCAATTGTTATTTTGCTTATTTGCTATTATTGACCATGTTGTTCTCTTCCAAAGTTGAAGATCTCTCTTATTTTTTTGCTTGCATTCTTATGAAATGTCATTTATGTATTATTTACCTTATATTAACACCTTTAATGAAACTAAAGCTTCTTTTCTCACAAAAAAAGAAGTTTTAAAGAGCTTTATCCAAAATTAATATTTGGTTTTGTATGTATACACATTACACCCATAGTACGTTATGTAACAACCCGAATTTGGGCTTAGTCAGAATAGTAATTTTGAAATCACTAACCCGAGGTTAGAGAAATTATTTTTAATATTATTTTATGTGTTATAGCATTTTTATAAGGGTGCATGAAAATTTTGGTGAATTAATTTACGCAATCGTGAGCTTAATTGCGAAAAAGGACTAAATCGCATAAAGGGCAAAAGTTTGATTTTATTAGTAAATAGTGTTAAATAGTAAGGGAAACATAATTGGGGGTCTTTAATGGGCAAATAGACCCATTTTATTAGAGTGGCCGGCCAAGGGAGACAAAGAAATAAAATTTGGTCAAAATTAGGTGTAGTTGGTGACTAATTTTGACTAGAAAATCATAAAATAAACAAAGCCTTCATTTTCTTCATTTCTTCTTCTTCCTTGCCGAAAATATCAACCATTGTTAGGGTTTGGAAGCTCAAAAATTTCAGCCACTTATTTCTCTCTCAAGTAAGTCAATTTAATGGTCTTTCTTGATAATTTTTACATTTTTGGAACCCTTGTAGCATAGGCTACCTATTGAGGGGACTAATTTGCAAAATGATAGAAATTTTAGAGATTCACTATGAAAGTGTTTATGTTGTTGGCTGAAGTTTTATGGAAGAAAATGAATCATAGTTGTTAAATAAACAACTTTTGTGAAATGGTGTTCATGGAAAACACCTAAAATAGACTTTGTTGTACAGTTGATAAATTGTGTAGTAAATGCATGAAATAATGGAAATTGTGGGCTACCATAAGAGTGAAAAGAATTCAGTTAGGCTTGGTTAATAAGGAAATTCAATAAAAAATAAATTTCCGAGCATAAGGGCAAAATGGTTATTTTGCCATATTATGAATTTTGAATTGCTAAATTAATATAGTGATTAAGTTAGTGAATTTTTATTATTATAGATCAAGAATTACGAAATCTAAACCTAGACTAGGGGAAGGCTAAGCAAACAGACTAATTGAGAGGCCGTTTACATTTTGCATATCGAGGTAAGTTGTAGGTAAATAATGCAACTTTTTCTATAATTATGCATGAGTTATTGATTGGGCATAAAATGATTAATCGTAAATATGAATAATGCATGAGAGCACTTATTTAGCATGAATTGATTAACTATGATTTTGAGTAATGAAATGATGATAATCTATGTGATAGACCCCGGTTGAACCATATGAATAGACTAGATATTCATGCCATGATACTAGGGATGATACGAGTGTTAGTGTAAGATTTTGTCTGGGACATGGCATTGGCCTCATTATGTGTCAGTGTAAGACCATGTGTGGGACATGGCATCGACACTGATATGTGCTAGCCAGTGTAAGACCATGTCCAGGACATGTCATCGGCGTTGATACGAGTGCTAGTGTAAGACCATGTCTGGGACATGGCATCAGCCTCGACGTGCAAACTAGTGTATGACCATGTCTGGGACATGGCATCGGCTTGGAGATGTATTAGTATAAGACCATGTCTGGAACATGGCATCGACACAGATAGAGGAGAGTCAGTATAAGACCATGTCTGAGACATTGCATTGGCCTCGATATATGAGAGTCAGTGTAAGACCATGTCTAGGACATGGCATCGACTTGACATGTAAGCCAGTGTAAGACCATGTCTGGGATATGGCATCAGCTTGATACCCTATGTTTGAGGCTTATTGAATATCCTTTCGTATTCTATATGGTTCAACGGGAAATTTAAAGTTTGTATCAAGATCGAGAGATATTATGATGTCCTTGTGAGTGGTGCAGGTACCTATATGAAATGTGTGAAATGTGAGCTCAATATTATGTTGTATGATTAGTAAAAGATGAAAATGAGTAAGTTATGCTTATAGCCATTCTTTCATATCATGTAAAGTTTCTGATGTGTTGAGAGCATCTTATAGCATAGTAAATTTGTAACACCCCAAACCCGACCCAAACGTTATGGCCAGATCTGGTGAGTCACATGGACAGTTAATTACACCTCGTTCTTCGTTTCATAATTTTAGGTTGACTTAGCAAAACCATTTCATGCGTTTTGAGAAATAGAAGGTTATTTAATTTATAAAAATCCTATCAGTTTCGAGTTTACTTTTTAAAAGATCTTGATAGCGAGTCTTTTTCATTAAGTTATCCATTTATCACGTAGAGAATGTTTTGAAAACGTTTGCTAATTTGAAATAAAATCCACGTAGCCTTAGTCTATCATTTTTAAACAAGTAATAAATAAATAAATAAAATCGAAATAAAAATAAAATAATTAATGAGCGGCCTTATTACAGTTTAGAAAACCCAAAAATTAATGAATACTAAAATAAAGAAAACTTAAGAAATTGTAAAACCGGAAAACAGTTCACGTGGCCACTCCGAATCCCTTGCAGCTCTAAGTCCTCTAAGGTTGGGGTTCACATGCATGGATGGAAAGAAATGGGGTGAGTTTGTGAAAATTCAGTGTGTAAGCTACCCAACCAGAGTCAGAGTTCAGTTCAAGCTCAAACTGGGCCTAAGCCCTATTCAGATACAGTGATAACTGGGCCTTAGCCCTATTCAGAAAACAGTGTGGGCCTTAGGCCCATTACAGTAACAGATTAATGTATTATGCATGAATGCAAAGCCTAAGCCCAATCCAGCCCTACACACCACCCGTACCAGCCCTACACACCATGTGGGGAATAACTCAACCCACCCAGCCCTACACACTACAGTCGCAGCTTAGCTGCTTAATCAGATATCGTGGCCAAGCCACTAGAATAGTAATACGAGGTAGAGCCTCTAACAGTATACGTGGCATTGCCAGTTTAGCACTTCCTCCATCAAAATAACCCAATCCCATGCAACATAATATATTATGATATGGCATACAGAGTAACAGATATAATAGCATACAATCAGTCAACTCAACCCTAGGGGTAAAATGGTCTTTTAGCACATAGGGGTAAAATAGTAATTTCCACCCTTAAGGGGTATTTCAGTAAATTTGCCAGATTTTAGAGTTTCATGCTCATTACAGTCTGTTAACAGTCCTAAAGTCATCCAAGTAACTTAATTAGCCCATTTCATTATTACCGAGTCATCAGGCCCTAAAACCCCTAATGGGCCCGACTGAGTCCACTAGCTACTGCGGCCCATTAAGTCTAAATTTTACACCTATTTTAGCAGATCTTAACAACCAGATTACCAGAATACACTTACAGCTCGTTTTCACCCATATGGGCCCATAAGCCCAATGGGCCCAAATTCCGCCCTTCGGGGCCCAAACCACCAACTTGCACAAAAACGCGCACACAATAGTCTTACCATTTGCGATTACCAACTCTACCATTTCCAACTGACCTACGAGCGCTCGCACGCTCGCAAGCCCTCGAAATGAAGGGATTTCAGCATTTCGGCTTTTCGGCTTTTACCGATCTAAGTTACTAGAGGGTGTCGATTACACACCTGTTTGCGATATACTCAGAAGTCCCTCAAACGATTAACCTACAATCATTTTAACCATACTGTTAAACTATAAACCAACGAAATCAATGTAACCGACATCCTACCATATTCGGCCAACACCATCCAAAGCCATTAATCACTTACCTTTACCGAAATCTACAACTAGATCTAGATCTAGATTGCTCTAACGGTCCTAGCCTCCAATTGCTCCTCGCTAGATTGTCTCTCTACCACACTAGAACACATGAGAACCAAAGGAAAAAGGCTAATCATAAATCTTCATCAAAACCGACAACCACCTTGAAGAGTTAGGGACAACCACCTTGAAGAGTTAGGGGTTTTCTGCTTTTCTTGAATCACAAGGTTACGAAAAAAGAGATTGGAGTACTTACCACCACTTTGTCTTGTCAAAAAAGAGTCTCCAAACACTAGCCTAGCCCAGTTCTATTATAGAACTAGTCGAAACACGAGAAGAGAAGTGATCTAAAGATTCGATTTTCGAAATTACTATAAAGTATGGAGGTTTCAGCTTTTTGTAGAAACAGGAAGGAGAGAAGAAGTCTATGTAACAGAGAGGAGATGGTCGACAGAGGGATGAGAAAGTTGAGAGTTTTAACTTTTGAAGAATAGAGCTTAAGGAGAATAGGAGATTTGGCCAATGAAGAAGAATCGGCTAGCAAAACAATTCGGGTTTCGGCTTTTGAGAAAAATCGGCTAGCAAGGTTTTAGAGAAGGAGGTTACTTCAATCGGTGGAGAAAAAGAGAAGAAGAATAAAAGAGTGAAGGGAGAAGAGGGATATACTTGGTCCAACTTTAGAAGAAGGTGATGAAAAGGGTTCGGCTTGGGTAAATCGACAAAGGAGAGACCAACCAATTTCGGGATTTCGGCTTTTAGAACAAAAGGGAAAGAAGAGAGAAAAGAAATAAAATGAACAGAATGGGAAACACCACTTGAACCTTACCTAATTGGCACTAAAGCTTGCCTAAAACAAAACCTGAAAAGAACCAAAAAGGGGTATTCGGCACACTAATACTACACTTGCCGAAAATGCAAGTTTCAAAACCCGCTAGCCGAATTAGCTCCTCCAAGACCCCTACAATCGCCCAACTCTAGCTTCCCCTTTCAAATTTCTAGATTTTCTCCTAGATAACCTCTCCTTATCACTCTACACCTAATTCCATGAACACTTCAAACTTCTCCCTCAAGAATTCCACTTAAAGTCCACCACTTACCTTATACATGCAGTAAAAATAAAACCAACTTCCTACTCACCAAGAGTTTCAAACCCCAGCTCCCTTACAAGCCTCCACACGCCACCCATTGTGTTCTAAGTGGCACCACCTTGCCACTTTAACACAAGCTATCTTGGGTCTTAATTTCCCAATTTTTGTTTAAAAGCCCACTTAGTCAATGCCCCTTCTCTTTTAAGTCTAAAACTTAAAAATTTTACCAGGCCTTAACTTAAACTTAATCCTTCTAAAGGCCCATTAAACACACTCAAAGCATAATTTAGCACATCCAGACAAGCAATAAATAAATTCAATCAAAATATCAAAAACCCGAAAATTAGGGCGTTACAAAATTGTTGTTATTTATTTACTTGCAACTTACTAAGCTTTACGCTTACTCCCTCTCCTTTCCATTTTCTTATAGTGCCGCCAATTTAGCTCGTGGATCAACGGAGGCTTTGTTCACACTATCATCCAAGTGTGTTGGCTTGATTTTGAAGTACCTCATTTTGTATAAGCCCAAAGATATTGGCTAATATTTGCTATTGGTTTATAAATGCAAATGTTGATGTTTTCATAAATGTGCAAAGTAGTTTGGAGGAACATATGTACTAGGAGTTGTAGTATGATTGCATGGATGGTTTGGTCTCGTGTTGATGTGTGGGTGTCTAATTATGGTCATTGGTTGAGTAATTATGCCTTGCTATGAATTGGTATGAGATTGATCTTGTTTTAGGGTGGAAAAAGGTTGGTAGATAGCCTTATTTTTGTCCACACGGGTAGACACACCGGTGTGTGTCTAAGTTGTGTGTGACACACAGTCTGCCCCACAGGCATGTGGTTAGGCCATGTGTCCCCTATACCTTAGGTTAGTAAAACTAAATGCCCAACAGTTTACCACACGGACTTGAGACACAGCCGTGTGTCTCAACCGTGCGGAGGACACAGCCTAGAACACGGACGTGTGCCATGGATGTGTGACCTTAAATGGTTACTGATGTTAGAAACAGAATACCAAGGTTTTTGCACACGGGCTGCGACACTGGTGTGTCATAGCCGTGTGAAGGACACGGGCCAGGGACACGAGCTTGTGTCAGGCCGTGTGAAAACCCCTGTAAATTCGATGTTAGAAAATAATTCCACACGTGTCCCCATATGCATAGGCCATGTGAGTCACACGGGCCTTCAACACGGCCATATCTAGATGCCACACGAGCGTGTAGCCTATCCACACGAGCGTATGCCCTGTTTTAGTAGTTTTTGTTAGAATTTTTCTAAGTACCTGGAATGGTCCCAGATTATTTCCAAACCATGTTTTGGGCCTCGTAGGTCCATATTAAGGATTGTAAGATAATGTTTGAAAGGTTTTAATTTGGAATGAAGTTTTATGAACCAGAAATGAAGGTTTGTATGTGTTTTAGTAAGGTAACTCCTCGTACCTCCTCGTACCCTGTCTGAGCATCGGATACGGGTAACGAGTGTTACATGTTATACCTATAAAGTGAAATTAGATGAAAGTCATTGATAAAATAGCAGTCCATGATTAGAACATTTCAAGACAAAATGGTAAGTTTTTCTCTTTTGAGGATCATAATAAAACTATCCCATCAAGCATTTCTACAATTTTGGAACTTGTACAATTTGCACATTTACTTCATTGTCATTTTATGACTTAGCTTCTAGTTGAATGAATTACCAGTAGTGTTTGTATCTTTGGTTCTTTAACTGAGATTAATTCTTGTGCTTTGCTTTTGTGTTTTACTTGGTTCTTCACTTGTGTTTTCATCTTTTTTAGCCAACTTTTAACACACTACTCATTTAGCTTGAATTCTTGTGGAACAGCTTAAATTGATCAATTAGAAATTTAATGTTGATTTTTAGAGATATGTGATGTTTATTGTTACTGTAGATTTTGTGAGAATTGAAGCTATCATCATTAAGAAAATTAAAATAGAGCATAAATATGTTTTAATGCAATGGGTTGATATTTGGTTAGTTTTATTACAGTAAAAGCCTTAAATGAGATAAAAGCATCACTTGGATGGAGAGTTGTATATACATGGATCGGGGATGATCCTTATGGTGACAGTGATTTACCGCCTTGGTTTGGTGTAACATGTTCGACTCAATGAGACTATAGAGTTGTTACTGAACTGTATGTATCATATCTGCTATGCATTTTGTTTTTGCTTAATATGCTTATTAGTGAAAGGGATGTGTCTTTGCTTCACAAACGCCATCTAATGAACAATGCAAATGCCTTTTGCTATTGATTCTTGTTCTGTATTTCATTCCAACTTGTATCTATATCTTATGTTACAGTTTGGGGGGAAGATGCTGAAATGAATACCGCTCTGCCATGATTGAATTCTAATGCCTTTGTTTATCTAATGATCAATGCAAATGTATTTCACCATTGATTCAACATTCTATGTTTCATTCATATTTATGTTATATCTTACATTACGGATTGGGGGAAAAATGCCAAGGTGAATACTATTCTACCATGATTGAATTCAAACACTTTTTGGTTTCTCATTTTATGTGTTTTTTTTTTTATTTGTATCTTATCTCATTTTAGAGGCTACTTGAAAGATATTCAAGTGACTATTTTTTCGCCTTGATTCACTATTGTATGTTATTGGCTTGTATTGACCCTGACCTTGAATTGTTATTATTACTATTTTCTGTTACAAGGAAGTGTATGCAGTATCCATCGTTGGTCCTTTTCCTATTGCTGTAACTAATTTATTGGATTTAACAAATGGGTAGCTTGGGAGACTGAGTTTTCATTGATTACAACTGCAAAAGCTTTACAAATTTTTAAGAAGATGAGCCAATGGTTGCATGTTATTCAATTATATTCAGTCTATTAGTATTCTTGCTTTGTATTTTCTAGTTTCTAAAATACAATCAGTCATTGATGCAAGGAAGCTTTATATGTTCAATAATTTTCTATTAATATATATTATATTAAAATAGCCTTGTATTATTATATTTGATTCTATAGAATACTCTCGGTCAGTATTTTATAAGAACATCAATGCTATTCTTCGTGAATAGATACTTTCAATCAATGTTCTTTGTGAAGTTTGGCACATGTAAAAATGAAGTTGCATGAGATTTTGTGATTACAAATATTAAATTTATATTATTCATTTTTTCTTTTACATAAAATTCTTATATTATATACGTCTAGCAACATAAATTAATGAAAATATGTTAAAAAAATATATATACAACATAACAATTTCATTAGTTCTTTTGCTGTAGTTCAACATTTGTCTATGAGTAAAAATATTTAAGACAAGATATTCTTTAAATTACTCTTTCAAATTATTCTTTAAGTAACATAGAGATTATGATATATATATGTTAAATTATTTGTTTTGCTAATAATATTCTAACACATTAAGTATGCACTATATTTTAAAAATAATAAAGTAAGTTGTATATTATTTTTTTGTAATATTATATATTATTTTTATTAATTCATATTTTAATAATTATTATATTAAAAATATTATTAAATTATATATTATTATTGTTAAATTATATTTAATAATAAATTTATTAAAATAGAATTAAATTATGTATTATTGTTTTTATTAAATTATATTTAATAATAATCCTATTAAAATTTAATAATAATAATCATCCTTTTAACAAAATTTCTACTATCAGTACTTTGGTCATTTCCGTTTCTTTTCTTATGCTATTACAATTCTATTCCATTCAACCAAATACAAGAATACTATTATATTCTATTCGATTCCATTTAATCAAACAATTGAATTGCTGTTACAGTTCTATTCTATTAAAACTCTGTTCAATTACAATTCTATTCTATTATAGTCTTATTCCATTACACTGAACCAAACATCAACTAAAACAAATATCAGTTGTAAATAGGAGAGACTGATGGCAAAATTACAAAGGCCACGGAAGGGACACGGTAAAACTAAATCGGATCCACGTCATCAGCGGTGGACCCCAGCCTCCCAAAAAGTGAAAATAAATAAATGGCATCATAAACATCGTCATCAGAATCATTTTGATTCAAACAGCCATCCTCCCTCTGTTCCCCTCTCCCTCTCCCTCTCCCTTCTCCCATTTGTTTTCCGTCACATCCCTCTCACCGTTTTCGGCCGGGCCTGCAATTTTGATTTAAAAGAAAACCATCTTGAAAATCAATAACGAAGGGAAATTGAAATCGGATAGGGTTGAGGGCGAGAGGAGAAGAATGAGCACTAAGAAGAAAACATCGCAGGGTCACTTGAGTAGAACACGCATAGGAAAGTACAAGCTGGGAAGAACCCTGGGTGAGGGGAGTTTCGCAAAGGTCAAGTTCGCTGAGAATGTTGAGACCGGCCAGTGTGTGGCGATCAAAATCATGGATCGTGATCAAGTTCTACGTCACCGTATGGTCGAACAGGTGATCTCCCTTTCCAATGTTCCACCATGCATATTTTAAAACAACATTAAATTTAAAAACAAAAATTGCATTTCCGTTATCTCCCTCCGCCGCCAATAAACATGGGGTCTCACGTAAACTTTACTACGGAAACAGGGAACCACGTGGGGCCATGTTTAATGTGGGGGTCTATAGGTCAAACGTTGGATTAAATCGAATCTGGGTTCATTATTAAATACGTTCGCCTGTTTCATATTCAATCATTGATATTTTCGTTTCTTTTTTTTTCTCTTTTAATGATTGCGATTTTATTCGGGGCAGATAAAAAACGAAATCTCAACGATGAAGCTCATCAAGCATCCCAATGTCATTAAAATGTTTGAGGTAAATAAAACTAATGTCTGCAATTATGGTGTTTGGTTTATTCTGCTTTGCATTGTTGAGAAGATTTTTTTTTACTTTAATTTTGCTTCTAATGCATAGGTTATGGCAAGCAAGACAAAGATTTACATCGTGATCGAGTTCGTTAATGGTGCCGAGCTCTTCGACAAAATTGTAAGGACTTGTTGGGCATTTATAGTTAAATGAAGATGAAGCAAATTTTATATAAATTCGCTCATTGAGTTTCTATTCGCAATAGCAGTTTATTGTTTAAAGTAATAAATCTTTGATATTTATAGGCCAGGCACGGGAGACTCAAAGAAGATGAGGCTAGAAGCTATTTCCAGCAGCTTATTAATGCTGTTGATTACTGCCACAGTAGAGGCGTCTACCATAGAGATTTGAAGGTTCAGCTTCAATTAACTGATTGATGACTGCTTAAAAGCTTTCCACTTTGGAACTTGGGTTTTGCTTCCTGATTCATATTTGACATGTTCATTTCATTTTTTGCAGCCAGAAAATCTTCTTTTGGACTCCTATGGTGTTCTTAAAATTTCAGATTTTGGATTGAGTGCTTTCTCACAGCAAGTTCGGGTAAGCATTTACTCCTTATTTGCTAGGATGGTTTCTCGATACAAAAAGTTATAATATAATAGCCATAGGTCAAAGCTTTTAGTTGGCAATTGAGATTATATAAATGCTAAATATCAATTAAGAAGGAAAAGAAAGAGGGAAAAACTCTGTCTTTTGTTTTAGTGTAATCTTTCTTTTTCTTTAATATGGAATAGATACAGACCTTTCTAACATTTTTTGGAATGTAGGAGGATGGATTGCTTCACACTGCATGTGGCACTCCAAATTATGTTGCTCCAGAGGTATTCCATCATGACTTTATTGAGATAATAAGCTTTAATGCTGCCACTTTTTGTTCACTCTGTTACCTCATTCTTGCCATTTTTCTTGACAGGTACTTAAGGATAAGGGTTATGATGGAAAATCATCTGATATTTGGTCTTGTGGAGTTATTCTGTTTGTACTTATGGCTGGTTATTTGCCTTTTGATGAGCCAAACCTTATAATCTTGTATAACAAAGTGAGTATTCCCAGAATTGGCTTCTCTATTTAGATGAGAACTTCACTAAAACTTTTGGTACATCTTGATGAAATTCAGATTAGGAAGGCCGATTTCACTTGTCCGTCATGGCTTTCGCCTGGTGCAAAGATATTCATAAAGCGTATTCTTGATCCAAACCCTCTCACAGTAAGTTCAGAATTCAGTCATGCTTTGAGACTTATAGAATGATAATAAGAATATTAAGCAATTAACTTCCTTTTATCTCTTTCTTTTGTTTTTTTAAACACTGTAACTTCTTATAGTCGAACATGCTTTCCGTTGAAACACTGGACATTATTTGTTGCAGCGTATAACTATCCATGATATCTTAAACGATGAATGGTTCAAGAAAGGGTACAAGCCACCCAAATTTGAGGAGGAAGAGGATGTAAATCTTGATGATGTAGATGCAGCTTTTAATGACTCAACGGTAAGACATTTTTGTCATGTGTCTGCTATGTTTCTCTAGGAAATGAGGTCTATATAAGCATAATTTCTTAAAATAGCATATTATTATATTTTAGGTCTATTATCCAAAACTGGACCGGTGTGTTTGCAGATAATCTACTTAGAGTGAAATGGTAATAAGAGAATGAATTTCATCCTATGATACTTATCATTTGTTTATTTTGCAGGAACACTTTGTAACAGAAAGGAAAGAGAAACCTGAGTCCTTGAATGCTTTTGAGTTTATCTCTAGGTCTGAAAGCTTTAGCCTTGACAAGTTGTTTGAGAAGCCTACGGTATGTATTGAAGAACTTGAACTCCCTGCATTAAATGTTCTTAGTCTAGATCTCCTGTTTCCATTTTGTAAAATACGAAATTTATTTTGTAGCTAAGTGTATCTTTCTTCTTTGTTGGTTTGAATTGAAACAATAGGGTCATGTGAAGCGAGAAACCCGTTTTGCTTCCCATTGTCCTCCTAATGAAATCATCTCCAAAATTGAGGAAGCTGCAAAGCCTCTGGGGTTTAACGTTCACAAGCAAAACTACAAGGTTTGGTTTATCCTCATTCGATTTGCTTGTTCTGATTTTGGTGATATGATATGAGTTTTCAACTGTTGCAAATTCTTCTCACATATTTGATATATTCATATTATCACAGATGAAGTTGAAAGGTGACAAAAGTGGGAGAAAGGGCCAACTTTCTGTGGCCACCGAGGTACTGAATTGTTTGCTAACCAGTGAAGCACTCTTTTAAGTTATATTGAAAACAATTGAAGTTTACAGTCTAGATCGTTTTTGCATGATATAATGTCTCAAGCCTATTTTCTAAACTCCCATTGGAAGGATTTTAAGAGTCTATGCTCGAGACTCATCCCCTTGAATGATACTGTTTTTTTAAAATATTAGCACATGGTTTTTAATCTTTGACAATCCTTTATCTATCTAAAAGTAACCCCTTGAAGAGCTCAAAATCACTAGAAATATTCTAGAAAACTTTGAGAGAAACATGGAAAACATGACACCTTTGAATCTCAGGTGTTTGAGGTGGCTCCCTGCTTACATATAGTAGAGCTCCGGAAAACTGGGGGTGACACATTGGAGTTTCACAAGGTATACTTTCATTTAATTTCCTTCCCCTACGTAACGGAACTATGAATGGATGGTTAGATGCCTTCATTGTGAAGCTATCTTAAGTTCAACTCCATGTATTAATTCATCATTTAATAATACAGTTCTACAAACAATTTTCATCGGGATTGAAAGATGTGGTCTGGAAAGCTGAAGACATTGCTGAAGAGTAAAGATGATCTGATATATCTATCACCGCACGTCATGCATATGTTGTTGTATTGACATGAACCAAACAGGGTTTTTTGAGCAACTAAATTGGGTGGTGCAGGCCATGATGAAGAAAACCTGTCTTGCGTGGTTCCATGTTCAACTTTTGCGCTTTAGCCAAGCAATGATGTTGGTGATTTCTATTATTGATTGGGCCTTTGGGGGGGTTAAGAAAAGAGTTCATTTTTGTTTCCTTAGGAAGAAACCAATTTCATTGAAATTTTGCATTATTAGATGGAGTAAATGCAGTATTTAGAGACGGTCTTCTTTATTTTTTATATCTTTAAATAAAGTTGTGATTTCAAATAATTGTCTTGAGTCCAAAATTGGCATCTTAGGTTTCTCTCGAGTTATAGCTGAAAAGGACCATTACCAAATCATATTCTGCCACTCATGAATTTAATACACCAAAAACAAATTATGAATTATAAAAACGCAAGTGAAAGGTCTATATATTTTGGGACAATTTACTTATACTGATGTAACTAAAATAGTTTTACATTTTTTCCCCTAAAATTTGACATAAATTTAATTATTAAAATAATTGCAAAACCAAGTCGTCCTATAAATTTGATAATATATAAATATACAGTTAGCAAATGTTTGATGTAAGGATAAAAAGGCTCCCGCGAGGCTTAAAAAATAACCATAATAAATATAAAATTATTTATTTAAACCTAAATAAAAATGAACTTATTTCTCGTTTTCATCTCCTTCCCTACTATATAAACATCATTCTTTTAAAAAGACAATTCAAATTTGTTGAAACATTCGATATAGAGGTTCTGGGAAATTATTAATTAGCAAAGAAGGGTTTATCCAATGAGTTGGAATTTTTTTTTCTACTTGAGTAACAATTTTAAATTTTATGTTTTAACTTAAAACAAGTTAATGGGGTTGGTTATGGATAAATATTAAAATTATATATAAATTTCGGTTCAATGTGTAATTTAATGTATGAATTTCGATTTGGTATAATTATATATATATATATATAATATTGATTGTTGTTTAAATGTATGTATACAATTTTAATTTTGATTAAATTGTACATATTTAAAGACATAAATACATCAATTTATTTTTATATTGAATAAATATAATTATTTGTGTATACAATATGTTAACATAAAATGATGTTATACCAATAATTATGTTTGTGATTTCTGAAAATTGAATCAAATCAATATTTAATGTATAAAATTGTACAAAATAAAAATTAATATATAGCATTGCTCACTGGACCAAAATTCATATGTAGATTTCAACTTTTCCCTTTTTTGATATTTAGGATGTATTAAACATATTTTCTAATTTAATAGTATAGAACTAGATAGATTTAGAACTGTAAAACTCTGATATGATCTGTCATGCCAAATTTTCAAGAATAAATTAAAAATAAAATTAAATGTGAAAGCATACCTGAATCCATAAATTTCTTGAAATCTTCGAATCTTGTGGTTTTGATCTTCCAAATTAACACACAAGTATTTTAAAGAATGTGACTCTCTCTTTTCTAAAGGTAGCCTATCAAAAAAGTTACACATGTGTAATTTGGAGGCCATAACCCTTGTATATAACTTTTGCATATTAAACTTAATTTCTAATTGAATTGGCTTATCATCAACTAGAAATTAGTTATCAGAGTATCTACATATATTTGACCTCATGCTTTATTTAATAATTGAAATCCAATAAACTTTAACCAAATTATATCATTTTAAATTTGGACTAACCTTTTATGATAGTAAATAATAAAATGTAATTATTCTTATTATATATGTGATATCCATATTTTTTCCGACAATCTCCCACTTGAATCATGTATATATAATAATTATCATATAATTACATGTCAGTATATGACCTTATGAGCACAAAACCTTACTATCATATCCAAAAGGTATTTTGAACAATTTCATCCATTAATTATGTTAACATAGAACCAAGATAACTTTTGTTACATATATCATAACTAAATCCATCCATAATCACGTATATTAACATAACCAAATGAATAGATCAAGTAGGGATGTGTAGCATGGAAATTACATGTAATGTAATCTAAACATATCTATTTCCAACTGGTCCTCCTTAAACTTTAATGAGATCAAACCTTACCAATTAGAGTGTGAATAAACCAAATAAAACTTATTTCTGCATAAAATACCTTAAAAATCGTAAACTAAAATAACCAAATATGCGTCTATAATAAAAAAGACATTTAAAATTACAAACTCCCACTAAAACTGAATATATCAAAATGACATTACTCTCATTTGAGTAGTGTGCTCATAGAAACCTCGGGTGGTAGCCCGTTAGTAAGCAGATCCGCGATCATGGAGTTTGTCCCAATATGCTTTATAACATTTGGCTACTCTGGACTCTTTCTTTAACTAGGAATTTAAAGTCTATGTGTTTTGACTTTCATGTGCTATTGTTTTTATTGGAATATAGGATTGCAAATTATTCTCACAATTGCACTTTAGTTGTAATAACCCAAATTCACGGGCACCAGAAAAGTATAGTATCGGGCTTCCGTCTTAATAACTGAGTTCGTAAATAATTATTAACAGTAATCATGAGTCTAGTTGAGTGTTTAATTAGGTTCAAATTGGGTGAATTTAGCTTAATTAATAGATATTAGAAAAAAGGACTGAATTGAATAAGGTGTAAAAGTCTAATTATAGATTAAAAGAAGATAAGGGGGACTAAATAGGAATTAAGCCTATTCTAATGAATGAGGAGGCAAAGCATAAAAATCTTTGATTTTTTTGTTGTTTAATTATAAAATATATTATTATTGTTATTACTTTATTATATTATAAATTAAATTGATTATATTATTATATTATGAAATAAATTAAGAAAAGGCAAGTGTAAGGTAAAAATAAAATACAAGTGTATTAATTTAAATGAGTGCATTTGTATTATTTATATATAATTAGTAAAAAATATTTTATTATTTATATAAATAATTAAATTATGAGATTTTTGTATAATAAATAAATTGAATAATGACAATTGTAATAAAAATATTGGTACATTTGTAATAAATAGATACATGTACACTCGTTATAAAATAATTTATTTACTTAATATTAAAGTAATAGATAATTAGATTAAATTATATTATTGTTAATTAAATAATAAAGGAAATTTAAAAAGAATAAACAAATCAAAAGAATAAAAGAAAGAAATAAAGAAGGAAAGAAACAGAAAAGCATTCGAAAGTGGGAAAGAAAGAAAGACGGAAAAAGAAAAAGAGAAAAACTAGGGATTTGAAGCTTGAAGTTTAATTGATAAGTTAAATTAAGTCCTTTTCTCTTAAATTAAATGTTTTAAAAGCTTTAGAACAAGGTTTTATTGAAATTAAGTAGATATTTTAAGAGTTCATAGATTTTCAAGTATAGTATATGTTGAACAAAAAGATGAATTAGGGATTTAATTAAATGAATTTCAAGTTAGAATTGATAAAAGGATTAAATTGTGAAGTAAGCTATAAGTTTTATGTTGTAGGGACTAAATTGAGGAAAATTTAAAATTAGGAAAATATGCTGAAAATTTAATAGTTAAATTTGAGTTTGGATGAAATTTAAATAGAAATAGAGTGTGAATTGAATTAGAAAAATAATTAAACTTCGTTAGGATTAAATTGGGAATAAGGTAGGAATTGATTAGAAATTTAATTATTTATTATAATTAGTGTTGTAATTAATAGTATAATTATTTTAATTTCCGTAGCTAGCAAAGAACTCGAGGCATCGGCCCTAAAAGGAAAGGAAAAAGTTGTCGAGGAGTAATCGAACAAATCCGAGTTTGTATTACTATAATTCAAGTTATTTATTATTAAATATTAATTTTAAATTTATTTATTTTATGGTAAGTAAATATTGAGGTAAGTAACTTTATTGAATTGAATTTAGAAAATTGAATTGAATGAGAAATATATGTTAGTATTGAATTGAATTTTGATTAGTGAATGGAAAAGTGAATTTGATATTGAAAGTGAACTTTGAAATGAAAGTGAATTTGAATTGAGAATTGGAAACCCTATTAACTAGCTGGGCTGAGTCGAATATAGTTGGCATACCATAGGATTAGAAGAGTTCAGGAATACTTTGACCTCGCGTCGATGAGACACTAGGTGTCACTATATTTCTTCGGATAGTTTCGATGAGGTATTGGGCACCAACTTTCTTCGACTCTGCCGATGAGACACTGGGTGTCAACTTTGCTTCGAACTATCCGATGAGGCACTGGGTGCCAATTTGGTGTGTTTGGTTAGATCCATGTATCCGCCAAAGTCCGAGTCTGTTAATAGGGGTATTTAAATGAAAAGTTAAATCGAACAAAATGAATCAGTTGAGCCATTGAAAAGAAACATGATTGTGGAATATGATTTGAAAATGTGAATTGAATATGAAAATGTGAATGGAAAACATGAACTAAATGTTCATGAGATAAATAATGGCTCAATGTGAAGGTATATGATGTTAACTAATGAAAAGCTAAATTGAATTGTAAATATTGAGAAATGAAAAGTTATATATGAATTAGTTTGGTAAATTTTAAAGTTATATGATTTAATTTACTTGGTTATTATATTATAATTTGAATTATGGTAATACCACTGAGTATATGTATACTCAGTGTACTGTTGTTCTCGTGCGCAGGTTAGTAGAAATTAAGGCCCCGGTTCAGCATTTAGAGCGATCCCAACTCCAGCACAAAATTTGGTAATGTAATCTTTCTTTTGGTAAAGTGGCATGTACTTAGATGTTATATTGGTCACTTGAAAATGTCTTATGCTTTTGGTTGAAAATGATATTAAAATGATATTTTGATACTTGGTTTAATGAAATGGAAATGGAATTATAATAACATATTTTGTATATTTGGTAACGAGTTGAAATAGAATGAATGAAGTTTATTAATTTAAACAATATATGCGAATGTTTATTTAGTAAATTAGTAAGTTGATGTTTAAGATACGTTTAGGTGTATTTGAATTTGAAATTGTATGGATTGTATTATTTGTTTTGAATTGGTTGTGATTTGAAATTGCAAGGAAGGTTAAATGTAACACCCCTTACCCGTATCTGACGCTGGGATAGGGTACGAGGCGTTACCTTACTAAATCACATGCTAATATTTAACTCATCCTCATTGAAAAACGTCCTAATTTAAAACCTTTTCAAACAATGTCCTACGAACCTCCATATGGGCCTATGAGGCCTAAAAGATGACTTAGAAACTATCCGGGACCATTTCGGGTACTTAAGAAAAATTTTATCAAAAACTGCTATAAACAGGGCACACGCCCGTGTGGAAGGGCGACATTCCCGTGCGGCTTCTAGACATGGCCATGCAGATGGCTCGTATGGTTCACACGGCCTAAGCAACCTTGGGACACGCTTGTGCCCCTCGTCCGTACATATTTATTTTCTAACTTCGAACCTACAGGGGTTTTCACACGGCCTAGCACATGCTCGTGTGCTCAGCCCGTGCCCTTCACAGGGCCATGACACACCTGCGTCGTGGCCAGTGTGCAAAAATCTTGACATTCTGTTTCTAACGTCATCACTCACACGGCTGTGGCACACGCCCGTGTGCTAGGCGGTGCCCTCCACACGGTTGAGACACACGGCCGTGTCTCAGCCTGTGTGTTTACTATTGGGTATTTAATTCAAAAATTTCAAGGTGTAGGGGACACACGACCTGACTACACGTCTGTGGGACAGACCATGTGTCACACACAGCCTAGACACACGCCCGGGTGTCTACCCGTGTAGACAAAAATAGGCTATCTACCAAGCCTCGTTACCACCCTGAAATAAGACAAAATGCATATCCAAACATACCAAGACTTTTAAGCTCAACCAATAGCCATAAATTGGCATCCCAACACATTCATATAAATCAATCTAACCAAGAATGCATAATTCTACTCCTAGTACACACATTCATGAATAACATCATCAATTTCCATATATTAACTTCAAATATTAGCCATCATTCATGGCATTACACAAAAGAATCAATTTCTAAGACAAGCCGACACATTTGGCCTAAAGTAATATGACACTTGACAAAAGAATAGAGTCCTATACATGCCATATTCAAAAAGAGTTAAACTAACTATACCAAGTACTTCAATGGATAGTGTGAGCGATGACTCCGACATTCGTTAATCCTTGAGCTATTTAGACGGCACTATAAGAAAATGGAAAGGATAGGGGTAAGCATAAAGCTTAGTAAGTCATAAGTAAATAAAAGGCAACATAATTATCATGTAAGTTGTACTTTCAACACATCATGATTTATGCACGATACAAAGAATAAACACAACTTGACTTACTCGTTTCATCCATTTCTAATTATATAACATGCTAGTGAGCTCACATTTTATACATTGCACTTAGACACCTGCACCACTTGCAAAAATCATCACAATATCTCTCAAATTAATATTTACTTTAACTTTTCCTGTTGAACTATTTAAAATACGAAAGGATATTCAATGAGTCTCCAACATAGGGTATCGAGCCGATGCCATGTCCCAGACATGGTCTTACACTAGCACATATCGAACCGATGTCATGTCCCAGACATGATCTTACACTGGTTCCGCCATCTCGGTGTTGATGCCACGTCCCAGACATGGTCTTACACTGACACATAACGAGGCCGATGCCATGTCCCAGACATGGTCTTACACTAGCTTTCATATCAACCCTAGTATCACGACATGAATATCCCAATCTATTCTTAGGGATCAACCGGGCTCTAATGCATATGTTCTCGTCATTACATGACTAAAGTTCATCATTCAGCAATTTATGCTCAAGTAAACATTCTCATACATATCTCATATCATAACATATAATCTTATAAAAAAATTAATGGTTTCATGCATAAAAATTAAAATGTTCCATTATTTACCTATAACTTACCTCGTTATACAAAATGAAGATGACTATTCGGTTTAATCAATTTGTTTGGCTTTCCCCTGGTCTAGGTTTGGATTTGGTAAATCTTGATCTATAACAATGAAAATTCACTAATTTAATCACCAATATAATTTAAACAAGTCAAGAATTATAATTTGGCAAAATGACCATTTTGCCCTTAAACCTTGGCAAAATGACTATTTTACCCTTAGGCTCGGAAATTGATTTTTATCGAATTTCCTTATTAACTAAGCCTTAAAAAACTCTTTTCACTCTTATGACAACCCCAAATTCTCATTATTTCACACAAGTACCAACAACTTATCAACTTTACACTTTAGTCCAATTTAGGTTTTTTCCATGAACACCCTTTCACAAAAGTTGTTTATTACACAACCATAACTCATTTTCTTTCATAAAATTTGAGCAAATCATACATGTGTTCTCATGGTAAAATTCTAAACTCTTATCCATTTTACAAAATAGTCTCTTCATTTGATAACCCATGCTACAAGGGTCCTAAAAATACAAAAATCATCAAAAGAAACCATTAAAATCACTTACTTGAATGAGATATAGATGGTTGAGTTTTTCAAGCTTTCAAAAACCCCAAATTTGTGGAAAATTTCAGTAGAGAAGAAGGTGAATAGGAATAAAACCTTTTTGTTTTATTTTATTAGAAATCTAGTCAAATTAAGTCACCTAACATCACCCAAATTTTAACTTTTCTAATTTCCTTGACCCTATGGCCGGCCACCACTTCTTGGAGGGATTATTTGCTCTTTGAAACCCCCAAAATTTAATTCTCTAGCTATTTAACTCAATGTGCTAGTAATTTGCAACTTCTTCCTTTTTGCGATTTAGTCCTTTTTTGCGATTAAGCCTTCAATCGTGTAAATTAATTCACCAAAATTTTTATGCACCCTTATAAAAATACTATAACACATAAAATAATGCTAAAATAATTTTCTCTAACCTTAAGTAAGTGATTCCAAAATCACTATTCCAACTAAGTCCTAATTCGAGCTGTTACAATTCTCCCCCTTAGGAATTTTCGTCCCTGAAAATCTTATCGTTAAAGAGGTTCGAGTACTGATCTCTCATAGCCTCCTCGAGTTCCCATGTAGCTTCCTTGACTTCATGTCGATAACATAATACTTTCACTAATGCTATACTCTTGTTTCTCAATTGCTTGATCTCTCGAGCCAAAATCTTAACCGACTCCTCATTATAGGTCATATCCGATTGAATTTCAACCTCGGTCGTTGCAATCATGTGTGAAGGGTCTGAGCGATAGCGGCACAACATGGATACATGGAAAATGTCGTGAATTTTTTCTAGTTTAGGTTGCAAGGCTAATCGGTAAACCACCGGGCCAATTCTCTCGGTCACCTCATAAGGTTCAATAAACCATGGATTTAACTTGCCTTTTCTACCAAATCGAAGGACTTTCTTCCACGGGGAGACTTTCAGGAACACTTTATCCTTGACTTGAAACTCAATCTCTTTTCTTTTTAAATCCGCGTAGGATTTCTGTCTATCCAAGGCGGCTGTCAAGCAATCTCAAATTACTTTAACCTTTTCTTCAGTATCTTTGACCAAATCAACCTCGTGTATCTGATTCTTTTTAAGTTCCGACCAATATAAGGGCATTCTGCACTTGCGCCCATACAAAGCCTCATAAGGCACCATCTGAAGACTCGACTGATAGCTATTGTTGTAGGCGAATTTAACTAGTGGTAAGTACTTCTCCCAACTGCCTTTGAATTCAAGAACACAACATTTCAACATGTCCTCAAGAATCTGAATCACCCTCTCTGACTGGCCGTCAGTCTGTGGATGGAAGGCCGTGCTAAAATTCAACTTTGTCCCTAATGCCTCTTGTAACTTTTTCCAAAATTGAGATACAAATCTCGAATATCTGTCCGAAATTATCGACAAGGGCACTCCATGCAACCTCACTATCTCGAAGATGTATAACTCAGCTAGTTCCTTGAGTGAGTAATCTATATGAACCGATATAAAGTAAGCCGACTTTGTTAGTCTAACCACTACAAATCATATTGAATCTTTATTCTTTAGCGAAAAAGGCATCCCTGACACGAAGTCCATGGTAACTCGGCCCCATTTCCACTCGGGACCAATCACCGGCTGAAGTAAACCCGAAGGCACTTGGTGTTCTGCTTTTACTTGCTGACAAACTAGACACTTGGAAACAAACTCTGTAATGTTTCTTTTTATTCCCGACCACCAATACATTTTCTTCAAGTTGTTATACATTTTCACACTGCTTGGGTGAATGGACAAGCGACTACTATGTGCCTCTTGTAAGATTTTCTGAATAAGCCCATCATCCCTAGGTACGCAGATTAAGTCTCGATACATCAAACAACCGTCGGCACCAACTCTGAAGTTTGATTCATTTTCTGTCTCTCACTGAGCTATCTTAGCTTGTAGTCCCTGGTCACTTTTCTGAGTTTTGACAGTCTCTTGCAAAAACATCAGTCTGGCTCTCAACTCAGCTAAAATCGAACCATCATCGGTCATTGACAACCGAGCATCCATAGCCCTTAAGGCAAACAATGACTTCCAGCTCAATGCATCGGTGACTACATTCGCCTTTCCGAGGTAGTAGTCAATTATCAACTCGTAGTCCTTTAGCAACTCTAGTCATCTTCGTTGCCATAAATTCAACTCTTTTTGCATAATAAAATACTTTAAACTTTTTTTGTCTGTAGAAACTCAGCATCTCTCGCCATACAAATAGTGTCTCTAAATCTTCAATGCGAACACGATGGCGGCCAACTCTAAATCGTAGGTCAGATAATTTTTCTCGTGTGGCTTTAGTTGCCTCGAGGCATAGGCTATTACCTTGCCTTCTTGCATGAGCACACACCCCAATCCATTTAAGGATGCATCGCTATACACTATGAATTCCTTTCCCGATTCCGGTTGCACCAACACTAGAGCTTCGGTCAATAATGCCTTTAACTTCTCAAAACTCTGCTGGCACTTTTCGGTCTACTCAAACTTAACATCCTTTTGAAGTAGCCTCATCATCGGAGTAGCAACCATTGAAAACCCTTTGAAAAATCGTTGATAGTAGCCTGCTAGGCCCAAGAAACTCCTAATCTCTGTTACGTTTCTTGGCAGTTTCCATTCAACAATAGCCGATACCTTGCTCAGGTCAATTTTGATCCCGTCTTTCGACATAATGTATCCCAAGAAACTGACCTCTGTTGAACTTGGCGTACAACTGTTTATCTCTCAAAGTCTGCAAAACAATCCTCAAATGTTCTGCATGCTTACCCTTGTCACGAGAATAAACGAGTATGTCATCAATAAAGATGACAGCAAACTTGTCCAAGTAGGGTAAAAAAATGTAGTTCATTTAGTCCATAAATACCACAAGAGCATTTGTCAAGCCAAAGGGTATGACAAGGAACTCATAGTGGCTATACCTTGTCCGAAGGGCAGTTTTTGGCACATCTTGTTCCTTGACTCTCAGCTGGTAATACCTCGACCTTAGGTCTATCTTAGAAAACACGGTTGCTCCTCTTAACTGATCAAACAAGTCATCGATCCTTGGCAAATGATATTTATTCTGCGGTCTACCTCTTGAAGGAGCACTATTCGCTCTCACCTCTTGCCTTTTATTACCCTCATCCATCTCTGGACAATCTCGGATGAAATGATCAAGTGAGCTGCACCAAAAACAACCTCTTTCATTTCCTCGACATTCACCAAAGTGTCGTCTACCGCACTGTGAGCACTTAGGTCTATCCAGTCGAGCACTACCAACGCTCGCAACAGAGGTAGTCTGAGCTTTGGACGTCACATGTTGCTTACTCTTGTTCTTACCTAAGAATCCCACTGAAGTATTGGATCAGGTAGCAAACTCTCTCGATCTCTTAGATGAGGATTGATGCGATTTCCCCATATGCCTTTTCTTTAAGTCACGGGACTCTATATTAGCCTTTCTCTTCTGCTTGGCCAACTCTTCAGCCTTGCACGCTCTCTCAATGAGCACCACAAACTCTCGAATCTTTAAAATACCTACCAACAATCGGATGTCCTCATTTAAACCATCTTTAAATCACTTACACATGGTGGCTTCGGTAGACACGCACTCACGTGCATACTTACTAAGTCTCACGACTCGCACTTATACTCAGTAACTGTCATTCGACCTTGCTTTAATTCAAGGAATTGTTTCCTCCTCTGGTCGATGAACCTTTGACTAATATACTTTTTTTGGAACTCTTCTTGAAAGAACTCCCAAGTTACTCTTTCTCTCGGTACCACTGACACGAGAGTGTTCTACCACTAGTAGGCTGAGTCCCGTAGGAGTGACACTACACATTTATACACTCCTCTGATATGCACGATAATTCATCAAATACTCAGATTGTATTCTCCATCTAGAACCTGGCTCTCTCCGAGTCATTGTCTTTATTCACCCGAAATTCCTCAGCCCCATATTTTCTAATTCGACCAACTAGGGGTTTCTCTCTCTTACCCATTTCTGCTCCTAGAGGAGTTATTGGGGCATGCTGATAAATTAGAGGAGGTGGGGGAGGTGGAGTGTTTAGGTTCATACGAACGTACTCCGTATACCAAGCATTCATTATTTGGAGGTAAGCTTCTCTAGCCCCTCCGCCCTGACTCATCGTCATGGGCCTGGTTTTAACTGGCGTGGTCCCTTTAGTGGGAGGCTGCGCGTTACTTTCCACATCATCCGCCATAGCTCCTTTAGGATCCATTACTATATGAAAAATACTATTTACAATTGTCAAGAGTCGTCACACTATCATATTACAGTTTATGGCATGTACAGCTAGACTCTACACACGCTAGGTTAGTCCTAGAATCGGCTAAATCATAGCTCTAATACCACTAAATGTAATATCCCTTACCTGTATCCGACGTCGGGATAGGGTACGAGGCGTTACCTTACTAAATCACATGCTAATATTTAACTCATCCTCATTGAAAAACGTCCTAATTTAAAACCTTTTCAAACAATGTCTTACGGACCTCCATATGGGCCTACGAGGCCTAAAAGATAACTTAGAAACGATTCGGGACCATTTCGGGTACTTAAGAAAAATTTTATCAAAAACTGCTATAAACAGGGCACACGCCCGTGTGGGAGGGCTACACACTAGTGTGGCCTCTAGACATGGCCCGGTTGATGGCCCGTATGGTTCACAGGCCTAAGCAATGTTGGGACACGCTCGTGCCCCTTGTCCATGTGGATTTATTTTCTAACTTCGAACCTACTGGGGTTTTCACATGGCCTAGCACACGCTCGTGTGCTCAGCCCGTATCCCTTACACGGCCATGACACGTCCATTTCGCGGCCTGTGTCTAAAACTCTTGACATTCTATTTCTGATTTCATCACTCACACGGCCGTAGCATACGCCCATATGCTTGGCCGTGCCCTCTATACGATTGAAACACATGGCCGTGTCTTAGCTCGTGTGTTTACTACTGGGCATTTAATTCAAAAATTTTGAAGTGCAAGGGACACACGGCCTGACTACACACCCATGGGGCAGACCGTGTGTCACACACAGCCTAGACACATGCCCGTGTGTCTACCCGTGTAGACAAAAATAGACTATCCACCAAGCCTCGTTGCCACCCTGAAACAAGACAAAATGCATATCCAAACATACCAAGACTTTTAAGCTCAACCAATAGCCATAAATTGGCATCCCAACACATTCATATAAATCAATCCAACCAAGTATGCATAATTCTACTCCTAGTACACACATTCATGAATAACATCATCAATTTCCATATATTAACTTCAAATATTAGCCATCATTCATGGCATTACACAAAAGAATCAATTTCTAAGACAAGCCGACACATTTGGCCTAAAGTAATATGACACTTGACAAAAGAATAGAGTCCTATACATGCCATATTCAAAAAGAGTTAAACTAACTATACCAAGTACTTCAATGGATAGTGTGAGCGATGACTCCGACATTCGTTAATCCTTGAGCTATTTAGACGGCACTATAAGAAAATGGAAAGGATAGGGGTAAGCATAAAGCTTAGTAAGTCATAAGTAAATAAAAAGGCAACATAATTACCATGTAAGTCGTACTCTCAACACATCATGATCTAAGCACGATACAAAGAATAAACATAACTTGACTTACTCGTTTTCATTCATTTCTAATCATATAACAAGCTAGTGAGCTCACATTTTATACATTGCACTTAGGCACCTGCACCACTTGTAAAAATCATCACAATATCTCTCAACTTAACATTTTCTTTAAGATTTCCCATTAAACTATTTAGAACACGAAAGAATATTCAATGAGTCTCCAACATAGGGTATCAAGCTGATGCCATGTCCTAGACATGGTCTTACACTAGCTCACATGTCGAGGCCGATGCCATGTACCAGACATGGTCTTACACTGGCATACATCTCGAGCCGATGCCATGTCCTAGACATGGTCTTACACTGGCTCTTTCGTAACGAGGCTGATGCCATGTCCTAGACATGGTCTTACACTAACTCTCCTTGGTTTGTGTTGACACCATGTCCCAGACATGTCTTACACTAGCACATATCGAACCGATGCCATGTCCCAGACATGGTCTTACACTGGTTCTGCCATCTCGGTGTCAATGCCATGTCCCAAACATGGTTTTACACTGACATATAACGAGGCCGATGCCATGTCCCAGACATGGTTTTACACTAGCTCTCATATTAACCCTATTATCACGACATGGATATCCAATCTGTTTTCAAATTTCAACCGGGCTCTAATGCATATGTTCTCGTCATTACATGACTAAAGTTCATCATTCAACAATTTATGCTCAAGTAAACATTCTCATATATATCTCATATCACAACGTATAATCTTATGAAAAATCAATGGTTTCATGCATAAAAATTAAAATACTGCATTATTTATTTACAGCTTACTTCGGTATACAAAATGGAGATGACTATTCGGTTTAATCAATTTGCTTGGCTTTCTCCTAGTCTAGGTTCGGATTTGGTAAATCTTGATCTATAACAATGAAAATTTACTAATTTAATCACCAATCTAATTTAAACAAGTCAAGAATCATAATTTGGCAAAATGACCATTTTGCTCTTAGACCTTGGCAAAATGACCATTTTACCCCTAGGCTCAGAAATTGATTTTTATTGAATTTCCTTATTAACCAAGCCTAAACAAACTCTTTTCACTCTTATGACAACCCCAAATTCTCATTATTTCACACAAGTATCAACAACTTATCAACTTTACACTTTAGTCCAATTTAGGTGTTTTCCATGAACACCCTTTCACAAAAGTTGTTTATTACGCAACCATAACTCATTTTCTTCCATAAAATTTCATCAAACCATACATTATTTCTCATGGTAAAATTTTAAACTTTTAGCCATTTTACAAAATAGTCCCATCATTTGATAACCCATGCTACAAGGGTCTTAAAAGTACAAAAATCATCAAAAGAAACCATTAAAATTACTTACTTGAATGAGATATAGATGGCTGAGTTTTTCAAGCTTTCAAAAGCCCCAAATTTTTGGAAAATTTCGATAGAGAAGAAGGTGAATAGGAATAAAGCCTTTTTGTTTTATTTTATTAGAAATCTAGTCAAATTAAGTCACCTAACACCACCCAAATTTTGACTTTTCTAATTTTCTTGAGCCTATGGTCAGCCACCACTTCTTGGAGGGATTTTTTACTCTTTGAAACCCCCAAATTTTAATTCTCTAGCTATTTAACTCAATTTATTAGTAATTCGCAACTTCTTTCTTTTTTGCGATTTAGTCATTTTTCGCGATTAAGCCTTCAATCGCGTAAATTAATTCACCAAAATTTTCATGCACCCTTATAAAAATACTATAAAACATAAAATAATACTAAAATAATTTTCTCTAACCTTGGGTAAGTGATTCCGAAATCACTATTCCGACCAAACTCAAATTTGGGCTGTTACATTAAATATTTATAAAGGGGTTATATTGAGGTTTTTTTTTTTTTAAAAAGTCAATTAGAAAAATTTTATATGAATTTATGATTATATTATAATATGTTTGTTATTGATTTAAGAACTATTTGTAAATTGTCCGATATGTTTGGTAATGCCTTGTAACCTTGTTCCGGCAACGGTTTAGGGTTAGGGGGTGTTACATTAGTGAAAAATTTTGCACCCATATTCTATAAAACCGGAGCCTGTATAACCGATGATATCTAACTTATTAGACCTTTGGTATGTGAGCATGTAATGTTTTGTTTTCTAAAGATAATGTATGGATCTTTTGGTTGTTTTTCGATTATCCATACTCGAATTGCTCAAATATCTTCTCAACATCCCAACAATTTGCGTAATATCTGAATGCGTACAAACTTGAATATATATTAGGTTTCCCACAGTTAAAATGTAGGGAATCTTATGCACTTTCACAATCTCAAAATCATTCATGGAGCACTGATTAAGACTATTTTTACTCCCACTAATCTTGTAATATATACAATTATTAACGAAAGTTATCTCAAAACTGAATGAGATAATCACTTGATGAATATTATAATACCACTAACAAGAGGCCCATTTAAGCCCACAAATGAATTTTATTTACTTTGCAAACTATTGAGTTTGTATTACCGAGTACAAAGTTTTCTGGTTGCACCATATAAATGTTCTCATCAATATTACCATTGATAAACATAGTCTTGACATCCATCTAATATAGCTCAAGGTAGCAATATGTCACTAAAGTTATTAAAACTCTTTTTCTAGTGGACATTCTTAATGGAATTGGTTCTTGAGGTTGTAGGGTTTGTTGAGATTTTACGACATTGTCTTAATCTAGAGTTGCTATTTAAATAATACCAGATATAATAGACCGTTCCTGATCTTTATCAATAGCACTTAAAAGAATATGTTGAAGAATATCAACATATTCTTCTTCAAAGACAATGTCCTTAATTCTTCCCCCCTAAACTCAATATCCTCAAAGAACGGGCATTATCCATCTTAAAAATAAAAATTTTTGGACACAAGAATTTTTAACCCTTAGATCTTTCAAGCTATACAAAAAAAAATCAAAAGGGTCAAGAATACCATTGGACACAAGTCTCTCAATTCTCTTTTTAGAGATATAACCTAATCTCTTATGTCACAACGAAACTAATACAACTAATGTCCCATTTAAATCCAAATAAAATTCAATCTTTAATAATCATCTAAAAATTCCTATTGCTTCAACTCCTACCGAATTACCATTGCCTATGTAGATGTATCTTTCACCATCATTTGACTTTCAGCAGTTCTGACAACCATGCATAAACACATTGATGTGAGTTGTTGCACTAGTTACTAAAGTCAACTTAACCTCTAAACAAACAAAATTAAGTAGTGCATCTTGCGCGTCACAAGGGAAACAACTATATTTAGTTGAATCCTTTTGTTGTTTCTTTTGTGGCGTCGTATCTGCAACTTTCTTATTTTTCTTTGTATACCACATTGAAGTTAGATTTGTTAAGAATGTATCAATTTTAGGCTTTTCATTCTTGACAAATCTCTTTTCAATGTCGGCCATGAATTCTTTAGTCATGGTAATCTTACCAGACATAATGCCTCTAAATGTTTTCGAAATGATCTTCTTTATGATTATCATACACATACGATTTAATCTCGCTTACCTTTCCATCTCCCTCCATTGATTAGAGGTACTCTCATTTGTAAGCGGTGGAAGAGAATCAATCCTTAATGCAAGGTAGTGATTCATGATTCTGAGAAAAATTATAAGATTCTCTTGCCATGATTTCAAGTTGGTGTCATTTAACATAGGAATTGAGTTAATGGTTAGTGTGATGTTGGAAGTTTAATAATAGTTGAATCAAACAAAACACGCTCACATAAAACTTCAAATTTAAATTAAAATAATTTGAATACAAGTAATCCTATCTTAAGATACCAGACACTCCATTAATATTTCATCTTTGGACAAAATATTAACTTGTAAGTAATATTTTGTTGTAGTAATCAAACATTGAAAATAAAAATATGTTAGAATGATAAATCTTCATTTACTCACCTATAAAACCAAATAATCGTTATATATTTATTACCCAGTTGCACATATAACTTTTGTTAAATATTAACTTTCATTTGATTTGATCTATATTAACATGGCTTAAGTTACATATACATAACCTTTTTTATTTTAAAACAAAAATAATTAGTCAAAAGTCAAAATTAAATTTCTTACTGCATTATAATTTTTGAAATAACTTAAAATAAAATTGTCTAAAATACCGTCATTCAAGTGATTTTTTTTAATTCCTTAATCATGCAATTGTTGTTAAACAAATTTATTCAATCCCATGATAAATTATCATAAAATAGAACTAATAAAATCTCAACATTGCAATTCACACATAGTGAACTTAAAATCCACACAATTCAATGAACAGAGTAAAATTTGATAATTGCAAATTTTCAACCAATATTTGATAAATGCATCAAATCATTCTACCATACTTAATATATACCAGAATAATTAGTGAGAGAAAAAAAAAAACCTAATCCCACAAATCAATAAACAGTGCATCAACCAAAGAATTTTGATGAAATATGCAAAATTATGCAAGAAGAATGTACAATCAACAATGCCAGAATTTACCAAACATCACTGCAAGCGTAAATTAATATATAATCGTGAATAGGGATCCAATCACACACTTTTTTTTTTATCATAAATAATTAAAATCTAAATTTTCAACAAATATTAGTTAAAATTGTATAACTTTGATATGAAATTTGATAAATTAATATTTTTCATATTAAATCATTAAGAATAAATTAAGAATAAAATTAAACACGAAAGCATAAAAATCTTCAAATATTGTGGTTTTGATTTTTTAAATTAATACACTAATATTTTAAAGAAAAAAATGAGAGTTAGGAAAAGTTATGTATGTGTAATTTGAAAATAATAACACTAATATATAACTTTTTTAAATTAAACTTAATTTCTAATTAACTCATCATCAATTAAAAATTAATTATTAAAATATCTATACATATTCGACCCTATATTTTATTTAATAATTGAGATCTAATAAATCTTAATCAAATTAAATTATTGAGATAATTTTTTATAATAATAAATAATATGTATATACGTGAAAAATAGTGCTTGTACATCAATACAGTTTCTTTTCACTTAAAAAATAATTTTAGGAACATTGGCTTGAGTAATGTATTTATGGAAATATGAATTATAAAATGATATCAGGTTTGGTTGAAGACGAAGTTTGCATACTGGGAATTTGGGCAGGTTAGCGAGTCGGGACAACCTTCTTTGACCCCCTCTATTTATTGTCCTCTCTTTGGCAGTCACCTACAATCCACCGCCCAATTCCCCCTTTCTCTCTTTTGACCTTTTTATTTTATGGGCTTAAAATGGGAACAAAAGGATAGATTTCTTGCAGCTAACCTAAAACACCATGCAATGGGAAATGGAAAGACCTTCTTAAAGTCTCATTCACCTTTTCTTGCAAGAAACCTCGCAATCTCACATGGTGGATTAGGCATTTTACACTCCCATCAACAATATACCAACACGCCAAGTCGGCAACATCCTCTTCAAGGCCTTTTTACTCACATTTTTTTTTTCTTGATATTATTATGTATCTTTGGTGGTTGAGCTATCTATCCTTTCTCGGAACTACCCACCATTAATTCAACACTCTCCTTCCAGCTTTCCCTAATTGACTCTCTTTCTTCTACTTATTCTTATATTAACTCTCTTTGTTTCACATCTTCCCTCAAGCAAGCTTTCTCCCATTTCTTTTCATACCCAAACCAGTTCCCTTTTAGCTGATTTTTACAGGACAACCATGATTGGAGAGACAAATATGGATAAGGATAGCATTGAGATGGATAAAGAGAGGCTGACGGCGGAAATGGCATTCAAAGACTCCTCCTCCGCCGTCATCAAAATCCGGCGAAGATTGCCTGATTTCCTGCAATCTGTAAAGCTTAAGTATGTGAAGTTAGGGTATGGTTATTCATGTAACCCTGCAACCATTCTCATGGTTGCTTTAATCCTACCACTTCTCTATACCATTCTGGTTCACTTCATTGAGCTAAAAATGGACCGGATTTCCGAGTTATGGACCAACCAAGCCCTTCGACTTGAAAGCATTGATGCTGCTACAACACTGGCTGCTTCATTGTTTATGTTCTTCCTCTTTGCTCTCTACTATGTGAAACGGTCAAGGCCGGTTTACCTCGTCGACTTCGCTTGTTACAAACCTGAAGATGATCGTAAAATGTCAGTTGATTCCTTCCTCAAGATGACTGAAGATAGCGGAGCTTTCACGGAGGACACGCTCCAATTTCAAAGACGGATATCAACCCGGTCTGGTCTAGGCGACGAGACGTATTTCCCCAGAGGAGTAACATCTACACCGCCAAATCTGTGCATGGAAGAAGCTCGATCTGAAGCAGAAGCTGTCATGTTCGGAGCGCTCGACTCGCTTTTTGAGAAAACCGGGGTCAACCCCAAGGATATAGGCATCCTTATCGTTAATTGCAGCTTATTCAATCCAACCCCATCCCTCTCGGCCATGATAGTTAACCATTACAAGCTACGTACGGATATCAAGAGCTACAATCTCGGAGGAATGGGGTGCAGTGCAGGCCTTATATCAGTCGAGCTCGCTAAAAAACTCCTTCAAGCCAATCCCAACACGTATGCCGTTGTGGTAAGCACGGAAAACATAACACTGAATTGGTATTTCGGCAATGACAGGTCCATGTTGCTATGCAACTGCATATTCCGCATGGGTGGAGCCGCTGTGCTCTTGTCGAACAAGACTGGAGACAAGAGCCGTTCCAAGTACCAGCTGGTTCACTTGGTTCGAACCCATAAAGGCGCGGACGACAAACATTACAACTGCGTCTACCAAAGAGAGGATGAGAAAGGAACCGTTGGGGTTTCGTTGGCTCGTGAACTAATGGCTGTGGCTGGAGACGCATTGAAAACCAATATTACCACTCTGGGTCCACTTGTTTTACCCTGGACAGAGCAGTTCATGTTCTTTGTTACTCTTGTTCGAAAGAAGATTTTCAAAGCCAAAGTTAAGCCATATATACCTGATTTCAAGCTTGCTTTCGAGCATTTCTGTATCCATGCTGGTGGAAGGGCGGTTTTGGATGAATTGCAGAAGAATTTGCAGCTAACAGATTGGCATATGGAGCCTTCAAGGATGACTCTACATAGATTTGGGAACACTTCAAGTAGCTCCTTGTGGTATGAGCTGGCTTACACGGAGGCCAAGGGTCGGGTGTCGAGTGGTGACAGGGTATGGCAGATAGCATTCGGGTCGGGCTTCAAGTGTAACAGTGCTGTTTGGAGAGCTCTTAGGCCGAGTCCCATGAATGAGTTAAGGGGAAACCCCTGGAAGGATGAAATTGGTAAGCAACCGGTGAAGGCTCCCATTGCTTGATATCTCAAACTCCAATTGAAGTCAATCTTTTGGAATGGTGGGTGCCCTATGACCTACGGGGTCCTTTCGTTTCCTCTCTGTTTCATTTATATTTTACTTAATGAAAATGTAATTATTATATATATTCCACATATCGTTATATTGTTATCCTAATGTACGAAAATAAGGAAATAATTTAGATTAAGATTATTTTAATTTTTACATACTAATAAAAGATAACATCATCTAATCAATTTTTAAAATATTAAAAATTTAATACATGCATATTTTTTTGGAAATCACAAATCTAGAAAATAGATGTGTGTTTAAGATTAATAATAATTTTTTTGAAAGGTCAATTCATTAATTGTAGATGGTGAAAGACAAGCTCTATCGACATAACAAAAACTTTAGCCTCAGCATCAATAGAACATTATAATACGTTAATAATTAGCTTTGTTACAACTCAAACATGACATATTTGGAGTGATTACAAACACTTAATACGATAAGAAAATCAGCCTCGGATGGTCTAAAGCGGCGATAAAAAATTTACAAAAGAATCGAACATTCACCAAACTAGAGAGGACGACAACAAAATCATCCCTAAAATCACTTGTAAAACTAAGATTACATGCATAAGTAAGACTAAAAAACGTGTTATAATAGTAAACAAAAATTTCTAAAACTGAAGACAACATGAGTCCAAATCGACACGTGAAATCATTTATTATTCTAAAATACTCTCAAAATATAAACATATTAAGAAGCTGACGAAGAGTCACCCACTTTTCAAGAAAAACTACTGGTGGCCAGTGGAGTTTTATCGAACGACAGACATTGTCATTTGTCCATCACAACTTGTGAAGATAACAAAAATACCTATAAAATAGATTTGCAAATTGAAAAGAGAAAAGACATGTATAGCGAATGAGAAAAAGAAATAAATGGTTGATGGGAGAGGAAAAAGCGGGCTGGGCTGGTACTATCGTTGAGCAAAACAAAAGATAAGAAACAAATGACTTAATTTTCTTTTATTATTATGCACGGGTTGATTGTGTATATTAATTTTTGTTTAAAAAAGTATAATATTAAGTGCATTACAATTGTTTATTATGGTGTCGGCATTGATTGCGAGTTAGTATCGAGTTAACTTATTACATCAACTCAATCAATAATATTATTTATAGATACAAATTTGGTGAGAGAAAACAATTTATATTAAAAGTTAATTTTTTAAACTTTAATTAAAATTTATTATTAATGTAGCGATAAAGAATTTATTTATAAATTCATTAAATACGAGTTGAATCTTTTAAGTATATTAATTTTAATTTTTATTTAAGAATTATATAAAAAATATAAAAGGAGAAAAAGACTATCAAAATAGCAGTAGTAATATTTTTTATTAATACTAAAAATTGATATATAACAAATTTAATAAAAAGAAATTATGCTTTGAGAGTTAAGCTATTTTTGTACTAGTGCATCGTGCCTATGTGGATTTGTTTCTGAAAGTTAAAAAAGAAGGTTTTTTTCTTAAATTTGTAGTTATTAGTGTTTGAAAATTAAAGTTTTTTTAAAAGAATATTTTAGTTCAAGTTATTGTCTATAAAAACTAATGTGAGGTTTCAGAATTTGCTTCACTCGTTATAAAATAAAAAGACGATAGATATTAATTTTGATTGGATCACAAACTTTGATAAATTAGAGCTTTGATTCAATTTGGTTGGCAGTTGTGGAATTCTTTAATTTATTATTGCTTTCAAATTTTGCTTCGCTCCTTATAAAAAAGATGCCCAGTGATTTTGTTTGTTCATATGTGATTCGCAATCTTATGGAGCTTTGGTTCAATTTGGTTGGGGGTTGTGGAATTTTCAATTTATTATTGCAACAGCATGATCCAATACGTGTATTTATTATCCAACTCAATTTCTTTTTTCTTTTTCATTAAGGTTGAGTTGAAGTGTAGAGTAATTGAATGAAAATATAACTATTAAGGTAATAATTATATTCTTTTGTTTAGTTAACAAATGTAACTATATCGTAATTCATTATATCATGTTTGATAGTACAAGTTGTAATTATATAGTTACATAATTTATATTTATAAAAAATATTAATACTATAAAAAATTATTAATATGATAAAAATAATTTCTAAACAAGTAACAAAAATTAAAATCAAATATCATATATATTATATTAGTCTAAAAAAGTAGTTCACGATACGTTTACTAATAAAAATAGCAAGAAAAATAAACATTATATATAGTTTTATCTAATTATTATAGTGCATATTTGTTGGGTTATTTCCTCTTTAATATTTAACATATGCTATGTTGGTTATTGACCGAGTTCAACATCGTTTGAATTTTCACACACATCTTTAAAATTATCGCACACATCTTTAAAATTATCAAGATCTCATTCTTTTATATACTCTATGAAATATAGATCATTTAAATTCTCCCTATTATTGTAACGACCTGAAACCCGACCTAGAAGTTTAGACCGAATCCTGGAGGTTACATTGATCACCGAAGTGATCGGAAACAAAAACTTAAATTTAAATCAAGAAAACCTTTTTGTTCATCGTGTTTGAAACAATATTAAACTAACGTCAAACATTTAGGGATAAATCCACAGTTTCTAAAGTTCAGTCCACAGTCTGTATAATCGTCTTACAAACCGACTTAAAGTTTACCGAATAAAACTTATGCGATTTTACTCAAACCGAATCAAACAATATCTGTCTGAGACCTCCAGTATACCGAGTCTAGCTCTAAACACGGGAGGTACCTGAAAGGAAAGACTCTACAGAGATGAGCTACATGAGCTCAGTGTGAGTTTGAAACGTGAATAGATGGAAACAGACGGAGTGTCACAAAAATATACCTCAGACAAGCATATGCATAAAAATATTATTTACGAAGTTTCAATCAGTATGTTAAACACAATATCAAACCATAGAAATGATTTGCCAATCATACGCAATATTTAGATCATATTACAGGATAATGATTATCTTGTCCATACCTAGAAGTTCACACAAACAGACAGAATGTTCTAACAAGAAGACGTATATTCAAATGAGAATGATGCATAATTCAAAATCTCATCCCGCCAGCCAAACACCACTTCATCCATCCAGCACACTACATAAGGGCTATGGTAGGTCTATCCACTATGCACACCGTATAGAACCATAATAGGTTCATTCATCCAACACACCACAATGTAGAACTATGCCACTTGAGTAATTGTATACAGCTGAGCTGATATACATATATGATAGCGCGGTAAACCACTGTACAAAAGTATCGCAGTTAAAACTGCTAAGTCTGTATTCCTTCTCTTCATAACCAGATCCCAAAATTTTCATGCTATGCAACATTGCACGTATTATGTAGACAATATACAAAAACAAACATTAACAGTTCTAGTTGAACAGATTCAATGTAACACCCTAAATTTGGGCCTAGAAAAATTGGGCTTTGAGTCTGGGTTCGGATGGAAGACAGCCTGAGTAATTTAGATGACGTCCTGATTTCCGGGATTTTTCGGGTTATTTTGGTGAAATTTTGAAATTTTGGTGTTTTTGGATACTGAAATTGTGTTTAAATGTGTTAGTGGGCCTCCTAAGTTAAAACCCGGCAAAAATATCAACTTGGATTTTAAGTGAAAGAGACTTGGTTAAGTGGGCCTTTAAGAAAAAGTTAGTAAGTTGAGACACAAAGAGGGCCTTGGTAAAGTGGCAAGGTGGCACCACTAAGTTCTTAAAAAAGTGGCGTGTGGGCTGAGTTTAAGGGCCAGAGTTCAAGTCGCAAGGTAAGCAGATGGTACTTTTATTTTTGTGCATGTGCCAGGCATGTGATAGAGCTTAAGTAGCATTCGGCTAGAGCCTTAAGGGGATTGGGCTGTTGGTTTGAATAGCCATTAGGGCAAGCTTTATTTTCTTTTTGTCTTGCCGAATTAGGGTTAGCCACCTAGAGCCTTCACTTTCATTCTATTCTCTTCTCAGTGTTGTAAAAAGCCAAAAACGCAAAGTTAGAACTCCTAAGTGTCGAATTCTTCCTTCTCTTCTCCTCTCTTCCATTCTTTCTTTTTTCTTTTCCTCTCTAGCCGAAATCACCTCTCCTCCTCCCTAATCTTTTATTTTCTTCTCTTCAGAAACCGAAATTGCCACTCTTTTCTTCTCAAACTCATCAACTACTAAAAGCTGAAATCCCGAAAGGCTTGCTTCCTATGCCGATTTGCCTATAGGCGAACCCCCTTTGTTTTTCCTCACTTGTAACTGAATTTCATACTCTCCAAACCCTTAGGCTCTGTCGACAAACACCCTCCAACCATAGTCTCAAATCATATCTTCTTTCATCACTTAAAAAGCCGAAAACACCATAGTTTTAGGGATATATAGCCGAATCCTTAGATCTTTAAGATTCAAATTCTGCTAGTGTTTAGGGGCTAGATCTGCATCAAATCTGAGTAGAAGAATTGCCTTGATTAAGGAAAACCTGTGGTAAGTACTCGACATCTCAAATCTACTCGTTCCTTTTGAATTTAAGAAAAGTCAAAATCCCTAAACTCTTTAGGGAGGCTGTCAAATGTGATGATAGGTAAAGACAATTCTTTTAATTAGTTTTATGTGTACTTGTTGTGGAAGGGGAGATCTAACAAGGAGCATAAGAGGCTTGGATCTTTGGAACGACTAGATCTAGATCTAGTCACTAGTTTCAGCAAAGGTAAGATCTCAAGGGCCTTAGGTGGTGATGGCCGATTATGGTAAGTAGAATTATGGAGATTGTCATTGTATTTTGGATCTGATGTGTCTAGTAATCGATTGTAGGATATCGTGGGAGATCTCGTTAGCAGTCGTCGCAAATCAGGTGTGTATCGAACACCCTCTTGTAGTTCAATTAGGCAAAAGCCAAAATGCTGAAATTCAGGCATTTCATGGGCTTGTGAGCGTGCGAATGCTCATAATTTGTTTGGGAATCATTGGATCCATAATCACGAGTGGTAAGTTAGTTGAATGTGCAATTTCGTGCACTTCGGTAAATTGAGCCTTGATGGGCTGAAACTGGGCCTAACGGGCTTACGGGCCCATATGGGTAAAAATAGGCAATAAATGCGTACTGGTAGACAATAGGTCTAAAACTGCTAAAACGGGTTAATCAATCGTAAAATTTGGACTAGATGGGCTAAATTAGCTAATTGGCACTGTAGGGCCCATTAGTGGTTTTAGGGCCCAATAGCTGTAAACTGCTAAAATGGACTAAATAAACTACAGAGATAAAAGTTAGACTATTTCTGATTAAAATGTGTATGAAACCCTAGAAATTGGCATAATTACTGAAATACCCTTATGGGTGGAAATTACTGAATTACCCCTAGGTGTAAAATGACCATTATACCCCTAGGGCTAAGTTTGACCAAACCGCATGTTTTTCTGTTACTGTTTATTGCATGCCATGTCATGAATATCTGTTGCATGGGGCTGGGTTATTGATGGAGGAAGTTTTGAAAGTCACTTGACCACGTACTGGAGGCTTTGCCTCATCTTTCTGTTATCTGAGTAGCTATGCTGCAACTGTGGAGTGTAGGGCTGGGTGGGTTGAGTTATTCCCCACATGGAGTGTAGGGCTAGTCGGGTGGAGTGTAGCGGTTGGGTGGGTTGAGTAGTCTCCCCACATGTAATGGGCTTGTATTCATAATTAATATCTGTTCTGCTACTAAAATAGGCCTATGGGCCGTACTGTTATTTGAAAAGGGCTAAGGCCCAGTTTACTGTCTCTGGATAGGGCTTCGGCCCAATAATTATTGAGACTGGATAGGGCTTGGGCCCAGTGGGCTTGAGCTGATTTGGGCTCTAGATGGGTTTCTTTACACACTGAGTTTCTAAACTCACCCCATTTTTCTTTCATCCTTGCAGGTGAGCCCTAGATTGGTGGACTTCGAGCTGGGAGGGATTCAGAGTGGCCACGTGGACGACGTTTCCAATTTAATTAAATTAATTATTTAATTATTTATTTTAATTGTTTCTATTTCTAATTTGGGTTTGTAATAAGGCCGCTCTAATTATTTAATTTGTTTTTAGCTTAAGTATGATATTGTTTAAATCGTTTTGTAATCGATTAGCTCTAAGGCATGTTTTTATAAAAGTTACTTGTTTTCAAAATATCACTATAATAGAGCAAAGCTTTCGCAACGTAAACATTTTCATAAATAAATATCTTAAATAGACTTAAGCTTAATTTGTTGTTCGTGGACAAGTCATAAGGTTAAAGTGTGGCAATGGGTGTGTGCATGTCTAAGATTGGATCTAGGGAGAGCTTGGTACTTAAGCAGTCTAATTGACTCACCTCCTCTTCTGGAATCCTACCTGGTGCATAGTATCCATTCACTTTAAGCCATAACAAAGAAGATCTGATTTTTCGATACTTAAACTATTTTAAAAATAACATGTCTCTGCAAGCTACAAAGGTTTACAAGCTTTCACAATTTTCCATAAAATTTTACAAAGCTGTTAATGTTTGAAAAGGGAATGATTATTTCAAGGAACCACGTTTTGAAAAATAAACAAACACAAGCTGAGGTTTTATACAAGTTTAACGGTAGGAGTTTCTAAACACTAAGAAGGGTTTTCAATGAAAACATGGTTTTCGAAAAACACTTCAATGTGACACACCAGACTTGGCCGTAACGTCTGGGCCGGGTTTGGGGTGTTACATTCAGATTTGAATACACTTGTATTCTAACGATCAGTTGTGACAACAATCATAAACCCATACTAGTCATCACATAAACGACAATAAGATTAAAGCCCATAATTGCACATATATACACGAACCAAACTAGATCTAGTCTCAAACACACTTACCGAGGCTTGAACGAGGGTCGGATTACATAGAAACATAAAACAGAAAACTTGTGACTCAGAACAAAAATTCTGTAAAATAAGAGCACATGGCCATGTGGCCAGGTCGTGTGGATGTGTCCAAGCTGTGTGGGTGTCTACACGCCTATGTAGAGGTCACACACGCCCGTATGGAGGGGGCACATGCCCGTGTGAGCCGCCCGTATAACTCACTGTCCAAAAATGCCAACAATAAAAAGTAAAAACGACACGACCGTGTGGAGACCTTACACGCCCGTGTGGATCCACATGCCCGTGTGGCCAGGCTGTGTGGTACCAAAATTCGCCCAAAAACCCTAATTCCCAATTTCACAAGGTCGTGTGAGTCACCCGTGTGGGGCACATGCCCTGTAGCCACCCATGTGGTCACGAAACAACACCGAAATAGCCTGTAACTCGCGATTTTGATGTCGAGACGATTCCCAACACTTAGTAACCCAAAATCATGCCAAAACATACAAAATTCCATGCAATACAGTAACAATATGATACTTAAAACAATCAATTTCATAAACACACAAGATATCATCGAATTTCACCGAAATTCTAAATTAAAGTTAAAACTATTTCAGAACAAACACCTTAGAATGCGATACCAAGCAGCAAAAATCAATGGATTTGCCTTCACCAACTGTTTGGAAACCTCAATTCACACATAACTTAAACTATAAGAACTTCAATTAACAAATAATAGAGACAACAGTTCTATCACAACTCTCATAAACAAAACTTACCTGCTTCGCCTACGGTAAAACGAAACACATAAGGATGATCAATCTTAACAGACAACACATAACGTGTGTAAAATGGAAGTAACAAGAAATTAAAAGAATGAAATTGGACTTTGAAAAGAACAAAAAGAAACGATGGGGAAGAACAAAAATAAAATGTAAAAGCAAAAGAACGTAAACTTATTTTCTATTTAAAAGTTAACTTCCCTTTTAAAACAAAATAAAAAAACATAAAAATAAATAAATAAATAAAAACATTCTCAGGGATTTGAACACAAGACCCAAAGATACACTAACACACAATTAACCACCAAACTAACAAGCCCATTCTAACATTAAAATGCGAAGTTGAACCCAAAAGGTTCAACCCACTCACTGACCTTAACCACAAACCTCAAAACTTCTAACCCCAGATTTCAGGATGTTACAGTTATTGAAGTTATGATATATGTAACATGTTAGCTGGCATGATCCAACCTTGGTTTTTATGCTATACTAAAGTTATGTTGTTAATATAAGAAATATTTGTTAAGAACAATAAATGTCTTCTCAACCATATTCTGAAGCCCTAAATGTCTCAAATTAAAGAGTTTGTGAGCTATCTATGATGCTAGTGTTTGACAACATTCTCTCAAATGGTATCATACCCTACGACATAGTGCAAGAAAACCTTTTTTATTTGCATAATTAACATCGACCTTATACTATTTAAGTTCATGGTCTAAATAGTCTATAAATTTAATTAGAAAAACTTATATAAACTTAATTTGAAAAAAAATTATGCTAGGTTAAATCTTTTTATAATATGTAAATTAAGTAAAAATTAATATAAAACTTTATAATATATAATCTTTATAAAAAATATTTATAAATTGTCAAAAAACTTTCATAGCACTTATAAATAATAATTTTTTCCATAAGTTTAGAAAATTATTCTTTATAAATAAATTATGATAAAAAACTATAACATTTTTTATGAATAAGCATATTATTTTTATAATATATAGCAAAGAAACATAAATAAATTATGTCCATACTTGGCCATAACTTTTTTATAAATATATATCATAATACATTTATAACATGTAAATTAATTTTTATAATAAATTTTTTAGGCAAAACTGTAGAATATTTTTAGGATTTAAATAATATAATCATTTTGTTATAAATTTCTAAAATATACAAATTACTTTTATAATATTTTTTTAGGATTTAAAATATAAGAAAAAAATTCATAACCATTTTAAACACTAATTAGCGTTCATGCTTATAATATAATTTTTATAACTTGTACAAAAAATAAATTTTTAAAATTAAATTTGGGTGTAATTACCTATGTAATCACTCTAATTCTCACACTCTCTCTAAGAATTGAAAAATGTGATTGGCGTTCTTCAATTACATCTAATTTAGCAGAACCCACCAATTACAATGGTTACTCAAACATGATACCCTTATATAATTATAAACAATTACACACAAATCCAATTCTTAGATGACTTTCCAAACATTACCTAAAAAATAGAAATATTGAAATTATTGATTTGCCATCCAACTCAAATTTCATAAGGCATGTTTTATATATTCAAATGTTTATTTTATAACAATTATTATTTTTAAGGACAAAAAAAAGAGTAAATAGCTTGATTTGAAGATTTGATGGATTCCTGTTGATAAGTGATAAAAGTAACATATATTAATCCTATTCTCAATGCGTTTTTGGATGATTTTTTATGCAAATTGGTGAATTTTATGCTCCTAATCTTTTGAATTCATGTTTCTGTACTTAGGAGAGCATATGGGAGCGAAAAGCAGATAAAAAGAGTAGATTTCAAGAGCCACACGGGCTGGACACACGGCCATGTGCCAGACTATATCGATTTCGCAACTTGCATCCCAAACATGTGGAATAATGCAATTTTTAAGCTTTTTGGGCATTCTAAAGTATATAAATACCAAATAGAAGAAGAGAATAGGGACCCATAAGAGAATATTGAAGAAAACAGCTCGAAGAACACCATTGGAGCCAACTCTGAAGCAGATTTCTATCAAGATTAAAGGCCTCCTTTTAATTTCTTTTGAAGGTTTTATAAGTTTCTTTATTTTCTGTGGTTATTCTGACTTTGAGATGTTTTTATTCACAATTATGAACTAATTCCCTAGATACCTAGGGAAGATGAACCTTATGATGAATTCTATTATTTGATTTCTGTTTTATGTGATAAATACTTGATTCTTGTTCTCAGTTATGTGTGCTTATCTCTTGTTTTAATATTTCCGGGATATTAATTCATGTTTAATGTGATTAAACCAGAGGAGGAAAATTCTTTATTTAAGAGTAGATCTAGCATAATTGAGTGGAGTTGCATGTAATCCTAGAAATAAGACAACATCAATTTATCAGATTAGAGTCAAATTTAATTGGGGAATCTATAGATCGAGTTAATGCGATAATAGGGGTTTTAATTAGAAAGAAGTTTCAATTAATCAACCTCGATTCAGTTGCTCTTACTCTCGAAAGAGATATTAGCATAATTTAGGGAATTCTACGGATCAAGATACTAAGTAAATACATCGTTTAATTCAAATTTATAATAATAGATGAAGTCTAGGTGGATTCTTTCCTGGGTATTGTTTCTCTCATTGGTTATTATTAAATTATTTTCCTGATTTATGCTCTGTTGAGTTCTTTAGTTAAATTAATTTAGTAATTTTTAGTTTAAATCAATCACTCCAAATTGTTGGCTAAATAATAGGAAAATGGTAATTACTAGTACTTTTAGTCCTCGTGGATACTATATCTTTACCCACCATAGCTATGCTATTTATCAATAGGTGCACTTGCCTTTATTGTATTTTTAGTTAGTAATAGGAAAACACATCACTTATACCCTACATCCTGGATGTTTCTAATTAGAAGCTTATAAAGCTCCTATTCATATGGGTTTTGTGGTGCTTTTTATAAAAAAAATACTGGTATATAATAAAGAAGGATGTTGTTGAGACTATAAAATTTTTTTTGTTATCAGAAGATGAATAAGTTAAATATGATTGATATTATGTTAATAGATGAAAGGTCCAAAATTAGTAACATAGTATAGACTTGTAAGTTTGTGTAATTTTGGGTATAAGGTGATTTCTAAGGATGTGGTCAATAAGATAAAATCTGTTGTAACACCCCTTACCTGTATTCGACGCCAGAATAGGGTAAGGCGTTACTGGACTTAAAACCGTACAAACATTCAAAATTGAGACATAATTTTTCACTCAAATTTAAAAATTTTCATACATACACACATTGTCCCTTAAACTAGCCTACGAGGCTCTAAACATACTTTGGGGGTGATTTGGGACCAAACTAAGATCTTTCAAAAATTTCCCAACACTTAGAAAATTTCTCATGGAAACAGGGACACACATCTGTGTGGGTAGGCCGTGTAGTCATACACGCCCGTGTGGCTTGGGACACGCTCGTGTCCTCAGCCCGTGTAACTCTCTATTTTTGATGTCATCAACCAATATAGGGTCACACGGCCAAGTCACATGCTTGTGTGCTAGGTCGTGTCCTCCACACGGCTGAGATACACAACCATGTCTCTGCTCGTATGGCCAATACTTAGGCTATTTTCCAAGCCTTTTTGTTGCTCTTAATCCTTCACACTTTTATACATTTCATAGGTACATATCATATCCTCAATTATTTTCAACTTAATCATCAAACACATATAATATAATACTAACCATTCATGACACGCAAACATGATCACATCACATAAGATCTTGGCATATGTATGCACCTAACTACATCAAAGCATTTCCACATGCATGCATAAATAGGCTTACATACTCGTAATCAATATGAGGCCATATACAATGAAGCAATATAAGCCAATACATTTGACTGAATCATAAGAATACACATCACCAATAACTAAGTATCTATACATGCCACTCACTTGAAAACACTTAAGATTCATCAATACCCCAAATTGACAATTTGATAGTGTAATGCTGCCTCCGACCCTGAGCCAACTTGACAACACTAAGAGAAATAGAAAGGAGGGAGTAAGCTTTATAGCTCAGTAAGTTGGCATGTAAATAATAAACAATTAAGTAATATGCTTTTACCACTCCTCACAATGTGTTCTCAAGATAATACTATCATAATTACATATAATTCCACTATTCACTCATTTTCATCTCAAGCTCTCTGCTTGAGTCATAGTCACTAAATTAATTATATCTTGAGCTACGGAACTCCAAATTAAGATCCGTAAATTTTCCCTAAAACTAGACTCACATATCTTCTTACCATAAAAGTTTTAGAAATTTTGGTTTAGCCAATAAGTACAGTTTATTCTTTAAAATCTCTCATATTTCGCTGTCCGACAGATCTGACAAATTTTGGTTTAGCTAATAAGTTTCAGAAATTGTATTTGAAATAGTGCATTAGAATTCTTTGTTTTATTTTAAATATTTTACTTAGTTTTTTTTAATTTTTAAGTATCTTTTTAAAACCAAAATATTTTTCATCACCAAAGTGTTTTATAATTAATTTCATAAATAACTCTTTTTAACAATCCCTGTAGGTACGATAACTCGACATTTACTTGTCACTTTATTACTTATTGCGATTATGTAGACTTGCATATTTTCGTGATTCCAATTATAATTTTAACTGAAATTGTTATAGATACTAAGACTACTGTCGGTAGTATACTGTATTGCAAACACTTTAGTAGTGTACACTGAGACTGTAGTAAAACTGATGGACACTACGCTTTACGAAAATGGCTACTGAATTACTAATACTATTTTGCATAAAACTTTGTTAATAATTACTGGAACTGTAAACTGATCTGCATAAACTATTAATATAGATAATATAAGATTAGATAATGAGCACTAGGGGTACTCACGGACGGGGTGCAAGAGGCCATGGTAGAGGCCATAGAGGGGCCCGAGTGGGGTTCTCGTCATCTAGTAACATACCGAATCTAGACACTAGTGGCACGTCAGTGTCGCCTATTACTGAGATTGGATCTGGGTCTTACGATCGTGCAGCTGGGGACAATGCACTGTCCCAAGCTATGTTACAGATTATAGAGAAGGTCGTTAGGCTTAGTACTGGTTCTGGAAACTGAGGGTCAGTTACGGAACGACTCCGATCTAATGGAGCAGAGATATTCAGGAGTATTGCTGGAGTTGCCCCTAACATGGCCGATTACTGGATCGAGGCCACAGAAAGGATTATGGACAACCTAGACTTCACCCCCGAGCAGAAATTAAAGGTGCAGTGTCACTACTGAGGGATGAGGTGTACTAGTGGTGGCTTACGGTTAAGGAGGGCACTCAACCCGATCGACTGTCTTGGGAGTTTTTCAAGACTGCCTCTTGAGGAAAGTATGTGGATGCCTGGAGGAAAGAATTTCTGAATCTAACCCAGGGGGATAGATTTGTGGTTGAGTATGAGGTCGAGTTCTTACGACTAATCGGCTATGCGCGAGGTATGGTGGCGACCGAGTACGAGCGATGTGTTCACTTCGAGGATGGCCTCAGGGATAGTTTATGGGTTCTGATAACTCTATAGAAGGAGCAAGACTTTGCTGCACTGGTTGATAAGGCAAAAATCATCGAAGAGGTTAAGTGTGCTGAGCGCTAGAACTATGAAAAAGAGAGCTAGGAACAAGAGGGATTCGGAGCCCTCCAGTTCAGTTCAGAGGCCTAAGAAAAAGGCTAGAGTTGATGGGCTGGTTAGAGTTGGGGTCCCTATTGCTGCTACTAGATAGCAGCCATGTATTGACTGTGGTAAACGCCATCAGGGCGAGTGCTAGAAAATAATTGGGTCTTGTTTGAGGTGTGGTTCATTAGATCACCGTACCAGAGAGTGTCCATAGAGTCCCGATCAGATGCAAGCTCTAGGGTTGGGTACTGCATAGCCACCGAGGGAAGTTCAGCAGCCACTGAGAGGCCGTGGTCAAGCTCGAGGTGGTAATGGGTTGGGCCGTAGGTAGAGAGCACCAGCAGAGGTACTAATCAAACTGAAGCGAGACAGGCAGCTCTAGTTTATACTGCACGTCATTGAAAGGAGAGAGATGCTTCGGACGTCATCATGGGTACGTTCTTTATCTACGATGTACCTTGTCCTGCACTGATAGATATATGATTTACTTATTCCTACATAGCTTGTACCGTATCTAAAAACTTAGGTTTACTGGTCGAGAGCACTATGAGTGAGGTCATTGTACTGAGTCTACTGGGATAATCAGTGAGGGTTAACAAACTGTTTAGAGATGTTCCTCTAAAGGTTCAAGGGGCTAACTTTTTGGCTGATATGATGAAACTACCTTTTAGAGAATTTGATCTGATACTGGGTATGGATTGGTTAGTTAAACTCCGAGTGAGTTCGGATTGTGCCACTAAATGGATTTTATTGAGAACAACAGATGATAGCGAGGTAATCGTACTTGGGAAACATCGAAACTACTTGTCGAATGTGATTACTGCATTGAGGGCCGAAAAGTTAGTTCGTAAGGGGTGTGAAGCGTATCTAGCCTACATCAGTGTTTCAGATTCTGAAGATTCTTCGGTTAAGGATATCAAGACGATTGAGGACTTTCTGGATGTGTTTCCTTAAGAGCTACTTGGGTTACCTCCAAATTGTGAAGTGGAGTTTGGGATTGAGCTCCTTCCTAGTACAGCTCCAGTGTCCATCGCCCCTTATAAAATGGAATCGAAGGATCTTGTGGAGCTTAAGGCTTAAATTCAAGAATTGTTGGATTGTGGGTTCATTCGCGTTAGTGTATCTCTGTGGGGAGCATCAGTTCTGTTCATAAAAAAGAAGGATGGATCTATGCGTATGTGCATTGACAGTCAGTAATTAAATAAATTGACTATTAAGAATAAGTACCCACTACCGAGGATAGACGATTTATTTGATCAGTTCTAAAGAGCCTTAATTTGCTTCAAGATTGATCTTCGATCAGGGTATCACCAGTTGAGGGTCAATGAGGTCGATGTGCATAAGACGACATTTAGGACTCGCTATGGTCACTACAAGTTCCTAGTGACGCCATTTACTGACGAATGCACCAGCAGCTTTTATGGATCTGATGAGCCGAGTGTTCCAGTCCTATCTAGATCGGTTCGCAGTAGTATTTATTGATGATAGTCTAGTATATCTGAGGACTGAGGATGAACATGATGAACATCTCTAAGTGGTTCTATAGATTTTGATGGAGAAACAACTATACGCCAAGTTTAGTAAGTGTGAGTTCTGTTTAAAAGAAGTATAATTTCTAGGCCATGTGGTATCTGCTGAGGGGATTAGGGTTTATCCTCAAAAGATTGAGGCTGTCTTGGAATGGAAGCAGCCTAAGACTGTATCAGAGATTCACAGTTTTCTGGAACTGGCTGGGTACTATCAACGATTTGTAAAGGGCTTTTCTATAATTGCAACACCCTTGACTAAGCTGCTACGTAAGGGTGTACTATTTAACTGGACTGATGCACAGCAAGAAAGCTTTGAGAAGCTCAATACTGTATTAACTGAGGCCCCTGTTTTGATACAGCTAGAGCCTAGAAAGGAATTTACTGTTTACAGCGATGCATCACATGTTGGCTTGGGGTGTTTACTGATGAAAGAGGGTAAGGTAGTAGCATACGCATCTCGACATCTTAAAACTCATGAGATGAATTATCTAACGTATGACTTGGGGTTGGTCGTATTGGTATTCGTACTGAAAATCTAGAGGCATTACTTATACGGTGAGAAATGTATCATTTACACTGATCATAGGAGCCTCAAATACCTCCTCACTTAGAAGAAGCTGAACCTTAGGTAGAGTAGATGGATTGAGCTACTTAAGGATTATAACTGTACGTTTGAATACCATCCTGGAAAGGCTAATATGGTCGCCGACGTACTGAGCAGTAGGGCTATGACTTATTTGAGAGCGATGTTTGCTCGTTTCAGTTTATTTGATGATGGTAGTCTATTGGCTGAACTCCAGGTTAAACCGATGTGGATAGAGCAAATTAAGGGTAAATAATTGAAGGATGAGTCATTGAGCCCTCGATTTTGACAAATTGAGAGTGGGAACACTGTAGATTTTGGACTGAATAGCGAAGGGGTACTTTGTTTTTGTGAGAGAATCTGTGTACCGAAATATATTGATTTGAGACAGTCGATACTACGAGAGGCACATAATAGTCCCTATGCTATGTATCCTAGCGAAAATAAGATGTACCGGGACCTTCGTGAGTTATACTGGTGGCCAGGTCTTAAGAGAGAGGCTATAGACTTTGTGGCTAAATGTCTAACATGCCAATAGGTTAAGGTTGAAATTCAGTTTCTTTCGAGTCTATTGCAGCCAGTTAAAATTTTGCTTTGGAAGTGGGAGAGAGTGACTATGGACTTCGTTAGTGGGTTGCCCCTAACGCCCACTAAGAAGGATTTAGTGTTGGTCATTGTGGATTGATTGACCAAATCCATCCATTTCATACCGGTTTGTACCGACTACTCTCTGCAGAAGCTGGCTAAACTGTATGTGTCTGAGATAGTGAGATTTATAGGGAACTGATTTCGATAATATCTAATAGAGATCCTCGTTTTACGTTTCGATTCTAAAAGAAACTACACGAAGCTCTGGGTATAAAGTTAGACTTTAGTACTGTGTTCCATCCTCAAACGGACGGTCAATCTGAGAGGGTGATTTAGATTTTGGAGGATATGTTAAGGGGTTATGTAATTAACTTTCGAGGTAGTTGTGGGAGTTTTTGCCGTTGGCAGAGTTCGCTTACAACAACAGTTACCAGTCAAGCATACAGATGGTACCTTACGAGGCACTATATGGTTGTAAGTGTCAAACTTCCTTATGTTGGACTGAGTTGGGCGAGCATCGTATTTTGGGTCCTAAACTGGTTTCTAATACTGAGGATAAGGTCAGGTTGATTCGAGATCGATTGAAAGAGGCTTCTGATAAACAAAAGTTGTATGCAGATCTGAAGCGTCGTGAGATAGAGCATTTTGTGGGGACTTCGTTTTTCTCAATGTCTCACTATGAAAAAAGTACTAAGATTTGGTCGGAAGGGCAAGTTGAGCCCCAGATTCATTGGAACTTATCGCATACTAAGACGAGTGGGACCAGTTGCGTACCACTTGGAGCTACTTCTAAAGTTGGAGCAGATTTAGGATGTTTTCCACGTCTCGATGCTAAGACGCTACTGCTCTGATCCCACACATATTGTTCCAGTAGAGGAGATTGAAGTTAGGTCAGACTTATCTTTTGAGGAGAAGTCAGTTCAGATATTGGATCTTGATGTAAAGGTTTTGAGGAGGAAATCGATTCCACTAGTTAAGGTTCTTTGGTGTAACCATAGCTCTGAGGAGGCCACGTGGGAGCCTGAGGATGCAATGCGACAGTAGTATCCTCATCTGTTCAGATCAGGCAAATTTCAAGGCTAAAATTTTCTTTAAGGGGGTAGAGTTATAACACCCCAATTTCCTTAATTTCGGCTTTTGTAAATTTGTTCCATAAATGTATATATACCTCAGTGGTTAAGTGTTCTGGGAGTGTTTGAGAAGTCTTGAGTTCAAGCTTGGACTTGGACAAAATTTTTGTTTTAAGTGAATAAAGCCCTATCTCTAATCAGTAGGCTCTTAAGTGTAAGTTGGTCAATACTAAGCAAAATGGGTTTGCTGGTCTAGTGGTTAAGTGGAGTGTTGTTGTGCCTGAGGTCCAGTGTTCGAACCCCTACTATGGCAAGGGAATTCTTTTTGCTTAAGGCAGGTGGCATGTGGAAGAGTCCAATTGGGAGTCAAAAATCGAGAGGTGGTTTTTTAGTGGGGTAGTGAAGAGTTTTGGGGGTTATTCAGTTAGTTTCCGAGTCTTTTTTTTCAAAATTTTCTTTGTTTTGACGTTTCTCCTCTCCTCTCTTTCGACTTTTCAACTACTGAATCCAACTTCTTTTTTCTCTTTTTCCCACTGCCGAATTTTAAGTTTTCTTGTTCTTTTCCTTTCAATTTCTTTATTTCGTATAGTCCTTGGCACAATGTGGAGCCTTGCACACACGGTTAGTTCAAATTTGAGTAATCTTCAATTATGGTTTAAATAAGTGTTAAGAGGGTTTCAGTTGATATTTAGGGAACTGATAGAGGGACTGGAGTGCGAGTGTTGCCATTTCAAGAGTGTGGAAACTCTGTTTCGATCAAAGATATGTTCTTAATGGTTTAAGGACAAACACTCATTTTAATACCAAACTAGTCTCGCGAATAATACTGAAAATGGCTTACAATTGTCGAAATATAGGTTCTAGAGTGCTCGGGAATGATTACGTGTCAAAATCAAACCAGGTGTGTACCCGAAACACCGAAAATGCTTCTCGGTGAAAAGTAAAAAAGTGAACTATCGACGCTACACGAGCGTGTGGGTGCCTGTGTAGTAGGCCGTGTGGCTAGATACGGCCATGTGGTCGACGAACCAGGCCATGCGTGCATGACACGGGTGTATGACGCGGCCGTGCATTGGTCGAAAAGGTTGTGTACGAGACACGGGCTTGACCAATTGGGCCGTGTGGGCTACACGGATGTGTGGGTCCATACGGGTGAACCTTATGGGCGTGTGGGATTCTGGGCTAGGTCATGTGATCCACACGACCAAGGCCAATTTGGGCTGTATGGGTCACACTGGCACATGGGTAGACCAACACAGGCACGTGGGTAAACCAACACGGACGTGTGAGCCCAGTTTTACTGATTTGTATGCTAAGGTTGCACGGGTCGTCGAGACGACTGTGAATCTACTGTAGGGTCAGTAAGTTGTACTTAGGCCCCTAATTGACTAATTGATATACGTATGTATTGATACATGATGATTGTATATTGAGTAGGATTTTATTCTGATAAACTGATGCTGCATGTACTGCTACCATGACATTATATCTATATGTTGCATTGCATGGGGTTGGGTTGATATGATTGGAGAAAGTGTACTGAAAGGCTTAATGCCTAATATACTGGCAGCTCTGCTATAAACCACTGATGGCTTTAAGCCTATTATTATACTGGCAGCTTTGCTGCAAATACTATTTAGTGTCGCAACTGGTGCTAATTTGTAAGTTTAGAGATTGGTGGGTGATTTATTCTCCATATGAGTGCAGAGTTGGACAAGAGATGGTGTATAGTGGTTGGTTGGGTAGGACTTGCATATTGTACACCTCATTTTGTCATACTGATACTGTAATGGGCCAAGACCCAATTGATTACTGATATTGTGGTGGGCTAAGGCTCCAAACTGATACTGTTACTGAGAAAGGGCTTGAGCCTAGACTGTCATTGTATGTATTCTGTCTGTAATAGGGATTACACACTGAGTTTTCGTAAACTCAACCTTTTTTTTTACTGTACAGGTAATCCTCAAACCTAGGCGGATCGATACAGCGGGACTCAGCGGTTGCCTCACGACTAGTTTTTACACAATTTAGTACTTTTCTTCAGATTTTTAATTTTTAATTATGGTATTTTTATATAATAATGGCATCTTTTAAATTTTTGGTTTTAAATCAGGTGTTTTACTGTTTAGGCTTTGTAACTGCTGGTGGTATCAGAGCCAAGTTACAAAACTTGGATTTTCAAAAGAGATGCATGTTTTACCAAATCACTACGAATGCGCAAACCATTTTAAAAAGCTTTCACAAAGTATAACATTTTGAAATCTAATAATAAACAAAAGTTTTGGAAAAATTGAATAACGTTTTTGAGATAGTGACATGATTTCTAATTAACATAGGATAATAAAAAGTTGTTAAACGATGAAATTGTTGTTAGCAATGACTTAGTGTTTGAAAGCACTTTCATGTGACATCACTAGATTCGACCATAACATCTAGGCTAAGTTTAGGGTGTTACAAAGGGTTTCGATGGATCAATGAAAAAGGATGTTACATGAGTAGTAAAAAGGATTTAGCCCGGATGGGTAATCCTAATATAAGCCCTCCCGATATATATGATATGAAATAGATTTAGGCCGGAAGAGTAATCCGGATTAAGCTTTATAGAGTATTAGTCATTGAAAGGATTTAGCTTGGACTGGTAATCCTGACAAAACTCTTTGAGATATGTTACAAGAATTTGGCCTAGAATGGTAATCTCACTGAATGAAATATGAATCGAGAGTGTGCTCTCTAATAAAGGTAAACACGAATTGTCGAATTATGAAATTGCACACCTTAAGTGTACTACTAAGTATCCATCGAAATTTCGATAAATTCAATGGGTGATAAGCGCTAAATTATACATATGTTTACCTCATGTTTAGCCTATATTTTGGATGAATTATTATCAATTTTTTGAGAATTGGTGCTCTTAAGCTTTCTTTTTCATATCTTATACTCAGGAGAGCATAGGGAAGAGAAAAGATTAGAAAATGGACCGAAAATGAAGAAAATGGACCGAAAATGACATAACACACGGCCCAAGAGTTGCCATACGGCCGTGCCACACGGCCGTGCCACATGAAGATCACACGGTCCAGCCCTCGACAAGCACGGCCAGGCCACACGGCCGTGCCCCCACCGATAGTTTCACACGGCCTTTGTCGAACTCACACGGGCGTGGCACACGGGCGTGTTCTAGTCATGAGGAAGGGGAATTTCACTCGAATTGGGATGCTTAAAGGCTAAGAAAGGCCCCCCAGAAGACTCTATATAAAGACCCCATGAGGCAATAGGCAAAGAGATGAATTTTTTGGATACACGTTAGATACAAAATACTTAGATTTCTTCTCGTCTTTCTACCACACAAGGGGTAGAAGTAAGGGATTACTCCAAAGGAGAAGCTGATTGATACATCCCAGAAGCCGGAATTCTACAGCAACATAGAGGATCTCCCTAAATTCCTTCAAGGGTTTTTGGTTTCTTTTATGTTTTGTTATTTTATATCTTCTGAGATGTTTTCTTTCTTTATTATAAACTAAACCCCTCAAATACTTGAGGGGGATGAAACCTAAGACAGATCTTGTTATTTATTCTTGATTTATTTGATAAATACTTGAATTGTTCTTAATTATGTGTTCTTCATTCTTGATTTAATAATCCTAAGCATTACTTCAAGAATTAGATGTGCTTAGAGCAGAGGAGCAAAAGTCCCTGTGATAAGAGTAGATCTACCATAATTAAGCGGAGTTACATGCAACCCTAGACATAGGGCAACATAAATCTGTCGGATTAGGGTCAAACCTAATATGGGGAGCTATATATCGAATTAATGCAACTTAGGGAATTAATAAAGGAACTTTAATTAACAACTTAGGCCTAGTTGCTTTACGCCTCGACGGAGGGTTTAGCATAGGTTAGGGATCCCTACGGATCAAGTCAAGTAATTAGATCATATAATTCAAGGAAATAATAACAAGTGAAGTCTAGGTGGATTCCCCTTTGAGTATTGTCCTTATCAATTCGCTTTTCCCCAAAAGTTTTCCCAATTTACTCTTTGTGCTTTCTTAGTTTAGTTTAGAATTAGTTTAAACAAACCCTCTTTTATTCTTAGGCTAGATAATAGAAAGGAAGTAAGTAATAGTACTTTTGGTTCCCTTGGGTACGATAACTTGGTCTTGCCACTAAACTATACTACTGTTCGACAGGTGCGCTTGCCTTTAAGGTCGTGATATTAGTTAGTTTTGGTGTGATCAGTCTTATAAATTTTATTACTTAATATCTCGAGTCATTATCAAGTTTTTGGCGCCGTTGCCGGGGAATTAAAATACTCGATTTCTATTACTTTAGCTATTACTATATTTATATTTATATTTATATATATTTTTATTTTTCTTTTATTTTTATTTTCAGTTTTTATTTATTTATATTTTTTTATTTTCTTTTAAATTTTTTGAATTTTCTTTGCTTTTTCTTTTTAGGTATTTTTAGTTTATGACTAGAAACAATCCAACAGGACCACTACTTTTTGACGAAGATCTAGAAGCAACAGTTCGCAGAAATCGTAGAGAAATTAGACGCAGTTTACATTATCCAGAACAAAAACCCGAGCAAGAGCCAGAACCTACAGAAGAGATGGACGCAAATCAAAACGTTCCACCACATCCAGCACTACCAGTAGAACCAGTAAACCAGGATGCAGCTCCTCGCACTATGTATGATTATGCTAAACCTAGTTTGATTGGTACCCAAACTAGCATTATTCGACCTGCTATTGCTGCTAATAATTTTGAATTAAAACCCAACACTATTCAGATGATTCAGCAGTTTGTGCAGTTTGATGGTTTGCAGGACGAAGATCCAAATTCACATTTAGCGAATTTCTTGGAATTTTGTGATACTTTTAAAATAAATGGTGTTTCTGACGATGCCATTCGCTTGAGGCTATTTCCATTCTCTTTGAGAAATAAAGCCAAACAGTGGTTAAATTCCTTACCAAGAGGCTCAATCACTACGTGGGAACAAATGATCGAAAAATTTTTACTCAAATATTTTCCTCCAGCTAAAACAGCCAAATTACGAAACGATATTTCTTCTTTTGTGCAGATGGATTTAGAAACACTTTACGATGCATGAGAGAGATACAAAGATCTTTTGAGAAGGTGTCCTCATCATGGTCTACCTTTGTGGCTACAAGTTCAAACCTTCCACAACGGTTTAAATCTGTCAACCAGACAAATGATCGATGCAGCCGCAGGAGGGATGATCAATAATAAAACACCTGAAGCAACTTATGAATTTATTGAAGAGATGTCATTGAATAATTATCAATGGCAAGTCATGAGGACAAAGCCGACAAAAGCTACAGGAGTCTATAATATTGATGTTGTTACTATGCTTACTAACCAAGTAGAACTTCTAAATAAAAAGTTTGATAATTTTGTTAGTTCTACACAGGCACAACCAGTGATGCAATGCGACGCAACTCAAGGAAACACATTCAACCCAGATTTCACATCCTATGGACATAGCATGGAAACTGAATAAGCCAACTATATGGGTAACAATTCTAGATCTCAAAATAATTTTTATAGTAATACTTACAATGCAGGTTGGAGAAATCACCCAAATTTTTCATGGGGAGGATAAGGAAATCAAAGACAACAGCATCCTCCAGGGTTTCAGCAGTCGCCACCGCAACAAGAAAAGAAGCCGAATCTTGAAGAGATGTTTATTAAATTTATGGCCGCATCAGAAACCCGTTTTCAAAGCACTGAAACGGCACTGAAAAATCAACAAGCATCAATTCAAGGGCTTGAAAACCAAATCGGTCAACTTGCGAAGTTGATATCAGAAAGACCACAAGGTGGACTTCCAAGTAACACTGAGCCAAATCCCAGAGAACACGTCAAAGCGATTACTTTAAGAGATGGAAAGGTCCTAGTCGAGCCAGAAAAGAAGACTATTCCAGAACTTTCAGAAGAAAAGACAGAGGAACCTAAGGAAAACACTCCTCCAACACTCAAAGAATACAAGCCACGTATTCCATATTCGGCAAGGTTAAAGAAAGACCAAACGGACGCTCAATTCGGTAAGTTTCTTGAACTCTTCAAACAATTACACATTAATTTACCTTTTGTTGAAGCAATTTCATAGATGCCGAAGTACACAAAGTTCCTTAAAGAACTTTTGACAAACAAAAGGAAGTTGGAAGAACTAGCCACAGTAGAACTTAACGAGGAATGTTCAGCTATTCTCCAAAATAAACTACCGGCAAAACTGAAAGATCCAGGGAGTTTTACTATTCCTTGTTTGATTGGTAGTCTGATTATTAAAAAAGCATTAGCTGATTTAGGTGCGAGCATTAATCTCATGCCTTATAAAATGTTCAAGCAACTAGGTCTAGGGGAACCTAAACCCACTAGGATGAGTATTTAATTAGCCGATAGATCTGTTAAATATCCTAGGGGAATCATTGAAGATGTGTTAGTAAAGGTAGATAAGTTCATATTCCCTGTTGATTTGTTGTGCTTGACATGGATGAGGACATTGAAGTACCTTTGATTTTAGGACGCCCATTCTTAGCCACTGCTAGAGCTGTTATTGATGTCGGGGATGGTAAATTAGTTCTTAGAGTTGGTGAGGAAGAAGTCATTTTTAAAATCTATGATGCCATGAAATTTTCTAAAGAACAAGATGATTCTTGTTATTTTGTTGATATGATTGATCATTTTGTTCACGATAATTTTCAAGAACTTTCTCTCACAGACACGTTGGAACTGTGTCTTGTTCAAGGTGAGGGGAAAGATGAGGCCACCACTGAAGTTGAGAAAATAAGAAAAGAGTTAGATTCTAGTGAAATCATCACTAGACACATAAGTTATGAAAGTATAAAGATGAATGATGAGCTGAGACAGAGACCTTCCATTTATAAACCCCCTAAATTAGAATTAAAACAACTGCCAGATCATTTAGAATATGCCTTTTTAGGGGAAGATTCGACTTTACCGGTTATTTTCGCATCAGATTTAGGCACTGAAGAAAAAGAAGAACTTCTCCAGGTGTTAAGAAAGCACAAGCAGGCCATAGCATGGAAAATTTTAGATATTAAAAGAATTAATCCTTCTTTTTGCACTCACAAAATTCTGATGGAAGATGAATATAAACCAGCGGTGCAAGCCCAAAGACGGTTGAATCCCAACATGAAAGAAGTTGTAAAAGCCGAGTTAATGAAACTTCTAGATGCAGGTATTATTTATCTTATTTCTGACAGTTCTTGGGTAAGCCTTGTGCAGGTTGTTCCTAAAAAAGGTGGATTGATCGTTGTAACTAATGACAAAGAAGAATTGATACCTACAAGAATAGTCACAGGATGGAGAGTTTGCATTGATAACAGGAAGCTGAATGACGCCACTCGAAAAGATCATTTTCCTTTACCCTTTATTGATCAGATGTTAGAAAGATTATCAGGTCACATGTATTATTGTTTCCTAGATGGCCTCTCTAGTTACTTCCAAATCCCGATAACTCCAGAAGATCAAGAAAAAACGACGTTCACATGCCCATACGGTACATTTGCTTATCGTAGAATGCCTTTTGGTTTATGTAACGCTCCTGCTACTTTTCAGCGATGCATGATAGCTATCTTCAATGAATTTGTGGAAGACATCATGGAGGTATTTATGGATGATTTCTCTATTTTCGGTAATTCTTTCCAACACTGTCTAAACAATTTAAAGCATGTTTTGATAAGATGTGAAGAGACAAATCTAGTGCTTAATTGGGAAAAATGTCACTTTATGGTCCAATAGGGTATTGTCTTAGGACATAAAATTTCTAGTAAAGGGATAGAGGTAGATAAAGCACAGATTGAAACTATTGAAAAATTACCTCCTCCTAGTTCAGTTAAGGCTATAAGAAGCTTTTTAGGTCATGCCGGTTTTTATCGTAGATTCATTAAAGACTTTTCTAAAATAGTTAAGCCTTTAACTAAATTACTAGAAAAAGACCTACCCTTCAACTTTGACCAAGAATATCTAGAATCTTTCAAGACCCTTAAGGAAAAGTTAGTCAACGCCCCGATTATGATCTCACCTGATTAGAATTTACATTTTGAACTAATGTGCGATGCAAGTGATTTTGCAGTAGGTGCAGTTTTAGGACAGCGAAGGGACAAGCACTTCCAGCCGATCTATTATGCTAGCAGAACCTTGACAGCCGCTTAAGCAAATTACACTACCACAGAGAAAGAATTGCTAGCTGTTATTTTTACATTTGAAAAATTTAGATCTTACTTAATTTTGTTAAAAGGTATTGTTTATACTAATCATTCGGCTCTTCGCTACCTCTTAACTAAAACTGATGCAAAACCTCGATTAATAAGATGGATTCTATTGTTATAGGAATTTGACTGGGAAATAAAGGACAAGAAAAGAGCTAAAAACTTGGTAGCAGATCACCTCTCAAGACTAGAAAACACACAGCCCAAGTACCTCGACAAGATAAACGATCTATTCCCTGAGGAACAACTCCTATCCTTAGCACGTACGATAGTTCCTTGGTTTGCTGATTTTGCAAATTATTTAGCAGCTCACATAACCTCAAACGGCTAACCCATCAGCAAAAGAAGCGATTCTTTGCTAATGTGAAGAACTACTTTTGGGAAGATCCTTTTCTTTTTCGAATTTGTATAGATCAGGTTATACGAAGATGCGTTGATGACACAGAAGCATATCAAATTTTGAATCACTGCCACTCAGGACCCACAGGAGGACATCACAGCGGAACTAGAACTACTCATAAGGTACTCGAATCTGGCTTTTACTGGCCTACACTTTTTATAGATGCCAACAGCTATGCGACCTCTTGTGATAAATGCCAACGAACAGGTAATATCTCTCAGCATAATGAAATGCTTCAGAACTATATACTTTCATGTGAAATATTTGATGTATGGGGTATCGATTTCATGGGTCCATTCCCTAATTCATTTGGGAATAAATACATATTAGTAGCAGTAGATTACATGTCAAAATGGGTAGAAGCCCAAGCCTTACCTACGAATGATGCTAGAGTGGTAGTACACTTTTTGAAAAAACTTTTCTCTCGATTTGGAGCACCTAGGATAATCATTAGTGATAGGGGCACACATTTTTGCAATACCCAATTTGAAAAGGTCTTGAAAATGTATGGAGTACATCATAGAACAGCCACCCCTTATCATCCACAAACCAGTGGTCAAGTCGAAGTGACCAATAGGGAGATAAAACACATTCTAGAGAAAACAACAGAAACAAATAGGAAAGACTGGTCAAGAAAGTTAGATGATGCATTATGGGCTTATAGAACTGCTTTTAAAACACCCATAGGAACATCTCCCTATAGACTTGTTTATGGAAAAAACTGCCATCTACCATTTGAACTTGAACATAAAGCATTCTGGGCTATAAAATTTCTAAACCTTGATTTTAAGAGTGCAGGTGAGAAGAGATTAATGCAGTTGAATGAACTAGACGAATGACGCTACAATGCTTATGGGAACTTATAATTGTATAAGGAAGCCATGAAGCGACGTCATAACAAAAGGCTGAAACAACCTAAGCAGTTCAAAGCAGGTGATCTCGTCTTACTCTATAACTCAAGGCTGAAATTATTCCCTGGAAATCTCAAGTCAAGGTGGTCAGGTCCATTCACTGTTCTAAATGTCTTTCCATACGGTACCATTGAGGTAACTCACCCTAACCACGGTACTTTCAAGGTAAATGGCCATAGGCTTAAACATTACAGAGGTGAGAAGTTTGTGAAAAACAGGGAGGAGCTTCGGCTCCACCACATCCCTTCTTGACACATCCAGGTAGAGTCGAGCTTAGACTCTAAATAAGGGCTTCTCGAGAGGCAACCCGAGCACTAACTTAGTAACTTTTCTTTTTTTTATGATGTTGGTGTTTTTCTTGCATAAACTAACTTTTTGAATGTAGAAATTTAGGACCACATGGCCAGGCACACGGGCGTGCCTTAGGCGGTGCGCACACTTTCCCCAAAACACGGGTGGTCGACAAGATGCCACGGCCGTGTGCCACGACTGTGGCGACTTTATGAATTCCACACGGGCTACCAACACATGCCTACGGCCGTGTGATATGGCCGTGGCAACCCTGCAGCATCAACACGGGCACACACAAAGACATACGCACGTGCCTCAAGCCCGTAGAAGACACTGTCAATTGGCACACGCCCGTGGCCCAGAAACACACGACCGTGTGACGAACAAACACGATCTCCCACGCCCGTGTCTACCATCACAGGACCGTGTGATTGACGAAGAACCGACCTCTCACGGGCGTGCGCACCATTCCCACGGGCGTGCTCATCGACACCAGGTGCGCTATAACGACCGATTCTCGAAAAACACGGGCTAAACACGACTCACACGGGCGTTTGACATGCCCGTGTGACCCACAATGTATAAATAGGGGGCCATTTTTAACTTTCCCTTTCACTCAAGCCCTAAAATTTCTCACCCAAAATCTTTCTGACCCCCGTGAGCACCGTCACCACCCTCAAAACCACCATCAAACTCGAAAAAAACCACCACACGCCCGTGTAATAGCATCCCACGACCGTGCAAGCCCACAATTGGTTCTATTTTCTCATTTTTCTTATTTATTTTTGTCTTATTTCATTTCTTTAAATATTTATTTATTTTTACTTTGGTCTAATTGTTGATTCAAGCATGGAACTAGGAAATATAGGATGAATATTCTAGAATAATATAGAATTAATTAGGATTGCATGCCACTTAATTTTATTTTTGCTTGCCATTTAAATTTCATTTTATTTTGCCACTTGGACACATATTTGCATACCATCTTTATCATAATTTCACTATATATACACCAATAGTTCTTAGTTTTCTTACAAGGTTTAACATGATTAGATTCTACTATTTAGGTTAGTCTGCATTTGTTATTTTAGGAACATTGTCATGTTATATTATTACCTATCTAGTTTGAATCCAATTTTTTATTTAGGACTAATGCTTTTGTTATTTTATTTCAGATACTATGTCATCTTCACGCGTCAGAAAAGCTGTTTTCCCCGCCTCTAAAAAACGAAAGGGACTCGAGAGTTCATCTTCGCGGCCCATCTCTAAGGCACGCCACCCGTTCATCACTTTCACCCAAGACTCCCAGGAGGAACGCTATCAGCTACTCCGGGCACGCACTATCTCTATGGGTCAGTGTATTGACTGGAAGGCCTTCGCGCAAGTAAACTTGATGGACGATGTCCGAGCCCTGTTACCGACTGGCCCATGGGACCAGTTCTTCAGGATTGTGGAGCCTACTTACCTAGAGCCCACCCTCTCTCTTCGCATCTACATCCGGCCCCTCGACTGCTGGAACGAGATCGCTTCAGGGCGGCAAGTTTATAACTCTAGCGTCAGTAAGGCGACCGCCCTCGATCCTTCCTTGAAGTACATTCATGCTCTTCTCGCTCACACTCTGATAGGTAGGCGAGAAAGTACAGGCGTCATCAATACTCACGACGTCTACTTCCTCTGGTGCATGGCTAATGGCCACGCTATCGACCTCGCATACTTCATTGCGCTTGCAAGCAGCACCAGACTGAGCGGCACCGGAAAGGCGTCATATCCATAGGCCCTTACATCACGAGACTATGCCGCTACTTCGGCCTATTCAACACTACGGCCCAAACATCCTTCTATACTTTCCTCGGCCAAATGTCCTCGCAGGGCATCCAGAGCATGTTACACATGAGGATGATAGAGCGACGACCAGGTGGCAGACACTTCCACTTCTGCCTTGTCCAAGAAGGTGAGGAGCCAGAGGACATTCCTAACAATGTCCCACCTCTAACAGAGGATGAGCCCGTCGAGCCACCACGCCCCAAATGACCCACCCAGACAGCAGCCCCACATGCTGACATACATGAGCGCCTGGACCGATTTGAGCAGTGCCTCGATTACACCGACACCACTTTAGCGCACATATGTCAGCACCTCGGCATTTCCCCACCGCCCCGAGATCCATCAGAGGACTAGATCATCTTTTAATTTTATTTTTATCTTTATTTTGTTTTACTTTTATTTTATCTTTTATCTTTTATTATTACTTTATTCTAACTCTTAAACATTGATCTTTATTTTCACTTTTTCTTCTAACTTTATTTTCCTTTTTAGGTTTATTTTTAATTTTTTTCATTTCAGCTTTTTCTTTATTTGAATTTTCAATTTTTTTATATTCTGTTTATTTTATTTTCTTCGGCCATCTCCTAACAAAGTAACCCCTCTTCATTTTAACATCCCACAACTAATAAATCCCTTTGCAGTTTCAAAGGAGCTCTACAGCTCAAACTTCTATGAAAATTGGAGCACCCTGCCACAATTGCCAACTCTTCCTCACAAAATTCATCCACTATTTAGGGAGTTTCGATTCTTTCCCTATCTTATGATATTATATTTTATTGCTATTTTTATATCTTTGTACATTGAGGGCAATGTACATCTTAAGTGTGGGGGGGGAAACATACTTTAATTCAGTATATCTTTCATGAAAATCCCTGAATTTGTACTTCATGCATTGTTCTTTGCATTTTCTTCAGTTTCCTATTAGGAATTAATTCTGATTGATTTATGATTTTTATTAATATGTTGAGAATTAAGAGATAGGTAATTGTACTTTGATTATTCAAACTTTAAAAAATTAAGGAATCAAGCATGATAAGTTGAAATTTTTGAGAACCCCATTTTTTGCATAAGCTATCTTCCTTAATTTTAAGTATTATCTTGAGATTTGAAATTCGCATAGGATTGACATCAAAAGCCATAATTCTGGTGAGACTTTGAGCCTTTTGAGCATACATTCTTTCGTGCTCACTTTTATTATTGCTTTGAGTGAGTCCATACTGAATTGTTATTCTAGAACTTACTTGATTGTACATGTCGAGACCACATTATTGATTTGATATACCAAAATGATAAAGGCACCTGGGATTTAACCCACTCACTCCACAAAAAGCCTACCTCCATAAATTAACCCCTTGTAAACCCCGTTGAGCCTAACAACCCATTCTTTAACTTACCTTATAATTATTAACCATTAACCCGTTTTTGTTGAATTTCCATTCAATTATTTTTTATCCCTATTTTTGTCGAGATTTGAGTTGAAATTATTATCTAGCTTTATTCTCTTTTCCAGCATGTAAAGTTGTAAATATTCAAGTTATTATGAATTGTTCTTAAAAAAAAACCATATGTAAATACAGTGAAATTCAGTTGTAATTTGTAATAGTTCAAATAGTTTTTACATATTTCTATTTCAAGGCTACCAAGGAAGAAACGATGTTATTAAGCTTTAGAAATATGTTCCAGTGATAGAGATTTTTCTGGCTAGATAATTTTTTTAGTTCAATCTCGATTCTAACCCTCTTTTGCAGCCTGTGACAACACCCCTAACCAAGCCCTATTACAACCATTAAAAGACCTTTTGATCGATGTATCATATCAAATTATAGTGGTGGAGATTTGATTTTTTTGCAAGCTTATGGTAATAACTTTTCAGGTTGACTAGTGAGTGCTTAAATTTGAACTCTAAACACTTCGAGTGAATAGAGTGAATCTTTAGTAAGGATGTCAACTCCTGTTAATTAAGATGGAGAGATAACTTCTTAGAAGGAAGGAAGAGACTTGTGTTTTCAATGATAAAATTCTCAACTTAGAATAATCGAATCTGAATATTTCATTGTGTGATTACCTATGGATTAGTTTGAAACATTATTGATAGAGATTGTAGGTTAAGAAGAATGATTCTTATTTAGGGATTGAGATTTTGCTTGAGGACAAGCAAAGGCTTAAGTGTGGGGAAATTTGATAAACGCTAAATTATACATATTTTTACCTCATGTTTAGCCTATATTTTGGATGAATTATTATCAATTTTGTGAGAATTGGTGCTCTTAACCTTTCTTTTTCATATCTTATACTCAAGAGACCATAGGGAAGAGAAAAGAATAGAAAATGGACCGAAAATGAGGAAAATGGGCCAAAAATGACATAACATACGGCCCAAGGAGTCGCCACACGGTCGTGCCACACGGCCGTGCCACATGAAGATCACACAGTCCAGCCCTTGACAAACACGGCCAGGCCACACAGCCGTGCCCCCACCGATAATTCCATACGGCCTTTGTCGAACTCACACGGCGTAGCACACGGGCGTGTTCTAATCTTGAGGAAGGGGAATTTCACTCGAATTGGGATGCTTAGAGGCTAAGAAAGGCCCCCCAGAAGACTCTATATAAAGACCCCATGAGGCAATAGGCAAAGGGAGGAACTTTTTGGATACACATTAGATGCGAAATACTTAGATTTCTTCTCGTCTTTCTGCCACACAAGGGGTAGAAGCAAGGGATTACTCCAAAGGAGAAGCTAATTGATACATCCCAGAAGCCAGAATTCTACAGCAACATAGAGGATCTCCCTAAATTCCTTCAGGGGTTTTTGGTTTCTTTTATGTTTTGTTATTTTATATCTTTTGAGATGTTTCCTTTCTTTATTATGAACTAAACCCCTCAAATACTTGAGGGGGATTAAACCTAAGACAGATCTTGTTATTTATTCTTGATTTATTTGATAAATACTTGAATTGTTCTTAATTATGTGTTCTTCATTCTTGATTTAATAATCCTAGGCATTACTTCAAGAATTAGATGTACTTAGAGCAGAGAAGCAAAAGTCCCTATGATAAGAGTAGATCTACCATAATTAAGCGGAGTTGCATGCAACCCTAGACATAGGGCGACATAAATCTGCCGGATTAGGGTCAAACCTAATATGGGGAGCCATATATCGAATTAATGCAACCTAGGGAGTTAATTAATAAAGGAACTTTAATTAACAACTTAGGCGTAGTTGCTTTACGCCTCGACGGAGGGTTTAGCATAGGTTAGGGATCCCTATGGATCAAGTCAAGTAATTAGATCATATAATTCAAGGAAATAATAACAAGTAAAGTCTAGGTGGATTCCCCATTGAGTATTGTTCTTATCAATTCGCTTTTCCCCAAAAGTTTTCCCAATTTACTCTTTGTGCTTTCTTAGTTTAGTTTAGTTTAGAATTAGTTTAAACAAACCCTCTTTTATTCTTAGGCTAGATAATAGAAAGGAAGTAAGTAATAGTACTTTTGGTTCCCTTGGGTACGATAACTCGGTCTTGCCACTAAACTATACTACTGTTCGACAGGTGCGCTTGGCTTTAAGGTCGTGATATTAGTTAGTTTTGGTGTGATCAGTCTTATAAATTTTATTACTTAATATCGTGAGTCGTTATCAATGAGGTAAACTCAGAAATGGTTAATGGAGCATGAATGATTTTGTCATGAAAAGTATAAATGACATGGAAATGAAAAGTATATTGAATTCATGAAATGATGAACTCATCTATGTGTTGAAATTACATGAAATCATTTGACTTACTCAAAGTGTTGAGGTTGTGTATGATAGGATAATATTTTATTGCTTGGATGCATGTGTATTTGATTTAAGTAAATAGAACATGCCGTAAGTTGTATTCTTGTTACATAAACTTACTAAGAACTAAGTGTTTACTTTGTTTATTTTTCCCTACTTTATAGTGCTCGGAAGCTCAGATGGTCAGAGATTGGCCAGAGCCTTGTCACAATATCAACCCACACATTTTGGCATATAAAGATGTTCTATTTTCAATTAATGGCATGTATAAGCTAAAAATACCAATGCAAATGTTGAAATGGATGGATGTAAAACTAGCCATTGGTATGGCTAGGAATGACTTTATTTTGGTTTTGGTTATGAGGTAAATTATGGTATTACATGTATGAACACTTGGAATGTTTTAAGTATACTAGGTTAAGCATGGATGATTTTGAATGGTAAGAATTGAATTGGACAAGTTAAACATGTATGTTAGAGAGGGTAAGTCTGGAAACAAGTGTGCATGAGGAAATATGATATATTGAATGGTTATATGACTTGAAAATCATGTTTAAACTGGTTGGTTGCCATTGGAATGTTTGGAGCAAGTTTTGGATGAAAATGGGTGAGAAATAGGGTTTGAAAAATAGCCTTATTTTATCTATATAGGTAGACACACAGGGGTACGTCTAGGCTGTGTGTGACACACGGTCTGGTACACGGGCGTGTGTCAAGGCCGTGTGTCCCCTGCATCCTAGAATTTGAGAAACAAAATGCTCAGTATTGAGTACACGGGTAGAGACATGAGTGTGTGCCTCAGTCGTGTGAGGCACACGGCCTGGTACACGAGCATGTCTCTTGGCCGTATGAAACCTGCACTTAGTTTTCAATAATTCGAACTAATCACATAGCCTAGTATATGGGCGTGTGAGTTGGCTGTGTGATATCAATTTGTTTATGAGTTACAAGTTACAGAGTTACACAGGTAAGGGGCACAGGCGTGTGAACCCACACAGCCTGGCCATACGGGCGTGTCCCATACCACACGGGCGTGTAACCCTTTGTTTTGAGAAAAATTTTAGAATTTTGTGAAAAATTTCCTCGAGACCCCGATTTAGTCTTGAATCAATTTTAATACATGTTTTGGGCCTCAAGGGCCCAACCAAGGGACTTTATAGATAATTTCAGAAAGTGAATAGTAAATGACTCGATTTATCGAAAATGTTCTGTAAATTTTATATGACCGACAGATACGGGTTGGGGGTATTACAGTTCGTATGCTAATAAATGTTGTTAAATTGTGTTATAAATGTATTATTGTTGAATTGAACTGTGATAATGGTTAGAAATGAGTTTACGGACATGATCGGCAGAGATTTGATAGTGGAAAGTCTTGTTTGAACCTTATGAATAGTTTAGGATATGAATGTCATGACATTAGGGTTTACTGATGATGATGTGATCCGGGTGCTAGTCTTGTACGTCCTACTGGTGGCTGGGTTTCAGCATGTGTTACGGTTTTTGATAGCTTGTGTAAGTAGCACCATGTAGCTACGTCTTGACAGACAGCTTGTGTGAGCAAGCTTATTGTTAGCTCGGGAGTAAGCATATATGTTATATGAGATAGCTTCGGCTATATGTGTGGCACTTAGGTGCAATGTGTTCCCAAGTATCCTATAGTAATTTTGAATGGTTATACGGGCATAATCGAGACGTGATTGAAAGTTAGACCGATTTAAGTGGTATAGGTATGTACGGAACCTATACGGGCATTGAATTGAGATAGCTTATGAAATTCATGCTTAATCATGTATTAAACATGTGAAAGATTTGTGATTCAATATGATTAATGTTTGCTATATTCATTTGGTTGAATTGTGTTTAGTTAATATGTTAAGTTTATTATCAAACGAGCTTACTAAGCTATAAAGCTTACTTCACTTTGTTTCTCCATGTTTAATAGTGAGTTCAAGCTAGTTCGGATCCGGGGATTGTCAGAGACTTCATCGCACTATCGATCATCTATTTTGGTACTTTTGAACTTTTGAACATGGTGATATGGCATGTATATGCTATGTGATCTATTTTATATGAGATAGTATGAATTTTTGCCATGTGATTTGGCTTGTAAATGTATAAGGTTTGATGTGTATATAGCCATATAAGTTGGCATATTTTAGGTGCTTGGTAATGTGGTTATAATGAGCAATTGACCATTATGATATATGGTATGTAGTTTGGTTTGAAAATGCTTGATTGTGGTTTAGTACTTTGATGTTAATTTGGTTGGCTATATGGTTAGAATATGAGATATGTGAAGTATATGATTTATAGTTAGTAAAGCATGTTAGTTTGGTACGTGTTTTGAATAGGTAAATGGCATTGAATTGAGTATTGAAATGGTTAAAATAGATATAGCATGATTTATGCATTTGGATGATGAGAATTGGCTGCCTATTGTGTCTTGAATTGGTGCAAATTGAACTTGTGTAGGTAAGTGCAAATTGGGTGGCAAAATGGCTTTGTAGATAGCCTATTTTTGTCCATACAAGCAGAGGCACAAATGTGTGTCTCAGTTGTATGTGACACACGGTTATGGTACACGGCCGTGTGTCCTCTGAACATTTAATAGAAATAAGTCAGTGAGTTACATGGCCTAGATACATGGGCGTGTGGTTGGCCGTGTGGCCCAAGTCAGAGAGTTACACGGGCTAGGACACGGTCTGGGACACGACCATGTGATTACATTTCAAATGTCCACATGGCCTGTGAGATGGGCGTGTCAGTGGCCGTGTGAGACACACGGCCTGTTCACACTGGCGTGTGTCCCCTATTTTGAGAAATTTTCTATAGTTTTCCAAAGTTTTCCTGAGTAATTAGTTTAGTGCCGAAACACTCCTATTGCATGTGTAGGGCCTCGTAGGCTCGTTTAAGGGACAACGTAATTTCGTTTGATTGAGATATGTTTATGTATGAAAATATATGAGAAATGAATGTATTATTGTGTAATAAGTTTAGTAATGCCTTTTAACCCTATTTTAGAGACGGATATTGGTTAGGGGTGTTACATGAACCATGTTAAGTTGCAAACCCATGAATCTTTGTGAACTTATGTTTTATGTTATACTGCGAACTCATACGTTGTCTTGTTGTGCGAATCTATGATGTGGTACGAACTTTAGTAATAATTTCTATGTACTTGTTATGTTGTGTGAACCCTAAGACTGCTCTGTTCATATCTTTTATGCAAACCTTTAAGTCTTTCTACTGTTTGACAAGTGAACATTTCCTTTATTTGTTTCGTAAGCTCATATGTTTTATATAATATGCATAAGTTTATTCTGCTGTTGTGTGATAACTTAGCATATTTCATGCTATAATCAAGTGGTGTGTTGGAGGTTAGGTTGCGAGTTAATCAAAAGTCACTTTGGTGGCTAATATGTCACGCCGGATTCAGGTCGAACCTACTTGGTTGAGTCTAGGGTGTTACAGTAATTAAACTTGAAAATTAGACCTAAGATTGAAATTGAGCTTGAGAATCAAAAACCAAGATCGAGATCCAAAACTGGTTAAACTAGGCCTGGTATGTGAAACCGGGCCGACAGTCTCACCATCAGTTGGACCGAACCAGTTAGGTTGTCATTTTCCCGGACTAAATCGGCTCAGGGTGCCGTAAGGGCGTTGCACCTAAGATGGCACCACCGGACACGACTGTGCCGACAGCTGTAATAATTGCATTTCGATGGCCGACGAGTGGTCTTTCGACGGGTGAGCAGTGGAGGAATCACACTCCTACTGGGACTCTACCGAATAATTTGAGTTCAGATTAACTATTTCAAAAATAATATTATTTTAATTATTTTAATATTAAATTAAATTTAATACTTATCTTGATAGTATTTTATAAATTTAATATTAAAGTGATTGAAAAGTCATAAAAGTAATATATTTTTAATCTCATTCTTAATTCATTTTTAGATGATTAATTATGTAAATTAGTGAATTTGATGCTCCTAATCCTTCAAATTCATGTCTTTATACTTAAGAGAGAATTTGGGAGCAAAAGAAGTGAAAAACGAGCCAAAATCGGACAAATAGAGTTGTTTTCAGGATCCACATGGCCTAGGCATTTCCACATGGGCTGGCCACACGCCCATGTGCCAGACCATGTCGATTTCGCACCCTGCTTCCCAACTACGTGAAAAAAACCCAATTTTTAGGTTTTCTGAACATTCTAAAGTTTATAAATACTAATTAGAAGAAGACCTAGGGGAGCACAGAGAGAAGATCGAAGAAAAGACTCGAAGAACGCCATCAGAATCAACTCGAAAGTAGATTTCCTTCAATATTGAAGATCTCCATTTAATTTCCTTTGAAGTTTTATTGAGTTTCTTTATGTCTTGTTGTTATCCTAACTATGAGATGTTTCTATTCAGGATTATGAACTAAATTCCCTAGATACCTAGGAAGGACGAAGCCTATGATGAATCTTATTATTTAATTTCTGTTTTTACACGATAAATACTTGATTCTTGTTCTCAATTATGTATGTTTATTTCATGTTTTAATATTTTTAGGATATTAATTCATGCTTAATGTGCTTATTTCAGTGGAGCAAAAGTCCTTGTTTATGAGTAGATCTAACATAATTGAGTGGAGTGGCATGCAATCCTAGAAATAGGATGACAAAAATCTATCAGATTAGAGTCAAATCTAATAGGGGAATCCATAGATCGAGTTAATCTGATGATAGGTGTTTTAATTAGAAAGATATTTCAATTAATCAACCTAGAGTTAGTTGTTCTTACTCATAAAAGAGATATTAACATAATTTAGGGATTTTACAGATGAAGACACAAGTGAATAAATCGTTTAATTCAAATTCAAAATAATAGGTAAAGTCTAGGTGTATTCTTTCCTAGGTATTATCTATCTCATTGATTATATTCAATTAGTTTCTTATTTCATTCTTTGTTGCGTTCGTAGTTAAATTAGATTAGTAAATTTAGATTAAAAATAATCACTTCAATTTATCGGCTAAATATTAGAAAAACGGTAATTACTAGTACTTTAAGTCCTCGTGGATACGATATTCCCTACTCACCATAGCTATACTATTATTTGATAGGTACACTTGCCTTTGTCGTATTTATAGTTAGTTTAGTGACCATCAGTGATTATCTCAATATTAATTTTAATTTAATATTTATCTTGCGGATAAGTACTCTATTACTTTAATAGATCTAATATTAATTTTAATCTAATATTTATCTTGATAAGTATTATATTAATTTAATATTAAAGTAATTAAGTTTAATAATAGTTGAACTTTCTAGACTCTCTTTATATAAAGAGAGTCATGAGTCATTATTTTTCACACACTTGGATTCAAGAGAAAGTTGTACAGAGAAAATTCTCTGAAGAAGTTATTTCAGAAGATTTCTAGAGATATTTTTTATTTACAAATTAACTCAAAAGCTTAGAAAAATTACGAAATTACCCAATTGGTAATTCTATGGAAAATTTTCTTATTTAAAGCAATCCCACACTCGACAGACGTGAGCCTGAGGATAGCAGAGAAAACTACTTGGTCAAGTGTTCATCCTAGACGAATAAAAAATGTACAATTTTAATTAAGTATTTATTACTTTAGATATTAGAACTAAGTTCTTGTTTTTAGAAAAAAAAATTAATACTTTGGTTTTTCCCTAAACTTATTTTCCGCTTCGCTTTCTAAATTCATTTTTCCAACAGAATGGATTTTCATTTGTATGGTAAACCAAAAACACACCGAAATTTTATTTTTATTTTCCTCTATCTTCTAATATTCCTAAATTGTTCTATAAAGAATTACTCAATAGTTTTTTTTAATAGAAATTGATATTTCTACTATGCTTCACTCAATGCTTAATGGATTATTTTCATCAGTGCAAACCGTAGACAACCATTGGACTTCATTGTATCCTCGAGGCTCATTTATCAATAATTTTTTACACACCAAAATATAGGTAGGGCGAATAGAATCTTAAAGAAAGTGGTATTGATACATGCCTTGAAGCCTTCATTAGTTAATTTAATTTTATCCTCATGCACAAATAGTGAAAATTGAAAACTCTTTTTTATACTTTTTTATTAATTTATATTTTTAAAATTTTATGTATTTTTAATTTCAAACTAATAATAGCAACTTATGTGTTAGTTTACTTTTGGATTCTGGGTTTCATTTCTCATGTGTGTTTTGGGAAAATATTTTTATTATATCTTAAATTGGTTTTAAGTGTTAAGTTTTAAGTTTATTTTTATTTTATTTTGTTTTTATTTCAAAATTCAATCATTTTACTTTTTTCCCATTTTTCCTTGCACGTTATTTTCCACTTTGTTCCTCTGTAACTTTTTTGTTTTTCTTTCTTCTCCAAAAATTTAGTTTCTTTTGATTCTTTGCTTTTTCCGTTTTATCGTTACTTGTCATCTGTCAAGGGAGTCTTGTCCTCGTGTGTTCGTTTAATCAAAAGTGAAGAAGGTAGTTTTTGTTTTTGGGGTTAATGATAGAATCACTTTCGTTTTCTTTTTGTTGTTGAATTGGAATTCTTATAATGTAGTCGTGTGTGAAATTGAGGTTTTTCAACAATGGTGGGAGCGAATCAATCAGTCTTGGTGCTTTTTATCGTGAATCAGGTGTGTGTTCTGAACTGTTTAATTTTGATATGGAATTGCTGTCGAATGTTGGGGAAATCTGCAAAATTTTGATGTTTCTTAAATGGTTAGCGATTGGGGTTCATTTTGTTGTTGCAAAACTGCGTTTTCGACCTGTTTCAGTGTGGTTTAGTGACCACACGGGCGGTCCACACGGCTGTGTGAATTTGGGAATTAGGGTTTTTGGGCAATTTGTGGTGCCACACGGCCGTGTGGCCGTATCTCACAGATTTTTTTTTTGTGTTATATTTTGACCCGTTTTGTGTTTCTGTGTGTTTCGACCCTCGGTAAGCCTTGGTAAGTATGTTTGGGACTCGGTCATATATGGTTTCATGGATATTTATGCATTCATGAGCTATAATTGAATTGTTCATGTATATGGTGAAGAAGTCTGAAATTAATGTCACTTTTATAAATGAGTATTAAAATACTAGTGTAATCAAATCTGAGTCTGTGCATCTAAAAATGTGAATGTCAGTTTCTATATGTATGTATGCGTATTATCTGCATTACTGCATTAGCATGAAAACTCTAGGGTATTGGTTGCGAAGAGAAGGAAGTCTGATTTGGGCAGTTTTAACTATAATCTTTTGTATAGCGGGTTACCGTACTATCCTAATCGTATACCAGCACAGCTGTATACTTTTACCCAAGTGGTTTAGTTCCACTTTACGTGGTGTGTAGGGTGGATGAACCTTTTATGGTTCTATGTGGTGTGCAGGGTGGACGAGCCTTCTGTAGCCCTTATGTGGTGTGCAAGGTGGGCGAAAAGGTGTTTGGTTGGTTGGGTGGGATTTTTGATTGTCGAATAATTTACGCATATGAGTTTATTTCTATTTGTATGATCATTAGCACATTTATGAAATGCTTTGAATAGTCTTTGTTGATTGGTTACATGAGTGTTTGGAATGATAATATAAATGTGTGCACTTTGTTAATGATAACTTTCCGTTTATCAGATTGTCGTTTAAGATATTTGTATGTGATTTGTAAACATATACTTTACTGGATTATATGTTAAGTCACTCTATCTATTTTTGTTTGCCTATTTCAGACTCACATTGAGCTCGTGTAGCTCACCCTTTAGTGTTTTTACCTTTCAAGTGCTTTCGTGTTCTGAAGCTGGACTCGGCATACCAGAGGTCTTGGAATAATAAGTTTTGAGGAAAGCTAATAAAGTTTTTCTTCAAGTTTAAATTTATTAAATTGTTTTGGTTTGTAAGTGTTTATGGGAACTATGGATTTATATTTCTGAATGTTTTTAACGTAACTTAAATTTCTGTTTTGAAGCCTAAATTGTTAAATGGTTTAGTTTGAATTTAGCAAACTGTGTTCGTAATGAGATTTTAACAATTCTTTTTGTAAAATTATTTTTAGATCACTTCAGTGATCAGTGTAACCTCCAAGATTCAGTCAAAACTTCTAGGCTAGGTTTTGGGGGTGTTACATTATGTTTATTACTTTATATATTTTTAAAGATTTTTCAAAATTTTTATGTATGCTTGTCACATGGCATACTGAAAGGTTGCCATGAGTCACTGTCAAATAAGGTATCAACGTCACATTAGCATAAACTAACAATGTTAATACACATGTGCCAAATTATTTGAAGGAATAAAGATAGCCTATACTTGTAACACCCTCTTATCCAACCCGATTGTCGGGTCTGAGTAGCAAAAGATCACATTTGTTGCCGAAACAACTACGAATACAAACCATCTAATTCATAACACCATTCATGTAAACATAAGCACTTTAGTATAAAAACATGATACACTAACTTTCCTGGGACTTATACGGGCTTTTGAAAGCTTTAAGGTTAACTCAAAATAGAATTAGGACTGAATTGTAAAAGTTTCAAAATACAATATCGACATCATAATGTGAGGGGGTTCCTTGCCGCGACGTGACATATTGACTTGGCCCTTGTCACAATGATGGGGTTACTCATCATGCTGTGGCTTGGAGCCCAAATCTCGCCGTGATGACATTCATGTGACGTCAAAACGTCACACACTATTTTTGCAATTTTACCTTTGATTAAAACTTGCAAGTTTACAAACCAATAAATATACACATTCCAATCAATTTCCATCTAACATATACCAAACTAATGCACCAAAACAAAAATATATGAACTTTGTTCAACATGTACCAAGTATCATTTCCTATAACCAATTCCTAAGCCATTCAAACAAAACACAAATGAAATTTCCTACTTCTTTATGACCATTGACATTACATCATGGTATGATATTCTAAGCCAAAATTAAACCTTTACAGCCAAGTCTAACTAATCAAATTCACATAACAATCATCTAAACCAAAATACCTATGCACATAACTAGAATCTATTAACTTACTTCAAACATACAAAATTTTGATACAAAATACATAAAGCATATGTTTGCACCAATCCAACCAAACACAACTTCAAATTGCAAAATTATACACTCTACACACATATCACTTACTTATGAGCATACTCAATATCATTAACCATATCCACATAAACCAAATCGGCACTCAAGTTTATATAGGCATAAAGTATACCAACTGTGACTCAACTAGATAGGTGCATGCTAAACTATTTAAAAACATAAATGCACCAACATTGTTGAGTCGGGTTCTATTCCTGGATGCTAAGATGAGTCTCCCTTGATCCATTGAAAATCTAATATACCTACGCATAGAGAAAACAAAACCGTACGTTCAGTGGTATTTTTATAATTCAAGTATATAATATTAGCATTAATAATTCTACCTTAAGTAAACATGTAGAACTATATGCACATATCTACCATATACTTATAACTTAGAGTTTCTAAGCTTTAGATCTTCAATATAAGCATGCCAAGTGTATAACACTAACACCAATTCATGCCACTTCAATACAATCTATATAGAGATTTTATTATGCTTATAATAACAATATTTTAAACATATCAATGACTGATTGAGAACTAATGTTATTGAGATTGAATGGTTCTGCGATTATGTGACTGAGTGTGTTTTTAACATGCACTAAATATTGTTATCTGCCGGTACATCCGTTGTGAATGTACCAACTGGTTCTATAGAGCTTTGTAAGTATGTTCCGCGTCTAAACTGCTTTTTAGCTTTTAGTTCCATTTCGGTAGTTAGCTGGTTTTGTAACGCCTCGAATTTTGGGCCTAGAAGTTTGAGTGTTTGAGCATAAGGACAATGAGGAGGTTGTAACACCCCGAACCCGGCATAGACATTATGGCCGAATCTGGTGGCATCACATAAGAGTGTTTTATTCTTTAGAAACCCATTTCAATTATCAAAACTTGTCCAAATTATTATCTTTCCTTTAACGCGGAAGCTTCGAAATTATTCGTTCATACTAAAACCTTTAATTAAGTTTTAAAAACACATTGGCAGTGTCATAGTTTATAATTCAATAAAAATAACAGTTTAAACCCCATAATAAAACCACAAGCCGTCCAAGTCCCAACTTACATAAAATGACCTAGTAATGTAGAAGAAAAATAATAAAAACATTAAAGTCTTAAACCATAGCAATCGTTAGTGGTCACCGACGATCCCTCCGCTGCACCAATCCATCTATTGCTGGGGATTACCTAACAGACAAATAAAATGAAGGGGTAAGTTTTCGCAAACTCAGTGTGTATATCCCCACAGTAAAGTATGCATATAACAAACATCAGTCAATTAGTCATCATTCGGGCCTGAGCCTTTAACAGACACGGTGTAGGGCTTTGCCCACTTCGAACAGAATCAGATATATGTTTGGGCCTTAGCCCATACAGTCATACATGCATATCAGATCAGAATAGTACATGCCCACCAACCTTGCACACCATCTCCTTCTACCCTACACACTATGTGGGGATAAAATCGACCCACTCAGCCTTACACACCAAATATGGGGATAAAATCAACCCATCCAACCCTACACATCGTGTGGTACCATGAAATGACACATAATAAATAATAGCAGCGTAGCTGCTAGATAAACAGCTAAAAAGCCTTTCAGTTTTCCTTCTCTTCAATATCAATCCCACCCCAATGCAATGCAGCATAAATATCATGACATGCTTTAATGCAGAACAGTAGCTCATACATACAATTATATACAAAACAGAATCAATACACATGTTAATATCACATGCTATCTCATATAATCAGAACATAGAACGGGTCTAAGATAACCTTACCGACCCTATAGCAGGTCACAATCGACTTGGGTGACCCGTGAAACCTTTCAGAACAATTTAGTAAAATAGGCTTACACGCCATTATGGTCTGCCCATGTGGGCCTACACGCTCGTGTGGCCCACACGGCCCAACTTGGCCTTGCCCATGTGGATCATAAGGCCTGGCCCAAATCCTCACACGCCTGTGTGGTTTCACCCCTGTGGGCCCACATGCTCGTGTGGCCTACAGGGCCTATTTGACTTAGCCCGTGCCTCGCACACGGCCTAACTAGCCTCACACGTCCGTGTCCGTTGCGTCCGTGTGGCACGCGCACTATAACACCCTGAATTTGGGCCTAGAAGTTTTGGGCCTTGAGCATGGGAGCGGTTGGAAGCAGCTTATAATATTTTGTTGTGCATGTAAATTCCGTTAATGAAGGCTTGTTTCAGTGGTTAAGTGTGTTGAGAAGTGTTGGAGAAGTCTTGGGTTCAAACCTGAACTCTAGCAAAAATTTTGGTTTAAGGTGAATTAAACCCTGGGTGTAGTAGGTAGGCCTTAAAAATATTGTTGGTGAATTTGTGCCACAAAAAGCCTTGTGGTCTAGTGGCAAAATAGCGCTACATAAGAGGCAGGAAGGTTGCGTTATAGAGTTGGCAAGGAGGTCCAGGGTTCGAAACTCATGGCAATCAAAGAGCTTTTATTTTGCTAACAGGGGGCGGCAAGAGTTGGTGTTGAATTTAAACTCTGATGATGGGGGGATCCCACATCGGGAAGCTAACATAAGAGTGGATGCGAAGCTGGCTTTAAATAGGGAGAACCATGAGGAGAGTAAAGGTACCTTTCTTGGCTGATCCCTTTCGCTTTATGGCGGGCTCGTTTGGGTTGGGCTTCGGCTAAAAGTGCTCGGAGCGCGGATGAACTCCAGTCTCCTATCAGGTGTGTATTTCTCACTACTCTAGCTGTAGGACGGCTACTTCGGGCCATGTGGGCCCAATGGGCCTATAGGCCCAATTGGATAGTTGCTTGATTGTGTAGTAAATATTGGACTAGATTAGGTGAATCTCATATCTGTGGCTAGATTTGGGCTAAAAGGGCCACACGAGCGTGTGGGCCCATTTGGGCCGAGAATGGACCCTAGGCCCATTCGCATTGTTATCTCTGTTTAGAATACTTTAGTTTACCAAATTACTGAAATACCCTCGAGTTGTAAAATTACCAAAGTACCCCCGATTTACAGAATTATCGTTTTACCATTGATTTACAAAATTACTAAAATACCCTTGATTTACAAAATTACTGAAATACCCTTGGTTTACAAAATTACTGAAATACCGTTGGTTTACAAAATTACAAAAATACCCACGATTTGTAAAATTACCGAATTATCCTCGATTTGTAAAATTACATAAATACCCCCAATTTGTAAAATTACAGAAATACCCCTGATTTATGAAATTACAGAAATACCCTGATTTGTAAAAGTACCGTTTTACCTCTAATTTGCAAAATTACTATTTTACCCTTAATTTGTAAAATTATCGTTTTACCCCTAATTTGTAAAATTACCGTTTTACCCCTACTTTGTAAATTATTGTTTTACCCCTAATTTGTAAAATTGCCGTTTTACCTCTAATTTGTAAAATTACTGTTTTACCCCTGATTTGTAAAATTATCGTTTTACCCTTAATTTGTAAAATTATCGTTTTACTCTTGATTTGTAAAATTACCGTTTTACCCTTGATTTGCGAAATTATTGAAATACCTCTGTAGGGTAGAATTACCGAAATACCCCTGAGGGTAGAATTATCGAAATACCCTTGTAGGGTAAAATTATCGAAATACCCCTGTAGGGTAGAATTACCGAGATACCATTGTGAGGTAAAATTACCATTTTGCCCCTAGGGTGTTAAATGACTGTTTTGCCCTTGTGGGCAAATGACTGACTTGGATTGTGTGTTTGACGGATTTGATTGTGAATATATGTTGGTGATATGAATGACTAGACTATGATTGTTTGATTTAAATATGGGCATGATATTCTGCATACATGACATGTTGCATGGGTTGGGATTCTGTACGGAGGAAGTACTGTACTGGTGACTATGTCACATTCACTGTTACTGGTGGCTATGCCACAATTACTGATGCTGGTGGCTTTGCCACATTTACTATTTTTGACAGCTATGCTGCATTATTATTACTGACAGCTTTGCTACGATACTGATATTGTGGGTTGTGTGCCGTTATTGTGGGCTTTGTGCCATTACCGAAGGCTTTGTGCCATTACCGAAGGCTTTTTGCTAATATCACAGGCTTTGTGCCAATTATAGACTAATTATCGAAGGCTTTGTGCCACGTATTCTGTTAAGTGGCAATGCCACGAATGCTGAAAGAGGCTTTGCCCCATATTACTATTCTGGTGGCTTGGCCACAAATTATTGTTACTGGCAGCTAAGCTGCAACTGAGGTGTACTAGTTGGGTGGGTTGAGTTATTCCCCACATGGTGTGCTGGCTGGTATGGGTGGTGTGTTGACTTGATTGGGTTGGGCTTTGCATTCATCATTATCATTCACATTCCAATTCTGATTCTGATTCTGTTAATTGATACTAATTCTGATTCTAATTCTAATTCTGATTTTGATTCTGATTCCAATTCTGATTCTGATACTGATATTGCCTTTGATTCTGATTTTGATTCTGATTCTGATTCTCATTTTGATTCTAGTTCTGATAATGTTTTCTGATTCTGTAATGGGCTAATGCCCATCTGGTGCAGTCTGTTATAGTGGGCTACGGCCCAATTGATACTGGAACTGTGGTAGGGCAAACTTTTTAATTCTTTTACATGACTGACTGTTCGTATTTGTAGTAGGGGATTACACACTGAGTTTTTGTAAACTCACCCCGTTTATTAACCTTTTAGGTAATCTCCAGCCTTAGACGGATCGAAGCTGCGAGGGACTCGAAGAAGGCCGCACACTACTTATGCTTTCTGTTTTGATTATTTACTCTCAAGTACTTTATTTTGGGTTTGGTTTGTAATAAGGCCTTTTATAATTTCTGGATTTTTATTTTAAGGTTTTTATTTACTTTGAATTATATCTATTAGAGGTGAATCGTGGTTTTCCAAAATGTTAACTGTTTTCGAACACTACGTCTTCCGCAACTAACTAAATTAAGCTTTAGCAACAAAGAAGGTTTTAAAGGTAATAATGTTTTTAAAAGGGATTAACTTTTAGTTGACCATGTTTTGAAAACAAACAAACACAAGTTTTAGTTTGCAACAAGTTTCTTTAAGAAGGGTTTCTTTGAAAACATGGTTCTCGAAAAACACTTCAATGTGGCACGCTAGACTCGGGCCTAACTTCTAGGCTGGGTATGGAGTGTTACACGTACGGCCCTATTCGTCGACCACATGACTGTGCCTCACACACGGCCTCCACACAGGCAATCCACACGCCTGTGTGGCGTAGACAGTTTCATTTTCGGCTTTTATCGAAACGCAATTTCAGAGCGATTGGGGTACACACCTGGTTTATTTTGGTCTCAAAATCACTCCTGAACACTTTGGAACCTATAATCGTCAATCGTAAGCCCAATTTTAGTCACTTATATTAAATAGTTAAATAATGATAAATTCTAAAAACCAACAATAGCCTTACCCTAAACAAAAATCAACGACTCTTCATTGATCAGAATACCGCTTAATGATCCCCAGAAACTAGATTATCTCCTAATCAAGGAAACACATTCCCTTAAACCATAAATAATCCAAAGTTGACGGTTAAAGCACTAAAACTTACCAAAAACGTAAAGGCAATCGAAGGCGTGAGGAGGATGTCTAAACAAGTCGAAGAACTAAAGAAAATAACCGCAAAATAGGTAGGCGAAAAGGAAGAAATGGCGGTAATAGAGAGGGAGGAGAAAGAAGGAAATTTGACAGTAAGATAGGGTAAAAAGAGAACAGTTTGTTTGCAAAAAGAAAACTAATCAAGGAAAAATCTGATAACCCCTCAATCCCTCTACTAGCAACCAACACTCAGAGTCCCCTCTAATTCAAATTCTTTGCCAGAATCAGTAACAAAAATAATGCCATCACCATGATTCGAACTCAAGACCTTCCACCTATTCACACCCCTTTTAGCCACTAAACCAGCAGGCCCATACTGATAAGTTTTTTACAAACAAATTTTTTTAAGCTTATTAACCAAAAGCCAGACTTTATTCAAATAAAACCAAAATTTAGCCCAAGTTTAGACTTGAACTTGGGACCTCTCCAACACACCCAAAGCACAAAGCCACTAAAGCAGATAACTATTTGTGTCCAATTAAGGCAGAAACACAAACAAATATATTTATGCTAGAAAATCACCAAAAACTAAAATTTTGAAAATTTGGGGTGTTATAGAGGTGCATAAAAGTTAAGTTGTGCGTTACAATGATAAGAATGGGCCTGCTGGTCTGGTGGTTAAGTAGAGAGTTGTTACGCTTGAGGACCTGAGTTCGATTCATTTTGCGAATTTTTTAGGGAGTTATTTTAGTATTCATTTATTATTTAATATTTTTATTTTAAATTTTTTATATTATTTTATATTATTTTTATTATTATTTCTATTTTTATTTTTTTCCACGTTCTGCTCATTTTCCCCCTTTCTTTCTCTGCAACTTGGGATTCTTTCGGCTCTCAAAAATATTTCTTAAAAACTGTTCATCGGCGGATTTGGTATTGCCGCTCCTTCGTCGCCTTTCTAATTGCAAAAACAGGTGTGGGATCGAATACTGTAACTACGTTGTCTTATTTATTTATTGATGTTACAAACACTCTGTTTGGCTTTTCTTGACTCCTTGCTAACCCTCTTGTTATGGGTTTTTAGTTATTGAAAGTGAAGGGAAAACTCTATTTTCTGATGTACTTTGATAAGGTGATGGTTAGGGACTATTACCGTGGCTTAAACAGTGTTTTCAGGGCTATTTTGGAGAGGTTTCGTAGCAACCTCGGCCGAGTAGATTTGGAAACTAGGGTTTTCGGTCGATTCTGGGTGCCACACGGCTGAGTGGTCTATTTAGAGTTTTTTTCGAAATCCACACAGTTGTGTCCCATAGGCACACAAGTGTGTGAGTTTGAGAATTAGGGACTTGGGGTCACACGGCCTAACCACACAACCGTGTGACAGATTTGGGAGATTAAGGTTCCCACACGGGCGTATGCTTCGGGACACACGGTCGTGTGACTGATTTGAGGCCTAGGGATTCCAGACGAACATGGGACACACGGCCGTGTCTGATGGCCATACAGGCGTGTGACACCTTCACACCGCCGTGTTTGCCTGTACCTTAAATTAGTGAAATTGGACATTGAGTTACAGGGCTTGTTTACACGGTCGTACCCCTGTACCACACGGGCGTGTGTCTCTGTCACACGGCCGTGTACTACCCCTCACACGGGCGTTTGGATCCTTACCTGGCTTGGATTGCTCCACACGGCTGGGGCATACGGGCGTGTGGCTCTAACTCACTAAATTTTGATTATAGGGTGATTTAAGTGCAATCACAATTCTATGTGTTCCAACCCTCGACTAAGCTTACTGAGGGTTGATATGACTCTGCTCTAACTGCGGTTTGAGGATTACTTATGTTTGGTTGTATGGAATGTTAGGTACTGAATCTGAGTGTATAAGTGTGCACATTTTTGTAACTGATTGACTGATTGTATGCGGTTGCTTCTGAATGACTGTCTAAAATTGTGCTCTGAATTGGTGCATCTGCATTCATACATTTGCATAAACCATCTTGGGGTGGGATTTTGAAGAGAAGGAAGACTGATTTGATCTGGCAGCTCAACTGCATAGAGGATCATTGTTGCCGCGCAACCCAAGATGACATTATATAGATGGTATAGCGGTTTATCGTATTGCACTGTACTGCATGTTCGCTAGCTTTGCTATGTACTACTGTTTGTTTTGGCAATTCATACTGCATATCTGTACTATGGTAATCCGCATTGCACACTGTAAGCCCCAATACCCAAAGGGTTGAGGGCAATCCCAATACCTTGATGGTCATGGACAATAATGATAATCATCGTTTTCGGGCAACCCGGGATGATATATCTAAAGATCTGTACCGAAAGGCTCTTAAGCTTGATATACTAGCAGCTCGACTGCAAAATGGGTGGGTTATTTCATAACTCATTTGCACTCATATGCATCTGACTGAATGTGATACTGTTACAGGATGTGACTGCAATATCGGATTGACTGTTCGACTAAAATATTTGAATGTGTGATTGACTAAAATGTCTGATTGTATTATTTGACTGAAAGGCACTCGTGCCTAAGAGAACCTTGTAGACTTGACTGGGACTATCTGACTAGATAGTTAATTTGATGGGCTATGGCCAGGCTGATACTGGTTCCATTAAGGGCATAGACCTAGTCTTTAACATTTGAGAACTACTGCTACTATGTCTGACTGAGCCATATGACTGTAAAGTTACATATAGGGTAAGTTGATGACGGGTGCATATGCACAACTATCATCTGACGATAAGGTTTGCTTGCATATATCAGCCAGTCTGTAAAGTTCGGTATGTTGGTTCTACTTCGTAGCTGATCCTGAACTGATTCCAAGCCTTTATGTTTTTATGTTTCCGTGGTTTTACTTGTTTGGTCTCACACTGAGCTTGAGTGGTTCACCCCCTCTTTTGTTTGCTTTCAGGTATAGTTCTGGATGCTGTTGATGGACTCAGTGCGGAGGTCGCGGACAGTCTTGGCGTAATGGATTATTTGGTTATGATTTTCAAATTTTATTATTGTTTAAGTTTGAACTATAAGGATTTATAATGTTGTGGTGCAGTTTCTGATTTATGTTTAATTCGTATATTTTAAACCAGTTTACATTGAGTTTTATTGCAAACTGTTACTAGTTGGCTAATAAACGTTTTCAAATAAATTGTTGTTTCATTGGGATAAAATATTTGGTAAAATTTTTCTAGGATCACTTCGGTGATCAATGTAGCATTTCGAATTCGGTTTAGTCTTCTAGGCCGGGTTTAGGGTGTTATAGGTTTTGATCTCACACTGAGCTCGTGTAGCTCACCCCTTTTCTATTTCCCTTTCAAGTACCTTTCGGAATTCTGTTGCTAGACCTAGTACATGGAGGCCTCGGATAGTCACGGTTGCGAAAGCATATTTCAGTTATATTTTCTAATTTATGTTTTGATTACACTATTTTGAAATTGTAAAGAATTATAATATTGTGGTACAATTTCCGTTTTAATTTTTTATTAGTTTATTTGATTCTGACTATTTATTGAACTTGTCCGTAATTCTTATTAATTGATATTTAAACAATTAAATGGTTTCAGAAATGGAATTTTTGAATGACTGGATTTGCAAAATTTTCTCATGATCACTTCGGTGATCAATGCAGCATCCCGAATTCGGTCTAAACTTTTAGGCCAGGTTTAAGGTGTCATAAAAAATCTATAGCGATTGGATTTTATGATTTAGTCCCTGAACTTTAATTAAGCACTAATCTAAAAAAATTACCTATCCAAAATTCAATTCATTTATACACTAATTCCGTAAATATTCTTATTTGATATTTATGAACTCGGTTTATAAAAACGATGTCCCAAAACTATATTTTCTAACACCACTGCAACTAATCAAATTTAATTTAATAAATCCTTAATTAACCATAAACTAAGACTCAATAACTAAAGATAGTGGAATTTTCCATCATCATCCACCAACTCATAATATAAAATGGTTTATTTCTCACTTCGATCCTTTAGTAAAATAAATGTCTATGGTGATTGAATTTTACAATTTAATTCCTATACCTTAATTAATCATCAATTCAACAAAATTACTAGATCAAAATTTAGTATATTACTATATTAATTAATATGTAATATCTACGGACTCGAGTTACAAAAATGAGGTTTCGAAATTATATTTTTCGATATCACTGCAAACCGGACTGTTACAATACCACATCAATAGATGCACCATTTTTCTACTAGAACTAGTACATATCAATACCGGTTTGTTCTGATGTACTGTTACAAATTTATAAAAAAATTTATAAAATATTTAATATATGTATATTTTAATATTTAAAAATATTAAATAAATGATAATAAATAAATTTTAAATATAAAATATTTGTCAATACACTCTAAAATAAAAATTTATCATTCAAAAAGTCCAAAATTAAAAAAAAAGAAAAATCATGTATTAAATGATAATATAATCCACAACATTAGCCCATTCAACATTAACATACATACAAAAGATTGGAAAAGTTGCTTGAAATCAAGCTGAAGGCTGAAATTTTAGTGATTTAGGCATTCAACTTCTATCCCTCTTCCGACAAAAGAAGGTATAGGTGATGAGGATTTCGTTTTGACCGTGACTGAGTTTATATTTTAAATTTTAAAATTTAAAATTTGTCCAATAAATAAAATTATAAAAAAAAAATAAGCGCATCATGTTTCACCCAGTATGACTGGGATTGATCAAAACAGGCGGGTACGACCATACTCATCAATGTTAATCGAAACCGATGCGAAACTGGTGACTGTGGAAAGACTATAAATCTACGTATTAACTAGATAAAAGAAATACCAATTAAGTAGAAATAGACAAATTCAACCGCACTTTGGTTTTTGGTCAACGAACTTCAACGGGGATTAATCAATCTCTTTACAAATAGGTTCTAACCTGCCAAGTAATCATACTCGTACACGTTGCTCATGGTTTATACTTCAAACAGTAAAACAGGCTATGAAACCTGAAAATCAAATCCCAATCAACAAATATTTATCTCGCTATTCAAATTTGATTGAATATATTGATTCAGTGTGTCGATCAACCAGCGAGTCTTTATACTTCCTCTCCTCTCTCTCTTTCTCTTTTAAATTTCAGAGAGAAAAAAAAAAAAAAAAACTCAGTTCGTAGTTCGTACACCAAATGAGAATACCAGTATTCGAACCATCCCTCAAACCCCTTAAACGATCCCAAAGACAAACCATGTGGCTCAGGAGATAATTAATTAGGAGTGGCCACCTTGTTACTGTACAAGGACGCAAGCTAAAAGTTGAGAATTATGATATTATTGAGTTTAGAAAGAAACGGATATTATCAAATAGGCTTCTAGAGTGCTAACCTATGAAAATGGTAGACATCTTGGTTTATTCAAGATAATGGTTGACAATGCCACCCCATCTAGGAAAGAAGTTCACTATTTATTTATATTAATACCATTCTATGTATTCATTAACATAACTGTTGTAACACAACCTTCTGACATTAGTAACTAAGGTATGATTCATTTTATATTAGTATATATAGGGGTTATTGACCTGTTATACACTAGCATTCACCGCGTCAAACGGTGGGCCGAATATGAAAATGATGAGGTGAAACTCCAATGTCAAATTCGCAGTTATAATCCTGATCGAAGAGCTGGTAATTGGAGATCATGATGATCAGTAGTAGTGGGGCTGCAGTAGTTTGTGGTGTGGTCATCGAAGCAAGCTAATTGCCTACATGTCTCTGTTTGACCATTGAGCTGAGAAGCTACAAGCCGATCAAGTACTGCCCAGTTGGTGAGCTTAGAGTCATTGTTACCAACTGAGTTGGGATCACCACTGACCTGGTTGGTGATTGAACATTCATTGTCCGTCAACATGGGTTGGTAACAGTTCTGGCTGCTGGTGGAGTTTGGGCTCTCTAAGCTTGGGAGTTCCATGAATGAGTCGGCCGGGTAGACGTTGCTGGTGGATGTCTCCATGGGGCTGAGGAATCTCCTACTCGTACAATTGTTAGCTTCACTATCGTCCTTGCAATTCCTTTCCATGTATTCTAGTATCTGCTCCAAGGCTCCATCATTGAACGCACGGAACATACGGTCCCTCGCTTTTGCAGTGAGAGATGAGCTAATATGGCTGTCTAGGGTTTTGTGGTGATTTTTCTTCTTAAAGACACGACAAACCACCCATCCCTCTTCTTGTGGCCCCTCCCCCATAGCATTAGAGACCTTGATCCCAAAAAAAAAAAATGTTAATATTAATTAAATGGCCAAAACTTTGTAGGAAAGTTACATGGGCCGTAGATTATTTATTTTCAGATCCTAGCATTTTCTTTTTTCTTTTTCCTAAGCTGTTTATATACGATAAGATGCAACACTTCCAAGATCCAACCTGAAAAGCTAAAGTTTCAACAATTTTTCTCCCTAATAGTGAATGATGTTGTAGCTGATTTTGATCATTGAAAACTACTGGCAATATAATGAAGGAGGGGAGGGGGAACTAAGAAGGTTTCAGCTTAAAGGTTTACCATATTGGTTTCAGCGATGCTATCTTCTAGTCTGTATTCATGCATGATCCAATCAGATTTTTGGCCATGAGGAGCTCGTCCTTTGTAAAACACCAAAGTCTTCCTCATCCCAATCCGGCGGCAGTTGCTACATATAACTTTGTCACGGCCGGTCGCTTTCCAAAACCCAGCAGCCGTGGCACGGTTGGTCCGAGTCCCAGTAGGGTACTTCTTGTCTTTATGGCTAAAAAAGTACCAATCATTCTGGGGAGTGGCTCCAATTTTGCAGCTCTCTGGATAAGTTACAATATTGATGAAGTAAATGGCAATGGAACACATAAATCAATACTTAGATATGTAAGTAAAATACCTTGAATATCCCATGGCTCAAGCTTGTTAAGATCAACATCCTGAATTACATCCAAATCGATCTTCTCATAGGAAACCTTTTTCCTGAGGTAGTATTGCAATAGCTCCTCTTCGGTTGGATGGAATCGGAATCCGGGAGGGACGTGAGTTTGTCCATTTACAGATATGCTCATGTTTTCTGGCATTTAAGAAAAAAGAATAAATGAAGAGACCAAAAATAAACTAGGAAAGGAAGATGATAGAGGTGGTGTACCAAATGGAGTATGTAGAGAAGTCTATATATATACACGTGTGTGTACGTTGCAGGACATAACATGGCCAAAAGATCCTACAATGAAATTACTGCTTTGTGTACTAGTTTAGTTATAGACTGCTTGGAGAAACGACAGTGGGTTGAATTGTAATGTTGAAAGGAGGAGGCAGGGAGAGGTGGGACCCAGTTGGAGGTTGCCTCAATCAAGTAAAAAAAAAAAAAACACTAAACTAGGACCATAAAAAATAAGACCTCCACAGAAAACTACATTTCACCCTTCTCTTTTTAACTCTTCTCCCTGAGGGTGAGGGCTCAGTGAACTGCAACCACCGCCCCCAACGAGATAACGATGAGGGGAGTGAATAGTCTTCTTCAAAAACTCTATCATGGCTGATTTTCAAGTTCAGTTGCATTTACTTGGTATTATCTTTTATACACACATAATAAATTCTTTTTCAAATTGATCTCACTTTATCCGCAGCGCCTCAAGCAGTGGCACGTAATATTAATTTTAGTTAAGAAAGTTTGGAAAGGTCACCATTCTAATCATTTCATGTATGCTCTGATTTCCTTACCTTTCATCATTAATTTTGGTTAAGATAAAATGACGGATCAACCACTTCATACTTTACTTGTATACTAACCGGAATTATCTTTCAAATACATATTTATTTGGCATGTGCCGCTTGTATATGACATTAATTAGTATTTACTCTTTTCTAGATATGACGGTGGTTGTGATTGAATTAAGTCATAATTTAATTGAATAAGGTTTTTCTTTTTCACCCAAAAATTATTATTTTAGTTTAATTAATTAATTTTTAAAATTAACTAAATGTAATATTAATTTTTGTATAATTTTGGGGTTTTAAAGATATTTTGTATAATTATGATAAATTATATAAAATATAGAATAAATTGAGATAGAAAAATATAATGGCAAAACTAAACATAACATGCCACAAACACAACTAAATTTAAGAATATGAAAAAAAAGGCTATGTTAAAGTATTATACTATTAAAAATCACATACACAATAAGAGCACATAAATATTTTTTTTTCTAAATTGTATAAGTATGAATAATTATAAATTAAGACACAATATAAACACAATACAAATTCATAAACTTTTTTATAAATAATTACACGGTGACAATTTATATATGCAAAATATGATATTAATTCAACATAAAAAAGATTACGATATAAGATAAAAACAACATGAAATGATATATATATATATATATATATATATGATGTTATGACTCTTTTAATAAGCGATCAATATTTTAATATTAATACAACATTAAATAAATTAGTATATAACATAAACACAAACTTAAAAAAAAAAAAAAAAAAACAAATTAGCAAGACCACTGTTTACAGAATTAGATTCACTAGATTTAGAATCAGTCATGTTACCGGTTTAAAAAAATGGTTGAATTTGTTGATATGCGGCGGATACAAATAAGTTTAACCCAGTTAAAAAATTAGTTGAATTTTTTTCTCTATTTTATAATATTTTAAAAATTTATGATTTTCAATAATTTATTCAATTGATTTGAACAAATTGATCGGATTGGAAGCCGATAATCTGATCAATTCAAATTCCAATTTAATTTTGAAAATCTTGAATGTGACATATGATTAATAATTAATATACAAGACAAAAAATAAAATAAATGTGAAAATATATAAAATTGTTATGAATATATTATTAGATGGATGTCCATCAAAATCAAGATAAGTTTTGATGTACTTTAAATTCTGATAGTGATTAGAAGTAGATCTCTACTTCATTTATACTTCTTATGCCTATAAATAAAGACTTCGGAGAAGCTTTGTAAAGATTTCGATTAATCAATAAAAATATGTTCTCTCTTTACTCTCCCATTCTCTTTGTTCTTTACTTTTTGTCTTTTTATCTTATAACATGTTATCAGCACGGTTCTCTTTTAATTATTTTTCTCCACAAGTCACAAAAATATCCCAAAATTTACTATTGTTGATTGATTCCTAGAGCTGTTGTTATTTCAATTGAGGCTTGTGCACTATAGGTAATCATTAGAGCCTTTAACCACTCAGCTAGGGTGATAACGGTGATGTTCAAGACTCTCAGGTATAATTTACTATGATTTATTTATTGTATCATATTTATTATAATTGTAGACTAATCATGACAACATGAATAGATAGTTTGATTTAAAATTCATACATGTTTGCGATGGTGATTATGAAATAAAAAATCTATTGAGATGTTTATAAGTTCGTCCTAGTAAATCTATTGCATTCCCCAAAGTGAATGCAAGCATAAAAGAAAATAAAAACTAATATTATTTCAATATTTGGTAGTACAAAATTAGTGAAATAATATTGAAATAATATTAGTTTTTATTTTCTTTTATGCTTGCATTCACTTTGGGGAATGCAATAATATTAAAATAATATTAGTCGAAAGAAGATCACAAAGATAGTCACAATCAAAATGAATGCAAGCATAAAAGAAAATAAAAACCAATATTATTTCAATATCTTGTGATAGTTAATTCATTGGTTTTAAAAGATATTTGTAATGGATCTCATTGAGATTGTGAATGAGGAAAAAATGATATTTCATATGAGTCAAAAGAGGATTGAATTATTGATTACTCTTGTTATTAAATTGAATTGATTGTGACTATCTTTGTGATATTCTTTTGTCATCATCCCCATTAAAGGGTTGAAAGCAAAATATTTAACTGTGAACGATCTATTTATGAGCAATAGAATATGGTAATTCTATCTAAAGCTTGTTATGGTTGGATGCACCTGAAGTTGCAACTTTTTTTTTAAATAGTGAGTATAACTCTACAGTATTCAAAATAAGTTCTTAACTAAAATTACTTGGAAAAATATTATTGATGAGAACTTGCAAAAGAGTAAACTTATGTATGAAAAGTAATTGGTTATGTGCCTGTTGTACACTTGGAAAATAAGATTCACTCTCAAAGTTTGCTATTAATAGATTTTTATCGGATTCAAAGTCTACTACTGGAGTTTAATTTGCTTACTTCTTGATAAAATAGTCAAGACTCAACGCAGAAAAAAAGGGAAGCGAATATTGCATATAATTGTTTGGAATTTATATTTATTTTGTTGACTTGGTGACATTATAAACTTCACATTGATTTAGACATTTCCGGTAGTAAATGTTACAATAGTACTTATAAGTGGATACAAAGTAAAAGGAATGACAATAAATGTATCAATTTGTCACAAGTTATATTGACACTATTAGTACAATTGAAATGCATGTTAAAGTAAACTAAAAGTTTACTGATACAAATACATTTACTACTTGGCGTGACTAGTTAGTCCATCTTGGATCTTATATGATGCGAAAATTAATTGAGAATTCATATGAACATTCATTAAAAAACCAGTAGATTCTTCAATTTAAAGAATTCTCATTTGTTGCTTGTTCTCAATGAAAATTTATTCGTAGAAACTCACTAGCTAAAGTTGAGATTTAATGTTTTGCATTTCTGAAATGAATATGGGCTCATTCATCCACCATGTGGATGATTTTGATATTATATGATTTTGGTAGATGCATCTACAAAATAATGACATATGTGTTATCAACTTGCAACTTATTGTTTGCAAGATTGCTTGTTTAAATAATTAATTTCAGATCATTCAATTAAGACAACTCATCTTGCTAATACTGATGAGTATATATCTGTCTTTTATTGATTGAATTTGAAAAACTTCTATAAAAGTTTGTTATTTATGCACATAATGGTTTAGAGAAATTATTGATTGAATGGCTCTGATTAATATCTAAACCATTACTTATGAGAACTAAAATTCCTATTTCAACATGAGATTATGTTTATTTACATGTTGTACGCATCAAGCCAATAAGTTATAAATACTTCCCATTATAATTGGTTTTTAGTCAAGAGTTAAATATTTCTCATCTTAAATTTTTTGTATGTGCGTATATGTTCCAATTGCTCTACCACAATGCACAAAGATGAGTGAATACTCAAAGAAAGTTGAGAATATATATTAATTACATGTTTCATTGTATTATTAGATGTTTTGAATGTATTGAAGATTCTATTAGGACATGATTTGTGATTACTATTTTGATTCGATAGTTTTCCCGACGTTAAGGAGAGAGAAATAATAACTTGTAATGAGTTAGAGGAAGAATAATTTGAATTAGGGGAAGAATAATTTGAACCAAAAGTTCAACAAGGATAACTCATTACAAATTAGTTGTTAGATGTATTTACAAAGTTAATGAGAATAACCAAGTGTTATATATCATCTAATATTTTAATTTAAATCAAAATCCTAGTAGGACAATTAGTTAGAATAAAAAATAGATTGATCGATTCCAAAGATAAAAATTCTTCTAGATGGTCATATAGTAGAGGTGGGTGCTCTAGAAGAGACCCAAGACATTACTAAAACTCCAGAAGAGATTCAGGTTCCTAAAACTAAATATTAAAATAGTAAAAATAAGAGACATCGATAAGTTATGTCAATTCGAGAAAATGTCGAACCGATAATAAAAGTGGTCGAAAATAGTTTTAAATAATAAAATAAAAGGAGGATATTGAATAAATCTATTTAGAAATATAGATATGAAATAAATTGGTCAAAATAGAAAGATGCAACTCAAGTACAATTAAATTCGTAGAGTTTTTTTGACCAACAATCCAAATATCTAAAGGTATAAAACCTGCAAAGGTGCAAATGAAGTAGTTTTGCAAAAGAGGAATAAAAATATGAAGTTTTTTTGCTAAGTCTTGGCATTGATTATGAAAAGATATAATATTCTTTTGTGGTGGACGCAATAACCTTTAGATATATTATTTTGAAAATTCATAAAAGATTTAACTTGCGTCTAATAATTGTTGTTACAATCTTTTATGAACCACTATATAGTAAAGTTTATATTAAAATCTTGAAAGATTTAGAATGCTAGAAACATGTTGAAATTCTCGGGAAATTGTTCATTTATATGAATTGAAATAATTTGAACATATGTGGTAAATAGTAGTTGAAGGAAGATTATAAAATGATCCAAAATACCTATTTGTGTTTTTATAGAAGAATCATGATTAAAGTTTGCTATGATTATTCTTAAAACTCCTGAAGAGATCAAAATATATTTTCCCAAAATTTCCCCTTACTCATGACTTTCAAAAGAATGGTGATATAAATGCTTAGGAAATACATTCAAATAGTCATTTGAAAGACTAGTATTCAAGATTGAATACGTAGCATATAAGAAAGTATTTGATGTTTTCATGAAGGAGAGTAAATACATAAAGTACTCTTTTTTCCTTAATTGAGTTTTTGTCCCATTGGGTTTTCTTGGTAAGGTTTTTAATGAGACAGCATATTATGCGTATTACAGATATGTGTACTCTTGTTCCTTCACTATGATTTTTTTCCCACAGGGCTTTTATCTTAGTAATGTTTTAACGAGGCATATTACCTATCAATGGACATCCAATGGGGAGTGTTATGAATATCTTATTAAGTGGATGTCCATCAAGATCAAGATAAATTTTGATATACTTTAAATTATAATAGTGATTAAAAGTAGATATCTACTTCATTTATACTTCTTATGCCTATAAATAGAGACTTTAGAGAAGTTTTATAAATATTTCAATTCATCAATAAAAATACGCTCTCTCTTTGCTCACCTATTCTCTTTATTCTTTACTTTTTGTCTTTTTATTTTATAACAAAAATTAATTCTTTTAGAGTAAAAAAGATTTGGCTTAAGGGTGTAAAAAGCCCTCAAACTTTTTCAAAAAAAGCAATTAAGCTCCTGCTCTTTTTATGCACTCAATTGGATACTTGAACTTTCAAAATATATCAAAAAGGCTCTCAAACTTTTTCAAAAAAAGCAAATAAGCCCCTCCTTTTTTTTTGCACTCAAATTGGGTACTTAAACTTTCAAAATGCATTAAAAAGACCCTTAAACTTTTTCCAAAAAAGCTATTAAGCCCCTGCTTTTTTTTTCACTCAATTGGGTACTTGAACTATCAAAATGCGTCAAAAAGATCCTTTGACCGTTAAATTTAATAGTTGGCTATTAAAGTTAATTGCCCCTTAACCACGGCGTGACATGTGGTTAAAAATTTATAAAAAATACAAATCAATAAAAGTTATAAAAAATATTAAATATTAATAAAAATATTTAAAAATTAGAAAAAAATTGTAAAATTTTATAAAAATCATAACAAATTATAAAATACATCAAAAAGACCCTTTAACCATTAACTTTAACCGTTGATTGTTACAGTTAACAACCTCCATTTTTTTTCAGTTAAAGCCATCACGTGTCACAATATAGTATGACATGTGGTGAAAAATGATAAAAAATAAAAATCAATAAAAGTTATAAGAAAATTATAAAATGCTTCTTTTGGTACGATAATTTTTATAATTTTTTAAGAATTTTATATTTCTTTACATTTTTTTATAATTTTCTTACAACTTTATAAAATTTCATAAATTTTTTTCTATTTTTCTATATATTTTATAATTTTTTTACAATTTTTTATGGTTTTTATATTTTCTAATTTTTAGTAAAATTTAAATATTTTTATATTTTTTATTGAAATTTAATAAATTTTAATGAATTTTATTTTTATAAGTTTTTTGTCACATGTCGCATCATGGTTGTTACACGTGGTGACTTTAATTAAAAAAATAGGGATAGTTAACTTTAAAGGTCAATTGTTAAAGTTAATAGTCAAAGGATTTTTTTATGCATTTTGGCAATTTAAATACCCAATTGAGTGCATGCAACCTCCCCAATCTAGTCTAGACGTTAGGCCCAAATTTTGAAGATTATATTGGCCACCGAAATGACCCAATAAGCTATTGGATTTTATAAAACAATCATTTTAAAATATTTGTTTATCTTAGAAGAAAGCTTAGCATATTTTTAGAAAAACTCACGAGTTAGGAAAAAACCCGATTAAAAACATTTTCCTTGTAACGGTGACTACTTTTGGAAGCTTAGTTAATTTTTAATTTATTAATTACACAAATTTATTTGCAGTCTAGCAACAGAAAAGTGATATTTAACTTAGTTTTGTTAAAAACTATGTTTCATGTATAAATAATTAAAATTCATATTTTATCATTTTTAAAATTAAATTAAATGTCATGCATGCTATATAAAACCAAAACCTAAGTCCTATACCACAGTTTAATCATAAAACAATACAATCTTTTGAATAATAGAAAATGCAGATAATAAATATAAATTACTTTAAATAAAAAAAAAAAACATCCTGAGCCGAGACCCTCTGAAAGTCAAGTCCATGTCCTAACTTGGTAGGTTATCTGTAAAGATAGAAATAAAGGGGAAGTGAGCTTAAGAAGCTCAGTGTGAGTTCAATCACAATAAAATAAGTGCAGACAGGGGCCAAGTTGCATGAAAAGCTATAAATCATGTAGAAGGTTTACATGACCGTGTAATACGCTGTGGTCTTGTAGCAAATGCATAAATTGTAACACCCCTAATAAACCGTAAATTATACACATTTTTACCTCATGCTTAGCACATTTATGGATGAATTATTCCTTGATTTGTGGAATTTGATGCTCCTAAACCTTTAAGTTCATGTTTTATACTCAGGTGAGCTTAAGGGAGTGAAAAGAACAAGAAACGGGCCGAAAACGAGAAAATGGGCCAAAGCAAGGAATCAACATGGCCTGGAAGTTCACCACCCGGGCGTGTCACACTGCTGTGCCACATTAACAGGTTCGAGCACGGCCTGGACTTGATTCACACGGGCAACCCACATGGCCGTGCCACATGCTTGAACACGGCCTAGCAAACGACTCACACGGGCGTGGCACATGGGCGTGTCCTTGTCGTGAGGAAGTTCAATTTCACGAGGAAAAAGCTACTTAGGGGCTAAGAAAGACTTTCCAAACTCTATATAAAGACCCTAGGAGGCAACTACAAGGGGTGCATTACTCCCGCCAAGGGTACAGTCTTCTCGCCAAGACGGAGAGCTAAAGGCAGGGAATTACTCGAAGGAAAGCCGATTGATCCATCTCAGAAGCTAGGGTCTACATCAAGACAAATGATCTCCCTTCATTCCTTTCAGGAGTTTTTGGGTTTTCTTATGTTTTGTTATTTTCTTTACTCTGAGATGTTTCTTTTTATAAACATGAACTAAAACCCCAAATATCTAAGGGGGATGAAACCAAAGACGAATCTTGTTATTGTTATCTGAACTATATGATAAATATTTGACTTGTTCTTAATTTTGTTTTTTAATTATTGAATTGATATTTCCGGGATATTAATTTAAGTCAAATGTACTTAGGCAGAGGAGCAAAAATCCCTGTTTAAGAGTAGATCCAACACAATTAAGCGGAGTTGATCGCAATTCTAGATATAGGACGACGAAAATTTGCCGAATTAGAGTCAAATCTAATATGGGGATCCATAGATCGAGTTAATGCAAGACTAGGGGTTTTAATTAGAAAGAGATTTCAATTAATCAACCTAGGATTAGTTGTTCTTATTCTCGACGGAGATATTAACATAATTTAGGGATCTCTACGGATCAAGTTGAATGAAGAAATCGTCTAGTTCAGCGTTAGATAACAAGTGAAGTCTAGGTGGGTTCTTCCTTAGGTATTGTCCTTATCAATCAGTTTTCTCAAAGTAATTGTCCCAATTTACTCTTTGTCGTTTCTTTAGTTTAATTTAGAATAGTTTACAACCAAACCCTCTTTATTTTTAGGCTAGATAATAGGAAGATAGTCATTACTAGTACTTTTAGTTCCTTAGATTCGATATTCCGGTATTGCCACTAGCTATACTACTATTCGATAAGTGCGCTTGCCTTTTATCATGATAATAGTTAGTTTTTAGGTACGATCAATTTATTACTTCATCACCATCACGAGATCAAGTTTTTGGCACTGTTGCCGGGGAACTGAAATATTAGGAACACTTGGTTCCTATTACTTTATCCATTTTTACTTTTATCGCAATTTATTTTTTATTTTAGGTTTTTATTCAATAAAATTTTCTTTTTATTTTTTCTCTTCCAAGTGTCTCTAGTTTATGACTAGAAGAAACCCAAGAGAACCACTATTGTTTGACGACGATTTAGAAGCCACAGTTTGTAGAACTCGCAGAGAAATACGAAGAAGCTTGGGATACCCAAAACAAGGACAAGAAGAAGAACCTGAACCTACTGAAGAGATGGAGGCAAATCAAGATAATCAGCTATCTCCTGTATTAGCCGCAAATCCAGTCGAGCAAAATCCTATTCCTTGTACTATGTATGATTATGCTAAACTAATTTGGCTGGTATTGAATCTAGTATTGTTAGGCCTACTATTGCTGCAAATAATTTTGAACTGAAACCTAACACTATTCAGATGATACAATATTTTGCTCAATTTGATGGTTTGCAGGATAAAGATCCTAACGCTCATTTAGCCAACTTTTTAGAATTATGCGACACATTTAAAATAAATGGTGTTTCTAATGATGCCATTCGTCTTCGGCTATTCCCATTTTCCTTGAGGAATAAAGCTAAACAGTGGTTAAATTCTCTACCACGAGGGTCTATCACTACATGGAAACAAATGACTAAAAAATTTTTACTTAAATATTTTTCACCGGCTAAAACAGCTAAATTAAGGAATGATATCTCTTCTTTTGTGCAGATAGATTTAGAAACACTTTACGATGCTTGGGAGAGATACAAGGATTTATTGAGAAGGTGCCCTCACCATGGGTTACCCTTTTGGTTACAAGTTCAAACCTTTTACAATGGTTTGAACCCTTCTACGAGACAAATGATCGATACAGCCACCAGTGGAACAATCAATAACAAAATGCCAGAAGCAGCCTACGAGTTTATAGAGGAGATGTCACTGAATAACTATCAGTGGCAGGTCATGAGAACAAAGCCACAAAAAGCTGCAGGGGTTTTTAATATTGATGCGGTCTCCATGCTTTCTAATCAGGTAGAACTCTTAAATAAAAAGATTGATGGTTTAGTTGGTTTTACGCACGTACACCCAGTGATGCAGTATGACATGAGTAATTATGAGTACCTCACCTATGGATATGGCATGGAAAACAAGCAAGCCAACTATATGTGTAATAATCTTAGATCTCAGAATAACCCTTATAGTAACATTTACAATGCAGGTTGGAGGAATCACCCTAATTTTTCATGGGGAGAACAAGGTAACCAAGGAAATTAGAGACTACCTCTTCCAGAATTTCAGTAACCACCATACCAACAAGAGAAAAAGTCGACCCTTGAGGAGATGCTCACAAAATTTATCTCCGTGTCAGAAACCCGTTTCCAGAACATCGAAATGGCACTAAAGAACCAACAAGCATCCATCCAAGGACTTGAAACTCAAATAGGCTAGTTCGCTAAGCTAATCTCTGAAAGACCACAAGGTGGTTTACCAAGCAATACCAAGACTAACCCTAAGGAGAAACTCCACACCTTTGACACAATTGTTGAAGAAGGGTTGGCTAAAACCTCGGTAGAGATAAGTAAAGAAAGTGTGGTAAGTAGAGGTAAGGACGAGGTAAGTCACAAAGAACCAGTTGTCAAAGAATATACGCCTCGTGTCCCATATCCTAACGCGATAAGGAAAGACAGCACAGATGAGCAATTCGATAAATTCCTTAAACTCTTAAAGAAATTACATATTAACTTACCATTTATTAAAGCTCTATCGCAGATGCCAAACACTGTTAAGTTTCTAAGAGAGCTCCTGACGAACAAACGAAAGTTAGATAAGACATCTCATGTAGAACTAAATGTAGTTTGCTCAGCTATTTTGTAGAATAAGCTACCCAACAAACTAAAATATCCAGGGAGTTTTATAGTTCCTTGTTTACTTGGTAGCTTAGATGTTAAAAATGCTTTAGCCGATTTAGGGGCAAGTATTAATGTAATACCTCATAAATTGTTTAAACAACTAGGTCTTGGGAAACCCAAACAAACTAAGATGAGCATCCAATTGGCTGATAAAACCATTAGATTTCCTAGGGGCATAATCGAAGATGTGCTTGTCAAAATTGATAAATTTATATCCAGTGGATTTTGTTGTTCTGGACATAGATGAGGATAGCAATGTACTCCTAATCCTAGGGCGACCCTTTTTAGCAACTGCTAGAACCATAATTGATGTAGGCTCAGGCAAGCTCACACTTCATTTAGGTGATGATAAAATTACTTTGCAGGCTTGTAATTCTAATAAGACTGTTGACAATAAAGATATTATTACAAGTCCTGACAATAAAAGCAATCTCACCACCCAACCTTCTTTATAAGATACTCTTCACATAGGTATGATCAAACAACAGAAGAGTCCATCCAAGGGGACCACTTATGAAAAACGAATGCTACAGCTTGAAGAATTAGACGAGTGGCTGAACTACTGACAAGAGAAACCCAAAGTATGCTACATCACACCAGAGCATCACTATGATGACCTTAAGGTAAAAACGAATCAATTTTATGGTAGGGGATAAGGTATACTTAGAGGAGGAAGATCCTCGAATTTCGAATTCAAAAGCTCATACAGGTGACACTCCTCCTTTCACAATAATGGAAATTTTCCCCTATGGTACAGTCGAGATAACACATAAGACATTTGGCACTTTCAAGGTAAATTATACTCGACTCAAACCTTATTTTGATAGTGAAACTAATAGCAAGAGAGAGGAGTTCGAACTCCTCAAACCACCGTGACCATGCAAGCTTGAAGGAAGTTGAGCTTAGACTATAAACTAGCACTTCTCGGGAGGCAACCCGAGCACTGACATAGTAAAGTACTTTTGTTTAAGCTTTTTAATTCAACTAACCTTCTGAATGCATGTTTTTCATGCCACACGGTCATGCCCACGAGCGTGCCCAAGGCCGTGTGGACGCCATGGGCAAAGACACGGCCGTGCAATATGGCCATGCACAAACAGGACAAAAATTTTCCCAACACGGGCTTCGACAATTTGCCACGGTCGTGCGAGGTGGCCGTGGTCAAACCAGACAAATCAACACGGGCATGCGACACGCCCGTGTCTCAAAGCCGTGGTTGATCCTGTTAATTCAACATGGGCGTGCGACACGCCCGTGCCCCAAGGGCGTGGTCAATCCTGTTAAATCAACACAGGCGTGTGACCCCATACACGAGCGTGAGAGAAGCGAACAACGTAGGATACGACCGTGCGACACGACCGTGTGCCCTAACACGCCCAAGGAACACGGGCATGTACCACGACTCAGGTGCGCCAAAACCCTTAAAATTCGAACCACACGGGCTAAAAACGATCACACGGGCCTATGACACGCCCGTGTGCACCAATTTCTATAAAAACCCCTTACTATTCATCATCATCTTCACTCAAAATCCTAAACCCCCTCCACTCATAGCCCATACCAGCCCTCCCTAGCGCCGCCACTGACCTAGGCCATGCCACAACGCCCGTGCAAGCATCACCACGACCATGCTTCGCCCCTATAACTACTCATTTGGTTCCCCTTTCTCCATTTTCTCTTAATTTTTAATGCTTTTAACTATTTATCTATTCATGATTTCATTCTTTTACCTATTTTTCACTATTATTGTTATAATTCTCATACATTTTGCATGATTCATTTAGGAAACTTATTATGCCATTTAGAACCATCCTTTGACTGCCACTTCTAACTATCTTGAGCAATTTGATTTTTAGTATAAATTGGTACCCATGTCTCCATTATTTGATGCTATGCTTAGGAATAAATTTATCTTTGAATTCATCTCTTGCATGAAAGAATTTAGTAATTTTGGTTAGTCTAATTTGTCAATTAGTTTAGGAATTTATGAGTCCTCATGACTTATTCTTTTTATTCTCATTTGTTCACTCTATTTTTCAGGAATCATGTCATCCTTTCGAGGAAAGAAAACAGCTATCCCCACTTCTAAAAAATGTTAAGGGCCCAGTGGTTCCTCTTCCAGAGCAACAGCCAAAATCAAACACCCCTTTCTCCAGTTTAAGCAGAGTTCCCAAGAGGAACTGTTTCAAAATCTAAGGGCCAGACCCCTCGGAGTAGGAAGGTGCATTGATTGGGCCGTATTAGAATGGGTCCAATTAGCAGACGCAGTACGAGTCTTATTGACGATGGACCCGTGGGACCAATTCTTCCAGATCGTTGAGCCCACTTATCTCGAGCTTACCTTAGAGTTATGCTCCACATTCCACCTCCAAACTGTCATGGCCCGACACAACAATCCAGGGATGATCTAATTTTGCCTCGGAGGTATTGTTCGACAGCTTAGTGTACTAAAATTCAGTACCGCACTGGGTCTATACACCGAGCAGTTTTTGGAGGAGGAAAACCTCTCAGAGCTTCACCGCCACATCCACTTCTCACCGTCTAAATGTTGGCAGGCCCTAGTCCCTACTCTGGCCATATACGACCCCAGTCGCTCCAAGGCGATGGTTTTTGCCCCATCTTTGAGGTACCTACATGCTCTACTCGCACACACATTGACGGGTAGATGGGAGAGCACCAGCGTCGTCAACACCCACGATGCCTACTTTTTGTGGAGCATGGCGCACGCACACATGCTCGACCTCGCCTACTTCATCTCCCACGCCATTCAGCACCAAATTGAGTGGCATTGAAGGGGTGTAATCTCGATGGGCATCCTCAACACAGAGGCCCAGACATCCTCTTACACTCTCATCGGCCAAATGTCCTTGCAGGGCATCCAAAGCATGCTTCACATGAGGATGATCGAGTGCCAACGTGGGATCGACCCTCCTCGATACTGATTATCTTAGTCCACAGAGCAGGAGGACCTAGAGGACATTCCTGATGATATCCCCTCATCCCACGAGGAGCCATCGCCCACTCGTCACCCAGTTCATGTGGCAGCTTCAGATTATGTCACTTCTGAGCAATTCGCACAATTCCAACAACAATGTTTTTAGCGCTTCGATCACATTAATGCTACTTTATCTCAGATTTGTCAGCATCTCTATCTCATACCACCACCCCCTCCTCACGAACCATCGAAAGTTTAAGACTCACGAGTCTTATTATCTTCTCATTTATTTTGTTTTTTATTTTACTTTTTCCTTTTATTTTATTTAAACCTTTTCGTTTTTATTATTTGAATTTTAGTACTTTAAGAACTTAGTTTTTTTTATTTCAAATGTTTAATATTTGCTATTTCCTAACGAGTACATTATGCTAATCCAAATTCCCTAAAATTTATAAATCCTATCGCAGTTTCAAAAGAGCTTTACAGCTCAAATCCATATCTAATGGGAAAACCCTGCCACGACTACCGGTTCCTACACGACACGACCCCGATCAACATATCCTTGTAGCACAGAAATTGTGGATCAACACCCTTCCCTACAAATCTTCACACCTCTAACTCAAAGAATTAATCCAAATATTCAGGGAGTTTCACTTCTCTCCCTATCTTATGATTTTATGCTTCTATTGTTACTAACTTTATCTTTGTACATCGAGGGCAATGTACATCTTAAGTGTAGGGGGGAATTCACTTTCATTTTTTGTATTATCCTTGAACCCCTGAAAATTTTTGCCACCAACTTGTTGTATTGTTCTCAAATCCCGAATTCTCACTTTCACTCTCTGCATTATTCTTAACCGCCTATTAAAATGAATTCTGATTGATTTATGATTTTTATTGATATGTTGAGAATTAAGACATAGGGACTTATGCTTTGATTATTAAAACTTTAAGATATTAGAGAATCAAGCATGATAAGTTGAAATTTTTGAGAATGTAAATTTTTTTAGGTTGTTTTCCTTAATTTTAGGTGTTATCTTGAAATTTGAAATTCACAGGATTGACATCAAAAGCCATAATTCTGGTGAGATTTTTGAGCCTTTTGAGCATACAGCCTTTCGTGCTCACTTTTATTGTTGCTTTGAGTGAGTTAATATTGATCTGTTATTCTAGAACTTGCTTTGATTATACATGTCGAGACCACATCATTGATTTGATATACCGAAACGATAAAGTCACCTAGGTTTTAACTCACTTACTCCATAAAAACCTACCCTCATAAATTAACCCCTAGTGAACCCTATTGAGCCTAACAAACCATTCATTGACTTACCTTCAATATTAACCTACAACCCATTTTTTGTTGAATTCCCTTCAATTATTTTGATCCCTATTTTTGTCGAGATTTGAGTTGAATAATTATCTAGCTTTGTTCTCCTTTTCAGCTTTTAAAGTTTATAAATATTTGACTTGTTCTAAAAAAAGTGTATATTTCAATTGTAATTCAATGTTTTGCATATTTCCATGTAATTTTTGAGCTTTTGTTCTTAGACGATGTTATCCAAAAGAGAAAGGTTTTACTCTAGGAATATGTTTCAGTGATAGAGATTTTTCTAGTTAGATGATTTTTCAATTCAATCTCGATTCTAACCCTCTTTTTCAACTTATGACCACACCCCTAACCAAGGCCATGTTACAACCCTTGAAAGACCTTTTTGATTGATGTATCATGTTAATACATAGTGGTGGAGATTTGATTTTCCTGCAAGCTTATGGAAATAACTTTTCATGTTGACTAATGAGTGCTTAATTTCTGAACCCTAAACACTTCGAGTGGATAGAGTGAATCTTTAGTGAGGATGTCAACTCTTGTTGATTTTGAGTTCAAGGTAATTACCTAGAAGAAGGGAGGAAACCTATGTTTCTGTGATAAAATTCTCAACTTAGACTGCTTGAGACTTTGATTTTCTTTTGGTTGAATTTTCAATGTATGATTACTTGTGGATTAGTTTGAAACATTATTGATAAGGATTATAAGTTGAGAGTAATGATTTTTAATTATGAGTTGAGATTTTGCTTGAGGACAAGCAAAGGCTTAATTGTGGGGGTATTTGATAAACCGTAAATTATACATATTTTTACCTCATGCTTAGCACATTTATGGATGAATTATTCCTTGATTTGTGGAATTTGATGCTCCTAAACCTTTAATTTCATGTTTTATACTCAGGTGAACTTAAGGGAGTGAAAAGAACAAGAAACGGGCTGAAAACGGAGCAAATGGGCCAAAATAATGAGTCAACACGGCCTGGAAGCCGGGCGTGTCATATGGCTATGCCACATTAACAAGTTCAAGCACGACCTGACTTGATTCAAACGGGCAACCCACACGGCCGTGCCACATTAACAAGCTTGAACACGGCCTAGCAAACGACTCACACGGGTGTGGCACACAAGCGTGTCCCTGTCGTGAGGAAGTTCAATTTCACGAGGAAAAAGCTACTTAGGGGCTAAGAAAGACTTTCCAAACTCTATATAAAGACCCTAGGAGGCAACTACAAGGGGTGCATTACTCCCGCCAAGGGTACAGTCTTCTCGCCAAGACGGAGAGCTAAAGGCAGGGAATTACTCAAAGGAAAGCCGATTAATCCATCTCAGAAGCCAGGGTCTACATCAAGACAAAGGATCTCCCTTTATTCCTTTCAGGAGTTTTTGGGTTTTCTTATGTTTTGTTATTTTCTTTACTCTGAGATGTTTCTTTTTATAAACATGAACTAAAACCCCAAATATCTAAGGGGGATGAAACCAAAGACGAATCTTGTTATTATTATCTGAACTATATGATAAATATTTGACTTGTTCTTAATTTTGTTTTTAATTATTGAATTGATATTTCTGGGATATTAATTTAAGTCGAATGTGCTTAGGCAGAGGAGAAAAAGTCCCTGTTTAAGAGTAGATCCAACACAATTAAGTGGAGTTGATCGCAATCCTAGACATAGGACAACGAAAATCTGCCGGATTAGAGTCAAATCTAATATGGGGATCCATAAATCGAGTTAATGTAAGACTGGGGGTTTTAATTAGAAAGAGATTTCAATGAATCAACCTAGGATTAGTTGTTCTTATTCTCGACGGAGATATTAACATAATTTAGGGATCTCTACGGATCAAGTCAAATGAAGAAATCGTCTAGTTTGGCGTTAGATAACAAGTGAAGTCTAGGTGGATTCTTCCTTAGGTATTGTCCTTATCAATCAATTTTCTCAAAGTAATTGTCCCAATTTAATCTTTGTCTTTTCTTTAGTTTAATTTAGAATAGTTTATAACCAAACCCTCTTTATTTTTAGGCTAGATAATAGGAAAAAAGTCATTACTAGTACTTTTAGTTCCTTGGATTTGATATTCCTGTCTTACCACTAGCTATACTATTATTCGATAGGTGCGCTTGCCTTTTATCATGATAATAGTTAGTTTTTAGGTACGATCAATTTATTACTTCTTCACAATCACGAGATCAACCCCAATCCCGGCCTAGACGTTACAACCGAATCTGGCGATGTCACATGGAATGGGATTTGAAATCGAAGTTATCAAGTTAAAACTGTTTTAGTTTATTAGCTTTTATTTAACTTGGAAAAACGCTTATTAATTTATTTGTCTTACAACATATCTTTTTAGCGGAAGCTTTAGAAACCTTTTATTTTAAGAAAAATCATTTATATTAAGGAGAAACCTTTGTTTTGTGAAAAACTTTATTTTGTTAAGTTTTGCAGTTTGAAAGTCCATAAAAACAATATAAAATCCCAAAATTTAAAGCAAAACTGTCCATAAGTCCAAATTACAAATAAAATCCAACAATCAAATTAAACCATAATACCAAAAGTTAAGCAGTTTTAAAAAGAGTGGCCACCGTCAAGTTCTCTGCTGCACCAAACCGTCTAAGTTTGGAGATTACCTGTACAGATGAAACAAAATGGGTTGAGTTTTCATAAACTCAGTGTATAATCCCCACAAAAAACATGTGGACAATTAGATTAACAGATGCCAGTCAGATACAGTCTGGGGCCTAAGCCTATTACGGATTCAGAATATTAGATCATACAGTTTCGAATTTGGGCCTAAGCCCATTATAGTTACAGATACAGAATTGGACCTAAGCTCATCTCAGATATAGATGCAGCCAAATAGTCAGAACAGAATTAGATCCTACCCTCAGCCTCTACACACCATCTTCGACCATCACTACACACCATGTGGGGTTTAAAACACCTACCCCTCCCTACACACCATGTTCTACCAAAATGCGGCACATATCAGATATATTGTAGCTGAGCTTCTAGATAATAGACATAAATACCTTTCAGTACAGTTCCTCTAATAATCATCATCCCACTCCAAATGCAGATGAAAATAAATATGCTTAATGCGGACATACAAAATAACATGTTTACATGTTAATATTCAGTTATTAGTGATACATACAGATCAGTATACAAATATGCACATAGCCATCATGCTCAATACTTATATCAAACATTTAGCTTATACAATTTAGGGTCTAGTTAGCCCTTACCGACCCTACAGTAGGTTCACAGTCGATTGGGATGACCTGTCCAACCCTAGGAAACAATTCAAATAAATGGGCCTACATGCCCATATGGCCTACACGCCCAGATTGGCTTTGGCCCGTGTGGATCACACGGCCTGGCCCAGAAAGCCACACGTCCGTGTAGACTACCCGTGTGGACCCACACGCTCGTGTGGTTCACACGGCCCAAAGTGTTCTAGCCCGTGTGTTACACACGGCCACACCTAGCCATCTCATGACCGTGTCCAGCGCACGGCCTGGCCTTCGTCAAACATATGGTCATGTCATTAGCACACGACCTACCACACGAGTGACCACACGCCCGTGTGGTATCGATAGTGAGGTTTTCGGCTTTTGTCAAAACCTCATTTTCTACATTTTCAGGTACACATCTAGTATCGATTCACTGCGAAAAGTACCTCTAGTCTTCCAAAACCTATGTTCGACCAATATAACATTTAATTAATCACTTAATTCAATTCTCAATAAACTATAATCGAAAGGAACACTCCCTAAAGTCTAACGAAGCCCTTACCTTCGAGCAAGTAATAACGATTCCACAACACCAAAGCACCGATTGGTTGGCCACAACCCCTTATCTTTCACCTGAGTACTAAAACAAGCCCCCATTAATAGAAGATTCGTTAACCAAATAAAAAATGCACTCTATCAAACTTACTGATAACGCTTAAAAGTACGAAAACAACAATCCAAGAAAACTCTTTAAAAGATTAAGCAACCAAAAACTAAAATGGCAGTAAGGTGGAGAAGAAAATTTTTCCATGGAGAGATGGGAGGGAAGAACATCAAAATTTTGGGGAAAAATCGATTTTTTTTAAATAAGAGAAATAAAAAAGAAAATTAAACCAACCTTATATACTCCAACTAACCCCAAATCCCTAATTTCACTCTCACAATCCCCATTACATCTTCACCATTCAAAATTTTAATTTAACTCGAACTCCTCCACAAGTCATACGCCCAAAGCAAAAATAATTCCCTTGCTCGTGCCAAGTGTAACGCCCAAACATTTTGAGTTGTTGATTTTTCATGAAATGGCATTGTTGTAAGTTTACATTGCTGGCTAGTTGAATTAGGGGTGTTTGGGAGTCTCCACAAAGGCCTGGGTTCAAGCTTTGGCCTATGGAAAGTTTTTATTTTTGAGCACTTAATGGGATATTGACTTTGGGTTGGAAGCCTTTTAAATTTTGGTATATGAAACCTGATAGAAAAGAGCCTGCTGGCTCAAGGGATAAGTAGCGCCTCATGTGTGTCAGGGGACTAGAGTTCAAGACTCGGGTGGAGCAAAAGAGGTTTATTTTTGCTTCTATGCCAAGGAAGTGGGTGAGCTTGTCCGAAACTCCTCAAGATGGCAGGTTGAATCGGTCATGGAGAGTTTCTAGGGAAGGGATCTGGTTAAAGGAGTGTGAATGTGATTCAAACTCGATTGGTAGCTTAAATTAAGGACAAAATCAAAGTAGTGGGGTAGAGGTTGGTGTTTGAGCCATTTTGGGAGAGAATTCGACTTTTGAAATTTATTCAAGTAGTGCCGAATTTGGCTAGTTTTGGCTTTTATTTTCGGTAATATTGTGATTGAGTAGGTACCAAAGTCTCATTTGGTTTATCTCGGGTTTTTGCTTCTTTTTGTGTTTTGGTTCTTACTCTTTTGTGCCGTTTAAGTGAGTAACTATTTGGGGGGTATTTGTTCACTTGTCGAAACACAAGTTAGAAGGTGCCTTTTTGAGCCGATTTCCTCCCTCTTGTTCTCAATATTGCATCTTGCGTTACATTGTTTTTTTCTAGCCAAATTGTCCACCTTTGTGCACTTTTTCTTCTTCCTTTTCTCAATCTAGCCGAATCTCTTTTTCTTTTCTTAACTCATCTCTCTTTTTCCTCTCCTCTTAATTGGCTTTTCCCTAGACCGATTGCTCTTTCTTCTTCTTTTTCTTTCTACTTTCAATTGCATCTTTTCTCTTAGAGTGTTGACCGATTAGTACTCGCCTTCCTTCTCCTTTTACTCTTCGATCCTTTTTTGCTTGTCGTTGTGTTTCTTCTTGTGAGGAGCCAAATCTCTCTGCACTTGAGGAAGGTAATGGTTTTTGTGATTTAAGGTGTTAATCCTGGGCTTGGAATTAGACTTGTGGTGGCTACTATGCTAGGATTCACGACTATTTCTATCCCCCTTTCTTTCTTCCTTTATCGAATTAAACTTGCACCCTAACATTAGGTTCTTCTACCATTTCTAACAGAGGTAGGACGGTTCTAGGTGGGACTCAAGCTTTGGGTGTTCCTTGGCCAGCCGAATACTTCTAAGAGAGGTAAGTCATTGTTGGTTAGTTTTAATCTTTTTCTTATTCAGCCTTAGTTAATAATATGATAATGTTTTATAATGGTGGTCAAGGCCTGGAAGGCGACTTCGATCAGGGATATAGGAGAGGAACCAGTTGCTATTCAAGGTTCGACGTCGTGGAGTGTTACTCACTTATCGCAACCAGGTGTGCTATCCACACTGATAGATTACAGTGGCAAAATGCCGAAAATGCCGAAAAGCTGAGTGCCGAAAAGCTGTAAGATTGGGCTTATGGCCACTTGAGCGTACAAATGCACATGTGATCAATTGAACCCACAAATTGTGGGCATACATCGAAAACAGTCACCATTAGTGATTTCATGAGTTGGGCCGAAATGGGCCCAATGGGCCCGTGGGCCCGCACGAGTGAAAATTTCCAGAAATTGGGTATTTCTATTCCGGCTGTGGCATGCACATGGCCTAGGTCGATTTTGGGTTTAGTGGGCCACTCGACTGTGTGGGCCCACATGGGCCTACTTAATAAGCTTTGGGCCATAAATAAATTTCTGCCCTGAAGCTGTCGCATGTGTCGTTAGCTGACCGTGGGCTTAACGATGGGCCTTAAGGTACTTAGGCCGACACCGATAAATGACTAAAATGCCTCTAAGGGGAAAATTGACTAAAATACCCCTCACTGGTAAAATGATTGATTTGACCCTATATGATATCTGGATGATTATGCATGCTATGAGATAATATGTATGTATATTTGTTCTGTAATATGTTAGCATGTCATGGAGTATGTTGCATTGCATGGGTGTTCGGGTATATTTATGACTAAAGGAAATGTTATGTTTTGGCAGCTTCCCTTCATTATTCTGATGGCTTATAGCCTAATACTCTGGCAGCACTGCTGCACATTACTGATAGTGCCAGATCGGTACTACACTGTGGAGTGTAGGGTTGAGTGGGTTGATAATATCCCTAAATGGAGTGATGGGTTGGATGGAGATGAGTGTAGAGGCTGGATGGGTAGGATCCTATGTACAAACTTGGCCAATCAATCCACAATGACCCAAATAAAATCCTTCTTAGTGGGTGTCAAGGGCAACCTACTAATGAGATCTATCGTCACTCGTTCATATTTCCATAAGGGAATCTTAACCTACTGCAGCAAACCTGAAGGTAACTGATGCTCAGCCTTAACTTGCTAGTACGTCAAATAACAAGCAACGAAATCAATAACCACACGCTTCAACCCTGGCCACCAGTATAACTCGCAAAGGTCACGATATATCTTATTCCTACCGGGATGCATAGCATAGGGGCTACTATGCGCCTCCCTCAAAATTGACTGTCTCAAATACACATCATCCGGTACACAAATTTGACTATGGAAATAGAGTACCCCATTACTGTTCAAACCAAAATTTGTAGTGCTGCCACTCTCAACCTGATGAAATCGCAACCCAAGTGACTCATCTCTCAACTATTTATCCCAAATCTGCTCAATCCAAGTCGGTTTGACTTATAGCTTAGCCAATAAACTTTCATCATCAAATAGACTAAGTCGAGCAAACATTGCTCTCAGGTTAGTTATCACCCTACGGCTCAATGCATCAGCCACCACATTGGCATTGCCAGGATGGTACTCAATGGTACAATCATAGTCCTAAAGCAACTCAATCCATTTACGCTGCCTAAGATTCAACTCCTTCTGGGTAAGGAGATACTTGAGGCTCTTGTGATCTGTGTAGATAACACACATCTCACCATACAGATAGTGCCTCTAGATTTTCAAAGAAAAGACTACAACAGCCAACTCGAGGACATGCGTCGGATAGTTTACCTCATACGTCTTAAGCTGACGAGACGCATAAGTTACAACCTTACCATCTTACACTAGAACGCAACCAGACTTACATGCAACGCATCACTATAAACCACAAACTCCTTTACAGGTTCAGGCAGTATCAAAACGGGAGCCTGACTCAGAACAGACTTGAGCTTCTCGAAGCTCGCTTGCTACGCATTGGTCCAACAAAACAAAACACCCTTTCATAGCAACTTAGTTAAGGGCGCTACAATCAACAAGAAACATTTCACAAATCGTCGATAATAACCTGCCAACCCCAGAAAGTTGTGGATTTCAGACACATTCCTCGGTTGTTTCCAATCTAACACAACCTCAATCTTTCAAGGATCGACTCGGATCCCCTCAACAGAAACTACATATCCTAGAAAAGTCACTTCACGTAACCAGAATTTGCACTTAATGAATTTAGCATAGAGCTACTTTTCTCTTAAAGTATGAAGAATCACTCTAAGGTGCTCGTCATGCTCATTCTCCGTCTTAGAATAAACCAGTATGTCGTCGATAAAGACCACGATGAATTGATCTAGATACAATTGGAACATACGGTTCATCAAATCCATAAACGCTGCCAGAACATTTGTTAGCCCAAAAGGCATAACTAGAAGCTCGTAATGTGCATATCGAGTTCTAAATGCTTTCTTATTTACATCAGCTTCCTTAACCCTGAATTGATGATACTCAGATCGAAGGTCAATCTTAGAGATCACTGAAGCTCCTCGCAACTAATCAAACAAGTCGTCAATCCTCAGAAGCAGATACTTATTTTTCACTATTTCAGTTGCCGGTAGTCGATACACATCCTCATAGACCCATCATTCTTCTTAACAAATTGTAATAAGCCAATTTAGCCTGGGTCCATACAAAAAAAAAATAAAACTAAAATAATAAAACAAGGTCAATGTCCAGTTCAAAATTACAAATATATCATTTGGCCCGATCGGAATGGCCCATTACTTGAGAAGATTGAAGGTTCATCTACAAGCTTGACGTATATGGAAACATAATCTTCAAGGATATGCAATCTTAGAAGATATGATTTTGTAATATTAGAGATTTAATTTGTAGATACCCTTTAATCTTAGCCGTTGATGTAATTGATTTGTACTGTTGGATTTGGGAAGGCTCAACTATAAATAGAGGCCTCTCTCTTCATTGTAAATGACTTGAGTTTTGCGGGAGTAATAAGAATTCTTAGAGCATTCACTCAAAATTCTCTCTCTCTCTTGCGTTCTTATTTTCTATGGCTTGCTCTTATTTTGTTCTTCGTTCATCTTCGTTTCTTTTTGAGTTGCTTTCGTTTGAGTTGGATTTTGGTGGAGGAATTTCGTTGAATCCTCATATTGTGAGAGTTAGGTTGACTTAAGCGTTTTTTTAACCTTTTTTATTTATCCATTTAATTGTTTAATTATTAATTATTAATTATTCTTTTTATTTTTATTTATTTATTTAATCCTCATATTGTTTTTTTACTTTTATTTTTAAATAAATATATTCATTTCCATACTTGTTATTATTCAAAAGCTTTCTAGAATAAGACAATATTCGACATTTGGGAGCTTTGGGAAAATCGTGTCCTAACTTACTGAGTTTTGACTTTTCTTTTTTACCCAAATAATTGAATATCCTTTCAACATATAAGTTTTGAAAAATCAAAAGGATCGTGTATTAAAATCTCTTCAAATTTTTAACATTAGGACAGTAATTAATCAATTAGGTACCAATTTGGGGCGTTACGAGGGTGCTAATCCTTCCTCGTACGTAATCGACTCCCGAACCCGTTTTCTCAAATTTCATAGGCTAAAATCGATGTCTTAGTAAAACAAAATATTTTACAAGGTGAACTGATCACACCTAAATAAAAAGGATTGGTGGTGACTCTATTTTTTGTTTTTAAGTCGACTCCCATTTTTCAAAATAAAAATGGTTTCGACACAAAAGTACAGGTGCCCCCACGGAGACATATTGGGACAGATGAACCCACAATCCAACAACTCTTGAATTTGAGCCTTAAGCTCCATAAGCTCCTTCAGTACCATTCGATAGGGAGCGATAGACAACAGAGTCATACCCGGCAGAAGCTCAACCCCAAATTCCACTTTTCGATTTAGAGGTAAACCCGGTAGTTCCTCAGGAAAGATGTTAGGTAAATCTCTCACAATTTTGATGTCTTTTACAGTAGTGTCCCCAAAAGCGGAAACACTAACGTAGGCCAAGTACGCCTCACATCCCTTACTAACCAATTTTTCTACCACCATCGTAAAAATCGCATTTTTTAGATAACCTCAACGCTCTCCAAACATAACGACCTCGTTATCCTCCTCAGTTCTCAAGATGATCCTCTTAGTCATACAATTCAGACTTATTTGGTGCTTGACCAACCAGTCCATACCTAATATTAGATCGAACTCCCTAAATGGAAGCTCCATTAAGTTAGCCAGAAAAACCATCCCTTACACATCTAACGAAACATCTCTATATAGTTTGCTAACCCGAATAGATTGTCTCAACGAACTTAATACCGTGACCTCACTGGAAGTACACTCAACCAACAACCCCAGAGTATCAGAAACAGAACAGGCTATATAGGAGTGGGTGGATCCTATATCTATCAATGCAATGTAAGGTTCATCATAAATAAGAAATGTACCAGTGATGACGTCCGGAGTATCTTTGTCTTCTCGGTGACGAGCAGCATAAACCAAGGTAGGCTGCCTCGCCTCTGTCTGTCCAGCACCTCTGCCTGGTGTTTTCTGTCCATGGCTCATACCATTACCACCCTTAATCTGACCATGACCCCTAGGTGGCTGCTGAACTACTCTTTGTCGCTGCGCAGTACCAGAACCCGGAGGTTGTACCTCCTTAGCCCTCAATGGACATTCTTGAATGTGGTGCTTCAATGACCCACATCTCAAACATGCCCCAGTCCTCCTCTAACGCTCGCCCTGATGGTGTCTACCACAATTTCCATAAGGCTATAATCCAGTAAAAGCAACATGAGGCTCAGCTTTAATCGGCCCATCAGATCTGGACTTTTTCTTAGGCCTTTGTACTAAACTCAAGGGCTCTGAATCCCTCTTGTTCTTACCCCTCTCACGGTCTTTATTTTGGTGCTCAGTGCACTTAACCTCTTTGGCGATCTTTGCCTTCTCTACCAGGACAAAGAACTCTCGCTCCCTCTGTGGAGCTATCAATACCCTCAGATTATCCCTCAGTCCATCCTCAAATTGAACACACTTCTCGTATTCAGACACCACCAAACCTCGTGCATAGCGGCCCAGTCTCAGAAATTCAGCCTCATACTCGACCACAGATCGATCTCCCTGTGTAAGATTTAGGAACTCACACCTACGAGCATCAATGTAGCTCGTTCACACATACTTCCCTTAGAAGGTAGACTTAAAGAATTCCCACATCAGATGTTCAGGCTGGGTTCCCTCCTTAACAGTCAATCACCATTGGTAAGTCTTATCGCCAAGCAGCGAGACTCACCCTTCAATTTTTCCTCAGGGTTGCAATCTAGATCGTCCATAATCTGCTTGGTGGCTTTCATCCAATACTCAGCCATATTAGGGTGACTCTAGTAACACCCCTAAATAATTCAACTTCATTGGACTAGGGTCTTTCTGTAACTGACCTAAGGCCCCCAGATCCGGTGTTGGGCATAGCGACCCTCTCCAATATCCTTAGCATTGTTTGGGAAAATACGTCGTCCCCAGCCACGTGATCATGAGACCAAATTTCAGTAGCAGGTGGCACCGGTGTCTCACTAGTGTCCAAATTCGGCACACTGCCCAAAGATGAGAACTCAACTCGAGCCCTTCTACGGCCTCTTCCACAGCCTCGAGCACGACATCCACGGATACCTCATGCACTCATTGTAATTCAAAGTTTTGTCTATATTAAGAATTTTATGCATCAGTTACAGTTTCAGTATTTATTAGCAGATGTTTTATGTAAATAGTTTTAGAAGTTCAGAGTTGTTTTCGTAAATTCCAGTCTCTATCAGTTTCACTACAGTTTCAGTGCACATTTGATAAACCATAATATGTACATATTTTTAACCCCATGCTTGGCACATTTATGGATAAATTATCATTAGAATTATGGAATGTGATGCTCCTAATCCTTTGATTTCATGTTTTATACTTAGGTGAGCATAAGGAAAAGAAAAGAGCAAGGAATGGGCCGAACTCAATAATTAACACGGCCTAAACCTCCGCACACAGGTAAACCACACGCCCGCGTGTGATACACAGTATCAAACACGGCTTGAGCAACCACACACGAGCGTGTCACACGGGCATGTCCCTATCAGACCTGTTTTATTTTCATGCGGAAAAGGCTAATTTTTAGGAATTTTGGGCTAAGAAAGGTGTTCCAAAGCTTATAAAAAAGACCCAAGGGGAGGAGCAAAAAGACACAGAGTAGAAAGTAAGGAAGTACTCGAAGAACGCCGATTGATTCATCTCAGAAGCAAAGATCTCTATCACAACTGAAGATCTCCCTTCAACTTCTCTCGAAGTTTTTGGGTTTTTCTTATTATTTGTTGTTTTCCCTATTTTGAGATGTTTTCTTTTATAAGTATGAACTAAATCCCCTAAATACTTGGGGGGATGAAACCTAAGACGGATCTTGTTATTATTTTCTGAATCATATGATAAATATTTGATTTGTTCTTAATTGTGTTATTAATTCTTGTGTTAATATTTTAGGATATTAATTCAAGTTGAATATGCTTATTCAGTGGAGCAAAAGTCCCTGTCTAAGAGTATATCCAACATAATTAAGCGGAGTTGATTGCAATCCTAGACATAGGACGACGAAAATCTGCCAAATTAGAGTCAAATCTAATAAGAGAATTCATAGATTAAGTTAATGCAACACTAGGGGTTTTAATTAGAAAGAAATTTCAATTAATCAACCAGGGTTAGTTGTTCTTAGTCTTGAAAGAGATATTAACATAATTTAAAGATTTCTACGGATCAAGTCCAGTGAATAAACCGTCTAGTTCAGAGTCTAAATAACAAGTGAAGTCTAGGTGGATTCTTCCTTGGTTATTGTCTTAATCAATTAGTTTTCCAAAAAGTATTTTCCCCAATTTACTCTCTGTCGCATTCTTGGTTAATTAGTCTAGTTTAAATTATTTTAAACAAATCCCCTTTATTTTTAGGCTAAATAATAAAAAGAAAGTTAATACTAGTACTTTTAGTCCTTGTGGGTTCGACATCTCAGTCTTACCATAAGCTATACTATTTTTCGATAGGTGCGCTTGCCTTTATCGTGATAATAGATTAGTTTTACAGGTTTAGCATCATAAATATCACTTATCAAGTTTTTAGTGCCGTTGCTGGGAACTAAAAGATTAGGAACACTCGATTTTTATTACTTTAGCCATTTTTAATCTTATTGAAATTTACTTTTTATTTTTATGTACTAAATTCTTTCTTTTATTTATCTCTAATAGTTGTCTCTAGTTTATGACTAGGAGCAACCCTCAGGACCTTTGCTTTTTGATAGTGAGATAGAAGCATCAGCTCACAGAAACCAAAGAGAAATAATGAGAAGCCTACAGTACATAGAGGAAGAGCAAGAGGTTGTGACCAACACAACCGAAGAGATGGAGGAAAATCAGAATAATCCACTACCCCCTGTGGTAGCTGCAAATCCAGTGAATTAGAATCTTGCTCCTCGTACTATGTATGATAATGCTAAGCCTAATTTAGCTGGTACTGAATCTAGTATTGTTAGGCCTGCTATTGCTGTAAATAATTTTCAACTAAAACCTAACACTATATAGATGATTCAATAGTTTGTTCTATTTGATGGTGTGCAAGATGAGGATCCTAACACACATTTAGCAAACTTTTTGGAACTCTGCGACACTTTTAAGATTAATGGCGTTTCTGACAATGCCATTCACCTTTGGTTATTTCCCTTTTCTTTGAGGAATAAGGCTAAACAATGGTTGAACTCTCTACCACGAGGGTCTATCACTAATTGGGAATAGATGACCAAAAAATTTCTTTTGAAATATTTTCTGCCAGCTAAAACAGAAAAGTTGAGGAATGACATCTCTTCTTTTGTGCAGATGGATCTAGAAACACTTTATGACGCATGAGAGAGATACAATAATTTATTAAGAAGGTGCCCTCACCATGGGTTACCTCTATGGCTATAGATTCAGACTTTCTACAACGTTTTCAACCCCTCAGCAAGGCAAATGATAGATGTAGCTACTGGTGGAACAATCAATAACAAGACACCTGTGGAGGCTTATAAGTTTATAGAGGAGATGTCACTGAATAACTATCAATGGCAAGTCATAAGGACAAAGCCACAAAAAGCCACTAGTGTTTTTAATATTGGTGCAGTCGCCATGCTTCCTAGCCAGGTAGAACTGTTAAATAAAATGATTGATGGTTTAGTTGGTTCTACGCAGGTACATCCAGTTATGTAGTGTGATGCAGATGAAAGTGGTGTGGGCAATCTAGAGTACTCCCTCTATGGTTATGGCATGGAAAATGAGCAAATGAATTATATGGGTAATAATCCTCGACCTCAAAACAATCCTTATAGTAACACTTACAATGCAGGTTGGAGAAATCATCCAAATTTTTCATGGAGAGGTCAAGGAAATCAAGGAAATCAAAGACCGCCAGCCCCTCCGGGATTTCAACAACCCCTTTATCTGTAAGAAAAGAAACCAAACCTTGAAGAGATGTTGGAAAAATTCATATCGGTGTCAGAAACCGTTTTCAAAATACCAAAACAGCTCTTAAAAACCAACAATCTTCAATTCAAGGACTTGAAAATCAGATTGGTTAACTTGCTAAGATGATATCTAATAGGCCACAAGGTAGTTTGCCGAGTAACACTGAACCTAATCCTAAGGAACATGTTAAAGCAGTTACAATAAGGAGTGGAACAACGCTAGCTGAGCCTGAAAAGAAGTTGCTACAAAAGCCTAACAAAAAGAAAGTTGAGGAGGCTCAACCCAAGGAGAATTCCCCACCAATACTTAAAGAATACAAGCCACCCATCCCATACCGAGCAAAGTTAAAGAAAGACAGCATAAACGCACAATTCAGTAAATTTTTTGAACTTTTTAAATAGTTACAAAATTTTTGAAGGAGCTTCTAACAAACAAGAAGAAGTTGGAAGAACTGTCCATAATGGAACTCAACGAGGAATGTTCAGCTATCCTCCAGAACAAACAACCAACCAAACTGAAAGATCCAGGAAGTTTTACTATTCCCTGTTTAATTGGTAGTTTAAATATTGAAAAGGCGCTAGCTGATTTAGGTGCTAGTATTAATTTGATGCCTTATAAAATGTTCAAACAATTAGGTCTTGGGGAACCAAAACCCACTACGATGAGCATTCACTTAGCTAACAGATCTTTTAAATATCCTAGGGGTATTATTGAAGATGTGCTAGTAAAGGTAGATAAATTTATATTCTCTGTTGATTTTGTTGTGCTTGACATAGATGATGATTTTGAAGTACCTTTAATCCTAGGACGCCTTTTTTTAGCCACTGCTAGAGCTATTATTGATGTGAGGTATGGTAAACTTGTGCTTAAGGTGGGAGATGAAGAAATGGTTTTTAAAATTTATGATGCCATGCAATTTTCTAGAGAACAAGACGATTCCTATAATTTTATTGATTCTATTAACTACTCTATTCAAGATTCTTTTCAGGAAATCGCTCTTGAAGACACGTTGGAATTGTGTCTAGTTTAGAATAGGGAGAAGGACGAAGTCACTACTGAGATGGAGAAGGTAATAATTGACTTGAACACTAACGAATCTTCTTCAAGACAAATGGATTATGAGGGTATTAAGATAAATGCTGAATTAAAACAAAAACCTTCTGTTGAGGAACCCCCTAAATTGGAACTAAAGTAATTACCTAAACACCTAAAATATGCATTTTTGGGAGATAACTCTACATTGCCAGTGATTATTGCTTCGGACTTACAACCAAAGGAGAGAGAAGAATTATTCCGAGTACAAAGAGAACATAAAAGAGCCATAGCTTGGAAAATTTCTGACATCAAAGGAATCAGCCCTTCTTTTTGCACTCATAAAATTTTAATGGAAGATGAGTATAAACCATGCGTGCAAGCTCAAAGACGACTAAATCCCAACATGAAGGAAGTTGTCAAGGCTGAGGTAATTAAACTTCTAGATGCTGGAGTCATTTATCCTATTTCTGATAGTACTTGGGTAAGTCCTGTGTAGGTTGTTCCTAAGAAGAGAGGTATAACTGTTATTGCCAACGGAAAGAATAAATTGATCCCTACAAGAACAGTCAGCAGTTGAAGAGTCTGCATTGATTATAGGAAGTTGAATGATGCCACGAGAAAAGACCACTTCCCTTTGCCCTTCATTGATCAGATGTTGGAAAGATTGTCAGGACATATGTACTACTGTTTCTTGGATGGACTCTCTGGTTATTTCCAAATCTTGATAGCTCCTAAGGATCAAGAGAAAACAACATTTACATGTTCATATAGTACGTTTGCTTATTGTAGAATACCTTTTGGATTATGTAATGCTCCTACCACTTTTTAGCATTGCATGTTAGCCATTTTTGATGAACTTGTGGAAGACATTATGGAGGTATTTATGAATGACTTCTCAGTATTCGGTAACTCTTTCCATCTTTGCCTTAGAAATTTAGAATGAGTTTTAATAAGATGTGAAGAAACAAATCTTGTTCTTAATTGGGAAAAATGCCACTTTATGGTTCGTGAAGGTATCGTGTTAGGTCATAAAATTTCTAGTAAAAGGATAGAGGTTCCTCTTAATTCAGTTAAGCCTATTAGAAGCTTTTTAGTATATGCTGGTCTTTATAGAAGATTTATTAAAGATTTTTCTAAAATAGCTAAGCCTTTAATGAAATTGCTAGAGAAAGATATGCCTGTCAATTTTGATTAGGAATGTTTAAATGCATTTAATACTCTTAAAGATAAATTGACTAATGCCCCGATTATAATTGCACCTAGTTGGAATTTACCTTTGAACTAATGTGTGATGCAAGTGATTTTGCAGTAGGTGTAATTCTAGGACAGCAAAGAGACAAGCATTTTCAGCCAATTTATTATGCTAGCAAGACTTTGACAGTAGCACAAGAGAATTACACTACCACGGAAAAATAATTGCTAGCTGTGGTTTTTGCGTTCGACAAATTTAAACCATATTTGATTTTGTCTAAAGTTTTCGTTTATACTGATCATTCTGCTCTTCGTTACCTTCTAACTAAGTTTGATGCAAAACCTCAATTAATAAGATGGATTTTATTATTGCAGGAATTCGACTTGGAGATATAAGATAAGAAAGGGGTAGAAAACCTTGCAGCCAATCATCTTTCTAGGCTTGAGAATCCACACCTCAAGGAATTCGACGAAGCTGAAATAAATGACTCATTTCCTGAAGAACGACTCTTAGTTGTATCTGATTCTGAGGTATCTTGGTTTGCTGACATTGCGAATTATTTAGCTGCTAACATAACCCCAAAATGGTTGACACATCAGCAAAATAAGCAATTCTTCGCTAATGTGAAAGACTACTTTTGAGAAGATCCCTTTCTTTTTCGTATATGTGCAGACCAAGTCATTCGAAGGTGTGTTACAAAGCTAGAAGCATACAAGATCTTGGAACACTGCCATTCAGGACCAACTAGAGGACATTACAGTGGGACTAGGACTGCTCATAAAGCGCACGAATCAGGTTTTTATTGGCCCACATTGTTTAAAGACGCCAACAGGTATGTTACTTCTTGTGAAAAATGCCAAAGGATAGGTAATATCTCTAAACGTGATCTCATGCCTCAAACCTATATGCTCTCATGTGAAATATTCGATGTATAGGGTATTGATTTCATGGGACCATTTCCTACTTCGTTTGGGAATAATACATCTTAGTAGCGGTTGATTATATGTCAAAATGGGTGAAAGCCCAAGCTTTACCTACTAATGATGCTAGAATGGTAGTGAGATTTCTTAAGAAACTCGTTTCTCGATTTGGAACACCTAGGGCAATTATTAGCAATAGGAGTACTCATTTTTGTAATGCTTAGTTTGATAGAGTTTTAAAGAAATATGGAGTGCACCACAGAATAGCTACCCCTTACCATCCACAAACTAGTGGCTAAGTTGAAGTAGCTAATAAAGAACTTAAACGAATCCTAGAAAAAATGGTAGAGTCAAATAGGAAGGATTGGGCGACAATATTAGATGATGCTTTATGGGCCTATAGGACCGCTTTTAAAACCCCCATAGGAACATCTCCTTATAAACTTGTTTATAGAAAAAGTTGTCATCTACCGTTTGAATTAGAACATAAGGCATTTTGGGCTATAAAATTTCTTAACTTTGATCTTAAACTTGTAGGTAAAAAGAGATTAATACAATTAAATGAGTTGGATGAGTGGCGCGGTAACGCATACGAGAACTCACGATTATATAAGGAAGCAACAAAGCGACACCATGACGTTGGTTTAAAGTAACATAAGTAGTTTGAAACCGGTGATCTTATTTTGCTATATAACTCGAGGCTCAAATTATTCCCTGGAAAGCTAAAATCAAGGTGGTGAGGCCCATTTTTAGTTAAAACTGTCTTTCCATACAGAACAATAGAGGTAAAACATCCAAACCATGGCACTTTCAAGGTAAACGGTCATCGACTTAAACTTTATAATGGTGAGGATTTTAAGAATGATAGTGAGGAGCTTTGGCTCCACGAACTCCAATAAAGTTGCGAGCAAGGTAAGTCAAATTTAGACTCTAAATAAGCGCTTCTCGGAAGGTAACCCAAGCACTAAAGTTGTTAAATTTCTTAATTTCAGTTTATAACTTAATAATCACTAATCAAGTTACTAAAATGTAGGTTTCACTAACCTACACAGCCTCGTCTATGGGCGTGCCTCTGGCCATATGCCCACCACTCGATAAAGACATAGGCGTGTTTTGGCCATGTAAAAACCCCCCACGGGATGCGACTAATCCCCATAACCGTGCGATATGGCCGTGGGCAGACCTGTTTATCCACTACGGTCGTGAGACATAGGTGTGCAAACGCCACAGTTAGAGCCCACGGCCATGCGATATAGCTGTGGATGAACCTGAATAAACCACACAGGTGTGTAGCCATTACACGAGTGTGGGTGAAGCGAGCATTGCCAACCACAATCGTGCAGTACGGCCGTGGAAGACGCCACGGCAGGACACATGGACGTGGCCACGACCGTGTCAAAATTGGGCTTTAAAATTTTAAAACTTATTGGGACATAGGATGCGATAAAACTACACGGGCGTGCCTAGCGACCGTGTGTGCACCTGACAAAAGCACACAGGCACATTATCAAACCACACGCTCGTGCCTTAAAACCCTGGTCGACACTGATAAAATAACATCGCACGTCTGTACCCTAGGATCATAGTCGATACTGATAAATTAACACGGGCATGGGAGAAGTGAATGAAACAATACACGGCAGTGTGGCACGGCCATGCGACACGGCCGTGCGCTCCAACACACCCAGGGAACAAAGGCGTGGGCCAAGAAACAGGCGCGTCTGAACCAAAATTTTACGAAATGCACTGGCTAAAAGTAAGGCACACAGGTGTGGACCACGGCCGTGTGCCCCAAACACTATTTAAACCTCTCTCAAAAATCACTATTCATCATCTTCCCCAAAATTATTTACCCTAACCCTAGCCACCGCAACACCTTCTCGCCCAACTCCGGCCACCACCATCCGAACACCTCCTTCCTAGCACCACACTTCCCTTCTCTTCCCTATTCTCTCGCTACCCTTCTCCCCCATGCATACCACACCTCCATCCACCACAAATTAACCACTTTTTCTCCTAAAATTTTCCTCTTACAAACTCCAACCACCGTAGCCCGTACCTCCGGCCATGACCTCCCACTCTGATAGTTCTACATCCTTTTACTTCTATTTTATCTTATTTTGTTGATTATTATTATCTCATTTTATTAAATTTTATGTTAATTGCTTGTCATATACTTTATATTATACTCATTTTTTATTTATGTCACATTATTTTGTATCATTCTTTTCCTTTACCATTATTATTAGCTATTATACCTATGATGAGTTGAATTTAGTTATGCTATTTCTATGCCATTTGCTGTCAAAATTCCTACCATTTATTAATTTATATTATTAAGTTTGTTTGCTTTTGGTTAAATCTGATTAGTTTTACTATCTTTCAGGATAATTCGCTCATTTAGTCCACCTCTTGAAATTAATTTTCAATTTGATATTTTATTGGCCTATTTCTATTTAAGTTGTTCAATAAAATTTTTAAATGCTTTCTTTCAGGTATATAATGACCCCTCAAAGTGGCAAGTTTAAGGTAGCCGTCCCCCCTTCAAAAAAACGGAAGGGACTCGGTGCTACCTCTCGAGTGCGACCAATGAAGTGCACCACCCATTTTTACAGTTCCCACAAGGACCCCAGGAGGAGCTCTTTCAGATATTTAGGGCGAGACCCTCGGTGTAGGACGGTGCATCGATTGGGCCGCCCTAGAGCAGGTCCAACTAGCCAATGCTGTTAGGGCCCTCCTCACTATCAACCCATGGGAACGTTTCTTTGACATTATAGAGTCGACATTCTAGAGCTCACCTTGGAGTTTTGTTCTACATTTTACCTTCAGATGGTCATGTCAGAGTACGACGATCCCGGCACAGTTTAGTTCCGTCTCGACGGCTTGGTACATCAACTGAGCGTTCCTGAATTCGGAGTAGCTTTGGGACTATATACAGAGGAGTTCATGGACGACGACGACTTTTCGGATCTCCATCGCCACATTTACTATTCTCCTTCTTCTTGTTGGAGTGCCCTGGTCCTCGCTTCAGCCACCTACGACCCCAGTCGCTCCAAGGCATCGACCCTCTTCCCATCACTACAATATCTACACGAGATCCTTGCACATACTTTGACGGGGAGGCGAGAGAGTACCGACGTCGTCAATACTCACGGCGCTTACTTTCTATGGAGCATGGCGCACGGGTACGTCTTTGACTTAGCCTACTTTATTGCCCTCACCATTCGTCACCAAACGGAGTGACATAGGAAGGGAACAATTTGCATGGGTCCTTACGTGATGCGCCTAGCGAGACACTTCGGCCTCTTTAACACAATGGCATAGTCCTCATCGCTCACCCTCATCGGCCAGATGTCCCCACAGGGCATCTCGAGCATGCTTCACATAAGGATGATTGAGCGTTGTCGTGGGACCGATCCTCTACAATATCGACTAGCTCAGTCCACCGAGCAGGATGACCCAGCGAATGATATCCCTCCACCCCATGAGGATCCACCATCTCAGCCACCGCCGAGCCACCGACCAGTTCATATGGTTGCTTCACTCACTGAATCTCTGAGCGCCTCACTCGATTCGAGTAGCAGTGCTTTCAGTGATTCGATCACATTGATGCCATTCTTCAGCAGATTTATCAGCACCTCCATATTTCACCACCACCCCCACCTCACGAACCATCTACCAATGAGGACTTTTGAGTCCAATTATTATGCTTATTTTTATTTCCTTTTCCTTTTTATTTTTATTTTTATTTTTATTTTTATTTTTATTTTTATTTTTATTTTTATTTTTTTTAATTTTATGTTTCTTTATCTTTATCTTTACTTCTATTTTTATGTTTACAAAACTATCTTAGTTTATCTTAAAAAAATTATTTTTATGGCTGTTTCTTAACGAGTAGCCATGTTAATATCATTAATACACCTCCTTAAAATATTATTGATGACTCCGCAGTTTCAAAAGGTTCAAGGTGATTGATGCCATGATAATCTAATGAGGAAAGAAACTCTACGACTATCATGTCCTGCTCAAACACGACACTGAAAACCATGAATATCTTTATTTAGCATCGTGATTGTGCAACCCCATCGTCTACCACCACCAGAGTATCCTCTCCCACCTTCACCTCTGCCTAGTTCATCACACACTTCATTAGCTCTCTCTCCAAATCAGCCTTCACTATTCTAAGAATTCATCTGAAATTTAGGAAGTTTCACTTCTCTCCCTCTCTTATGATATTATGCTTATAATCCTATTATTCATCTTTGCACATTGAGGACAATGTACATCTTAAGTGTGGGGGGGTTATTAATTTCATTATCAGAAAATCTCTGAATCTTGTCTTGTTCTCAAGTCACTTTCTCATATTACTGTTAGAATGAAATTCTGATTGATTTATGATGTTTATTGATATGTTCTGGATTAAAACATAGGTATTTATGCTTTGATTATTCAAACTTTAAGATATTAGAGAATTAAGCATGAAAAGTTGATTTTTGAGAATTAAAATTTTTCTAGGTTATTTCCCCAACATTAGGTATTACCTTGAAGTTTGAAATTCGCAGGATTGACATCAAAAGCCATAATTTTTGTGAGATTTTGAGCCTATAGAGCATATCTTCTTTCTTGCTCACTTTTATTGTTGCTATGAGTGTGTCAATATTGAACTGTTATTCTAGAACTTGCTTTGATTATACATGTCGAGACCACACCATTGATTTGATATACCAAGATGCTAAAGGCACTTAGGTTTAACCCACTCACTCCATAAAAGCTTACCTTCATAATTAACCCTTAGTGAACCCCCTTGAGCCTAACAAACCATTTATTGATTTACCCTTAATATCAACCTATAACTAATTATTGTTGAAATCCCCTTAATTAATTTGATCCCTATTTTGTCAAGATTTGAATTGAATAATTATTTAGCTATGTTCTCCTCTTCAATAGTAAAGTTTCATATTTACTTGATTTGTTCTTAAAAAAAACTCAGTTGTAATTTGATGTCTTGCATATTATTATGAAGTTATTTAACTCTCAATCTCAAACGATGACATTTATGAGGAAAAGCTCCAATTCTAGTAATATTTATTCAGTGATGTAGTTTTTCTAGTTAGATAATTTTTCAGTTCAATCTCGATTCTAACCTTCTCTTTCAACTTATGTCCACACCCCTAACCAAAGCCCCGTTAGAACCTTCTAAAACCTTTTGATCGATGTATCATCTCAATTTATAGTAGTGGAGATTTGATTTTCATGCAAGCCTATGGTAATAACTTTTCATGTTGACTAATGAGTGCTTAATTTCTGAACCCTAAACACTTTGAGTGATTTGAGTGAATCTTTAGTGAGGATGTCAACTCTTGTTAAGTTTTAAATTAAAGGTGATTACTTAGATAAGGGGAGATGCCTATGTTTTTGTGGTAAAATGATCAACTTGGATTGTTTGAGACTTTGATGCTCTTTTAGTTGAATTCTCAATGTATAATTACTTGTGAATTAGTTCAAAACATTATTGATATGAATTATAAGTTGAGAAGAACGAATTTTGATTGTGAGTTGAGGATTTTGCTTGAGGAAAAGCAAAGGCTTAAGTATGGGGGTATTTGATAACCCATCATATATACATATTTTTACCCCATGCTTGGCACATTTATGAATAAATCATCATTAGAATTATGGAATATGATGCTCTTAATCCTTTGATTTCATGTTTTATACTTAGGTGAGCATAAGGAAGAGAAAAGAACAAGGAATGGGCTGAACACAATAATCAACACGGCTTAGACCTCCGCACATGGGTAAACCACGTGCCCGTGTGTGATACACAGTATCGAACATGGCTTGAGCAACAGCACACGAGTGTGTCACACGGACGTGTTCCTGTCGAGACCTGTTTTAGTTTCATGCGGAAAAGGCTAATTTTTAGGTATTTTGGGCTAAGAAAGTTGTTCCAAAGCTTATAAAAAAGACCCAAGGGGAGGAGCAAAAAGACACAGAGAGTAGAAAGTAAGGAAGTACTCGAAGAACGCCAATTGATTCATCTCGGAAGTAAGGATATCCATCACGACTGAAGATCTCCCTTCAACTTCTCTCGAAGTTTTTGGGTTTTTTTCTTATGTTTTGTTGTTTTCCCTATTTTGAGATGTTTTCTTTTATAAGTATGAACTAAATCCCCTAAATACCTAGGGGGATGAAACCTAAGACAGATTTTGTTATTATTTTCTGAATCATATGATAAATACTTGATTTGTTCTTAATTGTGTTATTAATTCTTGTGTTAATATTTCAGGATATTAATTCAAGTTGAATGTGCTTATTCAGTGGAGCAAAAGTCCCTGTCTAAGAGTAGATCCAACACAATTAACTGAAGTTGATTGCAATCCTAGACATAGGATGATGAAAATCTACCGGATTAGAGTCAAATCTAATAAGGGAATCCATAGATCGAGTTGATGCAACACTAGAGGTTTTAATTAGAAAGAAATTTCAATTAATCAACCTAGGGTTAGTTGTTCTTAGTCTTGAAAGAGATATTAACATAATTTAGGGATTTCTACGGATCAAGTCAAGTGAATAAATCATCTAGTTCAGAGTCTAAATAACAAGTGAAGTCTAGGTGGATTCTTCCTTAAGTATTGTCTTAATCAATCAGTTTTCCAAAAAGTATTTTCCCCAATTTACTCTCCGTCGTGTTCTTAGTTAATTAGTCTAGTTTAAATTAGTTTAAACAAATCCCTTTTTATTTTTAGGCTAGATAATAAAAAGAAAGTTAATACTAGTACTTTTAGTCTTTGTGGGTTTGACATCCTGGTCTTGCTATAAGCTGTACTACTGTTTGATAGGTGCGCTTACCTTTATAGTGATAATAGATTAGTTTTACAGGTTTGACCATCATAAATATCACTTATCAAGTTAACTAAAGTGTTTTCAGATATCACTATCTACAATGTCATAACAGTTTATCAAAATACATAGTACTTACAGGATCGATGCTGAAGACTCGGTGTACCACATACTTAATCTAGAAACTTTCAAATTGTTTGGAAACTATTTCTTTTAAAATCAAAATTATGGAACCCAAAATTCACAATCGAGTTTTGCAACCTGACTTGATACCACTAAATGTGTCACCCCAAACTCGGCCTAGACGTTACGGCCGAATCTGGCGATGTCACATGGAATGGGATTTGAAATCGAAGTTATCAAGTTAAAACCATTTCAATTCATTAGCTTTTATTTAACTTGGAAAAATTCTTATTAATTGATTTGTCTTATAATGTATCTTTTTAGCGGAAGTTTTAGAAACCATTTATTTTAGGAAAAATCGTTTATATTTAGAAAAAACCTTTATGTTGTGAAAAACCTTATTTTGTTGAGTTTTGCAATTTAAAAGTCTATAAAAACAATATAAAATCCCACAATTTAAAGCAAAACTGTCCATAAGTCCAAATTACAAATAAAACCCAACAATCAAATTAAACCATAATACCAAAAGTTAAGCAGTTTTAAAAAGAGTGGCAACCGTCGAGTTCTTCACTGCATCGAATTGTCTAAGTTTGGGGACTACCTGTAAAGATTAAACAGAAGGGGTGAGTTTTCGTAAACTCAGTGTGTAATCCCCACAGAAAACATGTAGACAATCAGATTAACCGATGCCAATCAGATACAATCTTGGGCCTAAGCCCATTACAGATTCAGAATATCAGAGTCATATAGTTCTGGATTCAGGCCTAAGCCCATTACAGTTACAGATACAGAATTGGGCCTTAGCCTATCGCAGATACAGATACAGTCAAACAGTCAGAACAGAATCATATCTTACCACCAGCCTCTACACACCATCTTCGACCATCCCTACACACCATTTGGGGTTTAAAACACCCACCCTTCCTACACACCATGCTGTACCGAAGTGCGGCACATATTAGATATATTGCAGCTGAGTTACCAGATAATAGACATAAATACCTTTCAATACACTTCCTCCAATAATCATCATCCCACCCCAAATGCAGATGCAAATAAATATTTTCAATGCAAACATACAAAATAACATGCTTACATGCTAATATTCAATTATCAGTTATACGTACAGATCAGTATTCAAACATGCACATAACCATCATGCTCAATACTTATATCAGACATTTAGATTATACAATTTAGGGTCTAGTTAGCCCTTACCGACCTTATAGTAGGTTCACAGTCAATTGGGACGACCCATACAACCTTAGGAAACAATTCAGATAAATGGGTCCACATGTCCATGTGGCTTGCTCGTGTGGGCCCACACGCCCGTGTGGCTTACACGCCTAGATTGGCCTTGGCCATGTGGATAACATGGCCTGGCCCAAAAACCCACATGCCCGTATGGACAACCTGTGTGGACCCACAACCCCATGTGGTCCATACGGCCTAAAATGGTCTAGTCCGTGTGTTGCACATGGCTACACCTGGCCATCACATGACTGTGTCCAGTGCATGGCCTAGCTTTCGTCAAACACACAGCCATGTCATTCGCACACGGCCTACCACATGGGTGACCACACACCCGTGTGGCGTCGATAGTGAGGTTTTTAGCTTCTGTCAAAACCTCACTTTTTACATTTTCGGGTACACACCTAGTATCGATTCACTGCGCAAAGTACCCCGAGTCTTCTAAAACCTATGTTCGACTAATATAACACTCAATTAATGGCTTAATTTGATTCTCAATAAACTATAATCGGAAGGAACACTCCCTAAAGTCTAACGAAGCCCTCACCTTCGAGCAAGTAATAACGATTCTGTAATACTAGAGCACTGATTAGTTGGCCACAGCCCCTTATCTTTCACCTAAGTACTAGAACAAGCCCTTATTAACAGAAGATTCATTAACCAAACAAAAAATGCACTTTATCAAACTTAACGATAACGCTTAAAAGCACGAAAACAATGATCCACGGAAACTCATTAAAAGATTGATCAACCAAAAATGAAAATGGCAGCAAGGTGGAGAAGATAATATCGACAATGAGAGATGGGAGGGAAGAACGTCAAAATTTTAGGGAAAAATCGAATTTTTTTTTGAAAAAAGAGAAATAAAAAATAAAATTAAACCAACCTAATATACTCCAACTAACCCTAAATCCCTAATTTCACTCCCACAATCCCCACTACATCTCCACCATTTAGAATTTTAATTTGACTAAAACTCCTCCACACACTACATGCCTAGAGCAAAAATAATTCCCTTGCTCGTGGCGGGATTCAAACACAAGACCTCCAACAACTTAACACTCCGCTTAACCACTAGACCAGCAGGCCAAGTCTGATGTATACTTACAAATAATTAAATAAAAGCCTAGCGACCAGAGATAGGGCTTGATTAAAAAATATATCAAAATTTACCCAAGACAAGACTTGAACTTGAGACTTCTCACACACAACCAGAACACATAAACATTGAAGCAGACAGGTATTTGTGTCAAATAATTACAGAAACAGAGATAAGATTTTTGAGGCGTTACATAAATTAACCTATATGAGAAACACGACCGTGTAGAAGGTTCCTGGCCGTGTGAAATTCAAAGTACCCTTACGTACAATAGCAAATGACCGTGTGGTCCACACGCTAATATGGAAGACCATGTGGCCCTAAACCTACATATAATTTGCCCCAATTAGCTTGTAAAAGAACACACAACTTTCATCACTTCGTCGTTCAACGTTACTCACGTCTGGTTCTAATTTGATTTACCTAAATTCGGTCCTTCAAATGCCATTTACACGTGAATTAAATGTTGATTTCAAGATTAACAAAAGATTTGGAAATAATAGTTGAATGATTGTTTAATCGAACGTAACATTAGCATCAGATAGAATTACGACTATTGTTGAAATCTCTTTTGTTCTTACTCTCGAAAGAGAAATTAACATAATTTAAGGATTTCTACGGATTAAAACACAAGTGAATAAATCGTTTAATTCAAATTCATAATAATAGGTGAAGTCTAGGTGGATTCTTTCCTGGGTGTTGTCTATCTCATTGGTTATCTTCGATTATTTTCCTATTTCATTCTCTATTGTGTTCTTAGTTAGACTAGTTTAGTAATTTTAGATTAAAAACAATCACTCCAATTTGTCGGCTAAATAATAGAAAAACGATAATTACTAGTACTTTTATTCCTTGTGGATATGATATCCTCTACTCACCATAACTATACTATTGTTCGATACATGCGCTTGCCTTAGTCGTATTTATAGTTAGTTTAGTGACCATCAGGGGGAAAGGAGGAAGCTCAAACCTAGGATCTCTAGGAGTACTAACACCTTAACTATTGAGTCTGTTGCTCATTTCTTGTTTATTTTAAACACTTAATAGTATAGATATGTTTTGTGGCATATTTGATGAAATCACAAAATAAAAAGGGAAATGAGTGGCTTAAACTTAAGTCACTGGGGAGAGAAATACTAGCGCTTTAATTGTTAGGCTTGAAGCCTATTTCTTGCTTAATCTTTATTCTCAACCATATATATTTTGGTGTGACTTTTATCCTAGGTTGCTGAAAATTAAAGGAAAAGAAATGGGAAGAAGGTAGCTCGAACTTGGGTCTCTAGGGAGGACTTTAACACTTAACCATTAAACTTATAACTCATTTCTTGCTTAATTTAGACACTAAACCGTACATATTCTTTATTAGCTTACACATTTACTCAATTTTTCTTTAACTTATTTAACTTATAGTTCTTAGAATATTCCAGTTTAGTTTATATATAACAATTAATACTCATAGTCAAGTCTCATTATTAATATTTTAATTCATTTCACCCTTAGTAAACTCTAGTAAAATGACTTAGATACATGGAAACCATCCAAAACACTAGAGAGCACAAAAGTGCTTAGCCCAAAGGCATCATATCACATCCCTCCGAAACCAAAAGCACATATAATCCAGAATGGCATGTCAATTATATCCTAACTATTTCACTAAGTTTACTAGGGTACATTATGACCATAAATAACATATTTAACCAAGGCTAGTCACATGCTTACTATTCAAACAAAGGCATACTAGAATTTTATAATTTAGAGATTCATAAAATTCAAAGTATTATTTAATATTCATATGGAAACAAATTCAAAATTTTTTAGATGAATTCTTTGTATTTGTCTAATTCACTCATATATGCAGAAAAAGTGCTTCTACATGTTTACATTCAAATCCATATTAATATAGGCCTTATAACATGTTCATTTTTCACATTATGGTCTCTATGAACTTAAGTAACAAATTTATTTATTTATAAATATTTTCCTAACAATATCCTAGAAGGGTCATTATGACTTCACGTTTAACCAAATCTCATAACCACACATTTTGTTGATGGAGTAACTTGTAAGGTTAACAATTTAACGAATTATCCCCCAATTTGCCATGGTGACATATTTACACATTTCTACTTTAATATCTCATTTCATGACTCTTCACTTACACCAAAATCATTCTTATTAGTAACTCTATGGCAACCAAAGTATACATAATACATTATTAGTTAATAAGGCATTTCATAACTAATCATTTCTACCTCAACTTTGTCCATGACTTATTTCAACACATTTTAAACATAGAGTTTACAAATATTCATTTCACAATAAATATCATATTTATTCATTATCTTCATATTTATCTCATTAATTCATTATTTCCACATCTTAATCTATGAAAATTTCATTACATTCATACACATGCTTATTTTCATATTGATGTCACAAATTTTTTTTTATTAATCTTTTAAATATGTTAGAGTAGGAGTAATGGAATCCAAGGGTACTTACACTACTTCTTAACCACTAGGCCAATAACTTCTTTTTAACAAATGCATAATGATAACCTTATAAATCGGGGCGTGACCACTCTCGATTTTCACAAACCCGATTCTTCTAACTTGATTTTTGAGGTGTGACAGTGCAAAAAAAATGGGTTTAATTGATTTTTTTGAAAAAGTTTGAGGGCTTTTTTTGATGCAATTTGAAAGTTTAAGTACCAAATTGAGTGAAAAAAAAAAGAATAAAAAAGCAAGGGCTTAACTGCTTTTTTTGAAAAAGTTTAAGGGCTTTTGACCACCTATAAACGTATCGTTTATAGTATAAACAAGACACCAAAAATATATAAAATTAAATTAGCGGTGTTTGCAAGCGTACAAGTTAAATTGTAATATAGTAAAATTTACAATGAAATATCGGTAAGTATTCTGAGGATCATACCTACAATATTGTAGATTAGAGAAAATATTATTAAATTAATTACAGAAAATAATTACTAATCTAATTGAGTCACAAATTAGTAGTGTGAATCCAAATTAAAATATTAATTAAACTAATTAAATTAATTAACCTAACTAACCTAATGAAATTTCCTATTCCTAGTGTTGACAATGCAAGCCTCTAGCCTATGATCGATAAAATCCCTAATTATCTAATTAAATAATTAATTATCTTAGATTGAGTTATTTATCACCTTTAGCAAGAATACGCTTTTGGCCTCATCTACACTAAGGATTATCTCCTAAGTCACCCTTCTGGTCTCTTCCTAAGCATACGGATTCCCTTTCAGTCTCAATCATTCGACACAAGTTATACACAACAAGATACCCTTCTGGTCTCACCTGATATTCTATCAAGGGCATCACTCCCTAATATACTAAGTACTCTTGAATAAACAACTAATTTTAGATAAATAATCACTTAACTAATAATTTTATTAATCGAATCATGCAAGATATAAAATAAGCACAATAAGTTATTCAATTATTCATGCAAACATTAATTGATTAGAGAAATGAAAACATAAATAAAAGAATAAGAGATAGGAGAGAAGTCATGAATATATATATTGAAGCGCGGATCCTAAAGTAATCTCAGCTTGAATTTGTCTTCACATTGAAATTGAAAAGTTTTGACTAAACAAACATAAAGGGAAAATTAAAAAAAAAAAAATTAATAGGAAAACTGTCTTTAAGTTTACACACAATCCCAGTGACCCTAAGGTTGCTTATATAGGCAACGGGCTAGTTGGTGACCACTCAACCTTAGATACACTTAGATATCGGTTAATACCATATTCTGATAAAGGTTAGGGTCCAAATAAGGAAATATACCCAAAAGTGTCGTCCAAAGAATCAATCATATTTTGGCTTGTCATTGTCATGTTGTTGTGACGTGGGAAGACTTCTTGCCATGACGTAACCATCGTGAAATCTCTCCTTCCTTCATTGCATTGTCGTGACGAGAAGAAGCTTTTGGTCACGACATTATGTGTATTTCCAGCCTTGGCAACTTCATCTATTAGTCACTCAAGAGTCCTAAGTCGGCCTTATGAGTCATTGAAAGAGTAGAAAATGTGTAAAAACACTTATTTTATTAATATTTACTAGTTAACTACTAACTATTGAAAATGCAATAATTAATTATAGGATGATCAGAAAACAAGCTTGTTAAGTGTAGAAATGACCTAAAATAACTACTACATTTGATAGCAGGTCAACTTTTTACACCCTTAAGCCAAAATATTTCATTAATCAAAAGTCACTTACACAAGAGACATAGGCGAGGAACAAACTAACCCAAGCCAATAGGCTTACCCCATACACCCCATGATGCATTAAAGAATTAGAATGAATAGCAATCAAAGTGTGAACATTATTGGGGAGAATATTCCATTCACTATGGTTTGCATGTAATAAGGCTACCTTTGCAAGTGCATAAGCTACCGTATTAACATCCTGAAAAGTCCATTGAAGGATAGCGATCCAACCAATGATTGCAACATAAGACAACTGTGAAGAATCATACCTAGCTCAATGTCCAAAGTATGAGCGAACAACATCACTTCAACTACCAATTAGCAATCCAATTTTAGAATAACACTATCCAATTGACGCAGCTTAAGCCAAAAGAGAGATGCTCGTATATTAGTTACTTCAGCTAGCAAAGGTTGAACCATCTCCTCTCTTTGATTGGTATAGCATTTCCTCCTTCCACTGATCGTGTCGCATCAACATTACACTTTACCCACACCACAGGAGGAGCCAACTAAGTTGTAGCACCCTATGACTATTGGACCTAGTGCCCTGAATGTAGTATATTCATTAGTAAACTTGTAAATTTTTTTCCAACAAATTGGTTAATAAAATAAATTTATTGATTACATTAATATACTTTGTATGACATCCTCATTTGGTTTTTGCATGCAAAGCAAAATGAAAACAAATGTTGCTCATTGGTTGTCTAATGTTTAAACTAATACTAAGCAGTATTATATGGTTGGGTCGTAATACATAAAGGCAACTTATATTAGTCGACAAACCAAAACATGTCCTTAGTCTAATCGGAAATGAGCAAACCACTTGAAACACTAATATGTCATCTATCAAGTCCAATTAGGGAGATGCTTTGTCTTGTTCATTGAAGCGGATTACTTCTAGAAGATAAAGACATATATGTGATTGAATGGATTGACAGCACATTGGATTGACAATACATCGGACCGGACCCAAGAAGAATAGATCTTGAATGTATTTATAAATTTATTTACTTGTAATGTTCATACTGTAGCATATCTAAATCTCGCTACAAAATTCACCACCCTCTCCTGAATAAACTGATCCACCAAACACAACTCAAGTCAATATCCTTGTGACCAACGTCCTTCCCCACTACCAACTCAACATCCTCCTCCTCCTACAGCAATAACTGATTAAACGCCGAATCCATACTAAAATCAGGAAATGAAAACCTATTTGACATGCAATACAAAACATATACTTATGACGAAACTTGCATAGCTAGTAAAAGAAAAGCAAAGAGAGAGCACTAGCGAGGCAAGACTCCCAACAAATATACGAATTTATTAACATTTAGAGAATTCATTAAATTTAAAATGATAGTATTTAAAACTTAACAAGTTCAATTTTTTTTAAAATTCTTTCTTCTCTTTTTTTTATTCCTGGATCTAATCCCAATCTTCTACAGTGACATAGTATATTTTACTTTTATATGTAATTGAGAAAATGCAGTAAATGCAGTAAATTTATAATGATAGTATTTTAAACATAAAAAAATACAAAATTTTAAATTCTTTCTTCTCCTTCCCTTCTTTTTTCCCTTTTCCCCTCGCCTTACATCCTATACTACAAAAGGAAAATAGAAAACAGGAGCAGGTGCAGGTGGCTCAAACTTTTACACTGACATTATGTATTTTACGTAGTCAAAAATTTGGAATTCGATCTGCCAAATTTATAATACTATTTAACACGAAATTAATAGTATTATTATCTAAATTTTATGAATTTATTTTCGTATTAGAAACCGTCATTTATATTAAATTAAATTATAAGTAAAATGACAAAAAAATAGTATTTTAATGTGAATATTTTGATATACCAATCCCTATAATTTAAAAGACAGTTAAATCACAATTTGGGACTTGAAATAGATAACATTTTTTACTTTGGGTCTGAATTTTTCTTGGTTAAAGTTAAGTACTGAATTTAACAATTATTCTCGTATTGATGTTTAAACTTAATAATTTTTCTCACATTGAGACATTAATTTTTTTTAGCTCAAAGTTATTATTTGAACTTAACAATTATTTTTACATTAAGATTAAAATTTGAGGTTTTTAAAAAATTAACTTAAATAAAAAAATTCAAAATTTAATACTTACCAAATTCAGAGCTTAACTTGAAAAAAAATTTAAATCCCAATACAAAAATAATTACTAAATTTACGAACTAATTTAAATTAAAAAATTTCATATGGAGGAAAAATTACGAGCTCAAAATATGATTTAAAAAAGATGTCAAACACTAATGCAAAGCAAAGATCCCAAAATCATGAGGCTCAGAGTCGGCACAAAACCCCGCAGGCAAAATTTGGGACTCTCGTTTTGGAAAATGGAATTAGTTGCGAGCGATATCCTAAATCACAACTTAATTTGTTGGCATATGCCGTCACTGTAGTTTGAGTTTTACGGTAGCACCATTAATTAGTAGCATATTATCTTGACGACATTCTAAAAGAAAAAATGGTAGTTGATTTGACTTGATTGATTATCAGGAAGGAATCTGTCATTCATGTCGACTGTACCAAAAACTTGATTTTTTTATTAAAATAATTTAAATAATTTAATTAAGTATTAAAACGATTCGTTTTTTAATTAAACACGAAAATGATCCTAAATTTACAGTAAAACTTGGTGGAGCTAAATTATTTGGCGCCACTAGCATGCCACATCAGCAAGGAAGATAAAAAATTAATTTTTTAGTGGAGCCATATAGAATGGCGTCACCTGTATAAATACAAGGAATATACTACAATTTTTGAAAAAATGGGAGACCTTAGAAACAATTTTCTATTTTCTGTTGGAGCCAATTTAAATGGCGCCACCAGACTTCCATCCTGACACCATGCTCTTTTTTTTTTTTGTATTTTGTTTTTTTTGTAATTTTTTTAAAACTTTTTTCCTATTCTTTTATTTTTTTTTCTTTTTTAAAGTTTTATATTTTTCTTTATTTTATTTTGTTTATTTATTTTTTATTATTAATTTTAAAAATTTTGAAATGTTTTATATTTGAAATGTTTTATAATATATATTTTTTAAATTTTAAATATTATTTTGAAATTATTTTTAAATTTTAAATATATATTTTTGGAATTATTTTTTATAAATTTTAAAAATATATTTTTGAAATTAATTTTTTAAAATTTTAAATATTATTTTTTAAATTAATTTATATCCGATGAACCTCAATAGCCGTAATCCAAAAATAACCTCTATAAAGTATATTTTTCATGTAGGTGTTTTAAGAATTAGTTGAAAATTTCCCCTATTTTACTCTAGTCTAAAATTTTCAGAAATATTTGACTTTTTTTTTTTATTTTAATTTTGCCTGAGACATACTCAACATTTAAATCTAGCAAAAAAATAGACAAGGCCATGATTGACTTTTCCACCATTTTATTATTGCTTTAAAATTGGACTTCTACTCGATATTTTGAGAATTTTAAATAAAAATATATTTCTAAAAAATGATAATGAGATTTTTGATAAAAATAAACACTTAAAAATGAGGCAGCTTTGATGTCTAATATTGAACCCAACTAGATTTAATTTGATTTGATTTATATAAGTATACATGTTTTATGTAATAAAAAATCGTTCCATATATTTTTTAAATTTGTGTGTAATAAAATTTAGTTCCCTTTTTACACCCAAAAAAATTATTTTTTATATACACTATAAATAAAAAAGAAAAATATTTGATACATTATCAATGGAGTTTTTAGATTTTACAAATAGGGTCAAATGATTGATAAGTGTCCTATAAATATATTGTAAAATATTTAAAAATAGAGTCAACAATTTTTGAAATTAATTTTTTTAAAATTTTAAATATTATTTTTTAAATTAATTTCAAAAATATATTTTTAAAATTTATAAAAAATAATTCCAAAAAAATATATTTAAAATTTTAAAAAATAATTTCAAAATAATATTTAAAATTTAAAAAAATATATTATAAAACATTTCAAATATAAAACATTTCAAATTTTTTAAAATTAATAATAAAAAATACATAAAATAAATAAACAAAACAAAATAAAAAAATATAAAACTTAAATAAAAAAAGAAAAAAAAGAATAGGAAAAAAGTTAAAAAAAATCAAAGTAAAAAAAAACACATGGTGTTAGAATGGAAGTCTGCTGGCGCCATTTAAATTGGCTCCACCAGAAAATGAAAAATTGTTTCTAAGGGCTTCTTTTTTAAAAAATTATAGTATTTTCTTTATATTTATACAGGTGGCACTATTCTACATGGCTCCACCAAAAAATTAACTTTTTTATCATCTTTACTGATGTGGTATGTTGGTGGCGCCAAATAATTTGACTCCACCAACTTTTACTGTAAATTTAGGGTTATTTTCGTATTTAATTAAAAAAGTGGGTAATTTTAATACTTAATTAAATTATTTGAATTATTTTAATAAAAAAAAAAACCCAAAAACTTAATTCCTTTGTATTATTGTATTGCACATAAAGGTCAATTATCATCTCTTTTGAATACACTAGTAATATTTAACTTAGAAAGATATTTAGCACAAATATTGGATGGATAATGTATAGGCTTACAATTTCCTTCAAAAAAATAATTAGTTATTAAAAGCTTCATAATTTAGATTAATAAAATTCTTATAAGTGAATTAAAAGGTTATTATGTGTTTGTTTATATTATACTAAAAATAAAAATTATATATGTCGTATCTTAATTTTGCTTGTTTCCGCATTTAATTTATTGATTGTTCACGTAATCATACATTATTATTACATTAAATATTAATTATTTTATTATTAAAATATTTAATAATAATTATAAATTAAAAAGAAATAACATTTGATACATTATCAACGCAGCCGAAACCAAGATAAAATGTTTTAATATTTAGCAGCCAACAATTAAATAAGAACTTATCTTCAATCTTTTCACGCATTTTATTTTTAATGATGTTCATTGCTGAAAACGATCAGTCTATAGTAAAACTGAAATACTAATAATGAGTTATAACATTGACATAAAAAAAAATTGTTGCCAATTTTTTAAAATCTGAAAATTGCCATAAATGATCAAAATGTTCAAATTACACCCTTAATTGCATCATCTCATGTTCTACAGAGTCTAAATGATAGAATTTGTGGACTAATTAACAAATTTCACAAATTCTAAATGAAGTGCGCATCTCCTTTGAATCTAAAGTTGAACTAAGAGTGAGCAACTCTATTTTTTCATCATTAAACTACTTATCATTCAATTCTTGCAATTGAGTATTAATCTCAGTATTAAAAATGTCTATGTTATATGCTGGAAAAATTGATTTAGAAAAGTAAAAAATTTGTATAGTTGAATTTTAATTTTTTTCTAAAACTCTAGCTCTTTGTATTATTTATAGCAATAAATTTTATCAAATTAGATTTTTTTTTTTTGTAACTATTGTATCTATTGTCGACAGCAATGACTAATCCCTTCGTCATGAATGCTCTTCAAAGAGGTAAACGGTTGGCCATGAAATGTGCTCCATTACCATGAGTGAGGATCGAACCCAAGATCACATGATTAAGGGATGAGGTGAGCAACTGTAACACCCTTTACCCGTATCTGACGCCGGGATAGGGTACGAGGCGTTACCTTACTATAACACATGCAACCATTCAACTTACACTCAATGAAATAAGTCCTAATTTAAAAAATTTTCAAACAATGTCCTACGGACCTTTATGTGGGCCTACGAGGCCTAAAACATGGTTTAGAAACGATCCGGGACCATTTTGGACACTCAAGAAAATTTCTTCAAAACCTACTATAAACAGGGCACACGCCCATGTGGAAGGGCAACACGCCCGTGTGGCCTCTAGACATGGCCATGTTGATGGCCGATGTGGTTCACACGGCTTAAGAATCCTAAGGACACGCCTGTGCCCCTCTTCCGTGTGGAATTAATTTCTAACATCAAAACTACAGGGGTTTTCACATGGCCTGGCACATGCCCGTGTGCTCAGCCCGTGTCCCTTACACGGCCATGACACGCCCGTGTCGCGGCTCGTGTGCAAAAACCTTGACATTCTATTTTTGGCGTCATCACTTACACGGTCGTGGCACACGCCCGTGTGCTGGCCGTGTCCTCCACACGGTTGAGACACACAGTCGTGTCTCATGCCCATGTGGAACACTGATGGGCATTTAATTTTTCAACTTAAGGTGTAGGGGACACACGGCCTGTTCACACGCTCGTGGGTAGACCGTGTGTCGCAAACAGCCTAGACACATGACCGTGTGTCGCAAACGGCCTAGATACACGACCGTGTGTCTACCCGTGTAGACAAAAATAGGCAATCTACCAAGCCTCTTTGCCACCCTGAAACAAGATCAAATACAACCCAACACTTTCATACCATGGCTCAACATCGATATGTATCTAAATGTCCGTAACTATGCCTTTATCTAACAACCACAATTTGCATAATGTGCATGCACGATGAGTCTGAGCAACCATCCACAATTTCCATGAACTCATTCTCATTTCATTAAAATAGTTATAACAATTTTGGCCAATTCCAATGGCCATTTACAAAATGAACTTTATAAAATAAATGGCCAACATAATTGGCTCACTAGTGTAACTTACACCAAAACGACCAAAAGACCTATACATGCCATTACTCAAAGCACAAAATATAACTATACTGAATGGTTCAATTGGTAGTGTGAACGATGCTTCCGACGTTCCTTAGATCCTCGAATTACTTAGGTGGCACTATAAGGGAAAATGGAAAGAAAAGGGGTAAGCATAAAGCTTAGTAAGTCATAAGTAAATAAATATCAACAATTTACCAAGTCATGACAAACTTTCATTGCATTACTATTCATGCATGATACAAAGAATAACTACGACATAACATACACTAACTCATCCTTTAGTAATCATACAACATGCTAGTGAGCTCACATCTCATGCATTACACTTAAACACCTGCACCACTTATAGAGATCATTACAATATCTCACAACTAAGCAATTAACTCTGAATTTTCCCGTTGAACTATTTGGAATATTAAAGGATATTCAATGAGCCTTCAATATAGGGTATCGAGTCGATGCCATGTCCCAAACATGGTCTTACACTATCTCACATATCAAGTCGATACCATGTCCCAAACAAGTCTTACACTAACTCTCAATTTATCGAGGCCGATGCCGTGTCCTAGATAGGTCTTACACTAGCTCTCATCTATCAGTGTCGATGCCGTGTCCTAGATAGGTCTTACACTAGCTTGTCTATCTCGAGGCTAATGCATGTCCCATACATGTCTTACACTAGCTCTCGCCTCAAAGCCGATAGATGTCCCAGGCATGTCTTACGCTGGCTCTCATAATGCGACCGATGCATGTCCTAAACATGTCTTACACTAGCACACACATTACCCAATGTCATGGCATGAATATCCAATTCTATTCAAATTGTTCAACTGGGCTCTATTACGCATATTCTCATCATTTCATGAATAAAAATTCATTATTCAACAATTTATGCTCGAATAAACATTTTCATACATAATTCTTTCCACAATACAATATCTTATAACAAAACAAGGATTTCATTCATACAATTAATAATGTTGCATTATTTACCTATAACTTACCTCGATATACAAAATGAAGGTGACTACTCGAGTTAGTTGATTTGCTTGGCCTTCCCCTGGTCTAGGTTCGGATTTGGTAAATCTTGATCTAAAACAATAAAAATTCACTACTTTAACTACCAATTCATCTAACAAGTCAAAATCACAATTTTGGCAAAATGACCATTTTGCCCCTAGACCTTGGCAAAATGACCATTTTACCCCTAGGCTCAGAATTTGATTTTTTTCGAATTTCCTTGATTACCAAGCCTAACCGAATCTTTTTCACTCTTGTGACCGCCCCAAATTCTCATTATTTCATACAATTACTACTAAACTTACCGACTTTACATCTAGGTCCCATCTAGGTGTTTTCATGCAATTTCTTTCACAAAAGTTGTTTATTTAACAACCTACATTCATTTTTCTTCATGAAGTTCCAGCAAACAATACTTGTACACTCATGGTGACTCTCTAAACTTTCAACCATTTTATACAATAATCCCCTAAAAAGGTAGCCCATGCTACAAGGGTTCCAAAAATGTAAAAATCATCAAAGAAAATCATCAAAATCACTTACTTGTAAGGGAAAGAAGTGGCTGAAATTTTCAAGCTCTCACGGCCATTTTCATGGAGGAAAAATCAGTGGAAATGATGAAGAAACAAAGAGAGTGAAAGCTAGTATGCTAGGCTATTATTTTATTCAACTTTAAGTCACCTAACTTTGACTAATATGTAACAAAAATCTAATTTTGTCAAATCCCTTATTTCATGGCCGTCCATCATGTATCTAAGGGCCTATTTACCCTTTAAAAACCCCCAATTTTTAATTCTCTAGCTATTTAAATTAATTTATTAGTAATTTGTAACTTTTACCTTTTATGCGATTTAGTCCTTTTCTGCAATTAAGCCTTCAATTGCGTAAATTAATTCATCAAAAATTTTGTGCACTCTTATAAAAATACCATGACACATAAAATAATGCTAAAATAATTTTCTCTAACTTCAGTTAAGTGATTCCGAAATCACTATTCTGACTAGGCCCAATTTTGAGTCGTTATAGCAACCACCACATAACACCTCCTGATTAATACTTGTGTTTTTCACTTAGCGATATTCATCGATTCCTGGCTTTCAACCAACACGATCTTTTCTATTATTTAAACCCTCAGTTTACTTAGAGAATGGGATCTGATTCACGAATTGAACACGCAATAAAAATTTTAACTTTCTAGTGGGTAAAATGAATTCTTTGTATGATAAAGAAACCTTTAGGCAAAACTTGAATTCTCATGAAAGATAAAATTCATTTGGAAAAAAAATCTCACTATATTTTGGTTGAGTAACTACGCTCAATAATGTGTACTTTTTTTATTTAACTTATAGTCCCTATATATAAAAAAAATCACAAGAGTTCTACTTGAACAACAACAGATAAAATAATAATATTTTAATAGAAAACACTAAATCCCTTTAGGACATCACATGATGGGATCCAGATACATTAAAAATAGCATTGCGTGCCGCCCACCCTACTACAAGTGGGCTTTATTAGGCCTTTTATGTATTTGACACAACTATACATGTTATCCAATCTTTAAACCAACTCATACAATTTATCCAACCCAATAACAAGTTTTCTATTTCCAAAATATTATTTATTTAATTAATCAAAATAAACTAATTAATTCTCTCAATTAAATATTTTCTCAACTCAATTCTAATTATGTTAAAATCATAACAACTTTACTACACTAGAACCTATGAGTAAACAAATTTACCTGTCTTGTTTTGTAAACTCGAAATGATTAATTAATTTAATTTTCATTTTGAACTCAATTATTTAGTTACAATAAATTAAATAATAATCCAATGAAATTAAATTAATTCTTAAGTCATCTCTTGTCCTTTGCAAGAAACTGTATTTACTGTGGATATTAATACATGCAATATATTTTTCTTTTGGTCGTTTTCATTCATTTAACGTATTCATTCTAAATTGCAATCCATAAAGGGTTGTATTGAGTTAGCAGAGATATTGGGAGAACATAATTAGGGCTCAAATAATTTTTAATTAAGTTCTAACTCTTTATCTATTAATTACATCATTATTTAGTCATGAAGTCAACCCCACTAGAAGTATTATGACAAAACTCTCCTTTGTTATATACTATTTCAAAAACAAATTAAAATTTTGTTTGTCTAATGACATTGTCATTATTATGTTACACTCATGGGATATCTTTAATCCATTTAGGTTAAATCTATTTGATTTCATGGTAACCATTGCATCTTTCTTTATGAAAAAGTCTATTAATAACATACAGTAATGAAATCATTCATCTTAAAAAAATGACTCACAACCACATTTCTTTTTCATCAACCATACAATCCCAGTGAGAGAACATCATTTACCTTTTATTGGGCCATGGTTTCCACTATTGTAAGCAAAGTATGCTAAACATAAGTCGTATACCTAACATATCAGCTTTCGACTCTATTACGAATTGAGCTCATGCTTTCAATATATCAAAGTATACAAGTTACTTCACATAATAAGATTCACATAATAAGATACTTACTCAGGATTGAGGTAAGTCACATCATGAAGGTAACAAGTGAATAAATCCATAAACGAGTCTAGGATAGATTCAACTTGGGTTTTGTTCATTGTCTTGTCCATCTAGACAATCACACCTATGTCTCTATCTTTCAGGAGTTATCCACTTCGATATCCAAGACGAGATATCTCTCTAATTGAACTTGATAGACAACATACTAATTTAAATAATAGAATTTTATTAACCAATATATTCGAAAAATTACAAGCATTATAACCAAACAACTACACTAAGGGCAACAAATCTCAACATTATAATGATGCTTTAATGTAATATCTCTGCTCATTGATGGTGACCCCTTCCTTTTCTTGCAACACAATGACCATTCAAATTTGGGATAGATATTTTAACCGATTGACAAAAGAATCTCACTTTAACAATAGATCATCTCATCCTCTATCCCTTAATTTTTGAATGAATAACTTACTAGATGACATTGCATTCAAAATGTCCTAAACTTGTTGTAAAGTCTAACATAAGAAATTGGAAATCTTGAGAACTTTCCTCGTAAGATGTAAAATAAAAACAAATTTAAAGGAAGTTGAAGCCTCATACGTGCATCTGTGTAACATCCCAACTTAAAAAAAGAAGAAGAAGAAGAAGAAGAAGAAAGAAGAATATTTAGGGTAGAAGTCTTTGAATAAGTGATCTATAAATAAATAGTAGTATATCAAATTATAATCGTTTTTAGGGGAAACTATCAAACATGCAAACATAGAGGATTATTAGTAAGAGCATGTGGTTAAGTTTAAAATTCGATATCGAGTTCAGGGACTAAATTGAATAAGTTGAAAAAGTATAAAAACTGAAGTGCAATTATTCTATTTTTATTTCGATGGAAAGGACTTAATGACAATTTTACCACTACTTAAAAATAATCAATGGTTTCATCATTCCTTTTAAATGGTATTTTTATTATTAATAATATTTTAATAAGTAATAATATTTTATTAATTAATATTATAATATAAAAAAGAGAGAAAAGATGAAATCTTTCTCATCTCTTTCTTCTTTTCACGTAAACAAAAAGGGGGAAGAAAAAAATATATTTCTTGCATTATTTATCCTTCAAATTCAAGCTTAAGGTATAATTTTTCTTCAAAATTTTCATAGATTTTGAATCTTTGAAGCTTGTTTTACATATATGTACCAATAGTTTTTTATTTTATCAAGTATTTTGAAAGTTGGCCTTAAAGGACATTGATGGAAGCTTAGAAAAATTAAGTGAAGTAGGTATAATTTTTGGATAAAAAATGATTAGAAGATGAGTTCTAGCTTGTTAGAAGTGTGAAAAAGAAATAAAAATGGATGGAAAGTTTACTTGGTATATTTAGCGATGTTAAAAGAGAAGTAGAGGACATTAACCACTTTGTGTAATATCAGTACTAAAGGATAGCTTGTGAAGTAGTGAGTACTCTAGTGAAGATGTAATTGAAAACGGATAATCGAGTCGAAAGATGTGTAAATTTTGGACTAGAAAACTTAAGTTGCTAACTTGATTAACCATGCATTTTAAGTTTGTTTTTATTATTTTTAGTATTAAAATGGATAAATGACATGGTTTCATATTGAAGTGCTTTTATTAGCTAAAAACGAAGCACACATCTTGAAGGAGAAAGGCGAAAATGAGTAAAGCGATTGAAACTTCAGTTTGTGCTAATATGTTATTTTCATTACATAAAGCTTTAGAATATTTAGTTTAATATGACTAGTTATATTTATTTTATTTTTACGAGTTTTGGATGAATTTGAATGATTTAGCTAATATTTGCAAATTATATTACGAGATGAATATTATGTTTTTCATCAGATCAAATTAGCAAATTTATGGTTATGATTTAGATTTGATTATTATGATTTTAGATGATTGATCAAGAAAATGTTTAATATGTTTCAAATTGGAAGCCTAATTTTATATTAGGCAATATATGATTTGAACATGAAATGAAATTGAAATGAGAATGATATGAAAATGGAATTGAATTGAAACAGATCATGAAACTTAATTTTTACCCTGTTACACTATGTTAGACTAAATCAGATATAATTGACATGCCATAGAATCTTTATATTAGAGGATTTAAAACTCCTCAATTCCCAGATGGTCGTGGGCAGTCCCAATTCCCAAAGGGTCGTGAACTACTCTGATAGCCATCGTTGCTGAACAACTCAAGGTGGCAAATTCATGTATCTGGTTATGAGTCTAAACTTTAGTACCGGGTCCAAATTGAAAGAAAAGCAAAAAAAAAATTGAATTTATTTGTATTTCCATATAGTGTGAATTAAATTAATTACGCGATTTTGAATTTGATTAAAAAAATTATTTTCTTTATTCAATTTGTCAATATCAAAATATTAAAGTTTATTAATATAAGAATTTTCTTTTATTGTGATGTTATTAATGATATTTATAATCATGTTTTAGTTCATTTCTATCAATTAATTTATGTTCAATACTTATGTAATGATTTATATGATATTAGCACCACTGAGCATATAAATTGCTCAGTGTACGGTTTGTTTATTTTTCTGTACGCAGGTAGTTAGATTTGCTAGTGATAAGTTATAAAAGTAACATATTTTAATCCCATTCTTAATGCGTTTTTTTATTATTTATTATGTAAATCGGTAAATTTGATGCTCCTAATCCTTTAAATTCATGTTTCTATACTTAGGTGAGCATCAGGAAGCGAAAGGAGCGAAAAACGGGCCAAAATAAGACAAAAAGAGTTGTTTCCAAGATCCACACAGCCTAGGCATTTCCCATGTGCCAGGCCGTGTCGATTTCAAACCCTGCTTCCCTTTTACGTGGAAAAACCAAAGTTTTAGGGTTTCTGAACAGTCTAAAGTCTATAAATACACACTAGAAGAGAACCTAAGGGGACACGTAGAGAAGAATGAAGAAATTGCTCGAAGAACGCCATTGGAATTGCCTCGAAAGTGGATCTTCTTCAAGATCGAAGATCTCCATTTAATTTCTTTAGAATTTAATTTGGGTTTCTTTATGTCTTGTTGTTTTCCTAATTTTGAAATGATGTTATTCGAGATCATAAACTAAACTCCCTAGATACCTAGGGAAGATGAAACCTAAGATGAATCTTATTATTTAATATTTATTTTGACGTGATAAATACTTTATTCTTGTTCTCAATTCTGTATGCTTATCTCATGTGTTGATATTCTTGGATATTCATTTATATTTAATGTGCTTCTTTCAGTGGAGCAAAAGTCCCTATTTAAGAATAGATTTAGCATAATTGAGTAGAGTTGCATGCAATCCTAGAAATAGGACGACATAAATCTATCGGATTTAAGTCAAATCTAATAGGGGAATCAATAGATCAAGTTAATGCGGTAATAGGGGTTTTAATTAGAAAGAGATTTCAATTAATCAACCTAGAGTCAGATGTTCTTACTCTCGAAAGAGATATTAACATAATTTAGGGATTTCTACAGATCAAGGCACAAGTGAATAAATCATTGAAATTCAGATTCATAATAATAAGTGAAGTCTAGGAGGATTTTTTCTTGGGTATTCTCTTTCTTATTTGTTGTGTTCAGTTATTTTTCCCAATTCATTCTCTGTTGCATTCTTGGTAATTAGTTTAGTTAATTTTAGATTAAAATCAATTCTTTCAATTTATTGGGAAATAATAGAAAAACAGTCATTACTAGTACTTTTAGTCCTCGTGGATACGATATTCCCGACTCACCATAGCTATACTATTATTCGATAGGTGCGCTTGCATTAGTCGTAATTTTAGTTAGTTTAGTGATACACACAATCAAGTTTTTGGCGCTGTTGTCGGGGACTAAAATATTAGGAGCACTCGATTTCTATTAATTTAGTCATTTTTTATTTTTATTACATTTTATTTTTTGTTTTTAGTTTAATTTTTGTTTTCTAGTTTTTCTTTTGTTTGCCTTTTGTATGTTCTTTTAGTTTATGACTAGAAGAAACCCATCGGGACCTTTAGTATTTGATATCGAAATTGAAAACATAGTTCGCGGAAATCGTAGAGGAGCAAGATAGAGTCGACAAAGTACAATGGAAGAGCACGAAGACGTGATAATTATTACTGAGGAGATGGCTAAAAATTAAAATAATCAACTATGTCTTGTGGTTGCTACGAATCCTGCAAATCTGAATCCTACTCCTCGTACTATGTACAATTATGCGAAGCCTAATCTAACTAGGGCTGAATCGAGTATCGTAAGACCTGCCATTGCTGTGAATAACTTCGAACTGAACTCGAACACTATTCAGATGATCCAATAATTTGTTTAGTTCGATGGTTTGCAAGATGAAGATCCAAACACTCATTTGGCTAACTTCCTAGAATTCTGCTGCACTTTCAAGATAAATGGTGTTTCTGACAATGCCATTCGCTTGTGGTTGTTTCCCTTCTCGTTGAGGAATAAAGCAAAAAAGTGGTTGAACTCCCTACCACTAGGTTCTATCACTACATGGGAACAAATAACTAAAAAATTTCTATTGAAGTACTTCCCATTGGCTAAGACGGCCAAGTTAAGGAAAGATATTTCTTCCTTCATGCAAATGGATTTAGAGACTCTATATGATGCATAGGAAAGGTATAAGGACTTATTGAGAAGGTGCCTTCACCATGGGTTACCTTTATGGTTACAGGTTCATACCTTCTACAACGGTTTGAATCTTTCAACTAGGCAGCTAATCGATGCAACCACCGGTGGTACTCTAAACAATAAAACACCTGAAGCGGCTTATGAATTTATAGAGGAAATGTCACTAAATAATTGTCAGTGGCAAGTCATGAGGACAAAGCTGATGAAAGTAGCTGATGTTTTTAACGTAGATGCGGTTACCATGTTATCGAATCAGGTAGAACTTTTAAGTAAGAAAATTGATGGTTTATATGGTTCTATGCAGGTACATTCGATGATGCAGTGCGATACGAATGGAGGAGGGATGAACAATCCAGAATGTCTATCCTATAGCCCTAGCATGGAGAATAAGCAAATAAATTATATGGGTAATAATTCTAGGGTAATGCCAAAATTGTTTTTTTCCCTTTAGCCGAATTCCTCATTTTTGAGTTACCGAAACATTTTTTCTCTCTAAGTACTCAGAAGCCGAATTCCTTCCTTGCTTACCGATCTTCCATTACTTTCTCTTCTCAAATTCTCTTTTGATTCACCTTTGGTTTTGGCCGATTCCTTCTTCTCTTCTTCTTCTTATTTGTGCCAAATAACCCCTTTCACCATACTAATCTCAAAAGTTGAATACCTCTTGGGCTGATTACTTCTTGGATAAGTATTCTCTATTTTGGTTAGGTGTTGCTCGAATGGTCATAGATAGGGAAAAGGGGACTTGTGTTGGATACAAGTCACCTATTATTCTATTTTTAATGATTAAGAATGATGCAGATTCAGGAGATATGCGTGATTAGTGATCAAAGAAAGGCTATTAAGATTGGTTGTTCAAGGTAAGACGTAGGTGAGATTTCGGCTTTTGGTGATAGTATTTGATAAGTGTGTGATTAATCGTTGAGTGACATCATTTGTAGGTTCATGGCTAAGGAGATCGCAGCATGTTTTGTTACCAGGTGTGTACATACAGTACACTCACACACGATAGATCGGTAGTCTGGCTACGGTAGTCATGTGAGTGCGCGAACACTCGTATGAGGGAAACTGATACATTAATAGAGCCCCCATGAGTGATCTCATGGACTTGGGCCACGTTTTGGCCAACTGGGCCAAAATAGGCCAAATGGGTCTGATGGGCCTGTGAGCTCAAATAAGTAAAAATTGATAATTTGGTAAAATGTAATGAACTGATTAGGTTTGTTGAATGGTTTGGAATGGATTTAGGCTTGATGGGCCACATAAGTGTGATTGAGCCTAAAGGGCTGTATAAATATGATTGGGCCTAATGGGCCATATGAATGTGATTGGGCCTAATGGGCCACATAAGTGTGATTGGGCTAGATTGGGCTATATGAATGTATGAAAGCATGTAGACTTGCTAGGGTTTTATAATGGACTTTTAGGCCTAGTTTCTAATAAATCCTTAAACGGGCATAAGACTTAATTAATTTACCAAGTACGTCTGCGGACAAGCCGTAAGGTTAGAGTGTGGCAATGGGTATATGCATATCTAGGATTGGATCTAGGGAGACTTGGTACTTAAGCGGTCTTAATGACCCACCTCCTCTTCTCTGGAATCCTACCTGGTGCATAGTGTCCATTCACTTTAACCAATGAGGACTTGTTGACAGGCCAAAGTTTATGATTAAGACCCCTATTGCTAAGAATTACTGAAATACCCCTGTAGGGTAGAATTACTAAAATACCCCTGTAGGGTAGAATTACTGAAATACCCCTGTTTGTCATGAGCATGACTTATGTATGTTAAATGTTATCTGATGCATTCATACATTATTATGTTATATAGGGATTGGGGTTATTGATTAGAGAAAGTGTATTTGAGGGTCGCACGGTCGCTTGACGACTGTGGATCCACCATAGGCTTTTAAGCCATTGAGCAGCTCTGCTGCAACGATTGAGTTAGTGCCGCAACCTGTGCTAACATTGTAAGTGTAGGGATGGCGCGAGTGATTTATTCCTCGCAGGTAGTGCAGGGTTGGAAGGGGGAAGTGCAGGGTTGGATAGGATGGGAAAACATACATCTTGCATTATGCATATGATTCTGGTATATCCGATATGGGCTAGTACCCAACCGAGGCTATTATAGGCTAAGGCCCAAAGGCCACCGTATATTGTGATATGGGCTCAAGCCTAACTTAGGCCACTATGGGCTAAGGCCCAAAGGCCACCGATATTGAATAGGGCTTAGGCCCAATCTGATCGTTGCATGATTATTTGTTTGATGAGGGTTGTACACAATGAGTTTCAAAACTCACTCACTCTTTTTAATTTTTCAGGTAACCCTCAGTAAGCGGCTTGACGTAGGGGAGGACTCAGAGGTGGCGACACTGCAAGCTGTTTAATATATTAGTAGTTACGTTGATTTCATTTTTAATTGTTTCCATTTGGGTTGTAATAAGGCTATTAAACTTTTCGATTCCAAATTTGGGATTTTAATCGTGGTTTTGATAATTGCTAGAGGTAGAAACGAGTTTTTCCAAAACAACAACTGTTTTAAATTAAGCTTTTGTAACGGTTAAAATTTTATAAGTAATAACGTCTCAAAAAAAAAAGAAAAGAATAATTTTTTTAAACCATGTTTGGAATCGATCAAATACAAATTGAGGTTTTATGTAAACTTTTAAACAAGAAGGGTTTTCAATGAAAACTTGGTTTTCAAAAAACACTTCAATGTGACACGCCGGATTTGGGCCTAACTTCTAGGCCGGGTTTGGGGTTGTTACAAAATCAGATGCAAAACCTTGACTCATAAGATGGATTTCATTATTACAGGAATTTAATTTGGAAAACTAGGATAAGAAGGGAGCTGGAAATCTTGTAACAGATCACCTTTCCAGGGTAGAGAATTCGCATATTAAGGAGCTTAATGATAATGAAATAAATGACTCATTTCCCGAGGAAAAAACTTTTGGTTAACCAACTCTGAAGTACCTTGGTTTGCAGATATTGAGAATTACTTAGCTGCTAACATCTTACCAAAGGGGTTGACACATCATCAAAAGAAACAATTCTTTACCGATTGACAAACAATAAATTATACATATTTCTATCCCACATTTAGCACATTTATGGATTAATTATCATTGAATTTGTGGAATTTGATGCTCCTAATCCTTTAATTTTATGTTTTATACTTAGGAGAGCATAGGAAAGTGAAAAGAAGAAAACGGAGAAAATGGGCCAAAGCAAAGAAACAACACGGCCTGGAGTTCGTCACATGGGTGAACCACACGGCCGTGCCACATTAACAGGCTTGAACACAGCCTAAACTCGACTCACACGGGAGTGCCACAGGGGCCTGTCCCTGGCATGATGAAGTTCAATTTCACGTGGAAAAGGCTACTTAGGGACTAAAAAAGACATTCCAAACTCTATATAAAGACCCTAAGAGGCAACTACAAGGGTGAATAGTGTCCTTGCCAAGACTGAGAGTAGAAGACAGGGAATTACTCGAAGATCTCCCTTCAATCCTTTCAGGAGTTTTGAGTTTTCTTTATGTTTTGTTATTTTCTTTATTCTGAGATGTTTTCTTTTATGAACATGAACTAAACCCCCAAATACCTGAGGGGGATGAAACCTAAGACGAATCTTGTTATTGTTATCTGAACTATATGATAAATATTCGATTTGTTCTTAATTGTGTTTTTAATTCTTGAATTGATATTTTTGGGATATTAGTTTAAGTCGAATGTGCTTAGGTAGAGGAGCAAATGTCCCTGTTTAAGAGTAGATCCAACACAATTAAGTGGAGTTGATCGCAATCCTAGACATAGGACGACGAAAATCTGCAGGATTAGAATCAAATCTAGTATGGGGATCCATAGATCTAGTTAATGCAAGACTAGGGGTTTTAATTAGAAAGAGATTTCAGTTAATCAACCTAGGATTAGTTGTTCTTATTCTCGACGGAGATATTAACATAATTTAGGGATCTCTATGGATCAAGTCGAATGAAGAAATCGTCTAGTTCAGAGTTAGATAACAAGTGAAGTCTAGATGGATTCTTCCTTAGGTATTGTCTTTATCATTCAGTTTTCCTAAAGCAATTCCCCAATTTACTTTTTGTCACATCCTTAGTTTAGTTTAGAGTTAATTAGTTTACACAAACCCCCTCTTTATTTTTAGGCTAGATAATAGGAAGAAAGTCATTACTAGTGCTTTTAGTTCCTCCAATTTGATATTCCGGTCTTACCACTAACTATACTACTATTCGATAGGCGCGCTTGCCTTTTATCGTGATAATAGTTAGTTTTTAGGTATGATCAATTTTATTATTTTATCAGATCACGATCACCGATATGAAAAATTATTTTTGGGAAGATCTTTTTCTTTTTCGTATATGTGCAAATCAAGTAATTTAGAGATGTGTTACAAAATCAGAAGCGAGTAAGATCTTGGAACAGTACCACTCAGGACCAATAGGAGGACACTATAGTCGAACTAGGACAACACATAAAACACTTGAATTAGGTTTTTATTGGCCCACACTATTCAAGGATGCAAACATGTATGTTACTTATTGTGATAGATGCCAGAGAACAAGTAATATTTCTAAACGTGATGAAATGCCTCAAACTTATATGCTCTCATGTGAAATATTTGTTGTACGGGGCATTGATTTTATGGGCTTATTTCCTAGTTCGTTTGGTAATAAATACATCCTAGTATCAGTCAATTACATGTCAAAATGGATAGAAGCTCAAGCTTTACCTACCAATGATGTTAGAGTGGTAGTTAGATTTCTTAAGAAGCTCTTTCTCGATTTGGAACACCTAGGGAAATTATTAGTGATAGAGGTACTCATTTTTGTAATGCATCATAGAACAGCTACCCCTTATCACCCTCAAACTAGTGGACAAGTTGAAGTTGCAAATCGAGAGCTCAAACGTATCCTAGAGAAAACTGTAGAGTCGAATAGGAAGGATTGGGCTATAACACTCCAAACCCAACCTAGACGTTATGGCCGGATATGGCGATGTCAAATGGAATGGTGTTTGAAAACCTAGCCATCACAAAAAACCATTTTAGTTTATTTACCTTTAATCGCCTTTTATCAATTTTAAAAACACTTATTCGATTATTCGGTTTGTTTTAAAAACTTAATTTATTGCAGAAGCTTTAGAAACCATTACAGTTAGATGAAACCGTTCATTTTAGGAAAACCTTTGCTTTTAGTAAAATTTGAGTTTTTGCAGTTATCAATTCATGAATTGCGTAAAAACCCCAAATTAATTTAAAATAGTCCATAAAGTCCCAAAATACAAAATTAACTAAACAAAATATAACCATAAATCAAAAGAAAACAGTTTGATATATGTGTGGTCACCGTCGAGTCCTTCGCTGCATCGAACCGTCTAAGTTTGGGGATTACCTTTATAGATTAAATAGCAAATGGGTGAGTTTATGTAAACTCAGTATGTAATCCCCACAAAAATCATGCATACAATCACATTAATAGATATCAGTCAGATAGTCTTGGGCCTAAGCCCATTACAGATTCAGAATATCAGAATCATACAGTCTCAGATTCGGGCCTAAGCCCATTACAGTACATATGTAGAATTGGGCCTTCGCCCATCTCAGATACAGCAACAGATATACAGATGTAAATTAGGGCCTTAGCCCATTTCAGATACATATATCATATAAAGCAGAAATCAGAATCTTACCCCCAGCCTCTACACATTATCTCCGACTGTCTCCAGACACCATGTAGGGTTTAAAACACCCACCCATCCCTACACACCATATTGTACCGAATGTGGCACATATCAGATATATTGCAGTTGAGCTGCCAAATAATAGTCGTAAACGCCTTTTAGAACACTTCCTCCAATAATCATCAGCCCAACCCCAAAATTAGAAATAGTATATGAAAATGCAAATAATAAGAATATCATGCTCACAGGCTTACATATGGCATACATGAATATCAGATACAATTATATGAATCAAATCAGTTAGGTATGCATGGTAATACATGCTCAGAAATACAGTAACAGTTAAATAGGTCATACAAATTAGAGTTTAATTACCCCTTATCGATCCTACAGTAGGCTCACAATCGTTTGGGACGACTCGTACAACCCTAGGAAACATTTCAGTTAAATGGGCTCACACGCCAATATGGCTTGGCCATGTGGGCCCACACACCCGTATGGCCTACACGCTTAGATGGGCCTTGGCTTGTGTGGATCACACGGCCTATCCCAGAAACCTATACGCCCTTGTGGACTACTCGTGTGGACTCACATGCCCGTGTGGCCCTCACGGCCCAATTTGGTCTAGCCTATGTGTCGTACACGACCATACCTGGCCACTACACAATCATGTCCAGTGCATAACTTGGCATTCGTCAAACACACGGCTGTGTCATCGCCTATTGCCTACCACACTGGAAACCACACGCCCGTCTGGCGTCGAAAAATTGTATTTTTAGCTTTCACCAAATCCCATTTTTTCATGTTTCGGGTACACACGTGGTTCGTTTAAGACGCTGTAGCAACCACAAGCCCTCCAAAACCTATGAATTGACACAAAAATGGTCAAAAACAATCTTAGTTCATGATTAATACAGAAATTCGAAACCAACCACAACTAAAAACAACCGCTCATCACTTACCCTCGCATGAGCACAATCATGGTCTTCCCAATTTACTGCTACCAAATTAGCACGATAACCGCAGTCAGAAATTTAGAGAACATAAATTACAGAATATCATGGTCTCACTTACCAGAATCAAGCGACGAAAGTCGGGACAATGAAAATAGAGGTATGATGTTCAACAGAAGAAAACGAACCCAAATGAAAAGTAAAAAGGGAAACGACAGAGAGCAAGGAAGCAGAACCGACGTTAGAAAATTTGGGAGGAGAGAGAGTGTGCTGAAATATTGCAAGAGAAGAAAATAAAAAAGGAGTTATTTTTTATAACTCCCTATTCCAACTCCCCTTAATTCTCTCCATCACACTCCCGCACTACTCATAACTCCAACACAACTGAAACTCTCAGCCAACAAATCGAGTAAAAATAAACTCTCTTGCTCAAGCAGGGACTCAAACACCTGACCAGTAGTAAACTAACACTCCATTTAATCACCAAACCAGCAGGCCCATTCTGACATATACTTACAACAATTACAGAAAAGCCTACTGACCAGAGATTGGGCTTGATTCCAAAAATAAAAAAATTACCACAACTAAGACTTGAACTTGGGACCTCAAACACACACCCAGAACACTTAGCCACTGAAGCAAACAGACAGATGTGTCAAATTTACAAAAGTCAGAATTTCAAATAGAGCTTCGTAAGGTACCATCTGAATGCTAGACTGGAAGCTGTTATTATAGGTGAACTCGGCGAGCGACAGATAATCCTCCCAACTACCTCAAAAATCTATCACAGAGCTCCATAACATATCCTCCAGTATCTGAATCACCCTCTCAGATTGACCGTCAGTCTGAGGATAGAACACAGTACTAAAGTCCAACCTTGAACCCAGAGCCTTGTGTAACTTTTCCAGAACCGAGATTTGAAGCGTGTATCCCTATCAGAAATAATCGAGACAAGTACCCTATGCAGTCTTACTATCTCAGATATGTAAAGCTTTACCAACTTCTAAAAAGTATCGCCTGTCCGAACTGAGATAAAGTGTGAAAACTTGGTCAATCAATCCACGGTGACCCAAACAGAATCCTTTTTAATGGGTGTCAAGGGTAGCCCGCTAACAAAGTCCATCATCACTTGTTCCTATTTCCATAAGGGGATCTTAACCGGCTACAGCAAACCCGAAGGTAACTGATGCTCAGCCTTAACATATTGGCATATCAGACATTGTGCCATAAAATTAGTGACCACCAGTACAACTTTCAAAGATCTTGGTACATCTTATTCCTGCCGAGATGCAAAGCATAAGGGCTACTATGCACCTCCTTCAAAATCGACTATTTGAAATCAGTATCAGTTGGTACACATTCGATCATGGAAACAGAGTACCCCATTACTATTCAGTCCAAAATTAGAAGTGTTGCCACCCTCAACTTGACGAAACTACAAACCCAATGACTCATCCTCCAGCTGCTTAACTTAAATTTTCTCAATCCAAGTCTATTTGACTTGTAACTCTGCTAACAAACTCTCATCACCAAACTGACTAAGGCAAGCAAAACATCACCCTGCGACTCAATACATCGGCCACCACATTGGCCTTAACAAGGTGGTACTTAACGGTACAGTCATAGTCTTTAAGTAGCTCAATCCATCTACGCTATCTAAGATTCCATTCCTTTTAGGTAAGTAGGTACTTGAGGCTCTTGTGATCATTGTAGAAAATGCACCTCTCACCATACAGATAGTGCCTTCAGATGTTAAGCGCAAAGACCACAGCAGCCAGCTCGAGGTCATGCATTGGATAGTTTCCCTCGTGTGTCTTAAACTAATAGACACATATGCCACAACCTTACCATCTTGTATCAGAATGCAACCCAAACCTACATGCGACGCGTCACTATAAACCATAAATTCCTTTTCAGGTTTAGGCTGTATCAAAATGGGAGCCTAAGTCAGAACAGGCTTGAGCTTTTCAAAGTTCGATTGCAGTGCATCAGTCCAGACAAACGGAACACCCTTACGCCGAAGCTTAGTTAAGGGCGCTACAATCACTGGGAAACCATCCACAAAACGTTGATAACAACCTGCTAGACCCAGAAAGCTACGAATTTTAGACACATTCTTAGGCTGTTTCTGGAAACACAAAAATTTATATACTTTTACATGCCCTTTTTAACTTAATTTCATGCAAATTCGATTAAATTCTTGTCGAAAAATAATTAAATATTATAAAATAATTAAATTGTGTTAAAAATATGAACATTATGAATTTTAATTAATTTTATAGTTAATTTTGATAAAATTTGATTATTTTTGACAGAATTGCACAATCGGCGAATAATGGCCCGGCAGACACTGCGAAAAGAACAAAATTGAGAAGTAATTTGGAGTATCAAGGTGAATTAATTTCCAGCCCGAGACGGTCCAGAAATGTGTATTAATTCATAAATACATTAATTTTAATTTATTTCCTATTTAATTTAGGTTAAATAAATTAATTTTAATTAATTATGAAGAAAGGGCCTAGTGAACCGCACTGGTTGAACCGAACGGAGTGAGCCGAACCAGCCATTAGTTGGGCTGACCAGAACCGACCATTGGGTGACCCAAATAAAAAATTTAGCTGATTAAATATGCTTGCAAAAATCCCCTTGAAAAACCTCTAAATCGCGTTCAAACCCCACCTTTATTTTAGGCTTTTTAGATTTGCCCCAACCTACTTTTAGCAAGGTTGAAAGCTTCAACCTTGCCATGTGTGTGGCCGGCCATGAGGGGGGTCTCTTGGCTGCTGAGTTTGCTATTTTTAGCAGCCCTCTTCAGCTTTAAAAGCCACCCCTTGCTGCTCATTTCAATCATCCCTCAACTCACTCACTTCTCAACATTCTCTCATTCTTTCTTCACCTCTCCACTCTCTTTTCTCTCCACTTTTCCATCCCACTTCTCTATAGCCTTGTGCCGATTTCTCCTCTTGGAAAAGAGGTGTTTTCCCAGCCAATTTGGGCAGCAAGCAAACGTTCATAGGAGCCTTGACCAGCGAGGACAACGGAAACGAAGAAAAAAGCAACTAGTCAAAGCCACGGAGAAACACCGGATTTGCCTTCTTGTTCCCTATCTTTTCAATTTTTGTTGTTTTTATGATGAACATATCTATGAATATGATTGCTTTTGAAATGGTTATTTTAATCAATTTAGCTTGAATTTAATTCGTGTTGGGTTGATTATATTTTGCCTACTTGAATTATTAAAATAGTGTTTATGCTGTTATAGGCCTTAGTAAAATGTTTGATTAAGTAAAATCATGTTTAGATTATCTGGCATTATAATTTAGATAATTAAAGAATTAATTGTTTAAACGGATTGAAATTGCAATTAATGGACTCAATACTTAATCAGTGCATGTTTAATTCTTCTAAGGTAGCTGAAGATTAAATTAGCATAGTATTTGACGATTCATATGCCTTGCATAGCTTGCAAGATTGTTGTGATTAAATTGTTTCAAGGTATGGCTACTTTGTTACTTCACATAATCTTTTACATGTTTATTAAGTTGAATTAATCGGTTGAATCGACATAGGAATATGCGAGAGATAATTTAATTTAATGAATATGTATGTGCTATAGCATGTTTACCTTATTAATTCTGTTCAGTCGGTTGAATTGGCATAGGAATATGATCAAGAGATGAATGGATTTTAATTAGTAAATATGTTCATAAGTTAGCAAATTACTGGGTTGCCGTGAATTTATTTGTAACAACATAAGCATGAATTTAATAATTCTAAGTTAAAAAGGTAATTAATCCAACACAATTATATCATCTTGATTAAATCTTATTTGAAATCGTGCATTAGAACTCTTTTCTTTTATTTAAATTGCTTACTTAGTTTTAAAATCTCAGTTTATAAATCATTCTTTTCAAACCAAAATTATTTTTACCTCACCAAAGTGCTTTAATTAATTTCATAAATATTGCTTTTTACAGTCCCTGTGGGTACGATAACTCGACATTTACTTGTCACTTTATTACTTGTTACGACTGTGTACACTTACACATTTCCACCGTTCCAGTTTCCAATCTAGTACAGCCTCAATCTTTCGAGGATCGACTCGGATCCCCTCAGTAGATACTACATGCCCAGAAATGTTATCTCTCATAACTAGAATTCTCACTTATTGAATTTAGCATAGAGCTGTCTCTCACGTAATGTCTGAAGTACTACTCAAAGATGCTCATCATGATCATCTTTGGTCTTAGAGTATACCAAGATATCGTCGATAAAGACCACGATGAATTGATCCAGATAGGGCTAAAACACATGGTTCATCAGATCCATAAATGTCACCGAAACGTTTGTTAGACCAAAAGGCATCACTAGGACTCGTAGTGTCTATAGCAAGTTCACAATGCCATCTTATGTACATCAGCTTCCTTAACCCTCAACTAATGATACACAGAACAGAGATCTATCTTCGAGAACACAAAAGCCCCTCAAAACTGATCAAATAAGTCATCGATCCTTGGAAGTGGATACTTATTCTTAATTGTTAGCTTGTTCAAATGCCGGTAATCTATACACATCCTCATGGTCCTATCCTTCTTCTTAACGAACATCACTGGTGCTCTCAATAAAGAGACACTGGGATAGATGAAACCATGATCCAACAATTCCTGAATTTGAGCCTTAAGCTCTGCAAGCTCCTTCGATGCCATACGATAGGGAGCAATGGACACTGAAGCTATACCCAGAAGAAGCTTTATCCCAAACTCCACTTCCCGATTTAGAGGTAACCTCGATAGCTCCTCAAGACACATGAAAAATCCCTCACAATTCTAATATCCCAAATTGTAGAGTCTCCAAGAACGGAAACACTGATGCAGGCCAAGAATGCCTCACATCCCTTCCGTATCAATTTTTTTGCCACCATCGCAAAAATCACATTTGACAGGTAATCCCGACGCTATCCAATCATAACCACCTCAATATCCTCCTCATTTTTCAAGACAACCCTTTTAGTCGTATAGTCTAGACTTACCCGGTGCTTGACCAACCAATCCATACCTAAAATCAGATCGAACTCCCCAAACAGAAGCTCTATTAAGCCAGCCAAAAAAATCGTCCCTTGCACCTCTAACAGCACATCTCTATAGACTTTACTAACCCAGAAAGACTACCCCAACAAACTTAGTACAGTGATTTCACTTGTAGTGCTCTCAACCAATAACCTGAGGTTTTTAGATATAGAACTAGCTATGTAAGAGTGAGTAGACCTTATGTCTATCAAAGTAGTAAATGGTGCATCAAAGATTAAGAATGTACCATTGATGACGTTAAGAGCGTCTCTATCTTTACGGTATCGTGCAACATAAACCAAAGCAGGCTGCCTCACCTCTATTTGTCCAGCACCTTTGCTCGGTGCTTTCTGTCTACGTCCATACTATTACCTCTCCTAGCCTGACCACGGCCCCTAGGTGGCTACTAAACTACTCTTCGTGACTATGTAGTACCTAACCTCGGAGCTTGCACCTGATTGGCCCTTAGTGGACATTCTCGAATGCGGTGCTTAGAAGACCCACATCTTGAACATGCGCCAGTCCTCCTCCAACATTTTCCCGGATGGCATCTACCACAATCCCCACATGGAAGAATCCAGTAGGAGCAACAAGGGGCCCAGCTCTAATCGGCCAATCAGATCTGACCTTTTTCTTAGTCCTCTGCACTGAACTCGAGGGCTCCAAATCCCGCTTGTTCTTACCTCTCTCCCTATCTCTATTCTGGCGCTCAGCGCACTTGATGTCTTCGGTGATCTTCACCTTCTCCACCAGAATAGAGAACTCTCGCTCCCTCTGCGAAGCTGTCAAAACCCTCAGATTATCCCTTAGGCCGTCCATAAAACAGACACACCTCTCATATTCAGATGCCACCACACCTTGAGCATAGTGGCTCGGTCTCAGAAATTCGGCCTCACACTCAACCACAGATTGGTCTCCCTTTGTGAGACTTTGGAACTGACGCCTACGAGCATCTATGTAGCTAGCTCCCACATATTTTCCTTGAAACGTAGTCTTGAAGAACACCCAAGTCAGACAATTTGGTTGAGTGCCCTCCTTAACAGTTAGCCACCACTGATACGCTTCGTCGCGAAGTAAAGGGACTGGACCCTTCAATTTTTGCTCAAGAGTGCAATCTAAATCATTCATAATCTGTTCGGTGGCCTCCATCCAGTACTCAGCCACGTTAGGGGTGACTCCAATAACACCCGTAAATAACTCCGCTCTATTAGACCAGAGTCGTTTTGTAACTGACCCTCGGCCCCCAGATCCAGTGTTGGGCCTAGCGACCCTCTCTAAAATCCTTAGCATGCCCTAGGACAATGCGTCGTCCCAGCCATGTGATCTTGAAACCCAGTCTTAGTAGCTGGCGATACCAGTGTCTCACTGGTGTCTAAATTCAGCATGCTGCCCAGAGATGAGGACTCAGCTCCAGCCCTTCTACAGCCTCTACCTCGACCTCGATTACCACGTCTACGGATACCTCGTGTGCTCATCGTAATTTTAAAATTTTATCTACATTAAGAATTTGATGTATCAGTTACAGTTTTAGTATTATTAGCAGATGTTTTATGCAAAGTAGTATCAGAAGTTCATAGTTTGTTTTCGTAGATTCAGTCTCTATCAGTTTCTCTATAGTTTTAGTTTCACTACAATTTTACTTTACACTAACTAAAGTGTTTTCAGAGTAAGCTATCTATAAAATCAAATCAGTTCATTAGAATATAGAAAACTTACAAGATCGACACTGGAGACTTAGTGTACCACATATTCGATTCAAAGAAATTTCAAATTGTTTGAAAACCATTTCTTTAAAATCAAAATTTTGGAACCCAAAATTCACAGCTGAGTTTTATAACTTTGCTCTGATACCACAAAATGTAACACCCCAAACTTGGTCTAGACGTTATGACCGGATATGGCGATGTCACATGGAATGGTGTTTGAAAACCTAGTCGTCACGAAAAACCATTTTAGTTTATTTACTTTTAATCGCCTCTTATCAATTTCAAAAACACTTATTCGATTACCCATTTTGTTTTAAAACATAATTTATTGTTGAAGCTTTAGAAACTGTTGTAGTTAGATGAAATCGTTCATTTTAGGAAAACCTTTACTTTTAGTAAAATTTGAGTTTTTGCAGTTATCATTTCATCAATTGCGTAAAAACCCCAAATTAAGTCAAAACAGTTCATAAAGTCCCAAAATACAAAATTATCCAAACAAATTAAAATATAATAATAAATCAAAAGAAAACAATTTGATATATGTGTAGTCACCGTCGAGTCCTCTGCTGCATTAAACCATCTAAGTCTAGGGATTACCTGTACAGATTAAAAAAAATGTGATTTTACGTAAACTCAGTGTGTAATCCCCACAGGAATCATGTACACAATCACATCAATAGATATTAGTCAGATACAGTCTTGGGCCTAAGCCCATTATATATTCAAAATATCAGAATCATACAGTCTCAAACTTGGGCCTAAGCCCATTACAATACAGATGCAGAATTGTGCCTTCGCCTATCTCAGATACAGTAGTAGACATACAGATGTAAATTAGGGCCTTATCCCATTTCAGATATAGATATGCATATATAGCAGAAATAAGAATCCTACCCCCAACCTCTACACTCCATCTTCGACCATCCCTATACACCATGTGGGGTTTAAAACACCTACTCATCCCTACACACTATATTGTACTGAATACGGCACATATCAGATATATTGCAGCTGAGTTGCCAAATAATAGGCGTAAACGCCTTTCGGAACACTTCCTCCAATAATCATCATCTCAACCCCAAAATAAGAAACAATATATACAAATGCAGATAACCAAAATATCATGCTCAGATGCTTACGTATGGCATACATGAAAATCAGATACAATTATATGAATTAGATCAGTCAGATATGCATGGTAATACATGCTCAAAAATACTGTAACAGTCATACGGATAATACAAATTAGGGTCTAATTACCCCTTACCAATCCTACAGTAGGCTCACAATCATTTGGGATGACTCGTGCAACCCTAAGAAACATTTCAGTTAAATGGGCCTGTGGGCCCACACAACCATGTGGCCCACACGTTCAAATGCACCTTGGCCAGTATGAATCACACGGCTTGGCCCAGAAACCCACACGCCCGTGTGGACTCACATGCCCATGTGGCCCAAACAGCCCAATTTTGTATAGCTCATGTGTCGCACACGGCTATAACCAGCCTCTACACGATCGTGTCTAGCATACGGCCTGGCCTTTGTTAAACACACGGTTGTGTCATCGGGCACGGCCTACCACACGGGTGACCACACGCCCGTTTGGCGTCAACAGATTGTATTTTTTGCTTTCACTGAATCTCATTTTTCTGCGTTTTAGGTACACACCTAGCTTGTTTAAGACGCTGTAGCAACCACAAGCCCTCCAAAACCTAAGAATCGACACAACAATGCTCAGAAACAATCTTAATTCATGATTAACGTGAAAATACAAAACTAACCATAACTCAAAAGAACTGCTCATTGTTAGCCCCACACTCCAAAAACTGCCTACGATTCAGCAAGAACACAGTCACGGTCTTCCTAATTTACTACTGCCAAATTAACATGATAACTGCAATAAAAAATTTAGAGAACATAAATTACAAAATGTCATGGTCTCACTTATCAAAATCGAGCGACGAAAGCAGGGACAACAAAAACAGATGAGTGATGTTTAACAAAAGAAAATGAACCCAAATGAAAAGTAAAAAGGGAAACAGTAGACACACAGGGAAGCAGAACCGACATTAGAAAATTTGGGAGGGGAGAGAGAGTTGCCGAAATATTGCAAGAGAAAAAAATTAAAAAGTAATTATTTTGATAACTCCTTATCCCAACTTCCTTTAATTCTCTCCATTACACTCCCCACTACTCAGAACTCCAACACAAATGAAACTCTCAGCCACCAAACCGAGCAAAAATAAACTCCCTTGCTCAAGCAAGGACTCAAACATTTGACCAACAGCAAACTAACACTCCGTTAACCACCAGACCAGCAAGCTCATTCTGACATATACTTACAACAATTAAATAAAAGCCTATTGACAAGAGATTGGGCTTGATTCCAATAATAACAAAAATTACCACAAGTAAGTCTTTAGTTTGGGACCTCAAACACACACACACCCAAAACACTTAGCTACTGAAGTAGATATACAAATGTGTCGAATTTACTAAAGGAAAAATTTAACATTTTGGGGCATTACATGGGCAATAAAAGTAGATGCCGCTTTATAGGCCTATAGAAATGCTCTTAAAACACCTATAGGAACATCTCCTTACAAGCTCGTTTATAGAAAAAGTTGTCATTTACCATTTGAATTAGAGTATAAAGCATTCTGAGCTATCAAATTCTTACTGTGATTTTAAACTTGCAGGTGAGAGGAGATTAATGCAGCTAAACGAGTTAGATGAATGGCGAGCCAATGCCTACGAGAACTCGCGATTATATAAAGAAGCAACAAAGCGACGCCATGATGCTCATTTGAAGTAGCCCAAACAATTCAAAGCTAAACTCAAGATGGTCGGGTCCATTCATAGTACAAATCGTTTTCCCATAGATATGGTAGAGGTAACTCATCTAACACATAGCACATTCAAGGTAAACTGTCATCGACTTAAACTTTATAATGGTGAGGATTTTAGAGGTTTAACAGTGAGTTACATAGCTTGGACACACGGGTGTGTCCTTGGTCGTGTGGATCCTAAAGACTTAGTTTTAAAATTTTAAAAAAATTGACAGTGAGTTACATGGCCTAGCGACATAGTCGTGTGACCCATACGGCCTGGACACACGGGCATATCCTTGGCCATGTGGAAACAGGGACTTAATTTTCTTAAAAATTGACAGAGACACGGTCTATGATAGACCACATGATTGTGCCGCGGCCTGGACACACGGGCATATCCTAGGCCGTATGAAACCTCGAGCTAAATTTTTCATTTTTAAAACAAGTCAAAGAGCTACACGGGCAAGGCACACGGTCGTGTGTAAGACACGACTGGACCACACGGGCATTTGGGCTACCATACGAGCGTGGGAGAAGCGAAGAAGGTCGCACACGGCCATGTGACATGACCGTGTGTGGCACACGACCCGGACAGACGGGCATGTCTGAGGCCGTGTAAAGACTGGGTATTAATTTTAAATCACGCACAGGCTGAAATCAAGCTATACGGGCCTGTGATACGGTCATATGGCCCAAAATGGGCCTTACATGATCGTGTCCCCCATTTAAACCCTAATCATTTCTTCTTTTCTTTTCGTCTTTTTCTTCAAAACCCCACAACCCTAGCCATCACCGCACTTTCTCCCTCCACTTTCCAACCACCGTCGCACCACCTCACAGCCTTTCCCTCTTTTCTTTCTTCCTTCTCTTTTCCCTCACTTCTTCTTTACTCCAACAAACTACACGACTACTAGGCCTCCATTTTTCCTCCCTTTCATTTCCTCTTCTCCTCTACCTGCCTCTCTTTCCCATCTACCACCGTCCTTCCTCTAGCATCGACCGTCCCATGCCGTCCCTCCATCTATCACACCTGCCGCCGCAAGCCCAACCTACACTAATCTTGTCGATTTTCCCCATTCTCTTTATTCTACTTGATTTCTTTTATTTCTTTTCTATTTCTTCTACTTCTTGTGATTTTCTATTTTATTATAGTCTATTTTTAGTTTTAGATTTCTGATTATTATTCATTAGTATTCATTTGCTTATTGTTCTTACTATTGCTCAACTTTTGATAGGACTAGTTTCGAATTTCGATTGATTACTCAATTTGTTATGATTGATTCTTGTTATTTGTTCCCCTCATTGTTGATTATAGCTTTTTTCTGTATTTTTATGGATTTGATTCTTCGTCAATAATTTTAGGGTTTTTGTTATTATTTAATTGTTTCTTTTATTATTATTATCTTTATTATTATTTGCCTAATTGGTTCTATCTTAGTTGAATTCATCGATTTTGTCTGCATCCGTATTATTCCTTTATTATTATAAAGTAAATTTTCCATTTATGAAGACTAGATTTTGATGAGAGGATTGCTAGTCCAATATTCTATACTACTTTATCAGCACTTTTATTTCTTTATTTTATATTTTGTTGCTTTCTTAATTTGGATTATTTTCTTTTGCAAGTACACTATGACGAGCGCATGTGGAAAATCTAAGGTTGTCGTCCTCGCCGTGAAAAAAGGAAGGTCCCTGGTGAAACCCCCTCCTCGAGTGCCTCTGCCAAGGCCCGTCATCCTTATCTTAGATTTTCTAGGAGCCCACAGGAGGATTTATTCCAGCTCCTTCAAGTGCAACCGCTCGATTTGCCCCAGGAGGATTTATTCTAGCTCATTCGAGTGTGACTGCTTAGTTTGGGTCGATGCATAGATTGGGCCACTTTGGAGCAAGTCCACTTGGATGATCTGGTTTGGGCTCTTCTTACCACAGCAGCATGGGATAGGCTATTCAATATCGTCGAGCCCACTTACATGGAGCTGACTTGGGAGTTTTGCTTAACTTTTCATCTTCAGCATTCGATGGCATCGCATGACGAGCAGGGCGCCATCACTTTTTGACTTGGTGGCCTAGTACGCCATATGAGTGTACCTGAGTTTGGCATTGCTTTGGGCTTTTACACAGAGGAGCTTATGAGTGCCGAGAACTTCCTCCGCTTACATCGACACATCCACTACTCACCCTCTTACTATTGGAAAGATATTAAGGCAAGTACGATCCTCTATGACGCGAGTCACTCGAAGGTGACTTCTCTCCCTCCTGCTTTGTGATACATTCATGCCTCGTTAGCTCATACCTTGACTGGTAAGAGAGAGAGTATCGGAGTCGTTATTACTTATGATGCATACTTTTTATAGAGCATGGCCACCGGTCACATATTTGACTTGGCATACTTCATCGCCTTAGCCTTCTACCATCAGACTGATCGGCACAAAAAGGACCCCATCTATTTAGGCCCTTATGTGACTCATTTTGGTCGACACTTTTGTCATCTTGACACGCCAGAGCAATCCTCTACACTTACTCTAGTCGGTCAGATGTCCCCTCAAGGATCTTGAGTATGATTCATATGAGGATGATTGAGCAGCGTCATGAAGTAGATCCCCTTTAATATCGATTGTTTCATTATGATGCTCAAAATGAACACGAGGACTTCATTGATGATGTTCCTCTCTATCACGAGGACCCACCATAACCTCCACCTTCAAGCCACCGCCCTATTCCTTCTATTGCCTCTTTGACGGACCTCTCCGAGCATTTCACTCGTTTCGAGCAGCAGTGCTTTTAGAGGTTTGACAGTATTGATGCGACTTTGCAGCAGATCTGTTAGTATATCCATATCTCTTCCTTAGCACCGATGACTCACGATTTGTCTGATGATGAGGACCATTAAGTCCATTTATTTTATTTTTATTTTTATTTTTATGTTTCTTCTTATTTTCTGAAGACTTAATTTATTTTATATTTTGAACTATATCTATTTTTTATGATTGTTTCTAATTTCCATCCCTTAATCTTCTTCGTTTGTGTTTATTTTCTTATTAGCTTATTTAGAATGGTGCTCTACATTTAGATTTGTCTACAATTCCGGTTTTTCACTATTTTGGGAATTCCATCCAATATTTAGAACAGTTTTCGTTTTCTCCCTCTCTTATGATATCCTGTTATTATATATATATGTTTGTACATTGAGGACAATGTACATCTTAAGTGTGGGGAGGTTATTTATAGAATTATTAGAAAATCCTTGAATTATGTCTTGTGTTTAAGTAATCTTCTCATACTTCTATTAGAAGAAATTTCTATCGATTTGAGATTTTTATTAATGTGTTTTGGATTAATTTATAGATAATTGTGAATTTGTTAATTTAAACTTGAAGACATGACAGAATTAAGCATGATAGGCTATGTTTTAGAAATTAAAATCTTTTAGGCTATTTCTCTAAATTTAAGTATTATCTTAAAGTTTGAAATTTGCAAGATTGACATCAAAAACCATAATTTTTGTGATATTTTGAGCCTTCAGAGCATATATTTGTCTTGCTCACTTTTATTATTAGTTATAAGTGTGTCAATATGAATTATTATTCTAGAACTTGCATCGATTATACATGTCGAGACCATATCTTTTGATTTGATATACTGAGATGATAAAGGCACTTAGGTTTGACCTACTTATCCCATAAAAAGCCTACCTAAAAAATTAACCCTTAGTGAACCCCATTGAGCCTAACACACTGTTTCTTAAATTACCCATTAATGTTAACCCATAACTCATTCTTTCTGATTCATTGAGAATTTTTTCCCATTTTATTGACTCCCTTTTTATTGAGATTTGATTTGGTTAGTTGCCTAACTATGTTCTTTTGTTTAATTTGCAGATTATTAGTTCATAAAAAAAGGAGAAGTCGATTCCCTTGCTGTCCACACGACATAAAAAAAAGAAGAAAAAGATATCTATATACATTCATTCGGTTACGTATTGTTTATTTTTAGTTATGAGCTTGAACAATTAAAGTCATATTTTGAGAAGAAGCTCATTTTCTCATTATTGAATAGTTCGTAATTATGGTAGTTGTTTTTAATTCAGCAATTGTCATTTTTCTAATTTGGTAATTTATTAAGTCAATCTTGATTTTAGCTACCTTTTCGACCTTTCTCCACACCCTTATCCTAAGCCCTATTACAACCCTTTAAAGACCTTTCAATTTGTGTCTCATATCATTTTATAGTGGTGGAGATTTGATTTTCATGCAAGCCTATGGTAATGACTTTTTATGATTGACTATTGAGTGTTTATTCTTGAACCTTAAACACTTTGGGTGATTTGAGTGAATCCTTAGTGAGGATGTTGATTCTTTTTTATTTTGAATTAAAGGTAATTATTTAGATGAAAGGAAACACCTATGTTTTTGTGCTTAGAAATTTGTAGCCAAGATTGTTTGAGACTTTAGTGTTCTTTTAGTTGAATTGCCAATGCATGATTATTTATGGATTATTTCGGGACATTATTAATGAGAATTACAAATTGAGAAAGATTAATTTTAATTGTAAGTTGAGGATTTTGGTTAAGGACAAGCAAACACTTAAGTGTAGGGATATTTTTGATAAGCTATAAAAGTAAAATATTTTAATCCCATTATAATGCCTTTTTTTTATGTTTTATTATGTAAATCAGTCAATTTGATGCTCTTAATCCTTTAAATTCATGTTTCTGCACTTAGGTAAGCATAGGGGAGTGAAAGGAGTGAAAAATGGCCAAAATCAGATAAAAAGAGTAGTTTTTAGGATCCATATAGCTTGGGCATTTCCACACGGGCTAGTGTAATGCATAGGTTTGTGCAAGTTTATATAGTCGTTACCAAGTAATATGTAACAGCCCGATTTTGGGCCTAGTCAGAACAGTGGTTTCGAAACTACAAATCTGAGGTCAAAGAAATTATTTATTATTATCTTATGTGTTATAGCATGATTATATGAGTGCTTGAAAATTTTGGTGAATTAATTTCACCGATTACTTGCTTAATTTTGAAAAAGGACTAAATCGCATAAAGAGCGAAGGTTTTGATTTATTAGCTAAAGGTGTTAATTAGCTATGGAACATCAAATTAGAGGTCTTTTTGAGTAAATAGACCAAAAATTTATTAGTGGCTGAACATGGAGATAAAGAAATTGAAAAGTCAAACGTTTGGTGACATTAGTTGGCTTAATTGATAAAATAAAAAAAAAGTTGTCATCTTTTTGGTTCTCTCTTTCTTCTCCACCGATTTTCACTCAAGAAAAGGGCCATGGAAGCTTGAAAATTTCAGCAACCTTTAATCCTTGCAAGTAAGTCATCTTGATGGTCATTTGTGATGATTTTTGTATTTTTGGAACCCTTATAGCTTAATTGAGCTAATAAGGGGACTATTTTGTAAAATGGTTGAGTCTAGGGTTTTTCCATAAGAGTATTTATGTCTTTCTTTCTGAAATTTTATGGAAGAAAATGAATCTTTGTTGTTAAATAAACAACTTTCGTTAAATGATTTTCATGGAAACACCTAAAATGGGCCATTTTGTAAAAGTTGTAAAATAGGTGGAAATGTGTGAAATAATGGAAAATGTGGGCTGCTATAAGCATAAAAAAGGTTTGGCTATGCATGGGTAGTAAAGAAATTGAACACATTCCATTTTACGAGCTTAGGGGCAAAATCGTATATATGTGAAACTTTAGGGGTAAAAATGTGAAATTGCCAAAGTGTAATTTTTGGACTAATTTGAATAATGTGAACGTTAAATAAGTATTATTTGATAGGTTAGATCAAGAAAAACAAAATTCGAGCTTAGATCAGGGAAGAACGAGGTTATGGACTAAGTCGGAATAATTAGCCGTTTTTGCATTCGAGGTAAGTTCGTGTGTAAATAATTCAATATTATGTTATTATGTATTTAAATGTTTTGATATTTCATGAAAGGTATGATGGTTTTTATGAATATGATAAATGAGGTCTCGATAGTGATTTGATGAAGATATGTTTTAATGAAATCCTGGTTGAACCTTAGGAATAGAAATGATACCAAAGCCATGACATTAAAGTTATGTGAGCTAGTGTAAGACCATGTCTGGGACATGGCATCAGCATTGTTATGTGAGCCAATGTAAGACCCTGTCTTGGACATGTCATCGGCATCGATATGTGAGCCAGTATAAGACCATGTTTGGGACATGGCATCAGCAAGAATTTCCGTGTAAAACCATGTCTGGGACATGGCATCGGTATGAGACATCGTGTAAGACCATAGTTAGGCTATCAACATCGATTTATGATCCCATGTAAGACCATGTCTGGGACATGGCATTGGCATCTTTCTATGTGCATGAGATTTCATGGTATCCCTTAGAATTCCGAGTGGTTCAACGGGTAATTTAGAGTTTATGTTAAAGATGTAAGAAGACTAGGGTTGTGTTACGAGTTGATGTAGGTACATGTATGTGTACACTCATGAACAATGTGTTCGGTATGTGACTGAATTGAGGTAAGAATATAAATGAGTAAGTTATGCCTATGAGAATGATCTTGTGATGACCTTGCGATTATAGGTCTATACTTATGATGTATACATGTGGGGTGAATTTGATTGATGATCATGTGTGAGGCTTTTAGGCCAAACTAAATTCAAAAATGATATGTTAAAGTCTTTGTTGTTTGATGCATGGGTTAAATTGGCCAATGAATGACATGTAAATAGTTTTTAATGGCTAGTTATGGATATGTTTTGGTAATATGTACGTTTGAATGGAAGTTAAAACAAAGAAATCATGGAAAAGTAAAATTAGTAATAAAACAGTTTTGGACAGTAGCAGTTATGTGACTTTGAAAAATCACCAAAAATGGAGGAAACTGAATTAGAGATTGAATAAGATATGAAATAAAATCTTATTGAGTCTATTTTTATATAAAAGAAACGGTGTAAGAAAAAGAGTTACATATTATGAGATATTTGAATTTTTATGAGACAAAGTCAAAATGATTTTGTAATCCCCTATTATGAATTGGGAAAATCACTATAAATTGTAAAAAACTAATTATGGGTTATAATTTATATGCTTAAAATCCTTGATGAGTCTACTTTCAAACGAAACTAACAAAAACACTATCTAAATCCTTCATAAGAAGATAACTAATTTTTGGTGAAGAAGGGTTGAATCTGTCAGATAGCAAAATAGGGGAGATTTTAAAGAATAAACTGTACTTATTGGCTAAACCAAAAATTATAAAAATTTTATGGTAAGAAGATATGTGAGTCTAATTTTAGGAAACAATTTTGGATCTTAATTTGGAGTCTCGTAGCTCAAGATATAATTAATTTAGTGACTATGACTCAAGTAGATAGCTTGAGATGAAAACGAGTGAATAGTGGAACTATAAGCAATTATGATAGTATTATGTTGAGAACACATTGTGAGGAGTGGTAAAAGCATATTACTTAATTGCTTATTATTCACATGCCAACTTACAAAGCTATAAAGCTTACTCCCTCCTTGTAACACCCTAAGCCCGGCCTAGATGTTATGGCCGACCTTGGTGTGTCACATTAAAGTGTTTATCGAAAACCTTATTTTCATTAAAAACCCTTTATTAAATAAAATGCTGAGAACAAACCCCTTTTCAAATGCGGAAGTTTTATTTAAACTCAAATGATTTATGAAACTTGGTATTTAAAACTAGAGTTACGGAAACGTAGTATTTGAGAACAATTAAGGTTTGGAAACTGTTTTCTCCTTCAAATAAATATAAGACATAACTCTAATGATCTAAACTTAAAAATGATAACCAGAGGCTTAGGCCTTATTACAACCCAAAACGAAATAAGTAAAAAACAAAAAAACAAAAATTAATCAAATGACCAAGTCCAAACTCCTTGCTAAATGACCACCTCTGAGTTCCTCCATTTGTCAAACCGTCTACTGAGGATTTCCTAAAAAAATTAAAAAGAGAGGGGTGAGTTTTCGAAAAATCAATGTGTACGACCCTTAACAATCAACAATTATGCAATGAGCAATTTGGGCCTAAGCCCTTTACAATTTCAGTGGCCTTTGGGTTCAAACCCAGAGCGGCCTCATTCGGGCCTGAGCCCGTAACATATTAAACAATGGCTTTTGGGCTGTAGCCCTTTAATAGCCTCGGTTGGGCCCGAACCCATATTACATATAACATCATGAGCATGCACTATGCAAATTCTTATCCAGCCTATACACCCCCTTCCAACCCTACAAATTCATGGGGAGATACTTGACCCACCCAACCTTATTACAACCCGTGTGGAACCAGTGCAACCCCACTGAACGGTGCAGCATGGCTGCTATATAAACGGTGTAGCACCGATCACGACACTACTTAACTGTGCAGCGAAGCTGCTTGGTGGCTTAAAGCCTACGGTGGATCCACAATTGTCAAGCGACAATGCGACCCTCATATACACTTCCTCCAATCAATATTCCAGCCCATATGCAATAATGAATGTAACAAATCATATATATCACACATAAGTCATACTCACGTATTCAAGGGTGCTTTAGTCATTTCCCGAATCAAGGGTATTTCAGTATTTCTACCCTACAAGGGTATTTTAGTAATTCTACCCTATAGGGGTATTTTGGTAATTCTTAACAGTACGGGTTTTAATTACAACTTTGGCCTGTGAACAAGTCCTTGTTGGCTAAAGTGAATAGACACTATGCACCAGGTAAGATTCCAGAGAAGAGGAGGTGGGTCATTAAGATCGCTTAAGTACCAAGCTCTCCCTAGATCTAATCCTAGCCATGCATACGCCCATTGCCACACTCTACCCTTGCGACTTCTCTACAGACATGCTTGATTAATTAATTAAGTTTTATGCTGCTTAAGGATCCATCAAAACTAGGCCCAAAGTCCATTATAAAACCCTAGCAAGTCTACATGCTTTCCTAACATCACATATGGCCCATCAAGCCCAATCACATCTATTTGGCCCATCAACCCAATCCATTCCACCAACTTTATCAGTACATTACTTAATATCATTTAACAATTTTTGCCAATTTGGGCCCACGAGTCCGTCGGGCCCATTTAGCCCATTTTGGCCTGGTTGGCCAAAATAGTGGCCTGAGACCATGAGATCGCTCTCTTGGCCCTGGTTGTCATATCGGTATCTCCACACGAGTGTTCCCACGCTCGTGCGGTTCCCGGCGCCAACCTTTCAGCTTTTCGACATTCTGGCTTTTCGACATTCCGGCTTTTCAAGATTTGCCGATCTACTGTGTGTGCGAAGTGTATGTACACACCATTTTGAGAATCAGCCAAGACCACCAAACTTCAACCAATAATCAACCAAAATGAAAAGTTAATCCCATGATTAAAATAGCTGCCTCTTTCTTCCATAAACCGAAATCACTCTACTTTCACTTACCTTAAGCGATTAAACCCTACTAACCCTTTACTGATTGCTAGCAACGATGAACTCCAAGATCTACGTTAATTAACCATTAAAAACTGATCACATATGTGACTTACATCCATCATAAGTCACCTTAACACCTTATAATCACATTTGGCCAACCCTAAAAATAAAAAGGAGAAAACTTACTTAAATCCCGAAACAATCAGCCAAAGTTGAAGGAGGTAATGGCGGCACAAGGTTGATTCAGCCAAAAAGGGTTTTCAGCCTTGGGGATTAAGGTGATCAAGGGAGATATTTGGCACAAAAATAGAAAGGAGAAAAAGAAGAAAAAATTAGCACAAAAGTTTCAACTGTTGAATAACTTGAGAGAAGGGTGTTTCGGTTTTAGAGTGTATGGAAAGAATGGAGTTTTGGCAAAGTACCAAAGGAGAATTCGAGAAAAGAGAGGAAAATAATTTTGTCAAAACAAAGGAAAACCCTAAGGGAAATTGACTTTTAAAAAGAAGAAAAGTGCCAAAATCATATGGCCTTTATAGATTCGACTATACCATTCAACCCTAGTCGAATTTGTCTTCCCAATTCCCTTAGTAGTTCCAACTCTCCCCCTTATCTCAAGCTCCTAATGTTTCTCCTTGATAACCTCCCTAATCCCTTCCTTGAATTTCTCACATGAACATCTCCTTTAGAATTTAACTCCTACACCACTACTAGCTATTTAATGCACCAAAAATAATAACCACTTAATGCATAACATACGACTAGAACCTTGGATCCTTTCTCCCCCCTGTGGCGTCACCTCCATAGTCCTTAAGTGGTGCCATTTTCCACTTCAACACAAGGCTTTTCATGTTACAACTTAACCAAAAATATTTAAAAGGCCTAGCTTCTCGAGCCAGGTTTCCACTAAGGCCCAAAATTCAAATTTTTTTCCTTTAACCCGACTTAATGCTAGGACTACATAGACCCTCCAAACACTTACAAATTACTCAACTAACAATTTAAACATGCATTTTAATTTACAACAAAAAAAATGAGAACTTGAGATTTTTGGGGCGTTACAACTCTTCCCCCTAAAAGAAATTTTGTCCTCGAAATTTACCTGATTCAAATAGTTAAGGATATTGGCATCGCATCGTCTCCTCAGGTTCCCATGTAGCCTCCTCAGCGTTGTGGTTATGCCAAAGTACTTTTACCAATGGGACAGATTTCTTCCTTAGAATCTTGACATCCCAGTCAATTATTTGCACGGGTTCCTCTTTGAAAGTTAGGTCCGGCCTAACTTCGATCTCCTCAATCGGCGCAACATGCGAAGGATCCGAGCGATAACGCCTCAGCATGGAAACATGAAATACATCATGGATCTGACTCAACTCAGAAAGTAACTCCAGCTAATAAGCTACTAGCCCAACTCGCTTCAAAACACGATGTGGCCCGATGAACCTAGGGCTTAACTTCCCCTTCCGTCCAAATCTCAACACCTTCTTCCACGGAGAGACCTTAAGAAAAACTTGATCCCCCACATCATACTCAATTTCACGACGCTTAAGATCAACATACGACTTCTTCCTATCTGAGGCCTCCTTTAACCGATCCTGAATTAATTTCACTTTATCCTCGTATCTGCTACCAATTCAGGTCCCAAAATTCATCGTTCATCCAATTCTGTCCAGCATGTTGGAGTATGACACCTTCGCCCATACAACGCCTCGTACGGTGCCATCCCAATACCTGCTTGATAGCTGTTATTGTATGCAAATTCGGCTAACGGCAAAAAATCCTCCCAACTGCCTTTAAACCCAATTACACATCCTCTCAACATATCTTCTAACACTTGAATTACCCTTTCTGACTGACCATCAGTGTAAGGGTGAAATACTGTACTGAAGTTAAACCTCGTACCTAGCGCCTCATGCAATTTTTTCCAAAACCGCGATGTGAAATGTGGCTCCCTGTCAGATATTATGGAAACTGGCACCCCATGTATTCTTACGATCTCAGCTATATACAACCTAGTCAGCTTCTGCAACAAGTAATCAGTGCAGACCAGTATAAAATGCGCAGACTTTGTTAACTGATCCACAATAACCCATACAGAGTCTTTCCTAGTAGGCGTCAAGGGTAGCCCACTAACAAAGTCTATAGTAACCCTTTCCCACTTCCAAAGTGGAATTCTCACTGGTTGCAATAATCCTAATGGTAACTGATGTTTCTCCTTCACTTACTGACACGTTAAACACTTGCTCACAAATTCAGTAACCTCACATTTAAGTCCCAGCCACCAGTAAAGCTCCCGTAAATCCCGATACATTTTGTTTCCACCAGGATTCATAGCGTAGTGGCTACTATGTACTTCCCGCAAAATAGTCTGCCTTAGATTACCATTCTTCGGTACCCAAATTCTTCCCCGAAAACATAGTACTCCATCACTATTTAACCCAAATTCTATCGTTTCCCCACTTCCCACTTGCTTGAATCGGGACACCATCGTCTCATCCAATAACTGCTTACTCCTGATATGCTAAACCCATATCGACTTTACTTCCAGCTCAGCCAACAAACTGCCATCCTCAAACAAGATCAAATAGGCAAACATAGCCCTCAAATCTAATATAGCCTTACGACTCAATGCGTCAGCTCCCATGTTTGCTTTGCATGGGTGATACTATATCGCACAATAATAATCCTTCAACAGCTCCACCCATCTATGCCGTCTAAGGTTTAGCTCCTTCTGTGTAAGGAGGTACTTCAGACTTTTATGGTCCGTATAAATTGTGCACTTCTCTCTATACAGATAGTGCCTCCATATCTTTAGCGCAAACACCACTGCTGCTAACTTCAAGTCATGAGTTGGGTAATTCACTTCGTGAGTCTTGAGTTGATGCGATGCTTACGCAACCACCTTCCTTTCCTGCATCAGTACACAGCCCAAGCCCACGTGCGATGCGTCACTATAAACTGTGAACTCCTTTTCAGGCTCTGGCTAAATCAACACAGGGGCCTCCGTTAACACCTTATTAAGATTCTCAAAACTCTCTTGTTACTTATTCGACCATACAAACGGTACCCCTTTTCGCAACAATTTGGTTAGAGGTGCCACAATCGAAGAGAATCCTTCAACAAAATGCCTATAGTACCCCGTCAGGCCTAGAAAACTCCGAATCTCAGATACCGACTTAGGTGGTTTCCAGTCCAACACTGCTTCAATTTTCCGAGGACCCACCTTAATCCCCTCAGCTGACACCACATGTCCTAGAAAAGTGACTTCCCTCAGCCAAAATTTGCACCTGCTAAATTTGGCATACAACTGTTTCTCCCTCAAAATCTGTAACACAATCCTTAAGTGTGCATCATGCTCATCTTCCATTCTCGAATCTCGAATACACCAAGATGTCGTCTATAAAGACCACCACGAACCGGTCCAAGTAGGGTTGGAAAACTCAGTTCATGAGATCCATGAAAGCGGCTGGCGTTTTCATTAGCCCAAACCGCATTACCAAGAACTCATAGTGCCCATAACAAGTTCTGAAAGCTGTCTTAAAAACATCCGCCTCCTTAACCCTTAGTTGATGATACCCCGAATGCAAATCAATCTTCGAGAAGACCGAAGCTCCCCTCAACTGATCAAAAAGATCATCGATTCTCAGCAATAGGTACTTGTTCTTAATGGTTAGCTTGTTTAACTGCCGGTAGTTGATACACATACGCATGGACCCATCCTTCTTCTTCACGAATAATATTGGTGCTCCCCATGGAGACACGCTCGGTCGAATAAATCCTCGGTCCAATAATTCCTGGATCTACACCTTAAGTTCAACCAACTCCTTTGGTGCCATCCGATAAGGAGCGATGGACACCGGAGCTGTTCCAGGTAGCGACTCGATTCCAAACTCCACTTATCTGTTGGGAGGTAGCCCCGGAAGCTCATCAGGAAAAAAATCAGGGAAATCCCTAACTATCTTTAAATCCTCTATAGTAGGACTATTAACCTCTGTATCACTTATATAAGTCAGATATACCTCGCAGCCCTTACGTACCAACTTCTCAGCCCTTAATGCCGAAATTACATTCGGCAAATAATTCTGGCATTCCCTGTAATGGTCAGTTTATGCGAGTGTACACGTCGCTCAAGTAATAAGTAAGTATAAAGAGTTATCGTCTCCACAGGGATTGTATTAGTGCAAAGTCAATTAATTATAAAATTATATTAACAATTCGGTGGATAAAAACTCAATTTGATTGGAAGTGATAATTTAAAAAGAATTATAATAACTAGATACAATGATCCCTAATGCAAATTATCCTAAGTATGCAACTATATGAATGGAATAGATTTTAGCAAATTTAACACGATATGCAACAATTCTAACATAAATAAACTAGGACAATTATTCTAATTAAACTTAATATATTCTCAACATGCTTAATAATATTCGGAAAACACATTCCATGGCAACTCGACCTTTCATGAATTTGAAAACCATTTTAGGATTTCTTAGTATTCATGTGAAGTAACAGGGATTGTTTAAGGTTTGAAACAATTTAATCACACAAATCTAAAACTATGTAGATAACAGAGCCGTACTAGGGATGTTATGCAACCTACAATTTAATCAGTTTAATGATCTAAATTGAGCATGCACATTTCAATTATGCATCCATTAGCCGTCGTCTGGTTAGGATCGCTTAACTAATTTAGCTGCATTTCAATCACGTATGAACAAAATACAGACTTGATTTTAATTGAAAACATGATCGATTGAGGTGCAAAACATTTTAAGCATGAATCAAATAAATATTATTTAATTAAAAATAATCATCCTAGCTTAAATAAAATTAAGCTATCATTGTTGAAAACCAGAACAAAGAACTCATAGCAAACATTTAATTTAATTTAGGAAAAGAAAGATTAAACCCTATTTAGAATGGCTGTCACCCGAGACTCTGAATGGTGAGAACTTCTTCGACTCTTTACTTGTTCTTATGCTGATGGCTCTCTGAGGTGGCCAACCAAGGTTTCTTGATAGGCTAAATAAGCTAAAAACTTTTAAGGAAAGGTGTTGGATGGCGTAGGGAGAAAATAGAATTGAGAGAAAATAAGAGAAGAGAGGAGAATGGATGAATGAGGGATGAGGGATGATTTGAGAAGTGAGGTGAATGGTTTTATTTATAGGTGAGGTTGGGGTATGAGTTTACTAAAAATGAAGTGTTCATCCACTTCAAATCCTTCCAAGAGTGGCCGGCCATACATGTAGGAAAGTGGCTGATTTTTTAGCTTGATTCATGTGCCACATCATGCAGGAGCAAGACTCAGTCTCCAGCAAATCTTCAGGTAAATCTCTGATTTCTTTAAATCTTCGGGGACTTCATGCAATTAACCCAAATGTTGATTTATTAATCTCCATGTGCAGCCAAAATTAAAGGCTGATTTAGTCCAATTGGGGCAGTTTGCAAGTGATTTAAAGCTCTCCCACCTGTCTGAAACTAACAGAAAAATCAAGGGACCAAACAATGCAGATTAACCACTTTAATTAATTAAACCCAATTTTTATTAATGAAACATATAAAAATAATTTATTAAAAATAACTTTATATTTTATTATTTTAATAATTTATTATGCATGGCCTACTTTATAACTTAAAAATATAATATGCTCAAATTAATATAAAATAAGCCATTTTATGCATGAAAACTATATAATAAAACATAAAATTACATTTTAATAATTTTCATGTCCTAATTTCATATTTCCATATATTTCATTAATTTAGTAAACAATTACTAAGTTTTAGCAATAAAATCAAGTAAAAAGGTGATGAATTATATAGGAAAAATCTTATATATTTTTCTATTTACATTCCCCAAGTATCACCACTTCCTCATCCTCCGTGGTTTTCAAAACCATTTTTTTCGCAGCATAATCTAGAGTTGCTCGGTGTTTCACCAGCCAATCCATGCCCAAAATTAAGTCAAACTCGCCAAAAGGTAACTCCATCAAATCCGCTAAAAAGGTGACTCCTTGAACTACTAAGGGTACATCCCTAAATAACTTATTCACTCCACTGACTGGCCTAATGGACTTATCACAGTAATCTCACTAGTAGTAATTTCAAACATGTTACCCAAGGGGTTAGTTATATTGCATGCAACATAAGAATGTGTCGATCCAATGTCAATTAATGCAGTGTAAAGTAGTTCATGAATAAAAACATACCCGTTATCACATCTGGAGCATCCCCGTCCTCTAGGCAACGAGCAGCATAAACTAATGCTGGCTGCCTCACCTCAGCTTGACACGCACCTCTGCCCGATGCTCTACGTATAAGTCCTGCACCGTTACTAGCTCGGGCCTGACCACGACCCCTCTACGGCTGCTGACCACCCCTCTAAAGTTGCTCATAATTCCTGCCAGCTTGCATCTACCCTACCCATTTAGGACACTCCCTAAGATGATGCTCCATGGGACCACAAGCCAAACCAGCTCCTATCCTCCTCCAACATTCACCCAGATGCCCTTTACCACGTGAGACACAAAGTGGTATTCTAGTATTAGCATTAGCAGCAGCAGGCCCAGCTTTAATTGGCCATTCTACTCTGGCCCTCCTCACAGGACTCTGTCCAACCCTTGAAGATTTCGTATTCCTTTTGTTCTTGCCATTCTCTTTCTCCCGGTTTTGGTGCTCTACGCGCTTCACCTCCTCTACTATTTTCACTTTCTCTACCAATGCTGCGAAGTCCCGCTCCCTCTGTGGAGCTATCAGTACCCGGAGACTGTCCCTGAGACCATCCTCAAATCTTACGTAATGCTCATAGTTAGTTGCCACCATTACTCTTGTATATCAACTGAGGCGTAGGAACTTCGCCTCATATTCAGCCACAGACTTGTCTCCTTGTGACAAGTTCAAGAACTCCCTCCTTCACGCATCCATATAGCTTGCACCCACGTACTTCCCCTGAAATGAGGATTTAAAGAAATCCCAAGTAACCCACTCAAGTTGAGTGCCTTCTTTCACTGTCAGCCACCACTGATAAGCTTCCTCCCTAAGCAGTGATACAACCCCTTTTAACTTCTGATCAGGCGTGCACTCCAAGTCATCCATTATCCTTTCAGTAGCCTCCAACCAGTATTCAGCCACGTTGGGAGCTACTCCAACCACACCCTTAAAAATCTCGGCTCCATTAGATCGAAGTCACTCTGAAACTGACCCACGACTTCCTCTCCATTATTGGGTCCAGCGACCCTTTCCAAAATCCTCAGCATTGCCTGTGACAATGCCTCATACAGTCTGTTCTCAGCCATTGGTGAGGCCAGAGCCTCTCTTTCCTCAACATTGGGCATATGGCCTGATGCTGACGACCCAGCCCTAGTATTCCCACGGCCTCTACTGCGGCCTCTTGTACCTCTTCTACGCTCATTATTGATCTACATCTTATCTGAAATAAGAATTTTATGAAATTTTAGTTAGTTTCAGTAATTAAATCGAGGTTTTATGAAAGTATTAAGTGAAGAGTTGTTTTTGCAGTCGTGAATCCTCTACAGTTCAAGATCCTACGGGCTTTAGTTTCATTCGAACTAAGAAGTTTTAGTGTAATCATCTATAGTAGCCCACTATCTATCTACAGTATATCTAGTTAAACGAGCATATGAGGAAAAAAACTTATTTGGTTCAACGTCAGAGACTCAGTGTGCCACCTAGCAAGAATTTTCAAAATATTTTGATCATATCCAAAAAATAAGTTTTTAAACCCAAATAATAAGGCCCACTTCACAGCCGAGCTTTGCAACCTGGCTCTGATACCACCAAATGTAACACCCCAAGCCCGACCTGGATGTTATGGCCGACCCTGGTGTGTCACATTAAAGTGTTTATCAAAAATCATATTTTCATTGAAAACCCTTTATAAAGTAAAATGGTGAGAATAAACCCTTTTTCAATTACGGAAGTTTTACTTAAACACAAATGATTTAAAAAACTTGGTATTTAAAACTGGAGTTGCGAAAACGTAGTATTTGAGAATAATTAAGGTTTGGAAACCATTTTCTCCTTCAATTAAATATAACCATAGCTGTAATGATCCAAACTTAAAAATGATAACAAGATGCTTAGGCCTTATTACAACCCAAAAGAAAATAAGTAAAAAAAACCAAAAATTAATCAAATGAAAAAGTCTAAACTCCTTGCTAAATGGCCACCTCGGAGTTCCTCCATCCGTCAAACCTTCTACTAAGGATTTCCTAAAAAAAATAAAAAAGAGATGGGTGAGTTTTTGAAAACTCAGTATGTACGACCCTTAACAATCAACAATCATGCAATGAGCAATTTGGGCCTAAGCCCTTTAAAATTTCGGGGGCCTTTGGGTTCAAACCCAAAGCGGCCTCATTCGGGCATGAGCCCGTAACATATTAAATAGTGGCTTTTGGGCCGTAGCCCTTTAATAGCCTCGGTTGGGCCCGAGCCCATATTATATATAACATCATGAGTATGCATTATGCAAATTCCCATCCAGCCTATACACCCCCTTCCAACCCTACAAATCTGTGGGGAGATACTCGACTAACCCAACCTTATTACAACTCGCGTGGAACCAGTGCGGCCCCATTGAATGGTGCAACATGGCCGCTATATAAACGGTGTAGCATCGATCACAGCACTACTTAACGGTGCAGCAAAGCTGCTCAGTGGCTTAAAGCCTACGGTGGCTCCACAATCGTCAAGCGACCCTGCAACCCTCATATACACTTCCTCCAATCAATATTCCAGCCCATATGCAATAATGAATGTAACAAATCATATATATCACACATAAGTCATACTCACATACTCAAGGGTACTTTAGTTATTTCCTGAATCAAGGATATTTTAGTATTTCTAGCCTACAAGGGTATTTCAGTAATTCTACCCTATAGAGGTATTTCGGTAATTCTACCCTACAGGGTATTTTGGTAATTCTTAATAGTACGGGTTTTAATTACAACTTTGGCCCGTCAAAAAGTCGTTGTTGGCTAAAGTGAATAGACACTATGCACCAGGTAAGATTCCAGAGAAGAGGAGGTGGGTCATTAAGACTGCTTAAGTACCAAGCTCTCCCTAGATCTAATCCTAGACATGCATATGCCCATTGCCACACTCTACCCTTGCGACTTGTCCACAAACATACTTGATTAATTAATTAAGTTTTATGCTACTTAAGAATCCATCAGAACTAGGCCTAAAGTCCATTATAAAACCCTAGCAAGTCTACATGCTTTCCTAACATCACATACGGCCCACCAAGCCCAATCACATCTCTTTGGCCCATTAGGCCCAATAACACATATACGGCCCATCAGGCCCAATCCATTCCACGAACTTTATCAGCTCGTTACTTAATATCACTTAATATTTTTTGCCAATTAGCCCATTTTGACCCGGTTGGCCAAAACAGTGGCCCGAGACCATGAGATTGCTCTCTTGACCTCGGTTTTCGTATCGGTATCTCCATACGAGTGTTCGCACATTCGTGTGGTTGCTGGCGCCAACCTTTCGACTTTTTGGCTTTTCGACGTTCCGGCTTTTTGAGATTTCGGCTTTTTAGGATTTACCGATCTACTATGTATACGAAGTGTATGTACACACCTTTTCCAAAATCGACCAAGACCACGAACCTTCAACCTATAATCAACTGAAATTAAAAGTTAATCCCATGATTAAAACAGTTACCTCTTTTTTCTATAAACTGAAATCACTCTACTTTCACTTACCTTCAGTGATTAAACCCTATTAACCCTTTACTGATTGCTAGCAACGATGAACTCCAAGATCTGCGTTAATTAACCATTAAAGACTGATCACATATGTGACTTACATCCATCAGAAGTCATCTTAACACCTTATAATCACATTCGGCCAACCCCAAAAATAAAAAGGAGAAAACTTACTTAAATCCCAAAACAATCAGCCAAAGTTGAAGGAGGTAATGGCGGCACAAGGTTGATTTAGCCGAAAAGGGTTTCAGCCTTGGGGATTAAGGTGATCAAGGGAGATATTTAGTGCAAAAATAGAAAGGTGTTTCAGTTTTAGAGTGTATGGAAAGAATAGAGTTTTGGCAAAATACCAAAGGAGAATTTGGAAAAGGGAGGAAAATAATTTTGGCAAAACAAAGGAAAAGCCTAAGAGAAATCAGCTTTTAAAATGAAGAAAAGTGTCGAAATCATATGGCCTTTATAGATTCGGCTATACCACTCAACCCTAGCCGAATTTGCCTTCACAATTCCCTTACTAGCTCCAACTCTCCCCCTTATCTCAAGCTCCTAACTTTTCTCCTTGATAACCTCCCTAATCCCTTCCTTGAATTTCTCACATGAACAACTCCTTCAGAATTTAACTCCTACACCACTACTAGCTATTTAATGTACCAAAAATAATAACCACTTAATGTATAACATACGACTAGAACCTTGGACCCTTTGTCCCCCCTGTGGCATCACCCCCATAGTCCCCAAGTGGCGCCATTTGCCACTTGAACACAAGGCTTTTCGTGTTACAACTCAACCAAAAATATTTAAAAGGCCTAGCTCCTCGAGCCAGGTTTCCACTAAGGCCCAAAATACAAATTTTTTTTCCTTTAACCCGATTTAATGCTAGGACTACATAGACCCTCCAAACACTTACAAATTACTCAACTAACAATTTAAACATGCATTTTAATTCACAATAAAAAAATATGAGAACTCGGGATTTTTGGGGCACTACACTCCTTTCCATTTCTCTTAGTGTTGTCAGGTTAGCTCGGGGTTCAAGATCATTGGAGGCAGTATCACACTATCAAATTGTCAATTTGGGATATTGATAAATCTTAAGTGCTTTCGAGTGAGTGGCATGTATAGAGACTTAATCATTGGTGATGTGTATTCTTATGATTTGGCCAAAGGTATTGGCTTATATTGCTTCATTGTATATGGCCATGAGATGTGGCCCATATTGGTTATGAGTATGTAAGCCTATTTATGCATGCATGTGGAAAGGCTTTGATGTAGTTATGTGCTTACATGTACCAAGTTCTTGTGTGATGTGATCATGCTTATTTTACGTGAATGGTTAGTATTATATTATATGTATTTGATGTTTAAGTTGAGGATAATTAAGGGTACGATATATGCCTATGAATTGTATAAGAGTATGAGGGATTAAGAGCAACAAAAAGGCTTGGAAAATAGCCTAAATATTGGCCACCCGGGTAGAGACACGGCCGTTTGTCTCAGCCGTGCTAAGGACACGGCCTTAGGACATGGTCATGTGACCCTAAATTGGATATGACATCATAAACAGAATGCTCGATGTTTATCACACGAGTTGGGACACAAGCGTGTGTGATGACACAACCGGCCCACACAAGTGTGTTCCAAGTCACACGGGCGTGTGACAATGTTTGGATACGAATTTTCCTAAATGTTTCAAAGGACTCGATTTGGTCCCAAATCACCTTTAAAGTATGTTTATAGCCTCGTAGGCTCGTTTAAGGGAGAATGTGGATATGTATGAAAAGTTTTAAATTTGAGCATAAAATTATGTCCCCATTTTGAATGTTTGTACGGGTTTAAGTCCAGTAACACCTCTTACCATATTTCGGCGTCAAATACGGGTAAGGGGTGTTACATAATAAGTAAGTATCGAGTTAACTTCTCCACAGGATTGTATATGTGTTAAATCACTGAATTGTAAAATTATATTAACAACTTGGTAAATTTAAAAGCACAATATGATTGAGTAGTGATGATTAAAATTAAATATATTAAATTAAATACAATGATCCCTAATGCAAATTATCCTAAATATGCAAACTATATGAATGAAATAGATTATAGAAAAATTAAACACAATATGCAACAATTATAACATAAATAAACTAGAACAATTACTTTAATTAAACTCAATTTATTATCAACATGCTTAATAACATTCGGAAAAACATTCCACGGCAACTTGATCTTTCATGAGTTTGGAAACCACATTAGGTCCTTTCAGAATCCTTTACTTAGTAAATACACATTTTACTGATCCTTATTTACTAAGGGTTTCTTAGAAGTCGTGCGAGGTAATAGAGACGTGTTATGTTTGAAACAGTTTAATCACACAAATCTAAAACCTATGCATATAACAGAGCTGGGTTAGAGTTGTTATACAGCTTGTAATTTAATTGAGTTAGGATATAAATTGAGCATGCATGTTTCAATTATGTGTCCACTAGTTATCATCTGGTTAGGATCACTCAGCTAATTCAGGTGCATTCCAATCACGTATGAACAAAATACATACTTGATTTTAATTGAAAACATGATCGATTGAGGTACAAACATCATAAGCATGAATCAAATAAATATTATTTAATCAAAGAAATCATCCTAGCATAAATAAAATTAAGCAACATTGTTGTAAACAAGAACAAAGAACACATAGCAAACATTTTCAGATAAAATCAAAGAAAAGAAAGATTAAACCCAAATCAAAGTGGCTGTCACACAAGACTTTGACCGACGAGGGCTCCTTCGTTCCTTTGCTTTGCTTCTTTGCTGATGGCGCTCCAAGGTGGCCGACTAAAGGCTCTTTAAGATGTTTAATTGCTAAAATCTCTATAAAGAGATGATGATAGGTGTGGGAGATAGAAAATGCTGAAGAGAATTGAGAGAAAAGAGAATAATAAGGGATGATGGATGATGGATGAAATGAGGTCTTATTTATAGGTGAAGAAAGGAGAGTAGTTTGCTAAAAATAGCTAGGTTTAGTCGCTTCAAGCTTCTTCAATGAGTGGTCGGCCATGATTAGTGGATTTTGCTTGATAGGACTAAGACTCGATCAAGTGTAAATCTTCGAGCCAATCTCTAATTTATTCAACATTGTAAGGACCTGATTATGGCTCTCGCGATATTAAGTAATAAAATTTATAAAACTAATCACACCAAAACTAACTAATATCACGATGTTAAAGGAAAGTGCACCTATCAAACAGTAGTATAGTTTAGTGGCAAGATTGAGTTATCGTTCCCAAGGGAACTAATAGTACTAATACTTACTTCCTTTCTATTATCTAGCCTAAAAATAAAAGAGGTTTGGTTGAAACTAATTCTAAAACTGACTAAAAGTGCGCAAAAAGTAAATTGGGGAAAACATTAGGGAAAAGCTGATTGATATAAGCAATACTTAAGGGAGAATCCACCTAGACTTCACTTGTTATTGGTTCTTGAGCTAGATGATTTATTCACTTGACTTGATCTGTAAAGATCCCTAATTTATACTAAACCCTCCGTCGAGGCGAAGTGCAACTAGGCCTAGGTTGTTAACTAAAGTTCCTTTATTAATTAACACCCTAGGTTGCATTAATTCGATCTATGGTTCCCCATATTAGGTTTGACCCTAATCCGACAGATTTATGTTGCCCTATGTCTAGGGTTGCATGCAACTCCGCTTAATTATAGTAGATCTACTCTTATCATAGGGACTTTTGCTCCTCTGCTTTAAGCACATCCGTTTCTTGAATTAATACCTAGGCTTATTAACACAAGAATTAAGCACACATAATTAAGAACAACTCAAGTATTTATCATATAAATCAAGAATAAATAATAACAAGATTCATCTTAGGTTTCATCCCCCTCAAGTATTTGAGGGGTTTAGTTCATAATAAAGAAAGAAAACATCTCAGAAGAATTAAAATAACAAAACATAAAGAACCTGAAAACCCTTGAAGGAATTTAGGGAGATCCTCAGTCTTGATGTAAAACTCTGGCTTCTGGGATGAATCAATCGACTTCCCTTGGAGTAATTCCTTGCTTCCACTCCTTCTGTTGGCTGAAAGATGGCGCTCCTTTTTGGGAGAAAAGAGTACTCCCTTAGCGGGAAATAAGCACACCCTTAGAGTTGCCTCCTAGGGTCTTTATATAGAGTTTTAGAGAGTCTTTCTTAGCCTTTAAATATTCAAATCTGAGTGAAATTTCTCTTCCTCATGACTAGAACACGCCCGTGTGCACGCCCGTATGATTTCGGAAAGAGGCCGTGTGATTCTATCGGTGGAGGCATGGCCGTATGGCCTGGCCGTGCTTGTTGGGGGCTGGACCATGTGATCTTCATGTGGCACGGCCGTGTGCCACGACCGTGTGGTTACTTCTTGGGTAATGTGTTTTCACAGTTTGGCCCATTTTCTCCGGTTTTTGGTCCATTTTCCGTTCTCTTCTCCCCTATGCTTTCCTGAGTATAAGATATGAAATAGAAGGATTAAGAGCACTAATTCTCACAAAATTAATAATAATTTATCCAAAATATAGGCTAAACATGAGGTAAAAATATGTATAATTTATCGTTCATCAAATACCCCCACACTTAAGCCTTTGCCTTTGCTTGTCCTCAAGCAAAATCTCAATCCCTAATAAAGAAACATTCTTCTCAACCTAAAATCTTTATCAATAATGTTTCAAATTAATCCACAGGAAATCATACAATGAAAATTCAATCAAAATAACATTAAAGACTCAATCAATCTAAGTTGAGAATTTTATCATTGAAACATAAGCTTTCTCCCTTCTCCTAAGTAATTATCTCTCCATCTTAGTTAACAGAAGTTGACATCCTCACTAAAGATTCACTCTATCAACTCGAAGTGTTTAGGGTTCAAAAATTAAGCACTCTCTAGTCAACATGAAAAGCTATTACCATAAGCTTGCAAGGAAATCACATCTCCACCACTATAGATTGACATGACATATCGATCAAAAGGTCTTGTAAGGGTTGTAACGGGGCTTGGTTTGGGGTGTTGTCACAGGCTGCAAAAGAAGGGTTAGAATCGAGATTGAACTGAAAAGTTATCTAGCTAGAAAAATCTCTATCACCGGGAACATATTTCTAGGGCTAATTTTTATGACAATATCGTTCATGCCTGGGTAGCCTTTAAATAGAAATATGCAAAAACTTTTGAACTATTACATATGACAACTAAATTTAACTGTAAATACAAGTTTTTCTCTTCTCTTTTTTTTTTAAGAACAACTCATAATAATCTTGAATATTTACAACTTTACATGTTGGAAAAGAGAATAAAGCTAGATAATAATTTCAACTCAAATCTCGACAAAAATAAGGGTCAATGTAATTGAATGAAATTTAATAAAAAATAGGTTATTGGTTAATAATTAGAAGGTAAGTCAAAGAATGGGTTGTTAGGCTCAACGGGGTTCACTAGGGGTTAATTTATGGAGGTAGGCTTTTTATGGAGTAAGTGGGTTGAATCCTGAGTGCCTTTATCATTTCGAAATATCAAATCAATAATGTGGTCTTGACGCGTATAATCAAAGCAAGTTCTAGAATACCAAATTAGTATTGACTCACTCAAAGCAATAATAAAAGTGAGCACGAAAGAATGTATGCTCAAAAAGACTCAAAATCTCATCAGAATTATGGCTTTTGATGTCAATCCTGTGAATTTCAAATCTCAAGATAATACTTAGAATTAAAGGAAATAGCTTATGCAAAAATTGGGGTTCTCAAAAATTTCAACTTATCATGCTTGATTCCCTAATGTTTTAAAGTTTGAATAATCAGAGTATAAGCACTTATATCTTAATTCTCAACATATCGATAGAAATCATAAATCAATCAGAATAAATTCCTAATAGGAGACTGAGAATTAGTTAAGAACAATGTATGAAGTACAATTTCAGGGATTTTCACAGATATTGTAAAGAATTCAAGTAAGCTTCCCCCCACACTTAAGATGTACATTGCCATCAATGTACAAAGATATAAAAATAGCAAAAAAGTATAATATCATAAGATAGGGAGGGAATTGAAACTCCCTGAGTTTAGGATGAACTCGTGAGGAAGAGTCAGCAATTGTGGTAGAGTGTTCCTATTTTCATTTGAATATGAGCTGTAGAGCTCCTTTTTGAAACTACGAAAATATTAATTAGTCGTGGGAATTTCCAATTAATAGAGATTACTCGTTAGGGATTGGCCGATATAAAAGATAAAAAATTAAATAACAGAAAACTAATAAACTAAGTTCTAAGAATACTAATACTGTAATGATTAAAAGGATTAAACATAAAAATAAAATTTGAAATGAAGAAGAAACTAATAAAGAAAAAAAATGAAAAATGAGAAAAATAGAACTGAATGGGAGAATAGAGGCACACGCCCGTGTGGCTCGGGTTTAGCCCGTGTTGGCCATATTGCATGGCCGTGTGCGATCTTGTTCGTACTTCACACGGTCGTGTAGGACGTCCCACGGCCGTGTGTGATGAGGCTTCGCTACTCCCACGGTTGTGTGGGAGGGCACACGGCTGTGTTCAATTTGGCAGTGTTGGCCACGCTCTGGGGACACAGCCGTGTGAATTTGTGCAAGCCCGTGTCTTAATTGAAAGTTTGCCACGGCCATGTCGCACGGCCGTGGCGATTTGTCGACAGCCTGTGTTTTGGGAAAATTTCCACACGGTCTAAGTGCACGACCGTGTCTCTGTGTAAAATGTCACACGGCCTTAGGCACGCCCGTGGGCGTGGCCGTGTGGTCCTAAATCTCTACATTCAAAAAGTTAGTTTATGCATAAAAAATACTAAAATCGAAAATAAACGAAAAATTACTAAGTTAGTGCTCGGGTTGCCCCCCGAGAAGCGCTTATTTAGAGTCTAAGCTTGACTTTGCTCGAGCTTGTACGTTCATGGTGGTTTGAAGAGTTGATACTCTTCTATCCTGCTTATAATTTCATTATCAACGTAAGATTTGAGTCGAGTGTGATTTACCCTGAAAGTGCCGAGTGACTCATATTTTATCTCGACTGTACCATAGGGAAAGATATTTATTACCGTGAAGTAAGGTGTATCACTTTTATGCTCTTTTGAATTTAAGATTCGAGGATCATCTTCCCCTAAGATTACCTTATCCCCTACCTTGAGTTGATTCGTTTGTACCTGAGGGTCGTCTTGGTGATGCTCTGGGTAGGTGTGGCATATTTTGGGCTTTTCATGATAGTTCAGTCACTCATCTAGTTCCTCGATCTGAAACATTCGCTTTTCAGGTGCATCTCCTTTGGATGGACTTGTCTGTGATTGGGTTGCCTTTATGTAGAGTGTATCCTGCACAGAAGGTTGGGTGGTGAGTTCAGTGTTTTTACAAGGACTCGTGACTATATTATTATCAATAGTCTTAATCAAGTTTCGAGCTTGTAAAGTAACTTTGTCATCACCTACACGTAGTGTAAGTTCACCTGTTCCTAAATCAATTATTGTTCTGGCAGTTGCTAAAAAGGGTTGCCCTAGAATTAAGGGTACATTGCTATCCTCATCAATGTCTAAAACAACAAAGTCAACTGGGAATATAAATTTATCAATTTTGACAAGCACATCTTCAATTATTCCCTTAGGAGACCTAATAGTTTTATCAGCCAGTTGAATGCTCATCTTAGTTTGCTTAGGTTTTCCAAGACCTAGTTGTTTAAATAGTTTATAAGGCATGACATTTATACTAGCCCCTAAATCAGCTAAAGCATTTTTGGTGTCTAGGCTACCAAATAAGCAAGGAATAGTGAAACTCCCTGGATCTTTCAGTTTGGTTGGCAGTCTATTTTGGAGAATAGCTGAGCATTCTTCATTGAGTTCCACTGTGGATGGTTCTTCCAACTTCCTTTTATTTGTGAGAAGTTCCTCTAAAAATTTTGCATACTTTGGCATCTGCAAAATTGCTTCAACAAATGGTAAATTGATATGTAATTTCTTTAAGAGTTTAAAAAACTTACCGAATTGCTCATCTATGCGGTCCCTCTTTAGCGCGATTGGGTATGGGATATGAGGTTTAAATTCTTTGGTAATTTCATCTTTGTAACTTACCTCATTCTTTCCTTTACTTACCATAGGCTCCTTGCATGGCTCTGGGTTGGTTTTGGTTAACCCCTCATTATCTATCGCATCGACGGTATTAAGTTGCTCTTTGGGGTTAGTCTTAGTATTGCTTGATAACCCACCTTGCGGTCTTTCAGAGATTGGCTTGGCAAGCTGGCCTATTTGAGTTTCAAGTCCTTGAATAGATGCTTGCTGGTTCCTTAGTGCTGTTTTGGTATTTTGGAAACAAGTTTCTGACATGGCCATAAATTTGGTGAACATCTCTTCCAAGTTCAGCTTTTTCTCCTGTTGTGGTGGTGGCTGCTAAAATCCCGGAGGAGGTAGTTGTCTTTGATTTCCTTGTCCTTCCCATGAAAAATTGGGGTGACTCCGCCAACCTGCATTATAAGTATTACTATAAGGGTTATTTTGAGGTCTAGAATTGTTACCCATATAGTTGGCTTGCTTAGTTTCCATGCCATGTCTATAAGAGGAGTAATCTGGATTGAACATATTTCCCTGGTTTGCGTCACACTGCATTACTGAATATGCCTGCGTAGAACCAACAAAATGATCAAACTTTTTATTTAAAAGTTCTACTTGGTTAGAAAGCATAGCGACATCAATATTATAAACTCTTACGGCTTTTGTCGGCTTTGTTCTCATGACTTGCCACTGATAATTATTTAGTGACATCTCTTCAATAAATTCATAAGCTACTTTTGGTGTTTTGTTATTGATTGTTCCTCCTGCGGCGGCATCGATCATTTGCCTTGTTGATGGATTCAAACCGTTATAAAAGGTTTGAACTTGGAGCCATAAAGGTAGGCCATGATGAGGGCATCTTTTCAAAAGATCTTTGTATCTCTCCCAGGCATTGTAGAGTGTCTCTAAATCCATCTGTACAAAAAAAGAGATATCGTTTCGTAATTTGGCTGTTTTAGCTGGAGGAAAATATTTAAGTAAAAATTTTTCGGTCATCTGTTCCCATGTGGTGATTAAGCCTCGTGGTAAAGAATTTAACCACTGTTTGGCTTTATTTCTCAAAGAGAATGGAAATAGCCTTAGCCGAATGGCATCATCAGAAATGCCATTAATTTAAAAGTATCACAAAGTTCCAAAAATTGGCTATGTGTGAATTGGGATTTTCTTCCTGTAAACCATCAAACTGCACCAATTGCTGTATCATCTGAATAGTGTTAGGCTTTAATTCAAAATTTTTGGCAGCAATAGTAGGTCTAAAAATGCTAGTTTGGGTACCGGCCAAACTAGGTTTAGCATAATCATACATAGTGCGTGGAGCAGGATTTTGCTCAACAGGATTTGCGGCTACTACAGGAAGTACCTGATTATCCTGATTTGCTTCCATCTCTTTAGTAGGTTTTGGCCTTTGTTCTTGTCCTTGTTCTGAATAATGTAGGCTTTGTCTGATCTCTGCGAGTTCTGCAAACTGTCGCTTCTAAATCTTCGTCAAAAAGCAATGGTCCTGCTAGGTTGTTTCTAGTAATAAACTAGAAATACCTAGAAGAAAAAAAAAAGAAAAATGGAATAAAATAAAAATAAATAATAAAATAAAAATAAAAATAAAAATAAATAAAAACTGAAAATATAGTAATGGCTAAAGTAATAGAAATCGAGTTTTCTTAATATTTCAGTTCCCCGGCAACGGCGCCAAAAACTTGATTATGGCTCTCGCGATATTAAGTAATAAAATTTCTAAAACTGATCACACCAAAACTAACTAATATCACGATGTTAAAGGAAAGCACACCTATCGAACAGTAGTATAGTTTAGTGGCAAGACCGAGTTATCGTACCCAAGGGAACTAAAAGTACTAATACTTACTTCTTTTTTATTATCTAGCCTAAAAATAAAAGAGGTTTGGTTAAAACTAATTCTAAAACTAACTAAAAGTGCACAAAAAGTAAATTGGGGAAGACTTTAGGGAAAAACTGATTGATATAAGCAATACTTAAGGAAGAATCCACCTAGACTCCACTTGTTATTGGTTCTTGAGCTAGACGATTTATTCACTTGACTTGATCCGTAGAGATCCCTAATTTATGCTAAACCCTCCGTCGAGGCGAAGAGCAACTAGGCCTAGGTTGTTAACTAAATTTCCTTTATTAATTAACACCTAGGTTGCATTAATTCGATCTATGGTTCCCCATATTAGGTTTGACCCTAATCCGGCAGATTTATGTTGCCCTATGTCTAGGGTTGCATGCAACTCTGCTTAATTATAGTAGATCTACTCTTATCACAGGGAATTTTGCTCCTCTGCTTTAAACACATCCGTTTCTTGAATTAATACCTAGGCTTATTAACACAAGAATTAAGCACACATAATTAAGAACAACTCAAGTATTTATCATATAAATCAAGAATAAATAATAACAAGATTCGTCTTAGGTTTCATCCTCCTCAAGTATGTGAGGGGTTTAGTTCATAATAAAGAAAGAAAACATCTCAAAAGAATTAAAATAACAAAACATAAAGAACCCGAAAACCCCTGAAGGAATTTAGGGAGATCCTCAGTCTTGATGTAGAACTCTGGCTTCTGGGATGAATCAATCGGCTTCCCTTGGAGTAATTCCTTGCTTCTACTTCTTGTGTTGGCTGAAAGATGGCGCTCCTTTTTGGGAGAAAAGAGTACTCCCTTAGTGGGAAATAAGCACACCCTTAGAGTTGCCTCCTAGGGTCTTTATATAGAGTTTTAGAGAGCCTTTCTTAGCCTTTAAGTATTCAAATCCGAGTGAAATTCCTCTTCCTCACGACTAGAACACGCCTGTGTGCCACGCTCGTATGATTTCGGCAAGAGGCCGTGTGATTCTATCGGTGGAGGCACGACCGTGTGGCCTGGCCGTGCTTGTCGGGACCTGGACCGTGTGATCTTCATGTGGCACGGCTGTGTGCCACGGCCGTGTGGTTACTTCTTGGGCCGTGTGTTTTCACATTTTGGCCTATTTTCTCCGGATTTTGGTCCATTTTCCGTTCTCTTCTCTTCCCTATGCTCTCTTGAGTATAAGAAATGAAATAGAAGGATTAAGAGCACCAATTCTCACAAAATTAATAATAATTCATCCAAAATATAGGCTTAACATGAGGTAAAAATATGTATAATTTATCGTTCATCATGACCTTGTGCAATTAAAGCAAGAAATGGTTTGTGTGGATAATTATGTGTAGCCGAAATTGGGTTAACCTGGTCTCCAATTTGGACGGTTTTTGTAATCCAACAAAGTTATCAGACCTGTCCAAAATAAATCAATAAATTAAAGAACCAAATAATATAATTTATCCAATTTAAATAATTAATTAAAACCCAAATTATTAATGAAATATTTCAAAACGAATTATTAAATATAATTTTATATTTTATTATTTAATTTAATCATGCATGGCCATTTTATGTCTTAAAATATAATATACTCAAATAAATATAAAATAAACCATTTTATGCATGAAAACTATATAACAAAGTATAAAATCACATTTTAATAACTTCTATGTCCTAATTTCATGTTTCCACATATTTCGTTAATTTATTAAACAATTACTTAGTTTTAACAACGAATTTAAGTAAAAAGGTGACAAATTACATAGGAAAAATCCTATATATTTTTCAGTTTACAGCTAGCCACACGTCCGTGTGAGCCACACCAACTGACCACACGCCTATGTGCCAGCCCTTGTCTATTTCGAACCTTGCTTCCTTTTACGCAGAAAAACCCAATTTTTAGGGTTTCTAAGCATTCTAAAGTCTATAAATACACACTAGAAGAGAACCTAAGGGGATACGTAGAGAAGAACGAAGAAATTACTCGACGAACGCCATTGGAATCGTCTCAAAAGTGAATCTCCTTCAAGATTGAAGATCTCCATTTAATTTTTTTAGAATTTAATTTGGGTTTCTTTATGTCTTGTTGTTTTCCTAACTTTGAAATGATGTTATTCCATATTATGAACTAAATTCCCTAGATACCTAAGGAATATGAAACCTAAGATGAATCTTATTATTTAATATTTGTTTTTACATGATAAATATTTTATTTTCTTGTTCTCAATTATGTATTCTTATCTCATGTGTTGATATTCTTCTATATTAATTCATGTTTAATGTGCTTATTTCCGTGGAGCAAAAGTCTCTATTTAAGAAAAGATCTAATATAATTGAGTGGAGTTGCATGCAATCCCAGAAATAGGACGACATAAATCTACCATATTAGAGTCAAATCTAATAAAGGAATCCATAGATCGAGTTAATGTGATAATAGGAGTTTTAATTAGAAAGGGATTTCAATTAATCAACCTAGAGTCAGTTGTTCTTACTCTCGAAAGAGATATTAACATAATTTAGGGATTTCTACGGATCAAGCACAAGTGAATAAATTGTTTAAATTCAGATTCATAATGATAAGTGAAGTCTAGGTGGGTTCTTTCCTGGGTATTGCCTTTCTTATTGGTTGTCTTCAGTTATATTTCCCAATTCATTCTTGAATGCGTTCTTGGTAATTAGTTGAGTTAATTTTAGATTAAAATCAATCCTTTCAATTTATCGGTTAAATAATAGAAAAACAGTTATTACTAGTACTTTTAGTCCTCGTGGATACGATATTCTCGACTCACCATAGCTATACTATTATTCGATAGATGTACTTACCTTACTCGTAATTTTAGTTAGTTTAGTGATACACAAAATTAGCTAGATCATTCCAGCAGCATCCGAAGAATCGAAGTTCAGCTCAAACAATGTTGGTGAAAATTTTACTTTATAGTTGATGTAAATGGCATGTACCTAGGCTTGTATATATAGATAACATTATGTCGTAAACTGAATTTAAATATTTTCATAATGTTGTCCTTGCTAGTACTTTAGAACTAATGTTTTGGTAAAATAGTAAAGCGTAGAAATCTAGTTTATTAATATGTTTTGAGAAATAGTAGTGCTATGAATTGATTTAGAAGATAATTTGAATGTGGATATTTTGTAAAATCTAAATTTTGCAGGGAGTTTTCTGTAAAATAGGTAGAATTTTTTTATGTATAGTTAAGTCTAGTGTACATGCCATTATTAAATATTGAGTTTGAGCTGAAATCAGATGTTGAAACTTCTTTATTTGAAAATTTGTATAGTAAAATGTTTGAGGAATCAAGAAATAGTATGGAACGAGAAATAAAAGACAAAAATAAACCCAATACACCTGGTAAAGAGGGAACTAGTATACATCAGTACTCGAGAACTTCCAGACAAAGACAGTCAACTTAAGGTGATGATCCATTACTGGGTATTGTTGCTAATTTATTGTATAGAGTTGCTAGTATTGCACCTCAGCTTGCACTTCCCGCTAGACAGAGAAGGTCTTTGATTAAAGAAGTAAGAAAACATGGGGCCGCTGAGTTTAGAGGTGTTGATCTCTTTATTGCTGAAGAATGGTTAGAATCAATTTAAAGGATATTCGAACAATTAGAATGCACCCTAGCTGAGTGTTTAAAGTGTGTTGTGTCTCTACTACAAAGAGATGCCTTCCATTGGTGGAGAATAGTGGTTCGTTCCCACCGTGAAAATCAGATTAATTGGGAGTTGTTTCAGACCGAGTTTAACAAGAGATATGTTGGAGAATTGTATCTAGAAGAAAGGAAGAAAGAGTTTATTAGCTGAAATAGGGAGAGATGAACATTACTGATTATGAATGGGAATTTCTTTGCCTGTCCAAGTATACTCCAGAATTGGCTCTTACTGAGGAAGCTAGTTGCAAATACTTTCGCCAGGGATTGAGAGATGAGATTAAAGTCCAATTGGCTTCTCATAGGATTACAGATATTACTAATATGGTAGAAAGAGCCAAAATGGTAGACCAAGCAATAGGATTAAATAAAGAGAAAGTGGATGATAAAGCTTAAGGGAAAAGGTCAATTGGTTCTAGCTCACAGCCACCTTCTAAATGAGCTAGAGATTTCAGAAGTCAAGGGAGATCCATTACACTTCATATTGGTGCTGAGGGCAAAAGTTGATCTTGATAGTCATCTACTCCAATAGCCAGAACATCGTCCTAGTCATACTGTTTGGATGCCAACGTGCAATTATTGCGGGAGGAGATATAAAAGAGAGTGCTGGCGTAAGACTGGGAATGTATTAGATATAGTTCGATGGAACATTATGTTTGAGATTGTCTGAAGTCAGTTGATGTTACCCTTACGTCATCTCAGAGATCAACTTCTGCACCTTAAGGTCGTGGTAGTACCTGAGGTGGTACCAGTGGTAGAGGCAATCAGGGGAGATTCACTAATTCATCTACGAGTCGTGCAGAGGCTACCATTCCTACCAGAGTCTATACTGTCAGGACCATAAAAGGAAGGTGATACCACCGATATTGTTTCTGGTATTTTTTTCTCTATTTTTTGTATTTATACATGCATTAATAGATCCAAGTTCCATACATTCATACATGAGAATTGGGTTAATCAATATAGAGAAACTAATAGTTAAGATATCTGAGGTTAGAATTAATGTTTCAAATCCGATGGTACATTAGATGATAGTAAATCAAGTATGTTGTCAGTGACCTATTGAGATTCAGGGTAAAATATTTTTGGCTGATTTACTATTGATGCCAATTGATGGATTTGACGTGATTTTTGGAATGGATTGGCTGTCAAAGCACAGTGTACTTCTTTATTGCTAGAAGAAAAAGCTTATGATACAAGATCCAAATGGTGAAGAGATGGAAGTAAAAGGTATGAAACCAGTTGGTCTTGCCCGAATAATCTCAACAATAAAGGCAGATAAGTTGATTAACCAGGGTTGTGAAGCGTTTCTTGCTTATGTTATAAATTCGATTGTGAAAAGTTCAAAATTGCAGGAAATTTGTACGATGTGTGAATTTCTAGATGTGTTTTCGGAAGAATTACCAAGACTTCCGCCTAATCGAAAGGTGGAGTTTGCAATTGAATTTTATTCAAGAACTAGCTATTGCCCCTTATCGCATGTCATCAAAAGAGTTGAAAGAATTGAATTTTACCAGTGTTGTTTGTAAAGAAGAAAAATGGTTCGTTGTGGTTGTGTATCGATTATCGACAGCTAAACAAGGTGACCAAAAGAATAAATATCATTTGCCTCATATTGATGATTTATTTGATCAATTGAAAGGTGCAGTAGTATTTTCTAAAATTGATCTGAAATCTGGTTATTACCAATTGAAGGTGAAAGAAAGTGATATACCGAAGATTGCTTTTCGAACTAGATATGGACATTATGAATTTCTGGTGATGCATTTTGGGCTGACTAATGCTTTTGATGCATTCATGGATCTCATGAATCGCATTTTTCAACCATTTTTAGATCAGCTTGTAGTAGTGTTTATTGACAATATTTTAATTTATTCAAAAACTGAGTAGGAGCATGATCAACATTTAAGGATTGTACTGTAGAAATTACGAGAAAAGCAACTTTATGGGAAACTTAGCAAATGTGAATTTTGGTTATATGAGGTAGTGTTCCTTGGCCATATAGTCTCGGCTGAAGGTATCCATGTAGATCCAAAGAGAGTTGAGCCCATTCTAGAATAGAAACAACTTAAAAATGTTTCAGAGATCCGCAACTTTTGAGATTAGCAAGATACTATCGGAGATTCATTGAAGGATTTTCAAAGATAGCTTTGCCCCTGACTTGACTACTCTAGAAGAATGTACCATTCAAATGGGATAAGTGGTGTAAGGAAAGCTTTGACACGCTTAAGAAATTGTTGACAGAAGCTCCAATGTTAACATTTCCAGAATCAGGAAAAGAGTTTGTGGTATATAGTGATGCTTCAATTAGTGGTCTTGGTTGTGTTTTGATGTAAGATAGAAAAGTGATTGCATATACTTTACGAAAACTAAGACCATATGAACACAACTATTTGACACATGATCTAGAACTAGCAGTAGTGGTTTTTGCATTAAAAATCTGGAGATACTGTTTATATGGTGAAAAGTGCTACATCTATATAGATTATAAAAGCTTGAAATATCTTCTCACCCAGAAAGAATTGAACTTGAGACAACGTCGTGGGATAAAGTTGTTAAAAGATTACAATTGTGTGATTGATTATCATCCAGGCAAAGCAAATGTTGTTGTTGATACTTTGAGTCAAAAATCCCTTGCTAATTTGAGATTAATGTTTGCACAGTTGAGTGTTTGTGATGATGGTGTATTATTAACTAAATAAAAAGTAAAGCCACAGTTAATTAAGCAAATTAGTGAGGCTTAGCAAAATAATGATATGGTGATGGAAAAATAAAGACCAATTGAACACAATAGCTTGGGAGATTTTGATATTGGAGAAAACGGTTGTGTTAGATTTTGAGGAAGAATTTATCTGCCAAACAAGGTTGAATTGAAGAATAAGATACTTCAAGAGACGCATAATAGCCCTTATGCTATGCATCCAGGAAGTACCAAGATGTATCGGGAATTGCAAGAATTGTATTGGTGGCCAGGTATGAAGAGAGGGATTATAGAATATACTAAAAAGTGTTTAATTTATCAAAGGGTGAAAGCTGAACACCAAGTTCTGATAGGATTACTTTAGCCTATATTGATTCTTGAGTGGAAATGGGATAGAATAACTATGGATTTTGTCAGTGATTTACCTCTCACTCGAAAGAAACATAACTCAATATGGGTTATAGTGGATCGATTGATGAAGTCAGCTCATTTTCTACCAGTAAGGATGGATTGGTCATTAGATAAGCTTGCAAAATTATACATAGCTGAGATAGTGAGATTGCATAGTGTGCCAAAGTCTATTATTTCTGATCATAACCCTCGATTTACTGCAAGATTTTAGAGGAAGTTACATGAATCACTTGACACTAGGTTGAACTTTATCACAGCTTTTCATCCTCAGACAGATGGCCAATCAGAACACATGATTCAATTGTTAGAAGATACGTTGCAAGCTTGTATCATTGACTTTGATAGTGATTGGTAACGTTATCTACCACTTGTGGAATTTGCATCAAACAATAGTTTCCAATCAAGCATTCAAATGGCACCGTATAAAGCTCTATATGAACGTAAATGTAATGCCTTAATTTTCTTAATTCTGGCTTGTCGAAACCATTTTTATGCCTTTTTTAAAAAAATAGGGAATCGACTTCGGATTTTGAAAATAGATGGGAGTCACCACCAATCTTTTTTATTGAGGTGTGATCGGGTCTCCTCGAAAAGGAGTTGTTTTAAATAAATAGTTTAATTTATCAAAACAAATCTTTCGGTCTACGAAAATCAAGAAAACGGGTTTGGGAGTCGGTTACGCACGAGGAAGGATTAGCACCCTCGATACGCCCAAAATTGGTACCTAGTTGATTAATTAGTGTCTTAATGTCGAAGATTTGAAAACTTGAAAGAATTTAAAATGCGATCCCTCTTTGTATTAAAAGCTTGAATAAAACAAATGTTAAAGACACTCTTGTCTCGAAGCAATAAAATGTCACATCTAGTAAGTTAGGATACGATATATAGAACTTTTGAGATCGAGTGTGCCTTTTTATTTAAAATTAAAAAAGGATATTCGGTTGTTTAGTTTAAACGAGGAAAATCGAAACCCAGTAAGTTAGGGTACGATTTCACGTATTTCCAAACACCGAATATTGCATTCATTTGCAAAAGGTCTTATCTCGAGATAACAAGATGTCATATTTAGTAAGTTAGAACACAACATCTTGAGTCTTCGAGAATAAGTTTTTTTATTTCAAAACTCGTATTGCGATTTTAAAATGGCATTCCGTTATTTGGGTTAGATGAGAAAAGTCAAAACCCAGTAAGTTAGGGCACGATTTTCTCGAGTTCCCAAACATCGAAATTTTGTTTTTATAAAAGAATTTATTTTGGGTCAGAAAATGGTTAATATAACATGAATTTGTAATCAGATGCAAAAAAATAATGTACGACAATAATATTAAAAACAATAACAATGCATACGATATTAAACGTAATAATAGTATTACACACGAAATAAAAAAAAACAATGAATACATATATTTATAAACATATAATAATAGTTAGTAAGGTGATGGAAACATAATATTAAAAACACTAATAATGCTACATATATACATGCATATATAAAAATATATAATAATAGTATTAAATAGTATATACATAATAGTATTGAAAATATATACATAATATAGTGTTAAAAATACATACATAATATAGTAAAAATATATATACATAAGATAGTATATAAAAAAATATAAATAATATAATATTAAAAAAATATATATACATAATATATAAAAATATACTTAATATAGTATTAAAAATATACATAATATATACATATTAGAAATAATAATGTTAGAAAACAATTATTAATAATACTACATAAATATATACATGTATATATATTAAAGATATATACATAATAATAATATTAAAAGTATGTAGGTAATATATATTAGAAATAATAATAGTAACTATAGTAATAATATATTGATAATAAATAATAAAAGGAATAAAAATAACAGTAATAATAAGAATAATAATAATAATAATCATAAGAATAATATAAATAATATCTAAAATAAAATAAAATAACAAAGATAATATAAAAATCAACTTAAATCTAAAAAAAAGGACTAAATTCGAAACAAAAACGAAGTTTTGGGGTAATTTTAAAAAGAAATAAAGAAAAAGGATGAAAATGCAACACGCGCGTAACCTGGGAGGACCAAAACAGAAATTATTCCTTCCCATCAAAACACAGCGCATCAGCGGGGACTAAATTGAAAAGCACGACAAATTTCGGGACCAAATTAAAAACATCAAAGACTTAATTGCAAAAGCTTCAAAAAGCGGAAGAGCCAAATGCGCAATTAGCCCTTCCATCTAAAAACGCGCGGATCCTGAGGCGGGTCGGGTCGGACAGATTGAGTATGCTCAAAACGACGTCGTTTTGGGTGTAATGGCCAACCCCAAAACAACGTCGTTTTAGGGGGCTATAAATGGCCAAAATTTTTCAAAAAAATTCATTTGTTTAGCTCTTTTCAAAAAAAAAAAAGAAGAGAGAAAGCTCTCTTTTCTCTCTAGGCAGACCCAAAATCTGGCCAAGAAGGCCACCGTCTCCGCCGTGCCTCTGCCGCCGCCAGCTATCGCCGGCCACCGTACACGGTGGCCGGTATTTTAAAAAGGCAAGATTTTTTTAATAATATAAAAATATATGCTTTTGTATAATAAGTATATGTATATTTAAAAATAGATTTAGAATGAATGAACAAAAAGCGATGGAATCACCTTCGGGTGTTCGGATCTAATTGCTTATGCTTTGGTTCTCTGATTTGGATCAGATTTCTTGCTATTTGTATTTGTGCTTTGAAATATAATATTTGTATTGCATTGAAAAATTGTTTGAATCCTTACATTGTTTTTTCGTTCGGCTTATATAGCCATTTATAGGTTGATTTTCTATTATTTCCTGTCTTGTCTCTTTTAATATGTGCAGGTGCTATGACGATGGAGGTGACTGGTGGCGGTGCTCGTGGCGGTTGGCAGATGTAAGTTGGCCAAAAGTCAGGAGGTGGTTGCGACGCCGAAAACTAAGGGGCTAGGGTTAGATTTAGGGTTTTTTTGTTTGTTTCTGATTTTGGGTTTTAGGGTTTGGGCTGTTAGGAATTGGGTTTGGGTTTTGGGTTGATGTAAACGGGCCAAAATTGGCCTACAACATCTTAATTCTGGCTTTTGTAAATTAGTTGCACAAATATCTGTTTACTTCAGTGGTTAAGTGTTCTAGGATTGTCTGAGAAGTCTTAGGTTAAGCATTCAGTTGAGCAAATTTTTGTTTTCAAATGAATAAAGCCTTAATTTTGTCAAGTAGGCTTAAGTTTATAAGTTAGTAAGATTATATCAGAATGGGCCAACTGGTCTGGTGGTTAAGAGGTGTGGTAAATTGCTTGAGGTCCTATGTTCGAACCCTTATGCGCGCAAAGAGGTTTATTTTTTCTACTGATTTTGGCAGGAGTTTAAGATAGAGGGGAGTCTAAGTAGTGGTTGTAGTGGGGAGTGTAGTTGAGAGATTTTAGGGGAAAGATTATAGGTATTGGTTTGGTTGAGTATTATCTTCCCTTTTTGGAAAATTCAGTCTCTTTCAAGTTCTCCATCTCAATCTTCTTTCCTTTTTGCAATTTTGATCGAAATTCCTCTCTTTTATGTCGATTTCTTCATCCTCTCCCCACTGTTTGTTGTCGAATTTTTTTCGTTGTCCCCTACTCCTTCGCTGTTGATTTTAGTTTCTTTTCCATCTCTTCCACTCTACCCTAGTGCATCGTCGATAAGTTTTTCCTTTGATTAATCTTATCTATTCCTCACGTTCTGTCAATGTCCGCTCAAAGGTAGAGGTTTTCATTAAGATTTAGGTTTTATCTGTTCATAGTAACTCATTTCAAATGACTAATTTTGGACTCAAGATTATCGATTTTAGGTGTTGGGGTGCTCGTAATTAGGTTAGCAGCAAAAACAAATCAGGTGTGTACCCGAAACACTGAAAATGCATCCCGGTAAAAGGCAGAAAAAGTGGCTGTCGACACCACACAAGCGTGTGGTTGCCTGTGTGGTAGGCCGTGTGGCTAGACACGGTCATGGGATCGATGAATCAGGTCGTGCGTACAAGAGACAGGCACATGACACGGTCGTATGATGGTCGGTAAGGCCATGTACGCCCACACGAGCGTATGGGATTTTAGGCCTGACCGTGTGGGCCCACACGGGCATATGGGATTTTAGGCCTGGCCGTATAATCCATACGGCCAAGGCCAATTTGGGCCATGTGGGCCACACGGGCATGTGGGCCATACGAACAGACTAACATGGGCGTGTAGGCTCGTTTTACTGATTTATTTGTTAAGGTTGCACGGGTCGCCCGAGACTACTGTGAACCTACTGTGGGGTCGATAAGCCTTTCTTAGACCCCTAATGAGTGATATGACTGTATGACTGATAAATGTTACTGAGCATGATTTTATTTTGAATAACTAATATTGTATGTACTACTTCTATGACATGGCATATTACACCTATATGATGCATTGCATGGGGTTGGGTTGATATGATTGGAAGAGGTGTACTGAAAGGCTTTACGCCTGTTATACTGGTAGCTCTGCTGTAGCTCACTGATGGCTTTAAGCCTATTATACTGGCAACTTTACTACAAATACTGTGTAATGCCACAACTGGTGCTAATTTGTAAGTGTAGGGATGGGTGGGTGATTTATTCCCCACAGGAGTGCAGGGTTGGACAGGAGATAAGGTATAGTGGTTGGTTGGGTAGGACTTGCATACCGTACACCGCACTATTATTGCATACTAATATTGTTATGGGCTAAGGCCCTATTGCTACTGTTATTGATACTGATACTGTAATAGGTCAAGGCCCTACTGATTCCTGATATTGTAGTGGGCTAGGGCCCCAAACTGATACTAGTACTAAGAAGGGCTTAAGCCCAAACTGTTATTGCTTGCATTCTATTTGTATGGTTACATGGGGATTACACACTGAATTTTTGTAAACGCACCCCTTTTGTTTTACTTTACAGGTAATCCCTAAACATAGGTGGATTAGTGCAACGAAGGAATCAGCAGTGGCTACACGACTCGTTTTTACTCAGTTTCATACTTACGTATTTTATTTTAAGTCTTATTTGGGGTATTTTTATGTAATGATGGCCTCTACAGATTTGTGGTTTAAATTTGGACTTTTATAATGTTTATGCTTTATAATTGCTAGTGGTAGGTAAAACTTGGGTTTCCAAAAGAGATGATTGTTCTATCAAAACACCACGTTTACACAACCTATTTTTAAAGCTTCCGCAAAGTATAACATTTGGAAAATGAATAACATTTTAGATACAATGACATGATTTTGAGTTAACATAGGATAATGAAAAGATGTTTAAATGGAGATATGGTTTTTAACAATGACTTAGTTTTCGAAAGCGCTTTTATGTGACATCACCAGATTCAGCCATAACGTCTAGGTCGGGTTTGGGGTGTTACAGTAAATGATGTACTCCTTTGTGCTGGTCTGAACTTGGTGAAAAGAATATGGTTGGCCCAAAATTAATACAAGAAACTGAAGAAAGGGTTCGACTAATTGAAGAAAAATTAAAAATAGCTTCGGATCGACAGAAGTTATATGCTGATTTGAAGAGAAGAGAAATTGAATACGAAGTGGGAGATAAAGTATTTCTAAAAGTCTCTCTATGAATAAAGATGATGAGATTTGGTTAAAAAGGAAAATTAAGTCCAAGGTTCATTAGACTATACGAGATTATAGAAAGAGTTGGATCTTTTTCTTATCGGCTAGCTTTGCCACCAGAATTAGATTGAATCTATAATGTGTTTCATGTATCGATGCTCCGAAGATATAGATCGAATCAATGAAAAACATTGAGGTACGACCTGACTTATCGTATGAAGAACCAATGCAAATTTTAGCAAGAGACATAAAAGAGTTGAGAAACAAGCGAATTCCTTTGGTGAAAGTATTGTGGAGGAATCATAACATAGAAGAAGCTACCTAGGAACCTGAGGAGACAATGGGTCACAATATCCGCAACTCTTCAAGTAAATTTTGAGGACGAAATTTTTTTAAAGAGGGAGAATTGTAACATCCCTACTTTAAAAAAATTAAATAAAAAGAAAAGAAAAACATATTTATGGTAGAAGTCCTCGAATAAGCCATCTATAAATAAATAGTAGTATCAGAAATTATAATTGTTTTTAGAGGAAACTGTCAGATATGAAAACACAGAAGATTATTAGTAGGAGCATGTGGTTAAGTTAAAAATTCAATATCAAGTTCAGGAACTAAATTGAATAAGTTGGAAAAGTATAGAGATTGAAGTGCAATTATTCTATTTTTATTTTGATACTTAAAAAATCAATGGTTTCATGATTACTTTTAAATGATATTTTTATTATTAATAATATTTTAATTAGTAATAATATTTTATTAATTAATATTATAATATATAAAAAAGAGAAAAAGAGAGAAATATGAAATCTTCCTCATCTCTTTTTTCTTTTCATGTAAACAAAATTATAAAATTATGTTTCGAGATGAATATTATGTTTTTCATAATATCAAATTAGCAAATTCATGGTTATGATTTGGATTTGAGTATTATGATTTTAGATGATTGATCAAGAAAATGTTTAATATGTTTCAAATTGGAAGCCTAATTTTACATTAGGCGATATATGATTTGAACTTGAAATGAGAATGATATGAAAATAGAATAGAATTGAAATAGATCATGAAACTTGATTTTTACCTCGTTACACTATGTTAAACTAAATCAGATATAATTGGCATGCCATAGAGTCTTTATATGAGAGGATTTAGAACTCCCCAATTCCCAGAGGGTCATGGACTACTCTAATAGCCATCGTTGCCGAACAACTCAGGGTGGTGGATTCGTGTATCTGGTTATGAGTCTAAAATTTAGTACGGTGTCCAAATTGAAAGAAAAGCAAAAACAAAAATTGAATTTATTTGTATTTCCATATTGTGTGAATTAAATTAATTACGTGATTTTGAATTTGATTAAAAAACTATTTTTCTTTATTCGATTTGTCAATATCCAAATATCAAAGTTTATTAATATTAGAATTTTCTTTTATTATGATGTTATTAATGATATTTATAATCATGTTTTAGTTTATTTCTATCAATTAATTTATGTTCAATACTTATGTAATGATTTATATGATATTGCTTGTCTAATTTTTCACGCGCAGATAGTTAGATTTGCTAGATCGTTCAAGCAGCATCTGAAGAACCAAAGTTTAGCTCAAACAATGTTGGTGAAAAGTTTACTTTATAGCTGATGTAAATGGCATGTACCTAGGCTTGTGTGTATATATATATATATATATAATATTATGTCGTAAACTGAATTTAAATATTTTCATTATGTTTTCTTTGCTAGTACTTTATAACTAATGTTTTGATAAAATAGTAAAGCGTAGAAATCTAATTTATTGATATGTTTTGAGAAATCGTCATGCTGGGAATTGATTTTGGAGATAATTTGAATTTAGATATTTTGTGAAATCTAAATTTTACAGAGGGTTTTATGTAAAATAGGCAACAATGCTACCGATATTTTTATAAAATAATTTTACCACTACGTTTCATTTTCAAGAAAAAATGAAGTGAGCTGCTTTGGCAACGAAATGTGACATTTTATATTTAGATTCAACAATTTAATCGAATATAAGGTGTCACAATCTGCATCTGCAGGTTCAGCTAAAGTAGCTCCATCATTAATAAAGTTGAACAAACTTCGCATGCTGCAAACATATTGATCAAGCTAGAAAACATATTTCAAATGTGAACTCCATCACGTATCTCTTGGCCTTTGCAAAATATTGATTTGGTTAGGTCCCTTTCCACTTTGCAGCTCATTAATATCAAGTAAATGAGCAACAATTGCAACATCCGCAGCTTTTAATTGATCGTTAGTTTTGTATGAGACACCAACGGTATTAATAATGCAATTCAATCTATTAAAGAAATGGTGGGTAGGGATAACTTCTTTTGAAGCAACAATTAATGCTAATTGCAAACGATGTAACATACAATGAACATAATAAGCATATAGACATACTTTAAATCAAAGCTTGTAAGGTGTTTTATTCTCCACTCATATTACTTGCACCATCATATCTTTGTCCTCAAATATTATGAATATCCAAATTATATTGGAAGAGGACAGAAAATATCCCATCCTTCAATGTAGGTGCAATAGTGTCCTTAACAAACACAAAAATCACTCTTTCACATATCAATTTTTATCCACATATCTCAAGACAATAGACATTTGCCCTGTTTAGACTGATCTTGAGCTTCGTCAACTATTATACAAAACTTGGCACCACTAATTTCTTCACGAATAGCATTTTTCACTTTGGTTGAAAGGTCTTGCAAAATTTCCTCTTCTATTTTTGGTGAAGTGTGTACAGCAATTTTTTTTTAGCTTTTTCTATATCTATTGCTACCTCATCATTGTAAGATGATATCAAGCTAAACAATTGAAGAAAATTCCCCAACCTTCTTGATGTTTAAGTTTTATCAACACCATTAAAAACGCATTGTTCAGCTGTAAGCCACCTAACGGCATCACTTGGAGCTTGTAATCAAACTCTATTCTCAAAAAAACATACTGAAAGGAAAAAGTGTTCAATTGTTTTTGTACATGTGAAGGTTGATTTATGAGATCCGCACAGTCTCTTTCAACATTTTGATGAGGAGAAATGTGATCATTTCTAATATGAACTAAAAATGTTCAACTTTCCACTTCTGAAATTCATTTATAGTAAATGCATTTGATCCGAAAGGACCATTTTCCTTACGGAATAAAAAACATGAAAGACGAAATGTTGTAGCTTTACTTAGAGAATAGTTTGACCACGAAAAAAATAGCTTAAACTAGGATGCTTGAAACCTTCATTAGTGTTTTCCCTTAGATTTTGGAAACTCTTGTAAGGTTGCTTTGATATGGACTGTTAACTAGGAACGGTAGAAGAATGCAAGTAAAATGAAAAGACATGTTTATTGCTTAATCAAAACTAGTATTTATAATAGAATAAATATAACTCGACTCTATAATTTTAACAGATATTGTTACTGACTAATACTCAACTAACTGCTAACGAATAGAACTCCACTAATTTTATGTGACTAATTCAAATGCTAAAAATCAACAACTAATTGAAAAATATCTCAGCATTTATTTAACAGCAATTAAAGATATTTTTTTCAGCTGGTGTTGTAGTTCAACATAGACTAGCTTTAATATGTATTTCGATTTTCATCTTGCATTTCAGTAGGATACTACTATATTTGGTTTTCTGCAATCCTAAATCATGCTCCAACATATTGATATCACCACTTTCATTGATCTCAATTCTTCAAGCTTTTAATAAAATTACTATCAGAAGTTAATGAATCAAAATTCATACACATATTTAGTTGCTCAGTTGAACTTGATATTGAAGAAAGCATCAATTCTAAGTTTTAATATTTGTTTATAATTATTATTTAATTTTCTAAATAAACTTATTAATATTTATTTATAATTTTTTTATTTTTTGTTTTTTTTCAATAATAATATATCGTGTTAATAATTTCATGCATTAAAAACGTATCTAATATTCTCTTGAATTGAAAATAATATCAATGTTGATTGTTTGTAGTATAGGTCTATAATCATTGATACCTATTGGTATAATGACAGTGGTTTGCAATTGCATGGAAATTAAGCAATCTTAATTAGTTGCATGGAAATTAAGAGTGGCGATGGAATTTGGTGACGTGCCACCATTACTCGGAGGGATGGATTCTAATTTGATTTCCTTGTGAGAAGACCGGCTATTAACCAAAGTTGAAATTTTCTCTTTCACTTTCAGACTTTGATAATCATTGAAAGTTGACATTGTCGTTGTAGTAGGCTCAATTTTCCCGACCTGAAACAGAAATCAAATAAAAATAATAAATTTAAAGTCCATTTACAATGGGCTAAACAGGCCCAAAATTAAAAACTCTAGTGGCTCAACAAGTCCAAGATCTAAACAATTTTTAGCCAAACAGCAGAAATAGAAACTCTAGGCACGTCGCTGCCTCCTCCACGTCAACCTTCGTACACAGCTGGCCTATAGCCTCCGTACCCAAACGAAGAAAAAATGAAAAAACTTTGTATTTTTTCTTTCTCGGTGATAAAAAGCCACAAACAGAATGTATTTTTTTTTACAAAGACAATCAAATACGAACACACGAAATCAAAAAACCAACAAAGGTGGTTCTTTTATTCTTTGCTTGTATTCGTTCTTTATTTTTTTGAAGATTAAAAAGGGAGTTTTTTTATTTGGTGGCTTTATATTTATTTTATTTTCAAAGAAAAACGCAAATAATAATAAAAGGGGGGGAATCTTACTTTTTTTCGAGTTTGTGTCGTTGTGAGGGGAGTTGAGGTCGTCATCTTCGATGAAAGATGGCATTTTAGGAACGGGGAAGTCAAAAAGCAAAAAAAAAAATAGCCTTTTTTATTTTTCGCCGTCCACGGCGGCTGGCACGGTGGTGACTAGCTAGAGCTATGGCCGAACATAGGGAGGCTTGTGTAACACCCCTATCCCGTAACTGTCACCGGGATAGGTAAGGGGCATTACCGGACTTGTAACTCATGTCAGAACAGTAAAATTTTGAACTTTTTCTTGAATAAAGATCATTCATTTACTAAACACAAACAAAGTTTGAATTTAAAACTTATACAAGTCAGTTCCATAATATACCGTAATCATCTGACTTCTACATGAAGGTCAAAGTATCATTCTACTTATTGTCTATCCTATACATGCCATAAGCTAAGTCCAATCACATGGTTATCGTAATGGTAGATAGTGTGACGAAGTGCTGACGATCCCCGAGCTGGTAGTCAGAATCCACAACCTATAGAACAAAAACACGAACAAACAGAGTAAGCTTTCATAAGCTTAGTAAGTTTTAAGCAAAACAATAATTTTGCCTAATCAAAGACGTTTTTCAAATATACTTAATCTAAGTAAAGTCTCATTTGACCAAATATACCTAGTCAAAATTTCACATAATTTAATTGATATTTCTTTTAGCCTTGAGTTTTAAGTCACAAAGTGTTTTCATTCAATATCATTGATCATTCATTTTTTTTTCTGTTCGATGAAGTTAATCTAGAGCTTCATCTCGAACCATAATATCAATAAACGCATCACTTAGCTAACACATATATACTTCCGAATAATAATGACTAAGATGGTCGAATATTTACATATGCACTGCCTTTAAATGTTTTTGATTCAATAAAATGAAAACATAATACTTTAACTACTCTCAATTTCTATATTTGGAGTCCCGTAGTCATAGCATAATCTATCATGAATAGATTCATAGAGTCACTACTCATTTAGCATAACATATAGCCTTTTCATGATTGATTCCCAAAGCACATTCTTCATCAACTGAAGTTGGATTCACATGGTAAGCAGATTCTTCATCAATCTAAATCTTTCAATAATCCTATCCACTTGTTCATAATCACATCAATATTGTCGAGTATTTCAACATGACAAGTACTAAATTACCGTATAGGCACATAAAGAACCAAACATATTCCTTATCACATATACGTAAGTTGACAAAATATAATCCTTATCTTGTATTAGCACATCTAGCCGAATACAACCCATACTCAAATCATAAGGCCTTTTGGCCGAATATGCACTAATATATAAGGATATTTCATCACATAATTCATTATACAAGCATACCATTACCAATTAGATCATTCACATATCTGGAATTATATTATCAATCACATTTACATTCCTCTTTGATACTAATAATTTACTTCGAAATCAATCCACCGATGAGTAAATAATACGTACCTGAACATCTTAAATTCATATTACTTATTTGATGGTAATTTTTCTGCGAATACTCAATATCAAAATCTTACTTGAATCCCAGTATTTAGCCTTCGGGTCTTTAAACCCGGATATAGTACGAGCACGAAGCCTACGGACATTAAATCAGGATACTATTCTCGCATAAAGCTTGCGAGATCTTAACCCGGATATAGCACCAGTACAAATGCCCTTCGGGACTTAGCCCGGATATAACACCGGCATAAATGCCCTTCGGGACTTAGCCCGGATATAACACCGGCACAAATGCCCTTCAGGACTTAGCCCGGATATAACTCACTGAACCTTTATGCATATTTATCCATCAAGTGTACATTTCACAATTCTATTACATTAGTAGTCTCATGTCACATTCGGATATAAGCACCATATAAACACCATCATTTAAATTTTGGTTCAAAAGTCACACACAACATCACATATCCAATTCACCATTCAAGCTTAAATCATAGTGACCATTCGGCTATAAGTCATATATTCGAATATTTATCATACAATTAGATACTAACATCATTCGAATAAATATACCATCATACATCTCAATCACTTTTTCTTTCATTTCATCTTTTACACTTTTAATTCAATGGTTGTACATATCATCTCACTCACATTCAATTCACACTTAAATTTCATCAATGTTTACTAAATAATCACAAATTCACTACAAGTTGTTTTCCTGAGCAACAGTCATTAAATTATTCGTAACTGGAGCTACGAAACTCCAAATGAGGTTCCGTTAATTTTCCCTGAAAATAGACTTAATTATATTCTAACCATAAAATTTTTAGAATTTTTAGTTTGGCCAATCAATACCAGATTTTTCTTAAATTTTCCCTTGTTTCACTGTTTGACTATACTGACCACTCTTCACTACGAATCAAATTTCTCATTGTACAGAATTCAAAATATGTTCTTGTTTATTTCATTTGAAACTAGACTCATTAAAGAGTCTAAGCATATAAATTTTATCCTATAAAAATTTTTGTACAATTTATAATGATTTTCAAAAGACAGAACAGAGGATTTCGGAGTCATTCTGACACTGTTTCACACTACTTTAAATATCTCTTTACCGGAAATTCCTTTGCTTACATGGTTTATTTTATAAGAAACTAGACTCATTAAGCTTTAATTACATAATTTATTCAGCCTCTAATTCAACTCCAACAATTTATGGTGATTTTCTAAAATCACGCTACTGCTGCTGTCCTAAGCAGATTTATTACAGATTTACTCTTAAATTTCTAAAGTTCAAACACTTAGGAACTTACCATTTGACTTTAGAACATATCATGGCCACATCATAACTTATTAAATCACTCATCATGTCCTATTATGATTGAATTTACTCAACGTTTAATCACTTAAAACTTACCTCGGATATATTGAAACGGTGGTGGAACGACTACTCAATTACTTTCTATTTTCCTTTATCCAACTTCAATCCTTTTTGCTCTTGAACTTTAGAAATTAAAACAAATAGATACATTCAATCACTTAACCAAGATTATTCACTAATTAATCACTTTTCAATTAGACAATTTACTTTAAACATACATATGTCAAATTACAAGCTTAAACCAAACACATAACCATTTACAAATCAAGACATTAAGCATTCATAATTTAGCTCATAACAACATGGCCGATTTCTAGGTTTGCCACCTAACCAAGATTTCGTGAATTTTAAGCTCAATATAACAAAGAGCATGCCTAATTTAAGCAAAACAATTTCCTTTCTTATAATCACATATATATATATAAGGCAATCTCAACTTCATACCACTTAAGAATGGATTCAATTTAATCATCCATCACCAAGCACTCATTCGGCCATTTATTAAACAAAATTATCAACAAAACATCTCCTAAAAATTATCAAATTCACATAAATTAGCAAAGTGCCGAAGGCACATATGTCCATTTATTCAATTCCCTAATTAGAAACTAATTTGGCTAGCATATAATAATTACTAATGGTTTGGAAATTGTTTCTATTATCAAACATTAATTCCATATCTTACCATGATAGCCGATTATCAAAAGGCATTTTAAGCTACCATGGCCGAAAACCCCCTTTATTCATACAATCCGATTCCCAAATATCATCAAATCCATACATCAATGCATTTAGCTAGCTCAAAGCTCTCTTTACTACCATTTCTAAACAAAAACAGCAAAACATTCCAGCAACTAGCATAATATAGCTACTGCCGAAGCTCTCATAACCTTTTGGCCACACAAAAATACAAGTTTTCACAAATCAACTTACAAATTCAATTTCACATGCATATAGGCATCACACAATCCATTAAGCACCCCTAATTTCATTTCTATCATCAAACTCAAAATTTATAAATTTCCTACTCATGACCGAAACCTTCTACAACACCAAAATTCCAAAATTATAACGTGGGTTATGTAGGAGACCTAAAGACCATTTCAATTTCATAAAATGCAAAGAGAAATACATAGATTCTTACCTCAATCCAAGCTAAGTATTGACCGAACCTCCCATAGATTTTCTTTTCTTTTCTTTTCTACTTAGTTTCGACTAGAAGAAACAATGAAGCCTTTTCTTCTTCTTCTTTTTTTTTTTTATCACCAATATAAATATATATATTATATAATAACATATATTATAATTCTTATTATAAACAATTGCTTATTATAATTTATGTGTTATAATATAAAACAATTTAACTTATGAAATAAAAATAATAAAAACATATTTTATCCATGATTCATTATCATTACTTCCACTACACTTAAAGAAGGGATATTTGACATGCAAGGACTCCCTTTTTGAAACCATAACTATTCGGCCACTTATTAATTTGCCTAGTAAGATTTCAATGTTTAACAACTAAACCCTTTTGATTTAATTTCACCTCCAAATGACCAAAATTCAATAAATCAAAATTTCACACATGCAATTACACATATAATAGACATGAAATTTAACATTCAATTATTTTTGTGACTCGGTTTTGTGGTCCCGAAACCACTTTCCGACTAGGGTCAAATTAGGGCTATCACAGCTTGAGAGAGTTTTTGAAAGGTTTTTTGAATTTTTTTTTTTTTAAGTAATGGGCTAAATGAAATTTTTGGTAAAAATTTGGCTTATATAGCTTATCAAAATGACGTCGTTTTGTTTTAATGATACCAAATGCTAAACGGCGTCATTTTGATACAAAATGGGCTGACCCGACCCGTTCTAGGTTAAGGATTTGCGTGCTTTTTTTTTTTTTGTAGAAGGGATATTCTCTTGTTCAGTCCTTCCGCTTCTTCGACCTGCTTCAATTAGATCCTTTTTATTCTTTTTTCTTTTGATTTTGCCCTAGAATTTTGCTTTTATTGCATTTTAGCCCCGTGTAAGGTGCTACGTTTTAGAGGGCGGGGATATTTTCCCTTTTGGTCCCTCTATGTTATTCGTGCTTTTCAATGTGGTTCTTTACCTCATTTTTATTCTGATTTATGCCCCTTAAATTCCATTCGAGTTTCAATCTAGTCCTATTTATGTTTATTCATTTGTTTTATTATAATTTAGGCTCTTAATTTTATTTTAGTTCTGATTTAATCCCGTGTCCATTTAATATCATTTCTTTATAGATTATGTATATATGTTTTTTTATCTATTTATTTATTTGTTCATATATATATATATATATATATATATATATATTATTCTTTTTATTTTTCACTTCTTTTGTTTTTTTTAAATTCATATTACTCTTTATTTCTCTATTTGTACATTTCTCTATTATTATTATCATTATTATTATTATTATTATTATTATTATTATTATTTTATTATTATTATTATTTATGTTAATATTAGTTATTAGTACAATTATTGTTATTATTATATTGATATTATTATTTCGTTATTTATTTTTATTTGATTGATAATATGGGTATTCAAGTGACATGTATTATGTGATTACTGCTATTATATGTATTATGAATTGCTTATTGGTATATTTATATTGTTGTTATTCTTTAGCCTAACATTTTGCCCGTATATCATTTTTAAGTATTTCATTAATTCTTACATAAATTTGTAAAAGAAAAAAAATTTCAAAAATAAGGTAATAATTCGCATTTTGGATAATTCGAGAAATCGTACCTTAACTTACGGGGTTTCAATTTTCTCGTTAAACCCAAATAGCCAAATATCCTTTTAAATTTTAAAATACATAAATTTTAAATAAAAATTAAAGACAATCTTATTCTCGAGGGTTCGAATTACCGTGTCCTAACTTACGGGATGTGATATTTTGTTATCTCAAGACAAGAGAGTCTTTAACAATCGTTTCGATTTATTCAAGCTTTTTAAAATTAACATTAATAAAATATGAATCGTATTTTAAATTCTTTTTGAATTTTCAATCTTTGACATTAAGACATTAATTAATCAACTAGGTACCAATTTTGGGCGTTACGAGGGTGCTAATCATTCCTTGTACGTAACCGACTCCCAAACTCGTTTTCTCGAATTTCATAGACCAAAATTGTTGTTTTAGTATATCAAAACATTTTATTAAAATAATCAAATTTTGAGGTGATCTGATCACACCTTATTAAAAAGATTGGTGGCGACTCCCATTTTCATTTTCTTTAAAATATAAAAGTCGACGTCTTTTAAAAAAAAATGATTTCCACGGTCGTCATCCATAATTCGATTACAAACAGTTCATTCTGCTTATATTCAAGCCCTATGATCCAAAACTAACCACTCACAATGCCATATTACCTACGATATTTCGGGAAAAAGAAGGTTTGGTCTCTGAATTATACATTCTTTTTCTCATTTTGCTACTTAATTTTTTTATTCTCTTTTTAATATTTAAATTATTTTTTACTTTTCAAATTAGCCCACGGGTTGTGAAAAAAAGATAAAAACAGACCCATGGTGCTATTGCAATGCGTCACATCATTTTTTTATAATATTTATTATATTTATTTTAAAATTTTTAAAAAATCATATATATAATATAATTAATTCAAAAATTAAAAATAAATATTCTTTAAAATATAAAATTATAAAATATATAAATAAAAATTTTAAAAAGTCATAATAATATATAAATATTGAAAATTTTATAAAAAAATTTTGCTAAATTGCAATAACAGAATAAAGCCCGAACAACAAACATGATTAGCATGACTCGAACCGAGGCCACAAAAATGAAAAAAGTATTTAAGCTTTATAAAGTTGCAAAAAATTTAAAATTTTTAAAAATATATATTCTAGAAAAGTTGTAATAAATTTCTTTTTTTTTAAATTATAAATTCTAAAAATTCAAAACAATGAATCAAAAATTCAAAAAATAGAAAAAAGTCGAGCCCAGGACTCTAGCAAAAAAATTAAATTTTGCTTACTTAGGGAAAACTGAGCATTAGGCCTTATAATTAAATTGGGCTAAGTTTAGGCACAAAGGTAGTGCCTGGCCCAATGGTGAGACGCATTAGGTAACAGGAAGAGGAGCTGGGGTTCGATTCCCAGCGTGCGCAAGTGTGGTTTTTTTTACAAGCAGGGATCGTCACAAATAGGGCTTAAAAGAAGTTGCGACCGGAGTATGCCACAAGAGCGCCTGTGGCGCAGTGGCAGCAGCGTGCTAAGGGGTCCGAACGGGCGCGAGTTCGAACCCAGGGGCATGCGAAATTTTGGTTTTATTTTTAAGTAGCCCATGACTGAAGCAGGTAAGCGTTATAACTAAAAGCGACTGTATTATATTGAAAGCAAAGACGCGTCGCAGTGGCCAGTAGCGTGCGCAGGTGCCTAGAGGTCCCGGGTTCGAGCTGCTGTGCGCGCAAAGGGCTGTGTTTTTGCTACACGCGTGGGGAGAGTGTTTCAAGTGGACCAAAACTCTCCCTAGTAGCAAGGTGTGTCGGCCAAGCGGTGGACTGCTGCTGATGGTGCGAGAGTTTGAATTAAATTCAAACGGTGCTAGCTAAAAACAAGTGATAAGCATTAGCGTATTAGCCAATTTTGTTTCCTTTCAATCGGTTTTTATTTCTCCTTATTTTTTTTAGCTCATCTTCTTTTCACCAATTCTTTTTCCCATATTCTTGAATTCTTTCTTTTGTTTCTCAAGGCCAAATCCACTTGTTCTTTAGTTGTTTTTTTCTTCTCTTATTTCTCTTCTATTTTTATCAAAGCCCGAACCTTCTTCTTTATTCTTCTCTTTTCTCAACACATTGCAACCGACTTCCACAAAAGCCGAAACCAACCTACCATTGTCGATTACCTTATCATTCAAGATCACCTTTTTCTTTTCATTTAAGCCTTTCAAAAATCAAATCTTAAACTTCTCATCCCTCTGTTGATCATCCCTATTATTTCGTAAAACCTTTTTCTTCACCTTCTTCTCCCATTTACTCCTTAAATCGAATAGACATACTCTAAGATAGATTTGAAAGCTGAAATAGTGAGATTTGTTCTCTGCTCATGTCTTGAGGCTAGATCTGCGTCAGATCTGAGGAAGAAAAAGATTGGAAGCATTCGGGTTTAGTGGATCTTTGGTAAGTACTCAAATCTCTTCTCTATTTGGTTATTTCGGGACTTAAGGAAAAGCCAAAACCCCCTATGAAAGGTGACTGTCGATCGAGGCTAAAGGCTCTATAAATCTTATTATTCGTATTGTTATGTGTTGGTGTAGATTAAAGACTGTCGATCAAGGGGCTTTGGAAGGCTAAGACCATTTGGGTGACTAGATCTAGATCTAGTCATAGTTTCGGCAAAGAGGTAAGCATTCAAGGGCCTTAGAGGGGTTGGCCGAATAGGGTAATGGTTATTTCGATTAGTTATTGTTTAGATCTTGATCTAATTTGTTAAGTGATTGATTGTAGGAGAAATCGCATAGGAGATCTCATCGATAAAATCACAAATCAGGTGTGTAAACGAACACCCTTCTGTAGTCTAAATCGGCAAAAGCCGAAAAGCTGAAATGCCAAAATTCTGGCATTTTGTGGGCTTGCGAGTGTGCGAGCGCTCATAAGTCAGTTGGAAATCATGAGATTTGTAATCGCAAGTGGAAAGATGAATGAGTGCGTAATTTCGTGCACTTCGGTAAATTTGGGCCTCGATGGGCTAAAAATTAGGCCCAATGGGCTAACGGGCCCATATGGGAAAAAGTAAACGGTAAGTGTGTTCTGATATACTGTAGGTTAAGACTGTTAAACAAGACTTAGAATTTGGGCTAAACGGGCCAATATGGCTAAGTGACACTGTAGGGCTCATTAGGGGTTTTAAGGCCAATGATTATAATATACTAAAATGGGCTAAATAAGCTACCGAGGTAAAAGATAGACTATTACTGATTAAAATGTGCATAAAACCCTAAAAACTGATATAATTATTGAAATACCCCTTATGGGTGGAACATTACTATTTTACCCCTAGGTGCAAAATAACCGTTATAACCCTAGGGCTAAATTTGACTGAAATACATGTTTTATTGTTTCTATTCATTGTATGCCATGACATGATTATCTGTTGCATGGGACTAGGTTTATTGATGGAGGAAGTGTAAGAGGCTTTGCCTCGTACTGATTACTGAAAGAGGCTTTGCCTCATACTGTTTACTGAAAGGGGCTTTGCCTCGTTATACTGTTAGTGGCTTGGCCACGTTATCTGAGCAGCTATGCTGCAACTGTGGAGTGTAGCGGCTGGGTGGGTTCAGTTGTTTCCCCACATGGTGTGTTTATGGTTGGTACGGTTGGAGTGTAGCGGATGGACTTAGGATGGGCTTTGGGCTTTGCATACATGCATGATATCTGTTCTGTTACTGAAATGGGCCTATAGACCGTACTGTTAACTGAAAAGGGCTAAGGTCCAGTTGTACTGTTTACTGAATAGGGCTTCGGCCCAGTTATTACTGAGACTGGATAGAGCTTAGGCCTAGTGGACTTGAGCTGATTTGGGCTCTGGATGGGTTTTTTTTGCACACTGAGTTTCCAAACTCACCCCTTTTACTTCCATCCATGCAGGTGTGCCCTAGACTGGTGGACTTGGAGCTGGGAGGGATTTAGAGTGGCCACATGGATTGCAATTAATTAGTTAAGTTTTTATTTTATTTTATTTTATTTTCGTATTTATTTTAAATTAATTTCGTTATGGTTTTGGGTTGTAATAAAGCCGGTTTAATTATTTTGGTTTTTTAACTTTTTATTTATACTTTACTTCTAATGTGATGAACAAAGCTGCGCGAGTTTTCTTAAAATTCATTCAAATGTTTTCAAATTCAATCACACGTTTCAAACAAGTAACAAAGTTAAATTTTATAATAAATCTCTTACTAACTGGTAGTGGATAGGATGTTCACCAATAAACCGGGAATTTCTCTTAAGACTTTAATATCAGTTTTGCAAAGCTCGCCCTAATCTTAGTAACTAGGTCACATGGTTAGTTGTAGGTAATGTGACACACCAGAATTGGCCGTAACATCTGGGCCGGGTTTGGGGTGTTACAAAAAATGATAGCCCATGCAACCTTACTATCTCCGAAATATAAAGCTTGGCCAACTTCTGCAAAGAAAAATCCACCCTAACTGATATGAAGTGCGCAGACTTGGTCAATCAATCCACGATGACCCATATCGAATCCTTCTTAGTGGGTGTTAGGGGCAACCCACTAACGAAGTCCATAGTCACTCACTCCCATTTCTAAAGAGGAATCTCAACCGGCTGCAGCAAACCCGAAGGTAACTGATGCTCAGCCTTAACCTTCTGGCATGTCAGACATCTACCCACAAAATTGGTAACCTCTCATTTCAATCCTGGCCACTGATATAACTCACGACGGTCTTAGTACATCTTATTTCCGCTAGGACTCATAGCATAAGGGCTACTATGTGCCTCTCTCAGTATAGACTGTCTTAAATCAGGGTCCTTCGGCACACATATCCACAAAAACACAATACACCCTCAGAGTTCAACCCAAAATCTATAGTGCTACCACTCTCAACTGTTAGAACCGAGGACCCAAAGACTCGTCCACCAACTGCTTACCCTTAATCTGCTCAATCCATATCGGTTTAACCGAAAGCTTGGCTAATAAACTACCATCACCAAATAAGCTTAGGAGAGCAAACATCGCCTTCAAATCAGTCATAGCTCTACGGCTTAGTGCATCGGCCACCACATTGGCCTTACCAGGGTTGTACTCAATGGTACAGTCATAGTCCTTAAGCAGCTCAATCCATTTACGTTGCCTAAGATTAAGCTCCTTCTGAGTGAGGAGATACTTTAGCCTCTTGTGATCAGTGTAGATGACACACTTCTCACCATACAGATAATGCCTCTAGATTTTCAGTGCAAATACCACAGCGGCCAACTCCAAGTCATGCGGCGGATAATTCGCCTTATGAGTCTTAAGCTAATGAGACGCATATGCTATCACCTTACCATCTTCTATCAACACATATCCCAAACCGACGTGTGATGCATCACTATAAACTGTAAACTCCTTCCCAGGTTCTAGCTGTATCAAAACAAGAGCCTCAGTCAATACAGTCTTGAGCTTCTCAAAGCTCTCTTGCTGTGTATCAGTCCAATCAAATGGTACGCCCTTATGTAGCATATTAGTTAAAGGTGCTGCTATCAGTGAAAAGCCCTCCACAAACCTCCGATAATAACCCGCCAGTCTCAGAAAACTGCAGATCTCAGACATGTCCTAATCTGCTTCAACTCTAACATAGCCTCAATCTTTCGAGGATCAACTCGAATCCCCTCAGCAAAAACCACATGACCCAGAAATGTCAACTCACATAGCCAGAACTCGCACTTGCTAAACTTAGCATATAGCTGCTTCCCCCTCAAAGTCTGAAGAACAACTCTAAGGTGCTCATCATGCTCATTCTCGGTCCTCGAGTAAACCAGTATACCATCGATGAACACCACCACAAACCGATCAAGATAAGGCTGAAATACTCGGCTCATAAAATACATAAAAGCTGCCAGTGCATTAGTGTAAACTGAAAAATATATAGGATTTTTCCTATATAATTCATCACCTTTTTACTTAAATTTGTTGTTAAAACCAAGTAATTGTTTAATAAATTCATGAAATATATGAAAACATGAAATTAGGACATAGAAATTATTAAAATGTGATTTTATGTATTATTACATAGTTTTCATGCAGAAAATGGCTTCTTTTATATTAATTTGAGCATATAATATTTTTAAGCTATAAAGTGGGCGATGCATGATTAAATTAAATAATAAAATATAAAGTTATATTTAATAATTTATTTAAATATATTTCTTTAGTAAATTGGGGTTTAATTAATTAAGTAAATTGATTAATTAAAGTGGTTAAATTATATTTTATGGTCATCTAAATTATCTACTATTTTTGGACAGATTTGAGAGCTTTATTCTTATTACAAAACCATCCAAATGGAGGACCAAGTCAACCCAAAATTCGGCTGCACATGGATGTTCAAAAAAGATTTTTTGACTTAATTACACAAAGTCCTTAAAGAGTTAAAGAAATTAGAGATTTACCCAGGGATTTGCAATTGACCGAGTCTTGATCCTAATGATGTTATGGAACTTAAATCAAGCAAAAATCAGCTACACTTCCATAAATCATGGCCGGCCACCCTTGGAAGAAATTTGAAATGATGGACACTCCTATTTTTTACAAAATAGCTCCCTTGCTTCACCTATATATAAGAGCTCATTTCTCACTTTTTCACTCATCCCTCACTCATTCATCATTCTCTCTTCTCTCACTCTCTTAGCTTCCTTTCCCCCTCACGCCTATCATAATCTTTGCATAAGGATTTTTAGAAAATTAGTCTCTCAAAGAGCCATTGGTCGGCCACCTCGGAGAGCCATCAACAAAGGAGCAAGCGAAGGAACGAATGAGCCCTCGTTAGTCAGAGTCTTGGGTGACAGCCACTTTGATTTAGGTTTAATCTTTCCTCTCTTTAATTTAATTCAAAAATGTTTTCCATGTGTTCAATGTTCTTGTTTACAACAATGATAGCTTAATTTTATTTAAGCTAGGATGATTGCTTGATTGAATAATAATTTTTGACTCATGCTTATAATATTTGTGCCTCAATCGATCATGTTATTAATTAAAATCAAGTTTGTATTTCATTCATACATGATTGAAATGCACCTGATTTAGCTGAGCGATCTTGACCAGACGATGGCTAATGGACGCATAATTGAAATGTGCATGCTCTATTTAGATCCTGACCTGATTAAATTGTAGGTTGCATAACAACCCTGACCAGACTCTGTTATCTGCATAGTTTTTAGATTTGTGTGATTAAATTGTTTCAAACCTGACATGTCCCTGTTACTTCACACGAATGCTAAGAAACCCTTAGTAAATAAGGATCAGTAATTTACGTATTTACTAAGTCAAGGATTTCGAAAAGACCTAATGTGGTTTCCAAACACATGAAAGATCGAGTTGTCATGGAATGATTTTCGAATATTGTTAAGCATGCTGATAATAATTTGAGTTTAATTAAAGTAATTATCCTAGCTTATTTATGTTATAATTGTTGCTTATTGTGTTAATTCTGCTAAAATCTATTTCATTCATATAGTTGCATGTTAGGATAAATCACATTAAAGGATCATTGTATTTAAATTAATTTTACATAATTTTTATCAACACTTCCAAATCAAGTTGTGTTTTTTTTATTTACCAAGTTGTTAATATAATTTTATAATTAAGTGACTTAGCACGAACACAATCCCTGTGGAGACGATAACTTGATACTTACTTATTACTTGATAATGACTGTGTACACTTACACAAACCCTAGCGTTACAAGTTTTTGGCGCCGTTGCCGGGGATTATTAATTGTTGCCATAATCATTCTTTTTGTGAAATTATTTATTTTCAATTTGGTTATTTCTAACATTACTAACTTATTCTTTTTAATTTTGTGATTTTCTTTTCGAAATGTTTATGAGCATAGATCGGATTATCGATTTACTACTAGTAGACCCTGAAATTGAGCGAACTTTCAGACAAAGAAGTGAACGAATAGCTCAAAGACATAACGAGATAGAACTTGGAAATCAAAATCAAGACCAAGGTAATGAAGTCGATCATGTACAAAATCCCACCCTCATTGCCAATGATAGGGATCAATGCATCAAACAATATGCTGTGTCGCTTTTCAATGAGTTAAATCCAAGAATTAGAAGGCCAGATATTGAAGCAACCCAATTCGAATTGAAACCAGTGATGTTTCAAATGCTACAAATAGTGGGCCAATTTAATGGTATGCCCACGGAAGATCCACATCTCCACCTTCGATTGTTTATAGAGGTGAGTGATTCATTCAAGATAGCCGGTGTGACTGAAGATGCACTGAGGTTGAAGTTGTTTCCATACTCGTTGCGAGATTGAGCACGAGCATGGCTCAATTCGCTGCCACTAAGTTCCATATCTACATGGCAAGAATTAGCATAGAGGTTTTTGGTTAAGTATTTCCCGCCTAGCAATAACGCTAAGTTGAGGAACGAGATCACCACTTTCCAACAATTGGATGACGAGACTTTGTATGAGGCTTGGAAGCGATTCAAGGAGTTACTTCATAAGTGTCCTCATCATGGGATTCCTCATTCTATCTAGTTGGAGACATTCTATAGTGGTCTCAATGCACATTCAAGATTGATAGTAGATGTTTCTGCAACTGATGCAATTTTTTCTAAGTCTTATAGTGAGGCTTATGAGATCATCGAGAGGATCATAAGCAACAATAATCAATGGCTAACAAATCAAATAGCTTTAGGAAGACGTGTAGCCCGAGTTCATAAAGTTGAATCCCTCACTTCATTATCAGCTCAGGTATTGTCTACTTCCTCTATGTTAAAATAGCTTACCACTAATAGTGCTAATAATTTTGTAGCTCAGCCACCAAGCCCTTTTGAAGTAATTTCCTGTGTGTACTATGGGGAGGGTCATTCTTTTGAGAATTGTCCATTGAATCCCGAGTTAGTTTATTATGTAGAGGACCAACATCAAAATAGGAGTGGCCAAGGACCCCAGTCCAACTTCTACAATCCTTCATGGCGTAATCATCCCAACTTTTCTTGGACCAACCAAGGAAATGGACCGAACAACAACTTTATGCAACATAGACCCAACCAATCTCAAGGGTTTAATCAGCAAGCTCCAAGACCACCTCAAGCTAAGTCATCAAATAGTTTGGAGAACTTGTTGAAATCATACATGGCTAAGAATGACGCTTTCATCCAGAGCCAAGTAGCAATGCTAAAAAATTTGGAAAACCAAATGGGTCAGTTAACTATGGAACTTCGTAATAGACCGCAAGGAACCTTGTCGAGCAGTACCGAGAATCTAAGAAATTTAGGTAAAGAACATATCAAGGCAGTGGCAATGCGAAGTGGTAAGACTCTGGAACCCTGATTGATTGATGTCGAAGATGAGCCTATTAAAAAGGAGAAAAGTCAACCAGTTGTTGAAGTTCTTACACCAAAAGAGTCAAAATTTGCAAAGACTAATAAGGTAAATCCTAACTTAGTGAATTCAGATACTTTAACATTTTATTTGGATGCAGATTTGCCTACTCAGAAGAGTTGTCTGATCCAACCTAAAGTTCCATCACCTCCCTATCCACAAACATTGCAACAACACAAGCAGAAACAGGAGGTGCAATTCAAAATGTTTTTGGATGTTTTGAGCAGTTACACATCAATATTTCGTTGGTGGAGGCTTTAGAAAAAATGTTGAATTATGTGAAGTTTATGAAGGATGTACTATCTAAGAAGAAATGACTGAGTGAGTATGAGACTGTTGCCTTGACGAAGGAGTACAGTGCATTCTTGCAGAACAAGCTGTCACTGAATTGAAGCACCCAAGAAGCTTTACAATACCCTGTAACATTGGTGAATCTGACTGTGGTAAAGCTTTGTGCGACTGAGAAGTGAGTATCAACTTAATGCCTAAGTCTATTTTAAAGATGCTAGGTATAAGAGAAGTAAGACCTACAACTGTGACACTTTAGCTAGTGGATCGATCTTTAGCATATCCAGAGGGAAAGGTCGAGAATGTTTTGGTAAGAGTCGATAAATTTATTTTTCCTACTGATTTTATTATTCTAGATTTTGAAGCAGATAAGGAAGTGACAATTATACTCGGGAGACCTTTCCTGGCTACAGAAAGAACGTTAATTTATGTACAAAAAGGCAAACACACCATGCGAGTTCAAGACGATCAAGTAACTTTTAACATTCTTAAAGCGGTGAAATTTCCTGATCAGATAGAAGAGTGTTCAGTTATGAAAGAAATAGAATCCTTGGTTTCTATGGAAAACAATTTTTGAAAAGATCCATTGGAGAAAGCCTTAGAGTTTGACCCTTTGGAGGACGAAGAAGGTGAAGAAAACATGGCTTTAATGGAAACCAATCCGAGAAATTTTATTCAATCCACACAGCTTGAACCGTTAGAGTTAGAAGTCAGAGAATTTATGCAACCCAAATTGTCAATCGAATAACCACCTACACTCGAACTAAAGGTACTTCCTTCCCATTTGAAATATGTTTATTTAGGTGACTGTTATATTTTGCTTGTGATTCTTTCAGTAGAACTGACAAAAGATCAAGAGGAGCAACTAATTTCTATTCTAAAGAAATTTAATATAGCAGTTGGTTGGACCATAGCTGATATTCGAGGTATAAGCCCTTCTTTTTGCATGCACAAAATTATTCTAGAGGAAGGTGAGAGGGCTCGAATTGATGGGCAAAGGAGGCTCAATCCTATTATGAAAGAAGTTGTGAGAAAGGAAGTGATCAAATGGTTAGATGCAGGAATTATCTATCCTATTTGAGATAGTTCATGGGTAAGTCCAGTGCAGTGTGTGCCGAAGAAAGGTTGGATTACGATTGTTGAGAATGAACGTAGCGAATTGATCCCAACAAGAACTATTACTGGTTGGAGAATTTGTGTTGACTACAGAAAGCTGAATAAAGCCACTCGGAAGGACCATTTTCTGTTGCCTTTTATGGATCAGATGTTTTATCGACTGGCAGGTAATGAACTCTATTATTTTTTAGATGGTTATTCAGGATATAACCAAATAGTTTGCTTTTAGGCGAATGCCTTTTGGTTTATGCAATGCACCTGTAACATTCTTACGATGCATGATGGCAATATTCACTAATATGGTTAAAAATTTTGTTGAGGTTTTCATAGATGATTTTTCTATTTTTGGTAACACTTATGATATCTATTTAAGTAATTTGGCTAAGGTACTGAAGAGATACGAAGACACGAATCTTGTCCTTAACTGGGAGAAATGCCATTTTATGGTTAAGGAAGTGATTGTCTTAGGGCATAAAATTTCAAAGAAAGGAATTGAAGTTGACAAAGTAAAGGTGGATGTAATTAAAAGATTACTGGCCCCAATTAATGTGAAAGGAGTCAGAAGTTTCATAGGCCATGTCGATTTTTACCGAAGGTTTATCAAGGATTTCTCGAAAATTTCTAAACCATTGTGTTTGTTATTAGAGAAAGATACAGTGTTCGACTTCAACAAAGCATGTCTAGAGGCTTTTGAAGACCTAAAAAATGGTTAATCTCAGCCCCAATAATTGTTACACCTAATTGGAACGTACCTTTTGAGTTGATGTGTGATACAAGTGATTATGTTTTTGTAGCTGTGATAGGTCAAAGAAAGAATAAAGTATTTCACCCCATTTACTATGCAAGTAGAACCTTGACAGGAGCACAACTCAATTATACAGTAACTGAAAAAGAACTCTTCGCTATAGTTTTTAGTTTTGACAAATTCCGTTCATATCTTATAGGTACCAAAGTTACAGTATTTACTGACCATACGGCCATTAAGTACTTGCTCATGAAGAAAGATGCAAAACTAAGGCTAATTCGTTCGATACTTTTACTCCAAGAATTTGACCTTCAGATTCAAGATAGAAAAGGTGTTAAAAATCAAGTAGCTGATCATCTGTTGAGGTTGGAGCAAGATAAGGTAACTTGATCACGTGTGCCTATCAAATAGAATTTCCCAGATGAACACTTATTTGAGGTAAGCCAAATTCATGACACTCCTTGGTTTGTTGATTTTGCCAATTATCTTGCATGTGGAATAATTCCTTGAGATATGACTTACCAACAAAGGAAGAAATTCCTTCATGATAGTCGGTATTATTTCTGGGAGGATCTGTTCTTATTTAAACAATGTGCAGATAATATAATCCAGAAGTGTGTAGCTGAAAGTGAGATTGCTGAGATCTTATATCATTTCCATTCATCTCCAAGTGAGGGACACTTTGGTGGTTCACGTACTGCAGCAAAGATGTTACAAGCAGGTTACTTTTGGCCTACATTATTTAAATATGCTTATGCTTATGTGAAGAACTACGATAAATGCCAAAGGACTGGAAATATATCACGGAGGAATGAGATGCCCTTAACAAACATTTTGGAGATTGAATTATTCGATGTATGGGGAATTGACTTCTTAGGACCGTTTCCTTCTTCGTATGGAAACAAATACATCTTAGTTGTTGTGGATTATGTGTCCAAGTAGGTTGAAGCTGAAGCATACCCTACAAATGATGCTAAGGTAGTCATGAGATTCCTACATAAGCATGTGTTTACACGATTTGGGACACTAAAAGCTATTACTAGTGATGAAAATTCTCATTTTGTAAACAAGTGGCTTAAGTGGTTGCTTGACAAATATGATCTGAAGAACAAGATTGCTACTGCTTATCACCCCTAGTCTAATGGCCAAGCTGAAAGAGTGAACCGTGAAATCAAAGGTATCCTTAAGAAGGTAGTATGTCCTAGCAGAAAAGATTAGTCTCGAAGGCTCGATGATGCATTATGGGCCTATCAAACAGCGTTTAAGACACTGTTAGGAATGACTCCTTATTGGTTGGTTTTTGGGAAGGCATGTCATTTGCCATTAGAGTTGGAGAACAGAGCTCATTGGGCTTTGAAGTAGTTGAATTTTGATCTTAAGTAAGCCGGTGAGAGAAGGATGTTACAATTGGATGAGTTGGAAGAACTGAGGTTGTTTTCTTATGAGAATGCCAAAATATGTAAAGAAAGATAAAAAAAGATGGCATGATAGTCATATACAACCTTGCAAGTTTAAAGAAGGTCAGAAGGTGTTGTTTAATTCAAGGTTGAAGTTATTTCATGGGAAGCTTAAATCCCAATGGAAAGGATCCTATACCATCTACCGAGTGTATCCTTATGGAGCTATTGAATTGTACTACAATTATAGAGGTACATTTAAAGTTAATGGTCAACGTCTCAAACATTATTGGGATGGTCAGGTTGAGCGAGTTGAATCCTCGTTCAAATTAACAGACCCATGATTTTTCATAAACTTATTTTGTAAATAAATAAATGTTTAGAATTTATTTTTTTTCATTTAGTACATTTAATTAATTCTGTCTAAGGAGATTGGACCTTAAGCGGGACCACTGTGACCCCTCCAACCTTTCCTGTGAATTAATTTAATGTAATGGATTGAGAAGAAATTTTCTAATTAAGTTTTAAAATGTTTAAGTTTAATTTATTTTCTTTTAATTTTAAATTTTTATGTTAATAAAAGGGGTCAAATTTGGCCCAAGTACTAATCAGTTTCTTTTTTGTTAAATAAGTTTATAAATATAGTCTGAATTTCAGGCCTAAGACAGCAAGAAGGAGGGAAAAATCCACACCTATTACCGCCACTCTCATTACTTGATGCCCAAGTAACCCTAATGTAGCTAAATTTTTGCCACATGTTCCCCTAATTTTCCTATGTAAACCCCTCTTCATACTTCTAATTTTCATAACCTCTAGAGCAATTTGCTTAACCCTAAAAATCCCTAAACCTCTATCTTGTGCCGCTAGCCTAAATCTCGAAAAAAACCCAAGTTTTCTTCTTTTCTTTTGCCGAAACCACCTTGTGCCACCGCAAGAAAATTACCAAAGCACTGACAGTGCTGTTGATCATCGTTATCACAGCCGCACACCACCATTACTGTCGCAAATGGCTATCACTGTTGCAACCTCTTTGTCATTGCAAGGTTTGCCAAAACAAGTTCTACCCTCTTTTGCCGATTTCTCTTTTCTCCTGCAAGCTGAAACTTTACCGAATTTTCGGAAACCATGTCTTGCAAAAGAACTAGATCATCAAAGACTACTCCTGAAAACCCGATTGTGATCGATAAAGAAGTGAAAGAGAGATTTGATTCAATTTTCAAGCATCAACCCATGATGCCGAAAAAAGGTTTTAACTTGAAGAGCAATTATGTAGTGGTTGTCCCTATGCCGATTAGAAAGACAATCAATGCTCTCAAGTGGGAACGATTTTGTGATGCTCGCTCACTTCCCGATGATGAACTAGTTCGAGAGTTCTATCCAAGTTTGACTACACAAGATGCTACTGAGGTCATTATTCGAAAGAAAAAGGTACCTCTTACTTCTAAGTCCATCAATGATTTGTTTAACTTACCTGATGTTGAAGAAGATGAGTACTACCCTATGATGAACAATATCAACTAGGATTTTCTTCAACAAGTGCTTGATGTTGTGACAAATCTAGGATCCCAATGGATTATCAGAAAGTATAGAAGCCATTATTGCTGAAAGGAATACCTAAAACCAGTAGTAAAGGTATGGTTTTATTTCGTTCAGTACAGTTTTATGCCTATCTCACACAGTTCCACCATCTCGATGGAACGGACGCTCTTGTTACATGCCATCTTGACAAAAAAGTCAGTTAATATTGGGAAAATTATTCTCAAGGAGATTGACAACTGTGTACACTTGCACAAACCCTAGCGTTACAAGTTTTTGGCACTGTTGCCAGGGATTGTTAAAAAAAAGACAGGAAGTGCTTATTTCCCATCATTAATCACTTTACTTTGCTTAAGGGCTCGTGTTAAAACACAAGCAAATCTGAAGGGGCAGTATTTCCAAGGGTGCATTACAACTCATGATCTTGAAAGGTTAATAGAGAGGGTGCATGATCTAAACCAAGGTGAACAAGAAGAACCAACTAAGCCGGAAACTGAAGAGTCAACAAATAAAACTACAACTGAAGTTGATTCAGTTATAGACACTAAAGAAGAGGAATCTGATAAGGAACCAAATAGTCCTAAACTAGCTAAAGGATCTGCAAACCATGAACTTAGGGTTGAGCCAGAAGAAGAAACAGTAAGGCTGAGTGTTGAGCCTGAATTTACAACTCCAATGCCAACTCTTGCGAGTACTTCAAAGAAATCGGAGTTGTCAATTATGATGGATATGTGCAAGTTCATGCACAAACAACAACAAAATTAGTGGAAATATGCAAAAATAGAGATGATTCAATTCAAAATACTTTTAAAAATATCTCTAACACTTTTTTTCCTGAGTTCCTAGACACTATCTTTAAAACATGGACGGAAGATGAAGCTGAAGAAGACAAGGGGAATGAGTAAAATAAAAGAGGAGATTCTTGTCTTTTTATTTATTTATTTTAGGTCTTTAGAAATTTATTTCTTTAATAATTAGGATTTAATTTCTACAAAATAAAACATAACAAGCATGAATAAATACTTCTTTAGAAAGAAAAAGACTAAGTGATGTGGTAATGGGAATGAACATGTCTAGAATGGGATTATGAGGAAAGACTTGGTATTTAAGCAGTCTTAATGACTCACCTCTCTTTCTTTTTAACCTACCTGGTGTTCAGTTTTTATTCATTACTTTGCTCTTGCAATGAGGACATTGCTTCTTTTTAAAGGGGGTAAGGCATATAATTGCTCAAAATCTTTAAAATTTTCAAGTATGTTTCAATCATTTCTTTCATGAGTATGTTTTAATAAATGAACGTTTAGAGAAATTTTTTTTAATGAGATAAGTGGTATGCAAGCATGAATGATGATTTTATCTGAGTGATTGTATGTTATCATGAAGAATGGAATGTCGGTATGATCTTAGTCTCAGGTAATGTTTGCCATGAAAACTTAATTTCTTTTGAGATTAGACATACATGAAGGTTTGTATCTTTAGAATTGACTTAATAACTTTCTTGTGGCGAAATCCTAGGAGACATAAAAATCTAAGATGATATAGGCACCATTTTCGTTGGATCGTTTGAGCCTTTTCAAGCCCACCTTATGATATTAGACCCTTGAAACTATAATTTTGAGCTTAAAGGCCTGTTTATTGCAATGAACCTACATTACAAGACATATCTCCATCTTTTGAAGTTATCCTATTTTATTTTTTGCACCCGTCTTAACTAAAGTTGTTTTGGGTAAATGACATTTGAGGAAATGTTCAGAAGATGTACGTACTCATGTATAAAAAAAATGAATAAAAAGAGCGAAGAAAAGTTTGCTCAGTTTCCACAAAGAAAAATGTAAAAGCACAAGTTCAAAATAAGTTTAGGGGTATTCCAAAGGATTACTTAAAGAAGAAGGTTGAATTTTGAGAAATCCAAGACAAAGTTAACGGTTAAGATTTCGAACCCAAAATGTCCCATCTCTTAAAATCCCTACCTCTAACCGAGCCCTATTACAACCTTATAAAAGACCTATTGATTTGATGATTATGTCACCTACATTACTGGAGTGAAAGTACTAATTTCAACATATGAAGATCATAAATAAGCCATATGATTGTTTAACTTGATTGATCAGAAATTATGTTGAATGGAGAATATTATCTATGGTTGTGACATATATACATACTATGATGCATGTTGGCATATCTTGAAACTTAATATAAAAATTTCAAATTATTTGCATATGATTTACTTGTTAATAAAGAAGATCTATGAGCATGAATTTATTGATACATAATTATAGGGCAAGGATTGATTTTGCTTACACTTTTTAGCAATTTTGCCTTAGTGAGACCTTGTGCTATGCATGAACATTACTCAAGACGAGCAATGATTTAAGTTTGGGATTGTGTAAACTGACAAATATATAGGATTTTTCATATATAATCCATCACCTTTTTACTTAAATTTGTTGTTAAAACCAAGTAATTGTTTAATAAATTAATGAAATATATGAACATATGAAATTAGGACATAGAAGTTATTAAAAAATGATTTTATGCTTTAGTATATAGTTTTCTTGCAGAAAATAGCTTCTTTTATATTAATTTGAGCATATAATATTTTTAAGCTATAAAGTGGGCCATGCATGATTAAATTAAATAATAAAATATAAAGTTATATTTAATAATTTATTTAAATATATTTCATTAATAAATTGGATTTTAATTAATTAATTAAAATTGACTAATTAAAGTGGTTAAATTATATTTTCTGGTCCTCTAAATTATCTACTATTTTTGGAAAGGTCTGAGAGCTTTATTATGATTACAAAACCATCCAAATGGCGGACCAAGTCAACCCAAAATTCAGCTGCACATGGATGTTTATAAAACATTTTTTGGCTTAATTACAAAATGTCCTTGAAGAGTTAAAGATATCAGAGATTTACCCGGAGATTTGCTATTGACCGAGTCTTGATCGTGATGATGTTGTGGCACTTAAATCAAGCAAAAATCAGCCACACTTCTACAAATCATGGCCGGCCACCCTTGGAAGAAATTTCAAATGATGGGCACTCCTATTTTGACTCATGCTTATAATATTTGTGCCTCAATCGATCATGTTTTCAATTAAAATCAAGTTTGTATTTCATTCATTCATGATTGAAATGCACCTGATTTAGCTGAGCGATCCTGACCAGATGATGGCTAATGGACGCATAATTCAAATGTGCAGGCTCTATTTAGATCCTGACATGATTAAATTGTAGGTTGCATAACAACCCTGACCAGACTCTGTTATCTGCATAGTTTTTAGATTTGTGTGATTAAATTGTTTCAAACCTGACACGTCCCTGTTACTTCACACGAATGCTAAGAAACCCTTAGTAAATAAGGATCAGTAATTTATGTTGATCATACGACCGTGTAAGTGCTTGGCCATCACACGGCTGTGTCCTTCATGCATGACCTGGCCTCGTCGATCACACGACCGTGTAAGTGCACACGGCATACCTCACGACCTACTACACGCCCGTGTGGCATCAACAGTGGGGTTTTTGGCTTTTGCTGAAACCCCGTTTCTTACATTTTTGGGTACACGCCTATATCATTGATAAACAATAAATTATACATATTTTTACCTTATGTTTAGCCTAATTTCTAAATGAATTACCATTAAATTTGTGAGAATTGGTGCTCTTAATCCTTCTATTTCATGTTTTATACTCAGGAGAGCATAGGGAAGAGAAAAGAACGAAACATGGGCCAAAAACGAAGAAAATAGGCCAAAGTGTGAAAACGACACGACCCAAGGATTCATCACACGACCGTGGCACACGGCCGTGCCACATAAGGTCCAAACGGCCCAGCCCCAACAAGCACGGCCAAGCCACACGGCCGTGCCACCCTCAACAGGCCCACACACGGCCTCTTATCGATCTACACGGACGTGGCACACGGGCGTGTCCCTGTCGTGAGGAAGTGCAATTTCACTCGGATTTGGATACTTAGAGCCTAAGAAAGGCATCCTAAAGCTATGTATAAAGACCCTAGGAGGCAACTCTAAGGGTGTACTCTTTCTCCCACAAAGCAGCACCTTATTTCTACCAACACAGAGAGTGGAAGCAAGGGATTACTCCAAGGGAAGCCGATTGATTCAACCCAGAAGCCGAATTCTACATCAAGACAGAGGATCTCCCTAAATTCCTTCAGGGGTTTTTGGGTTCTTTACGTTTTGTTATCTTACTTCTTTTGAGATGTCTTCTCTATTAATTATGAACTAATTCCCCCAAATACTTGAGGGAGATGAAACCTAAGACAGATCTTGTTATTATTTTATCTTGGGTTATATGATAAATACTTGAATTGTTCTTAATTATATGTTCTTCATTCTTATTTTAATAATCCTAGGTATTAATTCAAGAAACTCATGTCCTTATGCAGAGGAGCAAAAGTCCCTGTTTAAGAGTAGATCTAGCATAATTAAGCGGAGCTGCATGCAACCCTAGACATAGGGCGACATAAATCTGCCGGATTAGGGTCAAACCTAATAAGAGGATCCATAGATCGAGTTAATGCAATACTAGGGGTTTTAACTAGAAAGAGATTTCAGTTAATCAACCTAGGATTAGTTGTTCTTATCCTCGACGGAGGTATTAACATAAGTTAGGGATCTCTACGAATCAAGTCAAGTGAATAAATCATCTAGCTCAAGAATTGATAACAAATGAAGTCTAGGTGGATTCTCCCTTGAGTATTGCCCAATCAATCAGTCTTTCCCAAAGAGCTTTTCCCCACTTTACTTTTTGTGTATTCTTAGTGTAATTTTAGAATTAGTTTAAGACTTCATAAAAACCCTTTTTATTTCTAGGTTAAATAATAAAAAGAAAGTTAGTATTAGTACTTTTGGTTCCCTTGGGTACGATATCTCGATCTTGCCACTAAGCTATACTACTGTTCGATAGGTGCGCTTGCCTCAAAATCATGATAATAGTTAGTTTTTGGTTCGATCATTATTATAAATTTTATTACTTCATATCACGCTTATCAAGTTTTTGGCATCGTTGCCGGGGAACTAAAATATTACGAAAACTCGATTTCTATTACTTGAGCCACTACTATATTTATTTATTTTCAACTTTTCTTTTTATTTCTTTTTATTTATCTATTTATTTTAATTTTATTTGCTTTTTCTCTTCTAGGTATTTCTAGTTTATGACTAGAAACAACCCAGCAGGGCCATTACTTTTTGACGAAGATTTAGAAGCAACAGTTCACAGAACTCGTAGAGAGATCAGATGAAGCCTTCATTATCCAGAACAAGACCAAGAACAAGAACCTGAACCTACTGAAAAGATGGAAGTAAATCAAGATAATCTACCACCTCCCGCGATAGCCGCGCAACTAGTGAATTAAGATGATGCTCCTCGTACTATGTATGATTATGCTAAACCTAGACCTACTATTACTGCAAATAATTTTGAATTAAAACCTAACACTATTCAAATGATACAGTAATTTGTGCAGTTTGATGGTTTACAGGATGAAGATCCAAATTCACACATAGCCAACTTTTTGGAACTTTGTGATACTTTTAAAATTAATGACGTTTCTGATGATGCCATTCGTCTAAGGCTATTTACATTCTCTTTGAGGAATAAAGCCAAACAGTGGTTAAATTATTTACGACGAGGCTCAATTACTACATGGGAACAGATGACAAAGAAATTCTTACTAAAATATTTTCCTCCAGCTAAAACAGCTAAATTGCAAAACGATATCTCTTCTTTTGTGAAGATGGATTTAGAGACACTTTATGATGCCTGGGAGAGATACAAAGATCTGTTGAGAAGGTGCCCTCACCATGGGTTACCTTTGTGGTTACAAGTTCAAACCTTTCACAACGGTTTGAATCCATCAACGAGGCAAATGATTGATGCAGCCGCAAGGGGAACAATCAACAACAAAACACCCGAAGCAGCTTATGAGCTTATTGAAGAGATGTCACTGAATAACTATCAGTGGCAAGTCATGAGGACAAAGCTGACAAAAGCTGCAGGAGTTTTTAATATTGATGTTGTCATTATGCTCACTAATCAGGTACAACTTTTAAATAAAAAGATTGATAATTTTGTTGGTTCTACACAGGCACAACCAGTGATGCCGTGCGACGCAACTCCAGGAAATATGTTCAATCCAGACTACTCATCTTATGGACATAACATAGAAACTGGGCAAGCCAACTATATGGGTAATAATTCTAGACCTCAAAACAACCCTTATAGTAACACTGATAATGCAGGTTGGAGAAATCACCCCAATTTTTCATGGGGAGGACAAGGAAATCAAAGACAACAACCTCCTCCGAGATTTCAGCAGCCACCACCACAACAAGAGAAAAAGCCGAATCTTGAAAAGATGTTCACCAAATTTATGACCATGTCAGAAACCCGCTTCCAAAACATTGAGACGGCACTGAAAAACCAGCAAGCATCAATTCAAGGGCTTGGGAACCAAATTGGTCAACTTCCAAAGTTGATATCAGAAAGACCATAAGGTGGACTACCCAGTAACACTGAGCCAAATCCCAGAGAACATGTCAAGGCAATTACTCTAAGAGATGGGAAAGTACTGGCCAAACCAGAAAAGAAGCCTGTTCTAGAATCACCAGATGACAGGGTAAAGGAAGAGAAACCCAAGGAAAACACTCCACCAACACTCAAGGAATACAAACCACCTATTCCATATCCGGCAAAGTTGAAGAAAGACCGCACAGACGCTTAATTCGGTAAATTTCTTGAACTTTTTAAACAATTACATATTAACTTACCTTTTGTTGAAGCAATTTTGCAGATGCCGAAGTACGCGAAGTTTCTTAAAGAACTTCTAATAAATAAAAGGAAGTTAGAAGAATTAGCCATAGTGGAACTCAACGATGAATGCTCAGCTATTCTCCAAAATAAACTGCCAGCAAAACTAAAAGATCCAGGGAGTTTTACTATTCCTTGTTTAATTGGTAGTTTAATTATTGATAAAGCATTAGTTGATTTAGGTGCTAGTATTAATCTAATGCCCTACAAAATGTTCAAGCAACTAGGTCTTGGGGAACCAAAACCCACAGGTTGTTCCTAAAAAGGAAGGCATAACCGTGGTGTCTAATGACAAAAAGGAGTCAATACCTACAAGAACAGTCACTGAATGGAGAGTTTGCATTGATTATAGGAAGCTAAATGATGCAACTCGAAAAAATCATTTTTTCTTACCTTTTATTGATCAGATGTTGGAAAGATTATCAGGTTACACGTATTATTGTTTCCTAGATGGCCTCTCTGGTTACTTCTAAATCCCGATAACTCCAGAAGATCAGGAGAAAATGACATTCATATGTCCATACGGTACGTTTGCTTATTGTAGAATGCCTTTTGGATTATGTAATGCTCCTGCTACTTTTTAGCGATGCATGCTAGCTATCTTTAACGAATTTGTGGAAGACATCATGGAGGTATTTATGGATGATTTTTTAGTGTTCGGTAATTCTTTTCAACTTTGTCTTAATAATTTAAAATGTGTTCTCATAAGATATAAAGAGACAAATCTAGTATTAAATTGGGAAATTTTCAACTTTATGGTTCAAGAAGGTATTGTATTAGGACATAAAATTTCTAGTAAAGGGATAGAAGTAGATAAAGCAAAAATTGAAACCATTGAAAAATTACCTCTCCCTAATTTAGTTAAGGCTATAAGAAGCTTTCTAGGACATGCCGGTTTTTATTGCAGATTTATTAAGGATTTTTCTAAAATAGCTAAGCCTTTAACGAAATTACTAGAAAAAGATGTGCTTTTCAACTTTGACCAGGAATGCTTAGAATCTTTTAACACTCTCAAAAAAAAGTTAGTCAATGCCCCAATTATGATTTCACCAGATTGGAATCTACCTTTTGAACTAATGCGCGATGCGAGTGATTTTGTAGTAGGTGCAGTTTTAAGTCAACGAAGAGACAAGCACTTTCAACCGATTTATTACGTTAGCAGAACTTTGACAGCCGCTCAAGCAAATTATACTACCATAGAAAAAGAATTACTAGCCGTTATTTTTGCATTTGACAAATTCAGATCTTATTTAATATTATCGAAAGTCATCGTTTATACTGACCACTCCGCTCTTCGTTACCTTTTGACTAAAACTGATGCAAAACCTCGATTGATCAGATGGATTTTATTATTACAGGAATTTGACTTAGAAATAAAGGATAAGAAAGGAGCTAAAAATTTAGCAACAGATCATCTTTCGAGATTAGAAAATCCACACCCCAAGTACCTCGATAAAATAAACGACTTATTTCCTGAAGAGCAACTTCTAGCCATAGTAGACGAAGCAGTTCCTTGGATTGCCGATTTTGCAAATTATTTAGCAGTTAGCATAACCCCAAAAGGGTTGACTCATCAGCAAAAGAAGCGATTCTTCGCTGATGTGAAAAACTACTTTTGGGAAGATCCTTTTCTTTTTTGTATTTGTGCAGATCAGGTTATTCGAAGATTCATTGCTAAGACAGAAACATACCAAATTTTAGATCACTGCCATGCAAGACCCACAAGAGGACACCACGGTGGAGCTAGAACTGCCCATAAGGTACTCGAATCAGGTTTTTACTGGCCTACACTTTTCAGAGATGCCAACAGGTATGTTACCTCTTGTGATAAATGCCAGAAAACAGGTAATATCTCTCAACATAATGAAATGCCTCAGAACTATATACTTTCATGTGAAATATTTGATGTGTGGGGTATTGATTTCATGGGTCCATTCCCTACTTCATTTGAGAATAAGTACATACTAGTAGCAGTAGATTATATGTCAAAATGGGTGGAAGCCCAAGCCTTACCTACTAATGATGCTAGAATGGTAGTGCACTTTTTGAAGAAACTTTTCTCTCGATTTGAACACCTAGGGTGATTATTAGTGATAGGGGAACCCATTTTTGCAATGCTTAATTTGAAAAAGTTTTAAAAAGGTATGGAGTACACTATAGAATAGCTACCCCTTATCATCCACAAACCAGTGGTCAAGTCGAGGTAATAAATAGGGAACTAAAATGCATCTTAGAGAAAACGATAGAAACAAATAGAAAAGATTGGGCAAGAACGATGCTTTATGGGCCTATAGAACTGCTTTTAAAACACCCATAGGTACATCTCCTTATAAACTAGTCTACGGAAAAAGTTCTCATCTGCCATTTGAACTTGAACATAAAGCATTCTGGGCAATTAAATTTTTAAACCTTGATTTTAAGGTTGCAGGTGAGAAAAGATTAATGCAGTTAAATGAGCTAGATGAATGGCGTTGCAATGCCTACGAGAGCTCATGACTATATAAGGAAGCCATGAAGCGACGCCATGACAAATGACTGAGACAACCTAAGCAGTTCAAAACAGGTGATCTTGTCTTACTCTACAACTCAAGGCTAAAACTATTTCCTCGAAAACTTAAGTCAAGGTGGTCAGGTCCATTCACTATTCAAACTGTCTTTCCATACGGCACAGTTGAGGTAACTCACCCAAACCATGGTACATTCAAAGTAAACGGCCATTAGCTTAAACACTATAGAGGTGAGAATTTTAAAGTTAACAGGGAGGAGCTTCTGCTCTACGAGATCCTTTCGTGATACATCTAGGTAGAGTTGAGCTTAGACTCTAAATAAGCGCTTCTCGGGAGGCAACCCGAGCACTAACTTAGTAACTTTTCTTCTATTGAGATTTTAGTCGTTTTATACATCAACTAACCCTTTTAAATGCAGAATTTTAGGACTACACGGCTATGCCCACGGACGTGTCCAAGGCCGTGTGGATACTATGAGCAGAGACACGATCATGCACCCAGCCCGTGTACAAGCAGGGTAAAATTTTTCCCAAAACACGGGCTACGACAAATCACCACGGTCGTGTGATGTGGTCGTGGCCAACATATAAATTTTCACACGGGCTTTGACAACTTCCCACGCCCGTGTCACCAAACCGTGGCCAACACTGTCAATTGACACATGAGCTGAGACTAGAAGGACACGGCTGTGCGATACGGTCGTGTGACCCCAACACAGGCGTGTGACACGCCCATGCCCCAAGACCGTGGTGGACACTGTCAAATCCAACATGGGCATATGACCGCTCACATGACCGTGTGCAAAGCGAATACCTTAGGACACGGCCGTGCGACACAGCTATGTGCCACAACACGCCCTCACCACACGGGCATGTGATTCAAACCAGGCCGGCCAAAATCCCCAAAATTTGAACAACACAGGCAAAACCCGAGCCACACGGGCGTGTGCCTCGCCTGTGTGACCCAAAATCTATATATAGGGGCCACTATTCATCATCTTTCTCATCAAAAACCCTAAAATCCAACACCCAAACCCTACCCCAACCCTCTCTAGCGCCGCCGCCGGTGTCTACAGTGCTCCCACGACCTTGCTGCCTCACCCACGACCGTGTTCTGCCTCATACCTCTCCCATTCGGTTCTATTTTCTCATTTTTCTTTCTAATTTTTACTAATTTATTCTATTTTTATTCTAATATCATATTATATTTAGGCTTAGCATTGTTTTACGCATGGAAGTGATTAAATAAGCATGAATAATCTAGAATGTTATAGAGAACTTTGTGATTTCATGCCACTTTGATTCACATTTTAGTGCCACTTTTTCCTATATCTATTCACATGCATGTAGTATAAATACATACCCATGTTTCTTAAATCTGATATCATGTTAGGATGGATAGATTATACTATTTAGGTTAATTCACATTTTAATCCAAATTGTTTTAATCACATTGATATTTATGTTTCTTCTTTTGAATAGTTTTTAATTTGATTTAATTTCAATTTTTAGGACTAACGTTTGTTATTTTGCTTTTAGGTACTATGTCATCGTCACGCGGTAAGAGAACTACCTCTTCTGCTTCAAAGAAATACAAGGGACCTGGTGGTTCATCCTCATCAAGACCCGTCATTGAGAACCGCCACCTATTCCTCTATTTTCCAAAAAGTTCCCAAGAGGAGTTGTTCCAAATCCTACGAGCTCGCCCCCTAGACGCCGAACCTTGCATTGACTGGGACGCTCTAGAACGAGTCTAACTCACCGATGCCATTCGAGCCTTACTATCCGCCAACCCATGGGGACAATTTTTCGACATCATCGAGCCCACTTATATGGAACTAACACTGGAATTTCGCTCTACATTTCATCTACAGGTGGTAATGACGAACCATGATAATCCAAGCACTATCCAATTCCACCTCGGTGGATTGGTGCGCCAACTGAGCATCCCCGAGTTTGGCATTGCGCTAGGACTCTATGTAAACGAGTTCATAACCGACGAGAACTTTTCCAAACTTTCCCATCGTATCCATCTCAAACCAGTCGATTGTTGGCACGAGATCGCCCCGGGGCATCCTATATATGACCCCATTCGCACCAAGGCAACCTCCCTTGTCCCATATTTGAGGTACCTTCACGCCCTCCTTGCATGCACTCTGACGAGAAGACGCTAAAGTACTGGTGTCGTCAACACACATGATGCATACTTCATTTCGATCATGGCAAACATTCACACCATTGACCTAGCTTTCTTCATCGCCCATGCTATCCAACACCAAACTGAAAGGTATTACAAGGGAGCGATATCCATGGGCCCGTACATCACACACCTAGCCCGCCACTTCGGGCTACTCAACACCGCGGCCCAAACGTCTTCATACACACTGATAGGCCGATGTCCCTTCAGGGCATCCAGACCATGCTACATATGAGGATGATCAAGCAAAGACCTGGAGCCGACCTTCTAAAGTTCCGACTCATCCAAGGGACCGAAAGGTATGAGGACATTACTGATGATGTCCCACCACCACCACTAGAGGAGGGGCCAGCTGAGCCACCACTACCTCGCCGCCCAGTTCATGCGGCAGCTTCATATGCTGACATATCTGAGTGCTTTTCACGATTCGAGCACCAATGCTTCCAGCGCTTCGTTGATATCGATGCCACACTTCAGCAGATATGCTAGCACCTCCACATCACTTCACCACCGCCACCGCGTGACCCATCTGAGGATTAGAGACCTCTATTCCTCTTAACTTTATTTTTATCTTAATTTATATTTTTTCACTGATCTCTATTTTTACCTTTTCTTTTCTTCTCTTTTATTTTCCTCTTTACTTTTACTTTTATTTTTAGTTCACCTTATCTTTTTCATTATTTGAATTCTAGTATATTTAGAACTTAATTTTTTTTCTTTCTTTATTATTAATTATTTCATATCGGCCAACCCCTAACAAACATATCCTATTAATCCAAATTTCCCACGACTGATAAATACTTTCGCAGTTTCAAAGGAGCTCTACAGCTCATATCCATTTGGAAATGTGACAACCCTGCCACAACTATCGGCTCTTTCAATTCCAATCTCCGTCTCACAAATTCATCCAAAATTCAGTGAGTTCCATCTCTTGCCCTATCTTATGATCTTGTGCTTCTATTGCTACTAATGTTATCTTTGTACATTGAGGGCAATGTACATCTTAAGTGTGGAGGGGGGAACTTACTTTCAGTCATTACATTCTCCTTAAAATCCCTGAAAATTTTTCTAACTTTTTGCATTATTCTCAAATCTGCATTATCTTCAGTCTCCTATTAGGAATTAATTCTGATTGAGTTATGATTTTTATTGATATGTTAAGAATTAAGACATAGGTGCTTGTACTTTGATTATTCAAACTTTAAAACATTAGGGAATCAAGCATGATAAGTTGAAATTTTTGAGAATCCAATTTTTTTCATAAGTTATTTTCCCTAATTTTAAGTATTATCTTGAGATTTGAAATTCGCGGGATTGACATCAAAAGCCATAATTCTGGTGAGATTTTTTAGCCTTTTTTAGCATACATTCTTTCGTGCTCACTTCTATTATTGCTTTGAGTGAGTCAATACTGATTTGTTATTCTAGAACTTGCTTCGATTATACAAGTCAAGACCACATCATTGATTTGATACACTGAGATGATAAAGGCACCTAGGATTTAACCCACTTACTCCACAAAAGCCTACCTCCATAAATTAACCCTTAGTGAACCCCATTGAGCCAACAACCTATTCTTTGACTTACCTCTAATTTTAACACATAACCTGTTTTTGTTGAATTCCATTCAATTACTTTGATCCCTATTTTTGTTGAGATTCGAGTTGAATTATTATCTAGCTTTATTCTCTTTTCCAGATTGTAAAGTTGTAAATATTCAATTTATTGTATTGTATTTGAATTGTTCTTTAAAGAAAACGTATGTATATTAAAGAAATTCAGTTGTAATCTCTAATAGTTCAATAGTTTTTGCATATTTCTATTTTAAGGCTACCAAGGCTAGAATGATGTCATCATAAGGCTTAGCTCGAGGAATATATTCCAGTGATAGAGATTTTTCTAGCTAAATAATTTTTTAGTTCAATCTCAATTCTAACCCTTTCTTTTTCAGCTTGTGACAACACCTCTAACCAAAGCCCCGTTACAACTGTTGAAAGACCTTTTGATCGATGTATCATATCAATCTATAGTGGTGGAGATTTGATTTTCTTGCAAGCCTATAGTAATAACTTTTTAGGTTGACTAGAGAGTGCTAAATTCTTGAACCCTAAACACTTTGAGTGAATAGAGTGAATCCTTAGTGAGGATGTCAATTCTTGTTGATTTTGATTAAGAGATAATTGCTTAGAAAAAGGAAGAAAACTTATGTTTCGATGATAAAATTCTCAACTTAAAGTATTTGAATCTTTAAGGTTCTGCTGATTGAATTTTTATTGTATGACTACTTATGAATTAGTTTAAAACATTTTTGATAAAAATTTGAGTTGAGAAGAATGATTCTTAACTGTGGATTGAGATTTTGCTTGAGGACAAGCAAAGGCTTAAGTATGGGGGTATTTGATAAACGATAAATTATACATATTTTTACCTCATGTTTAGCCTAATTTCTGGATGAATAACCATTAAATTTGTGAGAATTGGTGCTCTTAATCCTTCTATTTCATGTTTTATACTCAGGAGAGCACAGGGAAGAGAAAAGAACGAAAAACGGGTCTAAAACGAAGAAAATTGGCCAAAGTGTGAAAACGACATGGCCCAAGGATTCATCACACGACCGTGGCACACGGCCGTGCCACATAAGGTCCAACACGGCCCAGCCCTGACAAGCACGGCCAGGCCATACGGCCGTGCCACCCTCGACAGGCCCACACACGACCTCTTATCAATCTACACGGGCGTGGCACACGAGCATGTCCTTGTGTGAGGAAGTGCAATTTCACTCGGATTTGGATACTTAGAGGCTAAGAAAGGCATCCCAAAGCTCTATATAAAGACCCTAGGAGGCAACTCTAAGGGTGTACTCTTTCTCCCACAAAGAAGCGCCTTATTTCTGCCAACACGGAGAGTGGAAGCAAGGGATTACTCCAAGGGAAGCTGATTGATTCAACCCAGAAGCCGAATTCTACATCAAGACAGAAGATCTCCTTAAATTCCTTCAGGGGTTTTTGGGTTCTTTATGTTTTGTTATCTTATTTCTTTTGAGATGTCTTCTTTATTAATTATGAACTAATTCCCCCAAATACTTTAGGGGGATGAAACCTAAGATAGATCTTCTTATTACTTTATATTGAGTTATATGATAAATACTTGAATTGTTCTTAATTATGTGTTCTTAATTCTTGTTTTAATAATCCTAGGCATTAATTCAAGAAACTGATGTCCTTATGCAGAGGAGCAAAAGTCCCTGTTTAAGAGTAGATCTAGCATAATTAAGCGGAGTTGCATGCAACCCTAGACATAGGGCGACAAAAATCTGCCGGATTAGGGTCAAACCTAATAAGGGGATCCATAGATCGAGTTAATGCAAGACTAGGGGTTTTAACTAGAAAGAGATTTCAGTTAATCAACCTAGGATTAGTTGTTCTTATCCCCGACGGAGGTATTAACATAAGTTAGGGATCTCTACGGATCAAGTCAAGTGAATAAATCATCTAGCTCAAGAATTGATAACAAGTGAAGTTTAGGTGGATTCTCCCTTAAGTATTGCCCAAGCAATCAGTCTTTCTCAAAGAGCTTTTCCCTACTTTACTTTTTGTGCATTCTTAGTTTAATTTTAGAATTAGTTTAAGTTTTCATAAAAACCCCTTTTATTTCTAGGTTAAATAATAGAAAGAAAGTTAGTACTAGTACTTTTGGTTCCCTTGGGTACGATATCTCAGTCTTGCCACTAAGCTATACTACTGTTCGATAGGTGCGCTTGCCTCAAAGTCGTGATAATAGTTAGTTTTTGGTTCGATCATTATTATAAATTTTATTACTTTATATCACACATATCAATCATTTTTGACGCGTAAGCACTCCTAAGCCTACAGAACCTAAAAATCGACAAACCAAAGCCCAATTTCAGTAACTTAGCCAAGACTTAAATGATTCGCAACGAGATGTTCATCCATTACCTATCGAAACCCTTACCTTCGGTCGAGACAAGGAATCCACACACTCAACCCGTCGATTGGGAACAATTTCCAAACCCTTGATTAACTCCTAAACACCAAAAGGAACCCCTCTTAGAGATTAACCAAGAACGATATCAATTGACAAAATTGTTACTTATCAAGCGCAGGCAACCAACGATGGACAATAGAATCAATTGAAATAAAGGAAAGCAATGGAAGTAAGGGAAAACAATGGGAATTTGGGCAGTAAGGGGATATATTGAAAGAGAAAAAGTAGCAAAATTTGAAAGGAAAAGGAGAATAGCCGAATTTCAGAAAGAAAATAAAAAGAAAAAGAAAAAGATGATATTGATAATTCACCCTAACCCCTCAAACTCGAACACTATAATATTTTACTTCCCTCCCAACTCCTACACGGCACCAATATAAAAATATTTCTCATGCGCAAACTTGAACACAATACCTCCTTCTCACCAACACTCCGCTTCACCACCGGGCTAGCAAGCCCATTCTGTTAATAGTTTACCAACTATTAAACTTAAGCCCTTTAGGCCAGATTTAGGCTTTATTTATAAAAATTCTAAAATTTTCCCACGTCATGATTTGAACTTGGGACCTCCCACACACACCCAAAGCACTTAACCACTGAAGCAAACAATTATTTGTGTCACCCATTCACAAAACAAAATTAAAATTTTTGGGGCGCTACAATATGTATATAAATGTTTATTTTGCGATAAAGAATATTGTAACATTATTTGTGCTATAAGAATAAAACTACTTATTCTCGATTGTGTTATGTCAGAATATGTATATATTTGTATATATTTAAGATTGCGATGTCTTATGACAAAAATGATAAATTATTTAATTGTGATGTGTTTGGATAAATTATTAATATAGAAAAGAATGCCCAATTAAGAGTGTTTGATAGAGTCACTGGTTTAGTTTTCATGCCATAGTGTCCATTTGATAGGTGGAGATTCAACGCTTTATAAGTGTTATAACCAACATTTATTGCATGTTATATTCACCACCCTATGTGTGTTATATTTGATTCAGCGCTTTATGCATGTTATACTAGTGTAGTTGGTGGGATCAGTGCATTTATTCTCAACCCGTTTTTTGGTGCATATTTAGGTGTGATGGTGGATTGATCCATACATCTGTCCTCAAATCTGAGTCAGTTAATAAAGGCTAAACTAATAAATTGAATGTAATATGTATAAGCGATATTTGATTATGTTTATAAAATGATTATTGAAATTGAATCATGATATGAAAAATGAGATGCTAATTACCCGAGTGTGCATCGATATTATGGATATAAATGATGTAAACTAGATACTTAGATGGTGTCTTATTATTTTTTTTTTTATGGAAACTTAATGGTTAATGTAGTTGATGAAAAATATGGTTAATGGTTATAATGTTTTATGTATACATTTATAAGTGTTACTTAATTACATTTTATTACTTATTTATTGAATTCTAATTATGTTTATAACATCTCATACCTAGTTTGGTCGCAGAACTCAAGCTATGGAACACCACATTAGCCACTTGTGTGACTCTCCATTAACACCCAATCTAACCTCCAACACACTGCATGTAGAACATGGAAGATGCTTAAGTTATCAATGTGTAGTAGAATATCATATAAGAACTCTTATAAAAACATAGGAAAACAATGAAAATATTTTCTGTAAAACCTTTTGCAAGTAAACAAACAAACCGTTAACGTTGTCAATTAGCTTTAGATTAGATTTTTCTAGAAATGGCAAAATGTGGTTGTAAAAAGAGCAAGAGTGGAAAGGTGTACCATTTGTAAGTCTAAATTTAAGGGTGTCTTATGTTTGAAGGATCTTGATCGTTGGAATCAAGCTTGCATTATATAAAATTTGTGGTCTACCTTAGATCATGCATGATCTCTATGGGTTGGTTGGACTGAGGATTATGTGTTTAAGGGAAAAAACTTGTTGCAAGTTTCTCCTTTTAAAAGTAGTAATTGGACCTAGAGGAACTTCTGAAGTTCAGGTGTTGGATGGAGCATATTATAGATGCCAAAAAGGAGAACTCATTGTATCATGGCAAAAGTATCCAATGAGCAAAGTTTGGAATGGAATTAGAGTTCAACCAACTAAGGTCAATTGGTGAAATTTGTCTGTAGTTCCTTTTCACATCCTAAAATGTTCATTGATAATTTGGATTACAATTCTAAAGCAACCAATTAGGGATAGGCTTTATGCTAGATTGATGCAAATTGGTGGTTGTTCTTTTTGTCTGTCATACAGAATTGAGAAAAAGAAATCATTAGTTTTTTAAATGTAGCTTGTAACACCAATAACATTTTTATATTTTAAAAGCAATTATAAATCAAGATAGTGTACAATTGATTTCTCGATAAAGAAAATAAGAAAATGAAAGTGATAAAAGAGAAGGTTGAGGAGTATCAAAGAAAGTTAAATTGAATAGTACATTGTAGTATACTAAATTAAAGTTAGGATAGATGTAAAAAGTTTTGAGGCTAAGTATAATTATTCGAAATTTGGGAGAATGAAGTATAAACATGAGAAAAATTGAAGGACCATAAGAGAAAATAACTAAAATTTCTTATGACATGAAATTGGTGTGTAGGGACCAAATTGAATAAGTGAAGAAATATGAAGGACTAAATTACAATTTTACCAAAAGTGAATAGTGACTCAATGATAAAATTTTGAAGAAATATGAAGGATAAAATGGTTATTATTTAAATTAGAAAATTATATGGTGTAATAATTAAGAAAGAAAAGTGTTAAATTATGAATGGTTGAAGAAAATTCTTCATACTTCCAACACCACTTATATATACATGAAAGGGTACTTTCATTTCTATATAATTTGGTCCATTACCATGAAATTTCACTTTTTCTCCCAAATTCCTTGAAAATTTCCTTAGCTACTCAAAAGGAGAAGTGAAGTAAAGATCATAGAGAGTTAAAATATATATTGGAAGAAAGAAATTGGAAGTGGAAGTAGAGAATGTGGTGGAAAAAGTGAGGAAATTAGAGAAACAAAGTAAGAACTTCAAGAATTGCACTTTATTTAATTTTAATCAAGTATAGAGTATACTAAATTAGTTGTATTAATTGTAAATGTGCAAATATTATGAATGAAAATTAAATCAGTATATCAAAGTAGTGGAAAAAAAGGACTAAATTGTAAAGTAAGAAAAATAAGTTATGTGAAATTAAATGTTGAAAAGAGAATACAATTGATGTGACGAAATTGTGATGATATAAAAAGTGAATGTGTGGGAAAATTTCAACTTACATTATGTTTTTTTTCATAATAAGGACTAAATTATAATGTGTACAAAATTTTATGTGTGAAATAAGGTATTGTGTTAGGAAGTTTAAATGTAATATTGAGTGTTAGTGAATTAATTACAAAGTGATGTTAAGGTGAAATTATAGTAAATAATGAATTTTTATGATCTTAGGAATTAAATTGTAAACTTGTGAAATTTATAATTGAAATAAGAGAAGTTATGATAAAACTATATGTTGATAATAAGTGATTTCTAAGTATTAAATTTGACAATAATTAAAAGTATAATGATTATGTATGTCTAAATAAAAGTTAATACAAAGATCCATGAAAGAGTAAATATTTGCATTAGAACAGTTTTTGAACAGCAACAGTGGTTCAACTTTGAAAACTCGCCTAAAATTGTGAAAATTGATTTAGAAGTTGAATCAAATATAAAATTAAATCTTATTAAGTCTAGTTTTTCATAGAAGAAATGGTGTAAGCAATGGAATTGTAGATTATGAGATATAATAAATTTTGTGAGACAAGGTTAAAATGATTTTGGGTTCCCCTGTTCTAACTTTTAAAAATCATTATAATTTGTAAAACAAATGTTTAGGATATGAAATTTATATTCCTAAAATTTTAATGAGTCTATTTTCAATGGAATCAAATGGAAACCTAATACAAGAACATGGAAAGATTTTAAGAAAAAACTATATTAATTGGCTTAAGTAGAAACTTTGAAATTTTTGTGGTATAAATCTCATTGAGTCTAGTTTCAAACACACCAAGTGGATCTTAATTTCAAATTCTATAGACTGAGATATAACTAAATTGGTGATAATGTAACACCTGCATACTCGACCTGATCACTGAGTCTAGGAATCAGGATGTCACATTCGTTAACGGAGCAATTACTGAAAATTTCATATCAATTTATGATATTATTTAATTAATGTAGATCATTTAACTCATTTTAATAATAATTGAATTTACGACAAAAACTAATTATGAGTTAAATGAGTTCATTAAAACATCCACAATTGATAAAAGGCCAAATCATAAAGTTCATAAAATTTTTTGAACTGTCATCGGGACATTGGTGAATATGGTGAACTTGTCGTCGTGACGTGGTCTCCATTTTCCTACAAGTTCCACATTTTACTTTTATTTATTTTTTATATCATTACCTAAACCTATTCAAATGTCGTAACTACCACTTCATTTTACATATCATCCACTTACATCTATTTCTAATATCAAGTCCTCATAAAAGCATGATATTCAATCAAAGATAACAAAGTTTAAAAAATTAACACAATTATTAAAGATTTATAAATAAGACCATTAGAGGACCTGCAATTTCAAAAGTAGTTTACCCGCTTCATGTATATTTCATATTTATTCCTAAATTGTACCAATCAGTTTAATTCTTCATAAAATTTTAACAAAGATTTCAATATCACATCAATTAACAATTATTCACTTATTATTTTATCAATTCTTTTAAACATACTCACATGTATTAATCATTCTATCACTTACAACTATTTTGAAACATTTCAAATTCATCTACTATATATATATATATATATTTCCCCCTCCTCCCTCTGCATTCCACATATTAGAATATTTAGCTTTTACTATATAACATGCTTATATGCAACAATATCTATAATTCCACTATTTACTTATGTGTTCATATCAAAGCTAGTCTCTTGAGTCATAGTCACTAAATTATTTATATCTTGAGCTATAGAATTTAGAATTAAGATACGGTTGATGTTTTTGAAACTAGACTCATATATATTTTTACCATAAAAATTTCAGAATTTATAATTTAACTTATAAGTACAGTAAATTCTTTAAATTTGTCCATGTTCTGCTACTTGATAGTTTCAACCTTTCTTTACTAAAAATTAATTATCTCTTAGTACGGGGTTCAGATGATGTTTCTGTCTATTTATCTCAAAAATAAAATTATTGATAATTTAATCTTATAAATTTAAACCCCTAATCATTTTTTTACAATTATTTATGATTTTCCAAAATCAGAATAGGGGAACTAGAATCCACTCCGACCTTGTTTCATGAAAACTAATATATCTCAAAATATAAAATTCCATTTCTTTCAGCGTTTCTTCCATATGAAACTAGACCAAATAAGGTTTAATTCCACATTTAATTCAATCTATAAATAAATTTCTATAATATTTTGGTGAATTTTCAAAGTTAAGTCACTGCTACTGTCCAAACTGTTTTAATTAAAATATTTTCTTTTTCATGGTTCTTTACATTATCTTTCATTCAATTACACATAATTGACATACTTTTGACTTCTATACAATTTATTCACTTATGTTTTTGTGTATATTATATATCCATTCTTAATCTTAGTACTTTTCACCATACAAATCACATTCTCTCTTACCAATTTAGTGTTTTAAGTCTCTATTCTTCATCAAAAACTTTCTATTTCTAGTATTTAGATTAAATACATGTTTCATACATCTCACTCAAAACATATTTGACTCAACCTATTGAAATATAATTAGGTTTAGTATTAAACTTACCTCCTTTGTCAAGAATTTCTTCATTTCTTCTTCATTTCCATGCATTTCTCATCTTCACCACTTTCCTTCCTTTTTCGTCTCATTTTCTCCACTTTCATCTACTATTTTCTTGCTTCTAAATTGATGAAAATATTATCTATAATCTCTACTTCATCTTCTCTTTAATATCTAAGGAAATTTTCAAAAAATTTCGATAAAAAGGTAGGTTTCATTGCAAAGGACTAAATTATAAATTAAACAAAACTTCCTTTCTCACCCTTTCACTCATGTTGGAAGGATGATAAATTTCCTTCATCCTTCCCTTCTTTTTATACTACTTTTATTATATCTCAAATTTAAGGATATTACATTTATACTTGTCCCATAGAAATTTTTGTATATTTACATTTGTAACACCCCAAACCCGGCTCAAACGTCATGGCCGAATCTGGCAGTGCCACATTGAAGTGAAACGTAAAACTCATTGTCTTTGGAAATCTCTAAACCAAGTAATCATTTTGTGATGAAACCGTGACCTAAAAACGGGTTATTCATTTTCAATTAGTGCGTCGTTTGTTGAGTTATTTGCTTTAAAGCGTACTTTCGTCTGAAAACCCCGACTTGATTTAACCTCTTTGTATGCATCAAAGCTTAATTTAAAAACCTTGCACTATTATCAAAAGTTACTTTCTTTAAAACGTTATTAAATTTCAAAACTATCTTTTAAAGCGGAAGCATGACTTTCAAAAACAGTTGTGTATGTATCGTAAAAACACTGTTACTTTTTAAAACTCGAGTGTTATGCTAGCGATTATATTCAAAGCGAAATAAAAACCCAAAACTAAAAATAAAAACCAGAAAAGGCCTTATTACACAGCAAAACCTAAATGAAATATTTATAAATCAAAAGCTAATATAAACCAGTATGGATGTGTGGCCACCATCGAGTCCCTCGCAACACCGATCTGCCTAACGTTGGGGATTACCTGTACAGTTAAACAGAAGGTGAGTTTACGAAAACTCAGTGTGTAATCCCTTATAGAACAGTATGCAGTAACAGTTCAGGCCTGAGCCCATTACAATAAACAGTTTTAGATGGGCCTTAGCCCAATACAGTAGCAGAATCAGAACAGAAATGCAGCAGAAATGCAACATAAATCCCACCCCAACCCAGCCAACACACCATTCTGTCCCGCCAGTCACAACATGTGGGGTTACAATCGACCCACCTAGCCAAGCACACCAAGATTAGCACCAGTTGTGGTACTAATCGATATCACAGCAAAGCTACCAATAAACAGGACGGCTATAAGCCATAAACAGGATGGCTAAAAGCCATAACACTTCCTCCGTCCATAATAACCCACCTCCATGCAGAATGTCATGTCATAATATCATAGTGTAATCATAGTCATACATAACATAGGAAAATCAATCATGTTACCTCTAGGGGCATAACGGTCATTTTTACCCTATAGGGGCAAAATGGTCATTTTTGCTAGAATGGGTCTAGGCACACTTATTGGCCCATCAGGAGGTCCACAATCGTCTCGGGCAACTCGTGTAACCTCAACATGCATAGCAGTATGAATGGGCCCAAAGCCCATTATGCGGCCCATATAGACCCACACGCTCGTGTGGCCCACTAAGCCCAGAAACGACCTTAGCCATGTATATGACACAGCCGGGTTCAATATTCCCACATGTCTGTGAGATTTACCCGTGTGGGGCCCACGAGCCCATTGGGCCCACACGCCCATTTCGGCCCAACATGGCCATGACGGCCTAAGCCCATGAAATCACTCATGGTGGCCTCTATAGTCTTTCACCCATGATTCTAGGCTTAGATCACCATACGTGCGATCACACACTCTGTGGCACCAACCGCAAAGTTTTTGGCTTTTTGGCTTTTCACCGACTACCTATTACAGGGTAATGTTACACACCTATTTATGAAATCGGGTGAATCGCCACGAGTACTCCCACCTACATTCAATCATAAGTTTCGGTTAACAGGCTAACAAACGAGCCAAAGCAACCCCTAATTCGAACACTTATACTTCAAATATTACCTATCACTTGACTAGATCAGTCAATTGTGGCTCAGTCACCCTACCGCACCTGGGCGGAAAATCCCAAACCGCTGACACTTTACGTTGCTTAAATTTAGGGGTAAGGGCTACGAGTCCGTTCCAGTTGGCACCTTTTCTGATCCCTCCTCAGAATGGCCACCACTTACCACCATTGATAGCCCTTTAAGCGACATACCATCGGAAACCCCTTCACTCATCGAGAATTCTAGAAGCCCAATAACCACCACATCTACACAAGAATCACCACCTTTCATTAGACTCATACCTAAAATATAACACCATCACAACAAAAACCCATGATTCTTTATGACATACTCGCAACCACTTACCAACACAGCGGAGCCGATTACAGACCAATGAAGTAGTGCACAAAGAATCGTGAATGGGGATAAGCCTAAAAGAGTAGATAAAAGAAGGGTAGATTTGGCCATAAGAGAAAGTGGAACATTCAGCTTAGCAAAAGTGCAGAAGAGGGAAAAAGATCAATCAAATACTCACTGGTTGCCAGAGGAATAATTGTCAAAACTGAACTCAAGGATGACGAAATAAAGAAGGAAAAATCGGCCAAGAACTAAAGCTAAAACATTTAGAGAGTCAGGGAAACAGGGTATCCAGCCAACACCAGAATTGGGCAAGGAAAGAAAGTTCACAAAGAGAGTAAAAGGGACAATAGGGAATCGGTTAAAGTAACCCAAGAGAAAGGATGAAAGAGTTATTGAAATGGGCTAGAGAATATTCGGCCAAGAAAGGGATGAAGAAGTCAGCCAAAAGAAAACACGAAATGAGGGAGAGAAAAGAAGAATGAGTCATACAGGGAGTCGGCTAACAAATTATCTGACTGAAAATGGGAGTATAGTTGAACAATAAGCAGAAAACAACACAAACCCGAAAGAACAAAAGAAGCCGAAAACGTAATAGGGGAATTCAGCAATTGCAACAAAAACTCCAAATGTGCACTCAACTCCCCAAGCCAAATTCTTGTGTGCCAAGAGTCCACATTCGGCAAACTAACTCCCTTCTTTCAAACACCACACTTTTCTCCCGACAACACTCCACCAACTAGTTTGAACTACATTCAAACTCCTCCATCCAACTTTCCTCCTCAAATTTCTCCAACAAATGTCTATCCATATCCCTTAATTTTCTCTCCACATATCTTTCCATAACAAAATCAACTCTACTTAGCAGTGTTTCGATGCAACTCTACCACCATCACGAATTAGGCAGCAAAATAAATACCCAATGCGCAACCCAAGACTTGAACCTCAGACCTCCAACAATTACTACATGCCACATAGCACTACACCACAAATATTTTTCTATCATATTTTAACCAATTTAATTAAAGAATCCTACTATCTAGAACCAAGGGCCCTATTCACTTAAAATTAAAATTTTTACTAAAGCCCAAGTTTGAACACAGGACTTCTCCAACACTTCACAGGATACATAACCACTAAAGCAGACATATATTTGTATCACTTTCTTGCACCACTAAAAACTTATGTGAAGTCTCCTATATGTTCCCTTGCTCAAGGCCCAATACTTCTAGGCCCAAATTCAAAGCGTTACAATAATATAGTCCCTTTCTTAATTTAATACATCATGTCATGCTTATTGATTTAACTCTCTTTTGATATCTTGCAACTTTTATTTTCTTTGATCTTATAACTTATTTCGCTAAGATTTTATCTCATATTAATTATGACCAAAGGGGTCTTGAGAATGTTACAGATTGTCTCAAATATATAGCCTTGATAAGAGTATGTTACATATAAGCATGATATGTTAAGAGCCAAAGATTCATTTATATATATACATAAAAACATTAAAGAAGTAGAATGGAGAGGAGGAGAAGAGAAATATGATAGAAGAGCAATATTGCATAATGAATTTGCTAATACATAAGAAAAGTTCAAAAATATTGATAAGGTACTAAGTGAGTGATGATTGTAAAATGAATTAAGGTAGTCCTAATTGATAATGTAACACCCCTAACCCGTATCCAACGCTAGACTAGGGCTAAATGCATTACCAGACAAATCAGAACTTTTACAAGCAAATTCTCTATCATCAACATCATATCATTATCAAACATCATCATTATGTCCCTTACGAAGGTCTTCCAAACCTTAAATATGCATTAGAGGAAATTCGAGACTAAATCAAACACTTAGAAAATTTTTTGAAACTTAAACATATTTCAAAGCTACAGAGGTCACACACCCGTGTAGTCAGACCATGTGCCTCACACGGCTACCAGACACGTTCATGAGTCTAGGCTGTGGCAAAACAGGGCATACATACTAACTTTTTCACACGGCCACAGGACACGCCCGTGTGCTTGGCCGTGTGAAAATTAAAGGAGCTACTGACTTGTGCACATGGCCGATCACACGCCTATGTGACTAGCCTGTGTGTCACCCACGGCCACTAGACATGCTCGTGTACCTAGGCCGTGTCAGTCCTGTAGGGTATATTGACTTAATTCAAAGGGTACCCCAAGGGACACACGACCGTGTACTATGACCGTATGTCACACACAGCCGAGACACACACCCGTGTCTCTACCCGTGTGGACAGGCCATTTGAAAGGCCAACTTTGCCACCCATTTTGGGTCATCCCTACAATTAACAATTATGCATCATATAAACCACAAATTCAGCCAATTTCATGCCCAAAACATACACCATTATGACCAATTCTATATCAACCAATTCACACATTATTTCCATATCAAAACATACCACAATCATAACAAACCACTTGCTGCAATAACACATCATATACCATTTCAATTCATGACCCAAAATTTATCAAACTCACCACTTGTTTCATACCAAAATGACCATTTTCAAATAGGCCATATAGACATCATAAAGCATACCAAAATGCGTCACATGTTATAAGCCAAATTCAAATAAAAAAAACCAACCATTAGTTAGCCATATCACATGGCATAACATATATACATCACAAAAACATACTCAAACTTATCTAGCTTATACATGCCATAATTAACCATTTATAGTTTCCAAATGTACCAAAACAAGTTTAGATAGTGTGGTGATGATCCTTGATCGCGATTTGATGAAGTAATAAAATCTGATCGTACCTGGAAACTAACTAATATCATGATAAAAGGCAAGTGCACCTATCGAATAGTAGTATAGTTAACGATAAGACCGGAATATCGAATCCAAGGAACTATGAGTACTGGTAATGACTTTCTTTCTATTATCTAGCCTAAAAATAAAGAGGGTTTGGTTGTAAACTAAACTAACTGAAGAAGTGACAAAGAGTAAAGTGGGAGATTACTTTTAGGAAAGACTGATTCATTAAGGCAATACCTAAGAAAGAATCCACCTAGACTTCAGTTGTTATCTAACTCTGAACCAGATGATTTCTTCATTTGATTTGATCCGCAGAGATCCCTAAATTATGTTAATACCTCCGTCGAAGATAAGAATAACTAATCCTAGGTTGATTAACTGAAACCGCTTTCTAGTTAAAACCCCTAGTCTTGCATTAACTCGATCTATGGCTCTCCATATTAGATTTGACTCTAATCCGGCAGATTTTCGTCGTCCTATCGCTAGGATTGCGATCAACTTCACTTAATTGTGTTGGATCTACTCCTATGTAGGGACTTTTGCTCCTCTATATAAGCACATTCGACTTAAATCAATATCTCGGAAACATCAATTTAAGAGTTAAAAACATAATTAAGAACAAATCAAATATTTGTCACACAGCTCAGATAACAATAACAAGATCTGTCTTAGGTTTCATCCCCTTAGGTATTTAGGGTTTTAGTTCATAATTATAAAAGAAAACATCTCAGAAGATATAAAATAACAAAACATAAGAAAACTCAAAACTCCTAAAAGGAGTGAAGGGAGATCCTCTGTCTTGATGTAGATCCTGGCTTTTGAGATGGATCAATCGGCTTCCCTTCGAGTAATTCCCTCCTTTAACTCCCCGTCTTGGCGGGAATAAAGGTCTCCTTGGTGGGAGAAAAGCACACTTTTGTAGTTGCCTCCAAAGGTTTTTATATAGAGTTTTGGAATGCCTTTCTTAGCCCCTAAGTAGCATTTTCCGAGTGAAATTGAACTTCCTCACGACAGGGACACGCCCGTGTGCCATGCCCGTATGGATCGAGGCCCAGGCCGTGCTTGAGTCTGTTAAAGTGGCACGGCCGTGTGGCACGGCCATGTGGCTAACCTCCAGGCCATGTTGATTACTGAACTGGGGCTAATTTGCCCCATTTTTGGCCCATTCCTTGCTCTTTTCTCTTCTCTAAGCTCATCTGAGTATAAAACATGAAATTAAAGGTTTAAGAGCAACAATTTACACAAATCAAGGGGTAACATCCAGAAATTGGGCTAAACATAGGGTAAAAATATGTATAATTTATCGTTTATCAATCCTCGACGATCCCCGAGCTTTAGGTAGCTTCGATATCTATAAACAAAGTAAACATAAACAAAGTAAGCTACAAAGAGCTTAGTAAGCCATATACAAATAAACTTATCACAAATCACATTTATAAGTCAAATCATTAACATATATCATGGTAAAACACAATCTCAAACGTATATATAACCCATTCATTTCCATGTACTCATATATATTATATGGCACATATACATACCTTTCATTATCAAATATCAAATATATTTCAAACGTACTTGAATTGGATTGTAAATATGCATACTCATTCATTTCTCAAAATACCCATTGAACCATTCGGAATCAAAAGGATACTTGGTTAACTCAGAAAGATTGTACAATGCCAATGTCCCATACGTGGTCTTACACGTAAATCTCCAATTGATGCCAACATCCTGGATGTAGTCTTACACGAAAACACATATCGGATCCTATGTGATGACATATGTATCCTAGCTATTCCTAAGGTTCGAACGGGACTTTTCGTACTTGATCACATACTCAGAACTTATTTCTGATTCCACATACTCGGCTCTCATAGAAACTTAACAAAACTCAATCATATATATACAATAATAAATCAATTTAATACATTTATTTGTATATAGACTTACCTCGTACGGATTCGAAAGATAACGATCGGCTAATCAGCGACTTTCGATTTTCCCCGATCTAGTTCCGTTTTCTTTGGTTCTTGATCTATATAAATTCAAATTTAGCTCTTTTATTCACCAAATCATTCAATTCAATCCAAAAACATATAATTAGGGCATTTTACACTTTAGCCCCTACAATTTCATATTTTAACAAGTTAGTCTCTAATTCAAAAAATCACATAATACACAAAATTCACCTAGACCATAGCTTGGTTGAATGTTCATATAGCCCATACAAGTCCTCACATTTCATTTATTTCACAATTTAGTCCACTAAAATGTCATTTTCTCAATTTAGCCTAAATTGCTCAAATTCATCAAAAATTCAAAGACAAACAATATTAATCTCACACATATCTTTCATTTTTCACCAACATTCATCACAAAGCTTCTAATTTCATCAATGGCATAACACAAAATTATCATCAAATTCTAACATTGAAGCATGGGCTTATTAGAACAGTAAGTAACAATCTCAAAAACATAAAAATCATAAAAAAAAATCAAAACCAACCTTAATTTGAGCTTGGAAATAGCCGAATGTTAAAACTCAAGAACCCGAACTTTCTTTCTTCAATTTTTGGCAATATGGGACATAAAATGGCCACTTCATGCTTTTGTTTTATTTAATCATACCTTAATTTGCTAATTACCAATTTATCCATTATTATTAAACATATAAAACACATATATTAAGGCCATAAATGTCCACTACCTTTTGAAATGGTCTAATAACCATTTAAGGCCATCACATTTAATAATACACATTAATTTAGCCATTAATCAAATAATTAACCACGTTTACTTTTTATGCAATTTACTCCTTTTTGTAAAATAAGCATTCAAACGGACAAATTAAATCACAAAAATTTCACGTATATCAATTTACATGCTATAGACACATAAATAATATTAAAATATTTTTTGGATTAAGATATGTGGTCCCAAAACCATTATTTCGACTAGGGTCTAAATCGAGCTGTTACAAATAAATTGATTGGTATATGTTGGTAATAGTTATGGTATATAGAAAGAGTAAATTGTATTAGTAAGTTGAAGTCTTCTAATGGACTTATTTGTAAAACATTGATAATTGTGTTAATCTTAATACCTTTTGTAACACCCTGAATTTTAAGGCTAGAAGTTTTGAGTTTTGTGGTTAGGATCAGTGAGAAGGTTGTGCCATTGTGTTTAGTTGCAAGTTTAAATGACAGAATGGGCCAGCTGGTCTGGTGGTTGGTTGTGTGTTAGTTTAGCTTGGGATCCCGAGTTCGAGTCCTCATATGTGCTTTGAGGAATCTATTTTATTTTTTGTTGCTTTTCAGTTTTGAGTATTTATTTGTTTATTTATTTTTGTTTTTTTTCTTCTTCTTCGTTCTCCCCTCCCTCTCTTCTCACGTTAGACCTTCTTTCCTTTTTTTTAGTCTTTCTGCTTCGTTGTTTTGTTCCTGCACCACATTCGTCTTCAATCATTATGGTTCATCGATGGGGTTGGGTGCTTATCTCGTAAATTAGGTGTTGGATTCGTAACTCTTTTAGTTCTTTTTGTGTATTGAGGATCCGATTTGGTGGTATTCTATAATTTTATGTATGTTGGGAATCTTTTCCCTCATTGTCGAACTTTCGACTTGTTCTAGGGAATTTGAAATTTGTTTGTGTGTTTGGAAAATAGACCTTTTGAAAGATCAATTAATATGGTGATGGCTGGAAATTGACTGTGTTTTTTATATAATTTTGGGTTCTTAAGGTTTGGGGTTTGTTTTGATGTCATAAAATTAAATTTTTGACCAATTTTGGTGTGGTTTCGTAACCACATGAGTGGCCACACGGGCGTGTACTCTCACATGGGCGGTTCACACAACCATGTACAATTGGGAATTAAAGTTTCTTGGCTAATTTGGGTGCCATATGGCAATATGGCTGATTTGGGGAAATTAGTCAATTTTTACACAGTTATGTCCCTTGGATACACGGGCATGTGCAATTGGGAATTTAAGATTTTTGGTTATTTTTGGTGCCACACAGCTTGGCCACACGGGCATGTGTACCGACAAGGGTGTGTGGGATCCCCACACGGTCATGTCTCCTCTACTCTTAATTTTTAGTACTTTTGGACAGTGAGATACACGGGCTGCTCATATGAGCGTGTGCCCCCTTCACACAGGCGTGTGTGGCCTCTACATGGGTATCTAAACCCCCCACACAGCCTAGGCATTTTCTACACGACCGGGCCACACAGCCATGTGGCCTTATGTCGCTAAATTTTGTACTGTACCTATTTTTTACTTATTTGTGGTCATCTGTGCTCCAACCCTCAGGTAGGCCTTAGTAAGGGTGGTTAGGACTCTGTTTTGGCTTGAACTTATCTGTCATAAATCGTTGTAGTAGTTAAGTGACTCATTAATATGATGCTGCTTAATCTTTGAATATTGTGATATAATATTCTAAATTTGGTTGATTAAACGTGCATATTTTTTATTATATTTGTTTGATGTGTGATTGTCTTAAAATTATGTACATCGATTCTATAATTAACTGACTGATTACGAGATTCTGCGTCTGTGTGACTGATAATGTATAGTGTGTAATTTTGCATTTGCATTTTGATTTTGGGTTTGGGATATGAAAAGAAGGAAGTCTGATCTAATTTGGTAGTTTTAACTACAACTTATCGGTATAGCGGGTTACCGTATTGTACCACATGTACGTCAGCTCTACTACGTACTAATATCTGATCTGGCAGTTTAACTACAACATGTCTATACAGCAGATTACCGCATTATATTGTACTGCATATACGCCAGCTCTGCTACGTATTAATATCTTAGTGGCTCAATCTACATATATGGTGTGTAAGGTTGGATGGGCCTTTCAAGGTACTGGGTGGTGTGTTTGGTTGGATGAGCTTAATTAGCTCTTTTGGGGTGTGATCGGGAGACAGAGAGGTGTTTTGGTTGGATTGGAGGGTTTTGTTACCTGACTGCATTCATACGCATCTATTGAGTGTTCTAAACGTAAGATTAATTGACTATTTTTTGGTTGAGTGAATAACATTAGTGTCCAAGTGTCTGTGTGTGACTTGGAGTGTTTGAGTTGTTTTGTTCTATTGGGACATTGGTTCCAGTTTACTTTCTATTTCTACGTATATCTATAAGTATGATTTGCTATCGTTTGATACTTGTAATTCTGTTTTAGTCGCGTTTTGGACTCACACTGTCATGTAGCTCACCTCCTTAGTTTTCCTTTTCAGGTACTCGCTAAATCTATAGCTAGACTCGGCACGTCAGAGCTCTCAAACAGCAACATTTAGGATCAACTTTAACAGTATTTTTAATGAATTCTACATTTATAAACAAATGGTTTAAATTGTAATTTTATTTTGAATATTATGGTATAAATTTTTTGTTTTACGAGCGTAAGCGTCTTTTCGACTAAAATTATTATAATATCGGGATTTTACAACGGAGAGTTTTATGTAACTTAAATATAATTTATTTTCTAGAGGGTTAAACTAAAATTTTTCCTACGATCACTTCATTGATCAATGTAACCTCTGAGATTCAGCCTAAACTTTTAAGTTTGGTTTTGAGGCGTTACATTTAGTGGCATCAGAGCCAGGTTTGCAAAAACTTGGCTGTGTTTTTATGTATCCGTGTGTACGCATGTCCATTTTAAAAAAAAAAGGTTTTGATAAACCATACCACAGTATTTTGGAATGATATGTGCTTCACTAATTTTGAGGAGATAAAATGTCTGAGACTTTAATGCTGGTCCAGGGTGGAAATTTGAAATTGTAAGATTAGAATTGTAGATTTTTATATTTATTTTATGTTCATTTTCTGAAAATGTAGATACTCTAAGTTAATCACAAGACCGATATGGATTATGATGGTAAGCATGATCGTGATGGCCAGTTTGGTGAGACTTTCGAAAAGCTGTTAGCTTCTCTAGGACATGTACCTATTTAGGAGTTAGAAGTCAATGCAATTTTGCCAGCTTGGGGTAACGATAACCTGGAGGTTGGTACCAATGAGTTGACTCGAGTAGTGAGAGAGGTTCTAAAAAATGTTTTTGAGGATAATTTAGTAAGAAATAGAGAGTTGGTTCAAGGTAGGTATGTGGATTGTGGGAAGAGAAGAGATCGCAGTCTTTTAAGGTTGGAGCCTCGGCCTGCGAAGCGTGTTAGAACGTAATTAAAAGTAAAAAATGGTAATGTCGAATGTTCAAGTAGTGGCGTAGACATTCTGATTTGTGGCCACTATAAGAAGCGTCATTTGGGTTACTATTGGAAAAAGTTGGGAGCATGTCCCAGATTCGGGTCTACAGAGCATCAAATTAGGGAGTGTCCGCGATGAAATTAAGACATGTATAATTGTCTGTTGTAGTGATTTTTTGTGTTATTTGTGGGAATGATATTGATTGCTTATTTGTTAGATAACATTTGTGTGTGTGATGGATAAATAAGTACATGCGCCAATAGCTAAGTGTTCTGAATATGTGTTTAAGGTCTTAAGTTTGGTATGGTACTGCTCAGATTAGAGTGCGTAGCTGGAGCATGGTGGTGTAGCTTATGCTATACAACTGTACTCTTAGTGGGAAATTTTAGGGACGAAATTTCTTTAAGGAGGGGTGAGTTGTAACACCCTGAATTTTGGGGTGAGAAGTTTTGAATTTTGTGGTTAGGGTCAGTGAGAATGTTGTGCTACTGTGTTTCGTTGCACATTTAAGTGATCGAATGGGCTTGCTAGTCTAGTGGTTGGTTATGTGTTAGTTTAGCTTAGGGTCCCAAGTTCGAGTCCTCATGTGCACTTTGAGGAATTTATTTTATTTTTTATTGCTTTTAAGTTTTGAGTATTTATTTGTTTATTTATCTATTTTTTATTTTTATTTTATTTTATTTTTTTCTTCTTCTTCGTTCTTCTCTCCCTCTCTTCTCACGTTAGACCTTCTTTTCTTTTCTTGACTCTTCTTGCTTTGTCATTTTGTTCCTGCACCATATTCGTTTTCAATCGTTGTGGTTCATCAGGTGAGGTTGGGTGCTCATCTCACGAATCAGGTGTGGGATTCGTAACTCTTTTAGTTCTTTTTGTGCATTGAGGATTCGATTTGGTGGTATTCTACAATTTCATGTGTGTTGGGAATCTTTTCCCTCATTGTTAAACTTTCTACTTGTTCTGTGGGATTTGAAATTTGTTTGTGTGTTTGGAAAATAGACCTTTTGAAATATCGATTAATGTGGTGATGGCTGGAAATTGAGTGTATTTTTATATACTTTTGGGTTGTTAAGGTTTGGGGTTCATTTTAATGTCACAAAATTGAGTTTTCAACCAATTTCGATGTGGTTTCATGACCACACGAGTGGCCACACGGGCGTGTGCCCCCACATGGGCGGTTCACATGGCCATGTACAATTGGGATTTAGGGTTTCTGGGCTAATTTGGGTGCCACACGGCCATGTGGCTGATTTGGAGAAATTAGTCGATTTTATCACAACCAAGTCCCTTAGGTACATGAGTGTGTACAATTTGGAATTTAGGGTTTTCGGTGATTTTTGGTGCCACACGGCCTAGCCACACGAGCATGTGTACCCGTACGGACATATAGGATGTCCACACAACTATGTCTCCTCTAATCTTAATTTTTATAACTTTTAGACAGTAAGTTACACGGGCTTCTTACACAGGCGTATACCCCCTCCACACGGGTATGTGTAGCCTTCACATGGGTGTGTAGACCCCCACACGGCCAAGGCATTTTCCACACGGTCGGGCCACACGACCATTTAATCTTATGTCGCCAATTTTTGTATTGTGTATATTTTTGACTTGTTTATGATCCTGTGTGTTCTGACCCTCGGTTAGTAAGAGTGGTTAGGACTCTGTTTTGGCTCGAACTTACCTATCATAAGTAATCATTACAGTAGTTAAGTGACTCGTTAATGTGATGTTGCTTAATCTTTGAATATTGTGATATTAGATTTTGAATTTGGCTGGTTGAACATGCGTATTTCTGATTCTATTTTGTTTGATGTGTGATTGTCTGAAAACTGTATACATCGATTCTATAATTGACTGATTGATTACGAGCTTCTATGTCTGTGTGACTGATAATATATGGTGTGCATTTTTTTCATTTGCATTATAATTTCTGGTTTGGGATATGAAGAGAAGGAAGTATGATCTAATTTGGAAATTTTAACTTCAACTTATCGGTATAGTGGGTTACCGCACTGTACCACATGTACGTTAACTCTGCCGCGTACTAATATCTAATCTGGTAGTTTAATTGCAACATGTTTGTACAGCGTATTACCACATTGCACTGTGCTACATATACGCCAACTCTGCTGCGTATTAATATCTGAGTAGCTCAGTCCACATACATGGTTTGTAGGGTTGGATAGGCATTTCAAGGTCGTATGTGGTGTGTTTGGTTGGTGAGCTTAAATAGCTCTTTTGGGGTGTGATTAGGGGACGGAGAAGTATTTTAGCTGGATGGGTGGGTTTTGTTATCTGATTATATTCATACGCATCTGTTAAGTGTTCTAAGCGTAAGATTAACTGACTATTTTCTATTTGACAGAATAACATTAGTGTCCGAGTGTTTGTGTGTGACTTGGAGTGTTTGAGTTGTTTCGCTCTGTTGGGACGTTGGTTATAGTTTACTTTCTATTTTTGCATATATCTGTAAGTATGATTTGCTATCATTTGATACTTTTAATTCTGTTTTAGTCGCGTTTCAGACTCACAATGAGCTGATGTAGCTCACCCTCCTCAATTTCCCTTTTTCAGGTACTTGTTTAATCTGTAGTTGGACTCAACACGTCGTAGGTCTCAGACAACCACATTTAGAATCAACTTTAAAAGTATTTTTAATAAATTCTTCATTTATAAATAAATGGTTTGAACTGTAATTTTATTTTGAATATTACAGTATGAATTTTGGGTTTTACGCAAGTAAGCATCTTTTAGACTAAAATTTTTGTAATCTCGGGATTTTACAATGGAGAGTTTTATGTAACTTAAATACCGTTTGTTTTCTAAATGGTTAAACTAAAATTTTTCCTACGATCACTTCGGCAATCAATGTAACATCTGAGATTCGGTCTAAACTTCTAGGCCAAGTTTTGAACATTACATTTAGTGGTATCAGAGCCAGGTTTGCAAAAACTTCGACTCTATTTTTACGTATCTGTGTGTACACATGTTTATTTTTATAAAAAAGGGTTTTGATAAACCGTACCAAAGTATTTTGAAATGATATGTGTTTCATTGATTTTGAGGAGATAAAATGTCTGAGACTCCGATGCTGGTCCAGGTTGGAAATTTGAAACTGTAAGATTAAAACTGTAGATTTTTATTTTTATTTTATGTTCATTTTCTGAAAATGTAGATACTCTAAGTTAGTCACAAGACCGATACGGATTTTGATGGTAAGCATGATCGTGATGGCCAGTTTGGTGAGACTCTCGAAAAGCCGTTAGCTTCTCTAGGACATGTACCTATTCAGGAGTTAGAAGTCAATGCAATTTTGCCAGCTTGGAGTAACGATAACCTGGAGGTTGGTACCGAGGAGTTGACTCGAGTAGTGAGAGAGGTTCTAAAAAAGTTTTTGTGGCTAGTTTAGAGAGAAATAGAAAGTTGGTTCAAGTTAGGTATGTGGATTGTGGGAAGAGAAGAGATTGTAGTCCTTTGAGGTTGGAGCATCGATCTGTGAAGTGTGTCAGAATGCAATTGAGTGTCAAAAACGGTAATGTCGAAGGTTCAAGTAGTGGCGTAGACGTTTCGATTTGTGGCCACTATAAGAAGCGTCATCTAAGTTACTGTTGGAAGAAGTTGGGAGCATGTCTCAGATGCGAGTCCACGAAGCATCGAAATAGGGAGTGCCCGCGATGACATTGAGACAGGTATGATTGTCAATTGTAGTGACTTTGTGTGTCATTTGTGGGAATGATATTGATTGCTTATTTATTGGATAACATTTGTGTGTGTGATGGATAAATAAGTACATGTTTCAATAGCTAAGTGTTCTGGATATGTTTTTGAGGCCTTAAGTTTGGTATGGTACTGCTCAGATTAGAGTGTACAGCGAGAGCGTAATGGTGTAGCTTGTGCTATACCACTGTGCTATTAGTGGGAAATTTCGGGGACGAAATTTCTTTAAGGAGAGGTGAGTTGTAACACCCAAAATTTTGGGGTTAGAAGTTTTGAGTTTTGTAGTTAGAGTCAGTGAGAAGGTTGTGCTATTGTGTTTAGTTGTGTGTTTAAGTGATAGAATGGGTATGCTTGTCTGGTGGTTGATTGTGTGTTAGTTTAGCTTGGAGTCCCAAGTTCGAGTCCTCAAGTACGCTTTGAGGAATTTATTTTATTTTTTGTTACTTTTAAGTTTTGAGTATTTATTTTTTTATTTATTTATTTTTGTTTTATTTTTATTTTATTTTTTCTTCTTCTTCATTCTTTTATCCCTCTCTTCTCACGTTAGACCTTCTTTTCTTTTATTAAGTCTTCCTGCTTCGTCGTTTTGTTCCTGCACCATATTCATCTTCAATCATTATGGTTTATCGATGGGGTTGGGTGCTTATCTCGCAAATCAAGTGTGGGATTCGTAACTCCTTTAGTTCTTTTTTTTGTATTGAGGATTCGATTTGGTGGTATTCTATAATTTTATTTGTGTTGGGAATCTTTTCCTTCATTGTCGAACTTTCGACTTGTTCTGTAGAATTTGAAATTTGTTTATATGTTTGGAAAACTGACCTTTTGAAAGGTCGATTAATGTGGTGATTGCTGGAAATTGAATGTGCTTTTTATATAATTTTGGGTTGTTAAGGTTTGGTGTTCGTTTTGATGTTGCAAAATCAAGTTTTCGACCAATTTTGGTGTAGTTTCGTGACCACACGGGCGTATGCCTTCACATGGGCGATTATCACTGCCATGTGCAATAAAGAATTAAGGTTTCTGGGCTGATTTGGATGCCACATGGCCATGTTGTTTATTTGGAAAAATTAGTCGATTTTCACATGGCCATGTCCCTTGAGTACACAACTGTTTACAATTGGGCATTTAGGGTTTTCGGTGATTTTTGGTGCCACACAACTTGGCCACATGGGTATGTGTACCCACACGGGCGTGTGGGATCTCTACACGGCCATGTCTCCTCTGTTGTTAATTTTTAGCACTTTTGGATAGTGAGTTACACGGGTGTGTGCCCTCTCCACACGGGCATTTGTGGCCTTCACATGAGCGTGTAAACCCCCACACAGCCTAGGCATTTTCCACACGGCCATGTGGCCTTATGTCGCCAATTTTTGTATTGTACATGTTTTTGACTTGTTTGTGATCCTGTGTGTTCCGACCTTCGGTTAGGCCTTAGTAAGGGTGGTTAGGACTCTATTTTGGCTCGAACTTATCTGTCATAAATCGTTGTAGTAGTTAAGTGACTCGTTAATGTGATGTTGCTTAATCTTTGAATATTGTGATATAAGATTCTGAATTTGGTTGATTGAACGTGCGTATTTCTGATTCTATTTGTCTGATGTGTGATTGTCTAAAAACTGTGTACATCGGTTCTGTAATTGACTAACCAATTACGAGCTTCTACGTCTATGTGACTGATATTGTATAGTGTACATTTTTGCATTTTCATTATGATTTCTGGTTTGGGATATGAAGAGAAGGAAGTCTGATCTTATTTGTTAGTTTTAACTTCAACTTATCAGTATAGCGGGTTACCGCACTATACCACATATATGTCAGCTCTGTTGCGTACTTTTATCTAATCTAGCAGTTTAACTGGAACATGTTTGTACAGCAGATTACCACATTATACTGTAGTACATATACGCCAGCTCTGCTGCGTATTAATATTTGCTCAGTCCACATACATGGTGTGTAGGGTTGGATGGGCCTTTCAAGGTCCTATGTGGTATGTTTGGTTGGATGAGCTTAATTAGCTCTTTTGGGGTGTGATCGGGGGACTGAGAGGTATTTTGGCTAGATGGGTGGGTTTTGTTATCTGACGGCATTCATACGTATTTTTTGAGTGTTCCGAGCATAAGATTAACTAGTTGTTTTCTGTTTGACAAAATAACATTCGTGTCCGAGTGTCTGTGTCTAACTTGGAGTGTTTGAGTTGTTTCATTCTATTAGGACATTGGTTCCAGTTTAGTTTTTGTTTCTGTGTATATCTATAAGTATGATTTGCTATCATTTGATACTTGTAATTCTATTTTAGTCGCGTTTTGGACTCACACTGAGCTCATGTAGCTCACCCCCCTCAGTTTCCCTTTTCCAGGTACTTGCTTAATCTGTAGCTAGACTCGGCACGTCAGAGGTCTCAAACAGCCACATTTAGAATCAACTTTAAAAGTATTTTTAATAAATTATACATTTATAAATAAATGGTTTGAACTGTAATTTTATTTTGAATATTATGGTATGAATTTTGGGTTTTACGCACGTAAGCGTCTTTTCGACTGAAATTTTTGTAATATCGGGATTTTACAACGGAGAGTTTTATGTAACATAAATACCTTTTGTTTTCTAGAGGGTTAAACTAAAATTTGTCCTACGATCACTTTGGTGATTAATGTAACCTCTGAAATTTGGTCTAAACTTCTATGCCGAGTTTTAGGGCGTTACACATTTACTGTCTTTGATTGAATATCATGTTTTATTATGTGGATTCGAGATTATAAATGGGTTAATGTGAATGATATGTGAAACGAGTTGAATTGATTGAATTTTATTATGTGAATGATATTTGAAAAAGGACTTGGATGTTAAAAACTTGAAATATGGTAAAACATGGGAAATAGGATTCTCGTCGCAACAATGGAAGAACCACATCGCGACGACATAAGTTAATTTGTGAGGTTGTGATGAGGAACCCTCGACATCATGACGTCACCCCAAAATTTTGAAAACCTTTCACTTTAGTTCTTGTTCCTCTTTATACTATTTTAAAGGCTGCAATAAACCTATACAAGACTTGGAAATGATACTAAGGCATATCAAAAGCTTAAATTGACCAAATTTATTAAATAAGAATGAAGAACCAAACGAATTTGACTGTCGTTGCTTTAACAACAAATATAGCATCTTGATATCTTGACCTAACAATTGGGTCAGGTATAAGGGTGTTTGGAATAAAGTGTTTAAATCTTCCTCACTGCAAATATATTTTGAACAATGAAACTTTTAACTTCAATGGGTGATAAGGAAGCTAAAAGGAAAAGCTTTAATCACAACAATATTGTGCTTGGTGTCATGGAACGTTCTTTGAACTGAAATGGCATAAATCCATGAGGCACTATGGCTACTCATAACCATGGCCAACCTTTCTCATGTTGTAACACCCCATACTCGTATCTAACGCTGGGACAAGGTATGAGGCATTACCTTACCAAAACACATGCAAACCCTTAACCTTAAGTTAATGAAATTCGTCCCAACTTAAAACTTTTTTAAACATTGTCTTACGGTCCTGAATATAGACCCACAAGGCCAAAAACATGGTTTGGAAACGATTTGGGACCAAACCGAGTGCTTAGAAAACTTTCAAGAAAAATCTACTAAAAATAGGGCACACGCTCGTGTGGAAGGGCAACACGCCCGTGTGGCCTCTAGACATGGTTGTGCTGATGGCCTATGTGGTTCACATGGCCTAAGCACCTAGGGACATGCCCGTGCCCCTCGTCCATGTAGATTCACTTTCTAACATCTAACCTACAGGGGTTTTCACACGGCCTGATACACGCCCGTGTTCATGGCCCGTGTCCCTCACACGGCCATGACACGCCCCTGTCTTCCACCCGTGTAACTCCCTGACTTGCACCCTATGAACAAATTGGGTTCACACGGCTAAGCACACGACCATGTGCTTAGCTCGTGTCCTTTACACGGCCATGACACGCCCGTGTCGTGGCCCGTGTGTGAAGACCTTAGTATTCTATTTCTGACGTTAGCAACTCTTATGGGTCAGACTACCGTGGCACACACCCGTGTGCTAGGTCGTGTCCTTTACACGGTTGAGATAACGGTCGTGTCTTAGCCCGTGTGTTTACTACTGGACATTTAAATCTACTAATTCAAGGTGCAAGGGACACACGACCTAACCACACACCCGTGGAGCTGACCGTGTGTCACACACGGCCTAGACACATACCCGTGTGTCTACCCATGTGGACAAAATAAGGCTATCTACCAAGCCTTTTGCCACCCTAAAACAAGGTCAAACACATACCAAAACATAACAAGTTTCTAATACTCAACCAATAGCCATAATCTGGCATCCACACATATTCACATAAAACTAATCCAACCAAGCATGCATATTGCTACTCCTAGTACACATATCCATCCACAATACTTTGCACATTATAAAAAAAAAAAACCTCATTTGCATTTATCAATGATGAATATCAGCCATTATCCATGGCCTATTACAAAATGGTGTATCTTCAAAACAAGCCAACACACTTGGCCCAAAGTAATGACACTTAACAAAAGAGTAAAATCCTATAAATGCCATATTCAAAAGATTAAAACTAACTATACCAAGTTCTTCTATGGATAGTGTGAGCGATGTCTTCAACATTTTTTAATCCTCTAGCTATTTAGGTGGCACTATAAGAAAATGGAAAGAAGAGAGAGTAAGCACAAAGCTTAGTAAGTTGCAAGTAAATAAATAACAACAATTTACTATGCTATAACATATTCTCAACTCATCACAAATTTGTGCATGATATGAAGGAATGGCTATAGGCATCACTTACTCATTTTCATCTTTTACTAATCAAACAACTTAATATCGAGCTCATATATCATGCATTTCATATAGGTACCTGCACCACTCACAAGGTCATCATAATATCTCTCGATCTAGATGCAAACTTAAAATTTCTCGTTGAACCATTTAGAAAACGAAAGGATATTCAATGAGCCTCAAACATAGGGTATCAAGTCGATGCCATGTCCCAAACATGGTCTTAAACTGGCTCACATGTTAAGTCGATGCCATGTCCTAGACATGGTCTTACACTGACTCGCAATTATCGAGGCCGATGCCATGTCCCAGACATGGCTTACACTGGTTCTCCTCTATCCGTGTCAATGCCATGTCCCAGACAAGGTCTTAGACTGACACATCTCCAATCTGATGCCATGTCCCAGACATGGCCTTATACTAGCACTCGTATCAATGTCGTTGCCATGTCCCAGACATGGCCTTACACTGGCTAGCACATATCCGTGTCGATGCCATGTCCCAGACATGATCTTACACTAACACGTAATTACATTGGCTAGCACATATCCGTGTCGATGCCATGTCCCAGACATGGTCTTACACTAACACGTAACGAGGCCGATGCCATGTCCTAGACATGGTCTTACACTAGCACTCGTATCAATGCCGATGCCATGTCCCAGGCATGGCCTTACACTAGCTAGCACATATGCATGTCGATGCCATGTCCCAGACATGGTCTTATATTAACACGTAACAAGGCTGACGCCATGTCCCAGACATGGTCTTACACTAGTACTCGTATCAACGCCGATGTCATTTTGAGACATGGTCTTACACTGGCTAGTACATATCCGTGTCGATGGCATGTCCCAGACATGGTCTTACACTAACACATAACGAGGCCAACGCCATGTCCCAGACATGGTCTTACACTAGCACTGGTATCGACCCTAGTATCATGGCAAAGAATATTCAATCTATTCTTACAGTTCAACCAGGCTTTACCACATCATTTCTCATCAATGCACTAATCATAATCTCAAATAATCAATTTAAATCAAATCAATGATTTCATGCATAATTATAGTAAAGTTGTATTATTTACCTACAACCTACTTCGGTATACAAAATGGAAATGACTTCTTGGTTTAGTCGATTTGCTTGGCCTTCCCTCGATCTAGGTTCAGGTTTAGTACTTCTTGATCTATAATAATAATAATTCACTAATTTAATCACCGTATTAATCTAGACAACTCAAAATTCATAATTTGGCAAAATGACCATTTTGCCCTTAAACTTTAGCAAAATGACCATTTTACCCCTAGGCTCAAAAATTGATTTTTATAAAATTTCCTTATTAAACAAGCCTAAACGAACTCTTTTCACTCTTATGGTAACCCACAATTCCCATTATTTCAAGCATTTACTACACAATTTATAAATTTTACAACTAAACCCAATTTAGGTGTTTTCCATGAACACCCTTTCACAAAAGTTTTTTATTTAACAACAATGATTCATTTTCTTCCATAAAAATACAGCAAACAACACTTATAAATTTCTATTATTTTTCAAATTAGTCTCCTCAATAGGTAGCCCATGCTACAAGGGTCCCAAAAGTACAAAAATTACTAAGAAAAGTAACCAAAATCACTTACTTGGAAGAGGATAGCTTGGCTAAAATTTTTAGCTCTCAAAACCCTTATTTTATTAAGTATTTTTGGTGAGGAAGAAGATAGAAAGATCCAGCCTATTTCTTTTTGTTTTAATTTCATTTCTAATCAAAATAGGTCACCAACTCCACCTAAAATTTTGACTTCCAATTTTCTTGTCCCTACGGCCGAACACCCTCATAAAATTGGTGTATTTGCTCATTAAAGGCCCCCAATTAAAGATCTCTAGCTGTTTAACACAATTAGCTAGCAAAATAAAACTTTTGCCCTTTATGCGATATAGTCATTTTTCGCAATTAAGCTCACAATCGCTAAAATTAATTCACCAAAATTTTCATGAACCTATTTAATTATGCTTTAACACCTAAAATAATATTAAAAATAATTTCTCTGACCTCGGGTTAGTGGTTTCGAAACCACTTTTTCGACTAAGCCCAAATTCGGGCTGTTACACATTTCATTTTTCTGTAGGCTATCTCAATTTTCATTAATACCTTCTCTCAAAGCCCTCTTACTTGGTTGGCCTCACTCAGTCATTCACATTCAATCACATTACTAAAAGAGGCCAACCACTCCCATCATGCATTTGGCACCCATGCCTACAAGAGGTTTGAGCACCAACCGTCATAGTACAAGTCGCAAGGTATCTTTACTCAAGGCTTGGTGGAACCTAACATCAAGCCCATGCTTGCTCAACACATCTCATGTGCCAAAACCTGAGGCATTACTCAATTGTTTATTGTTGCCAACCAAAGGTTGCTTCTAGCCTAACACATCGCCCATTAAAGCCACTCTAAAGGCCATACTTGTTTTCCCCACTTAAGGCTAGTCTTAAGCATATAAACACTCAACATAATGCACTCAACTCAAGGCTCTTGCTAGTGCATTGTCCCAACATCAGTACACTGCGTCATCCATTAACTCAGCATTCCCATAAAACTAGTAGCTAGTCCACCTACTACATTCTCAACCATGATCACATCTTAATGCCCTTCCTACAAAGTATCGTCTTATGATCCTAAGGCAGTAATATTTAGATGGAGAAACCCGTAAGGTCTAAAGAATTCTAGGTCCAACCTCACTATGTAGCACAACACATGATACAAGGCCATCTGGCCTAAACTGTTTCGAGTTTTCATAGTAAAGCATTTTGTGAATAACATATAAATATAACTTTTTTTAGTACAAATTTTGTGTACCAAACTTTGTAATATTACTTTTCCCCCCAACAATTACATTCCAAAAATTACATTCCATTAAAATAATAACCTAATAAAAATATTAAACTTTACCTTTGGTCATTCCAGATTCTACTCAATTTGTCACACCGATAAAAATGTAAATCCAAGTGAATGTCAAGGGGCTAGAACTTTAATCTTGCAAACCGTGTGACCTTAGGTGATTCCTTTCCTTCAAATTTGCCTAAGTTAAGCTAACTCTCAAAAGACGAGAATTCTCATGGAAATTCTCTAAGGCATTGAAAGTAAAATGGAAGCACCTCAATGACAAAGAAACAATGAGAGAACAGAAAAGTCACAAGAAAGCAATAAGACATTAAGTGTTTAAGTAAATACTCTCAAAAGTATTATATCACTTAATAATAAAGTAAATCTAATGGTACAATTTAATGTATATCGACGGTCGAGATTAAAGCCAATCTGCAATCGAGATTCTTAAGGAATTTACGTGATCCTCTAAAATTACAAAATTAAATCTTCTAATATTACTTTTTCATATTTGCCTTAAGTATTTTACTGGGTTACTAAAACTTGAAATAGATAAATTTCTCTATATATTTTACAAATTAGGTCAGTTTAAACGAATTGGATGAATCCTCATAAACTTTCAAACTACATAAATTAGAAATGGCCGTTCTCTCATTTTGGGTTTAACGAATATCGAGGGTAGTCGATTAAGTTAAAAGGATTGGGCAAAGTTGGTGCAGAAACCAAAGAGGCTTGGTTGACTAGGTCAGAGTCAAAAACCACAATTTGAAGGCCTGCGAAATTCGGTTGGCAGGTTCCAAACAGCTGGGCCCATTACGTCAAATTGCTGGCAGTTGCACGTACTTGCTTCTGCCTACCCTGCTGCACCCCTAATCTTGTAAGCCCTCCCCTTATAACCTAAGCTAACCTCTCCTCTGTCTCCCCACATTTTGGATGTAACATAAAAATAGTTTTAATGAACAAGTGGTTGTTACTTAAAACTATGGTTAAGAACTTAAGCTGATTGATATTTAGAAAAAATAAACATAATTAGTAATCGGTAGTTTTTTTAACTTACCATAACGTAATATAAATATAACGATAAAACACAAATTCCTTGTAACATATTGTAAGATCCTTTATAAAATATGATTAATTAAATTACGCAAGTGTTACTTTTTCAGAAGAGAAAGGAAGAAAAGATGTACCCCACGTTACAGGCTCACGCGCTGCCACTCATCACATGCAGGGGGCGGGCCGACCACCCACCAATTACCTACACTGTCTCCCACTTTAAACAATGTACCATCCTTCTCTATCCACCCTTGGATTCCCTTCACTCATATCCCAAACCACCATCTAACGGCCTGAAAAAAGGAAAATGGTGATGCAGCAAAGGAATGAATAATAATAATAATGGAAAGCAGTGGGCGAGAAGCATGTGCGAGGCTGAGCTGAGCCTCTGACTGACTGACTCACTCACTCACTCACTGCTGGTTTTGTTTTTGGCAGCCTTCATGTGGATTGAATGGATACTACCACACACACTCTCCTCTTCTTAAAACTAATAAGTTAAACACTTTTCCAATGTCTCCAATTTCATCTTTCTTTCTGCACGTCTCGAATTTACATGCTACTTTATTTAAGACATGGTTTTCCCACTTTAATCCATTCAAACATTAAATAATTTTTTCCCTTTCCTTTAGTTTTTCGGTTATATTGATTGAGAATGCACTTAAAAGATGATGTAAAGAACAGGAATGGCCCGCTTAATTAGTATAAGTGGGGGAAGAAGAGAATTCAAATGGGACACACCAGAAGTGAAAAGCATAATAGCAAATACCAGTACATCTCTCCTCCAATCCTTTTTTCTTAATCTTTACAAACTTTGGGTCTAAATTTCACAATCATCACTCAAAATTATCCGTTCATTTTTCAATAACAAAACGGTATCGTTTTCTAAACACCAATGAAAGATGAGGGCATTTTAATTGCACTGATTATATATACTGTGTTTATGATATCTACTTCATTTGAATAATATTATATGGAAATGTCAGGTTGACGATGTTAGAATCAAAATAATAATCACCACATTCATGCAACAGGAGAAAGTATAATGCAATTATTATACATGCGGCACCTTTGTTCACACTGTTGGAATTAAAACCACCTATATTCATTTATTTGTTTAATATAAAACCTTTTATGACAAAATAAAAATAAGAAATTTAGTTGGTAATTAAATAATATTCTCAATCCTATAAAGCTAAATCATGTTTAATTCAACAAAAGGGAGAATAAAAAACATTGGGTGCAGGTAGCTGCCTTGCCCCTTTCATTTCATTTCATCTATGATTCAACCTTCACAATCCTTAAAAATTTATTTATAATCCTAACATCCATTCCCCACTTATGGAAACTGAGGTGTGAACCATGAATCAAATGACTGGTAATAAATTAGAAAGAGGGATTCAGAATCGGATCTGCTGTCATTATCAACTCTTAAGGATGCAGTTTTCATATCCTAAAATCACATTTCCGCCATTTCCTCAGCCTTAGCAGCACTGTGTGTGACTACATATTATAATAATATAACAGACAAAGGAACACAACCTCAGAAGAACGAGAAAAAAACAGAGCTAAATAATTTTTTTATAAAAAAGTTAAAGAAGGAAAGAGGTTTGACCAAACACCACACAGTCCAAATCCGTTGGTTTGGTACTAGCCAGTAAAAATCTAGACCTTTTCTGTTTTTTTCCTTCGAAAAACATTAATTAATTAAGATGAAATTAAAATAATCTTTTATAACATCGGGTTCTTTTTTTTCTTTACTCTTTATCCTAAATCATTCAATTTTACCATTTTATCAAGATAATGGTTGACAACTAGGGAAGTGAAAAAGAAAAAGGAAAAAAAAAAAAAAACAACCCATTGGCGTTGAGCCCATAGAGCAGAGGGGACCTTGTTGTCTCAAAACGGGAAGGCATGTCAGTGGATAATGTTTAGATGATGTTAGGTTGGGTTTTGATTGATGGACAATCGACAAAACACTAAATAATTTGCACTTCACTCCTCTGTTTGTATTTTTTTCAAATGTTCAATTATGCTGCATAGCAAAGGTGTGGGGTAATGGGATCACTGATCCCCATTGAAGGCCAGATTGGGGAGAGAGGGGGGGTTCAAATGAGGGAAATGTTTGTCCTGTTTATCCAAGGAAATGGGTGAGTGAGCCAAACAGGCTATAAAGGGATAAAGAGGAAAGAAAAGCATATGAATGAAATGGAAAAAGAAAAGAAAAGAAGAAAAAAAGACCCACAAATAGTAGAAACAGAACATGGTATGGTAAGAGAAAATATGGAAAATGGAAGGTTGAATACAGCGAAGCAGCAGATTGCTAAGGTTGTCAAGCAATGCAAGCTCATTCATATTATTATTGATTGTTATTCTTTATGTTTTCATTGTCGTAATACAAAGAGGGAGAAAAGTGGTCATACATACAGCACAAAAAGGTTGCTTCTTTCATTTTTCATTGGACAACCTTTGCCTACTACTGGTCCCCACCAGCAGCTTTATTTATTACTAAATGTTTGTTTATATTTAACCTTGAATCTGCCCTTACAAGTGAATTTCCTATTACAACAGTTAGTCTATTAAATTGGAGATTGAAAAAAACTATAGCAGTATATATCTCCTAGTTTTTGTATTGAGACAATTTGCCATCATTTCCATAGAACAAACTTTTTCCCAGGCTTTTAATGAATTCGAAGGATCAAATGTCAGTATTCAGAAGAATGATATGATTCAACCGGCATGCTTGACTCTGAACCAAGTAAAGGGAAAACCGCATTGGATTCCATTGTCTAAACACATGCATTGAACTCAAGGAAAAGAGAAGGATTTGATGGATTGAATTAAAAAATAAAAATAAAAATTACCCACTGAAAGCCAGAAATAAAAGACAAATGAGATAATACCATCTTATTATTCCAAGTAATCCAATCTTTGAAAAGTATCAATCATGAATGATGAAACACAACAGAAAAGAGAAAAAAAATTTATATAAGTTAATGGGTGAGCTATCCGAGCTCGCCCTTTTACTTGACCAATAAAATCAAATTTGAGTTCAAAGATACAAAATCAATCTTTTGAACCACTTTGCTACAGATATGAACAAGATTGTCATCGGATGCTTTTTGCAGCCGAGACAAAATCATTTGTAAGGTAGAATCCAAAGCCAATATTTAGGTTCCACCTCATGCACATGCATACACGAACGAATATGATTTTCTTCTCCTAATGCTAACAACTAATTCAGACTCTCCCTACTGTCCTATACCAAACATGTATGATGAACCGGTGACTCGAATAGATAATGAACTGTAAACAGTTAGTGGAGCGAGCTTTACATCTAAAATGCCCGTTCCATGAATGAACAACAATCCCCTACTAAAATTCTTCAGTTCCATGTCTTCTAATGCTAGGTGGTCAGGCATGAAGCATCCTTCTTTTGACTCAAATAAACTTTGTTGTATTCTTTGTTATTCAATTGTTTCCGTTTACTCTCTACCTTTGCTTCCCTTTCAAAACATCTTTGATTGTATTGTGAAAGACGCCGCATCCCTCAACAGAAATTAACTTGATGTTTTCTTTTCGGTAGGTGTCCCAGAAATTTGTGAAGGACCTGACTCCGTTCCCACCACCCCAGTTGTTGCTATAGTTGCAGGGGGTAGTGATTCTGTAGTTGGTGATGTTGTTTTTGCCGTCTCTGATGATGACACAGCTGTTCTTGCTGCTGTCGTAGTTGCTGTAGTTGTTGTCGCTGTTGTCACAGTTGCTGTAGTTGTAGTTGCTGCAAAATTTGTCGGCAGACTTACTGTTGAATGTTGCATTAAAGTTCTCTTGCCATAGATATTATAAACCAAGAGAGAAAGTGACTGGACTATGTAAACATTCTCCGGATATGTAAATACTCACCTATGGGAGTTGTTGCCGAAGGCAATGAAGACGGAAGTGATAGGATCCCCTGCTGAGGCAAATAAGGATACTGTAGCATTTGGGGATATTGGACACCAAAACCATGAGCTTGGCTATTTTGTGCATATTGAGCATAAAATGGATAAAAATTATGAACCATTCCGGGTGTCATCGATGCTCCAGCAGTGTAGTAAGGTGAGAACTGTTGACCTCCATACAAACTATAATAGTTCTGCAAAACACCATCAAATTTAGCTAATCAAAGCAATGTCAAAGAATTTGTTGTAATTTTATTTCTAATTTTCAAGCTCTGTTTATAAACACTAACCAAAGGATAAATACTGTCTTGGGAGTATCCCGTATACCTGAAAGTAACCAAGCAGGGAATGAGGATGATGAAAGGAGATAAATGAAGCAATCAAGAGTACTAAAATGCATGTTAAAACGAGAAATGCCATTGAGGCTTAACCAGTTGGAATTCATGCAGGCAATGTCATTGCATTTCATTTCTAAAATAATTGAACTCACCCATAAGCAGAGTAAGGAATTGAAGATTGACTATTAGGTTGTTGGATGAATGTTGATGAGGAACCATGATAAACAGGCGATGCCATCAACCTAGGTGCTGGTCTAAACCGTCCAGCTCCTGCATTTATTGACTTCATCTTAAATTAAATTGTCTCATAACTCTAGTTTTTAGATCCACTTTTCAGTTTACCAGATCGCATTGACCAATATGAAATGTTTTCCCAATATGGTAAAAAACACATCTTCAGAATGAACAAAGGAAAAAAAAGAAGGATTTTTTGATTCATTGAAATATCATTATCAAACAATAACTTTCCTCACCCCAAATATTGAAGTGAATATTCGCCAGGACCATTTAAGATATGCTTAAAGAGTTGGTATTGAGATAAGGAAATGACATTTCAACAAGAACCAATACAATTAAAAAGAAAAAGAGAGAAAGAAAACCATGTTGTGGAGTTGGTGGACGAGTCTTCTGTGCACCCAATGAAGCAAGATTGCAGTTCGCCCTCCTTCCATCAATGGTAGGAGAAGCGTTTTGACATGCTCTCATGGCTGCATCTGGATCCTTAAATGTAACCTGGAAGTGGAAAATAAGGAAACCACCTTCTAATTGTCATATGGAATGAATGATATATATATATATATATATATATATACACACACACATTAAGGAAAGGGATGAATAAGCTTACAAAGCCATAGCCCTTGGATCTCCCAGTATTTTTATCTGTGATAACAACGGCTTCAATAATCTCTCCAAATTGCTCAAAATAACGCTTCATGGTATCTCTTTGAGTTTCCCAAGCCAATCCACCAACAAAGATTTTCGTAAAAGTTGTGTCATTGTACTGCCCTGCTCCTGGATTGTTGCTACCACCCACCATCTGAAATTGCCTTTGTTGAGACATGTAAAAAGACACAGAATAATCTCCCAAATAAAAAAGAGAAACAGAGATGAAAGAAAATGGCTAAGAATCCCACAAAAAAAAAACAAAAAAAAAAAAACAAAAGAACTACCCCAGAAGCCAAATATAGAGTGGTTAAAAAATGGAGAATTCTTTTTTTCAAAAAAAAAAAGTGAACTTTGATATTGGAGAGTCGTTTCTATGGAAGATCACATCAATGATCAATCAAACCCAAAAGCCTTTTTTTTTTTTTAAATCCCTTTGGCCTTCTTCAAGCACTCGTGCAGTCGTGTATCATGTTTTTTTGTTTTCTCGGTGTTGTTTTTTCTTTCTTTTTTGTTGTTGTTGTTCGTTGTTTTAGCTGTTGTTTTTTTTTTCCTATGTTATATAACTGCCACTTTTTTTACAGCCACGATAATTTTATTTTATTGTTTGGTTAAATGGGCCTCCGAAAACATAGGAGCCCAATTTACAGTTTTTTTTTTCCTTTAAAACCCTTTTCCTCAAAGTCATAGAGAAAACCCTAACAACATATTGCTCTCAGAGCGGCGCTGCACAGCTTGCCGATAACCCATCAGTCCTATATTCATCTTTCAGGTAAATTCATTGATTTTTTTCCATTTCTTTTCTTTTTTGTTTCTTGGGAAATTTGAATTTCCTTTCTGTTCTTTTTTCGGTATTGATGTAAATCTTTACGTTGATTGTGTTTTAATTGCTTTATTTATTTATTTATTTATTTATTTGGTTTAATTTTAATAGCATAAACGATGTCTTCGGTTGGCGAAGCTGCTTGCTCTTATGCTGCTTTGATTCTCTATGATGATGGCATCCCCATCACCGTATCCTTTATGCAAATAATTTAGGGTTGTATGATTTATTATTTGATTTTTTTTAATTCTTTGATAGGATTATTGGAAAATAGGAATTTGATTATTGTTGTTGAGAGATTCCCAATTTGTATGGGAACATAGGTATTTTTTTTGGGGGGGTTTCTTTAACTGTCATTAATAGGCTGAGAAGATTGCCACGCTAGTTAAAGCTGCCAATGTCTCTGTTGAGTCTTATTGGCCAAGCTTGTTTGCTAAGCTTTTTGAGAAGTGCGACATTGAGAATCTCATAACCAATGTTGGTGCTGCTGGTGGTGGTGCTCCGGTGGCCGCAGCTGCCCCTGTTGCAGCTGCTGGTGGAGGCGGTGCTGCTGCTCCTGCTCCTGCAGAGGAAAAGAAGAAGGTGGAATTAAAAATTACGAATAAATAAGTGGATGTGATATCCTTGTCTCTATTATTTCCTTGCACCATTTATACTGATATGTGATTCTTTGGCTATTTGCAGGAGGAACCAGAGGAAGAGAGTGATGATGATATGGGATTCAGTTTGTTTGATTAGGAACGCCTTTTAGTGTGTGATTCAGTCGATTACGGGTTTAGTGTATTAAGCATGACACTACCTATTTTGAGTTCTATTGATTTTGGTATTTGTCTCTTAATTAGAAGTGTTAATTTGAATGAAGTGAGACTGATGAATGCTTCCTTTTTGAATTATATGTTTGAATTTTCTTATTTATACAAGTATATTTGACCTTTTTTTTTTTGTTTCATTCGTCATCGAGTGTTGAATGGTATTTGCTTTATTCTTTTGCAATGCATGATTTTGTTTTGGTTTTGGTTGTTAGTTCATTATGCTTATAGATGACATCTCTTGATTTGATCCAACTGAAATTATCAGTTGTTGGGAATAGCTATTTGATACGAAGAAATAAACTGTAGTGAATTTCTGTATTATCTATTGTAGAGTGGAAAAGTAGGACGAGAAGAAAAAGAGTAGTAAAATGGAAGGGCAGAAAGAAAGAACAGAAAAGCTGAAAGACAATATTTTTCAAATTTTGTATTCTTTTAATCCAATGTTCATTTTGTATTTTTTCTATTTGTTCAACTTTCCATCTTTACGATTTTCTTCACCAGTGTTTCAATCTGATTCTTTCTGGATATTCCTTTAAAAAATACATAAATTTTCTGGATATTACACAAAATCTTTTGATTTTAAGTGCTAATCAGAATGATTTGTTTTGCAGATCATGGAACCTCTCCAGCAAGTGGATCAAAATCATTTTGGATCCAGCTTTGCCCTATACCCGAAGCTCGTTTATATTATAAAAGGACTTTTAATTGCCAATCACACTATTGATTTAGTTTTAAATTGATAGGCATGAAGTTCATGGTTAGACGTTTATGTATATAAATTCCTTCAAACATTTCCATTATAGTTTAATTTGGTTGTTGCATTTTGAGGTCATCACCGATGCGGGTTCATTTTGCAAAGACCACACAAAACAGACATCTGAAACAAGTAGAAGCGAAGCGTATTTATGGCCCTGGTCCTTCCTGTAACATGGCCAATTGGGCATCAATTCTCGTAATCACCTGAATCTATGGAGCGTCAGACATCTGTAATATGTTTCAATCGTGTAACCATGGAAAAGAAGCTAAAAGGGAACACAAGGAAAGCACCGAACCAATGCGTTATAGAACATGAAGATTGAACGGAGAAATGACCAGAAATATATTGCATATCAAGTAGAAAGTGGGGAGAATTGTTGGTACCAAGTTACTATATTTCTGTTTCCAACTTGCAAGCAATCGCTGATCAGAACGCTGAATGAAGTCGTGAACCCTCTGCCAAGCTGCAGTGAAGGTTGCCATAAAATTAGATACACAGGATACAAAAACAACTGAAACGGATAATATAGATGTCACATATACATATGATAAGAATAATTAAATCTTATTTATGACCATAAAAAATTAGCTCAAATTGAAAGTGGTTAAATATGGTTAAGATTAATTCGACTTCAATTATTAAATAAATAGAATTATATATATTAAGGTTATGGGCTAATAAACATACAATTGTCTATCTGTTTCTATTCAAGCTTTGCTGAAATCAACAGAGTAAGCTAGCAGTTGAGGGGCAAAAGAAAAAGGTAAGTTATATAGCTTTTATACTTAAGGAATGGTCCAACTCTAAATCTGTTGGCTCCAAGGAAGGCGTTAGAGTTCCTACTATATGTGAGACTCAATTTTTGGCCGGGTCCAATTAAATCAGCCCAAATTAAACACCCAAAATTAAACACACTACACCCCATAAACCAACCACTAACTACTATACCCCATTAACTCTATCACCCCACTAAACCGACCACTAATTCCATCCTCCCACTTGCTTGCAAAACAAGTTTAAAATTTGGCTATAAAAGCCATTCAAAACCATTGTAGAGGGGATGGTTTTTTTTTGGAGAGAAAAAAGAGAGATTCAAATACAAGGAAAAGAGAGACTTTCAATACAAGAGATACACGAAATTAATCAAAAATCTAAGCAAAAGAGGTTTTTTTTTTCATCTATTCTCGTTTTAAGTTCTTTGTTTATTTTTTTTATCTTTCAATTTTATTTTGTTTTTACATACGAGGTAAAAATGAAGGGAGGGGAGAATTCCCCTTTTGGCCCCTCCGTTTCTCTCGCGCGTCGCATTTTAGTCCTATGTTCTGTTTTTACCCTGATTTCTCCCCTAAAATTTTATTTAAGTTTCATTTCAGTCCTTATTAAATATTTTTGGCTTTTACTAGATTATTTTCCTTATAAATGTTTTATTTTATAAATTTTTTTATTATTTTTATTTATCCATTTAGGTACATAGTTTTTTTTGGTGCTTAGTTTTTCTTGGTGCTTTTATATTTAAGATTGTTTTTTTTTAATTATCGTATATATATATATATATATATATATATTTTACATTTTCATTTTTTATCTTTTCATTTATTTCTTCTATTATTATTATTATTATTATTATTATTATTATTATTATTATTAAACTTTTTTTTACCTAATATTTCTTTATTTATTTATTTGTTAACTATTACATTTTAAATTAGTTTTTATTTGTTTATTTACTTATTATTTATATATATATTTGAATGGTTTTTTATTATTATTTATTTTATTCTTATTTTTGCTCATATAATTGTTATTTATATTATCTCATTCAATATTATTCTGTTATGCATCTTAGTACCATAATTCTTTTTTTTTAAATTACATTACATTAACCTTCATCAATTCATAAAATTTTGTTTTAAAAAACAAGGCAATGTTTCATGTTTGGAAGTTCGAAAAATCGTGCCCTAACGTGCTGGGTTGCGGTTTCTCGTTGGTCCAAATGTCTAAATATCCTTTTAATTCCATGTTTTGGGGGATTAAGGGATGATTTTGGTTTCAAGGGTTAAAATGTTGCATCCTAACGTACTGGGTGTGATATTTTATCCTTTTGGAACAAATGAGTCCTAATATTCCAAAACAAGTCGTTCAAACATTTTCTAAAAGAATCGTATTTTAAAATCTCTTTAAATTTTCGACAATAGGACAATGATTAATCAATTTGGTACCAATTTTTGGGCGATATGAGGGTGCTAATCCTTCCTCATACGTAACCGACTCCCGAACCTGTTTTTTCTTGAAATTCGTAGACTAAAATGTTTTATAAGGTGATCCAATCACACCTCAAAAAAGGGTTAGTGGCGACTCCATAACTTTTAAAGTCGATCCACATTTTTTAAAACTTAAAAATGGTTTCGACAATATGTATATTATGGAAGCATTCTCTCAATGACACAAATATAATAAAAATTTTTAGGACATTAATGAAGTGAGTATGTCGTCTCCTCCCAAAACATCTCTATATCAATACTTGTTTAGTGAATCATCTTTCCATCCCCAGAAAACAAGTAGAGATGTCCTGTCACTATAGGAACCAGCATCATCTGTACAAGCATGAAAGTCTATTAGCAGATTGTTTTTTATTAAGGAAGAACTAAATTAACAATAAAATCCTAAATAATCCAATTGCTAATGTGATTAAACAAACTAAGCCAGGCATACCTTGATCATCTGAACCAGAATCCATTTTTGCTGAAACTGGCAATGCAAACGTGGAAGCTAGAAAGGGAAAAGATTCAGAATATCATCAATCTTCTATCCATGTTTAATAAGAGCGTCGCTCAAACTGATGGGCTTGCAAGCAATGATGACACTGAATCTATAGAAGCATGCCCTTCAAAAAAAGATATGGGAAGCAATTCTTCTCAATTTTGGAGGTACTGCCAGAAATTAGGGATCAATCGTACGTGTTACAACAATGTGAAAGGGAATGCTTTTACTAGGTTTCTTTTCAATGTTAACATAATGTGAGGGTTTAGGTTTTGTCTCTTCAGGTCTTCCATAAGCTTTGTGTTGATATGTTCAAGTGTCTGGCTTAATTCATACCATCAGACATGAGTTTCTCGCTGCTCCTAATAACTACATGAATGATGTGGAAGAGCCAATTCAAGCCTTTGCTTTTATCAACAATACTTAATGCAGGTGAGCAATGGAGATTATATTGCGGTCATATTTTGATACTCATATCTGGTAAATTTGAGCAAGTAATACTTCTTATGAATTCAGAATTGTCTCTATTTCTTGTTTTCACCTAACAAGATTTTTTTTCATGTTGTTCTACAAGTTTTTTGTGACATTGGTGTAGAAACTCAGGATCAAGATTGAAGTTCAAAAAGATTAGATTCAAAGTAATATGGATGATTGACTCTGTTGGGGATAAACCCAGTTTAAGCAATGAATAAGTAAAATCATGAAGAAATTGAAAAGAGCGAACACAAATATTTTACGTGAAAAAACCTCTCCAAAGATGATAAAAAACTACGAGAAAGTATAATTTTACTAAAATAACTTACACTAATCAGAGTTTAAGTCAGAAACTAAAAACAGGGTTTAATTGGGAGAAGAAAAGCCAAAAAATAAGATGTATAACTTTATAAATCTCCACCTTTGACTTGTATTTTCACAACACCTTCTTCGCCAAAGCTTGCTATAGGCTTATCTCGAACTATGCAGGATATTACCTAAGTCGAAGTTGTGCTTAGAAGCTGAAAGACTTCTAGTTTTCGACTTGTGCACTACTAAATCAAAACTAACCCGTGTCTAATTTCCACGAATGCAATGCCTTATCTTTTTAAAACCTGCACCCAAGAAAGAACTTCTCTTATATGAAACGATCATACATTTTCCCTCCTATGACTAAGTTGTCTCTACTTCAAACGAGTTAACTTCGACTCCTTAGCAGACGAGGGACGTCCTGTTTCACCAATTACCGTTGATACTTCTAGAATATAAAGACTACCAATCTTTTTACCTTTCATCAAAATGAAAGTCCCATGGAATACCTTAATGTCGCTTGACTCGATGTTAATTCTACAACTCTTCGAGTCCAAAATTCTCAAAGAGATAATTTTTTTTAAGTCAGACACATGCTTGATATTTGAAAATGTCCTAATTGTCTCGTCGTGCATCCTGATCTAAACAGTACCAATACCAGTTACTTTATTGGGTGAATCATTCCCCATGCGCGCAACTCTACTTCAACTGAATTGTATATGGAGAACCAGTCCATGTTGGGACACTGTGGAAAGAACACCCCGAATCTAGGATTTATTCAGATGTAAGTTAGGAGTTTTCACTTGTTGACACCAATAGGAAATCATCACCCTTGTCATTGGTCAAATTAGCACCAGCTAAATCTTCCCCGTTGCTTTCAACAATATTTTTATTTCGCAGTTTGTAACAATCTACCTAGATGTAACCTAACTTTTTACAATAGTGACATCTCTTGTCTCGCTTCCTTGATGCTACCAAAATCGAGACTTGCCTATCTGACTTGCTATTTGAACAAAACTCATTTGTCGAGTTTATCTTTACTCAATAAATGACCCTTCAAATCATCGAATGAGAGATTATCTTTGCCATAATTAAAAGCATATAATGATAATAAGATGAAAAAATAATTAGAGAACAAAGATTAAGAAAAATGGAATAAAGATCGTTAAGTCTATAACATCACACTCTCGTTTTCAAAGATTCTACCAAAGTACAAATCAAAAGAAAATTAAAAAAAAAATACTTTAGATTTAAAACTTCAAATCAATTAAATAAATTCATATAAATGAAATAAAATCAGTTTAAAGGTTTGTAAAATAAAGTTTAAATTAATTAGGAACAATTCACATGTGATGGAAAGTGTTTAGGATCAAAAACAGGTTTCAATGGATTCAAAATACTCAAAATAGTGCTGGGGCTCTACCCAAGGGCTAGTAGTCAACACCTAAGCCCTATATTACAATACCTTATTGTAAAATTTTGTTTTAGAAAACAACTTTATTGAATTTCTCTGTTTCTTATTATGTTTAAGTTTTGTTTAAGTGTTTATGTTTAAAAATTTTCAAGAAAGGTTTTATTAAGGGGAGTTATGTTTTGAAAATGTTTAAATGATTTAGGGAGAGTTTTTCAAAATATAATTTTTTTAAATTTTTATTATATTTAAAATGTATCACTTCGAATTTGATTTGACACGTAATTTTATGTCAATGCCGGATAAGTGATTATATGAAAATTTAGAAAACAAGTCAGAAAATGAATTATAAAGAAATCTTGGATATGGGAATTAATAGAAAGAATCTTGAAAAAGAAAATATAGCAAAAAGGATCAAATTGCAAATTTTGAAACATTTAGGGATTAAAGATGAATTGACTAAAAATGGGGAAAATGAAATATTATTGATTAATGGGCTAAGAAACGTATTGAGTTACATATTAGTGAGACAAAATTCAGTTTTAGACTTTCAAAATTATAGGGATTAAATAGTAAATTTTTTAATTTTACTTTCTCTATCCATAAATTCATATTAAATATTATAAGTAAATTTTGAGATTTGAGATTGATAATTGCCCATCATTGTGAAAAATTGTACCAAGAGTTAAAAGAAAAAGAAAAAAGTAATAATTTTACTCTGAAAAGAATTTTATTCATTTCTCAAAAATTAAATACTGAAAATACTATTAGATGAGATGTTGGATGATTGAAATGGGATTTACACTTTCGAGTTGTGAAGCAAAGCAGTGGATTACAATTGTAATAAATTTTGGGCTAAAAATTATTGGAGGGACTTTTAAGCCCACTTGGGTTCCTTTTATAGGGAAAGAAGGGTGTAGAACCATCCCATCTCCTTTCATGCAGACCATCTCCATCCTTTTCACGTTTCTTTTCTTTTAAAAAAAAATTTCTTTAAAAATTCTAACACTCACTTTAAGATTTTGTTAAAATTACATGAAAAATTATCACCAACATCTCCAATTTTCAACCTTGTTATTTCATGGGTTAGTGTGAGAAATCTTCAACATGGTAAGAGTGGTGTTTTTCTAACTTTCCTAGCATAATATTTGAACTTGATTATTGTTAGAAAGCTTAGAAAATTCGATATTAATTTAGGGTATATTTTCATGTGTATGAAAATTGAGGAATCGATGGAAATGGAACTTCCAAGCCTAGTTGAGCATGGATTCAAGCTTAAGGAGGTTTGATTATGTGTTAAAGAGCATTCAAAGGTAAGGGCACTAACAAGGACCTAATTTCTTAAAATATAATTTTTTTAACCCTTTATAATTTATAAAATTTTAAATTAGTAATGGTAAAATTGCACTTAAACGCTCAAAAATGATAAAATTTTAATTTAATTCTTTAAAAATTATAAATATATAGACTATTAAAATAGTGAAATTACATTTGTATATCATAAAAATATACAACCTAAATTCGCTCCCCTCTTTACAAAACTTTCTAGTTTTGCCCCTATCAAAAGGTAAGTTCCTTGGATGCTCTTGTCTTATGTTAAGTTTATAAATAAAGTAATATTTAGGTGATAAGTATGGAAGGAAATAAAATAAATATGTGTAATCTCCATGGCTTAAAGACATGAAATGAGTTAATAATGTGATATGGTAAAGTTATTAGTCATGCCAATTATTCTTGAGTATTTACTAAATTCTTTGAGTTTAACGCATTAATGATTTAAAACAAGTAGGTATAAGACTTTGTTGAGAAGCTTGGAGTTCAACCCGGGGAGCATCACATTGCTATAGAAGTTTTAAAGTTGTATTAGTATTTATATTTGTGGTTATTTTCTTTAGAATTATGGCATGTATATAAAGACTAATTTGGTTAAACTTTACAAGTACAAGTTGATTGAACTTCAAACCCTTTTTGTACCCCTAAGTAAGCTTAATATACTACTTGAGTTTGGGTTTTTTCTTTTTTACTTGTATTTTGAGATTAATGGATATTTGTTTTGCTTTATAATGATTACAAACTTAATGATATGATGTGGTAGTGTTCGGGGATGTTTTAAGGTGTTTTTGAGTTAATTTTTTTAGCTTCAAGGCCTTAGGGTCCAATACCCTTGTCAAAAGTATCACACCCCATTTGACAAAATGTTTCCCAAAATAGTACAGGGATGTACGTTTAGGCCTCAAGGCCTTAGGTACCGATACCAGGGGTCTTGACAATGCTACTGCGTTGTTTTGTGAAAAATGAGCCTTTTAAGGTTCATATATGGTCTCGAACACTTTTGAACACCCTTAAATTGATCAAAAATGGCTTTAACATATTCTAAAACTTAAAAATTGATTTTATTTATTTTCTATGATTTTATAAAAATATTTTATAATTAATTTCTTAAATAAATTTGAGATCTTTTACACAAAAGTGGTTCGGTAGCATCTCTCATCTGTACTGATCGTCGGGACAGGTGATAGGTGTTACAAAAAAGGGGGAGATTGTTAGCTTTGATGTCTTAAGCTTTTGATATAACAACATTTAAAATAAATTTTACATATCATATTTTCCTAAGTCATTTGGTGAAAATATGGATGAAAATTTTATCAAACATTTTCAAAGAATTTTAAAGACTTGCAATATACTCAAAACATGTTTTAAATGTATTTTGATTTATCTAAATATTTTTAAGATAATACCAAAGTGTTCTAATACTTTGGTAGTCAAGTTTTGAGACATATGACTATATGTCTCGAGACATGAAAGTTCGAATGCAGAAATTTGCTTCAGGGGCTACATGTCTCGAGACATGGCCTGCATGTCTCGAGACACAGCCTACCAACGGCAATGTTTCATCTTTGTTTCAATACATATTGGTAAGTCTTGAAACTTGGGTTACATGGACAATTTTTAAGCTCGAAATTAATGCTTCCAATGGCTAGAATTCATCCCCAGAGACCATATACGTCCACAAACTCTTCCTTCGTATAAATACAAGTTAAAGACACATCAAGACACAAGAGAAAAGTCTTCAAATCCTCATTATCCCGTTTCTCTTGTAAATATTCTCTGAGAGCTTATTGTTAAATCTTTTATCACTCTTTTTTCATTTCTTCTAGAGCTTAATTTTTGTAAACACACACATTGTAGAGGCCTCTTTATTTACTCTATTTCATATCACCAATTATAAATTGGGAGGGTTTTAGTTGAGTAATAAAAACTAATAATGATTCTAGTTTAGCCATAAAAGCTAGGGGGAATGGTTCTATCTAAGCCTTAAGAAAAAGGTAGATTTGTGAAAGTTATACCTTCTACTTGAAAGGTATCAATTCTTATAGTGAATTGGAAGATCCTTAGTTGAGGTATACCAAGGTAGTGGAGGTAGGAAATTGGGGTTGAACCACTACAAATCAAACTATCCAAGCTATTCCCCCTTTCTCTTTTATTTTGGAATAATTTGAAGAGAATTTTAAAATACCAATTCACACCCTCTGGATATTTTTGGTCCTAACAAGATGCACGATAAAGACTAATGTTAGGTAGCCACAATCTATATAGTGAGATGTGAATTATCAAGATTGAATTTGTCCCTCCTACATAATAATAGTTAATCACAGGCCACTTAATCGAGTGAGACTAGAATTGCATGGCCATACTCAAATTAGTTGATATGAGATATCAAACTCATTTGGTTCTTTTAGTCTACTCGAGGTTAAGAAAAAAAAAATTGGGTTATATAATTGTGACTACTCCATGATTGGAATTCAATTTGAATATCAAGGACAAAGAGATATACTACATTATTATTATCACAGAAAGGTTATATCAAACCATGACTTGTAGCTTAGGTAACCGTGGTGTATTGCTAAATGCACTCATTGTTCATAATATTAGAAGTGTTTTAATATTGATACCAATGTTGCAGGATTCTACAGGGTCACACCCTATAGTTGTAACAATCTGAACTCAAGATAATTAGGATTATATTCAACTTGCCACACGAATTTTACACGATTAATATTATATATAGTATGTGTGCATGCTTGACGCATATATAAAGAAAGGACAAATTAAAATACTATGAAATATGTGTTTCACATATTTTTTGGATAAATTTGTTTTACCAAATTTATTAAATAAATTTATTGAATAAATTTCGATTAATAAAGGATTTAAAAAGATTGATATAATTTTGGAAACTATATCATGTGATCTTTAAAATCCCTCTTGTTCGATTTATGTCGATTCAAAAAGGAATGCTTGAATATGAAAAACGGAAACTCTTTTAATTTTTTTCCCTTATTATGCTTGGGTTCCCGAATTTCTTGGCCTAACAAGTATAGGGAATTTTGAAACACTCTGCAAAAGTTGCGAGAGAAAAACTCCAATCGTTTCTCCAAGGTGGATATGAGAGAGGCTAGAACTTGAAGTTTGTGGTTGCAGTTCGATTGTTGTTTCAAATTACCTTCTGCCATCAATGTTTATTTATTTATTTAGTACAATTTAGGCCTACATTCATTCCTCACTTTCAATCTAGGTTCATTCATTGCGCATGGATCCACGGGACTTTCCAACATTCCAACTATAAATACTATTTCTTATTATGATTACCCTCCTTATATTTATAATTATATACTAGACGATGCCATTCATATCACACATTTATTACCATATGTAAAAACAAGATACATTAGTTTATTGTAGAAGTTTGGGCTTAAGCATCTTACACGCAGTTTGTTTTTTCCTCTAGACTGAAGCTTGAAGTCTAGATAGTTGTGAGTGAAAGTGAAATGAAAGTAGTAAGTTCGAAAATATGTGCTAGAGATGTGTAGTTCACATATTATTTTATTTACTTTGTTATATTGTTAGTGTTTGTTTACTTTAAATCATTTAAATAATTTATTTTTTGAGTTGAATTTAGGATATCCACCGTCAACTACAGTGATTAATCTCCTCAGTGCATATACTTTTCGAAGTAGCAAATAGTTAGCCATGAAATATAAATTGCTACAAAGAATTATCTAAGATCTATATTTAATTATCTTTATTATTTTATTTTTAAATGATATATTCAAATAAGTTAGTCTGCAAGTTAATTCATATTTCAAATTATTTATTGATTGACATTATGTAAAGAGGTATAAATCATATCTTTATTTCATTTTATTGTTAGTTTTTGTACTGATATGTGTATTAATATTTCATATTTAATTTTCACAGTTTATGATACTTACTAAATTGTAATAATTTTTTCTTTGGTAAAGAATGAACAGGTTGAAAAAAACCTACCCAAGAATAGCTTGCACAGACTAGTGCGAACTCCCTCTGCTATCTTGCTCCAAGTTGGTAGTTGATCAAGTACAACCATATTAGTACCCAGCATTTTTCTTTACCTCGCAAGTTTTTTGCGCAACTATTCACCTCTTGCTTCATATGTTGCAGTTGCAACTACCCATTTCTTCTACAGAGGTCTCGAGTTTGATGTACCTCTACTAATACATGAGGATCGCCCTGACCATTTTGCACCAGCTCAATCAGTAAAGAATTGTCCGACTCCACTTTTATTAGTTGTATCTCTCTGTCCCAAGCCAACATCAGTCCTCATAGTATCGCCCTTGCCTCAGCTTGGAAGACACCAGCAACCCCAATATTTCCAGCAAATCCTACAACTCAACAAACATTAGAGTCATGTAACGCAACACCTATTGAAGCAGTCTGAGTATTTAAATCCACTAATGCGTCAGTATTCAACTTGATCCAAATGACTGTAGGCGATCTCACCATTCATTATTTGCATAATCTTAACTTTATCGGAGAATATTTACATGCACCATGAATTAATATTAAAATTTTATTTTTAATCAACTCTTTAAACCGGGCGTAGCTGAGTAATAATATCTTTAATAAATAAAGTCCATATCCATATATTGTGAACATTAAATGAGATTGAGAATATCCCGTTGCTCCTCCAAAGCTGACTTGTACACTGTAAAACATTCTATTATTGATAAGCAGGAAGATGAGGTTGTGAAGCTGTTTTAAATTTTAATTGAATCATATGGTTGAAAATGATTGGCCCATCTTATAAATTTAATTTTATGTGCATACATTGGATGGCTGATTCATATTTTTAAATAATGAAAATCCTGAAAAAAAGTTTCCCTATTGCAAACTTCCCCACTTTTTCTACCAACGATTCTGACTTGGGATATGCCACATCTTTTTGCCTTTGATGTTAAAAAATCTTATTAAATTTTTAAAATCAATGTTTTTTCTATTAAAAAAGACAAACCTTTACATTGCGTTTGGTCAATTTAAGATTGAATTTTATGTATGAAAGGTGTCAGTAAAGTTAGGAGAAGTGCCAAAGGAAATGTGCTGTAAATTTAAAGGTATAAAATTAAAAATCCAAAAAAGATTCCCCAGGAGAGGTTGGTCAGTAACCAACACGTGTTCCTGTACCTCTTGTCAGGCTCAACACTAATTGCTTCGAGTTTCAGCAAATCAAGATATCGGTTTTAATAAAGACTTTATCAATTTGCATTTATTACCATTATTAAAGTCGCTCCTATATCACCCCAGTTGATAAATATTCTTACTCAACTTTCATAAATTTTTATTTTCAGTATTAAAAATTAACAAACTTTAATAAATACATCCTCATTACTCACTTAACTTTAATAAATTTTTATTTTAACACTCATTTACTTTTAAAAAATTGATTTTATTTTTTACGAAAAAAAACCTATAATTTCTTTTAGAAAATTAAATTATTCAATTATAGAGATGAAATCTAAATTTTCCCCCATAACCTAATTTTCTATAAAAAAAACTTAAGGATCTCAGGTTTTTCCTTAAGGAAACATAGGTTTTTTTTTCCTTTTTTCTAAAAAAATTAAAAATTAATTTTAAAAAATAAAAGAAATTAGAAAGATAGAAACAATTTTCTTTATAAAACCAAATACTTTTTTTGTAAAACCCAGGTTCTTTTCCTTTTATAGGAAAAATTAAAATTAATTCTAAAAATAAAAGAAATTAAAAAAATAAATCGGTTTTCCTAAAAAAAAACCCAGATAATTCCTTGTAACATCTCATGTTTTTTTCTTTTATTGAAAAACATAAAATTAATTCTAGAAAGGGAAAATAAAGAATATAGAAAAAAATAAAAGGATTCTTTTGACAAAATTCAAGTTTTTTTAATAAAAAAAACTCAAGTAATTCTCTATAAAACTTATTTTTTTCTCTTTTACTAAAAATCTAAACTTAATTCTAAAAAAATTAAAATTAATTTTTAAAAAGACGAAATAAGTGACTAAAATAAAAGTTTATTAAAATTGGGATACTAAAATCAGCAACTAGCTGTGTAGTTGACTCTAAAAAAGATAACTTTAGCCTTATATTTAAAATCTATCTACTTTTTTCCTTTAGATTTCGTAAGGTTTATTATTAATTAAATTCTCAATTAAAGATGAATTTACATTCTATTAATTTAATAATTTTTAATTAAATTAATTATTTATTTATTTTATTAGACTTAATACATAATTTGGTACCTGTAAATGTAGTAGATGTGTTATATTCTGGTCCAATATGGTATTTGTATTTAACAAAAGTTATATACTTTGATACTTAGAAGTTATCAATGTTAATTTTTTTAGTATATAATTCAAGTTTTAGAGTTAATTTAATGAAAATTCATAATTAATTAATAATATTAGCAGGTAACTTTCATCAAATCGATCCTAAAACTTGAATTAAAACACTTTCAACGAATTATATTTGACAAATTAAATGTAAAATTAAAAAAAAATTCACAAGTAAACTAAATTTATTCTATAAAAAATCATAAAAAATTCAAAGATAATTTCATTAGCAATCAACTTTCATCAAATCTATCTTAAAACATGAATTAAACACTAAAAAATTAACATTGTTACCTTCAAGAATAAAAGGATATAACTTTTTTTCAAATATAGATATCACATTATATCAAAAAAATTAACATAAATACCACAATAGAAAAAAGTGTCAAACTTGAATACCAAAAAATATATTAAAATTTTTAATTATTATTAAGTTGAATGATAAATTACTATACATTTGAAAATAAACATAGCTTATGCTGTAAATAAAAGAAAAAGATTAAAATAAAAAATTTCTCTGTAATTCTAGTTGTTTTGAAACTAGTTACTGCTACTGTTTTCTTATCTTGTTTCTGCTAAAACATGTAATTATATAAAACTTCTAGTTATAAATACATAGGAGAGGTACATTTAACAGGGTAATGCACCATTGCGTATACATGAATTTGCATAATCCATATACCATCAGCATACATGAATCTTATAAATGTCTAGGTACATAGCCAAACACTACATTCAAATGATGTATGAATTCAACTTAGATGGCTATTCACTATGAATATGCCTCGTTAAACCTTGAAAAGTTCAATAATATAAAAACTTAAATAAAAAAAATGTACAATATTTATAAAAGATTTCCATAATTATTCAATGTCTTTAATAGAATGCATTCCTCTATTTTGTATATGCTTCTTGAATATTGAAGTTGACAATGCTTTTATGAACAAATCTATTGGATTATCAATTGAGTGAATTTCAAGATATTTTAGTTCTGTTATCTTTTACACAACCACTTTTAATTTGTGAAATGCATGTTGTAATATTCTTGGCTTGTCATTATCAACAAACAATCTACACACTTTTTTGATTTATTGAATTGTTGTCTGTAACTAATTAAACATTTTTGTGACTTTCTTCATAAAGAGCCAAAATTTTGAATGGTTTCTTAACGTGACAGTGACTCTTTGTTAACACCCCTTAACCCTAAACTATCGTCGGAACAGGGTTACGAGGCATTACCGGACATATCGGACAATTTACGAATAATTCACAAATAATTAACAAACTTATTATAATATAATCATAAAGTCCCTTTAATGGACCTTCGAGGCCCAAAACACGTATTAGAAGTGGAACAGGACTTGCTTGAATGCTCTAGAATTTTTGTTATGTGAACTCAATATAACTCATTTATAAATATCTAACATTACCTGCAAGTTTCAAACTGAAACCAATCCAAAAACCAATCTTTCAACCAATACATTTGCACACTAAATATACCTAAATTATGCCAATAACTTTTATGTAACCATATAATCAAATTATGTTCATAAAATCATATAAAAATTTACTAACTAGCTTTATTCATTTTTCTTTCCAAGTTTAATATCAAACTTACCAAATTTGTCAAACCATTTCATTTAACTTAGTACCAAAACACCAAAGATCATTTATTACTACCAAAATCATAAAACATTTTAAGGTGACCATTACAACACCTATGTACATCCATTTTCATTTAAGGAAGAAAACATCACCAAAATTTTTGTGCTGGAGTCGAGATTGTTTGGATGCTGGACCGGGACTCTGGACTCCTATTGACCTATGCACGAGAACAACCATATGCTGAGTACTTCATACTCAGTGGTATTACCATATTCTAATAATAATAATAATAATAATAATAATGGAATATAATTATCAATCATTTAACTATCCAATTTCTCAAATATCAATTCATTCTTAAACTTTCATTAATTAACAATAACAATATAATTTTTTTAGCTATTCTACAATTTCATTCACATATCATATGTCTCACTTTCAATCACTACATGAACATTAAGTTAATGCCTTTCATTTCCAATCGCAATTTCAATCCACAATTCAACTTTCTCACATTTTCAATAGTACAATCGATCAAATTCATTTAATTTTTCCCATTTCGGTTATTCACCCTATTAACAAACCCGGACTTTGACGGATACATGGATTCCAACCCAAATACACTAGTACGGCACATTGTGCTTAAAACGGTACATAGTACCTGATCAGTATACGACACATAAGTGACTGATACGACACAAGAGATACCTGAAATACGACACATAAAGTGCCTGATATACGACACATAAAGTGCCTGATCGGCAAAGCCGATAAATCCCATACTCTTCCAAATCCTATGGCATGCCAACTATATCCGACTCAGCTCGACTAGTTAATAGGGTATTCAAAGCGTTTCTCAATTTAATTACCACTCAATTCAATACACTTTTTCATTTCAATCCACATACAATTCAATTTCAATATATATTCATCATTCAACTCAATTTTCATTTAATTCAACAATAACACTTACCTTATAATTTACTTACCATATACATAAATTAATTTAACATTTACTAAATAAATAAATAATTTGAATTATAGTAATACAAACCCGAATTTGTTCGATTACTCCTCGACAACTTTTCCCTTTCCTTTCGATGCCGATGCTTCGAGTTCTTTGCTAGCTACGAAAATTAAAATAATTGTACCATTAATTACAGCACTAATTATAACAAATAATTGAATTTCTATTCAATTTACACCTTATTTTCAATTAGGTCCTAATTAACTCATTCACTTTACCAACTTAATTCATACTTCATTCTTATTCAAATTCCTATCAAATTCAACCTAACTATCAAGTGTTCATAATAAAACCCTAATTTAAAATTTCTTTTAATTTAATCCCTCAATCACAAAACTTATAGATTCTTTTACAATTTAATCCATTTATCAATCCTAACTTGAAATTCATTCAATTAAATCCCTAATTCAACAATTTATCCAACATGAACCATGCTTAAAAACCTATGAACTTCCAAGACTTCAACTTAATTTCAACAAAACTTTGTTTTAAAGCTTCTAAAACATCAAAATTAAAAGAAAAGGACTTAATTAACTTACCAATTAAAGCTTAAAGCTCTCAAACCCTAATTTCTCCTTTTGTTTTCTTTCTTTTCTTTCCTCTATTTCGAAATGCTTCTGTTGCTGTTTTTTTCTTTTGTTTTCTTTATTTATTTCATTTCTTTTATTCTTTTACTTTATTAACTTAATAATAATTATTATTATTATTATTATTAAACATCTTATTTAATAATAAATATATATTACAATTGGACACACATATATTTTGCACTTGTCTATTATCATCACCATCCAATTGTCCTTATTTTATTTATTTTATATAATTTAATATTTTAATATAATAAAAATCTTTTTACTTAAATAAAAATTAATTAAATAAATATCTTACAAATGTATGCATACTATTATTACATTTGTATACTTTTATCATCATACACTTGGCTTTAATTTAATTTAATTCATAATATGATATTTGTAATTAATTAATTTAATAATATATTTTATAATTAAATTATATATATTTACATGATTAAAATCTAAAAGTATCTTAGATTTTAACATGTTTGCTGCCTCAACTTATGCTAAATGGCTTTTTTGTCATTTTATCCCTTTTTACTTTCTATTAATCTAAATTCAACTTTTACCCCTTATTCAATTTAGTCTTTTTTCCTAATTACTCTTAATTAAGCTAAATTCACTTAATCAAAGCCTAATTAAACATATCACTAGACTCATAAATATTTCTAATTATTATTTACGAACCCATTTCACTAAGACGAAGGCCCGATAATGTACTTTTTCCGATGACTGTGAATTTTGGGTTATTACATTTCTTCCCCATTAATAAATTTCGTCCTCGAAATTTACCTAAGAAGAGGTGAGGATATTGTGTTCTCATTTTTTCTTCCGTTTCCCAAGTCGATTCTTCCACATTATGATTTCTCCATAATACTTTTACTAGAGGAACTCGTTTATTTCTCAATTCTTTCACTTTTTGAGCAAGTCTCTAAACTGACTCTTCTTCATAGGATAAATCCGATCGAATTTCAATATCTTCAATGGGAATAATATGAGAAGGATCCGATCTATATCTCCGAAGCATCAAAACATGAAAAACATCATGAATTTTTTGTAATTCTGGAGGCAAAGCTAGTCGATAGGCAACCGGTCTAATTCTTTCCACAGTTTCATACAACCCAATGTAACGAGGACTTAATTTTCCTCTTCGACCAAATCTCAAGACTTTCTTCCAAGGCAATACCTTAAGAAATACCTTATCACTAATGGAATACTCTATGTCTCGTCGTTTCAAATCCGCATAAGATTTCTGTCTATCGAAGGCTACTTTCAATCTGTCTTTGATCTTTTTAATTGTTTTCTCTATCTCTTGAATCAATTTCGGCCCAATTACTTTTCTTTCATTTAATTCCGTCTAACATATGGGCGATCGACATCTTCTACCATAGAGCCTCATACGAGGCCATTTGTATACTAGATTGGAAACTATTATTATAGACAAACTCAGCTAATGGAAAATAACGTTCCCAACTTGATTCAAAATCGATGATACAAGCCCTAAACATATCTTCTAGTATTTGAATTACCCGTTTAGACTATCCATCTGAGTGTGGATGAAAAACTATACTGAAACTAAGTCGAGTACCCAATGATTCATGTAGTTGCCTCCAAAATCTCAATGTAAATCGAGGATCTCGATCTGAAATTATCAATATTGGAATACCATGCAATCTCACAATTTCCCAGATGTATACCTTAGCAAGTTTCTACAATGACCAATCAGTTCTGACTTCTATAAAATGCGCTGACTTGGTAAGTCTATCAACTATCACCCAAATAGCATTCTTTTTGCTCGTTGATAACGGTAATCCCGTAATAAAATCCATCGTGATTCGATCCCATTTCCATTCGAGAATATTAATAGGCTGAAATAGTCCAGTAGGAACCTGATATTCTGCCTTTACCCATTGACAAGTCAAACATTTACTCACAAATTCTACTATATCTCTTTTCATTCATGGCCACCAATATAGTTCTCATAGATTCCGGTACATCTTTGTGCCTCCAGGATGTAAAGCGAATGGACTGTCGTGGGCTTCTCGAAGAATCAATTTCTTCAACTCAGAATTAGTTGGAACACAAATTCGATCACAATATCTCAAACAACCATGATTATCGATTCTAAAATTTTCTACCGTGCCAGTCTGCACATTTCTCTTTTCTTCAACAGTTTGTCATCTTCTAACTGTGCTTATCTAATTTGGTCAAACATTATCGCCTTTACTCTCAACTCGGCCAAAAGACTTCCATCATTACTGATACTGAGCCGTGCAAACATCGCTCTCAATTCAATTGCAGCTTTTCTACTTAGTTCATCAGCTACAACATTAGCTTTACCTGGATGGTAGTCTATAACACAGTCATAGTCTTTTAAGAGTTCTATCCACCGTCTTTGTCTTAAGTTCAATTCTTTTTGAGAAAGCAGATATTTCAAACTTTTATTATCAGTATAGATGTAGCATTTTTCACCGTATAAATAGTGCCTCTAAAACTTCAAAGCAAAAATCACGACTGCTAGCTCCAAATCATAAGTCAGATAATTACGTTCGTGTGGCTTCAATTGACGAGATGCATAGGCTATTAGCTTCCCATCTTGCATTAGTACACAACCCAGACTATTCAAAGAAGCATCACTGTACACTACAAAATCCTTTCCTGACTCTGGTAAAGTCAAAACAGGTGCCTCAGTCAACATTTGCTTCAATGTCTCAAAACTCTTCTGGCACTGATCATCCAAGATAAAAGGGACATTCTTCTGTAGTAGCTTAGCATCAGCAAAGCTATCTTCAAGAATCCATTTAAAAATCTCCTATAATACCCGGCTAGATCGAGAAAACTACGTACCTCTGATACATTCTTAGGCGGTTTCCATTAGACAACTGCTTCAATCTTCTTTGGATCAACTCGAATTCCATCTGCTGATACAACATGTCCCAGAAATATAACCTCTGATAACCAGAATTCACATTTGCTGAGCTTCCCATACAACTGTTTATCTCGTAATCTTTGTAGTACAATGCTGAGATACTGATCATGTTCTGACTCTGACTTCGAATAAACCAGTATATCATCAATAAAAACCACCACAAACTAATCTAAATATGGTTGAAAGATATGATTCATGAGATTCATGAAAGTAACTAGGGCATTAGTTAACTCGAATGGCATCACCAAGAATGCATAATTACTATACCTCATACGGAAAGCTGTCTTCGGCATATCACTTTCTTTTACTTTCAGCTGATAATATCCAGATCTCAAATCAATCTTCGAAAATATAGAAGCTCCTTTCAACTAATCAAATAAATAATTAATGCGAGGTAATGGATATTTATTCTTAATTGTTACATTATTCAACTGTCGATAATCGATACATAGCCGTATTGATCCATCTTTCTTCTTAACAAACAATACCGGGGCTCCCTAAGGTGAAATACTCAGTCTAATAAATCCATGATCTAACAAATCCTGTAACTATACCTTCAATTCCTTCAATTCAGTGGACGACATTAGGTACGGAGGTATAGATATCGGAGCAGTACTCGGATAAACCTCAATTGCAAACTCAACCTCTTTATCAAGTGGTAAGCCCAGTACTTCTTCAAGGAAAACATCTGGAAACTCACATACGGTTCTGATCTGACTGGACTGACTTCCAACTAAATCAGAATAAATAACATATGCCAAATATGCTGAACAACCCTACTTAAGTAATTTATTAGCTTTCATCGTCGAAATGATACGTGTCAGGCCACTGGTACGGATGCCATTCACCTCAATTTTGTCCCCATCCTCTATCTGAATACTGAACCTCTTTTTATAACAATCCAAAATCACCTCGTCTTCGGATAACCAATCCATACCCAATATTATATCAAAATCACCGAAAGCCATAATCAACAAGTCAACAGAAAACATTTTATCATGTATCATCAACGAACATCTCCGGCATACTCTATCTACAAACACAGTTTGTCCCAAAAGGCTAGACACTTCTATTAAAACTCTAGACATTTCAAATTTTAACTATCCCGACTCAACCAACTTTGAATTAATATATAAATGTGATGACCCTGGATCAATTAAAGCATAAACAGGCTCAAAATGCAATAAAAATATACATGTTACAACATCATGGGCATTACCTTCTTCCTAAGTCTGAACTACATATGGCCTGGCTGGTGCTCTAGCCTCTAATTGTTATGTAACTATATCGCTGCTTCTTCGAACACCTCTACCTCTGGATACCGAACCACCTCTGCTCGAACCTCTGCCTCGAGTAGTGGATACTGATCTCTGTGATGTGGCAGGAGTAACATTTTTATTCTTCGAACAATCTTTAACAAAGTGCTCTGTCGACTCGCAACGGAAGCAACCTCCAATCACTTTCCAACATTCACCTAAATTTTTCTTCCCATAATATCCACATTCTGGAATTTCTGCATCCCGAGGTGAACCTCTTACACTACCAGTAGATAGTATCGTCTGTTTTCCCTGGCTTCTGTCCATTCGTTTCCCAACATATCTTTTGGAGTTCTCTCTAGAATAAGTCCCATGTCACCTGTTCTGTAGGTAGATGTCGTATTACAGATTCCAACCACAGGTAAGCTTCACCTTGTAACAGAGAAACAATACAGATCAAGCACTCTTCGGGATACATTCCAATTGCTACAGAACTCATTTAGTTGATTCCATCCAATTCTTTACAGTAGATAGATCAACTCCTTTCAAACCCAAAAATTCAGTGGCACTATATTTTCTTAACTCTTTTATCAGGGCCCATCTTTGAGTTGGTACAGAAGTCGTAACAAGAGCAGTCCCCGCTACTCTTTGCAAAGCATCGCCAATCACTCATAATATATCAAAATCATCTCTATCATTTTTTCTACCTACTTTAGGAGGTTGATTCCTTATCGGGTTAATACTAGGTGTTACCGATTTAGTTTCATCTAACCCGTAAGATTCTTCTTCTCCAGTGTAGATTTTTTCATCAATATTGTTTATTCTTTCATCTGACATCTTTAATCTATAAAACAGAAACAAACGAATAAGTCAACATCCAAAATCCCGACTCAATTTCAACTCAACAGTGGCATGTACTTCTAGACTCACTTCTAAGTCCGATTTAGCCCGAAAATCGAGTAAACATGATAGCTCGGATACCAACAACTATAACACCTCTCAACCCTAAACCATCGCCGAAATAAGGTTACGAGGCATTACTGGACATATCGGACAATTTACAAATAATTCACAAATAATTAACAAACTTATTATAATTTAATCATAAAGTTCCTTTAATGGACCTTCGAGGCCCAAAACACGTATTAGAAGTGGTACAGGACTTGCTTGAATGCTCCAGAATTTTTTTTTATGTGAACTCAATATAACCCCTTTATAAATATCTAACCTTCCCTACAAGTTTCAAACTGAAACCAATCCAAAACCAATCTTTCAAATAATACATTTGCACACTAAATATACCTAAATTATGCCTACAACTTTTATTTAACCATATAATCAAATTACATTCATAAAATCATATAAAATTTTACTAACTAGCTTTATTCATTTTTCTTTCCAAGTTTAATACCAAACTTACCAAATTTGTCAAACCATTTCATTTAACTTAGTACCAAAACACCAAATATCATTTATTACTACCAAAATCATAAAACACTTTAAGGTGACCATTACAACACCTATGTACATGCCACTCTCATTTAAGGAAGAAAACATCACCAAAATTTTTGTGCTGGAGCCGAGATCGTTCGGATGTTGGATCGGGACTCTGGACTCCTATTGACCTGCACACGGGAATAACTATATGCTGAGTACTTCATACTCAGTGATATTACCATAATTCAAATAATAATAATAATAATAATAATGGAATATAATTATCAATCATATAACTATCCAATTTCTCAAATATCAATTCATTCTTAAACTTTCATTAATTAACAATAACAATATAATTTTTTTAGTTATTCTACAATTTTATTCACATATCATATGTCTCAATTTCAATCACTACATGAATATTAAGTTCATGCATTTCATTTCCAATCTCAATTTCAATCCACAATTCAACTTTCTCACATTTTCAATAGTATAATCGATCAAATTCATTTAATTTTTCCCATTTTGGTTATTCACCCTATTAACAAACCCGGACTTTGACGGATACACGGATTCTAACCCAAACACACTAGTAGGCACATTGTGCCTAAAATAGTACATAGTACCTGATCAGTATACGAAACATAAGTGCCTGATACGACACACGAGGTGCCTGATATGACACACGAAGTGCCTGAAATACGACACATAAAGTGCCTGATTGGCAAAACCGATAAATCCCATACTCTTCCAAATCCTATGGCATGCCAACTATATCCGACTCAGCTCGACTAGTTAATAGGGTATTCAAAGCGTTTCTCAATTTAATTACCACTCAATTCAATACACTTTTTCATTTCAATCCACATACAATTCAATTTCAATACATATTCATCATTCAACTCAATTTTCATTCAATTCAACAATAACACTTACCTTATAATTTACTTACCATATACATAAATTAATTTAACATTTACTGAATAAATAAATAATTTGAATTATAGTAATACAAAACCAAATTTGTTCGATTACTCCTCGACAACTTTTCCCTTTCCTTTCGATGCTGATGCTTCGAGTTCTTTGCTAGCTACGAAAATTAAAATAATTATACCATTAATTACAGCACTAATTATAAGAAATAATTGAATTTCTATTCAATTTACACCTTATTTTCAATTAGGTCCTAATTAACTCATTCACTTTACCAACTTAATTCATACTTCATTCTTATTCAAATTCCTATCAAATTCAACCTAATTATCAAGTGTTCATAATAAAACCCTAATTTAAAATTTCTTTCAATTTAATCCCTCAATCACAAAACTTATAGCTTCTTTTACAATTTAATCCATTTATCAATCCTAACTTGAAATTCATTCAATTAATTATCCCTAATTCAACAATTTATCCAACATGGACCATGCTTAAAAACCTATGAACTTCCAAGACTTCTACTTAATTTCAACAAAACTTTGTTTTAAAGCTTCTAAAACATCAAAATTAAGAGAAAATGACTTAATTAACTTACCAATTAAAGCTTAAAGTTCCCAAACCCTAGTTTCTCGTTTTATTTTTTTCTTTTCTTTCCTCTGTTTCGAAATGCTTCTGTTGTTCTTTCTTTCTTTTATTTTCTTTATTTATTTCATTTATTTTATTTTTTTATACTTTTCTAACTTAATAATAATAATAATTATTATTATAATAAATATCTTATTTAATAACAAATATATATTACAATTGGACACACATATATTTTACACTTGTTTATTATCATCACCATCTAATTGTGCTTATTTTATTTATTTTATATAATTTAATATTTTAATATAATAAAAATCTTTTTACTTAAATAAAAAGTAATTAAATAAATATCTTACAAATGTATGCATACAATTATTACATTTGTATATTTTTATCATTATACACTTGGCTTTAATTTAATTTAATTCATAATATGATATTTATAATTAATTAATTTAATAATATATTTTATAATTAAATTATATATATTTACATGATTAAAATCTAAAAATATCTTAGATTTCAACATGTTTGCCGCCTCAATTTATGCTAAATAGCTTATTTGCCATTTTAGCCCTTTTTACTTTCTATTAATCTATAATTTAATTTTACCCCTTATTCAATTTAGTCCTTTTTCCTAATTACTCTTAATTAACTAATTAAACACATCACTAGACTCATAAATATTTCTAATAATTATTTACGAACCCATTTCGCTAAGACGAAGGCTCGATAATGTACTTTTCTGATACTTTTAAATTTTGGGTCATTACACTTTGCGTTACAAATTTCCATAAAATAGTAGTATCACTACATGTGAAAACATAAGCTTTATAAGGATCAAAAGATATCTAGTATCAACATACTGTTGGAGATATTGAGTGGAGACGATAGATCTAGAGACTATCTGGAATTAAATAGTAGACTTCGAGGTGTGGGTAATGCTTTCTAAAAAGAACTATTTGCTCCCATACAAAGTTGCTAGAGGGTTAAGACAAAGGTCCTCTCGGGATATAGTGAAGCTTTTGAATTTTCTTTTATTAGCAAAATCGAGGAATTCTCTATTTCTTACTCTAATTTTTGAAATTGAATTGATTGTAATGTAGTTTGTGAGCACCATAGTCCCTCTATTTATATGCACTCCATGGATACTATTTTGAAGAGCCACAACCCTTAGCTGGACATACTTCTTAGAAGAAACATGTCCCATGGAAATGTATTTATTAGATGATAAATCATCACTTTTTAATTTGAATAGTGCTCATGAATAATTAATTTGCATTCTACAATTTCCAACACATACCTCATCGATTTTGATTTTACTCCATATAAGAAAAACAAACTCATATCATATGTGTAATGAAGATAACAAATAACATGTTTCACTCCATTATGATATGTTTGTGTTGGTGCAGAACTAGACCTGCAAGTAAATTTACTATAAAGATTATATCTATTCTAGTGCAATTTATCAAATACAAAAGTACTCCTATTTTACTAACATACAATACTTCAAGATCAAGAACTTTTTGCACCATCTTCTTGTGAATGAAATAAATCTTTTTCTACATCAAGCGAAAGAACTATATGAGAGCTTAACGGATAAGACTTATCCATATTCAAGTATTTCAATTACTTTTCTATATAAGTTTATTAATGAATAAGTATTTTACTTGCTAAATGTTCAACATGAAATCCAAGACAAAAATTTGTTTTACATCTTTCATTTTAAATTCCTTATTTCGATAGTTAGAGGTGCAAAGATCTCTTCTGAAATCCTTACTATGTTTAAGTCATCAACATAAGTTGCAATTATAGCAAACCCAAAGTTTATTTTCTTGATAAAAACACAAGGATAAACAACATAATTTTTATATCTATTTTTTAATAAATGTTCACTCAAACGATTATACCACATACATCATGATCGCTTTAATCCATACAAGGATTTTTATAATTTAATAGAGTATGGTTGTCGAGGTTTTTAATTATATGCATCATGCATCTTAAATTCTTGAGATTTTTTATGTAGATTTCATTATCTAATAACTCATACAAATAAGACATTACAACTTTCATTAATCTTCACATTTTTGTAGACTAGTGAGAGATTCTAAAGATAACTTAGAAAGAAAAAAATTTTATAATCAATTTTCTTAGAAGGAGAAATGATAAAGGATTTAAAAGCCAAAGTATTTTTTTTAATAAGCCAGGTTGAAATCACGTAGTTAATATATATTATATTGTATATGATAAACAATGATTTAACGACCATATCAATCGACCTTAAAGACTTGACTTTAGTGATTTAAATGAAAACTTTTGAATAGTTCAATATTTATTTTATAATTTTTTTAAAGTTGAGTGACTAAAGTGTAAACTTATTAATAATTTAGTGAACTTGGGTACAATCTACCCTTTAATTTTATGGTACTTTGGTATAATCTTAAATTAATTAATTTTTATTATTTAATTAAAAATAACAATTATAATAAAACCATGATAATAGTTACAATGATTTTATTATTATTATTATTATTATTTAGAAAAATTATATACGCAAAAAAATATTTCAAGGTAAATAGAATTGTTTTTAGAGATACTCATGTGTCGAGCTGGATCAAGTCCATATAAGGTATCTAGATTAATTTTTCAATTTTGGGTCCAACTTAAAAATGGGCTTACATTTTTGTTCAAGCCCAACCCAATTTAAGGAAGGTAAATCTGGGTCCGACCCGATCTATCCATTTTTGACTTTTTTTTAGATTAGTTTTTTATTTAAAAATATTTTTTAAATATTCTAAAATCACTAAAAAAACTCTAAAATAAAGATTTTCTAACACATTAAAATATTTATATAAAAAACTACCATAAATATAATAAATATTTTATTGTATTAAATATATTTTTTAAATTTTTATATTTTGGGTTGGGTTATTTAGTTGGGTAAGTTTTATTTTTAGGTTTTGGGTAATGAGTTCAATTGTTATTGGGTTAGTAATTTAATATAAATATAAAAAATTATTATTTAACATATATAATTTATTTTTATAACATAATATATTCGGGCAGAGTTGAGTCGAGCTGGACCAAAAAATCTTACCCAAGACTTAGCCCATATAGAAAACGGGCTTTAATTTTTACCCAAGCCTATTTTTCAGGCTTCGAATTTTTGTCTAAACCTTCTCATTTTTCGAGTAGGCCTTCGAACCTAACAGGTGGTCTGATCCTTGAGTAAGTCTAATTGGTTATACTAAACCTCAAGGTAGTTGTGTTTTACAAATTTTTTATACTTTTATAATAGTGGAATAGATTCTAGGGTAAACTATATTAATAACCACTTAACTATTAGTATGTTTTGATTTGATCACTTAAGTTTAAATTTTTTTTATTTTAGTCACTAGTATTATCAAAATTTAATATTTTGGTTGCTTATACGTTAAATCACTAACAAAGTGCTTATGTGGCTATTTTTTCATTAGCATATAATAAATTTATCCCTCCAATGTTTACAGGTTCTATCAATTTGGTTCTAATTCTAAAACAAATTTAACCCTCAGTTTTACACACATTATGTCAATTTAATCTTGATTCTTAAAATAATCAAAAATAGAAACTTTAAAAAATAAATATTATTTTAAAGTTCATTTTTCAATTAAAATATATAAGATTTTATAAAAAAAATACATATAAAATTATAAAAATTTATATAAAAATAAAAATTATAAATAAATAAATACTCGATGTTTTTCTTTTTCTAACTGAAATTTATTTATTAAAATAATAATTTTATAATTAAAATATTTTTTAAAAACCCGTAAGCAATACTTAAACCAAATTCAAACTTTTTTAGTTTTATTTTATAAATAATAATTTATTCATTATCTGTCTAGCCTAGTTCCCTAATCCTAGTCAAGTTTATCGAGTGTTGGACACCGCCTTCATATACAACCACCAACACCAATAACTCTTACTCTAAACTCTTCGATTTCTGCATCCTTCATCATCTTGCCATCAAATTAGAAATTAATTGTATAGCTATCAACATAACATTCCACCTACTCATATATCCTCAACGATACTCGCCTTCAAGCACAAACTCAAATATAATAACCTAAAGACATCACTTATTATTCTTTTCAAACTTAGGCTATAGTATTTTACCTAATTTAAATACGGTGGTCGTTAATATTAAAAAAAAATGATTCTACTTAAGTCTTTTTCAAGATTTTTTTCCTTAAATTGTTTTATTTATAAAATTTTTATTTAATAAATAAATGCCATGTTAAATAATCAGAAAAAAGTTAGATAAATATTTTTATAATTTTGTATATATTTTTATTAGAAAATAAATTTTTAAAATATTTTTTTTGAGGTTTTTAGTTTTGAATTTTTAAGAATAAAGATTAAATTAAGATAATATGTAAAATTAAAGGTTAAATTTATTGTATTTTTTAAAATTAATACAAAATTAATAGAATTTGTAAATATTAAAAAATTAAATTTATTATTATATCAATAAAAATATCCATATCAGCACTCCATTTATAATTTAAACTGCCAATGACTAAAATATTAAATTTTAATAATAATTACTAACTAAAATAAAAGTTTTTGAATGTAAATGACGAAAATAGAAATATGGTAATAGTTGACACAAAATCTCTTTTGTCAGCAGCAGAACCGAGCCACTGCCTACAACCAAGGGCCAACTTATTTTCTCTCTCATTCTTTAACATCCTTTGAAGACTCCATTCTATAAATATTTTACCTATAACATCAAGCGCAGCTTCAGGCTCATTGCACCCCTTCCTATTTCTCTTCCCTCAAAATCAAAAGCTTCTTCTTTCTTTCTTTTTCTGTGCGTGCACTCTTAAACCACAACACAGTAAGGTATGCTTTCTTTCACTTTATGCCGCCGTTTTGGATCACTAATGGAAACCCTGTTCATTGTTTTTGTCTATTTTTTATAGATCGCTCGTTTACACTTTATCAATTCACGTTTCATGGCCGTTTCGTTTCTGGGTTTAAGCGCAAAGGCACAAGTTCCATAGGATCTTATTGAATCCTTTACTAGAACTTATGAACAAGAATCGGACTTTTCGCTCAGCATAGATGTAAAGCATTAAAAAGCTGTCGTTTTTGTTTTTTTAGTTTTACTATTTGAGGAAAGAGATTGCTGAAGAACTAGATATTTAACCAACTCGCTTTTTTTTGGTTAATTCATGTTTGTACTTGATAGTTGCAGCGACCTTGATACAGATAAATAGTACTATGAAGTAACCATCTTTTATAATATAGTAATAAATAAGCATAAACACCTGATCCTAGTGGCCGATCCGGTTATGAGAAGACATGTGTGCCATTAGACCAGAGTGTAATTGATCATTTATGTCATTTTTCTTCAATTTTGGTTGTTTAATGAGAGTTGAGTAAAATTGTTTGACTATTAAGAGAGCATGTAGTATTGGGTTAAGAACTTAGGATTGAGATGTCGATCTATTATTTAGTTTATTGCCTTACTCTTGATTATCATGGTAGCTAATGTTTGTGCCAAATTTTGCAACAGAATCTGGTCACTTGCATGGCATTCATTATCTGAGAAATGGAATGGCATATAGTTTTGTTTTTTGGAAATTTTGTTACCATTCAGATCCTAGACTTAGTCTTCCAAACACTTAGCAGCCTTTTCTTTTATGCATCATGTGGCTATTATAAATTCCCGTATAACTGGATCAATTACAACTGATGAATAAACTAACATAATTACTGGGTTTTGATTGAATGTTGATGCAATTTATTGTTGTGGAAAAGATGAGTGAAGAAGATAAAAATGAAGCTAAGGTAGTGGAAACTCCACGCAAGCCACCCCGTCTGAATGAGAGGATTCTTTCGTCTATGTCACGGAGATCAGTTGCTGCACATCCTTGGCATGATCTTGAGATTGGTACCCTATCTAATGAATGAATATTCTGATTTGATGTTGTTGCTAATATTGTCCGAGTGACTAATCAGATTTTGGGAACTGACCTGTCTCAAAAATATTGTGTTCAGGACCTGGAGCTCCAGCAATTTTCAACTGTGTATGCTTTCTTTCTTATTTTATCAGTCTGAACTTGTTCATAGCACATTTATGGTTTTAAATAAACTGAGAAATAAACATAAGTTAGCATACTTTACATATATCAATAACATTCATTAATTTATTAGTTTCACCTAAACTTACCCTGGTTTTCCTATTTGAAGAACATTCTTAAGGTACCAAGAAAACATTTCACATATTAAAGCCGAAATGTCTAACCTCCAGTCACTGCTAATTGTTTGCTTATTGAATTTCTTGTTCAACCATACAGGTTGTTGAGATACCAAAAGGTAGTAAGGTCAAGTATGAACTTGACAAGAAGACAGGATTGATTAAGGTATGAAAAGTTTTGCATCTTCAAAGATAGTAGTTCCTGGAACATGTTCCTGAGCTACTATTTCAAGGTTTTCCCTTTCTTCCAATGAATTCCAGTTTAGTCATGTTTATTAGAAAGTTTGCCACTGTTACAGGCTCCATATTGTAATGTTTTCTTACTGTCAACATGAATATCAGGTTGATCGAGTTTTATATTCATCAGTGGTCTACCCTCATAACTATGGTTTCATCCCTCGCACACTTTGTGAAGACAATGATCCCTTGGATTGTTTGGTTATCATGCAGGTGAAACACTAGTAAAATTCCCAATAACTTATTCCTTAATGTTAACATGTACGATTAATTTATTCACTATAAAAGCCTCTTATGTGTTCTATTGTTGACCATTACTTCTACCACCCCAGTTCCGTTAGCCTTCTTCCTCTATGCACTCTGAACCACCTGCATTGCTTTTAAGGCGTTTCATCAAGTTCATCTTTGAGCTGCATATTAACAGTGATCTAGAAGTGCTCAAATTATGTTGTTTCTTCAAATAGGAGCCAGTTCTTCCTGGATGTTTTCTGCGAGCCAGAGCCCTTGGACTAATGCCAATGATTGACCAGGTATTTCATTGTAGTTTCAGGCTAACCTTTTGACACTTCTTCCGTTCAGTTTGTCTGATATCTGCTTCATAATTCTTACCTAGGGGGAGAACGATGACAAGATCATTGCAGTTTGTGTTGATGATCCTGAGTACAAGCATTACACCGACATCAAAGATCTTCCCCCTCACCGCCTGACTGAGATCCGTCGTTTCTTTGAAGACTGTATCCTTTTCAATATCAAATTATAAAACTCATTCCTCGATATTTCAGCTATTTATCAAAAGAATGTTAAAGTTTGTTCTCCGATTCAAGGAATGCCGCTTTCTTAACACAGCACAGACAAGAAAAATGAGAACAAGGAGGTTGCAGTCGACAAATTTTTACCAGCAACCGCTGCCGTTGAGGCTGTCCAGTATTCAATGTATGCCTAGAACTATATTATACCTCCCAAGGATGGGTATACACAACCATAGAGGGAATTTATGTCCAAAGCTAAAGGACATTTCCCCTTTTGGTTCCTACATCCTTGGTCTCCATTATTAATAATTTTTGTTATGCTTCTACTGAGGTTCTTGTGTTGATCTGTTGCAGGGATCTATATGCCGAGTACATTATGCAAACCCTGAGGCGATAGGCTGAAAAAGGGCAATCTTCCATCATGGGAGGAAATGCACCACATTCTAAATAAAACATCTTATCAACAGTATTTGGATATGAATTGAACTCCTTTGATTCTCCTTTTTTTAGCTGTGGTTCTGTACGATTGTTACCCGTTGGATTAAAAACTTTGTTGTCGTGAAGAGATTATATATAGAATTTATGACATTACTAGAATGCGATTTGAGATTTTTGTTACTTATCTGCACTCCATCGCTCATCTTCCACATGTTTCCCTCCTTGCACACCTTGTAATCTTTCCAAAAGCGACGGAGACATATTCAAGACATGCTTCTATGTTCAACTGTTTTTGGTGCTACACTTTAACTTCAGATCAAACACATCCATAGAATGTAGCGTACAGTCAACGAGAATGAAAAAAAAAAAAAAAAAAAAAGAAGACAAATGTCTCTATCTCATTCAACCGTGTATGTTCTGGTCCTGTTCCCCCATTACATTTAAAATCAACAATTCATGCAAAATTATAAATCCATTTACTTATAATATTTTCCTTTGGCCAAAAGCATAACGATAGTTAACGACAAAAAATATAAGAATTGTGATGCACCCCACGACCAATAAGGGGGCTATTGAAAAAATAGTATTGGGAAACTACCAAAATAATCATTGCCCTCAATATTGTCTATCATGAATACCATTTGTTTAAAAGTTCCAAGAGAAGCACAGCGGCTGAGTCCTTGGCCTTCTTAACACTAGGCATTGGCTCACCTATGCATTCATTGGTCCACCCCCTGTCAGTGGTGTTAACCTTGACAGCAAAAGTAAATCTCTTTGCATGGGCAGGGCCCCCTTCATTCACACACCTAAAAAGATGACGCATCAGATCAGTTGCGTGTTGCTGTCCAAATAGAGGAAGAAAAGGTACCAACTGTAATTTCTTACCGATAGAAGGGCATAGGCCAGTTTCGACGCAGGCAGATATCATTCAATGTTTGCCTGGTAAATGTCTGGTTGCCATTCTTCTTCTTTTTCCCATTCTCCTCATAGTTCTCCTTAGCTTCAGCTGTTTCTTTCTCCTTCAGAACAGCCAGTGCATTCCTTGCAGCTAGTTTCTGTGCCATCTTCTTTTGGGGATTCTGAGCAACTCCAACCTGGACCCCATCAATGAAAACCTCCACAGTGGCCAAATTGCCACTTCGACTGGCTTTGTATTCCAAGCCTTCAGCTTGTTGCTGGCATCGTTCTTGTAGTTCCCGGACAGGATGCATCGGCAATGTCTCTGGAGTCACCATGGGATGCAACAGAGGTTGAAAAACCTGGAAAGCAAGAACATTTTGTTCTCTTATCAGATTGTCTTGTTAGCGTGTGTATACATATAGCAGGGGAGAGGCAAAAGTCAGTCCCAAACTAACCCTCCAGACAACTGCAGTGTCACGTCCACTGTCAAGAAAAATGGCACCAGCAATGGATTCAACAATATCTCCAAGAACTTTTGGTGCTTTGCAATCTCCCAATCCAAAAGAGTTGAAACCCGGCTTTAATAACTCATCCTGAACTTCCTTCACGAAGTCCCGAATCTGAAATAGAAGCCAAGAGTACCAAGTCAGAAGGAACCCACCCATGTGCAGAACAGACATTGATATAGGTTAAACTGGCTCCATCACATTAAACAAGCAAAAGTGAAGGAATCAGATAGCAAACCTGTTTCTCAAGGGCACTTGATCCATGCCGAAGGTGCACATGCAACAGGTGCTTTACTGCAACACGTGCAAAGTTTTCATTGTTTACGGCAGCAGCACGCAAATCAGTCAAGCGACCTGGAGGCAAATTGGTGTATGTAAAAAACAAATGTCTTGTGATAAGATGATCCAAGACTGCATCACCAACAAACTCCAAACGCTGGTAGCAGGATACTCCCGATGATGGGCGTGAAGCATGAGTAATAGCTTCTACCAACAAGGCCCTATTTTTAAACTCAACGTTCAATGCACCTTCTAAAGCCTCAAAATTTACACTCTTGAGTATACTTTCTGGAACATTAGATGGCTTCACTATAGAGTCCATCTCATTAGGATCAGACTCCACCTGGATCCCAATCCATTTCATGAGGTGGTTAGCTGCATGCTTGCCACCTTCAACATAATAAACTCCAATCAGTGCTTCAACCACATCTGCTAAAGTCTTGCTAGAGAGGACTCTATAAGAACTTGAGTCACTCTCAATCTCACCATCTTCCATATCTTCATCTTCAAACCCATCACCAAGTACTTTTACTGGTAAAACATCAGCAGTTGCATGTTCTTGATCAAATAAGGACGTGTCACCATCTTTTGTATCCTCGTCAAAGACTGGCAACACCCCAGGAGCAGCCCATCTAGATGGTGCAAAGCGATCTGCTTGGATGTATGATTGAAGTCCCTTATTTAATGCATATTGATACAATACCATGTTACTCACCATTTGTTGTCTCATCCTGGTCAGTTGACCTTCATGTTTCTGGGGATATTTAAGAAACAGAAAACGACTGACTACCCATTTCAAGTAAGCATCCCCAAGAAGCTCAGCCCTTTCATAGCAAAATGTCTCCTGACACGAAGCAGCAGTCAAAGCTTCCAAAATCTGAACATATAAAAGAAAGACACAATCTATTAATCATCTGAAAGCTGCTTGGAATTGATCAGCCAGAGAAAAATATCACACCTTTGAAGCAGGGACCGGAAATTGTATTATGTGCTTAAGTTGAATTGCAAGAAGCATGCTCTCAACCCTCCTCATAATAGAGGGCAACCTCTGGGCACCTCTAACAAGTGATCCAGGAAGTGGATGAACAAAACATAGCTCAGGCGGAAGAAACACGTAGTATGTTTTGTCCAGTGCCTCCTCCGATTCACCTTCATATGGTACACACATTAGGTTTAGCAAAAAAATGACCATAACCGATGCAAATCTCATGTTAGAAACAAGCATAATTTTTCTAAATAATACCTTCTGAGTGCTCAAATCGAGGAGATAAGAGATTCTTGCAGTATGAAACACCACGACCTCTTATCAAAGCTTGTTGCTTGTAGCTCAACTCAACACCATACCTGAAAACAATATATAGAGGACTCAATAGCCTAATGCACCTTTGTTGTGCGGGAAGAAACAGAAAGCATATTTGATCTGCAAGGACATCCAATACTATCAGGTGGAAATGTGACAAAAGCTCACATATTCAGCACCTTAAAGTAGTCAACCATGTCCTTGACAGAGTAAGATATGCTTTCCTATTCTACACGCACAACTGAGATACATTTAGGTTATCTCATCCATTAAAAAGAAGCAATTAATAGGCAGGCAATTGCTATTTCTAATATTATTAAGGTGTAGGGAAGAAAATAGGAATTTAAAGGTAAGAGATATCAAATTCATACTTCAGCTTATAGTAATCAGCATATGAGCTGTACTCGACAGGACCAAGATAGCCCTCTTTCCTCGGAAAGGAGGTCTCTGCTGACATGTCATAGCATATTGTATCTACATAAAACCTCTTCCCTGAATGAGCGGCTGTTATTATTCTTCCAACAAGATCTTCTGCACGTGCAACACCATCGGCCATTATCAAATTGCCTTTGGTCCAATCCCCTTGTACCTCAATCGTATCACGACTAGGAACCACCCCGGTAGCTTTAACAACATCAAATGGGGCTACGGCGCCTCTGATACCATAAGTAGGATGAGGTTTGTGCCCAAAAGCCAGGCCATGACGCAATTTCCCAAATCCGTACTCCCTTCTGTCACCACCAAGTGTCCTCTCATTTGTCCCAAGGAAAACATCTGGCCTAGCTCTCTGAAGGGGATTGCTCCACGCATTTGTAGTGATTATATTATCTACCAAATCCCAATCAACTTCTTTTATAGGATCTACAAACTTATCGCCAACCACAGGGACAAACAAATATGCCTTGGCAGGATCCCAAGGAGTAGTGGCAGGATCAACATCCACATCCAATACAATGCTCATCAATCTTACGTGAAAATTTTTAAGGGATGCCATCTGCACATAAGCAAACTTGTAAGTTATACTATAAGCATAGTCTAGTACAAACAGCAAAAAATCTCAAACAGTATTCATTATCCAAACAATTTAAACAGAAACTCACCTGACTTTCAGTTATATCTATCGATCCCCTGAAGACAAGAGATGCCTTTGTTATCATGGCTCGAACGATAAATAGATCCACCGACATCGATAACACCTAAATGGTGACAAATGTTGTTTGAAATTAAAATCCTATTCACCAAATACAAGTTATGCTCATACTGAAAACAACAGAAATTACCTCTGCATCCAGCTCTTTGCCAAAAAGTACTGCAAAATCTGAGACTTTAGTTAAGAATGGATCTTTTGAAGAGCCATTATTTACACATTTGATAGTATACATGTACAGACGATGTATTTTGGAGTCATCAACACCATCTCTTCCAGATAAAATCCATTCTCCCTGTGGACCCAACAGCATTAAATAAACTTGAAAGCAAAAGGCATATTAGTTAAAGGACATGTTTTTTTCCCTCCCTACATCATCCCTCCACCTTCATAAGCACAAAAGAAGGCAAATCCCATTATAATACAAACGTACTAGACTGTGGTCTTACCAGCATTGAAGCTCACTAGAAAAATGTTGCCAAAATCATAATCTATGTTGCTTTTAACCAAAACTTCAGAAACAATGCAATATTGGTGTAATGAACCTAGCTCTCACGCAATCTATGCCAGAATACAAGCTTCTTTTTTTTGGGGGGGGGGGGGGTGTCATCGGCAGATTGCAAGACGTAAGACGTGATCCTCCTTTTATGTCAATGATTTACTTTCCAAAGTCAGCCATTACTTTTCATATGGTTGTTCGGCAACCAAAAGTATACCAACACTAACACATACTACTATTTAATAACCAGAAAAACAAAGGAACAGGCACTTTGAACTTTGATGAGCATATAAGTATTGAAATAAGGTTTATATGAGCAACAGAAAGGAAAACTTGGTCAAATTATAAAGACGAGGAGCTCAGCAAGTTGAAGGGGAGAAGCTATCCAATCAAAAGCATTATAAAGGTGGCAGAACATAAAAATAGACACATGCACTAGAATGTATATTCTCAAAAATGAGAAAAGAAGCAACTAACAAGGCACGCAACAAACAGCTATAACATATCCACAGAGGGGCCTAACCTGGAGTATATCTGCTACACCTTCTGGATAGAATTCTCTATGCCTAGCAGTTCCAGGAAGTGGGTCTCCTTCATCATTCTGGTCAACCTTCTCTGCTTCTTCCCCGCTTCCTTTGTCGGGCAAGAGCATATCAGTAAATGCTCCCATCTCATGGAGCTTCTTGCAAGCAGCCAAACATACAGCCTACATGTTACATGTGTTATGGACATGAGAAATACTCTGAATATAAATTTGATAAACAAGTAAATGGTGATAAGACAGCATAGCATGCCTGCTGGGCAAGACGCATAGAACTGCACATGGGACCCTCGAGCTCTTCAAATGGTGCATTACAGGGGAGCTGAAGCTTGCAAGAATATTCAGTTGGACCCCCTGGCTTCTCATGCTTCTTCATAATAAACTCAGGACGAAGTATTGAATATCTAAAAGCCAAAAGCAATGCCACCTAAGTAAAAGAAGAGCCACAATAGAATCGAAAACAAATGTATCTTATAAGGAGTACAATACCTGTCACTAGGAAGCTGAGAACAGTAAAAATGGACGAGTCCAACAGCAGAATTCAAGCTAACAATGGCACCAGTTGATTCAACCTGGTACACTGTACCTGGTACCATATCCACCGAAATCAACCTCGAAGTATCCTTCAAATGACTAAGGTCGGTTCTCTCAATTGCTTCTTTCCGCAAGGTCTCCTCACTATTCCTCGCATTCCTTAGGAATGTAGCATGCGATAAATTTCCTCTGTAAACAACATGGAAGTTAGTTTGTCTGGATCATTTTTTGTAGAAAGAAAATGCTTAAAGACCAAACCCAACAAGTACCTCTCAACCATCAAGATGTAATCTGACCCAGGCTTCCTTGCACGACCCCTAGACTGAATGTATGCCAAAACAGTTTTTGCAAGATCAAAACGAATGACAACATTGCATTGCCGAATATCCAATCCTTCCTCAGCAACACTAGTTGCAACTAACAATGTCACCTACAATAGAAAGTAAAAGCATTTATCAAATGTCTATATTTGCATGATTCAGATCTTTCATCAGCTGAAGAGAGGAAGCATGGAATATGAACATACGCGACCATCACGGAATTTAGCAATTGTATCCTGCATTTGTCCAGTCCGCATTTCTTGACTATTGTTATGCCCAATTAAACTTGCACACCTGATGAAACTCAGAGACGGAAGCTCCGCAAAAACCTGTCCATTCAAAAAGAAGTAAAAATAGCATTCCTAGGAAACAGCAAGGGGATGAAATCTATCATTGAATATGATTAAAACAAGACAATGGTTCTACCTTAGGAAGAACTAAAGCAGCCACAACTCGCTCAACAAAGATGATTGCTCGAAAATCCTCTGTGTGCTGATACTTCAGAAGTATTTTAATCAATGACTGTACTTTCGGGGTCACTTTTCCATCTGCTACAGCCGCTCCAATTATCACATCCACATGCTCTCCACCAGAGACAACTATGACAAAACGGTACATGAGTTGAGAATACACACCAAAATGTTTTTAAAATATCTTTTGTTTAGAAACATCTACAATGATAAGAATCTTCCTTAAAATGGATGACAAGAAACACAACACAAGCAAGCAAATAATGCATGTTTTGTTCTATTTAACGTTATCACACGTATACATTCAAAAACTGAGGATATCCTTTTCAACTAGATATCAGTTTCAAAATGTGCTGGCAAAAAAAAAAAAAGTAAAAGAAAGGTAGAAAATTAAATAAAAGACACACCATGACTGTCAGGGAGCTCTCCTTCCTCGATATCATCAGTATTGGTCCCATCTTGAGCATTACAATTCTCTGCTTCTGCATTGTTCATGTCTTTTTCAGTGACAGCTCCCTCTGATAATTGGCATTGTAAGAGAGAAACAACTTTGTTTAGGTAAGATTCCTGAAACTTGACATCAAGCTGGTAGTTTGCCCTCTCATCATTTTGCAAAGCTGTCAGAAAAGATTGTGCAACCTGAAAAAGAAAGGCAATGAAAGGAAACGACCAAGATCATTTCTGCACAACCAAGAAAATAAGAAAAAGTTGTGGTAACCTTAATTACTTAACACATATGATACCTTATAAGCACACCATTGGCCCAGTTCCCCCAGTGCATAATTAACAGCCCTCAACTTTTGTATCAAATTAGCAGCTCCATCACTTTCTGTTCTTTCAGATACACCATAAACTTGGTGAAGCTCTTCCTTGGCTCCCGCATCTCTAGCTCCCATGAACTGCCATTTACTTCTTCTAGAGCTTGACTGTGCAGCTTCTTCAACTGTTGCTTCCATTTGTTTTATTTGTTCATGGAGGGACCATAAACTGGCTGCTTTGTCATACTCTACCACAACTTCTGAAGGCATTGGCACATGTTTCTCGAGTTCCTTGCGGTCTTTGATGGTACAGACTACAGAATCCAGTTTGCTTTCTAGATTACGAATTTTTATAGCACAATCAACTTGACTTGAAACACCTGAATATAACAATTCAAAATATGAGTTAAAGGGGGAAATTTTCTTATAATCAAGTGAAAGAAAATTTTGAAAGAGAGACCGCCCTTGGTCTCAAACAGAGATAAATCTGAAGAAGACAACTACTAGAAAACAAAAATATACCCTTCAAGTTAACAGGAGAAGCGGTCATTCCAAAAACAGAAGGTCTCTTCTCCTTTGGTGTTGTATGATAGAATTCAGACATAACCAGTGAATACGGATGTTTCTTCACAGCATGATGACACTCGTCCAGGATGAGGAGATTGATTGATTCCATTTTAATTATGCTGTGTCTCAAAATATTCAACAGAATTTGAGCTGTCATAACCAAAACCTGCAAGAAAGACATCAAATGAGCGAATCTTATGGACATATAGACAAGAGTCATATATGCAAATGAACAGCTACCGAAGACCCAAAAAGATACAACCATTTTGAGGATATCTATGCTAGACAGCCTACTAAAGATTGTTCAATTAAATACAGATAGACAAGAATTTAGCAGCTCATAATACCTTGTTAAAAGAGTAAAAAAGAAATAAAGGCTGCTGAATGTGATAAAGGTATACCAATATTAATAGCTCCACTCAGTTCCAACTCTATAGATTAGGCATATAAGGGTCTTGCTAATGGTCGAGAACCATATTTCAATTTAAAGCTTTGTTATGCTTTCCCTCTTTTCCTTTTGGGACAGGAAAAAGGGTGGATCACTGATATTTCAACTAATCCCAGTTCTGGCAAGTAGATATTTAAGGATCTTGCTAGAATTTGAAAACTATATCAACATCATCTCATTCCTTCAACAAAATTGCGCAAAAGGACATTGGTTCAAAGATCTATCCTAAGTAATTTACGAGTAAACTAACTAGGTAAAGCTGAGTATACCAAAAGTGTTACCAAAGACTGGATACAGAAACACTTTTGTATCGCTCATGATAGTGTCATATCTTAAAATTACTAAAGTAACGTACCCGCATTGTGCTTTAGTGCCGACTAGCATTACAATAAGGAAATTACTAGGAACATTAGAAAAGCTCAAATGACAGTAAAGCAGGAATTTTCACAAAAGGAAATAGACAAGCTACCTGTTTTGATTCAAACTCGCGCTGCCACCTACGAGCATCCCAAAAATCTTGACCCATCTCCCCACAATAATGACCGACTTGGAAACCAGTTCTCTCACGAATAACTTCAGCTTGCTGAAAATGGAAAATAAATAATAATAATAATAATAATAATAATAAACTGAACCTGGAAACAACAGAACCAATCAAATCTTAAAAGAACACTGAAATTCTATAAATTTGACTACCTGATAAACTAGTGGAACTTTAGGAACCAAAAAGACAGAGAGCATTTTTTTGTTGTGCTTTTGTAAATCATCAGAAATGCTTTTCATGAGGAGAACAGCAATGAGGGTCTTCCCTGCCCCGGTTTCAAGGAATGCAATTGTGTTTTTCCTTTTTGCCTGCTCAAGAACATCCAATTGATATTGACGAGCTTGCTCCTCCAAGAGTTTTTCCTTCGGCTGCTCAACTTTCTTCTCCATCTTTCCATTACACTCCGGAGTTTTGTCATTAGCCACCTTCCCTTCTCTTTGCCGATCTGCTTCCCAAGTACCCAACCTAAAAACCATGTCATTGGACCCTGACCGATCCCTCTCCCAATAACCCCTTGGTTCTCTATCTCTCCCATCCCTCCTATTGCCACCATAATAATGTTCTCTTCTCCTAACATGCTCTCTATCTCTCCGATCAATTTCATCCCAATCTCGAACCCTTTTCCTAGCAGAACATCTCTCCCTATCCCGGGGATAATATTGACCTCTGCTAGAATACTGTCTATCACTCTTGCAGCCATTCCCACGAGCCTTCTTGCTACACCTCTCTTCACTATCTAAACCCCTATCTCTAGACTCGTATGACCTTTTATCGTCTCGATGAACTCCATTATCCTTATTAGAATAATCAAATAAACTGGAATTATTATCATCGCAGCTTTTTTCCTGCCCTTTGCTTCCCATCTTCTTTTCAACTCCATTAGATGGCGGAACTGAGTTGTCAGGTAAATCCTTGGAAACCCCAGAGAGCTCATTGGGAGACCATCCATCTCCAGCAACGGGGTCGTGAATTCCATTTCCATTGACGACAGAGCTATCACCGTTACTTCCCACCGGAGGAAGTCCCCCGCCGTTCTTGAAGCTATCGAGAATGTGATCAATTCCTCCAAAGAAATCTTGATTGGAAGTATTGTCAACGGAGTCTTGAACTATAGGAGCATCGAAATCAACAAAATCGCTAATCAAGTCGCATGATATGTCCTCACAAGCATCCAGCCAGTAAGATGACCCATTGCCACCAGAAACCCTACCTTCTTCCTCCATCAATCAATTGCCCAGAACTCGGATGCTCCCACTTCAAAAAAAAAAAAAACAAAAAAGGGCAAAGAACCAAGAACAAGAAGAATTATAATAAAAAACCCCAGAAAGAAGAGAAAGAAAGCAATAGTTTTTATTAAGATTCAGAAAAAAACAGAGAGAAGAAAAAAGAGTGAGTGAAGACACAGATTAAGAGTAGATAGACCGCAGGAAACACGCAAGAAGTGTAGTTAAGGAAGGGGATTCATTTAAAAAAGTGAAACAGAAAATTGAAGGGGAAAAAAAACATAAAACCCCACCAAAACTTTTGTGTGTGATTCTTAGATTCTACGGTCTATCAACGCCTATTCTGTTATCTTCCGTTTCTCTTTTATTTGACTCCCTTCAAGCGTGCGCCTTTCTCAGTTTTTTGCTTTCCTCCCCCACTCTTTCTTTGATTCTTCTGGGTTTTAGCTCTGTTTTCTCTACGAAAAAGAGATGGAGAAACAAAATTAAAATAATAAAATAAAAATAATAAAACCCAAAACTACGGGTTTTCCCCTTTTCTTTTTGGTTTTTACGCAATGTTTTTTTCCTTACAATTTACAAAGAAACTTCTGTGACTTGAGGCGGTTCTGTTTTTCCTTTAAATTTCCGAACTCGAAGGTACAAAGAAACAGTGCTTCAACCAATATGATAACGCCACGTTTGACCCAATAAGGGTTCCCGGCTTACGTGGTGATTTGTGAGTGGATGGTAGGATAGGGTTTTATTGGAACTACGCTCTTCACTGTTCAGTTGCGTTACCGTAGGGAGCGGGGAGATGTTAAGCGTTCTCTTTTTTGCTACCAAGGACATGAGAACAGCAACTCTTGTGGAAAAGTACAGACACGTGTCAAACAGTTGGAGTCCACTGGTAGAATCCCAGCAAAAAAGAAAGCTGCTTCAAAGGTCAAAGATGATGGAACATTCTCAGCCGTTTGATTTATTCTTCATAAAGAAAAAATAATTGTAAAAGGGGAATAGAATAATTATTCCCCTTAGATCAGGCTGAATATTTTTTTATCCTATGAGACCAGAAACTTTCCCTTTGGTGGGTTGGATACAGTGAAAACCAATTGGCCTTTGGTGTAGTGATTGGGTGAATTTTGTATTGGGTGGCTCCACTTTTTCTTCTTCTCATTACAATTAAATGTTTGCATTTATTTCTTACACATTCCATATGAGAAAATCTGGTGATTTTGGGAGAAACAAAAATATCTTACATTTGAGGATAGGAATGTTCGTTAAGGTTATTTGGGTATTCTATTTCTATTAACATTTCCATTTTTCTTTTTTTTGGTTATAATTTATAGGAATATGTTCCTTCTATTAAATTTATTAATCAACTTTTTTTAATATTTATTGATTATATATTAAATTATACTAATTAGTTTACATGCCAAAAACAAGATTTTAATAAAATTGTTTTTGTTATATAAAAAAGTTTGTGATTTAGGGAATAAAATAAGAGATTGTTTTAAATTGAAACTCATTAAATATCAATAAAACCATGAATCAAAATGGAATAAAAATAATTGTTACATTTCAAAAAATAAAAATGACGAATTCTCTCTGTGATTTTATTGATCCTGTGAATCTCTCTGTGGAGGAGATGATTCCCAATAAGGTGAGGTTTAGAGACAATGAGGAGGAGAAGAGCAATGACATGGTGATCGAATTGCCCTCAGATTAACCTATTTCTTGGAGAAATATGCTTGTCGGTCATTCCTCTCTGGGCGGATTAAACGACTTAGATGAAAAGGGTAATATTGATATTATGGATGGAGACGTCCAAAAATCTGTTGTGAATGGTATGTCTTCCATTACTTTCTCAGATCGGATTCAACAGATTCTCATTCAGAGACAATATAGTGATCTTAAAGCTCCTAGGCCATAATATTGGGTTTTCGGTACTACAGAACAAAATCTACAAAATGCGGAGACCCTCAGCCCCTATTCACATGATGGACATAGAAAATGGCTACTTCCTAGTCAAATTCCAGAATAAAATGGACTGTGAAAAGGCTCTCTCCGAAGGACCATGTAACAGCCCGTTTTTAGCTAAACTGGAATAGTGATTTTGAAACCACAAATTCAATGTCAAAAAATAATTTTATTATTATTTTATGTGTTTATAGCATGTTAGTAGATATGTGTGAAAATTTCGTGTTTTAATTTTATCGATTTGATGGTTAATTTGATAAAAGGACTAAATCGCATAAGATGCAAAATTGATGTTCTATTTGATTAAGTGCTTAATTGCTATGGTTTATTAAATCAAAAGTCCTTATGATGTTATTAGTCCATGATTAGTGCAAGTGGATAATTGTGGCCATCCATTATGTGTTTTTTCGTGTTATATTATAAGGTTATTTTGGTAATTGGTTAAATAAGTGATAATTAAATAAACTAAAACAAAAAATCCTATCATCTTTTATGTTTCATCACCAAAAAACATAAAGAAAGATAGGGTTTATGAACTTTGAGCATTCGACACTTTAGAAGCTTGATTAAGGTATGATTTTGACTCGGTTTTTGATGATTTTTATGCTTTTGTAATCGTTGCATCTAGTATTAGCTAGCCCGTGCCTCAATTTTCGAATTTGTTGATGATTTTGAAAGATGCCATTGATGAATTCTTGATCTTTTGAATGTTTGATAATGGAAAATGAGTATTTGTTGATAGATTTGAATGTTCTGTAAAGTGATTTTTAGTAAAAATACATATTAGGGACTTAATTGTAAAATTTATAAATTGAGTGGTTGAAATTTAAAATAAATGAAAGATATGGGCTACTAAGGGCATATGGGTAATTCGGCCAAGCATGAGTCTTGTTGAATTGTGTGTAACTTGTGATTTTGTGAAATAGGGACTAAATTATTAAAAGTGCGAATGTCTAGGGGCTAATGTGAAAATAAGCCTAAATGTGTGTTGTGGACTAAATTGAATGAGTATGTGATTGAATTAGTTAATTTTACATATATTTAGATCAAGAAAGGAAGAATTTGAATTTAGATCGGGGAAAGAACAAAATTACGGAATAGTTGACTCGATTCGCCATTTATTTTATCTGCTTTAATATAGCATGAATTGTGATTATGTGATTGCGGATAAGTTCAGAAATGATTCAATGATGATTCGACAGTTGGAACCCCGGTTGAACCTTAAGAATAGTTTAGAATGCTAGTGACATGTCATTAGGGACACCTTGAATTGGCTTCGGGCCATGATATAACACTACGGGTGCGAGACAAACAGATTTTGTAACACCGCTTAACCCTAAACCGTCGCCGGAACAGGGTTGCGGAGCATTACCAGACATATCAGTCAATTTACGAATAATTCATAAATAAATAACATACATAGCATAATTTAATTTTTAAGTCTTTATAATGGACCCTTGAGGCCCAAAATACGTATTAAGAGTGGAACGGAATTTATTAAAATACTCAAAATTTTATTTTATTATAATTATTATTTTTAATTAAATTTCGGCAGCATTTCTGCTTATTTTTATATAAAACTCCCTGCAAGTTCAAATCGAAAACAACCAATACCAATGTATTTCAATCATTGCAATTTTATATCTAGTTGCATTAAAATCATAGCTATGACTTTGAAATGATAATTTACCCTAAAAGCATCCATATTACCATTAAAATTTAACTTATAATTTTATTCATTTTATTCTAGATTTAGCACCAATTATACCATATATATTATATAAATTTTCATACCATTTCATTAGTATAAACACTAAAATAACCATTCTTTACAACAAAAGTCTTGTAACATTTTAAAGTGACAAAAAAAAAACACATATGTACATGCCACTTTTATCAAAAGAAAAATACATCATCGAGTTTTAAGCTGGAGTCGGGATCGCCTGGATGCAGAACCGGGACTCTGAACACTTATTAACTACGCACGGAAACAACCGTACGCTGAGTATATGTATACCCAGTGGTATTACTATAATTCAAATTATAATGATAAATAATAAAATTTAAATATCAAACATATAACAATTTAATTTCTTAAGTACTAATACATTTTCTAGCTTTCATTCCTTAATAATAATTCAATATAACTAATCATCACTTATTATCACATATCATCAATTTGAATTTCAATTACTTCATGAACATTTAGTTCATGCCTTTCATTCTCGATTTCAATTTCATTTCACATTCCAATTCACGATTCAACTTTTCATTTCTTTTCAATAGCTTAATTGATCAAATTCATTTGATTTATCATTTCATTTATTTTCCCCTATTAACAAGACTCGGACTTTGGCGGATACACGAATCCAACCAAACACACCAGAGTGGCGACCAACGCCTCATCGGATAGTTCGAAGCAAATAAGTGACGACCAACGTCTCATCGGCTAAGCCGAAGTAAAGTGGCGACCAACGCCTCATCGAATCTATCCGAAGCAAATAATGACACCCAGTGTCTCATCGACTCGAGGTCGAAGTATCCCTAAACTCTTCCAATCCTATGGCATGCCAACTATATCTGACTCAGCCCGACTAGTTAATAGGGATTTTCAATTCTCAATTCAAATTCTCTTTCTCTTTCAATTGATCACAAATCATCAAATTCGATTCATATATATATATTATCAATTCAATCTTAATCTCCAATTCACAATTCAAATCACTTCCAATTCAATCTGACAATTTAATTCAATATACTTTTCATACCAATCACAAATAATTCAATCTATCATTCAATACTAACACATATTCATCATTCAATTCAATTTTCTAAATTCAATTCAATAAGGCTACTTACCTCAATATTTACTTACCATAAAATAAATAAATTTAGAATTAATATTTAATAATAAATAACTTGAATCATAGTAATACAAACCCGAAATTCTTGATTTACTCCTCGGTAATCTTCTCCTTTCCCTTTCGAGCCGATTTCTCTGGTTCTTTGTGAGCTACGAAAATTAAAATAATTGTACTATTAATTACAACACTAATTAAAATAAATAATTAAATTTCTAATCAATTCCTACCTTATTCCCAATTTAATCCTAAATAATTTTACTTACTTTTCTAATTCAATTCATACTTTATTTCTATTCAAATTTCCTCCATACTTACATTTAACTATTAATTTTTCAGCATATTTTCCTAATTTCGAAATTTCTTCAATTTAATCCATACAACATAAAACTTATAGCCTAGTTTACAATTTAATCCCTTAATCAATTCTAACTTAGAATTCATTCAATTAAACCCCTAATTCCATAATTTGTTCAACATGAACCATATTTGGAAACATATGAACTCTTGAACTATCAACCTAATTTCATCAAAATCTTGTTTTAAAGCTTCTAAAACATCAAAATTAACTAAAAAGGACTTAATTAACTTACCAAATTAACTTCAAGCTTCAAAAACCCTATTTTCCCTTTTTCTTTCTTTTTCTTCTTTTCCTTCCCTTGTTTCGAATGCTCTCTGTAACTTTCTTTCCTTTCTTTTTTTTTCTTCTTTTACGTTTCATTTGTTTTATTTCTTTTATGTTATATTTTATATTTAATTCATTTAATTAATATCTATTTTAATAACAAATACTAATATTACAATTGGATACATATTTATTTTTACATTTGTACCAATAATTTTATTACTATTGTCATTATTTAATTTGTTTCTCAAACAAAAATCTCATAATTTTAATAATTTGATTATTTAATTAACAAATATCTTTTTACTTAAATTATAAGTAATTAAGTATTTAAATTACAAATGTACCAATATAATTTTTACACATTTATATTTTTATTACCATACAATTATCTACTATTTAATTTATTGAATACTAATACTAATAATAATAATCTAATATAAAACAATAATGTTAATTAATAATTATAATAATTATATATAATATTTAAATATAACTTAAATAAAATCTTAGATTTTAATACATATATGCCGCCTCAACTTTTGTAAATGGTTTAATTACCATTTTAATCCTTTTTATTCTCTATTACTTTAGAATTAAACTTTTACCCCTTATTCAATTTAGTTCTTTTTACTAATTGCTCTAAATTAAGCTAAATTTACCTAATTAAAACCTATTTAGACACACCACTAGACTCATGAATATTTTTAATAATTATTTTCAAACTTATTTCACTAAGACGAAGGCCCTATAACTCACTTTTTCGGTGCCCGTGAATTTTGGGTCATTATAGATTTGGCTTCGGGCCATGCATATCAGCTGATTTGGTTTCGGGCCATGATATCAGTATTTCAGATAAGTTACCTTGATTTGGCTTCGGGCCATGGTATAGTTACTTATCGTGTGAGATATTTAAGTATCCGACTTCTATTCCAAATAGTTCAATGGGTAAATGAAAGACGAGAATGTGTCTGAGAATTGTACGAGATGGTACAGGTATGAGTATGAATTATTTTAGCATTGGATCGAGAAAATGATAATGAAAGTATATAACTTTGTGAATGAGTATTTGAAAGGTTTGTTAGCTAAAATAAGCTATATGTTGGTGTTTTCAATTCATTGAATTATATTTATGTGATTGCATTAAGTTTATTTCATACGAGCTTATTAAGCTTTATAGCTTACTTGGTGTATTTTTCTATTTTTTTTAGATAATCGAAGCTAGCTTGGACTCGGGGATCATTAGGAAACGTCGTCACACTATCGATGAATTATTTGGTACTTTTGAAGTTAGTAATTATGGTATATGGCATGTATAGGCTAGTGTTATTTTGATATACTTTGAGTTGTGTATTTAGCCATGTGAGTTGGGTTGAAAATGATGTTGTTGATGGAGTTGAATTTAGCTTATGTTATGAGTTGAAATTTGGTATTTGATGAAAATGGTTGAAATATATAGTATGGTGTTATTGGTATATAATGGTTGAGAAATGGTATATTTTGGAATTGAATTGAGATATTGAGTTGGTATCATTTTGAGACTTAAATTTGTTATTGGAATGATGAGTAAATGCATTTTGGGACTAGGTAGAATGGATGATTTTGGCATATGAATTTGGTATGTTTTAGTGTAGTAAATGTGTATTGAATTGGTTGATGTTGTTAGGTTATGAAATGTGCATAATTTGGTGATGAATTGGATACTATATATGCATGAAAATGGTGTTATATTGGTGCTATATCGATGCCACTGTCCCACACAGGGTCTTACTCGAATCACATATCGATGCCACTGTCCCACATAGGGTCTTACTCGCACACTTAGTGACAATTATATATTCAAGTATTGTAACATATCACACACTTAGTGCCATCACATAGTCATAGCTAATACGTTCTCGCACATTTAGTGCCATTACATAGCCATAGTTAATACGTTCTCGCACACTTAGTGCCATTACATAGCCATAGTTAATACGTTCTCGCACGCTTAGTGCCATCACATATACATATTCAAGCTTGCAAAATTCATACATCAAACACATATAACTATGCATAAACTATATCTTGACCGAATACACATTTAATCATTAGCATGATTAACTTTCGTTTTCAACATCATAAATACCTAATCTGGCTGAATGTATACTTTTACATATGCATACATATAATTCACATTTCATTAAACATCCTTTCCCATTTAAATAACATATAGCCGAATGCACATATAACCTTTAATACAAATACAAAATATACATTTCAATATATTGTACATATATCATTAGGCCGAATATGATCAATCTTATATATACACATATTGTTCCATTTGCTTCATTCATAACTTATTCAAAATACATTTAATTGTATTACCATTCGGCATTGAATTCCATCACACAAATAATATGCATCTACAACATGATTTCATAACATCTATTAAAATACGAACTTACTAAAACTCATCAATTCAATCAAACCAATCTTAGAACAGGTCCTCTAAAGCTAAATTCATTTCGGTACATACATATATATATATATATATATATATATACTCACAACTCAATTCAGCACATTTAATACATATACATTTCAATTAAACAACATTTATTTACTTATGACTTACCTCGTACGAACACGAAAGGACCAAACAACTATTCAACAATTTTCGACTTTTCCCTATCCGGATCCGAATTCCACTTTTTTCCAATCTAATTAATATCAAAATTAACTTAATTATTCAACATTTCAATTCAATTTCATCCAAAAACATATAATTGGGTAATTTGCATTTTAGCCCCTAGCATTTCACATTTTTACAATTTAGTCCTTAATTCAAATCAACACAAAATATTCCAAATTTCACATTGCCCAAGCTTGGCCGAATTTTACTAGTGCTCAAATAAGCCCACATATTTCATCAATTTCACATTAAAGTCCCTCAATTTGTAAATTTCACAATTTAGTCCTAATTCGACATTTTTACCAAAATTCACTTAGTAAATCATGACAATCTAACAACAAGGATTTATTTTTCATCATCAAACAACAAATTCATCAAGCCATCATCAATGGAAAAATAAAAAATCATCATTAAATCCAAAAATTACAACATGGGCTTTATAGATTTCACTGCAACGATCTCAAAAACGTAAAAATTATCAAAAACCGAAATAAAACTCACCTTGAATTGAATCAAACCATGGCTGAATGTTCAAACACCTTTCTTTTTCTTTTTCCTTAATAGTTTTGGTCATAAGATGAACATGCAAACCTTAGTTTATGTATTATTATTATTATTATATAAGTTATTATTAAATTACAACTTTAACCTTTATTATTTAATGTTAAAACCACATATTGCATGCCATTACCGTCCATGCATATAAACCATGGTCTAATTGCATTATAAGCACTTCAAATTTAAAGACAACAATAATTTAGCCCTTTTACAATTAACCATCACATTTTTATTTTACACGATTAAGCCTTTTTATTTAATCGGGCACTCAAACGCTAAAATTTAAACATGAAAATTTAACACATATAAATTCACATATAATATACACAGAAAATAATTTTTTAAATATTTTTCTGACTCAGATTCCTGGTCCCGAAACCACCGTTCTGAATAGGGTCTAAATCGGGCTGTTACACATAATCCGTCAATTCATGTTCTCATTTATAAGAGAACACACTCTCGAGCCTCATCTTATATAGTAGGATTACCAGTTCAAGCTAAATCCTTTCTATGACAAATACTCTATAGACCTTAATCTGGATTACCCGTCTGGGCTAAATCCAATATATAACACATACATCGGGAGGGTTTATATCAGGATTACCCATATGGGCTAAATCTCTTCTGCAACACATGCAGTATCCCTTTTTCATTGATCCATCGAATTTCCTTTGTTCAACCAGGGCTTTCTTCTTTTCTCAAGTAATATCAAACATCTTATTACATTTTTGTACATTTAACATTTCCATAACATTCATAACAAATATCACAATATCATGTATTTCAAACATTTCAATTTTCACAATTAGGTTACAGAACTTACCTCGGTACTTGTTCGTTTATAAAATCTACTAATCCGAGACTTTTTCTTTGCCTCTATCTAACCTCGTATTTGAGTCGTCTGGATATATATAAATGAATTTAATCATCAATTTCACTTAATTCATATTCAATTGAGTTTAATTTACTCCTTAGGCAAGATTACTATTTTGCCTCTAAACTTTTTATTAATTCTAATTTCGTCCATCGGCTCTGAAAATGAAATTCATATAATCTAACCATTGTTTCGAGCCTAGCCAAAATTTCCAGATACTATTTACAGCACTTATGTTTCACAAAAATCAGAATTTTTCCTTGACTTTTACAAGTTTACAATTCAGTTCCTAATTCACAATTTCATCCAAAATCACTTTGTAAAAGTTAGTTATCTACTAACAACCTTTTTTTTTCTATCATAAATTTTCAATTTTTAACATGTACATCCATGATACAGTTTCTATACTTTGATCACTTTTCAAATAAATCCACAGAATAGAGAGAACAAGTTATCCCGATCTCAAAAATATAAAAATTACTAAAAATGGGACATGAAAACTTACCCAATTAAGCTTGATTAGTTTTCTCCCTCTCTCCTAGGGTTTCCATACAAAAATTAGGGAAGATGATAATAATTAGATGATATTTCTATTATCATCTTTTAATAATTTTTGTTTCTGATATCGCGTGATATGTAGTAATAAAATTTATAAAAACTGATCACACCAAAAACTAACTAATATCACGATTTTAAGGCAAGCGCACCTATCGAATAGTAGTATAGTTTAGCGGCAAGATCGAGTTATCGTACCCAGGGGAACTAAAAGTACTAGTACTAACTTCCTTTCTATTATCTAGCCTAAAAATAAAAGAGGTTTTTATGAAGATTTAAACTAATTCTAAAATTAAACTAAGAATGCACAAAAAGTAAATTGGGGAAAAACTCTCCGGAAAGCTAATTGATATAGGCAATACTCAAGGCAGAATCCACCTAGACTTCACTTGTTATTAACTTCTTGAACTAGACGATTTCTTCACTTGACTTAATCCGTAGAGATCCCTAACTTATGTTAATACCTCCGTCGAGGATAAGAACAACTAATCCTAGGTTGATTAACTGAAATCTCTTTCTAGTTAAAACCCCTAGTCTTGCATTAACTCGATCTATGGATCCCCCTATTAGGTTTGACCCTAATCCGGCAGATTTATGTTACCCTATGTCTAGGGTTGCATGCAACTCCGCTTAATTATGGTAGATCTACTGTTAAAACAGAGACTTTTGCTCCTCTGCTTAAACACATTAGTTTCTTAACTTAATACCTAGGATTATTAAACTAAGAATTAAGAACACATAATTAAGAACAATTTAAGTATTTATCATATAATTCAAGAATGAATAATAACAAGGTCTGTCTTAGGTTTCATCCCCCTCAAGTATTTGGGGGATTTAGTTCATAATTAATAAAGAAAACATCTCAGAAGAAATAAGATAACAAAATATAAAGAACCCAAAAACCCCTGAAGGAATTTAAGGAGATCCTCTGTCATGATGTAGACTTTTGGCTTCTGGGATGAATCAATCGGCTTCCCTTGGAGTAATTCCTTGCTTTCACTCATTGTGTTGGCAGAAAGAAGGTGCTCCTTTTGGGAGAAAAGAGTACTCCCTTAGCGGGAAATAAGCACACCCTTGAAGTTGCCTCCTAGGGTCTTTATATAGAGTTTAGAATGGCTTTCTTAGCCTCTAAGATCATTTTTTGAGTAGAATTGAACTTCCTCATAATAGGGACACGCTCGTGTGCCACACCCGTGTGGATCGATACGAGGCCGTGTGCGGGCCTATTGATGGTGGCACGGCTGTGTGGTCTGGCCGTGCTTGTCGGGGTTAGGCCGTGTTAAACTTTATGTGGTACGGCCGTGTGCCACGGCCGTATGGTGAATCCTTGGGCCGTGTTGTTTTCTCATTTTGGCCTATTTTCTTCGTTTTTGGCCCGTTTCTCGTTCTTTTCTCTTCCCTATGCTCTCCTGAGTATAAGACATGAAATAGAAAGATTAAGAGCACCAATTCTCACAAATTTAGTGATAATTCATCCAAAATATAGGCTAAGCATGAGGTAAAAATATGTATAATTTATCGTTTATCAGTTTCCAATTTAGTCCTTGCCCCGTTTTAATTTTTCCATAGATGAATCACCCAAGATATGTTCCATATTTTGTTGATGGTCTAATTACCATATAAGGACATCAAGTTTTGAATTTCATAGCCATTTGATCATTCTAGCTTCTAGAATTTAACTTTCACATTTTATGCAACTTGGTCCTTTTTCTAATTAATCACTAAATCGGTAAAATTTCCTGTTAGTTTTTTTAAGCAACTTTCCTATCATAATGTAAACCATGTCATAATATTAAAATAATTTTTTTCTCTAGCTCAGATTTGTGGACACGAAACCACTATTCCAATATCACTAAAATTGGGCCGTTACACTAACCAAACCCGGCTATGAAGAAGAGAAAGTCACAAAAGAAGTCAGCAAGCCCATGAAGGAGGAGAAAGAAACTAAGCACCAAGATCCAATTGAGGAGAATGTCGAATCGATGCCCAATACGGTAATTTTAACTAAAAAATAACAAAAGGTACAAATGTAGATACTCAGAAGGCACGAAAACGAGACAAATGGTAAGATCCAAAAGAAAACAAAAGTAATTGGAAGAGTCAAGATGGTTGTGAATGACAATTGAAGTCGATGGTAAATTTAAAGACTTGTTAGACACGTCCAGTAGCACGACATAAAATTAACCATTGAACTTTAATAAAGTTATAAAATTTTGTAAATTAGTTTTAATTTCTAGCTTGTAGTAAAAATTTAAGATAGAACTCAGGTTTTCAGACATAACGGGAAGAAAGCAAGCTAAATAGAGTCGAAAACGGACGATTGGAGGATACCGACTCACCCCAAAGGGCTGAAAACAATTATGTTGCTCCATACATAGGCTGTAGCATGACACAAGTATTTTGAAGCAAAGGTACCTGATGTTAAAGGGGTGTGTTGCACCACACGCAAGCTGGGGCGCGACAAGAGGGCTTCGAATGCAAAATAAGAAAATTAGTGCGTTGTGTCACGCCACGAATAGGCTGTGGCATGACACACCTATATTTTCAGTCAAAATTAGGTCATTTCAGGCATAAATCCTGTTGAAATTCTATTTATAACCATCGGTTTTAGGCATAAGAGCACACGATCTAAAACACCCAAAAGAGAAAAAAATTCCTTTGGAGCCACCGCACATTTTCCTCACCACCAAGCTTCGATATTTCACATTCTTAACCTCCGATTATCCTAAGTAAGTGTTCATCTTCTCTTTTTGTTTTAGTTTTTATTTTTCATTTTGTTTCATTCTACATCGATTAGGAACCAAGGCTAGTTGACAACCGTTTGAAGTATTGTGTTCTAAACTTATTCTTTATCATTTTTATTATTTGGGTTAGTTGTTATTTCACTGTAATTTGAAAATAGGACCAAGAAAACAATGACCTTCCACTCAGGCACCGAGTAACCCCAAGGCCAATCATTTCTATAATACGAAAGTTGAGCAGATATTCCTTCAGATGAGTGGATAATCATTTATACAAAAACATGCGTGCAATCCTACCATGTCTGATTACGATAAGATTTGGGATCTCGTTCGATCCCACAGTTGGAATAATTTTTACTCAACCCCAACCAAACCTGTAACACCCCTAACCTGTATCTATTGCCGGAATAGGGTTACAAGGTATTGCCAATCAAATCACATCAAATAAACAAACATTTTACATACCTTAATCATACATAATCAAATAACATTCAATCATAGCCACATTGTCCCTTATGAAGGTCTACGAGACCTTAAAACATGCTTAGAAGTGATTCGGGACTAAACCCATCATATACAAAAATTTTAGGAACTTATAAAAATTTTCTAATTTTTAGACATCACACGCCCGTGTGAACAGGCCGTGTACCTCACACGGCCATCAGACATGCCCATGTCACAGGCCATGTGGAAACAGAACATACATACTGACTCGCATCGCACGACCGAGGACACGCCCATGTGCCAGGCCGTGTAAAAACTGGATAGTATACTGACTTGTGCCACACGGCTAGTCACACGCCCGTGTGTGAGGCCGTTGTGGAGCATCCTGTCCAATTCGAATTGAACCACCAGGGAACATGGCGATACATGCCCATGTCTCTGCCCGTGTAGACAAAAATAGGTCATTTGCAAAGCTATTTTGTCACCCCAATTCCCATGTACCTACACAAAACAATTGATATAATTTCCACACTCAAATGGCAACCAAATTAGCCTCAATTCATGCATCATTCATAATATACAAATCCAACCATTTCATTTTCACATTTGCTTAACCAAAGCATACCAAATCAACATGCCCAAATCATCAAAATAACCTATTCCAAATCATACATTTACTCATACCAAATTATGCCATATCTTAACCATGATACACTATTAACATTTCACCACATAACCCAACCATATTCATCAAAACATCCAAATCAATTAGCTAACTTCACAAGGCAATACTTAGACACATCTTATACAAATACATAAACCATCATAAACACATTACATATCTTATATCATATTTCCCAAAATAAGCCAAATCACATGGCCAATTTCACAACTCAAAGTATATTGTAACACCCCAAACCCCAAATCTGACGTGTCACATTGAAGTATTCTTCAAAAACCGTGTTTTCATTAAAAACCCTTCTTAATATTTAAAAACTCCTTGCCATTTAACTAGTGTAAACAGTTTGTGTTCGTTTATTAAAAACGTGGTTTATTAAAGGTCATTTTCTTATAAAACGTTATTACCATCAAAACCTTATTAATCGCGGAAGCTTAATTTTAAACAGTTTCAGAAACATGTTATTTTAAAAAAAACAATTGTTGTTTTGGAAAAACCGTGTCCTACTTCTAACAATTATAAAACAATAAATAAAATCCTAAATTTAAAATCCAGAAATTTTAAGGGCCCTATTACAACCCAAATCAAAATACTTCAAAACAAATAATAAAAAATAGAAAGTATAAGCAGTGTGTGGCCTTCTCCGACTCCCTCGCAGCTCCGATTAGTCTAAGGCTGGGGATTACCTGAAAAAGTTAATATACGGGGTGAGTTTATGAAAACTCAGTGTGTAATCCCCTTACTAAAGTAACAGTCAGTAAACAATAATAAAAATAGTCTGGGACTGAGCCCTTTAACAGAAACAGTACAGTTTAGCTCAGAGCATAAGTGGGCCAAAGCCCAAAACAAATATTTGGGTCTCAGCCCATAACAAAATAAATTGGGCCCAGTCCATATCAGAAACAGAGAATAAATGAATGATGCATGATGCATGCAAACCCATCCAACTAGCACACCACTTCATCCAACCCTACACAGTCTGTAGGGATATAATCAACCCGCCCATCCCTACACTCCACAGTGTAGTATCGATGTGGCACTATCAGTATCGCAGCAAGGCTACCAGAAATTAGAATGGCCAAAAGCTTAAACAGAAAGGCACAGAGCCATAGTAATATGCGTGGCACAAAGTCATCGATAATGGGTCTATAATCGGCACAAAGCTTATGATATCGGCACAAAGCCTTCAACAATGGCACAAAACCCATAACAACGGCACAAAGCCAACAATAATGGCTTGAAGCCCATAATAACGGCACGAAGCCCATAATAGTGGCACACAGCCCTCAGTAACATGATCGGTACTCAGCCGTCGATTGGTCCACAATCGTCTTGGGCGACCCGTGTGACCTTATCAAATCAATATAGATGTACGGCTCTTAAGCCTTCAGTAGGTCCATAGTCGTCTCGGGCGACCCGTGCGACCCTAACAGATCAGAACTTCCTCCATATAATATCCTAACCCATAAAACATGTTATGTATGCAGAATGTCATGCTTATAACCAGTTACAGTCACATCAGTCGAATCATAGTCATTCAGTTACTGTTAACTCAGCCAAGACATAACATGAGTCAGTCTTTTACCCACGAGGGGCAAAACAACCATTTTACACATTGGGAGCAAAACGGTCATTTTACCTACAGGGGTATTCCGGTAAACCTACCCTACAAGAGTATCCCGGTAAACCTACCTTATAGGGGTATTTCGATAATTTTGCAAATCGGAGGTATTTCAATAATTTTGCAAATCGAGGGTATTTCGGTAATTTTGCAAATCGATGGTATTTTGGTAATTTTGCAAATTGGGGATATTTCGATAATTTTGCCCCTTAGGGGCATTTTAATCATTTACCAGAGTGCGCCTAAGTATTTTAAGGCCCATCAGCAAGCCCACGGTCGTCTAACGACACCGGCAACTATATCAGTATAGAAATTTGTTGTATGGGCCAAAGCTAATTAAGAAGACCCTTGTGGGCCACACAGCAAGCCCAAATTTAGCCTATATCTAGCATGTATCATATTCAGAACATCGTCACCCACTAATTATAAAGTTTTACTCAAACGGGGCCCACGGACCTATTGGGCCCATTCGACTCATTTCTGCCCAACTTATGAAATCGCTCATGATGGTAATTTTTCGATGTAGGGCCACAATCCGTGGCCTCGGCTGATCACATGTACGTTCGCATGCCCATGTGGCCAACATTCAATTTGTCGGCTTTTTGGCATTTTTCATTTCGGCATTTCGCCGTTGCAGTCTAACAGTGTGAAAATATACACCTGGTTTGCTAAACGAAAGATCGCCTCATGAACAGCGCACCTATAACCCAATTAGAATATCCGGTTAGTTGACTAAACAAAAACTTAACACATACTTAAACAAAAACTTAACACATACTTGATCACTAAATCCCATAATTAGCAATCCTTACCTCATCAACTTGAGTGAAAAACCTACCTATTTCACTTAGCTCGCTGCCTAAGACCAATGGCCTGCCCTTGGCCGAGTATCTTATCACCACTTCTATTAAACTTGCAACCCTTTTCAACCTCTGAGAAACTGATTGCTAAGGAGTACCAAAATTGACCTTTAATCTTACACCACCAAAATGGTTTAGCTTGCGAGAGAACAATTGATTAGGCCGCTCAATTTACAAGGGTGAGATATTTAGCTTTTGAGTTATCAAAATAGAAGAGTAACCAACAAGTTCGACTTACAAAAAGGAAAAGGACTCGACTACGCTTGAAACTGAAAGAGAAGCAATGAAGAAACAATAAAAGGGAAGAGGAGAAAAAATGGATAGAAACAGAGAAACAAAAAGAGAAGGTTTGACTTATATAAGAAGAATGATAAGAAAAGAAAAATAGTTAGCCAAGCTTGAACGAAAAGAGGGTCCACACAACGTGAGGCAAGGTTTCGGTAAGAGTTAAAAGCAAAGAGAAAGAAAAGATAATCCAAAAGAAAACACCTAATGTTTGCCAAAATAACCAAAAGGTTGCACGAGAGGTCAATTTCCAGAGTATACTAGGCAATTTCAAAGAAAATGAGAACAAAATACTCCAAATGGCAACACAGGAATTCGACACTCCCCTCACAAGAATGACCAAAACCAATAATAATTTTGCAAATGCCAGGACTTGAACCCTATACCCCCTGCACACTCCTAACGCCACCTTGCCACTAGACCACTTACTTTCTTGTGTCATGCTTTCACCAAAAATATTTTTAAAGTCTACCCACTAACGTCAAGGCTCCTCTAAGAGAAAAACATAAATTTTTGCTAAGGCCCGGGTTTGAACCCAGGACTTCTCCAACACACCCAAACACACCCAAACCTCTTAGCCATCACACTAACCTACCATTCCGTGCATATGGGCCCAGGGCTTATTACGCAACCCAAGTGGGGCCCACGTGCTCGTATAGCATGCTAAGCCAAATTTGGCCATAGCTATGTATACGACACAACCAGTCTACAAATTCCTGCAGGTCCAAAGACAACCACTGGTGTAGGCCCACAAGCCCATTGGGCCCACACGACCCATTCTTTTAAGCCCAATTTCGGGGCGCTACATATACCATATTAACACTTGCCTATACATGCCATATACCATATTTACAAGCTTCAAAAGTACCAAATATAAGATCGATAGTGTGGTGACGTTCCCTAAAGATCCCCGAGCCCGAGCTAACTTTAAATCACTGTAAAACAGGGAAAATTTACACATTGTAAGCTTTAAAGCTTAGTACGTTCGTAAGATAATACAATTAACTCATTAATTAAAATAAAACACCACTTAATCCATTTAACAAACCTAGTACATCTCAAAACTTTACTCACTCTTTTTGCTCATGATCATTACTCATTTCCATACAATTCTATCAAGTTTCATACACAAAGTATCAACAACCACATAGGTTTAGTACATACTTGTACTTCCACGTAATTTTCTCTTACCTATTCATCTCTTTGTTCAATTCGTTAAATCATTCAAAATCTTTAGATACTCAATGAACTCGCACACTTAGTGCCAAATGAATAGACGAAGCTATAATGATGTCGCACACTCAGTGCCAAAACATTTAATCGAAGCTGACTCGATCTCACACACTTAGTGCCATTGCATTTAACCGAAGCTGTCTTAGTCTCGCACACTTAATGCCAAATATTTAGCTAAAGCTATTTTGATCTCGCACACTTAGTGCTACATATCATCAAATCATCATCGAATTCATTCGTAATACTTATTCACATTTCCATTCATTTCAAAGCATGTAAACATTGCTAAAATAATATGTATTACTTACGAACTTACCTCGGACGTAGATACAACGAAACTAGCCGACTAATCGAGTACTTTATTCTTGCCTCGATCTAAGTCTGGGTTCCTCTTTTCTTGATCTATAATATCAAATTCAACTCATTCAATCACATTTTCATTCAATGTAAACCATAACACACATTTGGGTATTTTTGCACTTTAGTCCCTATAATTTCACATTTTCTCAATTTAGTCCCTATTTCATAAAAACACAAATTATACAAAATTTCAATATACCAATGTCTAACCAAATTTAATACATGCTACTTGCAGCCCATATTTTCAATTTATTCACATTTTTAACCACAATATTTCACATTTTTACAAATTAACCCATTTTTGACATTTTTGTCAAAAATCACTTTACAAAAGTTATTAATATAACATTTAACCTTCCAAATCTATCATCAATCATCAAAACAACCAAGCATTCAACAATGGAAACTTTCAAAATCTTAAGCAATTTTGCAAAATAGCCCCTGGGCTAGCTAGTACTCAATGCAACGATCACAAAAACATAAAAATAATAAAAAACGGGACAAAAATCACATACCAGTTGAAGCTTCAGGTGATTAAACCCTAAATAGCCATGGATGAGTTCTTTCCTTTTTATTTTTAGTTCAAAAATGGATGATAATGGACTAATTTCATGTTTGTTTTATTTAATTATAACTTAATTCATATTTTACCATTTTGCCCTTAATGAATAAACATTAAAATCATCTAATACATGCCCATTTATATCAAATTCCAGTATCAATGGTCTAATCACATCATAATGACCTCACATTTAATAAACCATAGCAATTAAACACCTTTAATAAATAGAATACAAATTTTACATTTTACGCAATTTAGTCCTTTTATCAAATTAACCACTCAAACGATAAAATTATTTCACGAAACTTTCACATATATATAATCACGTGCTGTAAATATAAAAAATAATATTAAAATAATTTTTTGACCTTGAATTTGTGGTTCTGAAACCACTGTTTTGATTTAGCTAAAACCGGGCTGTTACAGAACCTGCGGTTGACGCTATTGTATATGAATTTTATGCCTCCCTAAAAGATAGAGAGAATCAGAAGTAGAGAGGTGAGACGATCACTCACGTGATTGCCCAGGGTAAAGAAGTGTCAATTGCACCTTGAGATATTTGTCGATTCTACGACATCCTATTTTATACCCACGATTTTTTAGAGACCTTTGACTTACATTTGAGGACTTTGACTTGGAAGGTATTATAAACTACTTGTGACAACCTGAATTTGGTCTTAATCGGAATGGTGGTTTCGGAACCACGAATCCGAGTAAGATAAATTTTTAAATATCATTTTCTGTGTTTTGAATGTGTGTACTTATGTGTGGTAAAGTTTTGTGTTTAAATTTTTAAGGTTTAACAGCTTGATTATTAAAAAGGATTAAATTGCATCGATTGAATATATGCATGCTATTATGAGAATACTAAAATTGTCATGTCTTTTGAGTGTGGAGGATTTAAATGGTTATTAAACCATTAATAAAAGGTATGGACAGTAAAGGATAGAAACTTTTAAAGTAGTATTAGATGATGATGAAGGTTAAATAGGTAAAATAATAATTGTTTTTGTTATAATAAAATAAAACATTAAAAACATGAAAGAAAGGAGCTTGCATGTTCATCTTTTTGGAGAGCCGAATGTTAGTAAAGCATTAGCTTTGAAGTTCGACAATTTGAGATCAACATTCAAGGTAATTTTCATGTTAGTTTTGTTACATTTTGATATTTTTGAGTTTATTGCTTGATTCTCTTCAAGACCCATGGGTTCATTTTTGAGATAGATGAAAATTTGAGGTTCGGCTATGGATGAGATTTATGAGATTTTTGTGTTTGATGTTTTAAAATAAAAGATAGATGTAAGATGAATTATGAGCCTTAGTGAATTTTATTAAATTTGACTAAATTGCTAAAATGGAAAAGTTGAGAGATGAATAGCTAAATTTATGAAATGAGGAGTCTTGAATAGGATTCATGAGTATTCAGCTTTACCATGGTGTAAACAAATTTTGATTATTTTGAAATTTTGGATCAATTTGTTAAAGTCCGAAATTTTTAAGGGCTATTGTGTGAATTATTATTTTATATGATCTTTGAGTGAAATTAAATTTATCAAGTAATTAAGTAGTTATTTTGTTTTAAATTCAAGCTCAAGATTCAAACAAACGGGACTTGGATCGGGGAAAAGCGAAGTTAGCCGAGTAGCCGATATAATTGTACGAAATTATCGAGGTAAGTTCTTAAGTCACTAAATGAGCTTGAATTTCAAGTAGGGATAAAATTATGAATTTAATTAAAATGTTTGAGATATATATTTGTTAGTACCGAATTATTAGATGAGGTTAATATGCATTGGTTACGGTATACATAGGTACCTATTGAGGATTAGAGATTTGAGTTATGATATTCATGGCTAATGGTGTTAGTCAAATTGAATTATTGGAAATGAATATGTTATTGCTGAATGTTAATTAAAATGTCGAATGGTTTATTTGTTGTATATGGAGGTAGATGAAGGTAAATTATAATGAGATTAAGATATGCCGTGTGTGATTTTGTATAGTTGAAATGTGGTAACTATGGTATTATTGAAAGTACCGATTGAATTATAAGATGGAAAATTTACCAAATTAAGATATAGATGGAATATGCCTAATGTGAGTTGATTGAGAAGTGATTTATCCAAGTGTTTTAGTTAAAGAGGCTTTACGTCTAGCAGGCATTGTGTCGGTGATGTGAATCGAGCTTTACGTCTAGCAGGCATTGTGCCGGTGATGTGAATCGGGCTTTACGCCTAGTAGGCCTCGTGCCGGTGATTAAAATCAGGCAAAATACCTAGCAGGCTTTGAGCCGGTGAACATTATCAAGCTTTAAGCTTAAGAGGCCTAAGGCCTATGTGAATTAAATTATTAAATGAGAGTTAAAAAGGTAATTGATTCGGATTAACTAGTATCAAATTTAGGTATATTATAATTTCAAGTTCTATGGCAAAAAAGGGTACATTTATGTAAATGAAATAGTCTATCATTGGATAATAGACAAGATATTCGCACATGTGAATTAAGTTGTTTGGTTATGTGATTATGTTATGCGATAATGATTATAAACTAATGATTTGAGGCTTAATTGCTTGATTGACTATATGTTTTGGTATATTTGAAATGAATGTGAGTATATATGTATACATATATATTGATTTGGTATTCGTTATGTTAATGTGAATAAATCAAAAGAGCATATTCGGTCATGAGGCTTTAATTGAATTAAAGTATAACTTATATGGTACATTTGTTTTTTGATTATTATTTTATTTGAATTAAATTACTACCTAGTGTAAAGGTATAATTGCTTAAGTCTTACTAAGCTTATGAAAGCTTACTTTGAGTGTATGTTTCTTTGTTTTATAGCTCTTTGAAATCAGCCGAATGTTCGGGGATCATCAGCATCTCGTCACACTATCAGAAATCTTTTGGTATTTTTGAAAGTTTAAACTTGGACTTTTGGCATGTATAGACTAGTACATATAGGATGTAATATCTTTTGAATCTATTTTGTCCGAATTGTGTATAAAAAGCCATACGAAAATGGCTTGTTTCTTTTGATAATTATGTTCAAATCTTTTAAGTATGTTAATGATGTTGGTCTTTAAATGATTCGGCTTAGTTTGGTTAATAAGTGTCGATATATGGACTTAATTATGTTATATCATAGAAATGGTGTTAAGTTGTTAATATCTTGATTTTTATTTGAATAATGAGTTTTGATTTTGTCTTTGATTGGTATAATATGCACATAGGTTATCTTGTGAGTATGCTATTCATATGTTTAGTTTAACAAGGATTGATAGGAAAGGATGCGTGATTTGGTCTAGTTTGTTTACCAAAAAAAAAATACCAAATGAATAGTAGCCATGTTATTTGTACTATTTTGGGTTTAATGCAAATGAGATAGACCCTGTAATATTTCTTTCATGTTGTGGCTATAAGTGTTGCGCTTTTAAGTATTTGTTTTGGACTCGTTTTAAATATTTTTGAGTTAATTACTATGATTTGATTGATTGGAATTTGGAAATATTTTGATAATGCCCCTTAACTCCTATCCGTCGACAGATTCGGGTTAGGGGTGTTACACTACTTGATGGAGGGCCATGGCAAGTGGACTCGCCAAGCCAACTCTGAGGTGCCATTGAAGTTTAACATGACCATCATGTTTCCAATGGCCAAGATGTGGGTGCAATTTATTTGCAATTGCCTTGCGCTGACCCTTAATGCCTTTGATGTTACCCCCTATCAAGTGGTTATACTTTACTCACTTTTGTAGAGAGATGAAATTTGCATAGCCACTAGATATACAAGGAGATGCTCAAGTGCATACGACATCAGAAATAGAGTATGTACTTCCCGCATCTAATTACTGCCTTATGTCTTTGAGCCGACGTCTCCATGTCACTGATTGAGCCGTTTATGAGACTCACTAGAAGTGTGATTGCGAAGAACTTATACGGAAAATCCATTGAGCTCCAGGGAAAGCAGGATCACGAGAAGAAGCTCTAAACTAAACAAAGGAGCAACATTTAGGGGCACACAAAGAGGAAGGGGAAAGCAAACACGTCAAGGAAGACGGACCTCATGGATATACCAATATCAGAGTGAAAGAATTGCTAGATGTAGGACATGGGAGACATTTTGATCCGCATTGCAGAATAGAATAAGTGGCCCACACCAGCGCTACTTCCTGACATGTTCGAGAGGTTCCCAAAACCAGTCGCCTTTCAATTCGTCCATTCCTCTATTACACCAACTTTTACTATCTTCATCTAACCTGTCAAAATAACTCCCTATGTACTCCGCATTTTTATAACATGCATTTTACGCATAAAATTCCATACACTATTATAACAAGGAGTACACCACATATCAATACCTCTATACACAGTTCTATGACACAATTCAAAGATTATACCTATAGTCATTCATTTATTCACACAGCCTTATGTATGCATGACTTTCTCATTCACCATAATCATATGTAACTGTAGAACTCAGAGCAGACCTATAAACAAACCATACGAGCAGCACAACAACTAGCAAATACCCAAAGGTGGATTACAAAAACTCACCTGCTATCTTTGTCCTTACCAGCTTAGCTTTTCCAAATTCCAGAGCCTCATTCGTCCTAGCAGCAGCTCACTGGATTCTCTACTTTTCAAACAATCTTACATTCATTGCCCCATGCAGAGTTTTCCTCAACTTTCTCTTCTTTGGAGAAACCAAAGAAGATGTTGTAGAAGAGAAGAAAATAAAACAAAAATGATGAGAATTCTACCTTCAAAATAATCCTCCTCACACATATATATAACCCTTTTTACGCATTGTCTGTAACACCCTTAGTCGTATCCATCACCGAATTAGAGTTACGGAACGTTACCAAACAAATTATTGTAAATATCAACTTAAAAACCTTTCATTATCAATTTAATACACAACAATCAAGCCAATATTTAATCATGGTGAAAACATAGTTACAAATTCCTAATTTAAACATCCCAAAAATATGTTTGGAACATTCAGGGACAAGATTGAAACAAGTTAGAAAGTTTTAAAGCAAACTATTTTTTTTAAAAAAATAGGGGGTCACACGGCCGTGTGGCCAGGCCGTGTGATATAGATCGGCCCGTGTTGCCTAACACATGGTCGTGTGATTGACACACATGCCTGTATGGCTATTACACACGCTCGTGTTCCCAAACCGTGTAACTCACTGACTTGAGTTGCACGCCCATGTCACAAACCATGTACTAAGCTGTGTAACTCACTGACTTGGGCTGCACGGTCATGTCCCAGCCAGTGTGGAGCCTGCTCCTATATCTTTAAATGGCATACAGCCATGTGACATCTTGTGTCACAGGCCATGTGTAACATGATTAGCCCTTTAAACAAGCTAATTCCATACCTTGTTTCTTTCACAACAAGATATACCATAATTAGATCAAACCCTATATTTCAATACACATTTAAAACATCAATTTCATGCGGAAATAATCTCCATCCTAAGCTTAACCAATATGCCATTCAAAGGCACCTCAAACAAGTTTAAAACAATCAATTAAGGAGTACGTGCATAACTCAACCCTATCATTCACACTCAAGTATCCACCAAATGACCAAATATAGATAAACATTCATTTATAATACCATTTCAATAATGATAACTAAGCCTAGATTAATGGTTATACTTAACTACCTAAATTGCATACTTATCAAACCAACCACTTCAAAAGTATAACCATCATTTAATGACATTTACATTATTATCCCAAAGCAACTATATTAAAGAATTTATCTAAGTTAACACATCATTCACAAGCTTACAAAACAACATTCCAAACAAGTAACTTTCTTTAGAAATTAACTAAAATCAAAAGTTCATCACTCAAAACATTGACATCTTAGGTACATGCCTAGACTCAAAAGTAAACATCACCAACTTCAGTTCAGGATTGACGAGGGATGTTGAGTCGTTAGTCAAAATAGGTACCTAACGTGCACATAGAATAATAATCAAATACTGAATTCATTTATTAATTCAAGAACTACTATTGTACTATATAATCGTAACTATATAAAGCATATCAGGCAATATTCATTCTATTTGTTCTATCATTGAGTTCAACATGAGCATCATAACCTTTTCATAATAACCTTCTTTTACCAGTATGGATTAATTTGGTAATGACACTTGGTGCCTAGTGGATAAACCGTAAAAAAGTTTTGCTCCCAGTGCTAGTCAAATAAATCGAAGATATCAATTGTATGCCCAGCACTAGCAGGATAAACCGACAATGATTTGTGCCCAGCACTAGTTGGATATACCAACAAAGATTTGCGTCCAGCGCTAGTCAGATAAACCGACGATATCAAATATGTACCCAACACTAGTTGGATATACCAACGAGAATTTTCGCCCAACGCTAGTCGGATAAACCGACGATATCAAATATGTGCCCAGCATTAGTTGGATATACCAACAAATATTTAAGCCCAGCGCTAGTCGGATAAACCAACGATATCAATCACTCATTTGTAAATTTCACATTACCATCATTCATAATTCAACTATTTATCTCAAATAGCTAATAATAACTCATTGATCCATTTCATAATCATACACATATATAATCTCATCAAATAGCCATTTAATAAAAATTATTCAATTGCATATATGTATAGAAACATAATTAAATAATAATCACAATTAGGCTAATTAAAATAAGTAAACAAAGTTCAAGTTCAAATACTACAAACTTATGGAATTTATGGAATTAACTAACTCAAAATCACAATAATTCAATTTAAACATTTTATCATAAAATCATATTTATACATTTAACCCTCAACAATTGGCAATTGCACAACTCAGCCATTAACATCAAAATTAACTTATTCATATCTTCATCTAATTTCCATAGCTAACCGAATATACATATAATTCATTAACAGTCCCTAAATTCTTGAATTTTATAAATTAATACCATACTAGTTTATTTTATAGCATTTAACTCCTTAAAAGCTAATACTATCAAAACCCATGGTACAAAATATTTTAATTGCTCACTAAAACTTAGTAATTCAACACAAAATTTTCTAGTACAAACAATAACCTCCAAAACCAGTCCCTAAACTTCACATAATTAAACAATTTAACCCCCTATTTCAAATTTTTCCACAATTTAATCCTCAATTCACAATTTCATGAATTGACTTTACAAATCGTCCCACTTCACTTCCAACTTCAAAAATTTACCAAAATAGCATTAAGAACTTAGATTTTTGTATCATAGTAACTTCTATTAGCTTCAACAATTCTAAAATTGTCAACATGGGTAATTTAACTCATGATCTTAAGGTTCCAAAAATACAATATTCATGTAAAGAAAACCAAAAATTGCTAACCAAATTTAGGTTCAAAACATGGAACTAAATGGCCGAAACTTTTCTCCCTTTCTTTCTCCAATTCGGCATGCAAATTGTTGAGAAAGCCAAATGTGTTTTCTTTCTTCTTCTTTTTTTCTCTTTTTTGTCCACTATGCTAATTGTTTCTATCTTATTTACTTATTTTATTTTATTTTTTATTATTATTTTATTTTAGTATAATTTAATTAACTAAGTTTTACAAAAAAATTAAAGCAATGCCACGACCGACCACCTTTAAACCAATATATATTGGTTTATTTTCATAATCGATCCTTTACCTATTTAGTTCTAAATGTAATTCTTTAAAAATCCCAACTTTTAACACTTATGTGATTTTAGTCCCTGTACCCTAATTGGACACCAATTAATTAAAATTATCTAACCAACATTGAATTTCCTTCCAAGGTAATCCCATAAATATTTTTATTAAATATTTATAAGCTCGGTTCACAGAAATGGATTTCCAGAAATAGATTTCTCGACATCTCTGATTTTTGGGTTGTTACATGGTCCAATGCCCCAAATAATCATTCATCGATAATTATTTTGTCTCCCACTAAAGAACCAGTCGGTTCCAACTAAATTGAACCAGGGTTGAATCCCAATTATTTATCCTTCAGCCACTAAAGTTTCCAGATTTCTCAGTAAGATTTGTTGGACTTATGAGCGCCTCCAAAAGTGTGAACGTTTAGAGTAAAAATCGTGCAAATAGAATATATAAAATTAATTGTGATATCTGCTAGCGAACAAGTCAAATTGTAATATAGTTTTGTGTTACAACGGAACACTGACAAGTATTTCGAGGATCGTAACCAAATGATTGCAGGTTGGAGAAATTTATTATTAAATTAACTACAGAAAAGAATAAATAATCTAATCAATTTACAAGTTAGTAGTGTGAACCCAAAAATAGCGATTAAACTAATTAAATTAATTACACTAAATTAACCTAATGGAATTTCTTATTCCTAGTGTCAAATATGCAAGCTTTAAGCCCATGTCTGATTAATATATAGAGTATTAACTTGCTTCAATTCTTATAATTAATAGGAGAATTCAGGTTTTAATAATGAATTAATTAGTAACTAGACAGTATTACCTCTCGGCCTTACTTTCTTGACTGGGATAAATCCACGATTTACTCAGTACCTTCGTCTCAAAATCTGTTTAGCTATATTACTTCCTAGGTTTTAATTACATATGAATTTATACCAATTAACTCGTAAGAGAAACCCTCGTTAATTTGTTAAAAACTCATACATTGTAACAACCCAATTTTGAGTTTGATTGGAACAGGTGGTTTTGGGACCACTTAATCGAGTCAAAATATTTATTTTAGTAGTTTAATAATGTTTATTGCAATTTAGGATTACTAGGTGAAAATTTCGTAAAGAAATTTTACCGATTAAATAATTAATTCGGTACAAAGGATTAAATCGCATAATGCGTAAAATAAGAGTTCTATTAATTGGAAGAGTTAAATAGCTATTGAAATGAAAAGTTTGAGTCCTTGCATGGTAAATATACCATAGCTATTTTGAATGGACGGTGGTGGCCTTAAAATGCATGATTTTTATGATTAATTACCATGGATAAAATGGTAATCTTATTATTATATGTTTATTAAGTAAAACAAAATAGAAAATAAGTGATATATTCATCATTTACCACCGAAACTAAGGTGCAAAAACACCATTGTTGATTCCTCCATTCGGCCAAGCTTTAATTCTCAATTAAGGTATGGTTTTTGATCCGTTTTTAATGATTTTTATGTTTTTGAGCTCGTTGTAGCTCGGTATAGCTAGCCCGTACCTCAATTTTTGAAATTGTTGATGATTTTGAAATATGTCATTGTTGAATACTTATGTATTTTGATGTTTCTTGCAATATTATTGTTAGTTGTTTATAGATATACAAGTTTTATAAAGTGATTTTTGAGAAAAATGAGCAATAGGGATTATATTGAAAAAGATAGAATTTTTGTGGGTAGAAATATGAAATAAATCAAAATATGGGCTTGATAGAGACTATATGAGATTTGGCTAAGGTGAATTGTGGTTAAAAATGTGTAATTTGCCATGTTGTGTATAAAGGACTAAATTGCAAAGTAGTTAAAAGTATAGGGGCAAATATGTAAATTTTCCATATATGTGAATTAGGGACTAAATTGAATCGAATGGTTACTAAAAGTATGAAATTTGATAATATATAGATCAAGACAAACAAATATCGAAACTTGATCGGGAAAAACGAAAGGTAGACGAATAGATATCGGATATACGAGCTAATAGGAGGTAAGTTTGTATAATTAGAATCAAATTTGTATTTATCTTTGAATTAGATAATTTGCTATTGGTTTGATTGTATAATATGATAGTTAATTGAATTGACTATTGGTTATATATTTTGATTAAATACCGCATCCCGTTTGAACCGTAGAAAGTCGTAGGATACAAGTGACATGTCATTAGGGTTACTGTTTGGCCGAGCCTCAACATTTGTTGTAGACTCACCACAGCTCGTATGAGGTTACTGTTTCAGCTCTTATGAGCTTACCATTCAGCTCGTCTGAGCTTACAGTTTACCGGCTCAGGAGGAGCATATCGATTTTGGCTCGAAAGAGCATACATGATGAATTGATGGATTACTGATTATACACTTAGTGTGTATCAACCGAGTATCCCTCGATGTTTCCGAAGGTTCAACGGGTACTATACTGATATGAAATATAAAGATTATATGTTACAAAGGTTACATGTTGTACATGAATTACATGGTATATGAATATTATTATTACATGAGATATGAATTACATAAGCTTATTGTTAAATGAACTACATGTTCACATGTATATATGTTACATGGAGAATAAGCTTTATATGAGTTAATTTTATATGAGTACATGAAGTAAATATATATATGGCATGATACATGAGACCTATGGTTGATATGATTACAATGATACTTGAATTACATGATTAAATTGAGCTATATGATACATGAGTACATGGAATATATGGTTGTTGTGTAACTAACATGTGAATGATGTTTTGAATAGGCATTAAGGACATATGACTTGGTTTTATAATGTTTTAATGCTTTAAATTGTTAAATCAGTAATTTTAATTCTATATTATACGGGCTTACTAAACTTTTAAGCTTACTCTGTTTACTTTTCCTGTGTTTTATAGATTTTGGAAGCTAGCTCGATTCGGACAAGGTCGGAGATTGCTATCACACTATCCAAGCAAACTTTTGGTACTTTTGGAATTATTGTAAATGATGTAAATATGGCATGTATAGGCTAGTTTTTAAGTTGAATCTTTTGGTCACTTATGCTAGTGAATATGGTATGAATTTTGGTACTTTCTCAACCTATGTGATATGGCTTAAGTTGGAAATATTGGTATAGGTATGGATTCTTATTATGATAAGTTCATTTTGTGATGATTTGAATGGTATTACTTTGGTATGTATGGTTGGTATGATGGAGTTATATGATTGTCTTATAAAGTACTATTTTGATATATATATATATATATATATATGACCAAATGAAATGGTCATTTTGGTATATGCTTACTTGTGGAATGGTAAGGTTATGATTGATTTGGTAAGATCTTGTTAAGTTGAGATGAATGAAAAAAGGATATGAGATATATGCATTTGGCTTGAAATGGATACATGAAAGTTGGTACATGTTTGTGTTGTAATTGGTTTTGTGTTGATTGGTTATGAAATGGTTTTAAATGTCTAGTATTTAGCTGAATTGGTTGCTTATTGGGCATATGAAATTGGTGCAAATGATGCTTGTAGGTACAAATGAACTATGTAGGAAATGTGGCTTAAACCAAGCCCATTTTCATGCTACACGACCTGAGCACACGGGCGTGTGTCTCGACCGTGTGAGCCCTGCACCATAGTAAAACAAGTCAGTGAGTTACACGGCCTAGACACACAAGCGTGTCCATTGGTCGTGTATGGCACACGTGCTGGACACACAGGCGTGTCTAGTAGCCGTGTGGCTAAGTCAGCACACGGCTTGGACACATGGGCGTGTCTGGTGACTGTGTGAGGCACACGGCCTTGGCACACGGCTGTGTGATCCTATTTCAAAATTTTTCTTAAGTTTTCTTATATCTTTTGTATGTTATCAAATTAGTCCCTATTGGACAATTAGAGCTTTATATGTCTATTTTAAGCAAATTATGATTATGAATGATTGATATTGCTGAATTGAAATGACGTTTGATAAAAGTTGAAAATTTTACTGTTTCGAACTGTGTTACAAGTCTAGTAATGCCCCTTATGTAACACCCCAAACCCGGCCCAGACGTTACGGCCAAGTCTGGTAAGTCACATTACCTACAACTAACCATGTGACCTAGTTACTAAGATTAGGCGAGCTTGCAAAACTGATAATGAAGTTTTAAGAGAAATTCCTAGTTCACTGGTGATCGTTCTATCCATTACCAATTATTAAGAGATTTATTATAAAATTTAACTTTGTTACTCGATTGAATCGTGTGACTGGTTTTGAAAACATTTGATTAATTTTGAGAAAACCCGCACAGCTATATTCAAAATAATTAAAGTATAGTAAAAATAAATAATTAAAAAAAGCCCATAGTAAAATAATTAGAGCGGCCTTATTATAAAACCCAAATTAAAAATAGAAATGATTAAAATAAATATAAAAATAATTAACTTAATTAAAGCGGAACGTCGTCTACGTGGCCACTCTGAATCCCTCCCAGCTCCAAGTCCACCAATCTAGGGCTCACCTACAAGGATGGAAGAAAATGAGTGAGTTTGGACACTCAGTGTGTAAAGTAAGCCCATCCAAAGCCTAAATCAGCTCAAGCCCACTGGGCCTAAGCCCTAACCAGTCTCAGTATATACTGGGCCGAAGCCCTATTCAGATACAGTAAATTGGGCCTTAGCCCTTTTCAGATAACAGTACGGCCCATAAGCCCATTACAAAAACAGAACAGATATCATTATGAATGCAAACCCAAACCCAACCTAAGTCCAACCGCTACACTTCATCCATACCAGCCCTACACTCCATGTGAGGAATAACTCAACCCACCCAGCCCTACACTCCACAGTTGCAGCATAGCTGCTCAGATAACAGTGTAACGAGGCAAAGCCCCTTCAGTACGTGGTCAAGCCACTATCAGTACTTCCTCCATCAATAACCCAGTCCCATGCAACAGATAATCATGTAGTGAACAGAAATAGAAAAACATGTATTTCAGTCAGATTTGGCCCTAGGGGTATAACGGTCATTTTGCACCTAGGGGTAAAATAGTAATTTTTCACCCTTAAGGGGTATTTCAGTAAATATTCCAATTTTTAGGGTTTTATGCATATTTCAGTCCCTAATATTCCAACTTACATCTCATTAGTTACTTTAGCCCATTTTAGCAGTTTCCAGTTATTGGGCCCTAGAACCCCTAATGGGCCCTACAGTGTCTAATAGCTACTTTAGCCCATTTAGTCCAAATTTTATGATCGGTTCACCAGTTTTAACAGTTTTAGACCTACAGTCTACCAGAACATGCTTATCGCCTATTTTTACCCATATGGGCCCGTAAGCCTATTTGGCCCAAATTTCAGCCTATCGAGGCCCAAACTTACCGAAGTGCACAAAATCACGCACTCACCAATTTTATCGATTTCAGTTACAGATCTACCGCTTCCAACCAACCCAGAAGCACTCACACGCTCGTAAGTCCGCGAAATGCTGAAATTTCGGCATTTCGGCATTTCGACTTTTGCCGATTTGAACTACAAGAGGGTGTTCGATACACACCTGATTTGTGAAATACTACGATAAGATCTCCCACATGATTAACCTACAATCGATCACTAAAGGTATCAGTTTACAAATTGATGATAACTAACATAATACCTATTTACCATATTCGGCCATAATAAGCATTCTTATGACTTACCTTGTCGATCTTTAACTACTAGATCTAGATCTAGTTCGCTTCCACGTCTCCAACCTTTACTGCGCCTTGCTAAAACACCCTTTCTTGCTAACAAAGAGCACAGAAAACCACATGACGAGATTAGCATCACTTCTACCAAAATCGACAGCCTCCCTAATGAGTTTTAGGGATTCCGGCCTTTCTTAAATCCTAAATAACGAATGGAAAAGGGGTTTCAATACTCTTACCGTAAGTCTTCTTACCAGAGAATCACCCCAATCACCTTCCAAATCTCGATCTGATACAAATCTAACTTAAAGTGTGAATAAAGGACGGATCTAGAGGTTTAAATCCTGAATCACTATTAATATGAAGGTTCGGCTTTTGGTAAGATAAAAGAGAAAAATGTAGAGATTATAATACAGAAAAGGAGATGTCGATAGAGTTATGGTGTTGAGTTTCAGCTTTTGGTGGTAATCAACTAGTAGACTTGAGAAGAACAGGAAAAATAAAGAGTAGATTCCGATTAGAAGAAATGTGATAAAGTGGAATCGATTTAGTGAAAGAAAAGAAAAGAGTAACGCTGGAAGAAAAGAAGAGTAGATGAGCAAAAATAACAAAAACCGATTGAAAGAAAAAATAAAATCAAAATCGGCTATCATTAAAAATATATCCTAAACCAACGAAGAAGAACAACTCATAAAAACCAAAGTTTCAAAAGCTTCTTCGGCACATAATTGCTATAGCCGAATAACTCTATTTCGGCACAAAAAGAATCCTTCCCAAAATTAAATTCCATGATTTTAGCTAAATACAAAGTTTGAATTTCATTCAAACTTCTCCCCACCGCTTAGCAGCAGCCTTATCCACCGCTTACACCGCTTCACAATGCTGCTAGGAGAGTTTCGGTCCAGCCTGCTTACTCTCCCCACGCATGCAGCAAAAAGGCAGCCCTCCTGCGTGCACAGCAGCTCGAACCTGGGACCTCTAGGCACCCACACACGCTGCTGGCCACTGCGACGCGTCTTTGTTTTCAATATGATACGGTTGCATTTAATTATAAAGCTTACATGCTTCAGTCGCGGGCTACTTAAAAATAAAACCAAAATTTCGCATGCCCTTGGGTTCGAACTCGTGCCCGCTCGGACCCCCTTAGCCTTATTTTAAGCCCTATTTTAACGCAACTCTGTTTACTAAAAAAACAAACATTGCGCGCGCCGTCCCTTGAACCGTGGCCCCTGTCTTGCTTCTTACCGTGTCTAACCACTGGGCCAGGTCCCTACTTTGTGCCTAATTTAGCCCAACATAATTATAAGCCCTACTGCCCAGATTCCCCTAAGAAAGCAAAAATCAAATTTTTTTTACTAGGCTTTTCCCACACTATAAATCCTTCGTAATTTACTTAAAAACTAGACTAAACATAAAATTAATAATTATAAATATTTTTAATAATAATTTTCCATAAAAAATTAAACCATCTAATTTTTTCCGGGCCGTCCTCTATCCGAACCTGGACTCAAAGCCCAATAATTCTAGGCCTAAATTCAGGGTGTTACACCTTACCTATTCTGGTGACGATTACGGGATAGGGGTGTTACATTTTATTGGTATCAGAGCCACGATTTAGTCAATTCTAAGACTACAGTAATGTATACGATTCTAGCTATACATGCCATATATAAACTGCGATGGTGCGATATCTCTTGACACCTTCTGAATTGTGTTTTATATAGTAAATGGATCCAAATCGAGTAATAGCCGACGATGTAGAAAGTAATGCCCCAGCTCCCACTCAAGGGACTGTGCCTACCGAATCGAGCCTTGCTACGGGTAGTCAGGGAGAAGCTAAAAAAGCTTTCTTCCAAATGATGTCTGAATGGTTTTCTGAATTTGTGCGAGCAAACCCGGCTGCTCCACAACCTCACCCCCTCCGGTTCCCCAACCAATCCCTGAAAATATACGAGGCACAGATCCTTTGAGATTAAATAGACCCCCTGTTGATAAGATACAGAAAAACGAGGCCAAGGAATTCAAAGCTTCAGCTAATGATGATGTTGAAAGGGCCAAATTCTGGCTTGAAAATACGACCAAAGTCTTTGATGAATTAGCCTGCACACCAGAAGAATGTCTGAAAAGTTCTATTTCATTATTACGAGATTCAACGTATCAGTGGTGGAATACTCTCATATCGGTTGTTCCGCGAGAACGAGTTACATGGGATTTCTTTTAGACTAAATTCCAAAAGAAATATATTAGCTAGTGGTGTAACACCCCTATCCCGTAACCGTCGCCGAGATAGGTAAAGGGCATTACTGGACTTGTAATTCAGACCAGAACAGTAAAACTTTAAACTTTTTAACAAACATCAATTTATTTTAATAATATCAATCATATACAAACATAGCATGCGTATAACAGACATAAAAAGCTTCATTCATACATCCGAGACTAATTTGATAACATCTAAAAGATGTGAGAAAACTTAAGAAAAATTTTTAGAATAGGGTCACACGGCCATGTATCCAGGCTGTGTACCTCACACGGCTGCCAGACACGCCCATGTGTCCAGGCTGTGTGAAAACAGGGTATACATACTAACTTGTGCATACGGTCACAAGACACGCCTGTGTGTCTAGGCCATGTGCAAATTAGGAAGCTATTGACTTACACCCACGGGTACAAGACACGGTCGTGTGTCTAGCCTGTATGGCATCCTAACCAATTCAACTAATATACAAGGGTTACACGGTCAAGTCACACGCCTGTGTGCTCTGGCTGTGTGGCACGAAATAGGCTTGGTATAAGCCATTTTCACACCCCATTTATTCATATATCTATAAGCAGCATTTTACAACAATTCATATACCCATTGAATAACCAATTTAGCCAATAACAAGCACATTTATACCGACTTATAATCAACTAATATTATTCCATTTTCCATCAACCAAACATGTACCAAAAGAGCTAATTCCATACCTATTTCAATTTACCAATTCATCCCAATATGGATACCTATCAATTAACTACATTCAAACATCACATATGTCATGTACCATTCATCCAAAATATGGTCATTTACCACAAGCATTAACCAACTACCAACCATAACCAAAACCTTAATCACATATTCACCACAAGTAGACATATCATAAAAAACTTCCATATCAATTTAACCGTTTTGAAACCAAGCCATATCACATAGCTTGGGCATATAGCAAAAACATACCATACTCATTAACACATAGACAACCTTAAACATTATCTTATAAACTAGCCTATACATGCCATATTTATAACATTTACAAAGATCCAAAAGTACCGAAAGTTTATTTGGATAGTGTGATTACAATCTCCGACTTTGTCCAAAATCGAGCTAGCTTTCGAATCTATAAAACATGAGAAAAAAATAAACAAAGTAAGCTTTTAAAGCTTAGTAAGCCCGTATAATATAGAATTTGACTTACCGAATCAACATTTAGAAAATGTAAATAACATTATCAAACCAATTCATATGTCCTCAATGCCTCTTCAACCATCATAACCATGTTAGTCATATAACAACCATGTATTCATCCAATCCAAAGATAAAATAAACATGTAACATTCATGTAATCATATTTCATGTAACAATTTATTCATTTATCACAAACTCATATAGCATTTAATTATATAACTATGTAGCAATTCATTGAAACTTATCATATATCTTATAAACACATAATTAATATAATCCATATATTTAATTAACTCCTATGCATCTTGTATTTTTAGTATCATGTATCACTTACTTTGTAGCATGTACTTGTGCCATGTACTTCATGTATTTTATATCATTCATGTACATATATCATGTAATTTATGTATTCCTTGTACCTCTTATAACATGTATTCTGTATATTACAAATTGGTAAATTGCCTGTTGAACCTTTGGAAACATTGAGGGATACTCGAGTGATACACACACAGTGTATATATATAACCTGTAAATCTGTCAATTCATCATGTATGCTCTATTGAGCCATGTACGTATGCTCCTCCTGAGCCGTAATGGTAAGCCCGAAGGCTGAACATGTGAGCCCAAAGGCTAAACGGTAATCCCGAATGCTGAACTTGTAAGCTCATGAGCTGTGGTGAGTCCGCAACAAATGCAGGAGCTCAACCACCCTGTAGCCCTAGTGACATGTCACTTGTATCGTACGACTTTCTATGGTTCAAACGGGACCCGGTACTTAATCAAACATATAATCAATAGGTATTTCAGTTCATTATTTCATATACAATCAAATAGCATTACGATTCAGTAATTATAAATATAATATAAGTTCGATTCTAATTATACGAACTTACCTCGATTTAAGCTCGTAATTCTAATATCTACTCGTCTACCTTTTGTTTCCCCCGATCAAGTCCCGAGATTTACTTGTCTTGATCTATATTAATGCAAATTCAACCATTTATTCACCAACACATTCAATGAAACACATATACATGTCTTTTGGCCATTTTGCTAAATAGCCCTTGTATTTTCATAATTTGACAATTTAGTCCTTTATTCACAAATTAGTAAATTACTCAATATTATCCATAATTCATCATAGCCGAATATTCCTATGTTCCATACAAGCACATATCTTTCATTTATTCACATTTCTAACCACCAAATTTCTATCTTTTTCAATTTAATCCCAAATACTCAATTTTATCAAAAATCTCTTTATAAAACTTGTATATCTATAAACAACCATAAAAAATTTATCAAGAAATATCAAAATAAACATGTATTCAACATTAACATCTTTCAAAAACATCATCAAATTCAGAAATCTGGGTATGCGTCAACTATATCGAGCTGTAACGAGCTCAAAAACATAAAAATCATTAAAAACTGAGTAAAAACCGTACCTTAATTAAGCAATTTGCCTTAGCCGAAAGTTAGAAAGCTTAAACCCCTTTGTTTTTGTTTGATTTTCGGCCAAAAATAATATGAACACCCCAATTCATGTTTTGTCTTTTATTTAACACATATTTATTAACAAAAGACTAATTTAACCTTTATAATTATAACTAAAATTCATATAACATATGGACATGAATGTCCACTAACATAATTAAAGGTAAAATAACAACTTGAGGCATTCCACTTAAAAGCCAAAGCCATTTAAGCCATTAATGAAATAGAACTCCTATTTATCACTTTACACGATTTAATCCTTTTTACCGAATTAACTATTTAAATGATAAAATTTCTTTACGATTCTATCATACAGTAATGCTATCATGCTGTAAGATAAAATAAAATAATCAAAATAATAGTTTGACTCAGTTAAGTGGTCTCGAAACCACTCGTTCTAATTAGGGTCTAAATCAGGCTGTTATAAGCGGTTCATTGACCAGAAACGAAAAGAGTTCATTGATCTAAAATAGGGCCGTATATCGATAACCGAGTATGAAAGAGAGTTCGTTCAACTTAATAAATATGCTTGTGAATGCATTCCTACCGAAGCTATTATGTGTAAAAGGTCCGAGGATGGGCCAAATGAAGACATCCGATTATTAGTCGGGATTCTCGAGCTGAAAGAGTTTGTAGTTTTAGTTGATAGGGCTTGTAAAGTTAAGGAACTTGCAAAAGAAAAATAGAAATCTGACTTTGAAACTAGAGTGTCTAGAAAAAGATTCGCGAGTAAGTCGCACTTGTCTGGATCGAAGAAATCTAAAGACTTCCATCCCGTTCCACTGCTTCTACGGTTATAACAATCAGAGATAGAGATGCTAGATCATTCAATCCGAAGCCCAGACAACATCCGTTGCTAGTACAAGTAGTATGAGAAATCCGGGACCTGATTGTAAACATTGCAACAGAAAATATTATGGTGAATGTCGATTGAAAAGTGAGGCATGTTTTAGATGCGGATTGTTAGATCATTACTTACGAGATTGCCCAGAGAGATCTACTGCTAATAAAAAGTAATCAGTCAAATTAAGCAACATTGTTACCAGAGGTAGACCGCTTTGGAATACTAGAGATCAGAGTGGAAACCGCAGTATTACACGAGGTGCTAATGTGAGATTTGAGACTCGTGCACCTGCTCGAGCCTATGCTATACGTGCACGAGAGGAAGCCTCGTCGCCTGATGTTATCACCGTTACTTTTTCTCTTTATAACACTGATATAGTTGCATTGATAGATCCTGGATCAACTCATTTATATATCTGTATGGAATTAGTGTTTAAAAAGAGTCTAAATGTTGAGTCTACAAAATTTGTAGTTCAAGTATCGAATCTGTTAGGCAAGTCAGTATTAGTTGATAAAATTTGTAAGAAATGCCCATTGATGACCCGGGGATACTGTTTTTTGGCTGACTTGATACTCTTACCGTTTGATGAGTTTGATGTGATTTTGGGTATGGATTGGCTAAATATGCATGATACAGTGGTGAATTGTAGACGAAAGAGTATAAAATTGAAATGTTAGAATGGTGAAATTATTAGGATTGAATCAAATGATTCGAATGAATTATCGATTGTGATATCTGCTATGCGAGCTCAAAAATGTGTGAAAAAGGGCTGTGATGCGTACTTAGCGTATGTACTGGATACCAAAGTATCAGAATTGAAGATTGAATATGTACCGATTGTTTGTAAATTTCCAAATGTATTTTTAGAAGAATTACCGAGTTTACCACTGATTAGAGAGGTTGAATTTGGTATTGAATTATTACCGGGTACAACACCGATATCGATAGCTCCGTACAGAATGACACAGAATTGAAAGAGTTAAAAGCACAGTTACAATAACAAACAGAGGCTTTGCATGATCGAGCTTCTTACCTTGGGGTGCTCTGGTGTTATTTGTGAAAAAGAAAGACGGGTCAATGAGAATGTGTATTGACTACAGGCAGTTGAATAAAGTGACTGTAAAGAATAAGTATCCTCTACTGCAAATCGACGACCTATTTGATCCGTTGAAAGGGGCTACATTATTTTCGAAGATTGATTTGAGGTCAAGCTACTATCAGTTACGAGTTAAAGATTCAGATATACAGAAGACTGCTTTCAGAACACGGTACGGTCACTATGAATTTTTAGTTATGCCTTTTAGTTTGACTAATTCTCCTGCGGTGTTTATGGATCTGATGAACCGTATATTCAGACCATATTTAGATAGATTGTTGTTGTGTTCATTGACAACATTCTGATCTATTCTCGTAATGAGACGGAGCATATCGAACATTTAAGAACTGCGTTGCAGACTTTGAGAGATAAGCAGTTATATGCCAAATTCAGCAAATGTGAATTCTGGCTTCGGGAAGTCAGATTTCTGGGTCATATTGTCTCAGCGGAAGGTATTAGAGTTATCCGAGTAAAATATCTGTGATATTAATCTGGAAACCACTAAAAATTGTATTTGAGATCAGAAGTTTCTTAGGATTAGTAGGATATTACCGAAGATTTGTGAAAGGATTCTCAATGATTGCAGTTCCGTTAACTCGATTACTTCAAAAAGATAAGAAATTCGAATGGACTGATAAATGTCAATAGAGTTTCGAACAGTTGAAAACATTGTTAACAGAGGCACCGATTTTAGTTTAACCTGAATCGGGTAAAGAGTTTGCGATTTATAGTGATAAATTGTTAAACAGACTGGGCTGTGTATTAATGCAAGACGAAAAAAGTTATAGCTTATGCTTCCCGACAGTTAAAACTGCACGAGAAAAATTATCCGACTCATGATCTTGAGTTAGCCGCAATAGTATTTGCATTAAAGGTTTGGCGTCACTATCTGTACGATGAGAAATGTTGAATATTCACAGATCACAAAAGCCTGAAGTATTTGATGTCACAAAAAGAGCTGAATCTACGACAACGGAGATGGCTAGAACTATTGAAAGATTATGAGTTTGTAATTGATTATCATTTGGGAAAAGCTAATGTTGTAGCTGATGCTTTGAGCTGAAAGTCTTTATTTGCCTTGTGAGCTATGAATACAAAGATAATGTTATGTGAAGACGAATCTATTTTACCTAAATTAAAAGCTAAATCAGTATTTCTGTAACAAATCTGTGAAGCTTATAAAAATGACAGAGAATTACAAGCTAAATGACTTCAATGTGAGTCTAATTCTAATTTTAAATTTAGTATTGGAATTGATGATTTTTTAATGTTTCGAAATAGAATTTGTATACTGAAAGATAGAGTACTTATTCAGAAGATCTTACATGAAGCGCATAGTAGTCGTTTTTCTGTTCACCCGGATAGTAGTAAAATGTATAATGATTTGAAATAGTTGTATTGGTGGTCAAGAATCAAACAAGATATGTCAGAGTTCATATTGAGATGTTTGATCTGTCAGTAAGTAAAAGTCGAACATCAAGTATCGTCAAGTTTATTATAGCAAGTGATGATTCTGGAATGGAAATGGGATAGAGTTACTATAGATTTTGTATTGGGATTGCCCCTGACTCTGAAAAAGAAAGATGCAATCTGGGTTATCGTTGATCGATGATCGTGATGAGATGAAGTAATAAAATTGATCGTACCTGGAAACTAACTATTATCAGGATAAAAGGCAAGTGCACCTATCGAATAGTAGTGTAGTTAGTGGCAAGACCAGAATATCGAATCCAAGGAACTAAAAGTACTAGTAATGACTTCCTTCCTATTATCTAGCCTAAAAATAAAAAGTTGGTTTCTGTAAACTAACTAACTCTAAACTAAAGAAATGACAAAGAGTAAACTGGGAAATTGCTTTTGGGAAAACTAATTGATGAGGGCAATACCTAAGGAAGAATCCACCTAGACTTAACTTATTATCTAATTCTGAACTAGATGATTTCTTCATTTGATTTGATCCGTAGAGATTCCTAAATTATGTTAATACCTCCGTCGAGGATAAGAACAACTAATCCTAGGTTAATTAACTGAAATCTCTTTCTAGTTAAAACCATTAGTCTTGCATTAACTCAATCTATGGCTCCCCATATTAGATTTGACTCTAATCCGGCAGATTTTTGTCATCTTATGTCTAGGATTGCGATCAACTCCGCTTAATTGTGTTGGATCTACTCCTATGCAGGGGCTTTTGCTCATCTATATAAGCACATTCGACTTAAATCAATATCCTAGAAATATCAATTTAAGAATTAAAAACACAATTAAGAACAAATCAAATATTTATCACACAGTTCAGATAACAATAACAATATCTGTCTTAGGTTTCATCCCCCTTAGATATTTGGGGTTTTAGTTCATAAATGTAAAAAGAAACATCTCAAAATATATAAAATAACAAAACATAAGGAAACCCAAAAACCCCTGAAAGGATAGAAGGGAGATCCTCTGTCTTGGTGTAGATCCTGGCTTCTGAGATGGATCAATCAGCTTTCCTTCAAGTAATTCCCTGCCTTTAACTCCCCGTCTTGGTGGGAATAATGTGTTCAGCACTCTCCTCTACTGTACACCTTTGTAGTTGCCTCTTAGGGTCTTTATATAGAGTTTAGAATATCTTTCTTAGCCCCTAAGTAGCCTTTCCCGAGTGAAATTAAACTTCACCATGACAGGGACACGCCCGTGTGCCACGCCTGTGTGAGTCGATGTGGAGGCCGTGTTCGAGCCTGTTAAAGTAGCACGGCCGTGTGACACGTCCGTGTGACGAACTTTTAGGCCGTGTTGATTATTGATTTGGGCCTAATTTACCCGTTTTTGGCCCGTTCCTTGCTCTTTTCTCTTCCTTATGCTCACCTAAGGAGCTATTGGGATTTGGAAATAGCCTGAAAGTCCATCTAAAAAAAATAGTACATATGTCCTGATAGTCTTTCTAACATCTAATCAGTGAAAGGTAAGGGGAAGTGATCCTTTCTCGTGGCATCGTTCAATTTCCTGTAATCAATACAAACCCTCTAACCTGTGACAGTTCTTGTAGGGATTAATTTATTCTTTTCATTGGCAATAACAGTCATGCCACCTTTCTTAGGGACCACCTGCATAGGACTTACCCAAGCACTGTCAGAAATAGGATAAATAATTCTAGTATTTAGAAGTTTAATTACCTCGATTTTGACCACTTCCTTCATGTTGGGGTTCAGTCTTCTTTGAGCTTGCACACATGGTTTGTATTCATCCTCCATCAAAATTTTGTGGGTGCAAAAGGAAGGGCTGATTCCTTTGATGTCAGAAATTTTCCAAGCTATGGCTCTTTTATGTTTTTGTAACACTTGAATTAGTTTCTCTTTTTCCTTAGGTTGCAAGTTTGAGGCAATAATGACTGGTAGTGTAGAATTGTCTCCTAAAAATACATATTCTAAGTGTTTGGGTAATTGTTTGAGATATAGTTTGGGAGGTTCATCAATAGAGTGTTTTTTTTTAGTTCATCCTCAGTTTCAATACCTTCGTAACCTATTTGTCTTGGGGAAGATTCGTTGGATTTTAGCTCAGTTATTACCTTTTCCATCGCAGTGGTAACTTCTTGCTCTCCCCCACTTTGAACGAGACACAGTTCTAATGTGTCTTTAAGAGTGATTTCCTGAAAAGAATCTTGAACAGAGTGATCAATAGAATCAATAAAATAACAGGAATCATCTTGTTCCCTAGCAAATCGCATGGCATCATAAATTTTAAACACAATCTCTTCATCACCTACCCTAAGCACAAGTTTACCATCTCCTACATCAATAACAGCTCTGGCTGTAGCTAAAAATAGTCGTCCTAGGATTAAGGGTACCTCAACATCCTCATCCATATCTAATACGACAAAGTCAACAGAATATAAATTTATCTACCTTAACTAATACATCTTCAATGATACCCCTAGGATATTTAACAGATCTATCGGCTAATTGAATACTCATCCTAGTGGGTTTTGGTTCCCCTAAGCCTAGTTGTTTGAACATTTTATAGGGCATCAAGTTAATACTAGTACTAAGATCTACTAATGCCTTCTCAATATTTAAATTACCAATAAAACAGGGAATAGTAAAACTTCCTGGATCTTTATATTTTGTTGGGAGTTTATTCTGGAGAATTGCTGAACACTCTTCGTTAAGTTCCACTGTGGATAGTTCTTCAAACTTCCTTTTGTTTGTAAGTTCTTTCAAAAATTTCGTACATGTTGGCATTTGTAAAATAGCTTCAAAAAAAGGTAAGTTAATGTGTAATTGCTTAAAAAGTTCAAGAAATTTACCGAATTGGGCGTCCATGCGGTATTTCTTCAATTTTGCTGGGTATGGGATATGTGGTTTATATTCCTTGAGTACTGGTGGGGTGCTTTCTTTGGGTTCGGCTTCCTCAACTTTTTCCTTTTCAGGCTCTTGTAATACCCTCTTCTCAGGTTCAACTAGTGTTTTCCCACTCCTTAGTGTAACAGTTTTAACGTGCTCTTTAGATTTAGTTTCTGTGTTGCTCGGTAACCCACCTTGTGGTCTTTCAGAAATTAGCTTAGCGAGCTGGCCTATTTGAGTTTTGAGTCCTTAAATGTATGCTTGTAGGTTCTTCAGTGCCGTTTCGGTGTTTTGGAAACGGGTTTCTGACACGGTAATAAATTTTGTGAGCATCTCTTCAAGGTTCGACTTTTTCTCTTGTTGGAACGGTGGTTGTTGAAATCCCGGAGGAGGTGGTTGCCTTTGATTTCCTTGTCCTCCCCATGAGAAATTTGGTGGTTCCTCCAACCTACATTGTAAGTGTTACTATAAGGGTTATTTTGGGATCTAGAATTATTACCCATATAGTTGGCTTGCTTAGTTTCCATGCCATGTCCATAGGAGGAGTAATCAGATTGTACATGTTTCCTTGAATTGAGTAACACTGCATCACTGGGTGTACCTGCGTAGAACCAAAAAAATTATCAATTTTTTTATTTAGGAGTTCCACCTGATTAGAAAGCATGGTGACTACATCAATGTTAAAAACTTCGACAGCTTTCTGTGGTTTTGTTCTCATGACTTGCCACTAATAGTTATTCAGTAGCATCTCTTCTATAAACTCGTAAGCTGCTTCTGGTGTTTTATTGTTAATTGTTCTACTGGCAGTTGCGTCGATCATTTGTCTCGTTGAAGGATTCAAACCTTGTGAAAGGTTTGAACTTGTAACCACAGAGGTAACCCATGGTGATGGCACCTTTTCAATAAGTCCTTGTATCTCTCCCAAGTATCGTAAAGTGTTTTTAAATCCATCTACAAAAAGAAGAGATATCATTCCTTAATTTAGCCGTTTTAGCCGGCAGAAAATATTTGAGCAAAAAATTTTCTGTCATTTGTTCCCATGTAGTGATAGACCCTCGTGGTAAAAAATTTAACCACTATTTAGCTTTATTTCTCAAGGAGAATGGGAATAACTGAAGATGAATGCCATCATCAGAAACGCCATTTATTTTAAATGTGTCACAGAATTCCAAGAAATTGGCTAATTGAGCGTTAGGATCCTCATCCTGCAAACCATCAAATTGAACAAACTGTTGTATCATTTGAATAGTGTTAGGTTTCAGTTCAAAATTATTTGCAGCAATAGTCAGCCTAACAATGCTAGATTCAGTGCCTGCTAAATTAGGTTTAGCATAATCATACATAGTACGCGGAGCAGGATTTTGCTCAACAGGATTTGCGCTACTACAGGAGGTAGCTAATTATCGTGATTTGCCTTTATCTCTTCAGCAGGTTCAAGTTCTTCTTCTTGACTTTATTCTGGATATTACAAGCTTCTTCTTATTTCTCTGTGAGTTCGACGGACTATAGCTTTTAAGTAGTCGTCAAACAATAATGGTCCTCCTAAGTTCTTCTAGTCATAAACTAGAGGCACCTAGAAGGGAAAAAGAAAAAGAAAATTTTAGTAAATAAAACCTAAAATAAAATAGAAAATAAATTGCAATAAAAATAAAGAAAAATGGCTAAAGTAATAGGAATCGAGTGTTCCTAATATTTCAGTTCCCCAGCAACAACGCCAAGAACTTAATCTCGTGATTGTGATTGAGTAATAAAAATCGATCGTACCTGGAAACTAACTATTATCACGATAAAAGGCAAGACCAGAATATCGAATCCAAGGAACTAAAAGTACTAGTAATAACTTCCTTCCTATTATCTAGCCTAAAAATAAAGACGTGGTTTGTGTAAACTAACTAACTCTAAACTAAAGAAACGACAAAGAGTAAATTGGGAAATTGCTTTTGGGAAAACTAATTGATGAGGGCAATACCTAAGGAAGAATTCACCTAGACTTAACTTGTTATCTAACCATGAACCAGATGATTTCTTCATTTGATTTGATCCGTAGAGATTCCTAAATTATGTTAATACCTCCATCGAGGATAAGAACAACTAATCCTAGGTTGATTAACCGAAATCTCTTTCTAATTAAAACCCCTAGTCTTGCATTAACTCGATATATGGCTCTCCATATTAGATTTGACTCTAATCTGACAGATTTTCATCATCCTATGTCCAGGATTGTGATCAACTCCAGTTAATTGTGTTGGATCTACTCCTATGCAGGGACTTTTGCTCCTCTACATAAGCACATTCGACTTAAATCAATATCCCGGAAATATCAATTTAAGAATTAAAAACACAATTAAGAACAAATCAAATATTTATCACACAGTTCATATAATAATAACAAGATCTGTCTTAGGTTTCGTCCCCCTTAGATATTTGGGGTTTTAGTTCATAAATTTAAAAAAAAACATCTCAAAATATATAAAATAACAAAACATAAGGAAACCCAAAAATCCCTGAAAGGATAGAAGGGAGATCCTCTGTCTTGATGTAGATCCTGGCTTCTGAGATGGATCAATCGGCTTTCCTTCGAGTAATTCCCTGCCTTTAACTCCCCATCTTGGTGGGAATAATGTGTTCAGCACTCTCCTCTACTGTACACCTTTGTAGTTGCCTCCTAGGGTCTTTATATAGAGTTTAGAATGTCTTTCTTAGCCCTAAGTAGCCTTTCCCGAGTGAAATTAAACTTCACCACGACAGGGACACGCCCATATGCCACGCCCGTGTGAGTCAATGTGGAGGCCGTGTTCGAGCCTGTTAAAGTGGCACGGCCGTGTGACATGCCCATATGATGAACTTCCAGGCCGTGTTGATTATTGATTTGGGTCTAATTTGCCCCTTTTTGGCCCGTTCCTTGCTCTTTTCTCTTCCTTATGCTCACCTAAGTATAAAAAATGAAATTACAGGTTTAAAAGCATCAAATTCCACAAATTCAATGATAATTCATCCAGAAATTAGGCTAAGCATGAGGAAAAAATATGTATAATTTACAGTTTATCAATCGATTAACAAAATCTACTCATTTCATACCTGTACGTACAGATTATTCTCTAGATAGACTAGCTGAATTGTATTTGTCTGAGATAATACGATTACACAGTGTACTACTGTCTATTATTTCTGATAGGGATTCCCGATTTACATCGAGATTCTGGAAGAAATTGCAAGAAGCCTTGGGAACAAAATTAAATTTCAATACAGCTTTTCATCCCTAGACAGACGGTCAGTTCGAAAGAGTTATACAGATACTCGAAAACATGTTACGATGTTGTATTCTTAAATTTGAAGGCAGTTGGGAGAAATACTTGCCTCTAATTAAATTTGCTTACAATAACAGCTTCTAGACGAGTTTGAAAATGGCTTTGTACGAAGCTCTATACGGTCGTAAATGTCGAACACCGTTATACTGGACAGAATTGAGTGAGAAAAAGATAAACGTGGTTGAATTGATCAGAGAAACCGAAGAAAAAGTGAAACTGATTCGAGATAGCTTAAAAGCGGCTTCAGATATATAGAAATCATACGTGGATTTGAAACGTAAAGAAATAGAATTTCAGGTCGGAGACCGAGTATTCTTGAAAGTATCATCGTGGAAGAAAATTCTCCGTTTCGACCATAAAGGAAAGTTAAGTCTGCGATTTATCGGTCCGTATGAAATTGTGGAAAGACTAGGGCCTGTAGCCTATCGACTTTCATTACCGTCTGAACTTGAAAAGATACATAATGTTTTTCATGTTTCGATGCTACGTCGATACCAATCTGATCCGTCACATGTGATCTCTCCTGTTGATGTGGAAATACAGCTTGATCTGTCGTATAACGAAGAATCGATTAGGATTCTGGCCCGAGAAACCAAAGAATTAAGTAAATAAACGTATAACACTTGTGAAAGTTCTTTGGTGTAAACATGGAATAGAGGAAGCTACGTGGGAACCCAAGGAAGCTATGCGGAAATAGAACCTTAACGTGTTTACCAGTAAGATTTTCAGGGACGAAAATTCCTAAAGAGGGAGAGTGGTAACAGCCCAATTTTGAGTCTGATCGGAACAGGTGGTTTCAGTACCACTTAACCGAGTCAAAATATTTATTTTATTATTTTAATAATGCTTACAGCATGATAAGATTATCGTGTGAAAATTTCATAAAGAAATTTTACCGATTAAATAGTTAATTCGGTAAAAAGGATTAAATTGCATAACGCGTAAAATAAGAGTTCTATTAATTGGAAGAGTTAAATAGCTATTGAAATGAAAAGCTTGAGTCCTGGCATGGTAAATATATCATTGCTATTTTGAATGGACGGTGGTGGCCTTAAAATTCATGATTTTTATGATTAATTACTATAGAGAAAATGGTAATCTTATTATTATATGTTTATTAAGCAAAACAAAATAGAAAATAAGTGATATATTCATCACTTACCACCGAAACTAAGGTGTAAAATTGAGTCCTCCATTCGGCCAAGCTTTAATTCTCAATTAAGGTACGGTTTGTGATCCGTTTTTAATGATTTTTAAGTTTTTGAGCTAATTGCAGCTCTATATAGCTAGCCCATACCTCAATTTCTGAAATTGTTGATGGTTTTGAAATATGCCATTATTGAATACTAATGTATTTTGATGTTTCTTACAAGATTATTGTTAGTTGTTTATAGATATACAAGTTTTATAAAGTGATTTTTGAGAAAAATGAGCAATAGGGATTATATTGAAAAAGATAGAATTTTTGTGGGTAGAAATATGAAATAAATGAAAATATGGGCTTGATAGAGACTATATGAAATTTGGCTGAGGTGAATTGTGGTTAAAAATGTGTAATTTGCCATTTTGTGTATAAAAGACTAAATTGCAAAGTAGTTAAAAAGTATGGGGTAAATATTTAAATTTGCCATATATGTGAATTAGGGACTAAATTGAATTGAATGGTTACTGAAGTATTAAATTTGATAATATATAGATCAAGACAAACAAATATCTGAACTTGATTGGGGAAAATGAAAGGTAGACGGGTAGATATCGGATATACGAGCTAATACGAGGTAAGTTCGTATAATTAGAATCGAATTTGTATTTATATTTGAATTGGATGAATTTGTTATTAGTTTGATTGTATAATGTGATAGTTAATTGAATTGACTATTGGTTATATATTTTGAATAAATACCGAGTCCCGTTTGAACCATAGAAAATCGTAGGATACAAGTGACATGTCATTAGGGTTACCGTTTGATCGAGCCTCGATATTTGTTGCGAACTCACCACAGCTCGTATGAGCTTACCATTTCAGCTCTTATGAGCTTACCGTTTAGCTCTTCGGAGCTTACCGTTTCAACTCTACGGAGCTGACCGTTCAGCTTGTTTGAGCTTACAGTTTACCAGCTCAAGAGGAGCATACCGATTTTGGCTCGAAAGAGCATACATGATGAATTGATGGATTATCGATTATACACTTAGTGTGTATCACCCGAGTATCCCTCGATGTTTCTGAAGGTTCAATAGGCACTATATCGATACGAAATATAAAGATTATATGTTACAAAGGTTACATGTTGTACATGAATTACATGGTATATGAATATTATTATTACACGATATATGAATTACATAAGCTTATTGTTAAATGAACTACATGTTTACATGTATATATGTTATATGTTACATGAATAATAAGCTTGATATGAGCTAATTGTATATGAGTACACGAAGTAAATATATATATGACGTGATACGTGAGACCTATGGTTGATATGATTACAATGATACTTGAATTACATGATTGAATTGAGCTATATGATACATGAGTACATGGAATATATGGTCGTTGTGTAACTAACATGTGAATGATGTTTTGATTAAGCATTGAGGAAATATGACTTGGTTTTATAATGTTTTAATGCTTTAAATTGTTAAATCGATAATTTTAATTCTATATTATACGGGCTTACTAAGCTTTTAAGCTTACTCCGTTTACTTTTCTCGTGTTTTATAGATTTCGAAAGCTAGCTCTATTCGGATGAGGTTGGAGATTGCTATCGCACTATCTATTGGAATTATTGTAAATGATGTAAATATGGCAAGTATAGGCTAGTTTTTAAGTTGAATCTTTTGATCACTTATGCTAGTGAACATGGAATGAATTTTGGTACTTTCTCAAGCTATGTGATATGGCTTGAGTTGGAAATGTTGGTATGGGTATGAATGCTTATTATGATAAGTTCATTTTGTGATGATTTGAATGGTATTACTTCGGTATGTATGGTTGGTATGATAGAATTATATGATTGTCTTATAAAGTGCTATTTTGAGATATATATATATATATGACCAAATGGAATGGTTATTTTGGTATATGCTTACTTTTGGAATGGTAAGGTTATGATTGATTTGGTAAGATCTTGTTAATTTGAGATGAATGAAAAAGGGATATGAAATACATGTATTTGGCTTGAAATGGATACATGAAAGGTGGTACATGTTTATGTTATAATTGGTTTTGTTTTGATTGGTTATGAAATGGTTTTAAATGTCTAGTCTTTGGCTTAATTGGTTGCTTATTTGGCATATGAAATTGGTGTAAAATGATGCTTGTAGGTACAAATGAACTATGTTGGAAATGTGGCTTAAACCAAGCCCATTTTTTTGCCACACAGCCTGAGCACACGGGCGTGTGTCTCGACCGTGTGAGCCATGCACCATAGTAAAACAAGTCAGTGAGTTACATGGCTTAGACACACGAGCATGTCTATTGGCCGTGTATGGCACACAAGCTAGACACTCAGGTGTGTCTGGTAACCGTGTGGCCAAGTCAGTATGTATGCCCTATTTTTATACGGGTTGGACACATGGGCATGTCTGGTGACAGTGTGAGGCACACGACCGTGTGACCCTATTTCAAAATTTTTCTTAAGTTTTCCTATATTTTTTATATGTTATCAAATTAGTCCCTATTGTACAATTAGAGCTTTATATGTCTATATTAAGCAAATTATGGTTATGAATGATTGATATTGCTGAATTGAGTTGACATTTGACAAAAAATTTTACTGTTCCGAACTATGTTACAAGTCTGCTAATGCCCTTTACCTATTCTGGCGACAGTTATGGGATAGGGGTGTTACATGCATGCACTTGTTAAACTACTTAATCAATTAAACAATTTCATAACTGAAACATGTTAGATATAAATAAAGCATAATTTATTCTAATATTCATATAAACATCAATTGATTAAGCTAACAAAAATATAAATAAAAGAATAAGAAGTAGGAGACATATCTTGAATAAATATATGTGCGGTTCCAGAGCAATCTCCGCTCACGATCGTCTTCACATAGGAACAAGGAAAATCTTGACTAAGTGAACATAAAAATAAAACTAAATAAAAAGAAATAAAATTGTCTAAATTTCTGTCTAATGTCTAACTTTCAACAACCTTTTAATAGACATGTAAGAGTATTTATATAGGCACAAATTAGGGCTACCTTAGGGTAATTGATTTGTAACATTCTGCTCAGTGTAATCCCAAATTGGTGGGTTGTGTGTGTTGATTTCTAGCTAAGTATAAGCCAAGGAAAGTTGATTTACGCCCTATTTGCCAAGTTAAGTTAATCTTGGTTGTCGCGCCAGATTGGCAGATTGTTTGGCTAATTAGGTAAGTCTGTAAAAACTTGGTTGAAGGTTTGTCTTTTTACAAAGTATATGTTACTGGTCTATACGTCTTGGCATGGTCATTGGTAAAGAACCCGTTAATCAGCGAATTGGCAAGCCTTGTGTTGGCAGACTCTTCTGTCAGTATTTGTTAATGGCAGATTGTTAGGTCATGGCACTGATAGTTTTCTTTATAAGCACATGGGTCTATGTTTAGTTTTAGTTAGTTTTCTATTAAGATCTAGTTGGAAATTAACTAGAATGAAATTTATGTTTAAAGTAGGATTGGCCTATAAATTATTATGTTAGCCATAAAAGAGTGTTGAGTTAGCTTTGTATGGTTGGCCATATGTAGGGTTATTGTGAGAGCTATAAATATCAGTGTGGCTGATATAGTAGGGGTTCTTCTTTTCTTTTTTTTTTCTATTTTGTTTTTATTCTTGTACCTCAATAAGAGAGAAGAATCTCATCAGAGAAGAACCAACGAGTGTTTGAATAACAAGTAAATGTTGTAGAGTGTTGCGAAAGACTTGTAGTATAACCAACTACTTTGAGATCTTCTATGAGTATCTACTTTGTGTTAGTCATGTGTGGGTTTCCTCTGAGTCTTTATATACTGTTAAGTTCTAGTTGTCATAGTTACAATTTATGAATTTAGGTGAAACCATCATAATGAAATATGGTAAGTTGTTGCATGTAATCATTTGCACGTGCATGTAAGTGACATGAAATAGACAAGGCCTCCTTAGTGTGCAAACTTGGTATACAGATAAGATGGATCACTGGTAGGGCATATTAGTTGTTAACTAGATTGGCGGATGTGATAGACTATTGGTAAGGCATGTTAGTTGCTAACCAGATGGGCGAATAAGGTGGGCCACTGGAGGGCATGTTAGTTACTAACCAGATGTGCGAATAAGGTGGGCCATTAGTAGGGCATGTTAATTGCTAACCAGATTATTGTAAGTGTTGGGTCTTTGATAGGGCATGTTAGTTGTTAACCAGCCTAACGATATGAGTGCTGCCATCAGTAGGGTATGTTAGTTATTAACCATGGCAAAAAGCCCTGAACTCATGGGAACATGTATATGTTTGAAATAACATGGAGTATGATATATGTTTTGATGTGTGAATATGAGATTTGAGGTTAGCATAATGAAGGACAAGATAGAGAGTAAGAAAACGTAAATCTGGATTTGTTGTATGTTATGAATATTTGAAGAGAGGAATGAGACGCTGAGTAAGAACATTTGGTAATGTACTTATAGTGTATGATAATATTGCATGATAAGTGGTAAATCTTAATCCTATTATTGTGTTGTGTACATAGCGTATCCATTAAGTTGTTGTGCTTGGTGTACAATATTTGCCCTAATGAAAGTGAATTCGGTAAGCGTGTAAGTAATAGTTAAACAATATGTCTGAGATGAAAAAGGTAACAGTTAGTAGCATTTGTGTTCCTTACGGGAAGTATCCGTTCCATTGATGTTAAGGAAACTGTTCTTTGAGGAAGTAGAGGTGAAAAGTATTCCCCCGGTAATAAAGTCTGCCTAGGGATACTATCTATCGATGATAGGTATAGTATCCGCCATTGATCTATGTATGAGGGTATATGCCCAAATATCTTTGCGTGTAGAATGTTGACTTAATAATTTAAATACATGTCTAAGTACATGTTTTGTTATCTATGTTCATGTAACTTGATTGGAAAGGGTCGAACATTTTAATTTTAGAGCTCATTAAGTTTTTTCGAACTTACTTCATTTCTTTCCCTTTTCCAGGTGGTACGTTGGTGTAAAAGGCTTGTAGAAAGGATTCAACTAGATAGAGCGACCTATTTTGTGAGCCTCACCAATGTTTGTTTTGTAACATGCATATACTTTGTTTTTGAGCAGGTGGCGAGTAGCTTAGTTTTGTAACCAACATTTGTAATAAGTTACATCTTTTGCCAAATCACTATTTTAAAGAGAATGTTTATGTACTCTTGAAGTATAGGTTAAACCTTTGTAAATTATGGCTTATGAAACCATTTTTAATCGCCAAATTGATTTAGACAATATTTAATTGCCAATGATGCACTTTAAACTTTTGTGTGGGAAATAACTTGCCTTAAGTTTTATATAAACCTAGCAAATTTTGTAAAGCTTCTATCGAAAGTTTTAAATTATGTTTATATTATATGGTGTATCCCTATTTTGATTGTTTTGTCTTTTAAAATCTTAGGTTAATGCCCCATTCAATGAGTATACACCAAAACCTTAGTAAAAGTACGAACCAAGTTTAAGTTTATCTTTAACGTAATGTCTCAGTCCACCAATGGGGGTTGGGGTGTTACATTATTCCTAAAATACCCCTAACTTAATAAACAAATTACACCTTTAAAATTTTGTTCACATAGCTGTTGACATCATCATCTAGTCATGCTTACGTCATGATGTCGCGACGCCAAGATCCCCACGTTGCGGTGTCAACCCTGTTTTCAACCCTTGAGGCTTCGAAGTTTAGTGTCGCAATACCGGATGTTAATGTCACGACATAATCGTTGTTCCTTACATACTTAAGCCCAAATTGATGCCCTATACACTCAAGTAACCCATTATTCATACCCAAGACCCAAATTGGCCTTACGAGTCATTAAAACACTAAAAAGTGCGTAAAACGCTTATTTTACCGAATTTAAACTAAAACTACTGAAAACGAAAAATGAAATAAAACATATAAAAGTACTTAAAAACAAGCTCATTAAGTGCCAAAAATACTCTAATTTGCCACTACGAATTGTGGCAGATCAACTTACTATCTTTTTCAATTAACTTCCAATCCTTCCTAATTTTAGACTTTAATAGGAACTGGGTGTGACAACTCTCCTACCCTTAAAGAAATTTTTATCCTCAAAATTTCTTATTGTAACTATATCTAGAAGAAAACTCAGGCTGTTACTCTTTTCTTCAATAACTCCCTCCTATTGTAGAGGTAGACAGCTCTACTTTTCCCTGATTCCTTAGTATTGTTTACTTTATCATGGATTCACCTTTAATACTTGATGGGCGGATCCATTTATACTTCACATGAAGTGGATAGTCGCATACAAATATACTCGCGGTTTCCTAGTGGAGCCTTGGCTTACACCCAAACTTGATAGTTACCCAATATAATGCTACTTGGTGGGTTCTCTAATGAAAAATACCAATTGTTGGGTACTTGACAAACAACTGGCTATGGTAGACATTCTCGCTTTTCTAGATATCTAGGGGTTTAAAAAACTTTCTCGTGGCTAACAAGTGTCAGATGTTGATTTGGAGAACTGAATAGTTTATTACAAATTTGAAATCTTTCTGTAGATGATTGGCTATATCTTTCAAGATGTAAGAAAGGGAAATCCTTACTTCTGAAATCATTTTCCCCCAAAATTTTCTTATCGATTAAGTTTCTTTAAGAATCCCTAAGTTTCCTTCCTTTGCTTTCTTTGTTTTTATTGTTTAAGTCCTGCTTCCCTTCTTCATTAGACAACTTCTCAATTTCCTTTTTAGGTAATCTTTTAATCTTCTCTATTTATTTCCTTTTACAAAAATGATTAGGGTTAAAGACAGTCACTATGAGGGCCAAAAAGATTGTGACGATCAAGTTCAAGGGTCCGTAGGGGTGGTTCTACAACAGGTGGCGGGGCTGGACCCAGCAATCGGGAGATAAACACTCTGGTAGAGACCCTTTTCTTCCAATGCTCAATGACAAGAGACGAACTGCTCAAATATTTGGGTGTTAGGGGAATCTAGTTGCCCAATTTTACCTATAACTATAGTCTAGTTCAAGGCAAGTGTCGACTGAGTGATAGCACTGATGACATCATTCTTCCCTTTTATGTTTTCAAGGTTGGTTTTCACCTCTCTCTACATCCATTCTTCTGTAATGTGTTGATTGAATATGGGATTACTCTAGGACAACTAGCTAGTTTATCACGGTGGACTTTGGTTGCATACTTCATCGATTATAGTCTGAGGAATGAGCAACCTGTTCTTGATGTGTTCCAATAGATCTACCAATTGAAAGTTACCACTCAAGGTGCCACTTCTAGGTTAGTGCACTTTAGTACTCGCAAAAAATGCACGTAAATTGTCAGAAACTAGGCCTTTAACCTTTACCTTAACAAAAACAAATTCATCCATGTGAGGAGTAAACTAAAGGTGGGTTTGGTTTCTCAACATAATGGTTAATCTCTTAGGAGTCTGTCTGTACTTGAAGGCAACCACTTGATAATAAGGCTGCTAATGAGCAAAAATTGCTCCAAGATACAATGCAACTCTAAGCACATGCCACTCTTGAACCTTTCTTGAAAATCCTTGAACCAAGTATCCAATTTGGTATCTACGTCCACTCGAAGCTGAGACAACTGATTCATTTCTTGTAGTCACTCCATCGTTGGCCATGAGGAATGTACAAGCTCTAATACCCATATAACGTGCAAAATAAAAGAGAATAATAGAGAAATAAGAAGAGGAAAGTAAAGAGAGCTCTGAGAGAATAAAAGAAAAATTGTTTTTCAATTTTCATAACTAACCAATCACCCCTTGATTCATGATAAAAGGAGGAAATAACGACCAATTACACCTTGAGAGTCTGTTAATTCAACTGCCAAAAAGCATTATTTCATCAAATGAACTTAGGACCTAAAACACAACGATTTAGCACTACAACTTAATCAAAAATTAAAGAGCAGAAAACGAAATTAACGGTCATTTAAATTCATTGACCATTGTAGACAATTGTTTCATAATAGTGAGGATGTTATGTTGATTTGTAGTCCATTTTTAAGTTTATTTTAATTAAAAATTATTAATTTTGAAAATAAAAGAAAAAAATATTTAATTTTTAAGTCCCCAATGCTTTATTTAAAATAAAATATTTTTGACAAAAAGTGACACATGATAATTTATGGTCGGGCCGCATGTCATGACAAGTAAAAGATTAACAGTTAGTAAGAGGTACTGCATTGATAAATAATGTTATAGTTCAGATATCAAAATTGAATTTTTAAAATTTTAAATACTACATTAAAAGATTTGTTAAAATTCATATACCAAAACATATATTAAACCTATATATAATCTATAGCAATGTTTTGAAACTTAAACAGAAAATAGTTTTAAGTGGGTTAGGTATAATTTTGACAAATCATAGTATTTAATAACTCATTAATTATAACTTTAGCATATCAATTAAGACCCACGATTAATTATTTTACAAAAGTAAATTTATAAATATATACGTTTATATTATTCAATAGTTAAAATAAATGTTTTTTACAAAGTTGATTTAATAATACTGTTTATACTTAGAACTGTCACTTGGCTCAACTTGAAGGTCCGCCTGAAAAGTGGGTGAGTTTAAACAAAAATATAGACCTGAAAAATAAGATTGGGCAAAAAATAAGACTCATTTGAGAAAAGGGTCGGGCCTTGGGTAAGGCTTTTTTAGTTCGAGCCCAACTCGAATTTACAAAAAAAAAAACTATTATTTTCTTACTATTGTCTCACTGTTTTGTTGTTATTTTCTCAGCATTTTACTGTGATTTCACTATTATGTTGCTACTATTTTGTTATTATTGTTTGGATATTGCGTAACTCTTATTTTATTGTTAATTTTGCTACTATTTTAGAGACATTTGCTTGTTAAGTTGTACCTCTCTTAGTACTATTTAAGTATAATGATTTTGTTTAAAATTTATTTTAATTTGTTGGGAAAGATTTATCTTAATATTTTTAATTTTGATATATTATATATATTTTAAAGGAAATTATATAAAAATTTTAATATGGTCGAGTTGGACCCTGGTTTTAACATTTTTATCCGGGTTGAGTTTAAGTAAAATTTTAAGTTCATTTTTTTAGAACAGACTAAACTCGAGCCTATCAAATAAACCAAACTTTTTATCAAGATCCAACCCGAATCCTACCCCACCCATAAAGAAATCTACTTATACAGAACCAAATTCTCACAATAAATGTATACGTTTATATTATTAAACATTTTTAAAATAAGAATAAATAATATCGCTTATAGATGTATCCATTTATATTATTCAACATTTTAGAAAAAAGATTTTTAGAAAATGCCTTTTTACAAAGTCAAGGTAAGAGTTAAAAATCCCTCCATGCCATTAATTATTTTACAAAATAAAATTTTAAAAATTGTTTTCTATATATATTTTTATTTTAATATTTTTAATTTCTAATAAATATTTTTAATTATTTATCCATAAAATTTTTCATGAAATCAAATTAAAAACATTTTTTATTTTACACCATCCCTTTTAATTTAAAAAATATTCTCTATAAATTTTATTCCAAAAAAAACATAATTCTAAAAAGTTTTGTAAATTAATAATACATTAAATACTATTTTAATAATTAATTTTTTTAAAATTATTATACAAAATTAAACTTTTCTCCAAAATTTATATTATGAATTTTTATTTTTTAAATATATAAAAAAGTATTTATGGATTACTATAAAAATTATTTTTTTTCTCAAGAACAAATGTTGTTGATTATTATTTTTAAATTAAAAATATATTTATATTAAATAAAATTAACTCGTGCATCACACAAAAAAAATAATATATATAATATATGTAACTTTAAATTAAAATTTAAGCATTGGTTATTATTAAGTCTATATAAGTTATTATAAGCTATTATCTTATTATGAAATAAACTTCGGTTCTCATAAAGAAATAATTCATTGAAAACAAATTAAAAAAAATGATTTTATCAAATAATATAAAATATTTTATATAGAATAATCTAAACATACAAATAATTATTAGTTTTTGCAAAAAAGAATTAATCTATTTTTTAGAAATTATTTTGAGAAAGTTGTTTTAAGTAAGACAAATAAGATGTTATTAATTTTGTAGGCAACCAAATTTCCATTTATTATTTTGAAATTAACTAAATTACACATAGAAACAAAAGAAAGTAATTGGCAGTAGAAATACAAGCTAAAATACGTATGATTTTATGAGGGGGCAGGGTATGTTGACCCCTGCAAGAAAAGATTTGGACTTGTAAAATTATAATCACTAGAAAAAAGAGGCAAAGATGCGAAAGATTAGGTCTTTGTCATGAAAATGTGTTTTGCCGAAGCTGAAAAGGTGATTGGGGGGAAAACAATTGAAGCAATGGGGGCAAAGATAGTTGATAAAGATATATCATAGGGTTCCATTTATTATTTATACTGTTGGAAAATAAACCCATCAAAGCTATAGCTATATATCAATCAACAGTGCCACCCAACCAATCTCTGCAAACATAGTAACATGTTGACTCATGATCACCATTTACCACTGAAATGAAATCAACATTCTCTTCCATTCATATTTGCAATTTATAATACTATAGTATAGTACTAAATTTTATCCCACGATATTAAAATTTATTCAATAATGACTCGTAATGAATTTATATTTTAATCTTCGAATTTATAGTTTATAATTCTTTTATAAAAATATGAAAAGGTATTATTATAAAAATGTTAATTATAATTTAAAAGAAGTATACATTAAATTTTATAATTAAGTTAGTGATTCGATTAAAGATGACATTAACTTAATAGAATACTTAAATAATAGTATAAATAAATATTATTTAGAAATATCCCTATAATTACAACAAATATAATTAGTATAATGCATAAACCAAGGGATTGAGAGAATTAGATAAAAACATAAATAGGACTACGAATATATCGAAACATATCTAAATATCAAGATGGTTGCGAGTCTTTAAATTATCATTGAAGCAATGGCTGGATAGGTTAAATAGCATGGGAATGAAATTGCCATATTGATAGAAGACGAAAGCCCATCACCCTTTTCATGGGTTAGACATCATAAAATGGGCTCTCACTAATTTTAATGATCGCCGGCACGGGCCTCCTGCTTTCTCCTTACACTTCTGGGTCAGTATCAGAGAAATTTTGTAAAAGTTTCCAGAAGGAAAAAAATAATTGCCAAACTTGTGGGGGACCAAATTGATATTATATAATTTGCGATAAAATAATTAAAGACGATTACGATAACATAGTGATGATAAGGTATGGGCTCTCTAGTCCCACCACCGTACATAAAATCCAAGAAAAATATATATTGAAATGGATTTGCCATCCACCGAAAGGTTTTCAGCAGCCTTTTTTAAGGTTATGAGAAACATCACGTGTGAAATTATATTCGCTAATTACGGAAAATAAATGAGATGATAATAATTTTTCTTATAATAATTAGTAGTCAAAAATTTAATTTTTATTTTAGGTATAGAACAATTTTAAAATTCGTGACTAGTATTTATCCTTTAATGAACTTATGGTACATAATTTGAAAGATTAATCACTGAACTCATTTCAATATATACTTTAAAACATAATATATATATATCCGTTGTAATTTAAAAATAAATTTGCGTCTTCAAGTTGAACCACTCACCAGGGTATCTTCCACCAGTAGGTTTTCGGTTATTCTTCTTTTAAATCTGATACTTTATTTGGAGAATATCAAATGATTTTGATCCGATAAATATAAATAATTAAATTTGGTTTTATGTGATATTATATCCTTATTCTCCAGTCCAATATGAAGCAATCAAAGGCAAGGGCACATGAAAAAGTATGACATTAAATCCGAAGACCCACCATGACTCACTTTTCGAAGCGCATGTGGATCACGCATCTTTCAAAGAAGAAAAAGAAAATGTAGAATTATCAGGTGGTCGGCCGTCTAGTTTTTGCCACCCTCCACCCAACTGTTCCAAAGCAAGCAAATTCCCCTATGAAAGTAACTTAAACATTACAAGTCTATCATCCAATCAATAAAAGGAAAAACACAATTTAAGCTAGTAAGATCTCGTCATCACGTGAGATTCTTTTTGGTTTTATTCGGCTCCAACCAAAATATTATTGACTTTATTCCACTTGATTAATTCTCCTACCTTTTATATCTTTTGGTGGGGGGCGGGGCAAATATATTTAAGCATACGCACGTTTAATTTGGACCACCATTATCTGACATGATGTTTCTCCCTTAAGTCTATGCATGCATATATACAATTATTGTTCCTCTCCCATAATTGCATGGATTAAACTTGTTTTTACCTTTTTTGCTACTAATTTATTTGCAAAAGGTAAACAAAATATTGATTCCTATCTCGGATGGTTGGATTGGACCGACATTGATGAGTCATCAAGTAAGCTGGATAGGATAGGATAGGGATGTGTAAATGGGTTTGGGCCATGTATTTCTATACCATATCTGGGTCTTTGGATTTTATCTTAATAAAGGTTTCAAAAAGAAAGGAAGAAAAAAGAGGGTAAGGGGTGGGTTGGGTGTAAATGCCAAGTGTGCCCGCCCATGTATTAACTAAAAAAATATTTTTTTTATTTTTTAAAAATTGAAAAATATATTTGATAAATAGAAATAAATTACATATTTTCTATAATAAAAACATGATAAGTAAAATAAAGTTACATTTGTATAGATTCGAATAGGAGTATTGCATTATTCATTTTCATTTAAAGTTAAAAATTTATTATTTTCATCATTTTCAATTTTATAAAACATTTTTAGTCAAACAAATGAAAACAGCTTTTTATTGTTTTTAAATTTGCACATACTTGCACTTTCAACTTTCAAAAATCATTTTTATATTTTGAACTAAATATGTTTTCTTGAATGTTCTTCATTTTCTATGAAAATGAAAATGACTTTTATTTCCACAAACTAAATAGAGTTTTAATTTCTATTATTAGTTCTTGTTTTATGCATAAGTTGAATATTAAATTTTTATATTTTAATTTGAACATTTTTAATTTTTTAAAATTTAAAATTTCAGTTCATATTATTATCACATGTATAATGCTATGTCAACTTATTATTTTCACAAAACACTAAGGAGAAATGTCATGCCATTAATAGAGTTACTTGTTATGAATAAAATTGTATTTATTGAGCAGTTGATATATAGATAGGCAAGAACCAATGAGGACATAAAGAAGAAGTGAACCTATTTCGCGGTGAACAATTAATTAATGCAACTAAAGGAAATTATAAAGAACAGGTGATTTAGCTGCCTATGGAACGTGATACATGCAAATTACTCACTGTTAACACGTCAATGTATACGAAAATATCAATGTGTAAAGGGTGTTGGGTTATGCTGGAGCATATACGACGATCACAGTTTGAGAGATTATGATGCTCTAATTACGAATTTGATTGAGGAAATTAAAACCCATGGAAAGATTCAAGTTGTTCACTACTACCACCAATTATGAGCTTTTAAGTACAAGTGGTTTAGTTTAGACTTTAGAGCTCTGTTGGACCAGGGATGGTATACTTATAAATGCATGCTAAGGTATTAATTAATTTTATGCATCTATCTTGACTAGTGGAGCTGTTTTTTCTTTGAATGAACAAAAAACAAATGATACGGACAATAAATACAAAGAAAGAGAATCTCAGTTGATCAGTGAATACTAGCTTATTCAAAACTTATTTTATTTGGCCGAAGATCCCATTTTTCTAATTATTGCAATTAATACTTTGGTTTACATATATGGTAAGCACATATCAAGGGGTTTTCAGTTTTCAAGAAAACAAAGGTTGATGGGTGGGTCATTGTCAATCAAACCTTCGTATATATAGTTGAAGCATAAGCATACAGTATAGTTATGTGTACTTCCCCTTTTGAAGATTGGAACAGGGGCTGGTTGATATACCACCAAACAAAAGCATGAATAAAATGGGAAGAGAGAGAGCTAAAGGTAGCTAATGGCCAAGATGGGATGGGGTGTCTGATGACAAATAAAATAGAAAGCGACAAAACAGCCGGACTCAACGGTTTTCAGAGTGCAGCTGGGGGTGGCCCATTACGCTGCTACTAGTGTGAGGCTTTAGAAGACAATCAGAGGGGCGAAAACTGGTGCCTAACCCTAACTTTTATAGTTGGATTAATTTCCCCAAACTATGAGCCAGATTCAGAATTGGTTCCAAAATTTTTAATTATTCTAATTGAGTCTTTAAAGTATCTATATCATATCAAATAAAATTTTTTTATATCTTTTTGGATATTAAATTCCATCTCAAATTTTTTATGGATCAAATATCAAGCATGTGTAAACTATAGCATGGAAAGTTTGGACATAACATGCTAAAGACAAACCGCATAAGTTTTGATGATGCCATATGTATTTTTAAAGTGTTGCATTAAAATTATTCATGCAATAGGTATATATGTATTTAAAAATTGATCTACGTGTCTTAAATATGTTCCATATTAGATCTAGTTTGCATTTAATGTTTAAGTTGACATGATTGATATGATATTGAAGTATTGACTTTGAGTTTTCAATTAGAACATTTTGAAATTTGAGGATTCATTTAAAAATCTAAACCATATGGAAGGCATCCCATACAATTGACCCTTTATAATTAAGAAAACAAAATAGTATTTGTAAATAACAACATGACATCTCATCATTTAATAAAATAAAAAAACAATGAATGACTTATAAATGAATACTAGCAACTTTATTTAAACATAATTAAGTAAATAATTATAAATAAACCCTAAAACCCTAAGCTTGAGACCCAAAATCTCAGACTTTGAACCCTAAACTCTTAAACCCAATATCCTAAATTCAAGAGTTATTAATATTTATTTATAATAGTTAAAATTAATGTTTAATTATGCTTAAATAAAATTATTAGTATTTATTTATATATAAATCTTACATATTTTTTGTTTAATTTAATGATGACATATTATATTATTATTTAATGATGATGAATAAGATTTATGTATTAAATATTATTCCTATATATGTATGGTGATGCTAGCTGGAGAATGCAACTCCCGGGGGTGTGTGCCGTGGGATTAAAAAGGAATTATATCGGAATCCTTGCAGTTGAAGTTCCTTTTTTTAAGCAACGAGATTGAATATTTGTGCTGCATCCTTTAGGCCTAACACAAGGGCCTACTGTTTGAGACACTTCGCAGTATTGATTAAAATAATTAATCTCTAAAACTGTAGCAGCATAGCTTTATATGAAATTTTGTGTATAGTAATCTTATAGCTTACTTTAGTTTCCCCCCCACTCCTCCCTAGAGTCTGGGGCATGACAGTTGCAATTATATATCGTCAAATCCTCAATGAAATGGGATAGCACTAGTTGATGGAGACCCATCGATTTTGGTGCTTTTCTATGCAGCTGCTTAACAAACATATATGAATATATGATACCTGGTTTTGTGGATAAAATTTTAATGGGGGGAAATAGGGACTAATGAAAATCTAAGGACGGATATCTCACCAAACATCATAAGCCAACCCAACAGCATGGAGCAATCATGTACGAACATGATATACTCAATAGAAACTAAGTTAATGGGTACCAAATGAAGATAGCTAGTTAACCCCAGCTTTTTCTTTTTGAGTGGTGTTATTAAAAATACAAAAAAAAATATCTCAGCTACCTAGGGCGAGTGCTGTTGAGTTCTTGAACTAAAAGAAGCGACAAGAAAATGATGGTCTAGATGCCACACAATGATATATGAACATGATATTAAAAATAAGTAATATATATATATATATATATATAAACAGATTATTGAAACATTAAAAGAAACAATACAATACATAACTTATCATGTCTCGTCTCTCCACAAGGTAATAAAAGAGGGAGAAGGAAGGGGACAAAAAGCCAGCAAAAGAAATATGAAATAAGGTAACCGCCAACTGGATCATAGTGAAATTGTGTGAGAATGTGGTTTGGGGGGAGTGGGGGGGAGGATGAAGATGGCAGAGGGGAGGGGTACCCTAGGCGGAGTGTGGTCCTCACCCTCTCTCGTCACTGTTAGCTCCACAGTGGCATCTCTAAATACAAATTTACCAGACTGTAATAAAGAAATAATAATAATAATAAAGAGTAGTACTACTACTACACTGATTAACATTTAATTTATTGGCTGCAAAGAAAAGAAAATAGTATATTAGAAAAAAAGAAAAAAAATGGTGGAGCATCATTCATGAGGACCTTTCATCTGAATAAATGATGAAAGAGAATGAGAGAGGTCCCCCCATTGTAGGGTTTTGAAATAGCTAGGCTGCTGCTGCTTCTGCTTCTTCTTCTGCTTTAGCTTTAAAAAGGGCTGACTAATTAGCAGTGAGATGAGAGAGAGAAGCTTAACCATCCTTCCCTTTCTACTCTGATTATCAGCTTTGATGTTAACTCATGAGATTTTCCTCGTAAATTCTCGGTAAGCGTTACATACGACCTGTTTGTGTATAACTATATATAATTACATGACGCATATATATGTAAGTGAGTAAGCGAGGGTTGGGTTAGGTGAAAGAGAAGAGATGGGGGCTGTTCATGTCTTAAGGGCGATGGATGAATGCGCTTTTGTACTGTTTGGCATCTTTTTGAGGCAGCTGGCAACTGCTGCCTATAAGAGTCGCAAAGTAAAAGAGAGTTAAAAGGAGCAGTACTTTGCTTTGCTTTTGCAGTTTCCTTTCATCAATATCCCCTCCCTTAGATTGCCTTGCTTCCTTTCCTTTCCCATCATGTGCCTCAATCTAAACCCACCCTTCTCCCCATTTTTATTTCCTGGTTGCTTTTCTTTCATATTTCACTAATAACGTTAAATAAATCGTACTACCATGAATGAAATATATGTAAACAAATAATTAGGGCAAGCGTCTAATTCAGGGAATGATCATTTTTCATTTTGCCTTGAATTATGTCTTGATGGATTTGTTAACCAAGATTTAAACTTAAAATCTAAAAATTCTTAAGACCTAATCAACATCATATTACTTATATTATATATATTACCTACCAATATGAATATATAAAACAGTTAGTCTAATTTAAAATTGATTGATGCCGAAAAGAATGGTACAGCATAGTGGGGCTAAGTGATGTTTGGGACGCTGATTGCTAGAATGAAAAAGTTGGCATGCAAATTCCCAAGTCAATAACTAGGGCAGGCAGGAATGGCCGCAGCATTTAAGCTCACACAAATAAAGCAAACAAATTTCTGAATTGTCAAAACTAAAAACTAGTTCTAAAACTGGACTTCTCCTTTACGTGTCATCCTCATTTATCTATGCCAAAACAAAATCTAGGACATATGAAATCTCTTTTTCTTATCTAGTTCTATCAGTAATAACATACAGTATGATACCGCAAATTTTGGACTAATCGTTAATCCAATTATTTGGATAAATCATATTCGGAATTGATATTTAAAAAAAGTACATAATTCACATGATAAAAGTGATAGTATGAGTTTAGGGTTTTAACCTTAATTAGATTTAGTGGATCGTTATTGTATCATGTATATGATATGTTGGTGATGGATGAATAAGTTACAACTGCTTAAATATTCATAATGATGGATGAATAAGTTACAACTGCTTAAATATTCATAGTGTTAATTAAATCCCTTATTAAGATGTGTTTTCAGCTTTTGATCGTTGCCAATTTTTGATTGTCATAAACCATCAAAAGCAAGGAAAAGAATATACGGTTTTGATGGAGGTTTGGCCCAACACATATAAAGTGGAAGATCCAAGTGGAGCACATCCACAGGCTGAAGACTTAGAAAAGCCAAAACATGTTAAAAGATTAGAGAGCCTAATTAAGTCTCTGTAAAACCATCTAGTTATTTCCTTCCACTATTTACAGCACTAAGTCCGAAACAAAATTACCTTTTCTTAGGATTTAGTTTTCTAACTTTTCTTGCTTGTTTTTTTTAATAACATAGTTGTTTACTAGAACTAGTTAATAATATGCTAAGAAACAGAGTATGAATAAAAATAGCAGCGGAAGTGGATGTTTTTGATGTTATTACAATTAACGATAGAAAAACAGCGGTCAAAAAATTGTTTATGCAATTCGATTTTTTTTATTTGTAGAATTTAGCTCAATAAAATGAATTCACAATCTTCGAATTCAATACAACAAATGACCTTAGTTCATCACTTCCTAGTATAGAATTTTCACTTTTTGACTCAAAGACTAAATTTCTCACAATTAAATTCTTTCCCTAAGAATTTAGCTTGTAAAACCCAACAAAAGGTTTTACCATCTCAAATGCACTCTCACAAATAATGTTCCCTAATGAACTAATAAGTGCTATCAAATATTTAGCACATAAACCTAGACATGATCATGGGCTGGGTGGGGCCAATGCAAAATTTTAGGTTCAAGTCTGGCCTAAAAAATGGGTCTAAAATTTTTGCCCAAGTTCGACCTAGATAAAAAAATGCTACACTCGAGCCTGACCTGGCCTGACCGTATTAATTTTTATATAAAAACAAATTTTAAAAATATAATACATCAAATACACTAAAAACATTAAGATAAATGTTTCCCAACAAATTAAAAATTCATTAAAAAAGTTTTTATACTTAAATAACACTAAGATAGTTGCAACATAACAAGCAAATGCCTTTAAAATAGTAGCAAAATTAATAATAAAATAAGAGTTATACAATATCCAAACAATAACAAAAAAATCATAGCAATACAATAGCAAAATGACAACAAAATAACATCAAAATGGCAACAAAACAACACGAAGCAATAGTGAAAAAAATTAGGCAAATTTAGGTTGGGTCATGTAACAGCCCGAATTAGGGCTAAGTCAGAATAGTGGTTTTGGGACCACAAATCCGAAGTAGAAAAATTTATTGTGATAAAGTTTTAAGGTTTATAGTATGATTGAATGCATGTGTGAAAATATCGTTAAGAAATTTTAACGATAGAGGGTCCAATTAAATTAGTAGGACTAAATTGCAAAAAGTGCAAAATATATGTTTTTGAAGCTTTGGGTGCTTAATTGGAATGAAATGGTAAATTAGAGGTCGTTATTTAGCAATTAGACTATTATATATCACGATAGACAAAAATGAACATGAAAGGGTAAAATTTCAAAGAAATGCCTTAGGGGCATTTTGGTCATTTGGTTAATAAAAGAATAAAAATGGGAAAATAAAGTCAAAAAATTGTGTCCATCTTCCTCACACATAGCCGAAATTCTCAAGGACACCATAACTAGGGTTTGGCCAACTTCCAAGCTTGATAGTAAGTACATCCTAGCCCCATTTTTAAAGCTCTTTATGTTTTTAAAGTCGTAATCAACTGATCTAGCTATTTCTACCATTAATTTAAACTAGGGTTCATGTTAAACAATTTACCCATGTGTGACATTCATGTGTTTTGATGTTTAATGGAAGAATATGAAAGTTTGAGGTGTGTTTAACAACTTTTACTAAGTGATTTTTGATGAAATTGCATAAAAAGACCTTTTTGTAAAAGTTGTAAAAATGTGTGTATGAAGTGTGATTAAATGAAAAATATGTGCTAGTATGAGTACAAAAATAGTTTGGTTAGGCTTGGGTAGCAAAAAAATGATTACATTTCATTTTACGAGCCTAGGGACTAAAGTGTAAATAAGTGGAAAGTTAAGGGAAAAATGTAAATTTTCCTTAATATGATTTTTGGGTCAAATTGAATAATGTGAGTAATAAATGAGCTAAATGTGTCATTATAGATCAAGAAAGTTGAGGAATTAACCTAGATCAGGGAAAGGGCAAAGTTATGGACTAAATCGCAAAAATTTACTATTTTTGTACCGAGGTAAGTTTGTATGTAAATAATGCATCATTTTATTATGTTTTGATGTTTTAAATGTTGTATAAAATGTGTGAATGATATTATGTGATATAATTGATGAAGTTTCGATAAGTGATAAATGTGAATGGAGAATTCCGGTTGAACCCTAGGAATAGAATATGATACGAGTGACATATCACTAGGAACTCAAGTGTGTGATTATGTGATTAAGTGATGTTCGGGTGCTGGTCTAGTACTTCTACCAGTGGCTAGGTAATCCTACATTTGTTGCGGACACCTGTTAGCTTGTGTGAGCAGCACTGAGTAATTACGTCCCGACTGTCAGCTTGTATGGGCAGAACTGTGACTAGCTCAAGAACGATCATATATGTGAAATGTGGTAAGTGGTAGCTTTTAATACATATATGAGGCACTTATGTGCAAATGATCCATGTATCTGTTAGTATTTCGAGTGTTCAATGGGAAAAATAATAAAAGATGTGAAAATATGTGTGTTTGTATGATGATGTGGTACAGGTGTGTACGAGCAATTCGTAGTATGAATGTTATAAGTGAGGATAACGTGGTAAGTTGTGTTTGAGTAAGTTTAGCATATGTGAGCTCAATGGTAAATGTGTTAAACTCTCATTATATAAATTTGCATGGTTAAGATACTATTTATTTGCATATAAACTTACTAAGCTATATAACTTACCCCTCATTTCTTTTCCTTTGTTTTATAGTGTCACCAAGCTAGCTCCAGATCGGGACTTGTCGGAGGCTTGCATCACACTATCAGAATCGTTATTTTGGGTATTTGATACTTGTGATGAAAGTATGGCATGTATAGGGACTTGGTCATTTGTTAACGTCATCTTTGATTTGGCCAAGAATGACGACCTAATTTAGTTGAAAGTTCATTTTGTATAAGGCCATTTGAAATTGGAAAATATAGGTTATTGGTATGATCATGTAATGATATCTTTCATGAATGTGGTTGCATACATGATTGAGTTGATAATTGTGTAATGTTCATGCATAGTGATTGTGGTATATGGATGATGAGTGGATGCCTTGATTGTAGAGGTTTAAGTGCTTAATTTATGTCATGATAAGTGTTGTTGGATGGACATATGTGTTTTTGTGTTTCAGGGTGGCAATTGGGTTGGTAAATAGCCTATATATTGACTACAGGGGTAGACACACGGGTGTGTGTCTAGGCCATGTGTGACACACGGTCAGCCTTGTAACACCCTTAACCTGAGTCCATCACCGAATGGGTTACGAGGCATTACCTGACGAGACATAACTCTCAAACCAAAACAGTTATACACATATTTAAAAACTGAAATACCAAACAGTTTTGAGCATAAATAATCAATTTAACATATTACTCAATCAAGTCATAAAATTTTATTCGAACATATGCCTGACATAAATCATAAGAAATCAATTCCAAGTGTATCAATATCACTTTGAAACATAGTATATGCGCACTTCAAAATCACTACAAATAGTCAAACTTAAATAATACAAACAAATTTATAAATAAAGCTTGCGACTTAAATGCTACAATTGACATATATATATACAATCAACAGAAAGATATAGATAAGAAAATACACATACAACTTGATCTAATCAATATTAATATAAAATACATTAATACATGAAATCTTAAATACATATCTATGCGTCACTTTAGAAAATTTACTATCCACTTACCAAATTTTAATGAGCATAAAATAATATATTACTCGTCTGTATATAACCATGCCCATAATTCCACTTTGCATGCAAATAAGTATGCTACCTTATAGCCAAAACGCTATTCATTTGGTCACTCTTATAGACTTAGCCGAACACAACCTATTAAACCCTTATGACACCTTCCTCAATCATTTTATGAATATACTAAATGTCACATATGCAAAGTCATATCATAATTGCTTTAATAATAATACATCACTTAAGTCATGTGCCCATCATGATAATATTATTCAAGCACCTAAGAAAAACAATTAGTTTAATTCGTAAATCATTCAGGCACATTATAAACCAAATGCATCATAACTCAAAGCTTTTGGTCATATTACAATCGACACAATGATTTTGTAAGGTGATCAAGTTTGGTTTCTAAACATATTAGCCATATGCACATTAAACCATGGTATCAATAACCAAGTCCAAGTTCGACTACCGAACTTAATATGTCTAACTTAATAACATACACCTTACAAATTATAAGAGCATACATTAATACATTCAAGAATATAATATTACCTTTATCTTATAACTAAAATCATACATATTACTCCATACTTTTATTCATGCATATCTGTAACTGAACCATCCAATTTATAAGGCTTAATTTCTATAATAAAAGTTATCATATCATTTTAAAACATAATAAACACATATTATAATTTGAATTTCACTTAAACCACATGCCATTTGTCATGCTTAAAATACATACACAAAAATCAAATCTTATCTCATCTATTCGACAATAAAATATAATCACAAAAATGATACAAGTTCTAACTCTTCAAATTAAGCTAAAATTTCCATTTCAACTCAATACAAAAATAACCAATACATGCAGCAACATCTCATAAATATATATACATACCAAGTACTAATATCGCATACTCATCAACATGAACCTAAAGCCATAGCCGAATACTCATGTACTAATTAGCCACAATTTCCAAATTAATTCATCAATACAATTATACCATTACGAACCAATTCAAAATAACCATATTTAATAATCAAATACCTATAACATAATATAGTCCACACATAGTGAATACCATCAAATTCAACATTTACAAATAACTAAACAATTAACTATATGATTTAATCACCATTGTCGAACCACAAAATAAATTAATACATTACTCATGATTGCATCACATAATCCGAATTTACCTTCTTCTTTTTTTTTTTTATATATAATTACCAAACCAAATTATAAAACCCTACATACCTACTAAATTAAGCTAATTTAATGGCCTAATATGCAACATGCCTTGCATTACTCATTATTGAAACATAAACCAACCACTTCAGACATATGTACCATGAAACTTACCTCCAAAATAAAGTTTAGTCACAACCGAATACACATGGACATTAACATTATAATCAAAAGTAAACTCAAACCATAATCAAAACATAACCGAAATTAACATGGAAATTAAGCCATTTTTGCATGGCTCAAATTATACAAAATCGTAATCCAACATTTCAAACTATAATCTAGCCTATACATGCCATAGGTTCAAGAATTCAGCTCATAAAATACCGAAGACAGTCGATAGTGTGATAAGCTTCTCTGACGATTCCCGAGCTCATAACTTGAATCCAAAATCTATAAAACAAAGACAAACATAAACATAAAATAAGCTTTTATAGCTTAGTAAGTCATAAGCAAATAAACAAACCAATGATAAAATCAACTCGATTAACTAAACCAATTATATTATCATTACCACATTTAGTCTGAAACTTGCGAACGCCATAAATGATATATTTTCATACATAAAGGTTACTTTAGCCGAATGTTCATATAGTTAAATTATCAAACAATCATTCAACTTTCCAGGCTAAAATATCATTACATAACCAAATTCACATACACTCATATACACAAGCCCATGAACCAAAATATAAATTCATATACATACACTAATTTTAAGGCCGAATGTACAGGATCATATATATATACACATGTTCAAGAATCACTTCAATAATATTCATATTATTTATTCACCAAACCGAATACACTTACCATAGTCACAAACCTTCTTTTTTTACTTCATACATGATTTGTAACCAATATCAAATATCTTACTTACCTTATTCAAATAGGTGATAAACTAATTCATACCTGGTCATTTTAGCTCGTTTTATACATTCGATCACCACTTATCGTTGCCTGATGAACCATTCGGAACTGGATAGGACACTTGGATTATCACACATATGTTGTACAATGCCAACGTCCCAGACGTGGTCCTACATGTAGTCACATATCGATGCCATTGTCCCAGACAGGGTATTACTTGCTCACATATATCGAAGTCATATATCGATGCTATGGTCTTACTCGCACACATATATTGGAACCCTATGTCATGACATATGTATCCTAACTATTCCTAAAGTTCATACGGGACTTTCAGACGTCGTACTCGGTCGAAACAATTTCAGAAATATAGTAGCTAAACTTATTCATATTCAGCCATAGCATATATAAATTCAAATATTTCATTACAGCATATATATTTAGCATTTAATTGAAATTTAGTACATCTATTTGCTTATAAACTTACCTCGGACGATGAAAAGCCGAAACGGAACGGCTAGTCAACAACTTTTGTTTTTCCCTGATCTAAATCCGATTTCTTTGATTCTTGATCTAAACATATTCAAATTAAGCTCATTCAAACATATTTTCATTCAATTTAACCCAAAAACACATAAATGGGCAAATTACCATTTTACCCCTAACATTTACACTTTTTACAATTTAGTCCCTATTGCACAAAACACAAAATAGGCAAATTTGGCAACACCCATGGTAGGCCGAATGCTCCTAGTGTCCATACAAGTCCATAAATTTCATTTATTTCACATTTTAGTTCCTCATGTTTTTATTTTTACAATTAAGTCCTAATTACTCAAAATCATCAAAAATCCCTATACAATACTAATTAATCTACCACAAATCTTTTGTTTTCCAACATCAAACAACAAAAATCACAAGCTTTCAACAATGGCATAACTCAAAATATTCATCAAAATAAAAAATTCAAGCATGGGTTTAGTAGTACTCGAAGCAACGATTTCAAAAACGTAAAAATTATCAAAAACCGACTAAGAACGAACCTTTGATCGAGCTTAGAAGGATGGCCGAACCTAAGCTTTCTTCATTTCTTTTTCTTTCCTTTAGTTTCAGTCATGAGAAATAAAATAATGAACATGGCTTTTTAATTATGTTATAATATAACATATATTAACATTATTATTTAATTTACCTAATTAACCTTATTATTAGAATATAATTTCTTTATATTGGTTGTCTACAACCGTCCAACATTTATTATGTTGGTCTAATTGCAACTTAAATGCCCCCATTTAAAAAGACATCAACATTTTGGCCCTTTTACAATTAACCATCAATTTTTTATTTTACGCGATTAAGTCCTTTTATTTAACCAGGCACTCAAATGACAAAATTAAATTACGAAAATTTCACACATACAAATTAACACATAATAAACACAAAAAATAATTTTTAAATATTTTTCTGATAGATTCGTGGTCTCGAAATCCACCGTTTCGGTTAGGGTCTAAATCGAGCTGTTACAAGCCCCATGGGTGTGGTGATAGGTCGTGTGTCCCCTGCACCTTAATTTTGAGGAACAAAATGTCTAGTAGTAAACACACGGGCAAAGACACGACCGTGTCTCGGTCGTGTGAAGAGTACAGCCATAGGACAGGGGCGTGTGCCTAGGCCGTGTGAAGTCTGCACCTTAAATGTAGAAATTAAATTCGCCACACGGCCTAGCTCACGGGCGTGTGACTTGACCGTATGACCCTAAATGGTTGATGACATCATAAACAGAGAGTTACATGAGTTGAGGACACGGGCGTATCTTGAGCCACACGGGCGTGTGTGACCACACAGCCTACCTACACGGGCGTGTGACTCCCCAAAGCATGAAATTTTTATAAGTGTTGAAAAAGTTCAAAAAGTTCTTGATTCAGTCCTGAACCACTCCTAATGTATGTTTAGGGCTCCCTAGGCCCGTAATAGGGACGTTATGAATATAAATGAAAAGTTTTAAATTTGTTGCAAATTTTATGACTCGAATTTGTGTGTTCACATGTGTTTAAGTCCAGTAATGCCTCGTACCCTATTCCAGCGTCAGATATAAGTAAGAGGTGTTATATTTAGTGGTATTGGAGCTATGGTTTAGTCGATTCTCAGATTAACTGTAATAGCCCGATTAGGGCTAAGTCAAAATAGTGGTTTCGAGACCACAAATCCAAAGTAGAAAAATTTTTTGTGATAAAATTTTAAGGTTTATAGTGTGATTGAATGCATGTGTGAAAATATCGTTAAGGAATTTTATCGATAGAGAGTCCAATTAAGCTAGTAGGACTAAATTGCAAAAAAAGTGCAAAGTATGTGTTCTAGAAGCTTTGGTGGTTTAATTGAAATGAATTGGTAAATTAGAGGTCCTTAATTAGTAATTAGATTATTATATATCATGATGGACAAAAATAGACATGGAAGGAAAAAAATTTCAAAGAAAGAACTTAAGGGCATTTTGATCATTTGGTTAATTAAAGATTAAAAAGTGAAAAATCAAGCAAAATTTGCTCTTCTTCAAGCTAGGGCTGAAATTTCCATGCTCACCATAACTAGGGTTTCTTTAACTTTCAAGCTCAATAGTAAGTACATCCTAGCCCTAATTTTAATGTTCTTTGTATTTTTGAAGTTGTCATAAACTGATCTACTATTTCTACCATTTATTTGAGCTAGGTTCATGTTAAAAAATTTACCCATGTGTGACATGCATGTATTTTGATGTTAATGGTAGGAAATGAATGTTTGGTGTTAGATAAATGACTTTTACTAGGTGATTTTCAGTAAAAATGTAAAAAAAGACCTAATTGTAAAAGCTACAAAAATGTGTATAGAAAGTATGAATAAATGGAAAATATGGGCTAGTATGAGCATGAAAATGGTTTGGCTAGGCTTGGGCCTTGAGGAAAATGAATACATTTCATTTATCAGCCTAGGGACTAAATTGTAAATATGTGAAAGTTTAGGGGAAAAATTATAATTTTTCCAAAGTATGATTTATGGGCTTTTTTGAAAAATGTGATGATTAAACAAGTGAAATTTGCTATTATAGATAAAGAAAAACAGAGTTCGAACCTAGACTAGGGAAAGAACAAGCTTTTAGACTAAATCAAATTAATTATCCATATTCTGTATCGAGGTAAGTTTGTAGGTAAATAATGCAACATTACATTATTACGTATTTAATACTTTAACATTGTATGAATTGTATAATTATCTTTTTGGATTTGATCAATGATGACTCGATTACGATCCGACGAAGTTTTGATATCTCGAAATCCCGGTTGAACCTTAGGAATAGATAGGATACAAATGTCATGACATTAGGGTTATTGAGATCCCGTATAAGACCATATCTGGGATATGACATTGGCTTGTGATTTCGTGTAAGACCATGTCTAGGACATGGCCATAAAATGAGACTTCGTATAAGACCATATCTGGGATATGGCATCGATATGAAACATCGTGTAAGACCATAGCTAGGCTATTGGCATCAGTATATGTGATCCCATGTAAGACCATATCTGGGATATGGCATTGGCATCTTGCTATGTGTATGAGATTTCCTGAGTATCCTTTAGTATTCCAAGATCAACGGGTAATTAAAAGATAATGTCAAAGAAATGACAAAGTATGATCGTGTTGAAAGGGTAAAGGTATGTACACGAAGCTCATAAATAACAAGATTATGAATCGATGAGACCTCGGTAAGAAGTGAATGAATGACTGAAATATGATCATGAGTTTTATCGTACATTATGTAAATGACATGATTTTTAAATGTATCTATGATACTTGATAACATTGTGATAAATTATATTACGTTATGAGTATAATGATGTATGGTTAATGTTGTTAATTATTTACATGCAAACTTACTAAGCTTTATGCTTACTCCCCTTTCTTTTCCATTTTCTTATAGTATCGCCAAGCTAGCTCGGGGATCGAAGGACGTTAGAGCTCGATTCACACTATCAAACAAACCTTTTGGGTATAGTGAATTTTAGTAATTTGAAAATGGTATTATAGAAACTTCGTCATTTTGTTATATGTGTCATTTTTGGTTTGGCCAAATGTATTGGCTTATATTGGTTCAAAATTCATTTTGTATAAGGCCATTTGAATTTGGTTTATATTGGTATAAGTATTTGATGATACCTCTCATGGATGTGTGGAAATGCATGTTTTGAATGGTTGAATAGGTAATGTTTATGCATGGTAGTTATGACATGAGAATGATGAATTGATGTCTTGGTTGTGGAAATTTGGTTGCTCAAGCATGTCATGTTATATGTTTATGAATTGGTATAAGTGTACATGTGATTCAGGGTGGCAAATGGCTTGGTAAATAGCCTATATATTTCCATACGGGTAAACACACGGGCGTGTTTGACACACGGTCAGCCCCATGGGCGTGTGGTTAGGCCGTGTGTCCCCTGCACCTTAGTTTTGAGAAACAGAATGCCCAGTAGTAAACACACGGGCGGAGACACGGCCGTGTGTCTCAGCCATGTGAAGAACATAGCCTTAGGACATGGGCATGTGCCCAAGCCGTGTGAAGTCTGCACCTTAAATGTGAAAATTAAATTCGCCACACGGCCTAGTATACGGGCGCGTAACTTGGCTGTGTGACCCTGAAATGTTGAGGACGTCATAAACAAAGAGTTACACGAGTTGAGGATATGGGCGTGTCTAGAGCCACTACCCACATGGGCGTGGGACTCTTTAAAGTATGAAAATTTTCTAAGTGTTGTAAAAATTTCAAAAGTTCTCGGTTTAGTCCCTAACCTCTTCCAATCTATATTTTGGGCCTCGAAGGCCCATAATAGGGGCATTATGCATATGAATGGAAAGTTTTAAATTGGATGTAAATCTTATGACTCAGTTTTGTATGTTTACGTATGTTAAAGTTTGGTAATGCCTTATACCCTAATCCGGTGGTGGATAAGGGTAAGGGGTGTTACACTAACCTAGCGTGTGTACGAGTCTAGCTATACATGCCATAAATAAATTGTGATAGTGTGACAAATCCTAACAATTTAAATTGTGTTTTCATATAGTAAATAGATCCCGATCGAGCCATATTGGATGACGTAGAAAGTAATGCGCCGGCTCCTGCCCAAGGGACCGTGTCGCCTAATAGTGGGCATGTGACAACTAGTCACGGAGGAGAGGAGAGGCTCGGGAAGCCTTTCTCCATATGATAGATGAATGGTATATAGAGTTTATTCGAGTGAATCCGAATGCTCAACCTCCCCCACTCCCTCCCATTCCTCAACTGGTTCCCGTAGCTCCCCAAGGTGTGGAAACGGTAAGACTGAGTAAGCCTTCGGTTGAAAAAATTTGAAAGTACGAGGCCGAAGAATTCAGGGAAAATGTAGATGATGATCCCAAGAGGGTGGAATTTTGGCTTGAAAATACAATTCGGGTATTTGATGAACTTTCATGCACACCTGAAGAGTGTTTGAAGTGTGCTATAACATTGTTGAGGGATGCGACATATCATCGGTGGAAAACTTTAGTGTCAGTGGTACCCAAGGAAAGAGTTACTTGGGATTTCTTCCAAGAAGAATTTGGAAAGAGGTATATAAGTTAACGGTTCATTGATCAGAAATGAAAAGAGTTCTTAGAGTTAAAGCAAGGTCGAATAGCTGTATCTGAATACAAGCGAGAGTTTGTTAGACTTAGTAAGTACGTTTCGGAATGTGCGTCCACAGAAGCTATCATGTGTAAGAGGTTTGAAGATGGATTGAATGAAAATATTAGAATACTTGTTGGAATCTTAGAACTGAAAGAGTTTGTTGTGTTAGTGGAACGAGCTTGCAAAGCTGAAGAGTTGAGTAAAGAAAGGAGAAAAGCTGAGCTCGATACTAGAGATTCAAGAAAGAGACCGATGAGTAAGTCCTTTCAGTCATCGTATAAGAAGTCGAGGGATATGCACATTTATTCGAATGTTTCAGCTGGGAATCCTAGCAGAGATCGTGGGAAGCAATATTCGGGTTCTATGGCCCGAACTACGTCTATAGCGAGTGTTGGGAATGTGAGGTCTAATATGCCTAAATGCTAACATTGCGGTAGGCGACATCCTGGTGAACGTGGGATGATCAACTGGGCTTATTTTAAATGTGGCTCCCAAGACCATTTCATTAAGGATTGTCCTGAGATAATTGAAAAAGATAATTCCCAGAATGTTAGATCGAGTAACACTGCCACTAGAGGGAGACCGGTGAGAAATACGAGAGGTTGGGCCAGTAGCAAAGATGTATCCAAAGATTCAGCTACGAGATCAGAAGTTAGAGCACCTGTGAGAACTTATGTAATTCGTGCTAGGGAAGATGCTTCATCCCCTGATGTGATCACTGGTATATTTTCTCTTTATGATACTAATGTCATTGCTTTGATTGATCCCGGATCTACACATTCTTATATTTGTATAAACTTGGTAACTAATATGAATTTGCTTGTTGAGTCTACTGAGTTTGTGATTAAAGTGTCAAACCCTTTAGGCAAGTATGTGTTAGTGGATAAAGTTTGCAAGAATTGTCCTTCGATGATTCGAGGTCACTATTTTCTGGCTGGCTTAATATTGTTGCCATTTGATGAATTTGATGCCATTTTGGGTATGGATTGGTTGATATTGCGTGATGCTAAAGTGAATTGTAGGCAAAAAATTTTTGAATTGAAATGTGAAAATGGTGAGGTTCTTCGGGTTGAAACAGATGGAATAAGGGAATTGCCTATGGTGATTTCGTATATGTTTGCTTGGAGATATGTAAGTAAAGGATGTGAAGCTTATCTTGCCTATGTGTTGAAGATAAAGATTTCTGAATTGAAACTTGAATCGGTATCGATAGTCTACGAATTTCCAAACGTGTTTCCAGAAGAGTTGCCTGGGTTGCCTCCAGTCAGAGAGATTGAGTTTGCTATTGATTTAGTGCCTGGGACTGTGCCGATATCGATTGCTCCATATAGGATGGCGTCGACTGAATTAAAAGAGTTAAAAGCTCAGTTGAAAGAGTTGACAAATAAGGGATTTACGAGAAAGAGTTTTCCTCCCTAGGGTGCTTCGGTGTTATTCGTTAAAAAGAAAGACAGATCCATGAGACTTTGTATCAACTAATGGTAACTCAACAAGGTGACCATAAATAATAAGTATCCTTTGCCGAGAATTGACGATTTGTTCGACAGCTGAAAGGAGCAATAGTGTTTTCGAAGATAGATTTAAGGTCCGGCTACTACCAATTGAGGGTTAAAGACTCGAATATGCCGAGAACCGCATGCAGAATGAGGTATGGAAATTATGAGTTTCCTGTTATGCCTTTTGGACTTACTAATGCTCCTGCTATTTTTATGGACTTGATAAATCGGATCTTTTGACCATACTTAGATAAGTTTGTGGTTATATTCATAGATGATACTCTGATTTATTCTAGAGATGAGTCCAAACATGTCGAACACTTGAGAACCGTATTGCAAATTTTGAGAGAAACGAAATTATTTACTAAATTCAGCAAAAGTGAGTTTTGGCTTCGAGAAGTCAGATTTTTGGGACATATAGTTTCGGGTGATGGTATTTGGGTTGATCTAAGTAAGATATCAATAATTGTTGATTAGAAACCACCAAAAAATGTATCTGAGGTTAGAAGCTTTTTGGTTTTAGCTGGATATTATTGATGCTTCGTCAAGGTATTTTCGATGATTGCTACTCTTATGACCAAGTTGTTGCAAAAAGATGTTAAGTTTGAATGGACCGGCAAATGTCAGCAAAGCTTTGAGAGATTGAAAACACTATTGATCGAGGTGCCGGTTTTGGTACAACCTGAGTCGAGAAAAGAATTTGTAATCTATAGTGACGCGTCTTTGAATGGTCTTGGCTATGTATTGATGCAAGAGGGCAAAGTGATAGCTTATGCCTCGAGACAATTGAAGCCACACGAGAAGAACTATCCAACTCATGACTTGGAATTGGCTGCCATCGTTTTTGCTTTGAAGATTTTGCTTCATTATTTGTACGGCGAGAGATGTCATATTTTTACTGATCATAAGAGTTTAAAGTATATTATGACTCAAAAGGATTTAAATTTAAGACAACGAAGATGGCTTGAGTTGTTAAAAGACTACGAGTTCGTAATCAATTATCATACAGGAAAGGCGAATGTGGTCGCCGAGGCTTTAAGTAGAAAATCCATGATTGCTTTGAGAGCTTTGAGTACTAAGTTGGCTTTGTCAGATGATGGTTCGATTTTGGCCGAGTTGAGGGCTAGACCATTATTTCTTTAGCAAATTTGTGAAGCTCAGAAGAGTGATAGTGAATTACAAGCCACACGGGTATGAAAAGAGATATTTCTAAATTTGTATTAAAGTGTTTGATTTGTCAACAAGTAAAAGCTGAACATCAAGTGCCTTTGGGTTTACTTCAGCCAGTGATGGTACCCGAGTGGAAATGGAACAGGATTACAATGGATTTCGTAACGGGTTTGCCTTTGACCTCGAGGAAGAAAGATACCATTTGAGTCATCGTTGATCAGCTGACGAAATTGGCTTATTTTATTCCAGTGCATACCGACTATTCACTCGACAAGCTAGTTGAATTGTATGTTGCTGAGATTGTGAGATTGCACAAAGTGCCTATTTCTATTATTTCGGATAGAGATCTGAGATTTACTTCAAGATTTTGGAAAAAGTTGCAAGAGGCTTGAGTAGGAAATTGAATTTTAGTACCGTGTTTCATCCGCAAACCGACTGTCAATCTGAAAGGGTAATTTAGATTCTTGAAGATATGCTTCGATATTGTGTTCTAGAATTCAAGGGTAGTTAAGAAAAACATCTACCTTTGGTCGAATTTGCTTACAACTGTAACAGCCCAAATTAGGGCCTATTCGAAATTTCGAGACGATAAATTCGAAGTAGAAAAATATAGTTCATGATTATTATTGAGTTATTTATATGATTGCATGATAGTGAGAAAATTTCATGAAGGAAATTTTATGAATTAGTGATTAATTTGCCCTTTAAGACTATATTGCAAAAGTTGCAAAATTAAGTTTCTAGAAGCTTTAAGGATGAATTAGCATTAGAAAAATTATTAGGAGTCCTTATTTGGCAATTAGACCAATTTTTGGCACTATGGACAAAAATGCCCATGGAAAGGTAAAATTTTAAAGAAAGGCCATAAGGGCATTTTGGTCTTTTGGTAAATTAATGAAATAAAAAGGGAAAAAAAAGTAAAAAATGTCCATCTTCTCCATGCTTGTTGATACATTGTAAATTATACATATTTCTATCCCACATTTAGCACATTTATGGATGAATTATCATTGAATTTGTAGAATTTGATGCTCCTAATAATTTAATTTCATGTTTTATACTTAGGAGAGCATAAGAGAGTGAAAAGAACAAGAAATGGGCAAAAAACGGAGAAAATGGGCCAAAGCAAGGAAACAACACGGCCTGGAGTTTAGCACACGAGTAACCCACACGATCGTGCCACATTAATATGCTTAAGCACGGCCTAGACTCGACTCATACGGGCGTGCCACACGGGCGTGTCCCTGTCATGATGAAGTTCAATTTCATACAGAAAAGGCTACTTAAGGGCTAAGAAAGACATTCCAAACTCTATATAAAGACCCTAGGAGGCAACTATAAGGAAGAACAGTCTGCCTACCAAGACAAAGAGCTAAAGGTAGGGAATTGCTCGAAGGAAAGCCGATTGATCCATTTTAGAAGCCAGGATCTACATCAAGATAGAGGATCTCCCTTCAATCCTTTCAGGAGTTTTGGGTTTTCTTATGTTTTGTTATTTTCTTTATTCTAAAATGTTTCTTTTTATAAACATGAACTAAACCCCCAAATACCCGAGGGGGATGAAATCTAAGATGAATCTTGTTATTGTTATCTGAACTATATGATAAATATTTGATTTGTTCTTAATTGTGTTTTTAATTCTTGAAATGATATTTTCGGGATATTAATTTAAGTCGAATGTGCTTAGGCAGAGGAGCAAAAGTCCCTGTTTAAGAGTAGATCCAACACAATTAAGCAGAGTTGATCGCAATCCTAGGCATAGGACGACGAAAATCTATCGGATTGGAGTCAAATCTAATATGGGGATCCATAGATCGAGTTAATGCAAGACTAGGGGTTTTAATTAGAAAGAGATTTCAATTAATCAACCTAGGATTAGTTGTTCTTATTCCCGACGGAGATATTAACATAATTTAGGGATCTCTACGGATCAAGTCAAATGAAGAAATTGTCTAGTTTAGAGTTGGATAACAAGTGAAGTCTAGGTGGATTCTTCCTTAGGTATTGTCTTTATCATTCAGTTTTCCCAAAGCAATTCCCCAATTTACTTTTTGTCACATCTTTAGTTTAGTTTAGAGTTAATTAGTTTACACAAACTCCATCTTTATTTTTAGGCTAGATAATAGGAAGAAAGTCATTACTAGTACTTTTAGTTCCTTGGATTCGATATTTCGGTCTTGCCACTAACAATACTACTATTGGGTAGGTGCCCTTGCCTTTTATCGTGAAAATAGTTAGTTTATAGGTACGATCAATTTTATTACTTCATCACATCACGATCACTTGTGCCGAATTTGAAGAGTCTTCCATAGCTAATGTTTCGTTCATTTTCAAGCTCCAAGTAAGTGACTCCAAGCCCCGTTTTTCATGCTCTTCATATTTTTGAAATTCTTATAGCTTAATTTAGCTATTTCTACCACTAATTTGAGCTAGGGTTTATGCTAAAATATACCAATGCATGACATGCAAGTATTTTGATGTCTAGTGGTAGAATATGAAAGTTTAAAGTGTAGTAAACACCATTCTCTAGGTGATTTTTCATGAAAGTCCTTAATAGGGACTAAATTGCAAAGTTAGTAAAATGTGTCAGAAATGTACAAATTGATGAGAAATGTGGGCTGTTATGAGCACATGAAAGGTTCAGATAGGCTTGGGTAGTCAAGAAAATAAGTACATTTCATTTTACGAGCCTAAGGACCATTTTACAAATATGAAAAAGTTTAGGGGAAATATTATAAATTTTGCCAAAGTATGAATTTTGGGCTAATTAGCCAATGTGAGTACTAAATAAGTTAAATTTGTCATTCTAGATCAAGAAACACGAAGCCCGGATCGAAATCGGGGAAAAAGTAAAGTAGTGGACTAAATCGAAATTCACCCTCATTTTGGACCTGAGGTAAGTTGTATGTGATAATTTAGCCTTATATGATATATGAAAATTTATTATGATAATTTTCTAAGAATACATGAAATTTCATGAAGTCATTAATATGACATTGTATGAAATTTGTATAGTTCATGAAATTGATTACTATGATTTTACCAAGACAAGATAAAGCTATAGTTGAGTAATTTCGATTATGCGTTAAAGAAGTTGATGAATACTGTGGTCATGAGTTATTTAGGTCCCATGTAAGACCATATCTGAGATATGGCATCGGCACTGAACTGAGACCCCATGTAAGACCATGTCTGGGACATGGCATTGGCATCGACATGTGGTCCTACGTAAGACCATGTCTGGGATATGGCGTCGGCACCGAGATGAGATATAGATCCCCTGTAAGACCATGTCTGGGACATGGCATGGGCATTTAAGGGAGATCCCGTATAAGACTATGTCCGGGGCATGACATCGACATCATCTTACGATCTCGTATAAGACCATGTCTAGGACATGGTATCGACATCGGTATGAGATCCCATATAAGACCATATCTGGGATATGGCTTTGACATCGACTTAAGGTCCCATGTAAGACCATATCTGGGATATGGCTTTGGAATCTTACCATGAGATTGACATTACGGGCATCCATCGATGTTCTAAGTATACTAACAGAGAAAGTGATCAAGTTGATCTGTTAACAAGAAGACTAAAGTTTTATGATGAGTGTTACAGGTGCACATGAGTAAGTTATGAGAAAAATGTAAATGTAAGCTATGAGAACAAGTAAGCCATGAGAACAAGTAAGTTATGAGAGTGAGTAAATCATGAGATTGAGTAAGCTTTGAAAAGGAGTAAGAAAGTATATGACATTTTATGATATTTAATTTGAATGATGTTTCTTGATTTGTGTTGTTTTATTATTCCATGCAACTTACTAAGTAATTATACTTACTCCTTTTTCTTTCCCTTCTTCCATGTAGATTTGCTGAATTAGCTCGGGGATCAATTGAAGTCGGAGCTCAAAGTCACACTATCAAGCCATTCATTTTGGTATACTATAGTTAGTTATTTTTGATGTATGGCATGAATAGGGATTGAGTCATTTTGATAACTGTCTTTTGGATAGCCAAAGGTGTTGGCTATTGATAATACCCAAGTCTTGTTGTAATGGCCTTTGAAATTGGCCAATATTGTCAAAGTTGTATTTTATGAAATGATGGGGAAATTCATGATTGTGCAAGTTGCATATTTAAGTAGAGTAATGATGGATGAGAATGACAGGCATGGTGGCATTTGGATGCCTTAGTTGTGAATGATTGTAATGTATATTATGTATGGTTTTACGAGGTTGAATTTAGTATGAGTTTGAATGTGTTTCAGGGTGGCAAAAAGGCCTTGAAAATAGACTATATTGTCCACACGGGCGTGTGTCTAGGCCGTGTGTGACACATAGTTCGCACCAGGGGCGTGTAGCTCGATTGTGTGTCCCCTGCATCTTAAGTAGTTAAGTCGGTATTGCACACGGGCTAAGCACACGAGCATATGCCTTGGCCCTGTGTACCCCTGGTTGTTTATAGCAATCAGATCAGAGTACTCCACGATTTATTAACACGGGTGTGTCTAGGCCGTGTGAGGGACAAGGGCTATAGACACATGCGTGTGCTCAAGCCGTGTCCAAACCCCTATAGGTTCAAAATAAAAATAAATTTAGCACGGGCCAAGGACATGGGCGTGTGTGACCGCACGGATTACCCACACGGACGTGTCCCATCCCATACGGGCATGTGGCCCTATTTTAAGAAAAATTTTTCTAAGTGCTCGAAAATTCTCGGATCGATATCAGACTGCCCCAATGCATGTTTTAGGCCTTGTAGGCTCGTAATAAGGATAGTAAGGGATTGCATGAAAATTTTTGGAATGGAATGAAATTTTATAACCTGAGTTTATGTATTCAAGCATGATTAAGTACGGTAATGCCTCGTACCCTGTCTCGGTGTCGGACTTAGGTAAGGGGTGTTACAACAACATCAGTTTTCAGTCGAGTATAAAAATGGAACCATACGAGGCTTTATATGGCCGCAAGTGTCGAACTCCTTTGTATTAGACCGAGCTTAGTGGGAGACAGATTCACAGAGTCGATTTGGTTAAGAAAATCGAGGAGAAAGTAAATGTAATTCGTGATTGTTTAAAAGTCGCCTCTGATCGACAAAAGTCATAGGCGGATTTGAAAAGAAAAGAGATCAAATTTCAGAACGGTGATAAAGTGTTTCTGAAAGTGTCTTCGTGGAAGAAGATTCTGAGATTCGGTCGGAAAGGCAAGTTAAGTCTATGTTTTATTGGTTCGTATGAGGTTATTGAAAGAATTGGGCCAGTGGCATATCGGTTGGCTTTGCCAGTGGAATTGGAAAGGATTCACAATGTGTTTCATGTGTCGATGTTACGACGATATCGTTTTGATCCTTCGCATGTGATTTCTTCGAAGGAAGTTGAGATTCGATCAGATATGACATATGACGAAGAACCGGCTCGGGAAGTCAAATAATTGAGGAATAAAAGTATAGCATTAGTGAAAGGGTTGTGGCATAGACATGTGGTTGAAGAGGCTACGTAGGAACCCTAGGAAGCCATGAGAAAACAATACCCAAACCTCTTTTTTGTTAAGATTTTCGGGGATGAAAATCCCTAAAGAGGGTAGAGTTGTAATGGACTGAATTAGGGGTAAGTCGGAATAGTAGTTTTGGGACCAAAAATCCAAAGTAGAAAAATTTATTGTGATAAAGTTTTAAGGTTTATATTATGATTGAATGCATGTGTGAAAATATTGTTAAGAAATTTTATCGATAAAGGGTCCAATTTAATTAGTAGACTAAATTGCAAAAAGTGCAAAATATATGTTTTGGAAGCTTTGGGTGCTTAACTGGAATGAAATGGTAAAGTAGAGGTCCTTATTTAGTAATTAGACCATTATATATCATGATGGACAAAAAGGGACATGGAAGGGTAAATTTTCAAATAAAGGTCTTAGGGGCATTTTGGTCATTTGGTTAATAAAAGAATAAAAAGGGAAAGTAAAGCCAAATAATTGCGTCCATCTTCCTCACACATAGTTGAAATTCTCAAGGACACCATAGCTAGGGTTTGGCCAACTTCCAGGCTTGATAGCAAGTACATCCTAGCCTCGTTTTTAATGCTCTTTATGTTTTTGAAGTCGTAATCAACCGATCTAGCTATTTCTACCATTAATTTAAACTAGGGTTCATGTTCAAAAATTTACCCATGTGTGACATGCATGTGTTTTGATGTTTAATGGAAGAATATGAAAGTTTGAGGTGTGATAACAACTTTTACTAAGTGATTTTTGATGAAATTGCATAAAAGGTCCTTTTTGTAAAAGTTGTAAAAATGTGTGTAGGAAGTGTGATTAAATGAAAAATATGTGCTGGTATGAGTACAAAAATAGTTCAGCTAGGCATGGGTAACAAAGAAAATGAGTACATTTCATTTATGAGCCTAGGGACTAAAGTGTAAATAAGTGAAAAGTTAAAGGCAAAAATGTAAATTTACCTTAATATGATTTTTTGGGTCAAATTAAATAACGTGAGTAATAAATGAGCTAAATGAGTAATAAACTTTGTTATATGCATCACATATTCTGATTTCTGATATTACTATGGGCTAGGGCCCAACGGAGGCTGTTATGGGCTAAGGCCCAATTGCCACTGTTACTGGCATGGGCTTAGGCCCAGACTAATCTGTTGCATATTATTTGTTTAAGTGGGGAAATACACACTGAGTTTTAAACTCACCCCTTTGTTTTAACTTACAGGTAATCCCAGTGATAGACGGTTCGACGCATCGGAGGACTCAGAGGTGGCCACACATTGGACAGCTAAATTTTTAGTACTTATTTTATTTTATTTTCATTTTCATTATTTGGGTTTTTGATGTAATAAGGCCTCTCCGGATTTTATTTTAATTTTGGGTGTTACTTCGATTTAATTATACCTACCAGTATTAGAACTCGATTTTTATAAAACGAACAACATTTTTACAAAACAAATGCAAATACGCAATGGTTTCTAAAAAGCTTCCGCTACAAACGAGTTTTCTTAAACTTTGATAATGTAACAAAGAAAGAGATTTTTGATAATAATGTAGGGATTAAATTTACCGTTGCATACACTCAGTGTGGCTAGTTAAGGATTTGATTATTCAAACGAAATAAGGTTTTAAAGAAAATAACTCTACTATGTTTTTGTAAATGAACAACCCATTTTCTGAACTTATTGTTTGTTAGTGGGTTGACTAAATGAATTCGAGGTTTTCTAACAAACATTGAGTTTTACGTTTCATACTTCTATGTGACGACGCCAGATTCGGCCATAATGTTTGGGCCGAGTTTGGGGTGTTACATGGGATGCGTGTTGATGTAAGAGGGTAAGGTGGTTGTGTATGCGTCCTGTCAGCTTAAGACTCACAAGGCGAATTACCCGACTCATGATTTGGAATTGGCCACGGTGGTATTCGCACTGAAAATCTGGAGGCGTTACCTGTACGGTGAGAAGTGTATTATTTACACGGATCACAAGAGCTTCAAGTACCTCCTCACTCAGAAGGAGTTGAATCTTAGGCAGCTTAGATGGATTGAGCTGCTTAAGGATTATGACTGCTCGATTGAATACCATCCTGGTAAGGCTAATGTTGTAGCTGATGCACTGAGTTGTAGGGCTGTGTTTGACTTAGAGCGATGTTTGCTTATTTCAGCTTGTTCGATGATGGAAGTTTTGTTGGCTGAACTGCAAGTTCAACCGATGTGGATTGAATAGATAAAGGGTAAAAAGTTGTTAGATGAGTGTTTGAGTCCCTGATTTCGATAAATTGAGAATGGAGAAACTTCAGATTTTGGATTAAATAGCGAAGGGGTACTGTGCTTCCGTGGGAGAGTATGTGTATCGAGGGACATTGATTTAAGGCAGTCTATAACGCAGGAGGCACATAGTAGTCTTTATGCTATGCATCCTGGTGGGAGCAAGATGTACCGGGACCTTTGTGAACTATACTGGTGGCCAGGACTTAAGCGCGAGGTGACTGAATTTGTAAGTAAGTGCTTGACGTGCCAACGAGTTAAGGCTGAGCATCAGCTGCTTTCAGGGTTGTTACAGCAGGTTAAGATTCCACTTTGGGAGTGGGAGAGGGTAACTATGGACTTTGTTAGTGGGCTGCCCCTAATGCCTACTAAGAAAGATTTGGTATGGGTCATCGAGATCGGTTAACCAAGTCTGCTCATTTTATACTAGTCTGTACTGATTACTCATTGCAGAAGCTAGCTAAGTTGTATGTAGCTAAGATTGTAAGACTGCATGGGGTACCGGTTTCCATTATATTTGACAGAGATCCTCGTTTCACGTCTCGGTTCTGGAAGAAATTACACGAGGCACTGGGTACAAGACTAGACTTCAGTACTACATTCCATCCTTAGACAGATGGTCAGTTAGAGAGGGTGATTCAGATACTAGATGATATGTTAAGGGGATGTGTAATAGAGTTTCAAGGTAGTTGGGAAGACTATTTACTGTTAGCGGAGTTTGCATATAACAATAGCTACCAATCGAGCATACAGATGGCATCGTATGAGGCGTTATATGGCCGTAGGTGTCGTACTCCTTCATGTTGAACTGGGTGAGCGACGTGTCCTGGGACTGGAATTAGTTTTTGATACCGAGGACAAGGTTAGGTTAATTCGGGATCGGTTGAAGGTGGGGTCAAATAGACAAAAATCATATGTGCACTTGAAGCGTAAAGAGATTGAGTATTCTGTGGGGGGATTTCATGTTTCTTAAGGTCTCTCCGTGGAAGAAGATATTGAGGTTTGGACAGAACGGCAAGTTAAGCCTTTAAATTCATTGGGCCTTACCGTGTATTGAAGCGTGTGGGACCAGTTGCCTATCAACTGGAGTTGCCTCCAGAGTTGGATCGGATTCATGACGTGTTGCACGTATCCATTTTGAGGCGTTACCGCTCTAATACCATGCATGTTGTCTCGACTGAGGAGATAGAGGTTAGGCCAGACCTGACCTTCGAGGAGGAACCAGTGCAGATACTGGATCGTGACGTTAAGGTTCTGAGAAGGAAGTCCATCCCACTGGTTAAGGTATTATGGCACAATCACGGTTTAGAGTAGGCCACATGGGAACCCGAGGAGGCTATGCGACAACAATACCCTCATCTGTTTTGATCAGGTAAATTTCGAGGCCGAAATTTCTTTTAAGGGGTAAAGTTGTAACGCCCTAAAATTTAAGTTTTTAATTTCTGTACCTTGTGGCACAAAATGTATGTTTGCTTTAATGGTTAAGTGAATTAAGAGTGTTTGGGAGTCTTTGGGAAGCCCTGGGTTCAAACCTTGTCATATGCAATTTTTTTTTTGTTTTCTTACTTAAAGGAATCCTGACTCTAGTCTGTAAGCCATTTAAATCTTTGTGTTTAATCATGACACAAAAAGAGCTTGTGGCTCAGTGGTAGGTGGCGTGTTCTCTTTCTAAAGGGGACTAGGCTTGAATCACTCTATGCACAAAGGAGTGTTTATTTTACTTCATTACTATGTGAGTAGTGGAGTTTGAATCGAACACTACTGAAGTGGTTAGAGTTTGAATTAGTCTTGGAGAGGTTGAAGGAGAGATTGTAGGAGGGATAATGGGAGAAAATTAGGGGATTTTGAGTTAGGGGAAATTAGTGCCGAAATGGGACTCTAAGCACCTTTGAGTTTGGCTTTGAGTAGTTATGGGGGAGGTTTTGCTTATTCTCTTCTTTCTATTTTGGGTTTTTGGCATTTCTTTTTGGAACCAATTGTCATTGGGGGTCATTTGGGGTCTCTCGGGTTTCTTTTACGGTCATTTCAAGTCTTTTATCTTCTCTATTTTTTTAGCTTCTACTTGGCTCGGGTTCTTTTTCATTCATTGTCTAAAAGTAGCCAAATTGTGGCCTTTGTCCATTCGGGTATTGTTTTAGGATTGATCTTCTTTTACTATCTATTGGCCAAATCCATATCTTCCTTTCTTGATCCTTGTTAACAGTTCTTTCTCTCCTCTCCATTTTTGGTGTGACCGAATTCATCTTATCCTTCTCTTTGTCCTACTTCGGCCTTCATTCTTTGGTAGCTGATTTCTTTACTGCTTTCTCTTCCATTCTCGATTCGTTTGGTTTGTAACCACTTAGGCTTTGGTTCTCTCGGTTTCATCCTTTTTGCTTTCACTCAGTTCCGTCCTTTTTTACTAGGTGTTCTAACCGATTATTATTTTGGTAAATTTTTGTTTTTTCTCTACTTTCGATTTCCTCCCCTTTTTCTCTGATTGCTCATTCTCATCTCCTTTCTATTGGTGGTAGCGCTCTTTCGGTTTTAGGATTTCTCGAAGAGTGAAAGGGGTGTGTAAGAGCTATTGAACATTTGAACTTTTCTTTCATCGCTCAATCAAAGGTAACTCTAAAGTGTAGGCCGAATGCTTTATGTTCTACTTTTGGGTTCTGCGTTACTCTAGGCTAATTTATATTGGTTTAAACCGTTTGTATGATCAATATCGTTTAACAAAATCCGCTAGTAATGTAGATGCTTAACAAGGGGTGTGTGATTAGCCTTAGTCAGCGGCTTAAGTCGGCTAAGCCACTTTCGTTTGATCAAGGTGGATAAAGTGAATATTGGGGTTATTAGTATAAGAGGAGATGTTGATCTTTTTGCTTAAATGGTTAATGGAAAGTATTGATTGAATGTACGTTTTGGGAGCTTTTGGATTTCTCACACGTTCTCGAACATAGGTGTGTACTCACACTGCTTATTGTAGAACAGCAAGAGCCGAAAAGCCAAAAAGCTAAAAAGCCGAAAAGCTAAAAAGTCAAAAAGTTGAAAAGTACAGCAACTAATGCCACACGGGCGTACGAATGCACGTGTGGAAATTCGAAATAATGATAGAGGCCACCATGAGCGATTTCATAGGTTTAGGCTACTTTGGGCCATGTTTGGCCAAAATGGGCCGTGTGGGCCCAATAGAGTCATGGGCCCCACATAGGAAAGTCTCACAGAGATATGGAAATTACTGGACCCGGCTATGTCACACATGTGGCTAAGGTCATTTCGGGGCTTAGTGGACCACACAAGTATGTGGGCCCACATGGGCCGCATAATGGGCCTTGGGCCCATTAACACTGTTATGATTGCTAAGGTTACATGAGTTGCCCGAGACGATTGTGGACCTTCTGATGGGCTGGTAAGTGTGTTTAGACCCCATTTTGATGAAATGACTATTTTACCCCTATAGGGTAAAAATGACCGTTATACCCTTAGAGGTAAAATGACTGATTGGCTCTATAATATGTATTATTGTAGTTGAGCATGACATGTTGCATACACGTATGATTTTATGACACGACATACTGCATGGGGTTGGGATATTATTGACGGAGGAAGTGTACTATACTGAGGGCTTTAAGGCACTCACATTACTGGCAGCTTTGCTACGATATTGATTAGTGCTGCAACTGATGCTAATCTTGGTGTGTCTGGCTGGGTGGATCGATTTTATCCCCACATGGTGTGACTGGCGGGACAGAGTGGTGTGTCTGGTTGGATTGGGTGGGACTTCTATTTGCATTACTGCTTTGCTACTGATACTGCTTTGGGCTTAGGCCCATTTTACTGTTACTGTAATGGGCTCTTGCTCGGACTGGTACTGCATACTGTTTTGATAAGGGGTTACACACTGAGTTTTCGTAAACTCACTCTTCTGATTACCCGTACAGGTAATCCCCAGCTTTAGATGGATTGGTGTTGTGAGGGACTTGGAGGTGGTCACACGACTGCATTTGTTTTATATTTGATTCTTATTTACTATTAATTTCGATTTGGGTAATTTTTATGTAATAAGGCCTCTCTGGATTTTATTTTAACTTTGGGATTTTTACTAGCTTTGATATAAACTGCTAGATGTAGGAAAAAGATGGGTTTTCAAAAGATAAATGTTTTCTCAAAACACCATGCTTACGTAAAAAGTTTTAAAAGCTTCTGCTATTAAATGCGATTTTGACAATGTGAACGATTTTAAAAGTAAATGGTTTCGAATAATAAAATTTGTTTTGACAATGAACGTATTGCTTATTTCAGTGAAAGATAAATAAAAAGTAGATTAATGAATAAAGAGAGTTTTTAAAGTGTGTATATATATAATCAACAAGTTTTTCGATAATGTCAGGAAGAGGTCTAATAATGTAAGGGTTTTCAGTGAGAACATGTTTTCAAAAAACACTTCAATGTGACATCGCCAGATGCGGCCATAACGTCTAGGCCGGGTTTGGGGTGTTACAGACTTGGGTCACACGACTAGTCCCACGCACGTGTGTATAGGCCGTGTAACTTACTGACTTGATTTTTGATTTAGCTTTAGGGGACACACAGTCATGTACCATAACCGTGTGTCACACACGGCTGAGACACACGCCCGTGGACAAAAATAGGCCATTTACAAGGCCAATTTTCTACCTTTAAGTGCATACTCTACAAGTTAAAAAATGACACAATTTTTATACCCAATTCAGTAGCCAAACAACACCATCTAATGCACAAATTATATCATTTCAACATCAACCAATTCATTGCCCAATTCAACTCCATTTCCACAACCTAACACATAACAAATAACATGTTTTCTTTTTCTATAAAACATCAATATAACATATCCTATGATTCATCCAATTAATCATTCAAATTCACCTCAATCCAACATTATCAAAGCAACCTTACATTTTATATCAACTAGCCAAAATATACATCATATCATCCATTTATACCAAATCAACCATTAAACCTTTTAAGCCAAATCACATGGCTTAATATATACCAAAACATGTACCAAAATCATCATATTTAAAACTAGCCTATACATGCCATATTTACATATTTCTTTGAGTTCAAAAGTACCAACAAGTTGTATAGATAGTGTGTAGGTGTATCTCCGATGCCGTTCGAATCGAGCGAGCTATCGAACCTCTATAAAACACGGAAAAATAAACAGAGTAAGATTTATAGCTTAGTAAGCCCGTATAATTCAGAATTAAACTTACTATACACATATATAGCATCCATATAAATTTAACATAGTATAACTCATATAGTTAGTCAAATGCCTATGCACAATCATCCAATATCAAATTAGTCACATAGATATACATATCATCTATTCATGTAAATAAATCAACAATTTACAATCTTATACTCAATTCATTTGATCATATTATTCAATGGACCATAATTCATCCATAAACATTGTAATTCATTCGTATAAACACATAGCTTATTCGTGTGGTCGGTAACAGTAATTATGCCTGTTGAACCTATTAGAACATCAAGGGATACTCGAGTGATACACTATAAGTGTATTAATAAAAAATCTATCAATTCATTATCATTTCTGCTATTTTGAGCCATGATCAGTAAGCTCCTCCTAAGCTGATAAATAGTAAGCTCATCGAGCTGAAAGGGTAAGCTCTAATGAGCTGAGAACAATAAGCTCATACGAGCTAATATATCGATAAGCTCATACGAGCTGTGGTGAGTCCGCAACACATGTAGGATCTCAACCAAAATGGTAACCCTGGTGACATGTCACTCGTATCCTACAACTTTCTATGGTTCAAATGGGACTCGGTAATTATTAATTTTCCTCAATTAGGCATTCGAACCTCAATCATACCATTTAATCAATTATACTTTTATTTCAAACTGAATTCAAGTAAATTCAAATAATTAAAGTTTGATTCTAATTATACGAACTTACCTTGAGTTACTCGGATGGAAATTATCGTCTATTCGCCAACCTTTCTTTTCCCCTAATCTAGTTCCAGTATTTGCTTATCTTGATCTATAATATATCAAATTTAACCCATTCAATAACCATTCAATTCAATTAAGTCCGTAATTCATAATTTTTCAAATTTACACCTTTGCCCCTAATGTTTCATATTTTTCACAATTTAGTCCTTATCATATAAAATTGCAAATTCATGCAATTTAATACAAGTCCATGCCTAGAAAAATTTAATAAATACTACTAGCAGCCCATATTTTCAATTTATTCACATTTTTAACCACAACATTTCACAATTTCACAAATTAACCCCTTTTTGACATTTTTGTCGAATATCACTTTACAAAAGTTATTAATCTAACATTTAACCTTCCAAAACTATCATCAATCATCACAAAAACTAAACATTCAACAATGGAAACATGTGAAATCTTTAAAATTTTTGAAATCTAAGGCACGGGCTAGCTAAATTAAGCTGCAACGAACTCAAAAACATAGAAATCATTAAAAACTGAGTAAAAATAGTACCTAGATTAACACAAATTGCTTGTCTGAACCTTAAGCTCTCCAATGGCATTTTAATACCCTAATTTCAGTGGTGGAAGATGATAATGGTGATGATTTTGTTTTATTTTTACTTAATTTATCTTTAATTCACTAATTACTAATATACCCTTTATTTATACTTTTAAAAACATTTTAATAATGTCCATATATGTCCACTTCCATTATAAAAGGCCTAATTACAACATAAGTACACTCACTGATTTATTTCATAGCTATTTAATACCCTTAACTTTTAGTATTCAACTTTTGCGCTTTACGCGATTTAGTCCTTTTTACCGAATTAAGCATTTAAATGGTAAAATTTCTTTACGAAACTATCACACAATAATTATATGATGCTTCAAAACTTAATAAAATAATAAAATAAATATTTTGACTTTAGATTTGTGGTCCGAAACCACTATTTTGATTTGACCAAAAAACGGGCTGTTACAATTGATAAAAGAGAAACTGAGAACATAAAACCTCAGGTGGCTTGCAACGAAACTCGTTCTTGAATCAATGTGGAATGTGATTTGAAATAGAAGAAATAAACTAGAAAACTATAAAAAAAATAGAAGAGGAGAACTTACTTGTTGAAATCGAAGGTAGGGAAGGTGAAAAATCAGATCTAGATTTTGGGGTAGAAGGGCGACGACTAGAGGAGGATGTTTTCTCTTCTTTGGGTGTTTGAGATGTGTGTTTTATGCAAAAAAAAAAATGGTGGGTATAAATAGAATTTTTATGGGCTTTATGCTTAAAATGACCTAATTTTGGCTGAAGCGCGACACGTTGTCCTAACGTTACACATTTTTAGCTTCAAAGTGCTCTTGTCTTGCCATAACTTATGCATTGGATGACACAACACCTTAACATCTAATATTTTGGTTTTAAATGGCCTATGTCTTGCTATAACCTAGGCATGGTGTGACATGACTTTACTTCTAGCCCTTCGGGATGTGTTGAAGTCCTTTGTTCGTCCATTTTTGTCCCCAATTGGCTTTTCCTTATCCCAGTGTGTCCTAAAATCTGTTTGCTTCTAATTTTAACATGCAATTATGGAATACTTATTTAAAATCTAACTACAAATGAAAAATTGAAACTAATTTTTAATATGTACAATTTAGTTAAACTTCAATGGTTTTAAACAACTATGGTATGTTACCGGACTTGTCCAACAATTCTGTAAACTTCATCATTGACTTCAATTTTCGTTAACAACCATTGTAGGCCTTCCAATCGATTCCATTCTTACTAGGATCTCACCATTTGTCTTGATCTCTTGCATTACACTTATTTGCATCAACATAACTGAAAGAATGCCTTCGATCGAAGTTGTTAAAGGTTAAATTGAATAAGGCATAACACTCCTTCTTTAATGATCCCTCACTTTGGGAACTACAACCACATTTTAACACTTCTATTTTGTCATTAATTTTTATAATTAGCTTATTTTGTTCGAGATCGATTATTGATTTAGAAGTGGCTAGAAATGGCTTACCCAACAGAATGGAGTTTCTCGATTTCCTCAAATTCGAGGACTGCAAAGTCGACAGGGACTATGAATCCCTGTACATTCACCAATACATCCTCGAGTACACCTTTTAGGTGTACCAAGGATCTATCGGCTAATTGTAGTGCTATTGATGTGTTCTTTAGCTCCCTTAGAATGATTTTTTGATAGATCGATAGGGGTATTAAATTTATGCTAGCCCTTAAATAGTAAAGGCCCTTGCTAAACTGCCAATCTCTTATCTCAATTGGAATCATTGACTACCTATAAATGTGTTACCGTTTATAGTATAAATATCACACCAAAAAGATATATAATTGAATCGCCAATGTCTGCAAGTATACGAGTCAAATTGTACTATAGTAAAGTTTACAACAAAACACTGGTAAGTATTCTGAGGACCATACCTGATCTAGCTCAATTCATTATAGCTGATTAGGCCCAACTTTATACTTAACGAGCTGGTTTTATAGAAAGTTAATATAGTCTTTTTATTAAGTTTCCATTCTTAGGACCTAGTGAATAAAATAAGCATTTTTATGTGTTTTATAACCTACTAGGCCAATCTAGGCCTAAGGGAATACTAAAATGTTGATTAAGCGTGAAGGACATCATTCGAGGGCAAAAAGATGGTAGAATGCTCCTAATGTTGCAACATGGAGCTGGGATGTCACAACAAAGCAAGCAAAATACCTAAGGTGTAACGCCCCGTATTTTGGGCCTAAAAAAATGGGCTTCGCGTGTCGGAGAAATTGTATTTTAGTTGTGTGAGAAAAAATTCAAAAAAATTGCATGTATAGTTTAGTGGCTAAGTGATTTAGGAAGAGTTGGGAGTGTTGGAAAAGTCCTGGGTTCAAACTAGGGCTCTAGCAAAATTTTTTTTCCCTTTGGTGGATCTTGGCATTAGTTGGAAGGCCTTATAAATATGTTTGGTTGAAATATGACACAAGGAAGCTTGTGGTCTAGTGGCAAGGTGGCGTTAAGAGTATGCATGTGGTTTGGGGTTCAAGTCCTGGCATTTGCAAAATTATTATTTTTGCTCCTGAGCGAACCCTTGGTGATTAGAAGTAGACCTTATAGTTAATTGTTGGTAAAAAGTGACAAAAACCCATGTGGCTTGGAGGCAAGTGACGTCTTGGCAATTGAGGGATCTTGAGTTTGAGTCACCCTATGCACAAAGGAGTATTCCTTTGCTGCGAGGTGGTGGAATTTGAGTGAAAGACTACTGAAGAGGTTGGAGTTTGAATTAGTCTGGGGGAGTGATTCAAGGAGCAAATCATGGAGAGGGATAAGGGGAGGGATTTTAGGAGAGAATCGGGGAGGTTGAGTGGAAAAAAAGGTGTGTGCCGAATTTGGTTATTTGAACTGGAGTCTCTCTTTTTGCTGTCTTTGGTTATTTTTTTTGAATTGTTGATTCTCTATTTTCTTTGTTCTCTTTGGTGTCGAAATGGGAGTAGACATTTGTGCATTTTTTCTGTTTCGATTTTGGTAGTCTATCAAATTCGTGTGCTACACCTTGCAAGTGCTGAGTTGCCTTTCTCCTCTAATTCTTTTCTTTACTTCTCTTTTCTTAAACCAATTAAAGCTTCTCTTTTTCCTCTCCGACTCCTCTCTTTTCAGTCCCTCTTTTAAACCAAATCCTTTCCTCCATCTTTTGGCATCTCATTTGATTCTAAATCCTAGTCGAATACCATAAGACCTTCAATTTCCCTTTTTTGCACTTGGCTGATTATTCCTTCTTCCTATTACTTCCATTCGGCTTCTCTTCTTGTTATTGAGTGTGTAATACCCCGAAAATTTCTACAATAAGATATTATCCTTGATATAGTAAAATAAGAAAATAAAGTGACAAGAAGAGGAAAATTGAGTTATGTCATTGGGAAGTATATTATGACATATTAATTCAAGAAAGGACTAAATTGTAAATGTGAGAAAATTTTTGTTGTCCAAGAGTAAATATTCAAAATTTGAGGGGTTAAAGTGTAAATTTGAAAAAGTTAAAGGACCAATAGTGCAAATATTTTATGGGTGGAATGATCTAGAAACTAAGGAAAATAGATGAATTAGGACCAAATTGAATAGGTGAAGAATTATGAGGGACTAAATAGCAATTTCCCCAAATTAAGTGATGATTCAAGGATGGAATTTTAAAAGATCATGAAGGGCAAAATGGTCAATTAGTAAGAGAGAGAATTCTAGAATGTAACGATTATATTGAAGATATTTTAAATTAATTAATTAGATAAATATTATTTTAATAAGATATTTATTATTATTTTATTATTATTTATTTATTATATAAGGAAGGAAAGATGAAGAATTCTCTTCATCTTTCCATGCATGCAACCAACGTGAGAGGAGAGAAAAGAAGAAAAAAATTTTCCTTTCTTTACAATTTAGTCATTCCATTAAAATTTCACCATTTTCACCCAAAAATCAAAAGAATTTCCATAGCTACCAAAAGAGAAAATATTAAGGAGACTATGGGAAGTTAGAATGTCAAGATAGGTTCAAGAAATGGAAGCTGGAAGAGAGAGAAAATCAAATTAAAGATTGAAACCAAGGGGACAAGGAAAGAACATCAAGATTTCCATATATTTTTAAGCTTGATATTATTGAAAAAGTATGGAAATGATGTTAAAGTAGAGTTTTCTTATATATGGTTCTATATTCTTGATATGTTAGTGAAGAGAAATAAGAGAAAGTGATGGAAAATATTGTAGCGAAGGCAAATAAGAGTGTTATAAACTTGATAATCAATATTTTGCACTAAAACTGTTTTGGACAGCAGCAGTAGGTCAACTTTGAAAAATCACCAAAAATGGTAGAAATTGAATTAGAATTTGAGCGATATGGAATTAAATTTTATTGAGTCTATTTTCATATAAAATAAACAAAGCAAGTAAAGGAATTCTATATTCTAAGATATTTATATTTTTGTGAGACTAATTCAGAATGATTTCGGGCTCCTCTGTTTTGAATTGGAAAAATCATTAAAAATTGTATAAAAATAATTTTGAGACATAATTTATATAGTTAGATTCCTGAATGAGCCTATTTTCAATAGAAATAAATGGAAACATCATCTGAATACTGTACGAGGAGATAACTGATTTTTAGTGAGGAAGGGTTGGAACTGTCAGACAACATAATAGGGCCGACTTGAAAGAATAAACTGTACTTATTGGCTAAACCAAAAATTATGAAAATTTTACGGTAAGATGATATGTGAGTCTAGTTTCAAGAAAAATTTACGTATCTTAATTTCGCGTTCTGTAGCTCGAGATATAAATAATTTAGTGACCATGACGCAAATGGACAGTTTTGAATATACATATAAGTAAATAGTGAAATTATTGATAATGTTACTTATAGCATGTTATCTAAATTAAGGATGTGGAATGGAGAGGAGGAGGAGGAAAATATGTATGAATATTCAACTAGCATGTCTAATTTGCATGTTTTAGGCTCAGGGACTAAATTGAATAAAAGTAGAACTTTATGGGCGATTTTGTAAAAATGTCAAAAATGATCAAATTGCATGTAATGGATTATTTTATTATTTAAATTACAAAATTGAATGAAAATATTAATTTAGATCAAGATCAGGCGAAAACATGTTTTAGGGATTAAATTGAAAAGTGTTGAAATTGTGGAAAATTCTGATATTTCATAAAATTCATGGGATGTTATCAATATGCATAAGAATAATGGCTGTAAACAAGGATTAAATGACAATAATTTTATTTTTCTGAAATCAAGAATGAAATTGTAATTAATTAAAAGTTTTAAGGGTAAAATGGAAATTTTGCGTAGAGCATTAATTAAATGTATTAGAATATGAAATGAATGAAAATGATGATTAAATTTATTTATAAAGATCCGTGCAACTAAAATACGAGACTTGAACGTGGAAAAGAAAAGATATCGGATTAGTGAAATTATAAACATAAACAAGCAATGAGGTAAATTAGTGTAGCTTGAATTGTATTTTTAAATACATGAAATCTTGATATAATGAATTACCTGATTTAAGTTTATGAAGAAATGGCAAGAAAATGATATTCATCTTGACATGTAAAGATGTGATTTTTTTATACGATGATATAGGAAAATTAAGCATACTGAGACAAGTAATAAAATTCAAGTAAAACATTTCGAGAAAAATAAATATGTTTAGGGGGCAATATGTTTAATTTTAATTGGTTCTAAATATGAATGCTAGATGAAATAAAATATCTGATAAATAAATTAGTAACTCCGGTAATGCTCCGTAACTCTATTCCGGTGACGGATTCAGGTTGGGGCATTGCAGAGTGTCCCTGGTCGATTGCCTCTATGCCCTCAGGAGTGTTGGTTGATTCGATTTTGGCATAAGTTTCTGATAGAAGGTAGTTCAGTCTGTTCCCCTGATTCTATTTTGCTTTAAATCGAATACCCCTCCTCCATATTCTTTAAATTACCGATTGTGGGTTCCTTATTCGAATCATTGGATTATTAGGTTTTCGCGAGGGGTGGTGGGTGCAGGTTACTTTGGAAAGCGATCAAGCCCTTTTTCTTGTAATTCTATTAAGGTAATGTCGATACTCTGTTTTGGATTAGGCCAAATGTGTTCCATGATTGTGTAAGTTGGCATTTTCGGTTTTGGGCCACTTATTTGGACAATCTTGACTTATAAAGATCTGTGTTTTAATTGCATCTTTTCGATAGGGAGCGTGTAATTGGTCCTAGTTGGGGATCTAAGGCAATAAATTGATTATTGTTCAATCAAGGGTTCGGACTAGTGGATCGTCGTATGGTTTTGCAAAACAGGTGTGTAACACTACCTATAATTGATGATCGGTGAATGAGCCGACAGGGGGTGTGATCGTGTAATCATATACCTTTTTGATTGTTGGTCGGCTGGAAAACTGAAAGTAGGTATTTCGCACTGATTCGACTGTGGACTGGTCAATTACCGGAAAGCTGAAATACCGGCGAATGATGCCATACAAGCATGTGATCGCACATGTGGTGAATCGAGCCCACGAATTGTGGGCATTAGATTGTAGAGGCCACCACGAGCACTCTCGTGGTCTCGGGCTGTTTTGGGCCTCGTTGGGCCGAAATGGCCGTATAGGCCCAATGGTCTTTTGGGCCCCACACGGATTAAATTTGCATATTGCGATGGGTATTAGATCGAGTTGTGTAGTCCACGTGGCTAGAATCATTTTTGGGTTAAATGGGTCGTGTGGGCCCAATGGGCTCGTGGGCCCCACACGGATGAAATATATGATATATGGCTACTGTTGGTTTGGACTGTGTAGTTCATATAGTTGAGGCTATTTCTGGGCTAATTGGGCCACCCGAGTGTATGGGCCCACTTGGGCCGAGTAGTGGGCCTTAGGCCCATTTGCACAGTTATGTCTGTTTAGGTTACGTTAGTCGCTCGAGGCGACGGTGGACCTTCTGTTGGGTCGTTAATGCCCTCGATTTGTAAAATTACCGAAATGCCCTTAATTTGTGAAATTATCAAAATGCCCTTGATTTGTAAAATTATCGAAATGCCCTCGATTTGTAAAAATACTAAAATGCCCTCGATTTGTAAAATTATCGAAATGCCCTTAATTTGTAAAATTACTGAAATACCCTTGATTTGTAAAATTACCGAAATACCGTCAAGTTGTAAAATTATTGAAAAACCCCTATAGGGTAGATTTACCGAAATACCCTTGTAGGGTAGAATTATCGAAATACCCCTGTAAGGTAGAATTATCGAAATACCTTTATAGGGTAAAATGACCATTTTTCCCTTGTAGGCAAGTGACAGACTTGGACTGTGAATTTGACTGATTTGACTATGATCGTATGATAGTGTTTTAACTGACGTGACCGTGGTTGCATGAGATATGTTTTTAATATATGTTTAAATAACTGTTACTGAGCATGGCCATTATGCATACATGTGTGATGATCGAGCATGACATACACGATATTCTGTATGGGGTTGGGCTTGATTTAGAGGAAGTTCTATGCTAGTGGCTTTGCCAGGTATTCTGATTCTGGTGGCTCCGCCACGTTTTCTGTTATTAGCAGCCTTACTGCGTTATTGGTGTGTTGGCTGGGTGGGTCGATTTAATCCCCACATGGTGTGTTGGCTGGTACGGGTGGTGTGTTGGTTAGATTGGGTTGGGTTTCATATCTGCTCTGTTCTGATTCTGTTTTAGGTTTAGGCCCACTTATTTTATTATTGGTTTGGGGCTAGACCCAATTGATTCTATTATGGGCTGTGACCCAAATGATATCGTAGTGGGCTTTGGCCCACGTATGCTCTAAACTGGACTGTACTGTAACTGTTAAAGGGCTCTGGCCTAGATTGTTTCTGTTTCTATTTTTGTATACTGACTGTTACTCTAGTAAGGGGATTACACACTGAGATTCATAAACTCACCTCGTTTATTAACTGTGCAGGTAATCTCCAGCGTTAGGAGGATCGGTGCTGCGAGGGACTCGGAGGTGGCCACACGACTGCAATTATTATGTTTGGACTTTATATATGTTTTAAATTTCGTTTTGGGTTTTAATTTCTATAATAAGGCATCTCTTGATTTTTTTAAGGTTGGGATTTTATTACGTTTTATTTCTGCTTTTAAAAACATACGTTTAAACTTCTTTACTTCAAATTAGCTTCCATAACTAAAAGAGATTTTCAATGAGATTAATAACGTTTTTAAAAATTGATTATCATTTCAATGTACCGCATTTGAAATTCAACGAACACAAACTAAGTTTTACTCAAGTTTTAAATAAGAAGGGTTTTCAATGAAAATATGGTTTTCGAAAAACATTTCCATGTGACACGTCAGATTCAGGCCTAACTTCTAGGCCGGGTTTGGGGTGTTACATAAGGAGTAGTTTACGGAGGATGTTGTGACATAGGCTAGGCAGTGTTGTGACATAGCCCTGAAGACACCAAGCATAAAGCGAACTGCCTTCGATGTCACGACATAGGCTTAATGGTGTCACGGTATAGATGTGATGAGGCCAATTTATTGAGCAAAGTTGTTTTCGTCTACACAACCTAAATTAACATGGTCAGTCATCCTTACTTGATCTGGTTAGGTCATAATGCACGTGATCTATAAATACTCGCTCAGAACAAGACATTAAAGGATTTTGGTGAGGTAATCTTAGTTTTTTATTTTCGTTTTTAGTTTTTACTTAGTTTGTTTTATGTTCTTGTAACTAGAAAATCCTATTCTAAAGTGAGACTTTCGCGAGGGGAGATTGTTCCAAAGCTACACTTTCATCGATAAATCCATGAGCATCTCATTCCTTTATTCTATTCTTTGTATTCCTTTCTTTAATATTGTTAATTGAATGTTTGTGTAAAGATTATAATCAATTTATGCTTTATACATATTTCATATATTTTAACTGTTTTAATCTAATTAATTGATTGACAGGTAGAGTTTAATCTGGATAGGTTAGATCTAGTTGAGTGTAATCAAACCATAGGATTGACGACCTTAGGAAGTAATCCAGGTAAGAATTAAATCGAAATCGGTATTGCCTACTAAACATTACTTAGTAGATCAGTGATTAGGGAAATAAGAACTTAAACCATAGGCTTGACGGCCTTAGGAAATCATATAGGTGGGAAATTACCCGAATTCGGTATTGTGTATAAGTGAAAATCTTACCCTACCCCAGTCTGAACTGCATCATCAAGAGGTGAGTAGTTATTGCCGCCTAGTTAGGTTAGTCGAAGGTTGAGAAGCCTTGTTAGGTTAATTAGTAACCAACTATTTAGAACCCCAGAACAATAATTAATTAAGTAAAAAAATTGGATCTAGGCTGAAGGAATTCACGTACTCGAAACAAGGAATACGAAAAGCTGATACTTGAACCTAGGAATAAATTTATGTTTAGTTCAACTTATTTGGTTATTATTATTATTATTATCATCCTGCTTTTATGTTAACACTACTAATTCGTAACTCAAGTAGACCAGTAGTTATTTTTGGTAATTGATTTAATAGCAGTTTCTCCTAAACTTCTATCCATTGGGTACGATCCTCAGAATACCTATCGAGTGTTTCGTTATAAAAAAACTATGTTGCAACCAGACTCATATACTTGCGGGCATGCCTCAATTCCATACATTTAGTTGTAGTATTCACACTCTGGATGTTAGTACGTTCGGAGGCGGTTAATACCCAAGGATCACAAATCAGAGAAACTATTATTAAATTAATTATAAAAAATAATTACTAATCTAATTGAGTCACTAATTATAAGTGTGAATCCAAATTAATATTTTAATTAAACTAATTAAATTAATTACTCTAAATTAACCTAATGGAATTTCCTATTCCTAGTGTAGCCAACGCAAGCCTCTAACCTATGACCGATTAAATCCTTAATTATCTAATTAAAGAATTAATTATCCTAGATTGAGTTATTTATCACCCTTACTTAAGAATACCCTTCTGGTTTCACATGTCTCGATATTCTATTACGTCACTCCCTAATATACTCAATACTCTTGACTAAATAACTAATTTTAGATAAATCATTTTATTTCAAATCATACAAGATATGAGTAAAACACAATAATCTTTCCTAATATTCATATAATGATTAATTGGAAAAATCAATGAAATATAAATAAAATAATGGAACAGAAAAGATAAGAGAATGCTAATGAATAATATATTAAGGTGCGGTTCCAAAGCAATCTTCGCTTTAATTGTCTTTACATAGGAATAGAAAAGTTCTGACTAAGCAAACATGAAAATAAAATATAAAGAAAACTGAAAAACAAAAATTGTCCATCTAACTTTTCACATCAATTCTGATGACCCTTGCTTATATAGGACACGGGGTACTTGGTGACCACTTAACACTAGATACACTTAGATACCAATTAATACAATATTCTGATAAATGCTAGGGTTTGGATATAGAAATATCCCAAGAGTGTCATGAAAATATCCCTAGATACACGTAGATACCAATTATTGTCTTCGCTCGGTGACGTACACTTCCAATAGCAGAATATCAAAATTTTCTCAAATTCTTTGAGAACAGCCTAAAGTAATTTATTTTTTCAAAAAAAGAACCCATTCTACAGTCGAGTTTTGCAACCTGGCTCTGATACTATTAAATGTAACACCCCAAACCCGGCCTAGACGTTACGGTCGAATCTTGGCAATGTCACATTGAAGTGTTTTGAAAGAGAGACCTAATTCAATTTTGATGTGAAAAACCCTTTTTAGTTTAGCAAAAACCTTTACCCCAATTGATTCCTCTAATCCGGTTATATAAGTAATTACTTTCGAAAAATTGTTTATTGCAGAAGCTTTGCTTTAACTCTCGTCTGTTATGAAATCGTGACTTTTGAAAAGCAGGTATCTTTTAAAAACCGCGTCTTAGAGCTAATAGGTTTAAATGAAAAACATAACCTAGATTTAAGTTTAAAAGTTAAGTAATGGCCTTATTAAAATCCAACATTAAAATAATAATCAAAGTAAATAAAAACCCAAAAGTAGTTTAAAGTGTGGCCGTCTCCAAGTCTCACGCAGCACCGAACCGTCTAAGCCTGGGGATTACCTGTACAGTAAAAACAGTTGGGTGAGTTTATGAAAACTCAATGTGTAATCCCAAGAATTACAATATTACAGAATCACTTTAGGCCTGGCCCATTTTAGTACAGATCAGAATCAGTGGGCCTAAGCCCATTACATTAACAGTATAGCATGCATACAAGATCCTACCCAACCAGCCTCTACACACCATCTCCATCCAAACCATAACTCCATGTGGGGATGTAATCGACCCACCCAACCCTACACTCCATAGTGTGGTACCAATGCGGCACTATCAGTAATGTGCAGCAGTGCTGCCAGAGTATTAGGCTATAGGCCATCAATATTATGCAGCGAAGTTGCTAGAACAGAACACTTCCTCCAGTCATAAATATACCCGAACCCCGATGTAATGCAACATACACAGTGTCATGCTAACATAATACAGAACATATACACATACATATTATTTCATGGCATGTATAATCATCTAGATATCATATAGGGTCAAATCTGTCATTTTACCAATGAGGAGTATTTTAGTTAATTTTTCCCCTTAGGGGCATTTTAGTCATATACCAGTGTGGGCCTAAGTATTTAAAGGCCCATCATTAAGCCCACGCGACACATACGATCGTATTAGTGCATAAATTTATTTATGGGCCAAGGCCCATTAAGCAGGCCCATGTGGGCCCACACAGTCGTGTGGCCCACCAAGCTCGAATTCGTCTTAGGCCATGTGTGTAACACAGCCAGAAATGTCATTAGCCATTTATCAGAGATTTCCACTCGTGGGGCCCATGGGCCCATTGGGCCCAAACAGCCCATTTCGGCCTAATTTATGAAATCGCCCATGGTGACCCTTTTTGCAACATAGGCCTACAATCCGTGGGCCCAACCAATCACATACGCGTTCGCAAGCCTATGTGGCCATAAGCCCATTTTTTGACTTTTCGACTTTTCGGCACCTCGGTATTCCGGCACTTTGCCGTAGTAATCTAATAGTGTGAAAAGGCACACTTGTTTTTAAGTTGCGCACTTACTCCCCTTGTACGAACCTATATTCCGACAAGAGATATGATTAGTCCCACAATCATTAATGAACATGAACACAAAACTCCAACGCTAGCCAATACTCACCTTGATTGAATAACAATCGGTTTCTACTTCTCTTAGGCTGCTTGGCTACAATACGTTCTCACCTTCCCGAGGATTTCCTAAATCACAACCATAATCCATTAATCACCAAAAAGAAGTTAGCCCTATACTAATCTAAAGAAATCGCATGCTCAAAAAGAGGAAAACATTCGGCCTATAAGAGAAAAATAAGAGGGAAAAGGGAAAAAGCCAATAACGTCGCAACCTTACCAAGGACCCAATGAAACTCGATCAAGGAGATCCGGCCGAGGTAGGAAGAACAACAAGATTGAGAAAGAGATATATTCGGCCACACTCAAAAACACCGAGAAGAAATATTGAAAGAAAAGGAGTAGGATTGCTAGCACAAAATGATTCGAAAAAATGAGCAGAAAAGAAAAGAAAAGAATTGCAACGGAGGGGAGGTAGTATCCAATTCGATTTAGAGACAAAAGACAAGAGCAAAGAAGAGAGGTGAGAATCGGCTAAAGAAGAATTGGTTGAAAATAAAGAGAAAGAGCAAAAAGGTAGATTCAAGAAAGAAAGAGAAATATGAGAGAGATCAAAATCGGTTCAAGGAGAAAGAATAGATATCAAAGAACACCACACACAATTTGGCTACTAGGGCAAAAGGGCATTTGGCCTAAGTCAAGAATCTAGGATGCGAGGGGAAAATGGAGTAGAAAAGCAAACAATATCCAATTTGTATTTAAGAGAAAAAGAAGCATGAAAGGAGAGGCAATTCGACACACTAGGATTCAGCAAAAGACCAAAAAGAATATTTTGGCAAAAACCGAAAGAAAAAAGAAAACACCACCACCTAATTTCAGCACTAAAATTCCTAAGACCAAATTTGACACTAAAGAGTTCACATATGGCACACCCCTCTTCCAAAATTCAAAAACCTTGATTTACTCCCTTACTTCCTCTACTAAACCGTACCAAACTCACCAAATCCCGTGAATATCTCCTCAAGACCAATTCAAACATTCATCCCAAGGAGTTTCGGTCAAATTCAACCACTCCCATAGCAAGGAGATAAAATTATTTCCCCATGGTGCAAGGAGAGGCTCGAACCTTAGACCCCCTTGCCAACATGCAACCCCACTACCACCAGGCCAACTAAGCTCTTTGTGATAAAAATTAATTACAATTAAACATAAGGCTTACACGCTAACGCCATGGTTTACTAAAGAGAAAAAATAAAAAATTTTGCACAAGCTTGGGTTTGATCCTCAAAACTTCTCAGGCACACCCAAACACTCCCAAATCACTTAGCCACCACACCATACATACAATTTGTGTTGGAACAAATAGAATTAAAGACTTCACAATTTTAAGGCATTACAACTCCACCCCCTAAAAGAAATTTCGGCCTTAAAATTTACCTGGTTAAAAAAGATGAGGGTATTGCCGTCGCATTACTTCTTCAAGTTCCCACGTGGCTTCCTTAGAAGTATGATTTCGCTATAGCACTTTAACCAGTGGAACCGACTTCTTTCTCAAACCCTTTGCATCACGGTCTAAAATCTGAATCGGCTCCTCCTCAAAGGTTAGATTAAGCCTAACCTCAATCTCCTCAACTGGCACAATATACGATAGATCCAAGCGATATCGCCTTAGCATAGAAACATGGAAAACATCATGAATATGGTTCAATTCTAGAGGCAACTCTAACTGATAGGCTACTGGTCCAACACGCCTCAACACATGGTAAGGCCCAATGAATTTAGAGCTTAGCTTACCCTTCCAACCAAATCTTACTATCTTCTTCCATGGAGACCTTGAGAAAAACCAAGTCCCCCACAGAATATTCAATCTCACGACGCCTAAGGTCAGCATATGAATTTTGCCTATCAGAAGCTTCCTTTAACCGATCTCGAATCAGTTTCACCTTATCTTTAGTATCTGATACTAATTCAGGCCCTAGAACTCGTCGCTCGCCTAGCTCAGTCCAACACGTAGGAGTATGACACCTACGACCATATAATGCTTCGTACGGTACCATCTGAATGTTGGACTGATAACTGTTGTTGTACGCGAACTCTGCCGACAGCAAGTAAGCTTCCCAGCTACCACGGAAATTAATTATATAGCCCCTTAGCATGTTTTCTAGAATTTTAATAAGTCTTTTGGATTGTCCATCCGTCTAGGGTGAAATGCGGCACTAAAATTCAACCTTGTACCCAGTGCTTCATGCAACTTCTTCCAGAAACGAGACGTGAATTGTGGATCTCTATTAGATATGATGGACACTGGCACCCCATACTGTCTCATAATTCTGCCACATACAATTTAGCCAACTTTTGCAATGAGTAGTCTGTTCGGACCGATATAAAATGGGCGGATTTGGTCAAACGGTCCACTATAACCCATATCAAGTCTTTCTTAGTAGGCGTTAATGGCAGCCCACTAAAAAGGTCCATGGTTACCCTTTCCCATTTCCAGAGAAGAATTTTCACTGGTTGCAATAATCCTGAAGGTAGTTGATGCTCAGCTTTAACCTGCTGACATGTCAGACATTTACTTGCGAACTTAGTAACCTTGCGCTTCAGTCTTGGCCACCAGTACAATTCACGTAGATCTCGGTACATCTTTTTTCCACTAGGGTGCATAGCATATGGACTATTATGTGCCTCTTGTAGTAAAGACTGCCTCAGTTCAAAGTCTTTTGGAACACAAACTCTGCCATGAAAACATAACACCCCTTCCTTATTCAGCCCAAAATCAGAAATTTCCCCACTTTCAATCTGCCAGAAACGAGGAATCAATGACTCATCCACTAATTGCTTATCCCTAATCTGCTCAGTCCACACCGGTTTAACTTGTACCTCTGCCAATAACCCACCATCATCGAACAAACTTAGGCGAGCAAATATTGCTCTTAGATTAGACATAGCCGGCTACTACATTAGCCTTGCTAGGATGATACTAGATTGAACAATCATAATCCTTCAGTAATTCTATCCACCTTCGCTGCCTCAGATTAAGCCCTTTCAGGGTGAGAAGATACTTGAGGCTCCTATGATCAGTGTAAATGATACACTTCTCACCATATAAGTAATGCCTCCAAATCTTAAGTGTGAAAACCACCGCAGCCAACTCCAGATCATGCGTGCGGTAGTTCGCATCATGGGTTTTAAGTGGCGAGATGCATAAGCAACCACCTTTCCCTGTTGCATCAACACACATCCTAACCCTATATGTGATGTATCACTATAAACGGCAAAATCCTTCCCAGACTCTGGCTGTAACAAGACAGAGGCTTCAGTCAGAATCATCTTCAATTTCTCAAAACTTTCCTGTTGCTTCTCAGTCTACGCAAACGGCACTCCCTTACGCAACAACTTGGTTGGAGGTGTAGCAATCAAGGAAAACCCTTCCACAAAGTGTCTATAATACCCTGCCAATCCTAGAAAACTTCGTACCTCAGATACACTTTTAGGTGGTTTCTAGTCTAGAACAACCTCAACTTTTTGAGGGTCAACCCTAATCCCCTCGGCAGATACCACGTTACCCAAAAACGTCACCTCGCGTAACCAAAATTCACATTTTCTAAATTTGGCATATAACTATTTTTCCCTTATAACTTGCAAGACAACCCAAAGGTGTGCATCATGATCTTCCTCAGTTCTTGAGTACACTAGAATGTCATCTATAAATACTACCATGAATCGATCCAAATAAGGTTGAAATACACGGTTCATTAGGTGCATAAAAGTAGCCGATGCATTCGTTAGCCCAAACGGCATAACCAGGAACTCATAGTGCCCATAGTGAGTCCTAAACGCTGTCTTGTACACATCTCTTCCTTCACTCTCAGTTGGTGATATCTAGAACGGAGATCTATATTGGAAAAGACCGAAGCTCCTCGAAGTTGATCGAATAGATCATCAATCCTCGGTGAGGGGTACTTATTTTTTATGGCCAGTTTGTTTAACTGTCGATAATGAATGCACATGTGCATACTCCCATCCTTCTTCACAAATAAGATCGGTGCTCCTTATAGAGACACACTAGGCTATATGAATCCTCAATCCAGCAGCTCCTGAATTTGATCTTTGAGTTCAACAAGCTCTTTTGGTGCCATTCTATAAGGGGTAATGGACACCGGAGTCGTACCAGGCAATAACTTAATCCCGAATTCAACTTCATGGTTCGACGGTAATCCCGGTAGTTCATCAGGAAACACATCAGAAAAATCTTTAACCGCTCTGAAATCCTTGACTGAGGGACCCTTGGAATTCAAATTACTAACATATGCTAGATATGTTTCACACCCTTTACGCACTAGTTTCTTGGCTCTCAAAGCAGAAATTACATTGGATAAATAATCACGGCGTTCCCCAATTATCACTATCTTATTACCCTCAGAAGTTCTTAATACCACCCGCTTAGCAGCACAATCCAGAGTCGCTTGATGCTTCACTAGCCAGTCTATTCCTAAGATTAAGTCGAACTCACCAAAGGGAAGTTCTATTAAATTTGCTAGAAAAGTTTCTCCCTGAACCTCCAAAGGTACTACTTTAAATAGTTTGTTCACCCTAATTGACTGTCCTAAAGGACTCAATAAAGTAACCTCACTAGCAGTAGTTTTACACATCACACTCAAAGTCTTGGATACAGTACATGCAATATATGAGTGCATAAACCCCACATCAATTAATGCAATATAAGGCAAGCCATGAATAAGGAACGTACCAGTTATCACATCTGGAGCGTCGCCATCTTCACGATGACGTACAACATATACCAAAGTTGGTTGCCTCGCCTCTGTAATACCAACACCTCTGCCAGGTGTTCCACGACCACGGCCTATGCCATTCTCGCCTCTGGCCTGACCATGACCAATCGACGGTTGCTGACCACCCCTCGGTGGTTGCACATTACCCATACCAGTCACCGACACCAACGCTGGCCTCTGTGGACAGTCTCTGATACGATGCCCCATCGATCCACATCTAAGACAGGCTCCAGTCCTCTTCCAGCAATCCTCATAGCAGCTTTTCCCATAATCAGCACATGCTTGCTACTCAGTAATAGCAATAGGAGGCCCCAATCTGACTGGCCCATCATACTTGGCCTTCCTCATAGACCTCTGAACAATGTTGGAATGCTCAGCACCCCTCTTGTTTTTCTTCTTGTCCTTGTCATGATTTTGACGCTCCGTACGTTTTACTTCCTCAGCAATTTTGGCTTTATCCACTATTATCGCAAAGTTTCACTCCCTCTGTGGAGCTATCAATACTCGAAGGCTATCTCTAATGCTGTCCTCAAATCGAACACATCGTTCATATTCTATAGCTACAATCCCACGAGCATACCGACTTAGTCGCAAAAGTTCTACCTCGTACTCAGATATCGATCTATCCCCTTGAACCAAGTTTAGAAATTCTTTCCTACGAGTGTCGAAATAGCTGGTGCCCACATATTTTCCTTGTAACGTAGACTTGAAGAACTCCCAGGTCAACTGATCAGGCTGAGCTCCCTCTTTCACAGTAAGCCACCATTGGTAAGCTTCATCTTGCAGCAGCGACACTGCCCCTTTTAACTTCTGTTTAGGGGTGTAGTCAAGATCATCCATTATCCGTTCTGTGGCCTGTAGCCAATATTCGGCAATGTTAGGAGCTATCCTAGAAATGCCACTGAAAATCTTTGCCCCGTTTGACCGAAGTCATTCCGTAATCGACCCACGACCCATTGTACCATTTTTGGGCCCAACGACCCTTTCCAATATTTAGAGCATAGCCTGAGATAGTGCGTCGTCCCCAGCTACTCGATCGTGTAATCCAGTCTCGTAATAGGTGAAGCCAGTGCCTCCCTAGTCTCATCATTTGACATGTGGCCCGATGCCGAGGACCCAACCCTAGCACTAGCACGGCTTCTGCCACGGCCTCGTGTAGCCCTTCCACCTCTGGTACTCATATCAATTTGCGTATTATTTGTTTTAAGAATTTTATGAATTAGCTTACAGTTTCAGTAATTATTAGCAATGTCTTATGATAGCGGATTTTTAAAGTTAGTTTTTGTAAATCAAAGTCTCACTACAGTTTTTGGTTTCCTACAGTTTCAGTCTACTTGATCAGAGTATCAAAATATAGTCTCATGTCTATAATAATCTCAGTGTTTGAAGATTTAAATAGATAACAGTATTTAGAACACTTACAGATTCGGCGTCAGAGACTCGGTGACCTACACTTCTAATAGCAGAATGTCAAAATTTTGTCAAATTCTTTAAGAATAGTCTAAAGTAATTTAATTTTTCAAAAAAAACCCATTCCACAGTCGAGTTTTGCAACCTAGCTCTGATACCACTAAATGTAACACCCCAAACCCGGCCCAGACGTTACGGTCGAATCTTGGCAATGTCAAATTGAAGTGTTTTGAAAGCGAGACCTTATTTAGTCTTGATGTGAAAAACCCTTTTTAGTTTAGCAGAAACCTTTAGCTTAATTGATTCCTCTAATCCGGTTGTATAAGTAATTACTTTCAAAAACTTGTTTATTGCGGAAGCTTTGCTTGAACCCTCATCTGTCATGAAATAGTGACTTTTGAAAAGCAGGTATCTTTTAAAAACCGCGTCCTAGAGCTAATAGGTTTAAATGAAAAGCATAACCCAGATTTAAATTTAAAAGTTAAGTAATGGCCTTATTACAATCCAACATTAAAATAATAATCAAAGTAAATAAAAACCCAAAAGTAGTTTAAAGTGTGGCCATCTCCAAGTCCCACGAAGCACCGAACCGTCTAAGCCTGGAGATTCCTGTACAGTAAAAATAGTTGGGTAAGTTTATGAAAACTCAATGTGCAATCCCAAGAATAACAATATTACAGAATCACTCTGGGCCTGGCTCATTTTAGTACAGATCAGAATCAGTGGGCCTAAGCCCATTACATTAATAGTATAGCATGCATACAAGATCCTACCCAACCAGCCTCCACACACTATCTCCATCCAACCCATCACTCCATTGGGGATGTAATCGACCCACCCAACACTCTACAGTGTAGTATCGATGCGGCATTATCAGTAATGTGCAGCAGTGCTGCCAGAGTATTAGGCCATAGGCCATCAACCAGAACAGAACACTTCCTCCAGTAAAAAATATACCCGAACCCCCATGCAATGCAACATACATAGTGTCATGCTAACATAATACAGAACATATACATATACATATTATTTCATGGCATGCATAATCATCCATATATCATATAGGGTCAAATCTGTCATTTAACCAGTGAGGGGTATTTTAGGCAAATTTGCCCCTTAGGGGCATTTTGGTCATTTACCAGTGTGGGTGTAAGTATTTTAAGGCCCATCATTAAGCCCAGCTGATATATGCGATCGTATTAGTGCAGAAATTTATTTATGGGCCAAGGCCCATTAAGCAGGCCCATGTGGGGCCACATAGTCGTATGGCCCACCAAGCCCAAATCCGTCTTAGGCCATATGTGTAACACAGCCAGAAATGTCATTACCCATTTATCAGAGATTTCCACTTGTGGGGCCCATGGGCTCGTTGGGCCCAAATAGCCCATTTCGGCCCAATTCATGAAATCGCCCATGGTGACCCTTTTTGCGACATAGGCCTGCAATCCGTGGGCCCAACTGATGGTCAATCTGAGCGGATTATTTAGATACATTGTGGTTTTGGAAGAAATTAGTGCAAAGCTACATTTTAGTGCTACTTTTCCCCCACAGACGGATGGTCAATCCGAGCAAATTATTCAGATACTCGAGGATATGTTGAGATGTTGCATTCTTGAGTTTGAAGGTATGTGGGAACGATACCTTCCATTGATTGAATTTACATATAATAATAACTTTCAATTGAGCAAAAAAATGACACCTTATGAAGCTTTGTACGATCGCAACTGTCGAACACCTTTGAATTGGATTGAGCTCAGAGAGAATAAAATATATGAGGTCGATTTGATCAAAGAAACGGGATAGAAAGTAAAAGTGATTCGTAAAAGTCTGAAAGCAGTGCCAGATCATCAAAAATCGTATGCAGACTTTAAATAGAAAGATATTGAATTTTAGATCAGGGACAACGTGTTTTTGAAAGTCTCACCGTGGAAAAACATACTCTGATTCGGTCGTAAAGGCAAATTAAGTTCGAGATTCATTGGGCCGTATGGGATTATTGAGCGTATCGGGCTGGTTGCTTACAAACTGTTATTGCCACTTGAGTTAGAAAAGATCCATAACGTGTTTCACATATCGATGTTTCGACGATATCGATCCAACCCATCGCATTTTATTTCCCCATCTGAGATTGAGATTCGATCCGATATGACATACAGGGAAGAACCGATCTGGATTTTAGATCGGGAAGTTAACGAATTAAGAAATAAGAAAATTTTATTAGTAAAAGTCTTATGGCATCGACACGGGATTGAAGAAGCTACGTGAGAGCCCGAGGATGCTACGAGAGAATGGTACCCAAACCTATTCACTGGTAAGATTTTCGGGGACGAAAATCCCTAAGGGGGGAGAGTTGTAACAGCCTGGTTTAGACCCTAATCAGAAATGTGGTTTTCGGGACCACAAATTCGAGTTAGAAAAATATTTTAATATTGTTTTTGGTGTCACAACATGTTAATTTATATGTGTAAAAATTTCGTGTGAAAATTTTATCGTTCGTGTGCTTGATTTTATAAAAGGACTTAATTGCGTAAAATGCAAAAGTGGCTAGCTATTTATGAAAGTGCTATATATATTGCTATGATTTTTATTATGTGGGGTCCTTATGTGGTAAATTGGCCATTAGCTAATAGAATGGATGGTTTTGGGCTTAAGTTACAATGTTTTCAAATTATTTTATAAAGGTTAACATAGTAAATTATGTGTTAAAATGAAATTTAATAAAATAAAACATAAAACCATGCATTATGTTCATCATCTTTGTCAAAACTTCAAAAGAAAAAGAAAGAAAAAGAACAAGCAAGGTTCAACCACTTTTAAGCTTGAATTAGGTATGTGTTTTGCTCGATTTTTGATAATTTTTACGTTTTTGAGATCGTTGCTTCGTGTTTTAGCTAGCCCATGCTTTAATTTTCTGAAATCATGATTAATTTGAGATTTGCCATTGTTGATAGCTTGATGATTTTTGTGTTTGAGGATGAAAAATAAATATATGTTGTTTGATTGTCAAGTTTAATTAAGTGATTTTTAGTAAAAATGCGGATTTAGGATTAAATTATGAATTTTCTAAATTGAGGGGTCAAAATGTGAAATAAATGAAAGAAATGGGCTGCTGGGGACCTTAGTGAAATTCGGCCAAGCTAGGGTGTGGTGAAATTTTAAATATTTTGTGTTTTACGAAAAAAGGGACTAAATTGTGAAAAATGTGAAATGTTAAGGGCTAAAGTGCAAATTGTTTTTTTTTTGTTTTTTTGGGTGAGTTTGAGTACATGTGTGATTAAATAAGTCTAATTTATATTCATTTAGATCAAGAAAATAGGATTTTGGAATTGGATCCGGGGAAATCTAAAGTTGTAGAATAGTCGTTCTGGTTTGTTCGTCTTCGTCCGAGGTAAGTTCATAAGTGAATAAATGATGTTAAATTGAATGTATTTATTTTGTACATAGCTGAATTGTAACACCCTAAATTTGGGCCTAAAAGTATTGGCTTTGAGTTTAGGTTCGGATTGAAGAGGGCTTGAATAATTTTGATGTTTTAAAAAAAATTAGTTAAAAAAAAAAGAGAAAAGAAATTATTATTATTATTATTAGTTTCATGTTTAGGTTAGTATTTAACTGAATTGGGAGGTACTTCTTGTGTGGGAAAAGTCCTGGGCTCGGCCCAGGACTCTAGCAAAAAAATTAAATTTTGCTTACTTAGGGAAAACTGAGCATTAGGCCTTATAATTAAATTGGGCTAAGTTTAGGCACAAAGGAAGTGCCTGGCCCAGTGGTGAGATGCGTTAGGCAGCAGAAAGAGGATCTGGGGTTAGATTCCCAGCATGCACAAGTTTGATTTTTTTTTTGCAAGCAGGGATCGTTGCAGGAAGGCCTTAAAAGAAGTTGTTAATGGATTATGCCGCAAGTGCGCCTGTGGCGCAGTGGCAGCAGCGTGCTAAGGGGGTTTGAGCGGGTGCGAGTTCAAACCCAAGGGCGTGTGTAACACCCTAAATTTGGGCCTAGAAGTATTAGGCTTTGAGTCTGGGTGCGGGTAGAAAACGGCCTAAATAATTTAGATGTTTTAAATATTATTATTAGGAAAAAAATTATTATTGTTATTAATTTAGTGTTTAAGTTTAGTGTTTAAATAATTTACGAAGGGTTATAGTGTGGGAAAAGTCTTGGGCTCGGCCCAGGGCTCTAGCAAAAATTCTTATTTTTGCCTCCTTAGGGAAATCTGGGTATTAGGCTTAATAAATAAGTTGGGTCAGAATTGGGCATAAAGGAATGCCTGGCCCAGTGGTTAGGCATGCTAAGCAGCAGGAAGGGAGGCTGAGGTTCAATTCCCAGCGTACACAAGTGTGGTTTTTTTTACAAGCAGGGATCGTCGCAAGAAGGCCTTAAGAGAAGTTGTTAACGGAGTTTAACACAAAGATATGGCGCAGTGGCAGCAACGTGCTAGATACACGGAGAGGGCGCAAGTTCGAGTCCTTACGTAGGAAAAAATTCTGTTTTATTTTTAAGCAGACCGGAACTGCAACAGGTAAGCCTTATAATCAATTGCAACGATATTATATCAAACAAAGAGCTGCGACGCCATGGCCAGTAGTGTGTTGTGAAGGCGCCATTAGCAGCGAGGTCGGGGGTTCGATCTACTGCAATCACCAATAAGAGTTTTTTTTAGTAAAGGGACGTCCAGTGTCCGGTTGTAAATGGGATGCTGCTAGGTGGATGTCGGCTGAGATAAGGATGGATTTAAAATGGGATAAGGGCAGTAACTGGTGAAAGAATTTGAATTGCATTCAAATTTGGTGGGGGGCTAAATCCAAGGCTGGTTAAGTGTCGAAGGAGTTCTCAAAATTTTGGCATTATTGTATTGTTCTTCTTTTGATTTTATGGGAATCGGTTTTGTATTATTTTTATAATCTTTTCTTCACAAATCTTTTACCCCTATTCTTGAATTTTTCCTTTCGTTATTTTTCTCGTTATAGCCGATTATAGGATTCCTTTTGCCTTGATTAAAGTCACAACTTACGTTCCTTTTATTCATTCAAATACTTCTTCCTCTTTACTCATAAATTCTAAAGGCTGAAACTGTATCCTTTGCGACTGATTTCCTCTTGGTCCAAACTTCTTCTATTTTTCTTCTTAAACCGAAATAAACATACCGCGGAATAGGTTCTAGAAGCTGAATCATTAAATCCGTTCTAGAAGCTGAATCATTAAATCCGTTCTCTACTCGTATTTTAGGGGATTAGATCTACAACAGATCTAAGATAAAAAAGGTGTTGAAACATTCGTGTCTAGTAAACCTTTGGTAAGTTATCAAAACTCCTTTTTCCATTCGTTATTTTGGGATGTAAGGCAAAAGCCGAAAAGCCAAAAATCCCTAAATACTTTAGGGAGGCTGTCGATGATGGTGATAGGTAATGGTAATTGTTTTAATTGGTTTATGTGTTCTAGTTGGCAAGGAAGGGTGATTTAGCAAGGAGGAACAAAGGCTTGGACGTGGAAGTGATCTAGATCTAGCAGGATCAAATCGACAAAGGTAAATAACTAGAACCTTAAAGATTGGCCGATTGTGATAAGCATAGATGGTTTCATAGATTCATGCGTGATAAGTATTCTTAATGACTGTAAGAAAATCGTGTGGAAGACCTCATCAACGTAATCGCAAATCAGGTGTGTAAACGAACACCCTCTAGTAGACTAAATCGGCAAAAGCTGAAAAGCCGAAATACCGGAATTCTGACATTTTGAGGGCTTGCGAGTGTGCAAACGCTCGTGGGCCGGTTATATTGGTAATTCTGATAAACGCGAATGGTAAAACTCTTGAGTGCGTGTTTTCGTGTACGTTGGCGACTTTGGGCCTCGGTGGACCGAATTTGGGCCAATGGGCTTATGGGCCCATTTTGGTAAAAATATGCGGTAAGTATTTTCTGGTAAAGCGTTATTAACTGTGATGAGCATGAAACTCCAACATTGATATAATTATTGAAATATCCCTTAGGGTGTGAAATTACTATTTTACCCTTAGGTGCAAAATGACCGTTATACCTCTAGGGCTAAATTTGGCTAAAATGCATGATTTATTGTTTCTGTACATTGTATGCCATGACATGATTATTTGATGCATAGGGATTGGGTTATATTGATGGAGGAAGTGCAAGTGGCAATGCCACGTATTCCGAAAAGGGGTTTTGCCCTAGTTTACCATTCTGGTGGGTTGGCCACACTATCTGATTATGCAGCTATGCTGCCACCGTGGAGAGTAACAGTTGGGTGGGTTGAGTAGTTTTCCCCACATGGAGAGTTTGGTTGGTACATGTGGAGAGTAGCGGTTGGGTGGGTTGAGTAGCTTCCCCACATACTGATATGGGTTTTGCATTCATGCATCAATATTACTGTTCTGCTACTGAATTGTGCCTATAGGCCGTATTAATATCTGAAAAGGGGCTATGGCCTAGATAAACCATACTAAATAGGGCTACGGCCTAGTAACCAAATACTGAATCGAGCTTTGGCCCATTTGATACTGAAATTGGATAAGGGCTTAGGCCCAGTGAGCTTGAGCTGATTTGGGCTCTGAATTGGCTTTGTTTGCACACTGAGTTTCCAAACTCACCCCTTTTTTTGCCATCTTTGCAGGTGAGCCCTAGATAGGTGGACTTGGAGCCGGAGGGATTAAGAGTGGCCATGTGGACTGCAAACGGACTATTTTCATCAAGTATTAAGTTATTTATAGTAATTTTGCTTAATTCACTTTTATTTGGTTTTGGGTTGTAATAAGGCCGCTTATAATTATTTTCTTAAATTATTTCATATTTAGCTTAGGTATGATTACATCTCGAGATTGAATAGCTCTAGGGTACGTTTTTAAAGATATTACTTGATTTCAAAATGTCGTGATAACAAAGCAAGACTTCCACAACAGAATCATTTTCAAAATTAATAAACTCTTCAAATAGATTCTAAGTTGATTTGTTTACCATAATCTATCACTAGGTTAAAGTGTGGCAATGGTCGTGTGCATGTCTAGGAGTGGATCTAAGAAGAGCTTGGTACTTAAGCAGTCTATTTGACTCACCTCCTCTTTTCTGGAATCCTACCTGGTGTACAGCTTCCATTCACTTTAATCCATAACAAAGAAGATTTGATTTTCCGATACTTAAACTGTTTTAAAAATAACATGTTTCTACAAAGTACAAGGATTTACAAGCTTTCATAATTTTCCATAAAAGTTGTTGGCAACGTTTGAAAAGGGAATGATTATTTTAATGAACCACGTTTTGAAAAATAAACAAACACAAGTTGAGGTTTTATACAAGTTTAACAGTAGAAGTTTCTAAACACTAAGAAGGGTTTTCAATGGAAACATGGTTTTCGAAAAACACTTCAATGTGACATACTAGACTTGGCCGTAACGTCTGGGCCGGGTTTGGGGTGTTACAGCATGTGAAATTTTGGTTTTATTTTTAGTAACCTGTAACTGAAGCGGATAAGGGTTATAAATAATTGCAATGGTATTATATTGAAAGCAAAGACGCATCGCAGTGGCCAGCAGCGTGCGTGGGTTCCTGGAGATCCCGAGTTCGAGTTGCTGTGCACACTGGAGGACTGTCTTTTTGCTGCATGCATGGGGAGAGTTGTTGTGAACTCTCCCTAGCAGCAGATTGGGTCGACTGATAGGTGGAAAAGGGGGATAAGGCTGCTGCTATGCGGTGGGAAGAAATTTGAATGAAATTCAAACTTTGTTATTAGCTAAAATCATGGAATTTGATTTTGGGAAGGATTCTTTTTATGTCGAAATAGACTCATTCGGCTATAGGAAATAAGTGCCGAAAAGGCTCTTTAATTTTGGCTTTTATGATTCGTTTTTCTTTGGTTGGTTTGGAGTTTTTTCATTGTGTTAGCCGATTTTGTTTTTATTCTTTCTTCAATCGGTTCTTATTTTTTTTGTTATTTTATTTTATTTTTACTCATCTTCTCTTCTTCATCTTCTTTATATCTCCAATTGTAAAACCTCTCCTATTTAACCTTATTAGTCGATTACCACCAAAAGCTGAAACCCCACTATTTCTTCAATCCATTTAGCCGAACCTTACAACATCCCTACCCCCTGTCGATATCTCTTTTCTTTTCCACTATAATCTCTACCTTTCTCTCTTTTATTCTATCAAAAGCTGAACCTCTATATCCAGAGTGATTCGAGATTTAAACCTCTAGATCCGTTCGTTATTCGTACTTTAAGATTGGATTTGCATCAAATCTGAGATAAGAAGGTGTTTGGAAACGATTCGGGATTAGTAAACCTTTGGTAAGTTATCGGAACCTCCTGTCTATTCGTTATCTTTGGATTTAAAAAAGCCGAAAGTCCCTAAAAAAGTTTAGGGAGGCTGTCGACTATAGTGATAGGTAATGCTAGTTTTTTCTAATCGGTTCTATGTGTACTTGTTGTGAAAGCGGCAATCTAGCAAGGAGCATAGGAGGCTTGGATCTTTGGAACGACTAGATCTAGATCTAATCACTAGTTTCGGCAAAGGTAAGAACTCAAGGGCCTTAGGTGATGTTGGTCGAATATGGTAAGCTAGATTACATTCGTTATCATTAATTCGTAAATTTAATTTGTTAAGTGATCGATTGTAGGAGAAATCATATAGGAGATCTCATCGGTAAAATTACAAATCAAGTGTGTAAACGAACACCCTTCCGTAGTCTAAATCGGCAAAAGCTGAAATGCCAAAATTTTGGCATTTCGTGGGCTTGCGAGTGTGTGAGCGCTCGTGGGTCAGTTGGAAGTGATAGATCTGTAACCGAAATTGGTAAATTTGGTGAGTGCGCGATTTCGTGCACTTCGGTAAGTTTGGGCCTCGATGGGCTAAATACGGGCCCAATAGGCTTACGGGCCCATACGGGTAAAAGTAAGTGGTAAGTGTGTTCTGGTATACTGTAGTCTGTTAAACTAGACTTAGAAATTGGGCTAAACGGGCTTAAAATAGCTAGATGACACTGTAGGGCCCAATAGGGGTTTTAGGGCCCAATAACTAAAAACTGCTAAAATGGGCTAAATTAACTACTGGGATGAAAGTTGGACTATTAAGGACTAAAATGTGCATAAAACCCTAAAAACTGGTATAATTACTAAAATACCCCTTAAGGGTGAAAAATTACTATTTTACCCCTAGGTGCAAAATGACTGTTATACCCCTAGGGCTAAATTTGACTGAAATGCATGTTTTACTGTTTCTATTCATTGTATGCCATGACATGATTATCTGTTGCATGGGACTGGGTTTATTGATGGAGGAAGTGTAAGTGGCATTGCCACGATTACTGAAAGAGGCTTTGCCTCGTATTGATTACTAAAAGAGGCTTTGCCTCGTACTGTTTACTGAAAGGGGCTTTGCCTCGTTATACTGTTAGTGGCATGGCCATATTATCTGAGCAGCTATGCTGAGACTGTAGAGTGTAGCAGCTGTGTGGGTTGAGTTGTTTCCCCACATGGAGTGTTTATGGTTGGTACAGGTGGAGTGTAGCGGATGGACATAGGATGGGCTTTGGGCTTTGCATACATGCATTATTACTGATCTGTTACTGTAATGGGCCTACGGGTCGTACTATTATCTGAAAAGGGCTAAGGCCCAGTTTATTGTATCTGGATAGGGTTTCGGCCCAGATATTACTGAGACTGGATAGGGCTTAGGCCTAGTGGGCTTGAGCTGATTTGGGCACTAGATGGGCTTTCTTTGCACACTGAGTTTCCCAATCTCACCCATTTCTCTTCCATCCATGCAGGTGAGCCCTAAACTGGTGGACTTGGAGCTGGGAGGGATTCAAAGTGGCCACATGGATCAGACTGTTGGTTTTTAATTAAGTCATTTTATTTCCTCATTTATTTTTAATTATTTTATTTTAGATTTTTAATTATTTATTTACACTATACTTTAAACGATTTAAACAAGGCTGCGCGGGTTTTCTCAAAATCAATCAATGTTTTCAAAACAAAGCACTCGTAACAAATGAATAATAAGTCAATGAATAAGATAAATTTTAAACGGTTAGTGGATAGGACAAACTCAAACTAAACCTGGATTTTCTTCCCAAATTACAAGTACGGTTTTACAAAACTCACCCTAATCTTAGTAACTAGGTAACATGGTTAGTTCGTCGTTGATGTGACACACCAGACTTGGCCGTAACGTTTGGGCCGGGTTTGGGGTGTTACATGAATTAAATTTTATGTATGTATAACTACTTAGTCAAATTAACTTTAGCATAGAATGATGTGGTACAAGTATGAAACGATTGAGTTACGACATCCGGAAGCCTCGTATGAACCTTAGGAATAGTTAGGATACATATGTCATGACATAGTATTCCAATATGTGATTTCATGGAAGACCACGTATGGGACGTTGGCATTGTACGAGCTTTTTGATTTTCTTAGTATCCTTATTGATTCCGAATGGTTCAACTAGTAATATTGATTTAAGACCGAATGTGAAATCGAGCTAAATAGTTCAAGTACATGTGAAGTTAAATGTTCATGAAAATAAGGTAAGTATAGTACTTGATATGCTAATATAATTAGACATGTTAAAGAGTGATTTATGTGTACATGAGATAGTTTATATTCGGCCAAGATGAAAATTTTAATGCTAATGTTAATTTGATTATTTATTTGCTTATGGCTTACTAAGCTATCTAAGCTTATTGTGTGTGGTTTTGATTGATGTTTTATAGATTTTGGAAGCTAGTTATGAGCTCGGAGATCGTCAAGGAAATCTGTCACACTATCGATCGTTATTTCGGTACTTTAAAAGCTTGAACTTTGAACATATGGCATGTATAGGCTAGCACTTGTTTTGTTTAATTTTGAAATTGTATATAAAGCCATGCGAAAATGGCTAGAGATGATGCTTATGTTTATGCATTTCGGTCATGGTATATGTGTGTAGTGTGTTTGGTATTTGATTTTGGTATGAAGTATAGATATATATATGAATTATGCTTAGTTCACTTTGGTAAGATTGATATATGGTTGATGGATGATTTTTGGTTGTGGCTAGTTATTGGCTTATTAGTAGAATATATAATTTGAAATTTTGAATTGGTGTGAAAGTGGTAAATGATGTGCTTATGTATTCGACTAGTGATGAGTTAAATAAATACTTATGCTTATGACATGATTGCTTGTGGTTTGGTATTTGATTATCAAGTTGTTGGATTCATGTTTGGTAAGTAATGAGTTTTATATATAGATGGTGGTATATTCGGCCATGATATTTAATTCAATTTGATAAATAGGCAATATATGTATTTGGTATGTATATATATGTATAAATATATAATGTGATGCTGTATGTATTGGTCATTTTTGTTATTTATCACCCTTACTTAAGAATACCCTTCTGGTCTCACATGTCTCAAGATTCTATTACGTTACTCCCTAATATACTAAATACTCTTGACTAAATAACTAATTTTAGATAAATCATTTTATTAATCAAATCATACAAGACATGAGTAAAACATAATAATCTATCCTTATATTCATACAATGATTAATTGGAAAAATCAACGAAATAAAATAATGGTATAGAAAAGATATGAGAATGCTAATGAATAATATATTAAGCTGCGGTTCCAAAGCAATCTTTGCTCACAATTGTCTTCACATAGGAATAGAAAAGTTCTGACTAAGAAAACATGAAAATAAAATGTAAAGAAAACTGAATAACAAAAATTGTCCGTCTAAGTCTTCACACCAATTTTGATGACCCTAAGGTTGCTTATATAGGCAACGGGGTACTTGGTGACCACTCAACCCTAGATACACTTAGAAACCAATTAATACAATATTCTGACAAATGCTAGGGTCTGAATATAGAAATATCCCAAGGGTGTCGTGGAAAGAATCAACCATATTTTGACCTGCCATAGTCGTGTCGCCGTGACGTGGAAAGGCTTCTTGTCACGATGTCGCCATCGTGATTGCTTTCCCATAATCATTATGTCTTCGTGACAAGAGGAAACTCCTTGTCACGTCGTCAAGTGCTTTCCTGACCTTGGTAGGTTCGTTGTGCTATCGGGCTCCCTTGACTCGTGGCTTGATCATTATCCTTTGTATTCTTGGACCTGAATTGGCATCCTATACACTTAAATAGCCCAATAGTGACTTATGAGGCCCGAGGCTGCCTTACGGGTCATCAAAATAGCAAAAAATGTGTAAAAACATTTATTTTTATTAATATTTAGATCCTAACCTACTACTACTGAAAATGTAATAGTTAATTATAAAATGCCAAGAAAAGCTCGTCAAATGCCGAAATGTACTTAAACTACCACTATTATTGGTGATAGGTCAAATACCCCCATACTTGAGTCCTTTCTTATCCTCAAGAAAGTTAAACAAAAATAAAAGTAAAACAAAATTAATTGAAACAACTTAAAAGAAGAAATAAACATGTAAAAGATAAAATGTACTTGAACTAGTATGATGCATTAAATCGAATAGAAAAATATTAACAAGATAATGTAAGTAAACATATAACTCTAGAATGATATACAATTGACTTATAATTTCTAAAATTAGACAGGTTAGTTCAGTAAATTACAAAGTAAATAAATAAAAGAATATTAAGTATAAGTATCCATCAAAACAAATATTGTAACAGCCCGATTTAGACCCTAATCAGAAAAGTGGTTTTGGGACCACAAATTCGAGTTAGGAAAATATTTTAATATCGTTTTTGGTGTCTACAACATGTTAATTTTTATGTGTGAAAATTTCATGTGAAAATTTTATCGTTCGTGTGCTCGATTTTATAAGAGGACTTAATCGCGTAAAATGCAAAAGTGGCTAGCTATTTATTAAAGTGCTATATTGCTATGATTTTTATTATGTGGGGTCCTTATGTGGTAAATTGGCCATTAACTAATATCATGGACGGTTTTGGGCTTAAGTTACAATGTTTTCATATTATTTTATAAAGGTTAATATAGTAAATTATGTGTTAAAATGAAATTTAATAAAATAAAACATAAAACCATGCATTATGCTCATCATCTTTGCCGAAAATTCAAAAGAAAAAGAAATAAAAAAGAACAAGCAAGGTTCAACCACTTTTAAGCTTGAATTAGGTATGTGTTTTGCTCGATTTTTGATTATTTTTACGTTTTTGAGATATTGCTTCGTGTTTTAGCTAGCCCATGCTTTAATTTTCTGAAATCATGATTAATTTGAGATTTTCCATTGTTGAAAGCTTGATGATTTTTGTGTTTGATGATGAAAAATAAATATATGTTGTTAGATTTTCAAGTTTAATTAAGTGATTTTTAGTAAAAATGCGTATTTAGGATTAAATTGTAAATTTTATAAATTAAGGGGTCAAAATGTGAAATAAATGAAAGAAATGGGCTGCTGGAGACCTTAGTGAAATTCGACCAAGCTTGGGTGTGGTGAAATTTTGAATATTTTGTATTTTGCGAAAAAAGGGACTAAATTATGAAAAATGTGAAATGTTAAGGGCTAAAGTGCAAATTGTTTTTTTGTGTGTTTTTGGGTGAGTTTGAGTACATGTGTGATTAAATAAGTCTAATTTATATTCATTTAGATCAAGAAAAGAGGAAATTGGAATTGGATCCGGGGAAATCTAAAATTGTCGAATAGTCGTTCTGGTTTGTTTGTCTTTGTCCGAGGTAAGTTCATTAGTGAATAAATGATGTTAAATTGAATGTATTTGTTTTTACATAGCTGAATTAAATTTTATGTATGTATAACTACTTAGCGAAATTGACTTTAGCATAGAATGATGTGGTACGAGCATGAAACGATTGAGTTACGACGTCCGTAAGCCTCGTATGAACCTTAGGAATAGTTAGGATACATATATCATGACATAGTATTCCGATATGTGATTTCGTGGAAGACCACGTCTGGGACGTTGGTATTGTACAAGCTTTTCGATTTTCTTAGTATCCTTATTGATTTCGAATGGTTCAACTGGCAATATCGATTTAAGACCGAATGTGAAATCGAGCTAAATGGTTCAGGTACATGTGAAGTTAAATGTTCATGAAAATAAGTTAAGTATAGTTTGAGATGCTAATATAATTATATATGTTAAAGAGTGATTTATGTGTACATGAGATAGTTTATATTCGGCCAAGATGAAAATTATAATACTAATGTTAGCTTAATGATTTATTTGCTTATGACTTACTAAGCTATCTAAGCTTACTCTGTGTGTGTTCAATTGATGTTTTATAGATTTTGTTAGCTAGTTACGAGCTCGGGGATCGTCGAGGAAATCTGTCACATTATCGATCGTTATTTCGGTATTTTAAAAGCTTGAACTTTGAACATATGACATGTATAGGCTAGCATTTGTTTTGGTTAATTTTGAATTTGTATATAAAGCCATGTGAAAATGGCTAGAGATGATTCTTATGTTTATGCATTTCGATCATGGCATATGTGTGTGGTGTGTTTGGCATTTGATTTCAGTAGGAACTAATGATATATATATATATATATATATATATATGAATTATGATTAGTTCTATAACAGCCCAGTTTTTACCCTAGTCGGAATAGTGGTTTCGACCACAAATCTGAATTAGAAAAATATTTTAATATTATTTTCCATGCTATAAGTATGTAAATTTATATCCGTGAAATTTTCGTGATTTATTTTGTCCATTTGAATGTTTAATTTGAAAAAAAAGGACCTAATCGCATAAAAGGTAAAAGTTGTGCTCTAATTGATTATGTGCTTAATTGCCATGGCTTATTAAATGAAAGGTCCTCACATTGATATTAGACCATTGGTAGTGGAATTTGACATAAATGGGCATTAATTGAATGTTTTGAAATGGTTTTTATTAAGGTTAAATTTGTAAATGGGTTAATAATGTTTTTATTAATTAAAGAAAACAAAATGGTGGCCATTTTATCATCTTTTATGGCCGAATGAAGCAAAGAAGGATGCTAAAATAGGGTTTGAAATTTTGGCACTCATTTTGGCTAATTTAGGTATGTTCTTTGATCCATTTTTGATGATTTTTTATGTTTTTGTGATTGTTGCTTAGTCTACTATCAAGCCCATGTCTCAATTTAAGAAATTGATGAAGATTTTGAAATGTGCCATTGATGAAATTAAAAGCTTTGTCATAATTGTTGATAGAAAATAAAAAATATGTGTGAGATTAACATGTTTTGTCCCTAGATTTTTGACGAATTTGGCTAAATTGCGCTAAATTGTGAAAATGAGAAATTGGAGCACTAAAATGTGAAATAAGTGGAATATATAGGCTTACATGTGCTATGTGAATCTTCGGCCTAGCTTTGGTAAAATGAAATTTTGTGATTTTGTGAATTAGGGTCTAAAATGTCAAAATGTGAAAATGTGAGGCTAATTTGTAAAATGCCCTAATTATGTGTTTGTGGATTAAAATGAATGAATTGTGTTATTGAATAGTTAAATTTGAATTTATTTAGATCAAGAACAAAAGAAAACAAAATTAGATGGGGGGAAATCGAAAGTGATCGAGTAATCGTTTTCATCCGTTCGAATCCTACGAGGTAAGTCGATATACAAATAAATGTGTTAAATTGAGTTATTATTACTTATATGATGTTTGAATTGTTTTGAATTGCTATGAGAGCCGAATATGTGAAATTCTGAAATAATTCCAAGTATGTGACGACATCCGAAAAGCCCCGTATGAACCTAGGAATAGTTAGGATACATATGTCATGACATAGGATCCGATATGTGATTTCATGTAAGACCACGTCTGGGACGTTGGGATTGTATGAGTTTTTCGAGTTATCTGCATATCCTATTTGATTTTGAGCAGTTCAACGGGCATTCTGAGAAAGTGAATGAGTATATGAATGTTCATCCGATTCACGTATGTTTGAATTTTATAAGAAATTTGACAATGAAAGGAAAGTATATGTGTACTCATGGTTATGTGATAAGTGTAAGAATTGGTTGAGAAAAAGATGGTTGTATGCAAGTGAACTATGAATATATATGAGCTATGAGAGAAATATGGATTTGATATTGTGTTATGCCATGAGATTCATGAATGAATTGGTTTATAATTGAGTTATGTAATAAATTTATTTGTATTTGGCTTACTAAGCTCTTTGTAGCTTACTTTGTGTGTGTTTGCATTGTTTTATAGATATCGAAGCTATCGGGAGCTCGGCAATCATCAATGATCATCACCACACTATCAAACTTTATCTTGGTACCTTTTGAAAATATGAATAATGTATTATGGCATGTATAGGCTAGAAGTACTTTGAATATATTTTGAGTTGTATATATGTCTTGCCATGTGATATGGCTTGATAATGGTTGTGAATATGGTTTGATTTTTGGTACATGTTTTGTGTTTTGAAAAGGTATGTTTTGATGATCATGAAAGACCAATATGAAATGGTTATGATATGTGCTTGAATATGAAATTGGTAAGTTATGACATGAGATTGAATGAGATTTGAAACATATGATTTGGTATGAATTTTGACGTGTTTTGATATGATTTATTATGGAAATTGAATATGAATTTGGTTGAGGAATGTATGATATGAATTGTGCATATTTTGGTTGTGAATTGGTTGAGGAATATTGATATGAAATGTATTAGTTTTGGCTTGTAGGAATGACCCAAAATGGGTGGCAAAGTTGGCTTTTCAAATGGCCTATTTTTGTCCACACGGGCAGAGACACGGGCATAGTACACGACCGTGTGTCCCATGGGGTACCCTTTACAATTAAGTAAATATACCTTACAGTTTTGACATGGCCTGGAGACACGGGTGTGTCTAATGGCCGTAGGTGGCACACAGGCTGGCACATGGGCGTGTGGTCGGTCGTGTGACCCAAGTCAGTAACCTCCTTAAATTTCATACGGCCTGGCACACAGGCGTGTCCTCGGCCATGTGGTGCAAGTCAGAATGTATGCCCTATTTTGCCATGGCCTAGACACACGGGCGTGTCTAATGCTGTGTGAGGCACACAGCTTGACCACACGAGCATGTGACCTCTATACCTTTGAAAAATGTTAAGTTTTAGAAAATTTTGTGTGAGCTCAGTTTAGTCCTGACCTTCTTTTAATGCATGTTTAAAGTCTTATAGACCTTCTAAAGGGACTCTATGTGTATGATTTGTTATATTTGATGATGAATGATAAATATGTTTGTAAATGTTTCGATAAGTCCGGTAACGCCTTTTAACCCTAGTCTAGCGATGAATACGGGTTAGGGGATTGATATATGGTTGATGGATGAGTTTTGGTTGTGGTTAGTTATTGGCTTATTATTAGAATGTATAATTTGAAATTTTGAGTCGATGTGAAAGTGGTAAATGATGTGCTTATGTATTCGGCTAGTGATGAGTTAAATAGATACTTATACTTATGACATGATTGCTTGTGGTTTGGTATTTAATTATCAAGTTGTTGGATTCATGTTTGGTACGTAATGAGTTTTATATATAGATGGTGGTATATTCGACCATGATATTTAATTCAAATTGATAAATATGCAATATATGTATTTGGCATGTATATATATATGTATATATATATATAATGTGATGCTGTATGTATTGGTCATTTTTGTTATGATTTATAATGGAAAATTTAGCTTAATTTGAATGGTAAAAACTTGTATCACTTTTGTGGTTATTTTTAATTGCCGAATAGATGAGAAGAGAATTGGTTTTGTGCATGCATTTTAGGCGGGGTAATTAGCATGCAATAGGATGTACTTTTAGTTGTTATTTGTACTCAAGATGGTTTAATTTAATATGGTTATATGCGTATAAATTTGTGATAATAGAAGATGTATATGTGGTCAAAAATGTTTAATTGATTTGGTTGTGTATATGAAATTTTGGCATGAATTATGGCATATGGAAATTGACATGTTTTGAATCGGTTAAAGTACTTGGAAAATGGCTAATGTTAGAGAAGTGAGTAATTTATGAACTAGTCATATATGCATTTGAAATTCGGTCATTTGGAATTTGCTTGTTTGTATTTGTATAATTTTGCCTATTTAGCTGTGAGATATAGTTCAACTTAAGCTAATATGTGCATGTGGGAAAGCTTATAAATGAATGTATTATTGTAAGCTGAATATATGATAATGAAACATGAATGATGGTTATTTTAGGAGTTCAAATACCATAATTTATAGTCAATAGGTTTGGCTAATAGAAATATAAAGTGTATGTGATATGATATGTTATATATATTTTAATGAGTTCGGCAAAGTGATTAAATAAATAATGTTGATATGTTCAAATTTCTAAAGCGTGATTAGTATATGTTTTATAAATGATAAATCATATTGGTTTATGTTTGATTAAGTAATGCATATGTACGAATGTTATAGGTTGAGAACTATATAGTTCGACTCAGTAATTATGGAACATGTTCAATTTAGTTATGATGTATATTATATTGAATTATAATTTTTAGATTGGCTTTATGATTCATGTCTACAATTATAGCTTAAGTAACTTGTGGATATTCAACTTTAGTAATGTTTGTCGGTTCTAAGCTGTGTTTTGTTCGTTAATGCCTCATAACCCTAATCCGGTAATGGATACGGGTTAGAGGTGTTACAGATATATATATATATAAATATAAAATTATGTTCAAATGAATATAAGTGAGAAAAATTATCAAAACTTGGCCATTTTCCAAGCACTATTTCTCACCCATTTGTTCATCCACCTACACAAACACTTTAATTCATCCAAAAGTCAATCCAAATCATTTAAATCAAGCCAGACTCAAGTCTCAAGCATATCATATTACTTTATAAATCCATATTTATAAACTTATCTATTTGATCATAAATATTTAATATCATACTAATATTCATAAACCACATTAAGAACTTATATCAAACATGAAATTAACTCATAAGTTCATATAATAAAACATATTCATCACAAGCCATTCCAATGGCCATCTACAACCAAAACATTTGTATGCCAACATTGGCTAACCAAACCTATACATTCCATTATATCTAAAAATAATTTCATAATTTTACCGAAGTAAGCTGATGGATAGTGTGAGTGATCTCCACCAAGCTTCCAACCCAATGAGCTTCCGAGTACTATAAAACAAAATAAATAGCACTAAGTAAGCTTTCCATGCTTAGTAAGTTCGTATAACGGGAAATTAACTTACCATGCATTTACATTTATAGTATACATGCAAAAATACATCCAAAGCAATTTATCCATTAGCCTAACACACATAACCTCAACAACATGTAAATAATATATTTCATAAATGTATCAATTACAGTGATGAGCTCATCAACTGTTAGAATTCCATATATTTCATGTATATACTGAATACAACTTTATTTTGAGTTCACTTTTACCCGTAGAATCATTTAAGATCTCTATGGATATGAGGGTGTTACACATAAGTGTACAAATCAGGAATCTGTCAATTCATAACCGAGAGTACCCATTAGAGCACTTAACCAGAAAGCACACTCTCAGCCATATAACAGAATGCTCATATGAGCTTGTAACGGGAAGCTTATCTCGGTTTACTAATGGGAAGCTCATAAGAGTCATAATTAGAAAGCTCGTGCGAGCTTACAACAAGTGGCTCTGAAGAGCAATTAAACAGAAAGCACCTGTAACACCCCTTACCCGTATCCGATACCGGGACAAGGTATGAGGCGTTACCTATCTCAAACACAAGCATCAAAACATTTTTGAGACGATAAATTTTCGTCCCAATTTAAAACTTTTCAAAACACTGTCTTACAACCTTTAATATGGACCTGCGAGGCCTAGAACATGATTTGGAAATAATCTGGGACTATTCTGAGTACTTAGAAAAATCTCAGTAAAAGCAACTCAAGAAGCAGGGCACAAGCCCGTGTGGATGGGCAACACGCCCATGTGGCCTCATTACATGCCGGTGCTGAAGGCTTATGTGAATCACACGGCCTAAGCACATAGGGACACACCTGTGACCCTCATCCATATGGATTTATTTTCTAACTTCAAACTTACAGGAGTTTTCACGTGGCCTGACATATGCCCGTGTCCTTCACACGGCCATGACACGCCCGTGTCCTAGCCCGTGTGTGAAAACCTTGACATTCTATTTCTGATGTCAGTAACTCTTAAGGGTCACATGGCCGTGGCATACCCCCGTGTGCTAGGCCATGTCTTTCACATGGTTGAGACACACGGCTACGTCTCAGCCTGTGTGGTTACTATTGAGCATGTAACACCCCAAACTCGACTTATAAGTTAGGCCCGAATCTGGCGTGTCACATTGAAGTGTTTTTCGAAAACCTTGTTTTCATTGAAAGCCCTTCTTGTTTATAATTTGTTGCCAACTAAACTTGTGTTTGTTTAATTTCAAATCATGGTTTATGAAAAATTTAATCACTTAAAAACGTTGTTAATATCGTTGTAAATCTTTTTGAGTTGTGGAAGCTAATTTAAAGTAAAGAAGTTTAAAACGTACGTTTTAGAAAACACAAATTGGTTTGAAAACTCGTTTTATCCTAATCTAGCAATTATAAATAAGAAATCAAAACCCAATTAGAAGTTAAAATCTTCAAGTGGCCTTATTACAAGAATTTAAAACCCAAATATAAAAATATTTAGAAGTAAATAATCAAAACAGAAAGCATAAGCAGTGTGTAGTCTTCTCCGAGTCCCTCGCAGCACCGAACCGCCTAACGCTGGGGATTACCTGAAAAGGTTAAAAGCGGGTAATCCCCTGACTAAAGTAACAGTCAGTAAATAGAAACAGAATCAGTTTGGGCCTGAGCCCATTAACAGAAACAATACAGTTTAGCTCAGAGCATAAGTGGGCCTAAGCCCAATACAAATCATTTGGGTCTCAACCTATAACAGAATCAATTGGGCCTAGCCCGTATCAGAATCAACTGTGCCTATCCCATATCAAAAACAAAGCATAAATGAATGATGCATGATGCATGCAAACCCATCCAACCAGCACACCACTCTGTCTAACCTTGCATAGTCTATGAGGATATAATCAACCCACTCATCCAACACACCAAGCTTAGCACCGGTTGTGGCACTAAGTCAATAGAACGGGTCAAAGCTATAAACAAAACAACATAGAGCCATAATCAGAATGGGACAATAAAATAGCACTAGCATAAATGCCTCCCACCAAGATTAGCAGAGAAATAACACAGAAATGAGTTAGTACACCAAGGGCAAGTGCAAGAACAATATTCGGCCAAAGAGTAGATTGTATTAGAGAGGCAAAGGAAAAGAAGAAAGAACAAGAAAGATTCGGTCACAAGAAGTCAAAACCGCAAGAGATGGAGAGGTAGGCAGACAATGAATATTCGGCCAAATCATGGAAGGGAGGAAAAGAATTACTTGTGAAAGACAAGAGGGTTGTATTCGACTTTAGAGAGAAAGAAAAGTAAATGGAGAGAAAGAAGAACAACAATCGGCTAAGTCAATTGCTTGAGTGGAAGATTGAGAGTATTTGACCACTAATGGTGAAGAGTAAAAAGAGAGGTGTACAAGAAGGAGAAAAGTGACAAGATTCTGTAGAAAATAGAAGGGAAGAAATAAACGCAACATACTAAAACAAGTGCTAGATTTGGCCTTTGAGAGGACAGAAAAGGTAACAAACCTGAGAGTAAAAAGAAGGAAATTCGGTAATGCCTACTTTTTCAGAAAAGAAAAATAAAGTGACTAAAAGCTGAAAAGTGCACAAAACCGAACTTTTAATTCCCTAAGAAAATTCGGCTACAAAACCTCCCAAATTGAAATTCCCTGAATCACTCCTCCTATTCCTCCTCCAAATCCACCAACCTTCATCCAAATCCCATGAATCTCTCCCCCAAGACCAATTTCACAACCACCTTGGTAGAATTTCACTACAACTCAAACATTTGCGTCACAGTTGCAAAAATGAATACCCAAAGCTCCCTCCAAGACTCGAACCTCAGATTTTCTACCACCCCATAACGCCTCTTCCACCAGGACACACTACTCCTTGTGACGCAAAACAGTCACAACTAAATATAATCGCTATATGCTAGTATTCAAGTTTACTTATGAGAAAACCAAAATAAATTGCAAGAGCCAAGACTTGAACCAAAGCTCCCTTGCAACCCTAATGACACCACAACCACTAGGCTACATGCTTCCTTATGTCTTAAGTCCACCACAAATATTAATAAGGCCTTCAACCTAACGCCACACTCATTTAAGGGAAAAACTAAAATTTTTGCTAAAGCCCTGGTTTGGACCCAAGACTTTTCCAACACTTCTCAAGACCCCTAACCACTGAAGCAGACATTTAATTGTGATATTTTCAAGCACAATTTCACATTTATAAGCCACCTTCTAATCGATCCCAGCTAAAGGCCCAATACTTCTAGGCCCAATTTTTGGGGCGTTATAACTCACCCCACCTTAAAGAAATTTCGTCCTCGAAATTTCCAACTAAAAAGGTAGTTGTATAACAACTACACACTATGCTGCCGCTGTGCACTCTGAAACCAATAACTCCACACACACTCAGAACATCCACTTGTCATAGCCGATAAATTACAATTCCTATATCCAAAAAATTTAACCACAGACCCAGACAAGCATACATGCATACAATTTCTATAATCAAACATCGCATTCAAACAAAACACACAACCAAATATCTACGGAGTAGATAGATTACAATTCCTATATACAAACCATTATACTTAAACACCCAGAATAGAATAAATACCCAATCTAAATACTGCCCAATTTTTAAACAAACAAAAGTATTTAGAGAACTTACAGATTTGGCGCTGGATACTCGGTAGACCACACTTTCAGAAAATAGTTAGTATATGCCAAAAACTTTGAAACTTTTAGACCTTTTTGAAATAATTCTTTCAAAAATTCAATTTAAAAGACCCAATCCACGATCGAGTTTTTATAACTTGGCTCTGATACCACTAAAGTAACACCCCAAACTCAGCCTAGAAGTTAGGCCCAAATCTGGAGTGTCACATTGAAGTGTTTTTCGAAAATATTGTTTTTATTGAAAACCCTTCTTGTTTATAATTTGTTGCCAACTAAACTTGTGTTTGTTTAATTTCAAATCGTGGTTAATGAAAAAGTTAATCTCTTAAAAATGTTGTTAATATCATTGTAAATCTCTTTGGGGTGTGGAAGCTAATTTAAAGTAAAGAAGTTTAAAACGTACGTTTTAAAAAACACAAATTAGCTTGAAAACTCGTTTTATCCTAATCTAGCAATTATAAATAAGTAATCAAAACCCCATTAGAAGTTAAAATCTTCAAGTGGCCTTATTACAAGAATTTAAAACCCAAATATAAAAATATTTAGAAGTAAATAATCAAAACAGAAAGCATAAGCAGTGTGTGGTCTTCTCCGAGTCCCTCGCAGCTCCGAACCGTCTAATGCTGGGGATTACCTAAAAAGGTTAAAAGTGGGGTGAGTTTGTGAAAACTCAATGTGTAATTCCTTGACTAAAGTAACAGTCAGTAAACAGAAATAGAATCAGTTTGGGCCTGAGCCCATTAACAGAAATAGTACAGTTTAGCTGTGAGTATTATTGGGCCTAAGCCCAATACAAATCATTTGGGTCTCAGCCCATAATAGGATCAATTGGGCCTAGCCCATATCAGAATCAACTGGGCCTAGCCCATATCAGAAACAGAGCATAAATGAATAATGTATGATGCATGCAAACCCATCCAACCAGCACACCACTCTGTCCAACCTTGCATAGTCTGTGGGGATATAATCAACCCACCCATCCAACACACCAAGCTTAGCACCGGTTGCGGCACTAAGTCAACAGAACGGCTCAAAGCCATAAATAGAATGTCACAGAGCCATGATAATATGTATGGCACGAAGCCATCGATAATGAGTTTATAATCGGCATAAAGCCTATGATATCAGCACAAAGCCTTCGGTAATGGCACAAAGCCCATAACTACGACACCAAGCCCACAGTGACGGCACAAAGCCCACAATAATGATACGAAGCCCAAAATAACGGGAAGAAGCCCATAATAATGGCACACAGCCTTCGGTAACATAATCGACACTCAGCCATCGATCAGCCCATAGTCGTCTCGGGTGACCTGTGTGACTTGATCAGATTAATATAGATGAATGGCTCTAAGCCTTCGGTGGATCCACAGTCGTTAAGCAACCATGCGACCCTAACAGATCAGATCTTCCTTCGTACAATATCCCAACCCATGCAATATGTTATGTATGCAGAATGTCATGCTCAGTCATACAATCATAGTCACGTCAGTCGAATTTTAGCCATTCAGTTACCGTCAAATCAGTTGAGACATAGCACTAGTTAGCCTTTTACCCACGAGGGGCACAACAATCATTTTGCACTACAAGGGTATTTTTGTAATTTTCTATTGCAGGGTATTTCGGTAATATTCCACTATAGGGGTATTTCAGTAATTTTCCACTATAGGGGTATTATGGTAATTTACAAATATAGGGGTATTTAGGTAATTTTCCACTATAGGGAGGTCTACAGTCGCGTTGAATGACATCAGTAACACAAACGGTCATAACAGTATAAATGGGCCTGAGGCCCACATCGGCCCAAGTGGGCCCATACACTCGTGTGGCCCAATTAGCCCCGATTTAGCCACGGCTGTGCGCACGACATAGCCCAATCCAAAACTTACCGCAAAACATACATTTTATCTGTGTAGGGGCCCAACGTGGCCCAGAACGGCCTATGCCATGTACGCAACATAATAAGCCCAACCATTTCCCACCTAGCAGCTAGATTTACACAAGCAGGCCCACTAGCCCATCGGGCCTATTCGGCCCACCTAGCCCAAATTCAGTTAAGGTTATGCAAACTCCATAATCCAGATTATTAATAGTCACCTACCGCAGATTTTATTTGTGTGGAGCCCACGAGCCTGTTGGGCCCACACGGCCCATCGAGGCTCAATTTAACCAAATTCATGTCCGCGACAAGACAAGTCCAACTACTTCCCACTTAGCAGCGAGATTTACCCAAACGAGCCCACGGGCCTTATAACACCCTAAACTCAGCCCAGACGTTATGGCCAAGTCTGGTGTGTCACATCAACGTCGAATTAACCATATTTCTTAGTTACTACGATTGGGGTGAGTTTTGCAAAACCATTATTGGAGTTTAAAGAGAAAATTCCAGGTTTAATTGTGAACGTCCTATCCACTACCAAATTTTAGGGGTATTCTTATTATAAGATCTTGGATTAAATTTTGTTACTCGTTTGATACGTGTGATTTATTTTGAAAATATTGATTAATTTTGAGAAAACTCGGGCAACCTTATTCCAATCATTTAAAGCAAATTATAAATTAAGAATTAAAAACCCAAATTAAAATACTTAAAGCGGCCTTATTACAAACCCAAAACCATAATGAAAATTACTTTAAAATAAAAATGGAAGTGAATAACTTAAAAAAAACCAACAATGCAGTTCACGTGGCCACTCTGAATCCCTCCCAGCTCCAAGTCCACCAGTTTAGGGCTCACCTACATAGATGAGAGGAAGGGGGTGAGTTTGGAAACTCAGTGTGTAAAGAAAGCCCATCTAGAGCCCAAAATAGCTCAAGCTCATTGGGCCTAAGCCCTATCCAGTCTCAGTAGTAACTGGGCTGAAGCCCTATTCAGATACAGTTTAACCGGGCCTTAGCCCTCTTCAGATATCAGTGTGACCCATAGGCCCATAATAGTAACAGAAAAGTATAATGCATGTATGCAAAGCCCAGACCTAAATCCATCCGCTACACACCAGCCGTACCAGCTCAACACACCTATGGCGAATAACTCGACCCACCCAGCCCAACACACCACAGTCGCAGCATCGCTGCTCAGATAACGTGGCCAAGCCACTAACAGTAATACGAAACAAAGCCCTTTTCAGTAAATGTGGCAATGCCACTTGCACTTCCTCCATCAGTAAACACAGTCCCATGCAACAGTTAATCATGTCATGGCATACAGTGAACAGATACAATAAAACATGCATTTCAGTCAAATTTCGCCCTAGGGGTATAACGGTCATTTTGCACCTAAGGGTAAAACAGTAATTTTCCACCCTTAAGGGGTATTTCAGTAATTATACCAGTTTTTAGAGTTTTATGCATATTCCAGTCATTAACAGTCACATTTCCATCTAAGCAGTTTATCTAGCCCATTTTAGCAGTTTTAGAGTTATTGGGCCCTAAAACCCCTAATGGCCCTACAATGTCAATTAGCTATTTTAGCCCATTTAGCCCAAATTCCATGAATGTCTTAGCGGTTTTAACCTACAGTATACCAGAATACACTTACCACTAGTTTTCACCCAAATGGGCCTGTAAGCCCATTATGCCCATATATAGCCCATCGAGGCCCAAATTTATCGAGGTGCATAAAATCGCGCACTCACCAAATTTATCGATTTCGGTTACAGTTCTTACCATTTCCAACTGACCCACAAGTGCTCGTACACTCGCAAGCCTACGAAATGCTAGAATTTTGGCATTTCGGCTTTTCGGCTTTTGCCGATTTAGTCTACTAGAGGGTGTTCGTTTACACACCTGATTTGTGATGAACTTTAGCGAGATCTCCCAAGAGTATCCTACAATCGGTAACTAATATATTAGACTTATAAATCAATGATAACTAACGTAACTATGCTTACCATATTCAGCCAATCTCTCTTAAGGCCTTAGAACACTTACCTTTATCGAAAATAGGGACTAGATCTAGATCTAGTAGTTCCAATTGTCCAAGGCCTTGATCGATAGCCTTTAGTCCTCACTAACACAACACAAATCAAGTAACACCACTAAACCCTTTTAGTCTTAGTCGACAGCCACCCTACGCATATAGGGGTTTTTGGCTTTTCTTAAAACCCGAAATAACGAATAGAGAAGAGATCTAAGCACTTACCGAAGATCTACAACACCCGAATGCTTTCAATCCTTTTCTAATCCAGATTTGACATAGATCTAATCCTCAAACACGAGCAGAGAATAAACCTAATAGATATAAGGGTTCGGTTTCCAAATCACTATGAGTATGGTGATTTCAGCTTTTGGTATGATGAAGGAGAAAAAGATAGAAGGTGTATGAAAAAGAGAAGATTTCGATAAGGGTTTTAGAAGTTGTGAGGTTAGGCTAAAAGAGAAGAAAAGAGTAAGGGTACTCAACCAAGAAGAAGATTCGGCTAACCAAGGCAAATTGGTTTCGGCTTTTGGTGATAATCGACTAAGGTGGTTGAAGAAAAGGTTACTTCAATAGGATTCGATTTTAGAAGGGAGTAGGGAGAAGAGAAGAAATGAGATGATGAAGAAAGTTAGAAAGAAGATGAGAGAAAAGAAGAGAGGAGAAAAGAAGATTCGGTTATGGACAAATCGGCACCAATGGTGATGTTTAGAGTGTCAGCTTCTAGAATAAGGGAGGAGAAGTGAAAATAAACTTAAAGCTCTACCTAGTCGGCATATACTAACCTAAAGTGCTGAACTAAAACCCTAAGAAAGACCTAAAACATTTGGCTAGCACCCTTCACAGCCCTCAGCCGATTGTGCCCCAAAATCGATAGGCCAAAACTGATTATGCTCCCACAAGAATCCCATGTTCGGCCACCACATGCTTCCTTTCAAAATTCCTAAAACTTCTCTCCCTTATCCTACTTGATTAAATCCCATGAGCATTTCAAACTCTTCCATCAGAGTTTCACTTAACATCCATGACATGTGTAACACCTTCAGCCCCTGTCCGTCGCCGGAATAAGGTCACAAGGAATTACTTAACTAAACACAACTTTCAGATGTTCAAGGATACATATATCAACGAATTCAAGATAATTAGAATTAATCTACTTAAAGTTTACCATTCAATCATCAAATTCATGTCAAGTGCCGAATATAAGACATATCAACCATATTCGAATATACCATCCATAATTAAGTTACAAAAGACTAAATCATGAAGGTCATTTAAACCAACTCGTCATCAAGCCATACTACACATACATAGCATTTGAAGTTTAAAACTATTTCATCTAACCAAACATTCATACTTAATAAAAAGGCAAGCCATTTTCGCATAGCTTGATTTATACACATTTTAAACAGAAATTATGACAAAAGAGTTAAGCCTATACATGCCATTAACAAAATGTAAAGTCTTTAAAGATACCAAAACTAAGTGTAGATAGTGTGGATGACTTCGACAGAATCCCCGAGCTCGTAGTTGGAGTCAAAGATCTATAAAACAGAGAAAACGTAACAAACGGAGTAAGCTTTCCTAAGCTTAGTAAGTTTTAAGCAATGCAAACAATTAAACTCAAATAAAAAAAATCAATCATTCAAATTCTCAAGTAACATTACTTAGGTAAATTGCTCTTTTTGCCGAATATACACCAACACTTAACGCACATTTAACATTTTAACTTCAATTGAATTTGAATTCATATAACTTAAGTAATTCAAATATTTTCACATAGCTTCACACTTTAACCAAATGTATCAGGATCATATACATCTCGTTTTAATACTTATTCACATATATATATACATCACATTATATACTTGTGATTCAATCCAAATCAAGTTCAGATATAAGTACAAGATACATACCTGACCAGCTTAAGGTATTGAACTAATTCAATTGTCATTTTATCATGAAGTCTCAAAATCTTATAAGTCCTAATTCATCACCGACACGAGGCTTGCTAGACTTTCAGTCTGATCGTATTCACCGGCATTCGGCCTGCTAGGCTCGAAGCCCAATATAATCTCATCGGCAATTATAGCCTGCTAGGCTCGAGGCCCGTTATAATCTCACTGGCATTATAGCCTGCTAGGCCAAAGGCCCGTATACTGTAGTACAATATTCAATTCAGAAAGTTTTGTACCTGTCCAATCACAAACTCCTTGTCTCCATATAACAAATCACATAAGTTGAACATTAATTTCATTTGCATAAAGCTCATACTAAATACATAATTTACAATTCATAAATCACATTCACATCTTTAAGGCATACCATCTTATATGCTCTTAAACTCATAATGGTCACTTGACTTAACACATAGGCTTACTCATTTCTCATTCATCTCATATTCCACTATAACACAAATACATAATTCACCAAGCTTATCACAAAGTTTATTTAAAATTTCTATTTACCATTCGGTCATAAGTCTAAAGCCACGTTCTAACATTTCTTTTCATCTTAAAAACAATAGTCACATTCGGTTGATGAAATAGGTTACTCAATTACTTAAGAGCTTAATTATTATTCACATTAGCCATTCGGCTTAATAGCATTTCTATACATATTTCTTTATGGCAACCTTCATATAGGTTATAAGCATTATAAAAAAGAACTCCCATTATTTGTAAAATAAAGCATACTTAATTACTTAAAACTTACCTCAACGATTATCAAGTAGCTACGAAATGACTAATCGACAAGCTTGGCTTTCCCCCTATCCGAAATTGGCTCCTTATGCTCTTGAGCTATATTAAACAAATTGGTTCTTTTAACTAATAATTTAATTACTCACAAGTCACAACTTACACATCATATTTCGGCTATTTCCTCATATACTCAAGGCATGGAATAAGTGTTTACTTAAGGATATAATTATGTATATTCACAATTATGACTCCTTTATAAACATCTCATTATACAATTACTAAGTTAATAATCACTTATAAAAATCGACAAATACACAACTTATTATTTAAGTCCAAAATCGGCAATCCTTTGACACAAGAACACACTAGCCGAATGTTAACTAGCATCTAAATCACACTTTCATCCATCTAAATTTATAAACACATACACAATTCATTCTCCAAAGGAGTCATTCAACAATCATAAAAGCATAATTTGATATTTAATCTTTATTTTCTAAAATTTAACTAAAAACTTCAAATCAAAAATATCTTAACTAAAAGTAGCTACTCATTTTATGCTTATTCACATTTCATTCGAGGCAAAATCAACAATAATTCATTATCTCTAATACCAAAGCCGAATGCTCTCACATGGATTTAGACTACACAAAACATAGTTTTCATACATTAAACTTACAATTCAATACACATGCATTTAGACATCACAAGGTCCACTTAACCTCCTAAATCCATTTCTATCCAAAATCACTCAAAATAACCATGCATTAACCTTAATTCATTCGGCCATAGTAGAAACAACTAGCTTAACATTCAAATTTAGCTATGATTAGCTAACATGAATTTCTTCACTAGTAACTATACCCGAATGTCATTCTTGGCACTTAAACAATTGCTTTTCCCAAATTCATCAAGATCTTCTCTTAACCCACATTGACCGAATGCCCATTTGCCAATTAAACCCCCAAATTATCAAATTTAACAAGTTTAAGGCTCACTTAATGACCATTTACAAACTAAAACATCGAACACTCAAATTTAACTCATCACAAACATGGCCGAATACACATTCCTTGACCAAAATCAAAAAATCAACATGGGTTTTATAAAGAATTGCATCTAGCTCACAAATATACCAAAATTAACAAGAAATAGCATGAAAATCACCTTGAATTGAAGACTCCAATTAGCCGAATGTCCAAACCTTCCCCAATTTTTTTCCTATTTTTGTTTGGCAAAAACAAAGACCAAATGCCTATTTTCATGCTTATTTTATTAATTATACACTATTAACTCATTTCCAATTTTAGCCTTGATAATGTCATGGCTTTTCCACTAACTAAAGGTCGAAAATGTCCATGTATGCCTCCCTTGGTCTAATTAAAATTTAAACCCCTCATATTAAAGAACATCAACAATCAGCAATCACATATTATCCCACTTATTTTCTTTTTATACAATTGAATTATTATTCACTAATTCAACATGTAATTAACAAAATTAAAGCACCAACTTTCACATATAGACATACATATAATATAAGCATAGAATATGACATTTAAATTATTCATCAAACTCAGTTTTGTGGTTTCGAAACCACTTTTTGATTAGGGTCGAATTAGGGCTGTTACAACGTGACTAGCACATGCACAAAAATTAAAACATACACTGCTTACCTTGTGACTTGAACTCTGGCCCTTGTACTCCCATCCACACGCCACTTTTTAAGGAACTAAGTGGCGCCACCTTGCCACTTTACCAAAGACTCACTTGTGTCTTATTTCCCCCACTGTTTCTTAAAAGCCCACATAACCAAGTCCCCTTCTCTTCAAGTCCAAAATTTGATAAATCCACCGGGTTTTAACTTAGGCTTAGGCTTTCTAAAGGCCCACTAACATAGTTAGAACATACATTTCACAACCTATCAACAAATTTTCATGATTTCACCAAAATCAAAAAAATCCCAAAAAATCCCGAAAATTAGGGCGTTATAGGCCCATTCGGCCCATTGTGGCCTAAAAGCGGCCCAAGTCCATGAGATCGCTCATCGTGGCAACCATTTCTGTTCTTTCAGTTTTCCAGCATTTATCTGAGACCGTCGCCAGAGTCGAGCAGGAGGCGTTACCAAACTTACCTTACTAGTTTGGGGCATAAAATTTTTCTTTTAAAATTAATTCATTCACATTCATCCAATATATCCCTAAAATGGGCCCTCGAGGCCCTAAAACATGTAATTGAAATGCTTCGGGACGAAACTGGGAACATTAAAAATTTTTCTGATTACTTACATAAGTCAAAATAATTTATTTCACTGTTCATAATAAAACTATCCACCTGCGTAATAGTCGCTAAATTAATTATAACTCGAGTTACGAAACTATAAATTTAAATTTGTAAATTTTTCCTGAATCTTAGACTCATATATCTTCTTACCATAATTTTTCCAGAATTTTTGGTGATGTCAATTGGTACAGTTTATTAGTTAGATGTTCCTCTATTTCGCAGTCCAATGGTTCTGACCTCTCCTCGCTAAAAATTAATTATCTCTTAGTACAATTTTCGTATAGTGTTTTTGCTTATTTCCAACGAAAATAGACTCACTAAGGAATCTATACATATAAATTATGACTCATAATTCGTTTTGTAAAATTTTTAATGAATTTCTAAAATCAAAATAGGGGATCACGAAATCCCTCTGAACCAGTGTCACAAGAATTTAAATATCTCAAAATATAGACTTTCTTTGCTTGCTTTGTTTTTTTTCATATGAAAATAGACTCAATAAGCTTTAATTCTTTCTCTCATTCACCATTTAATTCCATTTCTACAATTTTTAGTGATTTTTCAAATTCATGTCACTGCTGCTGTTCCAAAACTGTTTCATGGCCAACTTTTAATCTTTCATAATTTCTTTGCATAAACTATCATTTAGGCATATGTAACGCCCAGGATTTTGGGCCTAGGAGAAATGGGCTTCGTGTGTAGGAGAAATGAGCTTTGTGTTTTAGAGAAATTGGATTTTAACTGTACGAGAAAAATTTCATAAATTGCATGTTTAGTTTAGTGGCTAAGTGATTTAGAAGTGTTTGGGAGTGTCTAAGAAGTCCTGGGTTCAGACCAGGGCTCTAGGAAAAAAAAATTAGTTTTACCCTTAAGTGAGCTTGGCGTTAGCTTGAAGGCCTTGTTAATATTTGTGGTGGATTTATGACACAAAGAGAGCTTGTGGTCTAGTGGCAAGTTGGCATGATGTGTAACTGTAAGTTCTGAGGTTCAAGTCTTGGCTCTTACAATTTATTTCGGTTTTCTCATAGGTAAACCTGGATGCTAGCATGTAGGGCTTATATTTACTTGTGACTATTTTACGTCACAAGAGAGCTTGTGGCAAAAAGACAAGTGGCGTGTTTTGGTTTGAGGGAGTGCCTTGGTTTGAATCCCATTGCATGCACAGGTTGATTATTTTGCTAGTTTGGAACGACAGGTGGTTGTGATGGAGTTAAACTCTACTGAAGGTGAATTTGACTTGGGTGAGGTTGTTGTGGGGAATATTGCATAGTAGGTTGAAGAGAAGATTATGGAGGAGATTAAGGGGGAGTAATTCAAGGATTTCAAATTAGGAGAGTTTGAAGCCGGTTGGGGTTGTTTGGATATGCAAATTCGGCTAAGGAGTGGATAGCGTGCATTTTTCAACAATTAGGAAGGGTAAAGGTGCCGAATTCTCCTATGGGCATCTCGAGATTATTTTTCCTCATTCTTATGTTTTTGGTTTCTTTCTCTTCCTTTGGAAATATTGTGCATTGCCTTTGTGATCACTTCTACTGAGTATTTTCATTATTTTTCATTTCTAAAGCCAAACCTAGTCTTCCTTCCTCTCTTCAATCTTTTTCTTCTACACTCGGCATTCTTTTGGGTTTGGCCGAATTTAACATCCCTTTTCCCCTTTTAATTCTTCTTTGTTTTGATCGATTATGGTTTCAATTTTCTCTCCCTTTTTGACTCTCTTTGGTTTTCTTGACTAACCGAATCCTTTCTTTCTCTAAATGGCTTCATCCGGTTCTTTGTTTTCTTTCGGTACACTCATACGCATAACTTTGTTTGATCGAATACTTCTAGCATTTATGGCCGATTCTCCTCTTTCTCTTGTCACAATTGTGCTACTTGCGTTGGCTAAAACCGAATACCTCTTTGTTTGCTCAGGCAATGTCTAGATTGGAGATTAGGGCGGCTATTGGTTAGTTCTTTCGTTTTTTCAGGTTTACGATTTCTTTTCTTTTTTGGGCCGAATGTATCTTACTCTTTCACCCCTTATTTTTTGCCTTAATGACTGTGTTTTAACCCTGCGATTGTTGAATGTTGCTAGGAGCTTGATCTCATTAATCAAGGGGGGTCAGGCTGATTGTTCTTTCACATTAAGCAATTCGGTCACTTGAGGTAAGTACCTTAGGTATTATTAGTTACAAGGGATTATGAAGTATGATGAATCAATCGGAGTGTTCTCAATACTTTGGTTTAGATTTACCACGAATATGACTAATGGTGGATCCTTGTGCGTCGTAGGTGTATGATCTCGGAACTGTTGCGACAATAGATTATTAAAGGTGTGTAATCACAATCATTTCAATTGTAGTTCGACAATTGCCAAAAACTTGAATTACTAGCGAATGATGCCACACGAGCGTGTGATCGCATGTGTGGTAGATCGAGCCCACGAATATGGGCGTAGGATGTTTGAGATCACCATGAGCGTTGTCGCGCGTTGGGCCGAAATAGGCTGTGTGGGCCCTGTAACACCCCAAACCCGGCCTAGACATTATGGCCAGATCTAGCGTGTCACATAGACGATTTATTAGAAGCCAGTTACCTGTCAGACATCTTTCTCTGTTTTAAAAACTTGGTTTAGTAAATTGTAGGTTTTGAGCAATTTCAATTGTAAAACCATTTAATTAACTTGATAAGCTTAACAAAATTCCATTTGTTGTCATTTAGTATCATATCAACCAACCATTACGTAAGGTTTGTTTAAAAATGTTTGATATTAAATTTTGAAAACCCGAGTACCCTGGTCTACTGCTTTAAAGCAAATAATAGTGTAACAAAAATCAAACACCCATAGTGGCCTTATTACAAAGTAATTGCGAAATTAAAATAACGATAAAAATAAAGTAAAGCAAAATGCAAAAGAAGAAATCTTGTGGCCACCCCGAGTCCCTCGTAGCTCCAAATCCTCTATGGTTGGGGGTTACCTGCATAGGTGAAAATAATAGGGTGAGTTTGTGAAAACTCAATGTGTAATTTTCCCCAACCAACAACAAAGATCAGGCATACAGAATAGACTGGGCTGAAGCCTTATTCAGACAAAGAATAGTCTGGGCCTTGGCCCTATTCAGAAATAGAGTGGGCCTTGGGCCCTTTACAGATACAGAATAGAACAATATGCAAAACCCAACCCAATCCAACCCATCACACCACCCGTACCAGCCCATCACACCATGTGCGGAATAACTCAACCGACCCAGCCCACACATCATATCGCAGCCATGCTGCTACAATCAGAAATCGTGGCAGAGCCACCAGAATATAATTACGTGGTGAAGCCACTAAACAAAATACGTGGCAGTGCCACTATATAGAACTTCCTCCATCCGAACCCAACCCCATGCAAAATAACAGTACTAATTACATGCATACAGATTAACATATTCAGATAAAGCATACATAACCAGACGATCTACTATTAGGGGTATAACAGTCACTTGGTAACTAAGGGTAGAATGGTAATTTTATCCTTTAGGGGTAATTTGCTCATTATATTAAGTCTCGATATCCCATTACCTAATACAACCTTCTAGCAGGTCTAATATTGCTTCGAGCAACTTAAAAAGCCTATATAGTCACATAGTGTATTCGGGCCCAAAACCCCTAATGGGCCCGGTGGGCCCACACACTCGTGTGGCATGCTCAGTCCAGTTTCACACACACCGGTGGGCCCGGTGGCATGGATCACCTTATCCATATGGCCTCGTAGGCCTATTGGGCCCACTTCAGCTCGTCGAGGCCTAGAACAGCCCAAGTACACGAGAACACGCACAGTATCTCATACAGTCAAACACCTACGATTTGTGGGTTCAGATCAGCCCACAAGGGTTTGTACACTCGCAAGACCTTGAAATGCCGACATTTTGACATTTTGGTTTTTCAGCTTTTGTCGATCTATGTTATTAGAGGGTGTCATTACACACTTGGTTTACAAATGGAGTCGTACAAGCCCTCAAGCAATCTACCTACAATCGTTCAGACCAAACATTAAATAACAACTCGGCTTGCAAGCCACCACCACAAAACCCATATTACATTCGGCCAAAGCCCATATAGCGATATGAAACCCTTACCTTAGCGACAACCCTAGCACAAAGCTTAGATTGATCCCACAATACAGCAATCCAACACCCCTTGCGACTTCGATCTCCTTGAACCCCTAAGAAACCAAACTGGTCAAGAACGAAAGATCCAAATCGGTTCCTAAAGAAAGATTAAACGCTGATTGCCCTATAAGAGGAAAAGGGGATTTTGGCTTTTGTAAGAACATTTGAAAGGGAGAAAGAAATAACGCACTTACCTTGATTTAGATCTGAAAAGAGGAAGAGTGTATGAGCATGCAAAGGAGAGAATCAAATTCAGCCAATAGCAATATGGGATGCAATAACAAGATTCGACACAGTCAAGGATTTGAGAAGAAGAATAAGAAGAAGAATAAATATGAGAAAGCAAAGAGATATAGTTGTTGGCTAAGAGTGGAGAAAACAAGAAACAAAGATTCAGTTTAGCACAACTGATGGATTGAAGGTATAGAGTAATTGGTATAACAAGAAGTGAAAAGAAAAGAAAAGGTAGGAGTAGATAGGAGAAATCGGTTTTGTGACCAAAACGAAAGAGAAGAGTAGTAAGGATATGAGGTTTAGCTAGCACCAAAGAGAGAATTTGGCACTGAAGCAACCAATACAAAAATGACCAAAACGTGAAATCCCAAAAACACAGAAGAAAAAATCGGTACACACACCTACCCTATTTGCCGAAAATGCACTAAAAAATGTCCCTAGCCGAATTTGCACTCCAAGGTTCCTCAATTTTGGCCAACTCTTCCCTCAACCTCAATCCCTAAATTTTCTCCTCAATTTACTTTAATTTTAATTTGGATAATAGCTTAACTTTCAAGACCATAATCCCCTTATCTTACCACAACCTGAAGAGTTTACATCCAAACCCACCACTTGCCGATTCCAACTAGCAAAATAGGTACAACTTGCGTGCAAAGGGACTTAAGCCTCAGCTCTCCCACATGCTAAATCATGCCACACCAAGGCCCACATGTGGCGCCCCTTGCCACTCTAACACCAAGCTTTTTGTGCTAAGAAACCACACCAATAATTTAAAAGTCCTACCTACCAACGTCCTGATTCATTTAAACCTAAAATTAAAAATTTTATTAAGGGTTGGGCCTAAACCGAGGCCTTTCAAAGGCCCCCTAGACACGCTCAAAACATCAATTTAACAACCCAAGCATATACAAGTCAATTCAGGCAAAAATCCCGAAACCTTAAAATTTAGGGCATTACAGGCCCGATAGGCCTGTGGGGCCCCCACGGAATAAATTTGCATATTGTGGTAAATGTTAGACCAGGCTGTGTAGACCATGTGACTAGAGACGTCTCTGGGCTAAATGGGCCACACAAGTGTGTGGGCCCACATGGCGCGCGTAATGGGCCTTAGGCCCATTTACACCGTTAAATTTGTGTAGTATACTTAAGTCGCTCGGGCCGACGATGGACCTTCTGTTGGGCTGCTAAGGCCCTAATTTGCAAAATTATAGAAATTCCCCTAGTTTGCAAAATTATCGAAATACCCCCGATTTGTAAAATTACTAAAATACCCCCGATTTGTAAAATTACTGAAATACCCTCAAATTATAAATTTACCAAAATACCCCTATAGGGTAGGATTACCGAGATACCCCTATAGGGTAGGGTTACCGAAGTACCCCTGTGGGGTAAAATGACAGTTTGCCCCTAAGGTGTAAAATGACTATTTTGCCTTTGTGGGTAAATGACTGACTCTAGCTATGACTGTTTTGATTGTGAATGTATGATTGTGTTTTAATTAACTTGACTGCGATTGTATGACTGGTTATGAGTATGTCATTCTACATATTGCATGGGTTGGGATAATGTACGGAGGAAGATCTGATCTGTTAGGGTCGAACAGGTCGCCCGAGATGACTATGGACCCACGGAAGGCTTTACATCCATATTGATTTGGTAATGTTACACGTGTCGCCCAAGACAAGTGTGGACCGATCGACAGTTGAGTGCCGGTCATGTTACCGAAGGCTATGTTCCATTATTATGGGCTTCGTACCTTATCGTGGGCTTGTATCGATATTGTAGGCTTCGTGCCGTTGTTGTGGACCTTGTGCCATTGCTATAGGCTTTGTGCCATTACCGAAGGCTTTGTGCCAATATCATAGGCTTTGTGCCGACTATAGACCCGTTATCGATGGCTTTTGTGCCACGCATAATGCTATGGCTTGGTGCCATTCTGTTTATGGCTTTTGGCCATTCTGATTTCTGGCAGCCTTGCTGCGATGCCAGTCAGTGCCGCAATCGGTGTTAACATTAGAGTGTAGGGGTGGGTGGGTCAATTCTTTCCCCACAGGAGTGCAGAGTTGACGGAGTGGTGTGCTGGTTGGATGGGTTTGCATGCATTTTACATCTTTCATATCTGCCCTATTCTAATTTTGTTTTGGGTAAGGCCCAATTGTTTCTGTTATGGGCTTAGACCCATATAATTGTAGTGGGCTTTGGCCCACGTATGCCCTGAACTGGACTATACTGTTACTATTAAAGGGCTTTGGCCCAGACTGTTTCTGTTTCTATATACTGACTGTTACTCTAGTGAGGGGATTACATACTGATTTTTCATAAACTCACCCTCCTTCTAACCTTTTCAGGTAATCTCTAGCGTTAGGCAGTTCGGTGCTGCGAGGGACTCGGAGAAGACCACACGCTGCTTATGCTTTCTGTTTTGATTATATACTCCTAAATATTTTATATTTGGGTTTTAAATTCTTGTAATAAGGCCATTTGAAGATTTTAACTTCTAATTGGATTTTGATTTCTTATTTATAATTGCTAGATTAGGATAAACGAGTTTTCAAACCAATTTGTGTTTTAAAAAACTTACATTTAAACTTCTTTACTTTAAATTAGCTTCCATAACTCAAAAAGATTTACAACGATATTAACAATGTTTTTAAGTGATTAACTTTTTAATAAACCACGATTTGAAGATAAACAAACACAAGTTTAATTGGCAATAAATTATAAACAAGAAGGGTTTTCAATAAAAACAAGGTTTTCGAAAAACACTTCAATGTGATATGCTAGATTCGGGCCTAACTTCTAGGCCGGGTTTGGGATGTTACAACATACATAACATCAAATCATGTTCTTAATTAGCCATACAATAGCTAATCACCATCAAGTATTCACATGTCATTATTTAATCATATCATAAGGACATACACACAAAATGACCAAGTCCCTATACATGCCATAACTCAAAACATTTCAAACTACAAAATACCAAGATAACCATTGATAGTGTGAGACAAACTCTGATGTCCTTACAATCCCTGAATTGGCTTGGCTACACTATAAAAGAGAGAAAGGAAAAGGAGTAAGCTACAATGCTTAGTAAGTTTACAAGTAAATAAATGACAACATTCACCAAGTATAAATATACTCATATTATACCATCAACTAACAAAATCTTTACTTTACTTCTCCACTTCTTCTTTAACTTTCTTGTTTATCATTTCTTTACCTGAAATTTATTGTAATATAACCTATATATTAGCCCAATGAACCGTTTGGAATACTCAGGACACTTGGGTTTTCCTGCCTGATAATAGCCTGCCAATGCTATGCTTTAGGCATGGTCTTACATGGGATGTTCCCTGTTCTGCCAAAGCCATATATCTGATATGGACTTACATGGGATGTTCCTAAATTGTCTCAACCTGCCAATGCCATGTGTCTGATATGGACTTACATGGGATGTTCCTTAACTGCCTCAACCCGAAATGTCATGACATCTCGTATCTCATACATTCCTAAGGTTCAAACGGGCTTTCTGATACTTTTTCTCTGTTACCTCATCTTTGATTCAACTTTGAATATTCTCATAAAATAAATGTATATATGCTGAAAATTAACAACATTAATATAAAATATAGAAATATTGCATTTATTTACCGTAAACATACCTCGGAGCAAAATACGATCAACTTGACAACTTAATCTTCTACCTTTTCGTTCCTCGGTCTATCCCTAAATTTTGTTCTTCTTGATCTATAAGTAGCAAATTTAACTTATTTAATACTCACATTTATCAAAACAGTCCTTAACTCTAACCTTGGCAAAATTATGATTTTGCCCCTAAACTTTTGCATATTTACAGTTTTGCCCCAAAGCTCGGAAGTTAAATTTTTTACCTAATTCGTATGTTTTAGGACATGCTAATCATTTTCCCTTAATGGCAACATCAAATTCTCTCTCTAACATGTACTTATGAGCATTAGGTATTTTTACCGATTATGCCGTTTTACTCGTTTTTTACTTAAAACTGAGTAGCACAAGTTGTTTAGCATAATTTAAAACCTCATATTCTATCATAAAACATGAAAATAAACACATTTCACCTATGGGTATTTTTTCCAAATATGAACACTAAGTTAAATTATTGCTATAATAAGCTAAATCGAGCTACCGAGACTCTAAAAACGTAAAGAACATTAAAAACGGGGCTTGGAATCACTTACTATGGAGCTTAGAAGCTTGAAACAAACCCTAGCTATGGTGATACATAAGGTTCAGCCACTTGAAGAAGATGATAGCAATTTTGCCATCTTTTTCCTTTTTAATTCCTTTTAATTACCAAATGACTAAAATGCCTTTGATTAAAACTTTGGTTATTTCTACCTATGTATGTCCATTTTTGTCCATGAAAACCTAATGGTATAATTACCATTTAAGGACCTCTACTTCAATTATGCTCTTCAATTTAATCCTTTCCTATCTAGAGCTCATATTTATCAACTTTTGCAATTAAGCCCTAATAGGCAAATTTCTATCAATATTCTAACACATGTAACTAATCACTCGGTAGATCATAAAAATTAATCGAAATAAATTTTTCTATCTCAGATTCGTGGTTCACAACCACTATTCCGTTTAGGCCCTATTTCGGGATGTTACACAATCTAAGTTGCAGGGGACACACGGCCTGACCCCATGCGCATGGGCGGACCGTGTGTCACACACGGCCTAGACACACGTCCGCGTGTTTACCTGTGTTGAAAAAAATAAGGCTACCTACCAAGCCTTTTGCCACCCTAAAACAAGATCACACACATACCAATTCATGGCAAGGCACCAACACTCAACCAATAACTATAAATTGACACCAACACAACTTTACTAAACCAAGCCAACCAAACATTAATATTACCACCCTAGTACTCTTGATCATCCATACTATTTTGCTCACAAAAAAGGACATTTTAATATATCAATAATGAATATTAGCCATTATCCATGGCCTTATACAAAATGAGGTATTTCATATCAAGCCAATGCAATTGGCCAATTTCTCAATAACACAAAACACAAATGACTAAGTCCCTATACATGTCATTTCTTAAAATACTAAAACTAACTATACCAAATGCTTTAGTTGATAGTCTGAATGAAGCCTCCGACGTCCTTTGATCCACGAGCTAAATAGGCAGTACTATAAGAAAATTGAAAGAAGAGGGAGTAAGCGTAAAGCTTAGTAAGTTGTAAGTAAATAAATGACAACAATTTACCATGCTTTACCATACTCACTAAGCATCACAACTTGCACATGATATAAAAAGGCTACAAGCAAAACTTACTCATTTTCATCTCTTACTAATTATACAACATAAGTTTGAGCTCACATCTCATACATTTCATGTAGGTACCTATACCACTCAGAATATCATCATAATATTTTTCAATCTTGCCACAAATTATAATTTTCCCATTGAACCATTTCGAATACGAAAGGATATTCAACAAGCATCCAACATAGGGTATCATGCCGATGCCATGTCCCAAACATGGTCTTACGATGGCTCATATGTCAAGTCGATGCGTGTCCTAGACATGGTCCTACACTGACTCTCATATATCGAGGCTGATGCCATGTCCCAGACGTGGTCTTACACTGGCTCTCATATATTGAGGCTGACGCCATGTTCTAGACATGGTCTTACACTAGCTCTCATCTATCCATGCCAATGCCATGTCCCCAACATGGTCTTACATTAGCTCACATGTCGAGGCCGATGCCATGTCTTAAACATGGTCTTACACTAGCACACGTATCAACGCCGATGCCATGTCTCAGACATGGTCTTACACTGACTAATATATTGGTGTCGATGCCATGTCCCATACATGGTCCTACACTGACACATAACAAGGCCGATGCCATGTCCCAGACATGGTCTTACACTAGCTCTCATATGACCCTAGTGTCATAGCATGAATATCCAATCTATTCCCACGATTCAACCGAGAGTTTATTACATCAAATCTCATCATGCATTACTCATAAGCATATTCAAACATAATATACAAATCAATCATCCCATACATAATAATGATAAAATTGCATTATTTACGTACAACTTACCTCGATATACAAAAATGTGAACGATTTCTCGATTTAGTTCGTTTGCTTGGCCTTCCCTCAGTCTAGATTCGGATTTCGTAATTCTCGATCTATAATAATAAAAATTTAGTAATTTAATCACTGTATTAATCTAGACATTCAAAAATTCACATTTTGGCAAAATGACCGTTTTGCCTCTAGAGCTTCACAAAATGACCATTTTACCCTTAGGCTCGGAAACCAATTCTGATCCAATTTCTTTACTAACCAAGCCTAGCCTAATTCTTTTCACTCTTATGGCAGCCCAAAATTTCCATTATCTCACACACTTACTATCTAATTTACAACTTCTACAAAATAGTCCATTTTAAGTGTTTTCCATGAACACCACTTCACAAAAGTTGTTTATTTAATAACCAATATTCAATTTCTTCCATAAAAATCCAACAAACAACATAAACACTCTCATGGCAAAACCCTAGACTTTCAACCATTTTACAAAATAGTCCACCCATTGGCTAGCTTGAGCTATAAAGGTCACAAAAATATAAAAATCACTAAAAATGACCATCAAGAATACTTACTTGCAAGAGAAGAGCTTGGCTGAAATTTCAAGCTTCAAAACCCTTATTCTTGTGGGTGATTCCGGTGGAAGAAGAAGAAGGTGAAAAAAAATGATAACTTATGTTTGGTTTTATTTTATTTTATCTATTTAGTCACCAAATATTACCTAACCTCTAACATTTTTGACTTTTCTTTTTCTCTTGTCTCCCCTTGGCCAGCCATGCCTATTAAAATGAGTCTATTTGCTCATTAAAGACCCCTAATTTTGGTTCTCTAGCTATTTAACACAATTTGCTAATAAATCATAACTTTTTCCCTTTATACGATTTAGTCCTTTTTCGCAATTGAGCTCACAATCGCGTAAATTAATTCACCAAAATTTTCATGTACTCGTGAAATCATGCCTAACGTATAAAATAATATTAGAAATAATTTCTCTTACCTCAGATTAGTTATTTTGAAACCACTATTTTAACTAAGCCCAAAATCAGGCTGTTACAGCACCGGATAGCCATATAACGAGAAGTTCAAGCGAGTACTAAAAAGAAGCTCCGGAGAGCCTTTAATGGGAGGTTCACAAAGAACCTATAAATAGAACGCTCATTAGAGCGTAGGTGTGTCTACAACATATATAGATCACGACTATTCGAGATGCTCCGAAGAGCATTTAACGAGAAGCTCGCAAAAACACTATTACGATAAGCTTGAGAGGGCTTGTAACGAGACGCTTTTTCGAGTTACAGTATGTCCGCAACATATGCAGGAACATTACCATTTCGGGAAACAGAACCCTGTATGCAATCGAGTTTCATTATCCAAACGGAACTTATTTATTTATTAAGGATTGTCGATTATAAAATAAATTTTATATATATATATATATACATACATAACATTATACAATTTACATATTCATTATTCAATATAAGCATATAAATATACACAATTTTGCTTACACAAACTTACCTTGACAAGTGTTCGTGAATTAATGTTTACTAACCCGTTAGTTTTTCTTTTTCTCGATCTAGCTCCGTATTTGGTCTATTCGGATATAAAGCTAAAATATGAAAGACCAACTTAAACCCTCTTCAATGGATGTTTTAGATAGAAAAATGATGAAGAAAATGTCTAGAAACTATTAAAATCACATTTGGCCATATAAACTTTGTTTTAATTTCAATTTTGCCCTTAATCACATAAAATCCTTGATTTTTTCGGGCTATGTTGTCTCAGCCATTTAAAATGGGTCTATTTTCCCTTTTAGTCCTCCCTTATTTAATTGTTAAGCTATTTAATCACTTTAGCAAGTCTTGTACCTTTTTCAATTTAGTCCTTTTTAATTAATTAACTACCGAAACATTAAAATTTTCTTACAAAATTTTAATACTACCTTAATGACACTCCGTAAATATTTATACAAATATTTACGGCTTGATTTATAAAATCAAGCTCTCGATACCTCATTTTCTAAACCATTTGATCTAATAAATCCTTATTAAACACAAATTATTATTTCAAAAATCTTTTAACAACCAATTTTGTCTCGTAAATATTAAATAATATAATTTACGAGCTCATTTGCTAGATTTAGTGGCCTCGAACCATTATTTTCGACATCACTAAAAATTGGGCTATTACAATTTGAGCAAATGCTATCCAAGAATTCTATTATTATTAAGAATTCAAGATACATTGGATGATTTACAAGTCAGGGAAAGGCTCTCCATCTACAGTTGAGCTCCCCCAAAACCGACTCTAGATTAATTTACATTGATGGATGAGATTAAGCCTATCCCCTAAATCAAGGGATTTAGAAGATTACAATATCAAATCTAATATAATCTTTACAAGATATGATTCCTACCAATCTTCTAAGATTTGTAACACCCCAAACCCAGCCTAGACGTTACGGCCAAGTCTGATGTGTCACATTGAAGTGTTTTTCAAAAACCGTGTTTTCATTGAAACCCTTCTTAATGCTAAAAAAACTCTTACCGTTAAACTTGTATAAAACCTTAGCTTGTCTTTTTCCAAAACGTGATTCAATGAAATAATCATCCCTTTGCAAACATCGTTAAAACCTTTCATAAAAATTTTTTATGAAAGCTTATAAACCCTTGTAGTTTGCAAAAACATGTCATTTTAAAAATAGATCAAATATCAAAAAATCAGATTTGTAACCTTTATAAAACATGTTATCTTGAAAACGGTTTAAGTATCAAATAATTTTGACCTTTTTCGTTAAGACTTAAAGTGAATGGAAGCTGGGCACCAGGTAGGATTCCAGAAAAGAGGAGGTGAGTCATTTAGACTGCTTAAGTACCAAGCTCTTCTTGGATCCACTCCTAGACATGCACACGACCATTGCCACACTTTAACCATCTGAAATATTTATTTACGAAAACCTTTAATTTGCGGAAGCTTTGCTCTACTTATGGAGATATTTTGAAAACAAGCACTTTTATAAAACCATGCCATAGAGCTAACCGATTAAGAAACAATTTAAATAATATCAATAATAATAAATATATTTTTATCTAATAAAAATTTCAAATATTAATACCGTAAATAATAATAATAATTTTTTTTTCAAATACAGTAAAAATTTTATCTCATAATAATAATTATAATTTCCATAAATTAGTAAAAATAAATACAGTAAAAATGTTTAATAATTTAATTTCAAACATTAAATTAACAACAATAATTATCTAATAATTATATAGAAAAAAAATAATTTATCATTTTCATAGAAATTTAAAAACATCAATAGATACAGTAAGAATTTAAAATATCAGTAATAATAAATTTAGTAAGAATTTTCTAATAGTAATTCAAAATAAATTTTTCTTGAACGATAATATTTAAAACTTCTCAATTATTCAAACCCAGACTTCAAAACCCAATTCTTCTAGGCCTAAATTCAGGGTGTTACAACTCTACCCTCCTTAAAGAAATTTCGTCCTCGAAATTTTTAAAACTAAAATAATCGTGCAACCCTTTTGCTACTACGCTACCGCTGCGCACTCTGATCTAAATACTTTTAGTACGACCCAAGACTCTAATTACTGAAGTAAATAAAAATTAACACTAGCGCACACAATTCGTAACCAAACATCCCACATTCTTAACTAGAATAAGCTTTGCAATCAAGAGCTCGATGTTCCAGGGACCCACATAAAAAGCACGCTCTTTTCTCCCCATCGCATTCACCCAGATGATGTCTATTACAGTTGTTGCAAACCGGAGGTCTTAGTCGTGCCCTAGCATGTTTCACCGAACGAGACTCTGTCCTTTGCGAACTAGGATCCTTCCTCTTCTTACACTCCAAGCACCCTGCTTGAAGCGTTTCCCTAATTTCCTTAATTTTGGTATCCAATACTTCTTCTACTACTTTCCTTACTAACTCGGCCAATGCCTCAGTACCAGGTTCCGAGTTACCATTACCGAAAGTTAGTGGGCTCATTGCGACCTCTGTCTCAGTTGCTGGCGGCGCTTGCGCCTCCCTCACTGGCATATGTTCTGACGATGAAGACCCTGTTCGAGCACTCTCTCGGCCTCGACCTCGGCCCTTTTCGCATACTGCCTTCTTACCCATTTCGATTTATCTAATTACGAATTTTTATGAGTTAGTTAAGAGTTTTAGTATTTATCACCGATGTCTTATGAACAAGTATAGTTTCAGAATTTGTTTTCGGAAAAAAATAGTCTGCTACAGTCTCAGTTTTCTAGGGTTTCCTACCGTTCCAATCTCTACAGTTTTCAATATTACCCTAACTGCAGAATCATAATAAAGTCTCAGTACTATCTACCGTGTTATTACCGTACAGTACAAAATATAAAGTAAAAATACTTACAGACTTGGTGCCGGGGATCCAGTGTGCCACCTCTCAAATTATCAGATTCCAGAAATATTCCTAACGATTTTGACCTTTGAAATCTTTTTCTCAAAACATATTAATTTTAAGCAAAACAGATTTGAAAAAATCACTTTTAAAACAGAAAATTTGATTTTTTTCCAAAAATACCCTTTTTGAGCTTAAGAATTTGGACAGTCTTTTTGGACCCGATCCACAGCCGAGTTGTTGCAACCTAGCTCTGATACCACTAAATGTAACACCCCAAACCCAGCCTAGACGTTACGGCCAAGTCCGATGTGTCACATTGAAGTGTTTTTCGAAAACCGTGTTTTCATTGAAACCCTTCTTAATGCTAAAAAAACTCTTACCGTTAAACTTGTATAAAACCTTAGCTTGTCTTTTTCCAAAACGTGATTCAATGAAATAATCATCCCTTTGCAAACATCGTTAGAACCTTTCATAAAAATTTTTTATGAAAGCTTATAAACCCTTGTAGTTTGCAAAAAACATGTCATTTTAAAAATAGATCAAATATCAAAAAATCAGATTTGTAACCTTTATAAAACATGTTATCTTGAAAACGGTTTAAGTATCAAATAATTTTGACCTTTTTCGTTAAGACTTAAAGTGAATGGAAGCTGGGCACCAGGTAGGATTCCAGAAAAGAGGAGGTGAGTCATTTAGACTGCTTAAGTACCAAGCTCTTCTTGGATCCACTCCTAGACATGCACACGACCATTGCCACACTTTAACCATCTGAAATATTTATTTACGAAAACCTTTAATTTGCGGAAGCTTTGCTCTACTTATGGAGATATTTTGAAAACAAGCACTTTTATAAAACCATGCCATAGAGCTAACCGATTAAGAAACAATTTAAATAATATCATACTTAAGCTAAAACAAATTAAATAAGTAAAGAATAAAAACCCAAAATAAAAATAATTAAAGAGGCCCTTTTTACAACCCAAAACCAGAAATAAATAATTCAATCTAAATTCAAATAGGTAACTTAATTAGAAAATCCAACAGTCCAGTCCATGTGGCCACTCTGAATCCCTCCCAGCTCCAAGTCCACTAATCTAAGGCTCACCTGCAAGGATGGAAGGAAAAAGGGTGAGTTGGGAAAACTCAGTGTGCAACAAGCCACTTACAGAGCCCAAATCAATATCAGCATACTAGGCCTAAGCCCCCAAATCAGTCTCAACATATAACTGGGCCGAAGCCTTTCCATTTAATAGTTACTGGGCCGAAGCCTTTCTTAAATCATATCACTGGGCCGAAGCCTTTTCTATAACCGGTATGGCCCTTAGGCCCATTTCAACATCACATATGTCAAATCATTCATGTATGCAGATAAACCTGCTTGGGGAGACTACTCAACCCACCAACCGCTACTCTCCACCCGTACCAGCCAACACACCATGTGGGGAATAACTCAACCCACCCAACCAACACACCACTGGCAGCATAGCTGCTTTAACACATAACTGGAGGCCTAGCCTCTTTTAATAACTGGGGCAGAAGCCCTTTCGGTAAACTGGGGCAAAAGCCCTTTTCGGTATACTGGGGCAAAGCCCTTTAACACTTCCTCCAATCATATAAACCCAACCCATGCATGTAATGATTATAACATGGCACATCGTATACATATCGTAGCATATCATGTGCATATCATGTGCATATCATATCATTTCATGAAAAATATCAATATCACAATCAACATAATCATTTTACAACCCTAGGGGTATAGTGGTCATTTCTACCTAGGGGTAAAATAGTCATTTTTAAGCTATAAGGGTAATTACGTAATTTTAACACTTATTAGGGTTTTCCATGCTTATTCATCATTCTGGAGTATTAAAACAAAAATTTTTAGCCTATTTTAGCAAAATCGAGTTATTGAGCCCAAAACCCCTAATAGGCCTAACGAGTACCGATTTAGGCTTCTAAGTCCATTTAGCCTAAATACTACTATCATTCTATCTGGGTTAATCATACATTTATCACAATTCTGTTTTAGCAATTTTTACTCCAAATGGGCCCGTAGGCCCATTGGGCCTAATTCAGCCCATCGAGGCCCAACTTACCAACATACTCAAAATCGTAATCTTACCTGTTCCATCGATTTCGTTAACCGAGCCCATTTTATTCTAACCTATTCACTGTTTATCTCGTTACCAGAAATTTAACGATGCCGGGATTCGGCATTTCGGCTTTTCAGCCGACATTAGTCTAAGCTACTACAAGGGGTAAGTTACACACCTGATTACGAAGAACGATGACGAGATCTGCTCCAACTCAATCCTACATTCGTTTAAATCACATTAATATCTAAAAACAAAGTCGAATGCTCACTATTATCACAATATACATTTTCGGCCCACCTCCTTAAATGGCCTTAACCCACTTACCTTTGCCAAAACTGATGACTAAATCTAAGTCCGTCATCCAAGTGGTCCTTGCCTTCCAAAGCTCTTTTGATCGACAGCCTTTATTCCGCCTTCTCTTAATAGAATGATATAACAGAAATAAAACCCTTTTAGTCTATAATGATAGCCTCCCTAAGTGATTAGGGGTTATTCAGCTTTTCTACAAACTCAAATAAAAATAAACGATTCCGAATACTTACCACAGGCTCTTTCAACCAAAACGATTCTTATCTCGATTCCAATGCAAATCCAGCCTCTAAATTCGAGCCAAGAGTGAACTTAAAGGATCTATAAATTCGGCTACCAAATCCCTATGAACACGATGTTTTCGGCTTTGGATGCGATGAAGAAGAAGATAAAATAAAAAGGAACGATCCCGATATGACTAAGTAAAAGAATGGGGTTTCGGCCTTTTGGGAAAGAAAATCAAAAGGGGAAAAATATAAGAAAGAACAAAAACAAGGGTAAAAGGTTTGTGAAAAGAAAAATAATAAAAAGAACACAAAACCGATTCCTACAAAGTCAAGAGAAGAGCAACCCCATAATGCCAAAATTTGAGAACTCTTTCGGTACTTTAATTGCCTAATGCCGATTGTATTTGGCATTAAAAAAACATAAATAAATGAATAAATTGCTTCCCCCCCAATTTCAAATACCTTGCCTTGCTCCTTAATTTTAGCAATAATTGGATTTGGATGAAATCCAAATCCCTTCACCGAATCAGCAGCACTCCATGCCGCTTCTACCGTTCCATCCTGCTGCTAGGAGTCCTGATCGGACTCCAACTCCTTCCCCACGTGTGCAGCAAAAATTTGACCTTCCGTGAGCGAGGCGAGACTCGAACTCCAAACCTGCTCCAATTGCTGCGCTCCACAACCTGCTGCTGGCCACTGCACCAAGCTTTTCTCTTTACTATAATATGGTCGCAATTAATCTTAAGCTATACCTGCTGAAGTCCTGGTCCGCCTAAAAATAAACCAAAAACGCCAACACCTGGATTCGAACTCGCACCCTTGTGGAACTCCTAGCACCTTGCTACCACTGCGCCACAACCGTCCTTGTAGCATAACTTGGTCGCAACCATTCTTAAACCTTACTTTAGTGCGACCTGGCTTCTAAAATAAAAACAAGCCTTTGCATGAGCCGACCTTCGAACCTAGGCACTATACCACACTCCCAGCGCCTCTGCCACTGGACCGAGCTTCCTTTTTTTGTTACTCTTTTAACCCCAACTTTATATAAGGCTTTCCTGCGTCATTCCCTGATATAAAGAAAAATAAAACACTTTTGCACATGCTGGGAGTCGAACCTCTGCTCCCTTCCTACGGCTTAACACGCCTAACCACTGGGCCAATCTCCTCTTTATGTCCTGTTTTAACCCAACTCTTTAACAACCCTTATGCCCAGATTCCTCTATTAAGAAAAATTAAAACAATTTCTTTTTATTAATTTAGTAGAGTTTAAACACCAAATATTATACATATATTCTTTAAATAAAACAAATAATAATATCAATAATAATAAATTTATTTTGAATTACTATTAGAAAATTCTTACTTAATTTATTATTACTGATATTTTAAATTCTTACTGTATCTATTGATGTTTTTAAATTTCTATGAAAATGATAAATTATTTTTTTTTTGAACGATAATATTTAAAACTTCTCAATTATTCAAACCCAGACTTCAAAACCCAATTCTTCTAGGCCCAAATTCAGGGTGTTACAAGATTAGTTCCCATATTTACCAAGGTAGCCTCTGTTTCCATATGTGCATCATTGGGCCACCTAGGCTTCAATCTGATAGGCTTCTCCAACAGTTCTTTGAATTGGGCCAGTTCTCATGGGCTAAGTGATCCCCATTTAATTGATAGACCTCTATAGGACGCATCTTTTGCAATGGTCAAGGGCTGTGCAGTTTGGCCTGTGATATTCTCCCCCACCCATTCTCGTAACGCCCTTGTTGCACCTTCAGAATGGCACTGACTTGATTCCCCTTGGAACTCTCTCGTTGCCTTGGCTATTTCTCGACTAGTTTTGCTATCGGGTCATCCCTTCCTTCAGAACCTTTGCCTCAGCTTTTGTAGCCTCTTAACTTGAATCATTGCACTCGTTGGTACATCTTGTTGGCAAGAAGCCACAACTCTCTCTTGCCCACATTCTGACTCGCTTCAAATGGAATCCTCTTGATTCACAACACTTGGCTTTGAATTTCCCATAGTCCATCAACCTCCCTGCTTAAGAACTTTGAAAGGGCCCCTATGTTCTTGCCGAGCCAACAAGTTATGTAACAGCCTATTTTTCTATAGCGTAAAAAATAATGGTTTCGAGACCATAATTTTGACTTATATTTACAAGGTATTTAAGTCATGTTAAATTGTGGTTGGAAAATTTTGTCGTTTAGATAGTTTAATAAGTAAAAAGGACTGAATCACAAAAACTACAAAAGTTGAGTAGTTAAATTAAATGGTCTAAAGGTGTAATATAACCCATGGGAGTTTAGTTATTGGAATTGAATGATTATTTGCACAAGTGGATGGCTTAATTAGGCTTAAATATAGGTTAATTAAAGTTAATTAAGAAAGTTGTCAAAATGACAAAAATGCCACAATGTATGTATTAAATTAAACTAAAGAAAGATGATATATATATATATATATTGCAATCTCAGCATCTTGCTCACGATATAGCCAAGACAACCTAGGGTTTTCATAGTTTTTCAATTAAAGCCTTAATTGATAACGAATTTGTTGATAACCGAGGAAAGTACAAGGTAGCAGAGTAGTCCCTATACTTTGGCTAGTATTACAAATTAGCCTGGTAAGTTCGTACTTCTAGTTTATATATATTTAAGTTATGAAATATTAATATGATTTGGTGTTGGGTCAGAATGTAAAGTAATGAAAATATTAAATATTCTGTTATGAAGAAATGGATCGTTCCGCTGGATAAGATTCTGCATAAGTTACAGATTCTCGACAACTTGTGTGAGCGTCACTGAGAACTAGTGAAATGACTAAATGTTTAGTTCTGATGAATGAACCGTAACAATGGCTGAGGACTTGCATACGTTGTAGACCCTGTCAGCTTGTGATAGAAGTATTGCAAAATGTTCAATGTTCTAAATCTGGCTCGATTGAGCATTATTTTGTAAATTATGAAAATGGCAAGCGAAGTCAGCAAATCAGTATAATGTAAGGAAATGTGTAGATTTTATCTGCGGTGGATTGTGAATGACTGGAAATTTCCTATTTGATATTTTTTTATGTTTTCAAATTAAATTGTAGCAAGTTCTATCATTATTTTACGAACTTACAACGCTTTAAGTAAGCTTACCTCTATTTGTCCTTTGTTTTTTAGACTTTATTTTACTGTCGGTAGATCGGATCAAGCTCAAAGAATCACACTATCTCAAGGACTAATTTGGTAGATTTTGAATATCTTGGTTATATGGCATGTATAAGACTTTGTGTAGCAATAGCTTATGAAAGTGTAAATGATCATTTTGGTTCAAATATGCTTTTGAGCTTAAGTTTTGTTTGATGGATTTTAAATGCTTTGATAAGTTTAAGTATTTTGCTTATTTGAAGCACTTGAAATATAAGCTCTTATATGGTATATTTGAAGTAAAAATATGAATGGTTAAGTTGATTGTTATATGATGGTAGTTAGAAGAACTAATTTTGTGTTTGAAATGCAGTCAAATTGCTTTGCTTTGGTTAGAAATGTTTTGATGAAATTTGATGCCTTTGAATAGCATATTGGTTAGTTAAATTAAGATCTTGAATTAGCATTTTGATATGTGATTGGGTGATGTTTAAGTTCCTTTAAAGTGTGCTTAAATTGGGTTGAGATGTTATGTATGAAATGGTTTGAAATGACTGGATTTTAGGTAAATTTTGGGTTTACACGGCCTGAGACACGGGCATGTGACTTAGCCATGTGAGGCACACGGCCTATCAGCACAGCCGTGTGTCATCTAGACATTTCTTAAGGTTCAAGTCAGTAAGTTACACAACCTAACATGCAGCCTGACACACGGGTGTGTAGGGAAACTCAGAGTGTTACATAGCTTCACCCATGAGAGTGTCACATGGCTGTGTGACCTTACTTAGTGAGTTACACGGGTGAGGACATGGGCTGAGACACAGCTATGTGTCCTTAGTTTGAAAGTTACACAGTTGGGAACATGGGGTGTGACATAGCCATGTGAGGCACACAGCCTAGCTACACGGTCGTGTGACCTCCGTTTTGAAATTTATGCATGTTTTTCCTAAACTTTCCAAATAGTCTCAAATTAGTCCTAAATTGTTCTAAAGCTATTTTTAGGGCCTTGAGGGATTGCTTTAGGGGAAATATTCATTTGTGTGAATGGTTTATGATATTAATAACATGTTGAATGATATGATGATTAAATGTTTCCAAGTGTATGGTAATACTCCATAACCCTAATTTGGCAATGAAGACGGGTTAGGGGTGTTACAAGTTAGAATTAAAAACACTGCCAAAGTGTTCAAAATGTACCTTAATCGTAGAATTTACTCATCACAATTATTTTTGTATCGCTACTTTTCTCTTGCAGTTTAATACACAACCCATATTTCCCAAATGTGTTAGCTCCATATTCAACTCCATAGGTCCCACATCGGTTACATGTGCCACTAATATTTTTTAAGAGGCTTTCATAGTACTCTATTCTATAGAGTTAATTTTCCTCCCATATGAAACATCCTCGACTAGTTGGATTGACAAAAACACCTTGGTCCTAACCTTCATATCTCGATGCACTGGTACAACGATTCGTGATAACGGACTAGTAATGATATGAATTTGATCAGCCCATGAAAATAGAACAACCTAAATCCTATCATGGAATTTTAAGCCAAGTACAAAAGCATAATCATCTAATTGGATCACCTCAAATTCTTCCTTGCCTTTCCATTCACTGATTTGTAGCTTCAAGTTTTGAGTTACTCCCACAATTCGGGCCTCCTCGGAATTTACCATCTTAATCTTCTTATTCAATTTCCTAATTGAGACACTAAGTTTCCTCACTGCTTTTCTCGATATAAATAAAATCTGATGCTCCTGTCTCAACAAGAGCACTCCTCTTTTGGCCTATAATGTTGATGTCTACAAGCATCAACCCTTCCCTACCATTCCTCTTTGCAGGAGTAAGCACCATTGAATTAATCATCGATGTCTTTTTCTCAATAGGCTTCACTTCCTTTGGCTTATCATTTCTCTTGATAGCCAAAAATGAAGATACCTTTGGGAAGTTCTTCTTCATATGTGGTCCTTTACAAAAGTAGCATCTCATCTTGCTCCTCTTGTCTTTCGGGCTATTGGGCTCCACTTACTATTTTATGGTTTCCCATTACCACCACCGCTACTACTACTATTGCCATCATCGCTACGTCCCTCTTCATCTTCCTCATAGTCTTTCCTACTATTTCCCTTCCCATTGAGCTTGAAAGACTCGAACCTGTCTCTTCTTGGAAGAAGTTCTATTAAGGACTCCGCTACCATCATGGCTTTGGTAAGTTCTTGAACTAGTTGGCATTTCAACTCTTGCTTCACCCATGGTTTCAACCTATCTGTGAAGGAGAAAAAAGCTTCCTTCTTGCTCAAATCAGAAATCTGGAGCATGAGTTCACTGCACTCCCGCACATGCTCTCTAACCGTGCCTTGTTGCGTAAGTGGTCACGACTTTGCTCAAGCTTCATTTTCGACATACCCTGGGTAAAATTATGCCTTGAATTCCTTTTGAAACTCCACCCATGTCCCAAACTCGGTCCCACCACGTCTCACATCTGTGGACCTATGATGCCACCATAACAAAGCAACATCAATAAAATACATAACAATAATATTTACCTTAGCAGTATTGTCATTGATGCTCATCGCTCGAAAGTATTGCTCCATTGCCCAAAGAAAGTTGTCCATTTTGCTTGCGGACCTTGCCCCTTGAACGCTTTTGGGTTGGGCACATCCATTGGTTGTTGTTTTGGCCTCAAAGCTAACATTCCATTACTTAAGCCATGCCTTGAAAATCTTAACCTCCTCCTTAAGCTCATATATCTCTTCCTTCAAAGCTGTCACTATAGCCTTGAGAGCATCATCCTTTCTTGCCTGCTTGTCCTCCAAGGAGCCAATAGAATCCCGCACATATTCCCTAAGCTATTTTTATTGATTGCAACGTATTAGTGATTCTATCATTGACATCATCAATCCTCTCCTTGACGTCCCCCATGGACTCCTCGAGAGTGGTGACTTGATCCTTTAAAGCTGACAGCATGTCCTTCGATTGGTTGATTTTTTTGGCCCTTTTATGGGTCTTCGTTGACTTATTCTGATCGACAACTTCTTTTGACATCCCAACAGTGCCTTCCCAAAGCTAAACTAAGATACCAACTATCACGGGGCTTGAACTTCATCTCATGTTCTATGTGGCCTTAGGTGATCCGTTCGTTCCAAACACGCGCAAGTCAGCCTAACCACCAAACATTGAGGATTAACAAAGAATTCCTCCAAGGCACCAGTTTGTATAACGGATGCAGCTTAGGCAAAAGAAGCACAAAATAATAAAAAGCCATAGAAAACAATGCATGAGAGGTGTTTGAATAAATACTCTCCATGAATTCTATTATTCTTAGGAATTCAAGATGCAATGGATGCTTTTCAAGTGAGGGGGAGGCTCTCTGTTTATAGTTGAGCTCCCTCAAAACCGATAGTCTAGATTGAGTTACATCGATGGATGAGATTAAGCCTATCCCTTAAACCAAGGGATTTACAAGATTAGAATAGCAAATCTAATATAATCGTTACAAGATATGATTCCTATCAATCTTCTAAGATTAGTTCCCATATTTACCAAGGTAGCCTATGTTTCTATAAATTCATCATTGGGCCACCCAGGCTTTAATCTGACAGGCTTCTCCTCTAACTCTTTGAGTCGGGCCAGTTCTCGTGGGCTAAATAATCGCCATTTAATTGATAGACCTCTATAGGACGCATCTTGTACAATGGTTACGAGCTTTGCATTTTGGCCCGTGACACAAGGTCCAAGAAATAAAGGATCAAATAGATTTTTTGTTAAGCTTATCGTGTCACACCCCTAACCAGTATTCGTTGTTGGATTAGGGTTATGGAGCATTACCGAACATATCACACCAAATCACATACCATTCACATACATTACTCATTTGTAACCACAATCTTCATATTCATTCATAGGGTCCCTAATGTGAGCTCTCAAAGCTCAAATCATACTTTAGAAGTGATTAGGGACTAAACTGATAACTTAAGACAACTTTGGAAAAATTAGAAAATTTTCCTCAAAACAGGGGACACACGCCCGTGTGAATAGGTCATGTGTCTCACACGGCCACTTCACACAACTGTGTCACAGGCCGTGTGGGCATTTGAATTAAGATCACATGGTCGTGTCCTAGCCCGTGTCCTACCCCGTCTACTCTCTGACTTGGGTCATACGGCCAACCATATGTCCATATGTCTAGGCCGTGTAACTCACTGACTTGTTTCTATTAAATGCTTCAGGGGACACATGGTTGTGTACCATGACCGTGTGTCGCACACGGCTGAGACACATGCCCGTGTCTCTGCCGGTGTGGAAAAAAATAGGTTATTTACTAAGCCATTTTGCCTCCCATCTTGAACACACCTACACAAGCTCAATTTGCACCAATTCAAGGTATAATAGGCAGCCAAATCTCGTCAACCAATGTACAAATCATGACATATCTACTCCAACCATTTCAATGCTCAAATCACTACATTTTTACTAATTAAATATATACCAAATTCAGATACTTTACTAACCACAACCTTATACATATCATGATCCATAGCTCACCATTTTCATTATTCAAAACCAGCCAAAATCATACATTTCTAAACCACTTACACACTACATATCAAAATAGTCAATAATATGGTTATATACACATCAAACCAAATGGCACAAAACATAGCATGAATAGACCTCCTTTAACCTCAAACAAATATGAATTTTACCATTTCAAAACCAACAAATACATATCTCACCTATACCATTTTATTCCATTCAAATTTCATACTAAAATTCCAATCATAAAACATCAATATGGTCACCTCCATATATGCATTACTTGACCTAATACCATACGCACATTTATCATATATTTCACCCATTTGATGCTCAAATTACCAATTCACATTAAACATGTATATAGTTGTTACCAACCATATAACAAATTGGACTTTTGCACAACAAATTACCAATTCATGTCATCATGCTTACCAAAACAAACCACATCACAAGAACATATACATAACCAAAACATTTTTCATTTACTAGCCAATTCAAATCATTTCTTGATTAAAACTTTCATATGGCAATTATAGAATAAACATCATAAGTCATATACTCATATAAATATACACTCCCACATTTACCACATTTAACCCAAATCACATAATGGCTAATTTCATACCAAAATACATAGGCTTCCTTAGCCAAAATTACTTACACTTATCATATAACCACAAAGCCTATACATGCCATATAACCAAAATCATAAGGTTTATAATTACCAACCGATAGTTGGATAGTGTGATGAATTCTCCGACAGTTTCCAACCCGAGCGAGCCTCCGAAACACTATAAAACATAGTAAAAGAAAACAAAGTAAGCTAATAAGCTTAGTAAGCTCATATGGTAATAAGCTTAACTTATTAAATAAACACAATTCAATCAAAATAAGCATGACATGATATAATTCATATCAAACCACAAACCTTTCCCTTGTTCATTTCATTATTAAACTTGAAGCTCAAAAATCACTTTAATACAAGGCTCATATAGGTTCCATACATATTTGTACCACTTATATCGTTCTTACTTTCATCCACATCTCGGTTATGCCCGTTGAACCATTCAGAATCACTATAGGATACTCAGAAATCAAACATATACAGTACCAATGCCATACCCCATATATGGTCTTACATGTAATCTCGTATTGATGTTATAGCCCAGCTATGGTTTACACAAAATCTCATATCGATGCCATATCCTAGATATGGTCTTACACGAAATCTCAGTAACCCTAAAGTCATGACATTTGTATCCTAAACTATTCCTAAGGTTTCTACGGGACTTTCAACCATCGTATCTCTGTCAATCACATTCATAATTCATTTTCGACTAGCTTCACAATTCAATTCAATAAGAATGCATTTATAGCACAATTTAACAACATTTATTAACATACGAACTTACCTCGTATAACATAGATGGAAACGGTAATTTATTTGACAATTTTGCCTTTTTCTCGATCTAATCTCGATCTTTGCTTATCTTGATCTATATAATATCAAATTCAATTCATTCATTATTCATTCTATTCAATTTAATTCAAACTACACATTTTAGCAAAATTACACTTTTGCCCTATTAGTTCGCATTTTTACAATTTAGTCCTTATTACATAAAATCACAAATTCATGAAATTCCTTTAATACCCATGATAGTTGAATTACCCTTATGCCCCTAGTAGCCTATATTTATCACTTTTTCACACATTTAACCATACATTTTCACCTTTTCACAAATTAGTCCCTATTTATCATTTTCACTCAAAATCACTTAAGAAAACTTGTAAAACTATCAACAGATATTCATATTGCATCATCAAACATCCAAAAATACTTGTATTCAAAAATGGAAACTATCAAAACATTTAACATTTTTGCAAAATAGTCCCTGGGCTAGCTAGTACTAGTTGCGACGATCACAAAAATATAAATATCATAAAAAACCGAGTTAAAAATGATACCATGCATTGACAACAAGGGCTGAAAGCCTGAAACTCTTTAATGGATTCCCTTCTTTCTAAATTTGGTGGAATGAACAAGAAGCTGGACAAACTTTAATGTTTGTTTTATTTAATCATAACTTATTTTTATAATTACTATTATAACCTTATTTAATAAACATCAAAATTATATAATATATGTCCATTAATATCCATTCACACTACCAATAGTCTAATTACATCATAAGGACTTTCACATTTCAATTCCATAACTATTAAGCACTTTAAACTATGAGCACATCACTATTGCATTTTACGTGACTTAGTCCTTTTTACTGAATTAAGCATAAAAACGATAAAATTATTTCACAAAAATTTCATACCATCATACTAACATGCTGTAAACACTTAAAATAATATTAAAATAATTTTTCAACCTCAGATTTATGGTTTCAAAACCACTGTTCTGATTTGACTAAAAATGAGCTGTTACATATGGTTTCATTTCTTGTTCATAAAGAAAATGGATTCAAGCTCAAAATAAAGTACTAGGGAAAATATTTACGGGATAGCTTTTTGGTTCAAGAAATTGTCTAAGAAAAACTGCCTTAGGTCATCCCTAGGTAATTCATTACATGGATTAAATCGACCAAGCTTATGAATTTCTACAACCTATAATTCAATTAAACATGCATGCTATTTATGTATCTATTTATGTATCTATTAACATGCTCCTAACTAATCACTAGTATTTCTACAAGCTCAAGCACATGGAAAACACATAAGAAAAATTTATAAAATACTAAAAACAATGAAAAACAGCAAAAAAAATAAAACTTTTCCTAAGTTAGCCCACACTTTATTCGGCACATTATCCCTAATGTGCAATAAAAGATAAAGGAAATATTTTATCCGGTTGGCGTGGTACATTCAAAACAATTGGTGGGACTACTCCTCCTTGTGATTTCCACTAGATATTGTAGTCTCGTAAAAAAATATGGGGTTCCTACAAAGAAAAACTAAACAGACAATATATATAATCCTAATTAAACTAAATAAAAATAAAAATCAACCAAAAATGGAATAAGTATTTAAAATATAAATCCAAAATAAAAATTAAAAATTTTTAGAATTAGTTGGAATCAAGCCTCAACTCTTTGTCAGCTTTGTTTGGTTCGCCATCTAAATTCAGATTTTCTTCGTGATCTTCTTCTAGGTCCTCCCCTGGATCTTCTTCTTCCTTCATCATATTAGATTCTGCCTTTGCCTCATATTTGGTTGTTTGGAATTACGGTAGCCTTAAATTGGTGTTCTTTGCATAATCCTTTTAGATTGGTCCCACTTCTTGCATCCATCGAATTATCCATTCCATATCAAGTAACACATTCTCATCGAGATGTGGTTTTGTCTTAATGGCTGTCTTTCATTTTTGATTTCCCGCCAAGTGTTTTATGTTTGATTCTCATATCAGATAATTCATTGGTGGCAAGTAGCACTCAAATTGTCCCATTGGTTCCTCACTATCTCGGGAGGTGGGATTGCAAATTCTTTCCATTGACCAAAGAGTTGCAACCATGGTACATCCAATTTTTAAGTGATCTTGATCCCTCTTAAGGCATCATAAATTTCTTGGACGATTGGCATACAGGCTCATTCTTTTAAAATGGAAAAAAATTTCTCCCATCTATGGAACCGAAGTATCTCCCTAGTTTCACCATTTACAGGAAGCAAGGACTTGAAACCTTTTACTTGAAGAGGAGATTTTCGTCGAATGGTTTGAAGATGAATTCCAAGCTCCCATTCACGAGGTTTTTTAAATTATCAACTTTTGATTTAGCTTTTGAAAAGTTGTTCCTCATTGTTTTAGGGCCAGGGATGAAACACCCCTTACCCGTATCCAACGCCGGGATAGGGTATGAGGCATTACCTTAGTAAAACACATGCAAACATTAGACCTCAAGTTAAAGAAATCTGACCCAAATTAAAAAAATTTCAAACTTTGTCTTACAGTCCTTAATATGGACCATGAGGCCCAAAACATGGTTTGGAAACAATCTAGGATCAAACTGAGTGCTAAGAAAACTTTCAAGAAAATTCACTAAAAACAGGGCACATGCCCGTGTAGCCTCTAGACATGGCCATGCTAATGGCCAGTGTGGTTCACACGGCCTAAGCATCTAGGGACACTCTTGTGCCCCTCGTCTGTGTGGATATATTTTCTAACATCGAACCTACAGGGGTTTTCACATGGCCTGACACACGCCCGTGTTCATGGCCCGTGTCCATCACACGGCCATGACATGCTCGTGTCTTCCACCCTGTAACTCCCTAACTTGTACCCTATGAAAAAATTGGGTTCACACGGCTAAGGCACACGCCTGTGTGCTTAGCCCGTGTCTCTTACACAGCCATGACACGCCAGTGTGCTAGGCCGTGTCCTCCACACGGTTGAGACACACTACCAAGCCTTTTGCCACCCTAAAACAAGGTCAAAGACATACCAAACATAAAAAGTCTCCAATACTCAATCAATGGCCATAGTTTGGCATCCACACATATTCACATAAAACCAATCGAACCAAGCATGCATATTACTACTCCTAGTACACATATCCAACCACAATACTTGCATATTATAGAAACCTCATTTGCATTTATCAATTATGAATATCAGCCACTATCTATGGCCTTATACAAAATGGTGTATTTTCAAACAAGCCAACACACTTGGCCCAAAATAGAATGACACATAACAAAAACCAGTCACTATAAATGCCATTTCTCAAAATTCTAAAATTAATAATACCGAATGCTTTGTTGATAGTTTGAAAGAAGCCTCCGATGTCTTGTGATCCACGAGCTAATTAGGCAGCACTATAAGAAGATGGAAAGGAGAGGGAGTAAGCATAAAGCTTAGTAAGTTGCAAGTAAATAAATTACAACAATTTACTATGCTATAACATATTCTCAACTCATCACAAATTGTGCATGATATGAAAGAATGACTATAGGCATCACTTACTTATTTTCACCTGTACTAATCAAACAACATAATATCGAGCTTGCATGTCATACATTTCACATAAATATCTGCACCACTCACAAGGTCATCGTAATATCTCTAGATTTAGATACAAACTTAAATTTTCCCGTTGAACTATTTAGAATACGAAAGGATATTCAATAAGCCTCAAATATAGGGTATCAAGCCGATGCCATGTCCCAGACATGGTCTTACATTGGCTTACATGTCAAGTCGACGCCATGTCCCAAACATGGTTTTAGACTGACTCTCAAGTATGGAGGCTGATGCCATGTCCCAGACATGGTCTTACATTGGCTCTCCTTTATCCGTGCTGATGCCATGTCCCAGACATGGTCTTACACTGACACATCTCCAAGCCGATGCCATGTCCCAGACATGGTCTTACACTAGCTTGCATTGTAACACCCCAATCCCAGCCTAGAAGTTAAGCTTGATCCTAGCGTGCCACATTGAAGTGTTTTCGAAAACCTTGTTTTAAGTGAAAACCCTTCTTATTTAAAACTTGCTGCCATTTAAAACTTGTGTAAAAGTCTCGAATTTTCGTATGCATATTTTTAACACGTGGTTTATTAAAAGTCGTTCTCTTGTAAAACGTTATTACCTTTAAAACCTTAATTGTTGTGGAAACCCAATTTAAAATAGTCGTGGAACGTGATATTGTGGAAAATAGTTGTTGTTTGGAAAAAAAAACCATGTCCTACAATTATAAAGCAATAAATAAAACCCTAAATGTAAAAACCAAAAATTTTAAAAGGCCTTATTACAAACCAACTCGAAATAAAGTACTTAAAAGTAAATTAAGACAGATTATAAGCAGTGTGTGTCCTTCCCCGAGCCCTTTGCAGCACCGATCCTCCTAAAGCTAGGGATTACCTGCACAGTTAATAAACGGGGTGAGTTTTATGAAAGCTCAGTGTGTAATCCCCTACCATATAAAACGACAGTCAATTATACAAAGGAATTAAAAGCTGGGCCCCAACCCTACTGCAGTTCTAGTATCAATTTGGCCCTAGCCCATTATAACAGTCAGTACCAGATGGGCCTTAGCCCACTACAGAATCATAAATCGTATAATACAGATATGCAGAATAGACTGGGCTAAAGCCCTATACAGAACAGTGTGGGTTCTGCCCATACCAGAATCAGAACAAAATGTAAATGCAATCCCAACCCAGTTCGGCCATCACACCATCCGTACCAACCCAACACACCATGTGGGGAATAACTCGACCCACGCAGGCCTACACACCAATGACGCAATAATGCTGTTAATAATAAAAAACGTGGCAGAGCCACCAGAATCAGATTACGTGGCAAAGCCACTAGCACATAACTTCCTCCAAATCAAGCCCAACCCTATGCAGAATATCGTGTATGTCATGCTCAATCATCATATGTGTATGCATAATGGCCATGCCATGTAATAGTCATTTCAACATATGTTAAAAGCATATCAGTCATACAGCCACAGTCAAATCAGTTAACCACAGTCATACAGTCATAGTCGAATCAGTTATCACATAGTCATACAACCACAGTCACATTCATAGTCCAAGTCAGTCATTCACCCACATGGGCAAAACAGTTATTTTGCGCCTTAAAGGCAAAATGGTCATTTCACCCTACAGGGGTATTCCGATAATCCCACCCTATAGGGGTATTTTGGTAATTTTGCAAATTAGGGTATTTTGGTAATTTTTACGACCTCCTAGCGGGTCTACAGTAGCCCCAAGCTACTTAAGAAACCTAAACAGAAAAACGAGGTAATTGGGCCTAAGGCCCATTACTCGGCCCAAGTGAGCCCATACACTCGTGTGGCCCATTTAGCCTAGAAACAACCACAGCTATGTGAACCACATAGTCCAAATCAATCACTTATCACATTACATATATGTTGTCCATGTGGGTCCATAGCCCATTAGGCCCACACGGCCCATTAGTCCAGTTTCACATACGGCATTGCAAGTCTTACATTCCACATACCAATGATCACTTACCAAGCAATTTACCCATATGGGCCCATAGGCCCATTGGGCCCATTTCGGCCCAAGTACACGAAAACGCGCGTATAGGCTTCAACAGTCTATTGCCCACAATTTGTGGGCTCGGTTCAGCCCACAAGCATTCACACTCTTGTAAGGCCTCGAATGCCGATGTTTCGGCATTCTAGCTTTTTGGCTTTTGCCGATCTACACCAAAGAAGGGTGTGGTTGCACACCTGTACCGAATTGTGTGACTAGATCCCTCGAACCGAACCTTGACTGGCCGAAAGTCCCTAAGTTTACCAAGTTTTCTAGCCACCGTTGATTACCCCTCCTGTATAACACACACATCCTATTAAACATAACAACCTATAAAATCATGACTTAAAGTCTTAAAGTCATGGTCATAGTGTATTCGGCCACACACTACTTACCCCAAAAACAATCGGTTCACTCAAGATGTGGGGTAGCAATACATTACCTTAATCGAAAGATTCAAGAAAGGCTTGATCGACTGAGACCCTTGAACCTTAACACCCTTTGAGAAAGCTTCGATTTAGCCTTTGATGGCACTAACAAAACACTTGGAACAAGAGGAGTATTCAGCTAAGATTGCAAGAGAACAAACAATATGCCAAAGAGGTGTCGAATGAAGAATAGGGAGAAGATAGAGAAAAACAATCGGTTTGGGAAAGAATCAAATAAAGAAGGAAGGAATAGGGTTCAGCTAAAGAAGAATGTAAGATTGAGAGGAGAAGAAAGCAAGGTTCGACTAAATAAGAATTAAAAATAAAAGCAACTGAGGTTCGGCTAACAGAGAGAAAAAGAAAATGAAGGAAGGAGAGGTGCACTCGACAAAGGCAAAGAAATATGCTGGAAAAGAAACAATCAGCTTAGCAACACAAAAGGCAAAAGCTGCATAGAGTACCCCAAATGTAAGATCGACCACTCCCAAAAATGCACAAAAAGAACCCAAAAAGCACAACAAAAAAAAGGAAAGAATACTATTTTCCCAAATGCCAAAATCGATACTCAATTGCCTATAGCTGAATTTGGCACTCAAGAATTTCCCACTTTCGGCAGAACACCCTTCCCCCGAATTCAATTCCTTGCTTTTCTCCTTGATTTTAGCCAACAACCCAATTTGAATTCCATTCCAATTCTTTCCACCGAACAGCAGCCACACATTTCAAATTCCTTCCCCCAATTGACCAATTCAAACCATTGCCAAGAGGAGTTTCAGTCAAACTCCAATTCTTTCCCCACGTGAGTAGCAAAATTATATCTTCCATGCACAAGGGGTAGCTCAAACTCTAGCCCTCCAAGCTCCCTACACACCGCTTGCCACTTTGCCGTACAACTTCTTATGTCATGAAACCATCACAACTAATCATAAGCCCTACCTGCTAGCCAAACACCTTCTTAAAAGCAAAAATCCAAACTTTGCATTACCTAGGATTCGAACGCACGCTCCCCAGTAGTCCTAACACACCTCTTTCGATTAAGCCACACGCTCTCCTGTGTCGTAAATCAATCCCAATTAATTATAAGGCCTAAATGCTAGCTTCCTTACTAACATATGCGCACTAAAAATTTTGCCAGCGCCAAGACTTGAAACCCAGACCACATGCTTGCTACTAATGCCCTTTGCCACTAGGCCAAGCGCGTCCCTTGTGTCATATTTATAAAGCCTACAAGCTAATTCTATGGTCCACTAAAGGGAAAAACTAAAAATTTTGCTAAAGCCCTGGTTTGAACCTAGGACTTCACCAACACACCCAAACACTCCTAATTACTTAACCAACACACCAAATACACATTTGTGTTATTTCCATACATAATAAAATATTATACGACACCACCACGGCCCAGTACTACTAGGCCCAAGATCTAGGGCATTACATGCATATCGAGGCCAATGCCATGTCCCAGACATGGTCGTACACAAGCACTCATATCAACACCAATGCCATGTCCCATACATGGTCTTACACTAGCTAACACATATCCGTGTTGATGCCATGTCCCAGACATGGTCTTACACTAGCTCTCGTATCGACCTTAGTATCATGGCAAAGAATATCCAATCTATTCTTACAGTTCAACCGGGCTTTACTACACCATTTCTCATCAATACACTACTCGTAATCTCAATTAATCAATTTAAACCAAATCAATGATTTCATACATAATTATAGTAAAATTGTATTATTTACCTACAACATACATTGGTATACAAAATGGGAATAACTTCTCGGTTTAGTCGATTTGCTTGGCCTTCCCCCAGTCTAGGTTCGGGTTTCATACTTCTTGATCTATAATAATAATAAATCAATAATTTAATCACCGTATTAATCTAGACAACTCAAAATTCATAATTTGGAAAAATGACCATTTTGCCCCTAGATGTTTGCAAAATGACCATTTTACCTCTTGGCTCGAAAATTAATTTTTATCTAATTTTCTTATTAACCAAGCCTCACTAAACCCTTTTCGCTCTTATGAAAACCCCTAATTTCCATTATTTCATGCAATTACTACACAATTTATTAACTTTACAAGTAAGTCCAATTTAAGTGTTTTCTATGAACTTCACTTCATAAAAGTTGTTTATTTAACATCCTACATTCATTTTCCTCCATAAAATTCCAGCAAAAAGCTTAAACACTCTCTTGGTAAAACCCTAAACTTTCCACCATTTTGCAAAATAGTCCCCTCGATAGCTAGCTCATGCTACAAGGGTCCCAAAAATGCAAAAATTATTAAGAAAGGCCATAAGAATCACTTATTTGTGAGGGAAATGAGTGGTTGAAAGCTTGAGCTTCCAAAACCCCAAAAAAGGCTACTAATTTCGGTGGAAAGAAGAAGTGAAAATGAAAAAGATGAAGCTAGTCTATTAGGCCTTTATTTTATCAATTTAGTCACCTACATAATAACTAACCTTTGACTTTTCCATTTTTTTCTTTTTTTCTTGGCCGGCCATCACTTTAAAAAGGGCCTAATTGTCCATTAAAGTCTTTCACATTATTATTCAATGTTATTTGACACCTTTCTCTAGCACAACTTTTGCTCTTTATGTGATTTAGTCCTTTTTCGCAATTAAGCATGAAATCGCTAAAATTAATTCACCAATTTTTCATGCACTCTTATAAAAATGCTATAACACATAAAATAATATTATAAATAATTTCTCTAACCTTGGGTAAGTGATTTCGAAATCACTATTCTAACTAAGCCCAAATTCGGGCTGTTACAAGAGAACAAGTGAAAAGAAGAGAATTTGCAGAATCTTGAAGAATAGGGTCATGATGGGTTGCGTAGTTGCTTTTTATGGCTTCTGTGGATAATATATAAAATTTTCATGCAAACATGGAGAATATATTTGAAGATTACATCGAAACACAGATGGAAAATTTCAAGAAATGACTAGCATGTCTCACTATAGAGTACTCATGGCGCGACACGACACTAGTTTTTCATCTATTCTTGCTTCCTTCAAGGGTGTGTCACGCCATAGAGACTAGATGGCTCGACATGACACAAAATTTATGTATTTTTGGGTCAAAGTGGTTATGTTGTGCCATGGGATTACTGTGTGATGACATGGTTTTAGTTTGGCCTTTTTGAGGCTTGTCAAAAGCTTCTGGTTGTCCATACTAGCCCTCAACTAACATCTAGCTCCTCTGTTGCTCCCGAAAACCTATGTTCTTCCACTTCTAACATCAAATTAAAAATCTAAATCCTAAAATATAACTAAAAATAAAATCAAAACAAAATAAAATTAAAATCAAATAAAATTTAAAAGTGAAGTCCTTTTTTTGGAGTCGAGACGATTCGTATCATCCCCAAAAACTAGTCCTCCACACTTTGATTCATCGTTTGTTCCATTGTCAATAAATCTGAACCAGAGCCTTCAATTAATTTCAATTATATCGCCTTATCTTCAACCAGTGTGACATCCATATCACGAGCCATTTAACTCCAAATCTAAGCCAACCCCAAATGGATTTCTAAGGTATTATTACCTTGAGTGTAACGCCCCAAAATTTTTATATTTGTTTTCATGTTTTTATGACACAAATAATTGTCTGCATCAGTGGTTATGTGTTCTGGGTGTGTGTGGGAGGTCTTAGGTTCAAGCCTTGTCTTGGGCAAAATTTTTGTTTTTATATGAATAATCCCTATCTCTCGCCAGTACGCTTATAAGGATAAGTGCGTTAAAATATAACAGAATGGGCCTGCTGGTCTAGTGGTTAAGTGGAGTGTTAGCATGCTGGAGGTCTTGTGTTCAATTCTCTGTGAAGTCAAGTAGTGGTATTTTTCTTCTAGGTTCGGCCAGAGTTATGCTATTGGTGGACTCTGAGTAGTGGGTGGTTAGTAGAATTTGATGGACAAAATTAAGGGTTTTTGATATAGTAGGGATTTGGTGAAACACTTGGTTACCAAAATTCTCTCCAGAGAAAGAAAAACTGACATTTTCTCTTCCACCTTTTCTTCCATTTTTCTTTTTGTTGTAGCTGAAATTCCCCATTGCTGCCATTTTTTACACATTATTTCCTTGTTCTCCAAACTCAATTTTTACCTCTTTCCCGTCGTCATTTCATGTCTCTACTTTTCGTGTGTTATTTGGTAAGTGATAAGTGAGTTCTTTTCGATTTATTCAATGAATATTCGTTTGACAAGAGTCACTTTCTGTTTAGGCACAAATTAAGGGGTTGGTGGATCCTAATTGACGCAGTGGTTGTGCGAAATTGGGGTTACTTAAGCAAGGTAAGGTTGTTGATGGTTTTTGAAAATTGTCTGTTCGTAGCAATTCGGATTAAGTGATTGAAGTGAGGCTTTCTATTGTCAAATATAGGTTATGGAGTGCTCAGAGTGATTACGCGTCAAAATTGAACCAAGTGTGTAACCGAAACACAGAAACTGCGACTTAGCAAAAAGTTAAAAAGCTCTCTGTCGACGCGACATGGGCGTGTGGTCTCCTGTATGGTAGGCCGTGTGACAAAACACGAGCGTGTTTCGACAAGCCAAGCCATGCACGTATAACATGGCCATGTAATGGCCTAGCGAGGCCTGTGTAATACATGGGCTTGACCAATTGGGCCGTGTGGGCCTATACGAGTAAACTACACGGGTGTGTGAGATTTTAGGCTAGGCCGTATGATCCACGGCCAAGGCGAATCTGGGCCGTGTGGGCCACAAGGGCGTATGGGCCCACGGGCAGACAATATGGGCGTGTGAGCCAATTTTCACTGATTTGTTGCTAAGGTTGCACGGGTTGCCCGAGACGACTGTGAACCCACCGTAGGATCGGTAAGATTACCTAGACCCCTAATTGAATGAAATGACTGAATGATTGTTATATCCATGTATGATATGTATACATGTATGACTATATATTGAGCATGCTGTTAATACTGTACTGAATATATGTGCGATACCATGATTTGGCATGACATGACTGTATGATGCATTGCATGGGGATAGGTTGATATTGATCGGGGGAAGTGTACTGAAAGGCTTCGAGCCTAACTGATTGGTAGCACAACTCCAAATTACTGTCTAGTACCGCATTCGGTACTATTTAGAGTGTAGGGATGGGTGGGTTGATTATATCCCCACATGGAGTGTAGGGTTGGACGGAGATGGAGTGTAGAAGCTAGTTGGGTAGGATTTTGTGGTTGTATATTTATTACTATTACTATACTGTGATAGGCTAAAGCCCTAATGGTTACTGTACTGAGATGGGCTAAGGCCCAAACTGGACTGATTCTGATACGAGAAAAGGGCTTAGTCCCAGATTGTGATTGTTTGTATACTATCTATTTGTTTTGTAAGGGGGTTACACACTGAGTTTACGAAAACTCACCCTTCTGTTTAATCTATACAGGTAACCCCCAGACTTAAGCGGATCGGAGCAGCGGAGGACTTAGTTGTGGCCACATGATCTCTTTTAAACTATTTATTGTAAATTTATGATTTTAACTTTATTTGGGCATTTTACTGTAATTATGGCCTCTACAAACTTTTGGTTTAACATTTGAATTTTATACTGTTTTATGTTTTATAACTGCTAGTGGTAGGTAAAACTCAGGTTTCCAAATAGATGAACGTTTTATCAAAATACCACGTATATGCAAACTGCTTTAAAAGCTTTCACAAAGAATAACATTTTGGAAATGAATAATGTTCTGGAAACAAATCACACGCTTTGGAATTAACATAAGATAATGAAAGGTTATTTAAACGGAGAAATGGTTTTAGCGTCGTTACGAATTCAAATGCACTATCATGTGACATCACCAGATTAGGCCATAACGTCTAGGCCGAGTTTGGGGTGTTACATTGAGCATTTTCACCTCAGCTGTGTAAGGATTGATCAACCCGAGTTTTTCCATTGTCGTTGAATGAGAATGATATGAACTCATCAACTTCTTTGGTTGGCATTTCCTCTTCTATGGCTAGAAGTTATGTAGGCACGTTCGTACCTTTACCTAGAATTAGTTTAGGCTACAAGTTAGTGGTTAATGTTACATTTACTAAATCTACGTCTATGTTAATTTGATTGGAGACAACTTTGGTGATATTCAATTCATTCCCATATCCAAATCCAAACTCTTCTTGACTTTCAAGATCTGATTCCAGATGGTTGTCGATGATACATTTGTCCTTTAAATCGAAATTGGAGGAATCATGTATGACATCTTCCAATAGAGTCTTTACTTCGTAAGTTTGTTGGACTTGCTCGATCATGAATGACATCATATCCTCCAATCATTGGACTTTCTTATCCAATTGTTTGAAATATGCGAAAAGAGGTTGCTCCATTGCTTCACACGATAATGTTTCATGCGAATTACTAAAGAAATTAGGAACATCATGCACAACCTCTTCCAATGGATTATTTGTTTCGTTTCTTCTTTGGAGCAACTTTATCATAAACGATCTTTGGTTCTACATAATTCCATTTGATCGTATACTCATTCCTCGTATCCTTCATCTTGAGTACATTGGTTTGTCACATCTCCATTTGACCAACCCGTTAGGTAGTTCCATTCGTCTCACCGAGAAGTCATTTCATTGTTATACCATATGTAATCACCTTCATCCATGATTAGACCAGCTAATCAACAATGTAAAAAAAATTAAAAGTAAAAATATTTAATTAACTAAAAATTCAAAATAAAAATATTTAAGTATGTACAAAATAATTAGAACACTATCTAGCTTGTTTGTCTTTTAATTAATATTATTTTACAGTAATCAACCTAACAAAAATTTAACCATTGCAATATTTGACAATTACGCCAACAACTTGGCCTCCTATAAACATGTTATTTTTTATAGAATAAATATCACACCAAAAATATATATAATTAAATCGGCAATGTTCGCAAGCGTACAAGTCAAATTATAATATAGTAAAGTTTACAACAAAACACTGGTAAGCATTCCAAGGATCATACCCAAGGGATTGCAAAATGCAGAAGTTATTATTAAATTAATTACAAAAAATAATTTCTAATATAATCGGGTCACGAATTAGTAGTATGAATCCAAATTAATATTTTAATTAAACTACTTAATTAATCACCCTAAATTTACCTAATGGAATTCTTATTCCTAGTGTTGACAATGCGAGCCTCTAGATTATGATCGATTGAATCCCTAATTATCTAATTAAATAATTAATTATCATAGATTAGGTTATTTATCACCCTTTGTTAAGAATACCCTTCTGGTCTCATCTTCACTAAGGATTACCATTTAAGTCACCCTTTTGGTCTTTTTCTAAGCATACGGATACCCTTCCGGTCTCATCGCTTGGCATAAGTTATACATGATAGGATACTCTTCTGGTCTCACCTGTTTAGATATTCTATTAGGGGCATCACTTTCTAATATACTAAATACTATCTAACAAAATAACCAATTTCAGATAAATCATTTTACTAATCGAATCATACTAGACATAATAAACATAATAATCTATTCCAATATTCATATAATGATTAATTGGACAAATCAATGAAATATAAATAAAAGAATGAAATAGAAGAGATAAGAGAATGCTCATGAATGATATATTAAGGCACGGCTCCGGAGCAATCTTCGCTTGCAATTGTCTTCACATCAGAATAGAAACGTTCCGACTAAGCAAACATGAAATTAAAATACAAAGAAAACTTACTAAGAAAAATTGTCTGTCTAAGTTTGCACACCCATTCCGGTGACCCTAAGGTTGCTTATATAGGCAACAGGCTACTTGGTGACCATTCAACCCTAGATACACATAGATACCAATTAGTACAATATTATGATAAATGCTAGGTTCCAAACATGGAAATAACCCAAGAGTGCCGTGGAAAGAATCAACCATATTTTGACTTGCTCTCATCGTAACGTCGAATGACTCATCGTTACAAAGTCGCCACTGTGAATAGTTTCCCATAATCATCGTGTCATCCTTCCAAAATGAAACTCCTTGTCACGACATTAATGCTTCCTAGCCTTGGCATGTTCATTTCCTAGCGGGCTCCCTTGTTTAGCAGCGTGATCATCATCCCTTATATCCTTGGACCTAAATTGGCATCCTACACATTTAATAGCCCATTAGTCACCCACAAGGCCTAAGTCGGCCTTGTGGGTCCTTAAAATAGTAGAAAATATGTAAAAATGCTTATTTTATTAATATTTAGATCCTAACCTACTACTAAAAATGCAATAATTAATTACAAAATACCAAGAAAATAAGCTTGTTAAGTGCCGAAATGTACTTAAAGTACCACTACGATTAGTGGTAGGTCAATTGGAAAACTACCAAGATCTTTTAATTTCGGGGATATCTTTTCACAATTAGCATGCTATATGAGGCATCAATGTTAATTTTCTCACCCTTATCATCTTTTTATGTCATTTCATAATTTCCTTTAGGTACTTGGCATATTTCAAAATTTTATCGATAAGTTGAATGAGCAGTAAGTTGAAATTGAGGCATTTAAATAAATTAAGAAAAATAAAAAGTCTGCCTCATCCCTATTTTTTTTATCCTATAGTCTCATCGAAAATGGTACTTTTCTTGTGCTCGGATTTACTATGACTCGATTAGACACCAATTTAGCTATCCCCTCGATAAGCTTGTCGTGGTCAACTTCTTTCTCCTTGGGTTCGTTGACTGCTTCAGGAACCTTCTACTCTTCATAGATGGGCTTGTTTGACTTTTCAAGTGTCTTCCCCGATCTCAAGGCAATCACCTTTACATGTTACTTCCCATCTCTTTGACAATTCTTTTTCATGTTACTGGGGAGACTTTGACAATGTAAATTTTGAATCATTGTATTAATTGGCTCATTTGGTCATAAAGAATGTCCATTTAGGATTCGAGACGTCCACATGTGGCTTGGACTTGTTGAATGCCCATTTTTATTGTTTGTATCTCCCCCTCTAATCGATCGAATCGTTTACCACATGTAGCATGGTCATTGCCCATGGATCTTTGTTGCAATGGTAAAGGTTGGTAAGGAAGGTTTTATCCAATTTATACTTGATTTGCACCTCTTTGGTTGCCTCCTCAATTAAGGTTCAAATGATCCCTCTAAAAGAGATTGTAGGTGTTCAAATAAGGATCTCGACCCCTATTACTGATGTAGTTTGTCTCCTTTGATTGGCTTTCAATACGTGGCTTTTCTCTCGTTGGTTTGACAGCCAACTCCAAACGGTAAAGCTTTTCTAAAATTTTATGATATCAGTCATCTTTATTCACAACTTTTACCGTTGGAGGCTTTAATTTATACATGAATATTTCATTAGGCCACATATATGAATTCATAGCCATGTCATCAATGATTTTATAAGCTCATTCGTAAGTGTGGAAAATAAGAGATCTCTCGGTCGTTCTGTCTAGGCTGGATCTGATGTTACCTTCAACACCACTGTAGAATATTTGGATATGGATCCAAGCTTGTAGTCCATGGTGTGGGCACTTAACTTTGACATGAAACATTCCCACATCTTCTATAGGGATTCATCTTTTTATTGTTTAAAATTGGCGATTTCTAGCCTGAGTTGAATGGTTCTACTAATCGGGAATATTTTATAAAGAAAATTTTCTGCTAGATAGTTCCACGTGGTAATAGAACCCAGTTCTAACGAATCTAACCAATCAGTTGCATTTTCACATAAAGAGAACGAGAATAATTGGAGATGTATAGTGTAACAGCCCAATTTCAGTAAGATCGGAATAGTGGTTTCGGGACTACAAATCCAAACTAAAGATAAAATTTATTTTATTTTATTATATGCTCCATATTAGGTTAGAAATGTCATGCGAAAATTGTCGTAAGAAAATTTTGCTGATTTCATGTTTAAATTACAAGAAGGACCAAATCGCATAAAATGCGAAAGTAGAATTATAGTAGCTATAAGGATTAAATAGCTATGGAATTCAAAACTAGATGTCCTTATATGGTAATTAGACCATCAATCAAAAGATGGAAAATATCTTTGTTGAATCATCCATGGAAAGTTAGGAAAAGGCAAGGACTAAATTGGAAATTGAAATAATTAATTAATTAAAAAGATGATAAAAGAAATATCATCTTATTTTGTCATCTTCAACCCTAAAATTATATGGAAACCCTAGGAGAGAGAGAAGAAACTTTTAAGGCCTAATTGGGTAAGTTTTCTTGTTTCGTTTTTAGTAATTTTGATATTTTTAAAATAGGGATAGCTTAATCTATCTATTTTGGGGATTAATTTGAAAAGTTATCAAAGTACAGAAAATGGGTCATGGATGTATATGCTGAAAATTAGAAATTTATGGTAGAAAATGAAAGGTTGTTGACAGATAAACAACTTTTACAAAGTGACTTTTAGTGAAAACATGATTTAGGACGTAAATAGCACAAGTTTCATTTGCCGAGCCTAGGGATGAAATTGGAATTTATGGAAAAGTTAGGGGTAAAATGGTAATTTTGCCTAGGACTAGATTGAGTCATAATAAGTATGAAATGTGTGAAATTGACAATTAAAGTTATTTATATAGATTTGAACAACTCAAGTTCAAGGTTAGATCGAGGAAAAAATGATTTGGATTAGTAGATTTTATATGCGAACAAGTGTCGAGGTAAGTTCGTGTGACTTAATCAAGCATATAAATATGTTTAATTGAATGTTGTGTGTAACAGCCTGATTTAGGGCTTAGTCAGAATAGTGGTTTCGAAACCACAAATTTGAAGTAGAAATATATGTTTTATGATTGTTTTAAGGTCTATGATATGATTTCATGATTGTGTGAAAATTTCATAGAGAAATTTTATGATTTAGTGATCAATTTGTCTTTTAGGACTAAATTGTAAAAGTAGTAAAATATGAGGTTCTAGAATCTTTAAGGTACTTAATTGAAATGCATGTGAAAATTAGAGGTCCTTATTTAGTAAATAGACCATTTTATGTCATGATGGACAAAAATGGACATGGAAGGGAAAAATCTCAGGGAATGGCATTAAAGACATTTTGGTTATTTGGTTATTTAATGAATAAAAAGGGAAAAATAAGTAAAAAATGTGTCCAACTTCTTCCTACCTTGGCCAAAACTCTCAAGGGACACCATAGCTTGGGTTTTTCAACTTTCAAGCCACATATTAACTGCATCCAAGCCAAGTTTTCAATGTTCTTTACATATTTAAAGTCCTTGTAGCTGGATTTACCTATTTCTACCACTATTTTGAGCTAGGGTTCATGTTCAAAATTTTACCATGTGCAACATGTATGTGTTTTGATGTTTTATGGTAGAAAATGAATGTTGGAAGTGTGATAAACAACTTTTACTAGGTGATTTTTGATGAAATCTCATAAAAGGACCTATTTGTAAAAGTTGTGAAATATGTGTAGAAAATGTGATTTAGTGAAAAATGTGGGTTGTTATAAGAGGGAATGTGAATCGGGTAGGCTTGGGTCACAAAGAAATTGAGTACATTTCATCATACGAGCCTAGAGACCATTTTACAAATATGTGAAAGTTTAAGGGAAAATTATAATTTTGCCAAAGTATGATTCATGGGCTGTTTTAGTCAGTGTGATAATTAAATAAGTGGAAATTTTCATTATAGATCAAGAAATAAGAAGTCCGGACCTAAACCGAGGAAAGAACAATGTGGTGGACTAGATCGAACAATTACTAATATTTTGTTACCGAGGTAAGTTGTGTGTAATTAATCAACACTTTGTGCTTAAGTATTTAAATGCTTGATATTGCATGAAATGTATATGTTTTTTTTTATGAATATGGTTAATGAGGTCTCGAATAAGAAAAGTTGAAGTTAAGCTATATCGAAATCCCGGTTGAACCTTAGGAATAGAAATGATACCATTGTCACGCTATTAGATAAATAAGGTCCCGTATAAGACCATATCTGGGATATGGCATTGACACCAAATTGAGATCCTGTATAAGACTATATATGGGATATGGCATCGGAATCAAATAGTGATTCTGTGTAAAACTATTTTTGGGACCTGGCTTCGGTATGAAATCGTGTAAGACCATGTCTGGGACATGGCATCAAAATACAATCCCGTATCAGACCATATCTAGGGTATGGCATCGATATCGATATGAGATCCCGTATAAGACCATATATGGGATATGGCATCAAGATCGACATGTGATCCCATGTAAGACCATATCTGGATATGGCATTGGAATCTTACCACATGTAAGACATTTTTTGATTATCCTTCGATATTCCAAGAGGTTCAACAGGGAAAAAGAATTAAAGTTTATGTTAAAGATGAAAAAGACTAAATTTATCTGATAGAGTGATACAGGTACATATGCGAAACTCACGAGAAATGAGTCCAATATGTGATATGTGTTATGTAAGAAAGAGTATGAGTAAGCCATGTTAATGATTACTTAAAGTTTATGTGCTTATTCATAATGTGATACGTGGATGTTATTACAAGATTTTATGTTGTTATTTATTACATGCAACTTACTAAGCTTTAAGCTTACTCCCTCTCTTTTCTTGTTGTATCACCAAGCTAGCTCGAGGATCGAAAGATGTCAAAGTGCGATTCATACTATCAAGTTATTCTTTTGTGTAAAGTAAAGTTTGAGTATTTTAGGTATGGCATGTATAGGAATTTGGTCATTTTTTTATATCTGATATTGGTTAGCCAATGTGTTGGCTAGTAATGTTACTTATTCATTTTGTAAATGGCCATTGGAATTGGTTAATATTAGATAAGTTATGCTTATTAGATGAAATTCATAAGAGTGTAAGCTTGCATAACTGAATAGGTAATGTGTGAAGTGTATGCATGATGAAGGTAGTATGAAATTAAGGTATGGATGTCTTAATTTTGGATATTTGGATGTGCATTATTGTTATGCTAAGTGTTGTTGGAAATGGTATAAATGTGGATGTTTTTCAGGGTGGCAAAGGGCTTGGTAAAATTTGTCCACATAGGTAGACACACGGGCGTGTGTCTAGGTTGTGTGTGACACATGGTTAGCCCCATAGGTGTGTTGATAGGCCGTGTGTCCCCTACATCTAAATTTAGCAAAATAGAATGCCCAGTAGTGGACACACGGGCAGAGACACAGCCGTGTGCCTCAACCATGTGAAAGGCACGGCCTCAGGACATGGGCATATGCCCAGGCCGTGTGAAATCTGCACATTCATTGCGAGAATTAAGTTCACCACACGGCCTAGCACATGGGCGTGTGACTTGGCCGTGTTCCCCTAGATGTTTGCTGACGTCATAAACAATATGCAAGGTTTTCACACACAGGCTAAGACTCGGGCGTGTCATGGCCGTGTGAGAGACATGGGCCACAGACATGGGCATCTGCCAGGCCGTATGACAACCCCTATAGGTTCGAAATGAAAAATAAATTTGACAAGGGATAGAGACATGGGCGTGTATGACCACACGGCCTGCCGATGCGGACGTGTTCCATCCCACATGGGCGTGCAGCCCTGTGTTGAACAAAACTTTCCTAAGTGTTCGAAAGTTTTCGGTTCAGTCCCAAACCACTCTATATGCTTGTTTTGGGTCTCGTACGCCCATGATAGGGACGTTAAGAATATGAATGAAAAGTTTTAAGTTGGAATGAAAACTTATAGCTGATTTTGTATGATTAAGCATGTTTAAGTCTGGTAATGCCTCGTACCCAGTTTTGGCGTCAAACATGGGTAAGTGGTGTTACATTTAGTGATATCAGAGCTACGGTTTATTCGTTTCTCAGACTACCGTATCATGTATGAGACTCTAGCTATACATGCCACGCGTATGTGTATATACATAAAGATAGTGTAACAACTCCTGACGATTTAAAATGTGTTTTCATCTAGTAAATGGATCCCGACAGAGTAGTGGGGGATGACATAGGAAGTAACGTGCCAGCCCCTACCCAAGGGACGGTGCCAGTTGAAAATGAAAATAGACCAGTGACTGTGAGTCAAGGAAAAGAGGCTCGAGAAGCCTTTTTTCAAATGATGAACGAATGGTTCTCAGAATTCGTTCAAACAAACCCGACCACTCAAAAACAAGCTCCACCCCCTCTAAACCCTCAGCCTACCCCTTTAGCTCCCCAAGTTATAGAAATGGTAAGAAGGGAAAAGCCCCTAGTTGATAGAATCCAAAAACAAAGAGCTGAGGAGTTCCGAGCTAAAAAAGATGACGATCCAGAAAGAGTAAAATTTTGGCTTGAAAATATCATTAGGGTATTTTATGAATTGTCTTGCACACTCGAAAAGTGTATGAAATGGGTTGTGTCTCTTTTGAGGAATTCAGCTTATCAATGGCGAAACACCCTTGTGTCGACGTACCAAGGGTGAGAGTTAATTGTGAATTTTTGCAAGAAGCGTTCTGAAAGAAGTATATTAGCCAAACATTTATTGATTAGAAAAGAAAGGAATTCCTTGAGCTAAAACAAGGTCGAATGACAGTAACCGAATATGAATATGAGTTTGTAAGGCTCAGTAAATACGCTCGGGAGTGCATATCCACCAAAGTCATCATGTGCAAGAGGTTTGAGGATGGATTAAATGAGGACATTTGGATGTTTGTTGGTATTTTAGAACTAAAGGAATTTGTTGTGCTCGTCAAAAAAGCTTGTAAGGCTAAGGAATTGGCCAAAGAAAAAAGGAAAGTTGAAATTGAGTCCCGTGACTCGTGGAAGAGACAATTGAGTAAATCCTTTCAATCCTCATCCAAGAAATCGAGAGAGTTAAAGAATACTCGGTTTCTAAAGCTCAGACCATTTCGATTGCTAGCGTTGGCAATTTTTGATCAAGTAGATCGGAGTGTCCACAGTGTGGTAGACGTCACCCTGGTGAGTGTCGACCAACTTAGATAGCTTGTTTCAAGTGTGGTTCTTAAGATCACTTCATTAGAGACTGTCCCGAGATGGCTGAAAATGATAGAAATCAAAGTGTGAGATCGGGCAACACCGCTTGCAAAGGGAGACTACAGAGAAATCTAGGAAGTGGAACGAGTAGTAAGAATACACCTAAAGAGCAGACTGCAAGATCTGAAGGTAGAGCGCCTGCGAGGACTTATGCCATTCGCGCTCGCGAATAGGCGTCATCTCTAGATGTGATTACAGGTACATTTTCTCTCTATAATACTCATGTTGTTGCTTTAATTGATCTGGGATCTACCCACTCGTATGTTTGCATGAAATTAGTATCTAGTATGAACATGCTTGTAGAATCTACAGAATTTGTGATAAAAGAGTCAAATCCCTTAAGCAAATGTGTGTTAGTTGACAAAGTATGTAGAAATTGCCCTTTGATGATTAGAGGTCATTATTTTCCGACTAATCTCATGCTACTGCAGTTTGATGAATTCGATGTAATTCTTGGTATGGATTGGTTAACTGCTCATGATGTGATAGTGAATTGTGGAAGAAAATTTATTGAATTGAAATGTGAAAATGGGGATATTCTTCGGGTTGAATCAGATGAACAGGATAGTTTGCCTACAGTGATTTCTTTCATGTCTGCTCAGAAATACATAAGAAAGGAATTTGAAGCTTATCTTGCCTTTGTACTGAATGCAAAAGAGTCAGAGTTGAGAATTGAATCAGTGTCGGTAGTATATGAGTATCTAGATGTATTTCTAGAAAAATTGCTCAGATTGCCTCCGGTTAGAGAGATTGAATTTGGTATTGAGTTAGCCCCTAATACTGTGCCTATTTCGATTGTTGTGTACAAGATGGTTCTGATCGAGTTGAAAGAATTGAAGGTTTAGTTACAAGAGTTGACGGATAAAGGTTTCACAAGATCGAGCTATTCTCCGTGGGGGTGCTCTCGTATTATTTGTAAAAAAGAAGGATGGTTCTATGAGGTTATGTATAGATTATCGGCAACTTAATAAGGTAACCGTAAAGAACAAGTATCCCTTGCCAAGGATTGATGATTTGTTTGACCAATTGAAGGGAGCTACGGTATCTTCCAAATAGACTTGAGGTCTGGTTATTATCAGTTGAGAGTCAAAGACTCAGATGTGTCAAAAACTGCATTTCGGATAAGGTATCGTCACTATGAATTTCTAGTTATGCCTTTTGGTTTAACAAGCGCCCCTGCCGTGTTTATGGATTTAATGAACCACATCTTTCAACCATGTTTGGATAAATTTGTTTTAGTCTTTATTGATGATATATTGATTTACTCTCGTGATGAAAACGAGCACACTGAGCACTTGAGGATGGTTTTACAAATTTTACGGGATAAACAGTTATATGCCAAGTTTAGTAAAAGTGAGTTTTGGCTTAAAGAAGTTGGATTTTTGGGCCACACTGTTTTGGGTGATGGCATTAGAGTTGACCCGGCAAAGATTTCGGCCATTGTTGAATGGAAACGACCAAAGAATGTATTAGAGGTTAGGAGTTTTCAAGGCCTAACCGGCTATTACAGACAGTTTGTTAAAGAATTTTCTATTATTGCTACTCTAATGACGAGGTTGCAACAAAAAGATGTTAAGTTCGAGTGGACAGAAAAATGCCAACTGAGTTTTGAAAAATTAAAGACATTGTTGACTGAAGCTCCTATTTTAGTGCAACCCAAATCGGGAAAAGAATTTGTGGTTTATAGTGAAGCATCCTTGAATGGATTGTGGTGTGTACTTATGCAAGAAGGCGAGGTGAACGCTTATGCCTCAAGACAGTTAAAACCACACGAGAAAAACTATCCAACACATGATTTGGAGCTGGCCGCCATTGTATTCACATTGAAAATATGGAGACACCACTTGTATGGTGGAAATGTTGAGTGTTCACTGATCACAAAAGTCTAAAATATTTGATGACTCAAAAAGAGTTGAACCTATGGCAATGGAGATGGCTAGATTTGATAAAGGATTAAGAGTTAGTAATTGACTATCACACTGGAAAGGCGAACTTAGTCACTGATGTGTTGAGTAGGAAGTCATTGTTAGCCTTGAGGGCTATGAATACTCAGTTTTCAGTAACTGATGATGGTTCGATTCCAGTGAAATTGAGAGCTAGACCGATGTTCCTGCAAAAGGTTGGTGAAGCTCAGAACAGTGATAAAGATTTGCAAGCCATGATTGCTTAATGCCAGACGGGTAATGGATCAAACTTTCGGATTGGTACTGGCTGTTGTTTGATGTTCCGAGATAGAATTTGTGTACCAAAAGACGATGAGCTTATTTGAAAGATTTTGCAAGAGGCACATAGTGGTTGTCTGTCTATTCACCCTGGTAGTACAAAGATGTATAACGACTTGAAGAAATGTTATTGGTGGTCGAGTATGAAGAGAGATATTTCTGAGTTTGTATCGAGATGCTTGATTTGTCAGCAAGTGAAAGCTGAACACCAAGTACCTCTCGGGTTGCTTCAGCCTATTATGGTTCCTGAGTGAAAATGGAACCGTATTTCTATGGATTTTTTTATAGGATTGCCTTTGACGCCGATTAAGAAAGATGACGTATGGATTGTGGTTGATAGGCTTACAAAGTTAGCTCATTTTATACCAGTACGTATTAACTATTCACTTGATAAGTTGGTTGACTTGTATGTTTTTGAAATTGTGAGACTACATAGAGTACTTTTGTCGATTATTTCAGATAGAGATCTGAGATTTACATCACGGTTTTAGAAAAAGTTGCAAAAAGCCTTGGGCACAAAGTTGAGTTTTAGTATGGCCTTCCATCCACAAATCGACGATCAGTCGGATAGGGTAATACAGATACTTGAAGATATGCTCCAATGTTGTGTATTGGAATTCCAGAGCAGTTGGAAAAGGTATTTACCGTTGGTAGAATTTGCCTACAACAACAGTTTTCAGTAAAGTTTGAAAATGGCGCCTTATGAGGCATTATATGGGCGTAAGTGCCAAACGCCTTTGTGTTGGACCAAACTTAAGGAAAATCAGATTCATGGGGTCGATTTGGTCAGAGAAACCAAAGAGAAAGTAAAGGTGATTTGTGATCATTTAAAAGCTGCTTTGGATAGACAAAAATCCTACGCGGATTTGAAACAAAAAGAGATTGAGTTTCAAGTTGGTGATAAAGTATTTTTGAAAGTGTCACAATGGAAGAAAGTTCTTAGATTTGGCCTGAAAGGCAAATTGAGTCCGCGCTTTATCTGACCGTATGAGATCATCGAGAGAATAGGGCCGGTAGCCTATCGATTGGCTTTGCCATCAGTGTTAGAAAGGATTCATGATGTGTTCCATGTATCCATGTTACGAAGATACCGATTAGACCCTTCACATGTGATTTTGCCGACAGAGGTTGAAATTCAACCAGATATGACTTATGGTGAAGAGCCGGTTAAGATTTTGACTCGAGAAGTCAAAAAATTAAGAAATAAAAGTATAGCTCTTGTGAAAGTATTGTGGCAGAGACATGGGGTAAAAGAGGCTACATGGGAGCCTGAGGAGGCTATGAGAGACCAATATCCAAACCTTTTCACCGGTAAGATTTTTGGGGACGAAAATCCTTAAGGGGGAGAATTGTAACAGCCCAATTTAGGGCCTAGTCGAAAGAGTGGTTGTGAAACCACAAATTTGAAGTAAAATATATGTTTTATGATTGTTTTGAGGTGATAAACGATAATTTATACATATTTTTACCTTATGCTTAGCTTAATTTCTAGATGAATTATCATCGAATTTGTGGAAATTGGTACTCTTAATCCTTCTATTTCATGTTTTATACTTAGGAGAGCACAGGGAAGAGAAAAGAATGAAAAATGGGCCGAAAACGGAGAAAATGGGCCAAAGTGTAAAAACAACACGGCCCAAGGATTCACCATACGACCGTGTCCCTCGGCCGTGCCATCTAAAGTCCAACACGGCCCAACCCCGACAAGCACGGCCAGACTACACGGTCGTGCCACCATCAACAGTCTTGCACACAGCCTCTTATCGTTCCACACGGGCGTGGCACACGGGCGTGGCACACGGGCGTGTCCCTGTCGTGAGGAAGTGCAATTTCGCTTGGAAAAGGATGCTTAAAAGCTAAGAAAGGCATTCCAAAGCTCTATATAAAGACCCTAGGAGGCAACTCCAAAGGTGTGCCTTTTCTCTCACAAATGAGTGCCTTATTTCTGCCAACACAGAGAGTGGAAGCAAGGGATTACTCCAAGGGAAGCCGATTGATTCATCCCAGAAGCCAGATTCTCCTTCAAGACTGAGGATCTCCCTTCAACTTCCTACAGGGGTTTTTGGGTTCTTTATGTTTTGTTATTTTTATTCTTCTGAGATGTTTTCTTTATTAATTATAAATTAAATCCCCCAAATACTTGAGGGGGATGAAACCTAAAACAGATCTTGTTATTATTTTATCTTGAGTTATATGATAAATACTTGAATTGTTCTTAATTTTGTGTTCTTAAGTCTTGTTTTAATAATTCTAGGTATTAATTCAAGTATTGATGTGCTTATTCAGAGGAGCAAAGCCCTTGTTTAAGAATAGATCTAGCATAATTAAGCAGAGTTGCATGCAAACCTAGACATAGGGCGACATAAATCTGTCGGATTAGGGTCAAACCTAATAAGGGGATCTATAGATCCAGTTAATGCAAGACTAGGGGTTTTAACTAGAAAGAGATTTCAGTTGATCAACCTAGGATTAGTTGTTCTTATCCTCGACGGAGGTATTAACATAAGTTAGGGATCTCTACGGGTCAAGTCAAATGAATAGATCGTCTAGCTCAAGAATTGATAGCAAGTGAAGTCTAGGCAGATTCTCCCTTGAGTATTGCCCAAATCAATCAGTTTTTCCTAAAGAGTTTTTCCCTAATTTACTTTCTGTGCACTCATAGTTAGTTTTAGAATTAGTTTCATAAAAATCCCTTTTATTTTTAGGTTAAATAATAGAAATGAAGTATGTACTAGTACTTTTGGTTCCCTTGGGTACGATATCTCAGTCTTGCCGTTAAACTATACCATTATTCGATAGGTGCGCTTGCCTTAAAGTCGTGATAATAGTTAGTTTTTCGTACGATCATTATTATAAATTGTATTACTTCATATCACGCATATCATAAGGTCTATGATATGATTTCATGATTGTGTGAAAATTTCATGGAGAAATTTTATGATTTAGTGATCAATTTGTCTTTTAGGACTAAATTGTAAAAGTAGTAAAATATGAGGTTCTAGAATCTTTGAGGTACTTAATTGAAATGCATGTGAGAATTAGAGGTCCTTATTTAGTAAATAGACCATTTTATATCATGGAAAGGAAAAATCTCAAGGAAGGGCATTAAGGGCATTTTGGTCATTTGGTTATTTAATGAATAAAAAGGGAAAAATAAGTAAAAAATGTGTCCATCTTCTTCCTAGCTTGGCCAAAACTATCAAAGGACACCATAGCTAGGGTTTTTCAACTTTCAAGCCACATAGTAAGTGCATCAAGCCCCGTTTTTAATGTTCTTTACATATTTAAAGTCCTCGTAGCTGGGTTTACCTATTTCTACCACTATTTTGAGCTAGGGTTCATTTTTAAAATTATACCCATGTGCGAAATGCATGTGTTTTGATGTTTTATGGTAGAAAGTGAATGTTGGAAGTGTGATAAACAGCTTTTACTAGGTGATTTTTGATGAAATATCATAAAAGGACCTATTTGTAAAAGTTGTGAAATATGTGTAGAAAATATGATTTAGTGAAAAATGTGGGTTGTTATAAGAGGGAATGTAAATCAGCTAGGCTTGGGTCACAAAGAAAATGAGTACATTTCATCATCCGTGCCTATGACCATTTTGCAAATATGTAAAAGTTTAGGGGCAAAATTATAATTTTGCCAAAGTATTTTTCATGGGTTGTTTTAGTCAATGTGATAATTAAATAAGTGAAATTTTTCATTATAGATTAAGAAACATGAAGTCCGGACCTAATCGAGGAAAGAACAATGTGGTGGACTAGATCGAAAATTACCAATATTTTGTTACCGAGCTAATTTTGTGTGTAATTAATCAACACTTTGTGCTGAAGTATTTAAATGCTTGATATTGCATGAAATGTATATGCTTCTTTTTATGAATATGGTTAATGAGGTCTCGAATAAAAAAAGATGAAGTTAAGCTATATCGAAATCCCGGTTGAACCTTAGGAATAGAAATGATACCATTGTCACACTATTAGATAAATAAGGTCCCGTCTAAGACCATATCTAGGATATGGCATCGACACCAAATTGAGATCCCGTATAAGACCATATCTAGGATATGGCATTGACATCAAATAGTGATTCCATGAAAAACCACATCTGGGACCTAGCTTCGATATGAAATCGTGTAAGACCATGTTTGGGACATGGAATCGAAATACGATCTCGTGTGAGACCACATCTAGGATACGGCATCAGCATCAACATGTGATCTCATGTAAGACCATATCTGGGATATGTCATTGGCATCTTACCACGTGTATGACATTTTCTGAGTATCCTTTGATATTCCAAGTGGTTCAACGGGGAAAAAGAATTAAAGTTTATGTTAAGATGAAAAAGACTAAAGTTATGTGATGGAGAGATACAGGTACATATACAAAACTCACGAGAAATGAGTCTAGTATGTGATATGTGTTTATTCATAATGTGATACATGGATGTTATTACAAGATTTTATGTTGTTATTTATTACATGCAACTTACTAAGCTTTAAGCTTACTCCCTGTAACGCCCTAATTTTCGGGATTTTTGAGATTTTGTGTGAATTTAATTTTTGCTTGTCTGGATGTGTTAAGTTATGCTTTGGGTGTGTTAGTGGGCTTTTAGAAGGCCTAAGCTTAAGTTAAAACCGGGTAGAATTTTTAAATTTTAGACTTAAAAGAGAAGGGGCTTTAACTAAGTGGGCTTTTAAAAAAATGTTGGTAAATTAGGACACAAGTAAGCTTGTGTTAAAGTGGCAAGGTGGCGCCACTTAAGACACAAGGGGTGGCGTGTGGAAGCTGTGCAAGAGCTATGGTTCAAATCTCATGGTAAGCAATGTGATTTTTTATTTCTAATGCACGTGCAAGGCATGTGGTTGACTCCAAGTGGAACTCTGTTGGGAGGAGATTGAAGTGCTCATGGGATAAAGTCAAGGAGGGATAAGGGGGAGCAAATCTAGGAAATTTGAAAGGGAAGCTAGGGTTGGCTGAATGAGGGAGTGTTAGAGAGCATATTCGGCAATGGGGGGATTAGGTAAAATTTTTCGCATTTGTTGTTTGTGTGCCGATTCCTCTTGGCAAATTTGGTCATTTTCTTGGTGGCCGGTTGGGGTTAGTTCTTTTGAGGGGGATCCTAGTTCTTTCTTTTCTTCTTTTCTCAGTATTCTAAAAAGCCGAAATCCTGAAACTGTTAGCTCTCCTTCTATCAGTTTACCCCAAACCAAACCCTCTCATCTCTTTTCTTCTTTAGCCGAACCAAGCATCTATCTTCTCTCTTCACTCTCGCCTCTTTTTTCTCCACTCTCTTCTTCATCTTCTTTACACCACTGATTGAAGTAACCTCTTTTCTCAAGCCTTGTTAGCCGAATACTCTCAAAAGCCGAAACTGATTTGCCTTGTTAGCCGAATCTTCTTCTTGGCCGAATCTTCCATACCTTTCAACCCAATTCTTTCAAAAGCCAAAACTCACAACTCTCTCATCCCTTTGTCGATCATCTCCTCTCTATTCCATAAGCTTCTATTCTCCTTCTTGTTTCTGCAAAAGCCGAAGTCGCCATACTCTACAGTGATTCGGGAAATGAATCTTTAGATCACTTAAATCTATTTTCTTTTCACGTTTTGGATTAGATCTATACTAGATCTAGATTAGGCTAGATTGGGGACTCTTCTTTGGTAAAATAAAGCATTGGTAAGTACTCGAAACCCCTTCATTTGGTGATTCAAGAAAAGCCAAAAACCCCTAACTCTTCAGGGTAGCTATTGTTTTTGACAAAGGGTGATATTAGCCTCTCTCTCTTTCGATTCTTTTGTGTTTTAGTATGGATAAGAGATGATCTAACAAGGAAAATTGGAGGCTAGGACCGTGGGGCAATCTAGATCTAGATCTAGTGGTGGATTTCAGCAAAGGTAAATGATTAAGGGTTTAGATGGTGTTGGCCGAATATAGTAGGTTGTCAGTTTTGTTGATTTGATTGGATTTTTTTGTTAACAGTGCGATTTAAACGATTGTAGGTTAATTCGGTGCGGATCTCAACATAGTACGCAAACAGGTGTGTAATCGACACCCTCTAGTAGACTAGATCGGCAAAAGCCGAAAAGCCGAAATGCCAAAATTCTGGCATTTTGAGGGCTTGTAGGCGTACGAGCGCTCGTGGGTCGGTTTGAATAAGCAAAATCTATAATCACAAATGGTAAGAATGATGTGTGCACATTTTTGTGCACATTGGTGGTTTTGGGCCTCGAAGGGCCGAATTTGGGCCTAATGGGCTTACGGGCCCATATGGGTGAAAATAAGCGGTAAGCAGATTCTGGTAATCTGACTGTTAAATTTGGTAAAACGAATGTAAATTTGGGCTTAGTAGGCCGTAGTAGCTAGTGGACACCGTTGGGCCCATTAGGAGTTTTAGGGCCCGATAACTCTGTATAACTAAAACGGGCTAAGTAAGTTACTTAGATGACGTTAGGACTGTTAGAAGACTGTAATGAGTATGAAACCCAAAAAAACTAGTTTATTTACTGAAATACCACTTAAGGGTGGAAATTACTGTTTTACCCCTAGGGTTAAGTTGACTGATTTACATGCTAAAATGTATCCGTTCTATGTATGCCATGTCATAATATACACTGTTGCACGGGATTGGGTCTTGATGGAGGAAGTGCTAAGTGGCAATGCCACGTATACTATTAGAGGCTCTACGTCGTATTACTATTTTAGTGGCTTAGCCACATTATCTGATTAAGCAGCTAAGCTGCGATTGTGGTGTGTAGGGCTGGGTGGGTTGAGTTATTCCCCACATGGTGTGTAGGGTTAGTACGGGTGGTGTGTAGGGCTAGATTGGGCTTGGGCTTTGTATACATGTATAACTTTCTGATCTGTTACTATAATGGGCCTAAGGCCCACACTGTTTACTGAATAGGGCTAAGGCCTAGTAATCACTGTTTTCTGAATAGGGCTAATGCCCAGTTATCACTGTATCTGGATAGGGCTCCAGCCCAGTTGAGCTTGAACTGGTCTTGCCTCTGGTTGGGTTTAGCTTACACACTGAGTTTCACAAACTCACCCCTTCCTTTTCATCTATGCAGGTGAACCCCAACGTTAGAGGACTTGGAGCTGGAGGGATTCGGAGTGGCCACGTGGGCTAGATTGGGCTTGGGCTTTGCATACATGTATAACTTTCTGATCTGTTACTGTAATGGGCCTAAGGCCCACACTGTTTACTGAATAGGGCTAACGCCAAGTAATCACTGTTTTCTGAATAGGGCTAAAGCCCAGATATCACTGTATTTGGATAAGGCTTCAGCTCAGCTGAGCTTGAACTGGTCTTGCCTCTGGTTGGGTTTAGCTTACACACTGAGTTTCACAAACTCACCCCTTCCTTTTCATCCATGTAGGTGAACCCTAACCTTAGAGGACTTGGAGCTGGAGGGATTCGGAGTGGCCACGTGGACTGATTTTGGTTTTAATATTTCTTTTGAGTTACTTATTTTATTACTCAGTAGTTTTTGGGTTTTTAATCTGTAATAAGGCCGCTCTATAATTATTTTATTTGGTTTTAAGTATTTAATTATTATTTGTTAAAAATTGGTAGACTAAGGCTGCGCGGAGTTTTATTTCAAAATTAACAAATGTTTTCAAAACCTTCCCTACGTGACAAATGGATAATTTAATAATAATGACTCTCAAACAAGATTTTCTAAAAGTAAACCCCCAACTGATAGTGGATAGGATTTTTGTAAATTAAATAACCTGCTTTTTCTCAAAACTCTTAGAATGGTTTTGCTAAGTCACATTAAACCTAATAATAAAGGAATGAGGCGTAATTCACCGTTCATGTGACACACTAGATCAGGCCATAACATCTGGGCCGAGTTTGGGGTGTTACATTTAATGGTATCAGACCCTGGTTGCAACAACTCGGTTGTGGATCGGGTCTAAAAAGTTTTCTTAAAATTTAAATTCAGGCCCAAAAAGAGGTATTTTGCAAATTGATTTTGGAAAATTTCACTAGAAATCCCTTTTACAATTGATTTCCTTCAAGATATACATATTTTACTAAAATTTATGGTTTTATTTTGGAAAGAAAGTCTATTCAAAGGATCTAGTATTACTAAAATTTGGTTTTTTTTTTTTTTGAAATCTGGATTTCGAAGAGTGGCACACCAAATTTCTGGCACCAAGTCTGTAAGTATTTTTATTATATTGTACCTTACTGTAATACCGTTATACTGCTGTAGATAGTACTAAGACCCTACTAAGATTCTGTAGTTAGGGCAACACTGAAACTGTAGAAACTGAGACTGTAGGAAAAAAGACTGAAAACCCTAGAAGACTGAGACTGTAGCTAGGCTACGATTCTGCAAAAACAAACTTCTGAAATACTATCTGTACGTAAGATATCAGTAATAAACACTGAAATACTGAACTAATTCATAAAATTCATAATCAGAGAATACGATATGAGCACGAGGGCAGCTCGTGGATGAGGCAATAGGCGTGGCCGAGGTAGTGCGCAAGCTGGGTCTTCATCTTCGGGACATATGCTATCTGAGGAGGCTGGAGTGCCGCCGGTAACTGAGAATGGGCTGTATGATCGGGCTGCAGGGGACGATACTTTATCTCAGGTGATGCTTCAGGTTCTGGAAAGAGTCGCTGGAGCAAGTACTGGGACTGTGAACCGTGGATCTATATCTAAGCGACTCCAAGCTAACAGAGTAGAGATTTTTAGGGGCGTATCTGGTGTAGCCCCAAATGTGGCCGAATACTGGCTGGAGGCTACAGAACGGATCATGGATGATCTAGACTGCTCAATGGAGCAGAAGTTGAAGGGAGCAGTATCTTTACTACGAGACGAGGCTTATCAGTGGTGGATAACTGTGAGGGATAGTGCCCTAGCTGAGCGGGTAACTTGGGAGCTGTTTAAGATGGCCTTCAAAGGGAAGTACGTTGGGGCGAGCTATGTAGATGCCCGAAGGAAGGAATTTCTGAACCTGACCTAGGGTAATAAGTCTGTTGCAGAGTACGAGGCTGAGTTCTTAAGGTTAAGCTGGTACACTAGTGGGATCTACAGAATATGAACATAGCGTACGGTTTGAGGATGGATTCAAAGATGAACTGAGGGTGCTGATAGCTCCGTAGAGGGAGCGTGACTTTGCTGCTCTAGTGGAAAAGGCTAAGATAGCAGAGGAGGTGAAACGCACGGAGCGGCAGAACCATGAAAATGACTGAAATCAATTTAGGAGGGATTCTAGACCCTCGAGTGCTACTGGCAGGAATGTTAAAAGGGCTAGAGTGGACAAACAGGTTCGAACCGGTGAATGTGGTCAGATCGCAGGCTTGTGGAGATTGTGGTAGAGTGCATCTGGGAGATTGTTGGAAGCGTACTGGGCATGTTTTCGGTGTGGGTCCAAGGAGCATAGAGTTAAAGACTATCCTCAGAGGCCGGCTCAGACACAAGCTACTGAATAGAGGGTTGCTCAACCAGTACGAGGTGGACCACAACTACCGAGAGGCCGTGGTCAAGGTAGGGGCGGCAATGGAAATGGTCGTGGACGTAGAGCACTGGGTAGGGGTGCTAGAAATGCTGAGGCTCGTCAGCCAGCATTAGTTTATACTGCTCATTGCTGAGAGGAGGGTAATGCACTTGACGTCATAACTGGTACATTTTTGATTGACGAGTTAGGGTGTTACACTCCCTCTCTTTTCCCTTTTCTTGTAATATCTGTGATGCCCTGATTTTCAGGATTTTTTTGGGATTTTTGTGAGTTTGGTGAAATCTTGAAATTTTGGTGTTTTGGTTATTGAAATTGTGTTTAAGTATGTTAGTGGGCCTTTAGAAGGCCAAGCCTAACATAAAACCCGGTAGAAATATCAAATTTTGAATTTAAAGTGAAGGGGACTAGGTTAAGTGGGCCTTTAAGAAAAAGTTAGTAAAATAGGACACAAAGAGGCCCTTGGTAAAGTGGCAATGTGGTGCCACTAAGCTCCTAAAAAAGTGGCGTGTGGGCAGGTGTTCAAGGGCCAGACTTCAAGTTGCGAGGTAATCAGATGATACTTTTATTTTTGTGCATGTGTTGGTCAAGTAATAGCACTCAAGTGAAACTCTGCTATAGAGAGTTTGAATTGTTCACGAGGTTGGATCAGTGAGAGATTTTAGGGATTTTGAATGAGGCACTTGATGGCCATTTGGGCGACTCTTAGGAAAGCATTGCCGATTGGGACTTTTGGCTTAGGGTGCATTCGGCTAGTGGAGTTAGGTGGCCATTTGGCATTTGTTCTTGGTAGCCGATTGCTTTAGGGCGGCCTTTGGGATTTTGTCAATTACCCTAAGTACTAAATAGGTTTGGTAGTGAGACCCTCTCGATTCATACTCTTTCTTTCTATTGTTCTAAAAGTCGAAACCCGAAACCTTAAGCTATCCATTGTCGACTTCTTCACCTAGTCGAATCTCTTTTCTACTTCCATTCTTCTCTTTTTACTTCTTTTATCTCCTCACCGAAACCTAAGCCTCTATATTCCTTTTACGCCGTTTGTCCATAACCAAACCCCCATCTTTTCTTTCATTCTCTTCTCTTTTTTCATCCCCATTCTCTTCTAATTCTCCATAGCTGAATACTCATAAAAGCCGAAATCCCCGAAAGGTTCTAGGTGTGTCGATTTCTTCTTATTTGCAAACCTTTACTTTCTTTTCTCTTTAGCCGAATTGCATAGCCTTGTTGACATCCCTCTCTTTTCATTGCCAAGCTTCCATTTTTCCTTATCTTTTGTTGTGCCCAAAAATCGAAATCACCATATTTATAGGGACTTGGTAGCTGAATCCTTAGACCTCTAAGGTTCATTCTCTGCTAGCATTTAGGGGCTAGATCTGCATCAGATCTGAGTAGAAATGGAAGTGAAATTATTTTGATTAAGAGAACTTATGGTGAGTGCTCGAAATCTCTGGTTCTATTCTTTATTTCAAGATTTAGAAAGGCCGAAACCCTCTATATGCATAGGGAGGCTGTCGATTTAGGGGCTTAAGGCTCTATGGGTATTAACAATCGATTTATTTTGTGTTAGTGTGATTTAAAGGCTACTGATTGAGGGCTTGGACAAGTGGGACGACTAGATCTACATCTAGTCACTAAATTCGACAAAGGTAAGATCTCAAGGCCCTTAGGTGATGATGGTTGAATGTGGTAAGAGGTGTTTAGGTTGGTTATTTTTGGGATTGTAACCTAATATTATAGTCACCGATTGTACAGAAATCATGTGGGAGATCTCGCTGTGGTAGTCGCAAATCAGGTGTGTATCAAACACCCTCTTGTAGTTCAACTTGGCAAAAGCCGAAATGCCAAAATTCTAGCATTTTGTGGACTTGTGAGTGTGCGAGTGCTCGCAAGTGATTTGGGAATCATTAGATCTATAATCGCAAGTGGTAAGATGGATGAGTGCGCAATTTCGTGCACTTTGGTAAATTTAGGCCTCGATGGGCTGAAATTAGGCCCAATAGGCTTACGAGCCCATATGGGAGAAAGTAAGCGGTAAGTGTATTCTGGAATACTATAGGATAAAATTGTTAAACTAGACTTAAAATTTGGGCTAAACGGGCTAAATTAGCTAAATGACACTGTAGGGCCCATTAGTGGTTTCAGGGCCCAATGACTGTAATCTGTTAAAATGGGTTAAATAAGCTACTGAGATAAAAGTTAGACTATTACTGATTAAAATGTGCATGAAACCCTAGAAACTGGCTTAACTACTGAAATACCCCTTATATGTGGAAATTGCTATTTTACCCCTAGGTGCAAAATGACTGTTATACCCCTAGGGTTAAATCTGACTGAAATGCATGTTTTACTGCTTCTATTGACTACATGATTATTTGTTGCATGGGACTGGGTTATTGACGGAGGAAGTACTGATAGTGGCTTGACCACGTACTGAAGGGGCTTTACCTCGTTATACTGTTTTCTGAGCAGCTGTACTGCAATTGTGGAGTGTAGGGCTGGGTGGGTTGAGTTATTCATCACATGGAGTGTAGGGCTGGTACGGGTGGAGTGTAGTGGTTGGACTTAGGTTGGGTTGGGCTTGCATTCATAATTGATATCTGTTCTGCTACTGATATGTGCTTATGGGCCGTACTGTTATCTGAAAAGGCCTAAGGCCCAGTTTACTGTATTTAGATAGGGCTTCGGCCCAAATATGACTGAGACTGGATAGAGCTTAGGCCTAGTGGGCTTGAGCTAACTTGGGCTCTGGATGGGCTTCTTTACACACCGAGTTTCCAAACTCACCCCTTTTCTCCCATCCGTGCAAGTGAGCCTTAAACTAGTGGACTTGGAGCTGGGAGGGATTCAGAGTGGCCACGTGGACTGCAGTTAATTAATTAAGTTTTATTTTAGTTTATTTTTTTGTTTATTTTAAATTATTTTTAGTATGGTTTTGGGTTGTAATAAGGCCGCTTTAATTATTTTGGTTTTTCAACTTTTTATTTATACTTTACTTTTAATGCTATGAGCAAACCTGAACGAGTTTTCTTAACATTTATTCCAATGTTTTCAAAATCAATCACACGTTTCAAATGAGTAACTAAGTTAAGTTTTATGATAAATCTCTTAATAGCTAGTCGTGGATAGGACATTCACCAATAAACCGAGAATTTCTCTTAAAACTTCAATATCGGTTTTGCAAAGCTCATCCTAATCTTAGTAACTAGGTCACACGGTTAGTTGTAGGTAATGTGACGCACCGGACTTTGTCGTAATGTCTGGGCCGGGTTTGGGGCATTACATTTAGTGGTATCAGAGCCCGGTTGCAACAACTCGGCTGTGGATTGGGTCTAAAAAGTTTTCAAAAAAATAATTTTTCAAGGCCCAAGAAGGGTATTTTGGAAACGATTTTGGAAACTCTTAGGGAAAACCCTTTTCAAACTCGTTTTCTTCAAGGAATGCATGTTTTAAGGTTTTAATTCTAAAAGGTTTAGGTTTTCTGGGTTTCTGAAATTTGATATCTGAAGGAGTGGCACACTGAATCCTCGGCACCAAGTTTGTAAGTATTTCTGTTTCTTATACTGTACTGAGACATCACTGTAGATAGAACTAAGACCCTGCCATGATACCATAGATAGGGTAGTACTGGAAACTATAAGACTAAGACTGTAGGGAAACTAAACCCTAGAAGACTAAGACTATAGTTAGGCTACGAAATCGTGAAACAAACTCTGAAACTCTATCTGTACATAAGACATTCTGTAATGAACAACTAAAATATTAAACTAATGTCATAAAATTCGTAATTAGATAAGACGTTATGAGTACGAGGGCTACTCGTGGACAAGGCCGTGGACGTGGCTGAGGCAGTGTTCAAGCTAGGTCTTCATATTCGGAATACTTGCCAGCTGAGGAGGAACGACCGCCACCGGTAGCTGAAAATGGGCCGTATGATCGGGCCGCAGGGGATGATGCCTTGTCCCAGGCAATGTTAAAGGTCTTAGAAATTGTTGCTGGAGCAAATGTTGGGCCAGTGAATAGGGGATCCATTTCTGAGTGACTTCGGACTAACGGAGCAGAGGTTTTCAGGGGCATATCTGGAGTAGCCCCAAATATAGTTGAGTATAGGTTGGAAGCTACGGAACAGATTATGGACGACCTGGATTGCTCGGTGGAGTAAAAGCTGAAAGGAAGTGGTATCGCTACTGTAAGACAAGGCATATCAATGGTGGATCACTGTGAGGGAGAGTACCCAGCTGAGCGGGTAATATGGGAGCTGTTTAAGATGTCTTTCAAGGGAAAGTACGTCGGAGCGAGTTATATGGATGCGCTAGGAAAGAATTTTTGAACCTAACCCAGGGCAACAAGTCCGTTGCTGAGTATGAGGTGAAATTTATGAGGTTAAGTCAGTATGCCTGCGGTATAGTTGCTACTGAGTATGAGCATAGTATTCGCTTTGAGTATGGCCTTAGGGATGAGTTAAGGGTGCTGATAGCTTCGCAGAGAGAGCGCGATTTTGCTGCATTGGCAGAGAAGGCTAAGATAGCCGAAGAGGTGAAGCGAGCTGAACGGCAGAATCGTGATAAGGATCAAAACTGATTCAGGAGGGATTCTGGACCCTCTGGTGCTGCAAACAGAATTGCCAAGAGAGCTAGGGTGGAGGAACCAGTTCGAGCAGTTCTGGTAAATACGGTTAGACCACAGGTTTGCGGGGATTGTGGTAAAGTGCATCTGGGAGAGTGCTGGAAGCATACTGGGGCATGTCTTCGATGTAGGTCCAAGGAACATAGGATCAAGGATTGTCCTTGGAGGCCAGCTCAGACTCAAGTCGCTGAACAGAGGGTTGCTCAACCAATGCAAGGAGGACCACTACCGCCGAGAGGCCGTGGTCAAGGTAGAGGTGGTAATAGTATTGGTCGTGGACGTGGAGCACCTGGCAGAGGTGCTGGTAATGCTGAGGCTCAGCAGCCAGCATTGGTGTATGCTGCTCATCACCGAGAGGAGGGTGATGCACCTGACGTCATAACCGGTACATTTTTGATCTCTAGCATGCCATATACTGCTTTGGTTGATGTGGGTTCAACACATTCGTATGTTGCATGTAACATTTCTGGGTTGTTGGGTGTGCACTCTGAGGAAACTGTGAGTGGGGTAACTATGATAAGTCCACTGGGTCACTCGGTTAGGGTAGATAAACTCTTTAGGGAGGTGCCTTTAGAGACTCAATGGAAGATCTTTATTGGAGACGTAATGGAGCTACCATTCGGAGAGTTCGATCTGATTTTGGGAATGGACTAGTTGACTAAGCACAAGGCGACTCTGGATTGTGCGGCTAAGAGAATGGTGTTAAGGGCTACTGAGGATGAGGAGGTAATGGTTATTGGGGAGCGAAGGGATTACTTGTCCAATGTTGTTTCAGCCTTAAGGGCTGAAAAATTGATTCGTAAGGGTTGCGAGGCGTACTTGGCTTTTGTAAGTCAGACTGAAACTGAGGACTTGACTGTAGAGAAAGTCAGAATAGTTATGGAATTTCAAGATGTTTTTCCTGAGGAGCTTCCTGGATTACCTCCGAATCGAGAAGTTGAGTTTGGAATCGACTTACTGCCTAGAACGTCTCTCGTGTCCATCGTGCCTTATAGGATGGCACCGAAGGAGGTAGTGGAACTGAAGGCGTAAATCCAAGAGTTGTTGGATAGAGGCTTCATTAGACCGAGTGTGTCTCCGTGGGAAGCACCAGAACTATTCATGAAGAAGAAGGATGGGACGATGCATATGTGTATCGATTATCGCCAGTTGAACAAACTGACGATAAAGAACAAGTATCCTCTGCTTAGGATCGACGATCTGTTTGACCAGCTTAGAGGAGCTTTAGTGTTTTCCAAGATCGATCTTCGATCTAGATGCCATCAGTTAAGGGTAACAGAGGTGGATATTCATAAGACAGCATTCAGAACTCGGTATGGTCATTACGAGTTTCTTGTTATGTCATTTGGACTGACGAACGCACCTGCGGCTTTTATGGATCTGATGAACCGAGTATTCCAACAGTACTTGGATCAATTCGTTGTCATCTTTATCGATGATATTTTGGTGTATTCAGAAACTGAGGAGAAGTATGATGAGCATCTTCGTGTTGTTCTGCAAGTTTTGAGAGAAAAGCAACTCTATGCAAAATTCAGTAAGTGTGAATTTTGGTTACGAGAAGTGACTTTTCTGGGTCATGTTGTCTCTGCTGAAGGAATTAGGGTAGATCCTCGAAAAATTGAGGCAGTTCTGGAATGGAAGCCACCGAGGTCAGTATCAGAAATTCAGAGCTTTCTGGGTCTGGCAGGTTACTACAGAAGATTTGTAGAAGGATTCTCTCTAATTACTGCACCGTTGACGAAACTGCTGAGGAAAGGAGTAGTGTTTGTATGGACTGAGAAACAGCAAGAAGCCTTTGATAAGCTAAAAAAGGTATTGATTGAGGCGCCAGTGTTGATTCAGCCAAAGTCTGGAAAGGATTTCACTGTGTACAGTGATGCGTCGCATGTGGGGTTAGGCTGTGTACTGATACAAGAGGGTAAAATGGTCGCTTATGCTTCGCGACAGCTTAAGCCTCACGAAGTGAATTACCCTACGCATGATCTAGAGTTGGCAGCGGTGATCTTCACGTTGAAAATCTAGAGACACTATCTATATGGGGAAAAGTGTATTATATACACAAACCATAATAGTCTCAAGTATCTGTTGACTCAGAAGAAATTGAATCTTAGGTAACGAAGATGGATAGAGTTGCTTAAGGATTACAACTGTTCGATTGAGTACCACCCAAGTGAGGCGAATGTGGTGGCTGATGCACTGAGTCGAAGGGTTGTTGCTGAGTTGGGAGCTATGTTTGCTCATTTGAGTCTATATGACGATGGAAGTCTGTTAGCGGAGTTGCAAGTGAGACCAGCGTGGACTGAGCAAATTAAAGAGAAGCAGTTAAAGGACGAGTCGTTGTTTCTTCGGTTTCAGCAAGCTGAGAATAATGAAAATTCAGATTTTGGACTGAATACTGATGGAGTTCTCTATTTTCGTGGAAGAGTTTGTATTCCAAAGGACTCTGACTTAAGGTAGTTAATTCTGAAAGAGGCTCATGGTAGACCTTGTGCCATGCATCCTGGAGGGATAAGCTATATCGAGACTTGCGAGAGGTGTATTGGTGGCCTGGACTTAAGCGAGAGGTGACTGAATTTGTGGGAAAATGTCTGACATGCCAGCAAGTAAAGGCTATGCATCAACTGCCTTCTAGACTGTTACAACCAGTGAAGATCCCACTTTGGAAGTGGGAATGGGTTACTATGGATTTCGTGAGTGGGCTACCTTTGACACCCTCCAAGAAGGACTCTGTGTGGGTAGTGGTGGATAGATTAACAAAATCTGCTCATTTCAAACCTGTCCAAACCGACTACTCACTTCAAAAGTTGGCCAAGTTGTATGTGGCAAAGATAGTGCGATTGCATGGGGTGCCAGTTTCGATAATTTTTTATCGGGATCCTAGGTTTACATCTCGATTCTGGTAGAAGTTGCATGAGGCATTAGGTACGCGATTGGACTTCAGCACTGTTTTTCACCCTCAGACGGATGGACAGTCAGAAAGGGTTATTCAGGTTCTGAAGGACATGTTAAGAGGTTGTGTTATCGACTTTCATGGTAGTTGGGAGGACTACTTGCCATTGGCAGAATTTACGTACAATAACAGTTATCAAGCGAGTATTCAGATGGCTCCTTATGAGGCACTTTATGGGCGAAGGTGTCGCACGTTGACGTGTTGGACAGAGTTGGGAGAGCGACAGGCTCTTGGACTAGAGTTAGTGGCAGATACTGAGACTAAGGTTAAGTTGGTCAGGGATTGGTTAAAGGAAGCGTCTGACAGACAGAAGTCGTATGCTGATCTAAAGCGTAAGAAAATCGAGTTCGCTATTGGGGATATGGTATTTCTGAAAGTTTTGCCTTGGAAGAAGATTTTGAGGTGTGGTAAGAAGGGCAAGTTGAGTTCGCAGTTTATTGGGCCTTATCAGGTTCTTAAACGGGTAGGGCCAGTAGCTTATCAGTTGGAGTTACCACTGGAGTTGGATCGTATTCATGATGTCTTTCATGTGTCCATGTTAAGACAATATCGATCGGATCCTTCGCATGTCGTTCCTGTGGAGGAGATTGAGGTAAAGACTGATTTGACTGTTGGAGAGGGGCCTGTGCAAATACTAGATCGAGAGGTCAAAGTACTGAGGAAGAAGTCAGTTCCGTTGGTAAAAGTACTTTGGTGCAACCATGGTAGAGAAGAGGCTACTTGGGAGCCAGAAGAGGCGATGCGTCAACAATACCCTCAACTATTTGGATCAGGTAAATTTCGAGGATGAAATTTCTTTAAGGGGGTAGAGTTGTAACACCCTGATTTTCGGGATTTTTTCAGGCTTTTTGTGAGTTTTGTGAAATCTTGAAATTTTGGTGTTTTGGTTATTGAAATTGTGTTTTAGTATGTTAATAGGCCTTTAGAAGGCCCAAGCCTAAGATAAAACCCGGTAGAAATATCAAATTTTGAATTTAAAGTGAAGGGGACTAGGTTAAGTGGGCCTTTAAGAAAAAGTTAGTGAAATAGGACACAAAAAGGCCCTTGGTAAAGTGGCAATGTGGTACCACTAAGCTCCTAAAAAAGTGGCGTGTGGGCAGGTGTTCAAGGGCCAGACTTCAAGTTACGAGGTAAGCAGATGATACTTTTATTTTTGTGCATGTGTTGGTCAAGTGATGGCACTCAAGTGAAACTCTGCTGTAGAGAGTTTGAATTGTTCGTGAGGTTGGATCAGGGAGAGATTTTAGGGATTTTGAATGAGGCACTTGATGGCCATTTGGGGGAATCTTAGGAAAACATTGCCGATTGGGACTTTTAGCTTAGGGTGCATTTGGCTCGTGGAGTTAGGTGGCCATTCGGCATTTGTTCTTGGTAGCCGATTGCTTTAGGGTGGCCTTCAGGATTTTTTCGATTACCCTAAGTGTCGAATAGGTTTGGTAGTGAGACCCTCTCGATTCATACTCTTTCTTTCTGCTGTTTTAAAAGCTGAAAACCCTAAACCTTAAGCTATCCATTGTCGACTTCTTCACCTAGCTGAATCTCTTATCTACTTTCATTCTTCTCTTTTTACTTCTTTTATCTCCTAACGAAAACCTAAGCCTCCACATTCCTTTTACGACATTTGTCCATAACCAAACCCCTATCTTTTCTTTCATTCTCTTCTCTTCTTTCATCCCCATTCTCTTCTAATTCTCCATAGCTGAATACTCATAAAAGCCGAAATCCTTGAAAGGTTCTAAGTGTGCCGATTTCTTCTTGTTTGTAAACCTTTACTTTCTTTTCTCTTTAGCCGAATTGCATAGCCTTGTCGACATCCCTTTCTTTTCATTGCAAAGCTTCCATCTTTCCTTCTCTTTTGTTGTGCCCAAAAACTGAAATCACCATATTTATAGGGACTTGGTAGCCGAATCCTTAGACCTCTAAGATTCATTCTCTGCTAGCCTTTAGGGGCTATATCTGCATCAGATCTGAGTAGAAACGGAAGTGAAATTTTTTTGATTAAGAGAACCTATGGTAAGTGCTCGAAATCTTTGATTTTATTCTTTATTTCAGGATTTAGAAAAACCAAAACCCCTATGTGCATAGGGAGGCTATCGATTTAGGGGCTTAAGGCTCTATGGGTATTAACAATCGATTTATTTTGTATTAGTGTGATTTAGAGGCTACTGATTGAGGGCTTGGACAAGTTGGACGACTAGATCTAGATCTAGTCACTAAATTCGACAAAGGTAAGATCTCAATGGCCTTAGGTGATAATGGCCGAATGTGGTAAGAGGTGTTTAGGTTGGTTATTTTTGGGATTGTAACCTAATATTGTAGTCACCGATTGTAGGAAAATCGTGTGGGAGATCTCACTGTGGTAGTCGCAAATCAGGTGTGTATTGAACACCCTGTTGTAGTTCAAATTGGCAAAAGTCGAAAAGCTAAAATGTTGAAATTCTGGCATTTCGTAGAGTTGTGAGCGTGTGAGTGCTCGTAAGTCAGCTGGGAATCATTAGATCTGTAACCGCAAGTGGTAAGATGGATGAGTGCGCAATTTTGTGCACTTTGGTAAATTTGGGCCTCGATGGGCTAAAATTGGGCCCAATGGGCTTACGGACCCATATGGGAGAAAGTAAGCGGTAAGTGTATTCTGGAATATTGTAGGATAAAACTGTTAAACTAGACTTAGAATTTGGGCTAAACGGGCTAAATTAGCTAAATGACACTGTAGGGCCCATTAGGGGTTTTAGGGCCCAATGACTGTAATATGTTAAAATAGGTTAAATAAGCTACTGAGATAAAAGTTAGACTATTACTGATTAAAATGTGCATGAAACCCTAGAAACTAGCTTAACTTCTGAAATTCCCCTTATAGGTGGAAATTACTATTTTACCCCTAGGTGCAAAATGACTGTTATACCCCCAGGGTTAAATCTGACTAAAATGCATGTTTTATTATTTCTGTTGACTACATGATTATCTGTTGCATGGGACTGGGTTATTGACGGAGGAAGTACTGATAGTGGCTTGACCATGTACTGAAGGGGCTTTGCCTTGTTATACTGTTATCTGAGCAGCTGTGCTGCAACTGTGGAGTGTAGGGCTGGGTGGGTTGAATTATTCCCCACATGGAGTGTAGGGCTGGTATAGGTGGAGTGTAGCGGTTGGACTTAGGTTAGGTTGGGCTTGCATTCATAATTGATATCAGTTCTGCTACTGATATGGGCCTATGGGCCGTACTGTTATCTGAAAAGGGCTAAGGCCCAGTTTACTGTATCTGGATAGGGCTTCGTCAGATATTACTGAGACTGGATAGAGCTTAGGCCCAGTGGGCTTGAGCTGACTTGGGCTCTGGATGGGCTTCTTTACACACTGAGTTTCCAAACTCACCCCTTTTCTCCCATCCATGCAGGTGAGCCTTAGACTGGTGGACTTGGAGCTAGGAGGGATTCAGAGTGGCCACGTGGACTGCAGTTAATTAATTAAGTTTTATTTTAATTTATTTCCGTATTTATTTTAAATTATTTTTAGTATGGTTTTGGGTTGTAATAAGGCCGCTTTAATTATTTTGGTTTTTTAACTTTTTATTTATACTTTACTTTTAATGCTATGAACAAAGCTGAACGAGTTTTCTTAATATTTATTCCAACGTTTTCAAAATCAATCACACGTTTCAGACGAGTAACTAAGTTAAGTTTTATAATAAATCTCTTAATAACTGGTCGTGGATAGGACGTTCACCAATAAACCGGGAATTTCTCTTAAAACTTCAATATCAGTTTTGCAAAGCTCACCCTAATCTTAGTAACTAGGTCACACGGTTGGTTCTAGGTAATGTGATGCACCAAACTTGGCCATAACGTCTGGGCCAGTTTGGGGTGTTACAGTATCGCCAAGCTAGCTCGGGGATCGAAGGACGTCGGAGTTTGATTCGCACTATCAAGTTATATTTTTGGGTAAAGTAAAGTTTTAAGTATTTTGGGTATGGCATGTATAGGAATTTGGTCATTTTTGTTATATCTTATATTGGTTAGCCAATGTGTTGGCTTGTGATGTTACTTATTCATTTTGTAAATGGCCATTAGAATTGGTAAATATTAGATAAGTTATGTTTATTCAATGAAGATGAAATTCATGAGAGTGCAAGCTTGCATAATTGAATGGGTAATGTGTGAAATGGATGCATGATGAAGGCTATATGAAATTGAGGTTTGGATGTCTTGATTGTGGATATTTGGATGTGCATTATTGTCATGCTAAGTGCTATTGGAAATGGTATAAGTGTGGATCTTTTGCAGGGTGGCATAGGGCTTGGTGAATAGCCTTATATTTGTCTACACGGGTAGACACACAGGCGTGTGTCTAGGCCGTGTGTGACACACGGTCAGCCCCATGGGTGTCTTAATAGGCCGTTTGTCCCCTGCATCCAAATCTAGCAAAACAGATGCCCAGTAGTGGACACATAGGCAGAGACACGGCCGTGTGTCTCAGCCATGTAAAGGGCATGACCTCAGGACATGGGCGTGTGCCTAGGCCGTGTAAAGCCAACACACTAATTGCGAGAATTAAGTTCGCCACACGGCCAAGCACACGGGCATGTGACTTGGTCGTGTGCCCCTAGATGTTTGCTGACGTCATAAACAGAATGTCAAGGTTTTCACACACGGGCTAAGACACGGGCATGTCATGGCCATGTGAGAGACACGGGCAATGGACACAGGCGTTTGCTAAGCCCTGTGAAAACCCCTGTAGGCTCGAAATGAAAAATAAATTCAACATGGACTAGAGACGTGGGCGTGTGTGACCACACGGCCTGCCCACATGGGCGTGTTCCATCCCAAATGGGTGTGTGGCCCTATGTGGAACAAAAATTTCTAAGTGTTTGAAAGTTTTCGGTTTAGTCCCGAACAACTTTATATGTATGTTTTGGGTCTCATAGGCCAGTAATAGGGATGTTAAAAGTATGAATGAAAATTTTTAAGTTGGAATGAAAACTTATAGCCCGATTTTGTATGATTAAACATGTTTAAGTCTGGTAATGCCTCCCAACTAGTTCCAGCGTCGAACATGGGTAAGCGGAGTTACATTGCGTTTGTATGGAATGTGAATTATATTGATGTACATTACCTGGATGTCACAATATGGGAAATTAATGCATGCTTGAAAATGGTGAAAAAGAGTTAAATCTCGATTGAATATTAAATTCCGATGAATATATGTGCTTTCCTAAAATGAATGAGGTTCTGCATTTGTTGCGGACAAGATTTAGCTCGGATGAGAAATACTATTTACCTCATTTTAGAAAGCATTTAGCCTGGATGGGTAATCTTAATATAATACCTCATAAGTATACAACATGATAAGGGTTTAGCCTGGACTGGTAATCCTAATTGAGCTCTTCTAAGCAAACATTACATAAAGGATTTAGCCTGGATTAGTAATCCTATTATATGATATGTGGCTTGAGAGTGTGTTCTTTGATTAAATGCCCGAACAGGTACTCTTGAAAAAGAAATTGACTGGTTAATGAATCGTACGCCTTGAGTGTACTACTTGAGCATCCATCAGAATTTCAATGATTCAACGGACATAAAATTCTTAACATGGCATGAGAATTATGAGATGAAGTGATAATGACTTGAAAGAGTATTACATGATGAGCTCATCTATTTTTGCTTGATTGATTTGGAGATTTTGGTGACTAACATGTTTGATTGAATGCATGTGTTTAGGAAGTTTTGCTAATGGATGAAAAATATGATACTATATACTTAGATTTAATAAACGGGATTGGTAAGTTTAGTTTTCCGTTATACGAACTTACTAAGCATGTAATGCTTACTCCACTTTATTTTCCTTATTTTATAGTGCTCAGAAGCTCGCAAAGGTTGGAAGACCATTGGAGCATCGTCACACTATAAAATAGCTTATTTTGGGTATATATAGTTGAATCCTTTTGGTATAATGGCATGTATAGGACAACGTGACCATTAGTGGCTTGGTAATGATGTTTGTAATCTAGCCATTGGAATGGCTAGAAATGGTTGATTTGATATGCTTGTAATGCCATGCTATGGTAGCTAAATATATGTTAAGTAGGTTATTATGATATATTCACATGTGAAATGTTAGGTATATGAGATCAATTGTTGTTAATACCTAAGTTAAATTAGGGTAAGTTATAAACACACATGCATGTAATGGTATGCCTTGATGAATGCTAGAATTTGTTTAATTTGAATGCTTGGAATGGTTGGTATTGGATGTGTGTTTCAAGTGTAGGCCTTGGGTGTGATTTTGGGTTAGAAATGAAGCTAGAAATGGCTTTATTTATCCACACAGGCAGACACACGGGTGTGTGTAGTGTAACTGGAGATGTACAATGTAACAACCCAATTTCAGTGAGATCAGAATAATGGTTTTGGGACCACAAATGTGATCCAAAAATAAATTTTATTTTATTTTGTTATATGTTCCGTATTAGGTTAGAAATGCCATGTGAAAATTTTTCCGATTTCATGTTCAAATTACGAGAAAGACCAAATCGCATAAAAAGCAAAAGTAGAATTCTAGTAGCTATAAGGATTAAATAGCTATGGAATTCAAAAGTAGAGGTCATTATATATTAATTAGACAACCAATCAAAAGATGGAAAATATCTTTGTTGAATCATTCATGGAAATTTAGGAAAAGGGCAAGGACTAAATTGGAAATTAAAATAATTTATTAATTAATAAGATGATAAAAGAACTATCATCTTATTTTTTCATCTTCAACCCCCAAAATTATATGGAAACCCTAGGGGAGAGAGAAGAAACTTCAAGGCCTAATTAGGTAAGTTTCCTTGTTCCGTTTTTAGTAATTTTGATATTTTTGAAGCTGGAATAGCTTAATCTATCTATTTGGACTATTAATTTGAAAAGTTATCAAATTATGGAAAATGGTTCATGGATGTATATGCTAAAAATTAGAAATTTATGGTAGAAAATGAAAGGTTGTTGATAGATAAACAACTTTTGCAAAGTGATTTTTGGTGAAAACATGATTTAGGGACTAAAATGTAAAGTTGACAAAATTGATGAAAAATTCTGAAATTTATATAAAATATGTGATGTAAATTCTACTTTAAAATTTTGGTTAGGCTTGGAATAGGGAGTAAATAGCACAAGTTTCATTTCCGAGCTTAGGGACAAAATTGGAATTTATAGAAAAGTTAAGGGTAAAATGGTAATTTTGCCTACGACGTAGCTTGAGTCCTAATAAGTATGAAATGTGTGAAATTGAAAATTAAAGTTATTTATATAGATCCAGATAACTCAAATTCGAGGTTAGATCGAGGAAAAAAAGGTTTCGAATTAGTAGATCCTATATGCGAACAAGTGTCGAGGTAAGTTCGTGTAACCTTATCAAGCATGTAAATATGTTTAATTGAATGTTGTGTTTGTATGGAATGTGAATTATATTGATGCACATTACTTGGATGTTACAATATGGGAAATTAATGCATGCTTGAAAATGGTGAAAAAGAGTTAAGTCCCGATTGAATATTGAATTCCGATGAAGATATGTGCTTTCCTAAAATGAATGAGGTTCTGCATTTGTTGCGGATAGGATTTAGCTCAGACGAGTAATCCTATTAACCTCATTATAGAAAGCATTTAGCTTAGTTGGGTAATCCTGATATAATACCTCTTGAGTATACGACATGATTAGGGTTTAACCTGGACTAATAATCCTAATTGAGCTTTTCTGAGCATACGTTACATAAAGGATTTAGCCTGGATTGGTAATCCTGTTATATGATATGTGGCTCAAGAATGTGTTCCTTGATTAAATGCCCGAATGGGTACTCTTGAATAAGAAATTGACCGGTTAATGAATCGTACACCTCGAGTTTACTACTTGAGCATCCATCGGAATTTCAATGATTCAACGGACATAAAATTCTTAACACGGCATGAGAATTAAGAGATGAAGTGATAATGACTTGAAAGAGCATTACATGATGAGCTCATCTATTTTTGCTTAATTGATTTGGAGATTTTGGTGACTAACATGTTTGATTGAATGCATGTGTTTAGGAAGTTTTGCTAATGGATGAAAAATATGATATTATATGCTTAGATTTAATAAATGAGATTGGTAAGTTTAGTTTTCCGTTATACGAACTTACTAAGCATGTAATGCTTACTCCACTTTATTTTCCTTGTTTTATAGTGCTTGGAAGCTCATGAAGGTTGGAAGATCGTTGGAGCATCATCACACTATCAACTAGCTTATTTTGGGTATATATAGTTGAATCCTTTTCGTATAATGGCATGTATAGGACAACTTGACCATTAGTGGCTTCATAATGCTGTTTGTAATCTAGCCATTGGAATGGCTAGAAATGGTTGATTTGATATACTTGTAATGCCATCCTATGGTAGCTAAATATATGTTAAGTAGGTTATTATGATATATTCACATGTGAAATGTTAGGTATATGAGATCAATTGTTGTTAACACCTAAGTTAAATCAAGGTAAGTTATAAACACACATGCATGTAATGGTATGCCTTGATTAATGATGGAATTTGTTTAATTGGAATGCTTGGAATGGTTGGTATTGGATATGTGTTTCAAGTGCAGGCCTTGGGTGTGATTTTGGGTTAGAACTGAAGCTAGAAATGGCTTTATTTTGTCAATACAGGCAGACACACGGGTGTGTGTCTAGACCATGTGTGACACATGGCCCACTAACATGGGCATGTGGTTAGGCCGTGTGTCCCCTGCACCTTAATTTTGAGAAATAGAATGCTCAGAATTGAGCACACGGGCAGAGACACGGGCATGTGTCTCAGCCGTGTGAGGCACACGGCCCAGAACACGGGCGTGTCTCTTGGCCGTGTGAATCCTGCACCTATTTTTTGAAAATTCGAATTAACCACACGGCCTAGCACACAGTCGTGTGACTTGACCGTGTGACATAAATTTGTTCATGAGTTGCAAGTCAGAGAATTACACGGGTTTGGGACATGGGCATGTGACTTCACACAACCTGGCCATACGGGCGTGTGACTCTTATTAGTGAGAAAAGTTTTGGGATTTTACGAAAAATTCCTCGAGATCTTGATATGGTTCTGAATCGATTCTAACGCGTGTTTTGGGCCTCGATGGCCCTACTAAGGGACGTTATAACTAATATCAAAAAATGAATAGTGTTTGACTTGATTTATTTGAAAGTTTCTGTAATCTCCGGTAATGCCTCAAAACCCTATTTCAGCGATGGGTAATGGTTAAGGGTGTTACATATAGAATCACTTGATACTCCGTTGTACTTGAATGTGTCACAGAGTTGAAGAAATTGCTTCAAGTGTTGATTAAGGTCTTCCACCATGTTTCCCTTAAATTACAGTGTATCTTGGATCATCTAAATCGTAGTCGTCTTTATTTCAAAATTATTAGCGTTAATCGTTAGCCTTTCGATGCTGTCGTGCACCGCATCTAAGGTAAGTAAGGCATACTCACGCAACGTCCACTAATCCATTGGGACTTCTTCCTAGATATTTCCTTAATGCTCTTGTGGATCATCAAGAAATAAATTTTCCCAGGGTAAATTAATTACCGCAGGTGGATCGATGTTTATAAATTAACGATTGCGCTTGAGTAATTGCTTCGGATTTGGATGTGGTTCAATTGGGGTGCTAGAGCTTTATGTCATAAACAACCTGAAAAAATTAAAAAGAAATTAAACAAATAAAAATAAAAATAAGAAAAATTAAATATCATATATAGCCTTTAATGTTCCTATTGATATTATTAATTGTAAAGATATTTGAAGATTTAATGCTGAAACCTCCCTAACAACTAAGCCAACAACTTGACCGCCTATAAACGTGTTGTTATTTATAGTAAAAACATCACATAAAAAGTATAAGAAATTATGGTGGTGTTCGCAAGTATATGGGTCAAATTGTAATATAGCATTTGTGTACAAGAGAACACAAGAAGTATTCTGAAGATCGTAAACCAAGATGAATGAGATAAATCTAATGAAAATCTCTTTACAATAATAAGTCTAAATAGTAATAATTAAATCATATATTATGGAAAACCATAAAATAAATGAATTTAAGAAATTAAATAAATAAACCATAAAATAAATAGTAACATAAACAAACAACTAAATCACTAAAACCAATAAGGAAGATTAACTTATTTCAAGGGTTATAACTAACTTTGAATTAGGGTTTTAGGATGGATTAACTATCAATTAACCAATTATTACCTTTCAGCCTTTAACTGACTAATCAATTGGTTGATACTTGCTTATCTCCCGACCTTACTTTTTCAATCAAGATAAACTATGATTTACTTAGCAAAACATATCTCCTAACCTTGTTTAGCCTATAATTACTTCCTAGGGTTGTCAAGGCTAAGGTTTAGGAACACGTAATTTAAGCCAGCTACTCCTATCGAGAAACCCTATCAATCATGTCCCTATCCATTCATTAATCTCCCCTAAGAGATTTAGCCTTCATGTTATTCATAATCTTAATCTTAATTGAAATAAACATGTAATCAACACGAATAAATTGGAAGAGAAACGGTATTAGAATAATCCTGGAATTGATTTTGATTAGAGAACATAGTAGATAATCTCTTGATTGGAATAACGAATGTTGTCACTTGTGAGAGACAATAAACTGAAATACTTCAATTAAATAAAAGAACTCTTAGATCGAAACCAATTTCAAGAGGAGAGAAATAAGATTTTATGAAAATTGAAAAAAAATTGAATCTAATCCTACTCCTAAACTACTAGGGTTTTTGGATGCATCTAAGATGACTTAGTTAGATCAAACCCTAAGGTTTTTTTTAGAGGAGTGTTGGTAGACCAAATTAGGTCTTCGACATGTCCTAAGTCTTTATATTAAGTTGATTGTGTGAATGAAAATAGCCTTGAAGTACTTGGGCACCACATTTGGGCTATGTCGCACCATACAAGTTCTATGATGTGACACAGCAAGCAATTTGTGGATTCCTTGGTTTGTGTTGAGCTTTAACGGCTCGGGAAGCTTGTGCATCACTCTTCTCTTGCTCCTACATCAATTGGGCCTATAAATCATCAATCTCCATACTTAATTACACAAATGAGAACTACCTAAGGCTCGTGTCGACCTAATAAGTCACAACACTCACAAAATGTGATAAGAAAACTTATTTTTACTAATTTTTAATCCTAACTACTAAATACTAAAAATGTAATAATAAATACTAAAAATGGCTACAAAACAAGCTCCTTAAGTGCGAAAATAACCCAAAATTACTACTACATTTGACGCCAGGTTACACTTAATGAAGAAAGGGTGTTTTTGTTCATATGACACAATTTAATGAAGTTTAGTTAGCCATTTTAGGCCAAGATGAGGCTGTTAACCTAGGCCTATAAATACCATTGCTCTAAAGTATTTAAGAAACTTTTGCCTTCCTTTTATTTTCACTTGCTTTCTTAGTTTTCAGGTTTTTAGTTTTTATTCTAGTTTTTATTTTGTTCTTATGAGATACAGGTTGTGAATTAATCAGACTTTGTCAAGGATTACGCTTCAAGTTTCAATAAATATTTAATATCTTTCTTGTCTCATTATTTGGTTTTGCAATATGCTTATGTCTCAATTCAAGCCTATGATGTTAGTTAGATCCATGAGTAACTAAACTTTTAGGAAGATTAATGAGTGGATGTGGGATTAGTTGGTGACTATGTATGGTTTCTTCGCTCTTCAGTTGGTTAGTATAGGGAGAACTTAAACCTTAGGCTTGACGACCCTAGGATGTCATGTAGGTAGATATGAACTTGAAATCTATATAGTCTACCGTGAAAACCTTATCATGACCTAGTCTGACCTGTGACATCGAGAGATAAGTAGTGCTTGTTGACTCATTAAGTTAGTGGAAGGCCGAGAGACCATGCTAGGTTAATGACTAGCTAATTTGATAAAACTCGAAATAGAAGTTAGCCATGAACACTAAAATGAGTTAGTCTTTTGCTTTTAGAGATAATATTTACAATTTGTTTCTGTCGATTTTTATATTCTTTCTTAAAAGTTCCTTTTTATCAATACTTTATGAATCATCACAATAAAATTTGGTTAAAGTACTAATTACCCGTATACCTACGGACACCGCCTTAATTCATATATTTAATTACAGTATTCTCACTCTTCAAGATAGTACGTTGGGAGACTGTCAATTGTTACTTTACTAAAAAAAAAGAGTATTTATTCTCAACTATTAAATATATTTTTCCAGAATAACAATTCTACCGATTTCTATTAAAGAAGAGAGAATTTCATTTTCACCCTAAAAGGAAAAAAAATTCATAGTTCCATGTTTTGATTCAATTGGTTCGAGCCCACACTCAAAACAATTTGTGGTACAAGAACAGCAGAGAAGATCATTTGGTTGAAAGCTGGAAAACATCAAGGATTCATTCATTCGAAAACACAAGTACGATTTCAGTCTAAGGTTTATTGCTATAAATATCACAAACTGGGTCAGTTTTGAAAAATCTAATTTTTCATTGTGCAAGAAAACCATTTTCAAACCATATTTTTCCAACAATTCATAGCTCGGGACATAGATAAATGATATCCTCTTATTGGCACTATATAGTTGATTAAAAGTAAATGTGGCCACGGGTTGTTTGTCTTTGTTGTAATGCCCTGAATTTTGGGTCTAGAAGAGATGGGTTTTTGAACAAGAGAACAATTAGGAGACTGCACATAAGTAATTAGTTGTGCAAGAAAGTGACACAATTGATTGTCTGCTATAATGGTTAAGTGATTTAGGAGTGTTTGGAAGTGTTAGAGAGGTCTTGGGTTTAAACCTGTGCTTTAGCAAAAATTTTATTTTTAGTGAATAAAATCCTTAATTCTAGATAGTAGGCTTCTTAAATTAAATTGGTTAAAATATGACACAAAAGGAGCCTATGGTTGAGTGGTAGGTGTCGTGTCAGTGTTTCCAAGAGGGCCTGTGTTTGAGTCACGCTTTGCTCAAAGAGATATTTATTTTGCTATTCTTGCCATGTGAGAAGCAGAAATTGATTGAAACTCTGTAAGGGGGAATTTGAATTAGTCATGGAGAAAATTGATGAGTGATATGTAGAGTTAATCAAGGGATAGGGAGATTGGTTGCTAGGAGAGAACCAAGGAGAATTTGAATGGTGGAAGTGTTGTAGCCGATTTGAACTTTAGAACTTTCTTTGGTTTCAGTTTTGGGAAAAAGTAGGGGACGTTTTGTGGAGTGGTACAATTACCGAAATTCTCTTAGTTCAATATTGGCATTCTTTTGCTTTCGGGATTGGGGTCTATTGTAATTTGTTTCTTTTGATTGTGTTGTTCTCTTTTGGCCTATTAGGCACTTTTGTTTTGGGTCTTATATTTTTCTCTCAATCTATTTTTTGTGTCAAGCCGAACATTGCTCTTCTCTTGTGGCCGATTTCTCATTTCGATTGGTGTTCCTTTTGATCAACTACTTTCCTTCTCTTTGTTCTAAGCAGTGACTGTATACTCTCTTTGTCCTCTCAAATCTCTTTTCTTAATTAGGCCAAAACTTTGTTATTCTTTTCTTCTCTCTTTTCATTCTCCTCTACTCTTAAATAGTTCTTTTTATTTTTTAACCCTGGCCGAATATTCTATAGATCCTAGTGGTATTATTGTTTCGATTTACAAGGGTCTAATGTAAAAGGGGTAAGCGCTCATGATTTCTTTTCTCTTTTTGTTTCTCCCTAATGTTAGGGCTTTTCTCCTAACATCTTATTTTTTTCCGTCTTCGAATAGGGGTACCATTGTCCCATCTTGCTTTCATCACTCTTAGTACTTTCGGTTTTAGCTCTTGAGTGAGTATAGGCCGATTGTTTCTTTCTTTTTAAATTAACCCTACGATTTGGTAAGTGTTTTCTCTATCTAGCTCGAGTTGTTCATTTGAGTAATGGTTAATAAGGTTTGGTTGGAATGTAGGGAATCCCTAAGGCCTAGTGGCTAGTCTCTGGCAACGGAGGAGGTGTGTGATCTTATGTTGGTTGACCAAGGTAGATGTTTGAATCTCTTTGATAAGTATGATAGCAAAAAAAAAGTTTATTGAATATTGATCTTGTTATTAAAAGAAGGACTGATGGCGAAATGTTTTTGGAATCAAGGTTTGGGAAGTATGCAATGTAACACCCCAAACCCGGCCTAGAAGTTAGGCCCGAATCTGGCGTGTCACATTGAAGTGCTTTTCGAAAACCTTGTTTTCATTGAAAACCCTTCTTAAAAATTGTTTCCATTTAAACCTTGCATAAAATCTCGAATTTCGTTTGCTTATTTTCAAAACGTGGTTTATTAAAAACTATTCTCTTGTAAAATGTTATTACCCTTTTAAACCCTATTTGTTACGAAAGTTTTATTTAAAAGAACCCGATTTACGAAAACGAGATTGTGACAGCCCTAATTTGGCCCTAATCGAAAAAGTGGTTTCGAAACCACGAAACTGAGTCAGAAAAAAATAATTAAATGTTATATTCTATGTTTATTATATGTGAAATTGCATGTGTAAAAATTTCGTGCTTTAATTCTGTCATTTGGATGTTGAATTATGGAAGAGCACTCATTTGATAAACTTTGAAAATGGGATAGGTAAATTGTAGTGACTGAATATTATATGGTTTACCCATATAGGGACTTGCATGTCAAATAGTCCATCTTTAAGATAGTGGACGGCAATGATGATGGATTTTGGCATTTTGTGTATTTTATATTAGTGATATAATAGTTTAATGGTTTTATATTAATAAAATATGAGTTTAATAAATAAAAATATGAATGAAATAGTAAAACACAAAATTTAGATTCATTTTTACCTTGTTTTGCCGAAACCATTAAAGGAAAAAGAAAAAGAAAGAGTAGGACGTTCGACCATTGAAGTAGCTTGTTCAAGGTAAGTTTTTCATGTGTTTTTCTTCAAATTTTTGTGAAACTAAGTTAGTTGCTAAGTCCTTTACTTAGCCAATGAGAAAATTTTGATTTTTGGTGGTGATATGAACATTCGACCATGGATGAATTTTGAAAGAAATTTTGTATATGATGTTTTAAAATGTGATATATGGTAGTATGAGTTGAACTTGTTAAAATAGTGAGAAAATATGAGCTTGATGCCTATGAAGTATTCGGCCATGGAGTGGTAATTAGGGAAAAATGGAAATTATTGATTTATGTTATAATGAGTTTCAATTGTAATGAATTGTGGGATAAATGAAAGAATTAAGTTGGGTATGCATAAATTGAAATTTTGAAAGACCTACTAACTAAGTGGGAAATTCGACTATGCATAATGTTAGAAAAGAATAATTATATTTTAATTTGTGTATACATATAGTGCTGAATGAGTTAGTGATTAATAAATTAAATATTTGATAGTAATGTAAGTAGGTTAAAAAGGAATAATTGCCGTGTGTGTGTGTGTGTATATATATATATATATAGAAAGGAATTTCTTTTTGTTTGAATTAAATGTGACAAATGTTATGCCTTTAGTAATTATATGATGTTCGGTCATTGTGGTTTCATATGAAGCTTTGTTAAATTTGAGAAAAAAAAATGTTTGAATGTCTAAAGAAGTTATTGGGCATAAGTGCTAAATTGTGGAAGTTTTATACTAATTGAGGAAAGTAAATATTTGAAGATTAAATTGTGCTTATATGGCCGAATATGTGTATGTCATTGAACGGTTTAATTTAATGTGTATTAATGTGATTGAGAAATGAAATTGCCGTAGATTATACAAATTAAGAAATGTACTTTTATTACGTATGTGATGCCATTGTCGTATGTATGTATGTGTCATTAGACAAGAGAAAAGAGTGTTTAAGTGAGTAAAATGTTATTCGGGTATGGAAATTAATAGTGGAATTTCATGTTAGTCGATAAAGGTTAATGCATGAAGATTTGATTAGCTTATAACCATAGCCAAAGGCGTTTTATGCTAAAGAATGATTTAATTGATGTTCTATGAAATTTGAGAAAAAAAAATGTTTGAATGTCTAAAGAAGTTATTGGGCGTAAGTGCTAAATTGTGGAAGTTTTATACTAATTGAGGAAAGTAAATATTTGAAGATTAAATTGTGCTTATATGGCCGAATATGTGTATGTCATTGAACGGTTTAATTTAATGTGTATCAAGGTGATTGAGAAATGAAATTGCCGTAGATGATATAAATTAAGAAATGTACTTTTATTATGTATGTGATGCCATTGTCGTATGTATGTATATGTCATTAGACAAGAGAAAAGAGTGTTTAAGTGAGTAAAATGTTATTCGGGTATGGAAATTAATAGTGGAATTTCATGTTAGTCGATAAAGGTTAATGCATGAAGATTTGATTAGCTTATAACCATAGCCAAAGGCATTTTATGCTAAAGAATGATTTAATTGATGTTCTTTGAAATTTGAGAAAAAAAATGTTTGAATGTCTAAAGAAGTTATTGGGCATAAGTGCTAAATTGTGGAAGTTTTATTCTAATTGAGGAAAGTAAATATTTGAAGATTAAATTGTGCTTATATGGATGAATATGTGTATGTCATTGAACGGTTTAATTTAATTTGTATGAAGGTGATTGAGAAATGAAATTGTCGTAGATGATACAAATTAAGAAATGTACTTTTATTATGCATGTGATGCCATTATCGTATGTATGTATGCGTCATTAGACAAGAGAAAAGAGTGTTTAAGTGAGTAAAATGCTATTCGGGTATGGAAATTAATAGTGGAATTTCATATTAGTCGATAAAGGTTAATGCATGAAGATTTGATTAGCTTATAACCATAGCCAAAGGCGTTTTATGCTAAAGAATGAGTTAATTGATGTTCTTTGAAATAGCCGATTGAGGCTTGTAATGTGTATGAATTGATTTTGAGATATATGTTATAACCGGATGTTTTGATAAGAAATGTTAATGTGAGTATTAGTCGAATGTGACCTATAATATAGTGAATGTTGTGTTATGATTTAATAGCCAATGCTGAGTGTGATTAATGATAAGTTAGATGGAATTAAAGTTAGTTAAATAAGGCTATTAAGGCCTAATTAGTTCTTGTTACATTCGGCTAAAGAAATAAATAAGTAAGTCATAATGAATTGTAATTTGTTTACTTAGCTCAAGAGTATAGAGAGTCACATTCGGATAAGGGAAAGGAAAAGGTGGTGGAATAGTCGATCCGTAGTTGTTCAACAACAATCAAGGTAAGCCTTAAGTGTTTAAACATAAGCAATTGTGGATATGTCATGCCATGTCATATTAGTTAAATATTTTGTATTATATATGTGCCTATATGTATATTTTTGAATGATATATATACATGCATGAGATAGAAGAAAGTGGTTGATATGAGTACATTATCAAATGGTGAGCATGATATAGAAATGTATAGTTGTGTAATTATGATACTAAATGATAAGATAAGAAATGGAAATGTGATTGATATTATGTAATTATATTCGAAAGATACAAGGATTTCTATGATGAGTTTTGTGTGAGATAGAAAGGAAAGTATGTGATTTGATATTTGAAATTGGGTGAATTGGTTAAAGTGGGGAACTATTCGGGCTTATGGCTCAGCAAGCTTTGAGCTGGTGAAAATGTTTTGGGCCACGAGCCTAGCAAGCGTAAAGCCAGTGAAATTATATCGGGCCTTGTGCCTAGCAGGCGTAAAGCCGGTGAAATTATATCGGGCCTTGTGCCTAGCAGGCGTAAAGCCAGTGAAATGATATCGGGCCTTGTGCCTAGCAGGCGTAATGCCGGTGAAGTAATTTCAGACTTAAAAAGTCTAGCAGGCTTTGAACCGGTGATGAAATTTGGGTTTTATACCCAGCAGGCCAAGTGTCGGTGAATTTAATAAAAGTCTATGACTACGAGATCTGATGCTAAGATGACAAAAATAAATTCATATTTTGTATTAAGTGGCCCAGGTATGTGATACTTACCTATTTATGTGAGAATTAATCCAATTAGATTATAAATTGTTCATTTATGAATATTTGACTCATGTGATACTATACATTGAAGTAAATAGAATGTATATGATTTGATTAAAGAAGGAATGTTTTAAATGTGGATATGATTATGTGTATACATTTGGCCTTGTGAACTTGTATACATGGAGGATATATTTTGTTCATATATGTTATTAAAATTCTATTGAAATGTTGGTTATATGAAATATGTGCAATGTGGCTATATACATTTGGTCAAATGGTAATTATTATTAAATGCTGTAATTGTGATTGAATTATTCAATTAAATTAAGTTGTTTAGTCTACTTAAGACTTACTAAGCTAATTAGCTTACTTCGAGTGTTTTGTTATTCTGTTTTATAGATTTCGTTTGGAAGCTACGGGCTCGGGGATTCAAACTCAAAATCATCCACACTATCGACATTATTTTGGGTACTTTTGATAGTCTATATTTTGAATATGGCATGTATAGGCTTAACTCCCTTTTGAATCAAATGATGTTTTGAAATTGTATGTATGTATAGCCATGCAAAAATGGCTTGCCTAATTGCTAAGTGTGAATGTGTGTTTGATGAAATTAAGTGGCTGTTCAATTGGTAAACTTTCACTATGGTTAACCGGATTTTGTTACAAGTATTTACGAATGAATTCACTACAATGGGATGACCTTATATCCGGCTATAACTAAAACAAATTACTAAATAAATAGTACTAATTCTTTCATGAGATGCAATCGGCTTTTTGCATAATAGATCACTCAAATTTTAAATTGATAACTTAATAAGTTGACATGTATTCTTGATGCTAAGTATGAAACTACGAGCTATAGTATAGTATGTACATGTTTATGTTCGATCAAATGTTGATGACTCTTGAATGCATGTAGTGATTTTGCTCATGGCCTAAATGCTTTAAATCTTTTGACATCCATTATTATTTAGTGAATAAAATACTTACATTATGTGTTTGCTGTTGAATATCTGGAAGTTGTGGTTGTTAGTAATACCTTGTAACCCTGTACCGGTGACGGTTACGGGGTAGGGGTGTTACATTTTATTGGTATCAGGGCTACGGTTTAGTCGATTCTAGGACTAACGTAGCATGTGTGAGTCTAGCTATACATGCCATTTTGTGTTAATACGATAGTGTGGTGAGTTCTGATAATTGAAATGTGTTTTTCGTATAGTAAATCAATCCCAATCCCGATCGAGTCGTGGCTGACGATGTAGAAAGTGTAGCGCCTGCTCTCGCTCAAGGGACGGTGCCGAATAACTCTAAGCGAAATGTGGGTAACCGTGATGAGGAGGCGAGACAAGCCTTCTATGCTATGATAGTGATTGGCTCACTCAATTTATTCAAACTAATCCGGCTGTTCCACAACCCCCGCCCTCGAATACTTCGCTTCCGACACCTGTAGTACATCCTGTGACCGATCCGTTGAGATCGAGTAAGCCCCCAGTTAAAAAAATTAGAAAATATGGGGCTGAAGAGTTCCGAGCTACAGTTAGCGATGACGCTAAGTGGGCCAAGTTTTGGCTCGATAATACGATCCGTGTGTTTGATGAATTATCATGTACACCTGACGAGTGTTTGAAATGTGCTGTGTCTTTGCTTCGGGATGTTGCTTATCACTGGTGGAATACCTTAGTTTTGGTTGTTCCGAGAGAACGGGTTACTTGGGAATTCTTTCTGACAGAGTTCCGTAAAAAGTATATCAATCAAAGATTCATCGACCAAAAACGTAAAGAGTTTCTTGAGCTTAAACAAGGCCGAATGACTGTTACAGAATATGAACAAGAATTTGTGAGACTCAGTGGATATGCCAATGAATGTATCTCTTCTGTAGCTATTATGTGCAAATGTTTCGAGGATGGGTTGAACGAAGGCATCAAACTGCTAGTGGGTATTCTCGAAATTAAAGAGTCTGTAGTGCTTGTTGAGCGAGCTTGTAAAGCCGAGGAGCTCAGAATTGAGAAAAGAAAAGTTGAAGCTAGAGCTAAAGAGTTTCATAAAAGATCTTCGGGAAAGGCACCTCAACAATCATCCAAGAAATTTCGAGATGATTCGGGCCAATCTAAGAATACTTCGGGATTTTCTAGACGAGATCACGATCGACCCCCTGTGAGTACCTGAGCTACCTCCGTTGCTAGTGTTGGCAATGACCGTCAGAATAGAGTCGAGTGCAAGCATTGTGGTAAATGGCATTTGGGGAGCTGTAAATTTCATGACCGTTCCTGTTTCAAGTGTAGGTCAGCCGATCATTTTATTCGAGACTGTCCGAAATTGGCTGAGCAGAATACTGATCTGAGCGAGAGACCGAGTAACACCACAGCACGAGGTAGACCACCTAGGTATGCGGGTAATGTTAGTGGCAGTCAGAGAGGGACCAAAGATACTGCTGTTCGATCTGAGGCTCGTGCACTTGCCAGAGCTTATGCTATACGCGCTCGTGAGGAGGCTTCTTCTCCTGATGTTATTACCGGTACTCACACTTTTTGATACTGATGTTATTGCTTTAATTGACCCCGGTTCAACTCATTCCTATGTGTGTGAAACTTTGGCATCCAGTAAGACTCTTCCTGTTGAGTCTACTGAATTTGTGATTTGAGTGTCAAACCCTTTAGGCCGGTGTGTGTTAGTTGATAAAGTGTGCAAGAATTGTCCCCTAATGATTTGAAATTCTTGTTTCAGGACTGATTTGATGCTATTGCCATTTGATGAGTTCGATATTATCCTCGGTATGGATTGGTTAACCATGCACGATGCTGTGGTGAATTGTAAAAGGAAATCAATTAACTTGCGATGTTCGAGTGGTGAAATAATTCGAGTTGAGTCTACTGATTTGAACGGGTTACCGGCAGTGATATCTTCGATGTTGGTTTAGAGGTATTTGAAAAAGGGATGTGAAGCTTATCTTGCATATGTTTTGGATAGTAAAGTATCTGAAAGAAATCTTGAGACCATACTTGTGGTTTGTGAATATCCGGATGTATTTCCCGAGGAGTTACCTGGGTTGCCACCTGTTCGAGAAGTTGAGTTCGGCATAGAGCTAGTACCAGGAACAAATCCGATTTCGATAGCTCCATATCGTATGGCACTGACTGAATTAAAAGAATTGAAATCTCAGTTGCAAGAATTGATAGATAGAGGTTTCGCTCGACCGAGTTTCTCTCCCTGGGGTGCACCAGTATTGTTTGTGAAAAAGAAAGATGGAACTATGCAGATGTGCATCGATTATCGTCAGCTTAATAAAATTACGATAAAGAACAAGTATCCGTTGCTACGAATTGACGATTTATTTGATTAGCTAAAGGGAGCTTCAGTATTTTCGAAGATAGACTTGAGATCGGGCTATTATCAGTTACGAGTTAGAGACTCCGATGTGCCTAAAACTATTTTCAGAACGAGGTACGGACACTATGAGTTCTGAGTGATGCCGTTTGGGCTCACTAATGCCCCTGCGATTTTTATGGATTTAATGAACCAGATTTTCCGACAGTACTTAGATCGGTTTGTGGTCGTGTTTATAAATGACATTCTGATTTATTCACGCGATGAAACTAAACATACCGAACACTTAAGATTGGCGTTCAAATTTTACGAAACAAACAGCTATATCTCAAATTCAGTAAGTGCGAGTTCTGGTTACGTGAAGTCAGCTTTTTGGGATATGTTGTATCCGCATCGGGTATTCGGGTTGACCCGAGTAAAATTTCGGCTATACTTGATTGGAAACCTCCGAGAAACGTTTCGAAAGTTCGGAGCTTATTGGGACTTGCGGGGTATTATAGACGGTTCGTGAAAGGTTTTTCGATGATAGCAACACCGTTGACAAAGACGCTTTAGAAAGATGTCAAATTTGAATGGTCAGAAAAGTGTCAAAAAAGTTTCGATCAGTTGAAAGCCCTTTTGACCGAAGCTCCAGTGTTAGTTCAACTGGAATCTGGTAAAGAATTTGTAATCTATAGTGATGCTTCTTTGAACAGTTTGGCTTGTGTTTTGATGCAAGAGGGCAGAGTCGTTACTTATGCCTTGAGACAATTAAAGTCTCACGAGAAAAACTATCCGACGCATGATCTCGAATTAGCTGCTATTGTGTTCGCTCTAAAAATTTGGCGTCATTACCTGTTCGGAGAGAAATGCCATGTTTATTCCGATCATAAAAGCCTCAAATATATAATGACTCAGAAAGAATTGAATTTGAGACAATGTCGGTGGCTGGAATTATTGAAAGATTATGAGCTTTGCATTGATTATCACCCGGGAAAGGTTAATATAGTTGTGGACGCTCTAAGTCGAAAGTCCCTGTTTGTCCTCCGAGCAATGAATGTACATTTGTCTATATCCGCTGATGATGTGTTAGTAGCGGAATTAAAAGCTAAACCAGTATTAATTCAACAAATCAGTGAAGCTTAGAAAACTGATGATGATTTGGTTGCTAAACGGGCTCTATGTGATTCAAAAGAGGATGCAGAGTTTCGGGTTGATGGAAATGATTGTTTGAGATTTAGAAATCGATTATGCGTTTCGAGAAATTCAGAGATTATTTCGATGATTTTAAATGAAGCTCATAGTAGTCGAATGTCAGTTCATCTGGGTAGCACGAAAATGTACAACGATTTGAAGCTTCAATCTTGGTGGCACGGTATGAAACGAGACATCTCTGACTTTGTTTCGAAGTGTTTAATATGCCAACAAGTGAAAGCGGAACATCAAGTGCCATCGGGACTACTCCAGTCGATTATGATACCGTAGTGGAAATGGGATCGTATTATGATGGATTTTGTGTCTAGATTGCCTTTGTCACTGAGCAAGAGAGATGCGATCTGGGTTGTGGTTGATAGATTAACAAATTCGGCTCATTTTATTCTATTTCGAACGGATTATTCACTTGATAAGCTAGCCGAATTGAATATTTCTCAGATTGTGAGATTGCACGGGGTGCCTACTTTTATTGTTTCTGATAGAGATCTGAGATTCATGTCACGATTTTGGCAAAAATTGCAAGAAGCGTTGGGTACCAAGTTGCATTTTAGCACCGCTTTTCATCCCCAAACCGATGGTCAATCCGAGCGAATTATTCAGATACTCGAGGATATGTTGAGATGTAGCATCCTTGAGTTTAGTGGCTCGTGGGAACGACACTTGCCTTTGGTTGAATTCACATACAATAATAGTTTTCAATCGAGTATCAAAATGGTACCTTACGAGGCTTTATACGGTCGTAAAGGTCGTACACCGTTGTTTTGGATTGAGCTCAGTGAGACTAAGATTTATGGAGTTAATTTGATTAAAGAAGCCGAACAAAAAGTAAAAGTTATCCGTGATAGTCTGAAAGCAGCACCAGATCTTCAGAAATAATATGCAGACTTGAAACGGAAAGATATAGAGTATCAAGTCGGAGAAAAAGTGTTTTTAAAGGTTTTACCATGGAAAAAGGTGCTCAGATTCAGCCGTAAAGGCAAATTGAGTCTGACATTTATCGGACTGTATGAAATTTCGAAAAGAATTAGGCAGGTTGCGTACAGATTAAATTTGCCACTTGAACTTGAAAAGATTCATAACGTTTTTCATGTTTCGATACTTAGACGGTATAGATCTGATCCTTCACATGTGATTTGTCCGTCAGAGATTGAAATTCAGCCTGATTTGAGTTATGAGGAAGAATCGGTCCGTATTTTGGCTCGCGAGGTAAAAGAACTATGGAATAAGAAAATTTCATTAGTAAAAGTATTATGGCTCAAACACGGGGTTGAAGAAGCAACATGGGAACTTGAAGACTTGATGAAAGAACATTGTCCTCACATATTCACTGGTAAGATTTTCGGGGACGAAAATCCCGAAAGGGGGGAGAGTTGTGACAGCCCTAATTTGGCCCTAATCGGAAAAGTGGTTTTAGAACCACGGAACCAAGTCAAAAAAAATAATTAAATGTTATATTCTATGTTTATTATATGTGAAATTGCATGTGTAAAAATTTTGTGCTTTAATTCTGTCATTTGGATGTTGAATTATGGAAGAGCACTCATTTGATAAACTTTGAAAATGGGATAGGTAAATTGTAGTGACCGAATATTAGATGGTTTACCAATATGGGGACTTGCATGTCAAATAGTCCATCTTTAAGATAGTGGACGGCAATGATGATGGATTTTGGCATTTTGTGTATTTTATATTAGTGATATAATAGTTTAATGTTTTTATATTAAGAAAATATGAATTTAATAAATAAAAATATGCATGAAATAGTAAAACACAAAATTTAGATTCATTTTTACATTGTTTTGCTGAAACCATTAAAGGAAAAAGAAAAAGAAAGAGTGGGACGTTCGGCCATTGAAGTAGCTTGTTCAAGGTAAGTTTTTCATGTGTTTTTCTTCAAATTTTTGTGAAATTGAGTTAGTTGCTAAGTCCTTTACTTAGCCCATGAGAAAATTTTGATTTTTGGTAGTGATATGAACATTCGACCATGGATGAATTTTGAAAGAAATTTTGTATATGATGTTTTAAAATGTGATATATGGTAGTATGAGTTGAGCTTGTTAAAATAGAGAGAAAATATGAGCTTGATGCCTATGAAGTATTCGGCCATGGAGTGGTAATTAGGGAAAAATGGAAATTATTGATTTATGTTATAATGAGTTTCAATTGTAATGAATTATGTGATAAATGAAAGAATTAAGTTGGGTATGCATAAATTGAAATTTTGAAAGACCTACAAACTAAGTGGGAAATTCGGCTATGCATAATGTCAGAAAAGAATAATTATATTTTAACTTGTGTATACATATAGTGCTGAATGAGTTAGTGATTAAAAAAATTAAATATTTAATAGTAATGTGAGAAGGTTAAAAAGGAAATAATTGCCGTATATATATATATATATATATATAAAGGAATTTCTCTTTGTTTGAATTAAATGTGACAAATGCTATGCCTTTAGTAATTATATGATGTTCAATCATTGTGGTTTCATATGAGTTAAATTTGAGAAAAAAAATGTTTGAATGTCTAAAGAAGTTATTGGGCATAAGTGCTAAATTGTGGAAGTTTTATACTAATTGAGGAAAGTAAATATTTAAAGATTAAACTGTGCTTATATGGCCGAATATGTGTATGTCATTGAACGGTTTAATTTAATGTGTATTAAGGTGATTGAGAAATGAAATTGCTCTAGATAATACAAATTAAGAAATGTACTTTTATTATGTATGTGATGCCATTGTTGTATGTATGTATGTGTCATTAGACAAGAGAAAAGAGTGTTTAAGTGAGTAAAATGTTATTCGGGTATGGAGATTAATAGTGGAATTTCATGTTAGTCGATAAAGGTTAATGCATGAAGATTTGATTAGCTTATAACCATAGCCAAAGGCATTTTATGCTAAAAAATGATTTAATTGATGTTCTTTGAAATAGCCGATTGAGGCTTGTACTGTGTATGAATTGATTTCGAGATATATGTTATAACCGGATGTTTTGATAAGAAATGTTAATGTGAGTATTAGTCGAATGTGACCTATAATATAGTGAATACTGTGTTATGATTTAATAGCCAATGCCGAGTGTGATTAATGATAAGTTAGATGGAATTAAAGTTAGTTAAATAAGGCTATTAAGGCCTAATTAGTTCTTGTTACATTCAGCCAAAGGAATAAATAATTAAGTCATAATGAATTGTAATTTGTTTACTTAGCTCAATAGCATAGAGAGTCACGTTCAGATAAGGGAAAGGCAAAGGTGGTGGAATAGTCGATCCGTAGTTGTTCAACAACAATCAAGGTAAGTCTTAAGTGTTTAAACATAAGCAATTGTGGATATGTCATGCCATGTCATATTAGTTAAATATCTTGTATAATATATGTGCCTATATGTATATTTTCGAATAATATATATACATACATGAGATAGAAGAAAGTGGTTGATATGAGTACATTGTCAAATGGTGAGCATGATATAGAAATGTATAGTTGTGTAATTATGATACTGAATGATAAGATCAGAAATGGAAATGTGATTGATATTATGTAATTATATTCGAAAGATACAAAGATTACTATGATGAGTTTTGTGTGACATAGAAAGGAAAGTATGTGATTTGATATTTGAAATTGGGTGAATTGGTTAAAGTGGGGAACTATTCGGGCTTATGGCTCAGCAAGCTTTTGAGCGGGTGAAAATGTTTCAGGCCACGAGCCTAGCAGGCATAAAGCTGGTGAAATTATTTCGGGCCTTGTGCCTAGCAGGCATAAAGCCAGTGAAATGATATCGGGCCTTGTGCCTAGCAGGTATAAAGCCGGTGAAATGATATCGGGCCTTGTGCCTAGCAGGCGTAATGCCGGTAGACTTAAAAAGTCTAGCAAGCTTTGAACCGGTGATGAAATTTGGGTTTTATACCCAGCAGGCCAAGTGTCGGTGAATTTAATAAAAGTCTATGACTACGAGATCTTATGCTAAGATGACAAAAATAAATTCATATTTTGTATTAAGTGGCCCAGATATGTGACACTTACCTATTTATGTGAGAATGAATCCAATTAGATTATAGATTGTTCATTTATGAATATTTGACTCATGTGATACTATTCATTGAAGTAAATAGAATGTATATGATTTGATTAAAGAAGGAATGTTTTAAATGTGGATGTGATTATGTGTATACATTTGGCCATGTGAACTTGTATACATGGTGGATATATTTTGTTCATATATGTTATTAAAATTCTATTGAAATGTTGGTTATATGAAATATGTGCAATGTGGCTATATACATTCGGTCAAATGGTAATTATTATTAAATGCTGTAATTGTGATTGAATTATTCAATTAAATTAAGTTGTTTAGTCTACTTAAGACTTACTAAGCTAATTAGCTTACTTCGAGTGTTTTGTTATTCTGTTTTATAGATTTCGTTTGGAAGCTACGGGCTCGGGGATTCAAACTCAAAGTCATCCACACTATCGACATTATTTTGGGTATTTTTGATAGTCTATATTTTGAATATGGCATGTATAGGCTTAACTCCCTTTTGAATCAAATGATGTTTTGAAATTGTATGTATGTATAGCCATGCGAAAATGGCTTGCCTAATTGCTAAGTATAAATGTGTGGTTGATGAAATTAAGTGGCTGTTCAATTGGTAAACTTTCACTATGGTTAACCTAATTTTGTTACAAGTATTTACGAATGAATTCACTACAATAGGATGACCTTATATTCGGCTATAACTAAAACAAATTATTAAATAAATAGTACTAATTCTTTCATGAGATGCAATCGGCTTTTTGCATAATAGATCACTCAAATTTTAAATTGATAACTTAATAAGTTGACATGTATTCTTGATGCTAAGTATGAAACTACGAGCTATAGTATAGTATGTGCATGTTTATGTTCGATCAAATGTTGATGACTCTTGAATTCATGTAGTGATTTTGATCATGGCCTAAATGCTTTAAATCTTTTGACATCCATTATTATTTAGTGAATAAAATACTTAATTATGTGTTTGCTCTTGAATATCTGGAAGTTGTGGTTGTTAGTAATACCTTGTAACCCTGTACCGACGACGATTACGGGGTAGGGGTGTTACAGAGATGTTTTAAGAAAAATAGTTAACATTGTAGAAAATCGTGATTTACCTCTAATAGATATAAATCAAAGTGATAAAAAAACCCAAAGTTAAAATTCAAAAATTATAAAGGCCTTATTGCAACTCAAAACCAAATTAAAGTACTCATGAATAATGTAATAGAAATACAGAAGCAGATGTGTAGCCTTCTCCGAGTCCCTCTCAACTCCGATCCGTCTAAGGCTGGGAATTACCTGAAAGGTTAATAAACAGGGTGAGTTTGCGAAAACTCAGTGTGTAATCCCCTACCATATAAAACGAACAGTCTATCATACAAAAGAATTAAAAGTTTGTGCCCCAGCCCTACTACAATTCCAGTATCAATTGGGCCTTAGCCTACTATAACAAACAGTACCTAATGGGCCTTAGCCCATTATAGAATCAGAAACATTATCATCTTAGAATCAAAATCAGAATCAAGTGGGCCTAAGCCCAAAACAGAATCAGTAACAGTATAATACAGATATGCAGAACAGATTGGGCTGAAGCCCTATATAGAACAGATTAGTCTGGGCCTTAGCCCTATACAGAACAGTGTGGGCCAAGCCCATAGCAGAATCAGAACAATATTCCAATCCAATCCCAACCCAGTCCAACCATCACACCACCCATACCAACCCAGCACACCATGTGGGGAATAACTCGACCCACCCAGCCCTACACACCAATGACGCAGCCATGCTGCTAATTTAAATGCGGCTTTAAGCCTTTAGTAGCAGTATCATAATTGGCACAAAGCCATCAGTAACTGTAATAGGATTGGCACATAGCCATCAATTAGGGTAATATAACCGGCACACAGCCATGGGAAAATGTGATCGACACACAGTCATCAGTAAATAAGATAGGCACATAGCCTTAGGCAAATATAATCGACACAAAGCCATGATCCCGATAGCACAGAGCCATATGTTGGTTGGCATAGAGCCATACTCAGAATAACTGGCATTAAGCACTCAGTCGGTCCACAGTCCTCTCGTGTGACCCGTGCGACCTTATCAGATTATTACTAGATCTACAGTTGTCTCGTGCGACCCGTGCGATCCTATCAGAACAGAACTTCCTCCATATCAATGTCCCAACCCAATATGTCGTGTATGCTATGCTCAATCATCACACATGTATGCAGAATTGCCATGTTCAGTATCAGTCATTTAAACACATATTAAAACATATCAATCACACAACCACGGTCACGTTAGTCAAATCACTGTCATACAAATACAATCAAAATCCGTCAAACACACAGTCCATGTTAGTCACTTGCCCACAAGGGCAAAACAGTCATTTAACACCCTAGGGGCAAAAATGGTAATTTTACCCTATAGGGGTATCTCGGTAATTCTACCCTATAGGGGTATTTCGGTAATTCTACCCTAAAAGGGTATTTCGGTAATTCTACCCTATAGGGCTATTTCGATAATTCTACCCTAAAGGGGTATTTCAGCAATTCTACCCTATAGGGCTATTTCGATAATTTTGCAACCCAGGGGTATTTTGGTAATTTCACAAACTAGGGGTATTTCGGTAATTTCACAAACCAGGGTATTTTGGTAATTTTGTAAATCAGGGGTATTTTGGTAATTTTAAAATTCGGGGTATTTCTGTAATTTGTAAACTGAGGTATTTCTATAATTTTGTAAATCGAGGGTAAAACGGTAATTCTAACAAATTAAGGGTAAAATGAAAACTTTACAAATTAAGGGTAAAACGGTAACTTTACAAATCAGGGGTAAAACGACAACTTTACAAATCAGGGGTAAAACGGTAACTTTATAAATCAAACGTAAAACGGTAACTTTACAAATCAGGGGTAAAACGACAACTTTACAAATCAGGGGTAAAACGGTAACGAGTAAAACGGTAACTTTACAAAGCAGGGGTAAAACGATAATTTTACAAATTAGGGGTAAAACGTTAACTTTACAAATCAAGGGTAAAACGATAATTTTACAAATTAGGGGCAAAACGATAATTTTACAAATTAGGGGTAAAATAGTACTTTTACAAATTAAGGGTATTTTTGTAATTTTACAAATTGAGGGTAATTTGGTAATTTTACAAATTGGGGGTATTTCTATAATTTTGTAAATCGAGGGTATTACAGTAATTCTACCCTATAAAGGTATTTCAGTAATTTTATCAATCCCTCAGAAAGTCTACGGTCGCCTCGAGCGACTTAAGTATTCTAAACAAAGATAACGTTACAAATGGACCTAAAGCCTGTTCTCGGCCCAGGTGGGCCCACACGCTTGTGTGGCCCTTTAGCCCAAAACTAGCCACTGATATGAGATTCACTTAGTCTAGTCCAATATTTGCTACACAATCATACAATTTGCCCGATTGGGCCTACATAGCCCATTTCGGCATTTGTCGTTCTATAGCTATAGTAGGGTGAAGTACACACCTGATAAGTATCTGAAGTTAATCCACGCTCTAAATGTTTCTATGCCCAGAAGCCAACAATAATCGTAACCTTGACTCCCAAGGGGGTGTGTCGATTAACTACGGTCACTACCACCGTGACCCAACGGCATACAGATCAATGAATGATCCAATGCCTAACCCAAATAAACACACCACAACGTGAAAGGGATAAGCCAAGAAAGGTATCCTACTTTTCTCATGGTTTGCTCTATTTAAAGCCAGCTCCTCACATATTCTCATGTTAGCTTCCTGATGTGGGATTCTCCATCAATCCCCCAAAATTAAAGCATTAGCAAAATAATCAACCTTTGCGTGCAAAGGGATTCGAACCATAGTCCTCTCAATAACCATGTCACGCCACCACCACTAGGACACAAGCTCCTTTGTGTCATAAGTCCAACACATTTAACTTTAAAGCCCGCCTACTCGCTTCTAGATTTATTTAAAAGGGAAACCAAAATAAATTGTGAGAGCCAAGACTTGAACCTTGGTCCCCCTTGCTTCCTTTATGGTGTCATTTCCTTGTCCCCTAAGTGGCACCACTTTGCCACTACACCACACTCCTTTTTGTGTCATGCTTTCACCAAAAATATTCTTAAAGCCTACCCATTAACGTCAAGGCTCCCATAAGAGAAAAACATAAATTTTTGCTAAGGCCCAGGTTTGAACCCAAGACTTCTCCAACACTCCTAAACCTCTTAGCCATCACCCTAACACGCCATTCAGTGAAAATGGGCCCGAGGTCCATTATGCAACCCAAGTGGGGCCCACGTGATTGCATGACCCGCTAAGCCAGATTTGCCCATAGCCACGTGTACAACACAACCGATTCACTAATTCCCGTAAGTCCAAAGACAACAACCCGTGTGGGCCCACAAGCCTACTAGGCCCACACGGCCTATTCTTCTAGGCCCAATTTCAAGGCGTTATATGCAAAGTCTGGATTGAATCCAAGCGAAATAGGTGTGTAACAGTACCTTGTAATCGATAGTCGGTGAAACGCTGAAAAGTGTGTACTTACACTGATTAACCATGGAACGACAATAGCCAAAAGGCCAAAAAGTTGAAAAGCTCGGTGAATGATGCCACACGACTTGTGATCGCACGTGTGGTGAACCAAGCCCACAAAACATGGGCAAATGACTGTAAAGGCCACCATGAGCGATCTCATGGGATTAGGCCGTCATGGGCTATGTTGGGTCGAGATAGGCTGTGTGGGCCTAATAGGCTCGTGGGCCCTACATGGATAAACCTCACGAACATGTGGGAATATTGGACCTTGCTGTGTCGCACACATGGCTAGGGTCATTTCTAGGCTTAGTGGGCCACTCGGGCATGTGGGCCCACATAGGCCGCATGATGGGCCTTGGGCCTATTCACAGTGTTATGTATGTTGAGGTTACACGAGTCGCCCAAGATGACTGTGGACCTTCTAATGGGTCGGTAAGTGTGTCTGGACCCATTCTGATGAAAATGACCGTTATGCCCTTGGAGGTAACATGACTGATTTGCCTATGATATGTATGACTGTGTTTCAGTATGACATGTTGCATACACCTATGATATTGTGACATGACATTCTGCATGGGGCTAGGTTATTGTTGACGAAGGAAGTGCTATGGCTTTTAGCCATTCTGATTATGGCTTACAAGTCGTCCTGATTATGGCTTACAACCATCCTAATTATCGCTTTTAGCCATCCTACTTATGGCTTTTAGCCATCCTGTTTATGGCTTGTAGCCATCTTGTTTACTAGCAGCTTTGCTGTGATATCGATTAGTGTCGCAACTGGTGCTAATATTGGTGTGTTTAGATGGGTGGGTTGATTCTATCCCCACATGGTGTGACTGGCGGAATGGAGTGGTGTGCTTGGATGGATTAGGGTGGGATTTATGTTGCATTTCTGCTTCGTTTAGTGATATTGCATTGGGCTTAGGCCCACCTGGTTCTGTTTCTAATTCTGTAATGGGCTAAGGCCCACTTGATACTGTTACTGTAATTGGCTTAGGCCTAGATAGTTACTGCATTCTTTATGTCTGACTGATTGTTTATCTAAGGGATTACACACTGAGTTTTCGTAAACTCACCCCGTTGTTTAATTGTACAGGTAATCCCAAACGTTAGGCAGAACGGTGCTGCGAGGGACTCGAAGGAGGCCACGCGATTGCTCCTGCTTTGACTTTCGACTTTTATTTACAATAATTTCGATTTGGGTATTTTTATTGTAATAAGGCCTCTTTTGGTTTTTATTTTTAATTTGGTTTTATTACTTTGTTTTTATAAACTGCTAGATGTAAGAAATAGATGGTTTTTTTTTCAAAAGGTAACTGTTTTTCAAAAGGCACCACGTTTACACAACTGTTTTCAAAAGATAAGCTTCGACTATAAACAAGATTTTAAATTGATAACATTTAAAAGAAAGTACTTTTGACAATAACGCAAGATTTTTAATTGTTCTTTTAGATCACACAAAGAGGCTAAATAAAGATTTGGCTTTTCAAATGATATCGCGTTTTAAAATTATATAACTCTTCAATGACGCACGTTTTGGAAATGAAAAACCCATTTTGAAATCACTGTTTGACTAAATAATTTTGAGGTTTCCAACGTCATCAAGGTTTTTCGTTTTACACTCAATGTGATACCGCCAGATTCAGCCATAACGTCTAGGCGGGTTTGGGGTGTTACATTTGTGATGGATGACTTGATCACTATTTGATCGTGATTGATTTTTCATGAAGGAAGATTTAATGGTTATGATGAGATAAAATAGGATCATATTGGGAGAACGAATATTATCCCAAAAAGATTAAGGATATCATATGAGGGTAACACACTTATGAGGGTAACACATTATCAACTTGCTTTCATAATGGTATGCCGTTGGGGAGAGCTCAGACGCAATACTTTACTGGACTGACTTCATGACTAAATGAGTTTATAATTAATAGGTTAAAAGTTGGGACTTAATAATAAATTATTTGATGCTCAATTGCATCTGTCTATTCGGTCCCTTTGCAAGCTCATTAAAACTAAATATGAGTTGCATGTTGAATCAAATGAACAAAAATAGCGAAATGGAGAAATAGTAAACATTTGGAAATGATTAAGGTTTTCTCCAAAATGAAAATGAAAATTCATAAATGAAATCATTTGGAAATGAATGTAGTTTTCTCCTAAATGGAAATGAAAATTAGAAATGAAAATAAATTGAAATTAGAGACAAAGAATAAAAATCAGCAAACAAAAATAAAAAGAAAAAATAAAATAAAGTAAAAATCATATCTATAATTTTTAGTTTTCCTATTTCTCCAACTAATTACAGAAAATAAATTTAAATTTAATGTCGAAACCTCTCCGACAACAGCACCAACAACTTGACCGCATCAAAACATGCGAACATTTAGAGTAAAAATCGTACAAATAAAATATATATAATTAAGGTGTAGCATCTGCAAGCGAACAGGTCAAATTGTAATACAGTGTTGTGTTACAACGGAACACCGGTAAGTATTTCAAGGATCGTACCTAAGGGAGGCTGGATTAAATCTAAAAATATTGTCTGTAGTAGTAGGTCTATACAGTAATCACTAAAAAATTTCATTACGATGGTTAATGCTAACAATTAAGGTCAAAATGGAAAAACTAAATTAATAAAACAAAGATGACAAACGAAAAACTCTCGAATAACAAGAAGAATATTAATTCGCTTCAGTGGTTGCAATTAACTTCAGAATTCGGGTTTTATTTGTGAATTAGTTATTAACTAACCAATATTACCACTCAGCCTTTACTAGTTATTTAGTTGACTAGTACTCACTTATCTCTCTACCTCACTTTCTTGACTAGGATAAATCATGATTTACTCAGGAAACTTATCTCTTGACCTCGTTTAACCTAGATTACATCTATTGGTCGCCAATCCTAGGGTTTAAGCACACATAAATTTATACCAACTAATTCATATGGGAAACACTTATTCTTCCATTAATCACTCCCACATCCACTCGTTAATATCCCTAAAAGACTTAGCCACTCATCAATTCAATAACCATCTTCCTTAAAATTAAATTAACCATCCAAAAACACAAATTAAATTAGAATAAAAAAAGATAGAATTGATCCAATTGAGACTCTTTGTAACACCCTAAACCTAGCCTGGACGTTACGGCCAAGTCTGGTGTGTCACATGGAAGTGTTTTTCAAAAACCGTGTTTTCATTGAAAACCCTTCTTACATGTTTAAAAACTCTTACCGTTAAACTTGTATAAAACCTTAGTTTGTGTTTATTTTTTTTCCAAAACGGGATTTATTGAAATGATCATCCCTTTTCAAACATCGTTGAAAACTTCCTAAAAGTTTTATGAAAGCTTATGAACCCTTGTAGTTTGCAAAAACATGTTATTTTAAAAATAGATAAAATATCGAAAAATCAGATTTGTAACCTTTATAAAACATGTTATCTTGAAAACGATTTAAGTATCAAATAAATTTGACCTTTTTCATTAAGACTTAAAGTGAATGGAAGCTGGGCACCAGGTAGGATTCCAGAAAAGAGGAGGTGAGTCGAATAGACTGCTTAAGTACCAAGCTCTTCTTGGATCCACTCCTAGACATGCACACTACCATTGCCACACTTTAACTATTTGAAATATTTATCTACAAGATCATTTAAAAATTGCGGAAGCTTTGCTTGGTTATCGTGTTATTTTGAAAACAAGTAACTTTTATAAAAATCACGTCTTAAAATCATTTATTTTCAACTCGATTTAAATAATATCCTACGTAAGCTAAAACTAATTTAAATAAGTAAAGAATAAAAACCCAAAATAAAAATAATTAAAGAGGCCCTTTTTACAACCCAAAACCAGAAATAAATAATTAAATCTAAATTCAAGTAGGTAACTTAATTAGAAATCCAACAGTCCAGTCCATGTGGCCACTCTGAATCCCTCCCAGCTCCAAGTCCACCAATCTAAGGCTCACCTGCAAGGATGGAAGGAAAAATGGTGAGTTTGGAAAACTCAGTGTGCAACAAGCCACCTACAGAGCCCAAATCAATATCAGCATACTAGGCCTAAGCCCCCAAATCAGTCTCAATATATAACTGGGCCAAAGCCCTTTTCAAATATCGGTTACTGGGCCATAGCCTTTTAATTACTCATATCACTAGGCCCAAGCCTTTCTGTAAACGGTATGGCCCATAGGCCCATTTCAATGTCGCATATGTCAAACCATGCATGTATGCAAAAGCCCATTTGGGGAGACTACTCAACCCACCATCCGCTACTCTCCACCCGTACCAGCCAACACACCATGTGGGGATGCTACTCAACCCACCCCGCCACTACTCTCCACTGGCAGCATAGCTGCTTTATCATATAACTGGAGGCCTAGCCTCTTTTAATAACTGGGGCAGAAGCCCTTTCGGTAAACTAGGGCAAAGGCCCTTTTCAGTATACTGGGGCAAAGCCCTTTAACACTTCCTCCAATCATATAATAACCCAACCCATGCATTTAATGAGTAAAACATGGCATATCGTATACATGTCATAGCATATCATGTGCATATCATGTGCATATCATGTCATAGCATGTAAAATAACAATATCACAATCATCATATTCAGAATGAAACCCTAGGGGTATAATAGACATTTTTCACCTAGGGGTAAAATAGACATTTTCATGTTTTAAGGGTAATTACGTAATTTTATCCATTATTAGGGTTTTCCATGCTTTTTCATCAATTCTAAATGTTTAAATAACAATTTTAGCCTATTTTAGTACAACCGAGTTATGGGCCAAAAACCCCTAATGGGCCCTATGTAGCTAGTTCAGTTGTCTAAGCCCACTACAATTAACTACTAATTTAACCAGTTTTAAGCCTATAGTCTATTAAGAAATGTCTATTGCCCATTTTTACCCATATGGGCCCGTAAGCCCATTGGGCCCAATTTTAGCCCATCGAGGCCCAACTTACCATCATGCACAAAATCGTGCCCTTACCTGTTCTATCGATCAAATCACCGATCTTATCGTATGTATCACGGCTCAAACCATTCACAAAACCACAAGTTCGAAATGCCGAAGTTTAGGCATTTTGGCTTTTCAGCAAATATTAATCTAAGCTACTATGAGGTTTATTACACACCTGCTTGCAACGAACGATGACTATATCCGATCCAAGTCAATCCTACATTCGATTACTAAAACATTAGACCACGAATCAATGATAACTAAATTTAATATACTCTTACCATATTCGGGCATCTATGAACAAGGCCCTAAATCTTTACCTCTGTTGAAGTTGATATCCAAATCTGGATCCGAACGCTCCACTGATCCAAGCCCTTAGTCAGCAGCCTTTAACCCTTACAAGCACAGAGTAAAATAATTGGTAACAGCCCCTTAAAGCCTTAGGCACTATTTCGACAGCCTTCCTAAACACATAGGGATTCCAACTTTTCCAAATCCCAAAAATAAGAATAGATCACAGTCAAGTCATTCATATCACCAACTTATATCCACGGTCAAACTAGCCCAATCATCACACAAGTTAGTCATTTACCCACAAGGGGCAAAATAGTCATTTAACACCCTAGGGGCAAAACGGTAATTTTACCCCATAGGGGTGTCTCGGTAATTCTACCCTACAGGGGTATTTCGGTAAATTTGCAAATCGAGGGTAAAATAGTAATTTTTACAAATCAGGGGTAAAATAGTAATTTTACAAATTAGGGGTAAAACGGTAATTTTACAAATCATGGGTAAAATGGTAATTTTACAAATTAGGGGTAAAATGGTAATTCTGTAAATCGGGGGTACTTTGGTAATTTTATAAGTCGAGGGTATTTTAGTAACTTTGTAAACTAAAGCATTTCTAAACAGAGATAACAATGCGAATGGGCCTAGGGCCCATTCTCGGCTCAAATGGGCCCCTCGTGTGGCCCTTTTAGCCCAAATCTAGCCACAGATATGCGATTCACCTAGTCTAGTCCAATATTTACTACACAATCAAACAACTTATCCAATTAGGCCCGTAGGCCCGTAGGCCCATTGGGCCCACATGGCCTCTTTCGGCCCATCGTTGCCCGAAGTAGCCGTCCTACAGCTAGACTAGTGAGAAATACACACCTGATAGGAGACTGAAGTTAATCCGCGCTCCAAACACTCTTAGCCGATGCCCAACCCAAACGGGCACGCCATAAAGCGAAAGGGATCAGCCAAGAAGGCTGTGCCTACTCTCCTCTTAGTTGCTCTATTTAAAGCTAGCTCCTCACCTGCTCTCATGTTAGCTTTCCGATGTGGGATTCTCCATCAATCCCCCCAAAATTAAAGCGTTAGCAAAATAATCAACCTTTGCGTGCAACGGGATTCGAACCAAAGTCCTCTCAGTAACCCTGTCATGCCATCACCACTCGGACACAAGCTCCTTTGTGTCATAAGTCCAACACATTTAACTTTAAAGCTCACCTACTTGCTTCCAGATTTATTTAAAAGAAAAAACAAAATAAATTGCAAGAGCCAAGACTTGAACCTTGGACCCCCTTACTTCCTTGTCCCCTAAGTGGCGCTACTTTGCCACTACACCACACTCCTTTTTGTGTCTTATTACACACATAATTCCTTACAACTCCTCTTTTCCAAGTCCTCTATTCCTTAAGTCCAAAAATCCAAGAATTCTCTGGGTTTTTAACCAACACTTGGGCCTTCCATAGGCCCAATAACACACTCCAGACACGAATTACACATCTATATATCAAAATTTCAACATTACACCAAATATCACAAAAATCCCGGAATCCCAGAAATTAGCCCAAGACTTTTCCCCACACTATGAATCCTTCGCAGTTCACTAAAATACCACATTAACCCATTAATAATAACCTTCCATAACAGAATTCAACACATCAATAATTTTATTTCGAACTATCTCACACCCGTACCCAGGCCCAAGGCCCAATACTTCTAGGCCCAAATTCAGGGTGTTACACTCTTGATGTGCTTGGATCCTCGAAATCCTTTAACAATTGTCGAGATATTGTTATTTGGATTACGGGTGTAAAGGAAAATTATGAAAACACTAAATAACGAAGACTTGGACTCAAATCGAATCCAATTCGAAGAAAGATTGCCTCTAGACGTACTAACATCCATAGTTTGAATACTACAGTAAAAGATCTATCGATGTGGTGATATCCGCAAGTATACAGGTCCAGTTGTAATATAGTTACAACAGAGTAAGTGAGTACTCCAAGGATCATACCCAAGGGAGGATAGTGTTAGATTGATTTTAACCTGAACACCAAAATATCTAATTAGTAATTTAAATCATTTATAGTGTGAAAATATAATAAAAGGAGTTTTAAAGAAATAATAAAATATGACAAGGAAAGAAATAAAAATCAAGAGATTGAAAAATAGAATAAATCAAATGTAGTTATAGGTGATTAGCTTGCTTTGATAATCCCCAACAATTGTCACTTCGGGTTCCTTGTCAATCAACAAGTTGTTATACAACAGGATCTTTCAATATTCTGCTCAAATATAGTTAAGTCTATTGACTAATTGTTGATACTTGTCATCCTCTTGAATAGCTTTTACCATAGCGATTTTCTAGCCATATGTGAATCGTTCAATAGGCCACTGATAGGAGTTCAATGCCATATTTTCAATTATTTCGTATGCATCCTCATAAGTTTTGTTCATAAGAGTCATTGCGCTGCTCCGTCTAGTCCTAAATCAACGTTTTGAAACTTTCCCACGCCTCATGAAAACTTTCTCCTTCCATTTGTTTAAAGACAGAAGTTTCTCTCCCTAGCTGAACCAATTTACTAATCAGGAAAAACTTCTGTAAGAACTTCCCAAAGAGCTCATCTCATGTCACGATAGCCCTGGTGCTTGTGGATCTAACCCAGAAAAGGCGCTATCAATCAAAGGAAAGGGAAACAACCGAAGACGAATAGCATCATTAGTGACCCTGTTGTATTTGAAATTATCAAAAAGTTGAGAAACTGTTTTAAGTGTTGATTTGGATCCTTTGTCATTATGCCCCTAAATTGCATATTATTCTGGATAATCTAAATCATTTCCAGTTTGAACTTAAATTTATTAGTTGTAATAGTCGGCCTCGTTATGCTCTCCTGAACCATGTCCAAACTTGGTAATGCGTAGTCTCTTAGGGTTCTCTCATTACAAGCCATGTGTAAATTTATGGGTAGTTGTGGTGGTGTTGGTGGATCTTCTAAAGTGTTATTGTTAGTGTCATTGAACAACAGCTTCTCATGTGGTACGTTAGCAGGTGGTGGTGGATCTTGCATCTATTGCTACTGTTGCTATTGAATATTTCTCTGAATTATTCTCTTTGGATCTATAACTAGCTTTATAGGTGTTTGATCAGTTGTTTAACATCATAACAATAATGTGCAAGCATACACTATTGATGCAAGTATAGTAGATAGATGTGAGTCTGTCAGATATCAATCCCACAGGGATGGTAGTCTTTTATCTATTGATGTCGGTGCAATAAGTAGATATAAATGAGATAAATTGTGAGAATAGTTGTCGATGCAATAACTTGAAAACAATAAAATAAAATATGATAGTGATAAACTGGGATCCCCAACATGAATCTTCAGCAGAATACTAAGTGCTCACAGGGTATAAAAATATAGGTGATTGTCAAGGCAATAAAATTCAATGTATATCTTACCCAGCGTCACTCATCTATTTAATCTGAGACTTAACATGCATACGATCCTGTGATTGTGATGAAGTAATAAAAATCGATCGTACTTGGAAACTAACTAATATCACGATAAAATGCAAGTGTACCTATCGAATAGTAGTATAGCTAGTGGCAAGACCAGAATATCGAATCCAATGAACTAAAAGTACTAGTAATGACTTTCTTCCTATTATCTAGCCTAAGAAATAATAGGGGTTTGGTTGTAAACTATTCTAAACTAAACTAAAGAAACGACAAAGAGTAAATTGGGAGATTGCCTTTGGGAAAAACTGATTAATGAAGGCAATACCTAAGGAAGAATCCACTTAGACTTCACTTGTTATCTAACTCCAAACTAGATGATTTCTTCATTTGATTTGATCCATAGAGATCCTTAAATTATGTTAATACCTCCATCAAGGATAAGAACAACTAATCCTAGGCTGATTAATTGAAATCTCTTTCTAATTAAAACCCCTAGTCTTGCATTAACTTGATCCATGGCTCCCGATATTAGATTTGACTCTAATCTGACAGATTTTCGTAGTCCTATGTCTAGGATTGTGATCAACTCCGCTTAATTGTATTGGATCTACTCCTATGCAGGGACTTTTGCTCCTCTACATAAGCACATTCAACTTAAATCAATATCCCGAAAATATCAATTTAAGAATTAAAAACACAATTAAGAACAAAACAAATATTTATCACACAGTTCAGATAACAATAACAAGATTTGTCTTAGGTTTCATCCCCCTTAGATATTTGGGGTTTAGTTCATAATTATAAAAAGAAACATCTCAGAAAAAATAAAATAACAAAACATAAGAAAACCCAAAACTCCTGAAGGGATAGAAGGGAGATCCTCTGTCTTGATGTAGATCCTGGCTTTTGAAATGGATCAATCAGCTTTCCTTCGAGTAATTCCCTGCCTTTAACTCCTCGTCTTGGCAGAAATAATGTCCCCTCTACTGTACACCCTTGTAGTTGCCTCCTAGGGTCTTTATATAGAGTTTAGAATGTCTTTCTTAGCCCCTAAATAGCTTTTCCCGAGTGAAGTTGGACTTCCTCACGACAGGGACACGCCCGTGTGCCACGCCCGTGTGAGTCAACTTTGGGCCGTGCTTGAGCCTGTTAATGTGGCACGGCCGTGTGACACGCCCGTGTGGTGAACCTCCAAGTCATGTTGATTCCTTGCTTTGGCTCATTTTCTCTGTTTTCGGCCCGTTTCTTGTTCTTTTCACTCCCCTAAGCTCTCCTAAGTATAAAACATGAAATTAAAGGATTAGGAGCATCAAATTCACAAATTCAATGATAATTCATCCATAAATGTGCTAAATATGGGATAGAAAATACGTATAATTTACAGTTTATCAAATACCCCCACACTTAAGCCTTTGCTTGTCCTCAAGCAAAATCTCAACTCATAATTAGGAATCATTCTTCTCAACTTATAATCCTTATCAATAATGTTTCAAACTAATCCACAAGTAATCATACAATGAAAATTCAACCAGAAGAAAATTAAAGTCTCAAACACTCTAAGTTGCAGAAACGTAGGGTTTCTCCCCTCTCATCAGTAGTTACCTTTTAATTCAAAATCATCAAGAGTTGACATCCTCACTAAAAATTCACTCCATCCACTCAAAGTGTTTAGGGTTCAAAAATTTAAGCACTCATTAGTCAATCTGAAAAGCTATTACCATATGCTTGCGGGAAAATCAAATCTCTACCACTATGTATTGATATGACACATCGATCAAAAGGTCTTTAAATGATTGTAATGGGGCTTTGGTTAGGGGTGTGGTCACAAGCTGAAAAAGATGGTTAGAATCAAGACTGAATTGAAAAATAATCTAACTAGAAAAATCTCTATCACTAAAACATATTCCTAGAAATAAAGCCCTTTTTTGATGACATCATTCTAGATTTGGACGCTTATAATAGAAATATGCAAAAATATTGAATTACAACTGAAATATGAATTACAACTGAATTAACTGTATATACACTTCTTCTTTTTTTTTTAAGAACAAATCAAATAACAAATAAATTGAATATTTATGAACTTTACAAACTGAAAAAGAGAAAAAAGCTAGACAATTACTCAACTCAAATCTCGACAAAAATAGGAATCAAAATAATTGAAGGGAATTCAACAAAAAATGAGTTATAGGTTAATATTGAAGGTAAGTCAAGGAATAGTTTGTTACGCTCAATGGGGTTTACTAGGGGTTAATTTATGGAGGTAGGCTTTTATAGAGTAAGTGGGTTAAACCTAGTTACCTTTATCATTTCGGTATATCAAATCAATGATATGGTCTTGACATGTATAATCGAAGCAAGTTCTAGAATAACAAATTAGTATTGACTCACTCAAAGCAACAATAGATGTGAGCACGAAAGGATGTATGCTCATAAGGCTCAAAAGTCTCACTAGAATTATGGTTTTTGATGTCAATCCTGCGAATTTCAAATTTCAAGATAATACTTAAAATTGGGGAAAACAACCTAGAAAAATTGTAAATTCTCAAAAATTTCAACTTATCATGCTTGATTCCCTAATGTCTTAAAGTTTGAATAATCAAAGCATAAGTACCTATGTCTTAATTCTCAACATATCAATAAAAATCATAAATCAATCAGAATTCATCTTAATAAGGGATTGAGAATAATGCAGAGAGTGAAAGTGAGAATTCAAAATTTGAGAACAATGCAACAAGTTAGTGGTAAAAATTTTCAGGGGTTTCAAAGGTAATATATAAAAATGAAAGTGAGTTCCCCCTCACGCTTAAGATGTACATTGCCCTCAATGTAAAAAGATACATTAGTAGCAATAGAAGCATAAAATCATAAGTTAGGGAGAGAAGTAAAACTCCCGAATATTTGGATGAATTCCTTGAGTTGGAGGTGTGAAGATTTGGAGAAAGGACTACTCGAAGTTCGTGATTCTGGGTGACTGAATAGAATAAGTACAACTGTATGTAAGATTCAAGTATTACTCGAAAAGAATTTAAAAATAAGGGGAAAAAGGGAATATAAAGTAAAGAAAATTAAAATTAAAATTTTAAAATTTAAATAATAGGAATTTGGCCCGACAGCTATGGTGCTCGTCCATGTATGAATTGACAAGTTTGGCCACGACAGTATCGCACGGCCGTGTTTCGAACCGTGGGGTGTCCACGGCCTTAGGCACGCTCGTGGGCATGGTCGTGTGGTTTGAAAAATCTATATTCAAAGGGTTAGTTGATGGATTAGAGAGTTTAAATAAAAGAATTTTACTACGTCAGTACTCGGGTTGCCTCCCGAGAAGCGCTTGTTTATAGTCTAAGCTTGATTTTTCTCAAGCTTGTTCGGTCACAGTGGTTTGAAGAGTTGAATCTCTTCTATCCTGCTTTCAATTTTATTATCAACATAAGGTTTGAGTCGAGTATGATTTACCTTGAAAGTGCCGAGTGTCTTATGTGTTATCTCGACTGTACCATAGGGAAAGATTTTCATTACTGTGAAGGGAGGTGTGTCACTTGTATAAAGTTTTGCATTCAAAATTTGAGGATCTTTCTCCTCTAAGAATACCTTATCCCCTACCTTAAATTGACTCATTTTTACCTTAGGGTCGTCTTGGTGATGCTCTAGGTTGGTGTGGTATATTTTGGGCTTTTCTTGTTGATAGTTCAGCCATTCATCTAGTTCCTCAATCTAAAGCATTCATTTTTCATATACGTTTCCCTTGGATAGACTCGTCTGTGGTTGGGTTGCCCTTATGTGAAGTGTATCCTGCAAAGAAGGTTGAATGGTGAGATCATTCTTATTATCAAGGTTCATAATATTATATTTATTATCAATAGACTTATTAGAGTTACGAGCTTGTAAAGTAACTTTGTCATCACCTACACGAAGTGTAAGCTCGCCTGTTCCTACATCAATTATGGTTCTAGCAGTTGCTAAAAAGGGTCACCCTAGAATTAAGTGTACATTGCTATCCTCATCAACGTCTAGAATAATAAAGTCGACTGGGAATATAAATTTATCAATTTTTACAAGCACATCTTCAATTATGCCCTTTGGAAATCTAATGGTTTTATCAACCAATTGGACGCTCATCTTAGTTTGTTTAGGTTTCCCAAGACCTAGTTGTTTAAACAATTTATAAGGCATTACGTTAATACTAGCCCCTAAATCAGCTAAAGCATTTTTGACGTCTAAACTACCAAGTAAACAAGGAATTGTAAAACTCCCTGGATCTTTTAGTTTGTTGGGCAGCTTATTCTGTAAAATAGCTGAGCACACTACACTTAATTCCACATCAGATGTCTCATCTAGCTTTCGTTTATTCGTTAGTAGCTCTCTTAAAAATTTAACGGCATTTGGCATCTGCAAAAGAGCTTCAATAAACGGTAAGTTAATATGTAATTTCTTTAAAAGTTTAAGGAATTTACCGAATTGTTCATCTGTGCGGTCTTTCCTTAAGGCATTTGGGTATGGGATACGAGGCTTATACTCTTTGAAAATTACTTCTTTGGAACTTACCTCATCCTTACCTTTACTTACCACAGTCTCCTTACATGGCTCTGGGTTGGTTTTGGCTAACCCTTCCTCATCTTTGTATCCACGGCATTAAGTTGCTCCTTAGGTTTAGTCTTGCTTAGTAACCCACCTTGTGGTCTTTCAGAAATTAGCTTAGCAAGCTGGCCTTTTTGAGTTTCGAGTCCTTAAATGGATGCTAACTGGTTCTTCAGTATCGTTTCGGTGTTTTGGAAACGGGTTTCTGACATGGCGATGAATTTTGTGAGCATCTCCTCAAGGTTAGGCTTTTTCTCTTGCGGCTAAGGCAGTTGTTGAAATCCCGGAGGGGGTGGTTGCCTTTGATTTCCTTGTCCTCCCCATGAGAAATTTGGGTGGTTTCTCCAACCTGCATTGTAAGTGTTACTATAAGGATTATTTTGGGATCTAGAATTATTACCCATATAGTTGGCGTGCTCGATTTCCATACCATATCCGTAGTTGGGATTTTTAGAATAGCTCATGTTTCCTTGAATTGAGTCGCACTGCATCACTGGGTGTACCTGCGTAGAACCAAAAAAATTATCAATCTTTTTATTAAGGAGTTCTACCTGATTAGAAAGCATGGTGACTGCATCAATATTAAAAACTCTGGTAGCTTTTTGTGGCTTTGTTCTCATGACTTACCACTGATAGTTATTCAGTGACATCTCTTCTATAAAATCGTAAGCTACTTCTAGTGTTTTATTGTTGATTGTTCCACCGGTGGCCACATCGATCATTTGTCTCGTTGAAGGATCCAAACCATTGTGAAAGGTTTGAACTTGTAACCATAGAGGTAACCTATGGTCAGGGCACCTTCTCAATAAGTCCTTGTATCTCTCCCAAGCATCGTAAAATGTTTCTAAATCCATCTGCACAAAAGAAGAGATATCATTCCTTAATTTAGCCGTTTTAGCCGACGAAAAATATTTAAGCAAAAATTTTTCGGTCATTTGTTCCCATGTAGTGATAGACCCTTGTGGTAAAGAATTTAACCACTGTTTAGCTTTATTTCTCAAGGAAAATGGGAATAACCGAAGGCAAATGGCATCATCAGAAATGCCATTTATTTTAAATGAGTCATAGAATTCCAAGAAATTGGCTAAATGAGCGTTAGGATCCTCATCCTGCAAACCATCAAACTGAACAAACTATTGTATCATCTGAGTAGTGTTAGGTTTCAGTTCAAAATTATTTGCAGCAATAGTAGGCCTAACAATACTAGATTCAGTACCAGCCAAATTAGGTTTAGCATAATCATACATAGTACACGGAGCAGGATTTTGCTCAACAGGATTTGCGGCTACTACAGGAGGAAGCTGATTATCGTGATTTGCCTCCATCTCTTCAGAAGGTTTAGGTTCTTCTTCTTGACTTTGTTCTGGATATTGCAAGCTTCTTGTTATCTCTCTACGAGTTCGACGGATTGTAGCATCTAAATTGTTGTCAAATAATAATAGTCCTCCTCGGTTTCTTCTAGTCATAAACTAGAGGCACCTAGAAGGGAAAAAGAAAAAGAAAAAAAATTCGTAAATAAAACCTAAACTAAAAATTGCAATAAAAATAAAAAATGGCTAAAGTAATAGGAATCGAGTGTTCCTAATATTTTAGTTCCCCAACGGCACCAAAAACTTGATCTCGTGATTGTGATGAAGTAATAAAAATCGATTGTACCTGGAAACTAACTAATATCACGATAAAAGGCAAGTGTACCTATCGAATAGCAGCATCGCTAGTGGCAAGACCGGAATATCGAATTCAAGGAACTAAAAGTACTAGTAATGACTTCCTTTCTATTATCTAGCCTAAGAAATAAAAGGGGTTTGGTTGTAAACTATTCTAAACTAAACTAAAGAAACGACAAAGAGTAAATTGGGAGATTGCTTTTGGGAAAAACTAATTGACGAGGGCAATACCTAAAGAAGAATCCACCTAGACTTCACTTGTTATCTAACTCTGAACCAGATGATTTCTTCATTTGATTTGATCCGTAGAGATCTCTAAATTATGTTAATACCTCCGTTGAGGATAAGAACAACTATTCCTAGGTTGATTAATTGAAATCTCTTTCTAATTAAAACCCCTAGTCTTGCATTAACTCGATCTATGACTCCCCATATTAGATTTGTCTCTAATCTGGCAGATTTTCGTTGTCCTATGTCTAGGATTGTGATCAACTCCGCTTAATTGTTTTGAATCTAATCCTATACAGGGACTTTTGCTCCTCTACATAAGCACATTCGACTTAAATCAATATCCCAAAAATATCAATTTAAGAATTAAAAACATAATTAAGAACAAATCAAATATTTATCACACAGTTCAGATAACAATAACAAGATCTATCTTAGGTTTTATCCCCCTTAGATATTTAGGGTTTAGTTCATAATTATAAAAAAAAAAAAAAAACATCTCAGAATAAATAAAATAACAAAACATAAGAAAACCCAAAACTCCTGAAAGGATAGAAGGGAGATCCTCTGTCTTGATATAGATCCTGGCTTTTGAGATGGATCAATCAGCTTTCCTTCGAGTAATTCCCTACCTTTAACTCATCGTCTTGGCGGGAATAATGTCCCCTCTACTGTACACCCTTGTAACTGCCTCCTAGGGTCTTTATATAGAGTTTAGAATGTCTTTCTTTGCCCCTAAGTAGCCTTTATCGAGTGAAATTAAACTTCCTCACAATAGGGACACACCCGTGTACCACGCCCGTGTGAGTTGACTTTGGGCCGTGCTCAAGCCTGTTAATGTGGCACGACTGTGTGATACGCCTGTGTGGTGAACCTCCAAGCCGTGTTGATTCCTAGCTTTGGCCCATTTTCTCCGTTTTCGGCCCGTTTCTTATTCTTTTCAGTCCTCTAAGCTCTCCTAAGTATAAAACATGAAATTAAAGGATTAGGAGCATCAAATTCCACAAATTCACTGATAATTCATCCATAAATGTGCTAAATGTGGGATAGAAAAAATGTATAATTTACAGTTTATCAGTATACTAGCCTCACCTTCCGATGATAGCAATATGGAACTATTACAAAGAAGTGGACTAAATTCCTCTAATCCTCACTCAACTTCCGTTATAATGCTTGTTGGCTCAAACTGTCACTATACTTTCCAGTGTTAGTGACTGCAATAACACTTTCGTGTTAAAAAGCATTCAAACCCCAAGGTTAAACAATAAAAGCAAGACTAAATAAGATAAGATTTAACCAAGAATTCATGTGTACTTCATACAAACGAAAAATAGAGATTAATCACCAGTATTTAGAAGGAAATAAGAAAGAATCGAGTAGAGAATACTATCCCTAGACAACTCGACTAAATCTCTCTATTCCCTCTTGTCTCACACTTAGGTCTCCTCGTTAGAAGCTAGTCTGCATCTGGTTTTCATGTTGGCTCACCTGTGAGAGGCTTAAGCTGCCATGGCCATAAGCTTCAACGTAGGATAATGAAGATGATGATGGGGAAAAAAAGCTCTATTTTTCTTATCATGTCACCCTTTTATGTCCTTCTTCAACAGTACAGGTGTCCTTTTCCTCATACTTATTTTGTCCTTGTACGTATAGGTTGGTTATACCAGGCTGGATAGCTCACACAATTTTGGTTCTTATTCGGATAGTTGTCAAGTGTGGTGACAATTCTGGATGCCATCTGGAATTAACTCATACAGCAGCATTAATGCAAACAAATAGCAAAATTAAGGATAAAAAAGGTTAGGATTCACTGAGTTATAAAATGCAATTTACTAAACTGAAAATGCTAAAATGTATGCTAAGGATAACTAAATACGAACTATTTAACCAATAAGTAAGGGGAAAACATATGTTCTTTCTAGTGCTATCAATGCTCCCCTACTATGAGTCACACACTAAACCCAGAAAGAGAAGATTAGTAAAAATTAAAAAAAAAAACAAAATCGTATCTATACCCTAAAATTTTCCTTATTATTATTTTTATAGTGTAAAAATAAAAATCAAACTAGTGACATTGCTTCCCCAGCAACGGCGCCAACAACTTGTGTAACACCCCTATCCCGTAACCGTCAGCAGAATAAGTAAGGGGCATTACTGGACTTGTAACTCAGATCAGATCAGAAAAATTTTGAACTTAACATTCAACAATATAGTTCTATAATCATTCACCCAATCATGCTTTAAAGCTCATATAAACATACACACATTCATTGAGGACCAATTTGAAAATATGGGAAAGATAGGGAAAACTTTGAGAAAAATTCTCAAGTTAGGGACACACGGCCGTGTCCCTAGCCCGTGTGCCTCACATGGTCATGCCCTAAACTTAACTTAGCCATGGGCAACACTGCCAAACATCACACGGTCACCAGACACACCCATGGGTCTAGACCGTAGGCAAAACTACTATATACCACACGACTACCAGACACGCTCGTGTGTCTAGGCCGTGCGCAAGACTGCCTAAATATCTTAGATGCAGGGGTTACACGGTTGAGTCACACGCCCGTGTGCTCTGACCGTGTGGCACAATGCAGGCTTGGTTTAAGCCATTTTGCCACCAAACTAGGTCAACCCTCCAAGCATCACATAACCACAACATTTCATACACCATTTGGCAACCAAAACAAGCATTTCAAATGCATACTTTGCAAACATTAATCATCATCTAAACATGCACCAATATGTAACATTTCATACTAATTCACTTATCAACTCTATAGCTAATAATCCTACTCAAATAACATCTTAACACTTTGAAATTTATCACATAGAAACACATCATAAAAGTCATTCAAACTAGGTTAACATATACAAAACAAGCCACATCTCATAGCTTGAATAGGTGCCCAAAACATATCACATTCCTTATCAAAACTAACCATAAACATTCACTTATCAACTAGCCTATACATGCCATGACCATTTCATGAACAAAATCCAAAAGTACCAAGAGCTTGATGGATAGTGTGATTGCAAATCTCCGACTTGTCCGAAAATCGAGCTAGCTTCAGAATCTATAAAACAAGGGAAAATAAACAGAGTAAGCTTTAAAAGCTTAGTAACCCCGTATAACGTAGAATTAAACTTACCGAACATTAGAGATAAGCACATAAATAATGTCAAACCAAATCTGTAACACCCTGAATTTGGGCCTAGAAGAATTGGGCTTTGAGTCTGGGTTCGGACAAAAGAAATCTGAGTAATTGAGAAGTTTTAAATATTGCTAGTGCTTAAAAAAATAATATTATTGATAAAATATTTCTGTTATTATTATTGATATTTTAATTTTTTTATGAAAATTATAATTAGTATTATAATTATTATTATTATCATTATAATTATTGGATACAAATATATTTATAAAATTATTGTTGTTAATTTAGTGTTTAAATTAAATTATTATTAGAAAATTTTACTGTATTTATTTTTACTGATTTATGGAAATTATAATTATTATTATTAGGAAAAACATATATATTACTGTATTTGAAATTTTCATTATTATGGTTATTTTTTATTTAAAAATATATAGGATATTATTATTAATTTGGTGTTTAAATTTAGTTTTTAAATAAATTTAGAAGTATTTAAAATGTGGGAAAAATCTTGGTTCGATCCAAGAGTTTAGCAAGGAAATTAGTTTTTGCTTCTTAGGGGAACTGGGTAATAAGGCTTTTTTTAATAATGTGGCCTAAATTAGGTACAAAGGGAAGCTTGCTCCAGTGGCAATGGCACTAGGAGGTTGTAGGAGTGCCTGGGTTCTAAGCACGGTGCACGCATAAGTTGCTTTTTATTTTTTCTTAGAAACCTGGTTGCGCTAGAATAAGGTTTAACAATAGATGCGACCGAGTTATGCCACAAAACGCTTGTGGCGCAGCGGCAGCGATGCGTTAGGAGTTCCAGGGTAGCGCGGGTTCGAGTTCAGGCAGGCACATGTATGTTTTGTTTTATTTTTAATGGACCCAGGACGTCAGCAGGTAAGGTTTAAAGGTCGACGCGGCGCTATTATATCAAAGAAGAAGGCCCGTCCCAGTGGTCGGCAGTGTGCTGGGCATCCTGGAGGTCCCAGGTTCGAGCAGCATCACACGCAAGAATAGTGCGTTTTTACTGGGCGCGCGTTGAAGGAGCCGTATGGGACTGAGGCTCCTGGTAGCGTGCGGTGCAAGTGGTGAACTGCTGCTGTTTGCGTAAGGGGAGTTTGAATTAAATTCAAACTATGCTGTTGGCTATAAACAAGGAGATAGGCACGAGATTTAAATTGGGATATTCTTAGCCAATTAGCCGAATCTGTTTCTTTTTTTTTTCAATTGATTTTTATTTTATTTTATTTTTGGTTGCTCATTCTCTTTTCAGAAAAATCTTCTCCCTTATTCTTAATTTATTTTTCCTTTGATTTTCTTTCCCAGTTAGTCGAACCTTAATCTCTTCTTTTTTGATAACCTCCTCTATTTTGGTAACCCTTTCTTCTTCTATTTTCTTTTTGAAAACCAAAATAAGCATACCTCACAATGAGTTCTAGAAGCCGAAACTAGATCCTTTGTTGTTAATTTTCTCTTGGTTCAAACTCCCTCTTCTTTCCATTATTAGTTTTCCAAAAGCCGAAATTATTTAGATTTACTCTCTATTTGTAATTTGGGGTTAGATTTACAATGGATCTGGGATAGAAAGGTATTTGGAAATGTTCTTCAACGAGTAGATCTCTTGGTAAATATTCGAACCTTCTTTCCATTCGTATCTTGTGATTTAAGAAAAGCCGAAAACCCCTATATAAATAGGGTGGCTGTCGACTAAGGCTAAAAGGATTTTTGTGTTGTTGTTATTCGGTTTCTTGGTGCTAGTGAGGATTAAAGGCTGCCGATCGAGGAGTGTGTGAGAAGCTTGGATCATCGGAGTGACTAGATCTAGTCATCAATTTCGGCAAAGGTAAGGAATTTAGGGCCATTATGGATCGTGGCCGAGTATGTAAGCAAGGATAATACAAAGTTTTCGATTTGGTTTAAATATTAGCATGATCTAATCTATAAGTGGTTGATTATAGGAGAAATCACGTAGGAGATCCCGTCAAGGAATATCGCAAATCAGGTGTGTAACGAACCCGCTTTAGTAGCTTAACTTAATATATGCCAAAAAGCCGAAATGCCAAAATTCCGGCATTTCGAGAACTCGTGAGTATGCGAATGCTCATAGGTTAGTTAGATACGCTAAGTTCGATGATCAGGATCGTAGGAACAGGTAAGGGCACGATTTTGTGCATAACGGTAGGTTGGGCCTCGAGGGGCTGAAATCGAGCCCAATGGGCTTTCGGGCCCATTTGGGTAAATTTGGTAGAAAGTGGATTCTGAATAAATTGCACATTAAGACAGTTAATACCGTTATGGAATATAGGCTAAATAGGCTTAGATGACTAAATCGGCTACATAGGGCCCATTAGTGGTTTTGGGCCTAATAACTCGGTTTTGCTAAAATGGGCTAGAATCGCTGTTTAAACACTTGGAATTGTTGGTAATTGATAATGAGCATGTAAACCCTAATAGTTGATAAAATTACTAAATTACCTTTAAAATGCTAAAACTACTATTTTGCCCTAGGTGAAAATGACCATTATACCCCTAGGGTTATGTTATGATTAAGATGCATGTGATACTGTTTTGTACATGATATGCCATGATATGCACATGATATGCCATGATATATTCATACATGCATGGGTTAGGTTTTATATTAATGGAGGAAGCACTAAAGGGCTTTGTCCCAGTTTACCGAAAAGGGCTTTGCCCTAGTTATTAAAAGAGGCTTAGCCTCCAGTTATATGATAAAGTAGCTATGCTGCCAGTGGAGAGTTTGGTTGGGTGGGTTGAGTTATTCCCCACATGGAGAGCTTGGTTGGTACGGGTGGAGAATAGCGGTTGGGTGGGTTGATAGTTTCCCCACATATGGATATGGGTTTGCATACATGCATTGAGATTTACATGTATTATTGAAATGGGCCAGTGGGCCATACCGTTTACAGAATAAGGCTACGGCCCAGTGAGTTATATATGAAAAGGGGCTAAGGCCCAGTAACCATTATATGAAAAAGGCTTCGGCCCAGTGATAGATGAGATCAAATTAGGGCTTAGGCCCAGTATGCTTGTGTGATGTGGGCTCCGAAAAGGGCTTTGTTGCACACTGAGTTTCCAAACTCACCCCTTTTTCCTTCCATCCTTGCAGATGAGCCTTAAGTTAGTGGACTTGGAGCTGGGAGGGATTCAGAGTGGCCACATGGATTGGACTGTTGGATTTTAATTAAGTTACATATTTCAATTTAGATTTAATTATTTATTTTTGGTTTTGGGTTGTAAAAAGGCCTCTTTAATTATTTTTATTTTGGGTTTTTATTCTTTACTTATTTAATTTGTTTAAGTTTAAGTATGATATTGTTTAAATCGTTTTGAAATCGGTTAGCTATAAGGCGCGTTTTTATCAAAGATACTCGTTTTCAAAATAACACGATAACCAAGCAAAGCTTTCGCTACGTAAATGTTTTCTTAAATAAATACTTTAAATACTTAAAGTGTGGCAATGGTCGTGTACATGTCTAGGAGTGGATCCAAGAAGAGCTTGGTACTTAAGTAGTTTATTTGACTCACCTCTTCTTTTCTGGAATCCTACCTGGTGCACAGCTTCTATTCACTTTAAGCCATATCAATAAGGTCTGATTTTCTGATACTTAAATTGTTTTTAAAAAAATAACATGTTTCCGCAACTACAAGGGTTTACAAGGTTTCAAAATTTCCATAAGAATTTTACAAGTGGTTAAACAATGTTTTGATTATTACAATGAATCACATTTTGGGAAAATAAACACAAGCTAAGGTTTTATACAAGTTTACCGGTAAAAGTTTCTAAACATTAAGAAGGGTTTTCAATGAAAACATGGTTTTCGAAAAAACACTTCAATGTGACACACCAGACTTGGCCGTAACGTCCAGACTGGGTTTGGGGTGTTACAAAATCATGAACTCATTTTGCCTACTCATCAATAATGCACAAGTTAGTACTTGCAAAATCTTGTGAGCATTCATTCACCGAATGGATCATTCACATGACACAAACATATATCAAATACTTATAACATTTAATTCATGTAATTCATATCATATAGTTCATGTAAATCATGTAACTCATGTACCATGTATTTCATATATCCTTCGATCATCATATAACATGTATCGATAATTGCCCATTGAACCTTTAAGAACATCGAGGGATACTCGGGTGATACACACACAGTGTATATAAATATAACCTATAATCCATCAATGCATCATGTATGCTCTTTCAATCCTGTAACGGTAAGCCCAAAGGCTGAACATGTGATCCCGAAGGATGAATGGTAAGCCCGTAGGTTGAACAGTAAGTCCAAAGATTGAACATGTAACCCCGAAGGATGAACATATAGCTCATGAGCTGTGGTGAGTCCGCAACAAATACAGGAGCTCAAACCACCCTATAGCCCTAGTGACATGTCACTTGTATCCTACGACTTCTACGGTTCGAACGGGACTCGGTAATCATTTGGACATATAACCAATTTGCATTTCTATTCATTATTTCACATATACACCATATGAAATTCAACATATATCAAATAGGAAAACTTGAGTCTATGGTTCATTATGCATTCATATAGTATTAAAACAACAATTATAAATCTTAAACAAGTTCGATTCTAATTGTACGAACTTACCTCGATTTCTCGATATCTACTCATCTACCTTTCGTTTTCCCCGATCAAGTTCCGGGATTTGATTGTCTTGATCTATATTAATGTAAATTCCACTATTTAATCACCAATACATTCAATTTAGTCCAAAAACATATATTTTGGCCTATTTACAAAATAGCCCCTATACTTTCAACCACTTTACAACTTAGTCCTTTAAACACAAAATAGCAAATTACACAATAGGACCCTCAATTTATCAAAGCCGAATATTCATATATCTCATATAAGCATATATCTTTCATAAAATCACATTTCTAACCACATAATTTCTATTTCTTTCAATTAAATCCTTAAAACTTATTTTCATCAAAAACTACTTTGTAAAACTTGTATATTTCCAAATAACCTTCAATAATTCATCAAAAATCATCAAAATAATCATATATTCATCAATGGCACATTTCAAAACACAACCAATTTTAGAAATTGAGGTATGGGTTAGCTAGTATACAAAGCAACGATCTCAAAAACATATAAATTATCAAAAACCGATTAAAAATACATACCTAATTGATGATTATACAATGGCCGAATGTTTGAAAGTAAAACCCTTAATTTCCTTCTTCAATTTCGGCATATACATGAATATGAAGCAATAAAATGTTTTGTTTTTATTTAATAAAACCCTAATAAACATTTTACAACTTTATCCTTATTAAAACAAATAATAAAGTCATGTATAATATGGACAAAATTGTCCATCACCTTCCACTATCAACAACAAAGGATAAATTTCCATACAAGGAACTCCATTCAAAAAGCCATAGTCAAATAAGCCATTTTACTAATGGCACACATAGTTTCCGCTTTATGCGATTTGGTCATTTTTTACTGAATTAGCTATTTAAACGATAAAATTTCTAAACGAAACTTTCACACCACACATCTATCATGCTGTAAAACATATTAAAGAAATAAAAATAATAATTTGACTCAGTTAAGTGGTTTCGAAACCACTCGTTCCGAGTAGGGTCTAAAATGGGCTATTACAACTCTCTCCCTTTAGGGATTTTCGTCCCCGAAAATCTTACCGGTAAACAGGTTTGGGTATTGTTTTCGCATAGCTTCGTTAGTTTCCCACGTAGCTTCCTCTGTCTCGTGTTTACACTAGAGAACCTTTATAAGTGCTATACGTTTATTTCTCAATTCTTTGATCTCTCGAGCCAGAATTTTGATCGGTTCTTCAGTATACGACAAATCAGACTATATTTCCACATCAATGGGAGAGATAACATGAAACGGATCAGATCGATATCGACCAAGCATTGATACGTGAAACACGTTATGAATCTTTTCAAGTTCAGATGGTAAGGATAGTCGATAAGCTACAGGTCCTATTCTTTCTACAACTTCGTATGGCCCGATAAACTGAGGACTTAACTTTCCTTTCTGACCGAAACGAAGAATTTTCTTCCACGGTGATACTTTCAGAAATACTCTATCTCCGACCTAAAACTCTATTTCTTTCGTCTGAAATCGGCATAAGATTTCTGTCTATCAGATGCTGCTTTCAAATTGTCACGAATCACTTTTACTTTATCTTCACTTTTTCGGATCAAATCAACCGCGTGTAAACTTTTCTCACTCAACTCAGTCCAGTATAATGGTGTTTGACATTTACGACTGTATAGTGCTTCGTACGGAGCCATTTTCAAACTCGTTTGAAAGCTGTTGTTATACGCAAATTCAATCAAGGGTAAATATTTCTCCCAGCTACTTTCAAATTCAAGAATGCAACATCGTAACATATCTTCCAAAGTCTGTATAACTCTTTCAGACTGACCGTCAGTTTGTGGATGAAATGCTATACTGAAATTCAATTTTGTTCCCAGAGCTTCTTGCAATTTCTTCCAGAATCTCAAAGTAAATCTCGAATCTCGATCAGAAATAATAGACAACGGTACACCATGTAGTCACACAATCTTTTATATATACAATTCAGCTAATCTATCTAGAGAATAGTCTGTATGTACCGGTATAAAATGAACAGATTTCCTCAATCTATCAACGATGACCTAGATTGCATTTTTCTTCTCCGGAGTCAGGGGTAATCCTAATACAAAATCCATTGTAACTCTGTCCCACTTCCATTCCGGAATCAGAACAGGCTATAATAAACCTGACTGTACCTGATGTTCAGCCTTTACTTGCTGACAGATTAAACATTTTGATACAAACTCATATATATCATGTTTCATTCTCAACCACCAATACAATTGCTTCAAATCATTATACATTTTAGTGCTACCCGGATGAACTGAAAAACGACTATCATGTGCTTCGTACAAAACTTTCTAAATGAGTTCACTATCTTTCGGTATGCAAATTCTATTTTGGAACATTAAACAATCATCAGCCCTGATAGAAAATTTAGAATCAGAATTTAACTCACAGTGAAGTCGCTTAGCTTGTAGATCATGATCATTTTTCTGAGCCTCGCAAATTTGTTGCAGAATCATCGGTTTAGCCTTTAGCTCAGCTATAATAGATCCGTCATCACATAGCTTCATATGAGTATTCAAATCCCATAAAACAAATAAAGATTTCTAACTTAATGCATCAGCTACAGTATTAGCTTTTCCAGGATGGTAATCAATCACGAACTCATAATCTTTTAATAATTCAAGCCATCTTTGTTGTTGCATATTCAAGTCTTTTTGTGACATCAAATATTTTAGACTTTTATGATCCATAAAGATTCGACATTTCTCTCCGTATAGATAATGTCGCCAAATCTTTAAAGCAAAAACTATTACAGCTAACTCAAGATCATGTGTCGAGTAATTCTTCTCGTGCAGTTTCAACTGTCGAGAGGCATAAGCTATAACTTTCCCGTCTTGCATTAATACGCAACCCAGTCTAATTATCGATGCGTCACTATAAATCACGAACTCTTTACCCGATTTAGGTTGAACTAAAACCGGTGCTTCTGTTAATACAGCTTTCAGCTGTTTGAAACTCTGCTAACATTTATCCATCTACTCAAATTTCACATCTTTTTGGAGCATTAGAGTCAATAGTACTGCAATCATCGAAAATCCTTTTACAAATCTTCAGTAATATCCCGCTAATCCTAGAAAACTTCTAATATCGGATACATTTTTTGGTGGTTTCCAGTCTATAATTGCAGATATTTTGCTCGGATCAACTCTGATGCCTTCCGCAAAAAGAATGTGACCTAGAAATCTGACTTCTCGAAGCCAAAATTCACATTTGCTGAATTTGGCGAATAACTGTTTATCTCTCAAGGTTTGTAACATAATTCTCAAATGCTCGGTATGCTCCATCTCATCACCTGAATAGATCAGAATGTCGTCAATAAATACAACAACAAATCTGTCTAGATACGGTCTAAAAATACGGTTCATTAAGTCCATAAACACTGCAGGTGCGTTAGTTAACCCAAAAGGTAACAAAAAATTCATAATGACCGTACCGTGTTCTGAAAGCAGTCTTTGGTATGTCTGAATCCTTAACTCGTAACTGGTAATAACCCGATCTCAGATCAATCTTCGAAAATACAGTAGCCCCTTTTAACTGATCAAATAAATCATCGATTCGTGGAAGAGGATATTTATTCTTTACTGTCACTTTATTCAACTACCGATAATCAATACACATTCTCATTGACCCATCTTTGTTTTTCACAAACAATACCGGTGCACCCCAAGGTGAAAAGCTCAGTCTTGCAAAGCATCTATCTGTTAACTCTTGAAACTATGCTTTCAACTCTTTCAATTCAGTCGGTGCTATTCTGTACGGAGCTATCGATATCGGTGTAGTACCTGGTAATAACTCAATACTAAATTCAACTTCTCTGATCGACGGTAAACCCGGTAACTCTTCTGGAAAAACATCTAGAAACTCACAGACAACTGGTACAAACTCAACCTTCGATTCTAACATTTTAGTATCCAACACATATGCTAAATAAGCATCACAGCCCTTTCTCACATATTTCTGAGCTCGCAGAGCAGATATCACTATCGGTAATTCATTCGGTTCATTTGATTCAATCTGAAGAATTCCACCATTCTGACATTTCAACTCTATACTCTTTCGTTTGCAATTCACAACTGCCTCATGTACATTTAACCAATCCATTCCCAGTATCACATCAAACTCGTTAAATGGAAGGAGCATCAAGTCAGTCGGAAAATAATATCCCCGAGTCATCAATGGACAATTCTTACATATTTTATCAACTAACACTGATTTACCTACGGATTCGATACTTTAACTACAAATTCTGTAGACTTAACATGTAGACTCTTTTTAAACACTAATTCCATACAGACATATGAATGAGTTGATCTAGGATCTATCAACGCAACATTATCAGTGTTATAAAGAGAAAAAGTACCGGTAATAGCATCAGGCGACGAGGCTTCCTCGCGTACACGTATTGCATAGGCTCTAGTAGGAGTGCGTGTCACAGATCTCACATTAACATCTCACGAAGCATTGTGATTTCCACTTTGATTCCCGGTATTATGGGACGGTCTACCTCTGGTTACAGTATTATTTGCTTTAGTTGACTGGTCTTTATCAGCTATAGATCTTTCAAGACAATCTCGCAAATAGTGATCCAGCAATCCGCATCTAAAACAAGCTCCGCTCTTCAATCTACATTCACCAAAATGCGTCCGGTTACAATAATTGGAATCAGGCCCAGGAGTTCTCACACTATCTGCACTAGCCACAGAGATTGTCTGAGGTTTCGAATGAGAAGATCTTACATTTCTTTCTCTGATGGATATCCCCGTAGAAGTAGTAGAACGAGGATGGAAATCTTTTGATCTCTTGGATCCGAACTGGTGCGACTTACTCGCAGCTCTCTTTCTGGATTCTCTGAACTCAAAATCAGCTTTCCACTTTTCTTTAGCAAGTTCTTCGGCTTTACAAGCCTGATCAACTAGAACTACGAACTCTTTCAGCTCAAGCATCCCAACTAACAGTCGAATCTCTTCATTTAATCCATCTTCAAATTGTTTACACATTATTGCTTCGGTAGAGATACACTCACGAGCATATTTACTGAGTCGTACAAACTCTCTCTCATACTCAGTCACTAACATTCGGTCCTGTTTCAGCTCTAGAAACTCTTTTCTTTTCTAGTCGATGAATCGTTGACTAATGTATTTCTTTTTGAATTCTGTCTGAAAGAAGTCCCAATTAACTCGTTCTCGTGGGACAACTGATATCAAAGTATTCCACCACTAGTATGCAAAATCCCGTAGCAAAGAAATAGCACATCTCAAACATTCATCAATCGTACAAGCTAATTCATTAAAAACCCTAATTGTATTCTCAAGCCAGACTTCGGCCCTCTCAGAATCATCACTCGCTGAAGCTCTGAATTCTTTTGCCCTATATTTTCATATCTTGTCACTGGAGGTCTACTCAATCTTAGAGGATCCATAACTCGTACATTTTCAGGGTTAGGTTGTGGGACTTGAGGGGGTGGAGGTTGTGGAGCAGCTGGGTTTGCTCGCACAAACTCATTAAACCATTCAGACATCATTTGGAAGAAAGGTTGCTTAGCTTCTCTCTAATTTCCCGTAGCAGGGTTCGATTCAGAAGGCACAGCCCCTTGAGCAGGTGCTGGCACAATACTTTCAACATCGTCGGCTATCGCTTGATTCAGATCCATTACTATATAAAACAGATTTCAGAGGATGTCAGGAGATATCACACTATCACATTTCTTATACATGGCATGTATAGCTAGACTCGAACTTACTACAGTAGTCTTAGAGTCGACTAAACCGTAGCTCTGATACCAAAATAAAAAATAACACCCCTATCCCGTAACGGTCATCGGAATAGGTAAGGGGCATTTCCGGACTTGTAACTCAGACCAGATTAATAAAATTTTGAACTTAACATTCAACAATATAGTTCTATAATCATTCACCCAATCATGCTTTAAAGCTCATATAAACATACACACATTCATTGAAGACCAATTTGAAAATATGAGAAAAATAGGGAAAACTTTGAGAAAAAATCTCAAGTTAGGGACACACGGCCGTGTCCCTAGCCCGTGTGCCTCACACGATCATGCCCTAAACTTAACTTAGCCGTGGGCAACACTGCCAAACATCACACGGTCACCAAACACGCCCGTGTGTCTAGACCGTGGGCAGAACTACCATATACCACACGGCTACCAGACACGCTAGTGTGTCTAGGCCGTGCGTAAGACTTCCTAAATATCTTAGATGTAGGGATTACACGGCTGAGTCACACGCCCGTGTGCTCTGACCGTGTGGCACAATGCAGGCTTGGTTTAAGCCATTTTGCCACCAAACTAGGTCAACCCTCCAAGCATCACATAACCACAACATTTCATACACCATTTGGCAACCAAAACAAGCATTTCAAATGCATACTTTGCAAACATTAATCATCATCTAAACATGTACCAATATGCAACATTTCATACTAATTCACTTATCAACTCTATAGCGAATAATCCTACTCAAATAACATCTTAACACTTTGCAATTTATCACATAGAAACACATCATAAAAGTCATTCAAAATAGGTTAACATATATAAAACAAGCCACATCTCATAGCTTGAATAGGTGCCCAAAACATACCACATTCCTTATCAAAACTAACCATAAACATTCACTTATCAACTACCCTTTACATGCCATGACCATTTCATGAACAAAATCCAAAAGTACCAAGAGCTCGATGGATAGTGTGATTGCAAATCTCTGACTCGTCTAAAAATCGAGCTAGCTTTAGAATCTATAAAACAAGGGAAAATAAACGGAGTAAGCTTTAAAAGCTTAGTAACCCTGTATAACTTAGAATTAAACTTACCGAACATTAGAGATAAGCACATAAATAATGTCAAACCAAATCATGAACTCATTTTGCCTACTCATCAATAACGCACAAGTTAGTACTTGCAAAATCTTGTGAGCATTCATTCGCCGAATGGATCATTCACATGACACAAACATATATCAAATACTTATAACATTTAATTCATGTAATTCATATCATATAGTTCATGTAAATCATGTAACTCATGTACCATGTATTTCATATATCCTTTGATCATCATATAACATGTATCGATAATTGCCGGTTGAACCTTTAAGAACATCGAGGGATACTCGGGTGATACACACACAGTGTATATAAATATAACTTGTAATCTGTCAATGCATCATGTATGCTCTTTTGAGCCTGTAACGGTAAGCCCAAAAGCTGAACATGTGATCCTGAAGGATGAACGGTAAGCCCGTAGGCTGAACGGTAAGTCCGAAGACTGAACATGTAATCCCAAAGGATGAACATATAGCTTATGAGCTGTGGTGAGTCCGTAAAAAATGTAGGAGCTCAAACCACCCTGTAGCCCTAGTGACATGTCACTTGTATCCTACGACTTCTACGGTTCGAACGGGACTCGGTAATCATTTGGACATATAACTAATTTGCATTTCTATTCATTATTTCACATATACACCATATGAAATTCAACATATATCAAATAGGCAAACTTGAGTCTTTGGTTCATTATGCATTCATATAGTATTAAAACAACAATTATAAACCTTAAACAAGTTCGATTCTAATTATACAAACTTACCTCGATTTCCCGATATCTACTCGTCTACCTTTCGTTTCCCCGATCAAGTTCCGGGATTTGATTGTCTTGATCTATATTAATGCAAATTCAACTATTTAATCACCAACACATTCAATTTAGTCCAAAAACATATATTTTGGCCTATTTACAAAATAGCCCCTATACTTTCAACCACTTTACAACTTAGTCCTTTAAACACAAAATAGCAAATTACACAATAAGAACCTCAATTTATCAAAGCCGAATATTCATATATCTTATATAAGCATATATCTTTCATAAAATCACATTTCTAACCACATAATTTCTATTTCTTTTCAATTAAATCCTTAAAACTCATTTTCATCAAAAACTACGTTATAAAACTTGTATATTTCCAAATAACCTTCAATAATTCATCAAAAATCATCAAAATAACCATATATTCATCAATTGCACATTTCAAAACACAACCAATTTTAGAAATTGAGGTATGGGTCAGCTAGTATACAAAGCAATGATCTCAAAAACATATAAATTATCAAAAACTGATTAAAAATACATACCTAATTAATGATTATACAATGGACGAATGTTTGAAAGTAAAACCCTTAATTTCCTTCTTCAATTTTTGCATATACACGAATATGAAGCAATAAAATGTTTTTTTTTTATTTAATAAAACCATAATAAACATTTTACAACTTTATCCTTATTAAAACAAATAATAAAGTCATGTATAATATGGACAAAATTGTCCATCACCTTCCACTATCAACAATAAAGGATAAATTTCCATACAAGGAACTCCATTCAAAAAGCCATAGTCAAATAAGCCATTTTACTAATGGCACACATAGTTTTCGCTTTACGCGATTTGGTCCTTTTTTCTTAATTAGCTATTTAAACGATAAAATTTCTAAACGAAACTTTCACACCACATATCTATCATACTGTAAAACATATTAAAGAAATAAAAATAATAATTTGACTCGGTTAAGGGGTCCCAAAACCACTCGTTTCGATTAGGGTCTAAAATGGGCTGTTACAACTTGACTACCTCCGGATGTATTAACATCCAGAGTGTTAATATTGCAGTAAAAGATCTATCGATGAGGCGGTATCCACAAGTATATGGGTCCAGTTGTAATATAGTTACAATGGAGTAGGTGAGTACTTCAAGGATCGTAAGATCGATTTTAACCTGAACACCGAAAGATCTAATTAGTACTTTAAATCAGTTATAGCGTGAAAACTTAATAAAAGGGGTCTTCAAGAATGAATAAAATATAATAAGGATAGGAATAAAACTCAAGAGACCTAAAAATTGAATAAATCAAATCTAGTTATAGGTGATTAGCTTGCTTCGGTAATCCTTATCAGCTGTCGCTTTAGGTTTCTTGTCAATCAACTAGTCGTTATCCCAATAGGATCTTTTGATCTTCTTTAACAGCCCAAACCCGGCCCAAACGTTATGGTTGAATCTGGCAATGTCATATTGGAGTGTTTTTTGAAAAATTGTTCTTGCTGATAAAATCTCGTTTGAAGGTTAAAGCCTATTTGTTAATCTGTTTGAGGTGTTTTACGAAAACATGGTCCCGTTTGAAAACCCACTTTATAATAAAAACCTTATTATGACGTAATAAAAAATTTTTTAATCAAATTCAAACGTTGTTGTACTTTAAAAACAATGTTTGTTGCGGAAGATTAAAAATTGTGTTGTAGAAATGTAATGTTTTGAAAACAATTAATATTATGGAAAACAGCGTCCTACTTCTATTATGATAAATATAAACCCAAATTAAAAACTAATAAATCAAAGAGGCCTTATTACACAAAAATACCCAAACTTAAGATATTGAATATATAAATTGAAAGTGAAGCAGATGCGATTGTGTGGCCACCCTCGAGTCCCTCGCAACACCGATCCACCTAACACTGGGGATTACCTACACATTAAAAGCGAGGTGAGTTTACGAAAACTCAGTGTTTAATCCCTTAATATAAAAATAGTCAGTTAGATAAAAAGAATACAGAGGCATACTAGGCCTGAACCCATTACAGTAACAGTATGGTGTAATCATGCAAAAGTGCAACCCACCCTAATCTAGCCAACGCACCTCACTCCGTACCATCAACACACAATGTGGGGATAAAATCAACCCACCCAGCCAACACACCAATATCGCAGCTAAGTTGCCAAAAAAATAAGTGGCTTAAAGCCATCAAAAATAGCACAAGGCCTTTAGAAACGACACAAAGCCTTAAGTAACGACTCAAAGCCTTTAGTAACGACACAAAGCCTTTAGTAATGGCACAAAGCCTTTGGTAACAGCACAAAGCCTGTGGTGGGTCCACAGTCATCTCGTGCGACCCGTGCGACCTGTACAAATCAGTACTTCCTCAATAACAATATCCCAACCCATGCAGTATGTCATATATGCATGCAAAACACATAAACATCACATAGCATGCTCAATTAATCAAACATCAAATAAGGCATAACAGTCATTCTACCCTACAGGGGTATTACGGTCATTTTACCCTTCAAGAGTAATTCAGTCAATTTATCCGCCAGGGGTAATTCGGTCATTTTACCCTCCGGGGGTAATTCAGTCATTTTCAACAAAAAGGGTCTAAACTCACCTACTGGCCCAACCGAAGGCCTACAATCATCTCATGCACCCGAAATAGTCATAACAATGCAATTGGGCCCAAGGCCGAATATGCGACCTACGAGCCCATTATTCATCACAAAATGTCATAACAATGCAATTGGGTCATTAACCACTGTCATGCAACTACACAGCCTAGTCCATTATTCATCACAAAATGTAAGTTTATATTCGTGTGGGACCTACGAGCCCATTGGGCCCACACGGCCGATAACGGCCTACGCCCATGAGCACACTCATGGTGGCCTCTATAGTCTTACACCTATGTTCGTGGCTCGGTTTCACCACACGAGCGTTCACACGCCCATGTGACCTCAAAGCCCAATCCTCTGGCTTTTTAACTTTTCAGCTATTGCCGATCTACAGTTAAATCAGTGTGAATGTGCACACTCTTTCGGCTTTTTAACCGACTAACAGATACAGGGTATTGTTACACACCTATTTACGAGACTTTTGAAAAGCCCACGAGCACCAAACCTTGTTTGAACGAATACAGTTTAACTCGCTTAAACCATTGACGAAGATTGATAAAAAACCCTTGATGGATATATTTGATCGAGTGATGAGAGAAAAGTTCTGTCTACCTCAAAACATTCGCAACTCCTTCATTCCACGAGAAAATTGCTTTGCTAGAAATAGTTGCCAAACCGAAACACAAGTGAAGGGGGTGAGGAATGGAGAAGAAGAGAATCAATAAAGCCGAGACTAGAATCGAATGAGTTGAGAAAGAAGAAGGAGAAGGATATTTGGCCTAGGAAAACAATATGAAAAGGGGAAAAATGTTGATCAAATAGAGAAAGAACAGAAAAGAGATAAACTGAGGATTGAAGGAAAGGCAAAACCAGAAGGTACCTTTAATTCCAACCAAAATTCGACACCAAAAGTAAAAAGACCCAAAACGTGAATGGAGAAGAAGTAAAGATGCCCAAAATCGAAACTGATCATAAATGATTTCAAGAGTACAAAACAAAACAATGCCGAAAGAAACACCCCCAGAAACCGAATGTATGAGTGCCCAAAGCCCTTATATGGCACAACTCTCCCTCCCCTCTCATATTCCCTTAATTTTCTCTACAATACCCTCCTAAAAATCCTCCTTTATCTCCTCCATGATTTTCTCCATAATCCACTCTTTGACCAGTTCAAACTTCCCTCAACAGAGTTTCAATCAACCTCTACTTCTCACATGGCAAGAGAGCAAAATAATTACTCCTCTTACCTTGCCAATACTTGAACCTTAGACCTCAGATACATTCCACACGCTACCTACCACCGTACCATGAGCTCTTTTGTGCCACAATTTATCCTCAATTAATTATAAGGTCTACTTCCAAGCACCTAGGGTTTTATTCACTAAAAATAAAATTTTTACTAAAGCCCAAGTTTGAACCCAGGACTTCTCAGAGACCCCCAAGCACTCCTAAACCACTCAAACAGATCATTATTGATGTCACTATCTTGTACAACTAAACATCTATGTGTCGTCTCCTAACTATTCCTTTGCTCAAGGCCCAATACTTTTAGGCTCAAATTCGGGGCGTTACATCTTCCACTCAACTAATGACTCGATAAGGACTACTTATCTTCTAACCTCATAGCTTAGAATGGCTTGGCGTGAAAGTGTTCACAAATAGGCCATACCAATTTTGGGATAATTCCCACCTTAATAACTTCCTAAGGTTGTCAGGCCTAGGGTTTAGGTTCTTCCTTTCCCAAATAGCTAATCCATTTAGTAACCTTATAAAATAGTTAAAAGATCATACCTCCACTCACTAATCCCCCATAGAAGGATTAGTTCGTCATGGTTTTCATAAGCAATATAGAAATGATATAAAGAACAAACATGATAAATGAATTAACAATGTAGAATTTAAGAAAAAGTTTAATTTGTATTAAGAATGATTGTGAATCCAACAAGTTTGATTGTCTTCCAAAAATTAGATCTCTTGAGATCAAACAAAGAACAACTTTAAAATAGACCTAAAATCTAAGATGAATGAAAATCTAAACTGAAATTTAAAAGCATAATTCTAATCTAGGTAACTGGTGTGCGTAACATGTGAAAAATGAGCCTATTTATAGATTTCAGGTGGTCGTTGTCCTTAACCCTAGGTTAGCTGACGTTATCGAGCTTTAAGTTTGACTGTGCAGACCAAAACGCCCCCTGGCTCCTATTAATTTCCATCTAGAGCTGATGTCGTAACATAGGAGTCAGTGTACTCCTCTTGGGATATCTTTAGGGGTATGTCGCGACACCTTTAAGCTGTGTTGTGACATCAAAGGCAGTCTCATGATTTCTCTATTATGCTCCCTATGTTGCGATATTGCTCATTTCGTGTTGCGACATAGTGACCAGTATCGATTTATTACACCCTCTAATGGTCTCCTGCACACTTACAAAGTTGATTAGCTCACCCGTAGGCCTCATTCAACCCCTAAGGTCAATAAAATACTCACTTTGCGAATTTTACTAACTTTAAGAAAACTTACGAAAACATAATAAGGACTTAATGCAAATGCTTGCTTTCAAGCTCCTAAAGTGCAAAAATTAGTTTAATCTACTACACCAAATTACGACATATCAAAGAACAAGAAAACAAAATAAATTTAAAATCCTAAATCTACTAACTAAACCCTAAAAATGGCTTGGCAAAAAGCTCTCAAGCTTAAACTATGTTTACCTATATATAGGCAAAGTTTGCAGCCCAATTTAGTTCAAATACAAGCCTTAATCCTACAAAAGATAGGTTGTGTGAATGAAAATTCCTGTAATTAATTTTTTCCCTCCATCAGACCAATATTGCAACACAGCCTTATGTGTGTCGCGACACACAACTTTGAATGTTAATTATGGAATTAGTTTGATTGTGTTACGACCATGGAAGCTTGTGTTGCAATCAGTTTTTGTCTTGATGCTTTTAAGCCTAAAAATAGGTGTCCTACACACTCAACGAAGCTTGTTAAAACTACCATAAGGCCGGTATTGGCCTAATAGATCAAGTAACTTGAAATAGTACACAAACGTGCCTACTTTGCAATAATTTAACTCTATGCTAAGAAAACTAAAAATGTAATAAATGATAATAAAATAGCTAGAAAACAACCTCATTAAGTGTTGAAAAGTACCTTAACTGCCACAACGATTTGTGGCAGGTCAATGTATGTGTGTGATTATGCTTGGGAAAATTTCAAGTTTTGTGTACTGGAATTGCTGAAATAGTATGTGACATCGCAATGTCAAACGTATGTCGTTACAACGAGAAATGACCTATAATGTCACGATTAGACAAGAAACTCCCTTGCCTCGACGAGGACAATACAGTAAGTGACACCACAATGTCGAGTGGCCTAACATCGTGATGTGATAAGCTATTCAGTGACGTCATGATGTGAAAATGAAAATGTAATAACAACAACCCTGTGTTTTGAAATTTTTACATTTCAGTCCTAATTTGATCTCAAGTTAATTTTAGAGCTTTCGTAAGCTTGTATAAGACCCAAGAATGATTATTATTGTATTTTTTTGTTATAATCCTTATGGATGTGTGCTTGATGATGTTAATTCGTATTAAATGTGATTGTAGTTACTTTGGCAACGAAGTGGCACCTTATAGCTTAGACCCAATGATCGGGTTGGGTATAGGGTGTTACAGTAAAAGTCCAAAAAGCATTTTTAATTGGAACCGACATAGGAGAGGCCCAAAAGTTCCTATTGAATATAGGGGATGAAAAAACCCAAGTATGTTTAACTAGGGCTACCATCCTCTCTCTCTTAGTTCAATGACCTCACGTCAAATGTAGTAGTAATCTCTGTATATTTTTGCTTTTAAGGTGCTTGTTTTCTAGCACTTCTATTATTAATTATTCCATTTTCGGGATTTAGTAGTGTAGTAGTAAAAGTTAATAAAATAAGTGGTTTTACACATTTGTAAGTGTTAGTGACCTATTAGGTCAACATGGGCCTTTCGTGGTTCTAATTTGTGTAATTGAATGTGTAGGATGCTTAATTTAGGGCCCAATGGAAGTAGGATTGTGGGATGACTGGTGTAAAGCTTCCTGAGCCGCTACAGCACAAAACAAATCCAATAGTGCATATAATCACAGTTGTGTCGTGCCATAGATGGTGTATGTGTAACATAGACCCGGCTTGGTGCCCAAGTATTACGGGGTTTTTTTTGTCAACAAAATCAACTTTATAAGTAGACTTATGATGTGTTGAAGACCTAATTCGGGCTACCCACACTCCTATAAATAAACCTTAGGGGTTTGATGTAACTAAGTTGTCTTAGATTCATAAAAAAAAAACCCTCGTAGTTTAGGAGTAGAATTAGATTAAGTTTTCCTTTGTTTCCTATAAACTCTTCATTGTTTCCTCTTGGAATCGATTTTGATCCAATAGCTTATTTATTCAATTGAAGTATTTTAATTTATTTTCCTTCACAAGTGACAAGATTCATTATTCTAATCGAAAGATTCATTACTCCGTGTTTCAATTAACATTATCAAGATTATTTCTACATCTCTTTTCTCTTTAGATTTACTTGTGTTTATTAACATGTTTACCTCAATTGAGATTAAGATTATGATTCCATGAAGGCTAAATCCCTTAGAGGAGATTAACGAGTGGGGGAAGATATGATTAACAGAGGATTCAGGGTTTCTCCATAAGATTAGTTAGTTTAAATTACGTGTTCTTAAAACCTAGGCTTGACTACCCTAGGAAGTAATCATAGGCTAAATGAGGTCGGGAGATAAGTTTTGCTGAGTACATTGTAGTTTATCTTGGTTGAAAAAGTGTGGTTAGAAGATAAGTGAGTATCAACAAATTGATTAATCAATTAGAGGCCGGAAGGTAATAATTGGTTAATTGGTAGCTAATCCACCCTAAAACCCAAATCTGAAGTTAGTTACAACCCTGTAAATGAGTTAATCTTCCTGATTAGTTTTATTGATTTGGTCGTTTGTTTATTTTATTTCTTATTTATTTGAGTTATTTAATTTCTAATATTCAACCTTTTTATGATTTATCATAATATAGAATTTAATCACTGCTATTTAGACTTATTATTATAAAAAGATTTTCTATAGATTTAGTCGATCATTCCTTGGGTACGATCCTCTAAAAACTTCTCTGTGTTCCGTTGTAAAACACATACTATATTACAATTTGGCTCGTATACTTGCAGACACTGTTAATCTAATTATATATGTGTACTATTTATATCCTAAATGATAAAATTTTTAGAGGCAGTCAAGTTGTTGGCGCTGTTGTCAAGGAGATTTTGACATTAAATCTAGAAATTATCTTTACAAACTAATAAGATAAATAGGAACGTTAAAGACTATAGATACAATATTTTTATTTCTTTTGTTTTTAATTATTTTATTTTTTTAATTTCTTTTGTTTTTTATGACCTAAAGCTCCAATACCCCAATCGAGCCATATCCAGATCCAGAGTAATTACTCAAGCACAATTATCAGTCAATGATTTTGAGATAAAAATGGTAACCATTCAGGTGATCCAGGAAAGGATGCAATTCGAAGAAAATATGGTGGAAGACCCGAATTAACAATTGAAATAGCTCCTATAACTCCGCAACACCTTCAAGTTTAAGAGAGCATCCGATGATGATGTGCATCCCTGGTTATTTCTGTTTTCTTTATATGACAATGCAACTAATTGGTTAGACTGGTTAGAACAGGTTCCTTCACCACATGGGACAATTTAGCAGAAAAATTCTTACATAATTTTTTCTCAATTAGCCGAACCATTCAAATTAGGCGAGAAATTGTAAACTTTAAACAATATGAAGTTGAATCTTTATACGAGGCATGAGAACATTTCAAGTTGATGCTTAGGAAGTGTCCACACCATGGATTGTAAGCGTGGCTCCAAATCCAAATATTTTTTAATGGTGTTGACGGTAACATCTGATCCAAATTAGACGGAGCAATGAGGGGATCAATTATATTCCTCACAAATGAACGTGCCTATAAAATCATTGATGGTATAACTATAAATTCATACATGTGGCCTAATGAAAGATTCAAATACAAATCAAAGCCTCCAATGGTAAAAGCTATAAACGAAGGTAACGAAGATGATTGATACCAACAAATCTTACAAAAGCTTAATCATTTGGAGGAGACTATCAGATCGACGAGAGTGGAGCTATATTATGAAAATCAAACAAAAGAACCAAGCTACATAGGTAATAAGGGTCAAGATCCCTATTCAAATACCTACAATCTCGGCTAAGGGGATCACCCGAACCTCAAATGGAGAGGCGACCAAGGAGCTAAAAATCAAGCACAAACCGGACAAAACCCTCCTTACCAACCTCCACCATTACAATAGAGATCTATGAGTAATGACCATGATGAGTGTAGTTAAAGATTCGATCAACTAAAAGGGGAGATGAAAATGATGAAGACAGATATACGAAAAGTCCAAGCCATATTTGGATGACTTGAATCCTAAATGGATAGCCTCTACGATCAAATGAGTCAGGTAATGATGATGTTACAAAAGCATAGTGGTCAAAGTCTCCCTAGTAACACAAAAAGCAATCCTCAGAGAGATGGGAAAGAACACATAAAAGCGATCGCCTTGCGATTGGGGAAGACACTTGAAAAGTCGAAGGAGACCATCCATGAAGAGGAGAATGTTCCTGAAGAGGTCAAGAATACATGGAGGAGGAAGCCAAGCAAAATGAGCCAATTGAGGAGATAGCCAAACCGGTGTTTGATCCAATCATCACAAATCTGAACACAACGAAGGTACCATTCTTGACAAGATCAGAGGACAAGGAAAAGAGGGACGAGGTAGATTTCATAAATTTTCTTGATTTATTTAAATCCCTCATTTTCAATTTACAGCTCTTAGAACTAATTGATAAAATCCTAAAATATGCCAAGTACTTAAAGGAAATCATGGCATAGCATAAAAAATAAAAGGGCGAGCAAATTGATATAGATGCCTCATGTAGCACTTTAATCGCTAAAAAGATACCCCTAAAATTGAAATATTTGGGTATTTTTATGATTCCAATCGAGATAGGGGATTGTCATTTTAGTAAGGCCTTTTGTAATTTAAGGTCTAGCATAAACTTAATACCCCTATCGATCTATCAAAAACTCAGACTTGGGGATCTTAAAAATACTTCTATAACACTACAATTAGTCGATAGATCATTGGCACTCGAAAGGTGCACTTGAGGATGTATTAGTCAAGGTCCAGGGATTTATAATCCCCGTAAATTTTGTAGTCGATTTTGAGGAAGATCAAGGCACCCCTATTTTGTTCTAGACTACATTTAATTGGCCATCGATTTCAAACGAAACAAGCTAATAATAAAAATTGATGGTGAAATAGAGATGTTCAAGTAAAGTCATGATTCCCAAAAGTAAAGGATTAGTTAGGGAAGAGTGTTACGCTCTATTCAATTTAACCTCTAACAGGCTTGATCAAAGGTATTTTCTGAGTTGTGTAAGTGTAGGTACTCATAATGCGAAAGAACAAAATAAATTATGAGACCCCAAAAGGAATGGAATTAGTCGGGTGGGCTAAAATGGTAGACAACGACAAATGAAGTCAATGGTGAAGTTTAGGGAACTACCGTACAAGTCCAGTAGTACGACATAATTTTAAACCATTGAACTTTAATCAATTTGTAAATACTGTAAATTAGTTTTAATTTTTCATTTGTAGTTAGATTTTAGGATAAGTACTGTGTAATTACATTAGGAGAAAATAGGTTTTCGGATACAATAGGACAAGTCGAAGCTAACTGAGGATAAAAACAGAAAATTGCAGGACTTCGACACATCTCGAAGGGCTAAAAGCAAGATTGTGTCACAACATGCCAAGGCCATGGCATGACACAACCCTTGTGTAATGGGAACATGATGTTTAATATTGTGTCACATCATGGATGGGCTATGGCACTACACAAGCTATGGCGCGACACACCTGTGTTTTTCGACTAAAATTTGATCATTTTAGGCTTAAACCCCATTGTAATTTATTTATAACCAGTCACTTATAGTCATAAAAGCACACCTTTCAAACACACAAAGAAGAGCAAACACTCTCTTTTAGTCATTGCACCTCTCCTTCATGATCTAGCTTCTAGTTTTCGCATTCCTACCTTTGAGTTCTACATGTAAGTTATTTCTCTTCTCTTTTCTTCTTAGTTTTCTAGTTTTCTTCTACTATTACAGATTATAGATTCCACATCGGTCGAGGAACGATTTTCGTCAGCAACAACCCAAGGTTTCACGTTTTAACTTTATTTTCATTAATTTTATCATTTGGGTTGTTGATATTTTGTCTTAATTTGAAAAAAAAATGGCATCAAGGAAGAACCAACACACTATTGAGGCACCATGCAATATCGATGCCAATCACTTCTATAACCCAGAAGTCGAGATGTTCTACCTCGAAATGAGCGGGTGTTTGTTCATTCAAGAATGTAGGTTCGGTCGTACCATGTCTGCTTGTGATGATATTTGGGATTTGGTACAATCCCATCGTTTTGTACAACCGTAATCGAACTGATGGTTGACACAATTGTTTATGATTTCTACGCTTCCCTAAAGGATAGGGACGATTGCAAGAAATAGGGTAAGACGATCACTTGCGTTACTGTTCAGGGTAAAGAGGTGTCGGTTGTGCCTCGTGAGATATGAAAATTTTATGATGCCCTGTATTCTAGCCATGACCATCTAAAGACTCTAGATTTGCTTACATTCGAAGATTTCAATATGGAGGGTATCATGATTATTTGATGAAAGGATATAATAGCCCGGTTTAGACCCTAGTCAGAAAAGTGGTTTTGGGACCACAAATCTGAGACCAAAAAATATTTTAATATTATTTTTGATGTTTATGACATGTGATAATGTATGTGTGAAAGTTCTGTGTGATGATTTTATCGTTTGAGTGTTGAATTGAGAATGTAACAGTCCAATTTTGAGTCTAGTCAGAACGAGTGGTTTTGGGACCACTTAACCGAGTCTCAATGTTTATTTTATTATTTTGATAAGTTTTAGAGTGTGATAGAATTACTGTGTGAAGGTTTTGTAATGAAATTATATCGTCTGAATGGTTAATTCAGTAAAAAGACTAAATAGCGTAAAGCGATAAACTTGAATTCTTTTAGTAAAATGGTTTAAATGATTATGGCTTTATTATTTGAAGGCCTTGAATTGATATTAGACCATTTCTTATTTCAATAGACAATAGTGGACATCATTACATGAGTTATTATTTTTATTATAAAGGTTATATTTGGAAAATGTTATTTATGTTATTATTAATTAAAAAAAAAACATGAATTGTGTCCATAATACACCATTTTTGCCAAAAGTGAAGAAGAATCAAGGGTTTTATGTTTTCAAGCATTTGGCCAAGCTTAGTTACTCAATTAAGGTACAGTTTTTAATCCGTTTTTAATGATTTCTATGTTACCCTAATTTCTAAAATTGGTGATGTTTTTGAAATGTGCCATTGTTGAATATATGTGTATTTTGATGTTTCTTGATAAATTATTAATGGTTTTTAGTAGATATACAAGTTTTATAAAGTGATTTTTTGAGAAATTTGAGCAATAGGGATTAAATTAAAAAAGATAGAAATTTTGTGGTTAGAAATGGGAAATAATGGAAAATGTGGGCTTAGTAGAAGCCATATGAAATTCAGCTATAGTGATTTTTGGTTAAAAATGTGTAATTTGTTATTTTGTGTATAAAGGACTAAATTGCAAAATAGTAGAAATTATGGGGGCAAATATGTAATTTTCTATATATGTGAATTAGGGACTAAATTGAATTGATTGGTTACTAAAAAATTAATTTTGATAAATATAGATCAAGATAAACAAATGTCTGAACTTGATCGGGGGAAATGAAAGGTAGATGAGTAGATATCGGATTTACGAGCTAACACGAGGTAAGTTCGTATAATTAGAATTGAATTATGTTTATAATTGAAATAATTGAATTGCATATTGTATAAATGTATATATGAAATAATGGATCGAAATACCTATTGGTTACATGCTCTGATTAAGTATCGAGTCCCGCTTGAACCGTAGAAAGTCGTAGGATACAAATGACATACCACTAGGCCTACCATTTGGTTGAGCTCCTGCATTTGTTGCAGACTCACTACAGCTCATGAGCTTACATGTTTAGCCTTCGGGCTTACCGTTCAACCTTTGGGCTTACCGTTCAGCCATCGGGCTTACCGTTCAGCCATTGGGTTTACCGTTACCGGCTCAGGAGGAGCATGCAGTACATGGCTTGGAAGAGCATATATGATGAATTGACGGATTTATAGGTTTACATATATACACTGTGTGTGTATACCCTAGTATCCCTCGATGTTCTCAAAGGTTCAACGGGCAATTTATCGATATGTATATATGAAATACATGTTATAAAAGATATAAGAGTTACATGATTACATGATATATGTTACATGATTTATATGAGATTATTTGTTAAATGAGGTACAAGTTACATGAAATACATGTTACAAGTAAATGATTACAAGATATATGTTATATGATTTATATGTTATATGAGATATATGATATGTATAGGATAATTGTTATATGGTAATATGATTATATGCTATATGATTATATGATAAATGAATGAATGAATTGATACATGAATTATGGTTACATGGATGTTATATGCTTGCTTCATCTTGGAATGGATGAATACATGGTTGTTATATGACTAACTTATGTATGATGATTGAATAGGCATTGAGGACATATGACTTGGTTTGGTTATGTTGTTTATGCTTTTAAATGTTGATTCAGTAAGTTAAATTCTATATTATATGGGCTTACTAAGCTTTTAAAGCTTACTCTGTTTATTTTCCCGTGTTTTATAGATTTCAGAAGCTATCTCGATTCGGACAAGGTCAGAGATGGCAATCACACTATCAAACATCTTTTGGTACTTTTGAAACTGTTGTGAATGCTGTAAATATGGCATGTATAGGCTAGTTTAAAGTTGAATCTTTTGGTCTCTTATGCTTGAGATTATGATATGAATTTTGACACTTATTCAAGCTATGTGAAATGGCTTGATTAGTAATGATTGGTTTATTATGAATGCCCTATATGTTATGTCTTTATATGGTAAATTTGATGAATGGTACATAAAATATGTGATGTTGGAATGTGGTCATTTGATAGATTTCAACGGTGATTGAAATGGTAAGTTGAAATAGGTATTGAATTGGATCATATTGGTACATGTTTGAATGATGCAAATTGGCATGAAATTTGGTTGATTATGAAATGGTATAAATGTGTTTGTTTTTAGCTGAATTGGTTGCTCATTTGGTATATGAAATTGTTGCAAATTGGTGCTTGTAGGTACAACAGAAACATGTGGGGAAAATGTGGCTTAAACCAAGCCTACTTTGTGTCATACAAGCGTGTGTCTCGACCGTGTGACCCCTGTTTTGTGGCTAGCTAGTCAGTTTAGAGCACGGGCTAGACACATAGGTGTGTCTGGTGTCTGTGCAAATGAATTAGGCTAGCACACGGGCCAGACACATGGGCATGTCTGGTACCCGTGTAGCCAAATCAGGATGACACACGAGCTGAACATGGGTGTGTCTAGTGACCGTGTGACCAAGTCAGTATGTATGCCCTGTTTCTACACAGCCTGGACACATGGGAGTGTCTGGTGGCCGTGTGCCTAGGCACACGACCGTGTGACCCTATTTCGAAAATTTTCATGGGTTTTCTTACAACTTTTATATGATATCAAATTAGTCCCTATGATTTGATGAGAGTTTTATAAGTCTGTTTATAGCATGATTTGATTAGGAATGCTTGAAAGGCTATTGGATTATAATGTTATATGTTATATGTTTGATGTTACATTGTTCTGATCTGAGTTCCAAATCTAGTAGTGCCCCTTACCTATTTCGGCGATGGTTACGAGATAGGGGTGTTACAGAGAAGAAGGACTAAATCGTAGAAAATGTGAAAGTTGTGTGCTATTTGTTAATATGCTTAATTGATGTGGCTTATTAAACTAAAGGTCCTTATGTTGTGATTAAACTGTTAAAGGCATGAATGGACATTAATGGACATTAGTTAAATGATTTATAATGTTTATTATAAAGGTTAATATAGTAAAAGGTGTATTAATGATATTATAATAAAAAAAATGAAAATTTCTAATTCATTCATCCATATAACCGAAAATTAAAAGAGAAAGAAACCATAGGAGAACATTAGGGTTCGACACCTATTTAGCTCAATCAAGGTATGTTTTAAGCTTTATTTTTGATGATTTTTACGTTTTTGAGATTATTGCTAAGTGCTCTAGCTAGCCCATGTCTTAATTCATGAGATTGTTGATGCTTTCGTGAGGTGATGTTAATGGATATTTGAGTTTTATGATTGTTGATGATGAAAACTAAGTGTTTGATGTTTGATTAATATGTTTTGTCTTTGAATTTTTGATAAATTTGAGTGTTTGGCTAAATTGTGAAAAATGAAAATTTTAAAGGACTAAAATGTGAAATAAATAAAATATATGAGTTGCTAAGGGCTTAAATGAAATTCGGCAAAGCTATTGTGAAGTTGGATTTTGTGAATTTGATATATTTGAGAAATAGGGACTAAAGTGTCAAAATGTGAAAGTATAGGGGCTAAAGTGTAAAATGCCCTAAATACATGTTTGTGGATTGATATGAATAAAATGTGAGATTGAATAAGTGAATTTGAATTTATATAGATCAAGAAAGGAGAAATTTGAACTTAAATGGAGGCAAGAATAAAGTGCTCGATTGATCAATTAGTATCGTCGTTTCTACATCCGAGGTAAGTTCAGATGTAATACTTATTGTTTGGTCATATTTATATGTGAATAGATGAATAAAAATGCAATTGGAAAGCATGAGTAGATGCGAATGTGTTTTGATGATATTTAGCACTGAGTGTGCATGTATGAAATAGCTATGGCTATAAAAATGGCACTAAGTGTGCGAAATTAAAACAATAGTGATTGAATAACAGGCACTAAGTGTGCAATACTGAAACCAATTTGGTTTAAAGTGAAGGCACTCAGTGTGCGATTCCATTATAGCTTCAGCTAGTTATTTAGCACTAAGTGTGTGAATCCATCGAGTGATTAAAGGTGATCAAACAAGTTAATACATTGAGCTTTGAAGTGGTAAATGTGATAGATAAGTACGCAATAGTACATGTATGTACAGAACCTATATGGTTGATGATATTGAGTTTAAACCTATGTGGTTTATGTTAATGGATGTGAAATAGATGAAAGAGTATGAGAATGAATGAGAAATGAGTTGATTTGAATAGAACTATGAATACTAGTTATAAGTTGAATGCTATGGTATAAAAGTGTGTTAAAGTCTTGAAATGAGAATGAGTAAATCCATGAATTATGCTAAGTGTAGTTAATTGGTTGGATTACATCTATTTGTTGAGTTAGTTGTGTTACATTATGAACTTACTAAGCTTTAAGCTTACTGTGTGAAATGTTCTCTGTTTCACAGTGTTATAAAGCTAGCTCAGATCCAGGGATCGTCAGCGACTCAATCACATTATCGGACATCTATTTTGGTACCTTTTTGGAAATGTATATACTAAAGTATGGCATGTATAGGCTAGAGAACCTTGGATATGTTTTAAGATGTGTAAATCTTGCCATGTGACATGGCATGATATTAGATGTGATTTGGTTTGATTTTGGTATGTACTTTGTGTTGTTAATTGATAAGTTATAATGTGTATTTATATGGCCTAGTATGAAATGGTCATGTTGAGAAGTTTGGTATAATTTTAGTATGAGTTTTGGAATGTTGAATTTGAGATGATGTTTATAATGAATGACTGGATGTGGTATGTGATTTTGGTAAGTTTTGGTATGGGATATGAGTATGAATTTGGTTGATTATGTTACGCTATGAATGATGTGTAAATTGATGTTGAAATTGGCCTAAATTATGGTATATTTAGTATTGGTATGATGCTTGAAGGTACAAAAGAAATGGGGTGTGAAATGTGGCTTAAACCAAGCCTATTTTCGTGCCACACAGCCTAAGCACACGGGCATGTGTCTCGACCGTGTGACCCCTGTTTTGTAGCTAAATTGGACAGTATAGCATACGGGCCTGTCTGGTGACCGTGTGGCCAATTCAGGATGACACACGGGCTGGACACACAGGCATATCTAGTGACTGTGTGACCTAGTCAGTGTTGTACACGGGCTAAAGTGAGATTTGAGGCATGGTTGTGCAAGATACACGGCCTAGCCACACGTGCATGTGCCCTGTTTTAGGGAAAATTTTCTTAAGTCTTGTGGATGATTATGAATTGATAATTGTATGGTAATGATTGATTGATATTCTTTTAGGATCAGTAATGCCTCGTAACCCTAATCCAGCAACAGACACGGGTTAAGGGTGTTACAAGGGACGTGGCGAGTGGACTCTCCATACCAACACTGAGGTGCCCCTCAAATTTAACACGGCCATCATGTTTTCGACGGTGAAGATGTGGATGCAATTTATTTGCACTCGTTTGGAACCAACACATAATGCTTTTAATGTTACTGCATCTCGAGCGGTTATGCTTTACTCTATTTTACAGAGAGATTAAATTTGCATCAGCAACTGGATTTATGAAGAAACACTTAAGTGCATACAGAGTCACAAGTGAATTACATAGTTTCAGCATTTGATCACAGCTCTATGCAGACAAGTGAATGTTCCCATGTCTCCATTTGTGCCATTCACAACACCAACGAGGAGTGTGATTGGAGACAATCTATACAGCTAGTTTATTGGGCTCCAACGACAACAAAATAGGGAGAAGGAATAACAAACTAAACATAGGAGTGATCCCTAAGGGTCGATGAAGAGAAAGAGTAATGCACATATTTCACAAAAGATAGGACTTACGGACATGCCTATTTTGGAGTGGAAGACACGTTGGATGCAAGACATGGACGATATTCTAATTCACCTTACGGAACAAAATGGATGGCCAAAGCTAACGCCACTCCCAGACATGTTTGAGAGTTTCCCACCATCGGGCGAGGAGGATGCCAACAATGAAGGAAACAATGATAATGATGATGACAAGGAGAAGACCCCTATCGCACCACCAAATTTTGAAAGGGTATTTCAACCAAACAGCCCATCGACTAAGAGCATGATAGTTGCAACCCGAGCCATTACAGCTCGGCCCATACTTCGGGAAGGTTAGAAATTAAGCATCTATGGGGCGCATTAGGGGCAAGGAAAAGATAATGGAGGATTGAAACTTGATTCCGACTAGTTTTGATCATTTTTGTTTTATATTTGGACTTTGTATTTTATTTTGGATGATTTTTAATTTTTGTTTAGTTTTAATTAGTTAAGATTTAATATTTTATATATATTTGTGTGTTTACTGCATTATGATTTTGAACCATAATCGAAAGGAGAAGTAGTCCCACCATTTGTGTTGCACGTATCACGCCAATTGGGTAATCTCTTTCCTTTATTTTTTTTATTGCACATTAGGGACAATTTGTCGAATAAAGTGTGGGGGTGACTTAGAAATTTTTCTAACTTTATTTCCGTTATTTTATGTTGTTTTCCTAATTTTTAGTAGTTTTTAAAATTTGTTTTGTGTGTGTTTTCTATGTGCTTGAGCTTGTAGAAATCCAAGTGATTGGTTAAGAGCATGTTAATAGGATTTTGTGAATAAACTGTAAATTTAGTTTGATAATAATTGATTCTAGATTATCTAATTTTAGACTAATTAGTTTAATTTATTACATTGTGAATGAATAGGTTTAAGATGTTACGTATACCACATGATAAACAGCTTTATAAATAGCATGAATGTTTAATTGAATTATAGGTTGTAGAAGATGATAGACTTGGCTATTTTAATTCATGTATAGAATTACCTAGAAATGACTTAAGACATTGTTTGGTAGACAATTTTTTAGCCAAAAAGCTATCTCGTAAATATTTCCTTAGTACCTTTATTGAGCTATAACCCATTTTCTTGACGAATAATAAATGAAACCATAAGCCTAAAAATTATTTTTTTGGATCCTTTAATTTCTTGGTCCTTATACGAATTTAGACATTTGGCTAGTGATATTGAGGGATTAGGTAGATACATTATGGTGGTTTCAAAAGAGAAAAATGAGTGAAACTAAAGAATTGTATGTTTAGTGAGTATATGATTTCTTGAGCTTGTAGAAAAGACAAAATGTCAATCAAGAAAATCTCGATGAAAAAAATAAAATTAAATTGAGTTGGACAAAAGTATGCTCACATTTGTTCAAAAGAATCAAGCTTGGATTGTAACATCCCAAAAATCAGGGGTTAGTAGAATCGAGTTTGGGAATTGAGAGAGAGTGGTCATGCATTAATTTTTTAGATTATCTATGCGTTTTTAGGAATAAATGAGGTATTAGTTTGTTGGATTAAGAGTTAGTGAAACATTCCTTGAAACTCAAGTTCAAATCCCTTCTTACTCACAATTTTTATTATTTTGCAAATTTTGCCTCAAACCCTAGTATGTGACATGCTTTGTTTTTAAAATAAATATTGCAAAATCATTTTTAAAATAAGTAGTTGTCTAAGTGGTTAGTTTTTAAATTTGAATGCATGGAATTAAATTGAGGTCTTAAGTTCAAATCATTTCCCATGCAAAATAACTATTTTTTTTTATTACAAAATCTATTGTTTTTAATGTGTGTGCCATCCATACCCTTGTAACCCTAGGTATAAGTGTTAATTTTACACAAAATAATTAGCCTTTATTCCATTTTTACTCACCCTAGCCGTTTATCCCCTCTCCTCTCCTCCTTGATCTTCAATTTTTTTTCTTTCTTCCTCTATTGTTGCTATTGCCTACACCTAATTTTACCATCTCTTCTTTTTCCTTTTTGTCTCAAGATTTGTTAAAATCTTCTCCATCATCTTGCTGGTTTTTTTTCTCATTAAAATCAGCCCGAAATCTAAAATCTTAAACTCCAAGATCGATCCCGAACATTGCCAACAAAGTGTCATTATCATTTCTCTCAACTAGCTTGTGTAAGATCTCTTCTTTCTTCAATTTGTTGATTAATCTTGTCAATTAAAAACCTAAATTTTCAGATCTTGAATTTAGGGTAATTTTAAATATTTTAAAGGTATTTTTTCAGATTTTTAATGGATCTATAAATCATTTTTAAATTAGCCCTAAATTTGGCCACTACAGGTGGTGGTTGTGCGTCTATGTGCAAGAAAGGGGGTTGTTTTGTTTCTTTGTTCTTACCCATCTTTTCCTAGAATTAATTTGAGTTAATGAACCTTATAATTAGTCTTTAATCACATGTTAATTAGAGAAAGATGTTCTTGATAAATTAGCCATTTGGATCTCACAATTCGGGAAGTGTAAGTGCAATAAATTGTAAACTAGTTTGTTGTTTCGACAAAGTTGTTGGGAAAATGTTATGGATTGATTAAATGAGGGATTTTAATAAATATTAGCTATTGATTTTCCAGTATGTTATTGTGTTAGGTGCTGACCGGAGCACCCCAAATCAATCGTAAAGCCGAAAGACGTTTGCCCGCACGATTCGCAACAAAATAGTGTAAGAAATGTAACTAGTTTGGATTCATAAAATAGTAGTAATTTTGACAATTGGTTGGAACCTATAATTGGTTGGTTAAGGGTTGTTTAAGAGATGAATTGATGGAATTTATACTGATTTTTGACTTAGGTTTGTTTTAAGGTTTATTAAGGAAAATTGGAAGATTTGCTGTGTGCTATGAGAAAACGAAAAATAATGTATGTGTCCTAAACTCAAAAAATTAATTAAAAATGATAAGTTTTTTGATATATTTGATGATTTAGCTTGCTGATTATATTGGCTTAATAGCCAAATAGCTAATTTTGTAAGTGGTCGAACCAAGTACGTTTCGAGCCCTAAAAGATTGATATGTTAGCAAAGTTGCTAGTTTGACAGTGAGACTTTGTGAATGACATTGTGATACATGATTTTGTTATTTGGTATGATATTGATTGTATATATAGCATGATTTGTTGAGATATGAGTTTTTCCCTGATATAATTGCATGGATAGTTTGCTATGTTATATTGGAAAGATTACTATACATGTATATTGGAAAATCGTAAAAGTGTGTGAAATTGTGTAATGTTAAATGATATCATCTTAATGGTAATTTAAAAGTTGGAACATTGTTTCCATTTACTGAAAGTATGTGACTATTGAGGGCATGTAAAACATGTCAAATAAATGTCAAAAGTATTGAGATATGATTATGTATGAGTTTGTGTGACATATTTCCTTTGCATTGGAATGAGATATTTTGTGGATGACAGAGGAGTTCCATAGAGTATTGGCAACATATTAAGTTTGCATTTATACATAGCCAGTGCACTACACTTGGAGTACCGAGGGAAATAACGATTTATCACATTTTTACTGGCAACTTGTTAGTATCATTACTGGTAGAATTTTCTGCATATTCTTATTGGTGGCTTTAACCACAATGGGCTTAAGCCAATAATGTTTTGAAGTTCGGATGATGGGTTCTAGGGAACTCGTGGTGTGTAGCGAATGGTTTGGGTAGGAACCTTTTTGCATTGCATCATGTGCACGACATATTCGAATGTTATTGATTTATGCTACATATTGTATTGTGTTGTATTGAATGGTATCGAAATTAATGATTGTTACTCAAATGAATGATGACCCATGCTCATACACCATTTGAAATCAATTTGGTAATGACTAAGTAATGATATAAAATTCCAATGATGGTTCTATGTTCTTCTGTTAAAGCTAATATGTTTCATTGTATTCGATATTTATGTCTATTTAAATAATTGTTCCACTCACACTGAGCTTTCATAAGCTCACCCCCCATAGTGTTTTAACTTTTCAAGTAAACATCAAAACTAGGAGCGGACTCGACATACGGAGAATCACCTTAGACCTCAGACTATTTTTAATAAGTATTAATCACTCTTTATTGATTTTGGTTTGTAATTTTTTAATTATTTCTGGTCTATGGCTTGGTAAATTTTCTTTTGGGGATTTTTGCATGTATGGACTACTCAAGCATAATAACTGAAAAATGCATGATATTGGGCCTAAGTAAAATTTGACATTATTCCCTAATTTTTGCTACATTGAAAATGAACTGTTTTTGAAAACCAAATCGATAAGGCAACTAAGTTTCCAAAATGACTTGAAAAATGATTTTTCTGCTGCATTAGTTTAACATCGAGTTTTTACAAAGAAGAGTGATAAACAAATGGTTTTTTTTTTCCTTAAACAACACTATCAATAATAAAATGAATCATAAGTATAGATTATCTAAACAACACTATCAATAAACAAATGATTTTTTTTTTCTTAAACAACACTATCAATAATAATTTGTTAGCTAATAGCTAATCTACCCTAAAACCCTAATCTAAAAATAATTACAACCCAGAAATAAGTTAATCTTCTTGATTGGTTTGATTGATTTGGTCTTTTTTTTTTTATTTTGCTGCTTGTTTATTTTAGTTATTTAATTTATAATATTTAACCTTTTTATGATTTATCATAATATGCAATTTAATCACTATTATTTAGACTTATTATTGTAAATAGATTTTCTATAGATCTAGTCCATCCTCCTTTAGGTACAATCCTCATAATACCTCCCCGTGTTCAATTGTAACACACATAGTATATTACAATTTGACTCGTAAACTTGTGGACACCACTGATTCAATTATATATATTTTTGGTGTGTTATTTATACCCTAAACGATAACACATTTAAAGGTGATCATTCAACTAGGAGAATATTTTTCTATTAAATAAACTTCTACTTATGCAGTTAAGGTTTCACTTCTTCTCTCTATAAATTGATGGCATTGGTAAGGTAAAAAAGTAACAAGAGATATACAACTTTGAGATATTGTTATTCTACCCCAAAATAGTGAGAATTTATTCCTAGGCATAAATTTTATTTTCTGGGGATAATAATTCTACTAGTTGATATTACAGAGAGAGTTTTACTTTCCTATTGAAAGTAAAGTAAATTTGGTTTTATATTTGACTTGGATTTGTTCAAGCCCACACTTGAAGCAATTAGTGGTAGAAGAATAGTGCAGAAGGTTATTCAGTTGAAAGTCGGGAACAGTAAGGATCTGTATAGCCCAAAACGTAGGTGTGATTTTGGGAAAATGTTTATTGCTATAAATATCACAATCTGGCTTGTTTTTCAAAATTTTATTTTTTTCGTTTTACAAAAAAACCATTTTTGAACTAGATTTCTTCAAATAGCCATAGTATAGAGAAGTGACAAATAAAGTTGTACTACTTACTCCACTATGGAGGTCAAATATTTTGTTGCTTTTAAGGCAACAAGAGAAGCAGTCTGACTTTGGAAGTTCTTAATAGATCTCAATGTCATTCTTGGTATGAGAAAAACTATCAAATTTGATTACGATAACAATGCGGCAATAGCTAATACTAAGGAAATCAAAAAACATAAATGAATAAAACACATTGATCAAAATATCACACAATACGATAGCAGTGATGGATGGAATAATGGATGTAGTCAAAGTTGCATCGGAGGACAACCTTGTGGATTCGTTTACAAGAATCAAGTGGCTAGGAGTTTTGAGAAACATGTAGAGGGAACAAGTATGCGAAAAATGATTTTTTTTACTTCACTAAGGCAAATGGGAGATTATTGGAATCTAGTTCCCTTAGTTATTTATTTCATCAATAATGCTTGTATTTTTTCGAACAGGTTGGTTACTAAAATCTCATTATTTAAATTATTATATGTTGTATATAATTTATCAATGGTTTTTGCAAGAAAAGCAAAATCTATAAGCAAATATTGGCTCACTGATTACCTAATGTTTAACTAATATTAGGTTGCCCCACGTGGTTAGATTGTGACATGAAAATGTAACTTATATTAGTAAGTAATCTATATAGCTTGTCATTACTAAAATTGAGAAAAATGATTCAAGGGACCATTATGTTGTCTATCTGGACTGACAATGCATCAGATATGACCTATGTTGAATTTATCCTAGATTCATTTATGAATTTATTCACTTGTGACATTCATGGTGCGACTTACCTTAAACCTGAGTAAGTAATTGACTATATGATGTAACTCGTATATTTTAATATATTAAAAGCCTGAGTTAAATTGGTAATAAAGTTAAAAGTTGGTATGTTAAGTATACGACTTATGTATGACACAACTTTACTTACAATAGTAGAATTCATAGCTCGATAAAAGGTAAATGATATCCTCTCATTGTCATCGCATGATTGATGAAAAAGAAACGTGACCATGGTGACCGCCTCCAAACGTGCAAACATTTATATTAAAATCATGTAAATAAAAGTATATAAAATAAGTGAGGTATATGCAAGCGAGCAGGTCAAATTGTAATATAGCTTACTATTACAATGGAACACTACTAAGTAATTTGAGGATCTACCCAAGGGAGATTGAATTCAATCTAAATATACTTTCTACACTAGCAGGTCTAAACAATAATCACTAAAAATTATATTACAAAATTAAATATTAAATATTAAGGTTGTAAAATAAAAACTAAACTACTAAAACAAAGTTAGAAAACAAAAATTTCTCAACTAATAGGTAGAAGATTTATGCTTTAGTGATTGCAATTAACTTCAAAATTCAGGTTTGATTCAGGAATTAGTTATTAACTAACCAATATTACCTCTTGACCTCTACTAATTAACTAATGGACCAATACACGCCTATCCTTCGACCTCACTTTCTCGACCAGGATAAATCCATGATTTACTCAATAAACTTATATCTTGACCTCGTTTATCCTAGATTACTTCCTAAGGTCATCAATCCTAGGGTTTAAACACACATGAATTTATACCAACTAACTTTTTTCGGAAAACCCTAATTCCTTTATTAATCACTAACACATCCACTCATTAATCTTTTTAAGGATCTAGCCACTTATCGGCTTAACAACCAACTTTTCCAAAATTAAATTAATCATGCAATAACGTAAATTAATGTAAGAGAGAAAGAGATAGAAATTGTTCGTTTGATAAACTTGATGTAACAACCCAAATTTATGCCTAGTCGGAATAGTGGTTTTGGGACTACAAATTTGAGGTCGGAGAAATTATTTTTAATATTATTTTATGTGTGATAGCATGATTATATGAGTGCATGAAAATTTTAGTGAATTAATTTTAGCGATTGTGAGCTAAATCACGAAAAAGGACTAAATTGCATAAAGGGAAAAAGTTTTGTTTTACTAGCAAGTGGTGTTAATTAACTAGAGAACCTTAATTAGGGGTCTTTAATGAGAAAATACACCCATTTTATAGGGCTGGCTAGCCATAGGGGACAAAAGAATTAGAAAAGTCAAATTTAGGTGATGTTAGGTGACTATTAAGCATTAAAAATAAGGCAAAAAAAATAAATAGCTTTATCTTTTTCCTTATCCATCTTCACACCACCGAAAATATCAGCCAAAGGGGAGGATTTTGAAGCTTGAAAACTCAGCCATTAAGTTCTCCCATAAGTAAGTGATTTTGATGACTTTTCTTGATAATTTTTGTACTTTTGGGACCTTTATAGCATAAGCTAACTAAAGAGGGGATTATTTTGCAATATGGTTGAGAGTTTAGAGTTTTGCCATGAAAGCATTTGTGTTGTTAGCTAAAACTTTATGGAAGAAAATGAATCTTGGTTGCGAGATAAACAACTTTTATGAAAGGATTTTTATGAAAGGATTTTCATAAAAAATCACTAAATGGACTATTTTGTAAAAGTTGTAAAATAGATAGTAATTCTGTGAAACACTTGAAATTTGGGGCTACCATAAGAGTAATAAAGATTCGGCTAGGCTTGACTAATGAGAAAATTTGATTAAAAAAATTGATTTACGAGCCTAGGGGTAAAATCATAGTTTTGTTAAAGTCTAGGGGAAAAACAGTCATTTTACCAAAATGTGAATTTTGGATTGTCCTAATTATTCTGGTGATTAAATTAGTGAATTTTTATCATTTTAGATCAAGAAATATGAAATCCAGACCTAGACTGGGGGAAGGCCAAGCAAGTAGACTAAAACAAATTAGTCACCTACATTTTGTATACCGAGGTAAGTTGTACGTAAATAATACAACTTTACCGTTATTATGTATTGAATGATTGTAGCATAATATGTTTGAATATGCTTATAAGCTATGTATAGTGAAATTTGATGTGGTAAACTCCCAGATGAACCGTAGGAATAGATCATATATACATGCCATGGAACTAGGGTCATACGAGTGCTAGTGTAAGACCATATCTGGGACATGGCATCAGCCTCGTTATGTGTCAGTGTAAGACCATGTCTGGGATATGGCATCGACATCGATATGTGCGAGCCAGTGTAAGACCATGTTTGGGACATGGCATCGATGTTAATACGAGTGCTAGTGTAAGACCATGTCTGGGACATGCATCGGCCTCGATGTGTCAGCCATTGGAAGACCATGTCCGGGACATGGCGTCAGCTTTGATACGTGTCAGTGTAAGACTATGTTTAGGACATGGCATCGGCACAGATAAAGGAGAGCTAGTGTAAGACCATGTCTGGGACATGCCATCGGCCTCAAGATATGAGAGTCAATGTAAAACCATGTCTGGGACATGTCATTAGCTTGATATGTGAGCCAGTGTAAGACCATGTCTGGGACATGGCATCGGCATAACACCCTATGTTTGAGGCTTATTGAATACCCTTTCATATTCTATATGGTTCAACAGGAAATTTAAAGTTTCTGTCAAGAATGAGAAATATTATGATGATATTGTGAGTGGTATAGGTACCTACTTGAAATATATGAGATGTGAGCTCAACTTATATTGTATGATTAGTAAGGAATGAAAATGAGTAAGTTGTGTTTATAACCATTTGTGGTTCATGTGCAATTTATGATATGTTGTGATTATATGAATGCATGGTAAATTGTTGTTATTTATTTACTTGCAACTTACTAAGCTTTATGATTACCCTTTTTTTTTTCCATTTTCTTATAGTACTGCCTAATTAGCTCGTGGATCAAAGAACGTCGAAGGCATCGCTCACACTATCAATTGATGCACTTGGTGTAGTTAGCTTTGTTATTTTAAGTAATAGCATGTATAGGGACAGTTTTTTGCTAAATGTCATTTTGTGTTGAGCCAAATGTGTTGGCTTGATTTGGAACACTCCATTTTGAATAAGGCCATATATATTGGCTAATATTTGTTGTTGATATATATACAAAAGATGATGTTTTTAAGAATGGGCAAATGGTATGAATATATAAGTACATGATTGAGTAATGTAAGGTGTTTGTGATGAGAATGACTTGATTGTGGACATTTAGAGGTACATTCATGTCATAAAATGTGTTGCTTGGAATTGGTATGTGTTTGATCTTGTTTTAGGGTGGCGAAAGGCTTGGTAAATAACCTTATATTGTCCACACGGGTAGACACACAGACATGTGTCTAGGTCGTGTGTGACACACGGTCCGCCTCACGGGCGTATGGTCAAGCCGTGTTTCCTCTGCACCTTAAGTTGGAAAAATTAAATGCCTAGTAGTAACCACACGGGCTGAGACACAGCCATGTGTCTCAACCATGTGAAAGACATGGCCTAGTACACGGGCGTGCGCCATTGCCGTGTGACTTTAAATGGTTGCTGACGTCAGAAACAAAATGTCAAGGTTTTCACACACGGGCTAAGACACGAGCGTGTTATGGCCGTGTGAGGGACACGGGCCAGGGACACAGGCATGTGTCAAGTTGTGTGAAAACCCCTGTAGGTTCAATGTTTGAAAATAAATCCACACGAGCGAGGGGCATAGGCGTGTCCCTATATGCCTAGGCCATGTGAGCTACATGGGCCTTTAGCATGGCCATGTTCTGAGGCCACACGGGCGTGTTGCCCATCCATACGGGCATGTGCCCTGTGTTCAGTGGTTTTTCTTGAGAGTTTTCTAAGTACTCAGAATAGTCCCGAATCGGGTCTAAAGTGTGTTTTGGGCTTCTTAGGCCCATATTAGGAACTTAAAAACAAAGTTTGAAAAGTTTTAAATTAGAATGAAGTTTATTGATCTAGGAATGTATGTTTGCATGTGTATTAGTTAGGTAACGCCTCGTACCTTGTCCCGACGTTAGATACGGGTAAGAGCTGTTACACTTGATGTGCTCAGAATCACGAAGTCCTTTAACAATGATCAATATCTCATCAACTGCAAACCAGAAGTGAAATAAAATTTCCAAAATCTAAAATAAAAAGGACTTGGACTCAAATCGAATCCAAGTCGAAGAACATGAAATAAAACTGTTTTAAAATTAAAAAAAAAAAAACCTAAACTAAAAACATGCACCTGCTAAACTAAAACCTAAAGATGACTTGCCTCTCTAGTTTTGCCTCAACTTAAGTATTTATAGGCAAAGTTTGGTAGCCCTAATTAGGTCAAATACAAGCCTTAATCACATAAAATATGAGTTTTGCGGACAGAAACACCTTTGCTTAATTTTTGCCCCTCGTCACACCTATGTCGTGACACAAACTAAGACATGTCACGACATGCAATTTTGAGTGTAAAATTCTTAATTGGCTTGATTGTGTTGCAACACTAGAAGTTTGTGTTGCGATTCAACTATTATTCCTACTACTTTTGGGCCTCAAAATAAGTATCCTACACACTCAATTTGATCGTTAAAACTACCTTAAGGCCGATATTGACCCAATATGTCAACTAACTCGAAATAATGCATAAAAACACTTGGTTTGCAATATTTTGAATCTAAAAAAAGAAAAGTGAAAATGCAATAAAAGACATTAAAATTACTAGAAAATAAGCTCGTAAAGTACCGAAAAATACTTTAATTGCCATTACAATTTGTGGCAGATCACATGGATCATTTGTTTAGGACGAATGATTTTATTACTAAATATTAGTAATAGATTTTTTTCATAGAGGAATATGCAATGGTTACTGTCAAATAAAATAGTATCATATTAGGTGAACGAATTTAACCTAAAGAGAAAAAGAATATCCTGTAAGGGTAACACACTAATGATAAGCTCATCAGACGAGCACAATTGTAAGTTACTTTTATAATGGTATATAATAAGGGAGATCTCAATCATGGTACTTTTATTGGATTAACTCCATGATCAAATAATGTTATAATTAATAGGTGAGGAGCTAGAGCATAATTACAAATTATTTGAGTTGTAATTATGTAAGTCCAATCAATCCATCTACTAGTTTAACACAACCCATTATGGATTGCATTTAGTGCCAATATGCTGAATGGATGAAAATGATGATAAAAAAAATGAATTACATGTATCAATATCCGCAATAAATGCAATATCTTGCTAGGAACAAGTGATAGCTTAGGAACTAATTTAATTTCTTTGAGTTATTATTTAATTAAATTTTAATTGAAGTTCAAAGTTAAAACTAAATTAAGTAGTCATTACAATTTTTTAGAACGAAACAATTAAATTTATTTACTCATAGATTCTAGTATGTAAAGTCATTATGATTTTAATGGAACTAGAATTAGGTTGAAAAAATAATTTAATTGAGAGAATTAATTAAAAATATTTTCACTAAATAAGTAAAAAAAAATATTTTTGTAATAGAAAACTAGTTATTGGGCTAGATAAACTATGAATTAATTCAAATATTGGATAACAATATAATTATACTTAATACTTGAAAAGCCCAATACTGAGCCCATCCTAGGTTACCCTAGAGAAGGTGTTGCCCACGTATATAGATTTTTAGGGGAAATTTGTGTTTTCTATTAAATATTATTATTTTGCCTCTTCTTATTTAAGTAAAACTCTTGTAAGTTTTTCTTATAAATAAGGACTATGGGCTAAGTTAAATAAACGTATCATTGAGTGTAGTTACTTTGTTGGAAAATAGTAAAATTTATTATTTTCTAAATAAATTTTATTTTTGTGAGAATTTGAGTTAGATTTGTTGCCTATAGATATTTCCCATTAAAAAGTTAAAAGTTTTTGTTGTGTTAAATTTGTGAATTAAAACATACTCTTTAAGCAAATCAAGGCTCGAGAACAGCGATGAAGATCATGTTATTGAAAGCCAAAAATTGATTCAAACTGCTAAGTTAAGAATTTATCAAACTTAAATTAAATCTAAAACATCTAATTTTAAATCTTAACAAATCAAATATAAATAAATAAAAAACTTGAACTCTAGACTTAAATTTATCAACAAATTATCAAAATACCTCCTAAATTACCAAAATGTACCAACTAACACACTTATTCAATAGAAAATGCATGATAAAAAAAGGAAATTACTAAATTTTAATAAGAAAAATAATAAAAGGTTCAATTTTATGTAACTATAAAAATTTATTCCTCTTAAGAAATTGAAATTTTAATTTCAAACCATATAAGAAGAAACACTACATTAAAATTAAAATTAAAATTAAAAAAATAAAAAAAGAATGAAGGCTTAATTTTCCTAGCCAAGATTTTGAAATTCGAATTGAATTGGAAATCATAAGGACTATTGTTGTTGTTTCAAAAGGGGGAAACTCGAAAAAGTAAACATGAAAACACGGGGGGATTGAGTTGCGATTTTCTCAATCCCCCAACTATATAACCTAAAAATCTGACTTAACTAATTCTCTCTTTAAATGAAAAAAAACCATTGTCTTTATTTCTTTTTATTTTCTCTATTTCTTCCTTTGCCCTTGTCAATTTTTCTTGGACGGTTCTGGTGCCGAAGATCCCAAAGGTCTTTGATTTCCGATAGCAGAAAACCGTACGCAGTAGTCGAAAAATCTCTCTTTTTTTGTTTTTGTCCTTTTTTAGTACATTGAAAGCTAAAATAGAAGTTATTACTTTTTCTCTTCTTTTTTATCTTTCCAAATCTGGAAACCAGATCTTGAATGCTTTGGGTCTCACATTTAGATTTCAAATTGATGATGTCGTTTTCATCCCACAAAATTAGGGAACGAAAACATAAGAAGAAAAGGACGAAAAAGGAAACTAAGAAAAGCTTCTTTTTTTTTTTCAAAGAAAAAAACATTTTCTCCCTTTTTTTTAGTGTTTTTTTGGAAACTAGGGGATGTGGGCTACGTGGTGGTTAAGGGCCGTCGGTGTGGTGAAGCAACCTCCTTTCCTTTTATTCGTGCATGAAACTTTAAAAAAAAAAAGGAAAAGAAAGGATGAAGAAAAATGAAAGGTTTACTTTCCAAAAAAGATGAAAAGGGTCTGTGTTTTTTCTTCGATTTTTCTCTTTGTTTTTGACTCACTGATTGTTGACTATATTATGCTGCTGACTAACCACTGACTCTTATTCTTTTTTCTTTTCATGAATAAATATTGTTTCTCTAATTGTTATTAACTCTTAAATGATGAATTTTATTAGTGGATTAATCTGTCTTCGATTTGTTTTTTCTATAGAAATGCTTTGGCAATTCGTTTGTTGTTTTAACTGATTCTGTTGAAGATGAAATGGCTGAAAAATGTGTTCTTCCTTTCATGTGTTCACACTTCACACTGGTTGCCAAAACTACAAGGGTTTCTACCCTAATCCTGCATCATGAAAATGATATGGCCTTTAAGCTCTGAAATCTGAAACGGACTTGGATCAAAATTGTGAATTGGAATTAAACCAAGTGGTCCTAACATTTTTTTTTAAAAATGGCTTAAATAAGAAAATGGGATGCAAATTGATTTAAGCCCCAAACTGGACTACCATTTCAATATTGAATTTAGGCTTAAAAACAATTTAAAACTATTTTTTTTAAAGAATTAATTCATTTTTTTAAAGTGATTTGTGCTTTAAAATTGAATTTAAGCTTTAAAATTTTAAACAATCTATCAACTTTAAACCTGAGCCCCAAAACAATTTTTTCTAAAAAAAACCTTCAATTTTATTTTTAAACAAAATTTTGATTTTATTACTATTTTTCAAAAAGAACTATAATTGGATATCTAAATATTCACAAAGTCAAAATCTAAGGTTGTTAAAACTATTGAAACTTCTTGGTGGTGTTTGAAATCGAGAGAAGTTAAGTTCAAACATTAGAGGGAGGTTAACAGAGTTGCGAATTGCATCACAAAGACAGATGGTGACGTGATTGACCAAAAATTAAATTAAATTAGAAAGAATTTATGATTAATTTCAACTTGATTGAAACCAAAATTAAATAAAATTTAGCTTAATTCAATTTTAATTCTTAAAATTTAAGGTAGAAGAATTCAATTTAGCCCTTATTTTTATAAATTAAATTGATGACAATTTAACTTTAGAATTGAAACATTCGTGCTCAAAATAGGAAGTTCATGGCCCTTTGATCATATTGAAACTCAAGTTGAAATTGCAAGCTCAGGACAAAATTAGGTGTCTAGAGCTACCCAACATTCTAACTTTCAACTCTATTAGCAATTAAACTCAACCTTTTAATATATCAAAATATACGATTTGTATATACATAGTCAGACACACCATGAACGTCACAAGTGAACAAATTCATAAATAGATCTAGGATAAAATCAACTTGGCTCTTGTCCGATGTATTGTCAGTCTAGACAATCACACCCATATCTCTCTATCTTTCTAGGACTCATCTACTCCAATACCCAAGACAATGTATCTCCATAACTGGACTTTATAGACAACATAATAGTCCCTTGAATCAATTTTATCAAATTTTTTTCTTTAGACTATGGACTGTTTAGACTAGCAACTGATGCAACTTGAGATTAGTTAGACGCTAGGTAATCAGTGAGTCAAAATTTGCTTTTACATTTTTCTTTTCATGCAAAAAACTATTTAAGACAAATACAAAAGATAATAACTTTAACAATGGAATTTTATTAACTAATATATTTAAAAAATTGCAAGCATTAATGATGAAACAATTACACTTAGAGCACTAGATCCTAATAGATCGATTGACCAAATAGAATCATTACCTGGTTTGTTCATATGGATTAGTCTCTTGGGAAGCTTGTTGAATTATGTATTGCGGAGATATTGAGATTGTATGGTGTGCTGGTGCCAATTGTTTTAGATTGTGATCCTCAGTTTAATGCAAATTTTCAAAGAAGCTCCATGAGTTCTTGACTAAGAGATTAAGTTTCAATGTTGCTTTTCATCTGTAGAAAGATGGTCTGTAACAACCCAAACTAGGGCTTAGTTAGAATAGTGGTTTCGAGATCACAAATCCGAAGTAGGAAAGTATATTTTATGATTATTATTAAGTTTATGACATGATTGCATAGTAGTGATAAAATTTCATGAAGGAATTTTTATGAAAAGGTGATTAATTGGTCCTTAAGGACTAAATTGCAAAAGTTGCAAAATATGAGTTTCTAGAAGGTTTAGGTATGAAATAGCATGAGGAAAATTAGTGGAGGTCCTTATTTAGCAATTAAGCTATTTATTAGCATGATGGACAAAAATGCCCATGGAAGGAAAATTTTCTAAAGAAATGGCTTAAGGGTATTTTGGTCATTTGGTAAAGTTAAGTAATAAAAAGGGAAAAAGAAAGCAAAAATGGTATCATCTTCTTCCCTAGTGTGCCGAATTTGAAGAGCCTCCATAGCTAGGGTTTCTTTCATTTTTAAGCTCCAAATCAAGAAACACGAAGCCTATTCGAAATCGGGGAAAAAGTAAAGTAGTGGACTAAATTAAACACTAGTTTTGGACCCGAGATTTGCCGAATTAGCTTGGGATTGATTAAAGTTGGAGCTCGAAGTCACACTATCAAGTTGTTCATTTTGGGTATAGTAAAGTTAGTTATTTTCAGTATGGCATGTATAGGAAAACTTTGTCATTTTGAGATATGTCATTTTGAGTAGCCATATGTGTGTTTGCTAAAGTTGATATACACTTCTTTTGTAAATGGCAAAATGAATTTGGCCAATACTAGTTAAGCATGATTAATTAGTGTTAATGAAGTTTTATGAATGAAATCCATGCATGACGAGTGTGATATGAGATCATTTTATGAATGTCATGTTGAGAATGTTTGGATGTTTATTTATGCCATGGTTTGCGGTACTAAATTGGCATTGTGTTTAGTTAAGTTTCAAGATGGCACAAGGCTTGGAAAGTAGCCTATAATTGTCCACATGGTTGGGCACACGGCCGTGTGCCTAGGCCGTGTGTGACACACGGTCAGCCCCCATGGGCATATTGATAGATCGTGTGTCCTCTGCATCCAAATTAGCTGAGTCAGTGTTGCACATGGGATGAGCACACAGGCGTGTGCTCTGCCCGTGTGAAAATTCAAGTTGTTCTTTGAGTTAAGTCAGATTGTAGCACAGCCATAGACAGGGGCGTGTGCTCAAGCCGTGTCAAAACCCCTGTAGGTTCGAAATAAAAATAAATTTAGCACCGGCCAGGGACATGGGCATGTGTGACCGCACAGCCTTCTCACACGGGCGTGTCCCATCCCACACGGATGTTTGGCCCTGTTTTAAGCAAAAATTTTCTAAGTGCCCGAAAATTCTTGGATTGATTCCAGACTGCACCCAATGCACGTTTTGGGCTTCATAGGCCCATAATAAGGGTAGTAAGAGATTGCATGAAAAGTTTTGGAATGGAATGAAATTTTATAGCCCGAGTTTATGTATTCAAGCATGATTAAGTATGGTAATGCTTCGTACCCCGTCCTAGCATCGGACTCGAGTAAGGGGTGTTACATGGTCAGTCAAAACATGTTATACAAATTCTACAAGATATGCTTCAAGTGTGTATCATTGACTTCAATGGTAGTTGGGAGCATTCTTTGCCATTAGTGGAGTTTGTGTATAATAACAATTTTTAGTTGAGTGGTTAAATGGGTCCTTATAAGGCTATATATGATTAATTGTCTCATACTCCGTTGTGTTGAACGAAACTTGGAGAGAGAAAAATGGTTTGATCGGGATTTCTTCAAAAGATTGAGGAAAAGGTTTGATTGATCATAGATCAATTGAATGTAGTTTGAATAAACATAAATAATACGCTGATTTGAAAATAAGGGAGATCGAATATGAAGTGGGGGACAAAATGTTCTTAACGTCTTTCTGTGGGAGAAAATGATGCATTTGGACGAAAGGGGAAATTAAGTCCAAAATTTATAGGTCCATACAATGTTTTGGAAAGAGTTGGCCCTATGGCATATCATTTGGCTTTACTGTTGGAGTTAGAACAAATTCACAATGTGTTCTCTTTTTTTATTCTTCGGAGATGCAAATTAAATCCTTCACATGTTGTCTTGGTGGATTTTATTAAGGTTCGACTATATTTTTCATATGAGGAAGAACTAGTAGATATTGTAGCTTGAGAGTGTTGGAAAAATCGATTTAGAATATAGTGTTTTTAGGCATAGGGGAAGTTTAAATTTTTTTTTTTTTGAAATCATGCATTGTGATATTTGTAGCAATAAACCCTTAACCGAAAGTATACTTATTTTTTGCACGAGGCATTTAAATCAACCCTAACTTTCTACTGAAAGACCTTCTTTGCTATTCTCGAACCAAAAATTACTTTGAGTGTGGGCTCAAACAATCAGAAACCAATCTCATAGAATGAAAACTTTGTTTAACTTTCAATAGGAAAGTTAATTCTCTCTTCAACAGGTAACTATGCGTTTCCCCTAAAAATAGAATCTATTCTATAAAATAATTTTTCATTATTTTTCTGATAGAATAATGACGTTAATATAAAATGTGTAAATAGTTCAACACATAGTTCTTATTTATAGAGAATCAGTACAAGAGTTCTGTTTGAATATGGTCTAGTTAAATAATAATATTTTAATAAAAAACACAACTTCTACTTCAAGTAGAAAAGGTAGGGTAGTGATATGCCCTATGGGATACTAAGATTTGTCACTCATTTTGTTCCACAATACCTTAATGAGCTTTTCATGTATTGAGTCCAATTATATGTTTTATCTAAACTTTTATCCAAGACTTATAATTTACTCAACCAATATCCATTTTTTATTTCTCAAAATATTATTTATTTAATAAAATAAATTAACTCTCAGTTAAATTATTTTCTCACTTTACTATACTAATATCATTAAAGTCATAGAAACTTTACACTACTAGAATCTATAAGGAAATATACTTAATTGTCTTATTCAACAAATCCAAGATGACTAATTAATTTAATTCTTAATTTCAATTTCAATTATTTAATTAAATAATAATTTAAAGAAATTAAATTAATTTCTAGGTTATCTTTTGTACTTAGCGAGAAAACATATTCATTGCAGAAAGTGATATATGAGATTTATTTCTCTTACTTTGTTGTTTTCATATTATTAGTTTTAAGTGGAATTCGTTTTTGGCTATCTTGAACTAGCGTAGGGACCGATTGGACATATATAATTAGGGCTCAAATAAATTGTAATTAAGTTTTGGTCTATGACTGTTAATTATAACATTATTTAGTCATGAAGTTATTCCACTAAAGTATTGTCACACCCCAGTTAGGTAGGCCTACATTTTGGTAGGTTGATCAAGTTGGATTGATAAAGATTTGTGTGTGAGCTAAGTTTAATTCGCGAGTTTGGACTAAATTTTTTTTTACTTTACCCTGATGCTGTCGTTGAGAGCACCAAAAATATCATATCCCTAATAAATAATGAAAAAGAATAGTATAAGGGAAGTAGGGTCAAATCCTCAGGGACTGGGTTTGTACAAATGCTTGTTCCTCAAAATCTCAGACCAAGTCGTGCCTAAGAAAACCTGCGTTCCTGAAAAATTTAAAAAAACAGAATTAAAAGTTTTGATCTGGGAAATTAAAATAGAAACATAATTAAAAGTTGATTTGAAATTGCAAAAATTGAAACTAAAACAGTAGAGATAAATAGAGTTGAGGAAAAAGAAATTCTTATGGAGAGATTTCAATCTTTGAATGTCTAGATCTGCCCTGGGTTCAATCCTTGACTTTTAGATGATCCTTCTCAAATAGAATAAGCCAGTTATAGTGGAAGAGGATGCCTACAACCACTAGCTCTAAGAATTTAGCCTTATGATTTAGCAGAACTTGACTCTAGCCAACAATCGCTTTTGTGTGATCATCTTATGCTAGATCATCACTTCTCAATGGTGAATCCCACGCCATTTTGTCTCTTGGGCTCGCCAAGCTCTGACGCAGTAAGCTAACGAATCGATTGTGCAACCTTTGCAAAACATACAAAGCGGTCGCCTTTGCACACATTGAAAAGATCACCTTTTAAGGGACATGGATGGAAGCGTCAGCCTCATAATGTGGAGAAACGATGAATACTCATCGAGAAGGCTAAGTACAGATTGTAAGCCTCAAGAACCTTTTTTGGGGATTTTTGACAACTTTTGGCTAGATGGATTTAGTGGCTCATAGTTGTTGTGGAAAAAGAAATAAATATAATGGAAATGAAATTTTTATTAAAAAATATGAAAAGAAGAAAAGGCTAAACTTTTTGGGGAAGAGAGTGTTTACAGAAAAAGATGAGTGAAATTTGAGTCACTCCATCCCTTATTTATAGTGCTAGGAAAGATAGTCTAGTCCTACTTAAATTCCAAAAGATAAATACAAATAATTAAAGATAAATATAGATAAATAAAAATAAATCCTAAAATTAAATCTAAATAATAATATTTAATAATTATCCTAATATAATTGAAATTAAAATAGAGTCTTGTGATATAAAATCTCTTCTTTTGCACTTTAGCCCTTATGTTTTCCATACTTGCATTTTGGGCACCACCTTTTTTCCTATGTCGCATGTTGGTCCATTTTATCTTCAATTTAATGCTTTTTGCCCCTAAATTTACTTTTACCCCCAATTTAGTCCCTACAAGATAAAATACCATAAATAGCTCAAATTAGTAGGATCATACTCAAAATAATCATGCAATTAATACATAAAAACATTTCATTTTAAAGTATTATCAGATTCCCCCTACTTAGCCCATGCTTGCCCTCAAGTATGGTTCCTATCCACTATGAAAATTAGAATTTACCATGAAAGAAATACCATTTCAAAGTTTTATAAAAATCAGTCAAAAATGCATATGAAAAATAAAAAGAACCCTAAGCTTGCTTTAAGTAAAACTGAAAAAGCATCCCAATTAATGCACACAAAAATTAAAACCGACTTGAATTATTTCATGAAAATTGGGTAAATTACCAAACCTACCAAGACACCCTATTTGTTTCTACCTTTAGTCCCTGAATTTTATTGTTAGCACATCATCATTGTTTTTTTTTTTTTTGGTTTTTTTAACTTTTAATTTTATTATTATTATTGTTTACTTAAGAATATATTAAACCTTTTGACACGAAGAGAGATGACAGCCAAGCACCCCACCCCGGTTACTCAGCCCAACATACTACTAATTTATTATATTTTTTCTTAAGAACATATCGATCCTTTTGACGCAAAGAGAGATGACAGCCAAACACCCCACCCCGGTTACTTAGCCCAATACATTCTTAAAAAAGAATTTAATTCTGATTAGTGGAGTTTTACCTAACACGTCACACAACCTTTTGACGCGAAATAGGATAACAACCCAAGCACCCTACCCCGGTTACTTAGTCAGTCACGTTTTTAAGCTGCACTCATAACCACGAAAATATTACTATTAAACAAAATTTTAATTTTGGAGGACTTAGGAAAGACAATCAAGCGTCAAAAATAAGTTTCAGTAACCACCTTAATAGTCATGAACATATTTTAAGCATGCAATTGTATTAGGTGTCCGCTTTGCATTAAACTTGATTAATTTTATGAAAAGTAAGATAGAGTTAACTCTATTAATCACAATTATTTTATCCTAATAGAAATAAAACAGTAGAGATGAAATCAAACACGTAAAATCATAACTAACTCAGTAGAAAAGAATCATGCATGTAGGTTAAACAGTGGGCAAGTCATGGTCAAATTCTTGGGTATGAAAAAAGGTAGAATATTCTTAAAAAAATAAATGGGCAGAAACGAGCACAAAGCAGTAGCAACAACAATTTGACAACAAAAATAACAGATAAAATGACAGTAATAACAAGGAAGGCATCTCCCTACTAAAAGCACATGGTCCTCGATGTTTAAGTAAAAGGAAAACAAATAGGTAGAAAAAGAAAAGTTTAGAAAAATTCCCCATGTAAGTATTGTCGGTCGGTGCGAGTGGTGGAGAAGAAGAAGATGCGCGGTCAGCGTCGTGTGGAAGGGAAGAAGAAGCAGCGAGGGGCGGCGACGAGGTAGGTGACGCGTGCAGAGGCAGCTCGACTTTGGGTTCTCACCATGGTGGTTGAAAATCAGTGATGGAGGGGTGGGGGAGAAGGTGCAGCGACTGATGGGATTGGAAAAATGTGTTAATTTTTAGGGTTTGGGGTGTTTAGGTTTAATGTTTGGCTGAAGGAAGGGGTGTTTTGGGTGTAGGTTTCGGGTAGTCATGGAGTAAGGATGTGCTATTCCTAGATGGAATAAGGATAGGATAAGGGATGTTCGATACCTTTTTTTTGGGTTTTTCTCCATATTTTTGTTCTGTTTTACTTATGCAGAAGAAGAGAAATTTATTAATATCCAAACAAAATAAAGTAATAAATAATAAAATAAAATAAAGTAATAAATAATAAAATAAAAATAAAAAAATAAAATTTGGGTTGCCTTCCAACAAGCACTTGTTTAATATTTCTAGCTTGACGCCTCAACTAGAATTAGAGCTGTTCCAACTGAATTCTTTCATTCATATGGGCTTGGAAATTCTTCTTTTCTTCCACATCCACCATATTTGGGTTTGATCGTCCTTATGCCTCTTTCTTTGGTTTTGTTTTCTCCTCCAAGAAAATATTATGTGTGCCTGTCAAGGGGTTAATCCTTTTTAAGTAGGCTGTGGTCTCATCATTCTCTAAAAATGTGTGTTTGAGATGCTCAGAAAGTGGTTTTATTTCTAGATCTGGTGTTTGCACAATAGAAGGTAGAAGTTTAGTATCCATAGGAGCCAATAATTTATTAACAAATTCAAAATCATCAAACATCATTTTAGATTTATCTCCATAAGATGACTCAAAAGTTTCTTCTACTCATGAATCCATTATGTCGACACGGTTTACATTTAAGATTTCACTTGGATGACTAATAGCATTGTAAACATTAAACTTCACGATCTCCCTGTCAAACTCCATAGTGAGAGTTCTACTACGCACGTCAATCTTAGTATTTGCAGTACTAAGGAAAGGTCACCCTAACAAGATGTCTGAAGATCTAAGAGCTTTATCCTCCTCCATTTTTATCATATAAAAATTTGCAGGGTAAATAAGCTCGTTAACTTTCACTAATATGTCTTCGAAGACTCCTACGGGATGCACAACAGACCTGTCCACCAATTGAATGATAACACCTGCTTTCATCAAAAAACCCGCGTTAAGTGATTCATAAATAGAAAAAGACATTACATTTGTGGAGGCCCCTAAATCACACATAGCCTTTTTTATTCCCAAGTGGCCAATTTTGCATGGTATTGCGAACATGCCCCTATCTTTGCATTTCGCTAGCATCTTCCACTGTAACATTGCAGATACATTCTCACCAACGTTTACCCTTTCATTACATGTTAATTTTTGGTTGTTGGTGCAGAGCTCATTAAGAAATTTAGCATACCGCAAAATTTGTTTGATGGCATCCAACAGTGGTATGTTGATCTTGACATTTCTAAATGTTTCAAGGATCTCTTTGTCCTCTTTACCTTTTCGACATTGGTATAACCTTCCTGGAAATGGGGGTTGAATTATGGGCAATGGAGGTTTCGCTCGGACTTGTTCGTCATTTTCCAACTTTTTCTGGGCAATTTCTTGGCCAAGATTTTTGCCAGGAATTGGTTCCAGCACCTTTCCACTTCGCAGCATTACTGCATTTGCGTTTTGTCTCAGGTTCGATTCCGTTTGTGACAGCAGCTTCCTTTGAGAACTCATTCTCTCAATTGATGTGGTCAATTCTCTAATAAATGCCTCGGTTTTCTGTTGAAAATCTTTTGTTTACTGCTGGAAATCAAGGACATTAGCCTCTAATTTATTGACCAAAGTTTCTAGAGAATTACCTGATTCTCGTGGCTATTATGGAACCCGATTTTGGTATGGCTGGTTATATCGTGGGTTGGCCCTATAACTCAAGTTAGGATGGTCTCTCCTTCCTAGATTGTATGTATGAGCGTATGGGTTATATCACATTTGGGAGGCCCAGGAATGTTTTCCACAGCATCCAAATGAGCCATAGTATCATCATACAAACTGGGGCATGCATCAGTTGTATGTTCAGGTGTAGCACATATTCCGCATACTTGGGTTGGTTTTGCTTTTTCTGCAACAAGAGAATTTACAATATTAGTAAGTCTATCAGCTTTATCTTCTAAGGTTGAATTACTTAGCTGGTGAACCCTTCTAGGAAGTTTAAGATTAGCTCAGAATTGTTGAAGATTTGCAGCCATCGTGGATATCAAGTCCCTTGCTTGTTGGGGAGTCATGTTGACCAATGCTCCTCCACTAGCGGTATCCATCATGCTCATCTCTATGGGTTTCAAGCCTTCATAAATATATTGGAGAAGAGATTTTTCCGTTATACCATGTTGTGGGCAACTCGCACACAGCTTCTTAAATCGCTCTCAATAGTCGTAAAGAGACTCTACTTCTTTTTGCCTTATTCCAACTGTCTCCCTTCTTAACTCAACTACTTGTGATGCTGGAAAAAAACTTGTTGAGAAATAAACGAGATAGATCAGCCCAAGTAATAGATCTAGGTGGTAAATAAAATAACCATTCCCTAGCAGAATCTAACAAGGAAAAAGGGAAAGCACACAATTTTATTTGATCCTTAGTTCCCTCTAAGGTTTCATACTAAGACAAACTATATGAAACTCTTTTAGATGTTTGTGGGGATTTTCATTCTGCAACCCATGAAAAGTTGGCAGTAACTAGATTAAATCTGACTTAAGTTCGAAATTAGTATCTATTGTAGGATACGCAATGCACAATGGTGGCTGTTTGTCGGAGCTTCAGCCAGTTACCGAATTGTTTGAGCCATCGGTCAATGTGCTAATATCGAGTTTTTTTTAACCCTAGCATCAAGCACTTCTTCAGGTGAGTTGACTTCTACTTTTTCACTTTCAAGTGTTTGAGTAGGGTGTTCGTTAACCCTAGACTCAACTTCGTCGTCGACTTTGATTTCTAGTGGTGGGTTACTTTGAGTCCTAACCACCGCTGACTGCTTTTTCCTTAGCTTTGTTTCCTTGCGATTAGCTTTCGTAGTCTACTCAATTTCTGAATCAAACGCAAGAGTACTTAGAGTATATATGGTCATAAGAAACAAAAAAAAGGATTAGTACGTTACCAGTCCTCGGCAACAGTGCCAAAATTTGATACGGTCATTGAGAGCACCAAAAATATCCTATCCCGAATAAATAATGAAAAAGAATTGTATAAGGGAAGTAGGGTCAAATCCTCAGGGATTGGATTTGCACAAATGCTTGTTCCTCAAAATCTCAGACAAAGTCATGCCCAAGAAAACCTGCGTTCCTAAAAAAATAAAAAAAAATAGAATTAAAAGTTTTGATCTAGGAAAATAAAATAAAAAATAGAATTAAAAGTTGATTTGAAATTGCAAAATTTGAAACTAAAACAGTAAAAATAAATAGAGTTGAGGAAAAAGAAATTCTTATGGAGAGATTCTAGCCTTCGGTTGTCTCAATCCGCCTTGGGTTCAATCCTCGACTTTTAGATGATCCTTCTAAAATAGAACAAGCCAGTTATAATGGAAGAGGATGCCTACGACCACCAACTCCAATAATTTAGACTAACGATTTAGTAGAACCCGACTCTAGCCAACAATCACTTTTGTAGGATCATTTTATGCTAGATCATCACTTCTCAATGGCGAATCCCATGCCATTTTGTCTCTTGGGCTCGCTAACCTCCGACGCAATAAGCTAACGAACCAACTGTGCAACCTTCGTAGAACATACAAAGTGGCCGCCTTTGCACACGTTGAAAAGATCACCTTTTAAGGGATATGGATGGAAGCATCAGCCCCGTAATGTAGAGAAACGATGAATACTCGTCAAGAAGGCTAAGTACGGATTCTAAGCCTCAAGAACCTGTTTTGGGGATTTTTGACTACCTTTGGCTAAATGGATTTAATGGCTCATGGTTGTTGTGGAAAAAGAAATAAATATAATGGAAATGGAATTTTTATTAAAAATATGAAAAGAAGAAAAGGCTAAACTTTTTGGGGAAGAGAGTGTTTACGGAAAAAGATGAGTGAAATTTGAGTCACTCCATCCCTTATTTATAGTGCTAGGAAAGACAGTCTAGTCCTACTTAAATTCTAAAAGATAAATACAAATAATTAAAGATAAATAAAGATAAATAAAAATAAATCCTAAAATTAAATCTAAATAATAATATTTAATAATTATCCTAATATAATTGAAATTAAAATAGAGTCTTGTGATATAAAATCTCTTCTTTTGCACTTTAGCCCTTATGTCTTCCATGCTTGCATTTTTGGCACCACATTTTTCCCTATGTCGCATGTTGGTCCATGTTATCTTCAATTTAATGCTTCTTACCCCTAAATTTACTTTTACCTCCAATTTAGTTCCTATAAGATAAAAGACCATAAATAGGTCAAATTAGTAGGATCATACTCAAAATAATCATGCAATTAATACATAAAAACATGTCATTTTAGAGTATTATCACACCCTGGGTGAACTATTTTGTAGTGATCCGCCATCTTACAAAATCTCATTTTGTTTTGGCGAGCTCTTCCGCTGGCGAACATGTTTGTGGCGAACCCTTCTGTTGCAGACTTGTCTTTTTGTTATGAGACTTCTCTGGTGGCGGACACATATTAGATGCATGTCAAGTCTTGGGTAGGAATGTGTAATTGTGCATAAAACTTTGTGAGTTTCATTGGTTATGCCTGATTAATGGATTTGTGTATCACGTATTCTTATTGGTAGCTGGCCAAAAGGGTTGATTTGTTTGTGTTAAATTTTCCATATATATATATCAAAGAGGAGAGGGATAAAGAACTCTAATCTTCCTAACATACCTTTTTAGTGGCGTCAAAAACTGTGTTTTAGAGACCATGATTCTGATTAGTCAGTATTTTATTATTTATTTAATATTTATATACTTATTACAATGTCATATTAAGTTTTGGTTAAAAAATTTTAACGTTTAGATAATTAATTAAGTAAAAGGGACTAAATTGTAAAAGTTGTAAAAGTTACTTGCTATTAGTTTATTTGTGCTAAATAATTATGAAAGCATAAATGAATGGGTTATATGTTAATTTAACAATATTTAAAATGTTGTACGGTAGATATATATGTTTTAGTTAAAATTATATAAGAATTAATGATATTTTCATAAATAAATAAAAAAGATTAACTAAGATAAAATAATAAAACATAACTTTATCTTCTTCATGTTTGGCCAACACCATTGAAAATTCATTTTTGAACTCCTTTAAGTTTTGCCAAGTTAAATCCAAGTGAATGGTATGTATTTTCACCCGTTTTTAGTGATTTTTATGTTTTTTAGATTGTTGTAGCTTAATCTAGCTAACTCGGGGACTAATTTGTAAAATAGTTAAATGTTTTGAATTATATCATTGATGAATTTGTGATGTTTTTCAATTTTAATGGTAGATTATTAATCTTGATAGTCGAATAGGATTATTTTGTAAAGTGATTTTAGTTAATTTTAAAGTTTAATGACTTAATTGCTAAAATAGTAAAGTTACAATATTTTTTTTGTAAAAATATGATGAATATGGGCTATAAGGGGATTATAGACATTTCGGCTGGTCTTGTTTAGGTTAAATTGTGATTGAATTGAAAGTTTTGGGTTTAGGGACTAAATTGATTAAAAGGTAAAAGCGTAAAATGTTGATAAAGGGTCAGATATGTGAAATTAAGTATTTTATGATATTTTAATTGATTAATTGAATAAAATTATTATATTTAGATCAAGAAATGGACCAGTCAGTTGATAATCACGGGAAAGGAAAAGTCGTCAAGTAGTTGTCATCGAGTGTTGGTAGCTATCATATTTTGGTAAGTTCGTATTATATTTATTATGTTTGTTGATGTCTTGATTAATTTATGTGTTTGATTATATGAATTTGAATGATACTATGATCTACTGAATGGTAATGAAATAGATGAATTATGGTTTGAAAGGCAAATTTGAGCATGGAATGATCTCGGTATAACAGATAAAGCCTGTGTAAACTTAGTGAATAGCTAGGATACAAATGACATGTCATTAGGGTTTATATTCAGTAGGTACTATGTATTGGTGTTTGCTATGTGCCATTTATATCCAGTAAGTACTATGTACCAGTGTTGTAGTAGCAGGCACTTTGTGTCAGTGTTATATATTATAGGTACTATGTATCAGTGATGGATACCATATTGATGGCTTGAATCCTACACCTATTGCGGATTCTCTTAAGCTTGTGTGAGTAATATCATGTATCAGCTAATGTCCTTTTGTCAACTTGTGTGAGTATTACTCTTTCGTGTATCCAAAGTTAATTTACTATTGTTCTCCGGGCAAAATGGTTAACTATTCAAATGGAAATAGAACAAGAAGATGTGAGGAATTATATCTGGTATATGATTATTGGCATGTTATGTTTTGGTGATATGAATCATCAAAGTTTAATTATTTCAAATTTTTGAAATGATGAAATACAACAAAGGATTGTTAGTTTACGTTATGTATGATTTGTAATTAAATTTACAGGTATGTGATGTTTTGTTTTTACAGACTTACTAAGCTTTACGATCTGGCCAGAGCTGAATACTGGTAAGAGCATATGGTTTGCGACGGAATGCACAAGTATACACAGTCGTTATCAAGTAATAAGCAAGTAAAAAGAGTATCGTCTCCACAGGGACTATGCTTAAATCAATAATTGAAAAATTCATATTTACAAGTTGGTTAAGAATCATAATATTTAGAAGTGATGGATGTTAAAGTTAAATTAATCAACAATATGCAAATAAATTAACCTAAATGCCATGAAATGGTTTAAAATGCAATGGAATGGTTTAGCAATAAATCACAAGTTTTAACAACAATAACATGAATAAGCTAGAACAATTACAACACTCGACTCAATTCATTCATTATCTTGTTTAATAATGTTCCAGAAAAAATTCCATGGCAACTCGATCATTCATTAACTTGGAATCTAATATAAGTTCTTTCGAAGTCTTATACTTATGAAAACATGTATATTTCTATGTCAATATTTAACTAAGGATTTCTTAGAATTTATATGAAGTAACAGGGACTGGGTCGGTTTGAAACAATTTAATCACATAAACCTAAAGCTATGCAAGGTAATAGTATTCTTTTTGAAATCATTACAAACATTTTATTTATTCTGAGTTGTATATAAATTAAGCATGCACCTTCTAATTATTGTGTCCATTAATCACAATTTGAGTCAGATTAAGCAACTAATTCTAATGCATTCAAACATATTTTAATGCATGAATAATATGAATGATTTTAATTGAAAGAATAAACAACTTAGGCATAGAACAATATAAGCATGAATTGAATGAATTTAATTAAAGCATTGCAATTATTCTAGCTGAAACAACTTAAGTCATCACCATTAACGAAAAAATAGTCAAACAATTTGCAAACATGTCTAAAAACTAAGAACAAATTAAAGATAAAAGAAGAAGAATCTGTTGATGAATTTGGTGATTCCCTAAAGACTATTCGTGGTGGCTTCCTCCAATTTTCACGATTGCTCCTTTGCAAATTGCTCTTCAAGGTGGCTGGCCAAGAGAGTTTTTCTCTCAAGGAAATGCTAGCTAAAAGAAAATAGGAAAATGGAGAGCTTTAAGTGTGGAAGAGAGGAGAGAAAGATAAGAGAATGTTGAGTGTTGAGGGATTGATGGATGACTTGAAAGGTGAAGGGAAGGTTCTATTTATACTTGAGGTGGAGCTTAGGATTTTGCTAAAAATAGCAAGTGCATCCCTTAGGAATCTCCCATCCATGGCCGACCTTTATTTGTGGGATGAGGAGTTGTTGGTTGCTTGATTTGTGCTCAATTTTTTCTTGATTCAATGAGAAGGTTTGGACGCTGACCATGACAACTTGTTGAGGCCATTATGTGATCTTTTTATACATTTAGGGACCCTTAAATAATTGTTCCAAAATTTTTTGGGCTACTCTTCATGTATTTGTCGAATTTAGGCTCTTCTCCCCCTATTAGACGGTTTGGCAACCTAATTAGAGGCAGATTTAATTCTTGTTAGCAATCATCTTCCAAGCTGGGTTAAAATAATTCTCTAAGTCCAATTCATCAACTTGTCGTCCAGAATATGAAATAATTATCTTTCTTGCATGCGTGTCCTTATTATAGCTCCAAACATTGAGCAATTTGATGATCCAACTACAATATTTAAACAAGAATTTAACATGTAGCATAATAAAGTGAAATTATGTAAAATTACAAATTTTACTAAAATTATGACCAATGTCTTAGTATGAACTAAAATTACATAGTTAGCTATCTAAATGCTTGAGATATGCATAAATTCCAAGTAAAAAGGTTCTAAATAAACCTATATAATTTAGACTTATCACACTCCCAAACTTAGTCCATTGCTTGCCCTGAGTAATGTTTCATGCGAAGCAAACATTTAGGCAATTTTGCACAATATTTCAGTAGAATCAACTTTTCACATAACCATGCATGCTGATGTAAGCCATTCAAGACGAGATCGAGAACGACATCCTGTGAGTTTGCAAGCTACATCTGTTGCTAGTGTAGGCAACATTCGACAACATAGAGTTGAGTGTAAGCATTGTGGCAAATGGCATTCGAGAGAGTGTAGATTGCGTGATCACTCTGTTTTAAATGTGGATCAGCGGATCATATTCGAGAGTGTCTGATGCTAGCTGAGCAGAATACCGTTCAGAGCGCGCGACCGAGTAATATGCCAGCACGGGGTAGACCACCTAGACATGTGGGTAATACTAGTAGCAATCAGAGAGGAACGAAAGATACAACTGTTCAATCTGAGGCTCCTACTCCTGCCGGAGCCTATGCTATCCGTGCTCGTGAGGAAGCTTTATCTCCAGATGTTATCACTGGTATATTCACTCTTTATAACACTAATGTAATTACTTTGATTGATACCGGTTCGACTCATTCCTATATGTGTGAAACATTAGTAACCAGTAAGACTTTGCCTGTTGAGACTACTGAGTTTGTGATTCAGGTATCGAACCCCTTGGGCCGGTTTGTGTTAGTCGACAAAGTGTGCAAGAAGTATCCCTTGATGGTTCGAGATTCATATTTTTCGACTGATTTGATGTTATTGCCATTCGACGAGTTTGATATCATCCTCGGTATGGATTGGTTAACTGTGCATGATGCTGTAGTGAATTGCAAACGAAAGACCATTGATTTGTGATGTCAAAATGAGGAGATCATTTTAATTGAGTCTACTAATTTATACGGGTTACCGGTAGTAATATCTTCGATGTCGACTCAGAAGTATATGCGAAAGGGTTGCGAAGCTTACTTCGCGTATGTGTTGGATAGTAAAGTATCCAAAAGGAGCTCGAGACTGTGCCAATTGTATGTGAGTATCTGGACGTATTTCTTGAAGAATTACCGGGTTTGCCACCTATTCAGGAAGTAGAGTTTGGTATAGAATTGGTACCTGGAACGACTCTGATTTCAATAGCTCCATATCATATGGCACCAATCGAATTAAAACAATTGAAGTCTTAGTTACAAGAGTTGATAGATAGAGGGTTTGTTCGACCGAGTTTCTCTCCCTGGGGTGCACTAGTGTTATTCGTGAAAAAGAAGGACGGAACTATGAGAATGTACATCGACTATCGACAACTCAACAAAGCGACTATAAAGAATAAATATCCATTACCGCGAATTGATGATTTGTTTGATCAGCTAAAGGGAGCGTTAGTGTTTTCGAAAATAGATTTACAATCGGGTTGTTATCAGTTGCGAGTTAGAGATTCAGATGTGCCTAAGACCACTTTCTAGACGAGGTATGGACGTTACGAGTTTTTAGTGATGCCATTTGGGCTCACTAATGCCCCTGCAGTTTTTATGAATTTGATGAATGGGTATTCAGATCATATTTGGATCGATTTGTAGTCGTATTTATAGATGACATTTTAATCTATTCACGCAATGTGACCGAGCATGCCGAACACTTGTGACTTGTCTTACAAATTCTCATGATACACAGTTGCATGCGAAGTTCAGTAAATGCGAGTTCTGGGTACGAGAAGTCAGTTTTTTGGGGCATGTTGTTTCAGCATCAGGTATCTGGGTTGATCTAAACAAAATTTCGGCTATACTTGATTGGAAACCTCCGAGGAATATTTCAGAAGTTCAGAGCTTTTTAGGACTCGCTGGCTATTATAGACGGTTTGTGAAAGGCTTTTCGATGATAGCGATGCCCATGACAAGATTACTCCAGAAAGATGTTAAGTTTGAGTGGTCGAAAAGATGTCAGAAAAGTTTTGATCAGTTGAAAACACTTCTGACTGAAGCTCTAGTTCTAGTTCAACCAGAATCGGGTAAAGAATTTGTGATTTACAGCGATGCATCTCTAAACGGACTTGGCTGTGTTTTGATGGAAGAAGGTAAAGTTGTAGCTTATGCCTCGAGACAGTTAAAGCCTCATGAGAAAAATTATCCGATGCACGATATTAAATTAGCTGCTATTATTTTTGCTTTGAAGATTTGGCGCCACTATTTGTTTGGTGAAAAGTGTCACGTCTACTCGAATCACAAAAGTCTTAAATACTTGATGACTCAGAAAGAATTGAATTTGAGGCAGCGACGATGGTTAGAGTTGCTCAAAGATTACGAACTTGTAATTGACTATCATCTGGGAAAGGCTAATGTGGTTGCTGATGCTTTAAGTCGAAAGTCACTGTTTGCTTTGCGTACGATAAATGCGCATTTGGCTATATCCGTTGATGGTGCATTAATAGCTGAATTAAAAGCAAAACCATTACTTGTGCAACAGATTTGTGAAGCTTAGAAAGTTGATGATGATTTAGCGGTAAAACTAACTCAATGTGATTTCAAAGTTGATTTAGAGTTTCGGATTGATGTGAATGATTGTTTGAGATTAAGGAACCAGTTATGTATTCCAAAGAATTCAGAGTTGTTACAGATGATTTTGAATGAAGCTTATAATAGTCAGACGTCGATTCATCCGGGTAGCACAAAAATGTATAACGATCTCAAACAGCATTATTGGTGGCATGGTATGAAACGAGACATTTCTGACTTAGTTTTGAAATGTTTAATATGTCAGCAAGTGAAAGCTGAGCATCAGGTGCCTTCTGGATTGCTTCAGCCGATCATGATACCTGAATGGAAATAGGACCGAGTCACGATGGACTTTGTATCGGGTTTACCGTTAACATCGAGCAAGAAAGATGCAATTTGGGTTATAGTTGATAGATTGACAAAATCCGCTCACTTTATTCCGGTCAGTACTGATTACTCGCCAGATAAATTAGCGAAATTGTATATTTCTCAGATAGTACGTTTGCACGGAGTACCTATTTCTATCATTTCAGATAGGGATCCGAGATTTACATCGCGATTTTGGAAGAAACTGCAAGATGCACTAGCTACTAAACTGTATTTTAGCACCGCTTTCCACCCCCAAACGGACGGTCAATCTGAGCGAGTCATACAGATACTTGAAGATATGTTGAGATGCTGCATCCTTGAATTTAGAGGTTCGTGGGATCGATACTTACCTTTGGTTGAATTTGCATACAATAATAGTTTCCAATCAAGTATTAAAATGGCACCCTACGAGGCATTGTATGGTCGTAAATGTCGTACACCCTTATATTGGAATGAGCTCAGCGAAATCAAGATTCACGGGGTTGATTTAGTCAAAGAAACGTAACAGAAAGTAAAAATGATCTGTGAAAGTTTGAAAGCAGCATTGGATCGTCAGAATTCGCATGCGGATTTGAAACGTAAAGATATAGAATTCCAAATCAGCGATAAGGTGTTTTTGAAGGTGTCACCATGGAAGAAAGTGTTCAGATTCGGTCATAAAGGCAATTTAAGTTCGAGATTCATTGGACCATTTGAGATTATTGAACGTATCGGACCAGTTGCGTATAGATTGTTGTTGCCACCTGAACTAGAAAAAGTCCACAATGTCTTTCACGTCTCAATGCTTCGCCGATACAAATCCGACCTTCACATGTAATAAATCCGTCGGAGATTGAAATTCAGCCTAATTTGAGTTATAAGGAGGAACCAATTCGCATACTAGCTCACGAGGTGAAAGAATTGCGAAATAAGAAAATCTCGTTGGTAAAAGTATTATGGCAAAAACTCGGGATCGAGGAAGCAACTTGGGAGCTTGAAAGTTCGATGAAAGAACGTTATCCGAATCTACTTATTGATAAGATTTTCGAGGATGAAAATGCCTAAGGGGGGAGATTGTAATAGCCCAAATTCAACCTTAACCGGAACGGTGGTTTCAGAACCACGATTCCGAGTCAGAAAAATTTATAAGTATTAATTTTTGTGTTTATTATGCGTGAAATTATTTGTGTGAAAATTTCGTTTTAAAATTTCATCGTTAAAATAACCGATTTGATCAAAAGGATTTAATTGGTATAAGATAAAAACTTATTGGTTTGTTGTGTGATGGCTAATTTGAAAATGTTTTTATTTTTAGAAGTATTTAAAAGGTAAATTTACCATTTATTTTTAAATGGTACGGCAATGGCTTGAAATTGGTATTTAAGTATGTTATTTAAGGTTATATTTGGAAATAAATTATGAAACAAAGATGATATATAACATAAATAAAAAAATGGAAAAATACAACATGCAAAAAGCCATCTTTGAGTGCCGAAGGTAAAGAGAAGAAAGATAGGAGAAACTCTCCCATATTCGGCCGTTGTTAGTTAAAATTCAAGGTTAGTTTGGTGTTAATTTGGATTTTTGTATTTATTTTTGAGTTTGTAGTTAGATTATGTAACTAGCCCATGTGTTAATTTTGGAAATAAATGATGTTAGTGGATACGGCCATGGGTGAAAAAAATGTTTAAAATTGATGTGTGAGGTTTGGAAATGAAATAAGAGTTGTGGTGAACAAATTAGGTATGAGCATTCCATATAATTTTATCATATGGAGTTAAATTTGTTCAGTTGATAAACGGGTGTTACATGTTTTATTATCGTTAAAGCCTATTTCTTTTGTGATTTTAGAAATAGTTGAGAAAGTGAGATTCGGCCATGGATAGAAAAGTTGAAAACTATATGTTGATGTTAGAAGATAAAAATGAATGTTAAATGTGAGTGATTAAAGTGGTAAAATAATGAAATAGAAGGACTTGTATGTTATAGAATGAAATTCGGCCTAAGTGTATCTTAGTGAATTTGAATTGCTTGGTAAATTATGGAATTTTTGGACTAATTTGTCAATGTGTATAAGTAGAGGGAGCGATTGTGCAATTATCCTAGTTATGTGATTTTCGAATGAATTAAGTTGAGTTATTGATTTATTCGAGTTAAAATTTCTTTTAATTAGCTCAAGAGCTAAAGAGGGCAGATTTGGATCGAGGGAAATTGAAGCAAGCCGAGTAGTCAAATTCGCCGTATAATATTAACCGAGGTAAGTTCTTAAGTGATTAAATTCAATTTCTTATACTTAGAGATTTGATAAATATAATAAAATTGAATGTGTGATTATTTATAGTTAATTGCCGAATGATGATAATATTAATTGATATGATTTGGCTATATGTTAATTGTGCCGTATGTGACTAGAAGAATTGAGATAAATTAGCTAAGGAGTGAATAGTGTCGAATGTGACTAGCATGATTGAGTTAAAATAGACTTGGTAATACAATGTGCTGAATGGGTGTTTGAATGAATGATTTGAGCCGAATGTGGCTAGAGCGTTGAATTGAAATAGATAGGATGATACAAAGTGCCGAATGTGTTTTAAATTAAAGGAATGGTTTAATTTGATGTATGTTAATGTGGTTGAATGTGACTTATAATGTGTGTAACCTTAGCAATGAGCTATGAGGTGAATGGTTGTAATATACGGGCAAAAAGCCTAGCAGGCATCCTTGCCGGTGCTATAATTCAGGTTAAAAGCCTAGCAGGCTTAATGCCGTTGTACGATTTCAGGCTAAAAGCCTAGCAGGCATGGTGTTGTTAAAATTTTGATTCGGGTTGACACCTAGCAGGCTATATGCCGGTGTGATGTGTTGAGATGTCAAATTGTATATATATGTATATGAAATAAATGTCTTGTAAATAGCTATGTTTGTCGTATGATTTTGAATCTGATTGATTTATGAGCCTTGTTCAAATATTGCGCTTTGGTTTCGAAATGTCTCTTAACCCTCTCCGGCGACGGACACAAGATAATTAGGTGTTACATCTTATTGGTATCAATTTATGCTCACAAACTCTTCTTACTGATAAGTCGTTCACATGCAAATATTATTCCCAACATTAAGTAAAATAAAATGTTAACATAAGTCATAATTTACATGCATTTCAAATTCATATATAAAATCTATCATTCAACAAAATTTCCTTATCTAATTAGACAAACGATTCTAAGGTTTAATTAATGGTCTTTATATGTTGTACTTAGTAATTTCTTTCCACTAATGTAGTCGACATAATTATCAAAATCAATAGGTATTTTATAAGGTTGTAATGGGGCTTGGCTCAATGTACGGATAAAGAGAAGTGATTTTTAGGCTAAAACCCTGAACTTGCCTTGGATATTCATAGCACAATCCACTTTACTAATTAAGTTAATTGTAACAGCCCGTTTTTAGTGAAATTAGAATAGTGGTTTTGAGACCACAAATCTGAAGTCAGAAAATTTATTCTATTATTATTTTATGGTCTACATCATGATAGTATTACCGTATAAAAATTTCGTTAAGAAATTTTACCTTTTGCATCTTCAATTTGATAAAATGGAATACATCGTGTAAAGTGCAAAAGTTTGTGTAATTAGACCATAATAGTGATAATGAATTATAATGGCTTGGCATTTTATGTAATTATTAAAGTTTATAAAGGTTAATTAAGTAAAATAGTAATAAATGATAAAAAAATAAAACAGTTTAATATCATCTTCCATTATCATCTTTTCAACCATTTTCACAAAGAAGAAAACCATTTTTGGATGCTAGGATTCGGCCATGCCTATATTGTCCAATTAGGTATGATTTTTGTCCCGTTTTTTAATTATTTTTATGTTTTTGGGATCGTTGTAGCTTAATCTAGCTAGCCTGGGGACTAATTTGTAAAATTGTTAAACTGTTAGGGTTTTACTATTGATGAATATGCTTAAGTTATGAAGTTTGATGATTGAAAATGAATGATTGTTGTTAGATAAACAACTTTTGTAAAGGAATTTTTAGTAAAATTGTCAAATAGAGACTAAATTGAAAAATAGGAAACATTACACGGTTGAATTGTGAAATAATTGAAGTATAGTACATGTTACAGATCTATTTGATATTCGGCCATGGTGGGTTGTGGTGAAAGAGTAAATTTCCATTTTTATAAACTAGTGACTAAATTGCAAAGAAATTAAGTATTGGGGCAAAATGGTAATTTTGCCAAAAATGTGTGTTGGACTAAATTGAATGCAAAATATATTGAATTGGATTAAATTTATCCATATAGATCTAGTCAGACCTCGTACGGAGTTAGATCGAGGCAAAGAGAACCTTGGATTAATCGCCTCCGTATTTACGTGTACTTGTTGAGGTAAGTTTGTGTAATTAAATTGAGTATTTATATGTTTTAATTGAATTATATGTATACAATTTGTATAATTGCCATGTATAAATATCGATTACATATCCAATGGCGTTCGATGATTACCGAGCCCAGTTTAAACTTTCGGAATTCGTACGAGACAAATGACATGTCATTAGCGTTACCAAATTGGTTGTGGTCCTGCTTGTGTTGCGGACATAACACAACTTGTATGAGTTTATCAATTTCAGCTCATATGAGCTTACCTCTTTCTAGCTCATGTGAGCATACCAATTCATAGCTCGTTTGAGCATATATGTACAGGAATTGGTGGATTACAGTTTAGCACACTATGTGTGAGCTATCCTGAGTATCCAACAATATTCTAAATGGTTCAACGGGCAATGTTCTTTTACGAGATGATATGAGTTCGATACAAACTATTACATGTATATACATGAAATACATGGAAATGATATTACATGATATATTGAAACATGAAATGGATGATACATGTATATGAAACTTGCTTAGTGGTTATGTTCATCCATGTTATTTGGCTATTATATGTGTTTTACATGGCTAACATGTTGGTGTATATGTGCTTAGGCATTTGGCCAAATTGAGTTGGGATATGCTATGTTGACTTACCTAAATTGTGACTAAATGGTAAGTTAAATCCTATGTTATACGAACTTAATAAGCTTAATTGCTTACTCAGTGCATTTTTCGTGTTTTTAGTGAATCGAAAGCTTGTTTGGGTTGAAAGCTTGTTGGAGCTATATCACACTATGCATCAGCTCTTTTGGTACTTTCGGTTGGTTTAATTTTGGTTATAATGGCATGTATAGGTTATTTTGGCTAATGATGGCCTATATGCTTTGTTGATAATTTGGCCATTTGTTTGGCTTGTGTTTGCTATATTTTGGATGTGTATAAGTTGCCTTAATATGGTTGATATGTGGTTGAGTTATGGAAAAATGAAATTGTTGTTGAATGTGCACATTGGATATGTCATATAGTTGTTGTAAATTGGTGCTTTGTTGTGGAAGGCATATATGTATATTGATGTTAGTTTAGAATGGTATAATTTGTACCAATTGAGAAGTTTTGTTATGTTTTGGTAAGTAAGCTAAATAGCATGAAATGATGCAAATTGCTTAGAAGGTTGTTGGCTTATTTGGTCAAATTATGTACATAATTATACATGCTATGAATTGTCATTTGAGGTGCTTAAGGGCATATTGGTTGTGTATGAATATATCATATGTTTAAGGTTTGCTTATGCTTGATTTGGATGCCTTGCTATGGCTTGTAAGTATGTGTAATTTTGGTTGTAGGTACATGCCAAATTGGGTAAGAAAAATGGCTTGTAAAATAGCCTATTTTTGTCCACACAGGTAGAGACACGGGCGTGTGTCTCAGTCGTGTGTGATAAATGGCCAGGTGACATAGTTGTGTGTCCCTTGTAGCTTTCAAAGGGTTGCAAGTCAGTTTGTTACACGGTCTAGCACATGGCCTAGCACGGGCATGTGAGGTTACTTCGAAAGGGTACATGGCCTAGCACACGGGCGTGTGGCTTGGCCGTGTGACCAAGTTAGAGAGTTACATGGGCACAGACATAGGCTGGGACACGGCCGTGTGTCCCCATTTTGAATGCCTACACGGCCTAAGACACGGGCATGTCTCTTGGCCATGTGTGTCACAGGGCCTGGCCATATGGCCGTGTGACCCCTGCAGCTCTGAAAATTTTTAATGTTTTTCGGACTTGTTTCTATCACGTATTTAGGGCCTCGAGGGCTTGTATAAGGGACAATATGTATGATTTTGATTGGTTTTTTTTTATTAATGTTGATATGTTATGAAATGTAAATTCTACTCGTTTGTACTACAAATACTCTGTAACCCTATTTCAGCGATGGATATGGGTTAGGGGTGTTACATTAACACCCAAACTTAATTTTGAACTCATGATTCTGAACATTTTGATCATAACACTTGATCATACATCAACATTTGATCATTCTTTTTGAAGCATATACCTCATTTTGACTTCTTTCTCAATATTTTTTTTCACCAAAACAAGTAAAGTTTAAAATTGGTGCAAAGATAAGGTAAAACTTATGAAAATAAGGTAAGATGACTTATGATGCATGTAAATCAAATAACAAAGGCCATATAGCTCAAAGAAAAGTTTCAATCGTTAATTATAAATATGGTAGGCTTGAAAGGCTCAAATGATCCAAACAAAATGTACCTATATCATTTTTAGATTCTTATGCCTACTAGGATTTCGCTTCAAGAAACTTACTAAGACAATTCTAAAGACTTAAACCTTCATGCATGTCTATTTCTAAGGAACGTAAATTTTCATGGTGAAGACTATATAAGTGTAACACCCCTAACCCGTATCCATCGCCGAACTAGGGTTAAGAGGCATTACTGAACATTTCATAACATATTACAAACATATCTTACATGTCATCAAATCACAATCATTCATAATCACAAAGTCCCTTTAGAAGGTCTATGTGACCTTAAACATGCTTTAAAGAAGGTTCGGGACTAAACCGATCTCGTATAAAATTTTTCGAAAAACTTCAAAATTTTCAAAGTAATAGAGGTCACACGCTCGTGTGAACAGGTCGTGTGCCTCACACAGCATTAGACACGTCCGTGTGTCTAGGCCGTGGCAAAACAGGGCATACATACTGACTTAGGTCACATGGCCAAGGACACACCCGTGTGCCAAGCCGTGTGAAATCTGGAAGGTATACTGATTTGGGTCACACGGCCAACCACACGCCCGTGTGTCAGCCTGTGTGCCCTTTCGAAATGGCCCACACGCCTGTGCATCAGGCCATACGCTAGGCCGTGTCAAAACCTGTAGGGTATACTAAATTAAGCCACATGGCCAGTCACACGCCTGTGTGTGAGGCCGTGTGGAGCGCCCAGGTTCAGTTTGAATTGGCCTTCGAGCAACATGGCAGAGACATACGCTTGTGTCCCTGCCCGTGTGGGCAAAAATAGGCCATTTGCAAGGCCATAATGCCACCCAATTTGGGTCATCCCTACAAAAATCAAATGACACATATTTCACAACCAAAATGCAACAAAATTAATACCAAATCAAGCATCATTCATGCTATAACATCATCATTCAATTTCCATACATAATTCCAACTCAAATTGCACCCATTTCATGAACCAAAATCATACTAAAATCATATGTTTCATACTTCATTTTAATCCCTTCTAGAACATACCAAATCCTTACCATTTCAACCATGAAATATACCAAATCAACTTCACAACAAACTCACCAAAATGACCATTTCATTAGGCCATATATGAACACATTATAAACATCATATTTCATCACATATCATATACCAAAACAAGATCAATATCATCATCATTCTCAAGCCACATCTCATGGAAAGATTCACAACGTAAACATACCATAACTTCACTAGCCTATACATGCCACACACTAATATTTACAACATCAAAAGTACCAAAATATCATTTGATAGTGTGATGAAGATCCTTGACGATCCCCAAGCTCTGGTAGTTTCGATAATCTATAAAACAATGAAAACACACACAAAGTAAGCTTCAAAAGCTTGGTAAGTCATATACAAATATATTTGAAATATAAAGGAAAATATAAGCCATATTATCCATGGGATCCATAGCAAAGCACATACACAAGCTTCATAATTCATATCTAAATCACTTGTTCTCAAATCACTTGCATATAACTTCATTCTTTCTCATGCAATTCACATGTAAATCTTTTATAAACATACTTACCTTTCATTCTTGTATACCATAAACATTTCATACATACCTAAATCGAATGCTTATTTAAATACTCGTTCATTTCTCAATAATGCCCGTTCAATCGTTCAGAATCAATAAAGATACTCGAATAGCTCATAAAGCTCATACAATGCCATATCTGAGATATGGTCTTACATGTTATCAAATATTGATGCCACTATCCCAGACAGGGTCTTACACGAAATCATAGGCGATGCCAATGTCCCAGACATGGTCTTACATGTAATCTCTAATCGGTTTCAATGTCCCAGACGTGGTCTTATACGATATCACATCTCAAAATCCTATGTCATGACATATGTATCCTATACTATTCTTATGGTTCATAAGGGGCTTTCAGACGTCGTGATTGTCGATACTTTCTCAATTTCACATATTCATCTTCCATAGCCATTCAATACATTTCAATATCATATAAGCATTAATAATCCAATTCAAAAACATTTCTTGGCATATGAACTTACCTCGTACAGAAACGAACAGATAGGAGCCACTAATTGACCACTTTCGACTTCCTCTGATCTAATTCTGATTTCTTTCGTTCTTGATCTATATAAATTCAAATTTGACTATTTAATTACACATTTCATTCAATTCAATCCACAGACACATAATTTGGCCTTTTTAGACAATAGCCCTTATAAATTCACATTTTAACATTTTAGTCCCTATTTCACAAACACACAAAATCCACATAATTCATCAAAACCATAGCTTAGCTGAATTTTCATATTGCCTCTAGCAGCCCATAACTTCCATTTATTTCACACTTTAACCCCACATTTAGCACATTTTACAATTTAGTCCACAATAGGTATTTTTACTCAAAATCACTTATAAAACATGTTAATCTAACAACCACAGCTTATTTTCTATCACCAAACATTCAAAAAATCATGAATTCATTCATGCACTTCTTAAAATCATCAAAAATTTCATGAATTAAGGCATGGGCTAGCTAGAGCAAGATGCAACAATCTCAAAAACATAGAAATCACTAAAAACCAAACTCAAAACATACCTTAATCAAGCTATATGCTAGCCGAACCCTAAAACACCCAAAATGGCTTCTTCTTCTTTAACAATCGGTGGTGGAAGATGATAATAGGGATTGTTTTTGTTTTATTTTATTAATATTAACCTTATTAACCAATTTACCATTTAAACCTTAATTAAAACATTAACAAAGCATTTAATGGTTGGCCATTTATGTCAAATTCCACTAATCATGGTCTAATTACAACATAAGGACCTTTAATTTAATAAGCCATGACAATTAAGCACTTTAAACAAGTAGAATGCAACTTTTGCATTTTATGTGATTAAGTCCTTTTTCTCTAATCGAGCACACAAATGATAAAATTTTCACACGAAATTTTCACACATATCATATATCATGTTGTAAACATAGAAAATAATATTAAAATATTTTTTTGACCTCGAATATGTGGTTTCAAAACCACTGTTTCAACTAAGGTCTAAATCGAGCTGTTAAAATAAGACTAATGAAAAATAAAAGCATCTCATAACTAAGCTAACATATAAAAATAACCTAAATAAAATAAGAAATGATACTTGCATTTAAGCTAACTTATTAAAAATAAATCTTTTTCTGAGCATTACTTTATTTTAGCATACTTATGTGTGAAATTTTTTTTTTAAATCATGTAAGATTGGCCCTTATCCCCGTTTTAAAAAGAAGCAATGTCCTCATTGCAAAATAACAATGTAGTGAATAAGAACTGTACATCAAGTAGGATTTCAAAAAAGAGAGATGAGTCATGAAGACTGCTTAAGTACCAAGTCTTTGTTGAAAAATCCAATCCTTAGACATGTACATTCGCATTACCACACTACTATCCTTTTTACTAGAAAACAAAATTAATGGAAAGGCATTGACTTAGTTTATTCATAAATTGAAAATTATTCAATTTTATTGTGTATAAAATAAAATATTCCTAAAGTAAATATAAAATTGTCTTAAAAACAATACTACAAAAAAAGAAAAAGAAATCCCCCATTTTATTAATTTGTATCATCTCTTTTGTCTTGTTTTTCGTCATGGTAGAGTATTCATCTTCTTTAACATCAAGCAGATTAAACAAATCATTAATGGATTTTGATGTAACGGGTACCTTCTTTTTATGAATAAGAACTTCAAAAGCATTTGGCATAGTTAAATTGGCATAGAATTCTCGTACTAATTCCTCTTCAGGAAAAGATTGTGCATCACAAAATTGATTCCACTTTGAAGCCTCAATTTTTTTTTCCAAATTGACAATGCTACAATCATCTTATCAATGCTTTCCAAGTTGAAACCTTTTTCTAGAATCTTGGGTTGATTTTTGAAGATGAAATCAAAATTTTCCCTTGCTTCCTCATCTTGAATCACAATTGGGTTTTTGGCAGAAGTTTTTGAAGATCTAGTTCTCTTTCAAGTCATGGCTAATTGACAATGAGTTAGAGATAAAAATAAGAATGGTTCAGCGACAATGGAGTTGTGGCGAGGGCTTTGTGGCAGCAAGAGGGAAAGGTTGAATGTGGAGGCTATGACAAAACTTGGCTAGGAGTGGGATGGTTGCTATGGTGAAGCAAAGTTGCAGTGGTGATCGGGGAGATATGCTGCGACAAAAGGAAATGAAACAACAAAAAGAAAAAAATTGGGGACAAAGCTTTTGAGCTTTGAGGCCGATGATTAGGAAAGAAAATAAAGGGAAAAATAGGGCTAATGGCTTAAATTTCATGGAAAAAATGGTGTTAATGGGTTTCTATAGTGGTAAAATAGGGTAAATTTTTAGCAAAAATTTAGCTAAGGAAAGACTTGTGCAGCAAGGCATGAAGAGAAATAAGTGGCAGTAATTTTAGGGTTTTGGGGAAGCTTAAGGGTGGCAAAATTTTAGGTATTTTCCTCCTTTTCATTGTTCTAAGCCTCAAGCCCAAACTACAAAAATTTATTATCTGGACTAAAATAAAACTAAACAGAGAAACAAATTAGTACTAGGGCCAATCTTAACCCTCTTATTGAACATAAAATTAAAAGTAAAATTAAAATTCCTTTTAGGATATTTAGAGAATTTTTCTCGAAGAATTACATCAAATTAATTTCTTAGGAAAGGTTGGAGGGGTGACGAATGGTCCCGCTTAAGTTCTAATCTCCTTAGACATAATTAATTTAATGTACTAATTTAAGAAAAAATTCTAAGTCCGCCATTTTATTTAAATGAAAAAAACTAAAACTAAAATAATGATAGAAAAAGTGAAGATAACTCCCTTAGTGTCATTGGAGATCGTCACTAACCGAGGTGATGTCAAACGACCATTCATCATATACCAATCATACCCATCTAGAAAGAAAAAATAATCTTGCCCAGCAATTATGTTCAGCAATTGATCAAGGAATAGCAGCGAGGAATGGTTTTTTTGCATTGCTTTCCTTAACTTTCTGTCATTCAAACAAATTTGGCTACACGTGATTGTCTTTAATGGAATCAGCTCATTACCCATGATACCTTCTTTCTTTAGTACAGGTCCCACCCATGAAATGTTATAGATAGGATACATGATCCTAACTTTTACCTATTGAGATTCAAGTTTCCCTAGATCAAATACTCGAGATTGGATCAAACTCTTCTGTCTCTCGATAAATCCCTTTCCAATATCAAATAACTAATGAGTACAAAAAAAAAGATTATTACCTCGAATATTTGCAATAGTCCACTCGATACCCTTATCGTGCCTTTTAAAATTGGTACACCTAACTTGGGTGGCTCTTCTTTTGATCGTTTGGGTTGCTTGCACCCATATGATGATAGCTCTAATGATTCGAATTGCACTTTTGAACTGAATCCTTTTGAGTTAGCTTCCAACAAGGCCAAACATGTATCATCCTCATCTTGATGTGGAGAGTTAGATGAAATACCTTCCAATGGATTATTGAATTCTAATTTTCTAGTAACCAATAGATCTTCCTTAGAGGCAGTAGAACCATCTTTATCCTCATCAGGAGATCTTATGGTCTTAAGTGCATTAAAGGTCACTTGTTCATCTTGAACTCGCATGGTGAGTTCTCCTTTCTGTACATTGATTATTGTCTTGCCAGTTACCAAGAAAGGCCCTCCTAGGATGATTGATACTTCTTTATCTGTAACGCCCCAAAAATGCTAAGTTTTATTTTTGCATGAATGAATACAAATTGCATGTTTGGTGTGATGGCTAAGTGTTTGGGAATATTTAGGAGTGTTACGGAAGCCTAGGTTTAAGTCCTTGCTTTTGCAAAAAATTTAATTTTTCCTCTTATATTGATCTGGACGCTAGCATCTGGGTCTTATATTTAATTGTGAATGATTTATGTAATAAGGAGCAATGGGGTCTAGTGGTAGTGGCATAGCAAGTGTGGAAAGGAGGTCTGAGGTTTGAGTCCTGGATTAAGCTATGGAATATTTATTTTGCAGCTGTGACGCCTAGTATTTGTGTTGTAGTGGAATTCTACTCAAGTGGTTATGGAATTGGTCTTGGGGGAGAGATTCATAGGATATGGGCTTGGAGGAGTTTGGAAGTGATTCAAATCAGTAAGTTGAGAGATTGTAGGAGTGGATTATGGGAGCTTGAGGGGAGTGTTAGTAGTTGGCCAAATGTGGGATTCCCTATTGTACAAATTTGGCCATGGGATCTTTTGTCCTGAATTTGGCTAGTTTCTACTTTTGTTTTTCGGTAGCAAATTTCTTTTTCTTCAATTCGTTCTCTTTTGTTTGTGCGGGAATAGTAGCCAAATTTGGCTTGTGAATATTTAGGTACGTTTCGTGTCATTTTACCTTGACTCTGTTCTACTGTTCGGTACCTCGTTTAACCGGCATTCAATTCCCCATCTTTCTCTTTCTCCTAGTTTATTTGTCATAGTCGAACCTTCTTTCATCTCTATTCTTTTTCTTTCAATCAGTTTTCCCTAGCCGATTGCATCTTCTTTCTTACTCTTGCTTATTCTGTTTTTGCTTGTATTGGCTGACTCACTCTCTTCTTTCTCTCCTTATCTACGGTTTTCTTCTCTTCTTGACAAAATCTAGCAACTGCTACCTTGCTCATTATTTTTCTGCAATCGGTTCCTGCCTTAGCCGAATCTCTCTTTACTTTCATCTCTACTTCTTTTCCAATTTCGTTTCTCCTTTCTCTGTTAGGCCGAATTCTCATACTCTCTCCCTCTCAAATCTTTTTTCTCTTCTTACTTTGGCCGAATCTTCCTGACTGACTACTGTCGAAATTCAATTAATTTATCGATAAGGGTGTGTTGCAATTACTTTATTATTTCGTTCTAGTCAAGCTTCTTTTGGCTCTTTTATCAAGTTTAATTTTCCTTTTCTTTCTCTTAGGGGCTGAATATATGGGTGTCTCTTAACAACCTTTGATCTATCGAATCATGCTAAAGGTGGATTCTATTGTGGAAGCTTAGGTCGAGTTCTCTTCTCGTTGCAAGTGGTCTATCCATTTTTTGGGGTAAGTGCTTTAAGTATAATGTATTTCATTTTGGGACTTAAAATACTTACCAGTCAATCAAATGATTCTTTGAAGGTTAAAGTTTTGGAGCGGTACGTGGGAGGTAAATCAGGGGGTTTTGCGATTGATGGATTGGTAAGTGTTAGTGAATCAATCGAATCCTTCTCGATTTTGTATTTAGGATTAATGTTGAATTAAGACTAATGAGGGGTTATTATTGACCTTAGGTTCTCGATCTCAGAAGTGGTTCGACTACGTTATCGCAATAGGTGTGTTTTCACACTGTATAGACTACCACGTCAAGTGTCGAAAGACTGGGCTTTGGCCACATGGGCGTGCAAGCGCACATGTGATCGGTCAAGGCCACAAAATGTGAGCCTACATCGACAAACGGCTAGCATGAGCGATTTCATGGGTATGGGCTAAAATTGGCCGTATTGGCCTAACGAGCCTGTGGGCCTTATGAGCAAATCTCACTGTGAAGAGGGTAATACTGAGCTGAATATGACGCACACGTGGCCTAAGTCAATATTGGGCTCTGTGGACGACACGATTGCATGGGCCCAAATGAGCCAGCTGAGTGGGCTTTGGGCCCAATATCATTTTCTGTACTGTTATGGTCGCACGAGTCACTCGAGACGACTATGGGCTTACTGATGGGCTTAAGAGTTTATGGCCCCAAACTGATAAAAATGACTGAAATACCCCTAAAAGGTAAAATGACCAAAATGCCCCCATAGGTAAAATGTCTGTTTAGACCCTGTATGACGAATGGATTACTTTGTATGCTATGAAATAATTTATATATGTATATTTGTTCTGTTGACATGCTTGATAACATGTAATAGCATGTCATTGATGTATGTTGCACAACATGGGGCTGGGTTTTTGTGATTGGAGGAAGTATTCTGTTTTGACAGCTCTACTGCATACCTCTGATGGTCTTTAGGCCACTGATCTGGCAGCTCTGCTGCAAATTTTGTTTAGTGCCACATCAGTGCCATTATGTGGTGTGTAGGGATGGGTGGGCCGATATTATATCCCCACATGGTGTGTAGGGTTGGACAGAGCTAGTGTGTAGCGGTTGGATGGGTAGAATTTTTGCATGTTTGATTAATCTGTCATTGTACTGATTTGGGCCTTGCTAAGGCCCACTTTGCCTATGTTCTGAAATGGGCTCAGGCCTAGTCTGTTATTGTTACGAAAACGGCCTCAAGCTTAGATTGTTTCTGTATGACTCTGTCTAAAGGGATTTCACACTAGGTTTTTGTAAACTCACCTGGTGGTTTCACTATGCAGGTAATCCCCAGATTTAGACGGTTCGGTGCTGCGAGGGACTTGGAGACTGCCAAATGTTTAAAACTATTTTGGATTTGGTCTACTTTATTTACTATTTTATATTGGGTTGTAATAAGGCCTTTTTCTTTTCTTTTTTACTTTAAATCTGGATTTTTCACAATTGCATTTGAAAACGGATAGAACTAGGACGTGATTTTCATAAAAGATAATTTTTTTCAAAATTTCTCGACAACACAACAAATAAGTTATAAAGCAAAGCTTCCGCAAAGAATGCGTTATTGGAGAGTAACCAGTTAACTTGAACAAAGGATTTCATTGGGTTAATGAGTTTCAACTAAGAGAGTTTTCATAACATCTTTTAAAAGAACTACGTTTGCAAATACACTACATTTTGACATTGACAGACCCAGCCATAACTTCTAAGCCGAGTTTAAGGTGTTACATTTAGTGGTATCAGATCCATGTTACAAAACTTGACTATGGAGTGGGTTTTTTTAGAAAATTTGAAATTTTTATAAGTTGATTTTTTCAAAAGTAGTTAAGGTGATTTGAAATAATGCTATTGGACGTGTGGGCGACCGAGTCTACGGAACGAAATCTGTAAGTACTCTTGATACTATGTTTAAAACTGTAATACTAGGGTAACTCTAGATATGAGACTATGGTAAATACCCTAGATAGAGTAAATTGAAACTGTAGGAAACCAAAAACTATAGTGGAAATTCGGTCTGTGAAAACAAACTCTGAATCTCTGCTCTTCAATAAAACATCTGCTTAAATTATTGCAATTGTAACTAATTTGCATAAATTCTTAATTCAGATAATACGTAAAAAGAAAATGAGCAATAGAAGGGGTGCAAGAGACCGCAACAAATGCCATGGTAGTGCTAGGGCTGGGTCTTCGGTGTCTAGCCACATGCCCAACGTTGAGGTGAGAGAAGCACCAACTTCACCGATAGTTGAGACAGGGTCATTCAATTGAGCTGCTAAGGATGACGCACTATCCCAAGCAATGTTGAGGATTCTAGAAAGGGTTGCTGGTATTGTTGGGATGAATACCGTTACTGTGGGCCGTGGGTTAGTTACAAAACGACTCCGGTCAAATGGTGCGGAGATTGTTAGGGGAGTTTCTAGGGTGGCCCTAGTGTGGCAGAATACTAGTTGGAGGTCACCGAAAGAATTATGGATGACCTCGACTGTATACTGGAACAAAAGTTGAAGGGTCCTGTGTCTCTGCTGAGAGATTAAGGCTACCAGTGGTGGCTTATGGTAAAAGAGGGTACCCCGTCTGACCTGTTGACCTGGGAATTCTTCAAGGCCATGTTTCAAGAAAAGTATGTGAGCGCTAGTTATGTGGATGCCTGTAGAAAGAAATTTTTGAATTTGGTTCAGGGAGATAGATCGGTGGCTGAGTATGAAGCGAATTTTTTACGACTTAGCCGATATGCTCAAGGAATAGTAGCTATAGAGTATGAGCATTGCGTTCGGTTCGAGGACGGCATCAGAGACAGACTTTGGATGTTGATAGCTCTACAGAGGGAGTGGGACTTTGCAGTGTTGGTAGAGAAAGCTAAGATTGTTGAGGAGGTAAAATACACAGAGCGCCAGAATCGTGAGAAGGATAAGGGGAAAAACAGAAGGGATGTAGATCCCGCCAGTTTGGTTTAGATCCCCTAAAAAAGGGCCAGATTTGATGGGCCAGTTAGAGCTGGGCCCCCTGTTGCTGCTGCTAGGGCGCAACCTTATGCTGAGTGTGGGAGAAATCATCCTGGGAATGTTGGAAAAAGATTGGAGCCTGCTTAAGATGCGGATCGATGGGGCACCATATCAAGGAGTATCCACACAAATTAGTTTAGACGAAAGCTACTAGAGTGGGAAATGTGCAGCCGCCGAGGGGTGGTCAATAGCCACCGAGAGGCCATGGTCAGGCCAGAGGTGGAAATGGTATGGGCCATGGTTGGGAAGCTATTGGCTGAGGTATTGGTTTTGTAGAGGCGAGGCAGCCAGCTTTGGTGTATGCGGCACGTCGAGAAGATGGTGATGCCCCAGATATGATTACTAGTACGTTCTTGATCCATGATACACCTTTTACTGCTTTAATCGATGTGGGGTCCACACATTCATATGTTGCATGCTTTATGTCTGGAACGTTGGGTGTCTTGTATAAAAACACTACTAATGAGATGACGGTTATAAGTCTCTTGGGTCAGTCACTAAGAGTAGACAAGTTATTTAGAGATGTGCCTTTAGAGATGCAAGGAGCTACCTTTCCAGCGGATTTGATAGAATTGCCCTTCGGTGAGTTTGATTTAATCTTGGGAATGGATTGGCTAGTGAAGCACCGAGTGAGCCTAGATTGTGCTGCCAAGCATGTGGTTTTGAAAACTACTAAGGATGAGGAGGTAATCGTGATTGGGGAGTGTAGGGATTATTTGTCGAATGTAATTTCTGTGCTAAGGGCCCAGAAATTAGTTCGTAAAGGGTGTGAGGCATATTTGGCCTACGTAGGTATTACTGATGCTGAGGGCTTGTCTGTTGGGGATATTCAAACGGTGAAAGATTTCTCTGATGTTTTCCCTGATGAGCTTCTTAGGTTGCCACCGGACCGTGAAGTTGAATTTGGTATTGACCCTCTCCCTAGTCCGCTTCGGTATCCATTGCCCCGTATAGAATGGCACCAAAAGAGCTTGTTGAACTTAAAGCACAAATTCAAGAATTTTTACACCCGGGGTTTATTCGACCGAGTGTGTCTCTATGGGGAGCACCTGTGTTGTTCGTGAAGAAGAAGGATGGATTTAGGCGCATGTGCATAGACTATCGGGAGCTAAACAAGTTAACAATTAAGAATAAGTACCCTCTGCCAAGGATTAATGATCTATTCGATCAACTTCATGGAGTTTCAGTCTTTTCCAAGATAGATCTTCATTCTGGGTACCACCAATTGAGAGTGAAAGAGGTAGACGTGTACAAGATAGTGTTTAGGATACGTTATGGGTACTACGAGCTTTTAGTGATGCCGTTTGGGTTGACAAATCCACCTGCTGCTTTCATGGACATAATGAACCGTGTGTTCTAACCTTATTTGGACCAGTTTGTGGTGGTGTTTATAGATGACATCCTGGTATACTCAAGAACTGAGGAAGAGCATGATGCACACCTTTGAATTGTTCTACAACTGTTAAGGGAGAACCAGTTGTATGCCAAATTCAGCAAGTGCAAATTTTGGCTACGAGAAGTGACATTTTTTTTTCATGTTGTTTCTATCGAAGGGATTAGGGTTGATCCACAAAAAATCGAGGTAGTTCTGAACTAGAAACCACCTAAAACAGTGTCTGAGAGACGAAGTTTTCTGGGTCTGGCAAGGTATTACAGACGTTTTGTAGAGGGGTTTTCTTTGGTTGTTGCACCTTAGAATAAGTTGTTACGTAAGAGGTGCCTTTTGTTTGGACTGAAAAGTAACAGGAAAGTTTTGAGAAACTGAAGAAAGTTCTGACTGAAGCTCCAGTCTTGATACAGCCAGAGTCTGGGAAAGAATTCACTATTTATAGTGATGCGTCACACATTGGGTTAGGATGCGTGTTGATGTAGGAAGGTAAGGAGGTGGCATATGCATCTCGCCAACTTAAAACACATGAGGAAAATTACCCCACACATGGTTTGGAGTTGGCCGCGGTGGTATTCACACTGAAGATTTGGAGGCATTACTTATATGGGGAGAAATGTATTATCTACATAGACCACAAGAGCCTCAAGTATCCCCTCACTTAGAAGGAGATGAATCTTAGGCAGCGAAGGTGGATAGAGCTGCTTAAGGACTATGATTGTTCAATCAAATACCATCCTGACAAGGCTAACATAGTAGCCGACGCACTGAGCCATAGGGCTATGTCTGATTTGAGGGTGATGTTTGCATGCCTAAGTTTTTCTGATGATGATGGGTTGTTGGCTGAGCTTCAAGTGAGACCGACCTAGACTGAGCAAATTAAGAGTAAACAATTGTTGGATGAGTCATTGGTTCCCTGTTTCCGACAAGTTAAAAATAGGGAAACTTCTGAGTTTGGGCTGAATAGTGAAAAGGTGTTGTGCTTCCATGGAAGAGTTTGTGCACCGAAGGATTTTGATCTGAGGCAGTCTTTACTGTAGGAAGCGCACAGTAGTCTATACGCTATGCATCCGGGTGGAAACAAGATATATCGGGATTTGCGCGAACTTTACTGGTGGCCATGACTTAAGTGCGAGGTTACGGATTTTGTAAGTAAGTGTCTGACATGCCTAGGTTAAGGCTGAGCATCAATTGCCTTCTAGATTATTGCAGCCAATAAAGATTCCTCTCTAGAAATGGGAAAGGGTAACTATGGAATTTGTTAGTGGGCTACCCTTAACGCCCACTAAGAAAGATTCGGTATTGGTCATTGTAGATTGGTTGATTAAGTCTACTCATTTTATACCAGTTCGTACTAATTACTCGTTGCAAAAACTGGCTAAGTTGTACGTGGCCGAGATTGTGAGATTACATGGGGTACCGATTTCCATAATATCTGACAAAGATCCACATTTTACGTTTCAGTTTTAGAAGAAGTTAAACGAAGCATTGGGTACAAGGTTGGATTTCAGTACCGCGTTTCACCCTTAGATAGATGGGCAGTCAGAGAGGGTGATTTAGATTCTGGAAGACATGTTAAGAAGTTCTGTGATTGATTTTAGTGGCAGCTGGGAGGACTACTTGCCGTTGGCGAAGTTCGCATATAATAATAGTTTTTAGTCCAGTATTCAAATGGCACCGTACGAAGCATTGTATGGTCGTAGGTGCCGTACTCCTACGTGTTAGACTGAGTTGGGCGAGCAGTGAGTTTTTGGGCCTGAGTTGGTGTCTGATACAAAGGATAAGGTGAAATTGATTCGAGACTGATTGAAAGAAGCGTTTGATAAGTAGAAGTCTTAAACAGAGCTTAAGCGCCGTGAGATTGAATATTCTATGGGGGAGTATGTTTTTCTCAAGGTTTCCCCATGGAAGAAGATAGTAAGGTTTGGACGAAAGGGTAAGCTAAGCCCTAGGTTCATTGGGCCTTACCGTGTACTAAAGAGCGTGGGACCAGTTGCCTACCAGCTCGATTTGCCTCTAGAGTTGGACAAAATACATGATGTGTTCCACGTTTCTATGCTAAGGTGGTACCACTTTGACCCTTCGCATATTTACCAGTTGAGGAGATTGAGATTAGACCTGATCTAACCTTCGAAGAAGAGCTAGTATAGACATTAGATCGTGATATTAAGGTCCTGCATAAGAAGTCGGTCCCACTGGTGAAAGTGTTATAGCGTAATCATGGTTTAGAGGAAGCGATGTGGGAACTAGAAGGGGCGATGCAATAGCAATACCCTCACCTATTCTGAACAGGTAAATTTTAAGGTCGAAATTTCTTTTAGGGGGTAGAGTTGTAACGCCCCAAAAATGTTAAGTTTTCTTTTTGCATGAATGGATACAAATTGCATGTTTGGTGTGATGGGTTAGTGTTTGGGAATATTTAGGAGTGTTAGGAAAGCCTAGGTTTAAGTCCTTGCTTTTGCAAAAATTTTAATTTTAGCTTTTATATTGATCTGGATACTAGCATCTGGGTCTTATATTTAATTGTGACTGATTTATGTCATAAGGAGCAATAGGGTCTAGTGGTAGTAGCGTAGCAAGTGTGGTAAGAATGATTAAGGTTCAAGTCTTGGATTAAGCTATGGAATATTTATTTTGCAACTGTGATGCCTAGTATTTATGTTGTAGTGGAATTCTGCTCAAGTGGTTGTGGAATTGGTCTTGCGGGAGAAATTCAAGGGATATGGACTTGGAAAAGTTTGGAAGTGATTCAAATCAGTAAGTTGAGAGATTATAGGAGTGGATTATGGGAGGTTGAGGGGAGTGTTAGTAGTTGGCCGAATGTGGGATTCCCTATTGTGCAAATTCAATCATAGGATCTTTTATGCCGAATTTGGCTAGTTTCTGCTTTTGATTTTTGGTTGCTAATTTCTTTTGCTTCATTTTGTTCTCTTTTGTTTGTACAGGAATAGTAGTCAAATTTGGCTTGTGACCATTTGGGTACGTTTCGTGTCATTTTACCTTGACTCTATTCTACTGTTCGGTACCTCGTTTCACCGGCATTCGACTCCCCATCTTTCTCTTTCTCCTAGTTTATTTGTCATAGCTAAACCTTTTTTCCTCTCTATTCCTTTTCTCTCAATCAGTTTTCCCTAGCCGATTGCATCTTCTTTGTCACTCTTGCTTATTCGGCTTTTGCTTGTTTTGGTCGAGTCACTCTCTTTTTTCTCTTCTTATTTACGATTTTCTTCTCTTCTTAACCGAATCAAGCAGCTGCTACCCTACTCATTGTTTTTCTACAATCGGTTCCTACCTTAGCCGAATCTCTCTTTACTCTCATCTATACTTTTTTTTTCCAATTTTGTTTCTCCTTTCTCTGTTAGGCTGAATTCTCATACTCTCTCCCTCTCAAATCTTTTTTCTCTTCTTGCTTTGGCTAAATCTTTCTGACTGACTACTACCGAAATTCAATTAATTTATCGGTAAGAGTGTGTTGCAATTACTTTATTATTTCATTCTAGTCAAGCTTCTTTTGGCTCTTTTATCAAGTTCAATTTTCCTTCTCCTTCTTTTGCGGGTTGGATGTATGGGTGTCTCTTAACAACCTTTGATCTGCCGAATCATACTAGGGGTGGATTCTATTGTGGAAGCTTAGGTCGAGTTCTCTTCTCGTTGCAAGTGGTCTATCCATTTTTAGAGGTAAGTGCTTTAAGTATAATGTATTTCATTTTGGGACTTAAAATATTTACCAGTCAATCAAATGATTCTTTGAAAGTTAAAGTTTTGAAGCGGTACATGGGAGGTAGATCAGGGGGTTCTGCGATAGGTGGATTGGTACGTGTCAGCGAATCAATAAAATCTTTCTCGATTTTTTATTTAGGATTAATGTTGAATTAAGACTAATGAGCTATTGTGATTGACCTTAGGTTCTCGATCTCAGAAGTAGTTCAATAACGTTATCGCAACAGATGTGTTTTCACACTATATAGACTACCACGTCACGTGCCGAAATGCCAAAATGCCGAAAAGCAGAAAGATTGGGCTTTTGGAAACATAGGCGTGCGAGTGCACATGTGATCGGCCAAGGCCATGAAATGTGAGCCTACATTGAGAAACGGCCACCATGAGCGATTTCATGGGCCTAGGCCGAAATGAACCGTATGGGCCTAACAAGCTTGTGGGCCTTATGAGCAAATCTCACCGTGAAGAGGGTAATACTGAGCTGAATACGACGCATACATGGCCTAAGTCAATATTGGGCTCTGTGGGCCACACGGTTAGGTGGGCCCAAATGGGTCAGCTCAGTGGGATTTAGGCCCAATATCATTTTTCTATACTGTAATGGTCGCACGGGTCACTCGAGATGACCATGGGCTTACTGATGGGCCTAAGAGTTTATGGGCCCAAACTGATAAAAATGATCGAAATACTCCTAAGGGGTAAAATGACCAAAATGCCCCCGTAGGTAAAATATCTGTTTAAAACCTGTATGACATATGGATGACTTTTATGCCATGAAATAATTTATATATGTATATTTGTTCTGTTTACATGCATGATAATATGTAATAGCATGCCATTGATGTATGTTGCACAACATGGGGCTGGGTTTTTGTGATTGGAGGAAGTATTTTGTTTTGGCAGCTCTGTTGCATACCTCTGATGGTCTTTAGTCTACTAATCTAGAAGCTCTACTGCAAATTCTGTTTAGTGCCATATCAGTGCTATTATGTGGTGTGTAGGGATGGGTGGGCCGATATTATATCCCCACATGGTGTGTAGGTTTTGACGGACCTGGTGTGTAGAAGTTGGATGGGTAGGATTTTTTTCATGTTTGATTAATATGTCACTGTACTGATTTGGGCCTTGTTAAGGCCCACTCTTCCTATGTTCTAAAACGGGCTCAGGCCCAGTCTGTTATTGTTACTAAAACGGCCTCAAGCTCCGATTGTTTCTGTATGATTTTGTCTAAAGGGATTTCACACTGGGTTTTTGAAAACTCACCCGGTGGTTTCACTGTACAAGTAATCCCCAGATTTAGATGGTTCGATGCTGCGAGGGACTTGGAGATGGCCATATGTTTAAAACTGTTTTGGATTTGGTCTACTTTATTTACTATTTTATATTGGATTGTAATAAGGCCTTTTTCTTTTCTTTCAACTTTAAATCTGGATTTTTCACAATTGCATTTGAAAATAGATAGAACTAGAATGCGGGTTTCATAAAAGATAAATTTTTTCAAAATTTCTTGACAACACAACAAATAAGTTATATAGCAAAGCTTCCACAAAGAACGGGTTATTGGAGAGTAACCACTTAACTTGAATAAAGGATTTCACTAGGTTAATGAGTTTCAAGTAAGAGAGTTTTTATAACGTCTTTTAAAAGAACTACGTTTTGCAAATACACTACATTGTGACATTGACAGACACAACCATAACGTCTGGGCCGGGTTTGGGGTGTTACATTATCTACTTCAAAATCTAAGGTAATAAAGTCAGCAGGAAATATGAACTTATCAACACGTACCAACACATCTTCAATTTTTCCTTTCGGATACTTTAAGGATCTGTTTGCTAATTGGAGTGTCACAGTAGTCGATTTAGCCTCACCAATACTTGGTCATCTGAACACAAATATAGGCATCAATTTGATACTTGATCCCAAATCGCACAAAGCCTTACCACATTAGGATTCGCCAATATTGCAAGGTATGGTAAACTTCTTGGATCCTTCAACTTATGAGGCAAACTACTTTGAAAAAATAAGCTACATTCTGTAGTCAGGGCTACAGTTTCAAATTCCCCAAACCTTCTCTTCTTAGACAGAAATTCGTTCATAACTTTCACATAGTTTAGCATTTGCTCCAAAGTTTCCACCAATGGAATGTTGATATGTAGCTATTTCAATGCATCCAAAATTCTCTTAACTTTAGTATCCCGTTGTTGCTTATGTTGCTAAAGTCTTTGAGGATATGGAGGTTGTGAAACTTTGGCTTAGACTAGACAACTATTTCGATGTAATGTCTCTGCATATAACATAGATGTTAGATTATTATAATTTATAAGTTTAGATTTTACCTCCTCAGAATTTGCAAATTCTCGCATCTCTTGTGTGGGAATTTCAACTGTTGGTTGATTCTCCTCTTTTTTGGAAGGTTTATCTTCAACCTTAACTACTTTAGGCTCCAAAGTCCTTCCACTTCGTAAAGCAACTCCTTTGTAGTGTTCCTTACCCGCATTCCTTGAATTTTCTGTGTCACTTGGGAAGGCTCCTTATGGTTTATTGCGAAGCTTTATAGCTAATTAACCCATTTGGTTCTCTAAATTTTTAGTATTGCTGCTTGACTTTGGATTAAGGAGTCATTCATAATAAAGTTGATAGTTGATAGTTGATGCGAATGTGAATGTGTAATGCGGACGTGCAAGTATACACATAGAATCAAGTAATAAAGTGATGAGTGAGTATCGTCTTCACAGGGATCGGAGTTGACTAAAATAATTGGTTATGCTATTACTATGAAACTGACTAATTAAACTGTGCAAAAAAATGGTGATTAATTGATAAATAGATGTAATGAAGGATTAATAAAATCAAATATATCTAAAAATATGGTAAGGCAATTAAAATGCTATGGCAATTCTCAAATAATAAGTGGGAAAGAGTTTGTATTGTTGAATGATAAAGGTTGGAATTACTTGGGTTTATTTTTATAACATAATAATGCCATGGCAAAATCTTGACTATTCTACTGCTCAGGAAATCACTACTATAGTCTGCTACTTTCGAAAGCCAGACTTTGAGCTATCATTCTGAGTTTTTGTATGTCTATAGAACTTAAGGATAATATCCAGATTTTTCTCCATTTCCTTGTACAGATCACAACTTCTATGTCTAGAGTGCTACAAATATCCTTTTGAATACTTATCTATGTCATCCGATTATAATCCAATCCGATTAATCTTTTCAGAATTAAATAAGATCTAATAACATGCTACACAGTCATCTATGTCTAGAGTTTGCATGCATGCATTAAAAATAATCACAAATCGAATGAAATAGTATCCAAATCAAAATCAAACCATGATCATTACAAATAATAAATATTCACCCAATATAATTCCAACCTAAAGAAAATCAACTCATGGGTTGAACATTCGAATCCATAATAAAAGCATTCAACATCACTACTTAAATTCACGAATCAGAAGTTCAAATAAAAAAATAAATGTAGAACTGCAGAAAGCTTTTGCTACTCTAGCTTTAACTCTTATAATGAGATTTGATGCAAAACCTAGGGCAAATTTCTCTTCCCCTTCCTTGCATCTATAATTCTTCTTCTCTGTAAGCTGCTACCTTCTCCACTCTTTCTGAGAATTCACGAGAATCTAATGCAGAGAGATAGAAACATTTTTCTCTCTTTTTCTCTCTCTAATCCTTTTCAATCCTATTTTTTTTCCTTCTTTATAGGTTCGGTCCCTCCCTCTTAGCATACACCTTTTGCTTCCTCCTTTTCATAGTGGTTTATCTGGTACAAGTACAACTAGTCGAGAGTGACATGGACTAAGTGCTACGTCAGCTTCCTGGAATTGCCATCGCATTCATCTTGGAAATCTAACCAACATTTAGTCATGACAATATTTCACTTCCTTTATTTTCCTATCCTTTATCTCTTCTCTTCTCCATCCTGCACCTATTTCTAACCACAAACAACACATTTCTTCCGTAATAATAGAAGTAACAAATGATAACATGTATAGCATAATCCAAGCGTTGTTATGTAATGTTTTAAAAATATATAAAAATGCAAACATATTTACTTAATTACAAACAATTAATTCAATCTGGAGGCTGGAAATATAACTCTTTTCAAGAGTTATCACTAATCCATTTGGTTCTCCAAATTTTTCAATATTGCTACTTGACTTTGGATTAAGGCATCATTCTTAGCCATGTACACCTTCAAAAAAATTCTCCAAATTGTTGGACTGTTCAACTTGTGGTGGTTTTTGAACTTGTTGATTAAACCCAAGAGGTTGATTTGATCTATGTTGCATGTAGGTGTTGTTCGGTCCAGCTTCTTGATTACTTTAAGAAAAAGTTTGGATGGTTTCTCCATGAAGGGTTATAGAAGTTGGACTGTGGTCCTTATCCACTTCTATTCTGGTTTTGATTCTGTACATAATAAACAGACTTGGGATTAGATGGAAAATTCTCAAATGAATGTATGTCCCCACAGTATATGTAGGAAATAATGTCAAATTGACTTGGTGGCTAAGCTGCAACATTTTTTTACACTGTTAGTAGAAAAATATTTAAGCATTGAAGAAATTGAGGATACCTAAGTAACAAGTGAAGTGAGAGCATCCACTTCATACACTCTTGCTACTCGTCTTCTTGAAGCTACTCGATTGGTCAACCACTGGTAGTTGTTGCTCGCTATTCTCTTGATGATGTCATAAGCCTTATTATAAAACTTAGAAAGGATAGCATCATTCGCAAAAGCATCTACCACCATCCTAGTGTATGCGTTGAGACCATTATAAAATGTCTCCAACTAGATGCAATGTGGAATCCTGTAATGAGGGCATTTGCAAAGTAACTCTTTAAATCTTTCTCAAGCCTCGTATAAGGATTCGTCATCTATTTACTGAAAAATGGTGATCTTATTCCACTACTTATCATTTTTTCTAGGTGGGAAATACTTAACCAAGAAGTGTTCTGCTAGCTCTTGCCATGTAGAGATTAAGCTAGGTGTCAATGAATTAAGCCATGCACGTGCTCTATCTCGCAATGAGTATGGAAACAACTTCAACCTCAATGCATCTTTGATTACACCTACTATCTTGAAGGAATCACTCACCTCCATGAATAATCGAAGGTGAAGGTGTGGATCTTCTGTAGGCATTCCCCTAAATTGGCCCACTGTCTGAAGCATCTAGAGTATCACTTGTTAAATTCAAACTATAGTGCCTTGATCTCTGGTCTCCTAATTCCTGAATTTATCTTATTAAGGAGTCGTACATCATACTGCCTTTTAGCTCGATCCCTATAATCAGCGATAAGGATTGAATTATGAGCATTAGCAGCTCCATTCCCTTGAACTTCTTTTTAATTTTCAAGGTCCATTTCTGTAGCTTATCTTTGGGCTAGTCTTTCTTGTCTCCTTTGTCTGAATGTCCACTTGATTTTAGGGTCTATAAGGACTAAATCGATAATTCGATCTATGCTAATAAACAACTAAAAAGAAAATCATAAAAAAAGATTAATTAAATAAAAATAAAAATAAACCAAAATTGCAACAAAATAATTTCACAAATAATGATTAAATTAATAGTCCCAAAAACTTGGTTCACGATGGAATTAACAAGTATACACAATAAAAAAGTATTTTTCCGAAGAAACTATGCTTAAATCAATAATTCTAAAATTAATATTTACAAGTTGGTTAAGAAAACACAATATTTTGTAGTGATGGATGTTAAAATTGAATTACTAAAATATATGCAAATGAATTAACCTAAATATAATGAAATGGTTTAAAATGCAATTGAATAGTTTGAAAACAAATTAGAAGTTTTAATAATAACAACACTCGACTCAATTCATTCTTTATCTTCTTTAATTGTTTCAAAAAGAATTCCAAGGCAACTCAATCATTCATTAACTTGGAATCTAATATAAGTTCTTTTGAAGTCCCATACTTAGGAAAACATGCATATTTCTATGTCAATATTTAACTAAGGACTCCTTAGAATTTATGTGAAGTAATAGGGACTGGGTCGGTTAGAAATAATTTAATCACATAAACCTAAAGCTATGTAAGGTAATAGCATTCTTTTGGAATCATTATGAATTTTTTGCTTATTTTGGGTTAGATATAAAATAAGCATGCACCTTTTAAATATTGTGTCCATTAATCACCATCTGGGTTGGATTAAGCAACTAATTCTAATGGATTCAAACATATTTTAATGCATGAATAACATGAATGATTTTAATTGGAAGAATGAACAACTGAGGCACATAACAATATAAACATAAATTGATTGAATTTAATCAAAGCATTGCAATTATTCTAGCTGAAACAATTTAAGTAATGATCATTAATGGAAAAACAATCAAACAATTTGCAAATATGTTTAAAAACTAAGAACAAATTAAAGATAAAGGAAGAAGAAACTCTTGATGAATTTGGTGATTCCTCGAAGACTATTCATGGTGGCTTCCTCTAATTTCTATGGCTGATCATTCAAAAATTGCTCTTGAAGGTGGCCGACCAAGAGAGTTTTTCTCTCAAGGAAATGCTAGCTTAAAGAAAATGGGAAGATGCAGAGCTGTAGGCATGGAAGAGAGAAGAGAAAGATGAGAGAATGTTAAGTGTTGAGGGATGACTTGAAAGATGAAGGGAAAGTGCAATTTATACTTGAGGTGGAGCTTGAGAGTTTGCTAAAAATAGGATGGGCATCCCTTAGAAGGAGTTGTTGGTTGCTTGATTTGTACTCAATTTTTGCTTGATTCAAGGAGAAGGGTTGAATGGTGACCATGACAACTTGTTAATTGGAGACACATTATATACACAGTACACAGAGCTTCAGAAGAAACAAATAAAGAGTTGAACAAATGCTAACAAGAGAAGACAGCTACTCCAGCCTCATCTCAAACGAAAGAAAAGTCGATAGCCCGACTAAAAATTGGAAAGATGAGTCATCCAAAGTTGGATTGGATGATACATTGCATACAAGAATCAAACCCAATTTTTTAAGAATTTGCATGAAAAAACAGCATTAGTGTACCTAATTATATGCTAGATATGTTCGGGCCAACGTATCCTAAGTAGGAAGAAGAGGAGCATGAAAGTGAAGGACAAGAAGAAAGAGTAGATGAGGAAGACGAGGAGGATAATGAGCTAGACTTTGAAGAGGATGATTGAACTTTTATTTTGGAAACCTCAAAATCATTTAGTCAAACAGTGATTCCAAAATGGGTTGTTCATTTCCAAAACACACGTTATTGAGGAGTTATTAGTTTTTAAAATGTGATATCATTTGAAAAAGCCCAATCTTTATTTAGCCTGTTTGTGTGATCTAGAGGAAAAGTTGAAAATCTTACGTCATTTTCAAAAGTACTTTCTTTAAAACATTATTAATTTAAAATCTTGTTTATAGCGGAGGCATTTCTTTTAAAAACAGTTGCGTACTTGCGTTTATTTTGTAAAAAAAATGTTTCTTTTTAAAACTCAAGTCCTAAGACTAGCAGTCATAATCAAAGCAAGTAAAAATACCAAAATTAAAGTTAAAACTTTAAAGAGGCCTTATTACAATCAAAAACCCAAATACTGAAAACAGAAATATTATAAAGTACTAAAAATTCTAATTTATTGAGTGGAGTGGCCACCGCTAGTCCTTCGATGCACCGATCTGCCTAAGGTTAAGGATTTCCTATAAGAGCCCAAACCTGGCCCAGACGTTATGGCTGAATCCAGCGATGTCACATTGAAGAGGTTATTTCAAGACGACTTTGTTTAGTTAAAATTATGTTTAGTGGAAAATTTGCTTGGTTAAAAACTTAAGCTTGTGACTTAGAAAAGCAAATCCTCGTAACTTGTTAAGTTATACTAAAAACCCATATTTTAATTAAAACGTCTGTATAAATTATTTTGAAAACCTTATTTAACTTGAGAAATTTATCTAAGTTGATGATCCAACAGTTGTGACAATAATAAACCCAAATGAAAAGTCAAACCAGAGATACAAGGCCTTATTACAACCCATTTTAAAAACAATAACTAAAGTAAAGTAATTTGAAAACTATTCAAAACTCCTAAGTAGCTTGCAGTGTGGCCGTCTCTGAGTCCTCTCCCACATTGAGCCGTCTACTGAGGGTCACCTGAAACATTAAATTAAAGGGTGTGAGTTCCGCAACTCAGTGTGTACAACCCTTAGCAATCAAATCAATATGCAAATATCACATTGGGCCTCAGCCCTAACAATATCGGTGGTCTTGGGCCTTAGCCCATATTGACCTCATATCATATCAAAATGCAATGCTCCCATCCCAAATCCAACCCTACACTCCATTACCCTTCCAACCCTACACTCTTGTGGGGATATAAATATCAACCCACCCATCCCAGCACTCCGAAGGTAGCACCAACAGCGGCACTACTCAAACGTTGCAGCAAGGCTGCTATTCATATAATGGGTTTAAAGCCACCGGTGGATCCACGGTCGTCAAGCGACTATGCGATCCTCACATATCTTCCTCTGTTCTATTAAACCCACCCAAATGCAACATACTTTTCATGAATGCAACATACAAGTTTTTTCCACACATTAAGCATTTAGGGGTATTTTAGTCATTTCACTACCCAGAGGTATTTTGGTAATTTTTACCCTACAAGGGTACTTTCATAATCCTACCCTAGAGGGGTACTTTCGTAATTTCCTAATGGAACGAATTTTAATTATGGATTTTGGCCCATCAACAAGTCCTCGCGGCTAAAGTGAACGGACACTATGCACCAGGTAGGATTCAAGAGAAGAGGAGGTAGGTCACTCGAACCGCTTAAGTACCAAGCTCTTCCTAAATCCAATCCTAGACATGCACAAATCCATTGCCACACCTTGGCCTAGCGACTTGTCCACAGAGATGTTTATTTACTTAATTAAGTTTTATGTAATTTGAGTGTTTATCAGAACTAGGCCTATAGTCCATTAAAACCCTAGCATGCATTACTACGATCCCATTAGGCCCACTAGGCCCAGTCATATTCATAACCCATTAAACCCAAACATACTTATGTAGCCCATTAGGCCCGATCGTAATCCAATCACACAATCAAGCATAGCAATCCATCATGCAATGTTACATCACAACTTTGCCAATTTGGGCCTATAAGTTCGACAGGCCCATTCGGGATTTCAGCTTTTACCGACTTATGTGTGTAGTGTATGTACACACCTGAATGACGACCCGCGCTACACTATCCTCAGCCTCAACCTACAACCAAAACCACTATCGAATCAATTCTATACTTAGACTACAACTTATCAAATCCTGAAGCCTTACCGTAACCTTACCGTGTACCACCAATTTTAATAGCCTCTCTTTCACTATTATTTTCGGATATCCTTAGATCTGCACCAATATACACATATTATCAACATCAAGTGGCTCTTATTCCACACGAGTCACCCCTATCAACCACATTTATATTCGGCCACCCATGAAACTGAAACTGAAAATAAGTACACTTACCACTTGCTAGAGATCTTTTCCACGCTTGGAATCTTTGAACCCTAACCCTTGTTAAAACAGGGTTAACGACAAAAAAAAGATTAGATAGCCCCTTCGGCTTTTACCAAATGCACCAACAATGATTAACTAAATACTTACCGAACTAGTCTCTGATCCTGTAGCCTAGCTATCTACTGAGTGTGCAATCGGCTTTTAACCACTTGATTAAGGGTTGTAAATAACAAAAACAGGTTTGTGATGAAAGAAAGCAAAAGAAATTGGCAAGGGTATGTGGGTATTCGGCTTTTAAGAGATTTAAGGGAAGAAATCAGTAAAGAGTTATAGGCATTCGACTTTTAAGAAATTAGAGATAATGTTCAGCTTTTGAGAGAAAAATGACTTAGTGAGGTTTCGATAAAAAAATGAAACAGAGAAGAGAGGTTGGCTAAGAAGTGAATTCGGCAAAACCAAAGAACCCTCATGCACATTCGACACCTTCTTAAATAGGTCATAAGTCGATTCTAGCCTTCCATAAAGTCCCATTTGGCACCATCACCTCCCCTCTCTCAATCTACTATTTTCTCTCCTTTATCTATACCTTAAATTTCTCTCCTGAACACTCCTTCCCAGAGTCCACTTTAACGCCACTACCTTCCTTCCATGAGCAAAAATAAAGTCCTAAAACCACCAATCTTAAGCCTCAAACCTTGGACCTTATTCCCTGCTTGAAACGCCACCTTGTAGCTCACCATGTAACACCACCTTGCCACTGAGCCATAGGCCCAACTGTGTCCTATTTTCCCTAAATTTGCTTAAAAGGCCTATTACCAAAGACTAGGGTTCCACTAAGGAAAATATTAATTTTTTTCTTATAGTCTTTCTTATCCTTAAAACTTCAAATAATCCTTGTAACATTTTAAGATTAATATTCTAACAGAGCTACCCACACAAGCCAAAATCAAAGCGCAGAATTTATAGTTTTAGGATTTTTAGGGCGTTATATTTCCTATACAGTAAAAATAAAAGGGTGAGTTTACGAAAACTTAGTGTGTAATCCCTTATCATATAGTTAAACATACAATATACAATAACAGTCCGGGCTTAAGCCCATTACAGAATAGTATCGACGCGGGCCTTAGCCCACAATACTATTAGTTGGGCCTTAGCCCATAACAGTATCAGTTGGGCCTTAGCCCATAATAGTATCAATTGGGCCTTAGCCCATAACAATATTAGTTGGGCCTTAGCCCATAACAGTATCAGTAATCAGAATGCATGATACACATAATCCCAACCAACCCTGCACACCATCTCCTGTCCAACCCTGTACTCCTGTGGGGAATAAATCGACCCACCCATCCCTACACTCTAGAGTTAACATCGGTTGCGGCACTAAACAGTATCGCAGCAAAGCTGCCAGTAAAATAAGTGGCTTAAAGCTATCAGTAGGTCCAGAGTCGTCTTGTGCAACCCGTGTGACCTTATCAGTAATATGAACGACATAAAGCCATCAGTGATATGAACGGCACAAAGCCATCAGTGATATGAACGGCACAAAGCCATCAGTAATATGAACGACACAAAGCCATTGGTAGTATGAACGACACAAAGCCATCGGTAGTATGAACGACACAAAGCCATCGGTAATATGAACGACACAAAGCCATCGGTATTATGAACGGTACAAAGCCATCGGTAGTATGAAGGCAAAAAGCCATCGGTAGGTCCACAGTCATCTCGTCCAACCCGTGCAACGTTAATAGATCAGTACACTTCCTCTAATTACAATAATCACATCCCCATGCAACATGTGATGCATAGTATCATAATATCATGCATGGATGTAACATACATACAACGTGGCATGCTCAAATACAGTCATACAGAAAGTAAGAGCAAAACAGTCACTTTACTTTATAGGGGTATATCAGTCATTTTACCCAACAGGGGTATATCAGTCATTTTACCCTATGGGGGTATATCGATCATTTTACCCTATATCGATCATTTTACCCTACAGGGAAATATCGGTCATTTTACCCTACGGGGGTATATCAGTTATTTTACCCTATGTGGGTAGATCGGTCATATTGCCCTATGGGGGTATATTGATCATTTTACCCTACGAGGGTATATCAATCATTTTACCCTATGTGGGTATATCGGTCATTTTACCCTATGGGGGTATATCGGTCATTTTACCCTACGGGGTATATCAGTCATTTTACCCTACAGGGGTATATCGATCATTTTACCTTATGGGGGTATATCGGTCATTTTATCCAATAGGGGTATATCAATCGTTTTACCCTACAGGGGTATACCGATCAATTTACCCTATAGGGGTATATCGGTCAATTTACCCTATAGGGGTATATCGGTCATTTTACCCAATGGGGGTATATTGGTCATTTTACCCTATGGGGGTATATCGGTCATTTTACCCTATGGGGGTATATCGATCATTTTACCCTACGAGGGTATATCGATCATTTTATCTAATAAGTCACAACAGTACAAAGGGGCCCAAGGCCCATTATGCGGCCCAAGTGGCCCAAAATGGCCTAAGCCCATGAGATCGCTCATGGTGGCCTTTACGATCAAACGCCCATGTTTCGTGGGCTTAGATTACCACACGAGCGATCGCACGCCCATGTGGCATCATACGTCGCGTTTTCTGGTTTTTCGACTTTTGCCAATTTTCGGTTAAAACAGTGTGAATATACACATCTGGTATAGTTCGAAGGTAACGTAACCGCGAGTGTACTCTAACACCTGTTATTAGCCATTAACACATCAGTTAAACTTTTAGCAAGTAACTATAACGAAGTAGCAAATGACGACCCACTGTTAAAATAACGAATACATTACCTAAGATGAACGCTAATGATTCCCTTACTTCCTCAGCACAAATCAGAACTCTACAGTCGGCTATCGGTTATCTTCATTGCACCCACCTTCTGACAAGAACCTAACACCAATGAAACCTCTCTTAATCGAAATACTAAAGAGGAAACAAAACCAACACCTACCGAACTTACCGATCCGATAAAATCAAGAGTTGGCGCAAACGATGGGAAGATTAGACAAAAGAAATGAAAATGAGAGATATAAGAAAGAATTAGGTTTGGCCAAAATAACAGATAAACATTTGTTCACTTCTCAGTGAAGTAGTAGAGAAGTAAAAAACCAACAACCAAAGGAAGGACGATAACAATAAAGGGGAACAAAATCGCCAGGAAGTAAAATCACTTATATCCGAAATTTACTAAGTAAGAATTGGTTAGGGAAACAACCAAAAGAGCACCGAGAGAAAAAACAAAAAGAACGACGGGCTTCAGGAAGACTAGTGTCAAGAGAATACGGTGAATAAAGGGAAACTGAAAAACAAATTACAAGAAAAGAAAAGAAAAGTGGCCATACAAAAGGGAATTCAGCCAACAACCAAGATCACCACCTTATCCCACAATTCTCTCCTAAAAACTGGCTATACACTCTCCCCCAACTCCATATCCCTTAATTTTCTCCTTGATTTCCTCCTACATATTCTCCATGACCAATTCAAACTCCATTCAACAGTATTTTAGTCCACTCCTACTTCTCACATGGCAAGAGAAGCAAAATAAATACTCCTCTTGCATTGCTACGACTTGAACCTCAGATCCCATGAACACTCTACACGCCACTTACCACTAGACCACTAAGCTTTTTGTGTCATGGTTTACCCATATTTAATGATAAGCCTATTGGCCCAAAGCTAGGGGTTTACCCCATAAAACAAAATTTTTGCCCAAGCTACAGCTTGAACCCAAGACTTTTCAGACACTCCCAAACACTCCTAAATCACTTAACCAATGAAGCAGATATTCATTTATGTCATTTTCTTGCACAACTAAATATTTATGTGTAGTCTTTTAATTGTTCCCTTGCTCAAGGCCCAATACTTCTAGGCCAAAATTCAGGACGTTACACATTAATTCTTCATGTCACGTCAGTGTCACGACACCCTCTAGCTTGTGTTGCTACACTAATGGTAGTTTACGAGCTTTGGTTTGATTTTAGGGTTGTGTCGTAACACTGAAGGTAAACTACTCCTTTTGAGTACTTTGTTCACTATGTTGCAACATTGAGGCTCTATGTTGCAACATTGCAGGCAATCTCGTGTCTTAATGCCTCCAAATGGTGTCTTACACACTAAATGACTACGTTAGCCTACCTTTAGGCTTACTTTGGCCCCCAAGGTTATATAAATAGCTCAAATTGCACTTTTTATTAACTATGAACTAAAATAAAAAAAAACTAAATAAAAACATAGCTAAATTGCTTTCATACGAGCTCATTAAGTACAAAAAATCGTTTAATCTACTACAATGAAATATGAAAAATCAGATTAATGAACTTAGGAAGTAACTTAGGTATATGAGGTCGAAAGGATAGTCTACTGAGCACCACTTAACCTATCCCGATTTAATCTATCAGGTCAAAAGATAAGCAGGTGAAATCAATCAATTAATTTAGTTATAAGCCAAAAGGTATTAACTAGGTTAATTTTTCACTAATTTGTTAAAACTTGAATCTAAAGTTGATCATGAACACGAATGCGAGTTAATATTTTGCTTGCTCAAATTGATTGAAATTTGGTTGTTTATTTCAGGTTCAATTTTATGATCTTTTATATCATCTTTTTCTTATTTGCTTGTCGTGATCTAATTAGTATGTTATTATTATTTAGACCTAGTAGTGTGTGAATTGCAATTTAGTTTAGACAAACCTCCCTTGGGTACAATCCTCGAAATATTTCCTTGTGTTCTATTGTAAAAATTTAAAACTATATTAAAATTTAACATGTATACTTACAGATACCGCACTTCAATTCTTACATTTAATTGCATATTTACAAGCCCCAATACACACATATCGAGGTGCATTCAAGTTGTTGACACCATTGTCGGGGAGGTTTCAGCATTAGATTAGATTATTAATTTTCGCATACTAGTATGCTAAGTAGGAAAATCGAAAGTTACAGATACAACATTAATTAATTTTTTTTACTTAGTATTTTTTTTCTTTAATACTATTATTATATACTAATTGGCTGAAGCTTTTCTTGAATACTGAATAATACCACTCCTTGGACAAACCCCCTTCAACATGAGTATGCTCAAACCTAGCATTTTGATCCCCATTATTAGCAATCCTCAGTTTGATATTAACTCGGCACTGTTTACATGGGTCTCAATGAACCTTTAGTTTAATAGTAGTGAAATATCAAATCCAATGATATTTTTTAGATGATTCAAACGTCTATGTAGCACAATTGCATAGGTTGAAGTTCCAAATGAAGCGATTAAGTTATTGCTAGTCCCCTTTGCACATGCATGTAAAAATAATGCGTGGTTAAAAGCTTTAAGACCAAAAACTATCACATCTTAGGAAGAACTTGTGCAGTTGTTCTTGCGCGGAACCATACTGATGGTTGCAGTTCTCCATACTTATGATGAATAGTTTGACTTTAAGAATGATCCAACAGAAACTTTGGCTCAAGCATGGAACAAATTTAAAACAATTCTTCAGCAAGTACTTGGAGGCGATATTGATATGGAAATAATATTGCAGCACTTTTCTGAAGGTTTGAATCACTACAGTAAAAGGAAATTTGACTTTATTGCGGGGAGTAGAGTTTGGATCAAAATGACCTATGAAATATGTAACACCAATGTTTTGGCGGATTCCCACTTATGGCACGTAGTTTCAAAATAGTCTATATGGTGAAGCAGTATTCGCCCAAATATTTCTTTTCGTGTATACATATGAGTGTATACTAACCACCACTTGAGTTAATAAGAATTTGATTTTATGATATTCTTTTATATTAAGGAAAAGTTCGTGTTAAGGGATAAAAGGGAACTATGGGATAAGTATTTGCGAAAGGTATAGTATGCTTAGTTTGTATTGGATATTGTGCTAGTTAGATTTTAAGTAATCTGGCTAGAAACCAACTGTATAGCTTAGCCTAATAAGTTTGATGAAGGGAACTTATATATATTTTTCTCAAAAATTGTAGGCCAATAAGAAGTCAAGTTTTCTACTAAGCAAGATGAGTCATATTTATATGTGAGAGTGTAACACCCCTAACTCGAATCCGTCAACGAAATAGGGTTACGGAGCATTACTTGACTTACAAGATAATTCATCATACATTTCACATACATTTCTCCTTCCAAACATAAATCATCTATGTACATCATATAGTCTCTAACCCGAGCTCTCGATGCCCAAAACAGACATTTAAAAAGATTTGGGACTAAACTATGAACTTATAAAAATTTTAGGAAAACTTTGAAAATTTTCACATATAGGGGACACACGCCGTGTGTCTCACACTGTCTTGCAAAAGACACACTCGTGTCATAGGCCGTGTATCAATTCGAATTAGGATCACATGGCCGAGTCCTAGCCCGTGTCTGACCCCGTGTAACTCTTTGACTTGTGTCACACGGTCAACCACATACTCGTGCGACCAACCCGTGTAACTCACTGACTTGATTTCATTATATACTATAAGGGACACACAACCATGTTACCTGGCCATGTGTGACACATGGCTAAGACACACGCCCGTGTCTCTGCCCATGTGGACAAAAATAGGCTATTCATTAAGCCATATTTCTCACCCAAATTGCATTCACCTACTCAAACCAAATTTGCATATAATCATATCTTCAAATGGCATTTAAACTCATCTAGACCAAGCTCAATTTATGCTATATCAATACCATCAACCATACGACACATAAATATCACAATAAACAATTCTATTTCATACTAAATTCACAATCTCAAATCATTAATATGGTCACTCACAGACGTGTATTATCTTGCCTAAAGCTTAAATATAAATACAACATCAATTCTAACCATTGCTACCATCAATGCCAATTCATAACAAGCAACTTCAATACCATTTAACCAATTGCTATCATTATCAAAATTGACCAATCTAAACATGTCATTTATTAACTTCAAAAGTTACTCAAATGGTTATTTGCATGTGGTTACTTTTGCCAATTACATAACTTATATTCCAATTCAAATCACCATTTCACAATCAAAACAGTCACATATCAATTATAAACCAAACCTCATAAGTCATATACTCATATAATTACATGCTATCACAAATACCAAATTTAAGCCAAATCACATAGCTAATTACATATCAAAACATATAGGCTTCATTAGTCAAAATTACTTATACTTACCATATAACCATAAAGCATATACATGCCATATAACTGAAATCACAAAGCTTAAAAGTACCAAAACGATAGCTGGATAGTGTGATGAAATCTCCAACGACTTCCAATCCCAGCGAGCCTCTGAAACACTATAAAACATAGTAAAAGAAAACAAAGTAAGCTATAAAGCTTAGTAAGCTTGTATGGCTAATAAGTTCAATTTATCAATATAATCACAATTTAAGGACACGGGTAAGTATAGATAAATCTCATTCAATCCAACAATTATCACATTGCTATAACCATATGAATCATAAATAAATTCATCATCTTTCACTTACCCAACATATGAACTTATCAACTTATCACTTACTTGTCGAACTTAACACGAGTACCTGAACTAATCTGTATCATCGTACAATCATCCTTTCCCGTTGAACTATTCGAAATAATATTGGATACCCGGGTATCTCACACACTAAGTGCCATATACGTGTTTAAATAACCTCTATCACGTATCTCGTATAATGCTAACTCTCAAGCCATCACTGGGTCTGTGCACACAAGCTGTCAGTCAATACGTAGCTACATAGTGCTGCTCACACAAGCTTTCAAGTGACCACAACACATGCCTATATACTCAGCCACCAGTGGGATGTACAGGACCAACACCCAAATCACATAATCTCGATAACCTATGTATTCCTAAGGTTCAAACGGGTTCTATTCTCTGTCGATGCCTCGTCAATAACTTCTATAGTGTCAATATCAATATTACTTAATTTACACATATAAACACATATATATCATAAAGCTTATTAATCATACGAACTTACCTCATATAGCACGGATCAAAACGGTCGTCTATTCGACAACTTTTTCCTTTTTCTAGATCTAATTCTGATCTTTGCTTATCTTGATCTATATAATATCAAATTCAATCCATTCATTATTCATTCTATTCAATTAACTCAAACTATACATTTTGAAAAAATTACACTTTTGCCCCTATTATTTTATCTTCATTGCAATTTAGTCCTTATCATATAAAATTACAAATTCATGCAATTCAAGCTTAACCCATGCTAGCCAAATTTCTATTATTAGCATACCAGTCCATTTTTTTATTTGTTTCACATTTTAACCACAATATTTCATTTTACTCAATTTAATCCAACATTGACATTTTCACTAAAAATCTATTTACAAACTTTTTTAACTAACATCAACAATACTTTTTCTATCATCAAACATCCAAATACACATAGATCCATCAATGGAAAAACCCTAAGTCTTTAACAATTTTGCAAAATAGTCCCTAGGCTAGCTAGATTAGGTTACAACGACCTCAAAAACATAGAAATCAATAAAAACGGGACAAAATTTCATACCTAATTGAAGAAATGAAGATGGCCGAATGAAGCATTCAAAAAAATGGTTTCTTCCTTTGCATGTTTCGGTTGAAATATGATGAATGGAAACCATTTAATTGATCTTTATTAATAATTTACTTTTATAACCTTTAAAAACCTTAATAATTTCCATAAAACCAAGCTCATAAATGTCCGCTAACACTCTAATGGTCTAATTACCACATAAGGACCTCCACGTTAAAGTTATACAGCTATTAAACACCTTTAGCTATTAGAACACCACTTTTGCACTTTACGTGATTTAGTTCTTTTTATCAAATTGAGCATTCAAACAATAAAATTTCTCAATGAAATTTTCACACAATCATACTAACATGCTGTAGACATTAAAATAATAATAAAATATTTATTTTGACCTCAGATTTGTAATTTCGAAGCTACTATTTCGATTGGACTAAAATCGAGCTGTAACAACCTAGTTTAAACCCTAGCCGAAATAGTAGTTTCGGGACCACCTATCCGAGCCTAAAAATATTTTAATATTATTTTCCGTGTCTATAGCATGTGAATTGATGTCTGTGAAATTTCTGTGATTTAATTTGTCCGTTTGAGTGCTTAATTTGAAAAAAAAAAGATTAAATCGCATAATAGGCAAAAATTAGCATGCTATATGTTCGATGTGTTTAATTGAATTGGCTTTTGACTATAATGGCCTTAAATGGTTATTAAACCAATTAGAAAGATACTGGACATTTATGGACAACCATATTATGTTTTACATGTTTGTTTAATAAGGTTAAATATGTAAATGAATTAATAATGTTAATTAAACAAAGCAAAAAAGCATGAAATAGTCCATTATTCATCCATATTGCCGAAAATGAAAAGAAAAAAAAAGAAGAAATCTATCCTAGGGTTCAGCCATTGATAATCAAATTAAGGTATGTTTTGACTTCAGTTTTTGATAATTTTTACATTTTTGTGATCGTTGCTTAGTCTAATATCGAGCCCATACCTCAATTTCTATTTTTGATGATGATTTTGATATGTTCTATTGATGAATTAGTGAACTTGGAAGTGTTAATTGATGAATTATGGAAGCTTAATGTGAAATTAATATGTTTTGCCATGAATTTTTTTAAAGAATTTGAGCAATTTGGACTAAATGGTGAGAAAAATATTTTTGAGGGACCTAATTGAAAAATTAAAGAAATTTGAGGACTTGTAATAGCTAAGTAAGAATTCGGGTAAGTATATGTGTAGTGGGATTTTGTGAATTTGATGATTTTGTGAATTAGGGACTAAATAGTCCAAATGTGAAATTGTTGGGGTTATTGTGTAAAATGCCCTAATTATGTTTTTTTGGATTGAATTGAATGATTTTTTAAATAAAAGGGTTAAATTTGAATGAGTTTAGATCAAGAACCAAAGAAAACATAATTAGATCGGGGAAAGTAAAAAATCGTTGAATAACCGTTTTCATCCATTCAAATCTGTACGAGGTAAGTCTATATACAAGTAAACGTGCTTAAGTTCATTTATTCATGTTTATATGTAATTGAATTGTGATGAATGATTATTGGAGATGAATATATGAAATCTGAGAAAGTTTCGAGTATATGATGACGTCCGAAAAGCCTTGTCTGAACCTTAGGAATAGTTAGGATACATATGTCATGACATCGGATCCGATATCAGTTTAAATGTAAGAACATGTCCGGGAAGTTGGCATCGATCTGAGATTTACGTGTAAGACCATGGTCGGGACATCGGCATCATATCTAACTTCGTGTAAGACCCTGTCTGAAATAGTGGCATCGATATCTGATTACATGTAACACCACGTAGGGGACGTTGGCATTGAACAATTTTTCTGAGTGTTCCTTGTATCCTTATTGATTTCAAATGGTTCAACGGGCATTCCGAGAAAATGAATGAGCATACGAATAGGCTTCTGAATCTGGTACGTATGAAACATGTTCTATGTTTAAGATTGAAAGGTAGCATATGTTCAATGGTGAGTTTATGATATATATAATGGTTTGAGAATAAAATGTGGTATATGTTCAAGTGATAATTGTGATCAGGTGGATTATATGATAAATGTGGATCTTTAAGTGAGTTTTGGTCATGAATCACTTGATTAAAATGGGTTATGAATGTGTTTTTGGACAATTTATTTGTATATGGCTTACTAAGCTCTTTGAAGCTTACTTTGTGTGTGTTTGCTTTGTTTTATAGATATCAAAGCTACCGGAAGCTCGAGGATCGTTGAGGATTATCACCACACTATCTAAACTTGTTTTGGTATACTTTCGAATGTATAAATGTTGAATTATAACATGTATAAGCTAGATGAGATTGAATATGTTTGGTAATGTTTATAAGTTATGCCATGTGATATGGCCAACAAATGGTTATGAATATGTTTGTTTTTGGTATGGTTTTGTGATACAAAAATTTGTAAATTTCATAATGCAAAAATGGCCTAAAGTGAAATGGTCATTTTGGTATGAAAGTGTTGTGAAAATGGTAAGTTTAGTCATGGATTAGATATGGTATTGATGGTTTATGATATATATGTTTGTGGTATGAAATTGGTTAAGATTTGGTATGATTTTTGTTTGGAAATTGAATGTGATTTGAGATGAGAAATATATGGTATGAATGATGAATGTTTTGAGTATGTTTTGGCTGGTAATTTGTTGGTATAAATGCATTTGTTTAGGCTTGTAGGAATGACCCAAAATGGGTGGCAAAATTGGCTTTTCGAATGGCCTATTTTTGTGCACACGGTCAGAGACACGGGCATGTGTCTTAGCCGTGTGCGACACACGGTCATAGTACATGATCGTGTGTCCCCTGGGGTACCCTATTGAATGAAGTCAGTATACCCTATAGGAATGACACAGCCTAGGCACACAGGCGTGTCTAGTGGCCATAGGTGACACACCGGGCTAGTCACATAGGTGTGTGACCGGCCGTGTGCACAAGTCAGTAGCGCCCTTAATTTTCACACAGCCGAGCACATGGGCGTGTCTTATGGCTGTGTGAACAAGTCAGTATGTATGCCCTGTTTTGACACGACTTGGACATATGGGCGTGTCTAGTGGCCGTCGAGGCACACGGCCTAACCACACGAGCGTGTGACCTCTGTAGCTTTGAAAAATGTTTAAATTCTGAAAAATTTTCTAAGTGTTCATTTTAGTCCCGACCTTCTTCTAATGCATGTCTAAAGTCTCGAAGATCTTAATAAGGGACCTAACGATAATGTTTAATAAAGATATGGTGTTGATGATAGAAAATTGTTTGTAAAAGTTAGGATTTGTCTGGTAATACCTTTAACCCTATTCTGAAGTCGGATACGGGTTAGGGGTGTAACATGGGCTGTTACAACTCTCCCCCTAAGGGATTTTTGTCTTCAAAAATTTTACTAGTGAATAAATTAGGGTACTATTTTCTCATAGCTTCTTCGGTTTCCCACGTAGCTTTTTTGATACCATGCCTATGCCATAGAACTTTTACTAATTCTATTCTTTTATTTCTCAACTCTTTGATTTCACGAGCTAAAAATTCAGACCAATTCTTCACTACACCATATTGGCTGAATCTTAACCTCTGAAGGAGATATTATATCCAAAAGATCTGATCGATACCATTGTAGCATAGATACATGAAATACATTATGAATCTTTTCTAACTCTGACGGTAAAATTAGCTAATAGGGCCAGTTAGCTGATATGCCACTGGCCCTATTTTCTCAATAGATCATGGAATCAGTTTTCCTTTGTGACCAAAATGAAGAATCTTCTTCCACGAAGATACTTTTAGAAATACTTTGTCACCGATTTGAAACTCAATATCTTTACACTTCAAGTCTGTATATGATTTCTGATGATCTGAAGATGTTTTCAAATGTCGTATATTATGATTTCTGATGATCTGAAGCTGTTTTCAAATGTCGTATATTACTTTAATTTTTACTTCCATCTATTTGATCAAATCAACCACGTGAATCTTTTTATCACTAAACTCATATAACACTTTGTACGGTGTCATCTTTATGCTTAACAGATAACTATTATAATACACCAACTCAACCAACGGTAAGTATTTTTCTCAGTTGCTTTCAATTTCTAAAACACAGCAATGAAATATATCTTTGAGAATCTGAATCACTTTCTCAAATTGATCATAAGTTTTAGGATGAAATGCGGTGCCAAAATGTAACCACGTACCCAAAGCTTTCTATAGTTTTCTCATGTATTACGATATAAACCTCAAATCTCTATCCAAAATAATAGAAACTGGTACTCTGAGTAATCTGAAAATCTCTGAAATGTACAACTCAGCTAATCTATCAAGAGAGAAATATGTACACACTAAGATAAAATGTGCAGACTTCTTCAAACGATCAATAATAACCCAAATATCATCTTTCTTTTTTAGTGATAAGAATAATCCCGATACAAAATCAATCGTAATTCTACCCATTTCCACTCAGATATCATCACAACCTGTAATAATCTCAAAAGTATTTGATGATATGCTTTAACTTGCTGATAAGTTAAACATTAACTTGCTGATAAGTTAAACATCTAGACACAAAGTCAGAAATATATCGTTTCATACTCAACCACCAACATGTCTGTTTCAAACCATGATACATTTTATTATTCCCTGGATGAACAGACAAACAACCACTGTGTGCTTCATTCAAAATTTCCTGTATAAGTTCTGCATCTCTCTGTACACAAATTCTACCTCAGAACAATAAGCAATCATCGGTTCCAATATGAAAATCTAAATTAGAGGTCGATTCACATTGGACTATTTTAGCTTGCAATTCATTGTCACATTTCTGAGCTTCACAGATTTGCTAAAGAAACAATGGTTTAGATTTCAACTCAGCTAATATCAAACCATCATTAGATAAAGTCAACTGCATACTCATTGCCCGCAAAGCAAATACAATATCAACCAACAACAAGTCACGTGTCGTATAACTCTTTTCATGTGACTTTAACTGTCTGGAAGTATAAACTATCACTATACATTTTTGTACTAAAACATATTCCAAACCATTTAATGATGTATAATTGAAAATCATAAACTCTTTACCCGATTCAGGCTAAACCAGAACTGATGCTTCAGTTAACAATGTTTTCAACTGTTCATAACTTTATTAACATATATTAGACCAATCAAACTTTACACGCCTGATAATTTCAACAATTGAAACAACTTTAATTTACAAAAACATTTCTTTACTAGAACTGTTCCGATAGCTATAATTCAGTATCATGTCTTCTAGAATATGAATTCTTCATTCAAACTATCCATCTATTTACCCGTGAATGTACAAAATTTATTTCCGAACTTGAGGATCGACTTAAATACATATAACTCAATTAACCTTCCAAATGTATAACCCATTCAGATTAAACAACTAAGACTGTAACACCCCTAACCCGTAGCCGTCGCCGAAATATGGTTTGAGGCATTACTGGAGTTTACAAAACACTTTCAAATTAATCAAGTCGAATGCTATATGATTTTCGAGATTAGTTGTAGCGTCCCTTAATAGGGCCCTCGAGGCCCAAAACATGCATTACAATCGATTCGGGATCAAATTGGGATCTCGAGGACTTTTTCAAAGAATCCCAAAATTTTTCTCAATATTAAAAGTCACACGCCTGTGCGGTATGGGACACACCTGTATGGTCAGGTCGTGTGGGTTCACATTCCTGTATCCCTAACCCGTGTAACTCTCTGACTTGCAACTCATGAACAAATTGATGTCACACGACCAAGTGACATGCCCTTGTGCTTGGCTGTGTGGTTAATTCAAAATTAAAAAATAATAGGTGCAGGTTTCACACGGCCAAGAGACACACCCGTGTTCTAGGTCGTGTGCCTCACACGGTTGAGACACACGCCCATGTCCCTACCCATATACTCAATTCTATGTATTATGTTCCTCAAATTTTAGGTGCAAGGGACACACGGCCTAACGACATGCCCACGTACTCGGTCGTGTGTTACACACGGTCTAGACACATTCCCATATGTCTGCCCGTGTGGACAAAATAAAGCCATTTCCTAGCCTCATTTGTCACCCAAATTTACCATTTTCCTGCATTAAAAAATACCAAACCTATTCCAACCATTTCAAGCATTCAATTAGACTATTTCCATCATTCAACATGGCATATCATTGCATGCATATATGTTTACAATCTTTCCTTGATTCAATCCATATGTTAAACATGATTTGATCAACTACTTAACGCATATATATATATATAGCTACCATGGTATGACATTTCATGTATATCAAAACAACCACCACTAGCCATTCCAATAGCTAGATTACAAACATCATTATCAAGCATTAAGCCACTAAAGCCAATTTGTCCTATACATGCCACTATACCAAAACGAATTTTACTATATGTACCCAAAATAGCTAATAGATAAAATGACGATGCTCTAACGATCTCCAACCTTCGAGAGCTTCTGAGCACTATAAAATAGGGGAAAAATAAAACAGAGTAAGCATTACATACTTAGTAAGTTTGAATAATGGAATCTAAACTTACCAATCTCATTTATTAAATCTAAGCATACAATATCATGTTTTCCATCCATTTGGCAAAATTGCCTAAGCACATGCATCCTATCAAACGTGTTAGTCACAAATGTTACATATACATCAAGTAAGGATAGATGAGCTCATCATGCAATATTCTTTCATATCATTATCATTTCATCTCATATTTTTCATACCATGTCAAGAGTAGTGTCCGTTGAATCATTAAAATTTCGATGGATGCTCAAGTGTTACACTCGAGGTGTACGATCCATCAATTCTTTTCCAAAAGTACCCATTAGGGCACTTAATTAAGGAAAAACACTTTCGAGCCACGTATCATATAACAGGGTTACTAGTCCGGGCTAAATCTTTTGTATAACGTATGCTTAGAAGAGCTCAATTAGGATTACCAGTCCAAGCTAAACCCTAATCGTAATGTATACTCGAGAGCTATTATATCAGGATTACCCATCCGAGCTAAATCCTTTCTATAAGGAGGTCAATAGGATTCCTCGTCCGAGCTGAATTCGTTAGCAAAAATGCAGGACCTCATCCATTTCGAGAAAGCACGTATATTCATCAGAATTCAATATTCAATCGGGACTTAACCCCTTGTTCACAATTTCAAACATGTATTAAATTTTTCACCATAGCACTCAAATAATATTCATCAATATAAGTCACTTTACATACAAACACAACATTAAATTAAACATATTTACATGCTTGATTAAGTTACACGAACTTACCTTGACACTTGTTTGCATAAATAATCTACTAATCCGTAACATTTTCCTTTTCTCGATCTAACCTTGAATTTATGTTGTCCGGATCTATATAAATAATTCTAATCATCAATTTCTCATATTTCATACTCATTTGGACTCAATTTATGTCCTATGCAAAATTACCATTTCACCCTTAACTTTTCCATAAATTCCAATTTCATCCCTAGGCTCGGAAAATGAGACTTGTGTAATTTACTCCATATTCCAAGCCTAACCAAAATCCCACTACAAAATTTACAGCACAAGTATTAATAAAAAATTAGCATTTTTTCTTCAATTTCATAATTTTGCATTTTAGTCCCTAAATCATGTTTTCATCAAAAATCACTTTGTAAAAGTTGTTTATCTATTAACAAACTTTCATTTTCTACCATAAGTTTCTAATTTTCAGCATATACATCCATGACCCATTTTCCATACTTTGATAACTTTTTAATTAATCCCCCAAATAGATAGATTAGACTATCTCGGTCTCAAAAATATCAAAATTACTAAAAACAGGACAAGAAAACTTACCCAATTAAGCCATGAAAGTTTCTTCTCTCTCTCTTAGGGTTTTCATGTATATTTTGGGGAAGATGATGAGAAAATAAAATGATATTTTCCTCTATCGTCTTTTAATTAATTTAATTATCTCTATTTCCAATTTTGTCTTTGCCTTTTTTCTAAATTTCCATGGATGAGTCACCAAAATATCTACATATTTTTCTTAATAGTCTAATTACCAAATAAGGACCTCCAATTTTTGAATTCCATAGCTATTTACTCCTTACTGCTACTAGAATTCAACTTTTGACTTTTATGCAATTTATCCTTCTCGTAATTAAGCACAAAATCAGTAAAATTTTCTTATCAAAAATTTCACATGACATTTCTAACATAATACAGACCATATAATAAAATAACAATAAATTTTATTTTCGGCTCCTAAAATTGTTATTTCGATCTCACTGAAATTAGGCTGTTACAGGGTTGATCTTAACTGTCAAATAATAACTTTTCAAAGAAATCATTTCTTCTTGTTGTCAAGATAATCCAGACATACAATTTATCGCAATTCATCAAAATACTCAAACAAAACAAAACATTCTGTTTTAAATCATTGACATTTATCAAAATTACCTAGGAAATGATAACCAATATACAGATTTGAGCTTGATCTTCCACTGTCTACACTTTTGCCGATGTCAACCCTTTTCACGAAAACTAGAAAAGGATTATGTATATAATAAAGCTATTTCAACTATTGCTATTTCAACTATTAATCATAAAAACGTTGAACTATACTAAAGCCACAACTATAAGATAGATTAAAACCATAGTGCTATAATAAGATCAACGTCTCAATCGTATAGATAGATCATACCCCACCTATTAATAATGTATTTTAGAACAAAAGAGAAAATCGAATATAGTTCCAATAATAACCAGTGCTGTAGCACCCCTATTAATAATGACTAGGGTTAGAAGCGTTACCAAAAAATTCAAAACTTTTACAGATATTTCACATTCATAAACATCATATAATAAACATACGACATCATTAAGTCCCTTATGAACGTCTCCACGACCTTAAACATGCATTAGAAGAAGGTCGGGACTAAATTGAACACTTAGAAAGTTTTAGAAGGCTTATGAAATTTTTCCTTTTAAAACAGGGCACACACCCGTGTGGCTAGGCCATGTACCTCCCACGACTGTGTCTCACATCCCACATGACCGTGCCTCACATTTTACCCTAGCCCGTGTGCAACACTGCCTAGGGTCACACAACTACTAGACACGTCCCTGTGTCTAGCCCGTGTGTAAGCCTAAGTTGGCCACACGGCCACCAAACACACCCGTGTGTCTAGAATATGTGCCATACTAACCATTTTAACTACAAAACAAGGGACGCACGATCGAGACACATGCCCTTGTGCTCTGCCCGTGTGGCATAAAATAGGCCATCCAAAAAGCCAACGTTGCCACCCATTTTGGGTCATCCCTACAAGCTAAGACCAATACATTTATACCAACAATTCTCAGCCAATTTCACAACCAAAATGCATACAATTTATGCCACAAAGAACTCATTCTAAATCATGCTTAATGACTATGCTAATTCAAACTAAATCATAAGTAAATTTCATACCAAAACTTATAGGTATACATCATTTATCTCATATCAAAACTTACCAAGTCATGCCATTTTCATACCAAATAAACCATTTCTTATTAAGCCATGACATCATAAAACATACCAAATTTGCCATACTTATCACATACCAAAACAATCATAATCACAACCATTAGTTAGCCATATCACATGGCATAACATACTTACATCTCAAAATCTTATTCAAACTTATCTAGTTTATACATGCCAATGTACCAAAACAAGTTTAGATAGTGTGGTGATGATCCTCGACGATCCCCAAGCTTTTAATAGCTTTGATATCTATAAAACAAAGCAAACATAAACAAAGTAAGCTACAAAGAGCTTAGTAAGCCATATACAAATAAATTGATCAAATAACACATTCATAGCTCAATTTGTAACACCCCAAACCCAGCCTAGACGTTGTGGCCGAATCTGGCGTGTCACATCAAAATATCGTTCAAAAATTGGATTTGTCGAAAAGATCATTATTTAGACTTGTTGATAAAAACTCGTATTTAAGTTAACCCCATTTAGTTTTTATTGCTTGAGAAAATTCAGCAAATTACATCATTACAATTTGAAAACAACTTATCAAAAAGATTGCCATATTTGTTACCGTTGATTTTTTATACTAAACAAAACCACGGAAGCTTTTCTAATTGAAAACTTTGAATTTTAAAATGCGTGTTTTTCTTTGAAAATAATTGTTATTTTGAAAACGCATTTTTCCTACTTTAGCAGTTTTAATATGAAACAAAAGCCCACTTAAAAATTAAAACCCTCAAAAGGCCTTATTACAAAATGAAAACCCAAATATAAATTTGAAATAAGTATGTCTAAAGTAGAACATCAGTGATCGTATGGCCACCTCCGAGTCCCTAACGGCTCCAAATCTCCTAAGGCTGAGATTACTTGTACAGTTAAAAGAAAGGGTGAGTTTCTGAAAACTCAGTGTGTAATCCCTTATCAATCAAACAGTAAATAGTGCATGCAGAAACAGTTTGGGCTTGAGCCCTATTTAGTAACAGAACAGTCTGGCTTTAGCCCTATACAATAACAGTATGGGCCTAAGCCCAAAACAATATCAGTACAGTGTAGATATGCAACCCATCCTAATCCAACCAACACACCACCCATACCAACCAGCACACCATGTGGGGATTATATCGATCCACCCAGCCAACACACCAATATCGCAGCGAAGCTACTAGTAGTAGTAACGTAGCAAAGTTGCTAATAATAGTAAACGTCGTAAAGCCGCTAGTATCAAAATATGTAGCGAAGCCACCAGAACAGTAAAAACGTGGCAGAGCCACTAGTACTTTCTCCGTAATAGTATCCCAACCCCATGTAGTAAGACGTGTCATAAATATTACATGTATGCAGTATGTCACCCTCGGTATCAGTAATATAAATATCATACACACATCAACTAACCTATCACTAAAGGTGTAATGGTCATTTCGTCAGTTAGGGGTAAAATAGTAATTTTATCCCTCAGGGGTGTCGAAACCATTTTTTATGAGGTTTTGAAAAAACGGGGTCGACTTTAAAAACGAAAACGGGAGTCACCACTAATCTTTTTAGGTGTGATTGGATCACCTTTAAAACATTGTGTTTTAAAATCATTTGTTTTGGTCTACGAAATAAAGAAAACGGGTTCGGGAGTCGGTTACGTACGAGGAAGGGTTAGCACTCTCGTAACGCTAAAAAATTGGTACCTAATTGATTATCAAATGTCTTTAATGTCGAAAATTTAAAATTTTTAAAAATACAATCCTCTTTTATTTAGAATGATTTAATTTGAAAAATTAAGGCTCACTTATTTCAAACGAGTCAAAATATCACATCCAGTAAGTTAGCATGCAATATTTTCAAAACCTTTGAAACTAAGCTCGTCTTTTGAAAATTTCTATTTCGAATTGACAAAACATCATATCCAGTAAGTTAGAACATAATGTTTTGGAATTCCAAAATAGTTGTTTGTATTTTGAAAACATCAAAAACATTAAGAAGGTTGCTTGACTATTCGAACTCATCGAGAAAAGTCGCAACCCAGTAAGTTAGGGCACTACCTTTCTCAAAGCTTCCGAACATCATGTTTCGCCTTTGTTTTTATAAAACTCTTGGAATATTGTTTTAAATGATATTTTAGAGTGACATTTTGAAGTAACAAAACATAGATATTCAAACAACATATATTACAAAATATTATAACACTTTATACAAATGCAATCACTATATATAGAAGGCAAAATAGAATAATAAAAATAATTATGCTAAGCAAATAGGAATATACCTAAATAAAATGATAAAAAGAAAACATAATAAACGCACTAATTATATACAACATATCATAAATAAAACATTAAATAATAAATATGAAAAACATGGTAAATATTGGTGCGTAAAATATGTATGAGTAAAAATAGATGACATGCATAAAAAATGGATAAATAGAATATACAATCCAATAATTTAATGTACACACGAATGGATTAATAAATGCAATGATGCATAAAATACAATATATCAATGTACATGTATAAAAAAAAAGGTATTTGAAAATAGATTATAAAAGTCAAAGATATTATATAAAATACATAACATAACAATAACACGTTAACTCTAAAGTAAAAACAATATCGTATAATAGAAAAACATAAATTTTAAAGATATATGTATAAAATAAATATAAATAATTGATAAATAGAATAAGCATATAATAAAAAAATGTGATATTTAATAATAAATTTAAAGTATAATATATAATAAAAAGTATATATATATAAGAATAATAATTATATAAAATGTATAAAATATATTGGTTTAGAAAAATAATATATAAAATATAAAGAATTTATATTTATAATTATATAATATGTAATATAAAAAGATATAGGTTAAATAATATATAATATATATATAAGAAATTAATAAATATAATACAAGTAAAAATATAATAATAATATATAAATAATAATGTAAAATAATAATATGGAAAAATAATATATAATCAATAATAATATATAAAATAAATAATATATAATAAAATAATTATATAATATATAATATAAAAATAAGGTTAAAAATAAAACAAATGACAATACACATAAAATATAAAAATATATAAATAATAATAAAAATGCACATATAGGGTTAGATTTGAAGTTCAATAAAATTACAGGGCGAATTTAAAAAAGAATAAAGCTGAATTAAGGACCTAATTAAAACACGCATGAGGAATGAGGGACTCACTGGACAAATATGCCCTAATCCCAAAACGGCACCATTCCAACATTTGGGCTTAAATGGTTTAGGGACCAAATTGAAATCGAGACAGAATCGTTGGGCAAAATTAAAAGTCGAGTTAAACTTAATTTAAAAATAAAAAAATGCAGAAGGACTGATGGGATAAATATCCCATTTATCAAAAACACGCGGATCCTCTTCGGGTCGGGTCACACGCGTGCGGGTCGAGCTTAAACGGCACCGTTTTAAGACTATTGAACTTAACCTCAAACGGCGTCGTTTTATTAAGTTTATAAAACCAAAATTTTTGTTTTAAAACATTTTATCCCTGCTCCTTAAAAAAGAATAGAGTTTCCTCTCAACTCCCTTATCCCCTTCTCCTCTCAGCCCAGAACTCGGCCAAGACTCTAGCGATCGTCCGCCGTACATGCCACCGCACGCGCCACTGTTCGCAGCGGTTAGAAGGTCAAAAACCTTCCTTTTCCGGCGAAAATGACGGTTACCTCTTCTCTTTTCTATTTCAGCTGTATTTTGTGCAAAATATAAAAACAAACTTTTTGGGTGTTTTCGTTTTGTATTGGTGAAATAATAAACAAGAAAGTAGATTTAAACAAGTAAATCACCTCTGTTTTTGACTTCAAAATACTGCTTTTCTGTTTATTTCTCTTGTATATGTCTGGGTTAGTACAAAAGGAATTCCTTTATTTACAATGTTTCTTCTTGATTTTATAGCCCGAATACATATATAGAAAGTACAATCTTTGATTTCTTTCTTATTTTGTTCGGTCTTTCTTTCCTTTTTTCAGCTCTATGGCGAGATCTCCGGTGGATTGGTGCGAGGGACCGATGAACTGGTGCGCTGATCGCGGCGTGAGACGAGGGGTCTCTGTCTGCTGCTTGCGGCGCATTGAACGTAGAAACCCTAGGGTTTCTTCCCTGATGTTTAGCATTTGGGCTCCGTTGGGCCTTTAGGTTTGGGTTAATTCTGTAATTGGGTTAAGTCTTAGATGGGTTTGTAGTTTGGGTCATGTGATAGGTTGTTTGGGCTGTACCCAGGTTTTGGGTTAATGGATTTAGGTAGGCTTAGGTTCTGGCCGATTGGGCTTTGTAAATGGGATATGGTTTGGGCTATTCAAAACATGTATTTAGGCTTATTTTTGGTGTGTAAAAGGACTAGACATTTATTTATTTTTATTTTTTATATTCTGCTTTTTATTGGTATATGGCCCGGTACGGGCTATTAGGCTAATTGGGTAGTGGGTTTCTGGGTTATTGGGTCAGTTTTGAATGTAAAATGGACTGTTAAGGACTTTTTATTATTTTTGGTTATTTACTTTGGGCCCGGGAAAATTTGGGTGTTTACAAGGGGTATTTTGGTCATTTACCTAATTTTGGGGTCTCGGTATAGATAATGACCTCTAAAAAGTTCTACCATCGCCTTGAGGGACTCAGGTGTCTTATATGGCCAAAACCGTGTAAATAGGCCCAAAGCCCATTACTAGGCCCAAGTGGGCCCACACGTCCGCATGGCCCATTTAGCCCAAATTCAGTCCCAGCTATGCAATCTACAAAGCCTAATCCAATATTTGTCACTTACCATGGATTTAATCCGTGTGGGGCCCACGAGCCCATTGGGCCCACACGGTCCATTTCGACCCAACGAGGCCCATAACGACCCAAGCCCACGAGAACGCTCATGGCGGCCTTCACAGTCTATCGCCCATGAGTTGTGGGCTAGGCTTATCTCACGAGTGATCGCATTCTCACGAAGCCCCAGATACCAAATTTTCAGTATTTCGATTTTTCGGCTTTTGCCGATTCACAATTAAACAGGGGTGTGAATACGCACTTTTTTTGTTTTTGATAGTAACAGAACAGTGTACGGTTACACACTTGTTTGTGGAAAACGTGAATAATCCTCAAGCATCAAACCTACAACCAATTACCTTTCGTCATCAATCCCCTTCTCAAAAATATGATTATCCTTCGCAAACCTTTTAGCTAACATAAAACCAAAGAATCCTTGACCATTACCTTGATTGATCGATCGAAGTTCACGAACTTCCTTCATTGTCTGAGACTAACCACTCGGCCTTAGAGATTTTTGTAATTCAACCAACCCCATTAATCATTCCCTAACAACTAACTTGATCAAGACCAAAAGAGAACGTGTGAACCATACTGTTAATTTAGGAGAAGGCAATCAGCCTAACTCCCTAGAATCGATTACTGCTTAAAGGAAATAACGCACTCGAGTCGAGTCAAAATTGAAAGAATAGACAAGAAAGGCAATCGGTTATGAGAAAGAGCCTGAGATGACAACCTTAGAAAGGGGAAATCGAAAAGTAAAAGAACAAATAACACAATCACTCACCTCAACAGTCCTTGGCCAAAAGAGTAGACAAAAGAGGAAACAAAAAAGTGCAGCATCCAGACATTCAATATCTGACCAAGTCATTAAGAATCAAAAGCAAAACCAAAAGAGGGGATTAGGGAGGGTGATGTAGCATTCAGCACAACTAATAGCCAAACAAAGAGAAAGAGAAGAAATGATCGTTTGAGGAATCCCGTATCAAAACGCCGAAAAGAAAGGTAAAGAGAAAAATGAGTAGTAATCGATCAGAAGTCAAGGTGTGAAAGAGGACAAACGGCTAGCAAAGCGAAAAGGTTTAAGAGAAAGAAATGAAGAAACAATATTCAGTCTTAGCACACTCTTGGATGCCAAAAAGAGGGATTGAAAAGCTAGATAGCCAAAAGTCAAATAAAGGATTTCCTCACAACCCTTAGAAGAATCGGTTCCCAAAATGTCTAAAAAATTTCAAAGAAACTAACACCAAAAGAAAAGACAGCAGAGGAAAGTAAAGATGCAAATTCTTGAAATGGCAAAAAGTAACTCACGGCACTCACTAACCACCTTTAGCCGAATTACCCCCAAGTCCCTTAGCAAAATCGACACTTACCTTTCTCAACTCAAACTACTAATTTTCGCCAAATATTTCTCCTTGATTCACTCCACTATCCACTCCCATAATCACTCCTCACTTCTCTCCTCAACAACCCCACCATCAGAATTCCACTGCAACACAAACACTAGGTGTCCCAGCTGCAAAATAAATAATCCATAGCTCAATCCAAGACTCAAACCTCAGACTTCAAACACCACTCCACACGTCACTTGCCATTAAGCCACTAGGCTTTTTGTGACAAAAAATCATACACAAATAAATATAAAACCTATGTGCCAGTGTCTAGATTCATTTAAGAACAAAAACTAAAAATTTTGCCAAAGCCAACGCTTGAACCCGGTCTTCTCAAACACTCCCAAACACACCCAAATCACCTAACCAACACGCCAAACATGCAGTTTATGTCAAATCATGCAAAATTAAAGACCCTAAATTTTTAGGGCGTTACACAATTTATTTAAGTAGCTCATGGCAAAACAAAATTATAATTCCACATTTCTCATATAGCTCACTTGATCATATATCACTTGCATTTAACACATTTTATTCTCATGTCACTTATATACATAACATTAGTTCATAATTGAGCATATTCTACCTTTCAATCTCAAACAAAACACATGTTTTATACGTACCTGAACCGGATGCAGATTCGTATACTCATTCATCCTCTCGGAATGCCCGTTGAACAGTACGGGATCAAATAGGATACTCAGATAACTCAGAACGATCATACAATGCCAACATCCCAGACGTGGTCTTACATGTAACTGGATATCGATGCCACTGTCCCAGACAGGGTCTTACATGAAATCAAATACGATGCCAATGTCCTAGACATGGTCTTACACATAAATCTTGTATCGATGCCTACATCCCAGACGTGGTCTTACACGAAAACACATATCAGATCCTATGTCATGACATATGTATCTTAGCTATTCCTATGGTTCAGACAGGGCTTTTTAGACTTGATCACATGCTCGAAACTTATCACATAATCGGATCTCAGAGCAATTTAACAGAATTCAATCACATATATACAATAATAATTCATTTAAATACATTTATCTGTATATAGACTTACCTCATATGGATTCGGACGGTAACGATTGGCTATTCAACGACTTTTGACTTTCCTCGATCTAATTTCGTTTTCTTTGTTTCTTGATCTAAATAAATTCAAATTTAGCTCTTTTATTCACCAAATCATACAATTCAATCCAGAAACATATAATTAGGGCATTTTACAAATTAGCCCTCATATTTGCACCGACATTTTAGTCCCTATTTCATAAAATCACAAAAATCACAAATTTCCTTTTATACAAGCTTAGCCAAATTTTTATGGCTTTCATCTAAGCCATATAACACTTTTATTTCACATTTTAGTCCTCCAATTTCTCATTTTCTCAATTTAGCTCAAATTCATCAAAAATTCAAATACAAAACATATTAATCACATATCAAGCTTTCATAATTCATCAACTAACATCATTAAACTCATGAAATCATTAATGGAATAACTTCAAATCTTCATAAAAATCAACAATTGAGACATGGGCTTTGAAGAACACATAGCAACAATCACAAAAACATAAAAATAATCGAAAACAAATCAAATTACACACTTTAATTTTGCTTCACCAAGGCCGAACCCTACAAACCCTTTTCTTTGTCTTTTCTTTGTTAATAATCGGCTAGATGAACAGATGAATGACTAATTTCATGTTTTATTTTATTTTAATTTCATTAATTAATAAATACCAACTTTAACCTTTAATTAAAACATAAAATTTTTTAAAGTGGAAGGTCATTATTGTCCACTACTAATTCAAATGGTTTATTAACCATTTAATGCCACCACAATTAATAAGGCACATCAATTAAGCCATTAATCAAATAGAAGGCCACTTTTGTATTTTCTGCGATTTAGTCCTTTTCGCAAATTAAGCACTCAAACAGACAAATTTTCATACGAAACTTTCAAACATGCTAATTCACATATAATAAGCACGAAAAATAATATTTAAATATTTTTCTGACTCGGATATGTGGTTTCAAAACCACTATCCAACTAAGGTCTAAACCGGGCTGTTACAAGTGCAGAAACATAACCTCTATAAATCTAAAATCTGTACCATTGTGCTCCTATGATTAAACCAGAAATTATAACCATAATAAGTATAATTATTTCCGTCCAAAGAATATCCTTTATAGATAAATCGTGTTTAATAAATTAAATAAATAGAATAATAAGAAAACCGAGATACTGAAATCCAAGATGTAAAACTATACAGAATTTTTGATATCACAATCCATATTAGATAATAAATATTTCGATAATGTCCCAGGGAAAATCCAAAAAGAAAACATCACTCATATGTACTAAAATCAATTGTCACAAAAGTAATATAATCTCCATGTATATAGCAGAACAACAACCAATAGAATCAGAATACTAACAACATACGGATTTTACTGTTGAATTCTCTACTAAACATAGTGGAATAGAACGCTAAAGAAAGATAGAGCAATGCCAATTATAAACCAACGAGACTATCATTACTTCTGACTAACTTTATGGTTAGCTATTGGTCGTGATTTCGATGAAGTAATAATAATGATCGTACCTGGAAACTAACTATTATCACGATAAAAGGCAAGTGCACCTATCGAATAGTAGTATAGTTAGTGGCAAGACCAGAATATCGAATCCAAGGAACCAAAAGTACTAGTAATGACTTTCTTCCTATTACCTAGCCTAAAAATAAAAGGGAGTTGTTTGTAAACTAAAATCTAACTAAACTAAGGACGTGACAAAGAATGAATTGAGGAAAGACTTTAGGGAAAAACTGATTGATTAAGGCAATACCCAACGAAGAATCCACCTAGACTTCATGTAACACCCCTATCCCGTGACCGTCACCGGAATAGGTAGGGGCTTACCGGATATTTAGAACAGATTAGAATAGAATATTTTCATATTGTAACAAGGTTCAAACATAGAGTCCCTTACGAAAGTCTACTAGACCTCAAAGATGCATTAATATAAGGTCGAGACTAAACTAAACACATTCATGAACTTTAGAACACATATAAAATTTTCCAAGTTTAGGAGGTCACACGCCCGTGTGACCAGGTCGTGTGCCCCACACGAGACTTAGGCACGCCCATGCACCCAAGCCGTGCCAAAATAGAGTAAGAATACTGACTTTTCACCACGGCCACAAGACACGCCCATGGGTTTTGGCCGTATGAGTTTTTGTGTAAATACTAAAATATTAGCACGGCCATAAGGCACGCCCGTGTGCCATAGCCGTGTGGCACTAAGCAGACTTGATATAAGTCATGCTTTCTACCTATTTGGGTCAATTTCTCAAACATGCCAAAAACATCAATTTGCCTAAACAAAATCCATCCAATTCAAAGTCAAAACATTCATATATAAGGTCAAAACATTCATACACCAATCTCATGCTAAAGAACAAACATTTCATAAGTAGTATCCATAACTAAAACTCATCATTTATGCTTATTTAAACACCAACTAAATTTACCTTTCATCACCTAAATTTCATATCAAGGTATCCACTTCATTGAGGACATTCATTCATCAATTCCATGCCAACATTTACACCATTCAAGATACCAAAAAAAAGCATATTCATAAATCTTGACCACATCACATTGGTTATATACATAGACTCAAAATCGTAACTTAAACATTCTAGCCTATACATGCCATACTTGAACTTTGTACAATCAAAAGGTACCAAAAATCAAGCCCGATAGTGTGGTCATGATCCTTGACTATAACTGAGCCCACAATAGCTACGAGATCTGAAAAATAGTTGAACGAATAAACAGAGTAAGCTACAAGGAGCTTAGTAAGCCAAATACAAAATATGCAATTCATAAATGCAATATGATAACTATTTTCCATAGATAATTCATAGATCAGATTTACTCATTTAATACATACTTCTAGTTCACACAATTAGCATACCTTTCATTCTCAGAAATTTAGTACAGATGTACCTGAGTCAAGCACATATGGTATGCATTCATTCATTTCTTGAAATTTCTCCTTATATCATTTAGAAACGTTACAGAGATCATATAGGCCTTACACAACGCCGACGTCCTCGACGTGGTCTTACATGTTATTCAATACCGATGCCACTATCCCGGATAGGGTCTTGCACGAAACATATACATGCCAGTGTCCCAGACGTGGTCTTACACGTAATTCTCTAATCAATGCCTACGTCCCAGATGAGGTCTTACATGATATCATTTTACCATTGCTCATTCGAAAATGACTCGAAATAATACTTCAGGCTCTCATGGCCATCCAAATACAGTTTATAAATCAAGAATTTATAATAGACATCAATATAACGCATATTTGTATTTTGACCTACCTTGTACGAATTTAAAAGGATTCGAGTCATCTATTCAACGATTTTGGATTTCCCTTGATCTAAGTCCCTTTTCCTTGTTTCTTGATCTAAATAAATCCAAATTCAACCAGTCAATTATTCATTTCATTCAATTCAATCCAAAAACACTTATTTAGGGCATTTTACATTTTAGCCCTGACATTTTCACATTTTGACATTTTGGTCCCTAATTCACAAAAACATCAAATTTACAAAATTCAACTAAATACAAGCTTGACCGAATATTCATGGCTTTCATATAAGCCCCTATAATACATTTTTCTCACAAATTAGTCCTCCCAAAGTATTATTTTCACTATTTAACCCAAATTACTCAATTTCATCAAAAATTCAAGGCAAAGCATATTTATTCAACACTTATCCATCATAATCCATTCAATTTCAATACAAAGGTTCAAAAATCATCAATGTCACTATTCATAATCTTTATCAAAAATAGATATTGAGACATGGGCATGAAAGATTTCGAAGCAACAATCACAGAAACGTAGAAATTTTTAAAAACAAACAAAAACTCATACATTAATCAAGGATTAAGCTAGCCAAATTTGAGAAAGCATGAATCTTTTTCTTTTACTTTGATTTTCGGTGATGGTGAATGAAATAAACAACATTTTCATGCCTTTGTTTTATTAATAATAGTTCAATTACCAAATACCAATTTTACCCTTAATGAATCAATAATAAAAACTTATAATGGTTGTCCATAAAAGTCCATTAACCATGTTAATGGTTCAATTACAACATAAGAACCTCACATACATAAAACATAGCACTTAAACAGTTTTAACAAATGACATGCAGATTTTAAATTTTACGCGATTTGATCCTTTCTCACAATTAAGCACAGAGACAGACAAATTAAATCACAGAAATTTCACAGATCCTAATTCATATATCACAAACATAAAAAATAATATTAAAATATTTTTTTAGACTCGAATATGTGGTCCTGAAACCACTATTTCGACTAGGGTCCAAATCAGGCTGTTACAATTCTCCCCCCTTAGGGATTTTTGTCCTCGAAAATCTTAGCGCTAAACAGATTCGAATATTGCTGTCTCATTGCATTTTCATGCTCCCAGGTAGCTTCTTTCAATGCGTGATGATGCCACAGCACTTTTATTAGCGGAATCTTCTTATTTCTCAACTCTTTTATCTCACGAGACAAAATACGGATCAGCTCTTCATCATAAGACATATCAGACTTTAATTCAATCTCAGAAGTGGATATCACATGAGACGGATTAGATCTATAACATCGAAGCATCGATACATGAAACACATTATGTATCTTTTCTAGCTTAGGTGGCAACATCAGTCTATAAGCAACCGGTCTAACTCGTTCAATGATTTCATACGGCCCTATAAACCTCGGACTCAATTTGCCCTTTTTACCTAATCGAAACAGTTTCTTCCACCGAGATACTTTCAAAAATTCCTTATCACCAACTTCAAATTCATTATCCTTCCGCTTCAAATTTGTGTACGATTTCTGACGATCAGAAGCTACTTTCAGACTATCTCTAATCACTTTCACCTTCTGTTCTATTTTTTTTATCAAATCAATCCCGTAAATCTTATGTTCACTGAGTTCAGACCAATATAACGGAGTTCTACATTTTCTACCACAAAGGGCTTTATACGGGGCCATTTTAATGCTCGATTGAAAACTATTATTATACGCAAATTTAATCAGAGGTAGATATTGTTCCCATATACCTTTAAACTCCAGAATACAACATCTAAGCATGTCTTCGAGTATCTGAATGATCCGCTCAGACTGACCGTCTGTCTGCGGGTGAAAAGCAGTACTGAAATGCAATTTCGTACCTAAAGCTTCTTGCAACTTCCTCCAGAATCGTAAAGTAAACCTTAGATCTCTATCAGATACAATAGACAGTGGCACCCTGTGCAATCTCACAATATCAGAAATATAGAGTTTAGCTAATTTATCAAGTGAATAGTCAGATTGTAGAGGAATAAAATGAGCAGATTTTGTCAAACGATCAACAAAAACCCAGATTGAATCTTTCTTTTCGGAGATAGAGATAAACTAGAAACAAAATCCATAGTTACTCGGTCCCATTTCCATTCAGGAATCATAATTGATTGCAATGAACCAGAGGGCACCTGATGTTCAGCTTTTACTTGATGACAGACTAAACATTTCAAAACAAAGTCGGAGATATCTCTTTTCATTCCTGGCCATCTGTATAACCATTTTAAATCATTATACATCTTTGTGCTACTCCGATGTACGAAGCATTTACTACTATGTGCTTCACTAAAAATCATCTGAATCAATTCAGAATTTCTTAGAACACAAATTCTATCCCTGAATCTCAAACAACCATCAACATCAATTCAGAATTTAGAATCAGAATCACACTAGGCTCGTTTCTTTAACAATTCATTATCTACTTTCTGAGCGTCAATGATTTCTTGCAAAAATAAAGGTTTCACTTTTAATTCAGCTAACACTGAATCATCAACGAACGGATCAATACTAGCATTTAAGGTACATAATGCAGATAGTGATTCCCGACTTAAAGCATCAGCTACGACATTAGCTTTACCCGGACGATAATCAATAACAAGCTCATAATCTTTTAACAGTTCTAACCATCTTCGCTGTCGCAGATTAAAATCTTTCTGAGTCATCAAATATTTCAGACTTTTGTGATCTGAAAACACGTGACATTTCTCATCGTACAGATAGTGACGCCAAATTTTCAATACAAAAATAATGGCAGCTAACTCAAGATCATGTGTCGGATAGTTCTTCTCGTGTGGCTTTAACTGTCTAGAGGCATATGCTATAACCTTGCCCTTTTACATTAAAACACAGCCTAATTCATTCAATGAAGCGTCACTATACACAACGAATTCCTTGCCTGATTCAGGTTGCACAAGTACTAGAGCTTTAGTATATAGCTTTTTCAACCGATCGAAACTTTCTTGACACTTTTCAGACCATTCGAAGCTTGCACTTTTCTGAAGTAATCGAGTCAATGGGGTTGCTATCACAGAGAAATCTTTTATGAAATGACGGTAATAACCAACAAGTCCCAGAAAATTACGAACTTCAGAAACATTTCTCAGAGGTTCCCAATCCAAAATAGCTGAAATTTTGCTTGGGTCAACCCGGATACCTGATGTAGATACAATGTGACCCCAAAAACTAACTTTGTGTAACCAAAATTCACATTTGCTAAATTTTGCGTACAATTGCTTATCACGTAGTGTCTGAAGTACAATTCTTAAATGTTCAGCATGTTCACTTTCATTCCTCGAGTAGATCAGTATATCATAAATGAAAACAACAACAAATTGATCTAAATACAGTCTGAAAATTCTGTTCATCAGATCCATAAACACAGCAGGAGCATTTGTTAATCTGAAAGGTATAACTAAAAATTCATAGTGCCCGTACCTTGTTCAGAAAGCTATTTTCGGAATGTCAGAATCTTTTACCCACAACTGGTAATAACCCGATCTCAGATCTATCTTCGAAAATACAGAGGCACCTTTTAGTTGATCGAACAAATCATCAATTTAGAGCAGAGGGTATTTATTCTTTACAGTCACTTTGTTAAGCTGACGGTAATCAATGCACATTCTCATCGTGCCATCTTTCTTTTTCACAAATAGAACAGGAGCACCCCACGGTGAAAAACTTGGTCTAGCAAAGCCTTGATCAGTCAATTCTTGTAACTGAGTCTTTAATTCTTTCAATTCAGTCGGTGCTATTCTATACAGAGCTATTGAAATTGAAGCAGTTCCTGGAACCAATTCAATCCCAAACTCAACTTCTCGAATCAGAGGCAAACCCAAAAGTTCTTCAGGAAATACATCCGGAAATTCACAGACGACTGGCATAGATTCAATCTTTTTATCAGATACTTTAGAATCAATCACGTAAGCAAGGTAGGCTTCACAACCTTTTCTTACATACTTCTGAGCTTTTAATGTAGATATCATAGCTGGTAAACCATTCAATTCACTAGACTCAATTCTAACAATTTCATCATTCTTGCATCTCAAGTCAATAACTTTTCGTTTGCAATTTACAACAGCATCATGCAGAGTTAACCAGTCCATACCCAGAATTATATCAAATTCATCAAATGGAAATAACATCAAATCAGCAGGGAAACAGATATCTCGAATCATTAACGGACAATTCTTGCAAATCATATCAACCAGGACACTGTTGCCTAAGGGGTTTATACTCTAATAACAAATTTAGTAGACTTTACAGGCAAAGTCTTATTATATGCCAAATTCACACAAATATAAGAATGTGATCCAGGATCTATCAAAGAAATTATAAAGGTATCATAAAGAGTGAAAGTACTAGCAATCACATTAGGAGACGAAGCTTCTTCCCGCGCTTGGATAGCATAAGCTCTAGTAGGCGCTCGAGCCTCAGATCACACATTGTATCTTTAGTAGTTCTTTGACCCACACTAGCATCTCCCATATTTCTAGAAGTTCTACCTCTAGCAGAGATATTACTTGATCTCGAATTTTTCACTATCTCTTGATCAATAGATTCAGGGCAGTCTTGAACAAAATGATCCAGAGATCCACATAAAAAACAAGCTCGATCTTTCAATCTACAACTTCCCAGATGTCTTTTTCTATAATGTGCACACTCAGGTTTATCAGATCTAACATTCCCGACACTAGTAACAGATGTAGCAGGAGTTTTAAAACTTGAACGCAATCTATCACGATCTCTGCCAGAATGTCCTAGATTAATCTTCAAACTGTTAGGGTCATCTCGAAACTTCTTTGACACAAACTGAAATGATCTACCTGAAGATCTCTTTTGAACCTCTTTAGCTTCAGAATCAGCTTTCTTCTTTTCTGTACTAAGTTATTCAGCTTTGCAAGCACTTTTAACTAACACAACAAACTCATTCAGATCGAGAATTCCAACCAGAAGTTCAATGTCTTCATTCAAGCCTTCGATAAATATTTTACACATAGTGGCCTCTGAAGCTAAACATTCCCCTATATACTGGCTCAATCTTACAAATTCTTGTTCGTATTCCGTAACAGATTTGCTACCTTGTTTTAATTCAAGAAACTCTTTACATTTTTTATCAATGAAACGCTGACTGATATACTTCTTTCTGCACTCAGTCTGAAAGTAATACCAGGTGATACGTCTATTCGGAACCATGATGTTAATGTTTTCCACCAATGGTATGCCGAATCTCGTAACAATAAAACCGTACATTTAACATATTCTTCTGGGGTACACGATAATTCATCAAGAACTCAAATCGTGTTTTCAAGCCAAAATTCAGCCCTCTTTGCATCATCATCAGTTGTAGCTCGAAACTTTTCAGCCCCATACTTTCTAATCTTATCTACCGGAGGCTTGCTCAGATGAATCGGATTAATCACAGGTGATACAACCGGAATTTATTGAGGAACAATCAGGGTGGGGGTTGAACAGCCGGATTTGTCCGGATATACTCAGTGAACCACTCATTCATCATTTGGAAGAAAGCTTGTTTAGCTTCTCCCTCATTACCACTTGTAACCGGTCTAGAATCAGATGGCTGTGTCCCTTGAGTGGGAGCAGGCGCGTTACTTTCAACATTCTCAGCTACGGCTCTGTCGGGATCCATTACTATATGAAAAACATATTTCATTTGTCAGGATTCATCACACTATCACAGATCAGATATATGGCATGTATAGCTAGGCTCAAACACACTATGTTAGTCCTAGAATCGACCAAACTGTAGCTCTGACACCAACCAAATGTAACACCCCTATCCCGTGACCGTCGCCGGAATAGGTAGTTGCATTACCAGATATTCAGAACAGATCAGAACAAAATATTTACAGATTGTAACAACATTAAAACATAGAGTCCCTTACAGAAGTCTACTAGACCTCAAACATGCATTAATATAGAGTTGGGACTAAACTGAACACATTCATGAACTTTAGAACACATATAAAAATTTCCAAGTTTAGGAGGTCATACGCCGGTGTGACCAGGCCGTGTGACCAGGCCGTGTGCCCCACACGAGACTCAGGCACGCCCATGCACCCAAGCCGTGCCAAAACAGAGTAAGCACACTGACTTTTCGCCACGGCCACAAGACACACCCGTGGGTCTTGGCCCTGTGAGTTTTTCTGTCAATACTGAAAAATTAGTACGACCATAAGGCACGCTCGTATGCCATAGCCATGTGGCACTAAGCAGACTTGATATAAGTCATGCTTTCCACTTATTTGGGTCAATTTCTCAAACATGCCAAAAACATCAATTTGCCTAAACAAAATACATCCAATTCAAAGTCAAAACATTCATTTATAAGGTTAAAACATTCATACACCAATCTCATGCTAAAGAACAAACATTTCATAAGTAGTATCCATAACTAAAACTCATCATTTATGCTTATTTAAACACCAACTAAATTTACCTTTCATCACCTAAATTTCATATCAAGATATCCACTTCATTGAGGACATTCATTCATCAATTCCATGCCAACATTTACACCATTCAAGATACCAAAACAAAGTATATTCACAAATCGTGACCACATCACATTGGTTATATACATAGACTCAAAATCGTAACTTAAACATTCTAGCCTATACATGCCATACTTAAACTTTGTACAATCAAAAGGTACTAAAAATTGAGCCTGATAGTGTGGTGATGATCATTGACTATCCCCGAGCCCACAGTAGCTACGATATCTGAAAAATAGTTGAACGAATAAATAGAGTAAGCTACAAGGAGCTTAGTAAGCCAAATACAAAATATACAATTCATAAACGCAATATGATAACTATTTTCCACAGATAATTCACAGATCAGATTTACTCATTTAATACATACTTCTAGTTCACACAATTAGCATACCTTTCATTCTCAAAAATTCAGTACAAAACAGACGTACTTGAGTCAAACACATATGGTATGCATTCATTAATTTCTCGAAATTTCTCCTTATATCATTTAGAAACGTTACAGAGATCATATAGGCCCTCCACAACGCCGACGTCCCTGACGTGGTCTTACATGTTATTCAATACCGATGCCACTATCCTGGACAGGGTCTTACACGAAACATATACAATGCTAGTGTCCCAAACACAGTCTTACACGTAATTCTCTAATCAATGCCTACGTCCCAGACGAGGTCTTACATGATATCATTTTACCATTGTTCATTCAGAAATCACTCGGACTAATACTTCAGGCTCTCATGGCCATCCAAATACAGTTTATAAATCAAGAATTTACAACAGACATCAATATAATACATATTTGTATTTTGACTTACCTTGTATGAATTTCAACATATTCGAGTCGTCTATTCAACGATTTTGGATTTCCCTCAATCTAAGTTCGTTTTCCTTGTTTCTTGATATAAATAAATCCAAATTCAACCAGTCAATTATTCATTTCATTCAATTTAATCAACAAACACTTATTTAGGGCATTTTACATTTTAGCCCTGACATTTTCACATTTTGACATTTTGGTCCCTAATTTACAAAAACATCAAATTTACAAAATTCAACTAAATACAAGCTTGACCGAATATTCATGGCTTTCATATAAGCCCCTATAATACATTTTTCTCACAAATTAGTCCTCCCAAAGTATTATTTTTACTATTTAACCCAAATTACTCAATTTCATCAAAAATTCAAGGCAAAGCATATTTATTCAACACCTATCCATCATAATCCATTCAATTTCACTACAAAGGGTAAAAAATCATCAATGTCACTATTCATAATCTTTATCAAAAATAGAAATTGAGACATGGGCATGAAAGATTTCGAAGCAACAATCACAGAAACGTAGAAATTATTAAAAACAGACAAAAACTCATACCTTAATTAAGGATTAAGCTAGACAAATTTGAGAAAGCATGAATCTTTTTCTTTTTCTTTTTCTTTGTTTTTCGGTGATGGGTGAATGAAATAAACAACATTTTCATGCCTTTGCTTTATTAATAATAGTTTAATTACCAAATACCAATTTTACCCTTAATGAATTAATAATAAAAACTTATAATGGTTGTCCATAAAAGTCCATTAGCCATGTTAATGGTTTAATTACGACATAAGGACCTCACATAAATAAAACATAGCACTTAAAATGACATGCAAATTTTAAATTTTACGCGATTTGATCCTTTCTCATAATTAAGCAAAGAGATACACAAATTAAATCACAGAAATTTCACAAATGCTAATTCATATATCACAATCATAGAAAATAATATTAAAATATTTTTTTGGAATCGAATATCTGGTCTCGAAACCACTATTCTGAATAGGGTCCAAATCAAGCTGTTACACTTAACTTGTTATCTAACTTTGAACTAGACGATTTCTTCATTCGACTTGATCCGTAGAGATCCCTAAATTATGTTAATATCTCTGTCGAGACTAAGAACAACTAACCCTAGGTTGATTAATTGAAATCTCTTTCTAATTAAAACACCCTAGTGTTGCATTAAATCGTTCTATGGATCCCCCTATTAGATTTAACTCTAATCTGGTAGATTTTCGTCATCCTATGTCTAGGATTGCGATCAACACCACTTAATTGTGTTGGATATACTCTTAAACAGAGACTTTTGATCACTGAATCAGCACATTCGACTTGAACTAATATCTCGAAAATATCAATTCAAGAATTAAAATGCACAATTAAGAACAAGTCAAATATTTATCATATAGCTCAGATAACAATAACAAGATTCGTCTTAGGTTTCATCCCCCTTAGGTATTTAGGGGGTTTAGTTCATAATTATAAAAGAGAACATCTCAAAAGAAAGAGAACAACAAAACATAAAGAAAACCTAAAACCCCTGGAAGAATTGAAGGGAGATCTTCAGTCTTGATGTTGATCCTTACTTCTGAGACGGATCAATCAGCTTTCCTTCTAGTAATTCCCTGTCTAAACTGAGTCTTAGCGAGGCCACTATTTGTTCCTTGTAGTCACCTCCTAGGGCCTTTATATAGAGTTTGGAATGTCTTTCTTAGCCCCTAAGTAGCCTTTTTCGCGTGAAATTGAAACTCGTCACGGCAAGGACACACCCGTGTGGCACACCCGTGTGAATCGTGCTTAGGCCGTGTTCGAGCCTGTTAATGCGGCACGACCTTGTGGGTTACCCATGTGATGAACTCCAGGCCGTGTTGATTATTGATTTGGGCCTACTTTGCCCGTTTTTGGCTCGTTCCTTACTCTTTTCTCTTCCTTATGCTCGTCTAAGTGTAAAACATGAAATTACAGGATTAGGAACATCAAATTCCACAATTCTAATGATAATTCATCAAAAAATATACTAAGCATGGGATAAAAATATGTACAAATTATAGTTTATCGAAGACCCCCACACTTAAGCCTTTGCTTGTCCTTAAGCAAAATCTCAACTCACAATTAAAAATCATTCTTCTCAACTTATAATTCTTATCAATAATGTTTCAAACTAATCCACAAGTAATCATACATTGAGAATTCAATTGAAAGAACATTAAAGTCTCAAACAATCTAAGTTGAGAATTTTATCACAGAACATAGGTTTTCTCCCCTTTTCTAAGTAGTTACCTTAAATTCAAAATCAACAAGAGTTGACAACCTCACTAAAGATTCACTCTATTCACTCGAAGTGTTTAGGGTTCAGAAATTAAGCACTCATTAGTCAACATGAAAAGTTATTACCATATGCTTGCATGAAAATCAAATCTCCACCACTATGTATTGACATGATACATCAATCAAAAGGTGTTTAGAGGGTTGTAATGTGGCTTTTGTTAGGGGTGTGGTCACAAGCTGAAAAAGAAGGTTAAAATCAAGATTGAACTGAAAAATCATCTAACTAGAAAAATCTCTATCACTGAAATAATTTCATACATTTGAGTTGTTTCCTCATGACTAACATCGTTTAAGATCTATATTACATAATTACAAAATAATATGCTAAACATTTAAGTTACAACTGATTTTTTTAAGAACAAGTCAAATATTTTACAAACTTTAACTAACTGAAAGGGAGAACATAGCTAGATAATTATTCGATTCAAATCTCGATAAAAATAGGGATCAAAGTAATTAAGGGGATTTAACAATAATGGGTTGTTGGTTAATATTGAGGGTAAGTCAATGAATGGCTTGTTAGGCTCAAGGGGGTTCACTAGGGGTTAATTATGAAGGTAGGCTTTTATGGAATAAGTGGGTTAAAACCTAGGTGCCTTTATCATCTCGGTATATCAAATCAAAGGTGTGGTCTTGACATGTATAATAGAAGTAAGTTCTAGAATAACAAATCAATATTGACTCACTCAAATCAACAATAAAAGAGAGCATGAAAGGATGTATGCTCAAAAGGCTCAAAAATCTCACTAGAATTATAGCTTTTGATGTCAATCCTGTGAATTTCAAATCTCAAGATAACACTTAAAATTGGGGAAAATAACCTAGAAAAAATTTTAGATTCTCAAAAATTTCAACTTATCATGCTTGATTCTCTAATGTCTTAAAGTTTGAATAATCAAAGCACAAATACCTATGTCTTAATCCTAAACATATCAATAAAAATCATAAATCAATCAAATTCATCCTAATTGTTAAGGTCAAGATTCAGAGATTTGAGAATAATGCAAAAAGTGAAAGTGAGTAAATTTTAGGGATTTTCTGATAGTGAACTTAAAACTTAATAACCCCCCACACTTAAGATGTACATTGCCCTCAATGTACAAAATTAAAGTCACTAACAATATAAGCATAAATCTTAAGATAGGGAGAGAAGTGAAACTCCCTGAATATTGGATGAATTCCTTGAGTTGGAAATGTGGAAACTTGTAAGAAAGGGTGTCGATCCACAATCTCTATGCCAAAAAGATATTATCATTAGTATCGTGGTGGCTATGATCATGGTCGAGTAGGACCCAGCAGTCGTGGCAGGGCTTTCCCATTAGAGTTGGATTTGAGCTTTTAGGCTCTTTGAAACTGCGATAGCATTAATAAAATTTTAGGGAATGTAGATTAGCATAATTTACTCGTTAGGAAATAGCCGATATGAAATGTTTAAAATAAATTAAGCTAAATTCTTAGAATACTAAAATTCAAATAATGAAAAAGATAAATCTTAAGTAAAATAAAAGGAAGAATAAAAAGAAAGAAGAAAATAAAAAGGAAAATAAAGAGAAAGATAAGAGGACTCTAAAGTCCTAATCCTCAGATGGTTCGTGAGGTGGGGGCGGTGATGAAATATAGAGATGCTGGCATATCTACTATAGAGTAGCGTCAATGTGATCAAAGCATTGGAAGCACTACTGCTCGAATCATGTAAGACGCTCAAATATGTCAGCATATGAAGCAGCCGCATAAACTGGACGACGAGTGGGCAGTGGCTCCCCGTAAGATGGAGGGACATCGTCAATAATGTCCTCTGGGTCCTCCTGCTCAGTAGACTGAGCTAGACAGTACTAAAGAGGATCAGTCCCACGTTGGCACTCAATCATCCTTATGTGTAGCATGCTTTGGATGTCCTGTAGGGACATCTGGCGGATAAAAGTGAGGGAGGATATTGTGCCGTGGAGTTGAGGAGACCGAAGTTGCGAGCCAGGCAGGTCGCATATGGGCCCAATGAAATCACCCCCTACGATGCCACTCTGTCTGGTGTTGAATGACAAGGGCGATGAAATAAATGAGGTAAAACACGTGCCCGCACACCATGCTCCATATCGTGGGTGTTGACGATGCCAGTGCTCTCTTGCCTGCCCGTCAATGTATGTACGAGTAGGGTATGAAGGTACCTTAGTGATAGGGCGAGAGCTATCGCCTTAGAGCAACTAGGGTCGTAGGTGGCTGAAACAGGGACGAGGGCCTGCCAACACTTGGAAGGAGAGAAGTGGATATGGCGGTGAAGCTCGGAGAGGTTTTCCTCCTTCATAAATCTGTCGATATACAGGCCTAAAATGACACCGAACTCAGGTACACTTAGTTGGCGTACAAAACCACCAATGCAGAACTGGACTGTTCCGGGATCGTCGTGTTGGGACATGACCATCTGTAAGTGAAAGGTGGAGCAGAGTTCTAGAGTGAGCTCAAGGAAGGTAGGCTCGACGATTTTGAAGAATTGGTCTCATGGGTTCGTAGATAATAGGGCACGTGTCGCATCTACTAGTTGGACCTGTTCGAGTGCGGCCTAGTCAATACATCTACCTACTCCAAGGGGTCTCGCTTTGAGAATCTAAAATAGTTCTTCTTGGGAACCTTGCGAGAACTAAAGGAAAAGATGGCAAATTTTAGTGGTGGCACTAGAGGAGGTACCGCCGGGTCCTTTTCGTTTCTTGGACAGGGACAGCGATCTTTTTCCCATGTGGAGGGGTCATTGTTCCTGAAAGAAAACAAGAGTAACAGTTGTTAATGAAATAGGAAAAAAATGGACATATACTATCAGTATTCACAAGTTACTAAACTAAATGACAAATAAAGCTAATCAATACTAAGTTGTTCAATCAGGAACTAATAAATACTCAATGCAAAAGTTAATTTCAAGAAATAAATTCAGTGTTCGGGTTATCCTAAGCATAGATTTTAACAAAACAATGGAGATAATAGTAGCTATAGTTAGTTTTTAATAGCAATATGTACTAAGAATCAATTTCTTAATATAGCTAAAAATGGTAGCCAAAGAATGGTTCAAAATGGCATGATCAATCATGCAAAATGTATAAGAATCACATAAGTAAAAGGTTAAATAACTGAATGAATGTAACAATGAAAACAAAAATAGAAATAATAAAAATAATGATTAAAAGAAAAGGGAGAAAGGGGAACTAATAAGGTAGATGTTAGGGCGGAGCACAATCGTGGTGGTAGCGGTACACGGGCGTGGTGGTTTGGGCTAGGTCGGCAGCGGCGTAAGGAGTGGCTGGTATAAATGGTGGTGGGAGAGAGGTTAGGGTTTTGAGTAGGGAAGATGATGAATAGTGAGGGGTTTATATAGAAATTAGGGTATACGGGCATGGCACACGCCCGTGTGTTTCGTGTGCAGCCCGTATGGCTTGAAATTTAAGGGTTTTGGCGCCTTTGATTAGTAGCCCACGCCCGAGTTCTTTGGGCGTCTTAAGGGACACGACCGTGTCGAACGGCCGTGTCCTTCGTTGTTTGCTTCTCTCACGCCCGTGTATGAGGTCACACGCCCATGATGATTTGTCAAGTTCGACCACGAGCATCAAGCACGACCGTGACGCATACCTGTGTTGATTTAACAGGTTCCCCCATGGCCTTGGGACACGGGCGTGTCGCACGCCCGTGTTAATTTAACAGGTTTGGCCACGGCCACATCGCACGGTCGTGGCTATTTGTCGAAGGCCGTGTCTTGGGAAACTTTTGCCCTATTTAAATGCGGTAGTTTCGCACGGCCGTGTCTCCTCTCGTGGTATGTCCACGGCCTTAGGCACGCCCATGGGCCTGACCATGTGGCTTAAAAAACCTTTATTTAGGAAGTCAGTTTATGAATTAGAGGTTAGGAGCTTAAGTTAAAGACATTTACTATGTTAGTGCTCGGGTTGCCTCTTGAGAAGCGCTTGTTTATAGTCTAAGCTCGACTTCTCTCAAGTTTGCACGGTCATAGTGGTTTGAGGAGTTCAAGCTCCTCTCTCCTTCTATCAGTTTTAATATCAAAATAAGGTTTGAGTCGCGTATAGTTTACCTTGAAAGTGCCAAATGTCTTATGTGTTATCTCGACTGTACCATAGGGGAAAATTTTCATTACCGTTAAGGGAGGTGTGTCACTTGTATGAAATTTTGAATTCGAGATTTGAGGATCCTCCTCTTCTAATAATACCCTATCCCCTACCTTAAATTGATTTGTTTTTACCTTAGGGTCGTCATGGTGATGCTTTGGTTTGATGTGGCATATCTTAGGTTTCCCTTGGCGGTAGTTCAACCACTCGTCTAGTTCTTCAATTTGCAGCATTTGTTCTTCATGGTTTGTTCTCTTGTTATCGTATGAATTTGAATGTGGTTCAGTTGCACTTCCATGAGGAGTACCCTGCAGAGAAGGATGGACAGTGAGATCATTCTTATTACAAGGACTTGTAATAAAATCTTTATCATTAATAGTCTTATTAGAATTACGAGCTTGCAAAGTAATTGTATCATCACCTACACGAAGTGTGAGTTCTCCTGTGCCTACATCAATTATAGTCCTTGCAGTTGCTAAGAAGGGTCGCCCTAGAAGTAATGGCACATTGCTATCCTCATCTATGTCTAAAACAACAAAGTCTACTGGGAATATGAATTTGTCAATTTTAACTAGCACATCTTCAATTATACCCCTAGGAAATCTAATGGTTTTATCAGCCAATTGAATGCTCATCCTAGTTTGTTTGGGTTTCCCAATACCCAATTGCTTAAACAGTTTATAGGGCATTACATTAATACTTGCCCCTAAATCAACCAAGGCAATTTTAACATCTAAGCTACCAAGTAAACAAGGAATTGTAAAACTATCTGGATCTTTTAGTTTGTTGGGAAGCTTATTTTGTAGAATGGCTGAGCAGACTGCATTTAGCTCTACATGCGACGACTCATCCAACTTCTGTTTGTTTGCCAAAAGCTCTCTTAAAAAATTAATGGTGTTTGGCATCTGTGAAAGAGCTTCAATAAATGGTAAGTTAATATGCAATTTCTTTAAAAGTTTAAGGAATTTACAAAAGTGTTCATCTGTGGGGTCTTTCCTTGTCGCATTAAGATATAGGACACGAGGCTTATACTCTTTGACGATTAGTTCATTGTGACTTACCTCACCCTTTACTTACCATAGTTTCCTGACTTGGCTCTAATTTTGTTTTAACTAACCTTCCTTCATTAATCGTGTCGATGGCGTGAAGTTGCTCCTTAGGGTTAGTCTCGGTGTTGCTTGGCAAACCACCTTATGGTATTTCAGAGATTAGCTTAGCGAGCTGACCTATTTGAGTTTCAAGTCCTTGAATGGATGCTTGCTAATTTTTAAGTGCCGTCTCGGTGTTCTAAAAATAGGTTTCTGATACGAAGATAAATTTCGTAAGCATCTCCTCAAGGTTCAGCTTTTTCTTGCTGGTAAGGTGGTTGTTTCAATCCTGTAAGGGGTGGTGGTCTCTGATTTCCTTGATAGCCTTGTCCTCCCCATGAGAGATTAGGGTTGTAACACCCTGAATTTGGGCCTAGAAGTATTGGGCCTTGAGTCTGGGTTCGGATAGGAGACAGCCTGAAAAATTTAGATGTTTTAAATCTTGTTATTTTTAGGAAAAAATTAATAAAAAATATTATTATTATTAATTTCACGTTTAGTTTAGTAATTAAATAAATTATGAGGGACTTATAGTGTGGGAAAAGTCCTAGGCTCGGCCTAAGGCACAAACAAAAAGTTTAAATTTTGCTAACTTAGGGAAAACTAAGCACTAGGCCTTATAATTAGATTGGGCTAAGATTAGGCACAAGAAAGTGCCTGGCCCAGTGGTGAGACACGTTAGGCAGTAGGAAGAGGAGCTGGGGTTCGATTCCCAGCGTGCGCTAATGTGGGTTTTTTTTAAAACCCAGGGACCATCATAGGGAGGCCTTATAATAAAGTTGGATTAAAAGGGAACACAAAGGAAAGCCTAGCCCAGCGGCATGGGGCGCTAGGAGCATGGAAGAGAGCCTAGGTTCGAGACCTCGCTCGCGCAAGTTGTTGTGTTTTTTTGAGTAATCTGATTGCGATTAAATAAGGTTTAGGAGAAGTTGCGACTAGAGTCTAACACAACGAGTGCCTGTGGCGTAGTGGCAGCAGCATGCTGGGGTTCCTAGCGGGTGCGAGTTCGAGACTGGGTAAGCGAAATTTTAGTATTTATTTTTAAAGAACCCGTGACTGAAGCAGATAAGCCTTAAAATTAAATGCGACCGTACTATATTGAAAGCAAAGACACGTCGTAGTGGCCAGCAGCGTGTGTGGGTGCCTGGAGGTCCCGGGTTCGAGCTGCTGTACACGCTGGAGGACTGCCTTTTTGCTGCACACGTAGGGAAAGTTGTTGTGCTGGACTGAAACTCTCCCTAGCAGCAGATTGGGTCGGCTGATCGGAGGAAAAGGGGGATAAGGGCTGCTGCTAATCGGTGGAAAGTTTGAAAGAAATTCAAACTTTTTATTTAGCTAAAATCAAGGAGAATTTGACTTTGGGAAGAATTCTTTTTGTGCCAAAATAGACACATTCGGCTATAGGCAAATAAGTGCCAAATAGCTTTTATTTTTTTTTTTAGCCTTTATGAGTGAGTTTCTTCTCGGTTGGTTTAGGATATTCTTCATTGTGTTAGCCGACATTGTTTTCTTTCTTTCAATTGGTTTTGCTTCTTTATTTTATTTTATTTTTTTTCTCATCCTCTCTTCGCCAATTCTTTTACCCATATTCTTGAATTTGTTTTCCCTTTTGTTTTCTTTCCATGATAGGCGAATCAACTCTTTCTTTTCTACTATCTTCTCAAACCCCTTAGCGGATTTCATAAGAGCCGAAATCTAAAACTTGTATTGCTGATTGCATCTTAACCAAAACTTTTCCCCTTATTGCGATTTCTTCCATAAAAATTCGAAATCCCGAAGCACATATCATCCCCTAGTGTCGTTTGGTGTAAGGAGTCAAAACCTTTGTATTCGTAGTAAATCGGGAATTGGATCTTTAGATCTAGTGGATCTATTATCGTGGTAAGTAATCGGAACTCCTTCTCATGCGTTATTTTTGGATTTAAGAAAAGCCAAAAGTCCTTAAACGCTTTAGGGAGGCTATCGATTTTGGTCAAGATTTAAAATTAGTATTTTCATTCGGTTTATTATGTGTTAGTGCGGATTGAAGGCTAGCGATCAAGATCTATTTGGAGGCTAGTAAGATCAACGGTTTCAAGGCGGTCTACATCTAGATCTAGTAGTTAAAGATCAACAAGGTAAGTCGTTAATAATGCCTTATTTTGGCCGAATCTGGTAAGTGAGAATTACGTTGGTTATCATCGATTTGTTATGTGTAGTGTGGACTGAAGATCAAGGAGCAGTGAAAGGCTAGGGCTATTGGAGCGACTAGATCTAGATCTAGTGTTCTAAGGCATTAAGGGAGGTTAGCCAATTTTAGTAAGCAAGTTTGCAATTAGTATCATTGAAATCTTGGATCTGATTTGGTGGTAATCGATTGTAGGATACCGAGGGAGATCTCGTTAGCGTTCATCACAAATTAGGTGTGTAAACGAACACCGTTCTGTAATCTAAATCGGCAAAAGCTGAAAAGCTGAAATGCTAAAATTCTGGCATTTCGTGGGCTTGCGAGCGTGCGAGTGCTCGTGGGTCAGTTGGAAGCGATAGATCTATAACTGAAATCGTTAAAGTTGGTGAATGCGCGATTTTATGCACTTCGGTAATCTGGGCCTCAATGGGCTTACGGGCCCATTTGGGTGAAAATTGATTGTAAGTGAGTTCTGGTGTTCTGTAGGTTAAAACTGGTAATCCGATCATAAAATTTAGGCTAAATGGGCTTAAGTAGTTATTTGACACTGTAGGGCCTAATAGGTTTTAGGGCCCAATAACTAAAAACTGCTAAAATGGGCTAACTTAACTACTCAAATGTAAGTTGGACTAATAAGGACTGGAATATGCATAAAACCCTAAAAATTGGTATAGTTATTGAAATGCCCTAACAGGGTGGAAAAATTACTATTTTACCCCTAGGTGCAAAATGACCGTTATACCTCTAGGGCTAAATTTGACTGAAATGCATGTTTTACTGTTTCTGTTCACTATATGCCATGACATGATTATCTGTTGCATGGGACTGGGTTTATTGATGGAGGAAGTGCAAGTGGCATTGCCACGATTATTGAAAAAGGCTATGCCTCGTACTGATTACTAAAAGAGGCTTTCCCTCGTACTGATTACTGAAAGAGGCTTTGCCTCGTACTATTTACTTAAAGGGTCTTTGCCTCGTTATACTGTTAGTGGCTTGGCCACATTATCTGAGCAGCTATGCTGCGACTGTGGAGTGTAGCAGCTGGGTAGGTTGAGTTGTTTCCCCACATAGAGTGTATATGGCTGGTACGGGTGGAGTGTAGCAGTTGGACATAGGATGGGCTTTGGGCTTTGCATACATGCATGATATCTGTTCTGTTACTAAAATGGGCCTATGGGCTGTACTGTTATCTGAAAAGGGCTAAGGCTCAGTTGTATTGATTACTAAATAGGGCTAAGGCCCAGTTAACTGAATACTGAATAGGGCTTCAGCCCAGTATTTATTGAGACTAGATAGGGCTTAGGCCCAATGAGCTTGAGCTAATTTGGGCTTTAGATGGGCTTTCTTTACACACTGAGTTTTCAAACTCACCCTCTTTTCTTCCATCCTTGTACGAGAGCCCTAGATTTATGGACTTGGAGCTGGGAGGGATTCAGAGTGGCCACATAGACTGGACTGTTGGTTTTTAATTAAGTCATTTTTATTTCCTCATTTATTTTTAATTATTTCCATTTTGGTTTTGGGTTGTAATAAGGCCGCTTTAATTATTTTTAATTTTGGGTTTTTACTTTATATTTACAAATTGATTTAAATGATTTAAATAAGGTTGCACGAGTTTTTCTTGAAATCAATCAATATTTTCAAAACAAAGCACTCGTAACAAATGAATAACAAATCAACGAACAAGATAACTTTTAAACGGTTAGTAGATAGGACAATCTCAAACTAAACCTAGATGTTCTTCCCAAATTATAAGTACAGTTTTACAAAACTCACTCTAATCTAGGTAATTAGGAGACATGATTAGCCTGTTGTTGATGTGACACACCAAACTTGGCCGTAATGTCTGGGCCAAGTTTGGGGTGTTACATTTAGTGGTATCAGAGCCCGGTTGCAACAACTCGACTGTAGATCGGGTCTAAAAAGTTTTAGAAAAATTTTAAAATTGAGGCCCAAGAAGGGTATTTTGGAAACAGTTTTGGAAAATTCTTTAAGAAAGCCCTTTTCAAAGTTTTTTTCAAGGTATACATGTATTAAGGTTTTATTTTTAAAAGTTTTCTTAAAATTAGGTTTCTGAAATTTGGCCTCTGAAGAAGTGGCACACTGAATCCCCGGCACCAAGTCTGTAAGTATTCTTTACTTATAATGTACTGTACTGAAGCATACTGTAGATAGAACTATGACCCTATTATGATACCGAAGATAGGATAGTACTGAAACTATAGAGACTAAGACAATAGGGAAACTAAAAACCCTAGAAGATGGAGACTGTAGCTAGGCTACAGTTTCCCGAAAACAAACTCTGAAACCTTATCTATACATAAGACATTTTGTAATAAATACTAAAATTTTTGAGATCTTTGTAGTTATTTGATATGTATGCTGGTAATGTAGAGTATTGATATGGATTCTGAGGGTAAGCAAAGTCTGCCAACTTCGAGTAGCGGTAACTCGGAGCTTGGTACTGAGGTACTGGCCGAGTTAGTAAAGAAAGTGGTAGAAGAAGTATTGGAGACCAAAGTTAAGGAGATTAGGGAAACGCTTCAAGCGAGGTGCTTGGAGTTTAAGAAAAGGAAGGATCATAGTTCTTAGAGGACAGAGCCTTGTTCTGTGAAACATGTTAAGACGCGACCGAACTTTCTGACCTGCAAGGACTGCAACGGGCGTCATCTGGGTGAATACCATAGGAAGAAAGGAGCGTGCCCTAGATACGGGTCCAAAGAGCATCGGGCTCAGGATTGCCCAGTTTATTCTAGTTACGTGTGTGTTGTTTGGATACGAATTGTGTGCATACTGATAAATGTTTATCTACTTTGGTGATGAGATGTTTTGGGTTGTATTAGAAATTATTTAGATCATAGTGCGCAGCGGTAGCGTAGTAGAGTAGTTGATGCACGACTATCTTATTATTTAGAAATTTCGAGGGCGAAATTTTTTTTAGGAGGGGTGAATTGTAACACCCTGAATTTGGGCCTAGAAGTATTGGGCCTTGAGTTTGGGTTCGGACAGGAGACGACCTGAAAAATTTAGATGTTTTAAATCTTGTTATTTTTAGGAAAATAATTAATAAATATTATTATTATTAATTTCACGTTTAGTTTAGTAATTAAATAAATTAAGAGGGACTTATAGTGTGGGAAAAGTCCAGGGCTCGGCCAAGGGCTTTAGCAAAAAAATTAAATTTTGCTTACTTAGGGAAAACTGTGCATTAGGCATTATAATTAGATTGGGCTAAGATTAGGCACAAGGAAGTGCCTACCCCAGTGGTGAGACGCGTTAGGCAGCAGGAAGAGGAGCTGGGGTTCAATTCCCAGCGTGCGCTAATGTGGGTTTTTTTTAAAGCCCAGGGACTGCCACAGGGAGGCCTTATAATAAAGTTGGATTAAAAGGGGACACAAAGGAAAGCCTGGCCCAGCGGCATGAGGTGCTAGGAGCGTGGAAGAGAGCCTGGGTTTGAGACCTCGCTCGCTCAAGTTGTCGTGTTTTTTTTTTGAGAAATTTGATTGCTATTAAATAGGGTTTAAGAGAAGTTGCGAACAGAGTCTAACACAATGAGCGCCTGTGGCGCAGTGGCAACAACGTGCTAAGGGTTCCGAGCGGGCGCGAGTTCGAGCCTGGGTAAGCGAAATTTTAGTATTTATTTTTAAGGAACCCGTGACTGAAGCGGATAAGCTTTAAAATTAAATGCGACTGTAATATATTGAAAGCAAAGATGCATCGCAGTGGCCAGCAGCGTGTGTGGGTGCCTGGAGGTCCTGGGTTCGAGCTGCTGTGCACGCTGGAGGACTGCCTTTTTGCTGCACGCGTGGGGAGAGTTGTTGTGTTGGACCGAAGCTCTTCCTAGCAGCAGATTGGGTCTGCTGATCGGTGGAAAAGGGGATAAGGGCAGCTGCTAATCGGTGGAAAGTTTGAATGAAATTCAAACTTTGTATTTAGCTAAAATCAAGGAGAATTTGACTTTGGGAAGAATTCTTTTTGTGCCGAAATAGACTCATTCGGCTGTAGGCAAATAAGTGCCAAATTGCTTTTATTTTATCTTTTTTTAGCCTTTATGAGTGAGTTTCTTCTCGGTTGGTTGAGGATATTCTTCATTGTGTTAGCCGACATTGTTTTCTTTCTTTCAATTGGTTTTGCTTCTTTATTTTATTTTATTTTTTTTTTGCTCATCCTCTCTTCGCCAATTCTTTACCCATATTCTTGAATTTGTTTTCCCTTTTGTTTTCCTTGCATGATAGCTGAATCAACTCTTTCTTTTCTACTATCTTCTCAAACCCCTTAGCCGATTTCATAAGAGCCAAAATCTAAAACTTGTATTACCGATTGCATCTTAACCAAAACTCTTCCCCTTGTTGCAATTTCTTCCATAAAAAGCCGAAATACTAAAGCACATATCATCCCCTAGTGTCATTTGGTGTAAGGAGTCAAAACCTTCATATTCGTAGTAAATCAGGAATTGGATCTTTAGATCTGGTGGATCCATTATCGTGGTAAGTAATCAGAGCTCCTTCTCATGCGTTATTTTTGTGATTTAAGAAAAGCTAAAAGTCCCTAAACACTTTAGGGAGGCTATCGATTTTGGTCAAGATTTAAAATTAGTATTTTCATTCGGTTTATTATGTGTTAGTGCGGATTGAAGGCTAGCGATCAAGATCTATTTGGAGGCTAGTAAGATCAACGGTTTCAAGGCGGTCTACATCTAGATCTAGTAGTTAAAGATCGACAAGGTAAGTCGTTAATAATGCCTTATTTTGGCCGAATGTGGTAAGTGAGAATTACGTTGGTTATCATCGATTTGTTATGTGTAGTGTGGACTGAAGATCAATGAGTAGTGAAAGGCTAGGGCTGTTGGAGCGACTAGATCTAGATCTAGTCCCTATTTTTGACAAGGTAAGTGTTCTAAGGCATTAAGGGAGGTTAGCCGATTTTGGTAAGCAAGTTTGCAATTAGTATCATTGAAATCTTGGATCTGATTTGGTGGTAATCGATTCTAGGATACCAAGGGACATCTCGTTAGTGTTCATTGCAAATCAGGTGTGTAAACGAACACCCTTTTGTAATCTAAATCCGCAAAAGCTGAAAAGTTGAAATGCCAAAATTCTTGCATTTTGTGGGCTTGCGAGTGTGCGAGCGCTCGTGGGTCGGTTGGAAGTGATAGATCTATAACCGAAATCATTAAAGTTGGTGAGTGCGTGATTTCGTGCACTTTGGTAATCTGGGCCTCAATGGGGTTACGGGCCCATTTGAGTGAAAATTGATTGTAAGTGAGTTCTAGTGTTTTGTAGGTTAAAACTAGTAATCCAGTCATAAAATTTGGGCTAAATGGGCTTAAGTAGTTATTTGACGCTGTAGGGCCTAATAGGGGTTTTAGGGCCCAATAACTAAAAACTGCTAAAATGGGCTAACTTAACTAGTCAGATGTAAGTTGGACTAATAAGGACTGGAATATGCATAAAACCCTAAAAATTGGTATAGTTACTAAAATACCCTAAAAGGGTGGAAAAATTACTATTTTACCCCTAGGTGCAAAATGACCGTTATACCCCTAAGGCTAAATTTGACTGAAATGCATGTTTTACTGTTTCTGTTCACTGTATGCCATGACATGATTATTTTTTGCATGGGACTGGGCTTATTGATGGAGGAAGTGCAAGTGGTATCGCCACGATTATTGAAAGAGGCTTTGCCTCCTACTATTACTGAAAGAGGCTTTGCCTCGTACTGATTACTGAAAAAGGCTTTGCCTCGTACTGTTTACTGAGAAGGGCTTTGCCTCGTTATAGTGTTAGTGGCTTGGCCACATTATCTGAGCAGCTATGCTGCGATTGTGGAGTGTAGCGACTGGGTGGGTTGAGTTGTTTCCCCACATAGAGTGTATATGGCTGGTATGGGTGGAGTGTAGCGGGGTGACATAGGATGGGCTTTGGGCTTTGCATACATGCATGATATCTGTTCTGTTACTAAAATGGGCCTATGGGCTGTACTGTTATCTAAAAAAGGCTAAGGCCCAGTTGTACTGTTTACTGAATAGGGCTAAGGCCCAGTTAACTAAATACTGAATAGGGCTTCGGCCCAGTATTTACTAAGACTGGATAGGGCTTAGACCCAATGGGCTTGAGCTAATTTAGGCTCTAGATAGGCTTTCTTTACACACTGAGTTTTCAAGCTCACCCTCTTTTCTTCCATCATAGAGTGTTTCTAAATCCATCTGCACAAAAGAAGAGATATCATTCCTTAACTTTGCCATTTTAGCCGACGGAAAATATTTAAGTAAAAACTTTTCGGTCATTTGTTCCCATATAGTGATAGATCCTCTAGGTAGAGAATTTAACTACTGTTTAGCTTTATTCCTCAAGGAAAATGGGAATAACCAAAGATGAATGGCATCATCAGAATGCCATTTATTTTTAATGTGTTGCAAAATTCAAAAAAATTAGCTAAATGTGAGTTAAGATCCTCATCCTACTAACCATCAAACTAAACGAATTGTTGAATCATTTGAATAGTGTTAGGTTTTAGTTCAAAATTGTTTGCAGTAGTAGGCCTAACAATACTAGATTCAATACCAGCCAAATTAGGTTTAGCATAATCATACATAGTGCGTGGAACAAGATTTTGATTCACAGGATCTGTGGCTACCACATGAGGTAGTTGATTATCCTAATTTGCCTCCATCTCTTCAGTAGATTCAGGTTCTTCTTCTTGTCCTTGTTTTGGGTACTGTAGGGTTCTTCTTATCTCTCTTCGGGTTCTACGAACTGTAGCTTCTAGATCATCGTCAAAAAGCAAAGGTCCTGACGGGTTTCTTCTAGTCATAAACTAGAGATACCTGTCAGAGAAAGGCAAAAAAGAAAGAAAAATTTAGTAAATAAAACCTAAGAAGAAAATAGAAAATAAATTGCAATAAAAGGAAAGAAGGCTAAAGTAATAGAAATTGAGTGTTCCTAATATTTTAGTTCCCCGGCAACGGTGCCAAAAACTTAATCGTGATTTCAATGAAGTAATAATAATGATCGTACCTGGAAACTAACTATTATCACGATAAAAGGCAAGTGCACCTATCGAATAGTAGTATAGTTAGTGGCAAGACCGGAATATCGAATCCAGGGAACCAAAAGTACTAGTTATGACTTTCTTCTTATTATCTAGCCTAAAAATAAAAGGGAGTTGTTTGTAAACTAAAATCTAACTAAACTAAGGACGTGACAAAGAATAAATTAGGGAAAGACTTTAGGGAAAAACTGATTGATTAAGGCAATACCCAAGGAAGAATCCACCTAGACTTCACTTGTTATCTAACTCTGAACTAGATGATTTCTTCATTCGACTTGATCCGTAGAGATCCCTAAATTATGTTAATATCTCCATCAAGACTAAAAACAACTAACGCTAGGTTGATTAATTGAAATCTCCTTCTAATTAAAACCCCCTAGTGTTGCATTAAGTCGTTCTATGGATCCACTTATTAGATTTAACTCTAATCCAGTAGATTTTCACTGTCCTATGTCTAGGATTGCGATCAACCCCGCTTAATTGTGTTGGATCTACTCTTAAACAGAGACTTTTGCTCCACTGATTAAGCACATTCGACTTGAACTAATATCCCAGAAATATCAATTCAAGAGTTAAAAACACAATTAAGAGCAAGTCAAATATTTATCATATAGCTCAGATAACAATAACAAGATTCGTCTTAGGTTTCATCCCCCTTAGGTATTTAGGGGGTTTAGTTCATAATTATAAAAGAGAACATCTCAAAAGAAAGAGAACAACAAAACATAAAAAAAAACCCAAACCCCTGGAAGAATTGAAGGGAGATATTCAGTTTTGATGTTGATCATTGCTTCTAAGATGGATCAATCGGCTTTCCTTCAAGTAATTCCTTGTCTTCTACTCTGAGTCTTGGCGAGGACACTGTGTGTTCCTTGTAGTAGCCTCTTAGGGTCTTTATATAGAGTTTGGAATGTCTTTCTTAGCCCCTAAGTAGCCTTTTCCGTGTGAAATTGAAACTCGTCATGACAGTGACACGCCCGTGTAGCATGCCCGTGTGAATCATGCTTAGGCTATAACAGCCTAATTTTGAGCCTGATCGGAACGAGTGGTTTTGGGACCACCTAACTGAGTCAAAATATTTATTTTATTATATTATTAGTATTTTTAGCATGATAGTATTACGGTATAAAAGTTTCATAAAGAAATTTTTTCGATTAAATAGTTAATTCGGTAAAAAGGACTAAATCGCGTAAAGCGATAATTATGAGTTTAATTGCATAAATGGCTTAAATAACATTGGTTGTCTTAGTGGGAGTCCTTGCATGGAAATTATACCATTGCCTTTTTGAATGGACGGTAGTGGGCTTAAATTTACATGGCTTTATGTTTTAGTAATAAGGTTAAATTTGTAAATTGGTTAATATATGTTATATTAGTAAAACAAAATAGAAAAATGTCTTCATTTTCTTCATGCATGGCCGATTATATGAAAGAAAAGAATTCTTCTTCACATTTTTAAGGTTCGGCTATATTGATGCTTGATTAAGGTATGTATTGAACTCGATTTTTGATAATTTTTACGTTTTTGAGATCGTTGCTTAGTAATCTACAAAGCCCATGCCCTAATTTCTGAAATTGGTGATGTTTTTAAAATGTTCCATTGTTGAATACTTATGTATTTTGATGTTTCTTGATAAATTTTTGATGGTTTTTTTATAGATATACAAGTTTTATAAAGTGATTTTTGACAAAATTGAGTATTTGGGATTAAAATAAAAAAGATAGAATTTTTGTGGCTAAAAATGTGAATAAAATAAAAATATGGGCTATTTTGATGGTATAGAAAATTCGGTTATGAATGGGTATATGAAAATTTTGTGTCTTTTGCATATTTGTGTATTATGGACTAAAGTGTTAAAATGTGATATTATAGGGGTTATTTTATAAATAGGTCAAATTACATGTTTATGGATTAAATTGAATGTGTTGGTGATTAAATGGGTTGAATTTGAATTAATATAGATCAAGAGAAACAATTATCGGAATTAGATTGAGGAAAACGAAAAGTAGACGAATAGTCGACGGATTACGAGGTAAGTTCTATAGCTAAAAATCAAACTGTTAGATATGTGTAATTATTTAAATTGAATATATATATATATATATATATATATATATGTATGTATGTATGCGTAATGAATAATTTACTAGAATTATCGGTTCTATGAATATGTTGCTGCCACCGAATTATATGATTAATTGATACAAAAATTATATGTTACAAGTATCTGAATACAAGTTTCCTGATACATGATTATATGATTACAAAATATAAGTTATATGAAATGTGCTTGTAAATGAAATGGATTTGTATTATAGAAATTTCATGCTACAAGAGTTATATGATTAAATATATTATATAGTACAAGAACTATATGAGTAAATGAGATATGGGATGAATTGGTACTTGAAATGAAAAGAAATGTGTTATAGATGTTATATATGTACAGGAATTCGGCTAGATAATAAACATGGCAAATGCAAACTGAGCATTTGAATATATGTGTTTTAATTGAATTGAAAATATATGAATTGAGAAATTGTTATATTAAATATCATTAATTTTGAATTTATATTAGTTTAATATGTTGTTTTGAATTTTATAAAGTTATAATTGAGATAGTTGAATATGATTATGCATGGAATTAATATATTTGAGTTTAATTCGACTGAGTTACGACATTTGAAAGTTTAGCTAGAATTTTCAATATAAGAATTATGTATCAGATGACTTTATAACAGTGATATTCGGGCTTTGAGCCTAGCAAGCCTTGTGCTGGTGAATTAAATCAGGCTTTGTGCCTAGCAGGCTTTATGCCAGTGTATTAAATCAGGCTTTGTGGTCTAGCAGGCTTTATGACGGTGTATTAAATCAGGTTTTGTGCCTAGCAGGCTTTATGCCGGTGTATTAAATTAGCTTTTGTGCCTAGCAGGCTTTATGCCGGTGTATTAAATCAGGCTTTGAGCCTAGCAGGCCTTGTGCCGGTTTGTGATATAGGCTTGTGCCTAGCAGGCTTTATGCCAGTGAATTATTATAAGCTTTATGCCTAGCAGACTTTATGCCGACATGGCATCGATATGTAATTGCATGTAAGACCACGTCTGGGACGTTGGCATTGTACGATATATGTGATTATCCGTGTATCCTATCCAATTCCGAATGGATCAACGGGTAATTTACCGATTTGTAATATATAAAGTAAATGTTGTAAGAGATATAAGAAGTACATGATATATGTTACATGATTTATATGAGATTATATGCTAAATGAAATATAAGTTGCATGGATTATATGTTACAAGTATATGTGTACATGATAGATAATACTTGGTATACATGATTTATATGCTACGAGAATTACATGATTTATACGAATACATGCTGTACGAATTACATGAATTACATGGATATTATATTGCTACAAGAGTTATATGATTTACATGAATATATGTTATATAGGTTACATGATTTACATGAATTGACTGCTACACGAGTAGACGAATTATAAAGATGATATGTTACATGAATTATATAAGTTACAAGATGAAATCTTATATGAGATATTTGATAGGTATAAATGAAATGAGAGATGAATTAGATATTAAATAGACATTATAAGTTTGGTTCCTTCCTTTTGAATGGATGAACTATTGTTCTTACTGATGAATTGATGTTATACAGGGATAATTCTGTTATCGGTTATATGAATGTGTTACAGGTCATTTGAATGGAAATAAATTGATATGAATATTATGTGAATTTAAATGCTTATTGTTTTTACTCATGATGTTTTGATGAAATATGAATAGGTAATATTTATATGGTATACGTATAGATGGCTAACAAGTATATGGTTCTTAATGAGCAAGATACTAAGTATTCAATGTTAGTTTCATCGATTTGACTGAAAAGATGATGATGTGAAAATAGAAATGAGGATACGAATCAGTACAGGTATATGTGTAATACTCGACAAGTAAGTGACATTGATAAATTTATGTGATACATGAGTAGATGTGATAAATTTCGCATGAATTACATGACTATTAAGGAAATACATGTTAAATTAAATAAGGCTAGTTCAAAAGCAATCAAATTGCTTAAAATGACAAGCTAATTGTTAAATCTTTTATATAGTGCTGTTAATTATACGAACTTAATAAGCTTATTCGCTTACTCTTTTTATTCTCTGTATTTTACAGTGATTCAAATGCTCGCTCAGGTTGGAAGTCATTGAAGATTTCATCACACTATCTAGGGGGTAATTGGTATTTCCGAACTCTTTGATATGGGGTAATATGGCATGTATAGGCTAGTTAATAAGTTGAATTATATGGTCGCTTGTGTATATGAATGAGATATGATCTGTTGTATTTTGATCAAGCTATGTGATATGGCTTGAGTGAAAATGGTTGATTTGATATAGAAGTGTTATATGATGTATTCATCTTGTGATAGTTTTGTTAATTGTCATTTTGGTATAGATGATATATATACTTGAACATGTTATGCAAATGATGCTTGTAGGTTCATGACATAAGAGCTGTGAAAATGGCTTAAACCAAGCCTGTTTTGAGCCACACGGTCAGAGCCCACGAGCGTGTGACTTGACCGTGTGACCCTATTTCATAAGTTTTCCTATATCTTTTATATGTTATTAAATTAGTCCCCGTTGTGTAATTAAAATTTTATATGCTCGTTTTAAGCATGCTATGAATATGAATGCTTGATATTATTGAATTGAGATGATGTTTGATAAAAATTAAAATTTTACTGTTCCAAACTGTGTTACAAGTCCGGTAATGCCCCTTACCTATTCCAGTGACGGTTACAGGATAAGGGTGTTACATAGGCCGTGTTCGAGCCTATTATGTGGCACGGCCGTGTGGGTTACCCGTGTGATGAACTCTAGGCCGTGTTGATTATTGATTTGGGCCTACTTTGCCCGTTTTTGGCTCGTTCTTTGCTCTTTTCTGTTCATGTTTGTCTAAGTGTAAAACATGAAATTAAAGGATTAGGAGCATCAAACTCCACAATTCTAATCATAATTCATCCAAAAATATGCTAAGCATGGGATAAAAATATGTATAAATTACAGTTTATCAGCTATCGTCCCCATATGATAAGAATTACATCTGAAAATGAATAGCCACATATACTTCTGAGAATAAATGAACACAGAGAATACCCAAAAGAAATCATTGTAAGCTACTCTACTATCACCGATACATTCAACTATCTTTACAATTCAAACATTAACCCACTGACTATTTCTGCTATCAATAATTCCACATTATCCCATCTACTATCGTTAAGCAATTTAGAAGAATTTCCAATTAATACATTCATTAGATATCATACCTGAATAAATTGATTAATCGAAGTTCACTTCTTCTTTAATAGCTACATTGCGTAATCCGAATAATCTTTAGAAAAAAATCTGATATCTCTGCTAGAACTATCTTTACTTGCTGACCCATTCTCATATCTGACCACGTTATAAATCATTCAACCCTTGAACTCTTTGATTTCACACTTGTGGACTTATTCAATATATAAAACTTGTGAATTACATTGTATATCACTATAATGGTAAAAGGGTGAAGGTCATAAAGCCTCAAAATTTAACTCTCACGTATACATGCATATAACATAACAATTATCATTAACATAATATTTTAAACTATCATTCGTACCTTAATGAGTTTCAACTCATCATAAACAGATTTTTACTCAGATATTTGAGTATCACTTCCAGCACTATCGAAATTAGCTCGGTTGGAATGCATCTCTGTCTAATTAAACAAATTTCATTAGAGTTAGGAGATATCACACTATCGTAGGTTAAATATGGCATGTATACCTAGACTTACAAATGCAACGTTAGTCCTAGAATTGACTAAACCGTAGCTCTTATACCAATAAATATAACACCCCTAACCTGTATCTGTCATTGAAATAGTCACAGAGCATTACCGGACTTGCCACATAATTTACATTCATATAGTCCTTAACTCGAGTTCTCGAGGCCCAAAATAGACATCTAAAAAGATTCAGAACTAAACTGTGAACTTATAGAAATTTTAGGAAAGCTTTGAAATTTTCACATATAGGGCACACACACCTGTGTGGCCAGGCCGTGTGTCTCACAAGGCCAAAAGACACGCCCGTGTGGCAATTCGAATTGGGATCACATGGTCGTGTCCCAGCCCATGTCTGACCCCGTGTAACTCTCTAACTTGCGTCATACAGCCAATCACATGCCCGTGTGACCAACCTGTGTAACTCACTGACTTGATTTCGTTAAATACTACAGGGGACACACGGCTATTTCACCTATACGTGTGTCACACACGGCTGAGACATGCATCCGTGTCTCTACCCATGTGGACAAAAATAGGCTATTCATCAAGCCATATTTCTCACCCAAATTGCATTCACCTACTCAAACCAAATTTGCATATAATCATATCTTCAAATGGCATTTAAACTCATCTAGACCAAGTTCAATTTATGTTATATCAATACCATCAACCAAACGACACATAAATATCACAATAAACCATTCTATTTCATACTAAATTCACAATCTCAAATTATTAATATGGTCACTCACAAACATGTATTATCTTGCCTAAAGCTTGACATATAAATACAATATCAATTCCAACCATTTGCTACTATCAATGCCAATTAACAATAAGCAACTTCAATACCATTTAACCAATTGCTATCATTATCAAAATTGACCAATCTAAACATGTCATGTATTAACTTCAAAAGCTACTCAAATGGTTATTTACATGTGTTTACTTTTGCCTATTACATAACTTATATGTCAATTCAAATCACCATTTCACAATCAAAACAATCACATAGCAATTATAAACCAAACCTCATAAGTCATGTACTCATATAATTACATGTTATCACATATACCAATTTTAAGCCAAATCACATGGCTAATTTCATATCAAAACTTATAGGCCTAATTAGCCAAAATTACTTATACTTATCATATAACCATAAAGCTGATACATGCCATATAATCGAAATCACAAAGCTTAAAAGTACCAAAATGATAGCTGGATAGTGTGATGAAATCTCCAATGACTTCCAATCCGAGCGAGCCTCTGAAACACTATAAAACATAGTAAAAGAAAACAAAGTAAGTTATAAAGCTTAGTAAGCTCATATGACTAATAAGTTCAATTTATCAATATAATCACAATTTAAAGACACGAGTAAGTATAGATAAATCTCATTCAATCCAACAATTATCACATTGCTATAACCATATGAATCATAAATAAATTCTTCATCTTTCACTTACTCGACATATGAACTTATCAACTTATCACTTATGTAACGCCCCAAAATCCCGAAACTTTTAATTTTGTGTGCTGTAGTCGACGTGTATGATTAGCACTATTAGAGTATTAATTTTGAGGTATTACAAGGTTTCTTTGAAGTCTCGGGTTTAAGGCAGACCATAGGAAAATTTTAATTTTTGCCTTAATAGAACCCCGATGTCAGGCATTAGGCCTTTCAAACAAATTAAGAGGAAATAAAACACAGATGGGTCTGTGGCCTAGTGGCAAAGTGACGCCACTTAGGGGGCAAGAAGGTGGCGTTACTGGGAGGCTAGGAGGTCCAAGGTTCAAGGGTTGGCTGGCGCAGAGATGGGGATTTTATTTTGTATCTTTTGATAACTAGTGCTGGAGTTAGAGTTGAACTCTGATAGGAGGAGTTTGAAGTGGTCATATGAGGGATTCAAGGAGTGATAAGAGGAGGAAATCTTGGAGAAAACTTAGGGATTGGGTTGTTGGATGAAGTGGAGCCGAATGGGACTTTAGGAGAAGGGAGAAATCAGCTTGGGTAGGGGTTTAGTGCCGATTTGGTTTTCTTTGAGGGTATAGCCGAATGCTCTTGGCCTTTTTACTTTCGGCATATGTGTGATTTATTTTCGAGTTTTCTTTCTTTATTTGATTAGAGAGAATTGTTGTTCCCTTTAGATACCCATTCTTTCAAACCCTAAGAGCCTAATCCTCTCAATACTTCTTCTTTTCTCTACTCCTCCTCGTACCATCTCATAGCCAAACGATTGCTTTTAAACCACCTTGCATGTACCAATTCTTTACTTGTTTTCCCAAAACGAATACTTTGTTTCTTAGATCCAGATCTACACTTCCACAATCGGTTGTCTTAAAGGCCGATCTACCTTCTTTTTCTTCTCCCAAAAAGCTGAATACCATCCCTATTCTCTTATGACCGAATAGCCCTACCACTTTGCCGATTTATTGTTGCTTCTCCTCCATCTCAAATCTATTCTTGTTATCCACTACTCTTATTCGATTCTTAGAAGTCGGATCTCACCTATAAGCTATCTAGGCCGCAGGATCAAAGATCAAGTCCTAGTAAGCACATATTTGTTCTAATTCCTCCTGTGCCTTAGTGAAAGCCAAATGGCTTATCTAATCATTCTCTTCTCATTGAATCTATATACCTCTTAGTCAACCAGTGAAGGATACAACCGCAAGGAGGGGAGATCGTTTTGAAACCAAGCATTTTAAGGGGGTGTAAGTCGATTCGATTAAGGTAAGGGTTGTCTTAGGTTCGGTTTTGATATTGGGAATTGCTAGATCTTGTAAGTGACTAATCAAGTACTCTAAATGAAATATAGGTCCTACACGTGTGAGCTGTTACGGTTCTTTTCAATAAGGTGTGTACATACACCACACACACGACAAATCAACAAAAGTGCAAATCTTGAAAAGCCGGACTGCCGAAAAGCCGAAAAGCTGATAGGTTGGTGCCGGTAACCACACGAGCGTGCGAACACTCGTGTGCAGATACTGATATGATAACCGGGGCTAAGAGAGCGATCTCATGGTCTCGAGCCACTGTTTGGCCAACTGAGCTAACACATATGCCGAAAGTATGTGATGAGCTTGGTACAAGTGATTTCTCCCTGTAAGGTCCAATCACAATTATACGGCCCATCAGGCCCAATCCATTCCAAATCATTCAACCAACTTTATCAGCTCGTCACTTGTTATCAACTCATTGTAGGCTAACCTATCGGCCCAAATGGGCTCGTGGGCCCAAATCGGCAAAGATTAATAAGTTGATAACAAGTGACGAGCTGAAAAAGTTGGTTGAATGATTTGGAATAGATTGGGCCTGATGGGCCGTATAATTGTGATTGGGCCTTATGGGCCATATAAATGTGATTGGGCCTGATGGGCTATATGAAATTATGGAAGCATGTGGACTTGCTAGGGTTTATAATGGACTTTTAGGCCTAGTTTCTAATGAATATTTAAGCGGCATAAAACTTAATTAATTTATCAAGTGCGTCTGTGGACAAGTCGTAAGGTTAGAGTGTGGCAATGGGCATATGCATGTCTAAGATTGGGTCTAGAAAGAGCTTGGTACTTAAGCGGTCTTAATAACCCACCTCCTCTTCTCTGGAATCCCACCTGGTGCACAGTGTCCTTCACTTTAGCCAACGAGGACTTGTTGACGAGCCAAAGTTCGTAATTAAGACTCGTATTGTTAAGAAATTACTAAAATACCCCTGTAGGGTAGATTACTGAAATACACCTATAAGATACAATTACTGAAATACCTCTGTAGGGTAGAATTACCGAATATAGTGACTAAAATGCCCTCAGTATAAAGGACTAAAATACCCCTAGGTGCTAAATATGTGGAAATGTGTATGTTGCATTCATGTGATGTATGTTGCTCTTGGGTGGGTTTTATGATACAGAGGAAGATATGTGAGGATTGCATAGTCGCTTGATGACCGTGGATCCACTGGAGGCTTTTAAGTCCATTATGTGATTAGCAGCTCTGCTGCAACGATTGAGTTAGTGCCGCAACCGGTGCTACCATTAGAGTGTAAGGATGGGTGCGTTGATATTTATATCCCCACAAGAGTGTAGGGTTGGAAGGAAAATGGAGTGCAGTGTTGGATTGGGATGGGAGCATAGCATACATATGATATTGTTGTGATATGGGCTAAGGCCCAACTGAGGCTACTAAAGGCTTAGGCCCGAAGGCCGCTGCATATTGTGTTATGGGCTAAGGCCCAATGTGTTAATTGCATGTTGATATGATTGCCGAGGGCTGTACACATTGAGTTTTCAAAAACTCACACCCTCTTTTATTTTTTTTTTCTCAAGTGACCTTCAGTAGGTGACTCGACGTAGGAAAGGACTCGGAGGTGGCCACACTGTAAGTTAATTAGAAACTTTAATAGTTTCAAATTACTTTATCTTTAATTATTTTTCATTGGGATGTAATAAGGCCTATCATCTTCGGTACGAATTTATATTTGGGTTTCTTCATTATTATTATTGTTGAATTTTTGGTTAAAAATTTAAACATGGTTTCGAAATCAATATAATTAACTTATTATTTTTCTTAAAACATGAGCTTCCGCCATAGTTACCAAGAAACATACCAAGGGGTACAACCATGGGCTTTTCTTCCCAAAATCAAAGCTTTTATCTAACTCACCTGAACTTTTAAAACAAGCAAAGGTTCAAATGGTTTTTATCTTTAGACATTTTTCTAGCAAGACTGATTTGGAAGTAAACCATTGATTTAACCCACAAGCAGACAACAAACTCAAGTCTTTTAATGTATCAGATTTGTGTGAGTTACCCTGCTATGTGACACCACCTGATTCAGCCATAACGTCTGGGACGGGTTTAGGGTGTTACAACTTAGTTGTTGAACTTAACACGAATACCTTAACTGATCCGTATCATCACTTATATCAATGTACAATCATCCCTTCCTGTTGAACCCTTCCAAATAATATCGGATACTCGGGTATCTTGCACACTAAGTGCCACATACGTGGTTAAACTACCTCTATCCCATATCACTCTCGAGCCATCACTGGGTCTACTCACACAAGCTATCAGTCCATACGTAGCTACATAGTGTTGCTCACACAAGCTGTCAAGTAACCACAACACATATCGGTATACTCAGCCACCGGTAGGACGTACAAGACCAGCACCCAAATTACATAATCTTGGTAACCCCTAATGACAGGTCATTCTGTATCCTATCTATTCCTAAGGTTCAAACAGTTTCTATTCTCTGTCGATGCCTTGTCAATAACTTCCACAGTGTCAATATCACAATTACTTAATTTACGCATATAAACACATATATATCGTAAAGCTTATGATCGTGATTTTGATGAAGTAATAACAATGATCGTACTTGGAAACTAAATATTATCATGATAAAAGGCAAGTGCACCTATCAAATAGTAGTATGGTTAGTGGCAAGACCAGAATATCGAATCCAAGGAACCAAAAGTACTCGTAATGACTTTCTTCCTATTATCTAGCCTAAAAATAAAAGAGGATTTGGTTGTAAACTAACTAATCTAAATTGAACTAAAGACACGACAAAGAGTAAATTGGGAAATTACTTTGGGAGAACTGAATGATAAAGACAATACCCAAGGAAGAATCCACCTAGACTTCACTTGTTATCTAACTCTGAATTAGACGATTTCTTCATTCGACTTGATCTGTAGAGATCTCTAAATTATGTTAATATCTCCGTCGAGAATAAGAATAACTAATCCTAGGTTGATTAATTAAAATCTCTTTCTAATTAAAACTACTAGTCTTGTATTAACTCAATCTATCGGTCCCCATATTAGATTTGACTCTAATCCGGTAGATTTTCGTCGTACTATGTCTAGGATTACGATCAACTCCGCTTAATTGTGTTGGATCTACTCTTACACGGGGACTTTTGCTTATCTGCATAATCACATTCGACTTAAACTAATATCCCGGAAATATTAACTCAAGAATTAAAAACACAATTAAGAACAAATCGAATATTTATCATATAGTTCAGATAACAATAACAAGATTCGTCTTAGATTTCATCCCCCTTAGGTATTTGGGGGTTTAGTTCATGTTCATAAAACAAAACATCTCAGAATAAAAAAATAACAAAACATAAAGAAAACCCAAAACTCTTGAAAGGATTGAAGGGGGATCTTCAGTCTTGATGTAGATCCTGGCTTCTGAGATGGATCAATTGGCTTTCTTCGAGTAATTCATCATCTTCTACTCTCAGTCTTGGTGGGGACATTGTACCCCCTTGTTATAACAGGGACACACCCATGTGACACACCTGTGTAAATTGAGCCTAGGTCGTGCTCGAGTCTGTTAATGTGGCACGGCTGTGTGGGTTACCCGTGTGACAAATTCCAGGCCATGTTGTTTCCTTGCTTTGGCCTATTTTCTCCGTTTTCGGCCCGTTTCTCATTCTTTTCACTATTCTACGCTCTCCTGAGAACAAAACATGAAATTAAAGGTTTAGGAGCATCAAGTCCCACAAATTAAGGAATAATTCATCCAAAAATAGGCTAAGCATAGGGTAAAAATATGTATGAATTACGGTTTATCAAATACCCCCTCACTTAAGCATTTGCTTCTCCTCAAGCAAAATCTCAACTCACAATTAAAAATCATTCTTCTCAACCTATAATCCTTATCAATAATTCTTCGAACTAATCCACAAGTAATCATACATTGAGAATTCAACTGAAAGAACATTAAAGTCTCAAACAATCTAAGTTGAGGATTTTATCACAGAAACATATGTTTTCTCCCCTCTTCTAAGTAATTACCTTTAATTCAAAATCAACAAGAGTTGACACCCTCACTAAAGATTCACTCTATTCACTCGAAGTGTTTAGGGTTCAGAAATTAAGCACTCATTATTCAACATGAAAAGTTATTACCATATGCTTGCATGAAAATCAAATCTCCACCACTATGTATTGACATGATACATCAATCAAAAGGTCTTTTAGAAGGTTAACGAGGCTTTGGTTAAGGGTGTGGTGACAAGCTGAAAAAAAGAAGGTTAAAATCGAGATTGAACTGAAAAATCATCTAACTAGAAAAATCTCTATCACTGAAATAAATCCATACATTTGAGTTGTTTCCTAATGACTAACATCGTTTAAGAGCTATAATTACAAAATAATATGCTAAACATTTAAGTTACAACTGATTTTTTTTAAGAACAAATCGAATACTTTACAAACTTTAACTATTGAAAGGGAGAACATACCTAGATAATTATTCAATTCAATTCTCGACAAAAATAAGGATCAAAGTAATTAAGGGGATCTCAACAAAAATGGGTTATTGTTTAATATTGAGGGTAAGTCAATGAATGGCTTGTTAGGCTCAAGGGGGTTCACTACGGGTTAATTTATGAATGTAGGCTTTTATGGAGTAAGTGGTTTAAAACCTAGGTGCCTTTATCATTTCGGTATATCAAATCAATGGTGTGGTCTTGACATGTATAATCGAAGCAAGTTCTAGAATAACAGATCAATATTGACTCACTCAAAGTAATAATAAAAGTGAGCACGAAAGGATGTATGCTCAAAAGGCTCAAAAATCTCACCAAAGTTATGGATTTTGATGTCAATCCTGCGAATTTCAAATTTCAAAATAGCACTTAAAATTGAGGAAAACAACCTAGAAAAATTTTAAATTCTCAAAAATTTCAACTTATCATGCTTAATTCTCTAATATCTTAAGGTTTGAATAATCAAAGCACAATTACCTATGTCTTTAATCCTAATCATATCAATAAAAATAATAAATTAATTGGAATTTATTCTAATTGTTAAGGCCAAGATTCAGGGATTTGAGAATAATGCAAAAAGTGAAAGTGAGTAAAATTCAAGGATTTTCTGATAAAACTTAATAATTCCCCCACACTTAAGATGTACATTGCCCTCAATGTACAAAATTAAATTTACTAACAATATAAGCATAAATCTTAAGATAGGGAGAGAAGTGAAACTTCCTGAATATTGGATGAATTCCTTGAGTAGTGAAAGCTGAATTAGAGAAAGGACTACTTGAAGTTCATAATTCTGGGTGACTGAAGAGAATAAGCACAATTGTATGGAGAATTCAAGTATTACTCGATAAGAAATGAAGTGAAAAATAAAAGGAGAAGGAAAAATATAAAGTAAAGAAAATTAAAACTAAAAATAAAGTAATAGGGGATTGGGCACATGGCCGTGGCACACGCCCATGTGTCCTGGGTCTAGCCCGTGTGTTTCATAGGCTTATTGTATAACCACAGGGGATAGGCACGGGCCTGTCACATGCCCGTGCTAATCTCTCAGTTTCAACCACTACTTATGGGCACGGGCGTGTTCCACGCCCGTGTTGATTTGGTAGGTTCGCCCACGGGGTTTGGGCACGGTCATGGGGCATACCCGTGTTGATTTAATAGGTTCGCCCATGGCCTTGGGAGACGGACATGTCACACGCCTGTGTTAATTTAACAGGTTTGGCCATGGCCACATCGCACGGCTGTGGCAGTTTGCCGAGGCCCGTGTCATGGGAAAATTTTGCCTTGTTTGAACACGGTCATTTTGCAGGGCCATGTCTCCGCTCATGTTGTGCCCACGACTTTAGGCACGCCCGTGGGCATGGCCGTGTGGCTTGAAAACCCTACATTTAGGAAGTTAGTTTATGAATTAGAGTTTGAGAGCTTAGGTAAAAGAAATTTACTATGTTAGTGCTCAGGTTGCCTCCCGAGAAGCGCTTGTTTATAGTCTAAGCTCGACTTCTCTCAAGCTTGCTCTGTCACGGTGGTTTGAGGAGTTCAAACTCCTCTCTCCTACTGTCAGTTTTAGTATCAAAATAAGGTTTAAGTCAAGTATAATTTACCTTGAAAGTTCCAAATGTCTTATGTGTTATCTCGACTATACCATAGGGGAAATTTTTTATTACCGTGAAGGGAGGTGTGTCACTTGTATGAAATTTTGAATTCAAAATTCAAGGATCCTCCTTCTCTAGTAAGACCTTATCCCCTACCTTAAATTGATTCGTCTTTACCTTAGGGTCATCGTGGTAATGCTTTGGGTCGGCATGGCATATCTTAGGTTTCTTTTGGCAGTAGTTTAGCCACTCGTCTAGTTCTTCAATCTGTAGCATTCGTTCTTCATGGATGGTTCCTTTGTTATCATATGGATTTGAATGTGGCTCAATTGTGTTTTCATGAGGAGTACCCTGTAGAAAAGGTTAGACAGTGAGATCATTCTTAGTACAAGAACTCGTAATAAAGTCTTTATCATTAACAGTCTTGTTAGAATTATGGGCTTGCAAAGTAATTGTATCATCACCTACACGAAGTGTGAGTTCTCCTATGCCTACATCAATTATAGTCCTTGCAGTTGCTAAGAAAGGTCGCCCTAGATTAATGGTACATTGCTATCCTCATCTATGTCTAAGATAACAAAGTCTACTGGGAATATAAATGTCAATTTTAACTAGCACATCTTCGATTATACCCTTAGGAAATCTAATGGTTTTATCAACCAATTGAATGCTCATCCTAGTTTGTTTGGGTTTTCCTTTGTTTGGGTTTTCCAAGACCTAGTTGTTTAAACAATTTATAGGGCATTACATTAATACTTGCCCCTAAGTCAGCCAAGGAGTTTTTAACATCTAAGCTACCAAGTAAACAAGGAAGCGTAAAACTCCCTGGATCTTTTAGTTTATTAGGTAGCTTATTCTACAAAATGGCTGAGTAAACTGCATTCAGCTCCACATGAGATGACTCATCCAGCTTTCTTTTGTTTGTTAATAGTTTTTTTAAGAACTTAACCGCATTTGGCATCTGCGAAAGAGCTTTAATAAATGGTAAGTTAATGTGTAATTTCTTTAAAATTTTAAGGAATTTACCAAATTGTTCATTTGTATGGTCTTTCCTCATCATATTGGGATATGGGACACGAGGCTTATACTATTTGACAACTGGTTCTTAGTGACTTACCTCACCCTTACCTTTATTTACCATAGTGTCCTGACTTGGCTCTGATTTGGTTTTAACTAGCCCTACTTCATCAATCGTGTCGATGGCATGGAATTGCTCCTTAAGGTTAGTCTCGGTGTTGTTCGGTAAACCACCTTGTGGTCTTTTAGAGATTAGTTTAGCGAGCTAGCCTATTTGAGTTTCGAGTCCTTGAATGGATGCTTGCTGGTTTTTAAGTGCCGTCTCAGTGTTCTGGAAACGGGTTTCTGACACAGAGATAAATTTCGTGAGCATCTCCTTAAGGTTCGGCTTTTTCTCTTGCTGGTAAGGTGGTTGTTGAAATCCTGGAAGAGGTGGTGGTCTCTGATTTCCTTGTTCTCCCCATGAAATATTGGGGTGGTTCCTCCAACCTACATTGTAAGTATTACTATGAGAGTTATTTTGAGATCTAGAATTATTACCCATATAGTTGGCTTGCTCGTTTTCCATGCCATATCCATAGGTGGGGAACTTAGAATTGCTCATGTTTCCTTGAATTCAGTCACTCTATATTACTGGGTGTACCTGCGAGAACCAACTAAACCATCAATATTTTTATTTAAGAGTTCTACCTGATTTGACAGCATAGTGACCGCATCAATATTAAAAACTCCGGTAGCTTTTTGCGGCTTTGTTCTCATGACTTGCCATTGACAGTTATTCAGTGACATCTCCTCTATAAACTCGTAAGCTGCCTCTGGTGTTTTGTTATTGATTGTTCCATCGGCGGCTGCATCAATCATCTGTCTCGTTGAGGGGTTCAAACCGTTGTGAAATGTTTGAACTTGTAACCATAGAGGTAACCCATGGTGAGGGCACCTTCTCAATAAATCCTTGTATCTCTCCTAAGCATCGTATAGTGTTTCTAAATCCATCTGCACAAAAGAAGAGATATCATTCCTTAATTTTGCCGTTTTAGCCGGTGGAAAATATTTAAGTAAAAATTTTCAGTCATTTGTTCCCATGTAGTGATAGACCCTCGTGGTGGAGAGTTTAACCACTGTTTGGCTTTATTCCGTAAGGAAAAAGGGAATAACCGAAGACAAATGGCATCATAAAACGCCATTTATTTTGAATGTGTCGCAGAATTACAAAAAATTAGCTAAATGTGAGTTAGGATCCTCATCCTACAAACCACCAAACTGAACAAACTGTTGTATCATCTGAATAATGTTAGGTTTCAGTTCAAAATTATTTGCAGCAATAGTAGGCCTAACAATACTAGATTCGATACCAGCCAAATTAGGTTTAGCATAATCATACATAGTACTTGGAATAGGATTTTGCTCAACAGGATTTGCGGCTACTACAGGAGGTAGCTGATTAGCCTAATTTGCCTCCATCTCTTCAGTAGATTCGTGTTCTTCTTCTTATCCCTATTCTGGGTACTGTAGGCTTTTTCTTATCTCTCTGTGATTTCTATAAACTGTGGCTTCTAAATCACTGTCAAACAATAATGGTCCTCCTGGGTTTCTTCTAGTCATAAACTAGAGACACCTGGAAGGGAAAAAAACAAAATGAAAATTTTAGTAAATAAGATCTAAAATAAAAAAATAGAAAATAAATTGCTTATAAAAGTAAAGATGGCTAAAGTAATAGAAATCGAGTGTTCCTAATATTTTAGCTCCCCGGCAACGGTGCCAAAAACTTGATCGTGATTTTCATAAAGTAATAATAATGATCATACCTGGAAACTAACTATTATCACGATAAAAGGCAAACGCACCTATCGAATAGTAGTATAGTTAGTGGCAAGACTGGAATATCGAATCCAATGAACCAAAAGTACTACTAATGACTTTCTTCCTATTATCTAGCTTAAAAATAAAGAAGGATTTGGTTGTAAACTAACTAATCTAAATTGAACTAAAGACACGACAAAGAGTAAATTGGGAAATTACTTTGGGAGAACTGAATGATAAAGACAATACCTAAGAAAGAATCCACCTAGACTTCACTTGTTATCTAACTCTGAACTAGACGATTTCTTCATACGACTTGATCCGTAGAGATCCCTAAATTATGTTAATATCTTCGTCGAGAATATGAACAACTAATCCTAGGTTGATTAATTGAAATCTCATTCTAATTAAAACCCCTAGTATTGCATTAACTCGATCTATGGATCCCCATATTAGATTTGACTCTAATTCGGCAGATTTTCATCGTCCTATGTCTAGGCTTGCGATCAACTCCGCTTAATTGTGTTGGATCTACTCTTACACAGTGACTTTTGCTCCTCTGCATAAGCACATTCGACTTAAATTAATATCCCGGAAATATCAATTCAAGAATTAAAAACACAATTAAGAACAAATCGAATATTTATCATATAGTTCAGATAACAATAACAAGATTCGTCTTAGGTTTCATCCCCCTTAGGTATTTGGGGTTTTAGTTCATGTTCATAAAAGAAAACATCTCAGAATAAAAAAAATAACAAAACATAAAGAAAACCCAAAACTCCTGAAAGGATTGAAGGGAGATCTTTAGTCTTGATGCAGATCCTAGCTTCTGAGATGGATCAATCGGCTTCCTTTGAGTAATTCCTCGTCTTCTACTCTTAGTCTTAGCGAGGACACTGTAACAGCACATTTTAAACCTTAGTCAGAACGAGTGGTTTCGAGACCACTTAACTGAGTTGAAATATTATTTTTATTGTTTTTAAATTATTTTACGGCATGATAGATTTATTGTTGAAAGTTTCCTATAGAAATTTTATCGTTTAAATAGTGAATTCGGTGAAAAGGGCTAAATCGCATAAAGCGATAAACTTAAGTCCTATAGCATAAAGGGCTTAAATGACTTCGGCTTTATATTTAGAAGTCCTTAAAATGAAATTTTACCCTTATTATAATGCATGGACGGTAGTGGCCTTTAAATGCATGATTTTCAAATGGTTTTATAAAGGTTATATAAGGTATTTTATAATTATATGTTATAATTGTTTAATAAAACATAAAATGTTTCATTTTATGTTCTTCTTTCACCGATTGTAAACAAAACAAAAGGGTTTGGAAAGCTTTTATATTCGGCAAGCTTAAATTCATCAATTAAGGTATGTTTTGACTTCGATTTTTCATTATTTCTATGTTTTTGAGATCGTTGCTTTGTATACTAGCTGACCCGTACCTCAATTTCTGAAATTGGTTATGTTTTTGAAATATGCCATTGATGAACACATGTTTATTTTGATGAATTATGGTGAATTATTGATGGTTGTTTGAAAATATACAAGTTTTACAAAGTAATTTTTGATAAAAATGAGTTTTCATGATTAAATTGAAAAAGGTAGAATTTTTGTGGTTGGAATTGTGAATAAATGAATTATATGTGCTGGTATGAGATACTTGAATATTCAGCTATGATGAATTGAGGGTCCTATAGTGTAATTTGCTATTTTGTGAATTTAGGACTAAAGTGTTAAAGTATGAAAAGTTAAGGGCTAATTTGTAAATAGGCCAAAATACATGTTTTTGTTTTAAATTGAACATATTAGTGATTAAATAGCTGAATTTGTATTAATATAGATAAAGACAATCGAATCCCGGAACTTGATCGGGGAAAACGAAAGGTAGACGAGTAGATATCGGGAAATCGAGGTAAGTTCGTATAATTAGAATTCAATTTGTATTACGTTTATAATAGTTGTATTAATGCCACATGAATGTGAAAATTATTGTGGAATGAGATTGCCTATTGGATATATGTGAATTGCTATGGAATTGTATAAATGTTATAAAAACGATTTGATTACCGAGTCCCGTTCGAACCATAGAAGTCGTAGGATACAAGTGACATGTCACTAGGGCTACAGGGTGGTTTGAGCTCCTGCATTTGTTGTGGACTCACCACAGCTCATGAGCTATATGTTCATCCTTCGGGATTACATGTTCAGTCTTTGGACTTACCTTTCAGCCTACGGGCATATCGTTTATCCTTCAGGATTACATGTTCAGCCTACGGGCTCACTGTTCATCCTTCAGGATTACATGTTCAGCCTTCGGGCTTACCGTTTCATGCTCGAAAGAGCATATATGATGCATTGACGGAATTACAGGTTATACGTATATACACTGTGTATGTATCACCTGAGTATCCCTTGATGTTCTTAAAGGTTCAACAGGTAATTATCGATACATGTTATATGATGATCAATGAGTATATGAACTATAAGTTACATGAGTTAAAAGATTTACATGAACTATATGATATGAACCACATGAATTATTTGTCATAAGTATTTGATTTATGCTTGTGATATGTGAATGTTTTACTTGGAGAATGAATGATACATGAGGTTACATAGACTAACATATGTGGACTTGTTAAACAGGCAATATGAGCATGTGACTTGGGTTGGTAATTATGGCATGCTTATTTCTATTGATTCGGTAAGTTAAATTCTACGTTTTATGGGCTTACTAAGCTTTTAAAGCTTACCCTATTTACTTTCCCTTATTTTATAGATTCGGAAGCTAGCTCAATTTTCAGACGAGTCGGAGATTGCAATCACACTATCCATCAAGATTTTGGTACTTTTAGACCTTTGTAAATGAAGTGGTCATGGCATGTATAGGCTAGTTGTTATGATAATGCTTATGGTTAGCTTTGTTAGTAAATGTGGTATGTTTCTGGGCACTTATACAAGCTATGAGATGTGGCTTGTTTGGTATATGTTTAATCTATTTTGAACAACTATTATTATGTGTTATTATGTGATAAATTGAGAAGTATTATGATGTTATTTGATTAGCATTATAGCTATTGAGTTGATGAGTGATTTGGTATAGGATTGTGCATATTTTATACATGTTTAGATGATGTTTAATGGTTACAAATTGTGTTTTAAAATGTTGTGGTTATGTGATGCTTGCAGGGGTGACCCATTTGGGTGGCAAAAATGGCTTAAACCAAGCCTACATGGTGCCACACGGTCAGAGCACACGGGCGTGTTACTCGATCGTGTAAACCCTGCATCTAAAATGTTTGGACAGTCTTGCGCACAGCCATGACACACGGGCGTGTCTGGCAGCCGTGTGGTATATGGCAGTTTTGCCTACGGTCTAGACACACGGGTGTGTTTAGTGACCATGTGATGTATGATAGTTTGCCCACGGCTAAGATAAGTTTGGGGCATGACCGTGTGAGGTGCACGGGCTAGGGACACGGCCGTGTATCCCTAACTTGAAAATTTTCTCAAAGTTTTCCCTATCTTTCTCAGGTTTTCAATTTGATCCCCACAAATGTATGTATCATTATACGAATCTTTAAAGCATGCTTTGATGTTTGGTCATTGAACTATATTGATGAATGTTAAGTTTGAAAATTTTTTCGTTCTGATCTGAGATACACGTCTGATAATGCCCCTTACCTATTCCGGCGACGGTTTCGGGATATGGGTGTTACAGACACTGTACCCCCTTGTAGTTGCCTCTTAGGGTCTTTATATAGAGTTTGGAATGTCTTTCTTAGCCCTTAAGTAGCTTTTTCCACGTGAAATTGAAACTTGTTAAGACAGGGACACACCCGTATGAATCAAGCCTAGGCCGTGCTCGAGCCTGTTAATGTGGCACAGCCGTGTGGGTTACCCGTGTGACGAACTCCAGGCCATGTTGTTTCCTTACCTTGGCACATTTTCTCCGTTTTCAGCCCGTTACACGTTCTTTTCACTATTCTATGCTCTCCTGAGAATAAAACATAAAATTAAAGGTTTAGAAGCATCAAATCCCACAAATTAAGGAATAATTCATCCAAAAATAGGCTAAGCATGGGGTAAAAATATGTATGAATTACGGTTTATCAGCTTATTACTCATACGAACTTACCTCATATAGCACTGATTAAAACAGTCATCTATTCAACAACTTTCCCTTTTTCTCGATCTAATTCCAATCTTTATTTATCTTGATCTATATAATATCAACTTCAATCCATTCATTATTCATTTTATTCAATTTAACTCAAACTACACATTTTGGAAAAATTACACTTTTGCCCATATTATTTTATCTTCATTACAATTTAGTCATTATCATATAAAATTACAAATTCATGCAATACAAGCTTAAACCATGCTAGCTGAATTTCTATTATTAGCATATCAGCCCATATTTTTCACTTATTTCACATTTTAACCACAATATTTCATTTTACTCAATTTAATCTAAAAATGACATTTTCACTAAAAATCCCTTTACAAAACTTGTTTAACTAACATCAATCATACTTTTTCCATCATAAAAAATCCAAATACACATAGATTCATCAATGGAAAAACCCTAAACCTTCAAAAAATTTTGCAAAATAGTCCCTGGGCTAGCTAGATTAGGTTACAACGACCTCAAAAACATAGAAATCAATAAAAACAGGACAAAATTTCGTACCTAATTGAAGAAATGAAGATGACTGAATGAAGCATTCGAAAAATGGTTTCTTCCTTTGCATGTTTTGGTTGAAAAATGATGAATAGAAAGATGATACTTAGTTTTTATTCCATTTAATCAATCTTTATTAACTATTTACTTTTATAACCTTTAAAAACCTTAATAATTTCCATAAAACCAAGCTCATAAATTTCCACTAATCTAATTACCACATAATGGCCGCCACTTTAAAGTTCTATAACTATTAAATGCCTTTAGCTATTAGAACACCACTTTTGCACTTGACGCAATTTAGTCCTTTTTATCAAATTGAGCATTCAAACAACAAAATTTCTCAATGAAATTTTCACACAATCATACTAACATGCTATAGACATTAAAATAATAATAATAAAATAATTATTTTGACCTTGGATTTGTGGTTCCAAAATGTAACAGCCTGAATTAGGGGCTAAACGAAATAGTGGTTTCAAAACCATGAATCCGAGGTCTAAAATATTTTTCCTGATTGAATTTTAATATTTCATTGGTGATTTAATGTTTGTGTGAAAGTTTGGTAGATAAGTTTCATTGTTTGCATGTCCAATTTGATAAGTTAGACTAAATTGCACTAAGTGAAAAGTATGTGTTTTAATTCATAAACGCACTTGATTGAAATGGGGTTTTAAATCTAAGGTCCTTATGTAACAATTAAACTATTTGTTTGAGTTGGGACAAAAATACCCATAGAAGGGAAAATTTCTAAAGAAGGGCATAAGGGGAATTTTGGTCATATGGATAATTAAAGAAATAAAAAGGGAAAATAACTCAAAATTGGTGTTCATCTTCTCCCCCTTGTGTCGAATTTGAAGAGTCACCATAGCTAGGGTTTTGGCAACTTCTCAAGCTCATAGTAAGTGACTCCTAGCCCCGTTTTTAATGCTCTTCGTATTTTTGAGATTCTCGTAACTTGATTTAGCTATTTCTACCACTATTTTGAGCTAGGGTTGATGTTTAAAATTTTACCCATGGATGACATATATGTATTTTGATGTCTAGTGGTAGAATAAGAAAGTTTGAAGTGTGGTGAATAACTTTTACTAGGTGATTTTTGGTGAAAATTGTAAAAAGGACTTATTTGTAAAAGGTGAAATATTGTGTGCATAAATTGTGAAATGATGGAAATTGTGGGCTACTATAAGAGGGGAAATGGTTCAGCTAGGCTTAAAATATAAGAAAATGGGATGAAAATCATTTATCGAGCCTAAGGACTAAATTGTAAAATTTAGAAAGTTAGGGGTCAAATTATAAAATTTGCTATAGGAAGATTTTGGACTGATTTGAGTAATGTGAATATTGAATGGGTTAAATGTGTCATTATAGATCGAGAAGAACGTGGAATCGACCTTGACCGATGCAAAGGCAAGGTTTCAGACTAAATTGTAAATTTGACCTATTTTATAATTGAGGTAAGTTTATATGTAAATAATGCATTGAATTTATTAATGTCATTATGTATGGTTATATATTGTGAAGAATGTTTGAATGATATTTCTATTGGAGAGTTGTGGAAATGTGAAATTCCCGGTTGAACCTTCGGAAACCAAGGGATATGGATAAAATGTAGCTAGGTCACATGCGTGGTTCCGAGGATAGGACACCATGTAGACACGAGAGCTATGAGATGTTATATTATAGCTAGGTCACATGTGTATATACTATGTGTACACGAGAGCTACGAGTTAAAGATATCTAGGTCACATGAATGTTACTGAGAGTACACCATGCTGACACGAGAGCTATACGATAAGTAGCTAGGTTGCATGAATGGCTCCAAGTGTAGGAAACCATGTTGACATGAGAGCTACGAGACTTTGTGGGCTAGGTCACATGTATGGTACTAAAAGTACATCATGTGTACGCGAGAGCCGAATTACATGGAATGTGGAGCTATGTGCTGAAACCACCAAGGATCGATAGATGTTTCGAAGGGTTCAACAGGAAAAATTTACTAAAAGATGTCTTGTGTGAACATATGATGTATAGATGCAGGGATGTAAGCAAGGGTATATGTGAGCAAGGATGTATGTGAGTATATGTATGGATAAGAAAATTGCATGTGGTGTATGTGAAAATTGGTAAGGTTAAAATGAGTAAGTGAGGTTGATGAGCAATAAAGTTTTGGTATGTTAAATATGAGCTTGAATTGAGCATATTGTTATAATGTTATTTATTTGCATGTAGACTTACTAAGCTTAAAGCTTACCCCTCTTCTTTTTCTCTTGTCTTATAGTGTTGCCAAATCCAGCTTGAAATTCGGGAAGCGTCGGAGGATCACCAATACTATCAAGACCCATTTTGGTATATTGAAATGTATTTTTGAATTATGGCATATATAGGGACTTGTTTGTTTATAGGAATCAAGTAGTTGGCTATCATGTGGGTTTTATGTCATCTTGACAAGTCATTTTGTGTTAAGGCCATGTGATATGGCTAATAATGCTATTGGTTTATATATCTATATGAGGTAATTCATGAAATGGTTGGGTTGCTTGTGTTAATGAAATGTTATGTGTAGATTAAATGTTAAATGTGGCTACAATGAGGGTTTAAAAGTGTTATGGTATGTGATAAAATGGTATAAGTTTATATGTGTTTTAGGGTATGAAATGGCTTGGAAAATAGCCTAACTTAGAGCCACACGGTCAGTCACCACGGCCATGTGTGTAGGGCATGTGAAACTTGCATGAAATTTTCAAAAAATCAGGATGTCACACGGCCTACCCATACAGGCGTGTGTCATGGCCATGTGACCAAATTTGCATGCTGACGTCATAAACAGAATACCTAGTTTTTTACATACGGGGTGAGAACACAAGCGTGTTGAGGCTATGTGAGGGACACAGGCCAAGGACACGAGCGCGTGCTCGGTCGTGTGAAAACCCCTGTAGGTTCGAAATGAAAAATAAATTTGTAATAATTCTACAGAGGTTAGGGACATGGGCGTGTGTGACCACATGGCCTACCCACATGGGCGTGTCCCTGTCTCACACGGGCGTGTCCCTGTTTTTGACCAAATTTTCCAAAATTTTCCTAGGTTCTCGATTTGGTCCCAAACCACTCCCAAATTATGTTTTGGGCCCCATAGGCCCATTTTAAGTTTGTATGACATATCATGAATAAGTTTTAAATTGAAACAAAATTTTGTGGTTCAACTTTGAATGATTGGTTATGAAATTGTCTCGTAATGCCTTGTATCCAGTTCCAGCGTCGAACTCATGTAAAGGGTGTTACACAAAACTACTGTTCTAATTTGACTAAAATCGGGCTATTATAGAGAGTGTGTTTTGAAATGTGTTCTTCTTCATCTTCCTTAAGTGGTATTTATTGATACCTTCCTTAAATCTGGATGTATTCGTTTATGAATAATCTAGAAGCTATGCTTATATTATGATCAGTGGTTATTCCATTCATAGGTAAGTATTACCATTCTACCTGTTGGATTTTTAAAGATTAAGGTTGCAAAAGGTGCATGAACAATAAGATGTAAGTATAAGGTTTTGCATGGGAGTTGTCAATGTTCGAATTGATGGTAAGTTGTATACGATTGAGTATTAATGATGTTCTTATGTTCTAAAAGTAGTGGTTGTTGTTGGTTCGAGATAGAGATCTGAGTCTGGAGTTTTGAACTGCTGTAGGTGAGAATCAGGTGACTCATATGTTGACTTTTGCATGTATATTATTCATATCAAGAAGTACCTATAGGAAATTGATTGAAATATGAATCTGAAACTATGAAAAGTATAGTAAGTATATTGGTAGTGAATTTGATAATTTCTAGTATGTGATGGCTGGTGTATGAGCATTGAAGCATTAAACTATAGTTGTATATGTATGTCTAGAATGTATGCTATGAGAGTTTGTTATGTTAGGTGTATGTTAGTGAATTAAAACATTAGGCTTAAATTGTGTTAATGCATGAAGAGTCTATAAAATGAGTTTGTGTCTAGTCACCGTAGTGGTGTTTGATGGAGTCCATCGGGATAGAAAAAATGAACACCAATATGAATCTCTAAAGGAAAAGTCCATGGCCATAGCATCCTATGAAAAAAGAACTAAGGAATAGTGATCACCCAATAGGGCTCTTTGTGTGTCCCAAAACAATGATGACCAAACCTGTGAGTTTAGGCAAATCCATATTGTAAACACAAAAGCTAATACTAGCCCTTTTGGTGAACTCTAAAAGAATAACCTTTGTGGCGAACTCTGAAAGAATAGCCTTGGTAGTGTAGTTTATATGATTGCATGTGTGGCGTATTCAATTAGGCCTATATGGCGTAAATTGTCAAGGATGTCTAGTAAGATCTAAATCTGAATGTCTATCTTTATTGTAAGGTATGAGTAAATTCTTTTAGTTCTGTAATAAGTAAAGCTAAGGTGAAGTATTTATATGTTCTAGGTTATAAGGGACTAAGTCTTAAGGGTTTTCCATAAAAAAGATATGTGTATATGTATGTCAAAAAAGGTATCTATTACAATTATGTGTAAATATGGAAAGTGAGGGGTATTATATCTTTTTCTAAAATTATTCTGAACCAAAGTTAACATTATCTTGAATTATGGGATTTTAATATATAACATCATGGAATTCATCATAGGGGTGTATGCAATGATTTATTAGTAAGGATATGTGTGGTACTGAATTAGGATATGACTGAATATAAATTGATAGTATTATATTCTACATAAGTATTTGTCAAACATATATGAGTATGCTCCCATGATAAATGTCAGTGAACAACTCTTTGAAATAAGAATATAGGTTAAGACATGGATTATTGGAAGTGTTTTCTAAGGGTATATTCTGTTAAGAAAGTATTATGAGACAACATATTTATGAAATGATTAGAAGGATTTTCCAGCTAATTAGACATGAAAGATTAAGTGTAACAAGGATATGATAATTAGCGTATAAGAGACTGATAAGATCATAATTAGCTGAAGTAAATGATGTAGAGTAGTTGACTCATAAAAATTCCTACAAGATTGCAAAGCATCCATCATGGTATGGTTCATAAGCTCTCTAAGTACTCTTATACTTACAAGAATTGTCATCTCATTTCAGGAAATTAAGAAGAGATTTCCCCTGGAAGGTCAACGCCAAGAGTACGCGTCGAGTGGGTGGCGATATGGTGTACATTTAGTGGAATTGTGGAATAATTTAAGAATACGCCCTTCTAGTCTATTTATGATAAACTTTCATTTTGTAAAATATATTTGGTTCGATCTTTTGTAATTAAATATAGTTTAAACACAACCCTTATTTTCTTGTAATAAGCATTTAATTAAAATGCCATAGTACATGTTTTAAAGAAATAGGTAATTGTAATTTTTTTTGTTAATGTTTGAGTTTTTTCTAGTAATACCTAAATCTGGACCTAGTGGATTGGGTCAGGTTTGGGTGTTACAACATAGTCATTCTCTTGGAAAAAATAAGTGGGAATCATCGTACTTGGAAGAGAACCAGGAAATCAGAACCAGGAAACAAAGTAGTGGTAGTCAAGGAAGAAAACCAAATAGAGATTCAAAATGAAGAAATTGAAAAAACAATAGGTGTGAGTGAGTAGATCAAACCGAAACCGAACAACGATGATTCAGATAGAAAGAGTAAACAATTTAGTGATAGTGAGAATAGTGCATCAAATGCGGAATATGCGATGAAAAGCGAACTTGCTAAAGATCTTGTGGACGATAGTCTGGAACATGTTTATAGATTGGAATGTGGAAGCATTGTAAAGAGCCATTGGACCCATTGGATGACTCATCAAATAAAATGGTTCCATCAATCATTAAACTACCTACTATAAAATTAAAATCGTTTCCTACACACTTTAAATATGGGTATCTAAGGGAAGACAACACCTTACCCATAATTATCGTTGCTTATCTATCCATAGAATGAGAAAGGGCATTGTTGGATTTTTTTAAAAAATAAGAAAGCAATTGGATGGACGAATTCTGACATCAAGACGATAAGTCTAACATTATGCCAACACAAGATACAATTAAAGGAAGGAAAAAAATCTAGTGGTAGATGTGCAAAGGCATCTTAATCAGGAAATGAAAGAGAGGTAAAAATAGAGCTACTAAAATGGTTGGATGCTGGAATAGTCTACACCATTTTTGATAGTGAATGGCTGAGTCCAACACAGTGTGTTCCAAAGAAGGGTGGCCTAACTATTGTGGAGAATAAGAAAAACGAGCTAATTCCAACTCGGTCAGTGACAGGATGGTGGATATGTATTTATTATAGGTAACTAAATGATACAACTAAAAAGGATCATTTCTGTAACAGCCCACTTTATACCCTAGTCGAAATGAGTGGTTTCGAGACCACTTAACCGAGTCAAAATATTATTTTAAATGCTTTAATATGTTTTACTGTATGATAGATATATGGTGTGAAAGTTTCGTATTGAAATTTTACTGTCTGATCGGTTAATTTGATAAAAAGAATTAAATCGCATAAAGCGATAAATTAGAGTTCTATTTTATAAATGGCTTATTTGAGCATGGCTTTATAAAAGGAGGTACTTGCATGGCAATTATGCCATTTTTAATTGGAGTGGTTGGTAATGGACCATTATGTCCATGTTTTATAATGTTTTATAATAATTTTACAAAGGGTAAAAGTGTCATTTGATTTATTACATGTTTTAATTAAAACAAAACATAAAATGTCTTCATTTTCATTACCTTCTTCACCGATTATATGAACAAAAATTAAGGATTTTACACTTTCAAGCATTCGGCCACTTTAAGCTCCAAATTAAGGTTCGTTTTTATTCCGTTTTCGATAATTTTTAGTTTTTGTAATCGTTGCTTCGTATATTAACCGACCCGTACCTCAATTTTTTATTTTGATTATGTTTTTGAAAAATGCCATTGATGAATCCTTGATATATTGATAGATTTTGATGAATTATTGTATATTATGTGAGAAAATACAAGAATTTTAAAGTAAATTTTGATGAAAATGAATTTAAGGATTTAGTTGCAAAAAGATAGAATTTTTGAGGTTAAATTGTGATTAATTAAAAGATATATTCTTGTATAATCCCCTTGAATATTCGGCTACGGTAAATTGGGGGATTGATTGTGTAATTTGTCATTTGGTGTTAAAAGGGCTAAATTGCAAAGTGTTGAAAATATAGGGACTAAATTGCAAATATGTCAAATTATATGTTTTCGGATTGAATTGAATATGTGAGTTAGTAAATAGCTGAATTTTGCATTAATTTAGATAAAGACGATCGAATCCCGGAACTTGATCGGGGAAAACAGAAAATAGACGAGTAGATATGGGATTACGAGGTAAGTTCGTATAATGAAATTCAATGTGTTTATGTTTATAATTGTTGTTAATGGAATATATGACATATTAGTTGATTGAATAGCCTATTTGGATGTATACATATGAAATTGAAAGGAAATTGTTACAAGTGAGAAATGAATACCGAGCCCCGTTAGAACCGTAGAAGTCGATAGGATACAAGTAACATGTCACTAGGGCTACAGGGTGGTTCGAGATCCTGCATTTGTTGCGGACTCACCACGTGCTCATGAGCTACAGGTTTATCCTTTGGGATCACATGTTTAGTCTTTGGACTCACCGTTAACCTACAGGCTTACCGTTCATCCTTCGGGATCACATGTTCAGCCTTCAGGCATACCGATACAAGCTCGAAAGAGCATACATGATGCATTGACAGATTACAGGTTATATGTATATACACTGTGTGTGTATCACCCGAGTATCCCTCGATGTTCTTATAGGTTCAACGGGCAATTACCGATACATGTTACATGAAGATTGAATGATATATGTATCACATGTTATATGAGACATGAGAATTACATGGATTATATGGTATAAGTTATATGAAATACATGTACAAATATTTGAGCAATGATATGATACATGAATGTTGTGGTTGGTACATGAATGAATTTATATGTTACATGAACTAACAAGTGTATACTTGTGAAATAGGCAACTTGAGTATATGAATTGAATTGGCATTGTTGTTGTAATTATCGCAGTGATTCGGTAAGGTTTAATTTCTATATTATACGGACTTAATAAGCTTTAGAAGCTTACTCTGTTCATTTCTTTCACTGTTTTATAGATTCGGAAGCTAGCTCGATAATCAGACGAGTCGGAGATCGCCATCACACTATCTATCAAACTTTGGTACTTTTAAACCTTTTGTAAATGAAATGGTCATGGCATGTATAGGCTAGATATTTGGTGAGCATGATATATTTTGGTAAATGATCAAGCTATGAGATGTGGCTTGGGTCATATATGAATATAATCAAGTATTAGAGTTATTCTTTGGCTATATGTGCTTATGGAAAGATATGTGATTTTGATGAGACTATAAGCTTGCATAATTGATATGTATATATGTGTGGATGAGTGCATGGAAATGGTCATTTAGGCCTTTGAGTTGGTGTGCTTGATTTGTGAATGAATTGAAATGATTTTGGGTCCTTTTTGTGCTTGAATTGGTATGTTTTAGGTTAGTAGAATGGCATGAAATGTTGTTGGTTAATGGCTAGATGAAATGACCCTTATTGGGTGGCAAATTTGGCTTAAACGAGCCTATAACGTGCCACACGGCCAGGGAACACGGGCGCGCGCTTCGACCGTGTGTCCCCTGCACCTTGATGTCTTGGTCAGTTTTGGTACACGGCCTAGACACACGGGCGTGCCTGGTAACTTGTAGCCGTGTGAAATTTGGCAGTATAGTCACACGGTCTGCTCTGTTTTGTACATGGGCGTGTCTGGCAGCCGTGTGATATTTGACAGTTTCGACCACAGGGTAAGGGCACGGGCGTGCCTAGGCCGTGGGCAACACATGGCCTAACCCCATGGGCGTGTTGGACAGCCGTGTGGGATAAGTCAAATTTGACCACGGGCTGAAAGGTTTGGGCGTGTCTGGAGGGACACGGCCTTGTGTGAAGAACCCGAGCAAGGGGCACAGCTGTGTGTCTCTAACTTTGAAAATTTTACAAATTTTCTCCTATCTTTTAGCATGTTTCCAATTAGACTTCCAATAGTTATATGCATCCTTTTATGATCAATTGAAGCATGCTCTGATAATTGATGATACGTGATGAATCTCGATTAAAAAGTTTAAAATATTTACTGCTCCGATATATGTTACAAGTCTGGTAATGCCCCTTACCTATTCCGGCGACGGTTACGGGATAGGGGTGTTACATTTGGTTGGTATCAGAGCTACGGTTTAGTCTATTCTAGGACTACCGTAGTGAGTATTAGTCTAGTTATACATGCCATGTACATGAAATGTGATAGTGTGATATCTCCTGACATCCTTTGAAATCTATTTTATATAGTAATGGATCCGAATCGAGCTTTAGCTGATGATGTTGAAAGTATTGCGCCAGCACCCGCTCAAGGGGCTGTGCCTTTTGAATCGGGCCCTGCTGTGGCAATTCAGGAAGAAATTAAACAAGCTTTCTTCCAAATGATGTCTGGTTGGTTTAGTGAGTTTGTGCGAGCAAACCCGGCTGCTCCGCAACCTCCACCCCCTCCTGTCCCACAACCTAACCCTGATAGTGTACAAGTTGTGGATCCTCTGAGATTGAACAGACCTCCTGTCGATAAGATACGGAAGTATGGTGCTGAGGAATTCCGAGCTTCAGCAAGTGATGATACTAAGAGGGCTGAATTTTGGCTTGAGAATACGATCAGAGTTTTTAATGAACTGGCTTGTACTCCTGATGAGTGCCTGAGATGTGCTATTTCTTTACTTCGGGATTCAGCATATCAATGGTGGAATACATTGACCTCAGTTGTACCACGAGAACGAGTCGATTGGGATTTTTTCCAGACGGAATTCAGAAAGAAATACATTAGTCAGCGATTCATCAATCAGAAAAGAAAAGAGTTTTTAGAACTGAAACAGGGTCAAATTTCTGTAACTGAATACGAGAGAGAGTTTGTACGACTCAGCAAATATGCTCGCGAATGTGTTTCTACCGAAGCAACAATGTGCAAAAGGTTTGAAGATGGGCTAAATGAAGAAATTCGACTATTAGTCGGAATACTTGAGCTGAGAGAATTTGTAGTTCTCGTTGATCGGGCCTGTAAAGCCGAAGAGCTTGCTAAAGAAAAGAGAAAAGCTGATTCTGAATTCAGAGAAGCTAGAAAAAGGTTTGCGGGTAAACCGTATCAGTCTGGATCCAAAAGATCAAAAGATTTTCATTCTCGTCCTGCTGCTTCTACAGGTACATCTATCCGAGAGAAAAGTGTTAAGACTTCTCATTCGAGACCTCAGACGACTTCTGTAGCTAGTGCGGGTAGTGTGAGAATTCCCAGATCAGAATGCAAGTATTGTAATAGAAGGCATTTTAGAGAGTGTCGACTGATGAGTGGGGCATGTTTTCGATGTGGATCGTTAGATCATTACTTGCGTGATTGTCCTGAAAGATCTATACCTGATAGAGAACAGTCGACTAAGACAAATAATGTTGCATCGAAAGGTAGACCATCGCGAAGTGTTGGGAACCAAAGTGGAAATCATAATGTGGCGAGAGATGCTAATGTGAGATCTGAGATGCGTACTCCTGCGAGAGCTTATGCAATTCGTGCACGCGAGGAAGCCTCATCGCCTTATGTTATTACCGGTACTTTTTCTCTCTATAACACTGATATTGTTGCGTTGATAGATCCTGGATCAACTCATTCATATATCTGTATGAAATTAGTGTATGAAAAGAATTTAAGTGTTGAGTCTACGGAATATGTAGTTAAAGTATCGAATCCATTAGGAAACTCTGTGTTAGTTAATAAGATATGTAAGAAATGTTCGTTGATGACTCGGGGATATTGTTTTCCGGCTGATCTGATGCTCCTCCCTTTTGACGAATTCGATGTAATACTGGGCATAGACTGGCTAAATGCGCATGAGGCTATTGTGAATTGTCGAAGTAAGAGTATAGAATTGAAATGTCAGAATGGTGAAATTCTTCGGATTGAATCAAATGATTCGAATGAATTACCGATAGTGATTTCTGCCGTGAGGGCTCAGAAGTATGTTAGAAAAGGCTATGATGCGTACCTAGCGTATGTGATGAATTCTAGCAGGACAGAATTGAAAATTGAGTCTGTACCAGTTGTTTGTGAGTTTTTAGCTGTTTTTCCGGAAGAATTACCGGGTTTACCGCCGATTAGAGAAGTTGAATTCGATATTGAATTGTTACCGGGCACTACTCCGATATCGATTGCTCCATACAAGATGGCACCAACTGAGCTAAAAGAGCTGAAAGCACAGTTACAAGAATTGACGGATAGAGGTTTCGCGAGACCGAGCTTTTCACCTTTGGGTGCTCCCGTATTATTTGTGAAAAAGAAAGATGGAACGATGAGAATGTGTATTGATTACCGACAGTTGAACAAGGTGACAGTGAAGAATAAATACCTTCTTCCGCGGATTGATGATTTATTCGATCAGTTGAAAGGAGCTACTGTATTTTCAAAGATTGATTTGAGATCGGGTTATTACCAGTTGCGAGTTAAAGATTCAGATATACCGAAGACTGCTTTCAGAACACGATACGGACATTATGAGTTTCTGGTCATGCCTTTCGGTTTAACAAATGCCTCCCGACAGTTAAAGCCGCATGAGAAGAATTACCCGACGCATGATCTTGAGTTAGCTGCTATAGTATTTGCATTAAAGATTTGGCGGCATTACTTATATGGTGAGAAATGTAGAATTTTTACCGATCATAAAAGTCTGAAGTATCTGATGTCACAGAAAGATTTAAATATGCGACAGCGGAGATGGCTCGAACTACTAAAAGACTATGAATTTGTAATTGATTATCATCCAGGGAAAGCTAATGTTGTAGCTGATGCGTTAAGTCGAAAGTCTCTATTTGCTTAGCGAGCTCTGAATGCTCAAATGACGTTATTTGATGATGGATCTGTTTTAGCTGAGCTAAAGGCTAAACCGTTGATTCTGCAGCAAATTTTCGAAGCTCAAAGGACTGATCCCGATCTGCAAGCTAAACAACTTCACTGTGAGTCTAATTCTAATTCTGACTTTTCTATAGGGAATGATGATTGTTTAATGTTCTGAAATAGAATCCGTATACCGAAAAATAGTGAACTCATTCAGAAAGTTCTGCACGAGGCACATGATAGTCAATTTTCATTTCATCCGGGTAGCACTCAGATGTATAACGATTTGAAACAGCAATACTGGTGGTCAGGAATGAAACGTGACATATCAGAATTCGGATCGAAATGTTTGATCTGTCAGCAAGTTAAAACTGAACATCAGGTACCTTCAGGTTTATTACAGCCTATTATGATTCCGGAATGGAAATGGGACAGAGTCACTATGGATTTTGTATCTAGACTACCTCTGTCTCCGAAGAAGAAAAATGCAATCTGGGTTATCGTTGACAGATTGACGAAGTCTGCACATTTTATACCAGTACGTACTGATTATTCTCTGGATAAATTAACGGAATTATATGTATCTGAGATTGTGCGATTACATGGTATACCGTTATCCATTGTATTTGATAGAGATCTGAGGTTTACCTTGAGATTCTGGAAGAAGTTTCAAGAGGCTTTGGGAACAAAATTGAGTTTTAGTACAGCATTTCATCCCCAGACCGACGGTCAGTCTGAAAGAGATATTCAGATTCTGGAAGACATGTTACAGTGTTGTATCCTTGAATTTGAAAGTAATTGGGAGAAATACTTACCTCTGAGTTTGCATACAATAACAGTTTTCAAACAAGTTTAAAGATGGCTCTATGTGAAGCTTTATATGGTCGTAAATGTCGAACACCGCTATACTGGACAGAATTGAGTGAGAGAAAGTTACACGGGGTTGATCTAATCCGAGATACAGAGGAAAAAGTGAAAGTGATACGTGACAGTTTGAAAGCAGCTTCAAACAGACAGAAATCATATGCTGATTTGAAACGGAAAGAAATAGAGTTTCGAGTCAGAGGCAGAGTATTTCTGAAAGTATCACCGTGGAAGAAAATTCTTCGTTTTGGCAGAAAAGGGAAGCTAAGTCCTCGTTTTATCTGGCCGTATGAAATTGTGGAACGAATTGGACCTGTAGCTTACCGATTATCGTTACCGCCTGAGCTTGAAAAGATTCACGACGTATTTCACGTTTCAATGCTTCGAAGATACCGATCTGATCCGTCTCATATCATTTCTCCCACTGATGTTGAAATACAGTCTGATTTGTCATACAGTGAAGAACCAATTAGAATTTTGGCCCGAGAAATGAAAGAGTTGAGAAATAAGCGTATAGCACTTGTAAAAGTTCTCTGGTGTAAATACGGAATAGAGGAAGCTACATGGGAACTCGAGGAAACTATGCGAAAACAATACCCTAACTTGTTCACTGGTAAGATTTTCGGGGACAAAAATCCCTAAAGGGGGGAGAGTTGTAACAGCCCACTTTATACCCTAGTCGAAACGAGTGGTTTCGGGACCACTTAACCGAGTCAAAATATTATTTTAAATGCTTTAATATGTTTTACTGTATGATAGATATATGGTGTGAAAGTTTCGTATTGCAATTTTACTGTCTGATCGGTTAATTTGATAAAAAGGATTAAATCGCATAAAGCAATAAATTAGAGTTCTATTTTATAAATGGCTTATTTGAGCATGGCTTTATAAAAGGAGGTACTTGCATGGAAATTATGCCATTTTTAATTGGAGTGGTTGGTAATGGACCATTATGTCCATGTTTTATAATGTTTTATAATAATTTTACAAAGGGTAAAAGGGTCATTTGATTTATTACATGTTTTAATTAAAACAAAACATAAAATGTCTTCATTTTCATTACCTTCTTCACCGATTATATGAAAAAAAAATTAAGGGTTTTACACTTTCAAGCATTCGGCCACTTTAAGCTCTAAATTGAGGTTCGTTTTTATTCCGTTTTCGATAATTTTTACGTTTTTGTAATCATTGCTTCGTATATTAACCGACCCGTACCTCAATTTTTTATTTTGATTATTTTTTTAAAAAATGCCATTGATGAATCCTTGATATATTGATAGATTTTGATGAATTATTGTATATTATGTGAGAAAATACAAGAATTTTAAAGTAAATTTTGATGAAAATGAATTTAAGGATTTATTTGCAAAAAGATCGAATTTTTGAGGTTAAATTGTGATTAATTAAAAGATATATGCTTGTATAATCCCCTTGAATATTCGGCTATGGTAAATTGGGGGATTGATTGTGTAATTTGCCATTTGGTGTTAAAAGGGCTAAATTGCAAAGTGTTGAAAATATAGGGGCTAAATTGCAAATATGTCAAATTATATGTTTTTGGATTGAATTGAATATGTGAGTTAGTAAATAGCTGAATTTTGCATTAATTTAGATAAAGACGATCGAATCCCGGAACTTGATCGGGGAAAACGGAAAATAGACGAGTAGATACGGGATTACGAGGTAAGTTCGTATAATGAAATTTAATGTGTTTATGTTTATAATTGTTGTTAATGGAATATATGACATATTAGTTGATTGAATAGCCTATTTGGATGTATACATATGAAATTGAAATGAAATTGTTACAAGTGAGAAATGAATACCGAGCCCCGTTAGAACCGTAGAAGTCGATAGGATACAAGTGGCATGTCACTAGGGATACAGGGTGGTTTGAGCTCCTGCATTTGTTGCGGACTCACCACGTGCTCATGAGCTACAGGTTTATCCTACGGGATCACATGTTTAGTCTTCGGACTCACCGTTAGCCTATGGGCTTACCGTTCATCCTTCGGGATCACATGTTCAGCCTTCAAGCATACCGATACAGGCTCGAAAGAGCATACATGATGCATTGACGGATTACAGGTTATATGTATATACACTGTGTGTGTATCACCCGAGTATCCCTCGATGTTCTTATAGGTTCAACGGGCAATTACCGATACATGTTACATGAATATTGAATGATATGTGTATCACATGTTATATGAGACATGAGAATTACATGGATTATATGGTATAAGTTATATGAAATACATGTACAAGTATTTGAGCAATGATATGATACATGAATGTTGTGGTTGGTACATGAATGAATTTCTATGTTACATGAACTAACAAGTGTATACTTGTGAAATAGGCAACTTGAGTATATGAATTGAATTGGCATTGTTGTTGTAATTATCGCAGTGATTCGGTAAGGTTTAATTTCTATATTATACGGACTTAATAAGCTTTAGAAGCTTACTCTGTTCATTTCTTTCACTGTTTTATAGATTCGGAAGCTAGCTCGATAATCAGACGAGTCGGAGATCGCCATCACACTATCTATCAAACTTTGGTACTTTTAAACCTTTTGTAAATGAAATGGTCATGGCATGTATAGGCTAGATATTTGGTGAGCATGATATATTTTGGTAAATGATCAAGCTATGAGATGTGGCTTGGGTCATATATGAATATAATCAAGTATTAGAGTTATTCTTTGGCTATATGTGCTTATGGAAAGATATGTGATTTTGATGAGACTATAAGCTTGCATAATTGATATGTATATATGTGTGGATGAGTGCATGGAAATGGTCATTTAGGCCTTTGAGTTGGTGTGCTTGATTTGTGAATGAATTGAAATGATTTTGGGTCCTTTTTGTGCTTGAATTGGTATGTTTTAGGTTAGTAGAATGGCATGAAATGTTGTTGGTTAATGGCTAGATGAAATGACCCTTATTGGGTGGCAAATTTGGCTTAAACGAGCCTATAACGTGCCACACGGCCAGGGAACACGGGCGCGCGCTTCGACCGTGTGTCCCCTGCACCTTGATGTCTTGGTCAGTTTTGGTACACGGCCTAGACACACGGGCGTGCCTGGTAACTTGTAGCCGTGTGAAATTTGGCAGTATAGTCACACGGTCTGCTCTGTTTTGTACATGGGCGTGTCTGGCAGCCGTGTGATATTTGACAGTTTCGACCACAGGGTAAGGGCACGGGCGTGCCTAGGCCGTGGGCAACACATGGCCTAACCCCATGGGCGTGTTGGACAGCCGTGTGGGATAAGTCAAATTTGACCACGGGCTGAAAGGTTTGGGCGTGTCTGGAGGGACACGGCCTTGTGTGAAGAACCCGAGCAAGGGGCACAGCTGTGTGTCTCTAACTTTGAAAATTTTACAAATTTTCTCCTATCTTTTAGCATGTTTCCAATTAGACTTCCAATAGTTATATGCATCCTTTTATGATCAATTGAAGCATGCTCTGATAATTGATGATACGTGATGAATCTCGATTAAAAAGTTTAAAATATTTACTGCTCCGATATATGTTACAAGTCTGGTAATGCCCCTTACCTATTCCGGCGACGGTTACGGGATAGGGGTGTTACATTTGGTTGGTATCAGAGCTACGGTTTAGTCTATTCTAGGACTACCGTAGTGAGTATTAGTCTAGTTATACATGCCATGTACATGAAATGTGATAGTGTGATATCTCCTGACATCCTTTGAAATCTATTTTATATAGTAATGGATCCGAATCGAGCTTTAGCTGATGATGTTGAAAGTATTGCGCCAGCACCCGCTCAAGGGGCTGTGCCTTTTGAATCGGGCCCTGCTGTGGCAATTCAGGAAGAAATTAAACAAGCTTTCTTCCAAATGATGTCTGGTTGGTTTAGTGAGTTTGTGCGAGCAAACCCGGCTGCTCCGCAACCTCCACCCCCTCCTGTCCCACAACCTAACCCTGATAGTGTACAAGTTGTGGATCCTCTGAGATTGAACAGACCTCCTGTCGATAAGATACGGAAGTATGGTGCTGAGGAATTCCGAGCTTCAGCAAGTGATGATACTAAGAGGGCTGAATTTTGGCTTGAGAATACGATCAGAGTTTTTAATGAACTGGCTTGTACTCCTGATGAGTGCCTGAGATGTGCTATTTCTTTACTTCGGGATTCAGCATATCAATGGTGGAATACATTGACCTCAGTTGTACCACGAGAACGAGTCGATTGGGATTTTTTCCAGACGGAATTCAGAAAGAAATACATTAGTCAGCGATTCATCAATCAGAAAAGAAAAGAGTTTTTAGAACTGAAACAGGGTCAAATTTCTGTAACTGAATACGAGAGAGAGTTTGTACGACTCAGCAAATATGCTCGCGAATGTGTTTCTACCGAAGCAACAATGTGCAAAAGGTTTGAAGATGGGCTAAATGAAGAAATTCGACTATTAGTCGGAATACTTGAGCTGAGAGAATTTGTAGTTCTCGTTGATCGGGCCTGTAAAGCCGAAGAGCTTGCTAAAGAAAAGAGAAAAGCTGATTCTGAATTCAGAGAAGCTAGAAAAAGGTTTGCGGGTAAACCGTATCAGTCTGGATCCAAAAGATCAAAAGATTTTCATTCTCGTCCTGCTGCTTCTACAGGTACATCTATCCGAGAGAAAAGTGTTAAGACTTCTCATTCGAGACCTCAGACGACTTCTGTAGCTAGTGCGGGTAGTGTGAGAATTCCCAGATCAGAATGCAAGTATTGTAATAGAAGGCATTTTAGAGAGTGTCGACTGATGAGTGGGGCATGTTTTCGATGTGGATCGTTAGATCATTACTTGCGTGATTGTCCTGAAAGATCTATACCTGATAGAGAACAGTCGACTAAGACAAATAATGTTGCATCGAAAGGTAGACCATCGCGAAGTGTTGGGAACCAAAGTGGAAATCATAATGTGGCGAGAGATGCTAATGTGAGATCTGAGATGCGTACTCCTGCGAGAGCTTATGCAATTCGTGCACGCGAGGAAGCCTCATCGCCTTATGTTATTACCGGTACTTTTTCTCTCTATAACACTGATATTGTTGCGTTGATAGATCCTGGATCAACTCATTCATATATCTGTATGAAATTAGTGTATGAAAAGAATTTAAGTGTTGAGTCTACGGAATATGTAGTTAAAGTATCGAATCCATTAGGAAACTCTGTGTTAGTTAATAAGATATGTAAGAAATGTTCGTTGATGACTCGGGGATATTGTTTTCCGGCTGATCTGATGCTCCTCCCTTTTGACGAATTCGATGTAATACTGGGCATAGACTGGCTAAATGCGCATGAGGCTATTGTGAATTGTCGAAGTAAGAGTATAGAATTGAAATGTCAGAATGGTGAAATTCTTCGGATTGAATCAAATGATTCGAATGAATTACCGATAGTGATTTCTGCCGTGAGGGCTCAGAAGTATGTTAGAAAAGGCTATGATGCGTACCTAGCGTATGTGATGAATTCTAGCAGGACAGAATTGAAAATTGAGTCTGTACCAGTTGTTTGTGAGTTTTTAGCTGTTTTTCCGGAAGAATTACCGGGTTTACCGCCGATTAGAGAAGTTGAATTCGATATTGAATTGTTACCGGGCACTACTCCGATATCGATTGCTCCATACAAGATGGCACCAACTGAGCTAAAAGAGCTGAAAGCACAGTTACAAGAATTGACGGATAGAGGTTTCGCGAGACCGAGCTTTTCACCTTTGGGTGCTCCCGTATTATTTGTGAAAAAGAAAGATGGAACGATGAGAATGTGTATTGATTACCGACAGTTGAACAAGGTGACAGTGAAGAATAAATACCTTCTTCCGCGGATTGATGATTTATTCGATCAGTTGAAAGGAGCTACTGTATTTTCAAAGATTGATTTGAGATCGGGTTATTACCAGTTGCGAGTTAAAGATTCAGATATACCGAAGACTGCTTTCAGAACACGATACGGACATTATGAGTTTCTGGTCATGCCTTTCGGTTTAACAAATGCCTCCCGACAGTTAAAGCCGCATGAGAAGAATTACCCGACGCATGATCTTGAGTTAGCTGCTATAGTATTTGCATTAAAGATTTGGCGGCATTACTTATATGGTGAGAAATGTAGAATTTTTACCGATCATAAAAGTCTGAAGTATCTGATGTCACAGAAAGATTTAAATATGCGACAGCGGAGATGGCTCGAACTACTAAAAGACTATGAATTTGTAATTGATTATCATCCAGGGAAAGCTAATGTTGTAGCTGATGCGTTAAGTCGAAAGTCTCTATTTGCTTAGCGAGCTCTGAATGCTCAAATGACGTTATTTGATGATGGATCTGTTTTAGCTGAGCTAAAGGCTAAACCGTTGATTCTGCAGCAAATTTTCGAAGCTCAAAGGACTGATCCCGATCTGCAAGCTAAACAACTTCACTGTGAGTCTAATTCTAATTCTGACTTTTCTATAGGGAATGATGATTGTTTAATGTTCTGAAATAGAATCCGTATACCGAAAAATAGTGAACTCATTCAGAAAGTTCTGCACGAGGCACATGATAGTCAATTTTCATTTCATCCGGGTAGCACTCAGATGTATAACGATTTGAAACAGCAATACTGGTGGTCAGGAATGAAACGTGACATATCAGAATTCGGATCGAAATGTTTGATCTGTCAGCAAGTTAAAACTGAACATCAGGTACCTTCAGGTTTATTACAGCCTATTATGATTCCGGAATGGAAATGGGACAGAGTCACTATGGATTTTGTATCTAGACTACCTCTGTCTCCGAAGAAGAAAAATGCAATCTGGGTTATCGTTGACAGATTGACGAAGTCTGCACATTTTATACCAGTACGTACTGATTATTCTCTGGATAAATTAACGGAATTATATGTATCTGAGATTGTGCGATTACATGGTATACCGTTATCCATTGTATTTGATAGAGATCTGAGGTTTACCTTGAGATTCTGGAAGAAGTTTCAAGAGGCTTTGGGAACAAAATTGAGTTTTAGTACAGCATTTCATCCCCAGACCGACGGTCAGTCTGAAAGAGATATTCAGATTCTGGAAGACATGTTACAGTGTTGTATCCTTGAATTTGAAAGTAATTGGGAGAAATACTTACCTCTGAGTTTGCATACAATAACAGTTTTCAAACAAGTTTAAAGATGGCTCTATGTGAAGCTTTATATGGTCGTAAATGTCGAACACCGCTATACTGGACAGAATTGAGTGAGAGAAAGTTACACGGGGTTGATCTAATCCGAGATACAGAGGAAAAAGTGAAAGTGATACGTGACAGTTTGAAAGCAGCTTCAAACAGACAGAAATCATATGCTGATTTGAAACGGAAAGAAATAGAGTTTCGAGTCAGAGGCAGAGTATTTCTGAAAGTATCACCGTGGAAGAAAATTCTTCGTTTTGGCAGAAAAGGGAAGCTAAGTCCTCGTTTTATCTGGCCGTATGAAATTGTGGAACGAATTGGACCTGTAGCTTACCGATTATCGTTACCGCCTGAGCTTGAAAAGATTCACGACGTATTTCACGTTTCAATGCTTCGAAGATACCGATCTGATCCGTCTCATATCATTTCTCCCACTGATGTTGAAATACAGTCTGATTTGTCATACAGTGAAGAACCAATTAGAATTTTGGCCCGAGAAATGAAAGAGTTGAGAAATAAGCGTATAGCACTTGTAAAAGTTCTCTGGTGTAAATACGGAATAGAGGAAGCTACATGGGAACTCGAGGAAACTATGCGAAAACAATACCCTAACTTGTTCACTGGTAAGATTTTCGGGGACAAAAATCCCTAAAGGGGGGAGAGTTGTAACAGCCCACTTTATACCCTAGTCGAAACGAGTGGTTTCGGGACCACTTAACCGAGTCAAAATATTATTTTAAATGCTTTAATATGTTTTACTGTATGATAGATATATGGTGTGAAAGTTTCGTATTGCAATTTTACTGTCTGATCGGTTAATTTGATAAAAAGGATTAAATCGCATAAAGCAATAAATTAGAGTTCTATTTTATAAATGGCTTATTTGAGCATGGCTTTATAAAAGGAGGTACTTGCATGGAAATTATGCCATTTTTAATTGGAGTGGTTGGTAATGGACCATTATGTCCATGTTTTATAATGTTTTATAATAATTTTACAAAGGGTAAAAGGGTCATTTGATTTATTACATGTTTTAATTAAAACAAAACATAAAATGTCTTCATTTTCATTACCTTCTTCACCGATTATATGAAAAAAAAATTAAGGGTTTTACACTTTCAAGCATTCGGCCACTTTAAGCTCTAAATTGAGGTTCGTTTTTATTCCGTTTTCGATAATTTTTACGTTTTTGTAATCATTGCTTCGTATATTAACCGACCCGTACCTCAATTTTTTATTTTGATTATTTTTTTAAAAAATGCCATTGATGAATCCTTGATATATTGATAGATTTTGATGAATTATTGTATATTATGTGAGAAAATACAAGAATTTTAAAGTAAATTTTGATGAAAATGAATTTAAGGATTTATTTGCAAAAAGATCGAATTTTTGAGGTTAAATTGTGATTAATTAAAAGATATATGCTTGTATAATCCCCTTGAATATTCGGCTATGGTAAATTGGGGGATTGATTGTGTAATTTGCCATTTGGTGTTAAAAGGGCTAAATTGCAAAGTGTTGAAAATATAGGGGCTAAATTGCAAATATGTCAAATTATATGTTTTTGGATTGAATTGAATATGTGAGTTAGTAAATAGCTGAATTTTGCATTAATTTAGATAAAGACGATCGAATCCCGGAACTTGATCGGGGAAAACGGAAAATAGACGAGTAGATACGGGATTACGAGGTAAGTTCGTATAATGAAATTTAATGTGTTTATGTTTATAATTGTTGTTAATGGAATATATGACATATTAGTTGATTGAATAGCCTATTTGGATGTATACATATGAAATTGAAATGAAATTGTTACAAGTGAGAAATGAATACCGAGCCCCGTTAGAACCGTAGAAGTCGATAGGATACAAGTGGCATGTCACTAGGGATACAGGGTGGTTTGAGCTCCTGCATTTGTTGCGGACTCACCACGTGCTCATGAGCTACAGGTTTATCCTACGGGATCACATGTTTAGTCTTCGGACTCACCGTTAGCCTATGGGCTTACCGTTCATCCTTCGGGATCACATGTTCAGCCTTCAAGCATACCGATACAGGCTCGAAAGAGCATACATGATGCATTGACGGAGTACAGGTTATATGTATATACACTGTGTGTGTATCACCCGAGTATCCCTCGATGTTCTTATAGGTTCAACGGGCAATTACCGATACATGTTACATGAATATTGAATGATATGTGTATCACATGTTATATGAGACATGAGAATTACATGGATTATATGGTATAAGTTATATGAAATACATGTACAAGTATTTGAGCAATGATATGATACATGAATGTTGTGGTTGGTACATGAATGAATTTCTATGTTACATGAACTAACAAGTGTATACTTGTGAAATAGGCAACTTGAGTATATGAATTGAATTGGCATTGTTGTTGTAATTATCGCATTGATTCGGTAAGGTTTAATTTCTATATTATACGGACTTACTAAGCTTTAGAAGCTTACTCTGTTCATTTCTTTCAATATCTTATAGATTCGGAAGCTAGCTCGATAATCGGACGAGTCGGAGATTGCCATCACACTATCTATCAAACTTTTGTACATTTAAACCTTTTGTAAATGAAATGGTCATGGCATGTATAGGCTAGATATTTTGTGAGCATGATATATTTTGGTAAATGATCAAGCTATGAGATGTGGCTTGGGTCATATATGAATATAATCAAGTATTAGAGTTATTCTTTGGCTATATGTGCTTATGGAAAGATATGTGATTTTGATGAGACTATGAGCTTGCATAATTGATATGTATATATGTGTGGATGAGTGCATGGAAATAGTCATTTAGGCCTTTGAGTTGGTGTGCTTGATTTGTGAATGAATTGAGATGATTTTGGGTCCTTTTTGTGCTTGAATTGGTATGTTTTAGGTTGGTAGAATGGCATGAAATGTTGTTGGTTAATGGCTAGTTGAAATGACCCTTATTGGGTGGCAAATTTGGCTTAAACCGAGCCTATAATGTGCCACAAGGCCAGGGAACACGGGCGTGCGCTTCGACCGTGTGTCCCCTGCACCTTGATGTCTTGGTCAGTTTTGGTACACGGCCTAGACACACGGGTGTGTCTGGTAACTTGTAGCCGTGTGAAATTTAGCAGTATAGTCACACGGTCTGCTCTGTTTTGTACACGGGCGTGTCTGGCAGCCGTGTGATATTTGACAGTTTCGACCACGGGGTAAGGGCACGGGCATGCCTAGGCCGTGGGCGACACACGGCCTAACCCCATGGGCGTGTTGGACAGCCGTGTGGGATAAGTCAGATTTGACCACGGGCAAAAAGGTTTGGGCGTGTCTGGAGGGACACGGCCGTGTGTGAAGAACACGGGCAAGGGGCACGGCCGTGTGTCCCTAACTTTGAAAATTTTGCAAATTTTCTCCTATCTTTTAGCATATTTCCAATTAGACTTCCAATAGTTATATGCATCCTTTTATGATCAATTGAAGCATGCTCTGATGATTGATGATACGTGGTGAATCTTGATTAAAAAGTTTAAAATTTTTACTACTCTTATATATGTTACAAGTTCGGTAATGCCCCTTACCTATTCCGGCGACGGTTACGAGATAGGGGTGTTACAACTTCCCGCTTCCCTTCATTGATCAAGTGTTAGACTAACTGGCTGAAAAAGAGTACTACTATTTTCTTAATGGGTACTCAAAGTATCATCAAATTCCAATACATCTAAACGATCAAGAAAAAACAACATTCACATGCCCATTTAGGACATATGCATTCAGAAGAATGCCCTACGGATTATGTAACGTCCTATCTACTTTAATGAAATACATGACAGCAACTTTCTTCGTCATGTTAGTAAATGGGTAGGATGTTTTTATGGATGATCTCTCAATATATGAGGACTCATTCACAGAGTGCTTAAGCAACCTAGAAAGAGTTTTGGAAAGACATGAAGTTACAAATCTAGTCCTTAACTAGGAGAATTGTCATTTTATGGTAAACAAGGGAATTTTCCTAGGGCATCAAATCTCTAAAAAGGGGTTGGAAGTAAACAAGGCCAAGATTGAAGTTATTGAAAAACTGCCACATCTGACGACAACCCATGGAGTTCAAAAATTTTTAGGTCACATCGGCTTTTATAGACGGTTCATAAAAGACTTCTCTCAAATTGCAAAGCCACCAACTCAACTCTTGCAGAATGAAACACCGTTCATATTTGAAAATGAGTGTGCTCAAGCCTTTGTGGTACTCAAGCAAAAGTTAATCTCAAATTCTATTATAATAAGCCTGAACTAGACAGAACCATTTGTAATCATGTGTGACGCTAGTGACTATATTGTTAGGGCAGTACTGGGGTAGAAAAGGGATAAAATATTCCATGCCATTCATTATGCTAATAAAAAATGGAACCCAGCCTAGTGTAATTACACTACCACTAAAAATGAGATGTTCGCAGTTGTTTTTACATGTGAAAAATTCTAGCCTTATTTGATGCAAATTGAGTATATATCTAGGCTAACCAATTCAACCCTAAAGTATGTCATGAAGAAGAAAGAAACAAAGGCTAGATTAATGAGGTGGGTACACTACCGCTGAAAATGTGATGTTAGTAGTTGTTTCTGCATGTGAAAAATTTCAGCCATATTTGATGGTGAATCAAGTATATATCTATACCGACCATTCAACCCAAAAGTAGTGAGGTCGGTACTACTACTTTAAGAGCTTGATCTTTGGATCTTAGACAGGAATGGGATGGAAAACCAAGTTGTAGATCATCTTTTAAGGCTGGAAATAAAAGTAGAAAAAGAAATGGACATGGAAATAAATGAGAAATTCATGGACAAGTAGTTGTTCTGAGTAAAGCAGTGTCAGGTAAAGTAGATAAAACATAGAACTCCTTGGTATGCTGATATTGTAAATTATCTGGCATGAGGAGTTTTCCTGCAAATGCATTATGGCAACAAAGAAAGAGTATCATACATGACTCAAAAAGCTATGTATGGAAGGAACCGTATGCCTTTCGAAAATGTGATGATTAATTAATCAAACGATGTATGGAAGAAGAAGAAATGGACAACATTTTGATAGGATGTCAAACGCCCCCATACAGGGGTCATTTCAGGGGAAAAAGAAAGGCACAGGACGTATTACAATCAGGATTTTATTGGTAGACCATGATCAAAGATGCTTATAAGTTTTCCTAGAGACGTGATAGGTGTTAGCAAACAGGGAATATATTTAAATAGGATGAAATGCCGCAGATAGGTATCTTAGAAGTAGAAATCTTCAAAATTTGGGGCATAGATATTATGGGACCATTCCCTTGTCCGTGTGGAAATTAGTACATCCTTTTTGGTAGTGGACTATGTGTCCAAATGGGTGGAAGCTATTGTACTACTGACAAATGACACTAAATCAGTGGTGCGATTCTTACAAAAAATATATTCTCAAGATTTGGAACACCCAAAGCTCTCATCAGCGAGGAGGGATCCCATTTTTATATTAAGCAGTTAGAATCTGCCTTATTAAGCTGTTAGAATCTACCTTAGCCAAATACAGTGTCAGACACTAGATCACTACTGCATATCACCCACAAGCAAGCAGGTAGACAGAAGTTTCAAACCAAAAGGTGAAGCAGATCTTGTAAAAGACAGTGAATCCAAATTGGAAAGACTAGGCATAAAATTAGATGACACATTATGTGTGTATAAGATAACCTACAAAACCCCGTTAGGTATGTCCCCTTATTAACTAGTTTATGGGAAAAACTGCCACTTGCCAATCAAGTTGGAGAAAACAAGCATATTGAGCCATAAATGGGTTGAAATTAGACCTCGACTTAGCTAAAGAAGTGGTATTATTTCAATTACATGAGTTGGAAGAATTCATGTTTTGGCCTCCACGAATGTGAAATTATACAAGGAAAAAATTAAGCTACAACATGATGTCATGATAAAGAAAAGAAAATTTTTACCAGAAGTATTGCTTTTCAATTCTTGGCTAAAAGTATTTCCAAACAAGTTGCAATCATGATGGACAAGCCCGTATACAGTAAATCATGCATTACCTCATGGTACGGTGGAATTAATCATTAAGGATAGGAAGTCTTCCTTGTTAACGTACAGAGAGTGAAACACTACTTCGGGGGTACAATCGAAAATGTATATGAAAAAAAGTGTTTAGATTGCAAAGTCATGATAAAGGAAAAGAATGAGACAATGAATGGAGATTAGAAATTAAATGTAAAAAAAAATTTATTGTGTTTCTATGTAGATAACCCATATGGAGGATACACGACTTTATCGAGATGAACATACAAGAGGAGAGCAACCCAAATACACCTCGCTACACCATCTTGGAAAAAACGGGTAGTTTTAACTCTTATCTTTAGTTGGGGCACATTAGGGACAATGTGCAATCTAAAATGTAGGGGTTACATAGAAATTTGTAAATTATTTTGCTATTGTTTTTTTTATTTTTATTGCCTTTTTCGTCAATTTTTTTTTGTTTTGTGCGCACTGTGCTTTAGATTGCAACAATGCAAGAGACCAATTAGGAGCATGTTAATAGGTTTGGATTGGATGAAACTTGTAAATTTGGCATGATAGTAAAATATTCTAGGTTGTTAAAATTTAGACTAGTTAGTTCATTTTATTACACTGTAAATAGGTGAAAGAAATTGAGTATACCAAATGATGAATGATTACATAGGGAAAGCATGTATGTTTGTCTTGAATTGTAGGTAGTTATAATTTTATAACTTGCATGATTGAATCCATGGATGTCGAAGTGCCTAGGGATGACCTAAGGCAAGTGCCTAAGTGAAAAATAGTGTGAGACCAAAAGCATTGTAAGGTTTAAAAGCAAAGTAAAAGATATAAAAGCATGGAACGAGATAAAAGCACTATGAGTGAAAAAGAGCGACATAAAGTGATTCAATAAAAATCACAAATACTTAAAAACTTTTCATTCATGTTACACAAAACTCACTAAGTTGATTCTATTTACTAATATTATACCATGTCTTCACATATGGAGAGAAAAGGAATGTGAGAGAAGGGGATATAAGGAAGTGAGCCGAAAAGTATACTAAGAAGTGCACAGGGAACAATATCATGTGCCAAACTAATTTCGTGCTTGAATCATTTTGAAGTTGCTAATTTTTGAATTCCAAACCAACCTTAAGCCTTAGAATGTTACAAGCCAAAAAAGACCTATGTGACTTAGGCAACTCGTTATGGATGAAAAACATGTTGGGTATGTGAAATGGTAACTACTTACATTCTTTTAACATAAATGTTATAACTGTGTAGTCTTTTTTATAGAGTCATATGCTTAGAATTTTTTTTACTTGTTAACTTTGTAATTTAATGAACTCTCATGTCCAAAAGTAAGAGTTGTAAGTAATTTATATATCATGTTGAAATTGCATGTTTGAACAAGCCATCTCGTTATCTATGTTTAGAACTAGTTATTTGTATGAAGAAAGCTCAAAGGGCATCATTTCTTTTTATTTTTTCATGTAAATTGTCTTGTTTGCTTGAGGACAAGCAATGAGTTAAGTGTGGGAGAATTTGGACTGTCACAATTCATTGTGGCAAATTAAGTTATTTTCAACACTTAATGAGCTTGCATTCAAGTTGTAACACCTCAAACTCGGCCTAGACGTTATGGCTGAATCTGGCGGTGTCACATGAAAGTGTTTTAGGAAAATGTTTTGACAAACTAAAACTTGTTTCGATTATTATCTTTGCTTAAGTCAGAAAATTGCGAATTAACCTACTTGTTTAAACCCATTTCTTTTACGCGGAAGCTCTTAGTTAATTCTAGAAAAACAAAACTTTCGCGGCATTTGCAGTTTAAAAATCCATCAGTAACAATTTAGAACCCAAGTAAAAATAGAAAAAATAACAGTCCAAGTCCGGAATTACATCAAAACTCCCAAAATAATTAAAAACAGTAAAACAGTAAATAACCAGTGAAACCGTAAAATCCAATAAGTATCTAGCAGTGGTCACCGTCGAGCCCTCCGCTGCACTGATCCATCTGCTGCTGGGGATTACCTGATAGAAAAATAAATAAAGTGGTGAGTTTTCGCAAACTTAGTGTGTACATTCCCACAGTATAGCATGCATACATACAGATAACATAAATAGACAACAGTCATAATTCAGACCTGAGCCCTTAACAGATACGATGTAGGCCTTAGCCCAATCAGAACAGAATCAAAATATAATAGGGCTCTCAAGCCAAACAGATACCAAATCAGATATAAACGGGACTTAGCCCATACAGATGTCACATTCATGTTAGATCAGAATAGTACATGCCCACCATCCCTGCACACCGTCTCCGTCCAACCCTACATACCATATGGGGATAAAATCGACCCACCCAACCCTACACACCAAGTATGGAGATAAAATCAACTTATCCAGCCCTACACACCTAATCGTACTGTATTACGGCACATATCAAAGATATATGCAACACAGCTGCCAGATAACAAGCTAATAAAACAGATTAAAACATACATGCTTAAGTTAGGGATCGTGTAAATAGAACACAGAAATCGAGCCTAAGTAATGCTTACTGACCCTATGATAAGTCACAGTCGACTTGGGCAACCCGTGCAACCTTACAGTTCAATTTAGAAAAATGGGCTTACACACCCATGTGGCCTGCCCGTGTGGCCCACAGAGCCCTAAATTGGCCTTGCCTATGTGGATCGCACGGCCTGACCCAAAATCCCACAAGCCTATATGGTTCACCCGTGTGGGACCACATGCCCGTGTGGCCCAATTGGCCTAGCACGTGCCTTGCACACGGCCTAGCCAGCCTCACACAGTCGTGTCTATCGTGGCTGTGTCTAGCGCACACAACCTAGTTCATTAATTACACGACGGTGTCTCGCTACACGACCTCCATATGGGCAGTCCACACGCCCATGTGGCGTCGACAGTTTTGTTTTCGGCTTTCGCCGAAACGCGATTTCAGTGCAATCGAAGTACCCACCTGGTTTGTTTTCGATGCCAAAGCACTCCTAAGCCCTTCCAAACCTAAAATCGACAATTGTAAGTCTATTTTCCAGTAATCTAAATCGAAGCATTATAGACCAATAAATCTTGAAATCGTAAAATTGACTTACCACTACCGAATCGAGCACAGCTCCAATTCAAACCAGCAAAGCGTGATTTCTAGTCTCCTGACCGACTCCTAATCAGTAGTAAAACACTACTTAATCTCTTAATCAAAGTAGTGTTCAAGACCGTTAAGCAAAAACTTACCAAAACCGTAGAACAACCGTTGCCGCAAAACACAAATAGAATAAAGATGTAAAGGAAAAGATGGAAAGAATGGCAGCAAAGAAAAGCAAAAAGTAAAAGAGGAAATTTTTGAGGAGAAGAACGCAAAAAGTTTTTGGAAAGAAGAGGGGAACCGATTTTGCAAAAAGAAATCAAGATTAGGTTTTCTGGTAACCTACACCTCAAATACTCAGCATTTAAAACCAACTCAAATTCTTCCGAGTAACCACTTACAAAAATAAAATTAAAGCAGGGAATTGAACTCAGGACCTCATGACACTCCTCCTAACCACCAGACTAGCAGGCCCATTTTTTCATGCTTTTACAAAAAAATTCTTTTAAGCCTATTATCCAAAAGTTAGGCTTTATTTAAATAAAAACTAAAATTTAGCCCAAGTCTTGACTTGAACTAAGGACCTCCCCAACACACCCAGAGCTCATAACCACTAAAGTAGACATATAATTATGCCAAATTAATGCAGAAAAATTTTTATAAAATTTGAGGCGTTACACAAGTAATTTGTTGTCTTTTTAGTTAGTTTATCAATTTAGTATTTTTATATTTGAATTTAATAAAATGTGCATTTTAGTATGTTTTGTGACCTATTAGGCCAATTTGGGCCTATGGAAGGACTAATGTATTGATTGAGTGTATCGAACATCGTTTTAGGCTAATAAGTTAGTGGACTACCCCGGATGTCACAACATTTAGAGAGGATGTTGCGACAACAAACTTCAAACCTCAAATGGAGCATTTTGCCTCTAATGTCACAAAAACCACCATGCAATGTTGCAACACCCAACTTTGAACCTAAAAAAGGACTACTTAACTTTCAATGTCACAACAACAACAATCCAATGTCACAAAAATAGAAATCGAACCTAGAGAAAGGATGTTCAACAACTAATGTCGCAACAACAATTACTTAATGTCACAACTGCCAATTCCAAACTAAATAAGGGAAGTATTTGATGTTCAATGTCGCAACACTAGCTATAGGGTGTTGTGACACCATTCTAACAAGGCTCAATTATCAGCCAAATGTGTTTTTCATTCACGAACTACAAATTAACATGCTTAGTAGCCTTTAATGGACCTAATTTGGTCATTTAATAGAGAGACTATAAATATTAGTGCTCAAGACTTAATTAGGGAGCTTCTTTTAATTATTGAATTTTCTTGTTCTTAGAATTAGGGTTTACATTAGGATTTTTTCTATTCAATCTATTTTCTAGTTTAATTTAAGTTTAATTGTTAGTTTGTTTTTGCAATTCTATTTATTTACTTCATTTCTGCTCCAATCGAATCACGATCAACATCATTTTTGAGGGTTTTATGAATCGATCTTCAACACACAATTTCATATCTAGATTTCCCTTTTTCTCTTTTTTATGTTTCAATTGAGTGTTTAAAATCAAATTTAAGAGATTTGTATCTCGTATGGCCATGAACTAAGAACCCTAGAGAGATTAATCAGCAGAAGTAGGAGTGATTGATTAAAGGTTTAGGGCTTACCCCAATTTAGTTGGCTTAAATTAAGAGAGATTAAACCATAGGATTGACAACCCTAGGAAGTAACTTAAGTAAATGAGATTGAAAGAATAGGCTACCGAGCACCATTTAATCTATCCTAGTTTAAGCTATCAAGTCGAACGATAAGTAGGTTAAATCGATCAATTAATTTAGTTATAGGTCGAAAGGTTTTAACTAGGTTAATTTCTAGTTAATTTGTTAAAACCTGAATATGAAGTTGAGTATAACACAGATGCGAGTTAATCTTTTCTTGTTCAAATTGATTAAAATTCAGTTGTTTATTTTAGTTTTGATGTTATGATCTTTTATATCATCTTTTTATTATTTGCTTGTTGTAATATAATCAATATGTGATTACTATTTAGACTTAGTAGTGTGTGAATTGCAATTCAGTTTAGACAAACCTCCCCTAGGTATGATCCTCGAATACTTCCTTGTGTTTCGTTGTAAACAGTTTAAACTATATTACAATTTGACCTGTATACTTGTAGATACCACTTCAATTTTTAAATTTAATTACAGATTTACAAGCCTTGATGCACGTACATCAGGGCGCGGTCACATATTGATCTCAATGTGTTTCTAATAAAGAGTAAAAGGTTGAAAGACTTCTCCGATTATCATGAGGCCATGCGAGGGGAATTCAATGTTGTCTACCTCCTCATTGAAGCTCGTAAATGTTGTGTAATCCTTGAGTGGGGAGACTAAACAAGAAAAAAAAACAAACAAAGCAAAAGCAAAAATATACAAATAATAAAATAAAAACTAAAACAAACCAAAAATTCAAGTTCAAAGTATAATGACATCACCTATTTCAAATTTCAACCATACCCCAACACAACTCCTCAATGTTGTCGTTCACTTTAACAACATGATCTTTAGAGTCGACTTTGTAAACATCACAGTCCAAATACTAGATTTCTTTAAATGTATCATCTATCCCCCTCCCCCAAAAAAGGCTTCAATCTTTGACCATTTATTAAAAACAAATGATCATCCTTCGCTTCAAGCTCAATTGCCCTATTAGCTAACACCTAGTTAATTGTATATAATCTTGACCATCGTGATTTAAGCTTTCTTGGAAATAGTTTAATTCTATAATTAAACAAAAACACCTATTGACCCGACACAAAACTTTTTCTTCTTAATCATGGTATCATGTTGCAACTGGATTTTCTCTTACAGCTTGGCATTCTCATATGTCAAAAATTGGAATTACTCAAACTTGTGCAACTAAAACAACTAAGCTTAATTAGCCAAGTTAGGATCAAGATTCAACTCTTTAATTTCCTAGTATGCTCACTTCTCGAGCTCTATTGGTAAGTGATAGTTCTTTCCATAAATGATGTGATATGGAGACATCCTCAACAGATTTTTATAAGTTGTTCAGTAAGCCCATAGAGCATCATCTAATCTCATCGACCATTCTTTCTGAGATAGATTCACTGTCTTCTTAAGAATTTGTTTAACCTCTCGATTAGATACCTCTACTTGACCACTAGCTTAAGGGTGATAAGGAGTTGCAATTCGATGCTTAACATTGTACTTTGACAAAGCATTCTTCAATTGTTTATTGTAAAAATGCAAACCTTCATCAGTTACAAGTGCCTAAGGAGTCTCGAACCTAGAGAAGATGTTCTTGTACAAAAAGTTTATTACTGCCTCATTATCATTTGTTAACAAGGTCACTGCTTCTACCCACTTAGAAACATAATCCACTACCAATAAGATATATTGATTTCTAAATAAATGTAGAAATGGTCTCATGAAATCAATCTTCTATACATTAAAAATTTCAACCTCCAAAATCCCTTCCTGAGGCATTTGATCATGCTTAAAGATATTTTTCGTTCACTGGTAACGGTCACATCTTCTTGCAAACTTGTAAGTATCCCTAATCTGTAACACCCTGAATTTGGGCCTAGAAGTTTGGGCCTTGAGCATGGGAGCGATTGACAGCAGCTTATAATATTTTGTTGTGCATGTAAATTCCGTTAATAAAGGCTTGTTTCAGTGGTTAAGTGTGCTGAGAAGTGTTGGAGAAGTCCTGGGTTCAAACCTGGACTCTAGCAAAAATTTTGGTTTAAGGTGAATTAAACCCTAGGTGTAGTAGGTAGGCCTTAAGAATATTGTTGGAGAAATTATGCCACAAAAAGCCTTGTGGTCTAGTGGCAAAGTAACGCCACATAAGAGGCAGGAAGGTGGCGTCATAGAGTTGGCAAGGAGGTCCAGGGTTCGAAACTCATGGCAATCAAAGAGTTTTTATTTCGCTAACAGGGGGCAGCAAGAGTTGGTGTTGAATTTAAACTCTGATGATGAGGGGATCCCACATCGGAAAGCTAACATAAGAGTGGATACGAACCTGGCTTTAAATAGGGAGAACCATGAGGAGAGTAAAGGTACCTTTCTTAGCTGATCCCTTTCGCTTTATGGTGGCCTCGTTTGGGTTGGGCGTCGGCTAAAAGTGCTCGGAGCGCGGATAAACTCCAGTCTCCTATCAGGTGTGTATGTCTTACTACTCTAACGGTAGGACGGCTACTTTGGGCCGCGATGGGCCGAAAGGAGCCATGTGGGCCCAATGGGCCTACATCTAACAACCCACTTTATACCCTAGTCGGAACGAGTGGTTTCGGGACCACTTAACCGAGTCAAAATATTATTTTAAATGCTTAAATATGTTTTACAGTATGATAGATATATGGTGTGAAAGTTTCGTATTGAAATTTTACTGTCTGATCGGTTAATTTGATAAAAAGGATTAAATCGCATAAAGCGATAAATTAGAGTTCTATTTTATAAATGGCTTATTTGAGCATGGCTTTATAAAAGGAGGTACTTGCATGGCAATTATGCCATTTTTAATTGGAGTGGTTGGTAATGGACCATTATGTCCATGTTTTATAATGTTTTATAATTATTTTACAAAGGTTTAAATAGTCATTTAGCTATATTATATGTTTTAATTAAGAAAAACATGAAAATGCTTTCATAATTTCATGTTCTTCACCGATTATACAAAAGCAAAAGAAGGGTTTTAAAGCTTTCCAACATTTGGTTATTTCAAGCTTAATTCAAGGTTCGTTTTTGTCCCGTTTTCGATAATTTTCACGTTTTTGAGATCGTTGCTTCGTATATTAACTGACCCGTACCTCAATTTTTGATTTTGATTATGTTTTTGAAAAATGCCATTGATGAATCCTTGATATATTGATAGATTTTGACGAATTATTGTATATTATGTGAGAAAATACAAGAATTTTCAAGTAAATTTTGATGAAAATGAGTTTAAGGATTTATTTGCAAAAAGATAGAATTTTTGAGGTTAAATTTGTGATTAATTAAAAGATATATGCTTGTATAAGCCCCTTAAATATTCGGCTATGGTAAATTGGGCGATTGATTGTGTAATTTGCCATTTGGTGTTAAAAGGGCTAAATTGCAAAGTGTTGAAACTATAGGGGCTAATTTGCTAATAGGTCAAAATATATGTTTTTGGATTGAATTGAATATGTGAGTTAGTAAATAGCTGAATTTGATTTAATTTAGATAAAGACGATCGAATCCCGGAACTTGATTGGGAAAACGGAAAATAGACGAGTAAATACGGGATTTCGAGGTAAGTTCGTATAACGAATTTAATGTATTTATATATGTTCATACGTATTGTTATTTGAAAATATGAAATGCTAGATGATTAAATAGCCTAATAGAACGAGTATATATGAGATTGAAATAGAAATGTTAAATTGTTGCAAGTGATAAATTGAATACCGAGCCCCGTTAGAACCGTAGAAGTCGATAGGATGCGAGTGACATGTCACTAGGGCTACGGGGTGGTTCGAGCTCCTGCATTTGTTATGGACTCACCACGTGCTCATGAGCTACAGGTCTATCCTTCGGGATTACATGTTCAGCCTACGGGCTTACCGATTATCCTTCGGGATTATATGTTCAGCCTCCGGGCTTACCGTACAGGCTCGAAAGTGCATATATGACGCATTGACGGATTACAGGTTAAATGTATATTCACTGTGTGTGTATCACCCGAGTATCTTTCGATGTTCTTATAGGTTCAACGGGCAACTACCGATACATGTTACATGAAGATTGAATGATATATGTATTACATGTTATATGAGACATAAGAATTTCATGGATTATATGGTATAAGTTATATGAAATACATGTACAAGTATTTGAGCAATGGTATAATACATGAATGTTGTGGTTAGTACATGAATGAATTTATATGTTACATGGACTAACAAGTGTATACTTGTGAAATAGGCAACTTGAGTATATGAATTGAATTGGCATTGTTGTTGTAATTATCACATTGGTTCGGTAAGGTTTAATTTCTATATTATACGGACTTACTAAGCTTTAGAAGCTTACTCTGTTCATTTCTTTCACTGTCTTATAGATTCGGAAGCTAGCTCGGATATCGGACCAGTCAGGGATCGCTATCACACTATCGATAAAGCTTCGGTACTTTTGAATATTTTGCAAACGTTTGGTCATGGCATGTATAGGCTAGTACTTTAGTGAACATGATATATTTTGGTAAATGATCAAGCCATGAGATGTGGCTTGGGTCATATATGAATATAATCAAGTACTTGAGTTGTCCTTTAGCTATATGTGCTTATGGAAAGATATGGGATTTTTTATGAGGTTATAAGCTTGCATAATTGATATGTGTATATATGTGGATGAGTGCATGGAATTGGTCATTTAGGCCTTTGAGTTGGTGTGCTTGATTTGTGAATGAATTGAGATGATTTTGGGTCCATTTTATGCTTGAATTGGTATGTTTTAGGTTGGTAGAATGGCATGAAATGTTGTTGGTTAATGGCTAGTAGAAATGACCCATATTGGGTGGCAAATTGGCTTAAACCAAGCCTATATTTGTGTCACACGGACAGGGAACACGGGCGTGTGTTTCGACCGTGTGTTCCCTGCACCTTGATGTTTTGGTCAGTTTTGGTACACGGCCTAGACACACGGGCGTGTCTGGTAATTTGTAGCCGTGTGAAATTTGGCAGTATAGTCACACGGCCTGCTCTATTTTGTACACGGGTGTGTCAGGTAACCATGTGATATTTGACAGTTTCGACCATGGGGTAAGGGCACGGGCGTGCCTAGGCCGTGAGCGACACATGGCCTAACCCCATGGGCGTGTTGGACAGCCGTGTGGGATAAGTCAGATTCGACCACGGGCTGAAAGGTTTGGGCGTGTCTGGAGGGACACGGCCGTGTATGAAGAACACGGGCAAGGGGCACGGCCGTGTGTCCCTAACTTTGAATTTTTGCAAATGATCTCCTATCTTTTAGCATGTTTTCAATTAGATTTCCAATAGTTATATGCATCATTTTATGATCAATTGAAGCATTCTCTAATGATAGATGATACATGATGGTTCTTGATTAAAAAGTTTAAAATTTTACTACTCCGGTATATGTTACAAGTTCGGTAATGCCCCTTACCTATTCCAGCGATGGTTACGGGATAGGGGTGTTACATTTGGTTGGTATCAGAGCTACGGTTTAGTCGATTCTAGGACTACCGTAGTGAGTATTAGTCTAGCTATACATGCCATGTACATGAAATGTGATAGTGCGATATCTCCTGACATCCTCTGAAATCTGTTTATTATAGTAATGGATCTGAATCGAGCTTTAGCTGATGATGTTGAAAGTATTGCACCAGCACCCGCTCAAGGGGCTGTGCCTTCTGAATCGGGCCCTGCTGTGGCCAATCAGGAAGAAATTAAACAAGCTTTCTTCCAAATGATGTCTGGATGGTTTGATGAGTTTGTGCGAGCAAACCCGGCTACTCTGCAACCTCCACCCCCTCCCGTCCCACAACCTAACCCTGATAATGTACGAGTTGTGGATCCTTTGAGATTGAACAGACCTCCTGTCGATAAGATACAGAAGTATGGTGCTGAGGAATTCCGAGCTTCAGTAAGTGATGATACTAAGAGGGCAGAATTTTGGCTTGAGAATACGATCAGAGTTTTTAATGAACTGGCTTGTACTCCTGATGAGTGCCTAAGATGTGCTATTTCTTTACTTCGGGATTCAGCATATCAATGGTGGAATACATTGACATCGGTTATACCACGAGAATGAGTCGATTGGGATTTCTTCCAAACAGAATTCAGAAAGAAATACATCAGTCAACGATTCATCGATCAGAAAAAAAAGAGTTTTTACAGCTGAAACAGGGTCGAATGTCTGTAACTAAATACGAGAGAGAGTTCGTTCGACTCAGCAAATATGCTCGCGAATGTGTTTCTACCAAAGCAACAATGTGCAAAAGGTTCGAGGATGGGCTAAATGAAGAAATTCGACTATTAGTCGGAATACTTGAGCTGAGAGAGTTTGTAGTTCTCGTTGGTCGGGCCTGTAAAGCCCAAGAGCTTACTAAAGAAAAGAGAAAAGCTAATTCTAAATTCAGAGAGGCTCGAAAGAGGTTTGCAGGGAAACCGTATCAATCTGGATCTAAGAGATAGAAAGATTTTCATCCTCGTTCTGCTATTTCCACGGGCATATCTATTCGAGACAAAAATGTTAAATCTTCCCATTCGAGACCTCAAGCAACCTCGGTAGCTAGTGCTGATAGTGTGAGAGCTCCCGGGCCTGAATGTAAGCATTGTAATAGGAAGCATTTTGGTGAATGTCGATTGAAAAGCGGAGCTTGTTTTCGATGTGGATCGTTAGATCACTATTTACGTGACTGTCCTGAAAGATCTGTAGCTGATAAGGAACAAACAACTAAGACACATAGTGTTGCATCAAGAGGTAGACCGCTCCGGAATACTGGAAACCAAAGTGGAAATCGTAGTGTGGCGAGAGATGCTAATGTGAGATTTGAGATGCGTACTCCCGCAAGAGCTTATGCAATACGTGCACGCGAGGAAGCCTCATCGCCTGATGTTATTACCGGTACTTTTTCTCTCTATAACACTGATATTGTTGCGTTGATAGATCCTGGATCAACTCATTCCTATATCTGTATGAAATTAGTGTTTGAAAAGAATTTACATGTTGAGTCTACTGAATATGTAGTTAAAGTATCGAATCCGTTAGGAAGGTCTGTGTTAGTTGATAAGATATGTAAGAAATGCCCGTTGATGACTAGGGGATATTGTTTTTCGGCTGATCTGATGCTTCTCCCTTTTAACGAATTCGATGTAATACTGGGTATGGACTGGCTAAATACGCATGAGGCTATTGTGAATTGTCGAAGTAAGAGTATAGAATTGAAATGTCAGAATGGTGAGATTCTTCGGATTGAATCAAATGATTCGAATGAATTACCGATAGTGATTTCTGCCATGAAGGCTCAGAAGTATGTCAGAAAAGGCTATGATGCGTATTTAGCGTATGTGATAAATTCTAGCAAGACAGAATTAAAAATTGAGTCTGTACCAGTTGTTTGTGAGTTTTCAGATGTTTTTCCGAAAGAATTACCGGGTTTACCGCCGATTAGAGAAGTTGAATTCGGTATTGAATTGTTACCGGGCACCACTCCGATATCGATAGCTCCATACAGAATGGCACCGACGGAATTAAAAGAGCTGAAAGCGCAGTTACAAGAATTGACGGATAGAGGTTTCGCGAGACTGAGCTTTTCACCTTGGGGTGCTCCCGTATTATTTGTGAAAAAGAAAGATGGAACGATGAGAAAGTATATTGATTACCGACAGTTGAACAAGGTAACAGTGAAAAATAAATACCCTCTTCCGCGGATTGATGATTTATTCGATCAGTTAAAAGGAGCTACTGTATTTTCAAAGATTGATTTGAGATCGGATTATTACCAGTTGCGAGATAAAGATTCAGATATACCGAAAACTGCTTTCAGAACACGATACGAACATTATGAGTTTCTGGTCATGCCTTTCGGTTTGACAAACGCACCGGCAGTGTTTGGACTTGATGAATCGTATTTTCATACCGTATTTAGACAAATTCGTTGTAATATTCATTGACGACATTTTGATTTATTCGCGTGATGAGGTAGAGCATACTGAACATTTGAGAATTGTGTTGCAAATTCTGAGAGATAAGCAGTTGTTTGCCAAATTCAGCAAATGTGAATTTTGGCTTCAAGAAGTCAGATTTTTGGGTCATATTGTTTCTGCGGAAGGCATCAGAGTAGATTCGAGTAAAATATCTGCTATTATAGACTGGAAACCCCCGAGAAACGTATCTGAGATTAGAAGTTTTATGGGATTAGCAGGATATTACCGAAGATTTATTAAAGGATTCTCGATGATTATAGTGCCGTTGACTCGATTGTTGCAGAAAGATGTGAAATTCGAGTGGACTGATAAATGTCAACAGAGTTTCGAACAGTTGAAAGCCCTGTTAACAGAAGCTCCGGTTTTAGTTCAACCTGAATCGGGGAAAGAATTTGTTATATACAGTGATACATCTATTATCGGACTGGGCTGTGTATTGATGCAAGATGGGAAAGTCATAGCTTATGCCTCCCGACAGTTAAAGCCGCATGAGAAGAATTACACGACGCATGATCTTGAGTTAGCTGCTATAGTATTTGCATTAAAGATTTGGCGTCATTACTTATATGGTGAGAAAAGTAGAATTTTTACCGATCATAATAGACTGAAGTATCTGATGTCACAGAAAGATTTAAATATGCAACAGCGGAGATGGCTCGAACTCCTAAAAGACTATGAATTTGTAATTGATTATCATCCAGGGAAAGCTAATGTTGTAGCTGATGCGCTAAGTCGAAAGTCTCTATTTACTCTGCGAGCTTTGAATGCTCAAATGACGTTATTTGATGATGGATCTGTTTTAGCTGAGCTAAAGGCTAAACCATTGATTCTGCAGCAAATTTTCGAAGCTCAAGGGACTGATCCCAATCTGCAAGCTAAACGACTTCACTATGAGTCTAATTCTGATTTTGACTTTTCTAAAAGGAATGATGATTGTTTAATGTTCCGAAATAGAATCTGTATACCGAAAAATAGTGAACTCATTCAGAAAGTTCTGCACGAGGCACATGATAGTCGATTTTCAGTTCATCCGGGTAGCACTAAGATGTATAACAATTTGAAACAGCAATACTGGTGGTCAGGAATGAAACGTGACATATCAGAATTCGTATCAAAATGTTTGATCTATCAGCAAGTTAAAGCTGAACATCAGGTACCGTCAGGTTTATTACAGCCTATTATGATTCCGGAATGGAAATGGGATAGAGTCACTATGGATTTTGTATCTGGACTACCTCTGTCTCCGAAGAAGAAAAATACAATCTGGGTTATCGTTGACAAATTGACGAAGTCTGCACATTTTATACCGGTACGTACTGATTATTCTCTGGATAAATTAGCGGAACTATATGTATCTGAAATTGTGCGATTACATGGTATACCGTTATCTATTGTGTCTGATAGAGATCTGAGGTTTACCTTGAGATTCTGGAAGAAGTTTCAAGAGGCTTTGGGAACGAAATTGAGTTTCAGTACGGCATTTCATCCCCAGACCGATGGTCAGTCTGAAAGAGTTATTCAGAATTTGGAAGACATGTTACGGTGTTGTATTCTCGAATTCGAAAGTAATTGGGAGATACTTACCTCTGATAGAGTTTGCATACAATAACAATTTTCAAACGAGTTTAAAGATGGCTCCATATGAAGCTTTATATGGTTGTAAATGTCGAACACCGCTATACTGGACAGAATTGAGTGAGAGAAAGTTACATGGGGTTGATCTAATCTGAGATACAGAGGAAAAAGTGAAAGTGATACATGACAGTTTGAAAATAGCTTCAGACAGACAGAAATCTTATGTCGATTTGAAACGGAAAGGAATAGAGTTTCGGGTCTGAGAAAGACTATTTCTGAAAGTATCACCGTAGAAGAAAATTCTTCGTTTCGGTAGAAAAGGAAAGTTAAGTCCTCGTTTTATCGGGCCGTATGAAATTGTGGAACGAATTGGACCTGTAGCTTACCGATTATCGTTACCGTCTGAGCTTGAAAAGATTCACGATGTATTTCACGTTTCAATGCTTCGACGATACCGATCTGATCCGTCTCATGTCATTTCTCCCATAGATGTGGAAATACAGTCTGATCTATCTTACAGCGAAGAACCGATTAGAATTCTGGCTCGAGAAATCAAAGAATTGAGAAATAAGTGTATAGCACTTGTAAAAGTTCTCTGGTGCAAACACGGAATAGAGGAAGCTACATGGGAACCCGAGGAAACTATGCGAAAACAATACCCAAATCTGTTTATTGGTAAGATTTTCGGGACGAAAATCCCTAAAGGGGGGAGAGTTGTAACAGCCCACTTTATACCCTAGTCGGAACGAGTGGTTTCGGGACCACTTAACCGAGTCAAAATATTATTTTAAATGCTTAAATATGTTTTACAGTATGATAGATATATGGTGTGAAAGTTTCGTATTGAAATTTTACTGTCTGATTGGTTAATTTGATAAAAAGGATTAAATCGCATAAAGCGATAAATTAGAGTTCTATTTTATAAATGGCTTATTTGAGCATGGCTTTATAAAAGGAGGTACTTGTATGGCAATTATGCCATTTTTAATTGGAGTGGTTGGTAATGGACCATTATGTCCATGTTTTATAATGTTTTATAATTATTTTACAAAGGTTAAAATAGTCATTGAGCTATATTATATGTTTTAATTAAGAAAAACATGAAAATGCTTTCATAATTTCATGTTCTTCACCGATTATACAAAAGCAAAAGAAGGGTTTTAAAGCTTTCCAACATTCGGTTATTTCAAGCTTAATTCAAGGTTCGTTTTTGTCCCGTTTTCGATAATTTTTACGTTTTTTAGATCGTTGCTTCGTATATTAACCGACCCGTACCTTAATTTTTGATTTTGATTATGTTTTTGAAAAATGCCATTGATGAATCCTTGATATATTGATAGATTTTGACGAATTATTGTATATTATGTGAGAAAATACAAGAATTTTAAAGTAAATTTTGATGAAAATGAGTTTAAGGATTTATTTGCAAAAAGATAGAATTTTTTAGGTTAAATTTATGATTAATTAAAAGATATATGCTTGTATAAGCCCCTTGAATATTCGGCTATGGTAAATTCGGGGATTGATTGTGTAATTTGCCATTTGGTGTTAAAAGCGCTAAATTGTAAAGTGTTGAAAGTATAGGGGCTAATTTGCAAATAGGTCAAAATATATGTTTTTGGATTGAATTGAATATGTGAGTTAGTAAATAGCTGAATTTGATTTAATTTAGATAAAGACGATCGAATCCTAGAACTTGATCGGGGAAAACGGAAAATAGACGAGTAAATACGGGATTTCGAGGTAAGTTCGTATAACGAATTTAATGTATTTATATATGTTCATACGTATTGTTATTTGAAAATATGAAATGCTAGATGATTAAATAGCCTAATGGAATGAGTATATATGAGATTGAAATAGAAATGTTAAATTGTTACAAGTGATAAATTGAATACCGAGCCCCGTTAGAACCGTAGAAGTCGATAGGATACGAGTGACATGTCACTAGGGCTACAGGGTGGTTCGAGCTCCTGCATTTGTTGCGGACTCACCACGTGCTCATGAGCTACAGGTATATCCTTCGGGATTACATGTTCAGCCTACGGGCTTACCGATTATCCTTCGGGATTATATGTTCAGCCTCCGGGCTTACCGTACAGGCTCGAAAGAGCATATATGACGCATTGACGGATTACAGGTTAAATGTATATACACTGTGTGTGTATCACCCGAGTATCTTTCGATGTTCTTATAGGTTCAACGGGCAACTACCGATACATGTTACATGAAGATTGAATGATATATGTATTACATGTTATATGAGAGATGAGAATTTCATGGATTATATGGTATAAGTTATATGAAATACATGTACAAGTATTTGAGCAATGGTATAATACATGAATGTTGTGGTTAGTACATGAATGAATTTATATGTTACATGGACTAACAAGTGTATACTTGTGAAATAGGCAACTTGAGTATATGAATTGAATTGGCATTGTTGTTGTAATTATCGCATTGGTTTGGTAAGGTTTAATTTCTATATTATACGGACTTACTAAGCTTTAGAAGCTTACTCTGTTCATTTCTTTCACTGTCTTATAGATTCGGAAGCTAGCTCGGATATCGGACCAGTCGGGGATCGCTATCACACTATCGATAAAGCTTCGGTACTTTTGAATATTTTGCAAACGTTTGGTCATGGCATGTGTAGGCTAGTACTTTAGTGAACATGATATATTTTGGTAAATGATCAAGCTATGAGATGTGGCTTGGGTCATATATGAATATAATCAAGTACTTGAGTTGTCCTTTAGCTATATGTGCTTATGGAAAGATATGGGATTTTTGATGAGGTTATAAGCTTGCATAATTGATATGTGTATATGTGTGGATGAGTGCATGGAATTGGTCATTTAGGCCTTTGAGTTGGTGTGCTTGATTTGTGAATGAATTGAGATGATTTTGGGTCCATTTTGTGCTTGAATTGGTATGTTTTAGGTTGGTAGAATGGCATGAAATGTTTTTGGTTAATGGCTAGTAGAAATGACCCATATTGGGTGGCAAATTGGCTTAAACCAAGCCTATATTTGTGCCACACGGCCAGGGAACACGGGCGTGTGTTTCGACCGTGTGTTCCCTACACCTTGATGTTTTGGTCAGTTTTGGTACACGGCCTAGACACACGGGCGTGTTTGGTAATTTGTAGCCGTGTGAAATTTGGCAGTATAGTCACACGGCCTGCTCTGTTTTGTACACGGGTGTGTCAGGTAACCGTGTGATATTTGACAGTTTCGACCACGGGGTAAGGGCACGGGCGTGCCTAGGCCGTGGGCGACACACGGCCTAACCCCATGGGCGTGTTGGACAGCCGTGTGGGATAAGTCAAATTCGACCAGGGCTGAAAGGTTTGGGCGTGTCTGGAGGGACACGGCCGTGTGTGAAGAACACGGGCAAGGGGCACGGCCGTGTGTCCCTAACTTTGAATTTTTGCAAATGATCTCCTATCTTTTAGCATGTTTCCAATTAGATTTCCAATAGTTATATGCATCATTTTATGATCAATTGAAGCATGCTCTAATGATAGATGATACGTGATGGTTCTTGATTAAAAAGTTTAAAATTTTACTGCTCCGGTATATGTTACAAGTTCAGTAATGCCCCTTACCTATTCCGGCAACGGTTACGGAATAGGGGTGTTACACTACAGGCCCAATTGGATAAGTTGTTTGATTGTGTAGTAAATATTGGACTAGACTAGGTGAATCTCATATCTGTGGCTAGATTTGGGCTAAAAGGGCCACACGAGCGTGTGGGCCTATTTGGGCCGAGAATGGGCCCTAGGCCCATTCGTATTGTTATCTCTGTTTAGAATGCTTTAGTTTACCAAATAACTGAAATACCCTCGACTTGTAAAATTACCAAAGTACCCCTGATTTATAGAATTACCGTTTTACCCTCGATTTACAAAATTACTTAAATACCCTTGGTTTACAAAATTACAAAAATACCCTCGATTTGTAAAATTACCGAATTACCCTCGATTTGTAAAATTACAGAAATTTCCCCAATTTGTAAAATTCTCGAATTACCCTCGATTTGTAAAATTATAGAAATACCCCCAATTTGGGACATTACAGAAATACCCTCGATTTGTAAAAGTACCGTTTTACCTCTAATTTACAAAATTACCGTTTTACCCCTAATTTGTAAAATTACCGTTTTACCCTTAATTGGTAAAATTACCGTTTTACCCCTAATTTGTAAAATTACCATTTTACCCCTGATTTGTAAAATTACCGTTTTACCCTTAATATGCGAAATTACTAAAATACCCGTGTAGGGTTGAATTGTCGAAATATCCTTGTAGGGTAGAATTACTAAAATACCCTTATAAGGTATAATTACCGAAATACCCCTATAGGGTAGAATTACCGAAATACCCCTATAGGGTAGAATTACCGAAATACTCTTGTAGGGTAGAATTACCGAAATACCCCTGTAGGGTAGAATTATCGAAATACCCCTGTAGGGTAGAATTACCGAAATACCCCTGTAGGGTAGAATTACCGAGATACCCCTGTGGGGTAAAATTACCATTTTGCCCCTAGGGTGTTAAATGATTGTTTTGCCCTTGTGGGCAAGTGACTGACTTGGACAGTGTGTTTGACGAATTTGATTGTGAATATATGTTGGAGATATGAATGACTTGACTGTGATTGTTTGATTCAAATATGGGCATGACATTCTACATACATGACATGTTGCATGGGTTGGGATTTTGTATGGAGGAAGATCTGATCTGTTAGGATCGCATGGTTGCTTGACGACTGTGGATCCACCGAAGGCTTAAGAGCCATATATTAGTACTGATTTGATAAGGTCGCACGGGTCGCCCGAGACGACTGTGGACCGATCGATGGCTGAGTGCCGATCATGTTACGGAAGGCTGTGTGTCGTTATTGTGGGCTTTGTATCGATATTATGGGCTCCGTGCCATTATTATGGGCTTGTGCCATTACCGAATGTTGTGTGTCGTTATTGTGGGCTTCGTGCCGTTATTATGGGTTTTGTGCCATTACCGAAGGCTTTGTGCCAATATCACAAGCTTTGTATCGATTATAGACACGTTACCGATGGCTTTGTGCCAAGTATTCTGTTAAGTGGCTTTGCCACGTTATCTGATTCTGGTGGCTCTGCCACGATATTCTGTTATTGGCAGCTTTGCTGCCCATTAGTGTGTGGGCTGGGTGGGTTGAATTATTCCGCACATGGTGTGTTGGTTGGTACAGGTGGTGTGATGGCTGGACTGGGTTGGGATTGCATTCACATTCTGATTCTGATTCTGATTCTGTTAATTGATACTGATTCTGATTCTGATTCTATTAATTGATACTGATTCTGATTCTGATTTTGATTCTGATTCTGATTCTAATACTGATACTGACTCTGATTTTATTTTTGATTCTGATTCTAATTCTCATTTTGATTCTAGCTCTGATAATGTTTATGATTCTGTAATGGGCAAGGCCCATCTGGTGCAGTCTGTTATAGTGGGCTAAGGCCCAATTGATACTAGAACTGTGGTAGGGCAAACTTTTTAATTCTTTTACATGATTGACTGTTCGTATTTGTAGTAGGGGATTACACACTGAGTTTTCGTAAACTCACCCTGTTTATTAACCTTTTAGGTAATTTCTAGCCTTTTACGGATCGGAGCTACGAGGGACTCGGAGGTGGCCACACTACTGCTCCTGTTTTCTTTTATTTGGCTTTTATTTACCAGTTAATTTCATTCTGGGATTTTATTTTTGTAATAAGGCCTTTTATAATTTTTGAATTTTAAGTTTGGTTTTTATCTGCTCTAAGTAGAACTCAATTTCCCAAAAACGTTAACAGTTTTCAAATCAACACGTCCCTACAAAATGCTAATTTTTTTCATCTTTAGCAAACTTACTTGGTACTCACTTATGATAGCAATTAGGGTTTTAAAAGTAAATTATTTTTCAATGAACCATATTTTGAAAGTAGCGAACGCAAACTAAGATTTATGTTTTTAAATAATAAGAAGGGTTTTCAATAAAATAAGGTTTTCGAAAAACACTTCAATGTGGCACAACAGATTCGGGCCTAACTTTTAGGCCGGGTTTGGGGTGTTACATAATCATTGTTGGCCAATAAAATCTTGATTACAAATCTTTTGAGCAGTCCTTTTTCCACTAAAATGCCCTTCATAGGGTGAACTGTGGCACCCAACCAAGATATCATCAATTTCCTCTTCAATCACACACTATTGAATAATTTGATCTGCACACTGTATAAAAGCATATGGTTCTTCCCAAATATAGTCTCTCGAATCATGCATAATTTTTTTCTTCTACTAGTTTGAAACATTAACAGGGAAAACACGTTGTACCAAATAATTAACAATGCCCACATACCAAGGTGTTGATGGTGTTTTATCCTTCACTTGACAACAATCTAACCAGAATAACTACTCATCGACAAAGGTCTCATTTATAGCCTGACCTCTATCCTATTCATCATCGAACTCCATTTAAAATAAATGGTTAACAACTTGGTTCTCGGTTCCTTTTCGATCTAAAATCCACAAGTCAAACTCTTAAAGAAGCAACACCCATCGCATTAACATAGACTTAGTCTCTTTCTTTTTCATGGCGTATTTTAGTGTAAAGTGATCTGTATATACATAAACTTGATTTGCCATCAAATAAGGCCGAAACTTCTCACAAGCAAAAACCATTTTTGACATCTCTTTTTCCGTAGTTGTATAATTACTTTGAGTTGAATTCAGTCTTTTGCTTACATAGTGGATTGCATGAAAGATTTTCTCCTTCTGTCCCAAAACTACTCCGAAGGCATAGTCACTAGCATCGTACATAATCACAAATGGCTCTTTCTAATTCGGGCTAATAGTCAATCATTCTTTCTAAACATTAAAGGCATGCATACACTCATCGTCAAACACGAAGGGAATATATTTCTGAAAGAGATGATTTAACGGTTTTACAATTTGAGAGAAATCCTTAATAAACAATCAATAAAATTTGGCATGCTAGAGAAAATTCCCTGAATTTAAGATGAATGAGGTAATTTTTCAATGACCTCTATCTTAGCTTAATCAACTTCCAACCCCTTCTTCGAAATTCAATACCTAAGAACAATGCCCTCATTCACCATGAAGTGACACTTCTCCCAATTAAGCACCAAATTAATATCTTCACATCTCTCCAAAACATGCTCCAAGTTAGATAAACACTCAATGAAAGAATCGCCATAAACAGAGAAGTCATCCATAAAGAAATCCATTCCCCCTTCAATCATATTCACAAAGACCGAAGTCATGCAATGCATGTAAGTAGTTAGTGCATTAACTAAACCGAAAGGCATCCGACGGATGGCGTATGTTCCAAACAGACAAGTGAAGGTTTTTTCTCTCTCTTAGTCATCAGGTTGAATTGGAATTTAGTGATAATTCGAATACCCATTAAGAAAACAACAAAATTCATTTCCGACCAATCTATCAAGCATCTGATTGATGAAAGGCAATGGGAATTTAAAAAAAAAAAAGTAATGGTTTGGATCTTAACTCAAAAAAAAAAGGCTCTCTAATTAAATTAAATTTAAAAAATAAACAAAGTTTTGTAATTTTTAAATTTTATTAAATTAAAAACATTAATTTTTTTAACTTTTATAATTTTTTATTTTTTATAATTTTTAAATATACTTTTAAAAATTTTTAAATATTCTTTTAGATTTTAATTTAAAAAAATCATGACATCATAATAATATTATTATTGTCACGTGTCTCAATATAATAATGTCACGTGTCTCAATATAAATTTAATTTAATAAAAATAATACTAAACTGCAAAAATGTGAATCAAAAATTTTGAATTTATATGATACCTTGATGCAAATATTAATAATAAGAAACATATAAATTGAAGTTAATTTTAAATAACAAAAAGATTATGAATTATGCTAATTTGATTTATATACTAAATTGCAAGCTAAAAATGAATGAATTTATGAGGTATATAATATATTAATTAAAATAGAAGCAACCAATCCAAACATGGTTTTATAAAAAAAAAAAAAAAAAAAGGGATTTCTTCCCTCGTCGGATGAAGTAATAATTAAACATTAAATTATTTAGGCACAATATTATCTAAAGCACACTCTTCCCTTATTATTTGAAACATCCCTAAAATTACAATAATAGCATAAAAAGGTGATCATTATTTGTGCATTCTTGTATAAGCCTAAAAATCACAATACCAATATATCATTAATAATTAGTAATAATTAAAGAAATTAAAATGAAATTAATGTAATGTAATTTAAACTTAAAATATTGATAATAACTTACTATTGAGTTCTTTTTTGACATTGGCTTATTGAAAACTTAATTTTCAAATCAACAAAATTAATATTTATATAATTAAACTTTATATTTGAGCCAAAGCCGTATTTTCAAATATTAAAATTAAAATTGTAAAATAAAAAACCTTGTGAAAATGACCATGAAAATCCCAAATTTCAAAATAAAAGGTAAAAGAACAGGTAATATTTATAGAGTTAGTGGTAGGTAATTAAAATTTATAAATAATTATGATTATCATAATTATCTATTAAAATTTAAAATAATGGTCATTATCATAAATCTATTAAAAATATTATTATATCTTAGATTTTAATGGATAACTAAAAATTATAAAAATAGAAAAAAAAATAGAGATTCTTTATTTATATTATATACATATGATAACTAAACTTTTAAGTTTTAATCTAAATAACATTATATGGATAATGAAAATTTATAGAAATTATCCTAAAAAAACTATAAAAAGGTAAATATAAAAAATACAGATGCGTCACTTGTTGTAATATTATGTATATGTAGTTTATTATATTATATATACTAGGTTTATATCCCGTGCGATACACGGACTGTTTGTGGGTTTTATAAAATTATTATTGTTAGATAAAAATAAAAAATATCTAATAATCACAATCACAAAAAAAAAAAAAAAAAAAAACTTTAAACTCGTGTAAGTTATTCAAATTTTGATAAGTTATTTTTTATTTAGTTGTTTAAAGTTTTTTGTTAAAAATTTATAAACAATATTTTAATAGAACTTATAAAATAATTTTAAAATAATTTTTCAAATTTCTGAAACTTTTAAAATGTTTTATAAATGTTTTTATTGTATTCAAAACTGTTTCTTTATTTTTCTTGAGCCTTAAATATAAAATAGTTTTAAGAAATTTTAAAATCAGATTTTAAATTTTAAAAAACTTTAGAAAATGTATAGAGAAAAATTATTTTAAATTATTTTTAAAACTATTTGGTTTTAATGTTATTGATATAAGTTTTATTGCAATTTTAATTTTAAAAAATATTTTTTCAACATTTTAGATTTTAAAAAATATATTATATGTTTGTAAATATATTTTAAAAAGTAAGTAAACATCTGAAATATAGAATTCATAAAAATTAAAAATTACAAGTAATAAAAAATCTAAGATTATTAGTCTACTTTAAAAAAAAAAAATCTAAAATTGTTAGTTGAAAGTTACGTACGTGAGTATTAGCACACTTAGAAAACATGGTAGCTGGTGAGTTTTGATAAATTAATATTTATAATTGAATAATAAGGTTAAATTACTCTTTAGTTGAATAAGTAAAATATGAACAGTTAAATTTAAATGTATCAATTTTTGTCTTAAAATTATTTAGGATTATTATTTATATTTTTTGTTTGGATAATTTTGGTGCATGTAAACAAATTGAAATTTTGAGATTTAGGATTGAGTTTAAAGGGTTGAGGGTTGAAAGTAAAAGAGATTACTAAAATTATGGGTTAATGACATAGAAAAAATATATTAAAAAGTTATTAAATAATAAAAAATATGGTGGGAATGGTCAATAAAATACATTTTTTTTTTTATTTTAAGTAAAATAAAAGGTATGGTTGGAGATGTGAAGTCAACCACTTAAAAATTTACATAAATATCTATGTTGTAGCATTAGTTTTAGTTTTAGATGGCACATACTTTAACACCCTATAGCTTTTATAATAGTTGACGTATTAATAGTATCAAACAACATTTAAATATTTAGCATTAGCACACAATGTATAGTTGCAGTATGGTCCAAATCCTTCTTTTTTTCAATTGAAATGCTTAAATTCATTTGCCGTCTTAGTTGGAGACAGAGGCAGGTTAAAATCAAAAGTTTACGAACAATTTGCATGCATATAAAAGAAATGTTTAGACATCGTAATATCAGCTGAAAAGTAATATCATTACCTGAAATCAATAAATATTATATTTACCTTTGTCTCACTGAATGTAATAAACTTTATTCATATTTTAAAATTGTAACAATTAATTAATTTTATTTTTAATAATTTTTATCTATATTATTTAATTTAACTATTTGTTGAATTTACTTATATGAGGAGTTACGTTCTTTTTGAATAGTTTACGTCGCACTTCTTTTTAATAAAATATACGATAATTTGTTTTTGAATAATATGTATCTATATTATTTATTTAATTATCTTTAAAAAATATATATAAATTAAATTATCTAAAAAAATTATCTAGCATATTTTATAAATTAGATTCAATACATATTCCAAAAGAGAAGTTTATGGTTGTAGGCAAGATGTTTGTAATTGATAAGTTTAAAAATTGAATGTAAACATGGTGGTAAAACTGTTTTTCCCCTTCCTTTGGCAGGCGCAGATAGAGCAGCGGCAGCACACAATGAATGACCACCAAAAGTCAAAAACTTATTGATACCTAACTAAAACATGCTCTCTTTCTAACTGGCTGGGATGAAATTATTTAAAAGTAAACAATACCAAACAGCATCCACAATAATAAATCATAATAATGATGGATCAAATGGGAAATGACATTCCTAGGCTAACTTTTATCATTACAATCCTGATTTTGAGACTTAAAAATACCATCACACCAACTGGTGATTTGGGTCATTTTGCAGAGAGGATAATGGAAAAAATATAAAACCAAAATTTATGAAAAGGACAAGCTCACATGAGTCGAACCTTATCATTCATGGGCCCCTGCCTTTGCAGTATGTATTTACCCCAAATCTCTTTTAATATTACTATTCTTGTGCAACTGTAATCAAACTCTTGCCTCTTATTTACCATTGCTTAAATCCTGCATCTAAAATTTCACATTTTTAATTTAATAATTAAACTTTAATTGCTAATATCATAAAGTCATAACTTAAAACCATGCAACTCCGGATTCAGACTTTACAACTATAAACTCAATTTCTTTTATTTGCTTATTTGATTTTCTGCACACAATACCATTAATTACGACAAAGACAAATAAAATATTAAAAAAGGTCAAAATTGAATTATAAATTTTTAAGAGTTGAAATATAATTTTAAAATTTTTAAATAAAATCCTTTGCCTAACCCTTACATTTGATCACATCTTTCTTATTTTAAGAATGTTAGATGATTCAGTTATTAAATCAACAAAGTAAAATTTTAAATTTTAGATAATTTAATAAAATTATTTGATGATGTAGCCCGCATAAAAAAAAAAAAAAAAAAAACCCTTAATTTCAATATGTAAATAATATGTATGTGAAGTAATTCCATGTAATTATTGTACTACGCTCTCTTTTAATATGGTAATAATTTAATTTACTAGTTACTACACTCTCTTTTATGAACCAAAAACGGAAATAGAAATAGGAAAATGTGGTAACTATATATTTACATAAAATGAAGCTTAGGGGGAGTCAGCAAAAGAAAAGAGAAGAAAAAAAAAAAGCTTAGGTCAACCACGAGCACACAACTCTTTGCTGTTGATTCTCCCATGGCGTTAATTTGTCTTGCTTAGGGTTCTTTTTTTCTTTCAGTGTGGGTGTGTTTTGTTTCTGGGTCAAAGATGAAGGCACCGACCCTCGGTTGGTTTTTGTACTGAGAGGACCTGTCTTTTGCTTCCTTCGGTCCTCAAGGATTTAGAAGAAAGAAAATCAAACCTTCCAAGAAATCAGTATTTGTAAGCCAGGTCTTGTTGTAGTTTTATTTCCTTTAGACCCACCTTTTGGCTTTCTAATTTTCTTTTCTTTTTCCTTTCCTTTCCTGCCCAACCACCATTTTGCAATCAAACTTATGGTTCATATCATCTGGTTTTAGTGTGATTAAAAGAAGGAAAAAAAAAAAAAAAAAGGTAAATTTTGGTGGTGGATGTGGGTCATGAACTTGGGTATTCTAATAATTAAGGAGAGGAAGTGATAAGAGAAATTCCCAGCAAGTTGCCAGTTTCATCCTCTTCTTCTGCTATCAATTTGTGACAAGGAACTTGAGATGATGGACTTGTCACTTGGGAGCTGCAATAACATTGAAGAATCAAATACTGGAAGTAGCAGGTATATTGAGAAAGAATATATGTTTGATAAAGTTGTAACACCGAGTGATGTAGGCAAGCTGAACCGCCTGGTAATACCGAAGCAACACGCGGAGAAGTACTTCCCTCTCGACTCTTCATCGAATGAGAAAGGGTTATTGTTGAATTTTGAAGATCGGAACGGCAAGTCGTGGCGGTTCCGGTACTCATACTGGAATAGCAGCCAGAGTTATGTGATGACCAAAGGGTGGAGCCGTTTCGTCAAGGAGAAGAAGCTTGATGCGGGTGACATCGTGTCGTTTCAACGGGGTGTTGGGGAGTCCGGGAAAGACCGGTTGTACATTGATTGGAGGCGGAGGCCTAATGCACCCGATCCAACGTCCTTTGCACATTTTCAGATGCAAAATCAGTTCAACTTTCCTCAGTCAGTCCGGTGGGGGGGTGGAATCTACTCGCTGCCTCAAAGCTATGAGCCTTTGCATCGCTTGAATTACAGCATTTATCCTTATAACCATCATCATCAACGACAGCAGCAGCAACAGCTACAGCAGCAGCAGCATCAGGCAATTACTTACGGTATTGTGGCGCAGTCGCAGTACTATCTAAGGTCATCATCATCTGGGTCATACCATCATCATGATCACCACCAACCTCAGCAAATTGGGGCAATGCAAGAAGGAAGAGTGGAGCCAATGGTGATCGAGTCAGTACCAGTTGTTCAGGGTAATAAAACAGCGGCTAAAAGACTAAGGTTGTTTGGGGTGAACATGGAGTGTCCTACTCCTACAACAGATGAATCTTCCTCGAGTTCTCCTCATGCCACAATAGTTTCTGATCATGATTCTCCTTATTTCCCTTCCTCTTCTCTCCAATCAAGATTGTCCAATAATAACACCCCATTCCCACCCTCCAGAATGCAAGCTGAATATTCAAAGAAGGGAAAATCTTCCTTGTCCTTTGATTTGGATCTATGATCGATGATGAGCAAATCACAGTGAGTGAAGGGTTCTATTTTCTCTTTTTTTCTTGCTTTGCCATCAAACTTGCAACAGGCAGTACTGGATTTAGGAAAGAGGGTTGAAAAGATATTGAAGATAAGTTTTTTTTTTTAGCAATGCAAGTTCTTTTTTTTTTCTTTTTAAATGTTGTGTTAGTACATGAGTTAGTTGAGGTTTGGGATCTGTGAAGAGCTAAAGATGAAAGGTGCAAAATATGGAGTTGAAAATTGTGTATAACACTTATACAGATATATCAGCATATTCCCAACTTGTTTATTATTTTATAATTTTCCATTACTAGGCCCTGGCCTTTCCAATCTGCATCCCCGGATTTGCCCCAGTTTGTTTGATATATATATATACACTTATTTATGTATATATTATTTGTTGCTCTCTTGTTTAGTTATCTTATGATCATCTGTATACTCTCTCTCCCTTCCTTAACCCTGACTGGTAATGCATGGTAGGTGTTGTATGTGTGTATATATATAGCCTTAAAAAAAGAACTTTATTTAATTTACATTTTCTCCTATCTCTTTTGTTACTCCATGTTAGGTTAATAGTATGTATATTTACTTGGCTTGTTGCTGCTGAACAACTAAGGTGGAGGCATTGCAGGTAATGCACAGAAAAGTTGCAGCACTGGAAAAGGTATTATCTGTATTCTTATTGATAATTTTTGAAAATTTTCCTACATATATATGTATATCATCACACTTCCCATTTGTTTGCCAGTTAGAAATTTCCTTGACTTCTTGGTAATTCGTGTATACCTTCCCTTTACAGCCATGATCAGATGATCTTGTCTGGACTGCTACACACAAAAAAGTTCTCTTGTGTTAAAAGAGGGTTCAGATTTCCCCAACTGATGGGTCTATTGAGACTGGACTTCATCCAATACTTGTAAGATTTCATATTATATAATATATATATTGGCATCAAATATTGTCAGTGCATTTAATAAGGTATTAATTAAAGCTCCAGGCTAAAGAGTCTTTATGTATGGTTAAATTACTTATATGGGAACGCTATCTTTTACATAGGTTCTTATTGGTAAAATTCCCATTTTAACTAGTACATAATTACAGATTTCCCCAGAAATGAGGGACGAGAAAACATTGATTTGCAGCATCAGGTACTCCCGGTCACTAGGAAATTTTAATTAATATAGTAATATGACAATAGTTTAATTGCATTCATGAATACAGATTATAACCTTGCTGGCGTCAATGTCATTTAAAGATCCATACAAGAGAAATGCATTTCCACTTTGATATATTTATTTCTCTTTCTTTGTAAAGGGCATCTACTCGATTTACTATATATGGTCACTGCTCTATTAGAAGAGTTGATGTTTGGTTTAGCCTTTAGTGAGTAGTTTGACTGGTTTTTGATGCATCTATACAGCAAATGCTCATCCTTCATGGAAATCAATCTAGTTTTGATCTATAACTGTACATGTATTGTTCTGATTTTTATTTTTTTCCTTTTCTGAGATTATCAACCACTCATTGACTTCACTAATTGAACATCTGCATGAAATAACCACTTTGACAGTATAGTATATAGACATAGAATGCTGGAAATGTATATTCACCATGAACATGTATATACGCGTTTTGGATTGATTTATGGCGTGAATGCTCATTTAAACTGCAACAAATCAATAGTAGATGAAGCAGAATACTGTGAGGACACACTTTCTTAGCAATCTCCTTGCTGCACATGGTCTACTTATAGAAGCATAAATTTCTGAACTTTACAATGACGGATTATGGAGCATATGGAAATAATTATGATATCTAATTTTCTCTATTGACCTGCAGTGCAAATATTGAATTAGTATAAATAATAATTTTTTTCATAGTAATTATCTGAATAAGTAATACTCTAAGATTTCATTTTAAGGAGATTAAAGACTGTTCTAGTGTATAGTTTGCTAAGTTCCTTAAGGTAATCGATATTTTGGTTTATATTCATCGTTTCATCAGTTTGAGAGATGTAAAATACTATGTGAATGTTTATGTGTGTGCATATATGTTAATGGTAACACTATCTATGCATGTAGCATCATTTAGGATCTATGCATGCAGCACTATTTAGGATCTATGCATGCAGTCACGTATACAAACATGCCTGTCTACCTAACGATTCTATATATGTATGTATGTGTATATATATATATTTGCCTACATTCTGGATTAAATTGGTACTGCATCTGCAGTCTCAAACTATATATATCTATACTTGAGACACATCTGCACTACATTCAAGCAAAAGAATAGAGGTTGTTATTGTATGAATAAGAGCCTTTTTCTTAACATGAATTGCTTAGCCATGACCTTTTTATTTCCCATGTATTTGTAGTCAAACTAGTGGACTTATATTATAACATCTTCTACACCTGACTGCTTAGATATAAAACAGTTGCGTTTCATTACGACCTGGAGGATAACTGATAAACATATCCATTTATATTTATATTCTAGTTTCATTTATATAGGAACTTAGCTATAAATATAACTAGTTTTAAAGCATGGCGATTTCTATAACTTGTACACGGCTTGGGAGAGGGTGGGGATAGTGGATCCTTTTAATGGCTGCACCAGACAGAAAATGCTGAATTGGTTAAAAACATTCAACTTGAAAACATGTAAATCTGTCATTTCATAGAAGTAGTTTCCTTCCTGCTAAGCTTAAAACAATGTTAGTGAATCTCAAATCAAGCTCTTGTTGCTAGTTGATGAGATGACAATGCCATGGGAGTTTTCTGAGATGTTCTTTTGGCACTGTAATATTCACCTGCAAAGGGCACTGTTAATGAGGGTAGGTGGATGGAATTAACGGTATCATCACATGCTTTTTACTATTTCTCTGCATGTATCAGTTAAAGTTTCAGATATAAGCATTCTTTAATTCAGAAAAATGAAGTGAAGATTTAACTCATCTTACTTATTGCTGAGCATCAAGGAGACCAATAATAATAAGCAAATTTATGATATATATAGACTTCATTTCCCCCCTAAAATATACATCTTATATACATAAATATATTGTTCTTTCCTATGAGACTTTATTAACATGGGAAATGTTATATAGGGTCTAGTATAGGCTTGTAGTATAGTGAAGATTAAAGCCATAGATGTTGTAAAGAATTTATATAAAGAATTAAAGCATTAGGATATTTATATATTATATTCAGTTTTATACTAATTATGAGAGCCAGCCAAGATGGGTGGAATTATTGTTAAAAGAGATTCATTAATTTCACGGTACCAAGGTTCCTAGCTACCCCTCAAAAAGAAAGAAAAGAAAAAGTCATGGAAATATTGAAGCCCACACCAGACCCTATAAAGAGAGTTACACAGGTTAGGTTTAATAGGGCATAATGGATGATGATAAGGAAAACACATGTGCAAGGTACGAAGAAGATGAAGAGAAGCAAAAAAAAGTGGCTTCTTCACTGTTTAAAATTTACATTCTCTTCTGTGTGTGTTTTTTTTTTCTTTGGTTGAAGCTTAAACATTCCCGGTTTTATGATTTTTGAAGCCGTTTTTTGTAGGAGCTTAAACATTTCTTTCCCCATTTTATTATTTTCGAAGCCGTTTTTTTGCAGGAGGCGTGAAGGTAAAATTAATGCCCAAATGTGCTTTTGGTGCTGTGTATGTATGTATATATGTATGGGGAGAGAATGGTAGCTAGTCCGAAACATTGCAAGGATGGGTTACGTTGTAATTTATCTGCCATATCTAAGTTTGATAATAATGGTGGGGATATATGCGAAATATGATAAGCTTTTCCCCTTAACTAACAGCTTTGTTTTGCTGTCATTAATTAACAGTATTTTTTAAAAGATAAAGTTATATATATATATATTTAATTTGTTAAAATCAACATTAAAAGTAACTATTGAATTCTTAGAAGGATTTTCTTAATAAAGTGCCCTTCGTACATTTTTAAGGTTACCATATGAAAAGTTGTTTCATGATTTTTTTTTTTTTACAGACTATTTTGGTTATAAATATTTAGGGATAATTAATTAATAAATAAATAATTTTTAAAATTGAAAAATATGCCGTGTATATTGTGTTTTTGAATTCTTTATTAACTTATGGACCGTGAAAAAAATATAACCCTAATGATATTTTCATTAATTATATAGAAAATAATGAAAAAATTTTATTAAAAATTACACTTAATATAATATTTTTATTATAAATAGTATATTCACTAACCTTAGAGAACTAACTTAGGGCTAGTTCTATTGCTGTTATGATTGAAAAGTAATTTTCTTTTAAAAAAGTGATAAAAAATGTTATAAAAAATGTATTTGTTAATTTCTAGTGTTTTCCATTGTTGTAAAAAATTACGATTGAAAGTTAAAATTTCTATTTCAGATAAAATAGTAAAAAGTAAAAAATTAATTAAGTTATATAATATTTAAATAATTTAATATAATAATACATAAAATATTTAAATAATGTAATATAATTATATACAAAATATAATTTAATTTAATTTAATTTTTATATATTTTAAATAATTAATATAAATAAAAATATTTTAATAATTTTCAGCAAAAATTAAAAACATCTAAATCTTAATTTTTACATTTTTTTAACTAAAAGTGGCTGATACTTCCTTTATTAAATTAAGAAGAATTCCAACGGCTACAAGCTTAAAAATAAACCAAGTTGTCAAACACTAAATGGCCACCTGCAACGGTGCCTTGAAAATAAAAAAAACTATGATAAGACCTGACCCAAATTGTTTTAATGCTAAACTGAACCGTCTGAATAAAAAATGAAAAGATACGTTGTTTGTAGCCCTTCCTTCCTCCTATTATCATCTGTTAAGCATCCCTTGTAGCTGCCATTCAAGAGATCCATTTTCATCCAAGCTAAATCTTTCAGTATCCACAGTCTCTTTGTAAAACGTGAGTTCCTCGGGCAGCCAACACTCTAAAGCCCAGACTCTGCCTCTCCGACTAACCGCCTGTGCCTCCGTTTCTCCTCTCGTGATCTACCAAAATCTCCATCAGACGCGGCACCTCCTCTATCTAGAATCGAGGGCCCTCGTGCCTCCCTCCTTCCTTCGCCATCACATGAGCAGCTTTGTTGGCCTCCTTTGGTACATGTCTAAAACTCAGCATACTGAAATATTAACCTCTCTTTTTTATTTCTTTGATTAAGTTATTGATACAAGATCTGTCTTCTTCCACATAGTTCAGCTTGCGGATGATGGTCAACGCATCCCCTTCCACGCATATCTTCTGGAATCCCATTTCTTCGGCCATATAATGGCTTGCAGACACGCCCTTGCCTCGCCCATCACCGGATCTGATATGTTTTCCCATGGGTAGGTACCAGCGGCCATTATTAAACATTCATCATTTCGTGCTATGAGTCCTGAGATAGAACATTTAGTAACTTGATTAAATGCTACGTCAAAATTGATTTTTATGATTCCACTATCTGGTGGCTCCCAAACTGAGCTTCTTACTTTAATTACGTTTTCCAGTCTCTCCCCCATAAAAGATAATTCTGCATAATAGGCCTTAACAAATCCCACAACATCAGTTACTTACTCACGTACACCATCATGATAAAGTTTGTTTTGATTGTACCATACTACCCAAAAGGTGATAGATCTCAGTTTATATGCTTCTGTGCTCTGGCCTTCAAATTCTGCTGCTAACCAATTTTTCCATCCTATCTCTCTGTTGCATGTTAGAGATATCACTCCCAGTCCCCACAATACCCTGCGTAAAAGTGCAATCTCGAAATAGATGTTCCACCGACTCCACCGCATTTTGGCATACAGTGCACAAAGAGTTGACAACCAAGTTATGGGCTTTTAGATTCTGTAAAGTAGGTAGATAATTATGCGTAATTCTCCATATAAGAATGCATATCTTGCTTGGAATCTGTAGCATCCACAATTTTGTATAAAAAGTCAGATGGATGTCATTGTTGTATCTTGTACCCCCATCTGTAACAAGCTATTTGTATCCACTCTTTGCTGTGTACTTCCCAATGTTGTCTCCTCGCCACACTAGTTCATCCTGAGGCCTGCTACTTACCAGGGGAATTGATTTAATGCTGTTCAACAGCTCTTCTCAAACAATGAGCAAATTACATCTTGCTTCCAGGTATTAAATTCCCTATCAATTAAATCGGACACTAGAGAATACCTGATATCGATATGTTGACATTTTATTCTGCCATCCCCAGGTCCTGGAAGCCACCTATCACTCCAAATATTTACCGATTCCCCATTGCCTATTCGCCATCCCATTCCATATTCAAGAAGGTGTCTAGCTCCCCAGAGACTACGCTAGGTATATGAAGGGTAAGACCCGAGACCTACATTCATAAAATCCCATATCAGGACTATTTAGCTTTCATTACTCACGCAAACAAACACTCAGGTTGCATAATCAGTTTCCACCCCTGTTTCGCTAGCAGGGCCAAATTAAACTTTGAAGATCTCTGAAACCTAACCCTCCCTTCGCTTTGGGGATACATAACTCACTCCATTTGCACCAATGAATACCCTTATTCATTTTTAAATTGTGCCACCAAAATTTGCTCATGACATGACAATTAGTGGAAGTCCTTATATGGTAATTAGACCATTAAATGTGATGGTGGATGTACATGGCTTGACATTAGTGTAATTTTTAAATGTTTTAAAGGTTAATTTGGTAAATAGGAAATAAATGATAAAATAAATAAAACCAAATTTGCTATCATCTTTATCCATCTTTTTCAACCAAATATTGAAGGAAGAAAGCCATTTATTTCAAGTACGGTTTGACTACTTTGAAGCTCAATTGGTAAGTATTTTTGTCTCATTTTTAATTATTTCTATATTTTTGAGATCGTTGTAGCTTAATCTAGCTAGCCCGATGACTAATTTGTGAAACTGTTAAAGTATTTAAGTTTTTCCATTGATGAATATGTTAGGGTTTTGAAATTTAATGGTAGAAAAAGAATGGTTGTTAAATAAACAACTTTTGTAAAAAAATTTTTGATGAAATTATCAATTAGGGTTTAAATTGAGAAATGTGATAAATTATATGGTAAAAGTGTGAATTTATGAAATATACGAGCTGTTATAAGTATGTTAATAGTTCAGCTAGGCTTGGGTAGGGATAAAATTGAATGAATTTCATTTTCTGAGCTTAAGGACTAAATTGCAAGGAATTAAAAGTATAAGGGCAAAATGATAATTTTTCCAAAAAGTGTGTTGGACTAAATTGAATGTGATTTATATTAAATTTAGTTAAATTCATTCATATAGATCTGGTTAGACCTCGAGTTAGATCAACGCAAAAAGAATATCAAATTAATCGCCTTCGTATCTATGTAAACTTGTTGAGGTAAGTTCGTGTAATTAAATTGTACATTTATATGTTTTAAATTGAATTATATGTTTTGAATTAAATAATTGCCATGAATGAATATCGATTGCATATCCGACGATGCAAGACGACTACCGAGCCCCATTTGAACCTTAGGATTCGTAAGATACAAATGACATGTCATTAGGGTTACCGATTTCAGCTCTTATGAGCTTACCGATACTTAGCTTGTATGAGCTTACCATTATTTAGCTCGGAGGAGCTTACCGTTATTCAGCTCGAAGGAGCTTACCATTTATAGCTCATATGAGCATACATGTGCAAGAATTGACGGATTACAGTTCAATACACCTCGTGTGTACTACCTATGTATTTAACGATATTCTAAATACTTCAATGAGTACAGTTCTGTTACGAGTTTATATGAGTTTGATACGAACTAGCACATGTATTTACGTAAATTTCTGTATAAATTTGATTGGTTTTTGACATGAATGCTATATATGATATGAAATGTTTGAAATTTATGTATGTCTGATCTGTATATCCAGTAATGCTCCATAACCCTATTTTGGTGATGGATACGGGTTAGGGGTATTACATTTATTGGTATCAGAAGTACGGTTTAGTCGATTCTCCGACTGAACGTAGTGTATACGAGTCTAGCTATACATGCCATTATATAACCTGTAATAGTGTGATATCTCCTGGCCGTTTTAAAACATGTTTTCATATAGCAATGTCATCCAACCGAGCTGATTCCAATGAAGTAGAAAGTAATGCTCAAGCCCCTATTCACAAGGTAGCTTCAAGTGGTACGAGGCCCATATCTGAGGGCCGAGAAGGAGATGCTAAGGAAGCCTTCTTCCAGATGATGAATGAATGGTTCATCGAGTTCGTACAAATAAACCCAGCTCCTCAATAGCCTCTACCCCTTTTATTCCCTAATCGGTTCCTATTATTCCTCAATGTATGAAACCAATCCGAGTTAGTAAGCCTCCTACTAATAAGATTCGTAAGTATAGGACTGAAGAATTCTGAGTTACTGCCGAAAATGATCCTGAGAGAGTTGAATTTTGGTTAGAAAATACCATCAGGGTTTTTGACGAGTTATCATGTTCACCGACTAAGTGTGTGAAGTGTACAATATCTCTACTAAAAGATTCAACTTACTAGTGGTGGAATACATTGACTTCTGTAGTGCCGAGAGAGAGGATCATTTAGGATTTCTTCCAATCTGGGTTTCGTAAGAAATATATTAGTCAAAGGTTTCTAGATCAGAAATGTAAAGAATTTTTGGAACTTAAGCAGGGTCATATGTCAGTGTCCGAATATGAATGAAAATTTGTTCGATTAAGTAAATATGCTCAAGAATGTATTCCAACCGAGACCACAATGTGTAAACGGTTTGAAGATGGATTAAATAAAGATATAAAGCTATTAGTGGAGATTCTTGAGTTAAAAAATTTGTGGTACTATTTGATCGGGTACATAAAGCCAAAGAGCTGAATAAAGAAAAAAGACATGCTGAATTTGAAGCTAGAGATTTGAGAAAGAGATTAATAGAAAAATCACATCAGTCAGCATCGAAGAAATCTAAAGAACATCATTATCATTCTATTGCTTTTGTGGGACATTCTAATAGAGATAGAGGTACCAAATGCTCTAGTCCTAAACCCTAGGCAACATCTGTAGTGAGTGTAGGTAGTGTTAGAAATACCAAACCCGAGTGCAAGCACTGTAATAGGCCACAATATGGTGAGTGTCGAATGAAAAGTGGAGCATGTTTCAGATGTACTTCCTTCAACCATTATCTTAGAGATTGCCCCTAAAAGTCTGATAAAGAGAAAGTTTAGACCACGAAGCCGAGTAATACTATCGCGAGAGGTAAACCACCTTGTAATCTTAGAAAGGTGAGTGGTAGCCGTGGTGCAACAAAAGACTCTATTGTAAGATCCGAGGCGTGAGCACCAGCTAGAGCTTATGCTACTCGTGCATGCAAAGATGCTTCTACGCCAGATGTTATTACTAGTACTTTTTCTCTTTATAATATTGATGTAACTGCTTTAATTGATCCCGGATCGACCCATTCATATGTTTGTACGAATTTAGTGTCTAGTAAGAGTTTACTTGTTGAATCCACTGAATCCTTGGTGAAAGTATCGAACCCTTTAGGTCAGTATATTCTAGTTGATAAAGTTTGCAAGAATTGTCTTTTGATGACTCAGGGTTACAGTTTTTCGACTGATTTGATGTTATTATCGTTTGATGAATCCGATGTAATTTTGGGCGTGAATTGGCTAACTCTGCATGATGCTGTTGTAAACTATAAACGAAAGCTTATAGTATTAAAATGTCAGATTGGTCAGACCTTTCGTATTGAATCAGATAATTCTAGCGGGTTGCCTATTGTGATATCAGCTATGTCAGCACAGAAATATGTGAGAAAAGGGTGCAATGCTTATCTTGCATATGTATTAGATACTAAAGTGTCTGAATCGAAGTTTGAATCAATGCCAGTGGTTTGCGAATATTCTGATGTGTTTCTAGAGTAATTCCTATATTATCGCCGATTAGAGAGGTCGAATTTGCCATAGAACTAGTACTAGGAATAACACTGATATCGATAGCACTTTACAAAATGGCTCTTGCAAAGTTAAAAGAGTTGAAAGCACAATTGTAAGAGTTGACTGATAGGGGTTTTGCTCGCCCTAGTTTTTTATCTTGGGGTGCACTGGTTCTGTTTGTTAAGAAAAAGGACGGATCAATGAGATTATGCATTGATTACCGTCAACTCAACAAAGTTACAATCAAGAACAAATATCCACTACCTCACATTGACGATTTGTTTGATCAGTTGAAAGGTGCCACAGTGTTCTCAAAGATTGATCTTCATTCTAGCTATTATCAGCTATGAGTGAAAGATTTGGATGTGCCGAAAATTGCATTCAAAACGAGGTACGAACACTATAAATTTTGGTGATGCCGTTTGGTTTAACTAATGCACCTGTAGTATTTATGGATTTGATGAATAGAATCTTTAGACCGTATTTAGACAGATTTGTTGTAGTATTTATTAATAATATTCTGATATATTCTCGAGACGAGTTTGAGCATGCTGAGCATTTGAGAATTGTGTTGCAAACTTTACGAGATAAACAATTTTTTGCTAAATTTAGCAAATATGAATTTTGGCTCCGAGAAGTTGGTTTTCTAGGACACATTGTATCGGCTGAAGGAATAAGAGCTGATCAAGTGAAATTTTAGCAGTTGTTGATTGGAAACCATCGAGAAACATATCTGAAGTCAAAATTTTTATGAGATTAGCTGGTTATTACCAGAGGTTTGTAAAAGGCTTCTCGATGATAGCTACACTGATAACGCGGTTATTACAAAGTGATGTGAAGTTTGAATGGTTTGATAAATGTTAGCAAAGTTTTAACAAGTTGAAAGCATTGTTAACTAAAGCACAAGTTCTAATTCAGCCTGAATCAGGTAAGGAATTTGTTATTTTCAACGATACATTATTGAATGGTTTGGGTTGTGCTTTAATGTAAGAAGGCAAAGTGATAGCTTATACTTGTGGACAGTTAAAGCCACATAAAAAGAACTGTCCGACACATGACTTAGAGTTGGCCGCTATTGTGTTTGCGTTGAAAATTTGGCGATACCATTTGTTCGATGAACAATGTTACATATTTCTTAATCATAAGAGTTTAAAGTATCTGATGTCAAAGAAAGATCTAAATTTGAGACATCGTAGATGGCTCGAACTATTGAAAGATTATGAGTTAGTTATTGATAATCATCCAGGAAAAGTAAACGTAGTTACAGATGCTCTAAGTAGAAAACTTTTGTTTGCTTTGTAAGCAATGAATACACAATTGACATTGTCTGATAATGACTCGATCTTAGCTAAGTTAAAAGCTATACTGATGTGTCTATAGCAGATCTACGAAGCTCAAAAATGTGATAATGAATTATGAGCTAAACGAGTACAGTGTGAGTCGACTTCTGATTCAGAATTTTAGATAAGACCCGATATTGTTTGTTATTCGGAGGTAGAGTTTGTGTATCGAAGAATTCAAAGCTTATATAGAAATTTTTGTACGAAACTCATAGTGGTAGCTTGTCTGTTCATCCGAAGATTAATAAAATGTATAGTGATTTAGACAGATGTACTGGTGGTCGGGAATAAAACGTGAAATTTCTGACTTTGTATCTAGATGTTTGATATGTCAATAGGTTAAAGTTGAACATTAGGTACCTTCAGGACTATTACAACCAGTGATGATACCGGAGTGGAAATGGGATAGAGTTAATATGGATTTCGTATCGAGTTTACCCCTATCTCTGAAAAAAAAAAAGATGATATTTGGGTTATTGTTGATCATTTGATGAAGTTTGTACATTTTATTTCGGTATATACAGATTTCTCACTTGACAGATTAGTCGAGTTATATGTTTCGAAGGTTGTTAGATTACATGGAGTGTCAGTCTCTATTATTTCGAATAGAAATCCGCAGATTATATCGTGATTCAAGAAAAAGTTATAGGAAGCTCTGGGTATACGGTTGCATTTTAGCACTGCATTTCACCCTCAGACCGATGGTCAGTCTAAGAGAGTGATTTAGATTCTCAAAGATATGCTTCATTGCTTTATTTTAAAATTCGAAAGCAATTAGGAAAAATATTTACCATTAGTCGAATTCGAGTATAATAATAGTTTTCAGTCAAGCATAAAGATGGCACCGCATGAAGCTTTATATGGTCGTAAATGTCGAACTCTGTTATATTGCACTGAGCTTAGTGAGAAAAAGATACTCGGGGTTGATTTGATTTGTGAGACTGAGGAAAAAGTGAAAGTGATTCGAGATACTTTGAAAACAACTTTAGATCGTCAGAAATAGTATGCAGATCTTAAATGTAAGGATATAAAATTCAAATTCGGCGAAGGAGTATTTTTGAAAGTATCACCCTGAAAGAAAATTCTTCTATTTGATCGTAAAAGAAAGTTGAGTCCGTGATTTATCAAACCTTATGAGATTACTGAAAGGATTAGACCTTTCGTACCGATTAGATTTACCGTTACAGCTTGAAAGGATTCATAATGTCTTTCACGTGTCTATGTTACAAGAATATCGATTTGACCCTTCACATGTCATCTCTCCAACAGATGTTGAGATTCAGCCTGATACGACATACAGTGAAGAACCGATCAAAATTCTAGCACAAGAAGTAAAAGAGTTGAGAAATAAAAACATAGCTTTAGTAGAAGTTCTCTAGCAACGACACAAAATAAAAGAATTCACTGGGGAACCCGAGGAAGCTATAAGAAAGCAATATCTGAACCTCTTTTCTGGTAAGATTTTCGGGGACAAAAATATCTTTAGGGGGAGAGTTGTAATAGCCTATTTTCAATGAAATCGGAATAGTGGTTTTGAGACCAAAAATATGAGGTCAAAAAACTTATTTTAATATTATTTTATGATCTACAACATGATAGTATTACCATATAAAAATTTAGTTAAGAAATTTTACTGATTACATACTTAATTTGATAAAAAAAGACTAAATCGCGTAAAATGTAAAAGTAAAGTTCTAATAGCTAAAGGTATTAAATAGCTAAAGAACATTATAGTGGAAGTCCTTATATGGTAATTAGACCATTAAATGTGATATTGGATGTACATGGCTTGGCATTAGTGTAATTTTTAAATGTTTTAAAGGTTAATTTGGTAAATAGGAAATAAATGATAAAATAAATAAAACCAAATTTGCTATCATCTTTATCCATCTTTTTCCACCAAATATTGAAGGACGAAATCCATTTTTGTTCAACTAGGGTTCGGCTACTTTGAAGCTCAAATGGTAAGTGATTTTTGTCCCCTTTTTAATGATTTTTATGTTTCCGGGGTCGTTGTAGCTTAATCTAGCTAGCCTGGGGACTAATTTGTGAAACTGTTAAAGTATTTAAGTTTTTCCATTGATGAATATGTTAGGTTTTTGAAGTTTAATGGTAGAAAAAGAATGGTTGTTGTTAGATAAACAACTTTTGTAAAAGAATTTTGGATGAAATTATCAATTAAGGGTTAAATTGAGAAATGTGATAAATTGTGTGGTAAAAGTGTGAATTTGTGAAATATATGGGCTACTATAAGTATGTTAATAGTTCAGCTAGGCTTAGGTAGGGATAAAATTAAATGAATTTTATTTTTCGAGCTTAAGGACTAAGTTGTAAAGAATTAAAAGTATAAGGCAAAATGATAATTTTACCAAAAATGTGTGTTGGACTAAATTGAATGTGATTTATATTGAATTTAGTTAAATTGATTCGTATAGATCCGGTTAGACCTGTACAGAGTTAGATCGAGGCAAAGAGAAAATCTCGAATTAATCGCCTCCGTATCTACGTAAACTCATCGAGGTAAGTTCATGTAATTAAACTATACATTTATATGTTTTAAATTGAATTATATGTTTGTGAATTGAGTAATTTCCATGAATGAATATCGATTGCATATCCGACAACACAAGACAACTACCAAGCCCCGTTTGAACCTTAAGAATTCGTAGGATACAAATGACATGTCATTGGGGTTATTGATTTCATCGCTTATGAGCTTACCGATACTCAGCTTGTATGAGCTTACCATTATTCAGCTCAGAGGAGCTTATCGTTATTCAGCTTGGAGGAGCTTACCATTTGTACCTCGTATAAGCATACATGTACAGGAATTGACGGGTTACAATTCAATGCAACTCGTGTGTACTACTCGTGTATCTAACGATATTCTAAATGATTCAATAGGCACAGTTCTGTTACAAGTTTATATAAGTTTGATACGACTAGCACATGTATTTATGTAAATTACACAAAAATGATTTATATATGATATATGGATACATGGTATAGATGTTACATGTATATGGAATTTAAATAGTTGTTGAACTCATACATGATTCTCAGTTTTTATATGAATTGCATGGCTAACTTGGTTGATGAATATGTGTTAGGCTTTTGGCCAAATTAAGTTGTGATATGCTTTGGTTTACTTACCTAAAATATGGTTAAATGGTAAGTTAAATTCTATGTTGTACGAACTTACTAAGCTTAAATGCTTACTCTGTGTTATTTTTCGTGTTTTATAGTGCTTTGGAAGCTGGTTTGGGTTGGAAGCTTGTCAGAGCTATATCACACTATCTATCGGCTTTTTTGGTACTTTTGGTTATCTGATTTTGGTTGTAATGACATGTATAGGTTATTTTGGCTAATAATAGCCTACATGTTTTGTTCTGTTTTTAGCCATTTGAATTGGCTTATGTTTTGGTATATTTTTTCATGTATATATGTAAATGGCCTTATCATGTTTGATGTATGGTTATCATGTAAATGATTTATTTTGTGAATTGGTATTTTGGGTACCAAATGGTTGAGCTTGATAAGTGTCCTACATGTTAAGTGTTGGTACAATTATGCATATATGTATTTGGTCATTCAGGTAAGTTTGGATACATAGTTGACATGTTTTTAAATTGTCATTTGAGGTACCTATGGACATATTGGTTGTATGTGATGATATTACATGTTTTAAGCTTGTTTTTGGATGCCTATGACTTGGTTATACGCAAATTGTTGTGTTTAGGTTGGTACTAATTTGGGTGAGAAATATGGCTTGGAAAATGGCCTATTTTTGTCCACGAGTAGAAACACGGGCGTGTGTCTCACCCGTGTATGACACACGGCCATGTGACACGGCCATGTGTCATTTGTATCATTTAAAGAGCACAAGTCAGTATGCCTACACGGCTTAGCACACAGGCATATGGCTTGGCCGTGTGACCCAAGTCAGTATACTCACACGGCCTAGCACACGGGCGTGTGGCTTGGCCTTGTGTCACAAGTCAGTATACCCACACGGGAACGAACACGGGCTAGGATACAGCTAGGTGTTCCTATTTTGAATGCCCACACAACCTAAGAGACGGGCTTTTCTTTTGGCCATGTAAGTCACACGGCCTGGCCACACGATTGTGTGACTCCTGCAGTTTTGAAAATTTTATAAGTTTTTGAAAAATTCTCTGAACTTTCAATTTAGTTGCGATTTGTTTCTAAGGTGTATTTTGGGCCTTAAAGGCTCATATTAGGAATAATATCTATAAATTTGATTGGTTTTTGACATGAATGCTATATAATATGAAATTTTTGAAATTTTTATCTATTTGATTTGTAAGTCTGATAATGGTCCATAACCCTGTTCCAGTGATGGATACAGGTTGGGAATGTTACACCACTTGCCTGTTTGTTGTTGTAGAATGTGGAAAAATCATCACCATACTAAGAATAATAAAAATAGCTTCTATGCAAAATTTGAGTAGAAATCATTTAAACTTTAATGTCTACGCTACTCTGGTTAATTTTTTAAAATGAAAGAATTCTTAACTTGTTTGAGTGCGGATGCCCTAGATTTTTGTTTTAGATAAAGATATCTCATTTTTCTAAAGTGAAGGTTGGTTTACCAGTATCTCCTGATAAAGTCATTTCTGGCTTTCTGGCTTCTTCTTCTTAGTGATGTGAATTAAACATCTAGATACATTTTGCTTAGATACTTATACCTAAGTCCTAATTTAGGCGACATTAACTAGTTATCTTCTTAATAAGATGTTTGAAAGAAATTAATTAATGAAATGCTAGGCATTTGCAGTTGTAGGATCAGTAGTTTAGTTAGGAGTCTATTATGACCTCAAACTTGATTTGGGCTTTTCCATCTTTTGACAATTAGTTAACAACCAGTTTTGGGTGCTTAACATAATATCAAAGCCTAGGGGCTGGACATGCATTGCTTTGTATGTTCTTTGTTGATTTTTGGTTATAGTTTACTTGTTTTGTCATTTATTCAGTTGGCATTTGGCCTACATAAATAAGTGGTGTCTTCAGGCCGGTTTCATTTGGGTGTTGTTGTGGCCTTATATTTAAATTAGAGTTGTTTTTTATTGTCTTATTAGTTTTAGGATGGAGGCTTTACAAGCTATCACATGCATGTTGAATGCAACTGTGAAAGAGGATTATTTGGCTTAAGAAGCATAGGATTAAAACGTCAATATATGGGTGTATAGTTGATTTCCAGTTCTACATGTTTGTTTCTATTTTCCAATTGCTTGAGCCAAGGGTTATATGTTGAAAATATGAGTAGTCTTTGGACTGTTAATGTGCCTGGATAAAGAACTTTGAATTGGAAAGATTCATAGGTGTATAGGTTGCAACTCTTGAAGTTTTCCTACTTGTTATTGAAGTTTGTGATAACATTTTTCATGCCATTGTAACCTAAGAACCTATTTAGAAATAAACTCTAAAGAGTGTCAGCTTTTTTTAATTCATTTGATTGATTTTTACCGTATAGGGAAAGATGATGATAGGTCTGGTATATCTAGAAAATTTTGTAATAAAAGCTTCAGCTTGCTTTTAGTTAGATACTAATGATAATTTCCACCATATAGACCTTAGTTTTAAATAAATGCAAGCCTTTAAATGCTGCCTGCCACAACATCATTCTTTGGTCACCCTCCAATTTTAAAATAATTTTTTATTATATATTAAAAACTAATATTTTCTTATATCATTAATAAATTTAATCTTCCATTGGATAAATCAATTATTGGTCATGGTTAATGATTACAACAAATGTTTACTTGTAGATGAGTGATCCAAAGCAAGATGGTTCAACTCAAAGTTCACGAAATTCTTTCCCAAGTAGAGATGATCAAACAACAACCAAGGAAAATGTTCAAAAAAAGATTACTGCAAGGGAAGCTTGTTGGAACCATTTCACCAAATTTGTGACTGAAAAGAGGGAGAAGAGAGTGAGGTGCAATGCTTGTGATGTTACTTACACCATGGAATCAACTTAGGTTCTTCAACGAATTTGAATAACCATTTGAAAACATGCCTAAAAAGATCTCGAGGTAATACTTCTGACCCGAAGCAATCAAAATTAGCATTTGTAAAGGTTAACCAAGAAACAATGAATTTATCAACTTGGGTGTTTGATAAAAATGCTGTTAGAAAGGCATTGGTTTGTATGATAATTATGGATGAATTCCCTTTTAAAATTGTAGAGGGAGAGGGTTTCAAATACTTTCTTTCTATAGCATGCCCACGATTTAGTCTTCTATCTCGTTGGACAATTAGAAGGGATTGTCTTGATTTATTTAACTCCATGAAGAGTGTAATGAAGAATTATTTTGAAAAAGATATAAGTAGAGTTTATTTGACGACAACTACTTGGACTTCATTGCAAAGGATATCTTATATGGTTTTAACCGCACATTGGGTGGATGAGAAGTAGAGGTTGCAAAAAAGGATTATAAATTCTTGTCTAATATCTACTCACAGAGGTGAAAACATAGGTCAACCTGAATAGAGAGCTTTTTTGAATAGAGAGCTTGAAGAAAATATATATTTTTGTCAACCTGAAGGTTTTTTGGTTGTTGGAAAGGAACATCAAGTGTACAAGCTTAATAAGGCTCTTTATGGCCTAAAATAAGCACTAAGGGCCTGGTATTGCAGAATTATTCTTATTTGCAGAAGTTGGATTTTCAGAGGAGCATTAATTAAGCTACTTTGTATCTTAAGAAAGGTGTGAATGTTGACTTGCTTGTTGTGTCTCTTTATGCTAATGGTTTTTTTTTTTTTTTTTTTTGTGATGGGAAGCAATGATAAAGCTCTCTTAGAATTCAAATTGAGTATGAAAAAAGAATATGATATGTTGGATCTTGGTTTGATGAGCTACTTTCTTGGGATGGAAATTAATCAAAGGAAAGATGGTATCTTCATCTCACAACAAAAGTATACCTTAGACGTTCTAAAGAAATTTAAGCTAAAATTTTTCAAATGAGTTGGCTCACCAATGCCTCTAAATTTGAAGTTGTCAAAGAATGATAGTGAGAAACTCTGTGATCTTTTTATTTACAAAAGCATAGTTGGAAGCTTACTTTACTTGACTACAACACGACCTGATTTAATGTTCCCTGCAACATTATTATCAAGGTTTATGAGTTCACCTACTAATGTTCAATTGGGAGTTGCCAAAAGAGTTCTTAGGTATGCGAAGGGCATAAGAAGTGAAAGGCTGAATTATTTAAAGGTAGGAAGTGTGAAGTTGACTAGATATTCTGACAATGATTGGGCAAGGAGTTTGGATGACATGAAGAGTACATCCGAGTATGTTTTTAACCCTAGCTTAGGTGCAATATGTTGGAGTTCTATGAAGCAACAAGTTGTGGCTCAGTCAACTGTAAAAGTAGAATATGTTGCTGTTGCTGCAAACCAAGCAATTTGGTAGAGAAATTTGCTTTTTGATCTTAGTTTTGAGCAAGAAAGTGCCACTGTCCTTTTGTGTGACAATAAGTCAAGTATTGCCATTGCTGAAAATCCAGTTTAGCATGGTAGAACAAAGCACATCAATGTGAAGTTTCATGTTATTCGTAAGGTGAGAAAATTTTACTGATCAAGATGGAATTTTGTTTCTCTGAGATGTAGGTTGTTAATTTGATGTCAAAGTCTCTTTTAAGGAATAAAATTTATTTTCTCAAGCGTGAGCTTGGTATGTCCAAGGTCAACCTCAAGGTGGAGTGTTGATCTATTATGAGTTTGATATTAGAAATCAGATATATGTTTTGTATGTCAGTTGTTTTAGGCTTTCAGTAGTAACTATTAGCTGTTTTAAATTTAGTTTGTCTGCTGTAAGTTTTCTATTATTTTATGTTTTACTTTTTTTTTACTCAGTGTTAGGCAGCTATATCATTTAGGTTAATTTGTATTTAAAAAAAATTTAATAAAATAATTGTGTGTGTGTGTGAAGTTGAAACAATGAGCTTCTCCATTATTTTCTAAATTTGTTGTTTTTTTCTTCTCTCTTCTTCTCTTCCACTCTTTGTAACAAAAATTACACCAACATAAAGATATTGTTACTCATAATGTTACAACATATTGAATAATATTTTGTGCAACAATAATTTTTTAATTACAGAGAGAGCTTTACATTTAGAGAAGCACACCAAAAAGCAGTAAAAGAAATGCATAAAAACAACCAAAACAAAAAACAAGAGATTTAACGCAGTCAAAACTGACTACGAAGGAGAGTGCCCAAGGGTCTTCTACAAAGGTTCGTTGTGCTGGCAAATAGTTGCCTTGAAATACTTTTGTTTTACTACTTCTAAAGATTTCCCCTATTACAAATGAGGTATTAAGTGAAGGACTACATGTCTCACTCATAATCAGTGCGTGACCTTTTTCTGGATGTATTCATGGTAAATGAGAAGCTAAAGGTATCATTAATGGCTGTTAGATTTTGTTCTTCGTTGGTATTGCTACAAAAACTAGGTATTTCTTCCTGAAATGAACTCCAATCATCAAACAATTGCCTAAACCTGTTTCCTTGGACCTGAATCACCATAACAAGTATTTGATATGTTTAACATCGTCTCTTCATCATATCTATACACAACACTAGCTATAAATGAAAATTCTTGCAAAGCAATTTACTTCTGAAAGCTCTTCTAATTCTGCAAACATTTCATCCGTTGAATAATCTCCACCCAAATTTGATGAGTCCTAAACCATAGACAACCGAACCTTAATTCTACATAAATGCTTTTAATCTGCACACACACACACACACACACACACACACACATATCTTGTTATTTGAAGTGAATCCTCTGCGGAACCAATTTTGGAATTAGAAGGCATTCTCGATCCATCATTCTCAGCAACCAGTTTACGTTAACTGTTTCTTTCATCAGCAGCAACCAAGTTCCCAAATTTTATGCCTTGTTCATTGGTGCCTGATTGATCTTGAGGTACCTCATCAGTAAGTAACTGATACAGAATTCATATAACAGGTCAGTAACCATTTAGTCAACATTATTAACCCATAAGAATGATCACTATTTTTTATTATTAAAAAAGACCCTCATAAAAGCTTACGCTTGGAGTTGCCTTTCCAGCAATGTGGTTTCCAAAATTGAAAGGCAAATGGGACCGCTAGTTCTTTGGAAAATCACCAACAAGATATGAATTCCACGACTCCGTAGATTGATATCCGAACCCCTCATAGCCATTAATTACTTTAAGCTCTGCCAATATTTGATTAGGATCTAACTCATACTGCACCAGTTGTAGATAAATATTGATAGTTTTACGTGCATATGTTCATAAATTATCATAGTTTTTGGAAAATGGAGCAAAATGATTATTACAAAAAGCGAAATTACCGTATGGCATTTAACGGACTAAGCTTGAATTCCATTATTTGCAATATAATTTCCCAAGTTAGGAAGCAAATATTGATTTGATTGACCACTTTCGATGCATAAAACCTCAACATTTCCATACTTTCTCTTTAATTTACAGAGAATAAAAGTTCTCTACACAAATGAAGGAACGACACTATCCAAGTGTTAAATATGACTCCTATTTTTAGTCAAATTTGAGAAATAATCTTCTAGTTAAACTCTGTTTATTTACTAATTAGTTTAGATTATTTTATTATTATTTGACCTTTGAATTTAGCCTATAAATAGGCTCTTTTACAATCTTGAAAATTACACCCATTAGAGATTAGAACTCATAACACATTTAAAGAATTTTGTGTTTACGTTTTGATGGTTCTTTGTTTTTGGGTTTTCGGGGTTTAGTTATTATCTTCATCTTTTGTACTCTTCGTTCTTTTGCCATTATAGTAAAATTATCTTTGCCCGTGGTTTTTTTATCCTCTTTGGAGGGGTCTTTCCATGTTAAATTTGTGTGTTCAATTTATCAATTTTTTCTGCTAATTTTACTTATTCGTTGCTTAATCAGGTCGATTCCTAACATGTGATATCAGAGCTAGTTCAATTTTCATATATCAACCCATTCAGATATGGTAGCAGCAATGTAACACCCTATACCCGAGACCGTCACCGGAATCGAGTACAGAGCGTTACGGACTTAAAGGATCTTTACAGAACTTAATCGGCCTCAAATCAGAAAATTTCATGACAATAATCATGAAAAGGTTCATATGAGATATTTTCGGACTAAAACAATCATCTCGGATAGTTAGGATTCGAATCCTACTGTCTCGGAAGCTCAGAAAAATTTTCGTTTTTGAAACAACGTCACACGCCCGTGTGACTCATAGCACAGCCATGTTGTTAAGCCGTGTGGATTTCACACGCCCATGTTGGGTACCCGTGGAACATTCTGACTTGTAAAACATGGTTGGAAGTTAATTTCATACGCCCGTGGAGTAGGGCCGTGTGCTTACCACGGCCAAGGTACGCCCGTGTGCTCAGCCCGTGGTCGAAACTGTCCAAAACATTTAAGGTGCAGGGGACACACGGTCGAGGCACACGCCCGTGTCCCCTAGCCGTGTGGCATAATGTAGGCTTGGTTTAAGCCAAATTGCCACCCAACAAGGGTCATTTCTTTTCAGCCAATAACATACAACATTTCCAAGCCAATTTACCATATACAACATACCAAAGAACAAATCAAATACTTCAATATAAACATATATGACCCAAGCCATATCTCATGGCTTGATCACTTGCAAAATACATCATGTACACAAAAATATTTAGCCTATACATGCCATGACCATTTCATTTACAAAAGATTCAAAAGTACCAAAGCTTGATGGATAGTGTGATGGCGATCTCTGACACGTCCGATAATCGAGATAGCTTCCGAATCTATAAAACATTGACAGAAATAAACGAAGTAAGCTTCTAAAGCTTAGTAAGTCCATAGTACAGAAATTAAACCTTACCGAATCAATGCGGTAATTACAAATACATAGCCAATTCAATTCATATACTCAAGTCGCCTATTTCACAAGTATAAACTTGTTAGTCCATGTAACATATAATGTCATTCATATAATTCTTTCACTTTTCATGTAACGTGTATCGGTATTTGCCCGTTGAACCTTTAAGAACATCGAGTGATACTCGGGTGATACACACACAGTGTATATACATATAACCTGAAAATCTGTCAATGCGTCGTGTATGCTCTTTCGAGTCTATATCGATAAGCCCGAAGGCTGATCAGTAATCCCGAAGGATGAACAGTAAGCCCGAAGGCTAAACAGAAAGCCCGGAGGCTAATCAGAGAGTCCGAAGACTAATCAGGTAATCCCGAAGAATAAACCTGTAGCTCATGAGCATGTGGTGAGTCCGCAACAAATGCAGGAGCTCAAACCACCGGTAGCCCTAGTGACATGTCACTTGTATCCTATCGACTTCTACGGTTCTAACGGGGCTCGGCATTCATTTCTCACTTGTAATAATTTCATTCCAATTTCATATGAATTCATCCAAATAGACTATTCGATCAACTAGTAATTCATACATTCAATTAACAACAATTATAAGCATATACACATTCAATTTCATAATACGGACTTACCTCGAAATTTCGTATCTATTCGTCTACTTTTCTTTTTCCCCGATCAAGTTCCGGAGTTAGGTCGTCTTTATCTATATTAATACAAATTTAGCTATTTAATCACTAACTTGTTCAATTTAGCCCAAAACATGCATTTTGACATATTAGCAATTTAGCCCCTATATTTTCAACACATTGCAATTTAGCCCTCTTATCACAAAACGACAAATTGCACAATAAATCCTTCAATTCACCTTAGCCGAACATGTAGGGGACTTATACAAGCACATATAATTCATCTTATCACATTTCTAACCACAAAAATTCTACTTTTTTACAAAGAAATCCTTAAAACTCATTTTCTTTAAAAATCATTTCAAAGTTCTTGTATATTCTCACTTGATATACAATAATTCATCAAAATCTATCAATATATCAAGGATTCATCAATGGCACTTTTCAAAGACATGTTCAAAATTAGAAATTGAGGTATGGATTAGCTAGTATTCAAAACAACGACCTCAAAAACGTAAAATTTTCAAAAACGGGACAAAAATGAACCTCCAATCGAAGTTTGAAGTAGCCAATGTTAAAAGCTTGTAAACCATTCCTTTTCTTTGCATAAACGGTGAAGAAGATGATGAAAAATGAAAGCATTTTCTTTGTTTTAATTAAACATATAACATATAATAAGCCAATGACCATTTTGCCCTTATTACTAAAACCATAAAAAAAATCATCAATGGCATAATTGTCCACTAGCATAGGGAATGGTAAAATAACCATTTAAGACCTTCCACTTTAAAAGCCATCATCTAATAAGCCATTTATGAAATAGGACTCTGATTTATCGCTTTATGCGATTTAGTCCTTTTTCTCAAATTTACCGGTTAAACAATAAAATTTCTAAACGGAACTGTCACGCAGAAATTTCTATCATGCTGTAAAACATTTTAAAGCAATAAAATTAATAATGTGACTCGGTTAAGTGGTCCCGAAACCACTCGTTCCGACTAGGGTCAAAAGTGGGCTGTTACAAGCAAGGTTTGAAATTGAGAAGTTCGATGATGAGACAAATTTCAATCTGTGGCAAGTTTGGATGATGGCAATTCTAGTTCAATCCGGTTTAAAAAAGGTTGTTACCGGGAAAAAGCCTGAGAATCTAAATAAAACAGAATGGGAAGAGCTTGATGAAAAGGCTTTGTCTGCAATCCAGTTGTGCCTCGCAAATACGGTATTGCAGGAGGTATTGTTGGAGAAGACCTCATCCGCCTTATGGAAAAGGTTAGAAACTCTTTATGCGACTAAGTCTCTGGCTAACCGTTTAGTATTGAAACAACGTCTATTTACGTTTCGCATGAACGAAGGTGAGCTTCTTAGAGATCACATCAATCAATTTATTACTCTTTTAAATGAATTAAAGAACGTTGAGGTTCATATTGATAATGAAGATCAAGCTATGCTATTATTGTGCTATTTACCCCATTCATACAAGTCTTTCAAGGAGACCTTGATTTATGGCAGAGACAAACTTTCGTTTGAAGATGTGAAGGGTCATTTGTTGAGTAGAGACAAACTCGACAATGAGCTTCATTTGAATAGCAAGGCAGATAGGCAAGCTTCCGTTTTGGTAGCATCAAAGAAACGAGACAAAAGGTGTCGCTATTGTAAAAAGTTAGGTCACGTCAAAGCAGATTGTTATAAACTGCGAAATAAAAGAGCTGTTGAGAGTAACGAGAAAGATGTAGCTGGTGCTAATTTGGCCGATGAAAGCGGTGATAATTTCTTGTTAGTGTCAACGAGCGATAACTCCAAGCTTATATCCGAGTGGATCCTAGATTCTGGAGGTTCTTTCCACATGTGTCCCAACAAATAATGGTTCTCCACATACAGTTCGGTTGAAGGTGGAGTTGTGCGCATGGGAAGCGATTCATCTAGTAAGGTAATTGGTATTAGTACTATTAAAATTAGGATACACGATAGGACGATTAGGACACTCTCAGATGTCAGGTATGTACCTGATTTACGAAAGAATCTCATCTCCTTGAGTATTTTAGACTTGAAAGGATGCAAAATCAACATCGAGTCAAGCGGCATTAAAGTATCTCGTGGATCTCTCGTTTTGTCAAAAGGTAAAAGAACTGGCAGTCTTTATATTCTGGAAGGTTCTACAGTGACCGGTGAAATCGGACGTCCCTCGTCCGTTACGGAGTCAAAGTCAACTCGTTTGGAGCGGAGGTAACTTGGTCATAGGAGGGAAAAAGGTATGACCGTTTTGTTGAAGAGGGGTTCTCTTTTGGATGCAGGTTTTGAAAAGTTAGGGCACTGTGTTCGTGATAATCAGACCCGGGTTAATTTAGCAGTGTACAAGTCGAAGGCTAGAAGTCTTCCAGTTTCTAAGCACAAATTCGACTCAGTTAATTTCCTGCATAGTTCAAGATAGGCTCGTGGCGAGCTTCGGCAAAGATGGCGTTATGGAAATATGAGTCAAGGTGGAGATTTGTTAAATATGACTCCTATTTTTAGTCAAATTTGAGAAATAATCTTCTAATTAAACTCTGTTTATTTGTTTCAATCAAACACTGATTACTTTAGATTATTTTATTATTATTTGACCTTTGAATTTAGCCTATAAATAGGCTCTTTTACAACCTTGGAAATTACACCAATTAGAGATTAGAAATCATAACACATTTAGAGAATTTTGTGTTTTCGAGTTTTTGGGGTTTAGTTATTATCTCCATCTTTTGTACTCTTCGTTCTTTTGCCATTATAGTAAAACTATCTTTGCCCGTGGTTTTTTTATCCTCTTTGGAGGGGTTTTTCCACGTTAAATTTGTGTGTTCAATTTCTCAATTTCTTCTGCTAATTTTACTTGTTCGTTGCTTAATCGAGTCGATTCCTAACACCAAGTAACCAGTATTAAAGAAAATGAGAAATTCGGATAAGGGTAATTAAGCAACATAGATAAAAGGAACATACCTGTCCAGGAATTGTAGCAGTGTGCTCATATTCATGCATGATCCGATAGGTCTTGCTTTTGTAATTGTTACTACCAAAGTCCTTTTATTTCCTTCTTTGTTCGTCCTCTTGATACGGGTAATGATCATCCGTGTATACTCAAAGTCTCAAATGTCCCACACTCAAATGTCCCACAAAACAAATGGAAAGAACATTCGTAAATGGAATTGTAGGAGAGGGTGGGTAATGATCATCCGTGTATACCCAAAGTCTCAAATGTCCCACACTCAAATGTCCCACAAAACAAATGTAAAGAACCTTCGTAAATGGAATTGTAGGAGAGGGTGTCTGAAACTAGGTAAACATGATGTAATAATTAAAAAAAATACTAGAACATGGTAATTCCCAAGGCTTTAATCCGCTGATACCTTGCACTTTAGGGATAACTTGGACCAGAGAATTTTGGTGGAGGTTTTTGTTCCGTAGATAGTAATGGAGTAGGAAATCTGTTGGATGAAATATGTACCCCTTTATGCCGAGTGCTTTTTTGTTCCACAAGTGGTAATTGGCTGAATTATTCGGTACCTTTTGTTTTCTTCATTTCATTCCAAGTGTTGGAAGAAACAAGATAGACATAATCAAACAAATGATGAAACAAGAAGACAAATAGAGGGAAGGTACTGTCATAATGATAATTTAATGGTAAAACTTTGCGGCAAAGACGAGGAAGTGAGCTAAGGACTGGATTTTATGTAACAGTGCAGTAAGACTGAGAAAGCTCCTCCGAAACTACCTTAACTGTGCCTTTGGGCATAAGGTTCCAACTGAATGCCCCTCTCCCCCAACCCCCCCCCCCCCCCCCCAACCCAAAAAAAGAAAAAAAAAAAAAAAACCCTGTTTTTATAAATTTTATTTTCCAATTTCACGACTGGCCAACTTGGAGTGATTCCATAGGCTTACATTTTTTTTTCTTTCCTAGTAATAATAATTTTTCATCAAATTCAATGTTTGCGAAGTTGCTAGGTAAGTGCAATGGTGGACCTTGTAAACCCCATATCTTGCTATTCTGATCTGATTTCTCTGTTTCACTATCATCATTCAGCACTTTCCCTGTCTTTGCTTTTGTTGGTCCTCCTATGTTCCCCTTTAAGCCATGATAATATCAGTTTTAGACATTCTTCCATTGGCATCATGGCATGCAATTACTTCCATGTGTTTGGAGAGGAAGGTCTCATCACTTGAGTTATCCTGGGATTTTACAGGTTTCATAGGATGTAGAACCAAAGCTAAAGTGAGATCATGAAACCCAAACCTCTATGAACAAAATGCCACAGGTCTAGAACTAAAAACTGAGTCTGCAACTCCCTGCAATCCATAGGTGAGGAAGAACATTAAGGAACTCCTCTGCATCCTTATATTAGTGGCAATTGTAGGCAATACAAGGATGCATTAAAGATGCCTCATTTATGGCTGCACTATAAGCAGCCAAGGATACATAAAGATATGGAACTCCAACCCCATTACGATCATAGATGGGGTTTACGATTAGGAGCCTGGAGGTCTATACAAGAAAGTAAAGAAGGCTAGATCACTGCAGTTCCACAGACAACTAAATATTTTTTATTATAATTTAAAAAAAAAAAAACATGGCTCTGAAAATATTTAGATTTTTTCGGCTTAACTACAGTTATCATCAGCTTAACTGTAAAGATAACTCTTTATACGGCCATTATTCCAATTTCCATCACGGATGTGACACAAGAATAGCAATCTAGACCATGCATGTCTTACCATAATGGAATAATGGAAACACACACGTCTGAACTATCTAAGAAACATAACTTCTCTAACTAAAACTACGAACAAAATCAAGCCCAAAACTAAATTTCTAAAATATACTAATGGTGGATCTGCTTTGCAGCTTAGCTGGGACATCTCCACGAAATTGAAAGAATTTTTTCTACTGCTTCCAGATGATCCTTTAGATCTCGAGTTCAAAATCAATTTTGTATTCCTGTCCCGATCCATTTTAGGGCCTTTGTTAGCCTGCAGGATGGATTTCTTGTCTTGGACAGGTTGAACAGCAGGACCACGTATGCCACTCTCTCTTGTCTGCAAAAGGAAAGCATGTGGAGCAAATAACAGTTAGTAGTGTCGTAAAGAAAGAATTGTTGTTGTTTCAATCTACATTTGAAGCAGTTGAGTTTCCTTCTACAGTGTTTAACTAACTTACCTTGTCTCTGGACACTGCTTTCCCTAAAGATTTATCCTGCAATTGGACTCTTCTAGGATGCCTCAGCACCGCTGACTTGTGGGATATTGGCTCATATTCAGATTTGCATGCTCTTGAGTTAACAGACCTTTCCTCCTGGACCAGTTCAAGACAATTGATCTCATAGGCTGTAACTGTCGCTGATTCAACCCCAGAATCCATCATCAGGACCTCATCATGATGAACCCCAATTTCCATTCGCCTCTGATTGAGTCCTTCCGAATGGCCATGGCAAGTCCCATCAGACATATGAACAATTTGATCATGCTGTTAAAATAAGACACGGGGAAGACATATGTCAAATTTTAAGACTGAAAAACATGAAACTCTAAAAAGACGCAAGGACAACTAAAATAGTTACACTGCCTGGACCACAGGAAAGCAACATTGCATGACCTCTTCAAGATGTGAACACAACTATAGACTTTTAATTCCCTGGAGATCCTAAGACGCTATAGGAGAACCTCATAATCAGAAAGTTGAAACTGTGACAATGCGTGACAGTATCAGACATTATTCAATCAGTTGTTGTTCTCCTATAGTGCTGACTCAGTTTTTACTCACCGTTGGAGAAATCTCCAATGGTAACTACTCAATAATGTTTCTTTACCCATGCATTGTCTCTGTCCACAGCTTCTGCATTGGTACGTTCATCTGGATTATGAAACAGATCATCATAGAATTTCATTTCCTTATCAATGGTGTTTACGAATTGAAGTTGCAACTCATTTTCATCATAAACCAAGTCATCAGACTGTTGGTAATCAAAATCCTCCAAGGAGAAACGTCCTTCTTCAATCCTGCTCTGGTCATTATTGGAAATGGCACTGGATGATGGGAAACTATGCAAGCCACCCGATGGTGAGAGATCAGAATCAAACATTCCTTCCTCTTCCATATAAATCCGCAAAGCAATATCAAAATCCGTACTGTTGGACTGCATTATCAATATATGTGAGTTCAACACACATGAAACAAAGGTTATTTATTACTCAGCAAAAAGGTTGCTTGTAAGTCATGTTCCTTCTCACCTCCATAGACGTAGCCCCAACTGCATTATCTTGGGAACTAGAAGCTGCAAAACGTGTACATTGCTGACCAACATTCGAAATCAAGTATTCATTTTTCTCAGCAGCATTGTCCCTTAAGTAGCCGACCACATAACTATTATCCTATGGAAGTTGAAGGCCAAAAGAGACGTCAATGTTAGAAATGCTCTGCTATCAATTGTTTACCGAATTTAACAAATTAAAGATGCAGGGCTAAATCAATTTTGGATTAATATGACAAAAAACATCGGTAGATCCTAATTTAGTAATTAACAGGAAGCAAGCAACAATCTTCAGAACTAAACTCTCCATCTAATTCCCAAGACAAAACTATTTACATGATGTTCATCTCCACTAACTTCAAAGGGGATTTAAAGTAATCTGACCCATAAAATCTGGTAACTTGCAATCATATGTGTATCACTCACCATACACATGTAAACAGAGCAAAAGCTGAAAAAAACTTTGATGGGGGATTTGAGGATGGATCATGTCATGTGTGCACGAAGATTACCGCATTAGGGGGCAGGAAGACGGCAGTAGCGCGGAACTCATGCATGACCCAATCGGTTCTGAGCCCATTAGGGGTACGGCCTTTATAGAAAACCAAAGTCTTCTTGGTACCAATCACACTATCTCCACGAGTGATGGGACGATCCGCACCCGTTGATTTCCAATACCCATCGTTGGTAGAACGATCGTTTTTTCTCTGGGAAATCTTGTTGAGTTTATAGAAGAACAACCATTCTGGATAGGTGGACTGTACTACAGACATGGCTGTCCTCTCAAGGGGAAAAAGAAAATCACCAACCCAAATTTCAAGATAAAAACATATGAAGAGTGAAATGGGAGATAAAATTAGTAGATTACCAGGTAATTGCCAGGGTTCATGCTTGAGGAGGTCGACCTCTCTGATATAGCGGGTGGTTTTATGATCACCCATCATCTTTTTCTTAAGAAAGAAACTGATGATTTCTTCATCTGGTGGGAGGAATCTGAATCCAATTTCCAGGACGTTGTCCATGATCTTGCTATCCACCTTATTATGATAACTACTATACTAAACCAGAAAAAAGTAAAAGCTCAAATTTTCTATTTGCTTTCAAGAAGCAGAAAAATAGGATATCTGTCTGTCTGCAAGTGGAGATGAGAGTGTTCAATATATACAAAGCATTGACTCGCAATTCTTAAGGTCTTCGGCTCAGCTTTGTCGCGAAGCTAAGTGGACCAGAGAGTTACGCGTTTCAGCAGTTCTTAGACTAGTTAAGTCACCAAGTGGAAAACTGTCCAATACAAAATATAACCCGCCATCCCTACTTGTGATTTATTATCTATATTTAGATGTATATAAAATATTTAATTAAGTTTGATATGATACAAATTCAGTCATTTAATTTACTAAAATCCTCCAGCTCTTAAAATTAACTCATTTAAATAATGCATACAAAAAAATTTAATTGTGTCATTTAAAATTTTACATATTCTATTTTTATAAAAAAGCAAATCTACTACTCTAAAATAGAAAAATATATATATTTTCTTTTAAAAATTACCATTATCTTAAAAAGTTTATTATATATTATGTTCACCCCAATTTTACGTACACAATGGCATCACATCAAATTCAAACCTCTTATATATTTTTACATGCTCACTTGATCTCTTTATTAATGATTTTTTCTAAAAAAATACAGATGATTTTATATTGTTTTTCTTAAAAGTGATGCCATCTAATCAACTTAAGTTTTGGAGTGATAATAAAATATTTTTGTTGAAATTAAATTTTAATTTACATCAATTTTTGAGTTGAAATTCTTGACAACTCCTCCTCCTTAGGTTTATAAAAATAAAAAAAAGGTTTAATTAGATTTTAAATCAATTTTTTAGTTATATTTAGGATTGTAAATAAATTGAAAGTTCCATGATCAGTTTGTATAATGTTTGTTTATTAAGATAAATAAATGAGTATGAACAAAATTTTTATGTTCATTTAATAAACGAACGAACACGAACAAAGGTGTATTCGGTTAGTTTATGTTAACAAACAAGCTCATTTATTGATTCGTTTATTTATTAAAGATATTTTCTTATAAAAATTCTATTAGTATATTGTAACACTCCTAACCCGAGTCTATCGTTGGAACAGGGTTTCAAAGCATTACCGGAGTTTATAGAACAAATAGACAGAAATTTCAAACATTTCACATCATATAATATACATGGCAAAAACCAATCGAAATCATACATATTGTCATATATATGAGCCCTCAAGGCCCAAAATACAGGTTAGAAACAAGTCGAGACTAAATCAAATACTCAAAGAATTTTTTCGGAAAATATTTAAAAATTTTCAAACTTGTAGGGGGCACACGGTCATGTGGCTAGGCCGTGTAACTAACACGGTCAGGAGACACGCCTGTATCTCAGGCCGTGTGGGTATTCGAAATAGGGACACACGACTGTGTCCCAGCCCGTATCCATGCCCGTGTGAATATATTGACTTGGGACACACGGCCAAGCCACACACCCGTATGCTAGGCCATGTGAGTATACTGACTTAGGTCACACGACCGAACCACATACCCGTGTGCTAAGCCGTGTGAGCAATTTGAGCATACTGAATTGTGCAAATTAAAAGATACAAGGGACACACGACCGTGTCACCTGGACGTGTGTCACACACACCCGTGTCCCTACCCATGTGGATAAAAATAAGCCATTTTCCAAGCCACATTTCTCACCCAATTTGCAATCAACCTAAACACAACAATTTACATAACAACAAGCCATAACAAGGCATTCAAAACAAGCCAAGATCAAGTCTTAAACATGTATTATCACAACATACAACCAATGTACCTCAAATGACAATTTAATATCATGTCAACCAATTATTCATATTTACCTAAATAGCCAAATGTATATATGCATAATTGTACCAAGTATACTATTTCAAACCAATCATCAATATACCTATAAGTTTTCCATCATTCAACCATTTCAAACACATGTGATAACGCCACATATATAAACACCTCAAAATATACCAAACACAAGCTATTCAAATGGCTAGTCTCAACCAAACATTTATATGGCATCATTGGCCAAAATAACCTATACATGTCATTATAACCAAATTGATTTACTGTAAGTACCAAAAGAGCCGATGGATTGTGTGAAATAGCTCTGACTAGCTTCACCCCGTACAAGCTTCTGAATTACTATAATACATGGAAAATAATACAGAGTAAGCATTTAAATATAGTAAGTTCATATAATTCAGAATTTAACTTACCATTTATTTACATTTAAGATAAGCATACAAACATATCCAAACCAATTTGGTCAAAAGCCTAAACACATATCCTCAACAAGTTAGCCAAGTAAATCACATAAAGGATTCAATACACATGGATGAATTCATCAAGCAATTACATTTCACGAATTTCATGTACATACTGGTAATTGTTCATATCGAACTCATATAAATTCATAACAGATTTTGCCCGTTGAAGCATTTAAAATATCGTTGGGTAGTACACGAGATGTACAGAACTAAAATCTGTCAATCCATATTCATGTATGCTCATACGAGTAGTAAACGGGAAGCTCATGTGAGCTGAATAACGAGAAGCTCATGCGAGCTGTGGTGTGTCCGCAACACATGGAAGACATCAACCATTTGTATCCTACGAATTTCTTAAGGTTTAAACGGGACTCTATAATTCCCGGATATGCAACAGGTAATTATTCATGGAAATAGTACAATTCACAAACAATAATTCAGTTTAATACATATGAATGTACAATTTAATTACACGAACTTACCTCGATAAGTGTACGTAGATACGGAAGCAACTAATTTGATATTTTCTCTTTACCTCGATCTAGCTCTATATGAGATCTATCTGGATCTATTCAAATGAATTTAACTCAATTCAATATAATTTGTATTCAATTTAGTCCAACACATATTTTTTACAAAATTATTATTTTGCCCTTATACTTTTAATTCTTTACAATTTAGTCTCTAGGCTCGGAAAATGACTTTCATATAATTTAACCCTTACTCAAGCCTAGTTGAATTTCATACATATTAATAGCAACCCATGTATTTCATAAAATTTATAATTTTACCATAAATTTATCATCTTTTCAATTTAGTCCCTAATTGATATTGCATCAAAATTCTTTTTACAAAAGTTGTTTGTCTAACAACAACATTTCATTTTCTATTATAAAACTTCAAAATTCAAGCATACTCATCAATGGAAAAACCCTAATACCTAAACGGTTTTGTAAATTAATCCTCGAGATAGTTAGATTAAGCTATTACGATCTCAAAAACATAGAAATCATTAAAAATGGGACAAAAATACTTACCCAAATAAGCAAAATAAGCTTGCTAAAACTTAAGCTTCCATGGCTAGGGTTTTCGTCTTTTTTTTTCATTTATTTTTGGTAAAGATGATGAGAATGGATGATAATATAATAAAATAATTATTATCATCACCTAAATCTTTAATTTTTCCAAAATTAACCTTAAAATTTTATTGAAATTCTAATGATGAATAATCATGCCTATCCACTAACTACTTTAAATGGTCTATTTGATATATAAGGACCTTTAATTTAAAATTCTATAGCCATTTAATCCCTTTAGCTAATTCAACTTTTGCACCTTATGCAATTTAATCCTCTTTATCAAATTAGTCATGTAAACGGTAAAATTTCTTAACAAAATTTTTATATGATATTTCTATCATACTATGGACTATAAAATAATATTAAAGTAAATTTTCTTCCAACTTCAGATTTTTGGTCCGGAAACCACTGTTCCGATTTTACTGAAAACAGACATTTACAACTCTCCCCTTAAAGAAATTTTCATCCTCGAAAATCTTACCAATAAAGAGGTTTGGATATTGTTTTCTCATTGTTTCCTCAAGTTCCTAGGTAGTTTCTTCTATTCCATGTCACTATCAAAGAACTTTTACTAAAGCTACCTTTTTATTTTTCTATTATTTCACCTCTCATGCCAAAATTCTAATCAGTTCTTCACTGTAGGTCATATCGGACTGGATCTCGACATCCGTCGAAGAGATAACATGTGAAGGGTCAGATATGTACCGTCGTAACATAGACACGTGAACGACATCGTGAATCTTTTATAGTTTTGACGGTAAAGGTAATTGATACGCAATAGGTCTGATTTTCTCAATTATCTCATATGACCCGATAAATCGTGGACTCAACTTTTTTTTACGACCGAACCTGAGAACTTCCTTCTAGGGTAAAACTTTTAAAAATTCCCTGTCACCAACTTGAAACTCTATTTCTTTATGTTTAATATCCACATAAGATTTCTGACAATCAGAAATGCTTTCAAGTTATCTTGAACCACTTTTACTTTTTCTTCAGTCTCACGGATCAAATCAACTCCGTGTATCTTTTTTCTCACTGAGCTCAGTCTAATATAACGGAGTTCGACATTTGTGACCATACAGAGCCTCATACGGTACCATTTTTATGCTTGACTGAAAACTATTCTTATATGCGAATTCGACTAATGGCAAATATTTCTCCCAATTACCTTCGAATTCTAAAATACAGCAACGAAACATATCTTTAAGAATCTGAATCACATGCTCAAACTGACCATCAATCTGAGGGTGAAATATAGTGCTAAAATGCAACCACGTACCCAGAGCTTACCGTAACTTTTTTCAGAATCGCGATGTAAATCGTGGATCTCTATCAGAAATAATAGCGACTGGCACTCCATGCAACCTGACAATCTCTTAAACATATAACTTAGCTAATCTGTCAAGTGAGAAATTCTTACGTACCGGAATAAAATGTGCAGATTTTGTCAAACAATCGACGATAACCCAAATGACATCTTTTTTTTTCGGAGATAGAGGTAACCCTAATACAAAATCCATTGTAACTCTATCCCATTTCCATTCCGATATCATAACTGGCTGTAATAGTTCTAAAGGTACCTGATGTTTAGCTTTGACTTACTGACATATCAAACATTTAGGTACAAAATCAAAAATATAACGCTTCATTATTGGCCACTAGTACATCTATTTCAAATCATTGTACATTTTATTACTTCCTGGATGAACAGACATACTACCATTATGAGCTTCGTGTAAAATTTTTTGTATAAGCTCTAGATTCTTCGAAACACAAATTCTACCTCTCAATAATAAAAAATCATCGGGTCCTATCTGAAATTTTGAATTATAAGTTGACTTACATTGTACCCGTTTAGCTCACAACTAGTCATCACATTTTTGAGCTTTGTAGATCTACTATAGAAACATCGGTTTAGCTTTTAACTCAGCTAAAATTAAGCCATCATCAGACAATGAAAATCGAGTATTCATCACTCATAAGGCAAACAAAGACTTTCTACTCAGTACATCTGCAACTACATTTGCTTTTCCCGGATGGTAATCAATAACCAACTCATAATCTTTTAACTGTTTGAGCCATCTACGTTATCTCATATTCAAATCTTTCTGTAACATCAGATGCTTTAAACTCTTATGATCGATAAATATATAACATTTTTCACTGAACAAATAGTGTCGCCAAATTTTTAATGCAAATACAATTGCTACCAACTCTAAATCATGTGTCGAATAGTTCTTTTAATATGGCTTTAACTGTCTAAAAGAATAAGCTATTACTTTACCTTCCTACATCAAAACACAACCTAAATCGTTTAATGACACATCATTGAAAATCACAAATTCCTTATCCGATTCAGGCTGAACTAGAACTGGTACTTCGGTTAACAAGGCTTTCAACTGATTCAAACTTTGTTAACATTTATCAAACCATTAAATTTCACTTCTTTCTATAATAGCCGTGTTATCAGTGTAGCTATCATTGAAAACCTTTTTACAAATATCTGATAATGACTAGCTAACCCCAGAAAACTTTTAACTTTAGAAACATTTTTCGGTGGTTTCCAGTTAACAATTGCTAAAATTTTATTCGAATCAACTCTAATGCCTTCAGCTGATACTATGTGTCCTAGAAAACCAACTTCCTGAAGCCAAAACTCACATTTGTTAAATTTAGCAAACAATTGTTTGTTTCGCAAAGTTTGCAGAATAATTCTCAAATGCTTGGCATGTTTAGTCTCATCTTAGGAATATATCAGAATATCATCTATAAATACCACCAGAAATCTATCCAAATACGGTCTAAAAATTCTATTCATCATCTATAAACACTACAGGTGTATTAGTTAAACCAAACGGCATTACAAGAAACTCATAATGCTCGTACTTGGTTCTGAATGTTGTCTTCGATACATCCAAATCTTTCACTCGTAACTGATAATAGCCCGAACGAAGATCAATCTTCGAGAACACTATGGCACCTTTCAACTGGTCAAACAAATCATCAATGCGAGGCATTGGATATTTATTCTTGATTCTAACTTTATTGAGCTGACGGTAGTCAATGCATAATCTCATCGATCTGTCTTTTTTCTTAACAAACAAAACCGATGCAACCCAGGGTGAGAAACTAGGTCGAGCAAAACTACTATCAGTCAGTTTTTACAACTATGCTTTCAACTTTTTTAGCTCTGTAGAAGCCATTCTATATGGTGCTATCGATATCAGTGTTGTACCCAATATAAGATCTATAGCAAATTCAACTTCTTTGATCGGCAGTGATCCAGGTAATTCCTCTGGAAACATATCAGGATACTCACAAACCACTAGTATTGCTTTAAGTTTCAACTCAAATAGTTTAGTGTTTAATACATAAGCAAGGTAAACATTACAACCTTTTTCTCACATATTTTTGTGCTGACATAATTGATATCACAATAGGTAATCGATTCAAATTATCTGACTCAATATAAAACATGTTACCATTTTAACATTTCAATACAAAATGCTTTCATCTACAATTTACCACAGCATCATGCAGAGTTAACCAATTCATGCCCAAAATCACATCAAATTCATCAAACGGTAATAGCATCAAATCAGTCAGGAAACAATAACTCCAAATCATTAACGGACAGTTCTTGCAGACCTTATCAACTAATACATACTGGCCTAGAGGGTTCGATACTTTAACCACGAATTTAGTGGACTCAACAAGTAAATTTTTACTAGACACTAATTTCGTGCAAACATATAAATGGGTCGAATCGGGATCAATTAAAGCAGTTACATCAGTATCAGTAAGAGAGAAAGTACCAGTAATAACGTCTAGTGTAAAAGCATCTTCGCGTACATGAATTACATAAGCCCTACCTGGTGTTTGTACCTCAGACCTTACAGTAGAGTCTTTCGTCACACCACGGCTACCACTTACATTTCCAAAATTATGAGGTGGTCTACCTCTCGTAGCTGTGTTGCTCAGCCTCGAAGTTTGAATACTTTCTTTTCTAGATTTCTCTGAGAAATCTCTAAGATAATGGTCAAAAGAACCACATCTAAAACAAGCTTCACTCTTCATCCAACACTCACCAAGATGTAGTTTGTTACAATATTTACACTTAGGTTTGATGTTTTTAGCACTACCCACACTCACTACAGATGTAGCTTGAGATTTAAAACTGAGGCGTCGAGTACCTCTATCTCTACTGGAGTATCCCGCAGAAATATTAGAACAGTCGTGATATTTTTTATTTCTTTGAAGCTGGCTAATATGACTTTTCCGTCAATCTTTTTCTTGAATCTCTAGCTTCAGTCTCAGCTTGTCTTTTCTCTTTACTTAGCTTTTCAGCTTTATATGCCCGATCTAATAGTACAATAAATTCTTTCAACTCGAAGATCTTGACTAATAATTTTATATATTTGTTTAAGCCATCTTCAAATCGCTTACACATTGCAGTCTCAGTTGGAATACATTCTCGAGTATATTTGCTCAATCGAACAAATTTTTGTTTATATTTAAACACTGTTATATGACCCTGTTTAAGATCCAAAACTTCTTTACGTTTTTGGTCGAGAAATCTCTGATTGATATATTTCTTTTGAAACTCAGTTTGAAAGAATTCCCAAGTAATCCTCTCTTTCGTCACAACAGAAATCAAAGTATTCCACCACTGATAAGTTGAATCTTTTAATAAAGATACTGCACACTTAAGACATTCAGCTTGTGTACAAGAAAATTCATCAAGAACTCTGATAGTAGTTTCTAACTAGAACTCAGCTCTTTCAGGATCATCCTAAGCTGTAGCTCAGAATTCTTCAGCTCCATACTTACGAATCTTATCAACAGCTGGCTTACCAACTCTAATAAGTTCTGTGCTTTGAGGAATATTAGGAACCGATTGATGAACAGAAGGGGGTAGAGGTTGTTGAGCAACTGGGTTCGTTCGTACAAACTCAGTAAACCATTCATTCATTATCTAAAAGAAGGCTTTTTTAGCCTCTCCTCTTTGGCCCTTAGATACGGGCTTTATACCACTCGAAGCTACTCTATAAACGAGGGCTTGAGCGTTACTCTTAGCTTCTTCGGAATTAGCTTGGTTGGATGACATTGCTATATGAAAACATGTTTTAAAACGGTTAGAAGATATCACACAATCACAAGTTATATAATAGCATGTATAGCTAGACTCATATACACTACGTTAGTTCGAGAATTGACTAAACCATAGCTTTGATACTAATAAATGTAACACCCTTAACCTGAGTCCGTCGCCGAAATAGGGTTTCGAAGAATTTACAGAAAAAATATATAGAAATTTCAAACATTTCACAACATATAATATACATGAAAGAAACCAATCGAAATCATACATATGTCATATATATGAGCCCTCGAGGCCCAAAATACACGCTAGAAACAATGCGGGATTAAATCGGGTACTCAAAGAATTTTTTGAAAAACATTTAAAATTTTTCAAAGTTGCAGCGAATACAAAGCCATGTGGCTAGGCCGTGTGACTCACACGGTCAGGAGACATGCCTATGTCTCAGGCCATGTGGGTATTCGAAATAGGGACACACGGCCGTGTCCCAGCCCGTGTCCATGTCTGTGTGAATATACTGACTTGGGACACACGGCCAAGCCACACACCCGTGTGCTAGGCCGTGTGAGTATACTGATTTAAGTCACACGGCCAAACCACACGCCCGTGTGCTAGGACATGTGAGTAATTTGAACATACTAACTTGTGCAAATTAAAAGATACAGGGGATACATGGTTGTGTCTCCTGGCCGTGTGTCACATACGGCTAAGACATACGCCCATGTCTCTACCCGTGTGGACAAAAATAAGCCATTTTCTAAGCTACATTTCTCACCTAATTTGCAATCAACCTAAACACAACAATTTACATAACAACAAGCCATAACAAGGCATTCAAAACAAGCCAAGATCAAGTCTTAAACATGTATTATTACAACATACAACAAATGTGCCCTTAAGCCCTCAAATGACAATTTAATATCATGTCAACCAATTATTCATATTTACCTAAATAACCAAATGCATATGTGTATAATTATACCAAGTATAATATTTCAAACCAATCATCAATAAACCTATAAATTTCCCATCATTCAACCATTTCAAACACACATTAAATATGATAAGGCCACATATATAAATACCTCAAAATATACCGAACACAAGCCATTCAAATGGCTAGTCTCAACCAAACATTTATCTGCCATCATTGGGCAAAATAACCTATGCATCCCATTATAACCGAATTAATTTACTATAAATTCCAAAAGAACCAATGGATAATGTGAAATAGCTCCGACCAGCTTCCAACCCGTACGAGCTTCCGAATTACTATAAGACACGAAAAATAATACAGAGTAAACATTTAAGCTTAGTAAGTTCATATAATTTGGAATTTAATTTACCATTTATTTACATTTAAGATAAGCATACAAACATATCCAAATCAATTTGGCCAAAAGCCTAAACACATATCCTCAATAGGTTAGCTATGTAAATCACATAAAGGATTCAATACACATGGATGAATTCATCAAGCAATTACATTTCATAAATTTCATGTACACACTGGTAATTATTCATATCGAACTCATATAAATTCATAAAAGATTTTGCCTGTTGAACCATTTAAAATATCGTTAGATACACGGGTAGTACACACGAGATGTACAGAACTAAAATCTGTCAATTCATATTCATGTATGCTCATATGAGTAGTAAACGGAAAGCTCCTCTAAGTTGAATAACGGGAAGCTCATGTGAGTTGAATAACAAGAAGCTCATGCAAGCTGTGGTGTGTCCACAACACATGCAGGACATCAACCATTTGTATCCTACGAATTTCTTAAGGTTCAAACAGGACTCAGTAATTGTCGGATATGTAGTTGGTAATTATTCATGGCAATAGTACAATTCACAAACAATAATTCAATTTAATACATATGAATGTACAATTTAATTACACAAACTTACTTCGATAAGTGTATGTATATACGGAGACAACTAATCTGATATTTTCTCTTTACCTCGATCTAGCTTTGTACGAGATCTATCTAGATCTATATGAATGAATTTAACTCAATTCAATATAATTCGTATTCTATTTAGTCCAACACATATTTTTTCAAAATTATTATTTTTCCCTTATACTTTTAATTCTTTGCAATTTAGTCTCTAGGCTCAGAAAATGACTTTCATACAATTTAATCCTTACTCAAGCTTAGTCGATTTTCATACATATTAATAGCAGCCATGTATTTCACAAAATTTAGAATTTTACCATAAATTTATCATCTTTTCAATTTAGTCCTTAATTGATAATTTCATCAAAATTCTCTTTACAAAAGTTGTTTATCAAAATTCTCTTTACAAAAATTGTTTATCAAAATTCTCTTTACAAAAGTTGTTTATCTAACTACAACCTTTCATTTTCTATCATAAAACTTCAAAATTCAAGCTTTCTCATCAATGGAAAAACCCTAATACTTTTAACGATTTTGCAAATTAATCCCCGAGATAGTTAGATTAAGCTATTACGATCTCGGAAACATAGAACTTATTAAAAATGGGACAAAAATACTTACCCAAATGAGCAGAATAAGCTTGCTAAAATTTAAGCTTCCATGGGTAGAGTTTCCGTCTTTTTTTTTTTGTTTTTTTGGTAAAGATGATGAGAATGAATGATAATATAATAAAATAATTATTATCACCACCTAAATCTTTAATTTTTCCAAAATTAACCTTAAAAATTTATTAAAATTCCAATGATGAATAATTATGCTTATCCACTAACTACTCTAAATGGTTTATTTGCTATATAAGGAACTCCAATTTAAAATTTTATAGCTATTTAATCCCTTTAGCTACTAGAATTCAACTTTTGCACTTTATGCAATTTAGTCCTCTTTATCAAATTAGTCATGTGAACGGTAAAATTTCTTAACCAAATTTTTATATGATATTTCTATCATACTGTATACCATAAAATAATATTAAAATAAATCTTCTTCCAACTTCGGATTTGTGGTCCGGAAACCACTGTTCCGATTTCATTGAAAACAGGTTGTTACATATATATTAATAAAATTATCTTAGTTTGTATTTTTTTAATTTATAATATAATTATTAATATTTATATTTGATTATTTTATATGTTAACAATATATGTGCGTATGTATTTATTGTTTGATTGTTTATTTATTATTTATTAATATTATTTGTGAACATGTTCAATTATATGTTCAATTAAGTTAAATAACATGTTCGTGAACATTAAACATACGAATATGAACATACATAATTTTAAATAAACAGACATAAACAAAAAATTGAAATTCTTAACAAACTTAAAGTAAACGCAAACAAACTTAAAAATAAACAAACGAGCATGAAAAGAAATTTATTTGTTCAAACTCAATTCATTTACAGCTTTAATTATATTATAATAATTTGTTATATATATATATATATATATATATATAAATATAACTGTTAACGAAAAAATGATATGGTTATGATTAAGTCAGTTATTTTTATCCTTTCAATATATAGATAATTGGGTACTGAAATAAATATATGTCATTTAAATCTTGAATTTATGTTTGTAACGTAAAACCTCTCATCACTTTCTGTATTAACTTGTAGACAATTTGTTTTTTGGTTCAAAGCAGTTGAAAAGATGCATGTTTATTGACCATGTCAGTTTTATGTTTTTTCCAATATATTTAATTGTAGGTTTGATGGTTAATGTTTGGGCTTGTGATTCTGGAACCTTCCCTAGTATTTCTTTTTAACCAAATCTAGATTCTTCTGTCTTGTATCAATTTGAATCACTTCATCGCACTAAAATTTTAATTTTTTTTAAATAAATACGCTCTAAAACCTTAAATTGATCCCAACAACTTGAATTCTTTTTTATTATTTATCTAATCATTTAAATTACTAATTAGTAATCCATCATTAATTATCTTATCCAATATCTCTCCTTTTCCACTCTAATTTGTTTTACTTATTAATTTTAGTTTAATTGATATTATTTTTTTAAAAATTAAAATAACATGAATTCCAACATTTTTTTAAATAAGAATTTTAAAAGAATTATAAATAAAAAAAAGTAAACTTTATATTAAAAAAATGTTCTTTTCAAGTGTTTCAGGTTTTACAACTAATAACCAGAATTAAATAGGTTTCAAAGGTTATTTAGGAGAGAGAATTTTTATTCTTGTATTTGAATGAAGAAAGGAAAGAAAGAAAAATTAATGTGTTTGTGGATTTATTATTTTTCCAATCATAACTAAATTTAAAATATTATAAATTTTGTCATACTTGTATATTTTTATATAACAATGTATTCCTACTTTTTTCATACTTAATGATTTTAATAATTTGACTCATATTGTATAATTTAATTTACCACAATCATCCAAAATTTGATCATTATACTTGTCAAATTTTTATATTAAAATGAATAATTTATTTAATATAGATTTTTTTATAATTTAATTTATTTATAACATGTATTCATACCACATCTCAATGCATATAATATTTATTATAGTAATTCAATTTACTTAAGTGGTTTGACTTAAACATTATATCATTGCACACATTAACATAAATATTATTAGGCCAAAGTCGGGTTCTAAACATTTTTCTGATCTCACCCGATTCTAGACTACTTAAACTTATAACATTTTTAATGTTGATTAAACAAAATGAGGTTTTAAGTTTTAAATTTTCAATTTTTGTCCAAATAGTTGATAATGTTGTTAATGTATTTTAATATAATTAAAATATAATCCATAACTAAAAGAATGCAATTGTATCTATTTAAGTAATAAAAACAAAAACAATCTTATACTGATTCAAATTTTTTGAATAATTTTCGATTCTATTACAAAAATAGATTCGATTGTAATTATTACTTAGTCGTAGAGTAGTGATAATATATTTTCTCACGGATAAGGTTAAAGGCGTCAAATACTTGCAATTTCTTCATATCCTGGAAGTTTCACACCACAATTATTTCAACTTATGAGCTTTGGGAGTTGAGGCCCCGCTATTTTGACTCCATTCATTTCAATTATTCCCTTTTGGCTGCTCCTTCCAGTTTCAGCTTCATCTCTATTTACTTTTTTTTTTTTTTTAAGATTTTAATCAGTGTTCTTCCCTTAGATATGTAATATATTTTACTACTAGTATCCAACATTTTTTTTATGCTTCATCTCTATATTTATTCAAGGGATTTCAACCCTCTCTCCATCGAGGCTTTGCTATCATTGAAGCACTTTCCCTTGCAAGAGATTATAGTTTTAGATGCACGATGTTATGCTTTTGTGACTAAATTAAACATTTGGTTTAATTTTTTGTATGGATAAATCGTCGAAGAGAACCTCCAACATTACTTTTCTTTATCTTGATTTGATTATTTTTCTATATGTACCTAGGTTGCCCAATAGAGTAGCTCATGGACTTACTCCTTAGTAGGGGCGCAGGAAAAAGGGGCATAGTGGCCTTCCCCCTCCCTTAAATGGTAGATTTATTATTTAGTCCTTTAAAATTTTATGAAATTATATATTAATTTAATGATAAAATTGTACTTTAATCTCCTAAAAAATTATAATTAATCTTTAGCTCCTTTAAAACAATTTATTGGCTTTATCCTACTCATTGGTCAATTCATGGAGATATTTTTTTTGCATTTTTTGTTTGGACAAACTGGATGTCATTCATCAACTTATACTAGATGCCGTTTTCTTTAAGTTGGCTCATTTTTTGTCCACACTTGAATGTTTGTTTTCTTAAGTTGCTTTCTTGGATGTCATTTTCCCACGTGGCTTTCTTTTGGCTTTATCCTTCTTGAATATTATCTAGATTCATTTCCTCTATTTCATATAGATGTAATGAATCTATTGACAATCTTGGTGAGTTCCAATTCTCCCACGTGTTTTTGATTTCTTCTATTATATGTAATGGAAAATCATCAATCTCCATGTCAGCTATCATTTTTAATAGTTGCACGAACTCTTTGTATCTATCTTCCTGGATATTTCCTGTAACACTCCTAACGTATCCGTCGCCGGAACTGGGTTAAGGAGCATTATCGAAATTCACAGATCAAACTCAGACATTTCATGTCACTTTACATTCAAATCAGATATAAATCATAAATTAATCCTATCGTCCCTTGTATGAGCCCTTAAGGCTCAAAACATACATTAGAAACGAGTAGGGACTAGATCGAGAACTCAGAAAATTTTTTGTGAAATTCCAAAATTTTTCCTATGTGCAGGGGACACACGCCCGTGTGGTCAGGCTGTTTGACTCACACGGCCAAGTAACACGCCTATGTCCTAGGCCGTGTGATATTGAAGTAGGGCACACGCCCATGTCCCTAGCCCGTGTAACTCTCTGTTTTACATTTTATTTAAGTGTAGGGGTCACACGACCAAGTCACACACTCGTGTGCCAGTCGTGTGATCAATTCTAAACACTCTGTTTTGAAATTTTAAGATACAAGGGACACACGGCCAGAATACACGCCCATATGCTAAGCCATGTGTCACATACGGCTGAGACACACGCCCATGTGCCAGCCCATGTGGACAGAATAAGGATATTTCCAAACCTTATTCCTCACCCAAATTTGTCTTCCACCTACATTAACACTTAAACACATTTCAAACCATATCAAGGTACTTAAACATACCAAAATCATGTCTTAAACATGTCGTATTTCCACTTTCAACCAATGTGCCTTTAGGCACCTCAAGTGACTATACATTTTCATATCTACTTATTCTTGTAAATAAATATGCAAACTTACTCAACTTATCAATTTCACTTATATGCATATTTTACCTAATATGCTTAAATTATCAATATACCAACATGATATCTATTAACCAACCATTTAAGCATATACCAACGTGTTATAGCTTCATTTATATATATTAGAATATATTCATCACAAGCCATTCCAATGGCTAGTTGTAACCAAAACATTTACATGCCAACATAGGCTAATCATCCTATACATGCCATTATAACCGTAATTGATTTACCATATATACAGAAATAGGCCAATAGATAGTGTGAATGATCTCCGCCGGCTTCCAATCCAACGTGCTTTTGAATTACTATAGAACAGGGGAAAATAAAACAGAGTAAGCATATAATGCTAAGTAAGTTTGTATAACATGGTAAATAACTTACCATATATGTATGTTCAAAATAAACATGCAAGGCTATCAACCAATTTGGTCACAAGCCCTAAACACATATCGTCACCATGTTAGCCAAGTAAACATGTATAATAGCCCTTAATCATGAATGAACACAGTCATCAAGCATGATCCATATTCATGTAACCACCAATTTATGCATCATTAAATCAGGTAATGTCATTTCCATATATTTCATGTATATATGGGTGATAGTTCATTTCTAATTTATACTATCTCATATAACCGTCAAGAAACATGTATGGGCTTAATAATAACCAAATTTCCATATACATATACTTTCCACCTTATGAATTCAAATAACATATACAAATCATACTCATGTATTTCAATTACATTTCTATAACATTTCGTCTCAAGTTCGGATTATTTCATATCAGAAGTTTTCTCATTAATTCATTTGAAATATCATTATCACCTGAGTAGTACACTCGAGGTGTACAATTCTTTCATCATTAATGAAAATATTTATTGAACAAATTCCATGTTCATATATCATCATCTTATATTTCTATGTATCATGTATCATCATTTTTATGTATTTCAACCAGATACTTGTAATAATTCATTTCGTATTCATAACTTCTCATGTCAGGGTTTTGCCCATTAAATTATTGAAAACATCGATGGATACACAGGTAGTACATTCGAAGTGTACAAATTAGAAACCGTCAATTCATATTCAAGAGCACCCATAAGGACACATAACCAGAGAGCACACTCTCGAGCCACATATCAGGATGCTCAAATGAGCCATGTAACAGGACACTTATTCGGGCTAATCAGGGAACTCATGAGAGTTTTACTCATGAAGCTCATAGAGCTTATCAGATATCTCTGAAGAGATAATATCAGGGAGCATTGGATAAGGTAATAGGGAGTTCAAGCGAACCATGTCAAGAAGCTCATATGAGCTATATCAGGACGCTGACGTAGAGCTACATTTGTGTCTACATTATATGATGGATCACAACCGATCAAGTCATGTAACAGGATGCTCACATAGAGCTGTGGTAGTGCGCAACACATACTAAATCACTACTGATCAAGATGCTCACATGAACTATATAACAGGACGCTCGAGAGGGCTATATTAGGGATTACTCATCTGAGCTAAATCCTGTTTGCAACATATGCAGAACTATATTCATTACAGGAAAATCACGTATCCATCGACTTGCATTTATTCAAATGGGATTTAACATTTTTCAGGCATTATCTGGCATATGATTATTGCATACATTTACAATATTTATATAATTCAAATAAACACATTCCACAATCATTCCAAGCACAAAAGTAACATTTTCATCATTTATCATTTATCGGGCATTATCATTTATTGGGCTTTGTCGGATATATCTTCAGTATCATATATATATTTATACCATTTACATACATAACATTTAATTCAAACATATAAATATACACAATTTAGTTACACGAACTTACCTCGACAAATGTTCGTGTATGTAAAATCTAATAATCCGACATTTTCCTTTTTCCTCGTTCTAACTCCGAATTTGGTCTATCCGGATCTATACGAGAAAACATAGCATCAATTCATGTTCATTTCAATTCAATTCACATCTTTGGAAAAATTACCATTTTGCCCCTAACTTTTTAGTTAATGACGATTTCGTCCCTAGGCTCGGAAAATGAAATTCATGCAATTCATGCAATTTAATCCTTATTCCAAGCCTAGCTAATTTTCACATGTAACATTTACAGCCCATGTATTTCATAAAAATTTTGAATTTTTCCATGGATTTTACAACTTTTCAATTTAGTCCCTAAATCATGTTTTCATCAAAATTCACTTTGTAAAAGTTGTTGATCTATCAACAACCTTTCATATTCTACCATAAATTTCAAAATTTCAGCATATTCCTCCATGGAAAAATTTCTGTACTTTGATATCTTTGCAAATTAATCCCCAAAATAGATCGATTAGATTACTACAATCTTGAAAATATAAAAATTACTAAAAACGAGACAAGAATTCATACCTATTTAAGCTTGATTAGTTTCCTTTCTCTCTCCTACGGTTTTCATGTATTTTGGAATCGAATTTGTGGTCCTGGAACTATTATTCCAATTTTATAAAAAATGGGCTATTACATTTCCAGTATCATATGCCAATATTCTTCTTCCATCAGTTGGAACTCATTTATCATTTACACAAAAAATGGTAAGTTAAAGCATCCTTTTATCTTAATCAATGATATTATATTCCGTATCCAATGGTAAGGCAACCAGTTGGAACTCATATATCATTTACACCAAAAATGGTAAGCCAATTCCCTTGGTCCCAAGATCCAAACTCAGTATACCAAGTTGGTTATGCTGAAATAATAAAATGAGCAGAAAAGCTTTGTTCATCAAAAAATTTGTTGAAACAACAACAAATTCAAGAAATAAAAGATTTTTATAATCCAGGTTTACCACTAGAATTATATAATTTTATTAATGAAATATGGAAAACTCATATTTCTGAACAAAGAGCTAATTTCAGAAGAGTTCTTACTAAGTTTTCACAATTTTTAGTTGAAAAAACAACTAAAGAAAATGAAGCTCATGATTTATTACAAAAATTTATTTTTATATAGAGATTAGGAAGAAATAGAAATCAATTATTTAGATATTAAGGAGATAAATAACCTTCTTGATATATTTCAGTATTTTTTTAATAAAAGAACAAACAGCCCTATTATAAATAAAATGTTTAGGGTATGTTTATATAATATGGCTAAAAATATTTTACCTGTTGAAATATTTACAAAAATAAATGGAGTTATATGCAAACAACAAGCTCAATTTCAAAAAGCTTTTTCAGAATATTTTTTACAAGCCTTTGTTTTTACAAATGATTTAAATGAAAAATTTCCTACTATAAAATTTAGACTTGATCATGAACCATTTGATGTAAGTAGTTTTGAATGGAGTTTTGTTAAAGAAATAATAGTTCAAAATTTCTTTTTTCTACACTTATCAAAACCATATTATTACGTATGATATATGAAGATGACTTTATTATTATTTTCATCTTGACATTAGTAGTCTTATTGGTATAGCTGAACAAGAAAAATTCTATCAGCCATATCAAATTTGGATTCTTTAAAAAATGATTGGAGGACCCAAACTTTTTATAGCTAGAGAAGAAGAAGACATTTGACAAAAAACATTGACAAGTGTTATAATAATCCTAGTTATTATGAAATCCAAGCAGGAATAGACTTGATGACCAAAGCCCAATATTTACTTCAACAAAAAACTTATAATCTTGGGACTGATGGAAAAAGAATATTGGCATACGATATTGGAAACACCCAGGAAGATAGAGACAAAGAATCCGTGCAACTATTAAAAATGATAGCTGACATGGAGATTGATGATTTTCCATCACATATAATAAAAGAAATCAAAAACACGTGGGAGAATTGGAACTCACCAAGACTGTCAATAGATTCATTACATCTAGATGAAATAAAGGAAATGAATCTAGATAATATTCAAAAAGGATAAAGCCAAAAGGAAGCCACGTGGGAAAATGACATCCAAGAAAGCAACTTGAGAAAACAAACATTCAAGTGTGGACAAAAAAGGAGCCAACTTAAAGAAAACGACATCTAGATTCAAACAAAAAAAAGATCGTAACATGGAAGCAAATCAATGTTGTGACAAGACAAAAAAGAAAGCAATGTGAAAGCAACCATGTCAATGATGAGATATTATCCTTATTAGAAAAACTATGCAAGATTCAAAGAAAATTAAATAGAATTCAAAATTTCTCCTATAAAAGAAAAAGAAAGGAAGCCTAAAAAGGGCATCTAAGAAAGTTTAGAAAACCTTTCTTTATCCACTTCTCTCTTATCATCCTATCTATCTTTGTAAAAACTTTTCCTTCACTTCTACTTTTGTAAAAATATTATCTACTGTCTTTCGCATCTATTATCATTCTGTAATTGATATCAGAGCATCGGTGTAATGATACTTGGAGAAATAATATCGTAATATTCATTGTAAGTTCTTATCTTTTATTTACAATTCCGTTTATTTTATGCTTATTTATCTTAAAGCCCATATATTTATTATTCTGTCTTACTATTGCCTGATTATGTCTGTGTGAGACTTTTGGCTTTTTAAGAGTAAAGACATATAAAGATAACAAAAGGTTTTAGGTACCGAAGATAAATTTCATGGAAGAAACTGATTGTCTATACAAAGATAAAATTGGCAATCATGCTATGCATATTGATTCTAAAAATAAAAACAATATTTCAGCTCTCAGTAAATGTTTTAATAGTTTAATGGATATTACTTCTATATATTTTCATAAATTATATAATAAAGTAAAGTAGAACAACAAGTAAATCATTTAGGTTAAGTTACAGAATTTGATTTGAACAACGAATATAAAAAAATCTTATTTGATGTTCATAATAAATTAGAACAAGTTCTTATTAATAAAAATATAGAACAAGAAATAGATTTAGGACATTTATATTCTGGAAATTGTAATATAATATTAACTTTTTCTGAAGAAAAAGATACTTCCTCAGGAGAATCTTATTGTACAAATAAAAGAAATAAAAAACCTGAAAAACAGAAAAGAAAATATATTCATCAACAAAAATATGATTTCCAATCCTATAAACAACTTATAGAACATTGGAAGAATAAATTTATTAAGGCATCTGATAAAAATGAAAGAATAGAATATCTAAAACTAATAGAACAACTTTATGAAAAACATAAAGATTTGTTTACGTTATTTAATTATCATTATATGTTAAATTATGTTACTACAAATAATAGTAGTAGATCTAATAATTCTATCAATTTAGAAGACATAAATGTTACTAGTTATAATTCTGATGAAGAAAATACTTCAACAGATGAGGAAGGAAATATAGAAATACCAAAACCTATGGGTACTTATAAAACAGATCCTTATGAAAAAGAAAAATAGAGCCAGATCTTCAAAAAGATGATTATCTGAGATCTTTTAATAAAAACTATAAAAAAAGTTAAAAATACAACTAGAATTTTTACCGAAAATATTGCTACAAATGAAATAAAATCTAAAAATTTAGGAGAATCCTCTACTCAAACTGTACCACATAGAATAGATTATTTAAATAAAAGAATGTTACTCAAGGAGGAATATATTTAGATCTAATTAATATTCTTATAGCAGATTATGAAAAATTATAGATGATTGGGCACAATCTATGGCTATTGTTGTTAATAACAACAATAGTATGTGGTCAAAAGAAAATTTTCTAAACTATTTTGTTGGAATATTTCAAGGAGATGTTCTACAATTTCTAAAAAGATAAAAAGTATCTGAGAAAAGTAAAGAACAAAAAGGACAGTTAATTAACCAGATGTCATAGCTTTTTAATTAATGTTTGCTCTTACAAGTTTTTCTTTAAAATAATGGTCTATATCGTATTTGGTTTTTAAAATATATCTATTTTTCTCACATTGTTACTTAATTTTTCATTCTATATCATTACCTAAACTATACTTTGTTATAATTTTTTATCCAAAATTTAATGATGTTAAAAAAAAAAAGGGTAAACTATACAGATAGTCATAGAAACATAAAAAAATTTCATTTTAGGCATCTAAAATAAAAAATTTGCAACTTAAGCACCCACATTACATATTTTGGTCATTTTGGTCACTCTTGTTAAAATAAAAAACGACAAGTTGACATGGGTTTTTTTATTTGTATTTTGATTTTCCAAGTAATTAAAGTAAAAATCATGTCAATGTTATTCATTAAATAATTATCAATTTAGTCCTCCAACTTTTAATTCAATTTAAATGAGGTATACAACCCTAAAAAAATTATGTAAAAAATATCATTTTAGTCCAAAACCAAAAGAACTTGTGTCATGGTTTATTCATTGTTGGGGTCAATTTCGATTCTCACCTTTTGTGCTTACTTCACTACTAACTCCATAAAGTCCCTCCCTTAGCTGAAAACATCCATCAATTCAATGACAAAAACGTTGAAGGTAGTCACGACAGTCCTAACAAGCACTAGGAATTGAATGGCTACCATCTCTGACTTCATTGAAATGCATAGCCTTGCTCATTCTCACAAGCAATCCTCCAATCAGAAGCGAATTTTCTAGAAAGTAAGATGAAGCTCAAAGAAGCAAAGCACAACTGATTCGGGAAGAAAAAAAACCCAAGTTGCGAGCACTCCTCGCCCCGCCCCCACCATCAAACCAAAAATTGAAAAGAGAAAATCAAAAATCAAAAATCAAAAGCCTCTATATCAAAAAAAAAAAAAAAGAATGAAAAGAAAATCAAGCAAAAGACTGAGCAAGAAGCAAAGAAAAAATTAGAGAAAGAATAAAAAAGGAAAAAAAAGCATATAGGGAGAACTCATCTTTTAAGGCTTCTCATTTTTTGAGCATCGGAGCTCTATTCAACAATCCAAACAATGAAGGTAGAGAAAAGGTTGAGGAGAACAACATATCTCGAGCTTGCGGCGATCCAATTGTGGACGCTGACGGATCAGAGTTTTTAACATTGAACCTTTGCTTGAGGTTTTGTAAGTTTTGGTCATTTTTTGGGAAAATCTAAATCAAAGGACGGATAGAAGGTGTGGAGAGACATGTTGTTTAGTGATGGTTTTGTGCCCGTCAAAGCACCGATGGTGGAAAGGCTGTAGCTAGGGTTAGAAGAAGGAGGAGAAGAAAAAAAGAATAAAAGAAAACCCAATTTCAAAAGAAAAATATCATGTCAAATTTTTGTTTGAGATTTTAACAGGAGTGACTAAAATGATCAAATTATGTAATATGAGTGCTTAAATTGTAAACTTTTTATTTTAATTGCCTAAAATGAAAAACATATAATTAGGTGATTATCTATGTAGTTTACCCAAAAAACAAATCGCACATATAGCCAATGAGAACACGTCATATTGCATTCCTTTACATATAACAGTTATCCAAAATTTAAAAGATAAATATAATGTCTAATATATATAATTCAAAAAATATATCAAAGTATTGAATTAAAAAGAATTCAAAAATTTCATATAAATTATTTTAAAAATTATAAAAATATTACATAAATTGTAAATAATTAAAAAAAAACTAAAATATGTAAAACATATCTAATAAAATTTAATATCTTTGTATATATATTAAAAATTAAAATAGTCAATTTTAAAAGTAAAAAAAAAAGAAATAAACATATTTCTTATAATTTATAAGTTATAGAAAAAATCAAAATTAAAAATAACTTTTCAAAAAAATTTAAAAAATATATTTAATTTCTAAAAAAAGTTTTAAATTAAAAAAAAAAAGAAAAACAATTGACTGTCAAAAGTAAGTTAATGTAGGCAAATGGTCACATCGTTAATGATATATAAAAAAAGACAGAGAAAAGTGATGCATTCTCATTGATTGAATGTGCCTTTTTTTTTACACTATTAACTTTTAAAATAAAACCTATAATGCGTATGAATAGTTAAAATACCAAAGTATATATATATACAAAGAAAACTTTAAGTACTAGAGTAAATATATATATATATATATATATATAATAATAATATAAGTGTGAAATGATGATATAAAACATAAGAAAGAATTTATGTAGAAGGAAATAGACAACAATTGGCGTATGACAGAATAGATAAAATGTGTTTCTCTGGTAGAAGAATTGGGCATAAGGAGCCAAGCCCAAACCCTCTACACAAACAAGACAACCAAAGATGAAAGCTCGTTCCAACCTTCAAATCACTAAGCTAAACCTTAGCCAAGAAATAACGGGAAAGTCATGGCTAGTAGTTCACAATGTAATCCAACAAGTACAACAAATACAAAGAAATCAAGAGTTCGCATTGCTATCATTGGGATTAGTGGTGTCTTTTTCTTCTTTCACCTCTTTATTATTGTTTCCTTCACATCCAAGAATGAAGGCCCAATAAACTTCATACAGTTGTACCTCCCTCTAATACGTGTTAAAATGTATATTGCAATTTTAAACAAAAGTCGTATACAATAATTTTTATTTTCAAAAATCCCCCACTTCGCATAGCTAAATTATCAAAAGAGTTACTTCGAACTAGGTAAGGAAAAAATTGTTATGGTGTTCGTCATTACTAACTTGCGACCCACTTACTCGACTGGGACCAACTTGACTTCAATAGTGATAGCTTACATAGTTTACTTAATGAGTTTGCACGTGGTGGATTCGCATCATCATGCAAGCGAATCCACACTCAGGGAACACGTGTTAACCATAAAATAGGGTACATGTTGGTATGCATAGGAGCCTACCTAGGACGCCGCATCCAAAAACCGTATCATATAAATAGGAAAATTAACCTCTTTGAGGGAGATACTCACAAAAACACTCAACAAGTTACATATAATTAAAAATAATTTTAATCAACTTCGGTCAAAGATATATTAAGGGTGAAAATAAGCAGATATCTTTTGTGGGAAGGATATCATGTTTTTATTCTAATCCCTTAAATTACTCCCAAAGATTTTGCTATTCAATATAAGAATATTTGAATACAGGCAAGTCTTGATCCATTCTCTATTACTTACTCGAATTTGACTTGTCTAGTAGCAAGTTTATTTAAAACTTTTTAGTTTAAAGAGGGTTTTTCAATCATTTCTCTGAGTTGGATACGGTAGAGACCAGAACTTGAAGGTTGTGATTATTTTGGTTCGATTGATGTTTAAATCACTTTCAGCCACTAACATTTTCTATTGAGATTAATTTAGGTGTACTTCTTTACCATTCTTTTTAACCCGATTTCACTTCTCACACATAGATTGATGGGTTTTGATCATCGATATATTTTTTCTGCCACGTCATGGTACATACCAGTGTTCTAACGTGAACTCTATAATTATTTGGCTAGAAACTATTGGAAATTTAAAGACAAGGGTTGGTTGACTACTTGGATGAATAAATATCATCAGCGTGTGAAATATTTCTTATGGCTTGTTTCGAGGGAGAGAAGTTATCATGAATGCTATACAAGAAACCTAACTATGGATGCATACTATGCTCCATGTGGTGTTGGCTAGATGACTACTATGCATGTAATCAGCTACCACCCTGTGGCCAATGCAACATGGAAGCATATTGTTCCAAGTGATAAAACACAAACATGTATGCCTAACTTATATTTATATGGGACATTATTTATTTAAAATATTTTACATTTTTATATTAATTAATATGGTAATAACCTATATTACATGATAACTTTGGATGGAAAATTTGGGTGGTACATTATAGATTCTCTATTCGATGAGTGGTGCTAAATCTTTGTCCGATGATCGAATTGGTGAGGGAGAAGACTCCACCGCTAATCGTAATACCAAAAAAGTTTGATTTAAAGATGGAAGTGATGACTCTTTGGCTAATGCGGTGGTTGACTCGTCACCGATAAACGGAGTTTCTTGGAAAGATAAACTACTGGGAGGATTGGACTCTAACTCTCCTAATAGTGCTAATAATTTTGATTTAGAGTTTGAAGAAAAGGATATTCGGATATTTAACCTTAATAGTATTCCTACCATTGACTTCTCGGAGAGCATTACCAAAATCTTGATCAAAAGAATGGAACTCACTGTAGTGGTTAAGTTACTTGGGCGTAATATAGGCTATGGGACTCTGCTTAACCGTATTAATAGTCTCTAGAAACCTACACACTCTTTTCATCTCATGGACATTGCTAATAAATATTACCTTGTTCGTTTTTAGTGCAAGGTCGACTATGATGTGGCGCTGACACAAGGTCCTTGGATAGTGTTTGGGCACTATCTCACGGTTCAACCGTGGTCTATGGACTTTAACTCGACCAGACCTTTCCCATGTAGCGTGTTAGCTTGAATCCGATTTTCAAGGCTACTGGGATTCCTGTATCAAAAAAAATCCTAAAAGAAATTAGAGGTCTAGTTGGAGAAATGATTAAACTTGACATTAAATTTGATGATAGAGAAAGAGGTCAATTCACCCCGAATGGTTGTTTTCGTCGATTTAAGAAAATCGCTTACCTCTTAAGTGCTCGTCAATGGTCGTCTCCAACGTGTGGAATTCAAGGCCTTAACCTAGGTATGTTTCTCTTGCAGTAAATATGGACATCTTAAAAATTTATGCCCCTCTTCTTTGGTAGATCGGAGAGGTCACGATGGTGTAGAAACTTCCAAAAACCCTTCGAATAGTGGAACAAATCTAGCGACGAAGAGTGGTGCTTTACCGATGATAGGGGAATCCTTTGGCCTGTAGATAGTGGTTGAGTGCAAATCTCGACGCAAACAGGAGGGGTTTCGCGGACAAAAGATGCAAATTTTAGATGGAAATTAGGAGGGTAAAAGTTGCCTTCAATGGCTCTTAAATCTGTAACGACAAATTTGAATGCACCTTTTAAGGAACTGGATGAAGCTATGTTTATTCAAGGGGACTTTATTAAGAAAATTAAAAGCAAAGAAATAGGCCAAGGGACTAGGTCGGTGGCAGTGAGTAATTTAGACAAAGGGTTATCGGGCTGCGTTGGTGAATGTGGGCCAGACTCCAATCCTGGGTCTTTATGGGACATAAATGTGGGACATGAGTTGGGATTAATAACTCATTAGTCACTACAAATTAGCGCTATGGCCCTCGATAATTCAAGGCCCTATTCGGGTATGGATCTGCTCCAAATAAACAATAAGGCCCCGTTAGAACGCCTTGATTTTCTGAATGCTGGAGGCCAGACTTCACCTGCCATTAATTTGGGTCTTCCGCAAATGGATAATGGGGCCTTGATGGACTGTCCTAACTCTGAGAGGGTTACGGCCTAGATTTTAAAAAATTCTAATTTGGGCGTGGAGGGTGCAGCGGGTTCTAGCAAAAAAGGCCCATCAATTCCTATTTCCTCATCAATTATTAAGTCTTCCTCTTTGCACTCGAATCCCACTTTTGAAAAATCTCATGTGGCTAAAGTGGGGTTAATTTCCAATGCCCTTGACCTTAAAAAACATTCTGTGGTCACTTTCCAAGAAAAGATGAATAATAAATCCAAATCAAATGTGCGTGTGAACTCTCCAAATATTTTTAAATGACATAGTGTTGAGGATAGAAAAGGAATTGGACTTAACGGGAAATCTTTATTTACTTCTATTTGTGGACGCAGGAGAAAATTCAAAATGGCCAGTAATTCACGAGTCTCCCTCCTTGAAGCTATGGGCTCTATGGCAGAGCTCATTTGTGTGCAATTTAAAATTTCTACAGATAAATCGGATGTTTGAGCCACTATTTTCCTTTTCGAGGTTAGTTTTTTTCTCATATTTATTTTATTTATGAATTTTACTATCTTTTATTGGAATTTCCAGGGATATGAAAGTTTTAAATTTGTTAGAGTCTTCCATGAATATAATCGTGATCATAGTTCAGATTTGATCGGTCTCTTAGAAACTAAGGTTAGTGGGGAGAAAATAGATTTGGTTATTGCCAAGTTCAGTTTTCATAATTCTCATCATATGGAAGCAGTCGAATTTTTAGGGAGTATCTAGATTGGGTGGAAGGATTCGGTTTGTGTGGAGATGCTCCATAGCCATCCCCAATTTTTCTTAGTCAAAGTCAATGATAACTCTTTTTGACATCCTTTTCTGGTCTCCTTCGTGTATGGCAGTCCTAATACTTAGAAAAGGAAGCACCTTTGGGAGGTTTTGCAAAATTTTATCACATTCAATGGGTCCCTGTGGGTCGTGATTGGTGACTTTAATGCCATACTCTCTTCTAGTGAGAAAAAAGGAGGATGAATTTGGGGGAAAATGTGTCATTTCTTTGGAAACTTTAGGGATTCAGCACAACTTTATGATTTAGGCTTCCGGGGTTCGCAGTTCACTTGGCAAAGAGGAGGGATTGTTGAGCGTCTGGACAGGGCTATATGCAATATTGCTTGGAACATGAATTTTCCTAATTCTATGGTGACCCATTTACCATGGCTCAAGTCTGATCATAGGCCTCTTAAATTGTCTCTTTTTCCTGAGACTCATTCTTTACAAGGGCGCCTGTTCAGATTTTTAGCTGGTTGGATTGAACATCCCTCCTTTTCTGAATTTGTTAAAGAGAATTGGAGGTTGTCTACAAACATGTCTTCCATTCACTATCTGTTCACTAATCGAGTTAATATTTGGATCAATGAGGTTTATGGTCATTTTTTCACTCGTAAAAAACTCATGTATCATAAACTAGAACATATTGAGATCGAATGAAAAGATCTAACTCGGAGTTTCTTCAACATGTCGAGATGGATGTGAGAGAATAATTGAAAAATGTTCTTCATCATAAAGAGACTCTTTGGAGACAAAAAACACACTGTGATTGGTTGGTTTTGGGGGATCGTAACACAAAATTCTTTCACTCACGCACGCTGAAAAGACGTAAGCAGAATAGAATTACTGCTTTGAAAAATGATTTAGGGGAGTGGATTATGGATGATGATCAACTGAAGCATGAAGAGGTTAACTTTTACTCTAATCTGTATAGCGAGCACCCTGGATCAAAAAGCGATTTCCCTCCTGTCGAAACCATTTTTTTTGAAAAACGGGGGTCGACTTGCTTGAAAACGAAAATTAAAACGGGAGTCGCCACCGATCTTTATTAGGTGTGATCGGATCACCTTCGTTTTAATAAAACGTCTTGGTTTACTAAAACGGTATTTTTAGTCTATGAAATTTAAGAAAACAGGTTCGGGAATCGGTTACGTGCAAGGAAGGATTAGCACCCTCGTCACACCCAAAATTGGTGCCTAATTGATTAATTATCGTCTATATGTCAAAAGCTTGAAAGTTTGAAATAATTTGAAAATACAATCCTTTTTTTACATTAATGATGATTTTACTTAAAAAGTGCTTGAGTAAACCGAACCATGTGTTGAGGACCCTCTCATCTCGAGGTAACAAAAATGTCACATCCAGTAAGTTAGGACACGACACTTTGAATTTCTGAGAATAAGCTCGTCCTTTAACTTTTAAAACTCATGCATTAAAATTAAAAGGGTATTCGGCCATCTAGATCCAACGAGGAAAAATCACAACCCTGTAAGTGAGGGCGCAATTTTCTCGAGTTTCCAAATGTAGAATATTGCATTTATCCTTTTTTAAAAGTTTTTGAATAGTAGCGATTACAAAACCGAAACGATGCGTGCTATTTAATTTGTTTAGGCAATTAAATACAAATGTTATGAATGACAAATAACATGAAGCTATGAATAAACGAATTATGATATATACAACGACAATAATCATACGTTATTGAAATGCTAACATTAATAATCAAAAGGATGAAATGACATAAAAAATAAAATAAATAATTAGACAACTTTAAATAAAATAAAAAAATACACAGAGAAAATTTAAAGTGAAGAGTATAAAACAATTTAAAATAATCAATATATAAAATGATAAAATAATGTATAAGGCAACTTAACATAAATAGTTTATAAAACGATTTAAGAATACTACATGAAAGTTTGAGGTGAATAATATGTGAAAAATAAATTTAAAATGGGATATGTATAAAAAAATATATACAAAACAAATAATATATGAAATCTTAAAATAAATAATAATCAAAAGATTTACAATAAATAATAAAACAATTTACATGTAAAATCGTGTACTAAATAATATATAAGGGATTAAAAATAGAAAACGTATATAAAAAGGTTGGAAATAAATAACATAAAAAATATTTCAAATAAAAATGCGCAAATAGTTTAAAATAACTAATATAACAAGCTTAAAATAAATAACATATATGGTAGTTTAAGCTACATAATGTAAGTAAGTTTAAAATATATAATATGTAAAAGTTTAAAACAGATGATATATGTAAACTTAAAACAAATAACATGTAAAATAGTTTAAAATAATACATAATGAAACAGATAAATGATTGAATTAAAATCAAAACAAAACTAAGGGTATAAATCGAAGAATAGGCCATTAAGGACCGAAATGCAATACGCTTAAAGAATGAGGGTTTGATTGGACAATATTCCCAACCCTCTATGCGCAGTGTTCAAAGGCCAGTCTTCAAATAACCGGAGGACCAAAATGAAACAAAGACAAAATCCTGTGGCAAAAATCGAAAAGAAAAAAGGACCTCAATGAGACGCGCTGCAAAGGCGGAGGACCCAATACGCAAATAGACCAGAGGTCAAAAAGGCGCGGATCCCCCTTGGAGCGGGTCAGGTCACATGGGTCTAGGCCTTATACGGAGTCGTTTGAAGGCCACTGAAATGGCCCTAAACGACGCCGTTTCATTTATTCAATAAAGGGCCAAATTTTTTTAAAAATTTTTAGTTACTGCGGGTTAAGAGAAAAAAAAAGCTTAAAAGCTTCCCCCCTTCTGTTAAGGTTTCGGGTTCACTTCGGCGCCGGCCTTTGAGCCCCTTTCGGCGGTCTACTGCACCACCGATATGTCCGGTGGTCAACAATAGACAACGCGCACTATTTTTCCCCCATTCAAGGCGTCTTTGAAGGCCGAGATCACTCAACCAAGGGAGCTCGAAAGTAAAGTACCTCTTTCCCTTTGGAACCAACGCCGACGACGGAGGAAATCTTCGATTACGCATCCACGGGGTAAAGGTAAGCCTACATTTCTTCCCCTTTTCCTTTTTTATCAAACTAGATTTGAAAACAGAAAGTGAATAATAAAAGAAAATGTAAAAGAACAAGAATATGAAATCTAAAATCAATCTTTTCTTCTTTTTTTTTTTTTTTTTTGCTTTTTGATTTCTTGAATCCGTGTATCCCCTAATACATTTGTTATTGGGCTTCTATATAGCCGAAAGGGAAGATACAAAATATTAAAATTTTCATTTTGTTTCTGTCACTGTCTTTGCGTGTTGGTGTTTCTGTTCCCCTTTGGGTTTGTTTGCAGTCGTCGCCAAGGGTCAACGGGGGTATGTACTTCTATTTCGGTGTTAAGGAACAGGCGTAGCTGAGCCTCAGGCATTGGAGGAGCAGGCGTAGCAGTGCCTCGGGTGCTAAATGTGCTACAGATCACGTGGAGGGTACGGCGCTAGGCAACTCTAGGGTTTCGGCTTGGCTGAGATTGGTTTAGGCGTTAGGCCTATCGGGCCACCAAGGTTTTGGGCTAGGGATTTGTTTATAATTTGGGCTAAATGTTTTAATCGGGCTTGTAAAATTGGGTTTGCTGGGCTTTTGGACTAATGTAATTGGGTCGGGGTTTGTGATTTGAGACTGTTTTATTTATTATTATTATTTTTTATTTGGTTTTGGTTTATGGTGGCCGGGCAATTTTGGGCCTGTACATCTCCTGTGGCTTTTTCGTGTCTTAAAGATAAGGATTTTAATATTCTCAATAGGAAAGTGTCGGATGAGGAAATTAAAACCGCTCTTTTTGATATGGTACCCTTGAAGGCTCTAGGGAGTGATGGTTTTCATGCCTTGTTTTATCAAAGTCAATGGGATCATGTCGGTCCCTCGATCTATGCATGGGTTAAAGAGGTCTTTGAAGGAAAACGTATTAACTCGAAGTTAAATAATTCTCTTCTTCTGCTCATCCCTAAAATTTAAAATCCTGTAGAGTTCTCCTAATTTCGGCCAATCAGCTTATGTTCTGTTCTTTATAAGCTGGTCATGAAGATCATTGCCAACCGTTTCAAAGTGGTCTTTCTGAGGTTCTTAGCCCCTGAGCAAGCTGGTTTTGTTGCAGGTAGGAATATCATTGATAACATTATCATTGCTCAAGAGATAATCCATTCCATGAAACGTAAACAGAAAAACAAGAAATGGATGGCCATCAAAATTGATCTAGAGAAAACCTTTGATCGAGTACAATGGGATTTCATTGAGGCGTCGCTCCAAACTGCAGGTATTCCTGTTTTCTTACAAAATATTATTATGTCTATTATTTCTTGTTCCGCCATGCAGGTCTTGTGGAATAGGGTCCTAACCTAGAAATTTCGATCAGCTAGGGGAGTTCATCAGGGATATCCTCTATCTCCCTATCTGTTTATTCTTTGCATGGAGTGGTTAGGTCACAGTATCCGTAAAGCTATTGATGTGGGTAATTGGTCCCCTATTAGGCTATCCCATGGTGGCCCACCTTTATCCCATCTTTTCTTTGCTGATGACTTGATTCTTTTTTGCCATACTGATGAAAACCAAGCTTGAGTTATTAAAAGTATTTTGGATGAGTTCTGCGGCTATTCGGGTCATCGGATCAATTCGTAGAAGACAAATATCTTTTTCTCAAAAGGTGTGGATGATAACTTAGCAGAGCATATCAGTCATTTCTTTGGTTTTCAAAAAGTTACCAATTTGGGGCATTACCTTGGAGTTCCACTATTTCATGACAAAGTCACTAACAGTACCTTGAATTTTGTGGTGGAATGGGTGCGTAATAAGTTGTCTAGCTGGGAAGTAGTCAGCTTTCTTTAGCTGGAAAGGTTACTTTGGCGTAATCTGTTCTTCTCTCGATTCCAAGTTACTTTATGCAAACAATTATGGTTCCCAAAGGTGTCTATGATGAGATCGAGCGCATTATTCAAAATTTGTCTGGGGAGCTCATAATGGCAATTCAAAGACGGCCTTAGTTAGTTGCGACTCGGTGTGCCAACTTAAATCTCACGGAGGTCTTGGTCTTAGACAGCTTAAGGATCACAACACCTCTTTCATGATGAAGGTTGGTTTTAACATTGTTTCTAATACTAATGCTCTTTGGATTCAGGTTCTTCGATCAAAATATAGAATCCCTAGCGGTTTACCAGATGATTTGTCAATGAGTCGGTGTTCCTTTTTATGGAAATCTATTTCTAAGGCGTGGCCTATTATTCGTGAGAACTTAATATGGTCAGTTGGAGACGAGAATAGCATCATGTGCTGGCATGACCCCTGGATTCCCAATTGTGGTCCTTTATTTAAATTTATCCCTTATTCTGCTAACCCTTTTCTAGATTGTTCTCTTAATAATATGGTTGCAAGTGATGTCTCTTGGAAGCTCGATTGTTTCCAACCTTGGGTTCCTGAGGAGATTATCAACAAAAAAGTAAGCATTCCACCACCTCATCCTTCGTCAGGTCCAGATTAGATTATTTGGGAGCTACCTCGACCGGCTCTTTTTCTCTCAAAAGCGCTTATGAGAAGATTCGTAGAGGGACTTTTAATTTAAAAGATAGGCTCTGAAAAATACCATGGAAGTATCAAGGCCCTTATCGGATTAGATTTTTCATTTGGTTGGCTTTTAAACAACACCTCTTCACAAATGCTGAGAGGGTAAGACGAGGCTTTGAGAGTAGCAGTGCATGTAGCCTTTGTGGATACGAGTATGAAGATGTTTTGCATATTCTCAGAGATTGTAATGCTACCAGAGGCATTTGGGACAAGCTTATTCCACAGCAAGATCTTTCTGCTTTTTATTCCGGATCTTTTCTCGACTAGATGAGGAACAATCTTTAGAGCCACTCTTCTTCTTAGGGTGGAATTGATTGGCCATGTCTCTTTGGGATTATTGTGTGGCGTATTTGGAAAAACCAGAACTTGTCCATTTTCCAAGGCATTACATGGAGTGCTGACGACATTATTAAAATCTCTTACAATTGGGCGAGGCAATTTTCCTCCTTTTCAAGGAATCCATCTCATAAAGTGCGAAATCACGTTCAACATTGGCCCTTACCTAACAGCTGGGTGAGTTTCAGTACAGATGGTTCGGTGAGGTTCGATGAAGGCTTCGCTGTAGATGGTGGTTGTGTGAGAGATCATAATGGTGAATAGGTCATTGGGTTTGCTAAATACTTGGGCAATTGCACCGTTTTGGAGGCAGACCTTTAGGGAATTCTAAATGGGCTAAATCTTATTCTAGATAGGCGTTTCCGAAAAATTCTAATCCAAACTGATAGTATTGAAGTAGTTAATGTCATCTTGGAGGACTCTCCAGAACTTTCTCGCTCTACTTTGGTTAAGAAAATTCATTTCATTTTGAGAAAGATGGATTAGTGGAAAATTCAGTATATCCCCATAGAGGATAACTTAATTGCTGATAGTTTGGCAAAATCAATTCATACTAGGAGCCTAGGTTTAAGATTGTTTGAAGATCCTCCTTTGAGGGTCTAAGTTGTTTTCTTTGTATTTCTTTTCACAAAAAAAAAAAAAAAAAAAAAAAAAACTATATTACATAAATTTTGATATATTTAAGTAATTGTAATTTTAATGAACTTAAAACTTGTTTAAAAGTAGGACCAAATTGTTGGAAAATTTTTCTTTCCCCTAACCTAAATGCCATTTCCATTTACTTATATTTGGTGTTTGTTCGCAATAAATGAATAAACTGGATGTGATAAAGCAACTTTTCCTCAACTATACAAAAATATATTCCCAAAACTACAATTTCTTTTTCCTTTTGTTTACAGTGTGTTACAAAAGTCTAACTTCTCTCTCGTGCTATAGGCTTTTTTGTGAACACCGTAACCTAACCGGTGAGAACAGTGCAGTGAGTCGGGCATGATCGGAAAGGTGGTAGTTCTCGGGCCATATCCCCTTCTCCACTTCGCGGGGGAAGAGAATCGCATTCTTTACTGCGAAACCGAAAGCTTCTTTTGTGATGCCTTCGTTCGAGTCCTCTGAGTTGCTATCTTCATCTACATGTTCTGAACATGTACAGTACCAAATTCTCTGCAGTAATAATGTCAACCAGTTATTAATCATTTTAACAGAGACTGTTCAAATCTTTTTACAAGAGAAAATTCGCTTAAATACTACATTATCTAAAACACATCAAATTATGTTATCAAAACTTATCACCATTTGATCAAGGAAATCTGTAACTGGTAAAAGGCATAAATTAGAGATGCATACTTTAAATTCATCGTAGTCTAGAACACCATTTCCATCAACGTCTGCTTGGACCCAAAGATCTTTCATCTCCTGGAAACTTAGTCCATGAGAAAGACTGGTTAACTTTAGCTGTAGATGATTAGGAAACAATGAGAACTTCATCTTTATCACTCCCATCATAATAATCAGATCAAGGAAGTGAATGAAAAATACCTGTTTAAGTGCATCACAGAAATCCGAATATGTTATGTAGTTTCCATTGTTGTCGGCCCTTAGAAAGTCAAAGGCATCTTTTTCATTCAATGAAGCCTTTTGAAGTTGATACTGGAACCAAGAAAATGGAATATTAAGTTTTTAATATCGAAAGCATGTTAATTCCTGATATTCATTTGCAACATAAGAAGGTAAAGAAAACAAATGTCCTCATCATGCTACAAATCATAAGAAACATAAATGAAGGTATGAATCAGAGAGATCGGCAGTGGATTCGAATTCCCAAATCAATCACTTGACAGTTTCATCAAGGGAAGCATGGATCGTAGATTAGACAAGCAGTTATAACGCATTAGGTTATAATTTAATCTAGAAAGACAGAAGTTTGAATAAAAGTGTAATATGGAAATTGCTGAAATAACCTTTATTATACCGAAAGCTGCTTCAGCCCAACTTATCTTCAATGGTTTCATTGACTTGTTAGGGTTACGAAGCCATATGAAATCAACACCACAGATGTTTCCTCTATGATTTCGATGGCTAACCCACTGCATGATGTACGATGATAGATCCAACACATTTAATCAGTACCCACTGCATACTCTAACAATATAACGGTATATTGATACAAAGATGCTAAAATGTGAAATCAAATGTACTAACCTTGTGATCACTGTCTGTATATTCATGAGCAATATCGTACGATGAAACAAATCCCTGGGACCTGAGGAATTTGTAAACATGCCCACGCTTGCTTCCATTCCAGTCACTACAACACCGAAAACATTATACAAAACATATTAGAGCACGCTCATATGAGGAAATCATGAAACAATAAAACCAAACATTATGCTTACCCGCAGAGCATGACAGGCACCTGGCTGAGTTTGTTTTCTCTCTGATATGTTTCAAGATATTGTAGTATTTTATAAACCTAAGCGAAGAATGCCATAAAAAGAGGTAAGTAATCGAAACAGAAACTGGGGAGTCATATAAAGGCATATCCTAGAGGAAGATAACATCTACCTGGTGCAGTCTTACGACGGATAAACTGGAATCGTGAGGAAATAACAGGTGGGTGTTCACAATAAGAATTTCTTGTTGCATACTATCATCATTATTTTGCAAGAAAGGGATGACCAATTGAACATGTAACAACTGAGCGACACGGTCTCCGAAGTCATTGAAGAGCAACTCTCTATAATTTAAAACCCTAAAGTACCCCTTGTGAATGGCAGTCAGCAAGCCTGTCGTAGAAAAACTAACATAAATTCTCAAGTTTGAGACTAGTAATGAATACTTCGAAAAGTTATAAAATGAAAACAAAACATCAAGCACCACAGTAACTGAATTAAATCTTTCAGGATAGTCTGTACACATTATTAGGACTGCTAACAGCCTAAAAGATATCCCCGTCGTCTTCCCCCGGCGTTAGTAGCTGAAAAGAGAGAAAAAAGGAAAATATGTGAACTATAGAGGAACCAAGTTCGGCCCTCGAAAGGTTAGAAAAATGGCTATATTTCTGTTTACTGTACTCTATAGGAAAAGACCCAAATGGAAGGCCCAAAGACTGACAGCGAAGAAGTCAGACATGAACCATCAATATGAAGAATAGCAAGTTGCATCAAACTAATATTACAACAATTTTGTGTTCAACTCTCAGATTCTTTAATGACTTTGAGTTTATTTAAGCTTAATTTACTAATAGTCAGGAAAACAAATAGGAATTTGTAAGCAAAATCTCAAAATTTTGCCTTCAACATCGGAAGAAATCAGTTGAAAAAACATGTACCATCTCCTCGGTTGTTGGTTCTTGCAAGCTTGAAGGTGTCATAGCCACTAGCACCAAGCCTTTGTTCGTACATTTGTACCAATTCTTCATTTCCAACCCAAAATTCCTATCATTGAACCAAAAAGCACATTAAATGGAAGGCTTAAGTTATCATACTTGAAATTAAGGCTCTTAATATAAGGAAAGAGTCATTTCTTATTGAAAAATTCATACACCAAAAGTCAATCTGATGAGAAAGAGAAAGCAAAAGAAAGGGGCACATGAAACCCACCTGGAGACAGATAATGGAGGAGCTTTCATAAAGCAACCAATCTACAATCCTCTCATTTCTTGCTAACCAAAATGCTCTGAAATCACTTTCACGTACGTTCTGATTCTGTTCCATCACCACCCCAAATGAAACGACGAATTAGCAAAATTTACAAACAAAAAGATGACAATGAAAGAGAAAGTAAAATACAAGGGAAAGGAGAAGAAGAAATCACCTGCTGGTCCAATCGCTTGTAGATAGGTGCCAAGATGTTGAAGGTGGTACAAGAAACGCAAGGCTCGGAAACTGAAGAAAATTTACCACTTTTTGTCCTCAAAATCGTTCCCCTAAAAGGTATAGACTCGTTTTCACTTGAATCCACATTAGCAAATTCTGGGTCTTTAAAGAAACTTGCCAACATTACCTTTCAAAAAAAAACAATCATTAACAAGATAAAAAATTGAAAGAAAAACAAAACCCAATGTAACAAACAACACAACGATTCCAAATTCCATCATACCATTTCAAGTTATAGCTACTCTGATTGTTGTTTGCCTCAAGCAAGTAGAAGAAGATAAATGATAGAAGGGGTTGTACAAAATGAAAGGTTTTTAAAAAAGGGTGATTTAATTCAACTTTGATTTAGGCCTTGGCCTGGGCTTGTGGACAGAGTTAGATGCAGGTGCAGTATCATGAATTACTATGGTGGAGATGATTTGATTTTATACAAGAAAAAGTAGGAGAAATGATTGATCGAATTCAGGGGGAGGAGGATGGTGGTTTTTGTTATGATTTGTTGTTTCTGTTTTTGTGTTTTACTACAAGAAGGGTCCCATTGTTTAACCTTTATTTTTGGTTTTCCTGCTAAACAGCTGGATATGGCCAAGCTAGATATCCCTTAGGCTGTATCACTTTTTGGGCTATTTTAACTGTCCCTTTTTGTGTCTTAACTGTAATATAAGAACATTCCAATTTGTTTAATATGGAATTTTATTTTATTCTTGGTAAATTATTTTCTTGTTTGAATTAAAATCGAGTTGTATTTAACAAGAAAGTAAGTATCATGATATTTTATCATCATGCATTTGAAAATTACATTGAACTCGTCAAAACATCCTATTTTTATCAACTTGAATTTAATTTTTTAAATAATTTTTTAACAACGTGTTTGCTTCTTCTTTTTTTAACCATATTAGTCGTAGAAGGTTTAAGAAAAATACCAAAAAGAGGGTTTTTTTTTTTTTTTTTTTAAATGTTTTTCAAATGAAAAGAAAATTGCACATGCACCGACTCCTTCTTGAAGGCCTTTTTTAGCACATGATTGAAAACAATTTCTACATATGACAGGAATACCTTATACAAATATATATCACGGGTAAAAAATTAATTGCAAATATATTTAGAAGTTAATATAAAGTTGAAGGTTTATAAATTTTAGCCAGGTTTTATTAATTTAATATATAAAAAACTCTTATAATAATATATTTTATTTTGTAAAAAGTATAGTTTTAAGTATATATAATATAGTTTTAAAAAAATAGTTAATAACGCCTTGGTTTAATGGTAAGGTTAAGGTTGTAGGATCAAAATTTTTCATATTTAAATTTTATCTAGATTCTTTCTTAAATTTATTATGGGTTTAAGTTCTACTATGTGTGGATTATAGCTAGATTTATTTCGGTTCTAATCTGATTGGACTTTACAGTGAGTTGATTCTGATTCTAATATAATCGCTCAAACATATTTTTTCTTATTCTACCATACTCGTAAACTCTTTCAAATTGAGAAATATATCAAAACTTTATATATCAACTTTATTTTATTCTATTTTACTTTTCTTTTTTTCTTTTTTTATTAATTGTTAATTGTTAATTGTTGTTTGATAAGAAAGAAAATATTTTCGCTCATTAATTACTATTTTATTAATTGTTATTTGAGAAGAAAAAACATCTTTTGTACTCATTAATTACTATTTAAATTAAGTAACATTAAAAAAAATTCAAGTTAGGTAATTCGAAGTGTTTACTATTTAATTGGAGATAGAATTTTTTTTAAAGGTAAATTTTGGAAAAAAAAATAACACAACACTCGTCGTAAACAGTAAAGTCATAGATAGTGAAAGACAAACTCCATCAACACAACAAAAGTTTTAACCTCAGTATCAATAGAACATTATGACACGTTGACAATTGACTTTGTCACAACTCAAGCACGACATATCTGGAGTGATTGCAAGTACTTAATATGATAAAGAAATCAACCCCATATGGTTCAAAGCGGTGAATAAAAATCGACAAAAGAATCTAGCATTCACCAAACTATAGAGGGTAACAACAAAATCATCCCCAAAATCACTTGTAAAACTACTATTACATGCATAAGCAATACTAAAAAAGTGCTACAATAGCAGACAAAAATTTTTAAAACTGAAGAGTTATTAAACAATGGAAAAACAAACAAAAAATATATAAAACTTAAGATAACACTGGTCCAAATTAACACGTGAAATCATTTATTATTCTATACTTTCAAAACAAAAACAGATTAAGAAGTAGACAAAGAGCCACCCACTTTTCAAGAAAAAACTACTGGTGGTCGGTGGAGTTTTAGTGAACGATATGCACCGTCATCTGTCCATCACAACTTGTAAAGACAACAAAGATACTCACAAAAGATATCTGCAAATTGAAAAGATAGAAAACATGTGTAGCGAATGAGAAGAAGAAAGAAAAGAAAGTAATCGGTGAGGAAAAAGGCAGGAGGTAACCAACTTGGTGACTGAAACCAAGCAAAACAAAAGATAAAAGCAAACGACTTAGAAAAAAAAATTAAAGTTCTTAATACATGATAATTCTTTAACTATGTAAAGTTAAAAAAGTACACTATAAAAAAAGTATACTATGTAATAACCCATAAAATAGAATAAAATAATTAACAATATCAATATTTTTTAAAGAACCGGACAAATTTCTATCAATATCAATAAGTAGAATCAATATTTACAATAGACATGACTTCATGTGACACTTCAACTAGCTAAAATAGTGGCTCGTTAATATGAATGGTGGATTTAACAAGTTAGTTGGCCACTTGATTACCACCTCGAGATACACGACAGTAGAGGCAAGAAATGAAATGCTTCTCCTCCATTTTGCTATTCTTAAGCGCTACACTTATCTCTAAAATACCCGTATTTGTAAATTCTTTCAAAATAAGAAATAATACCAATATTTATAATTTTATATAATATGAATTATTAACTTTATATTGTAGCTTTATTTTATTATTTGTGTTTTTTTGATAAAAAGGAAATATATTTTTACTCATGAATTACCATTTTATTTATTTTTATTAATTGTTCTTTGGGAAAAAGAGAATATCATTAATTACCATTTTAATTAAGCAATGTTAAAAGAAAATAATCGAGCTAGGTAATTCAAAGTGTTAAGCATTTATCTAAAGATAAATTATTATTTTTAAGTGAAAATTGCAAATTTATATTAATTAATATTAACATTAATTACAATCAATATTTACAATAGGCATCATCTATCCAAAATAGTGGCTGGTTAATACCAAGGGTGGATTTAGCAAGTTGGGTGGCCATTTGATTACCATCTCTAGAATCAAAAGCTTTTATCTCCATTTTGCAATTCCGAAGCACTAAATCTATCTCTGGAATATTAGTTCAAAATAATACTATAATGTATTTGTAAATTCCATCAAGAATATACAGATATTTAAAATTTATATCATATGAATTACCAACATATCAAAACTCTATATATCAACTTTTTTTATATTTTATTTTTTATTAATTGTTGTTCTTTTTACTCATCAATTACCATTTTACCTTTTTCTTTTTATTGATTGTTGTTTGGGAAAAAGAAGATATCGTTTTACTCATTAGTTACCATTTTAGTTAAGCAATATTAAAGGAACATGATTGAGCTAGGTAAGTCCCAAGTGTCAAGTACCTATTTTAAGATAATTTTTTTGCTAAAAGAATATTGTAAATTTCTATTAATACCAATAAGAAGTACAGTTAATATTTACAATAGGCATGACTTCCCATGGCACTTCATTTACCCAAAACAATAACTCATCGATACCAAGGGCAAATTTATCAAGTTGGTGAGCCACTTGATTACCATATCAAGATACATGACAATAAAGACAAGCAATCAAACGCTTCTCCTCCATTTTGCAATTCCTAAGCACTACACCCGTTTTGAAAACATCAACTCCCCCATTCTCGAAACTCCTCATCAAATTCATTGCATCACCTTTTAGTATCACCTTTCTTAGACCAAGGTCTCCAGCAAATTTAAGGGCATTAAAACATGCAAAAGCCTTAGCATTTCCAAATCAAACACACAAGGGAGAAAGACCATGCAAGAACCCAGAATCTTTCCATGGGAATTTCTCACCACAAAGTCAACAGCACCTCGTTTCGCTTCTTTTAAAAGAAATTCATCAAAGTTTAGCATAACTTAAAGATTAACCTATAGAGACCAACAAACCATACCAAAGCTTTGTTTCAGCACCATGGAAATCTAAGCACCAGGGTATGCTACTTGATAAGCCAAAATGAACCTACATTGTTCCTACACAAAGGCTACAACACCCTTACGTAAATTTTATTTCGATTGAACTAAGCATGGCAATGACAAATTAAGCCGACTTTAAAAATTTCCTCATCGGAAGAACTAACCCATGAGGATTACCAATCTTGCAAGGGAATTCCATCGGTCAACCCCTAATTAAAGCCCAGGCCCAAATAGCGCGAACATGCTCACAATCCCTACATGCAAGGAAGGTCGTTTCAGGTTGTGACCCTTTTCGCTTGCATTCCCCCTAAATAGTTAATCTCCTCTTACCCAAGTCATTCATGGTTGGAAGAGAGTCATGAAAAAGATGCCAACGATGAATTTTTATTTTTGCAGGAACTTTGGCTTTCCGTAACTTCTTATTAGCTCCGAGATGATCCGATTTTCACATTCCGCAAAAGGAAAACAAGAGAAAAAGAAACAACAGCGTAAGCATATATATATATATATATATACACTCAATTAAAATAGTAAACTTACCTTATTTCATAATTAAACAATTCAAAACAACAAATTTAACTATGTTTCCTGTCACAACATATCACAACCGAATGTGAGTATTTCATATACAATCATATAATCCATCCATTAACTGGTACAAATTAATTCAGTATTGTTTCATCTAAATTATCAAACGAAATACATCATTTGCCCAATCAAACCATATGAACACATTCATTTCCAATCGCTATACCGAATTAGACAATACACTTCCTTCTTAAATCATTAACTCGATGAAATATAATAACAGATACAAATAAGAGGGCAACTAAACCACACCAGTAAGCACCGTAGTGCTTAAATAGTAGGCACCAAAAAGTGTTAAGCAGTAGGCACCGTAGTGCATATCTCGTACTAACGCGTAGCTAACCCTATTGTCATGTCAATGTATCTTATCCTATGTTCGTCTGAGCTCAATACACATATTAGAACAATTCTTTACATTTCAGTCATTCTCACCCTTCTGTACCATTTTGAATACATTTCAAAATACAATTTATATAACAACTCATGATTTAAGCATATTCAATGCATTTGTAAACATAACTACACCATATGAACTTACCAAGTACAAACAACAATAAAAGTGTCAAGGACTAATATGCAATTTTCCCTTTTCCTCGATTATATACCGATTGATTCAATTCTTGACCTATACAGTAATTCATTTCAAAATATCTGTGTCAATTACCTTATAACAGTTTTTTTAATGCATATGGTATCCTATTATCACTTGTCATAGTTTCCTTAAAGTTTCACATTTTATTCAGTCTTTAAAACTGAAACTATCATATATTTCATAATTAAGTCTCATTTTACAATCCGATTTCAAATATATCCTTATACAACCCTCTGCAATAAATAATTATAGAAATTTCATGCCAAATCAAAATATTTTCATTTTAGTTCCTAAACTCAAAACAAACCAATTTCACTTTACAAATTCGTTCATAATCAAATCTAAGCTTATAACCAAGCTATATGAAAACAAAAAAAAAAAATCAATGGAAACATTTTAAAACTTTAAAAATTTTACGATTTAGTTCCTGAGCTAATTAGATTAAGCTACAACAATCTCAAAAACATGAAACGAGTTTGGTTTAGCTTAACATGCAAAGAAATAAAGTTGGTCGAACCTCAAGACTTCCAAAAATGGTGTTTTGTTTGATATTTTAGTAGAGGGACAAAATGGAGATGATGACCTTTGTTTTTCTTATTTTAACACAAAATTATAATTATTAAATCATAAATTTAACATATAAAATTAATGGTAGAATGCACTAACCGTCCACTAAACTTTTAAAGTTGTTAATTTACCACTTAAAACCTCTAACATTTATTAATTAAGTATCTTAACTAATAAAAATCAATAGCAACTAACTTTTATGGTTTTTACGATTTAGTCATTGTACCTTAATTAACCATTCAATCAAAAAGATTATCAGACCAAAATTTAATATAACTTTATAGTAGACTAGTAAATATTAATAAATAATATTTAATAACTTGATCATCGAAAAATGGGATTTTGAAACCACCATTTTGGGTACCATTAAAAACGGGTTGTTACAATAACCTTGAGTCCTTTAGAAACAACTATTCCCTTTCCTTCGCTTTGTCCATAGGTCCCTTACGTTGACCATCTTTTTTATCATTAAATTTGATACCAGTAGATAAAGAATTAACATGATTTTTTTTTTAATAATCTATTGTATGATCCCCCTATTAGCTCACAATTATCTGATAGAATTGTAAAGTGTGATCCATCAAGATTCTCACTATTCTTATCATTTTTCTCGATATAATTTATTATTTTCCTTCTTTGTTTCTTACCCATAATCATCTAATCATCAAAGTTTTTCAACTCCACTCTTCGATCCACAACTAACGTCAATGCCACTTCCTTGTTATTTGACTCATGAGCACCAGAATTACCATCCCTGATAGGGCATTTATCAAACTTAGGAAGGCATTCATATTCCACTTGTTGTAACATTCCATCAATCCAAATCTTTGAGATTAATGGTTTCTCCAAATCTTCAACTACTGCTATTCGTGCAAAGTGACCCATGGACCCATTATTAATGTTCTAGTCAATCTCAACCACCTAGCGAATAGTATTTCCAATAGTAGTTAAACTTTTTTTTTTGTAAAGTTGTAACAACCCGATAGTCACAGGTGTTAGAAAATGCATTTCCGAGACTTCGTTTACTAGACTCACAAAGTTAGCTGTGTGGTTAATTAGGTTTTAGTTAGGTGAATTTACATGAATTAAGAGTAATTAGGTAAAAGGACTAAATTGTATATAGAATAAATGTTAAATTATAGATTAAAGAAAAATTAAAGGGACTAAAGAAGCAATTATGCGATTATCTTAAAATGAGGCGGCATAAGGTGAAAATTAATAAAAAAAATTTAAAGTTAAAATATATATTATAATACATTTACTTAAATGTTAAGTATATATATTATATTATAACAAGTAAATAAATAAAAGTAATAGAAATAGAAAAAGAAACAGAGAAAGCCAAATGAATTAGAAAAGCAAGAAAGAAAGAAAAAGAAAAGGGAGAAAGGTGAAAGACGAAGGGCCTTAGGGGTTTCAAAGTTTCAAGTTCAATTGATTAGTCAGTTTAGTCACTTTTTCTTGTAATTTTTATGTTTTTGGAATCTTGGTGTTAAATACTACTCGACCCATGTCGAAATTTTTAGAAATTATTAAGTTTTTAAGTGTTGTCTATGTTGAATAATTTTAGTATTAGAGACTAAATTGATAGATTTTTAAGTTAGAAATGAAAAATGATTGAATTGTAAATAAATTGTAAATTTTAAGTAATAGGGACTAAATTGTGAAAAATTCAAAATTTAGGAATTTTTGTGAAAATAGGGAATTGAATTTAGTTTAAAGTGGAATTTGCATGAAAATAAAGAATTAAATGTGAAGAATAAAAGTTAGTCTCGATTTAGGGACTAAATTGAAATTTAGAGCAAATATTGAGTAAAAATTAAAATATTCAATATGAAATTGAATTGTGTTGTATTAATGAATTTTAATTGTTTTAATTCCATAGCTAACGTCGTACCAGAATCTTCTACTAAAAAGGGGAAAGATAAAGTCGACGAGGAATAGCTCGGAATTTCTAGTTTGTATTTCTATAATCCAGAGCTAGTTATTAATTGTTGTAATTTTTATTTAATTTATATGGTAAGTGTTGAGGTGAGAATTATTATGTTTTGCAATTGAAATGGATTTGTTTAGTATGTGATGAATTTATTGAATTTATATTGATTGAATTGGTATATATATTGAATATATATTGATTATTTGAATTGAATTAAATATTAGTTGTAATTGAAAAGTGAATTGAAACTTTATTTACTGTATCGGGCTGAGTCAGATATAGATGGCATGCTATAGGATTGGAAGAGTTCAGGGATTTCTTCGACTTTGAGTTAATGAGACACTGGGTATCAAATTATTACTCCGGATATATTCGATGAGGCACTGGGTGCCAATTTACTTCAGTTTAACCGATGAGACACTGGGTGTCAATTTATTACTTTGAATTATTCGATAAGACATTAGGTGCCAAACTTGTGTGTTTTGGTTGGATCCTTGCATCCATTCGAGTTCGAGTCGTGTTAATAGGGGTAAATGAATAATAAAGTTTTATGATTGATATTGAAATAGTATGGTATGAGAAATAGAAGTGAAATAGTGAATTGAAAATAGAATGTGAAATATGTTGCAAATATATGGAATATATGAGTTATATACTCATGAATTGAACATGGAAAGGATAATGCAATTGTACAAATAAATGTGAAATAAATTGTGAAAAGCTATTTATATAGCAAGTATGTGAATTGAGATATTTGTGAAACAAATGAAATATGATATGGTGGTTGTAATAAATAAATACTAATATATGTTTATATTTCAATCGTATATTGTAATTTCTTATCTTTAAATATTTGGATTATAGAAATACCATTGAGTTTTTACTCAGCGTACGGTTTTGTTTTCCGTACGTAGTTTAATTACTTAATTTTGATCGCTGATTCAGCATCCAACAACAATCCCGATCTCAAATGTGGTGATGTTTATTCTTTTGTGTCAGCATGTACCTAGGGTGTCAAAACTATTAATCATTTTGTGGAATGATTATAAATAAGATTTTAAGTTAATATTGGTTGGTTATATACATATAAATATGTGTTTATTATAGGTCATACTATGGCATGTTTAAATGAACATGAAATAGGCAAAATAGATTGAATTTGGCATTTTACAAATTAGACTTGAATGATACTTTGATGATATGATTTGATGATATGATTGTGGTACCAATGAGGGTATATTGGTTAGGCACATAGGATGTATAAGTTTGATTGGTTTTGACTTGAATATTATATAATATGAAATGTTTAAAATTATGTTTGTTTGATCGGTAATGCTCCGAAACCCTATTTCGGTAGCGAATGTGGGTTAGGGGTGTTACTAAAGCTCTCTAGAGAGACCTGGTAAACAAATTCAAACAATTATCCTTCGAGGTAAACTTTGGCTCATAGAAAACATCGAAGACCATGGATTAATTATTCACCATAGGTAACCCAAGGGGCTACAATTGGTGTGCTCGTGATAAGTTTTAAATTTTTATGATCGTACCTAGGCACTAACTATTATCACGAATAAGGCAAGCGCACCTATCAGACAGTAGTATAGCTTATGGCAAGACCGGAATGTCGAACTCAAAAGAACCAAAAGTACTAGTAATAACTTTCTCTCTATTATCTAGCCTAGAAAATAAAAGGGAGTTGGTTTAAATTAAAAGTTAACTAAACTAAAGACACGACAAAGAATAAATTGGGGAAATACTTGGGGAAAACTAATTGATTAAGGCAATACCCAAGGAAGAATCCACCTAGACTTCACTTATTATTTAACTCTGAACTAGATGATTTATTCATTCAACTTGATCCGTAGAGATCCCTAAATTATGTTAATATCTCTCTCGAGACTAAGAAAAACTAACCTTAGGTTGATTAATTGAAATTTCTTTCTAATTAAAACCTCTAGTGTTGCATTAACTCGATATATAGATCCCCCTATTAGATTTGACTCTAATCCGGCAGATTTTCGTTGTCCTATGTCTAGGATTGCAATCAACTCCGCTTAATTGTGTTGGATCTACTCTTAAATAGGGACTTTTGCTCCATTGAATAAGCACATTCGACTTGAATCAATATCCTGAAATATTAACTCAAAAATTAAGAACACAATTAAGAACAAACTGAATATTTATCATATAATTCATATATCAATAACAAGATCCGTCTTATGTTTCATCCCCCTCAGGTTTTTAAGGGATTTAGTTCATAATAATAAGGGAAAACATCTCAAAATAAAGAAAACAACAAAACATAAAGAAAACCTAAAACTTCTGAGAGAAATTTAGGAAGATCTTCAGTCTTGATGTAGATCCTTGCTTCCGAGATGGATCGATCAGCTTTCCTTGAGTAATTCCCTGCTTTCTACTCTTTGTGTCCTTTTAGTCCTCTCTTAGGGTGTTTATATAGACTCTGGAATACCTTCCTTAGCCCTTAAGTAGCCTTTTCTGCGTGAAATTGAAACTCGTCACGATAGGGACATGCCTGTGTGACACGCCCATGTGATTCGGGTTTAGATCGTGTTCAGGTCTGCTAATTAGGCACGACTGTGTGGTGTACCTGTGTGAGGAACTCTAGGCCATGTTAATTTCTCACTCTGGCCCATTTTCTCTGTTTTTGGCTCGTTTCTCGTTCTTTTCACTTTCCTATACTCACCTAAGTATAAAACATGAGATTAAGGGATTAGGAGCATCAAATTCCACAAATTCAATGATAATTCATCCATAAATATGTCAAATGTGGGATAAAAATATGTATATATTATGGTTTATCAAATACCCCCACATTTAAGCATTTACTTGTCCTCAAGCAAAATCCTCAACTCACAATTAAAATTTATTTTTCTCAACTTACAATTTCTATTAATAATGTTTCGAAATAATCCATAAGTAATCATACCTTGAGAGTTCAACTAATAGAACATCAAAGTTTCAAACAATCCAAGTTGAGTATTTTATCACGAAAACATAGGTATCTCCCATTATCTAAGTAATTATCTTTAATTCAAAATCACATAGAGTTAACATTCTCACTAAAGATTCACTCAAATCACTCGAGGTGTTTAAGGATAACAAATTAAGCACTCAGTCGTCAACATGAAAAGTTATTACCATAAGCTTGCATGAAAATCAAATCTCCACCACTATGTATTGATATGATACATCAATCAAAAGGTCTTTAGAGAGTTGTAACGTGGCTCTAGATAGGGGGTGTGGTCACAGGCTGAAAGAGAATGTTAGAATCAAGATTGAACTGAACAATTACCTAACTAGAAAAAATGAATAATTACATCTTGAATAACGAAATTGAGCTTTTCCTCGTGAATAACACTGTTTAAGTTTAAGTACTATATAATTTCATAACTAAATGATAATTCAACAACTAAACTAACTTTGTATATGTTTTTTTTAAGAACAAATTGAATATGAAATTTTACTTACTGAATAAAAGAAAGTAGCTAGGCAATTTATTCAAATCAAATCTCGACAAAAATGGGGATCAAATTAAATGAGGAAAATTTTCAAGGAATAAAAAAAATAGGCTTAAGGTTAATATTAAGGGTAAATCAATAATTGGTTTGTTAGGCTCAAGGGGGTTCACTAATGGTTAATTGTGAAGGTAGGCTTTTATGGAGTAAGTGGGTTAAACTTAAGCGCATTTATCATCTCAGTATATCAAATCAATGGTGTGGTTTCGACCTGTATAATCGAAGCAAGTTCTAGAATAACAATTCAATATTGACACCCTCATAACAATAAAAGTGAGCAAGAAAGAATATATGCTCTAAAGGCTCAAAATCTCACAAAAATTATGGCTTTTGATGTCAATCCTATGAATTTCAAACTTCAAGATAATACCTAAACTTGGGGAAACATCCTAGAAAGATTTTAATTCTAATTCTCAAAAATCAACTTATCATGCTTGATTCTGTAATGACTTAAAGTTTAAACAATCAAAGCATAACTCCCTATGTTTTAATTCAAGACATATCAGTAAAAATCATAAATCAATCTAAATTCATTCTAATAGTGAAAGCCAAGATTCAAGAATTTGAGAACAATGCAAAAAGGGATTTTCTGATAATAATATAATGTATCCCTCCCACACTTAAGATGTACATTGCCCTCAATGTACAAGGATAAATTTACTGAAAATATAAGCATAAAATCATAAGATAGGGAGAGAAGTGAAACTCCTTGAATATGGGATGAAATCCTTGAGTTGGAAGTATGGAAACTTGATTCGGAGATGTGTCTGTAGTTGGGGTAAAAGTGAGGTTGGAGGAAGATATTCCGATGGTAGTAGAGGTCGTTAGTCCATGAATGTTACGCCAAAAGGATATTATACTTGGTGTTTCGGTGGCTATGGTCGTGGTCAAGCAGGGCATGGCAGTCGTGGAGTACCTTTCCCATCAGAGATGGATTTGGGCTCTTGGGTTCTTTAGACTGCAATAGCATCAATAGTATTTTTTTAGGGGTATATAAATTAGCACGGTTACTCGTTAGGAAATAGCCGATATAAAATGTTTAAAATAGATTATGCTAAGTTTTTAGAACATAAATTAAAATTTGAATAAAGAGAAATATAAAGCTAAAGAAACCTAAAAATTACAATAAAAATAAAAAATAAAAAGAAAGAAAATAAAGGAAAAGATAAGAAGACTCGAAAGTCCTAATCCTTAGATGGTTCGCGAGGTGGGGGCAGCGATGAAATGTGGAGATGCTGACATATCTACTGTAGAGTAGCACCAATATGATCAAAATGTTGGAAGCACTGCTGCTCGAATCGTGTAAGGCGTTCAGATATGTTAGAAAGTGAAGTAGCCGCATGAATGTAAGCTGGACGATGAATAGGTGGTGGCTAGGATAGTGGCAAGGGTTTTGAGCGTAGAAGAATATGAATAGTGAAAATTAGGGGTGGGTATAAATAGAAATTGGGGGACACGGGTGTGGCACACGCCCGTGTGTCTCGTGTTTAGCCCATGCGGTTCGTGGATTTGAATTTTTGCGCCCTTGATACTTGGCCCACGCCCATGTGTTGTGGGCGTGTTAGTGCACATGGCCATGCCGCACGGCCACGTGCTACTCCATTCACTTTTCCCACACCCGTGTATTAGGTCACATGCCTGTGTTTAATTAGCAGGTTCAACCACGGGCCTCAAGCACGGGCATGTCGTATGCCCGTGCTAATTTTTTAGTTTCAACCACGGCCTAGGGACACGGGCATGTCGCACATTCATGTTTAATTAGCAGGTTTGCCCACGGCCATATCACACGGCCGTGGCGATTTGTCGAAAGTCGTGTCTTGGGAAAAATTTTGCCCTATTTTTACACGGCCGTGTCTCCACCCATGGTGTGTCCACGGCCTTAGGCACGCTCGTGTGCCTGGCTGTGTGGTTCTGAAAAACCTGCATTCAAGGACTCAGTTAATAATTTAGATGTTAAAAACTGAAATTGAAGAAATCAACAACGTCAATGCTCGAGTTACCTCCTGAGAAGCGCTTATTTAGAGTTTAAGCTTGACTTACTATGTGTGCACTTTTACGAGGGTTCGTGGAGCCTAAGCTCCTTTCTTTCATTCCTAAGATCCTCACCTTTATCATGTTTAAGTTGATGACCATTTACCTTGAAAGTGTCATGGTTTAGATTTGTTACCTTAACTGTACCGTAGGGAAAAACACTTTGAACTATGAATGGTCCTGACCATCTCGATTTAAGCTTTCCAAGGAATAATCTAAGTCTCGAGTTGTAAAGCAAGACAAGATTGTCAACTTTAAATTGCTTAGGTTGCTTTAAACGAGCATCATGGCGTCGCTTTGTGGCTTCCTTGTATAAGCGTGAGTTTTCATATGCATTATAGTGCCATTCATCCAACTTTTTTAACTGCATTAAGCGTTTCTCACCTCCAAGTTTAAAACCAAGATTTAGAAATTTAACAGCCCAAAATGCTTTATGTTCAAGTTTAAATGGTAGATGACAACTTTTTCCATAAACTATTCTATAAGGAGATGTTCCTATGGGGGTTTTAAATGCAGTTCTATAAGCCCAAAAATCATCATCTACTTTACTTGACCAATCTTTCCTATTCGACTCTACCGTTTTTTCTAAGATACGTTTCAGTTCTCTATTTGCTACTTCAGCTTGTCCACTGGTTTAAGGATGGAAAGGGGTAGCCGTTTTATGGTGTACTCCGTATTTCTTTAGAATTTTATCGAACTGGGCATTACAAAAATGAGTACCCCTATCACTAATAATTACCCTAGGTGTTCCAAATTGAGAGAAAATTTTTTTTAGAAATTTTACCACCATTCTAGCATCATTAGTAGGTAAAGCTTGGGCTTCCACCCATTTTGACATATAATCAACTGCTACTAAGATGTATTTATTCTCAAATGAACTAGGGAATGGACCCATGAAATCAATACCCCATACATCGAATATTTCACATGAAAGTATATATGTTTGAGGCATTCATTACGCTGAGAGATATTACCTGTTCTCTGACATTTATCACAAGAAACAACATACCTGTTAGCGTCTTTGAACAGTGAGGTCCAATAAAAACCTTATTCGAGTATTTTATGGGCAGTCTTAGTCCCACAGTAATGTCCTCCTGTTGGTCCTGAGTGGCAGTGTCCTATGATCTTGTTTGCTTCTGTCTTTGTAATGCATCTTCAAATGACTTGATCTGCACATATAAGAAAAAGAAAAGGATCTTCCCAGAAGTAGGTTTTCACGTCAGTGAAGAATCGCTTCTTTTGCTGATGCGTCAACCCTTTCAGGGTTATGTTAGCCACTAAATAATTTGCAATATCGGTAAACCAAGGTATCTCAGATTCCAATACGACTAGTAGTTGTTCTTCAGGAAACGAGTCATTTATTTCAGTTTTGTCGAGTTCTTTGAGGTGTGGATTTTCAAGTCTTGACAAATGATCTGCCGCCAAATTTTCAGCCCATTTCTTGTCTTGTATTTCTAAGTCGAATTTCTGTAATTGTAAAACCTATCTTATTAATCGAGGTTTCGCATTAGTCTTAGTTAAAAGATAACGAAGAACAGAATGATCAATAAAAATGATGACTTTAGATAATATCAGATATGGTCTAAATTTGTCAAACGCAAAAACCACATCTAGCAATTCTTTTTCCGTGGTAGTGTAATTCTCTTGCGCTACTGTCAAAGTCTTGCTAGCATAATAAATAGGCTGAAAATGCTTGTCTCTTCGCTGTCCAAGAACTGCACCTACTGCAAAGTCACTCACATCACACATTAGTTCAAAAGGCAAATTCCAATCAGGAGCAATTAGAATCGGAACGTTAGTTAACTTTTCTTTGAAAGTGTTAAATCCTTCTAAACATTCCTGATCAAAATTGAAAGACACATCTTTTTCTAGTAATTTTGTTAAAGGCTTAGCAATTTTAGAAAAATCTTCAATAAATCTTCTATAAAAACTAGCATGTCCTAAAAATCTTCTTATAGCCTTAACCGAATTAGGGGGAGGTAATTTTTCAATGGTTTCAATCTTTGCTTTATCAACATCTATTCCTTTACTAAAATTTTATGTCCTAACACAATACCTTCACGAACCATAAAATGACATTTTTCCCAGTTGACAACAAGATTTGTTTCCCTGCATCTTACTAAAACTCGTTCTAAATTCTTAAGGTAAAGATGAAAAGAATTACCGAATACCGAGAAGTCATCCATAAATACCTCCATGATATCCTCCATGAGTTCATCAAAGATAGCTAACAGACAACGCTGAAAAGTAGCAGGGGCATTACATAATCCAAAAGGCATTCTACGATAAGTAAACATACCTTATGGGCATGTGAATGTTGTCTTCTCTTGATCTTCTGGAGCTATTGGGATCTGGAAGTAGCTAGAGAGTCCATCCAAAAAAATAGTAGTACATATGTCTTCACAATCTTTCCAACATTTGATCAATAAAGGGCAAGGGAAAGTGATCCTTTCTGGTGGCGTCATTCAATTTTCTGTAGTCAATGCAAACTCTCCAACCAGTGACTGTTCTTGTAGGGATTAGCTCATTTTTTTCATTAGTCACAACAGTCATACCTCCTTTATTAGGAACAACCTGCACAGGACTTACCCAAGAACTGTCAGAAATAGGATAAATAACTCCAGCGTCTAGAAGTTTAATTACCTCAGCCTTGACAACTTCCTTCATGTTGGGGTTTAGTCGTCTTTAAGCTTACACACATGGTTTGTATTTGTAACACCCTGAATTTTGGGCCTAGATGAATTGGGCTTTGGGCTTTGGGTCTCATAAATTTTTTTAGTAAGCAAGAAAATGACAAATGACATGTTAGATTTAAGGGTTTAATGAATTTTAAGTATCTAGGGGTGCAGGAGATGTCCTAGGATCAAGTAAGGGTATAAGAAAAATTTTGGTTAGCCCCAAGGGATCTATGACTTCAATTAGTTGGCCTTTTTAAATAAATGAAGAAGAAAAATGACACAAAAGGAGTTGTGTACTAGTGGCAAAGTAGCGCCACTTAGGGAGTAGGGAGGTGGCGTCATTAGCAGGCAGGGAGATCTAAGGTTCAAGTAGTGGCATGGTATTTTATTGGGGATTTATTTTTGCTTTCTAGATGGTTAGTAGTGGTGGTGAAGTTGAACTCTTAGAGAAGTGATCAGAAGAGGAATTTGAGGAAGGGATTGAGGAGTTTATCGTGGAGAAAAATTAAGAGATGAAATGTGTGAAAGAGGTGGAGCCGAATTGGGAATATGGGGATAGGAAATTCAACTATAGGCTATATATAGATGCCGAATTGGGAATTCTAGGGTAATGCCAAAATTGGTTTTTTTTTCTTTAGCCGAATTCCTTATTTTTGAGTTGCCGAAACTTTTTTCTCTCTAAGTACTCAGAAGCCGAATTCCTTCCTTACTTGTCGATCTTTCATTACTTTCTCTTCTTAAATTCTCTTTTGATTCACCTTTGGTTTTAGTTGATTCCTTCTTCTCTTCTTCTTATTTGTGCCGAATAACCCCTTTCACTATACTAATCTCAAAAGCCGAATACCTCTTGGGCCGATTGCTTCTTAGGTAAGTATTCTCTATTTTGGTTAGGTGTTGGCCGAATGGTCATAGATAGGGAAAAAGGGGACTTGTGTTGGATACAAGTCACCTATTATTTTGTTTTTAATGATTTAGAATGATGCAGATTTAGGAGATGCACGTGATTAGTGATCAAAGAAGGGCTATTAAGACTGGTTGTTCAAGGTAAGACGTAGGTGAGATTTTGGCTTTCGGTGATAGTATATGATAAGTGTGTGATTAATCATTGAGTGACATTGTTTGTAGGTTTGTGGCTCAGGAGATCACAGCACGTTTCAGTACCAGGTGTGTACATACACTACACACACGATAGATCGGCAAATCCCGAAAAGCCAAAAAGTTGAAATGTCAAAAAGTCAAAAGTTTAGCTACGGTAGTCATGCGAGTGCACGAACACTCGTATGAGGGAAACTGATACATTAGCAGGGCCCCATGAGCGATCTCATGGACTTGGGCCATGTTTTGGCCAACTTGGCCAGAATGAGCCAAATGGGCCTGACGGGCCTATGAGCCCAAATAAGCAAAAATTGATAATTTGGTAAAATATAATGAATTGATTAGGTTTGTTGAATGGTTTGGAATGGATTCAGGCCTGATGGGCTACATAAGTGTGATTGAGCCTAAAGGGTTGTATAAATATGATTGGGCCTAATGGGCCATATGAATGTGATTGGGCCTAATGGGTTATATAAGTGTGATTGGGTCGGATTGGGCTATATGAATGTATGAAAGCGTGTAGACTTGCTAGGGTTTTATAATGGACTTTTAGGCCTAGTTTCTAATAAATCCTTAAACGGGCATAAGACTTAATTAATTCACCAAGAACGTCTGTGGACAAGTCGTAAGGTTAGAGTGTGGCAATGGACATATGCATGTCTAGGATTAGATTTAGGGAGAGCTTGGTACTTAAGCAGTCTTAATGACCCACCTCCTCTTCTCTAGAATCCTACTTGGTGCATAGTGTCCGTTCACTTTAACCAACGATGACTTGTTAACGGGCCAAAGTTCGTAATTAAGACCCCTTTTGCTAAGATTTACTGAAATACCCTTATAGGGTAGAATTACTGAAATACCTCTGTAGGGTAGAATTGCTGAAATACCCCTATAGGGAAGAATTACTAAAATACCCCTGGGTAAGAAATAACGAAAATACCCCTGTGTGTCATGAGCATGACTTATGTATGTTAAATGTTATCTGTTGCATTCAAGCATTATTATGTTGTATAGGGATTGGGGTTATTGATCGGAAGAAGTGTATTTGAGGGTCGCACGACCGCTTGACGACTGTGGATCCACCGTAGGCTTTTAAGCCACCGAGCAGCTTTGCTGCAACGATTGAGTTAGTGCCACAACTAGTGCTAACATTGTAAGTGTAGGGATGGCGCGAGTGATTATTCCTCACAGGTAGTGCAGGGTTGGAAGGGGGAAGTGCAGGGTTGGATGGGATGGGAAAGCATACATCTTGCATTATGCATATGATTCTGATATATGTGATATAGGCTCGTGCCCAACCGAGGCTATTGCGGGATAAGGCCCAAAGGCCACCCTATATTGTGATATGGGCTCAGGCCCAATTGAGGCCACTATGGGCTAAGGCCTAAAGGCCACCGATATTGAATAGGGCTTAGGCCTAATCTGATCGTTGCATTATTATTTGTTTGATGAGGGTCGTATACACTGAGTTTCGAAACTCACTCCCTCTTTTTAATTTTTCAGGTAACCCTCTGTAGGCGGCTCAATGTAAGGGAGGACTCGAAGATGGCAACACTGCAAGCTGTTTAATATATTAGTAGTTACGTTTATTTCATTTTTAATTGTTTCCATTTGGGTTGTAATAAGGCTTTTAAACTTCTGGATTACAAATTTGGGATTTTAATTGTGGTTTTGATAATTGCTAGAGGTAGAAACGAGTTTTTCCAAAACAACAACTATTTTAAATTAAGCTTCCGCAACAGTTAAGATTTTATAAGTAATAACGTCTCAGAAAAAAAGAAAAAAATTTTTAAACCATGTTTGGAATCGATCAAATACAAATTGAGGTTTTACGCAAACTTTTAAACAAGAAGGGTTTTCAATGAAAACTTGGTTTTCGAGAAACACTTCAATGTGACACGCCGGGTTCAGGCCTAACTTCTAGGCCGAGTTTGGGGTGTTATAGAATTCACCTTCCATCAAAATTTTGTGGGTGCAAAAAGAAGGGTTAATCCTTTTAATGTCAAAAATTTTCCAAGCTATGGCCTTTTTGTGTTCTTGTAGAACTTGAAGTAATTCATCCTTCTCTTTTGGTTGTAAGTTCGAGGAGATAATTACTGGCAGTGTAAAGTCATCTCCCAAAAATGCATATTCCAAGTGATTGGGTAATTGCTTTAGCTCCACTTTAGGTGGTTCAACAATAGAGGGTTTTTGTCTTATTTCATCATTTATCTCAATACCCTCATAATCTATATGTCTTGAAGAAGGTTCATTAGAGTTCAAATCATTTATTACCTTCCTCACCTCAGTGGTAACTTCATCCTCCTCCCCACCTTGGGCGAGACACAGTTCCAACGTGTCTTTAAGAGCAATTTCCTGAAACGAATCTTGAATAGAATGGTCAATAGAATTAATAAAATAACAGGAATCATCTTGTTCTCTAGAAAATCTCATGGCATCATATATTTTAAACACAATTGTTTCATCATCTACCCTAAGCACAAGTTTACCATCCCCTACATCAATAACAGCTCTAGCAGTGGCTAAAAATGGGCGTCCTAAGATTAAAGGTACCTCAACATCCTCATCCATATCAAGTACAACAAAATCAATAGGGAATATAAATTTATCCACTTTAACTAAAACATCTTCAATGATACCCCTAGGATATTTAACAAATCTATCAGCTAGTTGAATACTCATCCTAGTGGGTTTTGGTTCCCCAAGACCTAGTTGCTTGAACATTTTATAAGGCATTAAGTTAATACTGGCACCTAAATCAGCTAACGCATTTTCAATATTTAAACTACCAATTAAACAGGGAATAGTAAAACTTCCTAGATCTTTCAATTTGGTTGGCAGTTTGCTTTGGAAGATAACTGAACATTCCTCATTGAGTTCCACTGTGGATAGCTCTTCAAGTTTCCTTTTGTTCGCTAGAAGTTCCTTCAAGAATTTTGCATACGTGGGCATCTACGAAATAGCTTCAACAAAAGGTAAGTTAATATGTAACTGTTTAAAAAGTTTAAGAAATTTACCGAATTATGCATCCATGCAGTCTTTCTTCAACTTTGCTGGATATGGGATGGGTGGTTTGTATTCTTTAAGTACTGGTGGAGCATTCTCTTTGGGTTTAGCCTCCTCAACCTTCTCTTTGTCAGGTTCTTGAACAGACTTCTTTTCAGGTTCATCTAGTGTTTTTCCATTCCTTAGTGTGACTGCTTTAACATGCTCCCTAAGATTGGGTTCAGTATTACTCGACAAACTACCTTATGGTCTATTAGATATCATCTTGGCAAGTTGACCAATTTGGTTTTCAAGCCCTTGAATTGAAGCTTGTTGGTTTTTAGGTGCTGTTTTAGTATTCTGAAAACGAGTTTCTGTCACCGAAATAAATTTTTCCAACATCTCTTCAAGGTTCAATTTCTTTTCCTGCCTGTAAGAGGGTTGCTGAAATCCCGGAGGGGGTGGTAGTCTTTTATTTCATTGATTTCCTTGACCTCCCCATGAGAAATTTGGATGATTTCTCCAACCTGTATTGTAAATGTTACTATAAGGATTATTTTGAGGTCGAAGATTATTACCCATATAATTCAGTTTCTCGTTGTCCATGCCATGTCTATAGGGTGGGTACTCAGGATTTGCGTCACACTGCATAACTGGCTGTACCTGCTTAGAACCAACTAAACCATCGATCTTTTTGTTTAATAGTTCTACTTGATTAGATAACATAGTGACTGCATCAATATTGAAAACACCGGCGGCTTTTTGTGGCTTTGTTCTCATGACTTGCCACTGATAATTATTCAATGACATCTCATCTATAAACTCATAAGCCTCCTCAGGCATTTTGTTATTTATGGTTCCACTGGCAACTGCATCAATCATTTGCCTCATTGAGGGGTCCAAACCATTATGAAAAGTCTAAACCTGAAGCCATAAGGGTAACCCATGGTGAGGGCACCTTCTTAATAAATCATTGTATCTCTTCTATGCATCATAGAGCGTTTCTAAATCCATCTGCACAAAAGAAGAGATTTCATTCCTCAACTTTGCCATTTTAGCCGGTGAAAAATATTTAAGTAAGAATTTTTCAGTCATTGTTCCCAAGTAGTGATAGACCCCCGTGGTAGAGAGTTCAACCACTGTTTAGCCCTATTTCTCAAAGAAAAGGGAAATAACCGAAGGCGAATGGTATCATCAGAAATGCCATTTATCTTAAAAGTGTCGCAGAATTCCAAAAAGTTAGCTAAATGTGTGTTAAAATCCTCATCCTGCAAGCCATCAAACTGAACAAACTGTTGAATCATCTGAATAGTGTTAGGTTTCAGTTCAAAATTATTTGCAGCAATAGCAGGCCTAATAATACTAGATTTATTACCAGCTAAATTAGGCTTAGCTTAATCATACATAGTACGAGGAGCAGGATTTTGATTCACAGGATATGCAGCTACCACTGGAGGTAGCTGATTATTTTAACTTGCCTCCATCTCTTCGGTAGACTCAGTTTTATCCTCTTGCCCTTCTTCTACGTATTGTAAGCTTCGCCTTATTTCTCTACGGTTTCTACGAGCTGTAGCTTCTATCTCACTATCAAAAAGCAAAGGTCCTGGCGGGTTCCTCCCAGTCATAAACTAGAGACACCTGTCAAGGAAAAATAAAAAGAAATAAAAATTTAGTAAATAAAACCTAAAATAAAAATAGAAAATAAATTTCAATAAAAGTAAAAATAGCTAAAGTAATAGAAATTGAGTGTTCCTAATATTTTAGTTCCCCGGCAACGGCGCCAAAAACTTGGTGTGCTCGTGATAAGTTTTAAATTTTTATGATCGTACCTAGGCACTAACTATTATCACGAATAAGGTAAGTGCACCTATCGGACAATAGTATAGCTTATGGCAAGACCGGAATGTCGAACCCAAAGGAATCAAAAGTACTAGTAATAACTTTCTCTCTATTATCTAGCCTAGAAAATAAAAGGGAGTTGGTTCAAATTAAAAGCTAACTAAACTAAAGACACGACAAAGAATAAATTGGGGAAATATTTTGGGAAAACTAATCGATTAAGGCAATACCCAAGGAAGAATCCACCTAGATTTCACTTGTTATTTAACTCTGAACTAGACGATTTATTCATTCGACTTGATCCGTAGAGATCCCTAAATTATGTTAATATCTCTCTCGAGACTAAGAACAACTAACCCTAGGTTGATTAATTGAAATTTCTTTCTAATTAAAACCCCTAATGTTGCATTAACTCGATCTATGGATCCCTCTATTAGATTTGACTCTAATCCGACAGATTTTCGTAGTCCTATGTCTAGGATTACTATCAACTCCACCTAATTATGTTGGATCTACTCTTAAATAGGGACTTTTGCTCCACTTAATAAGCACATTCGACTTGAATCAATATCCTGAAATATTAAATCAAGAATTAAGAACACAATTGAGAACAAATCGAATATTTATCATATAATTCAGATATCAATAACAAGATTCGTCTTAGGTTTCATCCCCCTTAGGTTTTAGGGGATTTAGTTCATAATAATAAAGGAAAACATCTCAAAATAAGGAAAACAACAAAACATAAAGAAATCCCAAAACTCCTAAGAGAAATTTAGGAAGATCTTCAGTCTTGATGTAGACCCTTGCTTCCGAGATGGATTGATCGGCTTTTCTTAAGTAATTCCTTGCTTTCTACTCTTTGTGTCATTTTAGTCCTCTCTTAGGGTGTTTATATAGACTCTGGAATACCTTCCTTAGCCTCTAAGTAGCCTTTTTCGCGTGAAATTAAACTCGTCATGACAAGGACACAGCCATGTGATTTTGGTTTAGACCGTGTTCAGGTCTGCTAATTAGGCACGACCATATGGTGTACCCGTGTAAGGAACTCCAGGCCGTGTTGATTTCTCACTTAGGCCCATATTCTCTTTTTTTAGCCCGTTTCTTGTTCTTTTCACTTTCCTATGCTCACCTAAGTATAAAACATGAAATTAAGGGATTAGGAATATCAAATTCCACAAATTAAATGATAATTCATCCATAAATGTGTCAAATTTGGGATAAAAATATGTATATATTATGGTTTATCAACAATCAAAGCTTTAATGTAATCCTTTTTATCCTTAAACCTAACTATATATTAGCCATTCTCTAAATCCATAAGTTGAATTAGCAATTTAAGTTTCCAAATAGCAATACCTTACTCAAAAGAGCATTAACTTGCACCCTCTTTCCCATCAAATTGGTAATCTCTGTAAGGCATCTACTTTTCTCAACCAGAGAATGCACCCTATTTGAGAAGCAGGTAGACAGAATACCATCTATGGTTTTCGTAATTACCTCACCATCATGTAGCTTTACATCATCTTTTTCATGAGCCTTTTCCCTCGTACTATCTATAACGACCCAAAAGTACGGGTATCGAAAAATGAGTTATCGGGTCTTCGTTTTAGTAAAACAGACTCATAAATATTTATTAAAAATATTTATAAAATTAGTTATGTGACCAATTAGACTTTAGTTAAGTGAATTTAATTGAATTAAGGTTAATTAAATATTAGGACTAAATTGAATAAAGTGTGAAAGTTTAATTATAGAATATAAAAAAAGAGAAGGACTAAATTAGTAAATAAACTAAAAATGTGACATGTGTGTGGTAATAAAATGTACGTATGTAATAATATATATGTACAAATGTATATATATATAGATAAATAAATTACTTAAATTTTAAGTATAAGATAATTATTATATTAAAATATTATTATTATTATTATTATTAGTTAAACTAAGACATGCCAAGTGTATGGTGATGGAAATTATAGCACCCCTAAACTATATCCGTCACCGGAATTAGGTTACGAGGTGTTACCTAACGAGACACGACTTCTGGACATTCATGGATTCACATAGGAAATAATCACAGGTTAAAAGCACAAGTCTGATTGAAACGTTATTCAAATAATTTTAAAACATAATACAATAAATTATGAAAACTCAAAGTCATGTACAATATGCTTACAAATATTTTTTAAAATATTCACGCATCATTTTCATAGGAAAACCAATTACCTCAAAAAAATTTCAGCATTTAATACTTCGATAATATACATATACTAAGTAACCTAATATAATATATGCAACATTAACTTTTAGAAACATAATCCGTTACACCATTGTCACATATCAAATATATCATTTTATTTACCTCATATGAACATACACCAAACCAAACCTAAACATTACAGATTGAATGGCAATCAACAAACATACAACTGTAAGTTTTTATCAATTGGCCAAATATAAGCATAGGAACTAATCAACTAATTACTTATTATTTAAGACCAAATGTACATGTAACCTTATTATAAATTTTGACAAAACCAAACTTACTTATAAGCTATTCCATAAATGCACATAAAACATTATATAACATATATTTAATAATTAAAGCATAATTAACAAAGCCACTTACTAAACTTGCATCAAACCATCTTCTTTAATAAAAACATAAGTTTCTATTCATATGGTCAATTTATAAAGCCTTAGTCGGAAGCAAATATGCTTAATACTGATGCTTTAACCAATGTCCACTTTCAACTTTATTCAATTATTTAACACGTCTAAACATTTCAAAGAACTAAACCAATATATATCAAACATAGTTTTCCTTTCACATCAACACATCATAAATCTGCATAAAATATAGCAAATAATTGTCTAAGGCTTTAAACATAGCAAAACCGAATCTAAACATGTTATTAACACCTATATTGTAATGTGTCAAAGGTCATCTATAAGACCAATTCGTTGAATAAATATTCAACTAAGTATATAAATATACATACAACCAAAATTTATATCATGTCAAACATATTACGAATATATCTCAACTAATATATAAATATCAAACCAATACATCATGTACATATATATATATAAGCACCGATTCATGTTTGACTTACTAATACGATTCAAATCAATTTCTTCTCTTAACACATGCATATTAAATTCACATTTATCATAAGCCATAACTTAATTACCTAATTACCATATTACATAGCAAAAACTAAATAAGACATGTTTCTCATATAATACATAGAATGGCTGATTCAACAATTAAATATAAATCCATTACCTAATTTCAACATTTACATATCATAAATACATGTAAGTAATATTCCACTTAGCATATGCCAAAATATATCATCAATTTAACCAATTGAATCACTCAAATGAATTATTCAAAATGTTCCAATAAAATATCATTGAAAACAATACATAATCATATTCAGCTCATGTCTATTCTACAACCAAAATCTACTTATGTATAATAATCGATTTTCAAATAATTATCAAATCCATGAAATCAAAAATATCATTATTTTATAACATAAGCATATCCCAATGTACCACAATTAAATGACATTCATTTTACTAATTAATGTATTACATATTATCACTCAAGCACAAACATCATTTACTCCATAACCCAAACACCTCTTTTTATCCATATACGTCTATATCCTGAGTTAATAAATATGTCATACCATTTCTTCTTGTGCAAAAATTATATACATATATATATATATATATATATATATATATATGCTGGTACCGAATCACCAAGTTGTCCATAACCCTTTCACATATTTTCACCATATAACTGAGTACACAAGTACATTATACTAACTTCCAAATCAATTCATGTTCCAATTTATACTTTACAAGAATAAATCAGTAACCAAATATAAACATATATACAAAGCATGAATCTTACATACCATATAATAAACATATCAAACAAACTTATATCATGTTTAGATATAATCAAACAACCTTTAATACCAACCCACATTTAGCACATTGATCAAATCCAACAATCAAATTCACATATTCCTATACCTATGCATACCATAGCCAAATCAGCCACATTTTCATCCACAATCATTAACCATTTCAAAACATATAATACCTACCGTATATACTATACATTCCTAGCTCGTAACATTATAACCACTATGCACATAATCCATAAGCAACATAACCAAATTCAAACATAAAAGTTAAGCCATTTTTGCATGGCTATATACATATACGAATTTCAAATCCTATTATAACAAACCTAGCCTATACATGCCACATAACCAATACTCAAAACTTTAATTTACCAAAGCGATGATCGGATAGTGTGATGACATCTCCAACGACTCCTAACTCGAGCAAGTCTTTGGAACTCTATAACCATAGGAAAAACACACTGAGTAAGCTATTACAGCTTTGTAAGTCATAAACAAATAAAAAACCCAATGATATAATCAACTCAATTAAGCTAAAGCAAATTGTGTTATCATTACCATATTTAGTCTCAAAGTTACAATTTCATAAATAATATATATTCATACATGAAGGTTACTTTGGCTGAATGTCCATATAGTTAAATTATCAATCTATCATTCAACTTTCAAAGCCAAAAATGTCATTGTACAACCAAGTATACATACACTCATATGCACAAGCTCATAAACCAAAATATAATTTCATATACATATACTAATTATATGGCTGAATATACATGATCATATATATACACATATTCAAGAATCACTTCAATAATATTCATATTATTTATTCACAAAACCGAATACACTTACCATAGTCACATACATTCTTCCTTTACTTCATACATAATTTATAACCTATATCAAATATCTTACTTACTTTATTTCAAGTAGGAAATAACTAATTCATACTTGGTCATTTTAGCTTGTTTTATACATTCGATCACCACTTATCGTTGCCCAATGAACCATTCGGAATTAGATAGGACACTCGGATAATCACACATATCATACAATGCCAACATCCCAGACGTGGTCTTACATGTAATCACATATTGATACCACTGTCCCAGACAGGGTCTTACTCACAAACATATATCGGAGTCATATATTGATGCCATGGTCTTACCCACACATCACATATCGGAATCCTATGTCATGACATATGTATCCTAACTATTCCTAAGGTTCATACGAGGCTCTCAGAAGTCATAACTCGGTCGAAACGAATTCAAAAATATAGTAGTCAAGCTTAGTCACATTCGGCTATGGCACAAATAAATTTACATATTTCTATTCAGCATATATAATTCACATTTAATTAAAATTAAGTACGTCTATTTGCTTATAAACTTACCTCGGATGATATAAAACGAAACGGGACGGCTAGTCGACAACTTTAGTTTTTCCCCAATCCAAATCCGATTTCTTTGGTTCTTGATCTTTACACACTTTAAATTAAACTCATTCAAATATACTTCCATTCAATTTAGTCCAAAAACACATAAATGGGAAAATTACGATTTTACCCTTGACATTTACAATTTTTACAATTTAGTCCCTATTGCACAAAACACAAAATATGCAAAATTCCCTATACCCATGTTTGGCCGAATATTCCTAGTATTCATACAAGTCCATATGCTTCATTTATTTCACATTTTAGTCTCTCAAATTATTATTTTTTCAATTTAGTCCTAATTACTCAAAATCATCCAAAAATTCCAATACAAAATATGTTAACCCAAACATATCTTTCATATTTCACCATCAAACAAAAAAAAAATCACAAGTTCTCATCAATGGTATAATTCAAAATATTCATCAAAATTAAAAATTCAAGCATGGGTTTAGTAGTACTCGAAGCAACGATCTCAAAAACGTAAAAATTATCAAAAACCGACTAAGAACGAACCTTGAATCGAGCTTGGAAGGTTGGCCGAACCTAAGTTTTCCATTTCCTTTCTTTTGTTTCTTGTTTTGGTGAAAGAACATAGAAAAATAAAATGAATATGATGGCTTTATTTTACTTATTATATGTTTATTAATTATTTTACCTTTTTAACCTTTATAATATAATACAAAATCATCAATTCCTTGGCCATTACCGTCCACCTACATTAATAATGGCATAATTACAACTTTAAGGCTTCAATTTAAAAAGCCACTAACAATTCAACCCCTTTTGAAAATAACCACTAAATTTTCACTTTACGCGTTTAAGTCCTTTTATTTAATCGGACACTCAAACGATAAAATTAAATCACGAAAATTTCACAGATATAAATTCACACATAATAAACTTAGAAAATAATTTTGAAATATTTTTCTGATTCGAATTCGTGGTCCCGAAACCACCGTTTCAATTAGGGTCAAAATCGGGCTGTTACAGAAATATCCAAATGTAATAATATACATGTATACATTTGTAATACATATATTATTACTAAATAGATATTTATTATAATTATTATATTATGTTATATTATTATAATTTAAAGTAAATGAAATATAAAAAGAAAAAGAAACAAAGTAAAGAAGAAAGGAAACAGAGATATTCGAAAGTAGCAGGAAAGAATGAAGGAAAGAAAAATAAAAGGGAAAACTAGGGTTTTGAAGCTTTAAGTTTTAATAGGTAAGTCAATTAAGCCCTGTTCTTTTAATTTTGATGTTTTAGAAGCTTTAGAACAAAGTTTTGATGAAACTAAGTTGAGGTTTTCAAATTTTTGAGGTTTTTTAACATAGTTCATGTTGAGCAAAATAATGAATTAGGGGTTTAATTGAATGAATTTCAAGTTAGAATTTGTTAAAGGATTAAATTGTAAACTAGGCTACAAGTTTTGTGTTGTAGGGATTAAATTGAAAGGAGTTTTAAATTATGGTTTTATTATGAACATTAGATAGTTAAGTAGAATATGGAAGGAAATTGAATAAAAATAAAGTATGAATTAAGTTAGAAAAGTAAATGAGTTAATTAGGATTAAATTGGAATTAGGGTATAAATTGGATAGAAATTTAATAATTATTATTAATTAGTGTTGTAATTAATAGTGTAAATTATTATTTTCATAGCTAGCGAAGAACCCGAGGTATCGGCACAAAAGGAAAGGAGAAAGTTATCGAGTAGTAATTACGAAATATGGGTTTGTATTACCATAAATCGAATTTAATTATTAATTTTTGAATTTTAAATTAATATGCATGATAAGCAAATTGAGGTAAGTATCATTATTGAATTGAATGGAGATGGAATTAAATGATATTGAATTGTATGTGAATTGAATGGAAATTACTAGTGATATGGTTTGAATTAAAAGAAATAATGTGGTATTGAATTGATAATAAGAGAAATTGTAATTGGAATAGCTTTGATTGAAATTGAGTTGTGATTATATGTGAACAATTGAAATGCATATTGGATTGAGAAATTGATTTGAATTGTGAACATGAGAAATTGTGATTGAATTGAAAATGGAATTGAAATTGAAAAGTGATTTGGAAATCCTATTAACTAGTCAGGTTGAGTCAGATATAGTTGGCACGCCATAGGATTGGAAGAGTTCAGGGATACTTCGACCTCGAGTTGATGAGACACTGGGTGTCATTATTTACTTCGGATAGATTCGATGAGGTACTAGGTACCACTACTAGGTGCCATTCTGGTGTGTTTGGTTGAATCCGTGTATCCATTAAGGTTTGAGTCTTGTTAATAGGGGTAAATAAGTAAAATGAGAAAAATTGAATAAATGTGATTGATTGAGCTATGAAAAGAAATGAGAGAGTGAAATTGTGAATTGATATGTGAATTGAAAATTGAGATATGAAATTTGAAGGTATGAACCTAAAATTCATGATTTGATTAAGAGTAAATTTTTTATATATGATATTAGTGGGTACAAACTGCAATAGAATTAATATTGAATAAAGTGATAAATTGAATGAATTGTATATGAATTGAAATGAGCTATTGGAATGAGATGTGAAAAATCCAATGAAATTAAGATAGTGAAATAAGATATAAATTCAATTAAATACAAAATTTGAAATATTGCTTATTGTTATTAATGATCAAGTTGATTTAAAGTATGAGATAATTAATGAATAATTGTAAGCATAAATTGAATGTATATAATTTATTGATTAATGTTATAAATTTGAATTATGGTAATACCACTGAGTATATCCATACTCAGCATACGGTTGTTTCCGTGTGCAGGTTAGTAGAAAGCCAATACCCGATCCAGCATCCAGAGCAATCCCGACCTCAGAGAAATTTTAGTGATGTACCTTTCTTTTGATAATGTGGCATGTACCTAGGTGAAGTATAGATTAAGTATAAGAGTCTTGTGATTATGGTTGTAGAATGATGTTTAAATTGGTTATAAGTATGAAATGGAACTAATATGACATATTTGATACAAGTATGGAATAAAAATGAATGAAGTTTATTAGTATGAATTTATATGGTACAATGAATGTTAATAGATTTAAATTGGTTATAAGTCAATATTTAGATATGATTTAGGTAGGGTGAAAATGGAAATATATTGACTGTTATATTGGTTGCAAATTGGTTTTGGTTTGAAATTTGTAGGGTTGCCTAGGTTAGTATTGAAAGGCTCATATATAGTCCACATGGCCTGGCCCACGGGCGTGTGGCCAGACCATGTGAGACACATGGCTAACACAAGGGTGTATGGACTAGCCGTGTGTCCCTTACACCTTAAAAATAAGAAGCAGCATGTCCAAGTTGTAGCACACGGCCAAGCACACGTACGTGTGGCTGGCCGTGTGACCCACATGGGCTTTGAACACGGGAGTGTATCAAGGCCGTGTGAAAATTGCACTAGGTTCAAATTGAAAATAAATCCACACAGGCTGATCACACGGGCGTGTGGTCAGGCCGTGTGAAATCTATTTGTACATGAATTAGAAGTCAAAGAGTTACACGGGTAAGGGACACGGGCATGTCCCAGAATACCTTGGTCGTGTTGAGCCACACGGCTCAACAACACAGGCGTGTCAAAGGGGCACACGGGCGTGTCCTCTATCCACATGGGCATGTGAGCCCTGTACTTGAGAAAAATTTTAAAATTTTCTGAAAAAATTACCCGAGCACCCGAACAAGTCCCGATCCACTCTTAACACGTAATTTGGGCCTTGAGGGCCCAATAAAGAGACTTAATGATTAAAGTATGATATGTTTGTTATTTATTTGTGAATTAGTTATAAGTTATCTGATATGTCTGATAATGCTCCGTAACCCTATTCCAACAACGGTTTAGGGTTAGGGGGTGTTACACTATCTTTTCCAACAAAAAAATCTTTAAACGACGCCCGGTTACCCACATCAGGTTCACTAATCGAATCACCCATATCAATAGAATCATCCTTTCTTTGTCGCACCTTCTTCGTCACCCTATTGATACTTGTGCCCATCATCCAAAGAAAACTTGTAATATGCAAAAATATGCATACAAAGGGATTTAAACCCATGCCAATTGCAAACCTTAAATTTACCTCTAAACCGGAGCTTTATTTTTTTATGTTGTATTTATCTTTAAAAGGAACTCCGAGCATTTTAGTACGACACTTAGATAGAACGATTTATATATTTCTATAGTTTTTCATGCTTGCTTTTTCCTAGGTTAAAATACATTATTAGTCCTTGTACTTATGGAATTTGAGATTTAGTCTCTATATTTTTTTTTTTTAAAAGTCATTCCTCCTACTTTTTTAATTTAAAAACCTTAGACCAACCATCATTGTTGTTGGTGGTCTCCACCAAAATTTGTTAACATACTTATTTTCTGCCAATCATATGTCACATAATATGAAGGTAACCTAATTAGTGTGCCAATTTGATAAATTTTGACAGGAAATACTAACAATGTTACTGCATAGATTGAGATTTTTAAATCAGAAAAGAAAGAAGACATAAATTTTAACTTTTTAAGTAAAAGGACTAAATCTCAAATTTTGTCAAAGTATAGAGAAAAACAACATATTTTAACCTTTTTCCTTATCAATTGTGTAACATTTTTTTAGAGAGATTATAGTATTTTTTTTTATAAAGTTTATAAGTATAAATACAATTATAAATACATGTTCAAGTGAGTATAAAGGTCAATATAAAATATTAATAAAATAGAATGTATCACGCAAATGAAATTTTATATTATTTTTAAAATAATTTAAATTTTAAAATATATAAATAATTTTTAAAAGAGTAGTTAGTTTATTATTAAAATTTAGTTAACTTTTAAATGGGCAATTATGTTTTAATATTTATTTATTTAAAATTAAAAAATATATATTTATTATTTCGGTGTGGTTTAGAATTTTAAGTAAGTGAACCAAGCTAATGTGGAGCTATAAATATAAGAATTATTATATGTAAATATTACTTAAAAAAGTCATGTAGCATGGACATTGGATGTTTCAAAAGGTTCAACCTTTACATAGGAGAGCTATGAATCTTGCAACAACTATTAGAATCATGCAGTAATTAGATACATACTATGCTTCTTCTAAATTCAACTTGGAGGTAAAAGTCACATAGTTACTTAGACGTTCCTTATCAGAATTTGAACTGTTTGTGGAGTCTTCATCACTCCAAGTAACACATAGAGAGTTATTTCCTTCAAGGTGTTTTTACACTTTACCTGAATGTATCCATAACCATGACATTCATGGCACCGAATCCTTTTCTTTTTGTCTCTAGTAGCTTCCGTATTGATTACAACTCCTTTGGATTTCCCTTTTAAATCTCTAACTTCGTTTAGCTTTGAACTTGAATGCCTTGTTGAAGTTTTGATCCGGTAACGCTATTTGCTCTTGCAAAGCATCTACAGTAGTACTTTAATCAATGGGAATTGTTTTTGTCACTTGTAAGGCAATGCTCTATTCTCCTTTGGTTTTGTTCCTCTTTTTTTCATCTAAATTAATCTCAAAAGTTTGAAAAGATCCAATCAACTCCTCAATATGTAAGGTATCAATGTCTTTTGCTTCCTTAATGGTAGTTTCCTTGATGTTGAACCTTTCAGGCAATGATTAAAGAACTTCCTAACCAGCTTTGAATTTGTGTAGTCATCTCCAAGGGTAAAGCCTAGTTAGATAGGTCACGATGTTTGGCATAGAATTCACCAATAGTTTCTCTCTCTTGCATTCCCATATTTTTTTTCAAATTTAGTAATAAGCATAAGTCTTGATCGTTTGACAATGTTTGTACCTTCATGAGCAGTTTGAAGAATATCTTAGGCCTCTTTTGCACTCTCGCATTTAAAAATACGTTTGAACCCTTGTCTATCCACACCACAAAAGATTCCATTGAGAGCTTTTGAATTAGCACTTTCAAGCCTCTCTTCTTTTGTAATCTATTGCACCTCAGGTTGTGGAGTCTTAACACCTGATTCTTTAGTAAAAGGATATTCCCAACCATTCACAACTAATCTTCACACTCTTTCATCAATGACTTTAATAAATGTAGTCATCCTAACCTTCTAGTAGGCATAATTAGCATCATCAAGCATAGGGGGACGAGATACCGATGCACCTTTCATTTCTGACAAATATCAATACTAGGAAGTCCACTAGATGTGTTTAGTGGGAGGCTTTGATACCAATTGTTGAGTCTAAATTAATATTTGAATATATAATTAAACGGCACCACAAGAAGTACTTAGCGTAGTTCCAATTGCTTCAACCATTTGAAATGAAAGTGTAGAAAAATAAATAACACAAGATGTTTACATAGTTTGATTTCCCTACATCTATAAGAGTCTTGCCCATAGAGAATATTCACTATCTTAACACGTTGTACAACAAGTATTTTCAAAATTCAACACTCATCAATTTAGACTTCTCACTTTTGTACCTAATATTTAAACATCTCCCCTCTAAGTTTTCCCCCTGAAACTAAAGACTTTAACTAAGTCACACACTTCATTATTACATCTTAATGCACTCACAAAAATGTTCCACAATGAATAGAAATAAATTATTCTCAAAATCAATACAAAACCTATACAAGTCCCTACAATATAGAAGTGAATGAGGCTTCCTAACATATTATATCTTTCACAATCAATCTCCCTTCGAATTAACAAGATAATTAAAGCAAATAATATCTTCAAAACAACATAGGATAAGTCATGAAATCTTCAAGATATACTACCAACTTTAGCTCAATTTGATGTAGTCCACAATTTATGGGAAGTTGATTGCGTCAATCCAAATCCAAACAAATCCCAAGACATGTTACTAAGTGAAGTTTGGATATTAAGGATAAGCTGACAAATATCTCAAGTACCAAAAGAAATGCAATCAAAAGAAATTTATTGTCAAAATTTCCCTACTCAAATACAGTTTAGGCACTCCTTGAAAGATGCCTCAACATGTAATATGATATTTTAATATTTTTTTTATTTGTTAATTAGTACCAAAATTATATAACGATAATGCAAAATCAAAATTTTAAATAACTAATAAAATATATTATATTATAAATTAATGATATAAAAATATGAAAATTTAAATAGTTATATCATTTTTAAATAACCATGCTTTGATAAAATCACTATTTCATCATTATATGAAATAAATTAAATTTTAAATTTTGATTAATTTTATAAAAATATTCAAATATAGTTAGTAAGGGCGTAATTAAGGAGTTGGCAAAGCCCGACCTCCCCTTAAAATGGAAAATTTTCCATTTAGACCTTCTAAAATTTTTAAAATTTAAAATTAGTAAAGTTAAAACTACACTTTGCCTCCCTAAAAATGATAAAAATTTGATTTTATCCTTTAAAAATTATAAAGATATAGGCTATTAAAATGGTGAAATTACATTTTTACTAATATAAAATTTATAATTTAATTTTGACCCCTTAAAAAATTTTCTACCCTGATAATTAACAATTAATTTTTTTATAAAAAAAAAAAAGAAAAGAAAAAAGAACACCACCTTTTTATTGGATTTTGCTTACACTATACTTGGAGTAACATTTAAATAGAGGAGTACAATAATAACGATATGCTCTATCACTCTGATGCTTATCGATATTGTGTTTGTCGAGGATGCGAAGCAAAGAAGATGGTATTTGATTTTCTCCAATTGTCGCTAAACATCTCCTTTTAAAACTGGGATGCAATCAACTTTTCTCAACTACAAGAAATCAGTAGTTTTTCTCTGTTAAATTTGAGGCCATAACAACCACCTAATCCAACCACATCGCAAAAGCATGTGTTCAGAAGGGCTGTTCACACATTACTCAAAAGGATTTCGACCTTCCACATGGGAGGTCATGAATCTTGCCACGACTACGGAAATCATGTTGTGATTGAGGCTATACCAAGTCCTAAAGGTCACATGGAACACAAAAGAAAAGAAAAAAAGAAAAAGGCATAAGGCTGAAACAGCAAGTCCTTGATACCCATTTATCATTTATAGATCTCTAATTCATCATGCATAAAAGAAATCTAATCATATATAAATTCTTTTTTTGTTTTGATATTTTTATAACTTTCTTAAATGAACAAATTTTTTTTTTTTTTTGACATTATTAATAAAGACTAAAACTTTTTAAGTTTTGGAATATTCAAGTTCAGCTCTCACCCTACACAATTATCGACTGCACTACATATCCTATCATACAAATCTTTTAGGGTGGGGATAGAGTAATAACGCTATGACAAGTGACATCAGAGACATTGATTGTTCACATTGAGCACCCTAATGAGTGAGGCAGCTTAGGTGAACCAATCTTGACCCAAAAACCCGTGACAAGAGCATCATGAGATTGAAGTGTGGGTGAGCATTACATCAAGCACCTAAAAGAAATATTAATCCAGTACCAAAAAGAAAAGAGCCATGGCAATTACTTTGCATTTATGAAATCCGATTTTTCCTTCTTTTTTTTTTAATTTAATTCTACTTCATATTAACTAAAACATGTAATTGTGTTATACTTGCGACGTAAAAATATTTGTCCTTGTAAACTCAAAAAAAAAAAAATCAAACCAAATGGCAAATACAACCAAACCAAATCGAAACATACCAGCTTGAATCGATTCAAAATCATCAATGCGTAGAATTTGCTTAAAAGGATTATTATAAGATACTATATTAGAATTATTTTTACTAATTATATATCTATAATAATAAATTAAATAAAAGAATAAAATTCGATTCAATTTGATCAATTATCCGTTTTGTGATGGAACGCAAACAAACATAACTCAGTGAAGCATAAAACGGCATTGGGAACAAGGATAAGATCATCATGATTATGAGTGCCAAAACTGATAATATATATAAAGCAAAGGAAGAATGTTTCAATATTGATTTCATTTCCTTACAGCGGATACCCTCCCTCTTCAATGGAAAATTGTTGCATTCCACACAATGAATGCAAGAATCGAGATTACAAGAAAAACCTCCTTCGGCTAGTGTCCATTTCAGGCTGGCATTCAAAGATGGGAAACAATTAATATCACCAATTATACAGACAGATGGTTTTGTAAGAGGAAAAAGCAAAGAATCCAACCAACGTTATCATAGAGAAAAGTTACCTTGTGAACCCACTCAAATTCTCCACCTTTAGTATCAAATGTTCCATGCTGTAGACTTACCAACTTTAGTGTAAACCGAGGACCACACTCCTGCATGTTCACACACTTGTTAACCACAACACATATTTCGGGCCAAATAGATGGTTGTAAATGCCAGATTATCGAAATGGGCAGCAAAGACATTTCAAGAAGAGAAGTTAAATGATTTATGATAATCCTTAGAAAAAGGGTAAAAGGATTTCCATAAACCAGAGCCAGCAAAATCATTTTAGAATCTCTAAATACAATTGTGATAACAGAAACAGGGAAGGAAACTCACCTGAAGACGAGCTATTACTTTTTCTTTACTGATGCTCTCACCCTTGGTATCCTTTGCCTTTTTACCTTTTGACTCACTCTGTTTGATCTCCTTGGTTTCAAATATATACCTGATTGCATTAATCCAGAATGTATCAGGAAGAAATCTACACAATCATCATTTACTCAACATGCAATAGATTCAGAGGCTAGGGAGGCACACCTATGATGTCGGAAGAATATAAAATCTCGTTGATTGTGGAAGGTTACAACTCGCCGACCTCGAAAATTAGGAGATTGGGGAAAAAGTGACTGAATCAGCCTAGAGTGTACAGATCAACAACAAAATTAAAATTCTCAGACCGAAAAGCCTAATGAGGGGGAATATAAGATTGGAAAGAGAAGGCACATATTTTACAGTGTTGTCAAGGGCGCATGAGGCGCTAGAACCCTTATATTGCCTCAGGTGCAAGGTGCAAGGTGCAAAAAAAGTGCTAGCCTGAGTGAAGTAAAGCACAATATGTACATAAAAGAATTTTTGCAAGTCTGTGTTGTATGTATAATATATAAAGCTTAATATATATGGTAAACTTTGAAGTATGGTCCAGTTTATCTACAAACATGCAATTTATTTATTGATCAATATGTATGATTGCTTTATAGTCAATGTCTGTTCTTGAATACTCAAATATTGAGAAGAATATAGTTTGACATGATCCCTTTCTTACTGGTAAAGGTATATCAAATGAGAACTGTGAAAAAAGAAATTAAAGGGAAAGTCAATCAGGCAGGCTTATATTATGCCTATCGCCTTACATAAAAGCATGCCCAGGCACACCAGGTCTGTGCCTAATCAAAAGGGCCTTGCTTGGAAGGGTTTGCAGTGTTTTTGTTGAATAATGCTAAGGCACGGGCTCGCCTAGGTTCACACCTTTACAACACTGTTTTTACAGAAGAATATATTTGTAGTTTGCTAAGCAAAATTTAAAATTTTGATTTAGTAATAAACTATAAAAAAGAACAGTATGCAACCTGCCAATGCGATGGCCCAGGCGTGTTGTGAAGTTATTTAATACTAGCTCAGGCTCGTGACTGGTAGGATTTCCATGATTCTACAAGCGCAAAATGGAGGCAATTCAATGATTATACTAACAACTCCATTCTAAGAATCCAACATATAAGGCGTGAAAAATTCACTTAAAAAGATCAATGTGCTACCTTAATGTCCTTCCTCAAAACCAAACTGGAAAGCTTGAAGTGTGCAGTAGGGCCATCAGGCAATCCAATAATTAGAAGAGCATCTAAATGATACTTAAGCCAATTAGTCAGCTATAATTCTCATGAAGATTACAAAGTCAGAGCCACCACATCAAATAATGTACAAGGCCACAATCAAAGAAAATTTAGTTATGGATAAATTCTTATGGCAAACCTGGTTCTCTTCTGTTGGTGTGAACTACTATAATAGAAGTGAATTCTTTGTTATTTGCATATTGCACAATCTGCAGGAAGATGAATACATAGCTTCAAAATGATACTCTAAATGCTACTTACAAGTCTGATTTTCCAATGTTATCTTATAAAAGAATAGTTCAAGAAAATTATCATAAGAATCACCTTTTTCAAGTCATATGTTCCTCTTTTATAGTAATGAGAATTTGGGATCACCGAAAGCAATTCTGTGATAAAAGCCGGTCCCCTCTGAAGACAACGTTATCCATGCATCAGACTAATTAGCAATAAAATTCATCTAAAATAAGCTTGTATTGATGGATAGTTCAATCATTAATGAGAAATAAGTAAGAAAAAAGAGCATACAGTGGAATTGAAACGGCAAGTTGTGATTAATATCTTTGGGGTACGATCTTGCTTTAGAACCGCACTGAACTCATCAGCGTCATTACCAGCAAACAGCTGGTGGGAAAAAAAAGATTACAAATTTACTTGTCAGATTTAAACATCATACATGTAATAAAGAATTTTCCGAGAAAGTAAAACCAATAAATTAACCTCTTCATCATCAGGCATGCAAACTGTCTCGTCAGCCTCTCTCGTATTTTCAATAGTGCGAGGAATTTGCTTCGGTGGAGGCTGCAATAATAATAATATGAAAAGATTTCAGAACAGTTTGTTGTTGCTCCATTAAAAAGAAAGGAAAAAAAAAAAAAAAGAGGAAAGTAGGGGAAAGACCTCTTCTCCGAGCTCGAGAGCGCGTTTAGCGGCGGCGTCGCGAGCTTTAAGCTTCTTGCGTTTGTCGAGCTTCTTTTGGTGCTTGAGTTTGGCTTGTACAGCAGATCTCTTCTCCTTGTTTTTAATGGAGGAAGGAAGTATCTCACTCTTCTCCTTCTTCATCTTTTTAATGTTGTGTTTGCTATCCTCCTCTCCTTCCATCCCTTCGTTTTCGTTCGTCTTTCTTTTTCCGCCCATTCTAATGGCTTCGCCTAGGGTTTCAAATAGCGGTAGGATCGAAAACAGAATCAAATATAGCAGAGTGATGAAGAGGCAGAGAGCAGACAACTCAACCTCACGAGTAAATTTAGGGTTTCAAATGGCGGCAGCGATGTTTGAAGAGAGACGGGAGCAGGTCCGAATTTTTATTTAAGGGAAAGTTCAAAAAATATGTAAGTACTTTATAAAAACTTTTTTTGACGAGAAAAACTTTATTATTTTTACATCTACAATAAAAGTATTATGGGGGCACTCTGGTAGGAGCTTTATCACATTTTATCATTAGTTAGATTAAGAAGTAAAATTTTTTTTTATAAGTTATTAATTTTTATTGTTAAAAATTAATAATTGTATATTAGATAACATACACGCAATATATTATATGTTATTTTTAATAAAAAATAAAATATAATTTGATTTTTGTTACAATTATCTTATATCTACTTATTTTGGGATCTATGATACTTTTATTCTATATCTATAAAATGCAAAATTAATTACTAAAGCTAATTCAATTACAAAATGCAGTGTGACTCTTATTACAATCACATCTATAACTTTTATGAAAGTGTTTTTTTTTTTTTTCATATAATAATTCAATACAAATTTAATAATAATAAGATTTAACACGTAACACAATGCATAATAAATAATTAATTTTATTATATAATTAAAATATCAATTAGCTTTTATATGAAATAAATTTATTTGCTATAATTTCTTCCATCCACATGAGTGTCCTTTAAATTAGTATCATTATAATTTCAATAATTTTATATTAATTTATTGTTTTATATTAAAATTATTTTGCTACTCTGAGATGCATGGCAGCATGGGTTATTTTTATTTAATTAAAATATTTTAAAATAAAATTTAAAATATTCTCTTATATTTTAAAATTGTTGCTAAAATTTATTAATGTAACAAATAAATATTACAATATTATTGAATTTTAATAATATATTATACATTATATTATAATTCAAATCATAGCATAATAAAATATTTAAACTATAATTTTTTTACGTGAAAAATAAATAGTACTAAAAATTTAAATAATAATATATAATCTCTTTACATTTTTAATTTTTTGGAATATAAAATTTAATTAAACATAGTTTTCCTCTGTCCTTACTGAAGCAAAATAGTCCCCAATTGATCTTCTTTATGGAGACTAAAGTTGATAGAAAGCGGATGAAAAGAATCAGGAGGAGATGTGGTTTTACAAATGGAATTGAGGTAGCAGCAGAAGGATCTCGTGGAGGGATTTGTTTGGCATGGAAGGAGGAATTTCAGGTTATCTTAAAAACGTTCTCATCTAGTCACACGGATGTGTTAATCAAAGAAAAAAATGGTAGAGCTGAGTGGAGATTCACAGGATTCTATGGTTTACCTTATATGCAGAATAAAAATGCCTCTTGGAATTTATTGAGGACTTTGGGTAAGGAACAGAATTATCCTTGACTAGTATGTGAGGATTTTAATGAGATAATCTATTCTTTTGAAAAAAGAAGTGATCAGCCAATGGAGGAGAAGAGAATGGAAGCCTTTCGCGAAGTTTGGAGGGATGTTAGCTAATTGATGTGGGTTATACGGGGGTATGGTTTACATGGGAAAGAGGGAATCTATCGAAAACAAATATCAAAGAAAGACTGGATAGGGGTGTGGCTAATGAAAAGTGGATGCAACTTTTTCCTAGAGGTAATATTCACCACTTGACAGCTTTGTCTTCAGATCATTGTCCCCTTCTCATCAACACAAATACTGACAGCAGTTTGAAGGGGGCCCCAAATTTCAAATTCGAGGCATGGTGGATCATGGAGGAATCGTTAGAAAAGGAGGTAAAGGAAGCATGGGAATCAACGAGCGGGTCAATTTTTGAAAAGCTTGAAAGGTTACAGATCAGGCTGACAAGCTGGGCAAAAGCAATTAAGAAGAAACATAACAGGATGAGGAGTAAACTCACAAAGGAACTTGGAAATTTAATAGAAAAGGAAAGAGATAAGGAGATATTGGCAAAGATAATTGATACCAGAATTCAACTTAACATTGAGATTGATAAAGATGAGAAATATTGGGAGCAACGAGCACATGTTAATTGGCTTTAATTAGGGGACAAGAACACAACCTTTTTTCATAAATCTGCTTTAATTTGTAGAAGAGTTAATACAATCAGCAGGCTGGACACAGAAGATGGTAGGGAGATTATGGAGGAATTAGGAATTAAAATGGCTACTACAAATTATTTCCAGAATCTATTCTCGTCCAATGGAATGGAGAATTCTTCTTATCTTTTATCAGGTATCGAGAATCGTATTTCAGCTTATATTAACTTAATTTTATTGGAAAAATATTCGACAAAGGAGATCTACTTGGCATTGAAAGGAATGGGGCCAACTAAAGCATCAGGTCATAACGACTTCCAGGCACTATTTTTTTAAAAATTCTGGCATATTGTGGGACAAGGTATTGAAGCGTTTTGTTTGGTGTCTTGAATGAGGGTAAGGACTTCGACTCCTTGAATTTAACTGATATAGTGCTTATTCCAAAAACTCTAATCCTACGAGTCTTGTTAATTTTAGACCTATTAGCCTGTGCACTGTTCTATACAAAATTGTAGCCAAAGCAATTGCAAACCGCCTTCAGAATTTTATTGGAAGATGTATAGACAAAGCTCAAAGTGCTTTTGTTCGGGGAAGATTAATTTCTGACAATGTGTTGATTGCTTATAAGATTTTGCATACGTTACACCAAAAACGTAGGGTAAAAAGAGACTCATAGTAGTGAAGTTAGATATGAGTAAAGCTTACGATAGAGTTGAGTGGGCTTTTTTAAAAGAAGTAATGATCAAAATGGGATTTGCAAAGGAATGGGTGACTCTAGTTATGAGATGTATTTCTACAGTCTCCTATGCAGTGACCATAAATGGGAGTAGGGGAAATGTTTTCAAGCCTACGAGAGGACTACGTCAAGGCGACCCACTTAGTCTTTTTCTATTTCTAATATGCAGTGAGAGACTTTCATTCTTGATTAGATTGGCCATCAAAAACGGCTCATTAAAAAGAGTTAAGGCTAACAGAAAGAGACCAGCGATTTCACACTTTTTATTTACAGATGACTGTATCTTGTTGAGCAAAGCCACCAAAGGCGGAGCAAAAAGTCTAAAGGATATATTGCGGGAGTATGAAGTTTGTTCCGACCAATGTGTGAATTTCAATAAATCGATGACTTTCTTTAATTCCAATACGACAAATGTAGATAAAGAAGATATATCGAATGAAATGGGTGTGAGGTGTTCAACAAATATGGAGAAGTATTTAGGTCTCCCTAATGTGGTGGGAAAATGGAAAAAAGAGTCGTTTCAAAATATTAAGGATAGAATAAAGCAAAGAATAGGTAATTGGAGTACACAGTTTCTATCTCAATGGGGAAAAGAGTTTTTTTTTAAAGCTATCTTACAAGCAATACCTACTTATGCAATGACATGCTTTCTTCTTCTAAGGTCTCTTTGTGGGGAAATTGAGAACATTTTTGCTAGATTCTGGTGGCAAAAAGGACAGGGAAAGAAAGGTATACACTGGTGTCAAATGAGAGAATTGTGTTGGTCTAAAGAGGAGGGAGGATTGGGTTTTAGGAATATGGCTAAATTTAATATTTCCCTATTAGCTAAGCAAATGTGGAGAATTATAAATGATCAGAATTCACTCGTAATGCAAGTGTTCAAAGCAAATATTTTTTGAATGAGCATTTTTTAAATTCCTGGTTGGGAAATGCTAACTCTTATGTGTGGAAGAGTATATGGGCGGCTAAAAGAAGATTGGAGAAATGGCTATGCTGGAGGGTTGGTATAGGTTTTAATATTTCCATTAATAACGATGCTTGGATTCCAGATGGGGTTGATTTTAAATTAGCTACAGTGATTACTACTTTGCGTGATTGTAATGTAAATGAGTTGATTGACAGTAATACTAGACTACGGAAAAGGGAGCTGATTAAGAATACCTTCTCTAAGGACGATGCTGAAAGAATACTTCTAATTCCCTTGGCAGGAACACCCCACGTCGATTTTCTCACCTAGGGGCGAATCTTCGAACGACTTCTTGGTACGCAGTGCTTATAAACTATTACAAAGTTCCGAAGCAGACCCTAGAGCTTATGCTTTACAAACCATCTATAGGAAATTTTACAAGAAGCTATGGCTCCTAAATCTACCTGGGAAAATTAAAATTACAATTTAGCGATTTACATGGAACTTTCTACCTATACAGGTTAATATGAAGCACAAAAAATTAGCAAATAACACCAGTTGCCCTCAATGTGGAGAAAAAGCTGAAACAATTGACCATATATTCCGACAGTGTCCTGTCACAGTGGAAGTGTGGAAAAAATTATCAATGCAGAATATTACTATGGGTCAAAACTTGGACTTTGCACAGTGGCTTACCTGGGTGTTTGACCAGTTCAACCCATGTAAATGTCGTCGTTTCTATTGCGTACTTTGGGCTATTTGAGGTGCTCGCAACCAAAAAATACATGAAAACAAAGTCAGTAAGGGAAAGGAAATTGCTGGTTTTATTAATAACTACATTCTTAAGATTACTGGCTATGAAAATAAGATCTCAGTAAAAACAGAAGGTAACATTAGATGGCGAGTCCCACCTGAAAAAGTTTGCAAATATCAATTTTGATGGAGCGTACAACGAAAGGCTAAACCAGTCAGCCTCAGGCATTGTGGTTAGGGATGAGGAAGGCAGAGTGCTCCTATCATGTTCGAAAATTCATCACGAAAATTCTTCTACCTTTGCTGCAGAAGCAATAGCATGCCGAGAAGCAGTTCAAATTGGAGTCAAAAAGGAATGGTGGTCTATCATCACCGAAGGAGATTCCCTCACAATAATAAAAAAATACAACATAAAAAGTCAAGATTAATCACTGGTAGGGACGTATATTTATGATATTCAGCAGAAAATTGATGGATCTAACACTATCAGGTTCGTACATACACTAAGATCTATAAATGGCATTGCTCATTTAATCGCAACAGAAACTTAAAAAAAAAAGGGAAGAGGTGTACCTGGAAATGGCGGTCTCGGAGTATGCTGAAGAGTAGAAAAGGATGGACTGGAAACTCGAGCTAGACTGAGAGGGGTATGGAAATGGAGGAAGAAAGAGAGGAAAGCTTCAAGAATTCGAAATGGTTTTGGGAGAAATAAGCTTTCCGGAGACTGAAATCGACAAAAATGAAATGTGAATTGATGGACAGATGAAACGTCTGATTTCAGAACGTTTCTGATTGGGCATTGGAGCGGCGCATTAATTGCTGGTTCTGGACTATTCTATTCAAAATATCTAGATTTTTGCTTTGACTTTAAGGCCGACTACATTTTTTTTGGGCTGGATTTCTATTTTTTTGTTCTTTTTTAGGCCTTTTAGTTTAATATTTTTAGTCTTATGAACATGTTTGTATTCTGTTTTTTAAGTTTATATAAGCCTAATCTGATCTTTATATTAAAAAAATTTTCATAGTAAAATACTTAATTAGAGAACTTAATAATGTATTGATTTGATTTATTAAATTTTACTCATTTAAAATTATTTTTATTTAATAAGATATTATTAATATCCCCTTAAAATGTAAAATTACTTTTAAGGCCCTTAAAATTTTTTAAAATTTTAAATTAGTAAAGGTAAAATTGCACTTTGGCCCCCCTAAAATTATAAAAATTCGATTTAATCCTTTACAAATTATAAAGATATAAACTATAAAAAATTAAAATTTATCCGCCCCCTAAAAATTTTTTCTGACTTCGCCCCTGATTTAAATAATATTTTAACTAAAATTATTTTATTTGATAAATTAAAATTAATGAACTTACTTACATGAAATACTTATAATTTTACTTAAAATTTTAGATAATATGTTATTATAAAAAATTAATTATAAGTGAAAATATATTATAAATGATTAAAATAAAACATAAAAAAATAGATTATATATAGAAAGTTAAATGTTATAATCAATGTTGTTATAGAAAAAAAGTTTACTAAAAAAATATACAAAATCTTAAAAAAAAAAAAAAAATACATGGATTACTTACTTATACGCAAAATAACATTAAATTAAGGCAAACGGGATGAGAGAGAATTAGACCCAACCAATTTCAATTTTCAATCTCATTTTGTCATTGTAATTGTTTACTCAGTCGGATACCGCAATTTTAATCTCTCGCTATGCCATGCGCCATGGAAGAACCCCCATTTCTTCATTCTCCTCTCCTCTCCTTAAAAACCCATCAATCCAATTGGGCAACATCCTCCTTATCGCCTCTCTCACCAAAACCCTATTGGAATCCGGAACCCGAAACCTCGATCCGAACTCCATCCCCCTTTCCGAGCCACTGGTCCTCCAAGTCCTCCGCAAAAATTCCCTCGAGCCTTCTAAGAAGCTCGACTTCTTTAACTGGTGTCGCTCTTTTAAACCAAACTTCAAACACTCGGCCGTCACTTACTCCCACATATTCCGGACCCTTTGTCGATCTGGGTTCGTCGAGGAAGTCCCTAATTTGCTGTTTTTGATGAAGGAAGATGGCGTTCTTGTTGATTCTAGTACCTTTAAGTTATTGCTTGATGCTTTTATTCGGTCCGGTAAGTTTGATACTGCCCTTGAAATTCTTGATTATATGGAAGAATCGGGTGCTTGCTTGAATGCTAGTGTTTATGATTCGGTTCTAGTGGCTTTAGCTAGAAAAGGCCAAGTGGGTTTGGCTTTATCTATGTTCTGTAAGCTTTTAGAAGCTTGTAATGGCAATGATAATGGGGATTCTGTTGTTAGTTCGTTTCCTGGATCCGTTGCAATCAACGAGTTGCTTGTTGCTCTCAAAAAAGCTGATATGAGAGCAGAATTCAAACAAATTTTTGATAAATTGAGAGAAAAAAAGGATTTTGAATTAGATACATGTGGTTATAATATATGCATTCATACCTTTGGGTGCTGGGGTGATTTGGCTGCTTCTTTGAGCCTCTTTAAAGAGATGAAACAAAAGGAAAAGAGTTCCAGTTCCTGTTCGTTCAGTCCTGATTTGTGTACCTATAACAGTCTCATACACATACTTTGCTCGGTTGGCAAGGTGAAAGATGCTTTAATTGTGTGGGAGGAGTTAAAAGTGTCTGGCCATGAGCCTGATGTGTTTACATATAGAATTCTTATTGAAGGGTGCTCGAAATCATACAAAATTAATGATGCACTGAAAATATTTAGTGAGATGCAGTATAATGGGTTTGCTCCAGACACCGTTGTGTATAATTCACTTCTGAATGGATTGTTCAAGGCCAGGAAGTTGATGGAAGCATGTCAGTTATTTGAGAAAATGGTTCAGGATGGTGTAAGGGCCTCGTGTTGGACTTTTAATATTATGATAGATGGGTTGTTTAGGAATGGTAGGGCTGAAGCTGCTTACACTCTGTTTTGTGATTTGAAAAAGAAGGGGCAATTTGTGGATGGTGTCACTTACAGCATAGCTGTGTTGCAACTTTGTAGAGAAGGTCAGCTTGAAGAGGCACTACAATTGGTGGAAGAGATGGAAGACAGAGGTTTTCTTGTTGATTTAGTTACTATAACATCACTCTTGGTAGGATTTTATAAACAAGGTAGGTGGGATTGGACTGAGAGGTTAATGAAGCACATTCGTGGTGGCAATCTAGTACCCAATGTTCTCAAGTGGAAAGCAAATATGGAGGCTTTAATGAAAAATCCACCTAAAAATAGAAAGGATTACACTCCTCTATTCCCATCCAGAGGAGATTTTAGTGAGATAAGGAGTTTTGCTGGCCAAGCAATGGGCAATAATGTTGATTCTGAAGATTGTCATGAGAAGGATCAGGAGATGCCATTCATTGAAACTGATCAGTGGTCATCATCACCATATATGGATCAATTAGCTAATCAAGTGAAGTCAACTGAACATTCTTCACGGTTGTTTTCGCTGAGGAGGGGGCAAAGAGTTAAAGAAAAGGGGATTGGTTCTTTTGATGTTGATATGGTGAACACTTTCTTATCTATATTTTTGGCCAAGGGAAAACTGAGCTTAGCCTGCAAGTTGTTCGAAGTATTCACTGATATGGGTGTAGATCCTGTTAGCTACACATACAACTCGATTATGAGTTCATTTGTGAAGAAGGGGTATATCAATGAGGCATGGGGTGTCCTGAATGAAATGGATGAGAAAGTGTGCCCAACAGATGTAGCAACCTACAATCTGATAATTCAAGGCCTGGGGAAGATGGGAAGAGCAGATATTGCAAGTTCAATTCTGGATAAATTAATGAAGCAGGGTGGTTATCTTGACATAGTTATGTATAACACCCTGATCAATGCCCTGGGAAAGGCTGGTTACATAAATGAAGCAAGCAAACTTTTCGAACAGATGAGGTCTAGCGGGATAAACCCTGACGTCATCACTTACAATACACTTATTGAAGTTCATACCAAGGCTGGTCAATTAAAGGATGCATACAGATATTTAAAAATGATGTTGGATGCAGGATGTTCTCCAAACCATGTTACAGATACCATTTTGGATAATCTGGGAAAGGAAATCGACAAACTGAGGCTGCAAAAGGCATCAATCATGTGCACTAATAACAACAACGGGGATGATTCCTAAAGAAAGGGAATCGCAAGGATATGGTAATAGTTCAGGCAATGGGAAGATTCTGTTTCATGGAAGTGTTGTAAGTTTGGATTGAAATTTTTCTTTTTCTCTTTCTTTTCTTATGAATAGAAAGGTTGTCTTTCAAGTGCAAGCTTAGAACTACTTTGGAGTTTTTTGTCACATGAATAAAACAAGAAGTACAAAATTGGATTTATGCCTTCAAAAATGAATGGAATTGTTTATATGAATCCAAAGAATCTCATTGACAAGGGTTAAGAATGAGAAATAAGGAACCAAAATCTGTCTCCTTTGAAGAACTAGAAAAGACCACACAATACAGAAAATCCCAGCAAGATCAGCCAGACAATGTGAACCAAAAGCAGCACTTGGCCTGAAAACGAAGCGCTACCTCCACTCCCAACTTCACAAAATCCTAACTTGGCCACGCGAGTACCGGCGCAGAAGGCATCGGCGCAGCCGCACCAGTACGTGACGCCATTAACGCCGCAAACTGGCTCTGTTCGGAAGCAATTGACTGGGCATGACACAGGCTTGGTGAATCTTGCACAGACTCCTTCACTCTCATCGACATTGATGAACCCATCGGAAGGTAATCGTAGGAATCCCGAATCATCTGGCACCGACTGCGTTATCGGTGCCCAGATACAAGAGAAGAGGAGGAAGACAGTGAAGATGTGGGGTGGAGTTGCCGTGAAGCACGGCATATAGGCTGCAATTGAAAGGATTTCCTGCAATTAATTTTTGAATCCACCCCTACCGCCATTTCGCTTCCTAATACTGCTAATTTAAAGACATTTAGAGGATTGAAGAGAGACAAAGCAGGCGAAAAACTCGTTTAACCAACGTCCACCTGAATTTTTTCCTTTTTTCAACCTACATTTCAAACCCTGTTTTTTAGTTTAAAAATAGCTCTCCTTGTCTTCCAAATTGAAACCTCCCACCACCTGTTTCTATATTCCGGATGGCATGCTTTTTCAGCCATTTGGTTGCTTCTCATCGTTATTTACCTTCTTACTCAATTGCAATTCAATCTTTTTCCATACAACAAACCAAAACAGCCCCCAAAATGATGATTCTCATTCTCCAAACAAACAAATCCCATATATTTAGCTTCTCCCTCAAACATTTTTACAATCAACTCGCCGAAAAGCTTTTTGACGTTCGAATTTGGGAAGAAAAAGAGAGGGACTTAAAAAAGGAGAAAAACATAAAACGGTAGACTTACTCTTTAAAGGTTTTTAAGAAAGAAAAAAAAAATACTATGAAAGGAGGGAAGTAGAAAAGTTGTGGATAAATTCTACATGTTGACATGCCCGCCAGACCAGTGTCAAAGTTATATAAATAAATGAGTTTTTTTTAAGTATAATTATAAATCATTTTATTTGGCTCGGATATGTAACGGATGTTTCTTCCTTGCTGAACATTAAACTTGGAAGCTGTAGTTGGTGTCTCCGTAATCAATTGAAGAGAGTTGCAAAACTGTGCCAAGTATCTTCCCCCTACATCCACCATCAGGAAACAGATACCAAATCCTACAGTTCCCTTTAACAACGCAAGATGAACCATGCTCCAAGCTTTCCTATGAGAAACCCGATGACTAGCCCACTTGCCCCTTCAGATTTTCCTCCCTCTCAAACCTATGCAACCATGAAGAGTCTACAAGTTTAACTTCGCATAATGTTTGTGCCGGATCAGCTTGCTTGCCTGAAGAATAGTATTAAGTTTATAGCATGAGCTTACTGAATATTCTCCTCAAGGATTGAATTTCCAGATTATTTTATCTTCACCTCCCAACATGGAAAATCCCTTGGACCCAATTGTTTGATAGATAGAATGATTACCACCCATAGACGAGCAATTCATAATCCACTCTCTTTTGTAAGGACAAACCATGCTCTTGAGAGCTTCATCAATTTGAACTACAAAGTCAGGAACAGTTTGTCTATTCTGAAGGAATTAGCGATTGCCATCCTTAATTTGCCAACCAATTCCTTTGATAAGGCCATCCATGCAAACTGCTCTTCCGAACCCAAGTGTCTGATGCTTTGAGTGTAACATAGAACATAGGGGAAGATTTCCAATACTTCTCAACAGTGGTATTACTAATAAAAGGACTCTTGTTATTCATAACCCGCAAAGCTTGCGTGAATAGTTTACTTTCCTCACTTCTAATCTTCCTTGAGTCTTGGGCCCACAAAGCCTTTCCCATCCAATAAAGTGAATTTTTCTTTCATTACTGTCCCCTCATTGACTTATCAAGAACATCACACACACTTTGTGGCGCCTTAAAACACAGCCCGGGGAAAATAGGAAGACTGAATAGAGTTTATTTGATCAAAGTGAGTCTACCACCAGGAGATAAATGGAGATAAAAGCTTTGCTTTCCAGCTTTCTAACTTTCCACGAATCTTATCCATTGAAAGAATTTTCTTCTAGCCCCCAGATGTTCCATATGAAATCCCAAATAGGTTCCTAGCTCCTTAGAAACTTTGGCTTTCATGATGTTTTTGAATATCTTCATGAACTTTTGAGTGACTGTTGGGACTAACCTTTAGATTAGACTTCATAAGATTAATAACCTATCTCGAAATATTAGAATACTTCTCTAAAATTGATTTCACAACATAGCATTTTTTAATATTAGCTTGAAAGAAAATGTAACTATCGTCAATGAATAGCAAATGAGAGATGGGGATACTATTCTCACTGACTTTAACCCTATGGATCAATGATTGCTCCTTGGCTTGCAATAAATCACAGGATAACACCTTGTGACACAAAATGAAAATATAGGGAGATAAAAAATCTCTCGGTCTTAATCTTCTTCTAGGAACAAAGTGTTACATCTAGTACATTAAGTGTAGTTTATTCGTCATTTGTACTTCTAATTTTTTGGATAGATTGCTTTAATAAATTTTCATTATTCACTTTAATATTGTTTGTATTTATCCTTTGTAATTTTTTCACACACACAAAAAATATAAGCAAATATTAATTCGCTGATTACCTAACATTTAACTAATACTAAGTTAAATTATGTGATCGAATTATAATATGAGAAAGCAATTTATATTAGTAGGTAATATAAAAGGTTCACAGATTGATGAATTGAAATTAAACAAATCAATTAAAGAACTATTATACCGTTTATCAAGTCCAATAAGGGAGATACATTATCTTGAGTATCATAGCAGTTTACTCCTAGAAGATAAAAATATAAATGTGACTGTCTGGATTGACAAAATATTCGAAATGACCCAAATCAAATTAATCATAGATTCATTTTTGGATTAATTCACTTGTGATATTCATAGTGCGACTTACCTCGATCCTAAGTAAGTGATTAATTATGTGTGTGTGACTCATATACTTTTATGTATTAAAAGCCCAAGTTCAAATAACTAAAGAGCCAAAAACTGGTATGTTGAGTATATGACTTCTGCATGACATAACTTTATTTACAATAATGGAATTCATAGTCTGATAAAGGGTCAATAGTATCCTCTCAATGACATTACTTAATAGATGAAAAGTAACGTGGCCAGGGGTTATTTGTTTAGGAAAATTAATTTAATTACTATTTGTTAGTAAAAAAATTCATGAGGGAATATGCAATAGTTACCGTGAGGTAAAATAAGATTATATTGGGTGAACGAATTTAATCCAAAGAGATAAAGTGTAACACCCCATGCTCGATCCAGTCGTCGGGTCCGAGTTACATGATACTACATTTGTTGCCAAAGCAACTACAAACCATTGTACACCGTTCAATCATTCAGACATGTAAACAAGTAACATTCACATACATAATATGTTACATAATCATTTTTAGGCCCCATACAAGCTTACAAAAGCTCTTTTCTCAATCCGAGCTTGAATTAGAACTAAATTGTGAAGTTTTGAAAATCAAGGACTAACGTCGCGACATTATGGCCTCCACGTTATGACTTCGTCAAATAGTGAGTTACGTCGCGACTTCAGGCATCTTGACATCACGATGTTACTCATCGTCGGTCCAAGTTGCGATATCGGAGACTCTAGGTCGCGACGTTACCCCTATTTTGGCAAATTAGCATTTTGGTACCTATTCATTTGCTTTAACCAAAACAATGCCATTACATAACTCACATAACAATTTCACCTATACCAAAACATGACAATTTCAAGCTAAAGTAGGTTTATAACACTTGTGGAAATAATCATTCAAATGGCCTAAACATTTATGTTCAAAACCTAAACATATTCAAACCATCAAACAAATAACTTACCATTTATTTCTATATGCAAATATTAGCATATTAATATGTCATGTGCAAACTTGAAAGCATAATTTAAATAGCATCATCCATAGCTTAATCTATACATCATTTGGTACATACACTAAGTTTCACATGCAACTTAACCTTTAATACAAATTCAAGCATGCCATTCTATCAAGAAATTGACCATTTCCATAACACCTTATCCCTATATACATGCTACAACCTTAAACCAAAATAAACATATTACTACTGATTTAGTGATAGTGTAAGCTTTGGGCTGATCCGGCTTGGCGAATTCCACAAGGTAACAATATACAAAAAAAAGGAAAACAACTAGAATAAGCATTTAAAATGCTTAGTAAGTTCGAATGGAAAGTACTATGCTTACCTTGTTCTTATTTAAGCATAAAAGAAAACCGTAGTTTGACATATTGTTAGCTAGAACATGACACCCAAAACATAACAAATGTGATCATATAGCAATATCCATGACCATTAGATACTATATGTAACCTAAGCATACCAATTTACATTACTTTCATATACTTATCAAAATGACATATTCAATCAACAAATTATAAAATCATACCAAGTACACATGATTCAATACAATCACCTTTTTCTATTATAAATCAATAAGATGTATCAATTATAATTAAATCCATTCAATGACATTTAAATTTGATTACCAAGTCTATTTCATCACATTTTCAAGTTTCCAAATTCATTTATACCGTTTCGCCTGATGGAACCTTAGAAAAACAGGCTTGGATACACAGGTGAACTACACCACACCAAGTCACTTGTTTGAGCTAAATAAATATATATATCAAGTTACCCATCCAGGCTAAACCAATATCACAACACATCAAGTTACTCATCCGAACTAAACTTAAATCACGACACATCGAGTTATTCGTCTGAGCTAAACCTTTGTTACATAATACCCAAGACTTTGCAATGAAAGTTGGATCTCATTAAAATCTGTAATAATCCCCGTACAAGTGCGCACAAGACCCTATTAACATGTCAATCGTATCATAACATTTTACTAATTTCACATGGGCATCATTTACACATATAAGCATAACAAATCCCAATACTTATTCATATTTTATATTGTACCCTATATATGAGCGCATGTTTCAATTATATACGTTGTACACATTCAAACTTTCACATTTGTACCCTGAACTATTTCATTATAGCCAATATCACATAACATTTCAATCCAATCCATGCTAGCCATATATGCCAAATTCACTAATGTTCCAATTATATTTAAATATATATATATATATATATGGAATCAAACACAAAATTTCACATAAAATAAAATAAGATATTAAGTTCCACATGAACTTACCTGTTCAAAATGTGAAAAAGACTAAATACTTTAGGGACTAATTCGAAATTTTAGCTTTTTCCATATTATCTCCCTTTGGTCTAACTCTTGATCTATACAATTATTTTTCTTTATAACAAATCAATACTAATCACTTTCATACAATGTTATTATATGCATGAATCTATGTAATTTTTTTATATTCCTCATATTTTACATTTTATTCAATTTAGTCCTTGACCTCGAGATAGATATAACTTTCAATTCCTAGCTTTAGATTAAAATATGATTTCATATATTCTGTAACATCCCAAAATAGGGCCTAAATGGAACAGTGGTTGCGAAACCACGAATCCGAGATAGAAAAATTTATTCCTATTAATTTTTATAATTTACCGAGTGATTAGATGCATGTGTTAGAGTATCGATAGAAAAATTTATGAACTACATTTTTAATTTGCCTATTAGGGCTTGTTTGAAAAAGTTGATAAATATGAATTCTAGATAGGAAAGGATTAAATTGAAGAGCATAATTGAAGTAGAGGTCCTTAGATGGTAATTAGACCATTAAGTTTTCATGGAAAAAAATGGACATACATATATAAAAATAACTAAGGTTTTAATAAAAGGCATTTTAGTCATTTGGTAATTAAAAGATTAAAAAGGGAAAAAGATGGCAAAATGTTGTCCATCTTCTCCATAAGGCCGAAACTACAAGGTGTCTCCATAGCTAGGGTTTCTTCAACTTTCAAGCTTCATAGTAAGCGATTCCAAGCCCTGTTTTTAATGTTCTTTACGTTTTTGAAGTCCCGGTAACTTGATTTAGCTTATTCTAGCAATAATTTAACCTAGGGTTCATATTTGGAAAAATACCCATAGGTGAAATATGTCTATTTTGATGTTTTATGGTAGAATATGAAGTTTGAAATTATGTTAAACGACTTGAGCTAAGCGATTTTAAGTAAAAATGAGTAAAACGACATAATCGGTAAAAATACCTAATGTTCATAAGTACATGTTAGAGTGAGAATTTGATGTTGCCGTAGGTAAATAAATGATCAGCATGTCATAAAACATAAGAATTAGGGATAAATTTTAATTTCCGAGCTTTAGGGCAAAAACATAAATATGCAAAAGTTTAGGGGTAAAATCGTAATTTTGCCAAAGTTGGAGTCAAGGACTGTAGCAGCCCAAATTTGACCGGGCTAAATTTGAATAAAATAAAATGGATTAAATAAATAAATATTTATTTAACAGTCCATTAAAAAGTCCAATTTACAAACAGTGGAGCCCAAACACTACTGGCCCAAATACTTGAAACCTCAAACCTGATTACACCCGTGACCCAAAATACTAACTACCTAATACCCTGTGGCCCGATTAATGCGGGCCAAAATCATCTGCAGCTACTGGGAAACCCTAGCCCTCTTCAGCGCCGCAATCAGATTCCAGAAGCTTCGGGCATATCGAACGACGCAGTCTTTCAGTGGTTCAATCAGCACCCTTTCGGCGCACTATTTCGGCCACCGATCGCGCCATCATCGATGCGCAAATGATGCTGGGATCATCAGTGTGCCATGCTTCACCTGTAAATAGAAAGGAAACCACAGCAAGCAAAGAACAGAAATGGAAAGAGAATCACAGCCGATATGCAAGAAAAGGAAATAAAATCACAGCAAATATGTAAAGGAAATAATGGAAAGAAATCTTTGATTTCTTTCCAAAACTTGTAATGATTAAAGGCTATAAAAGCCTCCTTTGTAACAGATAAATTTTTTTTACGCATGCATTAAGAGAAAAAGCAAATACAGATAGTTTTCTTTTAAAAGGTGATTTTTTTTATTTTTATTTATTCTTTCTTTTTGGTTCTGTTTTCTTCCTGTTTCATCCGAATACATATCAAACAGTTAGCTTTTTAAAATAAATAAGAAGAGGAGAAGAAAGTACCTAATTGGGAAGGTTTTCGAGCCTTCCGGCCATCATACGCGGCGGCGCGTGTAGCACGTGGGCATCCGATGACGGAGGCTCTTTAGAACTCCGAGGATTTCCCCCATTCCTCTTTTCAGAGGATCCTTTTGTTTTTTTGGGGTTTCATTTGAAATGAGTTTCAAACCATGAAATTGGCTTATATAGCCTTAACAAAACGCTGTCGTTTTGGCTTAAACTAATAAGCCTTAAAACGTCACCGTTTTAAGTATGACCCGCGCGGTGACCCGACTCGAGGGAAGGATCCGCGTGTTTTTATAAAACGGGTTAATTACCCGATTGATCCTTCCGTATTTCTGTTCTTTAAAATTAAGTTATTTTTTTTAATTTGGCCCTAAAGATTTATTTCCGCTCCAATTTAGTCCCCGTATTATTTGAGCCCAAATATTGAGACGATGTCGTTTCCCGGGATTAGGGATTATTTCCCAGTGAGTCCCTCTATTTTGAATGCGCGTTCCAAATAGGCCCAAATTCGTTTTTTTTTTTTCAAAATTAGCCTTATAGTTATTTCATTACTTTTAATTTTAACACTTTCATATTTTTATTTTAAAATTAATTAATTTAAAATACTTATACATTATCTATTTTATCATAAATATTGTTATATTTGTAAAGTTTCATATCATTATTACTATTATATCTTTTTTATTATACTATATATATTATACCTTATATAATATTACATATTACGTTTTAAAATATATATTACTATCTTTTTATATTTTGCCATATTTTGTCGTGTATTTTTATATATAGTTTTTAAATTTATAAACTATTATTAAATATCGTATCTTTTTCAAAATATTACTATTATTTATTACTATATTTTAAAAGCCTTACTGTATATATATTCTATCATTTATATTTTATTGATTGTTAATTAAGTATATTAAGTCTATTATATTTTATTTTTGCATATTTTGTCCATTATTTATAATCCTCCTTTTTACCCATTCTACACTCGACTTTTTACTTAGTAAAAAAATACTTAGTTTATTTACATATCATCTCATTTTTCTTCAAATTTATATTCTTTTGCAACTTCCCTCTTTATGATATTTATTGTTATGGAAATTGATTATTATATGATTGCTTTAAAATATATTTGTATGAAATATCGTGTAAATCCTTCATGTTTTGAATTTAATTGTGCGATATGTAATTGTAAATTAGCATAAGTTGCGTATTTTATTTTCTAGGTTGTATTTTGCATGAAACATTAATTTATGAAATATATTATGTCTGTATTAAAGCATGTGTTATAGTTGTTTAAGATTCGTTATCTTGTAATGCGTCATTTTGATTATAAATGTTTTTAAAAAAAAAACTTATACTTCTTTAAGCTTAAAAGAGTTTTTAAAAATAAGGCAATATTTTTCGTGTTTAGGAATTTGGGGAATAGTGCCCTATCATGCTGGGTTGCGATTTCCTATTGGACTAAATGCCTAAAATACCCTTCTAAACGGTTTTATAAATTACGAGATGATTTTAGTTACAAAAGTTTTAGAACATCGTGTCCTATCATGCTGGATGTGATATTCATATTCTTTTAAACAAAGGAATCTCGATTTTAAACTTAAATCATTCTAATTTCAAAAGGGATCATACTTTTAAAATTTTAGCATTAAAGACAGAAAGTTATTCAATTTGGTACCAATTTTTGGGAGTTACGAGGGTGCTAACCCTTCCTCGTACGTAACCGACTCCCGAACCCTTGTTTTTGATTTCATAGACCAAAACAAATGATTTCAAACAAAAATGGTTTGAAAGTGGTTCAATCACACTTAAACTGATTGGTGGCGACTCCTGTTTTTAATTTTTAAAAGTCAAAACCCCGTTTTTTTAAACTCGTTTAAAATGGTTTCGACAAGGACTATTTTGATAAATGTGAGTATTAAATAAGCTAAATTTGCTATTATAGATCAAGAAGAATGAAATTCGGGGGTAGACCAGGGAAAGAAAAAGATTGAGGACTAAATCAAAATATTTGATCGTATTTTGTATCGAGCTAAGTTTGCTGTAAATAAATGCAATGTTTTATTATTTATAAATAATGATGTTATTTTTTAGCATCTATATGTTTATTTTGTAAATTTATTTCTTGATGATTCAAGCAAGAATTGACGGAGAAATGATACTTAAAAGTCTCGGTTGAACCTTAAGAATGTGTAGGATGCAAATGTCATGACATTAGGGTTTAAGGATACCAAGTAAGACCATGCCAAGGCATGACATTGGTAAGTTTTACAAGGCAAGGAAATCATGTAAGACCATATCAAGACATGGCATTGATAAGCTACTATATGGCAAAGATCCCATGTAAGACCATGCCAAGGCATGGCAATGGTGAGTTCATAAGGCAAGGATACCACGTAAGACCATGTCAAGACATGGCAATGGTAAGTTTAAAAAGGAAAGGTACCCGTGTATCCTTAGTATTCCAAGTGATTCAACGGGAAATTTAAAGAGTATACTCAAGGAAAGGTAAGATAAGTTCATGTTCGAAAGGTTCAGGTAAGAAAATTCAAGACTTATGCATATTGAGCTTGAAGGTTAAAATTATCTTGATAATTCATTTAGAATGTTGTTATTTATTTACCTGCAAACTTACTAAGCTTTATGCTTACTCCCTTTCTTTTCTCTCTTTTTATAGTATCGCCAAGCCAACTCGAGGATCGTAAGGACGTCGGAGATCGTATCACACTATCAAAGGGCTATCTTGGTATTTTGTGATTCGAAACGTTTTAAGTTATGGCATGTATAGGGACTTGGCTATTTATGTGTGTATGTCCTTATGATATGATTAAAGAATGACATGTGAATGCTTGATAATGATTAGCTATTGAATGGCTAATTAAGAACATGTTTTGGTGTTATGTATGCCTAAATGAGGTTTAATGCAAAGAAATTATGCAAGAGTAAAAGTTGGTTATGAAACAGTTTTGGGACAGCAGCAGTGATGTGATTTTGAAAAATCACTAACAATTGTAGGAATAGAATTAAATAGTGAATGAGATATATAATTAAATCTTATTGAGTCTATTTTCATAGGAAAGAAACAGAGCAAGTAAAGGAAGTCTTTATTCTAAGATATTTAAGTTTTTGTGAGACTAGTTTAGGGTGACTTTGTGATCCCCTGTTCCGATTTTAGAATTTCACTAAAAATTGTACGAAAAGAAATATGAGTCATAATTTATATTTTTAGATTCCTTCATGAGTCTATTTTCATTAGAAACAAATAAGAGCATTATCTGAATTCTATATAATGAGATAATTGATTTTTAGTGAAGAGAGGTCAAGTTCGGTAGACTATGAAATAGGGGAGACTTTAACTAATAAACTGTACTAATTGGCCACACCAAAAATTCTGGAAAAAATTATGGTAAGAACATATTTGAGTCTAGTTTCAGGAAAAATTTATGGATTTAAATTTCGAGTTTTGTAACTTGAGTTATAATTAATCTAGTGACTATTACGTAGGTAGACAGTTTTATTATGAATAGATAAATAAATTATTTTGATTTGTGTAAGTAATTGGAAAATTTTTAATGTTCCTGGTTTAATCCCAAACCGTTTAAATTGCATGTTTTAAGGCCTCAAGGGCCTTTTTAAGGATATATTGGATGAATGTGAGTGAATTAATTTTAAAAGTAAATTTTTATGCCCCTAACTAGTAGGATAAGTCTGGTAACGCCTCGTGCTCGACTCTGGTGACGGTCTCGGGTAAGGGGTGTTACATATTCTTATTAAGGACCTTATATTTTCTAATTCTAACATAATTTCATGAAAAGATTTACATTTATTTAATTTGGTCCCTGATGTAATAAAGTTAACAAACAAGTTAAATTAACTTTACAATCTAGTCATTTTTATAATCTAGCTTAAAATCTATCAATTTCAAGTCTAATTCTTCAAGAAATCAACAATGACAACTTTCTAAGACTTTAATAGTTTCACAAATTGGTACAAGGGCTAGCTAAATCAAACTCCCATGACCTCAAATCTATGAAAATTACATGAAAAGGGACTTAATTACCTAGAAAAATAGTTGGCTAAATGTTGAAATAAAGGAAAGTGTTTCTTCTTAGGTTTTTCTTTCTTTAGATAGTTGAAGGTTTATGGAAGATGAAAACATTTCATTATCTTTACTTTATATACTTGTATTAGCTTTAGATTAATTTAATTAACCTTGATTAATCAATTAATTAAGATGTAATTAAACTTAACTTAATCATACTTAAATATAAGTGGAGTGTGTCATCATCAAGCACTATCTCTTATTAGAAAATGGTCTATTTACCGCTTTAGACATTTGGCTATTAAAAATCTATAGCGATTAAATTTTTACAATTTAGTCTCTAAGCCTAAATTAACTATTTATTTACAAAATTGCTCGACCAAACTTCAATATATTTTTATATTAACCCCTTAAATATTCAAATTTAATATTTATGGACTTGATTTACAAAAATAGGATTCTGAAATCATATTTTTCAATACCATTAAAATTCAGGTCGTTACATAAAGGATATATTATGAGGGTAATACATTTATGACAAGGTCATTGGGCAAACACATATTTAAGTTTCTTTCGTAATGATATATAATAAATGAGAGTTCAATCATGGTACTTTAGTGAAATGACTCCATATTTCAATGATGTTGTAATTATTTAACGAAGAGTTGAAACTTAATTACAAATTATTTAAGCCCTAATCACATATCTTCAATAGATCCCTTTGTTAGCTCAATGTAACCCAAAATAGATTGCATGTAGAACTTATAATATGGAATGAATGAAAATGACAATTAAGAGAAATAGATTACATGCATCACTATTTGTAATGAATATGTTTCTCGCTAAATACAAAAGATAACTTAGAAATTAAATTAATTTCTTCGAATTATTGTTTAATTTATTAAAATTAAATAATTAAAATTTGAAATGAGAATTAAATTAATTATTCATATCAATTTTATTAAACAAGGTGATTAAATATATTTCCTCATATATTCTAATATGGTAAAACTGCCACTCTAGTGAAATAAGAATTGAGTTGAGAAAATATTTTATTTAGGAAATTAAAAAAATGTAGTTATTGGATTGACTAAATTATATGCATTGGTTACAAATCCAGATAACACATATAATTGTACCCGATACACGAGACAATCCGAGAGCCTATCCTATTATATAAGGGGCGACAAACCCTAGTCCCAATAAGGGTTGCCACCACCCCTAGGGTTTCCTAAATAGGAAATTTTTATTTTTTATATTAAAATATTATTATTTAATTACCCTTTGTTCAAGTAAAACTCTTGTATTTTTTTTCCTATAAATAGGAACTATAAGATAACCTAAATGACACACTAGTTGAGCGTCGTTACTCTAACATAAAATAATAAAAAATATTTATAAAATAAATTATATTTTCTACAAAGCTAAAAAATTTTCAATTTCCCATAGAGAGAAATTAATTTTCCCACTGAAAGTTAATTGAAAGTGTAACACCTCGTTACCCCGACTCGATCATCGGGTCTGATTTACAAGGTGCCACATTCATTGTCAGAGCAACTACGATCAAATTACAACCCATTAAACATTCAAATGTAACTAGAAAAAGTGTATAAAACTATACTTAATCATTTACGGGTCTTATACAAGATTACAAAAGCTCTTTTGTTAACCCGAGATTGAAATAGGACCAAATTGTAGGGATTACAAAGTTTCGAGTGACATCATGATGTCAAGGTTCCTCGTCATTAGGCAACTCTTTGTTTGGTGCTCGTCATAACCTTGAGCAATGACGTCGCCACATAGACTTTACTTTGTGACTTCTTGGTGACATTAAATGTTTATTGTTGCGACATAACTCACTATTTTTACAAGAATCAACCTGGTAGAAGTTTGGATGACTTGAAAACATGTTTAAATGTCTTCCATACTACCATATCAAACATCTACCAAAGCATACAATACAAATTGTGCAAAATTGGTTCTTTCAGGTACTATCAAATTACTAACTTCTAATATCAACTAATGAATTTGGCTTAAACTATTCATATTTCCAAAAACCAACCAAAACATATTCAAGACTATATCACTACAACAAAATAGTCCTAAGACGACACTTTTGGGCCGACACTTTCCTAAATGTTGGGATAGACTTACTAACATACACTTTAGCCAACTCTTTTTATAAGGGTTAGGATATACATGCCTAAGGCAATGCTTAAATAAGAGTCGGCTTTGTCCAACACAATGCCGACACTTTTAGGCCAACACTTTCCTAAGTGTTGGAATAGACTTGGCGACATACTCTTTGGCCAACTCTTTGTATAAAGGTCGGGATATGTATGCCTAAGGCAACGCTTAAATAAGAGTCGATTTTGCTCAACACTATGTCGACTTTTGTTATACCTTTCCTAACTATATAAAAGTGTTTCCATATGAAAAGCCTAACACCACTCTTTTTGGACTATGCCGACCTTTTTTTGGGTTGTTTAAATTTGAATCTTTAAACAACTTTTTTGGGTGTTGGCAAAATCTAATCATATCTCAACTTTTTAAGAAGAGTTGGGAAAATATTAACCTATCCCAACTTTTATTTTTAGTTGGCAAATATTTTATCTAACTCAAACTTTTTTGTGTTGCCTTTGTTTACTCATGATTTATCCCAATCTTTTTTTCGTCTGCAAATGTTTGACCTAACCCAAACTTTTTTGTGTTGTGTTTGGCCTAACTCAACAAATAAAATAAAATATTATCCTACACTATCTATTTGTTTAATACTCGAATTTTCATTAAATTTACATTATTTATTTGTTTAATATCAAAAATATTATCTTACACTTTTTTATTACCAACAAATTAAATAAAAGTCTGCCCACTTATCCTCCTAAACCTTAACCCCGTCAATATCTTTTCAGAGCTTAATCTTTTGCTTGCAACCCCTAGTGTCACAGGGCTAGATCTTTCGTCTCGTGATCTGTGCGGCCTTAGGTCATTCGTTCATCCAAACTCGCTTAAGTCAACCTTTACTCAAGTGAATATTCTTTTAGAAGTCCTCTAAGGCACTAATTTGTATAGCGAAAGCGATTTATGCCAAAAGAAGCAACAAAAGAACAACAGAAAGAACGTACACAAGGTGTTTGAGTAAATACTTTCAATATTCTCTTATTCATAAGGAATAATGAAACAATGAATGGAGTCAGTACAAATGAGGGGGGAGACTCTTTATTTATAGTTGAGCTCCCCAAAAACCGAAGGTTAAGATACATTTACATCGCTAGACGAGATTAACCATATCCCTTAATTTTAGGGATTTACAAGATATGTCATATCAAATCTAATCTAATCTTTACAAGATATGATTCTATCAATCTTTTAAGATTAGTTACCAAAATAGCCTAAGTTGCCATATCTTCATTATCTGGCCAACCAGGCTTTAATCTGACAGACTTCTCAAACAGCTTACTGAAAAACTGTCCAAATGATCCCCATCTACACAATAGACCTCCATCGGATGTATTTGGTGTGATAGTCATGAGCTTTGAACTACGGCCTATGACATTCTCTCCCATGTAACATCCGTGTTAAGACTTCCGCATGGCACTAACTTGATTCGCCTCGATCTCGTCTCGACGCTTTAGCTTTTTTTCCTTCAAAACTTTTGCCTCGGCTTACGTTGCTTCTTAACTCGAACCATCCTACTCGTTGCATTTACTCTGGTCAACTGTCCAACTTGCATTACTTCTTTTTCCTTGAAGCCCGATGCACCACTTACCTCTCTTATAGGTGGAAGCTTTGTCGATGACTCGGCCAACTCTGACGCTTCACTCGAATTGAGCCACATTGGTTCCAGTTTCACTGTGTTCATCACAATATTTTCCCCTAAGTTCGATGACAAACCCATCTCTTCCTTGGGTGGAAGCCTCTCCGATGACTCACCAAGCTTAGACACTGCTTTTCTTTTGACTACGGCTTGCTCTGGACAGTTTTGCAACTCATGTGGACCATGGCACAAGAAGCACTTTACTCGCTTCTTTTTTCTCCTCTTTGCCCTCTTGGCTTTGGCTTTTCCCTTGCTCGAACCAAGCTTCTTAGGCTCCTTGTCTGCTCCATCGTCCTTTTCGATGACAGACTTCTTCAGACACTTCTACAACCTATGCTGACCATGACACAAGAAGCACTCTACTGGCTTCTTCTCTCTTTTGGCTTCTTTGACTTCGACACCCCTTACGCTCGAACTAAATACCAATGCCTTACCTATTGGCTTCTCCTTAAGCGTGGATATCTTCTGTCATTTCTTCAACATGTCTGGACCATCACAGAGAAAGCATTTCAACTTGTCCTTTTTCCTGTTGGGTTTCTTCTTCCCAACTCGTGGTTTTCCATTACCACCATTGTCGTTGTTACCATTGCCATCATTATCTTTCTTGTGATCCTTTTCATGTACGTCCCTTTCTTTGGACTGGAAAGACCTAAGCTTGTCTTTTCCTAGACTAAGCTTGACCATGAATTCTGATACCACAATGGCTTCCGACAACTTTTGAACACCTCTTTGTTCCACTTCATGTTTGACCCACGACTTCAATCTATTCTGAAAAGCAAGTAATGCTTCTTTCTCGGTCACATCTAAAACTTGGAGCATGAGTTCCTTGAACTCTCTAACATACTCCTCCACTGTGCCTTGTTGCATTATCCCTTGCAACTTTACCCAAGCTTCTTCCTCAAATTCTGGGTAAAATTGTCCCTTCAACTCACATTGAAACTCTTTCCACGTTTCAATTTCACCTTGCCTTTTATATGTGGTCTTGCCTCGCCACCATAAAAGTGCAATATCAGGAAGAAACACTGAAGCAGTGTTTACTTTAACCGCATCATCTATGATGCCTTTGGCATGAAAGTTGTTTTTCATCCTCCACAAGAAATTGTCCATATCGCATGCAGACCTTGCCTCTACAAACTCTTTCAGCTTCAGGACATCCTTGTTACTAAGTGTAATGCACAAGAATTTTAAGAATTTAATTGTAAAAATCTGTAGTAATTAATCTTTGTATCTATAGTTCTGTGCTCTGCTTCTATGTTTAAGGTCTAGAGTTTGAGTTGTCTTATTAAAAGTTTTTTTGTTTTAGAATCAACCCACAAGCACGCACCACACGCTTAATTCAATTCAGTGTGAAATTGTGACAAGAATGAGCCTGTTAGTTCAGTGGTTAAGCATCTGTCTGTATTCTATTGGGTTTCGAGTTCAAATCCTATTGTACGTGTTAGGAGATATTTTTGTTAAATGTCAAAAATTCACTTGAAAGTTAAGAAATTAAGTAACGTTAGTTCTTCCTTCCTTAATCTTTTTCTCTTATTTCTTCATTGTTACTTTTCTCTTCTTTTTCGTTCTTTTACTATTTTATTTTTACTAATTATGGTTGTAAGGGTTATGGGATTAGTTGAAATTTGTTGCTAGCCATTGGATGGAAGGTTATCGTGTAAGTAATTGTTGATGTGAACGTGTCCACGATTTTCTTTCGTTGTCTAATTTGCTTTGAATTGGGTGTTTTGTGAGTTGCAAGAATATCTGACAAATGATCATTTATTTACTTAATCGGCGGGAATATTATCAGTAAGGAACAGTAAAACGATAATTTTCATGATTGTTGCTGAGGTTTCGGTAAGTTTGGGGTTGTTAAAGGTTTTGTGCCGAAACTTTTGACATTAGCATTATGTGCGTAATCAGGTAATTTTGTTGATTAAATGGTTGAATAGTGTAATTGAATGATTGTTTTAGGCTTTGAGGGTATTTAGCGTTGTTGTTACTTCCAAATCTCAACAGGTGCGAACCAAAAACTATAATTTTGCAAGTTTTGGATTGCCAAAAATGGTGGCTGTCAACGCCATACGGCCAAGCACACGGGTGTGTATCTAAGCCGTGCAAGCCACACGAGTATGTGACAAGCCTGTGATCGACTGTGTAACTCACTATTCATTAAACTGGAGCCACATGGACTGGCACACGAGCGTGTGTCCAAGCCGCGTGTGGCCAAAATAGTGCAGGGTTTATACAGGCATAAGACACGGGTGTGTGTCTAGGTCGTGTAACTCACTATTTTTGACTTAGGACTATACAGGTAAGCACACAGGCATGTGCCTAGGCTGTGTGAGTCAATGGGTAAGGACACGGCTGTGTGTCCAAGCTGTGTAACTTTCTGTTTGCAGTTAAAACCATACGGGCTGAGGGCATGGGCATTTACTAGGCCGTGTGAACCACATGGATAAGGACACAGCCATGTGTCCAAGTCGTGTGGTAGTATAAGGCAGGTCTGAAATCCATTTTTAAAGCCATGAACGTGCTCTATGATTGATAATATTTTTCCTATTGTATGAATGATCTGAACTTGATTGATTGGGCATTCTCTGATATTCTGTAATTGTTATATGTATGTTATAACTATAAGTGCATTATGAATATTAGGACTCTGTATATGCATAGGTTGGGAGGTTGTGAAGAAGGAAGTAATCTGCTCTGAATCAGTGGTTAAACCACTTTGTGAATAATTCTGATTGCGGCTCTTTGACGTATTATGATTCAGCAGCTAAGCTACGTACTGTAAATGTTTCAAATAGATACTTCGCGGTGCGTAGGGATGGATGGGCATTGAATGTCCTTAATGGTGTGTTAGGATGGCCGGAGATGGTGTGTAGCGGATGAGATTTAGGAATACCTGTATCTAAATATGAGATGTGACATATATACATGTATTAATTTGCGTGTAGTTATACAAATATTTGTCATTGTACAACCGATCTGTTTTGAATCTGAATTGTGAATAGTTTTGTACCGAACTGAATCTCTGGATGTAACTACTGTATACATGATTATGAACTGAATAATTTATCTACGGATATACACTGAGTTCACAACTCATTTTATTTTTGGTTAGATTTCAGATGATCCCCAAGCTTGATCGAGTCGGTGTCGCGAGAGCTTGGTCAACCTTTTAGCTTTATTTTAAGTATTACTACTAGGGGTTTGTATGTTACGAAATTTATGAAGACTATATATTTTAAGTTTTTTTCTATCTTGAATAATACGTAGGAATGTTTTCGTTTAACTGTGTTATGATAATATGGGTTGTAGTATGAGTATCGTAACTCTCCCAAATTTGGTCTGGACGTCTAAATCAGATGTGGAGTGTTACATTTAGTGGTATCAGAGCTAGGTTAAGTAATAATCGGACTGTGTTTGGGCTCCTACTGTATGAGAAAACTAGTTAGTAATTATTAGTCACTAAACTAATACAGAAACACTAAAACTTTAATGAGTAACCGAGCTTCTAATGCTGACCCTGTAAGTATTTCTTTTTATTTTATTATTCTTTTACAATGATTACGACTCTTAAACTGATGTGGGTGAAATGTTTTGATGTGAACTAGTGAAATTGATATATGGACATCTAAACTGATTGGTGTATTCTGCCATTGTAGTTAGGTTGCTATAATGAGTTCACACAGTAGTTGTGAACGTGGTATGTGAGGGCATCGAGGACGCCTAGGAGGAAGAGCTCGAGCAGAGTCATCCTCTATAGGTAGCATGCCTAATCTGGAGACCAGCGAGACAGTTGGTACTCCAACTGTTGAGACGGAGTCTTAGACTTTAACGGTTGTGGACGACGCACTGTCCTAGGCCATGATTTGGGCACTTGAGAAGGTCACTGGGACCCATTCGAGATTGGGAGGCTGAGGGTCAGTTACTGAATGACTCCGGTCAAATGGTGCCGAACTGTTTAAGGGCGTCATAGGAGTCGCTCCTAATGTTGTTGAGTATTGGCTCGAGGCTACCGAGCGTATAATGACAGATCTTAACTACACTCCTACTCAAAAATTAAAGGGTGTTGTGTCCTTACTCCAGGATAAAGCTTATCAGTGGTGGCTAACTGTTGAACAAGGTGCTCAGCCTGGACAGGTGAGTTGGGATTATTTCAAGAACACCTTCCAAGGTAAGTATGTGGGAGCGAGCTATGTTGAGGTTCGCTGACATGAGTTCATGAGCCTAGTTCAGGGCGACCGGTCTGTGGTTGAATATGAAGCCAAGTTTCTGCGACTGAGTAGATATGCACAAACTTTGGTAGCGTTTGACTACGATAAGTGTATGCGGTTTGAGGAGGGTTTGAGGTATGACCTGCGAGTGTTGATAGCTCCTCAAAGGGAGTGGGTATTCGTGTTTTTAGTTGATAAAGCAAAGATAGTGGAAGAAGTGAAGCGTATTGAGCGCGAACGTTGTGACTGTAAAAAGGATCAGAATAAAGGTTAGAGGGATTCGGGCCCTTTTGGTTCTATTCAGCGCTCTAAGAAATGGGCTAGGTTTGATAAGCCTCTGAGGGTTAAGGGATCAGTAGTAGTGACTAAGATTCAACAGTGTAATGATTGCCGGAAGTGCAACCCAGATAAGTGCTAGAGGAAGCAAGGAGGGTATTTCTGTTGTGGGTCGATAGAGCATCAAGTTAGAGAGTGCCCCCGTCGATCTGATTCAGTGCCATCTGTGACATAGACTTCAGCTTTGATTGTGGTTCTAGTAGGGGTGGTAATGGATCGGGGAGAGGTTAGAGGGCACCGGCTAGAGATGCAGGTTAGGCTAAGGCTCGTCAGCAGGTATTAGTTTATATGGCAAGTCGAGAAGAGAGTGATAATGCCGATGTCATTGTAGGTGCCTTCTTTATTCACTGTGTTCCGTACTATACTCTTATTGATATTGGTTCTACATACTCGTATATAGCTAGTGTTGTTTTTGTATCTTTCGGTTTGTCTGCTGAGAATACTGGCAGAGAATTTTTTGTGATTAGTCCATTGGGTTAGTCAATACGAGTTAATAGAGTATATCAACGGGTAACTTTAGAGCTTCAAGGTATAGTATTTCCAGCTGATCTAATGGAATTACCCTTTAATAAATTTAATTTAATTCTGGGAATGGATTGGCTCGTTCAGTATCGGGTTAGTCTAGATTGTGCAACCAAAAGGGTAACTCTGAGACTGACTGAAAATGAGGAGGTGATTTTGATTGGTGAGTGTCGAGATTACCTTTCTAATGTAATCTCAGCTCTTGTAGCAAATAAGCTAGTCTGAAAGGGGTGTAAGGTGTACCTAGCTTTTATATTCGATTATGTTCCCGAAAAACTGTCAGTGGGAGATATTTGTACCGTGAGGGAATTCCCGGATGTTTTTCTTGAGGAGTTATTGAAATACCTTCGAATAGAGAGGTGGAGTTTGGAATTGATCTCTTGCCCGGTACTGCTCCAGTGTCCATTGTGCCCTATTGAATAGCACTGAAGGAGCTAACTGAACTAAAAGCGTAACTTTAGGAACTTCTTGATAGAAGAGTTATTCGACCGAGTGTGTCTCCATGGGGGGCACCAGTATTATTTCTGAAGAAGAAATATGGGTCAATGAGAATGTGCATCGATTATAGACAATTGAACAAGTTGACAATCAAGAACAAGTAGTGTTACCGAGGATAGATGATTTGTTCGACCAGTTTAGAGGAGCGTCCATCTTATCTAAGATTGATCTATGCTCTAGTTACCATCAGCTCAAGGTCAAAGAGACTGATGTGTATAAAACTACCTTCAGGACTCGTTATGGACACTACGAGTTCTTAGTGATGCCTTTCGGTTTAACGAATGCTTCGACAGCATTTATGGATTTAATTAATCAGGTGTTTCAACTATGCTTGGAGCAGTTTATGGTTGTTTTCATTGATGATATCTTAATTTACTCTAAGACCGAGACGAAACATGATGATCATCTTCGCATTGTACTTTAGATACTCCAAGAAAAATAATTGTACGCCAAGTTCGATAAGTATGAGTTTTGGTCGCATGAAGTCGCATTCTTGGGTCATGTGGTGACGGCAGAGGGTATCTGAGTAGATCCCAAGAAAATTGAAGCTTTTGTTGAGTGGAAAAAGTCAAAAAATGTATCTAAGCTTCGTAGCTTCCTCGATTTAGCTGGGTATCACTGAAGGTTCGTAAAAGGGTTTTCCTTGATCGCGTCACCTCTGGCGAAGCTATTACATAAGAATGCCACATTTGTGTTGTCTGAGACACAACAGTCTAATTTTAATAAACTTAAATCCATTCTAACACAACCTTTTGTCTTAGTTCAACCGGAATTGGGTCAAGAATTTGTAGTATACAGTGATGCTTTACATGTTGGGTTAGGATGTGTGCTTATGCAAGAAGGTAAGGTGGTCGCTTATGCGTCGCGGTAGCTTAAGGCACAAGAGGGTAATTACCCCACGTACGATCTTGAGTTAGCTGTGATTGTGTTTGCCTTAAAGATCTGGAGACATTATCTATATGGTGAATGGTGTATTATTTATACTGATCACAAAAGTTTTAAATATCTGTTAACCTAGAAGGAGTTAAATCTCCGTCAACGATGTTGGGTTGAGTTACTTAAAGATTATGATTGCATTATAGAGTACCATATGGGTAAGGCTAATGTAGTGGCTGACGCCTTTAGCCGTAGAGCGATGACTGACCTAATAGCGATGTTCACTCGTTTGAGTTTAATTAAAGATGGAGGATTGTTGGCAAAATTACAAGTTAAACTGATTTGGATAGAGTAGTTTTAAGCTAAGCAGTTAAGTGATGAGTCCTTGGTTCAGTGTATGCAGCATGTTGGCTCGGGTGAGAATCCCTATTTTAGCTTGAACAACGATAATGTGTTATTGCTTCAAGGGTCGGATTTGTGTACCCAATGATAAAGAATTAAGACACTCGATCCTGTAAGGAGGCACACAATAGCCCCTATGCTATGTGTCCTGGTGAGAACAAAATGTATCAGGATTTCTGGAAGCTTTATTGGTGGCCCAGACTGAAACGGGAGGTGGTCACTTTTGTGTCTCACTGTCTGACATGTCATAAGGTTAAGGCTGAACATCAGTTGCCCTCTGGACTGCTTCAGCCAGTTAAGATTCCACAGTGGAAATGAGAGCAAGTAACAATGAATTTTGTTACGGGGTTGCCTTTAACTCCGACTAAGAAAGATTCTGTTTGGGTCATCGTTGGTCAGTTGACCAAGTCAGCTCATTTCATTCCTATTCGAACAGACTATTCTTTATAGAAGCTAGCTAAATTGTATATCGCTGAACTTGTGAGATTACACGGAATTCTAGTCTCGATCATTTCTGATAGAGATTTGTGATTTACATCTCGATTCTAAAAGAAACTATATGAGGCCTTAGGCACTCAACTTAATTTTAGTACTGCTTATCACCCTCAGATCGATGGTTAGTCATAGCAGGTCATTCAGATCCTCGAGGATATGGTTCGGGGTTGTGTGATAGACTTCAGAAGTAGTTGGGAAGAATACTTACCATTAGCAGAATTTGCATACAATAATAGCTTTTAGGCTAGCATTCAGATGGCTCTATATGAGGCTTTATATGGTCGTAAGTACCGTACCCCACTATATTGGACGGATTTAAGTGAATGCCGTATTTTGGGTCCTGAACTGGTTTCTGAAACTGAGAGCACTAAGAAAGTAATCCAAGATCGACTGAAAGTCGTATCTGATCGACAAAAGTCTTATGCAAATTTGAAAAGAAAAGATATTAAATTTTTGGTAGGTGACTAGGTGTTTCTGAAAGTGTCGCCTTGGAAGAAGGTCCTCCGATTTGGGCGTAAGGCTAAGCTAAGCCCGAGGTTCATCGAACCTTATCGTATCAATTGAAATTACTACTAAAACTGAATCAAATTCATGATGTGTTCATGTCTCGATATTGAGACGATATTGGTTGAATCTGTCACATATTGTTACTATCGACGAGATTGAATTACGACTGAATTTATCATTTGAAGAGGAGCCTGTTAAAATTTTGGATTGTGACATTAAGATGTTGAGGAAGACAACTATTCCTCTAGTGAAAATTCTATGGCGAAACCACAGTACTGAGGAAGCTACGTGGGAGCCGAAAGAATCCATTTGACGATTGTACCTGTATCTGTTTGATTCAGGTAAAATTTTGAGGCCGAAATTTCTTTTAGGGGGAGAGAGTTGTAACGCCCCAAAATTTTAAGAATTTAATTGTCAAAATTTACAGTAATTTAATTGTACCCGTGTAACTCTTTGTTTACAGGTTAGAACCATACGGGCTGAGGGCATAGGTGTGTGCCAGGCCGTGTGATCCACACGGGCAAAGACATGACTGTGTGGCAGTATAAAGCAGCCTGAAATTCCTTTTTTAGGTCGTGAACGTGCTCTATGATTGATAATGATTCTTCCAATTGTATGAATGATCTGATCTTGATTGATTGGGACTTCTCTAATACTCTGTAACTGTTATATGTATGTTATAACTATAAGTGCATTATGAATATCAGTACTCTGTATATGCATGGGTTGAGAGGTTGTGAAGAAGGAAGTAATTTGTTCTGAATCGGTGGTTAAACCACTTTGTGAATAATTCTGATTGCGGCGCTTTGACGCATTATGATTCAGCAGCTAAGCTGCGTACTGTAAACGTGTTAAATAGACACTTCGCTATGTGTAGGGATGGATGTACATTGAATGTCCTTAATGGTGTGCTGGGATGGTCAGATATGGTGTGTAGCGGATGGGATTTAGGAATACTTGTATCTGAATCAAAGATATGACATATATGCATGTATTGATTTGCGTATAGTTATACAAATATTTGTCATTTTACAATCGATCTATTGTAAATCTGAATTGTGAATAGTTCTGTACCGAACTGAATCTCTGGATGTAACTACTGTACAAATGATTATGAGCTAAATAATTTATCTACGGATATGCACTGAGTTCACAACTCATTCTGTTTTTGGTTGGATTTCAGGTGATCCCCAAGCTTGATCGGGTCAGTGTCGCGAGAGCTCGGTTAACCTTTTAGCTTTATTTTAAGTATTACTACTAGGGATTTGCATGTTATGGAATTTTTGAAGACTATATATTTTAATTTTTTTTGCTATCTTGAATAATACATAGGAATGTTTTTGTTTAACTATGTTATGATAATATGGGTTTTAGTATAGGTACCGTAACACTTCCAAACTTGGTTTGGATGTCTAGACTGCTACACTCGACACTCTTTCCCCCATATCTGCTCAACACAAGACCAGCTCTACCTCAAGCTCCTCTATTCTTGTGTTTAGAGCCATCGTCATGGCCATTGTTTCCTCCTTCAAAGCCATCAACATAGCGTCGTGAGCATTGTTCCTCTCTAACAGCTTATCCCTGTGTGAATTAAACAACTTATTTACCTTATCCATGGTGGAATCAAGAGACATCTTTACATAGTCTCTAGACTGCTCCTTCTAGTTGTCTATGCAATCCTTGACCCCATCGAGTGCCTCCTTTACGTCCTCCATAGACCCCTCAAGTTTACCCCCACTTTCCTTTACTGCCGACAATGTCTCCCTCAAAGAGTTTTTGGCCCACCTTTGTTTGAACTCTTATTTTGACATCCCAACGGTGCTTTTGAACCAATAGCTCGGATACCACTTGTCATGAGGCTAGATCTTTCGTCTCGCGATCCGTGTGGCCTTAGGCTGTTCGTTCGTCCAAACTTGCCTAAGTCAACCTTTACTCAAGTCAAGATTCCTTTAGAAGTCCTCCAAGGCACCAATTTGTATAGTGGAAGTGATTTATGTCAAAAGAAGCAACAAAAGAACAAAAGAAAGAACGCACACAATGTGTTTGAGTAAATGCTCTCAATATTCTCTTATTCACAATGAGTAATGAAACAATGAATGGAGTCAGTACAAATGAGGGGTAGACTCTCTATTTATAATTAAGCTCTCTAAAAACTGACGGTCAAGATACATTTATATCGATGTACGAGATTAACCATATCCTTTGATTTTAGGGATTTACAAGATATGCCATATCAAATATAATCTAATCTTTATAAGATATGATTCTATCAATCTTCAAAGATTAATTACCAAAATAGCCTAAGTTGCCTTATCCTCATCATCGGGCCAACCAGGCTTTAATTTGACAGGCTTCTCCAATAGCTTACCAAATCGGGCTAATTCTTGAGGGCCAAATGATCTCTATCTATACAATAGACCTCTATCGGATGCATTTGGCGCGATGGTCATGAGCTTTGAACGACGGCCCGTGACACTAGGGGATTCAAAATTCAAAATTCTTACTTTTATACAGAGAAAGAAAATGTGAAACCCTTGAAATCTGAATGAAGAGATAGATGGTGATTTTTAAAGTTTCCCAATAAATTAGTTTAATACTAATTACCTTGTTCCTTTCCCTTTTCCTCCCAAGTCTGAGTTTGAGCCCAAGTCTTCTCATATTCCTTAGCTCAGGTAATTTTCTCTTTCTCCTATTTGATTGAGCAATAAATATCTATTTTACTTTGCTTTTATGTTTTTGTTTTAACTTTGTTTCATGCCTACCTCTCTAGACGATATGGTAAATCAAAATAATAATGAGAAAGGTAGACCCCGCTGTATGTCGTCGTGCTAGAAGAATGACTTTCGCTACTCTTCGAGGTCTACTCGTTGTTAATGCCCGCCCATCTCAACATTCTAAGGCAAGCCCAAACCTTTGTTTTGTGGAGGTGATTTAGGATCACTTTTTTAATTTCTCTTTTATATCTAGCCTTTTACGTTGATTTATATATTAGGGTTTCTTATTTGGGAACCTCATTGATATTTCCCAAGGTTTTGGTGCTGCGATTGCCGTCAATGTTAACATGGTAACACTCATTTTAGCACTTATATCCGACCTGAGAAACATAGTTAAAAGTTACTTTTAGTCGTTTACAATATGGTTATTAAGAGAAATTGTGGGAAAGAAAAACAGAACAATAACTTAATAGCTAGTGTTGATGTTAAGTTTTCAAGTTGAAAGTAATGCATGATTAATTTAGGATTTTTTTGTGTTCCTTCAATGATTTTCAATTTCAATAATTTCATATTTCTTCGCTTTTGTTCTTTTTAATTTAGGGTTTTTTATGCTCCTTCATTGAGCTTAGATGGATTTGGCATCTTATTATAAGCTGAGTTTTGTGTTTAATTATTGTGATTATTACTTTCTTTCTCGATCATTGATCGGAGCTAATGTTATTCTAGTAAATCTTTTATGTATACATATTTAAATTGCAATTTTGATATATTTTTAGCTCAAGATTGATGTTAGAATTAATGTCATTAACCAAATTTGCAAATATATAAGTTTGTGTTGATCCTATAGTTTCTCAGTGTTTGTAAATTAGATTTAACATATTGATTTTCTTATTAAAAGCATGGTTTGGACTTTGCATTTTCTAGAAAAAAAATAATTAGAGAAGCAACAAATTTTGTTCCTGTTATTGAATTTGTTGGTTAAGGTCATGGACATATATGTTCACTGGATGTTGCTTAAATGGATTCTATTAGTCAATTGTTTTTCATGCAAATTTTGTTAACTTCCATGTTATGCTTTATTGTAGGTCTATTTTCTGAGTATGTATCTTCATGAACCTTTTGCTTATCTTACCTAAATTTCATGTTTGTCTCAATTTCTTTTTGGATAAGATATTGATGATATTATATACTTCCTTTCTTCTTCTTTTTTGTGATGTTGATCACTGTTGGTCTTCCATGTTATACGAAATGAAGCCTTACTGCTTCTTACATACTTAACTCGTGAGGCTAAGGTGAGCCTTTGTGTTTGTTTATATCTCTTTTCTCTTCTGCCCTTTAAATTTCATTCTTTTCCTTTTGCACGTGAACCTTCTTTAAATATGTTTGATTTCCTTTCTAATTAAGAGAATCTTATCATTTTAGGAGATTCAAAATATTGTAGTCTTCGAAGGTGCATTTGAAAAAAAATTAGTATCATGAAGGGGGAAGGAGGTTCTGATGGGGGTGTGGTTGTGCAGGTGGTTTATTAGATTTAATGTTGGACCTCAATCAACTTGTTCTGGCTTGTTTGTTGTTAGAGCAATTATTTTATTTTCCTTTTTTTTTTTTACTTCTGTACTTTTAGTTGAATGCTGGTGGTATACATTTCGGCTAAATGTTAGTGTATTTTGATTGTTGGATAGATTATTGTAGTGAATATTCAACCTTTATTTTAATTTTACTTTTATATTTTTTCATTTTATTTAAAGCACAATTTCTATCATTATTCACTCTAAATGTTTATGAAAATATATTAATATTGAAATAATAAAAAAAAATAGAAAAAAACTTGTTTTAGACCTACCTATCCCAACATATTTAAGATTGGCTTAGTTGTGTCTATCCCAACCTTTTAAAGGTTGCCTTAGACGGGTCTATCCCAACCTTTTTAAAGTCACCTTTGACGTGGGCATAAGCAAACTCTTTAAAGGTCGGCATATGTATGTTTTATTTCAACCTTTTTTTTCTATTGTCTATGAAATACCCCTTACCCGTGTTTTATACCAGAGCAGGATACGAGGCATTACCAGACTTAAACACAAGAAACCGTACAAAATCGGGCCATAAATTTCCATCCAAATATAAAACTTTTCACATTCATTCACATCGTCCCTAAAATGAGCCTATGAGGCCCAAAACATACTTTGGAAGCGGTTCAGGACTAAACTGAGAACTTCCAGAAATTTTACAAACTTATAAAAATTTTGCCCTAAACAGGGGTCACACACCTGTGTGGATATAGGACATGCCCGTGTAGGTAGACCGTATGGTTACACACACCCCTGTCTATACTCCGTGTAACTCTCTGTTTATGACGTCATCAGCCAAATGAAACCACACGGCCAAGCCACATACCCATGTGCTAGGCCATGTGATGAATTAAATTCTCGCAAAATAGGTGCAGACTTCACACGACCTTGGCACACGCCAGTGTCCAAGGCCATGCCGTCCACAGGTTGAGACACACACTCGTGTCTCTACCCGTGTGCTCCATACTGGGCATTCCATTTCTCAAAATTAAGGTACAGGGGACACACGACCTGTTCACATGCCCTTGGGGCTGACCGTGTGTCACACATGACCTAGACACACACCCATGTGTCTACCTGTGTGGACAACTTTAAAGCTATTTTCCAAGCCATTTTCCATCCCCAACTTTACACACATACTTATACATCCCAATAGCATTTAACATGGCATTAATTGACAATTAAACATCCACAAACATGGCTTGAACATGGCATTCCCACAACATCAAAGGCATTAACTCATGCATGCACATATAAATAGGTTTACAACCCAATTAGCCAAAATAAACCATATCTCATGGCCAAATACAAATGAATCATTTGACCATTATAAGCTGACACACTTGGCTAATCAATAATGACACATATATCAAAGTAATCTAGTCCCTATACGTGCCATAAACTTAAAATGCTTGAAAACATTGATACCAAATTGTTAGCTTGATAGTGTGATAGAATCTCTGACATTCTCTAATTTGAGCTAGCGTCACGGCACTATAAAACATGGGAAAGGAAGGGGGTAAGCTATAGAGCTTAGTAAGTTCATATACAAATAATAAACATTTTAAACACAACTTAATCATGCAATTTATAAAGTGAAAGATAACATAAATATCATTAAGAATTTCATAGTCATAACTTGCTTAATCACAACCTTACCGAGAGTTCATCACTTATTGAATTTATCACTTATGAGTATTATTACCAATCATTTACCCATAACCATTAATATAAGTATAAAATAAAAAAAAATAAGTTGCTATAAAGCTCACATTTATAACTTATTCAGTCACATTGTTAGCTATTTTAATTTACGAGCACAATTTGACATGTCTTGACATTAGCCTAACAACTATAATCTCCCCATTATAATAGATTACTATGATTACTTAATCATTCCCATGGAAGCCATGAATTCACAATATCATGTAGTCAATGCTTATAAACTTTATGTACATACCTATATTACTTAGTTTGCATGTACTTTCGATATCGTTTAAACTAGGCTCTTGAACCATCCGAAATCACTAAGGATACTCGAGAGTCATACATAGGTCATACAACGCCATATCCCAGATATGGTCTTACATGCAATCCAATATCGATGCCAATAGCCTAGCTATGGTCTTACACGAAAATTTATATCGATGCCATGTCCCAGACATGGTCTTACACGAAATCTCGTACCAACGCCATGTCCCAGACATGGTCTTACACGTACTACCATACTGATGCCATATCCCAGATATGGTCTTACACGGGAATACATCTCGATAGCTTCAATGTTATGACCCTTATATCTTATAATGTTCTGAGGGTTCGTACCGAACTTCCACACTTATCGAATTATTGTCTAACTCATTCATGCAATTAAACTCATCCACATGGTCAATTACACAAATTCAAGCAATAATTAAACATTTAAACATAATATAACGATGTATTATTTACACATAAACTTACTTCGACACGAAAATGGTGAGAAGGGACTTATCCGTCAATTACTCGTTTTTCCCTCGTTCTAATTTCGAACCTCGTTTTTCTTGATCTATAATAGCAAATTTAACTTATTTAATAATCATATTATTCAATTTAGTCCAAAAATTATACTATGGAAAAATTACACTTTTCCTCCTAAACTTTGACATATTTACACTTTAGTAAATGTACTCAATTTCTTTGTTTCCCAAGCCTAGCCAATCCTCTTTCATGCTTATAACAACCCACATTTTTCTTTTATTTCATATTTCTACTACCATTTTATCAACTTTCACAAATAAATCATTTTTTGCAATTTCATCAAAAATCACTCAGTAAAAGTTGTTAAACACACATCAAACATCAAAATGTATGCATGTCACACAAGGGTAAATTTTTAAACATGAACCCTACTTCAAAATATGGGTAGAAATAGGTAAATCAGATTACGAGGACTTAAAAAATGTAAAGAACATTAAAAATGGGGCTAGGATGCACTTACAATCGAGCTTGAAAGCTTAAAGAAAACCCTAGCTATGAAGACTTGTGAATTTTGGCCAAGGAGAGAAGATGGACATCAATTTTGACTTGATTTTCCTTTTTTATACTTTTTATTAACCAAATGACCAAAATGCCCTTAACGCCTTTCTTTGAAAATTTTCCTAACCATGTTCTTTTTTTCCATAAAATTAAAGATTGGTTAAATTGCTATTTAAGGACCTCTAATTAGGAATCCAACGCAATTTCATAGTTAAAGCTTCTAGAACTCATATTTTGCAACTTATTCAATTTAGTCCTAAACACCAAATTGGACACTTTATGCATAAAATTTCTTAACAAAATTTCACACAATCATGGGATCACATCATAGACCATAAAATATAAACAAAATAAACATTTCTATGTTAGATTTGTGGTCCCGAAACCACTATTCTGACTAGGCCCAAGTTCAAGCTGTTACAGTCTATTTCCACCTATGCCAACATTTCTAGACATCGGTTTTGACTAGGTTTCTGCCAACCCTTCAATAAAGGTTGACTTATGTTGAATTATGCGGACACTTTTTCAAAAGCATTGCAGAACCTATGCCAACTGCACTATAGACAATGTTTTCGAAAGCATCGGGGGAAATGTTAGGATGACCTATGCCAACCTTTTTTGCGTTGTCTTAAGTCAAAAAATGTTTCGTGGTAAGCCTATTTTGTTGTAGTGTATTCACAACCTTATGGCTTAAAACTAACTAGATATGTAATATACCCTAACCCTAAACCGTTGTCGGAACAGGGTTACGAAGCATTACCGGACATATCAGACAATTTACGATTATTACACAAATAAATAACATACACATTATAAAATAATCATTAAGTCCCTTTAATGGACCCTTGAGGCCCAAAATACGTGTAAGAAGTGAATCGAGACTTGTTCAAGTGCTCCGAAAATTTTTCATAAAACTCCAAAATTTTTCCTAAGTGCAGGGCTCAAACGCCCGTGTGACCATATGACAGACCCGTGTAGACGAGCCGTATGGCTCACATTGCCATGTGACATACCAATGTCTTAGGCCGTTTGGTCACACACGCCCGTGTCCCTAACCCGTGTAACTTTCTAACTTCTATCCCATGAACAAATTGGATTCACACGGCCAAGTCACACGCCTGTGTGCTTAGCCTATGTGGATTATTTTTCATTTCGAATCTAAAGTAGTTTTTACAAGGCCATGATATATGCCCATGTTCAAGGCCGTGTCTTTCACACGACTAAGACACATGCCTGTGTCTCTGCCCGTGTGCTAAAACCTAGGCATTCTATTTTAAAATTTAAAGATGCAGGGGACACACGGCCAGTCCACACACCCATGTGCTAGCCGTGTGTCTCATACGGTTTGGTCCCACGCTCGTGTGCCAGACCGTGTGGTCTCTATATAAGCCTTTTATAACATTCTAACCAACCTTGCAATTTCAAACCAAAACCAATCCAATACAATTATCGCAACCAATGCAATTCATGTTTAAATTCACCTAATTCATATCTAAACATTAACTTAGTAATTGACTAAATAAACATTCATAGTTATCAATCAAATTTGATTAAATAACTTCATCCATTATCATATTAACTTGTTCCAAATGTACCAATGTGTCATGTAAATTTTTTACCATTTCATTAATCCAAGTTCCAAAAACATCATTTGACCTTAAACACAACCAAAACTCATAAGACACTTGTATATGACTTAGGTACATGCCACATTTACCAAAAAGAAACAAAACATCACCAAAGTTTTGCTGAAGTCAGGATTGCTCTGGATGTTGAACCGGGACTCTTAACTTCTACTGACCTATGCACGGGAACAACCGTATGTTAAGTACATTATACTTAGTGGTATTACCATAATTCAAATTATAATAACAATAATAAGTACTAGTTTATACTTAAATGTCATATCTCAACATTAGTAATTCATCAATGATATCACATATCATCAATTTGAATTTCAATCACTTCATGAACATTTAGTTCATGCCTTTCATTCTCAATCTCAATTTTAATTCACATTTCAATTCACAATTCAACTTTCTCATTTCTTTTTCAATATCTCAATCAATCAAATTCATTCGATTTATTATTTCATTTATTTACCCCTATTAACAAGACTCGGACCTTGGCGGATACACGGATCCAACCAAACACTCCAAAATGGCACCCAGTGCCTCATTGGATAGTTCGAAGCAATAATTGACATCAGTGTCTCATCGGCCATCCTGAAGAAAGTTGGTACCCAGTACCTCATCAAATCTATCCGAAGAAATATAGTAACACCCAGTGTCTCATCAACTCTAGGTTGAAGTACCCCTGAACACTTCCAATCCTATGGCATGCCAACTATATCCGACTCAGCCTGACTAGTTAATAGGGTTCCAAATCACTTTTTAATTCCAATTTCACTTTAAATTCAATCATTCAATCACAATCCAATACAAAGACATATTTATCAATCAATTCAATTTTCATTCAATTCAATAATAACACTTACCTCATAATTCACTTACCAAATATATAATTTAAGTATAGCATTTAATAATAAATAATTTGAATTATAGTAATACAAACCCAAAATTCTCGATTTACTCCTTGATAGTCTTTTCCTTTCCCCTCTGAGCTGGTGCCTCTAATTCTTTGTTAGCTACGAAAATTAAAATAATTTATAACTATTAATACAGCACAAATTTTACATTAAATACTTGAATTTCTATTCAATTTCTACTTAATTTCAATTTAGTCCTAACTAAATTCATTTATGTTTCTTTCTCAATTCATACTTTATTTCTATTCAAATTCTAACCAAACTTAAACTTAACTATCTAATTTTCATCATAAAACCTTAATTTCAAATTTCTTTCAATTTAGTCCCTCAAAGACAAAACTTATAGCTTCTTTTATGATTTAATCCTTTAATCAATTCTAACTAGAAATTCTATCAATTAAATCCCAAATTCAACAATTTGTTCAACATGACTCATGTCCAAAAATCTAAGAACTTTCAAATTTTCAACTTAAATTCAACAAAACTTTTTTCTAAGACTTCAAAAACATCAAAATTAAAAGAAAAGGACTTAATTTACTTACCAAATTAAAGCTTCAAGCCTTAAACCCTAGTTTTTCCTTTTATTTTTCTTTCATTTTTTCTTTCTCCCTTTTTCGAATGATATTCTATTGCCTTTGTTTCTTTTTTTTTCTTTATTTCTTTTATTTAGTTTTGTTAATAATAATTATATATTATAATATATAATAATTATAATAAATATCTATTACTTAATTAAAAAGTAAATAAATATTTATATTACAAATGTATATATTTTAATTAACAGACTTGTATTTTATCAGCACCATACACTTGTCATTATTTTAACTTATTTCATAATATAATAATATTATAATATAATAATATAATAATATTATTATAATTTAATATAATATAATTTATAATTAAATTACTTATTTATAAAATAAAAACTTACAAAAATCTTAGATTTTTATTTGTTTTTTTCCACACTTATAGTAAATGGCATATTTGCCACTTTAGTCCTTTTTATTTTCTTTTAATCTACAATCAAACTTTTACCCTTTATTCAATTTAATCCTTTTTCCTAGTTACTCTTAATTAAGCTAAATTCTCCTAATCTAAGCCTAATTAAACACATAACTAGGCTCATAAATATTTCTAATAAATATTTACGAATCCGTTTCACTAAAACAAAGGCCCGATAATGTACTTTTCTGATGCCTGAAAATTTTGGGTCATTACAAGATAAACACATCCAAACACAAATTCAAAGCATTAACATAAGATTATAACATATACAATTTGACCATTTGACCATTCAACCAAAATACCTAGGTACATGCTACAAGACCAAAATGAAATACAATTTACAAACTTTGTTGAGTTGTAAACAATAGTCTGAATGTTGGCTTCAAGTCTCGGGGATTAAAAAATCACCTAAACTTGCACACGGGGAAAACAAACTGTACACTGAGCAATAGAGTTTAGTGGTACATTTATAATTCAAAGCATATAACATAAGCATTAGTAAAACATTTCAATTTAATACATATATGTCTATATGCATACAACACCCTACTAACTTACTTTTTAGTTACCATACTTTTCATCAACAATCTATATACCTAAATATGCATATAACCAATTGTTAATCCATCCTAATCCAATTACAACATTAAGTATCCACATTTAAGTCTTTTCTACAAACCACTTATATTTCTTGACAAACAATTCACTTTCATATATCACTTTCAAAAAATTGGATTCTTGCAATCCACCAATTAGGAAAACACATCTTTCTTAGAACACTGTATAAAAAATGCCAACTAAGGTCATTAGAAAAAGTTTAGTCAATGTTAACACAAAGGCCATGACAAGCGCAATTGTTCACCGCTCCCAATAAGACAATGAACATATTTAGTGCGTAACAGCCCGGTTTGACCCAAATCAGACCAGTGGTTTTGGAACCACGAAACTGAGTTAGAAAAATATTTTGGATTTTAATTTTGTGTTTATTCTGTGTGAATTTATGTGCATTAAAGTTTCGTGCTTAAATTTTGAGGTTTGAGTGCTTAAGTATTAAAAGGGATTAAATTGCATCAAGAAATTATTAAGCATGCTTTTTTTGGAAATGTTAATTTGCAATGTCTTTTTAATATTGGGGTTTTAAATGGCAATTATGCCAATTTCAACATAAGTGGACGGCAATAGCTTATTTCATAATGTTTTGTCTTATAATATAAAATTATTTTAATATTATAATAAACTATATGTGAGTAATAAAACTAATAAAAAAAGAAAACATGCAAATAGTGCATGTTCTTGGCCGATTGAATTAGCAAAATAAAAGAAAAAGACTTGGGCATTTCAGCATCTTGAATCTCAATTAAAGGTATGTTTGAGTTTAGTTTTGAATAAATTTTACATATTTGAGATGGTTGTTAAGTTGTTTATATAGCCCATGTGTCAATTTTTGGAAATTTATAAGGTTGTGGTATTCAGCCATGAGAGAATTCTTGAATATTTTTGAATAAATCATCTGCAAAGCAAATGAAGATTTCATGAGTATTTGGTATGTACATTCAGGTTGTAAATGAACAATTTGAGTGTCTTTGAAATGCTTGTTAAATAGGTGTATAAGTGAATGGGTCTATTCGGCCGATTGGTAATGTATATACATATATACATATATGCATGAGGTTAAATTATAATGCTTGAATGTGTGAAAATGAGTAGATAGATGTACAACTATTTTGAGTACTTAGATTGAAGTAGAATAATGATATTATAGGGCTGTATAGTACACGGCCTAAATGGATTAATTAGAAGTTGTGGATATTTGGTGTTTTGGTATATTGGATTTAATTTTAAGATTGTACAAAGTAGAGGGCGAATGGGAAATTGAATAAGATTTATGCATTCGGTTGTAAAGAAATGCTTGATGTTCTTTGTTGTTTATGTTAAAAGTAGAAAATATAAGTGATAGATGAATTAGAAGAACTCTATTGATGGAGAAGTACATTCGGCCTAGGTGTTTCATAGCAAATTCGTTTTTTTCTTATTGTTTTATGGATTTAGGACCGAATTGTTAATGCATAATTATAAGGGGCTATTGTGTAAATTTTATATTTATTTGATGATTGAGTGAAATAAGTTGATTAATTAATTAAATAAGTTTAATTTGCTTTCAAATTAGTTTAAGATCAAAAGAGGGCGGATCAAGATCGAGGGAAAGCAAAGCTAGTTGAGTAGTCGAGTACGAAAATACCCGAGGTAAGTTTTAAGCAATTGAATTGATTGAATTTAAGTATAATGTTGTTCATGAGCTTAATGGGAATATATATATGTATGGCTTGTTATAATTGAATGTGTATATTCATGTGTGGATTGATATAGCCGAATATATATATATATATATATATATATGGGGTTGGATATTGCCAATTATTATATATATATATATATATATACACACATTTGTTTGATATAGTCGAATGAAGTATCTGTGAGCATAATTAATTAAATGAGCAGCAAACTTAAGAGATATATTAAGTGTGTAGATTGAATTTGGTACCGAGCACTAAGTGTGCGAAATCGGTCATTGAGCAATAAGTGTTCGAATTGAATTGATACCGAGTGCTAAGTGTACGAGATTGGTTAATGAGCACTAAGTGTGCGAGTGAACGTTAAAGTTAAAAAGGAAGTTCGGTAAGTCTCGATGGTAAGAGATGTTTATATGTTAAATTTAATGTATGCATTTGTTGGTGGATTAAATGAAACGTTACATATAAAGTGGCTATTTTGGACTTGAGCATAAGATGTATAATTATACAGCTTTGTGCTGGAAACTGTGGATATACATGAGGGTAAAATTACCTATAAGATTCAGCAATTAGTTTGAGAAAAAGAAATATATTATGATTGAGAAATTAATTTGTTTTTGATGAATCTTTGTCTTTAAAATGTTTGAAATTTCTTTTAGTTATTTGGCAATGAAATGTCTAAAGCATTCGGTTTGTGAATGGAAGTAAGAAATAAGCTTTGATGGTTGATATGTATATATGTATTTATATAGCCGAATGGAAATATGAAATGAAATTTTGATAGTGATATATATACATATGTATTCGAATGATGCTAAGGTTTAATGATGTGTTTATGTTACATGGAAATTAGAAGTATTTGATTCGATCTGTGTGAAACCTTATGAATTGATTTTTTTTACATGGTATTATTCGGGCCTTAGGCCTAGCAAGCTTTAAGCTGGTGATTTTGAATCGGGCTACGTGCCTAGTAGGTGTATTGTCGGTGAATGAATAACAGACTTTGAGTCTAGCAGGCCTTGTGCCAGTGATGAATTCAGGCTCTTGCCTAGTAGGTTTTATACCGGTGAATTATCTCTAAATCAGTGATTATACGGGATCAATTCATTACAAGTAAGGAACAACGGTATTGGAACTATGTGACATTTTATAATTGGCCACATAAGTGAATATATATATATCATACATATATATATTACGTTTACAAGTGTGACTATGAACGATTGGTATTAGCTTGTGCAATTGATATTTTCAAAGTTACCTTGAATAAATGAATTGAGTGAATATGATATTAAGTTGAGGTTGAATTTAATTATAGTGCTGTTCACGAATTTAATAAAATGTATATATGTATAACTTGATATAATCGAAAGTGTACATATGGTGTGGGTTGATATTGCCGAATGTGAATCAAAGTGTTAAATGGTTTTATTTGTAGTTATATTGAGGTAGTTGAAAGTGATTTATAAAGTGAATTATTATGAGCTTATGTTTTAAGGATTTCATTCAAATGTAATGTCAATTGTGGATAAGAGTTTAAGCGACCAGGTATGTGACAATTTATTTACCTATTCAAAATTAAAGTAAGTTGATTGTGTGACATATGATGTAAGTTATCAATGATGTTAATGGTAGTGATTGTGTATATGAAAACCTATATGTGGATTATTGTATAAATAAGTGATATTAATGCTTGATATTGATCTTATATTTGGTCTAATGTTGCATGAGGAATAATTGAAATGTGAGATTCATATCGTTATTAAAGGATTTATATACATTCGATTAGTAGTTATTTAAAAGGTGAGTTTTGAATGTGTTTATATGGAAGTATATCTATATTCGGTCAAGTATGGCCAATGTGATACCGAACAAGTCAATAAGTTAATGTGTGAATGAAAATGTTAAAACCCTTGTTTAGATAAATGTTTGGTATTAAATTTTATAAGTATGGCTTAATTGTGCCTTAACGAATTATCAAAGCCATTGAAATGCTATGTATGGGGTTAAACATGGAAATGAAATTATCGTCTGCTCAAATTTATTTGAATGATTATATTAATAATTTATTAATTGCTTATGACTTACTAAGCTGTAATAGCTTACTTTGTGTTTTCGTTTTTACTTCATTTTATAGATTTTGAATTCCAGATACGAGCTTGGAAAGAGAAGCTTATCACACTATCGACCACCTCCGATATTTTATGAAGTTACATTTCAGAACAATGGCATGTATAGGCTAGTTTTGATATACTTAGCTTTGTAATTTTATATGTACATAGCCATGCGAAAATGGCTTGATCATAATGCTAATGTCGATAGTTATATTCGGTCATGTTAGAAGCTTAATTTGGGAGGTAAGTTTTATGGTAAATAATTTGCGATGTTGGTTACATGATTCGATAATGAGGAATGGTAAGTAGAGTTTATATTCGGTTTATTAGTTAGCTTATTTTGGAAGTATGAAAAGTGATAAAATATGGCTCGATAAAATAGTAAAATAAGTGATTATGAAATGTGCTATATATATATATGTAGTAGTAATTCGGCTTTAGTATGTGGTTTATTTGATTAACTTGTAAATTTTAAAAATGTTATGATTTATGTAGTATTAAATTGAAGTATGAGTTATAATTTTGATCGGTAATACTCGTAATCCCTGTTCTAGCGACAAACGTGGGTTAAGGGTTTTACATTGTGGTTTTGGCGTTCAATCTTATAGGCAATTCCTATAACACCTCATACTCGACGCAATCACTGGGCCCGGTACTAGATGTTACGAGAACTCGTTAAAATTTATCATACATCCATAACTAAATTTATACTCAAAACAACTTATTCGCCTAGACCTAATCGCCTCTTAAACATACACTAAAAAGATTTCGTAATAATTTCCTATGGCCTTAGTTTTATGTATAATTTCATTGTTTCAATATTGTTCTACAATTATTATTTTTCTTTTAACCCCTGAGACGAGGCCTCTGCGGGTGCCACTATATATACACGAACAACTTATACTACACTGATCGGGTGATGGCTAGCTTGGTCCCTCCATTCACCTCTCTTGTCATGCTTTGTCTTGCGATTAAGTAGTGAAAACTATAAGTTCTAGTGAACTTAGTGAGAATCTGCTAAACAATATAATATAGCCAACTTGAAATAGTACAAAAAGAAACAAAGTTTGGGCAAAGAATTCGACTCCTTTTTTTTTCATGGCATATCACCGAGTTTACCTCCACTACCCTTTCAGTTTCTTGTTATCCTGATCAATCTCAATATGAAACATAAGCACGTTCATTTAGAACATTAACCACTTGATGGGGCAATCTAACTCTGCCATACCTTGACTTCACCTCCTTTCTTGTTCTTCACTATTTTTGACGAGTTGCCATCTATTAAGTAGTCAGCGAACTTACTCTGGCCCTAATGGACCCTCACCTATGAATCCTTACCATTTGGGTTCCGCTAGATTAATTTTTTCTATTTTCTACTCTCACAATATGCGTCGCCTCTCTAACAGACTCGATTAATGTATTGTTAGCCCTATTTCACGTCACCTTTGGTGAATTCCTTCATTAATCCAAAGATTCACGCCCCTTGGGCACACCTCACTTATGCATACCTACAAACTATAGTGTCATTCACGTTGATCTTTCAATCTTAGTCCATGTCGTACCTCTTGTTTGGAGAACTTCCCCTTTTGGGTCTTACATCTTACTTATTGGTGGATCAATCCATATTACCAATCCGACAAATTTCCTGTAATGTCATAACATCATACTACCATGGTATGACTCAGCATAATCCCTATGTTTAACATTTTGGTAAACTATCTGCGCCCGTATACCAATGGATTCCTTTAGTTGCTTTAGCTTAGCTAAGGTCTTACACCCTTTTTTCATCATATTCCTTTAGTCCTAGTTGACCACCCCATGTTTACTGTCTCGGTGGACTATTTATTCTGTTTACAATCCCAGAGGACTTACTTTACGGATGCCATAGAGTCTTTCATCCTTAGTCTTACACCTATCCGCTATCCTAGCGTCTTATCAACTGATACCATGGAGTCTTTCATCCATGGTCTTACTCTTTATACCTAGTTCCCATAATGTTTTTAATTTATGGTCTTACACCTTATACCCTATAGCTTATACATTGCTGTCATGACGTCATTCTTCCATTGTCTTACGCCATATGTCTTTACATTGTACCATGCTGTCATGACATCTTTCAACTATGGTCTTACGTTATGTACCACATACCAAACTACCATACTATCCTTCATCTATGATCTTACACCATATATCGTCGTCATGGTGTAGCCTCGAAAGACCAATCAATATTGTTGTTACGGTAAATACCATTTCATGATCTCGTTTTACCCGAATCCTCCTTCCATTACCTCATTTACACCACCTAACTTTGATGCTCGAACATCGCAATGTTCCCTCCGCAAGGCTCGGAGTTTCCCTTAGGCTGTATCTAATAAGTTCTCTTCTCATTTCCCATCCTAACTTCATTTATCCCATGAGGTTTATCCCCAGTTATCATCAAAGACATGCATTTAATAATCATTTATCTTAAAGCAATAAAAATTAGCTTATCGTGACACTACAACCCTATTTATGCACAGATTACTCATGCATTCCTTAGTTCATGCAATAAACATATCATCATTTATCACCCAGGAGCAAAGTGCAAAAACTCACCTTATTTCCTTATTCTTGTCACTGTGGGTTGACCAAATGTTAGTGGCTCCTTAAACCTAGCAACAGTCCCTCAATTTTCACCTTTCTAGACATCCATGCCTACGATTGCTGCAACATATATGGCCTTTCCTTCTCTCGTCCCCCTTACTATATATACCCTCATGGCGTGATCTTTACAGACCGTCACCACCATACAGTCCTAATTATTATGTTCCCCACTATGTAACTAGCCGGTCCCAATCTAACCAAATCGAATTAAGAGTCCAACTTTCTCCTAACTAGCCACCAAAGTCTCTAAATTTCTCGCTAGTGACCCTAACTTTCCATTACTATTCAATCAACTCCCCAACCCATCCTTGAGTTTAGGTATTTTGAAAATTCAGGTGTGATAACTCCCCCACCCTTAAAGAAAATTTTGTCCTCAAAATTTTCGCTCAGGGTAAATCTAAAGCAATGTCTAGATAAATTTTTCCTTCCTAAGACCACCCAATCTTAACTTAGAGGTTGACATCCCTATTCACTTGGGTGGATTAACCTATTCCCAACTTTTTAAACTACTTCGCCGGAGTGGCAGATTCGGACCTTTCATGAGTAAAGGCCATCCATTGATAAGTAATTTTTTGACCTTCCTGGCAGAGTATTTTAGCGTACTTTGCATCGAAGTCACGAGACTAGATCCATTTGAGCGCGCATTACTTCTAGCTAATATTTAATAATCGTTTACCTTTGGCAAACATTCCCGCTTCCCCCCCTTTTTTATAGATGTCACCTACTGAGCTCGAGGATTTGAATTGTTTGATTTATTTCAACCAAACTTCCCTTGTACGTTTGGCTATTTAAATTGAGGCATAAAGTGAGGAGGTGTATTACTTGAAACTCTCCCTCTTTTCCTTATTGGTTAAGTTACTCTAATATTTCCCTCACTTGTTGTGACAACATATTTTTTAGTGGTGTCAGAAATAGCAGTTTTGTGACCACAATGCCGACAAGTGAGTCTGCGAATAGTAATTATTAATATTTATGAGTTGGTTATAATGTTTTAGTAAATCTTGATTCGATAATTTTTTTTAATTGGATAGTTAACAATGGTCAAGTGGATGTCCCTAGGAGTCAGGTGGTTTTCAAAAATGAGGTATCGAGACCTCATTTCCGTAAATAGAGGTCATAAATATTTTTATTAAATAATTACGAAGTTACTATATTGGCATATTGAAGTTCGGTCTAGAAATTTTAGTGATTTGATAGTTAATTAAGGTAAAAGGATTAAATTGTAAAAGAGGTAAAAGTTAATCGCTATAGATTTAAAATAGTAGATGGGCCAAAATGGTGATTAAACCATGGTCAAAAAGTCCAAGCGGTGGTGGATATGATCAATACAATAGCTTTTGGGCTATTTTCTTATTAAGTCTTAATTACTTTAGGGTTAAATTGAAATTAAGCTTGTTTAGTTAAAATTTTAAAATAATTGAAGGACCAATTGTGCAATTAAACCTTCTTTAAATGGTAATTATACCATTCTTAATGGTAATGGGCGAGAATGTTTATTGATTAAAATATGATTTATTATATTTTTAATAAAAATTATATAATTTGTTTAATGTTTTAAACATTAGAAAGAAAAGAAAAGAAAAGAAAGAAGATATTCTTATTATCTTCTTTTTAAGAATCGAAACACCATGGAAGTTTAACTAAGCTTTCGGCCAAGCTTTCATTTTCATGTGTGGTATGTATTTGAATCCCGAACATGGATCAATAATCTAGAAATATTAAACCAAGAAATAAGCACACATAATTGAGAACAAGAAAATAAGTATTTATTGTGTAAAATAAAAATCAAACGACAAAATTCATCGTAAGGTTCATCTCCCTAGGGATTTAGAAAATTAGTTTATGCTTGAAAATGTAAACATTCAAGATACAGTATAACCAAAGAAATAAAGAAACTCAATAACTTCCTAAGAAATCAACCGGGAAACTTCAATCTTGATGAAAATCTGTTTCAAAGTCGGCTTCAATGGTTTTTTTGAGTTGTTTTCTTGAATATTCTCTGACGACTCACTCCTATCTTCTTATTTTTTTTCATATATATGTATTAGAATGCTCTAAAAATCACAATTTTCCGCAATTCAATACATAATCCCATGAAAACCACATGACCTACCACACGCTCGTGTGGGTCATACGACCATGTGAAATGGTTCAACCCATGTAGCTCTTGCAACTTACTTCGACTCGCTGGTTTTCGTTCCTTTTTCTCCTAAGTGCTTTATTCAGTATTAAAACATGAATTTAAAGGATTAAGAGTATAAAATTCAAAATTAACATCGAATAATCACCAAAAACCACATTAAGAATGAGGTTAAAACATATTACTTTTAGCACTTATTAATAAAGGACATTCGCATCTACGCCCATACTTGAAAGAGGGTTCAACAACCATTCAATTATTTTGTTTTCTAATCAATCTTATTGCTAAAGGCCCAAAATAAGAATGCTAAAATTGCAGACCGCTCAACCATAAGAGCATACATGAGTGAAGTCCTTTAGTGACGACAAATACATTAAGTGGCAAAGGTTATCAGACTTATTTCCTATAAGCAGTCCCTTGATAATGCACAATATGTATGCTCTAAAATATTGGTCAAACTCTTCATTGCTCATATTTTTAGTTGGTGAGTGCACGACCAATGTATGCAGCTATGTGAACTTCACTCGACTGCCTTTGAAATCTTTTTAGTCATCAAGATAATGGCTGAGTAACCTCTCCATTTTTGGCTCAACATCAAATTCAACTATCCCAATGATGACTCTTTCAATTGGAATGCGTATGACTAGGGCTACGTCTTCGAACGTAATCATCGCTTCGTGACAGGGGAAGTGGGAAGCAAGAGTCTCCAATCTCTACGTTTCCACCAAAACAATGAGCAATAATGGTCGCAACAGAATATGATGCATTTCGACCACTTTAAAAAAGGCCATTAAAGTTAAATGGACTTTTAAGTCGAGCATCCTTTTTGTCAAGTATCAAATACTTTACGTTAATACAAATTCAGAGGTTTCATTCTTCAACGTAGTAGAGTTATATATACATATTTTAAAACTAAAATTATATAAACGAAAAATAAATATATACTTGCTTAAGTAATAAATTAATAAAAAATTATCATATCAATGGCTACTTGCGTTATATGATTCACTGTCCTTAATAGAGCCATAGTAGAGTTTAAAAGATTGAAATTAAGATGAGTAATACAGATTTGAAGAGTCTTTACACTTAACTTAGAGGCATTTGCTTGTTAAGTTGTAATTATCTTAGTGTTATTTAAGTATAAAGACTTTTTTTAATATATTGTCAATTTGTTGGGAAATATTTATTTTAATATTGTTTGTGCATCTGATGTATTATATTTTTAAATTTGTTTTTATATAAAAAAATTAATACAATTAGGCCGGGCTTGAGTAAAATTTTAGGCACGACCCCAACCCGACCCGAAAAATGGGCCAAAAATTTTACTTTGAACAGATCCGGCCCATGATCAGGTCTAGTAAGTATTAGAAAATTTCTTTTTTTGGTCACACAATTATGAAAAAGTTACAAAATAATCGTCTAACTATTCAATTTTGTCTTTTAGTCACCAATGGGCAAATGTAAAAATGGAAACACCTAAAAATTCAAGATAGTTGAGTTTCCAAAAAAAGACAAAATTGAATAGTTGAATGAGCATTCTGTAACTTTTCATAAGTGGGTGATGAAAAAAAAAATTACCAATAGTTAAGTCACTACTAATATAGTTTACCCTAAAAAAATCCTTAACAATTCGAGACCTATGGGAGTCAACTCTAATTAATTATGATTAGTTAAGTTAAACCGTAAAAACTCAATTTCTAACTAAACTCAAGACCAACGGATGTTAATATCCATATAATGTATTTATTATAGGGTTAAGTTTACAATAAACTGTAAAAAATAAAATTTTATAAAAACTTGACATGTAGCTCTATCGAGTATATCTGTTAAGGTTAGATTTAGGGTAAATAAACAAAAATTAAAATAATTTCAAACTCAACATTCATAGGTCGAGCTCTTTACATTATACTTACTAAGTTTAGGTTAACTATACAGGACGAAAACTTAATTACAGTTCGAATTTTGTACAGTTATTGCATTAAGGTTTTACCCTTAATTGTAAAATTAAATTTCCTATCTCTTAAACTTCATGTGTAACTTGACACCTTCCGGAGGAATTTTAATTATTGCATAATTATTAAGACAATAAAGACTTTGTGGCGTAGAAATTTCAATTGAACTCGCCACGAGTCTCGGATTACTTAATTAAAAAGAAAAATAATATTTTGAATAATAATATTATTAAAATTATTAATATAAAAGTTAAAAAAAAAGCTAGGGGAAGAGGCACCCTTGTGTGGTAAATTGACCCCACAATATTTTTAAAAAAAATCTTCAAAAAAATATTTTTAGTTTATAAATTTAGTAAATTCACCTTCACTAAAATATTATAAAAAAAAACACTTTATAAAAATAATTTTTCTCACTAAAACTCAAAATTTTCTAATATTTATATTTTTGTCACAAATTTTTCTTATTTTCCACACTTTCCAAAATTTTTACTAAACTATATTTTAATACTTGAAGTGGCTCTTTTTAATTTGATAACAATTCTTCGTTTCTTTACCAGATTTGTTGATTAATCTCTAAACAATTAAGATTATAACTTTACTTATGATGGAATTTTTTTTTTGCAAAGTTTATTTTAAAATTAAATGATTTTGGGCTGTTAATTTTGTATGAGATTTCTAACTTCTTGATTTGGTAATAAATTGGAGATTTTGTATTAATACAAATTCTTGATTAAATTAGGATTGATCATATTTATAATTTTGAATTTCATGACTATTGATTAGAAATATTTAACATATTTTTTAGAAATTGATTTTACTAGTGTGAATTTTGTGTTTGTGTTAATCTTGTGTTTGACATATTGCATTCTTATGACCCCAAAAAATATTTATGTGGTTTTTTAGTTTTTGAAAATCTATTAGTATTTTTTTAATATAATGTTTAGAATTATTCATAACTCCTTCTCAACCCTTAAGTATAAGTTATATAATATAACGAATTTATTTTTGTGTCATCAATTTATCTTATATTTTGTATAATTTTTCCTAATAATTATCTTTACTAAGTTGTTATCTTAATAAATGAAAAAAATAAATGATAAAAAATTAAATCCTGAACATTTAGTATATAAATTTATATCATAAAATTGTTTGATATATTAGTAAAAATTAAAACTACGTGATATTTGAAAATTATTTATTTCATATTTTTAAAAATATTGATAAGGGTAGATAATCCATCGGTTAACACATTAGAAAGTGCATGGATAATTATGAAAAATTATGAGTTATTGAAATTTATTTGATGTATTTTTTAATATTATTTTAATAATTTTATAATACTATTACATTGATTTATCAAATATTAATATTATTTATTAGTTTATATAACTTTTTCGAAAGTTTTAAATTTTTTAAAAAAATTATCTGGAAAAAACGAATATTGTAGGTTATGGTTAATGTAAATAAATTAGCATTTTTAAATAAAAAAGATGAAAAATAGAAAGAAATAAAATATTAATAAAGAAAGGTTTATGAAATCCAGGGCTAATGGTGAACACCTGTGCATGGGAGTACGACTGGTATCTTTCAGGTTACAGTGTTGCGACGCGGGAGCCAGGACGTACGTCCGTAACTACCAAAAAAGCTGTGAGAGAAAGGAAACAACAATCTTTGGACTTGAAACTTTGAATGGTTAATATTGAAATGAATCCTCCTGTTTTTTTTCTTTACTTTTTGCTTCGCCATTTCCTTTTCTCTATGAAATGCGACCAAACGTAAAATAAAACTAAATCACTGTTATTTCCCTACATTGATTCACGCACGCACTCCTTTACTGTTCCCTTCTTTCCCCTTTATCTTAATTTTCTTTTTTGTTTTCTCATGCAATTTTGCTTCATCTCTTTCGCTGTCCTACTACTCAGTGAGTCTTCCTCTTTCTTTCTTATAGTTAAACATGAAATAATTCTTTAGCTGTTGTTATGCTTTGATCTCTGCTGCTTGCTTCTGTACTTGATAGCTTTTAATGTTTTTCCCTTTTTACTGAAATTTCCAGCTGTTTTATCTTATTTATCTCTCATGGTACTTGATTGATTTTCTCTAGATGAAGAATTTATGATCCTGTTGTTGTAAATCTGTTCACTGTCTTCTATTTGCTGCCTTCTCTTTCTTTTCTTCTTTTCCCTTAACTGGAATGAACTGTGTATTAGATATGTATTTTGCACTGGACTATTGTTGTGAAAAATTGACTATGTTTATGTTGTTCTTGTTTGTTGTGGTAGCTATGCTGCTGGTTTTGATCTAAGTCAAATTAGATTTATAATTGGGATGTCATGTTCTTGCTCTTCTACCCTTTTTTCTCCCCTAAAAAAACTTTGTGCTTTGCAGGTACATTTCGTTAGTGAATCAAGTTTTTGCTTCTTGTTTGGCATCTCCATATGACTATTCTGTAGACCAAATATCCTACTGGTTTCAATGGGCATAACAAAGATTTGCCCTTGGAAATCAGGGGATGATAGTTGTCAGGTTCACATTCCTGGCTCATTAGATGATGAAGGCAAGGGAAAGGAAGATAACCCTGTATATGGGGCAGACTCGGGTAAGGATCTCGATGACTGTGACTTGGAGGGAATTAACTGTGAACTGTGCATGGTGGAAGGTAAGATTTGTAGTATACCGTATGAACTCTTTGATCTACCTGATTTGAGGGAGATATTGTCATTGGAAACATGGAACTCATGCTTGACAGAGGAAGACAGGTTCTGTTTATCAGCCTATCTTCCAGACATGGATGAATGGACCTTTTGGTTGACCATGAAAGAGCTCTTCGGTGGTAGTGATTTGTATTTCGGGAATCCCATGGATACTTTATTCAAAAGATTGAAAGGTGGATTTTATCCTCCCAAGGTTTGTTGTCTCAGAGAGTCCTTGCAGTTTCTTGAGAGGCGAAAATATTACCACTCGTTAAGATCTTATCATGACAAAATGGCACAAATGTTCACAGACATGAGAAGGTTGTGGGATGAATGTAATGTGAGCACTGGTGTTGAAGAAAGACTTTATATGTGGAGAACGAGGAGGAGTTGCAGGGATTCCAATTTGCTTGACCTTAATGCCGTGCCAAGTGGTGGATATCTGTTAAATGAGGATGCTAACTCAGATTCAGTCATGTGCCATTTGCCAAAGAGAATGAAGACTTGGGAAACTGTTAGTACAAAAAACATTGTTGCCAGTCCATCTGCCGATGGAATGACTATTATTGCTCCAAACTACAGCACAAAGGGTGTTCTGAAGGTTAAGACTTCTGGCAGTAATGCAATTCACAACCACGATCAGAAGTTGGCTGTAGGTGACAAACCGGAACAATGTCTATCAGTGCCAAAGGGTCTGTTGAAAGCAGTAACCAAAGTTCCTTCTGTTCTTCCACCGCTCTTAAAAGTGTGCTCAAGAAGGTCACAAACAGTATTGCTTGTTGGTGCCCAAGTTTTACGGGACCCCAAACCCGAACGTACAATCTTGGGAAATGCAGGTGGTTTTAGCGGGTCATCGTTTCTATGGCAGAACACTGTTGGTAGCAAAATGAATCCTGAGCGATCTGGATGTATGTTAAATCACCAGGATTGTACTTTCAGAAGCAAGGAAGTTGACTTTGGTGATTCAAAGAGACACAAATTGGGTGGTGAGAATTTGTGGAAGAACTTTGACATGGGAAAGAGACACAAAGCAAATGGAGATCGCATGCAGGAAAAGTTTATGGCTTTTCCCAACCAAATAGAAACCCCAAGTGATTTTAATGTTGAAAAATCAGAGAAGACAAATAAACCTAGTGTTTCAAAGAGGCTTAAGTATGACCTTCCCCTTCCATTGACTTACAAGCGAAGAAAGTCTCAAGCCAAAAACACATCAGACCTCACCAATTCACTCAGAACAGGTATCGACATAAGAACTAGTAGTTCAAAAGAATCAATCCAACCTTTGGGGAACAGTGTAAATGCATTCAAGTTTAAATTCTTGGGTCCTATGAACAGGGAATCTTAAATAGGATGTCGAGGAACAAAAATGTAAGTACTTCCTTAGTATAATGAAAACCATTTCTTATGGTTCTAAACATAAATGCCTCCTTTGTTACAGGCTCCTACTGAATGTATAAATCAGGTATATATTGCAGAAAGGAAGTGATACAATCTGCTTTCATATTCTAATGGTATGTAACAAAAAGGAAACTGGGTTATCGGTTCTAACCTAAGAAAAGGATTTAAGCAAGATGCAATCTAATTGCCAAAGTTTTTTGTTACTTTTGTGTTCAAAGGAAGTGGAAATAATAACCTATGGATTTATAATGCTCTTGCGAGTTAAAAAAAAAAAAAATTCCAAAATTAACGGTGATTGTGTTTTTTTATTTTACATAATAATTGGATTATCTTTTTAAGTATATAAAAAATTAAAAAGAGATTGTATAAAAATGTGATTTAATGTCATCCCTATCTCTTTCTAATAGGAGGAAAAAACTGAAAATCAGAAGCAAAAAATTAATTTGTCATTCTAGGATGATGTGAATTTACTGTTTCATACATTTTTTTCTAACCAAAAACCTAACACCCTTTTCTTAGAAAATATATCGATGTTTTTTTTTGTTGCATTAAAAAAAAAAATTAATACACCATTTTGTATCTAAATTTAGTTTTAATGTTCAATTTGATACTTGAATTTTTTTGTCTCAATTTAATACTTGAATTTGGCTTCAATTTTTAATTTGGTACCCAGACTAAATAAAGAAAAAACACTTGAGTATCAAATTGAAAAAACTCAAGTACCCACGTGCACATTAAAGCTAATATTAGGTACTAAATTGAATATTGAAACTAAACTAAGGTACTAAATAGTATATTAACCCATTTAAAAAATAAAAATTTAGTAAAAAGGAAATGGTTAGTTTGGCAGCTGGTTGAGCGAGAGATGAAAAGACCGGGTAATCCTGGGCCGTTAGCTAACTGCTTCGAACTCTCAGTAATTCTTAATGACATAACCCACAGTATTCTCCAGTCCATCTCTGATGAAAACCTGAAACCTGACTCTGGTTTCCGATTTTTTCTGATGATTAAAATGCATTACAAAAAACTGCTTCTTCATCATCCCAATGCTATAAAGCTCACTGCTGGTGTCTTTCACAGGGAAACCAAATCTTCCCATTTTTTCTCTATGGTGGTATCTTTCTAACTGTTAAAGTTATTGATTGTTTATTTATTTATTTCTTCTCTTTTGATTATAGAAGAAGAAACAATTTGCTTATAAAAAAATGAGTTTTCACTATATAATATTAGATTTATGCACATGTAAGAAAGAAACCTGAAGAGGGGGGAAACCGCTTATATTTTTTAAATGTCCGTAATGAGCATATTATATATATATATATATATATTATAATTAGCTTATAAAAATGGTAAAGGCTTTTATTCTACGTGTTTTAGGAATCTCGAAAACTTAAACTGGGTTTTTTCTTTGGAGGAGAAATAAAGTCGGTGATGATGGGTATTCATCTTGTTCTTGGAGCCATTCCTTGCTCCATTTTGAGGCAATTTTTATATATTTATTTCATTCCTTCTTCTGTGCTTCTAAATTCTAATGTTGACCCCATAAAGGAGGCATTAATTTGTCTCGATGGAACTTTGTCAAATTTGCCCTTTGGTCGACATGATGTTTCATCTCCCATTATAAGAGAATCAAGACAGATTTTTATTATTCCATTTTTATAATGTAATTGTTTAATTTAGTTAGAATGTGTAAGCTCCTCTTCAAGCTTTCTGCTTTATATTTATGATCTAGATAGCATAAAATGTTATGTGGCCGGCTTCTGCTTATTCTTAATCTCGAGATTGGGACCATTGGGATCCAAATTTAGGTAAGCAATGTTCCATTTCTCAAGATATTGATTTTTCTTACATTTTCATATTGTTGAGCAGTCATCAAGATAACAAAGAAGAGCAACAAACTGAACTGAGCAAGTGTCAAGAAAAAGGCTTGTTCTTTGAGCTTTATAATCTTTCCTTAAACAAGAGATATCTTTAATAGTAAGAATTTCTGTTTAGCACATCGCAACCAAAAAATGTTGGGTTCTTGCTGTGTTCCATCATCAAAGCTGCCACCATCCCATCACGACAAGATTCTGTCATCTTCATTCTTTAGTAATGCAGTGGGAATTGGGCAATGCAATAGTGCAATTTCTGGTATTCGGTTCGGAAAACTCGACATTTCTAGGAGGAAATGTTCTGCAACCAAAAGATGTTCCACCTCTGCTGTTCTAGCTGATGTTACCAAAGACTTCATGGTAACTTCCTTCTCTTTTGTGCGTTATGCAGATTCTTAAGTTGGCAGTTCTCTTTTGTGTTATGATCATTGAATTCGGGTGTTTCTCCAATCCTAAACGTGCAATCCAGGCTTTCCGGGCGAACATTTATCCGAAACAAGAGGCAGATCCCAAGACTGTTGCCTCTATCATATTAGGGGGTGGAGCTGGAACACGGCTCTTTCCCCTTACTGGAACAAGGGCCAAGCCAGCTGTAAGCTAAGTTGACATGATTTATGCCACCTTTAAATTTTTTATTAGATTTGGCTAAATACTTGTAACATTTGTTTTCTTTGATACACTACACGATCTATTAGGTTCCCATTGGGGGATGTTATAGGCTGATCGATGTCCCAATGAGTAACTGCATCAATAGTGGGATTAACAAGATTTACATCCTCACCCAGTTCAATTCTCAATCTCTAAACCGCCACATTTCTCGGACTTATAATTCGGGCAATGGTGTGACCTTCGGTGATGGGTTTGTTGAGGTAGGTTGAACAATTCTGAAGTTGTAAGATTAATCTTCTAGAACCAGATCAACGTTCCAAACTCTGTTACTGCATTATTGCTGGTGGGTTAGTGAGGATGATTGTATAACGTGGAACTTTCAACATTTCGTTAAAGAGATTAAACATTATGAGACCTCTCTATCATGTCTCTCGCTCTCTGCTCCATATGCTTCTAATTCTGCTCCTTGTTTTGCCTTAGGTATTAGCAGCTACACAAACATCAGGTGAATCCGGAAAGAAGTGGTTCCAGGGTACAGCAGATGCTGTAAGACAGTTCATATGGTTGTTTGAGGTATGACAATCTTGTATGTCCTTTTTCTTTTTTTTTAGATTTTCCTCCTCCCTAATTGGTCTGTGCTCTACAAGTCATAAGTGTGGAAGAGTTTTATGCTGCCTTGTGATTTGTATATTATACATCAATTCTTGAGTTCACCAATTTTGTGTAAATTTGTGGTAACCATTGCAGGATGCTAAACACAGATATATTGAGAACATTCTAATATTATCTGGCGATCATCTATACCGAATGGATTACATGGACTTCTTGCAGGTGAACTACAGCTGCCCACTTGATTCTTCACTTTGCAATTTTGTCTTTTACATTATTTCGCAGGCTTTATTAATGTCAATTTCTATTGCAGAAGCACATTAATTCTGGTGCTGACATATCTGTTTCATGTCTCCCTGTGGATGAAAGGTAATCATGAAACAGATAATTTGGAAAAAAAATTTATTGCTCGGTTACAGTAATGATTTTTGAAACTGTATATTTTAGAAACTGCATTGTCAGAGTTGACATTGAGTATTGTCCAACAAATTGTTTTTCAGTGACAGAAGAATATGAACAACAAATTGTCAGGTTTTTAGTTAACTGTGCTTGCCTGCTCTAAGATTATATAGTACCTGTAAAATGAACTGCAACACAAGAAATTGGTTCAAACATATCTTTCGCTTTTTTTTCGCGGTTAAATAAATTGTCTTCTTATCCTGCAGTCGTGCCTCTGATTTTGGATTGCTGAAGATTGATGAAAATGGACAGATTAGGCAGTTCCTAGAGAAACCTAAGGGTGAAAGTTTGAGGTCAATGGTTGGTACTTGTCCTTTGTTCTTATGCATAAATTTTGTTTTAACTCTTAACTCGTAAATTGATTATTGATACTTCTTACTGTAACAGCAAGTCGATACAACTCTTCTCGGATTAACAGCTCAAGATGCAAAGAAAACACCATACATTGCATCAATGGGTATATATTTATTCAAGACAGATGTTCTACTGAAACTACTCAGGTAATGAAGGCTTAAGCTGCAAAAGATCTATCATAAGCTGCTTCAATGTTCTGATTTGATTCAATTAGGAAAGATATACTGTTATTGTTCTTCTCAGATCAACAATGCATCATGTTGTTTAAGAGATGATTGTTTTTTTTTTTAGATGTGAAAGATGGACCATTTTGGTGCATATGGTGGTAATCTTAAGTTTGTGCAGCAACAAGAGATGATCTTTCTTTGTATTATTTTTGCTTCTTCAGGTGGCATTATCCAGAAGCCAATGATTTTGGATCTGAAATCATTCCAATGGCTATGAAAGATTACAATATTAAGGTAGAGTATCAAAAGATAATCAGGGATCACTTTTACTTGAAAGTTAAAACTTGCCATTTACAATTTGTTTGTAGTGGAGCCCCCAAGTTTAAGTTATTTGTACATGGCAGGCATATTTGTTTGATGGCTATTGGGAAGATATTGGAACCATAAAATCCTTTTTTGATGCAAATTTGGCCCTCACAGATAAGGTAGTCCTCTTTTCAACTATCCCTGCAGTTATTCCTTATCCGACCGTGTTAGGACTTAACAAGCTGCAACTTCTTGTCTCGATGTTCAAAGCCCCCCAAGTTTCACTTCTATGATCCCCTAAAGCCAATCTTCACCTCTCCTCGGTATTTACCTCCATCAAGAATAGAGCAGTGCCGGGTAATAATTTCGTTTTGAATTCGAGTCTGATTAATTGGCATGGCTAACTCGATGCATATAAATATAATGATCATGAAGTTACCCTTGCTTCTTGTAGGTCGTGGACTCCATAATTTCACATGGCTGCTTCTTGAGAGAATGCAGTGTCAAACATTCCATTGTGGGAATTCGCTCAAGATTGGAATATGGGGTGGAGCTGAAGGTAACTTTTACATTTCTGATTCATTCATTCATAAGCTTCCTATAACTTCACAGCATTATAGCTCTTACAATCCCTTAATGTTGGGTGGCGAAATTTCATCTTCTACACAGTTGCATCATATCATGTCATATCATTCCTCTTACCGCCAGTTTAAATCCTCAAACTTTGAGTATGACCACTTTTAATGGAGCCAATGGAAGCAGCCAGCAGTAAATCACTAACTTAAATGAGAGTTTTCAGGATACATTGATGATGGGTGCTGACCATTACCAAACTGAGGCAGAAATAGCATCCTGTATATCAGAGGGCAATATTCCATTAGGCATTGGCAGAAATACTAAAATCATGTAAGTTTCCTTTTAACGGTGTCTTCACAGATACATACCATGAGAGAATCTTATATGATATGATATGATATGCATCACAGTTACAACATTTAGGTCTTAGAACATCTTAGTTTTAATTTCTTTATGATGCTTGCTTATTGCTACTTTTATCCTGCAGGAATTGTATAATAGACACAAACACAAGAATTGGAAAAAATGTTGTCATTGCAAACAAGGATGTAAGCATTGTTAATCTATTGGGTTAATTTGTTTGACTGAAATAAAGTTTAAATATCCAATTGTGATTTTTTTCTTTAAAGTACAAAATCATCCCAAGATATATAGTTCGGGGAATAATTTATGTATTAGCATTTTTTTTTTAATTGATTACGCTTATGTGGTTGATGGCTATAGTATTTATGTTTTTTTTTTTTTTTTGGATGAACTGCAGAATGTGGAAGAGGCAGATAGACCATCTGAGGGTTTCTATATTCGATCAGGAATTACTGTAGTGGTAAAAAATGCTGTAATTAAGGATGGAACAATAATTTAATACTTTTTTTTTATCAGCGGGAAAAATATGAATAAGTTGTTGGTGAGGTTGATTTATTGGGAGATGCAGTGTAAATTATTCCATTAATTTGTTTTTTTAGAATTTTATTTTGCCAAATGATAATATTACGGAATAAATAGTGGGGCGATTTAGTCTTATTATTTGAATATGAGTAAATAAGTACAATTATTTATTTATATTTTTATTAAATTTTTATTAAGTAGGTGTCACGAGCCAACATAACATTAACTTAGTTGTGAAATTACTAAATTACCTTTTGATATATGTTATATCTCTACCCAATAATCACACATGGCAAAACATGGTACAATTTGATAAGGACCCCCACTTTGGATGTGACATATGAATAAACCTTAGATTAGCATCCTCTGGGGTGACCTTCCATTCAAGACCATCTGCGACAAACCTTCTAATCCCACTTGAGCCTTTTCAGAAACCATCCGCTATGAACCCTCCATGAGGACCACTAAAGCTAACAATATTGTACAACATTAATAAGGAGAATGTTAGAGCAAGACCACACAGTACTACACATAGTGGCAATTGACATGTAACAGCCTTACCACCTAGCTGACAACTGGCACGACCAAACAAGGAATACCTTCTATATATACCCCAGAGCATGAGAGACAAGGGATCCTTTCTTCCTTCCCAAGAAAACCTAAGTGTTTCATAGGTATCTCCCCTCTTTTTCCTCCAACCTCTCATCCTCTCCTCTCCTTTCCTCTCCTCTCCTAATCTCCAATTCCAGCTCTTTGTCTATCATAGGTGAATTGACTTCCAAACAACACCACCGCCTTCTCCTCCCTAACTCTCCCTTGTTGAACACTTGTATAAACAATTGGTGCGGTAAGTGTGGACCGAACCACCATTGCTCATTCTTCCACTGTTATCCCTGAGAATGTAGCAAACCCAAACTCAAAAATCCTTCAACCTAAGCATAAACCCAACAGATTATGCAAGTCACTAATCTGTCATAATTTGATATCTCAAATTAGGCTCTCTTGAACGCTTGATGAGTTTGTTCTCGAGCAGTTTCTGAGTCTTTTCAATATATATTTTTTTTAATTTTTAGTAGTAATAATAGTTTTTCTTCCTTCTTACTCCTTTTAAAACCCAAATTGGCAAAACTGTGTCATTGGGAGTCTCATGGTTGATTTGAGTTTATATAGGGAGATGACTATGGCCAAACCTCGAGGAAAACACTAACTGTCGTGGGTGTCGCAACACTAAAGCTAGGATGTAGCCACACTAACCCTTTATCACCTTAGGGGAGCAAAACTTCAATGAAAAACTAACCTAGAGCAGTCTAGCAAGGATGTCGCAACATTAGTTATGCTGTGTCACGACACCGAATGTAACGACCCAAAAATTTACGAGCATCGAAAAAGTACGTTATCGGGTCTCCGTTTTAGTAAAACGGATTCGTAAATATTTATTAAAAATATTTAGGAAGTTAGTTGTGTGGTTAATTAAGTTTTGGTTAGGTGAATTTGTCTTAATTAAGAGTAATTAGATAAAAGGACTAGATTGAATATAGGGTAAAAGTTGAACTATAGAATAAAAGAAATTTAAGGGACTAAATTAGTAAATAAACCAAATTGTGACAAATTTATGGTAATGGAACTATACATGTGTAATAAATATATACATACATTTGTAATACATATATATAATTACTTATTAATTGAGTAAATAATAAACAATATAATAAACTAATTAAATAATAAAGAAATAAAAGAAATAAAACAAAACAAATAAAGAAAAGAACAGAAAAAGAACAAAGCATTGGGACGAAACAGAAAGGAAAAAGAAAGAAAGAAAGAAAGAAAAGAAAAAGGGAAAATTAGGGTCCTAAGAATTCAAATTCAAATTGGTAAGTCAATCTAACTCATTTTCTTGTAATTTTTGAGTTTTTGTGATCCTAGAATAAAATACTACTAGGTATATGTTGAAATTTTGAAAGTTAGTAGATTTTTGGATATAGTTTATGTTGAATTAATTGATGAATTAGGGATTGAATTGATAGAATTTCAAATTAGAATTGGGTAAAGCATTAAATTGTAGAATAAGTTATAAGTTTTGTGTAATAGGGACTAAATTGAAAGAATTTCAAAATTAAGGTTTTGTGATGAAAATTAGAGAGTTAAGTTTAACTGGAAAATGAGTGAAAATAAGGTATAAATTGTTATGGAAATGAAAATAATTTTAGTTGGATTAAATTGGAATTTAGGCAAAAGTTGAATAGAAAATCAAAGCATTTGATGTGAATTAATATTGTATTGATGATTATAAATTTATTTTAATTTCCGTAGCTAACATCGTGCCAGAGATATCGGCCAAAAAGGGAAAAAAGAAAGTGGACGAAGAGTAAATCGAAAAATCATGGTTTGTGTTACTATAATTCGAATTTAAATTATTATCAATTGTTGAATTTTAATTAATATGCATGGTAAGCAAATTGAGGTGAGTAGTGATATGAAATTGAATTTAATTATGAATATATGTGAGAAATTAAAAGTATATTTGATTGAATTTGGGAAGTGATTTGAAAGGAAAGTATGAGAAAATGTGATTGAATTGAAATTGATATGAATATTGAGTAAAATTGAAATGTGAGTTGAATACCCTATTAACTAGTCGAGCTAAGTCGGATATAGTTGGCATGCCATAGGATTGGAAGTGTTCAGGGATACTTCGACCTCAAGTTAATGAGACACTGGGTGTCATACTGTTACTTTGGATAGATTCGATGAGGTACTGGGTACCAACTTACTTCGGCTAGGCCGACGAGAGGCTGGGTGTCAACTAATGCTTCGAACTATCCGATGAGGCACTAGGTGTCATACTAGTGCGTTTTGGTTGGATCCGTGGATCCACCAAAGTCCGATTCGAGTTAATAGGGACTAATAAATGAATTGGTAAAAGAAATGGTATTGAATGTTTTTGATAATGAATTGAAATGAGACATGGAAATAAGTTATGGAAATCAAATAATTACCATTATAGTGGAATGTTATAAGAAACGAGTAAAGAATAGCTATTTGAGAATTCTATTGTTGATAAATGTGTGCTAGTGTATGGAATTATAGTTGGTAAAATAAATTAATGAGTTAAGAGCAAATATACATGTTTTATTATAATGCTATAGAATTTGAATTATAGTAACACCATTGAGTGTATATACTCAGCGTACTGTTTGTTTCCGTGCTCAGTTTAGGTGAAGTCAAATTTCTGGTCCAATATCCACGTCAATCCCAAACTCAACAAAGTGGTAATGTATATTCTCTTTGTAAAATGGCATGTACCTAGTAGGATGTTTGTATAGGTCATTTTGATATATGGTTGTAATGATGTTACAACTTGAGTTAAAAAGATTATATATAATACATATATGATATATTAAGGTTATGAAATGGTAAATTTTAGCATGGAAACTTGAATTGGGTTAAATATTGCCAATTGAATGGATTTGAATGTTATAAGTAAAATGGTTGTGATTACATGTTGGATAGGTCAATAGGTTAATGTTTTTATTAGGCATTTGAGTATATTTAAACATATTTTGGATTGGTTGAAAGTTTGGTTATTGAGTTGCTTGTTATTTAAGAATTGTAGGGCTGATTAACTTGTTGTAAAAAGCTCATTTTGAGTCCACACGGGCTAGCACACGGGCGTGTGACCAGACCGTGTGAGACACACGGCTAGCACATGGGCATGTGAACTAGCCATGTGTCCCCTGTACCTTAAAATTTAGAAACAGAATGCTCAGGTTTAGGTACACGGGCAAATACACGGACATGTGTCTCAGCCGTGTGAGGTACACGGCCTAACACACGGGCATATGAATTGGCCGTGTGACCCATGCAATAAATAGAGTTACAATTCAGAGAGTTACACGGGTAAGGGACAATAGCATGTACTACCAGACGACCTAGGACATGGGCATGTCACTTGGCCGTGTGAGCCACATGGCCTGACCACACGGGTGTGTCATATAGTTACACGAGCGTGTGAGCCCTACACTTAGGAAAAATTTTAGAAATTCATGAAAAATTTTCAGAGTGCTCAAATAAGTCTCGATTGGTTTCTAATGTATATTTTGGGCCTCGGTAGCCCATTAAAGGGACATTATGATTAATTTATATTACATATGCTGATTGTTTGTATAATATTCGTATTTAATCGAAAACGACTGGTAATGCTTCGTAACCCTGTTCCGGCGAAAGTTTAGGGTTAGAGGGTGTTACACCGAACCTCGCTGTCTTGACAACAAGCCTTCGAGGTCGCAACTCCAAGTCGATGGTTGAAGTGAAGGAGCCCAATGCCACTGTCGAGGATGTCATGACACTAGCTAGGCTATGTCACAACATCAAAAACCCTCAAGCTAAGATTGTGCCTACTTCCAAGAAGGCCACGAAACCGAAGCCTGGGTGTTGCAACATTGAAGTTTGATAGGGTGAAAAATACTGTAGGGACAATTTTGTGTCCAACAACTATTTAAGTCAATTCCTAATCTCTAAGGGCATTTTTGTCAAATGTTAGGGTTATTGAATTTGTTGTATTAAAGGTCATTTGATGCCAAACATAAAGGAGGCTCTTTTATATCTTTTTAGGTATTATCTTTATTCCTTTCACCATTTTTAGTTTTCTAGGTTTTCCTTTCTTAGCTTAGTCTGTTATTGGCTATTAATTTCTTCATTTTTACTGTAGCTTTAGCATTCTTGTACTAAGATACACAACTTTCTTTTGTTATTTTGAGTTCTCTTTAAAGTAATCAATAAATTATATTCTTGTTGGCTTTTAAAAGTGCAAAAATATCATCTTTTGTTGTGGTTTCATCACCTTTCTTATTGCTATCATCTTCAATAAAGACTCTCATATAAGTTACTAAAACTTCTAAACCTTTCCCTTTTTATGTTTTCTTTAATGAATCATCTAAGTATGAAATTAACTGATATTTGCATGTTGATGACAAATAGGCACTAAATCTTGTGTGATTGGTTGATTGGAATGTTGCATGGTTAATTTTGGGGTCAGGGACTAAATCATAAAACTGGACTAAATTGAATAGACTTCAAAACCTAGAATTGATGCCTTTAGGTGAACATTTAAATTGGTGAGATCGAGAGGAAAGCCTATTGCAAACCAATTTGATTGTCTTGATTTAGTTTGATGAGATCGAGAGATAAACCAGACTAAATCATCTAATTAGGTACAATAGTGACCGAAAAGTAAAATTGGACCAATTAGGAGTTTAAATAATATAGATTCCTAATCCAAGAATTGACTAGCAACATGGACATCAACCGACCACTTTATCTTATTGAAGTGATATTTGTGTACTTTTGACTATTATTCAATTTATTCCTCCTAGGTGTAGTTTAGTATAATTAACTTTGAATGATTACTTGTCATAATATAATAGTTAGTGATTAGCTCACTAGACTTCTTAATTGTGTGTATTATTATTGTCTTTCATCTTGTGTAGCTAGACTTTTTAATCCGAGTCGGGTTAATAGGGTTATATAAATATGATTTGGTTATATAGTTAATAGAAATAAAATGTGATATTTGATAGCATGTGAAAGACCATGCCAAATGGCTAAAAACATGCCCTGGGTATCGATTGTGTTAAAAGAGCTTATAAGCTTGAAAATGATAGAAATGTGCTATGAAATGTTAGTCATAGTGAATGAATGAGCATATGTGCCTATAGATGATTATGTGAATTTATTAAGTCATATAAAATATGAACGTAAATGAGATTAAACACCATATTGGTACATAAATGTATATGTAAGTAATTGAATTAGATATGTTACATCTTTGTAAATACAATGAATGTTATAAGTGTTAGTTCGATTATCAAATGGAATGTTGTAGGAGAATAAAATTCTTATATTGAATACATAAATTGTTTTAGTTGAGTTGTAGTATATTTGAATTGAATTCTTATATTGATCATACTTATTTTGTAACTTGAATTATGGAAATTACCATTAAGCATAATTGTTCAACGTACGGTTTGCTTTCTCCATCCCAAATATAGTAAAGTTTAGATAATTCTAGCAATTGATCCAACGTCCAACAAGCGATCCCCGACTCAGGAAAGTTTGTAAAGTTCCCTTTTGATTAGTATATGGCATGTACTTAGAGTTTAAGTCGATTTTGTATTGAAAACGGTTGAATTTAATACTTGCTTGCTCGATTTTGTTCTGGAGCATCATTTTGGCATATTTTAGCTTGAATGCAATTGGCATATTGTTATTTTAGTTATAGTTGAAATGTAAAGTATTATTACAGGTCTCCCCAAACTTATATCATGTTGATTTTTATGGAAATAGTATGTCATGTCACAACAACATATCCACAATGTCGTGACAAGGAGCAGCCTAAGAATCATGTTGTGACGACGTGTATTCAAGGTCACGATGAGACCTACTCAGTATGTTGCATCTCAATGAGAAACCCTTGATGTTTTGAAGTTATTACAAGTTGGTCCTAATTTGACCTCCGGTTAGCAATAGAGCTTTTGTAAGTTCATGTAAGAATCGAAAATGAACACGAAACATTTTATATTCATGTTTAACTTATATTGGGATGTTTTATGTTATAAATTGAATTATGAATTGATCGTAGTTGCTTCGACAACAAATGTGACACCTTGTAACTCAAACTCGGTGATCGAGTCAAGTATGGGGTGTTACAAGCCCAAAATAATCAAAATCCAAGATGGATTGAGCCTAAGATAGATCCCATCCAAAACTCAAAAAAGCCTTGAATTTATATTAAATAGACATTAATAATTAATATATCTATATGATAGTATTTAAAATAAAACAAAATAAAAATGAATAACTAATAATAATTCAATTTATGAATATATATTTATAAATATTATATAATAATATTAAAAAATTAATAACAATAAAAATAATTAACAATAATATTTTTAGTTAATTATAAATTAAAATAAGTTTTAAAAAATTAGTTATGAGTATGAAATATTTTAAAGGTAAACTATTCAGATAGTCACCTAAGTTTTAGTGCATTTCTGTTTTGGCCATCCAATTTTTTTTTGTTAATTTAGTCACTCATGTTAAGTCAATATTGCATTTTAGTCATGCCACAGTTAAAATATGTTTGGTCACCAAACAAATTGTTGATGTGAGTGGCATAATAACAAATTTAGCCCTCAATATTTATCTATTTTGTTAATTTAGTCCTGATTTTGAAAATTTTAATAAATTTTATGCATTTTTTAATTTTAGAATCAAGACCTAATTAAAACAATATGTAAATATTGAGGGTTAAATTTGTTGAAAATTGTAAAATCAGGACTAAATTAACAAAATGGGTAAATATTGAGGACTAAATTTGTTATTATACTAGGCCGCGTCAGCAATCTGTATGGTGACCAAATAGTGGAATGACAAAATGCAAAAACGACTTAATTGGAGTGACTAAATTAACCAAAAAAAAGTTAGGTGGCTAAAATAAAAATGCACTAAAACTTGAGTGACTATTTGAGTAGTATACCCTATTTTTTTAATACAATTATTATGAATAATAAATATACAGAATTAATAATTATTCAAATTTACTTTAAAATTTTTAATTATATAATATATTAATTCAAATATTGTAAATTAATTCTATAAATTTTAGAAATGATTTATTACATAATACTAATAATACTAAATTATATCACACTGGTGAAAGTAAAATATTTATATAAAGAGGTAATTCATTTAATGAACTAAAGGTGGAGTAGTAAAGATTTTGTATATGTAAAAGTACTATAGAGATCTTTTTTACTTAGAGTTGGATTGTATTTTGCTTCATTTACTAAAAAAAAGGGAAATTAGTTTATGTACGTTAGATTTAAGAACAAACTACTTTTTTTTTTAAATTACTTTCATTTCTATTGTTATGTATTAACATGACTGACAGTGCAATTAGACAGTGATATTTGACATGACATGTCTACCTCAAGCTTATGTGATAAGATTTAAAAAAGTTAAAAATCCTAAAAAATAAATAATATTTTTTATAATTATTTAAAAACAATATTTAGGATGAATATAGACAAATGATTATTTCTGTTCTTTAGAATTTGGACAATCATATGTCCAAATTCATCCTACACATAATTTTTTGAAATAATTATAAAAATAAAAATATTATACAAAATACTAATATTATTAAATATTAATAAGTTATTTAAAAATAATGTCGAAAATGAACCTCCACAATGGTTTCTTATATAATTATCAAATAATTATAAAAATGCAAAAATATTTAAAACTATACATATACATATAAAAATCATTTTACTTTATTAATATTTAATAATATTTGTCGAAACCATTTTTTAGAGTTTTGAAAAATAGGGGATCGACTTTAAAATTTAAAAATAGAGTCGCCACCGACCTTTCTTGAGGTGCGATCGGGTCACCTTAAATTATTTTAATAAAACATTTCGATTTATTAAAACAATTAATTTTAGTTTACGAAATTCGAAAAACGGGCTCGGGAGTCGATTACGCACGTGGAAGGGTTAGCACCCTCGTAATGCCTAAAATTGGTACCTAATTGATTACTTAATGTCCTATCATCAAACGATTGAAAAGATTTTAAAATACGATCCTTTTGTTTAAAAGAGCATTTGAATATATCGAAGTGAAAATCGAGGCTCGCTCATCTCAAAGAAATAAGAATGCTGTACTCAGTAAGTTAGGATGCAACATCTCAATTCTTTGAAATTAAGCTTGCCTTTTTTGCTTTAAAAAGGCTCATGTACTTAAATCAAAAAGGGATATTTAATTATTTTGGGTCAAACAAGAAAACCGGAACCCAGTAAGTTAAGGCTCAATTTTTCAAAGTTCCAAAACATAAAATATTGCTTTGATTTTGAAATTCTTATCTCGGGACAATGAATGCCACACCCAGTAAGTTAGGGTGTAACATCTCAAATTCTCGAGAATATATTTTATTTGAAAATTTGCGTGTTTTGATTTCGAAAAGGACACTCGATGGCTTAAGTTTAATGAGGAAGATCAGAACCTAGTGAGTTAAGGCTCGATTGTCTCGAAATTCCCAAACGTAAGTTATGTTTTTGAAAACCTTTGAACGGAAGTTTTTACTAAAATGATATTGTAATCACCTAATTCTGCCTGGGCTCGTTGGAAGCCCGTACACAATTCCAAAACCAAAAATAAAAACAAAAAATAATCAAAAATAATAAAGTCCCTTGCAGTTTATGTACAGCCCAAAAATTACACCTATGGCCCGTTTACAAAATAACCATACCCAACAAAAACCAAATACCCCTTGCACCCATGACCCAAACAAACAACGGCCCAAAAGGCCCAAAAGCTTAAGTCCCTCAGCTAAGGTTTCAAACCCTAGCTCCTTCAACGCCGCTAGGGCTCCAGAAGCTTCGAGCATCCCAATCGTCATGCCCCATATTGCACCGTTCTAGCGACCCTTCATCGTCCTCCATCGGCGCCGTAACTCTGGCCACAATCAGTGCACGAATTAATGCACCGTGATCTCACCACCGGATATCGTGCCACCATCGGAGCACGAATCACGCCTGGATCGACATAGCTTAGTACTAACGCCATCAGCGCCTCATCTCCACCGAGAATCTCGCGTCAAACCTGCAAAAAAGGAAAGAAAACAGCAGCAAAAAACAGTAAGAAATCAAAAAAGCAAAAATACCCGAAATGTAACGATGCATCAGAGGTTATATAAACCCGAATAGGGACACTGTAAAATGGGGGGGATACGAAAAAGAGATCTAGGTTGTAATACTGATAGAAATACCAAAAACAGATAAATAAAAACAATTTTATTTTCAGCAGAAAGGTGATTTCTTATTTGTTTTGTTTTTTTTTTTACCTTTTCATTCGCAATATATACTGTTATCTTTATAAAATATTATTTTAAAAAATAAGGGAGGAGTTTACCTGAAAAAGGAGAGTTTAAAAACTCTCGGACCACCATGCACGGTGGCGCGTGAAGCGCGTGGACGGTGGCCAGTGGCCACTAACGGAGCTCAGGCCAGTAAGAGGGGAGAGCATCCGGGCCTTCTTTTTGTTTTTTTCTTTCAAACCCTTCAAATGATTTTCGAAGTCAAAAAAATGCTTTAAATAGCATTAATGAAACGGTGTCGTTTAGGCTTAATTCAATAAGCCTTAAACGGTGCCGTTTTGAACCCCAGGATCCGCGTGTTGACCCGATTACCCGGGGAGGATCCGCGTGTTTTCGTAAAGTGGGCTAATTGCGCCTTTGGTCCTCCCGCGTTTTTATTTTCTAAAATTAAGTTTATTTAATCTTTTAATTTTGCCCAATTATTCTATTTGGATTTTAATTTGGTCCCAAGACCATTTAAACGGGCACATTGGAACGGTGCCGTTTTGGGATTAGGGTTTAATTACCCAGTGAGTCCTTCACTTTGATCCCCAATTCAATCAGGGCCCGAATCTAAATTTTCTTTTTTTAAAATTTACCCTATAGTTTTAATTAATGTTAGTTTTAATCCTTTTACATTTTTTTCATTCTTTTTATAATTTATTCATTCAAAATATTTTATATATTATTTATTTTACTATAAATACTATTGTATATATGTAAAAAATTTATTTTATTTTATTTTATTATTGTCATATATATGTCTATATTAGTTTTATATTATATTATTTATTATTTTCACATTATTTACTATCTATTTATTCCTTTTTATATATTATCATATTATACTTTATTATATATTATTATATTATTTTATATTTTATTATATGTATATATTATTATTGTTTTATATTATTATTTATGTACGAAAATTCTATTTTTAACTTATGTGTTATAATTATTTTAATAATTTTTTTTATATGTTAATTTTCTAAGCCTATATTTTTATTTCTAATTATTATTATTTTATACATTACATATTATAAATAATACTTTTGAATTTTTGTTAAATATTATGTTTTAATTTGTATTATATGCCTATTTTATTATCAATTATTTACTTTTATAACATATATATATTTTCTTAAATTTATGTTTTCTATTATATAATATTGTTTTATATTATCATTCACTATGTTTTATAATATCTTGGATCTTTATAATCTGTTCCCAAATACCTACTTTATATACATGTATATTTTTATCATGCGTCATTTATTTGTTTATATGCTTAACATATTCTCCTTAAGTATATATTGTTTTTTATGTACATTTTGCTTATTTAAATTCACCATGTGATGTTGTATGTTTCATAATATTAATATACCCCTTTATGCATCAACTTTAAAACGAAATTCTAAAGTTTTCAAAAATATAGGCAATGCTTGGTGTTTGGAAACTTTGAGAGAAGTAGTGCCCTAACTTACTGGGTTGCAACTTTTCTCGATGAATTCGAATAGTTAAGCACCCTTCTAAGCTTTTTAGGGTTTCCAAAATACAATAACTGTCTTGAAATTTCAAAACGTTGTGTCCTAACTTATTGGATATGGCGTCTTGTCGTCTCGAAATAAGAATTTTCAAAAATGGTGAGCTTAGCCTCGGATGTCTTAAAAATATTGCATCCTAATGTAATATTTTGATACATTCGATACAAGTGAGCCTTAATTTTCAAAATCAAAATATTTTTAAAGAGGATTGCATCTTAAAGATTCTAAATTTCCGACATTAAAGACATTTGGTAATCAATTAGGTACCAATTTTTGGGCATTACGAGGATACTAATCCTTCCTCATACGTAACCGACTCCCGAACCTGTTTTCTGTTTTCATAGACCAAAACTAATGATTTTAAAACAAAATGTTTTAAAGGTGATCCAATCACACCTAAAAAGATTGGTGGCGACTCACATTTTTCGTTTTTTAGTCGAACCCCGTTTTTTTTCAAACCCGTTAAAAATGGTTTCGACAAATATTAAATACGATTTTTTATGAAATACAAGCATGGAATAATAATATACAAAGAAAAGAAATAATTCATAAACCATATATTACATCAATGAATCATAATAACCAATAAATACAAAATGATGCACATAGTAACAACAATTATATAACATGTCATCATATGCAAATAATAATATTAATATTCAAAGACTAAAAATAAATTTAAAAGAAGTATAAACAAATTAAAATAAGTGAAATTTAACAAGCTTTTAACAAATAAGAATGAATAATTATGAAAAAAAAATTTAGAATTATAAGAATTCAAATAAAATTTTAAACAAGTAATATAAAAAAAATATAATGAAATAAGATCTTTATAGGAAATAAACTTTACACATAAGTAAATTTAAAATAAAAAGCACATATATTCATAAATAAATTTGAAAGAAAAAATATATATATACATAAAATAATATGGAATCAATAATATATACATAGAATATAAATAATTTTAATGTATATTATATACGTATGTATAAAACAACAACATATAAAGTTATTTAAAATTAAATATCATATAAATCTCTAACACATTGAAATATATAAAAGAAAATTTGAAAACAAACTATAAGATAAAAATAATAATAATAATAATAATAGGAACACTAATATAGGTTAATAATAATAACAGAAACATAATAATAATAATAATAATAATAATAATAATAATAATATGTTAATAATAATATTAATAAAAGATAATAATGATGAAAATAATAATTGTTAAATAGCAAATAATAACTATACTTTAATAACACCAATAATAATAATATAATAAGGGAAAATATAATAAAATAATATGTAATAATGGTAGCCACGATAATAAAAATAATACTACTGATAATAACAAATATAAGAGTAGTAGTAATAATAATAATAATAATAATAATAATAATAATAGTAATAATAATAAAACAAATAGATAAAAAAACGCTAAAAGGATTGAAATGGATTAAATAAAGGACGAAATCGAAATTTACAAAAGTTGAAAGGATTGACTATAAATACATAAAAGGAATGGGGCAAAACAGAGGGCTGAATTGTAATATGCATGAAACTGCAAGGACTGGTTAAGAAATTACTCCCAAGCCCAATGCGTTGCGTTTAGGATCAGTTTCCACAAATGGTCAGAGGACCAAAATGGAAAGAGGCAAAATCCTCTGGCCCAAAATCAAAAATGAAAAAAGGGACCCTATCGAGATGCGCTGCAAAGGAGGGGGACTTAACGCGGAAATATCCCTTTAAAGGGAAAATACCCAGGCCACCCTTGAGCAGAATGACGCCGTTTCATCCAAAGTTTAAAGGACCCATTTCACTTCAACCCTAAACCCCATTTTTTTTAAAACACTGCAGCCTTTTTCTTTTCACCCTCCCCTCTCTTCTGTCCCATATTCGACCAGGGTTTTAAACCCCTTACCACGCCTCACCGATCCACCATCGTATGGTGGTCGAAGGCGCGAAGACGGCCTCTTCTTTGGCCTCCGTTTCCAGATAAGATGAGGGCCCCCTGAAGGCTAAGCCTTCAAAGCTCGAAAAAGGTAAACGAAGATCCCTCAACCGCGTTTTGAGTCCAAATCCGAAGACGGAGAAGAGCTCTCCGACGCTGCGGCCGCGGTGGTCGTGGGTAAGCCTCCTCCTTTCCTTTTGGATTTTTATATGCGAGATCAAATAAAATGAAAACGAAATAAACAGAAAAATCGAAACAGTAACTTGAAACGAAGAAAAAGAATCCGAAGAATCACCTAAAATTTTTCTTTTTTATTGATAAGTGCTTTTCTTTTTTTTTTTTTTTTTTACAGAAATCCCCCCGTTTACATTCATTTGTTCTTGGCTTTATAGCCAAATGAAAATACAATATTGTATTGCTGCTGTTTCTCTGTTTTTGCTTCTTTCTCGCTTTCTTTGCAGGTTTGAAGAGAAGTGATGGGACGGGGCTTTTCGGGGCTAGGCCGCGGGCGGTGCGCTCGAGGCAAACATGGAGGCAGCGGCGGCGCAAGTGGGGTGATTAGGGTTTCAGCTTTTCTGAAACCCTAAATTTGGCTAGTTGGGTCATTTGGGCTCCGGGTTTGGGGTTTGGTCTGGGTAGTTTAGGCCTAAGGGTAGTGGGTTGGCTGATTGTGGGTATTTAATTTTGGGCTGTAAATTTGTATTGGACTAATGGACTATTATTTTTTGTTTTGGTTTTATTATTTTGGTTTTTTGTTTGTTTAATTGGACCGGGCAGAATTGTCCTATTACAATATTAATATTTTGTATAATTTTCAAATATTATAAAAATTTATTTAAAAATATTAAATTTAAAAAAATATATAAATGATTATTAAAATTATTAAAAATGATAAAAAAAAAAACTATATATGTACACATTTAGCCTGTTTACAAAATTCAAATATACATATACATATATGTATAGATATACAACTTCTTAATCAAATTGGTATATTTAGTTAACCAAGTTAATCAGCTCTATATTATTAATTTCTAATAAATCTTAATATTTTTATGATTTTTTATAATTCGAATACATATATAATAGTAATTTTTCGTAACATTTTTTAAATAAAAATAAGTATTTATAATTTCTTATAATTCCTTTAAATAATTTTTTTATTTTTTTATAATTATTTAAAAAGTCACTCAATAATAAGTTTGGGTAAATTGTTGCCTAGGCTCATTTAAACTTAGACAACCATTTATCTAAGTTCATTCTGGACGTTTTCAATAATTTTAATAATTAAAAAAAACACTTACAATTCTCTATAATTTTTAAATAATTTTGTATAATTATTTAAAAGACTTCTTTTAAGATGAACTTGGACAACTATTTATCCAAGTTCATTTGAACCATCTTAGATGTGATTTTTCAAATAATTATTAAAAATTTTATTTATTTTTAGGATTTTTTTAAATTTTAAATATTTATTGACGTGGCAAAATGGTATACATGGCACATTAGATATTGTTGTCTAGTTGCTTCGTCAACTACATCACCATTTAGCAATAAAATGGATGAAATTTTTAACAAAAAGACTAAAATATTTTTTAATCTAATGTACAAGAACTAATTTGTTTATATTTTTAGAAGATGAAGCAAAATGTAATTTGACTTTTTTTTTATAAGAGTCTCCATAGTATTTAGTTGTTTTTGTAAGACTAATAATATAATTAATAAATTAATTTAAACCATATTTATTTTAATAAAAACTTTATTTAGAAGATAAAATTTGGTCCCTAAACCCCTACACCTACTAGTCAAGTTAGAATCGAGCATCTCCTACCCATCTGCCACCATCCCATCAGCCTAACTCTACCAGTAGCCCTTGCTCCGTGCTACCCCTAACCCCTTCTCCTCTGCATACAACGACACCTCCTATAAAGAAGAAAAAACCACACCCAGGAGGGGGACCCTTTCAATACCATCTTGATCAACCTTCACTCTGCCCAAGTCCTTCCTCCACAATCCTCCCAAACACCAACCATTTTCTTCAACTAATCCAACTATGTCGAGATTTGAAGAAAAAGGAACGAAATAAGTCTTTTGGTGGCGACAATGACGATTTGAGGAGGTTAATGTTTACCAAGAGAAGGAAAAAAAAAAAAAAAAAAAAGGAAAAGAAAAGAGAGAATAAAGAGGAAATAAAAAGAAAAGAAAAGAAAAGAAAATAAAGGAAAAAATGTATTATTCTAAAAACCTACTTCATATTTATATGCTTATTATTGATTGCTAAAAATTCAATTATCTCGTCGTTTGAGTATTAATTTGATTAACATCGATATCACTTTCAGTGCAAGAGAATTGTAGATATTATATCAAAAAAAAATATGATAAGAACCTATAATGATATTAATGTTAAAAAAAATTTCCTAAAATTCTCATAATATAAATATTAACTTATCAAATAAAATTAGTCATGAACTAGAGTTTGAATCACTATCTAACATGATTTTTTTTGTCAAAATGTAACATGATATTATTAAGTTAAAATATGTTCCAAATCCTTGTACATGTATCTGAAATTTAATTTTTCTATTTCTATTTTAAAGAATTTTTATCCTTTTACTTTTCAAATTTAAAAAATATAAATTTAATTGTTAACACAGATAAAAATTTTTTATTATCAATTTTTTAAATCACTATCAAGTGAATATTTTTCATTTTAAAAAAATCAAGCAAACGAATTTAATAAAAATGATTAATAATTCTAAAAATAATAAAATTAAAATTTTAAAAATAAAAATAAAAGAAATAAATTACAACTTACAATTTTCATATTTTAATCATATATAGCACTGCTACAATAGACTCTGGCAGATTGCACCGTTTCAAGGCTTTTTTATAAAAATAATCCAAAAATTTTAATTAATTACATGTAAATGACTTAAAATCTATAGTAAAAGTTGTGAAGCCAAAGAGTTTGGTGCCACCAACATGCCACGTCAACAACCAGGAAAAAAAATTAATTTTTTGGTGGAGCCATGTAGAATGGCGCCACCTGTATAAATACTAGAGAAATACTACAATTTCTAAAAATATGAGGACTTTAAAAAAATGTTTCTATTTTTTGGTGGAGCCAATTAATTTGGCGCCACCAGATTTCGCCTGACACACCCTGTTACTATGTTTTTTTTTACTTTTTTTTAACTTTTGTCCTATTCTTTCTGTTTTTTTTTTAACTTTTTTAAGTTTATTTTATTTTATTTTTTTACTTTTTTTAACTTTTGTCCTATTATTCTTCTTTTTTTTTTTTTACTTTTTTTAAGTTTAGTCTTTGTCCTTATTTATTTTATTTATTATTTTATTATTAATTTTAAAAAACTTGAAATATATATTTAAAATGTTTTATAATATATATTTTTAAAATTTTAAATATATATATTTGAAATTATTTTTTTAAATATTAAATATATAAAAATATAAAACATTTAAATATTTTAAAGTTATGACCTTTTAAATTTATTATTAATTTTATAAAATTTTAAATGTATATTTTAAATTTTAAATATTTTTTAATTTTTTTATAATATTTTAAATTATGATTTTTAAATTATTTAAAATATATTATTTTTAAAGATATGACATTTCAAATTTATTATTTGTTTTATAATATTTTAAATATTTTTAAATTTTAAATATAATTTTTATAAATTATTAATTTTAAAATTAATTTTAAAGATATTCAAACTTTTTTAAATTAAATTTAAAATTTTAAGAATTAATATTTTATTTGGTGGAGCCATTTAGAATGGCTCCATCACTTTATAGTGTACTTTTTTTATATTTTTTAAATAGAAAATTTTAAAATTTAATATTTTATTTTGGTGGAGTCATCCTTTATTGCGGCGCCTCTTGGTTTTCTACGATATATAGAATGGTGAAATTGTTGTGTTCATTAGGAGAGTTCAAAAAATCTATTCAAGATGAATAATGAGATGTTTTTGGTGTATGTTCTTTTTTAAGGTGAAATTATAGAAGGTGATGTTGGTTGTGTATTTCAAGGTTCGCAAAGAGTAGGTTTGCGATTCAAAAAAAATGTGAAGCTAGCAGAAATGAAAAGGAAGATCAGTGCGAAAATAGCTATCCGTTGTGGAAGGGCGATGTCTAAATTATTTTACAAGTTTCCAGTCTCTACAGATCTATTCAAATTTTATGAGATGCAGCTGTTAGATAATGATGACTTGGGCACTATGATGGAAATATGGTGGACTGGGAGTGAGAATCCCCAACCAATTGAATTATTTGCCTAGTTAGCAGACTTAAAGCCTGTTGAGAATGTTAGTCTAATAAGTCAACATCGCAAATTTGACTTTGATCTTAATGTTAGATGGATAAACCAATTAGAATGTAAAAGGAAATCGTAAATACCCAAAAATCCTAACTATGGTGGGAGTTTGTATAACATCCCTACCCCCGGTCCCAGTCTACAAATACATCCGAAGGTGATAATAAGCACAGAGGAAAATGTCAGAGAAATGACCAATAATGGAGAAGATTCTAATCAAGATGTTGAAGATTTTAGTGACCCCGATGTTGATGAGGTTCCAAATGATATCTGATAAACCATAATATATACATATTTTTATCTCATGCTTAGCATATTTTTGGATGAATTATCTCTTAATTTGACGAATTTGGTGCTCCTAATCCTTTAATTTCATGTTTTATGCTTAGGTGAGCATAAAGAACAGAAAAGAGCAAGAAACGGGCTAAAAAAAGGGGACAAAATAGGCCCAAATCAGCATTCAACACGGCCTAAGGCATTTTCACACGGGTAAACCAGAAGCCCGTGTTGATTTCTCAGTGTTGAACATGGCCTGAACAACCTCACACGGGCGTGTCCTTGTCGAGACTCGAAAAAAGCTAATTTTTGGGTATTTTGGGCATTCCAAAGTCTATAAAAACACCCTAAGGGAGGATTAAAAGAGGACACGGAGTAGAAAGCAAGGAATTACTCGAAGAACGCCGATTGATTCATCTTGGAAGTAAGGATCTCCATCAAGGCTGAAGATCTCCTTTCAATTTCCTTCAGGGTTTTTGGGTTTTTTTTATGATTTGTTGTTTTTCCAACTTTGAGATGTTTTCTTTCACAATTATGAACTAAATCCCATAAATACCTGAGGAGGATGAAACCTAAGTTATTAATATCTAAATTATATGATAAATATTTGATTTGTTCTTAATTGTGTAATTAATTCTTGTGTTAATATTTCAAGATATTAGTTCAAGTCAAATGTGTTTATTCAGTGGAGCAAAAGTCCCTCCTATTTAAGAGTAGATTCAATACAATTAAGTGGATTTGATCACAATCCTAGACATAGGAAGATGAAAATCTGCCAGATTAGAGTCAAATCTAATAGGGAAGTCAATAGATCAAGTTAATGCAACACTAGGGGTTTTAATTAAAAAGAAATTTCAATTAATCTACCTAGGGTTAGTTGTTTTTAGTCTTGAAAGAGATATTAACATAAATTAGGGATTTCTACGGATCAAGTCAAGTGAATAAATCATTTAGTTCAGAGTCAAATAACAAGTGAAGTCTAGGTGGATTCTTCCTTGGGTATTACCTTAATTAATCAGTTTTCAAAAGTATTTTCACCAATTTACTCTCTGTCGCATTTTTTGTTAGTTAATTAGTTTAGTTTAATTAGTTTAAAACAAATCCCCTTTATTAGGCTAGATAATAAAAAGAAGGTTAATACTAGTACTTTTAGTCCCCGTGGGTTCGACATCTCGGTCTTACCATCAAATATACTACTGTTCGATAGGTGCGCTTACCTTTATCATGATAATAGTTTAGTTTTATAGGTTTGACCATCATAAATATCACTTATCAATATCGATGATGAAGGCCCAAAGGAAGTTGAAGATGTTCACGGCCCTTCATTCAGTAACCCAAGTAGTGGTATTATTTTACGAACTGAACTTGGGGGCGACATATTGAACGTAGATCCAGATGCAGCGCATGCATCCGAGTTTCCTGAGTACGCTGATATAATACCTGCTCATAGATTGGCGGTAAATTCACAATTTGAGGAGTTGTTCGTTGGGCAACAGTTCGAGAATAAGACAGACTGTGTGTTTGCCATCAAACAATACAGCATGAAGTTGTCGATTGATTACAAGGTTGTCAAATCTACACCGACATTATATGTTAGAGAATGTTAGAGAGCCAGCAATGGGTGTGGTTGGTAAGTTCAAGCTGCATTTATATAGAGGACTCAACAGTGGCAAATACGAAAGTTAGAAGGGCGTCATACATGTACTGTCGCACGTATGTCTCAAGACTACCTGAAATTGGATGCCAAAAGTATTTGCAACTGCATCATGCCACTAGTGAAAGATAGCTCAATCATTCTTGTGTCAACATTGATTGTAGACATGCAAGCTCGATTCCAGTACAGAGTGTCGTACATGAAAGCATGGTGGGTGAAACAAATGGCTATGCAACAATTGTACGGCGACTAGGATAAGTCATACAATTAACTTAAAGGTTGGATTTCAGTGATGGTGGAGTACATCCCAAGAATTATCGTGGACTTGCAAACGTTACCTTATAGAGGCCCTAATGGACAATTGGAACTGGGGAGAATAGTTTTTCGTCGATTGTTCTGGACTTTCAGTCCATATGTTAGAGCCTTCTCCCACTGCAAACCGCTAGTGCAAGTTGATGGAACATAACTTTATGGAAAATACATGTAGATACTTCTGATTACGATTGCATAAGACGGTAACGAAAATGTACTACCGATCGCTTTTATCATCGTGAAGTCCGAGAACTCCGAATCATATAAAAATAATAATAATGTCCTAAAAAACTATAGGTTGTATGGGTAAATATAAAAATAAAAAAAGGCTTATTTTTATTGAATTGATATCTATAATAATATATAGAGTTTTACATATAATATAAACTAGGCATATTTAAACTCGAAAATTTATCTTACAAACGAGAACTTCTATAAAAAAAATTCGACTTTTTTTATAAATACTAGGGAAACACTGCATGTAACACCCCATACCCAGCATAAAAGTTAGGCCCGAGTCTGGCGTGCCACATTGAAGTGTTTTTCGAAAACCATGTTTTCAAAGAAACCCTTCTTAAAGAAACTTGTTGCAAACTAAAACTTGTGTTTGTTTATTTTCAAAACGTGGTCAACTAAAAGTTAATCCCTTTTAAAAACATTATTACCTTTAAAACCTTCTTTGTTGCGAAAGCTTAATTTAGTTAGTTGTGGAAGACGTAGTGTTCGAAAATAGTTAACATTTTGGAAAACCATGATTCACCTCTAGTAGATATAATTCAAAGTAAATAAAAACCTTAAAATAAAAATCCAGAAATTATAAAAGGCCTTATTACAAACCAAACCCAAAATAAAGTACTTGAGAGTAAATAATCAAAACAGAAAGCATAAGCAGTGTGTGGCCTTCTCCGAGTCCCTCGCAGCTCCATCCGTCTAAGGCTGGGGATTACCTGAAAGGTTAATAAACGGGGTGAGTTTACGAAAACTCAGTGTGTAATCCCCTACTACAAATACGAACAGTCAATTATGTAAAAGAATTAAAAAGTTTTCCCTACCACAGTTCCAGTATCAATTGCGCCTTAGCCCCTTATAAAGGCTGTACCAGATGGGCCTTAGCCCAATGCAAAATCAGAGACATTATCCGAACCAGAATCAGTATCAGAATCAGAATCAGAATCAGAGTTAGTATCAGTATCAGAATCAGAATCAGAATCAGAATCAAAATCAATTAACAGAATCAGAATCAGAATCAAAATGTGAATGCAATCCCAACCCAGTCCAGCCATCACACCACCCGTACCAACCAGCACACCATGTAGAGAATAACTCAACCCACCCACCCAGCACACCTCAGTTGCAGCATAGCTGCGCCACCAGAACAGTAAAACGAAGCAGAGCCTCTAACAGTATATGTGGCATTGCCACCAGAATCAGATAACGTGGCAAAGCCACTTAACAGAATACGTGGCACAAAGCCATCGGTAACGTGTCTATAATCGGCACAAAGCCTGTGATATTGGCACAAAGCCTTCGGTAATGGCACAAAGCCTATAATAACTGCACGAAGCCCACAATATCGATACGAAGCCCACAATCGGCACACAACCTTCGGTAATGGCACAAGCCCATCATAACGGCACGAAACCCACAATATCGATACGAAGCCCACAATAACGACACATAGCCTTCGGTAACATGATCGGCACTTAGCTATCGATCGGTCCACAGTCGTCTCGGGCGACCCGTGCGACCTTATCAAATCAGTACGAATATACGGCTCTTAAGCCTTCAGTGGATCCATAGTCATCAAGCAACCATGCGATCCTAACAGATCAGATCTTCCTCCATACAAAATCCCAACCCATGCAACATGTCATGTATGCAGAATGTCATGCCCATATTTGAATCAAACAATCACTGTCAAGTCATTCATATCACCAACATATATTCACAATCAAATCCGTCAAACACACAGTCCAAGTCAGTCATTTGCCCACAAGGGCAAAACAGTCATTTAACACCCTAGGGGCAAAATGGTAATTTTACCCTAGAGAGGTATCTCGGTAATTCTACCCTACAGGGGTATTTCGATAATTGTACCCTACAGGGGTATTTCGGTAATTTTGCCCTAGAAGGGTATTTCGGTAATTCTACCCTACAGGAGTATTTCAATAATTCTACCCTACAGGGGTATTTTGGTAATTCTACCCTACAGGGGTATTTCGATAATTCTACCCTACAAGGGTATTTCAGTAATTCTACCTTACAGGGGTATTTCAGTAATTATACCTTATAAGGGTATTTCAGTAATTCTACCCTACAAGGGTATTTCAACAATTCAACCCTACATGAGTATTTCGGTAATTCAACCCTACACGGGTATTTTAGTAATTCTACCCTATAGGGGTATTTTGGTAATTCTACCCTACAGGGGTATTTCGGTAATTCTACCTTACAAGGGTATTTCAGTGATTTTACAAATCAATGGTAAAACGATAATTTTACAAATCAGGAGTAAAACGATAATTTTACAAATTAAGGGCAAAACGATAATTTTACAAATCAGGGGTAAAATAGTAATTTTACAAATTAAGGGTAAAATGGTAATTTTACAAATTAGGGGTAAAACGGTAATTTTACAAATTAGGGGTAAAACGATAATTTTATAAATTAGGGGTAAAACAGTAATTTTGCAAATTAGGGGTATTTTGGTAATTTTACAAGTTGAGGGTATTTTAGTAATTTGGTAAACTAATGTATTCTAAACAGAGATAACAATGCGAATGGGCCTAGGGCCCATTCTCGGCCCAAATGGGCCCACACGCTCGTGTGGCCCTTTTAGCCCAAATCTAGCTACAGATATGCGATTCACCTAGTCTAGTCCAATATTTACTACACAATCAAACAACTTATCCAATTGGGCCTGTTGGCCCATTGGGCCCACATGGCCCTTTTCGGCCCGAAGTAGCTGTCCTACTGCTAGAGTAGTGAGAAATACACACCTGATAGGAGACTGGAGTTTATCCGCGCTAAGCCAGCTTCGCATCCACTTTTATGTTAGCTTCCCGATGTGGGATCCCCCCATCATCAGAGTTTAAATTCAACACCAACTCTTGCCCCCCTGTTAGCAAAATAAACGCTTTTTGATTGCCATGAGTTTCGAACCCTGGACCTCCTTGCCAACTCTATGACGCCACCTTCTTGCCTCTTATGTGGCGCTACTTTGCCACTAGACCACAAGGCTTTTTGTGGCACAACTTCTGCAACAATATTCTTAAGGCCTACCTACTACACCCAGTGTTTAATTCACCTTAAACCAAAATTTTTGCTAGAGTCTAGGTTTGAACCCAGGACTTCTCCAACACTTCTCAGCACACTTAACCACTGAAACAAGCCTTCATTAACGGAATTTACATGCACAACAAAATATTATAAGCTGCTTTCAATCGCTCCCATTCTCAAGGCCCAAAACTTCTAGGCCCAAATTCAGGGTGTTACACTGCAATTTATGAATGTGTACTAAAATTAAAAAATTAATATATAAATTTATGAATGTGTACTAAAATTAAAAAAATTATAACTAACACGTAGAGATTAATTTCATGCAAGAAAATAGTTAAAAATGAATAATAATAACTAAATAGAAATAAGTTTCATACAATCAAAATACGTTGAGCAAAGTAGTGCTTAGCAAGAAAAAAACAGAAAATAAGATGATTTTTTTATTTAATTTATAATTAATTTTACTGTTTTGTTGATCCTCGATGAAATGTGATATGTATTTACTCCAGAAGACATTTTGATATCTACATAATATAAAAAAACATAAATATAGTATAATTAATTATTATATTATTTAAGTTTATGACTGGTCACATCATTGACATGATGTCACTAGTTATAATATATATTTTAAATTTTTTAATTTAAATTTTTACTTTCTAATATATATTTTTAAAATAAATTTATTTTTTTAACAAATAAATTTTTTTAACAAATATTTTTTATTTTTTAATTAATTCAAATTTCACTTTTTTAAATAAAATATTATTTTTTTAAAATAGAATTTAAAAAAATATTAGAATATCTTTAAAAATAATTTAAAAAACATAATTTAAAATATTATAAAATAAATTAAAAATAATAATAATAAATTTGAAAATTCATATCTTTAAAATATTTAAATGTTTTATATTATTAAAAAATATTTTTAATATTTAAATTAAAAAATAATTTAAAAATAATATTTAAAATTTAAAAAAATATATACTATAAAACATTTCAAATATATATTTCAAATTTTTTAAAATTAATAAAAAATAAAATAAATAAATAAGAACAAAGACAAAACTTAAAAAAACAAGTAAAAAAAAAGAAAGAAAGAAAGAATAGGACAAAAGTTAAAAGAAAAAGTAAAAAAAAAAAAAAACAAACAAACAAACAAAGTAATAGGTAGGAGTGAGCAAAACTCGATTCGACTTGAAAAAATCAAAAAAAATTTTAAATTTCGAGTTAAACTAATCAAGTTATTCGAGTCACCTCGAATTTTTTTCAAATTTCAAGTTCAAATCAAGTTGAGTTTTCGAATTCGAATAACTCGAATAATTCGAATAAATCAAATATCAAACTATAATATTTTACATTTTTACCCTAAACTCCCAAACCTTTTTACTTTTCCCTCAAAACTTTTACTCTCCTCCCATCCCAACCCCCCCATATATCCAAAATCCATTTCCCACCAAAATTTCTCTCCTATTTCCTTTTCCTCAAAATTTTACTCCCAAAAACCCTCAAAATTTTTTTATTTTCCCTAAAATTTTTACTCTCTCCTACTTTCCCCTTAAAACTTTTACTCTCTTCCCATCTCATCCCCCATCTACCCCAAACCCATCCCCCCAAATTTTTTTAATATTTTCCCTCCAAAATTTTACCAAATTTTTTTTAATATTTTCCCTCCAAAATTTTACTCCCCCTATTTACTTTCCCTCAAATTTTTACTCTCCAAAACGTTTTATTTCCCTCCTAAACTTTTATTTTTCACCATTTACTCCCAAATAAAAAATCAAAATTATCCAAAAAAAACCCTAAACATAAATAGTAATAATTTTATTTATATCTATTATTTATATTATTAAATTAAATTTCACATTTTATATTATTTATATTATTGAATTGTTTAATCATATTAAATATTTATATTAAAATTGAATTATTAATGATGTCATAAAATATTCCTGTTAAAATTTTATATTAGTATCAATTTCACATTTTATCTTTAAAATAACTTTTATTAAAAAATCACATTTTTACATTTAATATATTTTTTTATTCTAAAATACATAGTGACAAGAATCTGAAGATAATTGAAACAACTAAGCAAGTAAAAAAGCTAATTTGTATATAAAAAATAAATAAATAAATTATGAAGTGATGAAAGTTAATGAAAAATTTGATTACACTAGTCAAATTTTATTCCGGTGGATGACAGTGGTTATAAGGACCCAAAATTATTTTTTAAAATTTAACTCGAACAAATATGTTTGATTCGATTTGATTCGAATTCCATTTCACTCGACTTGAGTCGAAAAAATTTCAAATCAAATTAGAATGATAAAATATGATTCGCCAACTCGATTAACTCAAATTTTTTTCATTCGATTTGATTTGATTCGATCGAACGCTCACCTCTAGTAATAAGGTGTGTCAGTGAAATCTGGTGGTGCCAAATTAATTGGCTCCACCAGAAAATGGAAACTTTTAAAGTCTCCATATTTTCAAAAATTACAGTATTTCTCTGGTATTTATACAGGTGGCGCCATTTTATATGGCTCTACTAAAAAAATAATTTTTGTCTTGGTTGCTGACGTGGCATGTTGGTAGCACCAAATTCTTTGACTCCATCAACTTTTACTATACATTTTAAGTCATTTACGTGTTTAATTAAAAAAATAGATCATTTATGTAATTAATTAAATTTTCTAGTTATTTTTATAAAAAAGACCCATTTCAAAGGAACGTTACAATACAGCAACTTTTTACCAAAAAAAATCATTTTAATGAACTCTAGAACGAGGTTGATTGGTTCGAGGCAGGTACTATGGGCTCAGGAAAGGCAAACTTTAAGGCTATGAACTATGGACAGCTAGAAATTTGTTTGTTAAGCAAAATAGGATATGTAGCGCTCACATTATTGTTAGGAGGTCAAGCTTGTAAATGGGCTATGCTTTGGCTACTACTGGGGATTTATAGATAGTCAATTTTGATGCAGTGTTTGATGAGCGAGACAAATTTGGAATTGCAGGAGTAGCAATAAACCATGAAGGCTTTGTGGTTGTTATACACTCACTGTATCAAAAATTTCGCCCAGTACAAACATCCCGCCATGCTTCATACAACACTTGTAAAGCTCGTCAAAATGACACCTGACTCCAAAAGTATTCATTAAATATGAAAAGAAGACATTTATCAAGAATTGTGTGTATGTAGCTTTCATTCATTAAAAATAGCAAGATACTCTCTTACTGAAGAAGGCTGTCGCTACTCTCTTGGTGTGAACCTCTTACTATTGAAGAAGACAAACATCCAACAATTATTAATTTGATGAACCATCTAATTCGTATGTTATACATAAATATTAATACAAACTAAGAGACAATAGCCTTTTAGACTGCTCAGCAATGATAGAAGCAGTTGAAGGACTTTGTTCCAAAACAACATTATAACCATCTGCCATATTATCCATTCCAGGTGTTATTAGTTGCCAAAATAGCTCACCAACAAATGGTCCTCCCAACCTAGCACTGTTGTACACATCATCGTATGTCTTCTGGAAATACTTGTTTCTCTTACCTAAACTATACCCTTCTAACTTATAAGACTTCCCAAACTCTGATATCACAATTGGTTTTTCCAGCACTGCATTAGAGTTCAACACGTGAGATTTGATCCATTTGTCTACGAAAGCAAGTTGTTCCGCTTCGGTTTTATTTGTCGATGGTAACCTGTAATAAGATTAAAGGAAAAAAAATAAAAAAAAATTCCCCGCAATACTGGGTTTTGGAGAAAGATAGAGATATTACCAAGACTCTGGGTAGAGATGAATAGTAGCAACATCGATGTTGGGAATCTGATTATTGGCAATGAAATCAGTCACATCGAGATTTGAATTTGGATTGTACTGTTGTCTGGATTCCCCATAAAATCCTTCCAGTCCTATTTCCAGTAAATGTTTGCTGTCAATGGACTTCAGATACGCAGCCATTTCTTTTAAGTTTTAACCAATCCTGTAAATAGAGAAAAAGGATATCATACCATGCAAAATTAGGTAGAAATGAAGAGACAGCGTGTAAAAACCTGAAGATTAGATCCAGTGGGGTCACTAGGGCAACAAGGCTCGTTCATGAGTTCCCAAGCAAGAATGGTAGGGTAGTTTTTACATGCTACTCTAGTAATCGTTTTGTTTCTAGTCAGCACTGCCCGTAATCATCATTATTTAACTTTTAAAAATTAAAGATCTTCGTCTCCAATTCAGGAAAGATTTTTATAGTACTCTTTGGTAAGAGAATCTATAAAAAAATCATCTTCAGTTAGGTTGCAAATGTTAGGATTAAGGTTATGATAGTGTTGATTTGCCCATTCAACATACTTAGCTTTTCCTCCATAATCTTTCCAGTTATTCACCAAACTCAGAATCATGTAAATTCCCAACTTCCGAGCTTTGGCTATAACAAACTCCAATCCCTAAACAATGACCACCAACCATCAATTTTATAACCTTGAAAAGAAGTCAAAAGAAAAAAATTTATGTTAATTACCTTGAATATATAGGCTTTCCATTCACAATAAAACTAGTTCCTCTTGTTCCAACGAAGCCGCTACAATCAGCCAAACATCCAATACAACAAATCCCGCACTGTAATATCAGAATCATCAAGGCTAGCCGGATGGAACAATGACTTAAATCCATTTGCACACCCAAACTTTTTTTTTTCTTCTTTTGAAATATTTGCACACCCAAACTTTGAACAAGTTTTAATAAGTGAAAAAGAAAATGAATTAGTTGTAATATTGCCTGGCGCAAATTTATTATAAAAAATTTACATATTCAAATATGTTTTTCATCATTTTTGGATAAAGACATTTTTAAAAATTTTCTTCACGTAATAATCATTTCAGTATAATACTTATCCTTATAAAAAATTATTTAAACAGAATTATCTATTCCAATATATTTATCATTTTTTATATAGATTTTTTTAATCTTTTTCTTACAATTATCATTTAAGGCTCTCTTTGTTTGTCTGGAAATGGCTTTTGGAAAATGAACTTTTTTTTATATAAAATATTTTTTATTATTTGATAGACTTCTTGAAAATACTTTATAGAAGCTATTTTTAATGAAACAAACATACATTTGAGGTTTTCTTATCTTTTCATTGTTTAATTGAGTTTATTTTATATCTATAAATCTATATTTTGCATTGTTTTGGAATATATTACAATGATTTATTTATAAATAAATACATTAAATTAAATATGTAATATTACTAAATTATTAAGCTAGAATATTAACAATTATAAATTGAAAACAACCAAAGCGAATAGATGATTCATGATTGTGTTATAAAAAAAAAACAAAAAATGAAGATTGAATAATAATAAATTAGCTTCCAAACCACATTAGTACTATATAACATTAAATTAATAATATTATCCAAATGCATATTTAGTAGTACACCACATGATGACTACAATATTTGTTTGAATAATAATAAATTAGCTTAAAAAATAGTAGAATAAAGATTAAATTAAAGCTAATTTTGTAACACCTCTAACCCATATCAGTCGCTGGAATAGGGTTTTGGGAGCATTACCAGAATTTATAGATCAAACGGATAAAAAATTCAAATATTTCACAACATATAATATTCAGATCAGAAACCAATCAAATTCATACATATTATCCCTTATTCGAGCCCTTGATGCCCAAAATATGAGTTAGAAATAAGTCGAGACTAATTCAAAAACTCAGAAAAATTTCCAAAGCTGTAGGGTTCACACAACCGTGTGCTAACCGTGTGTCTCACACGGCCGAGTCACATGCCCGTGTGTCTGGCCGTGTGACCTAAAAGGTGCCTTAATAACCAATTTTCCATTTTCTACATGCTAAGGTATTAAACAACTTAATAACCATTCATTTAACATGTTCAAAACATGATCAAACACATTCAAAACATGCCAAAACAATCATCCTAGGTGCCTAACCAATATGCTCTCATTGGTACCACATTTATATCATCAATTCATATCATCAAAGCATCATTCAAATCCAAATTATAAACCTACCAAATTCAATCCATTTTGCCTAGTTCATAAGCACTTAAACACCAACTTAAATTCACATGCACATATTTAGATTTGATTCAATTTACCATGCCATGATATGGCTTCAAAACAAACACATGTTTACATATATATATACCAAACCAACATTAAACTTATAACCTCATTTACAATCAATCCACAAAATAACTATTATTTAGACACCTTAGGTACATGCCGACACATTTGAGTTTGGGATCATTGTTGGATGCTGAATTAGCGATCAAAAGTTAAGTACCTAAACTACACACGGAAAACAAAACCGTAAGTTGAGTAAAACTCAGTGGTATTTCTATAATCCAAATATTAAAGACAATATAATATAATATACACATATTAATTATAAGCACAATTGAATATTTAAAATAACATTTATTCATACAATCGCATTAGCCATTCAATACTCAAATCATAAATACATCATTTTATACCACACTCAATTCCCATCACTTGCTATATAATAGGGTTTCACAATTTGATCCACATATCTTATAAACATTAACATTATCCATTTCAATTCATAATTACATAATTCATGTATCTCATTTTTATGTTTCAATTCACATACAACATCATCCAATATCAATCATGGTACTGTTTTATCCCTATTAACACGACTTGGACTCAGACGGATACACGGATCCAACCAACACATCAGTTTGGCACCCAGTGCCTCATCAGATAAATCCGAAGTAATAACTATGCCCAGTGTTATATAAATTGACACCTAGTGTCTCATCGGTTAAACCGAAGTAAATTGGCACCCAGTGCCTCATCGACTCGAAGTCGAAGAATTCCCTGAACTCTTCCTATCCTATGGCATGCCATCTATATCCGACTCAGCCTGATACAGTTAATAGGGTTTAATTTCACATTTCAGATATAATCAATATCCAATACTAATTTTTCATATAATTACAAATATACACATGAATTAAACTCAATCTATAATAATAAATATCCAAATTTCACATTAACACATATATTCATTTCAATTTAATAATCAATACATTCAATATGTATCTATCAATTCAATCAATTATCAAATGTCAATTACTCACCTCAATACTTACCATATGCATTAAATTGAATTATAACAATTAACAACTAGGTTCGCATTATAGAAATACAAACCAAGAATTCTGAGCTATTCGACGTCGACTTTATCTTTCCCCTTTTTAGTGGAGGATTCCAATACGACATTAACTACGAAATTAAAACAATTAAAATTCATCAATATAACATAATTCAATTTCATATTGAATTTTTCAATTTTTACTTAATATTTTCCTAAATTTCAATTTAGTCTTAAAACCGAGACTAATTTTTATTCTTCACATTTAATTTTATATTTTCATACAAATTCCACTTTAAACTAAATTTAACCCCCTATTTTCACTTAAACCCCTAAATTTAAAATTTTCACAATTTAGTCCTTATTACTCAAAATTTACAATTTATTTTACAATTTAATCCTTTTTCACTTCTACCTTAAAAAATCTATCAATTTAATTCCTATTACTAAAATTATTCAACATTAACAACGTTTAAAAACTCAATCAATGCTAAAATTTCAACATGAGTCGGTTAACCCTAGATACCGGGATTCTAAAAATATAAAAATTATAAGAAATGAGACTAAATTTACTAACCAATTGAACTTTAAATAATTTGAAACCCTAGGCCGTGGTTCTCTTTCTTTTTCTTCTTTCTCTTTTTCTTTCTTTCTTTTCTTTCTAATTTTGTTTGGCTTTCTTTCTTTTATTACTTTTTTTTTGTTTTATTATAAATATAATATATATACTTAACAATTAAGATTTCTTATTATAATATAATATATATAAATTAAATTTACATATAATATATATCACTATTCGTCTCACTTAAAAGAACAATGGGTAAATTTCATCTTTAGTCCCTTTAATTATTCTTTAATCTATAATTCAACTTTCACTCTATATGCAATTTAGTCCTTATACCTAATTACTTTTAATTTATGCAAATTCACTTAACTGAAATCTAATTAACTACACAACTAATAAATATTTACGAGTTTGATTTACGAGAACGGAGTCTCGAGAATGCAATTTTTTTGTCAATTTGGTCCTTTTTAATTAATTAACTATCGAAACGTTAAAATTTTTCAACGAAACTTTAATACCACCTTAATGACACTCCGCAAATATTTATAAAAATATTTATGGCTCAGTTTATAAAAACAATGTCCCGATACCACATTTTCTAAAACCACTTGAACTTAATAAATCACTTATATAACATAAATTATCAAATCAAAAACCTCTTTAAAAATCACACTTGTCTCGTAAATATTAAATAATAATATTTACAAACTTACTCGTCGGATTTGGTGGCCCCAAAACTACTATTTCTGACACAACTGAAAAACAGGCTGTTACAAATTTATTATTATTCAATTAGTAGAATTAAGGGGCTCTGATCTATGGAAAAATCGTAAAACATGAAGACAATTAGGGAGGCACCATTCTTAGGGCTCCAAGCTTTTAACTTCAAAATTCAAGTAAGTCAGTGGTTATTTTCTTGTAATTTTTATAGATTTGAGGTCATGGGAGATTAAATTAGCTAGCCCATGTACCAATTTGTAAAACTGTTAAGGTTTTATAAAGTTGACATTGTTGATTTTGTGAAGGTTTAGGTGTTAGATTGATAGATTTTAAGCTTAGATGTGAGAAATGACTAAATTGTAAAGCTTATTTGATAGTTTCGTATATCAGGGACTAAAAAAAATAAAATGTAAAATTGACTGTAAAAATAAGAAATAGGAGGTCCCTAATGTAATAGTGAAATCAAAATTCAATTTGAAGCTTTAAATCGAAAGTTATGTTAGTCTCGATTTTAGGGACTAAATTGAATAATTTTTAAATTTTGTATAAATTGATAATTGAATGTGAATCAGTTGATTATTGATAGTGCTATGTTTTATGTTAATTCGTAGCTAACGTCGGCTAAAAAATGTCTAAAGACATTTCAGTAAACAGAGCCTTATCAATTTAGAAAATTTCTTACAGAAAAAAGTTTGGTAAGACATTTTACGTTGAATGAAAAACCTTCTATGTTGATCATCTTATTTTACATGAAATAAACTTCAGAAAAAGCTAAAAATATTCTTTGTAAAAACTTTTACATAAAACTAATGTAGCCTAATTTTCTTTTAGAAACGTTCCTTAAATTGCTTTGCATATAAGCTTTTGTAGTATCTATGTTAGGATTTAATAAAGGTTTTCAAAATTCTAAGAGTTTACTTGTTTGATAAAAATTTAGAAGAATTTTAGTTTAATTTCTCTTTTTAATTTCCACCTAGACAAAAGGTTTTTCAAAATTTCTTATCATTTTATTTTATTTAATACACATGGTTCTATTATAAGATAAACAATAAAACTTTAAAAATTACTTTTATTTAATTCTAATATATAATTTTAAAAAAATTATTTTATTAAAAATATTTATAATATTTTAGAAATATAATAATATACATATTTAATATTTTTCATATTATTTATCTTTAGTATAACTATTTTTTTATAATTATTTTTTAATTCATAAAAATCTAATAAATTAATTTTTCTTAAAACAATTATTTATCCAAACAAAGTATTTATAATTGTTAGCCTTTTGAATTGATGAAATCTAAAAACCTAACATTTTAAAATCTTCAGAATTTCAAAATTCTTCATCCAAACACACTCAATGTTGTCACAAATTATTAACATGTTTTTTTGTTTAGTTTCAATTTTGATTTTTTTTGGGTAAACCACATTAATTGTCCCTAAACTTTGTTTAAATTGCATTTCAATCACTCAACTTTAAAAAATTACATAATAATCACTAACGTTATCAAATTGTTACATTTTTGTCACCCGGTTATTAACTTCCATTAAAAAAAATAATGTTGCACTTAAGTCAAAGGATTAATAGCTAATTTAGTTCTTGAGCTATAGTTATAAAATCATTTTAAAATTTTTAAAATTTTCTTAACAATTGTAAAAAAAAAAATTAAAAAAATTAGACTAAAAATTATTAGAAACTCTATAAAAAATTAAAAAAATAATTTTTTAAATATAAACATTTTTAAATATGTATAAATCTAAAAAATTCGTAAATTTAAAGTTTTAAAAAAATTTAAACTAACATTTTCCTTAAATTTTTATTATATAAAAGAATTAAAATTTTCAAACTAAATTCCATTTGTTTTCCATAATCACATCAATTTCATGTTGTTTTACTCAGAAATTACTTTACAAAATTTATTTTATTTTGTTTTATTTTTTCTCAAAGCGTAAAACCCTAACAAAACACATCTAAATACAAGATTTGGATTCCACTATTAGACTGATTATTACTGCTTGAGTTTCCAAGAAACAAAATCTAGGCTTGCAATACTACTTTCATTCTTAAAAATCATAAAAATTTCTACCATCAATGATCTATTTGCCAGATTTTCCTAATAATTATGAAAAAAAAAGTGCAAAAAAATTAAGAAAAGAAAAGGGCAATAAAGAAAAGCAAAATGTTTTATTACATTGTTTAGGTTCTTCGGTAAATTTCAAAAAATTGAAATTTGAGTTTTTTTTTAAATTATTATACAAAGTATCCTAATTCTTTTTTAAATTCATAATTTCTTTTCTGTAACTCTCGTTACTGGATAGATTGGGTTTTTGAGTAACTTTTAGTTTTAGAAATTTGAATTTTATAATTAAATTTACAATATAAAGTGCTCTTCTTCTTCTCCAAACCTACCGGTGCTTCTCCCACATTTCAAGTCAAGAATTTACTTTGAGGTATAAATAAAACATATATGTTATTTTTAATGATCTAGGAAGAGCGGAGTCGACAGAAATGAATTGAGCATAAAACAAAAAAGCATATGAAAAAAATGAGTAGGATCAAAATGAATGAGTAATTATTTTTTTTTTTTTTGTGAAAGATCAAAGACTATGATTTTGATATGAGATTGAATGTGGAAAATTAGTTGCAAAACTTTTGGTTTTTCTTTGTTGCAATTGATTTTTTTATATGAATTTTTTATTTATTGTTGTATTTTTTTTTACGGAAGTTTAAAATTGAGGGATAAAAATATAATAATTTAATAACGTTAGTAATTATTATATAACTTTCAAAAGTTAAATGATTAAAATACAATTTAAAAAAAAAAGCCAATATAATGTATAAAAGAAAAGAAAATTATCTATGAACAAACCTTGCATTATTTGTTATGATTTGAATTTATGATTTAAGTCTTGGCTCTAATTTATATTGAGAGAAAGATTGTAGATTTAATAGTTTGTATTTTGTTAGATTTAATTTTAATTGTAATTGATATTTATGAGTAAATTGAATATTTTTTTTGGTGAATTATAAAAGGAGGATCAAGTTTTAATAGTAATGTGATTAACTCAAGTCACACTTGATGTCGTGAACACTTTAACTATTAAGCCAACACATAAGGTTAAACTAAAAATAACTCTCAGTGAAAAAGATATTTCAAATTTAAATTTAATATAATATTAATATTAATTTTTACATGATTCACACTTAACAAATTATTTATCACCAATTGTATGTCTCAATTAAATATATAAATTTGATATATTAAGGAATACATCAAATATAAACCATTGAATAATTGATGCATCATTGTTATTGTAAATTTAATGTCATCATTGTTTTTGAATTAAATTGTATAAAAAATAGGATTAAATATGAGGAAATGCATAAATATAAGCACATGTATGTCTTACTCTCTTTTTTTTTTTTTAATTAGTATGTCCAATAAATAGTGAAAACAATTTAAAAAATAAATAAATAATGACTTGAAATTAACAATATGGTAAGTTGGAAGATTAATAGGAAAGTACCCAAGAGTTGGTAGATTTATTGCAGTTGGAGAAGACCCATAAAAAGATGTAAAAGAAGAGAAATTGAAAGGATTAAACATGTTTATTTAAATATGTTATTCCTCAGTATTGGTGGCTCTGCACAAATTTGAAGAAATAGTTAGTGCAACCTAAATTAAAACAATTAATTTAAATTTTTATAATATAAATATTGACCCAAATGATAATGTTGCGGAGTCAAACCTCCACATGAACACGAGGTGCCAAGAGAACACAACTGGATACCCAACCAACCAGCCTCAGTATTCGTATGTTGATTATGAATCCGATCAAACGCACACAATACCCCCATCAATTTACACAAGTAAAATATAAATTATTTTAAATCATATTCAAATTTATTAATATTACTATATTTGAAATTTTAATTTTAGATTTTTTAAGCATTTAATATAAATTATTTGTAAAATCTAATTTTAATATATGAATCATACTTTAGATAAACATAACTATATTAAATTTATAAAAATTCCACAAGTGATAGAATAATTGACTCAAATGCAATTTTATTTTCTCATGTCTTTATTATTACCGCAATTCCATGTTATTACTATTTTGATATTAATAAATATTTAACTTAGATTATAATACAAATAATTATGGTAATTCATTGTTAATACTATGATGTATATATATAATATAAATTTTAAATGTTTTTCTAAGTAATTAATATAAATTATAAGCAAATTTATAATATGCTTAAATCTAGAATTTTCATCTTTTTAAATTGACTTCTTCAAGTTGGAGGCTAAAGTTAGTTAAAAACAATAATATGAGATAAGAATATCAATAACTTTGGAAATGAAAAATTATCCAAACATTATGTTTTAGGTATTCTTTTAATTTTTTAAATTTGTTTTTAAAAGAAGAAAAGAGTATATACTTCCGTCATGTAATTTAATTTCTCAAAGTTGTATTGTACGCTGTTGTATGAATCTAGACGTACCAATATTTACTAAATTGAAATTTCTCGTATCATTTTTAAATAAGATATTGAAGAAGATTTTAAAATTCAAGCATGAGCATGTATAATTTAGCTGAGGCTGAAGATAAAAGAAAATGTCAATTTTCCTGTGCTGCATTAATTGGACATCAATCATAGTCCTAACTCTCCCCCTTTAATCAATGGCACTTATGACTTACAGAAGAGGCATTTTAAGATGTGGGAGGTTGAATGGCTTTCAACCTTTGGGCAACTTGCCTCATTGAAGGCCTGGATGAAAGAGATTCACCTGTACACATTACGGCCAAATGAAGCACCTCGATTAGATCATGTTGAGGCCCTGAATCCCATAGCCTGGCCATGAAAAATTCACATCCTTGTCCTTGAGCTAGAAGCATGCTCGCCCATGTCACGATGTTGAAACCATCTCCAAAGGAAGAGAAAGATGGATCCAAGGCTTTCTTGTCGGATAATAACTCCAAAACAACAACACCATAACTATACACATCGGCCTTATCAGAGACACGGCACGTCATGGCATATTCAGGGGCAACGTATCCGAAGGTTCCTGCAACATCAGTAGTTGCATGAGTCTCAGATGTGCCAAGAAGCCTAGCAAGGCCGAAATCCGATAGGTATGCATTGAAGTGTTTATCCAAAAGAATGTTGCTCGGCTTGATGTCACGGTGCAAAACACGAGGGACACACTCATCATGCAAGTACATAAGGGCGCATGCTATATCCAGAGCAATCTTGTGTAGCATCCTCCATCCCACAGTCCTCCTTGGGCGCTCCTGAATGAAATTTTCCAAATTGCCACCAGGCAAGTAGTTGTAGATCAGGAACATTTCACGCTCACTAACATGGTAACCTATAAGAGTTACAAGATTTGGATGCTGCACCCGTCCTAGAGTCTTGATCTCAGCAGCAAACTGTTGAACACCTTGAAACCTACCCAATGACAGCCGCTTCACCGCTACCACAACTCCTGGAACTATTTCAGCCTTGTATGTAGCTCCGAAACCTCCACTACCAATGCAGTTTTGGAGATTGAAACCACCTGTGGCCCTAACAACATTTTCATATGTCAGCTGTATGCTGATACTATTGCAAGTTACCACCTCTTTTCTCCCCGATACATGATCCGATACAGCATTGCATGCGAATTTCTTCATGCATACAAGGAAGAAAATCAATGCTATGAGGACAGAAAAAATTACCGAAGCCGACGTGATGGAGGCAATTTCTATTTGATTGAACTCACTGCGATTTTTTTGTATGTTTTCCCTGGGAGAACGGCCTCCTTGTGAAATATTTCCAAAGTGACGTCGCTCCAATTCAGAGGATGATTGATCAGTGCGACATGGCTGAAGGTTAGGATTTTCTTTCACACTTTCACAATTAAATGAAATCGAATTCAGAGGTATAGATCCAGTCAAATTGTTGAAAGAAACATTGAACACTGAAAGTGCAGTCATGTTACTAAAGCCAAATGGTATCCGCCCAATGAGCTTGTTATGATCTAACCGCAGAACACTAAGGTGCTTGAGCTCAGCCAAATCAGGTAGTATCTCTCCTGAGAGAGAATTTGAAGAAAGCTCCAAAACTTCTAACCATGACAGTTGAACTAAATCCCAAGGCATCGCGCCTGAAAAGTTATTATTAGAAAGCGAGAGGTACCTTATCTCCTTCATCTCTCCAATATATGACGGAATACGACCTCGCAATCTGTTTTCACTGAGGTTAAGTTTAAGCAGAGAAACCATGTCAGCGAATGATGTAGGAATTGAGCCAACAAATTCATTGCTCGCTAAACTCAAAATTTTCAAGCATTTGCAAGTGTGACCCATGTTTAAAGGAAGTTCACCTACGATTTTGTTGTTGCTAGCATCAAAGAACAAACCATCCAACCTTAGACAAGGATCAAAAGAATATACAGAAAGATTACCTTCAAAATTGTTCCCATTCAACCAGAAACCATAATTCAGCTTAGCAGACAAAGTATATAAAGAAATAATAAAGGGAGGAACTGAGCCAGTGAACTGATTCCTGCTGAAATCATGCAATACAACAAATTCGCTCAACGAAAATAGGGAAGGACCAGAACCAACATTTATGAGAGCATTCCTATAAAAGAAAGAAGAGTACAATCCAACCAGGTCCATATACGACATTGACAAATTCAGGGAACCATTAGAGCACTCACCATGAGAAAATCTTGAAATGTTCCCAGAAAAGGAGTTTTGGCTGATATTGAATATAACCATGCATGGAACAGGAATTGCAACTGGAAGAGAACCAGACAAGTTATTGGAGCTCAAATCAAGGAAATACAAGTTCTTACAATTACCAAAGGACGCAGGTATTTGTCCAGTCAAGAAATTTTGTGCTACATTCAACATTTTCAAGTTAGAACATGACCCCCAAGTCTGCGGAAAAATGCCTTCCAAATTCACATTTGGCAGCCAAAGGACATGGATACCGGAAAGTTTAACAATACTCTCAGGTAGTTCACCCTTAAAAAAATTGTAATCTCCCTCCCCGTACTCCTCTTGATGAAATATAAAGCTGGAGCCTTTTCTTGAAAACAAAGGACCATTATTGTTCTTCAACACAAGCAATTTCAACTGCTTACAATCCCCCAAAGTCGGCGGCACAAGTCCACTCAAGAAATTCCTGGACAAGTCCAACGCTTCAAGATTCTCGAGTTTACCAAGACTTGAAGGAATATCATTTTGCAATATATTAGAAGACAGTATCAAAGACCTGAGCTCACCACAGTTACCCAAGTTGGACGGAATTGAACCTGAAAGCCCGTTACTTGCAAGATGGAGATGCATTAGACTCGCACAATTTTCGCCTAACTCATTTGGAATTTCACCACTCAATTTATTGAAAGAAAATTCAACAACTTGCAAACTTGTAATCGGCCCAAAAATTGCAGGAATGGTTCCATTCAATTGATTCCCAGATAAATTAATAACCCTCAATGAAGTGCACTTCTTTAAGGCGGCTGGTATAGGACCATGAAAAGCATTAAAACCTAAATCAAGAACTTCCAAAAGATTAAGCTTTCCCATTTCTAAAGGCAGCTCACCAAAGAATTCATTGAACCCAAGTGACAAAACTCTAAGCTTTGTAAGGTGGCCAATAGCAGGAGATAACCTACCCCTCAATCCAACAAATGAAATATTGTCATCAACACCAACATGCAAACAAGGATATAGCAAAGTAAAATTACCTCTAACTTGATCACCTTTCACTGCTGCTGTTTTGGATGCAGAGAGTTGAATTACAGAACATGTAGAATTGAGCTTAGAGGAAAGATTAAGGGTGATGACTCGACCTTGAAGTGGGTCACAAGAAACACCATGCCAAAGGCAAGGGTCTTTATCATTTGGGTTCCAACTAGAAGTGAACCCTAGTGGGTCTTCAACTATAGCAGATTTGAGTTGCAGTAAAGCATCTTTATCACTTAAAACGGCTGCCAAACTAACTGCCTTGCACACCAATAGAGTAGCAAGAACAGAGAAGAGCAGTGTAATAAGTGAAAGACGATGTTTTTGAAACTTGGGTGCGGGTGGCATCTTTCTGCTGCCCTGATGGAGGTTTCCGTTTCAAGTTTCAAGTTTCAAACGACGAAAGGAATAAAAAATGAAAAAAAAAAAGAAGCTGTAGGGGTTGGCCAGGGAAAAGCTGAAAAGTGAAGCGAGAATTTAAACATGGAGATATGGAGATATGGGCGGGCTGGAACTCGAAAGGTAGAAGGAGTTTGATTTGAAGTGTGAAACTGGGGAACTGCAGAAGTGTAAAAGGTGACAACGAAATGAACCGTCAAAGAGAAGAAATTAGAAAACAGATGGAGACAGAAGATTGGGTAAAGTTCCAAAGTGTGAACATAGGACTGTAGAGTGCATGAGTGTCTGGGGAATTAAACTCAAACTAACTCTTTTTCAGTACTATTTTCCTTTCCTTTTCCTTTTTCCATCACATTTACCTCCTTTAATTTGTGTCAACTTGCATTGTATTAGTCACCAATTTAATCCAACAACTAATGTAATTAGGCCATTTGTACATTCTTTCTTTTCTTTTCTTACTATATTTGCAATTATATGTAATTATACGTTTACTTATTATAAGACATTGATGATGAGATCAAACCCATAACCAATATAATCAAGATTTGTCGTTATTGATTAAAAGTCCAAACGAAAAGAAAAAATAAAGCCAAAGATATGATTAAATAGAAGAATAAGAAAAAAGAAAGATCAAATATCTTTGGTTGAAGATTAGTTTTGTATAGTTTTATTTTTAAATGGGTTAGGTTTGAATTTTAACCCACAAAAATACAAAAATAAATCTCCTTCTTCGCCCTTAAAAAGGCCCAATCATAATCTTACTTGCGGACCATCCCTCGGATCCGACCCGTTTTGCCTCTGAACCCAATTTAAAACCCAAATTACATAAAATTCGCGCGCATTCCTGATTTTCAAATTTGAAAAAACCGAGTGTCTTTCCAAATTCCAAACTCTATCTTGCTCTCTCTTTCAGGTAAGTTTTTCTCAATGATTTGTTGGGTGAGTTTTATTAAGAGGAAAATTTTTCAATCCGTTTTGTTTGCTGGATTTCACGATGGTGTTGAGATGGAAAGTGAAAGGAACGAAGCTTTGAGGACACGCATGAAACCAAAAGTAAAGCCTCTTTGATTTTTATTTTGTTTATCAATCAAATTAAGATCAAATTAGCAATGGAAATGTTGGAAGTAACAGAGAAAGAACAATCTGAGACACACCTTGTTGGATTAGAAGAAATGGAACTAAATATCTGTCACATTCTTTAAAGGATCGAGCGCTTTACACAATTGGCAACCATAAGCATTATTAATCACAGTCCTTTCTGGTTTATATACGCAGTTGTCCATAAATTAGATAACTATTTGTTTTCATTTAACTTATGGAGGTTTCGGAGCTATTAGAATCAAGGGAGACAATGTTCAAGGAACTGAGCAATGAATTTGAACAACGGCTGATACTGTGGGATGCTACTACTATTTTCTGTTCTATAATCTATAGATGGATGAGATCCTTTTTTTTTTTTTCCTTTCTAAATTTAGATTTATGATTTTGTTTTAGGATACATAGAGAGCAGATGAAGAAATGGCAGGAAGAGATCACGGAACTGAGGTTAGTAGATGCATCAAACGAGGAGGCTAGTGCTCTGTTGAATAATGCTCGTTTTTTGCTTCAGAATCCTATATTTGATTCTTGAAAGGTAAATTCTCGTATTGTATTCCATTTCAAATTCCATGTACATTTGTTCTTGAACATAGAAGTTAAGTGATTTGTTGAGGTTAGATGGTTTCCAGATTTTTTAGTAGTTTCTGGTTGGAATAATAATTAAATCCATTCGCTCCTGTTTTTATATGCTTTATTGATATCAGCTAATATGATGAAAATCAATACGTGCCTAAGGTATCCCATTCTTAATTACTTGTTTGGTAGATAGAATTTACAATGTAAAAGCCTCTTTGAAAGGTAGCCCTCTGCCCCTCTGATTTCACTTTTTTCTTATAGTAATAAAAATTAAATACGATTTCCCTTACCAACCAATTAAATTCATGAACGTGAAGCCACGTGTGAGCAATTTTTTTAGATGAAAAGTTTAGTAAGAGATGGCATGGTATCACTCATGTGCCATATAGATGTATGTCCCTTAAGACATGCCATGATATATGGTTGTACTTATCAACCATAGAATATATATTTATTGCCTGTTTTTCTTGTATAAAAATAAGGCTACAACAATTGCAGATTCATGATGGTTGCATTGCAATGTAACTGCTGCTACAAAACCTGTATAAACATGGATTAATTATGGGTTAGTTGACTTTGATTCTTTAGTAGCAATCTACGTTTTTGGACTTTCCATTTTTTGATATGCTTATAGAAGGTATAATCCTTTTGTTTTTGAAAGTCATATATCAAGATATTCATGCTCGAACCTAAATCTGCATCTAACAGTCATCTGAGTGCAGATAATATAGGTTGCACTTGCAGAATTTCGTAACTGTTGAAAATCGTAGTTGCAGAAATTAAGAAATGGATTCCAAGATTTAAAGCATATGGTTTCTGCCTAGAAACGATTTAAACTCCTCTTGTAATTTTATATTGCCTGCTTGACATTTTGAAGCACTACTGTACTGCAGATTTATATAGTACCACGGATAGTATAATACATTGAATTTACATAAAAATCCCAGCACCGTCTGAATCCCATGAAATTAAGTAGGAAACCACTCGTCATTGCCAATAACAATTAGAGCCTGCTTCGATCTAATCTTAATAGGATCTTGTCGGTGTATTTTCTATATTATTAGTATTATTCAACAGCTAAATAATTTTTGGATGCAGTGATCTGTCTATATGGTTATAATCTTCCCAATTTTCTCTCTCCATTTTTTCCCAATCTCTCTTATTTTTTTCACACATGTTGATAAAATTAGTATTAGAACTTTTAAATATAAGGAATTGACATAAAAGGTTTGTCTTGTGGTATTACATCTGATCTTTTCAGAGTTCAGTTTTGATAAATTGATGGTTGATTTTTTTTCTTACCCTAATAATTCCATTTGTAGAATTTATAAGTTCCAAGATGATTCCTTTTTCTTTTTGGTTATATTGTAACAAGGCAATATTAATGATTAAATACTTCTACTTTTGATAAAACGAAAATTCGATGATGCATTTAGCTTGACAATATTATATTTCACCTTCACCCCAAGTCTGCATAGATTGGAAACTCAAGTGCAGCATCAAGGTCCTTAACTACTGTCACATGGGTTTGAATATAAAATGAGATTTTCCGTATGACATCATGATTTACGGTTATTTCTATCATATATGGATCATCATAGAGCAATGATATCTTAATGTTAAATTCCATCAACAATCTTTTCTATCAACTACCTAGTGGTTCAGCAGTGATTATAAATATATAGGATTCTCCCTTTGCTGCATCAAACTCATTCTTAGCTCTACGCGCATTACGATTGAAAAGAAACAATCCTTTTGTCTTTAGAGAAAAGGGAGAAAAAAAAATAGAATAATGAAGAGTTCCTATCAATTCACTACTGCGATACTCCTTGTGGGGTTATATTTTTCCACTAGATTTAACATAGCAGAAACTGCTCCAGTTTGGTTCCCAGCCCATGCAACATTCTATGGTGGGGTTGATGCTTCTGGTACAATGGGTAAGTTTAAACAACTTTTTCTTCCTCTCTATTGTGCTGATCTCAATTCATATAATTTATTTTCTATAAAAGAGCTGTTGATCTTGAACAGATGATTATTGATTACCATGTTGGTTTTCCCAGGAGGAGCTTGTGGTTATGGTAATCTCTTTACAGATGGTTATGGAACAAACTCAGCTGCAGTAAGCACAATTTTGTTTAATGGTGGAAAGTCATGTGGAGGCTGCTATCGAATAGTTTGTGATGCCAAAAATGCACCCCAATGGTGTGTCAAGGGTAAATCTATTACCATCACCGCCACCAACTTCTGTCCTCCCAACTATGCACTCCCAAGTGACAATGGTGGTTGGTGTAATCCTCCCCGACCACACTTCGACATGTCTCAACCTGCGTTTGAGACCATAGCCAAATACAAGGCTGGAATTGTACCAATCCTCTACAGGAAGTATGAAATTCGATTCTTCCCTTATAACCGCAGTTAAGTACCGTAACATTTTTATCGTGATATTAGTAACTGACATCACCGGTTTAAATCCTTGTGGTTACCAGGGTTACATGCAGGAGAAGTGGGGGCATTAGATTCACCATCAACGGAAGGAACTATTTTCAGCTAGTACTGATGTCAAACGTTGGGGGTGCTGGAGAGATTAACAAGGTATGGGTAAAGGGGTCCAGGAGCAATAATTGGGAAGCAATGTCGAGAAATTGGGGTGCCAAATGGCAGAGCTTAAGCTATCTAAGCGGCCAGAGCTTATCCTTCAAGATCCAAGCCGGCAACGGAAGGACTAAAGCCGCTCTTAATGTGGTACCTTCCGGTTGGCAATTTGGTCAGTCCTTCAAAAGCAACGTGCAGTTTTAGATCTTTGTTTTGTTTACACCTTTCATGCATTTGTTTTGCATTGCATTTTTGCCACTGTTTCTCTCAAGATGTAATATAGAAAGTATTAAGCACTTAGGTTTGCGGTTTGCAATGAAGCCCAGCAACCAAGTTTGTTGAGTATTTAAGCCCAACATTAGCAACTGCATTCACTTTGTAGGACCATTGAAACTTAGAATCTTTAGTCCTTAAATTTCATTTATCCAGTTCCCAATAAATAAAACATATTTAAATGCAAAAACTTCAAGCTTGAGCTAGAATTTTGAGGTGTATCATTATTGCAATGTGAGACTTAAATCTTCAATAAAATTATCCAAAATAGAAATACTTGATCTTCAGTAGATTATATACTTTTGAGTTTATTAGATGTCCAAGCACATAGTTTTATGCAGAGTTCAAAGCACTTATCACTCTCTCTGCTTCTTCACGAATAGACAAAAGGTTTGTCTTTATCTCGATGGAAAGCCTGTTCTCAACGAGGCGAACAGGCAACCATATCTTCGGCTTAAGATCAACTAAATACCAGAGGGTCGTCTGAAATTCTTCACCAAGAGATGCTTCTTTGCCTTCATATTTTCTTTTATTAAACTGCAGAGCCCATCAATTAAGAAAGTCATTAGCCTTTGGATAATGAACCTTACATTCATTCATTAAAATTGATATTTAAATCATTCAAGGTTCAAACCTTACATACACAACCTATTCAGCCAGAAAAATCTGGTTGCAAACTCTAAGCTGCATGACCTTAGAAAGGAAGCGAATATACAAAGATGCCAACAAGAAAGATGGCGAGAAAAGCCAAGCCTCAAGTTTCTAAACATGGATTTCTTTGTGCCAGCTATACCATACAACTTGATAGATGCAACCCTGAAGAGCAAAATGTTCGAAAAAACAACTCTGGGCAAACACCACTCAGAACCCAGAATAGACCACCAGCGTCGACATAAAATGGGACAACAAAAATTGCAAAAGTAAAAGTGTACGTGAAATGCATTTGTGATAAGAGAAAAATAAGTGATAACTGTGCCTAAAGCCAATGCAAATTCATCATATCATACAGTTCAGTCATTTGCAGCAGAGGATATAAACTTATAGCACGAGCCAATGGATCAAAATTCTGTCTCGGTTTAGCAGGAAATGAGAGCTTCCTTTCGGGTGGAAATCCCCTGTTTTCAAAAGGGTGCATTAATAACCATTTGGGCTAAAACGGGTTTAATTTTTCTTGGTTTTCCCTTGAAAATTCTAAAAGCTAAATATTTTTTTTATAAACTTTAACAATAAGATTGTGACTTTATACTTCCGTGAAAACAAGACTGAAGGAGAAGATTTAAAGCCACACAACAGCTTGAGAATAATTATTTCACTACCTGTTCGATCAACCATGCTCCTTCAAACATGGTGAAGTCACCTTCAACCATCTTGAATTGAATCTCACGCTTTTTCCCAGAAGGCAAAATCTCAAGATCTTTCTCATAACAATCTATAACTCCTTTAGCATTAAATTTCAAACCCAATGGCAAGCTTTGCTGTCCAATCTGTCAAAAGAATGTAACACAATGATTACATCAATAACAGAAGGCAATCACTCAACCCAAGGACAAAACATCAAGCAATTATATATAAAAGAATACTATTAACAATGTGAGGTTGAGGGACATGTATCATCAATAAACCAATATTTATAAATTATATACATTTGCTTGGATGGTTGCCCTCACTTCCAAGGTAAAAGTACCATAGAGGGCCTCTGTACTAGGAGTCAAATTGCATTTTGTCCCTTTACTTAAAAAAAAATGAGCAAATTAGTTATTGTATGTTAAATCAAAGGGCAAATTAGTCCTTTTAGTTAAAATTTTCATCAATTTCTACCGGTAAAAAATGGTATGGCTGACGAAATAATCAAAAGAGTTACACATAGCTTGCCACTGTGCACCTCATAAGACCTGTTTTTAACAAGGAAAATTTTAACAAAAGAACAATTTACTCTTTAATCTAATGAGATGCACTAATTTGCTCATTTTTTGAGTGGAGGGGGCAAAATGCAATCCGACTCCTAGGTAATAGAGTGAAGGAAATGGATTCATTGCCCAGAATATCAAAAGATTAATATAATAGAGCTTCTCAATCCCAGTACTTACATTCTACTCTCATCCCTCTGTAGGACTGAAGGAACTCAAAATAGCCCTTTTTCTTTTTCCAAATGATCCACCCAGCAATTGGCACTCACATTTAAACCCTCAACACGTGCAACAAATTCCTACCCATATTTAGAGAAACCCAGAAACGCCTTCATTTTGTTCTAAAAATCCTAAATTTGTTTGCATCTTACTTAAAAGTTTTAATTAACATAAGTACGACATTGCCAAAGTTCACATGCAACTAAAATTTAGATAAACAGAAGACAGAATAAAAAACGAAATGAAAAGAAACGGGAGATAAATGATTTACCTGATAAAGTCGAGCAAATTTGTGTTTCTTTTCGACAACTTCGCTGACAGCAAGACCCGGAATAACATCAGCCAACTTCTCATAGTTGGTCAAGATGTTCCAAACAGTATCGAGGTTGGCTTCAATCCCAATTTTGGACCGAATTCTACGAGAATTCCCTCCAAGCTTTTTTATCTCAATAAAGACACCGTCTTCAGACAATGGTTGTGTCTCATCATCTGAAGAAACAATCCCATCATCGTCAACGTCAAAATAAACATCATCCTCCTCGTTTGTGGTAGCATCGGAGTTAGAGCAAAAAGGGCAGGGCCTGAATTTGGGGAAAAGAAACCTGGGACAGGGAATTGAGAGGAAAAGAGAGGCGGTGGCTTTGTAGGAGGGTGGTGGTTGGAGAAGGAAGCGGGTGTTGGCGGGGAAAGGCGGGAATATGATGGTGGAAACTGTAGTTAGCGAGGGTGAAATTGGAGAGGCGCGCATATTTTGTTTAGCTCAACTGAAATAGCAGCACAGCCCCACATTTTTCAGTGCTACTGAATTTTCAGGGGATTTCCCACCACTCGCTTCCCTTTAGGAATAGCACCGTAAGGGTTAAAATTAAATTAAAATAGAAAATGCGACTCATGCCCAACAGTTTTATGCCGGTTGGGCTTCCTAGTGACTCTCTACCGGCACTTAAACCCTAATTTAGATCCATTTTCATTATGGGCTTGGTGAATCTTTGGTCATTATAAGTAAGAAAACTACCCCAAGAAAGTGTGGTTTGTTGCGACGGGGGTAGAAAAATGGAGTTCATTGTAAAAGGTTAGCTAAAGGAATAATTTGAACAAATGATATTAATTTCTTTTATTATGTATTTGTTTTGAATTATCAAATATCAAATATTCAATTCGTACTTTATCTCAAATTTAAAAATTAACAAATCATTAAAAAAATTTGAAAGAACATATAAAAAAAAAAACATGTATATATTAATTAAATCATAAATTAACATCAATCTCGAATTTAATTCTTAAATAACATTTTTCATTTTTGGAATTATCTTCAACTCAGTAGAAATTTTAGTATGAATATATCCTAATCATCAACCCAAATTTGTAGCAGATGACATTACATGGAAATTCTACAATTCCATTTGGAGTAATTTAGAAGGATGGTTTCTGAAATGTCAAAATTTTCTATTTCATTTTACTTGGATTTGATTTTTGTAATTTTTAAATTTTAGTCTATGTTGACATGGCATAGATTAAATCAAAGAGATTAAAAAAACATAAAATAAAGATAGACTAAAACTTAAAAAGTAGAAATACATGAAAGGCTTGAAGAAGTAAACCCTAACACAAACCTTCTTTTTTTTTTATTTTTTATTGATGGCGTCGAAACCACCAAAAATAATTCCTACTAAATACTCTAAATAGTAGTAAGAGTGGTAGTAGAGTCGAGCCCACAGGGATTAGATGTTATAATCAACTTCCGTGTTTTCTTATGAGCAGATTGTTCGTTGAGTCAAAGGTCGTGACAAAAGTTGTGCCTACGACTCCAAACGTACCAGCTGAAAAATAAACAAATAAATTAGAGGGTTTTGAAAATGATTAGAAACTAAATAATTGAAATAGAAAAATAAATAATTAAATAAATTAGAAATTAAATTCGGATTTTTGTAATCAAAGGAAATAAGCCTTAGCCTTAGACTCGACAAATTCCGATTAAGAATCAATCCTCGAGAATTGATCTTCTCCTCCAAAGGATAAGCTGGTTAGAGCAATTAAGAACGTCCTAACCACCAATTCTTCCTCTCGTAGCTGGTCCCGGTACGACCTACAAACCAACCCTTACCTATTATCTAACCGAGATACACGTGTTCCCAATTCAAAATTCCAGTAGCCTTGCGTTCTGAAGAACCCAACTCGAATTAACGGCCTCAACTGCGTAGGTTGTTTAAACCCGATCACTTTTCCTTGATTTTTTTCTTGGAGATCCGAATACAGCATGACCAACTCGTTTCTCCAACTGTCAACAAACACGACTCCAACCCAACGTGCACTTTGACTTGAAATCAAATTTAACTTTAAGAGATAATTGGTCTATCCCGATACTTAGGAAAAAAATGAATATCGATTGGAATGATTTTTAGCACGAATTTGTATCTCACGATTCCCAACCGAAAAGAACATCGGCCTAAGGCTAAGATGAAATTTAGTAAAGCATGAAATTATTCATGCTTTGTAAACTTTAGAAGGTGATTGAATTTGTATGATAATGGAAGAACTTGGGGAATAAAAGAGCTTGAAAAGCAATTGGACGAATTTAGAAAGAACAAAGAAATTGAAATGAAATGAACAAAATTCCCACGTCAAATTGAAAGAGAAAAGAGAATAATTCAATTCCAAATTGAAGTAGGAAAAGACAAGAGAGAGTAATCCAATTCCAAATTAAAGTAGGGATGTAGAATTAATTGATGATTTTCTAAGAACAAAAATCCCCTATTTATATTCACGGGGTTTACTAAATTTAGCCTAAACTAATTTAATATAAAAATAAAAAATAAAAATAAAATAAAATAAGATTTTCCTATTTTTGGCTTTTATAAAGTCAAAATATCTGATGTATCTTTGGCTTTCTTCACCTTCTTGATTTGGCCTCATTTCAATAATTGTTTTTCAATTTGGCCCTTTTTAGCTTGTTTTTGACCAATTGCATCTCTGGTAAGATTAAATCATAAAAAAGACTAATTTAGCAGGGATCAATTCAGAAATAAACCAAATTAAACACAAGAAATCATGCAAATTAACATGTTATCATCTTCTTTCATAAATTTTATCCATGGATAACTAAGGTTGGGTTTGATCTTTATTGTCGCTAATGGAAGAGTATTTACAAGACTTGATTATCAGGTCGGATTAGACCAAACCAACTTAATATTTTAGGTTTATTTTTCAGGCTCGGATCTAACCTGACTTAAAAAAATAAATTTAAATTTTGCCTAAATCCGACCCAGATTAAAAATATTAAACTTAGTTTGACTTATTTGTATTAATTTTTTTAGATTATTTTTATATAAAAATAAATTTAAGAAATACAATACATCAAATAAACTAAAAATATTAAAATAAATATTTTCGAACAAATTGAAAATACATTAAAAAAATTATACTTAAATAACACTAATATGGTTGCAATTTAGCAAACAAATACCTATAAATTAGTAGCAAAATTAACAATAAAAAAAGAGCAATAAAATACCGAAATGGTAGCAAAACAACAACAAAACAACTTATTTGGGACGGACTTGGGTAAAAAATTCTACTCAAGGCCTAGCCCATTTAGAAAATGGGCCTTAATTTTTGTCCTAAGCTATTTTTTGAGCCTATTTTTTTTCCAAACCATCTCACTTTTTGAACGGACTTATAAACCTAGACGAGTACCCATGATCAGTTCTAATAGATAAAAAAATAATTAGGGTAGGTTGTTGATAATATGAAGTGAAAGTTTTTCTTCAAAATATGAGGTTTTGTTTTGAGTTGAGGATAATGGGCAAAGGAGAGATTTCATTTCCTATTCAAAATCAAATAATCTTAAAAAATATTAAGTTAATTAATGTAATATCCATGTCACAAAACAAGTGGAAAATTTTCAAAATAATATGCTACATTAGCATTTTTACACGGCGGGCAAGACACCACGAAGCCGTTGACGGCCCCTTACATTTTTTACCCAAATTATTGGTTAACATGAGTCTAACAAACTTGTTTTGACTGAAATTCTCAAGTCAACAATGCAATTGGATGAAAAAAAAGTACGGTTTAATTGATTTTTCTGCCTTTTTAAACACATAATTCTATATTAAAATAGAAATTGTTGTTAACTCAAAAAAAATTGTTATTAAACTTGCTAAATATAAAAACGATGAATGATTAAAGCATAAGAAAAATAATCTTTGCGGTTTTGATAAGTTGTGATGGATAAATGATGACATTTATTATTCACTTAAACTTCACCGATTACCAATAGTTTTTCTTGGAAGGTGGATAGCTTTTCGTCATTTTCTTAATTTGTTTCTGTTTTGAGAGCATTTCATAATAATAAATGATGTCATGAGTCGATTTAGACTCATGTTGTCTTAAGTTTTATATGTTTTTTTTGTTTGTTTTTTTGTTATTTAATAAGTTTTCAATTTTAAAAGTTTTTGTATGCTTTTGTAGCACGTTTTTTAGTCTTGCTTATACATGTAACATTAGTTTTACAAATGATTTTAGGGATATTTTTGTTGTCGTCCTCTCTAGTTTGGTAAATGTTCAATTCTTTTTTTATATTTTTGCTCGTCACTTTGGACCATCCGAGGTTGATTTCCTTATCGTATTAAGTGCCTACAATCACTCTAGCTGTGTTGTACTTGAGTTGTGACAAAGTCAAGTGTTAACGTGTCATAATGTTCTATTGATGTTGAGACTAAAGCCTTTGTTGTATTGATGAAGCTTGTCCTTCACCATTTACGATGAGTGTTTGTTATTTTTTTCTCCTAAATTTTATGATTCCATTCATTGAATGAATTAATGAATTTACCTTTTTTTAAAAATCATAAGAAAAATATATTTATTCTAGCATGAGAAGAAAGACAATAAGGAGAGTATCTTGTTTTTCCATGTCACACGACTACCATCCTTTTAACTTTTTCTTGAAAATTCATTACAACAAAATAGGGTTACAAGGGCATTTTTTACAACTTATACTGACAAAATCAAAAGCACCGCAAGAGAAGACACAAAAGAAATTTAGAAAGAATTAAATAAACGAAGCCTTGAATCCAAATTGAATCCCAGTCAAAACAAGAAGAAAAAAATTGTTTTTAAAACAAAAGACTAAATTATAAATAAATTGAAACCAAAATTAAATCATAAAAATCTACTCTAAAAACAGCTCTCTAAACCCCCCTTTTTTTAATTTAGCCTAAGTATGAATATATATATAGAAATATTTTCTAGCATAACTAGGTCAATTACAAGCCATAAGGTTGAATAAAATGCGTTGCGCAGACAAAAATTGTTGGAAAATCAAGTTTGGAAAACGCAGCAAAAAAAATATTTGAGGAAAAATCAGAGTTCAATTTCTTTTTTCCAAAAATAGGAACTTGGTTGTGATATCTAAAGTAATAAACACTTAATCAAAGTTGTACATTTTTTACTCATCTCCGATGAACGCTTCGACTGAGTAGTCTTCTCCGCTATCCTCAAACTCATGTCTGTTGAGTGTAGCCTCGCTTCGAATTAGAAAATTTTTCACAAAAATTACCAGTGGAAGCTCTTAGGTCTTAGGTCTGGACAAAAACGTGAATTAATTGATTTGCTTAAACTTAAACCCATTTCTTTTACGTGGAAGCTCTTAGTTAATTTTAGAAAAACAGTGATTTATGGTGTTGCAGTATAAATCCATAAAAACAGCTCAAAATCCCAAAATTAAAACCAAAACAGTCCAAAAGTCCAAAAATAATTACATCCAAAATTTCCCAAATAAGTAGTAAATAAAACAGTAAAGTCTTAAACCAGAATATGAGTAGTAGTGGTCACCGTCGAGCCCTCCGCTGCACCGATCCATCTACTGCTGAGGATTACCTGACAAACAAAACAAATAAAGGGGTGAGTTTTCGCAAACTCAGTGTGTACATCCCAACAGTATAGGATGCATACAAATAGATATAAGAATACAGTCATATTTCGAACCTCAGCCCTTAACAGAAATGGTGTGGGCCTTGGCGCACTCAGAACAGAAGCAAATAAAATCGGACCTTAGCCCATACAGATAACGCATGCATATCAGATAAAAAACAGAACATGCCCACCAACCCTGCACACCATCTCTGTCCAACCCTACACACCATGTGGGGAGAAAATCAACCCACCCACCCTACACACCAAGTATGGGGATAAAATCAACCCATCCAACCCTACACACCATAAGGTACTGTAAACGGCAAATAACAAATATATGCAGCAGAACTGCCAGATAACAAGCTAGAAGCCTTTCAGATACTTCCTTCACTTCGTCAACAATCCCACTCCAATGCAATGCGACATAATATCATGGCATGCTATAATGCAGATAATAGATCGTATAGTCAGATAGATACACTTGCTCAAAGTAACATGTTTACACATTTACCTCAGTATCAGAACACAGAACGGGGTCTAAGATATCCTTATTGACCCTATAACAGGTCACAGTCGACTTGGGCGACCCGTGCAACCTTACAAAACATTTCAAAAAAATAGGCTCACATGCCCATGTGGCCTGCCCGTGGCCCAAATTGGCCTTGGCCGTGTGATCTACATGGCCTGGCCCAAAATCCCACATGCTCTTATGGTTCACCCGTGGACCCACACGCCTGTGTGGCCCACATAGCCCATTAGCCAAGCCTGTGTCTCGCATACGGCCTCGTCAGCCTTACACGGCTGTGTCTGTCACCCTCATGTCGTGCTCGTGTCGCGTGTGCACGGCCTGGCTCGTCGATCACACGGCTATGTCTCGCTACACGGCCTCCACACGAGCAGTCCACACGCCTTTGTAGCGTCGACAACAAGCTTTTCGACTTTCATCAAAACCCATTTTCTGTGCAATCGGAGTACACTCCTGGTTCGTTTTTGATGCCTAAGCACTCCTGAACACTCTAGAACCTACATATAATACATTTCATCATTTAAAATCCCAATAAGGAGTCTAAATCGATTGAGCACAAATATGATAATTTGGCTTACCACCACTGAAGAACACTTTTCCCGATTTTAAAACACCGGTTTGCTAATTCCAACCTTCTGATTGACTCATAGTCAGCAGTAAAACACCACTTAGTCTTTAATTAAGAACGACATTTGAGTTAAGCGAGGCGAAACTTACCAACAACTAACCGAACGAAAGAATGAAATCCCGAGAAGACATGAGTGAATGACCAGAATAAATGGTAGCAATTGAAAACAAAGAAGGAATAAAAGAGAAAAAAGAGGGGAGGTTGGCGTCAAGAACAGAGAAAAGAAGTGTCGAAATTTGCCAAAAGAGAAACAACAGGAGAGAAAAGAGTATCCTGATAACTGCCAATAGCCACAATCCCTTGATTTTCTCCATCCACTACCCACTACTCAGATTTTCAGTCAAACACAAACTCTAGCCATCCAAAGTAGCAAAAATAATACCCATGCTCACCCTAGGATTCAAACACAAGACCTCTCGCATGCTAACACTCCTTTTAACCACCAAACCAGCAGGCCCATTCTGATATGCTTTTACAAATAAATTCTTTTAAGCCTATTAACCAAGGGTATGGCTTTATTCAATAAAAACCAAAATTTAGCCCAAGACTTGACTTGAACTTGGGACCTCCCCAACACATCCAAAGCACATAACCACCAAAGTAGACAATTATTTGTGCTAAATTAATACAGAAACAAATTCAAATATTTTTATGCTTAACAAATTACAAAAAGCTAGAATTATGAAAATTTAGGGCGTTACACTTTTCTCTAAATCATTTAAAATAGCTTGCATATCATGAGTTTTACTTTCTAGTTCATGATTAACTTTGGAGAGTGAACTATTTTCATATTTTAATTTAGAAACAATTTTCTTATATTTTGAAACCATAGTTTCAAACTTCAAACCTAATTCATCATAGGCATCTTGCAACTCATCAAAAGAATAAGAATTTGAAATAAATGAGCTAGAAGTTACCTTAGAATCATTGATGGTCATAAGGCATTAGTTGGCTACTTCTTGATCTTCATTATCAGATGAATCCTCATCACTCCAAGCAACAACATAGGCCTTGTGTTTTTGTTTGCTAGACCCTTTCTTCTTCCATTGAGGACAATCAAACTTGATGTGTCCTGGTTTCTTACACTCATAGCAAATAATGGGATATTTCTCCTTGGTAGATTCAAGCTTTAATTCCTCCATCTTTTGGAATATTCTTCCTTTATTAGACTTCATAAACCCCTTGAATTTCCTAGCAAACATATCAATCTTTTTGTCTTCATCCACCTCTTCACTTGATCCACTATCTTCATTTGTGGTGGATTTTAAAGTAATACCAACATTCTTCTTCATAGCTTTTTCTTCTTTAACCCCTTTATTGAGTCTCATCTCATGTGTAAACAAAGAACCAATGAGCTCATTTAATGTCAAAGTTTCTAAATTCTTTACTTCTTTAATTGCGATCATCTTAGCTTCCTATGTAACACCTCCAACCCGTATCCCTCGTCGGAACCGAGTTATGGAGCATTACCGGAGTTTACAGATCAAACAGACAGAAATTTCAAACATTTCATATCATCAAAAAAAGTCATCAAAGCATCATTTTAATACAAATTATAAATATATCAAATCCTAATCAATTTTGCCTAGTTCATGAGCACTTAAATATAAAATTAAATTCAAATGCACATATTTATATGTATAAAACGAACCAAAATTAAACTTATAACCTCATTTACAATCAAACCACAAAATAACTATTATTTAAATACCCTAGGTACATACCGACACAAAGAGTAAACATCACCACATTTGAGTTCAAGATCGTAGTTGGACGCTGAATCGGCGATCAAAAGTTAAGTACCTAACTTGCGCACGGGAAACAAAATCGTAAGCTGAGTAAAAACTCAGTGGTATCTCTATAATCCGAATATTTAAAGATAAGAAATTTCAAATATATAATTAAAATATAAATCCATATTAATATTTAATTATTTCAACAACCATATCATATATCAATTGTTTCACAAATATCTCAATTCTCATACTTGCTATATAAATAGCTTTTCACAATTTATTTCACATTTCATTATACAATTGCAGTATCCATTCCATATTCATTTCATGAGCATATACTCATATATTCCATATATTTGCAACATATTTCACATTCTATTTTCAATTTATTATTTCACTTCCATTTCTCATATCATGCCATTTCAATATCAATTATAAAACTTTATTATTCATTTACCACTATTAACACGACTCGGACTCGGACGGATACACAGATCCAACCAAAACACATTAGTTTGGTACCCAGAACCTCATCGGATAATTCGAAGTAATAATTTGACACCCAGTGCCTCATTGAATTAATCCGAAGTAGTAAATTGACACCCAGTGTCTCATCGACTCGAAGTCAAAGAAATCCATGAACTCTTCCAATCCTATGACATGCCATCTATATCTGACTCAGCCCGATATAGTTAATAGGGTTTCAATTCACTTTTCAATTACAACCAATATTCAATTCAATTTAAATAATCAATATATATTCAATATATATACACCAATTCAATATATATACCAATTCAATCAATATAAATTCAATAAATTCATCACATACTAAATCAATCCATTTCAATTGCAAAACACAATAATTCTCACCTCAACACTTACCATATACCTTAAATAAAAATTACAACAATTAATAATTAGCTTCGGATTATAGAAATACAAACTAGAAATTTCGAGCTATTCCTCGTCGACTTTATCTTTCCAATTTTTATTCGAGGATTCTGGTACGACGTTAGCTACAGAATTAGAACTATTAAAATCTATCAATATAATACAATTTAAATTTCATATTGAATATTTAAACTTTTAGTCAATATTTGTCTAAATTTTAATTTAGTCCCTAAACCGAGACTAATTTTATTTCTTCACAATCAATTCTATATTTTTATTCAATTTCCACTTTAAACTAAATTTAACTCCTAATTTCACTTAAATCCCTTAATTTCAAAGTTTTCACAATTTAATCTCTATTACTCAAAATTTACAATTTATTCTACAATTCAATCCTTTTTCATTTCTAACTTGAAAATCTATCAATTTAGTTCCTAATACTAAAATTATTCAACATAAACAACATTTAAAGACTCAATAATTTCTAAAATTTTGACATGGGTCGGGTAGTATTTAATATTGGAATTCCAAAAACATAAAAATTACAAGAAAAATAGACTAAATTAACTAACCAATTAAACTTGGAAACTTTTGAAGCCCTTAACCCTTCGTGTCCTTCTTTCTCCCTTTTCTTTCTTCCTGTTTTTCGTTTTGGCTTTCTTTCTTTTTTTTATTTCTTTTATTACTTATTTATTTTATGATTATTATTATAATATAATATATATACTTACATATTAAGTAGATATATTTTATACATTATATATATTATATTACAACTTATGCCGCCTCAACTAAAGGCAATGGTATAATTATTCTTTAGTCCCTTTAATTTTTTTAATTTATAATTCAACTTTCACCATTTATGCAATTTAATCCTTATACCTAATTACTCTTAATTCATGCAAATTCACTTAACCAAAACGTAATTAACTACACAACTAATTTCATAAATATTTTTAATAAATATTTACGAGTCTGATTTACAGGAACGAAGTCTTAGGAATGCACTTTTTTTAATTTGGTCATTTTCAATTAATTAACTATCGAAACGTTAAAATTTCTTAACGAAACTTTAATATCATCTTAATAACACTCCATAAATATTTATAAAAATATTTACGGCTCAGTTTATAAAAACAAGGCCCCGTTACCTCATTTTCTAAAACCACTTGAACTTAATAAATCACTTATATAACATAAATTATCAAATCAAAAACCTTTTTAAAAATCACATTTCACTCGTAAATATTAAATAATAATATTTTACGAACTTACTCGTCGAATTTGGTGGCCCCAAAACCACTATTTTCGACACCACTGATAAATGGGTTGTTACATCCCATGATGTAAGTAAGCTTCGAAGCATCTTCTTTACCATCTCTTCATTTGGATTAGTCTTCCATAAGACTTCAATCCATTTATGATGATTGTAAACCGATCAGACATCTCTTTGATATTCTCTTCAAGTTTCATCTTGAAAATTTCGTAGTCGAGTGTAAGGATTCCAAGTTAAGACTTCTTCACTTGGCTAGTACCTTCATGGGTAACTTCAAGCTTGTCCCAAATCTTCCTGGCATTTGAACAAGATGAAACCCTACTATACTCATCCAGACCAAGTGTACAAAATAAAATGTGCATTGCCTTGGCATTGAGTTGAATAATTCCCCTATCTTCCTCATTCCATTCCTTCTTACTTTTTGGAACTAAAAGCTCTATTTGTTTGGATGTAATTGAAGGACCATCCATAATAATGTCTCATATGGCAATATTATTTGCTTGGATGAACAACATCATCCTAGTCTTCTAATGAGAATAGTTAGCACCATTAAAATAAGGAGTTTTAGAGATAAATCAAGACTCATTAAAGAAAATTGACCCCTGAAGTAGATGCCATTGTTGTAGAATAGGTTGATTATCGTTTGAGCTTCTCTGAGGATCTTTTCTTAGTTGTTAAACTGTCTTTAGATACTAACTCTAATACCAATTGTTAGCTCGAAAGATCAACTGGAATTCACCAAGAGGGGGTGAACTGACCTTTAAGAAAATTTATGGAAGCAACAAAAGAATGTGCAACAATGAACACAACAATTTATAATGGTTCGACCCAATTGCCTACTCCACTACCTTAGCTTTCTACAACTAAGTATTTTCCTAAATTCACTAATTTGACAACCTTTGAGGATAAAGTTTAACCTTACAATCTCCCTTAAGATTTCTAACTAAAAACTTAAGATTGTAAACTTAAGATTGCAACTCCCTTGAGGTTTCTACTCAAACCTTAAGACTCAACCCTTTCAAAGAGAATAATAAATACCAAACTAAGAAGTAATATTTACAAGATTAATATGTTTGCCAATTAAGTGCAAATACAAAGAATAACACTTAAGCTGAATGAATACAATGAAAGCTCACAAGTGTTTGCAAAAAGGATATGAAAGAATTAAACACTAAGGTTGTTTTGATTGATCTTTAACCTTGATAATTTCTCTACTTACTGTGGGACCTTTGGAACATGGTATTTATACCCTCTAATACGTTTCTAACTATTGGGGTTGTTGTGAAGGTTAATAGAGTTGTTGGGGATGGAAATATCAATTTATTAAATTCACCTGCTACAAAATGTATCGATAATTTTTCTACGAGTATCAATACTATTAGCATTTAATGTCTGTTTCAATGGTCATTGAAATTAGTTTACAATGATACCAAAGACAAATTATCAATACCTAGTAAAAGGTATCGATACTTTTTGTGTAAATTGAAAATAGAATGTCAATTTGGTATTGATTTTAGAATGGGTATCAATATTTTGAAAACAATCGATACTTGGACAAAAGCCAAAAAGTATTGATACTTTCTGGCCAAGAGCAATACTGACTTGTTTTAAAACAATTTTAACTTGATTGAAAATGTTTAACTCAATTGAAACCATTTTAACTTGATTTTATCATTTTGCCAATTTTGTTCAACTTTAACTTGTATTCAAAAACATTTTAATTTGTTATATCAAAACATATTATCAAATAAAGCTTAGTTTAACACCCACGTTCCATATTTACCAATCCTCACAATGCCAATGAGAGGATATCGTTAACTCTTTAATTAAGTTATGAATTTCATTGTTGCTAGTAAAGCCATGCCATACACTAGTCATTTACCCAACATACCGGCTATGGGCTCAATCATTTTTAGAGTATAAGCCTTCACTTATATTAAAGCACATGAGTTATATATGCATGGTTAATGACTAACTCAGGATTTAAGTAAATCACACCATGAACATCACCAGTGAATTAATTCACAAAGGAATTTAGAATTAATTCATCTTGGGTCCAGTCTAATGTATCATTCTTCCAATGAATACATCTATGTCTCTATCCATTGAGTTAACTGCTCCGATAGCCAAGACTAGCCATCTCTCCAATTAGAATTGTAGACAACATAATAATCCTTCTAAGTATTTGAATCAAACACTCACTTTGGTAGAATTACGAACTCGTTTAGATTATCTACTGAAGTAAGTTGTCTTTCTCACAATGTACACATCTTTACAGTGCCATTTATGATCCGTTTGAACTTAGACAATTAATGAGCTAATATTTGCTTGTCACAATTTCGTTATACATGCAAAACATGAAAGACGAAAATACAAAAGACATAATAGTGAAACGTGAAATTAACTTTATTTATTTATTCATCGTTCAAATACATAGAAAACAATTACATGTTTACTATAATACGGACATATTTCCCAACAAAAAGACCCTTAGCTTTTGTTTGTTTTCCATTGCTCCATTATCACGACATGAACTTCGTAGGGATTTCTTTGGTTTCGAAATGTGATGTTGCGACACTGCATGTTAGTGTCACGACGCTAGTGTCGTCCTTGGTGTTCTTGGCTTAAAAACGGTATTCTACACACAAAATTGACTTGTTAATCCTTCCGTAGGCCCGTATTGGCCCATTAGGTCATTACATCACCAAAATATACGTAAAAATGTTTATTTTAATAAAATTCAATATAAACTACTATAAATGGAAAACGTAACAAAATAATATAAAACAACTTGAAAACAAGCTCATTAAGCGCCGAAAAGACTCTAATTTGTCATAATGTTGTGACAAATTATATATATTGCAACAAATATCATATTGAGATTATAAATGAGAAGACGGTTGATTTCTATATATTACATCTATTATATTGGGTAAGAATTTTGTATTGGAAAATTACCATCTCTCCTCTAGTTTGTACTATGGTTAAATATCATGAGATGATAAACTAGAAGTTTACATTGGTATTATCGAATCATGTGTATAGTAAATTGTAACACCCCTAACCCCAACCCGTCACCGAAACAGGGTTACGGAGCGCTACTGGACCGATCGGACAATTTACAAATAATATACAAATAATTATCAAACATATTATAGTATAATCTTATAGTCCCTTATTTGGATCTTCGAGGTCCAAAAATTACAAGCTAAAAGTAGTTTGGGACTAATTCAAGTACTATAAAAATTTTCAAACATTTTAAAAATTTTTCTAAAGAGTAGGGCTTACACGCTCGTGTTAATGAACAGTATGGTTCAACACAGCCATGGTGGTTTAGGACACGCCCTGTCCCTTACCCGTGGAGCATTCTGATTTTCTCACACGGCCAAGTCACACGCCCATGTGCCAGGCCGTGTGGACTCATTATGAATCTTTCTAAACTAACCTAGCCAACCCTGCAAAATTTTAAACCAAAACCAATGTGCATTTTATGTAGCAACCAACACATTTACATATACAAACATATCTAACCATTTTTAAATAATTTGTTTATCTATTTGTTCATTAATCATACTTATGCCAATTAAATTCATGTTAAAAAACTTTATTTAATTCCATTTCATACTTGTATCTAATATGTCATATTAGTTCCATTTCATACTTATAACCAATTTAACCATCATGTTACTGCCATAAACTCAAGACTCTTATACTTAACTTATACATCACCTAGGAACATGCCACAACTACCAAAGGTAAGGTACATAATTAAAATTTCTCTGAAGTCAGCGTTGATCTGTATGCTGGACTGGACACTGGCTTTCAATTAACCTGCGCACGGGAACAACCGTACGCTGAGTTTAAATATACTTAGTAGTATTACCATAATTCAAATTATACAATAACTTATATACATTCAATTTATGTTACAATTACTTAATAATTATTTCATACTTTTAATCAAATTATTTAATAATGATAAGCATTATTTCAAGACTTGTATTTAATCAAATTCATACATTAATTCACTATCCAATTTTCATTGAATTTTTCACATCTCATTCTATTAGCTCATTTCGTATCATATACAATTCACTAAATTTTTATCAGTTTATTCAATATTAATTCTATTGCAATTTGTGTTTACTATAGTCATGTCTCAACAATAACAATTTCACTAATCGATTTCTTATATAATCACTTTACTTTAATCAATTCTTGCACCTTAGTTCATATTTTAAGATATCATATCTCAATTTCATTTTCACATATCAAATTTACACTCAAATTATATAATTCAATTATATTATTCTTTTCAATTAACTTCTTATATTATTTATATCATTTCAAACAAAATTGTGAACTTTAGTTTCATTTTTCCATCTTATATAACATTTCAATTCACAATTCATCTTTGAACACATTATGAACTTTTTGTTTATGCATTCAATCTCATATCACCAATTTCATATCATAATTTATTTCACAAATTCACTTTCTTATTTCTTTCAATAGCTCAATCACATTTATTCGGAATTTATCATTTTACATATTTACCCCTATTAACTTGAGTCGGACCCTGGCGGATACACGGATCCAACCAAACACACCAGAATGGCGACCAACGCCTCATCGGCCTAGTCGAAGTAAAATGGTGACCAACGCCTCATTGGATAGTTCGAAGCAAATAAGTGACGACCAACGTCTCATCGGCTGAGTCGAAGTAAAGTGGCGACCAACGCCTCATCGAAACTATCAGAAGCAAATTTATGACACACCAAGTGTCTCATCGACTCGAGGTCAAAGAATCCCTGATCTCTTCCAATCCTATGACATGCCAACTATATCCTCCCTAACCCGACTAGTTAATAGGGTATCGGAATCACATATCCATATCAATTTCACTTTCAACTGATCATAATCATTCGGATTCAATTCAATCACAATAGCAATTCAATCACAATTTCAAATTCACATAAATCACATAATTTCACTTCAAATCACATTTCAACTCAATTTGATTCAATTCCAATCACTTTTCCACTTCCCAATCAATATTTCATCAAATGTTCATACATATTCAAACTTCATTCCAATTTCATTCAATTCACAATTTAAATCAATTTTATTTAATTCAATATCAATATTAACATTATTTTTATTTATTAAACATATTATTCAAAATTGAACAATTACTAATAATAAATTCAATTCCAATACATATTTATCACTTAATTCATTCTTGATACTTACCTCAATCTGCTTATCATATATATATTAATTTAAAATATAACAATTAATCAAATTTGAACTATAGTAATACTAACCTGGATTTCTTGTTTTTACTCCTCATTTATTTTCTCTTTTCCCTCCTTACTCGATGTCTCGAGTTCTTTACTTGCTACGAAAATAATAATTTACATTATTAATTACAACATTAAAATTTAAATAATTGAACTTTTTATTCAATTCCTACTCTTCCTCTTCATTCTACATTCTTTATACACAATTCTACTATTTACTTATATACTCTTTCAAAGTTGTCTACCCAAGTCATTGTCACTAAATTATTTATATCATGAGTTACAGAATTTCAAATTAAGATCCGTGAATTTTCTATGAAACTAGACTCAAATATTTTCTTGCCATAAAATTTTCAGAATTTTTGGTTTAGCCAATAATTACAGTTTATTCTTTAAATTCACCCCTGTTCTGCTATCTAATGGTTCTGACCTTTCTTCACTAAAAATTATTTATCTCTTTGTACAGAATTCAAATGATGTTCTCATTTATTTATTCTAAAAATAGACTCATTAAGGAATCTAACCATATAAATTATGTCCCATAATTATTTTTGTACAATTTTTAATAATTTTCCAAATTTAAAACAGAGTATCTCGAAATCTTTCTAAACCAGTCTCATAAAAATTCAAATATCTCTTGATTCACAAATCCATTGATTGTACTATTTCTCCTATAAGAAACTAGACTCAATAAACTTTAATTTCATATCTTATTCACCCTTTAATTTGATTCCTACAATTTGTGGTGATTTTTCAAAGTTAAGCTTATGTTGCTGCCCAAAACTGTTTTCTTATAGCTTAATTAAATCATTTACCCAATTCTAACTTGAAATTCTTTCAATTAAATCCCTAATTCATTTTCTAGTTCAACATAAACCATGTTCAAAACCTTAAAACTTCAAAGACCTCAACTTAAATTCATCAAAACTTTATTCTAAAGCTTATAAAACATCAAAATTAAGAAAAAAGACTTAATTGACTTACCTATTGAAGCTTTAAACATTAAAACTATAGTTTTTCCTTTTCTTTTTCTTTCCCCTTTTCTTCCTTCAATTTTCATTTCAGCTTTCTGTTTCTTTTCTCCCTTTTATAATCTATTTCTTTTATTCTTTATTTTATTAATAATAATAGTTACTATAATAAATATCTATTTAATAACAATTATTTATCTTACATTTGTACACACATATATTCTACATTTGTCCAATATCATTACTATACATTTGCCATGTTTTAATTTATTTCATAATATAATAATATTTAATATAAAACCATAATTAATAATACAAATAATAAATAATAAAATCTAAGAAAAATCTTAGATTTTTCTAAGTTTGCCACCTCAACTATTGCCAAATGGCATATTTGCCATTTTGGCCATTTGTACTTTCTTTCAATCTATAATTCAACTTTTACTCCTATTTCAATTTAGTCCTTTTTACTAATTACTCTTAAACTAGGCTAAATTCATCTAACCAAAGCCTAATTAGACACATAACTAATTTCATAAATATTTTTAATAAATATTTACCAGTCCGTTTTACTAAAAACGGAGACCCGATAATTCATATTCCGATACTTGTACTTTTGAGGTCGTTACATAAATTGGAAGTTTACTAGTCTAAGTATACTAATTAGTTGGCATGATCAGTTAGACTATATTGATCTATAATAATGTGGCAAAATGAGAATTTACATGGAAGTTTATTAAAACACCTGAAGATACTTTATTTTAAAATTTTTTTAAGTGTTACTTGTTCTCAAAGAATATGAATTATTAGAATCTCACTAACAAAAGTTGAGATTGAATCTTTAGCATTTTTGAAAGAAATATGAGCTCATTTATCCAACAAGTGGATGTTTTGATATAACTTTGTGAGATGCATCTACAAGTTAATCACATGTGAGTTATCAACTTGCAACATGTAGTTTGTGAGATTACTTGTTTAATGATTTGATTACAAATAAAACTTTCATATTATGCAATCGAGACAATCCTTGCCAATGTTGGTGAGTTTATTTCTCAGGCTTTCAATGATTATTGAATGCCAGATCGCTAGTGCGAGTAACTATTGCAAAAGTGTGTTGTTTTTATACATGTAAAATGGTTTAGTAGAATTTATGAAATAAATGCCTCCAGTTAGTAGCTAAAACATATCTTTTGAGAACAAAACTTTTTGTATATATATGTATAAGGATATTAAATTGCATATGAATTGACATTCATACACATCATGTCAATAAGTTATGATAAATACTCCCTATTATAATTAACTTTTAGTCAAGAGTCAAATACAACCCATTTTAGAATTTTTGAATTTGCAGTATATGTTCAAGTTGCTCTACCATTATGCACAAAATGGGCATTCAAAGAAAGCTTGGATATATATTAATTATGAATCTTATTTTTATTATTAGATGTTTTGAACAAATCGAAGATTTAATTATGATATAAGTTTATTATTATTTTGATTTGACAGTTTACCTGACATTAAGGGGAGAGAAATAATAGTTGAATGAAATAATTACTTAGAATAAATTATCATTATTTAGATCCTCATAGAAAGTATTTTGAACTAGAAGTTTAAAAAGGGTAATTCACTTTATTTCAAGTAAACTGCCAAATGTTATTTACTAACCTAATGAGAATAATCAAGTATTATATACCAGCTAATGTGTTGAAGTCCTAGTAGGACAACCTATTAGAATAAATGAAAGTAATTCATGCTTGAAGCATGGTAGATTAATTGGTTTCAAAGATAAAAATTCTCATAAAAGAAAATAATAAATCAAGATAGTCATATAGTGGAGGCAGTGCTCCCAAAGAAACCCAAAACATAACTAATTATTAAAAGTGCAGAAGAGATTCAGGTATCTGAAAATGGAAATAGTGAAAATAAAGAGATCTCAATAATTTATACGAGAAAATATGGAACCGATAATGAAATGTTGTCAGCAATGGTTTTGTATGCAATAGTACTTTTGAAATAATGAGGATCTTGAATAAATTTATCAAGAATTATAGACATGGAATAAATTAGCCAAAATAGAAAGACGCAATGCAAGTAGAATTAAATTTAGAAAATTTTTGGACTAGTGGTCCAAACATCTAAAGATATAAGACCAGTGGGGGTACAAATGTGTAGTTTTTTGAAAACTTGTTGAGTCTTGGAATGACATTAATTATGAAAGATATTTCTTTGTGGTAGATGCATCTAGTGTTTCATGACATATTTTGACATGCGTCTAGTGTTTGTTGTTGCACCTATCATATGAATCATTATATAGTGAAGTTTTTATTAAAATCCTTAAATGATTTAGAATGCTAGAAGCATATAGAAATTCTTAGGAAACTGTCCAATATGTTTGCATAAACATTTATATGAATTGAAATGATTTGAATATATGTGGTAAATTTGACTTAGTGAATAGTTATTGAAGGAAGATTATAAAATGATCCAAAATACACATGTATTTTTAGAAGGGTCGTGATTAAAGTTTGTTATGATTATTGTTGGAACTCCTAAAGAGGTCAAAATATATTTCCCCAAAACTCTTCCTCACTCATGACATTCAAAAGAGTAATGATATAAACGTTTATCAAACTTCGTTTGAGTGATCATTTAAAAAGCTAGTTTTCAAGGTTGAATATGTAGAATATGCAATATTATGTAATGTTGTCATGAGGATTAAGTACACGTTGTACTATTTTTCTTTTAATCGAGATTTTGTCCCACCGGGTTTTCCTAGTAAGGTTTTTAATGAGGCAATATATTATGCTTATTATAGATGTGTGTACTGTTTTTTCTTCACAATAATTTTATTTTAGTAAAGTTTTAACGAGACACATATCTACCAATGGACATCCAAGGAGAAGTGATATAAATATTTTATTATTAAGTGAATGTCTATTAATGTCAAGATAAATTTGATATACTTTAAGACTCTAATAATCATTAAAAATATAATTTTATTTCATTTATACTCATTATGTCTATAAATACATACTCTTAAAAATCATTTTAAACATCCCTATTTGATTAATAAAATTACCTGCTCTCAGTTTCTTTGTTTTTTACTCTTTACTCTTTCTTTGTTTCATAATATATATATATATATATATATATATATATACCTTTTAACTTATGCTTTGTAGTAAAATAATTTTAGAAAATTATATACTAGAATATGTGTGTAAGAATCTTAATTTCGGTCCGAGGTTTGGGCCTTTGGGATTTTATACGATGCCTCTATGATATATGTCGAGTGGGTTTTAATTTTTTGGGCTGGGCCACGGCCTGGTTTTTTAAATATTATTTTTAATATAACATTTTTAAAGGTTTGATATCTATGTTTACCCTGTAATTTTAAATTTTGGGAAACCCACATATAGGCATTGAAGCAATTTCCTTTGGATCATAATATATCCATTCCTCAACCTGATCCAATAAAAAAGTTTGTCAACCTCAAACTGCATTAAAAACGAAACAGAGGAAGCAAAATCCACGTAATGCAATGCAAGAATAGTTTCAGCCTACAGTTTCTTTCTAGTGCTGTAGGTGTTTTGCTAATTATACTGTTTTTGTTTCATTTTGGGGGTGTATTTCTCCCTTTGTATTTTCTGGTCTGTATTGCAGTGGTGTGTGCTTCTCAGGGGAACTGATGCGTGAGTCTATTTTTGGATATATATTTTATACTTAAAAATGAGTATGGCAAAGCCTTAAGCCTATTTTTAAAGGGTGACACCATCCCTACCCATAAGTCTAGGTTTAGTACATAAATCTTAGATACAATATAAATACAGAAACATTTGCTTATATTCCAAGTACATATCGATGATATTATTAGTGAGCTTTAGTCATTTATTTAATAAGCTTAAGATGAATGCTCCCCATGTCCATACTAATATAACCAGGGCAGCCTCTCTAATTTTCAACTTGAACTGAAATCTAAGCAAGGACCACGGTTTCAACAGAAGCTGCTTGGATAAGTTGTTCCATCTGCTCCTCATCGCCATCCCATATCTCAGGTATTGCTTCTTTGACGTTGTGGATGCTACGCAAGGCATGATCTGCACCTGGCACCAGCGCTGAGTTCCCCACCTGCCATCATATTCTCCCATGTTATCCATTGAATCGTTTATAGGCAGCTTTCTAGATTGAAAACCAAATTATGTAGCTTACTATAACTGTGTGAAGCCCTGCTGCTTTGCCGCTAGCTATGTTTCGAGAACTATCATCAAAGAAAATCTGGAGAAAAAAGGAAAAAGAATCAAAGAAAGAAAAAAAACAACTGTGTCTGTGTTCTAATCAAGGATGGGGTTTGTACTGTTTTCTTTGGATCAAGATTTGCGACCCGAATAGCAGCTTCGAAAGCTTCCAGCGAGGGTTTACATAGAATTGGTGACTTCAAAACAGGTGGTTGCAGCGGGGGGTGGTTAAGTGTTTCAAAGCATATGATGCCTTCAAAACAATCTTCCAAGGCCAACCTTTTCAGAACTCGTAGCGCATGTGCCTTATCAGCATTCGTGAAGATCTAAACATAAAGAAACATCTTAGAACAGACAAGATATGTTTTCTCAATCAACTTTTCTTTTTTTTTTTTGGTTTAATTGAAAGGAATTCATACTTTCACTTACTATTTTCCGCTGTGGCATGGAAAGCAGAAGGTTCCTTAACACAGGATCTGGTCTCAGTGTTTCGTATGGCAATCTTCCATGAGCATAGGCATGAAACTCATCGTTGTCAAATTCATATCCCAGAACCTGAAATTTTGGCATTTGGGACTCTAATTTTCAGATGCATGAACGGTGAATCCGTTGCTCTTTTTGTTTTTTTTTTTTTGTTTTTTGGCAGACAAGGGCAAAAGGAGCTAAAAAAAAGAACCGACAAAAGAAGGGATTTAGGATAGAACAATATTCTCAGGCACCTTTAAACCAGCCATTGTTGTTCCATATTCCCTGTATAATTCCAAGCACATTCTTGGTACTTCACTTTCTTCAATATTCAGGTATTTCAGCATGAATTCTACCATTAAAACAAGTCAAATTGCTTGTATCATAACAAAAAAAAAAAAAAAAAAATCATGTATATGTTTTAGGGCCATGCCTTCTATGTTCTTGCGGCAAGCCAAGTTGAAACCTGTACTCAAGGGGTATAGAGTATCATCCATGTCTGTAAATCATAATCGAAACCCAGAAATCAGAAACAGTTCTAAAAGCCTGAAAACCAGAGGATAATTGAGCTAAAACTGTTATATCACACGATTTTGTTCTTAATGATTAATCGTGCAACACAAATATACCAAAGAGCAAGCATTCATATTTGGCTCCAGCGGCCCTCCCAACAGTGTCCATCTTCATGACTGTACCTGTAGGAAAAAGAAAAGAAGTTCCATCAGACATAACCCTGCAGTTCTATTCATATTTAGCAGTAAAATTATAGAATCTGAGAGAGACCTAATGAACCCATCAAGAAGAGCTATGGAAGAGCAAAGACTAGAGCTTAGAGCTTAATTATATATAGACAAGATAGCCTTGTGTCTTCATTTTGAGAATGAAAGCATATTCAGCAAATTCCACTAAGATTATGATGAAAGCAAGGCAGTCCCATTAATATTAACCACATAAACCAAGAAAGAACAGTCTCAAAAACTCTTATTAGAAGAAAACAATCAGCAAGAAAACAATTAAAAATCATAGTGCAATGATACCTTAGAGTAATGGATGAAAAACAGTTGATGCACAATCCATAGTGGCTGATAGGACCTATTTATTAGAATTATTTTAACATGTGAGGTTGATGCTGAAATGGCTGAGGTGGCCAGCATATTTTCTCTCTGTTTTAGTAATATGATTATGAAGTAGTTAGTCACCAAACACATAAACATATGTGATTCTGAATTGTTAAAACCATCCTGCTTTAAGTTACCTGTCCTTTTTCTGTGATTGTTGCTGGCTTGCTATACAAAATGTACTGATTTTGGACCCCAAAATAAAATAAAAATTCCGTGGGCTCCAATGCATGTTGGCCACCTCATACCTTTGTAGATGTCACTTATAATAATAATAATAAAATACAATATATTGATGCATGATTTGCAATGCACTTTGCTATATCAGAGACTAAGGAATGATTTCCAAGTTGGTCTAGAATCTAGGGGAACAGAGTAAGGGGCTAGAATTAGAAACATCAAAGTGGGGTTGTGAATAACTTAAGATGAGTATTATATTCCTTTTTAAAAGCATAATAGCATATAGAATAAAAAACTTACCGGCAAATGGGTTAACCTTTCACATGGAGCTTAAAAGCTATAATTTTCTTGAACTAGAAGATGTATAAATGAACTGAATCTACCAGCTGCCATGAATAGAAATTAAATGAGTATTTTCCTAATACTAACATCAATGGCAGCAGGAGGCAATTGAAATCATTAACCAAGTATAACATGCTTCTTGATCGTGCCTTGTGACTTAAGCCAAAACCACATCAACTCTTGCTTTCAGTGTCAAACCAGTGTTATTCTTGGAGAGTGCCCTTTATTCTATCAACCCATCTTTGCTGCCAAGTTTGGTAATAAGAACCTTAGCAGATAAGGCACATTCGGAATCCGATGCTAGTATCGGGTATGGATATATGTTTGACAAGAATGTTTTTTTTTTTTTTTTTGAGGAGTTATTTTTATATAAATGTTTGACATAACTAGTTTGAAAACAAAAAGTCGACAAGATAACATGTAATGGCATAATGTTTTACGTTCGGTACTAAAAGGAAAAGATAAAAAGAAAATTCAAGGGAAAAGAGTATATATTATGAATATTTTTGGGTTTATGGCACATTCCTGCATTGCTGTAAAAGGAATAGGACATGCAGCCGATTTATCTTATGTAGAGGTGCTCGTGGGTCAGTTAGGCTTAACAAAAATTTAGGTCTATTTACCAGGTTTGGGTTTGGCTTGGCTTGAAAATAGATTTAAAATTTTATCTAAATTTAATCCAGATAAAAATGCTAAAACTTGGACCCGACCCAGCTCGCCTGTATTAATGTTTTTATATAATTTTTAAATATATATAATATATCAAAAATGCTAAAAACATTAAAATAAATATTTCCAAACAAATTGAAAATAAATTTTAAAAAATATGTGTACTTAAATAATACTAACATAGATGCAACTTAACAAGCAAATACCTCTAAAATAATAACAAAATTAACAATAAAACAATTGTTATACGATATTCAACAATAACAACAAAATATTAGTAACACAATAGTAAAATGGTAGCAAAATAGAGAGAAAATAACAAGAAAATAGCATTAAAACAATAAAAAAATAGTAGTTTTTTTGTCATTTTGTGAATTCAAGTTGAGCTAGGCTCGGGCCAAAAATGTTTTACCCGATGCCTGACCTATTTTCTAAACGAGCCTTATTTTTTACCTAAACCTATTTTTCAAGCTTATATTTTTACTAAAACCCTCTTATTTTTCGAACAAGCCCGACTCAGCCCATAAGCAAGTATAAAATCTTGACTTTGCAAATATATTTATTTTCTTTCCATCTGAAACTTGAAAGAGTTTTATCTACCATCCCTTTCACAAACTCCCCATAAAGGGAAAAAAAGCTTTTTCTAATAAAAAAAAAGAAGGAAAAAAAACTTCCATGTAATAATATAAAGTAAAAAATGACTCTGAAACATTGAATAGTTAGACAATTGTTGAGAAGGAAAAAGAAAAGGAAGAAAAATACTATAAAAATAAAAGACATTAAAAGAAAGAAAAAGTGGAACCTAAAGTTGGGTCATTCTTAATCTGTATCCAACATATGATGCTACCTATAAAATAAAGTTTACCTGAAAGTTAAGTACGAATGCACTAACACACACACATCATCATCCATTAATCTCAACCGAAATTGAAGTAAAAAAAAAAAAATCAACAAAGTTTCTTTAAAAAAAAAAAAAAAAGCTAACACTTACTTAGAAATTAAAAGTGTTTATAGATTAATTTAAGTTAATTTGATACATGATACTAATATTAAATATAGTTACTTAAGTTCAGTTGGATCCAAAATATTAACTTTAAATTTTACTCAAATTAATATATACTTGTAAATAATTAATTAAACCTATTTTAACTTCTCTATATTCAAATGCCACCATGTGTGAGTTTACTTACGTATTCTAGTTTATCAATTTGAGTTCAATTATTGCTTGTAATCAAGCTTGTAGCCAAAAAACAGATAAGAGCCTTGACCTCCTGGTTTCATGGATAGAGTTGAGCAAAAAATTCGAGCAAATCAAGAAATCAAGTTGAACCAACAATTTGGTTTGGTTCGAGTTTTTTTTATAGTTCAATTTGGTTTAAGTTTTGATTTGACGATGTTATTATGCCACTTCAATTTAGTTCACTTTTGGTTTATTTCATTGGGAGTTGAAAAATCCAAAAATAACCATTTAAAAATTTCAAAGAAGAGCCCAACATTTTTTAAACATATAAGTTTAATATATAAACTCATTTAAAACCCAAAACAAAAATCATTACTTCTAAATGCTAAATATAACTTTTATCATACTTTTATATATTCTATAATTAAATAAAAATAAAAACTCTAAATCTATTTTCAGCGTCAATCTTTCACAAATTCATTACTTATTTATTGTTGTTGTTAAAACTTCCAAGAATTCAAGTGTTCATCTTTTTTTACTTACCATGTATTGTGTTGTTTTATTGTTCTTGTTAAAACTTTTAAAATTTTGGTTATCATTATTAACATTTTCAAGTTGGGTGTTTTTTAGATGTCATTATACATTAAGAGTTATAAAATACAAATAATTTAGCATTTGATTATGTTTAGTGAAAATTGAGAGTGATTAAATCAAGATTTAATTAGATTTTAATAACTATTTATAATTATAGATTTTACAAATTATTTTTTAGATAAATATATTAGATGAGATTTTATGTATAATTGAAACAAATTTAAAATTGCCAAATATTGTCTAAGAAATGTAAAACAAAGATAATTTTATCTAATTAAAATTGAACCGTCCAAATTCAAAGAACTAATTTAATATAGTTTAGTAATAACCAATTTCTTATGTTCACCAATTAAGTTGGGGTTTAAAAAATGAAAAAACAAAATGCCTTTCAATTTAAAAATTCAAAAAAATTGAATTTATGTGAACTCTATTAATGAAGTTATAACATTTTTAATTCCTCACAATAATCAATAGTTCCAACCTTTAAAAGTAAATTTCCTAATTTTACTACTAAATTTTTATAATTTATTTTAGCTCCAATATCAAATTCATGACTTCATCCCTGATAATAATTAATTATGTTGATTATGGCTAAGAAAGTATTCTATGGTGTATACCAATGGAAACTTCTCTTAGAGTAATTTAAGACAGCAAAAATGAAAAACAAAATTTAATCAAATATAGTTATTTTTGGAAATCATGATTTTATATCAAAAATTTGAATTTGATTTTAAAATTTTATTTTTTAATAATAAATAAAAAGTTTTGATTTGAATACAACAAATAAAAAAAAATTGATTTGAATTTGTGTGGATACAAGTTGAATTTCATAAAAAAATAAATTTTAGATTTTAAAATCTATTTTAAAATTTAAGATTGCTCTCTCTTATTTCACACTTCTTTCAAAATACAAACAATTAATTTTACTTATAATATATCATCAACGAAGCTCAAGGTTTTTAAAATTAGACCCGTAAATAAATCGGTCAGACCACTAATTTCAAGTTCAACCTATTCAATTGGTCCAATCAATTCAATTGAATAAATTATTAAAAATAAAAATATTTAAAAATAGATAGAATTGATCCAACTAGTTCAACCAATTCATCAGTCAACCCATTTGACTTCTTATTCAAACAGTGAAAAAAGCTTCATGCATTCAATTTAATGTAGTACAAATATTCAAAAATTTCATTTATATTGTAATTTCCACAATTTTAATTTATAAACCCCTACCTTTTAATTAATACTTAAGTAAGTCCCCTTATTTAAGTATAAATCAAATTATATGATTGTACTAATTAGTCCACCGGTTTGCTAGTCCAATCGGTTCGATTGGTCTGTCTGGTTCCATCAAATAAATCATTAAAAAATCATAAAAATGAAAATATTAAAAAAAATTAGTTTAACCGATTCAACCACCCAATCAATCAGCCTGTACTGGTTCCCGAGTCAACTATTCTAATGTAAAGGTGCTCATGGGCTAGGCCAAACCAGTTCAGGCCGAGCCCATGCAAGGTATCTAGACCAATTTTTCAAGCTTGAGCTCGGCCCAAAAAATGGGCTTACTTTCTTGCCCAAGCCCAACCCTATTTAAGAAAGGTAAACACGAGCCCAACCTGGCCCACCTATATTTAATTTTTTAAAATTAGTTTTTATTTAAAAATATTTTTTGAGAAAATATAATACACTAAATGCATTAAAATAAAAGTTTTTTTATATAAATATAATATATATGTTTATAACATTAAAAAAACACAAAAAATAAATCTTGGGTTGGGTTATTTAGTAGGTTAAGTTTTTTTTTTTTAGGTTTTAGGTAATAAGTCTAATTGTTATTAGGCTAGTAATTTAATATAATTATAAAAATATATATAATTATTATTTAACATATATAATTAATATAATATATTTTATAACATAATATATTCGAGTCGGGTTTGAGCCAAAAAATCTTGTCCAAGGCCTAATCCATATAAAAAAGGGACCTTAAATTTTACCCAAGTCCATTTTTTGGGCCTCATGTTTTGTCCAAATCCTCTCATTTTTGGGGCAGGCCTTCAAGTTTGAACGGGTGGCTCGGCCAATGAGCAGTCTAATCTAATGTCTTTCTCAAGACCAGTATCTTAGTTAATTCCCAATCTGATCGGATGGTCAGGTCTGATTTAAACAACAATGTTCAAAATTCTCTTAAATAAATAAATTTTTAAAAAATATATTTCTAAGGCTTAGAGTTAATTGAAATCCAAATCTAAATTTGAATTATCAAAACAACAAATTTAAATTAATTCAAATTCTTAAATTTCAAATATTTTAACTCTAAGATTAACAATTTTAACATAATAAATTCATAAACCATGCTAAAATTTAAAAATCTAAATTCAAATCCAAGTTCTGGATCCTAAAAGCTACCTAATTGTTTTTCCTTAAAAAATAATTTCTTTTACATCTTGATCATATAATATATTGGATTTTATTATTTAATTTCTTTTTGAAAAAAATAGATAAAGTTACACCCAAAGACACTAAAGTATTAGTAAATTTATATTTTGGTCACTCAACTTCAAAAGATTATAAAATAGTCATTGAACTATTCAAAAATTTTCATTTAAGTCATTAGGCTGTTAAAAACTTAAAATCGTTATTGTATAACATTCTCTATTTACACCGCCTGCACCAATCAAAAACTCTCCTTTCTCTTCTCTTCTAGAGTTCAATTTTTTTTCATGATCTGTCGTACCGATCGTCAAATCGTTGCTAGTCAAACTTAAAAAAAAAACTAATAACTCCGTGACTTAAATAAAATTTTTTTAAATAGTTAAATGACTTAAATGAAAACTTTTAAATAATTTAATGACTATTTTATAATTTTTAAAATTAAATTATCCAAACGTAATCTTATGAATAATTTAGTTACATAATTTACTTAAGAATTAACAAAAAAAAAAAAAAAAGGTAAAGAAAGAACTCACTCTAAAATAGAAGACATATAAAAATCAATAACAAAATAGAGCCCAAAATATTAGAACCCAAAATACTCATTGGATCTTAAGCTCCAAAGATCGGGCCACAAACCAGTTTGGATCAGCTTTTTATTTTTGCTATATGAACTACTCCGTTCCATTCTTATCGATTGTAGAGTAGTAATTTAGTAATCAACTAGAAAAGAAAAAGTCTTTATTCATGAGTTTCATTAACTATGCAGAACTAGAGTTGGTGGTGCGTTATGCATGGACTGTGCTTACTCTTCAGTTACTACTTCTACACCTTCCTTGGGTTTTAGACTTTTTAAGTGTTTGATCAACTCAATACATAGACCATAAAAGGGTTTAGGGGCCAAAGCTTAAAAGCGCAAGTAACCTTCATAATTGCTTAGGTGAGATTGATCTGATGTTCCTGAGCTACATATAACTAACATTTGCGGCTGTAATCTTCTCAATATAATTTGTCATCCATGTCATAACTACATTAGCATTGGTCATTAACAGAGCAAATGCCTGGTTCTCTTAGCAGATATAGACAATGCTACTTTCTGATAATTGATTTGTTAGATTTTAGGTTTTAAAATAATAATAATTTTTGTTTTGAGTTTAGGCCTTCGATCAGTACCCTTAGCTTTCAAGTTTGCCCCGATCTTACCTGTGAGCTTAACTCTGTTTACAGTGGGGGCAGTGCGATTTGTTTGGTTAGAATTGAGGTTATTTAGAACAAACTCTTTTTGTTTCTAACAACAGCAATTTTTGGGAACACTGTACCTAAAACCATATCCAAGTCAAAACTGAAGAATGACAACAGAGAACTGATACAACAAACACTGCTCGAAACTGAAATTATGCTTTAGCCTTCAGTCTTGCTGCTTACAAAGTGTAACTTAAGCTTAAGCTTACCATCTAGCTTCATAATCCACAGTGTTTATATTTACAAGTGGAAAGCTGTACATAAGTGTAACTTGGTTTTTTAGGAAGCAAGAAACTAAAATCGAAAAGGGTTTTTTAATGGAAACGACGATGATAGTCGAGAGCAGCAGTTAGTCAGCTGCAATGTTTAGATGTGGATGCAAGTGCCACAGCTTGTGCCCAAACCTTGAGCCGAGCCTTCACATCTCTTGGGTCATCACCTAAAATTACAGATTAAACATCCCATCAGATGAACTGAAAATGCTATGCAGAGCCTTTATATAAATCAAACAATCAGTAATTCCCTAGTTTCCTGTAAGGTTTAGAAAAGAAAGCATAAAGGGTCCAAATTAAAGGTAATTTTGACTAACCAGGGCTAGAGATACGCCAGTTGGCGATCGGAGAATTGCCACCGCTACTAGGCATCTCCAACATACGCTCATGTTCCAACTCTAACCCAAGATCCCTACACGCCTTCACTTCCTCCAAGTCCATACACAGCGACCTCTGCCCACCTTTGGGCCTTGTAATCACCACCAATCCCGCACTACCCCCTTCACTTTCCCCACTGAAACTTCCACTATGGTTGCTGTAACTTGCAATTAATTCCCCATCTTTCTTCTTGCTGCAGCTTTTACTCTCATTATCTTCCCATCTATCTCTGGTAATCCTCCTCTTCCTCAACTTGTTCCCTTTTGACCTTCTTAAACCACCCTTTTGAGCTTCATTTTCACTTGCGTAATCTTTCGCCACTCCCATCAGCTCCTGAGACAACACCGCTTTTCTGTTCCTCCGGCGAGGTGGGGTGGCGGGAAGAGAGTAGCAACTAGGTTCCTTGTCGGAGTCAGAAGAGAGTTGAAGCAATTCTTTGCCACGGAACTCTTCATCAACATCTGCATCAAAGGACAACCTCGACAGATACATCCCCAGATTATCATCGTCATCATCATCATCCTCGTTCGTGTACATGGAACTGGTACACATGGAAAGCCTCGACAAGTTATATGTATGAGCGTGATGCTCAAACCCAACATCAATATCGTCATAGTCATCTTCCACCATGGACGAAACAACCGTCATACTTTCATCTGAAGCCATCTTTCGCAACAACAAAAAGAAAAAAAGAAACTAAAAGAACGATTAAGTTGAAGAGTTCTTTTCTTCTTCTTTTTTCTGTTATCAAAGTGATATATCAGAGAGAAAACAAAAAGAACGGCTGGCTATACATTATTAATAAGCTGTGGCGTTTGGGCTTTTTATGAATCATTCATTAATTTCTGATTTCATAATAAAAAAGTAGAAATAAAACACACTCCTCACTCTGAACAACCAAATTTATACCCAGAAAATTTGAAGCCTTTAATGACAGAGATACCCATTTCAGTGCTCAATCACTTCCTCTTACTTCCTTTTTGGTAGTTGGCAAAAGGTTGGGATTGTAATTTTGGTTTTAAATCAAATTAGTTAAGTAAGAAGCTTCGGACCATATGGACTTCCTTTTTTTTTTTGAATAATTATTAAAAATGATTACAAGATATTTACACATGGCAATGTTGAGCCAAATGACGTAGAGATCTGCTCAAGGACACGTAGCTCCACACAAATTCTTTTCCTGCTGCTAACACCACTCCACTTCATTCGTCACTGGGTCACGAGTCACAACTCACTACGTGTCAACAAGGTACCAAAGATTGAAACCTGCCCTCACGATTTCCCATAACCTAGCCCTGTTTCGAAATCATTGTACACTATACTGTGTCATTGCTTTTTGCCCATTCCTTTTCCTCATTTATACTCTTAACTTTCTTTTTTACAAATGAGCCTTTTTTTACGACTATTTTATCCAAAAAAAAAAGCCTCGTTTCCAACATTATTTATGGTATGGAAATGACTCATTTAAATAATACATGCGCATTTTTTTTAAATATTATAAAAATGGATTAATTTTTTAAAAATTTACGAAAATAAATATTTATAAAGATCTAAAATAGTAGTACTATTTTTTTAATTTTAAAGTGTCATCAATTAATATAAAAAAACATACAAAAAATTTTTTTATATAGACCTAAACTCTCATTTGTTTTTTTAATCAATATGAGATGTGAAATATGTCTATATATAGAGACATAAATAAGTTTGCAACTTATTCCTAGACAATTTGGAATTCTTTCCTCTTTTAATTAACAACATAAGATTAAAGGCTATGCTATTTTTTATAATTTTTTTACAAAAAAAATATATTTTTTTATATTTTATTAATATTTTCTCATATTATACTATCTTTTGAGATCTTTTAATCTTGTTACATTTTAGAATTGTTAGCATATACAAAAAGATTATTAAAAATAAATAAATTGTACATATGAAGCTTGTACATGCAGTAATCTTCTATTCAATTTTAAATGTTTGAAATTAATATCCATGCAATTCTAATTTTTAAAATAATTTTCCATTATTTCAATTTAGAAGTTATATTTCTAATTTTTTATTATTTATTTTATTTTATGTTATGAATGTTTGATTAATAAATAAATGGTGAGTATTTGGTACTCAAATAATATTTTTTTTGTAATTTTAAAAATTTGATATCTCTTTTTTTAAATATTTATTTTTTTTATATTTTACTATACTCATTAATTTTTTAATCTTAATTTTAATTTAATTTTCATCACCTAATAAATGTTGATAAATTTATTTCAGATTATTTTGACTAGATATATAATTATGTTAAATAAGTTTTTCTATAGAAATATATAATATACATAAAATATAATAATTATTTTTTATTTTTTATATCTAAATTAAATTGCATTAGTAGCCACTTAATTATGATTTTTTGGCTATCAAATTATAAAAACTTACAAAATGATCACTCAACTATTAGTAATTTTTTAAATATTTATTTTTTTAATATTTTAATATACTTATTTTGTATTTTATAATTTTTTTACTTATAGAGTTTAGAAATTTTATTTATAATGTAACAAATGCTAGCATTTTGTAAAAAAAAATTAAACTCTATAAGTAAAAAATATATATAAAATATAATTTAGCCTTTAATTTGATGTTGTTGGTTAAAAGAGGAAGGAATCCCACATTGTATAGGAACAAGCTGCAAACATATTCATGAGTCTATATATACACATATCTCACATCCCACATTGTTTAAAAAAATAAGGGAAATGAAACTTTGGGTCTATATAAAGATCTGTTTCGTAAGTTTTATTTCCACATTAATTGGTGGCACAAAAAAATGGTGCTGCCACTTTGGGTCTTTATAAAGGCTTATTCTTGTAAATTTTTAAAATATTGGTCTATTTTTATAATATTTTTAAAAAATGATCTTTTTTGAAAACCTAGTCCGAGCACGGGCAAAAGTGCGCCAATGTCAGCGTGTTTTTGTTGACACGGGGTAAAACGCATCCCTATCAAAGGGCTTTTCTGAAATTTCTCCTTAAATGATGGAATGCGTTTTTGCACTTTATTATCGACAAATCTCATCAAATTCATCGAGATGGAACTTGTAGACGATAAAGACATGAGGACAATGGTTGCACTTTATTATTAGGATCAAAGTGGATACATTGAATCAATTTAGTTGTTTGTTGAGTTTGCTGATGTCGAGCCAGTTGAAGATTTCACATTAAGTGAAGAGCATGAAGTTTAAGATCCATGTATAGAGCTTCCGAGAGCATTTGTTGATAGGCAATCTACTATACGTGGTTTCGACATCGATTTTAATGCTTCATTTGCGTTTAAGAACCTTAACTCGGGTCCCCATTTACAAATACATCTTGTAGTAATTAAGACCAATGCGGATGGTGATGATGGATATATAGTGATTATAGTGATTTCGATCTAGATGAGGTCTCAAATGATATTGACAACAAAGGTGCGAATGACGATGAAAATGTTAACGCGTATTCAATTGGGAACCCAAGTTGAGTTATCATACGTAATTATCTTGGGGCCCACACATCAATTGTAGATCCTGATGCGGCATATGCATCCAAGTTCTCCGACTACCCCAATAAACTACATGCTCATCAATTGGTCGTATATCCTGAACGTGAGGAGTTGTTCGTGGGCCAAAAATTCACTACCAAGGAATACTGTGTATTTTCCATTAAGCAGTATAGCATGAATGTGTAGATTGACTACAAAGTTGTGTCTAAACTGGCATTTTATATTGGAAAGTGTTAGAGATCGGTAAAATGGTGTAATTGGTGGGTACGAGTCGCATTTATCCAAAGGTCACAAATATGGAAGATCTGAAAAATTGTTGGGCCTCACACATGCACTTCTACATGTATGACGTAAGATCACCGTAAACTTGATGCCAAAACTATCTGGAACTACATCATGCCAATGGTAAATGATATGCCGACCATTTCTATTTCGATATTGATTACCAAAATGCAAGAACAATTCCAATACCAAGTGTCATACCGGAAAGCATGAATAGCTAAACAAATGGCCATAGAGCAGTTATATGGAGATTGAGATGCATCGTACAATGAATTACAGAGATGGATAGCCACTATGCGAGAGTATTTGCTAGAGATTGTCACAAGTTACATCTAAAATATCTTGTTTGCATCCAAACTGTCACTCGATCCCCATTGTACCACTCAACTGTTACGAAATTCAGCAGGGGTGCATTAGTGCACCACAAGTGTAAGTGGATGTGAGCAGACAAAGGAATAATAGTCGTAATGTTCGAGACATAATATGACATTCAGATGAACTGCACAATTAATAACATGGGTATAGTAACACGAGTCAAATAACGTAAATAAAATAATCACATGTCATGAATATTAAAAAAATACTCAATCCCCAGCATGTGTCTTAACCATCTTTTTATAAATCAGAAGCGTATATGACCTCATAATACTTGGAGAAGTACTCTATCTGTGAAAAAAATTATACTTGTTATAAAAAATTTCATAAAAAAATAATTCTTGATGTATTGTTTAAATTTTATCACTTATTCATAAGTGGGAAGACATGTGTTTGAGGACTAACTGATGCCAAAAATGGCATCTCGTATAGCGCCCAAGGCTACAGCAATATCAGGCACTTGCCTATGTCCAACGTATTGTGCTTTATCACCCGACAAAACTCACAATACAATGTTTCTAATATTGTTGAGTCCCAACTGTATGAATATAAAACTGTCAAATCATACAATAGGGGCAAATACATCAAGTGGTCCTTGTTTTTATTTGCATCTAGCATAAGTACACCCCCTATTAGATGCATTATATATATGCTCGAGCGACGCACATCTCTTCTTACTCAGTGGCATTACTTGATAAAGTTTCGAAATTTCCTTTCAACATGAAAATCTCAACTCTTAAATTTATCCCCACCATTACCGGGCGAGTATCCTAGTAAGTGATAACAAAGCACTATCGGTTCAAACACTGTACTTACACTTGTAACCGTACTACTGTCAATTGGGTGCCCGAGTTATAGTGTGACATCTTCTAGAATGATGGAACACTCTTCACAGGGCAAATGAAATGTGTGGGTCTTCAGGTGCCACCGCTCGAGCAAAGCGAATATCAAATTGCACCTTAAATCGAACATGCGGATCAAGGCTGTTGATCCAAATTCGGATGCCTCCAAGTATGGCATAAGGTATTCGTCCAATCCATAGCCCTGACCATTGACACAAGCCCTCAATACATAACACTGACCCTGACCATGTTAAATTACCACATTAGTTAATATATCTCATATAACACCCCAAACCTGGCCTAGACATTATGACTGAATCTGCAGATGTCACAAAGAAGGGTTTTGAAAATAATGTTATTTCGACAAAACTTTGTGTAGTTGTTCGGTAATTCATCCAAGTTTTGTAACCCATTTTCATTTTCTAAAACTAAATTTATAGCAGAAGTCCTAGAATCTGTTATATTTTGGAAATCATGTTTGTATTTTCAAAAAAACCTTCTTTTCGTAAATCGTGATTTTAATCAAATGTCGCAGTAAAGATAAAAATGCATCCAAAACCCAAAATAAATCCAACAGTCTAGAAAGTTCGTTAAATTACAAAACTCCCAAAAATAATCATTAACTAAATAAAACTATTATTTAACGTCAGTTCACAAACTTGTGGTCACTGTGGGACTCCGCCACACCGATCCTCCTAAGTTTGTGGATTACCTAAAAAGAACAGACAACCAGAGTGAGTTTTCGTAACCTCAATGTGTAACCCAACAGAAATAGACATGCCATTCATACAGATACCACATACATATTCAGATTCAAATTCAGATTTGGACCTAAGTCATTTAGAGATACAGATAATAGAAGCAGATATGCAAAACAAATAAATACAATCCTACCCCATCCTCTACACACCAACTCTGACCATCCCATCACATCATATGGGGTTAAAAACACCCACCTATCCCTACACACCACATTGTGTTATTATGATATATATCAGATAATATGCAGCCAAGCTGCCACAATATAGGCAATGATCGCCATACAGAATACTTCCTCTATATATGCAATCCCCACCCCAAACATAATTACAGATTTCAGATACAGAAATATCATGCTTAACATGCTTGCATAAAGATATCAAATATATATAGTAGAATAATCAAACATGCAACATGCTTGCATAAAGATATCAAATATATATAGTAGAATAATCAAACATGCATAATAGTGTCCTACTCAGAGCAACCTATCAGAATGTCAGATCACATAATATAAGGTTTGGTTAGCCCTTACCAACCCTATAGTAGGCCTACAGTCGATCAAAACGACCCGTGCAACCCTAAGGAAAATTTTATGTGGGCCTACACGCCCAGGTTAGCCTTGCCCTTGTGGCCCACATGGCAACACTTACACCATAACATGGCCGTGTCCTGCGCACGACCATGCCTTCATCACTCACACGGCCATGTCTCGCACACGGCTAACCACACGGCCAGGCACACGCCCATGTAGCATCGATAGAATAATTTTTTAGATTTCGTCAAAACTCGATTTTTCATGTTTTAGGTACACACCTGGAACGTTTTCGTCGTGAATCCACTTCCGAGACTACCAGCACTTAAAAACAGAGTACTCAATACCTTTAGCAACCAATTTACAAGTCTAACCTGATTTAACCAATTACACAAAAATCGGCTCACCGCTAACAAAAATAACCACAACCTCGAATAAAGCCATTGCAGTGAAATTTTTTGCCTCACAGTCTTTGCCTAAATGCAGATTTCATCGATTAATCACCAAATAATGGTTGCTAATTAACACCGCTAATATATCAAAACCTACCATTAACGACAAACAGAGTTCTACATATCAAACCAAAAGGAGAACCCGACAATTCCAACAGCATGATTAAACAACAAATTTTACAAACTGAAACAAATAAGAACAAAGCAGAGGTTTACAGAGAAGGAGAAAAGAAGTGTCAGAAAGGGGGAAAACAGAAGAAATTTACTGTCAGAAATTGTTGGGGAGAAAATAAAAAATAAAAAATAAAATAAAAATAAAGATAAAGGATTTAAAATCGCCCAATATCCTACTAAATCCACCACTAACCCACTGATAGCTACCCACTTATATAGACTTCCAACTCCATCCAAACTCTCACAATCAACTGAAGTAAAAATTAATGCCCTTGTTTACATAAAGATTCGAACACCGGACCTCCAACACACTAAATCCTTACCACCTAAACCAGGAGGCTCATTCTGATATGAGTTTACCAAAGATAGAATATAACCCAATCTATCAAGGATAAGGCTAAGATTAGGAAAATAACAAAATTTCTAAAAGTGAGACTTGAACCCTAGACCTCAAACACATCATCAAATCACCTAACCACTGAAGCAGATACATATTTATGTTAGGTATTTTCAGAAACAGAAACAAATTAAGTAGGGCGTTACAACTCTACACCCTTAAAAGAAATTTTGACATTGAAATTTACCTGATTCGAACGGATGAGGATACTACTGACGCATCGAGTCCTTAGGTTCTCAGGTGGCTTCCTTAGTGCCATGATTCTGCCATAAAACCTTTACCAATAGAATGGACTTCCTCCTCAAGGCCTTAATATTACGATCCAAAATCTAAACCGGCTCTTCCTCAAGAGTCAAATTCGGTCAAATCTTGATCTCCTCAATAGGAACAACGTGTGATGGACTAGACTGGTACCACCTCAACATCAATACGTGAAACACATCATGGACAAGATCTAACTCTAGAGGTAGCTCCAATTAATAAGCGACTGGTCCAACATGCTTCAGAATCTGATACAGTGCAATAAACCTAGGGCTCAATTTGCCCTTACAATCGAATCTCAAAACTTTCTTCCACGAAGAAACCTTAAGAAACACGAAGTCACCTACAGAATACTCAATATCCCTCCTTTTCAGATCTGCATAAAACTTTTGTCTTCCAGAAGCCGCCTTCAGATGACCCCGAATCAGTCTAACTTTATTTTCAGTCTCGAAAACTAACTCAGGACCCAAAACTCGACGCTCACCCAACTCAGTCTAATATAGCGGATTACAACACTTACGACTATACGAAGCCTTTTAAGGTGCCATTTGAATGTTAGACTGGAAACTGTTATTGTAAGCGAACTCAGCCAACGACAGAAAATCCTCACAACTTCCTCAGAAAGCAATCATACAACTTTAAAGGATATCCTCCAATATTTGTATCACCCTCTCAGATTGACCATCGGTCTGAGGATGGAACTCAATACTGAAGTCCAATATCGAACCTAAAGCTTCATGCAGTTTCTTCCAGAATCAAGAAGTGAAACGAGAATCTTTATCAGAAATTATTAAAGCAGGAACCCCATGCAGTCTTACAATCATAGAAATGTAGAGCTTTGCTAACTTTTGCACTGAGTAGTCAGTCCGAATCAAAATAAAATGACCAGACTTGGTCAATTGATCCACGATGACCCATATAGAATCTTTCTTAGTGGGTGTCAAGGGCAACCCACTAACAAAGTCCATCGTCACTCGTTCCTATTTCTATAAGGGAATCTTAACAGGGTTGTAACAAACCTGAAGGCAACTGGTGCTCAGCCTTAACTTGCTGGCATGTCAGATAATGAGCAACAAAATCTGTAACCTCCTACTTCAAACCTGGCCACCAGTATAGTTCACAGATATCCTGATACATCTTATTACCACCGGGATGCATAACATAAGCGTCTCCCTCAGAATCGACTGTCTCAAATCAGAATCATTCGGTACACAAACCTGACCTCGGAAACACAGAACCCCATCTTTATTCAGCCCAAAATCAAAAGTATTGCTATATTCAACTTGATGAAATCGCTAAACCAAAGACTTATCCCCCAATTGCTTAACCTAATCTGATCAGTCCAAGTCAGCCTAAGTTGCAACTCGGCTAACAGACCTCCATCATCAAATAGACTAAGACGAGTGAACATCGCTCTCAAATCAATCATTGCTCTACCTGATAGCATTAGCCACTACATTGGCCTTACTAAGATGATACTCAATCGTGCAGTCATAATCTTTAAGCAACTCAATCCATCGATGCTGTCTAAGATTCAATTCTTTTTTAGTAAGGATGTACTTGAGGCTCTTGTAATTAATGTAAATAATACACCTCTCACCAAATAGATAATACCTTTAGATTTTTAACGCAAAAACTACAGCAGCGAGCTTGAGATCATGAGTCAGATAATTCTCCTCGTGTGGCTCAAGCAGACGGGATGCATAAACCACAACCTTACCATCTTGAATCAGTACACATCCTAAACCAATGTGCGACACATCATTATACACTACAAACTCTTTACCATATTCAGGCAGTATCAGAACAAGGGCTTCAGTCAAAATAGACTTGAGATTCTCGAAGCTCGATTAGTATGTATCAGTCCAGACAAAAGGAACACCATTGTATAGAAGTTTAGTCAAAGGAATTGCAATTAGAGAGAACCCATCGATAAACCACCAATAATATCCCGCAAGACCTAGAAAACTACATATCTCAGATACATTCTTAGGCTATTTCCAATCAAGCACAACCTCAACCTTTCTAGGATTAACTCGGATCCCCTCAACAGAAACTACGTGCCCTAGAAAAGTTACCTCTTACAACTGGAACTCACACTTGCTCAACTTAACGTAGAGTTTTTTCTCTCAGAGTATTTAAAGTACTACTCTAATATGCTCATCATGCTCATCCTCAGTCTTAGAGCAAACCAGAATATTGTCGATGAAGACCACGGTGAACCGATCCAGATATAGCTGAAACACTCAAATCATCAAATCTATGAATGCAGCTAGAGCATTCGTCAGACCAAATGACATAACTAGGAACTCATAGTTCCCATAACAAGTCCTAAATACTGTCTAATAAACATCTGTTTCCTTAACTCTAAGCTGATAATACCCAGAATGAAGATCTATCTTTAAGAACACTAAAGCCCCTCAGAACTGATCAAACAAATCATCAATCATCGAATGTGGATATTTATTTTTTATAGTCAATTTATTCAACTGCTGGTAGTCGATGCACATTATCATGTTACCATCATTTTTCTTTACAAACAAAATCGGTGCCCACCACGGAGACACACTAGGACAGATGAAACCACGATCTAAAAGCTCTTAAAGTTGAACCTTAAGCTCTGTAAGCTCTTTTGGTGCCATGCGATATGGAGTTATAGATACCAAAGCTGTACCCAGTAGAAGCTCAATGCTAAACTCAACTTCTCTATTCAGAGGTAAACCCAGTAACTCTTTAGGAAATACATTCGAGAATTCCCTTACAGTTCTAATATCTTTGGTAGAAGAGTCCCCAGAAACTAAAACACTGACAAAAGCCATAAATGCCTCACACCCTTTTCGAACCAATTTCTCAGTCACAAGAGCGGAGATCACATTAGACGTATAATCTCGACGCTCACCGGTCACAACAATATCCTTATCATCCTTGGTTCTCAGAACGACCCTCTTAGTCGTGCAATCCAAACTAACCCGATGCTAAACTAACCAATCCATACTAAGAATTAAGTCGAACTCCTCAAACGATAACTCCATCAGATTTGCCAGAAATACAACCCCTTACACTTCTAACGAAACATTCCTATAAAGTCTATTAACTTGAATAGACTACCCAACAAACCCAGTATAATAATCTCACTAGAAGTACACTTCACAGAAATCCCCAAGTTTTCGAAAATAGTACTAACAACATAGGAATGTGTAGAACCTACATCCATTAGAGCAGTATATGGAACACCAAAAATAACAAACGTACCCGTGCAACATAAACCAGTGCAGGCTGCTTCGCTTTAGTTTGACTAGTACCTCTGTCCGGTGCTCTCTCTCCTCAGCCAGTACCATTACTACCCCTAGTCGGTCCACGGCTCTTAGGTGGCTGTTGAACTGCCCTTTGAGGCTATTCAAAACCTAATCTTGAAGCTTACATCTGATCAACTCACTATGGACACTCTCTAATACGATGCTCCAAAGATCCACACCTCAAACAAGCCCCTAACCTCTTCCAACACTCGCCCGGATGCCATTTACCATAATTGCCACAGGGCTGAATCCTAGTAGGAGCAACATGAACCCCCAATCTAATCGGCCTATCAGGTCTAGCCCGTTTCTTGGGCCTCTGAATAGAACTATAGGGCTCCGAGTCCCTCTTATTCTTGTCTAGCTCACGGTCCCTATTTTGGCACTCCACGCACTTAACCTCCTCAACGATTTTTGCCTTATCCATGAGAACAGAAAACTCGCATTCCCTCTGCAGAGCAATCAATACCCTCAGATTATCCCTCAAGCCGTCCTCAAACCGAAAACCACCACTGATACACCTCGTCATGAAGCAAAGAGACCGCACCCTTTTATTTTTGTTTGAGACTACAGTCTATATCATTCATAATCCTCTCAATGGCCTCCAACCAATACTCAGCCACAGTAGGGGCGACTCTAGTGACACCCCTAAATAGCTCAGCTCCGTTGGACTGGAATTGTTCAGTTACCGACACGGGAGTCCTAGAAACCGTTATATTTTGGAAGTCCTATTTGTATTTTCAGGAAAATCTTATTTTCATAAAATCGTGATTTTAATTAAACGTCACGGTAAAGATAAAAACGCATCCAAAACCAAAATAAACCCAATAGTCCAGAAAGTGTGTTAAATTACAAAACTCCCAAAAATAATCATTAACTAAATAAAACCATTATTTAACGTCAGTTCATAAACTTGTGGTCATCGTGGGACTCTGCCATATCGATACCCCTAAGTCTGTGGATTATCTGGACAGAACAAACAAACAGAGTGAGTTTTCGTAACCTCAGTGTGTAACCCAATAGAAATAGACATGCCATTCATACAGATATCACATACACATTTAGATTCAAATTTAGATTCGGACTTAAGTCCTTTACGGATATAGATAACAGAAACAGATATGTAGAACAGACAAACAAAATCCTACCCCCATCCTCTACACACCAACTCTGACCATCCCATCACACCATGTAGGGTTAAAAACACCCACCCAATCCTACACATCACATCGTATCATTATGGCACATATCAGATAATATGCAACCAAGCTACCAAAATATAGGCGATGATCGCCATACAGAACACTTCCTCTATATATGCAATCTCCACCCCAAACATAATTACAGATTTCAGATACAGAAATATCATGCTTAACATGCTTGCATATAAATATCATATATATATATATATATATAGTAGAATAATCAAACATGCATAATAGTGTCCTACTCAGAGCAACCTATTAGAATACCAGATCACATAATCTAGGGTTTGGTTAGCCCTTACCGGCCCTATAGTAGGCCCACAGTCAATCGGACCGACCCGTATGACCCTAGGAAAAATTTTAGAATTTTAGGCCCACACGCCCAGATTGGCTTCGCCCGTGTGGCCCACACGGCCATGTCCTGTGCACAGCCATGCATCCGTCGCTCATACAGCCAGGCACATGCCTGTGTGGCGTCGATAAAATGTTTTTTTGGCTTTTGCCAAAACTTGGTTTTTCATGTTTTGGGTACACACCTAGAACGTTTTTGTCGCGAAACCACTTTCGAGACCACCGGCACCTAAAAACAGTGTACCCAATACCTTTAACAACCAATTTATGAGTGTAACTCGATTTAACCAATTACACAAAAACCGACTCACCGCTAACAAAAATAACCACGACCTCAAATCTAACTGTTGTAGTGAAATTTTTCGCCCCACAACCTTCACCTGAACACAGATTTGATGGATTAATCACCGAATAATGGTTTCCAATTAACACTGTTAGTATCTCAAAACTTACCGTTAACGGAAAATAGATTTCTACTTACCGAACCAAAAGGAGAACCCGACAATTCCAACAACACGATTGAACAACAAATTTCACGAACCGAAATGAAGAAGAACAAAGCAGAGGTTTGCAGAGAAGGAGAAAAGAAATGTTAGAAAGGGGAAAAATTGAAGAAATTTGCTGTAAGAAATTTTTGGAGGGAAAATAAAAAATAAAGTAAAAATAAAGATAAAGGATTTAAAATCCCCCAATATCCTAGTAAATCCACCACTAACTAACTGATAACTACCCACTTATACAGGCTTCCGACTCCATCCAAACTCTCACAATCAACCGAAGCAAAAATTAACACTTTCGCTCATGCAGTGATTCAAACACCAGACCTTATACAGACCTCCAACACACTAACTCCTTACTACCCAAACCTACAAGCTCATTCTAATATGAGTTTACTAAAGATAGAATATAACCCAATCTACCAAAGATAAGGCTAGAATTAGGAAAATAACAAAAATTGCAAAAAAGAAACTTGAACCAAAGACCTCAAACACAACCTCAAATCTCCTAACCACTAAAGCAAATACATATTTATGTTAGATATTTTCATAAACATAAACAAATTATACGGGGCGTTACATCTCAATTAAATAAAAAATGACGCGTAATCTTATAATGAGACCCATGAATAACAAATAACAATTTTATTACTAGCACATTAATCGTATTTATTGTGTAACTATTTTTTGTAATCAAAGAACCTAATTGGATATTTGCAATTTCAAAAAAAAAAATCACCGTTTGAACAAATAAACAATATACAAATAACAAAAATATATTTTTTAATATAAAAAATTACAGTTTAAACATTTAAATATAATACAAAAGCATGCAAATCATAACAATACGGAAATAAAATCACAATAATATATACAAAAACATGCAAATCACAATAATATCACTTAAACTTTTTTATTCCTATACATACCAAAAATACTAAATTGTTTTATTCACAAAAGAAAATTTTATTATTACAAAAATGAAATTATTATTTTATTACACATACCAAAAATTCAACATGCAATCTCTAAAGCACTCAAATAACATTAAATAATAAAATTTCAGCACAAAAAATATTTAAAATGTTAAAAGACTAATGTTGAAAATCACAAATAAATTATAATTACATAAAAAGCCCTGAAAATTAGAAATTTTTTTTTAATATTAACTAAGTAAAAAACAAATAAATACATAATAATTACAAATAAAAATTAGAAAATACCACATATTTTTTTGCCATACCATTTTAGTATTTAATAATTTTCTTTATACTAATTAAGTAAATAATAAATAAATAAATAAATATTATTAAAAAAAACATAACACACCTACTACTTTCTTTCTTTCCAACACAAAATCTCCAAAATCCAAACTGCAAAACTCTTTTTTTTTTCAACACAAAGGGAGGCTTATATATGAACTTTTAAGGGAATTAAAAATGGGGAAATGGGGGCCAATTTTGGGGGTGAGAAGAAAAAAAAAAGAGAAATGACCAGATAGTGGTATCGCCTGACCAGAGCCCTCCTCTCTTGATAGTGGTGCCGCTTGGCAAAAGCCTTCCTCCCTTCAAATTTTTATTATTTTTTCAACCTGTATATGATTTGTATTGTGCTCGATTTTTTTCTCAACCCGAATACCGGTGCCACTATATGCCTACCCTTCAACATTAAAATATGTTTCTTTAATATAATTATTGGCTAATGATGAGCGACTGTTGGTAGGGAAAAAAATGGTGGTGCTGTCACCTCTTGGCACAGTTTATTACACCCTATTTTGGTACATAATGCTATGGGATTATCATTTTGGGGTTTGATTAATTTTTTGGTATTAAAAGGGTAAAAAAGTCGGGTTATGATTGTTACTCGGATTTCTATCTCCACTCATGAAAATTATTTATTTTTTTAAAATATAAACTAGCAAAGAATTAATCATTATTATTGATTATACATATTTTAATTTAAAAAATTTAAACCAATTGAGTAATTGTTTTTAACATTATTTTTCATTCACAAAGATTTTCGAACTGTAAAGCAAGATATCATCAATGTAGATTAAAACAGTCTCTATAATAAGCTGGAAGATTTTTATCATTGCCTTCTGAAATAATGACGGGGCAATTTTTAACCCAAATGGCATGACCTTCCACTGGAAATGTGTTAGGAATACAAAATCCTATTTTAGCTCTATAATCAGGATGAATTCCTAATTGCCAAAATCCTGCCTTAAGATTTTCCTGCTTTAGCTAGACCGGAGAAAAGAGAATTTCTATTTGGCAGTGGAAATTTATCATCCTGGAGGAAATGATTAAGAGGTTGGTAATTGATAACCAATCTTAATTTTCCTCTGACTTGCTCTGACCTTTTATTCACATAGAAAGCTTCACATGCCTATTGAGAATTTGATGGTTCAATCAAATCCTGCTGTTGAAGTTATTTGCATTCTTGTTTTGCTAACAACAAATGATCTGGATTCATTCCCATGTGACTGGCTTTTGTAGGATTGATGTCTTCATTTTTCTTAATTGGAAGGGTAATGAAGAATTCAGGATTTTTCCATAAAGGGTTAGGGCATTTGAGAAGAAATTCTGAATGAGAATTTGCACATGATTTTTCTATTAACTCTTGGATAATCTGGAAGATTTTTTCTGTTTGAATAGAAAAAAGTTTAGGTGTGGAAACAAAATGTTGAAATAGGTTTTTAAAACGTACTCCATCAGAAAGGATTCTTAAACGTTGGGCTTTTGTGTAGAGGTCAAAACCTACTACAATATATTTTTCTGGGAGTTTTAAACCCAAAACTATAGTTTTAACACAACAGCTTGGGGAAAACTGAATGGTAATGGGTTTGCTGATCAAATGGGTAGATAAAGGATGATTTGTAGCAGAATTAAAATACCTGACATGTAGCTTCCACCATTCTGAAGGTAAAACATCTGGATTCATGATGGTTTTTGCTGCTCTAGTGTCTATGAAGGCAATTATAGTAATAGGCCTACTATATTTGTCTAAATAAACTTTTACAGGAATATGAGGAACTAGTATGACGCTGTCACAATTTTTTAGGACTTAGATTTGGGCTAGCATCATATGAACATCTGAGTAATCTGATTCTGAATTTGGAATCTCATCAGAATAAATAGGAATAGCACAAATAGTCCTGTCTGAAGGTTCATCTTCAATAGAGCAGATAAATTCTATATCATCTTCTTTTTGAATTTTGATTCCTGCTTGTTGAACCATTTATGCAATCTTTGTTGCTCATTTCCTGTTCTTTGGATAATCTTTTGAAAAATGTCCCTTTTGATTGCAGATGTAGCATCGATCAGACTTTGTTGTTGATCTCCGCTTTTTTCTAAGATATCTCTATTGAGGCTTTTTTCTTCTTCTTTTCCATTTTGAATTTTTTTGGAAAAGAATATTTTTTGAAATGTCTTCTTTTCTTTGAACGACAATCACATATCTTATCTTTTGAACATTTATACTTTAAATGAGATTCATCATATGCTCGATCAATTCTTTTATCACAATGAAGATAATCTTTAAATATCTTCCTTCTATTGCAAATATCTTCTAAGGCAATAAAGACTTCTTGCTAAATTTTTCCAATTGTTAATTGAAGGATATCTCTGTTTTGCCTTTGGAGAGCCTGATTAACTACAACTTCTAAAGGAACTGGAATGGATGATAAAATTACTGGCTTCAAATTGGAATTGAGATCTAAGGCACAAAATAATTTAGTCATTATTTTAAAATACCTGGCTTGATCTCTCCTATCATAAGAACAACATTTTCTTTTGTAGAATTCCCTTCTCTTGAGGGTTAAAATATTATCTAGATTGCCTACAAAGTGATTATGGATAATTCGTATTGGCTGGGCAAGATCTTGAAGAACCAAGAATTACATTTGATCATGTTGGCTAATTAAATTCCACCAATCTCGCAGCATGCCCATAAATCTAGAAACAAACTCCATGAGAATGTTGCAATTACTGTCTTCAGTAAACTTACAAGTTTCAAGCCAAGAATGGAACTCTTGAATCCTATCTGGCTATTTTCCTTGTGGAATATCATCAAGACTAAAAGTGGTTCTTCTAATGAAGGTTTTTTGTGTAGAACGTTGTTGTGAAGAAGATGATTTTGGTGCTTCTTGCATCTTTTCATCATCTGATTATTCTACCTTTGGATGAGTTTGTAACACCTTTAAAGGATTTTCTTCTTTTGATTGACTTTCTAATTCTGATTCTGATGATGAATTGGAATTTGAACAATCTGTATCAGAATTTGATTGTTGATCTTGAAGTGGTAAAATTGAGATTTTTGGAATCATGACTTCATTATAATTCTTTAAAAATTTTGTTAAAGGATTTTGATTTTGTTGGATCATCAAAGATTTTGAGGCTTGTTTTGAAGGAGGCAACTTTGGAGGTGACTTGCCTATAATTGGTCTTTTGCCAAGTTTAATTGCTTCTTGGTGAGCTTATTCCTTTTTTGTTGCTTCAGTTCTTTCAGCTTCTTATTTTTTTATTTCTAGAAACACTTCATAAGTGCTTAGTTTAGTTCTTTCTGGAAATTTTGGAAATGAGATATGAACTCCTTCTGCTGGAATAGTGTTCCTTTGTTTGATCGAAGGAAATAATTCAACTATTTCTAATCTTGGAGATGGTGCTGGGATTTTTCCAGTTTCTTGGAGTGTATTGATCTATTCTTTGAGATTCTGGATTTCTTTTTCTCTTTATGCCAGATGAGAAAAAAAATCTTATCTCGGTGTAGCTGGTTCTTTTGCCACGACATTTAATCTTTGTTTTAAGAGATTGATAAGATCTTTCACCATCTTTGTATTATCATCTTCCTTAGCTTCAACTACTAAAATATTTGAATTAATCTTCTTCAAAGCATGGTTCTGAGCTAAGGCATTTTTAGTCTCCAATTGAGAGTGACTTCTGCCGCACTTATTTTTGCAGGTGCACCAAAAATGTTTAGTTGAATTTTTAAAGGAATATTTGGTACATGGGTGTAATTTTTCTCGGTATATTCATCAAGAGGTGGAAATCCTTGTTATATGATTTTTTTCAAAAGGTTGTAACATACATATAGCAGTGATTGGGTTTTGTTCATGCAAAGGGTCTTTCTGAACCCATTTACTGATCTTTTTATAACAAGGCTATGGGAAAGGTTTTGATTCTTTCTGAGGTTTTGACTTTTGAAGGGGTTTTTTATCTGGTAGTTGATTTGGAGGTGGGATGTTGTTTGTTTCTGGAAAAGTTTTTTGAACAGGTGGTGGTAAGGTAGCAGAATAATCAATAAGATATACAAACTTGCCATTATCCTCACCAAGTGGACTAATTGTTGGATCTCCGTTCATCCACCTTTCATAAAATTCTGATTGGGTAGATTTCTTCTTATTTTTCTTCTTACCTGGCTTTGATGCTAAATGATCCATACCATCAATCCATGGATTAAACCTGTTATTAACATATGATTGGCATGGACAGTCTAGATCCCAATGATAATGTCTTGTCTTTTCATCTTTAAACATATACAGAGGTTTTCCTTCAGCAGAAAAAACTCTGTATTAATTTTCTTTCAGATCCTGGTTCGCAAAAATCATAGCAGCATTCTGGATCATCTTTATCATGATTGATTGTTGGATTTCTCATAGGCTGCATCATCAGTTGAGTAGGAAATATTGAAGGACCTTTGAGATCATGAAGATGATCATGATCAAATTTTATCTCACTGGTCCCATCTTCCTTGGATAGTATCTGACTTTTAGTAGTCTGGATGGGTTAACTATGCTCATGAAGCTTTTCATAGTTAGTAACCCATTTTTTGGGAGAAGCTTGATTATTTCCTTTCTCGGTATCTGTCACAGAACATGAGCACAATGGGGTTGATCATTAGTGATGACTGATAAACGCTAATTTATACATATTTTTACCTCATACTTAGCCTATATTTTAGATGAATTATTATCAATTTAGTGAGAATTGATGCTCTTAATCCTTCTTTTTCATATCTTATACTCAGGAGAGCATAGGGAAGAGAAAAGAATAGGAAATTGACTGAAAATGAGGAAAATGGGCCAAAAATGATATAACACACGGCCCAAGGAATCACCACACGGCCGTGCCACACGGCCGTGCCATATGAAGATCACACAGTCCAGCTCTCGACAAGCACGGGCAGGCCACACGGCCGTGCCAAATCACATGGCCTTTGTAGAAGTCACACGGGCGTGGCACACAGGCATGTTCTAGTCGTGAGGAAGAGGAATTTCACTCGAATTGGGATACTTGGAGGCAACTCTAAGGGTGTGCTTATTTCCCCACAAAGGGAAGTATTCTTTGCTGCCAACACAGAGAGTGAAAGTAGAGATTACTCGCAGGGAAGCTGATTGATTCATCCCAGAAGCCGGAATTCTGCAGCAATATAGAAGATCTCCCTAAATTCCTTCAGGGGTTTTCGGGTTCTTTTATGTTTTGTTATTTTATATCTTCTGAGATGTTTTCTTTCTTTATTATGAACTAAACCCGTCAAATACTTGAGGGGGATGAAACCTAAGATGAATCTTGCTATTATTTATTCTTGAGTTATATGATAAATACTTGAGTTGTTCTTAATTATGTGTGCTTAATTCTTGTGTTAATAAACCTAGGTATTAATTCAAGAAATAGATGTGCTTAGAGCAGAGGAGCAAAAGTCCCTGTGATAAGAGTAGATCTACCATAATTAAGCGGAGTTGCATGCAACCCTAGACATAGGGCGACATAAATCTGCCGGATTAGGGTCAAACCTAATATGGGGAACCATAGATCGAATTAATGCAACCTAAGGAGTTAATTAATAAAGGAACTTTAATTAACAACTTAGGCCTAGTTGCTCTACGCCTCGACGGAGGGTTTAGCATAGATTAGGGATCTCTACGGATCAAGTCAAGTGAATAAATCGTCTAGCTCAAGAACCAATAACAAGTGAAGTCTAGGTGGATCCCCCCTTAAGTATTGTCCTTATCAATTAGCTTTTCCCTAAAAAGTCTTCCCAATTTACTCTTTTTGCTTCTCTTAGTTTAGTTTTAGAATTAGTTAAACAAAACCCCTCTTTAATTTTTAGGTTAAATAATAGAAATGAAGTGAGTAATAGTACTTTCGGTTCCCTTGGGTACGATACTCAATCTTATCACTAGACTATACTACTGTCGACAGGTGCGCTTGCCTTAAAACGTCGTGATATTAGTCAGTTTAGGTTTGATCAAGTTCTTCATAAATTTTATTACTTCATATCACGCGAATATCAAGTTTTTGGTGCCGTTGCTGGGGATTTAACTGAAATATTACGAAAGCTTGATTTCTATTACTTTAGCCATTAATATATTTATTTATTTATTTATTTTTATTTTTTATTTTTCTTTTCTTCTTATTTTTTTCTAGGTTTTCCTAAGTTTATTTTTTATTTTTATTTTATTTTATTTTTTATTTTATTTTCGTTTTTTTAATTATTTTTTCTAGGTTTTTATAGTCTATGACTAGAAACAACCCAACAAGACCACTACTTTTTGACGAAGATTTAGAAGCTACAGTTCGCAGAAATCGCAGAGAAATTAGACGAAGCCTACATTATCCAGAGCACGAGCCAGAACCTACAGAAGAGATGGAAGCAAATCAAAACATTCCACCACATCTAGCGCTACCAGCAGAACCAGTAAACGAGGATGAAGCTCCTCGAACTATGTATGATTATGCTAAACCTAGTTTGATTGGTACTCAAACTAGCATTGTTAGACCTGCTATTGCTGCTAATAATTTTGAACTAAAACCTAACACTATTCAGATGATTCAGCAGTTTGTGCAGTTTGATGGTTTACCGGATGAAGATCCCAACGCTCATTTAGCAAACTTTTTGGAATTGTGCGATACTTTTAAAATTAATGGCGTTTCTGATGATGCTATTCGACTAAGGCTATTTCCATTCTCTCTGAGAAACAAAGCCAAACAGTGGTTAAATTCTCTATCACGAGGCTCAATCACCACATGGGAACAGATGACAGAAAAATTTTTACTTAAATATTTTCCTCCTGCTAAAACAGCTAAATTACGAAACGATATTTCTTCCTTTGTGCAGATGGATTTATACGATGCCTGGGAGAGATACAAGGATCTTTTGAGAAGATGTCCTCATCATGGACTACCTTTATGGCTACAAGTTTAAACCTTCCACAACGGTTTGAATCCATCCACACGACAAATGGTTGATGCAGCCGCAGGAGGAACAATTAATAATAAAACGCCAGAAGCAGCTTATGAATTTATTGAAGAAATGTCATTGAATAATTATCAGTGGCAAATCATGAGGACAAAGCCGACAAAAGCTGCAGGAGTTTATAATATTGATGCTGTTACTATGCTTACTAATCAGGTAGAACTTTTAAATAAAAAGTTTGATAATTTTGTTGGTTCTACGCAGGTACAGCCAGTTATGCAATGTGACGCAACTCCAGGAAATATGTTCAATCCAGATTACTCCTCTTACAGACATGGCATGGAAACCCAGCAAGTCAACTATATGGGTAATAATTCTAGACTTCAAAATAACCCTTATAGTAATACTTATAATGCAGGTTGGCAGAATCACCCTAATTTTTCATGGGAAGGACAAGGAAATCAAAGACAACCGCCCCCTCTAGGATTTCAACAGCCACTATTCCAACAAGAGAAAAAGCCGAATCTTGAAGAAATATTTACCAAATTCATGGCCATGTCAGAAACCCGTTTCCAAAATACCGAAACAGTACTAAGGAACCAGCAAGCATCTATTCAAGGACTTGAAACTCAAATAAGCCAGCTCGCCAAGCTAATCTCTGAAAGACCGCAAAGTGGGTTACTAAGCAACATTGAGACTAACCCTAAGGAGCAACTCAATGCCGTGGATACGATAGATGATGAGGGGTTAACCAAAACCAACCTAAAGCCATGCAAGGAGCCTGTTGTAAGTAAAAGAAAGGATGAGGTAAGTCCCAAAGATGAAATTGTCAAAGAATTTAAACCTCGTATCCCATACCCAAACGCGCTAAAGAAGGACCGCACAGATCAGCAATTCGGTAAGTTTCTTAAATTGTTAAAGAAATTACATATTAACTTACCTTTTGTTGAAGCAATTATGCAGATGCCGGAGTACGCAAAATTTTTAAAGAAACTTCTCATAAATAAAAGGAAGTTGGAAGAAGTATCCATAGTGGAACTCAACGAGGAATGCTCAATTATTCTCCAAAATAAACTGCCAACCAAACTGAAAGATCCAGGGAGTTTTACTATTTCTTGTTTATTTGGTAGCCTAGACACCAAAAATGCTTTAGCTGATTTAGGAGCTAGTATAAATGTCATGCCTTATAAACTATTTAAACAACTAGGTCTTGGAAAGCCTAAGCAAATTAAGATGAGCATTCAACTAGCTGATAAAACTATTAGGTCTCCTAAGGGAATAATTGAAGATGTGCTTGTCAAAATTGATAAATTTATATTCCCAGTTGACTTTGTTGTTTTAGACATTGATGAGGATAGCAATATACCCTTAATTCTAGGGCGACCCTTTTTAGCAGCTGCCAGAACAATAATTGATTTAGGAACAGGTGAACTTACACTACGTGTAGGTGATGACAAAGTTACTTTACAAGCTCAAAACGCAATTAAAACTGTTGAGAATAATATAGTCACGAGTCCTTGTAAAAACATTGAACTCACCACTCAACCTTCTGTGCAGGATACACTTCACATAAAGGCAACCCAATCACAGACAAGTCCATCTAATGGAGATGCACCTGAAAAGCGAACGCCTCAGATCGAGGAACTAGATGAGTGGCTAAACTATCATGAAAGACCCAAAACATGTCACACTAACCCAGAGCATCACCAAGAAGACCTTCAGGTAAAAACGTGTCAAATCAAGGTAGGGGATAAGGTACTTCTAGGGGAAGACGACCCTCGAATCTTGAATTCAAAAGAACATACAAGTGACATACCATACTTCACGGTAGTGAAAATCTTCCGTTATAGTATAGTAGAAATAAAACATGAGTCACTCGGCACTTTCAAGGTAAACCATACTCAACTCAAATCATATGTTAATAATAAAATTGCAAGCAGGATAGAAGAGTATCAACTCTTCAACCCACCGTGAATGAACAAGCTTAAGAAAAGTCGAGCTTAGACTATAAACAAGCGCTTCTCGGGAGGCAACCCGAGCAATAACTTAGTAACTTTTCTTTGTTTAAAATTTTTCTAGTATTTTTATGCAACAACTAACATTTTTTATGCAGAAATTTAGGCCACACGGCCAGACACACGGGCGTGCCTAAGGCCGTGTGACATCTTAAAATAGAGACACGGTCGTGCACCCAGACCGTGTACAAACAGAGCAGAAGTTTCCCAAAAGCACGGGAGGTCGACAAATCACCACGGCCGTGTGATATGGCCGTGGCAACTTTACGAATTCCACACGGGCTATCAACAATTTCCCACGGCCGTGCGACATGGCCATGGCAACCCTGCAGTATCAACACGGGCTCACATAACGCCACAAGCCCGTGTCCCCAAACCGTGGCCAACACTATCAAATCAGACACGGCCGTGTGACTACCTATACGACCGTGCGAAAAAGCGAACAAGTTTACAATGGTCGTGCAATATGGCCAACACGGGCTAACCCCGAGACACACGGACGTGTGCCTCTATTCTCTCATTTGGTTCTATTTTTTTCTCATTTTTTTCCTTTATTAGTTTCCTTTTTACTTCAAAATTTATTTTTATGTTTAATCCTTTTAATCATTACAGTATTAGTATTTTTTAGAACTTAGTTTATTATTTTTCTGTTATTTAATTGTCTATCTTTCATATCGGCCAATCCCTAACGAGTAATCTCTATTAATCCAAAATTTCCACGACTAATTAAATATTTTCGCAGTCTCAAAAAGGAGCTCTACAGCTCATATTCAAAACGGAAAAGGGAACACCCTGTCACAAACTATCGACTCTTCCTCACAAATTCATCCTACATTCAGGAAGTTTCAATTCTCTCCTCATCTTATAATATTATACTTCTCTTGCTATTTATGTATCTTTGTACATTAAGGGCAATGTACATCTTAAGTGTGGGGGGGAGGCTTACTTTAAATTTCTACATTATTTGAAAAATCCCTGAATTTTTTTTTCCTTATGCTTTGTTCTCAAATAATTCTCAGTCTCTTATTAGGAATTAATTCTGATTGATTTATGATTTCTATTGATATGTTGACAATTAAGATATAGGTACTTGTACTTTGATTATTCAAACTTTAAAACATTAAGGAATCAAGCATGATAAGTTGAAATTTTTGAGAACCCCTAATTTTTGCATAAGTTATTTTCCCTAATTTTAAGTATTATCTTGAGATTTGAAATTCGTAGGATTGACATCAAAAGCCATAATTCTGGTGAGATTTTTGAGCCTTTTTTAGCATACATTTTCTTCGTGCTCACTTTTATTATTGCTTTGAGTGAGTCAATACTGAATTGTTATTCTAGAACTTGCTTTGATTATACATGTCGAGACCACATCATTGATTTGATATACTGAAATGATAAAGGCACCTAGGATTTAACCTAATTACTCCACAAAAAGCCTACCTCCATAAATCTAACCCCTAGTAAACCCCATTGAGCCTAACAACCCATTCTTTGACTCACCTTCTAATTATTAACCAAAAACCCATTTTTCGTTGAAACCCATTCAATTACTTTAACCCCTATTTTTGTCGAGATTTGAAGTGAATTTTTATCTAGCTTTACTCTCCTCTCTAGTTGTAAAATTGTAAAGTTCCAAGTTATCATATTTGATTTAATCGTTCCAAAAAAAAAAGAAAAAAAAGAAAGAAAAAAAGAAAAAAATGAATGAGTAAGTCAAATTCAATTGTAACTTGTAATAGTTGAACAAGTTTTTGCATATTTCTATTTTAAGGCTACCAAGGTAGAAATGATAGTATCACAAGAATTAGCTGAGAAATATGTTCCAGTGATAGAGATTTTTCTAGCTAGATAATTTTTTAGTTCAATCTCGATTCTAACCTTCTTTTTGCAGCCTGTGACAACACCCCTAACCAAGCCCCGTTACAACCATTAAAAGACCTTTTGATCAATGTATCATATCAAACTATAGTGGTGGAGATTTGATTTTCTTGCAAGCTTATGGTAATAACTTTTTAGGTTGACTAAGGAGTGCTTAAATTTTGAACCCTAAACACTTCGAGTAGATAGAGTAAACCTTTAGTGAGGATGTCAACTTCTGTTAATTAAGATGGAGAGACAACTACTTAGAAGGAAGGAAGAGACTTATGTTTTCAATGATAAAATTCTCAACTTAGAGTGATTGAGTCTTTAATGTTCTTCTGATTGAATTACTCATTGTATGATTACCTGTGGACTAGTTTGAAACATTATTGATAAAGATTGTAGGTTGAGAGGAATAATTCTTATTTAGGGATTGAGATTTTGCTTGAGGACAAGCAAAGGCTTAAGTGTGAGGGTATTTGATAAACGCTAATTTATACATATTTTTACCTCATGTTTAGCCTATATTTTAGATGAATTATTATCAATTTAGTGAGAATTGATGCTCTTAATCCTTCTTTTTCATATCTTATACTCAAGAGAGCATACGGAAGAGAAAAGAATAGGAAATTTACTGAAAATGAGGAAAATGGGCCAAAAATGACATAACACACGGCCCAAGGAATCACCACACGGCCATGCCACACGGCCATGCCACATGAAGATCACACGGTCCAGATCTCGACAAGCACGGGCAGGCCACACGGTCGTGCCAAATCACACGGCCTTTGTCGAAGTCACACGGGCGTGGCACACGGGCATGTTTTAGTCGTGAGGAAGAGGAATTTCACTCGAATTGGGATACTTGGAGGCAACTCTAAGGGTGTGCTTATTTCCCTACAAAGGGAAGTATTCTTTGCTGCCAACACAGAGAGTGGAAGTAGGGATTACTCGCAGGGAAGCTGATTGATTCATCCCAGAAGCCAGAATTCTGCAGCAATATAGAGGATCTCCTTAAATTCCTTCAGGAGTTTTCGGGTTCTTTTATGTTTTGTTATTTTATATCTTCTGAGATGTTTTCTTTCTTTATTATGAACTAAACCCCTCAAATACTTGAGGGGGATGAAACCTAAGATGAATCTTACTATTATTTATTCTTGAGTTATATGATAAATACTTGAGTTGTTCTTAATTATGTGTGCTTAATTCTTGTGTTAATAAACCTAGGTATTAATTCAAGAAATAGATGTGCTTAGAGCAGAGGAGCAAAAGTCCCTGTGATAAGAGTATATCTACCATAATTAAGCGGAGTTGCATGCAACCCTAGACATAGGGCGACATAAATCTGCCGGATTAGGGTCAAACCTAATATGAGGAACCATAGATCGAATTAATGCAACCTAAGGAGTTAATTAATAAAGAAAATTTAATTAACAACTTAGGCCTAGTTGCTCTACGCCTCGACGGAGGGTTTAGCATAGATTAGGGATCTCTACGGATCAAGTCAAGTGAATAAATCGTCTAGCTCAAGAACCAATAACAAGTGAAGTCTAGGTGGATCCCCCCTTAAGTATTATCCTTATCAATTAGCTTTTCCCTAAAAAGTCTTCCCAATTTACTCTTTTTGCTTCTCTTAGTTTAGTTTTAGAATTAGTTAAACAAAACCCCTCTTTAATTATTAGGTTAAATAATAGAAAGGAAGTGAGTAATAGTACTTTCGGTTCCCTTGGGTACGATACTCGATCTTATCACTAGACTATACTACTGTCGACAGGTGCGCTTGCCTTAAAACGTCGTGATATTAGTCAGTTTAGGTTTGATCAAGTTCTTTATAAATTTTATTACTTCATATCACGCGGATATCAATGATAGTAATCAAAAGAGAATCTCCTGTTCCATGCTTAGAGAGAATGAAAGCATAGTCTTGAATTCTGTAAACAATATGATAATGCAACGTAGCCACTATTGCTGATAGAACTTAGGGAGCTCCAACAATCTGGATCTAGACTTGAAGAGTTGAAAGCAGATTTGTATCTGTTAAAGCCATCGTAAAGTTGGGGAAAAGAGTGACCATGGCAAGGCCAAAGTGTAAAGTAGCCTCAATAGTAGCAATACAAGCATGTTGGTATTCCAAATATATGGAATCCAATAATGCGATTCTTGCACCAACAAGTTTTCCTTCTGCACCATTGTAATTTAAGGCAATATGAATTGCTCCAAAATGAATATGGGAATAACCTGCCCGTTGCCATTCTCTGGGGAATTCAGGTGGGATTTCAAGTGTAACAAATTGCTCTTTAGAAGAAGCAGAGATAGGGTGACTATCAAACCGTGAATCTTGAATATACTCCTTTGCTTGCTTGGGAGTATTATGTATTAAAGTTTTTATGGACCGAATGGGAGAAAATGGGGTCTTTTTATAAGTAGAGTAAGGGTTTACTTGTAACACTCTAAACTCGGCCTAGACGTTATGGCCGAATTTGGTGATGTCACATGAGAGTGTTTTTGGAAAACGTATTATCCATAAAATCATTCCAGATTATTATTTTTACTCATTCCGAGAAAAACGTGTACTGTTTGTCTCACGTAAAAATATTTATCTCTTTCACGGAAGCTTTTGAAAACATTCTATTTTCAAAAATCGTATTTGCTTACGAAAATCCTAATTTATTTCAGAAAAAATCCTTACTAAGCTGTGTTGCAGTAAATAAACTCAAGTTTAACAGTTCAAAACCCAATTTAAAGTTCAGAACAGTCCAAAGTCCAAATTTACATCAAATACTCCCAAGTATAAATAAAAACAATAAAAGCATAGAAAACCGCAGTACAATAGTAAGTATAGCAGTGGTCACCGTTGAGCCCTCCGTTGCACTGATCCATCTACTGCTGGGGATTACCTGACAGATAAAATAAATGAAAGGGGTGAGTTTTCGCAAACTCAGTGTGTACATCCCCACAGTACAGTATGTATACAGTCAGATAACAGTTAACAGACATAATTCGGGCTTGAGCCCTTTACAGAATCAATGTGGGCATTGGCCCACTCAGAATAGAATCAGATATAATCGGGCCTTAGCCCATACAGATAACACATGCATATCAGATCAAAAACAAAAATCACGCCCACCAACCCTACACATCATCTCCGTCTAACCCTATACACCGTGTGGGAATAAAATTGACCCACCTAGCCCTACACACCAAGTATGGGGATAAAATCAACCCATCCAACCTTACACACCATAAGGTACCGTGAAACGGCACATATCAGAAATTTACAGCGTAGTTACCAGATAACAAGCTAAAAGCCTTTCAGAATCTTCCTTTACTTCATCAACAATCCCATCCCAATGCAATGCATCATAATATCATGGCATGCTATAATGCAAATAACAATAACAGATCATTTAATCAAACAGATACACATGCTCATAGTAACATGCTTACACATATATCTCAATATCAGAACACAGAACATGGTCTAAGATATCCTTATCGACCCTATAACAGGACACAGTTGACCAGGGCGACCTGTGTAACGTTACAGAACATTTCAAAAAAATGGGCTCACACGTCTATGTGGCCTGCCCGTCTGGGCTTACACGCCCGTGTAGCCCACACGGCCCAAATTAGCCTTGGCCGTGTGTATCATACGGCTTGGCCCAAAATCTTACACGCCCATGTGGTTCACTCGTGTGGACCCACAAGCCTGCGTGGCCCATACGGCCCAATTGGCCAAGCCCGTATCTCGCACACGGCCACGCCAGCCTCATACGGTCGTGTCTGTCACGCCCGTATTGCATGCACACGGCCTGGCTCATCGATCACACGGTCGTGTCTCGTCACACAGCCTCTACACGGGCAGTCCACACGCCCGTATGGTGTCGACAGTAGACTTTTTGACTTTCACCGAAACGCGATTTCTGTGCAATCAGAGTACACACCTAGTTTATTTTAGACGTATTTACCCTTCTAATGCTTCCAGAACCTATATCGATCATTTTGAGTCCAAAATCAGTCACTTAAACGTTAATCGATTGAAAACTTAATGAGGTACTTCGACCTAAAACCATTAAATCACTTACCTTGAACAGATACCAACAAATTCTCGCGCCTAACTCGTTGCTCAGAAATGAATAACAATCCCTTGATCAGTTCTTAATCATCCAAAGTAATCCCTCTTATATCGTAACTAATAACCATAACAAAACACAAGAATTAAAACTTACCGGACCGACGCCAAACAAATTGAATGGAAGGAAAATAGAAGAAAGGGATGGAAGAGACAAAGTTTTGGCAGCAAGGGGTTTTAGGAAGAAGAAACGGCAGAGAGTTTTTCTTTAGAACAAGAGGAAACCGAAAATTGGGAACAATGGGGTTCAAAAGTTCCCTCAATCCCTTGCTTTCCTCCAAAAATCACTCCCTCACTCCCCCATTCTCAGAATTCAAATCCAACTCAAACACTCACATGTTTGGCAGCAAAAATAATGTCTCAGTAGCGACTCAAACATAAGACCTTACTCATACTAACACTCATCTTATCCATCAGACCAGCAGGTCCATTCTGATATGCTCTTACAAATTATTACTTATAAGCCTGTTAACCAAGAGTAAGGCTTTAATCAAATAAAAACCAAAATTTTATCCAACCTAAGGCTTGAACTTGGGACCTCTCAGCCACTTCCCAAAACACTTAACCATTGAAGCAGACATATATTTGTGCCAAATTAATGCAAAACATATATTTATGAATTTTTACACTACAAATTCACAAAAAGTCGAAATCAAGAATTTTGGAGCGTTACATTACTGTAGGAAGATCTGTAGGCTGAACTTTATCTTCATCTCTAAGATAATCTATTTCATATAAAGAAGAAATTTTCTTTGCGGAATGAGACCTATAAGGAAAACTAGGTAATGAAATAGAAGTAGAAGAAGTAGAGGGTCTTGTAAGCTGATTATCTGACATAATGAAGGATGTTCTCTCTTAAGATTACTTGGTTGAGGCAAAACTTATGAGTTTTAAGCAAGTTAAACTAGCTCTGATACCAAATAATGGTGAGGAGATTGGACGAGATTCAAGAAAGAAGAACTTGTAACAGGTATGCTATGCCAAAAACACAGACCATTCCTCTCGGTCATTCAAACAAGCACTGCCTTTTAGCTATAAAAGATACATACTTGAAAATGATTTACTGCAACTATTCCACTGATGCCTACAATGGTCTCAATTAATAACATTTTTTTTTTAAAGTTGCTTATGTGTATATATATATATATATATATATATATTTACAAAGTTGATTATATTTTTTTTCCATTTCTAACGACTAAAAGATCAATATTTCAAATTTGCACTTGAAATTTTTTATATTGAGAATTAAATTTTTTTTCCATTAGATTTTAAATTTGATAATTATTTTTATTTTGGAGTTTGAATTTGATAATTTTTTTTTTACATTAATGCATGGGTTTTAATTTTATTCAAATTAGATTCTAAACTTAACAATTATTCTAAAAAAATAATAAAAAATAATTTTGAACAAAAAATATATGTTTAACAATGTTTTTCAGCTTAAAAGTGCATTTCGAGTTTTTAATAAATAATAAGAAACATACCCTAATTTGAATAAAAGAAAAAATAATAAAGTCTCAGTATGAAAATATTTGTCAAGTTCATGATTTAATTTGGACTAAAAAATTTCAAAAAACTTTAATGTAAAAATAATTATCAAATTCAAAACTCAATTTACATAAAAAAAATTAAACCAATATAAAAAAAATTAACTTTAATAAAAGACAAACTCCAAAATTGGCTTACAAAAATCCAAGTATTTCTGAGCTCGTAGCTAAGAAAGCACTGATACCAATAAAAGGTAATTTGGATAATGAGGTTGTTTCTTTGAAAGTAGGTAAGCTTATTTGCAGGTTTAGCTCAACTGGTTGGGAATAGTTTGGCAGCATCAGAGGGACTGTCTTTAAAGCGTAGATGATCGAAGGTAATGCATGTAATTGCGTTTGAACATTGAAGGTCTATTTCTCCACATTCTTTTTTCACCTTACGTTGGGCTGAACGACATTTATATTAATAAAATTTTAATTCTTTTTATAAATATTTTTAAAAATTATTTTTCAAATAGATAAACAATAACCAATGACTCTTATGTATTATTTTTGAAAAATATTTTTATATAATTATTTTATTATATTAAATATTGAATATGTATTTTATATTATAAAAATAAATTTATCTATAAGGTATATTGGCTGAATTTAAATAGCCATAATTTTATTAAAAAATTGTTCAAATATCATGATTAAAAATTACACAATCCAATGGTGGAACCCATGACCTCATCCGATTCAGATTTATAGCTTGCCATGTGTCATCAGTTGTTTTATCTTCCTTTCCTATTTTTCATTTTCATTCGTATCTAATATCTATTGTTTTTTCTTTTAGTCTCCCTCTTGTTTAAAGTTTCCAGTAAAATTTTATTTAATTTAATTCCGTCGCCGGAGATTAATGGGTTTAGCTATTCCTTTTTACAATTATTCAAGCTAGCTTTCTGTTCACGATAAGAGGAAAATGACGACCATATGTTACTGTCACCGATGGCAACTCTGATTCTTACACATGCATTCCTTATAATATTTTTTTATGGTTTTAAAAAACTGATTTTTGAAAAATTATTTATTATTTGAAAAAGTTAATATTTTTTATTTTGGAATGAATTTGTGTAAAATGTTTTTTTTATTACTTGACAAATTATCTGAAAATATTTCACAAAAACTGTTTTTAATGAAACAAATATACATTTGAGATTTTCTTATCTTTTTATTGTTTAATTGAATTTATTTTATATTTATAAATTTATATTTTACATTCCTCTTTATAAAACATACATGACATAAATATATTTTTTATAAAATATTATAGTGTAATTTCTTTTTAACAATCACAATTTATTTTATTATAATAAAATATTTTATAATAATCAATGTCATATATAAACTTAATAATAAATAATCCTTAATTAAAAGTTAATTTAAATTACATATGTGAGAGTACATATTGATATGTTAGAGTTGTAAGGGATAAATGAAGCTAAGCATTATTTAAACAAATATTCATATTTATATAATTAAAATACTCATATTTTTATATTAGGTTAAAATATGTCAGAAGTCCTTATACTCTTCATAATTTTTAAATTTAGTCCATGTACTTTTAGTTTTGGGTTAGTCCGATTTTTTAAATATCAAAATTCAAGTTCAGCTGTTAGCATTATTAAAAATATTTTGTTAAATTCAAGTTTATTATAACATCATTTTTTAGTTACATGAATACTGAGTATTTTTTATTTAAAAATGTGACATAAAAAAATTGACCAAAAAATTTAACAATCTTAACAATTAGAATTGATTTTCAAATCTAAGAAGTAGAGTGATTATATTCTTGAAAATAAAAGTATAGGGACTAAATTCTAAATTTGTGAAGAGTACATAGACTTATGGCATATTTTAACCTTTATACTATAAAATATTTATTATTAATATATTTATAATTTTAATAAATATTTATTATTAAAATAAAATTGAAATATTAAATAATTTATTAAATTAATATATTATATTAATAATTTATTATATGATTAGATATAGATAATTAAATATGTATGTTTAATAATATTAAAAATTAGAATATTTTATATTAATATTTTTATTAATTTTAAATATTTTAAAAATAAAAATGTATTATTAATATAATAATATTAAGCTTGACTTAAGCTAATTTTTATGTAAAAATAAAATCACCCATAAAGGAGCTCTTTTTTGAAAAATAATTTGTGCTTATCAAAAGGGTAAGTCATTTTACAGGAAAAAAATGATTTTATTTTTTGTTGACTTGTGACTCATTTTCTGTTGACTAAACTATTTTTCATGAAACAAACACAGGAAAATACAGAAAACATTTTTTGAAAAGCATTTTTAATGACAAAAATTGAAAAGTTGACCTTCTTTATTTTAATTTACCCAAATTTGTTCCTCGCATCTTATAAAAGGTAAAAGATTAATTAGATAATGTTGTTAAATGTTATTGTTAAAATTTTAATTTAAAAATCAATAATTTAATCATTTATATATTAAAAATTAATAAACATTAACTTTTTAAGAATTTATACATTAAAAAATAGAAAAAATCAACCATTTTAATTTCACGTGTTTTCTGTAAAGCGCAACAAACAAATTTTGACAAATTAGTAAGGTAATCAATTTTGTAGTGGTAATGCCCGTATTAACCCAAACACTCTTTTCAATAGTAAATCAAAATAACCTATTTTAAAATTCATTTCAATATAAATATAATCGATGTTGATGTCAATCAAATTTATTGTATTTTAGTTACTTCAACTTAATACAAACAAGCAATAACTAATAAATATGTTGGAGATAAATCCGATTAAGCAACAAACAAGTAAAATAACAAAGAGATTGAAAAGGTTGAACACAAATAATTTACGTGGAAAACCTCTTCTGAAAAGAATAAAAAACCACGAGAAGAGAAAGTTTCACTATAACAGTAAAAATGAATAGTACAAAGATGAAGAGAAAACTAAACCCTGAAACCCGAAATAAGAACCCTCAAAACATAAACACAAAATTCTCTGAAAGCTAGTAAAAGCTAATACCTAAATGTGTAATGGGTTTTTTCTAGGGTAAAAAAATACATATTTATAGGCTAAATTCGTAGGTCAAATAATATTAAAATAATCTACACTAATTAGAGTTCAACTGAAAAAATACTCAAAGTTTAACTAGGAGAAAAAAATCGAGAAAATTGCATGACACATTGCCATGTCGCGATGTCCCTTGTCGTGTCATCGTGACGTTGTTTATGCTTCTCCCATGTTTTCGTCGTCACAATGTCTCATGGCTCCTCGTTGCAACATCACTATCTGTTTGTACCTAAATTTGACCAAAATGCAAGACATACTCCAAAAATCTTCACCTTGACTTGTATTTCCATAATGCCTTCTTTGCCCAAGTCCACTACGAGCCTATCTCGAACTATGCAGGATATTAACTAAGTCAAAGTTGTGTTTGAACTTTGAAGCTAGAAGACTTTTAGTCTTCGACTTGTGCACTGCCAAATCAAACTTGTGAGTCTGATTTTCACGAACACAGTGCTTTATCTTTTCAAAACCTACACTCAAAAGAAAACCTCTCTTATACGAAATGGTCATACCTTTTTCCCTTCTATGACCAAGTTGCATCCGCTTCAAACGAGTCGACTTCTACTCCTTAATAGATGAGGGATGTTCTATTACGTTGGTCTCCGTTGATCTTTCTAGAACATAAAGACTGTCAATCTTTTTACCTTTTATCAAAATGAGAGCCCCACAAGATACTTTAATGCCACTTGACTCAATGTTAATTCTACAACCCTTTGAGTTCAAATTTTCTAAAGAGATGAGATTTCTCTTTAAATCAGGTGCATAACTGACATCTGACAGTATCCTGATTTTCCTGTTGTGCATCCCAATCTGAACAGTACCAATACTGATTACCTTACTGGGTGAACCATTCATCATACGTACAACTCCACCTTTAACTGAATTGTATGTGGAGAATCAGTCCTTATTGGGACACATGTGGAAAGAAAACCTCGAATCCAGGATCCACTTGGATGTAAGCTCGGAGCTTTCGCTTGTTGACACCAACAAGAAATTATCGCCTTTATCATCGACCAAATTAGCACAAGCTAAATCTTCCTCGTTGTTTTCAACAACCCTTTTATTTTGCAGTTTGTAACAATCTGTCTTGATGTGACCTAACTTCTTACAATAGTGACATCTCTTGTCTGGCTTCCTTGATACTACCAAAATCTAGGCTTGCCTATCTAACTTGCTATCTAAACCAAACTCATTGTCGAGTTTGTCCTTTCTCAACAGATGACGCTTCACATCCTTAAACGAGAGATTATCTCTGCCATAAATCAAATCTTCCTGAAAGACTTGTATGAAAGAGGTAAAGAGCACAACAGTAGCATAGTCTGATCTTCATCGTCAATCTAAACCTCAATATTCTTTAAATAATTCAAAAGAGTAATAAATTGATTTATATGACCTCTAAGATGCTCACATTCGTTCATGTGGAACGTGTACAACCATTGTTTTAACACCAATCGGTTAGCCAAAAACTTTTTCATGTAAAGGGTTTCTAACCTTTTCCACAAAGTGTATGTCATTGTATCTATCAACACCTCATGCAATACATTATTCATGAGGCACAACTGAATTGTATATATCACTTTCTCATCAAGCTCTTCCTATTCTGACTATTCTATATCCATGGGCTTCTTCTTTGTAACAACCTTTTTCAGACCATTTTAGAATAGTATTGTTGTCATCCAAAGTTGCCATAGACTGAAATTTATTATGCCATCAAAATTTTCAATGTTGAACATTGTTGCTGTCATCTTTGAACGGGTTGAATGCAAAAATTTAACTAGCTCTGATACCAATTTATTGGGGATAAACTCGATTAAGTAACAAACAAGTAAAATAAAAAAGAGATTGAAAAGATCGAATACAAATATTTTACATGGAAAAGCCCATTTGAAGAGGATAAAAATCACGGGTAAAGATAATTTCACTATAACAACAAAAATGAAGAGTACAAAAATAGAGATAAAACTAAACCTTGAAGCCCGAAATAAGAACCTTCAAAACATAAACACAATTCTTTGAAAACTTGTAAACGCTAATACCTAAATGTGTAATAATTTTTTTCTAGGGTAGAAAAGTGCCTATTTATAGGCTAAATTGGTAGGTCAAATAATATTAAAATAATCTACACTAATCAAAGTTCGACTGAAATATATACTCATAGTTTAACTAGGAGAGGAAAATCAAGAAAATTGCATGACTCATTGCTACGTCGTTTCTACTTCTTCTCTGTTTTTGTCATCGCGTCGTCGCAATGTTGCTCACTGTTTGTGAATAAATTTGATCAAAATGCGAGGCATACTCTACAAAATTAAATGGGCAAAACCATATATTGAAGAGTTAAGCTTTTTTTTGTGGCAAATATAATAATTAAGCTTATTTCTCTACTTTAGCCTGTTAAACGAATTGTATCCTTACTTGATAAGATACTTTAGTAATAGATTATAGTGCCATAATACCTTCGTTACCATAAAAAGAAAGTAATATTTAGGATTTAGAGTCAATAATATGTTATAGCATGAAATTTTATAAAAAAATAAAAAAAAAGAATAAAATTATGATTCTGATATAAGCAACCTTAACATGATGATATTAGAGTTACTTTAAGATAGAATGAAATGAACGATGACACAACCTAAAAATAGCAAAACAACTCAATATGAAATGCAATATATAAAAGACTAATTGCTATAAATGAAGAAAGTGAAATATGGAAGGTTGATAATTCAACCTAACAACCTTAATTACAAAATATAAGTACAAATACAAGCACATTTGATCACATCTAATTACAAATGCATATTTATAAACCATGACAACTCACTTTAATCACATAAATATAAGTGAATATGTATGGATGGGGTAAAATTTATTAAATTCCATTTATTTGAAGTCGTCAAATTTCAAGTTTGAAAAATTAGTTGACTTGCGACGAATTTTTAGATAAGATATAGACATTTTTGGGTTAAGATGTCTCACAGTGCTCGAAAAGTTATCTCTTCACTTTACAACGCACTTGGAATAACTCGATTAGAGTCCAGGAACTCAAGTTATGATTATTTTAGTGAAGACAGTGCGATCAAAATTTCTGGAAGAAATTATTATGGGAAATTACGAGTTTCAGGCTTTAATTAGAGTTTAAGTCCTATTAGGTTTGATTTTTAGGCTTAATTTTTATTATATATGAGCCCAAATTATATCTTTTAGGTTTTATATTATTATTATTATTTATTTATTCGGAATTATAGGATATATTTTAAGTATTTAAAGTTGTTTAAGACTTTTATATTTCTTAGTCAATAAGAAAGTGTAGTTCTACTGAAACTATTTAATATTTAGATTAATTAGAGTTTCATTATACTTGAGAGTTTTATTTGGATGTAATTATCTAGCCTATATTGTAACAGCCCGTTTTTAGTGAAATCGGAACAGTGGTTTTGGGACTACAAATCAGAGGTCAAAAAATTTATTTTAATATTATTTTTAATGTCTACAACATGTTAGTGGTCTAGTGTAAAAATTTTGTGATGAAATTTTGTCGTCTGCATGCTCAATTTGATAAAAAGGACTAAATTGTGTAAAGTGCGAAAGTTGTGTTCTAGTAGGTATAGCTATAGAACCTTAAACTATGAGTCTTTATGTGGTAATTAGACCATAAATATTGATAGTGGAATGTCATTTCTTGGTATAAGTGAAATTATGTGTAACACCCTCTAACCCCAAACCGTCGTCGGAACAGGGTTACAAGGCATTACCGAACTGTACACTAATAAACGAGCAAAATCGAGACATAAATTTTAGTTTCAATCTAAAACCTTCTAATTTCCATCAAATAGTCCTTAATATGGGCCTACGGGGCCCAAAATAAGTTTAGAAAGTGATTTGGGGCTAAATCGAGAACTTTGGAAATTTTTCTTTAAAAATAGGGGCACATGCCCGTGTGGTCTGCTCGTGGGGATCCCATGGCCGTGGGGCCAGGCCGTGGGCAGATCTGACTTGCTACACACGACCGTGTGACTAGCCCGTGGGCAGATCTGACTTGCTACACACGGCCGTGTGAAACACTGACTTTGCCACACGGCCTGGGCACACGCCCATGTGTCTTGGACGTGTGAAAACATGATTTTTCACCATTTTCAAGCTACTTTCACCCACTAAACATACCCAATTCATACCCAAATCATTGACTTATAAATCTTAATCAAATACCATTCATTTCATTTTCAAACTTAACAAAAATTCATTCATTCATTCCAAAAACTTCTTAAGGTTTATAAATCACATTTACATTCAAGATATAAAACATTTACAAGTGGCTAAAACCAAACCTAGTACATGCCACATTTCCAAAACATAGATACATCACCAAAATTTGAGCTGAAGCCGGGATTGATTCAGATGTTGAATTGGACTTTAACTTGACCTAACCTGCGCACGGAAAACAACCGTATGCTGAGTATTGAAAATACTCAGTGGTATTATCATAATTCATTTTATGTCAACAACACAATGGCATAACTTACATAGATAATCAACAAATCATACATATAATTTCATACCAAGCCAACATAATTCAAATAATTGATTCAATGTATCATCATTGAGATTTCAAACAATTCAAGAACATTTGTTTCCTTTCACAACCACATATAATTATCTAATTTACTTATCAAATATGAACAATTCATGAACCTTTGGTTTATGCCTTCATTCTCATAACACAAGTTTCATTTCACATTTCATATCACAAAATTTCTTTCACTTCCAATTCAATAATTCAAATAATCAAATTCAAATTACTTAATCATTTCACTTATTTATCCCTATTAACATGACTCGGACTTTGGTGGATACACGGATCCAACCAAACACACCAAAGTGGCGACCAACGCCTCATCGGATAGTTCGAAGTAAATCTATGACACACCACGTGTCTCATCGGCTGAGCCGAAGCAAAGTGGCGACCAACGCCTCATCGAAACTATCCGAAGCAAATCTATAACACACCAAGTGTCTCATCAACTCGAGGTCGAAGAATCCCTGAACACTTCCAATCCTATGGCATGCCAACTATATCCACTAAGCCCGACTAGTTACTAGGGTATCAAAATCACTTAGTAATTTCACTTTCACTTCAAAATTCACTTATCAATAAACACTTTAGTCATATTTCTCACATCTTTCTCATTTCAAACATAAATTGTTTTCAATTCATATAGTCATACATTTTCACCTTGATACAAATATAATTCACAAAACAATTCCACACATATATATAAATATACATATTCATCAATTATACCTAATCACATTCAAATCAAATATCACTACTTGTCTCAATTTCAATTCCATACATATACATATAATAAAATCAAACATATAACAATAAATAACATGAATTATGATAATACAAACCGATATTTTCTCGAGCTACTCCTCGATCACTTTTTCCTTTCCCTTCGTATTTGTCGTCTCAGTTTCCTTGTTTGCTAGAAAATTAGCATAATTCTAATTAATTAATAACACACATATTTTATATAAAATAATAACTTTCCATACAACTTTTGCCATAATACCAAATTTGTCCTAAACACATTCATCTTCTTCCTTTTAACAATTCACACATTTCCTTATTCAATTTGCATCAAAACTTTAATATAACTATTAAATTTTTATCATTTTTCCATAATTTCAAATTTCTTTCAATTTAACCCCTAAAACTCAAAACTTATAGCCTATTCTACAAATTAGTCCTTAAATCAATTCAAGTCAATGATTTTATCAATTTAATCCTTAATTTCATCATTTGTTCAACATGAAACTCACTCAAATATCTATCAACTTCCAATATTTCCACACAACTTCAAGAGTACTTTACTCTAGAGCTCCAAAAACATCAAAATCACAAAGAAATGGACTTAATTGACTTACCAATTTAACTTCTAAGTTTCCAAACCCTAATTTTTCCTTTCTTCTTTCTTTCTTTCTTTCTTTTCTTTCCCACTTTCATTTGTTTCTCTGTAACTTTTTCTATCTTTTTCTTTCTTTTGTTTCTTTAATTATTTCATTTATTTACTAAATTAATAATTAATAATAAAATATCTAATTAATACAAATAAAAATAATACACATGTATTTTACACACATATACACATGTATTATCCATCACCATACACTTGTCACCATCACAAATAAATAAATAAAACATAATATTACATGATTTATAATAATAATAATAATATAATAAATAATTAATTATCTATTACTTAATAAATAAGTAAATACATACATGTTATACATTTGTACCAATAATGTAAAAACACATGTATTTATTCTCTATCTTACACATATCACTAATTTGGTTTAATTGCTAATTTAATCCCTTAATATTTTTCTATTCTTTAATTAAACTTTTATACTCTATTCAATTTAGTCCTTTCTACTAATTATTTCTAATTAAACTAAATTCACTTAATCAAGATCTAATTCAACTCATAATTAACTTCATAAATATTTTTAATAAATATTTACGGACTCGTTTTTCCTAAGACGGAGGCCCTAAGACTCGTGTTTCTGGTACCCGTGAAATTTGGGTCATTACATTATGAATGTTTTTAAAGGTTATAATAATAAATTGGTGAATAAATGATAAATTAAATAAAACAAAACCAAGTTATCATCTTTAACTCCTTCTTCAAACGAAAATACAAAGAAAAAGAAGCCATGGAAACTTGCTAGGTTCGGCCATGGAGTTTTGAGTGCATGTAAGTGCGCTTTTATTCAATTTTTAATGATTTTTATGTTTCCGGGATCGTTGTAGCTTATCTAGTTAGGGCCAGGACTAATTTGCAATATGGTTAAAAGTTTAGGGTTTTCCATGAGAGCATATTTTTTGTTCTTGAAGTTTAATAGAAGAAAATGAATCCTTGTTGTTAATTAAACAAGTTTTGTTAAGAGAGTTTTAATGAAATTACCAATTAGGGGTTAAATTGAAATATGTGTAATATTCATGGTTCAATTTGTGAATTAATGAAATGTATGGGCTACTATAAGCATATATGATATTCGGATAGGCTTGGGTAAGGATGAAATTGCATGAATTTCATTTTACTAGCCTAGAGACTAAATTGTAAATAAGTTAAAAGTATAGGGGCAAAATAGTAATTTTTTCAAAACTTGATTTTTGGATTAAATTGTTTAGAATGAGGTTTAAATTAGTAAACTTTGATTATATAGATCAAGAAAAACAACGTGCTGAATTATATCGGGGAAAAGATAAAGTGTTAGAGTAATTGATCGATTTTCTCCGTACGAGTTTGAGGTAAGTTTGTATGTTAATAAGCATTAAATTATATGTGTTTTAAATGCTGTATTATTATAATTGTGATGATACGACTCCACGAAAATGTTCGACAAAGTTCCGACTACGTAGATATCCGGTTGAACCTTAGAAATATATAGGATACAAATGACATGTCATTAGGGGTTACCCTGTTTTGGGTGCTGGTCTTGTACATCCTACCGGTGGCTGAGTTTTGGCATGTGTTACGGTTACTTGTCAGCTTGTGTGAGCAGTACTGTGTAGCTACGTCTTGACCGACAGCTTGTGTGAGCAGACCCAGTGATGGCTCGAGAGTGAGTATCTATATGAGATATGAGATAGAGGTGGTTTCGACCACATATTGGCACTTAGTGTGTGAGATACCTAAGTATCTGATAGTATTCCTAATGGTTCAATGGGCACAATGATGATTTGAGATTACATGAGTTCGATTCGAACTAGTACAGGTATTTATGTGAAATACGAGAAGTGATTTGTATTTGATATATAAATACATGGCTAACATGATTGTGATTGTGTGATAGGCTTTGGGCCAAATTAATTTGCATCTATGCTTTTATTTTTGTTTATCTAAATTATGGTTGATTTGGTAAGTTTTATTTATTAGTCATACGAGCTTACTAAGCTTAATTGCTTACTCTGTTTTAATTTCTGTGTTTTATAGTGATTTGGAAGCTCGTTCGATTTGGAAGTTGTCAGAGATCGCCTCACATTATCAAACACTCCTTTTGGTACTTTGGACTTTAATATTTTGGTTAAATGGCATGTAAAGGTATTTTGGCTAATGTTGCCTATATGTCTCGCTGAGTTTTGGCCATTGGAATTGGGTTGTTAGGTGGCCATATATTTTGATATGTATATATGTATAAATGGCCTTATGATATGTGGTGTATAGTTGCTATATGAATGCATTGCTTGTAAAATTGTGTTTTGGCACTAAATGGTTGGAATTGAAATGAGTATGCATGCTAAGTTTTAGGCACAATGTCTCATATATATATATATATTTGACCATTTAGGTAGACTTTGGAAGTATATTTGGTATGTTTTAAAGTGGTCAAATGAATGTGCTTATGAATATCATATTGTATGTGTGGATATTACATGTTATAAACTTGATATTGGTTGGTGTTGGAATGTTTATTTATGCAATGGTTGTATGTGCATTGTTGAGCTTAGGTTGGTATCACATTGGGTGAGAAATATGGCTTGGAAAATGGCCTATTTTGTCCACACGGGAAAATACACAAGCATGTGTCTCAGTCGTGTGTGATACACAGCCATGTGTCACGGCGTGTGTCCCCTGTAAATTCTATAGAAAGTAAGTCAGTGAGTTACATGGGTAAGCACATGGGCTTGTGGTATGGCCGTGTGGCTCAAGTCAGCGAGTTACACGAGGTCGGACACGGGCTTAGACACGACCATGTGATCCTATTTCGAATGCCCATGTGGTTTGAGACATAGGCATGTCTTTCACATAGCCTGGCCACACGGGCGTGTGTCCCCTGCATATTGAAAAATTTTAATGTTTTCCCAAAAATTTCTTAAGTTCACGATTTAGTCTCGATTTGTTTTTAATGTCTATTTTGGGCCTCTAGGGCTCGTATTAGATAATATATGATTGAATTTGAATGGTTTTTGTTTGAATGAAAAAAATGAATATGAAATGTATGATTGTATGATGTATAAGTCCGATAATGGTTTGTAACCCTATTCTGGCGTCAGATACGGGTTAGGGGTATTACATATATAAAGCCCTCTTCATTATTCATTAAAGGATTGATTGATTCATTAATAAAATTTTGAACTCTTGTAGTTAATTTCTTTCATAAAAGATTACTTTTTTTTGTAATCTTTAGAAGTGAATTTTTTCTCAATTTTCTTCAGGTAATCGTGGGAATCTATTCTTCATTATCCAATTTGCCAAAGACTATTTTTTAGAGGGTTGATTAGAGTTATTAATTGAATTTGTTGGGGTTTATATCTCAAAGGGTTTAGTTGGACAACTGTCTTTTATCCATATCCATTGGCTTATTTGATCGATCTTCTTCCTTTTAATTTTTGTTTTCTTTATTTGTGTAATAGCCCAATTTTCAGTGGTGACAGAATAGTTGTTTCAGGACCATAAATTTCTATCGTGTTGGCTCATAAATATTATTTTTAGAATATTTATAGAGTCATTAGAGTCTTATTAAAATTTGGTTTAGAAATATTAACGTTTAGATAATTAATTAAAAAAAGGACTAAATTGAAAAAAGGTGCAAAAGTTAGTAATTAGTTAAGTAAATGACTAATTAGTTTATTAACCACATGAAGAGGGACTAATATAGCAATTAGACCCTAGTAGCTAAGGTTGGACGTGAAGTAAAGGAAATTAATAAATTAAAGTGTTTTGAATGGCAAAATTGTAATTAAAATGAAATTAAAATAAAATTTAGTAAAACAAAAGGCTTTCTTCTTCATTTTTCAATTCTCCATTGTCGAAACCATAGAAAGAACTTGGGAGAATCAGTTAAGCATCTAGGCCTTGCATGTGAGTTCAATTCTTAACCATTTCTTGTAATTTTTATGTTTTTGAGATCATTGCAACTAGGTCCAATTGGCTCGTACCTTCGTTTTTGATTTTGTTAAAAATTGTCGTAGTTGCATTGATGAATATTGATTTTTTTATGAATATTATGTATTTAGAGCCTTTATTATGCTAGTTGATGGACTTGTAAAGAGATTTTTGTTAAATCTTGATTTTTGGTTTAAAATGTGAATAAGTCAAAATTTTAGGGTTTGATTGTGAATTTGAGGTTTATTAGGAGCTGTTTGAGGGCTTAGTATATTTGGATAAATTATTGACTTGAGAAAAATTAGTTAATTTGATGAATTTTGAGTTAAAGGACTAAATTGAAATAATTGTAAAAGTTTGGGGTAATTGTGTAAATTTAAAAATAAAAGGGTATTAACTGTAAAATGGATTTGAAATGAAATATATGCTAATAATTAAGTAATTTTACATTATAGATCAAGAATCCATAGATATTCAGGGAAAAGGAAAATTGGCAGAGTAGTCCCTGAACTTCTGCAATTTATGCGATTCAATCCAAGGAAGTTCGTTACATGGTTACTATTAATTTTATTGAATATTCTATACTAGTCATTATTGGTTGAATTATGGATTTTATTGAGTTATGCTTACCAAAATAGAAATACAGTGATTATTCGGGCTTTGTGCATAACAAGCTTTGTGCCGGTGATTATTCGGGCTATGTGCCTAGCAGACTTTGTGCTGGTGATTATTCGAGCTAAGTGCCTAGCAGGCTTTGTGCTGGTGATTATTCGGGCTAAGTGCCTAGCAAGATTTGTGTTGGTGATTATTCGGGCTTTGTGCCTAGCAGACTGTGTGCCGGTGTATTGGAAGTTGCATTTAATTGGATAGTTTTTCGTGAATTATTAAAGGAAATTTATATTGACCTTACTAAGCTTGTTGATGCTTATTAGTTTGATTTATTCTTGTAGGACCTTTGTAATCATTGCTTTGATTAGATCGACTTGGAAGCTCGCACACTATCATCAACATCTCTGTAGTCATTTTGGTTCTTATTAGTTGGTTTAAGTGGCATGTATTAGGAAAGGGTCTATAGTACTTGAATATTTTGTATGGATGTAAATATTAGAAGTAATTTACTATGCTTGTTTCTAGTAAAAATAGTTGAACTTGTGTACTTAATTAGGTAAACCTTTTTGGAACATATATATATGAAGAAATTGTATATATCTTTTGGTGTCAAATGATGATGATTGAATACTTCAAGTATGCTATGTGAATTAGCTTGGTTATAAGTAGTTATGATGCTTAATTTTTTTATAAGTGTTTGGTATGTTTGAATATATGGTGAATTAGTATTGGTTGTGAATGACATTTATGTGTGTTAATGTTAGTAGTTGAATGGCAAGATTTGTACCATTTGGTATGTTTTGGTAAGGAAATTCAATGATAAGTATTGATGAAAATATGTTTATGTCGAAACCATTTTTTTGAAAAACGACGGTCGACTTGAGATTTTAAAAAATGATAACAAAAATGTGGGAGTCGCCACCAATCCTTTTTGTTGAGGTGTGATTGGGTCACCTCGAAAAGTGATTGTTTTTGGTAAATAGTTCGATTTATCAAAACAATGATTTGGTCCACGAAAATCAGAAAGATTGGTTCCGGAGTCGGTTACACACGAGGAAGGATTAGCACCCCCGATACGCCCAAAATTGGTACCTTGTTGATTAATTAGTGTCTTAATGTCGAAGATTTGAAAACTTGAAACAATTTAAAATACGATCCCTCTTTTAATGCCTTAAAAAATCGTTTGGATAAATTGAATGTGTGTCAAAGGCTGTCCCGTCTTAAGGTAAAATGTTACATCCAATACATTAGGACATAACACCTCAACCTTTGAGGCTAAAACTCGCCTTTTATTTGAAACTCATGTATTTAGTTTTAGAGGAATATTCGGATACTTAGAGTGAACGAGAGAAATCGAAACCCAAAATGTTAGGGCACGACCTCCCGAATTTCTAAATACAGAATATAACCTTGATTTAGAAAATCTTATCTCGAGATAACAAAACGTCACATCCAATGCGTTAAGACACGACATCTCGAATTCTCGAGAATGAGTTTTTTATTCAAAATTTATGTATTCGATTTTAAAAAGGATATTCGGTTATTTAGATTAAATGAAAAAACCGAAACCCAATACGTAAGGGTATGATTTCCCGAATTTATAAATACGGAATATTGCCTTTGTAAAGATGAAATTTTTATATAAAACATAATATAATTTTGCAGTAAAGCTTGAAAAGGGGTTACAGTGTTAGTATGTGTGGTGGCATAATGATGATAGCAATGATAATCGCAGTGATAATAACGAATAACGTAACTTTGCGAGCATGCGAAAGTAGCTACATATGTAATGCAATAATAATGAAGACAAAAACAAAGTAAACAAAAATAAAATGATAATAGTAATGCGTACGTTAAAGTAATAATATATTAAGACAAATAATAATATAAAGATATAAATAATAATACAATAATAATAACGTAATAGAAAATAGGGATAGTGTTAGTAATAAAAATAAGAATATATTAATGAAAATAAAAATATTATAAAAGAGTTAAACAAGATAATAGTGATAAATTAGAAAATGATATATTAACAAAAATAATTATGGTATATGGGTAAATAATAATAATAGCAGTGATAATAACAATAACGTGTTAATAAAATAATAATAGTAAAGTAAGATAATAATAATAATAATAATAATAATAATACAATAATAAAATAAGATACAAAATGATAAAGTGTGTCAGTAATAGTACTAATAACAATAATATAATAATAATAATAATAATAATAATAATAATAATAAGTAAAATGTCAAAATAATGAAAAAAGGATTAAATTGAAAACGGAATAGAAAGTTCGGGCCAAATTTAAAAATAAATAAAAAAGGAAAGGACTTATTTGAATGCGCAATAACAGTGGAGGGACCAAAAGAACAATAAACCCTCTTAACCAAAACGCGCAACTTCATGATGTATTAAAATAAAAAAATGCGATAAATTACAGGGCCCAATTAAAATATAAAGGAAACTTGATTGCAAAAAAGTAAAAATGCGGAAGGGCCATTTGCGCAATTAGACCCTTAAACAAAAACACGCGGATCCTGAAGTTGGAGCGGGTCGGTTCGGGTTGGACCAGGATGAAACGACGTCATTTTGGGGCTTAAGGACGCCGACCAAAACGGCGTCATTTCACCAAGCTATAAAAGCCACATTTCCTTAAAAAAAATTCATTTGCAGCGTGAGAAAGAAAGAAAAGGGAAGGGGGAGGGAAATTTCTCTGGACAGAGTCCAGAATCCGGCCATGGGGCTCCGCCGCCGGCTCCGCCGCGGGCTCCGCCATTGACCGTCACTGGCGGCTGCCTTACATGATGGCCGGATTCAAAAGGTACCCTTTTTTTCGCCTTAGTTTTTTTTAGTATTTATTTCCTCTTTTTATTTATTTAATATATTGCATGTATATAAATATGCAAAAAGGAATAGATTCGCAAGTAAAAAAACAAAAATGAAATCACCTTAGACGTTCAATTCCGATTTTGGGGTTTTGTTATTTTGGCCAAATTTAGCACATGATTATGCATATTACATGTTGTCATTTGAGGTGCCTAAGGGCATATTGGTTGTATATTCTTATACTATGATTGATTAGCTAGAATAGGCATGATTTTGGTGCCTTATTATAACCTATATATATGTGAAATTTTGGTTGTGGGTGCATGCCACAATGGGTGAAAAAAATGGCTTGGAAAATGGTTTATTTTTGTCCACACAGGTAGAGACATAAGCTTGTGTCTCAGCCATCCGTGTGTCCCCCATAGCTTTTGAAAGGTTGCAAGTCAGGCTGTTACACGGCTTGGCACATGGGCGTGTGGCTTGTCTGTGTGACCCAAGTCAGTGAGTTACACGGGCACGGACATGGGCTGTGACATAGTCGTGTGTCCCTATTTCGAATGCCCACTCGGCTTGAGACATGAGTATGTCTCTTGGCCGCCTGAGTCACACGGCCTGGCCACACGGCTATGTGACCCCTGCAGTTTTGAAAATTTTCCTAGTTTCCTAAAAAATTCTTTAAGTTTCTGATTTAGTCTCGACTTGTTTTTAACATGTTTTTAGGGCCTCGAGAGCCTGTATAGGGAACAATATGTATGATTTCGATTGGTTTTAAAATGATTATTGATATGATTTGAAATGTTTAAAAATTATGTTCGTTTGAATTGTAAACGCCGGTAAAGCTTCATATCCCTATTCCAGCGACGAATACAGGTTAGGGTGTTACAATTTGTCTATGTCTTAAATTTTTATTTATTTTTTATTCTTAAATTTCTTCTTTTGGTTGTTTTTGTTTTCTTTGCTTCTAAATCTGTTTTTTTTCTCTTTCATGTTAGATCTGAATATATTTTGAGTCAAACAACTTGAATACGATCTTGATCTGTTGTTTCCTTTGGGCATTTTTGAGTTGTTTCCTTATGCTAAATAAATTGTTTTCACTGATTTTACTTAAACAACCTCTAAAAATTATTTTTTACTTTGAAAATTTTCAGAAAACATTGATTTCAGTGGGTAAACGAATTCAAATTGATCTGAAATTTTGTATATTGTTTCTTGGCACTTTGGTACATTGAAAAAATATTTCTAAGAAAAAAGGACAGAATAAAAATAAAGAAATGACAAAAATAGAAAATAAAAAAAAAATTGTGAGTTGAATTTAGTGCTCAAAGTTTTCAGATAATATATTTATGACATAAAGGACTCCAATTTTATTTTTGTGATTTTAGCATATCGGGAACACCTTGAGCAAAAAAATGAAGTTTTTTTTTTTTTTTTCCATTGTTTCGGGTTTTTTTGCTAGATGGTTTATTTTCTTTGACTCTTAACATTGGGTTTTCTTTTGTTTTTAGCTTTTCTTATTCTATTATGCATTTTAACACATTTTTGCTTCTTATGTTAATAGGTACGAAAAGAGTTCCCTTTCTTTTTCTGTGAAATTTACTTCCTTTGGAGTTGAATTTTTTTTGACCTTGTTGATTCCTAAATCAATTTTGTTAGAGAATGATTCACATCTTTTTTAAATATTATTAAATTGAATTACTATTTAAAAGTTTCAAGCGAGAAAATGTTAATTTTTGTGCCTCTTATAATTGTTTATTTCACCCATTCATATATGTATCAACAAGTACAAAAAGTTGAGAAATATTGACCTGCTGCTACTAAGAACTTAAATGTTGAGAAAGGGAAAATAATGGCTTGGAGTAGGGATCAAAAACTAAAGAAAAAAAAGTCTGAAATTAGAGAAGAAAGAAGAAATAACGTAAATAAAGTTGATTAAGACAAAATTGAAAGTTAAGAAATTAAAATAAACCTAAGCTGACAGAATAAAAAAAGTTTGATGAAAACTAAAAAGAAAAAAATAAGGTAAGATGTTACTTCGTTAAATAATGTAAACCATTGTTTTGTATTGACTATATAGATTTTTGAAAATTTGAATTTTGTGTATTTTTTTAATCTTTAATCAACCACAAAATATTGATTCCCAACACAACAACAAATCCTCATAAAAAGTGAAGATAATTTATTGAAATTTTAAACTCTTTTAGTATTTGATGACATAAAATGGTAATATGCAAATCTTGCTCTTTGTTTTTTATTTATAATTCCATATAAAATCTAATTATGAGATTTTGACTATTTTTTCCTTAATAATAGTAGAAAGAGGAAATCATCTTTAAGATACTGTTAGCTTCAGAATCTCAATTTTTTTTGCGAATCAATTCTCTTGCTTATTGGATGTTTTTTTCCCTTCAGAATAACTCTTTTTTTCAAGGAATAATGAAGTAAAGACATGATGAGTTGAGAGTAGACTCGGTTCCAACATACATTATTCAAATTCAAATCCAAATTCAGATTAAATGATTTTATTTTTTACTTAAATATAATCATGAAATCATATAAATAACAATTAGTAATTGTGTGTATATATATATATATTCAAAACTATCATAAAATAAATAATGAAATATATAATTTAAAATCAATAATAACATATATGTAATATGCATGAAATTAAAATAATATAGGTAGTTTAAATTTTGAGTAAAAATAAATTTAAATTACTAAATACATCTAATTAATAAAATTAAATGCACTCCACAAACATTGTGGGTGAAAATTTATTTTATGTAACAATATTAAAATTTATAAAAAGATTTAAAAAAAATTCTTTCATTGAAGTGGTAAAAATAAAATTTTATAAATGTTAGTGTAATAGATTCAAGTATCATATGAATTTTTTGTTGTTGATTTTCCTAAAAATATAAAAAAAGACAAAGCTATCATCATCATAATATAATTTATTTTATATATAGAAGACTATTTTAATAATTTCCTCAGTAAAGCTGGTGTCCATTTAACTCATGACACCAACTTGGTAATAGGTTTAAAGTTAGTTGAGATACATACGATGTAGCTGATTTTTTTTTTTGTGTAAAAATATTAACAGTTAATGTTTTATAAATTTTGATGTCATAGGTTCAAATTTCACCATATGTAAGATTTTTATTGATTTTATTAAAAATATACAAAGGCAAAACTACCCTCATAATAATATAACTTGTTTTGCATATATATAAAAAATTATTTCAATAATTTTCCTAATCGAGTTGGTATCGACACCAACTCCATTGTGGGTTTAAAGTTAGTAGAGGTACAACTGATGTGTGTGAAATATTTTGTGCGTAAAAATATTAAAATTTATAAATAAATAAAAAATAAAGTTTTAGTTGAAGCAGTAAAGTTAAGGTTTTTATATATGTTGGTGTTAGGAGTTTAAATATTGAGCTTTTTATTTTATTTTATTAAAAATAGAAAAAGGCAAAAATACCTTTAAAATAATATAGATTATTTTGTATAGAAATGTATTAGTCATTTCCCCCACTAAGTTGTTGAATCATTAACACGTGACACCAACTCAATTAGGGGATTAAAATTAGTAGAGATATAAATATATATGTTCTAAATAGTTTTTTTTTTAATTATGAAAGAGACTATTTGCGTCATGCCCCGAAACGTGAGTTCCGGTTAAATCCGTAATTGTTGAATTTAATTTAATTTTCTATTTGAGCGTGCAATTGAACTTGTTTGGGAATGATATGTCAGAATGTCAAAAATCGTACCGATACCTCCGCATTTTCTAGTGTAGAAAATCCTAGTGCCGGAAAACCTTAAATATGTAAGCACACTTATCTTGGTTGACCCTTTCTTTTTCTTTTTTTTTTTCATTTTTCTTTGTTTCTATTGTCGCCCCTAACCCTAACTCTATCTGTTTTCTCTCTTTTATTTTCCTTAGTCGTATTCTCTTTTCCTCTCCCTTGCGATGTTTCTTCCCTTCTCTTTTCTTTCCTTTTTCTTCTTTTATTTCTCGATTTTTCTTGGTCGCCGCATCCTTCACCACCGATTTTACTCCTTGTAACGCCCCAAATTTTCTTTAGTTCCGGCTTTTGTGAATTTGTAGCACAAAAATATCTGTATATATTTCTGCATTAATTTGACATAAATATATATCTACTTTAGTGGTTAAGTGTTCTGGGTGTCTTTCGGAGGTCCTAAGTTCAAGCCTCAACCTGGGTAAATTTTGGCCTTTTATGAATAAAGCCAACTCTTTGGTAATTAGGCTTATAAATAAAAGTTGGTTAAAATATGTTAGAATGGGCTTGCTAGTCTGGGGGTTAAGTGGAGTGTTGGAGTAAGGGAAGATTTGGGTTCGAGTTTGTACTTGAGCATTAATTTTTGCTGCTAATGTCATGTAAGAGTTTGAGTTTTAGTATGATACTGAGTAGTGGAGTAGTGGAGAGAATCAGGGTTTATCTGATTAGTTGTTCAGTTTTCCCAAAAATCTTTCTCTCCCACTGACGAGTTTTGCCTTGTTTTTCCTCTCCAAAATTTCGGTTTCTATATTTTTTTGTTCTTCTTTTATTGTAAAAAATCCCCCTATTTGCTGTTGTTTTTCCCTTCGTTTTTCCCTTTGTTCTTCCCTTATTTCCTTTTTCGTCCTTATTTTATTCGTTTCTTGTGGCATCAGTTGTTCTACGCTTTCGGTAAGTTAAGGTGCTTTCTTTTTTTTTTTTTTTATTAAGGGAGGGGGTTATTAAGAGATTGTTTTCTGTTTAGGAGACAAACAAGATTTTGTGGACTACTAACTAGTGCTCTAGTCAGCAAGGAATCGTCGTTATTCTTTAGAGGTAAGGTTGTTGTTATCTTTCGGGATTTGCCTGTTCTTAGTAACTCGATTTAAATGACTAACTATGGACTCGGGATTGTCGAATATAGGTGCTGGTGTGCTAGAGAGTGTTTAGGCATTGGATCGAAACCAGGTGTGTACCTGGAATCACGAAAAACGAGAATCGACGAAAGCCGAAAAGTGAAACTGTCGACGCCACACAGACGTGTGGTCTCTCGTGTGGTGGGCCGTGTGGCAGTACACGACCATGTGGCTGATAAACCAGGCTGTGCGTGTGTAATACGAGCTGAGACATGGCCGTGTGATGGCCGGAGAGGCCGTGTGCGAGACATAGGCTCGACCAATTGGCCGTGTGGGCCATACGAGCTTGTGGGCCCACACAGGCGTGTGGGCTTTTGGGCTAGGTAGTGTGATCCACACGACCAAGGCCAATTTGGATCGTGTGGGCCCATACGGATAGTCTACATTGGCGTGTGAGCCCATTTTTCTAAAATGAACTGTAAGGTTGCACGGGTCGCCCAAGTTGATTGTGACTTGTCGTAGATCGGTAAACATTACTTAGACCCTCAATTCTGTGATCTGATATTGTGATGTATGTGTTAGCATGTTACTTTTAACATGTGTATCTGATTGATTATATGATCTGTTAGTTTGCATTATAGCATGCCATATTTGTACAATGCATTGCATCGATGTGGGATTGATGAAGATGAAGGAAGTATTCTGAAAGGCTTTTGAAGCCTGATAGCTGGCAGCTAAGCTGCATATTTCTGATATGTGCTGCATTTTGGTACTGTGTGGTGTGTTGGGATGGAGAGGTCGATTTTATCCCCTTATTTGGTGTGTTGGGATCGGTAGGTCGATTTTATCCCCACATGGTGTGTTGGGTTGGACGGAGTTGGTGTGCAGGGCTGGTGGACATAATTCTGTTATTTTGATCTGTTATGCATGCTATATCTGAAATGGGCTAAGGCTCTAAGTTAGATCTAATTCTATATCTGAGTGGGCTAAGGTCCACACCGATTTTGAAAAGGGCTCAGGCCCGAAAAATGAGTAAATTATGACTGTACTCTATTATCTGACTGTATACATACTGTCTGTGGGGATTTACACACCGAGTTTGCTAAAACTCACCCCTTATCTGTTTGATCTGTTTAGGTAATCCCCAGCAGTAGGTGGCTCGGTGCGGCGGAAGACTCGACGGGGACAACAGCCACATACTTACAGGTTTAATGTTTTAAAAGCTTTACTGCATTATTTTATTATTATTTTGGGGATATTTGATGTAATTTTTGGACTTGGACTTTCTGGTTTTTAATTCGAGTTTTTAAACTATGACTATGGATTACAAACTGTATCGCCAAAGCATGGTTTTCCTAAAATAAACTAAGATTTTTCATAATAAAACGATTTATAAATTTATTTGGTTATTGTAGCTCCCGCGTACAAGAAATGTTTTCAAGCAAGACAATTAATACGTATTTTTTTATGACTAAGTAAAAGATAATAATTTGAATAATTTTTATGTATTGAAACAATTTTCAATAACACTCTCATGTGACATCCCCAGATTCGGTCATAACGTCTAGGTCAAGTTTGAGGTCTTACACTTCGCTTGCTAAATCATGTTCTGTTCGTTCGGATCTCGTTGGTTTTTATAACTATTGACAATCGTTTCCCGTCCCCAATTGCGGTAGGTTGATAAGTGAAATTCCTTATATTGATTGGACTCCGTTTTCGATTACACAATCGAGTTGTGGTTAACCCTCTTTTATTTTGTTCAATCAGTTTCTGCTAGATCTTTTTGAAACCTTTAATACTGATTACCAATGTATGGTGTTTTGTGTGTATGTCAAATAAAGGATCAGATATAGATGAGAACAAATCAGATTTGAATGGTAGGAGCATACCAGCAAAGTAAGGGTGCCGCACAGACGTGTAGGTGAAGGTGTGTGTCTTAATCGTGTGTTGTCGTGTGTGTATAGATTTCGCCAAATGTATAAGGGTCTATTTGTTCATATTGGTTGTTGATTTTATCTATTAGTTTTAGTATAATATCTTAATGGTTTCAGTTGTGACAAGTTGCATTAGATTTAAAAAGGTTACATCCTTTGTTAAGTCGTTGAAAATCTTAAGAACTGTTTGGTTGAAAACTCAACTGTGTGCCGTAAGTATGGTTGTACTTTGCTGCCATTGTTATGAAATGATGTTTTTGAGTATGAATGATAATATTTCAGTGATATTTCTATTTATACCATTAAAACATGCCTACTGTTATTGCTTAGACAAATAATTGCAACTGTTAGCATGTTAGTCACATGATTAACACTGCTACTGTTACTATTTTCTGACATCAATAACATGACATACTGTTGTGTTGGGGTTTGGGTTGTCAAATGAGGAAGTTCGGGTTTTAAACGTCGGATCGGTTCACTGCTAAAATTTATTGATATACTAACGGCTCATTTGTAATTATTGTTTTGGTTTTTAGGGCTAGACAAGTTTTGGCAAACTCTTACTGTGGTGCATAAGGCTGGATTGGGTAGTGTACTGCACTGACATTATTGTGATGCATATATGTATTGTATACTATAAGCTTGTATGCCATTATTTACTACTTTATATACTTGTTACTTATATGTTATGACCACACTGAGTTTCATAGCTCACCTTCTTAGTTTTTCCTATCTTTCTAAATAACTTGTGACATTAGGGCTTAGACTTGGCACTCGGTGCACTGTTGTCAGATTTTACTTAAAAATGTATTTCTAAACCATTTTCTAAGCTTTGTTTGGTTTTTTCTTTGTTAAACGGACTGTGCATGGACTTTGTTAGTTATAAGTTTTTAGGTTTTTGGCATTACTCATTTTTAACATTAAACTCGAACTTGGATAAAAACTTTAAAATTGTTAAACTACTCAAATATAAGTATAAATAGGATTTTTATAATAAATTTGAAATTGAGATTGAATAAAGGAATAACTAAAACAAACTGATGCTTCCATAAAAAATGTGTTTTTAAAATTGAGCGGACTATTGGATCATTTGGTGTTGCGTTTGAGCATGAAATAAAAGTTTTAAAAAGTGATTTTTACCAGCTCTAGTGAAAAATATTGACACCCTAACATTAGGTATGGATACTTGATCAAATAAATGATTTTAAAAATAAACAAAATAACAAATTGGTATAAGTACTTATAAAAGTATCTATATCGATTGATAACATTTTATAAATTTCGAAATTGGCAGAATGCGTAAATCGTATCGATCGATAATTTTCTCATTGGTATTGATACCCACTGTAAAAACTTGAATTATTTTATGAAATGGGTTTCTGACTTTATCTGAAAATTGAATGTTTCGCTAGGTTATTTCGGTGGCTAGTGTGAGCTCCATAATTCGGCCATAGCGTTTGGACCGGGTGAGGGAGGTTACATTTGGTGATATTAGAGCAGGTTTTTAAAACTCGAACCGTGGGTTTAATGAGGTCTGCATGCATATTTTTAAAAGGGGTTTTGTCGGGTATCATGCCACATATATTTTACGATGTTTTCAAAATAATTCCGAGACTCTAATGCTGTCCTTAACTAACTACTGTACTCTTTAAATTTATAGATATATGCTATACTATAGACATTTGGGAATTCACTATGAACACCCAATGTAGGTGAAATTGAGGTAGGCTGCGTCGAGCTACTCCAATTGAGCCACCTGCACCTCAAGATGATACTCTAATTCTCGAGGCTGATTATAGAGAGGATTCACCTGCCTCTGGTGGTTGGGATTAGGAAAGGGATGATGATGAATTATCTTATGCTATGTTGAGGGTACTTTAGAAGGTTGCTGGAACCCAGTCTAGATTAGGTGGTCGTGGATCAGTGACTGAGAGGCTCTAGGCTAATGGAGTTGAGTTGTTCAGGGGTGTGGCTGGAACAATCCCGAACATAACCGAGTATTGGATGGAGACTATAGTAAAGATTCTAGAGGATATGGATTTTACCACAAAGCAAAAACTGAAGGGTACAGTGTCTCTGCTGAGGGATGAGGCATATCGTCGATGATAGTTTGTTGTGAATGGTACTCAGGTAGACCATCTGACATGAGAGAATTTTGAGGAGGCCTTTAAGCAGATATATATAGGTACGTAGTATGTTGAGGCTCGTAGACTAGAGTTTATTGAACTAAAATAGGGTGTTAAGATTATGGCTGAGTTTCTGAGGTTGAGCAGTTATGCTTCGGGTACGGTGGCAACTAAGTAGGATAAGAGTCTGTGGTTTGAAGATGGGCTGAGGTATGATCTTAAGGTTTAGGTTGCACCGCATTAGGAAAGGGTGTTTGAGGCATTGGTTGAGAAAACTAAGATTGTGGAGGGGATTAAACGATTGGAGAGAGAGAAATTAAAAATCTATTATTCAATTTGATCCTTAAAACTGAAATTCTCACAATTGTCACAAATTAGCCTAAAAATCCTTGTGCCAAATTCTATATGGTCCCTAAAAAGTCCACTTTTATCACTTTATTAAAGGAATTACATGATATTTTATAAATTTAACAACATAGTCCTTAAACTTTAAAATTAACTTTAAAATTAACTAAAATCATTTTACAAAGTAGTCCTATTTAAATATCAAATTTAATAATCTATCATCAAACTTAAAAAATATTACAAACTCATCAATGGCATAATTCTAAACATTTAACAATTTTACGAATTGATCCCCGGGTTACCTAGATTAAGCTATAAAAACATAAAAATTACTAAAAACAAAATCAAAATTTACCTAAATACAAGGAATATGCTTGACCAAACTTTCCAAGTCCTCAAATAGTGATATCGACTTAGAGAGAATTGAAGGAAGAAGATGATAGCTACGGTTTTCTTTCGTTTATATTATTTCATTATTAAATTACCATTATACCCTTTAAAAATAAATTAAATTTCATACCAAACCTTACCTAAACCGTCCACTATAATGTAAATTGGTAAATTTACCATTTTAATCTATTAAATCATGATTCCTTAGCCATTTTGTATAATTTTTAGTTTTTACATTTTAGTCATTTTTACTTAATTAACTATCTAAACATTAAAATTACCTAACCAAATTTAATACGACACATTAATAACCTTATAAATAATAAATAAATAAATAATAAAATACTAACTCAATGATCGAAATCGTGGTCCTGAAACCACTGTTTTTGACACTACTAGAAACGGGTTGTTACATTTCATCTCCTTTGCGTTGTTTTTTCCTTTCCCTTCTCCTCTATTTTCTTTTCTTTCCTCTTTTCTTGTTTTCTTCCTCCCTTTTTCCTGACTGCTACACCCTAGTTATCATCGCATCATTCACCATATTTGAACTGTCGATTTCACTCCTCTTGTTGAATCACCTTTTGTTCATTCGGGTCTCGTTGGTGTTTACAACTATCGACAATCATTTGCCGTTCCCAATTGCGGTAGGTGGTTAAGTGAAATTTCGCTTATTGATTGGACTCTACTTGATAGAGTTATGGTTAACCCTATTTCATTTTGTTCAATTGGTTTCTATTAGATTTTCTTGAAACCTTTAATGTTTACTGCTAATGTGTGATGTTTTGTGTGTATGTCAAATGAAGGACTGGATCTAGATGATAATAGATCAAATTTGAACTGTAGGAGTACACTAGAGGAATAAGTGTACCGCACAAGCGTGTGGGTGAAGGTGTGTGTATGGGTTTGGTAGAGTGTATAAGGGTCTATTTGTGCATATTGGTTGTTGATTTTATCTATTAATTGCTAGTATAGTATCCTAATGGTTTCGATTGTGATAAGTAGCATCAAATCTAAAAAGGTTGCATCATCTGTTAAGTCGTTGAAAAATCGTGGGTATTGTTTGGTTGAAAACTCAACCGTGTGCTATAAGTATGGTTGTACTTTGCTGTTGTTTTTATGAAATGATGTTGATGAGTATGAATGATGATGTTTAAATGATATTTTTGCTTTTACCGTTAAAGCATGCCTATTGTTACTGCTTAAACAAATAGCAATTACTGTTTGCATGTTAGTCACGTGGTTGACACTGCTAATGTTACTATTTTCTAACATAAACAACATGCCATACTGTTACTATCTTCTTATTGTGGTTTGTAGGGTTGGATTGTGTAGTGTGCTGTACTGACATTCATAAGTATGCTAGTAGCTACTGTGTTTCTATGAATATTGTGATGCGGATATGTATTGTACACTGTAAGCTTGTATGCCATTATTTACTACTTTATATACTTGTTGCGTATGTGTTATGACCACATTGAGCATCATAGCTCACCCCCTTAGTTTTTCCTATATTTCCAAATAACTCATGAGGTTAGGGCTTGGACTCAACACTCGGAGCACTGGTGTTGGATTTTACTTAAAAACGTATTTCTAAACAATTTTATAAGCTTTGTTTGGTTTTGTTTTGTTAATTGGACTGTGGCGTGGACTCTGTTCCTTATAAGATTTTAGGCTTTTGGCATTACTCATTTTTTACATTAAACCTGAACTTGGCTAAGAACTTTAAAACTGTTAAACTACTTAAAAATAATTACAAATATGATTTTATAACAAATTTGGAATTGAGATTGAATAAAGGAATAACTAAAATAAACCGATGTTTCCATAAAAAATGTGTTTTTGAAATTGAAGGACCATTAGGTCATTTGGTGTTGCATTTGAGCATGAAATAAAAGTTTTTAAGAAGTGAATTTTTCCAGCTCTGACGAAAAGTATCAATGCCCTGACATTAGGTATCAATACTTGATCAAATAAATGAGTTTCAAAATAAACAGAATGTTAAATTGGTGTCGATACTTATAAAAGTATCGATACTTATAAAAGTATCGCTACCGATTGATAATGTTTTATAAATTTTGAAATTGGCAGAATGCCTAAACCATATCGATACTTAAATAAGTATGGATACTTTTCTAATTGGTATCGATACCCTCTGTAAACTTGAAATCTTTTATGAAATGGCTTTTTGACTTTATTCAAAAACTGAATGTTTCACTGGGCCATTTCGATGGCTAGTGCGACCTCCATAATTCAACCATAACATTTGGGTTGAGTTGAAAATGATACAATTTGAGTAGGTTAGGTCGGACCGAGCTTGAATGTGACACTTTTTTAAAAATCATGTTGTGGCCTTACTTGACCTATGAAAATCATAATTTGTACTAATAAAATAATATATTTGATATTATTTCATTTAAGGATACATATATTTTTTTTAAAATACTAAAAATAGCTACTTGAATTTTTATTTATTTGGCATCATTATTTTTATATCAATTTGGATGGCATGCATTTAAGCGTGATTAAGTACGTAATATTCCTCTTGTTTAATTAGTTTAGGGGTTTGAGGGTTTATAAGTAGATTAAGATATGTTAAATTTATACACGTAAAAAATTTAGTGAATGAAAATAAAATTTTATATAAATATATGTTTACGAGATTTAGTGAATGGATTTGGACGAGGGATATGGAGATGTAATTCCATTTCTATTAATATTTTAAAAATTTTAAAAATAAATTTATTTGTGTAAGTAAGAATAATGAAATTTGTTAGTAATTCCAAAATAAGATTTAGATAATTGAGATTTTTTATTTAAATTCCACTTAAAAATATAATTTTTTAAAATGTGTTATAATCTTATTTCATTTATACATATCATTTCATTATAAAAAAAATAAACTTTGAAATATTTTTTATTTTATTCTAGGGTAAATTATACCTTATGTCGTTAAATTATTTGTAAGTTTACGTTTTGGTCACGTAACTTTAAAAAATTATAAAATGGTGAATGAACTATTCAAAAATTTTCATTTAAGTTTACAAAATGATCATGGATTGTTAAAATCATTGTTGTATGGCCTTCTCTATGCACATTGCCTACACCAATTGAAAGCTCTCATTCCCCTTGTTTTCTATAATTTAGTTTTTTTTCATGAAATGGCTTTGGACGTCATGAATTTGTGAACCAAAATCCAAATAATTTTCTTCTCTAATCTTCGATGCTGACCGTCAGATTGACTTGGATCTAAGGTATGTTCTCCTATTTGTCAATGAGTACTGATCCACCATATTGGTTGTCAAATCATTACTTAGAGCTCGCAACCTGAACTTAAACAAAAAAACACTTAATGGCCTAATGACTTAAATTAAAACTTTTGAATAATTCAGTGACTTAAATGAAATTTTGAATACTTTAGTGATCACTTTGTAACTTTTGAAGTTGAGTGATCAAAACATAAATTTACTAATAGTTGAGTGACCTTAGGTGTAATTTACCCTTAATTCTAATATATATTTTCATATTATTAAAAATATAGAATTTTAATATCTAATAATTTTCATATTTCATATTTTTATATTTCTCAATTATTATTCTTTTATAATTATTTTTAACTTGTGAAATTTACATAACCTAAATTTTTATAAAAGGTTATTTATACAAACAAAATAGATATGTAAACAGAGATTTCAAGATGTTGCATTTTAAAATAAAATTATTGAAAAATGTTAAAAATTAAAAAAAAAAAAAGGTAATAAGCCAAACATATCCACAGTTTAGTTAAACAAGACATGAACAATGGTTTCTCCATATAGGGGCAAAAAATAAGGGAGAAATATTTGTCCACAGTTTGATTGGGGTTGAATGAAGCAAAAGAAGTTTGACTCGGGTTGATTGATTTATTTCCAAAATATTAAAAAGAAAACTATAAAGTTTTATAAATAAAAAAAAATATTTCAAAGAGATACGAATATATATATATATATATATATATTAATCCGTGATGCAATGTTAAGATAGGTAGGCATCTTCTTCCATGATTTTGTTCTGTCTGCTTCCCTTTTTGTTTGTGGAAGGAAATGGATGCAATTAATTAGCAATCTAAATGTGAGGCTAATATCACATCTCTACAGATACGTCCTACTCCTAACTATTCCGGTTAATGGAAATTTAATATTCTTTTTCTTTTTTTCAAACTTTTATTCTCCTGTAAAACATTTATTTACATTCCACTTTAAAAAAGTTATTTTAATATTTAATAATTATATTAAAATTTGAGGTGGAAATAGAAAACTAATTTGCTTAAGCTAGGAGATACAATTATTCCTGTTAACCTCATTTGAATAATGAAAAAGCTAAACAAAAAAAAATGATGGGGATTATTAAATGCCGTCAAAGAAGGTAGGGTTAGACATTGTTAAGAGTCCATGGTGGCAAAACTTGACCCAGGCTTTCATCCTCTTGATGACGGGGTGACATTTAAGTTGAGTGGACGACTGGGTAGGTCTGGTAGAGAGATGAGTATATCAGCCAACATTTGTCCCATTTAGATCTGAAATTCGGGCCTGTACATGTGTAGGCTTGGTGGTCAACATGTGCCCTGATATGTTTCATTATGGGCCTTCACCACCTAACTAATATTTTGGATTTTGGAATCAAAATGTCCAATATTTTATGTTTCTGGCAATGGCAGCCTCGCCTGTGCCTTCACCCATTATTGTGCCTGCCAGAGGATAAGCTCTGAATATATTTATTTATTTATTAATTGACATATTTTAATAAAGTAATTAAATAAATATTATCAATATTTATTGATGGTGTCGAATAAAATAAAATAATATAAAATAAAATTCTTATACCTACACAGGATATAAATAGTAATATAAGGAGTAAGATCGATCTCATAAGAATTGGATATTTAAAATTATAATTCCTTATAACTAGAACACATCGTTGTCAGTTGTCATGCCCATGACTCGTGTCAACTTGTATGAAATAAACGGGAATTAAATTTGATTAACAAATAAATAAAGATCAAAATTGCTATAAAATAAACAGAACGAAATAAGATTAAATAAACCGATGTGATGACATTTTAGCTTCAGGCACGATTTAGGCTTCAGCTTCGAATTGATCTTGGACACTGAATTTTCTCCTACAACCAATAAGTCAGTTATGATCGAGGACATCTCATATTACCATCCCCCCGTGTGTAAATTAATTGCGAGAACACTCGATAGCTAACCCTTACCAAACGAATAACCCTGAATGTAATGCCCCAAAAATTTGAATGTTTGTTTGTTAAATTTTGTTGTAATTGAGTATTTTCTTTAGTGGTTAAGTGTTTTGCTTATGTGTTTGAGATCAGGTGTCTCACTTTTGAAAAATTTTGCTATTTTGTTTTGGCTGAACCCTTATATTTGAACTTGTGACTTAAGTCTTATTCTGCGTTAACTTATGTCAACGATGAGCTTAAAGGTTCAGTGGTTAAGCTTCTGTATGCCTTTGATCTTGTGTTTGAGTCTCTGTGTAAGTGAAAAGGAAATATATTTTTATACCACTCTGTAAATTTTGTTTTTTTAATTAACTGAACTGGTTTTTTTCCCTTCTTTCTCTTATAAGTTGTTTTGTCAAGGGAAATTGCGTGTTTCGTTGTTTTTGATTGAAGATTAATCGCGTAAGTTTTTTCGTTAAATTTCTGTTGATGTTCGTTTTTGTTTGTTTTTCTCAAAATTGGTTTTCAAACTATGTTGTTCGATTTCCCTGTTTAAGTTTCGATTGGCTTTCTTTTAGGCGAAGATCTTAATGGTATCGTCCCTTCGACGAGTTAGTTTCGCGTCTTGCTATTTCGTACAAGGGTTAGTAGATTTTTTTGAGTTGGAGTTTTGCGTTAAAGTTTTTAACGTAGTTCGGTTGAATGTTAAATTAGCGTTTTATCTGGATTAAATCGTTTAATTTGACAATTGATTGTTGTTTTTAGGTTTCGGAGATCATCTCTGTTGCTTTACGTCAAACTCATACCACTAGGTGTGTAAGGAAAACTCGAATTTTTGTGAATGGAAAAAGCCGAAAATCATTATTGTCGATGTCACACGGTCGTGTGGTAGGCCATGTAACTCTCTGACTTGGGTCACATGGGCGTGTGTCCAGGCCGTGTGAGGGGTTGTTTTGGTGGTGAGTCACACAGGCGTGTGTCCAGGCTGTGAAACTTTTTGACTTGAGTCATACGAGCATGTCTCAAGCCGTGTGCTAGACCGAGTAACCCATGCTAGACCCTGTAACTCTCTGACTTGGGTTACACGATCGTGTGCCAGGCTGTGTGATAGAGTGTGTGAGGCATTATGATGAGCTACAGGGTCGTCCGTCAGGCCGTATGAATCCACATGGACGTGTGGGCCAAAAACTGAATTTTTTCCCTAAGGTTGTAATTGTAACACCCTTAACCCACATCAATCGCCAGAATAGGGTTTTGGAGCATTACCCAAGCTTATCAATCAAACAGACATAAATTACAAACATTTCTGGTCATATTATAGTCAGGTAAAAAACCAATTAAACTCAGATAATTTTCTAAAAAATATCAAAAATTTTCAAAGCTGCAGGGTTCACACGGCCGTGTGGTCAGGTCGTGTGACTCACGCTGCCAAGAGACACACCCATGTCTTAGACCGTGTGGGCATTTGAAATAGGGACATAGGGCCATGTCCTAGCCCGTGTTTATACCCGTGTAACTCTCTGACTTGGGTCACACGGCCGAATCACACGCCCGTGTGTCTGGCCGTGTGGACTCAAAATGTACCTTAAACAACAAGTTTGCCATTCCCTACAAGCTTACACACTAAGCAACTAAAAAATTATTCATTTAACTATTTCAAATCACAATCAAACACATTCAAAATATGTCAAAACAATCATCCTAGGTGCCTAACAAATGTACCCTCATTGGTACCACAATTATATCATTAATTCATATTATCAAAACATCATTCAAATCAAAATTATAAACATACCTAATTTAATCCATTTGCCTAGTTTATGAATACTTAAACACCAATCAAACATGCCATAATATAGCTTTAACACAAACACATATTTATATGTTTATAACCAACCAATATTAAACTTATAATTTCATTACAATTAATTCACAAAATATCTAATAGTTAGACGCCCTAGGTATATGCCGACATATTTCAAAAGGAGAAACATCATTACGTTTGAGTTCAGGATCGCTGCTGGATGCTGAATCAACGATAAAAATTAAGTACCTAACCTTCGCACGACTTTGAGTAAAACTCAGTGGTATTTCTATCATCCAAATATTTAAAAACAAAATAATATAACATAAACAATTAAATGTTAAGCACAATTACATATTTAAAACCACATTTATTTATACAATATCATTAACCATTCAATACTCAAATCATGAATACATCATTTAATACTCTACTCAATTTTCATCAGTTGCTATATAATAACTTTTCACAATTTGATCCATATATCATTTAACAATAATATTACTCATTTCATATCCAATTCATGAATACATAATTCATGTATTTCATTTGCATATTTCAATTTACTATTTCATTTTCAATTCACATACAATATCAATCATAATATTGTTTTATTTAATTACCCTTATTAACACGACTCGGACTTGGACAGATAAACGGATCCAACTAAAACACACCAGTTTGACACCCATAGCCTCATCGGATAATTCGAAGTAGTAAATTGGCACCTAGTGTCTCATCGAATAAATTTGAAGTAATAAATTGGCACCCAATGTCTCATCGGTTAAACCGAAGTAAATTGACACCCAGTGCCTTATTGACTCAAAGTCGAAGAAAGCTTTGAACTCTTCTAATCATATGGCATGCCATCTATATCTGACTCAGTCTGACACAGTTAATAGGGTTCCAATTCTCTGTCCAATACAACAATATCCAATATCCAAATTTCACATATATTAATTTCAATTTAATAATAAATATATTCAATATGCATCCACCAATTCAATCAATTTCAATCAATTATCAAATATCAATTACTTACCTCAACACTTACCATATGCATTAAATTGAATTACAACAATTAACAACTAAGTTCGGATTATAGAAATACAAACCGAAAATTCCAAGCCATTCCTCTTCGACTTTATCTTTTCTTTTTTTAATCGAAGATTCTGGTACGACTTTAACAATTGAACTTGGAAGCTTTTGAAACCCTAAAGCCCTTCGTCTCTTTCTTTCTTCATTTTCGTTCTTTTTCTTTCTGTTTCGTTTTGCTTTGTTTCTTTTTAATTCATTCTTTTATTATTTTGTTTTATTATACATTAATATATTATTATATAATATAATATATATACTTAACACTTAAGGTTTATTTTACAATATATATAATAAATTCACAAATAATCTATCTTATGCCGCCTCATAAAGAAATAATAGTATAATTGCTTCTTTACTCCTTTTAAATTTTTCTTTAATCTATAATTCAACTTTCACCCTATATGCAATTTAGTCCTTTTACCTAATTACTCTTAATTCATACAAATTCACTTAACCAAAACCTAATTAACCATACAACTAGCTTCGTAAATATTTTTAATAATTATTTACGAGTTTGATTTATGGTAACGAAGTCTCGTAAATGCACTTTTTGACACCCGTGAATATCGTGTCATTATAGTAAATGTCGTTTGAGTCGAATGTAGGCCTACCGTGGGGTCTGTATAATCTGGATATGCAATTAAATTCGTTATTTGATGATCTGTTACTGAATAATTTGTTATTTACACATATATTTTAGATGAAATCTGATAAGTAAGTATGACAATATTACAAGAGTATGATTTGAATTTGTATCACTATATACGCATATCTGATATCTGTTAAAATCTGTATCTGCATTAGGTTGGGATTGTATAGAGGAGGAAGTGTGGGCAGTTAAATAATCTGCCGATTTTTGTGGCTAAGCCACAAGCATATATCTGATTCTGGCGATTTATACCATTCTGATCTGGTAGCTAGTCTGCAATTATTTTGAAATGTGACATACAATCACTATGCGGTGTGTAGGGATGGATGGGTACTTGATACCCTATATGGTGTGTAGGGATGGACAGAGAACGTATGCAGCAGATGGGGGTAGGAATTTGCTTTTGTATCTGATATGTTTTGTAGCTATATCTAATATCTTGTGTTTTCAACTTTTTATTCGATTTTGAGAGCTGTCTCATTAAAAAGAAATCAAAAACATATCTGTTATATAATTATGATTGATTGTATACGTAAGTTACACACTTTGTTATAAACTCATTTAGGCTATATGTTTGGATTTCAAGTAACCCACAGACTTGATAAAGTCGATGTATCGGGAGCTCAGTCATTCTACTTAATTATCTTATTAGGTTATCAGTATTTTCATCGTTATTTCTTTCTAAGATTGTTGTTTTTAACAACTGGATTTTATGGTTGTTTATAATCCTTTATATGGCTTTGAATTGTTTGAACTTTATTATTAAAATTTGCTTTAAAATCGGCTTCAATGGTGTTTTTTGAGTTGTTTTCTTGAGTATTCTCTAATGGCTCTCTCTCATCTTCTTATTTTTGTCATATATGTCTTAGAATACCTGAAAAATCTAAAAATCACAATTTTTCGCCGTTTGGTGTGTAATTCTGTGAAATCAACACGACCTACCACACACTCGTGTGGTCAAGCTGTGTGGAATGGTTCAGCCTGTGTGGCCCTACAACTTGCTCTGATGCTCCTATTTTCATTTGTTTTTCACCCATTTTGCTCTCAAGTGCTTTATAAAGCAATAAAACATGAATTTAAAAGATTATGAGCATAAAACTCAGAATTGGCATCAAATAATCACCCAAAAATGCATTAAGAATGAGGTTAAAACATGTTACTTTTAGCACTTATCAAATATCTCCACACTTAAGTGTTTCCTTGTCCTCAAGCAAAATTCTCAACACACATTCAAGTTAACTTCCCTTAATTTATTGTTTTCACCGACAATGTCTTAAGATAATCTATAGGTAATCATGCATTGAAAATTGAACTAAATTGACATTAAAGAACACAAGTAATCCAAGTAGAAATTTTTAAGGCATAAAAACATAAGAGCCTCCCCTGTTTCAATAATTACCTGAAATTCAAACTTAACAAGAGTTCACACCCTCACTAAGGTTCACTCAAAACACTCAAAATGTTTAAGGTTCAAGTAATATGCACTCAACAGTCAAACAAGAAATGTTATTACTATGCTTGCTTGAAAATCAAATCTCCACTAATATAGTCTAATATGACACACCAATCAAAAGGTCTTTACGAGGTTGTATCGAGGCTTAGGTTAAGGGTACGAAACAAGTCAAAAGAGTTGGTTATAATCGAGAGTTGAGTTGATAAGTTACCAAAATAAAAATCAGTTGCTGAATTACAAGAATTTACATCAACAAGAAATAAAGAGTGAATATGAGCTTTTAAACAAAATATGAGACTAACGATTCAAGCTCAATCAAATCCTTTTTTCATTCATTTTGTTTGATATTTTTTGGGTTTTTTTTTTTTAAAAAGAGAAAATTTAGCAATGCAGATGAAGAAATGTAGTCAGAAAACTTATCAAATTGAATCTCGACAAAAATGGAGTTAATAAGAAAAAAAATTTAGAACATTAATATGGTTTCTAGTTAACATAAACAAGTGATAAGAAAAAAAAATGTGTTATGACCAATGAGGTTTGTTAATGGTTAATTCAACAGGTAAGCTATGTAAATGTTAAGTGGGTTAAATCCCAAGTGTTTCTATCATTTCAGTATATCAAATTAATAATGTGGTCTCGATATGCATAACCGAAGCATGTTCTAGAATAACAAATCTAGTTGACATACTCAACCAAAAATAAAATGAGCATGGAAAAAATATTTGCTCTATAGGCTCAAAAGCTCGCAAAAAATTATGGTTTTGATGTTAAAATTGTAAATTTAAAATTTCAAGATAATGCTTCAATTCAGGGAGACAATCTAAAATAATAGTTTCTAAAAAATGGCTTATTATGCTTGACTCTCTCATATCTTAAAGTATAAATCACACAATGCAGAAAAATCTATAAATTATTCCCAAACAGAATCAATAAAAACTCCAAATTAAAAAAATTAACTTTATTGGTAAGTGTGAGAAAATTACTTAAACACAATAACAATTCAAGGACTATATTTTATAAATATATAAAATTCACCCCACACTTAAGTTGTACATTGCCCTTAATGTATAAACAAATATAAACACAATAAGCAAATATCATACAGGAGGAAGAGAACTAAAACTGCCCTGAATTTGGATGATTTCACCAGAATAGTGAAATATGAAATCATAGGGGAGCCTAAATTAAGTACATGGTTCCAAGCACACTAATAAGAAATTAAATAAAAATAAAATAAGATAAGGAGATAACAAAATCAAAAAATAGCCGACAAAACAATAGCAATAAAGTGTATAATAAACTAAAATAAAACATAGAAGTATGAAAAATAAAATAAAAAAATAACAATAAAAAAGTACAACTAGAAATAAAAATAAAAATAAAAATAAATAAAACATAAAACATAAAACATAAAACATAAAACTGGATAAAGTCACTGATCGATATCATGTGGGATATCAGGACCGAGAGGCGTAGGTATAATAGGGGGATTGGGTGAAGAAAAATGGAAATGCTAGAACATCTACTGAAAATATGCCTTAATGCGATCTTGCTGACGTTGAAGCTGGCTAAAGTGCTTTGAATGTCGTCGCTTAAGGCGGTTAATTTGCTTCGACTGCTTCTACTAAAGGCAATAGATGTCCTCAAGCTTAACTGTATGCGGAGGCTAGAAACACGAAAATATACACACTTTTTCATACCCTTTTTAACTCAAATTCATGCAGTTTCGGTAAAATTCTTGTCGAAAAATATATAATAATTATAAAATAATTAAATTGTACTTAAATTATTAACATGTTGAATTTTAATTAATTTTATAATAAATTTTGATTAATTTTGATTATTTTTTACAAATTCGCACAAAGGGTAAAAATTAGCTCGACAGACACTACTAGAAGCGCAAAATTGAGAAGCGATTTTTAAGCATCAAGGTAAATTAATTTTTTGGCCTAAGACAGTCCAAATTATGAATATTAATTCATAGTATAATTAATTTTAATTTTAATCCAATTTAATTTGGGTTAAATAAATTATTATTAATTAATTATGAAAAGAAGACCCAGTTGAGCTGAACCGAGAAAATCGATCCAACTGCGCATTGGGCAGCCTAAAACCGTCCCATATGCTGACCCAATCAGCTTGTTTGGCTGATTATTTGGCTTGCAAAATAGCCCTTGAAGACTCCTTCAATTTGTATTCAAACCCTTCCACTATTTATGCCTTTCTAGGTTTGCTCTTACTTTAAAATAACAAGTTTCAAACCTTCAAACTTGCCACATGTGTGGTTGGCCATGGGGGGACTCTATGGCTGCTAGCTTTTGCTATTTTTAGCAGTCTACTCAACCTATAAATACCCTCTTGGCTGCTCACTTCAAACACATCTCAAACTCTCTCATCCCTTCACTTCTCTTACACTTTCTTTTTTCAAACCCCTTCCATTTGTTCATTTTCTTCTCCATTCCTTTGCCGATTTCACCTCTTGAAAAAGAGTCCTTTAACCACCATTTGAAGCAGCATTCAAGTGTTTGTGGAAGTATCGGATCAACAAGAACAAGCGGAGAAGGAGGAGCAGAGCAAACTAGTCAAACCGTAGAGAAACACTAGATTTGATTCTTGTTCCTTATCCTTTTAACTTTATTGTTGTTGTTATGAACATGTCTATGAATATTTATGATGTTGATATGTTTAATTTAATTAATATGGATTAAATTTAATTCGTGTTAGGTTGATTGCATTTTGTCCACTTAAATTATTAAAGTTTGTGTTGTTATAGGCCTTAGTAAGATGTTTGATTAAGTAAAACCATGACTAAGTTATTATTGCATTACAATTGTAAGGTAAAATATGAATTAATTATTTAAACGGATTGAAATTGTAATTAATTGACATGATACTTAATTAGTGCATGTTTAATCATCTAAGGTAGCTCAGTGTTAAATTAGCAACGATATCTAATGACACATTAGCCTTGCATAACTTGCAAGATTATTGTGATTAAACTGTTTCAAGGTAAAAATACATTGTTACCACACGTAATCTTTTACGTGCTTATGAAAATTGAATTAATTATTTGAATTGGCTTAGAGATATGTACAAGAGATTATTTTGATTTCATAAGTATGTATATGCATTAACACATTTGCTTGTTAAAATTTGTTTAATCAGTTGAATTGACATAGAGGTATAGTCAAGAGATAAATGGATTTTGGTAGGTAAGTATATTCATAAGTTAGCAAATTACCGAGTTACCGTGAATTTATTCGTAACAACATGAACATGAGTTTAATAATTCTAAGTTAAAAAATGTAATTAATCTAACACAATTATGTCATCTTGATTAAAATCATCTTTTGAAATCGTGCATCGAAACTTTTATTTTATTTGTATATATTTTACTTAGTTAAAATCTTAGTTTTTAATCACCTCCTCAAATCAAAATATTTTTTTTCACCAAACTGTTTTTAATTGCATTCATAAATAATTCTTTTCACAGTCTCTGTGGGTACGATAACTCGACATTTACTTGTTGTCACTTTATTACTTGTTGCGATTGTGTATACTTGCACATTTTCGTCGTCCTAGAGGCACAGCAGTAGAGTGACTGGTAAGAGGACTAGAAATGGATCGCAGTGATAGTGGTGGGAGGTTGTCATCTAGATGCTCATCATCCTTATTCTATTGAGTTGGATGTAACAACACTTACCGATCACCGAAAAACTCGGGCTGACAAACGACCAGCTTTATATGTTCAATTATACTTAAGCCTTGTGGTGCCATATCCCTAATCAGACTGAGAGTATCGATCTGCTCAAGAGTCTCGAGGAAGCCGAAGTAACGAGCCAGCTTGTCACATATGGACCCATACAGATATGCCTTTTCTGTTGGCATTCACTCTAATGTCGGTAGCATTGGTCCATGAAATGGGCTATATCAATCGGATATTACTCGTGCATGCTCCATAAGAAGTATGCATCTAAAGCACCCACAACGTTCGTACTCTTTTTTCAACCAGTCAGAGTAGGCTACAATGGCATGAAAGTAGCGTAGGGCCAAGGGTAGGCACCGAGCCTTGGAATGGCTCGTGTTGTAGGAAGTGACAACCTCAGCAATGTCAAACCAGAAAAGAGAGGTCAGTCGATGTATGTGCCTCAGGAGGGTGGAGAACCCAGGTGTACCCAAGAAGTCATTATAATATATGTCGAGAATGACTCCATATCTCGCAATACTTAAATACTGAGTGATGCTCCCAATATAGAATGAGATTGCTTGAGGTTTATCTTCTAACGATAGCATGGTCTGCAGGAAAAATGTGGAGCAAAACTCCAAAGCAAGCTCAGAATACATCGGTTCCATGATCGCAACCAACCATTCCTACGGTGTCACTTCCAATAAAGTGTGAACCCGTGCGGATAAATCCACTTTCTAAAGGACTTCCTAGTCCATACACCAACCCATATCTAATGATTTGTCCTTAAGGTGCTGGTACATTTCTTCATGGGTTGGATGATCGAATATGAGATATCAATGTCAAGTGGTTATGGTCTGAGAGGATGAAGATGAGGTCCCTATAGCCTTTCATTTATTAGACTGAGCGGGTACCTTACTTTTACCTAGTGTGTTCAACATCATGTACGTGAGAAAAAATGACAACCAACTATCAGAAGAGAAGTGAATCACTGACTAGGGCATTATCAACATCGATAAAATATATCTCATATGAACATAGTCGACATAAACAACAATTATTAGCAAAATAAAAAAATTACCCCAAAATATATCGAATTTTTCACATAGAGATTTGGCATGAACAATAATAAAAAATTTAGCACCAATCAGTACATATTACAAACACATAGGCTCCCCACTAATAAAAATAATTTAGCTGATGAACAGATCGACATACAAAACAAAACTAATCAAGTGCAATTCACCCCACAACAAAAATCAAATTCCTAATTAAAACCTAAATAATTCAAAAGGAAAAAATCTAATACGAATACTATTTGACTACACAGAATAATAATATAACTAATAATGATAATAAATAAAATACAGAAAAGAGAATGGGTGGTGACAAACGGTGGTAGGGTGGATGGGCAACAATGACGGTGGAAATTAATGGCGGTAGTAGAAGGAAAATGGAAGGTCGGTCGACAATGGTACAGTTGAGGAACGAAGGTTAGATATTCACGGTTATGAGTGGGGAAAAAGGGGACGACAATGGTGGCCAATGAAAAGAAGAAGATATCAGTGGCGTAGACGGTGGTTTGGGAGAGAGGGGGATGTTTGAGGAGAGGAGAAAAAACAAGTAAAAAAAGGATGTGGTCGGTGATGGGTAAGGAGAGTGGTCGAGTCAGTGAAGAAAAGAGGATGGAGAGGGAGGAAAAAGGGAAAGCGGCGAGCATGGAAAAAGGGCGAGAGGAATAGTAGTGTGTGTATGATGGAGGAGATGATGGTCGGTGAAGAGGGATGGTAGCGTGACAGTTCAGAGGGTTGTCTGGGTGTGAGAAAATGATGACTAAGTAAGGAAGAGATGAGTGGGATACAAGAAAAAGGGTTTTACGTTTAAATGAATGCATCGACGTGTATATAGACCATGTTGGGCCACACAACCGTTTGAGTTGACTGTGTAACTCACTGTGCCCAGGTGACTCTAAACATTTTTCCTATTCCAGTTGTCACACGACTGTGTATTCTGATCGTGTGAATGACATGGCTGTGTGGATCCACTTAAACCGTGTGTGTCGTAAGAGAAATTAAAATAAATGCTCCATTATTTACATGACCTGTAACATGCCTATGTGTCTAGGCTGTGTCTACCACAGGGCTGTGTCACCAGGTTGTGTGTTTCTACTCAGATCGTGTGGACTTGTTGTTCACTTCTTCCACGGTTGTGTATAAGGGTGTGTGGGTTACACGGCCATGTCGTCAGGCCGTGATTCCACTCAAGCCATGTGAACTTATTTTTAATCGTTTTCTCTATGTGCACATGGATGTGTGCTCAAGCCATATAGACCACACAATCGTGTCGTCAGGTCGAATGGTCTATTCTTTTTAGTTTTAATTAAATTTAATTATTTTAGTAATAGAAATAAATGTACTAAGCATGAAACATAATTAAATGAAAATAATATAAAAAAGAACACCCGGGTTACCTTTTGAGAAACGATTATTTAGAGTTTAAGGTTGACTTTCCTTTTCACGTACACAATTAATTTAGATTTTTAGAGTTGGAATTTCTCTTATTATTAATATCACCACCAAAATAAAGTTTGAGACGATGACTATTGACCTTAAATGTGTCGTAATCAAGGTGTGTTACCTAAGTGGTTTCGTATGGGAATACGTTTCGTACCACAAATGGATTTGACCATCTTAATTTAAGCTCTTCAGGGAACATTCATGGATCTAAATTGTCCAGCAACACTTTGTCTCCAACATTGAATTGGTTCGTCCTTTTTACATACCCATCATGTCGTTTGTTTCTTACTTCTTTGTACGTTCTTGACTATCATATAATCCATGGAGCTATACCATTTTTTCTTCACTTGTCCCTTGATTTATAGCACCTTGAATAGGATACAGTTCTAACAAGTCTTCATGAGTGATTATGATTACTAACATTAATAAAATAACGAATATCATTTCACTCACTAGAAACTCTAACAACATCATGTGCTTGAAGAGTAGCCTCTTCATCACTTACCATCAACACAAGTTCACTATTATTTACATCAATGATAGTTCTAGTACTGGCTAAAAAGTGTCGACCTAAAATTAGGGGTATCTCAATACCCTCATCCATGTCCAATATAACAAAATTAATAGGGAATATGAATTTATCTACTTTAACAAGTACATCCGAAATAATACCCTTAGGATACTTAATTATTCTGTTAGCTAATTGAATACTCATCCTAGTGGGGTTTTGTTCCCTATGGCCAAGTTGATTCAACATTTTATAAGGCTTTAGGTTTATACTAGCACCCAAATCAGCCAAAACTTTTTCTACATTTAAGCTACCAATAAAACAAGGACTAGTAAAACTCTCTGGATCTTTAAACTTGATGTGTAGTTTATTTTGGAAAATGACTGAGCACTTCTTATTGAGCTCCACAGTGGACAGTTCGTCTAACTTCTTTTTATTTGTTAACAGCTCCTTTAAAAATGTTGCATACTTGGCAATTGTGAAAAGGCTCAACAAAAGGTAAGTTAATATGCAAATTTTTCAAAAGTTCAAGAAATTTACCATATTGTTCATTGATGTTGTCTTTTTTCGACTTTGCTGGATATGAAATTGGTGGTTTATATTCTCTAACCATAAACTTATTCTCTTTCTTGCATTCCTCAACCCCATCATTTTTCTCATCAGCATCTAGATCTAGCTTCTTTTCAAGCTCGACTAACACTTTACAACTTCGTATAGTGATTGTATAGACTTGCTCCTTTAGGTTGGTTTCAATGTTACTAGGTAAACTGCCTTGTTGTTTCTCTGAAACCAATTTAGCAAGTTGGAAAATTTGATGCTCGAGGCCCTGAATAGATGACTATTGATTCCTCAAAGTCGTTTCAATGTTCTAGAATCTAATTTCTGACACTAAAATAAATTTAGTCAACATCTCTTCCAGATTCAGCTTCTTTTCTTGTTAATAAGGATGCTGAAAACTCAGAAGGGGTTGTGACCTTTGGTTTTGTTGACCACCCAAGAAAAATTTAGATGATTCCTCCATCCTGAATTATAATTATTGTTGCAGGGGTTATTCTAATATTTAGAATTATTACCCAAAAAGTTGACTTGCTCATGCTCCATGTTAGACTTGAAGGGTAAACATTCCAGATTGATCATTTCCACTCTAGTCGCATTGTATTGCCTTATTGGATTTACCTGTTTATTGCAACTCAAACCATCAATCTTTTTACTCAGTGCTTCCACCTGACTTTCCAACATAGGAACTATATTTATATTAAAAAAAATTGGCTTCCTTAGTTGGTTTTGTTCTCATAACTTGCCACTGATAGTTATTTAGTGTCATTTCTTCAATAAATTATTGGGCTAGTGCCTTATAATTTAGTGTTCCACCAACTGCTATCTACCTAGTCGAGGGATTCAAACCGTTGTAAAAGGTTTAAACTTGTAACCACAAAGGTTACCCATGATAAGGACACCTTCTCAAAAGATCCTTAAATGTAACGGCCTAAATTCAATGATGTCAGAACAGTGGTTTCGTGACCACAAATTCAAGCTAAAAAAAAGATTTATTTTAAAATTTTGATATGGCTTGTGTTATGATAGGAAGGTTGTATGAAAATTTTGATAGGAAAATTTTGCCGATTAAGTGATTAAATAGATAAAGAACCTAATTGCATAAAATGTGAAACTTGACTGCTAGAAGCTAGAGGGATTTAATGACTATGAAATTCAAAACTAAAGGTCCTTATATGGTAATTGGACCATCAATAAAAAGATGGGAAAATATCTAGGGTGATTCATCCATGGAATTTGAGAAAAAGAAAATGACTAAATTAGAAATTAGTAAAATTAAAAGATGATAAAAAAATTAACATAAAATATCATCTTATTGTCATCATCTTCTTCCCCAAATTTGACGGAAGTCGTAGGAGAGAGAAGCGCCACTAACCAAGCTTAATTGAGTAAGTTTTCGTGTCCCGTTTTTAGTAATTTTTATATTTTTGAGATCAGGATAACTAGTTGTCTCTATTTTGGGGATTAAATTGAAATGTTATCAAAGTATGGAAATTTTACCATGGATGGATATGTTGGAAATTGAAAATTTATGGAAGAAAAATGAAACGTTGTTAGTAAATAAATAACTTTTACAAAGTGATTTTGGATGAAATTGTGAAATAGGGACTAAATTGTAACCTTGTGAAATTCATGGGAAAATTCTGATTTTTGTGAAAGCTAAGTGCTGTAAATGATGTATATAGAATTCTTCTAAGCTTGGATAGAGAATTGAATTACATGAATTTCATTTTTTGAGCCTACGGACGAAATTGGAATTAATGAAAAAATTGGGCGAAAAATAGTAATTTTGCCAAGAGCATAAGTTGAATGTAATGTAGTATGTAGTGAAAATTGATGATCAAATTCATTTATATAGATCCGAACGACTTAAATCAGAGATTAGATCGAGGTAATAAAAAATTCTCGGATTAGTAGACTTTACTAACAATTAAGCATCGAGGTAAGTTCGTGTAACTTACTATTGAATCTTGAAATGCTTGAGCTGCATGTTATATAATGAGAATGCAAATTGAATGTTCAATGTATAAATATGATGGAATATGTGACATTACTTGAGAAAAATGGAAAAATCTTGGTTGGATAAAGGGAATTCGATGGATTAATGGAAAAAAAAGGGTACTACATGTGATGTAAATAGGATTTAGCTTGGATGAGTAATCCTAATATAAGCCCACCTAATTTATATGTTATGGAATGGATTTAGCCCGAATGGGTAATCCAAATTAAGTCCTAAAAAGTATTTGTCACTGAAAAGATTTAGCCTGGACTGGTAATCCTGACAAAACTCTTTGAGCATATGTTAAAGGGGATTTAGCCTGGACTGGTAATCCCACTGTATGAAATAAGACTTGACAGTGTGCTCTTTGATAAGGGTAAATATGAATTGACGGTTTATGAATTTGTACACTAAAAGTGTACTACTGGGTATCCATCAAAATTCTGAGAAATTCAACGGGATAAACATGAAAATGGTTAATGGAACATGAATGACTTTGTCATGAAATGTATAAGTGATATGGGAATGGCAAGTATTTGGAAGTCACAGAATGAAGAGCTCATTTATGTATTTATATTACATGAAATTATTTAATTAACTCAAGTGTTGAGTTTGTGTATGATAGGATAATATTCCATTGCTTGGATGCCTATATGTTTGATTTAATTTAATGGAAATATGTAGTATGTTAAATTCTTGTTACATGAACTTACTAAGCACTAAGTGCTTACTTTGTTTTATTTTCCATGTTTTATAGTGCTCGAAGGCTCGTGAAGGTTGGAAACGGTTGGAGCAAGATCACACTATCCCCAACTCATTTTGGTATAATTATAGATCTTATTATGAGTATAATGGCATGTATAAGCTATTATGGATTATTTTGGAGTTAAAATGAATGTATATACACTAGCCCTTGGTATGACTAAAGATGCGTTGATTTTGGTATGTTTATAAGCAAAATCATGATTTTGCATGCATATTGAAATGGTTTAAATTGATAAATTAAACATGTATGTTTGAGATGTAAGATTTAAATTAAGTGGATTTGTGAAAGTATACCCAATGAATGATTAAATTGGTTGTGTTTAACTGCATGAATTGTTTGATTGGCATTGGTATAGTTTGGTGCAAGTATTGGATGAAAATGGGTGAGAAATAGGGCTTGGAAAATAGCCTTATTTTGTCCACACGAGTAAACACACAGGCATGTGTCTAGGCCATGTGTGACACACGGTCTGGTGCACGGGCATGTGACAAGGCCGTGTGTCCCCTGCATCCAAAAATTAAGAAACAAAATATCCTGAAATTAAGCACATAGGCTCAACACGGGTGTGTGCCTTGCCCATGTAAGGTACACGGCCTGGATACACGAGCGTGTGATATGGCAGTGTGAAACCTGCATCTAAATTCGAAAATTAAAATTAACCAGACGGCCTAGCAACATGGGCTTGTGTCTTGACAGTGTGAGATCAATTTGTTCATGAGTTGCAAGTTAGAGGGTTACACGGGTAAGAGGCACGGGTGTGTGAACCACACGGCCTGACCACATGGGCGTGTCCCATACCACACGGGCATGTGACCCTTTGTGTTGAGTAAAATTTTGGGATTTTATGAAAAATTTGCTGAGATCCCAATTTAGTCCCAATTCGATTTTAATACATGTTTTAGGCTTTGAGGGATCATCTAAAGGACGTTAGAACAAAATTTGGGATATGAATAGTACTTGACTTGGTTTAACTATAATTGTTCTGTAAACTCTGGTAATACCTTGTAACCCCATTCCGGCAACGGATATGGGTTGGGGGTGTTACATTAAATCTCACCTATGCATCATACGATGTCCCAAGCTCAAATTGAGCAAAAAAAGAGATGTCATTCCTCAACTTTGTTGTTTTGGCTAGTAGAAAATACTTCTACAGAAATTTTTCAATAATTTGAGCCCAAGTAGTGATTGAACCTCGTAGAAGTAATTTTAACCATTATTTCGCCTTGTTCCCCAAAGAGAATAGGAACAACAGTAAGCGTATGACATCATTAGTAACGCCATTGATCTTAAATGTGTCACAAATCTCCAGAAAGTTAGCTAAATGAGCATTCGAATCTTTATCTTGCAATCCATCAAACTGAATATACTGTTGCACCATCTGAATTGTGTTTGGCTTAATCTCAAAATTATTTGCAGCAAAAGTCGGTCCGACAATACTCGATTTAGCCCCAATCAAAGTGGGCTTAGCATAGTCATACACACTTCAAGAAGTAGGATGTATAGGAAGTTGTAGATTAACAAGATTATTATCCATCTCTATAGTAATGTCCTTTTACTCTTGATCGTCTATTAAATTCCATTGACATGACCTTGCTTCTCTAACCTCTCTCTAGTTTCTTCGAGCAGTTTTTTCGATCTCATTATAAAAAACTAACGATTCCAGTGGGTTGTCTCTAGTCATAAACCAAAAGAACCTATAAGAATCAGACAAAAAAAATTAAAATTTAACTGATTGAGTCACTAAACTAACTAAAATCACGAAAAAGGCAAGCGCACCTATCAAATAGCAGTATAGCTGATGTACTCTTATATTTAACACTTTTTGCTTGTTAATTCCTTTGTCTTATGAATTTTTCACCACTTAATTGGTTGCATTTGATTTATTTCTTGTGTAGTGAACCCAATACTGGAAATGGTAACAAAAGGACGTAATCTGCAGTTTTCTTTCTTTTTATTTTATCATGGCTGGAGTCGTGGGCACGACGCTGGGCACGACGCGGATCTGATGTGGTAGATCGAAAGTCAATGCGAGGAATATTCTGGAAACAACTTATCTTGATCTTTTGACGTGATTTGGGGGATTTTGGATTTCATTTTAATAATTTTAGGATATTATATATTTTTTTTTATTAATTTCCTTGTTGTTTTGGGAATTTGAAGCCTATAAATACCCACCTTTGGGTAAGGCTAAGGATCATCTCTTGTCTTTAGTTCTTATTGCTACTTGGTTTTCATTTTCAATAAAGTTTTCTTCTTTTTATTTTTGCTTTATTTTATTTTATTTTATACCTTTACATTATCAAAACATGTTAAGCGTGATAATCAATATCATGCTTGGCTAATTTTCTCAAGCTAAGAGCTAGTACGAATCAATTCCATGCGTGAGAATTGAATATTACCTAAATCCCTTCGAGTTACATTTTCGTCTTTCTGCTTAGATAGTTTGGCAATCGGCCTTACTAAAACTTTTAAACGTTTTTCATATCAAAAAGGATCCGTTGGTCTGGAATCGTTTAATTATACAGTTGGGAGGAAGGATCGGCCTGTGACATTTCGACTTCCTATGAACACTCTTAGCGGCGGTCCGCTAAGGAAAGACGAGATCAGAAATGATTCTCGGTGAGACAAATTCCGAGTTGGGCTTTTGTTGTTTTAAAACTAAGTATTTTAACGGCGATAGACGTGGCTGATTTACTTAAGAATCAACTTTCGAAGATAGACTTGGGAAGATTGGTTACATGAGAGAAAAGCAAGTTACGATGGGTTGGGCCTCGTAGACTGTAACCGACATGAATCCCAGAGTAAAAATCTATTTTCGATGATCGTGGGAATTGACGAAACTAGCTCGAGGCGATTCTTATACTCGTGATTATTCAACTTAGTCTTTCACCTTCTTTATTTTACTGCTTCTATTTTTATACATCTTTCTTTGCAATTTTACTTGTTTATTTCATTTCCTTGTTACTTCTCAAATCACGCCCATTTTTTTACTCTCTATTTCAGCTCTTAGGTCGGGGACAAGAAATTTAATCAAGAATTCCATTAAACTCCTTGTAGATCAACCCTCTTCCACTATTCTACATTTTTTATTTTTGAAGAGGTTTATTTTATTTTGATAAGTAAAACGACGCTTGTCAAAATTGGTGCCGTTACTGGGGAGTTTTATTTTCGACAATTACTGATTATTTTGTTTGATTTTTATGACTAGGAGACACCCGAGGACTCTAGTTCAATATAACCCAGAAATTGAAGCAAACGCTCGTAGAAACCACGGTCAAACACTTCGACGAAAGAAGCAGCAAGAGCAAAGAGAACGACAATCCAATCTGGAATCCACTTCTGCAATGCCACCACGTGAATCAGAACCAATTCCCAACGAAGCACCATCTCCCAACACCACTATTCCAATCACAAATCCTACGTTTGAACCAGAACCAATGGCGAACCAAACCATTAGAGAGCTTGCCGCCGCCCCCGCTGTACAACAACCGCTCTGCATTACCTTTCCTCAAGGCACCACCCCTTTTCAACTCAAAACGGGGTTAATTCATCTCCTTCCTATATTCAACGGTCTCCCTAACGAAAGCCCACATAAACATCTCACTGAATTCCATATGGTGTGTAGTAGCATGAAGCCGCAAGGAGTCTCGGAAGACCAAATCAAACTAAGGGCATTTCCTTTTTCCTTAGTCGAAATGGTTAAGGAATGGTTATTTTACCTTCTGCCTAACTCAATAACCACATGGGTTGAACTATCTCGTGTTTTCCTTGATAGGTATTTTCCAGCAGCAAAGGCGAGCGAGCTTAGGCGACGTATTTTGGGAATTCAGCAAAGGAGCGATGAATCTCTCTACGACTACTGGGAGAGGTTCAAAAAGTTATGCGCAAGTTGCCCGCAGCATGACCTATCTGAGCAGACTCTCCTTCAGTATCTCTACGAAGGGATGTTTACGATGGACAAAAAGATGGTGGATGCTGCAAGTGGTGGCACACTCGTCAATATGACGCCAGAAAATGCGAGAACTCTAATCTCTACTATGGGCGCAAACTCGCAACAGTTCGGCTCTTCAAGTGAACTTAGTCGATGGTTTCATGAAGTAAGTACTGTTTCTTTGGGAAATAAAATAGACAAGTTGACTAATATTGTCAACTCTCTTGTTACAAGTAAGATGGGAGCCGTGAAGGTTTGTGGAATCTGCACGATGCCAAACCACCCAACCGATTCATGTCCAATGCTACAAGATGAGTCGGGCACCTAAGTCAATGCCATAAATAATTTCCCAGGACCTCCTCAAAGGCCATACAATCCCTACGGTAACACTTTCAATCCCGGTTGGAGAGATCACCCAAATATGAGCTATGGAAACAAAAACCAAAATTACCAACCGAGACCACTCCCTTTCCAAATCAATCACCACAAAAAACCTTTCTTGAGACATTGTTGAAAAGTTGGCCATTTCACAAGAGAAATTCCAAACCCAAACACAATCCCATCTCTAAGAAATTGACAAACAAATAAGCCAACTAGCCTAAACCGTTGGTCGCCTAGAGTCTCAAGGATGATTGCCCTCTCAAACCGAAACAATCCGAGGGAAAATGTGAGCGCGATTACTTTACGAAGTGGTACCGTAATTTCACCAGAGCTGACAAAGGAGCCCAAGAAAACTGAAAAAAACAAAGAAAACACTTCTTTGAAGGGTCAAGTAGAAAAATCCTCGCCTACCTCAGGTAAAGTCATTCCTAGTCACTCTTTTTCTATTTACGAGATCCTCCTCCCTTTCCAGGAAGGCTTACAAGGCGTGACAAAAAGGAGGAGGAGAAGGAAATTTTGGATATATTCAAAAAAGTGGAAATCAATATTCCATTCATTGATGTCATTCGGAAGGTGCCAAAATATACGAAGTTTTTGAAGGACTTATACACAAATGGAGGTGGTTGTTCGGCAATGAAAAAGTTAACCTTAGCGAGAATATTTCAGCCGTTTTTCAAAAATGCCTACCACTGAAATACAAAGACCAACAGATGTTCGTAATTCCGTGCAAAATTGGAAAAGTCGGAATAAAAAGGGCAATGTACAATCTAGGCACATCTATTAATGTCATACCGCTAAGTGTCTACAACAAAATTTCAACACAACCATTAAAGGAGACGCGAGTGACGGTTCAATTAGTTGATTGGTCAGTTATCTACCCCGAAGGGGTACTAAAAAACGTGTTGGTAAAGGTAAACGATCTTATTTTCCTCGCTGATTTTTACATCATTAACATGGAAAATGACCGCAGCAACAGCGAATCAGAAATCTTGCTTGGGCGCCCTTTCTTGTCAACAGCGCATACAAAAATCGATGTCCATAATGGCATCTTAACCATGGAATTTGACGGGGAAGTGGTTAAATTCGATGTGTACAAAGCTATGAAGTATCATGGTTCCATTGCAAGCTTAAATTTCGTTGACATTATAGATCCGTTAGCCGATGATTTTATTGAAACTGATTTGTTTTATGATTTTTATAGGGAATTGGAGGATCTCGACGATGAAAGTGAAATCATTTCAACTTTTTCCTCTATTTCTGATTTTCGATTAATTCCAGGTCAATTTAAACCCATTTCTTCAATTTTCCAGACACCACAACTAGAATTGAAGCAACTTCTATCACATCTCAAATACGAATTTTTGGGCGATAACCGCACCTTACCAATTATCATTTCAAGTGAATTATCATAGCAGGAAGAGGAAGAATTGATTACTATTTTGCGCACTTATAAAAAGGCAATTGAATGGACATTAGTTGATATCCAAGGCTTAAGTCCATCAACTTGCATGCATAAAATTAAAACAGAAGAGAACGCGAAACCAACGAGAAAAGGCCAGCGACATTTAAACTCCCCCAATGATGGAGGTTATGAAGGAGAGGATTCAAAAGTTGCTAGATGCTGACATTATCTACCCCATTTCCAATAGCAAATGGATAAGTCCGGTCTATGTTGTGCCAAAGAAGACTGGAATCACAGTGGTCAAAAATGCTGAAGGAGAAATGATTCCGAAGAGAATACAGAATGGTTGGAGAATGTGTATCGATTATAGGAAACTCAACTCATAAACCCAAAAGGACCATTTTCCTTTACCATTTATCGATCAAATGATTAAAAGACATGCTAGAAAATCACATTACTGCTGTCTTGATGGATTTTCTGGATTTTCAAGTTCCGGTGGCACCCGAAGACCAAGAAAAAACAACATTCACTTGCTCTTTTGGAACTTTCGCCTATAGGAGAATGCCTTTCGGTCTTTGCAATGCTCCAGCCACATTCCAATGATGCATGTTAAGCATTTTTTCCGATCATATCGAGCGAGGAATAGAGGTATTTATGGATGATTTTACTGTTTACGGTAATTTATTCTCTCAATGCCTTTCCAATCTTTCTTATGTTCTTAATCGATGCATTGAATTTAAATTAGTTTTAAACTACGAGAAATGCCATTTCATGGTAAGTAAAGGATTGGTACTCGATCATGCGGTTTCGGCCAAAGGAATTGCCGTTGATAAGGGAAAAGTTAATGTAATTCACTCACTTCTATACCCCACTTCGGCGAGGGAAATTCGTAGTTTTCTTGGCCATGCAGGTTTCTACCGACGGTTCATAAAGGACTTTTCTAAGTTGGCGCAACCTCTTTGCCTATTGCTACAAAATGATGTGAATTTTGTTTTTTATCAAACTTGCAAAGATTCGTTCGATGAGCTTAAGGGAAGGCTTATATCCGCACCAATCGTACAACCACCAGATTGGACTTTACCATTTGAGATTATGTGTGACGCATCCGACCTTATCGTGGGAGCCGTTCTCGGCTAAAAGAGTAAAGAAGGACCATACGTGATAGCCTATGCCTCTAGAACTCTCGACTCGGCTCAGCGCAACTACTCGACAACGGACAAAGAGCTATTTGCTATCATTTTTGCATTAAAAAATTTTCATTCTTATTTATTAGGAACTGAAATTTTTGTTTTTTCTGATCATGCAGCTCTGAAATACTTGATGAACAAAAAAGAAGCAAAGCCGATGTTGATACGATGAATTCTCTTATTGCAGGAGTTCGATCTTGAAATCAAGGATAAAAAAGGAAGCGAAAGCTCAGTGGCTGACCACCTAAGCTGTTTACCTACTTCATCGGTCGAACCTCCCCTACGAGAATAATTTCCAGACGAAATCTTGATGGAAGCACACGCATCATTCCCATGGTTCGCCCATTTGGCGAATTTTTGAGCTACGGGTAAATTTCCAAACAATCTATCTCGATCCGAGATCAAATGTATAAAAATAGAGTCTCGATATTACATTTGGGACGATCCATATTTATGAAAAAATTACTCGGAGCAAATCGTCCGACGATGCGTAAGTAACAGCGAGGTAAAATCCATACTTGAGTTTTGTCATTCCTACGCTTGCGGTGGACATTTCGGCCCTAAACGAACCGCACACAAAATTCTTGAGTGCAGATTTTATTGGCCAACCTTGTTTAAAGATACTTACAACTTTTGCAAAGCGTGTTACAGGTGCCAAAGAGTCGAAAATCTAAGCCGAAAGAGTGAGATGCCGTTAAATCCTATACACGTATGTGAAATTTTTGATGTGTGGGAGCTCGATTATATGAGGCCATTTATCTCATCATTTGGAAATTTATACATTATTTTGGCCATTGATTACGTTTCGAAATGGGAAGAGGCGAAAGCCACCTGAGAAAATGATGCGAAAACCATAACTAATTTTTTGCGTGATTTTATTTTCTCTAGATTTGGAACTCCGAAAGCGATCATTTGTGACAAAGGAACACATTTCGTTAACCGATTCATCGAAGCTTTGATGAAGAAATATGGCGTGACTCAGCGGATAGCGACAACTTATCATCTGTAAACTAACGGATAAGTAGAGGTTTCAAATCGAGAAATCAAGTTAATCCTAGAGAAGACCGTTAAACCAAACCGGAAGGATTGGAGCTTGAAGTTAGTTGATGCGTTGTGGGCATATCGCACGGCCTACAAATGACCTATCGGGATGTCACATTACTGACTTGTCTTCGGTAAACCTTGCCACTTGCCTGTTGAACTTGAGCATAGGGCGTTTTGGGCGGTGAAGGAATGTAATATGGAGATGAACGCTGTTGGCGAAGCACGAAAACTTCATATCCAAGAGCTTGAGGAGATTCACTGAAATGCTTACGATAGCGCACACCATTATAAAGAGCGAACAAAAGCATTTCATGACAAGTGCATTTCATTTAAATCTTTTTCCGTTGGGCAGAAAGTTCTCCTATTTAACTCAAAATTAAAAATTTTTACAGGAAAACTTAAGTCCAAGTGGAGCGGACCATTTACCGTGATCAATGTTTTTCCTCATGGAGCCGTGGAAATTGAGGATAGCTTGGGTGCACGGTTTAAAGTTAATGGACAGCGGCTAAAATCTTTCTTCGAGAGCACACCAATCGGACTGATTGAAGAAATCGATTTGGAAGAGCCAAAAATCTGACAGGAAACTGTCGAGCTGAACGACGTTAAACAAAGCGCTAAATGGGAGGCAACCCATTTGTTTACTTTTCGTCAATTTTAATTTTCACTTTTTTTGTAGTTTGTTTAGACCCATCCAGGCCCTCAAAGAGAGCATCATGTAAATACTCTCCTTCCTTTGCCCCAACCGTGGCTGTGGCCGATGTCGTCATTGATCAGGGGGAGTATCCTTTACCCTTCTTTGTTCTTAAATGTACTTTATTTTTTTTCGTATTGGGACAATACGATTAAGTGAGGGGGAGGGTAAAGAATGACATTAATTTCGCCTTGCTTGTCATATTTGTTTGATGATATGTCTGTTTGAATTGATTAGAAGAACAACTCCTTTGCCGTTGCTTGCCGCTAAGCATGTTATGATTATTTTAGTTCATAAAGATACTTGAATTCTAGCATGCTTGATAATCGAATGATATGAGTAAGTCCCATTTGACAACCCTTGCAATTTGTCTTGATGTTGTTAGTTGAATTCTTTACCTAGCTTAATTAATTAACCCATTTTGTGAGAACTTGAGCCTTTAGCATGTATGACTATATTTTTATGCTCTTTTTCTTGCCTGAGAGTGTCAATTTGGACATTGGAATCTAGAACTTGTGGCCTGTATGCATTTTGAGATTACATAGGAATTTGATGCATTAATATGATTTAGGCATTAGGATCACCATTTCTTTTCCCTTAGTGAACCAAGTTGAAGCCTAATCCCGTTTTCTTTGTTTTCACCAAGATTTTAAACCCGAGCCTTTTCATTTATTCCTCTCTTCCACCCTTGACAAGACAATGAGTATGAGTTTAAGGTTGTGAGATCATGTTCCACAAAAAAAACACAGAAAAAAAGAAAAGAAAAAACAGAAAATAATTCGAAAAAAACAAAAAGAAAAAAACAGAAAATAATTCGAAAAAAGGAAGAAAAAGAAAAGAAAGAAAAAACAGTTTGATGATTTGTTCATTGTAGCTACCTTTGTTTAGTTTGCTTATTCTTGTTGCCTGTATTTTCTAAGGTTGTGGACACGATTTAGTTACCTGTTGGGAAACTCTTGTCTTGATTTTCTTTAGCCTCATTTTAGCCTTATTCCCCACCTTTACCTAAGCCCCATTACACCCTTTATTAAAAGTCCTAATGATTTTTGCATCTCATTTCTTTAAAGTAGTGGAGAATTGATCTTGCCATAAGCCTATGGAGACCCTTATTCAAATTTTGACTTTGAGTGAATTTACTTTCTACACCCGAAACACTTTGAGTGATTTGAGTGCATCTTGGTAAGAATTAAGCTTAGGTTAGAATTTTATTGATAATTGATAGACAATGGTAAGGTTGAATGATTGTTCTTGCTTGCACCTTTTCGTTTTGATTCATGCTTTATTCGCGTCATTTTTGTGCACTTGAACTCTCATATCTTTGTTTAAGACTTGCAACGGTTTAGGAGAAAGATGATAAAGCTTTTGATTAATTTATTTCAAACATACTTGAGGGCAAGTATGAGACAAGTGAGGAGGAATTTGATGTACTCTTATATTTGACACTTTTTACTTGTTAATTCATTTGTCTTGTGAATTTTTCACATTTCTTGTGTAGTGAACCCAATACTGGAAATGGCAACAAAAGGACGTAATCTGCAGTTTTCTTTCTTTTTATTTTGTCATGGCTGGAGTCGTGGGCACGACGCTGGGCACGACGCGAATCTGATGTGGCAGATCGAAAGTCAACGCGGGGAATATTCTGAAAACAACTTATCTTGACATATTGACGTGATTTGGGGGATTTTGGATTTCATTTTCATAATTTTAGGATATTATATTATCTTTTTTTATTAGTTTCCTTGTTGTTTTGGGAGTTTGAAGCCTATAAATACCCACCTTTGGGTAAGACTAAGGATCATCTCTTGTCTTTAGTTATGTTGCTACTTTGTTTTCATTTTCAATCAAGTTTTCTTCTTTTTATTTTTGCTTTATTTTATTTTATTTTATGCTTTTACATTATCAAAACATGTTAAGCGTGATAATCAATATCATGCTTGGCTAATTTTTCTCAAGCTAAAAACTAGTACGAATCAATTCCATGCGTGAGAATTGAATATTGCCTAAATCCCTTCGAGTTACATTTTCGTCTTTCTGCTTAGATAGTTTGACAATCGGCTTTACTAAAACTTTTAAATGTTTTTCAAATCAAAAGGGATCTGTTGGTCTGGAATCGTTTAATTATACAGTTGGGAGGAAGGATCGGCCTGTGGCATTTCGACTTCTTATGAACACTCTTAGCGGCGGTCCGCTAAGGAAAGACGAGATCGGAAACCATTCTCGGTGAGACAAATTTTGAGTTGGGCTTTTCTTGTTTTAAAACTAAGTATTTTAACGGCGATAGACGTGGCTAATTTACTTAAGAATCGACTTTCGAAGATAGACTTGGGAAGATCGGTTACATGAGAGAAAAGCAAGTTACAATGGGTTGGGCCTCGTAAACTGTAACCAACATGAATCTCAGAGCAAAAATCTATTTTTGATGATCGTGGGAATTGGCGAAACTAGCTTAAGGCGATTCTTATACTCGTGATTATTCAACTTAGTCTTTCACCTTCTTTATTTTACTACTTCTATTTTAATACATCTTTTTTTGCAATTTTACTTGTTTAGTTCATTTCCTTGTTACTTCTCAAATCACGCCCATTTTTTTACTCTCTATTTCAGCTCCTAGGTCGGGAATAAGAAATTTAATTAAGAATTCCATTAAACTCCCTGTAGATCGACCCTTTTCCACTATTCTACCTTTTTATTTTTGAAGAGGCTTATTTTATTTTGATAAGTAAAACGACGCTTGTCAATAGCTATGGTGAGTTGGGAATATCGTACCCACGAGGACTAAAAGTGCTAGTAATTACTATCTTTTTATTATCTAGACAATAGATTGAGGAATTGTTTTTAATCTAAAATTAACTAAACTAATTACTAAGAATGCAACGGAGAGCGAATTGGAAAAATATTTGAAAAAAGCAAATGAGATAGACAATACCCAGGAAAGAATCCATCTAGACTTTACTTATTATTCTGAATCTGAATTAAATGATTTATTCACTTGTGCCTTGATCCGTAGAAATCCCTAAATTATATTAATATCTTTTTCGAGAGTAAAAATAACTGACTCTAAGTTGATTAATTGAAATCTCTTTTTAATTAAAATCCCTATTATCGCATTAACTCGATCTATGAATTCCCTATTAGATTTGACTCTAATCTGGTAGATTTATGTCATCCTATTTCTAGGATTGCATGCAACTCCACTCAATTATGCCAGATCTACTCTTAAACAGAGACTTTTCCTCCATTGAAATAAGCACATCACACTTGAATTAATATCTTGAAAATATTAAAGCAAGAAATAAGCATACATAATTGAGAACAAAAATCAAGTATATATTATGTAATTCAGAAAATCAAATAATAAGATCTATCATAGGTTTCATCTTCCCTAGGTATCTAGGGAATTTAATTCATAATCTGAGGTGGAAACATCTCAAAATTAGAATAACAACAAGACATAAGAAACCCAATAAAACTTCGAAGGAAATTTGAATGGAGATCTTCAATCTTGAAGGAGATTTCCTTCTAAGTTGATTTTGACATTGTTCTTTGAGTAATTTCTTTGTTCTACTCTGCATGTTCTCTTATGTTCTCTTCGAGTGTGTATTTATAGACTTTAGAATGCTCAGAAACCCTAAAAATTGAGTTTTTCCATGTAAAAGGGAAACAGGGTTAGGAGTCGACACAGGCTGGCACCTGGGCGTGTGGCTAGTCTGTGTGGCTCACAGGGGTGTATGGCTAGCCTGTGTGGAAATGCCCAAGCCATGTGGATCTTGAAAACAACTCTTTTAGTCCGATTTTGGCCCGTTTTTCGCTCCTTTCACTCCCCTATACTCACCTAAGTATAGAAACATGAATTTAAAGGATTAAGAGCATCAAATTCACTGATTTACATAATAAATCATCCAAAAATACATTAAGAATGGGATTAAAATATGTTACTTTTATAGCTTATCAGTAACAATTAAATTAAAAACAAAAATATTAAAATAAAAAATGGCTAAATTAATAGAAATAAAGTTTTTCTAATATTTTAGTCCCCGGCAACGGCGTCAAAAACTTGATCTGTAGCAAAACTAACTAAGAATTTGATTAAGATAAGTGCACCTGTCAATTAATAGTATAGCTACAGTGAGCAAAGATATCGATCCTACGAAGACTAAAAGTACTAATTATCACTGTCTTTCTATTATTTAATCGAATAATGCAAGTGATTGATTGAAACTAAAATTAACTAAATTAGTTAACTAATGAACACGACAAAAAATAAATCACGAATGTAATCGAGTAACAACCAAGAAACGAAACAATATCCAGAAAATAATTTACCTAGATTCCGTCCGTCACTATCAATCTAAATTACGCAATTTTTTTACTTAGTATATTAATCGGTAAAAATCCCTAAATTATGCAAATATTCTTTTGAACATAAGAACAACTGACTCTAGGTTGATTAAGTGAAATTTCTTTCTAATTAAAACCCATATTATCACATTCTCGTACTATGGATTCCCCTATTAGATTCGACTCTAATCTCATATATTTATGTCATCCTATTTCTAGGATTGCATGCAACTCCACTCAATTACACAAAATCTACTCTTAAACAGGGTCTATTCAACCACCGATTTAAACACATCAAACATGTATTAATAATCTAGAAATATTAAACCAAGAATTAAACACACATAATTGAGAACAAGAACTAAATATTTATTGCGTAAAATATAAATCAAACAACAAAATCCATCACAAGGGTTCATCTCCTTGGGTATCTAAAAAAATAGTTCATGCTTGAAAATAAAAACATCCAAGACACAGTATATCCGAAAGAAATAAAGAAACTCGTAATAACTTCCTAAGAAATCAACTGAGAATCTCCAATCTTGATGGAAATCTACTTCAAAGTCGGCTTCAATGGTATTTTCGAGTTTTTTTCTTGAGTATTCTCTGATGGCTATTTCCTATCTTATTATTTTTGTCATATATATGTTTTAAAATGCTAGAAAAACCTAAAAATTATGATTTTCCGTAATTCGATGTGTAATCCCATAAAATTGACATAGCCTATCATACGGCCCGTATGGACACACGACCATGTCGTCCAATCGTGTGGAATGGTTCAGCATGTGTGGCTCTTGCAGCTTGCTCTGATGCTCTGGTTTTCGCTCGTTTTTCACCCAAGTGCTCTATCAAGTATTAAAACATGAATTAAAAAGTTAGGAGCAAAAAATTCACAATTGGCATCGAATAATGACCCCAAAATACATTAAGAACAAAATTAAAACATGTTACTTTTAACACTTATCAAATTACAAGCTAAAGTATCATCCTCTAACCCATAATAGTCCTCTATAATATTGGGTTTTTGCAAACTTTGGGCTTTTATACACAAATAGATCAAATTAAAAAGTAGTGCGGAAGGAATATAATTACTAAAAAAACTGTGTTTTTGTGTATTGATTTTAGATTTGTTGTTTTTAATCCATTGCTTGGTGTTTAAGGATTAAAATTAGTACCCTTCCTGACACTGAAAGCCAGGATTTATGCTTCATTTATTATCGACAATGATATCAGAACCTATTTTAAATCCAAAATCATGACGAGTTGATTTTTTATTTGTTTAATACTATTTTATCCTAAGTCCTTACTAATTGGCGATATCATAAATATTGAAAACTTTTACCCTTTGTATGCATGATTACTTTAAAGATTTTGTGAATAATTGTCGTGATTATAATTTTTAAACTCGATTCCATGATAAGGAGTTTAAACATTTTATTTATGCTCTTGGTTTAGAAACAGGGCTGAAAAAACTTTCTTGAAAACAGATACCATTGGCGGCAGGCATGGTTGTGAAGAAGAAAAGATGCCTCTATGAGTAGAATTATTGCAGTGGGTCACCACCTTCAACTTCTCACGTAATATTCCAACATTATAGCGTTGAATTGTTTAAACCTCAGTAAAACCTTGACGGGTGTTTGCTTATTTATCTCCAAAACTGACGTAGATATATTCCCACTTTCTTTGATATCTCCTTGTCCCAACCACGTTGGATTTTGAGCCACTTGGCCATAACATACAAATGAAAAGAAAAACATTTGCCATTCCGACCATAAATAATGTTCTGTTCTGTAACGAGAAACAGCCAAAGCCTCCAGCACTTACAATAATAATAAAGGCTGTAAAATAAAGGATAAGGAATAAGGATTATCTTATGAAATTAGTGTTTAATTGAAAATTTAAAAGATAGTTGGGTGCTTGTTTTTCTACATTTACTGCAGGATCCCAAACTTCCAAATCAAGTTACTTGCTATTTATAGGGTGTTCCTTTAGAAAACGCAAGTGTCTTAAAAGGGTTACAAGACAGCACCAGTTAAATGGCCCTTGCTAGATTCATAGTCACTTTCCCATGTACCGACTGACTATTTTTTCTTCTTTGCTTACTTGAGCATGATGTGGCATTAACTCTTATTTCTGAACTTGTTAAATTTATTTTTCTAAAAGAATATATTTATTTTAGGAATATTACAACATGCATATCCTAAAAAAATTTAGGCTCATGGTCTTTAAATGGTTTAGGGATGTGTACGTGAGCATGCGTGTGTATGCGATGGGCAAAGAAAATGAGAGGCCGAGTGGCGGTCAATAACTCCTTTTGAGGCTTGAAAAGCAAGCGATTGAAAATTTAATTTAAGGGTACTAAGATTGTTTAAGCCAAAAGGAAGCTCCCAACTAATCGATACATTTACTCGAAATCACCTACAATTGAAAGCAAGAAACCAAAAAAAGTGATAAAAGCGATTACGATTTCTTTGTGTCCTCTGGACACTGATAGATAACCAATTTTGATTGTTGGAACTGGAAAAAAGTGTTACTTTCATGCATTTTCCAATTGGAGATGGCAGTGACACACTTTTTTTTCCTTCAATTTTAAAACCATCCATTGCTTTAACTATTAACAATGGGGATGATACGAAGAAGAAATGATTTTTTTTCTTCTTTTAATCAACCATTGTTTACTGATAGAGAAACGTAAAGTTCCAATGCACAAATATAAGCATATGCAAGGAGGCAAAGAAGAGTAAAAAGACACTAAAACAAGCTTTATTTCAGCAGTTCTACCCCACACTCAAAGAGAGAAAAAGGGCTAACAAAATCGTTTTGCTCACAAAATAGTCCAAAAGCAAAAGTGGATAAATTTTTGTATCAGATTCAGACCCTATATACACGAGAATGAGTTAAAATATATGAAAAAGAAGGGAGAGAAATCTGTTGTACACACCTGATATTGAGAATGCCATTTTTTTTAAATCTCTTTTATTTTTTTTTGAAGGAAAGTCACCCTTCTTTTACTTCTAAGAAGAGGGGTCCTCTCATAAATGCAAAGCAAATTAAGCTAAATATGTCCATAAGCTGCTGTAAGTCTTTGGATGTCCTTCGCACACATATCGGAATTTTGTAAAGCTGCTTGTTGTTGTTGTTGCTGCTGCTGCTGTTGGTTAAGAGACCACACGGTGCTTGATGAACTACTAGTGAAGAAATCTGTTTCTGATTTTATCTCGATATTGCAGAAGGACTGTGGGGTTTGATTTTGCAAGGCAGCCGCCATTAACAATGGGTTATTGAGATACTCTGGCCACTTAATTTCATCTGCTTGGGTTTCCATTAAATGGATTGGATTTGGAGCCTCTTTCTCTGATGTACTACAGTCGGTCAATCCCCATGAGTAACTGTTGTTCTCAAAGAAGGAATTGTTGCTTTGTAGCTCAGTGCTGCTGCTGCTGTTACTATTATTAGCGGAGGCACCCGCTTCCCAATATCGGGACCCATTGATATGAGTGAAGGAGGGGATTGAAGGGGTATCAGAGGGCTTGAACCCCATAGAAGCAGAGAGAAAAGAAGAGGTCAATGGTGGGAGAAGGACAGACATGGAAGTTGAAGGGAATTCAGAATTGATATCGAAAGATTTACTGGTTTGGGTGAACCAGAGAGTGGGATTTGAGGTTGCGGAGGAGAGCCTAGCATTGGATGCATAATTCAATTGCTGAATTGGAAAATGCCCCACCAAATCAGATGGCTGGCTGTCCATGAACAAGTCTTTGCTATTGTTATTGCTGCTGTTGATTGTGTTGGAGCAAGGGGAGCCTTCCATTTCCAATTGGAAATGGTGTGCAGTGACCGACGGTGGTCCTGCTTTAGGATTGTCGGTGTTGAGGTTCAGTTCAGTAGATGCACCGGAAGTTGCCATATCCAGGCTATTTGTGGGTTGACTCTTGCTGTCTTCACCACCATTTTCAATCTCTGAGAGGGGTTTGTGGGTGACAGGGTCAATGCCTCTCTGCCTAAGCTTCTTCTTTAAGCAAGAGTTCCATAGGTTCTTAATTTCATTGTCGGTTCTTCCTGGCAATTGTGCAGCGATTTGGGACCACCTGAAAGTTCAAAGAATTTTTACAGAGCTGTGCATATATAATATCCAAAACCATGGGGGGAGAAGAAATAATACCTATTCCCCAAAACTGCATGAAGTTCAATTATGAGATTCTCTTCTTCTTGAGAGAACGTGCCTCTCTTTAAATCAGGCCTCAAGTAATTAATCCACCTTAGTCTGCAACTCTTTCCACACCTCTGCAGACCTGCGAATTTGTCTTATTTTAGAAACAATTCATGAATGAAAAGAAGCTAAAGTTGCATAAAAAGAATATATATATATATATATGTATATATATATTACCAGCTTGTTTAGGTACAGAACTCCAGCAACCATGACCGTACTTTGTAATATGCCTCAAGAGCTTCTCATCTTCTTCAGGTGACCAAAGACCTTTCCTTAGCTTCTGCTTGTAACAGCAAGAGTGCCTCCCCATTTCAAGACAAGACCAAAATGACAATGAGGAAGAAACCTTTCCTAAAACAGCAACTTTGCTGAATCCTAGGTGAAAAATTGTCAGCAATGAAACAGCTGGGGATGGGTTCTTAACAAAATAAAAAAAAAATTGTAAGAGAGAGAGAGGGGGTTTGGATATAGGAAGGCTAGAAAATGAAGTAAGAGCTGAGAAAGGGAGTTGAATTAATATAAGAGGAAGAAAAGTCGCATTCAAGAAGGTGTTATGAATTTCTCTCTCTCTCCCCCACTTCCTTTTTATGTATATATACTATACTATAGTTTTCCTTCTATATTTCTACATGTTAATTATTTGTTTCCCTTCATTTCATAGCTCGCTTAGGGGTAGTAGGGATGAGTTAAAAGACTGAGTTGCATGTGTCTCATCAAATGTCTCGAGAATTAATGTCTTCTGCAGGGACGGTGGGACATATATTTTTCTCCTATGATATTATATTCAAAACCCATAGTTTTACTTTTCAACTTCGATCGGTCAGTGAATGAATTTCCAGACCTGGAAAACTACAAACCAATTCCAGAGGGTAAATTTCAGTTCCCATAGTCAGTCCCTGCTTTTTCTGAAAATTCCAATTCCAAACCAGCAAGACGAAGATGAAGATGGAATCTTGGAAAGTAACAGAAAGTGCTGTATAATATATATGTAGCTCACAAGGAAATAGGATCCGACTCCCTTCTTTAATCTACGAGCTTTTTGGGGCAATTCTGCAAAATCATGATCATTTTGAAAAGTTTAAATCATTACGTGGAAAGAATATATATATATATATATTATTTATTGGTTTTGTTTTGAAAATTCAAGTGTTTCCTGTTTGTGATGAATTCCACTCAGTCTTATTAATTACCTAACTCAACGAATATCTTCTACTTTGGGATTCAAGAATTTGCCCTTTTGTCTCATTAATTGAAAGATGGCAATGCTTTCTTCCCACGGCAATCACCAAATTTGAGAAACAAATTAAAGCTCATATATGTCTTCGTAGATTTACAGACATTGAAGGTTGAAGGTGACTGTTTTTTTTTATCAAATCAGCTAAGAAATTCCGACTAGATTTTTATTTCTGTTTTAGTACCACAAACTGCAACACCATTTGCTTTTCTGCAGCCAACCCCACTCTCCCAAGTTTTAGAAGCTTCATTTTTCATTCCAATAAATGAATGTATTTAGTAGGTGAACAAACTAATTTCAATAAAAATTCATAACTGTTATTTTTATTCCAAATTAAATTATTTAATAATAGAAAGATAGTTTCACAAAAGCAAAATACATTGTTATCCTCAATTAATGGTAGCTTAGCTTGTCCCCTCCCCAAAACAACTAATAATGGTAATTTACCTATTTCCCCCCTAAATTGAAATATTATATATAGTTTCTTACTTCATACTTCATGTACCATTGAAAAAGACATGAACCGGATGAAAAAAATGTAATTTGATTATTGCATTTTAATTTATGATTTGTACTAAATTATTACGTATAAATTATTGAATGGTTGACGACGAGCCTTTGTTAAATTAATTTTTGTAAACAAATTAAAATAGAGGTATTAACTTTTTAAAATTCGGTAGCAGTAAGGTTGGACTTTTCAAGATTGAAATAACATTAAAATTGATGGAAAGAAAAAGAAAAAAAAAATAGGAAGAAGGAGAAAATGCTTGCATTATGGTACCATTGTCATGTTCCTTTCAGTACTGTATTTTTTTTTTCTGAAACCCATTAATTTTGACATATGTTCACCCAAAAGTACTAAACCTTCATATTTGTATGAAGTCAGTTTGTACAAGAAAGCTTACTTAAATGTCAATATGACAAAGTTTTAACAATAAAATAAGTAAACAAAAGATTCGTTGTAGAGATTAGTTTTATATATTTATTAATCATCACAAGTTTATAGCAAGAATGCATGATAGAGCAAATAATTCTCTCTCAAAATGAATAATTAACCCCTTGATCTGGGCCACATTACCTGAAGAAACCCTAATTAAATTTCAGATAATCAAGAACAGATGGATTAAACTAGAATTCCGAGGGACACCACCTTGAGTTTTTTTTTTTTTTTGTTCATCAAATTATTCCAAATCATTAGCTGTCCCTGGCGGCGTGGCCCGCATTGCAATGTGAAACCCATGGGGATCATAGGCGGCAACACAGTATTTCAACATCAATTATGCATACGACCCTTTTTTTTAATCGAATAGACAAAATAATTGGCTCAACCAAAGGTATTATGAGTCAAAAAAATTCAGTTTAGAATGATCTCTGCTACGCCTTCTCATTTTCCAGGAATGATATTTCATGGGAAGTTGGTCCCATGCAGGCTGGTGAAGTAGCAGATACAGGGTATGAGGTGGATCAGATGGTTGAGAATGAGTTGATGAAGTCAATTCGTGTGCATGGAAAATTGTCCAGGGAGGAATGGACCCATTTGATAATGAGCACTACACAACATCTGCATACAGATAATGGATCTCTACACCATATTTCTGGGCCCCAAATGTCTTAAGAATTATTCAAGGAAGATTATGTATCTTATCTCTAATCTTATTCATGCAATACTTAAAAAAAGGTGTATGAAGTTCATCACCTCTAACCAATTCGTGTTTAAATCAGGTTGCATTGGGGATACTGTAAAAATTATGATCCTCGAAAATAGAAATCAACCAAGTTTTCCTCATTGCAACACAGTGCATCAATACGTCGTTGCTTTTTTGACCGGAACAGCAAGAGCGAAACATTCGTTTCAGACATTAAACTGGTGTTGAATATCATGCGGCCTTTTTCTTTGTGAATCAAAATGCGTCCCATTAAATGTTCGGAAAACAAATTAATGATGCCATGTTGGAAAACAAGCATTACTTTTTGTAGACTTCTTTCATGTAAAATTTAGTATTTTGTGAAAGAAAAGGAGACCCTCGTTATGTTTTCAATGATTGAAAGAAAATAAATAAACAGAGAAAGAGAAGAAATCATCGTCCTAAACGCAATTTTTTCATCTAAATTTCTTGTTTTGCCCAACCATTTCCGTCTACGATTGTTCCCAATTTTTGGGTTTTCAATGGACCTTGTCAAATGATGTCATTTGTGAAAACATGGGGTTGACGAGGAAAAATCTTTCAAAAAAGTTATACATATAGGGTTCATGAAACCAATTGCAGCAGGAGATGTAAATACTGCATTTGTGTATTTTAAGGCAAAATTGATATTACATATTGGTTTCTATATGAAATATACTGTGGATAAAGAGAATAGTCTTCAAAATATTCTTTTTTGGCAGACTCAACTAGCCGATCGAATTATGTCTACCTTGGAGAATTGTTGCATTTGACACATCATGCAAAAAGAATGAATATGATCTGCTTATGAATATGATCTGCTTCTTTGTATTAACAATTAACATCAATTTTTTTTTTTTTTTTTACATTTGCAATTCTAGTAAATGAAAAACATGAAACTTTTGTTTGGATGTTTGAACTGAGTTTATATGTGCCCATTTCAGTGATTATCAATGAGGACAAGGCAATGTATTTGACATTAAAAGTTGTTTTCCTGAAGTTAATTATAGAATTTTTGTATGCAACATTCTAAGGAATGATACCTTGTATCTCCACAAATTTGAAGTTGCCTAAGGAATTAAAAGATGCATGGACTAAAGAAAAAATTTATCAGGAATTGAACATCATGGTTCAAACTTATAACCTCAAAGATAATGCTTGGCTTACAGAAAATTTTAATGCGAGAAGTATGTAGGTCAAGCATTTTTCTATCGGTAAAATCTTTGGATGTTTGTAAATATCTCGTTTGTATACAACTTGTTTGAATAGGTATATCAAGAGAAGTCCATATTCACTTCAATTTTTACATTCAACCGACAGTGCTATTACAAATATGTGTGGATTAGAACTAGAGCATGATTTAGTTGATGTGTTTAGGAATGCTATTTTCAATGTTTGCTATTTTTAGTGTTTGCTATTTTTAGGTGTTTTGTTGTTTGAATTTATGTTTGATGCTTAAGTTTAGGAACATATTGTTAGTGGGTTGTTATTTTCACTTAGTATAAATTGTGAATCTTGTTAAATAATAATCATCAGTTCAGTTTTATTTTCTGATAAAATACCAACAATTGGTAATCAAAGCTTTTTTCTTAAGGGTTCTGTGTTAGTGTTTGCTGCATTATGGAAGCTGAAATTAATTTCTCTTCAATTGCGCCGCCTATTTTTGATGGAGATAATTATCAGATTTGGGCAGTGCAAATGGAGACTTACCTAGAGGCTATAGATATTTGGGAATTAGTGGAATATGACTACGAGATTCCTACATTGCCTACCAACCCCACCGATCAAAACACAAAAAGAAAAAAAGATAAAGAAATCAAAGACAAAAGCCTGTTTGTTTGATGCAGTTTCACCAACTATTTTCATGCGAATTATGTCTCTAAAGTTGGCAAAGGAGATTTGGGATTATCTCAAGACTAAGTATAAGGGAGATGAGAGAATTTATGGGATACAAGTGTTGAATCGTGTACATGATTTTGAGCTGCAGTAGATGAAGGAGATTGAGACAGTCAAGGAGTATTTTGAAAGCCTCCTTAACATAGCCAATAAGGTCAAGCTGCTAGGTTCATCTCTAGTAGATTTAAGGATTGTGGAGAAAATCCTTGTAACAATATCTAAAAGGTTTGAGGCTACCATCACCATCTTAGAGAACATGAAAGATATGTCAAATATTACTTTAGCGGAACTCTTAAGTGCTTTACAAGCACGAGAGCAAAAGCGTGTAATGAGGCAAGAAGGGGTCGTCGAAAGTGCTCTACCAGTTAAGCATCAAGATGATGGAAAGAATAGGAGGCCAAAGAACAAAAAGATTCACACTGCGAGTGGAGAAAGCTCTGCATTTGGGAACAAAAGTAAAACTAGAAATAGAAAATCAAGAGTAAAGAAGGATTATCCTCCATGTCAACATTAAGGCAAGAAAGGTTACCTTCCTTTCAAGTGCTGGAGAAGACTAGATGCAAACTGCAGCAAGTGTAACCAAATGGGACATGAAGCTGTAAGTAAAAAAATCAGCAACAAAGAGATGAAGCACAAGTGGTAAATCAAGAAGAAGAAGATCTACTTTTTGTTGCAACTTGTTTCATTAGTCACAAAACAAGTGAAAGTTGACTTATTGACAGTGGTTGCACTAATTATATGACACATGACAAGAGTTGTTCAAAGAACTAAAGAGTATCGAGTCTAAGAAGGTCAGAATTGGGAACGGTAACTACATTGTAGTAAAAAGAAATGGCACTATAGCCATTACAAGCTGTTTAGGTACCAAGTTCATTACTGATGTTTTATATGTACTTGATATTGATCAAAACCTGTTTAGTGTTGGTCAATTAGTAGAGAAGGGATTCAAAGTGAAGTTCATGGAAAAGGCATGTATGATAAAGGATGCTTTAGGACGGAAGATGTTCAAAGTTAAGATGACATGAATGAGTTTTTCCCTCAATCCAATGTAGGAGTAGCAATCAGCTTTTCTAAGCAAAGAAAGTCTCATAATGTTGTGACATAAAAGGCTCGGACACTATCACCATTAGGAGATACTACAAATGAAGTCCAAAAGGATGGCAATTGATCTTACGGAACTTGTTGATCACATACCAACATGTAAAGATTGTCAACTTGGAAAACAAAATAGAAAGTCCTTTCAAGACAACATGGATAGCCACTCGTAAGTTGTAGTTGCATTTGACACATCATGCAAAAAGAATATATGATCTGCTTCTTTGTATTAATAATCAACATCAATTTTTTTATTTTTTACATTTGTAATTCTAGTAAATAAAAAAACATGAGACTTTTGTTTGGGTGTTTGAACTGAGTTTATATGTGCCCATTTCAGTGATTACCAATGAGGATAAGGTAATGTATTTGACATTAAGAGTTGTTTTCCTAAAGTTAATCATAAGATTTTTGTATGCAACATTCCAAGGAATGATACCTCGTATCTCTACAAGTTTGAAGTTGCCTAAGGAATTAAAATATGCATGGACTAAAGAAAAAATTTATCAGGAATTAAACATCATGGTTCAAACTTATAACCTCAATGATAATGCTTGGCTTAAAGAAAATTTTAATGCAAGAAGTATGTAGGTCAAGCATTTTTTTCTATTGGTAATTTTTTTGGATGTTTGTAAATATCTCGTTTGTATACAACTTGTGTTTGAATAGGTATATCAAGAGAAGTCCATATTCACTTCAATTTTTACATTCAACTGAGAGTGTTATTACAAATATGTGCGGATTAGAACTGGGGTATGATTTTTATTCAAGACAAAGTAAGCCTAAAGTTTTTGCTTATAGTTCATTCAATTAGTTTAGGAAAATGCTTAAGCATTAAGATGTTTTAATATGAGGTGAGTTTTAATGGTTGGATGAGCACAAAGGAATTTATACTTTAATCCAATATTTGTATCTTAATAAAGGGACAAGAGTGGTTTATAATGACTTAGAAGGAAATATTACAAGTTCTTCTCGTATGTTTGAAAGTGAAAGCATTTTCTGCTGGGTTTGAATTTTTATTATGAAAAAAAGATCATTTTAAGTTTATACTTGATCCTTGCATCATGCTTCATTGGACAGTAAAAGCCAAAGAGAAAATCATGTTGACAATTCATTCAAACTTGAAAAATGATGAAATGGAGAGATTGAACCACTCATCATGAGTATCTATGTTTAATTGATTGTGTTATGTTGAATCTAAAAGTAAAGAGGAATTTAAACAGACAAGAAATGTGTTCACTGACTCGCTTACTAGTTTAAAGATGCAAAAAGCGAAAAAAATAAGGGTGAATAAAGATGCAATATTTGAAGACACTCTAAAGAGGTCTACTTATAATACAATGAATGTCAAACAATAAAAGAAATGAAATTATACTTATTCACAATGTGGAAATGTCGGCATAATTATATACTTACCATCTCTCTAATCCACAAGTAAGTAATGTTGGAGTTGATGCAGAATACACTAGTATTGAGTTTAATTTATAAGGTGATGGACTTTATAAGAATGTATGGTTTTAGGCTGACATTAATTTTGATAAGGTTTCATTATAGTATTGCTTATATTACTTTATTCCTACTCTATTTACAACATACTTGCTTATTGAGTTTACATTAAATCTATTACATTTTTTTTGGAAGAATCAAATGATCATAGAAATATTGATGTGTGCACAATAATTTCTATTTATTGTTGTAACTTATATTTCTTATATTATATTATGTTGAGTCAAGTTTTTGAAGTGGTTAACTATGCGCCAATAAAACTGATCACTTCCATCACCACTTGAACATGGTCCTACTTGTCATTTTTGAAGTTGGAAATTTATTGAAAAAATATTTGGGTTATGCTAACATTTTGGAATTATTCAAGCTCATCAATGAAAATTAATCCATTTAAAGGAACATATCTTAAGGATTTGATCGAATTGGATCGAATCGGATCAGATCGAATAAATCTTACCAAATCCTTTGGATCAAGGGTGGTGGATTGGGACAGTACTTGAAGACATATCTTCCAACAATCCACTTTACTTTGGTTATTTTTATTATATTGTATTTATCTATTCCTAGCTACTACTTAAAAAGTATTGTATTGTAATTGATCTTAAGTATATTAGCAAGTTATACAAAATTTTATATATTGAAAAGACTTGTATAGGTTTATGGATTGTGTATTTGAGAGCACTTATCAGTTCATAAAGGAGTATTATTGTGAGAGTGTAATTGAGATAGTAAAAACCAATTATTGTTGGTTTTACAGACTAAGTTCTCAAGGGGAGAATTTAGTAGTGAGATTTAGTCTTTGAGTACACAAATGAGGTTACTATACTTGGATGTTATATACCTTAGGTCACTTGTTGTATTAAGTTCAAAAATAGTGGATTTATCTCATTTAGTGAAGCTTCACAAATGTAGAGAAACCAAATTGCGTAAATAATTTATTGCCCTCTATTTTTTTTATTATTTATCACAATGTTATAAGAAGTGCCCACTTCTGCTGTCACTTTCTTTCGTACTTTATTTCTTAGCATATTACTAGTTCAGCTTAACATTTGATATCAAAGCCACCCATTTAACATAACAAGTTCTGATTTCTATTGTTGTTAACTACTAATATAGAAGAATATTTAACCACTCATCCCCTTATGCTAGACTCCAACAACTATACATATTGGAATGCTAGAATGAAGGCCTACATCAATTCTATTGTTGAAAAGGCTTGCAATCCATACTTACAAGATGGAAACATCTCATGGTTGAAACTAAAGTTGGAAGGGTTCCAAAATTTGAGTTAAAATGCACCACTGATTAGGAACATGTTAATAATGCCAACTTTAAAGCTTTATATGCCATTTTCTGGGAGTTGACTAGTAAGAGCTTAGGAAAATCTCAAAGTGTACTATTGCAAAAGGAGGCTTAGGCTATCTTACAAATAACTCATGAAGGAACTAACATGGTCAAGCAGTCTAAGATACAGACATTGACCACTAAATTCAAGACTTTAAGAATGCATGATTCAAAGATCATAGGAAAGTTGTATGCTAAGCTTTGTGATTTATTGAGTCTAATGTTTAACCCTAGGAGAGGATTATTCCAACACCAATATGATCAGAAAAGTATTGAGATCTTTACTTATGAGATTTTCCATCAAAGTCAGAACTATTGAGGAGACCAAAGATCTTGAAAGCCTGAAGATTCATGAACTCATAGGGTCCTTAAAAACTTGTGAAATGAACCTAGATGAAGTTAAATTAAATAGAATCAAATGTGAGAAAAATATTACTTTACAAGTGGTAGATAAAGTGTCAACTTCCAGCTCTATTTAAACATTAAACTAGTAACTTTCCTTTGTCACTTCTCTTTTTCATTTACCATTTAGCCCAACGAACTCTAGTAAAAAGGTCTAAATACTAGGGTGTCTAAAGACCTAGATCACTCACCTCTAAATTCTCTCTTTAAGAACTTATGTAATAAACAAATTTGTTTATTCTCTCAAATGCACTTACAAAAGACGCTTCACCATGAACAAATAAATGCTCTCAATCCCGTTTTACAAAAATTATATAAGTCTCTCAATAGATAAGAGTTTTTAAGACTCGCTAACATGCTAGAGATCATTACAATCCAATCTCTATAAATCAACAACTATGAAATAGAAAAATACAATATACTAATCAAGACCAATGTAAAGTGAATGGTTGGAGATATGTTCTTCAATTATGTTTTCAATTATATCTCGATCCATTCTCTATAATCCAAAAGACCCAATTATTTAATCTAATCCAACTAATCTTCAAGATACATTGCTTCAAATAGAATTCGGACTTGAATACTTCCACAATATCAGTATCATTCAACGCCCAAATATTTTGTTTCAATAAATTGTCAACTTTAAATAGGACAAGTAACGAATTGTTGTAATGATGATAACATAGGCCACTTCCACTGACACTTAGCCAACCACTTTCAATACTAGTATCAATAATCTCCCCCTTTGGCAATTTTTTGAACAAAACTAAACAAGTCAGGAAGCTAATCCACAAAATATCTATAGCTCACCCTCAACACAATCCTTAATCCATCAAATTTAACTTAGACCATAATCAAGAAAATTAACCATTAATGTCTTTAAGTATTTGCATCAATAATCAAAATACTATAATTATATCTAAGTAAGATGAGGTGTAACACCCCAAACTCGTCCTAGAAGTCTAGACTGAATCCAGGATGCTACATTGATCACCAAAGTGATTGTAGGAGAAATTTATAAAACAAGTCAATCTTATTTTCATTTCCGAAACTATTTAAATGTTTACAGGCCAAAATATGTAATTACTTAAAATTTTGTCGATAAAAATTACAGTTAAGATCAACTCAAAACTCAAAATTAAAATTTCTAAATAAAAGTTTAAAGCGGAAATTGTACCACAATATAATTAAGCCTTACAGTCAAAAGTTGTACAGTAATTAAAATTTAAAAATAAAAACTAACAAATCACTTTTACCCAGACTGCCCAAGACCTCCGCGTACCGAGTCCAACGTAAGAATTCAGAAAGGTACCTAAAAGGGGAGAATAGAGGAGGGGGTGAGCTACACGAGCTCAGTGTGAGACCAAACCAATTATCTATAGAATCAGAAATAGAAAGCCAGAAAGCAATTCAGAAGTAGAACATACTTACAAAGATATACAGAACCAGTTGGTATATTCAAAACAGACCGTACCAGCAAATAGCAATATCTAGAGCATATTAAAAACACACTCAGACACTTAGTCGCAAGTACCATTTGATCACAGTAACAATAATTCTCAATCAATCACACAGTCAAAATAACTATTCAGTCAGACAGTTACAATCAGAGTCTACAAAATTCACAAAATCATATGTGCTTTTCAGTCAAACAGAACAAACACACAGTCTAACACGCAGAGCAGTCTACAAATGCGTATGAATGCAGTTGAATTATAAAACCCACCCATCCAATCAACACACCTCTCCATCCCCCGATCACACCACATAAGAGCTATTCAGCTCATCTAACCAATCACACCAGTAGGGTATTGGGACTGTCCACGACCCTTTGGGTATTGGGACTGTCTACGACCCTCTGGGTATTGGGGCAACATTAGACAGTTAACTGCCAGTTTAGTTCAGATTCAGTCTCTCTTCTCTTCCAAAATCCCACCCAAAATGCTTTATGCAAATGTATGTATGCAGACCAACGTACCAAAATTAGAATTCCGATTTAGATAGTCATTCAGAGGCAGGCACTCGCAGTCAATCAATCAGAATCAGAAATATGTACACTCATTTACTCGATTTTAGTATTAGACATGCCATGCAACCAATCACTAGTAACACATAAATCAAGCCCAAAACAGAGTCATAATTACCCTCACTAAAGCTTAGCCAAGGGTTGAAATGCATAGAGTCACAATTACACTTAAATTTGACCTAAAAGCAACATTTGGCGAGATAGGGCCATACACCCATGTGCCGGTCGTGTGGAGCAACCTAGGCCGTGTGGGGGTCAAAACTCCTGCATGGAGAGAGGTATACGGCTATGTGACAGAGGAAGACGTCGGTGTGAAGAAAAGACACAACTGTGTGATTAGGCTGTGTAACTCACTATCCAATTGTTAAAAAAGAGTGCAGGGCAGACACGGTCGTGTGAGGGTCTCACACGCTCGTGTGCCTGCCAAACACAGCCGTATGTCCCGAAACACATGCCCGTGGGGAATCCCTAAATCCCCAAATCAGCCACACAACCTTGTGGCCAAGCCATGTGATTCCAAATCTCTAAATCCCTAATTCCCAAATACATACGCCTGTGTGCTCAGGGGACACGGCCGTGTAAAAATCAACATTTCCCCAAATCGGCCACATCGCCGTGTGGCCAAGCTGTGTGGCACCCAAAATTCGCTCGAAATTCTAATTCTCAAAAGCACACAGTCGTGTAACTCAGCACACGTCTGTGTGGCCGCTGGGGTGGCCACGAAACCACTCTAAAATAGCCTCGAAAATCTTGCTTTCAGCTACGAAACACTTTTTGATCCTCATTAGATCGAAAACATACAAAACCATACATATTCCAAACATAAATTAACGAAATCACATTCAAATAGACTTTTCGCAAAGTAAAAAAAAAAAAACGCAAATAAAATAGAGAATGGTTCGAATGCTACACCTGATTCATAAGCGAAACGTTTGGCTGTCGACTTGATGACCCGTAAACGAAGCTCTTCAAATGCAACAGACAAAGACCGTCCTTGCCGAAAGAAAAACAGCAAAAAGAAAAGCCAAGAGAGGGAGATGGAAACATTCAGAGAGAATACAAGATAAAATAATAATCATTAAACAAATAATTTAATAATTATAATTATTATCTAAAAACAAAACAAAATAAAAAGGCTTTCCAAAAATGCGCACCCAAAGACTCGAACCCCAAAATCGGGGTGTTACATAAGGATAAGGGTATGTGAATCAAAGTGAAATATTTAATCGCCAATAACATTCATTCAATTTAGCTTTACAATATTTCCAAAAAAAAAAAAGAAAAAGAATAACAAAATAACTCCCATCAATAGGAGGTATCAAAATAAAGAAGCAAAACAACATCCAACTTCCTTATTTCTACTCCCGCTTTTTGTATCAAGAAAAGTGACTTTGGACTAAACTAAATAAAATGAAAATTATTGGGAACAATTTGCATATTTTTCATTTTGGCTTAGAAAGGATTAAAATGCAATTTTAATCAATTAGTAAAATACATAAATAGAATTAAAATCAATAAATTTATAAAATTATGACCAGAATTGATAGACCATAAATTATACATATTTTTATCTTATGCTTAGCCTAATTTCTAAATAAATTATCATTGAATTTGTGGAATTTGGTGCTCCTAATCCTTTTATTTCATGTTTTATAATTAGAAGAGCATAAGAAAGAGAAAAGAGTAAGGAACGAGCCAAAAACGGGCAAATTAGGCCCAAATCAATAATCAACACGGCCTAGAAGTTCGTCACACGGGCATGGCACACGCCCGTGCCACTTTAATAGGCTCGAGCACAACCTCCACATCGACTGACACGGGCGTGCCCCTGTCATGATGAAGTTTAATTTCACTCAGAAAATGCTACTTAGGGGCTAAGAAAGACATTCTAAACTCTATATAAAGACTCTATGAGGCAACTAAAAGGGTGTACATTATTCCCGCTAAGACGGGGAGTTAAAGGTAGGAAATTACTCGAAGGAAAGCCAATTGATCCATCTCAGAAGCCAGATCTACATCAAGACAGAGGATCTCCCTTCTATCCTTTCAGGAATTTTGGGTTTTCTTATGTTTTGTTATTTTATTTATTCTGAGATGTTTCTTTTTATAATTATGAACTAAAACCGAAATATCTAAGGGGGATGAAACCTAAGATGGATCTTGTTATTGTTATCTGAACTATATGATAAATATTTGATTTGTTCTTAATTGTGTTTTTTAACTCTTGAATTGATATTTCTGGGATATTAATTTAAGTCGAATGTGCTTATACAGAGGAGCAAAAGTCCCTATATAGGAGTAGATCCAACACAATTAAGTAGAGTTGATCGCAATCCTAGACATAGGACGACGAAAATCTACCGGATTAGAGTCAAATCTAATATAGGAAGCCATAGATCGAGTTAATGCAAGACTAGGGGTTTTAATTAGAAAGAGATTTCAATTAATCAACCTAGGATTAGTTGTTCTTATCCTCGACGGAGGTATTAACATAATTTAGCGATCTTTACGGATCAAGTCAAATGAAGAAATCATCTAGTTTAGAGTTAGATAACAAGTGAAGTCTGGATGGATTCTTCCTTAGGTATTGCCCTCATCAATCAGTTTTTCCCAAAAGCAATTTCCCAATTTACTCTTTGTCGTTTCTTTAGTTTAGTTTAAAATACTTTACAACCAAACCCCTTTTATTTCTTAGGCTAAATAATAGGAAGGAAGTCATTGCTAGTACTTTTAGTTCCTTGGATTCAATATTCCGGTCTTGCCACTAGCTATACTACTATTCGATAGGTGCCCTTGCTTTTTATCATGATAATAGTTAGTTTCTAGGTACGATCGATTTTATTACTTTATCATCATGAGATCAAGTTTTTGGCGCCGTTGCTGGGGAACTAAGATATTAGGAACACTCGATTCCTATTACTTTAGCTATTTTTACTTTTATTGCAAAATAATTTTCTATTTTTTTATATTATTTTAGGTTTTTAATTTTCTTTTTACCTTTCCCTTCTAGGTATCTCTAGTTTATGACTAGAAGAAACCTAGGAGGACCATTATTGTTTGACGACGATTTAGAAGCTACAGTTCATCGAACTCGCAGAGAGATAAGAAGAAGCTTGCAATATCCAGAACAAAGTTAAGAAGAAGAACCTGAATCTGCTAAAGAGCTAGAGGTAAATCACAATAATTAGCTAACTCCTGTAGTAGCCGCAAATCCTGTTGAGTAAAATCCTGTTCCTCGTACTATGTCTGTTATGCTAAACCTAATTTGGCTGGTACTGAATCTAGTATTGTTAGGCCCACTATTGCTGCAAATAATTTTGAACTGAAACCTAACACTATTCAGATGATACAACAGTTTGATCAGTTTGATGGTTTGCAGGATGAGGATCCTAACGCTCATTTACCCAATTTTTTAGAATTCTGCGACATATTTAAAATAAATGGCATTTCTGATGATGTCATTCGTCTTCGGTTATTCCCATTCTCCTTAAAAAAAAAGCTAAACAGTGGTTAAATTCTTTACCACGAGGGTCTATCACTACATGGGAACAAATGACTGAAAAATTTTTGCTCAAATATTTTCCGCCAGCTAAAACAGCAAAATTAAGGAATGATATCTCTTCTTTTGTGCAGATGGATTTAGAAACACTTTACGATGCTTGGGAGAGATACAAAGACCTATTGAGAAGGTGCTCTCACCATGAGTTACCTTTGTTACAAGTTCAAACCTTTCACAATGGTTTGAATCCATTAACGAGACAAATGATCGATGCAGTCACCGGTGGAACAATCAATAACAAAACACTAGAAGCAGCTTACGAGTTTATAGAAGAGATGTCACTGAATAACTATTAGTGGTAAGTCATGAGAACAAAGCCATAGAAAGCTACCAGAGTTTTTAATATTGATGCAGTCACCATGCTTTCTAATTAGGTAGAATCCTTAATAAAAAGATTGAAAATTTTGTTAGTTCTACGCAGGTACCCCCAATATGCAATGCGACTCAAACCAGGGAAACATGTACAGTCCCAATTACTCATCTTATGGACATGGCATGGAAACTGAGCAAGCCAACTATATGGGTAATAATTCTAGATCCCAAAATAACCCTTATAGTAATACTTACAATGCAGGTTGGAGCAACCGCCCAAATTTATCATGGGGAGGACAAGGAAATCAAAGGCAACCACCTCATCTGGGATTTCAACAACCACCATTCCAACAAGAAAAAAAGCCGAACCTTGAGTAGATGCGCACAAAATTTATCGCCTATCAGAAACCCATTTCCAGAACACCGAGATGACACTTAAGAACCAGCAAGCATCTATTCAATGGCTTGAAACTCAAATAGGCCAGCTCGCTAAGCTAATTTCTGAAAGACCACAATGTGGGTTACCAAGCAACACCGAGACTAACCCTAAAGACCAACTTAATGCCATGGATACAACAGATGAGGAAGGGTTAACGAAAACCAACCCAGAGTCATGTAAGGAGACCGTGGTAAGTAAAGGTAAGGATGAGGTAAGTTCCAAAGAAGCAATTGTCAAAGAGTATAAGCCTCGTATCCCAGACCCAAATGCGTTAAGGAAAGACCGTACATATGAACAATTCGGTAAATTCTTTAAACTTTTGAAGAAATTATAACTTACCGTTTACTGAAGCTCTTTCACAGATGCCAAACGCCATTAAATTTTTAGGAGAACTACTGACGAAAAAACGAAAGCTAGATGAGACATCTCATATGGAACTGAATGCAGTGTGCTCAGCTATTTTACAGAATAAGCTGCCCAACAAACTAAAAGATCCAAGGAGTTTTACAATTCCTTGTTTACTTGGTAGTTTAGATATCAAAAATGCTTTAGCTGATTTAGGGGCTAGTATTAATGTAATGCCTTATAAATTTTTTAAACAACTAGGTCTTGGGAAACCTACACAAACTAAGATGAGCATTCAATTGGCTGATAAAACCATTAGATTTCCTAAGGGCATAATTGAAAATATGCTTGTCAAAATTGATAAATTTATATTCCTAGTCAAGTTTTTTGTTCTAGACATTGATGAAGATAGCAATGTACCCTTAATTCTAGGGCGACTCTTTTTAGCAACTGCTAGAACAATAATTGATGTAGGCACAGGTGAGCTTACACTTCGTGTAGGTGATGAAAAGTTACTTTACAAGCCCGAAACTCGAATAAGATTATAGGTGATAAAAATATTCTTACAAGTCCTTGAAATAAGAATGATCTCACTATCTAACCTTTTTTGCAAGATATACTTCACATAAGGGTGACCCAACCACAGACAAGTCCATCCAAGGGAAACGTAAATGAAAAATGAATATTCTAGATTAAGGAACTAGATGAGTGGCTGAACTACCGCCAAAAGAAGCCCAAATTATGCCACACCAACTCAGAGCTTCACCAAGACAACCCTAAGGTAAAAACGAATCAATTTAAGGTAGGGGATAAGGTATTCTTAGAGGAGGAAGATCCTCAAATTTCGAATGCAAAACATCATACAGGTGACATACCTCCCTTCACGATAATGAAAATCTTTCCTTATGGTACAGTCGAGATAACACATAAGACACTCGGCACTTTCAAGGTAAATAATACTCGACTCAAACCTTATAAAGTTAAAAGCAGGATAGAAGAGTTTCAACTCTTCAAACCACCGTGACCGAATAAGCTTGAGAAAAGTTAAGCTTAGACCATAAAACAAGTGCTTCTTGGGAGGCAACCCGAGCACAGACGTAGTAAAATTCTTTTAAGCTCTTTAAAACATCAACTAACCTTTTGAATGCAGATTTTTCAAGTGATAAACGCTAATTTATACATGTTTTTACCTCATGCTTAGCCTATATTTTGGATGAATTATCATTAAATTTGTGAGAATTGGTACTCTTAATCCTTCTATTTCATGTTTTATACTCAGGAGAGTACAGGGAAGAGAAAAGAACGAAAAAAGGGCCGAAAATGGAAGAAATGTGCTAAAGTGTAAAAACAACACGGCCCAAGGATTCCCCAGACGGTCGTGTCCCACGGTCGTGCCACATAAGGTCCAACACGGCCCAGCCCTGACAAGCACGACCTGACCACACGGCCGTGCCACCTTCAGTAGTCTCACACACGGCCTCTTGTTGATCCACATGCGCGTGACACACGGGTATGTCCCTCTCGTGAGGAAGTTCAATTTCAGTCGGATTTGGAAACTTAGAGGCTAAGAAAGGCATTTCAAAGCTCTATATAAAGACCCTAGGAGGCAACTCTAAGGGTGTGCATTCTCTCCCACAAGAGAGTGTCATATTTCTACCAACACAGAGAGTGAAAGCAAGGAATTACTCCAAAGGAAGCCGATTGATTCATCCCAGAAGTTAAATTCTACATCAAGACAGAGGATCTCCCGTCAATCCTTCAGGGGTTTTTGGGTTCTTTATGTTTTGTTATCTTTATTTTTCTGAGATGTTTCCTTGATTAATTATGAACTAAACCCCCCAAGTACTTGAGGGGGATAAAACCTAAGACAGATCTTGTTATTATTTTATCTTGAGTTATATGATAAATACTTGAATTGTTCTTAATTATGTGTTCTTAATTCTTGTCTTAATAATCCTAGGTATTAATTCAAGTATTGATGTGCTTATTCAGAGGAGCTAAAGTCCCTGTTTAAGAGTAGATCTAGCATAATTAAGCGGAGTTGCATGTAACCCTAGATATAGGGCGACATAAATCTGCCATATTAGGGTCAAACCTAATAAAGGGATCCATAGATCGAGTTAATGCAAGACTAGGGGTTTTAACTAGAAAGAGATTTCAGTTAATCAACCTAGGATTAGTTGTTCTTATCCTCTATTGAGGTATTAGCATAAGTTAGGGATCTCTACGGATCAAGTCAAGTAAATAAATTGTCTAGCTCAAGAATTGATAACAAGTGAAGTCTAGGTGGATTCTCCCTTAAGTATTGCCAAATCAATCAGCCCTTCCCAAGAGTTTTTCCCCAATTTACTTTTTGTGCATTCATAGTTTAGTTTTAGAATTAGTTTAGTTTCATAAAAACCCCTTTTATTTCTAGGTTAAATAATAGAAAGGAAGTAAGTACTAGTACTTTTGGTTCCCTTAGGTATGATAACTCGGTATTGCCGCTAAACTATACTACTGTTCGATAGGTGCGCTTGCCTTAAAGTCGTGATAATAGTTAGTTTTTGGTGCGAATCATTATTATAAATTTTATTACTTCATATCACGCATATCAAGTTTTTGGCGCCGTTGCTGGGGAACTAAAATATTAAGAATGCTCGATTTCGATTATTTTAGCCATATTTATTTTTATTTATTTTCAACTTATTTTTATTTTTATTTTACTGAAATTCTCTTTTCCTCTAGGTCCCTCTAGTTTATGACTAGAAGGAACCCAGTAGGACCATTACTTTTTGACGAAGATTTAGAAGCGACAGTTTGCAGAACTCGTAGAGAGATCAGAAGAAGCCTACATTATCCAGAACAAGGACAAGAACAAGTGCCAGAACCTACAGAAGAGATGGAAGCAAATTAGGACAATCTACCACCTCCCGCAATAGCTGTGCAACTAGTAAATCAAGATGATGCTCCTCGTACAATGTATGATTATGCTAAACCTAGTTTGGCTGGTGCTTAATCTATTATTATTAGACCTACTATTGCTGCAAATAATTTTGAATTAAAATCTAACACTATTCAGATGATACAACAATTTGTACAGTTTGATGGTTTACAGGATGAAGATCCAAATTCACACATAGCCAACTTTTTGGAACTTTGTGATACTTTTAAAATTAATGGCGTTTCTGATGATGCCATTCGTTTAAGGCTATTTCCATTCTCCCTAAGGAATAAAGGTAACAATGGTTAAATTCTTTACCACGAGGATCAATCATTACATAGGAACAGATGACAGAAATTTTTACTTAAATATTTTCCTCCAGCTAAAACAACTAAATTATGAAACGATATCTCTTCTTTTGTACAGATGGATCTAGAGACACTTTATGATGCCTGGGAGAGATACAAAGATCTGTTGAGAAGGTGCCCTCACCGTGGGTTACCTCTGTGGTTACAAGTTCAAACCTTTCACAACTGTTTGAATCCATCAACGAGGCAAATGATCGATGCAGCCGCAGGAGGAACAATCAACAATAAAACAACCAAAGCAGCTTATGAGTTTATAAAAGAGATGTCACTGAATAATTATCAGTGGCAAGTCATGAGGACAAAGCCGACAAAAGCTGCAGGAGTTTACAATATTGATGTTGTCACCATGCTTACTAACCACGTAGAGCTTTTAAATAAAAAAGTTTGATAATTTTGTTGGTTCTACGCAGGCACACCCAGTGATGCAGTGTGACGCAACTCAGGGAAATATGTTCAATCCAGACTGCTCCTCTTATGGACATGGCATGGAAACCAAACAAGCCAACTATGGGGGTAATAATTCTAGACTTCAAAATAACCCTTATAGTAATATTTACAATGCAGGTTGGCAGAATCACCCCAATTTTTCATGGGAAGGACAAGGAAATCAAAGATAACCACCTCCTCTGGGATTTTAACAGCCACCACCACAACAGGAGAAAAAGTCGAACCTTGAAGAGATGTTTGCCAAATTTATGGCCATGTCAGAAACCCGTTTCCAAAATACCGAAACGGCACTAAAAAATCAGTAAGCATCCATTCAAGGGCTCAAAAATTAGATTGGTCAACTTGCCAAATTAATATCAGAAAGACCCCAAGGTGGACTACCAAGTAACACTGAGCCAAATCCTAGAGAACATGTCAGAGCAATTACTCTAAAAGATGAGAAAGTACTGGCTAAATTAGAAAAGAAGCCTATTCAAGAATCCACAAAAGACAAAGTAACAAAAGAGGAATCCAAGGAAAGTACTCCACCAACACTTAAGGAGTATCAACCACCTATACCATATCAGGCAAAGTTGAAGAAAGACCGCATAGATGCTCAATTTGGTAAATTTCTTGAACTTTTTAAACAGTTACATAATAACTTAACTTTTGTTGAAGCGATTTCGCAGATGCTGAAGTATGCAAAGTTTTTTAAAGAACTACTCACAAATAAAAGGAAGTTAGAAGAATTAGCCACAGTGGAACTCAACGAGGAATGCTCAGCTATCCTCCAAAATAAACTGCCTGCCAAACTAAAAGATTAAAGGAGTTTTACTATTCTTTGCTTAATTGGTAGTTTAATTATTGATAAAGCTCTAGCTGATTTCGGTGCTAGTGTTAACCTAATGCCCTACAAAATGTTCAAGCAACTAGGTCTAGGGGAACTAAAACCCACTAAGATGAGTATTCAATTAGCTGATAGATCTGGTAAATACCCTAGGGGAATCATTGAAGATGTGCTGGTAAAGGTAGATAAATTTATATTCCCGGTTGATTTTGTTGTGCTTGATATGGATGAGGATATTGAGGTGCCCTTAATTTTGAGACGCCCATTCTTAGCTACTACTAAAGCCGTTATCGATGTAGGGGATGGTAAATTAGTGCTTAGAATTGGTGAAGAAGTCGTTTTTAAAATCTATGATGCTATGAGATTCTCTAGAGAACAAGATGACTCCTGTTATTTTATTGATGTTATTGATTACTTTATTCAAGATAAATTTCAGGAACTTTCTCTAGCAGACACGTTGGAACTGTGTCTTGTTCAAGGTGGGGGGGAAGATGAAGCCACCACTAAAGTTAAAGAAGTACTGAAGGAGTTAAACTCTAATAAACTTATCACGAGGCACATAAGTTATGAAAGTATTAAGATGAATGACGAACTGAGGCAAAAACCTTCGATTGATGAACCTCCTAAATTAGAATTAAAACAGTTGCCTGAACACTTACAATATGCATTTTTAGGAGATGATTCGACATTACCAGTAATTATCGTATCAGACTTAAGTACTGAAAAGAAAAAGGAATTACTTCAAGTATTAAAAGAATACAAGAAGGCTATAGCTTGGAAGATTTCTAACATTAAAGGAAGTAGCCCTTCTTTTTACACCCACAAAATTCTAATGGAAGATGAATATAAACCATCGGTGCAAGCTCAAAGAAGATTAAATCCCAATATAAAGGAAGTCGTAAAAGCCGAGGTAATTAAACTTCTAGATGCAGGCATTATTTATCCTATTTTTGACAGTTCTTGGGTAAGTCTTGTACAGGTTGTTCCTAAAAAGGGAGGCATGACCGTGGTATCCAATGGCAAAAAGGAATCAATACCTACAAGAACAATCACTGTCTGCATTGATTATAGAAAGCTGAATGACGTAACTCGAAAAGATCATTTTCCCTTACCTTTTATCGATCAGATGTTGGAAAGATTATCAGGTCATAAATATTACTGTTTCCTAGATGGCCTCTCTGGTTACTTCCAAATCCCGATAGCTCCAGAAGATCAGGAGAAGACGACATTCACATGCCTATACGGTACGTTTGCTTATCGTAGAATACCTTTTGGATTATGTAATGCTCATGCTACTTTTCAGCGATGCATGCTAGCTATCTTTGACGAATTCGTGGAAGACATCATGGAGGTATTTATGGATGATTTTTCAGTTTTCAGTAATTCCTTCCAACTTTGTCTTAATAATTTAAAATGCGTTCTGATAAGATGTGAAGAGACGAATTTAGTGCTAAATTGGGAGAAATGTCACTTCATGGTTTAAAAAGGTATTGTACTAGGACATAAAATTTCTAGTAAAAGGATAGAGGTAGATAAAGCAAAAATTGAGACTGTTGAAAAATTACCTCCCCCTAATTCGGTTAAGGCTATAAGAAGTTTTTTAGGACATGCTGGTTTTTATCGCAGATTTATTAAAGATTTTTCTAAAATAGCTAAGCCTTTGACGAAATTACTAGAAAAAGATGTGCTTTTCAACTTTGACCAAGAATGTTTAGAATCTTTTAACATTCTTAAGGAAAAGTTAGTCAATGCCTCGATTATGATTTCACCTGATTGGAATGTACCTTTTGAACTAATGTGCGATGCAAGTGATTTTACAGTAGGTGCAGTTTTGGGACAGCGAAGAGACAAGCACTTTGAACCAACTATTATGCTAGCAGAACTCTGACAGTCACACAAGCAAATTATACGACCACTGAAAAAGAATTGCTAGCTGTTATTTTTGCATTTGATAAATTCAGATCTTATTTAATATTGTCAAAAGTCATCGTTTATACTAATCATTCTACTTTTTGTTATCTTCTAACTAAAACTCATGCAAAACTGCGATTGATAAGATGGATTCTATTGTTACAGGAATTCGACTTAGAAATAAAAGACAAGAAATGAACTGAAAATTTGGCAGCAGATCACCTTTCAAGATTAGAAAACACACATTCCAAGGGCCTCGATAGAATAAACGACTTGTTTCCTAAAGAACAACTCCTAGCCTTAGTAGACGAAGCAGTTTCTTGGTTTGCTAATTTTGCAAATTATTTAGTAGCTAACATAACCCCAAAAGGGTTGACCCATCAGCAAAAGAAGCGATTCTTCGCTGATGTGAAAAACTACTTCTGGGAAGATCCTTTTCTTTTTCGTATTTGTGCAGATCAGGTTATTCAAAGATGCTTTACTGAAACAGAAGCATACAAAATTTTAGATCACTGCCATTCTGGACCAACAGGAGGACACCACAGTGGAGCTAGAACTGCTTACAAGGTACTCGAATCAGGTTTCTACTAGCCTACACTTTTCCGAGATACAAACAGGTATGTGACCTATTGTGATAAATGCTAGAGAACAAGTAATATCTCTCAACATAATGAAATGCCTCAAAACTATATACTTGCATGTGAGATATTTGATGTATGGGGTATTGATTTCATGGGTCCGTTCCCTACTTCATTTGGGAATAAATACATACTAGTAGCAGTAGATTATATGTCAAAATGGGTGGAAGCCCAAGCCTTACCTACTAATGATGCTAGAATGGTAGTACGCTTTTTGAAGAAACTTTTCTCTCGATTTGGAACACCTAGGATAATTATTAGTGATAGGGGAACTCATTTTTGCAATGCTCAATTTGAAAAAGTTTTAAAGAGATATGGAGTACACCACAGAACAGCTACCCCTTATCACCCGCAAACTAGTGGTCAAGTCGAAGTAACAAATAGGGAATTAAAACGCATCTTAGAGAAAATAATAGAAACAAATAGAAAAGATTGGTCAAGAAAAGTAGACGACGCTTTATAGGTTTATAGAACCTCTTTTAAAAGACCTATTGGAACATCTCCCTATAAACTTGTCTACGGAAAAAGCTGTCATCTGCCATTTGAACTTGAACATAAAGTATTTTGGGCTATTAAATTTTTAAATCTTGATTTTAAGCTCGCAGGTGAAAAAAGATTAATGCAGTTAAATGAGCTAGATGAATGGCGTTGCAATACCTACAAAAGCTCACGACTATATAAGGAAGCCATGAAACAATGCCATGACAAATGACTGAGACAACCTAAGCAGTTCAAAACCGGTGATCTTGTCTTACTCTACAACTCAAGGCTGAAACTATTTCCTGGAAAACTCAAGTCAAGATGGTCAGGTCCATTCACTGTTCAAATTGTCTTTCCATACGGCACAGTTGAGCTAACTCACCCAAATCACGGTACTTTCAAGGTAAACGGCCATCGGCTTAAACATTATAGAGGTGAGAATTTTAAAGATAACAAGGAGGAGCTTCAGCTTCACGAAATCCCTTCGTGATACATCCAGGTAGAGTTTAGACTCTAAATAAGCGTTTCTCGGGAGGCAACTTGAGCACTAACTTAGAAACTTCTCTTTTATTTTCATTTGAGTTAACTAACCCTTTTAAAATGGTGAATTTTAGGACCACACGGCCATGCCCCCGGGCATGTCTAAGGCTGTGGGGACGCTATAAGTAGAGACACGATCGTGCAACCAGGCCGTATATAAGCAGGGTGAAAATTTTCCAAGAATACGAGCTGAAACAAGAATTACACGGTCGTGCGATACGGCCGTGTGACCCCAACACGGATGTGTGACACGCCCGTGCCTCAAAGCCGTGGTCAAACTGTCAAATCCAACACGACCGTGTACCCTTTTACACGACCGTGTGTGAGGCGAACACCTTAGGATACGGCCATGCGATATGGCCGTGTGCCCCAACACGCCCTAGGTACACGGGTGTGTGCTTCGAACCAGGCGCGCCAAAATCCCTAAATTTCAAACAACACTGGCAAAACCCGAGCCACACGGGCGTGTGCCTTGCCTGTGTGACCCAAAATCTATATAAACGGGCCACTATCCATCATCTTTCTCATAAAAAACTTTAAAATCCTCCCACCCAAACCCTACCCCAAACCTCCCTAGTGCCGCCGCTGGTGTCCACAGTGCTTCCACGCCCGTGCCGCCTCACCCACGATCGTGCTCCGCTTCATTCCTCTCCCATTTAGTTCTATTTTCTCATTTTTCTTTCAAATTTTTACTGTTTTATTCTATTCTTTTATTACTATCATATTGTATTTAGCCTTAGCATTATTTTAAGCATGGAATTGATGGAATTAGCATGAATAATCTAGATTGTTATAGGGAACTTTATGATTTCATGCCACTTCGATTCACATTTGATTGCCACTTTTTCCTATCACAACTCACATGCATGTAGTATAAATACATACCCATGTTTCTTAAATTTGATATCCTGTTAGGATGGATAAATTATATTATTTAGGTTAGTCCACATTTCATTCCAAATTGTTTTAGTCACATTATCATTTAAAGCATAAATATTTCTTATTTTCCATAGTTCTTGATGCAATTTAATTTCAATTTTTAGGACTAATGTTTATTATTTTGTTTTTAGGCATTATGTCGACATCACGCGGTAAGAAAGCTGTCGTCCCGCCTTTGAAAAAACGCAAGGGACCTGGTGGTTCCTCCTCGCGACCCATTGTTGAGAACCGCCATCATTTCCTCCATTTTCCACAAACCTCCCATGAGGAACGATTTCAGATACTCCGAGCTCGCCCTCTAACCACTGGCCGATGCATAGATTGGGCCGCCCTCGAGCAAATACACCTAACAGACGAGGTCTGGGCCTTATTGATGACCGATCCATAGGAACAGTTTTTTCGGATCACGGAACCTACATACTTGGAACTCACTCTCGAGTTCTGTTCCACGTTCCACCTTCAGACTATGATGAATAGATACGATGATCCAGGGGCAGTACAATTCTGGTTAAGAGGTCTCGTACAACAGCTTAGTGTCCCAGAATTCAGCATAGCTCTCGGTCTCTACACCGAGCAATTTATGGAAGAGAATGACCTTTCCAAGCTTCATCGCCATATCCATCTATCACCATCTAGGTGTTGGGAGGCCCTAGTCCTTGCATCATCAACATACGACCCTAGTCGTTCTAAAGTGACTAACCTCGTCCCACCTTTAAGGTACCTGCATACCCTTCTCGCACATACACTGATAGGCAGGCGTGAGAGCACAGGGGTCGTCAGCATCCACGACACCTATTTTCTGTGGTGCATGGCAAATGCGCACGTTATCGACTTAGCTTACTTTATCGCCCATGCAATCCAGCATCAGACAGAGAGGCATCAGCGACGCGTAATTTCCATAGGCCCATACATCACGAGATTAGGCTGCTACTTCGGCCTATTCAACACCGCAGCCCAAACATCCTCGTGTACTTTAGTGGGCTAGATGTCCCCATGGGGCATCCAGAGCATGCTTCACATGAGGATGATCCAGTGCCGCTGTGGGACTGATCCTCTACAGTACCAGCTACTTAGAGATGCCGAGCAAGAGGATCCCGAGGACATTCCTGATGATGTCCTGCCACCGGAGGAGGATGCACCTACCGAGCCACCACCCCCTCACCGCCCAGTTCATGCATCAGCTTTATACGCTGACATATCTGAGCGCCTATCACGATTCGAGCAGTAATGCTTCCAGCGCTTCGATCATATCGATGCGACACTACAGCAGATATGCCAGCACCTCCACATCACTTCACCACCACCACCGCGCGACCCAGCTGAGGATTAAAGACCTCTATTCCTTTTAACTTTATTTTTATCTTAATTTATATTTTTTCACTGATCTCTATTTTTACCTTTTCTTTTCTTCTCCTTTATTTTCCTTTTTCCTTTTACTTTTATTTTTAGTTCATTTTATCTTTTTCATTATTTCAATTTTAGTATTTTTAGAATTTAATTTATGTTTTTTCTTTATTTTTACTTATTTCATATCGGCCAGCCCCTAACAAACATATTCTATTATTCCAAATTCCCCATGACTGATAAATACTTTCGCAGTTTCAAATGAGCTCCACAGCTCATATCCATATGTAAATGGGACAACCCTGCCACAACTGCTGGCTCTTCTAATTCCAATCTCCGTCTTAAAAATTCATCCAAAATTCAGGGAGTTTCATCTCTTCCCCTATCTTATGATCTTGTGCTTCTATTACTATTAATGTTATCCTTGTACATTGAGGGCAATGTACATCTTAAGTGTGGGGGGAACTTACTTTATGTCATTACATTCTCCTTGAAATCCCTGAAAATTATTAACTTGTTACATTGTTCTCAAAACCATCTTCAATCTCCTCTTAAGATAAACTTTGATTAATTTATGATTTTTATTGATATGTTGAGAATTAAGACATAGGCGCTTGTACTTTGATTATTCAAACTTTAAAACACTAGGGAATCAAGCATGATAAGTTGAAATTTTTGAGAATATCATTTTTTTCATAAGTTATTTTCCCTAATTTTAAATATTATCTTGAGATTTGAAATTCGCAGGATTGACATCAAAAGCCATAATTCTGGTGAGATTTTTGAGCCTTTTGAGCATACATTCTTTCGTGTTCACCTTTATTGTTGCTTTGAGTGAGTCAATACTGATTTGTTATTTTAGAACTTGCTTCGATTATACATGTCGAGACCACATCATTGATTTGATACACTGAGATGATAAAGGCACATAGGATTTAACCCACTTACTCCATAAAAGCCTACCTCTATAAATTAACCCCTAGTGAACCCCATTGAGCCTAACAACCCATTCTTTGACTCACCCCTAATATTAACCTATAACCCATTTTTGTTGAATTCCATTCAATTATTTTGATCCCTATTTTTGTCAAGATTTGAGTTGAATTATTATCTAGCTTTATTTTCTTTTCCAGTTTGTAAAGTTTGTAATTATTCAAAGTATTGTATTTGAATTGGTCTTAAAAAAATGGACGTACATTAAATTAATTCAGTGGTAATCTGTAATAGTTCAATAGTTTTTGCATATTTCTATTTTAAGGCTACCAAGGCTAGAATGATGTCACCATAAAAGCTTAGCACTGGGAATATGTTCCAGTGATAGAGATTTTTCTAGCTAGATAATTTTTCAGTTCAATCTCGATTCTAACCTTCTTTTTCAGCTGGTGACAACACCCCTAACCAAAGCCCCATTACAACCATTGAAAGACCTTTTGATCGATGTATCATATCAATCTATAGTGGTGGAAATTTGATTTTCTTGCAAGCCTATGGTAATAGCTCTTCAGTTTGACTAGAGGGTACTTAATTCTTGAACCCTAAACACTTTGAGTGGATAGAGTGAATCCTTAGTGAGGATGTCAATTTTTGTTGATTTTGATTGAGAGATAATTACTTAGGAGAAGGGAGAAAACCTATGTTTCAATGATAAAATTCTCAACTTAGAATGATTGAGTCTTTAATGTTTTTCTGATTGAATTTTCATTGTATGAATACTTTTGAATTAGTTTGAAACATTATTGATAAAGATTGTGAGTTGAGAAGAATGATTCTTAATTGTGGGTTGAAATTTTGCTTGAGGACAAGCAAAGGCTTAAGTGTGGGGGTATTTGATAAACGCTAATTTATACATGTTTTTACCTCATGCTTAGCCTATATTTTAGATGAATTATCATTAAATTTGTGAGAATTGGTGCTCTTAATCCTTCTATTTCATGTTTTATACTCAGGAGAGCACAGGGAAGATAAAAGAACAAAAAACGAGCTGAAAACGGAGAAAATGGGCCAAAGTGTAAAAACAACACGGCTCAAGGATTCCCCACACGGCTGTGTCCCATGGCCGTGCCACATAAGGTCCAACATGGCCCAGCCCCGACAAGCACGGCCTGACCACACAACCGTGCCACCTTCAACAGTCTCGCACACGGCCTCTTGTCGATCCACACGGGCGTGGCACACGGGCGTGTCCCTGTCATGAGGAAGTTTAATTTCACTCGGATTTGGATACTTAGAGGCTAATAAAGGCATTCCAAAGCTCTATATAAAGACCCTAGGAGGCAACTCTAAGGTTGTGCCTTCTCTCCCACAAGAGAGTGTCGTATTTTTGCCAACACAGAGAGTGAAAGCAAGGAATTACTCCAAGGGAAGCCGATTGATTCATCCTAGAAGCCAAATTCTACATCAAGACAGAGGATCTCCTGTCAATCCTTCAGGGGTTTTTAGGTTCTTTATGTTTTGTTATCTTTATTCTTCTGAGATGTTTCCTTTATTAATTATGAACTAAACCCCCCAAATACTTGAGGGGGATAAAACCTAAGACAGATCTTGTTATTATTTTATCTTGAGTTATATGATAAATACTTGAATTGTTCTTAATTATGTGTTCTTAATTCTTGTCTTAATAATCCTAGGTATTAATTCAAGTATTGATGTGCTTATTCAGAGGAGCAAAAGTCCATGTTTAAGAGTAGATCTAGCATAATTAAGCGGAGTTGCATGCAGCCCTAGACATAGGGAGACATAAATCTGTCGGATTAGGGTCAAACCTAATAAGGGGATCCATAGATCGAGTTAATGCAAGACTAGGGGTTTTAACTAGAAAGAGATTTCAATTAATAAACCTAGGATTAGTTGTTCTTATCCTCGACGGAGGTATCAACATAAGTTAAGGATCTCTATGGATCAAGTCAAGTGAATAAATTGTCTAGCTCAAGAATTGATAACAAGTGAAGTCTAGGTGGATTCTCCCTTGAGTATCGCCAAATCAATCAGCCCTTCCCAAGAGTTTTTCCCCAATTTACTTTTTGTGCATTCATAGTTTAGTTTTAGAATTAGTTTAGTTTCATAAAAACCCATTTTATTTCTAGGTTAAATAATAGAAAAGAAGTACTAGTACTTTTGGTTCCCTTGGGTACGATAACTCTGTCTTGCCACTAAACTATACTACTGTTCGATAGGTGCGCTTACCTTAAAGTCGTGATAATAGTTAGTTTTTGGTGCAATCATTATTATAAATTTTATTACTTCATATCATGCATATCATCAAGCCACACGGCCATGCCCACGGGCATGCTTAAGGCCGTGTAGACACCATGGACAAAGACACGGCCATGCGATATGGCCGTATATGAGTAGGGTAAGATTTTCCCGACACACGGGCTACGACAACTAGCCACGGTCGTGCGAGGCGGCCATGGCCAATCTTGACAAATCAACACGGGTGTGCGACACGCCCGTGTCTCGAGGCCTTGGTCGATCATGTTAATTTAACACGGGAATGCAACATGCCCGTGTCTCCACCCCGTGATCAAACCTGCCAATCCGTACACGGGCATGTGACCCCCTACACGGGCGTGGGAGAAGTAAACATCGAAGGACACGGCCGTATGACACGGTCGTGAACCTTAACACGCCCTAGGAACACACGCGTGTGTCACGACCCAAGCGCACCAAAAACCTCAAATTTCAAACCACATGGGCTGAAAACGATTCACACAGGCGTGTGACACGCCCGTGTGCCCCAATTCCTATATAAACCCCTCACTATTCATCTTCTTCTCCATTTAAACCCTAATCCCCTCCTTCACCCACAGCCCATACCAGCCTTCCCTAGTGCCTTCGGCGACCAAAGCCACGCCTCCATGCCTGTGCAAGCACCACTACGACCGTGCTTCGTCCCCTACAACTGCCCATTCGGTCCCCTTTTCTCTTTTCTTTGTTATTAGCTCTCATTTTTTTCTATTTCAGTTAGTTTCTAATTATTTTTTATTTTTTTATTCATACACTCATGTTTTCTTTCTTCTCAAATGATTAGTTGCTACCATGCATTTCTAATGATCTTTGACTTTGATAATATCATGACATTTTGAATCATTCTCTTGCTGCCATCTTTAGTTATCTTAGGCAATTAGCTCTTAGTGCATTTTGCTATTTAACACTCACATTCTGTTCAATTCCATGCCTAGATAAATTAAATAACAAATTGCTTTCCTAATATTAACTATTGCATTGAAATATGTATTATTACTTGATTGAATAATTTAGTCTTGATTATCGTTAGTTATCACTTAGTTATGACTAATACATGCCCATTTTTATTCTTTGTTTTAATTTCAGGAATCATGTCGTCATCTAGAGGGAAGAAAGCTGCCGTCCCCCTTCCAAAAAGCGAAAGGAACGCAGTGGCTCTTCTTCTAGACCCACCGCCCAGTTTATGCGACAGCTTCCTATGCTGACATATCCGAGCGTTTTACACGATTCAAGCAGCAGTGCTTCCAACACTTCGACCATATTGACGCTACTCTTCAGTAGATATGCCAGCATCTATACATTTCATCACCACCTCCACCTCATGAACCATCTGAAGATTAGGACTCACAAGTCCTCTTATCTTCTCTTTTATTTTCATTTTTATTTTTCCTTTCTTTTTATCTTATCTTTTTCATTATTTGAATTTTAGTATTTTCAGAACTTAGTTTATTTTATTTCAATTATTTCATATTGGTTGTTTCCTAACGAGTACACTGTGCTAATCCATATTCCCTAAAATTGATAAATGCTATCGCAGTTTCAAAAGAGCCTTACAGCTCAAATCTATATCTAATGGGAAAACCCTCTCATGACTGTTGGTTCCTACACGACTACGACCATAGCCACCACGACCCCGATCATCATATCCTTTTGGCATGGAAATTGTAGATAAACAACCTTCCCTACAAATATTCACACCCAGCTCAAGGAATTCATCCAATATTTAGGGAGTTTCACTTTTCTCCTTATCTTATGATTTTATGCTTCTATTACTACTAATGTATCTTTGTACATTGAGGGCAATGTACATCTTAAGTGTGGGGGGAATTCACTTTCATTCTTTGTATTATCCTTGAACCCTTAAAAATTTGTGCCACTAACTTGTTGCATTGTTCTCAAATTTCAAATTCTCACTTTCACTCTCTGCATTAGTCTCAATCCCCTATTGAAATGAATTCTGATTGATTTATGATTTTTATTGATATGTTGAGAATTAAGACATAGGTACTTATGCTTTGATTATTTAAACTTTAAAGACATTAGAGAATCAAGCATGATAAGTTGAAATTTTTGAGAATTTAAATTTTTCTAGGTTGTTTTCCCCAATTTTAAGTGTTATCTTGAAATTTGAAATTCACAGGATTGACATCAAAAGCCATAATTCTGGTGAGATTTTTGAGCCTTTTGAGCATACATCCTTTCGTGCTCACTTTTATTGTTGCTTTGAGTGAGTCAATACTGATTTGTTATTCTAAAACTTGCTTCAATTATACATGTCAAGACCACATCATTAATTTGATATACCGAAATGATAAAGGCACTTAGAATTTAACCCACTTACTCCTAAAAGCCTACCTCCATAAATTAACCCCTAGTGAACCCCATTGAGCCTAACAAACTATTCCTTGACTTACCTTCAATATTAACCTATAACCCATTTTTTGCTGAATTCCTTTCAATTATTTTGATCTCTATTTTTGTCGAGATTTGAGTTGAATAATTATCTGGCTTTGTTCTCCTTTTGTAAAGTTATAAATATTCAATCTGTTATTATTTGATTTGTTCTTTAAAAAAACATATGTATATTCCAGTTGTAATTCAAAATTTTGCATATTTCCATGTAATTTTTGAGCTCTTGTTCTTAAAATTTTTGAGCTTTTGATTTTTCTAGTTAGATGATTTTTCAGTTCAATCTCGATTCTAACCATCTTTTTCAGCTTGTGACCATACCCCTAACCAAGGCCATATTACAACCCTTAAAAGACCTTTTGATCGATGTGTCATATCAATACATAGTGGTGGAGATTTGATTTTCCTGCAAACTTATGGTAATAACTTTTCAGGTTGACTAATGAATGCTTAATTTCTGAACCCTAAACACTTCAAGTGGATAGAGTGAATCTTTAGTAAGGATGTCAACTCTTATTGATTTTGAGTTCAAGGCAATTACCTAGAAGAAGGAAGGAAACCTATGTTTCTATGATAAAATTCTTAACTTAGATTGTTTGAGACTTTGATTTTTTTGTGGTTGAATTCTCATTGTATGATTTACTTGTGCATTAGTTTAAAACATAATTGATAAGGATTATAAGTTGAGAAGAATGATTTTTAATTGTGAATTGAGATTTTGCTTGAGGACAAGCAAAGGCTTAAGTGTAGGGGTATTTGATAAACCGTAAATTATACATATTTTTACCTTATGCTTGGCCTAATTTCTAGATGAATTATCATTGAATTTGTGGAATTTGGTGCTCTTAATCCTTTTATTTCATGTTCTCTACTTAGGAGAGCATAAGGAGCAGAAAAGAGCAAGGAACGGGTAAAAAAATGGACAAATTAGGCCCAAATCAATAATCAACACGGCCTGGAAGTTCGTCACACGAGCGTGGCACACAGCCGTGCCACTTTAACAGGCTCGAGCACGGCCTCCACATCGACTCACACGGGCGTGTCTCACGGGCATGTCCTTGTCGTGATGAAGTTTAATTTCACTCAAAAAAAGCTACTTAGGGGTTAAGAAAGACATTCTAAACTCTATATAAAGACCCTAGGAGGCAACTACAAGGGTGTACATTATTCCCGCCAAGACGGGGAGTTAAAGGTAGGGAATTACTTGAAGGAAAGCCGATTGATCAATCTCAGAAGCCAGGATCTACATCAAGACAGAGGATCTCCCTTCTATCTTTTCAGGAATTTTAGGTTTTCTTATGTTTTGTTATTTTATTTATTCTGAGATGTTTCTTTTTATAATTATGAACTAAAACCCCAAATATCTAAGGGGGATGAAACCTAAGACGAATCTTGTTATTGTTATCTGAACTATATGATAAATATTTGATTTGTTCTTAATTGTGTTTTTTAACTCTTGAATTGATATTTCTGGGATATTAATTTAAGTTGAATGTACTTATACAGAGGAGCAAAAGTCCCTGTATAGGAGTAGATCCAACAAAATTAAGCGGAGTTGATAGCAATCCTAGACATAGGACGACGAAAATCTACCGGATTAGAGTCAAATCTAATATGGGGAGCCATAGATAGAGTTAATGCAAGACTAGGGGTTTTAATTAGAAAGAGATTTCAATTAATCAACCTAGGATTAGTTGTTCTTATCTGCAACGGAGGTATTAACATAATTTAAGGATCTCTACGGATCAAGTCAAATGAAGAAATTGTCTAGTTTAGAGTTAGATAACAAGTGAAGTCTAGGTGGATTCTTCCTTAGGTATTGCCTTCATCAATCAGTTTTTCCCAAAAGCAATTTCCCAATTTACTTTTTGTCGTTTATTTAGTTTAGTTTAAAATAGTTTACAACCAAACCTCTTTTATTTCTTAAGCTAGATAATAGGAAGGAAGTCATTACTAGTACTTTTAGTTCCTTGGATTCGATATTCTGGTCTTACCACTAGCTATACTACTATTCGGTAGGTACGCTTGCCTTTTATCGTGATAATAGTTAGTTTCTAGGTACGATCGATTTTATTACTTCATCATCACGAGATCAAGAATCAAGCTATTACAATACATAAATGGATATAGAAAAAAATTAAAATATATTTGAACATAGATTAAAATAAATCAAGATATAATCCAAATGTGATGAGAATTGAAACTAGAATAAAATTGATAAGTACTAAAAGTAATATGTTTTAACCTTATTCTTAATGCATTTTTAGGTGATTATTCGATGTTAATTATGAATTTTATACTATTAATCCTTTAAATTCATGTTTTGATGCTTAATAGAGCATTTGGGAGTAAAAATAGCGAAAACTAGAATATCAAAGCAAGCTACAAGAACCACACAGGCTGACCCATTCCAACCGACCTGGCTACATGGCGTGTGAACCACATGGCCTGCCACATGACCATGTGGTAGGTTGTGTCGATTTCGTGAATTTGCACACTAAACTACGAGAAATCATTTTTTTATGCTTTTTGGGCATTCTAAGACATATACATGACAAAAATAAGAAGATAAGAGAGATCCATCATAGAATATCCAAGAATTCAACTCGAAAAACACCATTGAAATCAATTTGAAAGCAGATTTTCGTCAAGATTAAAGATTCCCAATTGATTTCTTAGGAGATTATCATGAGTTCTTTTTTTTTTTAAAGTTATACTATATTTTGGATGGTTTTATTTTCAAGTATGAACTAATTTTCTAAATACCAAAGGGAGATGAACCCTATGATGAATTATATCATTTGATTTTTATTTTACGTAATAAATACTTAGATCTTATTCTCAATTATGTATGCTTAATTCTTGGTTTGATATTTCTAGATTATTAATCCATACTTGTTGTGCTTAAATTAGAGGAGGAATAGACCTTGTTTAGGAGTACATCTTGCATAATTGAGCGAAGTTGCATGCAATCCTAGAAATAAGATGACATAAATCTACCAAATTAGAGTAAAATCTAATAAGGGAATCCATAACAAGAGTTAATGTGATAATAAGGGTTTTAATTAAAAAGAAATTTCAATTAATTAACCTAGAGTCAATTGTTCTTACTCTCGATGAGATATTAACATAATGTAGGAATTTTTACGGATCAAGATACTAAGTAAATAAATTGCCTAATTTAGAGTAATAATGATAGATGAAATATAGGTGAATTCTTTCTTGAGTATTGTTTCGCTTCTTAGTTGTTAATTGTTTGTTTTCCTGTTATGTTCTTTGTTGTGTTTGTTAGTTATTTAATTTAGTTAATTTTAGTTTTTAATCAACCACTTGAATTATTCGGTTAAACAATAGAAAGACGGTAATTACTAGTATTTTTAGTCTTCATCAGAACGATATCTTTATTTACTGTAGTTACACTATTAATTGATAGTTGCACTTGCCTTAGTCAAATTTTTAGTTGGTTTCACGATGCATCAAGTTTTTGGCATTGTTGCCAATGACTAGAATATTAGGAAAACTTTATTTTTATTAATTTAGCCATTTTTTATTTTAAACTTATTTTTTTAAATTAATTTTTACATTCTAGTTTTTTCTTTTGTTTGATTCTTACAGGTTCTTTTGGTTGATGACTAAAGGCAACCCGTTATAACCATTAGTTTTTTACAATGAGATCGAAAAGACAACTGGCAGAAATCATAGAGAGGTTAGAGAAGCAAGGCAAGGTCAATAGATTGTAATAGACGATCAAGAACAAAAGGACATTACTATGGAGATGGATAATAATCTTGGTAATCAGCATCCTCCTGCAAGTCCTGCTCCTCAGACTATGTATGATTATGCCAAGCCCACTCTGATAGGGGCTGAATTGAGTATCGTCAGACCGACTCTTAATGCAAAAAATTTTGAGATTTAGCCTAACACAATTCGGATGGTGTAATAGTATGTTCAGTTTGATGGGTTGCAAGATGAATATATGAATGCTCATTTAGCTAATTTTCTAGAGATCTGCGATACTTTCAAGATTAATGACATTACTAATGATTTTATACGCTTACGGTTGTTCCCATTTTGTTTTAGGAGCAAAGCAAAACAGTGGTTAAATTCACTTCCACGGGGTTCAATCACTACTTGGGCTCAAATGATTGATAAGTTTTTGTTGAAATATTTTCCACCGACTAAAACAGTTAAGTTGAGGAATGACATCTTCTTTTGTTCAATTTGACATTGAGACACTTTACGATACATAAGAGAGATTTAAAGATTTGTTGAGATTGTGTCCTTATTATGGACTACCTTTGTGGCTCTAACTTCAAACTTTTTACAATGGTTTGGACCCCTTAACTAGACAAATGATTGATGCAGTAGCTAGCGGAACATTGAATAACAAAACACTTGAGGAAACCTAAGAATTTATTAAGGAGATGGCACTGAACAATTTTTAATGGCAGGTTACGAGAGTAAAACCTGCCAAGGCAGCTGGGGTTTTTGATATTGATGCAGTTTCTATGTTCGAAAGTAGCTTGAAGCTCTTGGTAAGAAAATTGATGTTTTGAATTTTTCTAAGCAGGTGAATTCGATAATGCAATACGATGTGATTGGAGTGGAGATGGTCAATCTAGAAAGTTTTCCCTTCAAATCTAACATGGAGCATGACCAAGTCGATTTATGGGTAATAATTCTAGACCTTAGAACAACCCCTATAGCAATAATTATAATCCAGGATGGAGGATTCATCCAAATTTCTCTAGGGGTGGCCAAGGTAATCAAAGGTCACAACCACTTCCGAGTTTTCAACAACCTTATTAGCAAGAAAAGAAACCAAACCTTGTGGAGATGTTTGCTAAATTTATTTCGGTGTCCAAAATTAGATTTTAGAATATTGAAACATCTTTGAAAAATCAGCAAGCATTGATTCAAGGGCTTGAAAATCAAATTGGATAGCTTGCTAAACTGGTTTCGGAAAGACAGCAAGGTAGCTTACCTAGTAACATTGAAACCAACCCAGAGGAGCAAGTCCACGCAATCACTGTTCGAAGCATGGAAGGGTTTGTTGAGCCTAAAAAGAAGCTAGATCTGAAAGCTGTTAAAAAAAATGATGGGATTGAGGAAAGCAAGAAACATCATAAGCACAAAATCCATATCTGACAAAAGTGAATAAAGACCGCATGTACGAACAATATGATAGATTTCTTGAACTTTTAAAAAAATTGCATATTAACTTACCTTTTATTGAATCCCTTTTCGTAGATGCCAAAGTATACAAATTTTTTGAAGGAGTTGTTAACAAATAAAAGAAAGTTAGACGACTTGTCAACTGTGTAGCTTAATGAGGATTACTCAGCTATTCTCCAAAATAAATTACCCACTAAGCTTAAAAATCCAGTGAGTTTTACTATTCCTTGTTTTATTCGTAGCTTAAATGTAGAAAAAACTTGGCTGATTTGGGAGCTAGTATAAATCTTACGCCTTGTAAAGTGTTTAAACAACTTAGTCTCAAGGAACCAAAACCTACTAGGATGAGTATTCAATTAGTTGATAGATCAATTAAGTATCCTAGGGGCATCATTGTTGATGTACTTGTTAAAGTAGATAAATTTATATTCCATGTTAATTTCGTTATATTGGACATGGATGAGGATATTGAAGTACCCATGATCTTAGGTTGACCCTTTTTAGTCATTGTTAGAACTGTTATTGATGTGAGTAATGGTGAACTTATGTTGAGGGTAAGTGATTTCCTGCAAAGAGTGTTGAACTATATGATTACTAATATTAATAGAATAGTTAGTATCATCTCGCTTACTAAAAGCTTCACAAAATTACGTGCTTAAAGAGTAACCTTTTCAAAAATCTAAACTAAAAATGTACACGTATACATTAAAGCGTAAACTTTCAACAATGTGAAAGTTCTGTTCGCTCCAAATTTGTTGATGTAAATGGATTAAAATGTATTCATTCTTTAAAAATCTAATGTTAAAATATGCTATAAATTCTTGTTTTGTTTGTACATTTAGATTTTAGTTTCTTTACTTTTCAGATTTAAAGATTCAAGTCTAATTATTAATACTGTTAAAGTTATTTTGTTAAATTCAGGTTTATTACCAACACTATAGTTTTATTTCATGGCTATCAAGTGAGTATTTCTTTTTAATTTCAAAATATTATACCAACAAATTTAACAATATTAATATTGAATTATTAAATGTAAAAAATTCTTAAAAATAAAATTCTTAAAAATAAAATTCTAAATTAATGAAAATAGGAAGAAAAGAAAAAAGAAATACAAGAGTAGGTAGAGAAGAATGATGGACAAACTTCAAATCAGGGGTCTGTCTCTCCTTGATCTTAGTGTGTTGAAAGAAATATTTGAAGTAGTGAAATCCGAAAAGATGACAATGCTGTTAGCGCTGATTGACGCTGAAGTGCAATCTCATTATTTTATTTACTTTGTAAAAGTAATAAGAAATATAAAATACGTCCGTTGGTTATGATCAAACAATCAAATTATAAAAAATCCTTGGCAACCAACAACATCACCTGTTTCCTCATAATTCACCCCCAATAACTTCCTTTCTCCACTTTAACTTGTTTATCAAAATAAATATCCTCTAATTGCTGCAACACCCAAATTTCATTCGTCTAGGTTTCGTCTCTTTGGACCTTAGCAAACAATTTTAAGTAATAATTAGGTAAAATTAATGGAGATTTTGAAATTTTAAGAGGGCAGTTAAATGGTTCAATTTTTCAAAATTTCCTATTATTTTATTTTTAATACACATGCTCCAACTCTTATAAAAAAAAAACATTTTTACTTCATTTTAATATATATTTTTTTGAAAATTTTTTATAATTATTTAAAAATATAATGATATTTATATTGAATTTTTTTATATTTTTATATTTAATATCATTATTTTTATTTTATAATTATTTTTTATTTTGTAAATTTCAATAACACATGTTTTTTTATTAAATATTTTTATAAAAATTTGATTGTTTTGAATATTTTTAGAATATATTATATATATTTATTTTCATTTAATTTTAAAATTTAAAAAACAAATATTTTGGAAAAAAAATTTACATTTATTTTTGAAAATTTGGAAATGTTAATTAACTTTTAAGATTTTTTTAAAATTTTTATTTTACTTTTTTAAATTTTTAAAATTTTTGACTTTTTTTATTAACATTTAAAAATTATACAACACCATTCATGAAAAAGAAGTTGTCAAGAACAATCTTCTTTTATTGAGGCTTTGTAAATTTTGTTTTCAAAATTTTGGAAAATTATATAAGTTTCAAATTTTTTTATGATTTTAGATTTTTATAGATTTTTTTAGTATGATTTATTTTAATATACTTTTTTTTTAAATTTGGAATGTTTTCTGATTTTTTTTAAATTGTGGAAAAGTTTAGTAATTTTTATTTTATGAATTTTAACATAATATTTAAAAATTTTAATATTTTAAAGATTTTTTTCAAGGTTGTTTTTAATATTATGAGCTTTTTTAATCTTTTATTAAAAAAAAAGTCAATCATGTGTCCTGTATTATTGGAAACAATCATACTATTTTTGATTATCATTATTTGCTCACTTCGAAACAATACAAAGAGTTAGCTACTATTTTTTTTTTCTCTATTGAGACCAAATTATTTATTTTCGAAATTGATAAAGAATTAAGTGATTTTTACACCTATGCTGTTTAATGCATAAAAGATTTATTTTTTGAAAAAAATTAAAGAAAAGGAATACGATAGTTTTATGTCACCAATTTGCAAGAAATAGTGTGAAGCAAATTAAGCCAGAGAGATGAGAATAAGAATTGTTAAAAAAAAAAAAAAAAAAAGGTGAAGCGGGAATTAAGGTTAAGACCAAAGATGAGGCAATGGCCTACAAGGAGTACAATCAAGAATGACATGAAGAGCAAAGCAAATATTGTGGCTAAATCAGATGTCTAGGTACATTGCTTGCACGAGTGTGGTAATCACCGGCCGGATCCACCCTAAAATCAAATTTTAGGTACTTTAGTTTATATTTTGTTGTTCCCCGCAACTTGCTGAGCTGGGCTGTGGGGGGATTCAATTAACTTCCTCTCTCTAAATCTAGCCACATTTAAACGTTACCCACTTCATGTTTATCCCTACAAGGGAAAAGAAAAGCAAAAAAGAAGAAAAAATTATGGTATGATAGATAAGGTTTTTGGTATTGGGTGTTGTTTAGAATATGTGACATTTGCCCAATTAAGCCCCACCTATAGAGGGCATCAATTTAATCATTCTCCCCCTTTCAAGTTTTCAAAAATAATGCCAAAAAGGTAAAATAAAATCAACATATATACATACATAATGGAACTTTCTTTCAAAGGGTGGAACCATTTTTTGCTTTACTTGTTTCTTAATCTTTCTGCTGTTTTCTTCACTTGGAATGATTCATTTAAACATCAGAAAGTGGGTCAAACTGGATGTTCCATTTTTTAAAGGAAATTAAAAAAACTGTGCAGCCGACCCTTGGTAGTTTGGCTTTTTTTTTTTCTTAGAGAATACTAAGGAAAAACACCCTGAAAATATAGGGTTGGGGAATAATGAAGGGACCCAATCAGCCCCAAAAGAGAAGTTCAAAGGTGACCACCATTGCTAAGGATATGTCACATTCTCCTTGTCAAATACACCTAAACAAACCTCAAGGCATCCACAAAAGGGTAAGCTGCGATCATTATTCAAGAATGCTCTATGAAAACATTGAAACTGAAAGCCATCTGAAAAATTAATGAAGGCATAGAACGTAGGGACAATCTCCCCTTTCTCCTTAGGGCTCTCCCTCGGACACTTGGTGTTTTGGGACCCAATTCATTTACACATAATTTCAATAAAGTTGTGGATATGTAGACAACAATAGGTCTCGTGATTATGTCCTCTATATATCGTTGGGACCCTGCCCCTTCCCCTCCTTTGTCAAATAGTCCATGACTCGAGATGTTTTGTGCATTCAGTGGAAAAATAATGATAGATTATTATGACCCTAAATGTAAGTTAATTTGATCTTATTTTTTAAATAGTTAAGTTGAAAGATTTTGATGAGGATTCATATATTAGATTTGGGGTGTAAACAACATAATGATAAATAAATAAATAAATAAAAAGGCAAAAAGTAAATACATCCATTGTTTCCAGTTTCCAGAGAGGACCATATTTTGGGGGATTTAGTATCATACTTGATATTGTTGTTTTAAGAAACATATGAAAAACAGAGATTGTCGGCAAACCCTACTTTTACCTCATTTCTTACTTCTTTTGCAATAATCACTTTTCACTTTTCAGTGATGGAATATTTTTCTCTTTGTTTGTCTGCCATTATTTGTATTAATTAATACTTAAAAAAAGAATAATCAATTGAATACCACTTTTGCCTCTTTTGGTTGAGTTGACTTGACAACAATATTTTCTTTAATTTTTTTATGTTTATTTTAATATGATTACTACAAGCAGCTTTCCCTTTTGGTTTTAACTTTGAAAGAGATCAAATAGTGAATCCCTATTTTTTTTTTTTTATGTCTTTAGTGCATGCACATATCTGAGTTACCACTATGCCTGCCATACAAATCCCCAGTGGACTTGTACAAAAAAAAGAAACATATCTGAGATTAAATACTTGATTTTTAACTTAAACATTCCTTTTTATTTCCATAATGTACAACCCAACCTCTCTCTAACTAGGAAGCAAATTTGGCAGCGTAAAAGCGCAGTCCCACAAACCACTTTTTTACAGGGGATATTGTGTCGTAACGGTTTAATGATTATGATTGCCCCCAAGAAGTTGGTTTTTGGTTTAACCAGAGTTGCAAACTGGAGAGCAATGTGAAAGAAAGAAGGATGGGTCGATGGCTGGCTCTGCAACACGTGTGGGTGTTGTCGGGGTCATCCGTACCACCTATCTTAATTTTCATAATTTTAATTACGTAATATTTGATTTCGTTATTTTTAGGTTATTTTATCAAAGTAACCTAAAAAATTTTAATATTTATAAAAATAACCCAAGTTCAAAAACAATCACCAAAATGACCTGAAATGAACAGTAAAATTGGGTTTTGGCCTGTCAATGGCCGGCACCAACTCGTATTTTGGACCAATGATTGTCTAATAATTGTGTCAGGCTTTAAAAAATTATTTTTTTGGGTTTTGGCCTGTCAATGGCCGGTACTAGGGTTTTTTTTTAAATCGTATCATACTGGTATACAAAAATACCAATATTTAAAAAAAATAAATTTTGGTGCTGGCCTGTCAATGGCCGGCACCAAATACGATTTAAAAAAAAAAAATTTTGGTGCTGGCCTGTCAATGGCAGGCACCAACTCGTATTTTAAAAAAAAATTTGGGTGCTGGCCTGTCAATGGTCGGCACCAAAAAATTTTTTTTAAAAAAATGAGTTGGTGCCGGCCATTGACAGGCCAGCACCCAAAAAAATTTTTTTTTTTTAAATATGAATTGGTGCCCGCCATTGACAGGCCAGCACTCAAAAATTTTTTTTTAAATACGAGTTAGTGTCGGCCATTAACAAGCCAACACTCAAAAAAAAAATTTTTAAATACGAGTTGGTGCCGGCCATTAACAGACCAAGACCCAAAATTTTTTTTTTAAAATACGAGTTGGTGCCGGCCATTGCCAAGCCAGCACCCAAAAATTTTTTTTTTAAATACGAGTTGGTGCCGGCCATTAATAGGCCAGCACCCAAAATTTTTTTTTTTAAAAATACGAGTTGGTGCCGACCATTGACAGGCCAGCACCCAAAATTTTTTTTTAAAATACGAGTTGGTGCCAGCCATTAACAGGCCAGCACCCAAAATTTTTTTTTTTAAAATACGAGTTGGTGCCAGCCATTAACAGGTCAGCACCCCAAAATTTTTTTTTTTAAAAAATACGAGTTGGTGCCAGCCATTGACAGGCCAGCACCTAACATTTTTTTTTTAAAAAATCGTACTTGGTGCTGGCCATTGATAGGCCAGCACCAAAATTTTTTTTTAAATATTGATATTTTTGTATACCAGTATAATACGATTTAAAAAAATACCCTGGTGCTGGCCATTGACAGGCCAAATCTCAAAAAAAAAACAAATTTTTAAAGCCTGATACAATTATTAGGCAATCATTGGTCCAAAATACGAGTTGGTGCTAGCCATTAACAGGCCAAAATCTAATTTTACTGTTAATTTTAGGTTATTTTGGTGATTGTTTTTGAACCTAGGTTATTTTTATAAATATTAAAATTTTTTAAGTCACTTTAGTAAAATAGCGGTGTTTTTATAATATATAGAAATTTGAGTCCACAAATGATGCCACCAACATTTATATTTCTCTAAGTTTGAACAATGTGAGACACTATTTATTTATATTACCACACAAACCCTTGTGATCTATCCCTTCCACTTGCAATTAAATATTCCCTAAGTTAGATTAATTATTAACGTTCTTCTTCATTTAACTTTTTTAAATATTATAAAATATTATTAACTTTTTTAAATCTAGGTAGATTCCATAACTATTATTTTGTTTAAACACATGACGTAAACATTATCTTCTTTATTTACCATTAAAATATTAGACAACTATATTTTTTAGAGTGTAATTATCACGTTAACTGTTAGTAAGGATATATATTTGATACACTGGTTATATATTTTTTATTTTTAATATTTTATTATGTTCTTATAGGATATTTGTTAAGTCTTTATTCTTAATTGTGGAGTCTAAAAATTTCATTGGCAGTATATTAAATATTCTTTTTAGAACTACTTGTAATTAGGGGTGAGCAAAATTCGATTCGATTCGAAAAAATTAAAAAATTTTCAAATTTCGAGTTAATCGAATCTAGTTATTCGAGTCAACTCGAATAAGAAATTTCGGATTTCAAATTCGAGTCCAGTTGAATTTTTACAATTTGAATAACTCGAATAATTCAAATAATAAATTAGTATAAATACCATTTTGGTCCCTGTCAATTTTAAATATAAACAAATTGGTCTTTCTCTTAACAAAAATTACAAAAAAAAATCAAAGTAATTTTCAAAATTCAAAATATTTATAGAAATTCTAATATTTATATTTTTAAAAAAAATTATAAATTAAAAAAACTAAAAATATAAAAATATAATAAAATAATAATTTTAGAATCTAAATAAGTGATTAAAGATTCAAGTTTATTATACTAAAATATCTTATTTTTTATTATTTTACTTAAAAAAAGTTTTCAAAAATATATTGTTTCAAATTTTTGTATACCATGGAAATAGTTATATTGTACAAGATTTTAATTTAACATTATTAATTTTTCTAATTTAACTTAAAAGGTTTCACTTGATTTAATCGAACGCTCACCCCTAATTCGAGTTATCCGAAAATCTAAATAAAAAAGACAAAACTACATCGTTTTGATAAATGTTTACCAATTAGTCTTACTTTCCTTCTCAAATCGCCCCTCTCCTTTTTTTTCCTTTACTCAAAAATAACCTAAAAGCTTGTACTTCATCTACTTGTAAAATAATCAGTCCATGTAATCGAAACATTGAGTATAAATAATAAGATTTCTTAATTCGACTAAGCTCGACTCGAATTTTTTTTACTCGATTCGAAAAAAAATTCAAATTGAATTCTGTTGCTAAAATAAGATTCGTCAACTCGACTAACTCAAAAATTTTTAACTCGATTCGACTCGATTCAATCGAATACTCACCCTACTCGTAATCCCTCAAGTCCGTAACATTACTTGTGGAGTCTAAAAACTTCACTGACATACATTATCTTTTGGAAATATTCATAGTTCCTCTTCAATCCTTAAATAAGAGGATAAAAGCACTGCAGCACTCGAACCCACGTCCTCTTCAATTGATCAATATATCATATACTAACCCAAATTAAAAAGATTACATTTGTTATAGATAGTAATTACTTAATTACGTATATGAATTTTTTTTTTCAATAAAACAATATAAAAAAATTTCATTCTACTATATAATTTTTTTTTCCAAAATATAAATTTTGGATCTTGTTTAGATGTGACGGTGGTAGGAGAATTTGGATGTAGTTCTTCTTTCTTTAATAAATAAAATATTATTATAATTTATATTTAATAAGACAACTTTTAAAATTAATCATGAAATTTTATTCAATGCCTGAAATTCGATTTTAATTTTTATACATAAAATTTTAATTTGATTCAATTACAAACCAATAATATATATAATTATTAATATAACATTCTTTTATATTTATATATTATATAAATAAATAATTTTTTATTTAATATAAAAATAAATAAATATATTTATTTAAATGTAAATAATTAAATCAAAATAAAAAGTTTTTTTTTATTCATTTAACCACAATCAAAGTTTCATCTGTATAATTGCATTAAGCTAAAATTCATGTATTAAATTGCATATTGGATCAAAATTTATGCTTAATTGCTGAAATAGCACAATCCAACATCTAAAAAATATAAGGTTGTGGAATGGTAGTGCTACTATAAATAGAGATGGTTTCTCCACCTTTAAATAATCCCTAAATTTGTCATTTCCTTCATAAGGTAATTTTCCCTCTTTCTATTTGTAGTTTTTCATTTATATCTTTTGCAGTAAAATATATTTGGTAGTGTTTAAGGATGTAGGCGTAATTTACCAAACTTCATTAAAATTCCAGTGTTCTTTATTATTTTTCGTTTAATATTTTGTAGGGTACATTTATAGTAATATATTATGGTATTAAATTACATTGGAATGAAATTCTATTTAAGAGATTAAATTTTAAGTGGGATCATCTATGACCCATCCAATCTTTCTTAAAAATTAAATCTAATACAGTTTTTTAGTCACATAACAGCAATTTTAAATCTTATTCATTGATGAGGTGTAAAATCACAAGAGATCATTCGTTAGAAATTTTAAAAATTACTTGTTAATTTATCCATGATTTGTTATAATACGAGATTAAATACAAATTATTATTACTATTATTTTATTCAAAATTTCTGCGTTGAATATCGATCAATTTGAATATACTGAAAAGGACATAAATGATTGAGGATTTTGTAAAAAGAAAAAAAATTGAAAAGATAGGGTCCAAATTGAAGCAATAGCGAGAGTTTGTATCCTGATCAATACCATTTATATTCCTCATAAACTCACTAAAACTTTCTTTTTAATTATAAAATCATTTTAAATTTTTATTTACTCTCGGATTTAATCCTTCTACTTTTGATGTTTATAATTTTAAGTTTAGTTATTATCACCATTTACCAATATTGACATTTTAAAATTAAAAAAAATTTTGGTGGTATGTAATAATAAAAATAATGTTGAAGATATTTATGTGATTTTTTTCTTAAAAACACTTATCCAATCTGGTAATGATAATTTTTTTTTTTTTGCAATAATGTTCTTAGGAAAAATTTATATCAACATTTTGATTGAAATAATTTACAATATTACTTCTTTATACTAAGTAATGATATTATAAAAGTAAATGAACTGGATTATGTGAAAATTTAAAGAATATAAATTAAATTTCAATTTTTAACATAATATAAGGGCCAAAATTATAATTTGACCATTGTCTTATAATCTATAAAAAAAAAAAACAAACCTAAAAAGAACGGGAGCGACATGTTAGTCTCCAAGACCTCAGGATTTACAAATTATATATTATCATGTAACATTTTAATTGAAATGTCAAAGATATTAATTATTTTGGACTAAATAATATTATAAAAATTATAAAAATTAAATATCAAATTTAGACATAATAGAAACCAAATTTAAAATTAAACTATTTTTCTGTAACTTTTTATATATAAAATTAAATAAAAACTAGAATTAAAATTTGATGATCATCGTATAATATAAAAAATAGAAATTTTTCTATGACGAAGTTACTATCAAACATAATTATCCTAAATCCTAAACCCTAAACCCTAAATCATCACTAGAATAAAAAAAATAGTAAAATGGAAATCATGGAGTGTGTTTTCTTTTATTGGAAGGAAGAACAAATTAAAATGATTGTCTGTGTATAGATATACACACATACTTATAGCTATATATAACCAAAACGTCATGATTCATCTAGATTAAAAGAAAGATGAATATCGACCATTAATTGACTCAATAAGGGGAACTTGAGTAATGGTTGATGGGATATTAGCGAGCGATATTGAAGATTTGTAATCGACAAATTGTTTGAAATATGAAATGGCCATAATCCATTTGTCTGTGAAAGAAAGAAGAAGAGGAGTCTCACATCACATTTTCATTATCTTTTCAAAACAATGACAACCAATCGACAAGAAAGATCAACTATCATTTTGGGATAATGGGATTAGACATTATGCTAAAGTCCTCATTAAAGTCCCTAATAATTTCACTGATTAAAGTCCTTAATAATTTCACAAACCAACCTTTTTCTTTTTCTTTTTTTGCTAATTTACGTTTAAGTTACTAGTGAATTTAAAACAAAACTTTTTATGTATGTCACATTTCTGAATGGAATATAAATGAAAGTTAATGTAACTTGAAGGAAGTCGCAATCTAATACTTGATGCTAAGGGGCAAATAATTGGACAAAATATATTTTACAGAATAATGACCCACAGTGTTGTTTCTTCACCTTTTCTTGTTTTGAAGCACATCACGTTCCTCCCTTAAGTGCCTAGAGAGAGGGGTCTATTCAGGATGACCCTTAATGTATCCCACTAAACCAGCCCCATTAACATTTAAAGGCAACATAAGCACATGCATTTGTCATATACATCTCTATTAAACACTCAAACTAACGCTGATTTCAGCTTAACCTGTACCAATTGACCTTATTGTTATCGTCTTCCACCTCTTAAGCTCGCCTTTCAACAACTAATAATTAAGCTGTTTATTTTCTAAAAGTGAAATTGGCATCATAATTAGTGAAATAGACAAGCCCTGAATCTTTTATGAGTTAGTCACAACTGAAAACCATGATTCACCCTCCTAAATAAAAATGCCAAAAAATTACATATGGCCATGCCTTTAGCTGATTTAAAGAGACCAAAAACATGATGGGGGAAACTGACTTTAATCACACAAGCAACAAAGCCTTAACAAGGGGGGGTTAACATAATTATAAAAAGGCTTTGGCAAGTTGATTAAAGGCCCTTGTCTTGCTTTGTGAAACTAAAATCCCTGTTTTGTTTTCCATTAACTTTTGCATAATTACATCTCCCTCTCTTTTTTTATTATAGTGGAAAACGATAGTCAACTTTCATCACATATTATTACATCATTGAACCCCCCCTCCCTTTCTTCTTCTTTTTTTTTTTTCTGAATTGCTAATTATATATCATCTTGATGTTAGATTATTTTCCCAGGATGCAACTGCTTTGTTCTCCAGGGTTGAAATAACAACATCCTTCATTAAATTTCATTGTCAAAGGCAATAATTAAGAAAGGGCAGGATTTTGAAGATAAAATAGAAAGTGGGAGTGACAAGGACAATGCGTTTGATTGATATATATATCCCTTTCCAGTTCAGAATAATAATAATATACATACGCAACATGAGGCCGTTTGATGAGGAGAGGAGTGGCATTGACTCGAGGAGCGAAAAGTCAGAAGATTAAAAAATGGGATAAAAGAGCAGCATGTCAACTGGGAAACTAATTTCACTTGGGTATCCTGTCGGAAGAAAAGAGAAAAGGCAGGTAAAAGTAATAGTAGAAATGAAAGAGATATATAATACTGATGATCATTTAGGTAAATATGGTACTATTTGAGTGACTTGGGAGTTAAATTTGAACGCAGACAGGCAAAATGAATCCATTATTTCTGTTTCGAATTGGGCTAAATTAGAGGCTCACTGACTCGGGAACTTTTGGCAAACAAGAAGGAACTGGTTTATAAATTTGTCGTCTAAGCTCATCATGATTCACTGCTCATGTTCTCATCCTATTCCTTTCAAGACTCCGTCATCCTAATTCTGCTTGGTTTATCCCATTATTATCGATTTCTCACAATTTTAGCTTGTTCCGCGATGCTACCAAGTTTTTTCAACCCATAAGAAATATAATGAGCAATTATGAGCCTTGTACTGGGCTTACAAACACCAAACTTGAAGGCTTAAGCTGTTACTATTAGGATCTGTTAGAAGGAAAAAAAAAAGTTAATACAGCATTTAGTATTTGAATTTGATTTCAATGTTTAATTTGATATTTAAAGTTCACTTTAATATTTATTTTGGTACCTCCCTTCACAACAATAAAAGCTAATTAAATACTTTTTGGTGCCATGAGAATGCATTGTGTAAAACACAAGACGAACACAAACACAAGATAAACAAAATCACACCAATAATAATTTTTAACTAAAAATGCTAATTTTTAATCTATATTTAAGAAATATGAGATTATAGAACAATCAAGCCTAAGTTCTTCAAGGATTTATATTAATGTTATCTAAAAAATATAAGTCAATCAAGATATTAGTGATCTCATACAAAATCAATATCCCCAAATCATTCCTTCAATAAAAACTTAATCTTGCATAAAAATTCTAATGTATAACAAGTAAAGTCACAATTTTAATTTTTTAGAGATTAAAGCTTGAAAAGAAAAGAAGAATAGTTATCAAATTAGAGAAACCTACTTAAAAACATTAGAAGACTGATAATCTATTTTGTAAAAATTATGGATAAAGTGTGAGAATAATAAAATTTTGAGAAAAAAATGATGAATGTTGAAAGAAAATAAGAAAATATTTAATTTTTTAATTTTAGTAGATGTTTTTCAAATAATTTTGTGGGTCAATAACTTAATTTACTATTTATATTATTTTTTTATCTAGAAATATTTTTCTTAAAATTTTTTTGTGGGGTCAACTCAACATGTGATTTCACCATTAATTTTATCGTTCAATTTGATACTTAAATTATTTTTCTTTTTCACATTTAAGTACTAATATGTTTTTACTAGACCACATTTTTCAAACATTCATTGGACCATATGATACCGTTTGATCTGGATAACAAATTAAATATTGAAACTAAATTTAGATATCAATTTAGAAAATAAATTAAATATCAAATGATATAATAACTAAAAAATGTTCTAGAAACTTGGCAGTTAACTTAAAGATGGCGAATTTGAGGAAAACTTGAAGTAAATAGCACTACAAATGTCACTTTATTTTAGACTTATTTTCCATCACTAGTAAGGTACACGATAGGGGTTAATCGAAATAGCTATTGTGTGGGATTACCATATACTTAGTGTTGGAAAAAATTCGGTTTGAAAACCATTTTTTTTACACAGTGAAAAATAAAAAATTTGATAACCGAGTCGATATGTGATATTTATAGCAATAAACCTTTTTCTGAAATCGCACTTGTGTTTTTGGCTATATGGATCCTTGTCATTCCCGACTTTTAACCAAATGACTTTCTCTGCTATTCTCGTACCATGAACTACTTCGAGTGTGGGCTTGGACGAATTCGAATCAAACACATAACCAGAAATTATTTACTTTACTTTCAATGGAAAGCAAAATTCTCTTTTTAATAGAAACCGGTAAAATTGTTATGCCAGAAAATAGAATTTATACTTAAAATAAATTCTTACCATTTTTGGACAGAATAACAATATCTTAAAGTTGTGTGTTTTAGCCCTGCCGGTGCCATCTATTTATAAGGAGAAGAAGTGAAACCCTTGTTGAATTAATGGAAGTCTATTTCAATAATTAAAAAAACAAAATTCTAACCTAACTAGGAAAGAGAGGGCATCAACCCTAGTTAAATATACTAGGGTTTTGTCGTCCCATGTATTAGCATAAGGGGCTTTTGGGCCTCTCTCGTATCAGGTGCAATTATAAGTACCCCAACACTTTATAATTCAATCCATTCTAATACATGTTTTTCTGTTTTCCAAAATAAATTCATAAACTAATTTAAATAAATTAATCAATTTCCCAATTAAATAATTTTCTCAACCTGATTTTAATTTCGTTAAAATCATTGCAACTTTACTGTAAGAGAATCTATGAGAAAATATATTTAATGTTTTTACATTCAACGAATTCACTATGGGCAATTAATTTAATTTAATTTTTGAACTTCAATCATTTAATTCAATAAATAACAATTCAAAAAACCATAAATTAATTTTTCAGGTCATTTCCATTTAATGAGAAAATCACATTTATTTCCAAATGTTTCCCATTTCTCCAAATTTATTATTATTATCCATTTTTGTTCATTTGATTCAACATGTAATTCATTTATGGTTTCAACAAGCAAGTAGAGTGATCGATTGGACATATGTAATAAGGGCTCAAATGATTTATAAATTAAGTTCCAATTTTTTGCCTATTAATTATAAACTCATTTGATCATGAAATCATTCCATTATAGTATTGTGTCTGAGCTCTTCCTAACGACATACCATTATGAAAACAACTCGATCAATGCTTGTCTAATGATCTTGTTATAAGTGTGTTACCCTCATAGGATATCCTTAATCTCTTTGGGATAAATCCGCTATCCCAATATGATCCTATTTTATCTCATGATAACCATTACATTTTCTTTCATGAAAAGTCAATTACTATCAAACAGTAATCAAGTCATTCATCATAAAGACAAATAACTTGTGGCCACATTTACTTTTCATCTATCATGTAATGCCAATGAAAGGATATCATTTACCTATATTTCAAGTGATGAATTCTGTTGTTGTGAATGACTCTACATACTGCAGAACTCGTATACCCAATGTACCAACTTTCGATTCCTTATTTATTTGAACTCAGGCTTTTACTTATATCAAAGTATACGAGTCACACATACATAGTCCATCATCCACTCAGGATTAAGGCATGTCACACTTTGAACATCACAAGTGAATAAATCTATAAACAAATTCAGGATCTATTCTTTTTTGGTGTAATCCGATGTACTGTCAGTCCAGTCAATCACATCTATGTATCTATCTTCTGAGAGTCATTTGCTCTGATACCCAAGACAAGGCATCTCCCCAATTGGACTTGATAGATGACATATTAGTCTTTCAATCGGTTTGCTCATTTCAATTAAACTAAGGACATGTTTAGGTTCATCTACTAATATAAGTTGTCTTTCCGTATTACAATTTGACTACGTAATACCACTTAGTATTAGTTAAGCATTAGACAACCAATGAGCTAATATTTGCTTTTATTTTACTTTACATGGAAAAACCATGTGATGACAATATACAAAGGGTACTAATATAATTCATGAATATTTTATTAACTAATTTGTTCGAAAAAATTACAAGTGTACATAGATGAAAATACTACACTTAGGGAAACAGATCTAATACTTAGGGAGGGTAATTTTATGTTCATTGTAAGAAAATTAAATAAATAAATATCAATAGATTTGAAGGGATAACTTAGAATCTTAAAACTTATAATCAAACAAGAAGATAAAACATTAGAAAAAAAATTCTAATGAACATAATCAAGATTAATAGAGATATGGAGAATATGGAAAAAGATTGGATGGAAGGTGATGAAAATGCGATGCCCTATGAAACCTTTTCAAGAAGAATCTTCAACAAGCTTTACAAATGGTTCTAACCGACCCCCTAAGGCTGAACCCCTAGTAAATTGGAGCATGAAGAGTGTATTCCCATGGTTCTTAAAGAAACCAAAAAGAAAACAACTTATAAAATCACAAGAAAGATATCTTGCAAAGAGAGAAACTCAAAGAGTTGTATTGAATCAAATAATCAAACATAATACCTAATGAACAATGAAGATGCCTTTATATAAGATACCTAATTACATCAAAATAAAAACTTCTAAGTATAATGAAGTTCTAGTTAATCTAAACAATAAGTAATTCTAATTGAACTAAATTTTCTTATTGACTAAGAAGCATAAAACTTTTTAAAAACTTAAATACTTTAAAATATCCTAAAATTTAGAATAAATAAATAAAATATAAAACCTAATAAATAAAATATTAAGTTCATATATAATCAAAATTAAGCCTTAAAATCAAACCTAACTTTATTTAAACTTAAATTAAAGGCCGAAATTCGTAATTTCCTGTAATACTCTTGTCTAGAAATTCTACGTGCACAGTCTTCACTAAAATAACCATAACTTGAGCTCTCAGACTCAAAATAAGGTGATTCAAAGTGTTTTTCAAAGATAAAAGATATATCTTTCATTGATCAATAAACATCTCAACCCAAAAATGTCTGGATCCTATCGAAAAATGCATTGCAAGTCACATGATCTTCTAGGCTTGCCAAATGTGCTTTGTAAAAGGTTAAGCCCAACATGTTTTGAGGTAACATTTGGCCCCATACACATATCAACATTTTATTGGAATTTTGACTTCTAAAATTTGAAAAGTCTATTTTTAGTAAGGACGCATTGGTCATTTAGCTCATTACTATATGAACTTGTCTTGAATCGTAATTAAGAGAAGAATAGGGAATTTAGGGAGCATTTTCATATTTTAGAGAGCTTTTAGAGGAAATTTTGTAGAAACTTTGAATTTGTTATAGCTTTTCCATCCCTTTATTGTTAATGGCAACATAATACAAAGGTCGATACAAACTCTAGCTCCAAATATGGAATTTTCTTCATGGATAAGCATTTCTAAACTTGTGCTTAATTAGTTTATGTTGATTGAATGTATAAAATGGTTATTTGTGTTTTAATTACCATGTTATGTTAGATTTTATTGATGGTTAATTGGAATGATAGTTTCTAAGTGTTGTTAATAGACATGTTAATGATTGGTTGATCGTTTGATTGTGCTGCATTTCTTATTAAGCTAGAATTGACGCCTCTAATTGAATACCTAGATAGATGAGACTGGGAGGTGGGTTTATCGAGTAAATTTTTAACCCAATCAAGCTAAATAGCGAGACCATAAGGTGAGCTATGAACTAGGTGAGACTGAGAAGAGACTTTAGGTGGTAGTTTTTAAGTTAGAATAAGACCAAGAGGAGATTTCTGTTTAAGAATGGCAATCGAATGAATTAGGACATATATGTTGACTTTTTTAGTAATTAGTTGACTGATCAACCATCTCTTTATTAATTGCATAGCCTAAGATATGGAAAGGAGACTTAAGTTAGTGTACTTGGTAAATAATCTAAAATAGTTTGCATGACTTTGAATTGAATTGCACCAATAATTCTTAAATCGACTAAGCTAATAGTCATTTAACTAGTGATTTGAGTGACTATTGCATAATTCCTTATCAATACCTATGGAAGAATGACACTTGGAATACTTGCTTTGAGTGTTTCATTGTAAAACTAATATATTAAAATTTGATACCATCATGCTTACGGTTTGTCGTGCTTAAAACTGTTAAATATTTGTGTTTTGTGAGTAAAGGTATACAAGCAATAAAAAAGTAACCAGTAATTTTCATATCATGGTTCTTCAAATGACCCCACATTACCATTATTGGTGTGAGAGTAAGTTATTGACTTTTAACTAGATATAAGAATAAGTTTGAGATTGGTACTTGAAAAACCATTATAGCATGTTTGGTTCAATGTAATGAACCATTTATTCTACCCAAATTCAATAGGCCTACATCAAATCAAAAGTTTCTTATAGTGTAATTGTCTATTACGGGTGTTGTTTAGCTCTATATTCCTACTAATCACTGAATAGAGGTTGAAATACTATTCTTTTCCCCACCCTCTGTACTACACATTAAGAGCACAATAAGAATGCTCAAAGATTTAACTTATTCACTTTTGCCCTCATTTTTTCTTCATCATCATCCTTTTTACACTTTCAACTACAGCTTCTATTTTCACTCCCTTCTCAATTTCCAAAGCCCTAAACACTTTTGTCCCTCACCAACTTCTTCAATCTTTCCCAACGACCAAATCCCTAACCCTTCCAACTCCATTTCAATCTCATCAGTTTTTTATTTAATAAATTCTCTTGCAGGCTTCAATTTTCTGTTACTAAAAAATTATAGGTATTTATTCAAAATTTGTTGACTTTCTTTTATTTCTGAACTGGGTTCCGCTGTTTGTATGTGGCTTTGTTTTATAGGATCTCTGTATGATTTTCTTTTTTTCTAATTCTATAGTTTTGTTTCTTTTAAAAAAAAAGAGAGAAAAATAGGAAAACTATAAAAATTTTAAAAGTGAAAAGATGATCGATTTTTGTTTTACTTCTGATTCAATTCTTTGCTAGCATGTTCCTCATAGGAATTGAGATCGTCACTTGATCTCAATAGCTTCATAATTTTGGTATATCAAAGCAATATCTTTTTGCTAAAAATAAAAAAAAAATCTAACAACAATATGATAAGAGATTAGAATAAAAAAAAACCCTAATTTTGTGTCCAAAATCAAGCAATCTTCACTTTAAAAGATTTTAAAAATAAATAATTTTAAAATTAAAAAATATTTGAGCCTTTAAATATGAATACTTGGAGAGTTACCCAAATTCTGTTGTTATTATCTTGCCATTTAAATTTTGTTGTTGATATCTTCAATTGTTGAGGATATAAAGAATGTTGTTTTTGTTGTATTGGTTGGTTCTATGTCTTCAATTGTTGAGGATATAAAGAATGTTGTTTTTGTTGTATTGGTTGGTTCTATCGATGTGATTCTATTGGTTTTGGGCACTTTGTCTATATAACTTATTTTCCATTTCTGAAGTCCCTCTTTTAGGTTTCTCTATTATCATTTAAGTTTTGAACATTATGATGCCTCTAGTACTTGTCTGCTCCTTTGCTCTGGTTGTTTTGATCTTGCTATTGACTTTTTTTTGCCTATCGCTAGAATTGTGCTAGTCTAGTGGCAAACATTTATACTGTGTTGTTTCCTTTGAGGTGATTTGGTTGTTCTTATTGCTTGAATTATATTAGTATTAGCTATTTTGATTGTAAACTATCTCCTTATTAATGAGAATTTATCTTTAGTTGGATGGTCATATATGTGTCGCATGCATAAATGGACTCGACACGGGTATTTGTTCTCTATGAAAATGGTATGGATTCCTTTTTCATCTCTTTAAATCACTCCTTATTGGAATCATTCTTGTTAGCATGATGCTATGCAGAAAATATGTCCAATTTTTGCAAACGCCAAAACATATAGATATTTCATCACTCTTTTATGTACAATATATGTTAATTCTGAGTATAAAAATAACACTTTCTATGGCTTTTTACCTTATTTTGTTATATTTTATTATTTCCATGGGAATGTGTTAATTTAGTGAACTCATGTTAAATACATGTTATTTTACTTTTTTTTGGATTAATTGGGGTAAAGGAAAGGATGACAAAATTTTGGTTGTACTTGGATCTTAGACATGTACATATTGAAAGATTAATATTACAGCCACATGAACTTCAAAATGGTGATGATCTAGTATGAATTCAAAGGAAGCTCAATATTGCTTAAATTGAAAGTCCAAAACCAATTCCACTTTGTAACACCCTTTACCCGTATCCGACGCTGAAACAGGATATGAGGCGTTACCTCACTAAAATGCATGCAAAATTCTCAACCTTAAACAACCAAAGTACATCCCAAATTAAAATGTTTTCAAACAAAGTCCTACGGACCTTAATAAAGGCCTACAAGGCCTAACACGTGGTTTAGAAACAAATCAGGACCATTTCAAGCAGTTAGAAATCTTTCAAGAAATTCCTCTAAAAACAGGGCACACGCCTATATGGAAAGGCGACACAACCGTGTGGCCTCTAGACATGGCCGTGTTGATAGCCCATGTACCTCACACAGCTTGAGCAATCGAGGGACACGCCCGTTCCCCTTACCCGTGCAGATTTATTTTCTAACATTTCCCTTACAAGGGATTTCACACGACCTGGCACACGCCCGTGTGCCTAGCCCGTGTCCCTCACATGACCATGACACGCCCGTGTGTAAAAACCTGGGTATTCTGTTTCTGACTTCAGTAATCACACGGCTGAGGCATACACTCGTGTCTCGGTCGTGCCTCTCACACGGTTGAGACACATAGCCGTGTCTCATGCCCGTGTGCAACACTGATGCACATTAATTCTATTCATGCAAAGTGCAGGGGACACACGGCCTACTCACACGCCCGTGGGCTGGCCATGTGTCACACACGGCCTAGGTACACACCCTGTGTGCCTAGCTCGTGTGGATAAAAATAGGCTATTTGGCATGCCTTTTTACCACCCTGGAACAAAACTAATTACAAAGATAACATATCAAGACTTCCATACATAACCAATAGCTAAAAGTTGGCGTTCCAACCTAATCACATATAACAATCTATCTACACTTCACAAGATGTACATGCACTAATAATCTAAATAACCATTTACCAATTCCATGAACTCATTCTCATTTCATTAAAGGTAACTACAACAATTCTTTTAGCCAATTCCAATGGCCATTTACAAAATGATCTTCATAAAATAAATGCCCAACATAATTGGTCGACTAAAGTATCAAATGCCAAAATGACCAAAAGACCTATACATGCCATTATCTAAAATACAAAATAAGATTATACCAAGTGCTTCGATTGATAGTGTGAACGATGCCTCCAACGTCTCTTGGATCCTTAAATTATTTAGGCGGCACTACAAGGAAAAATGGAAAGGAGAAGGGATAAACATGAAGCTTAGTTAGTAGAATGCAAATATTAACAACTAAATATCACAAACTAACATCCATAGAATCCTTTCCATTTTAGTTATCTCTCATGCCTATCTAAACCCTTTTTACTCTTATGGCAACTTCAAACTTCCATCCTTCATGCATTCACCATATAACATACTCACTTTACAATTAGACCTCCCCTTTTTGGAGTTTTCTATGAACGCCTCTTTATAAGAGTAGTTTACCAAACATCCTATATTCATTTTATTTCATAAAACTCCAACAAATAACATCTATACATCCATGGAAAAATGAAGTAATAAAATCTTATCGTACCTAGAAATTAACTAATATCACGATAAAAGGCAAGTGCACCTATCGAATAGTAGTATAGTTAGTGGCAAGACCGGAATATCAAATCCAAGGAACTAAAAGTACTAGTAATGACTTCTTTCCTATTATCTAGCTTAAGAAATAAAAAGGTTTTGGTTGTAAACTATTCTAAACTAAACTAAAGAAACGACAAAGAGTAAATTGGGAAATTGCTTTTGGGAAAACTGGATGATTAAGGCAATACCTAAGGAAGAATCCACCTAGACTTCACTTGTTATCTAACTCTGAACCAGATGATTTCTTCATTTGATTTGATCTATAGAGATCCTTAAATTATGTTAATACCTCCGTCGTGGATAAGAACAACTAATCCTAGGTTGATTAATCGAAATCTCTTTCTAATTAAAACCCCTAGTCTCGTATTAACTTGATCTATGGTTCTCCATATTAGATTTGACTTTAATCCGGCAGATTTTCGTCATCCTATGTCTAAGATTGCGATCAACTCCACTTAATTGTGTTGGATCTACTCCTATGCAGGGACTTTTACTCCTCTACATAAGCACATTTGACTTAAATCAATATCCCAGAAATATTAATTTAAGAGTAATTCCCTGCCTTTAACTCCCCGTCTTGGCAGGAATAATGTGTACCCTTGTAGTTGCCTCCTAGGATCTTTATATAGAGTTTAGAATGTCTTTCTTAGCCCTTAAGTAGCCTTTTTCGAGTGAAATTAAACTTCCTCATGACAAGGACACGCCCGTGTGCCACGCCCGTGTGAGTTGACTTCCAGGCTGTGTTCGAGCCTATTAATGTGGCACGGCCGTGTGACACGCCCATGTGACGAACTTTCAGGCTGTGTTGATTATTGAATTGGGCTTAATCTGCCTGTTTTCGGCTCGTTCCTTGCTTTTTTCTCTTTTTTATGGTCACCTAAGTATAAAATATGAATAAAAGGATTAGGAGCACTAATTTTCACAAATTCAATGATAATTCATCTAGAATTTAGGCTAAGGATGAGGTAAAAATATGTATAATTTATGGTTGATCAAATACCCCCACACTTAAGCCTTTGCTTGTCCTCAAGCAAAATCTCAACTCATAATTAAAAATCATTCTTCTCAACTTATAATCCTTATCAATAACGTTTCAAACTAATCCACAAGTAATCATACAATGAAAATTCAACTAGAAGAACATTAAAGTCTCAAACACTCTAAGTTGAGAATCTTATCACAGAAACATAGGTTTTCTCCCTTCTCCTAAGCAATTACCTGACATCCTCACTAATGATTCACTCTATCCATTCGAAGTGTTTAGGGTTCAAAAATTAAGCACTCATTAGTCAACCTGAAAAGTTATTAAGCTTGCAGGAAAATCAAATCTCCACCACTATGATTGATATGACACATCGATCAAAAGGTCTTTCAATGGTTGTAATGGGGCTTTGGTTAGGGGTGTTGTCACAAGCTGAAAAAGAGGGTTAGAATCGAGATTGAATTGAAAAGTCATCTAGCTAGGAAAATTTCTGTCACTGAAACATATTCCTACAATGAGGCCTTTTTGATGACATCATTTTGGATTCAGAAGCTTATAATAGAATTATGCAAAAAAAATTGAATTACAACTGAATTAAATGTATATACACTTTTTTTTAAGAATAAATCAAATACAAATAAATTGAATATTTATGAACTTTACAAGCTGAAAAAGAGAACAAAGCTAGATAATAATTCAACTCAAATCTCGACAAAAATAGGGATCAAAATAATTGAAGGTAATTCAACAAAAAATGGGTTATAGGTTAATATTAAAGGTAAGTCAAATAATGGGTTGTTAGGTTCAATGGGGTTCACTAGGGGTTAATTTATGGAGGTAGGCTTTTATGGAGTAAGTAGGTTAAACCTAGGTGCCTTTATCATTTCGGTATATCAAATCAATGATGTGGTCTCGACATGTATAATCGAAGCAAGTTCTAGAATAACAAATTAGTATTGACTCACTCAAAGTAATAATAAAAGTGAGCACGAAAGGATGTATGCTCAAAAGGCTCAAAAATCTCACCAAAATTATGGCTTTTGACGTCAATCCTGTGAATTTGAAATCTCAAGATAATACTTAAAATTAGGGAAAATAACCTAGAAAAATTTAAATCCTCAAAAATTTCAACTTATCATGCTTGATTCCCTAATGTCTTAAAGTTTGAATAATCAAAGCATAAGTGCCTATGTCTTAATTCTCAACATATCAATAAAAATCATAAATTAATCAGAATTCATCTTAATATGAGATTGAGAATAATGCAGAGAATTCAAAATTTGAGAACAATGCAAAAAGTTAGTGGTAAAAATTTTTAGGGGTTTCAAAGATAATACAAAGAATGAAAGTGAGTTCCCCCCACACTTAAGATGTACATTGCCCTCAATGTACAAAGATACATTAGTAGCAATAGAAGCATAAAATCACAAGATAGGGAGAGAAGTAAAACTCCATGAATATTTGGATGAATTACTTGAGCTGAGTGTGAAAATTTGTAGAAAAGAGTGTATATCCCCACTTTCCATGCCAAAAGGATAAGATGATCGGGGTTGTGGTGGCTATGGTCGTGGTGGCTAGGGTCGTGGTTGAGTAGGACATGGTAGTTGTGGCAGGGTTTTCCCATTAGATATGGATATGAGCTATAAAGCTCTTTTGAAACTGCGATAGCATAAATAAGAATTTAGGGATTTAATTTAAACACAATTTGCTCGTTAGGAAATAGACGATATGAAAATAAAATTGAAATCTAAAATAAAATATTCAATAAACATAAAGATCGAAATAAAGATAAAAAAAAATCTAAAGATTCTAAAGAAACATAAAATGCGAGAGAAGGTAAAAATAAAGATCAAGAAAGCAAATAAAAAAAGAAGATAAGAGGAATAGAAAGTTCTAATCTTCAAATGGTCCACGAGATGGGGATGGTGGCGCGAGATGAAGATGCTGACAAATCTGAGCTAAGGTTGCATCAATGTGATCGAATCGCTGAAAAAATTGCTAGAATTGGGCGAACTACTCAGAAGTGATGTAGCCTGAAGCTGCCACATGAACTGGGCGGCGAGTAGGTGGTGATCAGTAGGTGCTTCCTCTTGTGGTGGGACATCATCAGTAATGTCCTCGGAGTCCTCCTGCTTGGCAAATTGAGCTAACTGGTACTGAGGAGGGTTGCTCCCACGTCGGGGCTGAATCATCCTCATGTGCAGTATAGTTTGGATGCCCTGTGGGGATATCTAGTCGATTAAGGTGTAAGAGGATGTCTGGGCTGCTATGTTGAAGAGGCTATAGTAGCGAGCCAGTCGCGTAATGTACTGGCCCATAGAGATCACGCCTCTCCGATGCCTTTCGGTCTGATGATGGATGGCATGGGCGATGAATTAGGTGAGGTCGATCACATGTGCATTCGCCATGCTTCATAAAAAGTAGGAGTCGTGGGTGTTGACGTCGCCGGTGCTTTCGCGTCTGCCCGTTAATATGTGCACGAGTAAGGCATGGATATACCTTAGTGAAGGGGCGAGAGCTGTCGCTTTGGAGTGACTGGGGTCGTATGTGGGCTGGCTAGGGACTAAGGCGCGCCAACAATTAACTAGAGAGAGGTGTATGTGGCGGTGGAGCTAGGAGAGGTCCTCCTCTTCCAAGAATTGTTTGGTGTATAGGCCTAGTGCTGTACCGAATTCTGGTACACTGAGCTATCTAACAAGGCCTCCTAGACGGAATTGGATTGTCCTTGGATCATCATGTCGGTTCATGATCGTCTAGAAATGGAACGTGGAGCAGAACTCTAGGGTAAGCTCGAGGTATGTGGGCTCCACGATTTGAAAGAATTGGTCCCACGGGTCCGTCGTCAACAAGGCCCAAACCTCGTCTGCTAGTTGGACCTACTTTAGTACGAGCCAATCAATGCATCTTCCCACTCCAAGTGGTCTCGCCCGTAGTATTTGGAACAGTTCCTATTGGGAACTCTGCGGGAATTAGAGAAAAGGGTGTCGTATCTCAGCGGTAAGTCTGGAAGATGAACCTCTAGGCCCCTTTTGCTTTTTAGAAGTGGGTACGATAACTTTCTTCCCTCGTGAAGACGACATTTTACCTGAAATAAAACAAAACGGAAAAGAATAAAAATAGGCATGTATTGTCATGGGGGTTAATGATAATCAAAATTATTCAATCAAAGACTTAATACCTAATTCAATACAAAAGTTAGTAAAAAAAAATTTGATTTATTTAAGCATGAATTTTGGACAGAATGTGAGCATAATATACTAAAAACAAATTGCCTAAGATATTAGAGATGGCAGCAAGAGAATGGTTCTAAGTGGCATGATGAGTATTCTAGATTAATCATGATGAATGAATGAAATTCTTATCAATAATAATACAAATAACTAAATAAATGAAATTATTAACAGATAAATAGATAAAAGACATTATAAACTGAGAGAAAAAGTAAGAAAGGGGAACTAAATGGATGGTTAGGAGTGGAACACGGTCGTGGTGATACTTACACAGGCGTGGTGGCGTGGTTGAGGCCGACAACGGCACTAGAGAGGGCTGGTATGGGTTTTGGGTGGAGGGATTTTTAGGGTTTAAGTGGAGAAAGAGATGAATAGTGGGGGTTTATATAGGATTTTGGGTCACACGGGCATGGCACACGCCCGTGTGACTCGGGGTTAGCCCATGTGGTTCGAAATTTAGAGATTTTGGCGCACCGAATTCGTGCCACACGCCCGTGTTCCTAAAGCGTGTTGGGGCACACGGCTGTGTCGCATGGCTGTGTTCTTCGATGTTAACTTCTTCCACGACCGTGTAGGGGGTCACACGCCCGTGTATAAAATGGCAGGCTAGACCACGGTCTTGAGACAAGGGCGTGTCGCACGTCCGTGTTGGATTAATAGGATTGGCCACGGCTTTGGGACACGGGTGTGTCGCATGCCCGTGTTGAATTGTCAGGATTGGCCACGACCACTTCGCACGGCTGTGGCTAGTTGTCATAGCCCGTGTGTTGGGGAAATCTTACTCTACTCATATACGGCCATATCGCAAGGCCATGTCTTTACTTATGGTGTCCACATGGCCTGAGGCACGCTTGTGGGCATGGCCATATGACTCGAAAAACCTGCATTCATAGGGTTGGTTGATGTATTAGAGAGCTTAAATAAAAGAATTTATATGTCAGTGCTCGAGTTACCTCCCGAGAAGCGCTTGTTTATAGTCTAAGCTCAACTTTTCTCAAGCTTGTTCGGTCATGATGGTTTGAAGAGTTGAAACTCTTCTATCCTGCTTTCAATTTCATTATCAACATAAGGTTTAAGTCGAGTATGATTTACCTTGAAAGTGTCGAGTGACTCATGTCTTATCTCGACTGTACGATAGGGAAATATTTTCATTATTGTGAAGTAAGGTGTGTCACTTGTATGTTCTTTTGAATTTAAGATTCGAGGATCGTCCTCCCTTAAGATTACCTTATCCTTTACCTTGATTTGGTTCGTTTTTACCTTAGGGTCGTCTTGGTGATGCTCTGGGTTGGTGTGGCATATTTTGGGCTTTTCTTAATAGTTCAGCCACTCATCCAGTTCCTCAATCTGAAGTATTCATTTTTCATGTATGTCTCCCTTGGATGGACTCGTCTGTGGTTGGGTTGCCCTTATGTGAAGTGTATCCTGCAAAGAAGGTTAGATGGTGAGATCATTCTTATTACAAGGACTCGTAATATTATCTTTATTATCATTAGACTTATTAGAGTTACGAGCTTGTAAAGTAACTTTGTCATCCCCTACATGAAGCGTAAGCTCGCATGTTCCTACATCAATTATTGTTCTAGCAGTTGCTAAAAAAGGACACCCTAGAATTAAGGGTACATTGATATCCTCATCAATGTCTAGAACAACAAAGTCGACTAGGAATATGAATTTATCAATTTTGACAAGCACATCTTCAATTATGCCCTTTGGAAACCTAATGGTTTTATCAGCCAATTGGATGTTCATCTTAGTTTGTTTAGGTTTCTCAAGGCCTAGTTTTTTAAATAATTTGTAAGGCATTACATTAATACTAGCCCCTATATCATCTAAAGCATTTTTGAAGTCTAAACTACCAAGTAAACAAGGAATTGTAAAACTCCCTGGATCTTTTAGTTTGTTGGGTAGCTTATTCTGTAAAACAGCTGAGCACACTGCATTCAGTTCCACATGAGATGTCTCATCTAGCTTACGTTTATTCGTCAATAGCTCCTTTAAAAATTTAACAGCGTTTGGCATCTGCAACAGAGCTTCTATAAACGGTAAGTTAATGTATAATTTATTTAAAAGTTTAAGGAATGTACTGAATTGTTCATCTGTGCGGTCTTTCCTTAGCGCATTTGGGTATGGGATACGAGGCTTATACTCTTTGACAATTGCTTCTTTGGAACTTATCTCATCCTTACATTTACTTACCGCAGTCTCCTTATATGGCTCTGGGTTGGTTTTGGCTAACCCTTCCTCATCTATTGTATCCACGGCATTAAGTTGCTCCTTAGGGTTAGTCTCTGTGTTGCTTGGTAACCCACCTTATGGTCTTTCAGAAATTAGCTTAGTGGGCTGGCCTATTTAAGTTTCGAGTCATTGAATGGATGTTTGCTGGTTCTTCAGTGTCGTTTCGGTGTTCTGGAAATGGGTTTCTGACACGGTGATAAATTTCGTGAGCATCTCTTCAAGGTTCAGCTTTTTCTCTTGTTAGAACGGTAGTTGTTGAAATCCCAGAGGAGGTGGTTGTCTTTGATTTCCTTGTCCTCCCCATGAAAAATTGGGGTGGTTCCTCCAACTTGCATTGTAAGTATTACTATAAGGGTTATTTTAAGATCTAGAATTATTACCCATATAGTTGGCTTGCTCAGTTTCCATGCCATGTCCATAGGAGGAGTAATCGGGATTGTACATGTTTCCTTGAATTTAGTCACACTGCATCACTGGGTGTACCTGTGTAGAACCAACAAAGTTATCAATCTTTTTATTAAGAAGTTCTACTTGATTAGAAATCATAGTGACTGCAACAATATTAAAAACTCCGGCAGCTTTCTGTGGCTTTGTTCTCATGACTTGCCACTGATAGTTATTCAGTGACATCTCTTCTATAAACTCATAAGCTGTTTCTGGTGTTTTATTATTAATTGTTCCATCAGCGGCTGCATCAATCATCTGTCTTGTTGAGGGATTCAAACCGTTGTGGAAGGTTTGAACTTGTAGCCACGAAGGTAATCCATGGTAAGGGCACCTCCTTAATAAGTCCTTGTATCTCTCCCAAGCATCGTAAAGTGTTTCTAAATCCATCTGTACAAAAAAAGAGATATCATTCCTTAATTTAGCCGTTTTAGCCGCAGGAAAATATTTGAGCAAAAATTTTTCAGTCATTTGTTCCCATGTAGTGATAGACCCTCGTGGTAAAGAATTTAACCACTATTTAGCTTTATTTCTCAAGGACAATGGGAATAACAGAAGACGAATGGCATCATTAGAAATGCCATTTATTTTAAATGTGTCGCAGAATTCCAAGAAATTGGCTAAATGAGCATTAGGATTCTCATCTTAGAAACCATCAAACTGAACAAACTGTTGTATCATCTGAATAGTGTTAGGTTTCAGTTCAAAATTATTTGCAGCAATAGTAGGCCTAACAATGCTAGATTCAGTGCCTGCTAAATTAAGTTTAGCATAATCATACATAGTATGCGGAGCAGGATTTTGCTCGACAGGATTTGCGGCTACTACAAGGGTAGCTGATTATCGTGATTTACCTCGATCTCTTCAGCAAGTTCAGGTTCTTCTTCTTGACTTTGTTCTGGATATTGCAATCTTCTTCTTATCTCTCTGCGAGTTCGACAGACTATAGCTTTTAAGTCGTCGTCAAACAATAATAGTCCTTCTGGGTTTCTTCTAGTCATAAACTAGAGGCACCTAAAAGGGAAAAAGAAAAAGAAAATTTTAGTAAATAAAACCTAAAATAAAAATTAAAAAATAAATTGCAATAAAAATTAAAAATGGCTAAAGTAATAAGAATCGAGTGTTCCTAATATTTCAGTTCCCCGACAACGGCGCTAAAAACTTGATCTCGTGATTGTGATGAAGTAATAAAATCTTATCGTACCTAGAAACTAACTAATATCACGATAAAAGGCAAGCGCACCTATTGAATAGTAGTATAGTTAGTGGCAAGACCAGAATATCGAATCCAAGGAACAAAAAGTACTAGTAATGACTTCCTTCCTATTATCTAGCCTAAGAAATAAAAGGGTTTTGGTTGTAAACTATTCTAAACTAAACTAAAGAAACGACAAAGAGTAAATTGGGAAATTGCTTTTGGGAAAACTGGATGATTAAGGCAATACCTAAGGAAGAATCCACCTAGACTTCACTTGTTATCTAACTCTGAACCAGATGATTTCTTCATTTGATTTGATCCGTAGAGATCCCTAAATTATGTTAATACCTCCGTCGTGGATAAGAACAACTAATCCTAGATTGATTAACCGAAATCTCTTTCTAATTAAAACCCCTAGTCTCACATTAACTCGATCTATGGCTCCCCATATTAGATTTGACTTTAATTCGACAGATTTTCGTCATCCTATGTCTAGGATTGCGATCAACTCCGCTTAATTGTGTTGGATCTACTCCTATGTGGAGACTTTTGCTCCTCTACATAAGCACATTCAACTTAAATCAATATCCCGGAAATATTAATTTAAAAGTTAAAAACACAATTAAGAATAAATCAAATATTTATCACACAATTCAGATAACAATAACAAGATCTGTCTTAAGTTTCATCTCCCTTAGATATTTGGGGTTTTAGTTCATAGTTGTAAAAAGAAACATCTCAGAATAAAGAAAATAACAAAACATAAGAAAACCCAAAACTCTTGAACGGATTGAAGGGAGATCCTCTGTCTTGATGTAGATCTTGGCTTTTGAGATGGATCAATCGGCTTTCCTTTGAGTAATTCCCTGCCTTTAACTCCCCGTCTTGGCGGGAATAATGTGTACCATTGTAGTTGCCTCCTAGGGTCTTTCTATAGAGTTTAGAATGTCTTTCTTAGCCCCTAAGTAGCCTTTTCCGAGTGAAATTAAACTTCCTCATGACAGGGACACGCCCGTGTGCCACGCCCGTGTGAGTCGACTTCCAGGCCATGTTCGAGCCTGTTAATGTGGCACGGCTGTGTGACACGCCCGTGTGACAAACTTCCAGGCCGTGTTGTTTATTGAATTGGGTCTAATCTGCCCGTTTTCAGCCCGTTCCTTGCTCTTTTCTCTTCCTTATGCTCACCTAAGTATAAAACATGAGTAAAAGGATTAGGAGCACCAATTTCCACAAATTCAATCATAATTCATCCAGAATTTAGACTAAGCATGAGGTAAAAATATGTATAATTTACGGTTTATCAAAAAACTTTAAGCTTTCAACCAAAATGCTAAATACACCCCTCATTAGAAAGTTTATGTCATGAGGGTCTCAAAAATGCAAAAATATTCAAGAAAGGCCATGGAAATTACTTAAAAATGAGTGCTAAATGTTGCTGAAATTTTGAAGCTCTTAAAACCCTCAATTTCCTGGAAATTTTTGGTGAAGAGATGAAGAAGATGAAAAGAAAATAAAACCTTAATATTTTTAATCTAAAACTAGTCAAATAGGTCACCTAACCCCAACAAAATTTGACTTTTGAACATTTCTTTGTCCTTATAATTTGCCCTATGGCCGGCCACCTTAAGAGAGAAGGGCTATTTTCCCTTTAAAACCGCCAAACTTGATTCTAAATCTATTTAACACCTTTAACTAATAAAGTGCAACTTTTGGCCTTTACGCGATTTAGTACAACTTTTGGCCTTTACGTGATTTAGTCCTTTTTCGCGATTAGGCCCTCAATCACGTAAATTAATTCACCAAAATTTTCATGTATACTTATAAAAATTATGCAACACATAAATCAACACTAAATTGATTTTCTTAAACCTCGGGAATTGATTTTGAAATCACTATTCTGACTAGGCCCTAAATTGGGCTGTTACACACTTACATAGTTTTACCAGAAAAATTAGTTGGCAATTATCCACTGTTAAAATTAACAACCCTTAAACTAGCCATTCAACTCCCATATATAATAGATTTGACCTCATATTTTTCCAAATAAAATTTAGCACCAACATCCTTTGAATTAAGCCTTCAACCATTAACTAACTGCTAAAAATAATAGTAAAAAATACACTTAGACCACATGTGGTCAGCCATGCATAGAGAGAAAAAAGACAACTTCATTGCTAAAAATAGCAAGGAAGGCTCATTCTTCCTCACACCAAGGGATGACAACTAAGGAGAGAGGGAAATAAGCTAACTTGCTAAATTTAGCAAGGAAGACTCATTCTTCCACCATACAAGGGACGGTAAGATCAAGGGGATAATGGGGAGATTTTATTTACTATTTTTGGCATGGGAAGTTAGGGATTTTTAGCTATAATAAGAGGTCTTCATTCATCATTTCAACACATCATTTTCTCATATCAGTTTTTAGATAAAAATTTATTTTAAGTGTTTCTTGCCTTTCTCATGGCTTGCTAGACATTTAGTCCACAAAATAAGGCAATCACTTACCGAAATGAAAGCAACTAGGAGATCAACTTGAAGATGTTTAGGTGATTTTTAACCTAAAGATGAGGAGGAAAGCCACCATGGGAAGCTACAAGGAGTAGCCATAGATAGCCCCTTGCATTTAGTTGTTTACTCTTTACATTGTGAAATGGCCATAGATAGCCCACTTCAACTACTCTTTCTTATCCTTCTCTTTCTTGTTAAATTATTATTTTCTATGTTGGGAGACAAGATTGCATGTCATCTTTATATTTTCAGTTTAATATGATATGACTTAATTTTGTTTATTTGAAATAGATATGAATCTTGATTTGAGTTCATTAGATGTTTGTTTCTTGAATATTCTGTGCAAATGATTATTTCATTCATTTAGGTTTAAAACATGTTTATACTTGTGAATGTATGACCAACATTTATAAGTTATTGAATTAACTGTTAAATCTGAGAAAAGGTAATAGTTAATAGACATAAAATCTAAATGGTGCATATCATGTTGATTTCGAAAGATAATTGTTGTATGCATAAACTGTGTAAATGTCTAGGAGGGTGATAAGTTAGTTTTTGACATAGGGATATGCTAATTAACTTAGGGACCTAATAATGCTTCGGGAGAAGCTTATGTTTTAATTAAAATGAGTTGAATGAATTTTCATATTGCCACGAATCTCTCATAATATTTTTTTTATGATTACTAATGAATTATTGTTAAAGTAAAATATTTTATTTTAGTCTATTCATGTTTTGTTATATTATGCTTTGTGTTTATTTCCTGTAGTGATCATTTCTGCAATGTATGTTGTTTTGTTTTGTGTGTATTTGAACACTAATTTAATTCTTTAATTTAAATTGCGACATTCCATCAAAATTATTCTTCTTTATTTTGTTTAACCAAATTGATTAAAAATTAAATTTGCAAATAATTACCACATAGTCCTTGTGGAGACGATAATTTTTTTACTAACTACATGTTATTTGTACAACTATGTACACTTGCACATAATCATGCGACGATACAAGTTTTTGGCGCCATTGCTGGTGACTATATTTTGTTATTATTTGTGAAGATAATTATTTTGAAATTTGGTTTAAATTTATTTTATTTTATATCTTTTCTATTTTCAGGTAATTATGTATCCTCTACGACAAAATCAAAACCAATGAGGTTTTTACAATGCTTATAATTCGGTCATTGTTACTAATGACTGAGACTGCCCATCTGCCAATATGTTGTGCCTTTATTCAATGGACTCAATCCGACAATTGTTAAAGCCTACCAGAGATCCACATCTACACTTTCATTGGTACAAGAATAGTGAAGAAGATCATTTAGTTGAAAGTGTAACACCCCTAACACGTATCCGTTACCGAAACAGGGTTACGGAGCATTATTAGAAATTTCAGAACAATTAACAAACTTTGCACATCATACAATTTTCATATTAGAAATCTATCACAAAGTCTCTTATAATAGCCCTTGAGGCCCAAAATATACATTAGAATTGAGTCGGGACCAAATCGGGATTTCAGGAAATTTTTCGCGAAACACTAAAAATTTTCTTAGGCATAGGGCACACACGCCTGTGTGGCCAGGCCGTGTGGCTCACACGACCAAGTGACATGTCCGTGTCATAGGCCGTGTGGCATATAAGGTAAGGCATACGCCCGTGTCCCTAACTCATGTAACTCTCTGACTTGCAAAACATTAAGGAGTAGGGGTCACATGGCCAAGTCACACGCCCGTGTGCCAGGCCGTGTGGTTAATTCTAAGCATTCTATTTTAAAATTTTAATATGTAGCGGACACACGACCATAATACACGCCCATGTGACACACGACTGAGACACATACCCGTGTCTCTGCCCGTGTGGACAGAATAAGGCTATTTCCAAGCCATATTCCTCACCCAAACTTGTCTTCCACCTACATTAACACTTAAACACATTTCCAAACCATATCAAGGTACTTAAACATACCAAAATTATGTCATAAACATCATATATTTCCACTTTCAATCAATGTGCCTTTAGGCACCTCAAGTGATTATACATTTTCACATCTACATATTTTTGTAAATAAATAAACAAATTTACTTAACTTATCTAATTCACCTATTTGCGTATTTTATCACATATGCTATAATCATCAATATGCTAACATGATATCTATTAATCAACCATTTAAGCACACACCAAACATGTTATAGCCTTATTTATACATATCAAAATGCATTCATCACAAGCCATTCCAATGGCTAGTTTTAACCAAAAACCAAAACGTTTACATGCTAACATTGGCTATGTAACACCCCTCACCTATATTTGTCGCCAGAATAAGGTACGAGGCATTACCAGACTTAAACATACGTAAACACACAAAACCGAATCATAAAATTTACATCTAATTTAAAACTTTTCAGCGTATGCATATCGTCCCTTAAACGAGCCTACGAGGCATAACACATACATAAAAAATTTGAAGAGGTTAGGGACTAAATTGAGAACTTTCAAAACTTCTACAATACTTAGAAAATTTTCATACTTTGAGAGAGTCACACACTCGTGTGGGTAGACCGTATGGCTTGGGACATGCCTGTGTCCTTAGCCCGTGTAACTCTCTGTTTATGACGAGGGTCACACGGTCAAGTCACGCGCCCGTGTGCTAGGAAGTGTGGCAAATTAAATTTTTGCATTTAAGGTGCAGACTTCACACTTCCTGGGCACACGCCCATGTCCTAAGGCCGTGTCCTTCACACGGTCGAGACACACGGCCATGTCTCTACCCGTGTGTTTACTACTGGACATTTTGTTTTGCAAAATTTGGGTGCAGGGAACACACGGCGTATTCACACGCTTATGGGGCTGACTGATAACGGCTCTCGCGATATTACGTAATAAAATTTATGAAACTGATCACACCAAAACTAACTAATATCACGACCTTAAAGGCAAGTGCACCTGTCGAACAATAGTATAGTTTAGTGGCAAGACCGAGTTATCGTACCCAAAGGAACCAAAAGTACTAATACTTACTTCCTTTCTATTATCTAGCCTAAAAAATAAAGAGAGGTGATTTAAACTAATTCTAAAACTAACTAAAAGTGCACAAAAAGTAAATTGGGGAAAACTTTTAGGGAAAAGCTGATTGATATAAGTAATACTTAAGGGAGAATCCACCTAGACTTCACTTGTAATTGGTTCTTGAGCTAGATGATTTATTCACTTGACTTGATCCGTAAAGATCCCTAATTTATGCTAAACCCTCCGTCAAGGCGAAGAGCAACTAGGCCTAGGTTGTTAACTAAAGTTCCTTTATTAATTAACACCCTAGGTTGCATTAATTCGATCTATGGTTCCCTATATTAGGTTTGACCCTAATCCGACAGATTTATGACGCCCTATGTCTAGGGTTGCATGCAACTCCACTTAATTATGGTAGATCTACTCTTATCACAGGGACTTTTGCTCCTCTGCTTTAAGCACATCTGTTTCTTAAATTAATACCTAGGCTTATTAACACAAGAATTAAGCACACATAATTAAGAACAACTCAAGTATTTATCATATAACTCAAGAATAAATAATAACAAGATTCGTCTTAGGTTTCATCCCCCTCAAGTATTTGAGGGGTTTAGTTCATAATAAAGAAAGAAAACATCTCAGAAGAATTAAGATAACAAAACATAAAGAACCCGAAAACCCCTGAAGGAATTTAGGGAGATCCTCTGTCTTGATGTAGAATTCTGGCTTCTGGGATGAATCAATCGGCTTCCCTTGGAGTAATCCCTTGCTTTCACTCTTTGTGTTGGCAGAAATATGGCGCTCTTTCCTAGGAGAGAAAAGAGTATTCCCTTAGCGGGAAATAAGCACACCTTTCAAGTTGCCTCCTAGGGTCTTTATATAGAGTTTAGAATGGCTTTCTTAGCCCCTAAGTATCCAAATCCGAGTGAAATTCCTCTTCCTCATGACTAGAACACGCCCGTATGCCACGCCCGTGTGCCACGCCCGTGTACTTCGACAAGAGGCCGTGTGAGATTTTGTCGATTGGGGCACGGTCGTGTGGCCTGGCCGTGCTTGTCGAGGCTGGACTGTGTGGTCTTCGTGTGGCACGGGCATGTGCCACGGCCGTGTGGTGACTTCTTGGGCCGTGCATTTTCACATTTTGGCCTATTTTCTCCGGTTTTTGGTCCATTTTCCGTTCTTTTCTCTTCCCTATGCTCTCCTGAGTGTAAGACATGAAAAAGAAAGATTAAGAGCACCAATTCTCACTAAATTGATAATAATTCATCCAAAATATAGGCTAAACATGGGTAAAAATATGTATAATTTAGCATTTATCACTGACCGTATGTCACACACGGCCTAGATGCACGCCCGTGTACCTACCCATGTGGACAAATATAAGGCTATTTACCAAGCCATTTTCCACCCTGAAACATCAACCCGCTTACACAAATTCAAGGGCACATAACACAACATATTTAAGTTATCAACTACCTCAAGACTAAGTCATTCACACATCATTCACATACCACACCCATCAAGCCTATACGTCACATACTTAGCAACTTAAACATGCAAGTTATCACTTCTATGGATATCATCATATGCATATACCATTAACTAATATTAGCCAATTTCATATGGTGTTTTACAAAATGGATCAAGTAGCATCTAGAGCCAACACATTTGGCTAAATCAATATGACATGTAACAAAAAGACCAAGTCCGTATACATGCCATACTAAAAATAAAAGGCTAGCTATACCCAAAATATTCCAATTGATTGTGATAGTGTGATCGAACCTCCGACATCCTTCGATCCCCGAGCTAGCTTAGCGATACTATGAGAAAATGAAAAGAAAATGGAGTAAGCATAAAGCTTAGTAAGTTTGCATGTAAATAGTTAACAACACTAATCATGTAATATCATACACACGACATAAATATAACTTATTACAATATCATCAAGTATCATGAATACATTATAGATCATGTCCTTTATATAATATACCATAAAACTCATGTCATGATTCCTTCATTCACTTCTTACCGAGACCTTCTCGATGCATAACTCAAAAACTTTGAGCTTCGTGTACATACCTGTATCCTTTTCAACATGTTCATACCTTGTCATTTCTTTGACATACTCTTGCATTACCCGTTAAACCACTTGAAATACTAAAGGATACTCAAAAAATATCATATACATGGTAGGATGCCAATGCCATATCCTAAATATGGTCTTACATGGGATCACAAATCAATGCCGATGCCATATCTCAGATATTGTCTTATACAGGATCTCATATTGATGCCATGTCCCGGACATGGTCTTACACGAAATCTCATAACGAAGCCATATCCTAGATATGGTCTTATACGTAATCATACAATCGGATGTCGATGCCATATTCCAGATATGGTCTTACACGAGATCTCATAACCCTAATGTCATAACATTTGTGTCCTATCTATTCCTAAGGTTCAACTAGGATTTCGAAACATCAAAACCTCGTCACATTGTCATTGAGTCATTGTAAATCAAAGTTCATAGAACAATTATACATATCATGTAACAATAAAAACATTAGGTACATAATGAAGTAATGTTGCATTATTTACCTACAAAGTTACCTCGGTACCAAAATGTGACTAGTTATTCAATTAAGTCCAAAAGCTTGTTCTTTCCCCGATCTAGGTCCGGACTTCGTTTCTCTTGATTTATAATAGCAAATTTCACTTAACTAATTATCAAATTGTTCAAATCAATCCATAAATGATACTTTGACAAAATTACAATTTTACCCTTAAACTTTCACATATTTACAAATTAGTCCCTAGGCTCGTACAATGAAATGTATTTGTTTTCTTTGTTACCCAAGCTTAGCCAAACCTGACACATGCTCATAATAGCCACATTTTCCATTTAAACACCTTTTTACTACTTATTTTGTAACTTTTACAAAAAGGTAATTTTTAGGTGTTTGCATGAAAAATCACTTAGTAAAAGATGTTTATCACACCTCAAACTTTCATATTCCTTAATTAAGCATCAAAATACATGCATGTCACACATGGTTAAATTTTTTAACATGAACCCTAGCTCAAAATATGGCTAGAAATAGGTAAATCGGGTTACGAGGGTTTCAAAAATGTAAAGAGCATTACTTGTGAGCTTGAAAATGTCAAAAACCCTAGCTATGGAGGGCTTGTGAAATTCAGCTATGGCATAGAGAAGATGGACACATTTTTTACTTCATTTTCCCTTTTTATTAATTTATTAACTAAATGACCAAAATGCCCTTTTTAATCCTTCCTTGAAATTTTTCCCTTCCATGTTTATTTTTATCCATTATGACATAAAATGGTTTATTTACTAAATAAGGACCTCTAATTTACACATTCATTTAAATTAAGTACCCCAAAGCTTCTAAAATCTCATATTTCAAAATTTTTGCAATTTATTCCTAAAAGTCAAATTGGGCACTTATTCACAAAATTTCTTCATGAAACTTTCACACAATCATGCAAAAATGTCATGGACCTCAATATAATCATAAACAAATATTTTTACTTCAGATTTGTGGTCTTGAAACCACTATTCTGACTAGGCCCTATATCGGAATGTTACAGGCTAATCATCCTATACATGCCATTATAATCGTACTTGATTTACCATATATGCCAAAATGGGCCGATGGATAGTGTGAGTGATCTCCGCCAAGTTTCAAATCTAACGAGCTTCCAAGTTACTATAGGACAGGGAAAAATAAAACAAAGTAAGCATATAATGCTTAGTAAGTTCGTATAACATGGTAATTAACTTACCATTCATTTTATATTCAAGATAACATATAGGGCACATTCAATCAATTTGATCACAAGCCCTAGCACATATCCTCATCATCTTTGTTAGTCATGTATTTCATACAAATATCAAGAAACATGTATGGGCTCAACAATAACAAAATTTTCATATTCATATGTTTTCCATACCGTGTGATCGTATAACTCATATACCAATCATATTTATGTATTTCAGATACATTTTCATAATATTTCATCTCATATTCAGATTATTTTATATCATAACTTTGTTTGTTTGATCCTTTAAAATACCAATGCCACACGGGTAGTATATTCGAGGTGTACAATTTTATAATCGCAAATGAACATATTCATCAAGCAAATCTCATTTTCATATATCATCATCTCATATTTACATATATCATATATCATCATTTTCGTGTACTCCAAGTAGATACGTGTAATAATTCATTTTATGTTCATACCTTTTTCTATTAGACTTTTACCCATTAAATCATTAAAAACATTGATGATACACCGGTAGTACACTTGGTGTACAATTTAGAATATGTCAAATCATGTCCAAGGGTACTTATTAGAGCACTTAAACAGAAAGCTCTCTCTCAAGCACTATATTGGGAAGCTCATTGAGCCATGTAACAGAAAGCATATCCAGGCAATACAACAAAAAGCTCACAAAGAGCTTATAATGGGTAGCTTCGTATAGCACTTAAAGGGAAGCTCCAGAGAGCACTTATCGGGTAGCTCTGTAAAGCACTTATCAAGAAGCACCAGATAACTTATAACGAGAAGTTCAAGCAAGCATTAACAGGACGCTCATAAAAAGCTGCGTTTATGTCCGCAACATATGCAGGATCACAACCGATCACATAACAGGACGCTCATAAAAAGCTATGTTGTGTTCGTAACATATGCAGGAGCACAACCGATCGCATAACAAGACGCTCACAAAGAGTTGTGGTAGTCTGCAACACATGCAGATCACTACCGACTAGGATGCTCGTAAGAACACTATAACAGAATGCTTGAGAGGGCTTATATCGAGATGCTCTTTCAAGCTACGGTATGTCTGCAACATATGCAAGGTCAATATCAATTAGGAAATCTAGTATCCACCGACTTTCATTTATTCAAACGGGACTTGACATTTTTCGAGCATTGTGACCATTTATATATATTTATGACAATTATAAAATTCATATATATACACATTCATCAAAAATTCAATCAATTTCATTTACATAGCAATTCTACAATTCACATATACAACATTCTCATCAATTCAACACTTTCTCTTTTCCTTGCTCTAACTCTAAATTTGGTCTATCCAGATCTATACGAGTAAATTTAATATCAATTTAATACAATTCATACTCAATTCGATCTAATTCATAATTTAGGCAAAATTACCATTTTGCCCCTGTGAAAGCATAACAAAATGGGCCTGCTAGTCTGGTGGATAAGTGGAGAGTTGTGGTAGTTAAGGTCTTGTGTTCGAATACTGGTATGGGAAATATTTTTAGTTAAATTCGGCAAGAGTTGTAGTGAAAGGGGACTCTGAGTAGTGGTTCTGTTGCTGGAATTGAGGGAGTAAATCAAGGGGTGTCTGATAAAGTGTATCTTGTTTATTTTTTAAAATTTTGCTTCCCTCCCTATCTAACGTCAATCCCTCTGCTCTCTCCTTCCATTCGACTTCTTTTTGCTTTGAATTTTTGTTGAAAACCCCCACATTGTTGCCAAAATTCTGTTGATTCTATTTTTTTCGACTCCTTGCTTCTTGATCGTTAGTACAAAATCTTAGTCAAGACGCACATTCGGTAAGTGATTCTTCCTAAATCTAGCATGGTTTCTTTGACTAAGCGACTTACGAAGGAATCATTGTACTCTCGTTCAGCTATTGATTGAGGGCTTTCATCGATTTCTTGGATTACAAGAACGTTGTTCCGTGCTCATTGCAGTAGCAATAAGTGAGTTCTTCGATTTTGGGATTAGTTGTTAGGACACGATTTTAGGGTCTAAAAAGTTAAAAGATTCTGATTATTAGGTACTGGTGATTCCGGGGTTACAAAAGCATCAAAAATGAACCATGTGTGTACTCCAATCGCACTGAAATCACGTTTCGACGGAAGTCGAAACATGGCAGTATGATCGACGAGCTAGGCCATGCGCATGCTACACCGGCATAGTGGACACAGGCGTGTGAGGCTGGCTAAGCTGTGTGAAAGGCACGAGCTAGGTCGTGTGCAAGGCACGGGCTAGGCCAATTGGGCCATGTAGTCCACACGAACGTGTGGCCCACACGGGTGAACCACACAGATGTGTGGGATTTGGACCAGGCCGTGTGGGATTTAGGCCAGGCCGTGTGATCCATACAAGCAAGGCCAACTTGGGCCGTGTAGGCCCACACGGGCATGTCACATGGGCGTGTGAGCCCATTTCACTGTATTATACTGTAAGGTTACATGAGTCGCCCAAGTCGACTGTGACCTGTCATAGGGTCGGTTAGCGTTACTGAGACCCCTTATTCCGTGATGAGATAACGAAATGTTTGTGATAGCAAGTGATGATTAGCTTGTGTACTAAAACTATTCTGATGTATCTGTATGATCTGCTTTCTGCATTTAAGCATGCCATGATATTATGATTGCATCGCATTGGGTTGGGTTTATTGTTGTGAAGAAAAGAAAGACTGTAAGGCTTTTAGCCGATTATTGGCAACTATGCTGTATTTACTATTATGTGTCATTTTACGGCACCTCATGGTATGTAGGGTTCGATGGGTTAATTTTATCCCCATACTTGGTGTGTAGGGCTGGGTGAGTCAATTTTATCCTTATATAGTGTGTAGAGTGCACGGGGATGATATGCAGGGTTGGTGGCATGTACTATTCTAATCTGATATGCATGTGTATCTGTATGGGCTAGACCCGAATATATCTGATTCTGTTCTGAGTGGGCTAAGGCCTACACTGTATCTGTTAAGGGCTCAGGCTCGAATTATGACTGGATTCTAATCTCTGATTGTATGCATGCTTTTACTGCGGAAGTGTACACACTGAGTTTGTGAAAACTCACCCTTTTATTTTATTTATCTGTCAGGTAATCCCCAGCAATAGATGGATCGATGCAGTGAAGGGCTCGATGGTGACCACTGAGACGATTGCTACGGGTTATGACTTTTATGACTTTACTGGTTTTTATATATTTGGGTTATTTTTGTAATTTTGAACTCAAACTATTTTTTATTTTTATTTTGGGATTTTAAATCGTTATTCTTATTGACTTATAAACTTCGACACCACAAACACGTTTTAAAACTAAATTAAAGATTTTTGAATGAATGAACAGTTTTCAAGACTTCCGCGAAACAGAAAAGATAATAATCTGGACAAGTTTCTGATAATCGAAATGGTTTTCCAAAATACTCTCATGTAACGCTAGCAGATTCAACCATAACATCTAGGCCGGGTTTGGGGTGTTACAGTTACCCTCAAATGATATCCTTGATTCCTTTGAATTAAATCCGTTCACTCAATACAATCTTATTTAATCTCATTGTCACCATTGTGTCTTCTTAATGATAAATATGATCACTATCAACAAATTACTGTGATAAATTGCTTGTTCGAGAATAGCAACCCGTAGCCACGTTCCATATTTATCAATCCACACAATGCCAGTGAGAGGATATCATTAACTCTTTAATTGAGTTATGAATTCCACTATTGCTAGTAAAGCCATGCTATACACAAGTCATGTACCCAACATACCGGCTATGGGCTAGATCATCTTTAGAGCATAAGCCTCCACTTATATCAAAGCGCGTAAGTTGCATACGCATGGTTAGTGACTAACTCAGGAGTTAGGTAAATCATACGCAGAGGGTTTTTAAATAAATTTTCAACTGAGCTTTATCAAAATTTACCTTAGGTATTGAAACCAAAAGTACATGTAACACCTCAAAACCCGGCCTAGAAGTTTAAACCGAATCCCGGAGGTTATATTGATCATCGAAGTGATCGTAGAAAAATTTTGGTTTATCAAGTTAGAAAACAACATTATTTAGATTACGTAAAATTTTCAGTTATCAAATCTCCGTTATTGTGAAAATTTCAAAATTCATACCACAGTGCTTAAAACAAAACCTTTAGTCAGAAATCGTTTACATAAACTAAAATTTTTAAGAAAATACTTTATTAACCAGAATATAAAACGTGACACTTCCGAGACCATCAGCGTGTCGAGTCTAAGCTTTAACAAATGGAAGTGTACCTACACGAGAAACATTAAGGGGGACCTCGAAAGGACCTCGAAAGACCCATCCAACCCTACACTCCATGTATGTGGACTGAGCCACTCAGATGATAATATTACACAGCAAAGCTGATGTATATGCTGTACCGTATAATACAGTAATCCGCTATACAGATATGCAGTTTGAACTGCCAGATCAAATAATAATAGTATGCAGCGAAGCTAACGTATATGCCACACAATGCAATGCGGTAACCCACTGTACAGATATGAAGTTTGAACTACCATATCAGATAATAATAATACATAGGGAAGCTGATGTATATGTTGCACAGTGCAACGTTGTAATCCGCTGTACAGACATGTTGCAGTAAAACTGCCAGATCAGATCAAACTCAGTCTCCCTTCTCTTTACAACCGACCCCAAAATAACTTTATGCAAGTGCATATATGCTTTCAACTCACAGAAATAATGAACACATCAACAGATAATCAGACAGAAACAGAAGTGCACAAACACATCCAACTACCCGGGTTTAGAGTCAGACATTTCATACAACAAACACTAATAACACATAAACCGAAGCCCATATCAGAGTCTTAACTACCCTCACTAAAGCCTAGCCTAGGGTCGGAATAGACAGACACAATTTCAGATCACAAACATACACAGGACAAAAATCAGTAACTTAGGACCACATGGCTGTGTGCTCTAGCTGTATGGAAAAGCCTAGACCATATGGGGATCAAAATGCCCGTGTGGAGAGGGGCACAGAACCGTGTGGCTGAGGCACACGCCCATGTGATCCAGGGACATGGACATGTGAACAGGCCGTGTAACTCTCTGTCTATTTTTGCTAAAATAGAGTACAGGGCAGACATGACCGTGTGAGGGTCTCACACATCCATGTGCCCATCAGACACGGTCGTGTGTCCAAAACACATACCTATGTAGAACCCTAAATTCCCAAATTAACCATACGGCCATGTGGCTAGGCCGTGTGGCACCAAATCACTAAATCCCTAATTCCCAAACACACACGTCTGTGTCCCAAGGGACACGGCCGTGTGAAAATCGACTAATTTCCCAAACTAGCAACATGGCCGTATGGCCAGGCCATGTGGCACTAATTCTTACCTGGAACCCTAATTCCTAATTGCACACGGCTATGTGAACCACCCGCGTGGCCACCCGTATGGTCACGAAACCACACCAAAAACAACCCAGAAAATCATGCTTTCACCCTCGAAGCACTACCCAGCCCTCGGTCACTCAAGATTTTACCAAAACGATCAAGTTCTAAGCATAAGAGCAGCAAAACAACATTGTAAACAATTGATTTTCAAACACACACACAAAGTGGCACCTTTCACAATGTCAAAACGAGATTTCACAATAAAATAAAAAGATACAAACCCACACCTGATTCGTGATTGCAGACGTCTAGATTCTGACTCAATGACAACAAAGCTTCCCCAAATTCCCAAAGTAAAACTGACTTCTTAAGAAAAGAAAAAGGACAAAAACTAAAACCAAAAAGAGAGAAAAGGGAAGAAAACGTGAAAAGAAAATCAACAGTAAAAGAAAAATATAAAATATAAAAAATATAAAAATAAATCAAATAATTATTTATAAACTTAAAATAAGTTACTATTTAACAAAAGATAAAGTTTAAAAAATAATATTCCTCTAAAACGCACACACTAAGGTTCAAACAAGTGACTTAGAGATACACTGATACACAACTAACCACCAGACCAGCAGGCCAATTGTGACACTTAAATGCACATCCAAACACAATAGCGCAACTTCCTCACTGCCCCAAACCACAAAGCTTAGAACTTTTAACCCCAAAATTCGGGGTATTACAATATAGATATCGATACCTAGGCTTTGAAACTTAAAATTTTCGAATCAAAATGTAGTTTTAGTATCATTTTTTATGTTGGTATCGATATTGAAGGCTAGGTGTCAATACCTAAGCCTAAGGTATCGATACCTTCATCAAAATTTGAATTTTTTGAGTTTCTGAATGTTATTTTGTTATCGATTTTGTGTAGTGGTCTAAATACCTTTTTTTTAAATATCGATACATTGGCCCTATTTTGAGTGAAAACAATTTTTAAATTATTTCCAAATGTAATCGATCATCCATTAATGATCCTAGATGTTTATAGTAACAAATTGGGTTATATAAGTTAATACATTATGGGAAAATGTTTAAATCATACAGTGTCTAGCCAAAACGACTTTCGCACCAGATGTAATAATCTTATACCAGGTCTAAACGGTTGGACCGGGTATAGGAGTGTTACATAAAATGCAGTAAGGGGATATGAAACACAAGTCAAATTTACATTTTGATTGTAACGACCTGGTTTCTAGTGGTTTTGGAACCCCATTTCCATAAACTGAGTTTGTAAATATTAAATAGGAATGTTTATGGAGTTAATATAAAAATATATTGAAATTAAGTTAAGAAATTTAGCCAAAAATGTAATTAATTAAGGCCTAGGAACTAAATTCTAAAAGTCTCATCCTAAAAGAGTTTTAATTAGGAAAAGACTTGGGGACCTAATAATAATAATTCAAGGGACTAAAATGGTTAATAAACCAATTTTAAAAAGGTAGCAGTGGTTGATGATGGTGGATGTCATTAGATGTAGCTAGTTGAAGATTAATGTAAAATTAATTAAGATTAAAAATAATTAACTATATAAACAAAAATTTAGTGGGTAAAAGTCATCGTATTCTCTATTTCTACCGTCTAACATTTCTTAAAGGAAGAAGAAATATTAAAAACCCTTTAACAGCCAACCATCAATTTCAAGTAAGTTTCTAAGCCATTTTTCTTTAATTTTTTAGATTTATGATCATAGGAGCTTGATTTAGCTAGCCCATGTATCAATTTGTTCAATTTTTGAAATTTTGATAAGTTACCATTATTAAGAAATTGAAGAATTAGACTTGACATTGATGGAAATTAAGCTTAAATTATGAAAAAGACTAAATTGTAAAGTTTAATAAGCTTAATTGTTAACTTTATTGCATAGGGACCAAATTGAATATAATGAAAACCTATTATGAAATTATGCTAGTGATCTGTCAAAATTCGGTGTAGCTAATTAAACTAGTTTTCGCACTTTAGAAGCTTGTGAAAAAAATTTTGGTTAAGTTTTAATTACGTTTTCATAATTTTAGTTACATTTAATAAAATGTGCAATTTGAATATTTTATTGACTTTAGGGGCCTAATGAGGCCTAAGGGTGAGCTAATATACTTTGTGAGCATGCAGGAGACCATTAGAAGGCGTGCTAACTCAATATTGGTCATTGTGTTGCAACACAGAGAGTTGTATGTCACAGCATAGGGAGCAAAATAGAAGAATTTCAAGACTGGCTTTGGTGTAGCAACACAACCTGAGGATGTCACGATACACCCCTGAAGACCTCTTGAAGATGAAGCATACTACCTTCGGTCTCGTGACACAAGACTTGGTGTGTTGCAACATCACCCCTCTGTAAGAAATAATTAAAAGCCAAAGGCGTTTTGGTCCACACAATCAAACATTAAGCACTAGGACGACAATTGACTTAGGATTAAGAACGACGACTATTCTAAAGTCTATAAATAGGCTTATTTAACATATGCGAAAGACAACTTTGATATTGTATAATTTCCTTACTATATTTAGTCTTTAGTCTTTCTGTTTTCTTAGGCTTTACGTTTATTTCAGTTTTTGTTCTTTGCTTTGAAGAAGAAATCAGATTTGTGAATGTGATCAAACTCTATGAGGATTCGACATTTTATTTTAATACAAATCAAGCTTCTTCTAAACTTTATACTCTTGGATTACTATTCATGTCTACTCTTTCTATCAAGTTTATATTGTTTATGAGATCCATGAGGAACTAATCCTCTTGTGGAGGATTATCGAGTGGAGGTTTATCAAGTGGAGGTATGATTAATTAACTGTTTTATAGGGTTCTCTTAGCAGATTAGCTATTCAGGAAAGGAAGAATTTAAACCCTAGGCCTGACAAGCCTAGGAAATCATTAAGGTGGGAATTAACCCAAAATTGGTATGACCTATCTGTGAACACTTTAATCCTGAACAGATCTAGACTGTGAGGTCGAAGGATGAGTAGTTCTTGTCCACTCGTTATTCTGGTGGAAGATTGAAAGATTCTACTGGGATATTAACTAGTTGATTGAACAAGAAAACCCGAAGCGATAGTTGATTATGATTACTGAAGCAAGCTAATCACTTGTGCTCAGATTTGATAAATTTTACTATTTGATTTCTCATTATTTATTTAGTTATTTTCTTTTTCTTTTTATTATTATTAAGAATCCTAAAAATCGTTCTTTACATTTGATCGTAATATAAATCATCTAAAGTACTAATTAGATCTATTTATGCTTAGGTTAGGTGTAACAGCCCGATTTAGGCCCTAGTCGAGATAGTGGTTTCAGGACCACATATCTGAGTCTGAAAAATATTTTAAATATTATTTTCTGTGTCTTTGATATGTGAATTTACATTTGTAAAATTTTTATAATTTAATTTGTCCGTTTGTGTACTTAATTATGAAAAAGGATTAAATCGTGAAAAAGGTAAAATTAGCATGCTATATGTTTCATGTGTCTATTTGAAATGGCTTTTAATTATTATGGCCTTATGTGGTAATTATACCATTGAATGTTTGAATGGTCATAAATGACCATAATATATGTATAATATATGTTATTAAATGAAGGACATTTTAGTAAATGGTTTATTAATGTTGGATTAAAGAAAACAAATTGAAAAATGTGTCCATTATCACTTACTATTGCCGAATATACAAACAAAAGAAAAGAAAAACATCATCCTAGAGTTCGGCACTTTGGATCAAGAATTAAGGTATGTAAATTGCTCTGTTTTTGATAATTTCTATGTTTCTATGATCGTTGCTTAGTCTAGTACCAGGCCCATGCCTTAATTTCTAAATTTGAGAATGATTTTTAAATGGGCCATTGTTGATAATGTGAGTTTTATGAAGTTTGATGAAAGAATATAAAAGATAAGTGATAGATTATAATGTTTTGTCTTTGAATGTTTGATGAAATTGGGCTTTAAGGGCTAAATTGTGAAAATGATGTTTTGGAGGACTAAATTATGAAATAAATATGTCATATGGGCTTAGATGAAAGCCATAAAGATTCTACCAAGCTATGGTCTATATGAATTTTATGTATTTTGTGATTTTGAGTAAAATGGACTAAATTTTCAAAATGTGATAATGTGAGGGCTAATTTGTAAATTGCCCTAAAATTTGTTCATGGATTGATTTGGATGAAATTGAGTTTGAATGAGTTAAATTTGAATTTTTCTAGATCAAGAACACAAGAAATCTGAATTAGAATGGGGGAAATCAAAAGTGATCGAGTAGCCGTTCATATTTGTCTGAATCCGTACAAGGTAAGTCAATATACAAATAAATGTGTTATATTGAATTATTATTGTTTATACGATGATTTAATTGCATTGAATGACTATGAAAAATGTAAATGTACAACTGAGGAAGTTTGAGAATTGATTTCGTGTAAGACTACGTCTGCGATGTTGGCATCGAATTGAGATATCTGTAAGATCGTGTCTGGGACATTGGCATCGAATTGAGATATCATGTAAGACCGTGTCTGGGACATTGGCATCGATTGGAAATTTATGTGTAAGACCATGTCTGGGACATCAGCATCGTATTGGATTTCGTATAAGACCCTGTCTGGGACAATGGCATCGATAATCATTTACATGTAAGACCACATCTGAGACGTTGGCATTGTATGAATATTTCGAGCTATCTGTGTACCTTAATCAATTCTGAATGAATAAAGGGAAAATTTTGAGAAATGAATAAGTATACAAAATGTGTATCTGATTCAGGTACGTTTGAATCGTACATGATCTCTGAGAATGAAAGATAAGTATATGTAAGAAAGGAAAGTATGAAAATGATATACTATATGTGTGTTTGAGTTTGATATATGAGATATATGTGAACAAATGAATAAGATATGGTTTATATATTGTTTATGTGAAATGGATTGAATTATATGTGAATGATTGGAATTTAAATTGATTCATAAGTTGAGTTTATTGTATATGACTGACTAAGCTCTTTGTAGCTTACTCTGTGCGTTCTTTCAATTATTTTATAGATATCGTTGCTACCCGAAGCTCGGGGATTGTCGAGGATCATCACCATACTATGAACTTGATTTTGGTACCTTTTGAATGTGTAAATAAAGTTATGGCATGTATAGGCTAGAGGTCTATGATATATGTTTTGAGTTGTAAATGAGTTATGCCATGTGATACGGCTAACAAATGGATGAAGTATGCTTAAGTTGATATATATTTTGATATGCAAATGGGTATATTTTAAGTTGCATATTTGGTCAATTATGAAATGATCATTTTGATTCATGCTTGGTTGTGTAATTGATAAGGTTTGATATGATTTTAAAGGTGATGTGATTGTGTTATAAACCATATAGTTTGGAAATGTTTTAGCTTGTGATGTGGATGAGTTTAGTATGAATATGTGGATGAGTTTAGTATGAATATGTGCATGAAATGGTTGGTTATATTGATGAATGTTTTGGTTGTGATTTGGATGAAAAATGGTTGCATAAAATGCTTTGATTTTGGCTTGTAGGAATGACCCAAATAGGGTGGCAAAGTTGGCTTTTCGAACGGCCTATTTTGTGCCACACGGTCAGCGCACACGGGCGTGTGTCTCGACCGTGCGTCCTCTATTTTGTAGCTAAAATGGTTAGTATAGCACACAAAATGGACACACAGTCGTGTTTGGTGACCGTGTGAACAACTCAGGTTGACACACGAGCTGGGCACACGGGCGTGTCTAGTGACCGTGTGATCCTGGTCAGTATTGCACACGGGCTATGGCAAGTTGTGCGGCACGATCGTGTGAAGTACACAGCCTAGTCACACGGGCGTGTGCCCTATTAAAAAAGAAATCTTTTTCATAAGTTCCATTAAAGTTTCAAATGTTATCAGTTTAGTCCCGACCTTCATCTGATGCATGTTTAATGTCTCGGAGACCTTCATAAGGGACTCAAAGATGACGTATGATTATATTTTGATGTTAATGAATGTGAAATGTTTGTAAAAGTTTTGAACTGTCTGGTAATGCTCCTAACCTTTGTTCGGCGACGGATACGGGTTAGGGGTGTTACATTAGGATTAATTTAGTGCTTGCCTCCCTTGGGTACGATCCTTGAAGTACTCATCTATTCCATTATAACTATATTATAACCTGACCATATACTTGCGGACACCGCTTCTCATATATTTTGTGCAGGATTTTTGCTCTGGACCTTGGTACGTCTAGAGGCGATCAGCCAGGAGTAGAAAGTATAGAGTCCCTAATGAGTAAATGTGAACTCAAATTTTAATCCAAAGCCATATATAAAAAATTATGCCTGTCCCAAATTTAAGGACTAAGTTGGAAAAAATAAAAAAATATACTTGACTTTGTATTCAAATGTGAATTGGATCAAAATTGTTATTGTTTATCTGTTGTATGATAGTACATAGCTAAAGACGACATCGAGAGGGAAACGAAAAGCGAGAGTTATCGACAAGTGATGAAGTCTCAGTTTTGTACTTTTATGATTCAAGATCAATTTATTTATTTGCTTATACATGTTAATTGCATGATTGAATATCGAGGTGAGTAGACAATGATTGTATGAATTGATTTGTTAATATTAATGTTGAATATTCAAATAGTAGACTAAATTGAATAAAATAGAAAATAGCGTAAATTAGTTGGAATGTGATATGGAAAGTTAATGGAAATATACCATACGATAATTTATGCATGTGTTTTAATAATGAATTGGATTGTGTAATGAATTTGAATGAGAAATGATATATGTATTGGATTGTAAAATGCAATTGAATATAGGTACTCTATTAACTAATCGAGCTAAGTTGGATATAGTTGGCATGCCGTAGGATTAGATTGTGCAAGGGCTATGCACTTCATGTGCCTGGATGAGCTTTATGAGCCAAAGATGCACTTCAAGCACTAAGATGCATTTTGTGCACTAGTATGCACTTTGTGTGCCAGTATGCATTTTGCGTACCAGGATACCTTTCGTGTGCTAGTATGCACTATATGTGCCAGTTTCACTTTCTTCGATTTATTCAATGATGCACTTCAGTGTCAGCTTGGTGTGTTGGTTCGACAATTTGTGTATTAGTCCGAATCTGAGTCAAGTTAATAAGGGTTACAAATTGTAAACTTGACAAATGATATTGAAACAAAATAGTATAATGCTATGGAATTGATTGTGTATATATATTTATGGATTATGATAAAGGAAACATGTGAACTACTATGTGAATCAATTGAAAATGAGCCCTAGGGGCTAAAATGAATATGAATGAGTAGATAGACTCTAGAAAGATATTTGAATGATGAGTTAAATGGTTTATTAATGTTGAATGAACATGAAATTGAATGACATAATGTGAAGGACATAAATGCGTAATTCATGAAAGGCATTGAATGTTTGAATGGCTTAAAGATAGGTATTTGACAAGTAACTTAAATTGGTCAATTCTATTGCTATGTTGAATAAATTGGTTTTTCCACTTGCTACATGTATGTTAATATATTTATATGTTAATAGAATTTTTTAGCATTATAGGACATGGTTGGATAGTCATTGAGTATATATGTTTTGTGACATGTTACTAATGCTTATGTTATATTATATTGAACCATGAAAGTATTATTGAGCTTTATCGCTTAGGGTACGATTTTGTTTATTCTATCTGTAGGTATAGGTAATTCTCGAAGGCCTAAGAGGTGAATTCAACATCTGGTTCATAGCCTTCGACTCAACGAAGTTTATAAAACTCTTTCCATTTTGTCAAAAGGCACATACTAAGGAATGATCTGGTCCAAAGTTGAAAAAAGTCAAATTGTATATATTTGAATTGTGGATATATAAAAATGAATAGAGTTAATGAATGAAATTGGTTTTGATGATTTGAAGTTGTAGATTGAACTTGTCTTAGGTGTGGAAGGGTCATTTGGGGTCTTAAGACCAGCTATCTTTGATGTATGTTAAGGTTGAAAACAAACGGAAATTGGCATGGTAGTATTCTATCAAGGAAGTCGCAAGACCACCCTTTAGATGTCACGACACCAGCCATCATCGTTTTGACGTCCCTTGTTTAATGTCGCGATGCCAACTCGAGAAAGTTTTAGAAACTTTACAATTTGTTCCTTAGGTTGGAAAGCTTGCTTATTGGTTAAGGGATCGCAACACCACAACCCTATGTCGTGACACCGACCTAAAATGTTTAAAATCCTTGCAGTTTGGTCCCAATTTGACCCTAGGTTAGCAAGTGAGCTTTCGGAAGCTCATATATGACCCAAAAATGATTATATATCATATTATATGTGTGCAATATTCATATTTGAATGATTAATGATTGAATTTGTGTATAACAGAATCGTAGTTGCTCTAACAACAAATGCGACATCCTATAGCTTGGACCCAGTAATCAGGTTGGGTATGGGGTATGACACTTTGCGAACTCATAACTAAGTCTTTATGTTCATACCAAGATTATTATACAATTGACAACCATTATAAGTACATTATTGATCAGTGATGCAAAGCTTTCAAGTTGAAACCACAAACTCCTCAATGAATCCATGACCTACGCATAAAAATAACCAATGCGTAAGCTTGAAAATTTCAGTAAGTACTCAAAGATTACCCTACTTATCCTATCTGTCATTAGTGTTGAGCCTTTTAGAAGTTTTCATCACAAATTTCACTCATGCCACAATTTTTTAATGCCACTAATGAACTCAATTCCTTTTACGAAATTATATAGGCTCAACTTGCATATTAATGGTTCATTAACCATTTACCTTAAGAAGTCTAGATGAATAACTCCTACGAAGTGCTTAAGTAAAGACCAAAACAAGTATATTTCTTAAGTTATAATTTCTTGTCACAATTATACATAATTTTCCCTTAAGGCTCATTTGTTCCATACTCATGAACAAACTCTGTAGGTCATTTGTTCATTAAGAACGTACAAAAGTAGAGATTTCAATCTCTCATCTTTATTTTAAGGTTTTTATAAAAAGCTTGGTTCATAGTTTTACTTTTTTATTGTCGAGCATTTATTCATTTAGCTTAATCAATTTATAACAACTTCATTTATTCAATTTTCTTTTCAACTTATTAAACTTTTAGTACATACCACATTAGTAAAGATATAACAAATTATATCCATAGGCGAATCTTATTATCAAGATTTTAATTTATTTTTCCCTTAGTAAAACTCTAACAAAATGACTCGGATACACAGGACTTCATCTAGAACACTAGAGAGCACATAACATTAATCCTCTAAAAACACCAAAGAGTACTGAAGTGCTAAGCTCGAAGGCAATAGAGATGTACATAAGTGCAAGACTTGAAGGAAACAAAACTTCAATTGATATCAAAACTCCAAATCAAAACCAAAATGTGCATATAAATCCCTATTGGCATGTCAATCATATCCTAACTATTTCACTAACTATACTAGGGCACATTATAATCATGAATAACTTATATTAATCAAGTCCAATCATATAGTTATTATCCAAACGAATGCATATTCAGAGTTATAGAGTTCGGAGATTCATAAGATTTAAAGTATCATTTTGAAAACTCATTGCCTAATTTCATATATAGGAACATTGAGTGTCTCACATATATACACATTTCACATAAAAACATTTTAAGCGCTTTCACATATATGTTGAAATTCATACTTTATTTTACACTTTATAAACATGTACACTTTTTTATATTTTTAACATATGCCATAAAAATATATTCTTTATTCTTATTATGGATTCATACCAATGAAGGGTCACCATTTCTTATAATTATCATCTTATGTTTAGTCAAACTTAAAAAAGGGTCATTACAACCTCATAGATTGATACAAGAAACTCAGTCCAATTCAAATGCCATAATAGAGATGGGCTTAGTTTACCTCAAGGCCTAATTACGAGATCCAAATCCAAACAGCTAAAGACAAAACTTAACTTATTCGGTCAAGACTTTATCACGAAAAAAATTCAAGAAGAAAAGTTGAAGATTCAAGATGATGGATTTGGAGCAATGACGAATTAAAGGGACTAATTTTGTGCATGGACCTTAACTTTCAATCCATGATGACAAGCCCATGTGGAAAATGTTAACAAGCTTAGGCACTTCATTTCAAGGATCCCAATCGATCCTACAAGCCTAGACGTTTCATATTGGGTTCGGGTTTTAGGCTTAATTTTTATTATATATTAGCCTAATATTGTATTTATCAGCTCTTATTATTTTATTATTATGAATTCTTAATAATTATTAAATAGTTTAAGTTATTTAGGAGTTTTATGTCAACAAGAAAGTTTGGTTTAAAACTACTTCTTGTTTAGATTAATTAGAGTTCTAGTATACTTAAGAGTTTTATTTAGATTTATTTAGCTAGCCTATATATAGGTCTTTGCATTGTACACAAATCACACAATTCATTATTATTTAACTTCTCTTTTGACTTCTCTTTTGAGTTAATAAATTATGTTTGAGTTTTCTTTTCAAGAATTTCTCTTGAGTTTCTTTTAAAAGAGTTTTAACAATCTTTTCAGATTAGGGGATCATCTTCAATCTTTTTCTTGCCAAGTTTTTTTTAGAGGGGAAATTAGAGTCGTTTGAAGAGTGTTGTGGATTCTTCATGTTTCCAAGGCTTCTTAGGACTTCTACATACCATGTTTGAAAGATATAACCAAAGTTATTTCACAACTTAAGCCCAAAAAATGTCGGTGTCAGAAAATAGCCTGGAAGTTTGACATGAAATCAATTAAACTTTACTCTTGTATTATTTTATTTTTGTGTTTTCTTTATTTTATGGATTGCTAAACTCTTTTTCTAGTCCAAGGTACTAATTTGAATCGGATAGTTTGTGATATCTAACTGCTCTTCATATTCTCTTTGTTTTTTAGTATTTGTATATCTTCTGATTTAATTACAAATATCCAGGTTTGTTGACTATTGATATTGTATTCAATTGCTTAGACTATTTTCCTTGTTAATTAGAATTATTAAATCTATAATTGTTTAATGGCTTAAATATAAAATTAGTACCTAAACTTATCCATTTCGCATAGATTAGTATTTAAGGTTTGTTTCCAAAATTGTTACTCGCACTTTTTTCAATCAATTAAATCTATACTTTTTTGTAATGTCGTTAAGTTCAAAATGGGTCATAGAATAGGATTGTGACACATGGCATTAACGACATCATGATGAATACAGAATATAAAAAATATTAAGAATTAATAAAAATATTTTTAAAAATCATAATTTATTTTTTTAAAAATAAAAAATCTAAAAAATATATAAAAATGATAAATTAAAAAAATTCTTTCTAAGATTTCTTTTCTTCTGTTTCCCCTATTTCTCCTTATCTTCTTCTTTTCTCCTTCTTCCTCTCTTAACCATAGCCAGTGCCTAGCCCACGCCACTATGATTAGCCTCTTTTTTGGACCGAAAATGGCATCTAATTGTTGCTCTCCACACCCTCTTCTGAATGCTCTAATTAGATTTCTCGGAAAATTTCCCAAAAGCCATAAAAATGGCTTCAAATTTTTAACTTCTCTAACGCCACTCTAAAGATTCGACCATTGAACCATCTCATAACTTCGACCACAACTTCTCCTTAGTATGATGAACTTCTTCATCGCCCAGATCTCTCAAAGGGGTTTAAAACAAACTGACCTTCAAAATTTGAAATTGTAACACCCCTAACCCATATCCGTCGCCGGATTAGGGTTACGAGGTATTATCGATCAAAAACACAGTTCAGAACAGTCATTTATTACAATTCAAGCATAAAGTTATATCAACTCCTTTATAAAATTTTATTTTTCCAAACTCAAGTAATAACTAGCCTCTTATTTCATGCAAGACAAATTCACATATTAAAAACACATAGCCAATAAAAATCAACCATGCTTTAATAATCATGTTACCTATACGAATCACGCTTCAATATCCAACCATATCAATATCATTTATCTAATCAAATTACGAATCAATTAACAATTATCAAAACCATAGTGCACGTGTTTCATAAATACAAAGTTCGAACCATATGACCATCAATTACATGGCATCTGAATACCTAAATCATAATCAAACATAATTCATCTCATATACCTAGCATATGTCAAAACATCCATTTGCATACATTTATGTCATTATATAATTATCAAACATACCATTTTATATACCTATATACATTCATATATCAAGTCAAAACAAGCCATATTATACAACTCATTAGTTATCCATATATGTGTCATTATCAAACATCACCAAATGGTCAAATATAATTCTTGTACATTACCAAATCCTGCGCATTTTACCATATTGACATGGACCATTTTTTAGCACAAATAACAAATCAAAGTTTACCTAATTCGCATGCTAAATATCTTGTCTAAACATCATATATTCAACCATCCAATGAACCATCAATTCGGTTATCAAATTAGCCTAAAAAATTCATACCAATCCCACCATTCAATATTAAACTAATTATACTATTTTACAACATAATACAAACATCAAAATGTCACTTTATAACTATATATATATAACCAACGAAACATACCTAAAAAATTCATACCAATTCCACCATTCAATATTAAACTAATTATACTATTTTATAACATAATACAAACATCAAAATGTCACTTTATAACTATATATATATAACCAACGAAACATACCTATAATATAATCACTATTTACCATTAGTATCGTACCTAAATAACCAACTAATCAATCATAAAACATATTCGTACTTTGCCATCACAAACCTTACCTAAACAACCATTATGCAAGCAATCACTTGTACATAACTTAGCTTATAGGAACATATGAAACAAACTTCCCAAAATGAGTTTATAACATGATTGAATATACGCAGACATTAGCATCATTATCAAGCCAATTTCGCATAGCTACATACATACAAATCAAAATGAACCATATCGAAACTAGCCTATACATGCCATATGTCATAAGTACAAGCTTTCAAAGTACTGAAATAGCGATTGATAGTGTGATGATGATCCTTGATGATCCCTGAGCTTGAAGGTAGCTTTCAAAATCTATGAAAAAATGAAAGAACACACAAAGTAAGCTTTGAAAGCTTAGTAAGCCATAAGTAAATAAACCATCTCAATGATATTTATAATTCAATTCAACTAGGCTGAATTTAACAAATCTCGACCATATATACATTCATCATACTCATAAATTCATATGATCGCATTAAGTACTTTACTTACCTTAACTTTTCATAAACATATAAACTTCACACGTACCTGATCCATTTAGCTCAATTTCACATGCGGTCTTGACTTGACATTGCCCGTTGAACCATTCAAAATTGTTAAGCTTGCATGAAAATCATATAAAGCTCGCACAATGCCATATCCCAAATATGGTCTTACATGCTATCACATATCGATTCTACAATCCCAGACAGGGTCTTACACGAATCATATACGATGCCAATGTCTCGGACATTGTCTTACACGTTTTCTCACTTGGAAGCCAATGTCCTAGACATGGTCTTACATGAAATTACACCTCGAAAGTCCTAATGTCATGACATTAGTATCTTATACCTTTTCTAAGGTTCATACAGGGTTTTCAACTTCGTAATTAAATCAATTCATGCTCGAAACAAGTCTACCAATGCTTAATTCAATTCGGCAATATTATTACATAAACATTCAATTCAATCCGGCTATAAATACATATATACATTTGAATTTAAGAACATTTACTTACTTATGAACTTGCCTCGTATGGAAATGAACGGACCAAAACGACTATTCAACCACTTTCGACTTCCCCTGATCCAAATATGATTTCTTCCTTTCTTGATCTAAATAAATTAAAATTTGACTTATTTAATAACATATTCATTCAATTTCATCCAAGAACACATAAATGGGTAATTTTTCACTTTAGCCCCTAACATTTCACATTTTCACAATTTAGTCCATATTTCAAAACAACACAAAATACTCAAAATTTCATTTAACCCATGTTTGGCCGAATATTCCTTAGGTCCCTAGCAGACCATTAATTTCATTTATTTCACATTTTGTCCCCTAAATTTTTAAATTTCACAATTTAATCCACAATAAGCATTTTTATCAAAAATCACTCAATTAAACATAATAATCTATCAACAAATATTTATTTTTCATCACCAAACAACAAAAAAATCAAGCTATCATCAATGTCAAAACAAAAAATCCTCAACCAATTCGAAAATTTAAGCATGGGCTAGCTAGTATTCGAAGTAACGATCTCAAAAACATAAAAATTATCAAAAACTGAACAAAGAACATACCTAAATCAAACTCCCTAAGTGTCGAACCTTAAAGCTTCAATAATTATTTTTTTCTTCTCACATTCGGCTACAAAACATGCATGTGGTTTTTATGTTTTGTTTTATTTATTTCATATTAATATATCATTTACCATTTTATCCATTATAAAATACTATGAAATCATTATAAATTATGTCATTTACCATCCATGCTAATTTTCAATTGCCAAATTACCACATAAGGATATCATAATTAATTAATCAAAGCAATTAAGCACTTTAACAACTAGAAACCCACTTTGCATTTTACGCAATTTAGTCCTTTTATCAAATTAACTAACCAATCGGTAAAATTAAATCACGAAATTTTCACACATATCAAATATCATGCTGTAAACACCAAAAATAATATTAAAATAATTTTATGACCTTGGATTTGTGGTTCTGAAACCACTGTTCTGATTTAGCTAAAACCAGGTTGTTACAGAAACATTGAGTTCCTGTGTTTGATGGGTTGGCTATTACAGCCATGGTGGCCGATGTTTAGCTGTAACACCCTGAATTTGGGCCTAGAAGAATTGGGCTTTGAGTCTGGGTTCAGATGGAAGACAGCCTGAGTAATTTAGATGACGCCCTAATTTTTGGGATTTTTCGGGTTTTTGTGATTTTGGTGAAATTTTGGAATTTTGGTGTTCTGATTATTGAAATTATGTTTAAGTGTGCTAGTGGGCCTTTAGAAGGCCCAAGCCTAAGTTAAAACCCGGTAAATTATCAAGTTTGGATTTTAAGTGAATAGGAGACTTGGTTAAGTGGGCTTTTAAGAAAAACTTCGTAAATTATGATACAAGAAGAGCTTTGGCAAAGTGGCAAGGTGGCACCATTAAGTTCCTAAGAAAAGTGGTGCCTGGGAAGGAATTAAGGGTCCAGGGTTCAAGTTGCAAGGTAAGCGTATTGTTACTTTTTAGTTTTAGGCATGTGCCAGACATGTGATCACTTAAATGAATTTCGGCAAGGGCCTTAGGGAGGTTGGGCTGATTGTTTTAGTTGATATTAGGGTTAGGTTCTTTTCTTTTTTTGTCTTAGAGAATTAGGGTTAGCCACCTGAAAGCTTTCACTTTCATTCATCCTTTTCTAAGTTTTCACAAAAGCCGAAAATGTAAAATTCCTTCTCATTTGTGCCAATTTCTTCTTCCTCTCCTTCTCCTCTATTCTTTTCTTCCTTTTTGCTTTCTCTTCTAGCCGAAACCTTCTTATCACCTTACACACCTTCTCTGTCGATCCCATCCTCCACAAAACCACCATAGCCGATTGCCATAAAAGCCAAAATCTCAAAAACTTACTTCTTGTGCCGATTTCTCCAAGCCAATTCCTTCTTTTCTTTTCATTCCTTTTGACTGATTTTCATCTTTTTTAAACCCTTAGTATCTTTCAGCAACACTACTCCAAGGTTATAGCCTCAAATCATCATCTTCTTCACCAGTCAAAAAGCCGAAACTGCCATAACCATAGGAGCTTATAGCCGAAACTTCAGATCTCTTGGATTCGAGTTTTACTATCGTTTAGGGGCTAGATCTACATTAGATTTGAGTAGAAACAGAAGGGAAATCAGTGGTAAGTGCTCATTAACCCAGATCTATAAGTTAGTTTACAATTTAGAAAAAGCCGAAGTCCCTAAAATCTAGGGAGGCTGTTGATTTGGGCATAGGGCTCTAAGGGTCATTAACCAATGATTTCTTTTGGTGATTAGTGCATGCTAGAGGTGATTGATCGAAGGCTTGGATCTTTGGAACAACTAGACTTAGATCTAGCCATCGGTTTTCGGCAAAGGTAAGATTTTGAAGGCTTTAAGGGCATTGGCCGAATATAGGTAAGTGAATATTGGGATTGTTTGTTGTAGTCTTGCAATCTAAGAATTGTGGTAATCGATTGTAGACATCGTAGGGGATCTTTCTAGCAGTCGTCGCGAAACAGGTGTGTATCAAACACCCTCTCTAGTTCAATTCGGCAAAAGCCAAAATGTCAAAATTTCGACATTTCGTGGGCTTGTGAGTGTGCGGGTGCTCACAAGACATTTAGGAAACGTTAGATCTAAAATTGCAAAGTGATAAGTTAGTCGTGTGTGAAATTTCGTGCACTTCGATAATTGGGCCTCGATGGGCTGAAATGGGCCCAATGGGCTTACGGGCTTAAATAATGTGTACTGATAGACTGTAGGTTCAAAATCATTTAAGCTGATAAATTGATCATAAAATTTGAACTAAATGGGCTTAATTTGTTAATAGACACTTTTGGGCCCATTAGGGGTTTTAGGGCCCAATGGCTAAAACTGATAAACTAAGTTAAATAGACTTTTGCAATGACGGATGGATTATTAGTGATTGTAATATGCATGAAAACCCTAAAATTTGATAAAGTTACTAAAAACCCTTGGTGGTGGAAAATTACTATTTTACCCCTAGGAGCAAAATGACTGTTATACCCCTAGGATAAATGTGACCAAAATACATGTTTTACTGTTACTGTTTACTGCATGCCATTATTATCTGTTGCATGGGACTGAGATATTGATGGAGGAAGTACTGAAAGTGGCTTGACCACGTACTGGAGGCCTTGCCTTAATTTACTGTTATCTGAGCAGCCATGCTGCAACTGTGGAGTGTAGGGCTAGGTGGGTTGAGTTATTCCCCACATAGTGTGTAGGGCTGGTACGGGTGGAGTGTAGCGGATGGATTTAGGCTGGGTCAGGCTTGCATACTTGATATTATCTGTTCTGTTCTGAAATGGGCCTATGGGCCATACTGTTAACTGAAAGGGCTAAGGCCCAGTTTACTGCATCTGGATAGGGCTTCGGCCCAATGGGCTTAAGCTGACTTGGGCTCTGGATGGGTATTCTATACACACTGAGTTTTCCAAACTCACCCCCTTTCTTTCCATCCATGCAGGTGAGCCCTAGTTGGTGGACTTAGAGCTGAGAGGGATTCAGAATGGCCACGAAGATTTAAATTTCTAGTTTTCAATTATTTCATTTTATTATTTATTTAGATTATTTAATTTTGTTTTCTGGGTTGTAATAAGGCCGCTCTATTTATTTTATTTTGGGTTTTTAACTCTTTAATTCTTTAATTGTTTTTAGCTTAAGTAGGACATTGTTTAAATCGTTTTGAAATCGGTTAGCTCTACGGCGCATTTTTGTAAAAGTTACTTCTTTTCAAAGTATTTCGAAAACAGAGCAAAGCTTCCGCAACATAAATATTTTCATAAATAAATATCTTAAATACGTTTAGACTTAATTTGTTGTTCGTGGACAAGTCATAAGGTTAAAGTGCGGTAATGGATGTGTCCATGTCTAGGATTGGATCTAGGAAGAGCTTGGTACTTAAGCAGTCTAAATGACTCACCTCCTCTTCTCTTGAATCCTACCTGGTGCGTAGTATCCATTCACTTTAAGCCATAACAAAGAAAGTCTGATTTTCCGATGCTTAAACTGTTTTTTTCCGCAACTACAAAGGTTTACAAGCTTTCGTAAATTTTCCATAAGGTTTTATACAAGTTTACCGGTAAAAGTTTCTAAACATTAAGAAGGGTTTTCAATGAAAACATGGTTTTTGAAAAACACTTCAATGTGACACACCAGACTTGGCCGTAACGTCTAGGTCGGGTTTGGGGTGTTACATTAGCCCTTTGCCAAATATTTCTTATAGCCATGGGGTTTGAAGGACTCGGTACTAATTAGGATTAAAGGGTTGGTTGATGGGGGTTCGGAGTAAGAATCAAACCTTCAAGAATGCTCTCATTTTATAGCAATCTATCCTTAACCCATGCCTACATGTAGAATTTTTACCTTTTCATTCTAATTGTCTTCAAGTTGGAAAACTATTAGCTGAACAAAGGCAAAACCAATTTTCAAAAGGAATGAAGCAAAGAAACCATGCCTCAGTCCAAGAGTGCCAACACAAAACTAAAACCAAAAATAAAATAATATGTCTCTACAAACTTCTAACTTAGAAAATGAGTTAGAAAATTCATTAGCTTCCCAAAAAACATTAACAAAGGTAACATATTCTATAACAAGGAAACAAACCTGATGCGATCGTTGAGAGCACCAAAAATATCTTATCCCTAATAAATAATGAAAAAGAATAGTATAAGGGAAGTAGGGCCAAATCCTGAAAGATCGGATTTGCACAAATGTTTGTTTCTCAAAATCCCGGACAAAGTCGTGCCCAAGAAAACCTACGTTCTTGAAAAAATAATAAAAAAATAAAATTAAAATTTTTTATCTAGAAAATAATAAAATAAAAAGCAGAATTAAAAATTGAATTGAAATTGCAAAAATTAAAACTAAAATAGTAGAGATAAATAGAGTTGAGGAAAAAGAAATTCTTATGGAGAAATTCCAGCCTTCGGTTGTCTCGATCCGCCTTGGGTTCAATTCTCAGCTTTTAAGTAATCATTCTCAAGCAGAATAAGCCAGTTATAGTGGAAGATGACGCCTACGACCACCAGCTCCAAGATTTTAGACTTACGATTTGGCGGAACCTGACTCTAGCCAACAATTGCTTTTGTGAGACTATCTTATGCTAGATCATCACTTCCCAATGGCCAATACCACGCCATTTTGTCTCTTGAACTTGCCAACCCCTGACATAGTAAGCTAACGAACCGACTGTGCAACCTTCCCAAAACATACAAAGTGGCCGCCTTTGCACACGTTGAAAAGATCACCTTTTAAGGGACATAGATAGAAGCGTCAGCCTCGTAATGTGGAGAAACGATGAATACTTATCGAGAATGCTAAATACAGATTCTAAGCCTTAATAACACTTTTTGGGGAACTCTGACAACCTTCGGCTAGATAATTTAGTGGCCCATATTTTTGGGGAAATGAAAATAAATGTAGTGAAAATAGAAATTTTATTGAATGAAAAGAACGAGGCTAAGATTTTGGGGGAGAGAGCGTTTATAGAAAAAGATGTGTTATATTTGTATCACTCCATCCCCTATTTATAGTACTAGAAAACCTAGTCTATTCCTAATTAAATTCCAAAAGATAAATACAAATAAATAAAGAAAATTAAAGATAAATCCTAAAATTAAATCTAAATAATAATCCTTAATAATTATCCTAATATAATTGGAATTAAAATAGAGTATTGTTATATAAAATCTCTGCTTTTGCATTTTTGCTCTCAAAATCTTCCACACTTTGTATTTTCGGTACCATTTCTCTCCTAGTTTGCATGCCGGCCCAATTTAACTTTAAATTCACACTTTTTGTCCCTAAATTATTAGCAGATATCTTATGTGAAGCAGTACCAGAAGTGTAAAGTTTGTTTACGTACAATGCAATGTTTATCAGTTTCACTACCATCTCAGTATACACTATTTTGAGTGTTTTCAGTACAGTCTATCTATATTTGTCTTTTATCTACAGCAATTTTAGTTTAAAACATATAACAGTTTCAAAGAACTTACAGGATCGGCATCGGAGACTCGGTATACCACATATTCAGTAAAAATATTTTCAATCATCAAAAATCAGTTCTTTAAAAACCAAGTTTTAAAAACTCAAATCCACAGCTGAGTTTTGCAACTTGGCTCTGATACCACTAAATGTAACACCCCAAACTAGGCCTAGACGTTACGGCCGAATCTGACGATGTCACATAAGAGTATGTTTAAAAAATCGTATCATCAGGAAAACCACTTTTCATCATCCTATGTTAATTCTAAATCATGTCGATCGTTTTCAAAACCTTATTCAATGCAAAAGCTTTTGAAACAGTTTGCGTAATCGTGGGTATTTTGATAAAACGTTTATCTCTTTTGAAAACCTGAGTTTTCCTACTACTAGCAGTTATAAACCAAAAACAATATAAATCCTAGTTTAAACTAACAATCTGTAAAGGCCATAATTACAGTAAAATACCCCAAATATAAATTAAAACATGAATAAGTAATAAACAATATAAAAGAAGTCATGTGGCCATCGCTGAGTCCTCCGCTGCACCAATCCACCTAAGTCTGGGGTTACTTGTACAGATTAAACAGAATGGGTGAGTTTACGTAAACTCAGTGTGTAACCCCCATACAAAACAAACAGACAGTATACAAATAATCACATCTGGGCTAGAGGTGATCATGGGTTGGGCGGCCCGGCCCGAAGGCCCGCCTAAAAAAAAGGAGGATTCGGGTAAAAATATAGGCCCGAAATATGGGTTTGGACAAAAATAGAGGCCCATTTAAAAAACAAGCTGGGCCTCGGGCCAACCTTTTTTGGCCCGGGCCCAGCCCGGCCTGGCCCGAATTATATAAATATATATATTTTATTTTTTAATCATATTGTTTTAAGAATTGTTTGTCTCATTTTTATTTTATTTCTTGTTTTAATATTTTTTTATGCTTTTAATGTATTTAATTTTTTTATATTTTTATATTTTTTAATTAAATAAGAAAAAAAATTAATATGGGCCGGGTCGAGCCAAGCTCAGTCCTAGCATTTTTATTTCGGGCCGGGCCAGGACAAATTTTCAAGCCCATATTTTGGGCCGAGCCGGGCTCGGGCCTAGAACATGGGCTGAAATTTTTTTCTGAGCCCGGCCTGGCCCATGATCCCCTCTAGTCTGGGCCTAAGCCCTTTTTCAGTATCAGTCTAGATTGGGTATTATCCCATCTCAGTCCAAAAGTAGTCATGCAGTAAGGCCTCAGCCCATCAAAGTATCAGTAAGCATTAGAGCCTTAGCCCATCACAATAATAGTAAACAGTCATGTGGTGTACAGTATGCAAGTCCTACCCAACCAACCGCTATACATCATCTTCTTTCAAACCCTGCACTCCTATGGGGATTAAATCACCCACTCATCCCTACACTTATAAAAATTACCGGTTGCAGCACTAAACAGTAACTTGCAGCTGAGCTGCCAGTATATTAGGCTTAAAGTCATCAGTAATTTGCAATAGAACTGCTTGTATATTAGGCTCAAAGCCTTTCAGTACACTTCCTCTAAATATATAATTCAACCCCCATGCAATGCAACATACAGTCATGACATGCCATCTCATGGTATCATACATATAATTTGTAGAATATTATTATCATGCTCATTATACAATCATACATATATCATTCAGTCAATTAGGGGTCTAAACATTGCTTACCGACCCTACGGTAAGTTCACAATCGTCTCAGGCGACCTGCGCAACCTTAGCAAACAAATCAATAGAAATGGGCTCACATGCCCATGTGGTCTGCCCGTGTGGGCCCACACGCTCGTGTGTCCCACACGGCCCAAGCTTGGCCTAAATTCCCATACACCCGTATGGATTACTCGTGTGGGCCCACATGCCCATGTGACCCACACTGCCCAATTGACCGAACCCGTGTGTCACACACGGCTCGCCAGGCCCTCACACGGTTGTGTCAAATACGCATGGCCTGGCTCGTCGATCATACGCCCGTGTTCCGTTACACGGTCTATCACATGGGCGACCACAGTCGTCCGTGTGGCGTTGATAGAATACTTTTTTAGCTTTTTTTGATTCCTATTTTCGATGCAATCGAGTACACACCTGGTTTCATTTGAAGCTAAACCGAACTCCGAGCACTTCAAAACCTAAATATTGGCCAATAAACATTGGATTAATCAATTTTAATGCGAACTTAACTCAAACTCAAAACGAGGAACGCACCCTCAAGTGACAGTAAAACTTACTGACAACCAAAAAAAACCCCCAATTGCTCAAATCCCTGATGAAGCACCGATTAATGATTGCTCTTTACCTAAACTGAAAGAACCACAACAACTTTCATTCAGAAAACAACTATGGAACCAATGAGATATTGACAGAACAAATAATTACCAAGCAAGCGAAAACGAATGAGTTAGGAGAAATAGAGATGAATCAAAAGTAAAAAAGCGAATAGAAGGAGAGGGGAGAAGAAGGCAAAATTCGGCAGAAAAACAAAAAGAAAAAACGATAGGAAAAATTTTTGGAAGAACTGGAGAGAAATCAAAATAGTATTTTTTGAGGAAACAATCAGAATATTTTCTGATAATCTCGAAATCTCAACTTCCCCCCACTAACTCCACCATCCCACTATCATCAGAATTCCAATTTTACTCAAACACCTACACGTCATTAGCAACAAAAATAATGTCCAAGTACAGACTCGAACCCAAGACCTCCCTTACTCCAACACTCTACTTGTCCACCAGAACAGCAAGCCCATTCTGATATAAGCTTACACACAATGAAATTTAAGCCTACTAACTAAAGATATAGCTTTATTCAAAAAAGCACAAAAATTTTCCCAAGTCAAGGCTTGAAATTGGAACCTCTCACACACACCCAGAACACTTAACCACTGAAGCAAATACACAGTTGTGTCAATTAACTACAGAACATAAACAGAAATTTTTAGGGCATTACATTTTTAGCAACAAACCCTAGACAGATATCATACATATATTTTTGGATAGACAGATCCTTGTCATTTCAGGCTTTCTGTAATTTCTCGTATTTGATAAAAATCAGAAAGTGGTTTCGAGACCACAAATCCGATTCCAGAAGGGAAATTTATTTTGACATTATTTTATGATCTATAGTATGATGGAAATGTTATATGAAAATTTCGTAAAGAAATTTTATCGGTTACATGTCTAACTTGATGAAGGACCAAATTGTACAAAGTGCAAAAGTAGAGTTCCAATAGCTAAAGGGATTAAATAGCTATAGAACTTTAAAGTAGAGGTCCTTATATTGTAATTATACCATTAAAGCAAAGTTAGTAGATATTTTTGGATGATTCATCCATGGAAATTTAGAAAAAGAAAAGGATTAAATAGGAAATGAGAAAAATTAAAGGATGATAAATAAGTAAATAAGAAATAATATCATATATCATCATCTTCATCCCCAAAATTTTATGGAAACCCTAGGAGAGAGAAAGGAACTAATCAAGCTTAATTAGGTATATTTTCTTGACTCGTTTTTAATAATTTTTATATTTTTGAGATCATAGTAATCTAATCTATCTATTTTGGGGACTAATTTGCAAAGTTGTCAAAGTATCAAAGTTTTGCCATGGATGAATATGCTAAAATTTTGAAATTTATGGTAGAAAATGAAAGGTTGTTGAAAGATAAACAACTTTTGTTAAAGGAATTTTGATGAAATTGTGATTTAGGGACTAAATTGTAAAAAGGTGAAATTTATGGAAAAATTCTGATTTTTATGAAACACATGGGCTATAAATGTTACATTTAAAATTCGGTTAGGCTTGGAATAAGGATTAAATTGCATGAATTTCATTTTTCGAGCCTAAGGATAAAATTGTCATTAATTAATTCACAAACAAATTGTTTTAAACCTAATAAGCAAAGATGAGGTTCTACTTAATAAAAACCTAAAATTTTACCCAAGTTGAGGCTTGAACCTGAGACCTCTCGAACACACCCAGAGCACATATCTATTAAAGCAGATAATTATTTATGTCCAATTAATACAGAAACAAATTTAGAAAATTTTCATATAACAATTTCACCAAAAGCCGGAATTACAAAAATTTAAGGCATTACAGTAATACACACATGATAAGGTCATTGGAAAAAGTAGTTGGATGAATTGCTTTCATAAAAAGTATACAATAAAGAGTTTTCAATTATGGTACTTCTTGTGGACTGACTCCATGATTAAGTAATTACAAATTATTAGAACAATGCTTCTAGACATAATTGCAATCACTAGATCCTAATTGTATATATCTGATTGGTCCCCCTACTAGCTCAACAAATTAGACTGCATTTGAATCAGAAGAAAATTCTACGACATTGGAAGTAATTTAATTGAGTCTATTTATTCGATGTGGAATTAAATTAGGTAGTCGTAACAATTGTTCAAGTAGAGAATTTGATTAAATAATTTTCTTGAAAATTTTATTTGGAAAATCTAAGTGATTTTTGAAAAAATTAATTTTGATAAAGTAAAATTAAATTAATCAAACCAATTAAAATTAATATGATATTTTTGGAAGTTAATTTTTAAGTCAGACAATTGGCCCAATGGATAATTGAACTTGAAAATTGGACTTGAGATCGTCAATTAGGCCTGAGAACCCAAAACCGAGACCAAGACCCAAAAACTAGTCGAATCAAACCCGGTATATGAAACCAAGCTGACGGTCCAACTGGTGGCTAGACCGAACTAGTCGGGTCGTCATTGACCTAGACTGAATCGGAGCAGTCAAACCGACTTGGGGTGCCGTAAAGGCGTTGCACTTGCACCACCAGATACAGCGGTATTGATGGCTACGATGGCGGCGTCTCGGTGACCGGCGATGGTTAGTTATCGGTGGTTGAGTAGTGGAAGAGTTACATTCCTTCTGGAATTCTACCAGAGAATTTGATTTTAGATTAATTATTTTAAAAATAATATTATTTTAATAGTTTAATATTAAATTTAATTTAATACTTATCTTAATAGTATTTTATTAATTTAATATTAAAGTGATTAACTTAATATTAAATTAAATTTAATGTTTATCTTATAGATAAACATTCTATTATTTTAATAAGATTTAATATTAAATTTAATCTAATATTTATCAAGATAAATATTAAAGTGATTAAGTTTAGTCATAGTTTAACTCTCTAAACTCTCCCTATATAAAGAGAGTCTTGGGTCATTATTTATATACACTTGAATTCAAGAGAAAGTTGTAGAGAGAAAATTCGCTGAAGAGATTATTCTAGAAAATTTTTGTAGCTATTTTTTTATTTACAACTTGACCCAAAAGTTTAGAGAAATTGCAAAATTACCTCACTGGTAATTTTTGTGAAAATTTTTTAATTCGAAGGGAGCCCATACTCGACAGATGTGAGCTTGAGGATAGCGGAGAAGACTACTCGAACGAAGCGCTAATCCTAGATGAATCAAAAAGGTATAATTTTGATTAATTGCTTATTACTTTAGATATCACAACCAATATCTTGTTTTGGAAAAATTTTTAAACTTTGGGTTTTCTCTAAATTTATTTTTCGTTGCGTTTTTCCAACACTTTTTCATGAAGATAAAGGAACTACTTTGCTCTACTATTTATTTGATTGAGAAATCATGAGAGAAAAATGAATAAACAAACTTGAAGGACTCAATAATAGATGAAAAGGACTTAGATGGAAATTAAGCAAAAGTTTGGTTTTGGGAGAAAGGTAAGTGATGATGGGATGTAGAAAAGAAAGATGAAAACTTTCTCATCTTTTCTTCCTTCTTCTACACTCTTCATAAATAAAAATCTCATGATTTTTATTTAAAATGGCTAAATTGCTAACTAATCCTCCATTCTTTCATCATTACACTATAACCCTAATCATTATCATAAAATATCTTGTTTTTATAATTACCATTTTATCCTTTATCATCTATACAAGTTTCATATATGATTCACATCTCATTTAAGTGATATTACCTCTCTATTCTCTCCTTATTTTCCATCAATCTCATGTTACTAACCTAACTTTTTTAATTTTCACACTTTTCCCTAATATTTTTCATTTTCCTACAATTTAGTCATTACGTCAAATCAAAATTTTCCTATCCCAAAAATATTTCTATTTCCTATCAACTCCAATTTCTTTCTATGCTTTTAATTTAAAATTCCTATTTAATCTATTTCTAAAAATTCTCTAATTTTCCTAACCTGACACGTCACTGAACCAAATCCTTTTTATTTTAAGGATGTTACATTTTAATCAAGCTTTGATTCATTATTTAAATTGAATGTTCTTATGTATTGTATTTTGAGCTCTAATGAGTCTACAATTTGTGTTACAATTATTTGAAATTTATTGATATGTTTTGATATTGTTTGGGGATGTTTTAGAGTGTTTTTGAACTGATTTTCAGCTCTAGAGGTTCAAGTATTCATACTTTACTCAATTGTTTCGGAAAAACTGAGGTATAGGGCTAAAATGGGTATTTTGTAAGAGTTGTATTGGTACATCTCCCTAGAGGTACCAATACCCCAACCCCAGACCTGGGCCATTGCACTGTTTTGGCCTATTTTAACTTCCGAGGGCTCGTTTGAGGTCCTAAACAACCCCGATCACTTCCAAGCTTTTTCTAAAATATTTTAAAGTGTTTCTACTAATCCCAAATTTTTGTAGACTTGATTTTATGGTTTTATTATTTTATAAAATTTATTTAAGTTTGAAGTTTTAATTAATCTCAAGATTTTTTATAAATGTATGCTCTTGTGACATCTCCTATTTGTATTGTACAACGGGATGGGTGAGGAGTGTTACATTTAAGGATCTTGGCATGTAAATAAAGACTTAGCTTGAAGTTGTATTTCTAAAGTTGAATTGTAAATTCTAATTCTTATGGTATTACAAACAAGAATTGTTCCACTTCATTTCATTTTGACTGTGATTATAATGTGTATTCGAGCTTAAATGGGTCTAGAATGTGTTTAATAGTGTTTTGAGATTTGTTGAAATGATATGGGAGTGTTTGGATATGATTTTAAGTGTTTTTTGACTAGTTTTTAACTTTAGGGACCCAGGTTCTGGTACCTATACTATAAGTATCAGAACAAGGCAAGTTAATGGCAGAAGGCTATAGTTTTTGTTCCAGGTGTCGATGCATAGGATATGTGTATTGGAATTTTACCTGAAGTCTCAATACATGAATTCTATGTATCGACACATATCCCTTAAACTTGGGCCACTACATTATTTTGTAAGTTATAAGCCTACTGAAACTTATTTTTGGTCTCGGACAATTCTAATTACCCACAAAATGAGTCTAAAGGATTATAAAATGCTCCCGAAGCCCCAAATTGATTTAAACTTGGTTTTAAGATTCTTAAAAATTGTTTTAACTTTTGAAATTTAAAAACCTTTGAGATTTTTGTTTTGTATGTCTTCCGATAACATTTAATATGCATACCGTACTTCAGGACGAGTAAAGTGTTCCATATCATTTTATTTCATGAAATGTTGTTGATTATTACGAAGAAATCTAGAAGAAGACTAAAACGTATAGATTCTCTACGAAATACCATTTTGTAATACCAAAAAAAACCCAACACGATTTGAATGTTCATGTACAAGTTCATGTACATGCAAATGTTAGCATACTTCCAACAAGGACATAGTATCACATTATCTTCGTTTGCATTTTCAAAAGAAACAAAAAGAAGTGTACTTGATAAAGTCTAAATTATAAAACAATATAGTGTATATTCTTTTATGTTTTTATATTTAACATATTATGCAATGTGATAAGTTCAATAGTAGTTACCATTAGTATATTCTAGTTACGAAACAAATATGTTTTTAGTTAACAAAAAAAACTTTGGGTTGTCCGATTAATTTAACTCTACACTAAGGGTTCTTTTGGATAGGCGTTTATTTTCAGTATGATGTGTTTAGGTTTCTTTTTGCCTCACATTATAGTATTCCTACAATATTTAATCCATCGTCACTTCCGTTTTTATACTAATCGTAGATAAATGCACTACCCATCTAAATAAATTCAAAAAAAATACTACTTATTATTAAGCATATCCAAATAAATTCAAAAGGTTTAGAGAGAGGTACTATTCATGACAAGGATTAAGATAATGGCTTGGCTCTATACTACTTATCATTAAGAAGATCCAAATAAATTCATAAAAAAAGGAGCTATTCAAATATCAGCAAAAGAAATAATAAATAAAATTTCAAAAATAATTTTAGGAGGGATGGAGGGAGTATGTTAATGTCACAATTCATGTAATTTTAAAAGAAAAAAAGCAAGTACTAATTATAATCACTGAAAATTTCAAAATAAATGGACCTGTTGTTTAATTATAGTCAGTCAAAACAACATTAAGCGATAATATCATGTCAGATCCCTATCTAATTGCCATTTTTAAATTTATATTACAATTATTTTCCATCCTTACTTAATGCCCATTGTCTCCGACTTCACCCCATTCTTTTAGCATGAAATATGAATATCTGTCAAATATATGTAAGTAACGAAGAGTTCCCTTCTCCGCTCTCTCTTTGAACCAGACATCCTTAAAACTATTTGGCATGAGAGAATATTCCAGTAATGACATGTGACCACGTTTGTAGTCAGGACCAAAGGAAAACCTTTGAATAAGCCTGTTTTCTTTAAGATATATGGAAGAAAACGAAGACAATTTGGAGGATGGATTTGTCTAGCTATCTATACTTTAACAATGCGTCCCTCCCTCGAAATTGGAAAGAAGATGTTGCCGGTAATAGCCAAAGAATCAACCAGGGTTCAGAAACTAGCACTTCATTTACTTACAGGACCATCATCCCCTTTTATTGCCAGACTATTGTCAACCCTCTCCTCTAACCCAAATCCAAGCAAAAACCCACCTCGTACTTCCACTGCTGAAGCTAACAAAACCTTTCTTCCGACAAATGTTCCATCTTTGCCACAGTCATTCGCTCATCAAACTCTTTTGCATAGTTACCTATCCTCTCAACTTAAGTCACCGCCGAATCTTTCTGAAGCCAAAAGGTTACATGCTATTTTGATTGTCAATGGATTCTTAAACTCCGTCTATGCTGATAAGTTCCTTGGTTCACAGCTTGTTAATGTTTATGTTACCTTTGGCTTCTTACAAGATGCACTGCTTGTGTTTGATAAGTTGCCCCAAAGGACTAATCTTGCATGGAATGCAATCCTGAGAGGCTTTCTTGACGTGGGTCGCTTTTCCAGGGCAATTGAGTTCTTTCACTTGATGGTTAGTCAAGGATTGATTCCTGATAATTTCACTTACCCACTTGTTTTCAAGGCTTTTACTGAGTTGAATGATCTTGAAGAAGGTAAGAAGCTTCGGGATTTTATTCTACCGAATGAGAGTCAATATGATATGAAACACAATGTTTATGTTGAATGTGCCATGATAGATATGTTTGCCAAGTGCGGCAGTCTAAGTGAAGCCCGAAAGATTTTTGAAGGAATAAGAGAGAAAGATTTGGCATGCTGGAGTGCACTGATCTGTGGGAATGTGCAGAGTGGAAAGTGGCTCGAGGCGTTGTCTCTATTTAAAAGGATGGTATTAGAAGGCCTAAGACCTGATTCAGTAATTATGGCTGCCATTCTTCCAGCTTGCGGCCGACTGGAAGATATGGAAATGGGACTGACCCTTCACGGATGTGCTATAAGGTGTGGTTTTAACAGTGATTTGTATGTCTCTAATGCTCTGATGGATATGTATTGCAAATGCAGTGCCACTCATTTTGCCTACTCTTTATTTTCTAAGATGGACAATAAGGATGCAGTCTCTTGGAGTACCTTGATTGCTGGTTATTCACAGAATTGCCAGTACCATGAGAGTTTGCAGCTGTATCTCATGATGAATGACGCAGAAATAAGAACGAACGCAGTTATTGCTGCAACTGTTCTTCCCGTATTGTCCAAGCTCAAACTGTTGAAGCACGGAAAGGAGATGCATGGTTACATCCTAAAACAAGGGTTTGAATCTGATATTGTTGTTGGAGCTGGACTGATTGAATTTTATGCCAATTGTAAGTCAATGATTAAAGCAGAGCATGTTTTTAGGGTAATGTCAGACAGGGACATTACATTATGGAATTCAGTAGTCGTTGGATATTCTTTAAATGGTGAGATTGATATAGCATTTCAGATTTTTCAGAGAATATGGGATTTCAATCTCAAACCAAATTCGATAACCCTGGTCAGCATTCTTCCAATTTGCACAAAGATTGGAGCTCTGAGGTATGGGAAAGAAATTCATGCCTTTGCAACCAGAAGTGGTCTTGGAACAGCAATTTCTGTTGGAAATGCTCTAATAGATATGTACTGCAAATGTGGGAGTCTTGAACTTGCAGTAAGAATTTTCAATCAGGTGAAGGAAAGGAATATAGTGACATACAACACAATAATCTCTGCTCATGGGATTTATGGGCTCGGAGAACATGTTTTTCAGTTCTTTGAGGAAATGAAGGAGGCAAGAATTAAACCCAATAAAGTCACATTTATTGCGCTCTTGACAGCTTGCAGTCATTGTGGTCTTGTTGATAGAGGCTGGTCAATGTATCATGCTATGGTGTATGATTACAATATTCCACTAGACATGGAACATTACTCGTGCATTGTGGACCTTCTTGGTAGAGCAGGGCATCTTGATGATGCATATGATCTTATAAAAAAAATGCCAGTGGAACCTGACATGAACATTTTGGGAAGTTTGCTTGGTGCCTGCAGAGTTCATAATAGGGTTGACCTGGCTGAGTGTTTAGAGAAGCATATTCTAGAGAAAAATCAGAAAGATTCAGGCCATTATGCTCTGTTATCCAATATATATTCTTCCACAGGAAGATGGAAAGATGCCCTGAAGGTCAAAACAATGATAAAAGAGAAGCGTCTGCCAAAGAGACCTGGAAGTAGCTGGATTGAGGTAGGTTCTAGAATGTATATGTTCCATGCTACGCAGTCCGAATTAGGTAAGATTCAAGACATTTTGGAAACGCTATTGTTGGGGATGAGGAATGAAGGATATATGCCTGATCCAAGTTTCTCATCTGATGATCTTCAGTATGATGTTAATGATTTGACAAATTTTGATGCTAGCTGAAAGTGTTAACAATTATTTATTGAAGTGAAGAACTCTCAAGCAAAAACTGCTCGAAAATGAAGTTTTTATTCTATACCCCTTGTGGTAATGTACAAAAAGAAAATAAATAAATAAAAAGTTGCAATCTCTTGCAAACCATTACCGGGGTGAATTTTTCTTGGGTAACTACTTGTTCTGACAGTCTTCAGTGCCTTGATTTAGAAAAGTGGCTACTCATTCTTTGAATCACACTGGATTTTGAGCCGTTTAGCTCTTCTAACATATAATCTGTCGTAGCTTGGTAAATCACATTTCTGCTGATAAAAGGGGCCTTCCATGGATGATCTCATTCCTTAACTGTAACACTCCATTTTCAAATCTTGGGTGTGAAACGAATGGTGCAGAAACAAGCCAATACTTAAAGACGCTTGAGGGTCTCCCATATAGTCCACTGCGTCAGAAAAAGATTATTGAAATTAGGCTTTGCATTAATTGATGGTATTAATAGTCAGACCCTCTCGTTTTGTTGCATGAATAGAAAAACGCACACAAGGAAAATGAAATTTTGAAACTACAATGTCAACAGAAAAATAATGATGAATTACATGCTAATTGCCAAATGGGTGGAAGGCTTTTCTATGATCTTTTGGAAGTAGTCTCCATTATGAGCGCAATTTTTACCATGCATCTCTCAAATAAAATAAAGTAAATAATGTGATTTTCACTATATAATATTTTACTTACAATTCATGGGTTTCATTAATTGAATAATATTATTAAAAATATTTTGAAGACTTATAAATAAATATTTATAATTTTATTTAATTATTATTTATAAATTATTTACTTTTTTATTTTATTTAATAATGAGATGTTATATTTATTCACTAATTAAGGATAAGATTCATGCCAAGACTATGTGTAAAATATTATTTCTTCATCTAATGCACTCATTTCATGCATTAACATAATATTGCCAATGCTACTTTGGTTTAATTGCAAGAACAGCAATTACCATTATGCAGGTGAAGTCGATTATAGTTGTAAATTTTAACTTTAAAAATTATATATAAAACTAGCATAATATGTAAATGGCAACTGGCAAGTGGACAAACCTGATGACAGGAGGCCAGCGAGGAGTGCTTTTGGAAGTCATGAGAAATGGAATTGGTGTTTTCATTGAGTTAATGTGTTGGATATGAATCCTTAGATGTCGAAAGTGGATTAGCACCAACTAGAAGATCCACTTGCGCCGCAGGAGCAGCAGCAGATTGCGAAACCACAGCCGCAGGTGGCTGGACGGACTGTGGGGTGAAACTGGCAGCCGAAGATAAAAAAGGTGAATGTGACATGGACCTTAGTAACATCTGATCAGGGAACCCAAGCATGTTGAGTCTAGCTTCCGGATTCCCAGGCACAGCTGGGGCTCCTGTCATTAGTGAAGTTGGGAACTGAGGTGGGGCGCGGCACCCAAGACCCATTTGCATTCTCATACCCATCCCAAGTGCCATAGGAGAATACCCACCCAAATGCTGTGCGTTTATATGTTGCATTGCCGAAGGCAAAGGGAACATCATCGGTGGCATATATACCCCATTTCCTATTGACATCATCTGTTCCAATATCCCATGGTTAACGCCCTCATTTGACTATATGAATCTAAAAAAGAAGAAAATTGTAATGCAAGCAGTAGAATGGCTATACCTGAACTTGAAGCTGAAGGGCCTTTAAGTACTCGATTGCTTCATCAAGCATCGAAGCTTTATCCACCTAAGTCACACATCGGCCGGAGTAACCGAGAGAAGTCAAAGTTAGATAATAGTAGAAAAGCTTAGAACAAAAGGTTGAAGGAGTGAATATGGATTTTTGTACTTACCTTATTACAGTTGGGTATAAGCTCTTTCAATGCACGCATCTTCTTGTTGATTTTATCTCTTCGCCTCTACATATAAGCAGAAGATACCCAAAAGCTTATCAGATCGTTTTTTTTTTTTTCCCTTTTTACTTTTCAAAATATTAGTTAATTTTTCGTGGTTGGCTGCTACTGATCTTACCCGTTCAGATAGGTTGTGAACTTCTGTTTTTCTCTTTCTCTTAGCACCTTTGCTTCCCCGTGGAACTGGCGCTGCTTTTGTCGTTCCCTCGGCTTCTTCCATTGTTGTATTCTGTACCACATATGGACATCCTTTGAATTAGAATTATGTTCACTGTAATATTTTATATTTTCTTATGGACAAGATAATACATACTTTACTGATATCAGTGTCTTCAAATCTCCTTTTAAAACTGTACGCGGGACAATTTGAAGCCCCACGGGAACATAATGAAGACGATGCCACCATTTGGTCTGGATTTCCCTTAAAAGTTGTATCATCCGGCGCTAATCTCGTATTTGGAACAGCTTCGGATTGCTCATCAGGGAATGATTCTTTTAGAGGCTCAGAATCTGATAACGTTGGCCTCATTCGCTTCGCCATGAAATCACCTTCATTTCCTAAGGGAATATTGCTACTCATTGGAGGCGCAGATCTGACATTATTGCCTTGTAAATCCTCAGCACCTGCAGCCAATCCTGGAGTGCTCATTGCACCAGAGCTTGCATGGTTTGATCTTAAGATGGAAAAGTTCACCCTATCTTTTTCCTCCTTTGATCCATTAAACTGCTGCAAGGAAGAGCAAGGTACCTCGTCTTCTACAAGTTGCTTGGGCACGTAGCTTGGTTTTAAACGATTGAAGTTGTTTACTGGAACAATATTAGCATCCACGCCATGACGATCCAGTTTTGAGAGACTGGAGAGACCTGATATGGGATGGGCGAAGGAGGAATCTGCAAACCCCCCATCCTTTGATCCATTCGCAGTAGAACGCGATGAGAACGGGGAACTCTTTTGAGTTACCTTGGACGATAAACCTCGAATGAGAACTTGACCATTTTCCCATACCAGCTCCATGAAATCAGGATCGCGCCTGCATTATTAGAAAAAACTTCAATCAATAAATTCAATACATATATAACAAAATAGTAGAGCTTGGGGGAAAAAAACAAAGAAAATCATACATGGAAGGTACATTAGGCAAGTCAGATGTCATCCTTGGTGTTTGCAGCTGAATGTAGCTAGCCTGCCTATCCTACATCAATAATGCTCAACAATGAGATTCTGCCAACAAATTAATCTCCATTTTCATGACCAGGAGTCTTTTTTTCTCTTTCCAGAGGAAGAACAGCGGTGATAAAAGGACAAGGGAAAAAAGTTGAATGGAAATCATATAGATGGTCTTTCTGTACTACCCAACCAACGAGAAAACCCCACATAGACATGTTTAGAGGGGGCTCTTACCTGCCAAGGCACTGGAAATCCTAGAAATGAATGACAGTGAAAATGGGAATCAAATCAAGCACTAGAAATAGTGGGTTCTTTGTAAAATTATTATACAACACTGATAAGACGGTGGGATTTGGATGAACCCTGTGGTGAAAAATGAGGCGTCCATAAAATATTGAAGCCTGTCTAATCTTAAATATGTTGTTGCGTGGAGGTTAGGTATCCACACTGGAGGAGGAGGACAAGTTCATTGACCCACCAGCAAAGAGAAGATATTCCTAAAAATAATTCGTCATTTTTGAGATTTTTGGGACCATTAAATTGTGGTATTTTAACTAATGACTCACTCCCTGGAAAAAGAGAAGTTTCTTCAATGTAAAGGGAGCTGGACCATTTCTTTTGATCGGTTCCTAGGCAGAATAGAAGCATCTTTAGTCTCCCCCCCCAAAAAAAAAAATAGGCAGTGGAAGCGAAATAGAAGAGAAAGAGATGTTCTTGAATGGTGATGTACTGATATTTGACTGGCTTTTAAATTATAAATACAAATAAAATATCTTGTCCTTTCATGTCTTATGGTAGAAGCTATGGTGATAGACAGCATTTTAATTTCATTTGGCCGCAAAGTCCCCTTCGATTTAGAGGCCAACTTATAGATAGGAATTTTAAGAAAGAAAATAAATTTTATTTTTAAATTGAAATTTGGATTCAAGTTAAAAACTTATTTTTTTTAATTTTTGAAAAAATGTTTTTTAACGAATTTCTTTTATCTTATTAAATTTTTTATTTTAAAATATCATATTCAAAATAATATTCTTTTAAAAAGCATTTTTTATAGTAATAATAAACATTATCAAATTTTTCAAAAAACAATTCAATCTTAAAAGTAAACCAATCCTTGAATTTTTCTTATTTTATTTGTTTGTTTATTAAAATTAAAAAAATGATAAAAATTAATTTAGTATTTGTTTATACATTCTGTTATTCATACACTTTAAAACAATATGATATGATATTTTATTGTTTTCTTTTGTGAAATTATATGATATTTTATTATTGAATTAAAAGTGATTTTTTAATTCAAAAGAGAAGTGAATTTTTAAAATTATCTGATTAATCATACTATAAGTTCATGGTAATCGACAAGAAGCATGCCAATGGAGGGAGAGTGACGAATCATCTTTCATTATCTTGAAACTAAAAATGAAAGTTCGTAAGCTGAGTAAGACGTGGGCAAACTTTTGTATGAGCCCATAATGGAATCTAAGACACTCACGTGGGTTTGGGGGGTCAGGACCAGGACTAGCCACAGTCCAAGTGGAGCCACCGCCAAGTGGCGACATGTAACCCAATTTATCAGTTAGTCACCACCTTTGAATTTCGTATCAAAATCCCTTCACTGAGGAAGAAGAAAAAAGAAGAAAGCGTGTACTTCACGTGATTACCAATGGTTCACGTGGCCCATGTTTCCTTGTCTTTGAACTTTAAAAATATATATTTTTTCCTTTTCCTTAGGATAAAATTTTCCACTTCCAGGCAAGATTTAACAAGTGTAGACCAAACAAAACCGTGACCAGCCCTTGAATAAAAACAGAGGGGCAGCGACAGTTCTAAGGAAGGAAGGGGCTGAGGCCACCATAATGATGATGATAAGGAAAGTCCCCAACTCAACGGACATTAAAGAAGTGTCAGATGTAGAACCTAATCTAATCTCATGTAGAATACGCCCGAAATACTTTTAAGTCTTCCGATTTCAAGGCTGACGTGTGTGCCTTAGAAACCCCAGAAAGTTTCTGCCAGGGCCTCTTGTAATAGTGCTCAACCTAACAAAGACTCCACACTGTTCAAACACTAATGAAAAAGACCGGAAGTTATAATTGGTAATCAATTTCGTTACATCACACCAAAACAGCATATGGTGGGGGCGTGCAGTAGGAAAATAGAATGAGGAAAAAAGAAGAAAATCAAAGACTTATATCTCACCATGATTGTAGATGTAGTTGCTTAAATCATGAACAACAGCAGGCCCTGGACAGGAAGAAGATTGTAAGTTAAATAATGGAACACCATAGTTATAAATGCCAAAGCTCCCGCAAATGCAAGTTACAGGCCACTCGGAAAGCAAAATGATATGTTCACTATTACAGATAAGGTTCTGTTGAACAATTGAGAGATGGACAAGGTATTAGGAAAATTTTAGGGACGGTAAAATTTACAAAGTCGACTTCTTAGTACCTGGGACAAATGGAAGTCTGCTCATCGGACCTCTTTTGGTTCAGTATTTACTGTCCTTCAAGCACTCGGCTATTACATGTTTCAGCTGGAGCATCTTTTCCCTTGCTGACTGCATTAAGTTAGAATGATAAAATGTATTAATCAACCAATATAAATTTATAACCAAGAATTTATATAGTCTACAAGCTCCATCTCAAGTATGAGGACTCCACATAAGGTGAGGAAGCAAGTAGCAACAGTATCCCAGTATAAACTCTCGTCAAATATAATAAGCTTCTTATTTAAGCAGGCACTTAGCGAGCAAATTCGATAGAAGCATTATACTCAACAGCATAGATTTCAAGCCCAAATGACTCCACCGTCTACTGGCCCCCCAGTAATGTACCTAACCTTCTCACCAAGGTCAGCTAACTGTGATGTATGGCTATATTCCACAACCAAGTATTTTGGCCAGTAGATACGCCGCATAGTGGATGGACTGCACAGACCATACCTGAATTATGGAAAACCAGTGCTAAACTTCCTTTTAAGTTATTATAAACAGAAACAACAAACGTGCCTCATGTACAGAAGTGATTCTTCTTTCAGCATTATTAAGTTGGATTTCAGCTGCTTCTTTAACGTGCATGAGAAGCTTCTGGTGTGATACTTCTGAAAATATGAGACAGAGTCAGGTGTGCAAGATACACTAGAATATTATTTAAGCATTACACTGTTAAACATATAATCACATGCACCGGATTTTAAATTTAAGAGTTTGTCACTTTGTTGTTGATCAGAAATCTAGTTAGAACCTTTAATGCTTCACTGTAACCTATTTTGGCCACTAAAGTCGAGTATTGAAAGTTCAAGTGTTCAAACTTCAAATGGGACCTAGAACACCGTGTTTCTTTAATCAAGTATAAAAATTTCTTTAGTCTATTGCTTATAATTGGGATACATCGCAAGATCCTGGTGACTTCATATCCAAGAACCTCTAGGACAATTAATTTCTCAATACTAAAAAGCCTTGCATAAAAAATCATGGACTGAACCAATGTTATCCCAGTGAGATGCCCCAAGAAGCATTCCATGTCCACCAATTAAAACTTTCATATAAATTTAGCTTCACCACAAGATCACATGCAAGTAACGAAGGACATCATCTTATGATGGAGAAAATGGGGTTCACAGGTTTGTAAACAGTCCTCACATTTTGGCTTAAGCAAAATGGAAAAACCTACACAACAAGATGCAATAATGCTCTCATGTTTAAGGAATTTATTCAAATTAAATAAAGTTCACATACTTTGTTTCTTCATGATTCCCTTTAACTCAATTTGGTGAGCTTCCATCCCTTCAAGAATACTATTGCAGTCCAAGAGATGATGATGGATATCCTCCTTGAAGTTTTGAAGTATCAGCTTTAATTGTTCTTGTCGCTCTGTGAAAAGTGGAGCAAATAAAAAGGAAAATCAAGGCCTTCTTGAGATAGAATTAAATTACCAACACAAATAACTAAATACAGGGATTCCATAAGACCAAAAGCACTCATGTATGGAGTTTATTATGATTTGCTTTCCACCACATATCAGGAATCATCTTTTACAGAAAATAGGATCATACTTGATCTTTTGTTAAATGTAGTGTGCTCTCAGTAAAAGCAGACAAGATGACTAATGTATCAGGGAAAACTACATTTAGATAGCATGCCTCTTAAACAACCTCGCCAGTGATACATAACCCATAGATGCATATTTGTGCTATCAGAGTGGACATACAAACTTCGAGGCTAATTGTAATTCATTGTGCCATACCTTCGAATTACAAGTAGATAGGCACTTATTTGGGGATGTTAGTACGTAAAACCAAGATCAGTGAGATAAAAGTAATAGTCAAAGACATTATACAAATAAGCTATTAGGACCCATGACATCTAATTGAAGTCGATCAAGTTATTCATTAAATTCAAACTGTCACCTTGCAATCTTGTTTCCAGGCGTTTCTTTTTTGTTTTATTGAGACTAGTTAGCTTCCCCCTGAAAGATCATGGAAGCAAAGGTAAGTATCAACATGTTGGATTTGCAAGACTTCCAATTTTAAATGCATACACATCAGATTCAATCTCAGACTGAGCATTCAGCAACAGTGAATTAATCTCCTCAGAAATGGACACCAAAATCTCATAGGACTTCTTGCTAGTAGTTGAATCCATTTTCCTTTTAAAGGTTTCTAAAGCTGAAGCAAACAGTGTAACAGCCCTGAAACATTGCCAAGAAAACCTCAACTCAATCAAGAATAAAGGTGATAGTCCACAGATTGTATCAGCAGGTATTTCCTAATCTTTTCTTAGATATAAATGAGAACCTTGTCAATTCATCCTCTTGGTCCTGTTCTAAGGGTTCGTGGAACCAAACACTTTCTCCAATCCTTGTCCCTTGGGAGAAAAATAGAGAAGAAACTACTTTAGAACGAAGTACTGTGAGAATAAGAAGAGCATGTAGATGTTCAAATGTTAAGAAGTTGTACCTTTTTGAGAGGCTGTGGTAGGAGTGCATTCACTAAGTGTGATATCTTCATGGTTTCGAAACCGTTTGATTGGACAACGATTGAAATTTGGTTTCTCAAAAACATCAGTGTCTAGTGAGATCGGATTTTCTGTATGACCTAGACAACATCAGATAAAGAACCAAAGGATCTTCCATTAAAAAGAAAAATTCAGAAGAATAAGTCGGAAAAGAAAATGCAATTAAGAATTTGTGCTGAACTGCTGATGTATATCACTATATGCAATACAGACTGATTGGACGTTTTGGGTCACTTAAGCCATGGAAATTAATAAACGGAGTCATCAAGTAGATTAATAATCAATCTTGAAGCAATAGCCTATTCTGACAAAGTTAACAATAATTATTCTCCAAAGTGGCAAATTACCATGAATTTCACATGCAATAAAGAAGGCAGATTAGTTTCATGGCATGATGTTATAAAATTAACAGTGGTCAGAAGGTATTGTGGTTTTAGGATATGATTTCTGCTCAAAACATTCATGTTTTTGGCCAACTTGCTCTAACTTGGTTACCAAAAGAAAAAAAACAAAGAATCACAAAGCCATAAGCAGAGGTGCAACATCAAAAATAGAAAAAGGTTTAAAGCTGCAACTGCAACTTTTCTAGCTGCAACTGCAACTTTTCTATCTTTCTACTTTTGAAACATAATGCCCATCCAAAACAAATCAGGTGGAATGTCTTGTAAGCACGTTGGTCAGAAGGGCATATATGAACTCTTATCATCCTAATCAATTGATTATTTATAAGTAACTAAAGGTAAATCATATCCCATACAGAGTTCTCAAAGAAATGTAATGTATATAGCATGCTTCAGAAAAAGCATTCTTGCTACTTACAATTGTATCTTTTAATAATGGGCGAACAATCTTCAAAGCTCTCTGACAGCCTCTCTTCTGATGATGGTTTGGAATGCGCATATCTTTTAATATGTTCAATTCCCATATCAGAATCCTGAAAAATAGTTAAGGATACTGGTGAGTGAGCTTGTGCATTTGATTTATTACAAACAGGCCTTGAAACTTGGAAATTCCTGAAGCTGCGGATATTTCCTGTGGTAAATCCTCTCTCTGATGGTACGGGACTGCATGCAACTTGCTCTCTCTCCATAGTTTTTGGTGTTGGGCTTGGAGAAGTGCTTAAAATAGGTGTTCTGAATCCAAAAGTTGGACTTCGAAAATTGTCCTGGGTGTGCACAACATTCCTTAAAGATATATTACCAAAATCTTCTTGTTTATCCCCTTTCTCTGGTGATGTTGGATTTTCAAAATTAACTGGTTGGTTCTTGTTGGTCACCGGAGAGCTAAAAAAGTGATTTTCTTGCACCCTTTCAAAGTTTTCTCTCCTTTTCTCGCTAAAGAAGCTAGGGGAGTTTTCCATCTTATTACCAAGTACAGAAGTTTTCCCCGCTGGCACTGGAGCTTCGCTCCTATAACTTATTTGCTTAATCTCATCTGCATTACCTTCTTCAGCAAAACAGATCTTACGTGAATCAATTTTTGAACTTTTCTTCTGAATTTTCTTTTTCCTGGACAATTTTGAGCCAGTATTGACAGCACCATCTAGCTTTGTAGATCTTCCTTCTCGAAAAGAGACGATTCTTTCTCGATGTTTCTGCTTGGAGGATAAACCAACTTTAGTCTTGTTTGTTTGCACTTCGGCTGGAGCTCGCTTTCGGGTCAAAGAATTGGTTACTGGCCTCTTAATAATCTGATCAGGATTCTCTGAATCAGTTTCTATGGTATCTGAATTTTGTCTGGGCTTTACAACTGTGTGTCCCATATGATCAGTACTTATCTGTGGTTTTAAATTGTTGGCATTTGCCTCCTGATCTTGTGAACTAGATAGCTGACTTTCTGGTGAAGAAACATTTCCCAATAATTCTTGCAGCTTCATTTTCAAAGTTTCTGTTGGTTTGTTTTGTGTTTTATTTGCTTTGCCCTCTAACACCAGTTTATCCGACTCAGGAACTTTCCCTGCATCTGCTAAATTGAACTCCACCTTCTGTAAGTTGCCATCATTCCTATGTTTCCTTTTGTAGGTGAGGTCATCAATGAAGCTATCAAAACTATTCTGCTTGCTTCTGACAGTCTGTGCATTGAAGGTTTTGTTAGAGAAAAATTGAACCGAATATGTAACTGGCACATCCTTCGCTTTTTTATGTTTCTTCTGTCCAAGGTTGGAAGAGGCGGTCCTTGCAGCAAGAGATTTTCTAGGAGTAATCCATGGAGATTTAACCTGCTCGGCATGTTCAGTTTGCTTCCCCTTAGGGATTGTGGCAGCTTCCCCTTTGTTTTTACCCTCAGCATAAATTCCATTGTCAGGTTTAATTCTTTCTGTGTTTGACTGTTTGCACTCATCTTCTTTGATGTCTCCAAGTTTTCTCTCAACTAAGGAGTCTAAGATAACTCCGACCGAAATCTTCCTAGATTGGCTGGATGGATGAAAATTGCTGCCAAGACTTCGACAGTCACTCATTTGATCCTGAAATATAAATTTGTAGAGCATCAAACAGTTATTTCTAGCAGCAGGTATTGGGGTTGCAACTTGTAATAAGTTACCGGAATCGTGAATGTAGTAATAGCAAATAAAGTCCTGTTAATTTTTTCTATATGAAGCTAAATTCGTTTTCTGAGAGTTCAAAACAAAGTAACTTGCCCATCAAGTAAAACAAGACCTACAAATTGCAAGAACTGGAAATGAAGCTACTAATAGGAAAATCAACGCACATAAATTGGATATGACTGCAAAACCATTAAGTATTATTATGATCCATCAAATATTGTAAAATTAATATGTTAGTCAAGTAAACTTAAAAACAAACTCTGCTAGCAACAAAAATTGTTGTTCTTTAAATTAACGAGTACAAACTCTTTAAGCAACCTTTAGTGCGAACAATTGAAGTTAATAAAAAGAAACAAAAAAGGAAAAGGTACATCTCTAAAACTCTGTTTGGTTACTGAGATACGTGAGAAGTAATTTCTTAGTTCAACTCCACTTCTTAGCTTCGGATAAGCTCAGGAGATCTCTCTATTTGTTTCGTGAAATTTCTAGGATTTTAACCCCATTTTCGTCTGATTTGTTGTTTTCTAGGCAACTAATCAAAATATAAAGAAAAAATCTCAAAAGGGAAATTATCAAAAACGGGTATACAGGCAGCTTAAAAAACCAAAGCACCCCATGCTTCTAAGAAGTAAGATAACAGTAAAACCAAGAGAATTAAATCCATTTTACCACAATCACAATCGTGAACAACAAAATTTGAAAAAGAGAAAAAAAGATCATAAATTCGAATGCCAATTGAGACCCCCTAAGATCAAAGTAGCATACAAAATCTACGAAAATCTTAAATTGAAAAGAAAAAAACGAGAATTGAGAAAAATGTAAGATCTTACTAATCACTTCTCCAGCTGATAATTAAAGAGCGTTGTGATTTCGACTTCTTTTAGGGATTTTGAAATAGAAAATATGGAAGAAATAAGGTGGAATTTTAAGTGTTTGCGGAAGAGAAAAGAAGCGGGAAAAATGGAAATGTGTTAAGCTTCTTAAAATCGAAAATTTCAAATTGCAACCTCGGTTGCGCACTATTTTATTAAAGTAACTCAAAAAATTTTAATATTTATAAAAATAACTCAGATTCAAAAACAAGCATTGAAATAACTTGAAATAAATAGTAAAATTAGATTTTGGCATATCAATTACCGGCACCAACTCGTATTTTAGACCAATGATTGCCTAATAATTGTGTCAAACTTTAAAAAATTATTTTTTTAGGTTTTAGTCTGTCAATAGCCGGCACCAGGGTTTTTTTTTTTAAATCGTATCATACTAGTATACAAAAATAACTGTATTTAAAAAAAAAATTTGGTGTTGGCCTGTCAATGGCCGGTACCAAGTACGATTTTTTTTTAAATAAAATTTGAATGCTAGCCTGTCAATAACCGGCACCAACTCGTATTTTAAAAAAAATTTTGGGTGCTGGCCTGTCAATGGCCGGCTCGTATTTTTAAAAAAAAAATTTGGGTGCTGGCCTGTCAATGGCCGGCACCAACTCGTATTTTTAAAAAAAAATTTTGGGCGCTGGCCTGTCAATGGCCGGCACCAACTCGTATTTTTAAAAAAAATTTGGGTGCTAGTCTGTCAATGATCGGCACCAACTCGTATTTTAAAAAAATATCAACTCATATTTTAAAATAAAAGTTTGAGTGTTGGCCTGTTAATGGCCGGCACCAACTCGTATTTTAAAAAAAATTGGTGCTGGCCTGTCAATAGCCGGCACCAACTCGTATATAATAAAAAAATTTGTGTGTGCTGGCCAGTCAATGGCCTGCACCAACTCGTATTTTTAAAAAAAATTTGGTGCTGGCCTATCAATGGCCGGAACCAAACCTTATATATAGTGGTGGTTTGTGTTCTGATAGGGCAAATAGAATGAGAAAAAAAAAATTTAAAAGAGCTAGCAAAATGAGAGCGTTTTGTAGTATATTATCAAATGAGTTTTTTGTAGTGGATTGTAGATAGGAGTTTTTCGTAGTGTACAACTGAATTTTGGGGTTAAATTTTATACTGTCATGTTTTAACGGAGTTAAATTATATACTGTCATATCCACCCTAATGGTTATGCTATTAAGGGTTGATTGATTATTTGCGCCATAGATGGCTAATCGAGTTGCCCAACGCAGATGGACATTATCTATGGTGCAATAGTGTTTATTCCGCAACCAGGTTGTGGTTAGAACCGGTTAGTAGAGTCTCCATGCAAAGGTTTCTTTTTAATTTTATTGACCGTTTCAGACATCCAATTATCCTACACTGATGCAACGTAGACTTGATTCAAGTAGAGAACTATTAATTGTGAAGAAACTACTATTAAAAATAATTGTATTAATTTTTAACAATGTTTGTAATTTTTTATATCCGTAAATTTAATATAGTTGTTTAGGATTTAATGTTTGATTTTTATATTTTGGTGTATGTAAATTAAAATTGCCGTGTATTATTATGTATTCGAATTTTTTTAAATACTTCAAAGTCATTTATTGAAACAAATAATCTTTTTAGAGAAATTAAATTAATATTAAAAAATAAAATAATTTCATTATAAAAGAAATATTTACAGAATAATTTAAAAATAAAGTAAAAATTAACAGAAAAATTTAAAATTGTTGCGATCCCGGAGACGACCCCAGCGCCGGCGTGTAACGGTCCGGATGCCTCTGTCGGTGATGTCGTGCACCTCGTTCAGCCGTTTGGTAATTGTTCGGTCTAGCCTCCGGTGGCCCGTCCGATATACTTAGAAAAGTAGAATAATAATATACACCATAATCGTGAGTAAATGGGTACTGCGTGACCGAAGGTGCCAATGGAAAAATATCCTCAGTGGTGGGTGTACGTGCTTCGGGATGGAGCTCCGGGTGGTATGAAGATGATCCGGATCATGTCGAATGTTGAGGCTCGATGCCGTCACCAAAAATATCCTCGAAAGATGAAGGAATTTCTCGCAGCGGATTCGGATTCAGGTTGTGCGATTATGAGCCGGATGCTTCATATTGTTACTCGAGATCAGGGTTTGAGGAAGTATCTGTAACGACCCAAATTTTTCGGTTATCGAAAAAGTTTATTTTTGGGTCTTCGTTTATGAAAAATGGGTTTATAAATAATTATTAAAAATATTTATGCAGTTAGATGAGTGGTTAATTAAAGTTTAATTAAGTAAATTTAGTCTAATTAGAAATAATTGGTCGAAAGGATTAAATTGAATAGAGAATAAAAGTTTAATTATAGAATAGAAAATTTTTAAAGGATAAAATTAGCAAATAAACCATAAAAGGTGACATGTGTATGATAGAAAATAAATACATGTGTGTTTATATTATTGGTACAAGTGTATATTAGATATATATTTACTTATTAATTAAGTAAAAGATAATTTATTAATTATTTAATGTTATTATTATTAATTATGATGGTGACAAATGTATGGTGGTGGAATAATACATGTGTATGTGTGTGTATAAATACACTTGTAATTTATTTATTTGTTATAATTAGATATTTTGTAATTAGTTATTAATTAAGTAATAAAAGAAATTAAAAAGGAAATAAAATGATGAAAAGAAGAAAAGAAACAGAGAACCAAACGTGAGAAGGGGAAGAAAAAGAAAGAAAGAAAGAAGAAAGGAAAAATTGGGGGTTTGATGCTTGAAGCTAAAATTGTTATTGTGGTCTCGAGAATCTTGGCTAAGCAAGGAAAAATGGCAAAGACAACGGGAGTTAGCTCGAGAAAATACGGTTTGTATTTCTATAATCTGAACTTAGTCATTATTTGTTAAATTTATATACATATGGCAATTGTTGGTGTTCGAATTATGATGTCTTATAATTGAAATGGATTGATTTCCGCATACGATGAATTTATTGAATTTATTGAATTTATAATGATTGGAATTATTTTGGTTGAATTATATAATTTATATGATTGGTGTAAAAACTACAATAATGAGTGAATGTTATATTGAAAATATATTGATTGGAAATATGAGGAAATTGATATAAATATATGGAATTGTGATATTTGAATATTTGATATTAAAATGTGAATTGAAGTGAAAATATCTGATTTTGTGAAATTAAAGCAAATTGTGCTTAAATTGAAAAATATGTGAGAAAAATGTGGCCAAAGTGCAATTGATGTGAAATTGATTGAAAATACGAGAAAGTGATTGACAATAATATGTGTTTCCGAGACCCTATTAACTAGTCGGGCTTAGTGGATATAGTTGGCATGCCATAGGATTGGAAGTGTTCAGGGTTACTTCGACCTCGAGTCGATAAGACACTTGGAGTGTCATATTGCTTCGGATAGATTCGATGAGGTACTGGGTACCACTTTACTTCGGCTAGACCGATGAGACACTGGGTGTCAAACTTTGCTTCGAACTATCCGATGAGGCACTGGGTGCCAATCTGGTGTGTTTGGTTGGATCCGTGTATCCACCTGGGTCCGAGTCAAATTAATAGGGGTAAATATGTGAAATGATAAAATCTGAATAAATGTGATTGAGCTATTAAAAGAAAATAAGAAAGTGAATTTGATTATCTGAATCATTGAATAGAAAGTGAAAAGGGGTTTTGTAATATGAAATGTGAAATAAAAATTGTGCAATGAGATTGAAGGCATGAACCTAAGGTTCATGAATTGTTCATATTTGAAAAGTAAATTGAATAATTATATATGGATGAGAATTGAATCCAAGGTTATTATATTGTCTGAAATCTTGGTGAAAATTCATTGAATCAATTATTTGAATTATGTTGGCTTGGTATGAATTATATATATATATATATATAGTGAAAGTTATCAAGGATAGTAAATTAATATGATATAAATGAAATTGACCGTTATTAAAACGGACTAGAATGGAATATGATTGATAAGCACATAGTTAAATATAGATTACTGATTTTTGAATGGTGATTTGTGAATAAAATTAAGGAAAGTTATACCGATTAGCAAGTGAAAGAAAAGAATAAATAATAATGATTTATTAAAGAATCGAACAATTAAGTTATTGTGTTTATTAAATGATTTGTACAGAATTTATATGGTAAGTAGTTGAAATTTATCTATGAAATGAATAAGTAAATAATTGTGATTGTTATTATGATCTTGAGTATTTATTATATTATTAAATGTTTGGATTATAGAAATACCACTGAGTATACCCATACTCAGCGTACGGTTTGTTTCCGTGCGCAGGTTAAATAAAGGTAGAACGTTAAATCAGCATCCCAGGCCGATCCCAAAGTTAAAAAGGTAAAGTGTGTTAATTGTTAATAGTGGCATGTACCTAGGGTGTCTTATGTGTATGTTATTTTGAAATTGCAAATGTAATGAATGGCATTTGATTAAGTGTTTTATACAAATGAGTTAGGTGGTTTATTTGTGTATTTGTGTTTTAGGGAGGCCAAGGCTTGGTAGATAGCCGCACACGGCCTGGTTAGCAAGACACACGGGCGTGTGTCTAGACCGTGTTAGTTTTAACAGAATCAACCACGGGCAATGAACACGGGCATGTCATAGGGTCACACGGACGTGTCCCTAATTCACACGGGCGTGTAAGCCCTGCACTTGAGAATTACTTTTAAAATGTTCGAAAAGTTTTATAAGTACTCCAATTAGTCCCGAACTACTCTTGACTTATATTTTTGGGCCTCGAGGGTCCATATAAGGGACTGTATGATTGTTTTTACATTATGTTTAACATTTATTTGCGTATAATTTGTATATTGTCCGATAAGTCCGGTAATGCTCTGTAACCCTATTCCGATGACGGTTTGGGGTTAGGGGGTGTTACAGTATCAGACTCGATGTTACCGAATGGCGGAACTCGGTTATTGCGTGGTCGTGTGCTCCTTGGTTGCCATCGAGAAGAATTTGGTTACGCGTCTTTTTGGATCAGCATGTATTAACCTTGGAATATAAAAGGTTTCCCGTGTGCCATATGCCATGCATGTGTGTGGACCTTTTAGTTTCCTTATCATCCACATCTGCGTCCTCTGTATTAACGCGGCTTGAAAACGCCATTTACAACCACTTGACGCTTTCCAACATTCTCTAACGTACAAAGACTGCATCGACTTCGTTACTTGATAGTCCACACCTAACTTCAAGCTAAGTTGTTTTATAGCATGTAAACAGTCTTTTTTGTTATCGAATTGTTGTCCCACAAACAACTCTTCAAGCTAAGTCAAGTAGGTGAGCCGGCACAATATTTGTATATTCTGGAAACTCGCGTGCTACAGCCGCATCAGGATCCACATAGGTCATGAAGGACCCTGGATTATTTCTTATAATTATACCAGGACCCGTGTTCCCTGCCCAATAGGGGTTTGCATTTTCACCCTCCACCGGCCCTTCATCATCTATGTCTTCAGGGATATCATCCAAATCGATGTCACTAAAATCATCGTTTGGATCATGGTGGGAGTGATCATCATTATCGGACCCTTCATCAACATCTTCTCTGGTGGCCAACACCTCTGGATGGATCTCTAGACGAGGAAATGAGTTTTGGATGTTATGCGAACATTCACCGATGTTTTGATTTTCGAGAGTTGGCATTGACCGTCCAAAACCCGACTGATCTTCCCAGGGGACATTAAGATCAAAATCAATTCTAGAGCGCTGGCTTGCTGGAATTACAACTTGAATCGGATCTGATTCAGCTATCTCTGCGAACAACTTAATCGGGTTGGGATTTTCTATCTCACAAGGGCAATAAATTGCTATTATTGTCCCTAGATCAACATCATCTTCAAGCTCCATTTCTGAGAACTTTAGCAGATCAGTTGAACCCGAAAATTTGTAAAATAGTCTCAACATTTGCTTTCCACAACGGCTTGCTATCTTTGTACTAATTTTTCGTTTTAAATCTGATAAAGAAACACACTTGTTGAATCTAATTCCTATTTTTTTCCGACTTCGAAATACACAGCCTTCCTCAGTTGTATTTATCATTTCTCCATCGAAATGAACATAAACAAACAGAACTTGGGAACTCATCTTAAAAAAATTTTGCTTTGTTCTCGACAAAGAAAAAACTAAAATTTTTAAAGTAAACAAAAATCAAACAAAAACTCAAATTGAAGATAATATATATATATATATATTTATATCTGATAATTTTTTTTTTGGTGCAGGCCAATCAATGGACAGCACCCAAAAATTTTTTTTTAAAAAAAATACGAGTTGGTGTCGGCCATTAACAAGCAAGCACCCAAAAATTTTTTTTTAAAAATACGAGTTGGTGCCTGCCATTGATAGACCAACACCCAAAATTTTTTTTTAAATACGAGTTGGTGCCAGCCATTGACAGGCTAGCACCAAATTTTTTTTTTTAAAATACGAGTTGGTGCCGGGTGCTGGCCATTGACAGGCCAGCACCCAAAATTTTTTTTTTTAAATGCGAGTTGGTGCCGGCCATTGACAGACCAACACCCAAAATTTTTTTGTTTTAAAATACGAGTTGGTGCTATCCATTGACAGGCCAGCACCAAAATTTTTTTTTAAAATACGAGTTGGTGCCGGCCATTGACAGGCCAGCACCAAATTTTTTTTTTTAAAATACGAGTTGGTGCCGGGTGCCAGCCATTGACAGACCAGCACCCAATTTTTTTTAAATACGAGTTGATGTCGGCTATTGATAGGTTAGCACCCAAAATTTTTTTTTAAAATACGAGTTGGTGCCGGCCATTGATTGGCCAGCACCAAAATTTTTTTTTAAAATACGAGTTGGTGCAGGCCATTGCCAGGCCAGTACCAAATTTTTTTTAAAATACGAGTTGGTGCCGGCCATTGAAAGGCCAGCACCCAAAATTTTTTTTTGAAAATACGAGTTGGTGCCGACCATCACGCTATCTCCGCGAACAACTCAATCGGGTTGGGATTTTCTATCTCACAGGGGCAATAAATTGCTATTATTGTCCCTAGATCATCATCATCTTCAAGCTTCATTTCTGAGAACTTTAGCGGATCAGTTGAAACCGGAAATTTGTAAAACAGTCTCAACATTTGCTTTCCACAACGGCTTGCTATCTTTGTACTGATTTTTCGTTTTAAATCCGATAAAGAAACATGCTTGTTGAATCTCATTCCTATTTTTTCCGACTTCGAAATACACAGCCTTCTCAGTTGTATTTATCATTTCTCCATCGAAATGAACATAAACAAATAGAACTTGGGAACTCATCTTAAAAAAATTTTGCTTTGTTCTCGACAAAGAAAAAAATAAAATTTTTAAAGCAAACAAAAACCAAACAAAACCTCAAATTGAAGATAAAATACATATAACCAGCACCAAAATTTTTTTTAAATACGAATTGGTGCCGGCCATCACGCAAATTTTTTTTTTAACTATAGGTTGGTGCCAGCCATTGACAGGCCAGCACGCAAATTTTTTTTTAAAAATACGAGTTGGTGCCAACCATTGACAGGCCCGTACCCAAAATTTTTTAAAAAAATAAGAGTTGGTGCCGGCTATTAACAGACCAGCACCCAAAAAATTTTTTTTTTAAATACGAGTTGGTGCCGGCCATTGACAGGCCAGCACCAAAAATTTAAAAAAAAAAAAACGAGTTGCTGCCGGCCATTAACAGTCCAACACCAAAAAATTTTTTTTTATTAAAAATACGAGTTGGTGCCAGCCATTGACAGGCCAGCACTCAAAAATTTTTTTTTTAAAACTACGAGTTGGTGCCGGCCATTGACAAGCCAGCCCCCAAAATTTTTTTTTTAAAAAAATCGTACTTGGTGCTGGCCAATGACAGGCCAGCACCAAAATTTTTTTTTTAAATACTGGTATTTTTGTATACTAGTATGATACGATTTAAAAAAAAATACCCTGGTGCCGGCCACTGACAGGCCAAAACCCAAAAAAAAAAATTTAAAGCCTGACACATTTATTAGGCAATTATTGGTCCAAAATACGAGTTGGTGCTGGCCATTGACAGGCCAAAACCCAATTTTGCTGTTCATTTCAAGTTATTTTGGTGATTGTTTTTTAACCTGGGTTATTTTTGTAAATGTTAAAATTTTTTGGGTCACTTTGGTAAAATAGCCGATATTCTCCTTTAAAATGTGTAAATGACATTATTCTAGTAACTGCCCTAGAAAGGGGTACAAAACAGAAGACTTGATTCGGTTCGGGCAGTAGGGAAGCATAATGTTTAGCCTAGTACTGCGTAGGCGGCTGAGCTGAGTTGTTATATTTCTTGTAAAGAAGAGATTAATTCCAAAAGTAAAAGCCTTTGAAGTAAAGGTTAGATAAAAGCAAAGCCAGAACATGAGATTATGCTTCCACTACGGGGCCTATCCTTGAAGACATTTCAATGCATCGGGTAAAAAACAAAACCATAGGTGGTTTGACACGAGGAAGGGGATTTTCATTGAAGGGAGAGGTGAAGAAACTTTTGAGAAAAGAATTGAAGATACGAGGGTTCTAGAAAAGTGGGGGTGTGTCAGTCTTGGATTTGTTAAAAAGGGGTTAATGTTAAACGTTAATAGGGTAATTTAGAAAAACCAAAAGAAGTCATTGGAGCAGTAAAAAGGGTACGACATTTGAAGCAACATAGATGGTAGGGGTGGTGGGGAACATCAGCTTTTGCTTTTTCTCCTTCTTTTGTTTACTTCCCCAGTTTCTTTGTCCTTTCTTTCCCTCTCCTTCCCACAATTGGCGTTTCTTTTGGTGTAAGCAATATTTCTTGTTCCCTCCTCTTAATTGACATGCATGGCAGATCCTTCAAGTGTTTGGTGATATTATTATTAAAACCACATATATTAATTAATTGTTTTTTAAAAGGTTTTAGTGCACATTATTGATTAATTGTTTTTTAAAAGGTTTTAGTGCACATTCATATTTCTTTTATTCCGCAAGGTTGAATTATAGCCAATAGAAATGATTCATCTTATCTCCACTCATGTAAATGAAATATATATTATACTAATTCATTTAATTTTTTTGAAAAACACTTGTACCAAAGAGTTTAATTATTATTGTCGGTAGTAGATATCTTAGTTACGACAAAAAAAATGAAATGAAAATGGATTTCTTTCTCCAATCATTTAGGTTAAGTTTGAATATTGGAGTATTAGTTGTTGGGAAGGTTTCACTTAAATATCATCATTATTTCACATAGTAAAACAGATTAAATCACTTATTGTTGACACTTATGGTTATGCCAAAAAGAAATGTTGCCATGTGTATCAAATAAATTTTAATTCTATTGATAAATGGATGCCCATATACCTCTCAAAACCTCCAAATTCATTCTTTTGTAACTCTTGTAACCCTTAAAGAATTTATAGGGCACCTTATTTATTTTTATTATGTATTTGCAACTTATAGTGATTGAGGCCCTATAAATAGAGAGCATGTACAAGCTTATTGAATCTAATTAAAAGTAGAATTATCCTTTCACTTTTGTGTCTACTCTTCTCTCTTATTCTTATTATAATTCTCTTGGTTTTATAATATGTTATCAACACAATTTAGCTTAAAAGTAAAATTATTATCTATTAAAGATTACATTTATCCTTCATGATTTTATTTGCAGGGAGTTTTAATTTAACATTTCATATTGGATTTTTTTTAAAGTCTTGAATAATTATAATGATTTTGTTTAATTTGTTGGATTTTTATATTTTAAGTGTGGTAAAAGATTTGATCTCAATATAAATTTTGATCAAAAGTAATTTTATGTCAAATTTTATGGATTGCTTGACATGCTATTGAAACATTAGTAGAAGATAATAAATTTAGGTAAATTTACTTATCACATCACATGCTTATATGTACCTAGATTTTTGTTCATAAAGAATTATTTTTCTTAATATATGATATTTGATAATTGCTTGGTGATTATGTTTGAATGATGATAGATTAATTTTAATGTTATAAATTGATAGATTTGTAAATAGCGATCCATAATTTTATCGATCATTTTTATTAATTAAGGCCTAAGGTTTATCATAATATGTGACTTTGCATCGGTTCTTAATCATCATTAAATTAATTGCTTTATGTGTTTATTTGATGGTATCAATTTGAATATATATATATATATATATATATATTATAAATTCTGAACAACATATGTTTTTGGATTTTGATATCGATATAATTTTGATTCTATGTTCTTAACGTTGGGGTGTATTTGTATCATATAAGTTATTTTGAAATTTTACTAGTGATGAATTTTAATTAGATTCAAAGTATACTACTAGAGCTTTATTTGCTGACTTTTTGATAAAATCATCAAGACTCAATGTCAAACAAGAAAGATATATCAACTTGTTAGATCTCTATCTTTACGGGTTTTTTTCTAAACAATAGCATCTTTAAATATTAAATTGGTTTGATATATGATTTAAATATTTGAGATGGTATTCATTTTTAAATTTTGATTTCATGGGCCACTTATTATTTTAAACATATTATTCGTTCATAAAAATGAATATTGATGGACTTATTTATGTCACTATAATAAGTTCTATAATTAAATAATATATTTGACTAAAACATATTTAGTAGACAAATTTGTATTTGATAAATCAATGAATTTTATGATTGGTCATATTTGATTTAGGTCAAATATAGATTATGTTCCTCTAGTGTCTCTTCTTAATTGGGTTATATAATTTAAAATTTTCCAATACTAATACATGCCTAGTTCCAAAGACAATTTTGAAGAATGTATAAATTGATTTTGGGTTGATACTAATATAGAATTTCAAGTTTAATCGATGTCATTTTTAATTCTTAAATTATTTTGGTTGGAAACATTATCATAAATTTAAAAATGAAAATTATTATGCTAATTTGGCCATTGGCATTTATACGGATCTCATTTGTATTAACCGATTGTTGTTTGATAAGAAGCATAAAAAAAACTTGTGTGGTTTAATTTTATAAATGACTTATATTTTTACTACCATGCAAAAACATGTTACTTTTGTAGAGTTATTAAAGGTAGTTCATACGCTTTATATTATTTCATTTGTTAATTATTTAGAGAAATGATATGATCAATTATAAATGAAAATGTTTTAGTGAACATGAAATGTATTATTTTGAAGAAAAATTCATGCATGTCTACAATGGTTTATGAAATTTTTTTCTAGCACTAGCATTATATCAGGTTTGATATTTTAGATGTCAGTTTTATCCATACATTTGGTTTACAATAATCTCCATGCATGACTTGACTATTTTTTTTCTAGTTAATTGATGGTGCAAAACTCTTGTGAAAATTATTTTAATAGTATTATGATTTGATCCTATGCATTCTTATGGCTAAACAAAATAACGAGTTATTTGTTCCACTGATTCTACTCTATTCCTTGAAGTGAATGTAGCTATACATAACAATTATAAAAATGGAACCTATTGTCATTATTGGCAAATAGATAAGAATATAGAAGATTCGAAATGTTGTTAAATGTTCATTCTTAGAATAGAATGATCAATGATTTATATTAATTAATCATTCCTTGAAGCGGAAGATATCTATATGATCTTATTGGTAAGAAATATGATATATGCTTAAATTATTGTCTGAATTATTTTTTGCACATTCCTTGAAATGAATATTGCATATAATTGTTTGTAAATTATATTTCTTTTATTGAGTTAATGACATTATGGACTTCACATTGATTTAGACATTTCCAAAAGTAAATGTCACAGTACTGCTTATATGTGGATACAAAGTAGAAGGAATAGTAATAAAATTATTAATTACCAAAATTTATATTGATAGTATTAGTATAATTGAAAAGTATGTTAAAGTAAACCAAAAGTTTACTGGTACAAATACATTTACTATTTGGCACGACAAGTTAGACCATTCTAGATCATATATGATATGAAAATTAATTGAGAATCTATGGACATTCATTAAAGAACCACAAGTTTCTTTAATTTAAATATTTCTCATGTGTTGCTCGTTCTCAATGGTAATTGATTATTAAAAACTCACTGGCTAAAGTTGAGGTTTAATGTTTTGTATTTCTAAAATGAATATGGGCCCTATTCAGCCACCATGTAGATGGTTTTGATATTATATGATTTTGGTATATGCTTTTATAAAATAATCATATGTGTTATCAACTTGCAACTAGTCATTTGCGAAATTGCTTGTTTAAATGATTAATTTCAGATTATACAATTAAAACAATTCATTTTGGTAATGCTAGTGAGTTTACGTCCCAAGATTTTAATAATTATTGTATGTCAATTGGGATAAAAGTTGAATATCCACTCATGTTCACACATAAAACTATTTAGTCGAATCGTTTATCAAACACCTTCAACTAATAACTAGATCATTACTTATGAGAACAAATCTACCTATTACAGCTTGGGGATATGTTATTTTGCATGCAGCGGTATATGTTCCAATTGCTCCACTACAACACACAAAGATAAGTCATCATAGGAGGTCAGGAATGTATATTGATATGAGTCTCCTTATATTATTAAATATTTTTGAGCTGTTAATTCGAGATTTAGTTATGACATGAATTGTCAATAATTATGAAATAGTTTCCCCAAAATTAAGGGGTTATAATAAAAAGCTGGATGAATAAAGTACTTGAAATGAATTATCATTGTCTAAGACCCTTGTAGAAAGTAATGTGAACCAGAAGTTCAGCAGATACTTCATTTTACAAATCAACTGCCAAATTCATTTTCTGACCTAAAGAGAATTACAAAATCTCACATACCAGCTAAAAATGCTCCAATACGAATTGATGTCAAAATAGGGCAAATTATTAGTGCAAAAGAAAGTAATTCATGCCTGAAGCATGGAAGACCAGTCAACTCCAAAGATAAAACTTCTCGTAAAAAGAAAGGAGCAAACATTCAAGATGGTCATATAGTGGAGGTGGGGGTTCTTGAAGAAACCCATAACATAACTAACTATAAAACTCAAGAAGAGATTCAGGAACCTAGAAGTGAAAATAAAAATGATGAAAATAAAGAGATCTCGATAAGTTATGTCAATACAAGAAAAAGATGAAATCGGAAAAATATAGTTGTCGACAATAATTTTACTTATAATGTTACTATTGAAATAGAAAAAAATGAAGATCTTGAGCATAAATTTATTGAGGAATGTAGAAATAGAAAAGAATGACAAAAACAGAAAGACACAATTCAAGTAGAATTGAATTCACTTTCTAAACGTGAAGTCTTTTGACCTATCCGTCCTCGCAAACGAATAGGGAGAGAGATAGGAATGATCAACACTTAAGAATTAAAATAATATATAAAAATCACTATATTACTACAAGCGTGACAGGTCAGTTGTAATATTTGTAGTGTTCCAAAGATTGAACCCATGAGAATCGTGGATTGAACAATTTCTAAATAACGTGGGTGTAAAATAAAGAATTCAATCAACTAATTGAAAAAAATCTATATTACGACAAATCATAAAATTAAGAGAAATTTATCTACTTTACTATGTAGCTAAAAAGGACTAAATTGTAAAATATGTAAAGTTATAAAGTTAACAACTAAATAACAATTGGTGGTTGGTTGAAATTGATGTGGTTTACTAATCCTTAAATTAGGGATCCAGATCTCTTAAACTCCTAGAATGGCTCCGTTTTACCTCTTGGTCTCCATTTTACCAAGTTAGACAAATTAATTCGATTATCTCTTGATCTCACCGGTTAACCCGAGACTAATAAATTGGTGCCCAACAAAATCTCCTCTCGTATCACTTGCCTTAATGTTCTCTTAGGATCGTCAATCCTAAGTTTTTAAGTTAATTCAAATTAGCCCAATTTATAACAATTTGGTCATTCATCCAAAAATTAGCTCACCATATCTCTATCAACTAACCCCTTCAAAGGTTTAGCTACCCATGCTAAAAGTAAAACTAAAACAAAATAAATGAAAAGCAAAGAAGCCATTAAAGTAAAGCTTCAGAAAAATATAAAAGTTGAGATTTTTATGCAAGAAAATCTAAAAGCCATGTAAAGAAAAGCATTCAACAAGAAAATCTAAAGCAATAAACATAAAAGGAGCAAACTTTAACAAATACAAAAGTAAAAGAAACTGAGATACATTAAACTAAATTTGAAAATGTCTTACAACCAAGGTATATGAACTAAAGGTGCAAATAAACTTAAAATGCAGTGATAACTAACTTAACTAACATTAAGAATAACTAAAATAAGAAGAAAAGTTGCTAGGAAATGTAAAATCTACAGCTAAGGAAATGAAAATAAAAAACTCTGAAAGAAGAATAAGAAAAGTTAAGAGAAAAACTAGAAAAAAAACTAAGCCTAAACTAAGGTAATAGGGCCTCCTCTCTCTTTCATTCAAATTTTGGCTGATATAGCAACTATTCTAACCCATTTTGTGTGCCCAAAATACCCTTGAATGAGTCTTCAATGATTGGTGTTTCGGGTGGACAAAAACTACCCTTTTTGTTTAATTTTGTCCCCTCACGATATCGGTATCGTGATACCAAATAAAAGGATATCGCGATACCTCAGATAATTTTAAACTTTGGGGTTTTCTTGAAGGGTGGATATCTCGATACCACTAAAGGATAGTCTCCAATTCCTGAGTTTATTGGAGGTATCACAAGGTTTGGATATCGTAATACCCTCTCTTTTGGTGTCATTCTCGCTCATTTTCAACCTACAACACGTCCGTACATCACTCAACCATACATTAGGGCCCCCAACAGCACTATTGGCCAAATTAGGTCCCAAAATAAGTAAAAATAAGAAATTTAAACTTATTAACTTGAAATCTAAAAAATACGAAAAACTACGCAAAAGACGCTACTTTGCTTGAGAATAAGCTCGTTAAGTATATCGGGAAAAAATTATCATATCAAATTACGACATATCATAGTCCAAACACCTGAAGATGTAAAGCTAGTAGGATGTAAATGGGTATTTGTGTGAAAACAAAATGAGAAAAATGAATTTGTAAAATATAAAGTACGAGCAAAATGATTTTCGCAAATGCTCGACATTGATTACGAAGAGACATATTCTCTTGTAGTAGAGATAATCACGTTTAGATATCTTATTACTTTGGCGATATGTGAAAAACTTGATATGTATCTAATGGATGCTGTTACAACCAATTTGTATGGCTCACTTAATAGTAAAATTTATATTAAAAAATCCCTGAATGATTTAAAATCTCAAAAGGATATAGAGTTTCTCGGGAAAATTGCTTGATAAAAATTATCTAATTTGTCCATATAACAACTTGGATAAGATTTTGTGATGATTGTTGTTTATATTGATAATCTAAATATTATTGGAACTCTTGAAGAGCTTTAAAATGTAGTAAATTGTTTAAAGAAAGAATTTGAGATGAAAGATTTTGGAAAAACAAACTTTCATCTTGGCCTACAGATCGAGCATTTAAAAGATGGAATTAATGTCCATCAGTCAACTTATACTAAAAAAATCTTAGAGAAATTTTACATAGATACAGAACATCCATTGAGTATCCTAATGGTTGTACGATCGTTAGATGTGAATAAAGATCAATTTCTTCCTTGCAAGAATGATGAAGAGTTTCTTTATCCAGAAATACTCTATCTAAATGTCATTGGGGCATTGATGTTGTAACACCCCTAACCCATATTCGTTGCTAGAATAGGGTTACGGAGCATCACTGAAATTTATAGATCAAATACATGCATTTAATATCATTAAACATTTATATCAAAAACTAATCATAATAAATTATATTGTCCCTTATATGAGCCCTCGAGGCCCAAAATACACATTAGAAACAAGTCGGGACTAAACCGGGTACTCAGCAAATTTTTTAAAAAATATCAAAATTTTTCAAAAGAGTAGGTGGCACACGCCCGTGTTGCCAAGCCGTGTGTCTTACATTGTCAAGAGACACGCCCGTGTCTCAGGCCGTGTGGACATTCAAAATAGGGACACACAACCGTGTCCCAACCCGTGTTCAAATTAGGGTGCTCTCTAACTTGGGTGACACGGCCAAGCTACACGCCCATGTACTAAGCCGTATGAGTATATTGACTTGCATTAAATAAGTGTAGGGGCCACATGGCCAAGTTACATGCCTGTGTGTTAGGCCGTGTGGAAAATTTTAGATATTTTGTTTTTGCAATTTACAAGATGCAGGGGACACATGGCCAAACCACACTCCCATGCGCGAGGCCATGTGTCACACACTGCTGAGACACATGCCCGTGTCTTCGCTCGTGTTGACGAAATAAGCTATTTTCAAGCCACATTTCTCACTCAATTTTGTGTCAACCTACAATCAACATTATACATATTAATAAGCTATATTTAGGCATCCAAAACAAGCCAAAATAAGTGGCTTGATAACGACTCGCGATATTAAGTAATAAAATTTATAAAACTGATCACACCAAAACTAACTAATATCACGATATTAAAGGCAAGCGCACCTATCGAACAATAGTATAGTTTAGTGGCAAGACCGAGTTATCGTACCCAAGGGAACCAAAAGTACTAATACTTACTTCCTTTCTATTATCTAGCCTAAAAAATAAAAGAGGATTGATTGGAACTAATTCTAAAACTAACTAAAGTGCACAAAAAGTAAATTAGGGAAAACTTTAGGGAAAAACTAATTAATATGAGTAATACTTAAGGGAGAATCCACCTAGACTTCACTTGTTATTGACTTCTTGAACTAGACGATTTATTCACTTGACTTGATCCGTAGAGATCCTTAATTTATGCTAAACCCTCCTTCAAGGTGAAGAGCAACTAGGCCTAGGTTGTTAACTAAAGCTTCCTTATTAATTAACACCCTAGGTTGTATTAATTCGATCTATGGTTCCCCCTATTAGGTTTGACCCTAATCCGGCAGATTTATGTCGCCCTATATCTAGGGTTGCATGCAACTCCGCTTAATTATGGTAGATCTGCTCTTAAAATAGGGACTTTTGCTCCTCTGCCTAAGCACATCAAGTTCTTGAAGTAATACCTAGGATTATTAAATCAAGAATGAAGAACACATAATTAAGAACAATTCAAGTATTTATCATATAATTCAAGAATAAATAATAACAAGATCTATCTTAAGTTTTATCCCCCTCAAGTATTTAAGGGGTTTAGTTCATAATAAAGAAAGAAAACATCTCAGAAGTATTAAAATAACAAAACATAAAGAACCCAAAAACCCCTGAAGGAATTTAGGGAGATCATCTGTCTTGATGTAGAATTCTGGCTTCTGGGATAAATCAATCGACTTCCTTTGGAGTAATCCCTTGCTTTCACTCCTTGTGTTGGCAGAATTATGGCACTCTTTCTTGAGAGAAGAGAGTATATCTTTAGAGTTGCCTCTTGGGGTCTTTATATAGAGTTTAGAATGGCTTTCTTAGCCCCTAAGTATCCAAATCCGAGTGAAATTCCTCTTCCTCACGACTAGAACACGCCCGTGTGCCACACCCGTGTGATTTCGACAAGAGGCCGTGTTGGGGACTGTTTAGGTGGCACGGCCGTGTGCCCTGGTCGTGCTTGTCAGGGGCTGGACCGTGTGGCACAACCGTGTGCCACGGCCGTGTGGTAACTCCTTGGGCCGTGTCGATTACACATTTTGGCCTATTTTCTCCGTTTTCGGTCCATTTTCCATTCTTTTCTCTTCCCTATACTTTCCTGAGTATAAGATATGAAAAAGAAAGATTAAGAGCACTAATTCTTACTAATTTGATAATAATTCATCCAAAATAAATGCTAACATGGGGTAAAAATATATATAATTTATCATTTATCAAATACCTCTACACTTAAGCCTTTGCTTGTCCTCAAGAAAAATCTCAATCCCTAATAAAGAATCATTCTTCTCAACTTACAATCTTTATCAATAATGTTTCAAACTAATTCACAGGTATTCATACAATGATAATTCAATCAGAAGCACATTAAAGATTCAATCACTCTAAGCTGAGAATTTTATCATTGAAACATAAGTTTTCTCCCTTCTCCTAAGTAATTATCTCTTAATCTTAATTAACAGAAGTTGACATCCTCACTAAAGATTCACTCTATCCACTCGAAGTGTTTAGGGTTCAAAAATTAAGTACTCTCTACTCAACCTGAAAAGTTATTACCATAGGCTTGCAAGAAAATCACATCTCCACCACTATAGATTGACATGATACATCGATCAAAATGTCTTTCAATGGTTGTAATGGGGCTTGGTTAGGGGTGTTGTCACAGGCTACAAAAGAGGGTTAGAATCGAGATTGAACTGAAAAATTATCTAGCTAGAAAAATCTCTATCACTGAAACATATTCTTCGGGTTAATTTTTATGATAACATCATTTTCGCCTTGGTAGCCTTAAAATAGAAATATTCAAAAACCAATTGAACTATTATAGATTACAACTGAACATACATTTTTTTTAAGAACAATTCAAGTATTATACATTAAATTGAAATTTTACAACTTTACAATATGGAAAAGAGAATAAAGCTAGATAATAAGTTCAACTCAAATCTCGACAAAAATAGGGATCAAAGTAATTGAATGGATTTCAACAAAAATGGGTTATAGGTTAATATTAGAGGTAAGTCAAAGAAAAGGTTGTTAGGTTCAATGGGGTTCACTAGGGGTTAATTTATAGAGGTAGGCTTTTGTGGAGTAAGTGGGTTAAATTCTACGTGCCTTTATCATTTCAGTATATCAAATCAATGATGTGGTCTTGACATGTATAATCAAAGCAAGTTCTAGAATAACGATTCAGTATTGACTCACTCAAAGCAATAATAAAAGTGAGAACGAAAGAATGTATGCTCAAAAGGCTCAAAAAATCTCACCAGAATTATGGCTTTTGATGTCACTCCTGCGAATTTCAAATCTCAAGATAATACTTAGAATTAGGGAAGAGAGCTTAAAAAAATTGAGGTTCTCAAAAATTTCAACTTATCATACTTGATTCCCTAATGTTTTAAAGTTTGAATAATCAAAGTACAAGCACCTATGTCTTCGTTCTTAACATATCAATAAAAATCATAAATCAATCAGAATCAATTCCTAAATAGGAGACTGAAGATGATGCTATTAAGAACAATGCAAAATGTTAAAAAAGTTTAGGGATTTCAAAGATTTTATAAAGATTTAAAGTAAGTTTCCCCCCACACTTAAGATGTACATTGCCCTTTATGTATAAAGGTAACATTAGTAGGAATAAAAGTATAAGATCATAAGATAGGGGGAGGTATGAAACTCCCTACTTTGGATGGATTAGTGAGGCGGAGGTGGGAAAAGTTGGCAGTTGTGGCAAGGTGTTCCCTTTTTCGTAGAGATTTGAGATGTAAAGCTCATTTGAAACTGCGAAAGTATTTATTAGTCGTGGGGAATTTGGATCAAGAGAATTTACTCGTTAGAGGTTGGCCGTTAAGAAAAAAATAAAATAAAATAAAGAAAACAAAATACTAAAAATAAATAATGCAAAAGGTAAAATGAGAAAATTTAAAAAGGAAAAGGAAAAGAAAGTTAAAAGAAAAGGTGAAAAAAAAGATCAGTGTTTAAAAGTTAGAATAAAGTAAAATAAAATAAAAATAAGATAAACAATAAAAAATAAAGTTAAGAGGACTAGAGAAATCTAATCCTCTGATGGATCGCGCGGCGGTGGTGGGATGCTCAAGTGCTGGCATATCTGCGCTAAGGTGGCGTCGATATAATCGAGGTGCTGGAAGCACTGCTGCTCAAAATGATCTAGGCGCTCGGATATGTCAGCATGTGTGTCTGCCGTCTGGGTGGGTTATCTGGGGCATGGTGGCTCAGCTGGCTCATCCTCCTCCTGTGGTGGTGGTGGGACATCATCAGCAATGTCCTCTAGGTCCTCTCCCTCCTAGACGAGTCGGAACTGAAGGGGGGTACCTCCTAGCCTCTGCTCTTTCATCCTCATGTGTAACATTGTCGCGATGCCTTAGGGAGACATCTGACAAATCAGGGTGTAGGAGGATGTCTGGGCTGAAGTGTTGAGGAGCTCAAAATACCGGGCCAAGTGTGTGATGTAGGACCCCATGGATAGAACGCCTCAGCGGTGCCTCTCCGTCTGGTGCTGCATGACTTGTGCGATGAAGTATGCGAGGTCAATGACATGTCCGTTCGCTATGCACCACAAGAAGTAGACATCGTGAGTGTTAACGATGCCGGTGCTCTCTCGTCTACCTGTCAAAGTGTGAGCAAGAAGAGCATGAATGTACCTCAGAGATGGTACGAGGGCGGTCGCCTTGCTGACGCTGGGGTAAGTTTGACGTCCTGGGGTGATCTCATTCCAGCAGTTGATGGGCCGAATGTGGATGCGACGAGAAAGGGTGAGGAAGTCCTCGTCCATTATAAATTGCTCTGTGTAGAGCCCAAGTACTGTGCCGAACTCTGGCACGCTGAGGTGTCGCACGAGTCCTCCCAGACGGAACTGGACCGTCCCTGGATCATCAAATCTGGTCATCACCGTCTGAAGGTGGAAGGTGGAGCAGAACTCGAGGGTGAGTTCCAAGTAGGTGGGCTCTATAATCTGAAAGAACTGCTCCCATGGTTCAGTTTATGTGCTCAAGGTCGCCCCAATCTATGCAGCGGCTTGTGGATATAGGTCGGGCTCGGAGGAGTTAATAGTGTTCCTCCTGCGAGGCTTGAGAAAACGTGATGAATGGGTGTCGAACCTCGGAGGTGGGCCTCGATGAAGAACTCCCTGGCCCTTTGTGTTTCTTGGAAACGAAAACGGTAGTTGTCCGACCCCGTGATGACGACATAGTATCTGAAATAAAGTAACAAGTATTAGACCTAAATATTGAAAATAGATAGATAGTAATTTCAATGACAATGTTCCTAATATGAAATGAGGGTTAATCTGAATAGTAAAAATTAATCATTTTGGAACTTGTAACAAAATTAAGGAATATAAGTGTATATTTATACTAAATATATGAGAAAAATGGCATGCAAATATAAATTTAAATGGCATTCAAAAATGAAGTTAAGTGGCATTAATCCTAATGTGTTCTATCTGTATTATTCATCCTAATTTTCCTAATTCCATGCTTGATTAAACATCTAGAATAAAGTAGAATTACATAATTAGATAATAAAAATGAAATATAAATAAATAAGAGAGAAAATGAGAGAATAGAACCAAATTTGATGTTGCACGGTCGTGGGTTAGTCGTGGGGTGGGTTTGCACGGGCGTGGGGCTGTTAATTTTGGGTATGGTGGTGTTTTGAGGGCTGTGGTAGTGCTTATGGTGGTTTGGGAGAGTTTGGATGAGAGAAATTTAGGGTTTTGGGGAAAGAAGGAAATGAATAGTGGCCCTTATTTATAGTTCTTGGGTCACACGGGCATGTCACACGCCCGTGTGAGTCGTGTTTCGCCCGTGTCATTCAAAATTCGGAGGTTTTGGCGCGCCTGGTTCGCAGTGCACACCCGTGGGAATGTTGGACACGGCCGTGGAAGATCGGTTTCTCGTCACTCACACGGTCGTGTGATGAGAGACACAGCCGTGTGCGATCATGTTCGTGCTTTACACGATCGTGTGACATGGTCCACGGCCGTGTGAAATTTGACAATGTCTTCCACGGTCTGGGGACATGGGTGTGTGGAGTTGTGTGAGCCCATGTTGATACTGTAGGGTTGCCACGGCTATGCGGTGTTGTTGGTAGCCCGTGTTGAAGTCGAAAGTTTGCCACGGCCATGTCGCACGGCCGTAGGGTTATATCGGTGGCCCGTGTTTTGGGAAAATTTGTGCTTTGTTTGTACACGACCTCAGTACACGACCGTGTCTCTATTTAAAGGGTTCACATGGCCTAGGACACGCCCGTGGGCTTGGCCGTGTGGTCCTAAATCTCTGCATTAAAAAGGGTTAGTGTGATGCATGAAAAATACTAAAAACAAAATAGATGAAAAATTACTAAGTTAGTGCTCGGGTTGCCTCCTGAGAAGCGCTTATTTAGAGTCTAAGCTCGACTCTGCTTGGATGTATCATGGAGGGATTTCGTGGAGCTGAAGCTCCTCTCTTTTATCTTTAACATTCTCACCTCTATAATGTTTAAGCCTATGACCGTTTACCTTGAACGTACCGTAGTTGGGGTGAGTTACCTCCATTATGCCATATGAAAAGACAGTTTGAACAGTGAATGGACCTGACCACCTTGACTTGAGTTTTCCAGGAAATAATTTTAGCCTCGAGTTGTAGAGTAAGACAAGATCACCTGTTTTAAACTGTTTAGGTTGTTTCAGTCTTTTGTCATGAGGTCGCTTCATGGCTTCCTTATATAGTCGTGAGCTCTCGTAGGCATTACAACGCCATTCATCAAGTTCATTTAACTGCATTAATCGCTTCTTACCTGCAAGCTTAAAATTAAGGTTTAAAAATTTGATAGCCCAGAATGCTTTATGTTCAAGTTCAAATGGCAAATGACAACTTTTTTCATAGACAAGCTTATAAGGAGATGTACCTATGGGTGTTTTAAAGGCAGTTCTATAAGCCCATAAAGCACCGTCTATTTTCCTTGACCAATCCTTTCTATTTGTTTCTATTGTTTTCTCTAGGATACGTTTTAATTCCCTATTTGTTAATTCGACTTGGCCACTGGATTGTGGGTGATAAGGGGTAGCTGTTCTATGGTGTACTCTATACCTTTTCAAGACTCTTTCAAACTGGGCATTGCAAAAATGTGTGCCTCTGTCACTGATAATTATCCTAGGTGTTCCAAATCGAGAGAAAAGTTTCTTCAAAAATCGTACTACCATTCTAGCATTATTAGTAGGTAAGGCTTAGGCTTCTACCCATTTTGACATGTAATCTACTGCTACTAGTATGTACTTATTCCCAAATGAAGTAGGAAATGGACCCATGAAATCAATACCTCATACATCAAATATTTCGCATGAAAGTATATAGTTCTAAGGCATTTCATTACATTGAGAGATGTTACCTGTTCGCTGCATCCTTGAAAAGTGTAGGCCAATAGAGGCCTGATTCGAGTACCTTATGAGCAGTTCTAGCTCCACTGTGATGTCCTCCTGTGGGTCTTGAATGGCAGTGATTTAAAATTTTGTACGCTTCTGTTTCATCTATGCATCTTCGAATAACCTGATCTGCACAAATTCGAAAGAAGAAAGGATCCTCCCAAAAGTAGTTTTTCACATCAGCGAAGAATCGCTTCTTTTGCTGATGAGTCAGCCCTTTTGGGGTTATGTTAGCTGCTAAATAATTTACAAAATCAACAAACCAAGGAACTGTTGCGTCTGCTAAGGCTAGGAGTTGTTCTTCAAGAAACAAATCGTTTATCTTATCAAGGTTCCTAGGCTGCGTGTTTGCTAGCCTTGAAAGGTGATCTGCTGCTAAGTTTTCAGCTCCTTTCTTATCCTTTATTTCCAAATCAAATTCCTGCAACAATAGAATCCATCTTATTAATCGAGGTATTGTATCGGTTTTAGTTAAGAGGTAACGAAGAGCAGAATAGTCAGTATAAACAATGACTTTTGACAAAATCAAATAAGATCTGAATTTATCAAATGCAAAAATAACAGCTAGCAATTCTTTTTCTGTGGTAGTATAATTTGCTTGAGCGGCTGTCAAAGTTCTGTTAGCATAATAGATTGGCTGAAAGTGCTTGTCTCTTCGTTGTCCCAAAACTGCACCTACTGCAAAATCACTTGCATCGCACATTAGTTCAAAAGGTAGATTCCAATCAGGTGAAATCATAATCGGGGCATTGACTAACTTTTCTTTAAGAGTGTTAAAAGAGTCTAAACATTCTTGGTCAAAGTTGAAAAGCACGTATTTTTCTGGCAACTTTGTTAAAGGCTTAGCTATTTTAGAAAAATCTTTAATGAATCTGCGATAAAAACCGGTATGTCCTAAAAAGCTTCGTATAGCCTTAACTGAGTTAGGGGGAGGTAATTTTTCAATGGTTTCAATTTTTGCTTTATCTACCTCTATCCCTTTACTAGAAATTTTATGTCCTAAAACAATACCTACTTGAACCATAAAGTGGCATTTTTCCCAGTTTAGCACTAAATTTGTCTCTTCACATCTTATCAAAACACGTTTTAGATTATTAAGACAAAGTTGGAAAGAATTACAGAAAACTGAAAAATCATCCATAAATACCTCCATGATGTTTTCCACGAATTCATTGAAGATAGCTAGCATGCATCGCTGAAAAGTAGCAGGAGCATTACATAAACCAAAAGGTATTCTGCGATAAGCAAACGTACCGTAAGGACATGTGAATGTCGTTTTCTCCTGATCTTCTGGAGCTATCGGGATCTGGAAGTAACCAGAGAGGCCGTCTAGGAAACAATAATACATGTGACCAGACAATCTTTCCAACATCTGATCAATAAACGGTAAAGGAAAATAATCTTTTCGAGTGGCGTCATTCAGCTTCCTGTAATCAATGCAAACTCTCCATACTGTGACTGTTCTTGTAGGTATTAACTCTTCCTTGTCATTAGACATCACGGTCAATCCACTTTTCTTAGGAACAACCTGCACAGGGCTTACCCAAGAACTGTCAGAAATAGGATAAATAATACCTGCATCTAGAAGTTTAATTACCTCGGCCTTTACAACTTCCTTCATGTTGGGATTCAATCGTCTCTGGGCTTGCACTGATGGTTTGAATTTGTCATCCATTAAAATTTTGTGGGTGCAGAAAGAAGGATTTATTCCCTTGATATCTGAAATTTTCTAAGCTATAGCACGTCTGTGTTCTCGTAACACATAGAGTAATTCCTCTTTTTCTACGATGCTCAGATCGGATGCGATAATAACTGGTAAAGTTGATTCTTCTCCTAAAAATGCATATTCTAAATGATCTGGCAGTTGTTTTAACTCTAATTTAGGGGGTTCAGCAATGGAAGGTTTCTGTCTTAATTCATCACTCATCTTTATATTTTCATAACTTATGTGCCTAGTGATGATTTCATTAGATTCTAACTCCTTCCTTACTTCCTCTATCTCAGTGGTGGCTTCATCTTCCCCCCACCTTGAACAAGACACAATTCCAACGTGTCTGCAAAAGAAAGTTCCTGAAATTTATCTTGAACAAGATGATTAATAATATCAACGAAATAACAGGAATCATCTTGTTCTTTAGAAAATCTTATGGCATCATAGATTTTGAAAACAACTTCTTCATCACCAACTCTAAGCACTAATTTACCATCCCCTACATCAATAACAGCTCTAGCAGTGGCTAAGAATGGACGTCCCAAAATTAAAGGTACCTCAATATCCTCATCCATGTCAAGCACGACAAAATCAACAGGAAATATAAATTTATCTACCTTTACCAGCACATCTTCAATGATTCCTCTAGGATATTTAACAGATCTATCCGCTAATTGAATACTCATTCTAGTGGGCTTGGGTTCCCCTAGACCTAGTTTCTTGAACATTTTGTAAGGTATGAAATTAATGCTAGCACCTAAATCAGCTAATGCTTTATTAATAAGTAAACTACCAATCAAACAAGGGATAGTAAAACTCCCTGGATCTTTCAGTTTTGCCGGCAGTTTATTTTGGAGAATAGCTGAGCATTCCTCGTTAAGTTCCACTGTGGCTAATTCTTCCAACTTTCTTTTATTTGTCAGAAGTTCTTTAAGGAACTTCGCATACTTCGACATCTGTGAAATTGCTTCAACAAAAGGTAAGTTAATGTGTAATTGTTTAAAAAGTTTGAGAAACTTATCGAATTGAGCGTCTGTACGGTCTTTCTTTAATCTTGCCGGATATAGGACAGGCGGTTTGTATTCTTTGAGTGCTGGCAGAGTGTTTTCCTTGGGTTCCTCTGCCTTTTCTTCTGAAGGTTCTGGAATAGTCTTCTTTTCTGGCTCGACTAGGACCTTTCCATCTCTTACATTAATCGCTTTGACATGTTCTCTGGGGTTTGGCTCAGTGTTACTTGGTAATCCACCTTGTGGTCTTTCTAAAATCAATTTCGCAAGTTGACTGATTTGGTTTTCAAGCCCTTGAATTGATGCTTGTTAATTCTTTAGTGCTGTGTCAGTGTTTTGAAAACGAGTTTCTGAAGCGGCTATAAATTTGGTAAACATCTCTTCAAGATTCGGCTTCTTCTCTTATTATTGTGGTAGCTGCTGAAATCCTAGAGGAGGCTGTTGTCTTTGATTTCTTTGTCCTCCCCATGAAAAATTCGGGTGATTTCTCCAACCTGCATTGTAAGTATTACTATAAGGGTTATTTTGAGATCTAGAATTGTTACCCATATAGTTGGCTTGTTCAGTTTTCATGCTGTGTCCATAGGATGCGAAATCTGGATTGAACGTGTTTCCTTGAGTTGCATCGCATTGCATCACTGGTTGTGCCTGCGTAGAACTAACAAAATTATCAAACTTTTTATTTAGAAGTTCTAATTGGTTAGTAAGCATAGTAACAGCATCGATGTTAAAAACTCCTCCAGCTTTCGTCGGCTTTGTCCTCATGACTTACCACTGATAGTTATTCAATGACATCTCTTCGATAAATTCATAAGCTGCTTCAGGTGTTTTGTTGTTGATTGTTCCTCCTACGGCTGCATCGATCATTTGTCTGGTTGATGGGTTCAAACTGTTGTGGAAGGTTTAAACTTGTAGCCACAAAGGTAGACCATGATGAGGGTACCTTCTTAAAATATCTTTGTATCTCTCCTAGGCATCATAAAGTGTTTCTAAATCCATCTGCACAAAGGAAGAAATATCGTTTCGTAATTTAGCTGTTTTAGCTGGAGGAAAATATTTAAGTAAAAATTTTTCGGTCATCTGCTCCCATTGGGTGATTGAGCCTCGTGGTGAAGAATTTAACCACTTTTTGGCTTTATTTCTCAGAGAGAATGGAAATAGCCTTAAGCGAATGGCATCGTCAGAAACGCCATTTATTTTAAAGGTATCACAAAATTCCAAGAAATTTGCTAGATGCGAATTGAGATCTTCATCCTGCAAACCATCAAACTGAACAAATTGCTGTATCATCTGAATAGTGTTAGGCTTTAATTCAAAGTTATTGGCAGCAATAACAGGTCGAATAATGCTAGTTTGGGTACAAATCAAATTAGGTTTAGCATAATCATACATAGTACGAGGAGCTTCATCCTGGTTTACTGGTTCTGCTGGTAGTGCTGGAGGTGGTGGAACATTTTGATTCGTATCCATCTCTTCTGTAGGTTCTGGCTCTTGCTCAGGTTCTTGTTTTGGATAATGTAAACTGCGTCTAATTCTCTGCGATTTCTGCGAACTGTCGCTTCTAGATCTTCGTCAAAAAGCAGTGGTCCTGTTGGGTTGTTTCTAGTCATAAACTAAAAATACCTAAAAAGAAAAAGCAAAGAAAATTCAAAAATTTAAAAGAAAATAGAAATAAATAAATAAAAATTGAAAAAAAATAAATAAATAAATAATAATAGCTAAAGTTATAGAAATCAAGTTTTCTTAATATTTCAGTTCCTCAGCAACGGCGCCAAAAACTTGATAACGACTCGCGATATTAAGTAATAAAATTTATAAAACTGATCACACCAAAACTAACTAATATCACGATATTAAAGGTAAGCGCACCTATCGAACAGTAGTATAGTTTAGTGGCAAGACCGAGTTATCGTACCCAAGAGAACCAAAAGTACTAATACTTACTTCCTTTCTATTATCTAGCCTAAAAAATAAAAGAGGATTGATTGGAACTAATTCTAAAACTAACTAAAGTGTACAAAAAGTAAATTGGGGAAAACTTTAGGGAAAAGCTTATTGATATGAGCAATACTTAAGGGAGAATCCACCTAGACTTCACTTGTTATTGACTTCTTGAACTAGACAATTTATTCACTTGACTTGATCCGTAGAGATCCCTAATTTATGCTAAACTCTCCTTCGAGGCGAATAGCAACTAGGCCTAGGTTGTTAACTAAAGCTTCCTTATTAATTAACGCCCTAGGTTGCATTAATTCGATCTATGGTTCCTCCTATTAGGTTTGACCCTAATCCGGCAGATTTATGTCGCCCTATATTTAGGGTTGCATGCAACTCCTCTTAATTATGGTAGATCTGCTCTTAAAATAGGGACTTTTGCTCCTCTGCCTAAGCACATCAAGTTCTTGAAGTAATACCTAGGATTATTAAATCAAGGATGAAGAACACATAATTAAGAACAATTCAAGTATTTATCATATAATTCAAGAATAAATAATAACAAGATTTGTCTTAGGTTTCATCCCCCTCAAGTATTTGAGAGGTTTAGTTCATAATAAAGAAAGAAAACATCTCAGAAGTATTAAAATAACAAAACATAAAGAACCCAAAAACCCTGAAGGAATTTAGGGAGATCCTCTGTCTTGATGTAGAATTCTGGCTTCTAGGATAAATCAATCAGCTTCCCTTGGAGTAATCCCTTATTTTCACTCCTTGTGTTGGCAAAATTATGGCACTCTTTCTTGAGAGAAGAGAGTATATCTTTAGAGTTGCCTCTTGGGGTCTTTATATAGTGTTTAGAATGGCTTTCTTAGCCCCTAAGTATCCAAATCCGAGTGAAATTCCTCTTCCTCACGACTAGAACACTCCTGTGTGCCACACCCATGTGATTTTGACAAGAGGCCGTGTTCGAAACTATTTAGGTGGCACGGCCGTGTGCCCTGGCTGTACTTGTCGGGGGCTGGACCGTGTGGTCTTCGTGTGGCATGGCCGTATGGTGACTCATTGTGCCGTGTCGATTACACATTTTGGCCCATTTTCTCCGTTTTCGGTCCATTTTCCGTTCTTTTCTCTTCCCTATGCTCTCCTGAGTATAAGATATGAAAAAGAAAGATTAAGAGCACCAATTCTCACTAATTTGATAATAATTCATCCAAAATAAAGGCTAAACAAGGGGTAAAAATATGTATAATTTATCATTTATCATGGCTAATCTCAACAAATTACATATAGGCCAACACTAAACAAAATACCTATACATGCCATTATAACCAAAATCAAAACATTTGAAAGTACCGATAGAACCAATGGATAGTGTGATATAACTCCGACAAGCTTTCAACCCAATCGAGCTTCTGATAATATAAAAAGTAAAGGAAAACAACTACGTAAACAATGAATGCTTAGTAAGCTTGTATAAGCTTTAATCAAATCAATCCATTTCATTATGAAATTTAACTTATCAAGAATAAACATTTACTGATACCATAAGATTCAAGAAACCATATTCAACAACTCACAAAATGAGTAAATCTATAGCATCACTTATACATATTATCCCAAGTATAATAGATTTTTAAACTTTATACTCTTCCAATTTTCTTTATTCTCATTTGTATTTCTTTACTTATTACACTCATTCCAAATGCATAACACACAATTCATAAGCATATCATACCACCATAGCCACAAGCTAGAGCATGCAAACATAGCCATTTTCAAATTAATAACATAATAAGCCATTTCATAAGAAATTTAAAACTTACCACTCTTTCATGAGTACAAGTATATTTTCATTTGAGCATTTACCATTTTAGTGCATCTTATAATTAAACATATTATTATTCAACCAATAGCTTGGCACTTGCCTAAGCATCAAACAACAACACTTGTTAGCGTACATGAACATATTTCATATAACTTCAACATCAATAACCATACTATCTCAACATGTTACACTTGAGTTTATTACTCGTCTCAACTTACATAATTTCCATGTATCAACATATCAAGATATTGATATATATACATATCGTAATACATATCATTCTCTTACCATTTCTTCATATACATATATCATTCAAGACAACTCCTGATATTTTACCTTTCATGAACAACTTACGGATTTGAGTACATCGTTAACAGAAGCTTGAAAACTGAATAGAAGCTCATGAAAGCTAAACAGAAACCCATAAGGGTTAAACAGAAGCTCGTAAGAGTTGAACAAAACTCATATGAGTTAAACAAAAGCTCATAAAAGCTTAACAAAAACTCATAAGAGCTAAACAGAAGCTCGAAAGAGCTAAACAGAAACTCATATGAGTTAAACAGAAGCTCGTAAAAGCTAAACGGAAAGTAAAACACGAGAGTTCGTAACAAATGCTAAACCTCAATTTACTTAGGTAATTTGCCATCATTTTTCTCCAATGCCATCAATTCGCCAAATCACGAATTTACTCAAATCCCACGTTCAATCCAAACTGAGTATTAATTTCAATAATATTTTTCCAACAATAATTCAATTCCAAAAACAGAACATATATATATTATCAATCACCAATTAAAATTTACTTTAATCAAAATTATACAGAATATAATTCATATGAACTTACCTGGTTAAATTGCAGAAATACCAATATTTATGGGCATTTTGGAAAATTTTCATTTTCCTCGATTTTCTACTCAAACTTGATCTAAATTAATAATTTCATTCAATATATTAACTTAGACAATAAAACAATTCATTTCATGCAATTTGGTTATTTTTGAAATTTTTACAAAATTACCCCCAAAGTTTTACTTTTATTCAATTTAGTCACTGAGCCCAAAACATGCAAATTAACCACTTTTAATACAAAACCATGCTAGCTGAATATTCATGGCATTCAATACAGACCTTTTTTGAAATAATTTCACAACAAACTCTTGTATTTTTACTATTTCAACAATTTAGTCCTTAATCGAGAAATTCATCAAAAATCACTTAATAAAATATTTTTAATTAACAATTAATATCTCAATTTCATCATTTAACATTAAAAAATCATATAGATTCATCAATGGAAACATCTAAAATCTTTAACAAAATAAAAAACTAGATAAAATTTAGTTGGACCTAATTGTAACAATCTCAAAAACATAAAAATTATAAGAAATGGGTAAGAATTGGACTCACATGAAGAAAATATGCAAAACCAGCTCAAGGAGCTCTCCCCATGTCTATTTGAACTGAATTTGAAGAAGAAATGTCTAGAAATCCTTTTAAAATTCAATTTGAGTGTTTTAATTTCACTTTAATTACCATTTTGCCATTAAATGGCTTTATTTTATTATTTTCTTCTCTTATGCAGCCTCATTCTTTTCATTTAGACATAATTACTATTTAGGTCCTTCTTTATTTATTAACCATGCCATTTAATCACTTAATTATTATAATTAGCAAGTTTTGTACTTTTTCAATTTAGTCCTTTTTAATTAATTAACTATCGAAACGTAAAAATTTTCCAACGAAACTTTATTACCGCCTTAATGCCACTTCGTAAATATTTATAAAAAATTTACGGCTTGGTTTATAGAAATGAGTTCTCAATACCTCATTTTCTAAAACCACTTGACCTAAATTATTATTATAAAACACAAATTATCAATTCAAAAACCTTTTTAAAATTCATATTTGACTCATAAATATTAAATAATAATATTTACAAGTTTACTTGCCGGATTTGATGGCGTCGAACCACTATTTCCAACACCACTAAAAATCGGGCTGTTACGTATGTATCTTGCAAACAACACAATACCTAATATTGCTTTCGCTGTAAACCTGTTAGCAAGATTTGGCTCTTCTCCAACACGTAGACATTTGAATGAAGTTAAACATGTATTCAGATATCTAAGAAGGACCATTAATATGGGGGGTTATTTTATTCAAATGATTCAAAATCCCTATTAGTCAGTTATGCTGATGCTGGATATTTATCGAATCCACATAAAGGTCAATCTCAAAAGGTATATTTACTTATATGTGGGGGTACTTCCATATCATGGTGTTCAACAAAGAAAACATTAGTTGTCGTATCTTCAAATCATGCAAAAATAATTGCAATGCATAAGGCAAGCCGAGAGTGTGTTTTGCCAAAGTTATTGACCCAACATATCTAGAAGATATGTAATTTGCCTTTACAGGAAAAGATGCCAACTATCTTATATGAAGATAATGCATCATGTATAGCTCAATTGAAGGGTGATTACATCAAAGGTGGTAGAATGAAACATATTTCAATAGAATTATTCTTTATTCATGATCTTGAGAAGAAAGGTAACATAGAAGTTCAACAAATTCGTTCTATTTTAAAAGACTAGTATACAAGATTGAAAGCGTCAACTCAAAGATGTAATGTGATGTTGCCATTAGGGGGAGTCTAAAACATGTTGTACTCTTTTCCTTTAACCAATGTTTTGTCTATTTGGGTTTTCCTGGTAAAGGTTTTTAATGAGACAGCTTGTGATAGGAGATTGTGTACTCTTTTTCCTTTATTAGGTTTTTATCCCATAGGGTTTTTCCTAATAAGGTTTTAATGAGGCATGTTTTCGTTAATAGACATCCGATGGGGAGTGTTATAAATCTATTGATAAATGGATGTCCATAGAACTCCCAAAACCTCCAAATTCATTCTTTTGTAACTCTTATAACCCCTAAAGAATTTATAGGATACCTTAATTATTTTTATTATGTATTTGTAACGTATAGGGATTGAGGCCCTATAAATTGAAGGAAATATAAGAAAAAATAGAATTATCCTTTCACTTTTGTTCTACTCTTCTCTTTTATTCTTACTATTAGTATTTTATATATCTTTTTAATCTATCATTTTTAACTCCTCAAACTCCTAATAAATATGCAATTATCCTCCACTTTAAAGATTAGAGGATTATGGATAGTTGAAGCATTTAATAAAAATAATGACATAATTATACTTAAATCTATTTATCAAATAAAAATTATACTTAATTCTTCAAAACTTTTAACTAATTCTAACAACTAGAGCTAAAATTTTTAAGCCTATTCAATTGGCTTCAAGTAATATTTAAATAACTGTTAATAAGATTATCAAATAAAATAATAAGTGTTTATAGAGACCTAAATAATTACTAATGATTAAGTTTGGTTTTAATTTAGAGGGCTGGAGTTACTTTTCTTCGAGACGTGGGAATGTTTTGATTGATCGAATGCTTAAAAAAAAAAAAAAAAAGTGGCCTCTGTGAGTGTGTGTTCTTTTTCCTTGTTTCTTTTTCTTGTGCTTCCAAAAATTGTGTTGATTGCATATATACCTCCATGATGAGATCTTTAGCTTCTTTCTTTAAGGAGAACATTAGTGTTTACGTGTAGTTTGTTGGATTTATTAATTTTTATTATAAGAAAAGATATTTCTTTACTGTTTTTCAATACTTGATGAACATATTGATTTTTATTGTGAAATCAAAACCTTTGCATGTCAAGCTGTAAGGTATATTATATGAAGATCGATAAGCATGAAAGAAAACTTGTATTCAAACGAACAAACAAAAAAAAAAAAAAATGAAGAAATGGCAAAAGAAAAAAAGTTTATGGATGAAGCAGTAGGGACCCATTAATTCCTACATCTCAGACTCTTCCTTTGAACGTTCAATTGTGTGTGTGCGTGCGCGTGCGCGTGTTTACAGATTATTTTGGTCATATATACCTATTGTAACTAGTGTTTAAAAAACATGTCATTTAATTAGCATAGCAACAATGCATATATAGTAAAAGCTGAAAATCATCGTTACCAGTAATACCATGCCTAAATTATTGGTAGTTTACACGCAGCACGATAATAATATCCATTGAACATTGATTCGGGACAGGATTTTGAAGGTTACTATGTCAAGACGTATGTTTCTTAAATCGATGCTTTTGTCTAAATTCATTGCATATACATATATACCATGTTAGATTACATAATTAACAGTTGACAAAAAGCACCTTTTTCAACGAGAGGGATGCCGCAAATTAGTGCTGTATGCTACAAACTATACGAACTATATACCCGTGAATCCTTGAACATAACACGAGCTAAGCCAACACCAAACATGGTACTGCCTGCCCATGCACCTCGTGGAGTCAAACTCCAATAAAAATGTTATAACCATGATCAATGTAGTAGAAGACACGTGTACGTGTCGGCTGCCTTGTCAACATTTCAGCCCACCAACCAACCACAGCCAGTTATATCGTGAACACTAGGAATTGGCCTTCTTTGATGGACAAAATTCAGTAGCTAGCTTAGTACATAGTTTCCAATTAAAAACCTGTATTTCTATTTGACTAAATACGAGTTTTTCTACTGGTTCTGGTTATTTAAACCCAAAGGTGGCGGCTCATTTGTCTTCACTTGAATCTCGCCAAAAATCTTAGAAAATGGGAAGGGCAACCAGTTCTTCTTCATCTTCCATCGAGAGCAGCACCCATTTTGGGTTTTCAAGCAATGGTGCTTCTTCGTCTTCTTCCTCGCAGAGGGACCTCAGCACTGATCTCAGGCTTGGTCTTAGCATTTCAGCCTCTCGTCCCTACACAAGGTGTTTACCTAATCATCACAGTATAGTTCAATTTTCTTTTGTTTTGTACTAATGAGTGAGTGTGTATGTCAGGGGGCAGCCATCGCTGTTAAGGCAGGTGGTTTCTGAAGAAGAAAATGAGTGCAACAGTGCAACTTTCTTCGTAAAGGTGTACATGGAAGGGATTCCTATTGGTAGAAAACTGAACCTGTTAGCTCACGAGAATTACTATGATCTGATAAGGACACTGGAGCACATGTTCAACACAAACATTATCTGTTGAGTTTCATTTCATCATTTTTTTTATTTGAAATGAAACCGAATACCCTCTTCCGAGTAGTGATAGTTTTGAGATGCAGGGGCTGAACCTGAAGCTGAGATGGATGGAGATCGTTACGAGAAATACCATGTGTTAACATATGAAGACAAGGAAGGCGACTGGATGATGGTTGGTGATGTTCCTTGGGAGTAAGTATTTTAAACCATTTTCATCTCCATTTATATACAACAAATATTCCCTTTTGTCAAAATCAAATTATTCATTATATATAAAAACGATGATGTTCCTTTATAGAAAACCAGAGCTGAATCTGTTTTTGTTTTGTTTTTTTCTTATGCATGTGTAGGATGTTCTTGTCAGCTGTGAGGAGATTGAAGATCACCAAGTGCTAAATTTTGGTACAAAATCCTTTTTTTTTGGGGGGGGGGGGTGGTTTTTAGTGTTCGTGTTTGCTGTGGAGTGAAAATCAATAGGTAGGCAAACAATATGTGGGGTGGGATAGGTTTAGGATTTGGAATGTACATTGCCATATACTAATATAAAATGATAAATAACAAGCATCAGTTTTGCCTTTGAGCTTTAAACCCCTCTTTCTTTTTAATGAAAGCCTGTTAAGTGGAGTATTTTAATGAAACGAAATGCCTCAGGAGATTGCAATTCAGATTCAGAATTGCATTCTAAAGCTAATGGCTCTGGATTCGTTATTAGGATCTGTAATATTAACCGATTTTTTTTTGGTTAATATACTATTAATTACCTAAGTAGGGTTTAATGTTTGGTTTTGTATGAATTCTTTTTTCTAATTTAATATTTAAGTTTAATTTTAATGTTTAATTTAATAATAGACTACACGTGTAAATATTTAATAAACCACATAATATCATTTAATATGAATATTAAAAATTAAACAAATTCAATAATCAACTTAATCCTGTAAAGTATACTGGAAATTGTACATTATAGTAATATTAAAGTCCAATTAGCTTTTGATACATTTTGTACGTAAATTTCCTTTGGAATTGATCAATGCAATCCTTGGACAAATTATTGGATTTTAAATATTATTCCTACTATTCCTTTTATGAGAAAAATATTTTTTTTTTAATCAATAGTCAGTAACCTTTTTGAAAAGTAGTATAGGACGACGTTCGAAAGTGGAAGAAAAAATCCTCTAAATATAAGGATAGAAAGCATAATAAAAAAAGAATCCATCCCTGGCATATGGATAAATTTATATTAACTTTTAATTTAATTTAATTTAATTTTAATAAATTATTAACATAATTATTGATATAATATTATTTTATATTTATATATTGCGTGCACAAATAATTATATTCATTAAATATAAAAATAAATAGATGTATTTATTTTTTAAAATATGTTTAGTCAAAGGCGAAGTTAGGAGGGCTGGTAGGGGCCCGACCCTCCCAAAATAAAAAATTAATATTTAGCCTTTTAAAATTTTTTAAAATTTTAAATTAGTAAAGGTAAAATTACATTTTGGCCCCTTAAAATTATAAAAATTTGATTTAATCTTTTAAAAATTATAAAGATATAGATTATAAAAAATTAAAATTTCATTCGGCCCCTGTAAAAGATTGTTTAAGCTTCACCCCTGTGTATAATAGAATCAAAATTAATCACAATAGAAGTTTCATTTATATAATTGCACTAAATTAAAGTTTATGTATCAAATTGCAGATTTAATCAAAAGTTCATGTATAAATTTAACATTTGTCCCTTTTTAAAAATAAAAAAAATTGAAATAAAAAATCGACTGAGATTTAACTCGATTGATATTAATATTATTATCAATACATAAGGACATGAGCCATTAATCCTTGATTGCTTTTTTTTTTATTATCAAAAATTAATCCTTGATTGCTGTTAGCCCAAGAAAGAGACCATTTTGAAATGCCCAAGACTATTGGGTTACTAGCCGCAGTTTTAAATTTATTCAGATTGCAATATTGTGCCGAATAAATCATTTAAAGAAATTTAAAAATAAACAGTATATTTAAATATAAATCTTAAAAAATTCGAATTACAATACTGTGGGATTACAATGTGAATTGTGAAAAAATGGGTGTTCTGATAACACATTTAATTCTTATTAAGTTGTGAGCTGAAGGCAAAAAGGGAAGCCTGATATGGATTGATCATAAACATGAGAAACATGAAGGAATAGATGCCCAAACCTATTTAGCCCCCACTTTATTCATATATATATATATATATATATATATAATATTAGAATGTTAGTAGTGTTAGTGTATTATTCTCAAACCGATTCTCTATAACATAAAACTCGATAATAATAAAAGGAAATCAATGAGCTGGCGAGCACAAGCTAACAATATAGGATGGAAGGAATATATGTGGGTAAAATTATTTTGAAGGCCCTTTATTAGAAATTAAATTATATTTTGCTTCCTCTATTTTAAAATTAGATAAATTAGTTTATGTGCATTTGATCAAAGAGCAAACTCATCCTTTTGTTAAAAATTTTATCCAATTTTATTGTTAAAAACCAGTCCCTATACGTTAGAATAAAGTATATGTGAAGTACACCACGTGTAACTTTTTAATTATTCTACTAGCCACGTTAAATTTTAATAGTAGAGATTTATGGTACTTTTAATAGAAATGACCAATTTATCTTTTGATTTAATGCATAGAAACTATTCTATTCATTTTTTAATAAAGGGTAAAATGTAATTTTAATCCTAGTGCACGGGGGTCTCCATAATACTTTTATAAATAAATGTGTTGAGGATTTGTTGGTCGACTGATTCCTTATTCACGTCATAAAATGGTGGTCACCCAAACTACGAAAGCATCCTTTGGGTGCAGCTCTATATAATCAGTGTATGTGAAGCCTCACTTTCCTGCATTTTTTTATCGATCTAACCAACCATGTGCATATGTGTGACATGCGACTGCTGCAAAGCTAAATGTAATTGCAAGGCCGGAGATGCCAATTGCACCGACTTGATCTTAGCCATGGTCATGCCTCCCATTGGAGTTCTCAGAAAAAGAGGACCGAAGGTAATGAATCCTTTTCTTTTCTTTCATACAAAGCTGTTTCCTAATCATAAAACAAAGTTAAAGGTTGTATCTATATTTTAACCCAAACATACCAGATGTCTTTACATTGAGATAAATCCTTTCAACTTGATTTTGATATATGTGTTGGAAAAGCTATATTTGAGTGAAGCTAAGCCCTTGTTTTGGGGGAATTTATTGCAGAGACAATTCTGGCTGAGTGTTTGCTTGACAATGGCACTATTTGTGCCGGGAAGCATCTATGCTGTCACCGTAGTCATATCCAAGGAAAATAATGGAACAAAATAAATTGAGATTTGCGTATTTTATATTTTTTTCCCCTTATGTTTTCATCAAACTCATAATATAATTGTAAGTGCTCTATAAATCTAATACATAAATCAGTTTCATTTAATTCTATAGTTATTCATACTATATGATGTGGTCCTCATATCTGGAGTAGGTTGAAAAGAGGGGTAAGGAATTTTTTTTTTTTACAAGGGATATGAAGCCCAAATTCTCAATTTTATCTTTTTTTTTCTTCAATTTAATTCTCAATCTTCAATTTTTTGTTTAATTACATTTTTTTATGTAAAAGATAATTAAAGTGTTAAAGTTTTAATGATCTTGACCTAACCGATTGCATCATAGTCTATGTGTATTTTTTTTTATACAGAGGGTCATGATAAAGCCATAAAAATTTTAACAATTTAGTCGACTTTTCCATCTAAAAAATTATAATTTGACTAAATTTTGAAAGTTGAGAACCAAATTGATAAAAAAAAGAATTAAAGTCAAAATGTTAAAAATAGTAAATATTAAGGAGCTAAATTTTTCATTATACTCATATAAAACATTAACAGAATAAAAGTGTTACATAAAAAACTCTAAATTCTTTTTAAAAAATTTCCTTAATTATACTCCCCAAAGTTCAAAATGAAAATATTAACTACTTAGAATAATTAAAATAGATTGGAAATATATAAATAAAGCATAGTTACAAATTTGATTTTTAATATTTACATTTTTTGTCAATTTAATATTTATTCTTATTTTTAATTAAATTTAACCATTAACCTTTCGAAAAGAGTTAAATTATTTTTTTAATAACAAAAATGTTGACTATAATATTAAAATTTTAATGATGTTGGCATGTATGCATAGCAGCCCATGTGTACTTCATGCCGACATGACACTATTTGTCTTATATACCATGTTAATAAATAACTTAAAAATTAAAAAAATTATTAAAAAGTTCATAAAAACTCAAAAAAAAACATGAAGTATATGTGAATTGTTATGTTGGCTTCAATATTTAAAAAAATTTAATGTTTTAATTAGTATTTTTGTTAAAAAAAGTAATTCAACTTTTTTGTTGATGATCAAATTCAGCTTCTTCTTTTTTTTTTTTTTCTAATTTTGAAGGTGAAATTTAACTTGAAAAAGTTAGGGTTAATTAAACAAAAAAGGTAGATATTAAAGGTTAAATTTGTTATTATACTTATAAATAAATAGCAAAACTCAAATTGATTTGAGTCGACATCAGATACATCTAACATCAATTTTATAATGGAATAAGACGGACGATGAAACAAAAATACCAATTACGAAGTGTTGATAGATTTAACATCAACTCCCAACCTCGCTTCATTACTATCCCTATTCACAAATTTGGGGAAAAAAATATAAAATCTTTATCCAGCAAACCCGCAACCAAAACAGATTAAATCTCTCACTTAATCACACATTCATCTCAAGATTATTGTTCTAAAAAATTATTGAAATAAATAAATAGGCTTATAATATGTTAATATTTTTAATTATCTTTTCTCAATCAAATTAGTGTTGGATTAACTTATTATAATTTTTCATAAAGAAATGTTATGGCAATTACAAGTACATCACATCAAGAACTGCCATATATTATATTAAAAAGCTGAATATTTCATACAGAATGATGTGCAAGGAAGCGTTGGGTGTTATTTATGGGTTCCATACCTAATCGAAACCCAACACCTACCCATGTATTCGCCCTTTCTCTTTCGGTAATACACTAGCCCAAAGTTGATGGTATAGAAGATCCCAACTCAGCTGAAATCGCATGCCCCACTAAATAAATAATAACTCCAAAATCTTACCTTGTACTAATTGATTTTTAATAAACATCAGGGAGAAAAAGCTAGATCACTTTCATCTAAGTCAAGTGATCCTCTAGAAATTGACCATTATGGATTCGTGCTGAAGACTAAACAAATAAAGGGGGAAAAGAGGTAAGGGAAGGTTAGACTTTATAATCAAAAAGAAAAAAAAAAAGAAAAGAAGGTGGTCCTGGTTTTGAAGAAATTGGACATTATGTAGAGCTAAAAGGAAAAGGAAGTGGTTCTATTTTGAAAAATGAAGGCAAAAGGCCCATTCATGTTTTGAATGCAGCTAGTAACGTGGGAGTTAAATTGCCTTTTATAGATGAAGTCCGTTTTTCTCTCGTCGCCATCAAAGACCATTCTTCAACACTTTTTCTATTACTTGCTTCTACTAATTAATTAACTCCCTTTCCTTTTCTCTCACCAAACCCTAGTTTGGAAAAGATTGTACTGCATGCAATCTCCCTCTACCACATACCACTTCTTTATAATAGCAGGCACCACCGCTACTTCTTTAATTTAATCTTCCTACTCTACTTAATGTTGCCCTTTTCCTAATTTCCTTTAACTTTGAATTTCATTCTCTATTTTATTTATGTAATGGAGACATGGGTTTCCATGTTTCGAAATTGATTTAATTATTAGTCAAAAAAATTGGTTGGATTGGAATGTGCCACAGTCCCTGTTACAAACTTCTACTATTACCTCTAAGCTCATACCAATATTTCTTAAATTTATGAGAAATTTAAATATTGGTATAAGTTAGAAATCTTTTGTGCGTTTTCTTGAGCTCATGGTAGAATCCCCTGACTACCCACTCCCTTGCTGGCAAGTCTTGTTTGCTTGACCGGATCTCAAACATTCATACAAGGAAACCCAACTAGACTAGCATGTTGCATCTCCCACTTTTTGTTCTCTTTATATCTCTGAGGCAAAAAAAAAAAAAAAAAATGAAAAAGAAAAAAAGAAATTACCCATCATAATTCATTGATTTTTTGCTTACTTAGCATCTGAATTCTTACTAGAGCAAAAGGACGTAGATTTGAGAGTATTAAAACGTATTTATTTTTTTATTTAATGATAAAAAAAATTATAAATAATTTTAAACAAAAATTGTAATTACACTAAAACAAATTTCTCAATTTAACTCAAAATTTAATTAAAGCCAAATTAACATGGAATAATATGAAAACATTAGACTTTGGTCATAGATAAATAATATATTAAATTCGTTCATATTGTCATGTCTCTATAGTTAGTAGTAGTACGTACAAATCACTCTCTTTCAGAGGTCGCTTCCTTTTCAAAGTTGCTAAGAGGGGATTGGCCCTTTTGATTAGCTAATCCCTTCAAGTTTGGTCCCTCGGGACGAGAGAGCTGTGAGCGTGACTTTTGGGATAAAATAAAGTCAGCCTCTTCTCTCCCATTTGCAATCACAAAATGACAACAAAAGCATCTCTTTGTCACTTTCCATCGCTTTGGATGAGTTTCACACGAAACCCACCACCAAAAACATGTTTGTATCAACCATTTCTAATTTCGGATCTCATAAATATCATTTCTTAAGACGATTGAATAAACAATCCAACCAATTAGATGCAAGCATTTTAGTATAATATCACAATTATGATGGTACGAACGGTGTGATATGATTATTATTTATCTCATCCCTTAATCATAAAATTTAAGGTTTAATTTTTATTCATAAAAATGAAGTACATGTCCATCCGCTTAATTTTTTTTTAATACCTACAATAAAGAGATTAATCATTATTACTGGCTATGAATATTCAAATTAAAAAAAAAAACACTAATAACATTTACAGTACATGTTTTAGTTAAGACTAGTGTGTAGTAAAAGATACATGTAAAAACGTCATGTATACGTAAGTTGACCTAAATTGGAGGCAAAAGGCCAAAAGTAGGGCGTGGCTAGCTGTTAACCTAATGACTAATCGTGCGTGGGGCGGGGAGGGAAGGAGGGGGGGTTATAGAGTACCTTTAGGGTTTCAATTTTATACTTTATATTTATTTATATATGGAGGCGTCAACGTGAGTAATAGACCGCAACGGTTTCTTTGTTTTTGTTAGGGTTTGGACCTTGGGGTGGGCGGCGTAGAGAAGGGCTAGGGGGGGGGGGGAGTTGAGCGTGTGGGCAAAGGTGGTTCGCCATCGCATATATTTATATTTGGAGGGACCAGCGGGGGATGGTTTTTCTCTAACGGCTCCCTCCGGCTGTGGTTTTTGAATGCTGAAGCTATAAGCGCCGCTCTGACTTTAATGTGTTAATAGATTCAAATTTCTTATGGTTTCTGTTGGAAGTTTTGACTCTAATTAACCAAAAAGTCTAGTAATCCCACGTTTGCATGTGATAATATATTCCTTGAATCTTTTTCCTTTCCCTTCAAATTACCAACTACAATCTAGATGCCTAGCTACTAGTCTTTATTATCAATTATGATTTTTTCTTCCTATACTCTAAATTCATTCAAATTTAAAGAGTTTGAATCATAAAAACTTTTTCTAAAAAACTCATACTCAAACTATAATTAATTTTTTATATAATGAAATTGCAATTTTTGAGGAGTAGCACATAAGTACAAAAGCAAAATTTTAGAATTTAAAGTAACATATATATTTTTAAATGACTATTATATTTTTTTATATAGTATTATATCGTACCAAAATTTTATATTAATTCAATTTATAATGCAAAATTTATTTATTTTTTGTTAAAATATATCATAAATCCTTGTAGTATTCACAAGTTTGAAGTTTAGTTCTTGTACTTTTATTTCTAAGAATTTAATCTTCCTACTTTTTGGATTTCAAAATTCAGGTGTATAAATTTAGGTTCATTATAACATCATTTTTTTTTAGTTACATGGCTACTAAGGAGGTGCTTTTTTTTATTATTTCAAAATGTCACACCAACAAATTTAATAGTGTCAACAATTGGATCTAAAATTTGAAATCTGAAAAAGTAGAGAGACAAAATTCCTAGAAATAAAAGTACAGAAGCTAAATTCCTAATTTGTGAAGAGTATAGAAACCTATGACATATTTTAACCTTTATTGTTCATAAGCATAAAATTTTTTTCATTATACAAAATATATAAAACTCGTTCCTTTTGTATTATTTGAGAATAAAGTTTTTCTTATCAATTATCTTAAGAGAAATTATTTGGTACACTTGGAGTTTTTAGATTCTATAAGCAGAGTTAGGGGTTGATAGGTGTCGGGGTATAGTAAATTAAAAAATAAATATTTAAAAAAAATACATATCAATTTTTTAGGATTACTTGTGGAATAAAAAAATTACACTGTCAGTATAGCAAATATACTAACTATTATTTTAAATATCAATATAATTAATGTGCAATATATCATATCTTTATAATAAAATGATTTAACACAATTAAAGTTATATAAGGAATAAAAAATAACAATAAAAATATTAATTTTAATAAAATATAATTAAAATATCATTTTTTTGGTACAATAAAAATGCCCTTGAAAATATAATAAATTAATAATTTATATTGAGATGTAAAAATTAAATTATGTATATATAATTACATCAAATATAAAAAATCCAAACATGAAAAAGTCCAAACTTAAAATAATTCGATCTGAACTCATCTGATTGCCAGCCATATTCTTGAGGTGCTAACAAGAGATTTTAATCATTTATCTCTCTAAAGTATTGGTAAAAATATGACACTTAATATATAAAAATAAAATTTACCACCACAATAGTGATAATTCTTTTTAACCACAAGAGTTAGGTGAGATGGCAAGGATCTCTCTTACCTTAACAAGTCATTGAGAGTTCGATTCTCGCATTAGGTATAGAGCAACTTTAAAACTCGAGGTCAATGTCTATCCATTAATGGGCCTACAGAACATCAATACTTTAAGAAACAAAAATAATAATTTAAAAAAATTAGAAACATGGCAGTATATACTTTAATTTGTAAAATTAAAAAAAGAAAAAAAAAGGGTTTTATCCAACTGTTATTTGTGAAATTCAAAATCTTGCCTCAGCCACTGAAATTGATGTTCATCACAAAAAATGATGAAATGGATTTGTTCTTATTTTTTGGGACCTCAGATAGCAATTATTAAATCACACATGATCCGAGATGATGATTTAATTGCTTGACAGATATAAAAATAACCATATTTGATGTGTTTGTTTGTTTGTTTGGTTGATGATAGTCAAAAAGGGATTTGTCCTTTTACGTTCATATTCGTTTTTGGTTTTTAAAAAGGAGGGACAACCTTTTATGCATATTATTATTGTGTGTGAATGAAAGAGCTTGGAACTTCGCCACATTTTGTTTTTCTCCATTTTGTCTCCCTTTTGGTTGGAACAATGACAAGAGCGCTTTTGAAATAACCAAATGTTGCTTTCAATTAAACCTCCACGATCCTCATACCTTATATATATATATATATATTGGTTTTAAATTTTTCGGTATTCGGAATTGAGTTTAATCGAATCTTTAAAGAGATAATAAAATTCTTTTAACGTTATTTTTTCTAACCCAATAAATATAGCTAATTGATTTAATTACTTAGCTTAGAAAGCCCTCCATTTTCAAGGACATTGAGAAAGAACTTTGTTTAAGGCCGCTAAATATAATTTTCTTTCATCATTAATGAGTTCAATGTTTTTTTTTTTAGTCCTGATCCGAAAATAAATAAATATTGAAATTTAAATTATTGAATAGAGAAAAAAAAAAAGATCAGTTGGCTATTGTTGGCTTGTTTAATGTATCACATTGACTTAAAGGTATCCTTCACATGGAAAATTTTATATGTTAATTAGATTTGGGCAATTTTCTTTGTGTAAAGCTGGAGACAATCCGATCATTCTTAAATACCTCTATTTATTTATTTATTATTTATATAAACCAGAGAGAGAAGTTTCCAGGCTCCAGCTGTGGCTTTCAGTGTCAAATGACATCTTTCAAGTTTCAACTGTTGACCAAACTTTTCCACATATATATTGACTAATTAAACTGAGATTTTTATTTATATAAAAATTTTATATATGGTGTTGATTAGCATATGAGATATATCTGTTAGCTGACAACAACATATTGAATATATTGTAATTAATGTATATATAAACTGCTCCGTTTGTAATTTACATTCAAAGACAAATTTTAGGTAAGGTTTCTAATTATAATTTTTTTACATAAAAAAAAACTAACTATCCTAAAATCAAATTGATTTTATTGATACTAAGAATCAATAAAAGAAAAGGTTGGCGAAGGTACAAGACACTTCACCCAAAGGTGACAAGAGAGGATAAGAAAAAAAGAAGGAGAAACAGAAGAGAGAGATTGCTGAAAAAGTCGAGAGAGAGGTTTGGGATACCATGTGTGGACATCTTCTCCTTGTCCCATTGTAAAGGCCGCGATATGATCCTGTAGATCGGTGATGTGACAATGTATGGTGGCTTGACAAGTGATGGATGCCTCATCATAATTGAAAGGTCCTAGGTGTTGGGTGCCAATTGGTCTTGCTTCTTACGGAGGTGTCTAGGACAAATGTGTGCTTGATGAGGCGACATTCGGGGGTGATGTGCGAAGGTGGTATAACAATTGCCCCCTCTGTCGAGGGGTAGGTCATAAAGTGACATCCACCGAGGTGATTGAAGGGTCCTATGGGAAAGTTGGTAAATGTTAGAGATAACTTTAAAGTTTTGGATATTACACTTTGAAATTTGACATTTTTTTTGTAGGTTTTAAGTTTGGGTGCCAATATGAATAGTTGGAGGTGTGCGTTAAATGGTGATGCATCTTTTGGGGAGTCATCTTAATCCATTGTTATCGATAATGAGGTAAGACATGTCACTGCTTGGGAGAGAGTTTCATTGCGCTTTTTGGGAAATACGCACAAGTGTCACGCGTGATTGCTCTTTTGATATGCAACTTGGGTATAACAAGAGAAATCTCCGACTTATAAATAGGAAACTTATATTGTTTTGCTCATTTCATAACTTGGTTTGATTTTCTATTTTTTCCTTTTTCTTTGTTTCTACAGTGGTTAAGAGTTTAGGTTGCTTTTATTTGATCTGGTAGGTATCTTTTCTTCCTTCATATGTTTTTCATTTTTACTTTACGTTTCTTTTTGTTGCCTTAAGTGTTATGGTTGGTGTACATGTTTTTAAACACAAAAGGGTACCTAGGAGGCCTCACAATATGGCCATCAAAAGCAATGAGTCTGAATGTAGCACCACAATGGAGAAGATGAGTAGGTTGTCGAAGTATAGGGAAGTGGAAGTTTATTTAAAATTTAGATACAAGTTTTCAAAACCAGAGGGGAGATATAAGTTAAGCGAATTTGGCCTAAAAGGGAAAGGTTCGTCATATTTCTTCATTTTTCTTTATGTTTTTGAAGTAGGGTTTCATATTTCCCTTCATCCCTCTTTTCATCGAAGTTTTAAATTCATATAGAGTTGCACCTAGATAATTGATAAAGACCTTATGGTGGGCTTTTGTTGATGTGTTTTGCAAGTCTTACATTGTGTCTCCGACGAGTGAAATTCACCAAAAAGGCTTTGTGTTCTTCATGGCACGTAACGGTAAGAGTGCCATGCTAGACAATACCAAGAGAAATAGGCAACTCTCAAGGGAGAATTATATTAAGATACGTTAACATTGCAGTGGTAACTTTCCATTCCCCATTTCTTGGTGCATACACTCAAGCAATCAAAGCATTAATAATCATATTCCTAACATGGATGCGGAGCTTTGTTGGTATCTTCGTTTGTGCAAACATTCGCCATTGAAGGTAGAAGACACATTGAGTTTGCATAATATTTGGAAGTATCTTTTATTTGCGAAATGAGATTATTAAAGTGACAAATTAAAGAAGCCAAAGCAACCATATAAGCCTATGAGTCGACCAAGAAGGAAAATACGTGTGGGTCAATCTAGCGAGGATCCATCTACTAGAGGTTCTAGGGATGTCGGGTCATGTACGAGATCAAACATTGATTTAATCACTAAAGGTATTTTATGATTATATTCAAATTAATTTCTTTTATTTATTCAGGTTATTTGATTTTTTGTACAAGCAAATTTGGTATTGTGAAGCTAAAAAGCTATTAGCATTTTACAGGATGACTATTCGTTCGGTGGTAGATATTAGTTCCAATGAGGATGTGGCGGAGGTTCAGCCTTTGAATATTTATTACGAGTTGGGGAATGTCTCAATCGCATGTTTCTTTATAATGCCAATTGTAACGGTCAGATTTTCAATAGTACCAAAAAATGTGCTTCCGAAACCCCATTTTCGTAAACTGAGCCCGTAAATATTAAATATTAATATTTACGCGTCTAATATATTGTTGCATCAAATTTTGGTCAAGGAATTTCTTTGAATTAATAGTTACTTAAGGTTTAGGGACTAAATCGTAAAATCCAATTGCTATAAATTTTTAATTGACCAAAGGCTTAATGACTTAAATGACAATTAACTAAAGGTCTAAAATGGTAATTAAACCATTTTCCATTGGAAATTAATGGATGGTGATAAAAGAATCCAGTAAGTATATTTAAAGAATTATTAAGTTAAACAAAGCGTGATTAGTTAATTAATCAAGTTAATTTTTAGTCTTACTATATAAGTTAAAATAGTGTAAAAAAAATGTCATCTTCCCCATTCATCTTTTCCATTTCCAAAATTGAAGAAAGAAAACCTAGAGCTGTTGGTGACTTTCGACCATCAATTGGTAGGTGATTTCAAGTCTTTTTTTTTTTTATTTTATGAATTTGGAGTCATGAGACCTTGATTTAGCTAGCCCATGTTTGCAAAATTGTTAAAGTTTTAGAAAGTTGCCATTGTTGATTTCTTGAAGAATTAAGATTTAAATTGATATATTTTAAGCTTAGAATATAAAAACGACTAGATGGTAAAGTTAGTTTAGCTTATTTGTTAACTTTGTTACATTAGGACTAAATTGAATAAATGTAAAACTTGTCATAAAATTATGTTAGGAATAGAAATTATAATGTCCCTAATGAGAATATATGAAATTATATTTTTATCCGAAGCTAGGACTTCAAAGTTATAATTATTTCGAGTTCAAAGACTAAATTGAATAAAATGTAAAATTTTAAGAATATCGAAAAATCGAGTTCACATTGGTCCATGCATATCATAGCATAGTATAGTGATATTTGGTATTGATTGATGATATAGAAAAATTGTTTAGATCAATAATTGGATCAAAGTAGAGTTAATCGAAGAAAAGCTAAAATTTCAAATTAGTCCCTGAAGTATCCTTATTTCACATTTTGAACAGGTAAGTTCATATGAAATTTACTATCCTATGTTATATTATGTTATGTATAAATTATGTTTGATTTTATCTATATATTAGATTTAAATAGAATTTAGTGAATTTGAAATATGTGGCTTAAAAAAGGCTGAATTGAAAAGTCATGTGAATATTGGCTATTATAAAATAGTACAGGGTGTAAATGTAAATATTGATTGATTACATGATTTGTAATGAAATACAAAAACATGTTTTGATATTGGTTATGACATATGTATACAAAATTGGTGCCTGTGTGAACTTAATAGAAGGTCAAGATACGTATGGCATGTCATTAGGGCTATGCATACGTTTGATCAGGGATATTACATGTTATTACGAGATCTAGCATTTGTTGCAGACTCTCAAGCTATACATATCGTAAGATTAGCCCAGATAGATAACCTCAATATAATGTGAGCTTATGTGAGCAACTCTGTTATAATGTCAACTTGTGTGAGATATGGATAAGGATATGCATCATAATGTCATTTAACTTTCAAGATTCAGCCTGATGAACTACATGAACAGATATAGATACGCGGTTATCCACCCAAAACATGTTAGAGTGCTCAACCGAGCCAATTCAACCAAGAACACGCTTGGCCACCAAGTGCCTAGCCCGTAGGCTAACATCCCTCCAAAAATACGCTTATGCACTAAGTGCCAAGCACGTAGGCTTTACATCCGCCCCCAGAAACACACTAGGATCATTGTAAATATAACTCAGTAATTCACAACAAATGTTAAATTCCAGTATACTCAATGTATAACAAAATGTCATATATCCTCATTTCATCACAAGCCAACCCCTACAATATGCTAAATAACCTATTGGCATACCAATTGTACCTATCTTATGGTCATCCAGACTCGATACAAATAATCGTATAACACTTTCCGTATCAATCCATTTTCTCTGCAATTCAATCGTAACATTTATGTTTACAATCAATGTCACTAAAATACAGAATTTCAATAATACCATTACCAAAATATACAACACACTACCATATGAACTTACCAAGGCCAAACAACAGAGATAGCAATATTGGGGATCAGTCAATAATTTTCTCTTTTCCATGATTATCAACTAGTTCTTGATCTATACAGTAATTTTATTTCAATTTATCAGCTTCAATTATATTATAACACTCAATTGATGCATATGAGTTCCTATTCACATTTTTCACAATTCCCTTAAAGTTTTGCACTTGGTTCAATTTAGTCCCTAAAATCAAAACAAGCTTATTTTCACAATTAATCCTTGGATGAACATGTCGATTTAATATTCATCCTTAATCAGCCCTCTAGTATTGAAATTTCAGAAGAAAACCAAGCCAATTTTAACATTTTATCATTTTAGTCCCTAAACTCAAAATTGTTCAAAATTACTTTACGAAATAGTCTTAAATCATTATCAAGCTTCAAACTCAAGCATTAACATGTAAAAACCTTCAAAAATAACAATGGTAACTTTTCACAACTTTAATAGAAATTCAAAATAGTGCCTATCTTAGCTAGATTAAGCTACAACAATATCTATAAACATAAAATTTATGAAAAATGGGTGGAAATTTCACTTACATGCAAAAGTCTTAGCTTGGCTGAACCTTGGAGACTAACAACAATGGATTTTCGATGGGAGTTAAAACAAAATGAAGAAGTTGATGATTCTTTCTTTTGTTTTATAATTTTATTTACCTTTGTTTATTAAATTAACATTTTTATCTAATGTATTTTTAATTAAAACATCCACTAGCTGTCCATTAGGTTTCATTAAGGTCTAATTACCATATAAATCCTCCCATTTTAACCAATTAATCATTTTAGCTAATAAAAACCAACACTAATTAACTTTTATAGTTTTTTTTACGATTTAGTCATTTTTCCTTAACTAACTAACTAAACATCAAAATTATCACAGAAAATTTCAGTATGACACAATAGTGACCTCATAAATATTAAATAAATAATATTTATGGGCTCACACGTCGAAATTGTGGTCTTGAAACAACTATTTTTGACACTTTTGAAAATAGGTTGTTACACAACACGTAATCCTTATGTTACGAACTACGCTATCCCATATGAAATGATTGCATAGTCTCATCCTTCTACTTTTAAAGGTTCTGCCTTTGAGCGTTTCTAATTGCCCTTAACTCTTCAATAATTTACTTATTTCATTCATTCGTCTAGTCTATCTAACATCAGTGCTCTTGCTGTTCTTGGAAAAGCCTTTAATATTCTTGGTAAAGGTTTTTTTTTTGTGATAACAATTGCTCCTCAGGTGCCTTCATTTTTTCTTGCATTTCTGTAAGCTACAAAAAGCCTAAATGAGGATTCTGAGAGTTTTGATCACCTTGTGGGGCACTAGCATGGCTTTAAGTGTGTTGGTTATAGTACTAGGGTGGTGGAAATTGATAATACTACGGGTACATGTTTCGATATGCATATTGGAGATCTTAGGTCATTTGCCTTGCACTAGTCTAGGGTTGGTCTTGGATGAGATTTCTTACAAATTGTCGCTACTTAGGACGGGGTTCTCCTTTCTAATGAAAATGATATGTAAATCTGGATGAGCCTTGAGCATTCATGCTCACAATTGATTGTTGATAATAATAATCAACAAGGGAAGAGCTTGGCGAATGTACAAGGTGAGTCACCTTTGGAGGGCAGAGAAATAAGAGAGAGATATTGCTAAAGGAGTCAAGAGAGAAAATTATCTATCCCATTTTTATTGAGGTGAGGGGGTTTTTATAATAAGATGTACGGGATGCCATGTGTAGAAATCTCATTGACGAATAAGTCACCTTCTTATGCCATTGTAGAGGCAATGATATGATCTTGTAGATCAATGATGTGACAATGTGGGTAGCTTGACAAGTGATGGTTGTCTCATCATGATTAAAGGGTCCTAGGTATTAGGTGCCAACTAGTTTTACTTCTAACGGAGGTGGCTGGTAGCGAAGGTGTACCTAATAATGTGACATTTGAGGCTAATGTGTGGAGGTTGTATAATAGATCTAGTAATTTAATTCATAATAATATGAATTTTCCACACGTTTCTTCTGAAAAAATTGTAACATAAATAATAAGGTATAGCTTGGAATTACAATTTTCGCATTGTGATATGGGTTTCAAGTCTACAATAATTTAATCTCATTTACATAATTATCAATAATAATTGACATAATAATAAATTTAAGAGTTAAATATAAGATTAGTACCTGAACTTGTTCACTTTTCTCAGATTGGTACTTAAGATTTTTTTGTCCTAAATTGGTACTCGAACTTTTTCATTGTCAACTAGTTTGGTACTTTCTTTTAACATCGTTAAATATAAAACAGGTGGCACAACAAGATTGTGACATGTGGCATGATAACTTTATTTTTCTATTTCATTTTTTTCTTTTTCCTTTTCCCTTTTCTTTTATTCTTTCCCTTTCCCATTCTCTTTTCTTTTGCTATTCCAGCTTCCATTGTCTTTTCTTATTTATTTTCTTCTTATTCTCCTCTTCTCTTTCCAAACCCTACCTGTCACCGGCACGCACCACAACCGCACTCTACGCTATAACTGGTGTTCGTTCTCTGTTCCAAATAATGGCACTAGTCAAAGTTTTCTTCTTGCTTTTTCATTTCTAATTTGTTTTCATAGAGAACTCCTTGAAATCCCATAGGGATTCTCCTCCGCTGATCACCTTGTTCCGATGTTGTCACTACCTGTTTCTGTTTCCTCACCAATTAGAGAAGTATCAAATGACTTTCCTTTCTGTTTACTGCTTCTACTTCTATTTTTTTCTACTTTTTTTTTTTTGTTTTCAAAGCCTCTGCTCATTGCTTCACTACCGCTACTCTCTGACGTCAAAATGGGCCACCATCGTTGAATAATCATAGAACTTTGATCGTGGCTTCTCCTCACCGCGTCTAGCGTCTTGACTATTTGGAGTTATCGAACGTAGCCTAAATATTAAGAACCCAAAAACTTGAAATGTGTCTTGGTTTTGATTTATTTCTCATCATTTTCTTTTTGCTTGGTTGTGTTTTTATAGATTGATGGATTTTTGTTTGTTATGTTAATTTTTTAATGGATTTTGTTTGTGATGTTAATTTTCTTGATTTTTTTAATTGACTGATGGGCGTTTTAATGTGTTTGTGATGTTCTAGATTTTGTGTTTTAATGGATTGATGAGTTTTGTAATTTTCTTTTCAGTGCGAGAAATGTTGAATGAACCCAGAAAAAAAAAAGGGAAAAGTGACGAGAGGAAGAAGGAAGAAGAAAGGAATTATTGAAAAAAAGAAGGAATAAGAAAAAAAATGAACCTAGAAATGTTTTTAAATTTCTTTCCAAAGCTATTCAGAAATGTTGAAAGAACTTAGAAAAGAAAAAGGCAAAGTGATGAGGAAGAAGGAAGAAAGCAATGTGAGAAAAGGAAGGAAATAAGAAAAAATAAAAATATTTTTTATTAATTTATAATATATTTTTAAGATTATGACATCATAATGGCATCATCATGCCATGTGTCACAATCTTGTTGTGCCACCTATCTCGGATTTAATGGTATTAAAAAAAACCAAACTAATTGACGGAGAAAAAGTTCGGGTACCAGTCTGGGACAAAAAAAAAATCTTAAGTACCAATCTGAGTGAAGTGGACAAGTTCAAGTACCAATGTTATATTTAACCCTAAATTTAGTTCTCAATGTTTACAATTTTTTTTTTCAATTTGATGTTTATTTTTTTAGCTAAATTTGGTTATTAATCTTTCAAAAAGAGTCAAATTGCTTTTTCTGATATGTTGACTAAAACATTAATTTTTTAACGATGTTGGTGTGGTGATCCATGTGCTTCTTGCTGACATAGTAATATTTGTCTTATATGTCATATTACCAAATAATTTAACACTTGTAAAAAAATATTTAGAAAAATCTTAAAATTTAAAAAAATTAGTATGAAGTATACATAAATTACCATACGAATATCTGTATTTAAAAATTTAACAATTTAATGAATAGATTTTTTTAACTATTTTAAAAGACTAATAATGAAATTTGAATTTAAAAAATTAACTAAAAAGAATAATAAGGGAATTAGAAAAGAGATACACATTAAAAGATTAAATTTATGAAATGTAAAAATAATATGGAAGCACCTATCACGTGATATAGCATGACTGAGCCAAAATCAATTAACTTCAAACAAAAAAAAAAAAAAAAAAAACAAATTAAATATTCTATCTACATAGCAATGCTCAATTTTATTTTTTTTAAATATAGTCTACTTCTTAACACGTTTCAACTATTTTTTCCTCTTCCCAAAGGTCTTCTTTGAACTTGTCAAGATTAATAAATATGTAACTAACTATAAAATTATTAAAAATGACTTGAGAAATTAAAACACATTTATTGTTAATGAATAAAAAACACTTTAACCATCCATTTTTAAAATATATATATATATATAGCTATTGGAATCCATTCTCATCTTTATTGCTCAACGTTATATATATATTTCTGGGCAATCAATTACATTGATCTGTATATACTATCACAACTTTGTCAACCAGCATTTTTTAAGACTACTATACTTCGCCCTCAATCTTAAATATCTTCCGATAAAAAATAAAGTTATTAATAAATATATTTGCATTTTCTTCTGAGTATGATTCTTTTTTTTGGTCATAAAAATCTTCAATAGAGTGTATTTTTCTCTTTAAAAAAAAAAAAAACTAAAAATCAAGACCACAGCTCACCAAACAAAAAATAAATCTTAACCAGAAAAAAGAAGCTAAAATTAATCTTGACCCATTACATACCAACACATCGTTTCTAAAAGAGACAAGATAAAAGCAAAGCAAAGCAACTGTGGAAAGAAGCAAGAAACCATATTGTGGAAATTTGCAATAATAATCATAATAATGTGCTCTTTCTATTGAAATCATCTTGAGAGAGAGAGAGAGAGAGAGAGAGAGAGAGGGTGAAAGCCTAAGTAGAAGTCAACATTATCTGCTCATCCTTATGAATTTTCTTCTGCCCAATTTCCCCATCTTCACATATTTCTCAATAAAGTTAACTAAATCATCTAGTGGAAATTATTAATAAAATTTTATTATATTTCTCAAAACATCTAATATAAGTTTATTTTATCTTGTATTTAGTCGTGATTAAAATTCTTGTCAAACACGGGTTCGAATTGTGTTATCTCCATCTCATCAGTATTATATAAAAAAAATTAATACATATAAGTTTACTTCTACCCTTAGTCCTTATGCTCTTTAAATTTTTTGAAATTTAGTCTGTTTACTTTTAATTATACAAAAATAGTCATTTACTTATTTGATTCGAAAATTAAAATTTAATTAACAATATTATTTATTTTTGATAATTCGAGGTAGGGATGAGGTTGCTAGGGATTGAACCCAAGCTCTAATGTCACTAGGTTAAGAGATTGTTGGCGATTAACAACATTTTTAGTTAATTGATGTACATTAAATTTAAATATGTATTATCAATTTCAATAATAGAATGCTACATATTCAAATTTAATGGAAGATTAATAACAATGTTATCTATTGGACTTTAATTTGTTAAATCAGAGAAATAGAAAGGATTAAATTATCAAAAATTAAAATATAATGACTAATATTTAAAAATTCAAAGGGTACGGGGTGTGGAGGCAGAATTAAACCTAATACATAATAAAAATGATTAATGGTGGAAATAAATTACGGGTAAAGAGAGACGACTAAGAAGGTAGCATAAGTGTGTGGTATTAGGTAATGTCGAGTGGCTAGACCTTTTTTTTATCCTTAAAATAACCACCGTCAGATTCAGAATCAGGCGTGGGTCAACTGCCTTGACCTCAACACGACGTCCCCCACGTGGCAAGCGAGTAGCCTATCCATCTGTTCCACAAGTAACAAAAGAGTAAAAATGATCAAATCCCCAATCCGTTATCTTTAACAGCGTTCCGTCTCCTCCCGTACTTTTCTCCCCCACCGTTTCACTCCTCCCTCTGTGCTACCTCACCCAGGGAACGCCACGTCTCCCTCTGCAACAACTGTTACGTCATATCTCCCGCGAGAAAAACGGCTGGTCTTCGCTTACCCTTTCTCTCTAATATCTCTTTAAATAATTTTTCTTTCTGGGCCACCCCTTAACGCCATTGCTCTTTTTGGGAATTATTATTACTATTATACATAACTCTACTACTGTAATTACTCCTTTCTTGTTGAAAGCTTGAAAAAGCTATATAACTACTCCTCTCCTCCTTCTCTCTCTCTCTTTCTTCTTTTTTTTTTCTTTCTTTCTTTTAGTCATGGAGAAGCAACACAGTCGAGAACTAACGTTCTTACACTCCGGTGACTCCCTCCGGCAGAATTCTGGTGTGGCGGATCGTACCCTTGACCATTCTAGCGATCATGTTGAGCCACACATCAAGGAGATGGATTTCTTTTCTACTCAATATCAATCACATGATCATCATCATCAAGAGGGCAACACTAATAATAATGGATCATCTTCTTTTAACGATTCCAGTGTAAACGTAAGGTTTTGGATCATCATCCCAACTTATTTTATTTATTTAATTTCCCTTTCTTCTTTGTTTATGTTTTTCATTTAACCTATCCGGTGATATACATACGGTTCTGGTTGGAATTATTATGGAAATTTGAATTTACTTATCATTGACTAAATATATGCTACCTGCTTCAGATTGGATTAAATATTCTCAGTTCAAGCCCCGGAGTTTCAAGGGCAACAAATGAAGAGAAACCCAAAGCTCAAGTAAGTTTGTTTGTTTACATGGAAATGTTTTCTGGTTTAATTTTCCTTTTGATTTTTGAGTTTAAACTCGTTAAGAAAACCTGGGATTTTCAGGAGAGTGCTCTTAAAATGGAGTTAGAAAAGTTAAACGAAGAGAATCGGAGGCTAAGAAGCATGTTGGATCAGATTACCAAAAACTACAATGAACTACAAGGTCAACTATTAATGGCGTTGCAAAAACAGGCCCACAGAAATCAACAAGAACAGGTACGATTTATCTTCAAACATGCCTTATTTGATTACATCATCATCACCGGTTTACTACCCGGGTAAAAATTAGAGCGGAGAGTTTTTGTTTCAATGTAAATATATTTCTTTTTTAATACATAAAAGAAATTGGTTAACGTGCTTCAATTGAATTGGAATGTGTGCTCCCTTGATCCCGTATAATCTTTTATTCAATATCTTATTCGTAATATATCTTTGCTAATCAAAGGTTTGTACTTTTATTATTATTATTATTATTATTATTATTATCACGCACAGCCACATTGAAGTTCGGAAACCCTTCTATCTATCCTATATTTTTCAAAGTGAAAGCTTCATTAAATTCATAAACAAATGGATCCCCCAATATATATGATTCAGCATGTGCCACCAGTTGTCCTAGTAAACGATATAGAGTCAAGACTACGATAGAATAGGCGGCGTTAGCTCAACCTTTTAGCCTCTTTTCCAAACCCCTCGTGTGCACTGTACTTGTTTACAAGATCCCATATGATAAAAGGTTTAATTTAACTTCTTAATTTTGTGAAAGATTAAATTTACATAATAAAAAAAGTGTATGCTGCTGCTTGATATTGATGGAGGAAATTGGTTAAGGCTAATGAAAAAGTTTGTTTCCAAGCAGAAGGATGCAGTAAATGGGATGGCGAGTACCATAATGTCAGTCCAACAATTCATGGACCCACGGCCTTCCGCTGCATTAGATGTCAACGAGCCTTCTGGGTCTGACGATAAGACGCAAGAGTTGTCAGCATCTCCCGAAAATACTATGGAAATTGTTTCAAAGGAATACGACCATCGAATGGTTCAAAATATGCCGGGAAAGCAGGTTTCTATTGAAGATGGTACTGATCAAACATCTCAGAGTTGGGGATCACTCAAGAGTCCGAAGATAGATCAGCCAAAGAATGAAGACCAAGTCCCTGAAGTTCCTTTTAGGAAGGCCAGGGTGTCGGTTAGAGCCAGATCAGAAGCTCCCTTGGTGAGTTGTATAATTTTGTTTCAGCTTTGTAATTGCAGGACTTAGGGTGGATCTAATTATATTTCTTGGTTTGGTTCAGATAAGCGATGGTTGTCAATGGAGGAAATATGGTCAAAAGATGGCAAAGGGTAACCCTTGTCCTCGAGCTTACTACCGTTGCACCATGGCTGTTGGCTGCCCAGTCCGTAAGCAGGTGCAAAGATGTGCCGACGATAAAAGCGTTCTCATCACAACATACGAGGGAAACCACAATCATCCTCTCCCACCAGCAGCCACAGCTATGGCTAACACGACGTCAGCTGCGGCCGCCATGTTACTATCAGGTTCAACCAAAAGTAAGGATGGCCTACCAACCTCTGCCTACTACCCTTCCTTACCTTATGCATCATCAATGGCCACCCTCTCCGCCTCCGCCCCCTTTCCCACCATAACCCTTGACTTAACTCAGGGCCCAAATGCCGTTCAGTTGTTACGTCCCCCGCCTTCCGCTGCTTCATTCCCATTACCTTTGCACGGTTATCCGCAGCTTTTAGGGAACCCTATGTTCGGTCCTCCCAAGTTATCTACTGCATCATCGGCAATGCAGTTAGGGCAACGTCCAGCTTCCATGGTGGAAACAGTTACAGCAGCCATTGCTTCTGATCCGAATTTCACCGCAGCATTAGCAGCAGCCATTTCGACAATTATGGGAGCGCCACCAAGAAACCAGGGAAACAGTAGTAATAACAATGATGAGAATAACAATTCCTCGAATGGGATGGGTGTGCCTGCCCTTCCAGGATCTCCACAGATTCAACAGTCATGCACCACATTCTCCTCAAAGGCATGCACAAACAAGCCAGGGTGAATAATTAAATTTTGGGTCTTGGCATGCATGCTCAGGGTTTTGGATAAATTTTCACTTGTTTTTGCATAAGCTTTTGCTAATGCTAGGTATATAAGTAGGCCGTCGGAGAGGAAGGGGCCCATGCATCTCTCATTTATGATCATATTAAGTGGTAGTTCCAGACAATTCAATATGACGAGACCATGGTAGAATTAATATACAGAGCAAGGTTTGACGTGCGGGTTGAATCTTGTTACACCCCAGGGCTATATATAGAAGAAATTTCATAGAAGCTCTTTTGATCAACAACAGTCTATTTGATGGTTGGTGAGTGGTTCAATCGGCCTTGCACTAGTTTCAATCAATTTCCCATGTTTATAGCCTTAAGAAAGGGTTTCAGGATCCCATACTTAATCTAAAGATGGCTATATATATATATATATACTTTTTTTTTACTGTGGAGAATATTATATATGTTACCACATGCAGTTTAAGCATAGTGAAAGGTTAGAGTGGGGTGTAAGAATGAATTGGTGGACAAAAAATTTTATTTTAATTTTTTTTTTTTTTTTTGTGTTGGAGATGATTTTGTTTTTTCGTACATATAAATTAAATAAGTTATTAAGAGATTCACCAGTACTTTTGCAGGATTATATATGGCAAAGTAATATTAATTAGCTTTTCTATGTTTAATTAATATTTGTTTCAAACTAGAAGATAGTTACAAACTGAGGCTGTCTTCGTCCTAATGTATACAATTTTTCTTTAATTTGCCAAACCTTTGCCATATATTATTAAACTTTTTAATCATAATCCCTCACCTAAATCTCCACTTTAGATTAATCAACCATACTTCATCTTAATATATTATTAAAAAATTAATTAACTGTTTATCAAATCTCATTATCATTAAATTTTTATATATATTATATATAAAAAAGACAAATATTTTCAAGAAAAATATAATTTAATTTGTATATAAAAGAATATTTTAATAATTTTATAACTAAATTAATATTACCGTGACACTAATTTAATAAAATGATTAAATAATTGTATAAATATCAATCTTTATTATTGATGAATTTAGATTAATTGAATTATATTGGATGCACTCACAATATATATGATATTGATTGAAAATAGAGATTTAAATATATCAATTCTTTTGAAATTTAAAATTAAGTGCTTATATTTTAAATATTTTAAATTTGAGTTGTTGAGTTTTTTTTTTATTTAAAATTTTTGGTTTATTAAAAAGTTAAAATAAAATTTAGCTATAAATATTTATGTTTTTATCAATTTGGTTTTTATTTGGTCTTTACTCTTTAAATGTGTATTAAAAAATTAAAATTTTTGTTTCTTATTTTTAATAAAAATCCTAAATTTTTAAAAACTATTTAAAAAAACCAAGAAGTATTAAAATAAAAATATTTAAAATTGAAAAAAAAATGAAAAGGTAAAAAAATTATTTTATCTTTTCTATAATTTTCATGGCAACAGCTCTAACTGGTAAAATTGGACGTATGGACCAAACTTTTTAAATAAAAAATAGAGGTATTTAATGACACAAAATAAAAAAAAAATTAAACTTTAAAATTCAAAATAAAAAAATAGCAATGATATAATTTAAATTTGTTTTACCAACAGCTTAGTGAAGCACAACATTTTAGATGAAAAATCCAAAAACAAATTTAAGAGGTTGGGAGTTCACTAAAGCTTACATCAATGATTTTGGTTTCACTAATTAAAAAATAAAAAAGAAAAGGTTATTATAATTTGTATAGGAAAGGTTTTGGTCATAAAGAAGTATTAGCCTTTACCCCTAAACCACCAACTTTCACTCACTCATCTCCTAGTTTTTGTTTTTGTTTTTGGGGGTCGTTGTTGGCTTTATTTATCTACACTGAATGGAATTCTCTGAAATATGAAAAGGGGCGTTCTTGAAGTAAATTGAAAGCGTGGGAATGGAATAAAGTCCAATCCTGTTGGCTATTATATGCTTTCATCTGTCAACAGTTCGATATTATTTCTGTCTGCTACGTACCAAAAATAAAAGATATTTTCAGTTGCGTCCCTCAACAAATAATTATGATGCAGACTGCAGCAGCTAAGCAATAAGTAGGAACATTTAAGTTAACAACCAATTAGCATCAAGCCCTGTCTGCCTGCCTACGTTGGGAACATTTTTCCACACGTTTTCATCAACTTGGCACTAAATTAAAGCTTACTTCCACAATCTTAAACTGCAGTCATACTTGTCATTTGTGAGTGTAAATAAGGCTGGGTTCAATTAGGTTCCAGTTCCAACCAGAATAACCACGTACCGTCCAGGTTCAATGAATTGAACACAGCTTCAACTGGGATGGAGAACAAAGTCATTGAAATTTATGATGATATGAAAATTAACTCCTATTCCTCTTCATAAAGCATCATTTCTGTAAATTTCTAGTAATCTTTTGCAGTTTTTGACAGATAAAGACTCTTGGTAGCTCCTGATCACTACAGCCTGATGCACACCAGTTTATAACATGATAAAATAACATTCTCTCTGCAAATTCAAGTCACACCTCCTCATTACACCGAGGAGCTAAGATCGGTTTCTTTTTCCCAAGAGCTGTAGTCTAAAAAGTCTTTGTATGTCAAATTCTTGTGCCCATACCCAAATCTTCATGTGAACCATCTCCTACATAAATTAATTTAAGTAATAAACACTAAAATTAGTAGCATGGTGTCCAAAAGTTTATTAAAATAAAGCACATGAATATGTGGCTTTAGCACACCATCAACGAGAGACCAAAGACTGAAGAAAAGAGCATCAGATATTCATATTATTTTTTATATCAACCCAACACTGGTGCATGTTTGGTTAATCCCATGTGTAACAGGGTGTAACTTTATTTTTGCTTCAGTTGGAGTTCCACTAGGAGAGTTCAAGACCCTTAACATTTGTAGCAGTCTTTACACACAACAACAGTAGTCTCTACATCAACCTTACGCTCAAACGTGTCTAACAAAGCAGCAGCTCCCAGCATCTTGCACTTGCCACCAATGCAAACTTCACCCTTCTTGGTTGATCCTCCTTCCATAATGCTTGCTGATACTTTTTTCACCATCCTTGAAGCCATTTGAATATTTAAGTACTGTCACATTCACTTCCAAATCAGATCCAATAGTGACTTAGCCAGTGATGCTTCCTCTGTCACCGTTGGCCTTCCATGTCTTGTGGTGGTCTCAAAGCATTACTTGTTGGATTTTTCATGTCAACTACCTCCCCATATTCTCTGTCAGTCGACCTCAGAAGAGGAAGAGAAAGATGGTGATTCTGATTTCTCCAAAATGGCTTTAACAAAACAACACAAGCACATATACTTACATATAAGTTTTATTCAATATTTATTTAAAAAAATACAAATATCATAGTTTATTTGCGGCAATTGTTGTTATAAACCAAAGAGCAACTATGAACTAATTTTTCAGAAATAAACTCTATCAATCCAAAAAGGACGATAAAGATAGTAACCAAAGAAAGGGGAAATTAATTTCTTACTGAAATCATCGTCACATTAAGTCCAGTGCACCAATCAATCCAATCCCAGTAGCATTTGCAACAGCCATTTGAGGAAGCAATGACAAGTCCTTGGACATTCTCTTAATAAACCTTAACTTTTTAACTCTTCTAATCTCGTCACCTTTTTTCCTTTCTCTCTTAGCAGCATCACATATTGGCGATGCATAATACTGGGGATACTAGATCAAGATATTCTAAGTAATAATGAGACCCTTAATTGTTCTCTTGACAACATGATCGAGTCGAGACCCCATTTTTATGATAAAATACTATCATCAAAGTTCACTACCCATGGTTTGTAATTAATTTTATGATAAAAGAAGTTTACTAGAGTGGCAATTAGACTTATTTCAATACTTAAAAAAAAAAGTTCTTACAAAGATTTCTTATGAAAGAACTTGACGTGTCACTTTTTGTTAGGCAACTTAAGAGCTAAAAGGCAAACTTGTCACTTTTTGATCCATAAAAGTGATATTACAAATGAAAGAAAAAAAAAACAATAAAACTAAAATAAATTAATTAAAATTTCCCACTAACTTTTACACAAAATAAAAGTAAAAAAAAATAGAACATACAATGACATAATGACTGAGTAGTATTGATTCAGTTTCTGAGATTTGTTGGAAGATTGTTGTTTTTCAATCCTTCCAGGAATGATTAAAATGAAAACTGTAGGTCTCCCGCGACAAATATTCCTAAGCCTAATTGAAACCAGGGAATCTCCAAGCTTGGAAAACCCGTTGCCAAAATCAACCATCATGGCCACCAACATTGAGACCGTCCTGCAAACAATGATCGAGGTTATTCATGGTGAATGAATTCGCTACACTACCAAGTCCTGTTTTGCTGAGAGAAATAAAGAATTAACTAAAATAGGCAAGACTGTTGGCCCTTTCTTATCCAATCATATAAATATATATATTACTAGTCAAAAGCCAAATAAATCATTCATTAAACTTTGAAAAGTTACAATTTAGTCACTAAATTTTACGAAAGTGATAAATCAGTCACTCGAAAATGTAACAGACAGTTGACTTGGCCCGTTAGAGTGCCACGTTGGACATGATCCCACCATCAAATTTTCCTTTTTTTTTTCTTTTAGTTGTTATTATTAATTTTCTAAACAAATACAACCAAAACTTCTTCTTTTCTTTAGTATTCTCTTCTTCCTTTTTTTGTACCTTCAAATTTTTTCTATTCTGAAGCAACCCAGACACAATAGTAAAAAAACTCAAAAATTGATGTCGGACTGTTGCTCCGGCTTGCCAGCGGTGGCCGGAAAACTCCAAACTCTTATCTAGTCTCTTTTTGATAATTTGAACATGAATCCAGAGTCTGATTCTCCAAAAATTGCCCCCGAACTACTCGAATCTATGCTTGAATGTCTAAACTTCTCCTTGCCCAATCTCGAAATCCAACCATCGAATCAGTCTGATTCCAAGGTATGTTGTTTTTTGCGACCTCTTCTACATTCCCACTATTTAGATTTTTGAGATGACAACCCAAGACCTCAAAACTAACCTTAATGTTCCTCTTATTCTTTTATTTATTTATATTTTGTTTCTTCTTTCTTTGATTTTGTTTCCTTTTTCTCCGTTGTAGGCTTCCACTTGGTTTTCCTTTGGAGTTTTTTTTCTTTAATTTTGCATTTTTTGTGTTGTTGTTGGTGTGAATTTTTTGGTTGCTAAGAGTGTGGTGAAGATGTGTTTATGGTGGCAATGGTAAATGGAGTGGTTGTAAGGGGGTTTGGCTTTGACAGTGGTGGTGATGTATGGCAATTGGTTAACTAGATAGTGATTAGTGTTGGGAGAGTTTGATGATGGTGTGGTTAAGAGAAGAACAAATTCAAAGTTTTTGAAGTTTTTTGAAAAAAAGGAGTTGCAAGAGGTTGAAGCGAGAAGCGAAGTTAACAAGGATGGGACGATTAAAGCGGGAAGCTAACATGATCCGATTTGAAGAGGTTAATAGAATGAGTTCTAAGATACGTATTGTGATCTCCCTTTCTACTTTTTCGCTACTTCTTCCAGCTGGTCATGTCCAATGTGCTACTTAACGGGTCACGTGACTTGTCCCGTTAGGCCTATAATGGAAAATGTTAGTGGCCATAACTAATTTATCACTTTTCGATAACTTTAGTGAATGTTTTGTTATTTTAATCAAAATTGAGTGGTTGTTGGTGTACTTTACCCTAAAAATAAAGTAAAAAATACACAAACCCAAAGCCTCATATTTAAAAAAATATAATAAAGTAAAATTAAATCAGGCAAAAGAAAAAAATTTAAGAATTTTTTCTTATGACTTTAATTTTCGGGCACTAAAATATGAAATGATATAATTTAATTTCTAGGTCGAAGTGAACACCAAATTGGAAAAATGAAATGAAAGAAAAAATAAAAATATAATTAAAATATAAAAAAAGAGAAAAAAAATCAATAAAGGAGAAGGAAGCATATGAAAGGAACCTGTAAATGAAAAAAAAAAATTGGAAGAGGAACCTGTCTAAATGAAGATGAAAAGAAAAAGAAGAAAAATTGCCTACTTTCTTTTCTAAACGAAAGAGAAAGGGAATATTGCAATATAAACCCCTCAGTCCTTCAGACTTTTAATTAAAGTTGCTTCATCTTTTTTATTTACTAACATAATCCTTAATTTCTTTTTTCATATTATTGTATTTCATTAAAACTTCATTTTTTTATTTTATGATTTTATTCCTCGTTACTTTTATAATGTTATAAGAAAAAGAAGTTTTTAGTTTTTTCTGTCTATCTCTTGGTACGTGTTGTTGGATTTCTCTATCTGAAGTCTGTTTTTTTTTGTGGTTTTGCTACGGTTTGTTTCTGTTCTTGGCTCATTAATTTGTTTATGAAAGACGCGATTGCGAGTCACACTCTTCTTAATGATGAGAATGACGTGTGGTCGGTTCCTCCTAGTGCTTCTAAACTTGAGGCTGAGTTTGATTTCTATTGGATGGGTTGTTTCTGATGGCTAGTGTTGTCTGTTTTAAGGCAATGCTATCCACCATAGCGAATTTATGGCACCCAATTGGGGGTATTTTTATTTCTAATTTGGGTGAGAAGCGTTTCCTTTTTTGTTTTTATGTAAAAAGGTTATTCAGGGCAACCCTTAGACCTTTAACAACCACTTACTGGTGTTTCATTTTTTGGTGAGAAGGAGGACCTTCATCAAGTCTCGTTGTGTTATGTTGATTTTTGGGTTCAAGTTCACGACTTTCCTTTTGGGTTCTAGAATGAGCATTTGGCTAAGCAATTTGGGAATTTTCTTGAAATGTTTTTAGACTACTATTCCACTACTTTTGGTTTTGGTTTGTAGTAGTGCTTACAAATACGGGTTTTTGTGGATGTCTGGATTCTGTTGAAGTGAAAGAAGCGTCTTGCTTTGTCCGCACACCACTATGTCTATGCCTATTTTCAGTACGAATAACTGTCACTTTTTTGCTTCCTTTGTGGAAAACTAGGTCATGGTGAGAGCTTTTGCCCCCTTCAGTTGACTCTTGCCACAAAAGAAGTTTTAATGGGATGGGACATGTCCTTAAGGGCAATGCCACACCGATGCCAGGCGTAGTCCAGTGTTTGGCTTAGTAATGTGCCTGCAGAGCAAGTACCGCGATCTGGGGGATTGTCGAGTCCAACCAATGCTACTACATCACAGTTGTCTACTTCGACTTTTATGTAATTGGTCAGTACTAATATGGGCCTCAATTTGGACGGGAATAGGCATACGGGGCTTTAAATAATAGCTCCAACACGGATGATAGATCTACCGTCATGGTTGACTTTGCCAATCCTCTTAAAGATCATCCTATGACTGTTGTAGGTGGGAAAAAGAAGGCACGATTCACTTCTACAGTCTCTGTTGTTTTTGTGGGTTCAGATTTGGCATAGTCTCTTCATACTTTTGATGCAGCTGGCTCTGTAGAGTAGAGCAGCAAAACCCTACAATCGTGTCATAGGCCGTATGAAAATTGAATCAAAGCTTGAAACTTTTTTTATGGGACACACAGTCATAGAATGATAAATAACTTGACCACACGGCCGAATGACCCACTTGGCTTGGCACATGGCCGTGTATTATCTTTAAAGTTAGGGATTTTATTTTATTTTTTGTTCCTTCCTACCCTAAACCCTACAGTCATTTCCTCATTCTAGGCCATCCACTCCCCACAATGCCAGACACCTCTTACTGTCTTTTTCTAAATGTTGAAAGCCCTGTCACACCACCGCCCCTCTTTGCCAACCACCATCTCCTCCATTACACACATACACAGGCCGTCGTTCTTACTCTGTCCCTCCCTCATTCACGAACCACCACTTTCCCCTTGCCATCTATCCATGCTCGTCGCTATTCTTTTTCCTTCCCTTTCCTTCCTCTTCTCTTTGCCGGCCCGACCACCTATCTTTACCCATAACCATCTACATCCCCTCGCCTTCCCCAATTTTCATCTTCAAGCCTTATATCCTCCTCAAGCCACCATATACCTTCTCATCTGTTTCTTTCCTCATGCCATCGCCAGTTATAGCCCCGCTGTTGCTTTGTCGGCCACCTCTCCATTTTCCTTCACCACCGCTTTCGTATACCCCTACCGCTATTTGTTCTCATCCTTTTCTTTTTTGTTTTATTTATTTATTATTATCATATTTGTTTATTATTATATTTGTTTTATTATATTATTATTCATATTGTTATTTCTATTTTTATTCTGCTAAGTTGGTTATTACAATAGTATTAGATTTTCTTTGTTATTTTATTTTGCATTATTTAAATCTTAGTTAATGAGTCAGTTTTCATTGTGCGGTAAATTGAACTTGATCTATTGTGTTTCATATTTTTCATTATTCATCTGTTATATTAATTTGTACTGGTGTTGATTTATCTAATTGTCATCTGTCTTTCAGATACATAATGTCGAACACACGAGGCAAGAGTAAAACACCCACTCAGTCCAAGAAATGAAAGGTTACTAAGGCCTTATCTTTGTCCTCTCAAACTATAACCACTCGACATAGATACCTCACATTTGATCATCCACCCCATAAAGAGAGGTACCAACGTCTGAAGGACAGATAATTAGGTTTGGATTAGTGTATCGACTGGGCAACCCTTCAAACAGTGGGTCTATTATCATAGTTCATACTTTATTAGACACGACATCATGGGAACGATTCTTTGAGATAGTGGAGCAAACGTATGCTAAGCTTACTTTAGAGTTTTGCTCCATATTTTTCTTACAGACCGTGCTGTTGTCTAGGGATGGACCTCGAGCAATCTCATTCAGTCTTGAGAGCGTCACTCGATATTTGAGAATTACAGGATTTGGAGTCGCTCTCGGCATCTATTCTGATGACTTCTTGGCTAGCTCGAGTTCTCCACCCTCCCACGACACATCCATCGACCAACCCTTCTTTACTGGTCTAAATAGTTTGCCACTTCATACAACCTGAGCCAATCCAAGGCTCGCTGCCTACCCCCAGCCTTGTGTTACATTCACGCCATTTTAGCCCATACTCTGACTAGTCGAAAGGAGAGGACAAGTATTTTGGTAAAAAAATTGAGAAAATTCTATCTCCACACACTCCTATATATATACACCTTTAGCACGATTTTCAACGACCATCTCTACCATTCATCCTTAATTATTTTGTCTCTTACTTTAGAACTAGTCAGTTCCATCCTAATCGAACCAGGATTGAAATCCAACTAATCAAAATTTAGCCACTAAAATTTTCGAATTCCCTAGTGGAGTCAGACAATTTGCTAATTCTTTCAATTCAGTCCTAACTTTCCTTAAATTTCGAGTAAATAAAGATACCAGAGTATTACACCAGTAGTTCTACATAACTCAAGCTATGGTTCCATCTATTCAAATAATTTTTTTTTCAAAAATCAGCCTAATTAAATAATATTATGATGACTATATAATAGAATTGATTTTACCTTGTTATGAGTGGGAAAATATAAGGGTAGTCGGGTCAGAAACATAAAAATGGTAGTTAGGACCATGCCCATGACTGCAGAATGAGTACGCAACCACCAATTTAAATTTTTCGTGGTCGAGTCACTCGAAACATCTTTCGATACATCGCCAACACGGCTGACCCCTAACTAAGTCGACCTGCTTTTTTCAAGTCGATAAGTTGTAGCAACCACTTTAAGTGTATAAGAGTTTGTGTAACACCCCCATACCCGACCCAATCATCTAGTTAAGGCATTAGGATGTCACATTTGTTGTCAAAGCAACTACTAAAAATTTTAGATCAATTTATCATATTATTTAATTAATGCAAATTATTAACTCATTTTAGTAATAATTGAATTTACGATAGAACTAATATGAGTTAAAGGAGCTCATTAAAACATGATATTCAATTAAAGATAACAAAGTTTATAAAATTAACACAAATATTAAAATTTTCAAATAAGACCAATGGAGGACTTGCACTTGCAAATTAGTTTACCTACTTTATGTATATTTCATATTTATTTCTAAATTGTGCCAATTTGATTTTTCATAAAATTTTAACAAATAATTCACATCAATTAACAATTATGCACTTATTATGTTATCTGTAACACCCCTAACCCTTATCCGTCGCCGGATTAGGGTTATGAGGCATTACTGAACAAATCACAGTATAAAACATACATTCCTCATTCATTATTCAATTCCACACGTTTATCAATCAAACACAATCATATTGTCCCATATGAAGCTCAACGAAGTCTTAAAACATGCTTAAAAGTGGTTCGGGACTAAACTGATAACATTTGAAAACTTTGGGAAACTTTAAAACTTTTCATGCATACAAAAGCCATATGCCCGTGTGAACAGGCTGTGTGCCTCACACGGCCACTAGACATTTCCTTGTCCAGGCCGTGTGGAAATAGGGCATACATACTGACTTGGGTTACATGGCCGGCCACACGCCCATGTGCCAGTCCGTGTACCACACACGGCTAATAGAACGCCCGTGTGTCTAAGCCATGTAACTCACTGACTTGTTTTAATTAAGCATCAGATGTCACACGGTCGAGTCACACGCCCGTGTGCTCAGCTGTGTGGCACAAAAATAGGCTTGTATTAAGCCACATTTCTCACCCAAAACTCAAGTACCTACAAGTATTTAAATGGCCCCAAATTGACATACATTTAAGCAACCAAATATGACCTTTTCATACATATTTCATATCAATTCAAAACTATTCATTTTACTACTCAATTCATAACCATAAGCTACCCCAAATGCATACCAAAACATCAAGCCTCATCATTCATTTCTTCTCTATTCAACCTCATATTAAAGCATCCAAAGCATTATATCAATTCTTACCAAATCATACCATTTCTTTAGCTACCAACCACATACCAAAATTATACCATCTCACAAAGCAATTTCGCATCAAATATCAGTCACTCATAAGTCATACCAAATAGCCAAATACATATCAATCCTTACATTAATCACAAGCCAACTCACATGGCTATAAGTTCATTACTCAAAGACATACCAAAATAACCATAGCCTATACATTCCATATAACCAAAGTCACAACGTGTAAAAATACCGAAACGATAGCTGGATAGCATGATGAGATCTCAAATGACTTCCAACCTGAGCGAGCCTCCGAAACTCTATAAACATAGGAAAGATAACACAAAGTAAGCTATTAAGCTTAGTAAGCTCGTATGATTAATAAACTCATAAAATCAAATAACCACCATTAAACAGTTACTCAAAACATAATATAGTTCATATGATTTCATCATTCTATCACGTACTCATTCACATCCTTAGCCATGAATTTCTCTAGTCTATTAAGTTCCATGCTTGTATAATTTAAGTACATCTTACCAATTTATTCATTCATTTCATATGCATAAGCAATTAGGGATATACTACATTCAATCCAAAAGCTATCACCTTTACATAGCCAAATGAATCACATGAAATCTCATAAATCTCCACTTACTCATCATTTGAAAATTTACTTCTACCACTTACTTGTCGATTTCAGTCACGAGTACCTTGACTGAGTCGTACCATTACTTATGATCATGTTTCATCAACTTTTCCCGTTGACTCGTTTAAACATCAATGAAAACACATAATCTCAATTCAATATTAATAAATCTTATTCATTCATAAACCTTTTACAAATTCATTCACAAGATTAGATATGTATTTCACGAGTTCCTTCGATTCAATGCTCGTATAAATCATGTACATACTTGTACCATCTTGTATAAATTTCATACACATCCACAGCCTTAATATTCCTGTTGAACCATTTGGAATATGTTTAAATACTCAGAAAGCTCACACATAATGCCGAATAAATAGCCAAAGCTATATCAATCTCGTACACTTAGTGCCAAATAAATAGCCGAAGCTATATCAATCTCGCACACTTAGTGCTAAATAAATAGCCGAAGCTATATCAATTTTGCACACTCAGTGCCAAATAAATAACCAGAGCTATATCAACCTCGCACACTTAGTGCCACTGTATATTTACATAACCAAAGTTGTCTCGTTCTCGCACACCAAGTGTATATATATATTTATAGCCGAAGCTATCCTGACTTCGCACACTAGATACCATAGCTAGTCAAACCATCGTCAAATACAACTGTAGTATCGTATATACAATTTATGCAATATCAAAGTGTTTTAAAATATTATTATAACAAATCATTCATAATTTCACACATCTAGTGCTCATAATTAGCCGAATCGTCATTGTACACAACTAGAGTATCAAACTCAATAACTTTCACATTACATTTCAATAATATAATATTACCTCAATTATATCAATTAAGCATTTGGACATATATAATTTAATGCTTAGTAAGCATACAAACTTACCTCGTTTGCTGTATCAACGAATTAGGTCGACTAATCCAAAACTTTATTTCCCCCCATTTTGGATCAAATTCTCATTTTTCTCAATCTAGATAATATCAAAACTTACTTATTTAATCATCAATTCATTCAATTTAACACAATTTACACATTTTTGCAAAATTATACTTTTGCCCTTACTATTTCACATTTTTACAATTTAGTCCCTAGGCTCGTAAAATAAAATTCATTCAATTTCAACACAACCCAAGCCTATCCAAAAATTTATCATGCTTATAGCAGCCCAAAATTTTCACATTTTCACACTTTTACCATACAATTTATCACATTTCTCAATTTGGTCCTTAATTGACATTTTTATCAAAAATCACTTTATAAAACTTGTATAGCTATCAACAAGCTTTCATAATCTATCAAGAATCATTAAAATACTCAAGAATTAAATAATGGCAATATGCTAAATCTTTAACAATTTCGAAATCAGAGGTACAGGCTAGCTAGATTACGAAGCAACGATCTCAAAAACGTAAAAATCATTAAAAACAAAGTTAAAACTGTACCTAATTGGTCAATGGAAGCTTGGCCAAATGTCAAAGGCAACAAAAATGGCTTCTTCCTTAATTAAAATCGGTGGAATATGATAATGGATGATGATGATGAATTTGTTTTATTTATTTTTATCATTATTAACCAAATTACCAATTTAACCTTTAAAAACATTAAAAATTACACCACATGCCATGCCACTATCATCCAAAATCTCATAAATGGGCTATTTGCCACATAAGATCTCCATATTTAAGTTCTATAGCTATTTGACACCTTTAGCTTATAGAACGCAACTTTTACGCTTTACGCGATTTAGTCCTTTTTCACAAATTGAACACTCAAACGATAAAATTTCTTTACAAAAATTTCACAAAACTCTAATATCATACTGTATACATTAAAATAATAATAAAATAATTTTTTTAATGTCGGATTTGTGGTCCCAAAACCACTGTTGTAACAGCCCAATTTTAGGCCTAGTCAAAACAGTGGTTTCGGAACAACTAATTCGGAGTCGGAGAAATTATTTTTAATATTATTTAATGTATTATAGTATGATTATATAAGTGCATGAAAATTTTGGTGAAATAATTTTAGTGATTGGGTGCCTAATTTTGAATAAGGACTAAATCGCGTAAAGGTCAAAAGTTCCATTTTGTTAGCAAATTATGTTAAATAGAAAATTGGCTAAAATGGGGAGGTTTTATAGGGCAAATAAGCCCATTAAATATGCATGGCCGACCATAGGAGGTCATATGGGGACAAAAATGTTGAAAAGTCAAAGGTGGTGGGGTTAGGTGACTTAATATGTAATAAAATAAAACAAAAAGAAAAAGTGTCATTTTTTTTCATCCTTCCCCTTTCCCCACCGAAAATGGCAGCAACATGGGGGTTTGAGAGCTTCAAAATTTTCAGCCACTTTTCATCATCACAAGTAAGTGATTTTAAGGTCATTTCTTGATAATTTTAGTACTTTTGGAATCCTTGTAGCATGAGCTACCTATTGGGGAGACTATTTTGCATAATGGATGAAAGTATAGGGTTTTTCCATGTGATTATTTGTGTTTTTTGCTGGATTTTTATGGAAGAGAATGAAATATGGCTATGAGATAAACAATTTTTGTAAAAAGGAGTTTCATGAAAACACTTAGAAAGGGCTATTTTGTAAAGTTTGTAAAATAAGTTGTAAATGTATGAAATAATTGAAATTTTGAGTAATTACAGTTATAAAGAGAATTCGGCTAGGCTTGGTAAAGGAGGAAATTCGATAAAAATCGATTTACGAGCCTAAGGGCAAAATCGTAATTTTTGTAAAGTCTGAGAGCAAAACGGTCATTTTGCCAAATTGTGAATTATAGAATGTTTTAATTAATGTAGTGATTAAATGAGTGATTCATCATGTTAGATCAAGAAAATCGAGATTTGGGCTTGAATCGGAAAGTCTGAGATTATGGACTAAAATGAAGAAATTAGCCGAAATTGCATTCAAGGTAAGTCCATGTGACTAAATCAATATGTTATTGTTAATATACTTAAAATCTGTTTCGCTATGATTGTATTGAATTACATGTTGATGGGGTTATGTATGAGAAAGTGATGCCAAATGTTAGTAACATTTTTGTGATGGTTGAATACAATAGAAGTTTGATGAAATATGACATTCCATTGAAACAAGTAAGTTGGTGTGATAATAATGATGTATTATTGTTGTTGTTGTTGTTGTTATTGTTTAAAGCCTAAATGGATAAGGCTTAAAATGCGTGAATTCATATGTAAAGGATACCTCTTCTATTAATGTTTTTATTCATGAATGCTTTAGACGATATGTGATTAAACATTATTGACATTGGGTGAAAATGTAAGAAGTGAAGTTATGAATAAAATTCTATGAAATATTGAAAAGATGGGCTAAGTGCGATACCATCGAAAATTACTGATAAAGATGGGCTAAGTGCGACACTATCGAAAAATTATTGATAAAGATGGGTTAAGTGCGACACTATCGAAAATTATTAATAAAAGGTGGACTAAGTGCGATACCACCATAAATCATAAATAAAAGGTGGGTTAAGTGTGTTACCACTGTAAATCATAAATAAAGGTGAGCTAAGTGTGTTATCATCGGAAATTATTGATAATGATAGGCTATGTGTGAAACCACTAGATAATTATTGAAATTGATGAGCTAAGTGCGAATTATCCACCTTGTTGATTTATAATACCAATGAACTAAGTGCAAATTATTGTAAAATATCAATATTTGTGGGCTATGTGCAAAACCACCTTATAATTGGTAATATGAATGGCTATGTGCGAACCATTGAGCATGAATTATTATATTGAGGTGTGTATTGAGAAATATGATAAAGTTGCAAATGAGTAGGTTACACATGTGAGGATGATTTTATGATGACCTGGTGATTATAGGTCTATATTTACGATGTATGAAAGGGTGGTAAAATTGATTGGTGACATGTATGCTTAAAATAGAAGCTAAAACAAAGAAAGCATGAGAAAGTAAATTTGCGATAAAGCAATTTCAAAACAACAGCAGTTACGTGATTTTGAAAAATCACAAAAAATGGTGGGAATTGAATTAGAGATTTGATGAGATATGAAATTAAATTTTAACGAGTCTATTTTTACATAAAAGAAACGGTGCGAGCAAAAGAATCTCACAATATGATATATTTGAAATTTAGTGAGACAGTGTCAGATATATTACGAAGTCCCCTGTTCTGACTTGGGAAAATTATTAGAAATTTTACAAAAATAATTTTAGGACAAAGTTTATATGGTTAGATTCCTTAATGAGCCTATTTTTAGAAAAAACAAATGAAAACCTCATTTGAATTCTGTACAAAGAGATAATTAATTTTTAGCAAAGAAGGGTCGAAACTATCGAACCGTGAAATAGGGGCGACTTTAATGAATAAACTGTACTAACTGGCTAAACCAAAAACTCTGGAAATTTTATGGTAAGAAGAGGTATGAGTTTAGTTTCAAGGAAAATTATCGGATCTAAATTTGGAGCTCCGTAGCTCCTGATAAAAATAATTTAGTGGCTGTAACTTGAGAAGGCAGCTTGACCTAAGCATAGGTAAAAATGCAATTATGATAGGATTACCTTGAGATCATGTTGTAAGAATTGGTGGAAACGTATTGATAAATTGCTTATCATTTTCATATGGAATTACTAAGCGTGAAGCTTACTCTCTCCTTTCCATCTCTTTTAGCTTTGACAGGTTAGCTCGGGGTTGGAGATTATCAGAGGCAGCATTACACTATCAAGTCACTACTTTTGGAATAATGAAACATATGATAGAATTTCAAGTGAGTGGCATGTATAGGGATCTAGTTTTAGGGCATGTGTTCTCATGATTTTAGCCAAGTGTATTAGTTTATATTAAGTTATATGAATATGGCCATGAGATGTGGCTCATATTGATTACGGTTTGAAAACCTAGCTATTCATGTTATGTCTAATGTTTATGATGTGATTATGTCTATTTGTCATGCATGGTTGGTAGTATGACGTGTGTGTTGCATGTATACTCTATGACCATTTGAGGTGATCATAGTCATGTAGTAATTGCATGTTATAAAAACCTCGTGACGATGGTTGAACAAGAGTGCTCAAGAGATTATGGGTAACATGAAGGCTTGAAAAATAGCCTAAGTGTTGGCCACATGGGCTGGGACATAGCCATGTGTCTTAACCGTGTGAAGGACACGGCCGAGGCACGGGCGTGTGCCGCGGCCATGTGAGTGATGACGTTAGAAACAGAATGTCAAGGTTTTTGCACACGAGTCGCGACACGGGCGTGTCATGGCAGTGTGAGGGACATGGGCTGGGCACACGAATGTGTGCCAGGCCGTGCAAAAACCCCTGTAGGTTCGATGTCAGAAATTAATTCGACACGGGCAAAGGGCACGGGTGTGTCCCCAAGTGCTTAAGCTGTGTGAGGCACACGGGCCATCAGCACGGCCATGTTTAAAGGCTACACGGGCGTGTGCCCTGTTTATAGCAGTTTTTGATAAAAGTTTCCTAAGTGCCCGAAATGGACCCAAGTTGTTTCAAAACTACGATTGGCCTTGTAGGCCCTATGAAGGTCCATAGGACAATGTTGGAAAAAGTTTTAAATTGGGACGCATTTCAATGGGTTAGAGTTGAACGGTTGCATGTGGTTTTGTAAGATAACACCTCGTATCCTATTCCGATGTCGGATATGGGTAAGGGGTGTTACAACTGTTCCGATTTAACCTAAAATGGGCTGTTACATTATCAATTCGTTTAAACATACTCATATTTATCAATCATTCCATCACCTACAACCATTTCGAAACATTACAAATTCATCTACTATATATATATTCATATATTTTTTTCCTCCTCCTCCTCCTCCTCTCTATTCTACATCATTTATGCATATATTTGTTAGACTATTTAGATTTAAGTATATAACATGCTTATATGTAACATTATCTATAATTCCACTATTTATTTATGTGTTTATATCAAAGCTGTCCACTTGAGTTATAGTCACTAAATTATTTATATCTTGAGCTAAAAAATTCTAAATTAAGATCCACATGATGTTTTTGAAACTAGACTCAAATAAATTTTTACCATAAAAATTTCAGAATTTATGACTTAGCCAATAAGTACAGTAAATTCTTCAAATTTGTCCCTATTCTATTGTTTGACAGCTTCGACCTTTCTTTACTAAAAATTAATTATCTCTTAGTATGGGGGTTTGGATGATGTTTTCGTTTATTTCTCTTGAAACCAAACTCATTAAGAATTTTAAAATATAAATTTAAACCCATAATCGTTTTTTTTACAATTTTTAATGATTTTTTAAAGTTAGAACAGGGGAACTTAAAATCAATCTGACATTGTCTCACAAAAATTCATATATCTCATAATATGAAATTATTTTGCTTACACCGTTTTTTCTATGTAAAACTAGACTCAATAGGATTTAATTTCATACCTTAATTAACCCCTAATTCAATTTTTAAAATTTTTGGTCAATTTTCAAAGTTAGACTACTGCTGCTATCCAAAACTGTTTTAGTGCAAAATATTGATAACCAAGTTTATAACACCCTCATTTCCTTTCTCTACAATATTTCCCATCACTTCCTTTTATTTCCCTTCACTAACATATTAAGAACATAAGACTTTATATAAGAAAACTCTAATTTAACATTAATTTCATGCTTTTTTTTAATAATATCCAACTTAAAAATATATTGAAATCTTGATGTTCTTATCTTGCCCTACTGATTTCAAACTTTAACTTGATTTTCTCTTTCCTCCAACTCTATTTTCTTGAATCCAAGGTGATTTTCTTGTTCTTCATAGTCTCCTTATCACTTTTCTCTCTTGGTGATTATGAAAATTCCTTGAAATTCTATGTGAAAATGGTGGATTTTTGGTGGAAGGACTAAATTATAAAGACAATAAAGTTTTCTTCTTCTCTCCCCCTTACTCACGTTGGAAAGGTGGAGGATCCTCTCCCTTTCTTTTTTTTTTTTTTTTCATCTTTCTCTCTTTCTATACTAGCTATTTTTAATAAAATATTAGTAAAATATCTCATTAAAATATTAATAAAGTACTATTTATCTAATTAAATAATTATAAAATATCATCAAAATATCTCCAGCATCATCATTACCTTCTAGAGTTCTCTCTCTTTCTAATTGACCATTTTGCCCTTTATGATATTTTAAAATTTCATCCTTGGATCATCACTTAATTTGGTAAAATTATGATTTAGTCCCTTATTTGGTCCTTCAACTTTCTTATTTTTTACACTTTGATCTCCTAAATTTTGAATATTTACACTTGAGCTAAAAACTTTTCACATATTTACAATTTAGTCCTTACTTTAAATCAATATACTAAAACCTGCTTCTTAATTATTATTAGTATTTTTTTAATACTCCTCAATATTCTCTTTTATCATCTTCATATCATATTCTCATTTTATCGAGAAATCAATTATACATCATGTCATGATTCTTGATTTAACTCTCTTTTGGTATCTTGCAACTTTCATTTTCTTTGATCTTATACCTTACTTCACTAAAATTTTATCTTATATTATTTACGATCAAGGGGGTTTTGAGGATGTTACAGTTTGAGATTTATCGGGCATTAGAACACCTCCAATTAACCTCAGGATGTATGCTAAAGCGTATTGTTCTCTTTCAAGGGGACTCGAACTCTCGTGGAGATTTTGGAAATTTTCTTGCAACCATTTCATCTCTATCCGGCTACTGAAAAATTTGTTTGGCACCTTGCCTAATAGTTGCTCGCAAATGCTGCTCCAATCGCCAACGACAACTGATCTCGTAACGACTGACCCATCCACCAGTAAACCGAGTTGTAATTGAACGTCCTTGAGTGTGATTGTACACTCACCGCATGGAAGATGAAATGTGCGTGTCTCAGGTCTCTATCCTTCCACCAACACATTGATAAGTATGGGGTCCAACTTACACCCTCAACCATACGGGACACTTGCAAGAATCCCGCATCTTCTGACAATCATACGTGATGGCCTCAAATATAGATTGTGTATATATGTCTCCAAATCCGATCTTCGACTTGATTATAGAAAAACAAAAAATAAATAAATTTTAATCTTTTTAGCAACTTAATAATAAACATAAAATTAGAAATACTAGAAATATTGTCTTCCCATATGCACTTGAAATGTAGAAACTTGGTTGTCATCCAATGAATAAGAGTATTTGCCATTCCAAAATTGAATTAAAACGAATAAAAATCGAAAAACAGAATTAAATCAAGATGAGCTTGAGAGAATTTTAATTAAAACTCTAAAACTAAATTCTTAAGAGAATTGAGATAATTGGATTTGAATGAAAAGATGAGGAAAAGATTCGAGTTTATATAAAAATAAAACTAGTTGTCTTTTATGGCTGTTGGGGGAGGTTACCGTTAGGTGAAAACGCGTCCAGCTAGACGTATTTTCTACTAATTGTGCAGGAAAGCACGTCCAACTAGACGCGTTTTCACCTTCTCTTTCTCTTAAATCGATCTATTCCAATAAGTATGCTAGAAATCGGTCTAATCACTCAATTATTTTTTTTAAATATGCATTTTTACATAATTTAGCCTTTTACTTTCTTTTATTAAAACTTACAAATTTATTTATTTGCATAATACTTTTTTAATTGATTTCTTTTTATTATTTGGTATACATTTATAATATAAATAATATTTATAGTATTTTTCATTATAGATAAAATAATAGTTAATAATTTGACAAATAATTTTAAGATGTATTTTTTAAAATATATTTAACAAATTTTTAAAACATATAAATAATCTAACATGGGACGGGATAAAAAATTTGTTTATATAGAACACTTACGAATGCTGACGTGGAAAAGTCGTTACGCTGGGCGGTGCCGCGCTCGTGTAGATTTCGCTTTGCCACGCTTTATTAGTTTCCTGTTGACACGCACTAGCATTAAGCCCACGCTTCACTTAATTAAAAAATTAAGTGCCCAGCAAAGAAAATCTCAGCCCAATTAAATCACAGGAATGCAAGGTGATGAAGCGAGAGTCCTGCTAGGCTTCCCCCCTAATTCTCGCCCTACTCATTCTCAGGTTTTTTCTTTCTTTTTCAAATTTCATTCAGTTTTTATTTTATTTTATTTTATTTTGCTCTTAACTTTGATTGTTTTAGGGGTTTTTTAAATCTCATTGTTTTTGGTTGTTGACTTGGATTGAAATTGATAAATTCGAGTTGTTTTCCTTTTGGAGATTGTGGCCTTGATTGCTTTCTTCAAATCAGTTAGACTAACAAAATTTCTCCATTTTTTCTTCATTGTTTATGAAGTTGTATATTTTGTTAATTTCTTTTAAGGTTTTTTATTTGGAATTTTAGATTAAAGCAGCTTATAGAAAGAAAGTATGGGAATCGCATCCTGACTTGTTTCCCGTTCACGAAAAGCATTCGGTGGAGTCTAAGTTTAAGTTGGTAAGCATCGATGTGCCTTTAAAACTTTCGCCCGTTTTCTAATATATTCTTTGATTGGAATGAACATCTTCGTTGGGGCCAGGTTTGAATTGTTGTTATATGGGTACTGGCTTACTAGTGATGCGATCATTAGGGATCTGAAAAGGAACTGTTGAAGCGTGTTGAGACAAGCTTAAGCATTTTAGAGGTTGATTTGAACAAGCTAAGCATTTTTACAATGTTAGGGTTGAGAGATATTAGCTTAGAGCAGTTTTGTGACTGTTCGTAATTCCACTCTATTTAAAATATACTACTTGGGGAGTCCTTCTTGATTTTTTTTGCTATTTGAATTCTTTGGAGGGAGCTAGATTGCTTGGGGGTTTGTATCATGTTTTGGTTAAATTCATGGTGCAAGCAGCGATTTAGAATAGTATGTTCTGGTGAGTAATCAGATCTGGCAGTACGTTTATATTCTTTCATGAGTTTTTTGGATTTCTAACTGTTGAACATGTTAAGTCTAACCTTGGATTTGGGAGATAAACTGAAATTTACCTGGTAAAGACTAGTTTTAGTCTTAACAAACGGTAGTTTTTATTTGGAATAAGTTACCTCACCTTCACAGAAACTTATCATTCTAGACTGGCCTTTTGAGCCATATACTTTCTAAATTATGGTACGTTTTCTGGAGGTTGCCATTCTTGACAAGAGCCAACATACTGGAAAACAAGTAACTGATGCAGTATTAATATTAAGTTTTTCCAATTAGTTTATTTCATTTATCGTACCTGAATATGAAATATTTCTTTCATCTGGGAGCACTGAATGAGATAATTGTGTGGATACCTTTAATCCTGTATTCTGCAGTTTAAAAATAGTTCCAGCTGCATTTACGGTTGTGACAAATATAACCTAAAGATGTGCATTTTTTGCAGATTGCTGAAGCTTATACTTGTCTACAGTCTGGTAATTCTCCTGACTTCTTGAGAAAATATTGAGTGTTCCAAGAAATCATGGTTTGCAAACTCAATAGATAGTCTAACATGGGAAGAAATCTCTTGTTTAATGTTCTCCAAAGGTAGCACATTTTTTGGGGACATAATAGCTTGTTGTCTAAACTTAGAAGATAGGAGAGTATCTGTCCTTGCCTCTTTCTGCTGTCCCCTTGGCTAACAAAATGACTTTTGCATTCACTGTTTTAGTTTGAGCTTATTTATTTTTAGCTTATTTTTAATTTAGTTTTTTAGAAGTCATAAAAAAGAAAGAAAAAAATATATAAAAAGAACGATTTTTTTTTTTTTAAATGTAGCTTGGTTTGAATTTTATTTAGATTAGGCTAGAATTAAAAAGTTGGGATAAATAAGCTAGAATCTAGATTTTAATTGATTAAGATTATATTTTAGATTCTAATAAGATTCGGATAAGTAGTACTTCTATTTAGATTGATTAGTATTAGACTTCAATATTAATCAAAATTCCAGGTTAACTTAATTTAGGATTCTAGGAATTTTGCAATAAATAGGTAGGTGAGCCTCGGTTACTCAGTACTTGGGACACATAGAAGACAAAGAGGTCAGAAGTAGAATCACAACAAAAATAGAGTTTTTTTTTTTTTAGTTTGGTTTTTGCTTAGTTTTTGAGAATATTTTGGTAACTTTAGGCTCCATTTGGTTACAAGGAATAGAGATCATTTTTGTTTTCTTGGAAAATGAAAAATATTAAAGAAAGCTTGTTTTGTTGAAAATTTTAAAATGATTATTAAAAAAATAAAAATAAAAGTAGTTGAAATTTAGAAAATAATAAAAAGTTGTGCTCATTTCTTTTACTAAAAATGCTTTGTAAAAGTCAAATTGAAAATATTGAAAACAAGAGTTTTTAAATTTAAATGAGTTGATCCTAGATCAAACTCATATAAATGTAAAAATATTTTTTGCTAATAGTTTTTAAATATCAAATATATTACCCTGATTCGAATGCTTTTATTTTATGTCTTATGTTTCTGTTATAGAAAAATAGGTACCAAATGTGTTTTTATTTGTTCATTATTGAGAACAAATTTTTATTTTTATTTATCAAATGTGTTCTTCAACTTTCAAAATATAGAAAATGAAAATTATCTTTTAAAAATGAAAATAGAAAACAAAAATAAGAAATATTTTCAGAAACTAAACAAAACATTAAAGTTTCCAATACCTGTGTGTGTTGACCACTTGATTAGTAGTGAGAAATCCGGTGAGGAGAAGAAAATCAGTCACCTGTATTTTAGGTTGCAGAAATTTAAGGTTAGACCATCGGTAAAAATCATCACACTTCAGCCTTCAATTGTTAAAAGTCAGACGAGATTTCTAGGATTTTCATTCCAAGTCTTGACCAGCCCATAATATTTCAACAATGAAAATCACAAAATCAAGGTTTTGATTCTCTAAACCTATAAAAACAAAAAGAAAACTACCACAATAAAACCACACTCAAGAGAAATTCAAAGAGCAAGTAATAGAAGTGCCAAAAACTAAAGACATTCTTACCCAACAAATCCAAGAAAACCTGGAAAATCTTGATGCTCCTTGCGAAGTCCTTGAGAAAGCTTGTAGAAAAATGAGTTTGGAGAAGTTGAACTGAGAGAAAGGCTAGTTTTGAATGACTGGGCTGTGGCCAAATGTGTTAATGGAGGCGGAGGTTGGTGGGTAATTTATGTGTTAAATAATTTTGTCCAAACCGTTCAGGTGTTGTGATTCGAAAGGTTATTTCAAGACCAATGCTTGCAACAGGTTGATGTTGTTGCAACAGGCACTGTATTACTAACCCAGAATTTTTATTTTGAGTGCAAGGTTTTATGACGTGCATGAGTGTTGATGCAGTTGCAACGTTGACCCTTGTGTCTAAAACTTACACAAAGCAACAAATGAGTGATTTTGCAAATTTCTAGGTGATAATGGTGGAAGAAGTGATTTAGAGGGCTGCCCTTCAACATTAATGGTCTATTTTTAATTAGATTTCTTTCAAAATTTTAATGAGCAAATCATTTTTTTTTTATTAAGTTATTTGAGTGTCACACAGATCAGTGATTCCTTTGTTTTTTTATTTTAAGGGATTTTTCTCAAAAATTCTCAAGAATGGTGGAAGTGACTTAGAGATATTATTTTCAATGTTAAAGTTTAAATTATCTTTTTGAATGCAATATGATAATTTTTCTAGTAAATAATAGTTTTGATTAAATTTAACTATTTTCATAAACATTAAATATTCCAACAAAGGAATCTCTTTGAGGAAAGAATGGTCTTTCTTGAATACTTGAGGTGAGGAAATATCTTTTAGCAGAACTTTTACAAAACAGTAGAAGAGAGACCTAAAGACTAGTTTCAATAATTTTGAAATTAAAACAAGATTAAAAGATAAGACCATTTAGATAAACGACCAATTTAAGGTAAAACAAAACTAGGTACACTATCTTTTAGATAGGTGTTATGAAGTTGCTTGTTCTTCTTCCACATGTACTTGAATTCCTGAACCTAGTTCTGATAATGTAGACTAGAACTTATTCCTTTTAGGGTACTTTTGTTAAGCTTAAGATCACTCAAAGGGTAGATTCATCTAGGTGACTAATTGCACCTAGATAAAGATATAATATATATATTTGCGGGGACTACTAGATATGATTTTAATCTAGCGTGCTATGTTCACACTTAGCACGTTATGCGAACTTTGATTGGATCCTATTTGCATTGATGCCTTGTTGGATCTAGACTTACTTGTTACTTAAGTTTTGATAATTAGCTCAGGATTGATTTAAAGACTTGTGCAATGATTTGAGTAGTAAAAGTAAGAGAGCTGGATATCTGAGGGATATGACAATTTGCTCTTTCATCATTAGCTTCATGGTGGCAACAACATGGGATAAGTTGCTTAGAGCTGCAAAGAATTGCCATAAATGTGCTATGCTATACATGTTCGTGATCAAATGTGAGCATATGTTGAGTGCCTTTTATCAGGTTCACAGCGAATGACACAGCTGTTTGTCTCAGAAAATAAGCCTTGATGAGTTGGTTTCCTTTGACAGTTCCATGTTAGGAAGTGTATTAGATGATGACTGGCTTGTGGAGGCAGAGAAGCAAGCAATGCAAGAAGATGAGGTTCCATTCATTCCCAGTTAAATTATTTTCATTAATCAAGTCTTAAGAAATATGTTTTTTGATTTGAAAATTTTCCAATTTTTAATGCTATTCTTGAATTATTTTTCCAGATTTAGGAGATCACTTATAATGATGTGCAACAATTTTATGGAGATGATATGGATGAACTCAACAGTGAAGAAAAAACACATAAAAACAGGTCAATTAGATGATTTGATTGAAGCATTGGGTGTTATTGCTGCTACCATAGGTGTTACCACTGACGATGACAGTCTTGATTTTCTTGATGATGGTTCGACGGATTAGTAAATCTTCTCTTTGTGGCTCATCAAACTTGGAGTAAGCCATGAAATACCTATTTCCACGAAAAATATATAATTTGATGTTGCCAAAGACTTGCATTGTAATTTGTAGTGGCATATATAGTTATGAAGGTGGATCAAAATATGCTATTAGTCTCTGGATTATGTGTAAGTTGCGGGTTAAGTCTGTATTCTCATTTGGCTATTTTTAGTTTCTCTGCTTTTTGAATTTTGATGTTTCAGTCTTAACCCAAACGGTAGCCGAAAAATTTGTTACGTTAAATTTTGTTATTTCCAAAGTTTTATGTGGCATCGGTTATCGGTTGAGTCAAAACTGAAATTTCAAAAGTCTAAAAGTTTAAAATCTAAAAATGATCAAATTGGATAACGATAGTTAAATCCTTAGCTTACTTGTAGGACAGGAATAATCACTGAATTTGATTTAATGGACTTAATTGTTACCCTTTGAGTTGGGAATGAGATTTTAAAATTAGAGAAGTACATGGAATTGAACTAATTGAAGTATGGGGATTAAGTTTGTAGCTTATGCCTAGTACAAGAACTAACAACAAAAATTGACCTATTAATATGTAACCAATATTATTTCAAAATTTACTTTTGATGCCAATTCGTTAGTAGTGAGCCCATTTGTCAGCGTCTTTCACTAGATTTGGTACTATCTAGCTTATACCTTGCTTGGTTTTGTGTGCCCATTTTATGTCCCATCTTCTGTTAAAGGATTCGTTGAAGTATATGGATTTACTATATTACAAATTGTGATATCTTGATGATGGTTGGTACTTGGCTTCTCTTTTCTTCACTTTGATTAGATTAGTCATTTGTTACTGTAAATCCCAATTCCCAGCAGATGGATTGGATCTAGTAGGTCAGTGCACGTAACTGCATCTATTGCTGCAATTGGTACAGTCACTGTCGAGCTTACATCCTAGTCTCTTCTTTGCATCCTCACTAGACCTTCTTTTTTAGTGTTTGATAAGTTGATACTATCTACCTATTTTGCCTGCTTTATTAAATTGGTTTTATCGTGAATCCTAGGTTTCTACTCAATGGGATTGAATCTAAGGAGTATAGATCTACTGGCCAGAAACTGGTTAAGGATTAATCAATCCGATGTGGATCCCAATACTCTTGAACATAACTTAATAGAATTGAGTTTGCAAACCTGATTTTTGATCCTTCTATCTTCTTACTAGTTACATTAATAAGTACAGTTATTTTGACATGCTATTCAAATTCATCTCAATGATCGTCACAGGTTCAGGAAGAGAAGGTTCGTACTCAGGTAGCTTCTTGTTCGAAAAGTATTGACAACTATATTTTATTTCTTTGGTTTGTGAGTTAGATATTGTGTTTCTTCTATAGCTACATATTCACATGTCGTCAGAACGGGAGTAGCAAAGGCTCATGGGGGAAGAAGAAACCGTGGTTTGATTCAGATTCCTTTCCTTCTTATAGTTCTGGGAACTGTTGGACTTGGGGGATTAAATGCAACCAGGTAACCAACAGCTTGATGAGAATAATTGGTTCTTTTTTCCTTTCTTTTTACTGAATATTACGTTTTATTAGGGGTCTAAATAGTGAGTTTATTAATCTTCTCAGGGCTTATAGAAAGCAAAAAGAGGCATGCCCTTCTCACAATCCATTCCTCCCCTGACTAAGACGTTATTCTGTTTTTTCATTTGGTATCGATATGGAAGATTCAATTTATGTTAGCCTTATATATCGGATGTGTTGTAGCCGATAAGTAAAAACGCAAATTTGGGATATATAATTTTCAAAAAGAAAAAAGAGGTTATATTTGATTCCTTTTGACCTCGATCGGTTTAAATAGAGATGCGAATAAGTAATCATAGCGAGTGATTTTCATAATGTAAATTCTACATTGTACGTTGTATTCATGTATTTGTACTTATATCTTCGGCACTAAGATCAATGTTGCTTAAATCGAATCCGCCGGTCGGTATTCCAACCCAGAAACCATTGATTGAACTGGTTTTTTGTGTTTTGTTTGGCCCAAACCTAAAGAAAACCGGTTCAACCTTTAAAAAAAAAATAACTTAAGAATGAGGGGAAAAGAGAGAAAATTCTAAAATGAGTGGTTGTGGGACTGGAGAAAAAGAAAGTCATTGGCTAAAAAACGGCAGTGGTGTGGTGGTGTTGCTCCTCTCTGGCTGTAGCTGCATCTGCCGTCTTGAAGCTCGAGCGAGTGTTTATTGGGTAAATCTGATTATTGTTGAGTTTGGATTGATGTTGAAAAGTGAACTTAAAATTTTATTTAAATTCGGTTCAGATAAAAAGAAAAATTAAATTCGAGCTTGATTTGGTCTATAATATTAAACTTTTCTATAGTATTTATAGTAAATTTTAAAAATATAATAAATATATTAAAGATATTGAAATAAATATCTAAACAAATATCTCTAAAATGTTAAAAGAAGAATTAGCAATAAAACAAGATTTATTAAATATCTAAACAATAACAGTAAAATAATAGTAAAATGGTAATAAATAATTGTAAAACAGTAACGAATAGAAGCAAACAATAGCAAGGGAAAAAATTAGGTAATTCCGGTCGAGTCAAGTTTGGGGTAAAAGGTTTGTACTTGAGGTTCGATCTGTTTAGATAATAAGTTTTTTTTTTTTTTTTTTTTTTTTTTTTTTAAGTTAATTTTTTGAGTTCATATTTTGTTCAAACATTTTCACTTTTTAAGCGGAACTTCGAGTCTGGACGGATAACCTAGATTAATTCTAACATTGGGATAGCTGCGCTATAAGTTGTTTTATATAATAATAATAATAATAATAATAATAACAACAACAACAACAACAACAACACAAGTATAATAGATGAGAATAAGAGGAATTTTATTGCAATTCTCTTCTTTTCTATCATCATTACAAGTAGTATACTCCTATATATATAGGGAGATTAGACTCCTCATTTTCTAATGCATAAATAGAAAATGAGTTACAAAAAGATGAAAGATGAAAAGTTGAAGAAGATGATAGGTGAAAGGTTGAAGAAGATGAAAGGTGAAAGGTTGATTATAATGAACATCCCGTTAATAGCATTCATAACAATTCCCCTTGGATGTTCGTTGTATAAAGGATATGCCTCGTTAAAAACCTTATTAGGAAAAACCTTGAAAGACAAAAACTTAGTGAAGGAAAAAAGAGTACATAATCTTTTGATAGACAGCATGTCACAACTTTAAAAGAAAAATGTAGTGTTAATTTACTCCCCTCAAGTAATCATCACTTAAGATCTTTGAAATGACGCAATCCAATGCTTAAAATTAACTTCTCAAATATAGCTGTAGAGAGTGCCTAATTGAATTCTTGATTATTCTTCACATCGGGTGAGGTGTGTTACAACAGTGCATATTTTGCTCCTATTATTTGAAAATCATTTTATAACTCAAATATGAGACATTCAATATTATTTATCAATCGTAAATTGTCAACAAATACAACAAATTTTTTTGATATGTATCAAGATAGCAATAAAATTCAATTGCATTCTCATGCTTTAGATGTCACCAACAATTTTATAAAGCATGGTGTATTGTATGATTCACTATTATCAATATAATGAGTGCATTGAACATATAAAGAAATGGTACTTTAGGACTATCATTTTATAAGATTATTGTTTGACCATTTGTATTCATTTTCAATATCTCCAATCTATGTGAAAAATTAGTCTGATTAATTTTGATTATATAAACACTATTGGATACTCAATAGCAATTCTTTATAATATCATTATGTAACAATTTGTCCTTATTGAACACTTGATCTTCATGTTGAGACAAATTTTCATTTTTAGATATACTTTCATTATAAAGTTTATCTATCGAATAAGTATTTCTCTTGAAAATTCTTCAGGAATTCCAATGATTTTCTCATGAAATTCGAGTTTTACACTTCAGGAATCAATATTATCAAATCATTTATATCAGTTGAATACAAATTCACTAGACGTAAATAAATAACTTTATATTTGATTTTTACATTCACCACAAATTAATCATTTTTCATAACTAAAACCAACTGTGATGTGAACGTTCTTGTTACAAGTCAATTCTATATATTATGACTTGTATTTTTTTTTCGCTATTATGCTAACATGTACTCCCCTTGACCATTTGGGTGTTTGGACTTCTTGTCCGAGATGTATTTCATAAGTTATAATAAAAACATTTATTTATTTTGATGACTTGTTCTCATCTCAATGCTTTCAAATATATTGTCATTCAAGATCCCAACTTTTCCATAATATTGAAGTATTCTACGTATATTATCGTTGTCAACAACAACTTCCTTTTGTGAGCTCCATCATATTTAATTATGACATAATTGATTAGGATATTTCATTATATTCATAATTTTAGGTACTTGAACCTCAGCTGGGGTTTTATCAAAAGTTATGCCTTGGGTCTGTTCATGAGTACTCGCCTCCTTTAGCATATGACCATCTTCATTTCTTTCTCTTTTCTTTCAAGAATTTTTCATTTTATGGAATTGACTAGTTTGTCATGCTTCTAGCATGCCCAAAGCTTATTTTTATCTCATTGTCCTTCTAGGACATATAATTATTTGGAGCATTTTAGTTGGTATATGTATCAGGTAGTATATACGATCTTTAAATGTCATCACTAAACATGTCTGGCAAATAATTTTATCATTCAAACTTGTGCACGTAATATTAGTGAGGATCACAAAAAAAATGATGACATAATTATTTAACCAATTTGTCTCCCCTTAATACTAAGAAAATTTGTAACATAATAATACTTTTTCAAAATTATAAATATATCTCCCTTCAACTTTTTCACATCTAATAAAAATTCTAAATTTTATCAACTTCATACTTGATGATCTATCTTAGCATATTATGGTGGAACATTAAATAGATATTGCACATCCAAATATTCTTAGATGAAATCTATTAGTTTATAAATGAAGGTAAATTCTAATAAGACAAATATTTCTTACATGTTGGCCTTGATGCAAATAAAATTACATGCTTATTGTAAAGCTGTTCTTATATTAATGGTTAAGCAATTAAATGGAGGAATAGTTTTGCTAACCATTAAGTATAACATATATAGGCATAGACAACTTAATATTATTCCAACTAAAACCACGAAAATCAAGCTTGAGATATAGTGCACCAGTGTTGTTAGCATAAATTGCATACTATAAATATTGTGCATAATCAAATTATTTTAAGAAATAATATCGCAAACTTCGGGTTGTACACATGTGTACATGAGTTCAATTATTATTTGGTTATCATCCAAAAATGCAACTGACCTCGAACTTTAGTTGGTGTTAGTTCAATATGTTGTCAAAATAACTAGTATTGATGTAATACCCCACACCCAGCCTAGAAGTCTAGACTGAATCCAGGTTGCTACATTGATCACCAAAGTGATCGTAGGAAAATTTACAAAACGAACCAATCTTATTTTCATTTTCGAAACCATTCAAATATTTACGAGTAAAAACATGAATTTACTTAAAATTCTGGCAGAAAAAATTACAACTATGTTCATCTTAAAACCCCAAATTAAACTTCTAAATAAAAGTTTAAAACAGAAATCGTACCACAGTATAATTAAGCCTTACAATTCAAAGCCACACAGTAAATAAAATTTGAAACTAAAACTGATAAATTACTTCCAGTGAGACTGTTTGAGATCTCCGCTTACCAAGTCTAGAGTCTGAAATCCTAGATATACCTGAAAAGGGAGATAAAAGAGGGGGTGAACTATACGAGCTCAGTGTGAGATTAAACCGTCTATCTACAAAATCAGAAACAAAAACAGAAAACAAAAAGTAGTAAGCAGTTCGGAGACAGAACATACTTACAACGCTGTACAGATACAGTTGGTACAATCACAATGGAAGTACTGGCAAATAACATTACTTAAAGCAGGTTACAACCTCACTCAGACACTTAGTCGCACATACCACCCAGTCACAGTAACTATGATTCTCAGTTAGTCACAGTAATGATTCAGTCAGACAGTTACAAACAGACAGTCTAACAGGTAGAACTGTCGAACGGATAAACAGATCGTACTTACAGAATCAGACGGTAAACCCGAGACAGAAGTCTCGACAGACAGTAACGGTCCACACGTATCAAATCACAATCAGTCTCAAGTTCTATTCAGTCAGATTAATACAATCAAAGTTTATCATTCAAAACAGTCAATAGATGCGTATGAATACGGTTGAAATGCTAACCCACCTATCCAGCCAATCACCTCTCCGTCCATCCTTACACTTACTATGGGGTTTACAATACCCATCCAGCCCTACACTCCAAGCTGTACCGAATGTGTCACATCTCTTTCCATCATTACACTTACTGTGGGGTTTAAAATACCCACCCATCCCTACGCTTACAAGCTATACCGAATGCGGCACATATCAGTATAATGCAGTTGAGCTGCCAGTCAATAGGCTTAAGAGCCTTTCAGTAAGTCCACGACCCTTAAGGTATTGGGACTATTAGCACTACAGGAATTAAGGCTTTAGCGGTGTTTTTGGTACAAACGCCATTAGAAGCTGAACAATAACGGCTTTTTTGGTACAAACGCCGCTAAAAAGTTGATCTATAGAGGCTTTTTGGCCCAAATGCCTCAAAAAGTTAAGCAGCCATTTTCGAGTAGGGTAACCGACACTCGTTTCGATTTGATCCGATTTAATTTTCATATTTTTTTATTTTTGTTTTGAATTCGATTTTATTTTGATATTTGAAACTGACTTTATAAAAAATATAAACTATACCATTCACTTAGCTATGAGAAAGTTTCATTTTAGTTACTTAATTATGAAAAGTTACAAATTGATAATTAAACTATTTAGAAGTTTTCATTTAAGTTACCAAGCTGTTAAAATCGACGCTATATAGCTTTCTCTAAACCGTAAACCCTAAACCATAAATTCTAAAAATATAAACCCTGAACACTAATCCCTAAACCTTAAAACCTTAAACCCTAAAAAATTTCATATGGATGTTGATGTGTATATACATAGATATTAATGTAAAAGCTTATGTTTATAATAAATTGTGGAAGCAGGGCCTAATATTGGTTAAATTTATTTTTAGGTTTAAGGTTTAATATTTGAGGTTTAAGGTCTATGGTTTAGGGTTTAATGGTTAGTATGTTAAGTTTATGGTTTAGGGCTTGTTATTTTGGGTTTAGGGTTTAGTGTTTTAAAGTTTGTTATTTGGGGTTTAGGGTCTTATTGTTTATGGTTTTAAGGGTTAGGGTAGTAGGGTTTAAGGGTTAGTGATTTTGATAAAAATGACAAAAAATCAATTTATTTTAGGGTTTAAGTAAGCAATAATATTCTTCTTTAATAATTTTTGTACATTGTAATATATATTTACGGTTTAGAATTTTAGAGTTAAGGGCTTGGTTTCATTTTTTAAAATTAATTTCGTACACAATTATAAAATTTTACAAATTAGATATATTGTTTGAAACAAAACAAACTTAGTTTACAAAGAATTTAAGAAACAATTAAACTATTAAAATTTATTACTATCAAAGGCATTAGTGGCTTTTTTAAAAATGCCACAAAAAACATGTTACTTTAGCTTAAACGGTGTCGTTTTAGGTTGCATCTCTAATGACATTACGGTGCTTTATGAAAAATGCCGCTAAAGATCAAGAACTAACGACGCCTTTTTAAAAATCGCTACTAAAGATCGAGTATTAGCGGCGCTTTTTTAAAAACGCCGCTAAAAGTTGAGAACTAGCTGCGCTTTTTAAAAAATGCTGCAAACAATATAAATAAACGACATCGTTTTTGGCGCGTCATTATGTTTACCAAAACGGCCCCGTTTTTGTTTCGTCCATTTTATCCCCACCGCAAACCCAAAACCCCTAAAATTTTTTCCATAAACCCGAAACCCTTTATTTTTCCCCAAATTAAAATTTCCCATAAACCCTAAATTTTCCCCCAAATCAAACCCATCTGCCGTCTCCCTTTCTCTTTTGGTTCCACAGGTTTTTGGCTTTGTATATTCGGAACTAATGGTAAACCTTTTAAAATAGGGAGCCAATGAGAAAGAAAACTAGAAGCCGAAAACGTAAACGGAGGAGGCAATCAAAAAAGGGAGCCACCAGAAGACGTGCCAATTCTAGTGTAGAATCTACTTCTGCGAGCAGTGAGAAGTTTTGCTTCAGTTCTGGATCAGACTTCACACTCGAAGAATTTCAGAGATATGCAAATGGATTCAAGGAGACATATTTTCAGAGGGACCGTGATGAGGATTTAAAGCCTGGTGTGGTTGAATACTCGAAATGGGAACCTTCTTGGGAGGATATTGAAGGTGAATACTGGAGGATAGTTGAGCAGCCAACTGATGAGGTTGAGGTATGGTTAAATAGTTTCTCCTCTTCCTTACAGATTTCATTCATGGAAGTCTCTATTTACTTCTACTGGAGTTTGCTATCATATTGCAGGTATATTACGGAGCTGACCTGGAAACAGGAACATTTGGCAGTGGGTTTCCTAAGGCATCATCTATGTTAACTGGAAATGATGCAGATAAATATGCAATGTCAGGTTGGAACCTAAACAATTTCTCTCGCCTACAAGGTTCTGTGTTATCTTTTGAAGGTTGTGTTGGTGCCTGGTGATATTCATACATATTCACCACCAATATGCTTAATCAAAAACTGCAGTTACCGCTGAAGGTTTGGAATTGTACTAATTTGGGTTAGCTGTTAGGTGCTGAATGCTGATTGATAAACTCAAAAACAAATTAAATTTATAAGCTTATAAGCTATATTATAAAAGCTGCTTGATATATTAATATAAGTTTTATGTATACCCTGCAATTATCATGCAGTGAATCCCTCACAATTCGGATCCTCAAAACATGGATCCTTACATAATTTGTGTTTTGATTGTATAATTGTAGTAAAAGTGATTGCAAGTTAAACAACATTCATTCTATGTTAAGGCCAGTTAAATAGATTGGTTGATTATATGTGGTTTACATTATAATTTGTGTTCTTTTGTCCATCTAATAAGCTGAGTTCATAAGGTGTATGCAATTTTTTTTTATCAATTCTTAGAGTTCTGCTTCGGTTTCTGTTTAGTTAAACAAGTTGTTCTGTTTGGTTGTTCACACTGGAGAATTGTAGAAAGAGCTGACTGTTTATGACTTTAGTACTGTACGTTGCTGCCCTTGATAAATTCTAGGAATAAGCAAGTACTGTGAAGTGTCAATTTTATAGTTTTGATTATCATTCTTCTAAAAACGGGCAAATCGTAACTTAAAATTTTGTTCTGGAGTTAAATTTTCTGTCGTGTGTTTATTATGTTCTTGACATCCTATTTGAAGTTAAACTCGGTAGTTAAATGCACTTTTTGGTTAAAGTCTATTCTCTACCCTCTTAAAAAAAAATCCTGAGCCTAGCCTAAAAGAAAACCAGAAGTCTAACATTCTCCACCTGGTTTCGGTCAAGCATTATCATTTTCTATTTAAAACCCATAAAGGAATTGCTTTGATTCCATTATCTATTTAAAATATGAATTTTGCAGTACTGCATTGATCATCAAAGTCGGACTTTCCCCCTCAACTCCTTTCTTTCTTTATTATTATTATTTTTGTATGTAGTGCCTTTATTCTCTTTTAACATTAAAGAAGGGTTTGAAAGATGATATGGGGGGCTTGTGTGCTGTTGTTGCAGACTGACACTACTTCTGTGATGTTAGAAGTTATTGGGTATATTAGATTCCTTCATGATCAAATTGAGGTGATGTTTCTTCCACACTGGCTCTTTTTTTTTTTTAACACTTTCTGCCCTACTCCCAAGCTGGTTAGAAATAAGTGAGGCCTTAAAAGTATATGTAGTTTTTCAAGTTTCGATAATTCATGCTTTTTCTCTTAAAAATCTCATCTTTATTCTTTAGTGAGCCCTATCCATGTATTCCTGTCCCAATGTCAAAGCAACTATGGCAAGTTTTGCATTTTGAGAAACACTCATTCTGCCTCATTCTTTTTTGGTGTTTACTTTTTTTTTTTTATAAATAAAAACAGATGCTTCAACCTTCTGATTTTATTTGATATTTTTTAATGCATTAATTCAATTAATGGAAGGTTTTTTTTTCAGTTTATTGATTCAGATTCCCTTTCTGAATATCCAACTGGATTTTTTTTTTGCTTTATTTTTTATCAAATATTTTCAGGGAGGAAAAATAAATTCACTTGACTTTCATCGAAAATATGATCTATTGGTGACTGCCAGTGAGGACGATTCAGTTCGCCTTTACGACATTGCCAATGCTAAATTAGTTTTTCTTCTTTTTCTTTTTTCGTTCCTTTTACTGTAATTCAATAGAGAATGAAAAAAAAATGTGTTGCTATTGATTTAATTTTAATATTAAAATTTGGAAGTTTTAGTTTTTATTATGATATAATTTCTGAGTATTTCTATGATTTCTGCTTTGTAATTAGGTTTATTGTTGGAAATCTGAGTTTTAAGATCATTTTCTTTGGTCACTTTATTCATTTTAATACTGGTTTAGGTTGATTAAGAAAACATATCATGGGTTTTAATATTGCTTTATGCATCACCACAGTGATGTTATTTGCTCTTGAAGTGTTTGGATCTTTTTCATCCTATTTTTGAGAAAGTTTTATTTTTTCGTATGATTTGAATTAAGAATGTTTCATTTATTTCTGCTATGTAATTAGGTTACGTGTTAGAAATTTAATAGTCAAGATCATTTTCAATAGTTTCATTTTAATTCTGGTTTAGGTTGATAAAGACAACATACCATAAGAAACATGGCGCAGATCGAATATGTTTCACGCATCATCCTAGTTCTGTTATATGCTCTTTGTGACACAATTTGGAATCGACTGGAGGTGAGCTTCTTAGGATGGTTTAAGCTTTTTTCTTATGCATGATAACTGAACAACAGTTTTTGTATCTGTTTTTTTTTCTCTTTTGTTAACAGAAGCCCTACGATATCTTTCAATGTATGATAACCGATGCCTTCACTACTTCAAAGGACATAAAGAGAGGTCGGTAATTCTTGACATATTGATGTTATCAGGATAGGTTGAGAAAGAGTTCTGTTTCATATGTGATTTGTATGTAATTCAAGCAATCTATTATAGAATAACAAAGCCACTTGAATGCCCATGTTTAATGTTACTTTAGTAATTCAATATTTCAATGAAGGTTTTGGATCTTAACTTCGTGTAGCATGTTTTTGAAATCTGTGTATATATTCATATATTAATCTGCATCAATTGTTTGCGAAAACCTGTTAAAGCTATGAAAATGGAGAACCTTTGGCTCTTAAACAGGTTTTTCCTTGAATTATGCACCCTTCCTCAACCAGCCTTTTCTGTTATTAATTTGCAAACGCAATAATTCTTATAAGTTTCCCTGCATCTGCTGTTGTAGAGTTGTTTACCTCTGCATGTCTTCGGTAAATGATAGCTTTATGTTAGGTTCTCTTGACCATAGTGTGAGGATTTGGGATCTCCGTGTAAATGCCTGTCAGGTTGGTTCCGCTCTCCCATGAATTTTATGCAAATGTTGGGTACTAAGAATTGATTTATGAAGAAAATTTTCTTCTGTTAATATATAGCAGTGCTTAATTGAGAAAAGAATTCTTCCTCGTTAGCCCACTTCCGTAAACAAGGCAAAATGAGACAGACATTAAGACCAGATAAACTGCCAAAAAAGAATAAAGTATACCTGTGTCCAGCACTAACATCTCAGTTTGAGAAACACAGGCCAGAATTTTAGGTGGCCTTAGATGATGTTGTGGGTTTGAACTCTTAATGATTTCTCCATTCTTGCATCCTTGATGGTCATTTTGCCATTCACAGGCCATTTATCTTTTCTTGCTTTCTTCTTAATTCTCATATTAGCTTTTTTCTGATTATTCCTGTGATTTTCTAGATTTTTACTTTTAGATTTTTTTGAAGGGTTTAATTTTAGCCTTTAAAAAAGTTGCCTAGCTAAGTTGGTTCCTCATTTTTTTTTTCCTTTGTTTCTTAAAAATTTTTCTTCTTTCAAAATTATGCCTGTCTGGCGACATGCTGCACTGATATTACATATCATTCTGCTGGAGACAAATGATTTTTTTTTATTAATTATTTTCCAGGCTTCTAATTCTATGGAGTATGGTGAGAATCTTGTCGGCTTGAAGGTGAAGGTCTGGTGGCCCAAAGACCGTGAGTAAGTATATATATATTTCAATTGTTGCAGAAGTGATCCTCTGAAGTAGAAACCATGAATTTTATTTGTTTATATCTTCTTTTTTATGCATGTGCACGTGCGAATTATGATTACCGAAATCAGTTAGTAAGGGATAGTTATTATAATTTTTTATTATTATGATTATTATTATAAATTATGTTGAGAAATATAAATTATGTTGCATGTGTAATTATTATTTATTATTATTATGATTTCAGGAAGTATTGAAATCGACAAGGACTCAACTAGAAAGAGAACTTCTAAAGGATGATGTGTTGCGGATTGAAGACATGCTTTCTTATACCCTTCTCTGTTAGCCAACTTAACCAACTCTATTATTATTATTAGTGAAAGAGGAGCCCCCAAAATCACTAGTTCAGTAAAGCTGTCTATAGAGTTTGATTTTCCTTTTAAAGCTGTTTGTAGCATGAGGAAAAAGAAAACCTTTATCATTAGATTCACTGAACTTAGTTAACATTGTGATTCAATTTAATATTAGTAGCTAAATGTTAGATTTTCTCTACTCCAATGGCAAAATTGGTAATGGAATTTGTATTTGTGGTTTTGTCCAATATTAGCATATTCAATTTTTGAAAAAGGTTTTTTTTATATATTTAGAAATAAATATTATTTAATTAAAATATTTTTTTAAAGGACATGATCTTTAGCGGCCTTTGTGGGAAAAGCGCCACTAAAGGTCATGTTCTTTAGGGGCGTTTGTTGGAAAAGCGTCGCTAAAGGTCATTTTTTAGCAGCGTTTGTGGGAAAAGTGTCGCTAAAAGTGATGTTCTTTAGCGGCGTTTATGTAATTAGCGGTGTTGTCAGCGTCGCAAATAGTTTTAAGCGTCGCTAAAGGCCCAAAAAATACCGCTAAAAACCTGTTTTGCTGTAGTGTAGTGAGCAAATAAACTACCAAATCATATATTATGCAGCAGAGCTAGCGTATAAGCTGTACAGTGCTAGGCGGTAACTCGCAGTACAGTCACGCAGTATGAATTACCAGATCAGATATGGGTACGTAGTGTAGCTAACATACATGCTGTATGGTGCAGTGCGATAGTCCGCTGTATAGTCCAGTTGCAGTAAAACTACCAGTTCAGTCAATCTTCCTTCTCTTCAAAATCCCACCCAAAATAATTTATGCACATGAATGTGTGTATGCAGTCAAACGTACGGAACGGAACAACAATATTAGACAGTCATTCCAAAGCAGTCATTCACATCCAGTCAGTCAGTTATAGAATCAGACATGTGCACACTCATAACTCGAATTCAGTATCAAGCTTATCACACAACCAATCACAAATCACTCACATACTCAAGCCCAGATTAGAGTCATAATTACACTCAGTAAAGCTTAGTCGAGGGTTAGAACACACAGAGTTGCGATTACAATTAAATTTGGCCTAGATCATTATTTGGCGAGATAGGGCCATACGCCCGTGTGCTCCAGTAGTGTGGAGCAATCCAGGCCGTGTGGGGGTCCAAACGCCTGTGTGAAAGGTAGCACACGCCCGTGTGACAGAAGCACACGCCCGTGTGGTAGAAGTACACGCCCGTGTAAGGCAGGGACACGGCCGTGTGAACAGGCCGTGTAACGCACTGTTCAATTTTGCTAGAATAAGATGTAGGGCAGACACGACCGTGTGAAGGTATCACACGCCCGTGTGCCATCAGACACGGCTGTGTGTTTCGAAACACACGCCCGTGTGGGATCCTGAAATCCCCAAATCAGTCACACAGCCGTGTGGCCAGGCTGTGTGACTCCAAATCACTGAATTCCTAATTCCCAAACTCACACGCCCATGTGCCTAGGGGACACGACTGTGTTTCGAAACACACGCCCGTGTGGGATCCTGAAATCCCCAAATCAGTCACACGGCCGTGTGGCCAGGCTGTGTGACTCCAAATCACTGAATTCCTAATTCCCAAACTCACACGCCCGTGTGCCTAGGGGACACGGCTGTGTGTTTCGAAACAAATGCCCGTATGGGATCCTGAAATCCCCAAATCAGTCACACGGCCGTGTGGCCAAGCTGTGTGACTCTAAATCACTGAATTCCTAATTCCCAAACTCACACGCCCGTATGCCTAGGGGGCACGGTCGTGTAAAAATCGATAAAATCCCCAAATCGGCCACACGGCCGTGTGGCACCCAAAATTGATCGGAAACCCTAGTTTCCAAATCCACACGGCAGTGTGCCTCGGCACACGCTCGTGTGGTCGTCGGGTGATCACGAAACCACCCTAAAATAGCCCAAAAACTGCTGTTTTAGCCATCGATTTCGCCCCTAACCTTAACCCCATTAAGAGTACCTCAGAATATGGAGTTTTCCTCTTTCTTGCAATGACTAAAGACCCAAAAAAAAAGTGTTAGCGCTCAGTCGAGAAAGCCGAATAGAAAATTTGCAAAATTTAATAAACAATAAAGTAACATAGTTAAAGTTCGAATCCCACACCTGATTCGACGACGAAGAAGATGACAGAGGAGCGAACTTCCAGAAATCGCAAGAATGTCGTTTCCCAAAAGAAAAGGTAAAAGAATCGAAAAAGCAAAAGAAACACAGAGAAAGGGGAAGCAGAAAATGTCGAAAGAATAAAATAAAATAGCAATAAAATAAAATCCCCAATAAAAAAAATTACTACTTAAAAAGTCACCATTACCAAAAATAATTATAAAATTAGAGGAACAAAATTCCTCTAAAACACCCACACCTAGATTCGAACACATGACCTCCTTCAGACCTACACTCCATTTCACCACCAGATCAGCAAGCCCATTCTGTCACTAAACTACACAACTAAACACATATGTGCAGCCTCTTCACTGTCCCTAAGCTCAAAAACCCAAAACTTCTAGGCCCAAAATTCGGGGCGTTACAATTGATGACAATTATTAAAATACAACTTCTAATTCTTCAATAAATTCATATAAATTTTCATCAAATTGTTTTGCATCATCATTGACTCGGGATATTCTAAATAGTCGTACCAACACTATGAACTTCTTTTCACTATCTCATATGTCAATCATATACATGTAATGTATTCCTTCGAGGAATATTTATCATACAAAAACACGAGTATCTCATGTCATTTCTATCCATGGTTTTAATGTAAAACACAAAGATTACCTTCAACATATATCTTCTTGATCTAAAAAGTAGTATTATGTTTTACAAAATTTTGCATCATAAGGAGGTGCAAAATTTGTAACAGCCCTTTCACCAAAAAAAAAAAAATTGTAACAGCCCAATTTTCTGTGGTGTTGGAAACAATGGTTCGAGACCACTAAATTCGATGAGTGAGTCTGAAAAATTTTAATATTTAATTATTATTTATGAGTCAAGTATGACTTTAGGAAACTTTGGAATTAATGATTTGTGTTTTAGGAGAATTTATTAGGTAAATTAGGTTGAAAATGGGGTATTGAGACTTCAATTTTATAAATCGAGTTGTAAATATTTTTATAAATATTTATAGAGTGTCACTGAGTTAGTATTAAAGTTTTGTTAGGAAATTTTAACGTTTGGATAGTTAATTAAGTAAAAAGGACTAAATCGAAAAAGGTGTAAAACTTGCTAATTAAAGGAGTAGTGATTAAATAGCTTAAATTAAATAAAGGAGGACTTAAAGGGAAATTGGGCTTAAATTATATAGGCTGGACGGCATGTTAATGAAAAATAGTGAAATAAAACAAATGGAGGGCAAAATTGTAAATCACATAAAATTAAACAAATAAATAGATCTAGACATTCTCATTTCAATTCTGGTGAAAAAGGCATGGAAGAAAGCTTTCAAAGCTGGTTTTTCTTTTATTTGTTACATGTGAGTTTATTTCTTGCCCTTTTCTTGTAATTTTTGTGTTTTTAAGACTTTTGCAATTAGGTCCAACTATCTAATTCATTAATTTTTGATTTTATGGGTGATTTTGAAAGTTACCATTGATGAGTGCTGGATGTTTATGATGAATTAACATGTATTTTAAGCTTTAATTTTGTTATTTGATGATTTTATTAAGTAATTTTGATGGATATTGATTTTAGGACCAAATTGTGAAAAGGTTAAGAATCAAGGTTTGATATAGAAACTATTAATATCAATGGCTGAATGGTAGCCTATAATAATTAGGTAAATTGTCAATTGAGAAAATTTAGCTCAATTGATAGGATAATTGATAAGGGACTAAATTGTAAAAACTGTAAAATTTGGAGTAAATGTGTAATTTCAAAAATTAAAGGGTATAAATTGTAAAGTGAATTAGAATTGAATTAGATGCTAAAGAATGAATAATTTTATATTATAAATCAAGAAACTGAAGACAAATGTGAGAAAGAGAAATTAGTCGAATAGTTCTTGAATTACTACAACTTCCACAATCTACCCCAAGTAAGTTCGTATGGTTAAACTTTGATAATTATATTGAATTGATGGATGGTATTATGTATTTATTTATACTATTTTTTTAAAAACATGAAATATTATAATATACTGAATTTGAAGTGAATGTTTGGATTAAATGGAACGTGAAATTTGAGTATCATCGTTTGTAGCAAAGGATGAATTGATGGATAAGACCATGGTTAGACCATGGTAATGTTTAAATGTAAGACCATAGCTAGGCTATGGCATTTTAATGAAAAGACCATAACTGAGTTATGGCACTACAAATGTAAGACCATAGTTGGACTATGACGCAAAGAAAATGATGTACTCATATTCGTAAGTCGTTCTCCAATTTGGAAAAACTTGGTTAGTGACATGGAAAATTTATGTATATGACATTTGCCTGATAATTATGTATATTCATGAAAATTATAGTACAGGGAATATTGATTGATGTTGAAAGGTGAAATTTAAATCCTATTAATTGTATTGGGCTGAGACGGATATAGTTGGCATGCCATAGTATTGGAAGAGTTCAAAGATTCTTCGACCTCGAGTCGATGAGACACTGGGTGTCAAATTATTACTTCGAATAAATTCAATGAGGTACTAGGTACCAATTTACTTTGGCATGGCCGACGAGACACTAGGTGTCAATTTACTGCTTTGAATTATCCGATGAGGCACTAGGTGCCAAACTGGTGTGTTTTGGTTGGATCCATGTATCTGTCAGAGTCCGAGTCGTGTTAATAGGGGAAGTTAAATGAAATGATATTATGAATGGTAATTGATAATATCAAATGTGAAATGAAAATGAGACATATGAATTGTGTATTAAATTGTGAAAAGCCATTTGAGATAGCAAATTAATGAGAATTGAATGTGCTATGAGTGATCTATAAATATATATGTATTAATATTGAAAGATTTATGGTTATTACCTGTATATACCTGAAATACTTGGAAATGATATTTACTTGATATATTGAAACGTGACATGGAAATGATATTTACTTAATATATTGAAAAGTGACATGTAAATATGTGATTATCTTTGATATGTTGATACAAGGAAAGTATGTATATGGTGACATGTCGAGAAAATAAATTTATCAATATTGAATTTATATGTATGTGCAAGTACGCTAACTATTGTTGTTGCTTGATGTTTAGGCAAGTGCCAAGCTATTGACTGAATAGTAATATGTTTAATTATATAAAGTATTGAAACGGTAAATATTTAAGTGAAAACAAGTTAGTGCTCATGAAAGAATGGTAAGGTTTAAATTATGCAATTTCTTATGGAACGACTTATTATGTGTTCAATTCGAAAAATGTTTTGGTTAAATGCACTAACTTGTGACCATGGCTGAATGATATGTATATGACTTGGATGACATACATATGGAATAAGTGTGGAAAAGTTAGAGTTATATAAAATTTTACTAAGCTTGGGTAATAAGTATATGTGTGATATTGTGAATTTATTCACCTTGTGAATTAATATGATTAGAGATTATACGAGTCTACTAAGCATTCATTGCTTACGTATTTGTTTTTATTTACCTTACAGATTATCAGAAGCTCGAATAGGTTGGAAGCTTATCGGTGTTATATCACACTATCCATTGGTTCTATCGGTAATTATGGATGACTTGATTTTGGTTATAATGGCATGTATAAGTTATTTTGACTAATTGTTAGTCTATAGGTGTTATGTAAATATTAGGCATTTATTTGGCTTGCGTTTTGGTATTATGGTATTTGCATGATTTGTCTTATAATGTTGATGTGATTAAATGATAAGAGGTAAAATAGTAGTCGAATATGCATAAAAGTTGCATAAAATCATATTGGTTATATGAGAACATATAGGTATAATGATAATTAGTTTCAAGAAGATTATTTAGTAATAATTTGCACATATGTGTTTGGATTTGAACTCATTGAAATTGGTTATTGATTTGCAATTTGGATGAATTAGGTTGATGACAAAGTTTGGGTGAGAAATGTGGCCTTAAAATGACCTATTGTTGTCCACATGGGAAGAGACACAGGCGTGTGTCTCAGCCGTGTGTGACACACGGCCTAGCACATGGGCATGTGGCTAGCCGTGTGACCCAAGTTAGAGAGTTACATGGGGTCGGACACGACCTGAAGCACGGGTGTGTTTCATGGCCACATGGGCGTGTTCCTTGGACACACGGGCATGTGTCCCTTGTTTTTAAGAAAATTTTTGATATTTTGCAAAAAATTTCCTGAGTGTTCGGTTTAGTCCCAATTGACTTCTAACGTGTATATTAGGCCTGGAGGGATCATAAAACGACAATATGATTAAACTATGATATGTATGATAGATGATTATATAATGTCCGTATTTGATCTGAAAAGTCCGGTAATGCTCCGTAACTTTGTTCCGATGACAGATAAGAGTTAGTGGGTGTTACGAAATTAACTATTCAAGAGCTTTTATGATCTAATGCAATATTAATTAACTCTTCAAGAGCATGAAATAAAATATTATTTTATCATATAACATTAGTAAATGTATAATTAATTTTTAAAAAATATGCAGTTCTGCAATTCTTTTCAACATAGATGATAAAAATTTTAGATATGGAAAAAAACTTTATTTATTCATATAAAATAAAATATATTTTTATATAAAGAATAAATATAAATAAAACATATGTTAAACATAGCAAAGAATAAGTTAATATCACTAATCAATCACTTTAAGAAGCATGCAATTAGATAAATTTTTTAATATACCATAACACAATAAAACACAAAATATTATAAGGTCACAATAAGATATTAAAGCTACAACTATAGAGGTTTAAAATTAAAGTTTTCTAATCTCCACTTCTTATAGCATAATTTCAATTTAAATTTTATTATCATGCATTATAGAGCATCTTTTTTTCTTTATAATACTTTGTAAAATTTAATGTTTTAGACATGTTACAGGCATGTACACAATGCTTTCATATTTATCATAATATTTATTAGTATCATCCTTTTTCACAATTAGTAAAATTATAATGTTAATATAAACTGTGATAATTGATAATTTCATTGTCGTTCATTTTATCTAGTATCCACATATAAGTAATATTATGACATTTACTTCTAGAACTGTTTAAACCACTGAGAGGTCCATATTGCCATTATTTCAATAAAAGAAATATAGTTTTTATAAAAGTATATACAATCTTCACTTTAGGGAATATGTCGAAATTTTCAAATATCCAAATTGAGTTCAATGATCAAAAGTGATCATGATATTTATTATATTTATTGCAAACATTCATTTCAAGGAATGTATAAGAAATAATTCAAAAAATAATGTAAACCTATCTCATATTCTTTGCTAATAAGATCATAAAATATTACCCGCTCCAAAGAATGATCAATTAGTATAAGTAATAGATCATTTTGTTTCAAGAATAAACATTTAGCAACATTTTGGACTATCTATCTTCCATTTATCTATTTGCCAATAACAACAATAAGTTCCATTCACTTCTAGGAATGAATAAGCAATATAATTTGTTAACAAAGCCAATAAAGTCATCATTGTTTGCAAATTTACTTCAATATCATTGTGATAAATCAAATGTGTCTATACATTGTACATTTTTCTTTTTAATCAAATCATTTTTCTTTTTAATCAAACCTTGGCAAAATATTCAAATAATATGCATGTGTCAAATGATCTTTGAGTATCACATAAATATTTTCATTCTCTTTGAAGGGCTATTTGGAAAACTAATCCATAATTTTAAAGATCTTTTACATGTTTTCTTACAAAAATTCATGATTAATATCATTGTACAGTTCTCTTGCATGTATAGATTTGAAGTCCAAACTAATCATTGCATATAATACACATTTACAATAGACAAGAAGAGATAAGAACAATCATATAATTTAATCAAAATTAAAACTAAACCAATAAATTCTATAACAAATAACAAATAACAAATATATATATTCACATAGAAAGCACAACAATTAAACTCAAAAAGGAATTTATAAATCCATAGAGATGCAAATAGAGAAATATATAAATTGAACTTTTTAATAGAAATCGAATCAAATTTTTTAAAAAAATTGATTAGGCTTACTTAGGTAATCGTTGATGAGAAGTAGAGACTGTGAGCATTCTTTGCAGTGAAGGGAAAGTGATCATCCCCAAGCAAATCTCGAGCAACCACTCACAATTTTTCTAACCAGACAATTAAATTCCAAAATTTGGAGCGCAACAAATTTTTGACGTAAACTAAGGACCTATCACTCTTGAACAAAATCGTGCTGATAACGTATTATAAAATAATAATAATGCAAAGAATATAAGAATAATAGATGAAAATAAGAGGGATTTTTTTATTGCATTTCTCTTATTTTCTATCATCATTACAAGTAGTATATCCTATGTATATATAGGGAGATTAAACTCCTCATTTTCTAATACATAAATAGGAAAGGGGTTACAAGAAGATGAAAGGCGAAATGTTGATTATAATGAACATTCATTTAATAGCATTCATAACACTTTAATTTTTTCTATTTCATTTTGCAATTCTATGACACGTCAGGTAGGAGTTGATTTATTTCCACTTTATTTGCTTTTCCAACGCAGGGGTGGGAGTTTTATGATTTATCTCAACATAATTGCATTACAATTGGTTGTTTAAATTTTACATATTATATTTAAATCGGTTGAACCAATAGTTTAATCGATTGGATTGGTTGAATCAGAGTCGATTCAATTATCAGTTTGATCTTAAAAACATTTACTAAAGATTTGTTTATTATTGAAGTTGAAAAGTGTTTTTAAAAAGTGATAAGCTATAAAAGTAACATATTTTAATCCCATTTTTAATGCGTTTTTGGATGATTAATTATGTAAATTAGTGAATTTGATGCTCCTAATCCTTTAAATGTGAAATGAGCAAAAAATGAGCCAAAATTAGACAAATAGAGCTATTTCCAGAATCCACACGACTTGGGCATTTCCACATGGGTTGACCACACGCCCATGTGCCAGCTCGTGTCGATATCGCACCTGCTTCCCAAATACACTGAAAAACTCAATTTTCAGGCTTTCTGAGTATTCTAAAGTCTATAAATATCAATTAGAAGAAGATCTAAGAGGGCACAGGGAGAAGATTGAAGGGAACATTCGAAGAACGCCATCGAAATCAACTCGGAAGCAGATCTCCTTCAAGATCAAAGATATCCATTTAGTTTCCTTTGAAGTTTTATTGAGTTTCTTTATGTCTTGTTGTTATCCTAACTTTGAGATATTTCTGTTCAGGATTATGAATTAAATTCCTTAGATACCTAGGGAAGATGAAACCTATGATGAATCTTATTATTTGATTTTTGATTTACGCAATAAATACTTGATTCTTGTTCTCAATTGTGAATGCTTATTTCTTGTTTTAATATTTCTGAGATATTAATTCAAGTTTAATGTACTTATTTCAGTGGAGCAAAAGTCCCTGTTTAAGAGTAGATCCAACATAATTGAGTGGAGTTGCATGCAATCCTAGAAATAAGACGACATAAATCTACCGAATTAGAGTAAAATCTAATAGGGGAATTCATAGATTGAGTTAATGTGACGATAGGGGTTTTAATTAGAAAGAGATTTCAATTAATCAACTTAGAGTCAATTGTTCTTACTCTCGAAAGAGATATTAACATAATTTAGGGATTTCTAAGGATTAAAACACAAGTGAATAAATCATTTAGTTCAGATTCAGAAGAATAGGTGAAGTCTAGGTGGATTCTTTCCTGGGTATTATTGTAACAGCCCACTTTATACCCTAGTTGGAACGGGTGGTTTCGGGACCCCTCAACCGAGTCAAAATATTGTTTTTACTACTTTAATATGTTTTACAGCATGATAGAATTACAGCGTGAAAGTTTCGTTTAGAAATTTTATCGTTTGTCTGGTTAATTTGAGAAAAATGACTAAATCACGTAAAGCGATAAATTAGAGTTCTATTTTATAAATGGCTTATTTGATGATGGCTTTATAAGTGGAAGGCCTTAAATGGTTATTTTACCTTTTCTAAAGCTAGTGGACATTTATGTCCTTAATGACATGTTTTTAAATGGTTTAATTTAAAGGTTAAAATGGTCTTTTATCAATATTATATGTTTTAATTAATAAAACATGAAAATTCTTTCATATTTGCTTCTTCTCCACCGATTTCTTAAGCAAAATAAGGGTTTTAAACTTTGTTTCATTTGGCAAGCTTGATTCTTCAATTGAGGTATGTTTTGACTTCGGTTTTTAGTGATTTTTACGTTTTTGAGATCGTTGCTTCGTATACTAGTCAACCTGTACCTCAATTTCTGATTTTGAACATGTCTTTGAAAAATGCCATTGATGAATTCATGTTATTTTGATGGATTTTGATGAATTACAAAATATTATGTGGAAATATACAAGAATTTTAAAGTGATTTTTGAAGAAAATGGGTTTTGAGAATTTGAATGCAAAAAGGTAGAATTTTTGTGGTTAAAATTGTGATTAAATGAAAGATATGTACTTATAGGGACTATATGGATATTCGGCTAGGTGTATTGAGGTCCTTGATGTGTAATTTGTCATTTTGTGATAAAAGGGCTACATTGAAAAATGCTGAAAATAAAATGGGTTAAATTGCAAATATGTCAAAATATATGTTTTTGGATTGAATTGAATATGTGAGTTAGTAAATAGCTGAATTTTGCATTAATTTAGATAAAGACGAATGAATCCCGGAACTTGATCGGGGAAAACGAAAAATAGATGAGTAGATATCGGGATTATGAGGTAAGTTCGTTGAATTTGGAATTTATCTTATAAATGCTTATAAATGTTGTTTAATGATCACGTGTATGTATAAAGTTGCTGAATGGATTGCCTATTGAGTATATACATGTGTTTTGGAATGGAAATGTTAAATGTTTCAAGTAATACATGAATACTGAGTTCCCGTTAGAACCGTATAAGTCGTAAGGATACAAGTGACATGTCACTAGGGCTACAGGGTGGTTTGAGTTCCTGCATTTGTTGCGGACTTACCACATGCTCATGAGCTGTACGTTTATCCTTCGGGATCACATGCTTAGTCTTTGGACTTACTGCTCAGCCTACGGGCTCACCGTTCATCCTTCGGGATTACATGTTTAGCCTTTGAGGCTTACCGTACAGGCTCGTAAGAGCATACATGACGTATTGACGGTTTTCAGGTTATATGTATATACACTGTGTGTGTATCACCCGGGTATCCTCGATAGTCTTATAGGTTCAACGGGCAATACCGATATAAGTTACATGAATTACAAGATGTTATGGATATATGTATATATGATAGATGTTATATGAACTACATGAAAGGTATGATTCAAACCATAGGATTTATCTGTTACATGAGATATATGAAAGTGAATGCATTATATGTCATATGAATTATGATGTTTATATGTGCTAATGGATATGAATTATATGGTAAACTCTTGTATAAGATAGCATATGAAGTCATATGAACTAACTTGTGTGAGCTTGTGAAATAGACTACAAGAGCATATGAATAGAATTAGCCTTACTTGTATATGTAGGGATTACCTAAATGAATTGGTAAGTTAAATTCTAAGTTTTACGAGCTTACTAAGCTTTGGAGGCTTACTCCGTTTATTTCTTACACTGACTTGTAGATTCGGAAGCTAGCTCGATAATCGGACGTGTCGGAGATCGCCATCACACTATCTATCCAGCTTTGGTACTCTTGAACCTTTTGTAAATGAAATGGTCATGGCATGTATATCGCCATCACACCCTAAATTTTTTTTATTTCCGGCTTTTGTAAATTAGTGGCATGAAAATTTTCTGAATGTGTATCAACAATAATTTGACACAACTTTATGTTTGCTTTAGTGGTTGTGTGCTCTGGGTGTGTTTGGGGAGGTCCCAAGTTCAAGCTAAAACTTGGGCTAAATTTTGGTTTTTGTTTAATTGAAGCCTTACCCTTGGTTATTAGGATTAAAAATATTTGTTTGTAAGCATATATTAGAATAGGCCTGCTGGTCTAGAGGTTAAGTGGAGTGTTGGTGTACTGGAGGTCTTGGGTTTGAGCCTCTACGTGGGCAAAGGATTTATCCTTGTTGAAGTTGCCAAGTAAGAGTTTGAAATAATTGGGTTTTTGAGTGGTGGATTTTGAGTGGGCAAGTGGGGGAGCGATTTGGGGGATTAAGAAGTTATCAGGATTCTGTTCTTTTTCCCATTACCGAAAATTTCCCTCTTTCTAAAACTCTCTGCCATTTTCTACACTTTTTCTTCCCTCTTTGGCTGCCGAAATTCCCCTTTTCTTCATCCTTTCTTTTTAATTTATTCCTCTTTTCTTATTTGCTTCTGTGGTGCGTCGATTGTTTCTCTCTGTTCGGTAAGTAACTTTAACGCTTTTCTGTTTATCGATTAAGAGGGATTTAATTTGCTGTTTAGGAGACAATCTAAATTTAGGGGACTGCTAGACGGTGTTCTAATTAGTAAGGAACTGTCGTTGTCATTAAAGGTAAGGCTATTGCTGGTTGCAGGATTTATTGTTTCATAACAATTCGATATGAGTGACTGATTTATGGACTCGAGTCTGTCGAATATAGGTTCTAGGGTGCTCGGGAGTGATTACGTGTCAAAAATGAACCAGGTGTGTACTCCGATTGCACTAAAATTACGTTTCGATGAAAGCCGAAAACGAAACTATCGACGCCACACCGGCATGTAGGCTGCCCGTGTGGAAGCCATGTGGCGAGACACGACTTTGTGATCATCGAACCAGGCCATGTGCGCTCGACACAGGCGCGACGGGCACGACTGTGTGAGGCTGGCTGGGCCGTGTGCGAGGCACGGGCAAGGCCGGTTTGGGTCGTGTGGGCCTGGGCAAGCCGAATGGGAGTGTGAGCCCATTTTTTTGAAATGTTCTGTAAGGTTGAACTGGTTGCCCAAGTCGACTATGACCTATTGTAGGGTCGGTAAGCGTTACTTAGACCCTTATTCTGTGATGTGATAGCATGTTATGATTAGCATGTGTACTGATTCTGTTCTAATATATCTACATGATCGATTATCTGTTATTCTGCATAATAGCATGCCATATTTGTATGTTGCATTGTATTGGGGTGGGGTTGTTGATGAAGTGAAGGAAGACTGAAAGGCTATAAGCCTGTTATCTAGCAGCATTGCTGCATATATCTGTTTGTGTTATTTTACGGTACCATATGGTGTGTAGGGCTGGATGGGTTGATTTTATCCCCATACTTGGTGTGTAGGGCTGGATGTGTCGATTTTATCGCCGCATGGTGTGTAAGATTGGACAGAGATGGTGTGCAAGGTTGGTGGGCATGTTATGATATTCTGTTTCTGATTTGATATGCATATGATATCTGTATGGGCTAAGGCCCGATTATATCTGACTCTAATTTTGAGTGGGCCAAGGCTCACACCGATTCTGTAATGGGTTTCGGCCCGAATTATGACTAATATTTGTTTCTGTTAGCTGTATATATATATATGCACGCTGTACTGTGGGGATGTACACACTGAGTTTACGAAAACTCACCTCTTTATTTATTTGTCTGTCAAGTAATCCCCAGCAGTAGATGGATCGGTGCAGTGGAGGGCTTGACGGTGACCACTGCTTGATACTTATTGGATTTTACGGTTTCACTGGTTATTTACTGTTTTACTGTTTTTAATTATTTTGAGATTTTTATGTAATGTGGACCTTTGGACTGTTTTGATTTTTACTTTGGGATTTTAAATTGTTATTCTTTATTGGTTTATAAACTGTGACACTATAAACACGTTTTAAAACTTAAAATTAGATATTTTTGTATGAATGAACGGTTTTCATAACTTCCGCGAAAAAGAAATGTTTTCTAGTAAATCAACTAATACATAATGTCTAGCTAAGAAAAGATAATAATCTGAATAAATTTTTATATTCAAAACAGTTTTCTAAAAACACTCTCATGTGACGCTATTAGATTCGGCCATAACGTCTAAGCCGGGTTTGGGGTGTTACAACTTCAATTTATCGACTAAATAATAGAAAAAAAAGGTAATTATTAGTACTTTTAGTTCTCGTGGATACGATATTCCCTACTCACCATAGCTATATTATTGTTCGATAGGTGTGCTTGCCCTTGTCGTAATTATAGTTAGTTTAGTGACCATAAAAAAGTTTTATAAAAAAATATTTTTTAAATTTTTTATAGTGTTTATCATTGCTGACCATAAGTGCTTTTGAAAAGATAAAAAGTCTATTTTAAAATGATGTCGTAAAGTAGAAAAGTTTAATGAGATAAAAAGGTAATTTTATGGAAAAATATTTTTTCAAAAGTAAGAAGTTAAAATTTTTTATTTTTTAACTTGCCTTAAAATTTCAGTTTAAAATCAATACTTGATATAAGATGTCTAGTTTTATTATATTATATTAAATAATATAGAAATATTAAGATGCGTCTGAAAAAGTGTCCATTTCCTAAAGCACTGCAACAAGTTGGTTTGTTTTCATATTTAGGTGATTATCAATTTCTTGAACTGGATTTTTGGGTTGTGTTGATATTGTGGGTTGTATCTAGCCCATCAATGAAGATCATATCACTTTGGGAAACATGTTTAAACGATCGAGTCATCTATATCTAATCCCTTGAATTGAAGAAGTTGGATCAAATTGGAACGTTGAAGACTTAACTGCTAACAACTTTATTTGTTATTATTATATTGTATTCAGCTAATTCTGTTGCTGCTTAATAAGGATTGTAGTAGATCTTCACTATGTTAGCAAGTCTCCAAAAACTCTATATAATTGAGAAGCTTGTATAGATTATGTGTTGATTTTTTAGAGCACTTAATCTGCTCAAGTGAGGAACATTATTTGTGTGAGTGCATTTGATTGTAAAACCTTAGCATTGTGGTTTTACAAGCTAAGTTCATAGGGGCAAATTTAATGGTGAGAGTACTAGTTTTCAAAGATACAAAAGTGAGAAAATTAACACTGGAGTGTGATAGATTTAGGTTCACTTATTGTAAGTGTTGAAGACAGTGAATATTTCTCATCGAGTTAGGCTATGCAGATATAGGAAAACTGAACTGCGTAAACAATCTTTATATCCCCTGTTTTTATTTTGTGTTTCGTAGTGGTTGGAGAAATGCCAACTCCTAGTCATTTCTGCCAACACTTAGCTTATTCTTAGAAATTGGTTCAATTCAATAGATTACTAGTTTCTTATGTCGCACAATGCACATATTTGATTGTATGTATTTATACAATATTTAGGTTTGAGGACAATTAACCCTTGAAGGGCTGAGAGCCATAAAAGATATGGTGAAAAAGGGGAGGCTTGTAGCTTCCTCAAGATGATTATTTCCCTCTGGTATTCATGAGATCATCTAAAGATGATTTTTGTTTTGTGGTAGAAGAAATTGAGAGAATGTCGAAGAGTGTAACAACTCGATTTTCAATGGTATTAGAAATTTTAGTTTTGAAGTCAATTTTCTTGAATCGAGCTAACCCAAAAATTTTTAATTGAGTAGTTATGAGTTGAATTATTAAGTATAGTGCAGGGACCATATTGGGAGATTAACGATTAAGTTGTTCGGGGATTAAAATGTAAGTAAGAAAATGTGAAGGATTTGATGAGAGAGTATTTAAGGGCTTATGCACAAATTAAATCATTATCAAGATTAGTTTAAGGGACAAGATTGATCACATCCATTGATCTCCATCGTTTATCAACACCAATTCATAGCCATTGGATTTACTAAATGTAACGCCCCTAACCCGAATCCAACACCAGATTAGAGTTACGGAGCATTACTGGAGTTACTAATTTATTTATCAAATATTTTATTTCATCTTACCTTTAATATTTCGAACCACTTAAATTTAGACATATTTTCCCCCAAACATATTTATTTTTCTCGACATATTTTATTTGGATTTATTATTCGTCTCAACATACTTAATTTCCTTGTATCAACGTCTCAAAGGTAATCACATATTTACATGTCATGATAAATGCCATTTTTCTTTCCATATTCCAGTCTCATATTTGAGTCATCCGAATTTTTATAATAAATTTGGTCATCGTTTTCATTTATTCTATATTCTAATACATTCAATTAATGATCTAGGAAAAATTACCATTTTGCCCCTAAATCTTTAATTAATGACGATTTTACCCTTAGGCTCAAAAAAATAAATTCTTGCAATTTAATCCTTATTTCTAGCCATTATCATCATACATATTAATAACAGCCCATAAATTCTATAAAATATCAAAATTTTACATAATTTCAACACTTTTCAATTTAATCCTTAAAACATATTTTTCCCTGATCTTAAACTAAATTAGTAATTTCATTTGAATTTTGAAATTTAAATAATAAAATAATCTATTTCATGTAATTTGATCATTTCTAACATTTTTACAAAATTGCCCATAAAGTTTTACTTTTATTCAATTTAGTCCCTGAGCCTAAAACATACAAATTAGCCATGCTAACTGATTATTCATACATATTTTCCTCCTCCTCCTCTCCATTCCACAACCTTAATTTATATAACATGCTTATGAGTAACATTATCAGTAATTTCACTATTTACTTATGTGTATATCCAAAGCTGTCCATTTGAGTCATAGTCACTAAATTATTTATATCTTGAGCTACAGAACTCAAAATTTATATCCACTATTTTTTTCTGAAACTAGACTCATATATCTTCTTACCATAAAAATTTCATAATTTTTTGTTTAGTCAATTAGTACAGTTTATTCTTTAAAATCACCCCTGTTCTGCTATCCAACAGTTCTGACCCTTCTTCACTAAAAAATAGTTATCTCTTCATACAGGATTTGGATGATGTTTTCGTTTATTTCTATTGAAAATAGACTCATCAAAGAATCTAACCATATAAATTATGTCCCATAATCATTTTTATACAATTTTTAATGATTTCTCCAAGTCAGAACAGAGGATCCCGAAATCATTTTGAACCAGTCTTACAAAAATATAAATATCTCAGAATAAAGAATTCATTTACTTGTTATGTTTCTTTTATATGAAAATAGGCTCAACAAGTTTTAATTCCATATCTCAATCAACTTCTAATTCAGTTTCTACCATTTTTGGTGATTTTTCAAAGTTAACTTACTGCTGCTGTCCAAACTGTTTTAGTGCAATATATTAATTACTAAGTTTATAACACCCTTATTTCCTTTCTCTACAATATTTCCCATCACTTTTTCTTATTTCTCTTCATTAATATATCAAGAATATAGAACCATATATATAAGAAAACTCTACATTAACATCATTTCCATGCTTTTTCAATAATATCAAACTTAAAAATATATGAAAATCTTGATGTTCTTACCTTTTCCCCTTGGTTTCAATCTTTAACTTGATATTCTCTCTCTTCCAGCTTCTATTTCTTGAGTCCAACTTGACATTCTAACTCCCCATAGTCTCCTTAACATTTTTCTCCTTTGGTAGCTATGGAAATTCTTTTGATTTCTAGGTTAAAATGGTGAATTTTTGGTGGAAGGACTAAATTGTAAAGAATGAAAAGTTTCTTTCTTCTCTTCTCTTCTTCCTAACGTGAATGCATGGAAATTGGATGAGAATTTCCTCATCTTTCTTTCTTTATATATACTAATAAAATAATAATAAAATAATAAAATATCATAAAAAAATCAAATTAAAATATTAATAACTAATATTTAATTAATTAATTAATCTAAAATATCTCCAACATCATCATTACTTTCTAGATTTCTCTCTCTTCCAATTGATCATTTTGCCCTTTGTGATCTTTTAAAATTCCATTGTTGAGTCATCACTTAATTTTGATAAAATTGCAATTTAGTCCCTTATAATTCTTCATCTATTCAATTTGGTCCTAATTCATCCTTTTTCCTTAGTTTCTAGATTATTCCACCCATAAAATATTTACACTATTGGTCCTTTAACTTTTCATATTTACTCTTTAACCCCTTAAATTTTGAGTATTTACTCTTGGGCAACAAAACTTTTCTCACTTTTACAATTTAGTCCTTTCTTGAATTAATTTGTCATAATATACTTCCCAATGACATAACTCAAATTTTCTCTCCTTGCCACTTTATTTCCTTATTTTACTATATCAAGGATACTATCTTACTGTAAAAATATTCAGGGTGTTACACTATTATTAAGTTAATTATATGTATATGGCTAGTGGGTGAGAGAATGGATAAAAGTTTGATTCAATCTCATTTTCTCCAATGACACCAAACAAAGAAAAAAAATTCTCAAGCTCTCTTCTTCCCTAGTCGTGAGTTAATCTACCAAGGTAAGTAATTTTTTCTTTTGATTTTTATTTAGATTCTTAGTTTTTTAATGTTAGATTTGTATAACCATTCATTAGATTTAAAGATTGGTTAAAGAAATGCTTAATATGTCATGATGTGAAGTTCAGAAAACTAAGTAAAAGGAAAGTTTAGAATCATGAATATTGTTTGTGTTCAAGTTGGAATCATGGTGGAGATAAGTTTAAAAGGTAATGGGTTGTACAGGCACAAATGTTGATTAATTATAACCAATGTGGCCATTGATGAATTCTTTGGAGCTTGAGAGAAAGAGATGAGAACCTTAGGATATAATGATGATATTGAGAGTTTAAGGTCCTTAAAGTTTATGTGTAAAGTGGGATTTATATCTGAACGAGAGATTTTTAAGTTATATGAAAATTGGACATTTGAGTACAAAGAGGTTAAGTTCAAAAAATATGTTTATGATTTGTTTTAATCAAATTCTATATTTGAGTAGGTTACTAGCTTCATTTCCATATTCGGATTTATCGAAGCTAAAGATGAGGCCAAAACATTAAGGCAAAAAGGTGAAAATGGGCATCAAATGATGAATTCGGTTTGTGCTTTCCTAATTTGCTTTCAATTCATAACTTATTAAATAGTTAAGTGGATTGGAATTATATTAATGCTTGATCTCATGAAATGTATGTTAAACTTGTAACCTTGATGGCATTGTTATGTTAATTTATATGTGTGTGATACTTGTGACATGTTATGATTATGAAAATATAATAAAAGGAATGAATGATATATATACTTATGTTTAATGATATTATTAATGTCCTATTAAACAATTTCGGATAGAGTTACAAGCATAGTTGGTATGCTATAGGATCTGTTATGTCGGAGTTATCTTTAGTGTTAGGCACATATCATTCGGTAGTTTTTTAGAGCCTTGGGGTAAAAATGTATCACTTTATCACTGGGTGCATTTCATCAAATAGTTTTCCAGAGCCCTGAGGGTTCGTGGGAACATATCACTAGCTCTAGAACCCCAGGGGCTCGTGAACGTATATTGATATAGTAATTTGTGTATCCATTCTTGAGTCCGCATTTGATTTATAGTTGCTAAAATGTTTGCTATGATATGTAATAATGATGGAATTTGATTATGAAACATTAAATGATATAAAGAAATGAATTTGATATACTTGAGAATAAGATTAGTTAAATAGGTATAATTAGGGCTCAAATAATTTATAGTTAAGTTCCAGCTTTTCACCTATTAATTATAAACTTATTTAGTCACAAAATGATTCCACTATAGTACTGTGATTGAGCTCTCCTTAGTTACATACCATTACGAAAGCTACTTAATAAGTGTTCGTCCAATGACCATATCATAAGTGTGTTACCCTCATAGGATATTCTTAATCTCTTTGGGATAAATTTGTTCTCCCAATATGATCATATTTTATCTCATGGTAACCATTACATCTTCCTTTATGAAAAGTTAATTGCTAACAAATAATAATCAAGTCATTTGTCACAAAAGACAAATTAGCCATGACCATGTTTACTTTTCATTTATCATGTAATGCCAATGAGAGAATATCATTTACTCATTAGTTATGCTATGAATTCTACTATTATGAATTATGCTATTACTGTAAAAGTCGTATACCCAACGCACCAGCTTTTGGTTCCTTACCTAGTTGAATTCAGGCTTTTACTTACATTAAAGTATACGAGACATGTGTTCATCATCCATCATCCACTCGAGATTGAGGTATGTCACACTATGAACATCACAAGTGAATAAATCCTTAAATGGATATAGGATCTATTCTGCTTGGGTCCTTTTTAATGTAATGTCAGTGTAGTCTATCATATCTATGTATTTATTTTCTAGAAGTCATCCACTCTAATGCTTAAGACAAAACATCTCCCCAATTGGATTTAATAGATAACATATTAGTCTTTTAAATAGTTTGCTCATTTCTGGTTACACTAAAGACATGTTTAGGTTTATCTACTAATACAAGTTGTCTTTCTTTGTTATGATCTGACCATGTTATATTGCTTATCATTAGTTAAACATTAGATAACTAATGAGCTCGTATTTACTTCCATTTTACTTTGCGTGCAAAAACATTGTGGACAATATACAAAAAAATATATATTAATGTAATCAATAGATATTTTATTAAACCAATTTATTCAAAAAATATAAGTATACAAAACAAATATACTACATTTAAGGTATTAGATCCAACAGGGATGAAGAAGCAATAAGGAATTGGATCTCCAAAGCTTGTGTCAAAGAAGTGTCTATATGCCGAAATAGATTTTTATTTTTTCAAGAGAAATTTACATAATCATTTTAAATGGTATAATTAAAGATGTTAAATATCTAGACCAACTAATATCATTATAAAATTAAAAAAAATCTTTAAAATGGATATAATAGAAGCAACAAAATTAAAACTTTACCATTTCTTTTAGAAAGATAAACAAGAAAAAGGTATGACATCATTGAGAGAAACCCTTGGCCATTTTACTCAAAAAGGCCCATTTCCAAAATTATTTACGGAAATGGGCCAGTTTTCTGATTATTTACCGGAAAGGGTCATTTTCTGTAAAAATGCGTCCACGTCAGCGCGAGTTTAGGGTACGTGTCAGCAAAACTCTCCCCCAGGGAAGCATTTTGCCCGTGTTTTCCCCACCAACGACTATTTTTTTTACCGTGTGGGCTCCAACAGTAATATATATATATATATATATATATATATATATAACCCCCTTTCATTTTTTCACAAAAAAACCCTATCATAATTCTCTCTAAATTCTCTCTAAATTCTCTCAAATTTTCTCAAAACCCTCTTTAATTTTTGCAAAAAAGCTCTGTTTAAAATTTTTCTGAATTAGTTTATTGAAATTAAAAAATATTCAATCGTGTTAGTAATGGCTGGAGAATTAATTCGTCGTGATAATAAACACATCTCCGTCGATCAAATGACAATGGTAAATGATAATTTTAATTTTTCAATACTATTTAATATATTTTTCATTTATGCAATTTTAATTAATTTTTATTTTATAATCTTTTATAATAGTCTGTAGATCGGGTGTTGCAATGCTATATCTATAATATGTCTAGTCCTCTATCGCCGTTGATAGAGAATTACCTGCGGGAAGCAGGTTTTTGGCACGTGGCCACGATGGGCCGGGGTGCAAGTTGGACCCGAAACTACTCAGTGCGTTGATAGAGAGGTAGAGACCCGAGATGCACACATTTCATCTTCCATGCGGAGAGTGTACTATCATTCTGGAAGATGTGCAGTTGTAATTGGGATTGCCGATTGATGGGTACGCAGTCACCGAGTCCGCTCAATCTACTGATTGGGGAGCCGTATGCTACGAGCTTTTGGGTGCTATTTCGGATAATATTAACGGAGGTCAGATCGAGATGGGCTGGTTACAAGACACATTTTCTGAGCCGGATAATGAGTCGATTGAACTAGAAAGAATACGATATGCTCGGGCATACATTCTTGAGATGATTGGAGGTTATTTGATGCCGGACTTGTCACGAAACCTCGTACATCTGAGATGGCTGCTGAAACTTGTTGATTTTAAAGCAGCTGGTGAATTTAGTTAGGGGTTTGCCGTGTTAGCAACATTGTACTGGGAGATATGCGGAGCGACGTGATTAAATAAAGCCAAAATAGGAGGTTACCTATCACTACTGCAATTATGGGCACAGTTTTGTTTTCCATTTTTATGTCCTCGAGTGGACCACCCATATACATTCCCACTCATAATGAGGTAAATTTTATATTAGATTTTACAATTATTACGTAGATTTAAAATATAATTGTATACTAAAAATTTATTTAATTAGGTGGACTATTCGGCGAGTTATGTTGGAATACCTACCTTTCTTGAAGATATATGGCTTCTATTAGACCAACGGTCGAAAGCACAAGTAAGTATTAAATAAAATATATATACATAATGAAATAGTCGTTTTGTATTTAGTATTTAGTATTTAGTATATAACTAATATTTTTATCATGTTCATATAGTTTCAATTGACACCATACGAGGATCTGGCAATTCGAGCAGTAACTCCAGATGAATTCTTTCAAAATCTAAACATTTGGCATGTGAAGGTCTTATTGGTCAACTATGTCATCGTGGAGATGCACCAGTCAGATAGAGTATTGCGGCACTTTTGATTCCGACAACCTATTTCTGTGGCACCTGAGGTGCTTGGTGATGAGCACAAAGTCGACTTACAGCAGTTGCATATGAATTGGCTGAGATTCTGGTCAGCATATATCAAAATGTAGGAAAATCGGTATGATTATATACCTACTCAGGAACTGATCATCATTCCAGAGTTAGCTGCGTGCCGGAATACATGCCATGATTTAGGATCCATGGCAAGCCATATTTACTATTGGAAGATAAGAGGCAATGGCAAATTCGTGTCCAAAGGGAACGACGGGGCCCTTTAAATCCAAGAAGAAGGAACGACGACACAGGCCCATTAACAGTGCCCACACAATCATCTGGCCCATCAACAGGGCTCACAAATCACCCGGCCCATCAACAGCTCCCACACAATCACCTGGCCCAACGCTTCAACCGACGACACCCACATCACATCCTTTTCAGATTATGCCAGGTGCATATCCTAGCCTTTATATGTATCCTAACCCTTATATGTTTCCTTTTTCCAGTCTTATGGTAGGTTGGAATGCATGGCCCGGCTCATCTCCTTTCCCGATTGCTCTGAGTCAATTGCTGATATATAGGCCGTCGTCGGGGAGGTCTTCTTTTTACCAATCCCCATCGCCTTATGGGATTCAAACACCTCCGTCATGGGTGATGTAAACACCTTCGCATTCATTATTTTATTAAGGTGGGTTATCCTTCCAACACCCACAACCAGATCCCTTGCTGGAGGAACCACAATCCCCGCTGAAGCAACCACAACACCTGCCAGAAGCTGAACCAATGAGGAATTTAGCGCGTAACAGTCAATGACCCCTATGTGGCACTGATTTCGACAGGCACCACATTGATTTTTTTAATATATTTGTACAAGCTTTTTTATATTGTTTCATTTAATAAAATAAAAGTTGTTTTTAATATTTTAATTGTAATTTACTTTTATATTTTTAATAAAATAGAAGTTCTTTTGAATAAGACAATATTTTTATGTTTTTAATAAAATATAAATAATACAGTATAGTTTTATTACAACAACTATCAACTATTCCGATTTGGACATGATCAAGTTGTATGGCCTGAGTTCCTACACCATCCATAAACTTCTCTTGGTTGGTTCTTTCTCAGATATCCATATTGTTACGTATTCTAGTCGAGCAAGGTTAACCCTTTGGTTTGCAGCGCAATTCTATATCCTGTAACAACTTAAACAGAGCAAAAAATACAAGCGGCCACTTACGTTCATCTGGGACCAGTGGGAATATATTCTCCACATGTTGAACATGTATTCTAGTCTGTACACTTCGTCGACATAGCTCATGGGATTTAGACGTAGATTCTGACAAGTTGCAATTACATGAGCGCATGGATAACAAAGTGCGTCAAACGTCCCACAGTCACAAATCGATATTGCTCGCCAGTAATACCTTGGTTTGGTCTATCAAACTCCGTCACACGAAACCATAGGTTGTCGCGATTGTGACACACTGTGTGCATGGTGTTGGCCCGTGCCTTCGCCTTATTAATTTCTTACAATACCTTCCAGCACCATACATGGCCTCCCTACAATTGGCCTTTATAACTCGCTACTCACTTTGGAAATAGTGCCGCTAAATGAACATATGTCTCTCGCACAATCGAGGTTATCAGAAAATGACACATTCCTTTTAGAACAAAATTTATGCATTTAGCCAGGTTTGAGGTCATATGACCATATCGTAGGCTGCCGTCGTATGCTTGTGTCCATTGTTCGAAAGGTATGTTACAGAGGTAGTCCGCGCCTTCTTCATTAACTGAACGTAAAATCGCCAACATCTCATGAAAACGATCCTACTTATCTCATACCCTGCCAATATAAGTTGATAGTGAAAATTATATACCACTCTTCCATTCAGAATAAATTGAATATTAGAAACGAAATTATGTTAGTAGCGATTAAGTTAAACACCCATGTTGGTCACTTCCTGTCGTTCACTTGTAGATTGATATTACCTATGGTAATTGGACGCAACGTGCCTTAGGCAATACCGATGGTGTGTGTAATGCCATAGGCTTCCCTGTCACTCAATTGCGGCTAATATTCCAGTACCCCGATCCGATATAACACAGATATCAAGTTGGGGGTATACATGCCTCCTTAACTTAGAAAGAAAGAAATTCCAGTCGTCAGCTGACTCTCCCGGTGTTATTACAAACGCAATTGGAAGGATTCTCCCACCACCATCTTGTGCTACAGCTAGAAATAGCCGATGGGTATATTTACCATACATAAAGGTACCATCAATTTGTACCAATGGCTTGCAGTAACGAAATGCGCCTCGACATTACTTAAAGCTCCAGAACAGACACTTGAACACTTGGCATCCACGGAGCAATCGGTCGTTGTAGTACGCAGGTGCCGCTTCAAGGTCTGTTATGCAATCTGGGACGTATCTCTCTAGTACCTGACACCACTGCCACACTTCATTATATGAAGCGTCCTGCCCACTTTGCATCTTTTTCAACGCCTTTTGCTTAGCTATCCAAGCCTTGCGGTAAGAGGGCGTGTACCTCAATTGGCTACGAATATTAGCAATTAAGACCGGCACTGAAGTCTTGGGATTCGTCTTCACCGTCGGTAGTATTAAGCTAGCTAACATATCTGGATCCATCTTGAGATGATCTTGTGAAACATCTGTCAATGAAGTAGTTAAATAATGCAACATTACATAATAACAGTATTATTCAAAACCCAAAATACTGTATCGCAACACATGTATGTGGACTTTTGTACTTTTTTATCTCTCACAAGCCTGTCCTTTTCCTCACCAAGGCCATGATTTTCCATGAACATGTACCATCTTGCACTGCACATTTGGCCTCAAACTTATCGGATTTGGATTTAACCACGTTGTAGTTAACCCCGTTCTTGATGCTATGTTGTTTCAATTAACCAAAAAAACTATCATTATTGGAAAACTCCTTACCAACTTTTAATTCACCCGAATCCAATGACGAATTTATACGGTCACGCCTTCTATGTGGTAGATCTGAAAACTCCAACGCATTATCTGCAGATAGATCGAAATTATGCATGTGAGCTGGAGGCGAGTATACCTTAAATCGCGAATCTTCTTCTTCTTCATCTGAACCTCCTTCAACATCTTCAGGTTCTGTTGGAACATGCTCTGATTCAGAAAATAATGTAACTTATGCACTATCGGGGCTGGGCTCTTGAGGTGGATCCATATTAGACTCATCATCCGACCCACCATCATCTGCAACGTACAAGGACCCCTCGCCGGTAGACGTCGTAAGAAATACATCATCCCTTCTTGTGGACGTTTCATAACGTCCCAATCAGATGTGAATTACCAACCACTAGAAGTTGATGTCATTCCCCAATACGTATTTCCACCATCAAACATCGACCCACCGAGGTGCATATTCCATCGACTAACGGAGTGTCATGCAGGGGTTATGTATTCCATACTGCTACCAAACATGAGCGCTTCCGTGTTATGCCACCCATTAATAGAATATCAGGCAGGGTCGTCTATTCCTCTCCAACAACAGTAGATGTTGAAGTCACAAATGCATCATTTGGCAATGAAAATTGCATATATAACGTAAGATAGGGTGATCCACTAGCGAGATGAATCTGCACCATTGCCTCTAAGCTACGAGCACATTTGATGTCGAATGAGTCATATGTCACGCGATCAACCGAAGCACAAAATCAATACTTAATAGACAAAACTTTCATTGGCGTTGTTTGGAATATTTTATACCTAATTCTTTTACGAAGTTCTGTCAAATCTATGTTTTGGCTAAAAATCAGTCGCATTGTATTCTCCGATAAAAAATAACATTGTTCTTAGTGTCACAGACCTCACCGTCATAGTAAATAATAGCACTAATACGTTCACTCATCTTCAATTTCTATGCTACTTTAGCCTCAATTTCTCTTGTTGTAATTTACGCAGCCTGAGAATGAAATTTGGCTTGTAACACCTTGAATTTTGGGCCTAGTAGAATTGGGCCTTGGGCGCGGGAGCATTTAAAGTTTTTGAGAGTTAGATTTTAGTACGGTTGCATTTTGGTGTGGTGGTTGTTGGTTTTAGAGTGTTGAGGGGCTTCTATGAAGTCTTGGGTTCAAGCTTTGGTATAGGAAGAATTTTGGTTTTTAGCTTTAGGACGCGGTTTTCCAAAACAATAACTGTTTTCAAAATTGACATGTTTCCGCAACACTTTCAAAATGGTTTCACGACTCAATACTTGAACATCGCATTTTCGAAATTCAATAATTTAAAATTAAGCTTCCGTAACGATTAAGATTTTAAAAGTAATAACGTTTTAAAAAGGGAATAAACTTTTTAATAAACCACGTTTTGGAATTGATCAAATGCAAGCTAATTTTTTACTCAAGTTTTCAAATAAGAAGGATTTTCAGTGATAACAAAGTTTTCAAAAAACACTTCCATGTGACACGCCAGATTCGGGCCTAACTTCTAGGCCGAGTTTGGGGTGTTACATGGCTCATTTATAATCTAAGGCCAAATACGAACTACTGTAGAAAAAGAGCCTTCACGTGGGAGCTTTTTTCAGTACTTTAGCTAATAGTGCATCCTGCTTGAAGCGTTTTTGACACTATTTGTTCAGAAACATCTTTTTCGAATTATTTTTTTAGAAACTACTATAGAAAAAGAGCGTCCACGTGGGAGCTTTTTTTAGTAATTTTGCTAACAGTGCATCTTGTTTGAAGCGTTTTTGACACTATTTGTTTAGAAACGTCTTCTCAAAATTATTCTTGCAGAAACTACTGTATAAAAATCAAACAAAAATTTTTTATATTGTTAATATATTTTTTCTAATACCCTAAACACAAAATTATTTAAAAAAACTAATTCATAATTTAATTAATTAACCCTAAAACCCTAAACCCAAATTTAATTAATTTTTCCTTTAAAAACCCTAAACCCTAAACCCTAAAAACCCTAAAAATCTTAATCCTAAAAACCACCGATGCAAAAAACCCTAAACTTAAAAAACACGGGCAAAACGCTTCCCCAAAAAAGCGTTTTGCTAACACGTACCCTGAACTCACGCTGACGTGAATGCGTTTTCACAAAAAATGACCCTTTCTGATAAATAATAAAAAAACTGGCCCATTTCCGTAAATAATTTTGGAAATGGGCCTTCTTAGGTTAAATGGCCGAAACCCTTAGAGGTATTCTTTTATATATCCTTTTGTTTTATTATTACATGATATTTGAATATTTTTAATCATACTTGTTTTATTATTACGTGATATCTGAATACCTTTTATAACTTAATATGGTATAATGATATCGTCCAACTGGTGACATGTAGCAGGTCGAAAGCAAACGAATCCCACTATTATTTTTAGGCATTTGAGTTTGTCAATATCCACCCTTTCCATCTGTAAAGTTAACCTCATCATTCATCGCATAACCAAAACACCAACCATACGCGTTTTAACTATTCCCCATTCCTTTCCTCATGTACTGACAAATGCACAAAGTTTTTCAACAACCCACCTGATCTAGATATTTCTATAGCCCATAACCATTTGTAGAAAAGGAAAAAGAACACCAATCATGAAATGAATAAAGGTTAAGAAAAAATTTACAAAACGGATACAAGTTGGAATACCATGAACATATATGCAAGGGAAAAAAAACAACGAATAACTCACATTATGAACAAATCGAATACAGTGTATAATGGATGCATTTGGAACTTTCAACAAATTATCACCACCTTCTAATTGTCCCCTCAGTGTATATTTTGGATGCTGCGTGTGAACAATACTGCACGCACAGGCTATAGAGATACAAAGGGTGAGAGAGTGTCCATGCGTGTGACGTATAAATTTATGTGCTTGGTGTTTCAACAGGTCCGGGCCGAGCATTTAGCAGCGGCTGAAGAGCTTTGACTACGATGCTCATATTTGGCCGAAAATCAGCTTCATATTGCACGCACAATGCAGCAACAGCGGCCATCTGCAATAAAAAATAAAATAAAATGTTTTAGGAACAGATAACATTTAACATTCAGTGGGTGCAACCTCTTCTTTTCTAGGAAACAAGAATACCATATTAAAATGTATTTGAATCCATAAATAAGCATACCTGAAAACTTTAGAGAAGAAATGTTACAGAGAAAATATGCTAATAAAATGATAATACCAGGTGCAGCCAAATATAATTATACCTTAGCGACAGCCTTGGAAGGATAATCTCCCCCTAGTCTTTGATCAACACACTGCCTGACCTTGTCTTCACTAAGCCTTGGTGTAGCCTAACACAATTGAAAACTCCTATTAGTCATCATGTCTAAAAAGTTTGAAAATGAAACACGGGCTGGATGTTTGAAAATAATTAGCAGAAAAAGTACCCATGTCACAAGACTTTGCTGCCCACGGGGTAAAGTATGATCAACCGGTTTTCTCCCAGTTAGAAGCTCAAGCAGCACAACACCAAAGCTGTATACATCACTCTTGGCATTTAATTGACCCGTCATTGCATATCTGCCAACCACAAGTACAGTCATTCAAGGCATTCAATCTGAAATCAAGCTACATAGAAAGGAGAGTTGGGATATTAAACTTATGCTTCTTCTATGAAATATTTTACTAATCAAATGAGAAATTAAGCTACTTTAGATCCAAAGAGCAATTCATGATTGCTTTGCGAAATATCATGTTATATGATGTTCACCAGCTAAGTTTGTCTTAAGCCGTGTGTTATCAAAAACCAAAACAGATTTGAAAAAGTAAATATAATAGATGATAGTATGAAAATAATCCACAATTACTTACTCAGGAGCATGATAACCAAAGGTTCCAAGTACACGAGTGGAATGAAGACGAGCTGCCATATCAGGAGCCTGATTTGATAAATCAAAGTCAGCAATCTTTGCCACATCATCGTCAAATATTAGCACGTTGCTGGACTTAATGTCACGATGAATGATGTGAGGATCAGCCTTCTCGTGCAAGTATTCAAGCCCTCTTGCAGCTCCTACAGCAATTTTTACTCTCTGGGCCCATGTCAGAACAGGGCCAGGCTGAGCTCCCTTAACACCTTTTCTCCCTGTATTAAAGGAATAACAATGTTGCAATATTAACAGCATCACATGCAAATATAGAAACCAGATACTTTCTTTCCAAAAGAACAAGAAACTTCAATTAAATTCTATAATAGCATTACAAATAGATCCATGCTTCAAGCATCAATGCACACGATGGATTTCAACATTGTGCAACTGGCGCAACAAATCAAGCTATCATCAGACATACCATGGAGAATATCATGCAGTGATCCATTTGATGCAAACTCATAGGCAAGTATACGGGAGCTTCCATCAACACAGTAACCAAGCAATTGAACAAAGTTTTCATGTTTCAACCTTGATACCATAGAAACCTGAAAACCATGCATCAATGGATATAAATCTGAAACTCTAAAACTAATATCAAGATGCAGAGTAATGCAATAAATTATAGCTGAGAATTGAACCTGGGACAAAAACTCATCATCAGGTTGCTTGCTGGCATCTAACTTTTTGATTGCCGCATGCTGCCCACTTTTAAGGACCCCATAATAAACTCTTCCATAGGAACCTTCTCCAATTAAAGAATTTGTACCGTAGTTATCTGTGATTTCTTTCAATTCTTCAGCTGGAATAGCAGGGACTTCAATAGGCTGAACCTTCACAGTTTGAGCACTCTTTGATGCAGTTTCAGAAGTCTGGAAACCTCCATCGTTTCCTAATTGGTCAAAATCAACCCAGATTACAGCAGATTTAGTACAGCCAAAACAAAGCATAGGGAACCATAAAATGCAAAAGAAAACTATATGAATAAACATGTAACAAGTAGAAAAACAAATTAGGCAGGAAAATTAATAACATATATATATATATATATATATATATATCCTGCAAATACAAATCTAAAAGCATAATGAAACTAATAAACAATTTAAAACTAAACTCCGACTAATGATGGGCATAAGCATCAAAGGAGCTTATACCATCTTACTTATCATAATTCATTCAACTAGTTCACTATATTGATGATGCAGAAATACATAAGTCAAATATTATCAGCCTTGATCTGAATTTCAACCACAGGATTACCTGCTGAATGTTTAACAACATATTGGCCTCCATTATCAGTGGCTCTGTGAATGTCATCCTCTTCACAACAGCCAAAGCAACTCATAGTTCCTCTTGCGAATTATCTCTAATTTGCAAGATCTAAATCTAGGAATTCAAGGAAGAAAATCTGTGAGTACAAATATCAAAAAAGAAAAACACATTTTTTGTTAAACCAAAGAAAAAATAGATTGCTTGTATAGAAACTGCAAAACAAACATAATGCAAATACGCAGAGCACAAATATTAGGTTAGATAGATGAAAGCAATTTCCAGGAAACACTGCAGAAGTAAAATGCATTTAGTTTTTTCACAATCTGCTAGTTTGTAGTCCAGATATTACAGAACTGGAAGTCTTTTCATTGTGTCCATGTGGAGCATTTCTTTAGTCTTGCAAACCAGATAACATATCTTGTTATGTAATATTTGTCCTTGAATCAAATAACATGCTATAAAGCAGACTCCCATTTCTTTTGCATAAGAGCAGAAAGAAATGAAAGGAAATTAAAAAGGAAAAAAAAAAAAAAACTATTCCAGGTATGCATATGAGATCAATTCCATAAATTCATGAAATTGCGGCATTTCATTCTCACACATAATATCCTATGAAATGAGAGGTGAGTTCAGTTAAACTTTCATTGGGATATCAAAATGCAGCCTGGCATGCGCAAACATCAAAAGAAACCACAGGGCAGTATTGCTCACAATCAACTTGAAATCATTGGAAACAAAGTTCGGTAAGGCTTTTAGCCACAACAACTTTTCATAAAACGAAAATACCCAAATCTACAATTTCACCCGCTTTAATTTAAATACCTAAAAGTTCCCTTACTACTTAAAATCGATATATTATGAGAAATTCTATTCAATAAACTCCCCCCAGTAAAACGAAGCACAGATATCCAAGTTAAATCACTCTATCAAACAGATCAACCACTCACCAAGTGTATAGCTTATAAGGTTACACATAAAAGGCCAGTCAAACACAGCATTCAACAACCTTTTTTTTTTTTTATCACAGTTTTAAAAAATCAAACAGTTTCGTGAGTACCGAAAATCACCTAATTACATTGACCCGTTTGCATGTCAAACGAAAATAATATATATACACATCCGTATAATGGAAATACCACCTGGAATTTGGGGACGATGAAGTGAAGCAATCAGTTCAAAAAGAGACTCTGCCTATTAGTTGAGCTGAAGATCTGAGACGGTGAAGCGGGCGAAATGTGCTTAGGTTAAGAGAATCGAGAGTGCGTACAATAAAAGGGAAAAATCAGTCTTGACTTTATCGGCAGTTGCCTTGGATTGTATTTGAAATTATTTTTCAAGCTTTTTTTTTTTACGTTATTACTACTATTACTTTTGATTTTTGTTTTCCTTTTTCTTGCTCTTTCTACACTGACCTAGCCAGACTTGATTTCCAATTCCACCAGGGTTGAATTTTGAACCGAGATGTAAATTGAAGTGGGAGGTGTTCAAAGCCCACCGAGTTGGGCTACGTGTCATTTTTTTATTGGATTGAATTATAAAAAAAAAGAGAGAGAAGTTGTTAGAGAAAATAAAAAGTCCTGTTTTTGAAGCTATCTTCCAATGCCAGGTCAGCTCACGTGAGCTTCAGCTTGTCTCTCACTATGTTAGGAATAATTTCATTGTTTTAATTAAATGGACCGTTACATATTTTATAAAAATTAAAATGCTAATTCAATCAACTCTTAAGAAATAAAACTAATTTTGTTGACGAAATCATCGCTTGCGTAAATTTTGAATGATAAAAAGCTATGCTTTCTCCTTTCGGTGATTATTGGCAGTAATCAAATGTATGATTCTAATATGAATTAATATTAAATTTTATCTCTTAATATATTTGTTTTAAATTTTTTATTTTTAACCATAGTTAAATATAGAATATATTTGGTACCGTAGAAGTCTTATGTTTTATGCATGTCACATTTTCAAGTTAAAAACGTACACATTTAAAAATGTTAATTCGTTATTTCTTAAAAAAAAAAAACTTAATTTGTTATCCCACTAACAAAGAAAAATGTTTTTAAAATAAAATTTGTAATGATTATTTTTATACTAATTTTAAATGGTGTAATGTAAAGTTCACTCGGAACATCTCTCCTAAATCATTTTGGAATCCATACGTAATTTGTTTAGAAAAGATATAATTTAATTCGCCTGTCAACTTTATAAACAAAAGGTGGTTTTATTTTTTCTGTTATGGTGTTTGTGAAATTCAAAATAATTATTTTTAAAAAATTTAAAAGTTTCAAAAGTATAAAAATTATTAAATATTAATGTGATATATACGTAAACTATCACATCAATAAAATTAAGAGGCATTAACTTTTTCATCATTTGAAGTGATTTGACAACAATGCAATTTTAATGATTAAAAAAATTAAATGGATAATTAAAAAAACCTTTTTTTTATAAAATTGGCGCTAAATAAATTATTATATCTTTAGAAAAAATTCTTTTTTAATACTAGTACTTATAGAATTTTTTAAGATAAACTACACAGATAGTCACTCAACTATAAAAAGAAATTATCATTTTAGGTACTCAAAATAAAAAAAAAAGTTTACAATTTAGGTGCCTCTGTTAAATAGCTTGTTCATTTTAGTTATTTCCTTTAACAAAAATATTTCACAATTTCTTTTTTACACATGGACCAATTATTGGATACCACATATGACAATTTATGATATTATAAATGTTTCATGTCACTTTAAAGGATTAAAATATAATTTTCTCGATACTAATTATTAAAACAATAATTAAATAGTTAAAATACCCTAAAAATCCAAATGTCATCTTCTTCCTCAAATTTTAACTTAGAATTTCAAAAAATAAAAAATCAAAAACAACAATAGGATGAACTAATAAATAACGACCTCAAACACGAACTTCATCCAAACAAACTTTACAAATTCAGATTAGCCCAAAAGAAGCATTCGTTTTTTTGTAAACAGTATTTCTTGATTTCTCTTCCTTTGAAAAAAAAAACCATTTATTCCATCGATTTTTGTTTTGGCTTTAAATAAAAAGAAAATTCCTGAGAGATTTGTAATTGAAATTTTGGATTCTCTCCAACTTATTTTTGTAAGAGTTTCATATTCAATTTCTTAAACTCATTTCTTTCTCCAACAACAAATGTTTAAAGAAATAAAGTAAAAGAAACCCAAAATTTTGTTTGGGGAATGAAGGGAATAAAGATTAAAACTTTATTGAAAATAAGAAATGTGTTTTGAAGGAACTATGCATATTGGAACTGAGCTTAAAGAAGAAAAGTTGAAGAACAAAGAACTAGGGTGGTGTTTTAGAAAAAGGAATCCATCTCTTTGCAAACAAAAAACGACAGTTTATTTTGTGTTTGAAAGAGTATTTTTCAACAAGGTTACAAACTAAACAAGACTGAAACTTGAAAGAGAAAAAAATAAAACAATAGTAGTAGCCAAATTTATTAAAACAAATCAAAAAAGAGAAATCTATGTATTTGGAATTCCTTTTCTTGGTGATGAAAAATTGGGAATGTAAAAAGAAAATTATATTTTTTAAAAATATTAAGGTTAAACGTTATTTATATTAAAAGATTGGGGATAAAAATGATAATTTTTATTTTATTTAAATGATGTGAAAAATCAAAATTTTAGAAATAATTTTACATCATTTTTTCATTAGAGTTGTTAATGTGAGTGACTGAAATTTAAGGGTATTTTAGTCTTTTTAAAAAATAATATAAAATTTACATATGGTAGGATTTAAGCTCATACCATTTGCATTAATAAAACATTAATTTTACCACTTAACCAAAGCTTTATTCTAGTCTTATTTATACATTTTAATTTTATTATGCATACTTTATTACTTCTATCAACTGTTTATAATGTATTTACATGTTTAAATTCTGTTTTACTCACAATTTAATTTATTTTTTTCATTTAAATATCGTACATATCTCACGTATTATTATTAATTAGTAAATACACCTCTATACTCTAAATAGGTAGTTTCCACATACATATATTATATATTTGCCTCATATTTATAAATTTCAAATTTAACTATTAATTTGATACTAAAAGTAAAAAAAAAAAAATATTACATTTGTGAAGAAATATTATACAACATTTTTAATTAATTTTATTTGTTTTATTAAAATTATTAATTAATTTTTTTCAATTGCGTTTAAAACTGATTATTTCTCTAATATTTGCTTTATTTAATTATTAAATAATATATTTTTTATATTTGGTTCAATAAAAAAATGTTGAATATAAATTATAGCAAAATGTATTATTATAGAAATTTAAAATATACCTAAATTACACAAGTAAAAAATTAGTTTAATTACTTTTTAAAAATTAGTTTAATTTTATGATAAAAATTGGTATAATTTTAATTTTGTTAATTCTACAAACAATATATTATATAAAATACAAAAATATTATTTAGTTAGATAAAATTTATGATTTACGTTAATAGAATATACTTTTAACAATTAATGAAATTTATAACATACTAATAAATTTCAATAAAGTGAAGTAAATGATTCTTTTTTTTATATTTATATTATTTATTGAGTTATAACTTAATTAGGAAAAGACAAAAAAATTATTTTTAAAAAAAATATTAGATATTACAATAATGGTGTTTTTATTTTTATTTTTATATAAAATATAGAATTTAAACCAAACATAAATCTCATTATTTGAAATAAAACATTAAAAATGAAAATAAAAATAGAATTTATTATTTCTATCATATTTTTCAATTTTTTAAAAATGAAAATAAAAAAAATATTTTCAAAAAAGCAAAAGGAAGTTAAGCTTTTAAATTTCGCTAGCATCTGGTGGGTATGCGACAGAAGCATCACCAGTTATCCCCTTCTGTATCTTTTCTTTCACGTGAATCAACCATCCACCTGCATTTAATGCCAAATTCATTGTTGTGATACCCATACTTTTGTAATGCTAAAAAACACTCACTTTCTGGGAAAGAAAAATTAAAGGTGGTATTGGGTATGGGACAATCAATCAAAAAATAATGGTGGTTTGGAAATACTACACAATTTTACTTATTAAGTAATTTCCATTTATTGCTTTTTTTTTTTAATCTTTAAGAATGGGAGATTTTTATCACAAAATGAAGGTAAAATCAATATATGAATTAATAATTTATTCTCTTATAATTATTATATTTTTCAAACCAATTTATCAAGTTCAAAACTAAGTATAATTTTTAATATTGTTTATGTCATAGATATTGTTTTCTTTTATTATGGTTTTAACATATGTTATTTTTTTATTAAAATCGATCACAAATTTAAAAAAAATTTGAATTTAATAAAAATATATTTCATTATTTATTATATAACTAATTTTATCATTTTAAATATATTTTATTATTTAAAAATATATCATATTTTTAAATAAAAATTCTATTTTTATTCAGAAATATGATTAAATGAATTTATTTGATCATATATAACATTGTACATTAACCAAAGTTTACGTATAATTTTACAATTTATCTCTAAGTTTATTACACTCATCTAGTATTTGTACATTAATAAAAAGTTAAATGACAAAAATATTAACTTAATTTTAAATATCAAATATAAAATATTTATATGATAAGTAACTTTTACTGCATATAAATTTTTTATATAATCTAATATATTAATTGTATATACAACAATTTTATTTTTATATTATATAGTTTCTACTAACTATCTTCTACGATTTATTGACTATTAAAAAAAGTAAGGGCATTAATAATAATAAATAATAAAAGTAAGAGCAGATAATATTAATTCAGAAACATCCATATTTTTAAGGGTAAATTATCAAAATAGTTACTTTTTTTGTTTAAGATTACATTTTAGTCACTTATATTTGAAATATTACGTTTTAGTCACTTATGTTATTGTGTTGTATCATTTTAGTCACTAAAAGTTAATTGTCGTTAACAGTGTAACAGTAAGCTAACGTGATACGTTAAATCATCATTTCAAACTAAAATTTTAGGTTAAATTATATAATTGGTCCCTATATTTTTTTTTTCATTTTGAGCAATTAAAATTTTTTCTTTTATGTTCTTTGAACTTTCCTATTTTTTCTTTATTTTCCATTTTCTTCTCCTTCTCCCTCTATTTTTCTCCTTTCTCCATTTCTTTTAATGTAGTTTTTCTATGTTTTCCATTTGTTGAAACTAATCCCTATACTTTTATTTTTTTTGAACAATTTAATTTTTTCTTTTTTCTTTCTTTATTTTTTTCCTTCTTCCCCTTTAATTTTCTCTCTTCTCTTATTCTTCACTGCAAAAACATAATCTTTGCCTACCAAACAAACCAAGTCCTTGTTTCTTTCACATGATTCCTAAATTGGATTTCACTAAAAAATTGAATATCAATCATTCTTAATCAAATCTCGATTTGAATATAACCTAATTTTGAAACTAAAATTGGATCTAGCTAATCAATATAAAAAAATCATATCATTAATCAAATCTAAACATCAATTGAATTCTTTATATTCAAAATAATTTTTTTTCCGTTTCCAAACTTTTATAGAAACGTGTAGATTATTCCTTTCATTTTCTTTTATTTTTTAACGAATAAAATTAAGCAAATGATAAAATTGATCTAAACCTTCTTGGATATTCCCTAGCAAGCTTGACTGAAAGTCGAGCATGGATAAACTAAAGGGAGAAAGGGAGCATGGAACCAAATTAGTTTGGTAAAATTGAACGTAAGTTTCGTATGGTGGTCGTTTTAGTCATTGAGAGTGTAGAGCTCGTTTGAATAATTTGTGAAACAACGTAGTTTCGAGAGGGTGAGATGGTTGTAAGTAAGATAGATAAGGTGGCCGTGGGGGTTGGTTAGGAGGTTAAGGGAATGAGCTCGGGAAAGTTTGTTGAGGGTGGATTGTCATAAATCGCGACTGGCGAGGTCTTCAAGTGAGGTGAGCTTGTAGATTAGGTCATTGAGAGATCCAAATTGGTTCGTTAGAGCAGTTATGGACGATGAGGATTTATAATTATGAGGTAAGAATATGCGAAACAAGTTTTATTTTGGTTTCAACTTTCAACTTTTTTTTCATAAACATAAAAAAAATTTAAGAAATGAAAAACATAAAAAAAACTACGTTAAAAGAGATGGGAGAAAGGAGAAAAACAGAGGGAGAAACAAAAGAGAATGAAAAATATAGAAAAAAAAAAAAGGAAACTTAGAAGAACATCAAAAAAATTAAATGGCTCAAAACGGAAAAATATGGGGACTAATAGTATAATTTAACCTAAAATTTTTGTTTGAAATAATAATTTGACGTGTCATGCCAGCTTACCATTACATCGTTAATAACAATTAATAGCTCTATGACTAAAATGTAACCTGAGGTAAATAAAAGTGACTATTTTGATAATTTACCCTATTTTTAATATTGTACAAATACTTTGATTATGATTAGAAATTCTTTTATTATGGTAATATTCCAATTATAAAAAACAATTAATATATTTTAATTATTATAAATTTAAATAATATTACTTGACAATGTAAAAAAAACTAACATTAAACAAATCATTTGTAACGTAACGTAATATTTGAAATTAGGTGATAACAAATACACTTGTTAATTTAATAATTCACTTATACTTTACCATAAAGTTAATAAAATATGCGTATCACTTTACAAGTTGTTATATTTAAACAAGATTAGAATTATATATAACAACACTAAAATTAATTATTACAAATTTAATTTTTAACAATTTCAAACATTTTCTTTTTAAAAATAAATAGGATAAGAGGGGAGGGTTAAGCTTCAATTCACAATTCAATAATAGCAAAAACTTTTTAGCACTGTCCCAATAATTACTTCAGCAAATACAATTATCTTTGATTTTCCAATGATTAACGAGTATTAATCATTTAATAAAATGACTTCTGCGATTAGATTATCATATTGACATTAAAAGAACATAACAATCACTACCTAAAAGATTCATATAAATATCTATTTCTTGAAAAGCAAGTGAAAACTAATTACATGTCTTGTTATATAATATGATATACACATACTTAATTACTAATCTATAGCTAGACAATTACAGGACTAAGGTGAAGCCAGAATAATTTTTTAGGGGCCGAATAAAATTTTAAATTTTTATAGTTTAAATTTTTATAATTTTTAAATGATTAAATTAAATTTTTATAATTTTAGGAGGGCCAAAGTGTAATTTTATCTTTACTAATTTAAAATTTTAAAATTTTTTAAAAGACCGAAATAGCAATTTTCTATTTTAGGGAGGTTGGGGCCCTGTCAGCCTCCCTAGATTCACCTCTTTAGAGGCCTGCAATTTGCATTGACCAATGGTAATAGTCAAGGGAGGAATTATTGGAGTTGAAGAACTCAAAACTGCAATTAAGAATAAATTTGAATAAGCGGTGCGTTTATTTACGATTAGTGTAAAAACAACGATGATAATAAAATTAAATACTATAATATGAACCAAAAAATATTTTTTTTTAAGAAAAGCTGGCATTCAGATTAAAAATAAATAAGTGGCCTAATACAAAAACAACAGCAACACAAAACATCAAAAAAGTAGGCACCCAACAAAACTTAGCTAAGAAAGAAATGAAAAAGTATCTCGGGAACTCAAAAGATAATAAACAAGCCACATATCAAAACCATTAACAAAACCATCGAATACCAGCCGGCCCTTCCGATAGCAGAAGCCCTTCAGACTGAAAGAAGACAGGAAGATAAACCTCTTTGGGAGCCATCAATGGAGATTACAAATGAACCTTCTCCACTCTTCAAAGCCCAGAACCATTTGAGCTCCGATTATACCACTCAACCTGATCCCTCTTCACTAACATTTCCACAGAATTTGGTGCTTCCTCTACCCAGAAACAGGGGGTGTTCCGATGACGTCCATCCATTACCAACGCGTGCGCTGCCCTATTAACCTCTCTAGGTACAAACTGGTAAGTAACTTCCCCAAAATACCTTTCAAGAGCCCTGATATTCTGAGAAATAGGTCTCAAGATAGATCTATCATCAATATTTGAGTTTAACTTCTTAATAATCGTAAGGGAAATAACCTTTGAGCACAATATTCCTGAAGCCCATATCTCGTGCAAAATAAAGTGCCCTTTCACACGCACGCGCCTTAACCAAGAAAACATCATACACCTCTATAAAAGGGTAAGTGCAGGCCCCCATTACTTGTCCTTCATCATCTCTAGTTAGCACTGCTGCAGTAGACCTATTAGTATTAGCCATAAAGGATGCATCGAAGTTCAACTTAACAGTCTCGATTGAAGGTGGACTCCACATAACAATTCTTCGGGTATCAGGGAGGGGGTAAACATATTACTAGAGTTAGAGTCGTGAAAATAACTCTGGGAAAAACTCACAATTTCATGCATATCAAATTTGAGTCATTCATTCACAAATTTATTTCTCCTAAACCAAAGGGCCTATAAGGAAATAGCGATAAGTTTCTTAGAATTTATATCAGCCTTAAGGAAATTACTTACAATGCTTTTTTTCCCATCCGATGAGACAATGTTGGAGTCAAATGACAGATGCAGGTGAGACTACAATTGTTGTAGGGCACTACAAAACCACAAGAGATGATGCACATCCTCTAGGGCTTCCTTACACAAGGGGCAGAGAACATTAATCCGCAACCTCCTTTTGGCCAGATTAAGGAAATTGGGCACATAGTCCCTAAGAAGACGCCATAAGTGAATTTTAATTTTAGCAGTGATTTGAATATCCCAATTTGAAGCATAGATTTTATTGTTAGAATAATCAATTGTAGTTGAAATATGGTTTGTAACTAGGATTTCCTTTGTAATTAAGCTACGATAGCCACTCTTAACTGAGTATTCCCTTGTAGCATCGTGACACCAAACCAAAATGTCTAGATCATTGCAACTCGTTAGAGGTATTTTGAGTACACGCTGAGCCTGTTCCTCGTCAAAAAGCCTATTGATCACATCACTATTCTAGGTACCAGAACTCGCATCAATTAACTGGTTATAGTCGACCAGCGTATATCAATATTGTTGACTAACAATTTCCCATTACCAGGACCAGATAGCCAGATATCATTCCAAATGTTCACCTTCTCACCATTGCCAATATGCCATAGAAGACTGTCATCGAACATGTCTCTAGCAGAACATAGACTCCTCCAGGTAAAAGATGGGTAATAACCAATCTTAGCTGACAAAATATCAGTAAAAAGATAATAGCGAGCTTTGAAAACTTTCGACATAAGATTGTCGGGCTGGGTTAAAAGTTTCCAGACTTGCTTAGCTAAAAGGGCCTTATTAAACAGATAAAGATCCTGAAATCCCAGCCTACACTTAGCTTTCGGAAAACAAAGCTCCTGCCAAGTACTCCAATGGATTCCTTTAAAAATCTTATTATTGGCTCGCCAAAATTTGTTCATAATGCCCTCAAGCTGCAAACATAAACTTTTAGGCAATGCGAAACATTGCATAACATATACCGAAATAGCTTGTAAAACTGCCTTAACGAAAACTTCTTTGCCCCCCATCGACAGATATCTACAACTCTACCCCTCAATACGCCTTCGAAATCTGTCTACAAAGTTAGCAAAAGCCCCCTTTTTCTTTCTCCTAACCATCATTGGCAAGCCCAAATACTTTTCTGGATTCGTTGCCATTCGAACACCCAAGATGTTTGTGATCAGACCCCTATCCTTAGAACCAACACAAGCTCTAAAGTATATAAGAGATTTGTCCAAATTAATCTTTTACCCGAAGCCAATTCATACTCCATAAGAATGTTGCATACCTTATGTGCTCCCTCACACGATGCATCACCAAATATAATACAGTCATCAGCAAATAATAAATGGGTAAGGGAAATCTTACCCCTACCAATCGATGCTCCCCGCATCTTACCAATATGAATCACATCATTCAATAAAGAAGAAAGGCCCTCTGCACAAAGAAGAAACAAGTATGGGCTAAGTGGATCATCTTGCCTCAATCCCCTAGATGGAATAAAGTAGTCACTGATTTCTTCATTAATACCCACCCTATAAGTGACCGAGTAGACATATCTCATTATAAGAATGATCTAATCTAGATGAAAGCCCAATTTAGTCATCATACCAGCTAGAAAATCCTACTCCACTCGATCGTATGCTTTGCTGAGATCAAGCTTTAATGCGAAATTTCCAACTTTTCCCTTCATCTTCATTTTAAGGGAGTGGAGCACTTCGTATGCAATTAAGGTATTGTTCGATATTTGTCTACTTGGAATGAATGCACCCTTAGTTTTGTCAATGCAGGAGCCAAGAATTGGCCTCATTCGATTAACCAAAACTTTTGCAATAATCTTATAAAGAACATTGCATAAGCTTATAGGCCAGAATTGGGAAATATCCTTCGGCTTGTCCACTTTAGGGATCAGGACGAGATGAGTTTGATTGATTTTGGCCATTTCAATTTTGCCATCTAAAACTTCCAAACAATAGGTAGATATCTCATCCCCTACAATGTAACAATAGCGTTGGTAAAAAAGAGCACGAAATCCATTGATCCCTAGGGCCTTCATAGGCGCCATTGACTTTACCGAACTCTAAATCTCATCTTTCATAAATGACTTAAGGAGATTTTCATTCATGGTCGTAGTAATCATTTTCTCAACAAGTCCAAGAATTCTGGCATCTCCCCCCGAATTCAAAGCCGTAAAATATCTCTGAACTGTTTCAAAGCTACTCGCATAATATCCTTCGACTCGGAAACCCATTAACCTGAATCATCATGCAGTCCAGAAATTCTATTACGAAAGTGCCTAGCCACAACAACTTTATGAAAGAAACTTATATTCCTGTTCCCATGTTGTAGCCAATTCAATCGAGCCTGTTGCGCCTAATAGCCTCCTCTTTATCTACTTCAAAATTCAATCCAAGTTGCACGTCAAGAATTTTAGCCAGAATCACATTAATTGGTTCTTGTTCCAAGAGAGTTGAAAGTCTTTCCTCCAATTTTAGCCTATGGCCCTTTTGTTCGCGGAATCTTGTTTGACTCCAATTTTGGAAGAGTTCACTTATAGATGACAATTTCTCCGAAATACTGCCATAGATTGCAGCCCATCCTTATCTAACAGTCTTTTCAAAGGAGTTATCCAAACACCACTTTGCTTCAAAACGAAAAGGCTTGAATCTACCCTATTCTCCCGTCGTATCTTACCCATAATATCCAAAAGTATCAGATAATTGTCTGAAAACGAATGCGTCAAATGTTCCAATAGATAGCCCGGTAAAAGATACGTCCAATTCGGTGTTGCAACTCCCCGATTAAGATGTTCTCGAATGTTGGTAGCCGAAAACCTTCCCCTTTCCCATGTGTACCATCTACCCACACTACCTAGATTGTGAAGTGAACAATCCTCCAAAACAGAGCGAAAATCCATCATTTGTCTTTCTGGCCGCAGGCTTCCCCCTTTCTTTTTTAGAGAGCTAGTAATCTCATTAAAGTCACCAATAACCAGCTAATGGAACGAATGGTAATTTCCCAACCAAAGAAGCAAATCCCAAGAATCCCGTCTTAAGCGTTCATCAGGATTACCATAAAATCCTATGAGTCTCCACGTCACACTATTATCTAGATCCTTAATGTCTGCATCCACATGAAAAAGAGAATAACTCCTTATCGAAACCAAATCATTACCCCTCCAACCTAGATATATACCTCCCTTTAAACCAATAGCCCCAATTTCAATACCATTGGGAAAACCACACTTCAACCGTACCATTTCCATCCTCTTCGAGTCTAGTTTTGTTTCAATAAGAAACAAAATACAGGGATTTATAGCCCTTAACTTGTTACAGAGACTATTCACAGTCCGATATCTCCCCAAACCCCGGACATTCTAACTAATGATTTTTATTGCACCCAGCTACTTTGTCCAGCAGAGCTAGCCGATAAAATATGTTTTCCTTCATCAGAGGCCTGACCCGCAACAAGGACCATTTCACTCAATAAGCACTGACGCTTCTTCCCTTTAGACACAGCTAACGAGTCGTGCTCCTCATCAGACTGTGCGTCCATAGGCCCATTTCTAACAACCATATCATTAAGATCATGATTTGATACAGTATTCCATTTTAGCGACCCTTTATTATGCGCCAATTGACCAAAACCCAAGGGAACTAGATTAGGATTTGGATAAGACTGATCTGAAAAATTCCTAGGATTACTCCCAAAACCACACATATCCCCTAAATTACGGCCTCTAATATCTCTTTCCTTTTCCAACAGAATGCTCCCAGAGCCATCAGCTTCCCTTAGCCACCTGCTAACCGAGGAGGACCACAATCTTGTCTCCGCACACAAGGATAAATCCCAACCAAAACTGATTTTTGAGGGATCAATCTGGGTTCGAAAAGGGCAAAAACTCTCACCATGCCCTAGCTTGCCACAAATAAAAAAAAAAGACTTAATTTTTCGTACTGAAATCTAACATAAAAGGTTTGATCAGTACCAATCATAATTTTCTTCTTCCGTTTCAAAAGGACATTAATATCTAATTGAGCCTGAATTCACATAAAAGGACGAGAGTTCATTATCCAAAAAGACATGTCATACTCCATAAACTGGCTGCCGTCTGGGTGGGTCGTCTGGGGCGTAGTGGCTCAACTGGCTCATCCTCCTCATGTGGTGGTGGGACATCATTAGCAATATCCTCTGGGTCCTTTCCCTCCTGGACGAGTCGAAACTGAAGGGGGGTGCCTCCTGGCCTTCTCTCGATCATTCTCATATGTAACATAGTCGCGATGCCTTGGGGAGACATTTGACCAATCAGGGTGTAGGAGGATGTTTGGGCTGAAGTGTTGAGGAGCCCAAAATACCGGGCCAAGCGTGTGATGTAGGGCTCCATGGATAGAACGCCTTTACGGTACCTCCCCGTCTGGTGCTGCATGGCGTGTGCGATGAAGTATGCGAGGTCAATGATATGTCCGTTCGCTATGCACCACAGGAAGTAGACGTCGTGAGTGTTGACGACACCTGTGCTATCTCGTCTACCTATCAAAGTGTGAGCAAGAAGAGCATGAATGTACCTCAGAGATGGCACGAGGGCGGTCGCCTTCCTGACGCTGGGGTTATAGGTTTGAGGCCCCGGGGCTATATCGTTCCAACAGTCGATGGGCCAGATGTGGATGCGACGGGAAAGGTTGGGGAAGTCCTTGTCTGCCATAAATTACTCTGTGTAGAGCCCAAGTGCTGTGCCGAACTCTGGCACACTGAGGCGTTGCACGAGTCCTCCTAGACAGAACTGGACTGTCCTTGGATCATCAAATCTTGTCATTACCGTCTGGAGGTGGAAGGTGGAGCAGAATTCGAGGGTGAGTTCTAAGTAGGTGGGCTCGATAATCTAGAAGAATTATTCCCACGGCTCGGTCATCAAGAAGGCTCGGATGTCGTCCACTAAATGTATCTGCTCGAGGCTGGCCTAATCTATGCAGCGGCCCGTGGATATAGTGCGGGCTCGAAGTAGTTGATAATGTTCCTCTTGCGAGGCTTGGGCGAATGTGATGAATGGGTGTCAAACCTCGGAGGTGGGCCTTGATGATGAACTCCCTGGCCCATTTTGTTTTTTAGAAATAGGGATGGCAGTTTTCCGATCGCGTGATGACGACATAGTATCTGAAAAATACCAACCATTAGTCCTAAAAATTGGAATTAAACTAGATAGATAAAATGTAGATTAAAATGATAATGTTCCCAAAAATAAAAATAAGAAAGAAAAAAAATTAGGATTAACCTAAATAGTAGAATCTAATCATGTTGAAACTTGTAATAAAACTAAGAACTATAGGTATGTATATATACTAATTTTATGAGAAAATGTCAAACAAATATGAATTTAAATGGCAAATGAAATGAGTTCTAAGTGGCAAGCAAAAATTGAAATTAAGTGGCATGCAATTCTAATGTGTTCTATCTAATTCTAGATTATTCATCCTAATTTTCCTAATTCCATGCTTGATTAAACATCTAGAAGAAAGTAAAATTACATAATTGAATAATGAAAATGAACTATAAGTAAATAAAGGAGAAAAATGAGAGAATAGAACCAAATTTGATGTTGTACGGTCGTGGGTTGGTCGTGAGGTGGGTTTACAAGGGTATGGGGCGACTAATTTTGGGTATGGTGGTGTTTTGAGGGCTGTGGCGGCACTTATGGTGGTTAGGAGGAGTTTGGATGAAAGAAATTGGGGTTTTGAGTGAAGAAGAAAATGAATAGTGGCTTCTATTTATAGTTTTTGGGTCACACGGGCATGTCACACACCCGTGTGAGTCGTGTTTCGCCCGTATTTTTTGAAATTCAGAGGTTTTTACGCGCCTAGTTCGCAGTGCACGCCCGTGGGAATGTTGTGCACGGCCGTGGGAGATCGGTTCCTCGTCATGCACACGGTCGTGTGATGGGATACACAGTCGTGTGCGATCGTGTTCGTGTTTAACACGGTCATGTGATATGTTCCACGGCCGTGTGAAATTTGACAGTGTTTTCCACGGGCTGGGGACACGGGCGTGTGAAGTTGTGTAAGCCTGTGTTGATCCTGTAGGATTGCCACGGCCATGTCACACGGTCGTGGGGTGTTGTTGGTAGCCCGTGTTGAAGTCGAAAGGTTGCCACGACCATATCGCACGGCCGTGACGAGATATCGATGGCCCGTGTTTTGGGAAAATTAATGCTCTGTTTATACACGGCCTCGGTACACGACCGTGTCTCTGTTTGATGTGTTTACACGGCCTAGGACACGCCCGTGAGACTGGCCGTGTGGTCCTAAATCTCTGCAAAAAAGGGTTAGTGTGATGCATGGAAAATACTAAAAACAATATAGATGAAAAATTACTAAGTTAGTGCTCGGGTTACCTCCCAAGAAGCGCTTATTTAGAGTCTAAGCTCGACTCTACCTAGATGTATCACGAAGGGATTTCATGGAGCTGAAGCTCCTCCCTGTAGTCTATAGAATTCTCACCTTTGTAGTGTTTAAGCCTATGGCTATTTACCTTGAAAGTACAGTGAGTTGGGTGAGTTACCTCAATCGTGCCGTATGGAAAGACTTTCATTACCATGAAGTAGGGTGTATCACTCGTATGTTCTTTTGACATTGAGCTTCGTTGATCGTTTTCCCTTGAAATTACCTTATCTCCCACCTTGAGTTGATCTGTTTGTCCTTGAGGGTTGTCTTGGCGATGCTCCGTTTTGGTGTGGCATATTTTGGGCTTTTCGTTAAAGTTCAGCCACTCATCTAGTTCCTCGATCTGGAGCATTCGCTTTTCTGGTTCATCTCTTGTAGGTGAATTTGCCATTGTTTGTGTTGTCTTTATATGAAGTCCGTCTTGCACAGAAGTTTGTGTGGTGAGTTTAGTGTTTTTACAGGGACTCAAATATCTATTTTTGTCTGTAGTTTTAACTGAGTTGTGAGCTTGTATGGTGACTGTATCATCACCCACTCGTAATTTGAGTTCACCTGTTTCTAAATCAATTTTTGTTTTAACAGTTGCTAAAAAGGGTCGCCCTAAAATTAAGGGTACATTGCTATCCTCATCAATGTCTAAAACAACAAAGTCAACTGAGAATATAAATTTATCAATTTTGACAAGTACATTTTCAATTATTCCCTTAGGTGCCCTAATAGTTTTATCAGCTAGTTGAATGCTCATCTTGGTTTTCTTAAGGGTTCCAAGACCTAGTTGTTTAAACAGGTTATAAGGCATGACGTTTATGCTTGCCCCTAAATCAGCTAAAGCATTTTTTTCCTCTAAGCTACCAAGTAAACAAGGGATAGTAAATCTCCCTGGATCTTTTAGTTTGGTCAGTAGTTTATTTTGTAGAATAGTTGAGCAGACTGTATTTAATTCCACATGAGATTTCTCCTCTATCTTCCACTTGTTTGTCAAAAGTTCTTTTAAGAATTTAACCGCGTCTGGCATCTGCAAAATTGCTTCAAGAAATGGTAAGTTAATGTGTAATTTTTTTAAGAGTTTAAGAAACTTATCGAATTGTTCATCTGTGCGGTCTTTCTGTAGCGCTATTGGGTATGGTATACGAGGCTTGTGTTCGTTGATGTCTGGCTTGTTGTTGCTTGCCTCTGCATTACCTTTACTCACCTTAGGTTCCTCGCCTAACTTTGGGTCGTCTTTGGTTAATGCCTTCTCATCTGTTGTATTTATGGCATGAAGTTGCTCTTTAGGATTGGTCTCAGTGTTACTTGGAAGTCTACCTTGTGGTCTTTCTGATATTAACTTGGCGAGTTGACCAATTTGATTCTCAAGGCCTTTGATTGATGCTTGCTGGTTCTTTAATGCCATTTCAGTGTTCTGGAATCGGGTTTCTGACATGGCCATGAATTTGGTAAACATCTCTTCAAGATTGGGCTTTTTTTCTTGTTGCGGTGGTGGCTGCTGAAATCCCTGAGGGGGTTGTTGTCTTTGATTCCCTTGTCCTCCCCAAGAAAAATTGGGATGGTTTCGCCAACCTACATTATATGTGTTACTATATGGATTATTTTAAAATCTAAAATTGTTACCCATATAATTGGCCTGCTCGGTTTCTGTGCCATTGGCAGAAGATGAGTAGTCTGGAGTGAACATATTTGCCTGAGTTGTGTCACATTGCATTACTGCTTATGCCTGCGTGGAACCAACAAAATGATTAAACTTTTTATTTAAAAGTTCTACTTGGTTAGAAAGCATAGCGACAGCATCAATATTATAAACTCCTGCAGCTTTCATCAGCTTTGTCCTCATGACTTGCCACTGAAATCTCTTCAATAAATTCATAAGCTACTTCTAGTGTTTTGTTATTGATTATTCCTCCTGCGGCTGCATCGATCATTTGTCTCGTCGATGGGTTCAAACCGTTATGAAAGGTTTAAACTTGTAGCCACAAAGGTAAGCCATGATGAGGGCATCTTCTCAAAAGATCTTTGTATCTCTCCCAAGCATCATATAGTGTTTCTAAATCTATCTGCACAAATGAAGAGATATCGTTTCGTAATTTAGCTGTTTTAGCTGGAGGAAAATATTTAAGTAAAAATTTTTCAGTCATCTGTTCTCATGTGGTGATTGAGCCTCGTGGTAAAGAATTTAACCATTGTTTGGCTTTGTTTCCCAGAGAGAATGGAAATAGCCTTAGACGAATGGCATCATCAGAAATGCCATTAATTTTAAAAGTATCACAAAGTTCCAAAAAATTGGCTATGTGTGAATTGGGATCTTCATCCTGTAAACCATCAAACTGCACCAATTGCTGTATCATCTGAATAATGTTAGGCTTTAATTCAAAATTATTAGCAGTAATAGTAGGTCTAAGAATGCTAGTTTGGGTACCAGCTAAACTAGGTTTAGCATAATCATACATAGTGCGAGGAGCTTCTTCCTGATTTGCTGGTGGTGCGACTATTGCGGGAGGTGGTGGAACCTTTTGATTTGCTTCCATTCCTTCTGTAGGTTCTGACCTTTGTTCTTGATCTTGTTCTGGATATTGTAGGCTTCGTCTAATCTCTCTACGATTTTTGTGAACTGTTGCCTCTAAATCTTCGTCAAAAAGTAATAGTCCTGTTGGGTTTTTTCTAGTCATAAACTAGAAATACCTAAAAGAATAAAAACAAAGAAAAATAAAATAAAGTAAAATAAAATAAAAATAATAAAAAAATAAAAACTAAAAATAGATAAATATAGTAATGGCTAAAGTAATAGAAATCGAGTTTTCTTAATATTTCAGTTCCCCGGCAACGGCGCTAAAAACTTAATAACGTCTCGCGATATTAAGTAATAAAATTTATAAAAACTGATCACACCAAAACTAACTAATATCACGATCTTAAAGGCAAGCGCACCTATCGAACAGTAGTATAGTTTAACGGTAAGACCGAGTTATTGTACCCAAGAAAACTAAAAGTACTAATACTTACTTCTTTTCTATTATCTAGCCTAAAAATAAAAGAGGTTTGGTTGAAACTAATTCTAAATCTAACTAAAGCGTACAAAAAGTAAATTGAGGAAAACTTTAAGGAAAAGCTGATTGATATAAGCAATACTTAAGGGAGAATCCACCTAGACTTTACTTGTTATTGGTTTTTGAGCTAGACGATTTATTTACTTGACTTGATCCGTAGAGATCCCTAATTTATGCTAAACCCTCCGTCAAGGCGAAGAGCAACTAGGCCTAGGTTGTTAACTAAAGTTTCTTTATTAATTAACACCCTAGGTTGCATTAATTCGATCTATGGTTCCCCATATTAGGTTTGACCCTAATCTGGTAGATTTATGTCGCCCTATGTCTAGGATTGCATGCAACTCTGCTTAATTATGGTAGATCTACTCTTATCACAGGGACTTTTGCTCCTCTGCTTTAAGCACATCTGTTTCTTGAATTAATACCTAGGCTTATTAACACAAGAATTAAGCACACATAATTAAGAACAATTCAAGTATTTATCATATAACTCAAGAATAAATAATAACAAGATCCGTCTTAGGTTTCATCCCCCTCAAGTATTTGAGGGGTTTAATTCAGAATAAAGAAAGAAAACATCTCAGAAGAATTAAGATAACAAAACATAAAGAACCCGAAAACCCCTGAAGGAATTTAGGGAGATCCTCTGTCTTGATGTAGAATTCTGGCTTCTAGGATGAATCAATCGGCTTCCCTTGGAGTAATCCCTTGCCTTCACTCCTTGTGTTGACAGAATTGTGGCACTCTTTCTTGAGAGAAGAGAGTATATCTTTAGAGTTGCCTCTTGGGGTCTTTATATAGAGTTTAGAATGGCTTCCTTAGCCCCTAAGTATCCAAATTCGAGTGAAATTCCTCTTCCTCACGACTAGAACATGCCCGTGTGCCACGCCCATGTGATTTCGACAAGAGGCCGTGTTTGGGACTGTTTAGGTGGCACGGCCGTGTGCCTTAGCCGTGCTTGTCGGAGGCTGGACCGTGTGGTCTTCGTGTGGCACGACCGTGTGCCACGGCCATGTGGTGACTCGTTGGGTCGTGTCGCTTACATATTTTGGCCCATTTTCTCCGTTTTCGGTCAATTTTCTGTTCTTTTCTCTTCCCTATGCTCTCATGAGTATAAGATATGAAAAAGAAAGATTAAGAGCACCAATTCTCACTAATTTGATACTAATTCATCCAAAATAAAGGCTAAACATGAGGTAAAAATATGTATAATTTATCGTTTATCATGCGTCATCTGTATGGAGTTTTGAATTTGAAATTCGAGGGTCCTCCTCATCTAATAATACCTTATCCCCTACCTTGAATTGATTCTTCTTTACCTTAGGGTCATCATGGTGATGCTTTGGTTCGGCGTGGCATATTTTCGTTTCCTTCTTGCTATAGTTTCGCCACTCGTCTAGTTCGTCAATCCGTAATATTCGCTCTTCATGAACTGCTCCCTTGTTGTAGCATGAAGTTGAATGTGGCTCAATTGTACTTTTTCTAAGAATATCCTGCGACGAAGGTTGAACAATGGGATTATTCTTATTACAAGGACTCATAATAACATCTTTATCATTAAAAGTTCTAGTAGAATTACGAGCTTGCAGAGTAAGTGCGTCATCACCTACGCGAAGTGTGAGTTCACCTGTGCCTACATCAATGATAGTCCTAGCAGTTGCTAAAAAGGGTCGCCCTAAAATTAATGGCACATCGCTATCCTCATCTATGTCTAGAACAACAAAATCTACTAGGAATATAAATTTGTCAATTTTAACTAGCACATCTTCAATTATACCCCTAGGAAATCTAATGGTTTTATCAGCCAATTGAATGCTCATCCTAGTTTGTTTGGGTTTCCCAAGACCTAGTTGTTTAAGCAGTTTATAAAGCATTACATTAATACTAGCCCCTAAATCAGCCAAGGCATGTTTAACATCTAAGCTACCAATTAAACAAGGAATCGTAAAACTCCCTGGATCTTTTAGTTTGTTAGGTAGCTTATTTTGTAAAATAGCCGAGCAAACTATATTTAGCTCTACATGCAATGACTCATCCAGCTTCCGTTTGTTTGCTAAGAGCTATTTTAAGAATTTAACTGCGTTTAGCATCTGCAAAAGAGCTTCAATAAATGATAAGTTAATATGTAATTTTTTTAAAAGTTTAAGGAATTTGCTGAATTATTTATCTGTGCAGTCTTTCCTTGTCGCATTTAGGTACGGGACTCGAGGTTTATACTCCTTGCTTACCAGTTTTTGTGTACCATAACTTACCTAAATCTTACCACATTACCCCCTCTTTGTCGTGCACAGTGATGGCATGAAGTTGCTCTATTGGGTTAGTTTCTGTATTGCTCGGCAAACTACCTTGTGGTCGTTCAGAGATCAACTTAGCAAGCTGACCTATTTGGGTTTTGAAGCATTGAATTGATGCTTGCTAATTTTTAAGTGCTGTCTCGGTATTCTAAAAATAGGTTTCTGATACTGAGATAAATTTTGTGAGCATCTCCTCAAGGTTCGGCTTTTTCTCTTGCTGGTAAAGTGGTTGTTAGAAGCCTGGAAGGTATGGTGGTCTCTGATTTTCTTGACCACACCACGAGAAATTGGGGTGGTTCCTCCAACCTGCATTATACGTGTTACTATAAGGGTTATTTTGAGATTTAGAATTGTTACCCATATAGTTGGCTTGTTTGTTCTCTGTGCTAGGTTCTAGGGTCGTGGGATGAATAATCTGTGTTGTACATTCCTCCTCCATTTGAATCGTACCTCATCTCTGGATGTACCTGTGTAGAGCCAACTAAACCGTCAATCTTTTTATTTAAGAGATTTACCTGATTTGACAGCATTGTGACTGTGTCAACATCAAAAACACTGGCAAATTTTTGTGGCTTTGTCCTCATAACTTGCCACTGATAATTATTCAGTGACATTTCTTCTATAAACTCATAAGCCTCCTAAGGTGTTTTGTTATTTATGGTTCCACCGGCAGCTACATCAATCATCTGTCTTGTTGAGGGATTCAAACCGTTGTGGAAAGTTTGAACCTGTAGCCACAAAGGTAGCCCATGGTGAGGGCACCTTCTCAATAAATCCCTTTATCTCTCCCAAGCATCGTAGAGTGTCTCTAAATCCATCTGCACAAAAGAAGAGATAGCATTCCTTAACTTTGCCGTTTTGGTCGGCGAAAAGTATTTAAGTAAAAACTTTTCGGTCATTTGTTCCCAAGTAGTGATTGACCCTCGTGGTAGAGAGTTTAACCACTTTTTTGCCTTATTTCTTAAAGAGAAGGGAAATAACCGAAGGCAAATGGCGTCTTCAGAAACGCCATTGATTTTAAATGTGTCGCAGAACTCCAAAAAGTTAGCTAAATGTACCTTAGGATCCTTATCCTGCAAACCATCAAACTGAACAAACTGTTGAATCATTTGAATAGTGTTAGGTTTCAGTTCAAAACTATTTGCAGCAATAACAAGCCTAACAACACTAGATTTAGTACCAGTTAAATTAGGCTTAGCATAATCATACATAGTACGAGGAACAAGAATTTGATTCATAGGATCTATGGCTACCACAGGAGGTAGCTGATTATTTTGATTTGCTTCCATCCCTTCAGTAGATTCGGGTTTGTTCTCTTGTCCTTGTTCTATGTATTGTAGGCTTCGCCTTATGTCTCTTCAGTTTCTGCGAACTGTGGCTTCTAAATCGCTATCAAACAATAGTGGTCCTGACGGGTTTTTTCTAGTCATAAACTAGAGATACCTAACAGAGAAGAACAAAAATAAAATTTTAGTAAATAAAACCTAAAAATAAAAATAGAAAATAAATTGCAATAAAAGTAAAAATGGCTAAAGTAATAGAAATAGAGTGTTCCTAATATCTTAGTTCCCTGACAACGGCGCCAAAAACTTGATCGTGGTTGTGATGAAGTAATAATAATGATCGTACCTAGAAACTAACTATTATCACGATAAAAGGCAAGCGCACCTATTAAATAGTAGTATAGTTAGTGGCAAGACCGGAATGTCAAATCCAAGGACTAAAAGTACTAGTAATAACTTTCTTTCTATTATCTAACCTAGAAATAAATAGAGGTTGTTTATAAACTAAAATTCTAACTAATTAAAGACGCGACAAATAATAAGTTGAGGAAATACTTTGGGAAAACTTGATCGATAAAAGCAATACCCAAGGAAGAATCCACCTAGACTTCACTTGTTATTTAACTCTGAACTATAAGATTTATTCATTCGACTTGATCCGTAGAGATCCCTAAATTATGTTAATATCTCCGTCGAAACTAAGAACAACTAACCCTAGGTTGATTAATTGAAATCTCTTTCTAATTAAAACCCCTAGTGTTGCATTAACTCGATCTATGGATCCCCCTATTAGATTTGCTTCTCTGAATAAGCACATTCGACTTAAATTAAAATCCTAAAATATCAACTCAAGAATTAAAAACAGAATTAAGAACAAATCAAATATTTATCATATAGTTCAGATGACAATAACAAGATCTATCTTAGGTTTCATCCCCCTCAGGTATTTAGGGGATTTAGTTCATAATAATAAAAGAAAACATCTTAAAATAAGGAAAATAACAAAACATAAAGAAAACCTAAAACTCCTGAGAGAAATTTAGGAAGATCTTCAGTCTTGATGTAGATCCTTGCTTTTGAGGTGGATCGATTGGCTTTCCTTGAGTAATTCCTTGCTCTCTACTCTGTGTGTCCCATTTAGTCCTCTCCTAGGGTGTTTATATAGACTTTGGAATACCCTTCTTAGCCCCTAAGTAGCTTTTTTCACGTGAAATTAAAACTCATCATGACAGGGACACGCCGGTGTGAATCGAGCCCAGACCATGTTCAAGTCTGCTAATGTGGCACGGGCGTGTGGTGCACCCTTGTGAGGAACTCCAAGCCGTGTTGATTTCTTACTTTGACCCATTTTCTCCATTTTTGGCCTGTTTCTCGTTCTTTTTGTTCTCCTATGCTCATTTAAGTATAAAACATGACATTAAAGGATTAAGAGCATCAAATTCCACAATTCAAGGGATAATTCATCGAAAATTATGCTAATCATGGGGTAAAAATATGTATAAATTATAGTTTATCAGTGGTCTCGAAAACCACAAATCTGAAGTTGAAAAATTTATTGCGATTAAGTTTTAATGTTTATTATATGATTGGATGCTTGTGTGAAAAATTCGTTAAGAAATTTTATCGATTGGGTGTCCAATTTGATAATTAGGACTAAATTGAAATAAGTGAGAAATGTGAGTTCTAGAAGCTAAGGTACTTATTGGAAATGGGTTTTTAAAGTGGAGGTCCTTAAATGGCAATTAGACCATTATATATAAAGATGGACAAAAATGGGCATGGAATGATAAAATACTAAAGGTTTTAATGAAGGGCATTTTAGTCATTTAATAATTAAAAGAAATGAAAAGGGAAAAATAGGCCAAAATGTGTCCATCTTCTTCATGAAAGGGCCGAATATTGTTATGGACACCATGGGTAGGGTTTTCAAGCTTTTAAGCTTAATAGTAAGTGCAACCTAGCCATGTTTTTAATGTTCTTTACATTTTTGAGATTTTCGTAACTCGATTTAGCTATTTCTACCATTAATTTGAGCTAGGGTTTGAGTTTAAAAATTTACCCTTGTTGAATAATTGTGTATTTTGATAGTTTATGGTATATTATACATGTTTATGATGAGAGAAATGAGTTTTACTAGGTGGTTTTCGACGAAAACGTCTAAAAAGGACTAAATTGTAAAAGTAATAAAATGTGAAATAAAATGTGTTTTAGTGAGAATTGTGGATTTTTGTAGTTATGAAAATGGTTCAGCTAGACATAAAGTGCGTGGAAATTGAGTGAAAATCATTTTATGAGTCTAGGGGCAAAAGTGTAAATTTGACAAAGTTTATGGGTAAAAATGTAATTTTGCAAAAATATGATTTTTGGACTGAATTGAACAATGTGTTAATTAAATAATCTAAATGTGATATTATAGATCATGAAAATGAGATTCGTGCTTAGATTGGGGAAGAACGAGGTTATGGACTAAGTCGAAAAAATTGCCCACTTTCACGTCCGAGGTAAGTTGGTGTGATAGTAATGCAATGTTATTGTTGTGTATGCTTGAAACTCGAATAGATATGTTAATTTAACTATGTTGGATTAAATGATTGTGATGATATGTAATGAATTGAAGTTTTATGTTAAAAAATCCTTATCATGACTAATGTCATTATGTGAAAGCATGAGCTTAGTTACCATTATGAGATGTGTGATTTGGACTTAAGGACAAGTTCAATGAAAAATGTATTCGAAGAAATCCCGGTTGAACCTTAGGAATAATAGCATACCAAGGTTATGACCTTAGCCCTATTGTGATCCCGTATAAGACCATGTTTGGGACATGGCATCGGCATCGATGTGAGATCCTGTATAAGACCATATCTGGGATATGGCATCAACATCGACATGAGATTCCGTATAAGACCATGTCTAGGACATGGTGTCGGCATCAAGATGAGATCCCATGTAAGACCAGGTCTAGAACATGGCATTGGCATCGCATGATATGTATGAGATCCCATGTAAGACCATGTCTGGGACATGGCATTGGCATCGACATATGGTCCCGTATAAGACCATGTTTGGGACATGGCGTCGGCACCGAGATGAGATTTAGATCCCTTTTAAGATCATGTCTGGGACATAGCGTTGGCATCTAAAAGTGATCCCGTATAAGACCATGTCTGGGACATGGCATCGGCATCAATTTGAAATCCCATATAAGACCATATCTGGGATATGGCATTGGCATCGTATGATACTTATGAGGTTTCCTTGAGTATCCTTAGTATTCCAAATGGTTCAACGGGTAATTCAATGAGTAAGCCATTATCTAGACCAAAGATGAGAATGTATGTGAATGTGAAGTTTTCTGAGATAATACAGGTATGTACTCAAACTCATCGGCAATACGCTCGATATGTGAACGAATTTTGGTGAGAATATAAACGAGTAAGTAATGCATATGAAGATGATCATATAATGATCTTGTGATTATAGGTCGGTACCTATGATGTATGAGAATGTGATAAATTCAATATATGATGTGTGTGTTTAAAAAGAAACTAAAATAAAGAAATCATGAAAATAGTATTGGACAACTATAGTTACATAACTTTGAAAAATCACCAAAAATGGTGTGAATTGAATCAGAGGCTTAATGACATATGAAATTGAAGCTTATTGAGTTTATTTTCACATAAGAGAACCAGATAAGCAAAAGAATCTTATATCATGAGATATCTGTAACGTTGTGAGACAGGGTCAGATGGATTTTGAACACCCCTATTCAAAATTTGGAAAATCACTAAAAATTGTATAAAAATAATTATGGGTCAAAATTTATATGTTTAAAACCCTGAATGAGTTTATTTTCAAAAGAAACAAACGTAAACATTATTTGAATTCAATATGAAGAGATGATTGATTTTTAGTGAAGAAGGGTCGGAATCATTGGATAGCGAAACAGGGGAGACTTTAAGAATAAACTGTACTTATTGGAAAAACCAAAAATTCTAGAAATTTTATGGAAAGAAGGTATGTGAGTCTAGTTTTAGGGAAAAATTACAGAACTTAAGTTGGAGTTCTGTAGCTTAAGATATAATTAATTTAGTGACTATGACTCAAGAAGACAGCCTAAGATGAACATGAATAAAAAGTAGAAACATGTGAAATAATGTTTGTATTTTCTTAAGAATACATTGTGTGGATTAGAAAAATCATATTAATTAATTGCTTATTATTTACATGCCAACTAACTAAGCTATGAAGCTTACTCCCTCCTTTCCATTTCTCTTAGTGTTATCAGGTTGGCTCGAAGTTGGAGATCGTCGGAGGCAGTAACACACTATCAAAATTGTCAATTCGGGGTAATGACAAACCTTAAGTACTTTTGAGTGAGTGGCATGTATAGAGACTTAGTTGTTGGTAATATGTATTTTTTTTAAGATTTGGCCAAATGTATTGGCTTATATTACTATATTGTGTATGACCATGAGATGTGGCTCATATTGACTATGAATATGTATCTTATGCATGTATACATGTGCTAAGACCTTAAGTAATGTGATTATATTGTTTGTCATGAATGGTTAGTGTCGTATTACATGTGTTTGATGATTAAGATAGGAATAATTAAGGGTACGATGTGTGCCTAAGTAAGATTTATAAAAGGGTAAATGATTAAGAGCAATAAAAAGGGCTTGGAAAATATCCTAAGTGTTGGCCACATGGGCAGAGACACAGCCGTGTGTCTTAGCCGTATAGAGGACACGGCCTAGCACATGAGCAAGTGACTTGGCTGTGTGCCAATAATTGTTTGCTGATATCATAAACAGAATACTCAGGTTTTCACACACGGGTGCGGACACGGGCATGTCATGGCTGTGTGAGGGACATGGGCCATAGACACGAGAGTGTGCCAGGCCGTGTGAAAACCACTGTAGGTTCAAAATGAAAAATAAATTTGACACAGGCCAGGGACATAGGCATGTGTGACCACACAGCCTGCCCACACGGGCGTGTCCCGTCCCACACGGCGTGTGACCCTATTTTGAGTGAAAATTTTCTTAAGTGTGCGAAAGTTTCCAATTAAGTCCCGAACCATTCCTGATGTATGTTTTGGGCCTCGTAGACCCATGATAGGGACATTAAGAGAATGAATGAAAGGATTTTAAGTTCTAATGAGAATCATGGCTCGATTTTTCTAGGATTAAGCGTGTTTAAGTACGGTAATGCCTTATACCCTGTCCAAGCGTTGGACACGAGTAAGGGGTGTTACATATGGCCTGGCCTTCGTCAATCACACGGTCATGTCATCACTTATGGCCTACCACACAGGCAACCACACGTCCATTTGGAATTGATGTTTTTGGCTTTTGCTGAAACCTCATTTTCTGTATTTTCGGGTACACACCTGGTTCGTTTTTTATGCAGAAACGCTTTCAAGACCAGCAGAACCTAAAATCGACAACCCGAACTCCCAAAATCAGTTTTTAATTATCAATTTCATCAAACTAACAAAATCGGCAAAAAGCTCAATTCTAGAGTTTGTCACTTACCAACTACTCCGAACAGTTCCAACTACAAATTCATGGGAGGAGAGTCCCACTTTTCTTGATTCACCGCTGCCAAAATTCGAAAAAAACTAAGAAGAAGGAAAATCCATACAAAAACATCATCAACAATTTCCACAGAAACAAACAGAACTTACCCCTTTCACTCACCTATACTGACAGAGAAATCAAGTATTTGATTCGTAATGATTAAGAAGACAATTGGCTGAATTCAGGGAACGAGAACATGTTTGGAAGAAAGTCAAAAGAGAGAAAATGGCAGAGAGATTTTGGGAGTAAAAAAGAAAAACAAAAGATTATTAGGATCCCTTATTTTTCTCCCCACTAACCTACTAACCACCCACTACTCAAAATCTATTTTCAATATAACTCTAATTGAAAACCGAGAAAAAATAATACCTTTGCCTACATAAGGACTCGAACAGAAGATCTTCAGCAACCTAACACTCAACTTATCCACTAGACCAGTAGGTCTATTTTGATATTAAACAAAAACAAACAAATATAAACCCACTCACCAAGAACAAGGCTTAATTCCAAAAATAACAAATATTTGCCAAAGATAGGGCTTGAACTTGGAACCTCACACACACACCCAGAACACTTAACCACTAAAGCAGACAAATATTTGTGTCAAATTTTTACAAAAGTAGAAACAAATAATTTGGGGCGTTACAACTCTACCCTCTAAAAGAAATTTCGACCTCGAAATTTACCTGATCAGAACAGATGAAGATATTGTTGACGCATTGAATCCTCAGGTTCCCATATGGCTTCCTCAGTGCCATAATTTCACCAAAGAACCTTCACTAACGGAATGACTTCCTCCTCAGAACCTTAACGTCTCGCTCCAGAATCTGAACAAGCTCCTACTCAAATATCAAATCTAGCCTAACCTCGATACCCTCAAGGGAGACTATGTGAGATGGATCAAATTGGTAGTGCCTCAACATTGAAATGTGGAATACGTCGTGAATATGATCCAGTTTAGAGGGTAACTCCAACTGCTAAGCAACTGGTCCCACACGTTTCAGAATCCAATACGGTCCAATGAACCTAGGGCTCAGCTTGCCCTTACGATATAACCTCAGAATCTTCTTCCATGAAGAAACCTTAAGAAACACTAACTCCCCCACAAAGTTCTCAATCTCACGCCTCTTCAGATTTGAATAAGATTTCTGTGTATCAGAAGCTACTTTCAGATGATCTCGAATCAGTCTAACCTTGTCTTTGGTATCATAAACCAACTTAGGACCCAAAACTTAACGTTCACCCAACTCAGTCCAACACAAAGGAGTATGATTCTTACAACCATATAGAGCCTCATAAGATGCCATCTGAATGCTAGACTGGAAACGGTTATTGTAGGTGAACTCAGCTAGTGGCAGATAATCCTCCCAACTACCTCAAAAATCGGGCACACAGCTCCGTAATATGTCCTCCAATATCTGAATCACCCTCTTGGATTGACCATCAGTCTGAGGATGGAACGCAGTACTGAAGTCCAATCTTGAGCCTGAAGCCTCGTGTAATTTCTTCCAGAATCGAGAAGAGAAGCGAGGATCTCTACTAGAAATAATCCAGACTGATACCCCATGCAGTCTTACTATCTCAAAAATATAGAGCTTCGCCAACTTTTATAGAGAATAATCCATTCAAACCGGAATGAAGTGAGTAGATTTGGTTAATTGATCCACGATGACTCAAACTGAATCCTTCTTAGTGGGTGTCAAGGGCAACCCACTAACAAAGTCCATCTTCACTCATTCCCATTTCTATAAAGGAATCTTAACTGGCTGCAACAAACCCAAAGGCAACTGGTGTTCAGCCTTAACTTACTGACACGTCAGACACCAAGCCTCAAAATCCATTACCCCACGCTTCAAACCCAGCTGCCAATATAACTCACAAAGGTCGTGATACATCTTATTACCGGTGAGATGCATAGCATAAGGGCTACTATGTGCCTCCCTCAAAACGACTGTCTCAATTTAGTATCATTCGACACACAAATCTGACCTCGAAAACACAGAACACCATCATTATTTAAACCAAAATCTAAAGTGCTGCTACTCTTAACCTGACGAAACTAAAAGCCCAGAGACTCATCCCTCAACTATTTATCCCGAACCTAATCAATCCAAGTAGCCTCAACTTGTAACTCAGCTAGCAGACTCCCATCATCAAACAGAGTAAGGTGAGCAAATATCGCCCTTAGATTAGTTATTGCCTTTCGGCTTAGTGCATCGGCCACTACATTGGCCTTACAAGGATGGCACTCAATCGTACAACCATAGTCCTTGAGATGCTCGATCTAGCAACGCTGCCTAAGGTTTAACTCCTTCTGGGTAAGAAGATACTTGAGGCTCTTGTGATCAGTGTAGATGATACACCTTTCACCATATAGGTAGTGCCTCCTGATTTTAAGTGCAAAGACCACTGTAGCCAACTCAAGATCATGCGTCGCATAGTTTGCCTCGTGTGTCTTAAGCTGACGAGAAGCGTAAGCCACAACCTTACCATCCTACATAAGAATGCAACCCAAACCAACGTGTGATGCGTCACTGTATACTACAAACTCTTTACTGGGTTCAGGCTGTATCAGAGTAGAAGCTTGAGCCAGAACAGTTTTGAACTTCTCAAAGCTCGATTTCAGCGCATCAGTCCAGACAAAAGGAGCCCCCACGAAGAAGCTTAGTTAACGGAGCTACAATTAAAGAGAATCCCTCCATGAAATGCTGATAATAACCTACCAAACCTAAAAAACTACGAATTTTGAACACATTCTTGGGTTTTTTCCAATCCATCATAGCTTCAATCTTTCTAGGATCGACTCGGATCCCCTCAATAAAAACTATGTGTCCTAGAAAAGTTACTTCACGTAGCCAGAATTCACACTTGCTAAACTTACCATATAACTATTTTTGACGGAGGGTCTAAAGTACAACTCTAAGATGTTCGTCATACTTATTCTCAGTCTTAGAGTATACCAATATATTGTCGATGAAGATCAGGACGAACTGATCCATATACAGTTGGAACACATGGTTCATCAGATCCATAAATGTTGTCAAAGTATTTATCAGTCCAAATGGCATCACTAGGAACTCGTAATGTCCATAACGAGTTTGAAATGCAGTCTTATGCATATCAGCCTCCTTAACCCTCAACTGATGGTACCTATATCGAAGATCAATATTAGAGAATCCCGAAGCCCCATGGAACTGATCAAATAGATCGTCGATCCTCAGAAGTGGATACTTATTTTTTACTGTTAGCTTATTTAGCTACCGGCAGTCGATTCACATCCTCATAGTCCCATCTTTCTTCTTAACGAACAGAACTGGTGCTCCCTATGGAGATACACTAGGGTGGATGAAACCATGGTCTAACAGTTCTTGAATTTGGGACTTAAGCTCTCTAAGCTCCTTCGGTGCCATACGGTAGGGAGCGATTGATACGACCATGCCCTGGAGTGCACCTAGCTCGAGCAAGGATCCATTGGAGCTGCCCCAAGGTCCTATCACATGAGCTCGAGCCAAGCTATTCAAAGAGGACATTTCGACATTAGTTAACCAAGTGTGAGGTGAGACATTGGCTAGACACATCGAGAGAGCTTGGACTAGCTCCACAATATCACCTTGTAACCTCTTGCAAGCTGAACTCACCTCAAATTTAGCTCTTTGAGCTTAATTCAACTCAACTTAGCTCAATTGAGCTCATTCCTATCTTTTTAATGCTTGTGTTTTTATTTGCTGGAATAAAATAAATGTTTTAGTTAAATTATATAATTATCTTCAGCTCATAAATATGTTTTAGCTATTACATGATTTTGATATGTTTATTTCAGCCAAATTTAATGTGTCATATTTTTAAACAAGTCATAAATGTGTCTTAATTTAAAACATGCTTTTAATATGTCCTAGTATAGCCAAATTAAATTTGTCTATTCTTAAAGCCTATTTTAAATGTGTCTTTGAGCTACTGAATTAATGTGTCTTAAGACGGATTAATTTGCTGAATTAATTACGTGTAGGAACATGCTTAAAATGACATAAATGAAAGGAGCTAATGGTTCAGCTCTTCAAAGCACCACTTCATGGACTTCAATGGCCAAAGCTAAGTTGCTGATTAGTCTTCCCTAAGCTGACTAATTAGCTCCCCAAAGCAACCTTGAAGGCTTTCACACTAGCCGAACATTCCATTCACACTTCAAGGCTGTTCAATTTTGTGTTTTCACACACAAAAGGGGCTGTTTGAATTCAGTTTACACTTGATAACCATTACAATACTCAAGCTAATTATTAATCAACCACAAGCTTTCCAGCTGATCAAGGCAACTTAATTCCAGCTCATTAAGCACTATGGTCGAACCTAGACAAGGTATTTTAGCTCTCAATCATTTCAATTAATTTTCAACTGAATCAAGGCATCTAGAAGCTATCCATTGACATCCTCCATGCTCAAGAAACCTTCAAAGAAGCTACTAGGAACTTCTAAGAAGTTTCAGCTCATTAAAGCTGAAAGCATTTGTCCATTTAGTTGCCCATGTGCCTATTCGGCTAGCCTAGATTTCTGGTTATAAATACTTATCTAATTTCTTGTTGTGGAGACTTTTGAAAATTTGAATGAAATTCTGTCATTTTTTTGTGAGATTTTCTTCTCTCAAATTTTGTCAAAAGACTTAGCTTGGCTTATCTGCTAGTTAGTGCTATCAACCTTAGTCTTTTCTGAACTTATCACTCTAATTCGAGTGTGACGTTCACCAAACTATACCTTTGGTTCTTACCTTTCTAGGTAACAGGTCAAGGTCCCAATTCCATAACCTATTCACCTTAAGGCCATATAAGTTTCGGGTCAGCACTTCATTATAGTGTTGGTTCACTCTTGACTCTTAATCCCTCGTCATTCAAACTCTATTCCATCCAAAATATCACCTGTTCCTTTAATCTTCTTTGTTAGCCGAGCCTATAGCAACATAAACTTAACCATTTTTTAACCTAATTTTACTAACCAACTCCCTACATAGCCAAATACAAACTATACCTACAAATAGAATGATACTTCTTCGTTAGACGATCGGGCATCTAAATGACTCAACTTACTATACCGAGGGGAGATTGCATCATTTGGTATCAGAACTGCTTAAAACGAGAAGTATTGTAATTAAAAAAAAGAGGAAGAAAGAAATTTGAAATTATAAAAAAGAAAGTGTTCAGTTCTTCTGTTGCCGATATTCAAAGTTCTTTTTAGGCATATCCAACACCATTTCACCACACTCAATAACCACATATTTTCTTTTCTTCCTACCTTGCACCCTTTACATTGACTACCTTTGTAAACCCATTTGAAACTGACCCCTAGACTACGATAAAGCCTAAACGAGTCTTTTTACAAAATCATGAGAGAAGAAACAAGTGGAAAAAAGGCACGAGTGAGTGAGAACATTAGAGAGAAGGAAAAGCCAAATAACGAGTGTAAACACGAGTGTGAGTGCCATTAACTCTTTCTTTCTGGGTGATAGTAAAGCTTTGTGGTAAGGATTTATTTTTATATGTCTAGAAGTCCATCTCATAACATGGCAGAAGATGGAGGTCGTCAACCTATTAGAAACGTAGTGCCCAGAGGAGGAGTGCCAAATTTAACTCTCTAAGCACTAATACGCGAGATGGAGCGCATGTTTGATTGAAAACTCGAACCCATCTAAGAATGTCTAGATTGAGTCGAGGAGAGAGCCCAGCGGGAGCGAGCGCCCCAAAGTTCGCAAAGAAATTAGTGTTGACCAAGACTCAACGAAGATGACCTCTATGACCCAAGCGACGTCGAAAGTGACCAAGGGTCAAATCAAAGTGAAAGGTGGAGGGGACAAAGAAACTAAGTCCAAAGAGAGCATGGGTGGATTGATGATGATCTTAAAAACATCAAACTCTCTATTCCACCTTTTCAAGGCAAATCAGATTCGGAGGCTTATCTCGAGTAGGAGAAAAAGATAGAGTTGGTGTTCAAGTGCCACAACTATTCCGAGACCAAAAAGGTTAAGTTGGCAGCAATTGAAATCCCCGACTACGTGAAAAACTGTAAATTATACATATTTCTATCCCACATTTAGTACGTTTATGGATGAATTTTCATTGAATTTGTGGAATTTGATGCTCCTAATCCTTTAATTTCATGTTCTATACTTAGGTGAGCATAAGGAAGAGAAAAGAGCAAGGAACGGGCCAAAAACGGGCAAATTAGGCCCAAATCAATAATCAACACGGCCTGGAGTTCAGCATACGGGCAACCCACATAGCCGTGCCACATTAACAGGCTTGAGCACGGCCTAGCATCGACTCACACGAGCGTGCCACATTAACAGTCAAATGTGCTTAGGCAGAAGAGCAAAAGTCCCTGTTTAAGAGTAGATCCATCACAATTAAGAGGAGTTGATCACAATCCTAGAGATAGGACGATGAAAATCTGCCAAATTAGAGTTAAATCTAATATGGGGATCCATAGATCGAATTAATGCAAGACTAGTGGTTTTAATTAGAAAGAGATTTCAATTAATCAACCTAGGATTAGTTGTTCTTATTCTCGACAGAGATATTAACATAATTTAGGGATCTCTACGGATTAAGTCGAATGAAGAAATCGTCTAGTTTAGAGTTAGATAACAAGTGAAGTCTAGGTGGATTCTTCCTTAGGTATTGTCTTTATCATTCAGTTTTCCCAAAGTAAGTTCCCAATTTACTTTTTGTCGTATCCTTAGTTTAGTATTAGTTTACAACCAAAACCTTCTTTATTTTTAGGCTAGATAATAGGAAGAAAGTCATTACTAGTACTTTTAGTTCCTTGGATTTGATATTCCGGTCTTGCCACTAACTGTACTACTATTCAATAGGTGCGCTTGATTTTATCGTGATAATAGTTAGTTTCTAGGTACGATCAGTTTTATTACTTCATAACAACACGAGATCAAGTTTTTGGCGCCGTTGCCAGGGAACTGAAATATTAGGAACACTCTATTTCTATTACTTTAGCCATTGCTACTTTTATTTATTTTCAGTTTTTATATTAGGTTTTATTTACTAAATTTTTCTTTCTTCTTTATTTTTTCACTGGCAGGTATCTCTAGTTTATGACTAGAAGAAACCCGTCAGGACTTTTGCTTTTTGACGTTGACTTAGAAGCTATAGTTCGTAGAAATCGCAGAGATATAAGAAGAAGCCTATGGTACCAGAAAAAGGATAAGAAAAGAAACCCGAATCGACTGAAGAGATGGAGGCAAATCAAGATGATCAACTACCTGCTGTAGTAGCCGTAAATCCTATCGAGCAAAATCCTGTTCCTCGTACTATGTATGATTATACTAAACCTAATTTGGCTGGCACTGAATCTAGTATTGTTAGGCCTACTGTTGCTGCAAGTAATTTTGAACTGAAGCCTAACACTATTCAAATGATACAATAGTTTGTTCAGTTTGATGGTTTGTAGGATGAAGATCCTAATACTCATTTAGCCAACTTTTTGGAATTCTATGACACATTTAAGATAAATGACGTTTCTGATGATGCCATTTGCCTTAAGTTATTTCTATTTTCCTTGAGGAACAAAGCTAAACAGTGGTTAAACTCTCTACCACGAGGGTCTATCACTACATGGGAACAAATGATCGAAAAATTCTTAAATATTTTTCATCGGCTAAAACGACAAAATTAAGAATGATATATCTTCTTTTGTGCAGATGGATTTAGAAACACTTTATGATTCTTGGGAGAGATACAAGGACTTTTTGAGAAGGTGCCCTCACCATGGGTTACCCCTTTGGTTACAAGTTCAAACTTTTCACAATGGCTTGAACCTCTTAACGAGACAGATGATTGATGCAGCCGCCAGTGGAACAATCAATAACAAAACACCAGAAGCAGCTCACTAGTTTATAGAGGAGATATCAATGAATAACTATCAGTGGCAAGTCATGAGAACAAAGCCGTAAAAAGCTGCCGGAGTTTTTAATATTGATGCGGTCTCCATGCTTTCTAATCAGGTAGAACTCTTAAATAAAAAGATTGACAGTTTAGTTGGTTCTACGCAGGTACATCCAGTGAAGCAGTGTGACATGAGCAATTCTGAGTACCCCACTTATGGATATGGCATAGAAAACGAGCAACCCAACTATATAGGTAATAATTCTAGACCTCAAAACAACCCTTATAGTAACACTTACAATGCAGGTTGGAGGAATCACCCCAATTTCTCATGGGGAGGACAAGGCAACCAAGGAAATCAGAGACCACCACCTCCTCCGGGATTTCAGCCACCACCTTACCAGCAAGAGAAAAAGCCAAACCTTAAGGAGATGCTCACAAAATTTATCTCTGTGTTAGAAACCCATTTCCAGAACACCGAAACGACACTTAAGAACTAGCAAGCATCCATTCAAGGACTCAAAACCCAAATAGGCTAGCTCGCTAAGCTAATCTCTGAAAGACCACAAGGTGGTTTATCAAGCAACATGGAGACTAACCCTAAGGAGCAACTCCACGCCATCGACACGATTGATAAAGAAGGGTTAGCTAAAACCAAATTAGAGCCAAGTAAGGAGACTGTGGTAAGTAGATGTAAGGATGAGGTAAGTCACAAAAGAATATAAGCCTCGTGTCCCATATCCTAATGTGATAAGGAAAGACCGCACAAATGAACAATTCGGTAAATTCCTTAAACTCTTAAAGAAATTACACATTAACTTACTGTTTATTGAAGTTCTTTCACAGATTCCAAACGCTGTTAAGTTTTTATGGGAGCTTCTGACGAACAAACGAAAGCTAGATGAGTCATCTCATGTAGAGCTGAATGCAGTGTGCTCAGCCATTTTGCAGAATAAGCTACCCAACAAACTAAAAGATCTAGGGAGTTTTACAATTCCTTGTTTACTTGGTAGCTTAGATGTTAAAAATGCTTTAGCTGATTTAGGAGCCAGTATTAATGTAATGCCATATAAATTGTTTAAACAACTAAGTCTTGGGAAACCTAAACAAAATAAGATGAGTATTCAATTGGCTGACAAAACTATTAGATTTCCTAAAGGAATAATCGAAGATGTGCTCGTCAAAATTGATAAATTTATATTCCCAGTTGATTTTGTTGTTCTAGACATAGATGAGGATAGCAATGTACCCCTAATTCTAGGGCGACCCTTTTTAGCAACTGTTAGAACCATAATTGATGTAGGCACAAGTGAGCTCATACTTCGTGTAGGTGCAAAATTACTTTACAAGCTCGTAACTCTAATAAGACTGTCAATGATATTATTACGAGTCCTTGTAATAAGAATGACCTCACCGTCCAACCTTCTTTGAAGGATACCCTTCACATAAGTGCGACTGAAACCACAGACGAATCCATCCAAGGGAACTACCCATGAAAAATGAATGCTACAGATTGAAGAATTGGATGAGTGGCTGAACTACCGCCAAGAGAAACCAAAGATATGCCACATCGAACCGAAGCATCACCATGATGACCTTAAGGTAAAAATGAATCAATTTAAGGTAGGGGATACGGTATACTTAGGGGAGGAAGATCCTCGAATTTTGAATTCAAAACTTTATACAGGTGACATACCACCCATCACGATAATGAAAATTTTCCCTATGGTACAGTCGAGATAACACATAAGACATTTGGCATTTTCAAGGTAAATTATACTCGACTCAAACCTTATTTTGATATTGAGACTGATAGTAGGAGAGAGAAGTGCAAACTCCTCAAACCACCGTGACCGTGCAAGCTTGAAAGAAGTCGAGCTTAGACTATAAACAAGCGCTTATTGGGAGGAAACCCGAGCACTAACATAGTAAATTTTCTTTATTTAAGCTTTCAAACTCTAATTCATCAACTAACTTTGTGAACACACTTTTTTCAAGCCACACGGCCATGCCCACGAGTGTGCCTACGACCATGGGGACACCAAGGGCAAAGACACGGCCGTGCGATACGGTCGTGTACAAGCAGGGCAAAATGTTCCAACACACGGGCTGCGACAAATAGCCACAGCAGTGTGATGAGGCTGTGGCCAATCCTGACAAATCGACATGGGCGTGCGACACGCCCGTGCCCCAACCCCGTGGTCGAACCTATAAATTCATACACGGGCGTGTGATCCCATACACGGGTGTGGGAGAAGCAAACATCGAAGGACACGGTCGTGCGACATAGCCGTGTGCCTTAACACGCTTAAAGAACACGCGCGTGTGCCACAACTCAGGCACACCAAAACCCTTAAAATTTGAATCACACGGGCTAAAAATGATTTACATGGGTGTATGACACGCCCGTGTGTTCTAATTCCTATATAAACCCCTCACAATTCATCATCTCCCTCATTCAAAACCCTAAATCCTTTCCCACTATAGCCCATTCCAACCCCTCCTAGCGCCGCCGCTGCTGACCTAGCCCAAGCCACCATGCCCGTGCACCACCACTACGACCGTGCTCCGCCCCTACAACTGCCTATTCGGTTCCCCTTTCTATCTTTTTTGTTATTAACTCTTATTTCTCTATTTTATTTAGTTTCTATTTACTTTTATTGTTTCATTCATTCATACATGTTTTATTCTATTAATTTATTTTCAATGCTTATTTGATATCCATGCAATACCCATGATCTATTGATTTAGAATAATGCCATTTTGAATCATTCTCTTGCTGCCATCTTAAGCTATCTCATGCAATTGATTTTAGCACACATAAATGATAAAAACTCATTTTAGCAACCATTGTCTTCATTAGTTTGTTCAATTCCATGCTTAGAATGAGTCGAATAACGAATTACTTTCCAAGGATTAATTTTTACATTGAAATAGGTATTAATCTCTGATTGAACAATCTAGTATTGATTACCGTTAGTCATCACTTAGTTATTAACTCATGAATAATAACAATACGTGCCTATTTTTATTGTTTTTCATTTTGTTTTTATTTCAGGAACAATGTCATCATCAAGAGGAAAAAAGGCTGCTTTCCCCACCTCTAAAAAGCAAAAGGGGTCTGGTGGTTCCTCTTCTAGAGCCATAACTGAAATAAGACACCCCCTCCTCCAGTTTCCGCAAAGTTCCCAAGAGGAACTATTTCAAATTCTCAGAGCAAGACCCCTTAGAGTAGGGAGGTGTATCGATTGGGCCACATTAGAGCAGTCCAATTAGCAGACATAGTTCGGGCCCTGTTAACGACGGACCCGTGGGACCAATTCTTCCAGATCATTGAGCCCACTTACCTTGATCTTACTGTAGAGCTCTACTCCACATTCCACCTTCAGACAATCATGTTCAGATATGATGATCCAGAGACGGTCCAGTTCTGCCTCGGAGGCCTTGTTCGACAACTTGGTGTACCGAAGTTTGGTACAGCACTGGGACTATACACTGAGCAGTTCATGGAAGAGGAAAACCTCTCCGAGCTTCACCACCACATCTATTTTTCTCCAGTCAACTGTTGGCAGCCTTAGTCCCTGTTTCAGCCACCTACGACCCTAGCCGCTCCAAGGCAACAGCTCTCGCCCCATCGCTGAGGTACCTACATGTTCTACTCACACATACATTGATAGGTAGACGAGAGAGCACCGGTGTCGTTAACACCTACGACGCTTACTTCATTTGGAGTATGTCGCATGGGCACGTACTCGACCTTGCTTACTTCATCACCCACACTATTCCAAATAAAATCGAGCGGCATCGTAGGGGTGTGATTTTGATGGGCCTATAGTGACTCAGCTAGCCCGCTACTTCGGCCTCCTCAACACATCGGCCCAGGCATCCTCCTAAACTTTCATCGGCCAGATGTCCCTACAGGGCATCCAAAGTATACTTCATATGAGGATGATCGAGCATCGACACGGGACCGACCCTCCTCAATATCGCTTATCTCAGTCCATCGAGTAGGAGGACCCAAAGGACTTTCCTGATCATGTCCCTCCATCCCACGAGGAGCCACCACCCACTCACCGTCCAGTTTATGCGCCAGCTGCGGATTCTGTCACTTCTGAGCAATTCACACGATTCCAACAATAGTTTTTTCAGCTCATTAATCACATTAATGCTACTTTATTGTCAGCATCTCCATCTCATACAACCACCCCCACCTCACGAACCATTTGAATATTAGGACTCACGAGTCCTCTTATCTTCTTCTTTATTTTCCTTTTTATTTTCCTTTTTCCTTTTATTTCATTTAAACTTTATCGTTTTCATTATTTGAATTTTAGTATTTTAAGAACTTAGTTTATTTTATTTCAAACATTTCATATTGGCTATTTCCTAACGAGTACATTATACTAATCGAAACTCCTAAAAATTTATTAATGCTATCGCAGTTTCAAAAGAGCTTTACAGCTCAAATCCATCTCTAATGGGAAAACTCTGCCATGACTACCGGTTCCTACATGACCACAACTCTAGCCACCACGACACTGATCATCATATTCTTTTGGCACAGGAATTGTGGATCAACACCCTTCCCTACAAATCTTCACACCTCCAACTCAAGGAATTCATCCAAATATTTAGGGAGTTTTACTTCTCTCCCTATCTTATGATTTTATGCTTCTATTTTCACTAACTTTATCTTTGTACATTGAGGGCAATGTACATCTTAAGTGGGGGGGAATTCACTTTCATTCTTTGCATTATCCTCGAACCCCTGAAAATTTTTTCTATTAACTTTTTGCATTGTTCTCAAATCCCTGAATCTTGGCCTTAACAAATAGAATGAATTCTAATTGATTTATGATTTTTATTGATATGTTGAGGATTAAGACATAGGTACTTATGCTTTGATTATTCAAACTTTAATACATTAGAGAATCAAGCATGATAAGTTGAAATTTTTCAGAATTTAAATTTTTCTAGGTTGTTTTCCCCAATTTTAAGTGCTATCTTGAAATTTGAAATTCGCAGGATTGAGATCAAAAGCCATTATTCTGGTGAGATTTTTGAGCCTTTTGAGCATACATCTTTTCGTGCTCACTTTTATTGCTACTTTGAGTGAGTCAATATTGATTTGTTATTCTAGAAGTTACTTCGGTTATACATGTCGAGACCGCATCATTGATTTGATATACCGAAATGATAAAGGCACCTAGGTTTTAACCCACTTACTCCATAAAAGCCTACCTTTATAATTAACCCCTAGTGAACCCCATTGAGCCTAACAAACCATTCATTGACTTACCCATCAATTATTTTAATCCCTATTTTTGTCAAGATTTGAGTTGAATAATTATCTAGCTATATTCTCCTTTTCAGCTTGTAAAGTTTATAAATATTTGATTTGTTCTTAAAAAAATGTATATTTCAGTTGTAATTCAATGTTTTGCATATTTCCATATAATTTTTGGGCTTCTATTCTTAAACGATGCTATCTAAAAGAAAAAGGCTTTACTCTAGGAATATGTTTCAGTGATAGAGATTTTTCTAGTTAGATGATTTTTCAGTTCGATCTCGATTCTAATCCTAATTTTCAGCTTGTGACCACACCCCTAACCAAGGCCACGTTACAACCCTTGAAAACCTTTTGATCGATGTATCATGTCAATATATAGTGGTGGAGATTTGATTTTCCTGCAAGTTTATGGTAATAACTTTTCATGTTGACTAATGAGTGCTTAATTTCTGAACCCTAAACACTTCGAGTGGATAGAGTGAATCTTTAGTGAGGATGTCAACTCTTGTTGGCTTTGAGTTCAAGGTAATTACCTAGAAGAGGGGAGGAAACCTGTGTTTCTGTGATAAAATTCTCAACTTAGATTGTTTGAGACTTTAATTTTCTTGTGGTTGAATTCTTAATGTATGATTACTTGTGGATTACTTTGAAATATTATTAATAAGGATTATAAGTTGAGAAGAATGATTTTTAATTGTGAGTTGAGATTTTGCTTGAGGACAAGCAAACGCTTAAATGTAGGGGTATTGATAAACTATAAATTATACATATTTCTATACCATATTTAGCATATTTATATGGAATTTGATGCTCCTAATCCTTTAATTTCATGTTTTATACTTAGGTAAGCATAAGGAAGAGAAAAGAGCAAGGAACATGCTAAAAATGGGCAAATTAAACCCAAATCAATAATCAACATGGCCTGGAGTTCAGCACACGGGCAACCCACACGGCCGTGCCACATTAACAGACTTGAGCACGGCCTAACATTGACTCACACGTGCATGCCACATGGGCGTGTCCCTATCATGATGAAGTTTAATTTCACGCGGAAAAGGCTACTTAGGGGCTAAGAAAGACGTTCCAAACTCTATATAAAGACCCTAGGAGGCAACTACAAGGGTGGACAGTCTTCTCGCCAAGACAGAGAGTAAAAGGTAGGGAATTACTAGAAGGAAAGCCGATTGATCCATCTCAGAAGCTAGGATCTACATCAAGACAGAGGATCTCCCTTCAATCCTTTCAGGAGTTTTGGGTTTTCTTATGTTTTATCATTTTCTTTATTCTGAGATGTTTCTTTTTATAAACATGAACTAAACCCCCAAATACTTGAGGGGGATGAAACCTAAGACGAATCTTGTTATTGTTATCTAAACTATATGATAAATATTCGAGTTATTCTTAATCGTGTTTTTAATTCTTGAATTGTTATTTCTAGGACATTAATTTCAATCGAATGTGCTTAGGCAGAGGAGCAAAAGTCCCTGTTTAGGAGTAGATCCAACACAATTAAGCAGAGTTGATCACAATCGTAGACATAGGACGACAAAAATCTGCTGGATTAGAGTCATATCTAATATGGCGATCCATAGATCGAATCAATGCAAGACTAGGGGTTTTAATTAGAAAGAGATTTCAATTAATCAACCTAGGATTAGTTGTTCTTATTCTTGACAAAGATATTAACATAATTTAGGGATCTCTACGAATCAAGTCGAATAAAGAAATCATCTAGCTCAGCGTTAGATAACGAGTGAAGTCTAGGTGGATTCTTCCTTAGGTATTATCTTTATCATTCAGTTTTTCCAAAGCAATTTGTGACAGCCCTAATTTGTCGGAAAGTGGTTTCGGGACCACAAAATCGAGTCACAAAAATAATTAAATGCTATTTTTTGTGTTTAATATATGTAAAATTTCATGTGTGAAATTATCGTGTTTTGTTTTTGTCATTTGGATGGGGAATTGTTAAAAAAGACTTGTTTGAGAAACTTTGAAAATGTGATAGGTAAATTTATAATGGCTGAATAGTATGTGGTTTTCTTTATGGGGGATTTGCATGTCAATTAAACCTTTTTCCACATAGTGGACGGCAATGATGTATTGAAAGATAATATATGTATTTTTTTATAAGCATTATAAAAGGTAAATGGTTTTATATTATGAAAACATAATGTAAAATAAGAAAAAGATGACAAAAAAACAAGTCTTGGTTCATTTGTTCTTGCTATTGCCGAAATTAAAGAAAACAAAGAGGAAGAGAAGCTCTTGGATATTCGGTCACTTGGGGGTCTAAAATCCAAGGTAAAAACATGTTAATTTGATTTTACTTTGATGTTTTTGGGTTCCTTTCTTGATTCTATCCTAAACCCATGAATTAAACTTTGAATTGGGTGTTTTTGGATGTTCGGTCATGGGTGGGAAGGTTATGAATTTTGAATTTGATGTTAGAAATTGTTGAATGAGTGTTAGATGGAAATTATAATGGAAAAATTTATGTGTATAGAAGCTTGTAAGTTTAAGTGTGAAATTTGAGCATTTTGTGGTTTAATTGTGTTAAGAGCATTCGGCTATGGAGGCTTTTTAGTGTGTTGAAGCTTTAAAAAAAAAAAGGAAAATGATTTTTAGTTGTATAGAGGAGCTTGTTTAATTGTGGTAGAAAGATGAGGTTTGAGCTTGCTAAGTGTGGGAATCGGATGCTAAATTTTAGTATATGTATGTTGCCGAATATGAACTTAAATAATAATACGAGTAAATGTTGAGGTATTAAAATGTTAAAATTGTTATGCAATGACCAAATGAGCTAAATGAGATATTCGACTTTAGCATGTCAAATGAAAGATTCAAGATGTATATGTGTGAATTGAATAGGTGATGGACATAAGGGAAATTCGACTTAGAATGATATTAGAAAAGAATGTTTATATATTAACTTTGGTATACATTGATGTGCCGAACGTGATAGTGAGTAATGATTTGAGTAAATGATTGTAATTTGTGATGAATAAAAAGTAAGGTTACCATAGATGATGCAAATAGGAAAATTTGTCATTGTTATGTAGTTGGCTGCCATTTCCAAATATAATTATTGAGTAGTTAAATTTGTTTAAATTGGCTCAAGAGCTTAAGGGGACAAACTCGAATCGGGGAAGAATGAAAGTAGCCGAGTAGTCGAAATAGCCGTGCGATAACGGTCGAGGTAAGTGCTAAGTATTTAAGTGTAAATTACATTTGAATATGACTCTTTATAAATTATAAGATATAAGTACTATTCATAATGCATGATTTAGTAGAATGAAAGAAGAAAATGTTGGTATGTGGCCATATGCCTATTCAGCTAAATGGCAAATATGGTATAAGTTTAAGTGATTAAACATGTGTTATATTTCATTTATTGACATGGTATATTGTGGAAAAGAACTAATCTTTATTGTGTATATATGTGTACAAGGCCGAGAGTGATGGTGAAAAAAAAAAGATGATATGTTATATAGTCAAATGATATATGTAAAATGTAAGGTAAGATGTTGGCATGTGTTTTTATCATGAGATTTAAGGCATGTTAAAATGTGTTTGAATGATGGTCAAGTATCTGAAGGTAATCGAGCAAGATGTGATTTATGAAATTAGGTTATGAGTTAAGGTATTTATATATATATATGATATGACTTTCGGCCAATCATGGCATGAGAAAATATACATGATATATGGAACTTGTGTACTCGATTGAATGTAAGTTTGAAGTATTTAAACATAAGTTATTTGTGAATATGTCCTGCTATATCATGAAAAATTTAACATCTTGTATTTTAAATATATGCATATATGTATATTGCCGAATGGTAGACATAAAAAGGGAATAAATCAAGTTATATGATTATATTGCCGAACATTATACATATATGAAATGGAAGACAAGTAGTTGATATGTGTACAATGTTAAATGGTAAGCATGATATATAAATTTGATGGTTGTTGTGATTATATTACTGAATAGTAAGTTAAAAGTGAAATTGTGGTTAATGTTAAGAAATTGTATTCAAAAGATACAAAAATATTAATGATGTGTTTGTGTGTCATGGAAAAAGGAGGTATGTGATTCGATATTTGAAGCCATGTGTTGTGGCCGAATGACCATTATAGAATGAATGTGAGTTATGTCTATGAGTTAGGGCCGAGTGACCATATTGGAATGAATGTGGGTTATGCATATGTGTTATGGCCGAATGATTATTATGAAATGAAAGTACATATAATGATATGTTTTAAATATGTGAATGAGAATCATAAAGTGAAAATAATGTGTTTGGTATGAGCACTATGTGTGCGAATGAATATGAGCACTATGTGTGCGAATGAATAAAGACACTATGTGTGCGAATTCTTTAACCGAGCACTATGGTGCGGGATCGGTTGTTGGAGCACTAAGTGTGCTAAAGGATTCAAGAAATATGGACATTGGAAGAAAGAAGTGATGTAATATTCGGACCTCGGCCGGGTAAGCCTTAAGTTGGTGAATAATATTATCAGGTTATAAACCTAGCAGGCTATAATGCCGGTGAGATGATATCGGGCTTCGAGCCTAGCAGGCTATAATGCTGGTGAGATGATATCGGGCTTAGAGCCTAGTAGGCAAATAAAACGCTGGTGAATGTGTTTCAGACTATGAAAGTCTAGCAGGCTTTATGCCGGTGAACAAATAAAAGTGTAATGCTATGAGACTTTGTGCTAATACGGCATGTGGATTCGTTCTATTAATTAAGTTATCCAGGTATGTATAACCTATTTATGCATATGAGAACTAAGTGAATTAGATGATGGATGTGAAGTATATGTGAAGTGATTCTAGGTTTGTATTCATATATAACCACTTGGACCTGGTGGAATGTTATGTGGAAGTATATGATTTTTATATGTGATTACGATCATGGGAAATTTAAATGTGGATATGATATTGTATTTTGTTCATTTCAATTGAATTAAAGTTGACAGTGAAGCATTTTAAATGCCTATGTTATCTGAGTTCGATCTTGAATGATATGATATACATGTTTAAATCATATGAATGCAAGGAATGTATGAAAGAGTAGAATTGTAATAAATCTACTTGGGTCAGCAGCAGTAACGTGAATTTGGAAAATCACCATAAATTGTGGGAGTTGAGTTAGAGGCTGAATAAATTATGTAATTAAAGCTTAATGAGTCTAGTTTCTTATAAAAGAAACTGTGTAAGCAAAAGAATTGCCGATAATGAGATATTTGATGTGGCGTGAGATAGAGTCAAAATGACTTTGAGGTCCCCTGTTTGTTTTTAGAAAATCATTATAAATTATAAAAAAATGGTTATAAGATAAAATTTATATTCTTAGACCCCTTAGTGAGTCTAGTTTCAAATGAAATAAACGAGAACATATTTTGAATTCTGTACAATGAGAAATTTGATTCGTAGTGAAGAGAGGTCAGAATAGTTAAACAGTGAAACAGGGGAAACTTTAAGAAAAATCTGGTATTGATTGGACAAACCAAAAATTCTGAAAATTTTATGGATAGCAGATATATGAGTCTATTTTCAGGGAAAATTTATGGCACTTGATTTGGAGTTTCATAGCTCAAATTATAAATAATTTAGTGACTGTTGCTCAGGAAGACAGCTTGTAGTGAATTTGTGATTATGTTGTAAACATTGATAAAACTTGTTAATGAGTTGCTTATTGTTTTCTTATGAACTTACTAAGCGTAAAGCTTACTCCCCTTTTCTTTCCCATATTCCCTAGGGTTGCCAGGTTAGCTCGGGTTGGAGGCCATTAGAGATATTATCATATTGTTGAGTCTACGTTATCGGCGTAAGTAATTCCTAATGTTTCGAGTATATGGCATGTATAGTATAGGGTTGTAAAGTTGAGTATGTAATATTATGATTAAGCCAAAGGCATTGGCTTGTTATTAAGGTAATTTGATTCTTCATATACTTGTATGTTATTATCTCCTGTGATGTGGTTTATAGCATCTATATTTAGAAATTGAATCGTGATTCATTAGTTGAGTTTAAGTCTGGTAGCACCTTGAACCCTGTTCCGGCGAGGGATATGGGCGAAGGGTGTTACACAATTTCCCAATTTACTTTTTGTCGTATCCTTAGTTTAGTTTATAGTAAATTAGTTTACAACCAAAACCCTCTTTATTTTTAGGCTAGATAATAGGAAGAAAGTCATTACTAGTACTTTTAGTTCCTTGGATTCGATATTCCGGTCTTGCCACTAACTATACTACTATTCAATAGGTTTGCTTGCCTTTTATCATGATAATAGTTAGTTTCTAGGTACGATCAATTTTATTACTTCATCACAATCACGAAATCACTACGGGATGATATGATGGGACCAACTCACAACAAGTCGAAGACGGAACAGAGAACGACCAATCTCAACATGGGCTGAGATGAAGGCGGTGATGCGCTGGCAGTTTATACCATCCTACTACCACCGCAAGCTCTATCAAAGGCTCCAAAATCTAATTCAAGGATCAAGGAGCGTTGAGGATTATTACAAAGAGATGGAAATTGCAATGATACGAGCAGATGTGCAAGAAGACTGCGAGGAAACCATGGCGCGATTTCTAGCTAATCTTAACCGAGACATTGCTAATATTATGGAGCTACAACATTACGTGGAAGTGGTGGACATGGTGCACATGGCCATCAAGGTAGAGAAGCAATTAAAGCGTAAAGGTGCTGTTTGGGGTTATTCCACCATGAATTCTTCCAAATGGAGCCAAGGCATTAGCAAAAACACTCCACCAAATCGAGCCAAAGAGCCAACGATGCCAACAAAAACCAATAAATTCGTGGCTGAATCAAGTAAAGCAAGGCCATCGAAAGCTTTCCCAACCGTTCGAGGGACATCAAGTGCTTCAAATGCCTCGGGAGGAGGCATGTTGCAAGTCAATGCCCAAACCAAAGCACTATAGTGGTGTGAACGGATGGAGAAATTGAGTCGAAGGAAGAGGTTGAAAATGAACCTGAAACCTCATCCGACGAGGAGGAAGAACTAGAACATGCTGTTGATGGTGAACTACTTGTTGTCAAAAGAAGTCTCAGCCTTCAAAGGATGGAAAACGAACAACAAAGGGAAAATTTTTTCCATACATGGTGCCAAGTCTAAGGGAAAGTATGTAGCTTGATTATTGATGGTGGGAGTTGCACGAATGTAGCGAGCACTCTCATGGTGGAGAAGTTGGGATTGCCGACCACCTAGCACTCTAGCCCGTATAAACTTCAATGGCTCAATGATGATAGTGAGTTAAAGGTAACGAAGTAAGTACTTGTCTCTTTTTCCATTGGAAAATATTTTGTTGAAGTACTTTCTGACGTTGTGCTTATGTATGCGGGCCACTTACTAATTGGACGTTCGTGGCAATTCGATCGACGAGTCCTCCATGATGGGTATACCAATAGGTATACGTTCAAGCATTTGGGAAAGAACATGACATTAGCACTATTGACGCCAAAGCAAGTATACGAGGACCAAATCAATTTGAAGAACTCTGTGAACAAAGGAGAGAAAAAGAAAAGAATGAAAATATAAAAGAAAAGAAAAATGTGAAAAAGAGAGGAAAAATAATAAAAGAAAGTGAAAAGAAAACGAGAAAAAAAAGATAAAAAAGAAAAAGAGTGTGAGAAAATGAGCTTTTTTACAAAAGTAAGTGATGTTCGAAAGGCCATGATGTTGAAGCAATCCATCCTTGTGCTCATGTACAAGGAGAACTTGTTTAATTCTAACGAATTACCTGAAAACCTGCCCTCTTCTATTGTTTCCTTTTTGTAGGATTTCCAAGACGTGTTCCCGGAAGAAACTACGAATGGGTTGCCACCCTTTCGAGGAATCGAGCATCAAATTGATTTTGTGCCCAGAGCTATCATTCTGAACCGGCCAGTATATAGAACGAATCCCGAAGAGACTAAGGAACTCTAGCAACAAGTAAATGAGTTGATGGAGAAAGGTTACATTCGTGAGAGCCTTAGTCCCTGTGCCGTGCCCGTTTTGTTGGTGCTGAAGAAAGACAGAATGTAGCGCATGTGTGTCGATTGCCAAGCCGTGAACAAGATTACTATTAAGTATTAGCATCCAATACCTCGCTTAAACAACATGCTCAACGAACTAAGTGGTGCCAAGTTATTTCCAAAGATCGATCTTAAAAGTGGCTACCATCAGTTTCGCATGGGAGAAGGCGACGAATGGAAGACGGCCTTCAAAATGAAACACGGTTTGTATGAGTGGTTGGTCATGCCATTCGGCCTAACCAACGCTCCTAGCACTTTCATGAGTTTAATGAATTATGTGTTGAGATCTTTCATCGATAACATAACAGCCCATTTTTGGTCAAATCGAAACAGTGGTTTTGGAACCACAAATCTGAAGTCAAAATATTTATTTTATTATTTTAACAAGTCTTACAGCATGATAGAATGATAATATAAAAATTCCGTTAAGAAATTTTACCATTTAACTGCTTAATTCAATAAAAAGGACTAAATCGCATAAAGCGTAAAATATGAGTATTATAAGTTAAAGGAACCAAATAGCTATATAAATGAAAGAATGTGTACTTGCATGGTAAATATACCACTATGAGAATGAGTGGACATGTTTAGACATGGTTTAAATGATTTTATATGTTTAGTTAAAGGTTAATTAGGTAATTTAGTAATTTAATGATAAAATAAACAAAACAAATGAAAATTTCATTTGTTCATCTTCTTCCAAAACCAAATATACATGGAAAAGTAGGGCTAAGTTTTGGCCAAACTTCATTTGCTCATCTAGGTATGATTTTCGTCACGTTTTTAATGATTTCTACGTTTTTGATCTCATTGCAGCTTAATCTAGCTAGCCCGTACCTTCATTTTTGAAACTGTTATTGATTTTAAAAGATGCCATTGTTGAATGCTTGAGTATTTTGAAGTTTCTTGATAGATTATGAATGTTGATTGAAAAATGTGAGTTAGGGATTAAATTGAGAAATGTTGAAATGTTGTGGGTAAAAGTATGAATAAAGTGAAAATATGGGCTGCTATGCAGCTATATGAAATTTGGCTACTATGGGTTTGGGGTTAATTGTGAAAATTTCCATTTTTGTGTGGTAAGGACTAAATTGCAAAAGTTGTGAAACATTAGGGGCAAAAATGTAATTTTACCAAAATATGTATAAAGTGTCAAATTGAATAGTTTGGAATGTTAATATACTGAATTTAATATATTATAGATCAAGATAAATAAATACCAGAATTGGATCGGAGAAACGAAAAGTAGACGAGTAGACGATAGTTCATCCGAGCTGTACGAGGTAAGTTCGTATAATTAGAATCGAACTTTTAAATACTTGTGATTATTTGAAATGAATGTATGTAATTGAGTAAATGATATAATTGAGATTTAAATGTCTTATTGAGATAGTCTGATGGTTATCGAGCCCCGTTTGAACCGTATAAAATCGTATGATATGAGTGACATGTCACTAGGGTTACCATTTTGGTATAGATCTTGCATTTGTTGTGGATCACCACAGCTCGTATAAGCTTACCAATATATCAGCTCTTATGAGCTTACCATTTCAGCTCGTTAGAGCTTACCGTTTACTAGCTCAGGAAGAGCTTACCAATCATGGCTCGAAAGAGCAAAAATGATAATGAATTGACAGATTACCTATTAATACACTTAGTGTGTATCACCTGTGTATCCCTCGATATTTCATTAGGTTCAATGGGCATTATACAATTATTGGTTATTTGATAAAGTATGGAAATGAGATATGGATTATGTGAAAAGTACATGTATATGAGATTGATTGCTAAATGAATTCCTCATGGTTGTTTTATTGGCTATGTGCAAATTCAAGTTACTAACCTATGAATGTATCTATGTGATAGGCATTTGAACTAATTAAGTTGGATTTTAATGAGTTTGATTGCATGTATTATAATTTCGGTAAGTTTAATTCTATATTATACGAGCTTACTAAGCTATAATGCTTACTTTATTATTTAACGTGTTTTATAGAGGTTTGTTAGCTTGCTCGATTTGGACAGCGTCAGTGAAAGGCATCACACTATCCAGTTAACTCTTTGGTACTATTGAACTCAAGGAAAATATGTGAATATGGCATGTATAGGCTAGTTAATAGGTTAATGTTTTGGTTACCTTAGCTCAGAAAGTATATATAAGTTTTGATGTGTTTTAAGCAATGAGATTTGGCTTAGTTGGCAAGATGGTTGAATGATTATAAATTGTTAGGTTTTGGCAAGTTTATGAATAAAAGATTTGATGCATATGTTATTATGATATGAGATGAGTTAGTAGATTGAAAATGTTTGAATGATAGTTGATATTTGAATGGTTATATGGTTGATCTATTCGTTAGGTCATATGTGAATATTGTTTATGAATCATGTTGGTTTAACACATGTTTGACTGCACAAACGACATAGAGTTGAGTACATTATTGTTTGGTCTTGAAATCGTATATAATGTGCATTGGAAATGAATGTTTGGCTGCCTATTTGAATGTGGATTTGGTGCCAAATTATATGCTTATAGGTACATGGAAATTGGGTGAGAAAAGTGGCTTAAACCAAGCCTATTTTCATCCACACGGCTTGAGCACACGGGCGTGTGGCTTGACCATGTGTGGCACATGGCCTTGGTACACAGCCGTGTGCCCCCTAGGGTACCCTTTCGAATTAAGTCAGTATACCTATAGGATTGGCATAGCCTAGACACACGGGCGTGTCTACTGGCTGTGTGTGGCACACGGGTGTGTGGTCGGCCGTGTGCCCAAGTTAGTATACCCCCTATATTTCACACGGCTAGGCACACGGCCGTCTCTGGTGGCCGTGTGGATAAGTCAGTAAGTATGCCCTGTTTTCCCATGACCTGGACACACGGGTGTGTCTGGTGACCGTATAAGGCGCACGGCCTGTTCACACGGGCGTGTGACCTCTATTCGAAAATTTTTCTATGTTTTCCTAAATCTTTTATTTGTTATCAAATTAGTCCTAAATTTATGAATTAAGCTTTGTATGCTCGATTTATGCATGTTATGAATTTGAATGATTGATAATTACTAAAATGAGATGATATTTGATGAATATTTGATGATTGAATGTTCTGAACTGAGTTGAAGGTCCGGTAATGCCTCTTAACCTATTCCAGCAACGGTTATGGGTTAGGGGTGTTACATGTAAGTTATATGTTGTGTACTTTGATGACATACTCATTTATAGCAAATCGTTGGAAGAACATTTAATACACCTTAAATATGTTTTGGAGGTTCTTCGAAAGGAGACCCTTTATGCTAACCTTAAAAAGTGTACTTTTTTTCTCATAAAGTTATTTTTCGAGGTTTTGTGGTCAAATCAGAAGGTTTAGAAGTGGACCAAAAAAAGATAAAAGCTATTCAAGAGTGGCTGAAACCACGAGTATCAGCCAAGTTCGAAGCTTCCATGGTTTGGCTAGTTTTTATAGGTATTTTGTGCCCAACTTCAGCACTATAGCCACGCTGTTGATGAGTGTCATCAAGAAAAATTCAACCTTCTATTGGGCCGATAAGAAAGAGAAGTCTTTTAATGAAATTAAAAATTGTCTTACTAAAGCCCCTTTATTAGCATTACCCGATTTTTCTAAAACTTTTGAGATTGAATGTGATGCCTTAAGTGTAGGAATTGGGGCCGTGCTCACTTAATATAGAAGGCCTATTGCGTATTTCAATGAGAAATTAAATGGAGTCGCACTTAACTATCCCTTTTACAAAAAAGAAATGTACGAACTCATTTGAGCTTTCAAGACGTGGCAACATTATCTATGGCCAAAAGAGTTTGTAATTCACTCCGATCACGAAGCTTTGAAACACATTAAGGGATAGAATAAGTTGAATAACCGTCATGCAAAATGGGTCAAGTACCTGGAATCATTTCCCTACGTCATCAAGTATAAGAAAGGTAAAGATAATATTGTGGTTGATGCACTCTCTAGAAGGTATGCCTTATTGTGGTATCTTGATTCCATATTGCTTGGATTCTCTTTCTTGAAAGATTTGTTTGCTAATGACGGTGATTTTGGTGAAATATTTACTCTTTGTGAGAATGCTTCTGTTGAGAAGTTTTATAGGTAAAAAGGCTTCCTTTTTAAGGAAGGAAAATTGTGCATCCCGCAAAGTTCAATTCGGGACTTGCTTGTTAATGAGGCACATAGCGGGGGCCTCATGGGACACTTCGGTGTGAGCAAGACCTTGTCAACGCTCCAAGAGCACTTTTATTAGCCACGAATGAAAAGGGATGTCGAATGTGTTTGCAAACGTTACGTGACATGCAAAAAAGCCAAATCGAAGATTTAGCCCAATGGCTTGTACACGCCACTTCCCATACCTGAAGCTCATTGGATGGATATATCCATGGACTTTGCCTTTGGATTACCACAAATAAAAACAGGGAAGGATTACATTTATGTTGTAGTTGATAGATTTTCAAAAATGTCACATTTTATTGCATGTACAAAAACTGACGATGCTATTCATATTACTAATCTTTTCTTTAGGTAAATCATTCGACTACATGGGATTCCGAGAATGATCATGTCTGATCGCGAGGCGAAGTTTTTGTGTCACTGTTGGAGATCGTTGTGGGGGAAGCTTGGAACCAAGCTACTGTTTTCAACCACTTGTCACCCCCAAACAGATGGACAAACGGAGGTGGTTAATCGAGGGTTGTCTACATTGTTGTGAGCCATCATTTGAAAAAATTTAAAGACGTGGGAGGAATGCTTACTTTATATCGAGTGTAACACCCCTACTCGTATCCATCGTCGGAATTGGGTACGAGGCATTACCGGAGTTTACCGAACCATTTCTCAACAAATCTAATCAAGTACTATTCATTTTTGAAAATATGTTATAACATCCCTTAGATGGGTACTCAGCCCAAAACAAGTGTTAGAATTGATTCGAGACTAAATCGGGGTCATAGGGACTTTTTCATAAAATCCTAAAATTCTCCTCATTTACAAGGGTTACGCGCCCGTGTGGAGGGTAACAATCCCGTGTGGCATGCTCGTATGGTTCACATGCCCATGTCTCTTAGGCGTATAACTCTTTGACTCGCAACCCATGTACAAATTAAAGTCACACGGCCTTGGCACACGCCCGTGTTGTTAGGCCGTGTGGTTAATTTTCATTTTCGAATTAGGTGCAGGATTCACACGGCCGCATCACACGCCCATGTATCCAGGCCGTGTACCTCACATGGGTAAGGTACACGCCCGTGTGGAAGCCCGTGTACTCAATCCTAATCTTGTTTCGCAATTTGTGGATGCAGGGGATACACGGCCTAGACACACGCCCGTGTGTCCACCCATGTGGACAAAATCAAGGCTATAACCAAGCCCCGTTTCTCACCCTTTTTCATCCAATACCTACACCAAACTAGTTCAATAATAACCAATGTAATTTTAATTCATTTTCAAGCCATTTAAGAAACATTTTCAATTTAATCTCATGCATAACCATGATTTAATCTTTTTAACATGCCAAAATCAAAATTTACTAGCCATAATAATAGCTAGCTTTACAACCATCCATATACAATAAACTTTGGCATTTATTTTAGCCTCTACATGCCATTATAACATAATTCATTTATCACACATACCAAAATAGGCCGATGGATAGTGTGAGTGATCTTGGATAGTGTGAGTGATCTTCGCCGAGCTTTCTAACCAACGAGCTTTCAAAAACTCAGTTATTTAAATTCAATATAAACATACAAGACTCATTCAATCATATTGATCATGAGCCCCAACTCAAATCCTCGTCACCCTTGTTAGTCGTACACTTTATATAAATACCAAGAAACATGTATGGGCTTAATTCCCATTAAATTTCTCATATATATACACAATTTCACATTATGTAATCATATAATATTTAGTAACCATATATCTGTATTTTAAATACATTTTCATAACAATGTCTTGATTTCATACTATTTCATATTTGAGCTTTACTCACCAAAGTGTTTGAAATATCATTTTTATGCAAATAGTACACATGAGGTGCATAATTCCCTAATTATGAATGAGCACATTTATTAAACATATTCCATGTTCATATATCATAGTCTCATGTCTCCATATATCAATAACAATCATTTTCTTGTATTTAAAATAAATACATGTAACCATACATAAACATAAAATTCATTATTTCTTCCTGTCAATCATAATTTCAAATGAAAAAATTCATGTGAATGAGCTCATCAATTTCAAAATTCCATGTATTTACCATTTTTATATTTATCTAGCTGAATTTCTCAAAATTTTGATGGATTTCCAGTGGTACACTTATAATGTACAATCTCATTAACTGTCAATTCGTACACATATATACATATGTCCTTTTCAGGGAGGACACTCCCGCGAACCTCATTTCCTACAGTGCGATTACCAGTCCAGGCTAAATCCCCTATAAGAGAGCACACTCCTGCGAACCTCATTTCTTACAGCAGGATTACCAGTCTAGGCTGCTCAAAGAGTATTGTCGGGATTACCAGTTTAGGCTAAATCCCCTGCAATGACAAATACTCTATAGAGCTTTTTTTGGATTCCCAGTCCAGGCTAAATCTAGACTCACATTTACTTCGGATTACCCGTCCGGGCTAAATCCATTTCACACATATTCTTCGGGAGTGCTTATATTAGGATCACCCATCAGGGCTAAATCCTTTTCAAACATATTCTTCGGGAGGGCTTATATCAGGATCACCCGTCCGGGCTAGATCCTTTTTACCGTCAAATCCTTTTCCAGTGATCCATCGAATTCCATTCTATTCAACTAGGAGTTATTTCCATTTTTATCAAGAATTATCAACATTTCATCATATACCACACATTAAACATTCAAATCATCTACATGTCACATAAACATACAATTCAAACATTAAATATTCAGTTCAACTTACACGAACTTATAATTCGATTTTTATATCATAACAATAATCATAATTTCATAATAAATATTTGAAGTAAAACATTATATCATTTCTAATTCAACGTTTATCGATTATAATCGAGTCTGTGATCAATTTATACACAAGTCATTCATATATTTTTCTCCTCCTCCTCCTCTCCATTCTACATCCTTAATGTATATATCATGCTTATAAGTAACATTATCTATAATTTCACTATTTACTTATATGTATATTCAAAGTTGTCCATCCATGTCATAGTTACTAAATTATTTTTATCTTGAGCTACAGAACTCCAAATTAAGATTCGCTTGATGTTTTTGAAACTAGATTCATATATCTTTCTACCATAGAGATTTCAGAATTTATAGTCTATCCAATTAGTACAGTAAAATCTTCAAATTTATCCCTATTTTGTTGTTTGACAGCTCTGACCTTTGCTTACTAAAAATTAATTATCTTTTAGCACAGAATTTGAATGATATTCCCGTTTATTTCTCTTGAAAATAGACTAATTAAGAATTTAAACATATAAATTTAAGGCCATAATTATTTTTCTCCAATTTTTATGATTTTCCAAAGTCAGAATAAGGGAACTCAACATTATTCTAACCTTGTCTCACAAAATTTATTATATCTCATGATTTACAATTCCATTGCTTACACCGTTTCTTCTATGAGAAACTAAACTCAATAATATTTAATTTCATATTTTATTCATCCTTTAATTTGATTCCCACAATTTTTAGTGATTTTTCAAATTTAGACTACTGCTGCTGTCCAAAACTGTTTTAGTGCAAAATGTTGATTACCATTTTGCCCCTAAACTTTTAATACATGACGATTTCGTCCCTAGGCTAGGAAAATGAAATTCTTGCAATTTAATCCTTGTTCCAAGCCTAATTATTCTCATACATATCAATAACAGCCCATGAATTTCATGAAATTTTAGAATTTTCCATAAATTCAACACTTTTCAATTTAATCCCTAAAACATGTTTTCATCCAAAATTCTTTAATAAAACACCTTTAAACATCCATTAACATCTCAATTTCATCATCAAATAACAAAAATCATATGAACTTATCAATGGTATCTTCCAAAACTCTGAACAAAATAAAAAACTAATATAATACTATGTTGGACCTAATTGTAAAAGTCCAAAGATATAAAGAATTCAAGGAAAAAGCAAGAATTGAAGTTACGTGAAGCTAAAATATGAAAGAAAAACTCAAAACTCTCTTCCATGGCTATTTTTACGGAATTTTGAAGAAGAAATGGCCTAGAAACTATTAAAATCAACTTTGTCCATGTAACTTTTGTTAAAATTTCAATTTTGTCCTTTTCACATAAAAATATTTTATTTTTTTCACGCTATGCCGCCTCAACCATTTTAAAATGGTCCATTTGCCCTTTTAGTCCTTCCTTATTTAATGGTTAAGCTATTTAATCACTTTAGCAAGTTTTGCACCTTTTTCAATTTAGTCATTTTTATTGAATTGACTAGCGAAACGTTAAAATTTTCTGACAAAACTTTAATACTACCATATTGACACTCCGTAAATATTTATAAAAATGTTTTTGGCTCAGTTTATAACATCGAGGTCTCGATACCTCTTTTATTCAATTTCTTGACTTAATAAATCTTTATAAAACACAAATTACTAATTCAAAAATCTCTTAAAAATCACATTTGGCTCGTAATTATTAAATAATAAAATTTATGACCTTATTCACCAAAATTAGTGGTCTCGTGTAATAGCCCAGTTTTGACCCTAATTGGAACTATAGTTTCGGACCACGAATCCGAGTCAGAAAAATATTTAAATATTATTTTCTGTGTTTTGAATGTGTGAAATTGTTTGTGTGAAAATTTCGTTTTAAAATTTTATCGTTTGGATACCGATTTAATAAAAAGGGCTTAGTCGCGTAAAATAAAAAAAATTGATGGTTTTATGTGTAATGGCTGAATTGTTGTTGTCTTTTTAATATGAAGGATTTATAATGCAATTAAGCCATAATAGAATTGAATGGACGGTTGAAACCATGAATTTTAATGGTTGAATATTTTATCTTTAAGGTTAAATAAGTAAAACAATAATTAAATCATGTGTTGATAAAAACATAAAATAATATGCATGCTTTTATATGTTTTATTCATCACCGAATATTGTGAAAAAGAATAAGAAAAGGAGGTTCAAGCATTCGGTCATTTTGGAACTAGATTAAAGGTATGTTTGAGCTTGGTTTTTGATAATTTTTATGTTTTTGAGATCGTTGCTTCGAATACTTTAAGACCCATGTTAGAATTTTTGAATTTGATAATGAATTTTTGAGTTGACATTGTTGATAGTTTGGTAGATTTTGTGTTTGATGTTAGAAAATAAAAGATATGTGGTGAATTGATAAGTTTTGTATTAGAGGTTTTGATGAAATTGAGTAATTAGGGTCAAATTGCAAAAATATTAAATTGAGGGGTTAGATTGTAAAATTGATAAAATGTGGGGACTTGTATAAGCATGGGGAGTATTCGGCCAAAGCTTGTTGTATTCAAATTTTGTATATTTGGTGTTTTATGAAATTTGGACTATAATGTAAAAGAATGAATTATGAGGGGAAAAATGTTAATTGGCCCATATATGTGTGTTTTTGGGATTAAATTGAATGAAATTTTATTTGAATGGGCTCAATTTGAAATTAAATAGATCAAGAACCAAAAGGATCGGGTGTGGATCGGGGAAAAGAAAAAAATAATCAAATAGTCGAATAATACGGTCTGACGATATCTTAGGTAAGTTTTAAGCAATTAAACTATGTTGAGTTTATTTATATATGAATTATATGTATTTAATTGAAGTATGCATATATAACATTGATAGCCGAATATGATATTGGTTGGAGAAATAAATAAGTTAATGTGTATGTACATGATTGAGATTTTGGCACTATGTGTGCGTATATAAATTAGTTACGGTTTTGAGAATAGCACTAAGTGTGCGAAACTATATTGACAATTGAGTATCGAGCACTAAGTGTGCGTTATTGAGACCATTAGGTCTAATGTGCAGGCACTAAGTGTGCGAGTTTATTTCAACTTTGAATAATTATTTGACAGTAAGTTTGCAGTTATATTCAGGGGTCAAAGATGATCAATAGATTATATACCTTAAATATTGAAATGTAGTAAGTATGTTTCATAATTTTGTAAAATTGTAATTATGCATCAAATTTATATGGTTGGTTTAAATGAGCTTAAACCTATGTGGTTGTTAGTAATATATGAGATATGTGTGAATGAAGAAGAAAATGAAAATTGAATGATGTCCAAGGACAAAATGAAATGATAGGTACGAATTTATAAAGTTAGAACATGATATTAGGATGCTGTTATGTATTCGGTATTATACTTGGAAGTAAAGGAATAGTTTGAGGATGCATAATGTACGTTTGACTTAGTGGGGTTTGGTATTTGATGAGTAAAATGTTCTATGGATCGGTAAGCTTGAGATTATACGACTTAGTAATATGAATTAAGAGAATTAAATTGAGTTATTATGGTTAATTGAGAGTTTAATTGCTTCTAATTTACTAAGCTAAATTAGCTTACTTTGTGGGTGTTTACTTGTATTTATTTTATAGATTTTGGAATCTTGTTGCGAGCTCGGGATCATCAGCGAAGTCATCCAAACTATCATCTATATTTTGGTACTTTTAAAAGTTGAAATTGAAACTTATGGCATTTATAAGCTATGATATCTTTTGAATCTACTTTGATCGAGTTGTATATAATAATAAGCCATGGAAAATGGCTTGTTTATTTTGTTAAGTAAGTTTAAATGTTTTGAGTTGGTGATATGAAGTTATATTTGCTTGGTTAGATGAGCTATTTGTGAGTTGATAAATGTGTTAAATGTTTAATGTGAATTGGTAATGATTTGACATTGTTAGGTAAATGATCACTAGATTAAATGGTTACATATTTGGTTTATTATGTTAAGTGTTATATATAAATATAATGAATTATTATATGAATATGCCTTGAATTAATAAATGAGACTACATGTTCATTAAAACATGAGCATTTTGTAACTTTAGGTTTTGGTCTAGTTAATATATATATATATGTATAACATGAATAAAAGTTTTAAAATGGTTATAGGCTTATTCGACTTTGGTGCTATATGATAATTATTTTATTATGTCTTGAATATTGTTTAATATTGAGTTGCGCACTATGTCTTTGATGAGTATAGTTATAAAGGTGAGAAATAAAATGGCATAAATAGTTGATATAGTAGTGTATTCGGTTAAGACTTGAAATTTTTACCAAATGAATAGTAACACTTTTAATGGTGCATATTTTGCTCAAGTCATATTTGGTAACTCATGCGCATATACATGTTTATATGGTGCTTTTTTTTTTTGTACAATCTTATGTTATGTTTGCGCATGCTCATAAGTATATATAATTAATTGTATTACTCCTTGGTTGTAGTTAATTGCCGTTTATAATAGGATTATACAATAGTGATTGGATTTGATTGTATCATTAAATTTGGCGATGAGTTATTTTATGAGATTTGGAATGCGCACATGTCTAGGTTAACTATATATATATATATATATATATATTAGATATTTGTGAAATTAAATTTAATGATTAGTTATATACATTGATTATGTGACATGAAGTTATTCGCATGTGATTATATGACTTCATGATATACAATTTTGATTTGGTACAAGAAATGTTTATTAACGGGCTTGTGAAAGTATGGAAGTTGAGTATTATTCTGTAATGTCTTGTAAACCCTTTTCGGCTACGGATACGGGTTAGGGTGTTACATCTCGAACCACTATTTTTGACATCTCTAAAAATCAGCTATTACATCGAGTTTGCATACAATCGATCAGTCCATTCGGCTACTAAGTTTTCTTCTTTTGAAATTGTTTATGGATTTAATCCGTTAACTCTGTTAGACTTAGTGCCTTTACCTAACGATCAATTTATCCATGTAGATGCGAGGAAGAAGGCCGAGTACATCAAGGAGTTACACCAAAAGGTTGGAGCCAATATTGAAGTAAGAACCGAAAGTTATGTACAAAAAGCGAAAAAAGGCCGAAAAAGAGTTGTATTTGAACCCGGTGATTGGGTTTAGGTTCATATGCGCAAAGAATGGACATATGGTTTGCCTGTGTGAACCAAGTCAGAGAGTTACATGGGCGCAAACACAGGCTAGGACACGCTTGTGTATCCTTATTTCGAATGTCCACACAGCCTGAGTCACGTGTGTGTGTCTCAGCCGTGTGAGTCACAAAGCCTAACTACACGGCCGTGTGACCCCTATGGTATGAGTTTTTCTATCTTTTTCCTTGAAGTTCTAAATGTTTTTGATTTACTTTTGAATCATTTCTAAAGTGTTTGGGAAGCCTCAAAGGCTCGAAAAAGGGACGTTATGTATGTGTTCGATTGGATTTGCAACACCCCAAACCCGACCTAAACGTTATGGCCGAATCTGGCAATGTCACATGGATTGAATTTGGAAAACCGCGTAAGTTGGGTAAAGCATTACTTTGTTTTTTAAAACAAAACATCCATGACATATCATTTGGTTTCAGAAACATTAATAAATTAATAGATTGCCAAAACATTAGTTATAGCGGAAGCTTAGAATCCATTATATTTAAGTAAAAACCGTTCGTGTTTAGGAAACCTTTACTTCTAGTAAAAACCGTGTTTTTTGTTGAGTTTTGCAGTAATAAAAATCATAAACGCAATTAAAACCCCAAATTTAAGCAAACAATCCATAAAGTCCAAATTACAAAAATTGCCTAACAAAATACAACAAAATCATCAAACAAAAGTGAAACAACTTTATAAGAGTGGTCACCGTCGAGTCCACTGCTGCACCGATCTACCTAACTTTGTGGATTACCTGTATGGAACAAACACAAGAAGGGTGAGTTTACGTAAACTCAGTGTGTAACCCCACAGAATTAAGCATGTACACATACAGAATAACAGATATCAGTCAGATACAGTCTTGGGCCTAAGCCCGTTATAGATTCAGATGCAGAGTCGGCCTAAGCCCATTTCGGGTACAGATGCAAATTCGGGCCTAAGCCCATCTCAGATACAAATACAAATATAGAGAAAGAAACAGAATCAAATATCCTATCTGTAGCCTGTACACACCATCTCCGACCATCCCTACACACCATGTGCGGTTTAAAACACCCACTCAGCCCTACACACCATGTTGTACCGAATACGGCACATATCAGATATAACGTAGCTGAGCTGCTAGATAATAGGTGTAAACACCTTTCAGAACACTTCCTTCAATAAACATCATCCCAACCCAAACACAAATACAGAATAATCAGATATACAAATTAACATGCTTTTACTCGGATATCATATAGTCATATAAATCAATGTCGGTCATGCATAGTATTTACGCATAATCAAAATATCATATCATAAGATTAAATGGTTTAGACAGCCCCTACTGACCCTACAGTAGGCACATAGTCATTTAGGATGACCCGTGAAACCTTAGGGAAGATTTTAGAACTTGGGCCCTACATGCCTGTGTGGGCCCATACGCTCGTGTGGCCTACACGCAAGATTGGCCTTAGCCATGTGGATCACACGGCCTGGCCCAAAAACCCATACATCTGTGTAGACTATCCGTGTGGACTTACACGCTCGTGTGGCCCAGCGCACGGCCTAGCCTTCGTCAATCACACAGCCGTGTCATCAGACACGGCCTACCACATGGGCAACCATACACCCATGTGGCATTGACATTTTCGGCTTTTACCGTAACCTCATTTTCTGTGTCTTCGGGTACACATCTGGTTCATTTTTTATGCGAAATGCTCCCGAGACCACCAGAACCTAAAATTGACAACCCGAACTCCCAAAATCAGTTTTTAATTATCAATCTCATCAAACTAACAAAACTGAAAAAAAGCTCAACTACAAATTCGTGAGAGGAGAATCCCATTCTTCTTGATTCACCATTACCAAAATCCTAAAAACAACTAAGAAGAAGGAAAATCCATACAAAAACATCATTACCCATTTCCACAGAAACGAACAGAACTTACCCCTTTCATGCACCTATACCGACATAAAAATCAAGGATTTAATTCGCAGCGATTAAAAACACAATTAGAAAAATTCAAGGAACGAGAAAACGTTTGGAAGAAAGTCAAAAGAGAGAAAAAGACAAAGAGATTTTGGGAGCCAAAAAGAAAAACAAAAGATTATTAAGATCCCTTATTTTTCTCCCTACTAACCTACTAACCACCTACTATTTAGAATCCATTTTCAGCACAACCCTAACTAAAAATCGAGCAACAATAATACCCTTGCCTACATAAGGACTCGAACACAAGACCTTCAGCAACCTAACACTCAACTTATCCACCGGACCAGTATGCCTATTTCTGATATTAAATAGAAAGAAACAAAGATAAACCCACTCACCAAGAACAAGGCTTAATTCAAAAAATAACAAAATTTTGCCAAAGATAGGGCTTGAACTTGGAACCTCACACACACACCCAGAACACTTAACCACTGATACAGACATATATTTGTGTCAAAATTTTACAGAAGCAGAAACAAATAATTTAGGGCGTTACAACTCTACCCCCAAAAGAAATTTCAACCTCGAAATTTACTTGATCAGAACAGATGAGGATACTGCTGACGCTTCGAATCCTCAGGTTTCCACGTGGCTTCCTCAGTGCCATAATTTCGCCAAAGAACCTTCACTAATGGAATGGACTTCCTTCTCAGAACCTTAACGTATCGCTCTAGAATCTGAACAAGCTCCTCTTCAAAGGTCAAATCTGGTCTAACCTTGATATCTTCAACGGAGACTATATGAGATGGATTAGATCGGTAGTGCCTCAATATTGAAATGTGGAATACATCGTGAATACAATCCAGTTCAGGGGATAACTCTAACTGATAAGCAACTGGTCCCACATGTTTCAAAATCCAATACGGTCCAACGAACATAGGGCTTAGCTTGCCCTTACAACCGAACCTCAGAATCTCTTTCATGGAGAAACCTTAAGAAACACAAAGTCCCCACAAAGTTCTCAATCTCATACCTCTTCAGATCAGCATAAAATTTCTGCGTATCAGAAGCCGCTTTCAGACGATTCGGAATCAGTCTAACCTTATCCTTGGTCTAAGAAACCAACTCAGGACCTAAAACTTGGCGTTCACCCAACTCAGTCCAACACAAAGGAGTACGACTCTTTCGACCATATAGAGCCTCATAAGGACCATCTGAATGCTAGACTGGAAATGGTTATTGTAGGTGAACTCAGCTAGCGGCAGATAATCCTCCCAACTACCTCAAAAATCGATCACATAACTCCATAATATTTCCTCCAATATCTAAATCACCCTCTCAGATTTACCTTCAGTCTGAGGATGGAATGCAGTACTGAAGTCCAATCTTGAACCCAAAGCCTCGTGTAATTTCTTCCAGAACCAAGAAGTAAAGCAAGGATCTCTATCAGAAATAATCGAGACTGGTACCCCATGTTGTCTTAGTATCTCGACAACATAGAGCTTCGCCAACTTTTGCAGAGAATAAACTGTCCGAACTGGAATGAAGTGAGTAGACTTGGTTAATCAATCCACAATGACCCAAAAGGAATCCTTCTTAGTGGGTGTCAAGGGCAACCCACTAATGAAGTCCATCGTCACTCATTCCCATTTCCATAAAGGAATTTTAATTGGCTACAACAAACCCGAAGGCAACTAGTGTTCAGCCGTAACTTGCTGAGACGTCAGACACCAAACCATAAATTCCATTACCCCATGCTTTAAACCCTGCCGCCAATATAACTCACGAAGGTCGCAATACTTCTTATTATTGCCAGAAAGCATAGCATAAGGGCTACTATGTGCCTCCCTCAAAATTAACTATCTTAAATCAGTATCATTCGACACACAAATCCAACCTCGGAAACACAGATCACCATCATTATTTAGACCTAAATCTGAAATGCTGCCACTCTTAACCTAACAAAACCGAAAGCCCAGAGACTCATCCCCTAACTATTTATCTCGAATCTGATCAATCCAAATAGCCTTCACTTGTAACTCAGCTAGAAGACTCCCATCATCAAACAGACTAAGGCGAGCAAATATTGCCCTCAGATTAGTCAATGCCCTTCGACTCAGTGCATCGGCCACCACATTTGCGTTACCAGGATGGTACTCAATTGTACAATCATAGTCCTTGAGCAGCTCAATCCAGTGACGCTGCCTAAGCTTCAACTCTTTCTGGGTAAGGAGATACTTGAGGCTCTTGTGATCAGTGTAGATTATACACCTTTTATCATACAAGTAGTGCCTCCAGATTTTCAGTGCAAAAACCACTGCAACCAACTCGAGATCATGCGTTGGATAGTTTGCCTCGTGTGTCTTAAGCTGACGAGACGCGTAAGCCACAACCTTACCATCCTACATAAGAACGTAACCCAAACCAACGTGTAATGCATCACTATATACCACAAACTCTTTATCGAGTTTAGGTTGTATCAGAACAGAAGCCTGAGCTAGAATAGTTTTTAACTTCTCAAAGCTCGATTGCTGCGCATCAGTCCAGACAAAAGAACCCCTTTACACAGAAGCTTAGTCAACGAAGCTGTGATTAAAGAGAATCCATCTGTAACACCCCAAACTCGGCCTAAACGTTATGGCCGAATCTGTAGATGTCACATGAAAGTATTTTGAAAAACCATTTGAATATAAAAGCTCGTACAGTTTATTATCTTTTACTTAAGCCCAGTAATCAAAACCATTCAAATTGTAAAAACATTTATTTTAGATGGAAGCTTTTAGAACCTTTCATTCATAGGAAAACCTTAAGTTAAGTTTAAGAAAACACATTTTTGAGGTGTTGCAGTTTATAAATTGACATTAACAACAGAAAATCCCCAAAATAAAAATTCAAAATAGTCCAAGTCCAATATTTACATCACAACTCCCAAAATAATCAAAAACAATAAAACAGTAAATAACCATTAAAATCGTGAAATCTAGGAAGTATCTAGCAGTGGTCATCATCGAGCCCTCTGCTGCACTGACCCATCTACTGCTGGGGATTACCTAGTAGATAAATAAATAAAGAAGGGGTAAGTTTTCACAAACTCAGTGTGTACATGCCCAGAGTAAAGAATGCATACAATCAGATATCAAAAAACAGTCACAATTCAGGCCTGAGCCCTTAACAGAAACGGTGTGGGCCTTGGCCCACTCAGAACAGAATCAGATATAATCGAGCCTTAGCCCAAATAGATAACGCAAGCATATCAGATCAGAAACAGAACATGCCCACCAACTCTGCACACCATCTCCGTCCAACCCTACACACCATGTAGGGATAAAATCAACCCACCCAGCCCTGTACACCAAATATAGGGATAAAATCCCATCCAACCCTACACATCACAAGGTACCAGAAATGGCACATAACAGATATATACATCATAGCTGTTAGATAACAGGCTAAAAGCTTTTCAGAAACTTTCTTCTCTTCATCAATAATCCCATCCCAACATAATACATCATACAATCGTGGCATGCTATTATGCAGCTAAACAGTTGATATAGACATATCAGAATAGAATCAGTACACATGCTAATTATAACATGCATCCCATACATCTCATTATCACATCACAGACCAAGGGTCTAAGTAACGCTTACTGATCTTACAATAGGTCACAGTTAACTCGGGTGACCCGTGTAACCTTTCAAAACAATTCAGAAAAATGGGTACACACGCCCAAATGGTCTCCCCGTGTGGGCTCACACGCCCGTGTGGATCCATACGCCCTTGTGGCTCACACGGCCCAATTGGCTGAGCTTGTGTCTCACACACAGCCTTGCCAGCCCTACTGGCCGTGTCCGTCGTGCCCGTGTCGCATGCGCATGGCTTGGCTTATTGATCACACGGTCGTGTCTTGCCATACGGCCTCTACACAGGCAGTCCACACACTCGTGTGACATCGTTAGTTTTATTTTTTGCTTTCACCAAATCCTGTTTTCTGTGCAGTTGAAGTACACACCTGGTTCTTTAAGATGCGTTTGCAGTCTTAATGCTTCCTGAACCTATAATCGTACATTCCAAATCCAAAATCAGTCACTTATATCGAGTTATTGAAAACAATTAAATCCCGAAAACCCTCGCTAACCTTACATCCAATGAACGATAGTGATTTCCCACTGCTAAAAATGCTGGTTAGTGATCCACAGAACCTTGGTTTGGCTCCTACATGGAAAACAACCCCCATTAATATCTTATTCAACTACGATAGCACCAAGGGCGACTGAGATCACTTACCAAAACACACTAATCACAGAGATGTGCAAAAACGATGGAAAAAGACCCAAAAATCAATAATAGAATGAAAAAGAAATTACAGCAAAAGGGAAATTCGACTAGAAAAAAAGAAAAACAAATGTAGAGAGGAGGAACTTGCTGAGAATTTTCAGCAGAAAGAATGAGTGTGCAAGAAATTTGGGTAACTCCCCATTCCCTTAATTTACTCCACTAAGCACTCCACCATCAGAATTCCAGACCAACTCAAACACTCACAAGGTATTAGAAGTAAAAATAATGCCTTTGCTCAGACTTGAACCTCAGACCTCCCTTACTCCAAGACTTCTCTTAACCACCAGACCAGCAGGCCCATTCTGTCATATTTTAACCAACTTTTTCTTATAAGTCTAATTACCCAAAAGTGGGCTTTATTCATAAAAAATCAAAATTTCCCCAAGTTGTGACTTGAACTTGGGACCTCCCTAATACACCTAGGGCACATATCTATTAAAGCAGACAATTATTTGTGTCAAATTTATGCAGAAACATATTCAGACAATTTCCTTGCTATAAATTCGCAAAAATAAAAAATAAGGAAATTTAGGGCGTTAAACCCTCAACGAAACACCGATAATAACCCGTTAGACCCAAAAATCTATGGATTTTAGACATATTCTTGGGCTGTTTCCAATCTAGCACAACTTCAATCTTTCTAGGATTGACTAAATCCCCTTAGTAGAAACTACATGTCCCAAAAAAGTCACTTCACGTAGCCAGAATTCACACTTGCTGAACTTACCGTACAACTATTTTTCACGGAGGGTCTGAAGTACAACTCTAAGATGTTCGTCATGCTTATTCTCAGTCTTAGAGTATACCAATATATCATCAATGAAGACCATGATGAACTGATCCAGATACAGTTGGAATACACGGTTCATCAGATCCATAAATGCTTTCGAAGCATTTATCAGACCAAATGCCGTCGGAGCATTTATGGTCCCATCCTTCTTCTTAATGAACAGAATTGGTACTCTCCATGGAGACACATATTAGGCAGATGAAACCACGGTCTAACAGCTCTTGAATTTGGGCCATGAGCTCTCTAAGCTCATTCGGTGCCATACGGTAAGGAGTGATTAATACGACAACGCCTAGGAGTGCACCTAGCTCAAGCAAGGATCCATTGGAGTTGCCCTAAGGTCTTATCACACGAGCTCGAGCCAAGCTATTCAAAGAGACCATTTCAACATTAGTCAACCAAGTGTAAGGTGAGATGTTGGCTGGACACATCGAGAGAGCTTGGACTAACTTCACAATATCGCCTTGCAACCTCTTGCAAGCCGAACTCACCTCAAACTCAACTCTTTGAGCTTAATTCAGCTCAATTTAGCTCAATTGAGCTCATTCCAATCTTTTAAATTCTTGTGTTTTTATTTACTAGAATAAAATAAAAGTTTTAGTTAAATTAGTTAATTATCTTAAGCTCATAAATATATTTTGGCTATTACATGATTTTAATATGTTTATTTCAGCTAAATTTTAATGTGTCATATTTTTAAAAAAGTCATAAATGTGTCTTAATTTAAAACCTGCTTTTAATATGTCCTAGTATAGCCGAATTAAATTTGTCTCTTTTTAAAACTTGTTTTAAATGTGTCTTTGAGTTGCTGAATTGATGTGTCTTAAGATGAATTAATTTGCTGAATTAATTAGTGTAGGAACATGCTTGGAACGGCATAAATGAAAGAAGCTGATGGTTCAACTCTTCAAAGCACCACTTCATGGACTTCAATGGCCAAAGCTAAGCTACTGATTATTCTTCCTTAAGCTGACTAATTAGCTCCCCAAACCAACCTTGAAGGCTTTCACACCAGCCGAACATTCCATTTACACTTCAAGGTTGTTCAGTTTTGTGTTTTCATACACACAAGGGGCTGTTTGAATTCAGTTTACACTTGATGATTGATATACGTGATATGAAGTAATAAAATTTATAATAATGATCACACCAAAAACTAACTATTATCACGATTTTAAGGCAAGGGCACCTATTGAACAGTAGTATAGCTTAGTGGCAAGACCGAGATATCGTACCCAAGGGAACCAAAAGTACTAGTACTAGCTTTCTTTCTATTATTTAACCTAGAAATAAAAGGGGCATTTTTATGAAACTAAACTAATTATAAAACTAAACTAAGAATGCACAAAAAATTGAATTGGGGAAAAACTCTTAGGAAAAACTGATTGATTTGGATAATACTCAAGGGAAAATCTACCTAGACTTCACTTGTTATCAACTCTTGAACTAGACGATTTATTCACTTGACTTGATTCATAGAAATCCCTAATTTATGTTAATAACTCCGTCGAGGATAAGAACAACTAATCCTAGGTTGATTAACTGAAATCTCTTTCTAGTTAAAACCCCTAGTCTTGCATTAACTCGATCTATGGATTCCCTTATTAGGTTTGACCCTAATTCGATAGATTTATGTTGCCCTATGTATAGGGTTGCATGCAACTCCACTTAATTGTGTTGGATCTACTCCTATGCAGGGACTTTTGTTCCTCTACACAAGCATATTTGACTTAAATCAATATCCCGGAAATATCAATTTAAGAGTTAAAAACACAATTAAGAACAAATCAAATATTTATCATATAATTCAAGAGAAAATAATAACAAGATCTGTCTTAGGTTTCATCCCCCTCAAGTATTTGGGGGGTTTAGTTCATAATTAATAAAAAAAACATCTCAGAAGAAATAAAATAACGAAACATAAAGAACCCAAAAACCCCTGTAGGAATTTGAAGGGAGATATTTAGTCTTGAGGGAGAATTTAGCTTCTGAGATGGATCAATCAGCTTCCCTTGGAGTAATTCCTTGCTTCTACTCTCTGTGTTGGTAGAAATAAGGCACTCTTTTGTGGAAGAAAAAACAACCCTAGTAGTTGCCCCCTAGGGTCTTTATATAGAGCTTTGGAATGCCTTTCTTAGGCCTTAAGTAGCCTTTTCCGAGTAGAATTGCACTTCCTCACGACAGGGACACGCTCGTGTGCCACGATCGTGTGACTTCGATAATGGGCCATGTTCGGGTCTGTTTGGTGTGGCATGGCCGTGTGAGTCGGGGTTGGGCCGTGTTTGAGCTTTTAAGGTGGCACGGCCGTGCCGGCGAACTCTCAGGCTGTGTTGTTTATTAAATTGGGCCTAATTTCTCTGTTTTTGGCCCGTTTCTCGTTCTTTTCACTTCTCTATACTCACCTGGGCATAAAACATGAAATAGAAGGATTAAGAGCACCAATTTCCACAAATTCAATGATAATTCATCCAGAAATTAGGCTAAGCATGAGGTAAAAACATGTATAATTTATCATTTATCAATGACCATTACAATAGTCAAGCTGATCATTAATCAACCACAAGCTTTCTAGCTGATCAAGGTAACTTAATTCCAGCTCATTAAGCACTATGGCTAAACATAGACAAGGCATTTCACTCCCAATCATTTCAATTAATTTTGAACTGAATCAAGGCATCTAAAAGTTGTCCATTGACATCCTCCATGCTCAAGAAACCTTCAAGGAAGCTACTAGGAACTTTCTGAGAAGTTTCATCTCATTAAAGCTGAAAGCATTTGTCCATTTAGTTGCCCATGTGCCTATTCGACTAGCCTAGATTTCTAACTATAAATACTTAGCTAATTTCTTATTGTGGAGACTTTTGAAACTTTGAATGAAATTCTATCAATTTTTTGCTAGATTTTCTTCTCTCAAATTTTGTCCAAAGACTTAGCTTGGCTTATCTGCTAGTCTGTGGCGTTAACCTTAGTTTTTTCTAAACTTATCACTCTAATTTGAGTGTGGCATTGACAAAACTATACCTTTAGTTCTTACCTTTCTAGGTAACGGGTCAAGGTCCCAATTCTATAACCTATTCACCTTAAGGTCATATAAGTTTCTGGTCAGCACTTCATTATAATGTTGGTTCACTCTTGACTTTTAAGCCCACGTTGTTCCAATTCCATTCCATCTAAACTATCACCTATTCCTTTAATCTTCTTTGTTATCCGAACCTATAGCAACATAAACTTAACCATTTTTTAACCTAATTTTATTAACCAACTCCCTACATAGCCAAATACAAACTATGCCTCCAAATAAAATGATTCTTCTTTGTTAGACGATCGCGCGTCTAAATGACTCGACTCACTATTCCTAGGCGAGATCGCATCAACTATGGACAATCCCAAATTCCACTTCCCAAATTCCACTTCCTGTTTCAGAGGTAATCCTAGTAACTCCTCAAGAAAGACGTCCGAAAAATCCCTTACAGTTTTAATATCTCTCAAAGAAGAGTCCCTAGAAACAGAAACGCTGACATAGTCTAAGAACGTCCTGCACCTTTTCTGAACCAGTTTCTCAGCTACAAGCGTGGAGATTACCTTAGACAGATAATCCTGACGCTCTCTAATCACAACCACCTTATTATCCTCCTCAGTCCTCCGAACAACCCTCTTTGTCTCACAATCCAGTCTAACTTGATGTTTGACCAACCAGTCCATCCTCAGGATTAGATTGAACTCCCCAAATGGAAGCTCTAGCGACCCACTCCTCAAACATGCCCTAGTTCTCCTACAACATTTGCCCGGATGGCATCTATCACAGTCTTCACAAGGTTGTAATTCAGTAGGAGTAACAGGGGCTCCCACTCTAATTGGCCCATCAGATCTGGCCTTTTTCTTAGGCTTTTGTACAGAACTCGAAAGCTCCGAATCCCTTTTATTCCTACGTCTCTTACAATCCCTGTTTTGGTAATCTGTGCGTTTGACATCATCGGCGATCTTCACCTTCTCAACCAAAACAGAGAACTCGTGCTCCCTCTGTAGAGCTATCAATACCCGCAAATTATCTCTTAACCCATCCTCAAATCTGACATACCTCTCATATTTAGATGCCACCATACCTCGAGTATAGTAGCTCAACCTCAGAAATTCAGCCTCATATTTGGCCACAAATCAGTCACCTTGTGTAAGATTCAAGAACTCAAGTCTACGAGCATCCACGTAACTAGCTCCCACATACTTGCTCTGAAATGTAGTCTTAAAAAACTCTCAAGTCAGACGTTCAGGCTAAGTGCCCTCCTTAACTTTTAACCACCACTAGTATGCCTCGTCGCAAAGCAAGAAGACTGCACCCTTCAATTTCTGCTCAGGGGTGCAATATAAATCGCCCATAATCCTTTCGATGGCTTCCAACCAATACTCAGCCACATTAGGGGTGGCCCTAGTGACACCCCTAAATAGTTCAACTCCATTAGAATGGAGTCGTTCAGTTACCAGCCCTCAACCCCCAGATCCAGAATTGGGCCCATCGACCCTCTCCAATATCCTCAGTATGACCTAGGACAATGTGTCGTCCCTAGCTGTACGGTCTTGAGACCCAGTATTAGTAGCAGGCGACACTGGTGTCTCACTAGTATCCAAGTTTGGCATGCTACCCAGAGATGAAAACTCAACTCGAGCCCCTCTACGACCTCTACCTCAGCCTCGCATACCGCATCCACGGATACCTCGTGCACTACGTCCACGGACACCTCGTGAGCTCATTTTAATTTTAGAGTTTTATCTACATTAACAATTTGATGCATCAGTTTCAGTTTTGATATTTATTAACAGATGTTTTATGTAACAAATATTAGAAGTTTAGTAATGTTTTTGAAAGCTTCAGTCTCTATAAAGTTTCACTACAGTCTCAGAAAGTACTAGCTACAATGTTTTTAGAGTATGCTATTTGTAGTATTTTCACAATAACTATCTAAGTTTCAAAATACTTACAAGATCGGCACCGGAGACTCGGTGTACCACATACTTAATCCAAAATATTTCACACTATTTAAAAACCATTTCTTTACAATCAAAATTCTTAGAACCTAAAATTCAAATCAAGTTTTGTAACCTGGCTTTGATACCACTAAATGTAACACCCCAAATCCAGCCTAGATGTTATGGCCGAATCTAGCGATGTCATATGGATTGAACTTAGAAAACCACGTAGGTTGGGTAAAACATTAATTTGTTATTAAAAACAAAACATTTATGACGTATCATTTGGTTTCAAAAATGTTAATAAATTAATGGACTACCAAAACATCAGTTATAGCGGAAGCTTAGAATCCATTATATTTATTAAAAATCATTAGTGTTTAGGAAACCTTTGCTTATAGTAAAAATCGTGTTTTTTTGTTGAGTTTTGTAGTAATAAAAATCATAAACACAGTTAAAGCCCCAAATTTAAGCAAACAATCCATAAAGTCCAAATTACTAAAATTGCCCAACAAAATAAAGTAAAACCATAAAACAAAAGTGAAACAGTTTTATAATATGGGTCACCATCCAGTCCACCACTGCACCAATCTGCCTAACTCTATGGATTACCTGTATAGAATAGACAGAAGAAGGGTGAGTTTACGTAAACTTAGTGTGTAACCCCACAGAATTAAGCATGCACACATACAGAATAACATATATCAGTCAGATACAGTGTTGGGCCTAGTCTCGTTACAGATTCAGATGCAGAGTTGGCCTAAGCCCATTTCGGGTACAGATGTAAATTCAGGCGTAAACCCATCTCAGATACAGAGACAAACATGCAGACAGAATAAAAATTAGATATCCTACCCCCAGCCTCTACACACCATCTTCGACTATCCCTACACAACATGTGGGGTTTAAAACACCCACCCAACCCTAGACACCATGTTGTACCAAATACGGTACTTATCAGATATATCGCAGCTGAGCTGCCAGATAATAGGCGTAAACGCCTTTCAGAACAGTTCCTCCAATAAACATGATCCCACCCCAAACACAGATACAGAATAATCAGATATACAAATTAACATGCTTTTACTCAGATATCAAATAATCATATATATCAGTACCAGTTATGCATAGTATTTACACATAATCAGAATATCAGATCATCAGATTAAAGGGTTTAGATAGCCTTTTCTGACTGTACAGTAGGCTCACAGTCGTTTGGGATGACCTGTGCAACCCTAAGGAAGTTTTTAGAATTTTTAGCCCACATACCCGCATGGAATACTCGTGTGGGCCCACATTCTTGTGTGGCCCACACTCTCAGAGTGGCCTTGGCCGTATGGATCACACGGCCTGGCCTAGAAACCCATATGCCCGTGTGGCCTACAAGGCCCAATTTTTTCTAGCTCGTGTCTTATACGGCCACACCCAGCCACTAAACAGCCGTGTCCAGAACACGGCCTGGCCTTCATTAATCACACGGTCGTGTCATTGCACACGGCCTACCACCGGGCAACCACACACTCGTGTGGCATCGATAGAATGGTTTTTGACTTTTACCAAAACCTCATTTTCTTTATTTTCGGGTACACACCTTGTTTGTTTTTTATGCGAAAACGCTCCCGAGACCAATTTCATCAAACTAACAAAACTGACAAAAAGCTCAATTCCAGAGTTCGTCACTTACCGACTACTTCGAACAGTTCCAACTACAAATTCGTGAGAGGATAGTCCCACTCTTCTTAATTCACCGCTGCCAAAATCTGAAAAACAACTAAGAAGAAGGAAAATCCACACAAAAACATCATCAACCATTGCCACAGAAATGAATAGAACTTACCCCTTTCACTCACCTATACAGACAGAGAAATTAAGGATTTGATGCACAGCGATTAAGAACACAATTGGCGGAATTCAGGGAACAAGAAAATGTTTGGAAGAAAGTGAGAAAAGAGAAAACGGCAGAGAGGTTTTAGGAGCCAAAAAGAAAAACAAAAGATAATTAGGATCCCTTATTTTTTTACCCACTAACCTACTAACGACCCACTATCCAGAATCCAATTTTAGCACAACTCTAACCGAAAACTGACCAAAAATAATAACTTTTCCTACATAAGGACTCAGACACAAGACCTTCAACAACCTAACACTCAACTTATCCACCAGACCAGTAGGACCATTCTGATATTAAATAGAAATAAACAAATATAAGCCCACTCACCAAAAACAAGGCTTAATTCCAAAAATAACAAATATTTGCCAAACATATGGCTTGAACTTGGAACCTCTCACACACATCCAGAACATTTAACCACTAAAGCTGATAGATAGTTTGTGTCAAAATTTTACAGAAGTAGAAACAAATAATTTGGGGCGTTACAGGATTTTTCAATGATTATGAAATATTTTGAAATGAATGTTTTGATGTTACAGTTTTTCGGTAATGCTCTGTAACCCTATTCTGGTGATGAATATGGGTTAGGGGGTGTTACAATAGCTAACCCAATTGCCAAATTTATCTAACATTAATATGGTTCTAATTGTTGGAAAAAATTCGATTCAAAAAAGGTTTTCTTGCACAGCGAAAAAATAAAAATTTTGAAAATCAAGCTGATATTTAAAATTTATAGCAATAAACTTTTTCCTGAAATAGTACCTATAACATCTCGCTACTCGACCCAATTGCCAGATTCGAGTTTCAAGGTGCCGCATTCGTTACCAAAGGAACTACAATCAACAAACCGATAAACATTCAAATATAGCTAAAACATGTGTATAAAATTATACATAATCATTTTCGGGTCTTATACAAGCTTATGAAAGCTCTTTTTCTAGCTGGAGATCAAAATTGGACTGAATTGTAAAGAATACAGAGTTTTTAATTGATGTCATGACTTTGGGGTTTCCTCTTCGAAGCATGACTCTTTGGATTGGCTCGTCGTGACCTCAAAGCAACACCATCACTACTAGAATCCTGCTCTATTTCTTATCGTGACATTGAGAGTACGTTGTCGCAATGTGGCTCACTATTTTCACAAGAATCAACTTATACAAGTTTGGGAGACCTGAAATCATATATATACATATTCCATACAACCATATCAACTACTTACCAAAGCATTCAAGCTAAATTATGCACAATTGGTACTTCTAGATACCATCAAACTACCAATTACTAACATCAACTAATCAATCTAACTTAAACCGTTCATATATCCAAAACCAATCAAAATTCATTCAAGATCATAACCATAAATCTTAAGGATCAAAAACTAACTGGATGAACACATCTAAACACAAGTACAAAGCATTAGTATAAGATTATATAATATACAACTTGACCATTTGAGATATTTAGCCAAAAAAACCTAGGTACATGGTACAAAACTAAAACGTGTGAACTATACAAGCTTTAATGAGTTGAAAATGTCAGTTTGGATATTGGCTTCAATTCTTAAGGCTTTGAGAGGTACCTAAACCTGCGCATGGAGAAAATAAACCGTACATTGAACAATAGACTTAGTGGTACATTTATAATTTAAGACATAAACATATAATCTAACATTAAGAATGAGATTTAGCACAAATCATGCATGTATGTACTCAAAATTTAATCAAAACATATATCAAATGGTCAATTATAATACATTATTTATGTAATAGCCCAATTTTCAATGGTATCAAATACAGTGGTTCGAGACCACTAAATTCGATGAGTTAGTTTGAAAATTTTAATATTTAATTATTATTTATGAGTCAAGTATGACTTTAAGAAAATTTTGAATTAGTAAATTTGTGGTTTAAAAGAATTTATTAGGTAAATTAGGTTGAAAACTAGGAATCGAGACCTCGATTTCATAACTGAGTCGTAAATATTTTTATAAATATTTACGGAGTGTCATTGGGTTAGTATTAAAATTTTTTTTAAAAAATTTTAACGTTTTGATGGCTAATTAATTAAAAAGGACTAAATTGGAAAAAGTGCAAAACTTGTTAAAATGATTAAATAACTTAAGTGGTAAGGAAGGGAGGACCAAAAAGGCAATTATACATTGTAGAAGGCGGAAACGGTTTGTGCAAAGAAAAACCTTGAAATTTCATGACTTAGGGGCAAAATGGTCATTTGGGAAATTAAAGTAAAAATAAAAATAAGTGACCAAATTGAATCTAGACATTTCTTCATCAATCTTCAGCCAAAAACAACCACAAAAGGTCCTCCAAAAGCTGGTTTTTCATATTTTTACTACATGTGAGTTCAATTCTTTCTTTTTTCTTGAAGTTTTTGTGTTTTTGAGACTTTTACAATTAGGTCCAACTATCTATTTCATTAGTTTTTGATTTCATGGATAATTTTGAAAGTTACCATTGATTAGTGCTGGATGTTTATTATGAATTAATGTGGAATTGAAGCTTTAATTTTGTTATATGATGATTTTATCAAGTGATTTCACTAGAAATTGATTTTAGGACCAAATTGTAAAAAAGTTAAGAATTAGGGTTTGGTGTTTAAATTCTGAATATCAAAGGCTAAAGAATTAGGGTTTGGTGTTGAAATTCTGAATATCAAAGGCTGTATAGTAGCGTAAAATAATTAGATAAAGTTTTAACTGAGAAAAAATAGCTTATTTGGTAGGAAAATTGATAAGGGACTAAATTGTAAAAATTGTAAAAGTTAGGGTAAATGTGTAATTTTGACAAATTGAAGGGCATAAATTGTGAAGTGAATTAGAAGTGAATTAGATGCTAATGAATGAATATTTTTATATTATAGATCAAGAACCCGAAGAAAATTGTGAAAAAGGGAAATTAGCTGAATAGTCTCTGAATTACAACAAATTTTCAAATTGGCCCAAGTAACTTCATATGGTTAAAATTTCATGATTAATTATTAATTTACAAATGATATAACGTATTATTTCATATTTTTGTTATTGAATTATGATTATTGTAAATATATGAAAATTTAATTGAAAGTTTAAATTAAGTGGAACGCAGGATTGAGTACGATCGTTCCGTGACGCAAGATGAATTGACAGATTAGACCATATTTGGGCTATGTCATTTTAGTGGAAAGACCATAACTAGGTTATGGCATTATGAACATAAGACCATGGTTGGACCATGGCAGTAAATGTATACGTGTAAGACTATAGCTGGGCTATGACATCCTAAAGATAAGACCATAATTGGGTTATGGCATTTTGAATGTAAGACCATTGCAAGGCCATGGCAATACATGTGTAAGACCATAGTCGAACTATAGCATAAAGAAAAAAATGTACTCAAATCTGTAAGACATTCTCTAATTTGACAAGTAATGGTAAGTGTTATATGGAATTAACGTGGAAGAATATAAGTGGATATTGATATTGAGCTCAATCAAGTGAATTTTATTAATTGAAATTATGATTGGTAGGAAATGTTAATGAAATGCTTATTTAATGAATTATTGTTGTAGCATGTTCAATAAGATTTATTTTAAATCCAATGAACTTACCAAGCTCTATTAAGCTTACTTGTGTCATTGAATGTTCTTTGTAGATCTTCAAGAAATTCGGACGATCGGATCAACACATCAAACCACACTATCCAGATTGCTCTGGTAGAATTTGTTATACATATTATGGTTTATATGGCATGTATAGAGTTTAATTAAAAAAGAGTTAAGCTTGAAATATGGGTGTGGATGATATATATATTTGTATGCATGTAGTAGAAGTAGATTTTAGTAAATCAATGAACGAAGTTGTTTGGGGTAAGTTTATGCAAATGAGTTATGTGATGATATATTATGTTTAAAATATGATTTTTGGCTTGTGTTGAGTTTCTTGGTTGAGATATTTTAGTGTATTTAAATGTTAAGTGCATGTTGATAATAAAAAGGGTGAGAAAAGTGGCCTATAAATGGCCTATTTTCATCCACATGGGCAGAGACACGGGTGTGTGTCTTAGCCGTGTGTGACACACGACCTGGCACATGAGTATGTGGTCTGGCCGTGTGTCCCCTACACCTTGAAATTCCAAAACAGAATGCTTAGTATTTTTCAGACAGCCTAGCACACGAACGTGTGGCTTGGCCGCGTGACTGTTGTACCTTAATGTTTTGCAAGTCAAAGAGTTACACGGGCTAGGGACACGACCGTGTGACCTACTTCATATACCATACGGCCCAGGACATGGGTGTGTCGCTCACACGGCCTGACCACATGGGTGTGTAACCCCTACACCTAGGAAAAATTTTGAAATTTTAAGAAAAATTCTCTGAGTTCCCGGTTTAGTCCCGACTTGTTTCTAATACATGTTTTGGGCCACGAGGGCCCTAATAAGGGACTTTACGATAAATTTTCTGACATGTACAACAAAATAATATAAAATGTTTGTATTCATTCTGTAAGTTCTGGTAATGCTCCATAGTCCTATTCCGGCAACGGATACGTGTTAGGGGTGTTACAATCTATCTATCTATATATAAGCGTACTAATATGTCATTAACCAACCTATTCAAAAATATTCAGAAATGTTCAATTCTAACTTGATCACTAATTATCAATCATACAATACATTTAAGAATTAAACATAAAAATTTATATAACCATGCCATTTAATTCAATTTTAAAGTCTACCGACTCATCCATATTTGTTCTGGCACCCAGACCTCATTTCGACTAATTTGCAAGTTGAATCACTAACTTTTTCAAAATACAAACTATATTCAATTATAACATTGATTTCATAACATTACTAATTCCATTTTCAACATTATAATCATACTTATAATTTATAACCCCTATTAACCTGACTCGAACTCAGACAGGCACTCAAATTGTCTAACCAACACACCAAACTGGCATCGAAGTGCATTATCATATTAGTTGAAATAAAGGAAACTGGCCCGTAAAGTGCATACCGACGCATGAAGCGCATATTGGCGAACTTAGTGCATACTAGCACACAAAGTGCATCCTGGGGCGTAAGCCCATAATCCTATAAACAATCTAATCCTATGACATGCTAACTATATTTGACACAACTTGAACAACTAATAGAGTACCAATGTTCAATTTCATTTCATCATCAAATGCATATATTTCATATTATATAACATATTTCATTCCAATTGCAATATCTTATATCACAAATTGAAGTATTTCATGCCATTTTCCATTTTATTTATTTTAATCTCCTATCTCGATAATCCATACCAAACTCAATCAAAACATGTCATACTACATATACTCATATTGAAACTCCCATATATAGAAAATATGAAAATGTAATTAACAAAAATGACCTTAAATTATAAATGTACAAACTAAGATTTCGCGCGTCACTCATTAACGATTTTCGTTTTTCCTTTCCCTCTCGACGATTCGTTGTTGTTGTTAACTACGAATAATTATAAAACATATCACACTATCAAATTCTAATCAAATTAGAATCAAACATCAAATTTCACATATTTTGCAAATTATTCAATTTAGTGCTTAAAATTGAGACGAGCATAACTTCTAATTTAGAGCCTCATATTAGAATTCAATTTTACCAAAACTCATTAAAGACCCTCTATTTGCTATGCTTACCAACATTTCATGACAGTTTTTCATTTTATTCATTTTAGTCTCTATTGTACGAAACTAACAATTAAGCTTTACAATTTAGTCATTTTCATATACTAAGCTTAATTTCTAACAATTTAACACCTAAATCATTCAATTCTCAACCATTGAAACTTTTTAAAACTTTAAAATTTTTGCAAATTGGTAAATGGGCTAGCTAAATCAAGCTCTCATGATTCAATTTCCATAAAAATTAATGAAAAATGGCTAGGGACTTAATTGGAATTAGGGCTACAAGCTTCAAACGTAGAAAAAAAATGGTGTTTTCCTTTTTTGTTTCTCCTTTGGTCGGATGAGGAAGATGTAACTCTCATATCTTTTTCCACTAATTCCATCTTATACTTATTAATCATGGTTTCTTATTAATTAAACTTTTATTATCTTAATTTAATCACTACATGCTTTACCGCCTAGTAGCATATATTTAAAATGGTTTATTAGCCATTTTGGCCCTATGGATAATTACAATTCAAGTCCCAAGCCTTATTCTAATTAAATTTCTATAGTGATTGGACTTTTACAACTTAGTCCCTGAGCCTTAATTACTCACAAATTCGGTTAAATCACTAAACCAAAATTCAATTCATCAATATGATAACCCCATAAATATTTCTATTAAATATTTATGAACTCAATTTATGGAAACGGGATCCCGAAATCGCCTTTTCTAACACCATTAGAAACTAGGTTATTACAATACATGTTCTTTAAGTGAGACGGATCCTAGAAATTCTCAGTTTTAAACTGAACGACCTTCTCCACTACTCTCGTACCACAAACTAACTCGAGTGTGAGCTCAAACAATTTCAAATAAAACACAGAATAAAAAATAATTTTCTTACTTTCAGTAGAAAAGTAAATCTCTCTCTCTAATAAAAACTTGTAGAATTGTTAATCCCAAAAAATAGAATTCATACTTAGAAAGAAATTCTAACTTATTTTTAGGCAGAACAAAATATCTTAAAATTGTGTGTTTTTAGCCTTACCAGTGCATTCCATTTATAGGGAGAGATAGTGAAACCCTATTTGAATTAGTAGAATAAAAATAATATTTATTCAATAGAAAAACAATCCCATAGTTTAATTAGGAGAGATAGGGGCAAATAACGCTAGTTATTTTACTAGTGTTGTTGCCCTTCATACTTGTTATGAGGGGTTTTTGGGCCTCTCCTGAGTCAGATCCAATTATGCCTGCTTTTTAAACTTTTAACCCAACACTTTATAATTTAATCCAACCAATACATATTTTTCTATTTCTCAAAATAAATATTATTTATTAAGTTAATTTTAAATAATTATTTTTAAATTAAATAATTGTCTCAATCCAATTCTAATTTCGTTAAATCATGTCAACTTTACCATAAAAGAATCTACGAGAAAATATATTTAAATTTCTACATTTAACGGGTTCACAATGACCAATTAATTTAATTCCATTTTCAAACTTCAATTAATTAAATAATAATTTAAAAAAACTTAAATTAATGAGAAATTGCATTCATTTCTAAATGTAGAAGTCCAATCGCTGTTGAGTTTTAATTAAGGAAAGACTTAAAGACTTGAATAGCAATTATCCAAAGGGCGAAAATGGTTTAATTAAGTGAGAGTTAGTGGATGATGATGAAATTTTCATTAAATTAAAATAATAGATTGATTAACATAATTAAGCTTGATTAAGTTAAATTAAATTAGATTAATTAAACCTAATCAAAGTATAAATATTAGAGAAATGGGAAAAGATGACAACCACCATTATCTACAAAATAACTATGATTGAGTGTTAGCATTTGACCATTAATAAGGTTAGAAAACCAAGCTCTTTTCTTGTAATTTTTATAGTTTTTTTTAATCATGTGAGTTTGATTGAGCTAACCCATGTAACGACTCAAAAGTTAGTGGTATAAAAAATTATGATTTTGGGACCTCGTTTTTGTAAATCGAGACTATAAATATTTTTATTTAATACTTTTGGAGTTATTTTATAAGTGAATTGAATTTTGGATAGACAGTTTTGTCAAATTAGTGATTAATTGTAAAATTTCAATCACTATAGAGTTTTAATTGTAAAATTTCAATTAATCCAAGGTCAAAAATGGAAATTAAACCATTTGAGTGCATAGTGGATGATTCATGAGATATTTTCACTATAATTTGGTTATAAGTTAAAAGAAGAATAAATAATAATGTAAAGTAAATTAAAACAATGTGGAATGAAAGAGAAGATTACATCTTCCCCATTCATCCCAATTGGTTATTATTTTTGAAACCTTAGAAAAATCGGCCAAGATTCATTTCTTATGCATGGTATGTTTTTCAGGCCCATTTCTAGTAAATTTTATATTTTTGAAATTGTTGCAGCTTAATCTATCTAGAATAGGGACTATTTTGAAATTATGTAAAAGATTTGAAAACTTTCCATTGATATTCTTGAAGCTTTTTAGTTGTTAATCATTTAGTTTGAAGCTTGATGATGAATTTGGATTAATTTGTAAAATGATTTTGTATAGTTTTGAGCTTAGGGATTAAAATGATTAAATGTTGAAATTTGCTTGGTTTTCTTATAAAATTTCAGAATTAGAGGGATGTATAGGGATAATTAAGAATTTTGCAATATGGGGTAGGGATTAATTGTGAAAATAAATTTGTTTCGATTTTAGGGGCTAAATTAAATAAAATGCAAAAATTTACGGCAATTGTGAAAAATGTTAATGAGAAGTCATATGCATCAAATGAATTGTTATAAAGTATTTTGGACTGATAATTGAAATAAAAATTACTTTATAGATCAAGATCCGATAGAAAATCGTGGAAAAGAGAAAATTGTTGACTAGTCCCTGATATTGTTATTTCTGTAGTTTAGCTTTGGTAAGTACATACGGTTTAGTTTAGTATAATTTGAAATTCTATATTGATTTGTGAGTTGTGATTCATTAAATATACATGTATAATTGAATTGTCACAAATTAATACAAGGTGGGAAAATGATTGAATTGTAAAGTGATATACGATTATATGTATCGAGCCTGGATGATCATAGGATAGGATACAATTGGCATGCCAATAGATTATTTTGTGCGTTATACAAGATTGACTTGTGATGAGATGATGATTCGTGACTTGTTATTGTACACTGAATATACCAAAGTCCGGCATTTGTTACAAATTACCGAGTTATATTTATAGTGATTTTGGCATGTTTCTAGGGGCAGATATAAAGCCTACGAGCTTGGAACTTGGTGCCTAGACATGTTTTTAGAGGGATGTTAGCCTACGTGCAAGGCTGTAACATTCTCAAAACCCCCCTTTGTAGTAAATAATATGGGATAAAATCTTAATGAAAAAAAAAAGTATAAGATCAATGAAAAAGAAAGTTGCAAGATATCAAAAGAAAGTTATATCAAGAAGCAAGACATAATGTATTAAATTAAGGAATGGACTAAATTGTAGATATGTGAAAAGTTTTGTGGCATAAGTATAACTATGGAAAAGTTGAAGTGAATGGTCGATAGTGCAAACATTTTAAAGGTAGAAGGATCTAAAAATTAAGGAAAATGGATTAATAAAGACCGAATTGAATAAGCGAAAAAAGTATAAAGGACTAATTACAATTTTACCAAATTAAGTGATGAGTCAATGATGGAAATGTTGGAGATATTTTGATGATATTTTATAATTATTTAATTAGATAACTATTACTTCATTAATATTTTAATGAGATATTTTACTAATATTTTATTATAAATAGCAAGTATAAAAGGAGAGGAAGATGAAAAAAGGAAAAAAGAAAAAAGAACAACAAAGAATCCTCACATCTTTCCAACGTGAGTGAGGGGGAGGGAAGAAGAAAACTTTGTTATCTTTACAATTTGGTCCTTCCACCAAAAATCCACCATTTTCACCTAGAATTTCAAGGAACTTTCATAATCACTAAGAGAGAAAAGTGATAAAGAAACTATGGGGAACAAGAAAATCACCTTGGATTCAAGAAAATGGAAGTTGGAGGAGAGAAAAAATCAAGTTAAAGTTTGAAATCAATAGAACAATATAAGAACATTAAGATTTCAATATATTTTTAAGTTTGATATTATTGAAAAAGCATGAAAATGATGTCAAAGTAGAGTTTTCTTATATAAGGTTTTATGTTCTTGATATGTTAGTGAAGGAAAATAAGAGGAAATGATAATAAATATTGTAGAGAAAGGAAAGGAGGGTGTTGTAAACTTGGTCATCAATATTTTGCACTAAAATAGTTTTGGACGACAGTAGTAATTTGAATTTGAAAATTCATCCAAAATTTTATAAATTTAATTAGAGGTTAATTAAAATATGAAATTAAAGCCTATTGAGTCTAGTTTTACATAAAAGAAACGATGTAAGTAAAAAAATTTCATCTTATGAGATATATGAATTTTTGTGAGATAAGGTCAGATTGATTTTGGGTTCCCCTATTTTGACTTTGGAAAATCATAAAAAATTATCAAAAAATTATTAGGGGTTTAAATTTATATTTTTAAATTATTAATGAGTTTATTTTAATAGAAAAAATGGAAACATCATCCAAACCCCTTACTAAGAGATAATTAGTTTTTAGTAAAGAAAGGTCAAAGTCGTCAAACAGTAGAACAATGACAAATTTGAAGAATTTACTGTACTTATTGGCTAAGTTATAATTTTCAAAATTTATGGTAAAAATACATTTAATTCTAGTTTCAAAAACATCAAGCAGTTCTTAATATCTAATTTTGTAGCTCAAGATATAAATAATTTAGTGATTATGATTTAAGTGGACAACTTTGATATGAACATATAAGTACATAGTGGAATTATAGAAAATGTTACATATAAGCATGTTATATACTAAAAGCTCAAGATTCTAACAAATATATACATAAAGGATGTGGAATGGAGAGGAGGAGGAGGAAAAATATATAAATATATATATAGTAGATGAATTTGAAATGTTTTGAAATGGTTGTAGGTGATGGAATGATTAATACATGTGAGTATGTTTAAACGAATTAATAAAACAATAAGTGAATAATTGTTAATCGATGTGATATTGAATTCTTTGTTAAAATTTTATGAAGAATTAAATTAATTGGCACAATTTAGAAATAAATATGAAATGTACATAAAGTGGGTAAACTAATTTTGCAAAGTGCAACTCCTCTAATGGTCTTATTTGTAAAACTTTAATATTTGTGTTAATTTTATAAACTTTGTTATCTTTAATTGAATATCATGTTTTTATGAGGACTTGAGATTATAAATAGATGTAAGTGGATGATATGTAAAATGAAGTGGCCATTATGATATCTGAATATGGTTTAAGTAATGATATAAAATAAATAAAAATAAAGTGTGGAACTTGTAGAAAAATAGAGATGACATCATGATGACAAGTTCGTCATGTCATGACGTGGAAACTACAACATCACGACAACAATTCAAAATTTTTTATGAATTTTACAATTTGGCCTTTGATCAATTGTGGATGTTTTAGTGAGCTCTTTTAACTCACAATTAGTTCTACTGTAAATTTAATTATTACTAAAATTTGTAATGCCTCGAATTTTGGGCCTAGAGGTATTAGGTCTTAAGCAGAGGGACAGTGAGAAGTTTGTACATATGTAGTGAGTTGTGCAAGTTAGTGACAAGAATGGACCTGCTGGTCTGGTGGATAAGTAGAGTGTGGGTGTAATAGAGTCTTGCGTTTGAGTCCTAGTGTGGACTTTTTATTTATGTTATTTAGTTATTATTTTATTTTTAATAATTATCTGATATTTTGTTATGTTTTAATGATTATTTGGGATTTATTTTATTTGGGAAAGTTTTGGGGGATTGGATGTTCCTTTTCTTTTGCTCTTCTCTATTCTTCTTTTTGCTTTTTGACATATTTTATCAAAAACAGTTTTAATTGCGATCACTAGGATTATTTCTCCTCTGTCGTCGTCTCCTTCATTAGCAAACAAGTGTGGGATTCAAACTGTAACTACGTTTCTATATTCTTTGTTGATTTTACAAATTTCTGTTTGGATTTTCCTTATTGGATGCTAACCCCTTTTTTTGAGTTTTTAGATGTTAAAAGTGAAGGGAAAACGTAGTTTCTGATATATGTTGATAGGGTGAAGATAGTGGGCAATTCTGGCGGCCTAATAGTGGTTTTTGGGGTTGAATTAGGGCGGTTTTGTAGCCTCCCCGACGACCACATGGTACACGCCCATGTGGATTTGGGAACTAGGGTTTCAGGCCAATTTTAGGTGCCACACGGCCTGACCACACGGGCATATGGTAGATTTGGGGATTTTTGTTGGAATCCACACGGCTGTGTCCCATGGCACACAGGTTTGTGAGGTTAGGAATTAGGGATTTGGAGTCACACAGCCTAGCCACACTGCCGTGTGACAAATTTGGGAAATTAGAGTTCCCACACGGGCATGCGCTTCGGGGTACACGGCCGTGTGACTGATTGGGGCCCTAGGGATTCCAAACGGGCGTGTGTTAGGGGATACACGGCTGTGTCTGATGGCCATACGGGCATGTGACACCTTCACACGAGCGTGTCTGCCCTACACCCTAAACTAGTGAAATCAGACAGTGAGTTACACGGCCTGTTCACATGGCCGTTCCCCTGCACCACACAGGTGTGTGCCTCTGTCACGCGACTGTGTGCTACCCTTTATACAAGCATTCGAATCCCCACATGGCCTAGATTGCTCTACATGGTCAGAGCATACAGGCGTGTGGCCCTAACTCGCCAAATTCTGATTTTCGGGCAAATCGAATGCCTTTGTGAGTCTATGTGTTCTGACCCCTCAACTAAGTTTACTGAGGGTGAATATGACCCTATTCTGACTTTGATTTATGTACTGCTTGCAATTGGTTGTATGAAATGATAGGAACTGAATTTGAGTGCATATGTAACGCCCCGAATTTTTGGCCTAGAAGTATTAGGTCTTGAGCATGGGAATAGTTAAGAGGCTACAAATAAATATTTAGATGTGTAAGACAGTGTCACAAATAATTGACTTCTTGAGTGGTTGAGTGTTCTGGGAGTGTCTGAGAAGTCTTGGGTTCAAGCCTGGGCATGTGCAAAAAATTTTGTTTTTAAAGGAATAGGCATTGTCTCTAGGCAGTAGGCTTTTAAGTAAATAAGGGAAAAACATGGCAGAAAAGAGCCTGCTGGCCTAGAGGATAAGTGACGTGTCATCTATGTTTAAGGACTGAGGTTCAAATCTTGGTGAGCGCAGTACAGGGTTTTATTTTGCTACTGTGCCATGGGAGTGTTGTGGTTTGACTGAAACATTGAAGTGGTTGAGGGGAATTTGAATTGAGTTGTTGAGGGATTAGTTTGAGTCATTTGAGGAGGGAAATAAGGAATTTTTGGTGTGTGGGGATAGTGTATGGTTGGTAGTGAGGGTTTTTAGGAGAGTTTTAGGGGATGTGGTGAGTGGTGGTGTAAAACTGGTATTCTTTTTCCAAGATTTCGGCACCCTCTCTCCAAATTTCCTAGTTGCTGATAGCAATTCCTTCCTCTCTTGGCTGAAATTCCTCCGAGTGCATCCCTTCTCTCTTTACTATTTTTTCTCTCTGTCATTCCTCTCAACTCCCTGGCAGCCACTTCTGATTCTACACTGATTATTGTTATTTGATTCCACTGATTGTTCTACTCTCCTATTCTTCCCCTTGTTGCTACCGAAAGTCTATTAATTCTTGCTAAATTTTCAGACGTTCTTTCTACTCTCTTTTCTTGCCTAGTTTTGGCTCTTGCTGCTATCTTTCTTTTGCTCCCTCTTAACCTTGTGTTATTAAATTGTACCTGCAACTTCTTTTCCCTTTCGCGTTGCAGTAAGTTACTGGAGTACTTTTGTTATAGTTATTTAACCGATTGGTGATGAAAGTTGTGGTTCCTTTTGTTAAGAGTAAATCACGATCTGAGGGTGGCTAGTCAATATATGAGTGTAGAAGAACCACCGTATTCTGTCGAAGGTAAAGTGAGGATTTGGAGAGTCGATTGACTTGTACTTTCATTCAACTTTTTGTTACTATCACCTTTTCTTTGACAAACTTTAACTTTATAGTATTGCGGTACCTCATCAAGTACGGGTTGGATGTTGATATCATTTTGACAGGGGAAAATCGTTTTGATTGAGGCTGCTTGTGTGAAGATTAGCACTTTGCGTTCGGAGTTTCGAGGTAGGTACCGGGTGTTTGTAATAGAGGCATATTTGGTTTTGTGCTAATTATTATCAGGAGTTGAGACTAACAATTTAGGTAAATGATCTCTGTTAGGTGTGTTTGCTACAAAACCATGATAGGTGTGTAACAGTACTTTGTAGACGGTAATCGGTGAAAAAGCTGAAAAAAGTGTGTAACCACACTGATATTTCTCATAAATCGGCAAAAGCCGAAAAGCCAGAAAATAAGATCTTAACGCTATATGAGCATGCGATCGCTCGTGTGGTAATCTAAGCGCATGAAACAATGGCGCTCGACTGTAGAGGCCGCCATGAGCGATCTCATGGGCTTAGGCTGTTTTGGGCCATGTTGGGCCGAAATGGGCCGTGTGGGCCCAATGGGCTAGTAAGCCCCATACGGGTAAACCACATAGAAGTGTGGAAGAAATTGGACCCGGCTGTGTCGTTCACACGGCCAAGGTCATTTCTAGGCTTCATGGGCTACACGAGCGTGTAGGCTCACTTGGGCTGCATAATAGGCTTTGGGCCCATTTTCACTGTTAGTCTGTTAGGGTTGCACGGTCGTCCGAGGCGACTGTGGACCTACTGTTGGGTTGGTAAGTATACCTAGACCCCAAATTGATTAAATGACTGATATGCCTTTAGAGGTAAAATGATTCCTATGCCCCTTTAAGGCAAAATAACCGATATACCCCTATTAGGTAAAATGACTGTTATGCCCCTATAAGGTAAAATGATCGATATACCCCACCGTTATGCCCCTTAAGGTTAAATGACTACTATGCCCTTATAAGGTCAAATGATTAATATACCCCTATAAGGTAAAATGACTGTTATGCCCCTATAAAATAAAATGACCGATATACCATTATTAGGTAAAATGACTGCTATACCCTTATAAGGTAGAATGGCCGATATACCCCTATAAGGTAAAATGACTTTTATGCCCTTATGTTATGTATGCCTGCATTTGAGCATGCCACGTTATATGTATGTTGCATCCATGTATGATATTATGATACGATACATGACATGTTGCATAGGGATAGGATTATTATTTTGGAGGAAGTGTACTGTACTGAAAAGGTCGCACGGGTCACCCAAGACGACTGTGGACCTACTGATGGCTTTGTGTCATTCATATTACTAGTAAGGTTGCACGGGTCGCCCAAGACAACTGTGGACCTATTGATGGCTTTGTGTCATTCATATTACTGGTAAGGTTCGACAGGTCACCCAAGACGACTGTGGACCTACTGATGGCTTGGTACCGTACATATTACTGGCAGCTTTGCTGCAATATTGTTTAGTGCCGCAACTGGTGCTAATCTTGGTGTGTAGTGCTGGGTGGGTCGATTTTATCCCCACATGGTGTGATGGGTTGGACGGAGTTGGTGTGCAGGGTTGGTGGGCATGTCATATATTACCTGTTTCTGATATTCTGTTACTGTTACTGTAATGGGCTAAGGCCCACACTAATACTGATACTGTAACGGGCTCAGGCCCAAACTGCATTTATCTATTGTATGATTGACTATTTTTTGTTAGGGGATTACACACTGAGTTTTCGTCAACTCACCCCATTTGTTTTTACTATACAGGTAATCCCCAGTCTTAGACGGACCTGCTTTCACATTTGACTTTTTATTTACATTAACTTTGGTTTGGGTATTTGTTGTAATAAGGCCTCTCTAAAGTTTTAACTTTTAATTTGGGATTTTTACTTGCTTGGTATAAATTGCTAGTATTAGAACTCAGGTTTTTAAAAAAGGACAATGTTTTTACAAAACAAACACAAATACGCAACTATTTTAAAAGAAAAGCTTCCGCTATAAACAAGATTTTAAAATTTAATAACGTTTTAAAGAAAGTAACTTTTGATAATAACACAAGGTTTTAAATCATCTTTAAATGCATACAAAGAGGTTTACTAAAGGTTGGGTTTTTTAAACAAAAACACGTTTTAAAAGTGAATAACTTTTCAACGATACACGTTTTGAAAATGAACGACTCGTTTTGGAGTCTTCGCTTAATAACAAATTGATTAATTGATTTTGAGGTTTCCAACGACAACGATATTATGTTTTACAAAAAACACTTCAATGTGACGCCGCCAGATTCGACCATAACATTTAGGTCGGGTTTGGGGTGTTATAGCATAAGTGTGCACGTTCCTGAAACCGATTGATTGCTTCTGAATGACTATTTCTGAGTGACTGTTTCTAGATGATTACTTCTGAATGACTGTCTGGAATTATGTTCTGAATTGGTGCATCTGCATTCATACATTTGCATACATCCATTTGCATAAACCATCTTGGCTTGGGGTTTTGAAGAGAAGAAAGACTGATTTAATCTGGCAGTTCAACTGCATAGATGATCATCGTTCCTGAGCAACCCGGGATGACATCATATAGATGGTAAAGCGGTTTACCGCATTGCACTGTACTGCATGTATGTTAGCTTTGTTGCGTACTACTATTTGTTCTAGCAGTTTATACTACATGTCTATACCGCGGTAATCTTTATTGCACCGTACAGCTTATACACTAGCATTGTTGCATAATATACGAGATTGGTAGTTTATCTGCACACTGTAAGCCCCAATACGCAGAGGGTCGAGGGCAATCCCAATACCTTGAGGGTTGTGGACAATACTGATAATCATCAATGCCGGGCAACCTAAGATGATATATCTGAGGATCTGTACTGAAAGGCTCTTAAGCCTGATATACTGGCAGCTCAGCTACAAATTTCTGTTTAATGCCGCAATCGGTGCTAATTGTAAGTGTAGGGATGGGTGGGTTGATTAAATCCCCGTAGTAAGTGTAGGGTTGGATGAAGTGGTGTGTTGGCTAGATGGGTAGGTTATTTCATAACTCATTTGCACTCATATGCATCTGATTGAACGTGATACTGTGATAGAATGTGACTCTACTGTGTGACTACAATATCGAATTGTCTGTTAGACTGAAACAATTGAATGTCTGATTGACTAAAATGTCTGATAGTATTATTTGACTGAAAGGCACTTGTGCCTAAGAGAACCTTGTGGACTTGACTGCGACTGTCTGAATAAATAGTTAATATGATGAGCTAAGGCCCAACTGGTACTGATTCTGAAAAGGGCTTAGGCCCAGATTGTGACTGTGAGAATTATTGCTACTATGTATGTTTGAGCCATATGACTGTAAAGTTACATATAGGGTAAGTTGATTATAGGTGAATATGCTCAACTGTCGCCTGACGGTAAGGTTTGCTTTGCATATATCGATCGATTCTGTATAGTTCGGTAGGTTGTTTCTGCTTTGCCACTGAACCTTTTAAGCCTTTGTATGTTGTTTTGTTCTAGTTTCGAAGTTTTACTAGTTAGATCTCACACTGAGCTTGAGTAGCTCACCTCCTCATCTGTTTCCCCTTTTAGGTACAGTTTTGGATTCTTGATGTTGGACTCAGTATGTGGAGGTTTCGGACAGTTTTAACAAATTGGAAGACCAATTTGTAACTTTATGGTTTTATAATTAGTTTTGAACTGTAAGAATTTATACTGTTGTGGTATAGTTTTTGATTTATGTTTTATTTTTCTATATTAAACGGGTTTAAATTGAGTTTCATTGCAAACTATTACTGTGTGATTATTAAACGTTTTCAAATAATATTGTTTCACTGAGATAAAATGTTTTGTTAAATTTTCCTATGATCACTTTGGTGATCAATGTAGCATTCTGAATTCGGTCTAGTCTTCTAGGCCGGGTTTGGGGTGTTACAAAATTAGTTAATGATCTACATTATTTAAATAATATGATAAATTGATCTGAAATTTTCAGTAGTTGCTTCGGCAACGAATGTGACATACTGATGCCTTAACTAGACGATCAGGTCGGGTATGAGGGTGTTACAAAGACACTTGGTGCTTAGGCGTGTACTTGGTTGGATTGGCTCGGTTGAGCATTTTGGCGTGTTTTGCGTGGATAATCGCATTCCCTTATCTGTTCATGTAGCTCATCAGGCTGAATTTCAATGGTTAAATGACATGATGTTAATATGTACTTGATATTTGGTTATAATGCATTTTTGATGACTTGTATATGTTTACATAATTTCTGATATTATATCGTGACTTGATAATGAATGATATTGTACAAATGAAATGATTCAATAGCTCGTCTATATAGAACTCACATATTGAATGGTTGTGGTTGATAGGGTTAATGTTAGTTAATGATTTTTTAATTATTAAACTAAGTTTATACAGTATGTTATATAATTTTAACCTATGAACTTACTAAGCTCCTTGAAGCTTACTCGTGTTATTTTTCCTGTTTTCTTGTAGATATTGTTTTGCATAACTGGGTGGTTAGATCAAGCTGAAGATCACACTATCCAACTATCTTTCGGTAGACTTTGAAACCGTTTATTTTGGGATATGTGTCATGTAATAGGAGTATCTTGTATTTGTTTATATGTGTTCTTCATAAGTGGCATATTTTGTGCTTGTATATAAGTTAAGTGTATGTGGTAAATGATATGGTGGATCATAGCTTGGGTTAGAGATTAGAATGTGATATTTGCTTGATATGTGATGGAATATATATATAGGATGGAATGAAATGCATATAGATGAATTAGTTGTGATAGGTAATGTTTGAGTAGGAAATACTTTGGTTGGAGTTGTTTTGGAAGCTATGAATTGGTATATATGTATGGTTTTCTTTTGATAGCTAATATATGGTGCATATGCTTTGAAAAGGAGTGTTAATTGGCGATTGAATTATAACATATTGTCACCTTATATGGCCTTATTTAAATAAGTTTGAACTTGGTAGAAATTGAAGTTGAATGTTAGACTTCAATGTTGTTTGTGATGGTGTCGTATGACATATTGGTTAGAATTAGGTAAATGACATGTTTTGGTATGTTTTTAGTGTGATTTGAATATGTTGAATGAGTGATTAATGACATACTTGTGGTCTAACTAAGCATGAAATCATATGACTTGCATTTGAAGGTAAATTTAAGTTCACATGGTTTGACACACGATAATGTGCTTCACATGGGCATGTGGCACGGCCATGTACTTTGTAACACCCTAACCCATCTCTGTTACCAAATTAGGGTTACAGAGTATTACTGAGGAAAATAAAACATTTAACTTCACAAAAGAACAATTATACAAATTAAATGCTAACATATAATAATTGAATCTAATCATGGCAAAAATACACTTATGGACCTTAAATCGAGTCTAAGGGACCTTAAAAACAGTTTGGGAACAATCTGGGATTAAATCGAAACAAATCAGAAAATTTTGGAAAAACTTGAAAATTTTTGAAACATGGGTCACACGGCCATGTGACATAGCCCAGGCCCTGTGAACATTGGATGTCTAGACACACGACCATGTCCCAACCCATGTGTCCACCTGTGTGGGTATTCGAAATAAGGCCACACAATCGTGTCGCAGGCCATGTGCCAAACTGTGTGTGTATTTGATGTTGGATCACACTACCATGTCGTTAGGCTGTGTAACTCTCTGTGATTGTGTGGACCAACTTGCACCTAAAACTTAATAAGACACACGACCATGTGAGTAGGCTGTGTATGGCAGCCGTGTGATAGCTCATGTCTTAGGCCGTGAGCACCAAATATGCCTTCCAAAACAAATCCAAAACAATGTCATTTCATAGGTATCAAGGCACAACAAAAAACAACCATTTTCATGCCTTCAAAACTCAATCAAACAAACATATAACATATAAAAAATCTAAGCTAGGTCCCTAACCAATGTGCCCTCATTGACACCACAAATTAAACATCCAATCATTCCCATACTTAAAGTTTACATGACATTAGTTTTAAGGCACACTGAAATCTCCATTTCAACACATCCATTTACCATATATCAAGCTAATCACAAAAGTCATTTAGCTAATGACCAAAAGCACTTCAAGTCTTGAACATAACCCAAATATACCAAACATAGATATACAACCACAAAGCTTACTCAAACTAACTTATAAACAACATCATCATAAACAAATTAACTTAAAGGCTCCTAGTACATGCCACTTATAACCTGACAACAAAATAACTAAATCTTTTACCGAGATGAAGAATGGATAGTGTGAATATACTCCAACTAGATTCCAACCGATCAAGCTTTCCGATGACCTATAAGACAAAGAAAACAACTACATAAGTGAATAGTGCTTACTAAGCTCGTATAATCTTAAACTTTAACTTACAAAAAATAATGTAACTTAACCATTCAACAAGATAATTAAATATCTCGATCGTAAGTTCATTAACCACCTATACACATCACAAATCTCACACGGTTAGTGAGTTCATATATAATACATGTAAATTTATTGTGTTGTCAAATATATACCCAAAAACACATTTGGTACATAACTCAGGCATCACATATTCACTTAACACTTAATATCTTTAGTTTAAATATTCATTTCAATTATCCCCTTTTACATATTTATATTCCAACAAATACTTCGTATAAACTGTAACACCCCTAAACCGTATTTGTTGCCGGAATAGGGTTACAAAGCGTTACATGAATTTAAAGATCAAGTAAACAAATACTTCATTTTATATAGTAGTCATGTCAGAAATTAGGCATAAAGTCCCTTATATGAACCTTCAAGTTCCAAAACATGCATTAGAAACGGGTTGGGACTAGACCGAGTACTCAAAAATTTTTTTGCAAAATTTCAAAATTTTTACAAGATGCAGTAGTCACACACCCATGTGGGTAGGTCTTTGGCTCACACAGCTAAGTGACATGCCCATGTCCTAGGCCATGTGGCATTCGATGTGAAGCATAAGACCGTGTCCCTAGCCCGTGTAACTTTCTGACTTGAATTAAATTAAAGTGCAGGGGTCACATGGCCAAGGCACACGCCCGTATGCCAGTCCGTGTGATAAATTCTAAGCATTATGTTTTGACATTTTAAAGATGCAGGGGACACCCGACTAGATCACATGCCTATGTGACACACGGCTGAGACACATGCCCGTGTCTCTGCCCGTATAGACAAAAATAGGCTATTTTTTAGCCTTATTTCTCACCCATTTTACCTTGTACCTATATCAACATTTCATTACATTCTCAAACCACTTCAAAACATTAAACCAAGCTAAAATCAAGTTCTATACACTTACTTAAATTACCAAGTTAATATATATATATATATATATGCATATCCTATCAAATAGGCTAGCTTAAATCAACCATCAATATGTCAATATAATTTTTATCGTTCCACCACTTCAAACACAAACCAAAAATGTTATGGCCTCATTAGTACATATCAAAACGTGCTCATCACAAGTCATTCCAATGTCTTATTATAACCAAAATAATTGCATGCTAACATTGGCTAATCAACCTATACATGCCATTGTAACCGCGATTGATTTACCATATATACCTAAATGGGCTGATGGATAGTGTGAGTGATCTCCACCAAGCTTCCAATCCAACGAGCTTCCGAATTACTATAGAACAAGGGAAAATAAAACGAAGTAAGCATATAATGCTTAGTAAGTTCGTATAACATGGTAAATAACTTACCATATATTTATGTTCAAAATAAACATACAAGGCACTATCAACCAATTTGGTCACAAGCCCTAAACACATTTCCTCATCATATTAGCCAAGTAATCACATATAATAGTCCTTAATCATGGATGAACAAAGTCATCAAGCATGATCCACATTCATGTAACAACCAATTTATGCATCATTATATCAGGTAATGTCATTTCCATGTGCTTCATATATATACGGGTAATAGTTCGTTTCTAAGTCATACTATCCCATATAAACATCAATAAACACGCATGGGCTCAATAATAACCAAATTCCCATATACATATACTTTCCACATCATGAATTCAAATAACATATACAAATCATACCCTTGTATTTCAAGTACATTTTCATAATATTTCATCTTAAGTTCAGATGATTTCATGTCAGGATTTTGCTTATTAAATCAATTAAAATATCAATGGAAACCCAAGAAAATACACTCGAAGTGTACAAATCTATAATCTTAGATGAACATATTCATCAAAGAAGTTTCATGTTCATATATCACCATTTCATACTTCCATATATCATGTATCATTATTTTCATGTATTTCAGGCAAATATATGTAATGATTTATTTCGTGTTTATATTTTCTCATGCCAGGATTTTGCCCATTGAATCATTGAAAACATTGATGGATACGAAGTTAGTACACTCGAAGTGTACAAATCAGAAGCCGTCAATTCATATTCGAGAATGCTCTTACAAGTACATTAACAGAAACCTCTCTCTCAAGCCATTTAACAGGATGCTCATATGAGCCATGTAACAAAAAGCATATCTGGGCAATATAACAGAAAGCTCACAAAGAGATTATAATGGGTAGCTCTGAAGAGCACTTAACGGGAAGCATCGGAGAGCACTTATTGGGTAGCTCCGTAGAGCATTTATTAGGAAGCATAATAGGATGCTCACATAGAGCTGGTTTATGTCTGCAACATATGCAAGATCACAACCGATCAATAACAGGACGCTCACAAAGAGCTACGATAGTTTGCAACACATGCAAACACTACCGATCAGGATGCTCGCATGAACACTATAATGGGAAGCTTGAGAGGGCTTATAACGGGATGCTCTTTCGAGTTACGTTATGTCTGGAACATATGCAAGACCAATACCAGTCGGGAAAATCCAATATGCATCGACTTTCATTCATTTGAACGAGACTTGACATTTTTCGAGTGTTGTCAGATATGTAGTCATTTATATATAAAATTATGACATTTATAGAATTCATATATAAACACATTCATCAGAAATTCAATCAATTTCATTTACATAGCAATTCTACAATTCACATGTACAACATTTATTTCAATCATATAAATAAACACAATTTTACTTACACAAACTTACTTTGACAATTGTTCGTGTGTAAAATTTACTAATTCGATATTTCTCCTTTCCTCGTTCTAACTCCAAATTTGATCTATCTTGATCTATACGAGCAAATTTAACATCAATTCATACTCAATTCAGTCCAATTTACATTTTAGGCAGAACGGTACTTTTAATTAATAACGATTTCATCCCTAGGCTCGGCAAATGAAATTCATGCAATTTAATCCTTACTCCAAGCCTATTCAAATTTTACATGTAACATTTACAGCCCATGTATTTCATAAAATTTAGAATTTTCCATAGATTTCACACTTTTACAATTTAGTCTATAAATCATAATTTCATCAAAATTCACTTTGCAAAAGTTGTTTATCTTTCAATAACCTATCATTTTCTACCATAAATTTCAAAATTTCAACATACTCATCCATGGCCAAACCATAGTACTTTAATAAATTTACAAATTAGTCCCCGAGATAGCTAAATTAATCTATTACGATCTTAAAAATATAAAAAGCATTAAAAACGGGACAAGAGAACATACCTAATTGAGCCAATAAAGCTTGCTTTCTCTTTTTTAGGGTTTCCATGTTTTTTTTTGGGAAGACAATGATAAATTGACGATATTTTCATTTTTTTATCATTTATCATCTTTATTTTTCATATTTTCAATTTTGTCCTTTTCTTTATTTTATTTTTCCAAGGATGAATCATCATCCTTAACCACTAAGCATTTTTAAATGGTCTATTTACCATATAAGGACCTCCACTTTAAAGTTCTATAGCTATTTAATCCTTTTAGCAATTAGAACTCAACTTTTGCACTTTGTGCAATTTGGTCCTTTATCAAAATAAACATGTAATCGGTAAAATTTTTTTACGAAATTTTTCTATGACATTACTATCGTATTGTAGACCCTAAAATTTTAAAATAAATTTTCTTTTCGGAGTCAGATTTGTGGTTCCGAAACCATTGTTTCGATTTTTATTGAAAACAGGCTATTACATAAACACTTCATATAACTATTCATATATCTATTTCTATATAAACATTTCGTATAGCCATTTCATAAAACCATTTATCACATAACCATTATGTATAAATTCATTCATTAGAATATATATATTACTATTCTATACAACATAAGCCTTGTAAGGTTAGTAAATGTAACAATGAAATATACAATTTCCAACATATCTTAGATCCTATAATAATAAATATGTCATGTACACATTTCATTTATCTAGTAACAAATAAGCATCACTTTTACGTTTAAAGTGTTCATACCTTCATATTCAAACTCAAATATATAAATCAAATAACCTTTATACTTAATTATAAAACATACAAAGTGTGAAACTAACAATTCTTGCCAATATACCATTGTTTCAACTTTCCAAAATAGTTACACCTGGATAATTCATATCATTAAAATACAACACGATAAATGATCATAAACTAATTCATCGTTATAATAACATTTCATTTAAGATAATCGAAAGGATAACACTCATTCGAGATAACTTTAGAAATTTAATCGACTCACGATGCTACTCAGACAAGCTTTAGAGTATCCATAACACATACAGGATCTCAAGCCTTCATTAAGGTCTATATCATTGGTACATAGTACTTGCGAAATAAACACCGGCTCAAAAACTGCTAAATAAACATCGGCTCAAGGCCTACTATTCAGGTATATCACGTACTCACTATATTCATTTATTATTTATTTTGTAATCATTCACTAGATAAATAACAACATTAAATCCAATTATAATAAAACATGTAATAAGTAAAAATCATTATATAGATAGGAATAGTAGTATGAACTTACCTCGACTACAACAGTTGTAAAAGTAAAGTTAATGATTAATCCAAAACCTTAGCTTTTCCTCCATAAAAATCTGGTTGATTCTTTTCTTGATCTAGATAATACTTTTCATTCAATTATATAATTCAAATAATTTACATAATTAATTCAAATCTATAACCCACATCAATTGTGAATTTACAAAATTACCCCTAATATTTTAACATTTATGCAATTTAGTCCTCAAGCCTGAAATTTGCAAATTAACCACAATTAGCAAAAATTCATGTTAGGCAAATTTTATGGAGATTCTAAGCAACCCATATTTTCCATCATTTCACAATATTTACCTTAACTTTTACCATTTTCACAAATAAATCCTTAAACATTAAAATCATCAAAAAATCACTTAACAAAATACCTATATTTAACTACCAACATAAATAATCTATCAATTAAATTCACAAAAACTTTCAATTCATTCATGGCAAGTCCCTAAACTTTTAAAAATTTTACGAATTGATCCCTAGGCTAGCTAAATTAAGCTAATACGATAACAAAAACATAAAAATCATTAAAAATAGATCTAAAAAACACAAGCATGCAAAGGTAGAAGTTTGGTCGAACCTCCTTAACTCAAAATGGTGTCTTTCGGCTAGAGGAAGAAGAATAAAAAAATATAAATTGTTTTGCTTTTCTTTTTATTATAACTTAACTTAAACTTTTTTTTAATTAACTACTAAAACATATATTTTAACATAATAAAACAACATCAATCGTACCTACCTTTTCAATATGGAATATTTGTCACATAAACCATTGTACCTATCTTAAATTGATCAATTAATTAATAGAAGCTAACTTTTACAGCTTTTATGATTTACTCCTTTTTAATTAATTAACTAATTAAACATTAAAATTTCTTAACCAAATTTTAATATGACCCTAATAACACCCCATAAATATTTAATAAAATATTTACGGGCTCAATTTATAGAAATTAGGTCTCAATACCTCATTTTCTAAAACCACTTGACTTTAGGGATATACCACTTGAACCTAAACCTAATTATTCTTTCAATTAACAAAAATCATTAAATCAAATTTCAACGTAATTCTATATTTGACTCATAAATATTAAATAATAATATTTACGTACTCACTTATTGGATTTGTGGTCCCGGAACTAGTATTTTTGACATCATTGAAAAATGGACTGTTACATGCTCAGTTTGTTTAGGTGTCAATTGGTACACATGACAACAGTATGTTACACGATCTAGAAACACGATTGTGTGCCTCCATCTACACGGTCTTAGTCCTCTCACACAGTTGAATAACACGATCATGTCTCATAGCACCACATGACATTAGCTTGTCACACGACCTGGCCACACAACCGTGTGACCCCTATTTTCTATTTTTACCATACTTTTCTATTTTGTTTCAAATTACTCCCTTTTTGTTTCTAAACTGATTTTGAATCTTTGTAGGTTTGATTTATGCCCTGTTTTGTATGAATGATATGATTATTAAATGATTATCTGCAAATGGCTATTTTAAGTGAATATTGATTTGAAATTGCATATTCTTGACTTGTTAATTGTCGTAGCATCCCGTAACCTTAATTCGATGATGGAGACTGGCGAGGGGTGTTACATAAATTGGCATGGGTTGGTGATTTGAAGAAATTGAGATGAACTTGTGCTTTGTGATGTTGCCATTATAAGTTGAATAATTTACCTTATTATGTGAATGATAGGTTGAAACCGAAAAGGATAGGAATTATTTTGTTCTACCTACAAAGTCATGACACCACCTTATGGATGTCATGACATTAGCTTCTAAAGTCACGAAATTGTTCCATGGTTGTCACAACACCAATTTTTAATGTCCCAACGTCTCCTATTTGAGGTCATGATGCCAATTCATTGTCTTCAATGTTGCGACGCCAACTTGGTAAAGTTTGAAAGCTTTACATTTTGGTCCTTAAGTTGTCACCAACCTACTATTTTGAAAGTTCAGACACCACACCTCTAATGTCGTGACGCCAGCACAATATATTTTGAAACTTTGTATTTTAGTCCTCAACTGGTCTTAGGTTATCAAAATAGCTTTCGTAAGCTCGTGTAAACTCCGATTCAGATTATATGTTATGATATAATGATTTAATGATCATGTTAATGTACATAAAGTGTTAAATTGTTAGAAACTATCTTTTATTTGAATGTAATTGCTCCGACAATAAATGCGGTATCCTATAGCTTGGACCCAATGACTAGGTCGGAAAGGGGTGTTACATAACCCATTTCTCTCACTTCATCATATCTATCAAATTTTATTCATTTGATTCAACATGCAATTCAACTATGGTTTCAACGAGCTAAAAAAAGGACTGATTGGACATATGTGATTAATATTTAAATGATTTATAATTAAGGTCCAACATTTTGCTTATTAATTATAAACTCATTTAGTCATGAAGTCATTCTACTATAGTATCGTGACTGAGCTATCCCTAATAACATACCATTATGAAAGCTACTTGATCAGTTCTCGTCCAATAACCTTTCTTTAAGTGTGTTACCTTCATAGGATATCCTTAAATTTGTTCTCCCAATATGATCATATTTCTCCCATGGTAACCATTATACCTTTTTTAATGAAAAGTCAATTAATATCAAATAGTAATTAAGTCATCCATCATAAAGACAAATGACTTATGGTCACGTCTACTTTTCATCAATCATGTAATGCTAATGAGAGGATATTATTTACCCATGTCTTGGGCTATGATTTCCACTATTGTGAATGATGCTACATATTGCAGAAGTTGTTTACCCAATGCACCAGCTTTCACTTCCTTATGTATTTGAACTCAAGCTTTGGCTTACATTAAAATATACGAGTCACACATACATAGTCATCATCCACTCAGGATTAAGGTATGCCACATTATGAACATCACAAGTGAATAAATCCATAAAAGGATTCAAGATATATTCTACTTAAGTCTTGTCTGATGTACTTTCAATCCAATCAGTCACATCTATGTCTTTATTTTCGGGAGTCATCTACTCCGGTGCTCAAGACAAAGCATCTCCCCAATTGGATTAAATAAATGACATATTAGTCTTTCAATCGATTTCCTCATTTTCGATTAGACTAAGGAAATGTTTAGGTTCATCTACTAATACAAGTTGTCTTTTTATATTACGATCTGACCATGTAATTCCACTAATATTTGTTTTCATTTTACCTTGCATGCAAAAACCATTGAGGACAATATACAAATAGTATTAATGTAATTCATGAATAATTTTATTAAACCAATATGTTCAAAAAAATTTACAAATATATAAATGAATATACTAAATTTAGGACAAACAAATCCAACACTAATGAGCTTCAGTATTAATGCTCGTATGGCATACTGCATGTCTATATCTACCACAACCTCTAGTAACACTTTAGGAAACTTGTCCAACCATGTATGTATGATGAATGACCCAACGATTTTATCATCTGGAGGAACTACTCAATGGTAAGCATTACAAACTAATCAAGGTTAGTTTAGTATCTTCTGCTACGACCAACCAATCAATGGGTAACCCAAGTATGACTGCGACGTCTTGGAGAGTGATAGTACACTCCCCTAACGGTAGGTGAAAAGTATGCGTCTCCAGTTGCCATCGTTCCAACAAAGTAAAAACTAAATTTGGGAAAATTGTGCATGGCCTTAGGTTTACAACATATCTAAATCTGACAACATTCAAATATTCTCGGATTCGATCATTTATCAACCTTAAATGAAGCTAAAACTGGCCTCTATTATGCGATCAATAGCATACCAATTTATTTAGTCAATCATTTCAATAAAAATTTTAAATTTTTTTTAAAATCTTATAACTATTAAATTAAATTTACTGCATTTTGCATATCATTAGTGTACCACCCCTCGCCCATCCCAATTGTTAGGACCAAACTACAGAGTGCTACAGTACAAAACAGAATAGTTAAAGACATTTAACAGAAAACTTGAGACAAAAAAATCTGATAATTCAATCATATCAATCATTTAGTACAACTTAAAACCTTTCACGAGTCTTATACAACCTTACGTAAACTTTAAACATGACCCAAGATCGAGCAAGGACCAAATTGTATAAGAATTCAAATTTTCAAAACATTGTCGTAACGCGATCTCCTCCACATCCTTACGTTACCAGATAGTATGTCATATCACGATGTCGGACCACTTGACGTTGGGACATCACAAACTGTTGGCCAACGTTGCGACGAGCAAAGTTCGATGTCGGGATGAGGAATTTGTTTGATGCAAAACTAGGCCATTTGGTGTTTGCTTCAAACCAACCTTTCAATTAGATCAAATTAGTGCACTTAGCATCAGATAAACTTGTTGAAAACATACCAAAATATAACATACAATTATCTAATCAATCCACAAAACCAATATGCCACATTTGGCAGCAATTCACAATAAGGATACATGAATCAATACAAGTCATTCAACCTACTTATACCATTTCATGCCACTTATCCATTCTATACAACAAGTTAATTCATGCATACCTAACTCATTATAATTGCCAATCCATATATGTATACTGTAATGCCAAATCTATGAACATGAGCAAATTGCCATTACAATATAGTTCATTGACAACTATGCTTAACCAAAACTTTACAATTCAAACAACTTGACACTCATAAGTACATGTCACGTATAATTGAGTTCAAACGATCAAAAGTCTACTGAATCAAGATATGGATAGTGTGAGCTCCTCACGAATCAATCAACATGTTCTGCAAGCCAAAATCTACAAAAAGAGGAAAAACAACGGGTAAGCATTACAAATGCTTAATGAATTTAAATGTATTTAAACAATTAATTACCTCATATAACAATTATACACGTTAAACTAATGTGCATACAAATTTTACCTAACATATCAAAACACAACCACAACAGAGTGAGCTTCAACACATGTTCAATCATATAATTTATCAAGTATGAAGCATGACATCTTATATCATCAATTTAACCATATTTCTATCATAATTGAGTTAATCATATATATATACTCAAGGCTTTATATTCAAATCATATGATAATTCCATATTTGATAATTTCATATTTGATTATGCCTCTCAACTTGTATTATTAGTTTTACTCGATGAAACTCAATAAACAGGCTCAATTATATAGGTACAAATCACATCAGAGTCTCGTCCAAGTTGAACATATATTTGTGTCAGGTTACCAGTTCGAGCTAAACCTTTATCGGCACATCAAATAGCTTGACCAAAGCATGTAAGGTTACTAGTCCAGGCTAAACCTTTAAAACGATATCAGGTTAGCAGTCCAAGCTAAAGCTGGGTCACATGTATCTTCAAATATGTAACAAATGCTGGAACTCAGAATCATTGGAAATCAACCTGTACCCATGTGTATGATATATTTACGAAGTTTCATCAGGGTAATTTCCATCACATGAGTTCATATTTATCTCTTTTCAATTTAGTCCAAATCTCACACTTTAATACTAAATTGCAAATAATTCAAAGTTAAAAAAAAAAAAGATTCATAATATAAAATTCATAAGAATTTAAACACAATTATACTTTATTAAATTACATGGAAAAATCAGTAGATGAATTGAATTGAAGGAGTATTTCGTAATTTTTCTTTTTCCTCGATTATCCTCTAGTTGATTCAAATCATGATCTATATGATAATTCAATTCAATTTATCACTTCGAAATACTTTATAACATCCTATTATATGCATATGTTGTTTTAATTTTTAATTGAAAAATTTCCCTAGAGTTTCGTATTTTATTCAATTTAGTCCCTAAAACTAAAATTGCCATCTCTTTCAAATTTGAGCTTCAGTTTTGAAACTAATCTCAATTTCATTCTTCTACAGCCCTCTAATATCTATAATTACATTAATTTCATGCTAATTTTGAATTATTCACACTTTAGTCCCTATGTTCAAAACTAACAATTTTCACTTTACCAACTAGTCCTTTTTCATATCTAAGCTCAAAACCTATCAATTTAGTACCAAAAGTTTTAAGATTCAATAATGAAAACTTTTGTAAACTTTAACAATTTTACAAAAATGGTACTTGAGCTAGTTAAATTAAGCTTTCGAGATTTCAAAAACATAAAAATTACAAGAAACGAACTAAAAACGGCTTACTAATGAAAGGGTAAAGCTTGGACGTTTTAACCCTCTTCTTTTTCTTCTCAGAAACGATGTGAGAAAGATGATGAAGAAGAACGATTTTCAATTTCTTTTATTTTCCTATATATATATTAATTAAATACTAATTAATCTTTCATAATTAATTAAAGCCTAGTTTATTTAGTCTTAATTATAAACTAAACAAAGTGAGAATTCCACTATCCACTATTACCAATTTGGTTAAATAGTTCTATTAGTCAATTAGAAAACTTAAAAATTTATAGGGATTAATTTTTATCATTTTTATAATTTAGTCTTTATACTTTAATTAATTATCAATTTAATAAAATTTCGAGACCAAAATTCAATATAATACTACAATTAACTCGTAAATATTAATTAATAATATTTATAGACTTGATAATCAGAAATGAAATTCCAAAACTATTATTTCTGACACCACTAACTTTCTGATCATTACAATAAGATACATGAGATAACCTTAACAATGCCATACTTAGAGACTATTCCGCACAAGCCAAAAACTTTATAAATAAAATTTTCAAACCCTAAACATGCATATCATAATACCAAATTCAATAACATGCTACACACAATAATTACATAAATATTTAAAAATCAATATTTACAAAGTACACGTTTTCTATATCCCAATTATTTATTTAACATAAGAACGTTAACCCTTAAATCAAAATTTCTATAACTTTAAAAATTAAATATGAAAATTTATATACCAAAAATTTTACTGCAATATTTACTCACATTTTTTACTGGTTGCTATATACCTACAATAAATTTATAATAATATTTATTTTATTAAAATATTTAAACATTTTGCAATGTTAAAAATTGAATTAGAAATTCAATCGTTCTGACTTTTATCTAGATCGGTTTAATCAGTTTAATTATAAAAATAATTTTATTAAATTATAAAAATAATTTTATTATATTTTTATTCAACCAATAAGTATGTATTATCACTTCAACTTTTTTTTTTTTTTTTTTGAGACTTTTGATGTTTGTATGCTGGTTTCGAGATAACTTTTAAGTGTATTTTAAAAGTTTATTGATATTCAAAATATCTTGGTTCCTAAACGAGTACTTTAATAATATATTTAATGCAAATAAAAAGAATTGTGAGAGATGAAAAGATGTGAAATAGAAAGGCTGAAGGATGAAAAAGAAATCATCATTTCTATTAGTTCCCGTATCTACATTTTTAAGTTTCTTCTCCTCTCCGGTTCTCTACTTCTCTTTGGATTTTCTAGTTTTTTCTTCACCTTCACAGATTTGAAGGAAGTACAGGGCGGCAGAACTGAAGCAAGCAGATCCGATGACAGGAGGGCTGACGACTGACGATTGAAGGAGGCAGCAGGTTGGCCGAGACTCACGGGTTTTGGGTGGTTTAAGTGTGTGCGTGTTGTGTGTGTACTCTGTAGTGCAGGGGATGGGACAGTAGCATTTTTAAGTTTCAACTTTCAGTTTTTTTGTTTTTTAATTACTTATTTGGGCCAATTTTTTTAAAATTGGGCTTTGGCTTACATTGGGCTGGATGGGCCCATTTTTCGGCTTGAACCAGCCTGAAATAGCCCAGTTTTCTAAACACCGATCTGACTGATTTTTTACTGGTTTTTTCAATTCCCAGGTCGCTGTCCAATACTCCCTTTTTACGGTTTAACTAATTTTTTAGGTGTTTTCGAACCAATTTCCAGTCCGGTTCGTGGTCCAACAGATCGGCCAGTCTGGTTCTGAAATCATTGCATTTTTAACATATTCTCACATTTTTCACTAATCTCTAAACCAATAAATTTATAACAATATTTATTTCATTTAAACATATAATAAAATAACTTCTCATTATTCACCTATAATCATCATATTTATAAATAAAATACAATTTATTCACATTTTGCAATAAAAATAAACATATAATTTAATAAAAACAAATTCTAATTAAAATTAAAATTATCAGTTGTATAGACACTTATCTTATCGATTTAATTATTCAAAACCTGAAAAAAAAATTACAAATATAATTAAAAACAAAATAATTAATTATAAAATAAATTAAAATTAAAGAATATATTTTTTTACAAAACTAACTGGTTTTTTTATTGGAAAAGTAAAAATGGATTTTTTAATGGATTTAGGGTTTGTAAAAGTGGATTTAGGGTTTTTTGTGGGAGAGGGGTTTTGAATTTTTTTTCAATTTTTAGGTGGCTGTCTATCGGCGTTTGGAAAAGTGGGGAAGAGATTTTGGGAGTATAGAGGTCGGGTGAGAAAATGATAGATATGTGGTGTGGGGTTAAAGAAGCTGGGAATAGGAGGTATTTGTAGGGGTTAGGGTGGAACGTCATTTATGGGGACGGGTGGACGTTGGCGTTAATGAGGCACCTATCCCCAAATCGTTAGTTGTCTTTACGATTTGTCAAAAATCATACGTCTCAAATTTCCCAAATTGACATGTAGGTTGTTGATTTGGGGCTTTAAGATGGCTTGTCTGTTGTAAACATTTTTATTGCATTGATTTCAACCCCTGTTCTACATGATTTGGGATTTTTATGCAAACCTCGTATTATCTTGATAAAAGAATCTCAATTATTCTAGCAAATAACCTTTTTTTTTTTTTTTGTATTCTTCTGAAAAAAAGGCCATACCTTACCCTTTTATTAAATACAAGCTTTCCATAGATTGAGTCAAACTTTTATATATATATATATATATATATATGGTGCTAGCATGCTTTAAATTTTGTTTCAATTTAGTTGATGTTAAATATGTCAAATTTTGTTTAAATATATTTATATTTATAAATAATTAATTCAATCTCATTTTAGATTTGTCTATATTATTTTTTTAAATTATGTTATTTATATTTTGATAATTAATAATTTTTTATAGTTTTCTTTTATTAAAATTTTAAATATAAACAACTTCACATTTTTTTTATCATGTTTAAGTTATATTATCATATAGGCTTAATGCATCTTTTAGTCTATAAAATATACTATTTTTTCCACTTTGGTTCTTAAAGTGTTTTTTTTTTTTTTTTGGGTGTGTTGTTTATCAATTTTGTTGAGGTAAGTGTTTTGATGTGGTTATCCAAGTACCAACGAAAGGGGCCACTACAACTATCACTGTGACAGATTGTTACTGACCATATTTGAAGCTAACAATTTTTGAAACAAAATCTTGGGGCTTTGAATGGTGTTGATGTTGTAGAAGTATGCAACCTCAACTATAAAGACCAATCCATTTGAAGCAACTTATCTTGAAATTTGGATTGAATCAGGTCAAGCAATTGGATCCTTGGATTGGGATAAAATTGAAGACATATCTCCAACTAGCCCATTTTACCTTAGTATTTATTTTTATATTGTATTTGCTATTTTTTAGCTATTGTTTAAAAGGGGATTGGATTGTAATTGATCTCTAGTATGTTAGCAAGTTTTGAACCCCTATACATTTGAGAGACGTGTATAAGTTTTTGTAACTGAGTATTGAGAGTACTTGTCTGTTCATTGTGGAATGTATTTTGTGAGTGTATTTAAGAGAGTAAACAAATTTTGTTTGTTCTCTAGGTTCTCAAGGGAGAACTTAGAGGTAAGTGATCTAGGTTTTTAGATACAAAAATGAGGTTGTTATACCGGGGTATAATAAAACTTAAAGAACTTGTATCAATATTAAAGATAGTAGATTTACTGATTGAGTTAAGCTTTGCAGATGTAGGAAAATCAAACTACATAAACAATCTTGTGTGTTCTATTATTTTGGTTTTGTTCATTGTAGTGTCATTTGAAGTGACTAGTACATTCATCACTTCCATTCAAGTCCTCTATTTTAACTTAGTAATTAACAACTATATGTTTCAACAAGTTTAATCCTTTTAATATTAAAAAAAACTGACTTAGGCTTCAGTCACTTTTTCTCTACTACGTGTTAGATAATGATATCATTATAATGCTTCAAATTTTTCGATACAAGTGGTACTGTTTCATGACTTATTACAATGATGTTTTGAGAAAATTCAAACATGAGACGAATAAAGAGAAATTTTTTAAAGGAATTATAGTGATTTGTGGTCAGAAATTAATAAAGAAGATTTGGATATGAAAATGTGGAAAAAGGACTAAATTGGAAAAGTGAGAAAAGTATGAGGATTAAAATGTAAATAGACCAATTAGAGAAATTATGGATTGATAATGCTGTGTTGATATCAAGATAACATGGAGTGTGTATTTGTATCAGAAAATTTACTTTTAGACTAAATTGAATAAAATGAAAAACACAAAGACCAAATTGTAAATTTTCTATTTATGGCCTAGATTAGTTTTGGATGCAACGTAGGCATAATTGAATAGTATTATGGGCCTTTATGGTGTTATGTGAAGTTTTAACGTGTTAAGTGTCATTATTTGGTATTAATTAATGAAGTAACTAGCGAAAATGACTAAAAGTGTAAATTCCCCATTAAAGAATATCTTGGGACTTTTCAAGAGTATTGTAATGAGAATTTTAGATTTTATTTTATATGTGTAAAAATGAGAATTTTGATGGCAATAGATTTTGGGAATTTTTAATTCATGAAAAATGAGGCCTTTCATTTAAATTATGGGTTGACTTTGATTAGATTTTTATGGTAATAAAAGAAAGAAAAGATGAAAAGTTTTCATCTTTTCCTCCCCTTGTAGCCCCCCTCTCATTGAAGAAGAGAAGAGTTTCTCTTTTCACTTCTTAATTCTCTTTCTCAAATCTTACAAAAAAAATCTTTATTTTCCAATTTATTTTCTAGCAAAAATCTTGTAGAGAACTTATTTCTAAACTTGGTTCCACCATCATCTTCATCATTGGAAATTAGGGATTTCATAAGCTAGTGAGAGAAAGCTTGAGTTAGTGTGAGAAAGTACAGAACAAATATGACTATTTAAGGTTACATGTTAAGATTTCTTCATGAACATGAGCATTATGTATGTCGTGTTTATGAAGAAAAGAAAGCGTTGTTAAGTGGGTGGTGGAGCTTTGAGCAAGAGAAGTCTTAGACTTGTAAAGAAGAGAAATTTGGTGATTTTTCTCTTTCAAAAGAAGGTAAGTACTTAAGGAACCATCTTTACCTTATATGTATTAATATTGATAATCTTTATAATTTAAATGTTTAGATGCCAAAATGGGGTCAAGTATTAATATTCATAAGTGATGAAATATGATAAATGAAAATAAATAAATAAATAGAAACTAGTATAAACAAGCAGTAGTCTTGAGCTTAAAAGGTGAAAATTAAGTTGTAATGTGCTATGTTAAGTATTGAGAAAAAACTTGACTTGAACTATGATAAATAGAAATTTTAAAGAAGTTGATAAATTTGTGAAGAAAAGGGAAAGTTATTGTATAAAATGGGATAATAAGTAATCTATGAGCAAACATGAAAAAAGTGTATTACAAATTGACTAGTATAATGATAAGAATTTGGAAAATGGGATGTTTTATAAAATATAAATGTAATGGAAAATTGAAATAAGGAAATAAAAAATAACTTTATAAGCTTTTATGAATGTGTATTATGAGATGTTGAACATATGTGAAATTATGTGTAAAAGGCACAATTATTAAGATTGAGATTCATCTATAATCACAAGAGTAAGAAAGTATTAACTTTGGAATCTAAATGAAAAAGGTTGGCTATTGAGTTCTCATCTATGAACATGATATGTGAATTCTACATTAGAAATATCAAGTGGAAATATCATGCATAAGTATCGTAATGAAAGTGTGAAATTGTATGAAATGGTATATGTGGGATTATGATTGTGTTATAAATGAAATTGAATTATTACTTAAACTTAGCCCTTGTAAACTTAGAGAGGTGGTTAGGATATAATAGACATGCCAATAGGGTTAGATATGTTAAGATCTAGTTCCCTAAGTGTAGTGTATTTGTCAATTTATACATGTAATTTTTCAAACAAACTGGTTTAAATAAAATTCCATTATATATTAATATCATTTGTATCTGTCCTCAACGATTATCGTACGTAAAGCAAAATGTAAGCAAATATTGGCTTAATGGTTATCTAATGTTTAACTAATATTAAGTTGCATTATGTGGTCGGATCATAATGCAAGAAAACAACTTATATTAGTAGATAATCTAAACAATTTCATAGTCTAATCAGAATTGAGCAAATCGATTGAAAGATTATTGCGCCATCTATTAAGTCCAACTAGGGAGATACATTATCTTGGGCATTGAAATGAATGACTCTTACGAGATAGAGACATAGATGTAATTGACTAGACTAACAATGCATATGACATGACCCAAGTAAAATAGATCCTAGATCCAATTATGGATTTATTCACTTCTGACATTCATAATGTGACTTACCTGAATCCTAAGTAAGTGACTAACTATGTGTGCGTGACTTGCATACGATGAAGGGAACTACTAGGAATTGTTGTTTCCATCGTCAAAAAGTTATGTTGATATTCTAAAACGCATTCTTTTAATACCTTGTTTCAATCAAATTATGTTTGTCGTAGTCCATTTTTTTCTAATTGCGAGCTGAGAAGTGGCCACCATGAGTGCAGTTTCTTGATTCATATTTGCTAGGAATTGATTATCTATTTACATGCTCTTGTGATAAACAATCAATAACAATCCCCTTGAAGCTTTAACAAAGATTTGAATAAGAGTTCTTAGCTCTTAAACCTAAATTGTTAAGTTCGAATGTAGTTGTATTCTTCTCTCGATGAAGGGGGCAGGGGTTAAGTTTCTATTGAAAAATAACCACATGTATTTTCCATTCAGGTTGGCATTTATACTTGGAAGATTTCTTGGGATAGCATAGGCTATCCACCTAAAGATTACTCCATGTTGTATGACCACTAGAAAAGTAATAAGATATCACCTTCTGGGCATGTGGTAGCTAATACCCTCTCTAATTGTAATACAAGCTAGAAGCAAAATAACAAGTCAACCTCGAGCTTTGAGATTGGTTAGGTTCATTTTGTGAAGTAACACTACAAGCTTTGTGATTAGAACTTGGCTTATAGCTATGCAATGACTAGTAGGTAATTGGTTTATTGGCCTAGAATGCTCTTGATAGCAATCGTTGTAATATGTGTATGTGTTGCTTTACTATTTAAGAGCTATCACAAATTTCTATACATGTTTTGACCTTTTAGGTGAGAATTGTTAGATTACAAAGCAAGTTGAAGTCTAGTAACTCTCCCTAAGTATCGTTTAATAGGTGGTTATAATTGCAATCCATTTATACTAGACTATAAAGTTGAGATTTGGTGGTATAACTCAAATGTTTGGATAGAGTTTAAGACAGAGTAATATGGTGGATATATATCTATGCATGTATCTATATTTATTATATGCCTCAATTATCAATGTAATCCTTTTACATGATACATAATAGCATAGGTGTAGAATAGGTTCTGTCTAAGTCTAAGGTCCTTGACTTTGACATTGGTAGCAATAGGAGAGGTACCCATTATAACCATTATTTTATCTTTATCATTATGATAAAGTTGTCTTGCAAAGGTTGCAACATAGAGGAATTTTTGTTGGGATGATTATGTATACTTTTTCTAAACTTTTCTTAAAATTCTGGGTATGATTTAAATTAAATTTAAACAAAAAACATAGCCATAAATATTGTGTTAGAGTTTGTGTGACCCAAATCCTGTCACTTATTGAAGAAATAAATACAGTGGCAAAATAAGGGGATCTGCGGGAGCGAGAGGTCAAGGGCCATACCGCACAAGTTGAGTCCATATAGAACTACACTTCTACTATTTAACTTTGATTAGAACAGGGTTTTTCAACCCTTAAATAGATGTATTCAAAACTCCTCTTGTACCATTTAGTTTTCAACATTAGTGAATTTCTTCTTCTCTGCCCATGGATTTTTTTCCTGAAAGGGTTTCCATGTAAAATCTGTGTATTCTTATTTTTCTTTTTTTATTGCTTTACGATTGTTTTACCGTCATTATCGATGTTTATTATAACATATTGTCTTTAATATAAAAATTGTTTCGAGAAGAACGAAAACCTATTTGGAATGAGAAAAAGGAAGAAATAGGATAAGGTTTAATAGTTTAAAATAAGGATTTTGCTAAGTTGCTGTGAAAATCTTGATGAGTTAATTATTATACATTATACAATTTATTTTAACCTAGCTATGGTTCACCTCCTTTGAAAGTTAATCTTAGCAGTAAAATATGTAAAAATAAAGGCAAAGAAAATTGGGTAAGCAAGTAGTAAAATAGCTGTAAGAAGCAAATCCTCATGCTTGAATCCATAATGGCTTTCTAAGAAGGCGATGATAGTTTTACGCTTTCCAAATGCTATGATTTCTCGATTTATATCTCCATATTGGGAAGTGAGTAGACCTCTTAATGTCCAAGAAGTTGGAATGATCCAATAGAACCAAACCCACCATTTTGGCAACATCTGCAAAAGTCAAATGTATTATATATCAAAAGTAGACTTCTCAATTTTCACTCTTTACTATTTTAGATTCTTAGTTTCTTATTAAAGTAAACAACATATGAGATTTTATATAAAGAAAAGAATTATAATTTTAGTTAGCAAGATATGGAGTAAGCTTACAGGTTGTGGTATGAGAAATCCAGAGAACAAATTCACCACCGTGATACAAAAACTTCCACATATTGAGGCCATCTGGTAAGTTGAAGACAAAGAAGCAATAGCCATGCCCATGTATTTGTAGTTGAGCAATGTACAAAAAATGTCATAGAAATACCAAGATACTTTGTAAGCTGATTCATACAAGTTGACTGCTGGATATGAAATGATCAAGAACAAAGTTGCTTCAAGGAAGATATATGGTATTTCAATTATAACCTGAAATTTCAAATGGGAAAGTTTATTATTCACATGTTAAGAATGCAAAGAAGTTTGATGTGAGGGTAGATCTAGACCTGTGCTAATGAATGTGCTTTGGATGGGTACATTCCAGCAAACCTTTCCCGATACATGATAGTCCGTTGACTAGTTACAATTGGAAGAATTGAAAGCAAGTTGCTTGCTCCAATAGAAATCATGAAAATATATACTGATCCCATTATGTTGAACAAATCCTGGTCTGTATCTCTGCATGAAAGATGATTATGATTTCAACATAATTCCACACATTTAAACTTAAAATTAATAAGTGAGCTTTTAGGCAAACTAACTTTATATATTCTTATTTTGAACCAATTTCATGTTAAATAAATGATAAGAACCATGGTAAGAATTCTTTTGGTCGTAGGAATTCAAAGATAGAAAATATTGATGATGTTGTAAGGGTGAAAAAAGTATAATTTTGAATGTTTTTTGTGGAGAGTTTAAGTGTTTTACTAGGAAAAGATATATAAATACAATAAGGGAAAGAAAATTTCAAGGAAGCATCTTACACTTTTTGCCCTTTATTCCAAAGAAGTGCTCCATATAACAAAGATGATACCATGGCTAAAACCAAGCGTCCCAAGTTATATGTGGGGTTTCTCCAATAAGACAAATGTTGTTTCCAGAGGCATGTTTTGAATTGTTCCCATCTATTTTGCGAAAAGTGTGTAGTAAAACGTAGTTCCTCTGAACCTTGTGTTGGAACTTTTAGCTCATTGACTAATTTTTTGTTTCTCCTACATAAAAAAAGTTCAATATTATGCAACAAAAATATATTATTTAAGCTTTTCTACATTCCTTTTTATTTTGAGGAGTGTCAGTATGATTCAAGGTCCTGAATATATCAATTATGGTCAATTTCCAAGGTTTAAACAACTTATTTTCGACTTGTCATGGTGAACTTACTGATATAGATGAGATTCTTTGTATAGATGGGCAAAATTCACTCCAAGTTCAGCTTCAACAGAAGGATTTGTGACCTCTAACATCCATGTTGCTGGATTGTAGTTTTCTTTTATTTTTGACACCCCTGGTATTCCCTGCTTGATGTGTTTTTTTTAAAAAAAAATAGAAGATATTGTCTTATTCAATGGTATGATCCATAATCTATAGGATGTTACTTTGGATTACCTCAAAATATTCAATAAGATTACAAGAATTTTGACCTAGCTCTCCAAAATATATTATTTGCCCTCCTCTTTTCATCAAAATAATCTGCAAGATACATTTAAGATATGAAAAGTAAAATGATATGGTACCCAAGAAGGATTATGTTATCAAGTCTATACAATGAACCATGGAACTTTATAATCATGTCGTTGAATAGTAAGTATATGTTGAGAGCAATGTTTCTAATGAAAAATAAACAAAACAAAACTTTTATGAACACATCACTCAAGTACCTCATTGAATGCTTCAAATATGTCTATACTTGGCTGATGAATGGTACATACAATGGTCCTCTTGGTACTAACTATATTCTTTACCACTCGCATGACAACGACAGCCGCTCTAACATCTAAACCAGTGGTTGGTTCATCCATAAATATTATTGATGGATTAGAAACAAGCTCTACTGCTATAGTAAGTCGTTTGCGTTGCTCTGTAGTTATACCACTAACACCACATGTGCCAACTAAAGCATCTTTGATTTCATCAAGCTCAATAAGTTGAAGAACCTCTTTCACGAATTCCTGTTAAATTCAAGAATTAAGTGAGTTTTTTTGTATAAACTTTTGTTTTAACATGATAATTTTTATCTTGTAATATAACTTAATGTTTGATGCTATAAATTTAAACATGAATTTATTAAGTTATTATTTATAAAAAAATTCTATTTACTTAAATACTTATGTATTTTTTTTGTTATTTTATTAGTTGTTACCTAATAGGTTAAAGGTTATTATTTTTTAACATAATGATAAATTTAGCCCTTAACATTTACATTTTTTTGTCTCAATTTGGTATTTATTCTTTTTTTTAGCTAAATTTGGATATTAACCTTTCAAAATGAGTCAAACCATTTTTTTTAATGAAAATGCTGATAAAAACATTAATTTTTAACAATGTTTGCATGACAATCCCATGTGACAGTCCACTTGTACTTCATGCTAACATACACAATTTGTCTTACATCAACAAAAAAATTTAAAATTATAAAATATCTAAAAATTCAAAATTCAAAAATTTTTTATAAGAAGTTCATAAAAGTTAAAAGAAAATAGATGGAGTACATGTGGATTGTCATGTTCAAAACTTTAATTTTTTAATTAATATTTCCATTAAAAACAACAATTCGACTCTTTTTGAAAGGTCTATGGTCAAATTTGGCTTTTTTAAAGTTAATGATCAAATTTAGCTCAATTTTTTACCCTTAATCTTAAGTAGTACTTAGTCTTACATTATCAACGATGTTCCCAAGGAGATATATCCATACATGTATATACCACAGAGTTTATAAAACTTGCTAAGTGAAACCAATTGATGGAATAAGGCAGTCAAATAACGACTTGATATATTAACTACTTGAAGCATGCAATTCAGGACAAGATCAATGTGTCAATATTAGTAAATATCCTTAAGGCTCGAAACATGACATTAAAGGATGAGATGATTATGGAAGTTAAAAAGGCATAGTTTATTAGAAAGAATCATTATGAATTGGCACTAAGAAATATAAAGAATGACCTGATATCTAGTGACTTGCAAAGTCAAATGGAGAAATCTAATAGTTTATTAGAAAGTAGTTAGTAGAGATTTGAGTGTTGCTAAGATCTAAATATGGAAGATTCATCCACATTAAGACCACCTAAGCTTGAAATTGGCAAATATGCCTACTAGAAAGCACACGTGAAGGCTTATATAAAGTTAATTGATAAGAAAGCTTGACGTGCTGTGTTAACTGGATGGGAGGCACCAAAGATGGATAGTGACAATGAGAGAGAGTTATTAAGCTTGAAATATAGTAGACCATAGAGGAAAAAAACTTGGAAAATGCTAATTCAAAGGCATTATATGCAATTTCTATGGAGCAGATATGTAGGAATTCAAAAGAATTGCTAAATGCACTGTGGCAAAAGATGCTTGAGATATCTTAGAAACAACTCACAAGAGAACTTCCACTATCAAGTAGTCAAAGATGCAAATGTTAAATTCAATATTTGAAAGTCTAGGATGCAAGAATAAAAGAAAATTGGTGATTTTTATGCAAAATTGTGACTTATCAAACCAAGCCTTTGCATTAGATAAAGAGTATTTGAATAACGAGATTGTAAGAAACGTGCTGAGATCTCTCCCTGAAAGATTTTTCATAAAGGTCATTTTCATTGAAGAGGCTAAGAACCTTGAGCAACTGGCCAGTGATTAACTTATTGGTTCTCTAAAAACCTTTAAGATGAATATAGATGAAGCAAAACAAATCAAGAGAAAATGAGTTAAAAATACTACTTTTCATGTTAATGAGGAAATGCCCATTTCTCAAAATGTTACCTTGGAGGACTTATAAGAGAAAATGACCTTTTTCTTACTCAAAATTTCAATAAGGCTTTCAAAAAAACAATAAAGAAGATATAAGAAATTTGAGGCCAATGTCAGTTTTCCCAAAAACAAGTAAAAAAGAGTTGTGGTCAGAAAAAATTAAGAAGGACAAAAAAAAGTGTGCATTGCTATAAATGCCAAAGGTTTGGCCAAATTCAATATGAATGTACTAACATATTGAAAAAGAAGAAAAAGGCTCTCTGTGTGACAATGAGTGATGAAACTTGGTATTTTGATAATGGGAGCTTATGACATATGACAGGTAACTGGTCATATCTTATTGATTTTGAAATTAGTATTGTTGGAAGGGCAATTATTGGTAATATAAAGAAAGGCTAATTTCTTGGCAAAAGAACTCTAGATGTGCTAGGAATGCCTAGATTAAGGAATGCTCTACTAGTAGATAATATCAAGGCCAATCTTATAAGTATAAGTCAACTCTGCGATCAAGGTATGCTTGTTAATTTCACCTAAACAAGTGTATTGTGACTAATGATGATAAAGTGATCATAGAGGGAGCTCGTACTTTTGAAAATTGTCTCAAAGTGATGATTAATGCCTAATGTAATAGCTTTACAACATCAGAGTTAGAATCGTGGCATGAGAAACTTGGACATGTACATTTTGAATGTCTTTACAAATTGGTGAGGTATGAAGCTATTTGAAGAATACCCTAGTTAACAAGAACTATTCCTAAGGTGTGTAGTAATTGTATGAAGGGCAAACATTATTGAGAAAAACATAATAAGGTGGCCTATGTGCAGATTAAGACACCTCTCGAACTTGTACATATTTACTTGTTTGGTCCAATGCAGACTAAAAGTCTTAGAGGAAAAAAGGAATGCTTTAATTTGTGTTAATGGCTACTTGTGGAAAACTTGGGTAAGCTTTCTTAGAGAAAAATAAAGTGTTTTTGATGAATTTAAAAAAATTATGCAAAACTTTGATGAATGAGCAAAAAAAAATTATTGGCATGGTAAGGAGGGTGTGTAGTGATCATAGCTGAGAGTTGGAGAAGGAAAAGTTTGATATATTTTTGTGATGATGAAGGGATAAAACATGAGTTTTCAACCCCCAAAACACCATAATAAAATAGTTTTGTAGAGAGGAAGAATAAAACAGTGCAGGAAATGGCTAGAGTCATGCTTAACAACAAGGAATTCCTCATTAATTTTGGACTAAGGTGATGAACATTGCGACACATGTAGTCAATCGTGTGCTGAACAGACCAAAGATTCATGTAACTCTCTATGAGATATGTAAAAAGAGAAAGCCCACTATGAAATACTTCCATAACTTTGGAAACACATGTTACATTCTAAAAGATAGAGGAAACCAAGGTAAATTTGATTCTAAATTTGATAAGGATATTTTTCTTGGTTATGTACACAATAGTAGAGCCTACAAGGTGCACAAAAAATACACCAAGAAGGTTATAGAGTCAATCAATATGGTGGTTAATGATGCTAGAGTTCATAAAATTCACAGTGATGATAATGAAGAGAAGACTTTAAATTTGGTGCTTGAGGAAGTCCTCACTCCCCTTGGCACTACTAAGTCTGAAGAATAATCTAAAATATAAAGTTAAGAAGTTCAAATTATTGATCAAATGCATGATCAAGCTAATTCTGGTAAGTCACTTTGACCTTCCTGACATGTTAGGAAGAATCGTTCAGCCTCTAATATCATTGGGGATGTGTATAGTGGGATAAAAAAGAGAGGAAAACCAAGGTAAAATTACAAGGATATGATTTTATTGACATGTTATGTTCACAGTTTGAGCCAAAGAAAGTGGAATGGGCCTTCAAATTATGTTGATTGGATTCAAACAATGCAAGAAGAATTGTAATAATTAAAAATAAATAAAGTATGAGAACTGGTTCTTAGACCATCTCAATGCAATAACATTGGCACCAAATGGATATTCAAAAACAAGAAAAATGGGCAAGGCAACATCACTAGAAATAAGGCCAAATTGGTTGTACAAGGATACACTTAAGTGGAAAGTATTGATTTTGAGGAAACCTTTTCCCCAATAGAAATAATAGAGGCTATTCGATTGTTCATTACTGTAAATGCACATCTTAACATCAAATTGTTCCAAATAGATGTTAAGAGTGCTTTCTTAAATGGGTTCCTGAAAGAAGAGGTGTACATAGCTTAACCAAAGAGTTTTGAAGATCCTTCATATTCAGATCATGACTACAAATTAAAAAAGCTTTGTATAGCTTGAAGCAAGCCTCTCGTGCCTGGTATAAGAGACTATCATAGTATCTAATTGGATAGAGATTTGAAAAAGGTTTTGTGGATAAGCCATTGTTTATAAAGAGAAGCAAAGGAATTATAATCATTGCAAAAATATATGTAGATGACATAATATTTGGTGCTACCTCAGTTACTTCTTACTACTAAGGACTCATTTTTGAAGTCAATTTAAATTAAATTCAAAATGAGCATGGTAGGTGAGTTATCCTACTTTCTTGGGTTTCAAATTAAGTAATTAGTGTAATGAACATTCTTATCATAAGAAACGTATGCTAGGAATCTTGTGAAGAAGTTTGATCTCGAACAATCAAAGTTTGCCAAAATCCCTATGTTAGTAAATGAGAAATTGAATTTGGATACCGAGGAAGTGCCCACTCCCCAAACCACTTACAAAAGTAAGATAGGAAGTCTTTTGTATCTCACTGCAAGTCAACTTGATATGAGTTTCAGTGTAGGTGTATGTGTAAGATATCAAGTCAATCCAAAAGAATTTCATGTCAAGGCCGTGAAGAGAATCATCAGGTATGTCAATGACACTTTTGAACTTGATATTTGGTTAACAAAAGACAATTCTATGTGCCTAATTGGATACAATATATTGAGTTGGAAACATGGATGATCGAAAAAGTACATCCGGAGGGTGTTTTTAATTAGGAGGTGATATAGTTTCATGGTACAATAAGAAATAAAGATTAATCTCGTTATCCACTGCAGAGGCCGAGTACATGGTAGTAGTTAGTTGCTGTGCACAATTGCTTTGGATGGAACAAACGGTTGAAGACTTTCGTATAGCCTTACCAACAACTAAAATTTATTGTGATAATACTAGTGCCATTAATATATTAAAGAATCTTGTTTAACATTTCAAGACCAAGCATATTGATAAACGATAAATTATACATGTTTTTACCTCATGCTTAGCCTAATTTCTGGATGAATTATCATTGAAATTGTGGAAATTAGTGCTCTTAATCCTTCTATTTCATGTTTTATACCCAGGTGAGCTTAAGGAAGAGAAAAGAGCAAGGAACGGGCCAAAAATGAGTAAATTAGGCCTAATTCAATAAACAACATGGCCCGGAGATTCACCATACAGCCATGCCACATGGCCGTGCCACCTTGAGCTCGAACATGACCCAACCCCGAGGAGCACGGCAGACCACACGGTCGTGCCACCATCAACAGGCCCGACCACGGCCTGGGCCTCGATCCACACGGGTGTGGCACACGGGCGTGTCCCTATCGTGAGGAAGTTAAATTTCACTCGGAAAAGGCTACTTAGGGGCTAAGAAAGACACTCCAAAGCTCTATATAAAGACCCTAGGAGGCAACTTCAAAGGGGGCTTATTCTCTCCTCAAAAAGAGAGACTTTTCTCTCCTCAAAAAGAGTACTTTCCCCCTCAAAAAGGAGAATAAAAGCAAGGAATTATTCCAAGGGAAGCCGATTGATCCATCTTAGAAGCTGAATTCTCCCTCAAGATTGAAGATCTCCCTTCAAATTCCTACAGGGGTTTTTGGGTTCTTTATGTTTTATTATTTTATTTCTTTTGAGATGTTTTCTTTTATAAGTATGAACTAAATCCCCCAAATACTTGAGGGGGATGAAACCTAAGACAGATCTTGTTATTATTTTCTCTTGAATTATATGATAAATATTTGATTTGTTTTTAATTGTGTTTTTAACTCTTAAATTGATATTTCCGGGATATTGATTTAAGTCGAATGTGCTTATGTAGAGGAGCAAAAGTCCCTGCATAGGAGTAGATCCAACACAATTAAGCAGAGTTGCATGCAACCCTAGATATAGGGCGACATAAATCTACCAGATTAGGGTCAAACCTAATAAGGGAATCTATAGATCGAGTTAATGCAAGACTAGGGGTTTTAACTAGAAAGAGATTTCAGTTAATCAACCTAGGATTAGTTGTTCTTATCCTCGATGGAGGTATTAACATAAATTAGGGATTTCTACGGATCAAGTCATGTAAATAAATCGTCTAGTTCAAGAGTTGATAACAAGTGAAGTCTAGGTGGATTCTCCCTTGAGTATTGTCCAAATCAATCAGTTTTTCCTAAGAGTTTTTCCCCAATTCAATTTTTGTGCATTCTTAGTTTAGTTTTAGAATTAGTTTAGTTTCATAAAAATCCCCCTTTTATTTCTAGGTTAAATAATAGAAAGAAAGTTAGTACTAGTACTTTTGGTTCCCTTGGGTACGATATCTCGGTCTTGCCACTAAGCTATACTACTGTTTGATAGGTGCGCTTGCCTTAAAATCGTGATAATAGTTAGTTTTCGGTGTGATCATTATTATAAATTTTATTACTTCATATCATGTATATCAAGTTTTTGGCGCCATTGCCGGGGAACTAAGATATTAAGAAAACTCGATTTCTATTACTTTAGCCATTACTATTTTTATTCATTTTCAAACTTTTTTTTTACTTATTGTTATTTTTCTTTGATTTTTCCCTTTCTAGGTATCTCTAGTTTATGACTAGAGGAAACCCAGTAGGACCACTGCTTTTTGACGAAGATTTAGAAGCTACAGTTCGTAGAACTCGTAGAGAAATCAGACGAAGCCTACATTATCCAGAACAAGGACAAGAAGAAGAACCTAAACCTATGGAAGAGATGGAAGCAAATCAAGACAATCTACCACCTCCCACGATAGCCGTTGAACCGGTGAACCAAAATGATGCTCCTCATACTATGTATGATTATGCTAAACCTAATTTGGCTGGTACTCGATCTAGTGTTATTAGACCGTCTATTGCTGCAAATAATTTTGAATTAAAACCTAACACTATTCAGATGATTTAGCAATTTGTGCAGTTTGATTGTTTACAAGATGAGGATCCCAACTCACACTTAGCCAATTTCTTGGAATTTTCTGATACTTTTAAAATCAATGGTGTTTCTGATGATGCCATTCGCCTCCGACTATTTTCTTTTTCCTTAAGGAATAAAGCTAAACATTGGTTAAATTCTCTACCACGAGGCTCAATACTACATGGGAACAGATAACCGAAAAATTTTTACTTAATTATTTTCCTCCAGCTAAAACAGCTAAACTGCGGAATAATATCTCTTCTTTTGTGCAGATGGATTTAGAGATACTTTATGATGCCTGAGAGAGATACAAAGATCTTTTGAGAAGGTGCCCTCACCATGGGTTGCCTTTATGGTTACAAGTTCAAACCTTTCACAACGGTTTGAACCCTTCAACACGGCAAATGATCGATGTAGCCACAGGAGGAACAATTAACAATAAAACACCCAAAGCAGCCTATGAGTTTATAGAAGAGATGTCACTGAATAACTATTAGTGGCAAGTCATGAGGATAAAGCCGAAAAAAGTTGCAGGAGTTTTTAACGTTGATGCCGTCACCATGCTTTCTCATCAAGTAGAACTTTTAAGTAAAAAGATTAATAATTTTGTTGGTTCTACGCAGGCACACCCAGTGATGCAGCGTGACGCAATTCAGGGAAACATGTACAATCCAGATTACTCCTCCTATGGACACAGCATGGAAACTAAGCAAGCCAACTATATGGGTAACAATTCTAGACCATAAAATAATCCTTATAGTAACACTTATAATGCAGGTTGGCAGAACCACCCCAATTTTTCATAGGGAGGACAAGGAAATCAAAGACAACCACCTCCTCCGGGATTTCAACAGCCACCTCCACAACAGGAGAAAAAGCCGAACCTTGAAGAGATATTCACCAAATTTATGGCCGTATCAGAAACCCATTTTCAAAACATCAAAACGGCACTAGAAAACCAGCAAGCATCCATTCAAGGGCTTGAGAATGAAATTGGTCAACTCGCAAAGATGATATCTGAAAGACCACAAGGTAGTTTACCGAGTAATACTGAGCCAAATCCTAAAGAACATATAAAAGCAATTACTCTAAGGGATGGGAAAATACTAACTGAAATGGAAAAGAACCCTGTTCAAGAATCCAAAAAGGACAAGGTAGAGGAAGAGGAACCTAAGGAAAGCACTCCACCAGCACTCAAAGAATATAAACCACCCATACCATATTCGAAAAAGTTAAAGAAAGACCATACAAATGCTTAATTCGGTAATTTCTTGAACTTTTTAAACAGCTACATATTAACTTACCTTTTATTAAAGTAATTTCGCAGATGCTGAAGTACACAAAGTTTTTAAAGGAACTTCTCACAAATAAAAGGAAGTTGGAAGAACTAGCCATAGTGGAACTCAACGAGGAATGCTCAGCTATTCTCCAAAATAAACTGCCAGCCAAACTGAAAGATCCAGGGAGTTTTACTATTCCTTGCTTAATTGGTAGTTTAATCATTGAAAAAGCCTTAGCTGATCTAGGTGCTAGTATTAACCTAATGCCCTACAAAATGTTCAAGCAACTAGGTCTAGTGGAACCAAAACCCATTAGGATGAGTATTTAATTAGCTGATAGATCTGTCAAATATCTTAGGGGAATCATTGAAGATGTGTTAGTAAAAGTAGATAAATTCATATTCCCTATTGATTTTGTTGTGCTTGACATGGATGAAGATATTGAGGTACCTTTAATTTTGGGACGCCCATTTTTAGCTACTGCTAGAGCTATTATCGACGTAGGGGATGGTAAATTAGTGCTTAGGGTTGGTGAAGAAGAAGTTATCTTTAAAATTTATGATGCTATGCGATTTTCTAGAGAATAAGATGATTCCTGTTATTTTATTGATGTTATTGATTATTTTGTTCAAGACAATTTACAGGAAATCACTCTTGAAGACACGTTGGAACTGTGTCTTGTTCAAGGTGGGGAGGAAGATGAAGCCACCACTGAAGTAAAAGAAGTAATGAAGGAGTTGAACTCTCATGAACTTGTTACAAGGCACATAAGTTATGAGGGTATTAAGTTAAAAGATGAACTGAGACAAAAACCCTCGATTGATGAACCTTCTAAATTAAACCTAAAACAATTGCCTGACCACTTAGAATATGCATTTTTGGGAGATGATTCTACATTACCAGTGATTATCACATCAGATTTGAGCGCTGAAGAGAAAGAGAAATTACTTCAAGTATTAAGGGAACACAAAAAAGCTATAGCTTGGAAGATTTCTGATATTAAATGAATTAGCCCTTCTTTTTGCACCCACAAAATTTTAATGGAAGATGAATATAAGCCATCGGTGCAAACTCAGAGACGATTGAATCCCAACATGAAGGAAGTCATAAAAGCTGAAGTAATTAAACTTCTAGATGCAGGCATTATTTATCCTATTTCTGAAAGTTTTTGGGTAAGTCCTGTACAGGTTGTCCCTAAAAAGGGAGGCATGACTGTGGTGTCTAATGACAAAAAAGAGTCAATACCTACAAGAACAGTCATTGGATGGAGAGTCTGCATTGATTATAGAAAGCTGAATGATGCAACTTGAAAAGACAATTTTCCCTTACCCTTTATAGATCAGATGTTGGAAAGATTATCAGGACATATGCATTACTGTTTCTTGGATGGCCTCTCTGGTTACTTCCAAATCTGGATAGCTCTAGAAGATTAGGAAAAGACAACATTCACATGTCCATACGGTACGTTTGCTTATCGTAGAATGCCTTTTGGTTTATGTAATGCCCCTGCTACTTTTCAGCGATGCATGTTAGCCATCTTTGATGAACTCGTGGAAGACATCATGGAGGTATTTATGGATGATTTTTTAATTTTCAGTAATTCTTTTCAACTTTATCTTAATAATTTAAAACGTGTTCTGATAAGATGTGAAGAGACCAATCTAGTGCTCAATTAGGAAAAATGTCACTTTATGGCTCAAGAAGGTATTGTACTAGGACATAAAATTTCTAGTAAAGGGATAGAGGTAGATAAAGCAAAAATTGAAACCATTGAAAAATTACCTCCCCCTAATTCAGTTAAGGCCATAAGAAGCTTTTTAGGACATGCTGGTTTTTATCGAAGATTTATTAAAGACTTTTCTAAAATAGCTAAGCCTTTAACAAAATTATTAGAAAAAGATGTGTATTTCAATTTTGACCAAGAATGTCTAGAGTCTTTTAACACTCTCAAAGAAAAGTTAGTTAATTCCCCGATTATGATTTCACCTGATTGGAATCTACCTTTTGAACTAATGTCTGATGCGAGTGACTTTGCAGTAGGTGCAGTTTTGGGACAACGAAGAGACAAGCACTTCCAACCAATTTATTATCCAAGCAAAACTTTGACGGCCGCACAAGCAAACTATACTACCACGGAAAAAGAATTGCTAGCTGTTATTTTTGCATTTGATAAATTCAAATCATATTTAATATTGTCAAAAGTCATCGTTTACAGTGATCATTCCGCTCTTCGTTATCTTTTAACTAAAACTGATGCAAAACCTCAATTAATAAGATGGATTCTATTGTTACAGGAATTTGACTTAGAAATAAAAAGACAAGAAAGGAGCTAAAAATTTGGCAGTAGATCAGCCTTCAAGGTTGGAAAATCCACACCTCAAGGACCTCTTTAAAATAAACAACTTGTTTCCTGAAGAGTAACTCTTAGCCATAATAGAGGCTGCAGTTCCTTGGTTTGCTGATTTTGCAAATTATTTAGCGGCTAACATAACCCCAAAAGGGTTGAGCCATCAGCAAAAGAAGTGATTCTTCGCTGATGTGAAAAATTACTTTTGGGAAGATCCTTTCCTTTTTCGTAGTTGCGCAGATCAAGTTATTCGAAGATGCTTTACTGAGATAGAAGCATATAAAATTTTAGATCACTGCCATTCGGGACCAATAGGAGGACACCACAGTGGAGTTAGAACTGCTCACACAGTACTCGAATTAGGTTTTTACTGGCCCACCCTTTTCAAAGATGCCAATAGGTATGTGACCTCTTGTGATAAATGCCAGAGAACAGGTAATATCTCTCAGCATAATGAAATGCCTTAAAACTATATACTCTCATGTGAAATATTTGATGTATGGGGTATTGATTTCATGGGTCCTTTCCCTATTTTGTTTGGGAATAAGTACATACTAGTAGCAGTAGATTACATGTCAAGATAGGTGGAAGCCCAAGCCTTACCTACTAATGATGCTGGAATGGTAGTATGTTTTCTTAAAAAACTTTTCTCTCGATTCGGAACACCTAGGATAATAATCAGTGATAGGGGTACTCATTTTTGCAATGCCCAATTTGACAAACTTTTGAAAAGATATGGAGTACACCATAGAACAGCCACCCCTTATCATCCACAAACCAGTGGACAAGTTGAAGTAACAAATAGAGAATTAAAATGCATTCTAGAAAAAATGATAGAAACAAATAAGAAAGATTGGTCAAGAAAAGTAGACGATGATTTATGGGCTTATAGAATTGCATTCAAAACTCCCATAGGAACATCTCCTTATAGACTTGTTTACGGAAAAAGTTGTCATCTGCCATTTGAACTCGAACATAAAGCATTTCAGGCTATTAAATTTTAAATCTTGATTTTAAGCGTGCAGGTGAGAAATGTCTAATGCAACTAAATGAGCTGGATGAATGGCGCTGCAATGCCTACGAAAACTTACGATTATATAAGGAAGCCACAAAGCGACGCCATGATAATCATTTGAGATAAACTAAGCAGTTCAAAACCGGTGATCTTGTCTTGTTATACAACTCAAGGCTTAAACTATTCCCTGGAAAACTTAAATCAAGATGGTCAGGCCCATTCACTGTTCGAATTATCTTTCCATACGGCACAGTTGAGGTAACTCATCCAAACCACAGCACTTTCAAGGTAAACGGCCATCGGCTTAAACATTATAGAGGTGAGAATTTCAAGAATAATAAGGAGGAGCTTCAGCTCCACGAACTCTCTTCGTAATACATACAAGCAGAGTTGAGCTTTGACTCTAAATAAGCACTTCTCGGGAGGCAACTCGAGCACTAACTTAGTAAATTCTTTTATTTCAGTTTTCTAATACATCGACTAACCCATTAAATGTATGATTTTTGAAGTCACACGGCCATGCCCACAGGCATGCCTAAGGCCGTGTAGACAATACGGGTAGAGACACGGCCATGCAGTTTGGCCATGTGCAAGCAGGGTAAAATTTTTCCTAAAGACACAGGCTTCGACAAATCGCCACGGCCGTACGATGTGGCCGTGGCCGAACCTATTGAATCACACACGGGTTCGAAAAATTGCCACAGCCATTGATAAACGATAAATTATACATATTTTTACCTCATACTTGCCTAATTTATGGATGAATTATCATTGAATTTTTGGAAACTTGTGCTCTTAATCCTTCTATTTCATGTTTTATTCTCAGGTGAGCATAGGGAAGAGAAAAGAACGAAAAACGGGCTGAAAACGGAGAAAATGGGCTAAAGTGTGAAAACAACACGGCCTGGAAGTTCACCACACGGCCATGCCACTTTGAGCATAAACACGGCCCAACTCTGACTCACACGGCCAGACCACACAGCCGTGCCACCTTAACAAGCCCAACCATGGCCTGGGCCTCGATCCACACGGGCGTGGCACACGGGCGTGTCCTTGTAGTGAGGAAGTGCAATCTCACTCAGAAAAGGATGCTTAGAGGCTAAGAAAGGCATTCCAAAGCTCTATATAAAGACCCTAGAGGGCAACTACAAAGATGTACTTTTCTCTCCTCAAAAGGATGCTTTATTTCTGCCAACACAGAGAGTGAAAGCAAGGGATTACTTCAAGGGAAGCCGATTGATTCATCCCAGAAGCCGAATTCTTCTTCAAGACAGAGGATTTCCCTTCAATCCTTCAGGAGTTTTTGGGTTCTTTATGTTTTGCTATTTTAATTCTTCTGAGATGTTTTCTTTATTAAATATGAACTAAATCCCCCAAATACTTGAGAGGGATGAAACCTAAGACAGATCTTCTTATTATTTTGTCTTGAGTTATATGATAAATACCTGATTTGTTCTTAATTATGTATTCTTAATTCTTGTTTTAATATTCCTAGGTATTAATTCAAGTATTGATGTGCTTATTCAGAGGAGCAAAAGTCCCTGTTTAAGAGTAGATCTAGCATAATTAAGCGGAGTTGCATGCGACCCTAGACATAGGGCGACATGAATCTGCCGGATTAGGGTCAAAGCTAATAAGGGAATCCATAGATTGAATTGATGCAAGACTAGGGTTTTAACTAGAAAGAGATTTCAGTTAATCAACCTAGGATTAGTTGTTCTTATCCTCGACAGAGGTATTAACATAAATTAGGGATTTCTACGAATCAAGTCAAGTAAATAAATCGTCTAGCTCAAGAATTGATAAAAGTGAGGTCTAGGTGGATTCTCCCTTGAGTATTGTCCAAATCAATCAGTTTTTCCAAAGAGTTTTTCCCTAATTTACTTTTTGTGCATTCTTAGTTTAGTTTTAGAATTAGTTTAGTCTTCATAAAAACCCCTTTTATTTCTAGGTTAAATAATAAAAAGAAAGTTAGTACTAGTACTTTTAGTTCCCTTGGGTATGATATCTCGGTCTTGCCACTAAACTATAGTACTATTCGATAGGTGCGCTTGCCTTAAAATTTTGATATTAGTTAGTTTCTGGTGTGATCATTATTATAAATTTTATTACTTTATATCACGAATATCAAGTTTTTGGCACCGTTGCAGGGGAACTAAGATATTAGGAACACTCGATTTTTATTAATTTAGCCATTACTATTTTATTTATTTTTAACCTTTTTTTTATTTCTTTTTTTTCTTTTAATTTTCTTTGCCTTTTTCCTTTCTAGGTATCTCTAGTTTATGACTAGAAGAAACCCAGGAGGACCATTACTTTTTGACGAGGATTTAGAAGCTACAGTTCGCAGAAATCGTAGAGAAATCAAACGAAGCCTTCATTATCCGGAACAAGGTCAAGAACAAGAGCTAGAACCTACGGAAGAGATGGAAGTAAATCAAGACAATCTACCACCTCTCACGATAGCCGCAAAACCACCAAATCACGATAATGCTCCTCGCGCTATGTATGGTTATGCTAAACCTAATTTGGCTGGTACTCAATGTAGTATTATTAGACCTGCTACTGCTGTAAATAATTTTGAACTAAAGCCTAACACTATTCAGATGATTCAGCAATTTGTGCAGTTTGATTGTTTACAAGATGAGGATCTCAATTCACATTTAGCCAATTTTTTGGAATTCTGTGATACCTTTAAAATCAATGGTGTTTCTGATGATGCCATTCGCCTCCGATTATTTCCTTTTTCCCTAAGGAATAAAGCTAAGCAATGGTTGAATTCTCTACCACGAGGCTCAATAACTATATGGGAATAGATGACCGAAAAGTTTTTACTTAAATATTTTCGTCCAGCTAAAATAGCTAAATTACGAAATGACATCTCTTCTTTTGTGCAGATGGATTTAGATACACTTTATGATGCCTAGGAGAGATACAAATACCTTTTAAGAAGGTGCCCTCACCATGGGTTGCCTTTGTGGTTACAAGTTCAAACCTTTCATAACGGTTTGAACCCATCAACAAGGTAAGTGATCGATGCAGCCGCAGGAGGAAAAATCAACAATAAAACACCCAAAGCAGCCTATGAGTTTATAGAAGAGATGTCACTGAATAACTATCAGTGGCAAGTCATGAAGACAAAGCCGACAAAAGCTACAGGAGTTTTTAATATTGATGTCATCACCATGCTTACTAATCAGGTAGAACTTTTAAACAAAAAGTTTGATCATTTTGTTAGTTCTACGCAGGCACACCCAGTGATGTAGTGTGACGCAACCTAGGGGAATATCAGAATACTCCTCTCATGGACATAGCATGGAAACTGAGCAAGCCAACTATATGGGTAACAATTCTAGACCATAAAATAATCCTTATAGTAACACTTATAATGCAGGTTGGCGGAACCACCCTAATTTTTCATAGGGAGGACAAGGAAATCAAAGACGACCACCTCCTCCAGGATTTCAACAACAACTACCAACACAAGAGAAAAAGCCAAACCTTGAAGAGATGTTTACCAAATTTATGGTCGCATCAGAAACTCATTTCCAAAACACCGAAACGACACTAAAGAATCAGCAAGCATCCATTTAGGGGCTCGAGATTCAAATTGGTCAGCTTGCCAAGTTAATTTCAAAAAGACCACAAGGTGGACTACCAAGCAATACTGAGCCAAATCCTAGAGAACATGTCAAAGCAATTACTTTAAGGGATGGGAAAATAATGGCTGAGCCTGAAAAGAAGCATGTTTAAGAAAAGGTAGCAAAAGAGGAACCCAAGGAAAGTACTCTACCAGCACCTAAAGTATACCATATCCAGCAAAGTTGAAGAAAAACCGCACAGACGCTTAATTCGATAAATTGCTTAAGCTTTTTAAACATCTACATATTAACTTACCTTTTGTTGAAGCAATTTCGAAGATGCCGAAATGTGCAAAGTTTTTAAAGGAACTTTTCATAAATAAAAGGAAGTTGGAAGAATTAGCCACAGTGGAACTCAACGGGGAATGCTTAACTATTCTCCAAAATAAACTGCCAGCTAAGTTGAAAGACCTAGGGAGTTTTACTATTCCTTGCTTAATTGGTAGTTTAATTATTGAAAAAGCCTTAGCTGATCTAGGTGCTAGTATTAACCTAATGCCCTACAAAATGTTCAAGCAACTAGGTCTAGGAGAACCAAAACCCACTAGGATGAGTATACAATTAGCTGATAGATCTGTTAAATATCCTAGGGGAATCATTGAAGATATGCTAGTAAAAGTAGATAAATTTATATTCCCTGTTGATTTTGTTGTGCTTGACATGGATGAGGATATTGAGGTACCTTTAATTTTGGGGCGCCCATTTTTAGCTACTGCTAGAGCTGTTATCGACATAGGGGATGGTAAATTAGTACTTAGAGTTGGTGAAGAAGAAGTTGTCTTTAAAATCTATGATGCTATGAGATTTTCTAGAGAACAAGATGATTTCTATTATTTTATTGATGTTATTGATTATTTTGTTCAAGATAATTTTCAGGAAATCACTCTTGAAGACACGTTGGAACTGTGTCTCGTTCAAGATGGGGAGGAAGATGAAGCCACCATTGAAGTAAAAGAAGTAATGAAGGAGCTGAACTCTCATGAGATTGTCACAAGGCACATAAGCTATGAAGGCCTCAAGTTAAATGATGAACTAAGACAAAAGACCTCGATTGATGAACCTCCTAAATTAGAGCTAAATCAATTGCCCAGCCACTTGCAGTATGCATTTTTAAGAGATGATTCTACATTACCAATAATTATCGCATCAGATTTAAGCGTTGAAAAGAAAGAGGAATTATTTCAAGTATTAAGGGAACACAAAAAGGCTATAGCTTGGAAGATTTTTTATATTAAAGGAATTAGCCCTTCTTTTTGCACCCACAAAATTTTAATGGAAGATGAATATAAGCCATCGGTGCAAGCTCAACGATGACTGAATCCCAACATAAAGGAAGTCGTAAAAGCCGAGGTAATTAAACTTCTAGACGTAGCATTATTTATCCTATTTCTGACAGTTCTTGGGTAAGTCCTGTATAGGTTGTCCCTAAAAATGGAGGCATGACTGTATTGTCTAATGACAAAAAGGAGTCAATACCTATAAGAACAGTCACTGGAAGGAGAGTTTGCATTGATTATAGAAAACTGAATGATGCAACTCGAAAAGATCATTTTCCCTTACCCTTTATTAATCAAATGTTGGAAAGATTATCAGGACATATGTATTACTGTTTCCTAGATGGTCTCTCTGGTTACTTCTAAATCCCGATAGCTCCAGAAGATCAGGAGAAGATGACATTCACATGCCCATATGGTATATTTGCTTATCGTAGAATGCCTTTTGGATTATGTAATGCTCCTGCTACTTTTCAGCGCTGCATGTTAGCTATCTTTGATGAACTCGTGGAAGATATCATGGAGGTATTTATGGATGATTTTTTGGTTTTCGGTAATTCTTTCCAACTTTCCCTTAATAATTTAGAACGCTTTCTGATAAGATGTGAAGAGACGAATTTTGTGCTAAATTGGGAAAAATGTCACTTTATGGTTCAAGAAGGTATTGTCCTAGGAAATAAAATTTCTTGTAAAGGGATAGAGGTAGATAAAGCAAAAATTGAAACCATTGAAAAATTACCTCCCCCTAATTCAATTAAGGCCAAAAGAAGCTTTTTAGGACATGCTAGTTTTTATCGCAGATTTACTAAAGATTTTTCTAAAATAGCTAAGCGTTTAACAAAATTACTAGAAAAAGATGTGCTTTTCAATTTTGACCAAGAATATTTTGAGTCTTTTAACACTCTCAAAGAAAATTTAGTTAATGCTCCTATTATGATTTCACCTGATTAGAATCTACCTTTTGAACTAATGTGTGATGCGAGTGATTTTGCAGTAGGTGTAATTCTGGGGCAACGAAGAGACAAGCACTTCCAACCGATTTATTATGCTAGCAAAACTTTGGCAGATGCACAAGCAAATTATACTACCACAGAAAAAGAATTGCTAGCCGTTGTTTTTGCGTTTGACAAATTTAAATCATATCTAATATTATTTAAAGTCATCGTTTACACTAATCACTCTGCTTTTCGTTATCTTTTAACTAAAACTGATGCAAAACCTCGATTAATAAGATGGATTCTATTGTTACAGAAAGTCGACTTAGAAATAAAAGACAAGAAAAGAGCTAAAAATTTGGCAGCAGATCACCATTCAAGATTGGAGAATCCACACCCCAAGGGCCTCGATAAAATCAATGACTTGTTTCCTTAAGAACAACTCCTAGCCATAGCAGAGGCTGCCGTTCATTGGTTTGTTGATTTCACAAATTATTTAGCAGCTAACATAATCCCAAAAGGGTTGACCCATCAGCAAAAGAAGCGATTCTTCGCTGTCCTAGCCTTACCCAGCGTCGCCACCGGACTCCTAAGGCATTCCCACGACCGTGCAATGCCTCTACGACCGTGCTCTGCCCTCTTTAATCACCCATCCGGTTCTATTTTCTTTATTTTCTCTTTAAATTTTAATGCTTTTGTCTAATTTTGTATTTATAACATTTTCTATTTAGTTTTTTGCATTATTTTTAGGGCATGAAATTCTTTGATTTAGAATGAACAATCTAGAATATTATAGAGAGTTTCATGATACCATGCCACTTAGACCCCCATTTGCTTCCCACTTTTTCTTATCTAGATTAGTCTTCATTTAGTATAAATTAATACCCATGCCTCCATAATTTGATATCATATTTAGGATGAGTACAATAATTTACTTAGGTTGGTAAATTAACACTTCAACGTTATTCTTAATATGTTTTATTTCAGTTAAGTATTAATATTGTCTTTTTAAAAATTTAGTTTAAAATTTTAAGACTAATGCATATTTTTGACGATTTTATTTTTAGGAACTATGTCTTCATCACGAGGAAAAAAAGCTGCTGCCCCTACTTCAAAGAAACAGAAGGGGCCCGGTGGTTCATCATCAAGACCTACCACTGAAACCCGCCATCCATTCATCACGTTCTCCCAGAGCTCCTAAGAGGAGTTATTTCAGATCCTCTGAGCCCGCCCTTTAGGAGTCGGATGATGTATTAACTGGACTATCCTTGAGCAGATGCACCTAGCAAACGAGGTCCGGGCCCTGCTTATGACATATTCCTGGGAGTAGTTCTTCCAGATCATAGAGCCCACATATTTGGAACTCACTTTCGAGTTCTGTTCCACATTCCATCTTCAGACCATCATGAGCCAATACAATGATCCAGGGACGGTCCAGTTCCGCTTAGGAGGCCTTGTATGTCAGCTCAGTGTACCGGAGTTCGGTAAAGCTCTCGGCCTCTACACCGAGCAGTTCATGGAGGAGGAGGACCTCTCTACACTCCACCGTCACATCCACGTCACTCCAGTGAACTGCTGGCGTGCCCTAGTCCTTGCATCGCCCTCATACGACCCTAGTCGCTCCAAGACGACCGCCCTCACCCCATCTTTGAGGTACCTTCACGCCCTCCTCGCACACACATTGACAGGCAGACGCAAGAGCACAGGTGTCATCAGCACACATGATGCCTACTTCTTATGGAGCATGGCGAACGCACACGTCATCGACCTCACCTATTTTATCGTCCATGCCATCCAACATCAGACAGAGAGGCATTGTAAGGGCGTGATATCCATGGGCCCGTACATCACACGGTTGGCCCGCCACTTCGGGCTACTTAACACCACAGCCCAGACATCCTCATACATACTGATCGGCCAGATGTCCCCTCAGGGCATCTAGACTATACTTCACATGAGGATGATCCAACGCAGACCTGGGACTGACCCACCACAGTACCGACTACTCAGAGAGGCTGAAGATCCAGAGGACATTACTGACGATGTCCCACCACCACCGGAGAAGAGCCCAGCTGAGCCACCACCTGCTCGCCGCCCAGTTCATGCGACAGCTTCACACGCTGACATATCTGAGTGCCTCTCACGATTCGAGCAGCAATGCTTCCAACGTTTCGATCATATCGATGCTACACTACAACAGATATGCCAGCACCCTTATATCACACCACGTTCCCCACCTCACAGACTATCTGAGGATTAGAGATTTCTATTCCTCTTATCTTTATTTTTATCTTAATTTTTATTTTTATTCTTGATCTTTATTTTCACCTTCTTTTGAACTTTAAGTTTTCTTAGAATATTTAGATTTTTCTTTATCTTTACTTTGATCTTTATGTTTAGTAAATATTTTAGTTTAGTTTTTAATTTTATTTTTATATCGGTTATTCCCTAACAAGAAAATTACACTTCGCTAAAATACCTAAACACTGATAAATGCCTTTGCAGTTTCAAAGGAGCTGTACAGCTCATATCTAAAATCTAACGGGACAACCCTGCCACAACTTCTGGCTCTTCTAATTCCAACACCTGTCTCACAAATTCATCCAAAATTCAGGGAGTTTCATGCATTTCCTTATCATATGATCTTATCCTTCCATTGCTACTAATGTTATCTTTATACAATAAGGGCAATGTACATCTTAAGTATGGGGGGGGGGACTTACTTTCAGTCATTACATTCTCCTTGAAATCCCTAAAAATTTTTAAAACTAACTTTTTCAATTGTTCTCAAAATTTCAAATTCTCACTTTCACTCTTTGCATTATCTTCAATCTCCTATTAGGAATTAATTCTGATTGATTTATGGTTTTTATTGATATGTTGAGAATTAAGACATAGGTGCTTATGCCTTGACTATTCAAACTTTAAAACACTAGGGAATCAAGCATGATAAGTTGAAATTTTTGAGAATTTAAATTTTTCATAGGTTATTTTCCCTAATTTTAAGTGTTATCTTGAGATTTTAAATTCACAGGATTGACATCAAAAGCTGTAATTCTGGTGAGATTTTTTAGCCTTTTAAGCATACATTCTTTTGTGCTCACTTTTATTGTTGCTTTGAGTGAGTCAATACTGATTTGTTATTCTAGAACTTGCTTCGATTATACATGTCAAGACCATATCATTGATTTGATACACTGAGATGATAAAGGCACCTAGGATTCAACCCACTTACTCTATAAAACCTACCCCCATAAATTGACCCCTAGTAAACCCTATTGAGCCTAACAACCCATTCTTTGACTTACCCCTAATATTAACCTATAACCCGTTTTTGTTGAATTCCATTCAATTATATTGATCCCTATTTTGGTTGAAATCTGAGTTGAAATTATTATCTAGCTTTATTCTCTTTTCCAGTTTGTAAAGTTTGTAAATATTCAAATTATTGTAATATTTGATTTGTTCTAAAAAAAAGAAAAAAAAGAAAAAATGTGTATATACAATTAATTCAGTTGTAATTCATATCTTAGTTATAGTTTAATATTTTTACATATTTCTATTATAAGCTATCAAACTCAAAACGATGTCATCATAAGACTTAGGAATATGTTCCAGTGATAGAGATTTTTCTAGCTAGATGATTTTTTAATTCAATCTCGATTCTAACCCTCTTTTTCAGCTTGTGACAACACCCCTAACCAAAGCCCCATTACAACCATTGAAAGACCCTTTGATCAATGTGTCATATCAATCTATAGTGGTGGAGATTTGATTTTCTTGCAAGCCTATGGTAATAACTATTCAGGTTGACTAGAGAGTGCTTAATTCTTGAACCCTAAACACTTTGAGTGGATAGAGTGAATCTTTAGTGAGGATGTCAACTCTTGTTGATTTTGATTGAGAGATAATTACTTAAGAGAAGGGAGAAAACCTATGTTTCTGTGATAAAATTCTCAACTTAAAGTGATTGAATCCTTAATGTTCTTCTGATTAAATTTTCATTGTATAACTACTTGTGAATTAGTTTGAAACATTATTGATAAGGATTGTAAGTTAAGAAGAATGATTCTTAATTGTGGGTTGAGATTTTGCTTGAGGACAAGCAAAAGCTTAAGTGTAGGGGTATTTGATAAACGATAAATTATACATATTTTTACCTCATGCTTGTCTAATTTATGGATGAATTATAATTGAATTTGTGGAAATTGGTGCTCTTAATCCTTCTATTTCATGTTTTATGCTCAGGTGAGCATAGGGAAGAGAAAAGAACGAAAAACGGGTCGAAACGGAGGAAATGGGCCAAAGTGTGAAAACAACATGGCCTGAAAGTTCACCACACGGCCATGTCACACGGCTATGCCACTTTGAGCATAAAGACGGCCTAACCCCGACTCACACGGCCAGACCATACGGCCATACCACCTTAACAGCCCTGACCACGGCCTAGGCCTCGATCCACACGGGCATGGCACACGGGCGTGTCCTTGTAGTGAGGAAGTGCAATTTCACTCGGAAAAGGATGCTTAGAGGCTCAGAAAGGCATTCCAAAGCTCTATATAAAAACCCTAGGGGGCAACTACAAAGATGTACTTTTCTCTCCTCAAAAAGGTGCTTTATTTCTGCCAACACAGAGAGTGAAAGCAAGGGATTACTCCAAGGGAAGCCGATTGATTCATCTCAGAAGCCGAATTCTTCTTCAATACAGAGGATCTCCCTTTAATCCTTCAGGGGTTTTTGGGTTCTTTATGTTTTGCTATTTTAATTCTTCTGAGATGTTTTCTTTATTAAATATGAACTAAATCCCCCAAATACTTGAGGGGGATGAAACCTAAGACAGATCTTCTTATTATTTTGTCTTGAGTTATATGATAAATACCTGATTTGTTCTTAATTATGTGTTCTTAATTCTTGTTTTAATATTTCTAGGTATTAATTCAAGTATTGATGTGCTTATTCAGAGGAGCAAAAGTCCCTATTTAAGAGTAGATCTAGCATAATTAAGTGGAATTGCATGCAACCCTAGACATAGGGCGATATAAATCTGCCGGATTAGGGTCAAAGCTAATAAGGGAATCCATAGATTGAATTGATGCAAGACTAGGGGTTTTAACTAGAAAGAGATTTTAGTTAATCAACCTAGGATTCATTATTCTTATCCTCGACGGAGGTATTAACATAAATTAGGGATTTCTACAGATCAAGTTAAGTAAATAAATCGTCTAGCTCAAGAATTGATAACAAGTAAGGTCTAGGTGGATTCTCTCTTGAGTATTGTCCAAATCAATCAGTTTTTCCAAAGAGTTTTTCCCCAATTTACTTTTTGTGCATTCTTAGTTTAGTTTTAGAATTAGTTTAGTCCTCATAAAATTCTTAGTTTAGTTTTAGAATTAGTTTAGTCCTCATAAAAACCCCTTTTATTTCTAGGTTAAATAATAGAAAGAAAGTTAGTACTAGTACTTTTAGTTCCCTTGGGTATGATATCTCGGTCTTGCCACTAAACTATACTACTGTTCGATAGGTTCGCTTACCTTAAAATCGTGATATTAGTTAGTTTCTGGTGTGATCATTATTATAAATTTTATTACTTTATATCGCGAATATCAGCCGTGCAACGTGGTCGTAACCGAAACTGCCAATTACAACACGGGTGTGCAACACGCCCATGCCCCTAAGCCATGGTCGAACCTGTCATATCAAACATGAGCATGTGGCCCCCTACACGGCTGTAGGAGAAGCAAACATCGAAGGACACGGCCGTGTACCTCAACACGCCTTAGGTATATGGGCATGGGTCGCGCACCAGGTGCACTAAAATTCCCAATTTTTGAACCACACAGGCAAAACCCGAGTCACACGGGCGTAGGATGTGCCCGTGTAACAAAAAAACCAATATAAACAAGCCACTATTCACTTTCTTCTCCATTGAAACCCTAAAATCCTCCTATCCAAAACCCACCACAACCCTCCCTAGCGTCGCCGCCGGCTTCAAAAGCTCCTCTACGACCATGCCGCTCGTACCACGACCGTGTTCTACCTTCGAACTCACCCATTCGGTTCCTTTTTCTTATTTTTCTCTCTAATTTCTAATGTTTTTATCTATATTTATGTTAATAACATGTTTTATTTTGTTTTTGCATTAGTTTTGGGACATGAAATTCATTGATCTTAGCATGAACAATCTAGAAATACTATAGAGAATTTCATGATGACATTTAGACTCTCATTAGGTTGCAACTTTTACTTATCTAGAGTAGTTAACACTTAGTATAAAATGATACCTAGGCCAAGATTAGAATGAGTAGATTTTATTAGTTAGGTTAGTAAAACCTCCACACAATATGTTCATGTTTTTCTTAATTTGTCATTTAATCTTAAAAACTTATTTAGTTTCAATCTTTATTAGGACTAATGCATATTGTTTTGTTTTTTAGGAACTATGTCATCATCACGCGGTAAGAAAGCTGTCGTCCCTACTTCAAAGAAGCGAAAGGGACTTGCTGGTTCCTCATCGAGACCCACTGTTGAAGTCTGACACCCATTCATTCAGTTCCCGCAGAACTCCCAAAAGGAGTTATTCCAGATTTTGAGAGCCCGACCTCTAGGAGCCAGGAGATGCATCGATTGGGCCGCCTTATGGCAGGTCCACTTAGCAGACGAGGTCCGGGCCTCGTTGATGACAGATCCATGGGAGCAGTTTTTCTAGATCGTGGAGCCCACCTATTTTGAACTCACTTTCAAGTTCTGCTCCACGTTCCATCTACAGACTGTAATAATAAGACATGACGATCCAGGGACGATCCAGTTCTGTTTAGGAAGCCTTGTTCGCCATCTTCGTGTCCCAGAATTCAGCATAGCTCTCAGCCTCTACACCGAGCAGTTCATGGAGGAAGAGGTGTGGAACGCCGGTGCCTCCAAGGCGTAGTGGAAAAATAAAATAAACAAAATGTTCCGGAGATCCAAACCATGGATCCATGTGTAAGGAATGAATCGGGGTGATAAAAGGTTTTGAAATTACCGAAACTTCAATCTGAGTAGATAGCGACGCCTAGGCAACGGAAATCCTGAATCACTATCGAACCAAGCCGCAACCTTTTCCGATGTCAGCCTCTACGTAGTCTACCCGATTGACAATGAACGGTAAAAATCCCAGAAAACTATTTTCAGTGATTATTATGCTTGACGGCTGCTAGACCATTTAGCATAGTTTCAGGCTTATTTATATATACTTTCTTTAGGGTTTTTTTACCCTTGCCATATATAACACCCTTTTAATTGGTATATCTTTATAACGAATTTTAATTCATTATAAATTAACTCGAACATAATAATCATTATTAAAATAAATATAATATTGTTTAACCGAAAATTATAATTACAATAACCATAATAAAGATTTCGGTAAATTATATTTATTTAAACTTATATACGAACCAAATTCATATACTAATGAAATTATGTTCTGATTATTTGTACAACATCCTTGTACGTATAGTATGTTCAACAATTTGATTGCCCAATTAAATTAATTCTATAATTAATTTAATTCATGTGACAATCAAAATACAATACCAACTATGTTTTACTCTGTTCATTTCAACCATAGGGTGTGACCCTATAGGTTCTTGTAACGTTAGCAGTAATATTAGAATGATTCTAATGTTACAAACAATGAGTGGCATCTAGCAATGCATCATTGCTACCTAAGTTACAAGAAGTCATGATTCGACATAACCTTTTATGATTAACCTTTCATGCATTAATCCCTAAGTCCTATATCTTTGGAATGGAAACAAGTCATGGAATAGTCACACTTGCATAGTCCATCTCATGTTTCATGATACCTTGAGTAGACTATGATACACAAATAAGTATGACATCTCATATCAACTTATTTGAGCATGGCCATGCATTTCTAGTCTCACTCAATCAAGTGGCCTGAGATATTACTCCCATTATGTAGGAGGGACTTATCCTATATTGATCAACCATATCCCTCTACATAGATTGTGGTATATCCAACATCAATCTTTATAGAACAGCCAGTTACGGTGTTCGTTTGACTATATCAAAATATACAACTCAAGATGTTGTGATGATGATGATCTCAAGTATAAGGATCATATACATATTAATCACTATGAGTAATATTGTGACAATTACATAATAATCCAAGAAGCATATTCATAGCCGATCAGTCCAATATGTTGTTCTCTAACAAACATATTCATGCATTGATTCTGACACTCCATATCAATGACAACTCTTTATCATCAATCAACTACATGTTATGCATTGATTCTAACACTCCATATCAATGACAACTCTTTATCATCAATCAACTACATGTTAGTCTTAATGCATTATTATTGTCCTAGCCAACAATAATACTTGACTAAGGATCTTTTAAGAATAATCATATTATTCTCAGGGCATTATTATAAAATAGTTTATTTATGTACATAGAAAAGAAACTGAAATAATAATGGCAAAGCCTTATATTAATAAACATGATAAATCAAGTAAGTTATTACAACCATCTCGTGATTGATCTTTGGGCATACTCTTACAAGAGGACCTTTCTACACTCCACCGCCACATCCACATCTCTCCAGTCAACTGCTGGCGCGCCATTGTCCCTGAGCAGCCCACATACGACCCTAGTCGCTCCAAAGCGACCAACCTCGCCCCTTCTCTGAGGTACATACATGCCCTCCTCGCATACACACTGATGGGCAGATGCGAGAACACAGGTGTCATCAACACTCACGATGCCTATTTTCTATAGAGCATGGTGAACGCACATACCATCGACCTTGCCTACTTCATCGCTCATGCCATACAGCACCAGACCGAGAGGCATCGCAGAGGGTGATATCTATGGGCCCGTACATCACACGGTTGGCCCGCTACTTCGGCTTGCTCTACACCGCGGCCCAGACATCCTCCTACACCTTGCTCGGCTAGATGTCTCCACAGGGCATCCAGACTATGCTACACATAAGGATGATCCAGCGCCGACGTGGGTTCGATCCTCCACAATACCACCTACTTCGAGATGCCGAGTAGAAGGATCCCGAGGACATTACTGATGATGTCCCACCACCGCCGGAGGAGGCCCCAGCTGAGCCACCACCCCCTCGCCGACCAGTTCATGTGGCACCTTCTCACGCTGACTTAGCTGAGCGCTTCACACGATTCGAGCAACAATATTTTCAAAGATTTGATCACATTGATGCAACTTTAGCGTAGATTTGTCAGCACCTTCATATTGCACGACCTTCCCCACCTCGCGACCCATTTGAGGATTAGAACTTCCTAATCCTCTTTTCTTCTCTTTTATTTTCCTTTTCATTTTTCTTTTTATTTTATTTCATCTTATCTTTTTCATTATTTGAATTTTAGTTTTTTTAGAACTTAATTTATTTTATTTCTTTATTTTAATTATTTCATATCGGCTATCCCCTAACAAACATATTCTATTAATCTAAATTCCCTAAAACTGATAAATGCTTTCACAGTTTTAAAGGAGCTTTACAGCTCAAATCCAAAAACTAAAGGGAACCTTGCTACAACCCCACCCAGTTGACACCGTCAAAGCCTACACTCTCAACATGAAAGCTGTGGACAAACATTCACTACCACCACTGGAGTATCCACCTCTGCACCTTCCTTTGTCCTAGACACTCTATAGGCACCACCACCTCACGAATTCATCCAATCTAGGGAGTTTCATGCCTTTCCATGTCTTATGATCTTATGCTTCTATTGCTACTAATGTATTCTTGTACATTGAGGGCAACGTACATCTTAAGTGTGGGGGGAGGGGACTTACTTTCAGTCATTACATTATCTTTGAAACCCCTGAAAATTTTTAAAACTAAGATTTTACATTGTTCTCAAAATTTCAAATTCTTACTTTCACTCTTTGCATTATCTTCAATCTACTATTAGGATTAATTCTGATTGATTTATGATTTTTATTGATATGTTGGGAATTAGGACATAGGTACTTATGCTTTGATTGTTCAAACTTTAAGACTTTAGGGAATCAAGCATGATAAGTTGAAATTTTTGAGAATTTAAATTTTTTTCTGGGTTATTTTCCCTAATTTTAAGTGTTATCTTGAGATTTGAAATTCGCAAGATTGACATCAAAAAGCCATAATTCAGGTAAAATTTTTTAGCCTTTTGAGCATACATTTTTTCGTGCTCACTTTTATTGTTGCTTTGAGTGAGTCAATACTGATTTGTTATTCTAGAACTTGCTTCGATTATACATGTCAACACAATGACAAAGGCACCTAGGTTCAACCCACTTACTCCATAAAAAGCTTACCTCCATAAATTAACCCCTAATGAACCCCATTGAGCCTAACTTCTTTGACTTAGCTCTAATATTAACCTATAACCCATTTTTTGTTGAATTCCATTCAATTATTTTGATCCCTATTTTTATCGAGATTTGAATTGAAATTATTATCTAGCTTTATTCTGTTTTTCAGTTTGTAAAGTTTGTAAATATTCAAAGTATTGTATTTGATTTGATCTTAAAAAAATGTGCATATACAATTAATTCAGTTGTAATTTCTAATAGTTCAATAGTTTTTGCATATTTCTACAAGCTTCCAAATCCAGGACGATGTTATCATAAGGCTTAAGCTCTAAGAATATGTTCCAGTGATAGAGATTTTTCTAGCTAGATGATTTTCTAATTCAATCTCGATTCTAACTCTCTTTTTCAGCTTGTGACAACACCCCTAATCAAAGCCCCATTACAACCATTGAAAGACCTTTTGATCGATGTGTCATATCAATCTATAGGGGTGGAGATTTGATTTTTTTTGTAAGCCTACGGTAATAACTTTTCAGGTTGACTAAAGAGTACTTTATTTTTAAACCCTAAACACTTTGAGTGGATAGAGTGAATCTTTAGTGAGGATTCTTAATTTTGGATTGAAAGGTAATTACTTAAGGGAAGGGAGGAAACCTATGTTTTTGTGATAAAGTTTTCAACTTAGAGTGTTTGAAACTTTGATGTCCTTATGGTTGAATTTTTATTGTATGATTACTTGTGGATTAATTTGAAACATTATTGATAAGGATTGTAAGTTGAGAAGAATGATTCTTAATTATGAGTGGAGATTTTACTTGAGGACAAGCAAAGGCTTAAGTGTGGGGTTATTTGATAAACGATAAATTATACATGGTTTTACCTCATGCTTAGCCTAATTTCTAGATGAATTATGATTGAAATTATGGAAATTGGTGCTCTTAATCCTTCTATTTCATGTTTTATACCCAGGTGAGCTTAAGGAAGAGAAAAGAGTAAGGAACGGGCCAAAAACGGGCAAATTAGGCCCAATTTAATAAACAACACGGCCCAGAGATTCACCACACGGCCATGCCACCTTAAGCTCGAACACGGCCCAACCCCGACGAGCACGGCCAGACCACATGGTCGTGCCACCACCAACAGGCTTGACTACGGCCTGGGCTTCGATCCACACAGGCGTGGCACACTGGCGTATGCCTATTGTGAGGAAGTTAAATTTCACTCAGAAAAGGCTACTTAAGGGCTAAGAAAGACACTCTAAAGCTCTATATACAGACCCTAGGAGGCAACTTCAAAGGGGGTTTATTCTCTCCTCAAAAAGAGAGACTTTTCTCTCCTCAAAAATAGTACTTTCTCCCTAAAAAAGAAGAATAGAAGTAATGAATTATTCCAAGGGAAGCCGATTGATCCATCTCAGAAGTTGAATTCTCCCTCAAGACTGAAGATCTCCCTTCAAATTCTTACAGGGGTTTTTGAGTTCTTTATGTTTTGTTATTTTATTTTTTCTGGGATGTTTTCTTTTATAAGTATGAACTAAATCCCCAAATAATTGAGGGGGATGAAACCTAAGACAGATCTTGTTATTATTTTCTCTTGAATTATATGATAAATATTTGATTTGTTCTTAATTGTGTTTTTAACTCTTAAATTGATATTTCCAGGATATTGATTTAAGTCGAATGTGCTTATGCAGAGGAGAAAAAGTCCCTGTACAATTAAGCGGAGTTGCATGCAACCCTAGACATAGGGCGATATAAATCCGCCGGATTAGGGTCAAACCTAATAAGGGAATCTATAGATCGAGTTAATGCAAGACTAGGGGTTTTAGCTAGAAAGAGATTTCAGTTAATCAACCTAGGATTAGTTATTCTTATCCTCGACGGAGGTATTAACATAAATTAGGGATTTCTATGGATCAAGTCAAATGAATAAATTGTCTAGTTCAAGAGTTGATAACAAGTGAAGTCTAGGTGAATTTTCCCTTAAGTATTGTCCAAATCAATCAGTTTTTCCTAGGAGTTTTTCCCCAATTCACTTTTTTTTGCATTCTTAGTTTAGTTTTAGAATTAGTTTAGTTTTATAAAAATCCCCATTTTATTTCTAAGTTAAATAATAGAAAGAAAGTTAGTACTAGTACTTTTGGTTCCCTTGGGTGCGATATCTCGGTCTTGCCACTAACCTATACTACTGTTCGATATGTGCGCTTGCCTTAAAATCGTGATAATAGTTAGTTTTTGGTGTGATCATTGTTATAAATTTTATTACTTCATATCACGTATATCACATATTGATATAAGTCACTACTTTATCCATGATTTTGGAGGGAATATATTTATTTTTTTAGTTTATTTTTGGTGGGAAAAATATCAATTTTTTTCTTTTTCCCTCTCTCTATATATTTGGGAATGACATACAATTAATGGATTGTGATATCTTCTTTTTATCTATAAAGAATATTTCACTTAAATTAAGATCTCTTAATTTTTTATTAAGTTATTTCTTAAACATCTCAAGTATTCTTGTTTCGCAAGTTAGTGTTTTCTCACAAAGGGTTTTTCAAAGCATTCAACCTCTATTCTCATAGCAAGGACTAAGATGAATACTACAGAAGAATATAAGAAGCACCACCAATAACAATATGCTGGTGGTGAACCAATCAGTCATTCTCAGACTAGTGGTGATGCAAGTCAGGGAGTGTTCACTCATTCATCCCCTATGGTGGCACCAAAATCAAGTACATCCCAAGACCATTCTGGAAACATACCTATCTCTGAACTATCCACCCCTCAAGAGAATTTGATACCTCAGAATTCCCCATCATTAATCAAACCTAAGAGTCATTCTCCTAAACCCTCTATTAGAAAGTTGTCTCCTGCAATGCCAAACATTGATCTTGTTCATGAAGATCAACTGACTCTCTTATCCAATACCTAATAAACCAGAACGAAGAAGGTACTCCACAAAATACTTCTTTGATTCCTTATTTCACCTCTGAACCCTCATCCAACTCCACCAACCTAAATGATTTCACTACAATGATTCTGAACTTATTTTAGAAGAAGAAGGCTGGTAGAATAAGATGCTCCTAAATGAAAAGCTACAAAAGTTTTCAAGGATATGACCTCTTTTGATGAGGTTTTGGTGACAAAATAGGTATCAACTTTCCAGACACTAATCAATCTAGAAAAAGAATAAGGTTTATGGTGACTAGAGAAATCAAAAAATAAAGAAAAAAAAAATAGTGCTTTGGAAAGCTCCCCTAAGTCTGAATCCCATGCAAGCTCCAAATCTTTTTCCTCTTAGGGTAATGTGCCTCTTTGTGCAATGTTGCAACCTAGGATCAAACAACCAAATGTTCCAGACTTGGTGACAAAGCACAACAAAATATTGAAGAATATGAGAGTTCCAAAACTATTATCTAAGGCTATTGGAGTAGTTGAAAAACAAGAAGAAAAAATTATTGCTTAAAGAAAGAAAGTGTTTCTAAATTCTAATTGTTCAAGAAGGTACTAAAAACTTATCCCAAAAGATTTTATTTTCGACTAGAATATCAATGATAATTCCTTTGCCTATCTGGTATTGATGAAATCTTAAAGAATACTGGGTTTTTTTTGTTCAATTTGTTATCTGCAGTCGTTTGTAAAAAGGGTTATGTATGAATTATATACAAATCTCAACCGTGACATACTAATGAGTCTACCAAGTATTACCATAAGGTGTTTATACATGGTAGATGGTAAAAAATTTAGACCTAATTAAATTCAGAAGTTGTTGTATTATTCATTCACCGAAAATCTAAAGCTTGATGAATTAATAAATGCTACTACTGCTACTCTAACCAAGTATCTCACCCAACTTGGCTTGAAAAAGGTAGTCTTCAATCCTTTTAACATGATCCTATATATGCTACTCTACATGTTATTGCTACCGGGCGTTGGCTCCCTAATAGCCAACGAGACTCTATTACAAAACGAGTGGTTGCTCTTCTAAGGAAAGTGGTAGAAATGGTAGAATTTGATTTAGGCTAGCTGATTTTTTATGAAATTACTAAATTTGCTATTGTCTATAGGAGAATATTTTGCTGCCTTTTTCATCTCTCATCTTTAGAATCGTCATTTCAAGATTTTGAACTTGTTAGATCAAAATAAACTTATGAGAAAACTATTCCTGAATTGATATTTTCTCATAAGTGGCTGGAAGGGAAACATGAGTTGAATAAGCTAGGCAGAGTTCAAGCTTTAGAGGATGAATCTGCTGGGTAAGAAGAAGGAATTCATGAAGTGCCCATTCTTGCTAGCACCATTCCTATCTTAAAAGGCAAACATGCTAGGAATGTTGTAAATCTCTAAACCTATGTTGATTTTTTTCAAAAGCACTGTGATAAATTAAAGGCAAAGACGAGTGCTATTAGGAAGATTATTGATAAATAGAAAGCCTTAATAGCAGATAAGGGGAGAAAAAAAAGGTGCTGGTTTGGTGATGAACTTCTTTTGAATGCTCATTTTAAAGGGGATTTTTTTTTATGAACTTCTTTTATGATTTACAATTTTTTGGATAAGTGTAACATGGCTTTTTTTTTTTTTGCTATTTTTATATTAGAGATGAACTTCGATTTCTTTTTTCTATGATACGGTTTTTAGTTTCATTGGGCATTGCTTTCTCAAACTTTGTTAGTTATAATTGTTATTAGTAGTTATTAATGCAAACTTATCTTAGCATTGATGATTGATTGTTTAATTATTTTCTAAGGTAAGTTAGATTAAGTTAATGTGTATGTGCTGAGGGGGAGCTTATGTTGATCGATAATTCATACTTTCTGCTTTATGATTTTTTTCAACAAATTGCCAAAAGGGGGGAGGTTTTTGAGAAATATGAAACTGACAATTTGGTGCCAAAGGGAGTGCCCAGTTTCCTACCCACCAAATCTATGTTGGCAGTTTCCATATTTAGGTATTGGCAATTTATTGAAACTTATTTTTGGGCTATGTTAATTACATGATGAATATCTAGCCCATTATAGAAGATCTTTCTGCTTGAGAATACGAATGTTGGTAATTGATTTGGATCGGAATTCCTCAAAGCAATTCATTGGTTTATGGACTTTAGATTAGATCGTGATTCTTCTGATGAGCTACCATAGAGTCCATATTTGCTTCATATGTTATTATTATATTGCATTACTTTTATGGTATTACTGTTTTATTGGGATTGTATTATATCTTCTATCGTAAGTAAGTTTCAAAATCAATATCTATACATTTGAGAGCCTTGCCTCGGAAAATGTTCCGAGAATTAAGCATTTAACCTATTCTTAAGAGAATACTTTTGTAAGAGTGCTACTTTTAAAGTAAAACCTATTGTTGTGGTTTTACTTGTTGTGTACAAGCGGTGTTCATAGTGGTGAGAGTATTATATCTTCAAAGTACAAAGGTAAGGGAAACGATCATGGTGCGTGTGATTGACTAGGTTCACTTTGTAAGTGTTGAAGAGAGTGCATATTTCTCACTAAACTAGGCTTTACAGACGTAAGGAAATCGAATTGAGTAATCGTCTTCTTGTGTTCTTTGTGTTTTCTATTTTCTCATTTAGTGCTTGGAGAAGTGACCACCAACTTAGCAATGTTCTTTTTTTCTAACATATATGATAAGCTAATTCCTACAAATTGCTATCAGTGCAAATAAGAATGGGCATCACTTTAATGATTGACAAAGAAGAAATGGTATCAACATTGTAAAGTATGGTGATTATGTTAAAGAACTTGAGGAAGGAGATGAGGAAATATATGGCTTTGACGGTTATAATGATAGAGAAGATTTAAAAGATGGGAAAGTCTTTCTGTTACAGAGGATGATGCTAGCCCCAAAAAGGAAGAAGATACTTATCAGCGCCATCAACATTTTTGAACTAGGTGCCATAATGATGGTAACATTTGCAACTTTGTAGTTGGTAATAGTAAAAGTATTATACCTAAGAAATTACCTTAAAATTACTACTTTTGACTAGGCAAGTTTCTTAAACATATCACATTATCGAGTAAGTCTAAAGGAGAAGGAAAATTTATTAGAGAAAGTTGAGGAATTATTGCATAATAGACATATTTGGAAGATAAAACAAACTCGAGCATGATTTTTTCTAAAAAGGGGAGAATGGATATCATTTATTAGTTATCTCAAAAGTCATTATTTACTTAAATGATTTATTTACCTATTGTTATTTTATTAGTTATCAAATATATCTAATCTATATTATATATAGCAAGGTACTTAAATCAATCTTTTAAGCATCATATATTAATTTAAATTTTAAAATATGTAAATGATATACTTTAAAAATAGATTAATAAAATTAAACTTTAAAAGATTTAAAAAAAATTAAAAAAACACTTTTTAAAAAATTATTATAAATAGATTTCATAAATAAAAAATTAATAGATTTCATAAACACTTTTTTACATATCTTTTAAGAAATTGTATATATCGTACTTTATTTTTATCAAATAAAATATTGATTTCAAAATATATAAAAAGTATAAGATAATTTAAACTTATTTATAATATGGATTATAAAATTTGTACAAAATTATTAAATAATTTTAATATATTTTAATTGATACAATAAACTCTATGTAAGGGTAAAAAAAAACTGGTTATATAATAGATAAAGGTTATTAGTTTTTTTTTTAAATAATGCCCTTAGATAAGGTTTTTTATTATTATTTATGTACTAGATTAGCTTATCAATTTATTTTAGGGTAAATTATAAAAATATTCATTTTTGTTTGCTTCAGATTATATTTCAGTCACTTATGTTTGAAATATTACATTTTAGTCACTTACATTATTGTTTTATTACGAAGTGGTCACTTTGCTTTTAAGCTTTGTTACCTCCCTAACGACAATCTTATGTGACAGTTCAAATAAGTTTTAAATACCAACTTTACTGTCTAGCTGGGATGAAAATAGATTTTTAATTAAATAAATTTAATTAATTAAAAAATTTAAATTAATTACACCTTGAACTAAAAAAAAAAAACCATTCGTCTCCTTTTTCTTTTAGTTTTATTTTCCATTTTGATTGAACAAACTATTCTCATTCTAGTTGGACATCCAAGTTGATATTTAAAACTCATTTGGGTTGCCACGTAGGATTGCCGTTAGGGAGGTAATGGAACTTAATAGTAAAGCAATTATTTCGTAACAAAACGATAACGTAAGTAACAAAAGCGTAACAGTTCAAATATAAATAACTAAAATGTAAGTTTACGCAAACAAAAGTGACTATTTTTATATTTTACCGTTTATTTTACTAATGGTAGAAGTTATACTTTCAGCCAATAAATAGGCTAGCTTGCAAGTTTTGTAACTAATTTAAAAAACAAATAGTTATTTACTTTTCTCTCTTAACAAGAAAAATCTTCTCTTTTTTTAGTTAAATTGTATACTTGTTAAAATTTCTTTTTCAAGACAATTCGTGAAATAGCTTTCGTTGCTCATCCTATGTTGTGTTGCATCAAATATCAAATTGACTTATGAGGATTCGCATAAAGATTAAACACTCGTACCAATCTTATATGCTTAGGAATCTCTGCTGGAAGGCGTAACCAAGCTGAGTACATCACCGATTCCTTTACTGTTATTTGTGGAGAGTGTACGTCAGTTTGCTCGCAGTACCCAAAGACTCTAGCATATGCCTCTCGGACTTTGGGGTATCCCCCAACTCTTATATCCCCTTCAATATAGCCTCCAGTTTTTCTTCCAGATAGAACATCCATCAATGTCGTCTTGCCAGCTCCACTGGCACCCATCAATGCTGTAAGAACTCCAGGTCTAAATGCACCAGAAATATCTTGAAGAAGATGGAGCTTCTTATTTGGGACTTGAAATTTCTAGAAAAGGGACAAAATAACTTGAAAATATTTCTAATCACCTTAAAAAAAAAAAAAAGGATAAATCAAATTGTTACCTTGGGAGTATCCACAAAGTAATGCACATTATCAAATGAGAGTGTAACGGGCACAAAAGGTAAAACCATCCTTGTAACTTCTGTTGTTGTATGAGCACCTTGTAATTGGTCATCTTGCATGGAATTGCTAAAATCTTCTCTTCTTTTCAGATAAGAAAACCTTTTATGAGAAACAATAGCTCGAGATCTCCCAGTTCCTGGAGCTGTACAAATTTTCATTTTTCAAACACATGTTAGAACTAGTAATGTTTAAATTCACCAGTCGGATTCCTTATTCTTCTTCACTTTTCTTGTAGTTGTATATACATAGAGTAAAACTTACGCTTTGAATAACTAAGGGCTAAGGTGAATCCAATGTTAACAAGAGCCCACATTCCTATCAAAGTTGAAACTGATATCCAGTAGTAGGATTTATTGAAGTTTAGTCCACGTTTTAGTAGAGCTCGATGCCCCAAAGTCTCATTTAAAGATGAAACCTGAAAGGCCGCAACAGAAACAAAAAAACAAGGGATGAGTGTTGATTTTTTTATCCGTAATTCATGAGTAAAAATCCCCTACCCCTAGTTCACAGATCCCGTCGGTGACCCCTCTCAAAATGATGTCACTTTTTTTTCTATTAAATTTTAATTTAACTTATAACAAATTTTATATTAATTGTAGCTAAAATAAAAAATAACAATAAATAAATATAAATATAAAAAACTAATAAAAAATTTAAATTCATTATCAAGCTTTTTTTTTGTTAATTTATAAAACCAAAATATAAAAATAATCTGAAAGTTCTCTTCTAATAAGTAAAGTTTTGATGGGTTGAATATTAAACTTAATCTATCAAACTAAATCAAACAACTAATTTTTATAGTTTTTGTTTCTTAAATTCAAAAATAAATTTAAAAAGAATGAAATTTGTATATAAATGGATTAGAATTTGCTCCATATCTAATTCTTTTCCGATTAAATAAAATTTATTCTATGGAATTTATATATATAAAAATTGATATGAATATAAATCAAATTTATCAATATCTTTAAAATATACTTTTTCATATATATATATATATATATATATATACATGAATATATATCTCAATTATAATATAAATATTGTTAACACTAGTTTTTCAAATGTTTTGATATAACAAAGTTAAATAAAAAATTTCCTTTAGTCAAATTTGCAATCAATTGATATAAAGCTCTTAATATTATTTTCAAAGTGTTTAGAAACTTAAAATTACAAAAGTGCCTCTGAATAACCTTGATTCAAAATAAATTTTATAACTTTAGGAGACTTCTATTGATACAAGTGCATAGAAGAACCGATAGAACCAAGTTGGAGAGCAACTCAAGAATTATTCTAGACTTCTATCGAACTTGGGAGCCATTCTACCAATACAACCCAGTTGAATCGATACTTGGGTTGAGTTTTATCAATAGAAGTAAGTCAGAGACCATTCCAAGCCAAACAACAGACTTCTACTAATACTCAAGGGGACTTCTACCAATACAAGTCAATGAGCAATTTTTGGTCTCCCCTATACCTTATACTAATACAACTAGTACAAGTTTGAACCCTTGAAACCCTTAGACTTCTACCAATACAAGTGGAATTCTACCAATACATCGAGCTCCAACAGTTATAATTTTCAAGAGTTCTATCGACATAAGTCCACTTGTGGTTTGCAATTTGTAGTTAATGCATAAATTAATTGCAACAATGGCTTTAATTGACTCCCAACATTGCCAAATGGCTCCAAGCTTGTTAGATGGCGTAAATACAAGTCAGTAACTCCACATTGAATATAAGAAACAAGTTTGTAAAGTCAGTTGTACAAAAATCCAATCTTTTTATTGATATTCTCTTTGTTCTTCATATACACACTTGAGTAACCATCTCTTTTATTCTTTTCAAGTGTTGTTGTATTGTTATTGAGTGAGCTTTATCATTGTAATATCTTCCTTTAAGAGGAGTCTTTTATCCCTATTATTATTTCTAATCTTTGTAAGGGTTTGTGTGGAAGTATGCCTCGCATTTGGATCAAACAGTGTGTGACATCATAACAAGGAAAAGATCTTCGTCCTGACAAGGAACCAACGCCACGACAAGAAGAAAGCCCTCGTCCCAACAACGCGATCCTTCTTTGTCCTGACAACCAAACGCCACATCACAACATGGCAACGTGGTCCTCAAGTTTTTTAGTTTTCTTCTCTTAGGTAAACTCTGTTTTTAGTTCTCACTTAAACTTTGATTAGCCTAGAGATATTCTAGTCATATATGCTATGAATTTCAGCCTATAAGTAGGCCTTAGTTACTCTAGGTTTTATAAAACAAAAATATTTAGATTGAGAGAATTTTATTCTTTGTTTTGAAGGGTTTTTTTTAGGTTTCAAGTTTTTGTTTTGATTCTCTCATTCCCTTGTACTCCTCTATTGTTATAGTGAAATCTCCCTTTTCCCATGGGTTTTTTTATCCTTTTTTGAGAAGTATTTCCACGTTAAATTTGTGTGTTGATCTTTTCAATCTCTTAGTTATTTTTCTTGTTTGTTGTATACATGGGCTAATTCCCTACAAACTCGTATCAGAGCTAGTTTGATTTTTACATTTAACCCGTTTAGAGATGACAACATCAAGGTTTGATATTGATAAGTTCAATGGTATTGCAAATTTAAGTCTGTGGCAAGTTTGAGTGTTAGCAATACTAATTTAGAGTGATCTTGAGAGGATCATTAAAGAGAAGAAGCCCGCGGATATGGATCAGTCAGAATGGGATAGGTTAGATAAAAAAGCTCTATCCACAATTCAATTATGTTTAACAAATAATGTGTTATAGGAGATTTTGAAGGAGAAAACAACATATACATTATGGAAGAAACTAGAAGCCTTGTATATGACGAAATCCTAGGCCAATAGGTCAGTGTTAAAACAACATCTCTACACGTTTAGACTGACCAAATGTGAGTATATTAGATATCATATTATTGAGTTTTTTTACTTTTCTAAATGACCTAAAGAATCTCAAAGAAGATATTAGCAACAGGAATCAAGTTATGTTATTGTTATGTTCTTTGCCCTCTTTTTATAAAACTTTCAAGGAAACTCTGATTTATGGGAGAGATCATCTCATTTAAAGATGTGAAGAGGAATCTACTGAGTAAGGATAAACTCGACAACAAGTTAAGCCCAAAAAAAGGTAAGGCGGGCAAGCCTCAGTTCTAGTTGCAAGAGGCAAACAACAGTCCAAAAGGCCAGATCGAAACAGGTCTAGGGTGATATCTAAATCCAGAAACTGAGACAAAGAATGTAGCTACTGCAAGAAGAAGAGCCATATCAAGTTGAAATATTGTAAACTTTAAAATAAGATTAAAGGGGATGCCGAAAATAACGAGAAAGATGAGTAGAAAGATGAAGTTGTTAATGCTAGTATAGCTAAAGATAGAGGTGATGATTTTTTGTTAGTGTCCATGAGCGAAAGCTTAAAGCTTATCCGAATAGATTCTAGATTCAGGGTGCTCCTATCACATGTGTCCTAATAGGGACTAGTTCTCCACATACAATTTAGTTGAAGGTGGAGTAGTTTTGATGGGGAATAATTCTCCATGTAAGATAACCAACATAAGAATAGTACAAATCAGGATATAGGATGAAATAATTTAGACACTATCAGATGTTAGACATATAATCGACTTAAAGAAAAATCTCATCTTATTGAGAATTTTGGATTTTAATGGTTGTAGGCTAGTTAATTAGTCAAATGAATTAAAATTTTCTCGTGGAGCTCTCATTGTAATGGAAAGACTGAAAAAAGGGTAGCTTATACGTTCTACAAGGGTTAATGGTTACTGGTGAGACTACAATTATCAAATGAGAGCCGAAATCCTGCCACGTCATGACAAGAACAAGCCCGATATCGCAATGACCCAACGTGATTCTTTCTTTATAGATTTTGATTCAACCAAACTCTGGCACACGTAACTTGGTCATATAAGTAAGAAAGGTATGATAACATTGTGTAAACAAGATCTTCTTGAAAACACTAAAATTGATAAGTTAGGTTTTTATGAACACTACACTTACGAGAAGTAGACGCAAGTAAGTTTTGATTCAATTGTGCACAGAACAAAAGGGACTCTTAACTACTTCCATTTCAATTTATGGGGTCCAACTCATTACATCTCAAAAGGAGGTAATAAATATTTCCTAACTTTTATTGTTGATCATTCAAAAAATTTTATGTTTAGTTTCTAAAACAAAAAAAAAAAAAAAAACAAAGTTTTTAGAATCTTCAAGTAGTGAAAAAAGCTATTAGAAAAAATAAACTGAAAAGTTCGTGAAGCAGTTGAGAATGGACAATGGACTTGAGTTCTATTCATCCGAGTTTAATGACAATTGTAAATGGGAAAGGATAGCGAGACATTGCACTTTTGTAGGTATTCCGCAATAGAATGGAATTGCAGAAAGAATGAATAAAACCTTATTGGAAAAGGCCTGATGCATGCTTTCAAATGCATGCCTAGGGAAGGGTTTTGGGCTGAAGCCGTAAATTTGGAAAGTTATTTGGTAAACCAATCTCCATATCGAGCATTTAATGGTGAAGTTCTAGAGGAGATATGGTTAGATAATCCTCCTAATTATTCTAATATTAGAATTTTCGGTTGTCTTACTTATGCTAAAATTAACTAGGGAAAGTTTGATCTAAGGGCCCTAAAATGCATTTATCTAAGTTACTCTAATGGTATGAAAGGTTTCAAACTGTGGTGTCTGAAAACTAATAAAACTATTGTCAGCAGAGATGTTAAGCTCTATGAATCAACCCGGATTTGTACGAAAAAGGGGTCACTTATTTTGAAAGACACAACAAATCAGAGTGTCTCAAGCAATGTGGAGTTAAAAGAAGAAACAAGGGGTGACATCGCGATGACACGAAAAGCCACATTGCAATGTAACAATGAGTAGGGTCGTCGTTTTAATAAAGAAATACACGATGTCATAATGATGCGATAAAATTTTAGTTCTTGCAAAGCTAATGCTGTTTTGGATCAGTTTGGGACTTCATCTGGCTTTCAGGTACCCTCACCATATCAATTAACTAACTATAAGTTGGCACATCATAGGAAAATACGAGAAATCTGACCACCACAGAGGTACTGTGAAGGAAACCTAGTGGAATACGCTTTAAGTGTTGTAGAGAGCATTGATTCAACCGACCCTTCATGCTATTTCGAGGTATAGATGGAATCACTTCAAAAGAATGAGACTTTATAGCTAGTTAAACCACCCATCAGTAAGAAAATAGTTGGTTGCAAATGGGTGTTTAAGAAGAATGAAGGTTTGGATTCAAACGACACTAGGTATAAGGAAATATTAGTTGTAAAGGCTGCAATCAAGTGGAGGGAGTTGATTTTCATGATGTTTTCTCTCTCGTTGTGAAACATACGTCCATTCAGGCACTTTTTGCTCTTATTGCATCAAACAATCTTGTGTCAGAGTAGTTAGATGTGAAGACTGCTTTCCTTCATGGTGACCTTAATGAGGACATATACATACAACAACTGGAAGGCTTCAGAACTGAAGGTAAAAAAGATCATATTTGCCTTCTTAGAAAATCATTGTACAGTTTGAAGCAGTCTCTCAATAGTGGTACAAAAAGTTCGACTCCTTAATGTTAAGTATTGGTTTTTCACGATGTAAGTATGATAGCTGTGTATATTTACAATGTCTTAATGATAGTTCATTTATATATTTTTTAATTTATGTTGATGATATGTTGATTGCAACTAGGACCATTCAAAATTGAAAGACTTAAAACTATACTTAACTCTAAGTTTGAGATGAAAGATTTAGGAGCAGTAAATAAAGTTTTAAGGATGGAAATTTTAAGGGATAGATATTCTAAAAAATAATTTTTATTGTAACAAAGGTACATCAAGAAGATCCTTAAGTGTTTTGAGATACAAGACTTAAAATCGGTAAGTATTACCTTAGCTGCACATTTTAAATTGTCAATTTCAGATTCTCCCCAAAATGAAGAAGAAGAAAGGTATAGTCAAAAGTACCTTATTCGAGTGTAGTTGGAAGTTTGATGTATGCAATAGTATGTACCTGTCTCGATATTTCACATGCTATTAGTGTTGTTAGTAGATACATGGCCAAACCGGGTAAGTTACACTTGCATGCAGCTAAATGGATATTCAGATATTTTCAAAGTACTTCTAACATGTGTTTAAAGTTCGGAAGAAGCAAAAAGGGCTTAGTTGGATATGTTGATTCAGATTATACATGAGAATTAGATCAAATGAGGTCTCGCATAGGTTACCTATTTGCCTTTGGTAATTGTGCCATTAGTTGGAAGGCTACACTTCAAGCTACAGTGGCCTTATCGACTACTAAAGTGAAATACATGACAATTATTGAAGCAGAAAAAGAAACAATTTGGTTAAAGGGTCTGTTTAGCGAACTAGTTAATCAGAAAGGGGCAACTGTTGTATATTGTGATAGTCAAAATGCCATACATCTCACCAAAGATCAGATGCATCATGAAAGGAAAAAGCACATAGACATTCATTATCATTTTGTTTGAGAGGTGATCATTTAAGGGGATGTTCAAACTTATAAAATTGGCACAAAACACAATATGGCTGACATGTTGGCAAAGAGTTTTCTAGTTTCAAAGTTAAAACATTGTTTGGACTTGGTGAGTATCCAACGAAGATCCAATTGAGCCCGTTACAGGGCTTGGCAAAGGAGTTAAGTGAAATACGAGTCAAGGTGGAGATTTATGAAAATAGTCCTCGCATTTCGATCAAACAGTGTGTGACGTCACAACGAGGATGAGCTATTTGTCTCGACGAGCAGCTAACATCACGACAAGAAGAAAGCCCTCGTCCCGACGACATGATCCTTCTTCGTCCCGACGACCAAATGCCACATCACGATGTGGTGACGTGCTCTTCAAGTTTCCCGGTTTTCTTCTCTCAATTAAACTTTGTTTTTAGTTTCTTACTTAAACTTTGATTAACCTAGGGATATTTTAGTCATATATGCTATGAAATTCAACCTATAAATAGGCCTTAGTCACTCTAGGTTTTACACAACAAAAATATTTAGATTGAGAAAATTTTGATATTTGTTTTGAAGGATTTTTCTTTCGAGGTTTTGAGTTTTTATTTTGATTCTCTCATTCTCTTGTACTATTCTGTTATTATAGCAAAATCTCTGTTTTCCCCGTGGTCTTTTATTCTCTTTCAAGGAGTTTTTTGACGTTAAATTTGTGTGCTGATCTTTTCAATCTCATAGCTATTTTTCTTGTTCGTTGCATATATGGGTTAATTCCCTATAGTTTGCTTAAGGTTTTTGGGTAGAAAATCTTAAGGGAAGTGATTCTATCTTGTCTAGTGAAAATGTAGTGTTTTGTAAAGGTTAAACCTTGTCCTTGAAATTTTCAAATAGAGTGAATTTGAGAAATTCCTAGTTGTGGTAAGCTAAGGTAGTAGAGGTAGGCAATTGAGGCCGTACTACTATAAATTCTTGAGTCTCCTTTGTTTTCTATATATTTTTAAAGTTTTTAAAACACCAATTCACCTCCTATCAATAATTATCGAGCTTAACAAATATATTATATGAAAATGTAAAATTTAAATTATTAATTATGTTTCAAAAACATAATTTATTGATTATATGTTATTTCAGTGTGATTAGAAAGTAAAAATGGTTAGAAAACAAATAATTAGAAATTGATTTAAAATATAAAAAAAAAATGAATAAACAAGTATGAAACTATACACACGGATGAACATTGTTATTAGTTAAAATGGGTTGATACAAATTGATATTTGGCAAAATTGTCTATTCAACTCCTAATTTTATATATTTTAATATTATGATATTTGCATATATAAATTTTATAGTATGAATACTATTTAATTAAAAAAATAGATTTTGAGCAAATCTCACTCCATTTTTAAACTAAGCTTTTCCTTTTTTAAATTTATTTTTTATTTTAATATATTTTTTAAGTTTGTAAATAAAAATTTAATGAACAAAAGCCGGTCAGTTCTTTAGTTTAGTATTTATATATTTATCATATTATTAGACCAGCATGCGAGAAATGTTGGATATTTTTATTTTTCGGTTTGTTAAATTAAGAAAATCATGATAATGAGTTTAAAATATTTTAGTTCTTATTTCTTATTGGTTTTATTAATTTTTAATTTGTCTACTATTAATATTAAATTTATAAAATTAGTTATAACTTTAAATAGGGGTAGGGAATTTTTTTTTTTTTTTTTTTTTTTTTTTTTTTTACCTTTTGCCATCTTGGAGACAGAAATTCGTTCACTGAGATTCCTATATCCGTATAGGAGAGAGGAGAAATCCAAAAGCACCACTTTATCCAAGAAGGCATTGATGCTGCATTGAGGCAATGTCTGTTATAATTACATGAATATACTTTGAACAAATCCAACTTTAGAATTTCTTCATGCTAAAAAGGTTGGTCTTACGTAAGGGTACTATGAAGCCACTGAATAATAATGTTGCCATCACTGTAAATTGACAAAAAATTGCAGCTACAGGAGGTGTTTGAATTACAACAGCAATCAAACGGAAAATTGAGGTTGCCACTTGATGGAGAAGGAACTGGATGAAAAGCTGACGGAAGAACCTAAAAGTAACACTTGGGACTTGAGAACATATTGGAATTTATATGTATAGCATAATAACAGAATATTGTCCTTAAAATGCTAACCTTTCTGGTTCTGGACTGTAGCCAACCCCAAAATATATAAGAGATGTCCAAATAAAAGTATCCAGAAATGAAAATGGAATCCTTAAAATAGCTGAAGGAATTGAATAAGCCCATGCAGGATAGAAATATAAATCTCTTTGCTTATAGAATATGCCAAGCCTAGAATTAGTAAGTGCCAGCTCTGGAACTCCACTTGTCAAAATTCTCAAAAGACCAAAAAATAAGCAAGCCATGTACTTTCTTGCATGGAACTCATCAATCTTCATTTGAGTGCGTATAAAAAGTGTCACAACTATCAATGACAAGGAAACAAGCTGCAAGCAAAAAAAAAAAATAAAGAACACCCATGGCGTGTTGATTCATATTTGCCATCTCCATATTGATTCATAAATTAATAATATCATGTTAATTAATTGTTATTATGCTTCTAAAAAAAAATGTTACCTGTGCTGATCTGAACATATACAGAAACGAGTTACGCTTGGTAAGAAGCCATTCCCTAGTCAAGCATGCTTTGAATAATTCCCATTTTTCAAAACAATAGATATTAAATGACAAAGCATTCTTGTGATCCTCGGTTATTTTGAAGGGTGCATAGAGTTCTTCATTTATCCTCTGTCCAGCATGGAACTCCTTGAATGCAGCTATGAATTTGTCAGTAGAAACATAACTATGAGGTCGGTCCCTGTGCAACCAGTATTGTGCTTGATCTTTTGGGGAAAGTACCTGTTGTTTGATGAGTAAACTTCAAAACAATGTTTCAAGAATTCAATGCAAGTATATATTCTGACACTTTGAGTGGGGATACATACTTCTAGTAGGAAGTCAGCGAGGCCTTTCCGTGGTGGGCACTTGAAGCCACAATATTCAAAGAACTCTTGAACATCACTCTTAGGTCCGTTGTATACAATCTTCCCTTCGTCCATTAGAATAATGTCATCAAAGAGATCAAAGGTCTCCGGAGTTGGTTGAAGAAATGAAATTAAAATCGTGGCCCCTATTATATGGGCCAATTGGTGTAAACATGTTACAATTTGAAAGGTGGTGGAGCTATCTAAGCCGGTTGATATTTCATCCATAAAAAATGCTTTGGTTGGACCAACCATCATTTCTCCTATTAAATGGAAACGTTAAGCAATTAATACAATAATTTAATTTTCTAACTCAAGAATTTTTTTCAACCACAAATCTCATGTGTTTTCTTTTGACTACATAATTTCACTTTATAGATCATGCTAATAAATTAACTAAAAGAAAATTTTTTAAGATATATATAGTAATATTAATATCTTCATTCAATACATTTGAAATCATGGACTACTATATTTAATTTAATAACATTTATTATTAAAATATAATTTGAGTTGGTATCATACCAATTTAATTTAAAAATTATTAAAGTATGTTTTATATATAAAGAGTAAATTATATTATTATAGAAGTATATTTGTCTTTCTATACTTTTATATAAACTCAATAAAAATTCAATGATAGTAAAATTTGAATCCGTGTCATTATATATTTTAAACATTTTAACTTTATCATTTGAACAGAATATTCATTTAATTTTTATGTAAACTTTTAATAAATATGTTTATTACATAAGTTTTTCACCCACATCATGAGTATGCTATAACTAGTATTATTAATATAGGTCCACTTAACAAAACCTAAAGGTATTCGTAAGAGATTATCTATTTACCATTTTAAAAAGGGATAAATGTCAAATTCACACATGAACATTGATCTAATTTGTATTTGATATATGAGTTTTGATTTGATGTAATTATATATATAAAACTTTAATTATAGATCATGTGTGCACAGGAAACTTCAATTTTAATTCAATTGTACACCTTTAAAAAATAAATATGTTTATTTATTTTTATATTTGATTAATATAATTATTTGCGTATGCAACACATGAATGTAAGTTGGTGTTGTGTCAATAATATTGTTAGTTGTTTGTGAAAATTAAATCAAATTAAAATTACATATATACTTATAAATAAATAAAGTTCAAATATGACATATAGTTTTGATGTTCAATAGTTTTAGAAAATTTCCTTTTTACTCAGTGGGTGGCCCGACACGAAGGGCCGCCCAAAATGTGGGAGGGTTTGGGAAAAAATATAGGCCTGAAAAATGGGCTTGGAAAAAAAAATAAGGCCTGTTTAAAAAACAAGCGGGGCCTCGGGTAAGATATTTTTGGCCCAGGCCCGCCCGACCCGGCATGAATTCACTAAATGACAAAAAATATGATTTTTTAATATTATTTTCTTCTTATTTTCTCCCTATTTTGCTACCATTTTACTATTATATTGCAACTATTTTGTTGTTATTATTTGGATATTGTATAAAACTTATTTTATTGTTAAATTTGTTATTATTTTAGAGATATTTGCTTGTTAAGTTGCATCTATCTTAATTTATTTAAGTATACATATTTTTTAAAAATTTATTTTCAATTTGTTGGGAAGTATTTATTTTGATATTTTTAGTATTTTTGATGTATTATATATATTTTAAAATTATATAAAAAATAATATAAAATTTAATATGAGCAGGCTGGATCGGGCCCGATTTTTAACATTTTTATTCGAGTCGAGCTTGAGCAAAATTTTAAATCCCATTTTTAGGCCGGGCCCAAACCTAACAAACGGACCAAAATTTTTAGTTGGGCCCGGCCCGGCTCATGCTCACCTCTAGTTAATACGTGATATTGACTAAATTCAAGATATGTATCATTACTTCATGTAAGAGAAGTAATAAATTTATGAGCAAGTGGTATAGATTACGGGCACAAAACCTATCGTCAGCCTTTTCTTTTCGCCGCCAGAGATTCCACGGCTCATTGCATCTCCCACAATTGTATCACCACAAATATCCAGTCCTAAGATCTAAAAATCATAAATGTCAGCAAAATCTTTAGGGAAAAGCCTATTAATTAACGACAAGACTTTGAGATTATGATGAAAGTCAAAATGAAGTGGATCCAAATATACTACTACACTTCTTTTGTTTCTTCCCTTTAATTAAGCGGATCACCTTTAATATATAATCTGTCTGGAGTGTTCTTTTTAATCCTTCTACTGAAATTGCCTGCCACCATAGATTATTGTCAAAGACAGCAGCCATGGTAACATGTCAGATAACCATATTCTTGCATAACTGGTTACCTTCATATAGGTGTCTAAATCCGGTTCAGGCATGATCCCAAGGAACTTCTCCCGTCTACTGAGTTCTTTCAAAATATCTACAAGTCATAAACAAATTTAAATGATGAATATAATGGTAAGAAGGGTTGATTGTTAATGTAAGATGGAGAACAAAACAATATACATGTACCTGCTCTGCTCCCAATGCCCTGACAACGTGCTGAGAAATCAATTGTCTCTCTTACAGTCATGTCAGAAATATGCAAGTCATATTGATTTATATAAGCCGACGTTTTCTGGGGAACAAACTCACTGAGCTTGTAACCATTATAAGAGATTTCCCCCGAGACCTGAATTTGAATATACAGTTGTTGAGTCGAAACTAGTTTAGGGCAGCCAGTATATTTCCAAGAACTGGTTAGATAAGTAAGAAATGAACCTTGAGAGAAGGGTCATGCTTCCCTGCAAGTGTCTGCAAAAAAGTTGTTTTCCCACAACCAGGAAGGCCAAGCAGCAGCGTCATCCTGCATTAAAATTAAGCTGCATGCCTGATGTCAAATGAAACAAAATAAAAACGTATAGCTTAATCTTGAAAGGCACATCCTTCGCATTTACCTGGAAGGGTTGATGATGCCGCTCACATCGTTCAGAATTTTAATCTTGTTTGGTTGAGACATACATCTATTAACGTTTTTTATAGCCTGCTCACCATAAGGTATCTCATCCATTACTCCCTGTATGCTATCATGTATGTTTTTTTACAAGTAAATCTAAAAGGTCACACTATAATATGCAACGTTAAACACTTACAGAGAATATGTTTGTGATGGTATTCCACAGAGTAGGGATGTGGGGCTTTCCATGAACCACTTTACACTCTGCTTCCACATTCAGATTCTTAAATCTCACGTCGGTTGTTGGCAATTCCAAACCCACCCTGATAACTCCAAAATAGCAATTTCAGTCTGAGACCTCCAAACCCCAATATTATAATTATTATAGAATTTGCAATGACAATAATGTTATATATTACAAAAGAAAAAGACGAGTTTCGAAAGGTTGCTTGGCTTGTTTTAATTTCTTGCCTGGCCATTCTTTCTTTTAGTTTCTTTAACAGCTTGAGGTTGTCCTTATCGATTGTGGTGATTAGATGGTCAATAAAAACGCGGCGTTCCAATGCTCCAAGCCGAGTAACATCTATCACCTTCTTCCCTAATGCCTCATCTTTGCCAGCGTTTAACAACTTTTGATCAAACAAAGATGTTCTAATCCGCTTGAAAGTGGGTAATCTTTCGATTGCAGCCCACTGCAACTCCACTTCATCATCACCAACATCATCATCCTCATCGTCGTCATCATCATCTGAACGTTTCCTCAAGTCTTGAAAAGACGTCGACGACCCCATGGCCATGTTTTTCTCAAGTTCAGTTGCCTCCACGACGTTTTTTTCCATTGCCAATTTTTAGTATGGATAAGTAATCTAAAAAATTGTGTTCCTTTTCGGGTTTGGTGGTGAATGGACAATATCTTGCTTTGGTTTGATCAAAACAACAGCAGGTATTATCCTAGATTTGTTTTGTTTTGTTGTTGAAAAGGTAAACCTATATATATACACATATTACTCATATCGTGCCATATGCTGTTTTCCTTTAATATATGCACATGAAGGAGAAACATCACGTTTTACCAGTTGACACCATTTTTGTGGGTCTTTTTTACAATAATTATATATTGCCCTGGGCAAGTGGTTACCCCTCCAAGGATGCCCACTAGATAGTACGGTCCTTGGCTTAATTTGTGGACTAATAGCATTACACCAGAGAAAACGCAATTATAATTTATGTATTGATAGCTTATACTGTACAGTTTCTCTCTCTTTTTTTTTAAAGACCCTAACCAATGCAAGCATTATACGAATTTTACACCAGAATGAAATATACTGCAAGCTTCCACATAATGGGATGTGGTGGGCCTTCAAAGTATCTCAGCTCACTGTACTCCTCATGGAGAAGTCTGGCCATATGATCAGCTCATTGTACCCCTCATGGAGAAGTCTGGCCGTATGATCAGATACTCTTCTAACGTGCCTTAGGTGAAAATCCCATCTTCGACTACATATTTGATGATGGATCATTCGAAGCTCCGCGGAGCCACTCTCTGCCGCACTTTCATTGCGGGCGGCATCTACTAGTAGCATTCTGTATAGATTTATTGTTACACCTGTAAAACCGTTACGTTATAAAAGTAGTACAAAATTGAGAATTTAGGTTACTGACCTCACGAAGTGAGAAAAGGATATAAAAGTTGTTAAACTAAGCTTTGTTTGATAATATATTTTGATATAACAAATTAAAGTGTTTTTGAATAAAAGTTATTGAACAAAATTGACAAAATGATTCCTCAAATGAAGTCTAAGAAATAAAAATTTTGAATTTTTTACTTTGAACTGTTAGAAATTTTTTATCAACTTTAAAATCAAGTCAAAATAATTTTAGTAAGTTAGAATTCTTTCAATTAGTCAAATTGTTTTTAAAACAAGTCAGTATAGCTCTAGGACAAAAAGGATCGATAGTTTTCAAGATATCAATCCCTCTCTTAAAACTGATACCAAATTAACATTCTGCTTCTCAACTTTTTCAGCTAGGTATCGATCTAGTATCTATACTTTTTATACTTTTTATATGGTATCGATAAAATTTATCTGGTATCGATATCTTTAGCTCCAATAGTTAGTAAATTCTGCATTTAATGCAAAAATTATCGATACCTTTTTAGCTAGTATCAGTACTTGCTGTTGCAATGAATTAAATGCATTGGTTTTCACATTCCCAATGGTTCTATTCATATCTCTAACAACCATAATGGTTGGAAATCAATTAAGGGGTATAAATACCAGCTTTCAAAGACCCTACAATAAGAAGAGAAATAATTCAAGCCTAAATTATCTATCTATCAATCAACCCTTGTGCTCAATTTTTATACCTTTCTTGTATACACTTGTGAGCTTTCATTGTTATTCTTTTAGCTCAAATGTATTATTGTTTATTAGTTCTTAATTGGCAAACAATTCAATATTGTAAGTATTTCTTCTTAGTTTGCTATTTGTGTTTACTCTTTGAGATCAAGGCTTGTGTCTTAAGGTTTGGGTAGAAACCTTAAGGGAGTTTGTAAGGTTAAACCTTGTCCTTAAAGGTTATCAAATTAGTGAATTTGGAAAAATACTTAGTTGTGGAAAGCTAAGGTAGTGGGGCAGGCAATTGGGGCCGAATCTTTATAAATCGAAGTGTTCATTGTCTCTATCTTTTTCTTAGCAATTGTAAATTTTTTAAGAGGCCAATTCACCCCATTTTGGTGATTTTGAGTTGAATCATCGAGCTAACAAAAGTGGTAAGAGAGAAGGTTAAGTGATGTCAAGGAAAATTTGAATTAAGAAGTAGGTTGTAGAATACTAATTTAAAGTAAGGACTAAATCGTAAGGATGTGAAAAGTTTTGTGGCTCAACTATAATTATTCAAAATTTGAGGGGTTGAAGTATAAATGTGAGAAATTTGAAGGACCAAAGTGAACATAAACCATTTCATATGACACAAAATTGGTGTGTAGGGACCAAATTGAATAAGTAAAAATATGAAGGACTAAATCACAATTTTACCAAATTAAGTGATAATTCAAGGACAAAATTTTGAAGGATCATGATGTGCATAGTGGTCATTTAGCAAGAAGATAGTTTTGAAGTGTAATCATAAATGTTGGTATTTTCAAATAAATTAATTAGTTAAATATTATTTGATTAATATTTTAATTAGATATTTATTAATATTTTATTTAATTAAAACTAGTAAAAAAAGAAAGAAAGATGAAGAAAGTTCTTCACCTTTTCATGTTTCTAACTAGAGTGGAAAAAGAGAATAAAGAATTTTTTTTTTGTTTACAATTTGGTCTTTCCACAAAAAATTCATCATTTTCACCTAGAAATTTAAGGAATTTCCATAACTACCAAAAGAGAGAAATGATAAAGAGTTTATGGATAGTATGAATATCAATTTAGATTCAAGAAAATAGAAGTTGAAGGAGAGAGAAAATTTAGCTTGATTTAAAGAGAACAAGAAAAAATTTGAGAAAGTGAAATCAAGTGACAAGGAGAAGAGAAAAACAAGTGATTTTGGATAGGAAAAAGGTTAAGTACCCATGAAATTCCTTGTTGTTTAAGGATTAAAATGTGAACTTTGTGAAATATGTAGTAAGTTAGTGAAATAAGGTGTGAAATAATTTAACGTGTGAAGTAGGAAATTATGATAAAAGTATAATAGGTGTGCTGTGAGATGATGAAAAATGCTTAAAGAGTTGAATAAGTGAAATTGTAGAAAAGTATAGAATTTTTATAATGACAATGACTAAATTATAGAACATGAGAAATGTGTGGTTGGAAATAAGTGAATTGAAATGCATAATTTTTTTTTATGTGAAATAAAGTATTGAAATAAATCATGTGAATAAAGTAGTACATGAAAGAAAATTGATCTAATGAAATTAATTAGTGATTATTGAATTTTTATGACAAAAATGGGCTAAAAATAAATATTGTGAAAGTATTACATGTAAATATTTGATAAGTGAAAAAAAGAAAAAAGAAAATAGAGAATGTAAACAAATTCATGATTATTGTAATTAAAATTACAATTGTTCTTTAAATAATGAAAAATAGAATAAGACAAAATTGAAAAGTGTAAAAGTTATAGTTGAATTGAGAAATGTATGAAATTTGACATGTGAAAATAGTGCATTAATATATAGAATGAGAATGAAGTATGATGAATTAGTGCACGTGCTGAAACTGAAAGTGTGACTGAATTATAAATAATAGTGAATTTTATCATATAGTGATTAAATTTTAAAAAGTGTAGATATGGATTGTTCAAAATCGATTAATTGAATATATAATGAAGAGAACAATTCAAAAAGCCCATGTAGAAAAATTTAGAACTATTAGGATATAAACAACATGCCATTAGGAAAAGTGAATAAGCGTGCTAGTGACAGTGGCACTTCAGTGCATATTAGTGACTATGGCTCTTCGGAGCACCTTAGTGACTCTGCACTTTAGTGCATTTTTTCAGTGTTCTTTTCACATATCCTATGTCTTCGACTATGTTTACAAATGGGCTACACAAAAATCCAAGTAAGTAAATTAAAAAAAAATAAGATTTAGAACTCTGAAATAAAAGTAAAATAATGAGAAGAGAGAAAATGAGAGAGAATTGCATTTTAAATTTAAAATTATGTATCTTTCGAATGTTTTATTTTCTTTGCTTCCATTTTTCACTTCTACCAAGCATTGGATGAAAAGAAAAAGTAATTTTCTTCCCATTTTCCATCTCTCTTATCAAACACATCTATGTAAAGAAAAATTATCTTTTCCATCATTCTTTTTTTTTGCAACATTCGAACTGTGCTGTTGTCAAAAGACAAACAGAACAGCAAACAGAAATACAGAATTTCAGCAAATTAAAAAAGATCGAAAACCAGCATTACAACTGTAGAAGAGCAACAATACTAAAAATTCACCACTAAGCTTTAAACATGATCTTCCAAAAAATGCCAACAAACGCCAATGAAGATGCCATTTCGTTCCCTTTACAATCTGCCACCGAGAATTCAACATTTGCATCTTTAAACATATCTCTATCGATTCCAATTCATAGTTAATAATACTTCCAAAGTCACCTTTACCGCACCAACCTCGACCACATCAGCTTCATAAGCAGCTTCCGAACCAAAAAATAATGCTTATGCGACACCCTCATTATCTCTCAAATCTCCACCACATCCCGTACTACCAACTTTTGCCACCCCACACACATTAAACATTAACCATCGAAGAGAAGAGGGTCACCAAAAAAACCACCAAATAAACTCTCCTGCAAAATGGCGTCATTATACACGGATAAAAACTACCAAAAAAAACCCCATCTTAGATTGAATACCAAAATTTCCATAGACATCCTCTTGCTTTCGAACCCTACCCCAATTCATACAATCCAAACCTACCACCAAGTTACCAATATAAAAATCAACAAGATACAACTTCCAAAAATCGGCCAATTTAACTTTGTTACAGAATTCGAAGAAATCCTCAAAATCATTAACTTGTTTCCAAGCCCCTTCCCACCAATAGAAAATTTTAAACCAAAACATTCAAAAAAATCTGCATAGAAGAACAAAAATGAAGCGCTCTCCGGCACTTAATCATACCAAGGACAATTAACTGAAAGGTTTTGAAAAATCGCCCCTCTAAAAACCAAAAATTCCTTAGAGAGAATTCTGTCAATAGCTAACATCCACCAGAAGCAACGTACCCATGGAAGGACCTAAAGATCCAAAATCTGACACAAGAGAAATTAAAATCCCTCTCCATCCAATCAATAATTCAAAGCATTTTTCACCTAAAACTCTCCGTTTTAATCTTGAGCCCCACACCACTCAATTTCCAAAACTGAGACTAGCATCGTAACGCTCACTATCTCGGCAGTATTTAACAATAATTCTCCAACCTTCTTCAATCCCTTCTCAATGCTCGAGCAATTAAATTGTTCACTTTGATTTTTCACCGCATTGAAATCTCCTCCAACTAACCATGCTTAACTAAAGATACTCAATCCTAATCACTCCTACCAAGCATTTATATCTGAATGGTTGTAGAGAGCATAAACATAAATAGGGCAACCTCTTTCCCTTCATGCACCCAATTACCATCAATAACCATTAACCCCTTCCCACAATCACCTGAAAAACTACCCTCATCCCATAACGTTAATAACCTTCCTGATCAATCAATAGCAGCAGCAAATTTAAAACCAAAAATAGTCATCCCCCCAAAATTTTCAAACAAACACCAAACACCAATCCCAATTTAGTATCTTGTAGAAAATAGACACTAAAAGCATTCTCATACATCTGTATACATCTTCAATTTAGGCCCCATAATTAGGCCCCATAACCCATCCCTCTACCATTCCCTGTTACAATCGTATAATTCCAGTCTAATTGAACAAATGAAATAAAAATGAAAAAATAACCACTCACTAGAATGTAAGACCCTCGGCCCATAGCCTTTGAAATTTCCTTAATGCATTCCATCAATCCTCATTAGCTCTTCGATAATCAACTCTTCATCACCATGCACACTAAATCCCAGCCTTTTCCCCACCTCCCAAGTCTTCTTAGCTTCTCTGATAATCACTTTCCTTCTGTTGCTAATATCTGAATCTGACAGCGACAAATAGCAATGTTTTCGTCCAACCTTGACTCCTCCTTTCCTTTCAATTTCCTTGCTCCCCTATCCCTTTTTTGTTTCTCTTTTGAAGTAAGCACTAAATCCTGAATCTCTCTCATAGATCTAATCCTCTTATTCATCGCTTTCTTAGTTTTTTTATTCTTTCTAAATCGCTGTAAATCCACTTCTAATTCATCTGCTGGAAAATAATCTCTTGAGCCCTCAGAATCTGATAAAGGAGATGAAACTTTATTGAGACTTCGGTTCTCAACATTTAATGGACAATTGATCATTGGCCTGTCAGTATTACTTGGACTCTGCGAAACTATCTCTTTTAAGCCCAAATCATTTCCCACCTCTGCTTGAGATTCCCCTTCAATATATTGAATCGTCCCCAAAGCCAAATCCAATCCCATGTTGTTCAAATCTTCTAGGCCCCTATCAGATATATCACCATTTGCTAGCCTTGATACTGGGCCACTCAACACGTTACAAAAAAGGTCTTCTTCCACATTAATTGTATCTGCCGACAAAGCCAGCACCCCATTAATATTTTCTTCATTCTCGAGGCCATTCTCAATAACTCTTTCAGACCCATCGATACGTCTTCCTTCCGGTGGCTGTTCCATTTTCGATCCATTTATCAACTTCACTTCTGACGATGCTACTTCTTCTCTCACCTTATGATCCTCACTTCTTATTTGATTTTCAATTGGTTTTTCCACCACTCCTTTTTCTTTTATACGGATTGGAAATGACTCATTGCCTACTTTCAACATTATCACTTCATCGAGCCTGTGTTCTTGCTTCATAAAAATCAACATATCCATCTTCTCTAGATTATTCGTCATTGATAAGTTATCACCCATCGCAATAATCTCACCTCATAACTCAACTACCTTTTTAAACGTTTGGTAGTTCCAACAATGGAGAGGGATCCTATCCACTTCAATCCAAGTTGCCCTTTCTATGGCCTTAAAATTTTCCGACCAAGGTTCAATATTGATGAAAAATTCTTTCAAATATACCCAGTCACTTTGCTTTAGAATCTCCATCAGCTCGTCGTCAAGAACCTCTATAAGAAAAAATCTACCCTTGATTCTTTTAACAATTAATTCTCCAAGGCCTAAATTAGCAATTCTATCCGACAAACTATATGCATTACAAAAAGACGCTGTCTCCCCGGTCTAGCAATGTTAAAGCTTCCATAACTATTCGTTCTTGACATGTCCTTCAAACACTTTAATATTTTTCATCCCTATTCTATCAACTCCAACAGACCAATGCCTTCCGTTTGTCAAATTGTCATTCAAAGAATCCTTTCCCATATCCGGAAGCTCCATCCCTCTCGACTGCATCACCTCAATATTAGCTTGAACTTTTTTTCATATTCTTCTATTGCCACTAAATCTTGCCATTTTCACCCTAATCTTTTTTCCTAACAACACAAAACCATCAAGCCTTGAAATTGCCCTTTGAGCATCTTCCAGATTAGCGAACCTCACAAATCCAAACCTTTTTCCTTCCATACTTCTTTTAACTGGAATAAATGTGTCCAACACATTCCCATGAAATCAGAATAACACCCATAATCATTTCCGATGCATACTATCAGGAATATTGTATACAAACACCATCCTCATCTATTGATCCAAAATTAAAAAAATATAAACTCAAACTCAACTCATTATATATTTTGAAATTACACTTTTGGATTGTTATATATTGCAACCAGGATTGTTATATATTGCAACCATGTATGTATTTTCTATTGTTTCATTAAAAAACAATGGAGATTCAACATGTCATCCATCACTACCCCTTATCATTCATTGAGGAGGGAGTACAATAACAAATTGCCAAGGATGTTGGAGTAACTTACCCGGCCCGGCCTGTGGTTGCCAATGTTGTGGGTATTTTATTCATAAATCTTGTCTTGATGATATTTTCCATCATTCTAGTTTTCTATTCTTTTAATTTTTTATCCTTCCAATTTTCTTTCCACTCTATCAAAAAAAGCCTAAAAGTTTTTACAAATGAATACAAATGATCTTGCTTTTAAATAAATCTATTCATTGGTTGAGCCAGGCCACAACCAAATTCCAAAAAATTTAAGTCTAAGTTTGTTTTCGACTCGGCCTATATTGACTTGTTAACTTGTTTTACCATTCAATTATTAATAAAATATTTAAAAATTATTTTTATATTAATATTTTTAATTAAAATTAAGTTTTAAAATATTATTTTTTATTATTTAAATTGAACTCAAATTTACTCGAGACACATAAATCCTTTCTATAGCCCGAATCAAAGCATACAAGCTAGGTGGGTCATTCAACCCAAGAACAACTTGATTTTTAAATGAAAGAATATAATATTTACTAATAAACTCTATAGATCTATTATTAATGCATCAAACATTATATATAAAAACTTGTTGTAACGCCCCAAAATTTAGCCTGGAAGAATGGGCCGTGTGGGCCCAATGGGCTTTTGGGCCCACACGGGTCGTTATCTTTGGACTTACGGGAATTAGTGGACTGGCTGTGTCATACACGTGGCTATGGGCAAATCTGGCTTAACGGGCCATGCAGGCACGTGGGTCCTACTTGGGTTGCGTAATGGGCCCCGGGCCGATATTCACTGAATGGCATGTTGGTGTGATGGCTAAGAGGTTTGGGAGTGTTGGAGAAGTCCTGGGTTCAAACCTGGGCCTTAGCAAAAATTTATGTTGTTCTCTTATGAGAGCCTTGACGTTAGTGGGTAGGCTTTAAGAATATTTTTGATGAAAGCATGACACAAAAGGAGATGTGGTCTAGTGGCAAGGAAGTGACACTATAGGGGAAGCAAGGGGTCCAAGGTTCAAGTCTTGGCTCTCACAATTTATTTTGGTTTCCCTTTTAAATAAATCTGGAAGCGAGTAGGCGGTCTTTAAAGTTAAATATGTTGGACTTATGACACAAAGGAGCTTGTGTCCTAGTGGTGGTAGCGTGACATGGTTATTGAGAGGACTATGCTTCGAATCCCTTTGCACGCAAAGGTTGATTATTTTGCTAATGCTTTAATTTTGGGGGATTGATGGAGAATCCCACATCGGGAAGCTAACATGAGAATAGGTGAGGAGCTGGCTTTAAATAGAGCAAACCATGAGGAGAGTAGGCATACCATGAGAATCCCTTTCACTTTGTGGCGTGTTCGTTGGGTTAGGCGTTGGATCATTCATTGATCTGTATGCCGTTGGGTCATGGTGGTGGTGACCGAAGTTGATCAACACACTCCTTAGGAGTCAAGGGTGCGATTACTGTAGGCTTCTGGGCATAGCAGTGTTTGGAGCGCGGATAAACTTCATATTCCTATTAGGTGTGTACTTTAACCCTTGTTTGATAGGCTGGAATGGGCCAAATGGGTCAAATGGGCCTGTGGGCCTAGATAAGTAAAAATTGGAAGATTGATAATAAATGATGAGCTGATTAAGTGGGTTGTATGGCTTGGAATAGATTTGGGCCTGAGGGGCCGTATAAATGTGAATGGGCCTGATGGGCTATATGGATGTATGTGGACTCGTTCGGGTTTTGTAGTGGACTTTTGGGCTAGTATCTAATAATTGTTTAAGCAGACATAAAACTTAATTAATCAATTAAGTGTGACTGTGGACAAGTCATAGGGTTGAAGTGTGGCAACGGGTATATGCATGTCTAGGATTGGATCTAGGGAGAGCTTGGTACTTAAGCGGTCTTAATGACTCACCTCCTCTTCTTTGGAATCCTACCTGGCGCATAGTATCTGTTCACTTTAGCCAACGAGGACTTGTTGACGGGCCAAGGTGCGTAATTAGACCCCTAGTGTTAAGAAATTACAAAAATACCCTTTATTTGCAAAATTACTTAATTACCCTCGATTTGTAAAATTACAAAAATACCCTCGATTTGTAAAATTATCGAATTACCCTTGATTTGTAAAATAATAGAAATACCCCCGATTTGTAAAAGTACTATTTTACCCTTGATTTGTAAAATTACCATTTTACCCTAGGTTTGCAAAATTACCGAAATACCTCTAATTTGTGAAATTACCAAAATACCCTCAAATTGCAAAATTATAGAAATACCCCTAATTTACAAAATTACTGAAATACCCTTGAATTGCAAAATTATCGAAATACCCCTAGATTATAAAATTACCAAAATACCCCTCGATTTGTGAAAAATTATTGAAGTACCCCTGGATTGCAAAATTATATAAATACCCCTAGATTACGAAATTACTGAAATACCGTTGTAGTGTGAGATTACCAAAATACCCCTGTAGGGTAGAATTACCGAAATACCCTTGTAGGGTAGAATTACCAAAATACCCATGTAGGTTAGAATTATAATTATGCCCTCAAGGATAGGTAACTGTTTTGAAACTGTTTTAAGCTATGAATGTATGGGCCCACCTTGGGCTACGTAATGGGCTTTTAGGCCCAGTAAATTTGTAACTTTCATATTATTAACTTAAATGCTCCAGATAATTATGAAATTGTTAATGGGCTAGAACGTGTACTTGGGCCCACGATGAGATGATGACCGATATGCCTAAGGGCAAAATGGCTAAAATACCCTTGTGTGATATATGTACGATTTGTATGTGGTATGTGTATTATGATGCATTCATGAGATATTATGTTGCATTTAGGTAGGGATTTTGACACGGAGGAAGATATGTGAGGATCGCATAGTCGCTTGACGACTATGGATCCATTAGTAGCTTTTAAGCCCATTATATGACTAACAGCTCTGCTGCAACGATTGAGTTAGTGCCGCAACCGGTGCTACCTGTAATAGGCCAATTTAGCTCGGGCCCACACAAAAAATAATAAACCCCAAAAAAATAAAACAAAGTCCAAGTCCAGTCCAAAATTACAAATATATAATTTGGCCAAATCGGAATAGCCCCTTACTTGAAAAGATTTAATGTCCATCTACAAGCTTGACGTATATGGAAACATAATCTTCAAGGATATGCAATCTTAGAAATGATATGCAAATCTTAGATATGATATGCAATCCTAGAAGATATGATATGCAATCTTAGAAGATATGATTTTGGTATCTTAGAGATTTAATTTGACGATACCCTTTAATCTTAGCCGTTGATGTAATTGATCTGTACCGTTAGATTTGGGAAGCTCAACTATAAATAGAGGCCTCTCCCCTCATTGTAAAGCACTTGACTTGATTTTTGGGAAACAATAAGAATTCTTGAGAGCATGCACCCAAATTTCTCTCTTTCTTGCGTTCTTATTTTCTGCGGTTTGTTCTTATTTTATTCTTCATTCATCTTCTTTTTTCAACCTTTTTATTTTGATTTAATCCTTGTTTCCTCGATTTTTAATTCTTTTTCATATTTTATTTTTTAATAAATTTGGTATTATATCAAATTATTTCATTTTTTAAGTTCTATATTAATTTTTTATATTATTTATAAATTTGTATATTATATACTATTTGAATTGTTTTATCATGAATATAAAATTTTTTATATACCGTATATTTTAAATATGTAAATCATTTATGTATATATATCTTATATTACTATATTATATGTTATCCCTTATATATATTTTCTATAAATTTAAGGTTTTATATATAATATTTATTTATTTAAAAATATATTTATTTCATTATATACATATACTTTCCATTTTAAATTTTGCCATATCATTTTATGTTTCTTCTTTTTCAAAAATTGTTATAGTATTTTATTGTCTTGTATATATTATTTGCCTTATTTTATTATTTTATATACATATCTATTCTTGTGTGTAAAGTTCCATGTTTATTTCTTATTTTTTTCGCATAGATTTTAAATTGATATTATTTACTCTATATCTTTTATTTGATCATTCATATTCTTAATATTCAAATTTTTTATCTTTATTTACTATAGTGTTATTGTTATGTTGCCTGTATTATTTGACATTTCATTCTTTTTACTTAATTGTTTATGTTGATGCTAATTATTAATTCATATTGTAACTTAGTTTTTTGGTATTAATGTTGCATTTTGCTCAAAAGCATCATTTTAAAATATCTATCTCCTTTGATTACCACATTTTATCTAAAAGTTTTTCTTAAATAAGGCAATATTTTGTGTTTAGAAATTCGAGAAATAGTGCCCTAACGTTCTGGGTTGTGATTTTCCGTTTGACTAAGTAACTAAATATCCTTTTAATAAATTTTGAGATGATTTTAGTTATGAGGATTTAAAAATATCGTGTCCTAACGTACTGGATGTGATGTTTGCATTCTTTCGGAACAAAGGAATCTCGAGTTTTAACTTAAATTGTTCAAGTTCTTTTGAAAAAGGGATCGTGTTTTAAAATCTTTTCGAATTTTCGACATCAAGACAGAAAACTAACCAATTTGGTACCAATTTTGGGCATTACGAGGGTGCGAACCCTTCCTCGTACGTAACTGACTCCCGAACCCGTTTTCTTGAATTTTCGTAGGCCAAAATCAATGTTTTGAAATAAAACGTTTTATAAGGTGATCCGACCACACCTGAGCAAAAAGGGATCGATAGCGACTCCCATTTTCATTTTTTTAAGTCGACCCCGTTTTTCAAAATTAAAATGGTTTCGACAGCTTTGCAGCTCCACTGGGGTCCAATAAGAGAGTCAAGCCGTAAAATTGATTATTTTCTGTCCTTTCGTCAAAATTTGAAAATTTGATTTGAAATTATGATCTTTTTGCATGTGTTTGTTGCATATGATTGTTATTTTTCTCGCACACATTGCATTGTCTTCGTGAAAGTGAGAAGCTATGCCTTCGTGAGGTTTTCACCTCCGCATGGGCTAGTGGATCGCTTTCGAGATACATCCGTACCTATGTCTCCGTGAGATTTTCATCCCTGCATGACCATAGGGAAATGTGTCCCCCTGAACTGAACTCGGCCTATATGAGCCTATAATGGGTGAGGACCGAGGAATCTGCTGGTTCAGGTACCCTTTTCCTTTAGAACCAAAAACACATATAGTGAACCTTAGGATCTCTCCTTAGGTAGAACTATATTGACCCATAGTAATTACCCATGTAGGTGTTTGTTTATTCTCTTTGAATTATGTCTTACATACGAGTCACTGACCAATTTTATTTTTTTGTCATTGCATGTCATTCAACATTTAAAGGTGTCGATTCACGGTTTGATTTCTAAATTAGAAAGTTTTGTTATGGAGACTGAATATCTTGATAAAGTGGAGGACAACGCTACAATCCATGCATGGTCCAAAAATACTTAATTAGAAAAAGAAGATAGTGTCACTGAGGGATATACATCGGAATTGTGGGACTTCACTAGCATCAGTGCGGTGCAGAATAAGCTCCAAGAATTAAGAGATATATGGGCCTAATGGGATGATGAGACTAAGAAGCTATTCTACCATAATTATGGTAATCTACTCTACTTGCTTGACGTTAAGGTGGATAAGCATCTGTTTCGAGCTATGGTACAGTTCTAGAACCCTGCCTATAATTGTTTCACTTTTGGGACGGTGGATTTAGTACCTACTATGGAGGAGTACTTACGAGTGGTCCCATCAGAGTTAGAGATTATAAAACAAGATTTTGAAAAGAAATAGTCTCAAGCTTGCAAAGAGGATAGAGAATTTGGAGGAAAAGAAAATGTATTTGAGGCTAGACATGGATGTTCAGAAGTTAGAGGTAGAAAAAGTAAGAAAATATAAGAGGAAGGTAGAGGAAGATCGAGATGATTTGAAGACAAAATACAAGAAGATACAACTTTCAATAAAAGGAGCCGGATTGGGAAAGACTTCAGAGTAGTGGCAATGAGAGATTCAAGAGGAAAAAGCCAAAGCTGATCGATGGGAGAGAAGGTTCTAGGGAATTCAAGCGCAAAACGAGGCCTTAAAGAAGAGTCTGGCAGAAAGTAGGAATGAAAGGGTGAATTAAAGGCTAGAATGGCTGAGCTTGGAAGAACTCTTCATCAGTATCGAAGTCGTAATTCAGTGATTGAACTAAAGGAGAGCCTGAACAGAATTGACGAAATGAAAGAGAAGGTCAAAAGATTAGAATCGGCATTACAAGATTGTGAAGTCCGGACTTGGAAGGAAGAGCTTCACCATTCTCAAGATCAAGTTAGACATAGATATTACCTCATGGGTGAAACCATAGTCCAAATTCGGGAAGTGGTCAATCATGTACAAGTTTTGGCAGCGCAAGCTGATATGTTAAGTGTAAAGTATAAGTTAGAATCAGATAGAGGTCGAGAGTTAGCTGTATTGTTTAGAAGGGTTAAAGCTTTGGGCCTTAGGGCGAAAGCAAATTTGTAATATGTTTTGTGTAAAGATTTTTATTTTCTAAATAAAGTTTTCTAAATGAAACTAAATCAGAATCGATATCTTTTTTGCATTCATGCATTGGCATTACATCGCATCATATGCATTCAAACCATAGAAGGACCCTAATTAGGTAAAATATTTTTAGAGTTTAACTTGGAAAACTTGGAACAAAAGTTAGAGAGATTAGAGTAAAGACAAATACAAATGCAGGAGCAATTGACCAAAATTCAACAAGATATACGTGATCAAATGTTAGAGTTCCAAAGAAATATGATTGGTCAGTTAAGACAGTTACTAGCCGAAGGGTTTGAAAAGGGGAAAAGCCCAGTGGTCAACAGTGGGGATGATAATAAAAACCTCGTTCATCCCCCAGGTTTTACTCTAATAAATGTCCGGACCCAACCAGACGCACATCTGCAAGGGGTACCCATTACTACTAGACCCCAACAGCGTCGTTTAGTATATCAGCACCAATAAACTACCCAATAGGCTCAGGTCCCAATCTGAGGGGCAATCCAACTAACCTAAGACCGAACTCAGAAAAAAGCCAAATTGCGCCCATCCCAATCACGTATAGGAAACTGTACCAAATTTTGTTGGATGCACATATGGTATCCCCTTTCTACCTAAAACCTATACAACCTTCATACCCTAAATGGTACGACACGAACGCTCGATGTGAATACCACGCGGGAATCACAGGACATTCGATTGAGAACTGCACTGCTTTTAAAAAGGTGATCGAAAGACTTGTCAAAATGGGTATTGTCAGATTCGATGATCCCTCTAGGGCAGAAAATTCGTTAACCAACTATCTAGATAAAGAGGTGAACTCCATGATAGAAAGAGGCATGAGATCCAAGAATAAGTCGAGTTCAAGGCTTTAGTGCAAGACTTGATATTGGGGGATCTAAATGACGTATCCGAAGAGGGAACCAAGTAATAAAAGTTTTCGAGCCCTTGCATATTTGAGAGTGTTTTAAATAATGAGATTGTGGAGGTGATCCTTGTATTTTTTAGAGGCTAATCTAGAGTAATACTCAAAACACGCTTGTTGCCTTAAGCCTAGAGGCAATAAGAATCCTTTTGTGAAATAGGCTTGTGTCCGAAATTTTTATTTCAATAAAACACATCTTTTTGAATAAATATTCTTTATTTTTTCCATGTATAGATTATTTTGTTCTTTAGACTTTCTTTCAGATATTCTTTTATTCATGATCATACCAATAATAATCCTTAGAATCATTTATTCTTTGAAATTTGCCTTCGTACCTACAATAGGTCCCCATATATCAACAACATGAGCGACATTTTAGAATCTCCTTTTTAAGTGAGATATGTGTCTAGGGGGATCTCAGGACTTTGAAGATGACAGATTTTGTAACCTTATTTCTTGACTTGAATGGTAGAACAAGATGATAAACGGGTCCTGCTTTACAAAAGGATCAATGAACATTGTGAACCTAGGGGAAGAATAAGAAGAAAAGATTGGAGCATGCAAAAGCGAGACTTCATTGAGTTATTCAAAGAATCCAAAGATGTTTTCGCTCGATTATATATGCCTGGACTACTAAGATCTGTGGATGCTTTTAAGGTTAAAAGAGGTCTGTAGGATGCATGCAGGTAGTTTCACAATGGCTAGGCTAAATATGAGGTTCAGGCACTGCCAGTTTACCATAGAAGGGGATTGCATCAGTTATATCACAAATGTCGAAATAAAGAAGACAAGGTTTATGTGACACCTCCATAGATTTTTCATATGTGGGGCATGGATGTTATTAGGCCAATCTCGTCAAAAGCTCCTACCAGACATTGAATCATCAAGAGGGTGAATGTTGCTTCATATGCCAATGTTGTAAAGTCGACAGTCATGAAATTTCCAAAAAAAATCAGTTGCTGAAAAATCGTATTTTATAGTGCACAAATATGCAATGTCAAAAGTTTACAGTCTGTTCAAAGATCAGGCGCCATGCAGTAAAGAATAAAAAAAATACAAAAACAACAAAAATTATGTAAGATGATCAAGACTTGTAAAAATTGGCATAAGAAGCTACTATTTAATCTCTATGCTTATGTCGACCAAGATTTTCGTAGGGGCAACACCTTTCTCATTGGTTTGTGGAATAGAGGTGGTTCTGCCCATGGAAATCGAGATTCCTTTTCTCCAAGCTTTGATTGAGTCAGGAATTGGATGAAGTAGGAGGAAAAGGTTTGAAGGTATTCACCATAGTCAAATGTGCCAAAAATGGATGATGCTGATTTATGATGAAGAGGTTCATCCAAGGAAATTTCATTATGGGGACTTGGTATTAAGGAAGACCCCTTCTATACAAAAGGATTTCAAAGAGAAATGAATGCCAAATAGGAAAGGACCTTATGAGGTAAAGAAGGTTTTTCCCGGAGGAGTACCAACTTTGACGGAGATAAACTTATCCAATCTTGTAAATTCAGATGCAGTCCAGAGATACCTAAAAGAGGAGAGACCAAGGTAAAAACCCGCAAAGGGTGCTTTGTGACCTTCAAAAAAAAAGGGAAAAAGGAAAAAAGAAAAGAAAAAGAAAAAGAAAATGGAGAGGCCAAGGCAAAAACCCGCAAAAGGCGCATTAAGACCAAAGAGGTTTTGAGTTGAAAACCCGAAAAGGGCGGCTCAAATATTGATCAAAGTGGGGCAAATGATAGTCTTACTGTATCTGAATTAACAATGAAGAAGTATGCTACGTCTTGGGGCATCGACAAAGTACTCCGGATCCCCTAAGCACATATTGAGCTCAAAATGGTCCTCAAGAAGTTGGTACAGAGAAGCTCAGGCTGAGATATCTGGGGCAACTAATTCTTAACTTACCCATTTTAACTTTGATTACCATATTCTTTTCAAGATACGCCCTAATCAAATTCCTTTTATCACCTTGGTTATCCTTGATTGATTGTTTTGAGCTATGCTCCTGATTAATTTCCTTCTTGTCCATAATTGTGATCTTTTTCAAGCATTTTATATTGAAATAACAATTAATGGACTAATATTTTTTTTTCACAAAAGAAGTTTTGCACATTACTCTTGAAATTCTAGATAATATAAGAAACTGAAGCAGGACAATTGTTTAAAGAATTCCCATGTGTAAGGGTTGGAGGTACTTAAAAATTGAGACTATCTCTTTTGTCCAAATTAAAGAGTTGAGCAATATTGATCCTAAGAGAGGATTATTTCATAAACATCTCTAGTGGGTCATAACATTCGGGGAATGGTATGACAAACCAAATCAATGGAAAAGGTTCAAAGCATACTTCATGAAGAACGAAGATGAAACTCTTGATGTACAATGAGCGATGGCACCTTAAAAAGGAATTATCCTCATGACATTTTGCATTCATAACATTCATAACACATTTGGCTAGGAGCATTTGATTCATTCTGATCATAGCATCCTAATCATAAATATAAGCATATAAAATCGATTCTATAGGACATGTCTCCAGAGGGTGGTGTAGCAACATCGGTAATTTTAGATCTTGTCTCTTTAAGATAGTAGCGAGGCAGATTGATGTTAGCAGATCTGGCAATCTCTAAGTTGGCAGGGAGTAGATCGAAGATAACAGATTTGGCAATCCCTGAGTTGGTAGGGGGCAGATCGAAGATAGCAGATCTAGCAATGCTTGAGTTGGCAGGGAGCAGATCGAAGATAACAGATTTGGCAATCCTTGAGTTGGCAGGAAGCAGATCGAAGATAGCAGATCTGGCAATCTCTGAGTTGGCAGGGAGCAGATCGAGAATAGCAGATCTGGCAATCCTTGAGTTGGCAGGGAGCAGATCGAAGATAGCAGATCTGGCAATCCCTGAGTTGGTAGGGAGCAGATCGAAGATAACAGATGTGGCAATCCCTGAGCTTGCAGGGAGCAGATCGAAGACAGCAGATTTGGCAATCCCTGAGCTTGTAGGGAGTAGATCGAGGATAGCAGATTTGGCAATCCCTAAGTTTGTAGGGAGCAGATTGAAGATAGCAGATCTTGTCTTTCTGAGTTTGCAGTAGATCAAAGATAATAGTCTGGCGTCCTTGAGTTTGTTGTGGAGCAGGCTGAAAATAGCAGATCTTGTCTTCTTGAGATTGCAGCGAAGCAGATCGAAGATACCAGTTTGGCATCCCTGAGTTTGTAGTAGAGCAGACTAAATATAGCGGATCTGACCTTCCTGGAGTTGCAGTGAAGATCGAAGACACCAATTCTGTCTCCCTTAGTTTGTTGTGGAGTAGACTAAAGATAGAAGATCTGGCCTTCCTAAAGTTGCAGTAAAGCAGATCAAAGACATCAGTCTCGTCTCCCTGAGTTTGCAGTGGAGCAGAATAAAGATAGCGGATATTGCCTTCCTGAAGTTGCAGAAGCAGATTGAAGCCGTCAGGCTTATAGTCCAATACCTCTGAAATTGCAGAAGGGTTGGAAGTTATTTGAAGAAGACAAGGACCAAGAATTTAGATTCCAACAGGACCGAGCAAAATTGGCCCTTTTTTTTAGTCTTTGCTCCATTCTCGTTACACGATAATGAGTAAAGAGGGGTAGCTGTAATAGGCCAATTTAGCCTGAGCCCACACAAAAAATAATAAACCCCCAAAAAATAAAACAAAGTCCAAGTCTAGTCCAAAATTACAAATATATAATTTGGCCCGATCGGAATGGCCCATTACTTGAAAAGATTAAAGGTCTATCTACAAGCTTGACGTATATGGAAACATAATCTTCAAGGATATGCAATCTTAGAAATGATATGCAATTCTTAGATATGATATGCAATCCTAGAAGATATGATATGCAATCTTAGAAGATATGATATGCAATCTTAGAAGATATGATTTTGGTATCTTAGAGATTTAATTTGAAGATACCCTTTAATCTTAGCCGTTGATGTAATTGATCTGTACCATTGGATTTGGGGAGGCTCAACTATAAATAGAGGCATCTCCCCTCATTGTAAAGCACCTGACTTAAGTTTTGGGAAACAATAAGAATTCTTAAGAGCATTCACCCAAATTTCTCTCTTTCTTGCGTTCTTATTTTCTGTGGGTTGTTCTTATTTTATTCTTCGTTCATCTTCGTTTTTCAACCTTTTTATTTTGATTTAATCCTTGTTTCCTCAATTTTTAATTCTTTTTTATATTTTATTTTTTAATAATTTTGGTATTATATCAAATTATTTCATTTTTTTAAGTTCTATATTAATTTTTTATATTATTTATCAATTTGTATATTATATACTATTTGAATTGTTTTATCATTAATATAAAATTTTCTATATACCGTATATTTTAAATATGTAAATCATTTATGTATATGTATATCTTATATTACTATATTATATGTTATCCCTTATATATATTTTCTATAAATTTAAGGTTTTATATATAATAATTTTTTATTTAAAAATATATTTATTTCATTATATACATATACTTTCCATTTTAAATTTTTCCATATCATTTTATGTTTCTTCTTTTTCAAAAATTGTTATAGTATTTTATTGTCTTGTATATATTATTTGCCTTATTTTATTATTTTATATACATATTTATTCTTGTGTGTAAAGTTCCATGTTTATTTCTTATTTTTTTCGCATAGATTTTAAATTGATATTATTTACTCTATACCTTTTATTTGATCATTCATATTCTTAAGATTCAAATTTTTTATCTTTATTTACTATAGCGTTATTGTTATGTTGCCTGTATTATTTGACATTTCATTCTTTTTACTTAATTGTTTATGTTGATGCTAATTATTAATTCGTTTTGTATCTTAGTTTTTTGGTATTAATGTTGCATTTTGCTCAAAAGCATCATTTTAAAATATCTATCTCCTTTGATTACCACATTTTATCTAAAAATTTTTCTTAAATAAGGCAATATTTTGTGTTTAGAAATTCAGAAAATAATGCCCTAACGTGCTGGGTTGCGATTTTCCGTTTGACTAAGTAACTAAATATCCTTTTAATAAATTTTGAGATGATTTTAGTAACGAGGATTTAAAAATATCATGTCCTAACATACTGGATGTTATGTTTGCATTCTTTCGAAACAAAGGAATCTCGAATTTTAACTTAAATTGTTCAAGTTCTATTGAAAAATGGATCGTGTTTTAAAATCTTTTCGAATTTTCGACATCAAAACAGAAAACTAACCAATTTGGTACCAATTTTGGGCGTTACGAAGGTGCTAACCCTTCCTCGTACGTAACCGACTCCTAAACCCATTTTCTTGAATTTTCGTAGGCCAAAATTAATGTTTTGAAATAAAACATTTTATAAGGTGATCCAATCACACCTGAGCAAAAATGGATCAGTGGCGACTACCATTTTCGTTTTTTTAAGTCGACCCTATTTTTCAAAATTAAAAATGGTTTCGACACTACCATTGGAGTGTAGGGATGGGTGGGTTGATATTTATATCCCCACAATAGTGCAAGGTTGGAAGGGAAAATTGAGTGCAGGGTTGGATTGGGATGGGAGCATTGAATACATATGATATTGATGTGATATGGGCTCAGGCCCAACTGAGGCCACTATGGGCTAAGGCCCAGAGGCCACCAATATTGAATAGGGCTTAGGCCCACCTGATTCTGTTAAAGGGCTCTAGCCCAGATTGATTTTGTTTCTGTTTACTGACTGTTACTCTAATAAGGGGATTACACATTGAGCTGCGAGGGACTCGGAGAAGGCTACACATCTGCTTTTGTATTTCTATTAAATTATTCATGAGTACTTTAATTTGGTTTTAAGTTGTAATAAGGCCTTTATAATTTCTAAATTTTAACTTTGGGTTTTTTTTATTACTTTGATTTATATCTGTTAGAGGTAAATCACGATTTTCCAAAATGTTAACTATTTTTCTTAAAACATCTCGTTTTCATAAATCGGTTTCTTTTAAATAAAGCTTTCGCTACAAATAGGGTTTAAAAGGGTAATAACGTTTTACAGGAGAATAGTTTTTAATAAACCACGTTTTGAAAATAAGCAAACGAAATTCGAGATTTTATGCAAGGTTTAAATGGCAATAATTTTTAAGAAGAGTTTTCAATGAAAGCAATGTTTTTGAAAAATACTTCAATGTGACACGCCAGATTCGAGCCTAACTTCTGGGCTAGGTTTGGGGTGTTACACTTGTATTTAAAGGCAAATATAAAGAGGCAAGCATGGTTGTGTAAGAAAAAACTTGTGTACCGCTTATAAAGAGCATCACGTGTCGAGTCAAAATTACTGTGGGTGAAAATGATAACTTCATATATTGTGCAAAAATTATTTTTCTCTAACCGATTAAGTTAATCAAGAGATAAATAATAAAAGATTTATATTATCACTAATTAAATTAAAATAATTAAGTGATTATATTAAATGATTATTTGATCTCTAATTAATTAAAGTAATAAGAGATAAAGAATAAATAAACTAATTTAATCTTTGTGGATCAGTTCAAATGAATAGTTTACAAGAAATCTTTTTTACTTGATTGATTAACATTATAAAAAGAGGTCACCTCCAAGGCATTCAGCATACATTCACAAATTCAAGAAGTCAAAAAATTCTTTGTAGAAGGATTTGAAACTAAAGAACATGAAGAAATTCTAGTGAACGTCACATCAATTCTAAGAAAAGTCTCCTTCCAATCTAGTTCAACAGAGGAAAGGAAGTTAAAAGTCATATATGAAGAAAGTCGCTTTTCAACTAGTTCAGCTAAAGAAAGGAGGTTCAAAACCATTTTAAGAGCAAGTCATCATGACACTTGAAGCAAACTGCATCCTTTCAAGGTCAAGTTTAGAGGACCCTTAGATCAAAGCCAACCTAAAGAAAAGAATCAAAAGAGTCTTCTTTGTAAAGAAATATCCATATATTGTAACTTCTTTTCAAGTTGTAAATAAAATTTGATTCCAAAATTTCCATAATCAATTTATGACTTGAAATTTATGTGTACAAAAACCTCTTCTCCTTTAGATGAAATAGTTTATTACAATTTTAGAGCCTTTTACAAATTAGCAATTTAATTTAACTCTTTTAGAATAAAAAAATAGGTTTTTTCTCCTCAATAATTTATTTATTTTTATCCTAGTCGTAAACCAAAATTTACTACTTCATTTTTGCTTGTATGTAATGTATAACATTATTGGATAATACAATGACTTCACAATAACAAAATGAATAAATCTAAAAATACTTAAAAGTAAATTAGATTATGCCACACTCGCGATGTGGATTGAAACTATTATGTAAAAAAAATATTTTTTAAAATTTTATATAAAAATGAAATAAAACTTAATTAAAATAGTAAAATGGAATATTTAAAACTAAGGGCGAAGTCAAAATTTTTTTTGAGATGTCAAATTTTAGTTGTATATTTTTATGAGAGTTAAATGCAATTTTAATATTTTAATAGTTTATACCTTTATAATTTTTTAAAGGATTAACTAAAAAAATTATCATGTTGAGGGGCTAAAGTTCAACTTAATCTTGTACTAATTTAAAGTTTTATAAAATTTAAAGGGCCAAAACTAAAATTTTTCATTTTAAGGGTGTCGAGGCACTGCCAACCCTTGGTGTCACCTTTGTTTAAAACTATGGTGTTTTAAGTTTAAATTACACTATGCATAAGATCTTGATGATTTAAGAAAAAAAAAAGGAAATCCATTAATGAGAAAAAAACATTAAGACAACAAGGAGTGTAACGCCTAAAAATTTGAATGTTTATTTGTGGAATTTTATAGTAATTAAGTCTTTATATTTGTGGTTTTGTGCTCTATTTATGTGATTGAGGTCAAGAGTTCAAGTCGTGTCTTTAGAAGTTTTGCTAGTTTAATTTTAGTCAATCTCTGCTCTTGGGCTACTAATTTAAATTTAATTCTTTATAAATTTGTATCAAGAATGAGCTTGCTGGTTCATTGGTTAAGTATCTATCTATTCTTTGGTCCCATGTTTGAGTCTTAATGCATATGCATTAGGCAATGTTTTTGCTTAATGTCAGAATTTTGATAGGTGGTTAATTAATTAAACGTTCCTTCTTCCTTCCATCTCTATTTTCTTTTTCTTTTTTTGTTTTTTTTTTTTCCGTTTCTTTCTTTTTATTCTTTTTCCTTCTTCTTCGTTCAATTGTTACTTGGTTCGCATGTTTTGTCTACTATGTTGTCAGGTAAGTGCATGTGTCCTTGTTGCCAGTTTTATCGATTATAGAAATCATGTTAATCGTAAAACTTTTGTTAGACAGTAGTTCGTTCGTTTCTGTTGGAGTTGTTTCCAACTCGATTGGTTTAAACTTTCTTTTAAGCAATTGTTTGGTTTCTTTTTAGGCGAGAATATTGAAAGCAACAATCCTCAGCGCAATAACTTGAGTAATCGCCATTGATTTTGTTGGTAAGTCTGGAATTGTTGAAGATTTTTCATTGAAACTTTCAACATAGTTTTCTACTTGTAATTGGGCATTGTTGTCAATTAAATTGCTTAATTATGTAATTGGATGGTTGTGTTAGGCTTCGGGAGTCTTCTACGTTGCTTCTAAATCAAAATTACATTAGGTGCGTACTGAAAACCCAAGTTTTTACGAATTTTGGACGTTAGAAATCATGGCTATTGATGCCACACGACTGTGAGACAGGCTGTGTAATACACTGTCTACCAAATAGAGTCACACGGCAAGGGACACAAGCGTGTGTCCAGGGCATGTAACTTATTGACTACAAGATAAGGATCATATGGGCCAAGGACACGGGTGTGTGCCTAGGCCGTGTGACTCACTCTTTGCGATGTAGGACCACACGGGTAGACGACATAGGTCTGTATCAGGCCGTGTGAGACACACTGGTGGGCACACAGGCATGTGCCAAGCCATGTGAAACCATACAAGTATATGGGTAAAATTTAGAATTTATCTTTGAGGCCCTAATGTTGTCTAACGCGAATGTAAATCTGCCGTAGTGTATTCATGATCTGAATTAGATTGTATGAGTGCAATTTGATGCACTGATACTGAGGTATTGATTATATAAATGTATATGGATTGTGATGATTGTCGATGATATTGATCTGTATCACCTAACTATGAATTGAATCTGAATAACTGTGTATATGTTTTTGACATCTATAATATGCATTTGTATTGGATGGGAATTATGTAAAGGATGAAGTAATCTATTCTGATTTAGTGGCTAAGCCACAATTTATATGTGAACCTAATGTTTTATCGCAATTCGATCTGGCAACTAGTCTGCATCTCATTGAATAGGTCGGACCAACACTATATGATGTGTAGGGTTGGATGGGTGTTAAATGCCCTTAACAGTGTGTTGGGATGGTCGGAGATGGTGTGTCACTGATGGGGGTAGGAATGACTACATATATTTCTGATTTATTCTGTATCTGAACTGGATTTCTTTTGCCATATAATTGATACGTTAAATCTGTATGGGATATTCTCTGATTTTGATTGGAACTAGAGATTTGAGAATTCATTATTAAAATTTTGCTTCTAATTAGATCTTATACATTGATTTCTCTACTCACTATGTTGTTAACTAAATTTCAGGTAACTCAGAGGCTTGATGGGGTCAGCATAGTGGAAGCTTGGTCAATTTGTTTTATCACCATTTATTTATATTATTAGTAATTTTATTATTCATTAGTAATATGACTTTTTAAAACTGTTGAATGATCGGTTGGGTTTTATAATTGTTATAACTTGTTGAATGGTTATCTTTTATTTGTGTTTATAAAAGTGGGTTTTCTAGTAATGTCAATGTAACTCTTTGGACTTGGCCTTGATGCTTAGGCCGGGTTTGTGGGGTTACAAGCAGACTGAGGATACAGACAAACTAAAGCCTGAGCTAGCAAGCTCAACACCCAAACTTATTATCAGCACTCCCCAACCATAGTATCTTTTGTTACAGACGAAACATTCTCATTAAAAGAAATAATGGAAAGCCATTCCATTCCATGTGGTTTGCATATAACAAAGCACTCGAGCTAAGGAATGAGCCTCCTTGTTGGCACACTGACAAGTCCAACAAAAGGAAAGATGGTGAAATTGATTCATCAGCAAACAATCATGTAACAACACATTTAGTTCTAAAAAATCAGATGATGGGTGTGACGATGCTGAAACTACAAGCAGGCAATCTAACTAAACTATAATCAAAGGGCAAATATTTTAATCGTGACATGGCCTTCTTAATAGAAAAAGCTTTAGTGATGGAAGGACTAAAATGAGCATTAGAAAAACCTGAAAAACTTTTATGCACACAACTTGTAGAGTCTTGAACTACGGCCGCATAACCTGTAGCCCCCTTTTGCTCGAAACAAGTAGAATCTACATTAAATTTTAATAGGCTACCTTCCAAAGGTGCCTAACCAACTCTTCCTTGACCATAAGTCACTCCATCTAGGTCACCACTCACATCAACCGCACCAAACACACTTATTGACTACTGCCAACGGGCTCAAAAAGCATCAACAGCTCGAATGACTAATGGTGCAACCACATATTCCTCTTTCCAAACAAAATAATTGCAATTAGATCACATCCAAGATAAAACCAATACACACTGTAGACGCTTAAAAGTCACCAAGGCAATAAGCTTGCAAAATATGTTAGTTATTGTTGACTGATGGAATGAAAAACCAACAACACTCCAAACAGCTTGCACACATGGATAAAGCAAAAAAAAATGTAACCCATACACTCAGTTTCACCACATCAGCTACATGAGGGAGATTGTAACACCCCTCGCCAGACCCAATTGTCAGGTTTGAGATACAAGATGCCACATTCGTTATTGAAGCAACTATAGTAAAAAGTGTATTAAATAATCAATCACACATGCAATTAAGTGTCAAACACATTCCAATCATGTTAAATAATCAATTTTGAGTCTTAATCGAGCTTAAAAAAGATATTTTGTTAACCCAAACACGAAATAAGACCAAATTGCAAAGTTTTAAAAGTTCAGGTTGACGTCGTGACACCGTCTCTTCTACTTTGTAACACTACCTAATTAATATGTCACGTCATGACCTCAAGCCACTCGACATTGTGATATGATTCACTTTCAGTTGACATTATGACGACGTAGGTTAGTCGTCGGGACGTGGACTCTATTTTTGGTAAAAGTAAATCATTTGGTCCCTACTCAAAGTTTCCAACCAAACCTATCAACATGTTCATCAAATACCAATTTCAATTAAATCAAAACCTACCAAAAACATGCTAAGCAAGCTTAACATATATATATATATATATATATATATATATTTATCATCTTCTCAAGACAATTACTATCTATACATCAGATAACTTAACATTTCATGTCATGAATCAATCATCAAACAAGTCATTGAATTGCCAATATTTACCTATGCTAAAAATCCTTAAAACTTACCAATTCACTTCCATTTTGAACAATTGTGTACACATATACACATCTAGAACTTATAAGAATTAAGCATGACCATCATCGATTAAGATTCGACAACATTTTACAAGCATGTTTCACGTTACAATTGTTCAAATACATTTCCTTTTTATTTATCAATCAAACAAGCTATCATTTCTACTTCATCTCATACCATTCCATATGTCACACACTTAGCTATAGATCATCATATCATTAAGCATGGAAAACATATATGTTCATTTCCATAAATGAATCAAAACACCAAGTCATCATAAGTTACCAAAATCATCAATATATCTTGTACATTAGGTACAAAACACTTATATGCATGCCACAGCCCTTGACTCAAGATAAAAAAATAACTACTGAATTAAGGATAGGATAGTGTGAGCTTCGGGATGATCCGACTTGACGTGTTTCTCAAGGTAATGCTCTACAAGGAAAAGGAAAAATAACTAGGTAAGAATATAAATTCTTAGTAAGTTCATAGGCATTAAACAAAACTTATCTTATCTTTCAATTAATACAATAAGCTACCATAATTTGGCATAATTTGTCTAAACATGGCAAATCACAACATCAACAATGTGAGTTTAATATATAACCAAACCATATAATATCTCAAGTATTTAACATGCCATTTCATGTCACAATAGGTAACAAATTTAAATCTCATTCAATCCAAGAGTAATGTAATCACATATATATCGAAGACTTTATACTTAAACAATTCAATAATGTTTCATTAGAACATCATGTTGATTTCATCTCAGTTCAATTTTCTCATTACATATAAAAAATTTGGCCCAATGAACTGTAATAAATGAACTCGGATACACAGGTATTTACTGTTGGATCACTGGTACACCCCGCGGCATAGTAGGAAAATTATTTCGACGATTATCAACCATGGATCCATGAACGAGGAACAAATCAAGTTGAAACACTTGAAAATATACCTTTTGAAATTGAAAAAATGACATGGAAGGTTGTTGATAGGATCCCTTTCAGAGATGTCGATTCCAAGCCACAACAATAATGCCTTAGCCTTTAAGTAATCCACCCAGTCAAAGAACGAACAACAAAATTCTCTTGAAATTTTTTAGAGAAAATTTTCAAGAACGACTACTAGACCTTTTGAGTTGTGTGTTTGTGTTTTTCTAGTAACCCTAACACATCAGGGATTGATATTCCTTTTATTTTTCTTTGATATCACATATCAGGAAAAACAAGATTATTCCTTTATTTTTAAAGAAACAAATGGAAAGTTAGAATACAAATAATATTCTTTCCAAAAGAATATAAATGTCCATGTCCTTTTATAGTTTGACCAAAATTATTATAACCGTTTATTTTTAATAATTTTTGGTAAACTATATTCAATTAATATTTTGTATGAATCAAATTCATATATTAACTTTATCTATGTTTTTTATATGTGTACAACAAGTTTGTACATATAATGTGTTAATATTTAACTATCAAATTAATTTAATTTAATAAATAATTTAATTCGCATGACAACTAAATACAATACCAAATGTATTTGGATTTTGTTTGCTTCAACTATAGGGTGTGGCTTTGTAGTATCTTGTAATGTTAGTAGTAATACTAGAACATTTCTAAGATTACAAGTAATGAGTGACATCTAGTAATTCATCATTGTTACCCAAGTTACAAGAAGTCATGATTCGACATAACCTTTTTGTGATAATTTTTTTCATTTATTATATCATTTTATCCTTAATATCTAAATTAGACACAAGTCATGGAATAGTCACACTTGTATAGTCCAATCTCATATTTCTTGATATTCTAAGTAGACTACAATAAACAAATAAGTGTATTATCTTATTGATATTCGCGATATGAAGTAATAAAATTTATAATACTGATCACACCAGAAACTAACATTATCACGATTTTTAGGCAAGCGCACCTATCGAACAGTAGTATAGCTTAGTGGCAAGACCGAGATATCGTACCCAAGGGAACCAAAAGTACTAGTACTAACTTTCTTTCTATTATTTAACCTAAGAATAAAAGGGGTTTTTATTAAACTAAACTAATTCTAGAACTAACTAAGAATGCATAGAAAGTGAATTGGGAAAAACTCTTAGGAAAAATTGATTGATTTGGACAATACTCAAGGGAGTTTCCACCTAGACTTCACTTGTTATCAACTTTGAACTAAACGATTTATTCACTTGACTTGATCCGTAGAAATCCCTAATTTATGTTAATACCTCCGTCAAGGATAAGAACAACTAATCCTAGGTTGATTAACTGAAATCTCTTTCTAGTTAAAACCCCTAGTTTTGTATTAACTCTATCTATGGATTCCCTTATTAGGTTTGACCCTAATCCGGCAGATTTATGTCGTCCTATGTCTAGGGTTGCATGCAACTCCGCTTAATTGTGTTGGATCTACTCCTATGTAGGGACTTTTGCTCCTCTACATAAGCACATTTGACTTAAATCAATATCCCAGAAATATCAATTTAAGGGTTAAAAACACAATTAAGAACAAATCAAATATTTATCATGTAATTCAAGAGAAAATAATAACAAGATCTATCTTAGGTTTCATCCCCCTCAAGTATTTAGGGGATTTAGTTCATACTTATAAAAGAAAACATCTCAGAAGAAATAAAATAACAAAACATAAAGAACCCAAAAACCCTTGTAGAAATTTGAAGGGAGATCTTCAGTCTTGAGGCAGAATTCGGCTTCTGAGATGGATCAATCGGCTTCCCTTAGAGTAATTCCTTACTTCTACTCTCTGTATTGGCAGAAATAAGGCACGCTTTTGTGGGAGAAAAAGCACACCCTTGGAGTTGCCTTCTAGGGTCTTTATATAGAGCTTTGGAGTGCCTTTCTTAGCCCCTAAGTAGCCTTTTCCGAGTGAAATTGCACTTCCTCACGACAGGGACATGCTTGTGTACCACGACCGTGTGGATTGAGACCCACGCCTTGATCGGGTCTGTTGATGGTGGCACAGCCGTGTGAGTCAAGGTTAGGCCGTGTTCGAGATTTAGGATGGCACGACCATGTGACACAGCCGTGTGGTGAATCTTCAGGTCGTGTTGTTTTCATTCTTTGGCCTATTTTCTCTGTTTTTGGCCCGTTTCTTGCTCTTTTCTCTTCCTTAAGCTCACCTGGGCATAAAACATGAAATAGAAGGATTAAGAGCACCAATTTCCACAAATTCAATAATAATTCATCCAGAAATTAAGCTAAGTATGAGGTAAAAACATGTATAATTTATCGTTTATCAAATACCCCCACACTTAAGCCTTTGCTTGTCCTCAAGTAAAATCTCAAATCACAATTAAGAATCATTCTTCTCAACTTATAACCCTTATCAATAATGTTTCAAACTAATCCACAAGTAATCATACAATGAGAATTTAATCAGAAGAACATTAAAGATTCAATCACTCTAAGTTGAGAATTCTATCACAGAAACATAGGTTTTCTCCCTTCTCCTAAGTGACTATCTCTCAATCAAAATCAATAAGATTTGACATCCTCACTAAAGATTCACTCTATCCACTCAAAGTGTTTAGGGTTCAAGAGTTAAGCGCTCTTTAGTCAATCTGAAAAGTTATTACCATAGGCTTGCAAGAAAATCAAATCTCCACCACTATAGATTGATATGACACATCGATCAAAAGGTCTTTTAATGGTTGTAATAGGGCTTTGGTTAGGGGTGTTGTCATAAGCTGAAAAAGAGGGTTAGAATCGAGATTGAATTGGAAAACCATCTAGCTAGAAACATCTTTATCACTAGAACATATTCCTGGAGCTTAAGCCTTATGATGACATCGTTCTGGATTTGGAAGCTTGTAGAAATATGCAAAAACTATTGAACTATTACAACTGAATTAACTGTATATACACATTATATTATTATTTTTTTAGGAACAAATCAAATATAATACCTTGAATATTTACAAACTTTACAAACTGAGAAACAGAATAAAGCTAGATAATAATTTCAACTCAAATCTTGACAAAAATAGGGATCAAAATAATTGAATGAAATTCAACAAAAATGGGTTATAGGTTAATATTAGAGGTAAGTCAAAGAATGGGTTGTTAGGCTCAATGGAGTTCACTAGGGGTTAATTTATGAAGGTAGGCTTTTGTGGAGTAAGTGGGTTAAATCCTAGGTGCCTTTATCATCTCAGTGTATCAAATCAATGATGTGGTCTTGACATGTATCATCGAAGCAAGTTCTAGAATAACAAATCAGTATTGACTCTCTCAAAGTAATAATAAAAGTGAGCACGAAAGAATGTATGCTCAAAAGGCTAAAAAATCTCACCAGAATTATGGCTTTTCATGTCAATCCTACGAATTTCAAATGTCAAAATAACACTTAAAATTAGGGAAAATAACCTTGAAAAACTTTAAATTCTCAAAAATTCCAACTTATCATGCTTGATTCCCTAGTGTTTAAAAGTTTGAATAATCAAAGCATAAGCACCTATGTCTTAATTCTCAACATATCAATAAAAATCATAAATCAATTAGAATTCATCCTAATAGTAGATTGAAGATAATGCAAAGAGTGAAAGTGAGAATTCGAAATTTTGAGAATAATGCAAAATGTTAGTTTTAAAAATTTTCAGAGGTTTCAAAGAAAATGTAACACCCTAAACCCAGCCTAGAAGTTAGGTCCGAATTTGGCGTGTCACATTGAAGTGTTTTCGAAAACCTTGTTTCCATTAAAAACCCTTCTTATTAAGGCTTGTTGCCATTTAAAACTTGTGTAAAATCTCGAATTATGTATGCATATTTTTAAAACGTGGTTTATTAAAAGACGTTCTCTTGTAAAATGTTATTACTTTTAAAACCTTAACTGTTACGGAAGCCTAATTTAAACCAGTTATGAAAACGTGATATTTTGAAAAATAGTTGTTGTTTTGGAAAAACCGTGTTTGACTTCTAGCAATTATAAAACAACAAATAAAATTCAAATGTAAAAACTAAAAAGTTAAAAAAAAGCCTTATTACAACCCAAACCGGAATAAAGTACTTAAAAGTAAATCAAGACAAAGCATAAGCAATGTGTGGCCTTCCTCGAGTCCCTCGCAACACCCATCCTCCTAAAGCTAGGGATTACCTGCACAGTTATTAAACGGGGTGAGTTTTATGAAAACTCAGTGTGTAATCCCCTACTATATAAAAGGAATAGTTAGTCATATAAAAGAATTAAAAGTCTGGGCCCCAGCCCAACTACAGTTTCAATATCAATTGGGCCTTAGCCAACTATAATAGATAGTACCAGATGGACCTTAGCCCATTACAAAATTAGAAACATTGTCAGAACTAGAATCAAAATCAGAATTAGAATCAGAATCAGTATCAGTATCAGTATCAGTTAACAGAATCAAAATTAGAATCAGGTAACAGAATCAAAATCGGAATGTGAATGCAATGCCCAAGCCCAGCCTAAATCCAGCCGCTACACTCCACCCGTACCAACCATATACACATCATGTGGGGAAACAACTCGACCCACCCAGCCACTACACTCCACAGACGCAGCAAAGCTGCTAATACAGATATCGTGGCAGAGCCACCAGAATCAGATAACGTGGCAAAGCCATTTAACAGAATACGTGTCACAAGCCATTGATAACGGGTCTATAATCGGCACAAAGCCTTCGATAACGGCACAAAGCCCATAATAACGGCACAAAGCCCACAATATCGATACGAAGCCCACAATAACGGCACACAGCCTTCGGTAATGGCCCTTTAGCCCAAAACTAGCCATAGATATGAGATTCACCTAGTCTAGTCCAATATTTACTGCACAATCATATAATTTACTCGATTGGGCCCACAGGTCTATTGGGCCCACATGGCCCATTTCGGCATTCCGGCATTTGCCATTCTACAGCTAGAGTAGGGTGAAGTATATACCTGATAGGTATCTGAAGTTAATCCACGCTCTAAACACTGCTATGTCCAGAAGCCAACAATAATCGCACCCTTGACTCCTTAGAAGGTGTGTCGATCAACTACAGTCACCACCACCATGACCCAACGGCATGCAGATCAACGAATGATCCAATGCTTAACCGAAGCAAACACGCAACAATGTGAAAGGGATAAGCCAAGAAAGGTATGCTTACTCTCCTCATGGTTTGCTCTATTTAAAGCTAGCTTCTCGCATATTCTCATGTTAGCTTCTCGACGTGGGATTCTCCATCCATCATCTAAAACCAACTTCTTAGCAAAATAACCAACCCTTGCGTGCAAATGGATTCGAACCAAGGTCCTCCCAATAACCCTATAAAGCTACCACCACTCGGACACAAACTCTTTTGTGTCATAAGTCCAACCCATTTAACTTTAAAGCCCACCTACTCGCTTCCAGATTTATTTAAAAGAAAAACCAAAATAAATTGTAAGAGCCAAGACTTGAACCTTAGACCCTTTGCTTCCCTTATGGCGTCACTTCCTTGCCACTAGACCACATCTCCTTTTGTGTCATGCTTTCATCAAAAATATTCTTAAAGTCTACCTACTAACATCAATGCCCCCATAAGAGAAAAACATAAATTTTTGCTAAGGTCTAGGTTTGAATGCAGGACTTCTCCAACACTCCCAAACACTCCCAAACCTCTTAGCCAACATACCAACATGCCGTTCAGCGTACATAGGGCCAGGGCCCATTATGTAACCTAAGTGGGGCCCACGTGCTCGCATGGCCTGCTAAGCTAGATTTGCCCACAGCCACATGTATGACATAGCAGGCTCACTAATTCCCGTAAGTCCAAAGACAACCACCCATGTTGGGTCCACAAGCCCATTGGGCCCACATGGCCCACTCTTACAGGCCCAATTTCAGGGCGTTACATGGGTTATAAGGGTTTTGGCTATGGTGTCTTGTGGTGGGCACTCTCGATTTTGGGAGTGGTTATTTGTTTATTTTCGAGTGTTAGTGTTTTTGGCAATTAGTTTCAGCTTCTCCCAACTCTTTTCTTGGTGTGCCAAATTTTCTTGTTTCATTTTAAGGCTTTTTTCGTTCTCATTTGATCTATTTTGTACCTTCTTTGCTTGCCTTGGCCGATTAGGCACTTTGCTTTTGGGGCATTCTTATTTTTCATTCTCTAAGCCAAACCTTGCCTCTCCCTTCTCAATCTCTTTTTCTTAATAGGTCGAATCTTTACTTCCTTTTCCCATTTGGGGTCTTTTCTTGATTGACCTATTGTTGCTATTCCCTTCTCCTCTCGTATTATTCTCTTTCTTTGCTTCATAGTGGCTGATTCTTCTTATCCTTCTTCTTCCCTTTTAAAATTAAATTTATATACTTCCTCATTTGCTAAACTCTATCGTTTGTTTGGTAGCCTGGAGACTGTAGACTGATTGCTTTTAAACCTTTTTCCCCTCTCAACAGTTCGGGTTTTTGGCTAGTTCTTCCCTAGACCGATTATTGTTGTTGTCCTCTGTGAGAGCGTTTTACTTCTCTTTCTTTTCTTTGAACTAGTGTTTTTTCTATGGTTGCTACTGAGAGTGGGTAATTGTTGTTCTCTGTTTTGGTCGATTTCCATCATCCTTTGCCCCACTGTACCGAATCTACTCTATTGTATTCTTAGCTCATTTGTTTTTTTTTTGGTTCCATGTATCGAGATTTTGGTAAGTGTGTTTCGGTAGGGATCAATAAATTTCATAGATATATGCTAATGAGTGGTTCGTTTCATTGTAGATATTAATCAAGTAGTGGGTAATCGCTCTTGATCAGTAGTAAGGTGCAAGTATCCATTAGTTCAAGCAAGGTAGGTGATTGTGGTTTAAGTGATAGAGTATATTGATTAAGGCTGATTATGTTTCGATTGATATGCGATTAATCTTGTATTGTGATTGGATATAGGTTTTGGTATTCAAGGATTATTCGTACTCTTTGTGAATAAAGGTTTGTATAGCATTACCTTGTATCTGTTAGTCTGCTGAAAAGCCGAAAGTGTGTGTATTTCACATTGATTTTGTCTGTAGGTCGGCAAAAGCCGAAAAGTCAAAAATCTGGAAAGTCGGAAGGTTGGGCTTTGAGGTTACATGGTCATGGGAACACTCGTGTGATGGAACCAAGCCCACTAGTGTGGGCATAAGACCGTAGAGGCCGCCATGAGCGTTCTCATGGGCTTAGGATGTTTTGGGCCTCAATGGGCCGAAATGGGCTGTGTGGGCTCAATGGGCTCGTGGGTTCCACATGGATAAAAACTTGTGTTTTGTGGTGAATATTGGACTAGCCTGTGTAGTCGCATGGCCGTGGATAATTTTGGCTTAAGTGGGCCACACGAGCTTATAGGCCCACTTGGGCTACATAATGGGCCTTGGGCCTATATGCACCTTTTGACTATTAAGGTTGCACTAGTCGCTTGAGGCGACTGTAGACCTCCTAATGGGTTTGTAAGTGTACCCAGACCCTTGTAGGGCAAAATGATCGTAATACCCCTATAGGGCAAAATAACCTTAATACCCCTGTAGGGCAAAATGACCGTAATACCCCTGTAAGGAAAAATGACCGTAATACCCCTGTAGGGCAAAATGACCTTATACCCCTAGAGGTAGGTTGACTGATGAGTTATGACATTTACATGACTGAGTATGACATTCTGCATACACGTATTATTTATGACATGACATAATGCATTGCGTGGGGATAGGTAGATATATTTGGAGGAAGTGTACTATACTGGTAGGGTTATACGGGTCGCACAAGACGACTATGGGCCCATACTGGAAGGGTTGCATGGGTCGAACAAGACGACTGTGGACCCATATTGGCAAGATTACACGGGTCACACAAGACCACTGTGGATCCATACTGGAAGGTCACACAAGTCGCATAAGACGACTGTGGACCTACTGATAGCTATAAGCAGGATATATTTTTGGCAACTTTGCTGCGATATTGGTGTGTTGGTTGGTTTGGGATGTGTTGCATTTTTGCACGATACTGATATTGTTTTGGGCTAAGCCCAGCTAATACTAAATAGGCTTAGGCCCAAACTGCTTCTGTATTCTGTATATTTGACTGACTGTTTTTATATTAAGGGAGTACACACTGAGTTTTCATAAACTCACCCCGCTTTTAACTGTGTAGGTAATCCCTAGCATTAGGTGGACCAGTGCTACGAGGGACTCGAGGGTGGCCATACTACTGCTTCCATTTTATTTTATTGAGCTTGAATTTACATTTAGATTTCGTTTTGGGTTTTGATGTAATAAGGCCTCTCTCTAAATTTCTAGTTTTAAATTGGCTTTTTATTTATCACAATTTATATCTGCTAGAAGTAGGACACGGTTTTTCAAAATATTAACTGTTTTCAAAACATCACGTTTCTGCAATACAATTCTTCTTTTAAGCTTTCGCAACAAACATTGATTTTAAAGTGCAAGAACATTTGAATTTGATTAACAAATTTTCAATTAAGTCGTAATAGGTTTTAACACGAAGTAGGTTTTTAAACAAAATCATGTCTTCGAAAAACACCTCAAATGAGTTAATTTTATAATTAAAAAATAGGCTTTAACCTTCAAACAGGTTTTTATCAACAAGATCAAGTTTTCGAAAAACATTCCAATGTAACACCACCAGATTCGGTGATAACGTCCAGGCTGGGTTTAGGGGTGTTACACAAACATTCTTCCAGTGTGCAGGCTAATTTATCAAAAATCCTGATCGTATTTTCATGCCAGACTTCGGCCCTCTCAACATCTGTAACACCCCAAACCCGGCCTGGACGTTATGGCCGAATCTGGCGGTGTCACATTGGAATGTCTTTTTGAAAACCATTTTTCTTGTTGATAAAACCCGTTAGAAAGTGACAGCCTCTTCGTTAAAATCTCAATCATCTTTGTCATTTGTTAACCAATTTAAAACATTATTACTTTTAAAACATGGTTCGTTGCAGAAGCTTAAAAATTTATGTTACCGTTAGTAATTTGGAAAATCGCGTCCTACTTCTAGCAGATATAAATTGTAATAAATAAAACCAAATTCAAACCAGAAATTTAAAGAGAGAGGCCTTATTACAAAAATAAAACCCAAAACGTAACTAAAAGCATAAATAAAACCAAAGGTAATTTAACTGCAGTCGTGTGGCCACTTTTGAGCTCCTTGCTGCACCGATCTGCCTAACGCTGGGGATTACCTACACAATTAAAAATAGGGTGATTTTACAAAAACTCAATGTGTAATCCCCTAATATGAAAACAAACAGTCAGTCAAATACACAAAATACAGAAGCAGTTTGGGCCTGAGCCCATTATAGCATACAATATCAGATGGGCCTTAGCTCATTACAGTAGCACAATCAGAAGCAGAACATATCTGGGCCTAAGCCCAAAACAAAAACAGAATCAGAATGCAGTATATATGATGCATGATGCATGTTATCCCGTCCAACCCTACACTTGCCTCTGTCCAACCCTGCACTTACTGTAGGGATAAAATCAACCCACCCAACCAATACACCAAGAGTTAGCATCGGTTGCGACACTAACTAGAATCACAGCAAGGCTGCCAGATAACAAAATCACAGCATAGCTGCGAGTAAAATAAGTGGCTTAAAGCCATCAATAGCAGTACAAAGCCTTTAGTAACGACATGAGCTTTCGGTAATATAAACAGCACTAAGCCATCGATAATATGCGTGGCACAAAGCCATCGGTAAAATGTACAGCGCTAAGCCATCGATAATATGCATGGCACAAAACCATCGGTAAAATAGACAGCACTAAGCCATCGATAATATGCGTGGCACAAAGCCATCAGTAAAATGGACAACACTAAGCCATCGATAATATGCATGGCACCAAGCCATTGGTAAAATGAACGACACTAAGCCATCGATAGTATGAATGGCACAAAGCCATCGGTTGGTCTACAGTCGTCTCGTGTGACTTGTGCGAACTTAACAGATCAGTATAAATATACAACTTTAAGCCTTTGGTGGGTCCACAATAGTCTCGTGCGACCCATGCGACCTTGATATGTACAAATATGCGGCTTTAAGCCTTTGATAGGTCCACAGTTGTCTCGTGCGACCCGTGTGACCTTAACAAATCAGTATGAATATATTCCTTTAAGCCTTCGGTGGGTCCACTAACGGCACGAGCTTTCGGTAATATGAACGACACTAAGCTATCAATAATATGCGTGGCACAAAGCCATCGATAAAATGAGCAACCTTAAGCCATCGATAATATTCGTGGCATAAAGCCATCAGTAAAATGAATAGCACTAAGCCATCGATAATATGTGTGGCACAAAGCAATCAGTAAAATGGATAGCACTAAGCCATTGATAATATATATGGCACAAAGCCATCGATCAAATGAACGACACCAAGCCATCGATCAAATGAATAGTACCAAGCCACCGATCGGTCCACAGTCGTCTCGTGTGACCCATGCGGCCTTAACAAATCAGTATGAATATACAACTTTAAGCCTTCGGTGGGTCCACAGCCGTCTTGTACGACACGTGCGACACATGCGACCCTAACAATCAGTACTTCCTCTATAACAATAACCCAACCCATGCAGCATGTCATGCATGTATGCAAAACACATAACTATCACATAACATACTCAATCAATCAAACATCATATAAAGCATAACAGTCATTCTACCCTACAAGGGTCTTATAGTCATTTTACCCTATAGGGGTATTACAGTCATTTTACCCTACACGGGTACTACGGTCATTTTACCCTACATGGGTACTACAGTCATTTTACCCTACAGGGGTATTACAGTCATTTTACCCTACAGGGGTATTACGGTCATTTTAATCATAGAGGTACTACGATCATTTTACCCTACAAGGGTATTACGGCCATTTTACCCTACAGGGGTATTACGATCATTTTACCCTACAGGGGTTTTAAGGTCATTTTACCCTACAGGGGCATTATGGTCATTTTATCGACCTATCAGAAGGTCCACAGTCACCTCGAGTGACTGGTGCAACCTTAACAGTCATAACAGTATATATGGGCCCAAATCCCACTATCCGGTCTAAGTGGGCCCAAACGCTTGTGTGGCCCATTTAGCCTAGATTAAGCCACGTCTAAGCGAACTACATTACCTAATCCAATCTTTACCACATAACGTGGACTTTAACTGTGTGAGGCCCACGAGCCCATTGGGCCCAAACCACCCATTTAGCCCATAACGGACTGAGCCCATGAGAATGTTCATGGTGGCCTCTATAGTCTTACGCCTACATTTGTGGGCTCGGTTCACCACACGAGCGACCGTACACCCATGCGGCCTCAAACACCGTGCTTTCTGACTTTTTGACTTTTGCTAATTTACAGTCTACTAGAGTGAGATACACACCTGATACGAAACCGTGCTAAGATCCACAAGTGTCCATGTGACAGCCCTATTTTGACCCTAATTGGAAAAGTGGTTTCGGGACCACGAAATCGAATCAGAAAATTTTTTAAATATTATTTTATGTTTATTATATGCGAATTATCATATGTGAAAGTTTCGTGTTTTAATTTTTTTTATTTGGATGTTGAATTATCTATAAGGGCTTATTTGCATAAAAGAAAAGTTTGAAGGTAATTGTGTGAATGCCAAATTATAGATGTCCTTTTTGTATGAGGGATTTAAGATGCAATTTGACCAAGGAATTTTGCATGGACATATTCAGTCAATGAATAGTGGGAAAGGAATAAAATTAGTAAGGTTAAATTAGTAATCTAATATCTATTATATGTGTTAATAAATAAAACATAAAAATTATGCTTCATTTTTCTTGCTTTTGACGAAACTATTGAGTAAAAGAAAAAGAAAAAGCCAAGAGATTCGGCCATGGATGTAGCTTAAATCAAAGGTATGTTTGAGTAAATTTTTGCAAAAATGTTTATGAAATTAGCATAGTTAATGCATTGCTTAGTTAGCCCATGACTTAAGTTCTTGAATTAATGAGTATATGTGTATTCGGCAACTTGTTCTAGGTTGTGAAATTTTGATAGATATTGGAAAGTGATGCTTAGATGTTAAAATCTGATTATATGATAGCCGAATGAGTTTAATATGAATGAATGATTAAGTTTGAATACATTTTAAGAAGAATGGAATTGAGGTTGCCGTATATGTGTTATTAGGAAAGGAAATTGTTTTTGTTTGAATTAATCATGTCATTGTTAAATTGAGCTTTGAATGAATGAAATTGAATGATGAATGGAAGGTTTGAGATGTGTAAGTGTGGGTATGACAAATGATATGCCTTTGGTAACTTTTAAATGGTATTTAGCTATGCTTGATAAATTGTGAAACCTATGTTAGATGTTAATTTGGTTGTTAAAGTTGCCGAATGTGATAAATGGTGAGTAAGATTATAGTATAATTGAGCTAAGTATGGCTAGTAAGGCCTAGTTAGTTTTCTTGCTATATTTGGCCATAGGTATGGATAATTGAGTTGTAATAAGTTAAATTTGTTTAATTTAGCTCAAGAGCAAAGAGAGCCAAATTCGGATAGGGGGAAAGAGAAAATAATCGAATAGCCGATCTGTAGTTGTTCGACAACATTCAAGGTAAGTTTTAAGTAATTAAATGTAAATCACAACCAATTATGACTTGATATAAATTATGAGAAATAAGCATTCTTTGTAATGTATGGATTTAGTTGAATGGTAAGATGAAATGTTGGTATGCGACCTTATGCTTATATGGCCGAATGGCAAATATGACATGAGATAAGTTTTGTGATATGATTTCGGATTGAACAATAAGTATGCAGTGAATGTGAAAGAAAAGTGATTGAGATGTATAACTATATATATATATATCTAAATGATGCTTGTATCTAATGGATGTGGTTGTGGTATATGAACATGATTAGTATGAGTTCATAATCGAATGAAGTTAAAGTTTGATTAATGTAGGTGCTTTATGTGAAATGCATAAGTACATGATTTTGATACGGTTATGATTTTGTGAAATTATCTTCTAATTGTTATTCGGGCTTTTGGCCTAGCAAGCTATAAGCTGGTGCTATAAACATGCTTCGAGCCTAGCAGGCATAATGCCGGTGAATGAGTATCAGACTTTGAAAGTCTAGCAGGCTTTGTGTCGATGATGAACTCAGGATTTTACCTAGCAGGCTAATTACCGGTAAATTGATAAAAGTCTAAGACTATGAGGCTTTGTGCTAATACGGTATTTGAATTCGTTCAATAAATTAAGTTGTTCAGGTATGTATAATTTATTTATGCACATGATTAAATTATTGAGGTGAAATGAGAAGTATATGTGAAGTGGTTGTGTGAATATATATATATGTGCATTCGGTCTTTGTGGAATTGTATACGAAAGTATATGTTATATATGTGTTTATAAACCTAGAAATTAAAGGTGGATATGGTGTTATAAACTAGTTCGATTAAGTTGAATTAAAGATGGCATTGAAGTATTTAGGTGCTTATGACTATCTAAATTCGGTTTTAAATGAAATAATATTTCATTATGTGCACACAATGTAACTATGCATACTCGGCCAAATAGTGGTTTACTTAGCTAATGTTATGAGGTTTTGGGTATTTAACTTTATAAGTAGTATTTGTTTATAAAGTGAAATCTTGATTTGTGAGCTGGTATAAAAGATTAAAGTCATATGCGAAAAATGTGCATAAATGAGTTTCGTTGTTTAAATTGCTTAAGACTTACTAAGCTAAATTGCTTACTGTGAATGTTGTGTTTTGTTCCATTTTATAGATCTCGTTTGAAAGTTATGTTCCATTTTATAGATCTCGTTTGAAAGTTATGAGCTCAGGGATTCATTATCCAAGTTATCCACACTATCGTCTATCTGCGGTACTTTTAAGATGTTTTCATTTCCAAACTTATGGCATGTATAAGTAGATATGTATTTTGTTTATTTTGGACTTGTATAACCTATGCCATGCGAATATGGCTTGGTCATTTTGTTAAGTTGGATTTCACTTTAAATTTTGTATTAGTGAGGCTGGTTTAGTAAAAATGTGTGATGTTTTGGTAAAGTTATGAAATCGTGTATATATATATGTGAGAATTGATGGATATGAAGTGATTTTGGTGGTTGATGTATATATATATTTAAATTTTATGCATAGTTATGTGGTTTGCCAAGTTGAAAGTATTGTATGAAATATTTAGCTAAGATTCGAACTTTGATATTACCTAAGTATTAGATTTCAGGTTTTAATTGTGATCATTAACACATAGCCGAATGAAATGTTGAGTAGTAATTGTATAAGACTACTTTCAAAATGATTAATATTAGACCATTTGAGACATAGAAAAATCTTTATATTTTTTTGGGTTTGATTGCATTTGGTTATGACCTTAAATTGACCATATGAAAAGTGTCTATTTTTAAAAAAAGGTTTTTAATAGTTGTGTGCAAGTTTAGTATATGCTATTAATTTTATGCACTTGAGTAGTTATCTTTTTAATGTTTCGTTGAATTGAAAGTATAAATTAATAATTTTGATATGACTTATGTGGTTAGGTGTTTGCCAAGATCTTGTATGTGTAATATGGTAATACCTGTAACTTATTCCGGCGACGGATAACAGTTTAGGGTGTTACAATCCAACCTACATTCATTCATAACACACTATTAATATCTAACTATAGGGTTAAAATGACCCCCTTTTAATGATACTTATCCACAGATAAATTGTCACTTGCCTTAATCAATTGACAAAAGATTACCCACCTAATCTGCTATAAGGGATAGACCACAACCCTTTCAAAGTTATCCTGTAACAGATTTGAAACTTGGTAAACTAATCTATTTATTTAATAAATAACCACCCCACTTGCAACGCCTGAGGCAACTATTGCCCTTATCACAAAACTTACCAACCAAAAACAACCCACGCTGGACAGAACCCTCCTGCTTGAAGAAAGAAAGTCGACAGAAGAGGGAGGAAGGAGAACCAAGTATTCATCCAAGGTAGGAATTCCAAAACAAACCCCCTCTCTTTTGAGAAAAATCGAAAGCGATAGAGGAGAAAAGAGATAAAAAATATTCGGCTTAACAATATAAAAATAAGAAGAACGATACATTTGATAAAAGCTAAAGGAACTGAGAACCAAAATAATTAGCCAAGAGAACCTAATTGAGAAAAAGAAAGAATACGAATTCAGCAAAGAGGAGAAGAAAGTAACTGAATGTTGAGAGAACAAGAGCCAAAACTCGAAGGTGTTGAGAAGGAAAGAAGATGAAATAATCAGTGACTTAAGGGAGAAAATAAAGAGTAGTCGGTTAAAGTTTCGAAGGGAAAAAGATAGAGAGTATTCGGCTAAAGAGGAGAAGTGAAACCCAAAAAGGTACCCAAAACAAAAGCTAATACCCCAATACTATAGTTCAATCTGTCTCCAAAGAAAACGAGGGAAAGAAAGAAGAAATAAAAACAAAACCTGAATTGACAATACCAATATTCGACCACCCCACCAATAGTAGAACAGCTCCAAACAAAAAGACCCTAAAACTGAAAAAAATAAGGAGAGGGAGCCTCCCAAGCTGAATTCATGTGCCCACATTCAGTCACAACTACCATCCCCTGCTCCTTAATCCACTCCTCAAACTTCTCCATGAAATCCTCCTTGATTTTTTCCCCATATCACTCAACATCCAATTCAAATTGCTTCCAACCACCTTATGACCAATTCAAACTCAGAGTCTCAATCCAACTCCACCTACTACACGACTTGAGCAACAAATATTAATACCCCTATTTGCTATGCCCTCACTCAAACCTTAGACCTCATGCACCACACCTCACGCCACTTTACCATCAATCCAATAGGCTCATTGTGTTATAACTTATCCTCAATATTTTATAAAGCCAACATGCCAATGTCCAGGTTTATTCAAGGAAAAACCAAAAATGCTACACATGCCAAGACTTGAACCTCAGACCTTACAATTATACATCACGCCACCTTGCCACTAGACCACAAGCTCTCTTTGTGTCATATTTTAATCAAAATAATTTATAAGGTCAACATGCTAAAGGCAAGGTTTACTTAAGAGGAAAAACTAAAATTTTTCCTAGAGCCTAGATTTGATCCCAAGACTTCTCCAACACTTCACATGACCCTTAACCATTGAAGCAGACATTCAATTGTGTCATTTTCTTACAAAATTAAATACTTATGTAAAATCTCCTTACTGATCCATACCCAAGGCACAATATTTCTAGTCCCAATATTTGGGGTGTTACAATTCACCCCTCCTTAAAGAAATTTCGTCCTCGAAATTTCCAACTATCAGAGTAGTTGCACAAACTAAACTACACCACTACGCTTCCTCTGCACACTTTGATCCTAATAATACTAACACACACCCAAAACATCTATCCATTGGAGCGGATAGATATCACATGCATACAATTCCTACATTTCCAGAACACACACCGAGTAAATACTAAATCTAAATTCAAGTGTTTCAGTTTACTCTAACTAGAGTGTTTCAATACAGTCTAATATCTAAAGAAATAACAATATTTCTATCTACTGCATCTCAGTGCAAACAAGCAACAATTTTAGAATGACTTACAGAATCTGCGTCAGAGACTCGGTGTACCACACTTTTCAGAAGAAATGTCTCAAACCACTTTCATATTTGAAAACAACTTACTGAAATTCAAAATTTGAAAACCCATTCCATAGCTGAGTTTTGTAACTTGGCTTTGATACCACTAAATGTAACACCCCCAAACCTAGCCTAGACATTAGGCTCGTATCTGGCGGTGTCACATTGGAGTGCTTTTTTGAAAACCATATTTCTTGTTTATAAAAACCCGTGTAGCTTTTGGAAAACCATGTTCTACTTCTAGCAGAGATAAATTATGAAGAAAAAACCAAATTAAAACCAGAAATTTATAAAGAGGCCTTATTACATCAAAAACCCAAAACAAAATTTAAATATAAGTAAAAGCCCAATAAAATGAAACAGGAGCAGTAGTATGGCCACCCTCGAGTCCCTCGCAGCACCGGTCCATCTAACGCTGGGGATTACCTATACAGTTAAAAACGGGGTGAGTTTACAAAAACTTAGTATGTAATCCCTTAATATAAAAATAGTCAGTTAGTCAGTCAAATATACAAAATACAAAGGCATACTGGGCCTGTGCCTATTAAAGTAACAATACAGTGTAATCATGCAAAAGTGCAACCACCTCGATCCAGCCAACACACCTCACTCTGTACCACCACACACACCATGTAGGGATAAAATCAACCCACCCAGCCAACACACCAATATCGCAGCTAAGCTTCCAGATAAATAAGCGGCTTTAAGCCATCGGTGGGTCCACAATTGTCTCGTGCAACATGTGCGACCCTAACAGATCAAATCAGTGGGTCCACAGTCGTCTTGTGCAACCTGTGTGACCTTGCCAGCATAGATCCACAGTTGTCTTGTGCAACCTATGTGATCTTGCCAATATGGGTCCACAGTCGTCTTGTGTGACCCGTGCAGCCCTGCAAGTATGGGTCCACAGTCGTCTTGTGCAACCCATGCAACTCTACGAGTACAGTACTTCCTCCATATACAATATCCCAACCCCATGCATTGTGTCATGTCATATCATCATACATGAATGTAGAATGTTATGCTCAGAAAGAACAGTCAACTCATAGCACAAATCAGTCACACATAACATAAGGGCATAACAGTCATTTTACCCTACAGGGGTATTACAGTCATTTTACCCTATGAGGGTATATCGGTCATTTTACCCTACAGGGGTATTTTAGTCATTTTACCCTACGAGGGTATACTAGTCATTTTACCTTACAGGGGTGTATAGGTCATTTTACCCTATAGGGGTATTTCGATTATTTTTTAGTTCGGGGTCTTGATACACTTTTCGACCCATCAGTAGGTTCGCAGTTGTCTTGTGTAACCCGTGCAACTTTTTTGCAATCAAATAGTATAATTGGGCCCAAGGCCGAAGTGGGGCCCACATGCTCATGTGGCCCGTTAAGCCCAAAATTGACCTTAGCCATCCAAACAGCACGGCCAGGTCCAACAATTCCCACACGTCTGTGATAAATACCCGTGTTGGGCCCACGAGCCCATTGGGGCCCATAGCCCATTTTAGCCCAACATTGCCCAAAATAGCCTAAGCCCATGAGGTCGCTCATGGTGGCCTCTACCATCATATCAAATGTTTCTGCACGTACATTTGTGCACTCAAAGTGACAACCATTATCGTATTTTTGGCATTTCAGCTTTTCACCGTTCTATGATCTAAAACAGTGTGAGTAGACACTCTTTCAACTTTTCCGCCGACTAACAGATACAGGGTATTGTTACACACCTTGCTAGCGAAAAGGCGCAATATCCTATGAGCATAGAACCTATATTCGATCAAGGCACTCAACTAGTCTTCCTATTAATAGGATTTGACATCCTCTTCTAATGCTAAATCCAAAACCAAAATTGATACCTACCTTGACAGAACGAACGGGTTTAACTCGTTTAAACCGTTGATGAAGGTTGATTACTCTCTCCTCGTTGAACCATTGCATTACCCACGGAGACTATTAGCAATGATTTCAAATACGCAAGGTTAGAACCCATACATAGAGATTTATTGCAAACCCAAGGTAGGGAAAAATGACACACATAAACAATCGATTAATCTTTACCTTGTTAATCGAAATCCTACATGAACAATCAAACCAAACGATCACTTACCAAATAATTGACTATGAGTGCAAAGAAGCAGTATTCAGCCTACAAAGCTCACCACAAAATCGAATGACAAGAGAAGGAAGAAATGTAGTATTTGATCGATTGTCAAAGATGATATCAGATTGAAACACAAAAGAAGATGTGAGATGTGAAGGAGAAGAAAATCGATAAGCCTAGCGTTAGAATCAAAAGATTTAGAGTGGAGAGAAGAGATAGTATTTGGATATGGTTTGGAAAAGGATGAAGAAAGGAAGAAAATAATTGGAAAGAGGAAATCGAAAATAAGAAGAAAAGAAATGTGGTGACAGGTCAATACTATTTGGCCATAAATTGGAAAAGAACCAAGAAGGAAAGAAAAGATTCGGAAAGAGAAGAAGTGAGGGGAAAAATCAACACAAGCGAAGCAACACTGTTTGAGAGATAGCGGAGAGGAAAAGTGCTATTCATTTTTATCACAGAGAGGGAATTGAGAAAGTATATGCCTATCAGGAAGGTAGAGATGAACTAAAATGAGAGGCCACAACCTGAAAATAACAAAAATTAAATACCGAGAAGGGACAAGAACATTCGGCACTTACACACTCCCAAAGCTGAAAATGATAAAACCCAAACTCTCTTCATCCTCTTAGCAAAATCAACACCAACCTTCTACAAATCAAATTCCCCGTTTTCCTCCTAAAATCTCTTCCCAATCCTCTCCATGATTCACTCCTTAAATCACTCCCTTGACTAGTTCAAAACACACTCAGCAGAATTCGAATCCACCTTAAACACTAGCCCTCCCAATTTGCAAAATAAATACACATCATAATACTATGCCAACACTCGAACCCTAGACCTTATGCACCACTCCTAACGCCACCTTGCCACTACATCAAAGGCTTTTTTTGTGACACAATTTCACCATAATTTCTTTTAAAGCTTCCATGTTAACACCAAAGTTCACTTAAAAAACCAAAAATTCTTCAAAAGCCAGGGCTTGAACACAAGACTTCTTAGACTCTTCCTAAGACAATTAACCACTTAAACAGATACAGATTTGTGTCATCTTCTTGCTCACATAAACTTTTATGTGCTCCCACACTCAAGGCCCATTTCTTCTAGGCCCAAATTCAGGGTGTTACAACCGATGAGAATGCTCATGGTGGCCTCTACAATCTTACGCCCACATTCGTGGGCTCGGTTCACCACACGAACGATCGCACGCCCATGTGGTCTCAAAGACTGTGCTTTTTAGCTTTTGCCGATTTACAGTTTACTAGAGTGAGATACACACCTGATGCGAAACCGTGCTAAGATCCACGAGTATCCAACCTACATTCATTCATAACACACTATCAATAATCTAACTATAGGGTTAAAACGATCCTCTCTTAATGATACTTTTCCACAGATAAATTGTCACTTGCCTTAATCGATCGACGAAAGATTGCCCACCTAATCTGTTATAAGCGACAGACCACAACCCCTTTAGAGTTATCCTGCAACAAATTTGGAACTAGGTAAACTAATCTATTTATTTAATAAATAACCACCCCACTTACAACGCCTGATGCAACTACTGCCCTTATTGCAAAACTTACCAACCAAAAACAACTCACGCTGGATAGAACCCTTCTGCTTGAAGAAAGAAAGTCGACAGGAGAGGGAGGAAAGAGAACCAAGTATTCGGCCAAGGTCAGAATACCAAAACAAACCCCCTCTCTTTTGAAAAAAATCGAAAGCGATAGAGGAGAAAAGAGATTAAAATATTCGGCTTAACAATGTAAAAATAAGAAGAACGTCACACTTGATAAAAGCCGAAGGAATTGAGAACCAAAAGTAATTGGCCAAGAGAACCCAATTGAGAAAAAGAAAGAATACGAATTCAGCAAAGAAGAGAAGAAAGTAACCGAATGCTGAGAGAACAAGAGACAAAACTCGAAGGTGTTGAGAAGGAAATAATATGAAATAATCAGGGAATTGAGGGAGAAAATAGAGAGTAGTCGGCTAAAGTTTTAGAGGGAAAAAGATAGAGAGTAGTTACCTAAAGGGGAGAAATAAAACCCGAAAAAGTACCCAAAACAAAAGCTAATACCCTAATTGTAACACCCCTATCCCGTAACCGTTGCCAGAATAGGTAAGGGGCATTACCGGACTTGTAACACAGATCAGAACAGAAGAATTTTGAACTTTACAATTAATAAAATAATTCTATAATCATTCACCCAATCATGCTTTAAAGCCCATATAAAGATACATACATTCATTTAGGATCAAATTGAAAACATATAAAAGATAAGGAAAACATTGAGAAAACTTTCAAGTTAGGAACACACGGCCGTGTCCCTAGCCCGTGCACACCAACACGGTCGTGCCCTACAAGACACACCCCAAAACACTCAGCCCGTGGTTGAAACTGTCTAACCCTACATGGTCACCAGACACGCCCGTCGGTCCAGTCCGTGGCCAACACTGTCAAATATCACACGGCTACCAGACATGCTCGTGTGTCTAAGCCGTGTGCAAGACTGCCTAAAATATATTAGGTGCAGGGGTTACACGGCTGAGTCACACGCCCGTGTGCTCAGACCGTGTGGCACAATGTAGGCTTGGTCTAAGCCATTTTGTCACCCAAATGGGTCATCCTTACAAACATCACATAATCATACCATTTGATAGAGAGTTTGGCAACCAAAACAAGCATTTCAAACACAATTTGCAAACATTAATCATCATCTAAACATGTACCAAATATGCATCATTTCATACCAATTCACTCATCAATTCAATGGCTAACAATGCTACTCAAATAACATCATAACACTTTGCAATCTACCATATAGGAACACATCATAATAGTCATTCAAAATAGGTTAAAAATATACAAAACAAGCCACATCTCATAACTTGAATAGGTACCAAAACATACCACATTCATTAGCAAAGCTAACCACAAACATTCACTTAACAACTAGCCTATACATGCCATGACCATCTCATTTACAAAGGTTCAAAAGTACCAAAAGCTTGATGGATAGTGTGATAGTAAATCTTTGACTTGTCTGAGAATCAAGCTAGCTTCCGAATCTATAAAACAAAGGAAAAGTAAACGAAGTAAGCTTTAAAAGCTTAGTAAGCTCGTATAACTTAGAATTAAACTTATTGAACATTAGGAATAAGCACCTAATTAATGTCAAACCAAGTCATAAGCTCATATTGCCTACTCATCAATCATACACAAGTTAGTACTTGCAAAATCTTATGATCATTCATTCCATATAGTTCATATAAATCATGTAGCTCATGTAACATGTACTTCGTATATCCTTTGATCGTCATATAATATGTATCAATTATTGCCCATTGAACCTTTAAGAACTTCGAGGGATACTCGGGTGATACACACACAGTGTATATACATATAACCTGTAATCCGTCAATGCATCATATATGCTCTTTCGAGCCTGCAACGGTAAGCCTGAAGGCTGAACATGTAATCCCGAATGATGAACGGTAATCCCGTAAGCTGAACGGTAAGTCCGAAGACTGAACATGTAATCCCGAAGGATGAACATATAGCTCATGAGCTGTAGTGAGTCCGCAACAAATGCAGGAGCTCAAACCACCCTGTAGCCCTAGTGACATGTCACTTGTATCCTACGACTTTCTACGGTTTGAACGAGACTCGGTAATCATTTGGACATATAACCAATTTGTGTATCAATTCATTATTTCACATATACACTATATGAAATTCAACTTATACCAAATAGGCAAGCTTGAGTCTATGGTTCATTATGCATTCATATAGTATTAAAAACAACAATTATAAATCTTAAACAAGTTCGATTCTAATTATACAAACTTACCTCGATTTCCCGATATCTAATAGTCAACCTTTCGTTTTCCCCGATCAAGTTCCAGAATTTAATTGTCTTTATCTATATTAATACAAATTCAACTATTTAATCACCAATACTTTCAATTTAGTCCAAAAACATGTATTTTGGCCTATTTACAAATTAGCCCTTAACTTTTCATACTTTAACACTTTAGTCCTAAACTCACAACATAGCAATTTACACAATAAGACCATCAAATTGCCAAAGCTGAATATTCATATACCTCATTTAAACACATATATTTCATTTATTCGCAATTCCAACCACAAAAATTCTACCTTTTTCAATTTAATCCCTAAAACTCATTTTCATCAAAAACTGCTTTGTAAAACTTGTATATTTTCAAACAACCATCAACAATTCACCATTATTCATCAAAATAAGCTTATAACCATCAATGGCATTTTTCATAAACACAACCAATTCCAGAAATTGAGGTACGGGTCAGCTAGTATACAAAGCAACGATCTCAAAAATATAAAAATTATCAAAAATCGATTACAAAACATACCTTAATTGAGAATCAAAGTAGCCGAATATCAAGGAAGTTTAAAACTCTTTATTTTGTTTGTATAATTGGTGGAAGAACAAATGAAATAAAGTAAAATTTTTTTATTTTAACTATTATAACATATATAAATCAAATACCAATTTTAACCTTTAGCTAAAACCATTTTAAAATCATACTAATAGGGACATAAGTGTCCACTAACTAATAAAATGGTAAATTAACCATTTAAGGACTTCCACAAATAAAGACAAAGTCATATAAGCCCTTTATGCAATAGAACTCCTATTTATCGCTTTATGCGATTTAGTCCTTTTTATCAAATTAACTATTTAAATGATAAAATTTCTAAACGAAACTTTCACACAATACATTTATCATGCTATAAAACATATTAAAACAAATAAAAATAATATTTTGACTCGGTTAAGTGGTCCCGAAACCACTCATTCCATTTAGGGTCTAAAATGGGCTGTTACACCAATACTATAGTTCAATCGATATCCAAAGAAAATGAGGGAAAGAAAGAAGAAATAAAAACAAAACCCGAATTGACAATACCAATATTTGGCCACCCCACCTAGAGTAGAAAAGGTCCAAAGCAAAAAACCCCAAAACCAAAAAAAATAAGGAGAGGGAGCCTCCCAAGCCGAATTCATGTGCCAACATTTGGTCACAACTACCACTTCCCTGCTCCTTAATCCACTCCTCAAACTTCTCCATGATATCCTCATTGATTTTTTCCCTATATCACTCAACATCCAATTCAAATTGCTTCCAACCACCTTATGACCAATTCAAATTCAGAGTCTCAGTGCAACTCCACCTCCTACACGGATTGAGCAACAAAAATTAATACCCCCATTTGTTGCGCCCTCACTGAACCTCAGACCTCATGCACCACTCTGTAACACTGGGGTTTGTGCAAGTGTACACAGTCGTTTAAGTAATAAGTATAGAGTTATCGTCTCCATAGGGATTGTATTTGTGCTAAGTCAATTGATTATGAAATTATGTTAACAACTTGGTGAAAAAAAAAAACACAATTTGATTCGGAAGAATTGATTAAAATTAAATATAATGAACTAAATGTAATGATCCCTAATGCAAATATTCCTAAGTATGCAACTATATGAATAAAATGGATTTTAGCAGAATTAAACACAATATGCAACAATTATGGCATAAATAAGCTAGGATAATTACTTTAATTAAAATCAATTTATTAACAACATGCTTAATAACATTCGGAAAAACATTCTATGGCAACTCGATCTTTCATGAGTTTGGAAACCATGATAGGTCCTTTTGGAATCCTTTACTTAGTAAATATGCATTACCGATCCTTATTTACTAAGGGTTTCTTAGTATTCGTGTGAGGTAACAGGGACGTGTCAAGTTTGAAACAATTTAATCACATAAAGCTAAAAACAATGCAGATAACAGAGTTGGTTAGGGTTGTTATGCAACTTACAATTTAATCGGGTCAGGATCTAAATTGAGCATGCACATTTCAATTATGCATCCATTAGCCGTCGTCTGGTCAGGATCACTCAGCTAATTCAGGTGCATTCTAATCACGTATGAATGAAATATAGACTTGATTTTAATTGAAAACATGATCGATTGAGGCACAAACATTATAAGCATGAAATTAACAAATATTATTTAATAAAAAATAATCATCCTAGCTTACATAAAATTAAGCTATCATTGTTGAAAACAAGAGCAATGAACAGATAGCAAACATTCTTGAATAAAGAAAAGAAACGATTAAACCCAATTTCACAGTGGCTGTCACCCAAAACTCTGAACAACGAGGGCTCCTCCGTTCCTTTGCTTTGCTCATTTGCTGATGGCTCTCTGAGGTGGCCGACCAAAGGCTCTTGAGAGCCTAAATTAAAGCTAAAATCCTTATGCAAGGATAATAGATGGCATGGGGAGAAGAGAGATTTGAGAGAGATGAGAAATGAGAGAAAGATGAATAAGTGAGGGATGATTTGAGAAGTGAGGAGAGGGGTCATATTTATAGGTGAGGCTAGGGTGCTAGTTTGCCAAAAATAGAAGTGTTCATCCATTTAAAACTCTCCCAAGTGTGGCCGGCCATGAGCTTAAGGAATGTGGCTGATTTTTGCTTGATTCAAGTACTACATCAGCTTAGGATCAAGACTCGGTCACTGACAAATCTTTAGGTAAATCTCTTATTTCTTCAAATCTTCAGGGACCTCATATAATTAAACTAAAACTTGATTTATTAGCATCCATGTGCAGCCAAAATTATGGGTTGAATTGGTCTTAATTTGGCTTTGTAATTAGAATAAAGCTCTACAACCTGTCCAAAAATAGCAGAAAGTTAGAAGACCAAATAATGCAATTTAGCCACTTTAATTAATTAATTTACTTAATTAATTACAACCCATTTTATTAATGAAATATATAAAAATAAATTATTAAATATAACTTTATGTTTTATTATTTAATTAAGTCATGCATGGCCCACTTTATAACTTAAAAAATATAACATGCTTAAATTAATATAAAATAAGCCATTTTATGCATGAAAACTATATAATAAAGCATAAAATCATATTTTAATAATTTCTATGTCCTAATTTCATATTTTCACATATTTCATTGATTTATTAAACAATTACTTGGTTTTAACAATAATTTTAAGTAAAAAAGGTGATGAATTATATAGGAAAAATCCTATATATTTTCCAGTTTACACACTCCTCATGCCACTTTACCATAAATTCAATAGGCTCCTTGTGTCATAACTTATCCTCAATATTTTATAAAGCCTACATACCAATGTCCAGGTTTATTTAAGGAAAAACCAAAGATTCTGCACACACCAAGACTTGAACCTCAGACCTTACAATTACACATCATGCCACCTTACCACTAGACCAGAAGCTTTCTTTGTGTCATATTTTAACCATAATAATTTATAAGGCCAACATGATAAAGGCAAGGTTTACTTAAGAGGAAAAACTAAAATTTTTCCTAGAGCCTAGATTTGATCCCAGGACTTCTCCAACACTTCACATGACCCTTAACCACTGAAGCAGACATTTAATTGTGTCATTTTCTTGCACAATTAAATACTTATGTGCAACCTCCTTATTGATCCATACCCAAGGCCCAATATTTCTAGGCCCAAAATTTGGGGCGTTACAGCATCATCACTAGCTATAGTTCGAAATTCTTTGGCCCCATATTTACGTATCTTATCAACGGGAGGTCTATTCAATCTTAAAGGATCCGTAGCTCGTATAATTTAAGGGTTTGGTTGGGGAACCGGAGGGGGTGGAGGTTGTGGAGCAGCCGAGTTTGCTCGCACAAATTCAGAAAACCATTTTGACATCATTTGGAAGAAAGCTTGTTTAGCTTCTCCTTGATTGCCCATAGTGAGGCTCGATTCGGTAGGCACAGTCCCTTGACCAGGAGCTGGCGCATTACTTTCAACATCATCAGCTTTTGCTCGATTTGGATCTATTTACTATATAAAACATAATTCATAAGATGTCAGGAGATATCTCACTATCACAATTACGTATATGGCATGTATAGCTAGACTCGTATACCCTACGGTAGTCCTAGAATCAACTAAACCGTAGCTTTGATACCAGTAAAATGTAACACCCCTATCCCGTAACCGTCACTGGAATAGGTAAGGGGCATTACTGGACGTGTAACTCAATTTGAAACAGTAAATTTCTAATCTTTTATCGAATATAACTCAATTCAATAAAGATCATTCATTCACATTCAAAACATACTTAATTCAAGCATACAAAGCACTATACATGTATTCAGGATTGATTTGATAACATATGAAAAAGTCTGGAAAACTTGAGAAATTTTTGAAATAGGGTCACACGGTCATGTACCCAGGCCGTGTGCTGCATACGGGCACCAAATACATGCATGTGTCCAGGTCGTGTAAAAACAGGGCATACCTACTAACTTGGCCACACGGCTACTAGACACACCCGTGTGTCTAGACCGTGTGTCATCTTAGCTTGGCTACACAGGAACCAGACACCCCCGTATGTCTAGACCGAATGTCATCCTGGCTTGGTTACACAGGTACCAGACACATCCGTGTGTCCAGCCTGTGTGCCATACTATCCAATTTAATCAAAGTGCAGGATTTACAAGGCTGAGACACACGCCTGTGTGCTCAGGCCATGTGACACAAAAAAAGGGCTTGGTTTAAGCCATATTTCTCACTCATTTCACTTGTACCTACAAGCACCAAAATGCACCAATTTCATATACCGAATGAACAAGAATTTCAGCCAAAGCAATACACATTTGGACCATTTCTAACGGTCAAATCTCAACCAATTATAACACCAACATATACCAACTTCCATGCCAATTTGTTTCTTCGATTCATATATCCAAATGAGCCAATTCACTACCTATTTCAACTTACCAATTCATCCACAATTAAAACCTAAAAACTTAACCACATTCACCATCATAAAACTATATACCATTCATCAACCCAACCAAATAAAAACATAACATATAATGATTTCATATTAAGCTAACCATTACCAACTCAAGCCATTTCACATAGCTTGATCAAGTTCCAAAATTGATATCATATTCACTAGTATAAATCACCAAAAGATTCAACTCAAACACTAGCCTATACATGTCATATTTACATCATTTATAATAGTTCCAAAAGCACCAAATGTTGCTTGGATGATGCGATTACAATCTCCAACTTTGTCCGAAATTGAGCTAGCTTCTGAAATTTATAAAACACGGGAAAATAAATATAGTAAGCTTTTAGAGCTTAGTAAGCCCGTATAATATAGAATTAAACTTACCAAATTGTCAATAAGCATTTAAAGCAATTTAAAACCAATTCATTTGCTTGGATTGCCTATTCACATCATTCAACCACATGTTAGTTACTTATAAATCATATAATCATCCATTCAAAGGATGAAACCAAACATATAACATCCATATAACATTTCTTTACTTGTATTCTATCATATGTCAACTTTCATTTACAAAATTCATACATACCATGTAACCTTTCATCTATACATAATATATATCTCAATAAGCATATAACACATATAAATCATATAGTTCATGTAACATATATTATATAATCATGTATTTCTTATATCATATAATTCATGTTGTCGAAACCATTTTTATTTTGAAAAAATAAGGTCGACTTTTAAAACGAAAATAGAGTCGCCACCAATCTTTTTTGTTTAGGTGTGAATGGATCACTTTATAAATCATTTTGTTTTTTTTAGAAATATTGAAAATGAAGATTTTGGTCTACAAAATTTGAGAAAACAGGCTCAGAAGTCGGTTACGCATGAGGAAGGATTAACACCCTCGTAGCGCCCAAAAATTGGTACCTAATTGATTAATTAATGTCCTAATGTCGAATACTTTGAAAAGATTTTTTTAAAAAAAGAATCCTTTTTAAAACTTATATCCATTTAAGGACATTTAATTATTTGAATTAAAAGAAACATCGAAACTCAGTAAGTTAGAGTGCGATCTTTCAAAATTTTCAAACACTAAATATCCTCTGCATTTTAGAAATCCTTACCTCGAGATGACAAAACGTCGCATCCAGTGAGTTAGGACATAACATCGTAAATTCCCAAGAATAGGTTTTTTATTTGAAATTTGCAATTTTTGATTTCAAAAAGGATACTTGACTATTTAAATTCAACAAGAAAAATTGAAACCCAGCAAGTTAGGGCACAATTTCTCTCGAAGCTTCTAAATGCCAAGTATTGCCTAATTTAAGAAAAACTTTTGGATAAATTGTGGTAATTAAATGAGATATATTTTTTAAAACAATGATTTGAATAAAATGTTGCATTAATACATTACAAAACATAAATACCAAAGAGCAATTCATGAAAATTACAATATATATTAACTATTAGTACTAATATAGACAATTAAGAAGAGGAATAACATAATAGCAAATAATGCAAGCAATATAATGACAATGCTAAGACAAATAAAGATAACAAACTTTAATTTTAAGAATATGAATGATCAAAGAAAAGATATAGAGTAAAAAATAACAATTCAAAAATCTATGCGAAAGATAAAAATTAAGAAATGAATTTGAAACCTTACATACAAGATCAAATTTGTAAAAAAAAAAATAATATAAGGTAAATGATGTATACAAAACAATAAATAGGTACTATAAAATAAAAAAAAAAAACAAAAAGAAATATATAAAAAAATGATATGCAAAATCTAAAATGGATAATATATATGTACATAATAAAATAAATAATATATTTTTAAAATAAATAAATAATATATATAAAACTTTAAATATATAAAAAATCTATATAAGGGATAACATATATAATATAATAATCTAATATATATATACATAAAAAGATAATATACATATTTAAAATAAACAATATATAAAAAATTTTATATTAATGATAAAACAATTTAAATATTATACAATATACAAATTTTAAAATAATACGTAAAATAATAGAGAATTTAATAAAATAACCTAATGTAAGTAATAAATAAAAAATGAAAAAATTTAATATATAATACTAAAATAATTAAAAATAAAATAAAATATAAAAGAGGACTAAAAATCAAGGAAATAGGGGCTAAATAAAAAAAAATAAAATCTGAAGTAAAAACGTAAAAGGGCCAGATTGGAATGCGCGCCAAACTGTAGGGACCTAATGGGCAATTATGCCTTATCTCCTAAACGGCGTCGTTCCAACATCTGCCCTAAAATGGCCTTAAGGACTAGATTGGAATAAAAATCAATTTTAGGACCCAAATAAAAAGCAAACTAAAATATAAACAGGCTGAGATTGAAAAGAAGAAATAATGCGGAAGGACCTAAGAGGCAAATTGCCCCTTTTATAAAAACACGTGGATCCTCCCTGGGTCAGGTCAACACGCGGGTTTCGGCCTTAAAACGACGTCGTTTTGGTGCTTATTGTCTTAAGCAAAAACAACATCATTTTTATGATGCTATAAAAGCCAACTTTTATACAAAAATTTCATTTTAAACCATGCTTTTTGAAAAAAATTTCAAAAATTACCTTAATCCTCCTTTTTCCCAGCTTGAAATCTAGCCATCGGCCTCATGAGCCCTCACCGCACTGGCCTCATGCGCCACCGTCAGCGCGGCCATGTACGGCGGTCAGAGGGTTAAAAAACCTCTCCTTTTCAAGCTGGCCGAAAGGTAATCGTTTGCCTTTTACTTTTAAATAATGTTTGCATAAAAAAACTTTAAATGAAACAACAAAAAAAGCAAATACAAACTGTTTCCCTTCGATCCTTTTTTTTTTGTTTAAAATCTGCTTTTCATTGTATATTGTATTTTGTATGTATAATAAGAAAGAAAAGAAATAATCAAAAAGAAAAGCAAAGATTAAACGAAATATAAAATCGGAAATCACCTCTGGTTCTTTGAATTTTTTTTGTATTCTCTTTGTAAAAAATCCGTCATTGTTACAGATTACATTAGGGTTTTTATAACCCAAAATAAATCAAAATACTATAAATACAAAGTTACTGATTTCGTAGTCTAATATGCTATTGATTTGTCTTTCTTTCCTTTTTTGTTTTGCAGGTCAACGGCAAAAATGGGGTTAATGGGGCACGATGATAACGGCGTGATGGAGGTTGCGGTGCCTAGGGTTTCAGAAGCCCTGGGTTTCTGATTTGGTTAACCACTTGGGCCATTTAGGCTTATTTTTATTTTGGGTTTGGGTTAGGTTAGGATTGGGCCAATTGGGTTTGGGTTTAGTTTAGGTTAATATTGGGCTACTGGTAATATTTGGATCTTTGTGAAATTGGGTCTGAAAAATTGGACTATAAAGGGACTTTATTAAATATTTTTTGGTTTTTTTTGTATGGTATGTGCCCGGGCAAATTGGGCCTATTACAGCTGCCCCTTTTTGCTAATTATCGTGTAATGGGAATAGAGCAAAGACTTTAAAAAGACCAATTGTGCTCACTCTTGTCGAGTCTTGGCTTCTTGATCCTTATCTTTTTGAAGTAACCCAACTGCAACTTCAAGGGTACAAGAACTAAAATTTTAATCCACCACTACAACTTCAGGGAGATTGAATCTATAGCTATAATCTTATTCCAGCGCAAATTTAAGGAGATAAGACCCATTATTGTAGAGTTAATCCAACGTACTGCAACTTCAGAAGTATGGGACTATCTATTCTACTGCTTCTTTAGGGACATAAGTCTGGTGGCTTCAATCTGCTTCACTGTAACTTTGCCATAATATTTGCTTTCCCCAATTTGCTCCACTGCAACTTCAGGGAGGCAAGGCTAGTGTCTTCGATTTGCTTCGCTGCAATTTCAGGAAGACAAGATCTGCTATCTTCAGTCTGCTCTGCTACAAACTCAGGGAGGTAAGCTAATATCTTTGATCTGCTTCATTGCAGCATCAAGAAGACAAGATCTGCTATCTTTAGTCTGCTCCACTGCAAACTCAAGGAGGCAGGCTAATATCTTCGATCTGCTTCACTGCAACTTCAGGAAGGAAAAATTTGTTATCTTTAGTCTGATCCATTGCAAACTCAAGGAGGCAAGCTAATATCTTCGATCTGCTTCACTGCGACTTCAGGAAGGCAAGATCTGTTATCTTTAGTCTGCTCCACTGTAAACTCAGGGAGGCAGGCTAAAATTTTCGATCTGCTTCACTGCAACTTTAGGAAGACATGATATGCTATCTTTAGTCTGATCCACTACAAACTCAGGGAGGCAGTCTAATATCTTCGATCTGCTTCACTGTAACTTCAGGAAGGCAAGATTTGTTGCTTTCAGTCTGCTCCACTGCAAACTCAGGGAGATAAGACTGGTGTCTTCGATCTACTTCACTGCAACTTCAGGAAGGCAAGATATGCTATCTTTAGTCTGCTCCACTGCAAAGTTAAGGTGGCAGGCTAATATCTTTGATCTGCTTCACTGCAACTTTAGGAAGGCAAGATCTGTTGCTTTTAGTCTGTTTCGCTACAAACTTAGGGAGACAAGGCTGTAAGCTTCAATCTACCCTACTACATTGTCCTATAGAGGACATAACCTGTAGAATGGGTCTATGATTATGCCGAATGATTAGAATGCTATGATCGAAATGAGTCAAATGCTCCTAATTAAACGTGCTATGCATAAATGTTATGAGAATGATTCCTACTTAAGTTGTCATCACTCGTTTGTTCATCAGGGTTTTATTACTGACGTATTACACTGCTATCTTGTTTGGCTCGAAGTATCAATCATATTCAACTCAAATAATTTGCTCCATGGTAACTTTAGGGCCCATTCCACTTGAACCTTGGGGACAGAAGGCTTGTACCATCTTCAAACCACCCCACTACGATTTATAGGATCTGAAAATTTTTCAATCCGTTCCCACTGCATTTTAAGGGTACAATATCTGTTTCAACTTCAATCCATTCCACCGCTATTTGGGTTATGGAATTTGGATCTTCCCCCATCGATTTGGTCTTTTACACTATTCCCCAAATGTTATGACCTGATACGTATGCCTGATATTCACAATAATGTAGAATACCACTTTTCTTTCCCCGAGAATGATCTTCTTTTATGTTTGGATTGATATTGCTCATTTTCGTTGAGATCGTATCACCTGACACAACATCTCGTTATTCTTTCCAATTACCATTTGGATAGAAAGTTTAGAGAAACAGTCTCAATCTAGATTCTTCTTTTCTCAAATATTTTCAACCTTTACACCTGGAAAATTCCAAACAACGGTCCTATTTTAGGTTCTTGTATTATTTAGAAATTTTCAAAGTAATATGGAAAACTTTTTTATGAAAGTTTTATTAGTCCATTAATCATTATTTCAATGCAACATGCTTAGGAATGATAATAATGGACAACAAATAAATTGATCTTGAGCATAGCTCGAGCTAAATAAATTATCAAAAATAAAAAGGAAATTAATTGGGAACACATCTTTGAGAAGAAAAAGAATCCAAAGATAGTAAATGCAACATGAGTAGGATAAAGACTAGGTGCCCTAGATATCGCAACTTGAGATTCTATATACAAACTCTTCGAAGATTGCTTTGAGCTTGACATATGTTCAGGAGATCTAAAGTACTTTGTCGGTGCCCAATATGTAACATACTTCGTTCCTTGTTGATTCAGGCATAGCAAGATCACTGCATGCCCCATCAAAATTTGAGCTGCCCTTTTCGGGTTTTCAACTCAAAACCTTTTTGGTCTCAAGGCACCCTTTACGGGTTTTCGCCTTGGCCTATTTTTTTTTCTTTTTCTCTTTAATTTTTTTTGAAGACTCAAAGTGCCCTTTGTGGGTTTTCACCTTGGCCTCTTCCCCTTTTAAGCAAAATACTTTTTGATTGAATCCAAATTCACAGGATTGGATAAACTTTTCCCATCCATTTCGGTCAAAATCAGCACTCCCCTAGAGAAAGCTTTCTTTACCACATATGGTCCTTCCCAGTTTGGCATCCATTTTCCTCTGAAATCCTTTTGTATGGGAAGGATCTTTTTTAATACCAAGTCCCCTTCATGAAACTCTCTTGGGTGTACCTTTTTGTCATAAGCTCGCATCATTCATTTTTGGTACATTTGACCATGACGAATATCCCTTAGCCTCTTTTTTTTTAATCAAGTTCAACTGATCATATCGAGACTAGATCCATTCAGCTTCATCTAACTTTATCTCTGACAAAACTCGAAGGGAAGGTATCTCTACTTCAATGGGTAAAACTACCTCTATTTCGTAGACCAATGAGAAAGGAGTTGCCCCGGTGGAAGTTTTGATAGACGTTCGATAGGCATAGAGAGCAAATGGCAATTTCTCATGCCAATCCTTATAAGTCTCAATCATTTTCCCCAATATCTTCTTAATGTTTTTATTAGCTGCTTCTACTGCCCCATTCATTTTTGGGCGATATGGAGACGAGTTGTGGTGTTTGATCTTGAATTGACTGCAAACTTCCACTATCGTGTTATTGTTCAAGTTTAGTACATTGTCTGATATGATTCTCTCGGGCATTCCATATCGACATATGATTTCCTTCTTCAGGAACCTGCTAACTACTGACTTGTTAATGCTAGCATATGAAGCAGCCTCTACCCATTTTGTGAAATAGTCAATAACCACAAAGATAAATCGATGCCCATTTAAAGCTTTCAGTGAGATCGGCCCAATGACATCCATGCCCCACATGGAAAAAGGTCATGGGGAAGTCATAACATGCAAAGGTGAAGGTGGTACATGAATCTTGTCTCCATAAATTTGGCATTTATGACATTTCTTAGCATAGTTGATACAATCTCCCTCCATGGTAGACCAATAGTATCCAAATCTCATAATTTGTCTAGCCATTGTGAATTCGTTAGCATGTGTTCCACAAACACCCTCGTGAACTTCTTCCAAAATTTTCCTTGCCTCAACAGCGTCCACACATCTTAATAGCACCTGATCATTTCTTCTTTTGTACAGGATCTCCCCATCTAATACATAGTCACAAGCTAGCATTCTTAATGTCCTTTTATCATTCTCAGTTGCCTAGTTAGGATATTCACGATTTCTTATGTATTACAATATATCATGGTACCATGGGTGATCATCCATTTCCTCTTCTTCCATATTGTAACAATAAGTTAGAGTCTCATAAACACTCATCTGAATGAGTTTTATATGCTTTCGTTTGTTTAGTTTAATCATGGAAGCCAGAGTAGCCAAGGCGTCTGCCATTTGATTTTCTTTTCATGAAAGGTAACTGAAAGTGATGTCATCGAACTCCTCAATTAACCCCATGACTATCCTTCACTAATTGATCAATTTGGGGTCTCTTGTCTCCTATTCCCCTTTAAGTTGGTAGATTACTAATGTAGAATCTTCATATACATCTAGCACTCTGATTTTATGCTCGACAGCCGCTCAAATTCCCATGATGCATGCTTCATACTCTGCCATATTGTTTGTGCAATCAAAATCCAATTTTCATGTGAATGGATAATGATCTCTACTTGGGGATACCAAGACTGCCCCAATTCTGTTTCCTATAGCATTTGAGGCTCCATCGAAGTTCAGCTTCCACGGATAATCCCCTTCAGTAGTTGCCACATACATTAGCTCTTCATTGGGGAAATCGAAGTTCAAAGGCTCATAATCTTCTAAAGCCCTACTGGCCAAAAATTCTTCTATTGCGCTCCCTTTCACAGCCTTTTGGTTCACATAAACTATATCAAATTCAGAAAGCAATATTTGCCATCTGGCCATCCTTCCATTCAAAGCAGTTGACTCCATCATATACTTTAATGGGTCAAGTTTCGAGATTAGCCAGGTCATATGATATAACATATATTGTCTCAATCTCCGCGTTGCCCAAACCAGGGTGCAACACAATTTTTCAATCAGCGAATATCTTATTTCACACTTAGTGAACTTCTTACTGAGGTAATATATCGCCTTTTCTCTTTTTCCTGACTCATCATGTTGACCAAGCACACATCCCATAGAGTTATCAAACACTGTCAAATACAGTATTAATGGCCTATTTGGATTAGGCGGAGACAGTACTGGGGCATTTGATAAATATTGTTTGACTTTGTCAAAAGCATTCTGGCATTCATCATCCTATGTGCCTTGGTTGTGTTTTTTAAGAAGACGAAATATGGGACCGCATTTCCCAGTTAATTATGAAATAAACCTAGCAATGTAATTTAACCTTCCAAGAAAACCTCGAACTTCTTTTTGAGTGCGCGGTGGAGGCAATTCTTGTATAGCTCTGACCTTGTCTAAGTCAACCTCAATTCCTTTTTCGCTGACTATAAAGCCTAGTAGTTTCCCTGACCTAGTTCCAAAGGTACACTTTGCTGGGTTGAGCTTTAGTTGAAATTTTCTCAATCTCAATGACAACTTTTTCAAAACTTCGATGTGTTCTTTTTCTGTTTGGGATTTGGCGATCATGTCATCAACATATACCTCGATTTCTTTGTGAATCATGTCATGGAATAAGTTTACCATGGCCTTTTGATATGTTTCTCTTGCATTTTTTAGCCCGAATGGCATCACCTTATAATAAAAAGTTCCCCACAATGTTATGAAAGTGGTTTTTTCCATATCCTCAGGATGCATCTTTATCTAATTGTATCCAGAGAAACCATCCATGAAAGAAAACAGTGAGTAGCCTGTCGTATTATCCACTAAAGTGTCAATATGGGGCAAGGGGAAGTTATCCTTTGGGTTGGCCTTATTTAAGTCTCTATAGTCTACACACATCCGAACCTTTCCATCTTTCTAAGGGACAGGAAAAATATTAGCAACCCATTCTGAGTATTTAACCACCTGTAAAAAACCAGTATCAAATTATTTTTTGACTTCCTCTTTTATTTTTAGCACCACATCAGGCCTCATCCTTCGTAGCTTCTGCTGAATTGGCTTGCATTATTCTTTTATTGGCAGGCGATATACTACAATATCAGTACTTAGTCTAGGCATATCTTGGTATGACCATGCAAAGACATTTTTGAATTCCCGTAGTAACTCAACGAGGTCACACTTTGTTTCTTCGATTATGTGAGTTCCCATTTTCACTACCTTCTCTTTCTCTAAGGTTACATTCGCTACCCCCTCTTTATAAGGTAAAATTTGTTTCTCTTCTTGCTCTACCATCCTTAACAAGTCTGGAGACAAGTCACAGTCTCTGTCACCTTCAAAATCCTGATATTCCTCTGAACACATGTCTCGCTCAAAAGGGAATTCTGGATCTGTAGTACCGTCATTCATGTCATTGATATCTAGGGACCTATTGTAGGCACAAAAGAATGTACAAAGAACAAATGAATTCAAGAATAACTATTTACATGATATGAATGAAATGGAAAAAATTTGGAAGAAAATTCAAAGATCGAAAGAATAATTATTTGTACAAAAGAATGAAAGAATATTGGCTTGAAATGATAATAAAAGATGTATTTCATTGAAACAAAGATGTCTAAACATGAGCCTATTTCACAAATGAATTCTTATTGCTTCTAGGCTTTAAAGCAACAAGTGTGTTATGAACATTACTCTATGTAATCTCTAAAAACTACAGGAATTTCCTCTGCAGTCTAGTTGTTCAAGACGCTTCCAGGTTTATAAGGACGAATACCTAACAAGTTTCTTCGTTCAGTTCCTTCCTCGTATATGGCATTGATGTGGAGGTTTTCCAACATTTCCTCCTTAATTTTTTTTCTCAGCAACCCTCTCTCAAGGTGAATTATCCCTCCTGATACAAAAGTTCTGAATATGTGGGGGCATGTCATCAATTCCCACTTGATCTCTTCCCCACTCAATCGTGCTCTCATTCTCTCCTGCTTCTTTTCCATCTCTTTCTTCCTTTGTCTCGCATCTGGCCTGAAACCCAAACCAAAATAGTCTCTTTCATCTTTCAGCATCGGAACCTGAATCCCTCCTTGTAGATGTCTGCCAAGTCCTTTTCCCAGTAAGGCTCTTTTCCTCACCGTTATTTGCAAGCCCATTCTCGTGGTCCTAGATATCTTAGGCACCGGAACCTCACTTCCTTCCATAATGAATATTGCGTTCACGAATTCCAAAGATCAAAAGGAGCATTCGGTTGCCTCTTCATTTGCCTCTAAATATGGTGCGTCATTGGTGACAGTTGCTATGATGTCCTCTTCTGCTTTTATAGTAACCAGCCGGCCTTTTGTTACTAGTTTCAATTTTTTATACAATGATGAAGGCACTACTCCTGCCGAATGCATCCAGGGCCTCCCTAACAAGCAATTATAAGAGGGCTTGATATCCATTACCAAAAAATCCACTTCATATGTGTTTGGTCCAATCAAAAAAGATATGTCAATCCTTCCCATCACTCTTCTCTCAGTGCCATCGAACTCTCTCAATGTGTTCTGGCATGTTCTCATGTGAGAACTGTCTATAGGCAATCTATTCAGCATAGACAATGGTAAGACATTCAAAGCTGATCCATTATCAATTAACCCACTTGGCAGAGTATATCCCTTGCAACAAGTGGTGATGTGCAGAGCCTTGGTCGACCCCATGCCCCCAGGTGGAATTTCATCATCATTAAAGTAAATGAAGTTGTCAGTGCTTATATTACTAACAAGACGGTCAAGTTTGTTGACAGATATATCGTTAGTAACATAATTTACATTTAGTACTTTCATCAATGCATCACGATGTACCTTTGGGCTTAAAAGCAACGCTAGTACTGATATGTGAGCTGGTTGTTTGCGCAACTGTTCTACCACGCTATACTCGTTGTGCTTTAAGAATTTCAAAATTTTTTTAGCCTCCTCTTCTTTTACCGGCTCATTGATAGTCAACTCAGGTCTGCTTACTCTTTCTTTCTCTTGCTCAACTACCAAGGTCTTTGCTTTCACTGGTTTTGTTCTGACGTTTACCGAGTCGTAATGCCTTCCACTACGTGTGTAAGGTCCTCTATCTTGGTCCTCTTTTAAAGTGCCAGCTATATTTTCCCCTCCTGGCATTGTCACATTGTAGTCGTAATTCTAGGGAACCTTCTTGTTATCCCTATAAGAAAAGGAAATAGGTTTTTGAATTATGACCTGTAGCACTATTTGTGTTTCGCCCTCATTATTTCTTGGTCGAGAGATGATAATCATTGGGTAGTTGACTTTTTGATTCATTGTCGGCTCTTCTTCCAATGTGCATATGTTTCCTCCTCCTAGGCCTTCTTCATAAAACTCTATTTCTTTATTGTTATAAAGCCTTGCACTAAAAGCCTAAACTTAATGCATTCCTGGATCCCATGCCCTTCTGTTTTGTGGAACTCACAATAGTCCCTTATTTCTTCCCATTTCTCCACTGAATCTGATACTATCAATCCTCTTCCTACCATTTCTTTCCAGACCATTCTTAACTGGGTTTTTACTTCTGCAATATCCACCTTGATCCTTCTTATGATACTTTCACCAATCGCATTTACCCCTTTATCTCCATGGTTAGGTAATGGATTTTCCACACTAGGTGTATCATCAAACTTTACAATCCCCATCTTAATAAGTCTTTCAACTACCTTCTTGAAAGTAGTGTACTTTTCTATTAAATGCCCCAGTATTCCTGCATGATAGTCACATTGAGCGTTTGAATCATACCATTTAGGGTATGAAGGCTGTAAAGGCTTTAGGTAAAATGGGGACACCACGTGTGCGCCAAATAAACTTTGATACAACTTCCTATACGTCATTGGGATTGTCATAAATTAGAGTTTTTCAGAGTTTTGCTTTGTGCCAAATTCCTGCCTTAGCGAACCCTATTGCCCAGCAGTAATTACTTTTGGTTGACTAATGGTAATTGACTTCGAATACCCTTTGTTATATGTGCTTGTATTATTCATCTCGTCCTCCTTTTTCCTTAGAGCTGACCTTTTGGTGTTTTCCCCTGTCTCTATCTTGCCGCCCCTTATGGCATTTTCAATCATTTCACCAGCCATTACTATATCTGCAAAGTTTTTCGTGGCACTTCATATCATGTGAATAATGAATGGGGCCTTTAAAGTGTTGATAAAAAGCATTGTAGTTTCCTTTTCTAGGAGCAGTGGCTGGACTTGCGTGGCAACTTCCCTCCATCTTTGCACATACTACCTGAAACTTTCATTCGATTTCTTCTCCATATTCTGTAAGGTGATTCTGTTAGGTGTCATATCTATCACATGATTATATTGTTTCATAAATACTTACGCTAGGTCTCTCTAAGAATTAATCTTAGCACAGCTAAGTTGATTGTACCACTTGGATGCTACCCTCACCAAACTATTTTGGAAGCAATGGATCAATAGTTGATCGTTATTAACATACCCCGTCATCCGTCTACAGAACATGGTAATATGGGCTTCGGGACAGCTAGTCTCATTGTACTTCTCAAATTCTGGCATTTTGAACTTGTGAGGAAGAACCAAATCTGGAACCAGACTCAGGTCCTTAGCATCAATTCCATTGTGATTATCAGCATTTTCCAAGGCCTTGAATTTTTCCTCCAACCATCTACAACAGTCCTCTAACTGCTTTGGCAATTCAATTCTTATCCCTTCTCTCTCTACTATATCTAAATCAGGGATAACATGATTAGTTGGGTTATCTCCTAGGTTAGATTCTGAGCCAACTTGGAAGTTCATGGGTATTCCAGTTTTAGCTTGACCTTGTTGAGGCCTAATCGTGACAGATGACCTTCAAGGATACACTTCAGGTTGTGTTTGTGCATGTGTTGGGGTAAAACCCAGAGGATAGTCCTTATTATCCTCTCCATTATTAGTCATGGGGCCTTTTCCTTTATCCATCGACCCATTCAGTAATTGAGTCATCTGGGCCATCGTACTTCTTTGGGCTTCTATCATTTGGTCCCTTATATCTTATTAGATCTTTGTCAATTGCTCTTGCAACTGGTCTTGCATATCTCTTTAAAATTGTTCGAGTCTTTGATCCATATTTTTTGTCTTAGTGCATGTATCGTAACGATGTTTAGTTTCTAGATTAACTCTGTCTTTCTTTCTTTCTCTCTCTCTCTCTCTGTGCAATAACTTTAACTAATTAGAGTCCTTCTATTTATTTAAATGCATGTGGTGTAATGCAAATGCATGAATGCAAAAAGGTATTGATTTTGATTCAATTTCATAGAAAACTTTATTAGAAAACAAAATTCTTTACATAAAATAGATTACAAATATGCTTTCACCCCAATGCCTAAAGTCTTAACTTTCTTAAACAACAAAGCTAACTCTTGACCCCAGTCTGACTGTAGCTCATACATGCTTAGCGTATCCGCATGTACTGCCAAAGTCTGTAAATGGTTAGCTACTTCCCAAATTTGAGCTATGGCTTCACCCATGAGGTAATCCCTATTTCTAACTTGATCTTGAGAATAGTGAAGCTCTTCCTTCCAACGCCCTTCTCTTGCTTCAAGGAGCTCAATCCAGAGTTCACAGTTTTGTAATGCTGACTCTAACTCTTTAATCTTACCCTTCATTTCCTCAATCTTGTTTAGACTTGACTTTAGCTTGATCGCAGAATTACAACTTCAATAGTGATGAAGAGATCGTCCAAGTTCAGCCACTCTAGCCTTTAATTCCCCTTTTTCATTTTAGCTTTCTGCCAAACTCTTCTCTAGAGCCTCATTTCGTGCCTGAACTTCTTGAAATTTCCTCTCCCATTGATCAGCTTTGGCCTTTCTTCTTGAATTTCCTGTTGCCACTGCCCTGAAGTCTTCTCCAATCCTGCATTTTTCATCGATAGATGTAGCTTTTTATATTCTGTCTTTAAACTATCCAGATCTTCCTCGGCCTTTTTCTTCCCTTTTTTAATTTTTTGGCCTTTAGTTTCTGAACATCCACGTCTAATTTCAGGTGCATTTTTTCTTCTTTTAACTTCTCTGTCCTCTTTCTGAGCTCTAAACTCCTCCTTTTGAAATCTTACTTTATGATCTCTAACTCTGATGGGAGCACTCATAAGTACTCTTCCATTGATTGAGCACTTTCTAAACTTGGCACAGGGATATTGTCATTAACTCTTTTACGCCACCATCCACCGTACTCTGGAGTCGTCATTGGACCTATGTCCACTCTCTTTACGCAGCGGGTTTGATTCCAATCATTAGAAATCTCCTTAACCTTTTTCTTGTAACTATCTCCCTTATACGAAAACTCATATTGAGCCAACCCATGTGTTGTCGGTATGAATTACCTTGATCTGTATTACCTTAGTATGAGCAAAGGTGCATATCCAATGGCTCCCCAAATTCCAAGTAGAGGGACCCAGTCAAAACTCCCACACCGATACAAAATTTCATCAGGAACCATCTAGGGAGCTCTCCACTCAACGTCTTCTTCTTTGAGATTTCGGAGAAGCACTATCCAACTTTCTTTTAATATGTTATCTCTCCTTGGTGTGGCCACTATCTCCTTTAATGGGGAGTAATTATTAGAAAAAAACTCGATAAGAAACTTTATCCACCTTCTAGAAATGACTGTGGAACCAAACCAACAATAACTACGCGCATCTTATAAATCTGCCCTCGCTAGCTCTCCTACATGCATTCAATGAACGAAATGTCTTAGCCAAGATTGCAAGGACAGGTGTGACTCGTTTGTCAAGTCAACTGAAAAGATCTGAGACTGCTTCATCCATGTACCCTAATGCCCTAGAGAAGATCATCAATCCATATATACTCAAAGTAAAAACATCAACTCTCTTTTTCATATCATGATGCACTAGAATTAAATCCTTCAAAACTTTCCATGGAATGCACTTACACTCACCCTTTTGCTTGATTCTAGTTGTGACCCACTGTTCATTCATCCTTGTAATATTCATCAATTTCCTTAAAAAGGTTGGAGCACAAGCGGCCCTTGAGTAAGCTTTATCAACTTGAATCTTTGGACAACGTAGTAAAGCTGTATATTCTTCCACCATGGGCACCAAATCAACTCTCCCAAAAGTAAAGCAACTATATGCAGGGTTCTAATATTGGGTGAGGGCCCGAAATAGATCTTCATCTACCTTAATGTCGAGCAAGTACGGTAAATCCCCATAGCTGTAATAAAACAACTGCTGGGTCCCTTCATTCCAATGGTCCCATATTTCCTTTAATTCCTGGAGATTATTTTGCGTCACACTGATATGAGTGTAGTCCCATAATTCTGACGTGTACCCCTTGGCTAGACTATCCCCTTTCTCTAATTGTGTTGTCTCTGACCATATACAGACAGTTGCATTATCTTCCAGTTTATCAAGAAATTTGTTCTCCATAACTAGCTTTCTAATTTAGTAACTGAATGTAAATATACACCTTTTAGTATGAAATGACATGCACCAAAATGAAACACAACAAGTCAGTACCATAAAATAAAACATAAAGCAAATAAGATAAACAAACACTTATTTGGGTAACCACTAAGGTTCAACGTAGTTCTACTTAGGGTGGCCCCTTAGGTTTTCTACATGTGGTTTAGTTCTAAAGTTGAGGTACCTGAACCAGCAGATTCCTCGATCCTCACCCATTATAGGCTCATATGGACTGAGTTCAGTTCAGCGGAATACATTTCCCTATGGCTACACGGAGATGAAAATCTCACGAAGACATAGGTACGGATGTATCCCGAAAGCGATCAACTATCCTGCAAGGAGGTGAAAACCTCACGAAGGAGTAGCTTCTCACTCCTACTTAAAAAGGGTATGACCAATGGCCATGCAATGCAATGCATAAGAATATCCTTCAAGACAACTATATGAATTGGCAGAAACAAATGCAATGAAAGGATCAGATTTTAAAAAAAAAATAGAATTTTCAACTTTCAACAAAAGGACAGAAACTAATCAAGTTTACGGCTTGACTCTCTTGGTATCCCTAGCGGAGTCGCCAAGCTGTTGAAACCATTTTTATTTTGGAAAAACAGGGTCGACTTTTAAAATGAAAATGGAGTCGCCACGAATCTTTTTTGTTTAGGTGTGATCAGATCACCTTATAAATCATTTTTTACAAATATTGAAAATAAAGATTTTGATCTACAAAATTCGAGAAAATAGACTCGGGAGTCGGTTACGCCCGAGGAAGGATTAGCACCCTCGTAGCGCCCAAAAATTGGTACCTAATTGATTAATTAATGTCTTAATGTCGAATACTTTGAAAAGATTTAAAAAAAACAGAATCCTTTTTAAAACTTATATCCATTTAAGGACATTTAATTATTTGAATTAAAAGAAACATCGAAACTCAGTAAGTTAGAGTACGATTTTTCAAATTTTTGAAACACCAAATATCCTTTGCGTTTTAGAAATCCTTACCTTGAGATGACAAAACGTCGCATCTAGTGAGTTAGGACACAACATCTTAAATTCCCGAGAATAGGGTTTTTATTTGAAATTTGCAATTTTTGATTTCAAAAAGGATACTTGGCTATTTAAATTCAATGAGAAAAATCAAAACCCAGTAAGTTAGGACACAATTTCTCTCGAAGCTTCCAAATGCCAAGGATTGCCTAATTTAAGAAAAACTTTTGGATAAATTGTGGTAATTAAATGAGATATATTTTTTAAAACAATTATTTGAATAAAATGTTGACATTACAAAACATAAATTCCAAAGAGCAATTCACGAAAATTACAAGATATATTAAATATTAGTACCAATATAGACAATTAAGAAGAAGAATAACATAAATAGCAAATAATGCAAGCAATATAATGACAATGCTAAGACAAATAAAGATAACAAACTTTAATTTTAAGAATATGAATGATCAAATAAAAGATATAGAGTAAATAATAACAATTCAAAAATCTATGCGAAAGATAAAAATTAAGAAATGAATTTGAAACCTTACATACAAGATCAAATTTATAATATATATATATATATATATATATATATATAAGGTAAATGATGTATACAAAACAATAAATAGGTACTATAATGAATTTTAAAAAAAAAAACAAAAAGAAATATATAAAAAAACATGGCAAAATCTAAAAAGGATAATATATATGTACATAATAAAATAAATAATATATTTTTAAAATAATAAATAATATATATAAAACTTTAAATATATAAAAAATATATATAAGGGATAACATATATAATATAATAATCTAATATATATATACATAAAAAAGATAATATACATATTTAAAATAAACAATAAATGGAAAATTTTATATTAATGATAAAACAATTTAAATATTATACAATATACAAATTTTAAAATAATATGTAAAATAATATAGAATTTAATAAAATAAACTAATGTAAATAATAAATAAAAATGAAATAATTTAGTATATAATACTAAAATAATTAAAAATAAAATAAAATATAAAAGAGAACTAAAAAGTAAGGAAATATGGGCTAAATCAAAATAAAAATAAAATCTGAAGTAAAAATGTAGAAGGGCCAGATTGGAACGCGCGCCACATTGTAGGGACCTAATGGGCAATTATGCCTTATCTCCTAAACGGCGCCGTTCCAGCATCTGCCCTAAAATGGCCTTAAGGACCAGATTGAAATAAAAATCAAATATCAGGGCCGAAATAAAAAGCAAAGTAAAATATAATCAGGCTGAGATTGAAAAGAAGATATAATGTGGAAGGACCTAAGAGGCAAATTGCCCTTTTTATAAAAACACGCGGATCCTCCCCGGGCCGGGCCAACATGCGGGTTTCGGCCTTAAAACGCATCGTTTTGGTGCTTATTGTCTTAAGCAAAAACAGCGTCATTTTTATGATGCTATAAAAGCCAACTTTTATACAAAAATTTCATTTTAAACCATGCTTTTTAAAAAAAAATCTCAAAAATTCCCTTAATCCTCCCTTTTCGTAGCTTGAAATCTAGCCATCGGCCTCACAAGCCCCCACCGCACGCACCTCACGCGCCACCATCAGCGCGACCATGTACGGTGGTCGGAGGGTTAAAAAACCTCTCATTTTCAGGTCGACCAAAAGGTAACCGTTTCCCTTTTACTTTTAAATAATGTTTTGCCTAAAAACTTTAAAAGAAACAAAAAAAAAAAAAAAAGCAAATACAAACTATTTCCCTTCGATCCTTTTTTTTTTTTTGTTTAAAATCTGTTTTTCATTGTATGTTGTATTTTGTATGTATAGAAAGAAAGAAAAGAAATAATAAAAAAATAAAAGCAAAGATTAAACGAAATATAAAAGCGGAAATCACCTCTGGTTCTTTGATTTTTTTTTTTTGTATTCTCTTTGTAAAAAGCCTATCCTTCTTACAGATTACATTAGGGTTTTTATAACCCAAAAAAAATCAAAATACCATAAACACAAAGATACTGATTTCGTAATCTAATCTGCTATTGATTTGTCTTTCTTTCCTTTTTGGTTTTGCAGGTCAACGATAAAAATGGGGTCAATGGGGCACGATGATGACGGCATGATGGAGGTTGGGGCGCTTAGAGTTTCAGAAGCCCTTGGTTTCTGATTTGGTTAACCACTTGGGGCATTTGGGCTTATTTTTATTTTGGGTTTGGGTTAGGTTAGGATTGGGCCAATTGGGTTTGGGTTTAGTTTAGGTTAATATTGGGCTACGGGTAATATTTGGATCGTTGTGAAATTGGGTCTGTCAATTGGACTGTAAAAGGACTTTATTAAATATTTTTTGGTTTTTTTTATGGTATGGGCTCGGGCAAATTGGGCCTATTACACATGTAATTTGTAATTTATATAACATAAAATCCATGTATATCTTATATCTCTTGTAACATGTATTCAAATCGGTATAATGCCTGTTGAACCTTCGAAAACATCGAGGGATACTCGGGTGATACACACTAAGTTTATATTCGGTAATCTGTTAATTCATCATGTATGCTCCTTCGAGCCAAGTACGATATGCTCCTGCGGAGCTGGTATTAGTAAGCTTCGTAGAGCTGAAACGGTAAGCCCTAAAGGACTGAAATGGTAAGCTCATGAGCCGTGGTGAGTCCGCAACGAATGCAGGAGCTCGACCAAACGGTAACCTTAGTGACATGTCTCTTGTATCCTACGACTTTCTGCGGTTCAAATAGGATTCTGTCATCGATATAATCATGTAATCAATAGGCATTTAATTTCAATATTTCATTTATACATTCATATAATATGCAATTCAATCATTTCAATTACAAACATAAATATGATTCTAATTATACGAACTTACCTCGTAATAGCTCGTAAATTCGATATCTACTCGTCTACCTTTCGTTTCCCTCGATCAAATTTCGATATTTGTTTATCTTGATCTAATTTATTCAAATTCAACCCATTTAATCACCAACACATTCAATTTAATTCATAGACATGTAATTTGGCCTATTTACAAAATAGCCCCTTATACTTTCACATTTTAACACTTTAGTCCTTAATACATAAATATGCAAAATACACAAAATTTCCATATACCCATTCATAGCCGAATATTCATGTATACCATACAAGCCCATATTTTCAATTATTTCTTATTTCTAGCCACAAAATTTCTATCTTTTGTAATTAAATCTCTAATTCACATTTTTGTCAAAAAAATCACTTTATAAAACTTGTATATATTTAAACAACCATCAATAATCTAGCAAGAAATATCAAAATACACATGTATTCAACAATGGCACATTTCAATAACATCACCAATTTTAGAAATCGAGGTACGGGCTAGTTATACCAAGCTGCAACGAGCTCAAAAACATAAAAATCATAAAAAACTGAAGCAAAACATACCTTGAATCAATCAAAATAGTGGCCAAATATGAGAAAGCTTCCCAAACTCTTTTCTCCCTTTATTTTCGGCTATGAATGAAGAGTTATAGACATATTTTCATGTTTCTTTTATTTAATTATAACATTTTAACTAATTTCCTATTTTAACCTTATAATATAAACATATTAAACAAGGCCATTTATGTCCACTATCAATTAAAGTGATCTATTTACCTACTAAGGCCACTATATTCAAAATCCAAAATAATTTAATACCTTAACAATAAACTTGTCACTTTTATCTTTTATACAATTTAATCCTTTTTACCGAATTAACTATTTAAACAGTAAAATTTCTTTACGAAACTTTTGTACGGTAATTCTATCATGCTATAAAACTCGTTTAAATAATAAAATAAATATTTTGACTCAGTTAAGTGGTCCAGAAATCACCTGTTCCGATCAGACTCAGAAATGGGCTGTTACAGTCTTAGTTATAGTGTAAAACTGTTTGTGTATTAATAATTTTGTATGCTTTTCTTAATCTGTAGCTAACGTCGACCCATATTCCTCGAAAAAGAAAGGAAAAAATAAAGTTGTCGACGAATAGCTTGGAGTTTACGGTTTGTGTTTCTATAATCTGAACTAATTTGTAATTGTTGCATATTGAATTGTTTTTTCATGGTAAGAGCATAAGGTTAGACACTTTGTTATAATGAGTTATTTTAGATTGATTTGAATTGAATAATGTTAGGGAGGATTAAATCAAATATATGTGAAAAATGTATATGTTTATATAGATGTGTAATTGTATACATATTTAGAGGATTTATGCTGCCATATGTATGGATATGTGATTTCATGATGAAAATACATGTGAATTGAGATATTGGATGATGATGAAATGAGTAATGAATACCCTATTAACTTTTCAGGTAGATTTGAATATAGTTGGCATGCCATAGAATAGGAAGAACTTAGGGTTACTTCAACCACGAGTCGATGAGGCACTAGGTGCCAAATTTACTTCGTTTATACCGATGAGCATTGGGCACAACTTTTCACTTCGGATTTATTCGATGAGGCATTGGGTGCCAAACTAGTGTATTAGTTGGATTTGTGTATCCATCCGAGTCTAAGTCAAGTTAATTGGGAGATAAATGGTAAAATGAAATATTCATAATCGAAATGATGATGATGAATAAGTCCTTGAATCCATGAGATTGAAAAATCTATATGAGATGTGGTACTTGATATTGAGATGACAAATGGATAAGAAATGGACGTAAATTTGAAATGGAATATCTATTTGTGAAATGAGTTGAAACAATGATAATTATGTTCATTAAATACATGAAATTGGAATTTAAGATGGAATGTGCTACCTTATGAATTGAGATATCAAATTATATATGAAATGGTGTAATTGACATGTTAATTGCATATCATCAATTGTTCTTAACTCATACATTTTAAATGACTTCTGTTTTAATGTTCGAACTATAGAAATACCATTGAGTTATACTTAGTGTACGATTTTGTTTTTTGTGTGTAGGTTAGGTTTTTTTGGTTCAATCATCAACTTCAGCATCTAGCAGCAATCCCGGACTCAAATGTTGATGATTTTCTAGTTATTAATGGCATGTGCCTAGGGAGTCATATGTTTATGCTAAGTTATATTTTGGGTGAGGTTGGCATTTTGAATATCATATATATATATGTATGTGCTAGCAATGATCTTATTTGATGCTAACCTTGTTGAGTAGATTAAGCATGTATGCTTATTGCTTAGATGTTGATTAAGTGATGTGTTATATAAATATGTGCAAGTAGTTATGTGATGAAAAGTTAAGAATTGAGCTTTTTTTCCAATTTGATATGAATGGTGTGTAATGTTAAACTTTATGGTGTGTGGACATGAAATGGCAATTAGGTTTTAGTCACTTTGGTGACCATTTCTTGATGGCATATTAGCATTTGGAATAATGAACATGTGTGAATGTTTAGGGATAAAATTGTGGTATGTATGATGATGAATGGTTTATTTTTAATTGTTAAATTAAGCTGCAAATTGTGGCATATTGGTTAAGCACTTAGGATGATTATTATGAGTGTTGTTTTTATCAATTTTTGATGCTTTTGAATAGGTTGAGAGATGACATAATGCTTGCTTGTGGCTTAAGTGAACTTAGGACTACACAACTTGTTTTGAAAGTTTTCTTGGTCTTAGACATGATGGTGTGCTAAACACAGGCATATGGCACGAATGTGTGGTCTGTATGTTTTGGGTGATAATTGGTGCACACAGTCACAGTGACTTACACAGCCTAACGACGTGGTCATGTGGATATTTGCAAAGTTTTAAAAATAGTTCCACACGATCACAGTCTATTACATGACTTGGCAACATGGCTGTGTAATTCAGACTTACATGACATCAATTTGTAACTGATATGTCTAATTTATATCGGTTTATTTAACACCTTTTTACTCATGATTCATGCAAATTCTGAACATGTGGGTAGTCAATTGAGTCATTTTAATTCATATTAAGACATTACACATAATTTGAGTGATGTTTGTAATTTTATAAAATTCAGTATTAATTTTACATAATTTTTCTATATGTTAATTTTTACTTAATTTGTTGCAGTTGGACCACTAAACTAATTCATGTGGGATTCAATAATATCACACATGAACACAAGTTAATTTCTACTTCATGTGGATGAAAAGCTCACCAATTAGACTCATAAATTCAATTCAACCCAACTTGGAAGATGGTTGCTGAAAAGAATGAAGTCTACTCTTAATTGGGTTGTTAAAACCGTCCAAAAGGGGGGAGAATGACCCAAATTTGGCAAATGCATGAGAGCAGCCCAAATCAACTTTGAGAGAATTAATTTGAAGGTCTCTACATGTGCAAAGAAATCACAAATTAGCCCCAAACCTCCACCTTGATTGCCGTCCAACCTATGAAAAAAATCAAGTAAGAATCAGACAAGAAAATCAATAAAAAAATAGCCCAGTTTCCACAATTTATGGCCGACCAAGCAAGGGAACAATTCAAGGGATTTTCAAGCTATTTTTAGCTAACTCCCATGGTATCCCTCTACTATAAATACTATCTTCATTTCACTTGTCAATCATCACTCATTTTCATTCATCTATCCTTTATAACATTTTTCTTCTCCCTTCCACGCATAAGCCTTCTCATTTCCCCATTTCCTTTAGCTAACATTTTCCCTTATGGAAAACCACTCTTGGTCGACCACATTGAGAAACATTTTACAAAGGAGCAATCACTAGAATTGAAGGAAGCCACCATAATTACTCTTTAGAGAACCACCGAAATAATCAAGAGTTTCTTCTTTCCTATTCTTTAATTTTGTTCTTAGTTATTCAACATGTTCACAAATTGTTTTGATGTTTTTCCATTGACAATGATGGCTTAATTTTTTTTGGCTAGAATGATTGCATTAATTTGATGATGTTCATTTGATTCATGTTTATGATGTTCCGTGCCTCAGTTGTTCATGCTTTCAGTTAAAATCATTGATGTAATTCATGCATTAAAATATGTTTGAATGCATTAGAATTAGTTGATCAATCCTGACTAGATCATAATTAATGGACATGATAATTTAAAGGTTCTTGCTTAATTTAGATCTTGATCTAATTAAATTAAAGGTTCATAATAACTTCGGAGAGCTCTATTACCTTGCATAACTTGTTTTGTATGATGAAATTGCTTCAAACTTGACTCGTCCCTGTTACTTCACATAAATCCCAAGAAATTTTTAGTTAAATATGGACATAGAAATATACATGTTTTTCTAAGTATAAGATTTCGAAAGAACTTATATTAGATTCCAAGTTAATGAAAGATCGAGTTGCCATGAAATTTTTTGGGACCATTGTTAAACATGATGAAAAATGAATGCAGGGAAATGTTGTAATTATTCTAGCCTATTCATGTTATTGTTGTTAACTTGTGAAAATTGCTACTAAACCATCACCTTACATTTTATTTCATTTGCATTTAGGTTAACTTGCATTTAGTTACTTAACTTAATTTGACACCTACCACTCAAAATTATTGTATTTTCTTAACCAATTTATGAATAGTAATTTTACAATTATCAATTAAAATACAGTCCCTATGGAGATGATAACTCTTTTACTTACTTTTTACTTGATAACAATTGTGTAAACTTGCACATTCCGTTGTGAATTGAGTTTTTGGTGTCGTTGTCGGGGATTATTGATTTAATTATTATTTTTGAAATTTTTTATTGTAATTTGGTTTATTTTTTTCTTTTTTAAATTAATTTTTTATTCTTTATTTTTTTGTGAATTTATTTTCTAGTCTTTATGAACATAGATTGAATCATCGATTTACTCCATGTAGACCCTGAAATTGAGTTGACATTTTGACAAAGAAGACTAGAAAGACTAGCCCCAAGACAAGCCACATAAATGGATTTTGAAAATCAAAATGATCTTTAAGGGAATGAAGCCGCTAATGCTCAAAATCCAATCATTATTGCTGATGATAAGCATCGAGCTATAAGGTAGTACGTTGAGCCACTTTTGAATGAACTTAATCATGGAATTAGGAGACAAGAGACGAGGCACCAAAGTTTTAATTGAAGCTTGTGATGTTTTAGATGCTTCAAACAATGGGCCAATTTAGTGGAATGCCCACAGAAGATCCACATCTTCACCTTCGACTATTCATGAAGGTGAGTGATTCCTTCAAGATAGCTGGTGTAACTGAAGACACATTGAGTTTGAAGTTGTTTACATACTCATTGCAAGATTGAGCACGAGCATGACTTAATTTATTGCCACCCAATTCAATATCTACTTGGTAAGAATTAGTTGAACATTTTCTGGTAAAATATTTCCCACCTAACAAAAAAGTTAGGTTGTTGAATGAGATCACTACTTTTCGGCAAATGGATGATGAATCCCTATACAAGTCATGGGAAAGATTCAAAGAGCTACTACGCAAATGTCCTCACCATAGGATTTTGCATTGCATCCAGCTAGAGACATTTTATAACGGTCTCAACACACACACTAGGATGGTGGTAGATGCTTCTGCGAATGCTGCTCTCCTTTCTAAGTTTTATAACATGGCTTATGAAATCATTAAGAGAATAGCCAGTGACAACTACCAGTGGTTGATAAATTGAGCAGCTTCAGGAAAATGAGTAGCAGGACTGCATGAAATAGATGCCCTTACTTCACTCTCAGCTCAGGTATCTTCTACCTCTGTAATGTTAAAATAGTGTACTACTAACTGTTTGAATAATATTGCAGCTCAACCACCAAGCCACTTTCATGTTATTTCCTACGTATACTGTGGGGACAATAATTCTTTCAAGAATTTTCCATCAAATCCAAGTCGATTTATTATGTAGGGAATCAACATCAGAACAAAAATGGACGAGGACCATAATCTAACTTCTAGAATCCTTCGTGGCAAAACCATCCAAACTTCTCTTGGAGTAATGAATGAGGAGGACTGAATAACAACATAGACCAAATCAACCTTAAGTGTTCAATCAACAAGTTCAGAAATCACCGCAAGCCAAACCATCTAATAGTTTGGAGAATTTCTTGAAGGCGTACATGGTGAATAATGACGCTTTAATCCAAAGCCAAGCAACTGCATTAAAAAAAATTAGGGAACCAAATGGGTTATTATAACAGCCCAAACCTGACCAAGACATTATGGCCAAATCTGGCATGTCACATAGATGCAACAAATTAAAACCCAAAACCGGTCTAGCAAAAAGATGCTTAGTTATAAGTTTAAAATCCATTTATAGTTGAAATTTGTGAAAGATCTCGATCAAAAGCTTTTCAAAAATAGATCTTGTTGATACGAAGTAAAACCAATTACTACTTATTACAAGAGAAAATTTGGAAATTATTATATTTTCAAACCAATTGTTAGAAAAATAATTGCCATATTAATCTTTAATGATCTCTTAATTTGATTGAAACTGCGGAAGCCTTTTATTGAAATTCTTAAGATTGAAAATGCATATTTTTCTTGAAAATGTTTGTTAATTTTAAAAACTCGGTTTACTAGCAGTTTAAAAACAATAAGCAAAACTCAAACAAAAGCAAGTTAAAATCCAATGGCCTTATTACAAAACATAAACCCAAATATCAAAATTTAAAATGAATAAGTCCAAATAATTGAGCAGAGTTCACATGGCCACCTCCAAGTCCCTCACGGCTCCAAATCGCCTAAGGCTGGAGATTACCTGCACAGTTAAAAGGAAAGGGTGAGTTTGCGAAAACTCAGTGTGTAATTCCCTAACCGGTAACAGAAATCAGACATGCAAAATAGACTGGGCCAAAGCCCTATATAGTAGCAGATTAGACTAGGCTGCAAGCCCTTTACAGAAGCAGTGTGGGTCCAAGCCCAATACAGAATCAGAACAAAACATGAATGTAACCCAACCCAATCCAACCAGCACACCACCCGTACCAGCCAACACACCATGTGGGGAATAACTCGACCCACTCAGCCAACACACCAATTACGCAGCCATGCTGCTAATAACAGTAAATGTGGCAGAGCCACCAAAATTAGAATACGTGGCAAAGCCATTATTAATAGAAATACATGGCATAGCCACTAGTATAGAGCTACCTCCAAATCATACCCATCCCATGTAGACTAACATGTCATAAATAAATATAATGTGCATGCAAATCATCAAACACAGATACAATCATACGTAACTCTTATTCTTATCAGGCAACCTACCTTAAAGGGTATAATGATCATTTAAGCAATCAGGCGTAAAACGGTAATTTTACCCCTCAGGGGTATTTTAGTCTTTTATCCATGTTTTGGTGCTTCGGTACCTATTACGACCTCTAAAAATTTCTTTCGTCGCTTCGAGTAGCTCAAATAATCTACATGGCCAGAACAGTGTATATGGGCCCAAAACCTCCATTGGGCACAAGTGAGCCCACACGCTCGTGTGACCCATTCAGTCCAGATTCACATACAACATTGCAAGTCTCATATTCCAATCTATCAATGATCACTTACCAAGTATATTGCCCGTACAGGCCCACAGGCCTATCGGGCCCATTTCGGCCCATTCGGCCCATAACGGCCCAAGTGCCCGAAAATGCGCATGATGACCTCTACAATCTATTGCCCCAATTTGTGGGCTTGACTTACTCCACGTGCATTCACACACTCGTAAGGCATCAAATGCTGACGTTTCAGTATTTCGGCTTTTGTCGATTTACACTAATGTAGGGTGTGGTTACACACCTGTTGATTTACAACGATAGCAAGATGGTGGATAGTTACACACCTTTTTTGAAAATGCGAGTGACCCTAATCACCAACCTACACAACAAAGCCTTTGATTAACAACTAACGACTTGAGTTAACTATAACTTATCAATAACTCCAGTAAACCATATCTTACCTTGATTGAGTGGGGCTTAAACCTTGAAGATTGCTAACCCACCGTTGAATACCCGCTAAGACGAGATTTGAATCATAAACACAATCTTTTTAATTGAAAAACTCAACTCGGTGGCCTTAAATATAATAATGTCATCCCATGGTAGCCTAATCCATAATCGGCCCTTATCTAAAAGGAAATAAAATTAAACACTTACCTTAACCGAGACTGATGAAAAATATTTAGATTGCTTCGATCACACTAGCCAAACTTCCAACTCTTGAAAGGCTGATTGTTAAATAACACCTAAGAAACTGAAATAAAACGGCCAAGAAGAAAAAGAAGATTGAAGTCAATCCCAACATAAAACTAAAGGCCGATCGACGTGTAGAAGAAAGAGATAAGAAATTCATTTATGCCTGAAAACCCAAAGAAAAAAACGGAAACACTTACCTCTAATTAGCCTTCGACCATACAAAAAATAAGAAACTTAAAAGAGGGCATGTTCAACTTTTCTTAACAAGGGAAGAAAACACGGAAAGGAGAAGAGGGATGTAGAATTCGGCTAAAGAAAAGAAAATGAGAAAAGACTCAAACAATGTTCGACCAATAGTACAAAATGGAGAAAGGAAACTATGCATAAAATGCCAAATTGGTGGAGAAGCAAACGAGGAGAAGAAAAGAAAATTTCTTAAGGCAATTCGGCACTAAGAGCACACTCTAATACTATCCCGAAAACATGAAATGGTCACTTGAGAAAATGCACAAGGGAAAAAAATGCATGAAATGTAAAAAAGAAGAAGCAAATCCGAAAAAACTAGAGGAGAACTCGGCACCCACACTATCATTAATTGCGGAAATACCTAACCCCAAAACACACTAGCTGAATTTTACACTCAAGATACCGCAATCTGCCACTCTCTCTCTCAAGATTCAAATTCCTGAATTTGCTCCTAATTTTCCTCCACAATCTACTCACCTTGATCTCCTCCAACTCCCCAATTTCAAATTCAATTAACAACTATGACCAGTTCAAATTTCCTCTTTTTACCAAGTCCACAACAACCTTCAAGAGTTTAAACTCCATTCCACCACTTGCCGCCCCCATGTAGCAAAATAATTAAATTTTGTATACAAAGGGATTTGAACCCATTCCTTCCCTTGCTTGACACCATATGCCACTCCACTAGAGGCTTATTTGTGTTATGAAACAACAACAATTAAACTTAAGTCCTACCTGCTAACATCCAAGTTCCTTTAAGTCCAAAAATTAAAATTTTGCCAAAGGCCAGACTTGAACCCAAGCTTCCTAAAAACCCTTAGGCACACCCAAATTACCTAGCCAACATGCCAAAGATGCAACTATGTCAAATCATGCAAGAACTACAACCTCTATATTTTGGGGCGTTACAGTTATAGCTACGGAGCTTCGTGTAAACCGTAAAGAGTCTTGCCAAGTGACATGAAAAATCTAAAGAAATGGGTAATGAACATTGCAAGGCAGTTGTTTTACGAAGTGGAAGGACTTTGGAACCTAAGAAAGTTGAGGTTGAAGATGAACCAGCCAAGGGAAAGGAAAATCTACCAACTATTGAAATTCCTACACCAGAAATACTAGATGTTGTAGATTCTAAAGAGGTAAAATCTAAACTTGTAAATTCTGATAACTAAATCTATTTCAGATGCAAAGACATTACCCTGGAAGAATTGTCCAATCCAAGCCAAAGTTCTAGCACCTCCATATCCTCAAAGACTCCAGCAACATAAGCAACAACATGATACTCAATTCAAGAGAATTTTAGATGTATTGAAACAAGTATGTATAAACATTCCATTGGTGGAAGCTTTGGAATAAATGTCGAACTATGCGAAAGCTATGAAAGAAGTTCTATCTAAGAAGAAAAGGTTTTTAGAATTTAAAATTGTAGCCCTAACTATAGAATGTAGCTTATTTTTTCAGAACAAGTTGCCTCCTAAGTTAAAGGACCTAGGAAGTTTCACCATACCTTACAGTATTAGAGAATCCTATTGTGGTAAGGCTTTGTGTGATTTGGATCGAGTATCAACTTGATGTCTACATTTGTGTTTAGGCGATTATGTATTGGTAAATGTAACAGCTCGTTTTTGAGTTAGATCAGAATAGTAATTTCAGGAGCACAAAACTGAGTCAAAATATTTATTTTATTATTTTAATAAGATTTACAGCCTGATAGAATGATAGTACAAAAATTTCGTTAAAAAAATTTTACCGGTTGAATGCTTAATTTAGTAAAAAGGACTAAATCGCGTAAAGTGTAAAATTTGAATTCTATTAGCAAAAAGGGTTTGTTAGCTATAGAATTTCGAATGAAAGGTCCTTAAATGGTAATTGGGACATAAATATTGATAGTGGCTGTTAATGGCTTGGTATAAGTGTAATTATTAAAGTTCATTAAGGTTAAAATGGTAATTGAGTTATTAAAGTTAAAAATAAATACAAAAAAATCATTTTCTATTCATTCACCTTTCTCCCTAGCCAATTTTAACAATAAGAAGAAGCCATTTTAGGGCTTGATATTTGGCCAAGCTTCTCAAGCTCCAATAGGTACGGTTTTATCTCAGTTTTTAATGATTTCTACGTTTTTGAGCTTCTTGCAACTTAATCTAGCTCGCTCGTACCTTAGATTTTAAAATGTATAAAGATTTTGAATCATACCATTATTGAATACTTGTGTATTTTGAAAGTTCTTGACAGATTATGAATGTTGATTGAAAGATATACAAGTTTTATAAAGTGATTTTTGATAAAAATGTGAATTAGGGATTAAATTGAGAAATGTTAAAATGTTGTGGTTAAAATGTGAAATAAAATGAAAATATGGGCTGCTATGAGACTATATGAAATTCGGATATTATGGGCTAGGGTTTAATTGTGCAAATTTTCCATTTTATGTGTTATGGACTAAATTGTAAAGTAGTCAAAAGTATAGGGGAAAATATGTAATTTTCCAAATACATGAATTATGGACTAAATTGAATTGAATATTTACTGAAAGTACTGGATTTGACATTATATAAATCAAGATAATCAAATACCAGAACTAGATTAGGGGAAACGAAAGGTAGACGAGTAATCGAAAGTTTATTCGAGCTATACGAGGTAAGTTCGTATAATGAGAATCGAACTCCTATATATATTAGTAATTGTTGAGTTGAATGTTTACATAATTTTATAAATGAGATATTAGATTGAAATGCCTAAATTAATGTTTACCGAGAATTATTGAGTCCCGTTTGAACTGTAGAAAGTCGTAGGATACGAGTGACATGTCTCTAGGGTTACCATTTGGTCGAGCTCCTGCATTTGTTGCGGGCTCACCACAGCTCGTATGAGCTTATTGTTTCAGCTTGGATGAGCTTACTATTTCAGATCTTTGAAGCTTACCATTTCAGCTCGATAGAGCTTACCGTTTACCAGCTCAAGAAGAGCTTACCGATCATGGCTCGAAAGAGCGAAAATGATGATGAATTGATGGATTTCTGATTTATACACTTAGTGTGTATCACCTGAGTATCCCTCGATATTTCATTAGTTTCAACGGGCATTATATTGTTACGGATTATATGGATGCAAGGAAAGTAGATAAGAGTTATATGAGTTATACAGATGAAATGTGACATGATTTATATGGATTGTATAGATGAAATGAGAGATGAATTGGATGCCAAATGAACATTTCATGATTGATTTAATCCTTGTGAATTGATGATTATATTGTAGCTATATGACTAACTTGTGAATGGATGTTTATGAATAAGCATTTGGCAAATGAATTGGATTTAAATTGTTTTATTGTTTGATGTCATATTGGTAAGTTTAATTCTATATTATACAGGTTTACTAAGCTTTAATGCTTACTCCATTTATTTTTCGTATTTTATAGAGGTTCATTAGCTTGCTCGATTCGGACAAAGTCAGAGATTTGCATCACACTATCCAGTCGACTCTTCGGTACTTTTGGAACTTAAGAAATATGTGTAAATATGGCATGTATAGGCTAGTTAATAGGTTGAAATGTATGGCCACTTATGCTATTGGTTTTGGTACAAGTTTGATATATAACTAAGCCATGTGATATGGCTTATGTTGGTTAATGTTAATTTGGTATATGTGCAACACATGATATATCTATATTTTTTATATAGATGCATTAAGGTATATGGAATATGTCATTTTGGTATGTGTTGGTTGTATAAATGATGTTGAATTGAGAAAAGAAATGGTTGGTAATGAAATGGCTTATAATGTTTATTAAATTTGTTATTTAGCTACCTATTTTGAATGTAGTTTTGGTACCAATTGGATGCTTGTAGGTACATGTAAATTGGGTGATGAAAAGTGGCTTAACTAAGCCTATTTTCATGCCACATGGTCTGAGCACATGGGCGTGTGTCTCGACTGTGTGACCCCTACACCTTAGTTAAAACAAGTTAGTTAATTACACGGCACAGGCACACAGGTGTGTCTATTGGCTATGTGTGGCACACGGACTGGCATACGAGCATGTGGTCGGCCATGTGACCCAAGTCAGTATACCCACTAAATTTCACACGGTCAGGTACATGTGTGTATCTGGTGGCCATGTGGGCAAGTCAGTAGGTATGCCCTGTTTTCCTATGGCTTAGACATATGGATGTGTCTGGTGACCATGTGAGGCACACAGCCTGTTCACACGGGCGTGTAACCTCTATTTGAAAATTTTCTTAAGTTTTCTCAAAGTTTCCAAATGTTCCTGTTTTAGTTCCGAATGTATGTTACAAGCTTCGTATGCTCGTATTAAGCATGTTATAAGTATAAATGACTGGTAAGTACTAAAATGAGATGATATTTGCTAAATATTTGATGATTAAATGTTTTGAATTGAGTTGAAAGTCTGGTAATGCCTCTTAACCTATTCCAGCAACAGTTATGGGTTAGGGGTGTTACAGTAAAGCCAGACTAACTACAGTTACACTCCAACTAGCAAACAGATCCTTAGCATATCTGGAAGGAAAAATCGATGATGTCTTGGTATGTGTTGATAAATTCATGTTTCCTACTGACTTTATTATATTAGATGTTAAAGTAGATAAAGAAGTACCAATCATCGTAGGAAAGCCTTTCTTGGCAACCGGTAGGGTGATAATTGATTTACAGAAAGGTGAACTCGCCATGCGAGTTCAAGATGAACAAGTGACCTTTAATATACTCAAGGCCATAAGATATCTTTTTGAGGTTAAAGATTGTTCTGCTATCTCTGATACAGATCCACTAGTTCCTAAAAATTAGAATTCAATGTTCTGTTGGAATGTATTTTATCTAACTCTCCACATCAAGATGAGGATGATATATGTTTAGCCTTGTTGGAAGCTAACTCGAAAGGATTCAGTTCAAAAGTTCAGTTCAAATCATTGGGGCTATCATTATATGAGCACTAGCAACCCAACCCATTAAGAGAAGAGCCACTCGAGTTAGAGTTAACAGTTTTAAAAAGGTACGAGAAAGGTATTGAGTGGACTATTGCAGACAAATCCTTAGCGCATTCAGAAGGAAAAATTGAGGATGTCATGGTATGTGTTGATAAATTCATATTTCCTACTAACTTTATTATATTAGATTTTAAAGTAGATAAAGAAGTATCAATCATTCTAGGAAAGCCTTCTTTAGCAACCGGTAGGACAATAATTGATGTACAGAAAGGTGAACTCACCATGCAAGTTCAAGATGAACAAGTGACCTTTAATAAGATCTATTGTTGAGGTTAAAGATTATTCTGCTATCTTTGAGACAAATCCTCTAGTTCCTATAAAATTAGAATTCAATTTTCCGTTGGAATGTATTTCATCTAACTCTCCAGATCAAGATAAGTACAATTCATGTTTGGCCTTGTTGGAAGCTAACTCGAAAGGATTCAGTTCAATAGCTTAGTTCAAATCATTAGAGCTATCATCATATTAGTACAAGCAACCCAACCCATTAAGAGAAGACCCACTTGAGTTAGAGTTAACATTTTTGAAAAGGAATGAGAAAGGTATCAAGTGGACTATTGCAAATATTCGAGGTAATAATCCTTTTTTGTACTCACAGGTTATTAGATACTGAAAATAGATCTATCAAGGGATACAAAAGTTTGATCCAATCTCGAGTATGATCCTAGGAAACTCGAATCTCAATGGGTAAAAGGAAGGATCATTTATCCCACCCATGACATTCCGTGGGTGGGAGCTTTACCAAAGAAAGAAGGTATCATGGATAATGAGCTGATTCCATTAATGATAATCATGTGTAGGCAAAATTGTGTGAATAACAAAGAGTTGAGCAAAGCAATGCAGAAAGACCATTTCCCGTTGCTATTCCTTGATCAAATGCTGAACATAACTACTTGGCAAGATTATTTTTTCTTTCTATATTGATACGATTTGTATGATAAATGGTCATTTGGCATCACCTTGTTTAGTGATGATCACCGATGACATTGAGGCAGTTCTCTTCATTTTCCCTGAAGTTATTTTATTTTCGTTTTTTTATCATTTGAATAAATGACATATTTAGAATTTCTTCTTCTTGAATTAATACATTAAATTAATTTTTTCTGAGATTGGATCTTATGTGGGACCACTTGTAACCCCTCCAACCTTTCTTGAGAATTTAATTTAATGTAATTTTTCGAGAAGAAATTTTCAAAGTAGCCTAAGAGGAATTTTTAATTTTTATTTTCAATTTCAATTTTATTATTTTGTATTCAGTAAGAGGGTCAAGTTGGCCCAAGTACTAATCAATTTATCTTTTAGTTCAGTTTAATTATTCAAGTATAAGAAATAATTGCAGTTTGGGCTTTAGGCCCAAAATAGTGAAGAGGAGAAAATTAACCACTTATTTTCATCCATGGGTTCCCTAAAAACTTTAAATTTGCCGTAACTTTTATTTCCCTCCATGCCTTTTTGCCCAATTCATTACTTTAGCTAATTTTTTGCTAAAATTTTTCCCTAATCTACTATTATATAAAACCCTTACCACTATCATATTTTTCACAACACGTAAACAACTTATCTTCAACCTAACCTACATTCTTTTCTTTCTATTTGCCATTGGCCCCAAATCCCAAAGGCTTCTCCCTAATTTCTTCGTTGTCACAAAACCATACTATCATCGCTGAAAATCTTTCACCGTAGCAGACCTTCCCATCATCAGAACTATTGCTACCTACCCCATTTGCCACTGTAATCCTTTTGTCACAGAAACTTTATCATCGTTACTATCTCCTTTCTGCCGCAACCTTCTCCTCAAAAAACCAAAATTGTTGTTTTCTTTTAGGAAAAATTATCATGTTTCGAAAGAGAATGAGATCTTCAAAGACTTCTACAGAAAATCCAATTGTGATTCAAGATGAGGAAGAAAAGGAAAGGTTTGATACCATCTTGAAAAATCAACCCACAATGGTAGAAAAAAGGTTTCAATTTGGAGAGCAATGAGAAGATGATTATGCCTTTGTCAAATAGAAAAGCAATTGAGGCCTTAAATTGGAATCAAATTTATGTTGCGCAATCATTTCCTTTATGTTGCGCAATTATTTCCTAAAGAGGAATTAGTGTGAGAATTCTATGCCAATTTGACCACGCCAGATGCGACTGAGGTTCTTGTTCATAAAAAGAAGGTACCTTTTTTTTCTAAATCCATTAATGATTTGTTTAATCTACCTAATGTTAAAGAAGATGAGTACTCTACCATGATGACAAATATCAATTGAGATTTTCTTCAACAAGTACTTAATTTCATTAAAAATCCGGGATCCCAATGCATTATAAGAAAATACGGTAGTCATTCTTGTCAAAGGGAATACCTAAAACCAATGGCTAATGTATGGTTTTACTTTGTTCGATAAAACCTCATGCCTATCTTAAATAATTCCACCATCTCGATGAAACGGATGCTTTTGTTGTATGCAATTATGACAGAAAGGTCAATCAATGTTAGGAAAATTATTCTCAAAGAAATCCAAGATTGTGCTAGGAAAAAGGTAGAAAGTGCCTACTTTCCATCATTGATTACTTCACTGTGTTTGTGAGCCAATTTAAATCAAAAGCAAACTTGAATGGCTATTCTATTTAAGGTTGCATAATAAGACATGATCTTGAAAGGTTAGTGGAGAATACTAAACAGTTGAACCAGATCGGGCCAACTGAACCGAACGAACCAGAATCTGATAGGTCGTCAACCAAATCTGAATAGGAAGCTGACTCAATAAGTGAAATAGAAGAAGTAGAATCTGAAGGCAAACCAAACAACCTTGAACTGAGAGTGGAACAAAATATTATTGAACTAGTTGAGTCAGGTGTTAATCCTGAGTTGACCATTACAATGCCCACTTATTCAAACATTATGAAGAAATTAAAATTTTCAACTATGATGGATATGTGGAAATTTATGCATAACCAACAACAGGGTTATTGGAAATATGCAAAAATTAGAGATGATTCCATAAGAAATACTTTTAAAAATATCTGTAACAGTTTCATTCATGGGTTCCTAAACTATATCTTCGAATCATGGAAAGAAAAGGACGTGAATACAAGCAAGAACAAGAAGACAAAGGACAAGGGGGATGATCCATATTTAAAAAAGGGGGATTTCTTTTTCTTTAGTATTACTTTTAAGACTTTATTTTATTTTATTTTAGAAATTTTTTATGCATAATAAAGTTAAATAATTTGCAATTCATGAATAAACTAAGCCAAAGCTCTTCTAGTAATTTTGTTCTCTAGTAAAGAATATAGTAATGTGGCAATGTGAATGTACATGTCTACGGGTTGGATTTTTTAAAAATATCTTGTTACTTAAGCAGTCTTCATGACTCTCCTCTCTTTTTTGAGTCCTACCTGGTGTACAGTTTTCATTCACTACTTTGTTATTTTGCAATGAGAATCTTGTTTCTTTTTAAAAGGGGTAAGGTCCAATCTTGTATGAATTTAAAAAGTTTTCAATTTTCACATAAGTATGATGAAATAAAATGATGCTTAGAAACAAATTTTATTAATAAGTTAACTCATATGCAAGTATAATTTCTGATTTTATTTAAGTTCTTTTTATATGTTAGCTTAGTTATGATATGCTTTTATTTTTCATTAGTCTTATATAGTCTCTTCCATGAAAACTTACTTTCATTAGAAATAGACATGCATGAAGGTTTAAGTCTTTAGAATTGTCTTAGTAACTTTCTTGAGGTGAAATCCTAGAAGGCATAATAATCTAAATATGATTTAAGCACATTTTATTTGGATCGTTTGAGCCGTTCAAGCCTACCATATGAATTTAACCATTGAAACCTTAGTTTGAGCTATATAGCATGTTTTATTGTTGTTCATGATAAACTATAAATTATACATATTTTTACCTCATACTTAGCCTAAATTCTAGATGAATTATCATTGAATTTGTGGAAATTGGTGCTCTTGATCCTTTTATTTCATGTTTTATACTTAGGTGAGCATAAGGAAGAGAAAAGAGCAAGGAACCAAAAACGGGCAGATTAGGCCCAATTCAGTAATCAACATGGCCTGGAGGTTCGCCACACAGCCGTGCCACTTTAACAGGCTCGAGCATGGCCTGGTCGTCGATCCACCCGAGCGTGGAACACGGGCGTGTCCCTATCATGAGGAAGTTCAATTTCACTCGGAAAAGGCTACTTAGGGGCTAAGAAAGGCATTCCAAAACTCTATATAAAGACCCTAAGAGGCAACTACAAGGGTGTGCTTTTCTCCCGCCAAGGAGACATTATTTTCCCGCCAAGACGGGGAGTTAAAGATAAGGAATTACTCGAAGGGAAGCCCATTGATCTATCTCAGAAGCCAGGATCTACAGCAAGATAGAGGATCTCCCTTCAATCCTTTTTGGAGTTTTGGGTTTTCTTATGTTTTGTTATTTTATTTCTTCTGAGATGTTTTCTTTTATAATTATGAACTAAAACCCAAAATATCTAAGAGGGATGAAACCTAAGATGGATCTTTTTATTGTTATCTGAACTGTGTGATAAATATTTGATTTGTTCTTAATTGTGATTTTAACTCTTAAATTGATATTTTCGGGATATTGATTTAAGTCGAATGTGCCTATGTGGAGGAGTAAAAGTCCCTGCATAGGAGTAGATCCAACACAATTAAGCAGAGTTGATCGCAATCCTAGACATAGGATGACGAAAATTTGCCGGATTAAAGCCAAATCTAATATGGAGAGCCATAGATCGAGTTAATGCAAGACTAGGGGTTTTAACTAGAAAGAGATGTCAGTTAATCAACCTAAGATTAGTTGTTCTTATCCTTGATGGAGGTATTAACATAATTTAGAGATCTCTACGGATCAAATCAAATGAAAAAATCATCTAGTTCAGAGTTAGATAACAAGTGAAGTCTAGGTGGATTCTTCCTTAGGTATTGTCTTAATCAATCAGTTTTTCCAAAAGTAATCTCTCTCTTTACTCCTTGCTGTTTCTTTTCAATTTAGTTTAGATTAGTTAATTTAGAAACAAAACCCCTTTTTATTCTTAGGCTAGATAATAGAAAGAAAGTCATTACTAGTACTCATAGTTCATTAGATTCGATATTCCAGTATTGCCACTAACTATGCTACTATTCGATAGGTGCACTTGCCTTTTATCGTGATATTAGTTAGTTTCCAGGTACGATCAAATTTTATTATCATCATCACTCGATATCACGATCAAGTTTTTGGCACCATTGCTGGGAACTAAGATATTAGGAACACTCGATTTCTATTACTTTAGCCATTATTACTTTTATTTATTTTTAGTTTTTATTTTTTACTTTTATTTTTATTTACTAATCTTTCCTTTCAGGTATCTCTAGTTTATGACTAGAAGAAACCTAGGAGGACTATTGCTTTTTGACGACGATTTAGAAGCTACAGTTCGTAGAAATCGCCGAGAGATAATAAGAAGCTTGCAATACCCAGAACAAGGATAAGAAGAAGAGCCAGAACCTACCGAAGAGATGGAAGCCAATCAGGATAATCAGCTACCTCCTGTAGTAGCCGCAAATCCTGTTGATCAAAATCCTGCTCCACGTACTATGTATGTAACACCCTGAATTTGGGCCTAGAAGTATTGGGCCTTGGGCCTGGGTGCGGGTGTGAGATAGTTCGAAATAAAATTATTGATGTGTTGAATTCTGTTATGGAAGGTTATTATTATTGGGTTAATATGGTATTTTGTGAACTGCGAAGGATTCATAGTGTGGGGAAAAGTCTTGGGCTAATTTCTGGGATTCCGGGATTTTTGTGATATTTGGTGTAATGTTGAAATTTTGGTATATGGATGTGTAATTCGTGTTTGGAGTGTGTTATTGGGCCTATAGAAGGCCCAAGTGTTGGTTAAAAACCCGGAGAATTCTTGGATTTTTGGACTTAAGGAATAGAGGACTTGGAAAAGAGGAGTTGTAAGGAATTATGTGTCTAATAAGACACAAAAAAGGAATGTGGTGTAGTGGCAAAGTAGCGCCACTTAGGGGACAAGGAAGCAAAGGGTCCAAGGTTCAAGTCTTGGCTCTTGCAATTTATTTTGGTTTTTCTTTTAAATAAATCTGGAAGCAAGTAGGTGAGCTTTAAAGTTAAATATGTTGGACTTATGACACAAAGGAGCTTGTGTTCGAGTGGTGATGGCATGATAGGGTTACTGAGAGAACTTTGGTTTGAATCCCGTTGCACGCAAAGGTTGATTATTTTGCTAACGCTTTAATTTTGGGGGGGATTGATGGAGAATCCCACATCGGAAAGCTAACATGAGAGCAGGTGAGGAGCTAGCTTTAAATAGAGCAAACCAGGAGGAGAGTAGGCACAGCCTTCTTGGCTGATCCCTTTCGCTTTATGGCGTGCCCGTTTGGGTTGGGCATCGGCTAAGAGTGTTTGGAGCGCGGATTAAATTCAGTCTCCTATCAGGGTTAAAGGCTGCTGACTAAGGGCTTGGATCAGTGGAGCGTTCGGATCCAGATTTGGATATCAACTTCAGCAAAGGTAAGGATTTAGGGCCTTATTCATGGATGCCCAAATATGGTAAGAGTATATTAAACTTAGTTGTCATTGATTCGTGGTCTAATGTTTTAGTAATCGAATGTAGGATTGACTTGGATCGGATATAGTCATCGTTCGTTGCAAGCAGGTGTGTAATGAACCTCATAGTAGCTTAGATTAATATTTGCTGAAAAGCCAAAATGCCTAAACTTTGGCATTTCGAACTTGTGGTTTTGTGAATGGTTTGAGCGGTGATACATATGATAAGATCAGTGATTGGATCGATAGAACAGGTAAGGGCACGATTTTGTGCACGATGGTAAGTTGGGCCTCGATGGGCTAAAATTGGGCCCAATGGGCTTACGGGCCCATATAGGTAAAAATGGGCAATAGACATTTCTTAATAGACTATAGGCTTAAAACTGGTTAAATTAGTAGTTAATTGTAGGATTTGGACTAAGTGGGCTTAGACGACTGAACTAGCTACATAGGGCCCATTAGGGGTTTTTGGCCCATAACTCGATTGTACTAAAATAAGCTAAAATTGCTGTTTAAACATTTGGAATTGATGAATAAGCATGAAAAACCCTAATAATGGATAAAATTACGTAATTACCCTTAAAACATGAAAATGTCTATTTTGCCCTAGGTGAAAAATGTCTATTATACCCCTAGGGTTTCATTCTGAATATGATAATTATGATATTGTTATTTTACATGCTATGACATGATATGCACATGATATGCACACGATATGCTATGACATGTATACGATATGCCATGTTTTACTCATTAAATGCATGGGTTGGGTTATTATATGATGGAGGAAGTGATAAAGGGCTTTGCCCCAGTTTACCGAAAAGGGCTTTTGCCCCAGTTATTAAAAGAGGCTTGGCCTCCAGTTATATGATAAAGTAGCTATGCTGCCAGTGAAGAGTTTGGTTGGGTGGGTTAAGTTATTCCCCACATGGAGAGCTTGGTTGGTACGGGTGGAGAGTAGCGGATGGTGGGTTGAGTAGTCTCCCCAACTGGGCTTTGCATACATACATTGACATTACATGTGATATTGAAATGGGCTTTGCACACATACACTGATATTATATGTGTTGTTAAAATGGGTCTTTGGGCCATACCGTTTTCAGAAAAGGCTTCGGCCTAGTGAATTGATTTATGAAAAAGGCTAAGGCCCAGTAACCGATATTTGAAAAGGGCTTCAGCCCAGTTATATGTTGAGACTGATTTGGGGGCTTAGGCCTAGTATGCTGATATTGATTTGGGCTCTGTAAGTGGCTTGTTGCAAACTGAGTTTTCCAAACTCACCCTTTTTCCTTCCATCCTTGCAGGTGAGCCTTAGATTGGTGGATTTGGAGCTGGGAGGGATTCAGAGTGGCCACATGGACTGGACTATTGGATTTCTAATTACGTTACCTATTTGAATTTAGATTTAATTATTTATTTCTGGTTTTGGGTTGTAAAAAGGGCCTCTTAAATTATTTTTATTTTGGGTTTTTTATTCTTTACTTATTTAAATTGGTTTTAGCTTACATAGGATATTATTTAAATCAAGTTGAAAATAAATGATTTTAAGACGTGATTTTTTTATAAAAGTTACTTGTTTTTAAAATAACACGATAACCAAGCAAAGCTTCCGCAATTTTAAATGATCTTGTAGATAAATATTTCAAATAGTTAAAGTGTGGCAATGGTAGTGTGCATGTCTAGGAGGGGATCCAAGGAGAGCTTGGTACTTAAGCAGTCTATTTGACTCACCTCCTCTTTTCTGGAATCCTACCTGGTGCCCAGCTTCCATTCACTTTAAGTCTTAACGAGAAAGGTCAAATTTATTTGATACTTAAACCGTTTTCAAGATAACATGTTTTATAAAGGTTACAAATCTGATTTTTCGATATTTGATCTGTCTTTAAAATAACATGTTTTTGCAAACTACAAGGGTTTATAAGCTTTCATAAAACTTTTACAAAGGTTTTAACGATGTTTGAAAAGGGATGATCATTTCAATAAATCCCGTTTTGGAAAAAAAATAATAAACACAAACTAAGGTTCAATGTGACACATCAGACTTGGCCGTAACGTCCAGGCCGGGTTTGGGGTGTTACAATGTATGATTATGCTAAACCTAATTTAGCAGGCATTGAATCTAGCATTGTTAGGCCTACTATTGTTGCAAATAATTTTGAATTGAAACCTAACAATATTCAAATTATACAGCAGTTTGTTCAGTTTGATGGTTTGCAGGATGAGGATCCTAACTCGCATCTAGCCAACTTTTTGGAATTATGCGATACATTCAAAATAAATGGCATTTCTGATGATGCCATTCGTTTTAGGCTATTCCCGTTCTCCTTGAGAAACAAAGCTAAACAGTGGTTAAATTCTCTACCACGAGGGTCTATCACTACATGGGAACAAATGACAGAAAAGTTTTTGCTCAAATATTTTCCGCCGGCTAAAACGGCTAAATTAAGGAATGATATCTCTTCTTTTGTGCAAATGGATTTAGAAACACTTTACGATGCTTGGGAGAGATACAAAGATCTATTGCGAAGATGCCCTCACCATGGGTTACCTCTGTGGGTACAAGTTCAAACTTTCCACAACGGTTTGAATCCTTCGACAAGGCAAATGATCGACGTAGCCGCCTGTGGAACAATCAACAACAAAACACCCAAAGCAGCTTATGAGTTTATAGAAGAGATGTCACTGAATAACTATCAGTGGCAGGTCATGAGAACAAAGCCACAAAAAGCTACAGGAGTTTTTAATATTGATGCAGTCACTATGCTTTCTAATCAAGTAGAACTTCTTAAAAAAAAGAATGACAACTTTGTTGGTTTTACGCAGGTACACCCAATGATGCATTATGACTCAATTCAAGGAAACATGTACAATCCCGATTACTCCTCCTATGGACATGGCATGGAAACCGAGCAAGCCAACTATATGGGTAATAATTCTAGATCCCAAAATAACCCTTATAGTAACACTTACAATGCAGGTTGGCGGAACCACCCCAATTTTTCATGGGGAGGACAAGGAAATCAAAGACAACCACCTCTTCCGGGATTTCAACAATCACCTTTCCAACAAGAGAAAAAGTCAAACCTTGAAGAAATGCTCACAAAAATTATCGCCATGTCAGAAACCCGTTTTCAAAACACCACCGAAACGACACTAAACAACCAGCAAGCATCCATTCAAGGACTCGAAACTCAAATACGCCAGCTCGCCAAGCTAATTTCTGAAAGACCACAAGGTGGGTTACCGAGAAACACTGAGACTAACCCTAAGGAGCAACTTAACACCATGGATACAATAGAGAGGAAGGGTTAACCAAAACCAACCCAGAACCATGTAAGGAGACTGTGGTAAGTAAAGGTAAGGATGTGGTAAGTTCCAAAGATGCAATTGTCAATGAGTATAAGCCTCGTATCCCATACCCAAATGTGCTAAGGAAAGATCGCACAGATGAGCAATTTGGTAAATTCCTTAAACTTTTAAAGAAAGTACACATTAACTTACCATTTATTGAAACTCTGTCGTAGATGCCAAGCACCGTTAAGTTTTTAAGAGAGCTACTGATGAAAAAATGGATGCTAGATAAGACATCCCATGTGGAACTAAATGCAGTGTGCTCAGCTATTCTACAGAATAAGCTGTCCAACAAACTGAAAGATCCAGGGAGTTTTACAATTCCTTGTTTACTTGGTAGCTTAGACGTCAAAAATGGTTTAGCTAATTTAGAGGCTAGTATTAATGTAATGCCTTATAAACTGTTTAAACAACTAGGTCTTGGAAAACCTAAACAAACTAAGATGAACATCTAATTGGCTAATAAGACCATTAGATTTCCAAAGGGAATAATTGAAGATGAGCTTGTTGGAACGACGGAAAATGTGCAAGTGTACACAATCATAACAAGTAATAAAGTGACAAGTAAATGTCGAGTTATCGTACCCACAGAGACTGTAAAAAGGAACATTTATGAAATTAATTTAAAAAACACTTTAGTGAGAAAAATAATTTTTGTTGAAAAGAGTGATTTATAAACTAAGATTTTAAAACTAAGTAAACAATTTAAATAAAATAAAAGAGTTCTAATGCACGATTTCAAAAAGATTTAATCAAGATGATATAATTGTATTGGATTAATTTCATCTTTTTAACTTAGAATTATTAAATTCATGCTTATGCTGTTACGAATAAATTCATGGCAACTCGAAAAAATTGCTAACTATTGCTCATACATACTTATTAAATTCAACTAATCTCTTGCATGTTCCCATGTCAATTCAAACAATTAACTCAATTTAATAAACATATAAAAGATTATGTGAAGTAACAAGGTAGCCATACTTGAAACAATTTAATCACAACAATCTTGCAAGTTATGCAAGGCATATGTATTGCCAAATACAATGCTAATTCAAGCTTCAGCTACCTTAGAAGAATGAACATGCACTGATTAAGTACTGAGTCCATTAATTATAATTTCAATACGTTTAATAATTAATTCATTAGTTATCTAACAAAAAATAATGCAAGAATAACTTAGGTATGATTTTACTTAATCAAGCATTTTTACCGAGACCTATAACAACATAAACACTATTTTAATAATTCAAGTAGGCAAAATATAATCAATCCAACACGAATCAAATTCAAGCTTATTTGATTAAAATAACCATTTCAACAACAATAATATTCATAGATTTTTTCATCATAAAAACAATAGAAATTAAAAAGATAGGGAACAAGAGGCAAATCCGGTGTTTCTGTGGCTTGACTGATTGCTCCGTTCTTTGTCTCTATTGTCTCCACCGAGCAAGGCTTCTATGAATCCTTGATTGCTGCCCAAGATGGCTGATGAACACCTCTTTTTCAAGAGAGGAAATCGGCACAAGGGAAAGGGGGAATGGAATGGAAAAAGAGAGAAAATTTGAGAGAAGAGAAGAGAGGATGAGAAAATGTTGTGGAATGAGGGGTGATTAAAATGATCAGCAAGGGGTGGATTTTATAGCTAATTGTGGCTGCTAAAAATAGCAAATTCCAGCAGCCAAAGAGCCCCCTTATGGCCGACCACACACATGGCAAAGGTTGAAGCTTTCAACTTTGCTAAAAATAGGCTAAGGCAAATCTACAAAGCCATAAATTAAAGTGGGGTTTGAATGCAAATTGGAGGTCTTTCAAGGGCCTTGTTGCAAGCATATTTAATCAGCTAAAATGCTGATTTGGGTCAGCCTATGGACTGTTCTGGTCAGCCCAATTAGTGGCTGGTTCGGTTCACTCTATACGGTTCGACCAGTGCGGTTCAGCTAGACCCTTTCTCCATAATTAATTAAAAATAATTTATTTAACCCAAATTAAATGGGGAATAAATTAAAATTAATTAAATTATGAATAAAAACACATTTCTGGACCATTTTAGGCTGGAAATTAGTTGGCCTCAATACTTCAAATTGCTTCTCGCAGTGTCCGCCGAGCCATTTTTCGCCCTTTGTGCAATTCTATAAAAAATAACCAAATTTAATTAAAATTAACTATAAAATTAATTAAAATTCATGATGTTCATATTTTTAACACAATTTAATTATTTTATAATATTTAATTATTTTTCAACAAGAATTTAACCGGAATAACATGATTTTAAGTCAAAAAGGACATGAAAAAGTATATAAAATTTTGTGTTTCCACACCCCAAACTTAATTCATTGCTCATCCCAAGTAATGCACAAATTTTGAAAAGAATTTCTCGGAAACACTTTTGAAAACCTTCTTCAGAACAACATTGTTCTCAAAATTATGAATTTGATATACTCATGCTCAAAAATAAGAAATTTGATCACTATGCTACTCAAGTGTTCATATTATTCAAATTAATCTCAACAATTTTTACAATGGCAAAATTAGACTAAATGTTTCATAATAAAGACATGCCAATTCCTACCAATTTAATTTTTAATCCCTTGTTCAAGATTAAGCTGCAATCATTAAGCTTAACTTATGTCTTCATATGTTGAACAAAGCAATTTCTCTCCATTAATGTAGGTAACATTGGAACTTCGAATCAATAGGTCTTTAACAAGGTTGTAACATTGCTGGGCTTAGGGGTAGGTAAAAAGATGGATAAATTTCGGCTAAAAAACCCTAGACTCAGTGTAAATCAAACCTTCAGAAATTTTTACCTTCAACCAACTTTCACATGCTCTTTTTCAAATACATATCCTCTCTTTTTTTTTTTTTTTTTGACAATTGCTTTATGCATACAATTTTTTAGCATTTGATATTTCTTTTCAACTCCCCAAACTTATTTTCAAATGATATTCTTGAATAGCACCGAGTCTAGTGGGACAATTTAAAGATAATTAAGAGAAATGTGATGAGCTAAATTTGTATAGGTTCCAAAATAAAATTAGGCTATATAGTCTCAAAGTTGGGTTTCAAAGGATAAAATTTACCAAGGTGGGCTTGAAAGGCTCAAACGGTCCAAACAATAGCTGCCTAAATCATTTTCAATGTTCCATGCTTCCTAGGATTTCGCCTCAAGAAACTATTAAGTCAATTCTAAAGACTTAAACTTTCATGCATATCTAACTTTTCGTAATAAACTAAATATTTTTTGGTGCGAATTAGCATGTGATCGTGATTGTGATGAAGTAATAAAATATGATCGTACCTGGAAACTAACTAATATCACGATAAAAGGCAAGTGCACCTATCGAATAGTAGTATAGTTAGTGGCAAGACTAGAATATCGAATCTAAGGAACTATGAGTACTAGTAATGACTTTCTTTCTCTTATCTAGCCTAAAAATAAAGAGGGTTTGGTTGTAAACTAAACTAAACTAACTAAAAAAGTGACAAAGAGTAAAGTGGGAGATTGCTTTTGGGAAAGACTGATTGATTAAGGCAATACCTAAGGAAGAATCCACCTAGACTTCACTTCTTATCTAACTCTGAACCAGATGATTTCTTTATTTGATTAGATCCGTAGAGATCCCTAAATTATGTTAATACCTCCGTCGAGGATAAGAACAACTAATCCTAGGTTGATTAACAGAAATCTCTTTCTAGTTAAAACCCCTAGTCTCGCATTAACTCGATCTATGGCTCCCCATATTAGATGTGACTCTAATCCGGTAGATTTTTATCGTCCTATGTCTAGGATTGCAATCAACTCCGCTTAATTGTGTTGGATCTACTCCTATGCAGGGACTTTTGCTCCTCTACATAAGCACATTCGACTTAAATCAATATCCCAAAAATATCAATTTAAGAGTTAAAAACACAATTAAGAACAAATTAAATATTTATCACATAGCTCAGATAATAATAACAAGATCTGTCTTAGGTTTCATCCCCCTTAGATATTTGGGGTTTTAGTTCATAATTATAAAAGAAAACATCTCAGAAGAAATAAAATAGCAAAACACAAGAAAACCCAAAACTCCTGAAAGGATTGAAGGGAGATCCTCTGTCTTGATGTAGATCCTGGCTTCTAAGATGAATCAATCAGCTTCCCTTCGAGTAATTCCCTCTCTTTAACTCCCTGTCTTGGAGGGAATAATGCCTTCTTGCGGGGGAAAAAGCACCCCTTCATAGTTGCCTCCTAGGGTCTTTATATAGAGCTTTGGAATGCTTTTCTTAGCTCCTAAGTAGCCTTTTCCGAGTGAAATTGAACTTTCTCATGACAGGAACATGCCCGTGTGCCACGCCCGTGTGGATCAAGGCCCAGGCCGTGCTCATCGAGGTTGGGTCGTGTTCGAGCTCAATGTGGCACAGCCGTGTGACACGGCCGTGTGGCAAACCTTCAGGCCGTGTTATTTTCATACTTTGGCCCATTTTCTCTATTTTCGGCCCGTTTCTTGTTCCTTTCACTTCCCTATGCTCACCTGAGTATAAGGCATGAAATAAAAGGATTAGAAGCACCAATTTCCACAAATTCAATGATAATTCATCCAGAATTTAGGCTAAGCCAAGGTAAAAACATATATAATTTATCATTTATCAAATACCCCCCACACTTAAGCCTTTTCTTGTCCTCAAGCAAAATCTCAAATCACAATTAAGAATCATTCTTCTCAACTTATAATCCTTATTAATAATGTTTCAAACTAATCCATAAGTAATCATACAATGAAAATTCAACCAGAAGAATATTAAAGTCTCAAACACTCTAAGTTGAGAATTTTATCACAGAAACATAGGTTTTCTCCCTTTTCCTGAGTAATTACGTTTCAATCAAAATCAACAAGAGTTGACATCCTCACTAAAGATTCACTCTATCCACTCAAAGTGTTTAAGGTTCAAAAATTAAGCACTCTTTAGTTAATCTAAAAAGTTATTACCATAAGCTTGCAGGAAAATCAAATCTCCACCACTATAGATTGATATGACACATCACTCAAAAGGTCTTTCAATGGTTGTAATGGGGCTTTGGTTAGGGGTGTTGTCACAAGCTGAAAAAGAGGGTTTAGAATCGCGATTGAATTGAAAAATCATCTAGCTAGAAAAATCTCTATCACGGGAACATATTCCTAGAGCTAAGCCTCATGATGATATCGTTCTGGGTTCGGTAGCTTATAGTAGAAATATGCAAAAATATTAAACTATAACTAAAACATGTATTACAATTGAATTAACTGTATATGCACTTTTTTTTAAGAACAAATCAAATATTTAATTACAAACTTTACAAACTAAAAAAGAGAGTACAGCTAGATAATAATTCAACTCAAATCTCGACAAAAATAGGGATCAAAATAATTGAATGGAATTAAAAAAAACGGGTTATAAGTTAATATTAGAGGTAAGTCAAAGAATAGGTTATTAGGCTCAATGGGGTTCACTAGGGGTTAATTTATGGAGGTAGGCTTTTATGGAGTAAGTGGTTATTACCTAGGTGCCTTTATCATCTCATTATATCAAATCAATGATGTGGTCTCGACATGTATGATCGAAGCAAGTTTTGGAATAACACAATCAGTATTGACTCACTCAAAGCAACAATAAAAGTGAGCACGAAAGGATGTATGCTCAAAAGGTTCAACAATCTCACCAGAATTATGGCTTTTTGATGTCAATCCTGCGAATTTCAAATATCAAGATAACACTTAAAATTAGGGAAGATAGCCTAGAAAAATTTAAATTCTCAAAAATTTCAACTTATTATGCTTGATTCCCTAATGTCTTAAAGTTTGAATAATGTCTTAATTCTCAGCATATCAATAAACTTCATAAATCAATCGGAATTAATTTCTAATAGGATATTGAGACTAATGCAAAGAGTGAAAGTGAGAATTCAAAATTTTTCAGAGGTTTGAAGAGAATGCAATGACTAAAAGTAAGTTCCCCCCCCACACTTAAGATGTACATTGCCCTCAATGTACAAAGATACATCAGTAGCAATAGAAGCATAATATCATAAGATAGGGAAAGAAATGAAACTCCTTGAATTGGATGAATTCTGTAAGGTGGTTGTGGCTGCAGAGTGTCTGGGACAAAGGAAAGGTAGAGGTGAATACTCCGGTGGTGGTAGCGGTTGTTTGTCCACAGCTGCTATACCGAGAGGGTATGTTTGTCGATATTAGGTGGCTAAGGTTCCCATTAGATTTTGGATTTGAGCTGTAGAGCTCCTTTGAAACTGCGAAAACATTTATCAGTTTTGGGGAATTTGGATTATCAGAATGTGTTTGTTAGGGAATAACAGATATGAAAAAGTTGAAATAAAGTATACTATGTTCTAACAACACGAAAATTCAAATAATGAAAAAGATAAAATAAAATAAAATGGAAAAACAAAAAGGAAAATAAAAAAAAAGATAAGAGGAATAAAAAGTTCTAATCCTCAGATGGTCGGCGATAAGATGTGTAGGTGCTGGCATATCTGATGCAGAGTAGCGTCGATGTGATCGAAGCATTGAAAGCACTACTAGTTAAATCGTGTGAGCTACTTGGGTATGTCAGCATATGAAGCTGTCGCATGAACTGGGAGGCGAGGGGGTGGCGGCTCGGATGGTGCCTCCTCCGGTGGTGGGACATTATCAGTAATGTCCTAGGGGTCCTCCTGCTCGATCTCTCGGAGTAGACGTTATTATGAAGGGTTGGTCCCAGGTCGACGTTGGATCATCCTCATATGTAGCATAGTTTGGATGCCTTGTAGGAACATCTAGCCGATCAACATATAAGAGGATGTCTGGGCTGCGGTGTTAAGTAGGCCGAAGTGGCGGGCCAGTCAAGTGATGTACGGGCCCATAGAGCACGCCCCTACGATGTCGCTCCGTTTGGTGCTAGATAGCATGGGCGATGAAGTATACAAGATCAATCACATGAATATGCACCATGCTCCATAAAAAGTAGGCATCGTGGGTGTTGACGATGCAGGTACTCGCGTCTGTCCGTAAGTGTGTGTGCGAGTAGGGCATGTATGTACCTCAGAGATGGGGTGAGATTGGTCACTTTGGAGCGATTGGGGTCATATGTGGGCTGGCCATGGACTAAGACGCGCCAGCAGTTGACTGGAGAGACGTGGATGTGGCGGTGGAGCTCAGAAAGGTCCTCTTCCTCCACAAACTGCTCATTGTAGAGGCTTAGAGCTGTACCAAATTCCGGTACAATGAGATGACGAATGAGGCCTCCTAGACGGAATTAGATCGTCCCTGGATCATCGTATTGGCTCATCACTGTCTAAAGGTAAAATGTGGAGCAGAACTCGAGGGTCAGTTCGAGATAGGTAGGCTTCGTGATCTGAAAGAATTGCTCCCATGGGTCCGTTGTTAATAAGGCCCAGACCTCGTTAACTAGCTGGACCTTCTCTAGTGCGGCCCAGTCGATGCACCTTCCAACTCTGAGAGGTCGTGCCCGTAATATCTAAAATAACTCCTCTTAGGAGTTCTACAGAAATTGGAGGAATGGGTGTCGGACTTCAGCAGTGGATCTAGAAGAGGAGCCACTGGGTCCCTTGCGCTTTTTAGAGGTAGGGGCGGTAGCTTTCTTTCTGCGGGAAAATGACATTGTACCTAAAATACAAAAAGATAATAAGATTGATACCTATCATTCCTAAAAAGAATAAGTTAATAGGCTAAACGACAACTTAAACCAAACAAAAATATATTGTATTAAAATGTTGATTTCACTGACCTAACTAATATAATCAATTCATTCTAAGCATGGTATCAAATGATGGAGGCATGTGTATCATTTTATACTAAGTGACAACTATTCTAGATAGGTAAAAGTGGTAGCCAAAGGAGAATCTAAATGGCATAATGAATCTTTTCTAGAATGATCATGCTAAATGAATGAATCTTCTATCAACAACAAAACAAATAACTAAATGAATGAGATAATAAAGAAATAAATAGATACAAAAAATAAAGAGAAAAAGTGAGAAAAGGGGAACCGAATGGGTGGTTATGGGGCGGAACACGGTCGTGGCGAGGTTACGTGGGCGTGTTGAGGCACACGGCCGTGTCACACGGCCGTGTCCTTCGATGTTCGCTTCTCCCACGGCCATGTAGGTGGTCACACGCTCGTGTCTAAAATGGCAGGTTTGACCACGGCTTTGAGGCACGGGTGTGTCACACGCCCGTATCAATTTTTAACAGGTTTGGCCACGGCTACTTCGCATAGTTGTGGCAAGTTATCGAAGCCCGTGTGTAGGACGATCTTACCCTACTCGTACATGACCATTATGCACGGCCGTGTCTTTGCTCGTAGTGGCCACATGACTGATATACGTGATATGAAGTAATACAATTTATAATAATGATTGCACCAAAAACTAACTATTATCACGACTTGAAGGCAAGCGCACCTATCAAACAGTAGTATAGCTTGGTGGCAAGACCGAGATATCATACCCAACGGAACCAAAAGTACTAGTACTAACTTTCTTTCTATTATTTAACCTAGAAATAAAATGGGTTTTTATGAAACTAAACTAATTCTAAAACTAAACTATGAATGCACAAAAAGTAAATTGGGGAAAAACTCTTTCGAAAAAACTGATTGATTTGGGCAATACTCAAGGAAGAATCCACCTAGACTTCACTTGTTATCAATTCTTGAGTTAGACGATTTATTCACTTGACTTGATTCGTAAAAATCCCTGATTTATGTTAATACCTCCGTCGAGGATAAGAACAACTAATCCTAGGTTGATTAACTGAAATCTCTTTCTAGTTAAAACCCCTAGTCTCGCATTAACTCGATCTATGGATTCCCTTATTAGGTTTGACCCTAATCCGGCAGATTTAAGTCACCCTATGTCTAGGGTTGCATGCAACTCCGCTTAATTATGCTAGATCTACTCTTAAACAGGGACTTTTGCTCCTCTAAATAAGCACATCAGTTTCTTGAATTAATACCTAGGATTATTAAAACAAGAATTAAAAACACATAATTAAGAACAATTCAAGTATTTATCATATAACTCAAGATAAAATAATAACAAGATCTGTCTTAGGTTTCATCCTCCTCAAGTATTTAGGGGATTTAGTTCATAATTAATAAAGAAAACATCTCAGAAGAAATAAGATAACAAAACATAAAAAACCCGAAAACCCCTGAAGGATTGAAGGGAGATCCTCTGTCTTGATGTAGAATTCGGCTTCTGGGATGAATCAATCGGCTTCCTTTGGAGTAATCCCTTACTTTCACTCTCTGTGTTGGTAGAAATACGGCACTCTCTTGTGGGAGAAAAGGCACACCCTTAGAGTTGCCTTCTAGGGTTTTTATATAGAGCTTTAGAATGCCTTTCTTGGCCTCTAAGTATCCAAATCCGAGTGAAATTGCACTTCCTCACGACAGGGACACACCCTTGTGCCACGACAAGAGGCTGTGTGCGAGACTGTTGATGGTGGCACGGCCGTATGATCCAACCGTGCTTATCGGGGCTAGGCTGTGTTGGACCTTATGTGGCACGACCGTGTGCCACGACTGTGTGATGAATCCTTGGGCCGTGTTATTTTTACACTTTGGCCTATTTTCTCCATTTTCACCCTATTTTTCGTTCTTTTCTCTTCCCTATGCTCTCCTGGGTATAAAACATGAAAGAGAAGGATTAATAGCACCAATTTCCACAAATTCAATGATAATTCATCTAGAAGTTAGGCTAAACATGAGGTAAAAATATGTATAATTTATCGTTTATCAAATACCCCTACAGTTAAGCCTTTGTTTGTCCTCAAGCAAAATCTCAACTCACAATTAAGAATCATTCTTCTCAATTTACGATCTTTTATCAATAATTTTTCAAACTAATTCACAAGTATTCATACAATGAAAATTCAATCAGAAGAACATTAAAGATTAAATTACTCTAAGTTGAGAATTTTATCATTGAAACATAGGTTTTCTCCCTTCTCCTAAGTAATTATCTCTCAATCAAAATTAACAAAAATTATCCTCACTAAAGATTCACTCTATCCACTCAAAGTGATTAGGGTTCAAAATTTAAGCACTCTCTAGTCAACCTGAACAGTTATTACCATAGGCTTACAAGAAAATCAAATCTCCACCACTATAGATTGATATGATACAACGATCAAAAGGTCTTTCAATGGTTGTAATTGGGCTTTGGTTAGGGGTGTTGTCACAAGCTGAAAAAGAAAGGGTTAGAATCAAGATTGAACTTGAAAAATTATCTAGCTAGAAAAATCTTTATCACTGGGACATATTTCTAGAGCTAAGCTTTATGATGACATCATTCTAGCCTTGGTAGCCTTAAAATAGAAATATGCAAAAATGTTAACTATGAATTACAACTGAATTAACTGTATATATATATATATATATATTAAGAACAATTCAAATATAATACCTTGAATATTTACAAACTTTACAAACTAGGAAAGAGAGAATAAAGCTAGATAATAATTTCAACTCAGATCTCAATAAAAATAGGGATCAATATAGTTGAATAGGATTCAACAAAAACGGGTTATAGGTTAATATTAGAGGTAACTCAAAGAATGGGTTGTTAGGCTCAATGGGGTTCACTAGGGGTTAATTTATGGAGGTAGGCTTTTATGGAGTAAGTAGGTTATATCCTAGGTGCCTTTATCATTTCGGTGTATCAAATCAATGATGTGGTCTTGACATGTATAATCAAGGCAAGTTTTAGCATAACAAATCAGTATTGACTCACTCAAAGCAACAATAAAAGTGAGCACGAAAAAATGTATGCAAAAGGCTCAAAAATCTCACCAGAATTATGGCTTTTGATGTCAATCCTGCGAATTTCAAATCTCAAGATAATACTTAAAATTAAGGAAAATAACTTTTGAAAAAATTTAGATTCTCAAAACTTTCAACTTATCATGCTTGATTCGCTAGTGTTTTAAAGTTTGAATAATCAAAGTACAAGCGCCTATGTCTTAATTCTCAACATATCAATAAAAGTCATAAATCAATCAGAATAAATTCCTAATAGGAGATTGAAGATAATGCAAAGAGTGAAAGTGAGAATTCAAAATTTTTAGAACAATGCAAAGAAAAATTTTCAGGGATTTCAAAGAAAATGTAATGATTGAAAGTAAGTTCCCCCCCACACTTAAGATGTACATGGCCCTCAATGTACAAAGATACATTAGTAGCAATAGAAGCATAAGATCATAAGATAGGGAAAGGCATGGAACTCTCTGAATTTTGGATGAATTTGTGAGACAGAGATTGGACTTAAAAGAGCGGGCAGTTGTGGCAAGGTTGTCCCATTTACATATGGATATGAGCTATAGAGATCCTTTGAAACTGCAAAAGTAATTATCAGTTGTGGGGAATTTGGATTAATAGAATATGTTTGTTAGGGCTGGCCGATATGGAATAATTAATAATAAAGAGAGAAAATAAATTAAATTCTAAAAATACTAAAATTCAAATAATGAAAAAGATAAAGTGAACTAAAAATAAAAGGAAAAGGAAAAAGGAAAATAAAGGAGAAGAAAAGAAAAGGTAAAAATAAAGATCAGTGAAAAAATATAAATTAAGATAAAAATAAAGTTAAGAGGAATAGAGGTCTCTAATCCTCAGATGGGTCACGCGGTGGCGGTGGTGAAGTGATGTGGAGGTGCTGGCATATCTGCTGAAGTGTGGCATCGATATGATTGAAGCACTGGAAGCATTGCTGCTCGAATTGTGTGAAGCGCTCAGCTAAGTCAGCATGAGAAGCTACCGCATGAACTGGTTGGCGAGGTGGTCGTGGCTTGGTGGGTGTATCCTCCTCTGGTGGTGGGACATCATCAGGAATGTCCTCGGGATCCTCGGCTCCTTGGATGAGTCGGTACTGTAGGGGGTCGGCCCCTAGTCTGTGCTGGATCATCCTCATGTGAAGCATAGTCTAGATGCCCTGAGGGGACATCTGGCCGATCAGCGTATATGAGGATGTCTGGGCCGCGGTATTGAGTAGGTCGAAGTGGCGGGCCAAGCATGTGATGTATGGGCCCATGGATATCATCCTCTATGATGCCTTTCCGTTTGATACTGGATGGCATGGGCGATGAAGAAGGCTAAATTGATGGTGTGCGCGTTCGCCATGCTCCATAGGAAGTAGGCATCATGTGTGTTGACGACGCCGGTGCTCTCGCGTCTGCCCGTCAAAGTATGTGCTAGGAGGGCATGAAGGTACCTCAAATATGGGACAAGGGTAGTCACCTTGGTGCGACTAGGGTCATATATGGGGTGCCTTGGGGCGAGATCGCGCCAACAGTTGACCGGTGTGATATGGAGGCGATGGGGAAGTGTAGAAAAATCCTCATCGACAATGAACTCATCCGTGTAGAGTCTTAGTGCGATTCCAAATTTGGGGACACTCAGCTGACGCACCAATCTACCAAGGCAGAATTGAATAGTACCCGGATCATCATGGTTTTTCATTTCCACCTGTAGATGAAATGTAGAGCAAAATTCTAAGGTTAGTTCAAGATAGGTGGGCTTGAAAATGTTAAAAAATTGTCCCCATGAGTCGATGGACAATAGGGCTCGAATGGTATCAGCGAGTTGGACTCGCTCTAGGGCGGCCCAATCAATGTATTTGCCAGCTCCTAGAGGGCGGGCTCAAAGGATTTGAAACAACTTCTCTTGGGAGCTCTAGGGGAACGTGATGAACGGGTGTCGACTTTCGACTGTAGGTCTCGACGAGGATGAACCACCTGGCCCATTGCGTTTCTTTGATGCAGGAGCGGCAGCTCTCTTACCGCGTGACGATGATATAGTGTTTAAAAACAAAATGATATACATTAGTTCTAAAATTTGAAGTCAAATTACAAAGACTATTAAAGATAGTAGTAAGTACCTATGCTTAAATGATAATGTAAACAGAATATTTTGAAATGAAATATGGATAACATGATATGGGTATTTAAAATAAAATGGCTAAAATCTAATGGTCTAAGATATCTAAAAATGGTAGCTAAGGAGTGTTCTAAGTAGCATAATGAATTTTCTAGATAAATAATCCTAAATGAATGAAAATCACGTGAATAATCATGCTAATAGCTAAATGAATGAGATTATGAACAGGAAAATAGATAAAGATCATGAGAAATCAAAAGTGAATCAATGAGTTAAAAAAATAAAACAAAACCAAATAGGTGTTGAGGGGGAAGCTGAGCATAGTCGTGGGGCGAGTTTGCAAAGGTCGTGGTATGCCTTCCACGGGTGTGGGGCATTTTTGTGCAGGAGTGGCGTTGGTTTGAAGGTCGGCGGCGGGGCTAAGGGTGTCTGGTAGGAGTTTTGGGTGGAGGATTTTAGGGTTTCAATTGAGAAGAACGTGAATAGTGCCCTGCTTATATAGGATTTTGGTTCACACGGGCATGTCACACGCCCGTGTGGGTCGAGTTTTACCCGTATGGTTTGAAAATCAGTGATTTTGGAACGCCTGGTTTGTGGCACACGCCCGTGTATCTAGGGCGTGTTGAGGCACACGGCCGTACGGCCGTGTCCTACAATGTTCGCTTCTCCCACGGTCACGTAGTAAGTCACACGCCCGTGTCTAAATTGACAGTGTCGACCACAGTCTTGGTGCATGGGCATGTTAAATGCCCGTGTTTGGATTACACGGCCATATCGCACGGTCGTGTCCTTCTAGTTTAAGCCCGTGTTTTAATTAACAGTGTTGGCCACAGCCATATCACATGACCGTGGCAGTTTGTCGTAGCTCGTGTCTCTGGAAAATTTTTACCCTGTTTATACACGGCCAAATTGCACGACCGTGTCTCAGCTTAGAGTGTCCACATGACCTTAGGCACGCCCATTGGCATAGCCGTATGGTCCAAAAATCTTGCATTTAAAAGAGTTAGTCGATGTATTAAGAGACTGAAATAAAAAGTTACTAAGTTAGTGCTCGGGTTGCCTCCCGAGAAGCGCTTATTTAGAGTCTAAGCTCGACTCTCCTCCTTTGGACAGTCATGGTGGCTCAAAGAGTTGAAACTCCTCTCTCTTGTTGTTAAAATACTATTTGAGTTGACTGTGATTTACCTTAAAAGTGTCGAATTGAGAATGAGTCACCTCAACTGTGCTGTATGGAAAAGTATTTATTACCGTAAAGGGGTTTTCTGCATTAAACTCATATATGGCAATTCGAGGGTCTACTTTATCTAATAGCACTTTGTCTCCAGTATTAAATTGTAACGTCATATCCTCGAGTTTGTCATGGTGCTGAATCTGCCACTCATCTCGTTCCTTGATCAATGGCTTTTGCTCCTTAGGGGTGGTTTTGTCCTTGCATATATCAAAACGAGATTTGGCTGCATCTTTAAGAAGTGTTTCCTGTAACAAAGGTAAGTCTACATGATCAATCTTTAAAACAGAATTTACATACTTACCTTTATTATTTGGTATTGTAATTGAGTTGTGAGCGTGAAGAATAATTGTTTCTTCACCCGCACGTAATGTGAGTGCACCTGTACTAACGTGAATGATATTCCTAGCAGTTGTTAAAAAGGGTCGTCCTAAGATTAAAGGAACATCACTATCCTCATCCATGTCTAAAACAACAAAATCAACTGGGAATATGAATTTATCGATTTTAACTAGAACCTCTTCAATTATACCCCTAGGAATCCTAATGGTTTTGTCAGCTAATTGTATGCTCATTCTAGTTTGTTTGGATTTCCCAAGACCTAGTCGTTTAAACATTTTATAAGGCATGACGTTTATACTTACCCCTAGATCAGCTAACGCATTATCAATGGATAGGCTACCAATTGAACATGGAATTGTAAAACTCCCTGGATCTTTCAGTTTGTTGGGTAGCTTGTTTAGCAATATAGCTGAGCACACTGCGTTCAGCTCAACATGTGATGACTCGTCCAATTTCCGTTTATTTGTCAGTAGATCTCTTAAAAACTTAATGGCGTTTGGCATCTGCCACAAAGCTTCAATAAATGATAAGTTAATATATAGTTTCTTTAGCAGTTTAAGCAACTTACCGAATTGTTCATCTGTGTTTTCTTTCTTTATTACTGTGGGATATGGCACACGAGGTCTATACTCTCTGCTTACCAGCTTTTGTGTCCTGACTTACCTCATCCTTAATATCGCTTACTGGCATATCTTGCATCAGTTTTGGTTCGTCTAACCCTTCGACACTAATTATGGTAATAGCATGAACTTGTTTTCTCGGGTTAGTTTCTGTGTTACTTGGCAAGCAACCTTGTGGTCTGTCAAATATCAGCTTCACGAGTTGACCAATCTGATTTTTAAGACCTTGGATGCATGCTTGTTGATTCTTTAGTGCTTGCTCGGTGCTTTGAAAATGGGTCTCTGATACGGCCATAAATCTGGTGAACATCTCTTCAAGATTTGGCTTTTTCTCCTGTTAGGGTGGTGGCTGCTGAAATCCTAGAGGAGGCGGTTGTCTTTGATTTCCTTGTCCTCCCCATGAGAAATTGGGGTGGTTCTGCCAGCCTGCATTATAAGTATTACTATAAGGGTTATTTTGAGGTCTAAAATTGTTACCCATATAGTTGGCTTGCTCAGTTTCCAAGCTATGTCCATAGGAGGAGTAGTCTAGATTAAACATATTTCCCTGAGTTGCGTCACATTCCATCACTGGTTGTGCCTGCGTAGAACCAACAAAATTATCAAACTTTTTGTTTAAAAGTTCTACCTGATTAGTAAGCATGGTGACAGCATCAATATTATAAACTCCTGCAGCTTTTGTCAACTTTGTCCTCATGACTTGCCACTGATAGTTATTCAGTGACATCTCTTCTATAAACTCATAGGCTGCTTCAGGTGTTTTGTTGTTGATTGTTCCTCCTGCGGCTGCATCGATCATCTGCCTTGTTGATGGATTCAAACCGTTGTGAAAGGTTTTAACTTGTAACCACAAAGGTAACCCATGGTGAGGGCACCTTCTCAACAGATCTTTGTATCTCTCCCAGGCATCATAAAGGGTCTCTAAATCCATCTACACAAAAGAAGAGATATCGTTTCGCAATTTAGCTGTTTTAGCTAGAGGAAAATATTTTAGTAAGAACTTTTCGGTTATCTATTCCCATGTAGTGATTGATCCTCGTGGTAAAGACTTTAACCACTGTTTCACTTTATTTCTCAAAAAGAATGGGAATAGCCTTAGATGAATGGCATCATTAGAAACGCCATTAATTTTAAAAGTATCACAAAGTTCCAAAAAGTTGGCTATGTGTGAATTTGGATCTTCATCCTGTAAAACATCAAACTGCACAAATTGCTTAATCATCTGAATAGTGTTAAGCTTTAGTTCAAAATTATTTGTAGCAATAATAGGCCTAATAATACTAGATTGAGTACCAGCCAAATTTGGTTTAACATAATCATACATAGTGCGAGGAGCATCATCTTGGTTCACTGGTTGCGCGGTTATTGCAGGAGGTGGTAGATTGTCTTGATTTGCTTCCATCTCTTCTGTAGGTTCTTGCTCTTGTTCTTGTCCTTGTTCTAGATAATATAGGCTTCTTCTGATTTCTCTACGATTTTTGTGAATTGTAGCTTCTAAATCCTCGTCAAAAAGCAATGGTCCTGCTGGGTTCCTTCTAGTCATAAACTAGAGATACCTAGAGGAAAAGAAAATTCAGTAAAATAAAAATAAAAATAAGCTGAAAATAAAAATAAATATGGCTAAAGTAATAGAAATCGAGCTTTCTTAATATTTCAGTTCCCCGGCAACGGCGCCAAAAACTTGATATGCGTGATATGAAGTAATAAAATTTATAATAATGATCGCACTAAAAACTAACTATTATCACGACTTGAAGGCAAGCGCACCTATCGAACAGTAGTATAGCTTAGTGGTAAGATCGAGATATCAACTTTCTTTCTATTATTTAACCTAGAAATAAAAGGGGTTTTTATGAAACTAAACTAATTATAAAACTAAACTATGAATGCACAAAAAGTAAATTGGGGAAAAACTCTTTCGGAAAAACTGATTGATTTGGGCAATACTCAAGGGAGAATCCACCTAGACTTCACTTGTTATCAATTCTTGAGTTAGACAATTTATTCACTTGACTTGATCCGTAAAAATCCCTGATTTATGTTAATACCTCCGTCGAGGATAAGAACAACTAATCCTAGGTTGATTAACTAAAATCTCTTTCTAGTTAAAACCCCTAGTCTCGCATTAACTCGATCTATGGATTCTCTTATTAGGTTTGATCTTAATCCGACAGATTTATGTCGCCCTATGTCTAGGGTTTCATGCAACTCCGCTTAATTATGCTAGAACTACTCTTAAACAGGGACTTTTGCTCCTCTGAATAAGCACATTAGTTTCTTGAATTAATACCTAGGATTATTAAAACATGAATTAAGAACACATAATTAAGAACAATTCAAGTATTTGTCATATAACTCAAGATAAAATAATAACAAGATCTGTCTTAGGTTTCATCCCCCTCAAGTATTTGGGGGATTTAGTTCATAATTAATAAAGAAAACATCTCAGAAGATATAAGATAACAAAACATAAAGAACCCAAAACCCCTAAAGGATTGAAGGGATATCCTCTATCTTGATGTAGAATTCGGCTTCTGGGATGAATCAATCCGCTTCCCTTGGAGTAATCCCTTGTTTTCACTCTCTGTGTTAGCAGAAATACGACACTCTCTTGTGGGAGAAAAGGCACACCCTTAGAGTTGTCTCCTAGGGTCTTTATATAGAGCTTTGGAATGCCTTTCTTGGCCTCTAAGTATCCAAATCTGACTGAAATTGCACTTCCTCATGATAGAGACACGCCTGTGTGCCACGCCCGTGTGCCACAACAAGAGGCCGTGTGCGAGACTGTTGATGGTGGCATGGCCTTGTGATCTGGTCGTGCTTGTTGGGGCTAGGCCGTGTTGGACCTTATGTGGCACGGCCGTGTGATGAATCCTTGGGCCATGTTGTTTTTACACTTTAGCCCATTTTCTCTATTTTCAGCCCGTTTTTCGTTCTTTTCTCTTCCCTATGCTCTCCTGGGTATAAAACATGAAATAGAAGGATTAAGAGCACCAATTTCCACAAATTCAATAATAATTCATCCAGAAATTAGGCTAAACATAAGGTAAAAATATGTATAATTTATTGTTTATCAACGGCCTTAGGCACCTCCATGGGCATGGCCGTGTGATCGAAAAACCTGCATTCAAAGGCTTAGTTGATGTATTTAGAGAACCTAAATAAAGGGATTTACTAAGTCAGTGCTCGGTTGCCTCCCGAGAAGCGCTTGTTTATAGTCTAAGCTCGACTTTTCTCAGGCTTGTTTGGTCACGGTGGCTTGAAGAGTTGATACTCTTCTACCCTGTTTACAATTTAATTATTAACATAAGATTTGAGTCCAGTGTGATTTACCTTGAAAGTGCCGAGTGACTCATGTTTTAGCTCAACTGTACCATAGGGGAAAATTTTCATTACCGTGAAGTAGGGTATGTCACTTGTATGTTCTTTTGAATTCAAGATTCAAGGACTGTCTTCATCTAAGATTACCTTATCTCCTACCTTGATTTGATTCGTTTTTACCTAAGGGTCGTCTTGGTGATGCTCTGGGTTGGTGTGGCATATTTTGGGCTTTTCATGATAGTTCAGCCACTCATCTAGTTCATTGATCTGAAGTATTCGCTTTTCAAGTGCGTCTCCCTTGGATGGACTTGTCTGTGGTTGGGTTGCCTTTATGTGCAGTGTATCCTGTACAGAAGGTTGGATGGTGAGTTCAGTATTTTTACAAGGACTCGTAACTATATTATTATCAACAGTCTTAGTCAAGTTTCGAGCTTGTAAAGTAACTTTGTCATTACCTAAATGTAGTGTAAGCTCACCTGTTCCTACATCAATTATTGTTCTGGTAGTTGCTAAAAAGGGTCGCCTTAAAATTAAGGGTCCATTGCTATCCTCATCAATGTCTAAAACAACAAAGTCAATGAGGAATATAAATTCATTGACTTTGACAAGCACATCTTCAATTATTCCTTTTGAAAATCTAATGGTCTTATCAGCCAATTGGATGCTCATCTTAATTTGTTTAGGTTTTCCTAGACCTGGTTGTTTAAACAGTTTATAAGGCATGACATTTATACTAGCCTCTAAATTAGCTAAAGCATTTTTGGCATCTAAGCTACCGAGTAAACAAGGGATAGTAAAACTCTCTGGATCTTTTAGTTTGTTGGGTAGCTTATTCTGTAAAATGGCTGAGCATACTGCATTCAGCTTTACATGAGATTTCTCATCTAGCTTCCGCTTGTTTGTCAATAGCTTTCTTAAAAACTTAACAGCATTTGGCATTTGCGAAAGAGATTCAATAAATTGTAAGTTGATATGTAATTTCTTTAAGAGTTTAAGAAACTTACTGAATTGCTCATCTGTGCGGTCTTTCCTTAGCACATTTGGGTATGAAATACGAGGTTTATATTCTCTGATGACTGTCTCGTTATTACTTACCTCGGCCTTACCTTTACTTACTATAGTTTCCTTACATGGCTCTGGTTTGGTTTTGGTTAACCCTTCCTCATCTATTCTATCCACGGCATTGAGTTGCTCCTTAGGGTTAGTCTCAGTGTTGCTTGGTAACCCATCTTGCGGTCTTTTAGAAATTAACTTGGCGAGCTGGCCTATTTGTGTTTCGAGTCCTTGAATGGATGCTTGCTGTTTCTTCAGTGCCATTTTGGTGTTTTGGAAATGGGTTTCTGACACAGCAATAAATTTTGTGAGCATCTTTTCAAGGTTTAGCTTTTTCTCTTGTTGGAATGGTGGCTGTTGAAATCCCGAAGGAGGTGATTGTCTTTGATTTCCTTGTCCTCCCATGAAAAATTGGGGTGGTTCTGCCAACCTGTATTGTAAGTGTTATTATAAGGGTTATTTTGAGATCTAGAATTGTTACCCATATAGTTGGCTTGCTCGGTTTCCATGCCATGTCCATAGGAAGAGTGATTGGGATTGTACAAGTTTCCCGTAATTGCGTCACACTGCATCACTGGGTGTGCCTACGTAGAACCAACAAAATTATCAATCTTTTTATTTAAAAGTTCTACCTGGTTAGAAAGCATAGTTACGGCATCAATATTAAAAACTCCTGCAGCTTTTTATGGCTTTGTTTGCATGACTTGCCACTGATAGTTATTCAGTGACATCTCTTCTATAAATTCGTATGCTGCTTCGGGTGTTTTGTTGTTGATTGTTGCTCCGGCAGCTACATCGATCATCTGCCTTGTTAAGGGATTCAAACCATTGTGAAAGGTTTGAACTTGTAACCACAGAGGTAACCCATGGTGAGGGCACCTTCTCAAAAGATCTTTGTATCTCTCCCATGCGTCGTAGAGTGTTTCTAAATCCATCTGCACAAAAGAAAAAATATCATTCCTCAATTTAGTTGTTTTAGCTGGAGGAAAATACTTAAGTAAAAACTTCTCGATCATTTGTTCCTATGTAGTGATGCACCCTCGTGGTAAAGAATTTAACCACTGTTTAGCATTGTTTCTCAAGGAGAATGGGAATAGCCTAAGACGAATGGCATTATCAGAAACGCCATTTATTTTGAATGTATCGCAAAATTCCAAAAAATTAGATAGATGCGAGTTAGGATCCTCATCCTGCAAACCATCAAACTGAACAAATTGCTGTATCATTTGAATAGTGTTAGGTTTCAGTTCAAAATTATTCGCAGCAATAGTAGGCCTAACAATGCTAGATTCAGTGCCTGCTAAATTAGGTCTAGCTAATCATACATAGTATGCGGAGCAGGATTTTGCTCAACAGGATTTGCGACTACTACAGGATGCAGCTGCTTATCCTGATCTGCTTCCATCTCTTCAGTAGGTTCAGGTTCTTCTTCTTGCCTTTCTTCTGGATATTGCAAGCTTCTTCTTATCTCTCGGCGAGTTCGACGAACTGTCACTTCTAAATCGTCGTCAAAAAGCAGTGGTCCTCCTGGGTTTCTTCTAGTCATAAACTAGAGATACCTAGAAGGAAATAAAATTTTAGTAAATACAAATAAAAGCAAAAATAAAAACTGAAAATAAGTAAAAGTAATAATGGAAAAAGTAATAAAAATCGAGTGTTCCTAAGATCTCAGTTCCCCAGCAACGGCGCCAAAAACTTGATCGTGATTGTGATGAAGTAATAAAATCTGATCGTACCTGGAAACTAACTAATATCAAGATAAAAGGCAAGTGCACCTATCGAATAGTAGTATCATCAATGGAAAGACCGAAATATCGAATCCAATGAGCTATGAGTACTAGTAACGACTTTGTTTCTATTATCTAGCCTAAAAATAAAGAGGGTTTGGTTGTAAAATAAACTAAACTAACTAAAGAAGTGACAAAGAGTAAAGTGGGAGATTGCTTTTGGGAAAGACTGATTGATTAAGGCAATACCTAAGGAAGAATCCACCTAGACTTCACTTGTTGTCTAACTTTGAACCAGGTGATTTCTTTATTTGATTTGATCAGTAGAGATCCTTAAATTATGTTAATACCTCCGTCGAGGATAAGAACAACTAATCCTAGGTTGATTAACAGAAATCTCTTTCTAGTTAAAACCCCTAGTCTCGGATTAACTCGATCTATGGCTCCTCATATTAGATGTGACTCTAATCCGGCAGATTTTTATTGTCCTTTGTCTAGGATTGCAATCAACTCCACTTAATTGTGTTGGATCTACTCCTATGCAGGGACTTTTGCTCCTCTACATAAGCACATTCGACTTAAATCAATATCCCAGAAATATCAATTTAAGAGTTAAAAACACAATGAAGAACAAATCAAATATTTATCACATAGCTCAGATAACAATAACAAGATCTGTCTTAGGTTTCATCCCCCTTAGATATTTGGGGTTTTAGTTCATAATTATAAAAGAAAACATCTCAGAAGAAATAAAATAGCAAAACACAAGAAAACCTAAAACTCTTGAAAGGATTGAAGGGAGATCCTCTGTCTTGATGTAGATCCTGTCTTCTGAGATGAATCAATTGGCTTCCCTTCGAGTAATTCCCTGTCTTTAACTCCCCGTCTTGGCGGGAATAATGCCTTCTTGGGGGGAGAAAGCACCCCTTCGTAGTTGCCTCCTAGGTCTTTATATAAAGCTTTGGAATGCCTTTCTTAGCTCCTAAGTAGCCTTTTCCGAGTGAAATTGAACTTCCTCACGATAGGGACACGCCCATGTAGCACGCCCGTATGGATCAAGGCCCAGGCTGTGCTCGTCGGGGTTGGGCTGTGTTCAAGCTCAATGTGGCACTGCCGTGTGACACGGCCGTGTGGCGAACCTCCAGGCCGTGTTGTTTTCATACTTTGGCCCATTTTCTCTGTTTGCAACCTGTTTCTCATTCTTTTTACTTCCCTATGCTCACCTGAGTATAAGGCATGAAATAAAAGGATTAGAAGCACCAATTTCCATAAATTCAATGATAATTCATCCAGAATTTAGGCTAAGCATGAGGTAAAAACATGTATAATTTATCGTTTATCAGCATGCTTTATCAAAAATACATTCATATCATTATTAAGCTAACATAATAAATTATTGAAATAAATAGAACTTTATTCATACTCAAGCTTAGCATACTTAACAAAATTCAAATTTATTGAACAGAAATATATCCTAATCCTAATTAAAAGAAAAAAATTATTTTGGATGGAAATAATTTCAAATTTCGGTCCCCCAACTTAAAATGAACAATGTCCTCATTGTTTAAAGTAAATAGATACTATACACCAGGTAGGAATTCAGAAAAGAGGAGGTCAGCCAATGTGACTACTTAAGTACCAAGCTCTTTCTAAATCCAATCCTAGACATGTATATACCTATTGCCACACTTTATACTTTGCGACTTGTTCGAATTTTCTTCATGATTCCTATCTCTTGTTTTATTATGCAAAAATAAAATTCCTAATTAACCTAATCCTAAAGTAACCTAAAAATAAAAATTAAATAAAGTCAAGATCCTCCCCTTCTCATTTATTTACCGATCCTTCCGAAATCGTCTCATCTTTTGCTACATCATTATTGCCTTGGCATGAATCACTTTGCTCCTTTTTTGAGAATGGAGTACATGGCTCAAATATGAAATCTCGAAATTCAGGTACAAAAATAAATGGGTCATTGTAAATTTTCTTAAGGGCACTCCTCATTAAGTCATCCCTTAATTTTGAGTATCTCCAGTAAGATTGTTGCTGCCATTGCATGTGTTGCATTAAGTCCATTAGCTTTGCCAGTTCATCTCAAACATTTGGGCTAGCCAGTTGAGCTCAAAACATTAGAGTTTCAGCATTCGGTTTAGCTTCTGGCTCCACTGGTTCCACCTTATCAGGGACTTCAAATGATTGCATTGTGGGATCTTTTTCTTCATCAGGGTCCTCAGGTTCTTCACTTTCTTCAACTAGTTGTTGCAGAATTGAGTCTCCGGCTACTCGGTAGAGGTCCCAATCTGTAATTGAGCCTTGGGTGTACCTTGTCTTCTTTACATTGGCAAGAATTTCTGCTTTCAAGCACAGAATAGTTATTGTAAAGGGGAAGTAAGCAGGGCCAGAACGTCTAACGGCACAGTTTCGAATTTCTCTCAGGATGATCTTTCCCACATTAATGGTCTTACTAGTTAAGATCGAGTATAGTAATACCATTCGCTCCAATGAAATTGTAGTCCCATGTGAGCTAGGCAGAAGGTTGAAACAGATGAAATAGAACCATACCTTCGCCATGGGCGTCAAGTATTCTCTTCGACAAGTGTGGGTTCCTTGTTTTGACACAATCCAATTGGAACATTCAACTATAAGCTCCTTGAGAATTTCTTGTAGAAGTTTCGGCTTGATATTGCTCATCAAAGATGAATACTTGTCGTTCTCAAAATCGGGTAATTCAAAGAACTCATTAATAGCATTTGAATTTATAGATACCTTGATTTCATGAACAGGGACTTCTGTCATCTCGCTCGAAGTTAAATTCGCGTAGAACTCACGAACTAGCTTTTCATCCACACTATGTCTCTTTTCACAAAATAGTTCCCAATTGAGAGCTTCGGCAATTTGACGAATACGTGCCATAAAGTCTCTGTAGTTGCTCTCCTTCAGTGTGAAGCCTTTCTTAGGATGCATCTGTTGATCTTTGTAGATATTTTCGTATCTCACTTTAGCTTTAACACAATGGAACTTGCTTTGTGTTTCATCGATTTGAGCCAAGGCACGAGTTCTCTTGCGAGGCATGTTAACCTTGATCATAAGATGGAAAACTTTATTCTCAAAAATCTAATTAATAAAAATTATTAATAATTCAACAAATTGAAAAATTAAATAATTTAATAAACTTAAGATTTAAAGAAAATTAGGTTTTACCACCTTTTTGAAAAAAAAAAATGAGAACTCTAAAAAAATAACTATGAAGGAAAAAAATAGCAATTTAAAAGAGGGTTGAAGGGTTTTAGCTTAGGTTGGGTGCAAGGAGAGTGCCACACAAGCAGTTAGGGCGTGCGGGCTTGGTGCGCGTGAGAGCAGGCCGTAATGTGCAGTAGGGGTCGACTTCGGCAGTAGTGGCGTGCAAAACCTTGTGCGCTGGGACGTGCCTAGACAGCTGCTAAGCAGGAGTAGTTGGTGCATGCTGTTGGAGGCCTAGGTGCTAAAGCAGCAAGGGCTGCTGGTGATGTGAGCAGGAGCAGGCTGCTGGCCAAATGGTTGTTTTGGCTAGGGACTTGCGGCACTTTGATGGGTTGGTTATTTTGGGGTTGAATGATGCGTAAATGGGAGGAATAAGGTGGTATTTATAGCATGATCAATAGGAACTAGAATGAAACTCTTAGTATAAGTTAATAATTAAAATAAGAGTCTAATTCTAGTCCTACTCAAAATTAACAACAGTTAATAATTAAATATATGCATACAAAATTATCAATTGCTATTAAATTATTAAGATAAACATAAAATAAAATTTGAAATTAAATTAATCCTAATTCTAATCTAAGTTGATAAAAATTAATATATAAATTATAAATAATTATATATTAAATTTTATCAAATTATTAATAATAGTAAAAATATTAAAAACATTTATTCTAGATGCTTTTTGAAAATATTTACAAAGAAAGTCACCTAGTTTTTATTATTTACAAAAAGAGCAATCAAATTTTAAAAATAATTCAATTAAGTACCTAGACTTAATGAAAATTAAAAATTCAGTTGCAAATTAAAAGTTGGATCAAAATTGGCCCTTTTATTTGAAAAACAAAAAATTTATTTTGTTAATTAGGGAATAATTTCTTGGGAAATTATGTTAAAATAAATTCCCAGGAAAGATTGGAGGGGTCACAAACGGTCCCGCTTAAGTTCCAACTTCCTAGATAAAATTTATTTAAACATACTAAACTCGAAAAATAGACCCTAAATCATTTATTAAACAAAACATGAGAAATTAAATATCTGATAAAATGAGCGAGATGTTATCCCATTCGATTTTATCCCCCCAATAATGTTTCAAACGCTAAGCATTAACTTGGAAATTACCTCCCTTACCTTGGAGTTCACCAACATCGTATGGATAAACTCGGTGAATCGTAAATGGACCGGACCAATGTGATTTTAACTTACCTGGAAAGAACTTTAATCTAGAGTTGAACAGCAATACTTGCTGACCTGCTTCAAATTCTCGAACTCGGATGTGTTTGTCATGCCATTTCTTAAGTCTTTCTTTGAGTATTTTGGCATTTTCATATGAGAACATCCGGAATTCTTCTAACTCGTTGAGTTGGAACATCTATTTTTCTTTCGCGAGCTTAGGATCCAAATTAAGCTATTGAAGACCCCAGTAAGCTTTGTACTCTAACTCTAGGGGTAGATGACATGCTTTTCCAAAGACTAGCCTATAGGGTGACATCCCTAAAGGTGTCTTTTATGCTGTTCTGTAAGCCCATAAAGCATCATCCAATCTTTTGGACCAATCTCGTCGGTTCAGGCAAACTACCTTCTCGAGTATACCTTTGATCTTTTTATTTGCCAGTTCAGCTTGCCCATTCGTCTGCGGATGGTAAGCTGTTGCAACCTTGTGTTTCACCCTGTGCTTATCTAGTAACCATTTTAACCACTTGTTTACAAAGTGGGACCCTTCATCACTAATGATAGCTCTTGGGGTTCCAAACCTTATGAACACATGCTTCTGCAAGAACTTCAATACAACCTTCGCATCATTTGTCGGATATGCTTCTGCCTTGATCCACTTGGACACATAGTCTACAAACTACTAATATATACCTGTGACCAAAGGACGAAGGGAAAGGCCCAAGAAAATCAATACCCCAAACATCAAACAATTTGACCTCAATAATGTTTGTTCGAGACATCTCATTTCTGTTGGTGACATTTCCGACCCTTTAACATCTATCACAGCTCTTTACGTATGCATATGCATCCTTGAATAGTGTTGGCCAAAAGAATTTAGCTTGCAATACTTTGGCCGCAGTACGAGTAACTCCGAAATGTCCCCCACTCGGAGCTGAGTGACAATGGTATAAGATCTTCGGTATTTCTTCTTCTGCCACGCATCTCCTGATCATCTGATCTGCACACTTTTTAAATAGATATGGCTCATCCTAGAAATAGTACTTCACATCGTGAAGAAACTTTTTCCTTTGTTGATACGTCTTATCAATTGGCATCAAACCACAAGCTAAAAAGTTAGCAATATCAGCAAACCAAGGGGTATTATGGACATGATTTACCTTAAGTACATGCTCATCTGGAGAGGTCTTATGAATCGGTATAAGTGGAGTATTTCCTTCTTATGGCTCTAATCTAGACAAGTGATCTGCTAGTTGGTTTTCTATTCCTTTTCGATCTTGAATATCCAAATCGAACTCTTGAAGTAGAAGTACCCATCGGATCAACCTCGGTTTAGCGTCTTTCTTGGCAAGTAAGTACTTGATTGTTAAATGGTCCGTATAGATAGTCACTTTGGAACCTACAAGGTAAGATTGAAACTTGTCAAAAGTAAACACGATAGCAAGTAACTAATCTGGACAAGAGTTCAGCTTGCATAGTAGATGAGATGAAAAACTTTGTTCCTTCACTGGCCCATGACAGCTCCTATAGTGAAGTCACTTGCGTCACACATCAGTTCAAATGGCAAGTCCTAGTCTAGTGTGATGATTATTGGTGCCGTGACTAATCGACTCTTCAAATCCTTGAAAGTTCTTAAGCATTCATCATCAAATTTGAATGTTGTATCCTTCTCCAACGATTTGCACAAAAGTTTAGCAATTTTGGAAAAGTCCTTAATAAACCTTCGATAGAAGCCGGCGTGGCCCAAAAAGCTCCTAACACCCTTTACAGATGTTGGAGGTGAGAGTTTCTCAATAACGTCTACCTTTGCTCTGTCTACCTTGATCCCATGTCTCGTTACTCGATGCCCTAGAACAATTCCTTCTCGTGCCATGAAATGGCACTTTTCCCTGTTGAGTACTAAGTTTGTTTCTTCGCATCACCTTAGTACCTTAGCTAGATTGGCTAAGCAATCATCGTACGTATCTCTAAATACTGAAAAGTCGTCCATGAAAACTTCCAAAAACTTTTCAACCATGTCAGTGAAAATAGACATCATACATCTTTGAAATGTAGCAGGTGCATTACATAAACCAAATGGCATGCGTCTAAATGCAAATGTACCGAACGGGTAGGTGAATGTGGTTTTGTGTTAATCTTTTGGTGCTACCGTAATTTGGTTGTACCCAGATTATCCATCAAGAAAATAGTAGTAATCTCGCCTCGCGAGTCTATCCAGCATCTAGTCCAAGAACGGCAAAGGAAAGTGATCTTTCCTAGTTGCCTTGTTCAGCTTCCGGTAATCGATGCAGATTTTCCATCCCTTAACTGTTCTAGTTGGTATCAACTCGTTGTTCTCATTCTCTATGATCGTGATACGTCCTTTCTTTGGCACGCATTGGACCAGACTTACCCATGAACTGTCTGAGATGGGGTAAATGATACCCGCATGTAACCACTTAATATTCTCCTTTTTCACCACGTCCTTCATGATGGGGTTCAGCCTTCGTTGTCCATCGATCTTCCCTTTTTCACCATCTTCCAGGATGATCTTGTGCATGCATACAGATGGACTAATACTGCGAATATCAACTATGGTCCATCTGGTAGCCTTCTTGAATTGTTTTAGAATTAAGATAAGTTTCTCTTCTTGCTCAGTAGTTAATTCTGCTGAAACAATCACAGGCAGAGTAGAAGCGTTACCTAAATAAACATATTTTAAATAAGAAGGCAATACCTTGAGTTCTAATTTATGTGGCTCATCGATTGACGCTTTTGGTTGAATATCCCTCTTCTCTAAATCCAAAGATTCAAAACAGGATTGTGGATTAAATCCCTTTTGATTAGCTTCTAACAAAGCTAATTATTCATCCTCCTCTTCATCACTTGGAGGATCTGATGTCAGAATCCTTTCCAGTGGATCCTCAATAAAGTTGAGTTCCTTTTCTACTATTAAATCCTCTAAGTCAGATACTGCAGAATAATCATCAATTGTGTCAGGAAATCTCATAGACTTAAAAACATTAAATGTTACCTAGTCATCCTAAACACGCATAGTAAGTTCGCCCTTCTGCACATCAATAAGTGTCCTTCCGGTTGCTAAGAATGGTCTCCCTAGGATAATTGGTACTTCTTTGTCTACTTTGAAATCTAAAATTACAAAATCAACAGGAAAGATAAACTTATCTACACGTACCAATACGTCCTCGATTTTTCCTTCTGGATGTACTAACGATCGATCTGCTAGTTGAAGTGTTACTGTAGTAAGTCTAACTTCACCTATCCCCAACTTCCTAAATATTGACATAAGCATCAAGTTAATACTTGCACCTAAGTCACATAATGCCTTACCACAATATGTAGCTCCAATATTGCACGGTATGGTAAAACATCCAGGATCCTTCATTTTTGGGTGTAGTTTGTCTTGAAGATATGCACTGCATTCCTTCGTCAAGGCTATCGTCTCAAATTCTCCAAGTCTTTGCTTCTTGGACAGGATATCTTTTATGAATTTGACATAGTTTGCCATTTGTTCAAGTGTTTCAACCAACGGGATGTTGATATGAAGTTGCTTGAGTACGTCAAGGAACTTCTTGAATTGAATCTCCTATTTCTGCTTCTGAAGTATTTGAGGGTAAGGTGGTAGAGGTTTCCCTACTAGAACTGGTACTGATTGATTTGCCTTTGGCAGCAATTATACACCTAACGGAGTTGTTAGCTGATCAAAATTAACTGGTTTTGACGTTACTTTATCCAGTCTTGCAGGTTCTGGTTCTGGTGGAACTGGAACTTCAACACTTGGTTGAACTTCTTCCAAATCTTGAGCCTCAGCTAGCTCCTTTTCAACTTCGACAGTGTTGGGCTCTGCTATTTTTTCACTCCTCAATGTTAGTGCTTTACAATTCTCCTTCCTTGGATTTCTCGGATTCTCCGTATCACTAGGTAGAGCACCTTGTGGACGGTTCCTGAGTTCAGTAGTAAGTTGGCCCACTTGATTCTCCAAATTCCTTAGAGTGGTGTCATTTTTTACCATGTATGCCTTCAATAAATTCTCTAAGCTATTGGATGATTCAGCTTGAGTTGGTTTCTGAACTTGCTGGGGGAAACTAGATGGCTGGGTTGGTCTAGGTTGGGCGTAGTTTTTACTACCTCCAGCCCCTTGGTTACTCTAGGAAAGATTGGGGTGATTTCGCCACGATGGGTTGTAAAAGTTGGATTGTAGCCCTTGCCTTCCTCGATTTTGGTTCTGGTTATCCATGTAGTATACGGATTCTGGGTTTGATGGAGATTCTTCAAACAAATGTCCTTCCCCACAATAGACACAGGCTATGTTCTCATATTGGTTAGGTGGTTGTGCTACAAAATTGTTATACCCATTAGTGGTAAGGTTCTTTAACATTAAAGATATCGAAGATACCTAAGTTGCAAGTGAAGTAAGAGCATCTACTTCATGTATTCTAGTGACTCATCTTCTTGACGCTGCTCAATTGGTTGGCCATTGATAACTGTTACTGGCGATCCTCTCGATGATTTCATAAGCCTCATTGTAAGATTTAGAGAGGAGAGCACCATTAGCGGAGGCGTCCACTACCATCCTTGTGTGAGCGTTGAGACCATTATAAAATGTCTCAAGTTGGATGCAATGTGGGATTCCATGATGAGGATATTTTCATAATAATTCTTTATATCTTTCCCATGCCTCATACAAGGATTCGTCATCCATTTGTTGAAAAGTAGTGATCTCATTCCTCAATTTAGCGTTCTTGCATGGTGGGAAATACTTCATGAGGAATCTCTTGGCTAACTCTTGCCATGTGGAAATTGAGTTCGGTGGCAGTGAGTTTAACCAGGCTCGAGCTCTGTCCCTCAGCAAATACGAGGACAGCTTTAATCGTAGCGCATCATTGGGTACTCCGGCTAGCTTGAAAGAGTCGCTTACCTCCATAATCAGTCTTAAGTGAAGATGAGGATCTTCAGTAGGCATTCCACTGAATTGGCCTACTGTCTGAAGAATCTGGAACATGACTGGCTTCAGCTCAAATTGTTGTGCCTCGATCTCGGGTCTTCGAATACCCAGATTAAGATCATTGAACACTGGCATGGCATATTGTCGTAAAGCTCTATCCCTATCATCAGCAAGAAGGATGGGATTCTGAGCAAGGTTTGCTCTGTTTCCTTGATTGATATTCTCAAGCTTCATCTCTTCGGTCCTTCACTGGTTCGGTTGTCTTCTTCGTTGTCGAAAGGTTCGTTCTATCTCAGGGTCCATAGGGAGTAAGTCAATAATTCGGTCAATACTCATAAACACCTGAAATAATCAAAGAAAAATTAAGTAAGTAAAATTGAACAGGAAAATAAATGAACCAAAATGTAAAAATAAATTCACAAATAATATTTTTCAAAACAGTCCTCGGCAACGGTGCCAAAAAACTTGGAACGACAGAAAATGTGCAAGTGTACACAAAGTAACAAGTAATAAAGTGACAAGTAAATGTCGAGTTATCGTACCCACAGGGACTGTAAAAAGGAATATTTATGAAATTAATTTAAAAAACACTTTGGTAAGAAAAATAATTTTGGTTGAAAAGAGTGATTTATAAATTAAGATTTTAAAACTAAGTAAACAATTTAAATAAAATAAAAGAGTTCTAATGCACGATTTCAAAAAGATTTAATCAAGATGATATAATTGTGTTGGATTAATTACATCTTTTTAACTTAGAATTATTAAATTCATGCTTATGCTGTTACGAATAAATTCATGGCAACTCGGAAAAATTGCTAACTATTACTCATACATACTTATTAAATTCAACTAATCTCTTGCATGTTCCCATGTCAATTCAAAAAATTAACTCAATTTAATAAACATATAAAAGATTATGTGAAGTAACAAGGTAGCCATACCTTGAAACAATTTAATCACAACAATCTTGCAAGTTATGCAAGGCATATGTATTGCCAAATACAATGCTAATTCAAGCTTCAGCTACCTTAGAAGAATAAACATGCACTGATTAAGTACTGAGTCCATTAATTATAATTTCAATGCATTTAATAATTAATTAATTAGTTATCTAACAAATATAATGCAAGAATAACTTAGGTATGATTTTACTTAATCAAGCATTTTTACCGAGACCTATAACAGCATAAACACTATTTTAATAATTCAAGTAGGCAAAATATAATCAACCCAACACGAATTAAATTCAAGCTAATTTGATTAAAATAACCATTTCAACAACAATAATATTCATAGATTTTTTCATCATAAAAACAATAGAAATTAAAAAGATAGGGAACAAGAGGCAAATCTGGTGTTTCACCATGGCTTGATTGATTGCTCCATTCTTTGTCTCTGTTGTCTCTGCCGAGCAAGGCTTCTATGAATCCTTTTCTACCCAAGATGGCTGAAGAACACCTCTTTTTCAAGAGAGGAAATTGGCACAAGGGAAAGGGGGAATGGAATGGAAAAAGAGAGAAAATTTGAGAGAAGAGAAGAGAGGATGAGAGAATGTTGTGGAATGAGGGATGATTAAAATGATCAGCAAGGGGTGGCTTTTATAGCTGATTGTGGCTGCTAAAAATAGAAAATTCCAGTAGCCAAAGAGCCCCCCTATGGCCAGCCACACACATGGCAAAGGTTGAAGCTTTCAACTTTGCTAAAAATAGGCTGGGGCAAATCTACAAAGCCAGAAATTAAGGTGGGGTTTGAATGCAAATTGGAGGTCTTTCATAGGCCTTTTTGCAAGCATATTTAATCAGATAAAATGCTGATTTGGGTCAGCCTATGGACAGTTCTGGTCAGCTCAATTAGTGGTTGGTTCGGTTCACTCCATACGGTTCAACCAGTGCAGTTCAGCTAGACCCTTTCTCCATAATTAATTAAAAATAATTTATTTAACCCAAATTAAATTGGGAATAAATTAAAATTAATTAAATTATGAATAAAAACACATTTCTGGACCGTTTTAGGCTACAAATTAGTTGGCCTCGATACTTCAAATTGCTTCTCAGTTTGTTCTTCTCACAGTGTCTGCCGGGCCATTTCTCTCTCTTTGTGCAATTCCGTCAAAACTAACCAAATTTAATTAAAATGAACTATAAAATTAATTAAAATTCATAATTTTATATTTTTAACACAATTTAATTATTTTATAATATTTAATTATTTTTTTGACAAGAATTTAACCGGAATAGCATGATTTTAAGTCAACAAGGGCATGAAAAAGTATATAAATTTTTGTGTTTCCACTTGTCAGAATTGATAAATTTATATTCCCAGTTGACTATGTTGTTTTAGACATTGATGAGGATAGCAATGTATCCTTAATTCTAGGGCGTCCATTTTTAGCAACTGCTAGAACAATAATTGATGTAGGAACAAGTGAACTTACACTACATATAGGTGATGATAGAGTTACTTTACAAGCTCAAAACTCGATTAAGACTGTTAATGATAAGAATATAGTTATGAGTCCTTGTAAAAACACTGATCGTACCACCCAACCTTCTGTGCAGGATACATTCCACATAAAGGCAACCCAACCACAGACAAGTCCATCTAAGGAAGACGTACATGAAAAATGACATATCCTACTTCACAGTAATGAATCAAGGTAGGGGATAAGGTAATCTTAGGGGAAGACGATCCTCGAATCTTGAATTCAAAAGAACATACAAGTGACATACCCTACTTCACAGTAATGAAAATCTTCCCCTATGGTACAGTTGAGATAAAACATGAGTCACTTAGCACTTTCAAGGTAAATCACACTCGAGTCAAATCTTACGTTGATAATGAAATTGAAAGCAGGATAGAAGAGTATCAACTCTTCGAGCCACCATGACCAAACAAGCTCGAGAAAAGTCGAGCTTAGACTATAAACAAGCGCTTCTTTGGAGGCAACCCGAGCACTAACTTAGTAAGTTCTTTTATTTAGGCTCTCTAATACATCAACTAACCCTTTGAATGCAAGGTTTTCGAGACACACGGCCATACCCACGGGCGTGCCTAAGGCCGTGTAGACACCACAAGTAAAGACATGGCTGTGCAATATGGCCGTGTATGAGCAGGGTAAGATCTCCCTACACACGGGCTTCGACAACTTGCCACGGCCGTGCAATTGGGCCATGGCCAAACCAGTTAATTCAACACGGGCGGGCGACACGCCCGTGCCTCAAGACAGTGGTCGAACCTGCCATTTCAAACACGGGCGTGTGACCTCCGACACGGTCGTGGGAGAAGCGAACATCGAAGGACACGGCTAACCCCGAGTCACACGGGCGTGTGCCATGCCCGTGTAACCAAAAATCCTATACAAACCCCCATTATTCATCATCTTCTTCATCAAAAACCATAAAAAACTCTCCCACCACCGTTCATACCAGCCTTACCTAGCGCCGCCACCGACCTCAGACACGCCACCACGCTCGTGTAACCCTGGCCACAACCGTGCTCCACCCCATAACCATGTTTTCGGTTCCTTTTTCTCACTTTTCTCATAATTTTTAATAGTTTTAACTAATTATCTATTCATGATTTCATTCTTTTAGGTTGTTTACATTATTCTTAATATTATTCTCATACATGTTGCATGATTAATCTAGAATACTCATTATGCCATTTAGGAACATCTCTTGGCTGCCACTTATCAATATCTTGAGATATTTGAATTTTCTATATATTGAGACCCATTGTTTTTCAATAAGATGATCCTATGCTTGCATGACTTATTTAGAGCTCTTGGTTAGTTTAAAGTTGTAAATAGGAACTTATGAATATTCCTATCTTTATTTTCAATTTTTTTAGGACTAATGCATACCTTTTTCTGTTTTGTTTTACTTTTAGAAATCATGTCGTATTCACGTGGAAAGAAAGCTGCTATCCCTACTTCAAAGAGGCGAAAGGGGCCCAGAGGTTCCTCCTCTAGACCCACCGCTGAAGTTCGCCACCCTTTCCTCCAATTCCCATAAAACTCCCAAGAAGAACTATTTCAAATATTACGGGCATGACCCCTCCGAGTCGGAAGGTGCATCGACTGGGCCGCACTAGAATAGGTCCAACTAGCAGATGAGATTCGGGCCTTGTTGATAACGGATCCGTGGGAACAGTTCTTTCAAATCATGGAGCCCACCTATCTCAAGCTCACCCTCGACTTCTGCTCTACATTCCATCTCCAGACGGTGATGAGCCAACGCGACGATCCAGGAATGATACAATTCTGTCTAAGAGGCCTCATCCATCAACTCAGTGTACCAGAGTTCGGTATAGCACTAGGCCTATACACTGAGCCGTTTGTGGAGGAAGAGGACCTTTCTGAGCTCCATCGACACATCCACTTCTCACCTTCCAAGTGTTGGCAAGCCCTGGTCCCAGCCTCGGCCGCATACGACCCCAGCCACTCCAAGGCGACAGCTCTCGCCCCATCTCTAAGGTACCTTCATGCCATACTAGCACATACACTAATGGGTAGGAGAGAGAGCACCAGCGTCGTCAACACACACGACGCCTATTTCTTGTGGAGCATGTCGCATGGGCATATACTCGATCTTGCATACTTTATTGCCGATGCTATCCAACACCAAACAGAGTGACACCGTAGGGGCGTGATCTCGATGGGCCCATACATCACGCTATTGGCCCACAACTTTAGCCTACTTAACACTGCAACCCAAACATCCTCTTACACCCTCATTGGCCAGATGTCCCCACAGGGCATCCAAACTATGTTGCACATGAGGATGATTCAGCGCCGACTTGGGACCGATCCTCCATAATACCTTCTATTCTAGGATACCGAGAAAGAAGACCACGAGGACATTACTGATGATGTCCCACCATCGGAGGAGCCATCGACCTAGCCACTACCCACTCCCCGTCCAGTTCATGCAGTAGCTTCAAGCTATGTCACTTCTGAGCAGTTCACACAATTCCAGCATCAATGTATTCAACGATTTGACCACATTGATGCAACATTAGCTCAGATTTGTCAGCAAATCCATCTCGCACCACCGCCCCCACCTCACGAACCATCTGAGGATTAGGACTTTCGAGTCCTCTTTTCTTCTCATTTATTTTCATTTTATTTTCCCTTTTTCTTTTATCTTATCTTTTTCATTATTTGAATTTTAGTATTTTCAGAACATAGTTTATTTTATTTCAATTATTTCATATTGGTTATTCCCTTACAAACACATTTTGTTCATCCAAATTCACTAAAACTGATAAATACTTTCGCGGTTTCAAAGGAGCTCTACAGCTCAAATCTAAAATCTAATGGGAACCTTAGCCACCTAATACCGACAAACATACCTTCTCGGCATAGCAACTGTGGACAAACAACTGCTACCACCACCGGAGTATTCACCTCCACCCTTCCTTTGTCCCAGACACTCTACAACCACCTCCACCTCATAGAATTCATCAAATTAAGGGAGTTTTACCTCTCTCCCTATCTTATAATTTTATGCTTCTATTGCTACTAATGTATCTTTGTACATTGAGGACAATGTACATCTTAAGTGTGGGGGGGGAACTCACTTTCATTCTTTACATTCTCTTTAAACCCCTAAAAATTTTTGCAACTAACTTTTTGCATTGTTCTCAAAATTCGAATTATCACTTTCACTCTCTACATTAGTCTCAATCTCCTATTAGGAACTAATTCTGATTGATTTATGATTTTTATTGATATGTTGAGAATTAAGACATAGGCACTTATGCTTTGATTATTCAAACTTGAAAACAGTAGGGAATCAAGCATGATAAGTTGAAATTTTTTAGAATTTAATTTTTTCTAGGTTATTTTCCCTAATTTTAAGTATTATCTTGAGATTTGAAATTCGCAGGATTGACATCAAAAGCCAAAATTCTGGTGAGATTTTTGAGCCTTTTGAGCATACATCCTTTCGTGCTCACTTTTATTGTTGCTTTGAGTGAGTCAATACTAATTTGTTATTCTAGAACTTGCTTCGATTATACATGTCGAGACCACATCATTGATTTGATATACTGAAATGATAAAGGCACCTAGGTTTAACCAACTTACTCCATAAAAGCTTACCTCTATAAATTAACCCCTAGTGAACCTCATTGAGCCTAACAACCTATTCTTAATGTAACACCCCAAACCTGGCCTAGATGTTACGGCCAAGTCTGGTGTGTCACATCAATAATAGGCTAATCATGTTTCTTAGTTACTAAGATTAGGGTGAGTGTTGTGAAACCATTTCTGTAATCTGGAAATAAAATCCAGGTTTAGTTTGAGCTTTTCCTATCCACTAACTGTTTTAGATTTATCTTGTTCGTTGATTTGTTATCCATTTGTTACGAGTGCTTTGTTTTAAAAACATTGATTGATTTTGAGAAAACCCGCCAGCCTTGTTTAAATCATTTAAATCAATTTGTAAATATAAATTAAAAACCCAAAATTAAAAATAATTAAAGCGGCCTTATTACAACCCAAAACCAAAATGAGAATATTTAAAAATAAATACGGAAATAAAAAGACTTAATTAAAAACCAACAGTCTAGTCAATACGGCCATTCTGAATCCCTCCCAACTCTAAGTCCACCAGTCTAGGGCTCCTCTGCAAGGATGGAAGAAAAAGGGGTGAGTTTGGAAACTCAGTGTGCAAAGAAAGCCCATCCAGAACCCAAATCAGCTCAAGTCCACTGGGCCTAAGCCCTATCCAGTCTCAATAGTAATTGGGCCAAAGCCCTATTTAGTAATCAGTCAACTGGGCCTTAGCCCTATTCAGTAAATAGTACAACTGGGCCTTAGCCCTTTTCGGATAACAGTACGGCCCATAAGCCCATTTCAGTAACAGAACAGATATCATGCATGTATGTAAAACCCATAACCCATCCTATGTCCAATCGTTACACTCCACCTGTACCAGCCATAAACACTCCATGTGGGGAAACAACTCAATCCACCCAACTGCTACACTCCACAGTCGCAGCATAGCTGCTCAGAATATGTGGCCAAGCCACTAACAGTATATCGAGGCAAAGCCCCTTTCAGTAATCAGTACGAGGCAAAGCCTCTTTCAGTAATCGGTATGAGGCAAAGCCTCTTGCACTTCCTCCATTAATAAACCTAGTCCCGTGTAAGAGATAATCATGTCATGGCATACAATGAACAGAAATAGTAAAATATGCATTTCAGTCAAATTTAGCTCTAGGGGTATAACGATCATTTTGCACCTAGGGGTAAAATAGTAATTTTCACCCTTAAGGGGTATTTCAGTAATTATACTAGTTTTCAGGGTTTTATGCATATTTTAGTCCCTAATAGTCAAACTTTCATCTCAGTAGTTAATTTAGCCCATTTCAGCAGTTTTTAGTTATTGGGCCATAAAACCACTAATGGGCCCTATAGTGTCATTTAGCTACTTAAGCCCGTTTAGCCCAAATTCTAAGTCTAGTTTAACAGAATTAACCTAAAGTATACCAGAACACACCTACAACTTACTTTTACCCGTATGGGCCCGTAAGCCTATTGGGCCTGAATTTACCCCATCGAGGCCCAAACTTACCGAAGTGCACGAAATCGCACACTCACCAATTTTATCGATTTCGGTTACAGATCTACCACTTCCAACCGACCCACGAGCGCTCGCACACTCGCAAGCCCATGAAATGCCGAAATTTTGGCATTTCAGCTTTTCGACTTTTGCCGATTTAGACTACAGAAGAGTGTTACTGTTAATTACAACCCAACAGAATTAACGAAACTAACACCTTACCACATTCGACCAACACCCCTAAGGTTCCAACTACTTACCTTTTTTGGCTTTGATCTACTAGATCTAGATCTACTTACCTTTTTTGGCTTTGATCTACTAGATCTAGATCTACTAGTCACTTCGATGATCCAAGCCCTCGATCAGTAGCCTTTAGATCCCACTAACACAAAATAGATCAATTGGTAAGACCCATAGAGCTTTAAGGCCCAATCGACAGCCTCCTATGCACATAGGGGTTTCGGCTTTTCTTAAATCCTGAAATAAAGAATAGAATAGAGAATCCGAGCACTTACCAAAGGTTCTCCTAACCAGAATGATTCCAATCCCGTTTGTAACTCAGATCTGACGTAGATCTAGCCTCTAAATACTAGCAAAGAATAAATCTAGAGATCTTTCGACTTTTGGTGTAACAAAGGTGAAAGAAAGATGGAAGCTTTGTAATGAGAAGAAAAAGATGTCGACAAGGCTATTAGAGTAGGGAGATTCGGCTTTAAAGAAAAGAAAAAGTGAGGGTCTTCACTCAAGAAGAAATCGGCACAACCAAGAACCTTTCAAGATTTTGGCTTTTAGTGTAGTTTCGGCTTTTAGTGTAGTCAATTGGTAATCTTGGGAAGAAGGTAGAGCAGAAGAAGATGGGTTTGGCTTTGTGAGAATGAAATAAGTTAGAGATGAGAGGAAAGAAGAGAGGAGAAGAGAAAAGAATATAACTTTCGGTTGAAAAGAAAAGAAAAAAAGAAGAAAATGAGAAAAGAAGAATAGGTTCGGCTATGGACAAAACGGAACTAAGGGGGTATGGAGTCCTTGGTTTCTATTTTTAGTGAAAAGGAAGCGAAAGAAGAGATACTAAGGCACTTTACCTATTCGGCCACAAGAAAGAAAACAACAATCCTGAAAGGCCACCCTAAAGTAATTGGCACAACCACAGTCATTAGCCGAAAATGCTAATCCTAGAGTCAAATGCCGAAATTGCAATACACAGAGTCCCTTGGCTGGCCATCACTTACTCCTCATTCAAAATTCCTAGATAATCTCTCCTGATCACTCCTTACCCGATTCCATGAGCAACTCAAACTTCTCTCCTCAGTAGTTCACTCAGGTTCCATCACATGACTGGCACATGCACAAAAATAATTAAAACACTCATTGCTTACCTTGTGACTTGAACACTGGCCCTTGCACACACCCCCACACACCACTTTTTTAGGCACCTCAGTGGCACTACATTGCCACTTTACCAAGGGCTTATTTTTGTCTTATTTTACTAACTTTTTCTTAAAAGCCCACTTAACCAAGTCCCCTTCACTTTAAATCCAAAGTTGATATTTTTGCCGGGTTTAATCTTAGGCTTGGGCCTTCTAAAGGCCCACTAATACACTTAAACACAAATTTAATAACCAAATCACCAAAATTTCAAGTTTTCACCAAAATCACAAAAATCTCGCAAAATCCTAAAAATCAGGGCGTTACACTTAACATACCTCTAATATTAACCTATAACCTGTTTTTATTGAATTGCATTCAATTATTTTGATCCCTATTTTTCTCGAGATTTGAGTTGAATTATTATCTAGCTTTGTTCTCTTTTTCAGTCTGTAAAGTTTATAAATATTCAAATTAAATATTTGATTTATTGTTCTTAAAAAAAAAGTGTTTATACAGTTAATTCAGTTGTAATTCATATTTCAGTTATAGTTTAATATTTTTGCATATTTCTATTATAAGCTTCCGAATTCAGAACGATGTCATCATAAGGCTTAGCTCTAGGAATATGTTCTAGTGATAGAGATTTTTCTATCTAGATGATTTTTCAATGCAATCTCGATTCTAACCTTCTTTTTCAGCTTGTGATAACACCCCTAACCAAAGCCCTATTACAACCACTGAAAGACCTTTTGATCGATGTGTCATATCAATCTATAGTGGTAGAGATTTGATTTTCTTGCAAGCTTATGGAAATAACTTTTCAGGTTGACTAAAGAGTGCTTAATTTTTGAACCCTAAACACTTTGAGTGGATAGAGTGAATCTTTAGTGAGGATGTCAACTCTTGCTGATTTTGATTGAGAGGTAACTACTTATGAGAAGGGAGAAAACCTATGTTTCTGTGATAAAATTCTCAAACTTAGAATGTTTGAAACTTTAATGTTCTTCTGGTGGAATTTTCACTGTATGATTACTTGTGGATTAGTTTGAAACATTATTAATAAGGATTATAAGTTGAGAAGAATGATTCTTATTTGTGAGTTGAGATTTTGCTTGAGGACAAGCAAAGGCTTAAGTGTGGGGGTATTTGATAAACCATAAATTATACATATTTTTACCTCATACTTAGCCTAAATTCTAGATGAATTATCATTGAATTTGTGGAAATTGGTGCTCCTAATCCTTTTATTTCATGTTTTATACTTAGGTGAGCATAAGAAAGAGAAAAGAGCAAGGAACGGACCAAAAACAGGTAGATTAGGCCCAATTCAATAATCAACACGGCCTGGAGGTTTGCCACACGGCCGTGCCACTTTAACAAGCTCGAGCATGGCCTGGTCGTCGATCCACACAGGCGTGGCACACGGGGCATGTCCCTATCGTGAGGAAGTTCAATTTCACTCGGAAAAGGCTACTTAGGGATTAAGAAAGGCATTCCAAAACTCTATATAAAGACCATAGGAGGCAACTACAAGGGTGTGTTTTTCTCCCGCCAAGGAGACATTATTTTCTCACTAAGACGGGGAGTTAAAGATAGGGAATTACTCGAAGGGAAGCCGATTGATCTATCTCAGAAGCCAGGATCTGCATCAAGACAGAGGATCTCCCTTCAATCCTTTCAGGAGTTTTGGGTTTTCTTATGTTTTGTTATTTTATTTCTTCTGAGATGTTTTCTTTTATAATTATAAACTAAAACCCCAAATATCTAAGGGGGATAAAACCTAAGAGGGATCTTGTTATTGTTATCTGAAGTGTGTTATAAATATTTGATTTGTTCTTAATTGTGTTTTTAACTCTTAAATTGATATTTTCGGGATATTGATTTAAGTCGAATATGCCTATGTGGAGGGGCAAAAGTCCCTGCATATGAGTAGATCCAACACAATTAAGCGGAGTTGATCGCAATCCTAGACATAGGACAACAAAAATATGCCAGATTAAAGTCAAATCTAATATGGCAGCCATAGATCGAGTTAATGCAAGACTAGGGGTTTTAACTAGAAAGAGATTTCAGTGAATCAACCTAGGATTAGTTGTTCTTATCCTCGACGTAGGTATTAACATAATTTAGGGATCTCTACGGATCAAATCAAATAAAGAAATCATCTGGTTCAGAGTTAGATAACAAGTGAAGTCTAGGTGGATTCTTCCTTAGGTATCTAGATAACAAGTGAAGTCTAGGTGGATTCTTCCTTAGGTATTGTCTTAATCAATCAGTTTTCCCAAAAGCAATCTCTCTCTTTACTCCTTTCCGTTTCTTTTCAGTTTAGTTTAGATTAGTTAATTTAGAAACACAACCCTTTTTTATTCTTAGGCTAGATAATAGAAAGAAAGTCATTACTAGTACTCATAGTTCCTTAGATTCGATATTTTGGTCTTGCCACTAACTATACTATTATTCGATAGGTGCACTTGCCTTTTATCGTGATATTAGTTAGTTTCCAAGTACGATCAGATTTTATTACTTTATCATCATCACTCGAGATCACGATCAATTCACCTATATAATAAGCTACCATATTACCATGTTTTAAAATTTTACCCTATCTTACACCACTCTTAACTATACTCGTCTTGGTGAGTAAAATTCGGGGGAGGGAATTTAAAACTATGTACATGAGCAAATTCATTTGATTCAAAAAACAAGAAAAAAAAAAAGAGAAAAATCTCTACTCAGGTGTTGAAATGTATTGTTGAGCATAAGTCTCAAATTAATTTTGGGGGTGTTAAAACCATTAGTAGAAAGATTGTACCCCAAAAAGATCCAAGACAAAGGGTGAAGATGAATTAGCCTAAAAACCAATTCTCTTCCCTACCTTCTCCTAGCCACGTTACAACCTTATAAAAAGACTTATTGATTTTGATAATTATGCCGACTACATAAGTGGAGAGAAATTAATAAGTGCAATATATGAAGACAATAATTAAACCTTAGGATTGTTTTGTGTAATTAGATAAGGAAAATTTTTTGAATGGTGAATTTTATATATGACTTTGGAATGCATGCAAATTATGACTTATCATAGCATTTTCTTTTACTTAACATAAGAATTTGAAATAATATCTGCATGTGAGCGATTTATTAGCAAAAAGAGATTGTGAGCAAAAATTTGTTGATGCATGATTATATAAAACATTCATTCTTTGTAAATATTGATCAAGATTACCTTAAATTTTTGCTTTGCATGAAACATTACTCGAAACGAGCAATGAATTAAGTTTGGGGTATGATACGTCTAATTTATATAGGTTTATTTAACATCTTTTTACTCATAAATCATGAAAATTCCAAGCATGTGGGTAGTCAATTGAGTCATTTTAATTCATATTAAGACATTAGACATAATTTGAGTAAAGCTTGTAATTTTATACAATTCAATATTAATTTTACATAATTTTTCTATTTTATGCTATATGTTATTTTTTACTTAATTTGTTGCAGTTGGACCACTAAACTAATTCATGTGGGAATCAATAATATCACACATGAATACAAGTTATTTTCTACTTCATGTGAACGAGAAGCTCACCAATTGGATGCATAAATTCAATTCAACCCAACTTGGAAGTTGGTTGCTAAAAAGAATGAAGTCTGCTTTCAATTGGGTTGTCAAAACTGTTTAATAAGGGGGAGAATAGCCCAAACTTGACAAAGGCATAAGAGTAGCCCAAATAAACTTTTGGAGAAATAATTTGAAGGTCCCTACATGTCCCTACATGTCCCTACCTCAAAATAACCCTTATAGTAACACTTACAATGCAAGTTGGCAGAACCACCCCAATTTTTCATGGGGAGGACAAGGAAATCAAAGACAGCCACCTCCTCCAGGATTTCAACAACCACTATTTCAACAAGAGAAAAAGTCAAACCTTGAAGAGATACTCACAAAATTTATCGCTGTGTTAGAAACCCATTTTCAAAACACCGAAAAGGCGCTGAAGAACCAGCAAACATCCATTCAAGGACTCGAAACTCAAATAGGCCAGCTCGCCAAGCTAATTTTTGAAAGACCGCAAGACAGCTTACCGAGCAACGCTGAGACTATCCCTAAGGAGCAACTTAATGCCGTGGATACAATAGATGAGGAAGGGTTAACCAAAACCAACCCAGAGCCATGCAAGGAGACTGTGGTAAGTAAAGGTAAGGATGTGGTAAGTTCCAAAGATACAATTGTCAAAGAGTGTAAGCCTCGTATCCCATACCCAAATGCGCTAAGGAAAGACCGCATAGATGATCAATTCGGTAAGTTTCTTAAACTTTTAAAGAAACTACATATTAACTTACCGCTTATTGAAGTGCTATCGAAGATGCCAAACACCGTTGAGTTTTTAAGAGAGCTACTGACGAATAAACGGAAGCTTGATGAGACATTTCATGTGGAACTGAATGCAGTGTGCTCAGCTATTCTACAGAATAAGCTGCCCAACAAACTAAAAGATCCAGGGAGTTTTACAATTCCTTGTTTACTTGGTAGCCTAGACGTTAAAAATTCTTTAGCTGATCTACGGGCTAGTATTAATGTAATGCCTTATAAATTGTTTAAACAACTAGGTCTTGGAAAACCTAAACAAACTAAGATGAGCATCCAATTGGCTAATAAGACCATTAGATTTCTAAGGGGAATAATTGAAGATGTGCTTGTCAAAATTGATAAATTTATATTCCCAGTCGACTTTGTTGTGCTAGACATTAATGAGGATAGCAATGTACCCTTAATCCTAGAGCGTCCCTTTTTAGCAACTGCTAGAACAATAATTGATGTAGGAACAGGCGAGCTTACACTACGTGTAGGTGATGACAAAGTTACTTTACAAGCCTGAAACCCGATTAAAATTGTTAGAGATAAAAATACTGTTTTGAATTCTTGTAAAAAGAATGATCTCACCACCCAACCTTCTGTGCAGGATACACTCCACATAAAGGCAACCCAACCACAGACAAGTCCATCCAAGGAAAACACACATAAAAAGCGAATGCTTCAAATTGAGGAACTAGATGAGTGGCTACACTATCAAGAAAAACCCAAAATATGCCACACCAACCCAGAGCATCACCAGGACGATCCTCAGGTAAAAACAAATCAAATCAAGGTAGGGGATAAGGTAATCTTAGGGGAAGACGATCCCTGATTCTTGAATTCAAAAGAACATACAAGTGATACACCTTACTTCACGGTAATGCAAATTTTTCCCTATGGTACTGTCGAGATAAAACATGAATCACTCGGCACTTTCAAGGTAAATCACTCTCGACTCAAGTCTTTGTTGATAATGAAATTGAAAGCAGAATAGAAGAGTATCAACTCTTCAAGCCACCGTGACCGAACAAGCTTGAGAAGAGTCGAGCTTAGACTATAAACAATCGCTTCTCGGGAGGCAACCCGAGCATTAACAAGTTTGATTTTCTTAGATTCATAACTAACTCCTTAAAACACAAATTCCTAAGGACCACACGACCAGGCACATGGGCGTGCCTGAAGTCGTGAACATCCCACGGTTAGAAACATGACCGTGTTATACTACTGTGGCCAAACCTATCAATTCATACACGGGTGTGGGATTACACATACTACCATGGGATAAGCAAATACCAAAAGACACGACCGTGCTGTATGGCCGTGTACCCCAACACGCCCGTGCCAACGAACTGTGGGCGAGACTGAGAAGTCACCACGGGCATAGGACATGCCCGTGCCGACCAACCATGGCCACAACTATAAGACCACGAGATGCGCGGCCAACCCCCATGTCACATGGTCGTGCGCCACGACCGTGGGGTTAAAATTTCCATTATTTAAATTTTTAAATTTCATTTTCATTTTCTTTAATTTTTATTTCTATTTTTTCCTTTATTTTGCACTAAAACTCCTATCGAGTAATACTTGAATTTTACACAATTATGCTTAATTTCTCCAGTCACCCCAAATCATGAACCTCAAGTATTCCTTCCTCCAAGTCAGCTTCCAGAATTCAGGGATTCCATCCAATCAGGGAGTTTTACCTCTCTCCCTATCTTATGATTTTATGCTTCTAATGCTAGTAATGGTCTCTTTGTACATTGAGGACAATGTATATCTTAAGTGTGGAGGGGGGAACTCACTTTCATTCTTTGTATTATCTGTGGAACCCTTGAACATTTTTGCAACTAACTTTTCGCATTGCTCTCAAAATTCAAATTATCACTTTCACTCTTTACATTAGTCTCAATCTCTTATTAGGAATTAATTCTGATTGATTTATGATTTTTATTGATATGTTGAGAATTAATACCTAGGTACTTATGCTTTGATTATTCAAACTTTAAAACATTAGGGAATCAAGTATGATAAGTTGAAATTTTTGAGAATTTAATTTTTTTCTAGGTTATTTTCTCTAATTTTGAGTATTATCTTGAGATTTGAAATTCGCAGGATTGACATCAAAAGCGATAATTCTGGTGAGATTTTTGAGCCTTTTGAGCATACATCCTTTCGTGCTCACTTTTATTGTTGCTTTGAGTGAGTTAATACTAATTTGTTATTCTAAAACTTGCTTCGATTACACATGTTGAGACCACATCATTGACTTGATATACCAAAATGATAAAGGCACCTAGGTTTAACCCACTTACTCCATAAAAGCCTACCTCTATAAATTAACCCCTAGTGAACCCCATTGAGCCTAACAACCCATTTTTTGACTTACCTCTAATATTAACCTATAACCCATTTTTGTTGAATTACATTCAATTATTTTGATCACTATTTTTGTCGAGATTTGAGTTGAATTATTATCTAGCTTTATTCTCTTTTACAGTTTGTAAAGTTTATATTTAATTTAAATATTTGATTTGTTCTTAAAAAAAGTGTATATACAGTTAATTCAGTTATAATTCATATTTCAATTATAGTTTAATATTTTTTTGTATATTTCTATTATAAGCTACCAAATCCAGAACGATGTCATCATAAGGCTTAGCTCTAGAAATATGTTCTAGTGATAGAGATTTTTCTAGCTAGACGATTTTTCATTTCAATCTCGATTTTAACCCTATGTTTCAGCTTACAACAACACCCCTAACCAAAGCCTTATTACAACCATTGAAAGACCTTTTGATCGATGTGTCATATCAATCTATAGTGGTGGAGATTTGATTTTCCTGCAAGCTTATGGTAATAACTTTCAGGTTGACTAAAGAGTGCTTAATTTTTGAACCCTAAACACTTTGAGTGGATAGAGTGAATCTTTAGTAAGGATGTCAACTCTTGTTGATTTTGATTGAGAGGTAATTACTTAAGAGAAGGGAGAAAACCTATATTTCTGTGATAAAATTCTCAACTTAGAGTGTTTGAAACTTTAATGTTTTTCTGGTTGAATTTTCATTGTATGATTACTTGTAGATTAGTTTGAAATATTATTGATAAGTATTATAAGTTGAGAAGAATGATTTTTAATTGTGAATTGAAATTTTGCTTGAGGACAAGTAAAGGCTTAAGTGTGGTGGTATTTGATAAACCATAAATTATACATATTTTTACCTCATACTTAGCCTAAATTATGGATGGATTATCATTGAATTTGTGGAAATTGGTGCTCCTAATCCTTTTATTTCATGTTTTATACTTAGGAGAGCATACGGAAGAGAAAAGAGCAAGAAACGGGCTGAAAAAAGGCAAATTAGGCCCATTTCAGTAATCAACACAGCCTAGAGGTTCGCCACACGGTCGTGCCACACGGCCGTCCCACTTTAACGGACTTGAGCACAGCCTGGTAGTCGATCCACAAGGGCGTGGCACACGGGTGTGTCCCTATCGTGAGGAAGTTCAATTTCACTCGGAAAAGGGTATTTAGGGGTTAAGAAAGGCATTCCAAAACTCTATATAAAGACCCTAGGAGGCAACTACAAGGGTGTGCTTTTTTCCCGCCAAGGAGAGATTATTTTCCCGCCAAGACGGGCAGTTGAAGACAGGGAATTACTCGAAGGGAAGCCGATTGATCCATCTCAGAAGCCAGGATCTACATCAAGACAGAGGATCTCCCTTCAATCCTTTTAGGAGTTTTGGGTTTTCTTATGTTTTGTTAGTTTATTTCTTCTGAGATGTTTTCTTTTATAAGTATGAACTAGAACCCCAAATATCTAAGGGGGATGAAACCTAAGATAGATCTTGTTATTGTTATTTGAGTTGTGTGATAAATATTTGATTTTTTCTTAATTGTGTTTTTAACTCTTAAATTGATATGTCCGGGATATTGATTTAAGTCGAATGTGCCTATGTCGAGGAGCAAAAGTCCCTGCATAGGAGTTGATCCAATAAAATTAAGCAGAGTTAATCGCAATCCTAGACATAGGACGACAAAAATTTGTCGGATTAGAGTCAAATCTAATATGGGGAGCCATAGATTGAGTTAATGCAAGACTAGGGGTTTTAACTAGAAAGAGATTTCAGTTAATCAACCTAGGATTAGTTGTTCTTATCCTCGACGGAGTTATTAACATAATTTAGGGATCTTTACAGATCAAATCAAATAAAGAAATCATCTCGTTCAGAGTTAGATAACAAGTGAAGTCTAGGAGGATTCTTCCCTAGGTATTGACTTAATCAGTTAGTTTTCCCAAAAGCAATCTCTCTCTTTACTCCTTGCCGTTTCTTTTCAGTTTAGTTTAGATTAGTTAATTTAGAAACAAAATCCCTCTTTTATTTTTAGGCTAGATAATAGAAAGAAAGTCATTACTAGTACTCATAGTTCCTTGGATTCGATATTTCGGTCTTGCCACAAACTATACTACTATTCGATAGGTGCACTTGCCTTTTATCGTGATATTAGTTAGTTTCCAAGTACGATCAGATTTTATTACTTTATCATCATCACTCGAGATCATTATCAGTGATTTAACACAAATACAATCCCTATGGAGATGATAACTCGACACTTACTTATTACTTGATAATGACGTGCACACTTGCACAAACCTACGTGTTACAGGCATATTTTTTGATATTGTGTGATGTATTTTGTAACTCCCCTAGGGAGGAATATGGTCAAATGCTTTTGTGTCTTAATTTGGGAAAGCTTGAAACTTCTCTGCTAATTGATGCTATGATATCACAAGTTTGTTTGGAAAATTTAGAATGTGTCACCTATCAAAGTAAGTTGTGGTCTGGTTATTGAGGATCTGTCTGGTATCCTTGTTGCTACCAAAATCTGTATGAGAATCTGCCAAAGGTAAGAATAGTATGGAGTTCTCTATAAATTATTTGTTAATTATTTATTTGCCAAGAATAACATTGGTGAATATCAAACCTGGGAAAAAAGTATTCAATGTTTGTTTGAAGGAGAATCCATCGAAGGTAGGCTTTGTCTGGATATTCTTTTAAGAAGTACATTTGTTTTCTGAGAAGGAAATAAGATTTGTATTGACTGGCGAAGTTTAAAATTCATCCAAAAAGGGTCATGCAAATAGATTAGTCAGGTATAGAAGTTAGTGAATTTGTATACGCTGATATAGGAGAGTATCTACCAAACACAGTGATGAAACCCAAAACCTTCATAATAAGGACTTCAACTTGAATTGCTTCAAGGTAATTTGGGTTAAGACTCACTAAGTTCATTTGAATTTACAGGTGTTTGTTCATATTTCAGGTTACGCTATAAGAATGAGAATGCTTGGAGGAGCCAAGCTAGGATCACGCTAGAGTGGCAGTGCAAGCTACGATATAATGCATGTAATAGGCCCAATTTGCCCGGGGCCGTGTTAATAACAAAAAATTATTATTGTCCAAATGTCCATGTTTTTTTTTTTTACAATAAACGGGCTTAAAACCCAAATTACTAAGCCCCAAGCCCAAACATCAAAACCTATTACCCCAAATTCAATTAGCCCAAAACTAAGCTACCTAAATAAACCTAATAGCAAGGTTGGCCCAGGAAGCCCAAAACCAATAAACATTTCGGCAGAAACCCTAGGGCAAGGGAGTTGCGGCCGCAGTCGAGTCTCCATCAGTGTGTGAATCGCGCTCTATCCACTATGTTTCTCACCGTTGACATGCAAAAGAAGGAAAGAACACAGAATAGCAAGATATTACATTTTCCATTTATGTATTTCGGCTATAAAAAAGAATTGAAAACAATGTAAAGCACTTACGATTTTCCGAATACAATACACAAAAAATCAAAAACTACAGAGGTGATTTCCGCTTTTAGATTCTATTTAATCTTTGCTTTCATTTTTAATGAGTTCTTCTCTATCTTTCTATATAAACAGAATACAATAGACAATCAAAAGCTGATTTTTAAAAAAAAAAGATCGAAGGGAAATAGTCCGTATTCATTTTTTTATTTTGTTTCTTTTGAAACTTATTTTTTAATACAAAATATTATTAAAAAATAGCAAACAAAAATATTACCTTCGATTCGGCCTGAAGAGGGAAAGATTTGACTTTCCGGCCACCGTATATGGTGGCGCATGTGGCGGAACATGCGATGATCTGTCATCGAAGTCTTGGCTGGATTCTGGGTAACACAGGCCTGGGGGAAAGCTTCTGAAGCTCTATTTTTTGGGGGGTGAAAACTGATTTTTTAGGGCTAATTTTTGATTTATAAAGGCTATCCATATGACGTCGTTTTGGGGTTACCGTTAAAGGCCCTCGTTTTGATTTAGTCCTTGAGCTATTCAAAGGCTGATGATGGAACGGCGTCATTTAGGAGATAAGGCATAATTGCCCATTAAGTCCCTACAATGTGGCACGCATTCCAATCTGGTCCTTTTACATTTTTACTCCAGATTTTATTTTTATTTTGATCCCTGTTTCCTTGATTTTTAGTCCTTTTTTTTTAGTATTATATTAAATCATTTTGTTACATTAGGTTATTTTATTAAATTCTATATTATTTTTATAATATTTATAAAATTTGTATATTGTATACTATTTAAATTGTTTTATCATTGATATAAAATTTTTCATATATTGTATATTTTAATTATGTAAATTATTTATGTATATATATATTAGATTATTATATTATATAAGTTATCCCTTATTTTTTTTATATTTAAAGTTTAAATATACTATTTCTTTATTTAAAAAATATATATTATTTATTTTATCATGTGCATATATTATCTATCTTAGATTTTGCCATATCATTTTTATATTCCTTTTTTTTTTAAATTATTACAGTATTCATTTATTATTTTGTATATATCATTTACCTTATATTATTATTATTTTTATATATTTAATCTTTTGTGTAAAGTTTCATATTTATTTCTTAATTTTTCATAGATTTTTGAATTGTTATTATCTACTCTATATCTTTTACTTGATTTTCTTAAAATTAAAGTTTGTTATCTTTATTTACCTTAGCATTGTTATTATATTGTTTGTATTGTTTGCTATGTTATGTCATTATTTTACTTAATGGTCTATATTAGTACTAATTGTTAATATGTCTTGTAATTTTAGTGAATTGCTCTTCGATATTTGTGTTTTGTAATGTATTAATTCAATATTTTATTCAAATCATTATTTTAGAAAAAAATGTATTTCATTTAATTGCCACATTTTATCCAAAAGTTTTTCTTAAATAAGGCAATGCTTGGCATTTGGGAGCTTCGAGAAAAATTGTGCCCTAACTTACTGGGTTTCGGTTTTTCTCGTTGAATTCAAATAACCAAGTATCCTTTTTGAAATCAAAGATTGCAAATTTCAAACAAAAGCTTATTCTCGGAAATTTGAGATGTTGTGTCCTAACTCATTGGATATGACATTTTATTATCTCGAGGTAAGGATTTTCTACAAATAAAGGCAAACTTAGTTTCGAAGACTTGAAATGTTCCATCCTAACTCATTGGGTGTGACATTTTATTACTTACAAATAAGTGGGTCTTAGCATGTAATTCAATTTATTCAAGTTTTCTTTCAAATAAAAGATCGTATTTTAAATTTTTTTTTTCAAATTTTCGACATTAGGACATTAATTAATCAATTTGGTACCAATTTTGGGCGTTACGAGGGTGCTAATCCTTCCTCATACGTAACCGAATCCCAAACCCGTTTTCTTGAATTTCGTAGGCCAAAATCAATATTTTTAAACAAAATATTTTATAAGGTGACCCGATCACACCTAAGCAAAAAGGATTGGTGACGACTCCCATTTTCATTTTTTAAAAGTTGACCCCATTTTTTCAAAATAAAAAAATGGTTTCGACAGCTTGGCGACTCCACTGGGGACCAATAAGAGAGTCAAGCCGTAAAATTGATTATTTTCTGTCCTTTTGTCAAAAAATTGAAAATTCAATCTTAAAAAAAAATCATTATTCTATGGTCGCATTTGTTTGTGATATGATTGTTGTAGTTGGTCTTGTAGAACACCTTTACGTTACATTGCATGACCGTCGTGGTTACACCTTTTAAATGGGAGTGAGAAACTATGCCTTCGTGAGGTTTTCACCTCCGCATGGGCTAGTGGATTGCTTCCAGAATACATTCGTACCTATGTTTTCTTGAGATTATCATCTCCACATGGCTGTAGGGAAATATGTTCCCCTGAACTGAACTCGATCCATATGAGCTTATAATGGGTGAGGATTGAGGAATCTACTGGTTCAGGTACCCTTTCTTGATAACTAAACCACATATAGTGAACCCTAAGAGCTCGCCTTAGGTAGAACTATGCTAACCCCTAGTAGTTACCCATATAGGTGCTTGTTTATTTTCTACTTGCTCTGAATTTTATCCTTTATACATGACACTGACTTGTTATATTTTGCTATCATTGCATTTCATTCCATATTCAAAGAGGTGTCGATTCACGTTCGATTACTTAATTAGAGAGCTTATTATGGAGAATGAATTTCTTGATAAAGTGGAGGATTATGCGGTTGTTCGTATATGGTCAGAGGAAACATAGTTAAAAAAAGGGGATAGTGTAGTTGAGGGGTATGCGTCGGAGCTGTGGGACTTTACTCATATTAGTGTAATGCAGAATGAGTTTCAGGAATTGAGAGAGATATGGGCTCATTGGGATGACAAGACTAAGCAACTATTCTATCACAATTATGGTGATCTACCTTACTTACTCAAAATCAAGGTAGATAAGCATTTGTTTAGGGCTATGGCTCAGTTTTGGGACCCTGCCTATAATTGTTTCACTTTTGAGAAGGTGGACTTGGCGCCCACTGTGGAGGAATATATGACTCTGATTTGCTGTCCAAAGATTCAAGCCGATAAAGCTTATTCTAGGGCTGTTTGCATCCCAACTTTTGTGAGGAAATTAATGAGTATTACCGGGATGAGTGAACAATGAGTCACAGCTCGAATTCAGCAAAAGGGTGATGGTAAATGCATTCCTTGGATGAGCTTAAGGGATGTAATCCTTGCACATCCAGATGTAAAGAAGAAAGTTGACATATTTTCCTTGAGTATTAATGGTTTGGTAATCTTCCCTAAAGCCTTAAGGCATATAGATACAGCAGTTGCCGATTTTTTTAATCGACTAGACAAACGGGTCACACCAGTTCTTGCAATCTTGGCCGAGATATTTCGATCTTTGAGTGCATGTAGGAAGGCAAGAGAAGGTAGATTCATTGGATGCATGCAGTTATTATTGGTTTGGTTCCATAGTCATTTCTGGAAAGTCGACAGGGCTTCTTATCGAGTGTTCTCTGAAAATTACTCCCCATTAAAGGAAGTAGCGATCACGCCAAGGAGAGATGATATATCTAAGAAAAATTGGATAGCGCTTCTCCGAAATCTCCAAGAAGAAGACGTTGAGTGGAGAGCTCTCTGGATGGTTCCCGACAAAATTCTTTAGTGGTGCGAGAGTTTTGACTGGGTCCCTCTACTTGGAATTTAGGGAGCCATTGGGTATGCACCTTTGCTCGTACTAAGGCAATACAGATCAAGGCAGTTCATACCAGCAACACATGGGTTGGTTCAATGTGAGTTTTTGTATTAGGGAGATAGTTACAAAAAAAGGGTTAAGAAGATTTCTACTGCTTGGAATCAGACCCCCCGCATGAAGAGAGTGGAGTAAGCCCAATGATGACCCCAGAGTACAACGGATGGTGGAATAAAAAAGTTAATGACAATATCCTTGAGCTAAGTTTAGAAGGCGCTCAATCGATGGATGAGTACTTATGAGTGGTCCCATCAGGGTTAGAGATCATAAAGTAAGATTTTGAAAGGAAGAGTTTAGAGTTCAGAAAGAGGATAGAGAAGTTGGAAGAAGAAAAAATGCACATGAGATTAGACGTGGGTGTTCAGAAACAGGAGGCTAAAAAATTAAGAAAATGGAAGAAAGAGGCTGAGGAATATCTGGATAGTTTAAAGACAGAATATAAGAAGTTACGTCTATCGATGAGAAATGTCAGATTGGAGAAGACTTTGGAACAGTGGCAACAAGAGATTCGAGAGGAAAAGGCCAAAGCTGACCGATGGGAGAGGAAGTTTCAAGAAATTCAAGCACGAAACGAGGCCCTAGAGAAGAGTTTGGCAGAAAGTTGAAATGAAAAGGGGAATTAAAGGCTAGAGTGGCTGAACTTGGACGATCTCTTCAACACTATCAAAGTCGTAATTCTACGATCGAGCTAAAGTCAAGTCTAAACAAGATTGAGGAAATCAAAGGTAAGATTGAAGAGTAAGAGTCGGCATTACACAATTATGTACTCCATATTGAGCTCCTTGAGACAAGAGAAGGGCATTAGAAGGAAGAGCTTCACCATTCTCAGGATCAAGTTAGAAATAGGGATTACCTCATGGGTGAAGCCATAGCTTAGATTCGGGAGGTAGCTGATCATTTACAGACTTTGGTAGTACATGCTGATACGCTGATCGTGAAGTATGAGCCAAAATTAAACAGGGGTCGAGAGTTAGCTTCGTTGTTTGGGAAAGTTAAGACTTTGGGCATTAGGGCAAAAGCATACTTGTAATCCATTTTATGTAAAGAATTTTGTTTTCTATTAAATTTTTCTAAATGAAATTGAATCAGAATCGATACCTTTTTACATTCATGCATTTCTATTACATCGCATCATATGCATTAAAATCCATAGAATGCCCCTAATTAGTTGAAGTTATTACAGAGAGAGAAAGAGAGAGTTAATCTGGAAACTAAACATCGTTACGGTACATGTGCTAAGACAAAAAATATGGATCAAAGACTCGAACAATTCCAAAGAGATATGTAAGACTAGCTGCAAGAGCAATTGGCAAAGATCCAACAAGATATAAGGGACCAAATGATGGAAGACCAAAGAAATATGATAGCTCAAATGACTCAACTACTGAATAGGGCGATGGACAAGGGAAAGGACCCCATGACTAATACTGGAGAGGATAATGAGGACTATCATTCGGGTTTTTCCCCAATGCATGCACAAGCACAACCTGAGGTGTATCCTCGAAGGCCATCTATCATGATTAGGCCGTAACAAGGTCAAGCTGATACTAGAATGCCCATGAACTTCCAAGTTGGCTCAGGATCTAACCCAGAAGATAACCCAGCTAATCCTGTTATCCCTGATTTAGATATAGTAGAGAGAGAAAGGGCAAGAATCGAATTACCAAGGCAGTTAGAGGACTGTTGTAGATGGTTGGAAGAAAAATTTAAGGCCTTGGAAAATGTTGATAATCACGGTGGAATTGATGTTAAGGATCTAAGTTCAGTTCTAGATTTGGTGCTTCCCCACAAGTTCAAAATGCTAGAATTTGAGAAGTACAATGGGACTAGCTACCCTGAAGCCCACATTACCATATTTTGTAGATGAATGACAGGGTATGTTAATAATGATCAACTACTGATCCATTGCTTCGAAGATAGTTTGGTGGGAGCAGCATCTAAGTGGTACAATCAACTAAGCCATGCTAGGATTAATTCTTGGAAAGACCTAGCGCAAGCATTCATGAAGTAATATAATTATATGACAGACATGACGCTTGACAGAATTACCTTACAGAATATGGAGAAGAAATCAAATGAAAGCTTTAGGCAGTATACGCAAAGATAGAGGGAAGTTGCCATGCAATTCAGCCACCGCTCCTAGAAAAGGAAACTACGATACTTTTTATCAACACTTTAAAGCCCCATTCATTACTCACATGATAGGAAGTGCCACGAAAAGCTTTGCAGGTATAGTAATGCTGGTGAAATGATTGAAAATGCCATAAGGGGTGGCAAGATAGAGGTAGGGAAAACACTAAAAAGTTAGCTTCAAGGAAGAAGGAGAACGAGGTGAATAATACGAGCACATATAATAAAGGGTACTCGAAGTCAATTACCGTCAGTCAACCAAAAGTAATTACTGCTAGGCAACAGGGTTCGCTAAGGCAAGAATCTAGCACGAAGAAAAACTCTGAAAAACTCCAATTTATGCCAATCTTAATAACGTATAGGGAGTTGTATCAAAGTTTGTTTGACGCACACGTGATGTCCCCATTTTACCTAAAACCTTTACAGCCTCCATACCCCAAATGGTATGATTCAAACGCTCAATGTGACTACCATACAGGAATTTTGGGGCATTCAATAAAAAATTGCACTGCTTTCAAGAAAGTAGTTGAAAGGCTTATTAAGATGGGGATTGTAAAGTTTGATGATACACCTAGTGCAGAAAACCCATTACCTAACCATGGAGATAAAAGGGTAAATACGATTGGTAAAAGTATCATAAGAAGGATCAAGGAGGATATTGTGGAAGTAAAAACCCTGTTGAGAATAGTCTGGAAAGAAATGGTAGGAAGAGGATTGATAGTATCAAATTCTATAGAGAGATGTGAAGGAATAAGAGACTACTATGGGTTCTACAAAATAGAAGGGCATGAGATCCAGGAATGCATTAAATTTAGGGTCTTGGTGCAAGGCCTTATGGACAATAAGGAAATGGAGTTTTCTGAAGAAGGCTTAGGTGGAGGAAACATATGCGCATCAAAAGGAGAGCTGACAACAACTCAAAAAGTGAACTACCAGATGATTATCATCTCTCGACTAAGAAACATGGAGGGCAGAACACAAATAGCGCCAAAGGTCATAATTTAGAAACCTGTTTCCTTTCCTTACAAGGATAACAAGATGGTTTCTTGGAATTACGACTGCAATGTGACAATACTGGGAAGGGAAAACCTAGCTAGCACATCGAGGGAGGACCAAAATAGATTATCTTACACATGTAGTGGAAGGCGTTACGACTCGGTAAATGTCAGAACAGAGCCAGTGAAAGCAAAGATCTTGGCAGTTGAGCGGGAGAAAGAACCTGAGTCTCTTATTAATGAACCAGTGAAGGAAGAAAAGGCTTAAGAATTTCTGAAATTCTTAAAGCATGGCGAGTACAACATGGTAGAACGGTTGCGTAAACAACCAGTATGTATAGCAGTACTAACATTGCTTTTGAGCTCGGTGGTACATTGCGATGCATTGATGAAAGTGTTGAATGAAACTTATGTTACTAACGATATATCTATCAACAAGGTTAACCATCTGGTTAGTAATATAAGCCAAACAACTTTATTTACTGTAATGATGATGAAATTCCACCTAGGGGCATGGGATCGACCAAGGCTCTGCACATCACCAATCGTTGCAAGGGATATACTCTGCTAAGTGTGTTAATTGATAATGGATTGACTTTGAATGTCTTACCATTGTCTATGCTGAATAGATTGCCTATAGACAGTTCACACATGAAAACATGCCAGAACATAATAAGAACATTTGATGGCACCGAGAGAAGAGTAATGGGAAGGATCGACATACCCTTATTGATTGGACCAAACACATATAAAGTGAATTTTTTAGTAATGGATATCAAGCCATCCTACAATTGCTTGTTAGGGAGGCTATGGATACATTCAGTAGGAGCAGTGCCTTCATCACTACATCAAAAATTGAAGCTAGTAACAGAAGGCCGGCTGGTTACTATAAATGCAGAGGAGGACATCATAGCAACTGTTACCAATGAGCGCCATATTTAGAGGCGAATGAAAAGGCAACTGAATGCTCTTTTTGATATTTGGAATTTGTAAATGTAACATTCATTATGGAAGAGAATGAGGTTCTGGTGCCTAAGATATCTAGGACCACGAGAATGGGCTTGCAAATGATGGTAGGGAAATAAGCTTTACCGAGAAAAGGACTTGGTAGACATCTACAAGAAGAGATTCAGGTTTTGATGCTAAAAGACAAAAGAGACCGTTTTGGCTTAGGTTTCAAGCCAAATGTGAGACAAAGGAAGAAAAAGATGGAAAAGAAGCAAAAGAGAAGGAGAGCACGGTTAAGTGGGGAAGAAGTCAAGTGGGAATTGATGACATTCCCTCACATATCCATGACTTTTGTATCAGGAGGGATAATTCATCCTGAGAGAGGATTGTTGAGAAATGAAATTAAGGAGGAAATGTTGGAAAACCTCCACATCAATGCCATATATGAGGAAGGAACTGAACGAAGAAACTTGTTGGGTATTCATCCTTATGAACCTGGAAGCATTTTGAACAACTAGACTGCAAAGGAAATTCCTATAGTTTTTTGAGATTACACAGAGTAATGTTCAGAACACACTTGTTGCTTTAAAGCCTAGAAGCAATAAGATTTCATTTGTGAAATAGGCTCATGTTCAGACATTCTTGTTTCAATAAAATACATCTTTGTTATCAATTCGAGCAAATATTCTTTCATTTTTTTTACCAATAAATATTCTTTTGATCTTATAATTTCCTTCCAAATTGTTTTTCTTTTTTTTCATGTTATTCATATCATGTAAATAGTTTTTCTTAAATTCATTTGTTCTTTGTACATTCTTTTGTGCCTACCACAGCTCCCTAGATATCAATGACATGAGCAACGATACTACAAATTCAGAGTTCCCTTTTGTGCGAGACATGTGTTTAGAGGAATCTTAGGATTTTGAAGGTGACAGAGATTGTGACTTGTCTCAAGACTTGTTAAGGATGGTAGAGCAAGAAGAGAAACAAATTTTGCCCTATAAAGAGGTGGTAAAGAATGTAACCTTAGAGGAAGGGAAGGTAGTGAAAATTGGAATGCACATAATCAAAGAGACAAAGCGAGACCTTTTTGAGTTGCTACGAGAGTTTAAAGACATCTTTGCATGGTCATACCAAGATATGCCTGGGTTAAGTACTGATATTATAGTGCACCGCCTTCCCATAAAAGAAGAATGCAAGCCAGTTCAGCAGAAGCTATGAAGGATGAGGCCTGATGTGGTGCTAAAAATAAAAGAGGAAGTCAAAAAACAGTTTAATGCTGGTTTTCTACAGGTGGTTAAATACTCAGAATGGGTTCCTAACATTGTTCCTATTCCTAAGAATGATGGAAAGGTTCGGATATGTGTAGACTATAGAGACTTAAATAAGGCCAACCCAAAGGACAACTTCCCCTTGCCTCATATTGACACTTTGGTGGATAATACGGCGGGATACTCATTGTTTTCTTTCATGGATTGTTTCTCTGGATACAATTAGATAAAGATGCATCCTGAGGATATGGAGAAAACTACTTTCATAACATAATGGGGTACCTTTTGTTATAAGGTGATGCCGTTCGGGCTAAAAAATGCAGCAGCAACATATCAAAGGGCCATGGTAACCTTATTCCATGACATGATGCAAAAAGAAATCGAAGTATATGTTGATGACATGATGTCATGGATGCAAAAAGAAATCGAAGTATATGTTGATGACATGATCGCCAAATTTCGAATAGAAAAAGAACACATTAAAGTTTTGAAGAAGTTGTTCTTGAGATTGAGGAAATTTCAACTAAAGCTCAACCCGGTAAAGTGTACCTTTGGAGCTAGGTTAGGGAAGCTACTGGGCTTCGTAGTCAGTGAAAGAGGAATTGAGGCTGACTTAGACAAAGTCAAAACTATACAAGAATTGCCTCCACCATGTACTCAAAAAGAAGTTTGAGGTTTTCTTGGAAGGTTGAATTACATTACTCGATTTATTTCAAAATTAACTAAGAAATGTGATCCCATATTTCGTCTTCTTAAGAAACACAACCAAGGCACATGGGATGATGAATACCAGAATGCTTTTGACAAAGTCAAACAATATTTGTCAAACGCCCCAGTACTATCTCCGCCTAATCCAAATAGGCCATTAATACTGTATTTGACAGCGTTCGATAACTCTATGGGATGTGTGCTTGGTCAACATGATGAGTCAGGAAGAAGAGAAAAGGCGATATGTAACACCATGAATTTGGGTCTAGAAGAATTGGGTTTCGAAGTCTGGGTTGAATAAATGGAAACCTGAGTAATTGAGAAGTTTTAAATATTATCGTTCAAGAAAAATTTATTTTGAATTACTATTAGAAAATTCTTACTAAATTTATTATTACTGATATTTTAAATTCTTACTGTATCTATTGATGTTTTTAAATTTCTATGAAAATGATAAATTATTATTTTTTTATTTAAAAATATATATATATAATGTTTGGTTTTAAACTTTAAAAAAAAAAAGGAAAAGAAAGAAATTGTTTTAAATTTTCTTCATATAGGAATCTGGGCATTAAGGGGTTATTAAATAGTTGGGCAAAGATTGAGCATAAAGGAAAGCTCGGCTCAGTGGTTAGAACGCTAAGCTGTAGGTTGGAGGGCCGGAGTTCGACTTCCAGTGTGCGCAAATGGTGTTACTTTTTCTTTTAAGTAAAGAGGGTTGCGTTACAATACCTTAAGAGGTGTTGCGATTGGAATATGACACAAATAGGCTTGTGGCGCAGCGGCAGCGGTGCGTTAGGACTCCCAAGGTGGCACGGGTTCGAATCCAGGCGCAAGTAGGTTTTGATTTTATTTTTAAAGGACCAGGACTTCAGCAGGTATGGCTTATAATTAATTGAGACAATATATTACTGAAGGCAAAGCTGCGGCGCAGTGGCCAGCAACGTGCTAGGCTTACCTGGAGGTCCTAGGTTCGAGCGAAAGTACGTGCAGGAGAAGGCTGTTTTTGCTGGGCTCGCGTGGGAAGTGGCGTGCTGGGCTGGGACGCTTCCTAGCAGCAGGATGGAGCGGTCAAAGCGGCATGGAGTGCTACTGATTCGGTTAAGAGATTTGGATGAAATCCAAATCCAATTGTTGCTAAAATCAGGGAAGAAATTGGAAGCAATCCAAATTCGTTTTGGATGGAATTTAAATCTGATAGTAGCATAAATCAAGGAGCAATTAAGGGAATTTAAAGTGGATGGGAGACTTTAATAAAGGATTTTTGGAATTAAATAAGGGGGAGGTATTAGCCGAATTTATTTTTCCTTTTTAACTATTTTATTTTGTTTTATTTTTGTTGCTTATTTCTCTCTACACAAAATCCTCTGCAATTATTCTTTCAAATTTGTTCCTTTGATTTCTTTCCCTATTAGCCGAAGTTGGTTCTCATGCAAACGGTTCTTGTTCTACTATATATTTTTACTCTTTTTCTCTTCTATTGGTTTCATCAAAGCTGATTCCTCATTAGCCTCATATCATCTTCTTTTTGTTCATCCACACTTCTTTTGTTACCGTTGAACCGGTTGTTTCTACTTGACCGAAACTCCCCATTCTTTTGGCTGATTTCTCTCTAGTCTCAATTAATCCCTTCTTTTAATTAGATCGTGATTAAGGGGGGCGTTTGGAGACACTTCTTGAACCGACTAGCGCTTTGTGTGGACATAAGACGTGCAGCCAGGGGAGTTTTGGAAGGCTAACGCAGGTGGGCAGCAAGAACTAGTCCATATTCGGCAGAAGGTAGGGACTTTTGGAGACTTAGGCCATGTGGCCGATTCTAAGTATGAGTTTATGGGTTTTCACTTATTATCGTATACTAGACTAAAATGTTAGTTTTCAATTGTAGGCTCGTCGTACTTGGAATTCGTCAATGCTCCGACAGTTAACAGGTGTGTACCATATCTCCTCTTAGACTTGAACGGCAAAGGCCGTAATGACCGAAAACTGACCGGGGGTGACTGAAAAGTCAGTTTTGAAAGGACCTATGAGTAATCGCTACTCTGTTATGGTCAATCTTGGATTCGACAGTGACAGAATTGTGAAGGGTGCAATTCTGAGCAATTCGGGTAAGTTGGGCTTTGATGGGTCAAAGGTGGGCCAATGGGCTTCCGAGCCCATATCGGTAAAAAAATTGTCGTTAAGGGTATTCTGGTGACCTGTTGATAGTAATACGGTTAAATTGGTTGTCTGAGCATAAAGTTAGGCTTATTGGGCTTAAGACGTTAGTGGACTCAATAGGGCCTATTAGGGGCTTTTGGGCTGAAAAGGGTAAATCTGGAAACTGAGTTTAAACAGACTTCTATGGGCTATTACTTAACTGAATATGCATAAAATCTCTGAAAATGTGAAAAAGGACTAAAATACCCCTAAGGGTGGAAAATTACCATTATACCCCTAGGTGCAAAATGACCATGATACCCCTAGGGCTAAATCTGTATGAAACACATGATATTCTGTTTCTGTATGTTGTATCTTGTAATATGTATATCTGATGCATGCTATTTTGTATATAATATGACATAACATGTACATCTGTTGCATATATATATATCTATTGCATGGGGAAATGGGTTTATGATGGAGGAAGCGTTCTGGCAGCCTCACTGCAATCTGGTGACTTTGTCACGTTATATCTGGCAGCCTCGCTGCAATCTGGTGGCCTCGCCACGTATTATATATCTGTTCTGGTGGCCTCGCCACAATATCTGTATCTGGTGACCTCGTCACAATATCTGGCAGCCTCGCTGCAAATTATATCTGGCAGCTTCGCTGCAAATATCTATGGTGTGTAGCGGTTGGGTGGGTCGAGTAGTCTCCCCACATGGTGTATGGCTGGTACGGGGGTGTATGGATGGATCTGGGTTGGGTTTCATGTTTGCATTTCTGAATATCTGATCTGTATCTGTTAAGGGGCTATGGGCTTAACCTGGTTTCTGAAATGGGCTAAGGCCCAATTAAATCTGATTCTGAGGCCTGATCTGTTTGGGTCTATGGTTGAAATTATGTTACACACTGAGTTTTGCAAAACTCACCCCTTTTCCTTCTATCCTTTCAGGTGAGCCCTAGGCTGTGGACTTGGAGCTGGGAGGGATTCAGAGTGGCCACGAAGACTGCGTTTCAGGTTTTAAATTAACTAATTCAGTATTTTAATTTAATCTTAGTCATTCTTATTTTGGTTTTGGGTTTGTAATAAGGGCCTCTTTAATTATTTTTATTTTGGGTTTTTATTTTTTACTTATTTAAATTGACTTTAGTTTAAGTAGGATATTATTTAAATCAATTTGAAAATGAATGATTTTAAGACGCGGTTTTTATAAAAGTACTTGTTTTCAAAATAACATGATAACCAAGCAAAGCTTCCGCAATTTTTAAATGTTCTTGTGAATGTTTTTCATAAATATATATCTTCAATATGTTTACACTTAATTTGAAAATAGACAAGTCATAAGGTTAAAGTGTGGCAATGGATGTGTGCATGTCTAGGAGTGGATCTAGCAAGAGCTTGGTACTTAAGCAGTCTAAATGACTCACCTCCTCTTCTCTTGAATCCTACCTGGTGCATAGTATCCATTCACTTTAAGCCATAACAAAGAGGATCTGATTTTCTGATAACATGTTTTCCGCAACTACAGAAGTTTACGAGTTTTCAAAATTTCCTATAAGATTTTACAAAGTTGTTAACAAAGTTTTAATAATAACTCACGTTTTGGAAAGATAAACACGAACTAAGGTTTATGCAAATCTTTCGATAAAAGTTTCTAAACATTACGAAGGGTTTTCAATGAAGACATGGTTTTCGAAAAACACTTAATGTGACACACCAGACTTGGCCGTAACGTCTAGGCCAGGTTTGGGGTGTTACACGATATATTATCTCAGTAAAAAGTTCACTGAGTGTGAAATGAGATATTCGCCGATTGAGAAGTTGTGTTGTACCCTGATTTGGACAACTCGGAGGTTGAGGCAATATATGCTATCTCATACAACCTGGCTAATTTCAAAACTTGACCCATTAAAGTATATGATGGAGTCAACTGCTTTGAATCGAAGGATGGCTAGATGGCAAGTTTTGCTTTCTAAATTTGATATAGTCTATGTGAACCAAAAAGCTGTAAAAGGGAGCGCAATAGCGAAATTTCTGGCTAGCAGGGCTTTAGAGGATTATGAACCTTTGAGCTTTGATTTCCCCAATGAAGAGCTAATGTATGTGGCACTATTGAAGAGTATCCGTAGAAGATAAACTTCGATGGAGCGTCAAATGCTATGGGAAATAGAATTGGGGCAGTCTTGGTATCCCCAAGTGGAGATCATTATCCATTCACATGCAAGTTGGATTTTGATTGCACAAACAATATGGCAGAGTATGAAGCATGCATCATGGGAATTTGAGCAGCTGTAGAGCGTAAAATCAAAGTGCTAGAAGTATATAGAGATTCTGTATTAGTAATTTACCAGCTAAAAGGTGAATGGGAGACAAAAGACCCCAAACTGATCGTGTAACGACCCAAATTCCACGGGAACCAGAAAAATGAGTTTAGGGCCTCCGTCTTAGGAAAAACGAGTCAATAAATATTTATTAAAAATATTTATGAAATTAGTTATGAGTTGAATTAGATTTTTGATAAGTGAAATTAGTTTAATTAGAAGTAGTTGAGAAATGACTAAATTGAATAGAGCATAAAAGCTTAAATATAGAATAGAGAAAGGTTAAAGGATTAAATTCGTAATTAAACCAAATTAGTGACATGTGTAAGATAGAGAATAAATGCATGTGTAATTAAATTATAAGTACAAATGTATGTTATATATAAATATATATATTTACTTATAAATTAAGTAAAAGATATTTACTTATTATTTATAATAATAATAATTATTATTATTATTATTATTATTATTATTATTATTATTATTATTATGATGTTATATTATAATTTATTTAATAAATAAATGGTGACAATTGTATGGTGATAGAATAATACATGTGTATATATGTGTAATAATACACTTGTTATATACTTATTTGTTATTAAATAAATATTTTAAAATTAGTAATTAATTAAGAAAAGTAAATGAAATAAAAACAAAAGAGAAACAAAAGAAGAAAGAAATTAACAGAGAATGAGATGAACGATAAGAAGAAAGGAAAAAAAAAAAGAAGAAAAAGGAAAATTTAAAGATTTGAAGCTTGGAAGTTTGAAAGGTAAGTCAATTAAGCCCCTTTCTTTGTGATTTTAATGTTTTTGGAGTCTTAGAGTAAGGAACTCTTGAATTTGTGTGGAAATATTGAAAGTTGATAGACTTTTGAGTAGGGTTTATGTTGAACAAATGATAAAATTAGGGATCAAATTGATAGAATTATTGATTAAAATTGATTTAAGGACTACTTTGTAAACTAGGTCATAAGTTTTGTGTAGTAGGGGTTAAATTGAAAGAAATCCAAAATTATGGAAAAATGATGGAAACTTGATAGTTGAATTGAAGTTTTGATGGAATTTGAATAAGAAAATGATGTGAATTGTAAAAAGGAAGAAGATGAATGTAGTTAGGACAAATTTGGTATTATGATAAAAGTTATATGGAAAGTTAATATTTTATATAAAATATGTGTGTTATTAATTAATTGTAATTATGCTAATTTTCGAAGCAAACAAGGAAACCGAGACGTTGAATACGAAGGGAAAAGAAAAAGTGATCAAGGAATAGCTCGAGAAAAATATCGGTTTGTATTATCATAATTCATGTTATTTATTATTATGTGTTTAATTTTATTTATATATATATATATATATATGCATGGAATTGAAATTGAGACAAGTAGTGATATTTGATTTGAATGTGATTGGATATGATTGATGAATATGTACATTTATATATATGTGAAATTGTTTTATGAATTATATGTGTATCAAAGTGAAAATGGATGACAATGTAAATTGGAAACAATTTGTGTTTGAAATGAGAAAGATGTGAGAAATGTGACCAAAGTGTTAATTGATGTGAATTTGACTGAAATAGAGAAAGTAATCTAATACCCTATTAACTAGTCGAGCTAGGGTGGATATAGTTGGCATGCCATAGGATTGGAAGAGTTCAGGGATTCTTCGATCTCGAGTCGATGAGACACTTGGTGTGTCATATTACTTCGGATAGATTCGATGAGGCGTTGGTCGCCACTTTACTTCGGCTATGCCGATGAGACGTTGGCCGTCACTTATTTGCCTCGAACTATCCGATGAGGCGTTGGTCGCCACTTTACTGAGGCTAAGCTGATGAGGCGTTGGTCGCCATTCTGGTGTGTTTGGTTGGATCCGTGTATCTGCCAAGGTCCGAGTCGAGTTATTAGGGGAAAATAAATGAAATGATAAATTTTGAATAAATATGATTGAGTTATTGGAAGAGATGAGAAAGTGAATTTGTGAAATAAAGTATGAAATGAGATTTGTGATATGAGATTGAATGCATGAACCAAAGGTTCATGAAATGTTCAAAGTTGAAATGTGATTTGAAATATTATATGTGATTAAGAAATAATCCAAAAATTTATGAATTGTTGGTAATTGTACTGATGAGATATTGAATCAAATATTAAAAGTGATACAATGGAAATATGATAGCTTAGTATGAAATTATATTTGTGATTTATTATTATTTGTTTATGATATGATATATTATTATTGTTATAATTTAAATTATGGTAATACCACTGAGTATTTCCAATACTCAGCGTACGGTTGTTTTCCATGCGCAAGTTAGGTCAAGTTAAAGTTTGGCTCAGCATCCGAATCAATCTCGGCTTCAGCTCAATTTTTGGTGATGAATCTATCTTTTGAAAATGTGGCATGTACTAGGTTTGGTTTTGGCCACTTTTAATTGCTCTATGTTTTGAATGTAAATGTGGTTTATAAACCTTAAGAAGTTTTTGGTATGAATGAATGAATATTTGCTAAGTTTGAAAAGTATGATGATGTTATTTGATTAAGATTTATAAATCAATGATTTGGGCATGAATTAGGTATGTTTAGTGGGTGAAAGTAGCTTAAAAATGATGAAAAATCATGTTTTCACATGGCCAAGTCACATGGGCGTGTGCCCAGGCTGTGTGGTAAAGTCAGAATCGCCCACAGGCTAGTCCCACGGCCGTGTGTAGCAAGTTAGATCTGCCCACAGGCTGGCCCCACGGCCATGGGAGACCCATGGCAGGCCACACAGGCATGTCCCAGGCCACACGGGCATGTGGCCCTATTTTAAAAGAAAAGTTTCCAAAGTTCTCAGTTTAGTTCCAAATCACTTCCTAAGCATATTTTGGGCCCCGTAGGCCCATATTAAGAACTTTTTGCTCGAAATTAAAAAGTTTTAGACTTAAACTCAGATTTATTACTCGATTTTGTTCGTTTACTAATGTATAAGTCTGATAATGCCTTGTAACCCTATTTCGGTGATGATTTGGGGTTAGGGGGTGTTACAGATCAATTATTGAAAAATGGTTCTGGGGTTGATTGAGGAGTTTGATGACATCACTTTCAATTATCTCCTACGAGATGAAAACCAAATGGCAGATGCTTTGGCAACTTTAGTTTCTATGATTAAAGTAAACAAACAAGAGGATGTAAGACCCATTCACATGGGTATTTTTAAGGCTCCAGCTCATTTTTGCAATGTGGAAGAAGAGGAAAAGGATGACTACCCTTGGTATCTTGATATATTACGATACGTAAGAAATCGTGAATACCCTGATCATGCAATTGAGAATGATAAAAGGACGTTAAGAAGATTAGCCGGTGACTATGTTTTAGATGGGGATATCTTGTACAAAAGAAGAAAGGATCAGGTACTATTGAGATGTGTGGACGCTGTCGAAGCGAAGAAAATTTTGGAGGAAGTCCATGAGGACGTATGTGGAACACATGCTAATGGTTTTACAATGGCTAAACAAATTATGAGATTCGGGTACTATTGGTCTACTATGGAGGGAGATTATATCAACTATGCCAAGAGATGTCATAAATGCCAGATTTATGGAGACAAAATTCATGTACCTCCCTCACCTTTGCATGCTATGACTTCCCCATGGCCTTTCTCCATGTGGGGCATGGATGTCATTGGGCTGATCTCACCAAAAGCTTTGAATGGGCATCGATTCATCTTTGTGGTTATTGACTACTTCACGAAATGGGTAGAGGCTGCTTCATATGCTAATGTTACTAAGTTAGCAGTTAGTAGGTTCCTAAAGAAGGAAATCATATGCTGATATAGAATGCCCGAGAGGATCAGATCAGATAATGCGCTGAACTTGAACAACAGCACGATAGCAGAAGTATATAGTCAATTCAAGATCAAACACTACAACTCATCTCCGTACCGCCCAAAAATGAATGGGGCAGTGGAAGCGGCCAATAAAAACATTAAGAAGCTAGTAGGGAAAATGACTGAGACTTAAAAGGATTGGCATGAGAAATTACCGTTTGCACTCTATGCTTATCGAACGCTCGTTAGAACCTCTACTGGGGCAACTCCTTTCTCATTAGTTTACAGGATGGAGGCAGTTCTACCTATTGAAGTAGGGATACCTTCCCTTCGAGTTTTGTCAAAGATAAAGCTAAATGAAGCAGAATGGATCCAGTCTCGATATGATCAGTTGAACTTGATTGAAGAAAATAGACTAAGGGCTATTCGTCATGGTCAGATGTACCAAAACGAATGATGCGAGCTTACGACAAAAGAGTTCGCCCAAGAGAATTTCATGAGGGGAACCTTGTACTAAAAAAGATCCTTCCCATACAAAAGGATTTCAGAGGAAAATGGATGCCGAATTGGGAAGGACCATACATGGTAAAGAAGGCTTTCTCTGGAGGTGCACTAATTTTGACCGAAATGGATGGGAAAAGCTTACCCAATCCTATGAATTCGGATTCGGTCAAAAAATATTTTGCTTAAAAAGGAGAAGAGGCCAAGGTGAAAACCCACAAATGCGCCTTAAGACTTCAAAAAAAAATAAGAGGCCAAGGCAAAAACCCGCAAAGGGCGCCTTGAGACCAAAGGGGTTTTAAGTTGAAAACCCGAAAAGGGCTGCTCAAATTTTGAAAGGGCATGCAGTGATCTTGTTATACCTGAATCAACAAGAAACGAAGTATGTTACATATCGGAGTATCAACAAAGTACTCTGGATCTTCTAAACGCATGTTAAACTCAAAGTAGTCTTCGTGGAGTTTGTATATAGAAGCCCAAGTTGTGATATCTAGGGCACCTAGTCTTTGTCCTATTCATTTTACTATCTTTGGATTCTTTTTCTTCTCAAACATGTGTTCTCAGTTAATTTCCTTTTTTTGTTACTTTTGATAATTTATTCAACTCAAACTATCCTCAAGATCAATTTATTTGTTGTCCATTATTACCATTCATAAACATGTTACATTGAAATAATGATTGATGAACTAATAATATTTTCACAGAAGTTCTACATATTACTCTGGAAATTTCTAGATAATACAAGAAACTGAAACAAGACAATTGTTTAGAATTTCCATATGAAAGGATTGAAAATATTTGAGAAAGAAGAGTCTAGAATGAAACTATTTCTCTTAATTTTCTGTCCAAATGGTAATTGGACAAAATAACGAGTTGTTGTGTCAGGTAACACAATCTTGACGAAAATGAGCAATATCAATCCAAGCATAACAGAGGATCATTTTACAGGCATACTCATCGGGTCATATAACATTCGGGGAATGGTGTGACGGACCAAATTGATGGGGAAATATTCAAAACCCTTGAATCGTGGTGGAATGGATTGAAGTTGAGATAGATCCTGTACCCTTGAATTGTAGTGGGAACGGATTGAAAAAGTTTCAAATCCTATAAATCGTGATGGAATGGTTTGAAGGCGGTGCAAGCCTTGTGTCCCCAAGGTTCAAGTGGAGTGGACCCTGAAATTACCATGGGGCAAATTATTTGAGCAGAATATGATTGATACATCGAGAGGAATAAAGATGAAGTAATAGAACACTGATTAACAAATGAATGATGACACCTTAAGTAGAAATCATGCTCACAACATTTCTGCATTTATATATCATAATGCGTCTAATTAGGAGCATTTGACTCATTTCGATCAAGGCATCCTAATCATTCAGCATAAGCATATACCCATTATACAGGTTATCTCCTCTGGAGAATGATGTAGTAAGGTAGATTGAAGATACCAGCCTTGTCTCCCTGAGTTTGCAGTGGAGCAGACTGAAGATAACAGATCTGGTCTTTCTAAAGTTGCATTAAAGCAGATCGAAGACATCAGTCTTGCCTCCCTGAGTTTGCGGTGGAGCAAACTGAAGATAACAGATCGGGCCTTTCTGAAGTTGCAGTAAAGCAGATCGAAGACATTAATCTTGCCTCCCTAAGTTTACAATAGAGTAGACTAAAGATAGCAGATCTGACCTTTCTGAAGTTGTAGTAAAGCAGATCGAAGACATCAGTCTTGCTTCCTTGAGTTTGCAACAGAGCAGACTAAAGATAGTAGATCTGGCCTTTTTGAAGTTACAATAAAGCAGATCGAAGACATCAGTCTTGCCTCTCTGAGTTTGCAGCGGAGCAGACTAAAGATAGCAGATCTGGCCTTTTTGAAGTTGTAGTAAAGCAGATCGAAGACATCAGTCTTGCCTCCCTAAGTTTGTAGCGAAGCAGACTAAAGATAGCAGATCTGGTCTTCCTAAAGTTGCAGTGGAATAGATCGAAGACATTAGTCTTGCCTCCCTAAGTTTGCAGTGGAGCAGACTAAAGATAGCAGATCTAGCCTTCTTGAAGTTGTAGTGAAGCAGATCAAAAACACCAGCCTTGCCGCCCTGAGTTTGCAACAAAGTAGACTAAAGATAGTAGATCTTGTCTCCCTGAAATTGCAACGAAGCAGATCGAAGACACTAGCCTTGCCTCTCTAATGGCAGTGGAGCAGATCAAAGAAAGCAAATCTTATGGCAAATCTTATTTTCCTAAAGTTGCAGTGAAGCAGATTGAAGCCATCAGACTTATTTCCCTGAAGAAGCAGTAGAACAGATAGTCCAATACTTCTCAAATTGTAATAGTTGCAGAGAAGTAAAGTTAAGTTGACGTTCCAATACCCCTGAAGTTGTAGTTGGGTTAGAAGCCATTTGAAGAAGACGAGGACCAAGAAGTCAAGACTCGGCAAGACCGGGCAAAATTGGTCCTTTTATAGTCTTTGCTTTATTCCCATTACACAACAATGAGCAAAGAGGGGCAGTTGTAATAGGCTCAATTTGCCCAGGCTCGTGTTAATAACAAAAAATTATTATTGTCCAAATGTCCATGTTTTTTTTACAATAAATTAAAACCCAAATTACTAAGCCCCAAGCCCAAACATCAAAACCCATTACCCCAAATTCAATCAGCCCAAAACTAACCCACCTAAATAAACCTAATAGCAAGGTCGGCCCAGGAAGCCCAAAACCAATAAACATTTCGGCAGAAACCCTATGGCAAGGGAGTTGTCGCCGCAGTCGAGCCTCCATCAGTGCGTGAATCATGCTCTATCCGCCGTGTTTCTCACCGTTGACATGCAAAAGAAGGAAAGAACACAGAATAGCAAGATATTACATTTTCCATTAATGTATTTTGGCTATAAAAAAGAGTTGAAAACAGTGTAAAGTACTTACGATTTTCCGAATACAATACATAAAAAATAAAAAAATACAGAGGTGATTTCCGCTTTTAGATTCTGTTTAATCTTTGCTTTAATTTTTGATGATTTCTTCTCTATCTTTTTATAGAAACAGAATACAATATACAATCAAAAATTGATTTAAAAAAAAAGATCGAAGGGAAATAGTCCGTATTCTTTTTTTTTATTTTGTTTATTTTGAAACTTATTTTTTTATACAAAATATTATTAAAAAATAGTAAACGAAAAAATTACCTTCGATTCTCCTGAAGAGGGAAAGATTTGACTTTTTGGCCACTGTGTGTGGTGGTGCATGTGGCGGTGCATGCAACCATCGGTCGCCGGAGTCTTAGTTGGATTCTGGGTAACACAAGCCTAGGGGGAAAGCTTCTGAAGCTCTGTTTTTTTAGGGGGGTTAAAACTGATTTTTTGGGGCTGATTTTTTATTTATAGAGGCTATCCATACGACGTCGTTTTGGGGTTACCATTAAAGGCCAAAACGACGTCGTTTTAAGGCCAGGATCCGCGCGTTGACCTAACCCAGGGGAGGATCTGCGCATTTTTATGTAAAGGGAAATTTACTCCTTTGGTCCTTCCGCATTATTATTTCTGTGCAATTTCGTCCCTATCGCATTTCCCTATTATTTTCAATTTGGCCCTGAAATATAGCCCTCGTTTTGATTTTTGAGCTATTCAAAGACAGATGATGGAACAGCGTCATTTAGGAGATAGGCATAATTGCCCAATAAGTCCCTATAGTGTGGCGCGCATTCCAATCTGGTCCTTTTACATTTTTACTCCAGATTTTATTTTTATTTTGATCCCTGTTTCCTTGATTTTTAGTCCTTTTTTTATTTTTTTAGTATTATATTAAATCATTTTTTTACATTAGGTTATTTTATTAAATTCTATATTATTTTTATAATATTTATAAAATTTGTATACTGTATACTATTTAAATTGTTTTATCATTAATATAAAATTTTCCATATATTATATATTTTAATTATGTAAATTATTTATGTGTATATATATTAGATTATTATATTATATATGTTATCCCTTATTTTTTTATATATTTAAAGTTTTAAATATACTATTTATTTATTTAAAAAATATATATTATTTATTTTATCATGTACATATATTATCCATCTTAGATTTTGCCATATCATTTTTATATTCCTTTTTTGTTTTTTTTTTTTTAAATTGTTATAGTATTCATTTATTGTTTTGTATATATCATTTACCTTATATTATTATTTTTTTATATATTTAATCTTGTGTGTAAAGTTTTATATTTATTTCTTAATTTTTCATAGATTTTTGAATTGTTGTTATCTACTCTATATCTTTTATTTGATTTTCTTAAAATTAAAGTTTGTTATCTTTATTTACCTTCGCATTGTTATTATATTGCTTGCATTGTTTGCTATGTTATGTCATTCTTTTACTTAATTGTATATATTAGTACTAATTGTTAATATGTCTTGTAATTTTAGTGAATTGCTCTTCGATATTTGTGTTTTGTAATGTATCAATGCAACATTTTATTCAAATCATTATTTTAGAAAAAAAATGTATTTCATTTAATTGCCACATTTTATCCAAAATTTTTTCTCAAATAAGGCAATGCTTGGCATTTGGGAGCTTTAAGAAAAATTGTGCCCTAACTTACTGGGTTTCGGCTTTTCTCGTTGAATTCAAATAACCAAGTATCCTTTTTGAAATCAAAGATTACAAATTTCAAACAAAAGCTTATTCTCAGAAATTCGAGATGTTGTGTCCTAACTCATTGGATATGACATTTTATTATCTCGAGGTAAGGATTTTCTACAAATAAAGGCAAGCTTAGTTTCGAAGACTTGAAATGTTGCATCCTAACTCATTGGGTGTGACATTTTATTTCTTAGAAATAAGTGGGTCTTAGCATGTAATTCAATTTATTCAAGTTTTCTTTCAAATAAAAGATCGTATTTTAAAACTTTTTTCAAATTTTCGACATTAGGACATTAATTAATCAATTTGGTACCAAATTTGGGCGTTACGAGGGTGCTAATCCTTCCTCGTACGTAACTGACTCTCGAACTCATTTTCTTGAATTTCATAGGCCAAAATCAATATTTTTAAACAAATTGTTTTATCAGGTGACCCGGTCACACCTAAGCAAAAAGGATTGGTGGCGACTCCCATTTTTGTTTTTTAAAAGTCGACCTCATTTTTTCAAAATAAAAAAATGGTTTTGACAATGCATACAGTGGGCATCTTAGAAGTATGGCGTATGGCATACAACACCATGAAGAGTATGTTTTTAATAAAGTTTTATGTTATAATGTTGTATTCTGTTTAATACTGGATTGTAGTTTATTAAACAACCTCTTTCATATTAAAGAACAATAAATAATCGAATAAGAAGTATTTTTAGAATAATATACGTCAATTGTAAAATCTTGGCTAAGTGTTTTCTGGCGTAACATCCGATACCTAGATTTGATGATTTAGGTCAGGTAGATGGTGTTTACAGACATGGTAAGTTTAAATGTTAATATGAAATGAATTGATGTGCAAAAAGGGTTATATGCATGCTTCTTTAATAATGGAAGCTTTTGGCATGAATGTGCATGTGAAATGGTTAAAGTTCAAATTTGAATTTATTTTATGCATTTGATTAATGCTTAGATTATATTGACTTGAATCATAAAAGTACCACTGAGCTTTATTGTTCAGCGTACGATTTGTTTATTTTGTGCGCAGGTTTAGGTGGAACTCAAAGTCTCAAGAGATGATTTCAACATCCAATCTGTAGTCCTCAACTCAGCAATATATGTATGATTCCTTTTGTATTGATATATGACATGTACCTAGGTTTCGGTTTTGCATAATATGTGATTTTGTTGATATGTAAAGATAGAAATGATGAATTTGATACAGCCAAGTGGTTAATTTTCATGTTTAAGAATGATATATATTGTAACAGTTGAATTTGGGCTTAGTCAGAATAGTGATTTCGAAATCACTTACCCGAGGTTGGAGAAATTATTTTAGTATTATTTTATGCGTTATAATATTTTTATAAGAGTGCATGAGAATTTTGGCGAATTAATTTACGTGATTGCCAGCTCAATTGTAAAAAATGACTAAATCGCATAAGGGGAAAAGTTTGATTTTATTAGCCAATGGTGTTAAATGGTCATGAAACTAAAATTGCGGGTTTTTAATGGGCAAATAGACCCATTTTATTTAGTGTGGCCTGCCATGAGATAGGAAATTGAAGAAAATTAATTTTTGTCAACTTTTGGTCAAAATTAGGTGACTAAATTGGGATAAAATAACAGCCTATTAGTCTAGCCTTCATCTTTTTCATTTCTTTCTATTCTCCACTAAAAATATCAACCATTAGAGGGTTTTTGAAGCTTCAAAATTTTCAGCAACTTTTACTACTCTCAAGTAAGCGATTTTGATAGTTTTCTTGATAAATTTTGGTACTTTTGGGACCCCTGTAGCATGGGCTACCTATTGAGGGGACTATTTTGCAAAATGGTTAAAAGTTTAAAATTTTTCCATGAGAACACTTGTATGGTTTGCTGGAATTTTATGAAGGAAAATGAATGTAGGTTGTTAAATAAACAACTTTTGTGAAAGGGTGTTCATGGAAAACACCTAATTTGGGTTTAGTTGTAAAGTTGATAAATAGTGTGGTAATTGCATGAAATAATGGAAATTGTGGGCTGCCATAAGAGTGAAAAGAGCTCGGTTAGGCTTGGTTAGTAAGAAAATTCGATAAAAATTAATTTCTGAGCCTAGGGGCAAAATGGTCATTTTGCAAAAGCCTAAGGGCAAAATGGTCATTTTGCCAAATTATGAGTTTTTGGATTGTTTTAGTTAATATGTTAATTAAATGAGTGAATTTATTCTTATAGATCAAGAAGAATGTGGAATTAACCTTGATCGAGGAAAAGGCAATGTGTCGGATTGAATTTCACCTTTCTTATATTTTGTACCGAGGTAAGTTTATATGTAAACGATACCTATTTTAGTTAATGTTTTGACTCATGAATGCGTTATATGATATGTGATTAAATTTTATTGGCATTGGATGAAAATGTAAAAAGTGGGGATACAAATAAAATTCTGTGAATTGTTGATAAAGGTGGGCTATGTGCGAAACCACCGGGTATTAGTTGAAATCGATGGGCTAAGTGCGATACCATCGTAAAATTTTTGATAAAGGTGGGCTATGTGCGATACCACTGTAAATTATTGATGTTGGTGGGCTAAGTGCGAAACCACCTTACTATTGTTAAAATGTATGGCTATGTGTGATTTACTTTGTACGGATTATTACGTGGATGTGTATGATGTGGGATTACCTAAGTGAAATTATGAGTGTTGTGGTGATGAATAAATAAAGGGAATGTATGTGATAATGATATGAGCTTTGTGCGTAGATTGAGGTAAGGATATTGGGTAAGGTGTGAGGCGAGTAAGTGAAATCATATATTGGAATTATTGGCATAGTTGAATTATATTTCAATTGTTAAGTGTGTGGTTATGGTATTTAATGTTTGCATATAGACTTAGTAAGCTTTTTTTCTTCCCTTGTTTTATAGATTAGTTAAGCCAGCTTGGAACACGGAAGATGTCGGAGGATCACTCACACTATCGATACTTTTGGTATATTAATATTCTTACATTGAATTATGGCATGTATAGGACTTGGTTATTTTGTAAGTGTCATAAATTGTTGGGCTATAATGTAAGCCTATGCTTTTGGTGTCATCTTTTGCATAAGGCCATGGATAATGGCTAATATTCATTATGGATATATGCAACTAATCTTTTGTGGATGTGCAAAATAGAATAGATGAATAAGAATACTAGGTTAGCATATGAATGCTTGGTTGGATTGGTTATGTAAAGTTATGTGCATGCCAAATTATGGCCTTTGCCTGAGTATTTGTGCCTTGTGATGTATTGGGTTGTGCATGATCTTGTTTCAGGGTGGCAAAAGGCTTGGTAGATAGTCTTATTTTTGTCCACACGGGTAGGCACACGAGCATGTCTCTAGGCCGTGTGTGACACACGGTACGCCCCACGGGTGTATGGTTAAGCTTTTTGTCCCCTACACCTCAGGTTACCATAAATTAAATGCCTAGTAGTAACCACACGGGATAAGGCACGGCTGTGTGTCTCAACCGTGTGGAGGACACGGCCTAGCACACGGGCGTGTGCCACGACCGTGTGACCCTTAAAGATTGTTGACGTCAGAAATAGAATGTCAAAGTTTTTGCACACGAGCCACGAATGGGTGTGTCATGGCCGTGTGAGGGACACGGGCTAAGCACACGGGCGTGTGCCAGGCTGTGTAAAAATCCTTGTAGGTTTAATGTTAGAAAATAAATCTACACGGACGAGGGGCACGGGCGTGTCCCTAGGTGCTTAGGCCGTGTGTACCGCACGGGCCATCAGCATGGCCATGTCTAGAGGCCACACGGGCATGTGCCCTGTTTTTAGTGGATTTTCTTAAAAGTTTCTAAATACTCGGTTTGGTCCCAAATTGTTTCTAAACCATGATTTGAGCCTCGTAGGTCCATATTAAGGACCGTAAGAAAATGTTTGAAAAAGTTTTAATTTGGGACGAAATTTTAAGACTCGAAAATGGATTTTTGCATGTGTTTTAGTAAGGTAATGTCTCGTACCCTGTCCTAGCATCGATACGAGTAAGGGGTGTTACATATATAGCTATGAATTAGATGAATAAATGTAACTATTGTAGAATGCAGGTGAATTAGTACCAAGTGACCAAACGATTAGTATAATGAAATTTGATTTATGTGTTTGAATTGAAATGATGAAATTGATGTAATGTACATGTATATAATGTGTTAATATTTACAAGTGGACCTATTGGGGATATATCTTTGGCTAGAAAGGTGAATGCGAATATTGAATTGTTTTTTTCAGATGTTACAAATTGGTACCTTTCAGACCATTTGGAAACAGGGGATCACGTCGCGATGTGATTAAGTCAATGATTTGCATCGTGACAAGGAACCCCCAAATTCGTAATATCAACCCCATATTTTGCAAAATTTAGAATTTTGTCCTAATTCAGCCTCGAGTTAGCAAAAGAGCTTTCGTAAGCTCATATAAGACCCGAAAATGATTATGTAACATACAATGAATGTCTAATATACTTTTCTACATGTGTAAATGGTTGCATAGTGTATAATTGATCATAATTTCTCTGGTAACAGATGTAGCTTCCCATAGCTTAGACTAGCGACCGGGTTGGGCATGCGGTGTTAAAAAACACCTTAACATTTGAAATACTAGAACTACCAAAATGAAAGGTCGAGTTACGTGGAAAAGATAAACATCATTTATCTAATTTAAATGCTTTATCAGAATTTATAAACATCATTTATCTAATCTAAACGCTTTTTCAGAATTTAAAATTTTGTCCTTGTCCCAACTTCCTTCCATCTTACTAGTAGCTGACACACGAATATGTTGTCCCCGTATTTGCCAACAAGTCTAAGCTTAGATAGTCTCTTGTCGCTCATATATAATCAACCCATGTGGGAGATCAAGGAGCATCAGAAAGCTTGATGCACTATGACCAATAACACCTTATAGGTAGCAAAATAACGAGATATTTTCATAACTAAAAGTGACCTCCAAAAAGTCTTGCCATTGCCACTAAATCATGTTCTTATGCAGCCAGGGTTTAGCAATATGCAAACAAACCCTAATACACATAAAGTTATTGAAATAATTATGTTGCCCTAACGTATCGTAATCCAAAAATATCCCCACAGCATACCGTAAACTCTTAGTCAAACCTTCAAAAGCAAGTTTAGGGGGAAATCATGCACTGGCACCTAGAAATCGACAAAAGAAAAATTAATCTCCTCAGCATCCTCACCTTTTTAAAGTTGATGAAGAAGCAAAATATAGTTATTAAATGACCAAGGCCCCCAAGAAATCATCTTCTTCAAAGCAATGATATGGTAAAATTAAATTAGATACAAGCCACTCTCCTCCATCGGTTTAATCGTAGCCCTTTTCAATGAGCAGCACAGCGTAAAGAGAGTACGTTCCATGGCATTAAAGTTAACCACCCTTTTTCCCAGAAACTTACCCTAAAGGTAAAGATCATAGCTGATTTCATCCTCCACCCCAGCATCCCCATCAAGCACCAGTTCAACATCTTTTTTTTCTTGTGGAAGATAACCCTTACAAAGCCTCATCCATCCCCAATAAAATTGAGAAGTGACAGAACCAATCAGACAAAATAGAACCTTTCGCTAGCAACTTAAGAAAGCAATACAAAACCCTACACATCGACGGGACGAACTTGCACCCACAACCCTACACATCGGTAGAATATAATTTACCTTGTAAAAATAATAAATTTTTCATCATATCTTAAGTTAGTTGGTGACCGATTAACTTATGATATCAACTCAATTGAGGATTTAAATAATAGTATAGATAATAAATAACAATATAATGTGGTTTATTCATCAATGTTTCCAGAATTAAAACCATCCAATAATAATAAATTAGAAAAAATACAAAATCTAAAGATTTTATAAACACAAATAAATGACAATAATGACACAAAAATCAATGAAACATTTAAATTTCAATTAAAAATTTAACATTATTATTCTTAAATCATAATTGAAGTGTGGAAAATTTGAAATTGAACCACCAAAACAAACATCATATTCATATATATATATATATATATATATATATACACACATATAAAAGAAGGAAAGAAAGTATATATGAAAACATTGAGTTCTAAGTTAGTTATTTGAGTTTCAAAATAAATTTTTAATTATAAAGTGGGTTCAATTTATTAAATTAAATTTAATAATAAATTAAATTAATTAATAAATACAATAAAGTAAATGTAAATTTAATTTACATCTGTTTTTTTTAAACAAATTTTAACTAAGAAGAAAATAATGATATAATAATTAATAAAAAAACAGAATTCGTTACACTTCTATTTATTTTTAATAATTTAAAAATAATAAAGTATATACTTTTATATTATTATTTATATATTTTATAATTAAATTTTAAAATTCAATACCATCCAACTAATTAAAATCATTTCAAACGATAAACACATTAACAAAGCACATAACTAACTAAAAAGAAAATGGTGTCCTTGTTATTATCACAAATATAGACATAATTTATTAATTAAAAAGAAAATGGCAATTTAGCATAATTTAGTATTATATGGCTGCATTTTTCAAAAAAAAAAAAGAAATATTATATGGCTGCAAGCAGAAGTATTTATTTTAAATTGAGAAGATTTATGATTTAGATTCAGTTCATTCATTCCTCTTGATAAATTTTTAATTTAAATTTTACTAAAAAAATAAAAAATTTCCCGATAGATTACTTAAGCTCTGCTCTCTCTTTCTTGGTAGGTGTGATTCGTTGGACATAGATCCAATTTTTCAATTTTTTTGATTCCTTAGAGTTTGTTTTGTCCATTCCTGGTGGTATCAAGATGCCACTGTGTTGAGATATCTTATCTCTTTCTCCGGAAAAATAGATATTACCCGAAAAAATTTGCAGTTCAATCCTTTTTTTTATTAATGTGTTTTTACATTTTATTTATTTATTATGTTGGATTTTATTTGAATTTTTGGATAGATTTTTATTTTTGATTTATCGGCTTGCTTCAGATTTTATGGGTTTGGGTTGATAAATATAATAAATCGGTCTAAACTATTTTTTGACCTATTCAATTAGTTTCGGTTTTAATCTTTATTCAATAACGGCTCCAAACAATCTACTAAAACTTGATTTAATGTTTTTGTAGTTGGACCGATACACTCATTAGTTCTTGAATCCACCAATTAGACCAACCAATTCATAGTTTGTAGCATATCATTGTATTGTTATTTCTCGTAACAATGTCATCTTCAGAATTCGAATCTAAATTCTCTCTTATAAGTATAATATATCTTATCACTAAACTTATTATTTGTTAATTATATGTAGTTAGCTTTTATTTTTATTTTTAACCAGCACCTATAGGTTAGGTTTGTTAAGAGTTACCACATTATTAAATAAACAACCAAACCTATAAGTTAGAACGGATATAGGCCATGCCCACCCATCATAATCCAGAGCAGCGCAGGTTCACAAAATCATCGGTAAAATTTTCATAAATATTAACAATTGTTTTTTCTTTTTGAGGATTTGTTAAATATTATTTTGTTTTAGAGGTATCTGTAATCATTCATCTTTGATATTTAGTTTTGTCTGGTATGAGTAAAATTCGATTTAAATAAGAAAAAAATGATTTTTTTTAATTTTGAATTAATTGAATTGAGTTATTTTATTTTTTGAGTTAATTTGAATAAGTAATTTTATTTTTGAGTTCGAGTTGAATTTTACAATTCGAATAACTCAAATAATTTGAATAACTTGAATAATAGATTGGTATAAATACCCATTTTGATCCTGTCAATTTTAAAAATGAACAAATTGATCTTTTTCAACAAAACATACAAACCAATTCAAAATAGTTTTAAAAAATCCAAAATAATTTTTAAAATTTTAAAATATCTATAAAAATTATAAAATGTCATAAAAATTCTAAAGAATATATAAAAAAAGTTAAAATAATTAAAATAATTTCCAAAATAATAATTTTGAAGATCAAAACAAGTAAATTATCAATTTAAGTTTATCATATTAAAGCATCTTACTTTTTTGCTCTTATTTTGCTTTGAAAGATTTTTCAAATATCTATGGTATCAAATTTATGTACTCTAACTTGCAATTAGTTATTGGAGCAAGATTTTAATTTAACATGTTCTATTTTTTTAATTTAATTTGAATAATTTTACTCAATTCAGTTTGATTCAATTAGACACAAATCGAATTTCATTCACTCAACTTGATTAAAAAAAATCAAATCGAGTTAGGATGATAAAATGTGACTCGTCAACTCAACTAATTCAAAAATTTACTAATTCCATCACCCATCATGCCACTCCACCTGCTTTCGCTTGTCTTGTTCTTTAAACCTAATCTTTCGACCTGCACTGATTATCAAAAATATTTCCCTTGACTCAGGGTGCTTAGGTTTAAGAATAGATATTTTATTACAATGCTCCCCTAACTTCCTCTTATTTTCCTCACTCTATTGGTGACCACATTTAAAAATTTTTGTTTCACCATTGATCTTCATAGTTGGTTCATTTTTCTCTAGATCGATGGTGGACCTTGATGTAGCTAGAAAAGGTCTGCCTAACACAATGGGTATATCATGATCTTTTTCAAAGTCGAGGATCACAAAGTTAGTGAGAATTATGAAATTATGCACCTTAACAAGTACATCTTCCAATACTCCCTTAGGTTGTACTAACGATCTATCGGATAACTGTAATGTAATTTGAATATTTTTAAGGTCCCCTAACCCAAGTTTTTCGTATATTAATAGAGGCATTAGGTTTATGCTAGCTCCTAAATCACATAGAGCTTTGTTGAAATGAATATCCTCTATCTTTATAGGTATTGTGAAGCTTCATAGGTCTTTTAATTTTGGGGGAACCTGTCTAGATATTAACATGCCACAGGTTGCGTTTATATTATCCTACTCTCCAATTTTAATTTTTTCTATGCCTCGACATAATTTCTTTAAGGTACATGGCGTACTTTAGAACTTTTTCAATTAATTCTATCAATGGTAGGTTAATATTTAATGATTTAAATAAATTTACAAAACCTACAGAATCATCTCCGTCCCATATTTGTCTCTCCTTCAACCATGACGGGAATGGTCCCTTTGCGATTACAGGTTCCTTTGTTAGTTCTTCCTCCAGCTCAGCTGTTGGTTCAGCTACTTTTTCCAGCTCTGGTTCATTATCAACTTTTGAAGGTTCTTTATAAAGATTATCGGTATTCCCCTTATTTGTCTCTTGAGTTAGGCTCTCTAGGCTACTCAACATTTTACCTAATCAAAGCGTGATTGCTTTCACATACTCCTTCCCCTCTCTCCAAGGATTACCTTCAGTGTTACTAGGGATACCGGTGCCAATTTGTCTCTTGGTATCTCCCAACATACTCATTAATTGGCTTATCTCATCTTTAAGCTTAATCAATGTTTTTGTTGAACTTTTGCACTTATACTGCACCTACTTCACATCCCTCATCATTGACTACATTTCCCCTTGAATTTGATCCAAACGTTGACCACATACAGTATGGTCTTTTGGTTTGGCCCTCACCTAAGGTTTTTACATATAAGGTAGTTGATAGTTAGTGTTTTTAACCTGATTAGAACTATTACCTTCTCCTTGATTCCATCCCATCTCAAGTTCAGGTGATCTCACCATTTGGGAATGTAAGTATTTGAATAGGTGTTCCCAACCCTATTCCCGATGTAATTCACATCCTCAGTGGGATTGTTAATATAGTGGAAAAGGGGTTTGTCTCTTCCATATACAGATGGTGCATTATTTGAGGATTTTATGCGATTGAGTCTATCCACTAACTGTTGATATCTATCATATTCCTAGACAGCCTTCACCATAGATGGTCTTTGCCCATATGTGTAGCATTCACTTGGCTATTAGTAGGATTTCATCTCCTTATTCTCTATTAATTCCTACGCATCCTCATATGTTCTGTTCATTAAGGCTCTCCTACGAATCTATCCAATCCTGACCTTGCATGTGCATCCAACCCATTGTACAACATTTACAGTCTTAACCACTCAAGTAGTCTATGATGTGGCATTTTTAAATTAGTATCTTAAAATGCTCCCAAGCTTTGTGGAAACTCATTCCCTTTAATTTCTTGAATGTAGCAATTTCTCTTCTTAGCTAGACCATTTTGCTAATAGGGAAAATTTTCTACAAGATTTTTCTTACAAGTTCGTCTCATGTCGTAATAGACCTTGGTACTTGCAAATCCAACTAAGAAAAGACATTATCTATTAAAGAGAAGGGGAGCAGCCAAAAATGAATAGCGTCATCGGTGACCTTATTATATTTAAATGTGTCGCAAAGCTAAAGAACCTGTTTTAAATACTAGTTCAGATCTTTTGTGATCGTGATCCTAAATTGTAGATCGTTTTGAATCATCTCTAGTTTGATTTCAAAAGTATTGGTTGTAACGGTTGGCCTCGTTATAGTCCCTTGAACCATATCTAGATTTGGTAATGCGTATTACCTTAAAGTTCTCTTATTACACGCCATATATATATTAGCGAGTAGCTGTTGTGGTGGATTGATCTGATAATTATGTGATCGTACCTAAAAACTAAACTATTATCACGATAAGGGCAAGTGCACCTATCGAATAATAGTATAGCTTATGGCAAGACTAGAATGTCGAACCCACAGGGACTAAAAGTACTAGTATTAACTTTCTTTTTATTATCTAGCCTAGAAATAAATGGGATTTGTTTTAAACTAAACTAATTAAGCTAACCAAACTAAGAATGCTAATGCATAGAGAGTGAATTGGGGAAATGCTTTTAGAAATTGATTGATTGAGGCAATACCCAAGGAAGAATCCACCTAGACTTCACTTATTATTCGACTCTGAATTAGACCATTTCTTCACTTGACTTAATCTGTAGAAATCCCTAATTTATGTTAATCTCTCTTTCGAGATTAAAAACAACTAACTCTAGGTTGATTAATTGAAATTTTTTTCTAGTTAAAACCCCTATTGTTGTAGTAACTCAATCTATGGATTTCCCTATTAGATTTGACTCTAATCCGTCAGATTTTCGTCGTCTTATCTCTAGGATTGCAATTAACTTCATTTAATTATGTTGGATCTACTCTTAGACAGGGACTTTTGCTTCACTTAATTAGCACATTCAACTTGAATTAATATCCTGAAATATTAACACAAGAATTAATAAACATAATTAAGAACAAATCAATTATTTATCATATAATTCAGAAAATAATAAAATTCGTCTTAGGTTTTATCCCCCTTAGGTATTTAGGGGTTTTGTTCATGATAATGAAAGAAAACATCTTAGAAATAGGAAAACAACAAAACATAAGAAAACCCAAAAAATTCGAAGGAAATTGAGGGGAGATCTTCAGTCTTGATGGAAATCCTGCTTCTGAGATGAATCAATCGGCTTTCTTCGAGTAATTCCTTTCTTTCTGCTATGTATCCCTTTTAATCCTCTCCTAGGGCGTTTAAATAGACTTTGGAATGCCCAAAATACCTAAAATTAGCCTTTTCCAAGTAAAATTGAAATAGGGCTCAATAGGGACACGGGCGTGTGATCCGCCCATTTGAAGGTGCCTAGGTCATGTGCAATACTGACTTGGTTAATCATCAACATGGTACGGGCTTGTGATGTAGCCGTGCGAAAGCTTCTAGGCCGTGTTGAATGCTGGTTTTAGCCTACTTTGTCCGTTTCTGTCCCGTTTTTTGCTCTCTTCACTTCCCAATGCTCACCTACATATAGAACATGAAATTAAATGATTAGGAGCATCAAATTCATTAAATTATAAGGAAAATCATCCAAAAGTATACTAAGCATGGGATAAAAATCTGTTTTATTAATGGTTTATCATGGATGAAGATCTTCAGGGTTATTATTGTTCGATTTATCAAACAGCAGATTATCTCATGGTGGAAAATTGCCTATAGTAGGTGGTATATTCTACATTTGCTGTTGCTAATGTTGCTTTTGACGATTCCTACGAATTATTCTTTGTAGATTTGCGGTTAGCTCTATAGGTGTGTTTCCCTAGTACAAGTCACACACTAAACCCAAAGAGAAAAAAAATTAGTAAAAGTAAGAAAACAATATCGTGGATTTAATTTAGCAATTTCCTAATTATTCTATTAAGATGCAAAAATTAAAATCAATCTAGTAATGCTACCTCTCCGGCAACGGCGCCAATAACTTGACCGCCTCAGGATGTATCAACATTCAGAGTAAAAATCCTATACAAAATATGTTAAAAATGTGGTATCAAAGAGTATACAAGTCAGGTTATAGTATAGTTTCAATGTAGTAGGTGAGTACTCCGAGAATTGTACCCAAGGGAGGCGAGCACTAAATTAATCCTAACCTAAGCACAAATAGAACTAATTAGTACTTTAAATAAATTATATTATGTCTAAACATAAAAATATATTTTTTAATAACTAAATAACTAAAATAATATAAATAGAAAAACTTGGAAGATTTGCTATGAAAACTTAGTTAGATCTGAGCATGGGTTATTAGCTCGCTTTGGTAATCCTAATTAACTATATCTTCGGGTTCCTTGTTTAATCAATTAGTCGATACCCTATCAGGATCTTCTGATCTTCCACCAGAATAACGAGTCGGTGTGAACTACTTGTCCCTCGACCTCACAGTCCAGACCAGTTTGAGGCTAAGGTGTTCACGGATAGGCAATACCAATTTTGGGTTAATTCCCACCTAAATGACTTCCTAGGGTTGTCAAGCCTAGGGTTAATTTTTTTCCTCTCCTAAAAAGTTGATTTGTTAAGAGAACCTTACAAAATAGTTAATTAATCATACATCCACTCACTAATCCCCATAAGAGTATTAATTCCTCATGAACCTCATAAACATGATAAACTTGATATATAAAATGAATAATGAATCAAGAGAATAAGTTTTAGGAGAAGCTTAAATTGTATTAAAGATAATGTTGAATCCACATAGAGTTTGATTGAGTTCAACATATCAGATCTCCTAATGAAAACAAATAACAAAAGTAGAAATAAACCTAAAACCTAAGAAAAGAGAAAACTAAAGACAAAAACTATGAAAAAATTATACAATACGAAAAGTTGTTCATAACATGTGTTAAATTAGTCTATTTATAAACTTAGAGTGGTCATCATCCTTAACTTTAAGTCAGTTGTCGCTCTCGTGCTTAATGTTTGATTGTGCAGGCCAAAATACCATTGAATCGTGATTATTTCCCATACAGAGTCGACGTCGCGACAGACTAGGTCATGTGTCACGACATCAAAGGCAATATGGTCATTCTTCAGGGTATCTTCAGGAGTGTGTCATGGCATCCTTAGGTATGTCATGATATCGAAGACAATCTTGAAATTCTTTTATTTTTCTCCCTATGTTGCAACATCCAACTCTTTGTGTTGCAACATATCGACTAGTATTAAGTTAGCACACCTTCTAAGGTTATCTTGCACACTCCCAAATCATATTAGCTTACCTTTAGGCCCCATTAGGCCCCTAAGGTCAATAAAAGGCTCAAATTACACATTTTATTGAATTTAAATAAAGTAAAGAAAACTTAAGTAAAACCTAACTAAAGTGTTTGTATTCAAGCTCCTCAAATGTGAAAACTTGTTTAATTTGCTAACTGAATTATGGTAGATCAATGGATAGAGATTGAAACAATATTTTGGCGGCACTTTTGAATCCAAAGTCGAGAAGCAAGCCTTAGAATGTAGAGTTATATAAAAAATGTAAAGCAAGGCATGAGAAACTAAGGAGCATTAGAATCGGACACTGGACGACTTCAATAACATCACTTAGATCAACCCATTAAAAGTAAATTAAGTTGTACATATTGTAAATTATTATTCTATAGTCAGATTTTAGAATTCCATTGTTAAATTGTATGTTAGAATTAGGAGAAAACAAGTTTCTGGGACCAATAAGAGAGATCGAAGCCAATAGAGGACAAGAACAGATGATCAAAAGACATCGGCAAAAGTCAAAATGAGTGGAAACAAGTTTGTGTTGCAACACACCAAAGCTATGGTGCAACACAATCGTTTCAAAAGTAAAACCCTATATGACCATTTCGCAGCCAATATGGGAAATTTTTGTCGTTGTGTCACACCATGCACATGCAATAGCACAACATGCTAACGTTTTTCAATAGGGCTCGACCCATTGTTCGGTTAAAAACCCACCAGATGTTATATTTATACTCACCGACCCTAACCCTAAATATACACTTTTCAAACGCCTTAGAAGAGTAAAAAATATCCTTGATCTTGAATTTTAGTTTTGATCTTTAATTTTAGTTTCGATCTTTCACACCCCCAATCCTCAAATCTTATAAATAACCTATCCCTCATTCTCCTCTTCCTTAAATCATTGTCTACTCGTCTTCTATTATACTCCACATTTGTTGAGGAATGATCTCTATCAATAATAACCCAAGATTTCGTAATCTAACTCTTTTTTTTCATTAATTTTAACTATTTGGACTGTTGTTATTTTGCTGTGATGGCATCAAGGAAACAATAACGCATTATCGAGGCATTAATCAACTTCGATGTCAATCGCTTCACTAATCCAGAAGTGGAGAGGTCATATCTCCAAATGAGTGATTGATCATTCATTCAAGAACATGGATTCAACCCTACCATGTCTACCTAAAACAAGATTTGATTTGGTACGACATCGCCGTTGTAATAACTTTTGCACAACCCCAATTGAACTGGTGATCGAAGTAATAGTTTATGAGTTCTATACTGCCCTAAAAGATCAAAAAAATTGTAGACAGCAAGGTGAGACGATTACCCACATCACTATTCGAGGGAAAGAGGTGTTGATTACACTGCACGAATTATGCAGATTTTACAATGCCTTGTATTATTCCTACGATTATCTAGAAAATATAGATTTATTTTCATTTGAAAAATTAGATATGAAGGGAATTATTAATTATTTAACAGAGGATCATGGCTAGTGGACTCGTAATACCAACACCGAGGTGCCCTTAAATTTAACACAGCCATCATGTTTCCGATGGCAAAAATATGGATGCAATTTATTTGCTCCCGCTTAGCACCTACACACAATGCTTCTGACGTCACCGCATATGGAGTGGTTATGCTTTATTCAATTTTACAGAAAGACCAGATTTGCATCGGCTATTGGATCTACGAAGAGATGCTAAAGTGCATAGGGATTCGCAAACAAAGTATGTATTTTCCACACTTGATCACAACCCTATATAGACGAGCAAATGTTCTCATGTCTCCTGTCAAACCATTCATGTGACCGGCGAAGAGAACATATGCAACCAGTTCATTGAACTCCAAAGAAAGCAAAATCAAGAAGTCGAACAGTGAACAAAGCATAGGAGGGATACCCAAAGGCCTAGTAAAACGAAGACTAAAGCACAGACGTCATGGATGATGAGATTGACAGACATGTCAATTTTCAAATGGAAAACACTTTGGATGCAAGACATAGGCGATATTCAGAGTTGCTTTGTGCAAAAAAGGATGGACAACACCAACACCACTACTAGACATGTTCATGAGATTTCCATCGTCGGGCGAGAAAGAAGACGATGAGTAGGAGACAAAGCTTGACACTGACTAGTTCTAAACAATATTTTATTTCTTTTTAATTTAGACAATTTACTCTTTTTATCTAGGATAATTGTTTTTTGTTTATTTTGATTTTTATTATTTAGAATTTTGGTATTATTTATATTTTTTGTTTAATTTTTCTTAGTAGGAACCCTATTTTTTTTACAGCACTACCAATTCGAGCCAACACCGCAAGGAAGAGTCAGTCCCACCAATTTCGTTGCACGAATCACGTCATTCGTGTCATCTCTTTCTTTTATCTTTTGTTGCACCTTAAGGACAATGTGCTGAATAAAGTGTAGGGGTGATAAAACATTTTTAAATTTTGTTTTCTTAGTTTTAGTAGTTTTTAAAATTTTTATTTTACATGTTTTCTATTTGCTTGAGCTTGCAGGGATACAAGTGATTGGGTAGGAGCATGTTAATAGGATTTTGTGAATAAATTATAAATTTAGTTTGATAATAATTTAGTCTAAATTTCTAATTTTGGACTACTTAGTTCAATTTAGTTTCATAATAATTGCAAAAATACAATTGATAGGTCAGGAGCATGTTAATAGGATTTTGTGAATAAATTATAAAGTTAGTTTGATAATAAATTATTCTAAATTTCTAATTTTAGGCTACTTAGTTCAATTTATTACATTGTAAATAGATTTAAGATGTTAAGTATACCACATGATAAATAGGTAGATAAATAGCATGCATTCTTAATTGACTTATAGGCTGTAGAAATTGATAGACTTGGCCGATTTAATCCATGAATAGAATTTATTTAGGGATGACCTAAGGCATTGTTTGGTAGACAATTTTTCGAGCCAAAAAGTTATCCCGTAAATATTTTCCATAGTTCCTATTTTAAGCCTTAATCCATTTTCTTGATGAACAAAAAATAAAACCCTAAGACTAAAGAATTTTCTATTTGATCCTTTATTTCTTGGTACTTGAACAGATTTAGATGTCTGATCATTGATATTAAGGGATTAAGTGTATATATCTCGGTGGTTTCAAAAAAAGAGAAAAAAATTTGAGTGAACTAAGGAATTGTATGGTATAGTGAGTATAAAATTTTTGAGCTTGTAGAAAAATAAGGCAAAATGCCAAGTCGAGAAAATCTCGAAGAAAAAAATAAAATCAAAACAAAGTGAGTTGGAAAAAAATTATGCTCACATTTGTTCAAAAAGAAAAAAATTTACAAGGTCGGATGATTGTTCTCATGAATACTATACAATGCCTTAGTAAATAGAGAGATAAGGAAGGTGAGAGAAGTGATATAACGTGGTGAGTTCTATGTATAGCTAAGGGAGTATCAGGGACAATACAATGTGCCAAACTACTTTCGTGCTTAGCTGTTTTATCGAACTTGTTCTTGGAATTCTAACCCAACTTAAGTCGCAGAACATTATAAACCGAAAAGTCATATATGAATTAGGTAGTACCTTAAATGAATGAAATTGTGCCAAGGATTGATATTTTTACCGCTTATATTCCTTTGAACATAATTGTATATTTATATATTTGTTTTGATGGAAATCTATACTTAACATTCTTTTGTTTGTTTGTTTTGTAATTTAGTGAACTAACCCATCTAATTTTAGAAATTGCGAGTTAATTGCATATCATGCTAGAGTTATATATTTATTTACATTACCTTGTTAATATACTTTTGTCCAATTTCCTATATCAAGCTAGTTCAAGTATATTTTCTTTTCTTTGCATGTTTATTTCTTGTTTTCAATTTAGTTTGTTTTTAGTTTTTATTTTGTTTTATTTAGTTTGCTTGAGGACAAGCAAAGACATAAGTGTAGGCGTATTTGACTTGCCGTTAAATGTAATAATTATTTTGGTCTATTTCTACATTTAAGGAGCTTGTTTTCTAGGCAATTTAGTATTTAATATTATATTTTCAATACTTAGATTAAATATTAATAAAAATAAGTGTTTTAAACATATTTTGTGAGTGTTGTGACCTATTAGGCTAACACGGGTCTTAGGTAGTGCTAATATATGTAATTGAATGTGTAGGATGATGATTTATATGCCCAATTGATGTGGGAGCAAGAGACAAGTGATGCACAATCTTTCCGAGATGTCAAAGTATGAAATGAACCAAAGAAGGCGTGGAACACCTAATTTTTTGTACCATGCAAGGCCTATGGCACGACATAGGCCAACGTGCTACCCAAGTCTTCTAAGGCTATTTTCGTTTGAACAATTAACTTCATAAAAATATGTAGGACATGTCAAAAACCTAATTCAGGCTACCAACACTTCTATAAATAAGACCTTAGGGGGTTTGATGTAACTAAGTCGTTTTAAATGCACTTAAAAGCCCTAGTAGTTTAGGAGTAGGATTAGATTTAGTTTTCTTTCAGTTTCATAAACTCTTTGTTTTTCATCTTGCAATTAGTTTTAATCCAAGATTTATTTTATAATATTGAAGTATTTCAGTTATTTCTTCTTTGCAAATGACAATTGTTAATTATTCTAATCGAGAGATTCGTTACTCCGTGCTCTACTTGACACAAAATCTAGGATTATTCTAATCTCTTTTCTCTTTTGATTCAATCTTGTTTTTTTTACATGTTTTATTCAATTGAGATGAAGATTATGAATAACATGAATGGCTAAACCCCCTTAAGGTAGATTAATGAGTGATGGGGACATGATTAATAAAGGATTTAGGGTTTCTCGAGAGGACTACTACGTATAGATTATGCATTCCTAAACCCTAAGCTTGACAACCCTAGGAAGTTATCATAGGTTAAATGAGATTGGGAGATAAATTTAGCCAAATAAATCGTAGTTTGTCATGGTTAAGAAAGTAAGGTCGGAAGATAAGCAAGTATCAACCAATCAATTAATTAGTTAAAGGCCAAAAGGTAATAATTGGTTAATTGATAGCTAATCCACCCTAAAACCCTAATCGAAAGTTAATTATAACACCTCTAACCTGTATCCGTCGCCAGTAAGGGTTACGAGGCATTACCTGACGATGTACATTTTCCATGAATTCATATGTTCCTAAGAGCAAGTTCAAATACAAGCATGTATATATAAGTCATTATACTAAAATAATAAACCAAAATACAAATTAAACCTTACATAAATAAGAACGAACAAACCATACACCCATTATATGACCCCATTATACTGAGCACCTCAACGTGGTGTTCTTATAACTAAAATGAAATATAAGCTAAGTATACATAACCCTGTTTATATAAAAAAAAAACAAATTTCTATATTAGGCCGGATGCACCAAAAACAATGTGGTACCTTCACTGTATACTTATGCATCAATAAACAAAGCTCAAACAATTTATCATAAATTGCATCTGAATACCTAGTTTGTTGATTAAGTACGTAGGCCTCACGAAATTATAATGTGGCTTAACATGCTTTTAATGCTGTGATAAATTGTGCACATAATACTTCATTATTACGTACCATTTAAGCAAACCCTAGCTATGTTCAACTTGGATCATGTGAATGCAAGTACTCATAAATGCGTTTTTGTTGATTTCAACTCAAAATATCAAATCGGACATCACATTTATACCGACTTTAACTCAGCTAATAGGTACTTACGTTATTTATAAAGCAAGCCTAATCAAGAAAGAACTATAGCCGAACATGCCATTTATAAAAGGATATAAGTCAAGACAATTTTTGCATTAATTACAAAGAGTGGCCAAATCATACTGTTACCTGCACATACATATATATTTATATCCAGCATAAACCTAATGCAACAAAAATAGTATAGGTCCTAATTTATCTCATGTATGACTGAATCACATTCATCATTTACAATATTTCCAAGTCATTTCACAAATAGAAATACATCACGTAAACGACATGCATTAGGTTAAATAAACTCATTTCATTTCCTTACCTATTCGGTTGGCGTAGGTTATTAGCACATGCTTGCAATTATACAAGTATTTAACAAGTTTGTATCGCCGTATGCATGCATATAATAATGGCCTAATCGACTTGTCCATGACACATCCGAATCTATCAACTAACCACAATCACATACACATAGCATAAGTCATAATTAGCTATAGCACCTTGAGTGATAACCGAAAGGAACTTAGATCATAGCCCCACAAAATTGAAATTAGGCATGAAAATTAAGCCATTTTCGCATGACTTTTAAACATACATCTCCCAAAATAAACCATTTTCAAAGCTAGCTTATACATGCCATAGCTTGAGTTTAACTTATAAGGTACCAAAATAGTAGATAGTGTGATAAACTTTGACGACAATCCCCGAGCTCAAAGCTTGACTTCAAAATCTATAAAACAAAAACACAAATATACCTAGAGTAAGCTAACATAGCTTAGTAAGTAATAAGAAAATAATCAACTCCATAGTATGGTCTATTCATATTAACTAAATGAATTACACTGATATTATCATGCATGACCTTAAACCTATGATTTCCGCAACTTACGCATTTTTCATAGTCAACTACCATCAAAGTCGAATACTGACAGGGTCATTTAACATAATATTAATCATCTACCAACCAAGTAGTCATAATGGACCTTACATCCATTACTCCTATACCTATACTCAATAATCATAAATTTACATCACATATGTATATTACCTAAATGGCCAAATATACCCAATCATATATCCACATACTTAGCAACATTTCAATGGTTCACAAACTATATATATCCACAAGCCAAATATATCCACTTCAAACATATATATATATATATATATATATATATATATATATTTATTTATTTCCTTTACCTTGTACATGATTCGCAACAAATATTTATAATACTTACTTACCTTGTCTTGATGTACACATTAGGTTAATTCATACTTGGTCTCCTGACCTGTTTTACACAATCTGAACACAATTTTACCTTTGCCCGATGAACCATTCGGAATTGGGTAGGACACTCAGATAATCACATATATGATACAATGCCAACGTCCCAGACGTGGTCTTACATGTAGCTACAAATCGATGCCACTGTCCCAGACAGGGTCTTACTCGCACACATATATCGGAATCACATATCGATGCCATGGTCTTATTCGCACACATAAATCAGAATCTTATGTCATGACACATGTATGCTAACTATTCCTAAGGTTCATACGGGGCTTTCGGACGTCGTAACACAGTCGAAACAAATTCGGAAACTTTGAATTTAAGCCTACTCACATTTGGCCATAATGTATAATAATTCATATTTTTCATTTCAGCGTGTAAATTTAACATTTAATTAAATATAAGAACACCTATTTGCTTATGTACTTACCTCGGACAATGAAAAACGGAACAGGACAACTAGTTGACAACTTTAGCTTTCCCCCTATCCAAATCTGATTTCTTTGGTTCTTGATCTAAACATATTCAAATTAAGCCCATTCAAACATATATTCATTCAATTTAGTCTAAAAACACACAAATGGGAAAATTACCATTTTACCCCTGACATTTATAATTTTTACAATTTAGTCCCTAATGTACAAAACACAAAATATGCAAAATTCCCTATACCCATGTTTGGCTGAATATTCCTAGTACTCATACAAGTCCACACATTTCATTTATTTCACATTTTAGTCTCTCAAATTATTATTTTGCAATTTAATCCTAATTACTCAAATTCATCAAAAACTCCTATACAATATATGTTAATCTAAAACATATCTTTCATATTTCATCATCAAACAACAAAAATCACAAGCTCTCATCAATGGTATAACTCAAAATATTCATCAAAATTCAAAATTTAAGCATGGATTTTGTAGTACTCGAAGCAACAATCTCAAAAACGTAAAAATTATCAAAAACCGACTAAAAACAAACCTTGGATTAAGCTAGAGAGAAGGCCGAACTAGGTTTTCTTCTTTCTTTCTTCTTGTTTGAAGGTTTTGGCTATGGAGAGTATGTTTTTAAGCACTAATATTATTATATCATATAATATATTATATATACAAACATATTATTATCATTTGTTTTCCTATTTTACCCTTTTAAATTTAATGACCAAACTTATGCATTAAGGGCACATTCGGCCATCACTAAACCCAAAAGATTAATTTCAACATAACTACCTCCATTTAGAAAGCCATTACCAATTCAGTCCTTGTACTTTAAACTAGCTAATTTCCAATTTACGCGATTAAGTCCTTTTATTAAATCGAACACCTAGACGACAAAATTAAATCACGAAATTTTTATAGATATAAATTCACACAAAATAAACACAGAAAATAATTTTTAAATATTTTTCTGACTCGGATTCGTGGTCCCAAAACCACCGTTTCGATTAGGGTCTAAATCGGATTGTTACATTAATTACAAACTCTAAAGCGAGTTAATCTTGCTGATTGGTCTTATCTATTTAGTCATTTGTTTATTTATTTTAGTTATTTAATTTCTCTTATTAATCTCTTTTATAACCCGTCATAATATAAGATTTAATTTTTACTATTTATACTTATTACTGTAAAAAGATTTTCTTTATATTTATTTCATCCTCACTTGGGTATGATCCTCGGAATACTTTCTGTGTTCCATTGTATAAAATAATTATATTACAAGTTGACCCGTATACTTGCGGACACCGTCGATTTATACTATAAATGATAATACGTTTATAGGCAGACACTATGGTATTCAACATTTTGACTGACTATGGTTTTTTGAGCTTTAAGCTCCCTTTATGTTGCAAATTTCCATTTTCTTTTTTTGGATATATTATAGAGGTGTTTGATCGTTAAGGCTTAAATTTTTATATTTAAGATTTTCATTCAAGTTGTGAATTTTGGAAAAATTCAAAGTCAGCCCTCTCTTTATTTTTGTACATAAAAATATGATTATTTATTCTATATAGATATTTAAGATCATTCTTTTGAAATTGGAATAATTTTGAAGCGGAATGATGATGATGATGATGATAATTGTTATTGTTAAGTGAGCAGCAAATGGAAAAGAGAAAGTTTGAGAGGAAATCAACTGGTTTATTTAATAAGCAAAAAAGTCTTTTTAAGTAAGTTGTACAACTAACAAAGAAAAATAGAAATATGCAAAACTAACTCCTAAAATCTTGGAAAGCATATCAACTTAAATTGAATACTAACTGTTGCCTATAAACCAGGTCATAATAAACTACTACAAATATCTAACAAACCATCCCTTAAACTAATATTAATTTCTAATATCAGTTTAAACTAAGAACTTTCTGCCTTTCTAACTCCAAGCATTTGTCGCAACTTTTGAAATGCTTTAATTTTAAGAGCCTTCATAAATATGTTTGCGATTTGATCCTCACTCCTGTAGTAGACTATGTAAATCTCTTCATTATTCACACGGTCTCTCCAGAAGTGATATCGTACATCAATATGTTTACTTCTCTCATGCAAAATAGGATTCTTGGACAGCTTTATGGTTGAACTATTATCACAGTAAATAAGAGTAGGCCCTTTTTGTTTGAAATGAACTTCTTCAAGAAGCTTTCTTAGCCAAATGGCTTGGCAGACACATGCTGATATAGCTACAAGTTCTGCTTTAGTTGTTAACAAAGTGACAATTGGTTATTTTTGTGATGACCATGAAACAGCTCCTAACCCCCATTTTAAAGACATAACTAGATGTACTTTTCCTATCATCTTGGTCTCCTGCGTAGTCATTATCTGTAAACCCAATCAAATATGATTTTTCTCCTCTCTTATACTAAATTCAATAGTCAATTGTACCTTACAAATATCTAAGGATTCTTTTTTCTGCTTGGAGATGTATTTCTTTTGGACATTCCATGAATCTACAAATTAGACTTACAACATGCATTATATTTGGCCTTGCCGTAGTAAGATACATCAAGCTTCCCACAATTTGCTTGTACAAAGTATTGTTAACGTCTCTTCCATTTTAATCTTTTACCAACTTTAAACTTGTCTCTGCTTGTGTGTAAACTAGATTGCAGTCTGCCAGTTGAAACCTTCTTAGAATATCTTGCACATACCTCCTTTGAGAAATAAAAATACCTGCATCTGATTGAACAACCTCTATACCCAAGAAATAATGCATTCTTCCAAGATCAGACATGTTAAATTTAGCCATCATAGATTTTTTAAACTTTTCAAACATAGTTTGATCATTCCTAGTAAACAATAAATCATCAACATACAGGCATACCATCAACATTTTCCCATCATTTTCCATTTTTACAAAAAAAAATGTATACTCATAAGGACATTTCTGAAAATCATCTTTCAGAAAATAAGCCTCAACACGACTATACCAAGCTCGAGGGGCTTGTTTAAGTTCGAACAAAGCCTTTTTTAACCTATACACTTTATGCTCTTTCCCAATCTTAATATAGCAAGGAGGTTGTTTAACAAATACCAACTCATTCAAATCTCCATGCAAGAATGCCAACTTGACATTTAGTTGAAAAATTGGCCAAGGATTTTGAGCAGTCAAAGCGATTACCAACCTGATCGTGTCATGCTTGGCAATTAGAGCGAATACCTCATTGTAATTAATGCTAAGCTCTTGGTTGTAGCCTTTCGCTACCAAGCGTGCTTTGCACTTGTCAACTTCACCATTCTCCTTCAATTTCATCTTATAGACCCACTTCACATCGATAGTTTTATGTCCTCTTGGAAGCTCAACTAACTCCCAAGTTTGGTTTCTTTCAATGGCAGAAATTTCATCATTCATTACTCTCCTTCATTTAGACTGTTTAACTGCATCTTTAAAAGTTACAGGATCATAATCTGTAAAAAGAGCAAAATATGTAAGTGGGTCTTCGAATTAGTTGATCCTTGTCACTTCATAGTCCATCATCCATGCGGGTCTTCTTCTTAGACGTGGTGATGTTGGTTCTGTTGCAGTGACAAGCGTCGTTTTGCTTATCAAAATAAAATAAACCTCTTCAAAAATAAAATAAAAAGGTAGAATAGTGGAAGAGGGTCAATCCACAGGGAGTTTAATGGAATTCAGGATTAAATTTCTTGTTCCCGACCTAGGAGCTAAAATAGAGAGTAAAAAAATGGGTGTGATTTGAGAAGTAACAAGGAAATAAAATAAACAAGTAAAATTGCAAAGAAAGATGTATTAAAATAGAAGCAGTAAAATAAAGAAAGTGAAAGACTAAGTTGAATAATCACAAGTATAAGAATCGCCTCGAGCTAGTTTCATCAATTCCCACGATCATCGAAAATAGATTTTTGCTTCGGGATTCATGTCGGTTACAGTCTACGAGGCCCAACCCATCGTAACTTGCTTTTCTCTCATGTAACCGATCTTCCCAAGTCTATCTTCGAAAGGCGATTCTTAAGTAAATCAGCCATGTCTATCGCCGTTAAAATACTTAGTTTTAAAACTGGAAAAGCTCGGCTCGAAAGTTGTCTCACCGAGAATCGTTTTCGATCTCGTCTTTCCTTAGCGAACCGCTGCTAAGAGTGTTCATAGGAAGTCGAAATGCCACAGGCCGATCCTTCTTCCCAACTATATAATTAAACGATTTCAGACCAATGGATCCCTTTTGATTTGAAAAACGTTTAAAAATTTTAGTAAGACAGATTGCCAAACTATCTAAGCAAAAAGACGAAAATGTAACCCGAAGGGATTTAAGCAATATTCAATTCTCACGCATGGAATTGATTCGTACTAGCTCTTAGCTTGAGAAAAATTAGATTATCATGCTTAACATGTTTTGATAATGTAAAAACATAAAATAAATTAAAAGAAAGAAGAAATAAAACAAAAGAAAAAAAATTTATTGAAAATGAAAACAAAGTAGCAACAAGAACTAAGACAAGAGATGTGATTCTTAGCCTTACCCAAAGGTGGGTATTTATAGGCTTCAAATTCCAAAACAACAAGGAAACTAATCAAAAAAAAGATAAGATAATATCCTAAAATTATAAAAATGAAATCCAAAATCCCCCAAATCACGTCAATAGATCAAATGAGTTGTTTTTAGAATATTCCCCGCGTTGACTTTTGATCTGCCATGTCAGATCCATGTCGTGCCTAGCGTCGTGCCCACGACTCCAGCCACGACAGAAAAAAATTGCAGATTACATCCTTTTGTTGCCATTTCCAGTATTGGGCTCACTACACAAGAAATAAATCAAATGCAACCAATTAAGTAGTGAAAAGTTCACAAGACAAAGGAATTAGCAAGCAAAAAGTGTCAATATAAGAGTACATCATGCAGCTTTAGGTGAGCTTTGAATTATTGCTTGCTCATGAGGCGGCTACAAATTATCCTCAACTTGCAACTCTAAACCTTCTCCATCAAAATCTACTACAATATTCTATTGAACTTCTATTGTATCCTAATCCTAGAAATTTTCTTCATCAAAAATTACGTCTCAACTTCTATTTTTCTCCTTTGTCTTCCAACTTCTTTCTTTTCTAATCAGGAACATGGGCATAAGCAATACACCCAAAAATTTTGAAATGACTAACATCAGGTCTTCTTCCGCTCCATGCCTCTTCCAGTGTCATATTCTGAACGACAAAAGTTGGACATCTATTTAGAATATGAATGCTCTAATTGACAGCTTCTGGCCAAAACATCTTTGGAACTCTGCCGCATTGCAATAAACTTAGCACCATATTAAAGATCGTTCAATTCTTTCTCTCAGATATGCCATTCTACAGCAGTGTGTAGGCTACTATTAATTTCATTTTAATGCCTTGCTCTTCACAATAATTTGTGAATTCATGTGAATTATATTCTCCTCTACGATCAGTCTATAGTACTTGTATCAGATGTCATGCTTCTTTCTCAACTATTGCTTTATAAGTTTTGAAAGTTGTTAAATCTTTAGACTTTTCCTACAAGAAGTAAACCCAGGTTTTTCTACTCGAGTCATCAATGAAGGTGATATGATATCGTTTACCTCCATTAAAAACGAGATTAATTGGCCCACAAATATCAGAGTGCATTATCTCCAATGGTTTTCTTACTCTCTCAGATTTCTAGTTTGAAAATGGTTCTTGATGTTTCTTACTGAGAACACATTCCTCACATACATATGCAAGACCAGAAAGATGTGGGAGACAAGCTACCATTTTCTTTTCTTGAAGCAGTTGTAAACCTCCAAAACTAATATGATCATAACGAAAATGCCACAACTGCACTTGATCGGTCGAACTAGCTGCATAACATGATTGAATAGAATGATTGAGATAGAGAGAAAACATTCGATTCGCCGTTATAGTAACTTAAGCGATTAATCCTAATTTGTCATCTAGGACTCAGCATACCCCATTCTTGATTATGATCTCATAACCCTTCCTTACAGTTGGCCAATATAGCAAGACAATACAGCACTGAATAAACCACATAACTAAACTTTGGTGTTAATAAGAAGAGAATTTTTTTGCAACAACCACATCCTCTATTCTCTCCCCAAATGTTCTCATCTTGTTGACGATCGCAATCGTTCTTGAGAAAAAGTCAGAGACGGACTCCCCAAACTTCATCTAATGAATTTCAAACTCTGAACAAAATACTTGAAGCTGTTGCCTCCTTACTCTAGTTGATCCTTGGAATTTCTTTTCCATCGAATCCCAAATTTCCTTTGATGTATCTTTGCAAAGGATTGTCTTCAAGGCTGAACGGTCAATCGCTTGGAAAAGATATTTCTTCGCCTTAAGATCCTTTAATTTCAAAGTGTCAATTTATGTTTTCCGTGCATCTGTTATTGCTGTGCCCTCAGCCAACTCCGGTATTCCTACAAAAACAACTTGCCAGTACTCCTTAGATCTGATAAAATTTTCCATCAACATACTCCAATGATCATAGTGACCATCGAAGCAGGGAATCGTTGGTTGTACAAAATTATCAGAGACCATGTTTTTAAACTATCGTTCACCTTTTTTTTACACAGCTTTGATATCACTGTTACTATTAAGTGAGCAGCAAATATAATAGCAGATGGAAGAGAAAATGTTTGGGAGGAAATCAACTTGTTTATTCAATAAGCAAAAAACCTTTTTAAATAGGCTATACATCTAATAAAGAAAAATAAAAATGTGTAAAACTAACTCCTATAATCTTGGAAAGTATATTAACTTCAATCAAACACTAACTATAGACCAGGTCATAATAAACTAGTTCAAATATCTAACAATAACTTTTTATTTGTAGTTTATATTTGTTGGGTTGAATAATAAAAATTGAAAGATAAGGCTTAGATTCTGGAATTTGAGTTGTGGGTGAACTAGTTAATAAGATGAATATGGAGAAGATGAAGAAGGAAAGAGAAGAAGAGATGATATTTTTAATTTAATTTAATTTAATTTTTATTTAATATTAATTTTAAATGTTTTTATTTGATTGAAAATGTTGCATATCATAATTTGATTGATTCAAGGTTTTTTTATGAGAGTTAATAGTTAGACTAAAAGTAGCAACAGTATCATAGTTTAAGTATCACTTTTGACATAAAAAAGTTTATGTACTAACTTGAGAAAAATGATATAATTTAAGTACCAAAGATTAAGCCAAATAAAAATAAAATACATAATAAAAAAGATATAAAATTTAAAAAATAAATATCAAATTAAAAATAAATAGATATCAATGATATAATTTTATTTTTCAAATCCTACATATTTTTTAATCACAATTAATTATTTCTTTTATATATTTTTAAATTTTTATTTCCTACTTCAAGTTATATATCAAAAGAAAAAGATATTTTTATGCGAAAAAGATTATTTATTAAACATTAAAAAAATAGTAGATTGATAAGATGTTAATTTGCATGGCATTTTGTGTCTAATTTGGTTTATTTCGGAATTGGTCCCTGCTGACTTAGTGTTTTTATGTTTCAATCTTGTCAGGGAAGCAATTGGAACGCTAAAAGTAAACAACAAGCTAAAAAGGATCAAATTGAGACACAATCATTGAAATGGGGCCAAATAAAAAATGTGGAGAAAGCCAAGGACTCATTTGATTTTTTTGACTTTGTAAAAGCCAAGAATAGAAAAAAATCTTATTTTATTTATTTATTTTTATTTAATTTTATGTTAAATTAGTTAAGGCTAAAATTAGTAAATTCTATGTATATAAATAAGGCATTAATGTTCTTAGGAAGATCATCACCTAATTCTATATCTGACTTCAATTTGGAATTAAATAGAATTATTTTCTTTTTTTCTTTCAAATTGGCGTGAGGATATGATTACATTCATTTCAATTTCTTTGTTCTTTCAAAATTCGTTCAATTGCGTTACAAGTCCTTTCATTCCCCAATTTCCTCCATTATCATCAAACCACCTTTCATAACCAAAAAAATATGATTAAATCCATGCTTCACTAAATTCTATCTTAGTTTTAGGCCAGTGCTCTTTCTGGTTGGGAACCGTGAGATATGTATTCGTGCTAAAAATCTTTCCAATCGGTATTCACTTTTCTCCTAAGTATCGAGATAGAAAACTCATCCCTTAAACTCTATTTCAAGTTAAAAAGTGCACGTTGGGTTGGAGTCATGTTTGCTGACGATTGGAGAAACGAGTCGGTCGTGCTGTATTCGGATCTCCAAGAACAAATCAAGGAAGAGGTGATGGGGTTTAAACGACCCACACGGTTGAGGCTGTTAATTCGAGTTGGGTTCTTTAGAGAGCAAGGCTGCTAGAATCTTGAATCGAGAACACATGTATCTCGGTTAGATAATAGGTAAGGGTTGATTTGCAGGTCGTACCGGGACCAGCTACAAGAGGAAAAATTGTTGGTTTGGACATTTTTAACCACTATAACTAGCTTATCGTTTAAAGGAGAAAATCAATTTTTGAGGGTTGGTTCTTAATCCGAAATCTACTGAGTCTAGGGTTAAGGCTTATTATATTTGATTACAAAATCCGAATTTAATTTCCTATTTAATTTCTAATTTATTTAATTATTTATTTAAGCTGTTTCAATTACTTAGTTTCTAAACATTCCAAACTCCCCTAATTTATTTGTTTATTTTCTTTACAGGTTCGTTTGGAGTCGTGGGCCTGACTTTTGCCACGACTTTTGACACGATAAAAATTCTGATCACAACTTAAACGCAGAAGTTGATTATAACATCCAATCCCTATGGACTCGACCCTACTACCATTCTTTACTACTATTTAGAGTTATTTTTGTAGGAATTATTTTTGGTGGTTTCAACGCCAATTAAATTTTGGCGCCGTTGTTGGGGATTGGAGATATTTTTTTTCTAATTTTTGTTTGCTTACCTTATGACCAGATCAGAACAGGGAACTCTAGAGTTTGAACCAAAAATTGAGAAATTGGCCCAACAAATGCGGAGAGAAGCCATTTGACATGGTAAATGATGAAATCCCAAATTCGAAACCATATCGTACATCGAGGAAATTTTCTCGTTCGACAAACCAAACGAGATGGTTGAACAGATGATACGCCAACTCATTGCGGCATCGGATGAACAACCCTTATGTATAACCTATCCGACGGGAGGAACGTCATTCAAGTTAAAGTCAGGTTTGATCCATTTACTACCCAATTTCCATGGATTACAGAATGAAAATCCACACACCCACCTTAAAGAGTTCCATATAGTGTGCACAAGCATGAAGCCTCAGGGAGTAACCGAAGACCAAATCAAACTTCGTGCTTTTCCTTTCTCATTAGCCGACTCTGCTAGAGATGGCTATTTTATTTACCACCGGGATCTGTCAACACATGGTTTGACATGTCTCGTTTGTTTCTTCACAGGTTCTTCCCCGCAGCTCGAGCGGTCGAACTAAGGAGGGGCATCGTAAGAATCCATCAGAAAGAGACTGACTCGCTCTATGATTACTAGGAGCTATACAAAAAGTTGTGTGAAAGTTGCCTACAACATGGACTGATTGAACAATCACTCTTACAGTATTTTTATGAAGGGTTACTCTCGATAGAAATGAAAATGATAGATGTTGCAAGTGGAGGGGCACTAGTTAATATGACTTCTTACAGAGCATGAGAGTTGATTTTGACAATGGCTACTAACTCTCAACAATTCCGATCGACCACAGAACCCACAAGACGGGTTCATTGGTTAAGTTCTCTATCTTCAGAAGATAAAATCGATAAATTAACTAATGTTGTTCAAACTTTTCATACAGATGAAATGGCCCCAGCATGATTGTGTGGAATTTGCTCTAAGCCAGATTAAAACTGATCATGGGTAGGGCCGGGCCCAAACAAAATTTTAGGCCTGAAAATTTGTCCAAGCCCAGTCCAAAATAAAATTGCTAAGCCCAAGCCCGACCCGGCGCAACCTATATTAAAATTTTTTTAGCTTATTTTATTAAATAAAAAAATTTAAAATATAATAAATCAAATACATTTAAAAACATAAAAATAAATATTAAAACAAATAAAAAATTATATTAAAATAATTCTTAAAGTAATACACAAATTGAAAATATAATAAAAAGTTATTATATTTAAAATTTAAAATGATTAAAAATAAAATCAAATATAAATTATTATATAATTCAGGCTAGGCCCGGGCTAAAAAAAATCTTGCTCGAGGCCCGACCCATTTTTTAAACGGGCCTCGTTTTTTTATCCAATCCCATTTTTTTAGCCTATATTTTTGCCCAAACTCTTCCATTTTTTGGGGCGACTTCGGGTCGAGCCAGGTGGCTAGGCCTATGATCAGCTCTAAGCCAAACTATCAGACGAACTTATGTTCGATTCTACATGAGGATTCGACAGAACAAACAAATGTTGTTAGGAACTTTCCAGGACCACCCCAAAGGTGATATGACCCCTACTCGAACTCATATAATGTGGGGTGGAAGGATCACCCAAATCTAAGTTATGGGTCGAATCCTCATTTCAATAAATCTTACCAACAAAGACCACCTTTGAATCAAAAATTACCACCCCCAAAGTCATCTTTGGAAGTCATAGTGGAAAGGCTAGCCAATTGTATTGAAAAGTTTCAGCAAAAGACTAAAATACATTTGCAGGAGTTAGATAAGCAAGTGAGCAAACTTGTGCTCACGGGTAGTCGTTTGGAGTCCCAAGGTAAGCTGCCATCCCAAACTGAGCCTAATTCTTGACACAATGTAAGTGTTATGACGTTGAGGAGTAGAAAGGTTTTAAAGCCCATACTTGGCACAAGTCGTGCCCATGACTCTAGTTGAGATAAGGAGAAAATTGACATAGAGGCTCTAGTGGAGTCAACACCACAAAAATCATTTGCAGTACTACCTCCATTTCCTGTAAGACTAATCCAATGCAAGAAGGAAAGAGAAGAAAAATAAATCCTCGACACCTTTCGAAAGTTAGAAATCAACATACCTCTTCTTGATATGATTAAATAAATTCTACGATATGCAAAATTCTTAAAAGAATTATACACAAGTAAGAGGAAGCTCTTGGGAAATGAAAAGGTGAGTGTCGGAGAAAATGTCTCTACCATTTTACGAAGGAAAATACCACCTAAATGTAAGGACCAAGGTATGTTTTCTGTATCTTGCAAAATAAGTAGCGTCGGTATTAAAAAAGCCATGTGTGACTTAGGCGCATTAATTAATGTTATGCCTTTGTCAATTTATAAACTACTTAATGCGGGTCCTTTGAAAGAAACAGGTGTAATTATTTAGCTTCTAGATAGATATGTAGTCCATCAAGAAGGAGTGTTAGAGGACGTTCTTGTTAAGGTAAACAAATTGATATTTCCTGCAGACTTCTACATTATCAACATGGAAGATGACAACTCGGCCAATTCATCTAACATACTTTTTAGGAGACCATTCTTGAATACTGCGCAAACGTAAATTGATGTTTGGAGTGGAACAATCACCATGGAATTTGACGGTGATGTGGTTAGGTTTAATGTTTATGAGGATATGGGACATCCTAATGATAAGTTACAAATCATGCCTTGCAGGAATGTAGATCTCGATGTTAAGTAAGAGAAATTATCGATGATCCAAAAACTAATATGTGAAGATGTCATGAAAGCCTCGAAATTAGAACTTAAACCGTTTCTAGACCGTACAAGGATTCCAATAGAGAAGAATGCAAAGATGAACGGAGAAGCTCAAAGACACCTCAATCCACTATTGATTGGAGAATTTGGGAAAGGCTTCAAGGATAGTGGAAAAGGGTCAAAACCTTTCTGCAAGAACATCCAAGTGCACAAGATGGAAAAATTAATTCTCAATAAGCTAAACGGATAACATTTAAGGTCATCAAGCTAACGACATTAAATAAAAGTGCTTTTTGGGAGGCAACCCAAATTTATTTTTTAATTTATTAAATTTTTTTGAATTTCAGTTTAATTTGCCACTTCCAAGTCGCTCGCAGCACTAATCCGTCTAAGACTGGGGATCACTTGTACAGATAAACAGAGGGGTTAGTTTACGAAAACTAAGTGTGTAATCCCTTAACAAACAAACAATCAATCATATAGTAGATAAATGCAGTTTGGGCCTGAGCCCATTACATTATCAGTATCAGTTGGGCCTTAGCCCATAACAGTATTAGTTAGGCCTTAGCCCATAACAGTATAAGAAATTAGTATGCTGTATGCAGAATACATGTTTTTCCCAACCAACCCTGTACACCATCTCCTATCTAACCCTGCACTCATGTGGGGAATAAATTACCCACCCATCCTTACACTCCAAAGTTAGTACCAGTTGCAGCACTAAATAGTTTTGCAGCAGAGCTACCAGTAATATAAGCGGTATAAAGCCATCAGTAGGTCCACAGTCGTCTTGGACGACCTGTGCAACTTTAACAGTAAGTAACATAAAGTCATCAGTAGGTCCATAGTCATCTTGGGCGACCCGTGCAACCTTAACAGTATAGTACACTTCCTCTAATACAATAACCTATCCCCATGCAATGTCATGCATAGCATTCATAATATCATCCATGTATGCAACATATATAAAATAGCATGCTCGATTATAGTCATACATATCATAAGGGCATAACAGTTATTTCATCACATAGGGCGTAATAGTCATTTTATCACATAGGGGCATGATAGTCATTTTACCTAATAGAGGTATATCGGTCATTTTGCCTTATAGGGGCATAATAGTCAATTTACCTAATAGGGGTATATCAATCATTTTGCCTTATAGGGGCATAACAGTCATTTTACCTAATAGGGGTATATCAGTCATTTTACCTTATAAGGGTATAGCAATCATTTTACCTAATTGGGGTATATCGTTCATTTTACCTTATAGGGGTATAGCATTCATTTTACCTAATAGGGGTATATCGATCATTTTACCTTATAGGGGCAAAATAGTCATTTAACCAGTTTAGGGACCAGGTATACTTACTAACCCATTAGTAGGTCCACAGTCGTCTTGGGCGACCCGTGTAACCCTTAACAGTCAAACAGTGCAAATAGGCCCAAAGCCTATTATGAAGCCCACACGCTCGTGTGGCCCACGAAGCCCAGAAATGACTTTGGTCTTGTGAATGACACAGCCGAGTCCAATCTCTTCCACTCATTTGTGTAGTTTACCCGTGTGGGGCCCATAAGCCCGTGGGGCCCACACAGCCCAATTCGGCCATAGTGGCCTTTACAGTCAAATGCCTACATTTCATACATACAAATTGCCACACGAGTAAGCATATGCTCGCGTAGCGCCAATTGTCATAATTTCGGCTTTTAGTCGATTTACGATATTAACAGTGTGATTACATACCTGATTGCGGAAGTGTGTGAGAAATCCAAGAGCTCCCAAAGCCTACACTCAATCAATACTTTCCATTAATCAATTGACCCAAAGGATTAACATCTCCTCTTACACTTATCTCAAAATACTCACTGTACTTACTTTGATTAAATGAATGTGGCTTAGCCCACTTAAACCGCTGCCTAAGGCTACTCACACGCCCCTTATTGACAATCTGCACTACCAGTAAAATCCATTAACCTCAAATATTACTGCTCGCATAAACCATTTGAAACAACGTATATCACTTATCCAAAATGCAAAGCTGGATATAGGGAAGGGAAATAGTCTGCCTATTACCCTCCAAAATGATCACCCGCTACCACAGAAGTAAAAGCTTAGCACAACACACCCCACCAAAGCCAACAGAGAGCAAAGAAGAACCGGCACAGTGGGAAAAAATAGCAGTATTCGGTTAAGAAGGGACAAAAGATATTCGGCTTAAGCTGTGAAAAAGGGAAGCCTGATGTAAAGAGTAGAAAAGGAGTAAGAGAAAGGGACTGATATCCGTGATATGAAGTAATAAAATTTATAAAGAACTTGATCACACCAAAACTAACTAATATCACGACGTTTAAGGCAAGCGCACCTATCGAACAGTAGTATAGCTTAGTGGCAAGACCGAGTTATCGTACCCAAGGGAACCAAAAATACTATTACTTACTTCCTTTCTATTATCTAGCCTAAGAATAAAAGAGGGGTTTGTTTAAACTAATTCTAAAACTAACTAAGAAAAGCACAAAGAGTAAAATTAGGAAAACTTTTAGGGAAAAGCTGATTGATATGGACAATACTTAAGGGGGAATCCACCTAGACTTCACTTGTTATTAGTTCTTAAGCTAGACGATTTATTCACTTGACTTGATCCGTAGAGATCCCTAATTTATGCTAAACCCTCCGTCGAGGCGTAGTGCAACTAGGCCTAAGTTGTTAATTAAAGTTCCCTTATTAATTAACTCCCTAGGTTGCATTAATTCGATCTATGGTTCCCCATATTAGGTTTGACCCTAATCCGTTATGTCGCCCTATGTCTAGGATTGCATGCAACTCCGCTTAATTATGGTAGATCTACTCTTATCACAGGGACTTTTGCTCCTCTACTCTAAGCACATCTAGTTCTTGAAATAATACCTAGGACTATTAAATCAAGGATGAAGAACACATAATTAAGAACAATTTAAGTATTTATCATATAACTCAAGAATAAATAATAACAAGATTCGTCTTAGGTTTCATCCCCCTCAAGTATTTGAGGGGTTTAGTTCATAATAAAGAAAGAAAACATCTCAGAAGAAATAAAATAACAAAACATAAAAGAACCCGAAAACCCCTGAAGGAATTTAGGGAGACCCTCTATATTGCTGCAGAATTTCGGCTTCTGGGATGAATCAATCAGCTTCCCTGCGAGTAATCTTTACTTCCACTCTCTGTGTTGGCAGCAAAGAATGCTTCCCTTTGTGGGGAAAATAAGCACACCCTTAGAGTTGCCTCTTAGGGTCTTTATATAGAGCTTTGGGGAGCCTTTCTTAGCCTCCAAGTATCTCAATTCGAGTGAAATTCCTCTTCCTCACGACTAGAACACGCCCGCGTGCCACGCCCGTGTGACTTCGATAAAAGCCGTGTGATTTGGCACGGCCGTGTGGCCTACCCGTGCTTGTCGAGGGCTGGACCATGTGATCTTCATGTGGCACGGCCGTATGGCACGGCCGTGTGGTAATTCCTTGGGCCGTGTGTTATGTCATTTTTGGCCCATTTTCCTCATTTTCAGTCCATTTCCTATTCTTTTCTCTTCCCTATGCTCCCCTGAGTATAAGATATGAAAAATAAGGATTAAGAGCACCAATTCTCACTAAATTGATAATAATTCATCCAAAATATAGGCTAAACATGAGGTAAAAATATGTATAAATTAGCGTTTATCAAATACCCCCACACTTAAGCCTTTGTTTGTCCTCAAGCAAAATCTCAATCCCTAAATAAGAATCACTCTTCTCAACTTACAATCTTTATCAATAATGTTTCAAACTAATCTGCAGGTAGTCGTACAATGAAAATTCAATCAAAAGAACATTAAAGATTCAATCACTCTAAGCTGAGAATTTTTTTCATTGAAACATAAGTTTTCTCCTTCCTCCTAAGTAATTATCTCTCCATCTTAATTAACAGGAGTTGACATCCTCACTAAAGGTTCACTCTATCACTCGAAGTGTTTAGGGTTCAAAAATTAAGCACTCTCTAGTCAACCTGAAAAGTTATTACCATAGGCTTGCTAGAAAATCAAATCTCCACCACTGTAGGTTGATATGATACATCGATCAAAAGGTCTTTTAAGGGTTATAACGGGGCTTGGTTAGGGGTGTTGTCACAGGCTACAAAAGAGGGTTAGAATCGAAACTGAACTTGAAAAATTATCTAGCTAGAAAAATCTCTATCACTTTAAAACATAATTCTAAGGCTAATTCTTAAGATAATATCATTTTGTCTTTGTAGCCTGAAAATAGAAAAATGCAAAAACTCATTGAACTATTTACAATTTACAATCGAATTTTACTGTATGTACTCATTTTTTTCTTTTTCTTTTTTTTTCTCTTTTTTTTTCTTTCTTTTTTTTTTTTGGAACGATTAAATCAAAAATGATAACTTGGAAATTTACAATTTTGCAACTAGAGAAGAGAGTAAAGCTAGATAATAATTCTATTCAAATCTCGACAAAAATAGGGGTTAAAGTAATTGAATGGGATTTAACAAGAAATGGGTTATTGGTTAATAATTAGAAGGTGAGTCAAAGAATAGGTTGTCAAGCTCAACGGGGTTCACTAGGGGTTAATTTATGGAGGTAGGCTTTTTGTGGAGTAAGTGGGTTAAATCCTAGGTGCCTTTATCATTTCGGTATATCAAATCAATGATGTGGTCTCGACATGTATAATCAAAGCAAGTTCTAGAATAATAATTCAGTATTGACTCAGTCAAAGTAATAATAAAAGTGAGTACGAAAAAAAATGTATGCTAAAAAAGGCTAAAAAATCTCACCAGAATTATGGCTTTTGATGTCAATCCTGCGAATTTGAAATCTCAAGATAATACTTAAAATTAGGGAAAATAACTTATGCAAAAATTGGGGGTTCTCAAAAATTTCAATTTATCATACTTGATTCCCTAATGTTTTAAAGTTTGAATAATCAAAGTACAAGCACCTATATCTTGATTCTTAACATTTCAATAGAAATCATAACTCAATCAGAATTAATTCCTAAAAGGGAACTGAGAATTATTTGAGAACAAAGCATAAAAAAAAATTCAGGGTTTTTTCAGATAATGTAAAAATTTAAAGTAAGCTTCCCCCCCATACTTAAGATGTACATTGACCTCAATGTACAAAGATACATAAATAGCAAGAGAAGTATAATATCATAAGATAGGGGGAGAATTGAAACTTCCTAAATTTAGGATGAATTTATGAGGAAGAGTCGGCAATTGTGGCAGGGTGTTCCCATTTCCGTTTGAATATGAGCTGTAGAGCTCCTTTTTGAAACTGCGGAAATATTAATTAGTCGTGGGAATTTTTGATTGATAGAGATTACTCGTTAGGGCTTGGCCGATATGAAAGATAGAAATTTAAATAACAGAAAAATAATAACCTAAGTTCTAGAAATACTAATACTGTAATGAATTAAAAGGATTAAGTATAATAAAAATAAAATTCGAAATAAAAAGGAGACTAATAAAGGAAAAAATAAAAATGAGAAATGAGAAAAATAGAACCGTATGGGAGAATAGAGGCACACGCCCGTGTGGCTCGGGTTTCGCCCGTGTTGGCTATATTGCACGGCCGTTGTGAACTTGTTCATTTTTCGCACGATCGTGGAGGTAGTCACACAGCCGTGTCTAATTTGACAGTGTTAGCCACGGCTTGGGGACACGGGCGTGTGGCATTGTGTGAGCCCGTGTTGATACTGCAGGGTTGCCACTGCCATGTCGCACGGCCGTGGAAATTGTTGATAGCCCGTGGGGAATTCGTAAGGTTGTCACGGCCATATAGCACGACCGTGGGGATTTGTCGACCTCCCGTGCTTTTGGGAAAAATTTACTCTGTTTGTGCACGGTTTGGGTGCACGACCGTGTCTCTGTTTTAAGATGTCACACGGCCTTAGGCACGCCCGTGTGCCAGGCCATGTGGTCCTAATTTCCTGCATCAAAGGTGTTAGTTGCTGTATAAAAAGACTGAAAAAAATAGAAGAAAAGTTACTAAGTTAGTGCTCGGGTTGCCTCTCGAGAAGCGCTTGTTTATAGTCTAAGCTCGATTTTTTTAGGCTTGTTTGTTCACGGTGGTTTGAAGAGTTGATACTCTTCTATCCTGCTTGCAATTTTATTATTAACATAAGATTTGAGTCGAGTATGGTTTACCTTGAAAGTGCCGAGTGACTCATGTCTTATTTCTACTGTACCATAAGGGAAAATTTTCATTACCGTGAAGTAGGGTACGTCACTTGTATGCTCTTTTGAATTCACGATTCGAGGGTCGTCTTCCCCTAAGAGTACCTTATCCCCTACCTTGATTTGACACGTTTTTACCTGAGGGTTATCTTGGTGATGCTCTGGGCTAGTGTGACATGTTTTGGGTTTTTCATGATAACTCAGCCACTCATCTAGTTCCTCGATCTGAAGGTTCGCTTTTCAGGTGCCTCTCCATTGGATAGACTTGTCTGTGATTGGGTTGCCTTTATGTGAAGTGTATCCTGCACAGAAGGTTGGGTGGTGAGTTCAATATTTTTACAAGGACTCGTGACTATATTATTATCAATAGTTTTAATTGTGTTTTGAGCTTGTAAAGTAACTTTGTCATCACCTACACGTAGTGTAAGTTCACCTGTTCCTAAATCAATTATTGTTCTGGCAGTTGCTAAAAAGGGTCGCCCTAGAATTAAGGGCATATTGCTATCCTCATCAATGTCTAAAACAACAAAGTCAATTGGGAATATAAATTTGTCAATTTTGACGAGCACATTTTCAATTATTCCCTTAGGAAACCTAATAGTTTTATCAGCCAGTTGAATGCTCATCTTAGTTTGCTTAGATTTTCCAAGGCCTAGTTATTTAAACAGTTTATAAGGCATGACATTTATACTAGCCCCTAAATCAGCTAAAGCATTTTTGGCGTCTAAGCTACCAAGTAAACAAGGAATAGTAAAACTCCCTGGATCTTTCAGTTTGGTTGGCAGTTTATTTTGGAGAATGGCTGAACATTCCTCGTTGAGTTCCACTTTGGACAGTTCTTCCAGCTTCCTTTTATTTGTGAGAAGTTCATTTAAAAATTTTGCGTATTCCGGCATCTGCGTAATTGCTTCAAAAAATGGTAAGTTGATATGCAATTTCTTTAATAGTTTAAGAAACTTACTGAATTGTTCATCTGTGCAGTCCTTCTTTAGTGCGGTTGGGTATGGGATACGAGGTTTAAATTCTTTGTTGATCTCATCTTTGTAACTTACCTCATTCTTTTCTTTACTTACCACAGGCTCCTTGCATGGCTCTGGGTTGGTTTTGGTTACCCCCTCATCGTCTATCGTACCCACAGCATTGAGTTGCTCCTTAGGGTTAGTCTCAGTATTGCTTGAGAACCCACCTCGCGGTCTTTCAGAGATTAGCTTGGCAAGCTGGCCTATTTGAGTTTCAAGTCCTTGAATAGATGCTTGCTGGTTCCTTAGTGCCGTTTCGGTATTTTGGAAACAGGTTTCTGACATGGCCATGAATTTGGTAAACATCTCTTCAAGATTGGGCTTTTGCTCTTGTTGCTGCGGTGGCTGCTGAAATCCCTGAGGGGGCTGTTGTCTTTGATTCCCTTGTCCTCCCCATGAAAAGTTGGGGTGATTTCTCCAACCTGCATTATTAGTGTTACTATAAGGATTATTTTGAGATCTAGAATTGTTACCCATATAGTTGGCTTGCTCAGTTTCCATGCTGTATCCATAAGACAAATAGTCTGGAGTGAACATATTTCCTAGAGTTGCGTCGCATTGCATAACTGGCTGTACCTACGTAGGACCAACAAAATTATCAAACTTTTTATTTAAAAGTTCTACATGATTAGTAAGCATAGTAACAGCAATATTATAAACTCTTGCAGCTTTTGTCGGCTTTGTCCTCATGATTTGCCACTGATAGTTATTCAATGACATTTCTTCAATAAATTCATAAGCTGCTTTTGGCGTTTTATTATTAATTGTTCCTCCTGCGGCTGCATCAACCATTTGTCGTGTGGATGGATTCAAACTGTTGTGGAAGGTTTGAACTTGTAGCCATAAAGGTAGTCCATGATGAGGACATCTTCTCAAAAGATCCTTGTATCTTTCCCAGGCATCGTAGAGTGTTTCTAAATCCATCTGCACAAAGGAAGAAATATCGTTTCGTAATTTAGCTTTTTTAGCAGGAGGAAAATATTTAAGTAAAAATTTTTCGGTCATCTGTTCCCATGTGGTGATTGAGCCTCGTGGTAGAAAATTTAACCACTGTTTGGCTTTATTCCTTAAAGAGAATGGAAATAGCCTTAGTCGAATGGCATCATCAGAAATGCCATTTATTTTAAAGGTATCACAAAATTCCAAGAAATTTGCTAGATGTGAATTTGGATCTTCATCCTGCAAACCATCAAACTGTACAAATTGCTGTATCATCTGAATAGTGTTAGGTTTTAGTTCAAAATTATTAGCAGCAATAGCAGGTCTAACAATGCTAGTTTGAGTACCAATCAAACTAGGTTTAGCATAATCATACATAGTTCGAAGAGCTTCATCCTGGTTTACTGGTTCTGCTGGTAGTGCTGGAACGTTTTGATTTGCTTCCATCTCTTCTGTAGGTTCTGGCTCGTGCTCAGGTTCTTGCTCTGGATAATGTAGGCTTTGTCTGATCTCTCTGCGATTTCTGCGAACTATAGCTTCTAAATCTTTGTCAAAAAGTAATGGTCCTGTTGGGTTGTTTCTAGTCATAAACAAGAAAAACCTAAAATAAAAAAATAAAAAAAGTAATGAAAATAAAATAATAAAATAAAAATAAAATAAAAATAAAATGAAAATAAAAATAATAAACTTAGAAAAACCTAGAAAAAAATAAGAAGAAAAGGAAAATACATATAAATATAAATATAAATAAATAAAAATAAAAATAAATAAATAAATAAATAAATATATTAATGGCTAAAGTAATAGAAATCGAGTGTTCGTAATATTTTAGTTCCCCGGCAACGGCGCCAAAAACTTGATATCCGTGATATGAAGCAATAAAATTTATAAAGAACTTGATCACACCAAAACTAACTAATATCACGACGTTTAAGGCAAGTGCACCTATCGAACAGTAGTATAGCTTAGTGGCAAGACCGAGTTATCATACCCAATGGAACCAAAAGTACTATTACTTACTTCCTTTCTATTATCTAGCCTAAGAATAAAAGAGGGGTTTGTTTAAACTAATACTAAAACTAACTAAGAAAAGTACAAAGAGTAAAATTGGGAAAACTTTTAGGGAAAAGCTGATTGATATGGACAATACTTAAGGGGGAATCCACCTAGACTTCACTTGTTATTGGTTCTTGAGCTAGACGATTTATTCACTTGACTTGATCCGTAGAGATCCCTAATTTATGCTAAACCCTCCGTCGAGGCGTAGAGCAACTAGGCCTAAGTTGTTAATTAAAGTTCCCTTATTAATTAACTCCCTAGGTTGCATTAATTCAATCTATGGTTCCCCATATTAGGTTTGACCCTAATCCGTTATGTCGCCCTATGTCTAGGGTTGCATGCAACTCCACTTAATTATGGTAGATCTATTCTTATCACAGGGACTTTTGCTCCTCTGCTCTAAGCACATCTAGTTCTTGAAATAATACTTAGGACTATTAAATCAAGGATAAAGAACACATAATTAAGAACAATTCAAGTATTTATCATATAACTCAAGAATAAATAATAACAAGATTCGTCTTAGGTTTCATCCCCCTCAAGTGTTTGAGGGGTTTAGTTCATAATAAAGAAAGAAAACATCTCAGAAGAAATAAAATAACAAAACATAAAAGAACCTGAAAACCCCTAAAGGAATTTAGGGAGACCCTCTATATTGCTGCAGAATTTCGGCTTCTGGGATGAATCAATCAGCTTCCCTGCGAGTAATCTTTACTTCCACTCTCTGTGTTGGCAGCAAAGAATGCTTCCTTTTGTGGGGAAAATAAGCACACCCTTAGAGTTGCCTCCTAGGGTCTTTATATAGAGCTTTGGGGAGCCTTTCTTAGCCTCCAAGTATCTCAATTCGAGTGAAATTCTTCTTCCTCACGACTAGAACACACCCGTGTGCCACGCCCGTGTGACTTCGACAAAAGCCATGTGATTTGGCACGGCCGTGTGGCCTACCCGTGCTTGTCGAGGGCTGGACCGTGTGATCTTCATGTGGCACGGCCGTGTGGCATGGCCGTGTGGTAATTTCTTGTGCCGTGTGTTATGTCATTTTTGGCCCATTTTCCTCATTTTCAGTCCATTTCCTATTCTTTTCTCTTCCCTATGCTCTCTTGAGTATAAGATATGAAAAATAAGGATTAAGAGCACCAATTCTCACTAAATTGATAATAATTCATCCAAAATATAGGCTAAACATGAGGTAAAAATATGTATAAATTAGCATTTATCAGGGACTATTCAACAATAGTACCAAGGTGCAAACGTTGAAACCTGGAAGAGTTGATAAGCTGGAAGAGAATAGTATTCGACCAAAGACAAAAGGAAGAGGTAAATGCTAATGATCGATTGGGAGAGGGGAAGCATGAAGGTTCGGCAAAGGTAAAGAAAATTAAGAGAAGAAAAGTGAGGTAGAAAAGAAAGCCAAAAGAAAATACAGAAAAAAATACCCGAATGGTCTAAGTAAAAATTAGCCTTAGACAAAAACGAAATCAATAAAAAGGGGGTAGCTACCGAAATGGAGAGCACTTGATAGTCTTAAAGCCAAATTCTAAGTGTTGGGAGTTCACAATCGACACCACTCTCCATTCCTCTCTAAATCTCGAAAGCATTGAGTGCCTACAATTCCCATTCGGCACCAACTCTTCTCCCACCACAAATCCCCACAATTTCCTCCTATAATCTCTCCTAAAATCCCTCCAACCAAACACTATCCGCATCCCAACATTTCCTCTTACAATCCTTCCATGACCAATTCAAATTCCACTCCACTCAACAGTGTTTTGGTCAAACTCTACTACCCACATGGCTTAGGTAGCAAAATAGAACCCCCATTGAGCAAACCTAGACTCGAACTTCAGACCTCAAACATTAGTAACACGCCACTTATCCCCTGGGCCGGTAGGCTCTTTTTTGCCATGTTTTTCCCGTATTTACTTAAAAGCCTACTGCCTAGAGACAGTGCTTATTCCTTTAAAAAAACCAAACTTTTTACACTTGCTCAAGCTTGAACCCAAGACTTCTCAGACTCTTCCCAGGACACTTAACCACTAAAACAGATATAGATTTGTGTCACATTCTTGCACAACTAAATATTTATGTGCAGCCTCCTAACTATTCCCCTATTCAAGACCTATTACTTCTAGGCCCAAAATTCGAGGCATTACAGGATTAAAAATAAAATGAATAATAACTAGATTATTATTTAATCATGTTAATGTGTTATTTTCAGGTACGTAATGGAGGTTATCAATTTTCCCAAAATTAGATACTAATAGTGGTGTAGGCACGCTGTGCTAAATGTTGACAGTTATTTCTCAACGCCGACAACATCGTTAGAAACACATGGAGTGTATTCTTAACCTTTCTCTTTGCTTGTTGTTTAAGTTACTAAACTTTATTGCATATAAAACATGCTTGAGGACAAGCATAGTGGAAGTAGGGGGATTGAAAATTGTGAATATAAACTGATGATTGATTGATTTTTGCTACGCGTTTCTCTTCTACATATTTTCAATCTTATGCTAGATTTATTCGATAGTTTATTTCGACATTGAGCCTCTAATCTGATTACTTGGTTAATTTGAACAATTGGGAAATTTTGAATTAAAGTGTTTTGTGTTTTAAGGTTGATATATGTAACTAGATTTTTCATATAAATGATTGTTTGGAAAAAATATTTGCTTGTACACAAATAAATAAATAAAATGAAAAATAAAAATAAATAAAGGCTGAGGTTATGAGTAAAAGTTTTGAAAATGTGACCAAATTTAGTAATTGGGGTGGGCCACTTGGGTTGTCATTTCATCTTGCGTAAATAGGTCCGAGTGACAAATCAAGAACTTACAAACATTTCGCTAACCGAACATAAAAAAAGACTTTCTGAACTGAGTAACCAGGATAGGGTGCTTGGGTTGTCATCCTAGTTCGCGTAAAAAGGTTTGATCATGTCTAAAATTTTTATTAAATGCATAATACCTTGCAAATTATTGGATTCAAACTCAATTTAGTGAAATTATTTAGTTCACATATTTCAGTTTTATGACACTTGTTGATCAAACCATATATTTTGAGCATTTATTTATTTTTGCCTATGTTGTTTGCGTTGATTATGGATGCGGAAAAGAGGCTCAATTTTTAATAAATTGTATAATAATTTCTAATGTTTGAAGGAATAATATGCTTGAGGACAAGCATGAGCTAAGTAGAGGGGATTTGATAACATGTTAATTTGCATGACATTTTGTGTCTAATTTGGTTTATTTTGGATTGATCCCTACTGAATTTGTAACACCCCAAACTCAGTTTAGACGTTATGGCCGACTCTGACGATGTCACATGAGAATGTGTTTGGAAACTGTATCATCGCTAAAACCATTTTTCGTTTAAAAATTTTTATCCTCTTCAATTACTTCCAAAATCGTGCTATTTATTTAGTAGATCATTAACAAAACGTTATTCATTTTCAAAATGTTATTCATTGCGGAAGCTTTTAAAATGGTTCGCGTAATCGTAGGTACTTTTGATAAAACATTTATTTCTTTTGAAAACCAGAGTTTTCCTACTACTAGTAAATATAAACCACTAAATAGTATAAATCCCAAATTTAGACCAAAAATCCGTAGAGGCCATAGTTACATCAAAACCTCCCAAACAAGAATTTAAAACCAAGAATAAAAAAATGAACAGTTAAAGGAAATCTAAGTGGTCACCGCTGAGTCTTCCGTCGCTCCAATCCGTCTAAGGCTGGGGATTACCTGTACAGATTAAATACGGGGTGAGTTTTCGTAAACTCAATTTGTAATCCCCACAAAAACAAACAAATGGTATGTAGTTACACAATCTGGGCCTAAGCCCTTTTTTCAAAACAGTAGCAGTCATACAGTTGGACCTTAGCCTATCACAACAACAGTAAGCAGTAGGGCCGTAGCCCATTACAGTAACAGTATGTACTAGGGCCTTAGCCTATAATAGTAACAATAGCGATCATGCAGAATTTAGTATGCAAGTCCTAGCCCACCATCCGTTATACACTATCTCTGTCCAACCCTGCACTTACTATGGGGATTAAATCACCCATCCATCCCTACACTTACATATAGTACCGAATGCGGAACTTAACAGTAATTTGCAGCTGAGCTGCCAGCATATTAGAATCAAAGCTTTTCTGTAATTTGCAACTCAACTGCCAGTATATTAGGCTCAAAGCCTTTCAGTACACTTCCTCCAAATATACCATCCTAACTCAATGCAATGCAACATACAGTTTATGACATGCTTATTCATGGAATCAGTACATATACTCAGTTCAGTATTATCATCATGCTCAGTATACATATATATACACATATCAATCAGTCAATTCACTCAGTTAGGGATCTAAGCATTGCTACCGACCTTACAGTAGGTTCACAGTCGACTTGGGCGACCCGTGCAACCTTAGCAAACAAAGACGTAATAATGGGTTCACACGCTCGTGTTGTTTGCCCATGTGGGCCCACACAGGCGACCACACGTCAGTGTGGCTTCGACAGTAAGGTTTTTGACTTTTTTCAAAACCTTATTTTCTGTGCAATAGAGTACACACCTGATTTCAAATGGACGCTAAAGCAACCCTGAGCACTTCAAGACCTAAAAATCAATATTCCAACACCCAATATCAGTGTTAACCCAAAGTTAAACAAAACTAAATCGAGACATTAGACCCAAAACTCCTAAAAACCTTACCTTCAATCGAGCAACAGCGTTTCAACGCAACTAAGTCTCCCATCAGTGACTACGAGTCCTCTATCTTTCCCCTATTCAACATTAACGGTATTCATGAATAGGAAGTTAATAAACATAAACCAAATCCACCTTATTTCACTTACTGAACAGACGGAAATGAAGGTTGCAACAGAGGAACGATTGAAGCAAGGAAAAGCAAAAGAAAATGTCAATGGTGGGGGAGGAGAAGTAGAATTCGGCACTAAGGTAAGAGAGGAACGGGGAAAAATCGGTAGAGAACTTTCGGAAAACAAAATTCGGTAATGGGGAAAAAATAAAATAATATCCTAATAGCTACATATTCCCCGAAATTACTCCCCCACTTGCCCACTTAACTCTACTACTCAGAATCTCATTTTACTCAAACACCCACATGTCATCCAGCAAAAACAATTCCTTCGCATGCGTATAGATTCGAACTCCAAACCTCCAGCAACATATCACTCAACTTAACCACCAGACCAGCAGGCCCATTCTAATTTATTTTTATAAACTCTTAATTAAAAGCCTACTGTTCAGAGCTAGGGCTTTGTTCATAAAAAACACAAAATTTGTCCAACTCAAGGCTTGAACCCAAGACTTCTCAGACACTCCCAGAACACATAATCACTAAAGTAGATACACAATTGTGTCATGAATATACGAAATCAAATGTACAAATTTTGGGGTGTTACAGAATTAGTTTTTTTTATTGTCAGGGATACTATTAGAACGCTAAAAGTCAAAAAGAAGCTAAAAAGAACCAAATTGAAACATAATCATTGAAATGGGGCCAAATAAAAAATGTGGAGAAAGCAAAGGACTCATTAGATTTTTTTGACTTTGTAAAAGCCAAAAAAAAAAGAAAAAAATGTTATTTTATTTATTTATTTATTTATTTTTATGTTAAATTAGTTAAGGCTAAAATTAGTAAATTCTATGTATATAAATAAGGCCATAATGTTCTTAGGAAGATCAGCACCTAATTTTACATTCTGACTTCAATTTGTAATTGAATAGAATTATTTTCTTTTTTTTTCTTGAAATTGACGTGAGTATTGTGTTACTTTCATTTCAATTTCTTTGTTCTTTCAAAATTCGTTCAATGGCCTCCCAAGTCTTTTCATTCCCCAAGTTCCTCCATTATCATCAAACCACCTTTCATAACCAAAAAAGCATGATTAAATCCATGTTTCACTAAATTCCATCTTAGCTTTAGGCTAGTGTTCTTTCTGTTCGAGAATCATGAGATATATATTCGTGCTAAAAATCTTTCCAATAGGCATTCATATTTTTCCTAAGTATCGGGATTGACAACTCATCCCTTAAAGTTAACTCGATTTCAAGTAAAAAAGTGCATGTTGGGTTGGAGAAACAAGTCGGTCGTACTGTATTTGCATCTCCGAGAACAAATCAAGGAAAAAGTGATTGGCTTTAAACGACCCACGCGGTTGAGGCCGTTAATTCGAGAGAGCGCTAGGCTGTTAGAATCTTGAATTGGGAACACGTGTATCTCAGTTAGATAATTTATAGGGGTTGGTTTGTAGGTCGTACCAGGACCAATTACGAGAGGAAGAATTAGTAGTTAGGACGTTCTTAACTACTATAACCAGCTTATCGTTTGGAGGAGAAGATCAATTTTTGAGGATCAATGCTTAATCTGGAATTTACCGAGTCTAGGGCTAAGGCTTATTATCTTTGATTACAAAATCTGAATTTAATATCCTATTTAATTTATAATTTATTTAATTATTTATTTAAGCTGTTTCAATTACTTAGTTTCTAAACATTCCAAACTCCCCTGATTTATTTGTTTATTTTCTTTATAGGTCCGTTTGGAGTTGTAAGCACAACTTTTGCCATGACTTTCGGCACGACAAAAATTCTAATCACAAGTTAAACGTGGAAGTTGATTATAACATCCAATCCCTGTGGACTCGGCCCTACTACCACTATTTACTATTATTTAGAGTTATTTTTGTAGGAATTATTTTTGGTAGTTTTGACGCCCATCATAGATGGAGTAACTTCTTCAAAGAGTTTTCTTTTGTTATTTCTTTTAATCCAAATTCTTTTGTTACTTAAAAGAATACTAGAAAATATTAATATTTTATTTAGTATTTGAATTTTTTTTAATATGGTATTTGTGTTGTTATTTTTATCTAACATGGTACTTATATTTAACAAAAGTTATATATTTTGTTACATAAAGATAACAATGTTAATTTTTTTGTGTTTAATTCGGGTTTTAGGGTTAATTTGATGAAAGTTAATTGTTAATATTATTATCTTCGTATTTTCATGATTTTGTTAATAGAATAAATTTAGAATTAATTGTAAATCTATTTAATTTTGCATTTAATTTGTTAAATATAGTCTGATGGAAGTGCTTTAATTATGGTTTTATGATTGATTTGATAAAAATTAATTGCTAACATTATTAGCTAATTATGTATTTTATCAAGTATACTCAAATACATAAATTAAAAATTAAAAGCTTAACACCGTTAGCTTCAAGTACAAAAACATATAACTTTTGTCAAATATAGGTACTACATTATGTATTAGATTATTTATATATTCAATTTGTATTGTAGTATTTAAATAATTTTTTGACATTTTTCAATTAATTAATTTATTAGAAAGAATCTTTATTATTAGTATAAATTGAAAATTAGAGTAATTTGAAAATCGCGGGCAAGGTCCAGTCATTGGCCCGGCTTACATTCCGCGTCAGGATGTCTATGAAGTTAATTGACTTAAATGTTTTTATTAATTGCTCCCTCACTTCTGATATCTCAAATATTGCCTACTGAATTAAATGCCACACATTTAGAGGAATTAAAGAACGGCCTAACTCACTATTAACACTCAAACAACTTGACTAGTAAAACTTTCACAAATTGAGATTTATTATAGTATATAATAGAAAATTATGGATTTGTCGGATTTAAAAATATTTTAATAAATTCATTACAATGTATTTAATTATTTATCATGCATTTACATTTCTAAATAGTTTTACGAGTATTTTTATAATTCAAATCTAAATTTTACACTCGACTCCCATAAATATCAAAGTTTAATAAATAAATAAATAAACAAAGCATTCTAAAAAGTAACTTTTGAAGATAATTATTTTGAAAAATAATTAAAATCTCCACAATATCCAGCTAGAAAAACCTAACTTTCTCTATGGGTCTAAGGTTCTTGCTTAGTGACGGTAGGAGAGGCATCTTTGTAACCATTATTTTATCTTTAATTACTTTTTTGATCTATGCTTTTGGTTAGGCTAAATTACAGAGTAAAATGCTTTAAATATTTTTGGTATATTTAAAATTTAATTTTTTTATTTTTTATTTACAAAAATTTAGTCATTCGACGTTTGAATTTAAAAATTCAGTTTCAATTGTTAATATCGTTAAAATTCTTTTGTTAAATCTACTAGTATGACATTTAGAAATTAAAAGCAATACTTACTTGATAGTCATGTAAAAAAAATTACAATAGACTTGAACTTAACAATGTTAACAATTCATAAAAATTTATGTCAACATTTTAATCAGAATAAAATATTTAGACTAATTATTAATATTATAAAAATTAAAGTATAAAGATTAAATATCAAATTTAAATATAGTATAATAAACAAAACTAAACTTTGATAATTATTAGATCATTAAGTAGTATTTTTTATTTTTCTAATATTTATGTAAAATTTAGTCTTTATATTTTAATTTCATATAATTTAATATTTTACTTTTATGATCAAATAATTAATATCTTTAATTCATATTTGACTTTAAAACCTTTTTAGTACATATATATACTATTTCGACATAATAAGTTAGAATAAATATTTTTTAAAAAAATTTAATTTTAATATTTTAATCAAAATAATTGTGTATGAATTATTATGAATTATTTGAAGGAAACCTAATTATTTGAAGTTAAATTATAAATAATGGTGCAACTAATTCATAGTAAACGAACTGATACTGCTTTAACTACTCTGGGACAAAGCCGAAGGTATTTAAAGAGGTAGTCACAGGTTCATATTTGCCACACCTATCGGTAGGGCAACAAATTTGCGGATGCTTTAAAATTGTGGGCTTCAACGTTGGATTGTAGCACAGTTTTATTTGGAATGTGCACTAGAGGAGGTTCCTGTTGTTTTACAAGCAAATATGGAGCATATTACCTGTTGCTTGTTGACTGTTGCCTATTGCCTATGTAATTACTTTCGAATTTTTTTCCCGCTTCATAAAAAATTTAAGTTATAAATACTAAATCAAAATTTTAAATATAGTAAAATTATCCTAGCTATTAATTTTTCTAAAACATTGTATATAGCTAACACGATTCACTTATTAAATAAGTTGGATTCTAAAAAAATATACTTTCTAGAAAAATAAGATTTTAATAAATATAATGATATTTTAATAAACATCTAATAAATAAATTTAAATCCCTCTATTAAATATTAAAAGTATAAGAGATAATATTTGATACACCGTAAATGAAGTTCTCAAATTTCGAATTAAAAGTTCGATAAGTGTCTTATAAGGTGAAACAAGCCAATTTTATCCAACCCAGAAAAAAACAAACAAAATAGATAAATTAAAAAATAAACAAGACCATCTTACAAGCCCAATAGAAAAGTCCATTTACAAAACCCTAACACAAACCCAATGTTACACAAGCCCAAACTCACAACCTAAGAATTTTTCAAAAAATAAAAAAAAAAAACCCTAGATCCCCTATGCGTCATTGCTCCTGGCCATGTCAGCGGATGCGTCGCCAAGGACTGCCTTCTCTGCCATCGTTTCACCAAAATGGCAAGGGTACAACTCCCTATCGTCGTTGACCACCATCACAACCTACAAGAAGAAAGAAACAGAAACAGCATAAACAAAACAAAAAAAGAATACAAAAATGGATATTATGTAATACATTTGGCTATAAAAGCCATGACCACCACATGTATTTTTTACGGAATCAAAAGAGAGAAATTCAGAAAGAAACTACAGCAGTTTTTTAAAAAAACAAACAAAGGTATCTTCCTTTTTTTATAACATATATATAAAAAAGAATACAAAAGTTTCTTACCACTACTGCCATCGTTGAAGTCTCATTTGGCCTAGAAGGCTGCCGAAGCCTTAAGGGTTCGCTTAAGGCCTCGGCAAAGGACAACTAGAATTGAAAGGCCTTTTATTTTTTTGTTTTTGAACTTTGACCGAATCTAGGGATTTTGACCCCAAATCTGGATCCCCTAAAAGACAGGGACAAAAAGGGGACCTTTTTTGCAACTCAGGCCACTGGAGGCAACGGCCGCCATCCCCGATGACCGGTCGCCATGGCAGACTTGCGGCGACTCAATAGCCGGACTGAGGGGAGGGCTGAGAGAAAAAAAAAGGTTTAATTTTTTTTTTTAATCTAAGCTGAAATGAAAATTTTCAAAACAAAAATTAACTTATATAGGCAGTACCAAATGACGTCGTTTTGGCCAGGGTTCATAAGTCCCAAAATGGCGTCATTTCAAGCCTGACCTGCCTACCCAATCTGGATCCCCTGGGATCTGTGTGTTTTCATGGGAATAATCTATTTGCTACCTTAGTCCTTCTGCCTTTAAACCCTTTTTAACATTGTCCTAATTCCCTTTTTTTTTGGATTACACCATTTAATTTTAACTCATTTTCAATTTAGTCCTTAGTTTGCTGACCTTCTGGGGAATGACGCATGTCCTGGGGTTTGGAATAATTACCCATTTGGACCCTATTTATTTTCATTTTTTTTATTTTAGTCCTTTATTTATTTGTTTATTTATTTTTATATAATTTATGCTTTTAATTTCATTTAAATTCTAATTCAATCCTTCATTTATTTAATTTCACCCCTTTATGAACTGTTATTTATTTATTTTTTATTATTATTTCTTTACCTTATTTAAATACTTAAATTTTATCTTATTTATATTTCCTTTTTATTGTGCATTTTTTTAACCTTATTATTATTATTATTATTATTATTATTATTATTATTATTATTATTATTTCATTATTCACATTAGTATTATGATAGTAATCATGACATGATATCGTTGTTATTACCATAAATTGATGTTTTTACTATCATTATAGTGGCATTATTATTACTCACTAGCATAGCATTTTTTTTATCTTTTATTTTATTTATTTATTCGTTTATTTATTTATCTATCATTTTAATATCATCATTTCATTTTTTACCCACTACTATGTTACTTCATTTTGCTAAACATCCATGTCATGTGTCGTGCTAAAATATATTTATCCATTTTATTACTGGATCAAGACAAATTAAAGCGCATATTGTTTTAAATGGTTACATTCGTTCTACCTAAAAAAGGAAAATTTTAAAACCGAGGCAATGTTCTTTGTTTAGGGATTTGGGGTATGACTTTCTCCTTTAACCATGATAAACGAGCATCCTTTTAAAATTTAAAATATATAAGTCTTAGGTAATAATTAATAACGAGAATCCTTATTTTTGAGGGCTCTTTCCATAAAATTCAATTAAATTTGCAATCATGCAAGAAGGGGATCGTATTTTCTTTGAATTTTAATTCTCGACACTAAGACATCAAGTAATCAATTAGGTACCAATATTGGGCATTTTGGGGTTGCTAATCCTTCCTCAAACGTAACCAACTCTCGAACTCATTTTTTGGATTTTTAGACTGAAAATAATTTTAATAAATCTAACATTTTATTAAAATGACAAAACCTTGAGGTGACCTGATCACACCTAATTAAAAAGGATTGGTGGCGACTCCCCTCTTCGTTTTTTTTTTTAAAGTCAATTTCCAAAAAAGGGTTTCGACTACTTGGTGACTTAACTGGGGACAAAATAAGAGAGTCAAGCCGCAAGTTGATTACTTTTTGGTCTTTTTGTCGAAAATTAATAATTCGGTTTAAATTGACGATCCCTTCCCTTTATTTTATCCTTCATGTCTTATTTTTAGTGGTAAGTAATGTCTTTGTTATCTCGGGGTATACAATGATTTAGTATGTCTGCTTTATTGGTTTGAGTTTCTCTTAGTATATTTTCACATATATTGCATAACATAATCATTCCATTTTACCATTAAGTGAGAGTGGGAAGCTATTCCTTCGTGATGTCTTCAACTCCATATAGGATAGTGGATTGTTTTCGGAATACATCCATACCTATGTCTTCGTTAGGTCTTCATCTCTGTACAGCCATAGGAAAATGTATTCCCCTGAACTGAACTCAATCTGTATGAGCCTATAATGGGTAAAGATCGAGGAATCTGCTGGTTTAGGTACCCTTACTTTAGAACCAAGCCGCATATAATGAGCCTTAAAGAACCTACCCTAAGTAGAGCCATATCAAACCTTTAGTGGTCACCTGAATAGATGTTCTATTTATTATTTCTTGCTTTGTATTCTAGCTTTATATGAAATGTACTGACTTGTTTTGTTTTGTTTTTGCTATGATTGCATTGCATTTTCATCATAGAAAAAGGTGTTAATTCATGTTCAGTTGCTAAATAGAGAGCTTATCATGGAAAAGAGGTTTCTTGATAAAGTGGAAGACAATGTGGCCGTATGAATATGGTCCAATAAAACACAACAAGAGAAGGGTGATAGCCTGAAAGAGGGTACATATCGGAATTATAGGATTTCACCTGATTCAGTGTGACTCAGAATAATCTTCAAGAGTTGAAAGAAATATGGGATCAATAGGATGATGAAATCAAGCAGTTATTTTACTGTGAATATGGTGATTTGCCTTATTTACTCGATGTCAAAGTGGATAAGCACCTATTTCGAGCTCTTGCCCAATATCGAAATCCCACCTATAGCTGCTTCACTTTTGGAAAGGTAAACTTGGTTCTTGCTGTAAAAAAGTACACAACTCTGCTTCATTACCCGAGGATCCAAATTGACAGAGGTTATTCTAAAGCCGCCAATGTCTCAACTTTCTTAAAGAGACTAATGAACATAATTGGGATGAGCGAGCAATGGTTCGAGGCCGGAATTAAACAAAAAAAGGGATAGTAAATGTATCCATTGGAAAAGTCTATTGGGTTTGATCTTGGTACATCCGGATGAGAGGAAAATAGTTGACATTTTTGCCTTAAGTATTTATGAGTTAGTCATCTTCCTCAAATCACTAGGGCATGTTGATGATGTAGTTTCAAATCGTTTTGACCGGCTTGACAAAAGGGTCACGCTCGTCCCGACAATTTTGGCTGAAACTTTTAGATCTTTAAGTGTATGCTGAAAAGCGGGTGAAGATTTATCAGATGTGCACAACTCTTGCTAGCCTGGTTCTATAGCCACTTTTGGGAGATAGAAAAAGTCTATTCTAGTGTGTTCTTCGAGGACCATTCTCCATTGAAAGAATTCATGGCTATCTTAAGACGAGACAACACCTCTAAAGAAAAGTGGATGGAAATTCTCTAAAGTCTCCAAGACGAAGACGTTGAATGTAGGGCCTCTTGGAAGATCCTTGATGAAATTTTGTATCAATGTGGACACTTTGACTGGGTCCCTCTACTCGGGATATGGGGAGCTATTGGATATGCCCCTCTACTTTTATTGAGACAATATAGGTTGAAGCAATTTACACCGGCAATGCAAGGGCTGCCTCAATGTGAGTTGCATACAAAGGTGATAATTACAAAAAGAAGGTTCGTAAAATATTGAACGCCTGAAACTAAACTCATAAAATGAAAAGATTTTTTACAAATCCCATGATGACCCCCGAATATGATTGGTGGTAAGGTAAATGAATCAATAACAATGTTCCTTCATCAAGTCAAAAAAGTACTCAGTCGATAGAAAAACACTTGCAAGTAATCTCGTCTGAATTAAAGATCAAAAAGCAAGACTTTCAAAATAGGAGTTTGAAGCTGAGGAAAAGAATAGAAAGGTTAGAATAGGAAAAGATTCAGTTAGGATTAGACGTCGATGTCCAAAAGTTAAAAGCCGAGAAAATGAAGAAAGGAAAAAACAAGGCTAAGGAATACTTAGACAGTTTAAAAACGGATTATAAGAAATTGCATTTGTCGATAAGGACTACTAAGTTGGGTAAAACATTGGAACAATGGTGGCAAGAAATCCAAGAAGAAAAGATTAGAGCTGATCAGTGGGGAAAAAATTCCAAGATACTCGAGTTTGAAAAGATGCTCTAAAAAGGGATTTGTTAGAAAGCTGAAATGAAAAGGTTGGATTGAGAGCCCGAGTAGTAGAATTAAAAAGGTCACTACATCAATATCGTAGTTTTAACTCTGTGATTGAGTTGAAAGCAAGCCTGACTAAGATTGAAGAGTTGAAGGGAAAGATAGAAGAGCTTAAGGCCACACTACAAAATTGTGAACTTCGAGTTGATGTTCTTGAAACGAACAATGTACATTGGAAATAACAACTCTAACACTCTCAAACTCAGATCAGGGATAGAGATCATATCATGGGCGAAACTTTGACTCAAGTACGGGAAATAGCCGACCATTTACAAACCCTAGCAGTTCAAGCTGACATGCTGAGCTTGAGATACGAATCAAAATTAGATCGAAGCCGAGAATTAGCTTGGCTTCTTAGGAAAGTCAAGGCTTTAAGTATTAGGGCAAGGTCGTATATGTAAAATGTATCTATTTTACGTAAAGAAACTTGTTTTCTAGTAAAGTTGTTTTAATAGAATTGAATCAGAATCAATGCCTCTTTTTGCATTCATTTTTCATTCATCAGCATTACATTTCATCATATGCATTAAATTTCATAAAAAAAACCCTAATTAATCAAAATTATGATAGTTACCTTAGAAACCAACAAGAATTTGCCAACCGAATATCGTTACGGTACCTACGATAAAACTAAAGCCATAGATCAAAGGTTAGAGAGACTAGAACAAATTCAGAAAGACATGCAAGATCAGTTCCAAACGCAGCTACAAGACCAATTAGCTAAGGTATAACAAAACATAAAGGACCAAATACAATAGTCCCAATGAAGCATAATAAGCCAGTTGACCCAATTTTTGGTTAGAGGGATTGAAAACGGGAAGAGTATTGATTAACTCTGGGGATGATAATGAAGACCCTACATACCCCTAGGCTTTACCCCATTGAATGCCAGATACATATCCATGAAGGGTACTATAATGCTGGTTTGTGTAAGTGTACACAGTCATTCAAGTAATAAGTAAGTATAGAGTTATCATCTACACAGGGATTGTATTTGTGCTAAGTCAATTAATTATGAAATTATATTAACAACTTGGTGAAAAAAAAACACAATTTGATTTGGAAGAATTTATTAAAATTAATTATAATAAACACAATATGAATGAAATGAACTTTAGCATAATTAAGCACAATATGCAACAATTATAACATAAATAACCTAGGATAATTACTTTAATTAAAATCAATTTATTAACAACATGCTTAATAACATTCGGAAAAACATTTCATGGCAACTCGATCTTTCATGAGTTTGGAAGCCATGTTAAGTCCTTTTGGAATCCTTTACTTAGTAAATATGCATTTTACTAGTCCTTATTTACTAAGGCTTTCTTAGTATTCGTGTGAGGTAACAGGGACGTGTCAAGTTTGAAACAATTTAATCATACAGATCTAAAAACTATGTAGTTAATAGAGCCGGGTCAGGGTTGTTCTGCAACCTACAATTTAATCGGGTCAGGATCTAAATTGAGCATGCACATTTCAATTATGCGTCCATTAGCCATCGTCTGGTCAGGATAGCTCAGCTAATTCAGGTGCATTCCAACACGTATGAATGAAATACAGACTTGATTTTAATTAAAAATATGATCTATTGAGGCACAAACATTATAAGCATGAAATTAACAAATATTATTTAATCAAAAATAATAATCCTAGCTTAAATAAAATTAAGCTATCATTGTTGAAAATAAGAGCAATGAACACATAGCAAACATTCTTGAATTAAAAAAAGAAAAGATTAAACCCAATTTCAAAGTGGTTGTCACCCAGGACTCTGAACAACGAGGGCTCCTCCGTTCCTTTACTTTGCTCCTTTGCTGATGGCTCTTTGAGGTGGCCAACCAAAGGCTTTTGAGAGGCTAAATTAAAGCTAAAATCCTTATGCAAGGATAATGGATGGCGTGGGGAGAAAAGAGAGTTGAGAGAAATGAGAAATGAGAGAAAGATGAATGAGTGAGGGATGATTGAGAAGTGAGGAGAAGGGTCATATTTATAGGTGAGGCTAGGGTGTTAATTTGCCAAAAATAGAAGTGTTCATCCACTTAAAACTCTCCCAAGTGTGGCCGGCCATGAGTTTAGGAAATGTGCCTTATTTTTTCTTGATTCAAGTGCCACATCAGCTTAGGATCAAGACTCGGTCACCAGCAAATCTTTAGGTAAATCTCTGGTTTCTTCAAATCTTTAGGGACCTCATGTAATTAAACCAAAACTTGATTTGTTAGCATCCATGTGCAGCCAAAATTATGGGTTGAATTGGTCTTAAATTGGAAGGTTTTGTAATTAAAATAAAGCTCTACAACCTGTCCAAAAATAGCATAAAGTTAGAGGACCAAATAATGCAATTTAGCCACTTTAATTAATTAGTTTACTTAATTAATTACAACCCATTTTATTAATGAAATATAAATAAATAAATTATCAAATATAAATTTATGTTTTATTATTTAATTAAGTCATGCATGACCCACTTTATAACTTAAAAAAATATAACATGCTTAAATTAATATAAAATAAGCCATTTTATGCATGAAAATTATATAATAAAGCATAAAATCATATTTTAATAATTTCTATGTCCAAATTTCATATTTTCACATATTTCATTGATTTATTAAACAATTACTTGGTTTTAACAACAATTTTAAGTAAAAAGGTGATGAATTATATAGGAAAAATCCTATATATTTTCCAGTTTACACACCCCTAAACTTAAATAATTGCTCGTCCCGAGTAATGTTCATACACAGCACAAGGTTTTGCTAAGGCAAATTTTGCTAAGAGTGTAAGTAGCATCAATCTTTGTCCCATAATCATGCATCGATAAATTCATGTTTACAGATATTCTTTATTAACAAGTAACTCATATACAAACATTTTGAAAATTTTATACTAAGCTCAAGATATGCCATCATGAATCAAGGTATGTATGTATGCCACAGCCAAAGATAATATTCTTCATTCAACATAATTCCTCATGAATCAAGCAAAACAATCATAAGGCTTATTTAAGATCTTCATTTGTTGAACTTAGGATGTAAAATCCCAAAATAGGGCCTAATCGGAATAGTGGTTTCGTAACCACAAATTCAAGAAAGAAATAATTATTTTATAATTATTTTGAGGTCTATATTATGATTGCATGATAGTGTGAAAATTTCGTGAAGAAATTCTATGCATAAAGTGTTTAATTTGAAAGTAAGGACTAAATTGAATAAGTCGTAAAACTTGCATTCTAGAAGTTTTTATTATGAAATTACTTTGGAATATTAATTAAGAGGTCTTAAGTAGCAATTTGACCAATTTTAAGTTTATGGACAAAAATTGCACATGGAGGGAATTTTTGAAAGTTTAGTAAGGAAGGGCATTTTGGTCATTTGGATATTAAATGAAATAAAAAGGGAAAAATAACACATAATTCATCATCTTCTTCATTAGCACAAAATTTCAAGGGTTCTCCATAGCTAGGGTTTGTTTCAAGCTTCCAAACTCCATAGTAAGTGATTCTAAGCCCCGTTTTTAATGATTTTTACGTTTTTGAGATCCCGGTAGCTCGATAAAGCTTATGTTAGCAATATTTTAAGTTAGGGTTCATATTTGGAAAAATACCAATAGGTTAAATTTGTGTATTTTGATGTTTTATGATAGAATATGAGATTTTAAATTATGCTAGACAACTTGAGCTACTCGGTTTTAGGTAAAAACGAGTAAAAGGGCTTAATTGGTAAAAATACCTATTGTACATAAGTGTATGTTATAGTAGGAATTTGAAGATGATGTTGGTAAATAAATGATCAGCATGTCTTAAAATACAAGAATTTGTGATAAGTTTTGATTTCCGAGCCTTGGGGCAAAAGTGTAAATATGCAAAAGTTTAGGGGCAAAAATGTAATTTTTCCAAAGTTTGAGTAAAGGGCTGTTTTGATAAATGTTGATATTAAATAAGCTAAATATGCTATTATAGATCAAGAAGAACGAAATTCGGGAGTAGATCGGGGAAAAGAAAAAGTAAAGGACTAAATTGTAAAGTTTAGTCACATTTTGTATCGAGATAAGTTTACGGTAAACAAATGCAATATTCCTTCATTTTGCATTATTATTGTCAATTTCCAGCATCTATATATTTATTTTATGAAAATAATCAAGTTGAATATAAGGTGATATGACAGAGAAAAGTAGTAGAAAGTCCCGATTGAACCTTAGGAATGTTAGGATACGAAATGTCATGACATTAGGGGTCGACAGGACAGGATAGGACAGAAATGAGCCATGTAAGTCCGTACTAGATATACAGCTTTGGAGACAGGAATGAGCCATGTAAGCCCATATTTGATATATGGCATTGGAGACAGGAATAATTCATGTAAGTCCATGTCAAGGACATGGCATTGGCAGGATATTATTAGACAGGAACGACCATAGTATCCTTAGTATTCTGAGTGGTTCAACGGGCCATTATACAAGTTAATTTGCATTGAATTATCAGCAAAGGAAAGGTAGATTGTAATCATAAGTAATGAAAGGTCAGGTAAGAAAGAAGGTAAGTGAAGAAAGAAGAAGGTAGAAAATGAGATGTAAAGAAAGTTTATAATGCTAGTTGATAGTTGCATAATTATCCCGTGTGATGAATGCTGTGATTTATTTGCTTGTAAGCTTACTAAGCCTAGTGCTTACTCTCTTTATTTCCTTCTTCTTATAGTTTTTTCCAAGCCACTCGGGGATCAAAGGAAACGTCGGAGATCTGATCACACTATCGAGGAATCCTATCGGTATAGTTAGACGTTTCTTTTCGTGTATGGCATGTATAGGGACTTGGCTTCTTTTGACATGGATGTTCTTATGATATATTCAATGAATGGGGTGTAAATACTTGATAGTGGATAACTAATGAAATGGCTAATGATATACAAGTATGATAGTATGTATGCTTGGGTGGTAACTATCACATGGAAACTAAGGAAAATGTGAAAGTAGCTTAAAAACAGAACATTGTAACAGCAGTGACGTGAGTTTGAAAAATCACTAAAAATAGTAGAAACATGGTTTGATGGTGAATAATATATTAAATTAAATCTTATTGTGTCTATTTTCATATGGAACAAACAAAACAGGTAAAGGTATTGTCTTTTATGAGATATCTGAGTTTTAGTGAAACAGGGCCAGAGCGATTTCTGGATCCCCTGTTCCAACTTTGGAAATTCACCATAAATTGTAAAAAAATAATTAGGGGGATTAATTTATATGGTCAGAATAGTTATTGAGTCTAGTTTTAATAGAAACAAACGGCATAGTCATATGAATTTGTTTACAGGGAGAAAAGTGGTTCGTAATAAGTAGAGGTCAGTGCAGTTGAGTTCTGAAACAGGGGCAAATTTAACTAATAAACTGTACTAATTGGCCAAGCCAAAAATTTTAGAAAAAAATTAGTAGATAGATACATGAGTCTAGATTTATGGAAAATTTATGGATCTTGATTTCGAGTTTCCTAACTCGAGATATGATTTTTTTGTAACCATGATGCAGATAGACAACTTGCTGTAAAAGCTGAAATAAAGAATTCTAAGTTCTTAAAATGGTAAATTATGTTCAGTAACACCTCAAGCTCGACTCCGATGACGGTCTCGGGCATGGGGGCGTTACATTTATTGGTATCAGAGCAGGTTTAGTCAGTTTTTGGAACAGTTAGTGTGAGTAAGAGTCTAGCTATACATGCCATACTTATATTTTGATAGTGTGACGACTCCTGATGATTTTTAAATATTTTGTTTTATAGTAATGGATCCCGAACGAGCTGGTGATGATGATATGGAAAGCAATGCGCCTGCTCCTGCGGAAGGAGCAATGCCATCCGAAAATAGGCCAGTAGCAGTTGATTAGGGAGGAGTGACTCGAGAAGCTCTCTTCCAAGCTTTGAATGATTGGTTTACCGAGTTCGTTCGTACGAATCCGGCAGTTAGACCTCCACCCCCTCATGATTCTCAGGCTACCCATGTAGCTCAAGCTCCCCCATTCACAGGTACAGTAATAAGAGAAAAGCCACCAGTCGATAAAATCAGGAAATATGGGGCAGAAGAGTTTCGAGCAACAAAAGATGATGACGTAGAAAGAGTAGAATTTTGGCTAGAAAATACCATCAGAGTCTTCGATGAATTATCTTGTACACCTAAGGAATGTATGAAATGTGTAGTATCACTCCTTATAGACTCAGCCTATCACTGGTGGAAGACACTAGTATCAGTTGTACCAAAAGAGAGGGTCACTTGGGATTTCTTTCAGGAGGAATTTCGTAAAAAGTACATCAGCCAGAGGTTTATTGATCAGAAGAGAAAAGAGTTTCTAGAGCTGAAACAAGGTAATATGACAGTGACCGATTATGAACGTGAATTTGTCAGGCTTAGTAAATATGCTCGCGAATGTGTGTCCACTGAGGCTATTATGTGTAAAAGGTTTGAGGATGGGTTAAATGACGATATCCGACTATCAATGGGCGTTCTGGAAATAAAATAGTTCGTCATTTTAGTTGACAGAGCCTGTAAAGCGGAGGAGTTGTTAAAAAGAAAAGATAAAGCTGAAACAGAGACGCTAGATACGAAGAAAAGACATATGAACAGATCATTTCAGGCTACATCCAAGAGGTCCAAAGAGTTTTCTACCAGATCTAGCTTTTTGGCAGGGCAATCTAGTTAGAAGAGGTAGCAGATTTAAAGATCTAAAAGCTCAGACCACTTCGACTGCAAGTGTGGGTAATGTTAGATCGGGTAGATCAGGGTGTCCACGATGTGGTAGACTCCATTATGGTCCTTGTCGAGCAGGCGAAAATGTTTGTTATAAGTGTGGTGCTCCAGATCATTTTGTGCGAGAATGTCCAGAGGTGGCTAACCGTGAAGTAACACAGAGTGCTAGATCTAGAAATGCTCCTAATAGAGGCAGATCACCGAGGCAACTGGGAATAGGAGCAAGTAACAGAGGCACCACTAGAGATTTGACGGTGAGACCAGATGTTAGAGCCCCAGCAAGGACTTATGCTATTCGTGCTCCCGAAGAGGCATCCTCCCCTGATGTGATTACGGGTACATTTTCTTTACATAACATTAATGTCGTTGCTTTAGTTGATCCGGGTTCGACCCATTCCTATGTTTGTATGAAATTGATGCCTAAAATGAGTATGCCTATAGAATCTACAGAATTTGTGATTAAAGTATCGAATCCATTAGGCAAGTGTGTATTGATAGATAAAGTATGTAGAAATTGCCCCTTAATGATTAGAGGTCACTGTTTTCCGGCCGATCTCATGTTATTGCCGTTTGATGAGTTTGATGTTATTCTGGGTATGGATTGGTTGACGGCACATGATGTGGTAGTAAATTGTGGAAGGAAATTCATTGAGTTAAAATGTGAAAATGGTGAGATTCTTCGGGTTAATTCAGATGAGTCAGATGGTTCATTTGCTATGATTTCTGTTATGACAGCTTAGAAATATTTGAGAAAGGGGTATGAGGCTTATCTTGCTTTTGTATTGAATACTAAAGATTCAGAATTGAAAGTTGAATCAGTGCCCGTAGTGTGCGAGTATCCAGATGTATTTCCGAAAGAATTACCAGGTTTGCCTCCTGTTAGAGAAGTTGAGTTTGGTATTGAGCTGATTCCAGGTACCACACCCATTTCTATTACTCCTTATAGAATGGCCCCGTCAGAATTGAAAGAATTGAAAGCTCAGCTGCAAGAATTAACTGATAAAGGCTTTGTAAGACCTAGTAGTTCGCCATGGGGTGCACCAGTGTTATTTGTGAAAAAAAAAGATGGTTCAATGAGATTGTGCATAGATTATCGGCAACTTAACAAGGTAACTATCAAGAACAAATATCCACTGCCCAGAATTCATGATTTGTTTGATCAATTGAAGGGAGCCACCGTGTTTTCCAAGATAGATTTGAGATCTGGATACTATCAGATGAGAGTTAAGGAGTCAGATGTTTCGAAGACTGCATTCTGAACTAGGTACGGTCATTATGAGTTTCTTGTGATGCCGTTTGGCTTAACTAATACTCTTGCCGTTTTTATGGACTTAATGAATCGGATATTTAAACCGTATTTGGACAAGTTTGTTGTGGTATTTATAGATGATATCTTGATTTATTCTCTTGACGAGACCGAACATAAAGAGCATTTGAGAACAGTTTTACAGATTCTGAGAGATAATCAGTTGTATGCTAAGTTCAGTAAAAGTGAGTTTTGGCTCCGAGAAGTTGGATTCCTTGGACATATTGTTTCAGGTGAAGGTCTTAGAGTTGATCCAAGCAAAATTTCAGCCATTGTCGATTGGAAGCCTCCTAGAAACGTTTCAGAGGTCAGAAGCTTTCTTGGTTTAACTGGTTATTATAGACGATTTGTGGAGGGATTCTTTATGATAGCTACTCCGTTGACGAGATTGCTACGGAAAGATGTTAAGTTTGAATGGACTGAGAAGTGCCAGCAGAATTTTGACAAGTTAAAGGCATTCTTGACTAAAGCTCCCATCTGAGTACAGCCAGAACCAGGTAAAGAATTTGTGATTTATAGTGATGCGTCTTTGAATGGGCTCGGTTGCGTACTCATGCAGGAAGGAAAGGTGATTGCTTATGCCTCTAGACAATTGAAACCACATGAGAAAAATTATCCGACGCATGATTTGAAGTTAGCTACTATTATGTTGGCATTGAAAATTTGGAGACATTATTTGTATGGTGAACGGTGCCGGATATTCACCGATCATAAAAGTTTGAAATACTTAATGACTCAAAAAGATTTGAACCTGAGGCAAAGAAGATGGTTAGAGTTGATTAAAGACTACGAGCTAGCGATTGATTATCACCCAGGTAAGGCAAATGTAGTTGCTGATGCTTTAAGCAGAAAACTTTTATTTACATTGTGAGCTTTGAATACCAATTTGGCCATGTCAGATGATGGTTCTATTCTAGCTGAATTGAGAACTAAACCGGTATTTCTCGAAGAAATTTGTGAAGCTCAGAAAGATGATAGTGATTTACAAGCTAGAAGAGTTCAATGTGAGTCAGGCATAGAATCAGATTTCCAGATTGGTTCTGATGGTTGTTTGATGTTTAGAGACAGAATATGTGTACCAAAGAATGATGAGCTTATTCGGAAAATTTTACAGGAAGCACATAGCAGTTCTTTGTCTATTCATCCGGGTAGTACAAAGATGTATAATGATTTGAAGAAATTATATTGGTGGGTAGGAATGAAAAGAGATATTTCAGAGTTTGTTTCTAGATGCTTGATCTGTCAACAGGTAAAGGCTGAACACCAGGTACCATCGGGTCTATTGCACCCTGTGCTAGTTCCGGAATGGAAATGGGATAGAGTTACTATGGATTTTGTGACAGGGTTGCCGTTGACACCAAAAAAGAAAGATGCAGTATGGGTTGTGATTGATAAGCTGACTAAGTCGGCTCATTTTATCCCAGTTCATATGGATTATTCACTTGACAAGTTGGCTGAGTTGTACATTTCAGAGATAGGTAGACTACATGGAGTACCATTATCGATTATTTCAGACAGAGATCCGAGGTTTACTTCACGATTTTGGAAGAAGTTACAAGAAGCTTTGGGTACCAAGTTAAGTTTTAGTACGGTTTTTCATCCCCAAACTGATGGTCAGTCAGAGAGAGTTATTCAGGTACTTGAAGATATGCTTCGATGTTGTATATTGGAATTTCAAGGCAGTTGGGAAAAATATTTACCATTGGTACAGTTTGCCTATAATAATAGTTACCAGTCGAGTTTAAAGATGGCACCTTACGAAGCTTTGTATGGACGTAAATGTCGTACACCTTTATATTGGACAGAGCTTAAAGAAAATCAGATTTACGGGGTTGATCTAGTTAAAGAAACAGAAGAAAAAGTGAAAGTTATTAGAGATTGTTTGAAAGCAGCTTCAGACAGGCAGAAGTCATATGTAGATCTAAAAAGAAAAGAGATTGAGTATCAGGTTGGCGACAAGGTATTTTTGAAAGTATCCCCGTGGAAGAAAGTTCTCAGATTTGGCAGGAAAGGCAAGCTAAGTCCACGTTTTATTGGCCCGTTTGAAGTGATTGAGAGAGTTGGACCATTAGCATATCGATTAGCTTTGCCGACTGAGTTAGAAAAGATTCAAGATGTGTTCCATGTGTCGATGTTACGACGTTATCGGTCAGATCCGTCACATGTGATTTCTCCGACAGAGGTTGAAATTCAGCCAGATATGACTTATGGTGAAGAACCGATAAAAATTCTAGCTCGTGAGGTAAAACAGTTAAGGAATAAAAGTATTGCTCTTATGAAAGTCTTATGGAATAGACATGGGGTAGATGAGGCTACATGGGAACCCGAAGAGGCCATGCAAAAACAGTACCCAAATCTCTTCACAGGTAAGATTTTCGGGGACGAAAATCCCTAAAAGGGGGGAGAAATGTAACATCCCAAAATAGGGCCTAATCAGAATAGTGGTTTCATAACCACAAATTCAAGATAGAAATAATTATTTTATAATTATTTTGAGGTCTATATTATGATTGCATGATAGTGTGAAAGTTTCGTGAAGAAATTCTATGCATAAAGTGTTTAATTTGAAAGTAAGGACTAAATTGAATAAGTTGCAAAACTTGCATTCTAGCAGTTTTTAGTATGAAATTACTTTAGAATATTAATTAGGAGGTCTTAAATAGCAATTTGACCAATTTTAAGTTTATGGACAAAAATTGCACATGGAGGGAATTTTTGAAAGTTTAGTAAGGAAGGGCATTTTGGTCATTTGGATATTAAATGAAATAAAAAGGGAAAAATAACACATAATTCATCATCTTCTTCATTAGCACGAAATTTCAAGGGTTCTCCATAGCTAGGGTTTGTTTCAAGCTTCCAAGCTCCATAGTAAGTGATTCCAAGCCCCGTTTTTAATGATTTTTACGTTTTTGAGATCCCGGTAGCTCGATAAAGCTTATGTTAGCAATATTTTAAGTTAGGGTTCATATTTGGAAAAATACCCATAGGTGAAATTTGTGTATTTTGATGTTTTATGATAGAATATGAGGTTTTAAATTATGCTAGACAACTTGAGCTACTCGGTTTTAGGTAAAAACGAGTAAAAGGGCTTAATTGGTAAAAATACCTATTGTACATAAGTGTATGTTATAGTAGGAATTTGAAGATGATGTTGGTAAATAAATGATTGGCATGTCTTAAAATACAAGAATTTGTGATAAGTTTTGATTTCCGAGCCTTGGGGCAAAAGTGTAAATATGCAAAAGTTTAGGGGCAAAAATGTAATTTTTCCAAAGTTTGAGTAAAGGGCTGTTTTGATAAATGTTGATATTAAATAAGCTAAATTTGCTATTATAGATCAAGAAGAACGAAATTCGGGAGTAGATCGGGGAAAAGAAAAAGTAAAGGACTAAATTGTAAAGTTTAGTCACATTTTGTATCGAGGTAAGTTTACGGTAAACAAATGAAATATTCCTTCATTTTGCATTATTATTGTCAATTTCCAGCATCTATATATTTATTTTATGAAAATAATCAAGTTGAATATAAGGTGATATGACAGAGAAAAGCAGTAGAAAGTCCCGATTGAAAACCTTAGGAATGTTAGGATACGAAATGTCATGACATTAGGGGTCGACAGGACAGGACAGGACAGAAATGAGCTATGTAAGTCCGTACTAAATATACGGCTTTGGAGACAGGAATGAGCCATGTAAGCCCATATTCGATATATGGCATTGGAGACAGGAATAATTCATGTAAGTCCATGTCAAGGACATGGCATTGGCAAGATATTGTTAGACAGGAATGACCCTAGTATCCTTAGTATTCTGAGTGGTTCAACGGGCCATTATACAAGTTAATTTGCATTGAATTATCAGCAAAGGAAAGGTAGATTGTAATCATAAGTAATGAAAGGTAAGGTAAGAAAGAAGGTAAGTGAAGAAAGAAGAAGGTAGAAAATGAGATGTAAAGAAAGTTTATAATGCTAGTTGATAGTTGCATAATTATCCCGTGTGATGAATGCTGTGATTTATTTGCTTGTAAACTTACTAAGCCTAGTGCTTACTCTCTTTATTTCCTTCTTCTTATAGTTTTTTCCAAGCCACTGGGGGATCAAAGGAAACGTCAGAGATCCGATCACACTATCGAGGAATCCTATCGGTATAGTTAGACGTTTCTTTTTGTGTATGGCATGTATAGGGACTTGGCTTCTTTTGACATGGATGTTCTTATGATATGTTCAATGAATGGGATGTAAATACTTGATAGTGGATAACTAATGAAATGGCTAATGATATACAAGTATGATAGTATGTATGCTTGGGTGGTAACTATCACATGGAAACTAAGGAAAATGTGAAAGTAGCTTAAAAACAGAACATTGTAACAGCAGTGACATGAGTTTGAAAAATCACTAAAAATATTAGAAACATGGTTTGATGGTGAATAATATATGAAATTAAAGCTTGTTGTGTCTATTTTCATATGGAACAAACAAAACAGGTAAAGGTATTGTATTTTATGAGATATCTGAGTTTCAGTGAAACAGGGCCAGAGCAATTTCTGGATCCCCTGTTCCAACTTTGGAAATTCACCATAAATTGTACAAAAATAATTAGGAGGATTACTTTATATGTTCAGAATCATTATTGAGTCTAGTTTTACGAGAAACAAACGGCATAGTCATATGAATTTGTTTACAGGGAGAAAAGTGGTTCGTAATAAGTAGAGGTTAGTGCAGTTGAGTTCTGAAATAGGGGAAAATTTAACTAATACACTGTACTAATTGGCCAAGCCAAAAATTTTAGAAAAAAATTAGTAGATAGATACATGAGTCTAGATTCAAGGAAAATTTACAGATCTTGATTTTGAGTTTTTTAACTCGAGTTATGATTTTTTTTGTAACCATGACGCAGATAGACAGCTTGCTGTAAAAGCTGAAATAAAGAATTCTAAGTTCTTAAAATGGTAAATTATGTTCGGTAACACCTCAAGCTCGACTCCGGTGACGGTCTCGGGCGTGGGGGCGTTACATAGTACTTCCTTTCCACTAATGTAGGTGACATAATTATCAAATCAATAGGTCTTTTACAAGGTTGTAATAAGGCTCAGTTAAAGGTAGGGATTTAAAAGACGGGATATTTCGGTTTCAAAATCTTAACCTTTAACTTTGTCTTGGATTTCTCGAAATTTAACTTTTTTCCTTAAACAAACCTTTGGAACACCCCCAAACTTATTTTGAACACATGCTCATACATTCTGAGTAAACTTTTCTTCACTCTTTCGATGTTTGTGAGTGTTTATATATATATTTTTAACATGAACACATATATCTTCTGAAATTTTCCTCAAATATTGATTACTAAGACAACTTTAGTTAAGATAGGTGCACAAAATTAGGGTAACTTCAAAAGACGAAAATAAGGCTTGTAACATAGGTTCATTGCAATAAACAGGCCATTAAGCTCAGAATTATAGTTTCAAGGGTCTAATATCATAAGGTTGGCTTGAAAGGCTCAAACATGCCAAAGAAATGGTGCCAATATCATTTTAGATTCTTATGTCTCCTAGGATTTTGCCTCAAGAAAGTCACTAAGTCAATTCTAAAGATATAAACCTTCATGCATGTCTAATCTCAAAAGAAACTAGGTTTTCATGGAAAACATTACCTAAGACTAAGATCATACCAACATTCCATTCTTCATGATAACATTCAATTGCTCAGATAAAATCATCATTCATGCTTGCATACAAACTATCTTAAAAAAAAAAAAATTCTCTAAACATTCATTTATTAAAACATACTTATGAAAGAAATGATTGAAACATACTTGAAAATGAAAAAATTTCGAGCAAATTTATTTGCCTTACCCCCTTTAAAAAGAAGCAATGTCCTCATTGTAAGAACGAAGTAATGAATGAAAACTGAACACCAGGTAGGGTTGAAAAGAAAGAGAGGTGAGTCATTAAGACTGCTTAAATACCAAGTCTTTCCTCATAACCAAATCTTAAACATGTTCATTCCCATTACCACATTACTTAGTCTTTTTCTTCCTAAAGAATTGTTTATTCATGCTTGCTATGTTTTATTTTGCAAAAATTAAATCCTAATCACTAAAGAAATAAAGTCCTAAAGACCTAAAAATAATTAAATAACAAGACAAGAATACCCCCTTTTATTTTTTGATTCATTCCCCTTGTCTTCTTAGGCTCCATCTCCACTTGTATCGTCAGTTTCTTCTGTGCATGTCTCAAAGATAGCATCTGGGAACTCAGGAACAAAGGTGTTAGATATATTCTTAACAGTATTCCGAATTGAATCATCTCTAATTTTTGCATATTTCTAGTAAGTTTGTTGTTGTTTGGGCATGAATTTGCACATATCCATCATAATCGACAACTCTGATTTCTTTGAAGTACTTGCAGTAGTCGGCATTGGAGTTGTAAATTTAGGTTCAACACTTGGCTTGACTGGTTCTTCTTCTGGCCCAACCCTAGGTTTAGGGTCTAAAGATTCTTCAGCTGACTTAGGACTGTTCAGTTCCATATCAGATTTTTCTTCTTCAGTGTCTGTAATTGAATTAGGTTCAGTTTCAGTTGCATTTGTTGACTCCTTAGTTTCTAGCTCAGTTAGCTCTTCTTGCTCACCTTGATTCAGCTCATGCACCTTCTCTACTAACCTTTCAAGATCATGACTTGTAATACACCCTTGAACATATTGCCCCTTCAAATTTGCTTGTGTTTTAACACAGGCCCTTAAGCAAAATGAAGTAATTAACTATGGGAAGTAAGCATTTCCTGTCTTCTTTTTAGCACAGTCATAAATCTCTTTGAGAATAATTTTCTCGACATTAATGGACTTTCCTGTCAAGATAGCATATAACAAGAGCATCCATTCCATCGAGATGGTGGAACTATGTGAGATAGGCATAAAACTGTAGCGAACGAAATAGAACCATACCTTTGCTACTGGTTTTAGGTATTCCCTTTCGGCAAGAATGGATCCCATACTTTCTTATAATCCATTAGGATCTCAGATTTGTCACAACATCAAGAACTTGTTGAAGAAAATCTCAGTTGATGTTGTTCATCATAGGAGAGTGCTCATCTTCTTCAACATCAGGTAAGTTAAACAAATCATTGATGGACTTGGAAGTAAGAGGTACCTTTTTCTTTTGAATGATGACCTCTGTAGCATCTTGTGTAGTCAAACTTGCATAAAACTCTTAAACTAGTTCATCATCGGGAAGTGAACGAGAATCACAAAATTTCTCCCACTTGAGAGTATTGATTTTTTTCTTATCGGCACAAGAACAACCATCACATCCTTGCTTTTCAAGTTAAACCCTTTTTTCTGGTATCATGGGTTAATGCTTGAAAATTGAATCAAATCTCTCTTTCACTTCTTCATCAATCAAAATCAAGTTTTCAGGAGTAGTCTTTGATGATCTAGTTCTTTTGCAAGACATGATATCTTTTCCCAAATATTTGGCAAAGTTTCGGCACAAAGGGAAAAAAGAATTGGCAAAGTGGTAGGACTCACTTCGATAAACCTTGCGACGACGAAGAAATTGTAGCAGCAACGACGATGTGTGGCGGCAATGGTGGTGTGCAGTGGTGATAATGACTATGTGCGGTGGTGATGTTGATTCTTCAGTAAATTCCTTGCGGCTACACTAGATTGTATCGACAAAAGGGAAGAGAAAAACTAGGGTTTTCTTTCGAGATTTGAGGCTAGCAGCACAAGAAAAGAATTTAGGAACTTTTAGGTTTAAGTGAACTGCTTGAGAGATATGAAAAATAGTAAAATGAAAAGGGGTTTATATAGGAGAAAACTTGGGCAACATGTAGCAAAAATTTAGCTACATTAGGGTTACTTGGGCAGCAAGTAATGGAAGTGGCGCCCATAGGTGTGGATTTTCCCTCCTTTTTGCTATCTTGGGCCTTAAATTCTGACTGTATTTATAGGCTTACTCAACAAAACAAATTGATTAGTACTTGGGCCAAATTTGACCCCCTTTATTAACATAAAAATTTAAAATTAACACAAAATAAATTAAACTTAAAAAATTTTAAAACTTAATTAGAAAATTTCTTCTCAATAAATTACATTAGATCAATTCCCAGAAAAGGTTGGAGGGGTTACAGCAGTCCCGCTTAAATTCCAATCTTCTTAGACAGAATTAATTAAATGTATTAAATTAAGAAAATACAGTCTAATTATTTATTTATTTACAAATTGAGTTCAAGAAAAATCAAGGATTTGTTAATTTGAATGAGGATTCAACTCGCTCAACTTCACCATCCCAATAAAGTTTGAGACGTTGACCATTAACTTTAAACGTACCTCCATAATTGTTGTATAAATTCAACAGCTCTATAAGGATATACTCGGTAGATGGTATAGGGTCCTTTTCATCGGGATTTCAGCTTCCCAAGAAATAACTTCAGTCTTAAATTAAACAACAACACCTTCTGACCTTCTTTAAACTTACGAGGTTGTATATGACTATCATGCCATCTTTTTTATCTTTCCTTACACATTTTGGCATTCTCATAGGAAAACAACCTTAGCTCTTCCAACTCATCCAATTGTACACTCTTCTCTCACCGGCTTTCTTAAGGTAAAAGTTCAACTTCTTCAAAGCCCAATGAGCTTTATTCTCCAACTCTAATGGCAGATGACATGCCTTCCCAAAAACTAACCGATAAGGAGTGATTCCTAATGGTGTCTTTAATGTTGTTTGATAGGCTCATAATGCATCATCGAGCCTTCGAGACCAATCTTTTCTACTAGGGCGTACTACCTTTTTAAGGATACCTTTGATTTCATGGTTCACTCTTTCAACTTGCCCATTGGACTGGGGGTGATAAGCAGTAGCGATCTTATGCTTTACATTATATTTGTCAAGCAACCACTTAAGCCACTTGATCACAAAATGAGAACCTTCATCACTAATAATAACTCTTGGTGTCCCAAACCATGTAAACACATGCTTATGTAGGAATCACATGACTACCTTAGCATCATTAGTAGAGTATGCTTTAGCTTCAACCCACTTGGACACATAATCCACAGCAACTAAAATATATTTGTTTCCATATGAAGAAGGAAAGGGGCCTAGGAAGTCAATACCCCATACGTCGAATAATTTAATTTCCAAAATGTTTGTTCAGGGCATCTCATTCCTTCTTGATATATTTTCGGTTCTCTGGCAATTATCATAGTTCTTCACATAAGTGTAAGCATCTTTAAATAATGTAGGCCAAAAAAAACCTGCTTGCAAAATCTTCGCAGCAGTTCGTGAACCACCAAAGTGTCCCCCACTTAGAGATGAATGGTAGTGATATAAGATCTCGGCAATCTTACTTTCAGCTACACACTTTCAGATTATATTATCTGCACACTATTTAAATAAAAATAGATCCTCCTAAAAATAATACCGACTATCATGAAGGAATTTCTTCCTTTGTTGGTATGTCATTTCTCGAGGAATTATTCCACATGCAAGATCATTGGCAAAATCAGCAAACCAAGATGTTTCATGAATTCGGTTTACCTCGAATAAATGTTCATCCAGAAAGTTTTCGTTGATTGGCACATGTGATTGAGTTGCCTCATCTTGCTCCAACCTTGACAGATGATCAACAACTTGATTCTCGACACCTTTTCTATCTTGGTTCTCAAGGTCAAATTCTTGGAGTAAAAGTATCCAACGAATTAACATTGGTTTTGCATCTTTCTTTGTGAGTAAGCATTTAATGGCCGCATGATTAGTAAATTCTGTAACTTAAGTACCTATAAGATATGAGCGGAATTTGTCAAAAGCAAAAACTATATCAAAGAGTTCCTTTTCGGTTACCGTATAATTGAGTTGGGCTCTTGTCAAGGTTCTACTTGCATAGTAAATAGGTTGAAAGACTTTGTTTCTTCTTTGACCCATCACAGCTCTAGTAGCATAATCACTTGCATCGCACATCAACTCAAAAGGTGAGTTCCAATCAGGTGTAACAATTATTGGGGCTAAGATTAACAGTTTTTTTAGATCTTCAAAAGCTTCCAAACATGCTTTGTTGAAATCGAACACTGTGTCTTTCTCTAACAACAAACACAATGGTTTAGAAATTTTCGAAAATTCATTGATAAACCTTCGGTAAAACTCGACATGGCCTAAAAAAATTCTGACTCCTTTCACATTGACTGGTGCTGGTAATCTTTCAATTACATCCACCTTTGCTTTATCGACTTCAATTCCTTTCTTTGAGATTTTATGCCCTAAGACAATCCCTTCCTTAACCATAAAATGGTATTTCTCCCAATTAAAGACAAGATTCATCTCTTCGCATATCTTCAGTACCTTAGCTAAATTACTCAAACAAGTATCATAAGTGTTACCACAAACAGAAAAATCATCAATGAAAACCTCAACAAAATTTTCAACCATATCAGTAAATATTGCCATCATGCATCGTTGAAATGCTGCAGGTGCATTGCATAAGCCAAAAGGCATTCACCTAAAAGTAAACGTACCGTATGGACAAGTAAAAGTTATTTTATGTTGGTCCTCCGAAGCTACAACTATTTGGTTATATCCTGAATAACCATCTAAGAAACAACAGAACTCATTACCTGCCAGCCGATCTAACATCTGATCCATAAAAGGCAATGGAAAATGGTCCTTCCGAGTGGCTTTATTCAGCTTTCTGTAATCAATACATATCCTCCACCCAGTAACAGTTCTTATTAGAATCAACTCGTTACGTTCATTTTAAACAATTGTAATCCCACATTTCTTTGGCACACACTGCACCAGACTTCCCCACAAACTATCTAAAATAGGATAGATGATTCCTGCATCTAACCATTTGATTACCTCCTTTCTCACAACTTCCTTCATAATGGGATTGAGCCTCATTTGCCCATCAATTTGAGCTCTTTCACCCTCCTCTAAAATGATTTTATGCATACAAAAAGAAGGACTTATACATCGAATATCAGCTATGGTCCAACCAATTGCTTTCTTAAATTTATTTAGAACAGCTGTTCTGCAGGAACGCACTGCACTCCTTCGTCAAAGCAACAGTCTCATACTCACTTAATCGTTTCTTCTTGGATAGTATATCATTCACAAACTTTATGTAATTTGACATTTTTTCTAAAGCCTCCACCAACGGGATATTGATGTGTAACTACTTCAGAACATCGAGAAACTTCTTGAATTGCACCTCATGTTTCAGCTTGTGTTGCTGCAATCTTTGCAGATATGGAGGTGATAGAACTTTAGGTTGGATCGGACAACTTTTCTGAATAGGTAAATCTGCATCCAAAGGAGATGTTAAAGTATCTAAATTCACTAAGTGAGGATTTACCTTGTCAGTCTTTGCAGGTTCTGACTCTTTTGGTATGGGAACCTTAATAGTTGGTTGACTTTCCTCCTTTTCAATAAGCTTATCTTCAACATCAATCACTCGGGGTTTCAGAACTTTACCACTTTGCAACGCTACTACCTTGATAAGCTCCTTACCCAAGTTTCTTGGATTCTCAGTGTCACTTGGCAAGGTTCCTTGCGGTCTATTTCGAAGCTCTGTAGCTAACTAACCCATTTGGTTTTCCAAATTTTTTCAATGTTGCAGCTTGGCTCTAGATCAAAGCATCATTCTTTGCCATATATGCTTTCAACAAGTTCTCCAAACTAGTCAATGACTCGGCTTGAACTGGTTTTGGAACTTGCTAATTAAACCCTTGAGATTGGTGGTGTCTCTATTGCATAAAGTTGTTCAGTCTATTTCCTTAGTTGCTTCAATAAAAGTTAGGATGATTACACCATGAAGGATTGTAGAAGTTGGATTGGGGTCCTTGTCTACTCCTATTGTGATGTTGGTTTCCCACATAGTACACTGACTAGGGATTCGATGGATAATTCTCAAAAGAATGACCCTCCCCATAGTACACACAAGAAACTACTTCAAACTGACTTGGTGGCTGAGCTGTAAAATTATTAGGACTATTAACGGTAAACTATTTTAACATAGAGGAAATAGACGAGACTTGAGCTGATAAAGAAGTGAGGTCGTCAACTTCATGAACTCCGACTACATGTCTTCCTAAAGCTGTTCAATTTTTTTGCCATTAATGGTTATTGCTTGCGATTCTCTCGATGATCTCATAAGCCTCATTATAAGACTTAGATAGAATTGCACCATTCACGGAAGCATCTACCATCAATCTTGTATGTGCGTTGAGACCATTATAGAATGTCTCTAACTGGATGCAATAGGGAATCCCATGATAAAGAAACTTGTGAAGTAACTCCTTGAATCATTCCCAAGCCTCATACAAAGACTCGTCATCTAATTGTTGGAAAGTTGTAATCTCGTTCCTCAGCTTAGCATTCTTGCTAGAAGGAAAATACTTCACCAAAAATCTCTCTGCTAATTCTTGCCATGTGGATATGGAACTTGGTGGCATGGAATTGAGCCATGCTCGTGCTCGATCTCGCAACAAGTATGGGAACAACTTTAACCTCAATTGTCTTCAGTCACACCGGCTATCTTGAATGAATCACTCACCTCTATAAACATTCAAAGGTGGAGATGTGGATTGATAAACCGTAATTTATACATATTTTTTACCCCATGCTTAGCATAATTTTGGATGAATTATCCCTTGAATTGTGGAATTTGATGCTTCTAATCCTTTAATTTCATGTTTTATACTTAGGGTGAGCATAGGAGAACAAAAAAAAAAAAGAGAAACGGGCCAAAAACGGAGAAAATGGGCCAAAGTAAGAAATCAACACGGCCTAGAGTTCCTCACACGGGTGCACCACACGTTTGTGCTATATTAGCAGACTTGAACACGGCCTGGGCTCGATTCGCATGGGTGTGATATATGGGCGTGTCCCTGTCGTGACGAGTTTCAGTTTCACGTAGAAAAAGCTACTTAAGGGCTAAGAAGGGTATTCCAAAGTCTATATAAACACCCTAGGAGAGGACTAAAAGGGGACACAGCAAGGAATTACTCAAGGAAAGCCAATCGATCCATCCTAGAAACAACGATCTACATCAAGACTAAAAATCTTCCTAAATTTCTCTCAGGAGTTTTGGGTTTTCTTTATGTTTTGTTGTTTTCCTTATTTTGAGATGTTCTCTTTTATTATTATGAACTAAATCCCCTAAATACCTAAGGGGGATGAAACCTAAGACAGATTTTGTTATTGTTATCTGAACTATATGATAAATATTCGATTTGTTCTTAATTGTGTTTTTAATTCTTGAGTTGATATTTTAGGATTTTAATTCAAGTCGAATGTGCTTATTCAAAGGAGCAAAAGTCCCTGTTTAAGAGTAGATCTAAAATAATTAAGCGGGGTTGATTGTAATCTTAGACATAGGACGACAAAAATCTGCTGGATTAGAGTCAAATCTAATAGGGGGATCCATAGATCGAGTTAATGCAACACTAGGGGTTTTAATTAAAAAGAGATTTCAATTAATCAACTTAGGGTTAGTTTTTCTTAGTATCGACAGAGATATTAACATAATTTAGGGATCTCTACGGATCAAGTCGAATGAATAAATCATCTATTTCAGAGTTAAATAACAAGTGAAGTCTAGGTGGATTTTTCCTTGGGTATTGCTTTTATCGATCAAGTTTTCCCAAAGTATTTCCCCAACTTATTCTTTGCCGCGTCTTTATTTAGTTAGAATTTTAGTTTATAAACAACCTCCCTCTATTTCTAGGCTAGATAATAGGAAGAAAGTTATTACTAGTACTTTTAGTTCCTTGGATTCGACATTCCAGTATTGCCACTAACTATACTACTATTCAATAGGTGCGTTTGCCTTTCATCGTGATAATAGTTAGTTTCTAGATACGATCATTATTATTACTTTATCACAATCACGATGATGGATCTTCCGTGGGCATACCACTGAATTGGCCCACCGTTTGTAGCATTTGAAACATCACTGGTTTCAATTCAAACTGGGTTGCCTCAATATCAGGCCTCTTGATTCCTTCACTCAACTCATTGCATAGTGGCACAGCATATTGCCTAATGCATCGATCCCTATCATCGGCAATAAGGATGGGATTTCAGACATGATCGGCTTCATTACCTTGGTCTTGATTCTGATTTCCAAGGTCCATCTCGTTTAGTCTTTGAGCTGTTCATTCACGTCTTCTCTATCAGAAGGTTCGCTCAATTTCAGGGTCTACTGGGAGTAAATCGATAATCCGATCTATGCTCATAAACACCTAAAAACAAAACCACAAAATTAAAAAGAATAAGTTAGTAATGTTAGAAATAAACCAAATTGAAAGTAAATAATTTCACAAAAAAAATGACAATGGAGACAGTTAACAATCCCCGGCAACGGCGCCAAAAACTTGTAATGCTGGGGTTTGTGCAAGTGTACATAGTCGTTCAAGTAATAAGTAAGTATAGAGTTATCGTCTCCATAGGGATTGTATTTGTGCTAAGTCAATTAATTATGAAATTATATTAACAACTTGGTGAAAAAAAACACAATTTGATTCGGAAGAATTTATTAAAATTAAATATAATGAACTAAATGCAATGATCCCTAATGCAAATATTCCTAAGTATGCAACTATGTGAATGAAATGGATTTTAGCAGAATTAAACACAATATGCAACAATTATAACATAAATAAGCTAGGATAATTACTTTAATTAAAATCAATTTATTAACAACATGCTTTGTAACAACCTCAAAAGAAATTATAAAGGACCAAAATTGCAATTAAGCCATTTTGCATAGGTGAGGCGGTTTAATGTATAAAAATCTAAGATTTTTATACCTAAAATTAGTATATTAAATTATTAATATTTTTAATTATTATTATAGTTTTATATTAAATAAGTATAATAAGATTTTTATGTGGTAAATAAATTATGGTCTTGACAAGTGTAAGGTGATAAAAATAGACAAATGTAAATTATATAGTTGTACTAGTGTATTAATTATATTTTTTGTTAAATAGATTTTTATAAAAACAATTATTATTATAAACTAATATATATATATATATATATATATATATATATGTTATAAAATAAAAGAAACAAAAACATGAAAAGAAGAACAGAGAGCAAGCGTGAAAGAAAGAAAGAAATGGAGAAGAAAAAAGAAAAAGAAAAAGAAAAAAAAAATATGGTTTTGATGCTTAAATTTTTATTAGGTAAGTCAATTTAGCCCTTTTCTTTTAATTTTAATGTTTTATAAGCTTTAGAATAAAATTTTGATGTTTTATAAGCTTTAGAATAAAGTTTTGATGAATTTAAGTTGAGGTTTTTGAAGTTTTAAGGTTTTTGAACATAGTATATGTTGGACAAAAAGATGAATTAGTGGTTTAATTGAAAGAATTTCAAATTAGAATTGGGTAAAGGATTTAATTGCAAAATAAGCTATAAGAAACAATTTTGGACAACAACAGAAGCCTAATTTTGAAAAATCAGAAAAAATTGTAGGAATCGAGTTAGAGAATGAATAAGATGAAATTAAAGCTTATTAAGTCTAGTTTCTTATAGGAGAAAGGGTGTAATCAATGGATTTGTGAATTAAGAGATATTTGAATTTTTGTGAGACTGGTACAGAATGATTTCGAGATACTCTGTTTTGACTTTGGAAAATTATTAAAAATTGTAAAAAAATAATTGTAGGTTATAATTTATATGGTTAAAATTCTTAATGAGTCTATTTTTAATATAAATAAATGGAAAATTTATTCAAATCCTGTACAAGAAGATAAATAATTTTTAGTGAAGAAGGGTCGGAACTGCCAGACAGCAGAATAGGAGTGAATTTAAAGAATAAAATGTAATTATTGGCTAAACAAAAAATTTTGAAATTTTTATGGCATGAAGAATGTGAGTCTAGTTTCATAGAAAATTCAAGGATCTTAATTTGGAATTCTGTAACTCAAGATATTGATAATTTAGTGACAATGACTTGGGTAGACAACCTTAAAAGAAGTTATAAATAAATAGTAGGATTGTGTATAAAGAATGTAGAATGAAGAGGAAGAGTAGGAATTGAATAAGAATTTAATTATCTAAATTTTAATGCTGTAATTAATAATGTAAATTATTATTTTCGTAGCTAGCAAAGAACTCGAAGCATCGGCATTGAAAGGAAAGGAAAAAGTCATCGAGGGGTTGTCGAACAAATCTGGGTTAGTATTACCATAATTCGAATTTGATTATTAAATTGTGAAATTTTAAATTAATATACATGACTAGCAAATTGAGGTAAGTATCAAGATTGAATTGAATGATAAATTCGTATTGGAATTGAATTTATTATTAGTAATTGTTGAATATTGAATAATATGTTTAGTAAATAAAAATAATGTTAATATTGATATTAAATAAAATGGAATTGTATGTAAATTGAATGAAAATTCTAGTAATATGATTTGAAATTAAAGAATTAATGTGGTATTGAAATGCATATTGGATTGAGAAACTGATTTGAATTATGAATTGAATTAAATTGAAATGAAGTATAATTATGTATGAGCAAATTGATGATATATTGATTGAAATGTCTTTGAATTGAATGTGATGATTTGAAATATGTATGGATTGAAAGTATGGGAAAGTGATTGAGTTGAAATATGAATTGAAGTGAAAATATGTGATTATGTGAACTTGAAACAAATTGTGATTGAATTGAGATTTATGTGAGAAAATGTGATCAAAGTGTAATTGATGTGAATTTGACTGAAATAGAGAAAGTAATCCAATACCCTATTAACTAGTCGGGCTAGGGTGGATATAGTTGGCATGCCATAGGATTGGAAGAGTTCAGGGATTCTTCGACCTCGAGTCGATGAGACACTTGGTGTGTCATTTTATTGCTTCGAATAGATTCGATGAGGCGTTGGTCGCCACTTTACTTTGGCTCAGCCGATGAGACGTTGGTTGCCATACTGGTGTGTTTGGTTGGATCCGTGTATCCGCCAAGGTCCGAGTCGAGTTAATAGGGGTAAATAAGTTAAATGATAAATTCTGAATAAATGTGATTGAGCTATTGAAAGAAATAAGAAAGTGAATTTGTGAAATAAAGTATGAAATGAGATTTGTAATATGAGATTGAATGCAGGAACCAAAGGTTCATGAATTGTTTAAAGTTGGATTGTGAATTGAAACATCATATGAGATTGAGAAATGAAACTAAAGTTCACAAATTATTTGAAATTATATAAATAATATGAGAAGTTAATTGAAAAGAATAATATAATTGAATTATATAATTTGAGTGTGAATTTGATATGTGAAAATGAAATTGAGATATGTGATTTTAAAATATGAACTAAAGGCGTAAGAATTGATTAAAGTAAAGTGATGATATATGAAATTAATTAGTTAAAATTGTTATTGTTGAGATATGACTTTAATAAATACAAATTGCAATAGAATTATTATTGAATAAAGTGATAAAATTTAGTGAATTGTATATGATATGAAATGAGCTAATGGAATGAGATGTGAAAATTTTAATGAAATTAAGATAGTGAAATAAGTTATAAATTCAATTAAATATAAGAATTAGAAATATTGTTTATTGTTATTAATGATCAAGTTAATTGAAAGTATGAGATATTTATGAATAATTGTAGGCATAAATTAAATGTTTATAATTTATTGATTAAGGTTATAAATTTGAATTATGGTAGTGCCACTGAGTATACCCATACGAATTATGGTAGTACCACTGAGTATATCCATACTCAGCGTACGGTTATTTCCGTGTGCAGGTTAGTAGGAAGCCAGTATCCAGTCCAGCATCCAGATCAACCCTGACTTCAAAGAAATTTTAGTAATGTATCTTACCTTTGGTAATTGTGGCATGTTCCTAGATGATGTATATGTTAAGTATAAGAGTCTTAAGATTATAGTAGTAAAATGATGGCTAATTTGGTTATAAGTATGAAATGGAACTAATATGACATATTTGATACATGTATGAAATGCAAATGAATAAAGTTTATTAGTATGAATTTATATGGTACTATGTATGTTCATTGAACAAAATAGATAAGTCACTTGTTCAGGCATGATTAGGTATGTTTAAATGTAGAAATGTATTGGTTCCTACATAGATTACAAATTGGTTTTGGTTTGAAATTTTGCAGGGTTGGCTAGGTTAGTTTTGAAAGACTCCTATAGAGTCCACACGGCCTCGCACACGGGCGTGTGACTAGATCGTGTAAGACACATGGCTAGCACATGGGCGTGTGTTTTGGCCGTATGTCCCCTGCATCTTAAATATGTAAAGTCAGAATTACACACGGGCTAAACACACGGGCTTGCAGCTCGACCGTGTGAGAAAATTAGAATGCTCCACATGTAAGGGACACGGGCGTGTTCCAAACCACCACGGCCATATTAAGTTTACATGGTTCAACAATATGGGCATGTCATGGGGTCACACGGACGTGTCCCCAATCCACATGGGCGTGTAAGCCCTGTATTTGAAAAAAATTTTAAATTGTTCAAAAAATTTCTTAAGTACTTAAATTAATTCCGAACCTCTTTTAATTTGCATTTTGGGGCCTCAAGAGTCTTTATAAAAGGTTATATGAATGTTTTATAATAAATTTAATATTTATTTGTATAATATTTCTCAATTGCCTGATAGTTCCGGTAATGCTCCGTAACCCTATTCCGGCGACAGTTTGGGGTTAGGGGGTGCTACATGCTTAATAACATTCGGAAAAATATTCCATGGCAACTCAACTTTCATGAGTTTGGAAACCATGTTAGGTCCTTTCAGAATCCTTTACTTAGTAAATATGCATTTTACTGATCCTTATTTACTAAGACTTTCTTAGTATTTGTGTGAGGTAACAGGGACGTGTCAAGTTTGAAATAGTTTAATCACACAAATCTAAAAACTACGTAGATAACAGAGCCGGGTCAGGGTTGTTATGCAACTTACAATTTAATCGGGTCAGGATCTAAATTCAGCATGCACATTTCAATTATGCGTCCATTAGCCGTCGTCTGGTCAGATCGATCAGCTAATTCAGGTGCATTCCAGTCACGTATAAATGAAATACAGACTTGATTTTAATTGAAAACATGATCGATTGAGGCACAAACATTATAAGCATGAAATTAACAAATATTATTTAATCAAAAATAATCATCCTAGCTTAAATAAAATTAAGCTATCATTGTTGAAAACAAGAGCAATGAACACATAGCAAACATTCTTGAATTAAAGAAAAGAAAAGATTAAACCCAATTTCAAAGTGGTTGTCACCTAAGACTTTGAACAATGAGGGCTCCTCTTTGCTTTGCTCCTTTGTTAATGGCTCTCTGAGGTGGCCGACCAAAGGCTCTTGAGAGGCTAAATTAAAGCTAAAATCCTTATGCAAGGATAATGGATGGCGTGGGGAGAAAAGAGAGTTAAGAGAAATGAGAAATGAGAGAAAGATGAATGAGTGAGGGATGATTGAGAAGTGAGGAGAGGGGTCATATTGATAGGTGAGGCTAGGGTGTTAGTTTGCCAAAAATAGAAGTGTTCATCCACTTAAAACTCTCCCAAGTGTGGCCGGCCATGAGTTTAGGAAATGTGGTTGATTTTTGCTTGATTCAAGTGCCACATCAGCTTAGGATCAAGACTCGGTCACCAGCAAATCTTCAGGTAAATCTCTAATTTCTTCAAATCTTTAGGGACCTCATGTAATTAAACCAAAACTTGATTTATTAGCATCCATGTGCAGCCCAAATTATGGGTTGAATTGGGCCTAAATTGGATGGCTTTGTAGTTAAAATAAAGCTCTACAACCTATCCAAAAATAGCAGAAAGTTGAGGACCAAATAATGCAATTTAGCCACTTTAATTAATTAATTTACTTAATTAATTACAACCCATTTTATTAATGAAATATAAATAAATAAATTATTAAATATAACTTTATGTTTTATTATTTAATTAAGTCATGCATGGCCCACTTTATAACTTAAAAAATTATAACATGCTTAAATTAATATAAAATAAGCCATTTTATGCATGAAAACTATATAATAAAGCATAAAATCATATTTTAATAATTTCTATGTCCAAATTTCATATTTTCACATATTTCATTAATTTATTAAACAATTAGTTGGTTTTAACAACAATTTTAAATAAAAAGGTGATGAATTATATAGGAAAAATCCTATATATTTTCCAATTTACAGGTACCCTTTACCATAAAACCACAACAATACCAGGCTGGCACCTCAGGACCAGTGAATTATCCAACAGGTTCGGGTTCTAATCCCGGAGATAATCTAACCAACCTCATTGTTCTAAATTTTGATGACATGGCGAAAATGGATAGAGCAAGATAGAATTGCCAAAACAGCTAGAAGACCAATGCAAGTGGTTGGAGGAGAAAATCAGAGCTATGGAAAGTGTTGACTGCCTTTGCGGGGTCAACGCCAAGGAATTGAGTTTAGTCCCAAATCTAGTGCTCCCTCAAAAATTCAAAGCTCCAGAATTTGAAAAATACAATGGGACTAGTTGTCCTGAAGCCCATATCACAATGTTCTATAGAAGAATGACTGGATACATCAATAATGACCAATTGTTAATCCATTACTTCCAAGATAGTTTAATCAAGTCGGCTGCCAAATGGTACAATCAGCTAAGCTGTGCCAAAATTAATTCATGGAAAGACTTAGCACAGGCTTTCATGAAACAATACAGCCAATGATCGACATGACACCCGATAGAATTACGCTGCAAAACATGGAGAAGAAACAAAGTAAAAGCTTTAAGCAATATGCTCAAAGATGGAGAGAGGTGGCAACACAAGTTCAGCTACCTCTTCTGGAAAAGGAGATGGTAATGCTTTTCATAAACACTTTGAAAGCCTTATTCATTAACCATATGCTGGGTAGTACTACCAAAAGCTTCTCAGATATAGTAATGTCCATAGAAATGATTGAGAATGTAGTAAGGAGTGGGAAAATAGACGCGGGGGAAAACGCTAAAAGGTTTGCCCCTATAAAGAAAGAAAATGAAGTAAACACCGTAAGTGTGTATAATAAGAGTTATTCAAAATCGTTCATTGTAGGAAAACCAAGGACCATGACAAGTAGCCATCAGGGCCCTTCAAGGCAAGAACTTAACTCAAGGCCAAACACGGAAAAACTCCAATTCACACCTATCCCAATGACATATAGAGAGTTATATCAAAATTTGGTCAACATGCATGTAGTATCCCCATTTTACTTAAAATCCATGCAACCTCTATTCCTAAAGTGGTATGATGCAAATGCTCAATGTGAGTGCCACGTAGGAATAACGAGACACTCGATTGAGAATTGCACTGCATTTAAGAAGTTGATCAAGAGGTTCATCAATATGAGGATTGTAAGCTTCGATGATCCCTCAGGACCTAATGTGGCGGGAAATCCATTACCCAGTCATTCTGAGTAAGAGGTAAATGAGATAATTGAGAGTGGAGGCAAGAGGAGCAAAACTAATGCTGCAGGAGTGAAATCCCCACTAAAATGGGTTAGGAAAAAAATGATAGACATGGGATTAATCATTTAAGATTCAGAGGAGATGCCCAAAAGAGTGAGGAGCTACTGTGAGTTCCATGCTAAAGAATGTCATGAGATCCAGGAGTCCATTGAATTCAGAGCTATAGTGCAAAGTCTGATGGATAACAAAAAGTTAGAATTCTTTGAAGATGTCAATAGCTCAGAAGGAGGAGATGTTTGCACCTCAGAGGAAGGATCAATGAAAAAAGTCTACAAGTTCAACCACCCGTGGTGATTATTTCACAATTGAGAAGTAATGAAGTGGGAGCACAAGCTACACCAAGACTTATAATTTAAAAACCCATGGCTTTTCGTTACAATAATAACAAAGGGGTTCCATAGAATTAAGATTGCAACTTGATCATCTCGGAAGATGAGAACTCAGTTGGCACTTTAGAAGAGGGCCAAGATATTGGTTTCTTCACTCGCAATGGAAGGCGCTATGACCCTGCAAGTGCAAGAACCGGGCCCCTTAAGGAAAAACCATGGCAGTAGAGCATAAGAAAGAAAAAATGGCTAGACTGGAATCACCTATCAATGAGCCAGTAACTAAGAACGAGGCTAAGGAATTCTTGAAGTTCTTGAAACATAGCGAGTATAGTGTTGTAGAATAGTTACACAAACAACCAGCTCGCATATCAGTATTAGCCTTACTCTTAAGCTTAAAAACACATCGTAACTCATTGATGAAGGTGTTAAATGAAACTTATGTCACTAATAATATCTATGTAAACCAGCTAGATCGTTTGGTTAAAATCTGAGTGCTGACAATTTCATCTTCTTCAATAATGATGAAATACCTCTAGGGGGCATGGGATCCATGAAGGCTCTACACATCACTACTCGCTGCAAAGGATATACATTGCTAGGAGTGTTAATCAACAATGGATCTGCGCTGAACGTCTTGCCCTATCCACACTGAATGGGTTGCTAATGGATAGCTCTCACATGAAAACATGCCAAAATATAGTGAGAGCATTTGATAGTACAGAAAGAAAGGTGATGGAAAGGATTAAAATACCACTCTTAATTGGTCCGAATACATATGAGGTAGACTTTTTGTTGATGGATATCAAATCCTCTTATAACTGCTTGTTGGGTAGGCCTTAGATTCATTTGGCTGGGGTAGTGCCATCGTCATTGCACCAAAAACTAAAATTGGTAACAAAAGGTCGACTGGTAATAATAAATGCTAAAAAGGATATTATTGCATCTGTAACTAGTGATGCACCATACATAGGAGCGATGAAGAGGCAAAAAAATGTTCTTTTCAATCATTGGAATTTGTTAATGTAACTTTTATTGTTGAAGGAAACAAGATCCCAGTGCAAAAAAATATCCTAAACCACGAGGATGGGTCTGCAGTTGACGGTTGGGAAATGAGCCTTGCTTGGAAGAAAACTTGGAAAATACTTTCAAGGAAGAGTCGAGGCACCAGTGCTGATGGACAAACAAGACCTCTTTAGCTTAAGGTACAAGCCAGACGCGAGATAGGAGAAAAAGGAATTGGAAAAGAAGCAAGAAAGTCGAAGAGTATGACTAAGTGGGGGAGAAGTCAAATAGGAACCGTTGATCTTTCCTCATATATCTAAAACATTCGTGTCAGGAGAAATTATTTATCCTGAACAAAAAATGGTAGAAAAAGAAAGCCCGTCAAACAAAACTACGGAAGGAATGTTGGGAAACATAGGCATTAATGCCATATCCGAAGAAAGAATTGGGGAAGAAAACCTATCAAGCATTTGTCCTTATATCCCCACCAGCGTTCTGAACAATTGGACTGCGAAAGAGATCCCTGTAATTTTTAGAGCTGATTCAAAATAATGTTTAAAACACACTTATTCCTATAACAGGTCTTTGGATATCAATGATACGAATGATGCTGCAGCTGACTCATAGTCTCTTTTTGAGCAGGATATGTGTCTAGAGGAACCTTAGGACTTCGAAGATGATCGAGATTGTAACTTATCTCCTGAGTTGTTAAGGATGGTAGAACAAGATGAGAAACAAATCCTACCTCACAAAGAATTAGTGGAAATTTTGAGCTTAGGAAACAAACAAGAAAAGTAAGTGGTGAAGATCGGAGCTTGCATCAGTGCAGGGACAAAGCAAGACCTCATTGAGTTAATCCAAGAATTCAAAAATGTCTTCGTATGGTTGTATCAAGACATGCCTAGTCTAAGTATTGATATCATGGTACACTGACTTCCCATAAAGGAAAATTACAAGTAGGTTCAATAGAAACTTCAAAGGATGAGGCTCGACGTCCTGTTGAAAATAAAAGAAGAGGTCAAGAAACAATTTGACGTTGGTTTCCTACAAGTAGTTAAAAACTCAGGGTGGGTAGCCAATATAGTCCTCATCCCTAATAAAGATGGAAAAGTACGAATGTATGTACACTACAAGGATTTAAACAAAGCCAGCCTGAAGGACAGTTTCCCGTTGCCTCAATCGACACCTTAGTAGACAACATGGTAAGTTATTCACTGTTCTCCTTTATGAATGGCTTATCCGGATACAACCAAATAAAGATGCATCCTGAAAACATGGAAAAGACCACATTCGTAACCGTATGGGGAACATTTTGCTATAAAGTGATACCATTCAAATTGAAAAATGTGGGAGCAACGTATCAAAGAGCCATGGTAACTTTGTTTCATGATATGATGCACAAAGAATTTGAGGTTTATTTCGATGATACGATCATAAATCCCGAACAGAAAAGGAACATGTACAAGTATTGAGAAAATTATTTTTGAGGTTGAGAAAATTCCAGTTAAAGCTGAATCTAGCAAAATGTACCATCGGGGCTATGTTGGGAAAATTACTAGGATTTGTAGTCAATGAGAAGGGGATCGATATCGACCCAGATAAAGTCAGGACTATATAGGAGTTGCCTCCATCGTGCATTCAAAATGAGGTCTGAGGTTTTTTAGGGAGATTAAATTACATTGCTTGGTTTATTTCACAACTAACCGAGAAATGTGACCCCATATTCTGTCTCCTTAAGAAACATAATTCAAGTGTATGGTATGGGGAATGCCAGAAGACTTTCGACAAGGTCAAACATTACTTGTCCAATGCCCCAGTACTGATGCCACCTAGACAAGATAATCCACTGATATTGTACTTGGCAGTATTTGGGAATTTTATGGGATGCATGCTTAGCCAACATGATGAGTTAAGGAGGAAAAAAGAGCGATATATTACCTTAATAAGAATTTTACTAAATGTGAGACAAGATACTCGCCAATTGAGAAGTTGAGTTACGCCTTAACCTAGACAACTCAGAGACTAAGACAATACATGATGAACCATACAACTTGGCTCATCTCAAAAATGGATCCTTTAAAGTACATTATGGAGTTGATTGTGTTGAATGGAAGAATGGCTCGATGGCAAATTCTGCTCTCCAAATTTGATAAAATCTATGTAAACCAAAAGGCAGTAAAGGGGAGTGCAATAGCGGACTTCCTAGCCAACAGAGCTCTAGAGGATTACGAGCCTTTAAATTTTGATTTTCCAAATAAGGATCTGATGTATGTTGTGACCACTGAAGAAGGAGCTCAAGAGGAACATCCTTGGAAACTAAACCTTGATGGAGCCTCAAACGCTATGGGCAATAGAATAGGGGTAGTCCTGATATCCCTAGACAGAGATCATTACCCTTTTACCAGCAAACTTGATTTTGATTGAACAAACATGGCACAATACGAATCATGCATCATGGGTATCTGTGCAGCCATAGAATGCAATATCAAGGTACTAGAGGTATATGGGGATTCTGTACTAGTGATCTATCAACTTAAAGGTGAATGGAAAATGAGAGAGCCTAAGTTGATCGATTATAGAAGGCTGGTCCTTAAGTTAATTAAGAAGTTTGAGGAAAGCACCTTCTGCTACCTCCCGCAAGATGAAAATCAGATGGCCAACGCCTTGGCTACCTTAGCTTTTATAGTCAAAGTAAACAAACAAGAGTATATAAAACCTATCCAGATGAGTATTTATGAGGCTTCGGCCTATTGTTACAACATCGAGGAAGAAGAAAAGGATGATCACCCTTGGTACCACGACATACTACAATATGTAAAAAACAATGGATACCCTGAGTAAGCAACCGAGAATGATAAAAAGACGCTAAAAAGGCTGGCCAATGAGTATGTCCTAGATGGGGAGATCTTATACTAAAGAAGAAAGCACCAGGTGCTACTAAAATGTATAGATGCTGTTGAGGCCAAAAAAATCTTAGAAGAAGTCCATGAGGGTGTTTGCGGAATACATACTAATAGCTTTACAATTGCTAAGCAAATCATGAGATTCGGATATTGTTGGTCTACCATGGAAGGGGTTTGTATCAATTATGCCAAGAGATGTCATAAAAGCCAAATTTATTGGGAAAAAACTCATGTGCCTCATTCACCTCCCCATGTTATGATTTCTCTATGGCCTTTCTCTATGTGGGGCATGGATGTCATTGGGCTAATATCGCCAAAAGCTTTCGATAGGCATCGGTTCATCTTTGTGGTCATCAACTACTTCACCAAGTGGGTAGAAGCCGCTTCTTATGCCAATACCAAGAAATCAACGGTTAGCAAGTTCTTGAAGAAAGAGATCATATGTTGATATGGAATGCTAGAAAGGATCATATCTGACAACACATTGAATTTGAACAACAGCATGATATTGAAAGTCTGTAGTCAATTCAAGATCAAATGCCACAATTCGTTACCATATCGCCCAAAAATTAATGGTACAGTGAAGGCAACCAATAAGAACATTAAGAAGATCGTGGGGAAAATGACAGAGACTTACAAAGATTGGCATGAGAAGTTACCATTTGCCTTCTATACTTATTGAATGTTAGTCAAAACCTCCACTTGGGCAATACTTTTCTCATTGGTTTATGAAATGGAAGCAGTTTCACCAATTGAAGTCAAAATTCCTTCTCTCTGAGTTTTATCAGAGTTGAAGTTAGATGAAGCAGAATGGATCTAATCTCGATATTATCAGTTGAATTTGACCAAGAGAAGAGGCTAAAAGCTATTCCTCATGGTCAAATGTACCAAAAACGGATGATGCAAGCTTATGACAAAAAGGTTCACCCTAGAGAATTCCATGAAGGAGACTTGGTTTTGAAAAAGGTCCTGCCCATACAAAAAGACTTTAAAGGAAAATAGATGCAAATTAGGAAGGACCTTATGTGGTAAAGAAAGCTATTTCTAAAGGAGCATTGATTCTCACCGATATGGATAGAAAAAAAACTTGCTCAATCTTGTGAATTCGAATTCAATTAACAAATACTTTACTAAAAAAAAAAAGAAAAAAGGGAGAGGCCAAGGCAAAAACCCACGAAGGGCACCTTGAGCTAAAGGGTTTTGAGTTGAAAACTTGAAAAGGGCTCAAATTTTGATAAAAAATGGGGCATGAATTAGTCTTGTCCCCTCAGAAGTAACAAGGAGGAGAAAATTTACATCTTGAAGCATCAACGAAGTACTCTAGATCTCCTAGACACATATCAGGCTCAAAATGGTCCTCAAAAAGTTTGTGCAGAGAAGTTCATACTGTGATATTTGGGGTACCTAATTTCATCTTACTCGCTTTGCATTTTAGCAAAGTTTGCTATTTTGATTAATCTTTTCATTCCAAGCTTTACTCCAAATAAATTTCAATCTTGTCCATTGTTACAACCTTTTTCAAGCATTTTTCACGTTGAAATGATGATTAATGGACTAACAATATTTAAGTAAAAGGATTTTTGCATATTGCTCTGAAAGGTTTCTAAATAGTACAAGGACTTGAAATAAGACCACTAGTTAGAATTAACCAAATCTAAGAGTTGGAAATATCTGAGAATGAATACTCCAAATTGTGATTACCTCTTCAGGTTTTCTGTCAAAAATACCATATCTGAACAAGAAGGCATGGTGACACATTAGTGATAGAACATTGACGAACAACGAGCAATGTCAACCTAAGCACTAAAAAGAGGATCAGCCTAAAAAATGTCATTCTGTATTCATGTAAATATCATTCATATACATCTAGTTAGGAACATTTGATTCCTTCTGATCATAACATCCTAATCACTTGGCATAAAATATAGATTTATGAAATGGATTCTGCAGGTCTTGTTCCCTAGAAAATGGTGTATGATAAACGCTAAATTATACATATTTTTACCTCATATTTTGCCTATATTTTGGATGAATTTTTAATGATTTACTGAGAATTGGTGATCTTAACCTTTCTTTTTCATATCTTATACTCAGAAAAGCATGGGGAAGAGAAAAGAACCAAAAATGAGGAAAATGGGCTAAAAATAGCTTAACACACGGCCCAAGGATTTACCATACGGCCGTGGCACACGGTCGTGTAACATAAAGATCACACGGCCCATTCCTGACAAGCACGGCCAGGCCACATGGCTGTGCCCCATAAACAGAATATCACACGGCCTCTGTCGAAGCCATACAGGCATGGCACACGGGCGTGTTCTAGTCGTGAGGAAGGGGAATTTCACTCAAATTGGGATGCTTAGAGGCTAAGAAAGGCTCCCCACAAGCTCTCTATATAAAGACCTCATGAGGTAGAGGCAAAAGGACGTCTTCAGATATATTTTTCTTCTCATTTTTCTGCCACACTAAGGGTAGAAGCAAGGGATTACTCCAAAGGAAAAGCCGATTAATTCATCTCAGAAGCCGGAATTCTGCAGCAACATAGAGGATCTCCCTAAATTCCTGCAGGGGTTTTTGATTTCTTTTATGTTTTGTTGTTCTATATCTTCTGAGATGTTTTCTTTCTTCATTATGAACTAAACCTCTCAAATACTTGAGGGGGATGAAACCTAAGACAGATCTTGTTATTTATTCTTGATTTATTTGATAAATACTTGAATTGTTCTCAATTATGCGTTCTTCATTCTTGATTTAATAAACCTAGGTATTATTTCAAGAATTAGATGTGCTTAGAGCAGAGGAGCAAAAGTCCCTGTGATAAGAGTAGATCTACCATAATTAAGCGGAGTTGCATGCAACCCTAGACATAGGGCGACATAAATCTGCCGGATTAGGGTCAAACCTAATATGGGGAGCCATAGATCGAATTAATGCAACCTAGGGAGTTAATTAATAAGGGAACTTTAATTAACAACTTAGGCCTAGTTGCTCTTCACCTCGACGGAGGGTTTAGCATAAATTAGGGATCTCTACGGATCAAGTCAAGTAAAGAAGTCATATAGTTCAAGAAAATAATAACAAGTGAAGTCTAGGTGGATTCTCCCTTGAGTATTGTCCATATTAATTAGCTTTTCCCAAAAAGTTTTCCCAATTTACTTTTTACGCTTTCTTAGTTAAATTTAGAATTAGTTTAAACAAACCTCTTTTATTTTTAGGCTAGATAATAGAAAAGAAGTAAGTACTAGTACTTTTGGTTCCCTTGGGTACGATAACTCGGTCTTGCCACTAAACTATACTACTGTTTGACAGGTGCGCTTGCCTCAACGTCGTGATATTAGTTAGTTTTGGTGAAATCAAGTCTTTATAAATTTTATTTCATATCACGCGATATCAAGTTTTGGCGCTGTTGCCGAGGAACTAAAATATTACGAAAGCTCGATTTCTATTACTTTAGCCATTAATATATATATATATATATTTATTTATTTATTTTTCTTTTATTTTCAATTTTTATTTATTTTATTTTTATTTTTCTTTTATTTTAAATTTCTGAATTTTCTTTCTGTTAGGTATTTTTAGTTTGTGACTAGAAACAACCCAACAGGACCACTACTTTTCGACGAAGATCTAGAAGCGACAGTTCGAAAGAATCGTAGGGAAATTAGACGCAGCCTACATTTTCCAAAACAAGAACCTGAGCAAGAGCCAAAACCTACAGACGAGATAGAAGCAAATCAAAATGTTCCACCACCTCCCGCAATAATCGCGCCGCCAGCAAATCAAGAAGAAGCTATTCGCACTATGTATGATTATGCAAAACTTAGTTTGGCTGGTACCCAAACTAACATTCTTAAACCAACTATTGCTGCTAATAATTTTGAGTTAAAGCCTAACACTATTCAGATGATACAGGAATTGGTGCAGTTTGATGGTTTACAGGACGAAGATCCAAACTCACACATAGCCAATTTTTTGGAACTTTGTGATACCTTCAAAATAAATGGCGTTTCTGATGATGCCATTCGATTGAGGCTATTTCCATTCTCTTTGAGAAATAAAGCCAAACAGTGGTTAAATTCTTACGAGGCTCAATTACCACATGGGAGCAGATGACCAAAAAATTTTTACTTAAATATTTTCCTCCAGCTAAAACAGCCAAATTACGAAACGATATTTCTTCTTTTGTGCAGATGGATATAGAAACACTATACGATGCATGGGAGAGATACAAAGATCTTTTGAGGAGGTGCTCTCATCATGGTCTACCTTTGTGGCTACAAGTTCAAACCTTCCACAATGGTTTAAACCCGTCAACTAGACAAATGATCGATGCAGCCGCAGGAGGGACGATCAATAATAAAACACCTGAAGCAGCTTATGAATTTATTGAAGAGATGTCATTGAATAATTATTAGTCACAAGTCATGAGGACAAAGCCAACAAAAGCTACAAGAGTTTATAATATTGATGCTGTCGCCATGCTTACTAACCAAGTAGAACTTTTGAATAAAAAGTTTGATAATTTTGTTAGTTCTACACAGGCACATCAGTGATGCAATGCGACACAACTCAAGGAAACATGTTTAATCCAGATTTCGCATCCTATGGACACAGCATGGAAACAGAACAAGCCAACTATATGGGTAACAATTCTATACCTCAAAATAACCCCTATAGTAATACTTATAATGCAGGTTGGAGAAATCACCCAAATTTTTCATGGGGAGGACAAGGAAATCAAAGACAATAGCCTCCTCCAGGATTTCAGCAACCACCACCGCAACATGAGAAGAAGCCGAAACTTGAGGAGATGTTTACCAAATTTATGGCCGCATCAGAGACACGTTTTCAAAGCACTGAAACGGCACTGAAAAATCAGCAAGCATCAATTCAAGGGCTTGAAAATCAAATTGGTCAACTTGCAAAATTAATCTCAAAAAGACCACAAGGAGGATTACCAAGTAATACTGAGCCAAATCCCAGAGAACATGTCAAGGCGATTACTTTAAGAGATGGAAAGGTCCTAGCCGAACCCGAAAAGAAGACTATCCCAGAAATTTCAAAAGAAAAGGCAGCGGAACCCGAGGATAACACTCCACCGCCACTCAAGGAATACAAACCGCGCATCCCATATCCGGCAAAATTGAAGAAAGACCATACAGACGCTTAATTTAGTAAGTTTCTTGAACTTTTCAAACAATTACACATTAACTTACCTTTTATTGAAGTAATTTCACAGATGCCGAAGTATGCGAAGTTCCTTAAAGAACTTCTGACAAATAAAAGGAAATTAGAAGAATTGGCCATGGTAGAACTCAACGAGGAATGTTCAGCTATTCTCCAAAATAAATTGCCAGCAAAACTGAAAGATCCAGGGAGTTTTACTATCCCTTGTCTGATTGGTAGTTTACTTATTAATAAAGCTTTAGCTAATTTAGGTGCTAGCATTAATCTCATGCCTTACAAAATGTTCAAACAACTAGGTCTCGGGGAACCCAAGCCCACTAGGATGAGTATTCAATTAGCCGATAGATCTGTTAAATATCCTAGGGGAATCATTGAAGATGTGCTAGTAAAGGTAGATAAATTTATATTCCCTATTGATTTTGTTGTGCTTGACATGGATGAGATATTGAAGTACCTTTGATTTTGGGACGACCATTTTTAGCCACTGCTAGAGCTGTTATTGATGTAGGGGATGGCAAATTAGTACTTAGAGTTGGCGAGGAAGAAGTTGTCTTTAAAATTTATGATGCCATGAGATTCTCTACAGAAAAAGATGATTCGTGTTATTTTATTGATATTATTAATTATTTTGTTCAAGACAATCTCCAGGAACTTTCTCTCATAGACACGTAGGAATTGTGTCTCGTTCAAGGTGGGGGGAAAGATGAAACCACCCCTGAAATCGAGAAAGTAAGGAAAGAATTAGATTCTAATGAAATCATCGCTAGGCACATAAGTTATGAGAATTTAAAGATGAGTGATGAATTGAGACAGAAACCTTCCATTACTGAACCCTCTAAATTAGAACTAAAACAACCACCAGATCATTTAGAATATGCCTTTTTAGGGGAAGAATCAACTTTACCAGTCATTATTGCATCTGATTTAAGCCTTGCAGAGAAAGAGGAACTACTCCATGTGTTAAGAGAACACAGACGTGCTATAGCTTGGAAAATTTCAGATATCAAGGGAATTAATCCTTCTTTCTGCACCTACAAAATTTTAATGGAGGATGAATTCAAACCATCAGTGCAAGCACAGAGACGATTGAATCCCAACATGAAAGAAGTTGTAAAAGCCGAGGTAATTAAACTTCTAGATGTAGGTATTATTTATCCTATTTCTGACAGTTCTTGGGTAAGCCCTGTGCAGGTTGTTCCTAAGAAAGGTGGATTGACCGTGGTGTCTAATGACAAGGAAGAGTTAATACCTACAAGAACAGTCACAGGATGGAGAGTTTGCATTGACTACAGGAAGCTGAACGACGCCACTCGAAAATATCATTTCCCATTGCCTTTTATTGATCAGATGTTGGAAAGATTATTAGGTCATATTTATTATTGTTTCCTAGATGGCCTCTCTAGTTACTTCCAGATCCCGATAGCTCCAGAAGATCAGGAGAAAACTACATTCACATGCCCATATGGTACGTTTGCTTATCGCAGAATGCCTTTTGGTTTATGTAACACTCCTGCTACTTTTCAGCGATGCATGCTAGCTATTTTCAATGAATTCGTGGAAGACATCATGGAGGTATTTATGGATGATTTCTTAGTTTTCGGTAATTCTTTCCAACTTTGTCTTAATAATCTAGAACGTGTTTTGATCAGATGTGAAGAGACAAATTTAGTGCTAAACTGGGAAAAATGCCATTTTATGGTTCAAGAGGGTATTGTTTTAGGACATCAAATTTCTAGCAAAGGGATAGAGGTAGATAAAGTGAAAATTGAAACTATTGAAAAACTACCTCCTCCTAATTCAGTTAAGACTATAAGAAGCTTTTTAGGACACGTCGGTTTTTATCGAAGATTCATTAAAGACTTTTCTAAAATAGCTAAGCCTTTAACTAAATTATTAGAAAAAGACATACCCTTCAACTTTGACCAAGAATGTTTGGAATCTTTCAACAACCTCAAGGAAAAGTTAGTTAACGCCCCGATTATGATTTCACCTTATTGGAATCTACCTTTTGAACTAATGTGCGATGCAAGTGATTTTGCAGTAGGTGCAGTTTTGGGATAGCGAAGGGACAAACACTTCCAGCCGATCTATTATGCTAGCAGGACGTTGACAGCTGCTCAAGCAAATTACACGACCACAGAGAAAAAATTGCTAGCTGTTATTTTTGCATTTGACAAATTTAGATCTTATTTAATTTTGTCAAAAGTCATTGTTTATACTGATCATTCAGCTCTCCGCTACCTCTTAACTAAAACTGATGCAAAATCTCGATTGATAAGATGGATTCTATTGTTACAGGAATTTGATTTGGAAATAAAGGACAAGAAAGGAGCCGAAAACTTAGCAGTAAATCACCTCTCAAGGCTAGAGACCGCACAGCCCAAATATCTAGACAAGATGAATGATTTGTTCCCTGAAGAACAACTCTTAGCCTTAGCAGATACGACACCTCCTTGGTTTGCTAATTTTGTGAATTATTTAGCGGCTAACATAACCCCAAAAGGGCTAAACCATTAGCAAAAGAAGTGATTCTTCGCTGATATGAAAAACTACTTTTGGGAAGATCCTTTTCTTTTCTGAATTTGTGCAGATCAGGTTATACGAAGATGCGTTGATGACACAGAAACATATCAAATTTTGAATCACAGCCATTCAGGACCCACAGGAGGACATCACAGTGGAACTAGAACTGCTCATAAGGTACTCAAATTAGGTTTTTACTGGCCTACACTTTTCAGAGATGCCAACAGGTATGTGACCTCTTGTGATAAATGCCAACGAATAGGTAATATCTCTTAGCATAATGAAATGCCTCAGAACTATATACTTTCATGTGAAATATTTGACGTATAGGGTATTGATTTCGTGGGTCCATTCCCTAATTCATTTGGGAATAAATACATACTAGTAGCAGTAGATTACATGTCGAAATCGGTAGAAGCCCAAGCTCTACCTACAAATGATGCTAAGGTGGTAATACACTTCTTAAAAAAACTTTTTTCTCGATTTGGAACACCTAGGGTAATCATTAGTGATAGGGGTACACATTTTTGCAATACTCAATTTGAAAAGGTTTTGAAAAGGTATGGAGTACACCATAGAATAGCTACCCCTTACCACCCACAAACCAGTGGCCAAGTCGAAGTGACAAATAGAGAGCTGAAACGTATCTTAGAGAAGACAACAGAAACAAATAGGAAAGACTGGTCAAGAAAATTAGATGATGCATTATGGGCTTATAGAACTGCTTTCAAAACACCCATAGGAACATCTCCCTATAAGCTTGTTTATGGAAAAAACTGTCATCTACCATTTAAACTTGAACATAAAGCATTATGGGCTATAAAGTTTTTAAACTTTAATTTTAAAAGTGCAGGAGAAAAGAGATTAATGCAGTTGAATGAGCTTGATGAATGGCGTTTCAATGCTTACAAGAACTCGCGACTATATAAGGAAGCCATGAAGCGACGCCATGATAAAAGGCTGAAACAACCAAAGCAATTCAAAACAGGTGATCTCGTCTTACTCTACAACTCAAGGCTAAAACGATTCCCTGAAAAACTCAAGTCAAGATGGTCAGGTCCTTTCACTGTTCTAAATGTCTTTCCATACGGCACCATTGAGGTAACTCACCCTAACCACGGTACGTTCAAGGTAAACGGCCATAGGATTAAATATTATAGAGGTGAGAATTTTGCAGAACACGGGCAGGAGCTTCGGCTCCATCACACCCCTTCTTGACACATCCGGGTAAAGTCGAGCTTAGACTCTAAATAAGCACTTCTCAGGAGGCAACCCGAGCACTAACTTAGTAACTTTCTTTTCTTTAAAATTTTTAGTATTTTCTCATGCATAAACTAACTTTTTGAATGCAGAAATTTAGAACCACACGGCCAGGCACACGGGTGTGTCTTAGGCCATGTGCACACTTGACATAGGGGCACGGTCGTGCACCCAGATAGTGTACAAACAGAGTAAAATTTCCCCAAAACACGGGCCATCGATAAATCCCCACGGCAGTGCGATATGGCCATGGCGACCTTACGAATTCCACATGGGCTATCAACACCTCCCCCACGGCCGTGCTATATGGCCGTGGCCACCCTGCAGTATCAACACCACAAATCCCCACGCCCGTGTCCTTAGCCCGTGGAAGACACTGCCAAATTTCACAAGCCCGTGGCACATATCACACGACCGTGTGATACACGAACACGATCGTACACGGCCGTGTATACCATCACACGATCGTGTGAGTAACGAAGACCTGATCGCACACGGCCGTGCAAATCAACCACACGGGCGTGCTCATCAGGACATGGCGCGCTAAAACCTCCGATCTTTGAAACACACGGGTTGAACACGACTCACACGGGCGTGTGACATGCCCGTGTGACCCAAAATGTATAAATAGGAGGCATTTTTCACTCTCCCTTTTCACTCAAACCCTAACATTTCTCACCCAAACTCCCCCTAAACCACCACAAACATCGCCACAACCCTCCAAACACCACCATACCAGATTTAATCCTCCCCACGCTCGTGTAACAGCCCCCCACGACCGTGCAACTCATAATTGGTTCTATTTTCTCATTTTTCTCATTTATTTTGTTTTATTTCACTTCTTTAAGTTTTCATTTATTTTTACTTTAGTCTAATTGTTGATTTAAGCATGGAATTAGGAAATATAGGATGAATACTCTAGAATAATATAGAATCAATTAGGATTACATGCCACTTAATTTTATTTTTGCTTGCCATTTAGATTCCATTTTATTTTACCACTTGGACACATATTTGCATGCCATTTTTTTCATAAAACTCACTATATATACCAATAATTCCTAGTTTTCTTTGTTATAAGTTTTTAATATGATTAGATTTTACTATTCAGGTTACTTCTCATTTGTTATTTTAGGAAAAATATTAATTTTAAATTATTTCTAATCTTAATTTTTAGAACTAATGCTCGTGTTTTCTTATTTCAGACACTGTGTCATCTTCACGTGCCAGAAAAGTTGCTGTCCCCGCTTCAAACAAATGAAAGGGACCCAGAAGTTCTTCATCGACGCCTACCTCCGAGACACGCCACCCATTCCTCACATTTTCGCAGGACTCCCAGGAGGAACGCTACCAGTTACTCCGAGCACGCACTATCTCGATGGGTCGATGCATTAACTGGGAGGCCCTCGCACAAATCAACCTGGTGGACGATGTCCGAGCCCTGCTAGCCACCGACCCATAGGACCAGTTCTTTAGGATTGTGGAGCCCACCTACCTAGAACTCACTCTCGAGTTCTGCTCCACATTCCACCTCCAAACCGTCATGAACAGATTCGACGATCCCGGCACGGTCCAATTCTGATTAGGAGGTCTTGTGTGACAACTAAGTGTCCCAGAGTTTGGCACGACTCTTGGTCTCTATACCGAGCAGTTCATGGCAGAAGAAGACTTCCCCACCCTCTCTCGTCGCATCCACATCCGGCCCCTCGACTGCTGGAATGAGATCGCCCCAAGACGGCAAGTTTATAACCCCAGCGTCAGCAAGGTGACCGCCCTCCCTCCTTCTCTCAGATATATTCACGCCCTCCTTGCTCACACCTTAACAGGTAGACGGGAGAGTACAGGCGTCGTCAACACTCACGATGTCTATTTCCTCTGGTGCATGGCCAATGGCCACCCCATCGACCTCGACTACTTCATAGCGTTGGCCATGCAGCACCAGACTGAGAGGCACCGGAGAGGCGTCATTTCCATGGGCCCGTACATCATGAAACTAGGCCGTTACTTAGACCTATCCAACGCCGCAGCCCAGACATCCTCGTACACCTTACTTGGCCAGATGTCCTCCCAGGGCATCCAGAGCATGCTTTCTATGAGGATGGTAGAGCGACGGCCAGGTGGCGGCCACTTTCACTTCCGCCTTGTCCAGGAAGGCGAGGACCCAGAGGACGTTACTGATGATGTCCCACTGCCACCGCCAGTAGAGGATGAGCCTGCCGAGCCACCACGCCCCAGAAACCCACTCAGACAGCAGCTTCACGTGTCGACATATCCGAGCGCCTGGATTGATTTGAGCAACAATGTTTTCAGTGCTTTAATTACATTGACGCCACTCTCGCGCAGATATGTCAGCACCTGAACATCACACAGCCGCCACGTGATCCATCCGAGGACTAGTTCCTCTTCTTTTTATGTTCTTTTTATGTCTACTTTTATTTTTCTTTATTTTCTTTTTCTTAATTTTCAGGCTTACCCACTAATATTTAGTTTTCTTTTTTTCCTCTTATTTTTTTTATTCTAACTTTGTTTTTCTTTCCAGTATAGTTTATTCTATTTCCTTTTTACATTTTAGTATTTTATTTTACTTACTTATTTTATTTTACGGCTAATCCCACGGAAGTAAATTCCATTGACTCAAAACTCCCCACGACTACTAAATCCATTCGCAGTTTCAAAGGAGCCTCACAGCTCAAATCTCTACGAAAATGGGAACACAGTGCCACACCTACCGGCTCTTCCTATCTCACAATTCATCCTAAATTCAGGGAGTTTTTAATTCTCTCCCTCTCTTTTGATATTATGCTTTTATTGCTAGATATATATCTTTGTACATTGAGGGCAATGTACATCTTAAGTGTGGGGGGGAAACACACTTTAATTCAGTATATCTTTCATGAAAACCCCTGAATTTGTACTTCATGCATTGTTCTCTGCATTTTCCTCAGTTTCCTATTAGAAATTAATTCTGATTGATTTATGATTTTTATTGATATGTTGAGAATTAAGATATAGGTGTTTGTACTTTGATTTTTCAAACTTTAAAACATTAAAGAATCAAGCATGATAAGTTGAAATTTTTGAGAACCCCATTTTTGCATAAGTTATCTTCCCTAATTTTAAGTACTATCTTGAGATTTGAAATTTGCAGGATTGACATCAAAAGCCATAATTCTGGTGAGATCTTGAGCCTTTTTGAGCATACATTCTTTCATGCTCACTGTTATTATTGCTTTGAGTGAGTCAACACTGAATTGTTATTCTAGAACTTGCTTTGATTATACATGTCAAGACCACATCATTGATTTGATATACCGAGATGATAAAGGCACCTAGGACTTAACCCACTCACTCCACAAAAGCCTACCTCTATAATCTAACCCCTAGTAAACCCCATTGAGCCTAACAACCTTTTCCTTGACTCACCCTCTAATTATTAACCAATAACCCATTTTTGTTGAATTTCCCATTCAATTACTTTTGGTCCCTATTTTTATCGAGATTTGAGTTGAATTTATTTAAGTTTTATTCTCTTTTCCATATGTAAATCTTTACTAATTCATTGTATCACTTGAATTGTTCTTAAAAAAAATGTGTATATATAGTCAAATTTAGTTGTAATATATAATTGTTCAAATTAAGTTTTTACATATTTCTCTCTTAAAGCTACCAAAATGATGCTATTAAGCTTTGAAATTATGTTCCAGTAATAGAGGTTTTTCTAGCTAAGATAATTTTCAGTTCAATCTCGATTCTAACCCTCTTTTTTGCAGCCTGTGAAAACACCCCTAACCAAGCCCCGTTACAACCATAAAAAGACCTTTTGATCAATGTATCATATCAAACTATAGTGGTGGAGATTTGATTTTCTTGCAAGCTTATGGTAATAACTTTCCAGGTTGACTAGAGAGTGCTTAAATTTTGAACCCTAAACACTTTAAGTGGATAGAGTGAACTTTTAGTGAGGATGTCAACTCCTGTTAATTAAGATAGAGAGATAACCACTTAGAAAGAAAGAAGAAACTTATGTTTTCAATGACAAAATTCACAACTTAAATTGATTGAATCTTTAATGTTCTTCTGATTGAATTTTTCGTTGTATGATTACCTGTGGATTAGTTTGAAACATTATTGATAAAGGTAATAGGTTGAGAAGAATGATTCTTATTAGGGATTGAGATTTTGCTTAAGGACAAGCAAAGGCTTAAGTGTGGGGGTATTTGATAAACGCTAAATTATACATATTTTTACCTCATATTTTACCTATATTTTGGATGAATTATTAATGATTTAGTGAGAATTGGTGCTCTTAACCTTTCTTTTTCATATCTTATACTCAGAAAAGCATGGGGAAGAGAAAAGAACCAAAAACGGACTAAAAATGAGGAAAATGGGCCAAAAATAGCTTAACACACGGCCCAAGGATTTACCACGGCCGTGTAACATAAAGATCACACGGCCCATTCCCGACAAGTACGGCCAGGCCACACGGCCGTGCCCCATAAATAAAATATCACACGGCCTCTGTCGAAGTCACACGGGCGTGGCACACGGGCGTGTTCTAGTCGTGAGGAAGGGGAATTTCACTCAAATTGGGATGCTTAGAGGCTAAGAAAGGCTCCCCACAAGCTCTCTATATAAAGACCTCATGAGGCAGAGGCAAAAGGACGTCTTCAGATATATTTTTCTTCTCGTTTTTCTGCCATACTAGGGGTAAAAGCAAGGGATTACTCCAAAGGAAAAGCCGATTAATTCATCTCAGAAGCCGAAATTCTGTAACAACATAGAGGATCTCCCTAAATTCCTGCAGGGGTTTTTGGTTTCTTTTATGTTTTGTTGTTCTATATCTTCTGAGATGTTTTCTTTCTTCATTATGAACTAAACCTCTCAAATACTTGAGGGGGATGAAACCTAAGATAGATCTTGTTATTTATTCTTGATTTATTTGATAAATACTTGAATTATTCTCAATTATGCGTTCTTCCTTCTTGATTTAATAATCCTAAGTATTATTTCAAGAATTAGATGTGCTTAGAGCAGAGGAGCAAAAGTCCCTGTGATAAGAGTAGATCTACCATAATTAAGCGGAGTTGCATGCAACCCTAGACATAGGGCGACATAAATCTGCCGGATTAGGGTCAAACCTAATATGGGGAGCCATAGATCGAATTAATGCAACCTAGGGAGTTAATTAATAAGGGAAATTTAATTAACAACTTAGGCCTAGTTGCTCTTCACCTCGACGGAGGGTTTAGCATAAATTAGGGATCTTTACGGATCAAGTCAAGTAAAGAAGTCATATAGTTCAAGAAAATAATAACAAGTGAAGTCTAGGTGGATTCTCCCTTGAGTATTGTCCATATTAATTAGCTTTTCCTAAAAAGTTTTCCTAATTTACTTTTTACACTTTCTTAGTTAAATTTAGAATTAGTTTAAAGAAACCTCTTTTATTTTTAGGCTAGATAATAGAAAAGAAGTAAGTACTAGTACTTTTGGTTCCCTTGGGTACGATAACTCGGTCTTGCCACTAAACTATACTACTGTTCGACAGGTGTGCTTGCCTCAACATCGTGATATTAGTTAGTTTTGGTGAAATCAAGTCTTTATAAATTTTATTACTTCATATCACGCGATATCAGTGTAATAGATTAGTGAAGCCACAAATCCTATACCTCTAAAGCTGCAGTGGGTTGGTTGAATCTACCATAGCAAATCTTCTCTTCTTAAAGTTGCAGTAGAGCGGATTGAAGCTACAAATCTTATCTCCCTACAGTTGCAGTGGAGTAGATTGAATCTACCATAAAAAATCTTATCTCCCTGAAGTTGCAGTGGAGCAGATTGAAGTTACAAATACTATACCCCTAAAGTTACAGTCGATTTTATTGAATCTACCATAGCTAATCTTATCGCCCTGAAGTTGCAGTGGGTCTGATTAAATCTACCATAATGAATCTTATTTCCCTAAAGTTGCAGTGGAGCGGATTAAAGCTGCAAATATTATCTCCCTGAAGTTGCAGTGGAGTAGATTGAAGTTACAAGTCTTATCTCCCTGAAGTTGTAGTGGTACAAGATAAAGCTACTAATCCTGTGCCCTTAAAGTTGCAGTGGTGTGGAATGAAGTTACAATCGCAAATCTTATCCCCTTGAAGTTGCAATAAATTAAGATGAGGCTACAAATCCTATATCTTTAAAGTTGCAATATATTGGATTGAAACGACAACAACAAATCTTATCTCCTTGAAGTTGCAATGGAGCAAGATGAAACTATAACACTAAATCCTGCCTTCCTAAAGTTATAGCGAAATGGATACAATAAAGTAGAGTAACCATATATTGAAAGAATGAGCTACTTAAAAAATAGGAGCACCAAAAAAGTTGAGATTCGACAGGACCAGACAAAATTAGCCTTTCTTAAAGTCTTTGCTCCATTCTTGTTACACGTCAATGAGTAAAGAGGGGCAGCTGTAACAGGCCACTTTTATCCTTCTAGAGAAAAACAAACAAAATAGATAAATTAAAACATAAACAAGTCCATTTACAAGCCCAATAGCAAAGTCTATTTACAAAACCCTAACCCAACCCCAATGTTACACAAGCTCAAACCCACAACCTAAAAATTTTTCAGAAAAACAAAAAAGCCCTAGATCCCCTATGTGTCACTACTACTGGCCATGTCAGTGGGTATGTCGCTCGAGGACTGCCTCCCCTACCATCATTTCATTGAAATGGAAAGGATGTGACTCCCTATCATCGTTGACCACCATCGCGACTTGTGTAACGGTCGGTTTGTGCAAGTGTACACAGTCGCTCAAGTAATAAGTAAGTATAAAGAGTTATCGTCTCCACAGGAATTGTATTAGTGCAAAGTCAATTATTTATAGAATTATATTAACAAATCGGTGAATAAAAACTCAATTTGATTGGTAGTGATGATTAAAAAAAATTAAAATAACTAGATGCAATGATCCATGATGCAAATTATCCTAAATATGCAACTATATGAATGAAATAGATTTTAGCAAATTTAATACGATATGCAACAATTCTAACATAAATAAACTAGGATAGTTACTTTAATTAAACTTAATTTATTTTCAACATGCTTAATAATATTCAGAAAAACATTTCATGGCAACTCGACCTTTCATGAGTTTAAAAACCGTTTAAGGATTTCTTAGTATTCATGTGAAGTAACATGGACGGATTAAGGTATGAAACAATTTAATCACAAAAATCTAAAAACTATGTAGATAACAGAGCCGTACTTGGGATGTTATGCAACCTACAATTTAATCGGTTTAATGATCTCAATTGAGCATGCACATTTCAATTATGCGTCCATTAGCCGTCGTCTGGTTAGGATCTCTCAGCTAATTCAGGTGCATTTCAATCACGTATGACAAAATACAGACTTGATTTTAATTGAAAACATGATCGATTGAGGCACAAAACATTTTAAGCATGAATCAAATAAATATTATTTAATTAAAATAATCATCCTAGCTTAAATAAAATTAAGCTATCATTGTTGAAAACAAGAATAAAGAACTCATAGCAAACATTCAAATTAAATTTAAGAAAAGAAAGATTAAACCCTTTTCAGACTGCTGTCACCCAAGACTCTAAATGGTGAGAACTCCTTCGATTCTTGCTTGCTCCTTTGCTGATGGCTCTCCGAGGTGGCCAACCAAGGTTTCTTGATAGGCTAAATAGCTAAAACCTCTTAAGGAATGAAGGTGGATGGCTTGGGGAGAAGAGAGAATTGAGAGAAAATGAGAGAAGAGAAGAGAATGGATGAATGAGGGATGATTTGAGAAGTGAGGTGAAGGGTCTTATTTATAGGTGAGGTTGGGGTGTCAGTTTACTAAAAAAAGAAGTGTTCATCCCCTTCAAATCCTTCCAGGAGTGGCTGGCCATACATGTAGGAAAGTGGCTAATTTTTTAGCTTGATTCATGTGCCACATCACGCAGGAGCAAGACTTAGTCTCCAGCGAATCTTCAGGTAAATCTCTGATTTCTTTAAATCTTCAGGGACTTCATGCAATTAACCCAAATGTTGATTTATTAATCTCCATGTGCAGCCAAAATTAGGGGCTGATTTAGTCCAATTGGGGCGGCTTTGCAAGTGAATTAAAGCTCTCCCACCTGTCTGAAAATAACAGAAAAATCAGGGGACCAAACAATGCAAATTAACCACTTTAATTAATTAATTTTACCTAATTAATTAAACCCAATTTTTATTAATGAAACATATAAAAATAATTTATTAAAAATAACTTTATATTTTATTATTAAATTAAATCATGCATGGCCCACTTTATAACTTAAAAAGATAATATGCTCAAATTAATATAAAATAAGCCATTTTATGCATGAAAACTATATAATAAAACATAAAATTACATTTTAATAATTTCCATGTCCTAATTTCATATTTCCACATATTTCATTAATTTAATAAACAATTACTAAGTTTTAGCAATAAAATTAAGTAAAAAGGTGATGAATTATATAGGGAAAATCCTATATATTTTTCTGTTTACAACTTGCAAGAAGAAAGAAACGGAAGCAATAGAAACAAAAAAAAAAAGAATACAAAAATGGATATTATGTAATACATTTGGCTATAAAAGCCATGACCACCACATGTATTTTTTACTGAATCAAAAGAGAGAAATTCAGAAAGAAACTACAGCGGTTTTAATAAAAAAACAAACAAAGGTATCTTTCTTTTTCTATAACATATATATATAAATAATATGAAAGGTTCTTACCTTTACTACCGTAGTTGGAGTCTCCTCTAGCCTAGAAGGCTACCAAACCCTTGGGGGTTCTATAATGCCCTAAATTTCAGTCAAATCAAAACAGTGGTTTCGTGACCACAAATCTGAGTTAGAAAGAAAATATATTTTAATATTATTGTATGATTAGTGATATGATAGGAAAGTCATATTGAAATTTTGATAGGAAAATTTTATCGATTTAATAAAACAGTAGAGAAGGATCAAATTGAATAAAATGTGAAAATTTAGTGCTAGAAGCTAAAAGGGCTAAATAGCTATGGAACTTGAAATTAGAGGTCCTTATATGGTAATTAGACCATCAATTAAAAGATGGAAAATGTAATAGCTTGATTTTGGGCTTAGTCAGAACCACAAATCTGAGGTCAGAGAAATTATTTTTAATATTATTATATGTGTTGTAGCATAATTATATGAGTGTATGAAAATTTTGGTGAATTAATTTTAGCGATTGTGAGCTTAATTACGAAAAAGGACTAAATTTCATAAAAGGCAAAAGTTTTATTTTACAAGCTAATGGTGTTAAATAGCTAAGAAACATAATGTAGAGGTCTTTAATGGGCAAATAGGCCTATTTGAATGTGATAGCTAGCCATGGAGACAAGAAAATTGGAAAAGTCAAAAGTAGGTGAAATTTGGTGGCTAATTTTGACTAGAAATAAAATAAAATAAACAAAAAAGAATTCATCTTTTCCATTTCTTTCATCCCCACTGAAAATGGCAGCAAACATAGGGGTTTTAAGGGCTTAAACTTTCAACCACCTATTTCTATTGCAAGTACGTGATTTTGATGGCCTTTTTTGATGATTTTTGTGTTTTTGGAACCCTTAAAGCTTAATCTAGCTAATGAGGAGAATATTTTGCAAAATGGTTGAAAGTTTAGGGTTTTTCCATGAGAGTATTCATGTTGTTTGCTGAAATTTTATGGAAGAAAATGAATCTTGGTTGTGAAATAAACAACTTTTGTGAAAGGATTTTCATGAAAACACCTAGATTGGACCCTTTTGTATAAGTTGTAAAATAGATGATAATTATGTGAAATAATTGGAATTAGGAGCTTCTATAAGAGTAATAAAGGTTCGGCTAAGCTTAGGAAATGAAAAAATTTGATGAAAATCTCTTTACGAGCCTAGAGGCAAAATTATAATTACGTGAAAGTTTAGGGGCAAAACTATAAATTTTCCAAGGTGTGTTTTATGGGCTGCTAGTAATAATTATAAATTTGACTAAGCATGGATTTTGTTAAATTTCATGGATTTGCACTTTTATGTGTTAGGGACTAAAATTACAAGAATGTGAACCATTAGGGGCAAAAGTTCAAAGTTGCCTTAATGTGAATTTTGGACTAAATAGTATAAATTGGTGACTAATTAAGTAAATATTTTTATTATATAGATTCAGGGAAATGAGATTTTGGATAGAGAACGAGGGGAAAACAAAGTATCAGAGTAGTCGACTTAACTGGTCGTTATAGCCAACAACGTAAGTTCATATGGTTAGTTTCCAGTGATCAATTATTAAATTAGAAAGAACATAAGGTATTACTCCGTACATTCTTATCGAATCTTGATAATTTGAAAATATGAGACTAAAGAAAATGTAGGGTTGAGCACAATCGGACTAAGACTTGTGATGAATTGACGGAAAAAGACCATGGTTGGACCATGGCGACGCGAGAGCCAGTGTAAGACCATGTCTAGGACATGGCATCAGCCTCGATGTGTGTCAGTGTAAGACCATGTTTAGGACATGGCATCGACACCGAAATATGTACCAGTGTAAGACCATGTCTGGGATATGGCATCGGCACCAATAAATGAGAGCCAATGTAAGACCATGTTTGGGACATGACATCGGCCTCGACGTATGAGAGTCAGTGTAAGACCATGTCTGGGACATTGCATCAACTTCAATACACGAGCCAATGTAAGACCATGTCTGGGATATAGTATCGGCATTAATGTGAGTGCAAGTGTAAGACCATGTCTGGGACATGGTATCGACCTCGATACGTGTCAGTGTAAAACCATGTCTAGGACATGGCATCGGAACAAATAGATGAAAGCTAGTGTAAGACCATGTCTAGGACATGGCATTGGCCTTAATACGTGTCAATATAATCCCATGTTTGGGACACGGCATCGACACTGATATGTGTGAACCAGTGTAAGACCATGTTTGGGGCATGGCATCGGCGTGCAACTTCATGTAAGACCATATCCGGGATATGGCATTGGTATCGTGCATATGTGATTCTTGAGCATTCAATGATCTTCCGAATGACTCATCAAGTAACTCAGAAATTGTGGAATTCATATCTAGTTATATAAAGGAAATGTGAAAGATTCATAAATTCATGATATTTATTGATATTGAACTGAGATAATAAATTCATGATATTTATTGATATTGAACTGAGATAACGTGTTGTTATTGATATTTAAGCGAATCAACGGACAAGGTCAAGTTGAGAATAAAGATGTAATCAAGCTAAGTGACACAGGTATATATAAAATCCATAGGAGTATTGAGTGGAAGTAACTTAAGGACATGTTCTAAGTCTACAGCGTAAGTATGAGAAATGTCACGGTTTGACATGCAAGATAGTATTCTATGCTTATGAAATAACTGTTGAATTGAATGTGAAATATTTCATATCATTTATGCACAAGTAATTGTAAGTGAATTGATAAGTACGCCTTTGACTCATATGATTATTGAAATAAATAAGCTTTCAAAAATCAAGGTTAGTTCTATAAAGGAGTAAGTGATTATACGGTGAGATCATATAAACTCTTTTATACTTGTCTAATTACTTGAGATGTATTTGATAGTTAAAATAATCCTATTAGTCAAATGAGCTTACTAAGCTTTATAGCTTACCTTGTTTAATCTCCTATGTTCGTAGGGTTTCAGAAGCTTACTCGGGTTGGAAGAAGTTGGAGATCTCAACACACTATCTCGCTATGGTTTGGTACTCAAAGCCTTGTAATTTTGGTTAGATGGCATGTATAGGCTAGTTGATTAATTAAGTGTAAAGAGAATTTAATTATCGATGCTTTGAGTATGAAAGTTTTAGGTATATGCATAAGTTTGGGATGAAGCTATGTGATGTGTAGATGTCTAATTATGGTTGTTTGTTTGAGTATTTTATGCCATGTTATGCATTGGTAAAATTGGTAGTGTTTGATTATGTTTCAGGGTGGCAAAAGGCTTGGTAGATAGCCTTATATTTGTCCATGTGGGTAGACACACGGACGTGTGTCTAGGCCGTGTGTGACACACGGTCGGCCCCATGGGCATGTAGCTTGACTATGGGTCCTCTGCACCTTAAGTTGGCAAAATTAAATGCCCAATAGTAACCACACGAGCTGAGACACGGACATATGTCTCAATCGTGTGGAAGACATGGCCTAGCACACGGACGTGTGCCTTGGCCGTGTGACCCATAAGAGTTGATGATGTCAGAAACAAAATACCAAGGTTTTTGCACATGGGTTAAGACACAGGCGTGTCGTGGCCGTGTGAGGGACACGGGCGTGTGTCAGGCCATGTGCAAACCCCTATAGGTTCAGTATTAGAAAATAAATCCACACGGATATGAGGCATAGGTGTGTCCCTATGTGCTTAGGTCATCTGAGTTACACGGGCCTTTATCATGGCCATGTTCTGTGGCCACACAAGCGTGTTGCCCTTCCACACGAGCATGTGCCCTGTTTTCAATGGTTTTTCTTAAAAGTTTTCTAAGTACTCGGAATAACCCCGAACCGTGTCTAAAATGTGTTTTGGACCTCGTAGACTCATATTCGGGATTTAAAGATAGTGTTTGAAAAGTTTTAAATTGGAACGAACATTTATGAACCAGAAATGTGTGTTTGTAACTGTTTTAGTAAGGTAACGCCTCGTACCCTGTTCTAGCATCGAGCACAGGAAAGGGGTGTTATATTTAATGGTATCAGAGCTATGGTTTAGTCAATTCTTGGTCTAACCTAGCATGTGTGAGAGTCTAGCTATAATGCCATTTATAAACCATGATAGTGTGATATCTCCCGACTATAATGAAATTGTTTTGTTAAGACAAAGGTGCTTCTATCCGAGCTATTTTTAAAAATGCTGAAAAAGGTATTAAGATTTTTGGGAATATATTGTGATGAGTAAAAACTTGGAAAGGTATGAATAAGAATTATTGATATGTATGTGAAATGAAATAACTCTAAGATGAGAAATATGAGTAAAATGTCATTGTTTTAGTTGAACATTACATTTCGATGCACTATGGTAATTTTATGAGGCGGATAAAATGTTACAAATGTTATAAAAAGGTTTTAGCCTGGACTGACAGTATTGTTATATCACATGTGGTTTAAGGATATGCTTTACAAATGGGTGTCAAAAAGGGTGCTTTTAAATATGAATTGTTTAATTATTTTTTATGAATATGTTCAACGAGATTCGATGGAGTATAAATTCTTGGATGAACCTTAGGAATAAACTGGATACCTATGACATGACATTAGAGTTATATTTATTTCTGTGTAAGACCATGTCAGGGACATGGCATCAGCATGTGGTATCGTGTAAGACCATAGCTGGGCTATTGCATTGGTATATGATATGATTCCATGTAAGACAATATCTGGGATATGGCGTTGGTATCTTACTAAACATATGAGATTTCTTAGGCGTCCTTTAGTATTCCAAGTGGTTCAACGGGTAATGTAAAGTTATGACGAAAATCTGAAAGACTATGATTATGTTGGAAAGTGGTACAAGTATGTACGCGAAACTCATGAGAAATGAGCCCGAGTTATGATGCATGAGTAGTAAGGATGAAAATGAGTAAGATATGCCTATGATCGCTTGATGACTTTGCGTAAACTTATAGTAGGTTGGGTGTAAATAATGCAATTATACTACCATGCATTTAATAATTGATATTGTATGAATAAGATGATTGGAAAGTTAGCGTAACGTAAATGTGCGTGTTAATTTGCTCGAAACTTATTGTATGATTGTGATGATATAATGACAATGATTAATGCTAAGTCACGTTTGTATGTATAGTTGAGAGTCAAGCTAGAGGCTTTACAACCTCACCCCTTTATCAATATGGTCTCTTTTTATAATGAAATTTCACGAGGGTTAGATTGATTAAGCCCATAAGTGAGAGACTAAAGAGTACGGTAGCAGAATAACTAATGATGTAATAAGAATTGAAAATAGATTGGTAATGAATTCAATTATGGAAAGAATGCCAGGGTACTCTAAAGGTCATTTGAGTTTTGGCAATGTCACGGTTCAAAAGGAAGTTAATCTCGGCTAATCGACTCACTTAGGTATAAAGTTTAAAGTATGTATTTGCTAGAAGTCCTTCAAATTGATTTTCATTAGTGATGGGATGAGGTGAAATCAGTGATGACAGAATTGAATAATGGATAATGTTTGAATTGAAATGATAGCTAAGTATAGTGGTTATAGTTGCGCTGTTACTATGAATTCTTTTGTGTATTCTAAGAGTTCAACTACTCTTAGAGGAATAGGTGGCAATTTATTTTTAGATGAAACTTTTATCGTATGAGAATGCTAGCTAAAATTTATGTTAGATGAAAGCATTGTTTGTTTGATTGGACGATAATTAGCATTAATCCATTTTCTTTAGTATTATCCCATAATGATAATAGAAAAGTTGATAGTAAAATGTATGATGTTAATATTCTATTTACATTGGTCGTTAATCAGCTATATACGGGAAGATTATATAGCCTGGGACACAGCTGATTACAGTACAGATAAATAATACCTTATTTTTGGATATTCTCTGAGACATTATTTATATATACAATTGATGTGTTGGCCTTATTATGGCACCCTGGTCTTAATCTATGTAATGGTTATGGTTTTAATGTGATTCAAAACTTCATTGATTATTTTTTTATTGAAAAATTATCGTTTGATAATCGAGATCGATTCAGTTGTCTAGTTTGATTTGATCATTTGCTTGAAAGATTAATTGAGTTATTTATGATTAAATTCATCCACAGGGTGGAAAATAAACCTAAAATGTTCTCGGGTAATTAGATGAATAGTTGGAATGCAGAATTCGTATTCTAGCAGACATGATACTGAATCATATCTATTGGAACGATTTTATTGAAACATGTTTTTGTAAATCAAAATCGTTTTAATTGGGGAATCATCACGCTTATGAAGTCTATATGATGAAATACTTATTAATAAAGTAATGAGCAATTGGAGACATTGTTAACTGAAGCATTAGTTTCGGTTCAGTTTGAACCGAGTAAAGAGCTTATAATTTTCAGTTTTACGCTAATGAATGGCTTAAAGAGTATTTAATGCAAAAATGAATAGCGGTCTTTCATACAATTAAGACTCTACAAAAAGAGTTGTTCGACACGTGAATTAGAGGTGGTCGACATTGTAATTGTACTATATGGTTAGCAATAGTAATTATTTGGTGGGTAACGTAACCTTTTAATGACCACAAGGGTTTAAAACATTTGACGTTTCAAAGATATCTGAATTTGAGACTGCAAAGGTGGCTTGAATTTTCGAAAGCTTTTGAGACAATGATTAATTATTGTCTAGAGGTAAAAATTACCTTCACGGATGTTCTGAATGGAAAACCTATGTGTATGTAGCGAGCAATGATTATACGATTGATTTGATCAGGTGACGGATAGTCGTTAGCTAAATTAGAGATTAAATTGATGTGTATTCATTGAATTGTGAAACCCAGAATTGTATCAGTGAATTGCAAGTTAAAAAAGGGTCAGAATAAACTGACTCCTGATTAAGAATTCCAAATGGGAATCGATGATTATTCATTGTTTGAGACAAAGTGTGTGTATTAAGGAACCCTGAGACTATAAAACAATTATCTATTAATTTGGGAAGTACTAAGAGGTATGATGATCTGAGACGATTGTTTTAGCGAATGAGTATGGAACGTGACACTTCTAAAAATATGTTTAGATATCTTAATTATACATGTTGGAGACTTTTGGGATCACCTAACGTGCTAAACTCTGTTATTTTGGAAAGTTAACCCGAAAGGGAATTTTAGATCCCCGAGGTAATGTTTCATTGTGGTGCTTTAGAATTGGGAAGCGAGTGAGGAAAAAAACAACTACCATAAATTGAATTGTGTGTAACAAAGACCTTTTAGTTATGCATAAAGGCGATATTGTATAAAGTGTGTATGGTTGCAATTACCGAACTCTGTTGTCACTTGATCGAGCTCTGTGAGAAGAAATCCACGGGATTAAATTTGTTAGAGAATTTGAGCCAGAAGTGAAAGTAATTCATAATAGTTGGAAGCACTACAGATTGACAGAAAATATATATATGGACTTGATATGTAAGAATTTTCGAATTTCAGTCAGTGAACTAAGTGTTTTTGAAAGTATAGTTGTGGAAAGAGAGATCCTCGATTTAGTTATATAGAGACGTTGAAATTTTGTTTGATTTGGTGAATAATGAAGAATAGATTAGAATCTTAACCTGCGAGATTAAAGGATGGAGAGAATCCGAAGTTAATTGAGGAATCGATAAGGAAATGAGAAAACAAATCTCAAATCTATATCCTGGTCAAATTTTCGGGGACGAAAATCCCTAAGGGGGAGAATTATAACAGCCCGATTTTGGGCTAAGTTGGAACCACAAATCTAAAGTCAGAGAAATTATTTTTAATATTATTATATGTGTTATAGCATGATTATATGAGTGTATGAAAATTTTGATGAATTAATTTTAGCGATTGTAAGCTTAATTGCGAAAAAGGACTAAATTGCATAAAAGGCAAAAGTTTTATTTTACAAGCTAATGGTGTTAAATATCTAAGGAACATAATGTAGAAGTCTTTAATGGGAAAATAGGCCTATTTGAATGTGATGGCCGGCCATGGAGACAAGAAAATTGGAAAAGTCAAAAGTAGGTGAAATTTGGTGGCTAATTTTGATTAGAAATAAAATAAAATAAACAAAAAGACTTTATCTTTTCCATTTCTTTCTTTCCCACCAAAAATGGCAGCAAACATGGGGGTTTTAAGAGCTTAAACTTTCAACCACCTATTTCTCTTGCAAGTAAGTGATTTTGATGGCCTTTCTTGATGATTTTTGTGTTTTTGGAACCCTTAAAGCTTAATCTAGCTAATGAGGAGAATATTTTGCAAAATGGTTGAAAGTTTAGGGTTTTTCCATGAGAGTATTCATGTTGTTTGCTGAAATTTTATGGAAGAAAATGAATCTTGGTTGTGAAATAAACAACTTTTGTGAAAGGATTTTCATGAAAACACCTAGATTGGACCCTTTTGTATAAGTTGTAAAATAGATGATAATTATGTGAAATAATTGGAATTAGGAGCTTCTATAAGAGTAATAAAGGTTCGGCTAAGCTTAGGAAATGAAAAAATTTGATGAAAATCTCTTTACGAGCCTAGAGGCAAAATTATAATTACGTGAAAGTTTAGGGGCAAAACTATAAATTTTCCAAGGTGTGTTTTATGGGCTGCTAGTAATAATTATAAATTTGACTAAGCATGGATTTTGTTTAATTTCATGGATTTGCACTTTTATGTGTTAGGGACTAAAATTACAAGAATGTGAACCATTAGGGGCAAAAGTTTAAAGTTGCCTTAATGTGAATTTTGGACTAAATAGTATAAATTGGTGACTAATTAAGTAAATATTGTTATTATATAGATTCATGGAAATGAGATTTTGGACAGAGAACGAGGGGAAAACAAAGTATCAGAGTAGTCAACTTAACTGGTCGTTACAGCCAACAACGTAAGTTCATATGGTTAGTTTCCAGTGATCAATTATTAAATTAGAAAGAACATAATGTATTACTCCATACATTCGTATCGAATCTTGATAATATGAAAATATGAGACTGAATTGAAAGATCGATCTAAGGAAAATGTAGGGTTGAGCACAATCGGACTAAGACTTGTGATGAATTGACGGAAAAAGACCATGGTTGGACCATGGTGACGCGAGAGCTAATGTAAGACCACGTCTGGGGCATGCCATCGGCCTTGATGTGTGCCAATGTAAGACCATGTCTGGGACTTGGCATCGCTGATATGTGTGCTAGTGTAAGACCATGTCTGGGATATGGCATCAGCACCAATAGATGAGAGCCAGTGTAAGACCATGTCTGGGACATGGCATCGGCCTCGACGTATGAGAGTCAGTGTAAGACCATATCTGGGACATGGCATCGACTTCAATATACGAGACAGCGTAAGACCATGTCTAGGACATGGCATCGACATTGATGTAAGTGCTAGTGGAATACCATGTCTGGGACATGGCATTGTCACAGATAGATGAGAGCTAGTGTAAGACCATGTTTGGGACATGGCATCGGCCTCGATACATGTCAGCGTAATCCCATGTCTGGGACATGGCATCGACACCGATATGTGTGAGCCAGTGTAAGACCATGTCTAGGACATGGCATCGGCGTGCAACTTCATGTTAGATCATATCCAGGATATGGCATTGGTATCATGCATATGTGATTCCCGAGCATTCAATGGTTTTCCGAATAACTCATCAGGTAACTCAGAAATTGTGGAACTCATATCTAGTTATATGAATGAAATGTGAAAGATTCACGAATTTATGATATTTATTGATATTGAACTGAGATAACATGTTGTTATTGATATTTAAGCGAATCAACGGACAAGGTCAGGTTGAGAATAAAGAGGTAATCGAGCTAAGTGACACAGGTATGTATAAAATCCATGGGAGTATCGAGCGGAAGTAACTTAAGGACATGATACAAATCCATATCGTAAATATGAGAAATGTCACAGTTTGACATGCAAGATAGTATTCTATGCTTATGAAATGACTGTTGAACTGAATACGAAATATTTCATATCATTTATGTCCAAGTAATTGTAAGTGAATTGATAAGTTCGCTTTTGATTCATATGATTATTGAAATAAATAAGCTTTCAAAAATCAAGGTTAGTTCTATAAGGGAGTAAATGATTATACGATGAGATCATATGAACTCTTTTATGCTTGTCTAATTACTCGAGATGTATTTGATAGTTAAAATAAGCCTATTAGTCATATGAGCTTACTAAGCTTTATAGCTTACCTTGTTTACTCTCCTATGTTCGTAGTGTTTCGGAAGCTTGCTTGGGTTGGAAGAAGTTGGAGATCTCAACACACTATCTTGCTATGGTTTGGTGCTCAAAGCCTTGTAATTTTGGTTAGATGGCATGTATAGGCTAGTTGATTAATTAAGTGTAAAGAGAATTTAATTATCAATGCCTTGAATATGAAAGTTTTGGGTGTATGCATAAGTTTGGGATGAAGCTATGTGATGTGTGGATGTCTAATTGTGGTTGTTTGGTTGAGTATTTATGCCATGTTATGCATTGGTAAGATTGGTATGTGTTTGATTATGTTTCAGGGTGGCAAAAGGCTCTGTAGATAGCCTTATATTTGTCTGCACTGGTAGACACACGGGCGTATGTCTAGGCCGTGTGTGACACATGGTCGACCCATGGGCGTGTAGCTCGGTTGTGTGTCCCCTTCACCTTAAGTTGGCAAAATTAAATGCCTAGTAGTAACCACACGAGCTGAGACACGACCGTGTGTCTCAACCGTGTGAAAGACAGGGCATAGCATACGGGCGTGTGCCTTGGCCTTGTTACCCATAAGAGTTGATGACGTGAAAAACAGAATACTAAGGTTTTTGCATATGGGCTAAGACATGAGCGTGTCATGGACATGTGGGGGACATGGGCCATGGACACGGGCATGTGCCAGGCCGTGTAAAAACCTCTGTAACGCCCTAATTTTTGAGATTTCTCGGGTTTAGTGTGATTTTGGTGAAGTTGTGAAATTTTTGTGTTCTGATTGTTGAATTTGTGTTTGAGCATGTTAGTAGGCCTTTAGGAGGCCCAAACTCAGGTTAAAACCCAGTAAAAATAGCAAAATATGTTTTTAAGTGAAAGGGGGAATTGGATCAAGAGGGCTTTTAAGAAAACTTAGCAGAAATTATCATGAAAAGAGCTTTGACTGAAACCATACTCTTTTTGTTTACCTTTTGACCGAAACCGATCACTTTTCCTTCTCTTAGATTCTCCAACAAGCCAAACCCATCACCATCTATTATTTGTGTCACCGATTCATACCCCTATTTCTCTGTTGTGTCGACAAGGACATCTAAGTGTAGATCAAGAAGCCGAATTCCCTAGAGCCATTCTTTACTATTGTTAGGGGCTAGATTTAGTACAGATCTAGTTGAGTGAAGGTGTGGAAGCAAAATCCATCGAGTAGAGACATTGGTAAGTGGTTTAAACCTTGTGTATTATCATTTTCTTAACATCTAAGGAGAAGTCGAAACCCCTATAACCTTAGGGGCTTTGTCGACATGGTCTATTGATAATCTAGTGTCGTATGTTGATTTTTGTACGTGTTAGTTAGCGAAAAAGGCGAGCAAGCGAGGAACGGAGGGCATCAGTACAACCGGATCTAGATCTAGTGCTTCTAAGTCGATAATGTAAGAACTATATGGCCATTAAGGGTGATGGCCGAATGTGTAAGTTGGGTTAACGTATAAAGGATTTCGTCGGTGGAATCGCAAACAGGTGTGTGTATCGAAAACCCCTTCATGGTTCAAATCGGCAAAGGCCGAAAAGCCGAAATGTCGAAGATCTAGCATTTCGTAGGCTTGTGAGCGTGTGAATGCTCTCAAGTTGATAGGAGTATGATGGATTTGAAATCGCTACTAGTTGGCGAATCAAATGCGTAATTTCAAGCACTTTGGTATGTTGGGCCACGGTGAGCCAAATATGGGCCCAATGGGCTTTTGGGCCCATTTGGGTAAGAATAGGTTTTATGGGTATTCTTAAGACTATAGGGTTAAAACTGCTAAACCCGGTAACTGGATACTAAAATTGGACTAAATGGGCTTAAGTGACCAACAGGCTCTATAGGACCCATTAGGGGCTTTAGGGCCCAGTAACTGAAACTGCTTAAAACTATTAAATTGACTGTTCAAATAGAAGTAAAGACTGTTAGTGACTGTAACATGCTTAAAACTGGTAATAATAGTGTAAATGACTAAAATACCCCTTAGGGTGAGAAATTACTGTTTTACCCCTAGGTGTAAAATTACCATTATACCCCTAGGGCTAGAATCAACTGTACTGCTTAATTCGACTGTTACTATTACTGCATGCCATGTTATGTATATCTGTTGCATGGGTTGGGTTGATATTGGAGGAAGTGTAAGTGGCACTGCCACGTTACTGAAAGGGGCTATGCCTCGTGTTACTGAAAGGAGGCTTTGCCTCGTTATACTGTTTATCTGAGCAGCCAGGCTACGACTGTAGTGTGTGGGCTGGGTGGGTTGAGTTATTCTCCACATGGTGTGTTGGTTGGTACGGGTGGTGTGTAGTGGTTAGGTGGGTCGAGTAGTCTCCCCACATGATATGGGCTTGCATTCATGCTATTATTCTGTACTGTTTTGTTCTGGGCCTATGGGCCATATTGTTATCTGAATAGGGCTTCGGCCCAGTATACTGTTATCCGAATAGGACTTCGGCCCAGATTACTGTTATCTAAATGGGGCTCCGGCCCAGTATCTGACTGAACTGGATAGGGCTTAGGCCTAGTGGGCTTGAGTTGACTTGGGCTTTGGATGGGCTTTTGCACACACTGAGTTTCCAAACTCACCCTTTTTCCTTCTATCCTTGCAGGTGAGCCCTAGTTCGTGACTTGGAGCTGGGAAGGATTCAGAGTGGCCACGAAGACTGAACTTGGTTTTAAACTTGCTTCATTATTTACATTTTTAATTACTCGTTTTACTTTCATTTTGGGGTTTGTAATAAGGTCGCTTTAACTATTTTATTTGGGGTTATTACTTTACTTATGCATAATGTTTTTCATCTAGAACGACACACGTTTTCAAAAATTAAACTAACGTTTTCAAAACCAACCTTGCAATACAATCGGTTAAACGAGATAATAGTACTAAAATGATTCGTGTAACAAACGGGTAGAGAGTAGGTCAATCATCAAATAAACCAGGAATTTCTACTAAACTTAAAGCATTGCTTTACAAAACTCACCATTAGACTTAGTAACTAGGCAACGTGACTTAGTTTAGGTAATGTAGCACGCCAGATTTGGCCATAACGTCTAGGCCGGGTTTAGGGTGTTACAATCTCTATAGGTTCGATGTTAGAAAATAAATCCATACAGATGTGGGGCACGGGCGTGTCCCTATGTGCTTAGGCCGTGTGAGTTACACGGGCCTTTAGTATGGCCATGTTCTGTGGCCACACAAGCGTGTTGCCCTTCCACACGGGCGTGTGCCCTGTTTTCAATTGTTTTTCTTGAAAATTTTCTAAGTACTCGGAATAATCCCAAACTGTGACTAAAATGTGTTTTGGACCTCATAGACTCATATTCGGGATTTAAAGATAAAGTTTGAAAAGTTTTAAATTGGAACGAACATTTATGAACCGAAAATGTATGTTTGTAAGTGTTTTAGTAAGGTAACGCCTCGTATCCTGTTTCGGCATCGAGCACAGGTAAGGGGTGTTACAGAAAATATCTTTGTTGAATCATGCATGGAAATTGGGAAAAAGGCTAAGGATTAAATTGGAAATAAGGGAAATTAAAGGATGCTAATTAATTACATGGAATTATCATCATCTTTATTCATCTTCTTCTCTAAGAATTTGATGGAAACCCTAGGAGAGAGAAAGGTAACTAATCAAGCTTGAGTTGGTAAGTTTCCATGTCCCGTTTTTAGTAATTTTTATATTTTTTAGATCGGGACAACTTGTTCTTTCTATTTTTGAGATTAATTTCAAAATATGTCAAAGTATTAAAATTGTGCCATGGATGATTATGCTGGAAATTGAAAATTTATGGGAGAGAATGAAAGATTGATGGTAGATAAATAACTTTCGTAAAGTGATTTTTCATGAAATGGTGGAAAAAGGACTAAATTGTAAAGTTACAAAATTCAAGAAAAAATTCTGATTTTTATGAAATATATGTGTTGTAAATGGTACATAGGGAATTTGAATAGGCTTGGATAGATTGCATGCATTTCATTTTCCGAGCCTAGGGACGAAATTGGAATTAATGGAAAGTTTAGGGGCAAAATGGTAATTTTGCCTAGCATGTGAATTGAATATATTGGAATATGAATTGGCTGAAAATGATTATTAGATTCATTTATATAGATCCAGACAATACGAATACGAGGTTCGACAGAGGAAAAGACAATTTCGAATTAGTAGATTATAAACACGAACAAGTATCAAGGTAAGTTTGTGTAACTTGAATTGAATTCTTTAATGTTTGAAATGTATGTTTATGTAACATGAATGTGATTTGAATGTTTAATGTATGGTAAATGAAGAAATGATTGAACATACTTGATGAAAAGGAAAATAATCCCGGTTGAATAAAAGGAATTCGATGGATCACTAAAAAAGGATGTTACATGGGAAAATAAAGGATTTAGCCCGGATGGGTAATCCTAATATAAGCCCTCCCGATATATATATATATATATATATATATGTTACTGAATAGATTTAGCCCGGACGGGTAATCCTAATTGAGTCTGGATTTAGCCTGAACTAGTAATTCAGATCAAGCTTAATAGAGTATTTGTCACTAAAGGATTTAGCCTGAACTGGTAATCCCACTATATGAAATGAGACTCGAGAGTGTGCTCTCTGACATGGAAAAATGTGAATTGACGGAACATGAGATTTTACACTATAAGTGTACTATTGGATATCCATCGGAATTCTGATAAATTCAACGGGATAAATTGGAAAATGGAAAATTGAGCATGAAAGGTATAAATGATATGGAAACAATAGAACTGATAAGCTTATCAATCATTTAAGCATGTTGATATTACATGAAAATTTTATACTAACTTTAGTATTAAGTTTGTGTATGATAGGGTGATATTTCATTGTTTGGATATGTGTACATTTGATATAATGTATGGGAAATGTATGCTAAGTTTAATTCTTGTTACATGGGCTTAATAAGCACCAAGTGCTTACTCTGTTTACTTTTCCCTATTTTATTATAGTGCTCTAAAGCTTGGAAGGTCAGAGATTGGTTGGAGCAAGATCACACTATCAACCCAAACACCTCGGTATATAAAAATGCACTATTTTGTATTAATGGCATGTATAGACTAAAGATACCAATGTATAAGTGGAAATGGATGGATGTAAACTTAGCCATTGGTATGGCTAATGCTAATCAAATTTTGAGCATGTTTATAAAGTAAATCATAGAATATATACATATTGATATGATTCAAATGGGTAATTTAAACTTATTAGGTTAAGAGGTAAGTTTGATACCAATTGTGCATGAGTAAATGTGATTATTATATGATGAAATTGGTTGGGAATTATGTATGAAATTGCTTGGTTGGTATTGGAATGGTTTGGTGCAGGTATAGGATGGAAATGAGTGAGAAATGAGGCTTGGGTATAGCCTTATTTTGTCCACACTGGTAGACACACGGGCGTGTGTCTAGACCATATGTAACATACGGCCTACAACATGGGCGTGTAGCCTAGCCGTGTGTCCCCTGCATCCAAAATTTACAAAACAGAATGCTCAGAATTGAGCACACAGGCAGAGACACGGGCGTGTGCTCAGCCGTGTGAGGCACACGGCCTGGTACACTAGTGTGACGCTTGGCCGTGTGAATCCCGCACCTATTTTTTGAAAATTCAAATTAACCACACGGCTTAGCACACGGGCGTGTGACATGGCCGTGTGAGACCAATTTGTTCATGAGTTGCAAGTCAAAGAGTTACACGGGTAAAGGACGCGGGCGTGTGAACCCTCACGGCCTGACCACATGGGTGTGTCCCATACCACACGAGTGTGTGACTCTTAGTAAAGAGAAAAAATTTGGGATTTTGTGAAAAATTCCCTATGGTTCCAATTTAGTCCCGGATCAATACTAATGTATGTTTTGGGCCCCCAAGGGACTTTAAAGATTATTTCAGAAAATGAATAGTAAATTACTCAATTAATTGGAAAATGTTATGTAAATTTTGGTAATGCCTCGTAACCCTATTCTGGCTACGGATACGGGTTAGGGTATTACAGGTTCGCCTAACGCTGCGACAAAGGACGACTAGAACCGAAAGGCCCTTTTTTTTAAAACTTTGACTGGATCTAGGGGTTTTGACCCCAGAACCGGATTCCCAAAAAGACAGGTACAAAAAAGGGGCTTTTTTGCAACTCCGGTCACTGAAAGCGACAGCCACCGTCACCGATGACCAATGGCCATGGCGAACTTGCGGCGGCTCAATGACTGAACTGGGGGGAGGGCTGAAAGAAAAAAAAAGGTTTAGAGTTTTTTTTTTTAATCTAAGCTGAAATGAAAATTTTCAAAAAAGAAATTGGCTTATATAGGCAGTACCAAATGACGTCATTTTGGCCAGGCTTCATAAGTCCCAAAACGGCGTCGTTTCAGGCCTGATCCACCGACCCGATCAGGATCCCTTGGGATCTGCATCTTTTTGTGGGAATGGTCTATTTGCTGCCTTAGTCCTTCTGCCTTTGAAACATTTTTAATGTGGTCCTAATTCCATTTTTTTCTTTTTAGATTACACCATTTAATTTTAACTCACTTTCAATTTAGTCCTCAGTTTACTGACCTTCTATGTAACACCCCAAACCCGGCTCAGACGCTACGGCTAAGTCCGGTGTGTCACATCACCTATACCTAACCACGTGACCTAGTTACTAATCTTAGGGTGAATTTGGTAAAACTGTTGTTGGATTTTTTAAGAGAAATTCCCGGTTAAATATATAGGTGTCAATTTTATAAAGACTTACCTTGTTGTTCATTTGCTTCGTGTGATGAGTTTTGAAAACGTTGAATTAATTTTAGGAAAACTCGTGCAGATATTTTCTAATCAACTTTAAGTAATGCAAAAATTAATAGTTAAAAACCCATAGGAAAATAAATTTAGCGGCCTTATTACAACCCCAAATAGAAATAATAATGAAAGAAATAAGTAATAAATTAAATGAAAAACTTATTAAACCAGTGCTCGATTTTCTGTGGCCACTCTGAATCCCTCCCAGCTCTAAGTCCACGGTCTAAGGCTCACCTGCAAGGATGGAAAGAAGGGGACGTGAGTTTGGTAAACTCAGTGTGTAAAGAATCCCATCCAGAGCCCAAATCAGCTCAGGCCCACTGGGCCTAAGCCCTAATCCAACTCAATATTAACTGGGCCGAAGCCTTTTGTATATCAGTACTGGGCCTTAGCCCCTTTTCAGATACAATATCACTGGGCCTAAGCCTTTCATATATCGGTAAACAGTATGGCCCAAAGGCCCATTTCAATAGTAAATCATGAATGCATGCAAAAACCCATATCAATCTGTAGGGAAACTACTCAACCCACCCAACCGCTACTCTCCACCCGTACCAACCAACACACCATGTGGGGAGAACTACTCAACCCACCTAACCGCTACTCTCCACTAGCAGCATAGCTGCTTTATTATATAACATGAGGCCTAGCCTCTTTCGGTAACTAGGGCAAAGCCCTTTTTGATAAACTAGGGCAAAATCCCTTTTCGGTAAACTGGGGCAAAGCCCTTTAGCACTTCCTCCATTCATATATTCCCAACCTCATGCATTAAATGATCATGACATGGCATATAATAAACAAAATTGATAAAGCATGCAAATCAGTCTAATTTAACCCTAGGGGTATAACAGTCATTTTACACCTAGGGGTGAAACTGTAATTTCTCACTTTTTAGGGTATTTTAGTAACTATTCCACTTATGTCAGAGTTTTATTCCTATTTTAGTCACTAATAACCCTACTTTCATCACTGTAAATTATTTAACTCGTTTTAACAACTTTTAGTCACTAGGCCCTAAAACCCCTAATGGGCCCTACAGTGTCTTTTTAGCGATTTAAGCCCATTCAGTCCAAAACTTACAATTAATTATTAATGTAACCCATTTTAAGCCTACAGTCTATTAGAATACATCTATCACTCATTTTTACCCATATGGGCCCGTAAGCCCATTGGGCCTATATTCAGCCCATCGAGGCCCATCTTACCGAAATGCACGAAATTGCGCACTTAGCCCTTTGGTCACTAGCAATCACTGATTCTACCATCTATTGAGTATTCGCATACTCTCAGTTCCACAAACTATCGACCTTTCGGTCACTTTTTCAGTCACTATAGCCTTTGCCGAATCGAACTAAAGAAAGGTTCGATACACACCTGTTTGACGATTTCACCGGTAAGATCTCATCCCAAAATGATCCTACTATCGATTAGACCACATTAACATCTAAAACCAAATCGAACACTTACCTCTATACACACATTCGGCCACCCTCCAATAATGGCCTCAAATGCTTACCTTTGTCGAAGTAGGGACTAGATCTAGATCTAGTCTTTCTCCCTTGCCTAAGCCTTCAACCAAGCACCTCTAAAACACAATAATACCAAAAGAAACCATTCGTTAGTGACTCTTAGAGCCCCATGCCCAAATCGGCAATCTCCCTAGATTTTAGGGACTTCGGCTTTTACTAAATTGCAAAATACTTATAGATCTGAGTAGATTAGCACTTACCACTGATTTCTCTTCGATTTCTACACAGATCTGACGTAGTTCTATCCCCTAAACGCTAGCAGAACCCGTGTCTTTGAGATCTCAAACAATCGGCTATGGCTCCTAAGAATATGGCGTTTTTCGACTTTTGACCGATGAAAAAAATGATGATTTGGGCTATAGGTTTTGAGTGATGTTGTCGACAAAGGTAGGGATTTAATGGATGAAAGAATCGGCCACCACAGATGAAAAGAATGGGGAGAATTCAGCTAAAAGAAATCGGAAGGAAAAGGTAGTTTTCGGAATCCCCTAAAGCCCTTGCTGAAAATTCACTTAAGTGATCATATGCCCGGCACATGCCTAAAAATAAAAATTAACCATACGCTTACCTTGTAGCTTGAACCCTGGACCCTTTTACTCCTTCCCAGGCGCCACTTTTTTAGGAACTTAGTGGCGCCTCCTTGCCACTTTACCAAGGCCCTACTTGTGTCATGTTATACGAAGTTTTTCTTAAAAGCCCATTTGACCAGGTCCCCTTTCATTAAAAAAATCCAAACTTGATATCCCATCAGGTTTTAATCTAAGCTTGGGCCTTCTAAAAGCCCACTAACACTCTTAAACATATTTCCAGCAATAAAACACCCAAAATTCCAAAATTCCACCAAAAACACAAAAAATCAAAAATTCCCGAAAATCAGGGCGTTACATTCTAGGGAATGACACGTGTCCTGGGGTTTGGAATAATTACCCATTTGGACCCTATTTATTTTCTTTTTTTATTTTAGTCCTTTATTTATTTGTTTGTTTATTTTTATACAATTTATGCTTTTAATTTCATTTAAATTCCAATTCAATCCTTCATTTATTTAATTTCACCCCTTTATGAACTATTTTTATTTATTTATTTTTTTTTCTTTTTTAAATACTTAAAATTTATCTTATTTATATTTCCTTTTGATTGTGCATTTTTTTACCCTTATTATTATTTCATTATTCATATTAATATTATAATAGTAATCATGACATGATAAAGTTGTTATTACCATAAATTGATGTTTTTACTATCATTATACTTGCATTATTATTACTCACTAGCATAGCATTTTATTTATTTATTTATTCATTTATTTATTTATCTAGCATTTTGATATCATCATTTCTTTTTTTACCCGCTACTATATTAATTCATTTGCTAAACATCCATGTCGTGTATCGTGTTAAAATATATTTATCCATTTTATTACTAGGCCTAGACAAATTAAAACGCATATCGTTTTAAATGGTTACATTCGCTCTACTTAAAAAAAGGAAATTTTTAAAACCAAGGCAATGTTCTTTGTTTAGGGAATCAAGAAATAGTGCCCTAACTCACGAGGTATGACTTTCTCCTTTAACCAAGATAAACGAGCATCCTTTTAAAATTTAAAATATATAAGACTTAGGTAATAATCAAATTTATTTTTGAGGATTCGAGATATCGTGCCTTAACTTACGGGACATGACCATTTTCTCAATTGACTCGAAATAAAGGGGCTCTTTCCATAAAATTCAATTAAATTTGCAATCATGCAAGAGGGGGATCGTATTTTCTTTGAATTTTAATTCTCGACAAGTAATCAATTAGGTACCAATTTTGGGTGTTATGAGGGTGCTAATTCTTCCTCCTACGTAACCGACTCTCGAACCTATTTCCTGAATTTTTGTAGACAAAAAATAATTTTAATAAATCTAACATTTTATTAAAATGACAAAACCTTGAGGTGATCCGATCACACTTAATTAAAAAGGATTGGTGGTGACTCCCGTCTTCGTTTTTTTTTTTAAAGTCAATTTCCAAAAAAAAGTTTCGACATAGGATATTAAAAAAAAAAAGTCAATGTTTTAAGACTACTTTTGAAATAAAAAAAAATACATTGTTAGTAGTTGATTGAATTTTAGCTTGATTGATATGAACATTGTTGCTAATACAGGATAACATGAGTTCAAGTGTGTTTTAACACATTTAAAATGGGAAAAAGGAAAGAAGAAATAGGATAGTGTTTGCTAATTTGCTATGTAAATCTTGAAGAGCAAATTCTTATACAAGATAAACTTTATTTTAACATGAGTTTATAGATAAAGATGTCTCGGAATTTAGAAGGTAGCAATAGCATGACGTTATTTATAGTTCACCTCCTTTGGAAGTTAAGCTTAGCCATAAAATATGTAAAAATAGAGGCAAAGAAAATCGGGTAAGCACACAGTAAAATAGCTGTAAGGGGCAGATCCTTATGTTTGAACCCATAGTGATTTTCTAAGAACGTACTGATAGTTTTTCGTTCTCCAAATGCTATGATTTCCTTATTTATATCTCCATATTGAGAAGTAAGGAGACCTCTCAGTGCCCAAGAAGTTGGAACCATCCAATAGAACCAAACCCACCATTTAGGCAACACCTGCAAGAGGCAAATGCATCATATTTCAAAGTACACCTCTTAATTTCACTTTGTACTATTTCAAATTCTTATTTGCATATCAAAATGTAGCCAACAGATGAGCTTTTATTTGAAAGAAGGAAAAGATTGTAGTTTTGGTTTAGCAAAATATGAAATAGGCTTACAGGTTGTGGTATGAGAAAACCAGAGAACAAATTCACAATCACGATCCAGTAACTCCCAAGTATTGAGGCCATTTGGTAAGTTGGAGACAAAGAAACAATGGCCATGCCCATGTATTTGTAGGTGAGCAAAGTACAGAAAATGTTATAGAAATACCAAGATACTTTGAAAGCTGATCCATAGAAGCTGACTGTCGGATATGAAATTATCAAGAACAAAGTTGCTTCAAGGAAAACATATGGTATTTCAATTATGACCTGCAATTGCAAAAGTGAAAGTCTATTATCAACCTATTGGAAACCCAAAATAAGTAGGTTGTGGTAGTAGTTTTGGACCTGTGCTAACGAATGTACTTTAGACGAGTACATTCCAACAAACCGTTCTCTGTACTCGATAGTCCGCTGACTACTTATGATTGGAAGAACCGAAAACAAGTTGCTTGCTCCAATGATAACCATAAAAACGTATGTTGATCCCATTATGTTGAAGAAATCCTGGTCATTATCTCTTCAAGAAAGAGGATCATGATTTCAACATGATGTCATATGCTTAAATTTAAGAAGTAATAACGCAGCTTTTGGATAAACTCTCTATGCATATTCTTTAACCAAATTCAAACACTAAAATAAGTGACAAGAAATCATTGTAACAGTGATTTTGGTTGTATGATTTTAGGGGTAGAAAGAAAATCTTGATGATGATGCTCCAGGGATGAACAAAGAAGATATTTCTTGATGATGATGCTCCAGGGATGAACAAAGAATTATATTTCTGAATATCTTTCGTGGGGAGTTTTTAATTGTTTAACAGAGAGGAGATATATAAATACCAAAATTTAAACAAATTTCAAGTAGCTTACACTTTTTGCCCTTTGTTCCAAAGAAGTGCTCCATATAACACAGATGATACCATGGCTAATATCATGCGCCCCAAGTTATATGTGGGGTTTCTCCAATAATACAAATGCTGCTTCCAGAGGCATGCTTTGAATTGTTCCCATCTATTTTGTGAAAAGCGTGTAGAAAAATGTAGTTCCTTTGAACCCTGTGCTGGAACTCTCAACTCTTGAACTAGCTCTTTGTTTCTCCTACTCAAAAAATTTCCAATATTATGTAGTGGAAATATATTTTTTTCTAGGCATTTTATATCTTCCTTTTTATTTTGAGAGGTGATTGTATGATTCAAAGGTCCTAAATATATCAATTATGGTCAAGCTTGAAGGTCAAAAAAAGTGGTTTGACTTATCATGGTGAACTTACTGATACAAATGAGATTCTTTGTAGATATGGGCAAAATCCACTCCAAGTTCAGCTTCAGAAGAAGGATTTGTGACCTCTATCATCCACGTCGCTGGATTGTAGTTGTCTTTTATTTTCGGCACCCCTGGTATTCCCTACTTGAAGTTTTTAAAAGCATTAGTATATATTTTTCTTATTGATTTGGTTGGTGGATGAGTCCAGAATCTACGGGATGTTAATTTGGATTACCTCAAAGTATTCGATAAGCTTACAAGAATTCTGGCCAAGTTCTCCAGAATATATTATTTGCCCCCCTCTTTTCATCAAAATAATCTGCAAGATGCATTTATGATATGTGAAATAGAATAATCATGCCAGCCAGGAAGGATCAAAGTTATATAATAAATCAAGTTTACACAATGAACCACGGAACCTCATAATGACGTTGTCAGATAGCATGTATATGTTGAGAACAACTTTTGGAACCAGAGTTTAACAAAATAAAACATTTATGCATGCATCACTTAGTTACCTCGTCGAATGCCTCAAAGATGTCTATACTTGGCTGGTGAATGGTACATACAATGGTCCTCCTAGTATTAACTATATTCTTCACCACTCGCATGACAACGGCAGCTGCTCTAGCATCTAAACCGGAGGTGGGTTCATCCATAAATATTATTGATGGATTAGAAACAAGCTCTACTGCTATAGTAAGTCGTTTGCGTTGCTCTGCTGATATGCCACTAACATTAGGGACGCCAACTAAAGCATTTTGGATTTCATCAAGCTCAATCATTTGAAGGACCTCTGACACAAATTCCTGTTAAATGCCAGAATCAAGTACGCCTTTTGATAAACTTTCATGGTAAGAGGAGAAGTTTTGTCTTGCAATGACTTCATGTTTGATGCCTTGCAAAATGACTTAATGTTTGATGTTATAAATGGTTTATGAGGATTTCCATAAAGTTTGGGCACTCTTACCAATCTTTTCTGCCTAGGAATCTCTGCTGGTAGGCGTAACCAAGCTGAGAATATCACTGATTCCTTTACTGTTGTTTGTGGAGAGTGTACGTCAGTTTGCTCACAGTACCCCGATACTCTTGCATATGTCTCTTGGTCTTTGGGGTATCCCCCAACTCTTATATCCCCTTCAATATAGCCTCCAGTTTTTCTTCCAGATAGAACATCCATCAGTGTTGTCTTGCCAGCTCCACTGGCACCCATCAATGCTGTAAGAACTCCAGGTCTAAATGCACCGGAAATATCTTGAAGAAGATGTAGTTTCTTATTTGAGACTTTCTTTCTAAATTTCTGGAAAACAAATAAGATAAATTGAAATATTTCTAATCACATTGAAAATATTAAGGATTCTGTTGATAAATCAAATTGTTACCTTGGGAGTATCCACAAAGTAATGCACATTCTCAAATGATAGTGTTATAGGCACAAAAGGTAAAACCATGCTCGTAACTTTTGATGCTACATGAACACCAGGCAATTGGTTTTCTTGCATGGAATTGCTCAAATCTTCTTTTCTTTTCAGATAAGAGAACCTTTTATAAGAAACAATAGCTTGAGATGTCCCAGTCCCTTGTGCTGTACGAATTATCATTCCTCAAACATAACTCAGAACTACAAATGATTAAATTCTTCAAATTTTTATTTTTTTATCATTTTTTTCTTGAATCCGCATGAAATCAAACTTACGCTTTGAATAAGTAAGAGCTAAGGTGAATGCAGTGTTAACAAGAAACCACATTCCCATCAATGCTGCAACTGATATCCAGTAGAAGTGTTCACCAAAGTTTAGCCCACGGTTTAGTAGAGTCTGATGCCCCAAAGTCTCATTTGAAGATGAAAGCTGAAAGGGGACAACACGACCAGAAAACATGGAATAATAAGTGCTGATGTTTTGACCTTTAATTTTACTTTTTTTACCTTTTGCCACCTCGGAGACAGAAATTCATTCAGTGAGATTCCTATTTCTGTATATGAGACAGGGGAGATCCAAAAGCCCCATTTTATCCAAGAAGGCATCGATGCTGCAGTGAGGAAACGTCTATTATAATTACATGAATACTTTGCAAAAATTGAACTTAGAATTTCTTCATGCTAATAAGGTTGGCCTTACGCAGGGGTATTATGAAGCCACTAAATAATAATGTTGCCATCACAGTAAATTGACTAACAATTGATGCAACGGATAGTGTTTGAAATACAACAGCAATCAATCGATAAATTGAGAGTGCCACTTGATGAAGAAGGAACTGGATGAAAAGCTGACGGAAGAACCTAAAAGTAACATATGGACTTAGAAAACTTATTGAAATTTATATTTCTAACATAACAGTAGAAAAATTTCCTAACCTTTCTGGTTCTGGACTGTAGCCAACCCCAAAATATGTTAAAGTTGTCCAAAGAAAAGTATCTAAAAATGAGAATGGAATCCTTAGAATAGCTGAAGGAATCGCATAAGCCCATGAAGGATAGAAGTAAAAATCTCTTTGCTTGTAGAATATGCCAAGCCTGGAATTAGTAAGTGCCAACTCTGGAATTCCAATGGTCAGAAGTCTTATAAGACCAAAAAATAAGCAAGCCATGAACTTGCTTGCATGGAACTCATCAGTCTTCATTTGAGTGCGTATAAATATTGACACAGCTACCAATGCCACAAAAATAAGCTACAAGAAGAAACCACCCAAGGCGTGTAAATGTATGTTTATTAATAATTTTTCGTATCCACATTGATTCATAAATCAATAGTCATGCTACCTGTAATGATTTGAGCACATACAAACGCGAGTGACGCTTGGTAAGAAGCCATTCCCTAGACGAACATGCTTTGAATAACTCCCATTTTCCCAAAGAATGGATGTTAAATGACAAAGCATTCTTGTGATTCTCAGTTTTGTTGAAGGGTGTGTAGATTTCTTCATGTAGCCTCTGTCCTTTATGACACTCCTTGAATGCAGCTATAAATTTGTCAGTAGAAACATAACTATAAGGTCGGTCCCTGTGAAACCAGTATTGTGCTTGATCTTTTTCGGAGAGTACCTATTGTTGAACAAATCCATTTTAAAACAATGTTTCAAGAATTCAATGCAAATGTTTTATATTTTGAAATACATACTTCTTGCAAGAAGTCAGCGAGGCCTTTTCGTTGTGGGCACCTAAAGCCGCAATATTCAAAGAACTCTTGAACTTCGCTCCGAGGTCCTTGGTATACAATTTTTCCTTCTGCCATTAGAATAATGTCATCAAAGAGTTCGAAGGTCTCTGGAGTTGGTTGAAGAAGTGAAATTAAAATCGTGGCCCCTGTTACATGGGCCAATTGTTGCAGACAGGTTACAATTTGAAAGGTGGTGGAACTATCTAAGCCGGTTGATATTTCATCCATAAAAAGTGATTTGATCGGACCAACCATCATTTCCCCTGTTAAATGAAAACATTAAGCAATTATTACAAATTAAAAAAAAAGCAATTATCACAATAATTTAATTTTCTAACTAGCAATTTTGAAGATCATATTTCATGAGTTTGCTTTTACCACACTTTCTTTTTCCTTTTTATGGATTTTGCTAATAAAGTGCCATAAGGACATTTTCTGAAATCGTTACTTATGGTAATCTTCACTAAAATTGTGAATAAAGTTTTCAATATTTATTCTGAATAGAATATCTTTTCTGTTGAAGATATCGATGTACATCACCCTACACTAATTAATTTTTTACTATAAGTAATATATTAACTAACAAGTTTGCTTGGATATAGCACTAATATCTGCCTTTAAGCATCGAGTCTTCATATGTTTTGTAAGTGAACTTATATAAATTTATCAGCGACCGGTATAGTTTACAAGCACAAACCTGTCGTCAGCCTTTTCTTTTCACCGCCAGAGATTCCTCGGTTCATTGCATCTCCCACTATTGTATCAGCACAAATATCCAGTCCTAAGATCTAAAAATCATAAATGGCAGCAAAATCTTTAGGGAAAAGCCTATTAATTCGCAACAAGACTTGGAAACTATGATGAAAGTCAAAATGAAGTGGACTACACTTCTTTTGTTTATGCGAATAACCTTTAATATGTAGTCTGTCTCAAGTGTTCTCTTTAATCCTTCTACTGAAATTGCCTGCCACCATAGATTATTGTCAAAGACAGCAACAATGGAAATGGTCCATTACCGTGTTAGATAACTGAACCATATTCTTGCGAAACTGGTTACCTTCATATAGGTGTCTATATCAGGTTCAGGGATGATCCCAAGTAGCTTCTCCCGTCTACTGAGTTCTTTCAAAATATCTTCAAATCATAAACAAATTTAAATGATGAATATAATGGTAAGAAGGGTTAATTGTTAACGTAAGATGGAGAACAAAACAATATACATGTACCTGCTCTGTTTCCAATGCCCTGACAACGTGCTGAGAAGTCGATTGTCTCTCTTACAGTCAAGTCAGAACAATGCAAGTCGTATTGACTTATATAAGTCAACGTTTTGTGAGGAACAAACTCACTGAACTTGTAACCATTATAAGAAATTTCCCCCGAGACCTGAACTTAAAAAAACCCATCATAACCATTCTATGAGGCATCCTTGAAGCCATGAACTGGTTAGCTATGCAAGAAACGAACCTTGAGAGACGGGTCATGCTTCCCTGCAAGTGTCTGCAAAAAAGTTGTTTTTCCGCAACCGGGAAGGCCAAGCAACAGCGTCATCCTGATTTAACATTAAAGTTTATGAACAATGTTATTGCCCAATGATTTCAAATGAAGAATAAAAAACCGAAAGGCACATCGTCGATATTTACCTGGACGGCTTTATGATGCCGCTCACATGGTCGAGAATCTTGATCTTGTTTGGTTGAGACACGCATCGATTAACGTTTCTAATAGCCTGCCCAACATAAAATATCTTCACATCACTAGGACCTTGGATCAATTATAATACTTGTGCATAATGGATTTAAATTTGGCATTGTTGGTTTAGACAAATGTTTTAGTTTTGTTTGTTTGTTTGTTTCCAGTGTAATGAATCTTTAGTCCTAATACGTGCGTATACAATGAATAATCATTTGTACTTACATTACACTTAAATGTACGGTATACTAATGGGAATTTCAAAAAAGAAAATCTAGAAAGAAATCGAGATTTAAAAAAAAAAATGTGCTACTTCAATACAAGTCAATCTAAAAAGTCAAACTATAATATGCAATGTCAAAAACTTACGGAGAATATGTTTGTGATGGTGTTCCAAAGAGTAGGCATATGGGGCTTTCCATGAACCACTTTACATTCTGCTTCCACATTCAGATTCTTGAATCTCACTTCGATTGTTGGCAGTTCCAAACCCAGCCTATTGACTCCATGTCAGTTTTAATCATTAGACCTCCAAAATAATAATAATAATAATTTGGATAGCATCTGAATCTTTAAATCTATAACTATATATAAAAAAATAAGATACACAATTACTATAGCAAATATTATAGATGTGAGGCTTTAATTGTTTGACCTGTCGCATCTTTTTCACTGTTTTGGTGTCTCTGCTCGGTGGGTAAGGAAGGGAGAAACGGAAAGAAGAAAGAAGAGGAGAAAGGGAAAAAAATTATGTTTATATTTGTGCTTTTTATATTATGTATTTTATAATTTTTTATATATGACTTTTTTTTTTTTTTTGTATATTTTGTCAAATTCAATTATATCATATTCATTTTATTTTATGTCGTGCCACATTTTAATTATTTTATTTTATTTTATCTTTTATTTTCATAATTCATCATCCTTAATTTTAAATTTATTTTATTTTATCTTTTATTTTCATAATTCATCATCCTTAATTTTAAATTTACTTTCATAAAATAATAAAGGATTAAATGATAAATTCGTACTTAAAATTATATATCTTTTCTTATTTTGGTTTTTTTTATTAAAAGTGATACTTAAACTATTTTTTCCTAAATTAATATATATGTCGCAAGTGTTAGTTAACAATGGTCAATAATGATGTGGCTTAAATACATAGCGACACGTGATATAGAGAGCCACACAAGCACTTCCTTTTGACTAAGGGTGAGTATTTGATCGAATCGAGTCAAATCGAGTTAAAAACTTCGAGTTGGTTGAATTGACGAATCCTATTTTAGCAACCAACTCAATTTGAATTTTTTTTCAAATCGAATCGAGTCAAGTTGAGTCAAGTTAACAAATCATATTATTTATACTCAATATTGCATTTACATGGACAAATTATTTAACTGGTAGATGAAGTATAAGATTATTTAACTACATAAATAATGTAATGATTTTTCATTTTAACTTAATATGTAAACATTTATTAAAACGAAATGGTTTTGCCTTTTAACTTAATAGTTCCGACTTTTAACTTTAGAAAAGGTAAACATTTATCAAAACGACATAGTTTTGTCTTTTCTTATTCGAAATTTCAAATAACTCGAATTGTGCAATTCATATTCGAGTTAAACCGAAAATTTTGCTTTTTTATTCGGGTTGATCCGAATAACTCAAACTATTCAACTCAAAATTTAAAATTTTTATCGAACTTTCGGATCAAATATGATTTTGCTTACCCCTACTCTTGACTATCATTAATCGATCAACCCTAATCAATTTTTAATTTAAATATTTTTATTTTTTAAATTTATACATATTGAATTTTTTAATTTCATATAATTATATATAATTTTTATTTTATATTGTTTAAATATTATAAAAATGAACTTGTATATTTTTTAAAAAAAATTATAATTTCAAAATTTTTATTTTGAATATTTACTTTTTTTATTTTTTTAAATTTATATATCTTTTAACTTTTTATATAAAGTTTTTTTTTAATTTTAAATAATTAATATATCATAAAATAAATCTCCATAAGTATATATATTTTTTGAATTTTATATATTTTTTAAAAAATATTTTTTATTTCTATAAAATTTTCCTATATATTTGGGAAATAATAAACTTAAATAAATACATTACAATACTTGTTACACATAATAGCTTTTAATTGTTTGGAATTGTTTTAACGGATGTAATGGTTTGGAGTTATTTGGGTAACAGAAGTATCACTTCTAATAAAAAGTTTAGGTATTAATTTAAGAAATTTAATATAATTAAATACAAAATTATTATTTAAGTCAATATTAAAATGCGAGATGTAGATTAAATAGTATTTTTCATCAATTTCATGACATAACTTGTGTATTTGTTAATGCCTTACTAGCTCACTTTATGTATATTTTATAATATTTAATTATTAATTTTTTATCTCATGCCATGTATAGGTCAAATGTTTATTTGAACAATAAAAATTATTATATTTATATTGAAGTTTATCATACAATATGATAAAAATCAGTAATATAGTAAAAATTTTTAAATAAAAATAAATTTCAATTTTTACATTAGAAATAGAAGTTGTTATTTGGATTAATTACTTGTTGTTTTGTGTAAAGTATAATTTATTGGTAATTATAACAAATTTTTTAAGTAATAAAGTATTTGTAAATATTTAATGGAAAACGTATAGAAATAAAAAAAATTAAAGTAATTGTTAATACATAAAAAATGTAATACAAATTTCTGTAATTTTATTTTAACCTTTATATATAATAATAATAATGGTTAGAAAAATAGTTATTGATGCAAGGGTTTAAAGTTTATATTTAAAATTTAAAACATTTAATTTTTTTATGAAAAAAGTAATAAGTAATTAGAGCCACATGATATATAATTAAGAATTTATATTCAAACATAAATAAAATTCAAATAAATAAAACAAAAAGCATGTAATTGAACGAAATCAGGATGAAATTGAATCAATAAGGTCTCATTTGAAATGAATGTAAGACTAATTGGAAGAAAATGTCAAACTACTAAGATGTGCGGCACAATTTTCATAATTTCCAATGATATTTATTCTAATACTTTTTATTTTAATTCTTTTTTTATATTACTTACTTTTAGATAATTCTTAACCATTTTACCTTTTATAGTAAACTATTACTCAAAAAAATATTAGTTTAGTTTTAATTGTGGAAATTATTCCTCTCAAAAAATCATAATATAATTATTGTTTGCAAAAAAAAACTTTATGAAGGACATTTTATTTTAAAAATAACATTTTTTAAATATAAATATTTATGTTTCCATTTTTAGAAAAAAAACCTTGTAGTTTATTAGATATATGATTTGTGCTGTGTTTATTCTATTTTATAATGTGTTGTATTTAAAATTTTTATATTGTAATTTTTATTGGATCTCAATGTATCTTCTAATTTGCATGATTGATCATGATTTTCAAATTTAATTTTAAATTAAAACTTATAAATGGATACAAAATATCCTAATCCAAACATGTAATAAAAAAACATATTTGGATGATAGATATTTAAATTTAAACTTATTATTAGAAAAAAAATAATAAATTAAATTAAAATAATGAATATTTGTTTAAATCCAAATATCATCCAAATCCATATTATATAAAGTTGAAGTTAAATTTTTTGTTGAAAGACTAAGAAAAAAGGATAAAATTTGAGGGTACTAAAAAATAAAATTAAATTAATAAAATTTCAAACAACTATCTTGCCTGGCCATTCTTTCTTTCAGTCTGTTTAACAGGTCGAGATGGTCCTTATCGATTACGGTAATAAGATGGTCAATAAAAACGCGGCGTTCCAACGCTCCAAGCCCTGTAACATCAATCACCTTCATTCCTGAATCCTCGTCTTTGCCAGCATTTAACAACTTTTGATCAAACAAGGAGGTTCTAATCCGCTTCACAGTGGGTAATCTTTCGATTGCAGCCCACTGCAACTCCCCTTCATCATCATCCATGTGTCTCCCCAGCTCGGCTACTTCCACGCCATTTTCCCCCATATTCTTCTTCTCTGTTGCCAAGTTATAACAAATTGTATTCCTTATAGTTCAGAGTTTGTGCCGAATCGATATTATCCTTGATTTGTTTTGCTATGTTGTAGTTGGAAGGTGAACCACCTTGTATATATACTTATGCACTATGAAAGAGAAAACAGCAGGTTTTACCATTTCTTTTATGAATTATAATTTTGTGGGTCTTTTTACAATAAATATATTCCAGTTTCGGCAATCGAATCATCCTTTATTTAATTTATGGATTAATTGCATGACATTTATTGGATACACTAAGTTAGATTCATTTCATTCAAAATATTTTTCTTAAAATAATTTCTAGAAAATGAATTAATTTTTAAAATTTGTTAATTTTTCTATATTTAGATGATTTTGTGTTAAATATTTTCTTGAAATCATTTTTTAAAAGGATTTATTTTTTTGTAAAATAATATTTTAAAATAATTAATATTATATACAAATTTAATAATAAACAATGTCTAATTAAAATTTATTTTAAATTATATATTACTTACATATGTGAGAACAAATGGTGACACATTTGAATTGGAAGGGATAAAAGAAACTAAGCATGATTTAAATAAATACTCATAATTATATAATTAAAATATTCATATTTTATGCGATAAAATATATGTTTATAATTTTTAATCTATATTATTAAAATAAAAATATAATATTAAATAATTTATATTAATAATTTATTATGTTTTTATATATAAATAATTAAAAATGTTTAATAATATTCAACATTATAATATTTAATTTTAATATTTTAATATATTATTTTAACATTTTTAAATATTAAAATAAAAATTTATTATAACAATAATATTAGACTTTATTCAAATTAATTTTTATATAAAAATAAAATTATTTATAAAATGAGCTCTTTTCTGAAAAAATATTTACATTTTTAAAAGAGTAAGTCAATTTATAAGGAAAATAACTTATTTTCCATTAATTTATAAGTCGTTTTCCATGAAACAAATATAAAAAATATTTTTCGTAAAACAAACGCATTATTAACTAATTTGATAATGTATAAATTTAAATATTATCAATGCATCAAATGTTTTATAATTAAAAAATTATACTCCATACATAAATCTATATCCAATAAATAAATATGAATTTTAAATCAAAATAAATAATAATAAATGACGGTCATTATCACAATATATTAAATGTCATGGCCTTTTTAGCAGCAGCTATGGCTAGGTTCGTTAAGAGTTAAAGATGTTTTTAAACAATATAATTTTGGGTTTTCCTTTTAGAGTTTTTATGTAATTTCATTCATGAATTTATTTAAAAGTATTTAGTTGGTGTTTGAATTTTTTATATTAAGTTGGTACCTGAACTTATATTTTAGGTTTTTTTAAAAATAAATCTAAAAGTTTTCATTATTTACGAAAATAACTCACCTTAAAAATCATGTACGTAAATGACCCATTTTGAACAGTAAACCTCGGTGCCGCCGTTGCCATTTGCGGCACCACCCATCATAATCACCTAACGATTGCCCCCTTGGAATAAAAAATTATTTCTTTGGGTGCCGTAGTTGACATTGGCGACACCAGTTTAAGTGTAACCTCCACAACTCAGCCTGGACATTAGACCCGCATTCAGGAGATTACATTGGCCATAGAGGTGGTCCAGTAAGCTATCGGGCTTTATAAAATAGACATTTTAAAACGCTTGTTTATTTTTAGTGAAAAAAAAACTTAGTCTATTTCTGAAAAACTTACGAGTTAAAAGAAAACCATTTAAGTTTGCACCTTTGAAAACCTCATTTACTGAAAAGAAAACCATTTAAGTTTGCACCTTTGAAAACCTCATTTACTACCAATTTATTTGTTACTCGAGATTTTAATTATAATTTTGCAGCGGAAAAGTAATAATTGACTTTAGCTTTAGTTAAGTGAGATCAGAATAGGTTTAAGCTAAAGTAATTCTTAATCCATATTTTGTTATCCTAAATTCAAATTAAATATCATGCATGCTTAACTAAACCCAAAATGGAAGTCTCATGCCACAATTCAAATAAAGCGATATAGTTCTCTAAATAACTGGAATTTCAAATAGAAAATCTTAAAACACTTAATAAAAATTAATCCGAGCTAAGCCAAGCCCTCTGTAACGGCTCAATTTCAGTGATATCGGAACAGTGGTTTCGGAACCACAAATCCGAGCTAGAAAGAAAATTTATTTTAATATTATTGCATGGTCCATATTGTGATGAGAATGTCATATGAAAATTCTGATAAGAAAATTTTACCAATTTCGTGCTTAATTACGAAAAGGAGCAAATTGTATAAAATGTAAAAGTTGAGTTCTACAAGCTATAAGTATTAACTAGCTATAGAATTCAAAACTTGAGGTCTTTATATGGTAATTAAACCATTAAAGAAAAGTTAGTAAATATTTTTAGTGATTCATCCATGAAAAAATTAGAAAAGACTAAGGACTAAATTTGAAACAAAAGTAATTAAAAGATGATAATAGAAATATCATCTTATTTTATATCATCTTTCCCAAAATTTGGATGGAAACCCTAGGAGAGAGAGAAGAAACTAATCAAGCTTAATTGGGTAAGTATTCAAGTCTCGTTTTTAGTAATTTTTATATTTTTTATATCAGGACAATTTAATCTTTCTATTTTGGGTATTAATTTGAAAAGATATCAAAGTATAGAAATTGTGTCATGGATGAATATGCTGAAAATTTGAAATTTATGGTAGAAAATGGAAGGTTGTTGATAGATAAACAACTTTTACAAAGAGAATTTTAGTGAAAACATGATTTAGAGACTAAATTGACAAGTTGAAAAACCCATGGAAATTTTTTTATTTTTATGAAATTCATGGGTTTTTAACATGATTTATAGAATTTAGCTAGGCTTGGAATAAGGATTTAATTGCAAGAATTTCATTTTCCGAGCCTAGGGATGAAATTGGAATTTATGAAAAGTTTAGGGGCAAAATGGTACTTTTGCCTAGGAACTCAATTGAATATGAAATGTGTTAAATTGATGTTAAATTTATTTATATAGATCCGGAAAACTCAAATTCAAAACTAGATCGATGAAAAGAAAAAGTTTCGGATTAGTAGCCTTATACGCAAACCAATGTCGAGGTAAGTTTGTGTATCTTAGATGAGTATGAAAATATGTTGATTTTAAATGATGTATTGAATTGAATGTGAAATATGAACTTGTATATATGAAATGTATAAATGTTGCAAAATAAGAAATAAGCACATGTTCGAAATTATTCGAAATGAGTTAAGTTCTGTTTGAATATTGGATTTTAATGGATAAATGTGATTTCCCTTGTTAATTGAGATATTGCATTTGTTGTTGACGAGATTTAGCTTGGACGAATAATCCTACTGACCTCATTACAGATAGGATTTAGCCTGAACGGGTAGTCCAAATCAAGCTCTTTAGAACATATGTTATAGAAAGGATTTTACTTGGACTGGTAATCCTGATTAAGCTCATGTGAGCATATATTGGAGATAGGATTTAGCCTAGACTGGTAATCCTGTTGTATGATATGTGGCTCGAGAGTGTGTTTTCTGATTATGTACCCTAATGGATACCCCTACACATGAATTAACATATTCCTGAATTGTACACTTTGGGTGTACTATCTGAATATCCATCGATATTTCAGTAATTCAACGGACAATACTCTGACATGAGAAATGATGAGATCAATATAAAAATGTATTGAATATACATGAAAAACCTAAAATGAGCTCATCTATGCTTACTTGATATATTTATGAATTACATGACTAACTTGCTTGGTTAAGTGTATATGTATAGGGAATTCGTTAAATGTATGGATAACATGTTATTATATGATTAAAATTTTAGTAAACATGATTGGTAAGTTTAAATTATGTTATACGAACTTACAAAGCATTTAAACGCTTACTAGACTCATTTTTCCTATTTTATAGTGCTTGGAACCTCGCAAAGGTTGGAGACTGGTCGGAGAATCATCATACTAACCACCTATTTATTTTGGTATAACTAGAAAACTTATTTTGATATAATGACATGTATGGGCTATTATTTCCAATGTTGGCATGTAAATGAATGTTTCTAATCTAGCCATTGGAATGGCTAATAATGGTATGACTAATATTATTTTGGTATAATTATGAGGTTTAACCATGAAAGTGCAAATGGTTTTGGAATGACTAGTAATAATTTGATTTTGGTATGTTTATAAAGTAAATTATGGTTGTGCGTGTATACTTGGTATGCTTTGAGTTAAATAGATTAAGCATGTATACTATAGAAAGGTATGGTGTGAGGTAAGATTGTAAGTACATATATATTTATATGTATCATGTTAGATGATCGAAATTGGCTTGAAATCATGTTTGAATTGGTTAGTGGTTGTTGGTAAGTTTGATGCAGGTATTAGATGAAAAAGGGTGAGGAATAAGGCTTGAAAAATAGCCTTATTTTGTCTACACGGGTAGACACACGAACACATGGATGTGTGTCTTGGCCGTGTGTGACACATGGTCTTTGGACATGGGCGTGCAGCTTGGCCGTATGTCCCCTGCATCGTAAAAATTCAAAAATAGAATGCCCAAAATTGAGCACATGGGTAGAGACACAGACATGTGTCTTAGTCGTATAAGGTACACGGCTTAGAATACGAACATGTCTCTTGGCCGTGTGAAACCTGCACCTAATTTTGAAAATTAAATTAACCACGCGGCCTAGCAACACTGGCGTGTGCCTTGGCCGTGTGATCCAAACTTCTTCATGTGTTTTAAGTTAGAGAGTTACATGGATTAGGGACACAGGTATGTGAATCCACACAGCTTGACCACAGGGCGTGTCCCTTACCACACAGGTGTGTGACTTTTATAAGTGAGAAAAATTTTGAAATTTTGTGAAAAATTTCTTAAAACCCCGATTTAGTCCCAAATCAATTCTAATGCATGTATTGGGCCTCGAGAGTCCAATTAAAGGACACTTATATAAAACTCGGATAGTGAATAGTACTTAACTCGATTTAGTTATACATGTTCTATAAGTCTTGGTAATGCCTTATAACCCTGTTCCGGCAACATATATGGGTTAGGAGTGTTACATCCTCCGTATGCTGAGCCTACATCCTAACCTACTGGGTTATCTATAAAGACAGAAAATAAAATGGGAGTGAGCTATTAAGCTCAGTATGAGTTCAATCACAAGAAAACCAGTGCAAGCAGTAGATCAATTAAACAGAATAATCAACTCATAAAATAAATCACAATTAATTAGTAATACAGAATATCGGTAATTCAGATCAACTAATCAACATAACATCTCAGTGTTCATAACCATGTGTATGTCTTATGAATACAAGGTAATTTTAATTTATCAGAAAAACTTCATACCCCACCATTACACACCACAATAGGAATTCTCCAGAACTTCTCTTCCTTTACACCGCGGTGTGGATGAACCACTAAATATTGCAGATGAACTGCTAATATGGTGTTGATAAATCACAATTCGGTACAGATAAAAGTCGCTAATGCGGTGTGGATGAACCACTAGAGTTTTTGATAAAAAGTTTTTGCATACAAGCTATTAGTAAGTTGTAGGTACACAACATATTTGCATATTAAAGTTGTTTGTACGGTGTGGATAAACCATTAATCGATGTAGAAAAACTACTAACACTTCCTTTGTTCATACCGTCTCACCCCATGTAATGCAATATGGCATGCTCAAAACAAATTAATATAATAGCATTTAATTATGCTTTTAATAGAAAAATACGGTAGCAATCAATATGCCTATGACTGTTCAATACAGTAGCAAATAGTATGCTTATAACATATCAACTCAGTAGCAAAAGTCATGCTTTATTAAGTTTTTGGTTTAATGGTAACATAAGGTATGTTGTACGTACAATTACAAATACATATTCAATAGGTAAACATATTGCTCACATATCATGCATAATTATATAGTAATAATAATTTAATCAATCAAATCATGGATTCTAACATTAATTATATCATCAGGGACTCAATTGAATAAAATAAAACACTAAAAACTATTTAGGAACCATTTAGGGACTAATATGCACAAAACAGAAAATTCTAGAAAAAATAGTAAAATTTGTAAACATGGTACAAACAGTCGTGTGACCAAACCGTGTGGGAAGTCTTGAACCGTGTGGAGGTGTTACACGGTCATGTGGCTAGGTTGTGTAACAGATGAGGTCGTGTGGGAATTGTAAAATCAAGGTGCAAGGGAGACACGACCATGTGGCAAGCTGTGTAAAGGGTCTTAGGCCATGAGAGAATCGAAAAACTTAGGGTTTCAAGGGGACATGGTCATGTGGTCCACATGCCCATATGGCCCTATCCCGAGGCACGATTTGCCTCAATTCACTTGTAAAAGAAAACATACTTTTCTCCAAGATTTTGAGTGGTGTCCCTCACGCCCCTCACGTCGTAGAGAGTACATCATCCCTTCTCATGTATATGTCAGAACGTCTAAAATCACATGTTGATTACCAACCACTGGAAGTTGTTGTCATTCCTTAGTAAGTATTTCCAGCGTTAAACATCGACCTACCGAGGTTCATGTCCCATCCACTAATTGAGTGTCATGCAGGGGTCATGTATTCAGTTCTATTGCCAAAACTCGATAGTTCAGTGTTCTACCTTCCACGATTGAAATCCAAGGCCGAAACGGATGAGTTTCTTCTCATTGATGATTTTGAGATATCATATGGGAACTTTCTAACAAATTTCTTTCACTATCGACATTTTCAACTGTTCTCGCCTCTCGAACAAGAAGAGATATTGAAGTCGCAAGTCCTTCATTTGGCCTTGAAAATTCTACAGATAACTTAAGAAACGGTGATCCACTGTCGATGTGCGTTTGCACCATCGACTCTAAACCCCGAGCACCTTTGATATCGAATGTGTCATATCTTAAGAGATCGACTGAAGCACAAATTTGATACTTAATTGGCGATACTCATGTTGCCGTAGATCCAACGATTTTTCGCCTAATTCTTTTCCAAAGTTCTGGCAACTCTATGTTCTGGTTAAAAGACAAGCGCACTATGTTCTTTGATAAAAAAACCATGTCATTCTCGATGTTACGAACCTCATTATCATAATAAATAATAGCACTAATCTGTCCACTCATTTTTAACCAAATTATCTATCGAGATAAGTTCGAAATAAAAACATTATGTAAAAAATACAATACTTCAAATAAATATTAACACGAAAAATCAATGCTTATGCTTACTTTTTTTTTTTTTACAAATAGTATTGTTGCTCCAACTTATACCTTCCTTATGAACTTCTATTCTTTTGAACTTCTTCAATTTCTATTACTCCAACTTATGCTACCAGAGGTTGAAATATGGGTCATTTGTAGCCCAAGGGATAACATCCCACTCGTTTCTGTAAAAATGCCCCGGATAATGGGGGTTGGAATTTGTAGAGAAAAAAATGCTCCAAGCAGGACGTACTATGAGTAGCAGTACAAAAAATGGGTTCCAGTTGGAAGAGTTTTCAGTACTTTTGTTGACAGTGTATCCTACTTGGAACATTTTTTCTCTACAAACCTCAACCCCTATTGGGCGTATTTTTCAAAAATGTTTCAGAAATCCCGAGAATCCTAGGATATTTTTTCAAAACTCATCTCGTCAAAATTATTTATTCAAAACCCTTAAACCCTAATTCATGAACACTAAAAACTCTAACAATAAAACCCAAAACCCTAAACAAACCCAAAACCCTGATAAAAACCCAAAACCCTAATAATAATAATTTTTCCTAAAACCCTATAACACTAATTAATAAACACTTAAAAATTAAATGCAATAATAAAACCCTAATTTAATAAACCCTAAATCCTACTTTAATAAACCCTAAACCCTAATTAAACAATTAAAATCCTAAAAAAAGGGGAAACACGATGACCTAGGCGCATTTTTCTTTAGTGTGCTTTTTTTATTTTCCCCTGAAAATGACACCAATTGGGCATGTTTTTAGAAGTTCGACCTATTTTCATAATTTTCAACAAAAATGACCTATTTCCATAATTATTTTTTTAAGAATGGACCTTTTCCGGTAAATCACCCAATAAAAACATATCGTTTTATACAACGTGAAAATGAATTAGTGTTTTATATTTATTAATAGTATATGATTTTTTTTTTACTTTTTATAAGTAATATCAATTTTATAATATTTTGAAAAATCTTACTTATTTAAATAATTTAAGTTTGGTAGAGATATCATTTCAAAAATAGTTTGGTAGAGATCCATAATTATTTAATAAATGATATATTAAATTAAGGGTAACTTAGACCATAAGTTACTCTAAAACAGTGCCATTCTTATTTTGGTCACTTTAATTAAGATAGTTGTTCGAATTGGTGGATGCTGTTAAAAATTTCGTTAATTCACTAACGAATTGCTACCATGATTTTTTTTTTTACTTTTGACGGAAATTAAGGACTTTTCTATAATTAATCCAAAACATTTTTTTTTTCATTTTATTTGCAATATAAAAATCACAAATTCTCATCACCGCTCATTCCCTCCTCCTCGAACCAATTATTTTATTTTCTTTTGATTGTGCAACCTTTTCACCTCAACGTTCCTATTTTCCTACAACATCACAGTCTGTAATTCCCTATTTTAATGTCTTCAACATCATTTTTGCATTGAGTTTCAAAATATTCTGATTAATTAACCTACTGAAAGAATTGGCATCTCATACCCTAGGGTACGAAAGAAAATACCTAGTAACCATAAAACATATAAATTGGATTAAAAAAAAGAACCATTACCCAATAATCATTTTAAAGTATAAAAAAAAAACAACAACAACAACATTTTCGTATATATAACCATAAAACATTCTTCTTGTAATTTTGACACACAAATGGGAGCTTTACCACCAGTAATTCTTTCTCTTGGATGAATCTTCAAACTTGAATAAGACATTTTGCTACTCAAATGTGAACTCCCCCATCTCTTTTTTCATTCATTTTTGAATCTTCAACAATTATTAAACTCAAATTTTGGGTTTCAAAATTAAAGACAATAAACAAAGATGGAAGGATTTTGAGTTTCCCTTTCTCTCTGAGAAAAAAATATAAAGCTACATGCTTTTCTGAAGATTGAAGAATTTTTTTGAAAGGTTAGATGTATTTTATGGAGTTTATGGGTTTCTCCTTTTTTATTTATGTAATATGTTTATATTTCTTTTTAAATGCCTTTTTTTTAATATATTTTTGGTAGAAAAAGGTTGGAATAATTGTTTTAAAGTACCTTTTTTTTGTCCTGCCAAGGTCACCTGGAATCACATTATTAGGGTGTGTTTGGGATTGTTATTGTAGACGGAAAAACAATTTTTCACCCAAACACAAAAATTAGGTTTAAGTGCTTCTTGAATTTTGAAATATAATTTATTAAAATAATATTATTTTTATTAATTATATAAAATTTTAAATTAATTTATATTTTACGTTTTATTATATTAAATTATTTAAATATTATTTATTATTATATTTAAAATTTTAAAATATTTCATGTATAATTAAATTTACAAATAATTTATTAATTATTTATTAAAAAGTATTTAAAATATATTTTATATATAATTATATTAAATTATTTAAATATTATCTAATTTCATTTATATTTTAATTTCTAATATCATGTCTTTCCATTGCAATTTTTTAATAACAATACCAAATACCACACAATTTCACACCATTTTCTAAAATTTTTTTTGAAATCAACAAACTTTTTAAAAGTATTTGTCAACCCTAACAATAATGTCAAACTAGGCCTTACCGAACGTGCCATATTAACAAAACAATAATGCATATGAAGCTTCGTTACTAAGTTTGACATTTTGAAAGTGTCATTACGTCATATATATTAACAAAATAGTATTGGTTTGAGTACCCAAGAGGTTATTCTATTTTTTTATTTAAAAATTTAGATCTTTTCGCCTAATTTTATTGTTGAAATTAATGATGTCAAAGGTAAAAATAATATTTTTAGTCTTTAAGATTCATAATTTTTTTGTCAATTTGATCTTTACCTTTTAAAAGTGCATAAATTTTAAAAAATAATAATTTTTTCATATTTTTGACAAAAAAATTAAAAAAATATATTTTCAAATAAAAATTATGAAAAATAAAAACTCTTTAGTACTCAAAATATAAAAATCATTTTTTAAAAATATTTAAAAAATTCTAAAATTCAATGTTATCTAAACTGGACTAGACCGGTTGGATCAGGAATCAACTGGGGTATCGATATATAAAGAGGTAAAAAACTAGTTGACTCGCAAATCAATATTAATTGATTAAACTGAGCTAAAAAAAAATCAATTGAACTTGTAGTTCAACCGATTTTATAATTTTTAATATTTTTATTTCAATAATTTATTTGCTTTGAGCTGGTTGGATCGATCGTTTTGGGAACTAATTGGTCAAACCAGTTTGAAATCGATTCAACTAGTCTATACTGATTCGCTGGTCAATCAATTTTTAGTCTCTTACTGGACTAATAACCTAGCTAGTTCTAGATTCAAATAGTCTGATTGGCCGATTTGGTCCATTTACAAAATATTGAAATTTGATTTTTTTATATTTTTAAAATTATTTTTATATTTTGAATTTTAAATAGTTTCTTTTTCATATTTTTTATTTTTAAAAATATAATTTTAAAATTTTTATTTAAAATATAAAAAATTAATTTTAAAATTTTTGTTATATACATTTAAAAGATAATGACTAAATTGACAAAAAATAAATAAATATTAAGAGTTAAAAAAAATTATTTTACCTTTGATATCTTTAATCGAAAAACTATAAAGAAGACCAAGATTTTTAAATAGAAACAAGTTTAGGGATTCAATGTCTGAAACATAAATTATAAAGATTAAATTTAAATTTTAAAAGAGTTTGTTTACCAAACTCAAAACTCTTTTACACTTTTGGGCTCTTCAGCCACAGCCCAGAAGTGCCTTTTTAATAGCTTTGCATTGTGGTCTAACATGAAAGGCTATCCTGTTCTTAGGATTGGATCAAAAGCCCATAGTCTAATACTTGAACTCATTTTCTTTCACTTCTTGACTTCCAATTTAGCGGTTTCTATCGACGTTAGAAAGATGGAAATAAAAAGATTAAAAAAAAAAAAAAAAGAATTGGTTAAAAAGATGAAAAGAATTGTTGGTTCAAGGGGTAAAAATGTCTCAGACTTTGAACAAAAAATCAATTAAGCTCTCTATAATCACGTCACAAATATAATAGTTAAAGATAGAAATCGTTCGTCAAAAAGATTAATTAAAGTAATTTGAAAATTCGAGGGTTAATTGAGTTTTTTTTTTTTTTTTTTGCAAATAAACTTAATTAATTTTTTTTACTAACATTCGAAGAGCTTTAAAAATAAAGGCCAACTGAACCCTTAAATGTTAAAATTACTATCAATTAAGTTATTTAACCGTTAACTTTAATGATTGACCATTAAACTGTAATAGTTGCGCTTTCTTATTTTTAAGAGGTTATTTTTGTCATATGCCAGGCTAAGATTACGTCATGTGGAGAAAAAAAATAGTATTCTCCTTAAATTGTTAAAATATTATAAGAATAAAAATATTATAAATAACAAATATATATATATATATATATATATATATATAAATTTGTAGAAACTTACAAAAAATATTAAAAAAATTATAACGGATTATATAAATTTATTTCTAAACTATTAAAAGTAATAAGAAAAAAATTATAGAACACAAAATTATCTCCTTCCCCACTAACCATTATTAACAACACAACATTTATTAAAAAAATTATTTTACCCTTAAAACTGTTTGTTGCTAAGCCTCCACTAGAGCTGAGCATGGGCCGGGCCACCCGGCCCAGCCCGAAGGCCCGTCTAAAAATGGAAGGGTTTGGGTAAAAATATAGGCCCGAAAAATAGGCTTGGACAAAAATTGAGGCCGTAAAAAACGGGCCGGGCCTCGGGTAAGAATTTTTTGGCCCGGGCCTGGCCCGAAATATATATTAAATATTTTTTTATTTTTATCTTTTTTTAATTTTTAGCTTTACCTTTCTTTTACTCTAACTTTCATTTGCCTGCCTTCCTCTTTGTCGTTCCATCCCATTGTTCCCTTTCCAGTTTCCAAAATCCCATTGTTTCCTCTTCATTAAAAATATTTGATTTTAGCTTACTTCATGCTTAAATTCAATTTCAAATATTTTTCAATGTAATTAAATATAAAAAAAATTTCATTAAAAATACTTGATTTAGCTTGAGCAGTCATCAAATGTTTTTCAATTTCAATTTCAAGTGTTTGTTTTCATTAAAAACGTAAACTTAGTCTCATGCTTACTTGATTTTTTTTTTTCATTAAAAAAATTTTATTAAAAAATTAATATGGGCCGGGCCGGGTCGGGCTCAAGCTTATCAATTTAATGTTGGGCCGGGCTTGGACAATTTTCAGGCCCATATTTTGGACGGGCCCGACAAACGGGCCTAAAAATTTTTTGAGTCCAGCCCGAACCCGGCCCGGGCCGACCCATGCTCACCTCTAGCCTCCACCTCTACCACCGGAGAAATCTCCAATTGATTCGTCCCTCTATTTTTTTTTTTTTTTTATGCTCGTCCACTTTGGAACTTCCCAAAGTCTGCACCTCCTTTATCCATTTTCGTGTCAGTCATCAGTGTTCTCCCTCCCACTATTGTTGGTACCCGTTAATCACTATGAATATCGTCGATAACAGCGTTATCACAAACAACAATAATGCTAGCATTTTCAGTTCGATTTTTGTGATTTCTATATACTCGTTTTGATCAATAATGATACCCGTGGATGACAATGGTATCATGAGCAATGATAATACCAGTATTTTCAGTTCAATTTTTGTCATTTCTTTTGCGATTTTTATAATATATTTTGATCCATAATGATTATTGTGAAGGAATTATATATAAAGAGATTTCTTAGGAGAAAAAAAGAGTGATAAACAATTAAAGGGGAGGGTTTTTTTTTTTTTTTTTTTAAGCAAATGGAGTATTTTGATATGCAAAATTAAGACGGTGAAATGGATTGAGAAAACAAGCGAGCAATTAAGGTTACATAAAATTAAAAATATATATATAAAATTAAAAAGAATTTAAACTTTTATATATTTTTATAATTTTCTATACTTTTTATAATTTTTACACTTCTCTATATTTTTAATTCTTAATAAATTATATATATTGTAATTTTTATGATTTTCTATCAATTTTATACTTTTAACTTTTTTTTCGTCAGACAAAACCCCAAAACCATTAAAAAACGACAACCATACACTTTAACAATCAATCATTAAAGGGGTTAGAAGGCTCAATTAGAAGTGTTTTTTGTCAAAAAGAAAATAACAGTTAGATCCTTCAACCTTTTTCTTTTTAAAAGAAACACAATCTATAATTATGTTCTCAACTCTCTCTGCCTTTCACTTTATCAAACATTAGCAAACGCCATCGATGAAAACCAAATTTAAGAGCTTAGAATGTGGAAAAATGGACGGCTAAACCAAAAGAAATAAATAAATAAAGGTTGGAGCATAAGAACAATGATTTGGATTTATCCCCAAGTACAAATAACTACATAACGTTGCAGCTTGTTAATTCCAGTGCCATCAATATAAGCAAAATTCTCATTCATTTTTGCAACACCGACGCGGATAAAAAGACACATAAATCAAAACAACCATTGATAAAAGAAGAAACAGAAAATGAAAAAGAAAAAGGGCATTGTAAGTATGAGATTAGATATTTCCGGTAGGAGCTACGAAACATCGGGATTATTCAGCACCGTGGATGAGAAAAGCACGGGGCAGTACGGACGGGGGACTTCAAGATTGAGGCTTTTCCCATTTGAGGGGCTTCACAACTTCCCAGGTGAAGTCGGGGTCGTCCCTTCCAAAATGTCCATAGGCAGCTGTCTTCAAGAACCGGCCATTGCCACCCCTCTTGAGGTCCAGGTTGATGGTGATCATTCCAGGCCTGAAATCAAAGTTCTCCTTCACAATTTGGAGGATTTCCTTGTCAGGAATCTTTCCAGTTCCGTAGCTGTCTACGAAGACAGACAAGGGCTCGGGCACACCAATAGCATAGGAGACCTGCACGAGGCACCTGCGTGCAAGCCCATTAGCTACAATGCTCTTGGCAGCTTGCCTAACGATGTAAGCTCCACTCCTGTCCACCTTGGTTGGGTCCTTTCCAGAGAAAGCACCGCCCCCATGGGCTCCCCAGCCACCGTAAGTGTCAATGATGATCTTACGACCGGTAAGACCTGCATCACCGTGAGGACCACCAATGACAAAGCGGCCAGATGGGTTGAGGTGAAAGATCGTCTTCCCATCAAGATACTTCTCAGGGATGACAGGCTTGATAACATGCTCTTTGAGGTCAGCAGCAATTTCATCATTTGTAACAGTCTCATCATGCTGGGTGGAGATGAGGACAGTGTGAACACGAACCGGAACCATGGCACCATTATCGTTGTAGTACTCAACAGTAACCTGTGTTTTACCATCAGGCCTTAGCCAGGGGCAGGTACCATTCTTCCTAACGTCAGTAAGACGTGCCCCAAGCTTAGTTGCAAGGACATGGCTGAGAGGCATGAATTCTGGGGTTTCATCAGTGGCATAACCAAACATATGGCCCTGGTCACCAGCGCCAATATCTTCTGGGCGCTTGGTAAAGTGGCCATGGACACCCTGGGCAATATCAGGGCTCTGCTGCTCAATATTGACCAGGACCTTGCAGTTGTCAGCATCAAGACCCACATCATCAGAAACAAATCCAATGTTGCGGCACGTGTCACGCACAATCTTCTCATAGTTTACATTAGCTTTGGTGGTAATTTCTCCAAAGACCATGACCATGTTAGTCTTGGAGCATGTTTCACAGGCAACCTTGCTGTCAGGGTCCTGGGCAAGGCAGGCATCGAGCACAGCATCAGAGATCTGGTCACAAAGCTTGTCAGGGTGACCCTCGTTGACAGACTCAGATGTGAATAGAAATGTCTCCATTCTAACAAGCTGCGCAAGCAAAGGAATCTTACTACAATTACTATTTCTCTGATTACAAAATGAAAGATCGATAATGATGTTCGATACAACGGATCCAGTCAATAAAAAATTTCGATCCAAGTTAACGACAACATCAACTCAAAGCCTTATTCTACAACATATTGAACTTTTTAACATTAAAACATCCTAAATCAAACCTCATCATCTCAGATCCTAAAATATTCAAAAGCCAAAATACTGAAAAACTCCAAAATGAACAGATCTGCGAGAACTTCAGTCAAACTTAAAGGACACTCGTTTTCCGCTGCTACTAAAACAACAAAGCAAAATCTACTACCGAAAATCACATAGCAAAGTAATTAAAAGAACAAAGAAACAAGAAAAAAGGTAGAAAAGGGAACCTGGAACAAAGATTCACGCGTGGATCTGAGTCTTTGGTCGAGAGAAAGAGAGGATGTTGAGCAGACCAGACCTCTATAGATGCGGAACTCAAGGGCACGACGAATCTGGTCTCGAACGTGCTTATTTATAGAGAGAATGATAGTTACCGGTTACTGGTTTAATCAGTATACGTTTGAAGTTGGGTAGGAATCTGGTAAAATCAGGATCTGACGGCTGATATAAAAGTGTTGAGATGATAAAATTTGTATCCGTTGGATGTTAGCAGGATATGGAATGGGAAATGGTGAGGGATTGGTTGGGGTTGGTGAGAGCAGGACGTTTGAATTTTCATATTAGATAAAAATAACATTAGTGGCTCTTCAAAAGAGGAAAAAAAAAAAAAAAAAAAAAAAAACAAAGGTTATTGGCTAGTGGTTACTAGAGGTGTGTATGGGAGGGGTAACTCAGTCCAATCCAAAGGGCCGACCGAAATGTAAGAAGGTTTGAGTAAAAATATAGATTCGAAAAATAAGCTTGGATAAAAAAAAGATCCGTTTACCCGCCCGAAATTTATGGGACGGGCTGGGCCTCGAGTAAGACATTTTTTGCTTGGGCCCGGCCTGAATTCACTAAGAACAAAAAAATTTATTTTTTTTTGTTTTTTAATATTATTTTTTTATTTTTTTCTTTCTATTTTGCTACCATTTTACTATTATGTTACTACTATTTTGTTGTTATTATTTAGATATTGTATAAAACTTATTTTATTGTTAATTTTGTTATTATTTTAAAATCATTTGTTAATTTTGTTATTATTTTAGAGGCATTTGCTTGTTAAGTTGCATCTATTTTAGTGTTATTTAAGTATAGATATTTTTTAAAATTTATTTTCAATTTGTTGAGAAATATTTATTTTGATATTTTTAGTATTTTTGATGGTTTATATATATTTTAAAGTTATATAGAAAATAATATAAAAATTAATATGGGCGGGCCGAGTCGGGCTTGGATTTTAACATTTTTATTCGGGCAGGGTTTGGGTAAAATTTTAAGCCTATTTTTCGAGCAGGGCTGAATTCGAACCTAACAAGTGGACCTAAATTTTTAGTTGAACGCGACCCGAACCCAGTCCGACCCGACCCATGTACACCTCTAGTGGTTACTAATGTTTATGATCTTTTGTATGGATTTAACCGGGAAACTTGGGTCACTCACCAACCATCACCGATTGTTTGGTTTGATGGCTTAGCTTGAGCCGTTTGCCTCCATGGCTTAACACCAACTTCCAATCTCCCAAAACTGTTTTATCTTATTTGATTTCTTTTTTGGGGCAAGTCTCCTAATTAATTTTTTTTTAAAAATTGTACTTAACTTAGTTCTTGTAGACAAAAAGTAATAATCAATTTAGCATTCACTTTATTGTGATGTGTCATGTATAGCTCAAGTTAACATAAAATTATTAGAAAAATTTGTAAGTCTTATATGAACTTAAACAAATAGTTATCTGTGTTCATTTACATTTAAATTATTTTGATCACATTGAATGAGAGTGAATAAATGAATCATGTATATCTAGATGCAAATAAACTTAAATGTCTATTTATCCAAATTCATGATAGGATTTTTTTTAGTAATTTTTAAATAATTTTAAGGATTATTTTAAATATTTTTCACTTGACAAAATGTCCTATTAGCATAAGATGTACTCATCTTGTCTCACCATTTGTCACATCAACAAATTATAACGATCAACACAATCAACTTAAATAGAGATGGTTTTTGTCTATAAAACCTCAATTGGGTGAAAATTTAGGTTTGCTTGATTTTTTTTTTTAAATTTAACAAGTATTTTTTACCCTAAGCCTTTTTTTTTTAATATTAAACCCATCAACCTTCCATGTCTATTTTTTAAAATATAGCATGAAATTAGATATGATTAAATTCTATTACTAATCCTTATATTATGTGTAAGTTGTGGATTTGGTCCCTTTACTTTAATTTCATCAAATTTAGTACATGTGTTTTTCTAATTAGTTAATTTTAGTCTATGTATTGTTCAAATTTTAAAATTTCATTCCTAACCTAAATAGTAGTAGTTAAATCCAATTGGTTATATATTGATACTAATCATATATTATGCGTAAAGTTATAGATTTCGTCAATATTCTCTAATTGGATCATTTTTAATCCTTATAATTTTCAAATTTCGAAATTCCATTCTTAACGTCAAATATTACACATATGGTAATATGTTTGCTACGTAAAAATTTGAAAATAATAGAACTTAATGAACTTAACAGTTATATTTGATAATGACTATACTTTAAATATTTAGAAAGTACAAGGACTAAGAATGACCAAGTTAAAGTATGAACTAAATCCACAACTTACATATGGTATAGGGACTAAAAACAATGTTTAACTTTTAAATTTTGTAAAAATAAAAGCTTTCAAGTTTGTTGTGAAATTAAGAACTCTCAAGTTTGCAAATATTTATTCATTTTATCATTACAATATTAGGAAAGAAGAATAATGTTTGAACTCGTGTCATATAAATGTTAAATAAGAGTTTTAACCATGACTCCAAACAATTCTTGAGATAATTTGTTTAACTAATTTAAACTATATAAAGTTTATTTGCAATATTATAATTTTATCATATATATATGTTAAAAATATTGATCCATATTAAATTAATTCTATATAAAAAAAATTAATCTTGTTATACACCTCACATCGTTTCACTATCCCGAGCCAATATCCATCCCCTTAAGGATCGCTATATGATTAACGATAAAGGCCTCCATCAAATCTCAAATGCCATCTATAAAGCCCACTAATCTACCACTATTCAAACTATAAGGTCCCTGTGTAATTACATGGGACTCAGAGAATATATATGATCGTGCCCCCGTGCGTGTACCAAGGTTTAGAAATATATGCAATTAGATATGAAATTATGTGCAGTGTCTGCAAGTGTACAGGCCAAATTCTAATATAGTTAATTACAACGAAACACTTTGTAAGTATTCTGAGGATCATACCCAAGGGAGGTCTATTTAAATTAAATTCACAATAAATCCTGACACGCTAAGCTACTTCTAGGTAGCTACTAATCTACTTATCATAGTATGGCTAAAACTAAAATTAAGAGTTTGAAGTAACAAAGACTAAAGTGCATAAATAACAAAAACTCCAAATCAATAATCAAGATTAACATGTAAAAGGGTGATTAACATCCATGGTTGTGATTAACCTAAAGTTGAGAATTTTACCAATTAATTAAGAATCAACCTAGTTAATACTTTTCGGGCCATAACTAAATTAATTAATCAACTTAGTCCACTTATCTTTTGACCTGATGGAACTAAACCGGGCTAAGTTGAATTGGTTCTAAGTAGAATACATTTTCGGTCTAATCTACCTAAATGACTTCCTAGAGTCGTCAATTCAAAGGTTTAAGCACACTCAACCTAATCCAATTAATTAGTATATGAACATTATCTCTAAGCTAACCATGCCCACTTGGTCAACCAACCTTCCTAGGGGTTTAGTTACAAGCCATTCTAGATGCAAACAACCTTACCCAATTATTAAACATTGAAACAATACGAAATAATAAAAAGAAGGTAAAAAGTTCTCAAGAATCCTAATGAATCCAAGATTGGTGATTGATGGAACAACCACATTAGTCCACGAAAGATGTTGATTATTCCTTTGGATTGAAGTGTGAATGAAAATAAAGTAAAAGAGAACAACAAATAAAAACTAAAAAGAAGTTGAATTAAAAACTAAAAAATGACAAAAATAAGAATGGAAAAATCTGAAATCTAACTAAACTATAATCTCCCTAAACTAATGGTTTTAGTTAATATTTATAGTCTAAGTGTATTATGACCTAATTAGGGTGATTACAATATAAATTACAAGTTAAATAAAACTGTATGGACAAAAACACCCTTGTAGGATTTTTGGCTTGTTAGTCTAATGCCGTGACATTCTTTGGCCAATGTCGCAATTTAGTAGGCAAATGACTTGATCTCTAAGACTAGTTGAATGTTGAGACTTTGTTATCCCGGTGTCGTGACTTTGAGACCAATAGTTTGCCTCATGGATCTTTGTTGAAAATTTGGCTAAGTGTTAAGGCCGCTTCCAATGTCATGACTTCCATACTAAATGTTGCGACATTCAGGCCAGGCCATTGACTCCTTAGCTTAAGTTGTTTCCTATACACTTGATAAACTTGTTAGTTCCACCTTAGGCCCAAATTAGCCTAATAGGTCATAAAATATTACTAGAAGTACAATTTATTCAATCAAAACTAAAAACTAAAAACTTCTTAAAATGAATGCAAATAGCATAAAAATACTTGAATACAAGCTCCTTTAAGTACTGAAAAGAGCTTAATTTGCCATAATAAATTATAACAGATCAAATTCCCCCACACTTAAGTCTTTGCTTGTCCTCGAACAAACACAAAAACACATAACATGCAACAATGATAACCCTTGAGCATACTTGATGACAGGAAATTAGTTCGAAACATTTAATGCTAAGAATGCTTTCTTTAACATGCAATCCCAATATGATATGTAAAACACTCTTAACTTATAAGGTTAAACATAAGAGTTCACTAAGTTACAATATCAACAAGTTCAAAGATAATTAAGCATATGACTCCATCAAAACATACTACATAGCTATTACTTTTCGACTTATTATTATATCTCGTATAACTTATTATAACAGTCATCTATGCATCAAGTTGCCTAGGTCACATAGGACTTTTCGACTTGTAGTGTTTTGAAGCTTAAGGTTAGTTTGGATTTCAAGGACTGGAAGCAACAAAATGGTTCAAGTACGAAAACTAGTTTGGTACGTAATGTTGTTCCCTATTCACCCCCTAGTATAACTTTTGGCTCTCCTCCTTATATCTTATTTTCTTTCCAAATATTAGAATGTGAAGACACAATACAATGTTCACGAGTATAAAAAGCTTAGCAAGTTGTGGTGTAATAGATAAATGAAAAATTTCTTAAGTTCAGATGTAATTTTTCTTTTGATCACATTCTAACTATTTCACTCTTTTTCACTCATATTGCTTTTAACTTATTCTATACTCTTATTCTCTTACTTTTGTTTTAACCCTCATAATGCTTTTGTTCACCACTATTTTCTCGTTTTAGCATAATTTGTAAGAGTCCTATACCCATCATATTGCACTGTTTCTTACTTTTTTTCGCTTATTTTTTTCTTAAAACCTCCATAATATATCTACCTATCCCTCATCATCTATGCCCCAACGTCTAATTCCATGTACATTAAGAAAATTGGGACTAAAACGAGATAAGAGAATGCTCAATTTCAATTCAAGGCTTCAAAAGTAGGGTTAATAAAGAAAAGTTGAATTAAGGCTCAAGTATAGGTACTAAGGGTACAAGATATAAGTTTAGTTCTTTTGGCTCTAGTCCAATCAAATAATGTCTTAGGTCATCCCTAAACATCTCAAAATACATGGATTTAGTCATAAGAAATTATGAGTCTACAACTACTTACAATTCAACACAAAATATATGTCTCCTTATGTAGCAGTTTATCATTTGGTATACCTAACCACTTCTGACCTATTACATGTTGTAATTAAGTGAACTAACTCGTTTAATTCTAAGAACCTAAAGTGATTTTACTATCATATCAAATTCAAACACCAACAACACAACAGCCATCAACTAACCCTCTCCCCCTTTTTGACAAAATGTCGAACCTCCCCCTTTCACCATTTCGTGTGCTCCAAGTCTTAAACTAGCTCAGTGATACGAGTTTTTCAAGTATTGAATTGTTGTATCTCCAAGATAATGTTGTCAATTTTGATTTTGAGAACAGCCATTACTCTTGCTTTTTGAGATACAACAACACTTTGAGTTTCGCTAGCGGCTCATGTCACAATAGAAGGTGGAATGAGCTCTCTTGGCACCAAGTCATGCACTCAGCTTGGTTTAAATAGCTTGTTGGAGATTTTATGCTCTAAAGCCCTAACTACTAATCATTCTATACCTTTATATTCTTTTGAAACATCAAAATTTGATAAAAAAGAGAGGAAATGGGAGAAACTCACAATTGGAAATGGACTCAGCATATTTTCGCCTCCTTGGTTACTTCTTCACTTAAGATTGAGATGTTCGTTCCAACTCAAATTATAAGTGTTAGAATATGGATTTTGATGAACTATATATTATACATATTTTTACCTTATGTTTACCCTATATTTTGGATGTTATTATTAATTTTGTGAGAATTAGTGCTCTTAATCCTTCTATTTCATATCTTATACTCAGGAGAGCATAGGGAAGAGAAGAGAACGGAAAATAGACCAAAAACCGGAGAAAATAGGCCAAAATGTGAAAACGCACGGCTCAAGAAGTAACCACACGGCCGTGGCACACGGCCGTGCCACATGAAGATCACACAGTCTAGTCCCCGACAAGCACGGCCAGGCCACATGGTCGTGCCTCCACCGATAGAATCACACGGCCTCTTGTCGAAATCATACGGGCGTAGCACACGGGCGTGTTCTAGTCGTGAGGAAGAGGAATTTCACTTGGATTTGAATACTTAAAGGCTAAGAAAAGCTCCCCAAAACTGTATATAAAGACCCTAGGAGGCAACTCTAAGGGTGTACTTGATTTCCCCCTGCCAAGGGTAATCTTTTCCCTAAAGTGGGGAGTCGTCTCTCTGCCGACACGAAGAGTGAAAGCCAGGAATTACTCCAAGGGAAGCCGATTGATTCATCCCAGAAGCTGAAATTCTGCATCAAGACAGAAGATCCCCCTAAATTCCTTCAGGGGTTTTTGGTTTCCTATGTTTTATTGTTTTATTTCTTCTGAGATGTTTTCCTCTTTAATTATGAACTAAACCCCTCAAATACTTGAGGGGGATGAAGCCTAAGACAGATCTTGTTATTATTTATTCTTGAGTTATATGATAAATACTTGAGTTGTTCTTAATTATGTGTGCTTAATTCTTGATTTAATAATCTCCGGGTATTACTTCAAGAATTAGATGTGCTTAGAGCAGATGAGCAAAAGTCCCTGTGATAAGAGTAGATCTACCATAATTAAGCGGAGTTGCATGCAACCCTAGACATAGGGCGACATAAATCTACCGGATTAGGGTCAAACCTAATATGGGGAGCCATAGATCGAATTAATGTAACCTAGGGAGTTAATTAATAAAGGAACTTTAATTAACAACTTAGGCCTAGTTGCTCTACGCCTCGACGGAGGGTTTAGCATAGGTTAGGGATCCCTACGGATCAAGTCAAATGAATAAATCGTCTAGCTCAAGAACTAATAACAAGTGAAGTCTAGGTGGATTCTCCCTTAAGTATTGCTTATATCAATCAGCTTTTCTCTAAAGTTTTCCCCAATTTACTTTTTGTGCACTTTTAGTTAGTTTTAGAATTAGTTTAAATCAACTCCCTTTATTTTTAGGCTAGATAATAGAAAGGAAGTAAGTATTAGTACTTTTAGTTCCCTTGAGTATGATAACTCGGTCTTGCCACTAAACTATACTACTGTTCGATAGGTGCGCTTGCCTTTAAGGTTGTGATATTAGTTAGTTTTAGTGTGATCAGTTTTATAAATTTTATTACTTAATATCGCGAGCCATTATCAGATTTCCTTCCCTATTTCCTAGATAATTAACCTCCTAAGGTTATGTCTCAGAGTAGTGCCCACTAATACGAGATGATTCGTTCATAGATGGTTGAGTGGCATTCATCTCCAAACGGTTTAGCTTCTTAAGAATCTGCTAATATGTGTCCTCTTCATGGACAGCTTTCACCATTGGTTGTCTCAAGTTGTATGCAAATCTTTTAGTTGGCCACATGTACGAGTTCATAGCAACGTCATTAATAAGCTGACAAGCTCTCTCGTAAGTGTTATTCATAAAAGCCCCTCCTAATGCTCCATCTAGTTTGGACCTTAGATTTCTGTCTAATCCATTGTAAAATATTTGCATTTGTAACCATTCCTACATGCCATGATGCGAACACTCCAATAACAACAACTTCAATAGTCCCATACCTTATACAAAATTTCACCTTCCAATTGTCAGAAGTTTGCAATATCACACCTCAGTTGGACTATTTTACTTACTAGAAAGAATATGGTTAAAAATCATCATGCGAGCTCCTCCTATATAGTAATTGAACTTGAAGCCTGCAAATCTAACCAAGTAAACGCGTTATCACACAAGGAAAAGGGGAACAACTGAAGATGAATAGCAAAATCGATGACTAAGTGAAAAAAAAGTTCAAGTTTCAAATTAATCGAATCGAATTAATTGAGTTAATTGAGTTAATCGAATCAACTCAACTTTTTTTTGAATTTTGAGTTCAAATCGAGTTGAATTTTCGAATTCGAATAACTTGAACAATTCTAATAAACCAAATTCCAAACCCTTGTACTCCTCTTCCCCCCAACCCCCTCCTTAAACCTTTTTACTTTCCCCCCAAACCCCAAAAACTTTTTTCCTTTTACTTTTCTCCTAAAACTTTTACTTTTTCCAAACCCCCCAAAAAATTTCATTTTGCTTTCCCCCCCAAAACTTTTACTTTCCCTCAAACCCTAAAAACTTTTTTTTTCCAAATTTATGTCTACTATTTATTTATTGAATTAGATTTCACATTTTGTACTATTTATATTATTGAATTGTTTAATCATGCTAAATCTTCATCGATTTATGTTAAAATTGAATTATTGATGATGCCATAAAATATTTGTGTTAAAATTTTCTATTAGTATCAATTTTACATTTTATCTTTAAAGTAACTTTTATTTAAAAAATCACATTTTTTACATTTAATATATTTTTTAATTTCAAAATACATGGTGACAAGAATCAAAAGATAATTGAAACAACAAAGCAATTAAAGAAGCTAACCCGTATATAAAATATTAATAAATAAATTATAAGAGGATGAAAGATAATAAAAAATTGATTACGGTGAACAAATTTTATTAAGGTGGGTGGTAGTGGCTACAAAGTCGCAAAGTCATTTTTTTAATTTAACTCAAACAAATATATTTGCTTCGGCTCGAATTCTATCTCACTCGACTCGATTCGAGAAAATTTCAAATTGAGTAAGGATGATAAAATATGATTCGTCAACTTAAATTTTTTTCATTCGATTCGACTAGGTTCGATTTGATCGAATGCTCACTCTTATCGGTGACCCCATTAAACTTAAAAGTACCATAAAGTTAAAGGAAACACTTTAAATGTTGATTCGAGTCCTTAGTCATGGTGCCTCGAAACTGGAGACTACTCTGTACCATTTGAATTCGAAACTGGAGACTACTCTGTACCATTTGAATTTTTCCTACTTGATTTCGAAGTTATTAGCATTTATAGTTAGTCAGTCGATGTTGCCTTGTAAAACATTTAAAGTAGGTAGCACATAGTCTCATAATGTGCGATTTTGTTCTGCCATCGGTTTTGCTATCTATGGTAGTAGTGGTATATGCTTTATAGGTAATGTTGGCGATGTCTTATGTTTGGGTGGATCCTCGAACAAGGGATTTTCTCGTGGCAGATCTGTTGCTGGTTGGTTATCTTCTAACGACTACCTCCCAACTCGTCTTGAAGATCTTTGTGGTTCAAGGTTTGGCTCAATCTGGTCACTTCTGCTTCGAGTCATACACTAAATCAAAAGCCAAAAGAAAAAACAACTAAGTTAGTAAACAAAAATAACTTAGTAAATCTAACCGAATGCTGAAACCTCCCTAACAACAGCACCAACAACTTGACCGCAACCTGACATGTGTGTGTCTGGGCTTGTAATTCTACAATTAAATGTAAGAATTGAAGTGCAGTATCTTCAAGTATATATATCAAATTGTAATATAGTTTAAAGTGTTTATAACGAAACACAAGGAAGTATTCCAAGGATCGTACCTAAGGGAGGTTTGTCTAAACTAAATTGCAATTCACACTCTACTAAGTCTAAATAGTAATCATGTACTCATTATAGTACAACAAGCAAATAGTAAAAAAGATAATATAAAAAAACATAAAATCAAAACTAAAATAAACAACCAAATTTCAATCAATTTGAGCAAGCAGAAGATTAACTCGCATTCGTGTTCATGATCAACTTCAGATTTAGGTTTTAGCAAATTACCTAACAATTAACCTAGTTAATACTTTTCGACCTATAACTAAATTAATTGATCAATTTAATCTACTTATCTTTCGACTTAAGAGTTTAAACTAGGATATATTAAGTGGTGCTAAGTATATTATCCTTTCGGCCTCATCTACCTAAGTTACTTGCTAGGGTCGTCAATCCTAGGGTTTAATTTCTCTTAATCTAAGCCAATTAATTGAGAGTAAACCCTAAACCATTAGCCAATCACTCCCACTTCTACTCGTTAATCTCCCTAGGGTTCTTAGTTCATGGCCATTCTAGATGCAAATTTCCCTAATCAGATTTTAAACATTCAATTGAAATGTAAAATAAGAAAAGGGAAAAGAGAAATCCAAGTCTGATGTTGTGTATTGACTATTGAAACATGAAACTCGTAAACAGATGTTGATTGCAATTCAATTGCTAAAGAAACTAAAGTAAACAAATAAATTTTTTAAATGAAAGAAAAACTAAACTTCAATTGAAAGTAAAAATTGTTTGAATAGAAAAACTGAAATTAAAACCCCTAAATCTAAGAATAAGAAATTTCAATCATCCAATAAGCTCTCTAATTAAGTCCTGAGCACTAATATTTATAGTAGTGTTGTTAGATGACCAAATTAGGTCAATTATAGAATTCTAATCATGTTAAATAAGGTTGTGCAGATGAAAAACACCCTTGGCTAATGATTGGGGCTTGTTGAACTAGTGTCACGACATCATAGGGTTGTTGTCGCGAAATTGTACTTCGAAAATAACAAATCTTGGTTCAAAGTTGGTAGTTGCGACATCGATGGCAGAATGCTCCCTTTAAGGTTCAAAGTTTGTTATCGCGACATCCTCACTGAATGTTGTGACATCTGGGATAGTCCGCTAACTCCTTGACCTAAAATGTCGTCCTACACACTCAACGAACACATTAGTCCTTCCTTAGGCTCAGATTGGCCTAACTAGTCATAAAACACCCTAAAATGCTCATTTTATTGAATTCAAATATGAAATTACTAAATCAATAAAGTGACTAAAAAGATAACAAATTACTTGAATCTGAGCTCATTAAATGTTGAAAAGAGCTTAATTTGCCACATGAATTGTGGCAGATCAAAAAACAAGTTCGTTATAACAGTAACAAGTACAAATTTGTGGGTTAATCCTTTTTTAAAATATGTTTAACAATTTGACTAACAAATGTACCACCTTGGGGAAAATATAGTTTAGATACCACTTGTGATAAAAAAAAAAGTTTAGGCACCTAGATGTGAAAAATAGTATAATTTAAGTACCAATTTTTAGTTTAAGCCTATAATAATAATAATAATAATAATAATAATGATAAAACGTCCTTAAAAAGCTAACTCAACTCCTTAAAAAACCACTAACATGTGATAGAGCCTTAAAGGTTTTTAAAAATGATTTTAAACGCTAAAAAATTTAAAATAAATATAAAAAATAAAAGAAAATAATAAAAGCAATATTTATATACAAATTTAAATTTTTTATTCAATTTTCAAGTGAGAGAAAATCAATGAAAAAAAGTGGTCTCATTAAAACTTCTATGATGCACTACCAAAGCCAGTTAACTTGTAATGATAATAGATTATTTCTAGTTTTAAATTTAAAAATAAATGCTTCAGATTTACTTTTAAAATTTAGAAATGAATTGTGAATGTGCTAGATTTACCCATGTGGAATGGGTCAACCAATCAATTTTCATGGGGTGTTTCCATCAAATTCATGCCACCCACATTCTATGCAGAGAACACCAAAAAGAGAAAAAGAAGAAAAAAGTTGATGGAAAATGAATGACCTCCATGTTTGTATATACATCATTACATCCTTACAACAAAAAATATGAGCGAATAATCTTTTTAACCTTTTGTCTGACATCCTTTGACCGGAACAGACAAAATATCAAAGAAAAAAAAAACTAAATATCTGTTTTTCTAAATTTGCAGGCTATATATGTTTATTAATTAGGTTAATTATTTTGATCGAATTGTGAAATATATTTTTGATAATCTTAGTTCAACCTAACTATTTTCTAATTGATAAAATTATTTTATCTAAATTTAATTGTTTTTAAATTATTTAAATTTAATTATTAAATTATATAAATATTAAATAAAATATTTTTTATATATATACTATTATTAAACTCTTAATTAAGTTATTATCTAGAGTTAACCAAACTCCACATCAGTTAGGAAATGACAAACACAATCTTATATTCAATTTTTTTTTTGTGAAACAAAATAAGCCTACTAAAAGAAATTAAACTAAACCCTCCACTTGGGACCTTCCAATAACCGAAGTCTTGCTTTCCTGTCATGAACTATCTTAATTAGGCCATCTGAGAAAGTATTTTCTTCTCGAGGAAAATGTTGAATATTCCAATGTCAGACTTTTCCCAAAAGTTGATGTACTCTCCTAATCAAAGCTGACTTGGGCTCCCCAGGAGTTTCTTTTTAGACAGCGTGAATGGCTTTAATGCTGTAAGTTTGAATAGAAATGTTTTCAAAATCCTGATCTAGTGAAAGATTTAACCTATCTAAGATGCCCCAAAGTTTAATTTCCAAAACAGTGCAACTACCCAAGTATCTGCAAAATCCAAAAATCCACTTTCTATTGCAGTCTCGCACAAGACCTCCTACTGCTGCAAAACCCTCCTCAATCTTAATTGTGTTGGGAAATATGCCCATATTGTGGTAAACATGTAATTATTTTCTATTTATTTGAATGATGAATAAATAAATAAAATTAATTTCACATTTCATTATTATGTCTTTTGTATTTCTATCTTTTATATTTTGTATACATAGCGAAATTGTGACAAGAAAATATTAGCTCATTGATTGTCTAAGTTCAAACTGAAGATAAGTGGCATTGTAAGAACGTTTACATTGCAAGAAAGATAATTTACTTTAGTAGATAATCTAAATAAGTCCGTAATCCCGTAAAAGAATGAAAGTGAGCATTTGATTCAAATACTGAGAAGGATTATTATGTCGTCTACAATTCTAATTGGGGAGATGACTAATCTTGGCTATCAGAGCAGTTGACTCCACAAGAAGAGACATAGATGTATTGATTGGTAGAATGATACATTGGGCTGGACCTAAGATGAATTAATTCTAAATCCGTTTGTGAATTAATTCACTTGTGACGTTTATAGTGTGATTTACCTAAATCCTGAGTTAGTTACTGACCATGCGTATGCAACTCACGTGCTTTAATATAAGTGGAGGCTTATGCTCTAAAGACGATTGAACACATAACCGGTATGTTGGGTACATGACTTGTGTATGGCATGACTTTACTAGCAACAGTGGAATTCATAGCTCAATTAAAGAGTTAATGATATCCTCTCATTGGCATTGTGTGGACTGATAAATATGGAACGTGGCCACAGGTTGCTTGTTCTCGAATGAGCAATTTATCACAGTCATTTATTGACAGTGATCATATTAATCATTAAGAAGACACAATGGTGACTATGAGATAAAATAGGATTGTATTGAGTGAAGGGATTTAACTCGAAAGAATCAATGATATCATATGAGGGTAACACACACATGACGACGTCATTGGACAAAACAGTTGGATAAAATGCTTCCGTAAAGAGTATACAATAAGGAGTTTTCAATCATGATACTTTTTGTGGACTGACTCCATGATTAAGTAATTGTGAATTATCGAAATGATGCTTCTGGACATAATTGCAATAAAAACTCGATTGAACTACATTTGAATCATAAGAAAATTCTACGACTTTGGAAATAATTTAATTGAGTCATTTATTCGATGTGAAATTAAATTAGGTGGTCGTGAGAATTATTCAACTAGAGAATTTGAATAAAGAATTTTCTTGAAAAATTAATTTGGAAAATCTAAGTGATTTTTGAAAAAATTAATTTTGATAAAGTAAAATTAAATTAATCAAATTAATTAAAATTAATATGATATTTTTGGAAATTAATTTTCAAGTTAAACAATTGGTCCAATGGGTAATTGAACTTGAAAATTGGACTTAAGACAGTAAATTGGGCCAAGGAGCCCAAAACCGAGACCAAGACCGAAATTTGGTCGAACTGGGCCTGATATGTGAAATTGGATCGACGGTCCAACCGGTGGCTGGACCAGACCAGTCGATTCGTCACTGACCTGGCCGAACCGGCTCGGGGTGCCATAAGGGTGTTGCATTTATATCACCAGACACGGCAGTGCTGGCGGCTACGACGGTAGTGTTTTGTTGGCCAGCGGTTTTTGGTCTTCAATGGTTGAGCAGTGGAAGAGTTACACTCCTACTGAGACTCTACTAGAGAATTTGATTGCAGATTAACTATTCAAAAAATAATATCATTTTAATAGTTTAATATTAAATTATATTTAATACTTATATTAATAGTATTTATTAATTTAATATTAAAGTGATTATCTTAATATTAAATTTAATTTAATATTTATACATTCTATTATTTTAATAACATTTGATATTAAATTAATATAATATTTATCAAGATAAATATGATATAAATTTAATATTAGAGTGATTAAGTTTAATCATAGTTAAACTCTCTAAACTCTCACTATATATAGAGAGCCTTGGGTCATTATTTGACACACACTTGAATTTAAGAGAAAGTTATAGAGAGAAAATTCACTGAAGAGATTATTTTAAACAATTTCTAGAGATATTTTTTTTGATTTACAACTTGACCCAAAAGTTTAGAGAATTTAAAAAATTACCTCACTGGTAATTTTTGTGAAAAATTTTCTAATTCAAAACTAGCCCACACTCGGTAGACATGAGATTAAGAATAGTGGAGAAGACTACTCAATCGAAGCGTTCATCCTAGATGAATTGAAAAGGTACAATTTTGATTAAGTGTTTATTACTTAATATATCACAACCAAGATCTTGTTTTGGAAAAATTTTTAAAACTCTGTTTTCCCTAAATTTATTTTTCACTGCGTTTTCCGAAACCGGTTTTATCCAACAAGTCGAACCATCAGTGTTAAGGCACAGCTAATTGGTTGGCAAGTGTGAACTAGTGGGAAGTCTTTGTGGCTTGAAAGAAAATAAATTAGAAATAGAAGTATACAGTCTTGCCCAGTTATAAGAGATGTCGATAATTTCATTCGTACTCCAAGAGATGTATTGGAAGATAAAAATATTACGGTTTTTCTAGATGCTCCAAGAATTCATCCCAAAGAGACAAGACCAATCAACCCCACTCAAACAAAAGGAGTGTTTTTAGACGTTTTCTGTCATCCAGTCATGAAGGAAACCAAAGTAAAATCTTGCTTGCTTACCAACTAGAATGAGATTATTCCAAATTTCCTTAGCCATAGGGCAGTCTTTATGGACCTGCAACACCTCATCAGAATCGTGTCCACAGATTTACAAAGATTACCATTGCCTAATCCTCGCCTTACTCTTTTTGCATTCGTGAATAACCAATGCTTTAGAGTAAGCCAAATGAAAAATCTAACTCTTTGGGGTCTTTGAAACTTCCGAGGAGCTACCAAACAGACTCTTTCAATTTCCAAACTCCCTCCCTAATCTTACTATATGCACTTTTTAAGGAGAAAGACAGTAGAAGTAGTCAACCAAACGATCTTATCCAGACCAGCAATTGGATGGGGCAGTGGAATTCTTACAATTTTAGCAATGAACTCCTCAATAACCCAAATGCAAAATAAATCTAGATTCCATGAGCCGTCACCTATTACAATATCACTAACATTCCATATCTATGTTCGAAACAAAAGGGATTTGTTTGTACAAGGGACTGACATTTGGAATCCAAGGATCCCTCCAAAAATTAATATCTTTTCCATTGCCAACAAACCATAGTAAGTTCTCATGAATAAGAGGCTCTGACACCACTGTTGGAATGCCGGTACCCCCAAGGCACAGGGGAAAAGAATATTCCGGCGATCCAAACCATGGATCCATGTGCGAGGAACGAATCGGGGTGAAAAAGGTTTCGAAATTACCGAAACTTCAATCTGAGTAGACAGTGATGCCTCAGCAATGAGAATACTGTTTTGCTATCGAGTCCAAGCCGCAATCTTTATGATCCCAACCTCTACGTAATCCACCAGTTGACGATGAACGGAAGAAATCCCTAAAAGTATTTTCAGAGATATTTTGCTTAACGGCTGCTAGACCTAGTAGCAAAAATTCGGGTTTGTATATATATATTCACTTTTTAGGGTTTTTTCTCCCTTTCTATATATAACTCCCCTTTTAATTGGTATGTATATAACGAATTCTTAATTCATTAAATTTTAATCCGAACATAATAATCATAATTAAAATAAATAAATAAAATAATATTTTAATCGAAAATTATAATTACATTAATTATAATAAAGATTTCGGTAAACTATATTTATTTAAATTTATATACGAACCAAATTCATATATTAATAGAATTATGTTCTCCTTATGTGTACAACATCCTTGTACATATAATATGTTCGATATTTGATTGCCGAATTAAATTAATTCTATAATTAATTTAATTCATGTGACAACCAAACACAATACCAACTATCTTCTATTCCGTTCATTTCAACCATAGGGTGTGACCCTGTAGGTTCTTGTAACGTTAGCAGTAATACTAGAATGATTCTAATGTTACAAACAATGAGTGGCATCTAGTAATGCATCATTGCTACCTAAGTTACAAGAAGTCATGATTCGACATAACCTTTTTTGTGATTAACCTTTCATGCATTAATCCTTAAGTCATTTATCTCTGGAATGGACACAAGTCATGGAATAGTCACACTTGCATAGTCCATCCCATGTTTCTTGATACCTTGAGTAGACTATGATACACAAATAAGTATGACATCTCATATGAACTTATTTGAGCATGACCATGCATTTCTAATCTCACTCAATCAAGTGGCCTAAGATATTACTCCCATTATGTAAGAGGGACTTATCCTATATTGATCAACCATATCCCTTTACATAGATTGCGATATATCCAACATCAGTCCTTATAGAATAACCAGTTACGGTGTACGTTTGACTGTATCAAAATATACAACTCATGATGTTGGGATAATGATGATCTCAAGTTTGAGGATTATATACATATTAATCAGTATGAGTAATGTTGTGACAATTACATAGTAATCCAAGAAACATACTCATAGCTGGTCAATCCAATATGTTGTTCTCTAACACACATATTCATCCATTGATTCTGACACTCTATATCAATGACAACTCTTTATCATCAATCAACTACATATTAGTCTTAATGCATTATTGTTGTACTAGTCAACAATAATACTTGACTAAGGACCTTTTAAGAATAATCATATTATTCTCAGGACATCATTATAAAACTTTTTTTATACACACAGAAAAGAAACTGAAATAATAATAGCAACGCCTTATATTAATAAACATGGTAAATCAAGTATGTTATTACAACCATCTCATGATTGATCTTTGGGCATACTCTTACAATACCTTAATAAGGGCTCGTCATAAGAAAGAGTCATGCCCTCTCGAAAGAGACTCCGAAAAACCACTTTGAACTCTATATTTCGATCTTAGAACCCGAACCCAAAGAGCACTGGAGTTTTTTACAATATTAAAGCCTAACTTCATAATAAAAGAAGTATCCTGATCCTTCAAGTGCCTCGGCCCAAGACCTCAATGTGCTCTAGGTTGACATATTGAATCCCAACTCACTAAAGCCATCTTTTTATCACTGTTGTGGGAACCCCATATGAATTGTCTGACCATTTGCTCGATCTCATCATATAATCCCTTAAGGGTCATCATTGATTGCATGAAATAGCTTGGGATTGTGAGCAAAACCATTTAACCCAGAATGACTCTACCTGCTAAAGAGAATTTTCTAGTATCCAAACTAGAAAGTTTACTGTGCACTGATTCCAAAAAGATCGTAATGTATTATTTGTTACCTTATAATGAAAAAGAGGCACCCTTCAGAAAAGACCCAGGTTTTGCACTTCTTGAAAGAAAAAAATGTTGCTTATACGTCCTCCTAAATCACTGTAACACCTTTCAAAAATAAGATATTAGTCTTCTGCATATTAATCTTATGTCCCGAAAACTCACAAAAGTTTTCCAAGATTCCTTTAATGACCCTCACTTGATTTCATTCGCTTGGCCAAAAATGATAAGATCATCTGCAAAAAAGAGATGAGATAGTGGTGGACCCGTATGGGATAGACGAATCAGGGACCAACCTTCAGAATCGATAGTTAAGCGAATACAATGCCCTAACCATTCCATACAAAGTATAAATAGATAGGGAGATAGCGGACAACCCTATCTAACGCCCTTCACCGGTCTGAAATTCTGCGTCGGAGCCTATTCCAAAGAATCTGTATAGTGGAACTAGAAACAGTAAACATAATAAAATTACAAAGAGAAATATGAATATTTGCAGCTTGTAATGACCCATCAGTGAACTCCCAACGCATACAATCATAGGTTTTCTCGAGGACAATTTTAATAGACATCTATATTCTATTATTATGTTTGTTTTTCATCGAATGGATAACTTCTTGCATGATAATGATATTATCCATTATATTTTTACTTGCTACAAATCTAGCCCACTTAGAAGCGATCATCTTCGGAAAGACAATTTTGAACCGGTTTGCTATGACTTTCATGACCAGTTTATGAAGGACTAAGCAAAGACTGATATGGCGAAACTAAGAGAAGCTCTTCAGATTCGGTACTTTAGGAATAAGCACAAGGAGCATATTGTTTAAGTCTGGATGAATGCGCTCCCCAGAAAAGACCCTTTTGACCCACTCACAAAACGAAGCCCCAACATGTTCCCACCGACTTTGGTAGAATAAAGCATGAAATCCATAACTACTAGGAGCCTTTAAAGAGGGCATATAAAGAATCGCAACCTTAATTTCCTCATCAGAGATCGGTTTCACTCAAAAATTGCATATTGCCATCGTTAAGGCGCGGAAAGGTGCTGGAGGTAGTCCTCTCATTTATCTCAAATGTTCACCATATAACTTATAAAATCAGCTGCCTCGAGTTTCAACTTCTCCTCATAAAAAATCTGTTCATCCACGTCATCTTTTAAAGTCGTGATTTAGTTCTATTTTCTTTATCTCAGAGTGTGTGAATGAAAAAAAATTAGTGTTATGATCTCTTATAGATAACAAATCACATATTGCCTTTTGACGCCATAAGAGTTCTTTGTGATGTAGCGCATTTTCCAACTTCTCCCTAACCTCTATTTTAATTTGATTAAGATAGATAGAACTTGCAACATTCAATACTTTTGGATATTATACATTTTCTTAAATTAATTATTTTTTGCACGAATAAATGTGGTCATACACTTCATTATTCCAATGTCTAACCTAATCAGTGAAGACTGAGTGAGCCTTTGACATACTTCCAGAGACATTCCATTTTTGTTTGACAAAGTCAGAGAAAGCAGGATGCTCAAACCAACCTACTAAAAATCTAAACGGACGGCCCATAGAAGAGTGGAAATTAGGCATAAAAGATAAGAAAAGTGGTATGTGGTCTGACCTTAGTTTCGGTATATGAGTCAGCGTACATTGTGGAAAAATAGAGCACACAAGCTTCATTACAAATAGCTCTATCCAATCTTTCAAACAACCCTGTCATTTACCAAGTAAACTAAGACCCTAAAAAACCTAAGTCAAGAAGCTTGTTCAAATCCATAAAATCACCGAAATAGGAACATCTTCTCCCAACTACCCCCTCTCTTTTCTCTAGAAGAAATGATAGTATCAAAGTCCCTAATTGCCAGCCATGGGATCCTGTCTACCAGAATAACACTTTCTAAAGCTCCTCAAATATTTTGGGGAGTTTTTATAATGATAAAAATAAAACAATGTAAAAAGATAAAATTCAAGAGATTAAAAAGGAAGAATAAATCAAATATGATTATGGATGGTTAGCTCGCTTCACTAACCTCCATCAACTATCACTTCGAGTTCCTCGTCAATCAACTAGTCGCTACCCTAGCAGGATCTTCCGATCTTCCACTAACATAACGAGTCAGCAAGAACTATTTATCTTCCGACCTTACAGTCTAGACTAGTTTCAGGTTAAGGTGTTCATGGGTGGGCAATATCAATTTTGGGTTAATTCTCACCTTAATGACGTCCGAGGTTGTCAGGCCTAGGGTTTGTTTTGCGTTCTCCCTTTCTCAAAAATCTAATCTGTTGAGTAACCTTACAAAATAGTTAACATATCATAACTCCACTCACTAATCCCCCATAGAAGGATTAGTTCCTCATGACATTCATACACAATACAAAATTGATGTAAAAAAAACATGCTAATTAAATCAAGAAGATAAAGTAAATGAAAGAGTTTGATTGTATTGATATTAAGTGTAAATCCACAAAGTTGAATGATTCCACAATTCAGATCTCCTGAAAGAACACAATAACCAAATAAACTAAACTGTATAAACCTAAGAAAGAAAACGAGACTAATATAAATGAAGAAACTATGTTAATTAAAAGGCATCTTTAACATGTGCCAAAAGAGCCTATTTATAGCCTCCAGGTGGTCGTCATCCTTAACCCTAGGTTAGCTAACGCTCCTGAGCTTTAAAGTTTGATTGTGCAGACTAAGACACCCTTACTTTGTGTTTAATTTTTGTCCTAGAGTCAATGTCGCGACACACTAGGACCTGTGTCGTGACATAGTTATCAGATGCTCCTCTATAGCTATCAAGGGTATGTCACGACATCCTCAATCTGTGTCATAACATCGAAGCCAGACTTTATTTTTCTTTATTTTGTTTCTTATGTTGTGCATCAGTCCTCCCATGTTATGGCATAGCAACCAGTATCATCCTAAAATGCCTTTTGATGGTCTCCTGCACACTCACAAACTACTTTAGCTCTTATTTAAGCCTCCTTTGGACCTTGAGGTCAATAAAAGACTCAATTTTGCACATTTTATTGGATATAAATAAAACTAAAGCAACTTAACTAAAAAGTAATGGAAATCCTTCTATTCAAGCTCCTTAAGTGTGAAAACTAGTTTAATAAGCTAAACTAAATTTTGATAGATCAAACTCCCCCACATTTAAGTCATTGTTTGTCCTTAAGCAATATAAACAAGGATGACAAAAAAACATGGCAACCCTTGAGCAAGTATGATACAAGTATCAACTTTGGAGCATATGACTTAGGCATTTTATGCTTACTAACAATTTCAATATGATGAATAATTGACTTATCACCTTTTGATTTCAAGCATCTAAGTTAAGTATGTTACAAAATATCCAAGTATTAAAGGTCTCTCCTATAAGAATCCATCAACAAATCATACAAGTACTTTAATTATCTGAGAAGAATACAAATAAACGTTTACGCACATGTCTAGTATGATGTCCATCCATGTATAAGGATATATAGGTCACATAGGACTTTTCGACTTGGAATGTTCTCAAGCTTAGGACAGGTATGGAATTCAAAAATAGTAAGCATCAAAATGGTTACAAACATGAAAATAGTTTGGCACATCGTATTGATCCCTATTCTTTCCCCTTAATAACCCTTACCTACTCATCAGCTTATTTCTCCTTCTCTCACCTTCCTTATCTCTCCATATAGGAAATTATAGCATGACACAGTAACTACAACTAGCTTACGAGTTTTGGTGCACTAATAAATAGTTTTTCTATTGTTGTGACTTTGTCACTGTTCTTTTTCAATTTTTTCTCACTTAAGAATACTTTTTTGCTTCTCAGGTACTTTTTCTACTCATATGGATTTTCTTTTTGGATTTTTCTTCTTGTTTTAAACTTTCAAGCTAACCTATAATTCCCATATCATATTATTCTTTCCTTTTTCACTCAAATTTTTACAAAATCCACTATGACATATCTACTTAACCCTCAATACGTATGGTCAGACGTTTATGATCGTGTCGTGCAAGACCAAAGACCAATGGCAAATACAAATTGATGTTTTCAGGCTCGAGGCATATAATATGGTCCATCAAGAAGAGTCACAGGCTAAAAAATTAGTACTAAACCGGAAATATAATTAGGATAGCTTTTTGGCTCTGGATGTGTTCCAAAGAATGGCTTAGGTCATCCCTAAATATCTCAACATGCAAAAATTTAATCAACCAAAAAAATATAAATTTAACTATTTATCATTCGTACTATCATGCTCATTTCCTTGTATTTTTTATATCACTTGGTACAGTTGATTGCTTAATACTTATTTGTAGTGTAACATATAGAACTTAGTAGCCTAATAATCAAAAGTTTAAAATCACCTATCATCATGCCAAATTTATTCATAAACACAAGAAACCTATGTACATGCTCTTAACCAATCACTTGTATTTCTACAAGCTCAAGCACGCAAAAGATAAGAAAATCAAAGAAAATGTAAAACATTGAAGCAAATTTTCTATGTTACCCCCACATACTTTAGTTGACACATTATCCTTAATGTGTAGCCCATTAATAGATAAGGAAGGAAGTTACCTGATTGATTGTGGTCACTCCAATTGCCTATGGTGGGTGCTTCCTCTTTTGATCGTGTTAGCTCGAATTGTTTGTGCCTTCTTCATGTTGGGTTCCTACACATAAACTTCAATAAAGTGCAATAAAACAAAAAAATCTACTTATTAATCCTACTTCTAGAAAGTCTAAATTAAAATAATCCAATAATTAATACAAGTCTTTATAAAATTAAAATAGTTCAATTGTTTTCCTCATCCATCTCCTCACTCCCATCATTGTCCTCGTCTTCTCTTTCCTCATCACTTTCATGCATTTCTTCTTCTTTTTCTTCATTTGTTAGCCCGAACATGTTAGGTGTGTAATTAGGGACCCAGATGTTATGTTGCCTTGCAAATTCTTGGAATATTGGTTTCGACTCTTGCATCCACTGTATCATCAAATCAAGCTTTGGATGACTATTTTCACTGACGTCTTGTTGAGCTTGTCAACCTTTGCGATGGAGTCAGTGTAGCTGTCACTTCTTGTTGTCACTTGTTCTAATCCTTTATTTGTTTGGCTCGCAATTTTGTGTACTGTTGGAACAAGGTGTCGCCAATAATACTTTTGGACAATTTTAGCTACTACTCAGTGGATGTCATAGGTACACCCGTCTTTCTGCATAATACCGTCACTAGATCGGAAAAACAGACTCCCACCTTCTGGCTACCAATGCATCTCATCTTGTTCTGATAAATCAATTTACTTATACATACTTGCTTTTTAAGCAAAATAGCATAGAGTAATACTACTCTAAAAGTATCAATGTTAGAAACATTTAAAGCATGTATGATTCTTGTGCATACAAATTGGATCCAAATTTTAGCCTTAGGAAACATGACCGCTTGATGAAAGGATACTAGGATATTGGTACCTACGCGATATTTCCATTCCCCCTACCTTTAGTCAAAAAGTTTATAATACTATCCATATCTATATCTCAGAAGTATTCAAGATCAGTTTCATTAATGAAATCACTCTCATAATATAAAGTATTATAAAAATCGAAAATGATTCGAGTTACTCACACTTCCTTCCTCACATAAGTACTATATCCCACATACGACCTTCAGTATTTCTAAACTCGTGGTCTCGTAAAGACGTATAAAACTCTTAAACAATGGGAACCATAACATTCTCTTTTGAGATTGTCCAAAAACGTTCCCACCTATGATATCTAACTAAAGGCCATATGTCCTTACACATAACCATTAATGGATCGAATCCCCTTTATTGGATAAAGGTTTTTCCTTGAAGTTTCATAAAGAATTTCCAAATATTCGGGTTTGTAAAATTTGGGGGATTTGGATCCGTCGATGGTTCGAATTCATTGGTTCTTTTAACTTTTCTAGGAGGCATGATATTTTAATATAATACTAAACAAACAATTCAATGGAACAGTTAAAAGTTGAATTTAGGAACCCTTAACCTTTAATATAAAATCGAAGTTCATTTGAATTCTTTACTTTCCTGGATGTTTTCATTCCTTGTTGCTCCGAATATCATTGAAGAGTTTGCGAAGAGTATATAAAATGTGTAAGAAATTAGGGGTTTGGGGTTTAAAAAGTTGAAAGATTTGAGAGAGTTTGGGGAATTAGGGGTTAAGAAGTGTTTTAATTAGAAGTAAGTATGGTTTTAAGTTAGAAAATAAGGTTTTAAAGGATTAAAAATCAGGTTAAATGGAGATTATTTTGTCAAGTTGCGCAATTGGGTCAGGTCAACCCTGCAAAAACTTGCAGCGATATCGCAACACAGAGGTTCAATGTCACAACATCCCTGGCAGGGTACCTGTGTCGCAACATCGAGGTTTGGTGTCACGACACACCCTATACTTTGGAGGTTTAAAGGAAACTATCTACTATGTCACGATTTCCTAGGGCGATATCGCGACACATGCTTTGTTTCGGCTAAAAACTTCTAGCTTTATGGATGGTTTGGTTTAGAGATGAACCTACAACAAATAAAAGTCAAAATCTAAACTAGGTGGTTAGTTTTATATACAATAATTTAAAAAAGTTAAACAACAATTCAAATAATTTTTAAGTTTTACTGCCGGATTCATCTGACTATGTCACTAATTCATCAATGGAGGATTTCCTTATTCTGTCGATACTGGTCCATCTTTCATTGTATTGTTCCAATTGTGCCTGTTTGTCCCTTTCCTTAAACTTGTTTATTCTTTCTACATGCATAAAACAAAGCATGCCCCTTAACTCGGGGATGTTAGAAATAATTAATTTTTTATATTGTTCTCCTAACTTCCTCTTATCTTCATTGCTTGGTTTGATGGCTGCATTTAAAAGTTTCAATCTCACCATTAATTTTCATAGTTAATTCATTCTTTTCTAAATAAATTGTGGAGCTCGAAGTGGTTAAAAAGAGTCTTTCTAATAAAATCAGTATCCCACGATCTTTTTCAAAATCAAACCACAAAATCTGTAGGGATAATAAAGCTTCACATTTTGACTAACACATCTTCCAATACTCCTTTTGGATGTACCGAAGACCTGTCAGCCAACTGTAATGTTATGTAAGTAGTTTTCAGATCCCCTAACCCGAGTTTTTCAAAAATCAACAGAGGCATTAAATTAATACTAGCTTCTAGATCGCATAGAACTCTATTAAAATAAGTACTTCCTATCTCTATTGGAATAGTAGAACTCCTCGGGTTTTTTAATTTTCGAGGTACCTATCTTGAAATAATCACGCTACAAGAGGCATTTAGAGGAACTTATTCTCCTACCTTAATTTTCTTACGCCTAGCCATCACCTCCTTTAAAAATTTGGTGAACTTTGGAACTTTTTCAATTAACTCAATTAAAGGTAGGTTAATGTTCAATTTTTAAATAGGTTTAGGAAACTTACAAATTCATCCTCATCACGCCTTTACTTTTCTTCTAGTCTCGAAGGGAATAGGATTTTTGTACCGACAAAATCTTACTTTATTCTCCGTCTCTACTGTCGGTGTGATTACCTCTTCTGACCCTGGCTCATTTTTCGCTTCTAAGGATACCTCTTAAGGATCGTCATTATTCTCCACTATTATTTCCAGAATAGTGGTTTCTGGGCTACTCAGTACTTTGCCCGATCGGAGTACAATTGCTTTTACATGCTCCTTACCTTCTCTCCGTGAATTATCTTCCGTGTTGCTAGGAATACTTGTGCCAATTTGTCTCTTGATGTCACCCATCATGCTCATCAATTAGATCATTTCATCGTCAAATTTAGTTAATGTTCTTGTTGAATTGGTGCACTCTGACTACAACAGTTTGACATTAGTTCTCATCAACTGTATTTCTCTTTCAATTTTGTCTAACCATAGACCATGTAATAGCCCGTTTTTAGTGAAATCAAAACAATAGTTTTGGGACCACATATCTGAGGTCAAAATATTTATTTTAATATTCCTTTAAGGTCTACAGTATGATAGTATGATTTCATAAAAATTTCGTTAGAGTGCTTAATTTGTGAAAAAGGACTAAATCGCGTAAAGTGTAAAACTTGAGTTCTATAAGTTAAATGCACTAAATGGCTATAGAATTGAAATGTATGAGTACTTAAATGGTAATTAGATCATATAATAGTTAGTGGACATTCTTGGAGATGGGTTAGGTAATTTTTAATGTTTTATAATAAGGTTAAAAAGGTAAATTGGTCAACAAGTGAATTAAATCAAAGAAAAAGCCAAAGTATCATCTTTCTATTTTCATTTTTGCACAAAAAATAAGGCTAAGAAAATCCATTGAAGAAGTTTCAAGGTTCTTCCAAGTCCTTGCTTGCATGTAAGTATAACTTAGCTTCATTTTTTACTAATTTTTTATGTTTTTGAGGTCGTTGTAGCTTAATCTAGCTAGCACAGGGACTAATTTGCAAAACTGTTAAAGATTTAAGGTTTTTCCATTGATGAATATGTGTGAGTTTTGAAGTTTTATGATAGATTATGAATAGTTGTTGTGAGTTAAACAACATTTATTAAGTGATTTTGAATGAAATTGTAAATTTGGGTTTAAATTAAGAAAATTAGAAATTATGTGGTAAATGTGTGAAATAATGAAAAATATGAGCTATTATGGACTTAGGTAAAATTCGGCTAGCATTGGTGTGGATTAAATAACATGAGTTTTTATTTTTATGAGATAAGGACTAAATTATAGAGAAGTCAAATTTTAGGGGTAACATGGTAATTTTGCCATAATATGAAATTGGATTGAATTGAATAGAATGAGAATTAAAATAGTTAAATTTGATTATACAGATCAAGAAAAATGAAGTACGAAACTAGAGTGAGGAAAGGACAAAGTTATCAAGTAAACAATCATTTTTCGTCATTTGAATTTGAGGTAAATTCGTATGATTAATAAGCATTCATTTTTTTGTGTTTAAATACTTAATTGATATAATTGTGATGATATGAGACCAAGGAAATTATTGACAAGATATTAGCAAGTAAATGGATCTCGATTGAACCTTAGGAATAGATAGGATACAAATTACTTGTCATTAGGGGTTACTGTGTTTATGTGTTATTGGTGCTGGTCTTGTATGTTCTACTGGTGGCTAATTTTTCTGACATGTGCTACGGTTACTCGATAGCTTGTGCGAGCAGCATCGTGTAGTTCCGACTTGACTAATAGCTTGTGTGAGTAGACCCAAAGATGGCTTAAGAGTGAGCATCTATATGAGATATGAGATAGAGGTGGTTTAACTGTATATGACACTTAGTGTGCGAGATTCTCGAGTATTTGATAGTATTCCAAATGGTTCAACGGGCACATATGATGGTACGAGAATATAAGAGATGATACGAGCCAGTTTAGGCATTCGTGAGAAGTATGACAAGTAAGTTGTAGTGGGTGTATTCATTCATGACTAACATGGTTGTAATTATGTGCTAATATTTGGATTGATTGAAACTTACCTATGTTTACCTATGTTTCCTTAAATTATGGATGAATTGTATATTGTATTTATTATTCATACGAGCTTACTGAGCTTAATAGCTTACTTTGTTTACTTTTCCTCGGATTGGAAATTATTGGATATCTCATCACAATATCTAGCATCTATTTTGGTACCTATGAATTATGTATTTTGGTTATATGGCATGTATAGGTCTTTTGGCTAATGTAGCCGATATGTCTTGATGAGTTTTGGCCATTTGAATTGGCTTGTAAAGTGGACATATATTTTGATTTGTATATATATATATATAAATGGCCTTGTAATATGTGGTGTATAGTTGAATGATTTGCTTGTGACATTATGTTTTGGCACCAAATGGTTGGAATTGAAATGAGTATGCATGCTAAGTTTTAGGTATAATGTCTCATATATATAATTGGTCATTTAGGTAGATTTTGGAAGTATATTTGGTATGCTTTAAAGTGGTCAAATGAATGCGCTTATGGATATCATGTTGTATGTGTGGATATTGCATGATATTGGTTGGTTTGAATGCCTATTCATGTTATGGTTATATGCCAGTTGAAGAGTTTAGGTTCATACAAGTTTGAGTGAGAAATGTGGCTTAGAAAATAGCCTATTTTCGTCCACACGGGTAGAGACACGAGCGTGTGTCCCCTGTAGTTTTTAATGAAAGTAAGTGAGTGAGTTACACGGCTAGTCACACGGGCGTGTGGTTGGCTGTGTGACCCAAGTCAGTGAGTTACACTGGGTTGGACACGAGCTGGGACATGACCATGTGATCCCATTTCGAATGTCCATACGGCCTGTAACACGGGCGTGTCTTTTAGTCGTGTGAGACACACGGCTTGACACACGGGCGTGTGTCCCCTGTACTTTGAAAATTTTTCAATGTTTTCCCAAAATTTCTATGAGTTCTCAATTTAGTCCTGAATTGTTTTTCATGCTTGTTTTGGGCCTCGAGGGTTCGTGTTAGGGACTATATGATTGTATGCGAATGATTTATGTTTGGATATGAATAATGAGCATGAATTGTATAATTAATTATGTGATAAGTCTGGTAATGCTCTGTACCCCTATTCCAGTGACGGATACGTGTTAGGGGTGTTACATTTGATTAGTATCAAAGCTACAATTTAGTCGATTCTAGGCCTAACGTAACGTATGTGAGTCTAGCTATACATGCCATATTTAACCTGTGATAGTGTGATATCTCCTGACAATTTTTGAATTGTGTTTTCGTATAGTAATGGATTGCAACTGAGCTAACTTTGATGATGTTGAAAGTAATACGCCAGCCTCTATTCACGGGGCAGCGCCGTCTAGATCGAGACCCGTATCTGAGGGTTGTGAAGGAGAGGCCAAAGAAGCCTTCTTCCAAATGATAAATGATTGGTTCTCTAAGTTTGTTCGCACGAATCCGGTTTCTCAACAACCTCCACCCTACCTATTCCCCAACTGATTCCCGTAGCTCCTTAAGTTTTGGAACCTGTAAGTACGAGAAATCTGCATGTTGATAAAATTTGAATGTATGAGGCTGAAAAATTTAGGGCTACAGTTGATGATGATCCTAAGAGAGCCGAGTTTTGGCTTGAGAATATAATTTAAGTTTTTGATGAGTTGTCTTGTACACCATCAGAATGTGTTAAATGTATAGTATCTCTTTTGAAAGATGCTACATACCAGTGGTGAAGTACTTTAATATCTATAGTGCCGAGAGACTGGGTTACTTGAGAATTCTTTCAGACAAAGTTTAGAAAGAAATATATAAATCAGTGGTTTTTTTCATCTAAAATGTAAGGAATTCTTAGAGTTGAAACAGGGTCGTATGACCGTATCTGAATATGAAAGAGAATTCGTGAGACTGGGCAAGTATGCCCGAGAGTGCATTCGAACTGGAGAAATTATGTGCAAATATTTTAAAGACGAGTTGAATGAAGACATTAAGCTTTTAATCCGTATCTTGAACTGAAAGAATTTGTTGTGTTAGTTGAAAGAGCACACAAAGTCGAAGAGCTTAACAAAGAAAAGAGAAGAGCCGATTCTGAGGCCAGAGATTCAAGAAAGAGGTCAACGGGTAAATTATATTATTCATCGTCAAAGAAATTAAGGGATTCTTATAATTGTTCGACTGCTTCAATGGGTATTCCAACAGGGATCGTGGTAAGCAAGATGTGAGTTCAAAAACACAAGCCACTTTAGTAGCGAGCATTGGTAGTGTCAAAGCGAACAAATCTGAATGTCAACAATGTGGTAGACGACATTTTGGAGAATGTTGGATGAATGCCATAGCTTATTTTAGATGTGGCTCACAAGAGCATTTCGTTCGAGATTGTCCCGAGCTACTTGAGAAAGATAAATTTTCGACTACAAGACTGAATAATACAGTTGCCAAATGGAGACCACCCCAAAATACTAGAAATGTGAATGGTAGTAAAGGTGCAAGGATTTTGCTGTGAGATCCGAGGCACGAGCACCAGCCCGAGCTTACGCAATTCGAGCTCGCGAGGATCATCGACACCAGATGTTATCACCGGTACTTTTTCTCTTTATGACACTAATGTAACTGCTTTAATTGATCCTGGATCGACCCATTCATATGTTTGTATGAATCTAGTATTTAGTAAGAGTTTACCTGTTGAGTTCACTAAATTTGTAGTTAAAGTATCAAATCCCTTAGGTCAATATGTTCTAGTTGATAAAGTTTGCAAGAATCGTCCTTTGATGACTTGGGGTTATTGTTTTCCGGCTAATTTGATGCTTTTACCGTTTGATTAATTTGATATGATTTTGGGTATGGACTGGTTAGCTCTACATGATACTGTCGTAAATTGTACACGAAATACTATTGAGTTGAAATGTCAGAATGATGAAATTCTTCGTATTGAATCTAACGATTTTGGTGGGTTACCTATTGTGATATCGTCTATGCTAGCTCAGAAATATGTGAAAAAGGTTTTGTGACAGCCTTATTTTTGACCCTAGTCGGAAAGTGGTTTCGGAACCGCTAAACCGAATTTATATATATATATATATATTGTCATGTCTAGTAGATGTGCAAATTCATGTGTGAAATTGAATGTTTTGATTATTGCAAAATTTCATGTGTTTTAAAGTCAAGGACCTAGATGGAAAACATAAATTTAGGTGTGGCCGATTTTAAAAGGGGTGTTACAAGAATGGTCAAAGGATGCAAGGATTTGCATGTTAAATTGTCCTTTTTGCTTTAAGTGGCCGGCCATGTGGGTGAATGATTGCTAATAAGTGTATTTTATGTGTATTTTCCATGTGTATTTCCTTATTATGATGTCTTATAATAGGATAAAATAAATATTATATTATATGTATATCATATGTCATAAAAAGGAAAATTTTAAAATAATAATAAGAAAGGTGAAAAGAACAAGGCCGATGCATTTTTTCTCCTTCTTGTTCTTCATTTTACCGTGAGTGAGAAAGGGGAAAGGAAAAGAAGCATTCGGCCACCCTTATTTTGCTTGATTGAGGTAAGATTTCATGTTAGTTGCTTTGATTTTATGAATTTAAGTTGGTAATTAGGCCTATAGCATAACCCATGAAATGATTTTTGAATTGGTTGTGGATGTCATTATCGGCCATTGTTGAACGGTATGGTGTCTTGAAGTTTTTGATTTTAAATAATATATATAGTATTAGAGAACCCTTGAGAGATGCCTTGAGGTTCAAATTTTACTTGGGATGGTTCTTAAAACAAAGGAAGGCATTCGACTATGGGGTTTAAGTAACCGTATGAATGTTTTGATGTTTATAGTGTAATATTTGTTGTTTAACTAATAAGAAGAGCTAATTGAGGATTGGGTTTGTATGCTAGTATTTTGTTTTGTATAGACATTTATAATAGCCGAATGAATTTTAGGATAGTAAGTCAATAAGCTTTCGGCTTTGGTATATATGTATATATATATACATGCATATTTTTGAATTGGTTAAATTGTATTGATTGGATGGCATTTTTTTTTCAAGAATAAATTCGGCCAATGAGGGGATAGTGTGTAATGTGCTTAAATTTAGAAATGTAGTTGTGCGTGTGTACCATGTTTAAAATATGTCGTTAAATTTTATAACACTGATAATATATGTGTTATCTATTATGGCCGATTGGGAATTTTAAGACAATTAAGAAGTGAGGTGCTTTAGATAAATGCATTACCGTGTGAATAAATAAAGCATTTGTGAAATTTCTTTTGAAGGAACACATTCGGTTGTGAGATTAGTGATTTTGCGTGTAAAACGGGGATAGATACATGGCTAATGTGTGTGTGTGGGTGCCGAATGACTTTATTTATGATATGGTATATTTAGCTAGTCAAAGAATTGTGGCGATGTGAGATTAATATTCATTGAACCGAATGTGTATGTGTGCATCTGTGCGTGTATATCAATATATGGTAAGGTGATTATATTTGTATCTTTTGTCTTGGTCAAGTAGAGAATGAGTGTTTGATGGAATTCAAATTTTGTTGTGTCAAGTTAAGCTCAAGAGCATAGAGGAACAGCATCGGATAAAGGAAAGGCTAAGGTGACGGAATAGGCAACTGGTCAATACTCCAAAAGACGAGGTAAGTTTTAAGTGTCTTAGCTCAATACACAACTTGATTTAACCTGATATAAACTTCTGTTATTCCCATTATTTATGGGCGACAATGTAATGGTGAAATGGGCATATAATTGAAGTTACTAGACCTAGAAAGGCTTTAGAAATAAATTTGAGGTATGGATTGCTTTCATGCTTAGTTGCCGAATATATGGAGAAATAATGTCATACTATATATGAATTTGTGAATGAGGCAAATGGTTATTATTTTGCGATGAGTTGTGCAGAAAGTATACAAGATGAATCCGAATGTGTATATATATATATATCTCAGTTTCATAGACCGGGTTAATCCCGAAGGGCTTTTGAGCCGATGTTGTATCCGGGTTAAATCCCGAAGAGCCTAAAGGCTAAAGTTATTCCGGGCTAAGCCTGAAGGGCATTCGTGCCAGTGGTTTATCCGGGTTAAATCCCGAAGAGCCTAAAGGCTAAAGTTATTCCGAGCTAAGCCTGAAAGTAAGTATGCTGGTATTATGAATTCTGATCTTAGCAAAGGTAAGATTGAGCGTATTGCTTAAACATCCAGGTACGTATTAGGTGTTAATTAAGGACTCGAATCTGTTTAAATTACGGTACATAATTCGAGTACAGCTGAATTTGTTATAATTGACCATATACTAAAGTACATCGTTATACATTCTAATATAGTTATTTCCCTCTCTTACTGTTCAAGGTTCGAAATCGGATTAGATAAATACTAAAAGATCTATGTTTTAGTTCAATAATGAGTTTTATTGACTTAAAACTTACCAAGCTTATGTTTGCTTACTTTGTTGTTTTAACTCTCTGTTTTGTAGAACACGTTCGATAGCTACGGTTTCAGGAATTTCGGGCTGAAGTCATCCGCACTATCAAAATCGTCCTTGGGTATTTTGAAACTAAACTTGTGAATGGCATGTATAGACTAGACATGTGGTTGCTATATGAGTTTGAGTTTTGAAGTTGTAATTAAATCAGCCATGCGAAAATGGCTAAACCGAACGTCTTATGTCTATGTCCATGTCTTTAAATTTGGTTGCATGATATGGAATGGCAATTAAGTCATGTGTTTTGTAAATATGTTTGAAGTAGCGTATAGCTTATATACATATAAGTGTGATCGGCCTAGGTGTTTGATTGATGAAATTGATTAAGTGTCGTTATTTCTTTTGCTACCATTAGAGTGATAGTTGCCTCTGATCGTTGAATCTATTCGTGAAGGTCGGGTAATGTCTCTTAACCCTCCGGTAACCGGGACGGGTTTAGGGGTGTTACAGGTTTGTAATGCTTATCTTGCTTATGTACTAGATACAAAAATCTCTGAATCGAAGATTGAATCAATACCAGTGGTTTGTGAATATCCAGATATGTTTCCAAAAGAGTTACTTGGGTTACCACCAGATAGGGAAGTTGAGTTTGCTATTGAATTAGTACCAGGAACATCACTGATATTTATAGCTCCATAAAGAATGGCTCCTACTGAGTTAAAAAAGTTGAAATCTCTATTTCAAGAGTTAACAGATAGAGGTCTTGCATGACCTAGTTTTTTGCCTTGGGTGCACCAGTTCTGTTCGTAAAGAAGAAAGATGGATCAATGAGATTGTGCATCGACTATCGACAGCTCAACAAAGTTACGATTAAGAATAAGTATTATCTACCGAGAATTGATGATTTATTTGATCAGCTGAAAGGAGCAACAGTGTTTTCTAAGATTGATTTGCGATCTAGTTAGTATCAGTTGAGAGTTAAAGATTCAGATGTGCCGAAAACTGCATTTAGAACCAGGTACGGACACTACTAATTTCTTGTTATGCCATTTGGGTTAACTATCGCTCCTGCAGTCTTTATGGACTTAATGAATAGAATCTTCAGACTGTATTTAGATAGATTTTTTGTTGTATTCATTAATGGCATTCTGATCTATTCTCGAGATGAGTCAGAGCACACTGAGCATTTGAGAATTGTGTTACAAACGTTGAGCCATAAACAATAGTATGCTAAATTCAAAAATGTGAGTTTGGCTCCGAAAAGTTGGGTTTTTGGGACACATTGTTTCAACGGAAGGCATCAGAGTTGATCTGAGTAAGATTTCAGCAATTATTGACTAGAAACCACTAAGAAACATATCTGAAGTCAGAAGTTTTTTAGGATTAGCTGGCTATTACCGAAGATTTGTAAAAGGGTTCTCAATGATGGCTACACCAATAACTTGTTTACTGCAAAAATATGTGAAATTTGATTGGTCTGAGAAATGTCAACAAAGTTTCGATCAGTTGAAAGCATTGTTAACTGAAGCACTAGTATTGGTTCAGCTTGAATCGGATAAAGAATTTGTGATTTTTAGTGATGCACCATTAAACGGTTTAGGATGTGTTTTAATGGAAGAAGGCAAAGTGATAGCTTATGGTTCTAGACAGTTAAAGCCGCATGAAAAGAATTATATGACGCACGACTTAGAATTGGCCACTATTGTATTCGTATTGAAAATTTGATGACATTATTTGTTTGGTGAAAAATGCCACATATTTACCTATCACAAGAGTTTGAAGTATCTGATGTCACAAAAAGATCTGAATTTGAGACAACGAAGATGGCTCAAATTGATAAAAGATTATGAGTTAGTCATTGATTATCATCCGGGGAAAGCGAATGTAGTCACAGATGTTTTGAGTAGAAAATCTTTATTTGCTTTGAGAACGATGAATACACAATTGATTTTGTCTAATGATGGTTCGATATTAGTTGAGTTAAAAGCTAAACCGATGTTTTTTCAGCAAATCTATGAAGCTCAAAAATGTGACAATGAATTGAAAGCTAAACGAGTACAGTGTTAGTCAACTTCTGATTTAGACTTTCAGATTAGAACTGATAATTGTTTGTTGTTCTGAGGTAGAATTTGTGTACCGAGAAACCTAGAGCTTATATAGAAAATTTTGAATGAAGCACACAGTAGCAACATGTCTATTCATCCTGGGAGTAACAAGATGTACAATGATTTGAGATAGTTGTATTGGTGGTCATGTATTAAGCGCAGCATTTCTGAATTTGTGTCTAGATGTTTGATCTGTCAGGATGTCAAAGCTGAACATCAAGTGCCTTCAGGACTGTTGCAGTCAGTAATGATACCTGAGTGGAAGTGGGATAGAATTACGATGGATTTCGTATCGAGATTACCCCTATCTTCAAAGAAGAAAGATGCTATCTGGGTTATTGTTGATTGTTTGAGGAAGTCTGCACATTTCATTCCAGTGTGTACAGACTTCTCTCTTGATAAACTAGCTGAATTGTATATTTCTGAAATCGTTAGATTGCACGGAGTTCCAGTCTCTATTATTTGGGATAGGGATTCGAGATTTACATCACGATTTTGGAAGAAATTGTAAGAGGCTTTAGGTCTACGGTTATATTTTAGTACTGCATTTCATCTACAAATCGATGGTCAGTCTGAGAGAGTGATTTAGATTCTCGAAGATATCCTTCGTTGTTGTGTTTTAGAATTTGAAGGCAACTGGGAAAAATATTTACCATTGGTTGAATTTACGTATAATAATAGTTATCATTCGAGCATAAAGAAGGCACCGTATGAACCTCTATATGGTTGTAATTGTAGAACTCCATTGTACTGGACCAAGCTTAGTTAGAAAAAGATTCACGGGGTTGATTTGTTCATAAAGACTGAAGAAAAAGTGAAAGTAATTTGTTACAATTTGAAAGTAGCTTTTGATCAACAGAAATCGTATGCGGATTTGAAATGTAAAGATATTGAATTTCAGATTAGTGATAAAGTATTTCTAAAGAATCACCGTGGAAGAAAATTCTTCGATTTGGTTGTAAAGGGAAATTGAGTCCGTGATTTACTGGGCCTATAAAATTATTGAGAGAATAGGGCCAGTGGCATATCGTCTAGCCTTACCATCTGACCTTGAGAAGATTCATAATGTGTTTCATGTATCTATGTTATGACTTTATAGATCAGACCCTTCGCATATAATTTCTCTGATAGAGGTTGAGATCCAGCCCGATATGTCGTATAACGAAGAACCGATCAAAATTTTAGCCTGAGAGATCAAAGAGTTGAGAAATAAAAGCGTAGCTTTAGTGAAGGTTCTTGGGCAACATCAAGGCATACAAGAAGCTACGTGGGAACCCAAAGAAGCTATGAGAAAGCAGTATCCTAACCTATTCTCTGGTAAGATTTTCAGGGACTAAAATTCCTTAGGGGGAGAGTTGTAATAGCCCGTTTTCAGTGAAATCAGAATAGTAGTTTTGGGAACACAAATCTGAGGTCAAAATATTTATTTTAATATTATATTGAGGTCTATAGTATGATAGTATGATTTCATAAAAATTTTGTTAAGAAATTTTACCGCTTGAGTGCGTTATTTGTGAAAAAGGACGAAATCGCGTAAAGTGCAAAACTTGAGTTCTATAAGTTAAATGCACAAAATGGCTATAGAATTGAAATGTATGAGTACCTGAATGGTAATTAACCCATTATAATAGTTAATGGACATTCTTGGTGTAACACCCTTAACCCATATCTGTCGCTGGAATAGGGTTACGAGGCATTACCGGGATTTACAGATCATATCTCAGATAATTTAATCCAATTACTATTCATTTTGCAAGATTAGTCAGAACGTCCCTTAAATGGACCCTCGAGGCCCAAAACATGCATTTGAGTCAATTCAAGACTAAATCGGGATCATAGGAAATTTTTCATGAAATTTCAAAACTTTTCTCACTATTAAGAGTCACATGCCCGTGTGGTATGGGACACGCTGGTGTGGTCAGGCCGTGTGGGTTCACACGCCCATGTCTCTAACCTGTGTAACTCTCTGACTTGTAACCCATGAAGAAATTAGGATCACATGGCCAAGGCACATGCCTGTGTCACTAGACCGTGTGATTAATTTAATTTTCGAAAATAGGTGTAGGTTTCACACAACCGTACCACATGCCCGTTCTTCCTGGCTTATACCTCACACGGTTGATGTACACACCCGTGTTGAGCCCATGTGCTCGATATAGGGCATTCTATTTCTCAGATTCTAGGGTGCAGAGGACACACGGCTAGTCCACATGCCCATGTACGATGCCGTGTGTCACACACGGTCTAGACACACACCCGTGTGTCTACTCGAGTGGCAAAAAATAGGCCCTTTTAAGGCCACTTTTCTCACCCTATTCATAATCAACCCGCACATAATAATACCATATACTAGTAGGACACAAATAAGCAACCAATACCAACCAAAATTTTGGTCATTCACATAGTATTTCATCTCATATAACTACTATATTAGCATTTGTTACTAGTGCACACATTTCTCATGCCAAAACCTATTTTAAGCATAACTAACATATCCATAGGTTAATACAAACCTAGTCATTTTGGTTCCTATACATGCCACATAAACTATCAAATATTTATATATGTAACGAAGTCTACCGAAAAATCTGGATAGTGTGGCTTGAGTGTGATGATCCGATCCTTCTAACCTCTTGTAAATCTACAGAGAACAAGAAGCAGCACAAGTAAGCTAAAAATAGCTTAATAATTTCACTGACTTTCAAGTTAAATCTTACCGAACATTGATCATATTATATCCAAATCAAGTGAATAAATCATTTAATCTACACTTTTCCTATCAACCACAACTCGGTTGATAATCTCATTCGTTTGAGCTCCATAACAATAATAACAAAATTCTTTCACATTTATTTCATCTGATACTTATCAAACTTGTCAATTCAAGGAACGTCTTACGAATTTGAGTACATCGTAACCAGAAGCCCAAAGGTTAAATAGAAGCACATAAGTGTTAATCGAAAACCTATAGGGGTTAAACGGAAGCTCATAAGAGCTGAACGGAAACCCATAAGGGTTGAACTGAAGTTCAAAAGAGCTAAGCTGAAACCCGGAAGGGTTAAATTGAAGCTCAAAGTAGCTGAACTGTAACCCAAAAAGGGTTAAATTGAAACTCATATGAGTTAACGAAAGCTCATAAGGGCTAAACGGAAAGCAAACACGAGAATGTGCAACAAATGCTGAACCCTCAATTTACTTGGGTAATTTATTGTCAATTCCTCTTTCACACTAAACGATTGTACTCATTTCCTGCGTTCCGTTCCTCTTCAGCACTTGATTTAATTTCATACCTTTAACATATAATTTTTTTTTCAACAATTAATATGAATAAATACTATTTACCATTCATTTAATAGTATAAAACATTAATAATTTACCATACGAACTTACCCAGAGCAATTTGTAGAAGTTGTAGAAATTTTAGGGACCATTCTGCAACTTTCTCCTTTCCACATTTATCTTCTATTTCTTAATCTATAATATAAAATTTTCCATTCAATAACATTTAATTCAATTATAATTCACTTCACAATTTAAACCCTTTAATTTTCAAAATAACATATTTACCATAAATTTTACAATTTTTACAATTTAGTCCCTACTCAATTAACCCCTAAATTGAGCTAATTTTTCTCAATTAACACTTTTTCTAGCTCTTTTAGACTACTAAACAGCCTTTGATATTTGGAATTTCAACACTAAACCCTAATTCCAAACTTTTTCATAATTAGGTTCTAAAAATCAATTTCTACTAAAATCACTTAATAAATCCATCATATAATAAAATTAAAACATCAAATCCATGCTACATCATCATAAACTTCTAGCACTCATCCATGGTAACTTTCAAAATTACCCATGGAATCAAAAACTAATGATTTAGATAATAGGACCTAGCTAATCACATTTTACAAAATTACAAGAAATAATCAAGAATTGAACTTACTTGATGCAAAATTTATGAAAAATCAGCTTAGAAAATCCTCTTATGGCATTTTTGGCTAGAAATTTGGAAGAGAACTCTAGATTTTTCACTTTGGTCTTTGTTTTATTTGTTTAATTTGCAAAATTTTCAAATTTGCCCCTATTTCACCAAAATTTCTGATTTTTCTCAGCTTATGCCACCTTAAGCATTCCTCTTTAGCTACTTTGCTCTTTTAGTCCTTCCTTATCCAACACTTAACCTATTTAATCACATTTTACAAGCTTGTACCTTATTCAATTTAGTCATTTTCATTTAATTAACTATCAAAATGTTAAAATACAACAGAAAGAGACGAAAAAGAGGCATCGAGATTACTAGGGGTGAGGTGCTCCACAAATCTGGAAAAATATTTAGGACTCCCTAATATGGTAGGCAGATGAAAGAAGGGAGGTTTTTAGAGTCTAAAGGATAAAATTAATTTGAGGATTGAAAGCTGGAGTAGAAGACTATTGTCAGAATGAGGAAATGAGGTCTTTATTAAGTTAGTGCTTCAAGCAATTCCAACTTATGCTATGTCATGTTTTCTCCTACCAAAATCTTTATGTGGGGAGTTAGAAAATATCTTCACTAACTTTTGGTGGCAGAAAGGGCAGGGAAGGAAAAGAATACACTAGTGCCAATGGAAATTTATGTGTCAATCAAAAGAGGAAAGGGGAATGGGCTTTAGAAATCTGTCGCAATTCAATATTTCATTACAAGTAAAGCAAGGGTGGAAGATTATCAATAATCAGGATTCTTTGGTTACGCAAGTATTTATAGCAAAATATTTTCCGAATGAGCATTTTTTAAATTCTCGATTGGAAAAAACTAGCTCTTATATTTGGAAAAGCATTTGGGCAGCAAAAGGTATTTTAGAAAAATGATTATGTTGGACAATTGGTATAGGTTCAAACATTTCTATTCATGCTGATACATGGATTCTAGATGCTGTTAATTTTAGATTATCTTCAGTTGTTAATACTATGAAAGATGTAAAGGTTAGTGAGTTGATCGATAATAATGCGAGAATATGGAAAATAGAACTCATAAACAATACCTTTCTAGAGGACGATGCTGGAAAAATCCTTCGGATACCTTTAGCATGCACACTTCATGATGATCTGCTTGTCTAGGGAGGTGAACATTTAGGGGAGTTCTCGGTCCGCAGCGCTTACAAACTATTACAACTATATGATGAAATTCCTAGAACTTATGCTTTACAAACCAACTACGAGAATTTTTATAAAAAACTCTGGCTCCTAAATCTAACTGCTAAAATAAAGGTTACAGTATAGAGAATTTCATGGAACTATCTGCCTATGAAGGTTAATATGCAGCACCGAAAGCTCGCCAGTAACACAAGCTGCCCCCGATGTGGAGAAAGAAATGAAACAATGGACCATATCTTTCGCGAATGTCTTGTCACAGTGGAAGTTTGGACACTATTAAATTTTCATAATATTCTTATGAACCATACCATGGATTTTTTACAGTGGATTACCTAGATCTTTGATCAGTTCACTACATTCCAGAACAAACTCTTCTATTGTGGACTCTGGGCTATCTGGGAAGAGAGAAATAAAAGAGTGCATGAATAGAAACATAGTACAGGTCAAGAAATAGCAAACTTCATCAACACTATCTTGTTGAACTTAATGGTTTAGAAAAGAAAATCCAGTAAGGTGGAAGGAGCAAAGAAGATGGACTCACTCACCTAGTGAGTTCATCAAAATTAATTTTGATAGTGCCTATGATGCGACTCATTAACAATCTGCCTCAGGAATTGTAGCCAGAAATGAAGAAGAGGTTGTCTTACTTACCTGTTCAGAGATCCACCACGAGGTAACTTCTGCCTTTGTAGCTGAAGCAATCGCATGTCGAAAAGCGGTCCAAATAGGAGTTGAACAATAATGGCCGAATATCATTATAGAAGGTGATTCCCTCACAATAATCAAGAAATGTATATCAAAGAGTCAAGATTGATCATATATTGGAGCATATATATATGATATTAAGCAGTAACTAAACAGATCTATAAGCTTCATGTTCAAACACACACCAAGATCTGTAAATGCTCTCGCACATATATTGGCAACAGAAACTCTAAAAAGGAAGAAAGAGATGAACCTAAAGATGATGGTCCCAGGGTATGCTAAAAATCAATGAAGGATCGACTGGAGAAAGGAACCAGATTGATAAGAGAATGGGGAAGAAGAGAACTGAGAGGAAAGGAAAAAAGAGTAGATGATTCGATTTTAGAAGAACAACTTTCCCAAAAACTGAACCGTCAAGAGCAAAGAAAGAAATGAGACTCAGATGACAAGACAGGGTTTAGCAATTTCTGATTGGTCATTAATTAGATGTAATTATTATGAATTCTAGACTATTCGGTAAAATATCTAGATTTTTTCTTAGTTTTGGGCCACTTTTGAGTTGGGTCATTTATTAGTTGTTCATTGTTTTGCTGTTTATTTTTTGGGTTCATACTATGTACTTTTATTTTTGTTAATAATAAGCCTAGTCTGAAGTTTTCAAAAAAAAACTTATTAATACTCCATAAATATTTTTATTTATGGCTTGGTTTATGCTTTCGAGGTCTCGACACCTCGTTTTTAACCCAATTTTCCTAATAATTTCTTTTAAATCAAAAAATTCACTAATTTAAAAATATTTCTAAAATCCCAAATAACTCCTAACTATTAATTAAATAATTTTTCTAACTTTTTCGTCAGATCTAGTGATCTCGAATCGCTGTTCCGATACCACTAAAATCTAGGCTTTTACACTTGGACATGGGTTAGGTACATTTCAATGTTTTATAATAAGGTTAAAAAGGTAAATTAGTAAATAAGTTAATTAAATTAAAGAAAAAGCCAAAGCATCATCTTTCTATTTTCATCTTTGCACCGAAAATAAAGCTAAGAAACTCCACTAAAGAGGTTTCAAGGTTCAGCCAAGTCCTTTCTTGCATGTAAGTATAATTTAGCTTTGTTTAATGATTTTTATGTTTTTGAGGCCGTTGTAGCTTAATCTAGCTAGCCCAGGACTAATTTGCAAAACTGTTAAAGAGTTAAGGTTTTTCCATTGATGAATATGTGTGAGTTTTGAAGTTTCATGATAGATAACATTTGTTAAGGGATTTTGAATGAAATTGCAAATTAGGGGTAAATGGAGAAAAGTAAAAATTATGTGGTAAATATGTGAAATAATGAAAAATATGAGCTATTATGGGCTTAGGTGAGATTCAGCTAGCATGGGTGTGGATTAAATTGCATGAATTTGTATTTTTATGAGATAAAGACTAAATTATAAGGAAGTCAAATGTTTAGGGGTAAAATGGTAATTTTTTCATAATATAAAGTTGGATTTAATTGAATATAATGACAATTAAAATAGTTCAATTTGATTATATAGATCAAGCAAAATGAAGTACGGAACTAGATTGAGGAAATGACAAAGTTATCGAGTAAACGATCATTTTTCGTCATTTTAATTCGAGGTAAGTTCGTACGATTAATAAGCATTAATTTGTATTTCTTTAAATACTTAATTGATATAATTGTGATGATACGAGACCATGGAAATTATAGACAAGATATTGGCAAGTAAATGGATCCCGGTTGAACTTTAGGAATATATAGGATACAAATGACATGTCATTAAGGGTTACCATGTTTATATGTTATGGGTGCTGGTCCTGTACGTTCTACCGGTGGCTGAGTTTTCTAGCATATGTTGCGGTTACTCGACAGCTTGTGTGAGCAGCACCGTGTAATTTTGACTTGAATGATAGCTTATGTGAGTAGACCTAGAGATGGCTCGAGAGTGAGCATCTATATGAGATATGCGATAAAGGCGGTTTAACCACGTATATGGCACTTAGTGTGCAAGATTCTCGAGTATCCGATAGTATTCCAAATGGTTCAATGAGCACATATGATGGTACGAGAATATAAGAAATGATACGAGCCAGTTTAGGCATTCATTAAAGTATGATAAGTAAGTTGTAGTGGATGTATTCATTCATGACTAACATGGTTGTGATTATGTGCTAATCTTTGGATTGATTGAAACTTACCTATGTTTACCTATGTTTCCCTAAATTATGGATGAATGGTATATTGTACTTATTAGTCATACGAGCTTACTAAGCTTAATACCTTACTTTGTTTTCTTTTCTTCAGATTGGAAGTTATCGGAGATCTCATCACACTATCCAACATCTATTTTGGTACCCATGAATTATGAATTTTGGTTATATGGCATGTATAGGTCTTTTGGCTAATGTAGCCTATACGTCTTGATGAGTTTTTGGCCATTTGAATTGACTTGTAAAGTGGTCATATATTTTGATTTGTATATATATATAAATGGCCTTGTGATATGTGGTGTATAGTTGTTAAATGAATAACTTGCTTGTGACATTGTGTTTTGGCACCAAATGGTTGGAATTGAGATGAGTATGCATGTTAAGTTTTAGGTATAATGTCTCATATATATAATTGATCATTTAGGTAGAGTTTGGAAGTATATTTGGTATGCTTTAAAGTGGTAAAATGAATGTGCTTATGGATATCATGTTGTATGTGTGGATATTGCATGATATTGGTTGGTTTGAATGCCTATTTATGTTATGGTTATATGCCAATTGAAGAGTTTAGGTTCATACAAGTTTGGGTGAGAAATGTGGCTTAGAAAATAGCTTATTTTCGTCCACACGGGCAGAGACACGGGTGTGGTGACATGGTCGTGTGTCCCCTGTAGTTTTTAATGAAAGTAAGTCAGTGAGTTACATGGGCTAGTTACACGAGCATGTGGTTGGCCGTGTGACCCAAGTTAGTGAGTTACACGGGGTCGGACACAGGCTGAGACACAGCTATGTGATCTCATTTCGAATGTCCACACAGCTCGTGACACGGGCATTTCTTTTAGCCGTGTGAGACACTCGGCTCGGACACACGGGCTTGATCCCCGGTACTTTGAAAATTTTTCAATGTTTTCCCAAAATTTCTATGAGTTCGTAATTTAGTCCCGAGTTATTTTTAATGCTTGTTTTGGGCCTAGAGGGTGCGTGTTAGGGACTATATGATTGTATGTGAATGATTTACTGTAAATTGGAAAATACATAGGATTTTTCCAATATAATTCATCACCTTTTTACTTAAAATTGTTGTTAAAACCAAGTAATTGTTTAATAAATCAATGAAATATGTGAAAATATGAAATTACGACATAGAAATTATTAAAATATGATTTTATGCTTTATTATATAGTTTTCATGCATGAAATGGCTTATTTTATATTAATTTAAGCATGTTGTATTTTTTAAGTTATAAAGTGGGCCATGCATGACTTAATTAGATAATAAAATATAAATTTATATTTAATAATTTATTTATATATATTTCATTAATAAAATGGGTTGTAATTAATTAATTAAAGTGGCTAAATTGCATTATTTGGTCCTTTACCTTTCTGCTATTTTTGGATAGGTTGTAGAACTTTATTTTAATTACAAAGCCGTCCAAATTAGGACCAATTCAACCCATAATTTCGTCTGCACATGGATGCTAATAAATCAAGTTTTGGTTTAATTACATAAGGTCCCTGAAGATTTGAAGAAATCAAAGATTTACCTGAAGATTTGCTGGTGATCGAGTCTTGATCCTAAGCTGATATGGCACTTGAATCAAGTAAAAATTAGCCACATTACCAAAACTCATGGCCGGCCACACTTGGGAGAGTTTTAAGTGGATGAACACTTCTATTTTTGGCAAACTAACACCATAGCCTCACTATAAATATGACCCCTCTCCTCACTTCTCAATCATCCCTCACTTATTCATCTTTCTCTCATTTCTCATTTCTCTCAACGCTCTTTTCTCCCCACGCCATCCATTATCCTTGCATAAGGATTTTAGCTTTAATTTAGCCTCTCAAGAGCCTTTGGTCGGCCACCTCACAGAGCCATCAGCAAAGGAGTAAAGCAAAGGAACGGAGGAGCCCTCGTTGTTCAGAGTTTTGGGTGACAACCACTTTGAAATTGGGTTTAATCTTTTCTTTTCTTTTATTCAAGAATGTTTGCTATGTGTTCATTGCTCTTGTTTTCAAAAATGATAGCTTAATTTTATTTAAGCTGGGATGATTATTTTTTATTAAATAATATTTTTTAATTTCATGCTTATAACGTTTGTGCCTCAATTGATCATGTTTTCAATTAAAATAAAGTTTGTATTTCATTCATACGTGATTGGAATGCACCTAAATTAGCTGAGTGATCCTGACCAGACGACGACTAATGGACGCATAATTGAAATGTGCATGCTCAATTTAGATCCTGACCCAATTAAATTGTAGGTTGCATAACAACCCTGACCTCTGCATAGTTTTTAGATTTGTGTGATTAAACTGTTTCAAACCTGACACGTCCCTGTTCCCTCACACGAATACTAAGAAACCCTTAGTAAATAAGGATCAATAAAATGTATATTTACAAAGTAAAGGATTCCGAAAGGACCTAACATGGTTTCTAAACTCATGAAAGATCGAGTTGCCATGTAATGTTTTTCCGAATGTTATTAAGCATGTTGTTAATAAATTGATTTTAATTAAAGTAATTATCCTAGCTTATTTATGTTATAATTGTTGCATATTGTGTTTAATTCTGCTAAAATCCATTTCATTCATATAGTTGCATACTTAGGAATATTTACATTAGGGATCATTGCATTTAGTTCATTATATTTAATTTTAATCAATTCTTTTGAATCAAATTGTGTTTTTTCACTAAGTTGTTAATATAATTTCATAATTAATTGACTTAGCACAAATACGATCCTTGTGGAGATGATAACTCTATACTTACTTATTACTTGAACGACTGTGTACACTTGCACAAACCCCAGCGTTACAAGTTTTTGGCGCCATTGTCGGAGATTGTTAACTGTCACCATAGTCAGTTTTTGTGAAATTATTTACTTTCAATTTGGTTTATTTCTGACATTACTAACTTATTCTTTTTAATTCTGTGATTTCTTTTCAGGTTTTTATAAGCATAGATCGGATTATCGATTTACTCCCAGTGAACCTTGAAATTAAGAGAACCTTCCGACAGAGAAGGCGTGAACGAACAGCTCAAAGACTAAATGAGATGGACCTTGGAAATCAGAATCAAGACCAAGGTAATGAAGCCGATCATGTGTGAAATCCCATCCTTATTGCCGATGATAGGGATCGATGCATTAGACAATATGCTGTGCCACTATTCAATGAGTTGAATCCAGGAATCAGAAGGCCAGATATTGAGGCAACCCAGTTTGAATTGAAACCAGTGATGTTTCAAATGCTACAAACGGTGGGCCAATTCAGTGGTATCCCATGGAAGATCCACATCTCCACCTTCGATTGTTTATGGAGGTGAGTGATTCATTCAAGATAGCTGGAGTGACTGAAGACACACTAAGGTTAAAGTTGTTCCCATACTCGTTGCGAGATCGAGCACGAGCATGGCTCAATTCCTTGCCACCAAGTTTCATATCCACATAGAAAGAATTAGCAAATAGATTTTTGGTTAAGTATTTTCTGCTTAGCAAAAATGCTAAGCTAAGGAATGAGATCACAACTTTTCAATAATTGGATGACGGGTCTTTGTATGAGGCTTGGGAGTGATTCAAGGAGTTACTTCGCAAGTGTCCTCATCATGGGATTCCCCATTGCATCCAGTTGGAGACATTCTATAATGGTCTCAACGCACATACAAGATTGATGGTAGATGCTTCTGCGAATGGTGCAATTCTGTCTAAGTCTTATAATGAGGCTTATGAGATCATCGAGAGGATCGCAAGCAATAACTATCAATGGCCAACAAATCAAATAGCTTCAGGAAGACGTGCAGCTGGAGTTCATAAAGTTGACGCCCTAACTTCGTTATCAGCTCAGGTATCGTCTATTTCCTCTATGTTAAAACAATTTACCGCTAACAGTTCTAATAATTTTACAGCTCAGCCGCCAAGTCAGTTTGAAGTAGTTTCTTGTGTGTACTGTGAGGAGGGTCATTCTTTTGAGAATGTCTATCGAATCCCGAGTTAGTGTACTATTTGGGGAACCAATATTAGAATAGGAGTGGACAAGGAATTCAATCCAACTTCTACAATCCTTCATGGCATAATCATCCTAACTTTTCTTAGAGTAATCAAGGAAATGGACCGAACAACTTTATGCAGTAGAGACCCCACCAATCTCAAAGATTTAATCAGTAAGCTCCAAAACCAGTTCAAGCAGAGTCATTGTTGAAAGCATACATGGCAAAGAATGTCGCTTTGATCCAAAGCTAAGCAGCAACACTGAAAAATTTGGAAAACCAAATGGGTCAGTTAGCTACGGAGCTTTGTAATAGAATGCAAGGAACCTTACCAAACGACACTGAGAATCCAAGAAACTTGGGTAATGAGCATATCAAGGTAGTAGCGTTGCAAAGTGGTAAAGTTTTAGAACCCCGAGTGATTGATGTTGAAGATAAACTTATCGAGAATGAGGAAAGTCAACCAACTGTTGAGGTTCCCACACCAAAAGAGTCAGAACCTGCAAAGACTGACAAGGTAAATCCTAACTTAGTGAATTCAGATACTTTAGCATTTCTTTTGGATGCAGATTTACCTACTCAGAAGAGTTGTCCAGTCCAACCTAAAGTTCCATCACTTCTATATCCGCAAAGATTGCAGCAACACAAGCAGAAACATGAGGTGCAATTCAAGAAGTTTATCGATGTTCTGAAGCAGTTACACATCAATATCCCTTTGGTGGAGGCTAGAACAAATGCCAAATTACGTGAAGTTTATGAAGGATATACTATCCAAGAAGAACAACTAAGTGAGTATGAGACTGTTGCTTTGATGAAGGAGTGCAGTGCGTTCCTGCAGAACAAGCTACCACCGAAGTTGAAAGACCCATAAAGCTTTACAATACCCTGTAACATTGGTGAATCTTACTGTGGTAAAGCTTTGTGTGACGTAGGAGCGAGTATCAACTTGATGCCTAAGTCTATTTTCAAAATGCTAGGGGTAGGTGAAGTAAGACCTACAACTGTGACGCTTTAGCTAACGGATCGATCTTTAGCATATCCCGAGGGAAAGATCGAGGATGTTTTGGTAGGAGTCGACAAATTTATTTTTCCAGCTGACTTCATTATTTTAGATTTTAAAGCAGATAAAGAAGTGCCGATCATTCTCGGGAGGCCTTTCTTGGCCACGAGAAGAACGTTAATTGATGTGCAGAAAGGCAAATTCACCATGCAAGTTCAAGACGATCAGGTAACTTTTAACATTTTTAAAGCAATGAAATTTCCCGATCCAACAGAAGAGTGTTCAGTTATGGAAGAAATAGAAACCTTGGTTTCTATGGAAAGCAATTTTGAAGAAGATCCATTGGAGAAAGCCTTAGCGTTTGACCATTTGGAGGATGAAGAAGGTGAAGAGAAAATGGCTTTGATGGAAGCCAATCTGAGAAAGTTTACTCAATCTACACGATTTAAACCGTTGGAGTTAGAAGTCAAATAATTCATACAGCCCAAGTTGTCAGTCGAAGAACCACCTAAACTCGAACTAAAGGTACTCCCTTCCCATTTGAAATTTGTCTACTTAGGTGATTGTTCTACTTTGCCTGTGATTATTTCAGCAGAACTGACAAAAGATCAAGAGGAGCAACTAATTGCTGTTCTAAAGAAATTTAAGAAAGCAATTGGTTGGACTATAGCTAATTGATGGGCAAAGGAGGCTCAATCCTATTATAAAGAAAGTTGTGAGAAAGGAGATAATCAAATGGTTAGATGCAGGAATCATCTATCCTATTTCAGATGGTTAGTGGGTAAGTCTGGTGCAGTGTGTACCGAAGAAAGGTGGGATCATCATTGTTGAAAATGAGCGTAACGAGTTGATTCCAACGAGAGTAGTTACTGGGTGGAGGATATGTATTGATTATAGAAAGCTAAATAAAGCCACTCGGAAGGACATTTTCCGTTGCCTTTTATGGATCAGATGTTAGATCGGCTGGCAAGTAACGAGTTCTATTGTTTCTTAGATGGTTATTCGGGATATAACCAAATAGTTGTAGCTCTGGAGGACCAACATAAAACAACTTTTACTTGTCCATACGGTATGTTTGTTTTTAGGCGAATGCCTTTCGGCTTATGCAATGCACCTGCAACATTTCAACAATGCATGATGGCAATATTTACTGATATGGTTGAAAATTTTGTTGAGGTTTTCATGGATGATTTTTTTGTTTTTGGTAACACTTATGGTACTTGTTTGAGTAATTCGGCTAAGGTACTGAAGAGATGCAAAGAGACGAATCTTGTCCTTAATTGGGAGAAATGCCATTTTATGGTTAAAGAAGGGATTGTCTTAGGGCATAAAATCTCGAAGAAAGGAATTGAAGTCGATAAAGCAAAGGTGGACGTAAATGAAAGACTGTCGGCACCAGTCAATATGAAAGGAGTTAGAAGTTTTTTAGGCTATGCCGGGTTTTACCGAAGGTTTATCAACTTTTCGAAAATTTCTAAACCATTGTGTTTGTTGTTAGAGAAAGACACAGTGTTTGATTTCAATAAAGCATGTTTGGAAGCTTTTGAAGATCTGAAAAAATGGTTAATCTCAGCCCCAATAATTGTTAAACCTGATTGGAACTCACCTTTTGAGTTGATGTGCGATGCAAGTGATTATGCTGTTAGAGCTGTGATGGGTCAAAGAAGAAACAAAGTCTTTCACCCTATTTTCTACGTAAGTAGAACCTTGATAGGAGCCTAACTCAATTATACGGTAACCAAAAAGGAACTCTTTGCTATAGTTTTTGCTTTTGACAAATTTTGCTCATATCTTATAGGTATTAAAGTTATAGTATTTACTGACCATATGGCCATTAAATACTCACTCACAAAGAAAGATGCAAAACTAAGGTTAATTCATTGGATACTTTTACTCCAAGAATTTGACCTTGAGATCTAAGACAGAAAAGGTGTCGAGAATCAAGTAGCTGATCATCTGTCAAGGTTGGAGCAAGATGAGGCAACTCAATCACATGTGCCAATCAACGAGAACTTTCCGGATGAACATTTATTCGAGATAAACTGAATTCATGAAACACCTTGGTTTGCTAATTTTGCCAATTATCTTGCATGTGGAATAATTCCTCGAGAAATGACATACCAACAAAGGAAGAAATTCTTTCATGGTAGTCGGTATTATTTTTGAGAGCATCTATTTTTATTTAAACAGTGTAGATAATATAATCCGAAAGTGTGTAGCCGAAAGTGAGATTGTCGAGATCTTATATCACTGCCATTCATCTCAAGTGGGGGACACTTTGGTGGTTCATGAACTGCAGCGAAGATTTTGCAAGCAGGTTTTTTTTGGCCTATATTATTTAAAGATGCCTACGCTTATATGAAGAACTGTGATAATTGCCAGAGAACCGAAAATATACCAAGAAGGAATGAGATGCCCTTAACAAACATTTTGGAAATTGAAATATTCGACGTATGGGGTATTGACTTCCTAGGCCCGTTTCCTTCTTCGTATAGAAATAAATATATTTTAGTTGTTGTGGATTATATGTCCAAGTGGGTTGAAACTGAAGCATACCCTACTAATGATGCTAAGGTAGCCATGCGATTCCTACATAAGCATGTGTTTACACTGTTTGGGACACCAAGAGCTATTATTAGTGATGAAGGTTCTCATTTTGTGAACAAGTGGCTTAAGTGGTTACTGCTTATCACCCCTAGTTCAATGGGCAAGTTGAAAGAGTGAACCGTGAAATCAAAGGTATCCTTGAAAAGGTAGTACACCCTAGTAGAAAACATTGGTCTCGAAAGCTCGATGATGCATTATGAGCTTATCGAACAGCATTAAAGACACCGTTAGGAATGACTCCTTATCGGTTAGTTTTTGGGAAGGCATGTCATCTGCCATTAGAGTTGGAGAATAAAGCTCACTGGGCTTTAAAGAAGTTGAACTTTGACCTTAAGAAAGCTGGTGAGAGAATAATGTTACAATTGGATGAGTTTGAAGAGTTGAGGTTGTTTTCCTATGAGAATGCCAAAATGTGTAAGGAAATATCAAAAAGATGGCATGATAGTCATATACAACCTCGTGAGTTTAAAGAAGGTCAGAAGGTGTTGTTATTTAATTCAAGGCTAAAGTTATTTCCTGGAAAGCTGAAATCCTGATGGAAAGGACCCTATGCCATCTACCGAGTATATCCTTATGGAGTTGTTGAATTATACAACAATTATGGAGGTACGTTTAAAGTTAATGGTCAACGTCTCAAACATTATTGGGATGGTGAAGTTGAGCGAGTTGAATCCTCGTTCAAATTAACAGACCCTTGATTTTTCATGAACTCAATTTGTAAATAAATAAATAATTAGACTGTATTTTCTTAATTTAATACATTTAATTAATTCTGTCTAAGGAGATTGGAATTTAAGCGGGACCGCTATGACCCCTCCAACCTTTTCTGGGAATTAATTTAATGTAATTTATTGAGAAGAAATTTTCTAATTAAGTTTTAAATTTTTTTAAGTTTAATTTATTTTGTGTTAATTTTAAATTTTTATGTTAATAAAGGGGGTCAAATTTGGCCCAAGTACTAATCAGTTTGTTTTGTTAGTAAGTCTGTAAATAAAATCTGAATTTGAGGCCCAAGATAGCAAAAAGAGGAGGTAAAATCCACACCTATGGCCGCCTATTCCATTGCTTACCGCCCAAGTAACCCTAATGTAGCTAAATTCTTGCTACATGTTGCCCTAGTTTTCTCCTATTTAAACCCCTCTTCATTCTACTATTTTTCATATCCCTCAAGCGGTTCACTTAAACCTAAAAGTTCCTAAATTCCCTTCTTGTGCCGCTAGCCTCAAATCCCGAAAGAAAACCCTAGTTTTCCTTTTCCCTTTTGCCAATACGATCTAGTGACGCCACAAGGAATTTGCCGGATCATCGACATCGCCACCACACGTAGTCATTATCAATGCTGTACACCAACATTGCCACCACACATCATCATCGCTACTGCAATTTCTTTACCGTTGCAAGGTTTGCTGAAGTGAGTCCTACCACTTTGCCAATTCTTTTTTTCCCTTTGTGCCGAAACTTTGCCGAATTTTCGGGAAAAGATATCATGTCTCACAAAAGAACTAAATCGTCAAAGACTACTCCTGAAAACCTGACTTTGATTGATAAAGAAGTGAAAGAGAGATTTGATTCAATTTTCAAGTATCAACCCATGATGTCAGAAAAAGGGTTTAACTTGAAGAGCAAGGATGTGATGGTTGTTCCTGTGTCGATAAGAAAAATAATCAATCCTCTCAAGTGGGAGCAATTTTGTGATGCTCGTTCACTTTCTGATGATGAACTAGTTCGAGAGTTTTGTGAAAGTTTGACTACACAAGATGCTACAGAGGTTATCGTTCGAAAGAAAAAGGTACCTCTTACTTCCAAGTCCATCAATGATTTGTTTAACTTACCTGATATTGAAGAAGATGAGTACTCTCCTATGATGAACAACATCAATTGGGATTTTCTTCAACAAGTGCTTGATGTTGTGACAAATCCAGGATCCCAATGGATTATAAGAAAGTATGGGAGCCATTCTTGCTGAAGGGAATACCTAAAACCAGTAGGAAAGGTATGGTTTTATTTCGTTCGCTACAGTTTTATGCCTATCTCACATAGTTCCACCATCTCGATGGAACGGATGCTCCTGTTATATGCTACCTTGACAGAAAAGTCCATTAATGTCAAGAAAATTATTCTCAAAGAGATTTATGACTGTGCTAAAAAGAAGACAGGAGGTGCCTACTTCCCATCGTTAATCACTTTTGCTTAAGGGCCCGTGTTAAAACACAAGCAAATTTGAAGGGGCAATATGTTCAAGGGTGTATTACAAGTCATGATCTTGAAAGGTTAGTAGAGAAGGTGCATGAGCTGAACCAAGGTGAGCAAGAAGAGCCAACTGAGCCAGAATCCAAGGAGTCAACAAATGCAACTAAAACTGAAGCTAATTTAGTTACAGAGACTGAAGAAGAAGAATCTAATACGGAACCGAACAATCCTAAGCTAGTTGAAAAATCTTCAGACCCTAAACCTAGGGTTGGGCCAGAAGAAGAACCAGTCAAGGCAAGTGTTGAGCCTAAATTTACAACTCCAATGTCGACTACTGCAGGTACTTTAAAGAAATCAGAGTTGTCGATTATGATGGATATGTGCAAATTCATGCACAAACAACATCAAACTTACTAGAAATATGCAAAAATTAGAGATGATTCAATTCAGAATACTTTTAAGAATATAACTAACACTTTTTTCATAAGTTCCTAGATGCTATCTTTGAGACATGGATAAAAGAAACTGAAGATACAAGTGGAGATGGAGCCTAAGAAGACAAGGGGATGAATCAGAAAATAAAAGGAGAGATTCTTGTCTTGTTATTTAATTATTTTTAGGTCTTTAGGATTTTATTTCTTTAGTGATTAGGATTTAATTTTTGCAAAATAAAACATAGCAAGCATGAATAATCACTTATTTAGGAAGAAAAAGACTAAGTAATGTGGTAATGAGAATGAACATGTCTAGGATTGGGTTATGAGGAAAAACTTGGTATTTAAGCAGTCTTAATGACTCACCTCTCTTTCTTTTCAACCCTACCTGGTGTTCAGTTTTCATTCATTACTTTATTCTTGCAATGAGGAGATTGCTTCTTTTTAAAAGGGGTAAGGTAAATAAATTTGCTCAATTTTTTTTAAGTATGTTTTAATCATTTCTTTCATAAATATATTTTAATAAATGAATGTTTAGAGAAATTTTTTTTAATAAGATAGTTTGTATGCAAGCATGAGTGATGATTTTATCTGAGCAATTGAATGTTATCATGAAGAATGGAATGTTGGTAAGATCTTAGTCTTAGGTAATGTTTGCCATGAAAACCTAGTTTCTTTTGAGATTAGACATGCATGAAGGTTTATATCTTTAGAATTGATTTAATGACTTTCTTGAGGTGAAATCCTAGGAGACATGAGAATCTAAAATGATATAGGCACCATTTCTTTGGAATGTTTGAGCCTTTCAAGCCAACCTTATGATATTAGACCCTTGAAACTTTAATTTTGAGCTTAATGGCCTGTTTATTGCACTGAACCTATATTACAAGCCATATTTCCGTCTTTTGAAGTTACCCTAATTTTTTGCACCTATCTTAACTAAAGTTGTATTGGTAATCAATATTTGAGGAAAATTTCAGAAGATATATGTGCTCATGCTTAAAAAAAACACTCACAAACATCGAAAGAGTGAAGAAGAGTTTTTCAGTATGAGCATATGTTCAAAATAAGTTTGGGGGTGTTCCAAAGGTTCGTTTAAAGAAAAAGGTTCAATTTCGAGAAAACTAAGACAAAGTTAAAGGTCCAAAATATCCCATCTTTTAAATCCCTACCTTTAACCGAGCCCTATTACAACCTTATAAAAGACCTATTGATTTGATAATTATGTCACCTACATTAGTGGAGAGAAAGTACTAAGTCCAACATATGAAGATCATAAATAAGCCTTATGGTTGTTTTGCTGGATTGATGAGGAATTATGTTGTACGAAGAATATTATCTTTGGCTGTGGCATACATACATACTATGATTCATGTTGGCATATCTTGAAACTTAGTATAAAATTTTCAAAATGTTTGCATATGAGTTACTTGTTAATAAAGAAGATCCGTGAACATGAATTTATTGATGCATGATTATGGGACAAAGATTGATGCTACTTACACTTTTAGCAAAATTTGCCTTAGCAAACCTTGTGCTGTCCATGAACATTACTCGGGACGAGCAATGATTTAAGTTTGGGGGTGTGTAAACTGGAAAATATATAAGATATTTCCTATATAATTCATCACCTTTTTACTTAAAATTGTTGTTAAAACCAAGTAATTGTTTAATAAATCAATGAAATATGTGAAAATATGAGATTAAGACATATAAATTATTAAAATATGATTATATGCTTTATTATATAGTTTTCATGCATAAAATGGCTTATTTTATATTAATTTAAGCATGTTATATTTTCTAAGTTATAAAATGGGCCATGCATGACTTAATTAAATAATAAAATATAAAGTTATATTTAATAATTTATTTTTATATATTTCATTAATAAAACGGGTTGTAATTAATTAATTAAAGTGGCTAAATTGCATTATTTGTTCCTCTACCTTTCTGCTATTTTTGGATAGGTTGTAGAACTTTATTTTAATTACAAAGCCGTCCAAATTAAGACCAATTCAACCCATAATTTCGGCTGCACATGGATGCTAATAAATCAAGTTTTGGTTTGATTACATAAGGTCCCTAGTAGCCTAGGCATATTTTGATGCGATCATGTAAAAAACATCTTTGAATTCTTGGAATAACTCAATGATGTCTCACTTTGTCTTTGTAGTGGTGCAGGCTCCGATCTTTGCCTCTTTCTCGTCTCGTAGGCTTACTGTTCACTGAGTCTTTGTAAGGTAGGATTTGTTTTTCATATTGTTCTACCATCCTTAACAAATCAGGAGATAGGTTACAAACTCTGTCACCTTCAAAGTCCTGAGATCCCCCTAACCACATATCTTACTCGAAAGGAGATTCTGGATCAATAGCAGCGTCGCTCATGTCATTGATATTTGGGGACCTATTATAGGTACGAAGGTAGATTTCAGAGAATAAATGAATCTAAGAATGATTATTTGTATGGTATGATCACGAATGAAGAATAAAAGAATATTTGAAAGAAAGTCCAAAGAACAAAAGAATCTATAAATGGAAAGAATAAAAGAATATTTGCTCAAAAAGATCCATTTAATTGAAATAAAGATTTTGGACACAAGCTTATTTCACAAAAGGATTCTTATTGCCTCTAGGCTTAAAGCAACAAGCGTGTTGTGAATATTACTCTAAATTAGCTCTAAAAATACAGGGGTCTCTTCCACAATCCCAATGGTCAAAACACTCCCAAGTATGTAAGGGCAGATGCTCGGAAAATTCTATTCCCCGTCGTTAATGTTTAGATTCCCCGATATTCTTTTCGAGCTTTTGACTTCTTCAAGGAATCGCAACTCTCTTGCCACCTCCTTCAATTATCGCATTTACTGCCTTTTCAGAGTGATTAGGTTCTGATGAATCATCGAGCTTCACAATCCCCATTGTAATGAACCTTTTGACCAACTTTTTCAATATGGTGTAGTTTTCGGTTGAGTGTCCTATTATTCCCGTATGGTACTCGTATTGGGCACTCGCATCATACCATTTCAGGAATGGAGGTTGCACGAGTTCTGAGTAAAATGAAGATACCACATGCATATCAAACAGATTCTGATACAACTCCTTATACGTCATCAGGATGGCTGTGAATTGGAGCCTTTCTGTATTTGGCATCAAGTTGGGTTCCTGCCTTGAAGAGCCTTGATAGCTAGTGGTTACATCCCTCAGCTGGCCTACAGTGACCGATTTGGAATGCATGCTCAGGATATTCACTTCATTTTCCCTATTTCTCGGGGTTGTTCTTTTGGCGTTTTCTCCCGCGTCTATCTTCCCACTCCTTACCGCATTTTCAATCATCTCTCCGGATATTACTATATCTAAAAATCTCATGGTAGCGCTTCCCAACATATGGTTAATGAATGGGGAATTTAAAGTATTGATGAAAAGTATAGTGGTTTCCTTTTCCAGAAGAGGTGGCTAGACTTGTGTTGCTACCTCTCTCTATCTTTGGGCACACTACCTGAAGGTCCTAATTTGTTTCTTTTCCATATTCTGCAGGGTAATTCTGTCGGGTTTCATGTCTGTTACATAGTTATATTGCTCCATGAAAGCCTTGCCAAGTCCTTCTACAAATGGATTTTGGCACGGCTTAACTGGTTGTACCATTTAGCTGCTGACCCGATCAGACTGTCTTGGAAGTAGTGGATTAATAGCTGGTCATTATTAACATATCCTGTCATCCTTCGACAGAAGATCGTGATGTGAGCTTCAAGACAACTAGTCCCTTTGTACTTTGCAAACTCTAGAGTCTTGAATTTTAGCAATAGCACTAGATCTGGGACCCAAACTCAGATCTTTGGCGTCAACCCCGCAATGGTAATTGGCATTCTCCATTCCTCTAAGTTTTTCCTCCAAACATCTGTATTGATCTTCAAGTTGTTTTGGCAGTTTCACCCTTGCTTTTTCTATTTTTTGCCATTTTGTCTAAATTAGAAACTACAAGATTGATCGTTTTTCCTCCAAACACCTGTATTGATCTTCAAGTTTTTCCTCCAAATGCCATTTTGCCATTTCAAGCTGATCTTCAAGTTGAGGTTTGATAACGATGGGTACCCCTTGCAGATGCGCGTCTAGTCGGGTCTGGATGCTTATTGGGGTAAAACCTGAGGGATAGATATGCTCTTCATTATCATCCCCATTGTTGACCACTGGGCCTTTCCTTCTTTCAAGCCCCCAGCTAGTAATTGGGTCAACTGATCCATCATATTCCTTTGGGACTCCAGTATTTAGTCCCTTATGTCTTGCTGGATCTTGGCCAGTTGCTCTTGCATTTGCATTTGTAACTAGTTTGCATCTCTCTTTGAAATTGTTCTAGTCTTTCCAACCTCTGGTCCATATCTTTTGTTTTAGCACAAGTACCATAACGATACTTAGTCGATAGACTTTTGTCGGTTCCCAGGTTAACTGAAATAATTTTATCTAATTAGGGTCCTTTTGTGAAAATCTAATGCATATGATGAAATGCAATGCAAATAAATGAAATCAATGTAAAAAGAAAGAGAGACGTTGATTCTGAATTCAATTCCATTAGAACAACTTTTTTAGAAAACAAATTTCTTTACATAAAACGGATATTTATACGGCCTTGCCCTCATATTCCAGGCGAAGACATCGATCCCTTTCTTCGTATCCGGATGTTAAGGTCAAATCCCACAAACTTTCTAATGGAGGCCTCTACTATCTCCTTTTGCTTAATCTGAGTTGTGACCCATTGCTCACTTATCCCCGTGATGCCTGTTAGTTTCTTTAAGAAAGTCAAGACGTGATGGCTTTTGGATAATCTTTGTCATCTTGAATCCATGGGCAACAAAGCAAAGTCATATATTCCTCCACGGGCTATCAGCCTTTTCGCGTTGTGTTTACTCAGAGCATATTTAGACAGCTATATTATATTCCATTTTATCAAGAAATCTATTTTCCATGACAAGCTTTTCTATTTAGCAATCGAATTTGAATCAACATCTCCTTTCTATGATGAAAATGCAATACAATTATAACAAAAGAAAACACATTAACACAGGAGAAATATATAACAAAATAGAGAACCTATCCGGGTGACCACTAAGGTTTGGCGTGGCTCTACCTAGGGTAGGCTCTTAGGGCTCTCTATATGCAGTTCAGCTCTAAGGCAAGGGTACTCGAACCTGTAGATTCCTCAATCCTCACCCATTATAGGCTCATACAGATCGAGTTCAATTTAGCGGAATACATTTCACTATGGCTACACGGAGATGAAAATCTCACGAAGACAAAGGTACGGATGTATCCCGAAAGCGATCCACTATCCTGCACGGAGGTGAAAACCTCACGAAGGAATAGCTTCTCACTCCCAGTTATAAAGGTATAACCAAGCGGTCATTATGCAATATGATGCAAGAGTATACTAATAGACTCGAACCACAGTAAACATATGAAATGACACAAACAAATGCCATAAAAGGATCGTAGATTTTTAAATCAGATTTACAATTTTTGACAAAAGGACAGAAAATAATCAATTTATGGCTTGACTCTCTTATTGGTCCCCAATAGAGTTGCCAAGCTGCCGAAACCATTTTTTATTTATTTTGCAAAACGGGGTCGACCTTAAAAAAACCGAAGATGGAGTCGCCACCAATGTTTTTTTGTTTAGGTGTGATCGGATTACCTTGAAATTTGATTGTTTTAATAAAATGTTTTGTTTTACTAAAACAACGATTTTGGTCTACGAAGTTTGAGAAACGGGTTCGGGAGTCTGTTATGTACGAGGAAGGATTAGCACCTTCGTAATGCCCAAAATTGGTACCTAATTGATTAATTAATGTCTTGATGTCGAAAGTTGAAAATCCGTAAAGAATTTAAAAACACGATCCTCCGTTTTTTTTAATGTTAATTTTACAAAAATGTGCTTTGATAAATCGAAGCATTTGCTAAAGACCCTCTTGTCTCGAAGTAATAAAAAGTCACACCCAGTACGTTAGGACGCGACATTTTAAGCCCTCGAGAATAAGCTTGTCTCTTGATTTCCAAAACTCATACATCTTGATTTTAAAAGGGTATTCAATCATTTGGGTCAAGCGAGAGAAAATCGAAACCCAATAAGTTAAGGCACAATTTCTCGAATTTCCAAACACGAAATATTGCCTTTGTTTTTAGAAATTCTTACCTCAGGACAACAAAATGTCACATCCAGTGAGTTAGGATGGAACATCTCAAATTTTTGAGAATAAGTTTTTAAAACTCATGCATTTAGTTTTAAAAGGGTATTCCGCTATTTAGGTCAAACGAGAAAAATCGAAATCCAGTAAGTTAGGACATGATCTCCCGAATTTCTAAATACGGAAGATTACCTTTATTATTAAAAAAAATCCTTTTTATGAATTTAGATAGAAATTAATGAAATGTTAAGAATGATGTACGAGTAAAAGTTCCGTCAATGAATAATGGCAATATAAAAATACGAATAAACAGTTTATAGAACTCACAATAGCAATAATCACATAACGAATTAAAATAACCTATAAAAATTATGAAATAAATAATATATAAAAAGAAATTTAAAATAATAATATATATAAAATGAAAAAACAATTTAACATAAATAATATACAAAAAAAAAAAATAATGTATATAAAAGAGTTTTAAATAAACAACATATAAATTTGAAAATGAATAAATGTAAAAGGTTTAACAATAAATCGTACGTATATAAAAAAATGTATAATAATACAACAATTCAAAAATAAATATAAAAAGTTTAAAATAAATAAATAATAAATTTGCAAAGATAAATCGAAATCAAGTAGATTTAGGACTAAATCAGGATAAAAATGAAATTTAAGGGTAAAAATGTGAAGAAATAAGCAAATAATGACTAAAATTAAAAGCGCGAGAACACATAGGGACTGAATATGAAATTAATCCTGGCCCTTATGAGCGGCGTTTCATCTGGAAGGCGATGGACTAGATTAAAAATGAAACAAAATTGGAGGGCCAAATTTTAAAAAATAAAAAGACATCACAGAACCACATTGTAACGCAACATAAAAAAGGAGGGATCGCGCGCATAAATAACCCAAAAATAAAAAACACACGGATCCCTGTTTCGGAGCAGGTCGGGTTCACACGAGTCACCTTGAAGGGCGCCGTTTTGGCGCTGGTGACCATGGTGCAAAACGGCACCGTTTTGTAACCATTATAAAAGCCCAAAATAACTCTTATTCTTCATTTTAGCCCATCACTCCAAAAAAATCAAAAACCTTTCAAAATAAATCTCTCCCCTCTTTTGATGTCCGGCAATCGGACGGCCAACCACCCATAGCTGTCCGTCGACCACCAATGATGGCGCCGCCATCCATGGTGGCCGGAGAGCCCAAAAGTCACCTGTTTTCTCCATTTTCTCCCTTTGAACCTGAATATTGAGTTATCTTTTTAAAAAAATGACAAAAATCACCGAAAAGAAGAAAAAACTTCTCGTTTTAGGGCCTCAAAAAATTTCCAGTGTAAGAATGTCACCGTTCATAGGTAGTGACGACCTCGGCTGCTCATGGAGTCAAAAAATCGACTATATGTAAGTCTCCATACTCCCTTCTTTTATGTAAAAAAAACAAAAAAAAGCAAAATGAAATAGAAACTTGAATTGAATAAAAAAAATCACCTCTAAAAAAATTATTCTGTTTCGATTGGATATTTTTCTTTGTATTCAAAATCTTGCTCTCTTTTTGTATTGATTGCTTCTATCTCTGTTTTTTTATTTTGAAAAATTCCTCTCCAAAAATTACATTGAAAAGTGGCTTTTATAGCCGATTCTATTACATTGTTTAGGCACTGTTTCCGCTTGCTTGCTGTTTCTTTCTGCTTTCGTTCCTTTTTTTGCGTGATTGCAGGTTTGAAGGGAGTCAACGGGGCAGAGGTTTGGCTATTTTGGTGAAAAGCTACGAGCGGCAGGCTCGAGGCACGTAAGAGGTGCGGCGCAAGATGCTGGCGTAGAAACCCTAAGGTTTCTTTCTTTTCTGATAAATTTGGGCTAGGAACTGGGCTTGTAAAATTGGGTAGTGCATTTGGTGAGGCATATTTTATATTTGGGCTGTTCTTGTAATTGGACTAAACTTGGACATATTTTTTTTGTGTTTTTTATTTTTTTTGGTTTGGGCCCGGGCAAAAATGGGCTTGTAAAGATGTTCTTGTTAATCCTCAAATCCAAGCTAGCTTTGATACACTATAAAACATAGGAAATAAAAAGAAGTAAGCTTTACAGCTTAGTAAGCTCGTATGATAAAGAAATTAACTTGTCAAATGAATACAAATCAACCAAATAAACATATTCTAGCATAACACCCATCTATACACAAACTTTTCTGATGTCAAATACATGATTCAATATGAATTCATTATGTTACCTTCACTCGATATTCACATAAGTTTTGTACATACCTGTATCACTTATTTTAATCGTACTTTCATTCTCATCTTGATTATGCTCGTTGAACCATTCGGAATACGATCGAATACTCGGGAATCACATATCACAGTATCAATGTCATATCCCAGATATGGTCTTACATGTAATCTCGTATCGATGCCATAGCTCAGCTATGGTCTTACACAAAATATAATATTGAAGCCATATCCCAAATATGGTCTTACATGAAATCTCATATCGATTCCATATCCCAGATATGGTCTTACACGTAACCTCGGTAACCCTAATGTCAAGACATTTGTATCTTAAACTATTCTTAAGGTTCGTACGGGACTTTCGGTTATCATACTCTATCAATTATGTTAGTGCTCATATCCAACCAGCATTATAATTCAATTCGGCATTCAAAATGAAATTATAACACAATTTTAATAACATTTATTAGCATACAAACTTACCTCGAAAATGACGAGTCGGACCAACTATTCGATCACTTTGTTTTTCCCCCGATCTAAGTCTAAATTCTTTATTTCTTAATCTATATATAGTTAAATTTAGCTTATTTAATCAACCATTCATTTAATTTAGTCCAAATCACACATTTGAGCTATTTTACACATTAGCCCTTATACTTTCACATTTTATCAATTTAGTCCTTATTTCATAAAAACACAAATTCAAGCACTTTCTTTAATACCCATGCTAGCCGAATTCTCTATAGGTCCCTAGCATTCCATATTTCTCAAATTTTCACACAATTAACCACACATTTTCAACTTTTCACAATTTAACCCCTATTGTATATTTTCACTCAAAATCACTTAACAAAACTTGTAAAACTATCAACCAATGTTCATATTTCATCATCAAACATCAAATAATACATACTATCATCAATGGAAACTATTGAAATCTTTAATATTTTTGCAAAACAGTCCTTGGGCTAGCTAGTATTAGTTGCAGCAATCACAAAAACATAGAAATCATCAAAAACCGAACAATATAGACTTACATGCATGAACAAAGCTTGGCCAAACCTTAAAATGCATCCATGGCTTCCTTACTCTTTTAATTTTGGTGGTGGAATGGATAAAACAAAGATGACAACTTGTTTCTGGTTATTTTACTTAATTAACTTTATTTTTTACTTATTTACCCTTTATTAAAACATCAAAATATGCTTAATAAATGTCCATACATGTCCATTCATAAAACCAATTGTCTAATTCCATTATAAGGACCTCAAAATTAATAATTTATAGCAAATAAGCACTTTCAACTATGAGAACATCAACTTTGCATTTTATGCTATTTAATCTTTTTTACCGAATTAAGCATTCAATCGGTAAAATAAATTCACGAAAATTTCACACATTCATGCTTTCATGCTCTAAACACATAAATTAATACTAAAATAATTTTTTAACCTCGGATTTGTGGTTCTAAAATCACTATTCTGATTTACCGAAAACAGGTTGTTACATTTTTTACTGAAAAATAGAGAAAATTTATTCTCAACTATTATGTATATTTTTTCGGAATAACAATTCTACCAGTTTTTATTAAGAAGAGAGAACTTTCGTTTTCACCCCTAAATGAGAGAAAACATTTTCTAGTTCTATATTTTGATTCAATTGGTTCAAGCCCACACTCGAAGCAATTCGTGATACGAGAATAACGGAGAATATTGTTCGGTTGAAAGTTGGGAACAGCAAATGTCCACTAAGCTGAAAACATAGGTACGAATTTGGGTTAAGGTTTATTATTATAAATATCACAAACCGGGTCAATTTTTAAAATTTTAATTTTCTGCTGTGCAATAAACCCGTTTTCAAACCAGATTTTTTCTAACACGAGGAACTTTCGGGAGTTGTAGAACAATCACGAAGTTCAATTCTCAAGAAAGTTATAGAAAGATATGCAAACAATCAATAGCATAGGTGAATTTGTTGTAGTGGGAGAGTTTATAAGAAATCGAGGTTCTTCATCTATGATGGTAGTATTTATAATATCAAAGCCAATCATGAGGATGATGATCCACTCATTTACAATGAGGCTAAGCAGAACGTTGATTTCAAGCTTTGGAAACAAACCATGGATGCCGATATGGATTCTATGAAGTTCAATACGGTGTGGGAACTTATAGACTTACTGGTTTGGATTAAACCCATAGGATGTAAGTGGATCTACTAGAAGAAGAGACATGCGAAATGAAAAGTGAAAACACATAAAGCTAGACTTGTAGGGAAAGGCTACACACAAAAAAGAAGGCATCGATTACAATAAGACCTTCTCTCTAGTAGTCATGCTAAAGTCTATCCGTATACTCTTATTTATTACAGCTACTCTCGATTACGAGATCTGACAAATGGATGTCAAGACAACATTCTTAAATGGCTATCTTGATGAGACCATTTACATGGCTTAACCTACTGGCTATGTTGTCAAAGAAAAGAAGCTGCAAGTTTGCAATCTGTTAAGATCTATATATGGACTTAAGTAGACATCTCGCTCATGAAATAAAAGATTTGATCAAATGATCAAGACTTTTGGGTTTGAGCAAAATGTTGATGAACCTTGTGTGTATAAGTGTATCAAAGACAAAAATATAGTCTTCCTCATTTTGTATGTCGATGATATTCTACTTATCAAAAACGATGTAAGAGAATTATCATCGGTTAAACTGTGGTTAACTCAACAGTTTAGCCTGAAGAACTTGGGCGAAGCTAGTTATATTCTTGGAATTTGAATCCTTATAGATCGAAAGAATAAAACAATAGCTTTATCACAAGCTTCATACATCGGTAAGGTACTAGAATAGTTTGCAATGAATGATGCAAAGCCAGGAACTCAGCTGATTACATCATGCTTTCATCTTTCTTTGGATGACTATCCTAAGAAAATAGGAAAAAGAGAGCATATGAGTAAGGTTCCACACACTTCTATAGTTGGAAGCCTTGTGTATGTGATGCTCTGCACACGTCTGGATATCTTTTTCGCAGTGGGAATGGTTAGTCAATATCATATGAATCTTGATATTAGGCATTGGCAACTACAGATTATATGCTTGTGTATTCTGAGGAGAACCTGACACCTATTAGATACATAAACTTAGGCTTCTAAACCTGTAAAGATTTAAGGAATTTGACATCAAGAAGTGTATTCATCCAATGTGGTGGAGCCATAATATGGAGAAGTGTAAAATAAAATTGCATTACTGATTCTACTATGGAGATCGAGTATGTGGCTTCTTTTAAGACAACGAAAGAAGTGATATGGCTTCAAAATTTCTTAACCAACCTTGAAGTCAATCCTGGTGTGGAAAAAGCTATATACCAAGAAAATGAGAAGTTGCAAGAGGACCAAACACATTATCACTTGATACGAGATGCGGTAGCCAGAGGAATAGTATATGTGGTGAAAGTAGCTTCTGAGGATAACCCTGCGGATCTGTTTACTAAGACTCATGTAACTAGGAGTTTTAACGAACACGTCAAGGATATGGGAATGCAAAACATGACACATTTATTTCACTAGGGCAAGTGGGAGATTGTTGGGAAATGTTCCCATATTATAATAAACATGTAATTATTTTCTATGTATTTAAATGATGAATAAATAAATAAATTTAATTTCACATTTCACTATTATATATTTTGTGTTTATGTCTTTCATGTTTTGCATACACAGCGAAATTGTGACAAGCAAATGTTAGTTCATTGATTGTTTAAGTTCAAACAGATGATAAGTGACACTGTAAGAATGTTCACATTACGAGAAAGACAACTTAATTTAGTAGATAATCTAAACAAGTCTATAATCCCATAAAAAGAATCAAAATAAGCATTTAATTCATATATTCAAAATAATTATTTTGTCGTCTACAACTCTAATTAGGGATGTAATGACCCAAAATTCACGGGCATCGGAAAAGCATATTATCGGGCCTCCGTCTTAGTGAAACGGGTTCGTAAATAATTATTAGGAATAATTACAAGTCTACTAGTGTGTTTAATTAGGTTTTAATTAAGTGAAATTAGCTCAATTTAGAGTAATTAGTAAAAAGGACTAAATTGAATAAGGGGTAAAAGTTGAATTATAGAGTAATAGAAAAAAGGACTAAAATGGCAATTAAGCCATTTATATGAAATGAGGCGGCATATATGCATTAAAATCTAAGATTTTATATATATAATTATTATAATTATTAACCATTATTATGGTTTTATTATTATTATTATTATTATTATTATTATTATTATTATTATTATTATTATTATTATTATTAAATAAAGTAAATAGTAGACAATTGTATAGTAATAAAATATACATGTGTAAAAATTATATTTGTACATTTGTAAACTAAACACCTAAATTACTTATAATTTAAGTATGAAGATATTTTATAATTATTAATTGTATTAATTATATTATGAGATTTTTATATAATAAATAAATTAAAGACATGACAATTGTATGAAGATGATAAGGTACAAATGTAATAATATTTATGTGTACAATTTAATAACTGTAAATGATAATAAAATAGATATTTACTAATTATTATTAAGTTAAAAATATTTATTAAATTAAATAATTAAACTATGATATTTTTGTTTGATAAATAAATTAAATAATAACAATTGCAATAAAATTATTGGTACAAATGTAGAAATATATGTGTGACCAAATGTAAAATGAATATTGTTATTAAAATAGATATTTATTATAATCATTATATTATGTTAATAAAGTAAATAAAATATAAAAGAAACAAAAACAAAGAATAGAAACAGAATTGAAACAAGAAGCAGGGGAGAAAAAGAGAAAGGAAAAGGGAAAAAAATAAAAGAGAAAATTAGAGATTTGAAGCTTGAAACTTTGATTGGTAAGTTAATTAAGTCCTTTTTAGTTCATTTTGATGTTTTAGAAGTTTTATACAAAGTTTTATTGAAATTAAGTTGATATTTCAAGAGTTCATAGGTTTTCAAGTAGGGTTTATGTTGGACAAATTATGGAATTAGGGGTTTAATTGAATGAATTTTAAGTTAGAATTGACTAAAGGATTAAATTGTAAACTAGGTTATAAGTTTTGTGTTGTAGGGATTAAATTGAGAGAAATTCGAAATTAAGGATTTATGCTGAAATTTTATTAGTTAAATTTGAGTTTAGTTGAAATTTGGATAAAAATAAGATATGAATTGTAATGGAAAAATAGATAAATTTAGTTAAGACTAAATTGAAAATTAAGGTATAAATTAAATAGAAATCCAATTATATATTGTAAATTAGTGTTGTAATTAATAGTGTAATTATTTTAATTTTTGTAACTAATAAAGAACCCGAGACATCAACGCAAAAGGGGAAGAAAAAGATAGTCGAGGAGTAACTCGAGGAAATTTACGGTTTGTATTACTATAACTCAAACTATTATTTATTAAATTTTATATTTAAATTTATATGTAAGATAAGAACATTATAAGGTAAGTATTAATATTTGAAATCAAGCATGGATAAGTATGAGTATTGAATTACATGTGGAATTGAGATTGAGAGTATATTGAATTGATTGTATATTGAAATGGAAATGAAATTGATATGGAAATGAAATTGAAATTGAAAAAGTGAAAGAATACCCTATTAACTAGTCAGACTGTGTCAGATATAATTGGCATGCTATAGGATTTTGAGAAGGAATTTGGAGATGTGATTTGGAGATACTGATGTTTATATCCTTCGGATTTATCCAAAGAGGCACTATGTGCTATACTGGTGTATTTTGGATGGATTATATTATTCTGGTGTGTTTGGGAGGATTATATGATACTGGTGTGTTTCGATTGGACATTTCTAGTGTGTTTGGATGGAATCCGTGTATCTGTCAAAGCCTGAATTATGCTAATAGGGTAATAAATAAAATGAGTATATTGAATGAATGAGATGATTTGTATACTTGAAAGCTTGAGAAAGAAGTTGTGAAATGGATAATGAATTAAATTGGTATGTGTAAACTGATAGTATGAATTTAAGATTATGAATTCCGGTAAAAGGTTGAATTGTTATTATGTGACATTTATTGATAAATTATTATAGATATTATAAGACTTTGTTTATAATTTAGTTTATAATTATATTGTTATAAGTTTAATTTTATAAATTCACAAAGTTATATAGTTTGAGTTATGGTAATACCACTGAGTATAAAATACTCAGTGTACGGTTGTTTCCGTGCGCAGGTTAATAGAAGATAAATAGTCCCGGTTCAGCATCCTGATCAATCCCGACCTTGACACAACTTTAGTGAAGTAATCTTACTTTTTGTTAAATTGGCATGTACTTGGTCATGTAAAGGTTTTAAGAGTTTATGTGTAAATAATGTTGAATTTAGTATGTATGTATTAAATTTGATCTAGGAAATGAATGAAAATTATTAGTTGAAATTTAAGTTAATGTTGTCATACTAATTGATTAAATTACTAAGATAATGATGTAGATATGATTTAGGTATGTTTAATTATATGAATATGTTGGTTGAATATGTTTAATTATATGAATATGAATATGATTTAGCTATTGTTTTAAAATTTGCAGGAGAGGTTAGATATTTATAAAGGGGTTATATTGAATTTTTTTAAAAATAAATAAATAAATATGAATAAAGTCAATTAGAAAAAAAATTAATTATATGCATTTATGATTATACTATAATATGTTTGTTATTTATTTAAGAATTATTTGTAAATTGTCCGATATGTCCGATAATACTTCGTAACCCTGTTCCGGCGACGGTTTGAGGTTAAGGGGTGTTACAAGGGAGATGGCTAGTCTTGGCTACTAAACAATTTAAGTCCACAGGTAAAGACATAGATATACCCATTGGAAAAGTGATACATTAGACTGGACCTAAGTTAAATTAAGTTTGAATTCGTTTTTAAATTAATTCACTTGTGACGTTCATGGTGTGGCTTAACTAAATCCTAAGTTAGTCAGTGACCATGTGTATATAATTAATGTGCTTTGATATAAGTGGACGCTTATGCTATAAAGATGATTGAGCTGATATTTGGTATGTTGGATACATGACTTGTGTATGGCATGGCTTTACAAGCAACAATGGAATTCATAGCTCGATTAAAGAGTTAATGATATCCTCTCATTAGCATTATATGGATTGATAAATATGAAACATGACCACGGGTTGCTAGTTCTCGAACAAGACATTTATCACAGACATTAGTTGACAATGATCATATTAATCATTAAAAAGATACAATGGTGACAATGAGTTAAAATAGGATTGCATTGAGTGAACGGATTTAACTCAAAAGAATCAAGGATATCATATGAAGGTAACACACATATGTCGAGGTCATTTGATAAAACAGTTGGATGAATTGCTTTCGTAAAAAGTATACAATAAGGAGTTTCCAATAATGGTACTTCTTGTGGACTGACTCCATGATTAAGTAAATTTTAAATTATAGGAACGATGCTTTTCGACATAATTACAATTACTCGAGCCTAATTGTATAGGTCCGATTGGTCCCTCCGCTAACTCAACAAAAACTCGATCATACTACATTTGAATCAAAAAAATTTCTATGACTTTGGAAATAATTTAATTGGGTTGATTAATTTGATGTGGAATTAAATTAGATGGTCATGAGAATTTGATTAAAAATTTTCTTAAAAAATTAATTTGGAAAATTTCAGTGATTTTTGGAGAAATTAGTTTTAATCAAGTAAAATTAAATTAATAAAATTAATTAAAATAAATATGATATTTTTAAAAATTAATTTTCAAGTCATTTATCATAAAGACAAACAACTCGTGTCCACGTTTACTTTTTATCTATCATATAATGCCAATAAGAGGATATCATTTACCCATTTCTTGGGCTATGAATTCCACTATCATGAATGATGCTACATATTGCAGAAGTCGTATACCCAACGTACCAACTTTTGGTTCCTTATCTATTTGAACTCAAGCTTTTACTTGTATCAAAGTATACGAGCCACACATACATAGTCCATCATCTACTCAGGATTGAAGTATGTCACACTATGAATGTTACAAGTGAATAAATCCCTAAGCACATTCAGGATCTATTCTACTTGGGTTTTGTTCAATGTACTGTCAGTCAAGTCAGTCACATCTATGTCTATCTTTTGGGAGTTATTCGCTTCGATACTCAAGACAAATCATCTCCTTAGTCACATATTGTAGAAGTCGTAAACCCAACACACCAACTTTTAGTTCCTTATCTATTTGAACTCAAGCTTTTACTTATATCAAAGTATATAAGTCACACATACATAGTCCATCATCTACTCAGGATTGAAGTATGTCACACTATGAACATCACAAGTGAATAAATCCATAAGCACATTCAGGATCTATTCTACTTGTGTCTTGTTTGATGTACTGTCAGTCAAGTCAGCCACATCTATGTCTATTTTCTAGGAGTCATCTGCTTCGATACTCAAGAAAAACCATCTCCTCAATTACCTCAATTAGACTTGATAGATGACATATTAGTCTTTCAATCAATTTACTCATTTCTGATTAGTGTAAGGACATGTTGAGGTTCATCTACTAATATAAGTTGTCTTTCTGTATAACGATCTAACTATGTAATACTACTTGGTATTAGTTAAACATTAAATAATAGGTGAGCTAATATTTGTTTCGATTTTGTTTTGCATGCAAAAACTATTGAGGATAATATACAAAAGGTATTAATGTAACTCATGAATAATTTTATTAAATCAATCTACTCGAAAAAATACAAGTGTACAAACGAATATACTACACTTAAGGCACTAGATCCAACAATTACACCATCTAGAAGCTCATTTTTTGTTGCTTTAACTCTCAATGACACGTACGTAATGATTAATAAATCATTGATAGCATAACCTTTCATCACCATAACGAATCCAAGAGCCTTAATCCACCAATAGTGAGACCGGATCCACAAATCTTTCAATTTAGAAATCTTATGCTCACCACATTGATGATTTTCCATGTCCAAGCAAGAATAATGAGTTCTTCTATGACAATCCTTGATTCTCAAGTCCTCCTTCAAACCAATAAAAAGAAAAATCAACTCTAATACAACATATCATATGATAGAACCACACAAAAAAAAATTAACAAGCAAGATGACAAATAGAATAACGAGGCCATAAATTTCAAAGAGATTAAGAGATACAAAGAGACAAAGGCACCTAATGAGAATCCCACCAAACAAGCAACTTGAACCATCGAAAACACCTCGACCCTTAATAATTCTCCAAATCACATTATCATAAAGTATAAGAAAATAAACATAACAAAAGATCATCTTATCACAAAAGATGAGAATGAAGACAACAAAATATCACAATTCTTTTGTTCATTCCAAAGCCACAAAGCCAAAGAACCAAAACAAAACTTGAAAGTAAAATAGATAATCTATGGAAAAACATAACCTTGTAGCCCACTCTAAAGAATGGTCACCATGAGCACTTCCAACATTAAAGACCATCTCGTACATGGCCATCGACAAGGTATTCCAACGATTTCTTCCTTCAAATCTTCTAACACCATTCCTATTACTTACTCGAAGTACTTCAACACCATTAGCCATCTTCGCGGGTGAAAGGAAAGAAATCCCTTCACCCTTCTCCCTTACCACCACCGCGCCTAGCATTAACTCAAGGTCAAAATCAGACTCAAAACACCTCTAACAGAAAAAAGAATAAAAAGAGATGAGAACAGGTATTCAATGTTAATTTCAGAGCCCCAAATATAATTTTAAACCAACTTACTGCAAGGTTGAGAGATTTATTAACACCTACAAAGTTGCTCCCAAAATTGTTAAAAGATCTAGCCATACACAAGTTATGCAATACCACCTCTTTAAAGGCCTTCCTTGTTTTCAAAAATATACCAATTGTGTTGCTTCCAAATATTGAAACAAGCTATAGCAAACCAAAGATTCTAGTCTACATCTATTCTCCAAATGTTACAATGATCCCCAATGCTTCTTAAGATACAAGAATCAAAATCTACAATCCACACATCTCGGGCCCTAACACAATCTTTTAAAGCATGAAGAGAAGTTTCAAGGTGACATCTGCAAATTGGGCATACATTTAAGTTCAGAATGCCTCTCCTTGTTTGTTCATAATTAGTCAAAAATATTTCTCTATTTTCTAACCATAAGAACTATCTTACCCTTTAAAGGCCTCAAAATTTCCAAATCGCTCTCCAGTTCTATCCTTTGGTTCCAAAGAAATGGTCGTTATTTTTTCATATGTCGTAACCACAGAGCACCAACAATTAGTTGTCCTTCGCCACACATATATGTCTGGATTAATAGCCTTGGAGGGTGGCTTAATCGAGGCAACTCTAAGAGTCATTTGTTGATCAATGAAAAGAGAAAATTGATCTCATTTCAAATAGCCCATCTCATCCACATACTCAATGAATCAAGTCATATATTGCACCTTCGTTGAAACTTTGAAATATTCAATCAAAGGACCCATCTTTGGAACTTAACTATCCTCCCAAAACTTCATCGTCTTACCTTCACCTACAATCCAAGAAATGCACTCACGTAACCCCAAATCTTGGACAAAGGTCTCCATACAAACAGACAAGAAGGATGACAAATCGAGACTAGGCAGCCTACAACCATCTTATACTTACTCTTTAAGACTTGAAACTATAAAGCTTCTAGCTTGGTAATCAAATAAAACACTAAACCATGAACCAATATTTGCTAACTACTTAATTCCAAGTTTAGCTATCTAACGTCTACGAGATTCCTTTTTGTATTATTTCAAATAATACCTTTCTTAAGCTTTATATTGCTTACTTCAAAGTGGTTTAAATAATTAAAAGGTCCTTGTACTCTCTTAAATTTAAATTTAGTCTCTATACTTTAATTTTGAGGCATTGAGTCTTTATATTTTTTTTATTTGAACATCTTGGTCACTCCATTAGTTTTTCGGTTAGAATGGTTGATTTGATTGTTGTAAAAAAAGGTAAAATAACTTTTTCAATCCTCATTATTTATAATTTTGTGTCAATTTGGTCCTCACTCTTTAAAAGTACATAAACAATTAAAAGCATGTCTTAAAAGTTAAATGTTTTTCTTGTATTTTCAATAAAATATAAAAAAATTTGTGAAAAACTTAAAACTCATTAAAACTAAAAAAATTAAAAAGTATTTTAAAAGATAAAAGTTTCCAAAAATTCAAAAAAAAAAGTTATTTACTTAGATCTATTCATGGATGGGTCGTGACCTAGGTCTAAAAAAATTTTAAGCCTAGGCCCACTAAAAAACCCCATTTCATTGTTGAAAATTAATAAAATATTAATTATATTTTATATTAATATTTATAATAAATTATATTTTGAAAAATGGCATTATTATTTAACTTGAATTCAGGCCAACCCAAGTTATAAAAAAAATTATACAAGCCCAATCCAAGTCTAACTAAACCTACTAGGTTGGGCTGTTTGCTTAGCCCATGGACAAATCTATTAATTTACTCCATTAATGGAAATAAGGTCTTTCCGTATTAAACAAAATTTGAATAAGCTTTTGGATAAAATTTCAGCCATATTAATTATATATAAAAAATAATTTTATTTAACTTTAATTATAAAATATATAAAATATGGGTTAGTATTTAATACATTCGCACTGTACTTTTTTTTATTCTACAAGTAGTTTTGAAAAATTGACATGTATTTTTTAAAATATTTATTTTTTAATAATTTACTACACCCCTATAGAACACTTGTCAACCCCCTAACTTTACTTGTGGAGTCTAAAAACTCCACTGCAGTGTACTAAATAATGTTTCATAAAATATTAGTATAAAATAATTTTTAAATGATGATACAAACTCTAAATCTGTTTAGACAATTTACAAATTATTTATTCCATGAGCAGTAAATAACTTGTTTTTACTTATTTAAAGTATGGAGAATTTATTACTATTCATGGAGTAAATTAATAAACTTGTTCATGGGTCAGACAATCTATTTGACTTGAACATTTTCAAGTACCACATTGAACATTTTCAAAATACATATATCACATTGGACATTTTATAAAAATACATATACCGTAATAAAAAAACATAGTAATAACTCAAGTACCACATCAGAAATTTTTAAAGTACAAATACTATATTAGATATTCTACAAAAGTACAGATACCAAATGTGACATTATCTGTAAATTTTTCATTAACAAATTTTAAATATAAGAATAAAGATTAAATATTTAACAACTTTTTATTATTAAATTATTCTTAGATTCTTCTAAAAACTAGATGTGGAGTTTTGAAAGAAAAATTAAAATTTCATTTGCTTCCAATTGGACTTATTCAAATATCGAATTATTCATCCAAGTTTAAAGGCTTGTCAAATATATTTAGAAGGGCTTGGGGAAATATATTAAGTTTAAAAAATAGATTTGGGCCCAAAAAAAAGTTCACTTAAAATATGGCAGATTTTCCTAAAAGCTTTTCTCTTTTTCCTCTAAGTTGTTTGCTTTAGCTGCGGTATCAGTCTCCGGATTGATTACTGCCCACTTTTTTCTCCCTCCCACCAATCCTCTCTTTCTTTTTTCTTCTCATTCACTCTTTGATTCGCATTTGTTTTCTCTCTTTTTAGTTTGTAGAAATATTTTGTGGGGGTATTTGTCTTTACAAGTTGTGATGGATAGATGGCGGTGTCTATCATTGCTGAAACTCAACCGACCACCAGTAATTTCTCTTGGAAAATGGGTGGCTCTTCGTCGACTTTTTAATATATTTCTATTTTGATGGTATTTTAGAATAATAAATAACTTCATGAGTCAATTTGGACCTATGTTGTCTTAAGTTGTATATATTTTTGTTTGTTTTCCAATGTTTAATAAGTTTTCACTTTTAGAAGTTTTTGTTTGCTCTTGTAGCACGTTTTTAGTCTTGCTTATACATGTAATCTTGCTTTTACAAGTGATTTTAGGGATGGCTTTATCAATGTCCTCTCCAGTTTGGTGAATGCTTTAATTTTTTGCCCATTTATGTGCACCACTTTGGACCATCCAAGGCTAATGCCCTTATTGTATTAAGTACTTGCAATCACTCCAAATTGATCGTACTTGAGTTGAGATAGAGCTAATTGTCAACATGTCATAATGTTCATTTAATGCGGAGGTTGAAACGTTTGTTGTGTTGATGGAGCTTATCCTTCATCGCCGACGATGGGTATTTGTTATTTTTTTCCTAAATTATATGGTCTCATTCATGAAATGAATTAATGAATTAAGGGCGGATTCTAATACTCAATGTTTTAAGTCTGACCTGATTTGACTTGCTTTCAAGTTTATAATATTTTATTTTATGCATTATGTAATTTATATTATATTATATTATATTATAAAAAATTTAAATTGTTTATATTTAGAAAATGATTTAATATAAGATGGTTGTAAAAGGAACATATAACTATTAAATAATAATAAAATAAAAAATAATATAAACAAGCTTGAACGGTTGGGTACATGTTTTGAGATAAGCTGAGCTTTTGAGAAGTATGTATAATATTAGTGCCATACAAGAGTCTGTCCCACGCCTAACCTGATTCTAAATGTGAACACCTCTCTGCTACTGTTATTTGACTTTTTAACTTTTTTCTCAAAACTAATAATAAATTAAAAGAATTTGCTAATGGATGAAGGCCTAATTTGGATGGGCGATTGGGTGTGGTGCGGTGTATTTAACCTATTTTTTGTCTCACTTTACAGTGTCGCTACAGTACCTAATCTCATCATCACCGCTATTTTTACACTAACGCAGGTAAACGCACCACCCATCCAAACTCACCCGAAGTCAACATTAGCTTTTTGTTAGGGGTTCTTTTTTCAATTGATGGCATAATTTCATTTTTGACAATGTTAAAATAACAATAAAAACCTTAAATTTTATCATTTTATCTAATTAAGCTCTTACATTATTATTGCAACCAAATAAATTCAGCCTCCCTTTAACCTTTAATATCTACTATAGCAATCGCATAATTTTATTTTTTTTGGGTGAGAAAAGAGGCTGAAATTAGCCTAATCAGTAACATCATGAATCAATTTAAGCGTGAAAAAAGCCCATGTTTGTCCTGCTTCAAAAGATTTTCCAAAGCACATGTAAAACATATGATGAATCAATTGTAATTTAGCTAAAGAATCAACAACTCTATTCTGCTCACACCTAATGTGCATGAAGGAGAGTTTCCAATCTAATGACCTCATTTTGTCAGTTTCTTTAATCTCTATCAAACCAATACCAGATGAAGAGCATTATCGCTTCGACCTCAACCTATCGATACCCGTTAATCCATGTCACTTTGAAACCCTCGAGAACTGGTCTAGCCTCTCTTACCCAGCTTTTTCACATAACTAAGAATCCACTTGCCATTTATATGTCTAAGGACTCCTCCTATAGCAGTAATTTCTTTATCCAGATTCACTGATCCATCTAAGTTCAACTTGATCTAATTTAAATTTGGAGGTTGCCAATGTAAGTTATGTTTGAGTTCCATAGTCAAATGTTAAACCTTTAGATAACTCTGAATGCTTTTGCCTAGGAAAACTAGCTATCACGATGTCTGCACTACTGTTATACGCTCCTTGAAATACGAATTCATTTTTGTTTTTTTCCAAAGACTCCAAACAAAAACTAAAAATAAAATTATCCATGTAGATCCTCTCACATCTAAAGTACTTGTATTACCGAGATTCCACATGATCTAGTCCTTGAGTCACAAGAAGAAGGAACTAGAATGCACTGCCAATGGTAAAATCAAACCCCAAACCCCTCTAGCAGAAGTGAAGTGTTTGTAACACGCAAATTATCCTCCATACCAGCACTACATCTAGTGCAAAAACTATCGCCAGTTATCCCAAGTCTGGACAATGCCCCGTGTAGAAATATATAATGTCGGTAATGACAATATATCGCAAAAAAAGAAATAAAAATAAAGAACACACAGATTTTTACGTAGAAACCCTTTCGGAAAAAAACCACGGGTAGAGGAGAAGAAAATTCACTATGTCGAATTCGAATGATTACAAAAGGAATAGACTATATCTATTTATAGGCTTGTAAAGCCATATTCTAGTAAGATTGAAACACCTTATTCTAATCAATATAAAATAGATAGAGTTTAATAAGGTTTAGAAAACCTTATTCTAAAATAAAATAAAAGAAGTGTAGTTCTATAGGGATTTTACTTTTATTTTATTTTACCACTGTATTTTATTTAAATAAGGATTCGGGTCACTTAATTCTAACAATCTCCACCTTAACACGAATTCTCAATGAACAAGTTCTTCATCGCGAACTCTCAACAAACAAGTTCTCCACCTCTTCCATAAACCCCTTAAGGGTTTAACTTTAATAATGAACACCAACCAAGTTTAAGCAATGCTCAAACTTGGTTATAGGAAGTGACTTAGTCATCATAACTGCAAGATTTTCATGAGTAATAATTTTGCTCACAACAATATCACCACGAGCAATAATATCACGAACAAAATGATATCAAACATCAACGTGTTTTGTTCTTTCATGAAACATTTGATTTTTTATAAGGAAGATGACATTCTGACTGTCACAAAATATTGTACTGATTTAAAGGTCTTCATTGAGTTCACTAAATAGTTCATTCAACCAAATAGCTTCTTTACAAGCCTCAGTATTCGCCATATACTCAGCTTCAGTGGTAGACAAAACGATTGCAGTTTGCAAAGTGGCTTTCCAACTAATTGCAAAACCTCTAATTGTAAAGACAGAACTTGTGAGAGATCTTCTTCTATCAAGGTCTCTAGCAAAATCAGCATCAACATACCCAATGACTCCATCTCTAGTTCTTCCAAACTGTAAGCAAACATTAGTAGTACCTTGTAAGTATCTTAAAATCCATTAAACTGTTTTCCAATGTTCTTTATTGGGATTCGCCATGTATCTGCTAACTGCACTGACTGCATATGATAAATCTGAACGTGAACAAACCATAGCATACATGAGAAATCCCACTGCACTAGAGTATGGAACGTGTGACATGTACTCAATTTCTTCATCTGATTGTGGAGACAAAGCTGATGAAAGTCTGAAATGGGCTGCTAAAGGAGTACTAATAGGCTTAGCATTCTGCATATTGAACCTACAAAGAACTTTCTCAATGTACCCCTTCTGACTTAGGTACAATTTATTTGTTTTTCTATCTCTGAGAATCTCCATACCAAGTATCTTCTTTACTGGTCCTAAATCTTTCATCTCAAATTCTTCACTTAGTTGGGTTTTGACCTTTCTTATCTCTCCTTTATCTTTTGCTGCTATCAACATGTCATCAACATAAAGGAGTAGATACACAAAAGAACCATTATGTTTTAAAGTAAACACAACTGTCAAAACTACTTCTTTTGAAATCATGAAAAGTCATAAAGGAATCAAACTTCTTGTACCACTGTCTTGGTAACTGTTTCAAACCGTAAAAGGACTTTTTCAGTAAGCAAACATGTCCTTTTTTTTCTGAGATTGTAAAACCCTCTGGTTGTTGTATGTAAATATCCTCATTAAGTTCTCCATCCAAAAATACAGTTTTTACATCTGCTCAAGCTCCAAATCATGTATGGCCATAATACCAAGCAAAGCTCGAATCAAACTATACTTCACAACTGGGGAGAACACATCTGTGAAGTCCACTCCTAGAATTTGACTGTAACCCTTTGCAACAAGCTTGCTTTATATTTAGGTTCTTCAACTCTTGGAGTCGAATCAAACTATGCTTCACAACTGGGGAGAACACATCTGTGAAGTCCACTCCTAGAATTTGACTATAACCCTTTGCAACAAGCCTTGCTTTATATCTGGGTTCTTCAACTCTTGGAGTCAAATCAAACTATACTTCACAACTGAGGAGAACACATCTGTGAAGTCCACTCCTAAAATTTGACTGTAACCCTTTGCAGCAAGCCTTGCTTTATATCTGGGTTCTTCAACTCTTGGAGTCTCTTCTTTCTTTTTAAACACCTATTTACAACAAACAACCTTTTTACCTTTAGGAAGTTTCACAAGATCCCATGTTTTGTTTTTGTGGAGTGATTCTATCTCCTCTTGCATAGCAAACATCTACTTTTCTGAGTTTTCACAACTAACTGCCTCAGAATAATTAGACGGCTCTTGGTTTGCATCTATATCTTCAGCCACATTTAAAGCATAAGCAACTAGATCATCCTCGGTTACTTTTTTAGAGGTTTAATTGCTCTTCTAGTTCTATTTTTTGTGATAGAGTATTGTGGTGAAGAAGCAACTCTATTCTCAATTTTTGTACTAGCTTGAGAAGTCGACTCTATTGTAGATTCTGTATTAATCTGATGCTCCACTTGTTTTTTAATTTTCTTTATTGAAAGAGTCTTTAAGGGATAAGTTAGGTAGCATAGCAGTTTCATCAAAAACAACATCTCTGTTAATCACAACTTTTCAATTTTCAGGATACCATAACTTACACCCTTTTACACCAGCTTTATAACCAAGAAAAACACATTTAATGGATCTCGGTTCCAATTTTCCATTATCAACATGAGCATATGCAAGACACCCAAAAATCTTTAAATTAGAATAGTCACCGGGGTTACCAGATCATACCTCTTGTGGAGTCTTTTTCTCAATGGCAATGGATGGAGATCGGTTGATCAAAAAACATGCAGTAGAGGCTGCTTCAGCCCAAAATGACATTGGTAATTTGGCATTTAACAACATACATCGAACCTTCTCTATGATCGTTCTATTCATTCGTTCTGCAATGCCATTTTACTATGGAGTATGACGAACTGTCAAGTGTCTCATAATCCCTTCTGACTTGCATAGTTTATTAAACTTATCATAACAAAACTCTAAGCCATTGTCTGTGCGGTGGTGTTTTATTTGTTTTCCCATCTGTTTTTCAATCATAGTTTTCCAAGACTTAAATGTGGAAAACAGATTACTTTTCTGCTTCAAGAAGAACGCCCAAACTTTTCTGTAAAAATCATCAATAAAAGTTAGCATATAATTAGCTCCACCTCTCGAAGGCACTCTGGATGGCCCTCACAAATCAGAATGAATATATTCCAATGTTCCCTTCGTGTTATGGATTACTCTAGTGAATCGAACTCTATTTTGCTTCCCAAAAACGCAGTGCTTACAGAACTTCAGTTTGCAAATTCTTTGCCCATCAAGAAGTCCTCTTTTGCTCAATTCTACCATACCATTCTCACTCATATGCCCTAAGCGCATATGCCAAAGTTTAGTAATATCATTATCTGACAAGGAAGAGGAAGCGACAGCTACATCACCAATAACAATAGAACCTTACAGAACATATAACTTGGTAGTCTTTCTTTGCCCTTTCATCACAACGAGGGAACCTTTAGAAATCTTCAAAACCCTACTTTCAGCTGTGTATTTGTACCCTTTTGAATCAAGAGTACTTAACGAAATTAAATTTCTCTTAAATTCTGGAACATGTCGTATGTCACTGAGTGTTTTGACAACTACATCAAACATTTTAACTTTAATTGTTCCAACACATGCAATTTTACACGAAGCATTATTTCCTATCAAAATAATAGCTTCAGACACTGTTTCGTAAGTTGTAAACCAATCCCGATTGGGACTCATATGGAAGGCGTAGCCTGAATCAAGTATCCACTCCTTACTAACTTTAGAATTATTGACAGAAGCGACTAGAAGTTCACCATTGCAGCAGTCTTCCACACATCAGCTTCACCTGAATTTTCTTGTTGTTTTCCCTTTTGATTCGTAGCCTCTCTTTTGATCTTGTTCTATAGCTTATAGCACTTAGATTTAATGTGTCCTTTCTTCTTACAGAAGTTACAAGTTTTACCTCTGTTTGAAGACTTCGATCTACCCTTAGATTTATCACGAGGATTTTGTTCCTGTGTCCTTCCACGATCATCATCAATATTCCAATCTTGTCTCCCACAAACAATAAGACCCTCTCCCTGAAAGTCAATTTCAACCATAAGATGCTTCATCTTATCATACGAGGTTAAAAAATCATAAACCTTATCAACTGTGAGAGACTTGCGGCTATATAAAATTGTGTCTCTAAAGGTTGAATAAGATGGGAGCAACGAACAAAGTAGAATCAACCCTATATCTTCCTTATCATACTGAACCTCCATAGCCTCCAAGTTTGAGAGAATTTCTTTAAACACTGTTAAGTGTTCGTGCATAGATGTACATTCCTCCAAACGATGAGCATAAAGATGCTGCTTCATATGCAACTTGCTGGTTAGAGTTTTTGACATGCATATTTGTTCCAGCCTCTTCCATAATGCAGCGGCGGTCTTTTCCTTCATCACATCCTGCAAAATTTCGTTAGATAAATGTAGATGTAATTGTGTTAACGTATTTCGATCCTTACGCTTCTTCACTTCATCCGTTAATGTCGAAGACATCTTATCTATCCTTAGCAGGGATTCCTCTAGATCCATCTGCACAAGAACTACTTGCATCTTAATCTGCCACAACACAAATCTGGTGTTGCGATCCAACAACAGAATTTCATACTTCAAAGACGCCATTACCGTGATCGAGATGAAAACCTCAGAAGTTCTGATACCAACTTGTAGAAATATAATGTCTGTAATGGCAATATATCGCAAAAAAAAGAAATAAAAATATAGAACACACAGATTTTTACGTGGAAACCCTTTTGGGAAAAAACCACGGGCAGAGGAGAAGAAAATTCACTATGTCGAATTCAAATGATTACAAAAGGAATAGACTATATCTATTTATAGGCTTGTAAAGCCATATTCTAGTAAGATTGAAACACCTTATTCCAATCAATATAAAATAGATAGAGTTTAATAAGGTTTAAAAACCCTTATTCTATGTGAAACCATTTTTTTGACAAAACGGGGTCGACTTTTATTTTGAAAATGAAAACAAAAAAAACGGGAGTCGCCACCAATCCTTTTTGATGAAGTGTGATTGGATCATCTCGTAAAATGGTTGTTTTTAATAAACGGTTTAATTTATCAAAACAGCGATTTTAGTCTACAAAAATTCAGAAAATAGGTTCGAGAGTTAGTTACGTACGAGGAAGGATTATTACCCTCGTAACGCCCAAAATTAGTACCTAGTTGATTAGTTAATGTCTTAGTGTCGAAAGTTGAAAACTTGGAAAGAGGTTAAAATACGATCTTACTTTGTATTAATGTTAATTTTACTAAAAATGCTTGGATAAATCAAAATAGATGTTAAAGATCCTCTTATCTCGAAGTAAATAAATTTCACATCTAGTAAGTTAGGACACGACATTTTAAATTCTCGAGAATAAGCTTTTTATTTAAAACTCATGTATTTGATTTTAAAAGGATATTCCACTATTTAGGTTAAACGAGAAAAGTCGGAACCAAGTACATTAGGGCACGACTTCTTGAATTTCTAAATGCAGACATTACTTTTATTTAAAAATCTTTTTTATGAATTTGGATAAGAATTAACTAAATATTTAAAAATGATATATGCTTAATCGATCATGCTTCTTTTTAAAACAAAAATGTTTAAACATGAAAAGGGCGGTCATATGGCTAATAATGATTGTGCAATGTACATTTGAAATGATAATGGCACAATATTGTATAAATAAATAAAAATTACACATAGCATTGACATTAATCCATCACAATATTAATGTACATCAAACATTAATAATACAATTGCAAATGATGACATAGTAACAAAGATAAATATAACAATAACGATAAATCCTAAGTTTTGAAATAAATTTGGACATATATGATGAATAAAATAAATTTAAAAAAACATAAACGAAAATAATAACTAAAAATGATAAATAAAAATGAAATCAAAATACAATACATTTGATTTAAAAAATAGACTTAAACAAATAAATTAATTAAAAGATAAAAGAACTAACGAAACAAAATTTAAAAGAAATAAAAAAATTGAAGTTCAATGACCCAGGACCTAATTGAATTTAAAATAAAATAGAAGGGTCAAATTTAAGAAGAAAAAAAGGATCACAGCCTAAATGAAGCGCAAATAAACAATTGGGGACCGATTCGAAAAATAGCCTGAAAATCTGGACACGCGTCCATGTTTCAGCGTCTTAAAGGGTTAGGGACCTGATCGAAAACTAAATAAAATTGTTAGGTAAAATCCATCAAAACTAAAATAATAAAAAGGGGGCTGATTGAAACACGCTACAGAAGCGGGGGACCATCTGCAAAAATAACCCAAAACGCCAAAACAAGTGGGTTCCCTCCCCAAAACGACGCTGTTTTACGTCTAGGGAGGCCACACTAAACAGTGCTGTTTTAGGTGGGGTATTTAAGCCCAAACTTTATTTTTTTTTCATTTGCTGCACATTTACTTCAAAAAAACTAAAAAAAAGTTTTAAAACCTCTCACCCTCTTACCCATGCTCTCCACTTATTCGGCCTAGGGATCCACCGTCCATCCGTCCGTCGCACCACCGCCGTATTCGGTGGTTGGCAATGCGAATAATGGGCTATTCAACCCCGTTTTGAGGTGTACCCGAAGGCTAAGCCTTTTCAACCCCGAAGATCGAAAGAAAGGTTTCCCTTTCTCCTCTTTTAGACCCGATTTCAGTGATTGGAGAAGAGATCTTCGGCGAGGAGTCCGTGGAAAGGTCCCGGTGAGGTCACCTTTCTCTTTTTTTCTTAATTTTTTTAATATGTAAAATAAAATAAAATAAAATAAGTAGAAACTTAAACATAAAAAATCACCTTCAAAAAAGTTCTTTTTTTTTATTAATATCAGCTCGTAAGTGTTCGTAAAAAATACAAAGATGGATTCTCAAGCTCTTTATAGCTGAATAAATGACTATCTATTTCATATTTTTTTGTCATTTTTGTTTGGTTCTTCTGCTGCTTGCATGCTCTCTTTATTGTATTTACTTCTTCTGCAGGTGTCAGAGGCGTGTGGGCGATGGTGGCAGAGGTGACGTGCGGTGCTGGCCGAAGCAGGCTTGGGGGAGGCTAGTGTGCGGTGTAGGACAAAGAGGAGGGGCTAGGGTTCTACAAAGTTTTTAGATTTTGGGCCAATGGGACATTCTAATTTGGGGTTAGGGTTACTTATTTTGGGTCTGATATTGGGCCATTCGAGTTTAGGCTAGTTGGGTTTGGTTTAATTGATGTGTAATGGTTTTTTAGGTTTTAATTTGAGCCATTTTAGTTTGTGTAAATTAGACTCCTAATTTGGACCTTTCATTTATTGGTTTGGGTTTTAATTTTGTGCACTGGGGCATGCCAAAATTGGCCTATTACAGTTGCCCCTCTTTACTTATTGTCGTGTAACGGAAATAGAGCAAAGACTTTAAAAAGGGCCAATTTTGCCTGGTCTTATCTAATCTTGACTTCTTTGGTGTTTCTTTTCTTCTCGTATCCTCATTCTGTCCCACTGCATCTTCAGGGGTAAGAAGAATTAGTGCTATGATCCACTTCGCTATACTTTTAGGGAGATTCGATTGTAGCTTTAATATGCTCTATTGAAACTTCGAAGAGATAAGATTTACTATTTTCAATATGTTCCACTGTAACTTCTAGGAGATATTACTTGTAACTTCAACCTACTCTATTGCAACTTTAGAGAGATAAGGTTTGTTGTGGCTTTAATCTGGTCCACTGCATCTTCAGGGAGATAAGATTCGCCATGATGAATTTGATCTGACCTACTGCATCTTCAGAGGTATAGGATTTGTGGCTTCAATCTGCTCCACTGCAACTTTAGAGAGATAAGATTCGCCACGATGAATTTGATCCGACCTACTACAACTTTATAGGTATAGGACTTGTGGCTTCAATCTGCTCCACTGCAACTTTAGGAAGGTAAGATTCGCCATAATGAATTTGATCCGACCTATTGCAACTTCAGAGGTATAGGATTTGTGGCTTTAATCTGCTCCACTGCAACTTCAGAGAGATAAAATTCGCCATAATGAATTTGATCCGACCTACTGTAACTTCAGAGCTATAGGATTTGTGGCTTCAATCTGCTCCACTGCAACTTCAGGGAGATAAGATTCACCATGATGAATTTGATTCGACCTATTACAACTTCAGAAGTATAGGACTTGTGGCTTCAATCTACTCTACTGCAACTTCAGGGAGATAAGATTCGCCATGATGAATTTGATCCAACCTACTATAACTTCAGAGGTATAGGGCTCGTGGCTTCAATCTGCTCCACTACAACTTCAGAGAGATAAGATTCGCCATTTTCAGTCTACCCCACTACAACTTCAGGGAGATAAGGCTAGTGACGATAACTTCAACCTGCCCCACTGAAACTTTAGGAAGATAAGGCTGGTGGCTTTGAGTCGCTCCAATGCAATTTTAGGGAGAAGAGATTTGTAGCTTCGATCTACTCCACTGGAACTTCAAGGAGATAAGAATTGATCCTCAATGTAATTTCAGAGAGAAGGGATTTATAGCTTCAACCGACTCTGCTAGAACTTCGAGGAGATAAGAATTCAGAGAGAAGAGATTTGTAGCTTCAATCTTCTCTACTGAAACTTCAAGGAAATAAGGATTGTCTTCGATCCGCTTCACTACAAATTCAGAAAGGCAAGATCTACTATCTTTAGTTTGCTCCACTACAAGCTTAGAGAGTCAAGGCTGGTAGCTTCAATCTATCTTACTACATCGTCCTCTAGAGGACATAACCTGTAGAATGGGTCTGTGCTTATGCCGAATGATTAGGATGCCATGATCAAAATGCATCAAATGCTCCTAATTAGACGTGCTTTGAATGATATACAAATTCCAAATGAGAATGATCCCTTTTTTAATACTTACGGTTGTCACTGCTCGTTGTCCATCAGATTTTTATCGCTAATGTATTACGCTGCCATCTCACTCGGCTGGTATCCTTGCCAAAAAACCCGAAGAAACAATCATGATTTGCCCCACTGTAACTTCAAGGTCCATTTTATGGTACCTCTAGGACTTTAAGGCTTGTACCATCTTCAAACCCTCTCACTGCGACTCAGGGGTATAGGATCATAATCTTTTTCAATCCATTTGATTTGTTACACCATTCCCCGGGTATTGTGACCAGATGTGTATGCCTGATATTTGCATGAATGCAGGATATTATTTTTCTTGAGAATGATCCCCCTTTTTTTAGGTTAACATTGCTCGTTTTCATCATTGACGCGATATCTTATCTTTTCTGTTCAACCATTATCTGTGACTGAAAATCCAAAGAGATAATCTTAATTTAGACTTAAATATTTCCAACCCTTAAGCTTGGTAAGTTCTAAACAATAATCACGTTTCAGGTTCTTGTATTATTTAGAAGTTTCCAGAGTAATATGCGAAACTCTTTTTATGAAAGTGTTATTAGTCCACTAATTGTTATTTCAATGCGAAATACTTGAAAAAGATCATACTGATGGAAAAAACTAATATTTATCAAGAACGAAATCTGAAAAGAATAGATTGATCAAAGAAAGCAAATATTACTGGAATACAAAATGAGCAAAAGGAAAGTAGGTGCCCCAGATATCGCAGCATGAGCTTCTCTGCACAAACTTCTTGAGGACCTTTTTTTTTAGCTCAATATGTGTTTAGGGGATCTAGAGCACTCTGTTGATGCCCCAAGACATAACATCTCTCCTTTTTTTATTAATTCGGAGAAAGCGAGACTACCGCATGCCCTACCTTCGATCAAAAATTTGAATTGCCCTTTACGGGTTTTCAACTCAAATCCCCTTTGGTCTCAAGGCACCCTTTGCAAATTTTTGCCTTGGCCTCTCCTTTTTCTTTCTTCTTTTTGATTGATTTTTATTTTTTTGATTTTGATTTTTTAATTTGATTTTTTTGTTTCAAGACACCGTTTGCGTGTCTTCAACTTGGCGTCTCCCCTTTTAGGTAAAATACTTCTTGACTGAATTTAAATTCACTGAATTTGGCAGATCTTTATCATTCATCTTGGTTAATACCAATGCTCTTTCAGAACAGGCCTTCTTTACTTCATAAGGTCCTTCCCGGTTTGGCATCCACTTTCCTCTGAAGGCCTTTTATATAGGAAGGATCTTTTTAATATCGGTTCCTCTCGTGGAATTCTCTAGGGCAAACCTTTTTTGTCGTAAGTCTGCATTATCCAATTTCGATACATTTAGCCAAGATGAATACTCTCAAACTTTTCTTCAATCAGTTTTACTGGAGATATTTTACTTCATCCAATTCTTGACTCAATCAAAGCTCAGGAAAAGGAATCCCAACTTCCATGGGCAAAACCACTTCCATTCCATAAACCAATGAAAAAGGTGTTACCCCGGCGAAGGTCATGGCCAACGTTCGATGAGCATAGAGGGTAAATGTAACTTCTTTATGCCAATCTTTACAAGTTTTAATCATTTTACCCACGATCTTTTTTTCTTTATTCCTCTTTTTTTTGCCTCCGTTGCATCATTTATTTTGGGCGATATGGTGTTTGATCTTGAACAGACTGCAAACTTCTGATGTCGTGCTGTTGTTCAAATTTAGCACATTGTTAAATACGATCCTTTCTAGCATTCCATATCGATATATAATTCTTCTTTTTTTGATTTTGATGATTGTCGATTGGTATATGAAGCAGCTCCCACCCACTTAGTGAAGTAATGGATGACCGCACAAATAAATCGACGCCTGCTAGAAGCTTTTGGCGAGATTGGCCCAATGACATCCATGCCTCACATGGAGAAAGACCATGGATTCCACTGATTCTTTGTAAAGTCAAATCTTATTCTACCATCCTTAACAAATCAAGAGATAAGCTACCATCTCTATTATCTTCAAAGTGCTAAGATCCTTCTAGACACCTATCTCGCTCAAAAGGGAATTTTGGGTCAGTAGCAGCGTCGCTCATGTCATTGATATCTGAGGACCTGTTGTGGGTACGAAGGCAGGCTCCAAAGAATAGATGATTCTAAGGATGATTATTTTTATGGAATGATTATGAATAAATAATAAAAGAATATTTGAAAGAATGTCAAAAATACAAGAATCTAAGAATAATTGTTTGTGCGGTATGAAATGGAAAGAATAAAAGAATATTTGCTCAAAATGATCTAAAATGCATTTTATTGAAATAAAGATTTTAGACATAAGCCTATTTCACAAAAGGATTCTTATTGATTCTAGGCTTAAAGCAACAAGCGTGTTCTGAATGTTACTCTAAATTAGCTCTAAAAATACAGGGATCTCTTCCACAATCCCATTGTTCAAAACACTCCCAAATATGTAAGGGCAGAAACTTTTATTCCATGGTTCCCTCTTTGGATATGTCATTCAGATTCCCCAATATTCCTTCCGGCTTTTGACTTGTTCAAGGCATCGCAACTCTTTTTCCCCCACTTTCAACTATCACATTTACTGCTTTGTCTGAGCGATTACGTTCTAAGGAATCGTCGAACTTTACAATTCCCATTTCAATGAACCTTTTGACCAACTTTTTGAAAGCAAGGCAATTTTCTATTAAATGCTCTGTAATCCCTGTGTGGTACTTATATTGAGAAGTTGAGTCGTACCATTTAGGATATGGGGGTTGCATTGGTTTCACGTAACGAGGAGATACAACATGCGCATCAAATAAGCTTTGATACAACTCCTTATATGTCATCAGGATGGGGTGTGAACTAAAGCCTTTCTGTATTTGACCTCGAGTTGGATTCTTGCCTTGAAGAGCCTTGATAGCTAGTGGTTGGGGCCCTTGACTGATCTATAGTAACCGGTTTGGAATACCCTTTGCTCATATTATTCACTTTGTCTTCTCTTTTCTTCGGGATTGACCTTTTGACGTTTTCTCCCGCGTCTATCTTCCCACTCCTTACTGCATTTTCAATCATCTCGCCGGACATTACTATGTATGAGAAGCTCATAGTAGCGCTTCCCAACATATGGTTAATGAACGGGGCTTTCAGAGTGTTGATGAAAAGCATTGTTATTTCTTTTTCCAAAAGAGGTGGTTGGACTTGCATTGCCACCTCTCTCCATCTTTGGGCGTATTACCTGAAGCTCTCGCTCTATTTCTTTTCCATATTCTGTAGTGTGATTCTGTCGGGTGCCATGTCTATAAAGTGGCCATATTGTTTCATGAAAGCTTGTGCCAAGTCCTTCCATGAATTAATTTGGGCACGGTTTAGCTGGTTGTACCATTTGGCCGTAGACCTGATCAGACTGTCCTAGAAGTAGTGAACTAACAACTGATCATTATTGATGTATCCTGTCATCCTTCGATAGAATATCGTAATGTGAGCTTCAGAGCAGCTAGTCCCATTATACTTTTCAAATTCTAAAGTCTTGAATTTCGGCGGGAGTACTAGATCTGGGACCAAACTCAGATCATTAGTGTCAACCCCGCAATGGTAATCATCACTCTTCATTGCTTTGAGTTTTTCTTCCAACCACCTGTATCGATCTCTAAGTTTTTTTGGTAGTTCTACCTTTACTTTTTCTATTTCTGCCATTTCATCTAGATCAGGAACTATAGGATTGGTTAGATTATCTCCCAAATTGGAACCTGAGCCTGTCGGGTAGTTTGTTGGTGCCAAGGTACTAGCCTGATATTGGGATCTAATAGTGACAGGTATCCTTTGTAGATAGACATTTGGTTGTACTTGGGCGTTTGTCGGGGCAAAACCTAGGGGATAGGCAAGGTCCTCATGATTATTTCCAAAATTGACCGTAGGGCTCTTTCCTTTATCAGGCCCTCCAGACAATTGATTCATCATTTTTCTTTGGGATTCTAGCATTTGATCCCTCATGTCTTGTTGAATTTTAGCCAGTTGCTCTTGCATCTGTGCTTGCAACTAGTCTTGCATTTCTCTTTGCATTTTTTCTAGTCTTTCTAGCCTTTGATCCATTACTTTTGTCTTGCGACGGGTATCGTAGCTATATTTGGTTGGTGGATTTTCATTGGTTTCCAGGGTAACTGCCATAATTTTAATTAATTAGGGTCCTTTTGTGAAATTTAATGCATATGATGAAATGCAATGCAGATGCATGAAATGAATGTAAAAAGAGGCATTAATTCTGATTCAATTCTATTAGAATAACTTTATTAGAAAATAAATTTCTTTACATAAAATATATTACATATATGGCCTTACCCTCATACTTCAGGCGAAGGTATCGATCCTTTTCTTCATATCTGGATGCTAAGATCAAATCTCACGAACTTTCTAATGGATGCCTCTACTAGCTCCTTTTTGCCTGATCTGGGCTACGACCCATTGCTCACTCATCCCTGTGAGGCTCGTTAGCTTCCTTTTAAAAAGGCCGGGACGTTGACGATTCTCAAATAATCTTTATCAGCTTGAATCCTCAGGCAATGAAGTAAAGTTGTATATTCCTCCATCAGACTATCACCCTTCTCTCATTGCGTTTTCTTAGACCATATTCGAACGGCCGTATTGTATTCCACTTTATCAAGAAATCTATTTTCCATGATAAGCTCTCTACTTAGTAACTAAATGTGAATTAACATCTCTTTTCTATGATAATGTAATGCAATGCAATCATAAACAAAACAAAACAAAACACGTCAGTACAGAAGAAATAAATAACAAAAAGAGCACCTATTCAGGTGACCACTAGGGTTTGGCGCAGCTCTACCTAAGGTGGGCTCTTAAGGTTCACTATATGGGGTTCAGTTCCAAAGTAAAGGGTACCTGAACCGGCAGATTCCTCGATCCTCACCCATTATAGGCTCATATGGACCTAGTTCAGTTCAGAGGAATACATTTCCCTATGGCTGCACGGAGATGAAAATCTCACGAAGACGTAGGTACAGATGTATCCTGGAAGCGATCCATTATCCTACACGGGGGTGAAGACCTCACGAAGGAAATAGTTTCTCACTCCCACTTAAAAGGTATGACCGAGTGGTCATGCAATGCAATATGCTATAATATATTAAGAGACTCGAACTACAAAGGCAAACATATTATTATATAACAACATAATGAAGACCATACAACAGATGATGAAATGCAATGGGGATAGTAAATTTAGACCAAATAATCAATTTTCGACGAAAAGACAAAAGACAATCAACTTGTGGCTTGACTCTTCTGATTTCCCCAATGGAGTCGCAAAGCTGTCAAAACTATTTTTTTGACAAAACGGGGTCGACTTTTATTTTGAAAATGAAAACAAAAAAATAGGAGTCGCCACCAATCCTTTTTGATGAGGTGTGATCGGATCACCTCGTAAAACGGTTGTTTATAATAAATGATTTAATTTATCAAAACAACGACTTTAGTCTACGAAAATTCAGAAAATAGGTTCGGGAGTCAGTTACGTACGAGGAAGGATTAGCACCCTCGTAATGCCCAAAATTGGTACCTAGCTAATTAGTTAATGTCTTAGTGTCGAAAGTTGAAAACTTGGAAAGAGGTTAAAATACGATCTCACTTTGTATTGATGTTAATTTTACTAAAAAAAATGCTTGGATAAATCGAAATGGATGTTAAAGATCCTCTTATCTCGAAGTAAATAAATGTCACATCCAGTAAGTTAGGACACGACATTTTAAATTCTCGAGAATAAGCTTTTTATTTAAAACTCATGTATTTGATTTTAAAAGGATATTCCACTATTTAGGTTAAACGAGAAAAGTCGAAACCCAGTACGTTAGGGCACGACTTCTCGAATTTCTAAATGCAGAATATTACCTTTATTTAAAAATCTTTTTTTATAAATTTGGGTAAGAATTAACGAAATATTTAAAAATGATATACGCTTAATTGATCATGCTTCTTTTTAAAACAAAAATGTTTAAAACATGAAAAGGGCGGTCATACAGCTAAAATGATTGTGCAATGTACGTTTGAAATGATAATGGCACAATATTGTATAAATAAATAAAAATTACACATAGCATTAACATTAATCCATCACAATATTAATGTACATCAAACGATAATAATACAATTGCAAATGACGAGATAGTAAAAAAAATAAATATAACAATAACAATAAATCTTAAGTTTTGAAATAAATTTGGACATAGTAGATGAATAAAATAAATTAAAAAAACATAAACGAAAATAATAACTAAAAATGATAAATAAAAATGAAAGCGAAATACAATACATTTGATTTAAAAAACAAACTTAAACAAATAAAATAATTAAAAGATAAAAGAACTAACAAAACAAATTTTAAAAGAAATAAAAAAATTGAAGTTAAATGACCCAAGACCAAATTGAATTTAAAATAAAATAGAAGGGTCAAATTTAAGAAGAAAAAAAAGGATCACCGATTTGAAAAATAGCTCGAAAATCTGGACACACGTCCGTGTTTCAGCGTCTTAAAGGGTCAGGGACCTGATCGAAAACTGAATAAAATTGTTAGGTAAAATCTATCAAAACTAAAATAATAAACAAGGGGGCTAATTGAAACACGCTACTGAAGCGGGGGACCATCCGCAAAAATAACCCAAAACGCCAAAACACACTGGTTCCCTCTGGTTAAGGGTCGGATCGCGAGTCGGCCTCCCCAAAACGACGCCGTTTTGCTTCTAGGGGAGGCCACACTAAACAGTACCGTTTTGGGTGGGGTATTTAAGCCCAAACTTTTTTTTTTCATTTACTGCACCTTTACTTCAAAAAAACTAAAAAAGTTTTAAAACCTCTCACCCTCTTACCCACGCTCTCCACTTATTCAGCCTAGGGATCCGTCATCCGTCCGTCTGCTGCACCACCGCCGGATTCGATGGTTGGCAATACACAATAATCGGCTATTCAGCCCCGTTTTGAGGCATACCAGAAGGCTAAGCCTTCTCAACCCCGAAGATCGAAAGAAAGGTTTCCCCCTTTCCTCCTTTAGACCCGATTTCGGCGATTGGAGAAGAGATCTCTGGCGAGGAGTCCGTGGAAAGGTCCCGGTAAGGTCACTTTCAAAAAAGTTTTGTTTTTTTTATTAATCTTAGCTCGTAAGTGTTCTAAAAAAAGTACAAAGATGGATTCTCAAGCTCTTTATAGCCGAATAAATTACTATCTATTTCATATTTTTTTGTCATTTTTGTTTGGTTCTTCTGCTGTTTGCATGCTCTCTTTGTTGTATTTACTTCTTCTGTAGGTGTCAGAGGCGTGTGGGCGACGGTGGCAAAGGTGACGTGCGGCGCTGGCCGAAGCAGGCCTAGGGGAGGCTAGTGTCGGTGCGGGACAAAGAGGAGGGGCTAGGGTTCTGCAAAGTTTTTAGATTTTGGGCCAATGGGCCATTCTAATTTGGGGTTAGGGTTAATTGTTTTGGGTCTGATATTGGGCCATTCGGGTTTAGGCTAGTTGGGTTTGGTTTAATTGTTGTGTAATGGGTTTTTGGGTTTTAATTTGGGCCATTTTAGTTTGTGTAAATTAGACTCTTAATTTGGACCTTTCATTTATTGGTTTGGGTTTTAATTTTGTGCACTGGGCCAGGCCAAAATTGGCTTATTACATTCTAAAATAAAATAAAAGAAGTATAGTTCTATGGAGATTTTACTTTTCTTTTATTTTACCACTGTATTTTATTTAAATAAGGATTCGGGTCACTTAATTCTAACACGTTGCAATCACAAATCAGTAACCACAGAAAATGCCTAATTCTTTGTGGCACCTGGCATTTCCAGATCAGCTCCCACTTCACATATGTACCTTCCCAAAAGTCACCCGAAATTGCCATGTAATTTTGTCTTCTCCTCTCTCATTCGAAGGTGGCAATACGCCTACAATTTGCGGCAAGATACTTTGAGGTAAAATCGATTGTAATTTGCGCCAATCCCAATCCCTATTAGAATCAACCATGTCTTTCTCATTAATATCTTCCCTCATAGTCTCCCACCAATATAGAATTGTTCTAGAAGACAAATTTTAGGAATCTAATTCTTTTTCCAAAAATTCACCAATTTCCCATCACCAAGTGGCCAAAGATAGCTTTAAGAACCTCACTCCAAACTTTCAATAACGTTCTCCAAATGAGAGCATGAATTTGAAGCAATGGACATTGGACACACTCCATCAACGTTAAACTTGCTTCTATGGATTTTCACCCAAATTGCATCAACATTTGAGAGAATATTAGAACCAAGCTTAAGAAAGAAAACCTTATTTTGATCACGTAAATGCCTTATCCCCAAGCCACCAAGAACAGTCGGTCTACAACACTGGTCTCAAAGATTGAGCTTTCAGTCGATTCGGTTTTTTATACCGAAGTCTAAATAAACCAAATTATAAATGTAAATTGAATAAATCGAACCAATTTAGGGAACAAAACCAATTAAATCAAATCGAAAATTCTTTCGATTCAGTTCATTTTTTTCAGTTTTTAAATTTTTTGTGTTGTTTAAGTTGGATAAAAAAAATTTTTTTTAAATGAAGTGCTTTTAATTTTATTTCCTTTATTTTTTTCACAATTGCCTTCTTTTTTCAATTTCAATTTTAATTGTTTTAGATTTTTTTATCATCTCACTTATAACTTTCAAGGGAAAAGGTAGATAAAACGGATGAACTGAACTGAGAATTTGAAAGTTAGACTATTTTTTTATGTCTGAAAAGCTACACAATATATTTAGCTTTTAGGGTTTTTTTTATTTCGTTTATATATTAAATGATAAATTGAATATTATAAAAAAACTTATCATTTCAAATTGGGTTTTAAATTTTAATAGGTATTAGGTGTCAAAATGTTGCCTAAGTCCTAAGCAAGGTTGGACATGAGGAATCCTAAACACACAGAGTCACCACTAATCAATTTGAGTTAGGTAGGTTAGCTTTCTATAGTATAAATTTTTAGGATTAATCATATAAAAAAATCTTAAGAATTAAGACTACGTCACATACCAAAATCTATGTAAATTTATGTTTGAAAGTTTAATTACATATAGAGAAGATTATAGCACTACTATAACGCTTGTTCAAAGACAATCTTACGAGATTCGGTAATAATGTTTCCTATAATTTAAAAAAAAAAAAAAAACTATCACTCCCAAATAATCTAATCTTACTCAAATCAACTTAAAATCTAACCTCATCGAACTTAAGATAGGAATTTAAATTCTAACCTATTAAACCCAACTATGACTCTAATCTCACTGAACTTAAGATCTAAAAGGAATTTAAATTCTAACCTATTAAAGCTTAAGATTTAAATGAAACTTATGAAACTCCAAATTTAAAATTATGAAAAATCTACAAACTTAATCAAATAAAGAAAATTCAAAATCTACTTAATCAAAACTGAAAGTTTATTAAAATAAAAAAAAAATTCTAGCCTATTTGAATGTTAAGATCTAAATTAGAAAATAAATTTTAACCTAATTGAATCCTAAGTTCTAAATGAAAAAATTAAAATTCTAACCTATTTAAATCCTAAGATCTAAATTAGAAAAATAAATTTCCAACCTATTTGAATCCTTAGATATAAATTAGAAAAAAAAAAAGTCTAAAATATAATCTAACATAATCTAAAAGAAATTTATCCTATGAAATCTCAAAATTCAAGTAGAGATTAAGAAACATAAAATACACCAAAAATAACAAAGAAAAACAATAATCAAGATCCATTTTTTGTTTTGACAGATTGGATTGGAGGCTTTGACCGACCTCCTCGGGACCGGAAACGGATAACCAACATGGTCCCTTCATCGGATTTACCTTCAACCTTACACGCAAACCCCAGAAAGCCGATTGGCTCACCCAAATAGAGAAGAATAAGGAGAAAGCGAAGAAAAAGGTAAACACCGAGAAGCTACCTTCCAAATTAGATTTGATTTTCTGCTATCCTCTCTCCTTACTCACTAATCGATCCATATTCTCTTTTTATAGCCAACACCTCATTTTTATTATGCTTCATCACCGTGCTGTAATCTCGTTTTCGTTCATTTAGTATTTGTTAATCATTTTTTCTGCTATCGGATCTGTTACGGATGCTGTGTGTGTGCATAATTGGTTTTGCAATCTTGTTTTCTGTTAACAGATAGTTGGGGACCGCCCGCGGTTGAGAGCTTGAAGGTTCCAAAACCCTGCAGTAGAAGTGAGCATTCAATCGAATCGAATCGAATCGAATGAAAAAATTTCGAGTTAATTGAGTTGACGAATTATACTTTATCATCCTAATTTGATTTGAAATTTTCTCGAATTGAGTCGAGTGAGATGGAATTCGAATCAAGTCGAATCGAATATATTTGTTCGAGTTAAATTTAAAAAAATAATTTTGGGTCCTTATAATCACTGTCACCCATCGTAATAAAATTTGTCCACCTTAATCAAATTTTTTATTAACTTTCATCACCTTATAATTTATTTATTAATCTTTTATATACGAGTTAGCTTCTTTACTTGCTTGGTTATTTCAATTATATTCAGATTTTTGTCACTATATATTTTGAAATTAAAAAATATACTAAATGTAAAAATGAATTTTTTTAATAAAATTTATTTTAAAGATAAAATGTGGGATTGATACCAATATAAAATTTTAACACGAATATTTTATATCATAATTAATAATTCAATTTTAATATAAATATTCAATATGACTAAACAATTCAATAATATAAATGTGAAATTTAATTTAATAATATAAATAGTAGATATAAATAAATTTATGACTATTTATGTTTAGTGATTTTTTTTGGATAATTTTGATTTTTTTATTTGGGAGTAGAGGGTGAGAAGTAAAAGTTTAGGCGGAAAATAAAAAGTTTTGAGGAATAAAAGTTTGAGGGAAAGTAAATAGGGAGAGTAAAATTTTGGAGGGAAAATATTAAAAAAAATTGGGGGGTGGGCTTGGGGTAGATGGGAGGTGGGATGGGAAGGGAGTAAAAGTTTTAGGAGGAAAATGGGAGGGAATAAAAATTTTGGGGGAAAATAAAAAGTTTTGAGAGTTTTGGGGAGTAAAATTTTGAGAAAAAGTAAATGAGTGAGTAAAATTTTGGTGGGAAATGGATTTTGAGTAGATTGGGGGTTTGGATGGGAGAGGAGTAAAAGTTTTGGGGGAAAAGTGGGAAGGAGTAAAAGTTTTGAGGGAAAAGTAAAAAGGTTTGGGAGTTTGGGTTAAAAATGTAAAATATTATAGTTTGATATTCGAATTATTCGAATTATTCGAGTTATTTGAATTCGAAAACTAAACTCGATTCGAACTTGAAATTCGAAAAAAAAAATCGAGTTGACTCGAATAACTCGATTAACTCGAACAACTCGATTCGTTTAACTCAAAATTCGATTTTTTTTATTTTTTCGAGTCGAATCGAGTTTTGCTCACCCCTACCCTACAATTTGCATGATGGGTCAAGTGGGTTTGGGCTACTTCGGGCCTCCAACGGGCAAGCAGACGTGGGCCTAATTGATAATCAAGTTAGCAAAACAACAATTTTGATTTGGGTGGGAAATTATTTTAATGGGCTAAAAATTCAAAATTCAGTTTAAAATATCAAAACCGATCAAACAATCCAATTAAATTGAACACGAGAACCAGTTAAATCAAAAAATAAAAATAAAAACTGAAATAATTCAGTTTTTTTTTATTTGGTTCACTTCAACTTTTTTAGTTAAAATTTTTTTACACACTCTTACTGGTCCCAGTTAACTAAGGTGACTTTTTTTTTGTCTCATTATTTGCCCCTAAATGAAAACTCATACAATCTTCTCAATTTCATTGTAAACAAAGATCAATGCAAGAGTTGTGCTCATGAAATAATTATGAATAGTTAAAAGAACAACCTTTGTAAGTGTTACTTACCTGCCATGGAAAGCTTTCTCACGTTCCACTCATTCAACTTTTTGCGCACATAGTAAATAATGAAATGAAAAGTCTCATTCGTTATTCTTTATTGGAAAAGCAGGCTTCCCAAATATTTTTCTAAATCCTCTACTTTAGCAAAACCAAGGTTTTCACTAATGGCATTACCCGGTCGGTGCCTCCTATGCATTTTCAAAGAAACAAATTTACGTTTTATCCAAATTAACTTTGTGCCTTGAATGCTTGCAAAAGGTTCAACATATTATTGATGGTGTTAGCATCCCTTAGGTCAGCCTTACAGAAAAGAATAAGATTGTTAAAATAGATGCTGACAATGGCAATAGAATGATCGCAAAAATAAAGAAAAATATGAACACAGGTTTTACGTGGAAACCCTTTTGGGAAAAAATCACGAACAAAGGAGAAGAAGTTCACTAATATTGAAAAATGAATGATATAAAAGGAATTTCGACTACATCTATTTAAAGGCTGAAAAACCTTATTCTAATCAATGTCAAATAGAAGAAGTGTAATTCTAGATGAATTCTATTTCAGGCCTCGGCCTTAAGACCTACACAAATCCTCTTGTTTTACCACTGTATTTATTTAACAACGATCCGAGTCACACAACTCTAACAAAGGTCATTACTGAAAAATAGGTGGGAAATCGTCGATCCTTGTTGCGACAATTTGATGGGTTCCCATAAAGACCTAGCCACTACATTATTAATCAAGTGACCTAACCTCGTCATTCTAAGAATAAAAAGGTAAGGTGATAGCACGTCTCCTTCGCAAATACCTCAAGAAGGCTTAAAAGACTCAGCAATCTCATCATTCACTTGAATAAAAAGTCTCGAGAACCCCACATCCACCAAAGTCTCCTCCAAAAAGTCTCATATGATGCAATCATAAGCTTTCTCTAAATTGACTTTGATGGCTATCCATTTTTTTGATGGCTATCCATTTGTCCTTGCCTTTAAAAGTTCTCATAGAATGAATGGTCTCTTATGTAATCAAAATATTATCAATGGTTTGGCACCCTAAAATAAAACTTGTTTGTTTGGTTTAATGATTTTTATCTATGATTGGTCTTAGACAGTTCAAAATTATCTTAGTGAGGGTCTTATATACCAATATAAAGAGGTTGATAAGTCGAATTTGTGAAAGACTCGCGCTCAACCAAAGTAGGAAGGAGCACCAATAGAGTTTGATTCAAATCAATGTCCATAACCTCACCCAATATGACTTTTCTAGCCATATAAAAAATGCTAGGGCCATGATGTCCCATTGAGATTGAAAGAATTTTGCATGAAAACCATCCACTCGGTGCCTTAAACGGAGACATGCCAAAAAGAGAATTCTTGACTTCATCAATCGTAACAAATGAAGTTAGACTTTCAATTTATTGCTCAAATAACTTAGGAAATTGACCTCGTGAATGTTGACACCAGCCTGAGTAAGGATAAATATAGTGTTTTGAAAATGGATGAGAATCAATGGCCTTTGGGAAATCAAGTACAATTTAGTGAAAAACAAGTTACTAGAAACTCGGTGACTATATTGAGCAAAAAGAAGCCTCATAAGATGTATCAATCGTTAAGACCCTCCAATGCTTCAGTTGGTTTTTGAGGAGTGCATAATGAATGTGAGTAGTTTCGATTTGTACTACACCTTTTCTACTTCTTTGGAGTTACTAGTAATTGATATTTTAAGGGATGTTGGAGGTGTAATAGACTTATTTGTTGTGGTATCAGAAAATGTGGTTTCAGAATCTCATTTTCGTAAATAGAGTTCGTTGATATCAAATATGAATATTTACGTAATAATATAAAAATATATCGAAGACTGGTCAAGTAATTTTGTCAATTAAATAGTTAATTAAGGCTTAGGGACTAAATCATAAAAGTCTAATCGCTATAGAGTTTTAATTGACAAAAAATTTAGGAATTGAAATAGAAATTAACTAAAGGTCCAAAATGATAAATAAACCATTTTAGAATATGAGATAGTGCTTGATGATGGCATAATCCACTTAGACTTGATTATGATTGATTTATGTTTAATTATATCTTAATTAGTTAATTAAGCAAAGTTAATTAAACTAAATTAAAGCTAAAATTTATACCTAGTGGAACATTGCCATATTCCATATTGTGCCACCGTCCAAAAGAAAGAAAAACCTAAAGGAGAAACACTTTCATTCATTTCAACATTCGAACAACTATTATTCTAGGTATGTAATTTTTATATATTTGAGGTCATGGGACTTAATTTAGCTATAGCTCAAATACTAATTTAATAAATTATTAAAATTTTAGAAAGTTTCCATTGTTGATTTTTTGAAGAATTAAGCTTGAAATTAATAGAATTTAAGCTTAGATTATGAAAATGACTAGATGTAAAGTTAATTTAGTTTGTTTGTTAACTTTATTACATTAAGAACTACATTGAATAAAGATAAAACTTATCATGAAATTATATTAGAAATAGAAAACATAAAGTCTCTAATGAGAATATATGAAATCGAATTTCAATTTGAAGCTATGGATTGAAAGTTATGCCTATCCCGAGTTTAGGGTCTAAATTTAATAAAATGTAAAATATGAGAGAAAATAAAAAAAATGAAATTTATAACATCATGCATATCAAGACATTTTGTGAAAATGTTGGTATTGATTTATTATATAAAATAATTGTATAGATCAAAATTTAGATTAAAGTGAAGCTAATAGAGGAAAAATTAAAATTGCAGACTAATCCTTAAATAATTCATTCGTTTTGTGTTTTGAATAGGCAAGTTAATATGGAATTTATTAACTCATAGTGTGTAATATGTGTGTTTATGTTTTATTTAATATAAGTATAAATTATGTTTTGACAAATTTATTCAAGATCTACTTTTTCTTTTATTATTTAAAAAATAAAAAAATAATATTATATACAAAATCGTTGTTAACAACTTTATATTTTCACAATTTCATATTTTCTTGTATTAAAAAAGCAAAGAAAAAAAAGAGAATAAAGAAAAGTCCGCATTTTATTATTAATAATAGTGATACTTACAATGTTTTTTTAAAATTTATATTTATAAATATAAAAATAAAAACAAAATATAATTCTAGTTGATTATATTCCAAAAGTGACTTTAATTAAAATCACAAGTAATCCACAGTGGTTCATCAAATTCACCGGAAAGTTCAACCCCAGCATCATTTCCTAAACACAAACGTCTCATATCCAGCTCACCCCCAAAATGCCACGTTGGCGTCCCATTTTCGTATCCATCACACGTCAGCCTCCTCAATCCACTCCCGTCCAACCTCATCACAAACAAATCTCCGTACGGCTGGAACTGGTTTGGAAACGAAACCGGCTCAGCCGTCACGCCGCCTATGTTAGCCGCGAACACCAGCCACTCCCCATTCGGGCTAAAACACACGTGGTTGATCCTCTCTATGTCCACGTCACTCGATCCCTTCGGTCCCGCCGCGTAAAGTCTCCTAAGATCAGAGCCGTCTGGTTTAATCACGTAAATGCTGAAGGCATCCACGTTATTCGGATTATGCATGTTGGATGAAAAGGCTATGAGATCCCCGTTAGGGGACCAGGTGGGCATCGTATCAATCCAAGGGCCATCAGTTAACTTACGTATACCGTCGTTGAATTCGCCGTGAACCGCATCAAGTATGTACAAATTCTTATGTCCAGAACGGCCTGAGCGGAACACGAGGGACTTCCCATCGGGAGAGCAGGACGGGAAGGCGTTATTCCCTGTATCTTCTCGCGTGAGAATCTTTACATCGCACGGGATCTCTTGAAGATCACTGTTGAGATATGAAGGCTCAAATGTGACTCGTGCGATCTGGACCGTCGATTTAGTTGACTCGAATATCGGACCCAAGGAAGAGTAAATCATGTATTTTTCCGTTGGGCTCCAGGAGTTGCAAAATGCCACACGGCCCTTGATTAAGGTCCATCGTTTTGAGCCGTCCGATTTTACAACTTTAATGCCTCCATTTTCATCCAGAGCGGGGTTCAAGGCTAGGAGACTACCGTCGGGACTGAAAGAAGGAAATGACCCGTTGATTCGCAGCATGCCTAGATCTTTGATGGGAGACGCAACTGGCTCCAGATGTGGAACCCTCGACTCACCCTCAATCGACTTACCTCTAAACCTGTGGTACCCGAGGGACTCAGAATCTGAAGAGACGAAGGGGTTATAATGATGAAAAGCTGGGTTCAGCAACTCCGTCACTGGGTGAAAAACTTTCCTCTCGAGGTCGAAAATCTCGATATGTCTGTAACACTTGCCGCGCCGCCGAGTTGCGACTGCGATTCGTTTTCCGTCGTTGAAGGCTGCCGGAGTGAAGCAGTGGAGACCAGGAGGAGTGATGCGGAGAGGAAGGACTGGGAATTCAGAAAATTCAAGAGGATTTTCTGGAAATTGTACCCGGAAAATGCTCCACCAGCCATCGTCAGCTTGGCGGTGAAAGAAAATGGTTGAGTCACCAGACCAAGTGGGCCAACCGCCTCTCTCGCAAACAACCAAACGATTATTCGGATCGGACGTTGGGAAAACAACGATATCCGTTTTCAGCTCGTGAAAATCACCTTCCCAGGGACGAGAACCATACGATGCAATGGCTACAAATGTTCCAGATTTTGAAATTGTAGGGCTATAGTCAACAACCCCGTAGGGAGACAGTCGTATAATTTTCCTTTTACCATGGAGCTCCGTTGAATAAAGAGCGGACCAGCTCTGGAAAGGTTTATCAGGTTGTTCATGAGCTGAAATGAAGTAAAGATGGTGGCTTTTGATGATGGGTCGATCGTGGAAGAGGCTGTCCGGAACAGATGGAAGCTGCTCGGGCTTGGATAGGCCTCGGCGGGTGAGGTAAGTCCGGGGGCAACCGGACCGTTCAGAGATAAAAACGATGGACTGATCTTCGTTTACAAATTGAGCGTTGTAGTTGATGGAAATACCGTCAGTGAGGCGGTGTTCGGAGGTCGAACCTGTGATGGGAGTTTGATTAAGATTGACTGTGAAGATGTCGAAGCCGTACTGTGACCTTCCAACGGATGTGAAGACGACGGTGCCTTTAGGATCCATTGAACTAGGCATGGTAGGAGTCAGTGTGTCTAAAATTACAGCTTTAAATAAGCGGCGACTACCTAAGAGTGAAGTGACTGGATGAGAGGAAAGGTAGACAGGTCGTCGGTTGTTTACCTGCTTGCATAGGAGATGACGCAAATTTGCTTGTCTTATCATCTTCATTCTTGAAATTATGAATTTTTAAATCCAAAATTTATCCGTTGTTGTCTTTTATATAAAAAAGTATATCTGTTAAACGTCAGGATTGGCTGGTGAAATATAAACGCCTAAACCTCCACTAGTTTTTAGATGCCACGACACTCTACTTTTCCACTAGAAGAAAACAGCTGTTCATAGCAGAGCAGGTGTAATAACGAGAAGAAAAGAACGAAATGACAAATTCTGATGCATATTCAAAGAAGAAAGGCATTTGAATCCCGAACATAGCAATTCAACACAAAATTGTTGTTTTTAGTTATACAACATCATATTGGGGGGGGGGGGGGGGGACACTTATTTTTAGATGTCACGGCTCTCTACTTTTCCACTAGAAAAAAACAGAAGACTATTAGAACGAAATGACAAATTCTGATACATATTCAAAGAAGAAAGGCATTTGAATCCCGAACATGATATAATTCAATACAAAATTGTTGTTTTTAGTTATACAATGTCAGATGAGAGGGAAAAAGCCATGCAACTTAGCGACCACCGACATGTCTGGCTATTAATAAATGGTTTTCTGGAGAGATGCTTGATGGAACATACTTAACAAGCTGAGTCTGTAGTCCATGTTCCTTGAGCCACATTAACCTTCCCATATCAATTATCTGCTTGCACATGAAACCTAGCTTTGCCCTCTCAATAGCTTTCATATTCTTTGCAATGGCTTCCACTCCATTTGCATCCCCATTACATTCTTTCCTCTCACTGTCACAAGAAAATGAAACTGCTTTTAGAAGGAAATTGCGAGAAAATGCTCAAAATGGAATGCCACTTTTCTTAGCATCCTCAATGTTATAAAGGTATGGCCATAAGGGAAAAAAAAGAAGAAGCTATATTACATTGATTCTGGATGCAATTTGAAACCAATAACGTCAGAAAGATCTGAACCATGATCAGCATCGACTGCCCAACTGGTAAACCACGTAATTGCATGGAATTCTTCTTTGCTAATACCCAAACTAGTTAAGTATTTTTTATCTGTAGAGCCAAGCACGTTATACGGTTCGTTTACGAGGAAAAGATACTATGAATTTTTATATAGATGTTATAGAGGCAGAAAGTTGGATTACTTATGTATTGTTTCCATTGGCAAAGGTGATGGCAGCATGTCGCTATTGCAAGACCTCTCAAGTAACAATTAACTCCACATTGTTCAGCATTCCTTTCATTTGCCAGGCAGCATCTAAGTGTCAAATCTGTAGTGAAAAGTTTCAACATAGTGGGAGATAGTAGAGAATGCTTTTCACCGCTCTAGTATTTCGTTGGATCAATTATAACAATCATTGTGATGCAGGTATAATAACTTACCTGTTGCTGGGCCACAGAGATGTTTACCAATAGCTATATAAGGAAGTCCTTCCAATGACTCAACAGCATTCAAGTTCAGATCCTCAACTGCGAAAGTAAAAGTTCATGATATGATGACAAAAACAAGGGTAGGGAAGTTACGCATGCTTAAAAGAATATGCTTGCCATTTACCCTTTTTCACAAGTGAATTTGCAAATGATAGGTCTCAAAGCGAAACAGAAAATGCATCTCACAATTTTTAATGAGGGGAAGCCATACAAAACTTGAGCATTCTAATCTCTACAAACATAACGCATCATAGAACTCGGCAAGATGTTCGGAATAAAACTAAGAAAGCATTGGAGAATGAAGACTCTATGGAGAAGTTTAAAAAAAAAAGTATCTGCAAAAATAAAGTTCTGAAAAACCTTACTGTCAATTCTCAAACGTTCTAATATCAAGCTCTCTTTTTGTCGCAAAGATCGATCAGCCTAGAAATAGCATTGGCATATTGAAACCAACAAAGGCAAAAGAAAAAATCAATGAAGGTTCAAAGAGCATAGAAACACATCCAAAATAGATGGCATGAACCTAGAGTAAATAAAATCTTTGCAAATACTACAAACTTAATCTCAATTCAACAAACCTTAAGTTTGTAGGCCTTTCTCTCAACTAGAAATACCCTTCTAATACCATAGCAATCTGCAAGCATTTGTGTCAAGTACCCTCTCCCTGCTCCAAATTCAACCACTGCAGGAACACCGTTGCTATTTTCAGCTCGCTCCACAAGTTCACACTTTTCCTTGCCATCAATCCTTTCCAAAACCCCAAACTCTTCCAAGTTCCCAAGCATTGACGCCTGTTGTGCAACATGCTTCTCCTGAAATGGCACATTCCTGTCACAAATCAACTCAAGTTAAAAGCAAACCGACTCCCACAAAAAACAACCCGAGCAATTCAATTTAAACTACCTGTCTACTTCTCCCTTAATCCATACGCCACAAGCTTCAGGTATCTTATAGGAGTCTTTAATATCATTACAAATTTGAGCATGAACTGACTCAATCTTTCTAATCATCTCAAAGAACTCGGATATGTTCAAGCTATAAACAGCATTTCTCTTCATTTCAGAGGTTACAATATCAAAACACCCAGAAGTGGGAATTCCAGTTTCCGGTTCTTCTTGTTCACCTTCTTTGCCAGCATTAACACCCTTTTGGTAAAAAGGTTGGGTGCTCAAGGATTGAACTTGTTTGACTAAGGGGCATCTCCTTAGATGGCTTCCCAGGTTTTCCTGAAGCACAGAACTTCAAAATAAAGCCAAAATGAAATGTTAATTTTTTGTTGTTTCTGGTGGATAAGTAAAAAGGATTGAGAGAAAGGCTATTACTGGGAAGGGTCAATCGGACATGGGATCCACTGGTTATTGGTCCTCGGAGTGTGATTGCCACAAAACCTTGAAACAGTTTGATTATTAGAGGAAAAAAAACGAAAAGAACTCCAGAGAAAGGACGAAAGAAAAGAAAAGAAAGGAGAAGAGCGATAGGGAGATCGAACTAACAAGGAATTTTGGAGAGGGGAGTTTGCACAGAATCTGCTCTTTTTGGGAACCCAGAATTTGCAGCGATTTTCCATTAGCTTAGTCTTCATTTCACCAAAGACCGCTTTGGCTTTGATCGGTACAACCAGAGCTTTGTTTTTCCGTTATGTTTTTCTTTTCCATTTTAGTAATACTAATTAGGGTAAATTCAATTAAGAGGCGATCAAGTGGAAGTCACGTTGTACTCTGTAGGATTAGAACACAGGTTCAAGCTTGAGAAATCACAGTATTGAAAAGGGTAATTTCGAACTTTGGATATGCAAATAGATATCTAAATACCAAAAATATATTCAACTACAATATTACTTTAAAAAATCTAAAAATTCAATTTATTTTCTGGAATTATAAACATTATTCAAAAATTTTAATTTTTTAAAAAAATTCATAAAATTTTAAAAAATATCGAAAATTCCCAAAGCAACAAAAAATTGATACTTTTAAAAATCATGAATTTTTAAACTATAAACTGCAAACATTTATTTAAAGGGTAAATTACACTAACAGTCACTCAACTTTGGGGTAACTGGCAAAACAATCACCCAAGTTTCATTTCAGTCACTTAACTTTCAAAAAGTAACAAAACGGTCCTTTTTACCGTTTTCTGTCACAGATGTCACGGTAAAGTAACATGGCCGTTAACAACGTCCTTGCTGTCAACCTTAAGTCTAGCTGGTCGGTTTCCTTGACTTTAACAATAGGACTAGCACCATTTTAGGGTTAGAGAAAAAGAAAAAAAAAAGAAAGAAGAAGAGGAGGAGGAGAAGAAGAAGGAGAAGAGGAAAAATGGAGATGCCTAAATCACTTCCGTTGTGCTATTGTGGAAACCCAGCCAAATTAAACATGTCTTAGTCCGATGACAACCCAGGTAGGAGGTTTTTTAGGTGTAAGAAATTCGACAATAGATTTCGAAAACCATGTCAGTTTTTCAGCTGGTTTAATCCACCATTGATGCCCCGTTCAAGAGTTGTGTTGTTAGGATTGCTGAAAAAAGTGAGGACATTGGAGGATGCAAGGAAGAGGAAGAGAAGAACCTGGTTTTTTGTGCTTGTAATTGTTACTGTTTTGTTGTTTTTTAAACCTTAAAAATCATTTTATGTTCATTGAAAACCAACTTATGTTTTGTAATTTTGTTGCTGGTAAATTGTTGCTTATGTTGGTATAGATGGCTGCTGGTATATTGTTGCTTAACATATGTTATACATGGTTGCTGGTATAAACAACATAAATGATTAGTGAATTGCTAATGATTAATAAGAAACATAAAAAATAGGGGTTTACCTTGTTAAATGATTCAGGCAGATTGTTCACCAAAATGTTAGAATGGCTCTTAAATGATAAGTGAGACATTGACCAGTGAGTAGGGTTCTTCTCCTTCAAACAATCATAAGCATGCTGATTGGTTTTCCTCAGTTCATCCATGGCATCATTGAACTCCCTTGTAGTGCTTGCTCTAGCAGCTTTCCAAAGCAAATCTTTCAACTCCTTTGTTCAGAAACCAACCTTCTTGATATTGGAATGTAGGTGTCTAACACAGTGTCTTGTTTCTGCATTAGGAAACAACATACATATTGCTTCCAAAAGTCCCTACAATTAGGAAAAAAATAGTTTAATTCTTTGACAAACCTTAAATAGAAACAACATAAAAAAATAAATAAATAGAGTTTTACCTTTTATTTATCAGACATGAAAGATATCTGGTACGAGCTTACAATTTCCAAGTCTATTGCAAGCAACTCCAAGAGACAAAGCCATAATGCTTGGTTTTCACTTTCAACAGTAGCATATGCGAGAGGATAGATGCCATTATTTGCATCTATCCCAACAGCTGCAAGCAAGTAGCCACCATAGTAGCCCTTCAAGAAACATCCATCTAAACCTACTATCCTCCTACAACCAGCCTTATAGCCATCTTTGCATGCCTGAAAACAGACATACATCCTTTGAAACAACCTGTTATCCAAATAACAGATTGTAGTTGTTCCCTCATTTTGGGTCCTAACCTCCAACAAGTACTCATAAATCTTCTCATATTGAGCCTTATGAGCTCCTTCAATTAATTCCAATGCCCTAAGTTTAGCCCTCTTACATTTGGTTAGTGAGACTAGGCAACAAAAATCTCTTTTGACATCTTGCTGTAATGATTTCAGAGAATAATCAGGATCAATAATGAATTTTTCTTTATACTGTTCACCTATCCAGGCTGTGGTTACATTCCTATTTTTATAGACTTTTGAACAAGTATGGTTAGGGCTTGAACTCCTAATTTGCCAAGTTTGGTCAGTAAGGTCATTAGGGTTTAGCCTAGAAGCCTATATGAACCAAGAACATTTTTCACTACAAACTGCCTTTAACCTTTTTAAATCATTTTTTGGAAACTTAATAAAATAACTATTCAACCTACCATACTGCTTGGCAGCTTCTTTTAGACTGTCTTTAGACTTAAATAACATTCCAACCTTAAGTGTAGGATTACCTATATCATTCTCTGGGTTGAACTCAGACCAATTTTAGCCATCTGAGTCAGGTTCATGTGCACTATCTAGCCTCCTAGAATCATCACTATCACACAGTTCATCTACTTCTATACCATCAATGTTTAAACTATCTAAACTAACACTTTCAGATGCATCACTAGCACTACCAGACATATCACTACCAGACAGATCACTACTAGACATGTTTTCTTCATTCTCATTAAAATTTCATCAATTAAACCTGCCAAACAAAGTACTCTTCAATAAAGGCAGCCAATATAGGCAAACACTTTAACCATTTATGTTAGACAATAACAAATACAAAATACCCAATAAATTAATACAAACACTTCTGTCATGCACATGGTAGACAATAACAGGCAATAACCAGTTTGATAATGGCAGATATACACAATATACACAATAAACATCATGGCAGATATACACAATAAACATCAGTTTGATAATGGCATTCATACAATGGCAGAAATAAACAACAAACATCATGCTGATAATGGCATTCATACAATGGCAGAAACAAACAATAAACATCATGCTGATAATGGCATTCATACAATGGCAGAAACAAACAATAAACATAATGCACATGGCATACAATACAAAATCGAAATAACAAAACCCTAATTTTCCATGCACATTAATACACTTTAATAACCAAATAATAAACATCATGCACATCAAACCCTAATTTTTCATGCACATTAATGACTTTCAAATAAAACCAAAATCGAAATAACCCATAATCGAAATCCAAATCAAAATCAAAATTAAATTTTAAATCTAAATCGAGATTGAAATTGGAATCAAAATCAAAATCAAAATCAGTGACTGTTTCAATATTGAAATCAAAATCTAAATAAAAATCAAAATAAAAATCGAAATTATAATTAGAATCGAAATAACAGCGTTGAAATCCAAAAACATTAAAGTGGATGTAACAACTTACCCGTTAAAGTGGATGTAACAGCACTGGTAGCTTCTCTTCTATTGCCCATTGTCGTTGACAAAATGGTTTCTAGTTCGTCTTCTTTTCTCCCCAAACAAAATAGACTGTTTAAATCGATTATTGAACGGATTTCTAACCCTAAATCCTTCTTAATCAATTCTCAATTCAGTTTAAACCTTAAAAAACCCTAAATCAGGATCAAAATTTCCCAAATCGATTTTCCTTTTTCTCCCCCCAAATCCCAATCCTAATCTGATTCTAACCCTAAAACTGATTTCTAATCTGATTCTAATTGATTTTCCTTACCCATTTTTTCCCCTAAACCCGCCCCAATCTGTCGTTTCGCCAACTTGGCAAGTTAACCTGCCACATCAGCTGGTTAACTTGCTATGTCAGCAATCCCGTTAACACCCTAACGATAATCGTTAATTAGTGACTATTTTGTCACTTTTTTATAACGTTGGTGACTATTTTGTTACTTTTTGAAAGTTAAGTGACTAAAATGAAACCTAGGTGACTTTTTGTCAGTTACCCCAAAGTTAGGTGACTGTTGGTGTAATTTACCCTTATTTAAAAACTATAAAAGAAATTCTTAAAGGAATTCTTAAAATTTTGAAAATTCAAAAAAAAAAGAAAAAAACTTTATTAAGATCTTAAATTTTGGATTTTGGACAAAGATAGCTTGTTTTGGGTTATTATTTTTTAGAATTTTATGATTTTTTAAAAATTAGATTGGTTTTAGAATTTAAACAGATTTTTAAGAACTTTTTTGAATTTATATATTTTTTACATTTTATGATTTAAAAATTAATAATTAGAAAAAAAAACTTGATTTTTTAGATTTTTGATTCTTGGTTTTATATTTTTTTATTTTATAAAAAATTTAAAATGTTTTAAATGTTTTTAGTTCTCAAAAAGTATAATACTTGTTTTTTTTTTAATATTAATCTAATTATACGTTATTATCATATCTATTTTTTTATATAATATCTAGAACTATCCATAGCTTTTCTCCAATCCTTAAAAAGGAGGATAATGCGTTTCAATGCACTCAAACTCACATTCCCCTGCACTAACAACAATATCAATGTCAATCGAGTTAATATACAATCGGCAAAAAGTATAATATTTGTTAAACTCTATAAAAAATGACAATGTGTGTATGGCATATCATCGTATTTTTTTAAAAGACTTTATTCATGTCTTGGCCCCTAAATTATACTCATTTTTCAATACTAATATCTATTTTTTGTCTCATATTGATACCTCAACTTTACGGTTAAGATTTTCAATCCAAAATATCAAATGACCTTAAAAAAATAGAAACCCAATCAAATTGCGTCACCGATTTTTCTATTATAAATATATACAATTTTTTATTAAATATACACATAAACTTAAATATATATAAATAATATATATATATATATATATATATAAATTTTGAAAATCCAAAAAATTTATGATTAAACATTTTTAACTGTTCATCTCAACATCGAAAAATTGAAACCCATTAATTCCATTAAATAATTAAATATTTAAATAAAAATCCAAAAAGTTATGGGTTGATCTTCTACTTCCTCTTCGTTATAACATTACCATTATAATAAATACGAAAATGGCATAAGATCCTAATTAATTAGAAGAATAGGTCATTTTCTACAGTAAATTTAGGTACTGCCACATCGTCAGATGGCATCACTTTAAATTTTTTTTTCCTACTGTTGTTAATCTCGATGAAGTAAAAAATAATTTTTTAACCATTGTCACCAAGTGGTCAGGCGACACCCAAAAAAATATCAGTATTTTGTAAATACAAAACATAAACTATAAAAATACAAAAAAAAAAAGATTATGCTGGTGCCGCCTGACACATTTGCAACATCAGTATTACTTTAAAAAAATGGCCTAACAAAAAAAAAAGAGTTGAAAAAGCTAGGGGAAGGGGAAAAAGTTGTTTAGGTGCCACCTGGCACATTGGCAGAAGTATAATAAAATCAATGTTAAAGCTAGAGCCATGTGCTTCCCATTAGACATCTCAACAAAGGCCTTGTCTAGAGAGTTTAACCCCATTAGCTACCATAACAATCAGTGGAGTAGATTGTTCTACTCGAATAGTCAACCTCCTAGCCACCATAGAGTCCAGAAAGTTGTGCGTGCTTCAAGAGTCTATCAAAACAATCATCTAAACCTGGAAAATATAAGTTGAAACCCTTGGAGAACATGTAAGGACAAAATTAGTGAAATAGGTTATGTATCTTAATCCTTGGTTCCAACTGCTCCTTGCAATCCCGGAACTCTTTAGTAGTTGGACTCTTAGTATCACCTATCTCGTAGAGCTTTGATTACCAGTTGGAATAACTATGACTTGGCACATTTGTGGCCTGGTGTGTATTTAGAAGCACACTAGAAACAAAGTCCCTTTTTCCTCCTCTCATCCATTTCAACTTGGAATAGAGATTTGACAGGGGCTTTTTGACTCACAGGATAAGTAGACTGTCCTCCAATTCTTGCTGCCCCACTTGAATATTGATGCACCTTAGCACTAGGCAACAATGGTTTAAACTATCTTATGCTACTACCTATAGCAACGCTCTTTTTTTTTATATAGTTTCATCAATATGCCTTCCACTTATCTAGCGAATAAGTACCCCTCCACCAAGTTCTGAGGTTTAAATAACCTTAAATATTGACCAACCTCAGGTTTTAGGTTGCTGATAAAAATACTCAAGGCGTAGATCTCTAGTAGTTGTAGCTAACTCAATAAGCTTACAAAGCAATCATAGGAAAGAACCACAGAGCCTTGCTATTTGAGGGTAACTAACTCAAACATGGGATCTATGAAGGTGTCAGATTAAAATCATTCATGTAATCCTCGAGCATAAGTCTCCCAAGTTAGGTGATGCAAACCCCCTTGTCTTTGCACAAAAAAGCGATGTTAATCCAAAGCCTTCCCATCTAAGTCAAGCATCACCATCCCACCTTAGCTAGGTGAAAAGATGAAAAGAATAGTATAAGAGAAGTAGGGTCAAATCCTCAAGGACTAGATTTGCACAATGTCTTGTTCCACAAGATCTCGGACAGAATTGTGCCCAAGAAAACCTGTATACCTAAAAAAATAAAAAGACAGAATTAAAAGTTGATTTAATTGAAATTTTAGAAATTAAAATTGAAATTATAAAAATAAACAGAATTGAGAAAAGAGAGTTTTCTTATGGAGAGATTCCAGCCTTCGATTGTCTTGATCCTCCTTAGGTTCAATCCTCAGCTTTTAGATGATCCTTCTCGAAGAGAATAAGCTAAGTATAGTGGAAGAGGATGCCTACGACCACCAGCTCCACTTAGATTTTAGACTTACAATTTAGAGGAACCTGACTCTAGCCAATCGTCGCTTTTGTAGACCGTCTTACACTAGATCATCACTTTTAAATGGTGAATGCCACGCCATTTTGTCTCTTGGGCTCGACAACTACTGATGCAATAAGCTAACAAACCGACTATGCAACCTTCTCAAAACATACAAAGCGGCCGCTTTTGCACAAGATGAAAAGATCACTTTTGAAGGGACATGGACGGAAGCGTCAGTCCCATAGTGCGGAGAAGCAATGAATACTCGTTGAGAAGGCTAAGCACGGATTCTAAGCCTCATGAACCCTTTTTGTGTAATTTCAACAACCTTTAGCTAGATAAATTTAGTGGCTCATGCTTTTTGGGGAAAAAGAAATAAGTTTAATAAAATAAAATTTTATAGAAAAATAAAAGGAACAAAGGCTAAGCTTTTTGAGAGAGGGAGTGTTTACAAAAAAGATGAGTGAAATTTGTGTCACTCCTTACCCTATGTATAGCACAAGGAAACCTAGTCTAGTCCTAATTAAATTCTAAAATATAAATACAAATAAATAAAGATAAGTAAAGATAAAAGCTAAAATAAAATCTAAATAATAATCAAGGAAACCTAGTCTAGTCCTAATTAAATTCTAAAATATAAATACAAATAAATAAAGATAAGTAAAGATAAAAGCTAAAATAAAATCTAAATAATAATCTTTAACAATTATCCTAATATAATTAAAATTTAAACAGAGTCTTGTGTTTATAAAATCTCTTCTTTGCACTTTTGCCCTCAAGTTTTGCACACTTGCATTTTTAGCACTACCTCTTTCCTACTTCACATGTTAGCCCATTTTATCTTTAAATTCACTCTTTTTGCCCCTAAACTTCCTTTTGCCTTCAATTTAGTCCCTACAAGATAAAAAACCATAAATAGCTCAAATTAGTAAGATCATACTCAAAATAAATATGTAATTAATACATAAAAACATGTCATTTCAGAGTATTATCAATTTCCCCCTATTTAGCCCATGCTTGCACTCAAGTATGGTTTCTATCCACTGTGAAATTTAAATTTTGTCATGAAAGAAATACCACTCCAAAGTTTTATAAAAATCAGTCAAAATGCATATGAAAAATAAAGAGAACCCTTATCTTACTTTAAGTAAAATTGAAAAAGTATTTCAATTAATACACACAGAAATTAAAATCGAATTGAATTATTTCACGAAAAGTAGGTAATTTACTAAACCTATTAAGACACCCTATTTGTTTCCACATTTAGTCCCCAAATGCAATTTTATTAGTAATACATCTTTTTATTTTTTTATTTTTTTCTTTTTTTTTTTGCTTAAGAATAAATTGAACCTTTTGACATGAAGAGAGATGACAGACAAGCACCCCAACCCAATTATTCAGCCCAACATACTTCTAATTTATTATTTTTTTCTTAAGAACATATCAAACCTTTTGATGCGAAGAGAGATGACAGCCAAGCACCTCACCCCGGTGACTCAACCCAACATATTCCTAAAAAATTTGTTTAATTCTGGTTAGCAGAGTTTTACCTAATACGTCACACAACCTTTTGACGCGAAATAGGATGACAACCCAAACACCCTACCCTAGTTACTCAGTTAGCCACATTTTTAAGCTGCACTCATAACCATGGAGACATTATTATTTATTATTATCATTAAACGAAATTTTAATTTTGGAGGACTTAGGAAAAACAATCAAGTGTCAAAAATAAGTTTTAGCAACCACTTAACTGTCATGAACATAGTTTTAGCATGCAATTGTCTTAAGTGTCCTCTTTGCATTTAGACTTAATCGATTTTACTATAAGCAAGATAGGGTTAACTCTATTAATCATAATTATTTTAGCCTAATAGCAATAAAATAATAGAGACAAAAATCAAACTAGCAAAATCATAATTAACTCAGTAGACAAGTGTAACACCCCTAACCCGGATCTGTCGTCGGAACAGGAATACGGACTATTACGAAAAATTTCAAAACAAATAACAGACATATCATATCAAAATACAGTGTTCACATAGTATTAATCATATAGTCCCTTATGAGAGCCCTCGAGGCTCAAAATATGGCCTTGGATTGGGTCAGGACTAATTCAGAAACTCGGGAAATTTTTCACAAAATTTTGAAATTCTTTTAGGTACAGAGCACACACGCCCGTGTAGTTAAACTGTGTGGGTCACATGGCCAAATGACACACCTATATCTTACGTCATGTGATACTTGAGTAGGGTACATGCCCGTGTCCTTAACTCGTGTAACTCTCTGACTTGTACTTTATTTAAGTGCAGGGGTCACACGGCTAAGTCACACGCTTGTGTGCTAAGCCATGTTCTTCACACGGCTGAGACACATGCTTGTGTGTCTACCCGTGTGGACAAAATATTGTTATTTTTCCAAGCCTTATTTCTCAACCATTTTGTAACGCCCCAAAAATACCTATCTATGTTTCTGCAACTAATTGACACAAATGTTTGTCTACTTCAGTGGTTAAGTGTTCTGGGAGTGTCTGAGAAGTCATGGGTTCAAGCCTTGGCTTAAGCAAATTTAAGCATTTTTATGAATAAAGCCTTACTCTTGTTCAGTAGGCTTAAGTTTAATTGCTTGTAAGTTTATATTAGAATGGGAATGCTAGTCTGGTGGTAAAGTGGAACGCTATTAGGCTGAAGGTCTTATGTTCGACTTTTCACGTTGATAAGGGGTATTATTTTTTGTTCAAATTTCGGTCAGATTTGGGTTAGTGGAGGACTCTGAGTAGTAGGATAGTGGTGAGAGTTTTGAGGAGATTCTTAAGGGAGGTTATCAGGATATTACCTAACTTGATTGCTTCTCTCAAAATTTCAGCTATTTCACTTTTGTTTCCCAAAAGTTTTGCTGTCGTTTTGCTCTTTCCATTTTTCCTTACTGCCGAATTTATTTTCTTTTTGTCCTGCATGCAATCGTTTCCTTTGTGCGGTTAAGTCTTCATAATCCATTATTCGGTCCTCTCTTCATGGTTGGTAAGTACGATTAGTGTGCTATTATTATTATTTTGGGTTATTGAGTTCTGGATTAAATGGAATGTTTCATGTTTTAGGAGGAGGTTGTGAGGCTGGAAGTCACACTTCATCAATTTGAATAGGAATTGAGTTCATTTGATATTGGTAAGTTGTTTATGAATTTTTAGAATTCTCCGTTTCAATTCGGTTTTAATTCGTTCCAAGCGAGTAATCTGGTGTTTATTGGTCAATTGATAGGTTTTGGAGTGCTTGGGAGTGACTCTGCAGAGAAACGAAACCAGGTATGTACTCGATTGCACAGAAAATGAGAATCGGCAAAAGCCGAAAAACCATTCTGTCGAAGCCACACGGGTGTGTGGTCATTCGTGTGGTAGGCCATGTGACGAAACACAGGCGTGTGCTCGATGAGCCAGGCCGTACACGAAGAACACGACTGTGTGCTGCCAGGCGAGGCCATGTACGAGACACGGACTCGACCAATTGGGCCGTGTGGACCACACAGATGTGTGGATACTAGGCCAGGCCGTGTGATCCACATAGCCAAGGCTAATTTGGGTCGCGTGGGTAGACACGGGCAGATCACATGGGCATGTGAGCCTAATTTACTGAATTGATTGCTAAGGTTGCACGGGTTGCCTGAGACGACTGTGAACTTACTGTGGGGTCGGTAAGTAATGATTTGATCCCTAATTGACTGATTGAAATATGAATGACTGTATACTGATTGGTTCGAGCCTAATACTAGTAGCTCAACTGCAAATACTGTTTAGTGCCGCAACCGGTGCTATTTGTAAGTGTAAAGATGGGTGGGTTATTTAATCCCTACATGAGTGCAGGGTTGGACAGGAGATGGTGTATAGCGGTTGGTTGGGTAGGACTTGCATACTGTATACTGCATGACTGTTACTGTACTGAGATAGGCTAAGGCCAAACTGATACTGCTACTGAAAAAGGCTTAGGCCCAGACTGTGATTGTATGTACACTGTTTGATTGTTTGCAAGGGGATTACACAATGAGTTTACATAAACTCACCCCTCTATTTAATCTGTCCAGGTAATCCCCAAACTTAGGCAGATCGGAGCGGTAGGGGACTCAGCGGTGGCCACACAATCACTTTCATACTATTTTATTTATTTATGATTTATAAATATTATTTCGGTATTTTATTGTAAATATGGCCTCTATGGGTTATTATTTTAATTTGAGATTTTTATTGGTTACGGTTTATAACTGCTAGTGTTAGGATATCTCGGGTTTTTAAAAGAAACAATGTTTTAACAAAATACTTATGAACACGCAACTGTTTTAAAAGTTTCCGCATTGAATAAACATTTTGAAGACTTTCGACTGATTAAATAACACGATTTTAGAATTAATAAGTAATAATAAAAAGTTTTTAGACGGAAATTATTTTAAGCAAAGTTACGGTTTTCAAACACACTACCATGTGACATCGTCTGATCCGGCCATAACATCCAGGTCAGGTTTGGGGGGTTATACATTTGGTCTTTTCTCTGCACCAACACTTAAACATGTTCAAAAACTAATTCAAGACATTTAACCAAGCCTTAAATAAGTCTTGTATGTGATATATCATATAGTTAAGTATCGAAACTTAGTAACCAACTATTCATACATATAAGTATATTCATCATTTTCATGCCATCCTTATTTATCATTTTATGCCTGTAACATCCCATTATCTGTTCATTTCATACATCTATAAATCATGTTAATACCATAAATATGTATAAAACTTAAAAACTTACCAAATACAAACCATGCCAATGGCTAGTTACAATTAAACATTTATAAGTCAACATTGACAAATCAACCTATACATGCCACTATATCCGTAATTCATTTACCATTTATACCAAAAAGGGGCCAATGGATAGTGTGAGTGATCTCCGCTAAGCTTCTAACCTACAAGCTTCCGAATTACATTCATTTATATTCACAATAAACATGTAAAGCATATTCAATCAATTTCATCACGAGCCCTAGCACACATTGTAATACCCCTAACCCGTATTCGTCGTCAGATTAGGGTTACGAGGATTACCAATCATTTCATAAAAATTTATGATCAATTCATATGCATTGCTCATACATTATCATATCATAATCATGCATAAACATATAGTCCCTTTAGAAGGTCTACAAGACCTTAAGCATGCTTTAGAGAGGGCTTGGGACTAAACTAGTCTTGTATAAAATTTTTCGAAACTTTGCAATTTTTTTAAGTTACAGAGGTCACACACCCGTGTGAATAGGCCGTGTGTCTCACACAGCATTAGACACACCCGTGAGTTTAGGCCGTGGAAAAATAGGGCATACATACTGACTTGGGTCACACGGCCGACCATACACCCGTGTACCAGCCCGTGTGCCACACACAGCCAATAGACACGCCCGTGTGCCTATGCCGTGTAACTCACTGACTTGTTTTGACTAAGGTGCAGGGGTTACACGGTCAAGTCACACGCCCATGTGCTCAGCCGTGTGGCACGAAAATAAGCTTGGTTTAAGCCACATTCTTTCCCACCTCAATCATACCTAAAACACATCAAGTTATACCATTTCATGCATCAATATGCAACCAAAACAAGCCATTTCAAACACATTTCATACCATATCACATTCATTCATTTCACATAGATAAACATGTACCAAATCCCTAAACATATTCATAAGTTCCAACTATATCAATCATGCATTTTTCTCACCATAATCTCAACCAAATCATCATGCATTTACCAAACAAATTGGCATCCAAACTTCAAGCATCTAGTCAACCAATCATTGTCTTAAACTCATGCTAAAACATACCATTTCCCAAGCATTATTACACCAACATCAACCATGCCAAACAGAGCTAATAAACCAACTTACATGGCTAAAAACATATCAACCATTTACATCATTTACAAGCTAACTCTCATGGCTATCATTTCAATCCAAAACATAACCAAAAGGACACTAGCCTATACATGCAATATACCATATATACAACTCTCAAAATGGTACCAAAATAGATGTCCGATAGTGTGATTTACTCACTAACGATCCTCGGATCCGAGCTAGCTTTATAAAACTGTAAAACAAAGAATATTTCACACAGTAAGCTTTAAAGCTTAGTAAGTTCATAATATAACACAGTGAACTCAAAAATTAAATGCAATTCAATCAATTAACTAACGCATAGTTCAACTCATATCGCTACTTAATTTCATCCATATTTGTTTCTCACTTTCATATCATTTCCTTAAGCACACTTACAAGCATCTTTATTTCTACTCAATCCAACTCATTTAACCATGATCATTCTCTATTTCTTCCATCTATCTTATACACAATTTCATCAACCATATAAGTTTCGTACATACCTGTACCATCGTGTATTTATCTATCACATTTACCACTTCGTCGCTCGATACGCTAATTCATTCGGTAACCTTTAAACATTCAAGAAATTCGCACACTTAGTGCTAATTAAATAATCAAATTTGTAATGATATCCCACACTTAGTGCCAAACGAATAGCTGAAGCTATAAAGATATTGCACACTTAGTGCCATCACATTATATCGAAGTTGTCTCAGTCTCGCACATTTAGTGCCATTTATTTAGCCAAAGCTAATTCAATTCTGCACACTTAGTGCCACATTTCACTAATTCATTGTCAAATGTATTCATTCTCTCGTATTCAGATTCAACTAATATCGAAGCATTTAAACATCATTATAATGCTATTTAATCCATACGAACTTACCTCGAATGCAAAAACAGCTAATCGATCGATTAATCGAGTACTTTGTTTTTACCTCGATCTAGGTCCGAGTTCCTCTTTTCTTGATATATATAATATCAAATTCATCTCATTAAATCAACTATTCATTCAATTTAATCCAAACACACACATTTGGGCATTTTTCACATTAGCCCCTATAATTTCACATTTTTTACAATTTAGTCCTTATTCACGAAAATCACGAAGTTCACACAATTTCTTTAGGCCTAAGCTTAGCCAAATTTTCCATTAGTCCCTAGTAGCCCATAACTTCCATTCATTTGACATTTTAACCCCACATTTTCCACTTTTCTCAATTTAATCCTCAATATTCAAATTCATCAAAAATTACTATACAAAACATGTACATCTATCATCCAACTTCTATTTTTCATTAACAATCATCATAAAAGTCAAACCATCATCAATGGCAACTCACAAATCTTTAAAAAAATTTCAGAAATTTAGGCATGGGCTAGCTAGAACACAAAGCAACGATATCAAAAACGTAAAAATAATTAAAAATCGAGCTCAACAATACCTTAATCAAGCCAAATAGGTTCCGAATTGCTCAAAGCTCTCTAGCCCCAATATTTCTTCTTATTTTCGGTTCAAAAGGATGATAATAGACCAATTTGCATGTTTGTTTTCTTTAATTATCATTAAAACACATTTTACCGTTTTACCCTTTAGTAAATCATCTTTAAAACACATAATATAAGCCTATTTATGACAAATTCCACTATCAATGGTCTAATTGCATAATAAGGACCTCACATTTAATAAAGCATAGCAATTAGGCACTTTTAACTTATAGCATACTACTTTTGCATTTTATGTGATTAGGTCCTTTTATCAAATTAACTAACCAATCGGAAAAATTCTTTCACGAAACTTTCACACATGCATAAACTCATATCGTAAACATCAAAAATATTATCGAAATATTTTTTTAACCTCAAATTTGTGGTTTCAAAACCACTGTTTCGACTAGGCTCAAAACCGGGTTGTTACACACATCCTCATCACCTTTGTTAGCCTTATAATTCATATAAATATTAAGAAACATATATGGGCTCAACACTCATTAGATTTCACATTATGTGTTCATATAACATATTCAAGTTATAACCCAGTGATTCAAGCACATTTTCATGATAATTTTCCTCGGAATTTAGATTATTTCATGTCAGAACTTTGCCCATTAAATTATATACAATATCATTATCATGTAATTTATACACTTGAGGTATACATTTCTATAATCATGAATGAATACATTTATTAAACAACTTCCATCTTCATATATCATCCTCTCATGTTTCTATATGTCATGTATCATTATTTTCATGTATTTCAAGCAGACACATGTAACAATTCATTTCATGTTCATGTTTTATCTTGTTAATATTTTTCCCATTGAATTTACTAGAAATATCGATGGATACTCTCATGTAGTACACCTTAAGTGTACGAAACTCTCGATACACTTTTTCAAGTCATTCGGATAAATCGTATACATCAATGCTCACATAGAGATACAGTAATCCGCAACATATGCGACTACCAATCACTATACTTATACCTCGATGCTCACACAGAGCTACGGTAGTCCGCAACATATACGGAATTACTACCAATCTTCAATGCTCACACAGAGCTACAGTAGTCCACAACATATTCAACTACCAATCACTTCTCTCATAGAACTTTATTTCATAATGCTCAAGAGGCTTAACAGGATTACTCATCCAAGCTAAATCATGTCTGCAACACATGTAGAATTCACCTTTACACTAATTCATCGAAATTTCCTTCATTCAAACTAGACTTATCATATCATGTATCGGGTTTTATCGAATATAAGATAAATTCTATTTATATAACCATGATACATTTCATTTATTTATGGCATTTACAGAATCATTTAACGTTTATCAAGTATAATCGAGCATGTGATCATTTCATACATTTACAATATTTATATAATTCTAATATATGCATTCTACATTCATTTCAAGTATAAAAGTAACATTTTTATCATTTATCGGATTTTGCTAGATATATTTTCAATGTCATATAAATATAATTCGTACAAAATACATACACAATATTTAATTCAAGCGTATAAATATACATTATTTAGTTACACAACTTACCTATCTAAATTGCAATAATATCAATATTAAAGGGCATTTTTGGAAATTTTCTATTTTTTCTCGATTTTTCAACCGATTTTGGTCTAAATTAATAATTTCATTCAATTTATTAATTTAGACAATAAAATAATTCATTTCTCTCAATTTGGTCATTTTTGATATTTTTATAAAATTACCCCTAAAGTAATATTTTTATTCAATTTAGTCCCTGAGCTTAAAACATGCAAATTAGTCATTTTTATGTAGACCCTTTCTGGCTAAAGATTCATATTTCTATTTTCCTCCTCCTTCTCTCCATTCCACATCTTTAATGTGTATATAATTCCATTATTTACTTATATGTTCATATCAAGCTGTCTACTTGAGTCATAGTCACTAAATTATTTATATCTTCAGCTACAAAATTTAAAATTAAAATCTGCTTGATGATTCTAAAACTAGACTCAAATATTTTTCTATGATAAAATTATTAGAATTTATAGTTAAGCCAATAAGTACAGTAAAATATTCAAATTTATCCCTATTCTGCTGTTTAACAGCTTCGACCTTTCCTTACTAAAAATTAATTATCCCTTAGTAAAGAATTTGGATGATGTTTCCGTTTGTTTCTCTTGAAAATAGATTCATTAATAATTTAAACATAAAAATCTAATCCCCTAATTATTTTTTCCAATTTTTGATGATTTTCCAAAGTCAGAACTGGGGAACCCGAAATCATTCTGACCTTGTCTCACAAAATTTATTATAACTCATAATTTACAATTTCATTGCTTACACCGCTTCTTCTATGAAAAACTATATTCAATAAGCTTTAATTTCATATTTTATTCATCATCTAATTCAATTTTCACAATTTATGGTAATTTTCAAAGTTAGACTACTGCTACTGTCCAAAACCGTTTTAGTGCAAAGTGTTAATTACCAAGTTTATAACACCCTTATTTCCTTTTTCTACAATATTTCCCATCACTTTCTCTTATTTCTCTTTACTAACATATCAAGAATATAGAACCTTATATAAGAAAACTCTACATGAACATCATTTCCATGTTTTTTCAATAATATCAACTTAAAAATATATTGAAATCTTGATGTTCTTACCTTGTCCTATTGATTTTAATCTTTAACTTGATTTTCTCTTTCCTCCAGCTTCTATTTCTTGAATCTAACTTGATAATTCTAGCTCCCCATAGTCTCCTTAATATTTTTCCCTCTTGGTAGCTATGGAAATTCTTTTGATTTCTAAGTGAAAATGGTGGATTTTTGGTTAAAGGACCAAATTATAAACAAAAGAAAGTTTCTTTCTTTCTTTTCTCTTCATACATTGAATGCATGGAATGGTGGATGGTGGTTCTTCATCTTTCTTTCCACATATATATACACTAAATAGAATAACAATAAAATAATAAAATATTATTAAAAATCAAATCAAAATATTTATAAACTAATATTTATTTATTTAATTAATCTAAAATATCACCAACATCATCATTGCCTTCTAGATTTCTCAGTCCTTCTAATTGACCATTTTTTCCTTTATGATCTTTTAAAATTTCATCCTTGAGTCATCGCTTAATTTGGTAAAATTTCAATTAGTCCTTCATAATTCTTCACCTATTCAATTTGGTCCTAATTCATCCATTTTCCTTAGTTTCTAGATCATTCCACCCTTAAAATATTTACACTATTGGTCCTTTAACTTTTTCATATTTACACTTTAACCCCTCAAATTTTGAGTATTTACTCTTGGGCTACAAAACTTTTCTCACTTTTACAATTTAGTCCTTTCTTGAATTAATATATAATATATCACAATATACTTCCCAATGTTGACACAACTCAAAATTTCCCTTTTTGTCACTTTATTTCCTTACTTTACTATATCAAGGATAATATCTTACTTTCCTACTGTAGTAATTTTCGGGGTATTACATTTCCTTCCCCTTAAATAAATTTCGTCCTCAAAATTTCCTTGTTTTCTTTTGATCATGAACTTCATCATCTCTATAATTCTATAGTTCCTTTCTGCATATATTTATCTAGTTTATCATTTATATCTATTCTTTATCCTTTCATTTCACAATTTATTTTTAATTCAATATTTCAAACATGAATTAGAGATAATTCTTTACCTTATAATGAAAATTATTTACCTTTTTAACAGAGGCCCAGTAGACTAAACAGAACACTTAAGATATACGGAATTGGTACAGAGGTGTATTATTATGCACTATTAAACAAAGAGCATTAAAGTGCTATACAGAGAGCACAGATGTGCTAATAGTTAGAGAGTACTAACGTGCTATTAATCAGAGAATGCACAAGAATCCCTTAATGATATACCACTAATATCCTAGTAGTTTTAATCTCATCTACTTGGGCAAATTATATCATGCACGCATATTACTTTTACACTTTTCTGTAATGATCGTGTCATTGATATAGCTAATATAGAAAACCCTTTCATGAAAACTAAAAAGGGAGCACATAATAAAGCTATTTCAATTATCAATATTGAAGCTTTGAATTATACCAAAACCATAACCATTAGATAATTTAAAAACCATAATGTTATAATAGAACCAACGTTTCAATCGTATAGATGAAACAATACCTCAACATCATTATTACTTTTCAAAATAGAGGAGGAAAACCAAAAGTAATCCCAATAACAACCAATGTCATAATACAATTTTCTATAATCTGAGATCCATATCACTGAACTTCCTTAATCGAGTCAGGATTTATAACAGTAATAAAGGTAATTACCTCTAGCCAATGAATATCTTTTATAGATAAATCGTGTTTGATAGATAAATTTAAGGTATAAGAATAACAATAAAATCGAAATAATGAAATCCAAATTGTAAAACTATACTAAATTTTCGAGCACAAAAACCACATTATATAATAAAGAGATTGATGATATCTCAGAGAAAGTACAGAAGAGTAATATCACACATACGCACTAGAAATAACTGTGATAGAGACATGTAAATTGCATATTTGCAATTTAGAGCTTTAACCAGTGGAAATAGAAAATAATATCATATGAATCTTATTATCAAATCTTCGGTCAAACATAATGGATTTGAAGACCAAAGAAAGATAAAACAATACTAATCGTAATTCAATCAGACTAACAATAATTCCGTATAATATCATGATTAGCCAACCTTTATATATGGTAAAAATCACATACGAAATAAACAATTATATATATCTTTTAGGTATAACAGAACATATAGAATACCCAAAAAAGATCATTGTAAGATACCCGATTATAACAGCTACATTTAGATATCTTTACAATTTCATCACTATTCCTTTGACTACCAAAGTCATCAATAATCTCACATTTTCGATTTACTAAAGAAATCAATTCTAATGAATTTTTTTTTGAATTAATCTATTCTGTAGATTCATACCTGAATAAATCAATTACTCATGAATAACTTCTTCCTTAGTAGTAACATTGCGTATCCCTAATAATCTTCAGAAAAATTTGATATTTCTTTTAGAACCGTCTTTACTTACTAACCCATTCTCAACTCTGACTGTATTATTAATCATTCAGCCACTGAACTCTTGAATTTCACACTTGTGAACTTAATCGATATAAATCTTGTAAATTATATAAAACTGTACTAGTGAGGGGGCAGAGGTCATAAAGCCTCAAAATTTGACTTTCATATACATATACACGTATAACATGACATTTATCATCAACATGTTCATTTCAATCATTTATTTCATACCTTTGCAAGTCTCTACTTATCATAAGCAACCCTTTTTTTCTATCAGATACTTAAGTATCACTTTCATTATTATCGAAATTAGCTCGGTTGAAAGCATCTCTGTCTATTAGTAAAACAACTCTCATCAAAATCAGAAGATATCATACTACCACCGGTTATATAATGACATGTATTTCTAGATTTCTCATGTGGTACGCTCGGTCCAAGAACCGACTAAATTGTAGCTCTAATACCATTAAATGTAACACCCCTAACCCAGATCTGTTGCCAGAACAGGATTACGGAGTATTATTGGAAATTTCAAAACAAATAACAGACATATCATATCAAAATATAGTGTTCAGACAATATTAATGATATAGTCTCTTATGAGAGCCCTCGAGGCTCAAAATATGGCTTTGGATTGAGTCGGGAATAATTCAGAAACTCAGGAAATTTTTCACGAAATTTTGAAATTTTCTTAAGTACAGGGCACAAACGCCCGTGTAATTAAACTGTGTGACTCAAACAGCCAAATGACACACTTCTATCTTAGGCCGTGTAATACTTAAGTAGGGCACACGCACATGTCTCTAACCCTTGTAACTCTCTAACTTGTACTTTATTTAAGTGCATGGGTTGACGTGTTAGGGCATCGAGAATCGTTGCCGGCAGCTATTGACGAAAAAAGAGGGTTTGGTGGTAGCACAGCTTGTAGTCCTAACCATGGTGGTAGGAAAAATCAGTGGCAGGGTGGAAGAGAAGGAGAACGGTAGTTGGTGGGTTTTGGGTGAGAAAATAGGGAAAATTTTAAGGTTTGAAGGTGTAGTAGGAAGGGTGTTTGGCTGTAAGTGAGTGTTTGGATGCGGATTTTGGGTAAGTATAAAGCAGGTATGCGCTATTCTAACTTAGAATAGGGATAGAATAAGGGATGTTTGTGAAAGCATGCCAATTCCTGAGTTTTTTCCTCATCGGTTTACCTAGATAGAAGAAGAGAAATTTATTAATATCTAAACAAAATAAAGTAATAAATAATAAAAAATAAAAATAAAAATTAGGTTGCTTCTCAACAAGTGCTTATTTAACGTTGTTAGCTTGATGCCTCAACTAGTATTGGGGCTGTTTCAGTTGAATTCTTTCGTTCGTATAGGCTTGGAAATTCTCTTTTTTTACTACATCTACCATATTTGGGCTCAATCGTCCTTGTGCCTCTTACTTTGGTTTCGTATTTTCCTCCAAGACAATCTTATGTGTGCCTGTAAAGGGGTTAATCCCTTTGAAGTCGGCAATAGTTTCATCATTCTCCAAAAATATGCATTTGAGATGCTCGGAAAATGGTTTTAATTCTAGATCTGGTTCCTGCACAACAGAAGGTAGAAGTTTAGTATCCATAGGAGCCAATTATTCATTAACATATTCAAAAGCATTAAACATCATTTTAGATTTATCTCCATAATATGACTCAAAAGTTTCTTCTACTAACTAGTCAATTATGTCGACACGGTTTACGTTCAAGATTTCACTTAGGTGACTAATAGCATCGTAAATGTTAAACTTCACGATCTCCCCGTCAAAGTCCATCATGAGGGTTGCGCTATGCATGTCAATCTTAGTATTTGCAATACTAAGGAAAGGTCGCCCCAACAAGATGTCTGAAGGCCTAAGAGCCCTCAATTTTTATCACATAAAAGTTTGCAGGAAAGATAAGTCCGTTGACTTTCACAAATACGTCCTTGAGGACACCTTCGAGATGCACAATAAACCTGTTTACTAACTAAATTGTAACACCTATTTTCGTCAAAAAACCCACGTTAAGTGATTCATAAATAGAAAAGGCATAACATTTATGGAGGCCCCTAAATCACACAGCTTTTTTAATTCCAAAGTGGCCTATTTTGCATGGTATTGCGAACATGGCCCTATCTTCGCGTTTTGCTAGCATCTTCTGTTGTAACACTGTGGATACATTCTCACCAACGCTTACCCTTTCATTACTAGTTAATTTTTGCTTGTTGGTGTAGAGCTCTTTAAGGAACTTGGCATATCGTGGAATTTGTTTGATGGCATCTAATAGTGGCATGTTGATCTCGACATTTCTGAATGTTTCGAGGATCTCCTTGTCGTCTTTACCTTTCCAACACTGGTATAACCTTCCTAGAAATGGAGGTTGAATTTTAGGCAATGGAGGTTTCATTCAGACCAATTCATCATTCTCGGGCTTTTTTGGGTGAAATCTTGGCCAAGATTTCTGCCAAGAATTGGTTCCAATACCTTTCCACTTTGCAACGTCACTGCATTTGTGTGTTGTCTTGGATTAAGTTTGTTTGTAACACCCCTTAACCCTAAACTGTCGCCACATCAGGGTCACAGAGCATTACCAGGCCTTTCAAACAAATTACGAACATCATGCAAATAATTAGCATACATATTATAAAATATTCATAGTGTCCCTTTAATGGACCCTCGAGGCCCAAAATACATGGTAAAAGTGAATCGGGATCAATTCGATAGCTCAGAAATTTTTTTGGGAAATTCCAAAATTTTTCCTAAGTACAGGGCTCACACGCCCGTGTGGCAGGCTGTGTGGACTCAATATAACCCCTTTATAATCATCTAACCAACCCTGCGAATTCAAACCTCAACCAGTTCACACCAATATCACAACCAAACCAATTTATATACAAATACACCTAAATCATATCAAAAACTTTAATCTCTAAAACTTACTAAATAATTATTCATATGTATCTATCAAAGTAAACTTAGAAAATTTCATTTAAATCCAATCCAAAGTTAGTACCAAATGTGCTATATTAATTACTAATCATTCCACATAACCAATTTCAAAACATTATATATATAGATTTACAACCAAAACTACATTGACCCATATACTTAACCTAGGTACATGCCACTTTTACCAAAAGAAAGATACATCACCGAAGTTTCTTGAGATCGGGATTTGCTCTGGATGCTAGATCGGATTCTTTGACTTCAACTACCTGCGCACGGAAACAACCATACGCTTAGTATATTTATACTCAGTGGTATTACTATAATTCAAATTAATAAGGTAAAATAACAATTAAACATATCAAATTATATATAACAATTAATTTATAATTAAACTATTTCGTACTTAGCTGTAACACCCCAAACTCGGCCTAGACGTTATGGCCAAATCTAGCGATGTCACATGATAGGGTGTTTGAAAACTACGTTGTCGCGATAAAACCATTCCCATTTAATTACTTTTCTTTTCCTCCTATTAGTTCCAAAACTCGCTTTACTCATTTAATCGATAGTTTTAAAACGTATCTCGTTGCAGAAGCTTTAAAACAATTTAATCAATCGTGTGTTTAGAGAAAACATTAGCTTTTTGTAAATCGAGTTTTCTTACAACTAGCAGTTATAAATCCATAAAACTAAATAAAATCCCAAATTTAAGCAAAGTCCCAAAAAAAAGTCCCAAAATTACATAAAAATTTCCCAATAAAAATATAACCGTAGGTAATAATTTAAAACCATGAAATTCAGAAACTGTGATCACCGTCAAGTCTTTCGCCGCACTGATCCGTCTAGGTTTGGGGATTACCTGTGCATATTAAACAAAGAGGAGAGGGGTGAGTTTACGTAAACTAAGTGTGTAATCCCTATAGAAAACAAACAAACAGTAAATCACAGACAACAGTTACACACAGGCCATTTTCCAGTATCAGTAACAGTTTGTGCCTTGGCCCTTTTCAGTTTCAGTATCAGATATACATTAGGGCTGCAGCCCATCATAGTAACAGTTATGTATGCAGTAATCACAAAACAAAATCCTACCCACCAGCCTCTAATATGCCATCTCCGTCAATCCCTACACTTACTGTGGAGTTTAAAACACTCACCCATCCCTACACTTACAAGCTGTATCGAATACGGCACATATCAGTATAATGCAGCTGAGCTACCAGTCAGTAGGCTTAAGAGCCTCTTAGTATATTTTGCAGCTGAGCTGCCAGTCAATAGGCTTAAAGCCTTTCAGTAGACTTCCTCCGATATCATCATCCCAACCCAATGCAATGCAACATACAATAAATGATATGCTATATTCATAATTATCAGTGCATACATTCAGATCAGTATACATGCATAATAATAACATGCTCAGTATATAAATTACACAATCAATTTCAGACATTTAGGGGTCTAAGTAGTTCTTACCGACCTTACAGTAGGATCATAGTCGACTTGGGCGACCTGTGCAACCTTACAATTCAATTCAGTAAAAACAGCCCCATTAGCCCGTGTGCCCTGCCCGTATGGGCCCAAATGCCCGGCCCATACATCCATGTGGCCCATACAGCCCAAATTGGCCTTGGCCATGAGGATTACACGACCTGGCCTAGAATCCCACATGCCCGTGTGGATTACCCGTGTGGACCACACGGCCTAAATCAGTCTAGCCCGTGTATCGCACACGGCTAGCCTGGCCATCACACGGCCGTGTCCTTCGCGTACGGCCTGGCCTAGTCAATTACATGCCTGTGTCAGGGTACACAGCTTACCACACAGGCGACCACACGCTCATGTGGCCTCGACAGTGAGGTTTTTAGCTGTCGCTGAAACCCCGTTTTCTGTGTAATCGGGTACACACATGGTACTATATCGTTGATATTGCAATCTCGAGCCTTCCAAAACCTATATTCAACTAATATATCACTCTATTAATTCTTTAATTCGATTTTAATCAACTATAGTCGGAAGGAACACTCTTTAAGGTTTAACGAAAACCTTGCCTCGCACGAGTATCAATGATTCTGCCCAATCAAAGCATCGACTGAGAACCTCCAGCCCCTTGATTTGCTCTTAAACAGAAAACGACCCCATTCACCATGGACTTGTTGAATAAACGAAAAATCTCACTTACCAAACTTATCGGGACTTGTTGAATAAACGAAAAGTCTCACTTACCAAACTTATCGTTAAAGCATGAAAAGCATGGAGTCGATAAGATTAGGGCTTGGTTAACAAACTAAAACAAAACAAGAAAGAGGAAAATTGGGAAAAGGGAACAGCAAGGGAATTCTACAGAGAAAAGAGAAAGTAGCGTCAAAATTTCTTTTGGGAGAGGAGAGAAAACTGAAAATTGCAAAAAGAATTCCGAAATAATATTTGATAATCCTCAAATCCCTTAATTTCCTCTGCCCAACTCCCCACTAAATCCGCTACTTAGATTTTTAGTCTATCTCAAACACTCTTGGACGAACAAGCAAAAATAATGCCCACGCCAAGACTCGAACACAAGACCTCTTTTACACCAACACTCCACTTAACCACCAGACCAGCAGGCCCATTCTATTAATTATTCGTAAACTTTTAATTAAAAGCCTACTGACCAGAGATAGGGCTTAATTTATAAAAATACCAAAATTTGGCCAAGTCATAGCTTGAACTTGGGACCTCCCACACACTCAGAACACTTAACCACTAAAGCAGATACAGATGTTTTTCACACATACACAAAAACAAAATTTGAAATTTTGAGACGTTACAATAGCTTTCACTTCTCAACAATAGCAACTCAATTTAGCTATTCATCAATTTCATATCATATATCATCTCATTTGAACATCAAACATATCATAAAACTTTGGTTCATTCTTTTCACTTTTATTTCTCAATTTCAATTCTCATTTCATTTCATGATTGAAGTCATTCATTTCCATTCTATTTGCCATTTCATTTATTTATCCCTATTAACATGACTCAGACCTTAGCAGATACACGAATCCAACCAAACACTCCAGTATGGCACCTAGTGCCTCATCGGATAGTTTGAAGCAATATAGTGACACCCAGTGTCTCATCGGCCAAGCCGAAGTAAGTTGGTACCCAGTACCTCATCGAATCTATCCGAAGTAATATATTGTAACACTCATTAATCTTAAACCGTCGCCGCATCAGGGTCACAGAGCATTACCAGACCCTTCAAACAAATTACGAACATCACGCAAATAATTAGCATACATATTATAAAATATTCATAATGTCCCTTTAATGGACCCTCGAGGCCTAAACTACATGTTAAAAGTGAATCGGGACTAATTCGATAGCTCAAAAAAATTTTCGTGAAATTCCAAAATTTTTCCTAAGTACAGGGCTCACACGCCCGTGTGCCTGGCTGTGTGGACTTAATATAACCCCTTTATAATCATCTAACCAACCCTGCGAATTCAAACCTCAACCAGTTCACACCGAATTCAAACCTCAACCAGTTCACACCAATATCACAACCAAACCAATTTATATACAAATACACTTAAATCATATAAAAAATTTAATCTCTAAAAGTTACGAAATAGTTATTCATATGTATTTATCAAAGTAAACTTAGAAAATTTCATTTAAATCCAATCCAAAGTTAGTACCAAATGTGCTATATTAATTACTTATCATTCCACATAACCAATTTCAAAACATTATATATATGGATTTACAACCAAAACTACATTGATCCTATAACGTCCCCAAAACTTAAATTTTAGCTTTTGTGAATTTTTTATCCAAATACCTGTCTGCTTTAGTGGTTAAGTGTTTTCGGTGTGTGTGGGAGGTCCCAAGTTCAAGCCATGCCTTTGGCAAAATTTTGGAATTTTTTTGATGAAAGCCTCACCCTTTTCAGTGGGCATAAGTTTACTTATTTGTAAAATCATGTCAGGATAGGCCTGCTGGTCTTGTTATTAAGTAGAGTGTTAGCCTACTGAAGGTCTTATGTTCGAATCCCTGCGTAGGTAAAATTTTTGTTTGGTTCTGAGAGAGAGAGTTGTGTTGAGGTTGGATTCTGAGTAGTGGGGAGTTTGATAAAGAAAATTAAGGGGAGTTGGGATAGGGGGATTATGAATTATTTTTTCTTTTTGATTTTTATGACGTTTTCTCCTTCCCCTATCTGCCAAAGTTTTGTTTCCTTGCCCCTCCTTCTCTTTTCGATTTTCCATTACTTTCCTTCCCATTCTACGTTATTACGCTCGTTCGGTAAGTAATAGTTTTTTCACTATCTTCTGGTTTTGTGGTTGGGTTCTAAGAAGAGATTGTTCTGGTAATTTTTACATTAGGTGAAGGCCAAGGATCAGTGAGTGTTTCTACGAAGATTTGAGTATTACGACTTTTATTTGTCAACGGTAAGTCACATGTATGTTGAATATAGTGGTAAGGTTTTGATTAGGAAAAATATTTTCATTTGAGTTTTCGCTAGTGTTGCTAATTCAGACTCTGGAATAACAATTTTTAGGTCTTGGAGTGGTCGGGAGTGTTTTTGCAGTGATTTGATACCAGGTGTGTACCCAAAATCGCAAAAAAATAAAGTTTCAGTAAAAGTTGAAAACCTTACTGTTGATGCCACACGGGCGTGTGGTCGCCCGTGTGGTAGACCATGTGCGAATGGCAGGGCCGTGTATTTGAAAATGCCCAGGCCATGTGCTAGACACGACTATGTGGTGGCTAGGTTGGCCGTGTGCGACACACAGGCTAGACCAAATTGAGCCGTCTAGGCTACACAAGTGTGTGAGTCCACGCGGGTAGTCCACACAGGCGTGTGGGTTTTAGGGCCAGGCTGTGTGATCCACACGTGCATATGTGCCCAAAATTCTAAATTTTTTCCTAGGATTGCACAGGTCATCCAAATCAACTGTGAGCCCACTGTAGGGTCGGTAAGGGCTAACTAGACCTTAATCTGTTTAGTTTGAATGACTGATATTGTGATTTGAGCATGATAGCTATACGCATGTTTGATTACTATTCTGTATGTATGTCTATAACTGATTAATAGCATATAAGCATGTTATTTTCTGTATGTTTGTATTGAGTATGTTTATCTGCATCTACATTTTGGGTGGGATGATGATTATTGGAGGAAGTGTACTGAAAGGCATTTATGCCTATTATTTGGCAGCTCAGTTGCAATATATCTGATATGTGCCGCATTTCAGTATAGCACGGTGTGTAGGGATGAGTGGGTGTTTTAAACCCCAAATGGTGTGTAGGGATAGCCGGAGATTGTGTGTAGAGGCTGGGGGTAGGATATGATTCTGTTCTAACTGTTTGACTGCATCTATAATGGCCTAAATTCAGGGTTATCGGAACAGTGGTTTCATAACTACAAATCTGATTTAAAAAGAAAATTTATTCTAATATTATTACGTGAGTATTGATATGATAAGAAAATTTGTATGAAAATATTGATAGAAAAATTTTACCGATTTAGTGGTTAATTAGAAAAAGAAATTATTAAAGAAATTAGGTAAAAACGAGGTATCGAGACCTCGATCTCATAAAAACTGAGTCAAAAATATTTTTATAGATATATATGAAATGTTAGTAATGTGGTATTAAAATTTTGTTATAAAATTTTAATGTTTAGGTAGTCAATTAAATAAAAATGACTAAATTGAAAAAGGTGTAAAAGTTGCTAGAATGATTAAATAGCTTAAGTGTCTAACGAGAAAGGATTTAAAAGGCAATTAGACCTAAAATTATTTGGGCTGGTCGGCAAGGGTATGAAATTAGCAAGAAAATTGATGATTTAAGGGCAAAATTGGAATATTGCATAATTAACTAAATAAAGATAGGACTAAAGTGGAAATATCTAGATTTCTTTTGATTTTTCTTCATTCTCATCAGCCAAAACGCCATAGGAGGGGTTTTTTAAGCTGGTATTTGATAATTTTTGCATCAAGTGAGTTGATTCTTGCCTTTTTCTTGTAATTTTGTGTTTTTAAGACTTTTACAACTAGGTCCTACTATTAAATTCATTTGTTTTTGAGTTTATGGATGAAATTGAAAGTTACCATGGTTGGGTGCTGGAATTTTATGATGAATAAACATGGATTTGAAGTTTTAATTCTATTAAATGATGGATTTACTAAATGATTTTAGTAGAAATTGAGTTTTAGGGCCTAATTGTGAAAAAGTATGGAATTAAGGTTTAATGCTGAAATTCTTATTTCCAAAGGTTGTGAATTAGTTTAAAATGATGGAATAAAGTGTTAATTGAAAAAAATCAGCTCATTTGGGGCGTTAATTGAGTAGGGACTAAATTGTAAAAATTGTAAAATTTGTAAAATTTGAGGAAAAATATACAATTTTGAAAATTGAGAGGTATAAATTGTGTAATGAATTAGAATAAAATTAGATGCTGATAAATGGAAAATTTTTATATTATAAATCAAGAAATTGAAGATAAACGAGGAAAGGAAAAAGTTGTCGAATAGTCCCTAATATCTTTATAACTACTATAAAATGTTACAGGTAAGTTCATGTAACTTGAACTATATTCTTAAATGCTTGAAAGGTATGTTATTAATGTGAATATGATTTGGGTGTTCACTGTATGATAATTGATGAAATAATGCTAATTTTCGATTAAAAAAATGAAAATAAAACCCGATTGAATTAAATGGATTTAGATGGATCGTTGAAAAGGAATTGACGGTAATAAGGATCTAGCTCAGATAGGTGATCCAAGTATTAGCCCTCGTGAAGAATATGTGTAAAATGGATTTAGCCCGGACGGGGTAATCCAGACTAAGCTCATTAGAGTAATTGTCGTTGCAGGGGATTTAGCTTGGACTGGTAATCCCGACAATACTCTTTGAGCATATGTTACAGGGGATTTAGCCTGGACTGGTAATCCTACTATAAGAAATGAGGTTCACGGGAGTGTGCTCTTTGAAAAGGTTTGTAACACCCCGAACCCGAATCCGTCGCTGGTGGGTTATGAGGTATTACCAGATGAACACAAAATTCGAATAAACCCAAATTTCAAGTCATGAAACTAATATGTATAATTAATCATTTAATTATATTTGCACAAATAACCAACTAGCAAAATTCCTATAAACATATGCGCATGAGTAACCAATATACATTGCACCAATGTCATGTAATATCTTATTGCTTACTAAAGCTCATGTCACTAATCATTTGGTTCATTTTCATAGCATAGCCGAATATAAACATGTTCCATACAAAAACTTTATTTTAATAACCATCTTCAATAATGCCCAAACACATTACAATCATAAAGATTCATATAACTCCACTTTCATGATCACTTCAATTTACATAAATTAATCAAAATAAACATGACCTTAACATATGTTTCATACAATTACTTTAATAAATTCATGAAACACATTTCAAACTCATACCACAAATATAAAACATATCTCACCATTAACAACGATACTAGCCATTTTCGCATGGCTTTTAAAGTCATTACAAAATATAACATTTATACATCATCTAAACTATACATGCCATAAGTTAAGTTTAAAACATCAAAATACCAAAATAGTAGATAGTGTGATGAAATACTGACGATCCCCAAGTTTGAAGCTGAATTCAACGATCTATAAAATAATGATACATACCATTCAAAGTAAGCTTTCATAAACTTAGTAAGTCTTAAGCAATTAAGTATTTCAACTAAATAAGTAGTTCATTTCATAAAAGTTAAAATACATCATTAAGTAAATACTTTAATTCAAATAACCCAACTTAGCCGAATATGCAAATTCTAACTAATCTCACCTATAACCTCACATTCGATCGAATATACCAAAACAATACGAGCTTACATTCAAATCGAGTATACAAGTTCAATGTCACACACACACATATATATATATATATTACACCATAATTGACCGAACACTATAACACATAATCATCTATTCATAATATAACTTCAATAGTCACAACTTATTCAATCATATTCGAATACTTAACCATCCTTCAAGGCAAGTGCATACCTTAAATCTCATGACAAAACACATATGTACCTCATTACTATTTAACAATAATTTAGCTCACATTTGGCTTTTTCACTCGATATAGTTTAATTCATAACATGAAATCTTACACCGGCACTAGGCCTGCTAGGCTTAAAACCCAAAATCCCACACCGACATTAAGCCTGCTAGACCTAAGGTCTGGTATTTAATCACCGGCAATAAGCCTGCTAGGCATAAAGCCCATATAAACTTAACAATACAAGACTTATTAGGCTTTTAGCCTGAATAATTCACCGGCACAGGGCTGCTAGGCTCGAAGCCTGAATATATCAATCACATGTCTCACATTATCGATCATTAACAAAACACTATCAAAGTCTTTGAATTATCAATTCCAGCTCAAAGCCACATCGGGCCATCACATTTAACTCATCACAATATCATTCATCCTTATAAATCGCATTCAGCTTTCACATTAAAACATAACAAATAGCCTTCATATCATAAGGCAAATTCAGCATACACATTGAAATTATTCACATTATAATTCACATTTGACTACCTCAATATACATTCATTTAAAACCAATCATCACTTTAAATCATTTTCGGCATTCACTTTTACACCATAATAAATATCATTCACCTTATAATCACATTCGGCAATGGTATAACAATTTCTAACAATTCAATTCGGCACTTATATCTAACATTTATTAAAATTTAGTACATAACATAGCTTAAGGACTTACCTCGGGTAATAGCGTACGACAATTTCGACTACTCAACTAGCTTCGAGTTTCCCCAATCCAAGTCCGCCTTCTTTTGATCTTGAGCTAATTAAAACAAGTTGAACTTATTTAATAAATTAACCAATACATTATCATTCAAAGGTTACATAAATATGTAGTTCACAAAATCGCCCTTTACAATTTACTTATTAACCATTTGGTCCAAATTTCATAAAATACACATCAATGCAAATTTACTCAAGCTATACTTAGGCCGAATATACCCCTCTCTCATATAAGTTCTCCTTAGCCATTTATTTTGAAATTTAGCCACTCAAATCACTATTCTTACAAATTAGCCCTAAGCTCAAAATCATATAAAATCACTACTAAAAAAAAACATTCATCTAACCCTTATATTCTAATTTCTAACATCAAACTCAATTTTCATAGCTTTTCAATCCATGGCCGAACATCAATTAGTCACCATAACAAAATTTAACTCATGGGCTTTGGAGAAAATTAAACAAGGAATTCAAGAATATTAAAAATAACAATACTTACATGAAAAATCAACTTGAATTTTTGCTTTCAAATGACCAAAACTTCAAAGCCACAAGTTTGATTTTCTTTCTCTTTGTTCGGCCTCCAAGATAAACTACATGCATGTTTCTTTTTTTTTTTTTTTATGCTTTGTTTTATTATAACATGTATATTTATTACTTTACTTATTTAACCTTTCTAAATTAATTAACAAAACACATATAACAAGGATACAATCAGTACTCACATATTTTAAAGGTTTATTAGCAATTTAAGTACCCCATAATCATAAGTCACTAACGATTTCACCCTTAAAATTTCAAACTATACCGTCCATACAATTCCTTAATGGCATAATTGCCATTTAAGACCCCAATATTCAAAGGACATGGTACAATAGCATTTTTCATTATAGCATGCTTATTAACCAATTGATGCAATTTAATCCTTTTTAATAATCAAGCACTCAAATCTTTGAAATTTAAACACAAAGCTTAGCACACACAAATATACTCATTCAAAACACATAAATAAAAAGAATAAAATTTAAAATATTTTTCCGATTTGGATTCGTGGTCCCGAAACCACTGTTCTGATTATGGCCAAATTTAGGCTGTCACAAGGTTATACCCAAATGTGTATGAATAAACGGACTTGTATTTGTACACTGAAAGTGTCCTATTGAAAATCCATCGAAATTCTGAGAAATTTAATGGGATAAATATGAAAAGGTTAAAACATGGAAATTATGGAATTGATGAGCTCATCAATCATTTATCTTGGTATTGAAATTATATGATGATACTTGACTAATGCATGAGTTGAGTTTTGTGTGTGATAGGTAAATGTTTATTTGAAATGGATGTGTGTACTTGTAATGTTAATTGATGGATGAATAAATATGGTAAGTGTAATTCTAGTTGCATGAACTTACTACGCACCTAGTGCTTACCCTATTTCTTTTCCCTGTTTTATAGTGCTCGGGAGTTTGAAGGTCGGAAAATCAGTCGGAGATTCATCACACTATCAACCACTACATCTTGTGTATATAAAGATGTTTATTTTGGTAAAAATGGCATGTATAGGCTAAATACCAAATGTTTATTATGGAAATAGATGATTATGTAATGTTAGCCATTGGTATGGCTAATAAGTCTTGGTTTTGGTATATGATGAGATTAAATTATGGATATGCATGAATCTATCTTGAAAATATGGTCAAAATGGCTTGAAAATATGCTGAAATTGCTTGGCTGGTATTGGTATGATTTGGTGCAGGTATGAGATGAATCTGGGTGAGAAAAGTGGCCTTAAAAGTGGCCTATTTTCATTCACACGGGTAGATATACAGGCGTGTGCCACGGTCGTATGATTGCTGATGTCAGAAACAGAATGTCAAGGTTTTTGCACACAGGCTATAACACGGGCATGTCATGACCATGTGAGGGACACAGGCTGAGCACACGGGCGTGTGCCAGGCCATGTGAAAACCCCTTTAGGTTCAAAGTTAGAAAATAAATTCGCACAGACGAAGGGCACAGGCGTGTCCTTAGGTGCTTAGGCCATGTGCGGCACAAGAGCCATTAGCACGGCCATGTCTAAAGGTCATACAGGCGTGTTGCCCTTCCACACGGGAGTGTGCATTGTTTTTAGTGGATTTTCTTGAAAGTTTCCTAGGTGCTCAAAATGGTCGCAGATCATTTATATATCATGTTTTAGGCCTCGTAGGCCCATATGAAGGTCCGTAGGACATTTTTTGAAAAAGTTTTAAATTGGGACTCATTTCAATGAGTGTAAGTTGAAGGGTTGCATGTGATTTAGTAAGATAACGCCTCGTACCCTATCCCGGTGTCTGATACAGGTAAAGAGTGTTACATTTAGTGGTATCATAGCATGGTTTAGTCTATTCTAGGACTAACTGAGAGTGTGTATGAGTTTAGCTATACATGCCTTAATTGCTTAATGATAGTGTGACGACTCCTAACGATTGTAAATTATGTCTTTCTTATACTAATGGATCCTGAAGGAGCTATGGCAGACAATGTAGAAAGTAATGCACCGACTCCCACTGACGGGACCACGCCAATTGAGACTGGGCCCGTGACGATGAGTCAGGGCAGAGGGGCTAGAGAAGCTTACCTCCAAATAATGGACGCTTGGTATACGAAGTACGTTCGTGCGAACCCGAACACTCCACCTTCCCCACTTCCTTCAATTTATCACCATGCCCCAGTAGCTCCTCAAGGAGCAGAATTGAGTGGGAGAGAAAAACCTTCAGTAGATCGAATTAGAAAACATGGGCGTAGGAATTCCAGACAAATAAAGATGACGACCTAGAGAGAGCCGAGTTCTGGTTAGAGAACACCATCAGAGTGTTCGACAGGTTATATCATGCACACTTGAGGAGTGCATAAAGTCTGTAGTGTCGCTTCTACGGGATTCAGCTTACTAGTGGTGAAATATTCTTGTGTCAGTGGTACCGAGAGAAAGAGTAACTTAGGAGTTCTTTCAAGAAGAATTCTGAAAAAAGTATATTAGTCAGAAATTTGTTGACCAAAAGAGAAAGGAGATCCTTGAATTAAAGCAAGGTCGAATAATGGTCACCGAGTACGAGCGTGAGTTCGTGAGGCTCAGCAAATATGCTCGGGAGTGTGTGTCTTCCGAAGCCATCATGTATAAGCGGTTTGAAAACAGTTTGAATGAGGACATCGGATTATTGGTGGGTATTTTAGAGATCTGAGAATTTGTAGTGCTTGTTAAGAGGGCATGCAAGGCTGAAGAGTTGGCTAAGGGAGAAAAGCTGACATAGAATCGCGTAACTTGAAGAAGAGACAAATGGGGAGATCACATCAGTCCTTGTTGAAGAGATCAAAAGAGTTCACTAGTCGTTCAACTACTTCAGTGGGATTTTTAAATAGAAACAAGAGTAAGCAGCATATGGCAACTAAAGCTCAGACCACTTTTGTTGCAAGTATCGGTAGTGCTAGACCAAATAGGCCGGAGTGTACGCAGTGTGGTAGACGGCACTTCGAAGAATGTCGAGGAAATGATCGAGGATGTTATAAGTGTGGGTCATTAGATCACTTCATTCGAAGTTGTCCTGAATGGGATGAAAAAGATAAAAAGTAAGAGATGTTGACGAGTAGTGCACCGTCGAGGGGTAGACTACAGAAGAACCCAGGAAGTGGGGTCGACCGTGAGGTCCGAGGGCTAAGCATCAGCAATGACTTATGTCATTTGCGCTCGCGAGAAAGCCTTATCCCCAGATGTGATTATGGGTACCTTTTCTACCCACGATATATCTGTTCTTGCTCTAGTTGATCCGGGGTCTACCCATTCTTACATTTGCATGAAGTTGGTACCTAGTATAAATGTGCTAGTTGAGTCTACGGAATTCGTGGTAAGAGTGACTAATCCATTCAGCAAACACGTGTTAGTTGACCAAGTATGTAGAAACTATCCCTTGACAATTAGAGGTCATTATTTTTCAGCCAATCTTATACTATTGTCGTTTGATAAATTTGATGTAATCCTAGGTATGGATTGGTTGTCTACTCATAATGTGATAGTGGATTATGGGAGGAAATTTATTAATTTGAGATGTGAAAATAGAGATAACCTTCAGGTAAAATCAGGTGAACCGAATAACTTATCGGGATTAATTTCGTCTTTGATTGTAAAAAGATATTTGAGAAAAGGGTGTGAAGCTTATCTCACTTTTGTGTTGAACACCCAAGTGTCTGAAAAGAAAATTGATTCAGTGCCGGTGGTATGTGAGTACCCAGATGTGTTTTCAGAAGAGTTGCCCGGATTACCTCCAAAGAGGAAAGTAGAGTTTGGTATCCAGTTGGTCCCTGGCACGGCACCTATCTTGATCGTTCCATATAGGATGGCTCCGATAGAACTTAAGGAATTGAAGAATCAACTGCAAGAGTTAACGGATAAGGGATTTGCGAGACCAAGTTACTCTCCGTGGGGAGCTCCCGTATTATTTGTTAAGAAAAAGGATGGTTCAATGAGATTGTGCATAGATTACTGTAAGCTCAATAAGGTTACAGTGAAGAATAAATATCCTTTTCCGAGGATCGACGACTTGTTTGACCAGTTAAAAGGAGCAATTGTGTTCTTTAAGATAGACTTAACGTTGGGGTATTACCAGTTGAGAGTTAAGGAGCAAGATGTACCGAAAACTACCTTTCGGACGATGTACGGCCACTATGAGTTCCTTGTCATGCCTTTTGGCATGACGAATGCTCCTACGGTATTCATGGACTTGATGAACTGCATTTTTCGACCCTATTTGGACAAGGTTGTTGTCATCTTTATTAATGACATACTCGTCTATTCTCATGACAAGGGTGAGCATGCGGAGCACTTGAGGACCGTATTGCAGACTTTGAGAGATAAACAATTGTACGCCAAGTTTAGCAAGAGTGAATTTTGGTTACAAGAGGTCAGATTATTGGGACACATTGTGTCGGGAGATGGGATCCGAGTCGACCCGAACAAGATATCGGCTATTGTAGAGTGGAAACTGTCGAGGAACATAATAGAGATTAGGAGTTTCTTGGGCCTAATGTGCTACTACTGACAATTTTTAAAGGTTTTTCCATGACCGCTACTCCTATGAAAAGGCCACTTCAAAAAGATGTTAAGTTTGAGTGGACAGAAAAGTGCTAGCAGAGTTTTGAGAAGTTAAAGGCCTTGTTGACCGAAGCCCCAGTGTTGGTGCAATTGGAATCGGGAAAGAAATTTGTAGTGTATAGCGATGCATCCTTAAACGGATTAGGGTGTGTGCTCATGCAAGAAGGCAAGGTAATAGTCTATGCCTCGAGGTAGCTAAAGCCATACGAGAAAAATTATCCGACCCACGATTTAGAGTTGGCCACCATCGTATTCGCATTGAAGATTTGGAGACACTATTTTTATGGCAAGAGATGCCAAGTTTTCACGGACCACAAAAGTCTAAAATATTTTATGACGCAAAAAGAATTAAATCTACGACAATGAAGATGGCTAGAGTTACTAAAGGACTACGAGTTGGTGATTGATTATCACCCCGAGAAGGCGAATATGGTAGCTGATGCGTTAAGCCAAAAGTTATTGTTTCTCTTGAGGGCTATGGATGCTCGGTTGTTAATGACCGATGATGGTTCGATTTTAGCTGAGTTAAGAGCCAGACCAATGTTTTTGCAAGAGATTGTCGAAGCTCAGAAAAGTGACAAGGAACTACAAGCTAAGTTAGCTCAGTGCGAGATGGGAAATGAATCAGACTTTAGAGTTGGTGCCAACGACTGTTTGATGTATCGAGACCGAATCTGTGTACCTAAGGATGCTGAGCTTATTCAGAGGATCTTGCGAGAGGCACATAATAGTCGTCTATCTATTCATACGGGCAGCGTGAAAATGTATAATGACCTGAAGAAAATGTATTGGTAGGCGGAAATGAAAAGAGACATATCAGAGTTCGTCTCCAAGTGCCTAGCTTGTCAGCAAGTAAAAGCTAAACACCAAGTACTTTCAGGTTTACTTCAACCGGTGATGGTTCCCGAGTGGAAGTGGGACCGAGTTACTATGGACTTTGTTTCGGGGTTTCCTTTAACGCCAAAGAAGAAAGATTCAGTATGGGTTATCATGGACAGGCTAACAAAGTCGGCTCACTTTATACCCGTTTGCACAGATTACTCACTTGAGAAATTAGCCGATTTATATATCTCCGAGATAGTGAGACTACATGGAGTGCCCCTGTCAATTATTTCAGACAGAGATCCGAGATTTACATCTCGATTCTAGAAAAGGTTACAAGAGGCATTAGGGACAAAGTTGAATTTTAGCACGGCTTTCCATCTGTAGACTAATGGCCAGTCAGAGAGGGTGATTCAGATTCTTGAGGACATGTTGAGATGTTGTGTCCTCGAGTTCCAAGGTAGTTGGGAAAAGTACTTGCCACTAGTTGAATTCGCCTACAACAATAGTTATCAGTCAAGTCTTCAGATGGCGCCTTATGAGGCTTTATGTGGGTGCAAGTGTCGAACACCCTTGTATTGGTCAAAACTTAAAGAGAATCAGATACACGGGTCAACTGAGTTAAAGAGACCGAAGTGAAGGTTAAGGTGATTCGAGATTGCTTGAAAGCCACCTCGGATAGATAGAAATCCTACGCGGATTTAAAGAGGAAAGAGATTGAGTTTCAAGTCAGGGATAAAGTGCTCCTAAAAGTCTCTCCATGGAAGAAAGTCCTTCGATTCGGTAGGAGAGGCAAGTTGAGTCCACGGTTTGTTGGACCTTATAAGTTGACCGAGAGAATTGGACCGGTAGCATTGCCATCCGAGTTGAAGAAAATTCACGACATCTTCCACGTATCGATGTTACGTCGCTACCGCTTTGACCCTTCTCATATGATATCACCGACAGAGATAGAGATAAGCCCGGATATGACCTATGGTGAAGAGCCGGTTAAAATTTTGGCTCAAAAGGTCAAGCAATTGAGAAACAAGAGTACAGCGTTAAGGAAGGTGTTATGGCATCGAAATGGAGCCGAGGAAGCCACATGGGAACCAGAGGAGACGATGAGAGATCAGTACCTGAACCTATTCAACGGTAAGATTTTTGGGGACAAAAATCCCTAAGGGGGAGAATTGTGACAGCCCAAAATTGGGCTTAGTCAGAATAGTGATTTTGGAATCACTTACCCGAGGTTTGAGAAAATTATTTTAGCATTATTTTATGTGTTATAGCATGTTTATAAGGGTGCATGAAAATTTTGGTGAATTAATTTACGCGATTGAAGGCTTAATTGCAAAAAAAGGACTAAATGACATAAAAGGTAAAAGTTGCTAATTATTAGTGAATTGTGTTAAATAGCTAGAGAACTAAAATTTAGGGTTTTTAAAGTGTAAATAGGCCATTAAGGAGGCATGGCCGGCCATAGGGACAAAGAAACAAGAAAAGTCAAATTTTTGGTGGTATTAGGTGACCAATTTGACTAGAAATAAAAAAAAAATGGTAGCTTCATCTTTTTCAATTTTCCTTCTTCTTTGCCAAAATTAGTAGCCATTTTTTGAGCTTTTGGAGCTCAAACTTTTAGCCACTTAATTCCCTTCCAAGTAAGTGATAGTCAAGACTTTTCTTGATGATTTTTACATTTTTGAGACCCTTGTAGCATGGGCTACCTATCGAGGGGACTAAATTGCAAAATGATTGAAAGTTTAAAGTTTTTACATGAATGCATAAGTGATTTTTGTTGGATTTTTATGGAAGAAAATGAGTCATTGTTGTTAAATAAACAACTTTTGTAAAAGGGTGTCCATGGAAAACATCTAAATTGGACTAGTTCGTAAAGTTAATAAATTGTTGGTACTTGTGTGCGATAATGGGAATCTTAGGTTGTCATAAGAGTAAAAAGAGTTTGTTTAGGCTTGGTTAATGAGGAAATTCGATAAAAATCAATTTTCGAGCCTAGGGCCAAAATGGTCATTTTGCCAAAGTCTAGGGGCAAAATGGTCATTTTGCCAAATTATGATTCTTGAATTTTTTTAGATTAATATAGTGAGTAAATTAGTGAAACTTTGTCATTTTAGATCAAGAAGTATGAGGCCCAAACTTAGACCGAGGGAAAGCCAAGCTCGTAGATTGAAATCGATCAAGTCACCACATTTTGTATACCGAGGTAAGTTGAGTGTAAATATTACGAATTTATTTATACATATTTATTGATTTATTGCTATTGCATGGAATATTGATTTCGCCTAAGAAATGACATTGAAATGCTATGATGATACTTTCTCCGATGGAACCGTAGGAATAGATTGGATAATTAGGCCGTAAGATTAGGGTGAGACGAGAGTTGGTGTAAGACCATGTCCGAGACATGGCATCAACCTCGTCATATGTCAGTGTAAGACCATGTCTGGGACATGGCATCGACACCGAGATGGATGAGCTAGTGTAAGACCATGTCTGGGACATGGCATCGGCTCGATATGTGCTAGTGTAAGACCATGTCTGGAACATGGCATCGGCACAGACCGAGGAGAGCTAGTGTAAGACCATGTTTGGGATATGGCATTGTCCTCGATACGAGAGAGTCAGTGTAAGACCATGTATAGGACATGGCATCGGCTCGAGATGTATACCAGTGTAAGACTATGTCTAGGACATGGCATCGGCGATGAGATGAGAGCTAGTATAAGACCATGTCTGGGACATGGCATTGGCCTCGACATGTGAGCCAGTGTAAGACCATGTCTGGGACATGGCATCAGTGCTTAACCTAAGTTTGAGGCTATTGAGTATCCTCTCCTACTCTACTGAGTTCCATGGGAAAAATTTGGAGCGTGAGTAATTAGAAGAAACGATGACATTATTGTGATTGGTACATGTACTTGTATATCATGTACGCGAAATGAGCTTGATCTTATGTTGTATGATTAGTAAGAGAATGATGATGAGTAAGTTAAGCCTATAACCATTTATGTTTATGAATGAAAGTTGGTATGTTATGAGCATGTTAATTCATGTTAAATTGTTGATAATGTTTGCATTCAACTTATTAAGCTTTATGCTTACCCTTTTCCTTTCCATTTTCTTATAGTACCGCCTAGTTAGCTCGTGGATCAAAGTACATCACTCAGTATAGTTAGCTTTAGCATTTTGAGAATATGGCATGTATAGGACTTTATTCTTTTGTTAAGTGTTATATTATTTTGAAGCCAAATGTGTTGGCTTGTCTTTGAAATACTTCATTTTCTATAAGGCCAAAGTTGTTGGCTAATATTTACCATTGGTTATCAAATGCAATGATAATGTTTCAAGAATGAGACTTTGGCATGAGCAGTTGTATGTGCTAAGAGTAATAGACTGAATGCATGGTTTGTGGATCATAATAAGTTGTGTGGATGCCAAATTATAGCTATTGGTTGGGTATTGGAGTGTTGGTATGCTTGGATGTGTTTGATCTTATTTCAGGGTGGCAAAGAGTCTTGGTAGATAGCCTATTTTTGTCCATACGGGTAGACACACAGGCGTGTGTCTAGGTCGTGTGTGACACACGGTCCACCCCACGGGCGTGTACTTAGGCCATGTGTCCCCTGCACCTTGAATTTGTCATATTAAATGCCCAATAGTAAACACATGGGCTGAGACACGGGCGTGTGTCTCAACCGTGTAGAGGGCAAGGCCAAGCACACGGGTGTGTGCCACGATTGTGTGATTGCTAACGTTAGAAATAGAATGTCAAGATTTTTACACAAAGTTGCGACATGGGCATGTCATGGTCGTGTGAGGTACATGGGCTGAGCACACGAGCGTGTGCCAGGCCGTGTGAAAACCCCTGTAGGGTCGAAGCTAGAAAATAAATTCGCACGGACAAAGGGCACAGGCGTGTCCCCAGCTGCTTAGGCCATGTGCAGCACACGGGCAATCAGCACGGCCATGTTTAGAGGCCACACGAACGTGTTGCCTTTCCACATAGACGTGTGCCCTGTTTTTAGTGGATCTTCTTGAAAGTTTCCTAAGTGCCCGAAATGGTCCCGGATCATTTATATATCATGTTTTAAGCCTCGCAGGCCCACATGAAGGTCCGTAGGACATTGTTTGAAAAAGTTTTAAATTGGGACACATTTCAATGAGTGTAAGTTGAAGGGTTGCATGTGATTTAGTAAGATAATGCCTCGTACCCTATCCTGGTGTCGGATACGGGTAAGGGGTGTTACATTATTATTTGACTTCAACTACCTGCACACAGAAACAACCATACACTGAGTATATTTATACTCAATGGTATTACTATAATTCAAATTAATAAGGTAAAATAACAATTAAACATATCAAATTATATATAACAATTAATTTATAATTAAACTATATCATACTTAGCTTTCAATTCTCAACAATAGCAACTCAATTTAGCTATTCATCAATTTAATATCATATAACATCTCATTTGAACATCAAACATATCATGAACCTTTGGTTCATTCTTTTCATTTTCATTTCTCAATTTCAATTCTCATTTCATTTCATAATTGAAATCATTCATTTTCATTCCATTTTCCATTTCATTTATTTATCCCTATTAACATGACTCGGACCTTGGCGGATACACAGATCCAACCAAACACTCTAGTATGGCACCTAGTGCCTCATCGGATTGTTCGAAGCAATATAGTGGCACCCAGTGTCTCATCGGCCAAGCCGAAGTAAGTTGGTACCCAGTACCTCATCGAATCTATCCGAAGTAATATAGTGACACCCAGTGTCTCATCGACTCGAGGTCGAAGTATCCCTAAACTCTTCCAATCCTATGGCATGCCAACTATATCCAACTTAGCTCGACTAGTTAATAGGGTATTCGATTCACTTTCTCAATTCAATTTCAATCAAATTCAAATCACTATTCACTTTTCAATTAATATACATTTCAAATAATCACATATTTTCATCATTCAATTCAATTCCCATTCAATTCAATAAAGACACTTACCTCATAATTCACTTACCATACATATAAATTAAAATTTAACATTTAATAATAAATAACTTGAATTATAATAATACAAACCAGAATTTTTCCGAGTTACTCCTCGGCAATCTTTTCCTTTCCTTTCTGAGCCAATGTCTCCAGTTTGATGTTAGCTACGAAAATTAAAATAATTTCACAATTATTAATACAACAATTATTCACATCAATTCTTGAATTTCCTATTTTAACTTCTACCTTAATTTCAATTTAATCCCTAGCAAAAATCATCTATTTTTCTATCCCAATTCATACCTTATTTTTATTCCATATTCACTCAAACTCAATCTTAACTCTCTAATTTTCATCATAAGTATCTAATTTCAGATTTCTTGCAATTTAGTCCCTAGTACACAAATTTTATAGCCTATTCTACAATTTAATCCTTCTCCCAATTCTAATTAGAAATTCTATTAATTCAATCTCTAATTTACACTTTTACTCAACAAAATTAATGTCTAAAAATCTAATAACTTCCAAAATTTCAATACATACTTAGTAGTATTTTGTTCTAGGTTCATAAAACCTCAAAAATTACAAGAAAATGGCTTAAAGACTTACCAATTCAATTTGGAACCTTTAAAACCCTATTTTCCTTGTTCTTTCTTTTCTCCCTTCTTTCCTTTCTTTTTCTTTTTGTTTCGTCCCTGCCTATTCTGTTTCTTTTTTTTCTTTTGTTTTATATCTTAGGTTATATATATAATATAATAATAACATATTAATATAATAATATAACATATGTTTATTATTATATAATATAAATATATATTAAACTAAAAAATCTTAGATTTTTTATGATAAACCGCCTCAATGATAAATATGACATATTTGCCTATTTAGTTCTTTTATTTTCTTTTAATCTACAATTAAACTTTTACCCCTATTGCAGTTTAGTTCTTTTTCACAATTACTCCTAAGTAAGTCAAATTTACCTAATTAAAGCCTAATTAAACACACAACTAACTTTGTAAATATTTTTAATAAATATTTACGAATTCGTTTTACTAAGACGAATTCCCGATAACATACTTTTTCGATGCCCGTGATTTTTGGGTCATTACACCGTTTGTGACGGCAGCTTTCCTCTTGAGTTCATTTTCTCAATTGATATGGTCAATTCTCTTATAGACGCCTCAGTTTTCTGTTGAAAATCCTTCATTTCTTTTTAGAAATTAAGAGTTTGCTGTTGGAAATCAAGGACATTAATTGCTAATTTATTGGCCATAATTTCTAGAGAAGTACCTGAATCTCGTGGCTATTATGGAAACTGATTTCAGTATGGCTAATTATATCATGGGTTGGCCCCATAACTTAAGTTAGGATGATCCCTCTATCCTGACTTGTAGGTATTAGCGTAGGGGTCGTATCGCCTTTGTGGTGGCCCAGGAAAGTTCCTCGCAGCATCTAAATTGGCCATAATATCGTCACACAAACTAGGGCATGCATCAGTCGTATGTTCAGGTGTAGCACATATTCGACATAGTCGGGCTGGTTTTGCTTTTTCTGCAACAAGAGAATTCAAAATATTAGTAAGTCTATCAACTTTATCTTCTAAGGTCGAATTACTTAGCTGATGAACCCTTTTAGGGGGCTTAGGATTGGCTCAGAATTGCTGAGTATTTGCAGCCATTATGGATATCAAGTCCCTTACTTGTTGGGGAGTCATGTTGACCAATGCTCCTCCACTAGTAGTGTCTACCATATTCATCTCTATGGGTTTCAAGCCTTCATAAAAGTACTAGAGTAGAGACTGTTCTATTATACCATGTTGTGTGCAAATTACTCACAACTTCTTAAATTGTTTCCAATAGTCGTAAAGAGACTCTGTTTCTTTTTTCCTTATTCCAACGATCTCCTTTCTTAACTCAGCTGCACGTGATGTTGGAAAAAACCTATTGAGAAATAAACGAGAAAGATCAGTCCAAGTTGTAATAGATCCAGGGGTAAATAAAATAACCATTCCCTAGCTAAATCTACTAGGGAAAAATGGAAAGCACGCAATTTGATTTGATCCTTAGTTACCCCCTAAGGTTTCATGCTAAGACAAACCATATGAAACTTTTTCAGATGTTTGTGGGGATTTTCGTTTTGCAACCTACGAAAAGTTGGCAGTAACTGGATTAAACCTGACTTTAGTTTAAAATCAGTATCCATAGTAGGATATGCAATGCACAATGGCGGTTATTCTACCGGAGCTTCAGTTAGTTGCCGAATCATTTGATCCATAGCTTGATGTGTTAGATTCGGGTTTTCGTTAACCCTAGCGTTAAGTACTTCTTCTGGTAAATCGACTTCTACTTTTTCACTTTCAAGTGTTTGAGTAGGGTTTTCGTTAACCCTAGACTCAACTTCGTCGTCGACTTCAATTTCTGGTGGTGTGTTACTTTGAGTCTCAACCACTCTTGACTGATTTTTCCTTAGCTTTGTTCCTTGCGAATATGTAACACCTCTAACACATGTCCATCGCCAGAACAGGGTTATGAGGCATTACCAGAGTTTTCAGAACATTTCTAGATAAATCGAGTAAAAAACTATTCACTTCTCGAATTTAATCAAAACATCCCTTCATTGGGCCCTCGAGGCCCAAAACATGCATTAGTATCGAGTCGGGACTAAATCAAGATCTCAGAGAATTTTTCGCAAAATTTCTAAATTTTTCTTATACACAAGAGTCACATGCCCGTGTGGTGAGGGACATGCCCGTGTGGTCCGGCCGTGTGGCTTACATGGCTAGATGACATGCCCATGTCTCAAGCTGTGTGGCAACACACGCCCGTGTCCCCAACCCATGTAACTCTCTGACTTGCAACCTATGAAGAAATTAGGGTCACATGGCCAAGGCACATGCCCGTATTGCTAGGCCATGTGGTTAATTAAATTTTCACAAATAAATGCAAGTTTCATACGGCTGTATCACACGCCTCAGGCCGTGTGCCTCACACGGTTGAGGCACACACTTGTGTCGAGCCCATGTTCTTAATTCTAGGCATTCTATTTCTCAAATTTTTGGATGTATGGGATATATGACTACACGCCCAAGTACCAGCCCTTATGTCACACACGGCCTAGATACACGCTCGTGTGGATAAAATAAGGCTATTTTCCAAGCCCTATTTCTCACCCATTTTCATCCAATTCTTGAACAAAACTTCACCAATAATAACCAACCAATTCAACAATGTTTTTATGCCAATTTAAACATCTAACTTAATGTATATGCTTACCTTCTTACTTCATCTCTTACCTTTCCACAACATACATACTTAAACTAATTATAGCAACTCATTCAACACATGTCTAAACATTGTATTTTACCTTTATACACAACAAAATTAAACCATCACTAGCCATTCCAATGGCTAGTATACATGCATCCAACTTATTATCAACATTGGCCTTAGTAGCCTATACATGCCATTATAACAAAATAAAATATCCTTTATATACCAAAATGAGCTGGTTGATAATGTGATGATGCTCCAACCAACCTCCAACCTTCTCGAGCTTCCGAGCACTATAAAACAAAGAAAATGAAACAAAGTAAGTAGTTACTGCTTAGTAAGTTCATATAACAGGAAATTAACTTACCAATCATATTTGTCAAAATAAGCGTACATTAACATGATTTCCATCCAATTGGCAAATTGCCTATTCACATACACTCAATCAAGCAAGTTAGTCACATATTTTATATTTACATCAAACAGCTTGGATAAGCTTATCAAACAATATTCTTTTAGGGTTTACCATTTTTCATCACATATCCCTCATGTCACGTTGATTATTGTATCTGTTGAATCATTGAAATTTTGATAGGTTCTCAAATAGTACATTTAAAGTGTACATTCAAAGTCCGTCAATTCATGTCTAGGAGTATCCACAAGGGCACTTATCAGAGAGTACACTCTAGAGCCACACCTCATACAGCAAGATTACCGGTCCAAGCTAAATCCTCTGTAACATATGCTCAAAGAGTTTTGTTAGGATTACCAGTCCAGGCTAAATCCTTTTAGTGACAAATACTCTATAGAGCTTAATCTGGATTACCAATCTAGGCTAAATCTAGACTTGGGCTCAATTAGGATTACCAGTCCAAGCTAAATCCTAATTGTAACATATGCTCGAGAGACTTGTATCAGGATTACCCGTCTGGGCTAAATCTTATCATTAATGAGGTCAATAGGATTTCTTGTCCAAGTTAATCCATTCTGCAACAAATGCAAGACCTCTTTCCAATTGGGAAATCACCTTTATCCATCGAAATCCAATATTCACACGGATTTTAACCCTTTCCAAATATTTTTGAACATGTGTCCATTCATTGCATTCACTTCATTGATATTATTTACATATACTAATATTCTACATTCAATCCAATACAACATACAATTTAACATATTTACATGCTCAATTAAGTTACACGAACTTACCTCGACACTTGTTCTCATATATAATCTACTAATCTGAAATATTTTCCTTTCCTCAATCTTGCTTCGTATTTGAGTCTTCTGGATCTATATAAATGAATTTAATCATCAATTTATCACATTTCATATTCATTTGGACCCAATTTACATTCTAGGCAAAATTACCATTTTGCCTCTAAACTTTTCATTAATTCTAATTTTGTCCCTAGACTCGAAAAATGAAATTCATGCAATTCAATCCTCTTTCCAAGCCTAGCCAAAAATTTCTTGTCATATTTACATCACATATATTTCACAAAAAAATCAAAATTTTTCCATGAATTTTACATCTTTACAATTTAGTCCTTAAATCACAATTTCATCCAAAATCACTTTGTAAAAGTTATTTATCTATCAACAACCTTTCATTTTCTACCATAAATTTTCAATTTCCAGCATTTACATCCATGGCACAATCTCTATGCTTCGATAACTTTTCAAATTGATCCCCAATTTAGATAGATTTCACTATCTCTATCTTAAAAATATGAAAATTACTAAAAAGGAGACTTGATTACTTACATATTTATGCCAAGAAAGTTTCTTCTCTCTCTCCTAAGGTTTCCATGAAAATTTTGGGGATGAAGATGAACAAAAAGATGATATTTTCATTTACCTTAATTATCATCTTTTAATTTATTCAATTTCCAATTTAGTCATTTTCTTTTTCTCAATTTCCATGGATGATTCATCCATAAATATCTACTAACTTTTGATTGATGGTCTAATTACCATATAAGGACAAAGTTTTGAATCCTTCTAGCTTCTAGAATTTAACTTTTACATTTTATGCAATTTGGTCCTTTCTCTAATTAATCACTTAATCGATAAAATTTTCTTATTGAAATTTTCACACGACATTTCTATAATATTATAAATCATGCAATAATATTAAAATAAATTTTCTTTCTAGCTTGGATTTGTGGTCACGAAACCACTATTTCGATACCACTGAAATTAGGGCATTACAGAATAGCTCTCGCGGTCTACTTTATTTCTGAATCAAACATAAGAGTACCTAGAGCAGATATGGTCATAAGAAAGAAAGAAACAAGATTAGTACATTACCAATCCCCGGCAATAGCGCCAAAATTTGATGCATCGTTAAAAGCACCAAATATATTCTATCCCTATAAAATAATGAAAAGAATAGTACAAGGAAAGTAGGGTCAAATCCTCAGGGACTAGATTTGCACAATGTCTTATTCCACAAGATCCCGGACAGAATCGTGCCTAAGAAAATTTGTGTACCTAGAAAAAAAGTAAAAAGACAAAATTAAAAGTTGATTTAATTGAAACTTTGGAAATTAAAATTGAAATTATAAAAATAAATAGAGTTAAGAAAATAGAGTTTTTTATGGAAAGATTCCAGCCTCCAGTTGTCTCGAGCCTCCTTGGGTTCGATCCTCAGCTTTTAGGTGATCCTTCTTGAACAGAATAAGCCAGTTATAGTGGAAGAAGACGCCTACGACCACCAGCTCCATTTAGATTTTAGACTTACGATTTAGAGGAACCTGAATCTAACCAACCGTCACTTTTGTCGGACCGTCTTATACTAGATCATCACTTCTAAATGGCGAATTTTGGGCTCACAACCACTGATGCAATAAGCTAACGAACCGACCATGCAACGTTCCTAAACCATACAAATCGGTTGGCTTTGCACAAGATAAAAAGATCACTTTTGATGGGCATGGACAGAAGTGTCAGTCCCGTAGTGCGGAGAAGCGATGAATACTCGTTGAGAAGGCTAAGCGCGGATTCTAAGCCTCATGAACCTTTTTTAGGGAATTTCGACAACATTTGACTAGATAAATTTAGTGGCTCATACTTTTTGGGGAAAAAGAAATAAGTTTAATAAAAATAAAATTTTATTGAAAAATAAAAGGAACAAAGGCTAAGCTTTTTGAGAGAGGGAGTTTTTACAAAAAAGACTAGTGAAATTTATGTCACTCCATCCCCTATTTATAGTACTAGGAAACCTAGTCTATTCCTAATTAAATTCTAAAAGATAAATACAAATAATTAAAGATAATTAAAGATAAGTAAAGATAAAAGCTAAAATAAAAATCTAAATAATAATTTTTAACAATTATCCTAATATAATTAAAATTTAAATAGAGTCTTGTGTTTATAAAATCTCTTCTTTGCACTTTTGCCCTCAAGTCTTCCACACTTACATTTTCGGCACTACCTTTTTCCTGCTTCACATGCTGGCCCATTTTATCTTTAAATTCACACTTTTTTCCCCTAAATTTCCTTTTGCCTTCAATTTAGTCCCTACAAGATAAAAAACCATAAATAGCTCAAATTAGTAGGATCATACTTAAAATAAATATGTAATTAATACATAAAAACATGTCATTTCTGAGTATTATCACCCATCTAAGTGAAGCATCACCATCTCACCTTAGCTAGGTCTCCCACACATTCAACTTAAAAAAACTGTTAAAGCTTAGCCACCAACTCCTAAAGTCTACTCCATCAAAACATGGGCAATCTAACCTCAAAAGTTTGTTTGCTGGCTCAGTTCGAACTACTCAAGGAGATATGTTCATATGTTCGAGAGTTTAACATAGGAGATAGAGCTAGATGCCCTTGAGGGATGAGCTCCCAAAATGCCTTTTCCCTTGTCTACCTTAGCTCCTATACCACTAGCCGATGGTGGCTGGCCAAAATACTATTCAAAGAGTGAATGAAGTTATGAATGAATATCACCTTTGATATTTTTATTAAAGTCTTTTAAACTCGAGTCGATCTTAGTGTCAATTTGAGAAAACTCCAGTTGCAACTGAGATAGCTCCTGTAGCATCTATCTTATTTCCTTTTGAAATCTGGTGGTGACACATTCATTAGCCATGAGGAAAGAGTGGCTTTGATACATTATAACGAAAATAATAGAAAATTTGTAGAAGAAACAAAGAGAAAGAAGGAGAGAGAGAGTTGAGAGAATTAAAGAGAAAGAAACTGAGAATTCGGTCAATGAAATTGCTTAATCACCCTATTTTCCCTGATTAGTGCCTTAAAGGTGTCAAAATAATGACTTTAAAACAACTTGGCACTTATTAGTCCAGGTGTTCTCCAAACCGCACTGTTTCACTTAAACGGTTACTGATCATCAAAACGAGTTGTTTTACACCGTTCCATTTAAAAAAAAAATGCACCTTATTCTTAAAATGAAAAGACTCAAGATGCAACATTTTTACAAAAATTAAAATAACTGAGAATAACATTATTATAAAGACACATTTGACGCTCGACTGGCGCTTAACTGGTACTAGACTTTTATCCTGTAACACATGGTGAGGTGACAGGTCTTGATTGGACAATTTTTTTTTCTTTTTACAACCGACATGCGCATTAAGATTTTGGGTTTAAGTATCACAATTGATAAAAAAAAAAAAGTTTAGCTATCTCTTTAGTAAATGGGTATAGATTAGGAGATAAATTTTTTAATTAAGCCTTCTTTAGAAAATTTAAAAACACAATTTTTTTTTTGAAATTGTAAAAATTACTTTTAAGAATTATTTTTAAGAATTTTTTTAAATTTGATGAAAAATTTATAAAATTTTAAATTATATATCAAAAACTCCGAAAGAAAAAAAAATTGATACTTTCTAAAATCGTCAATTTTTAAATTACAAAATGCAAACAGTTATTTAAAAATTATAAAAAAAACTTAAAGAAATCCTTAAAATGATCAAAATGTCAAAAATAAAAATAAAAAAATAAAATTTTATAAAACTCTAAAAAGATCTTAAAATTTGGTATTGGACAAAGATAACTTAGGTATGGGTTATTTAAGATTTTTTTAAAATTTTTTTATGATTTTAAAAAAAATTATATTATTTTTAGAAATTTAAGGGAGTTTTTAAAAAAAAAATTTACATATTTATAATTTAATAATTTAAAAATCTTGATTTTTCATATTCTTTTAGGATTCTTGGTTTTTCTTTCCGTAAATTTATAAAGTTTAAAAAAATTTAAACGTGTTCAAAATTATAATTTAAAAAAAAAGTATAATATTTATCAAACTAAATAAAAAATAAAATAAAATGTATCAGAAATAAAGTCATATAAAATTCCTTGACAAAGTTAATGGAAAACAATTGGCCTTAGTATTGAAAATAATTATTTCAAAAAGTCGAATAACTAGAAATGATAATAGAAGACTAAATATACCAAAAATACATACTACAAAGACTTTTTATTATTATTATAAAATTTAGCCTGTAATAATTTTAACTTTTAATTTTTCATAAAATATAAAAATTAAATTTGAATAAATTAAAATAAATTAATTAATTTTTATTAAATAAAGGGAGTTTTCTGATTACGATATATATTTGAATTATTTGGAAAAGATTTCTTTAATTCTTTTCGATTTTGAAAATGATCATATTAATTTCTCTAAAAAATGGAGTAATTTAATTTCTATTAATTTTGAAAGTGAGCAACTAAGTAGAGTTAATTATGATGTTAATTTATTTTGTCAATTGTACATAAATTTGATTGATATAACAAAAATTTTAACCCTTAATATTTATATATTTTGTCAATTTGGTCTTGATTTAAAAAAAATAAATTTAGCCCCAACATTTACACAAAATGTTACATGATAGAAAATATTAATTATCGATATCAAATATCCTTAATTATTTTAATTTTAAATTTGATAGAAATTAAATTATTTTAATTTTTTTTTGTGTGGAATCAATTTTACTCAATATCAAGCATTATATGTAAGTTTTCTTACCGAATTTTTTTTCCTTCACTTGGGATTGGGCGGCGTCACATGATAAATTGAGTCAATTAGTAGTCCACGAAAAGCCCAAAACCCTAAAAAGATCAAGGGCAATTACGTACTTTCAATCTCACATCCCAACCCTCTAACAAAACCCTAATCCCACACTTCACATCCTCAGTCATCTCCCATTTTGAAACCCTAGCCGACCCCCCGCCCCAATTCTCTGCATCTTCACCTCCACATCAAGATGCAGATCTTCGTCAAAACCCTAACGGGGAAGACCATAACCTTAGAGGTTGAGTCCTCCGACACAATCGACAACGTCAAGGCCAAGATCCAAGACAAGGAGGGCATCCCACCCGACCAACAGCGCCTTATCTTCGCCGGGAAGCAGCTCGAAGACGGCCGCACCTTAGCCGACTACAACATCCAGAAGGAATCCACTCTCCACCTCGTCCTCCGGCTCAGGGGCGGCGCCAAGAAGAGGAAGAAGAAGACCTACACCAAGCCCAAGAAGATCAAGCACAAGAAGAAGAAGGTCAAGCTCGCAGTGCTCCAGTTCTACAAGGTGGATGAGTCCGGGAAGGTTCAGAGGCTGAGGAAAGAGTGTCCTAATGCGGAGTGTGGGGCGGGGACTTTCATGGCTAATCATTTTGATAGGCACTATTGTGGTAAGTGTGGGCTCACTTACGTTTACCAGAAGGCTGGTGGAGACTGAGTAGCGTCCGGTTCCACCTTCAGTGAAAAAAAACTGAATCAATAGTTTATTTTTATCAGTATGAGTAGCATTAATATTCGATAATATTTGGACCTTTGTTATATGTTTCTAATTTTATGATACTTTGGATATGATTTTCGACTTCTGCTTACCAATTTGAATTGAATTATGGGTTTTTCTACTTGTTTTTGTTTGGCTGTTGACCTTTGTATATGCTTTATTTATGTTATTTTGGGCTCGTGGATTGGTGAATTTGGATATTTCCAAGCACCGTGAATCATTTTATCTATATCTCCTACCTTTGTTGGGTATTATTTGAATTTTATTATTTGAATTTAACGATGGTAAAGTGTAACGATTGCACTAGAATGCTTGCTATTTCTGACCAAAGCCGTTGTTTGCTATACGTGCTATGTATGTTATGGGGTTTAGCTGCTTTATGATATTGAGGGGGATGGAACCCTGAGCAATATACTAAGTAGATGGTCGAGTTGCATAAGTCTGGTATGTTGAAAATGAAGTCAGAGGGTACTTATTGTCTGTTGCCTAGGGCCAGAATACCTATGGAATTATGGAAACAACAATGGGGTTTAGTCAAAGAAAATACTTATTGTCTGTTGCCCCAGTCTTTTTTACTGGCTTGTTAATTTGCTCTCTCAACTCCACACCATTATAGAATTTGTTTTCATTAGGTTTATCGAAAGGAATATTTCAAGCTAGAACTTGTGATGATGTCTTTTGGTGAATGTGAAGCATCAATTGCTTTGGTGGAGGATTTGGAAACAGTAGATAAATGGTACCTTCTGGTGTTATTTATGAAATGGTTTACCTGTAGGAAAATGAGACCTTAAAGAGTATTTCTTCTGTCTGTTTATGATGAGTATGAAGAGTGGGAAAATGGATGGAGTTGAAGTTTTCCTTCACATTCTAGTTTATCATCATCCTGAGTTTCAACTTTCACCACTATCGGATTGGAGGTCAAGGCTTTAAGCACATCCAAATCAGATTGCTCTAATGTTACTATTATGCTTTTTCATGCCCAGCTTATTCTGCAATAAGCTTTAAAGGGCCTTTTGTGTTAGGATGAGCATTCGGTTAACTAAATTGATTATAATATAAAATAATCGAATTGGACCATAATTGACTTAACTCAATTGGCTTAACATGACTTATGGTTTGTTTAGTAGTGCTTAAAAAACACTTTTGGTTTGAAAAACACTTATGAAGAAAAGTTGTTAAACAAATTGTTTTTAGCTGAATTTTTTTGGCTTTTTAAAAGAGTTTTGAAAAAAGAAAAGTTAAAATTTTTAGTTTTTTTTCTCCCAAAAGTACTTTTGGTGTTTAATTACATTTTCACTCCCCTAATAACATAGTCCTTTCCTTTTCTTTTTTCTTGATGTTTAATTATAAATGTGTTAAAATCATTAACTAAAAATAAAAAAATTATTTTTAAAATAATACAAATGAGTTAATATCTAATTATAAATATTTAATGATTATATTTAAATATTTAAAATATAGTTTATATATTCTAATTAAATTTTATAAACAATTAATATTTATTGTTTAAAAATATTTAAAATTTATATTTTATATATTAAAATATTTACAAGAAGTTATAATAAATTATTTTGTATATTATTACTAAAATATAATAATATAAACTAATTTGAATATTATTTTTCAAAAGTATTTTTTGACAATAATGCTAAACACTTAAATCTTAAAACAAACTTTTTAAAAATACTTCTCAAAAACACTTTTCTACTACACTTTTCAAAAACATTGCTAAACTAGCCCTTAATCAGATTAATTTTTTTCAATTCATCCTTTCCCTTTAATAAAGATAAAAGAAAATCAATTTTAAGGCGGACAACAACATATCAAATTAAACAATCACAATCCAAAATAAAATAAAAGTTTTTGAAGCCTATATTACACAGGTTTATGCATAATATTAATCCCTTTTTAGTAATATTTTAGATTCATTAAACAAATAACTTATTAAAATAGTCAAATTTGTTTACCTCATGTTTTATTTTAGTCATTTATATTTGAAATGTTACGTTTTAGTCACTTACTTTATCATGTTGTAACATTTTAGCCATTAAGCCATTAATTGTCGTTAACGATGTAACAGTAAGCTGACATAGCACGTTAAATCATCATTTCAAACGAAAATTTTAGGTTAAATTATAAAATTGGTATTTATATTTTTTCGTTTTGAGCAATTTAATTTTTTCTTTTATGTTCTTTTAACTTTTTTATTTCTATTCTCTTCCGCTTCTTTCTCCATTTTCCTCCCTTCCCTATTTTTTTAACATAGTTTTTCTATATTTTCCATTTGTTAAAACTAGTTCCTATATTTTTATTTTTTTTGAACAATTTTTTTCTTTATTTTCCTTTTAGTTTTTCTTTAAAACTAGTCTTATATTCTTCACTACAGAAATATAATCTTTGCCCACCAAATAAACCAAATTATTGTTTCTTTCGAATGATTCGTAAATTGAATTTTAATCAAAACCAAATATAAATCATTTTTAATCAAATCCCGATGTGAATATAACCTAATTTTGAAACTAAAATCGGATTTAGCTAATCAATATAAAAAATCACATCTTTAATCAGATCTAAACATAAATTGAATTCTTTATATTTACTTTTTTTGTTTTCTGACGAAAAAAATTAAGCAAATGATAAAATTGATTTAAACTTTCTTGGATATTCCCAAGCAAGCTTGATTGGAAGCTGAGCATGGATGAACTGAAGAGACAAATGAAACATGGAACCAAATTAGTTTGGTAAAATTGAGGGTAGTTTCGTATGGTGGTCATTTTACTCATTGAGAGCGTAGAGCTTATTTGAAGAATCCGTGAAACAACGTAGTTTCAAGAGGATGAGAATGTTGTAGGTAAGGTAGATAAGGTGGTTGTGAGGGTTGTTTAGGAGGTTAAGGGAACGGGCTCGGGAAACTTTGTTGAGAGTAGATTGCCATAAGTCACGACTGACGAGGTCTTTGAGTGAGAAGAGCTTGTGGACTAAGTCATTGAGAGATCCAACTTCATATGTTAAAGCAATGATGGATGATGAGGGTTTGTAATTGTGGAGCGAGAATACACGAAACAAGTTTTATTTTGGTTTCAACTTTCGCCTTTTTTTTCCATAAGTATAAAAAAGTTTTAACAAATGGAAAACATAGAAAAACTACGTTAAAAGAAATATAGAAGGGAGAAAAATAGAGGGAGAAATGGAAGAGAATGAAAAATAAAGAAAAAATGGTTAAAAGAAAATAAAAAAATTAAATTGCTCAAAACGAAAAAAATATAGGGACCAATTGTATAATTTAACCTAAAAGTTTTGTTTGAAATGATGATTTAAAGTGTCACATCAGCTTATTGTTACATCGTTAACGATAATTAACGACTAGGCAAACAAAAGAGACTATTTTAGTAGTTTACCCTAAAAATTATTATATTTAGTTTACCCTAAAAATTATTATATTTTATATCATTTATATTATATTTATAAAAATATTTTAATAATGTGAACCCCGTGTATTGGCCTGATGGACAAGGTGTTCATCGTCCCAAGTGTAACCTAGATTTGAGTCGTGTTAGTCGCATTGTTATTAGGGCTTTACCCTTTTGTAATTCACCAAAATTTTTTTTAATATAAGGGTATAATTGTTACTTTCAAACTATTTCTTACCTATTTGGTAATATTATTTTACGAACCAGACAATAATTCAATTATTATGCTTATTATATTTTTTGAAGCTCTAATCCATTCCCGCATAATAATATTTCATTCTCATATAATACAATTCTATTCTATTTTAATGAACCAAACTCGTTGTTAATGTTTTATTGGTTGTTTTCTAATTGTGAATAAATAGCATTTGTTTTTTTGGTTGTTCAATGTATATTTTAATATTTTTTAAATTGGATCGGTGGTCATTGACTTGCTACTCCGATTGATCCGATTTAAAATTTATTAAAAATTAAAAATTAAAATAAATAATTTTGATTCAATCGGTATTTTACTCTTTTTAATCAATCCATACTGATTTTCGATCTAATCTAGTTGAAACAAAATTGTTATATTGTAGTTGTTGTTGAATTAATGTGCCAGTCTTCTTGGCTTCAGCTTCAAGTTTTTTAGTCATCGTTAGTGGTATTGAACTGGGTGGCTTATTGACCCTCAAGGAAGGGTTATTTCATTCTTTTACTTAAAACAATAAAAAAAGTTTCAGGAAACAATTGAGATTTTGGCAGACAAGACTGATGGATTTGTGAATATAACATACATATATATATATATATATATATAAAAACATATAGATATGTCGCCGTGTGTGTATGTGTGTGTGTTTGCGGATTACAAGCCGGTCGAACTTGGCTGATAAAGTTTTAAATAGGAGCCGAATTAATGGCCGATCTTTATTAAATATTGCGTTCTAACAGTGATGACTAGCATTAGTTTTGTACTTTTGGAAAACTGTGATTAACCACCGAAAAGCCTCCATCAACTGCCAAGTTTTGGCCACTGATGTAAACGGATTCATCAGAAGCAAGAAACAATACAGCCTCCGAAATGTGTCTAGCCTTCAACACAATACCTTTCAAGTTGCTCCTAGAACAAGTAGCGGCCTCTACTTCACTTGGTTCCATATCGACAATTTTACAAGCAAGAGGCGTGGCCACTCCAAATGGAGAAACGCAATTCACTCTGATCCCGTAACCCCCTAGCTCACTACATGCTCCTCGAACAAGTCCTACAACAGCATGTTTCGATGTAGTATAACCAATCGTTGCGATTCCTCCTACACAAGATGCTACACTCGCAGTGCATATGATGGATCCGCGTATGTTTTTAGCCACCATAGCACGAGCGGCATGCTTGATCGTGGCTGCAACACCTCGAACATTTGTGGCCATGGTGTTGTCGAAGCCATTGACGTCAAGTTCCAAGATCCCAGGTAACGGTCCATAGACACCAGCATTGCTGAACAAAATGTCCAGCCTTCCATATTTCTCCACCGTGTAACTCACTGTTGCCTCTACCTGCTTCTCGTCTCTTACGTCACAGTGACAGTAACTAACCTTGTCTAGGCCGATGGATGCCGCGACTTTGTTCCCGAGATCATCTTGGACATCAGCAATGACAACAGAAGCCCCATGTTCCACAAACAACCTCAACGTCTCCTCACCAATCCCGCTGGCGGCACCAGTGATAAGAGCTACCTTACCTTCCAACCTACAACAATATCTCACACATAGAATGGTAACAATACAACATGTTTACTCTCTACAGTATTGGAGAAACACAAAGTAAGATCTAGCATACCTTGACTTAGACATCTGAGTGAGCCTGCCTGCCTGCCTGCTACAACTTTTGTTATAAGGCGCCCCCTGGGTTCTGCTGTTTTTTTCCGACCTCGTGATCTTGTGTATTTATAATCAATCGTTCGCCTTAGGGAAGTCCATGTATTGTTTTAGATTTTTGTATGCAACTAGGCAATAGTTTAGGTTGTGTAGCAAGCCGCTGGTCAAACTCAATTGTTAAATATTTTGTAGATAATTACAGGGGGATTATATAAGCATAAATTCCTTTTCCCTATTATGTCAGCTCTGACATTTTCCTTTTGGTAAGCACCCTATTAAATATTTAATTCGCGGACAAAGACACTGAATTTTTTCCCTAACGACTTTTGCCCCAAGGGGCAAGCCTCAAACTATTATGGTATGTTTAAACAATTTATTTTGTAGTTAAATAAGTCCATAATTTATTCTTTTTACCGTTAAAGCCCTTAATTTTCACTCATGTCATAATTTTATTAGCTACAAATATCTCTCCACAAAAAACCTTAGATTTATGGGATTAAAATTCGTTTAATATACTAAAATATTTATAAAAAAAATTAGTAGATTAAAAGAGTTTCTCATTCACCTACTCCTTTCCTCCTAACCTCTCGATGCCATCCCCAACTATTTTGCTTACTTCCTATCCTTTCAATTTCTTTCATACCCAATCATCTTTTATTGGAGGAAACTTCAAAAGATTCAACAGAATAAGATTATTTCTACGATTTGATTAGGCTTAATTAATTAACTGATGTTGATTCTTATAACTAGGTTATTATTTGTTTATGTTAAATTATAGAATATAAATTTGAAGGTCTAATCTTTATTTTTTATTTTTAGAAATTTAGACCCTTTACTTTCTGGATTTAAAAATTTTGATCCAGTTGTTACCACTATTAAAATTCTTCTATCAAACTTATTAGTGTGACATTTTGAAATTAAAAACAAAAATCACTTGGTAGTCATATAACAATAAAAATAACATTGAAAATTTTTACATAGATTATTTTTCTTAAAACATTCATTCGAACTCATCATGATAAATGATTTTTTTTTTGTTGGTATAGTATTCCTAAAAAATATTAATGTAAGCGGTTTGGTTGAAGCAGTTAAAAATATTAAATATTTAGACGACGAATGATATTATAAAAGTAGAATGATAAAATTATGCCAAAAATAAAGTATAAAGAAGTTTCAACATAGTATAAGGTTAAAACTGAAGTTTAATCATTGTCTTATAATATAAAAAATAAAACAAGGCAAACCTAAAAGAAATAGAAAGCTATGTATTCGTCTCTAAAACCTTAAGGCATTCAAATTATATATAACCTAATAATATCTTAACTGAAAATTTAAAAATACTAACTATTTTGTCTAATTAATAACAATATAAAACTACAGGGACCAAATTACATTAGAAATTAAAGTGTAGTATCTAAATTTCAAATTTAGGCATAATAGATGAACCAAATCTAAAATTTAACCATTTTCTAAAACTACAAAAAAAAAAGAAGAAGGGGTAAGCACTTACGTAAACCTAAAAGAAATAAGAAGTCATATGTCAATCTCTAACACTATTAAGGTATTCAAATTATATATAACCACAAAATCTTTTAACCAAAATGTTAAGACATTAAGTATAGGTTATATAGATTAAGGCATGTAGTACCTAATTGTATTTATGTATGCATTGAAGGCTATTTTATGTTTATTGTTTGACCAATTTAAAGTTATATCATATTTACTTTTAAATATGTTAAATGTTTATGTTTACTATTATTTATTTTTTTCTCTACCGCTTTGGCATGTATTTTTCCTGCTTTTTAGCATAGTCTCTACTTTTTTACACGTCTTTGTGATTTTGATTTCTTTAGGTTGTTTGTTTTTGGGTAAAGTGTGTTTACTTTGAATATATTACGGAAAAATCGTTCAATAACAAAATATGATTTACAGAAGAGACACCAACAGTTAAATGAGACCTACCCTACAGATATAATTTTAGGGGACATAGTAGATGTGAAATTAGCTTTAAATTTAGAGGCTGATAAGGAGGAAGTTTATTGGGAATAAAGGGCAAGGGCCAACTGGTTGAAAAATAGTGACAGAAATACTACATATTTTCATAATTTTGCTTCGCGCAGGAAAAGGAGAAATCATGTGTCAAATTTGAAAGATGAGAGTGGCACTTTGTATGAGGGCGACTCAGATCTATTGAAAATTGCCAAAAACTATTTTCTTCTCTCTTCTCTTCGAAGGGCTCGACGGGCGTTAATGAAGTTTTGTAAGGGGTTGAGACTTTCATTTCGGTAGATATTAATGAAAATGTTACAGGATTTCTCGGTTATGGAGGTGTGCGATGCGATTAAGTCCATGAGTCCATTAAAAGTGTCTGGAAAGATGGACTTGGTGTAGTGTTTTATCAGAGATTTTGACACATTGTGGGAATAGAGGTGGCTCATATTGTATAAATTTTTTGGCCGATGAGTAGGACATTACAGAGATAAATGGGACCCGAGTGGTTATGATCCCAAAGGTTAGTAACTCACAAAACATGACTCAATTTAGATTGATAAGTTTGTGTAATATTCTCTACAAAATTATCTTAAAAATGCTTGTGAATAGATTATAGTTGATGATTCATTTATGTGTTGATGAGGCTCAAAAGCACCTTTGTACCTAGACAGCTTATATCAGATAATATTCTAACAACTTACGAGATATTACACTGCTTAAAGAATAAGAGGAATGGAAGATTGGGGGTCTGTTGCTCTAAAGTTAGATATGAACAAAGCCTATGATAGAGTTGAGTTGGTTTTCTCAAGACGGATGTTTGGAAATATGGGTTTTTCGAATGGGTGGATCGAAATGGTGATGAAATGTGTGGAATCAGTCTCGTACTTGGTTGTGTTTAATGGAAAAGTGGGGGAGTCTTTCCAATCAGGTCGTAGGCTACACCAATGAGACTCCCTTAGCCCATATTTGTTTCAAACTTGTAGCGAAGACTTATCTACATTATTGCGTACAATATCCATGCAATGCTGACTAAAGGGAATTCGTATTAACCAGTATGCCCCTACTGTTACTCATTTACTATTTGTTGATGATAGTATGATATTTGTAAAGGCGTTGTTAGAAGGGGCGACTGTTTTGAAAAGGGTTTTGGACAAATAACTGATAGTTCGAGCCAATTGGTAAATTTTGATAAATCAGGAGCTTTTTTTAACTCAAATGTGCCCCACTCTTGAAGAATAGATGTGTGTCAAACTTTAGGGGTGCTGTAACGACCCAATTTCAGTGAAATTGAAACAGTGGTTTCAGGGCCACAAATCTGAGTTAGAAAGAAAATTTATTTTAATATTATTACATGGTTTATATTATGATAGGAAATTCGTATGAAAATCCTGATAGGAAAATTTACAGATTAAGTGATTAATTAGAGAAAGGACCAAATTGCATAAAATGTAAAAGTTGAATTCTAAAAGTTAGAAGGATTAATTGGTTATGGAATTCAAAACTTGATGTCCTAATATGGTAATTAGACCATTAGTTAAAAGTTAGTGGATATTTATGAATGAATCATTCAAGGAAATTGAGAAAAAGAAGACTAAATTGGAATTCAAAGAAAACAAAAGATGATAATTAATTAACATGAAAAATATCAACATTTTATCATCTTCATCCCTAAAACTTTGATGGAAACCCTAGGAGAGAGGAAGAAAACTTTCTTGGCATAAATAGGTAAGCAATCAAGTCCCGTTTTTAGTAATTTTTATATTTTTGAGATCGAGATAACCTATTCTTTCTATTTTGGGGATGTACAAAGTTTGTGCCATGGATGAACATGCTGAAAATTGAAAACTTATGGTAGAAAATAAAAGGTTGTTAGTAGATAAAAAACTTTTACAAAGTGAATTTACATGAAATTGAGATTTATGGGCTAAATTGTAAGGTTGTAAAATTGTGAAAAAATTCTGAATTTTGTGAATCATAAGTGCTGTAAATGATATATGAAAATTTTGGTTAGGCTTGGAACAAGGATTAGAGTGTATGAATTTCATTTTCCGAGCCTAAGGACGAAATTGAAATTTATGAAAATTTTAGGGGCAAAATAGTAATTTTGCCCAGAGTATGAATTAAATGCAATCGGATGTGAATTGAATGAAATTGATGATTAAATTTATCTGTATAGATCCAGACAACTCAACTTTAAAATTAGACTGAGGAAAGGAAAAAGTCTCGGATTAGTCGATTTTATAAACGAACAAGCATCGAGGTAAGTTCATATAACTTATTTGTATAATGGAATGATTTAATTAGTTTGAACGAGTTGCATGTGAGTTGAATTGGCCAATAGCATGTAAAATTGAGTATATTTTGTAAATACTAGAAATGTGATTAAGCTTGCCAAAGGAATGAAGCTCAAATGGATACAGGGGTTTGTTACCCAAAATGATAGTGTCTTGCATGTGTTGCAGACATTTGTAGCTCGAAAGAGCATAAGCTTTCTCTCAAGCTTACTGATATGATGTTCTTGCAAGCTTACTGTTTATACTCTTCGGAGTATTCTATTTATGTTCTTTGGAACATTCTGTATAGTTGTGATCTACATATGTTGTAGACACACCCACACTCTATGAGTGTTCTGTTATTAAGTTCTTTGTGAACTTTCTATTAATGGCTCACTGGAGCTTACTGATAGTGCTCACCTGAACTTATTGTTGCCAAGCTATCTGAAGCTTTCTGTTATATGCTATCCAGTACTTTCTGTATAATGCTCTTCGAAGCCACCTGATTAGAGTCCTTTGTGAACTTTTGAAATCAAGCTCCGATAAGTATTCTGTTACATGACTTTCCTATTATAAGTTCTCTGTGAACTTTCTATTGTCAAGCTCAGATATGCTTTCTGTTTCATGCTCACCTGAGCATTCTGTTAAAGTGCTTGAGAGTAAGCTTTCTGTTTAATGCTAACAGAAGCACTTCTAATTAAGAATTGACAGAATGATAGTATAGTACACTACAAGTGTACACCCCTCGTATCCATCGAGATTTCAAATGAATAAAAGAAGGAAATTATGATATAAAGTTCAGGAAATAAATCAAAGTAAGATTACTATGTGAAAGTACATGGAATGTATAAGATTTCATGAATTGATGAGCTCATCGTTGTTGTTAGTGATTATATGAAATAAATGACTAACAATGTTGGTGAGTTTGCATGCCTAGGTTATAGCCAAAGTGTTTGATTTGCATGTATATGTTTATTTATTAAATGGTTATGTGGTAAGTAAATTTCTAGTTATATGAGCTTACTAAGCACTATGTGCTTACTTAGTTTTATTTTCTCTATTTTATAGTGCTTAGAAGCTCGTGAGGCTTGGACGAGGGTCAGAGCATCGTTACACTATCAATCAGCTTATTTTGGGTATAGTTAAAAATCTTACTATAGTATAATGGCATGTATAAGCTATTGAACTCATATTGAGGTTAAATTGGATGGATGTAAACCAATTATTGGAATGGCTAGTGTTAATGTGATTTTGTTATGTTAATATGGTTTAGTTATAGTTATAAAATGTGTTGGTAAGGTTGATTCATGCATGAAAATAGTGGTTGAATTGGTTGATTGGTATTTGCAAGTATTGGTGTAGGATTTGGATGAAAATTGGTGAGAAATAAGGTAACAGCCCAATTTTGAGTTTGATCAGAGCAGGCGGTTTAGGGACCACTTAACCGAGTCAAAATATTTATTTTATTATTTTTATAAGTTTTACAACATGATAGAATTACTATGTGAAAGTATCGTAAAAAATTACCGTTTAAATAGTTAATTCGGTAAAAAGGATTAAATCGCGTAAAGCGATAAACATGACTTCTTTTAGCAAAGTAGCTTAAATGACTATGGTTTTAGCATTAAAAGTCCTTATATTGAAATTTTACCTTCATTAATATGCATGGACATTAGTGGACATTAATTTATGCTTTATGTTATTATTTTAATAAGGCTAATTTAGTAAATGGCTTATTATTATTTGTTTAATAAAACAAAAGCATGAAAATGGTTCATAATTCACCATTCTTGCCAAAATTGAAGAAAGAAAAGCTAGGGCTCAAATGTTTTGATATTCAGCCACTTCCAAGCTTGATTAAAGGTCCGTTTTTGTTCGGTTTTTGATAATTTCTATGTTTTTGGAATCGTTGCTATGTGTTCTAGCAAGCCCATGTTTGAATTTATGCAATTGATAAAGATTTTTAAATATGCCATTGTTGAATACTTATGTATTCTGATGTTTCTTGCAAGATTATTATTGGTTGTTTATAGATATGCAAGTTTTATAAAGTGATTTTTGACAAAAATGAGCTTTAGGGATTAAATTGAAAAAGATAGAATTTTTGTGGTTAAAAATGTGAAATATTTGAAAATGTGGGTTTAATTAAAGCCACATGAAATTTGGCTATGGTGAATTATGGTTAGAAATGTGTAATTTGTGATATTGTGTATAAAAGACTAAATTACAAAATTGTCAATAGTATGGGGGCTAATATGTAATTTTCCATATATGTGAATTAGGGACTAAATTGAATTGAACAATTACTAAAAATACTGAATTTGATAAATATAGATCAAGATAAACAAATATCGGAACTTGATCGGGGGAAACAGAAGGTAGACGAGTAGATATCTAATTACAAGCTATTATGAGGTAAGTTCGTATAATTAGAATCTAATTTATGTTTATAATTGAAATGATTAAATTGCATATTGTATAAATATGTATATGAAATAATGAATCGAAATGCCTATTGGTTATATGTTCTGATTAAATACCGAGTCCCGTTTGAACCGTAGAAAGTCGTAGGATACAAGTGACATGTCACTAGGGCTACCATTTGTTGAGCTCCTGCATTCGTTGCGGACTCACCACATCTCATGAGCTTACCGTTCAGCCTTCGGCTTACAGTTCAGCCTTCGGGCTTATCGATACCGACTCAGGAGGAGTATACCGTACATGGCTCGAAAAAACATACATGATGAATTGACGGATTACCTAATATACACTTAGTGTGAATCACCCTAGTATCCCTTGATGTTTTCGAAGGTTCAACGGGCATTAAACCGATATGAATACATGTTACAAGAGATACAAGATGTATATGGATTATATGTTATATGAATTATAAGTTCATGGATTATATGCTATAAGAAATATATGAATACATGGTATATGTTACATGAATGTAAATGATTTATATGGTATAAGATTTTCATGATTACATTGATTACATGTTATATGAATATATGAGCAATGAATGAATTGATACATGAATTATATGGTTACATGGTTTATATGTTTTATAAAATATAAGATATGTATTGAAGTACTATATGAAAGATATGTTTGATTTCTTCCTTATACATGAATGTATATGATATGGATAAGTACTAACCTTTGGATAAATGTCATGAATAGGCAGTTGGGCAAATGATTTGGTTTTGTATTGCTTTAAATGTTTAATGTCAAATTGGTAAGTTTAATTCTATATTATATGGGCTTACTAAGCATTAAGCTTACTCCGTTTATATTTTTTTTCGTGTTTTATAGATTTCAAAAGCTAGCTCGATTTCGAACAAAGTCGAGATTGGAATCGCACTATCCAAGTAACATTTGGTATTTTTGGAACTATTGTAAATGTTTTAAATATGGAATGTATAGGCTAGTTTTTAAGTTGAATCTTTTGGTCACTTATACTAATGAATGTGATATGAATTTTGGCATTTGTTTAAGCTATGTGATATTGCTTGATTTGAAATGGTTGGTTTATTATGAAAGTCTTATATGTTATGTCATTCATATGGTATATTTGATGGTTGTTATATGGCATATGTGATGTTTGAATGTGGTTAATTGATAGGCTTTAGTGTGGTTGAATTGGTAAGTTTGGAATAGGCATATTTTGGCTTATATAGGTATATGATTTGATGATACAAATTGGTATGAAAGTTGGTTGATTATGTGTTAGTATAATAGTGTTTATTTTAGCTGAATTGGTTGCTTATTTGGTATATAAAATTGTGCAAAATGATACTTTAAGTACAAGTGAAATGTATGGAAAAATGTGGCTTAAACCAAGCCTATTTCGTGCCACACGGCCTGAGCACACTGGCGTGTGTCTTAACCTTGTGACCCCTGCACCTTAGTTATTTTGGACAGGATGCCACACAGGTTAGACACACGGGCATATCTTGTGGTCGTTGGTGCAAGTCAGTAGCTTTAAAATTTTCACACGGGCGTGTCTTGTGGCCGTGTGCACAAGTCAGTATGTATGCCCTATTTTCACACAACCTGGACACATGGGCGTGTCTGGTGACCGTGTGAGGCACATAGCCTGGGCACACGGCCGTGTGACCCTATTTTGAAAAATTTTCTAAGTTTTCCTATATCTTTTATATGCTATCGAATTAGTCCCTATTGTATTATTAGAGTTTTATATGTTTGATTAAAGCATGATATGACTATAAATGTTTGAAAACTATTGGATTAATATGATATTGTTAAATGTTTGATAATATACTGTTCTAATCTGAGTTACAAGTTCGATAATGCCCCTTACCTATTCCGGCAACGGTTACGAGATGAGGGTGTTACAAATAAGGCTTGGAAATAACCTTATTTTGTCCACATGGGTAGATACACGGGCATGTGTCTTGACCGTGTGTGACACACGGTCTGTTACATGGGCATGTAGCCTGGCCGTGTATCCCATGCATCCTAAAATTGAGAAACAGAATGCTTTGAATTGAGCACACAGGCAAAGACACGAGCACCTGTAACACGAGTGTATGATACGACAGTGTGAAACCTGCGCCTAATTTTTGAAAAAATAAATTAACCACATGGCCTAGCACACGGGCGTGTGATTTGGCCGTATGACTTTAATTTCTACATGAGGTATAAGTCAGAAAGTTACACAGGTTAAGGACACGGGCGTGTGAAACGACACGGCCTGACCACAAGGGCGTGTCCTTTACCATACGAGCGTGTGACTCTTTATTTTGCGAAAAAATTTGTAATTTTGTGAAAAATTTTTTGAGGTTTCGATTTAGTCCTGATTCGGTTCTAATTCATATTTTGGGCCTCGAGGGTCCATATAAGGGACATTATGACTGATATCGGGAAATGAATACTAACCAACTCCAGTTATCTGTAACTATTCTGTAAATCTCCAAAATGTCTCGTAACCCTGTTTTGACAACGGATACAGGTTAGGGTGTTACATTTGTTGGTATCAGATCTACAGTTTTGTCAATTCTTGGACTAACGTAGCAAGTAGAAAGTTAGTTATACATGTCATTATATAAATTGTGATTGTGTGATATTTTCTGACCATTTTAAATGTGTTTTTCATATAGTAATGTCGTCTAACTAAGCTAAAACTGAATCCGATGAGGTTGAGAGCCATGCTTCGGCTTCAATTCAAAGAGAAGTATCAAGTAGTAGTAGAAGGCCTATATCTAAGGCCGAGGTGAGAAGGCAAAAGAAGCCTTCTTACAAATGATGACAAAATGGTTCACTGAATTTGTAAGAACAAATTCGACTGTTCAACAACAAGCTCCTCCACCTGTTCCTTCCCCGATTTTCAAAATGCCATAAGGTACTGAATATGTTAGAACTGGTAAACCTCCAGTAGATAAAATCAAAAAAATAGGGTAGAAGAATTCAAGGCCACTACCGAGGATGATCCAGAAAGGGCTAAATTCTGGTTAGAGAATACTATTGAAGTATTAGATGAATTGTCATGCACCCCAGCTGAATGTCTGAAATATGTTGTATCACTGTTAAAAAATACAGCGTACCAGTGGTAGAATACACTGATTTTTATTATGCTAAAAGAGCAGATTATATGGGAATTCTTTCAAACTGAATTTAAAAAGAAGTATGTTAGTCAGAGATTTCTTGACCAGAAAAGAAAAGAATTTCTTGAGTTGAAACATGGAAATATGATAGTATTTGAGTATGAGTAGGAATTTGTTCGGCTAAGAAAGTATGCTAGAGAATGGGTTTCAACCGAGGCTGATATGTGCAAACATTTTGAAGAAGGACTAAATAAATATATCAAGCTGTTGATTGGAATTCTCGAGTTACGAGAATTTGTAGTACTGACTGATCGAGCACATAAAGTCGAGGAATTGAATAAAGAAAAGAAACAAGCAGAAAGAGAAGCCCGGATGTCAGGTAAAAGATTTATGGGCAAGTCATAGATATCTGTTTCAAAGAAATCGAAGAAGTATCATGATCGTACTACCACAATTATGGGGTATTCCGGTAAATAACGTGGTTCTCAACATTTCAAATCGAGATCTCCTTCTCCATCTGTGACAAGTGTGCAAAGTGTTGGAAACCTCAAATTGAGGTGTAAACTATGTAATAAATTTCATTATGGTGAGTGCCGCGTAAGAAGCGGAGCATGTTTTAAATGTGGTTCCTTTGACCACTATGTTAAGGATTGCCCGAAAAATCTTGAAAAAAACATGAATCAAGCCTCTAGATCGAGTAATCCAGCTTCAAGAGGCAGATCACCTCGTCATCCTAGTGGTAGTTGAGGAGCTACTAAATATTCAACGATTAAATCTGAAGCATGGGCACCTGTCAAGACATATGATATCTATGCCAGAGAAGATGCTTCTACACCAGATGTTGTTACTAGTACATTTTCTTTACTTGAATCTGATATTACTGCTTTGATTGATCCCGGTTCCATACATTCATACATATGCATAAAAGCTAGTATCTGTTAAAAATTTACCTATTGAATTTACTAAATTTGTGGTCAAAGTTTCAAATCCCTTGGGCTAGTGTGTTATGGTAGATAAAATTTGTAAAAAACTGTCCACTGATGGTTAAGGGTTATTGTTTTCTGGCAGATTTGATGCTACTACCTTTTGATGAATTTGATGTAATTTTAGAAATGGATTGGCTAACTCAACATGATGTAATAGTGAATTGTAAACAGAAATACATTGTTTTAAAGTGTTTGAATGGTGAATTGCTCCGTTTTGAATCTAATAAGTTGGATGGGTTATCAAATGTAATCTCAGCTATGTCAGCACAAAGGTAACCCTGAATGCCTCGTAACCCTGTTCTGGCGACGGATACGGGCTAGGGGTGTTACAGGTGCACTCTATTCAAAATTCTGAGAAGTCTCTAGGGATCCCGTCGATTGTGGGAAGGAACAAAAGGGAGGTTTTTAGGGGACTAAAGGAGAGATGTATGAGTAGATTAAATAGCTGGGGCTCAAAAACTATATCTACTGGAGGATGTGAAATTCTTATAAAAATTGTATTAGAGGCCATCCCAATGTTTGCCATGTCATGTTTCTTGTTTCCTAGTTCTTTTTGTAGAAAGCTAGAAGCTATGATGGCCCGTTTTTGGTGGCAGAAATCGAAAGGAAAGAAAGGGTTGCATTGGTGTTCTTAAGAGACATTATGTTATTTGAAAGAGGATGAGGGGATGGGTTTTCGGGATTTGGCAAAATTTAACATCGCTCTATTGGCGAAACAGTGATGGGGGTTGCTTGGAAACTTGGATCGCTCTAAAAAAAATTGATTTGTGCGAAGTATTACCCAAACACAAATTTCATTGAGTCGAATTTAGGCTCAAATCCTTCTATAACATTGTAACACCCCTTACCTGTATCTGACGCTGAGACAGGGTACGAGGCGCTACCTAACAAACACGCGTGCAAACATACATACTCAACCCATAAAACTTCGTTCTAATTTAAAACTTTTCAAACTTTATCTTACAGTCTCTAATATGGACCTCTGAGGCCCAAAACATGCTTTAGAAACAATATTCGGAACTAAACCGAACACTATCGTGAATGTTACAAAAGTTCATTAAAAACAGGGCACACGCCCGTGTAATCTCTAATATGGCCATGTTGAAGGCCCGTGTGGCTCACACGACTAGGCATATAAGGACACACCTGTGCCCCCATACCCGTGGGGATTTAATTTCTAACATTGAACCTCCCAAGGTTTTTCACACGGCCTAGCACACGCCCGTGTCCCTGGCCCATGTCCCTCACACGGCTATGACACGTCCGTGTCTTAGCCCGTGTGCAAAAACCTTGGTATTTTGTTTCTGATGTCAACAACTCTTAAGGGTCACACGGCCAAGGCACACGCCCGTGTGCTAGGCCGTGTCTTTCACACGGTTGAAACACACGGCCGTGTCTCAGCCCGTGTGGTTATTACTGGGCATTTTATTTTACCAACTTAAGATGCAGGGGACACACGGCCGAGCTACACGCCCATGGGGCTGACCTTGTGTCACACACGACCTAGACACACGCTCGTGTGTCTACCCGTGTGGATAAGTATAAGGCTATCTACAAGCCTTTTGCCACCCTAAAACATAATCAAACACATGCCAATCTTACCAATGCATATCATGGCATAAATACTCAACCAAACAACCACAACTAGACATCCACATATCTCATAGCTTCATCCCAAATGTATGCATACACCCAAAACTTTCATACTCAAGGAATCAATAGTTACATTCTCTTTACACTTAATTAATCAACTAGCATATACATGCCATCTAACCAAAATTACAAAGCTTTGAGTACCAAACCATAGCGAGATAGTGTATTAAAATCTCTGACTTTTTCCAACCCAAGCAAGCTCTGAAACCCTACAAACATAGGAGAGTAAACAATGTAAGCTATAAAGCTTAGTAAGCTCATATGACTAATAGGCTTATATTAACTATCAGATTCATCTCGAGTAATTACACGAGCATAAAAGAGTTCATATGCTCTCACCGTATAATCATCTACTCCCTTATAAAACTAACCTTGATTTTTGAAAGCTTATTCATTTCAATAATCGTATGAATCAAAAGCGTACTTATCAATTCACTTACAATTACTTGTGCATAAACGATATGAAATATTTCACATTCAATTCAATGGTTATTTCATAAGCATAAAATACTATCTTGCATGTCAAACCGTAATATTACTCATATTTACGCTGTGGACTTATAACATGTCCTTAAGTTACTTCCACTCGATACTCTCATGGATTTTATACATACCTGTATCACTTAGCTTGATTACCTCTTTATTCTCAACCTGACCTTGTTCATTGATTTGCTTAAATATCAATAACAACACGTTATCTCAGTTCAATATCAATAAATCTCGTGAATTCGTGAATCTTTCATATTTCATTCATATAATTAGATATGAATTCCACAATTTTTGAGGTACCTAATGAGTCATTCGGAACATCGTCGAATACTCAGGAATCACATATGCACGATAGCAATGCTATATCCCGGATATGGTCTTATATGAAGTCGCACGCCAATGCCATGTCCCAGACATAGTCTTACATTGACACATATCGAGGCTGATGCCATGTCCCAGACATGGTCTTACACTAGCACTCACATCAATACCAATGCCATGTCCTAAACATGGTCTTACACTGGCTCACATATCAAAGTCGATGCCATGTCCCAGATATGATCTTACACTGACTCTCATACGTCGAGGCCGATGCCATGTCCCAGATATGGTCTTACACTGCCTCTCATCTACCAGTGCCAATGCCATATCCCAAACATGCTCTTACACTAACACACATCGAGGCCAATGCCATGTCCCAAACATGGCCTTACATTGGCACACATATTGGTGTCGATGCCATGTCCTAGACATGGTCTTACACTGCCACACATCGAGGACGATGCCATGTCCCAGACAGGGTCTTACACTAGCTCTCGCGTTGCCATGGTCCAACCATGGTCTTTTTCCGTTAATTCATCACAAGTTTTAGTCTGATTGTGCTCGACCCTGCATTTTTCTTAGATCGATCTTTCAATTCAATCTCATATTTTCATATTATCATGATTCGATACAAACGTACGGAATAATACATTATATCATTTCTAATTTAATAATTGATCACTATAAACTAACCATATGAGCTTACCTCGTTAGTTGAAACAACGAACTAAGTCGAATAATCCGATCCTTTGTTTTCCCTCGTTCTCTACCCAAATCTCACCTTCCTCAATCTATATAATAATAACATTTACTTATTTAGTCATCAATTTAGACTATTTAGTCTAAAATTCACATTAAGGCAACTTTGAACCTTTGTCCCCTAATGTTTCATATTTTTGCAATTTAGTCTCTATCATCTAAAAGTGCCAATTCATGAAATTAAACACAATCCATGCTTGGCCAAATTTTATAATTATTACTAGCAGCCCATAACACATACTTTGGCAATTTACAATTTTGCTCCTAAACTTTCACAAAATTATGATTTTGCCCCTAGCCTCAAAAATGATTTTCATCAAATTTCTTCACTTCCTAAGCTTAGCTGAACCTTTATTACTCTTATAGCAGCCCACAATTTCAATTATTTCACTCAATTACCATCTATTTTACAACTTCTACTAAAGGGTCCATTTTATGATTTTTTCATGAAAATCATTTCACAAAAATTGTTTATTTAACAACCAAGATTCATTTTCTTCCATAAAAATGCAGTAAACAGCATGAATATTCTCATGGAAAAACCCTATATTTTCAATCATTTTTCAAAATAGTCCCTTCATTATCTAGATTAAGCTAATAGGGTTCCAAAAACATAAAAATCATCAAGAAAAACCATCAAAATCACTTACTTGTAAAAGGAATAAGTGGCTGAAAGTTTGAGCTCTCAAAACCCTAAATTTTGCGGTAAATTTCGGTGGTGGTAGGGGAAAAAAAGATGAACACTAGCTTTTTATTTTGTTTAGTCAATTAAATCACCAAAATCCCACCTAACCTTTGACTTTTCAATCTCTTTGTTCCCATGTTCAGCCATTAATCAAATTGAGGTCTATTTATTCAATGAGGACCTCTAATTTAATGTTACAATAGCTAAATAACACCTTTAGCTAATAAAACAAAACTTTCACACTTTACGCGATTTAGTCCTTTCTCAAAATTAAGCATGCAATCGCTAAAATTAATTCACCAAAATTTTCATGAACTTATATAATCATTCTATAACACACAAAATAATATTAAAAATAATTTCTCTAACCTCGGATTAATGGTTCCGAGACTACTGTTTCGACTAGGCCCAAAATCGGGCTGTTACAGACATGGAGGGGTATTTGGAGTGCAAAAGGTTTGTTGAAATTGGGGCTAAAATGGAGGATCAGTTTAGGTCACTTGGTGTTAATATGGAAAGATTATTGGTTGCTGGGTAAGGATATGGGAAATGTCACTATGTAGCGAGTTGTAGGAATGGATTGTGTCAGTGATTTAATTTTACAGGAGTCGAAAAGTTAGGATACTAGACTCATTAGATCTCTATTCACAGAAGAAGAGGCAGACGCCATTATGAGCATCACATTATCAATGAACAATAAGAATGATAAACGTACTTGGTTTGCCGAACATACAAGTGAATATTCAGTACCCAGTGGTTATAAAGTTTTATTAAGTCTGCGTGTTGTAAGTATTACTAAGCATTTTATCTTTAAGTAATTATGGCTTCTAAACTGTGTGTCGAAGATCAACATTCTACTTTGATGATTTGTCAACAATTATGTTCCAACCATGCAAATTTTATACTGTAAAAGAATTGCAGTAGAATAGTTATGTCTACAATGTCAGCTAGAGGTGGAATCAACCACTCATGCTAGTTGTGATTATTATTTTGCAAAGTTGGTTTTGGGAAACTTGGGTTTTCAATAGCCTGAAGTGGTAGCCAAGGTTGGTTTTCTAGGTTGGTTATGCTGGATTTTTTAACATTCAACCACAGATAATAAAGAAATTGCTGCTATTATAGTTTGGGCCCTATGGTATGCGCGAAAGAAATATCTCCATAAAAGAATTTTGCAGACTATAAATTAAGTTGTTACCTTTATTCATAGATATGGAAGTGAATATCAGGGACTGAGATTTGTGTTGAGACACTATCCTCCTACTGCGGTAGTCCATTGGTCCCCCCACTGCCATTGTGAGTCAAGATTAATATGGATAGAGGTTACTTCGAACCAAAAAATAAAGTGAGTTGAAGGTTTATTGTACAGGATGATATGGGGCAAAGTAATGGTTTATAGTTTTCCAAGAAATTGCAAACAAATGATGAAGTTTACTCAACTCTTTGGTCGATTACCTGGGATGTGAAAGCTCTTTTGAGAAAATTTAAGTTTTGTCCTTTCAAATTTGAGCCCCGATGATGTAATCCTGCCGCGTATGCAATGGCGGCGCTAGGTCAGAAAGATTCAATTGACCAGTTCTGGGTGGAAGATGCCCCTTCATAGGTCAGGAAGTTGCAGTAAAGGATCGACGTTGGCTTGACCCACCGTGAGTTAGTTTACTCTGTTGGGTTTTGGGATTGGGGTTTCATGATTTGGGAAAAGGGTTCCCTAAATCTCTTTCCTTGTCTTAACCCCTTCGGTGTTTTTGCGGGGAGATTCATCATTTTGGTCGATTCGTAAGGATATGGTCGGTCGTTTGTTTTCTGTTAATTTTAAGGTTTCAAGCTGTGTTGATTTTGGAATTTGAGAATTTTTGAGTTGTTTTTTTAGTTTTACTATACTTTTTAGGCTTAGAGTGTGCCCGTGTGTCTTTCCTTTATTTCTCTTTGTATTTGATTTTATTGTCTGGTCATTATCCCATTAATAAAACAAAAACGATTATTCTAAAAAAAATATGTTAAATGTCTATTTTATATATGGTTAAGAAATTTATATTTTCAACAAAAAATTTGAATTTTCAGTAAATTTTCATTGTTTTTATTATTAATGATCATTTTCAAAGACCTTTTATCATTGAAGAATAATATTTTTAAATGTTATTAGCAAGATGAATATTTTAGATTTATTTTTTAATTAATTTAGGGACACGATTTTGAATATAAAATAGAGATAAAATGAAGAATTTATTTTTTTATAATTTAAAATCTATATTTATCAAATAATTTAATTATATTCTGTAATTAATTTTAAGTAATATATCAAATAATTTTATAATTTAAATTCATAATTTTTTAATTTATTAAATTAATTAAAAAAGTTAATAGATATGAAAGAAATTGAAAGGAAGAAAAGTAAATTGGCCAAACCTCTAGTTAAAGGGAAGGCATCTAGGAGAAAAGCAATTATAGCTGAATAATTATGCTTAGAGAGGTAGGGAAGGCAGAGCCTAGTAGGAAATGAATTGTAGCTGAATAATTAGCATTTTTTAATTAGTAAACTGTCTTTTAAAAGCGGGTAGATTAAAAGCTATGTAAAAATAAAAGGTAAATAAATATACATTAAATTAAAATTAAATGAGTAAAAATAATAGATTAAAAGTTTATTTAACTAAAAAAGTTTATAAATATTATATAATTATCTGAAATTTTATTAATAAGAAAATTAATTAATAACATATTTTTATGTTAAATTAATGAATTAAAATAAATTTTAAAAATGTTAATTATGAATATAAAATATTTTTATAAAATAGTTATATATATACAATATAAATAATTATTCGAATATTCAAAATTTAAATTTAATGATTATATAAAATATATAATGACATAATCTATTAATTTAATAATATAATAACTCAAATAAAGTAAATTTGTAACACCCCTAACCCGTATCCGTCGCCGGAACAGGGCTATGGAGCATTACTAGAGTTTTTCAAAACATTTACAATTAATTTATAACATTTTCTATTCATATTTGAAATCATACATAATTAATCTTATTGTCCCTCAAATGGACCCTCGAGGCCCAAATTATGCATTAAAAGTAAGTTGGGACTAAACCGAGACTTCAGGAATTTTTTTCACAAAATTTTAAAATTTTTCTCATGTACAGGGGTCACACACCCGTGTGGGTAGGCCGTGTGAACCAAGTGACATAGATCACACAACCATGTCTCTAACCCGTATAACTATCTAATTTGCAAAACATTAAGGTGCAGTTTTCACACGACCAAAACACACGCCCGTGTCTCTCTGCCCGTGTGCTCGATCCTGAGCATTTTGTTTCTCAAATTTAAGGTGTAGGGCACACACGGCCGGACCACATGCCCATATACTAGGCCGTGTGTCACACACGATCATGACACACACCCGTGTGTCTACCCATATGGACAAAAATAGGCCATTTTAAGGCCATCTTTCTCACCCATTAAACATCTAACCTACACAAAACACTTTCATATACCAATATACTCCAATCCAACAACTAATACAAGTTAACATACACATTTTCCTCAAAAATAAACCATCATAAACCTATTTAGCCAAACTCACCAACATAACCTCATTTAATATTTTACTATAATGAACTATTGCGTATAAACATACTAACATGCATTTATATGTACATATATATCATTCATACTCTTACTTTAAGTTTAACATTTTACCATTCAACCCTATACATGCCATATAAACCATAAGTCATAATACGAAAATCTACCAATAATGATCTGGATAGTGTGGCTTGAATGTGTTGATCCGGTCCTCTAATTTCACGTTAATCTACAAAGAACATTAAACACACAGAATTAAGCTTATGAAAGCTTAGTAAGTTCATAGGGTTTAAAATAAATCTTACAGAATAATTATTAATAAAAACAAAGCTTGTCATTAATATTCCCTGTCAATCACAATCTCAAACATTGAATTTACTTGATTGAGCTCAATATCACAACTGATTAAATTCTTCCACTTCATTCATAACACTTGCCAAATTATAGAACATTTTACGGATTTGAGTACATCGTTTGTTCAATGCCATAGTCCAACTATGGTCTTTCACTAATAATGTCATGGCCTTGTCATATTCATTCACTTATGATGCCATAACTCGGTTATGGTCTTATACATGTACACTTACTGCCATGGTTCAACCATGGTCTTACATATATTGTGCCATAATTCAATTATGGACTTTTCACTAAAATGCCATAGCCCAGCTATGGTCTTACATTCCACACTTTGCCATGGTTATACCATGATTTTACCCGTCAATTCATCACTTGTCACTTCACTTGTCACTAAACGATTGTACTCAATCCAGCATTCTATTCAATTTGAACTTTGGCCTCAATTTTCATTTTATCACAATAATCATAATTCCATAACAAAAATATGAAACAATACATTATATAATCTCTATTTTTAACAATTAACCATAAAATTTCAGCCATATGAACTTAACTGGACCAATTTGCAAAAGTTGTAGAGAATAAGGGACTAATCGGTAATTTTCTCTTTTTCACATTTATCTTCTGATTCTTGATCTATAATGTAAAATTTTCCATTCATTAGTATCTAACTTAATTCTAATTCACTTCACAATTTATGCCCTTCAATTTTTGAAATTACACTTTTACCCTAAATTTTATAATTTTTACAATTTAGTCCCTAATTAATTAACCCATCAATTGAGCTTATTTTTCTCAATTAACACTTTATTCTATCATTCTAAACTACTATATACCCTTTGGAATTCAGAACTTCAACATCAAACCCCAATTCTAAACTTTTTCACAATTAGGTCCTAAAAATCAATTTATATTAAAATCACTTAATAAATTCATCATATAATGAATTTAAAGATTCAAATCCATAATAATTTATCATAAACATACAGCACTCAGGCATTGAAACTTTCAATATCACCCATAGAATCAAAAACTTAGGAATTCAATCGGTGGACGTAATTGTAAAAGTCACAAAAACATAAAAATTACAAAGAAAAAGCAAGAATTGAACTCACATGGTGCAAAAATATGAAAAACCAGCCTAGGAGGTCTACTATGGCCTTTTTAACTGAAGAAAAATGATGAAATCTCTAGATTTTTCATTTAAATCCTTTTTAATTAATAAATTTTAGGTTTTTTCCTATTTTGCCCCTTATTCACATTGTTTTCTTACTTATTTCATGCCCCAAACCGTCCAGCCGATTTAATTTTGGTCTAATTGCCTTTTAAATCCTTCCTTGTTAGACGTTCAAGTTATTTATTCACTTTACATGTTTTGCACATTTTACAATTTAGTCCTTTTTAATTAATTAACTATCAAAATGTTAAAATTTTCTAACGAAACTTTAATACTAACTCAATAACACTCCATAAATATTTCTAAAAATATTTGTGGCTCGGTTTATGAATTCGAGGTCTCGATACCTCGTTTTTGACCCATTTGACCTAATAAATTCTTTTAATTCACAAAATTCACTAATTTAATAATATTTGTAATGTCAGACTTGACTCATAAATATTAATTTACTAAATTTCCAAACTCACTCTTTGGATTTAGTGATCTCGAATCACTGTTTCCAACACCACTAAAAATTAGGCTGTTATAACTCTCCCCATTTAGAAAAGTTCGTCCTCGAAATTTGTTACCTAAAAATAGATTTGGATATTGTGACCTCATTGATTCCTCTGTTTCCCAGGCTGCCTCTTCTAAACCATGACGATGCCACAACATTTTAACTAACGGTACTCGTTTATTTCGTAGTTTTTTTTACTTCTCGAGCTAAAATCTTCACTAGTTCTTCGGAATTAGTTATATCCAGTTGAAGCTCAATTTCAGTATGAGGAATTACATGTGAAGGATCTGATCTTTACCGTCTTATCATTGACACATGAAACACTTTATGAATTTTCTTAAGTTCTAGAGGCAAAGCTAATCGATAAGCTATAGGGCTAATTCTTTCAACTATTTCATATGGCCCAATAAATCTTGGACTCAGTTTTCCTTTTTTGCCAAATCATAATACTTTCTTCCACGGTGAAACTTGTAAGGATAGTCGATCACCAACTGCGAACTCTATATCTCTTCTTTTAAAGTTTACATACGATTTTTGATGATCTGAAGCAGCATTCTAATTGTTTCAGATGATTTAAACTTTTTCTTCTGTTTCTTAGATTAAGTCAACTCCAACCAACTTAGATTCACTCAATTCATTCCAATACAATGGAGTTTTACACTTTCTACCATAAAGAGCTTCAAATGGTGTCATTTTGCTACTAGACTGGTAACTATTATTATAGGCAAATTCAGCCAAAGGTGAATACCTTTCCCAGCTATCTTCAAACTCTAGTATACAACATCTCAACATATCTTCTAAAATCTGAATCACTCGCTCTGATTGCCCATCCGTCTAAAGACGAAATGTTGTGCTAAAATTTAGTTTAGTATTGAGAGCCTCTTGTAGTTTACTCCAAAACCTTGATGTAAACCTCGAATCTCGATCTAAAATAATGGAGGCCGGAACCCTATGTAGTCTCACGATCTCAAACATATACAATTCCGCTAACTTCTCAAGTGAAAAGTCTATTCTAACTGGAATAAAATGTGCTGACTTTCTTAATCTATCAACACTAACCCACTTCGAGTCTTTCTTTCTCGGTGTCATAGGTAATCCGGATACAAAATCTATTGTGATATGTTCCCATTTCCATTCAGGAATCATGATAGGTTGTAATAAACCTGTTGGTACCTTGTGTTCTGCTTTAACCTGTTAGCAAATTAGACATTTTGCAACAAACTCACAGATTTCCCGTTTCATACCAAGCCATCAATATATTCTTTTCAAATCACAATACATTTTCGTACTACCCGGATGAATGGAATACATACTATTGTGAGCTTCAGTAACAATATCATTCTTCAGACCAGAATTATTTGGAACACATTCTATTGCGATAATATAACATACCTCTATCATCAATGGTATATTTTAAACTCTGATTGTCCTAAACCATCTATCTTTTCATCACCAATTTCGAGTCATCATATTGCAACTCTCGAATCCGTTGAAGGAACATAGTTTTGCTCTCAATTCTACTAATACAGAACCATCTTTATTAAGAGACAAATGAGCATTCATTGCCCGAAGTGCAAATAAAGACGACTTTTAACTAAGTGCGTCAGCTATCATATTTGCATTTCTCGAGTGGTAACCAATAATTAAATCATAGTCTTCAATAATTCCAATCATCGTCTCTGCCTCAAATTCAGCTCCTTCTGAGTCATCAAATATTTCAGACTTCTATGATTTGTATACACATAGCATTTCTCACCATATAAATAATGTCTCCAAATTTTCAAAGCGAATATAATTGCAGCCAATTCGAGATCATGTGTAGGATAATTTCTCTCGTGTGGTTTTAACTGTCGAGAATCATAAGCTACTAAAATACAGCAACACCTTTTAGTTGATTAAACAAATCATTAATACGGGGCAAATGATATTTATTCTTGATTGTTACCTTGTTCAACTGTTTGTAATCGATACACAATCTTAAAGAGCTATCTTTCTTTTTCACAAACAAGATAGGTGCACCCCAAGGAGACATACTGTAACACCCCTATCCCGTAACCATCGCTAGAATAGGTAAGGGGCGTTACCAACATATAACACAGTTCAGAACGGTAAAATTTTAAACTTTTAACAAATATCATCACAATTCATGAATGTCAAACAATCATAGTCATAGCATGCTTTAATTGAGCATATAGAGTTCTAATTATACCATAGGGACTAATTTAATAACATTTGAAACCTTAATGAGACTTAGGGAAATTTTTCCTTTAAAAATAGGGCACACGCCCGTGTGGCTAGGCCATGTGCCTCACACGGTCGTGCCTTAGTCCATCCCTAGCCCGTGTGCAACACTGACTAGGTCACACGGTCACCAGACATGCCCGTGTGTCCAGCCCGTGTGTCATCCTGATTTGGCTACACGGTCACCAAACATGCCCATGTGTTCAGCCTGTGTGCCATACTGACTTAACTAACCACAAAATAGGGTGCCCGTGTGCTCAGGCTGTATGGTACGAAATAGGCTTGATTTAAGCCATTTTCACACCCCATTTGGTCAAGTACCTACAAGCATCATTTGCACCACATTTATAGACATAAATAAGCAACCAATTCAGCCAATTCAAGTAATATAATAGACCCTTTCATAACATAAACATATACTAACTTTCATGTATCCATTTCATACCAAGCACCTATATGTCATATTTCATTTCCATTCATTTGATACCTAGCAAGATCATACCAATTCAAGCATGAAACCTACCAATCCATCTTTATCAAAAAGCCAACATCATTCATCAATCTACCACTTTATAGACAAACCATATAGAACTTTCATATCAAACTAACTACATCTAACTCAAGCCATATCTCATAGCTTGGACATGTACCAAACTTGTACCAAAATCAACCAAATAAGTAGCTATGTAATTCAACCTATAAACTAGCCTATACATGCCATATTACCGCCTTTCAAGAGTTCAATATTACCAATCGTCTCCTGGATAGTGTGATGAAATCTTCAATGACTTCCAACCCGAGCAAGCATTCAAATCACTATAAAATACAGAAAATAAACGGAGTAAGCTAATAAGCTTAGTAAGCTCTTATAATTAATTGTACTATTTATGGTTTAACAAATATTTCACCATTTAAATAAACTTGATTACATGTAGTCCAACTCTAGCAAATTCAATATCTTTTACTTAACAACCATACAATTCAGGTATGAATTCATCAGTTTTCACTTATTTAACATATAATTTATCAAATATCACTTACTTATCGAGTGTACCACATATACCTGTACTGATTCATAACATCATTTCTATTGTAACATCATCTTTTCTGTTGAACTGTTGAAACCAACATTGAATACCTGGTACCTTGCATACTAAGTGCCATATATGTGATTTAACCATTTATATCTCATATCATCTATGTAACATCAATATCATATAGTTCACATAGCATTTGTGTCAATTTATTTTAATATGTATGACCTGTAACGCATTCATATAACTAATAGCAGAATTATGCCCGTATAAACATTAACTCATCAGTAACAACAGTAATTCATTTTCAAATTAGTCACTAAACATAAATATATTCATCCATTCATAAGGATGAAACCAATATGTAATGTCTTTATAACATTCAATTCATCTCTCATTTCAAATATACCTCTTATATAAATCATGCCACATTTCGTAACTATATTTCATTTAAACTATGTATCAATTCATCTATATAAATCATTGATCTCATGTAACATTTCAATACACGTACCATTTCCTTTATCTATTACTTATACTATATCACATATCATCTTTCATTTCTATAATTCATATGTGTACCATGTAACCTTTCATCTATACAATCATACATTTCATATAACATATAAATCATGTAACATATGTCACGTAATCATATACTTGTAGCATGTAATTCATATAATTCATGTAATTCATGTAGTTTATGTATCATAAACCATGTATCATATATTTCTTGTATCATATAATTCGTATACATCTTATATCTTTTGTATCATGTATTTGTATTGGTATAATGCCCATTGAACCTTTGGAAACATCGAGGGATACTCGGGTGATACAGACTAAGTGTATATATATATCTGTAATCTGTCAATTCATCATATGTGCTCTTTCGAGCCATGTACGGTATGTTCCTCCTGAGCCGGTAACGGTAAGCCCGAAGGCTGAACGGTAAGTTCATAAGCTGTGGTGAGTCCGCAATAAATGCTGGAGCTCAACCAAACGGTAGCCCTAATGACATGTCACTTGTATCCTACGACTTTTTACGGTTCAAATGGGATTTGGTATTTAGCCGAAACATTTAACCAATAGGTTATTCGAAACCATATCTCATTTATATAATTCATATAAATCATGTCACCAATTACTCATGTAATTTACATAAGCCATGTACCATTTCATATATACACATCATACATCTCAAGTAGCATTTTCTTTTATAATACGTATATTCATGTACTATATAATTCATATAACTTGTGTAACATGTAATCTTTATAATACATATCTATCTCATTTACAAACACATATCATATAACTTATAATACTTTTCCATACTATATCATGTAATTTGGTGGCAGCAACAAATTCATAGAGTTGATAATTCTAGTAAATTATTCATTACACAAAACATATACATTCAATTAAAATAATTACAATAGCTAATAGTTCAATTTTTAACCGTACGAACTTACCTCACAATTGCTCGTATAATCATTTACCCGTCTATCTTTCGTTTCCCCCGATCAAGTTCTGATATTTGTTTATCTTGATCTATATGAATTCAAAATAATCTATTTATTCATCAAATCATTCAATTTAACCCATATACAAGTATTTTGGCCTTTTCACAAAATAGCCCTTATAATTCCATACTTTGACACTTTAGTCCTCTATACACAAAATGGCAAATTACACATTTTTAGCCACAATTCATCATAGCCGAATGTTCATATATTCTATTCAAGCCCATATCTTCAATTATTTCACATTTTTAACCATAAAATTTCTATCTTTTTCAATTTAATCCCTTGTTCACATTTTTATCAAAAATTACTTTATAAAACTTGTATATCTAATAACAACCATCAATAATCTAGCATAAAACTTCAAAATACACATGTATTCAATAATGGCACATTTCAAAAACATCACCAATTTTAGAAATTTAGGTACGGGCTAGCTATACGGAGCTGCAACGAGCTCAAAAACATAAAAATCATTAAAAACTGATCAAAAACCGTACCTTAATTGCTAACTGAAGCTTGGCCGAATGCAAGGTATAAAATGGCTAGGTTTTTCTTGTTTATTCAATGAGGAAGAAGAAACATAAAAATATAATATGGTTTTGTTTAATTAATAATAACATAGAAACCATTTTACATAATTAACCTTTAATAAACTATATGAAAATCATACAAAATATGGACATAATTGTCCACCACTGTCCATACACATTAATGAAGGGTAAACTTCAATTTAAGGACTTCTAATTATAAATCCACAGCCATTTGAGTCACTTATTTAATAGAACTCATATTTTACGTGTTATGCGATTTAGTCCTTTTTACCGATTTAACTATTTAAATGGTAAAATTTCTTTACGAAATTTTCACACAATAATTCTATCACGCTATAAGACTTATTAAAATAATAAAATAAATATTTTGATTCAGTTAAGTGGTCCTGAAACTACCCGTTCTGTTTAGACTAAAAAATGGGTTGTCCATACTCGGTCTGATAAACCCTTTGTCTAATAACTCTTGCAACTGCTTCTTCAACTCTTTTAACTTAGTTGGTGACATTCGATACGGTGTTATGGATATTGGAGTTGTTCCCGGAATCATACCAATCACAATTTTAACTTCACGATTTGGTGGCAAACCCGACAATTCCTCAAGAAACACATCAACAAACTCATTAATTACTGGTAACTGTTCCAACTTTGATTCAGAACCCTGAGTATCAAGAAAGGAAGCTAGAAATGCTTCATTACCTTTCCTCATTAATTTCTAAGCTGAAAAGGCTGAAATAATTCTAACAACATCTTTTATATTCCCAAACTCAGCTGAAATTACTTCCCTTGTGTGACTTATCAAATCAATCCGTTTTTCTCGACAATTCACTAAAGCATCATGTTTTGTCAACCAATCTATTCCTAGAATAACATCAAATTCCTGAAAGGGTAACAACATCAAATCAGCAGAGAAATTATAGCCTTTGTTTTCAGTGGAAAATTTCAACATATTAAATTGATTATCACACTTTGTCCTAATGGATTAGTAACTTACACATCATAATCAGTAGGTTCAACACACAATTCCTTTTCTGATGCTAATGCAGTGCAAATGTATAAATGTATAGACCCAGGGTCAATTAATGCATGCACAGAATCATCAAAAAGATAGAAAGTACCAGCTATGACATCTGGAGCTGAAGCTTCCTCTCTCACTCGAATGGCATATGTACGTGCATGTGCCCTAGCTTGTAATAACCCGAATTTTATGGTTATCAGAAAATTATATTTTCGAGTCTCCGTTACTAAAAAACAGATCCGTAAATATTTATCAACAATATTTAAAAAGTTAATTGAGTGGTTAATTAGAGTTTAATTAAGTGAATTTAGCTTAATTAAGGATAATTGGATAAAAGGATTAAATTGAATAAAGTGTGAAAGTTTAATTATGGATTAAAAGAAAATAAAAAGGACCAAAATGGGAATTATGCCATTTAGCATAAGTGAGGCGGCATATAAAGTAAAAATCTAAGATTTTTACTTAGATTTTAATTATAAAAAAATATATTTATTAGTAATAAATGATATTTAATTAATTTATTATGATTATATTACAAGATATTTCTATGATCAATAAATTAAAAGAAAGACAAGTGCATGGCAAAAATAAAATACATGTGTAATATATATTGTACATACATTTGTAAAATATGTATGTATTTACTTATTATTTAAGTAAATAATTAATGTATTTATTATATGATGAATAAATTAAATAAAGACAAATGTATGGTTATAAATGGATACAAATGTATTAATAATATACACATGAATAAATAAATAATACTTACTATTTAAGTATGAATACATGTATATATATGTATAAAAAGAAAAAGAAAAAAAGAGGAGAATCGAAGGAGACGAAACAGAGAGCAGGGGAAAGAAAGGAAGAAAAAGAGAAAAGAAAGATGGAAAGGGAAAATTGAAGGTTTGAAGCTTGAAGTTTTAATAGGTAAGTTAATTTAGCCCTTTTTACTTAATTTTGATGTTTTGGAAGCTTTGGGACAAGGTTTTGATGAAATTAAGTGAATATTTTGAAAGTTATTAGATTTCTAAATATTGTTCATGTTGAATAAAAAGATGAATTAGGGGTTAGATTGATAGGAATTCAAGTTAGAAATGAAATAAGGATTGAATTGTAAAGTAATTCATAAGCTTTATGTTGTAGGGACTAAATTGAAGAAAATTCAAAATTTGAAAAATATGATGAAAATTCAATAGTTAAACTTGAGTGTGGCTAAAATTTGAATAGAAATAGAGTGTGAATTGAATAAGAAAAGTAAAAAACTTAGTTAGGATTTAATTGCAAAATAAGCTATAAGAAAACAGTTTTTGGACAGCAACCAAAGCCTAAATTTGAAAAATCACCAAAAATTGTATGAATCGAATTAGAGAATGAATAAGATATGAAATTAAAGCTTAATGAGTCTAGTTTCTTATAGGAGAAACGGTGTAAGCAATAGATTAGTGAATTAAGAGATATTTGAATTTTTGTGGGACTAGTTCAGAATAATTTCGAGATACTCCGTTTTGAATTTGGAAAATCATTAAAAATTGTAAAAAAAACAATTATGGGACATAATTTATATGGTTAGATTCCTTAGTAAGTATATTTTTGTAAGAAATAAATAAGAACATCATTTGAATTATGTACAAAGTGATAATTGAATTTTAGCAAAGAGTTGTCAGAACTGTCAAATGGTGAAACATGGGAGAATTTAATGAATAAACTGTATTAATTGGCTGAACCAAAAATTCTGAAAATTTTATGGTAAGAATATATGTGCGTCTAGTTTCAAGGAAAATTTACGGATCTTAATTTCGAGTTCTGTAGCTCAAGATATAAATAATTTAGTGACCATGACTCAAATGGACAGTTTTGAATATACATATAAGTAAATAGTGAAATTATTAAGGATGTGGAATGGAGAGGAGGAGGAGGAAAATATGTACGAAAATTCAGCTAGCATGTCTAATTTGCATATTTTAAGCTCAAGGACTAAATTGAATAAAAGTAAAACTTTATGGGTAATTTTGTAAAAATGTTAGAAATGACTAATTTGCATGAAATAGATTATTTTATTATTTTAAAATTGTAAAATTGAATGAAATTATTAACTTAGTTTAAGGTCGGGAAAAAAAAAACATGTTTTAAAGATTAAATTGAAAATGTGTTAAAATTATTGAAAATTTTGATATTTTGTAGAATTCATTGGTTGTTATCAAGATATATGAGAATAACGGCAGGAAATAAAGATTAAATTGCAAGAATTTTATTTTCTGAGCCTAAGGATGAAATCGTCATTAATTAAAAGTTTAGGGGTAAAATGGTAAATTTTGTTTAGGGCATTAGTTGAATGTATTAGAACATGAAATAAATGAAAATGATAAACATCTTTATTTATAAAGATTCGGATGACTCAAATAAGAGACTAGAACGTGGAAAAGAAAAGATATAAGATTATTGAAATTATAAACATAAATAAAGAACGAGGTCAGTTGGTATAACTTGAATTGTATTTTTAAATACATGAAATATTGATACAATAAATTACCTGATTTATGTTTATGAAGAAATGGCAAGAGAATGATATTTATCATGACATGTAAATATGTGATTATCGTTAATATGTTGATACAAGAAAATTAAATATGTTGAGACAATTAAAAAAATTTAAGAAAAACATGTTGAGAAAAATAAACACGTTTAAGGGACAATATGTTTAATTTTAATTGGTTTCAAATATGAATGTTAAATGAAGTAAAATATCTGATAAATAAATCGATAACTCCGGCAATGCTCCGTAACTCTATTCCGGTGACGGATTGGGGTTAGGGGCGTTACATAGCTTCTACCGGGCAGTAAAATCTTTCATACCCAAACGAACAGTCCTGGTAGCACTACTTTGACCCGAGCGTTTACCTTTTTGAGAAGTGGCTGATTGCTTTTCTTTTTGTTCTCCTTCTTCTTTTAACAATTGAGGATTTCCTCGTATAAAATGATCTGTGACTCCACATTTATAACAACCCCCATTTTAACTCTACATTCACCTGAATGAAATCTTCCACAACACTTGCATTTAGGCCTGGAAACATTCTGTACACTGCTAACACTAGCCACAGGTTTAACAGTTACCCCAAACTCTTGCTGAGTTGCTCTGTTTCTGTTCGATCGTTCTGGCATTGCAGTAGATCGACTAGAATCTTCTCTAAACATTTTGCCTGGAAATGCTGAAAATGACTTAGAAGAAATTATTTTATAAGATTCTTTACTTCTTCTTTCCCGTTGCATCTTTCTGTTATACACTTCTTTTATGTTCTAAGCTCAATTTGATAAAACAACAAATTCCTGAATTTCTGCACCTTCAATCATCATTCTGATATCATCATTTAGCCCATCCTCAAATCTGATACACATTTCCTCTTCGGTTGGTACAATATCTCGAACATATTTGCTGAGGTATACAAATTTCCTCTCATATTCAGTCATTGACCTGTTTCCTTGGCGCAAATCAAGAAATTCCTTTTTCTAGCATACTTCTTCTTAAATTCACTTTGGAAAAATTCCCAGGAAAGTTTCTCTTCAGGTACTACTGCTTCTATAGTCTCCCACCAGTTGTATGCTTCTTCTTTTAACAAAGAAACAACACATCTCAAATAATCATCCAAAGAGCAAGCCATTTGTTTAAAAACTCTTAATAAATTCTGTAGCTAGTATTCAGCTTTGACTGGATCATCATTTAATCTTCCCCAAAATTCTTCAGCCCTAAATTTTCTAAGCTTTTCTATTGGTGTATGCTTACTAGGTTCATCTGTTGGAGGAGGTGGAGGAGCAACCATGGGTGCTACTGATGGTACATTAGGGGGAGGAGGTTGTTGAGCTTGATTCCTTTCTTGCATCATCTCATTACACCACTGATTCATAAATCCATAAATCATGTTTTTGAATTCTTGTTCTCGCATCAAAGAAATTGGAACATTACTGCTTGTCCCTTGTTCAGAAGTCTGCACTCTACTGTTAACTTCTTCTTGTTCAGCATGTTTAGGTCTATCTGACATCTTTACAATTTATAAGAAAAATAATGATTATATCGGATTATACACATTACACTATCACAGATTTATATAGCATGTATTTCTAGACACTTTTCACGTCACTTTCGTTCTGAGAATCAGCTAAACCTACTTTGATACCAATAAATGTAACACCCCTAACTTGTATCTATTACTGGAACAGGGTTACGGAGCATTACCAGAGTTTTTCAAAACATTTACAGTTAATTTATACCATTTTCTATTCATATTTGAAATCATACATAATCAATCTTATTATCCCTCAAATAGAACCTCGAGGCCCAAATTATGCATTAAAAGTAAGTCGAGACTAAACTGAGATTTCAGGAAAATTTTCACAAATTTTCAAAAATTTTCTAATGTACAGGGGGTCACATTGTGATAGCCCGAAATAGGGGCTAAACAGAATAATGGTTTCATAACCACAAATCCGAAGTGAAAATTTTAATTATATGAGTTTTTGATAATATCTGCTTGATTGAATATTGGTGTGAAAATACTGTTTGGAAATTTTACTGTTTTGGTGCTTAATTTTGTAAAATGGGCTAAATTGCAATAAGTGAAAAATATGCCTTGTGTGTGATTGAATGACTTGATTGAAGTCATATGTGAAATTGAGGTGTTTATGATGCAAATGGACCATTTATTAGTGTTTTGGACAAAAATAGCCTTACATGAGAAAATATCTAAAGAAATGGCATGAGGGGCAAAATGGTCATTAGTGCATAAAGACAAAACTCATTAAAATAAAGTCTTCATCTTCTCCATGAACCCATATGTGCTGCTGAAATTTCCTATCTCCATAGCCAAGGGTTTTTTATTTTTCAAGCTTTCTTGTAAGTGCAATTTAGTCCCATTTTCAATTATTTTTGTATTTTTGAGTTCATTTGAGCTTAGATTTCATGATTCTACCATTTATTTGAAGAGAAATAAGAGTTTGAAAAATTACCCATTTGTGATAAGAGTGTGCTTGGGTGATTAATGGTAGATAATGAAAGTTTTAAGTGTTATTTACATGTTTTAATGGAAGAAATTGAATGAAAGTACCTAAAAAGTGACTAAATTGTAGAAATTACAATTTATTCCTAAGTGTGTGAAAAAATTGAGTATTTGAGTGTCATAACTGTGAAAATGGGTTATATAAGCCCATGAAATAAAGAAAATGAGTTTTTGATGTCCAATGGACTAATTGATAATTATTGGAAAGTTGAGGGGCAAATTTAGAAAAAAATTGCCCAATTGTGATTTGTGAATGTAATTGAATAAATTATTGATAAACTGTATTCTGTGTGTTATTTAGACCAAGAAAGATCTGATAAAGCTCGAGAACGGGGAAAAGATAAAGTTCTTGACTAATTTTAGGAATTTATCCTTTTTGGGCAATCCAAGTAAGTTATATGTAAATTTCTGGCATATTTGTTAATACAAATTAAATGTTTATCATTGAATTGTTATATTGAATATAATCATGCCATGGATCGGAATTGAACATGTCTCTGTGATTGTGAGAATAATGTATCGACTGTAAATCCCGTTTGAGCAAGTAGGAATAGACATAGATATAGGTGACATGTCACTAGAGGGCCCTACTGTTCTGACTGTTATAGTTACCTGAGTGCTAGGTGGTCTTGCATGTTTTGCAGATACCTGTCAGCTTATGTGAGCAGGTCCGTGGTTAACTTCTGTACTGTTACTGATTGTAGCTTTGGCTACCACACTGATTGTAGCTTCGGCTACCGCACTGATTGTGGCTTCAGTTATCCTACCGTTAGTAGCTTCAGCTACTTCATGGCTCTGCCATGTCTGTTCGGCACTTATGTGCTAACCTCTGTATATCTGGTTATATTCTGAAATTGCTCAATGGGATTGGATTAACTGTACTGTATGCTAAGTGAACATGCAGGTGAATTGAAATGGTACTGTATACTGTGATTGGCATCATTAAGTATGAGTATAATTGATATGTGGAAAGTGCTAAATGAGTAAGTATAATTGTTCAATGATATGTGATGGCATTTGCTAAATGAAATTTTTTTTAAATTGCTTTGAAATTTCATATGACTTACTAAGCTCTTTGTAGCTTACCCCTTCCTTTTTCCTTTCCTTATAGATTTCCAAGTTAGTTAGATTGGGATCGAGATGTCGGAGTGCGCTACACACTATCAAGTTTCTTTTGGTATATTTTGTGATTTCTAAAGTGTAATCATGGCATGTATAGATGAACATTAGTATGGATATTCATTTTGTAAACTTATTAGCTATGTGCCCAAATGTAGCATTTTGAATATTAATGTTTATAAAAGTAGTCATTTTGATCAAAATGTTCATTATTTTGGTTGAATTGGTTGTGGTTATGAGTGGTTATGTTTCAGGGAGGTAAAGGCTTGGTAAATAGCCTGACACTGCCTGCATGGCAAAGCACACGGGCATGTGCCATGGCCGTGGGGGATTTGGTAGAATGCTCTATGGGGGTAGGCCACGGGCGTGCCTAGGCCGTGGGCGACACATGGCTAGACCCTACGGGCGTGTCCTTGGACCGTGCCTTCCCTGCACCTTGCACTTTTATTTAACGTGCCACACGGGCAGGAGACACAGCCGTGTGTCTCAGGTGTGAGGTGTAAATGACCCCCAAACGGTCGTGTGGGGTGGCCGTGGTTGGGTGGACAGATCCATCTACGGTTGCCAAGCATGGGCATGTAAAGACCACACGATCTAACAATACGGCCGTGCCAAATGTCACACGGGAGTGTGACTTCGTTTTCAAAGCGAAAAATTTTCTGAGTGTCTGAAATGATAGGATTCGAGTCTTAATTGTCTTCAATGACTGTATCATGTCTGAAAACCTTGATAAGGGTAATTATAAGTTGAATTGCATGTGATTCTGTGACTGTTTTCGAAATAGTTCTGTTATTGTTTCTCTGAATCCGGTAATGCCCTATACACGATTCTGGTGACGGTTTCGGGTTAAGGGTGTTACACACACACCCGTGTGGGTAGGCTATGTGGTTCACAGAGCCAAGTGACACAGATCACACGGCTGTGTCTCTAACCCGTGTACCTCTCTGACTTGCAAAACATTAAGGTGCAGTTTTCACACGGCCAAGACACACACCCATGTTCTACCACACGGCTGAGACACACGCCCGTGTCTCTGCCTATGTGCTCGGTCTTAAGCATTTTGTTTCTCAAATTTAAGGTACAGGGGACACACAGCTGGTCCACATGCCTATATACTAGGCCGTGTGTCACACGCGGGCGTCGGTCATGACGCACGCCAATGTGTTTACCTATGTGGACGAAAATAAGCCATTTTAAGGCCACTTTTCTCACCAATTAAACATCTAACCTGTACAAAACACTTTCATATACCAATATACTCCAATCCAACAACTAATACAAGTTAACATACATAATTTCCTAAAAAATAAACCATCATAAACCTATTTAGCCAAACTCACCAACATAACCTCATTCAATATTCTACTATAATGAACTATTACGTATAAACATACTAACATGCATTTATATGTACATATACATCATTCACACTCTTAGTTTGAGTTTAACATTTTACCATTCAACCCTATACATGCCATATAAACCATAAGTCATAATACGAAAATCTACCGATAATGATCAGGATAGTGTGGCTTAAATGTGTTGATCCGAGCCTCTAATTTCACGCTAATCTACAAAGAATATTAAACACATAGAATTAAGCTTATGAAAGCTTAGTAAGTTCATAGGCTTTAAAATAAATCTTATAGAATAATTATTAATAAAACATTAAACTAAGCTTGCCATTAATATTCCCTGTCAATCACAATCTCAAATGTTGAATTTATTTGATTGAGCTCAATATCACAACTAATTAAATTCTTTCACTTCATTCATATATCATTTACCAACACTTGTCAAATTATAGAACGTTTTACAGATTTGAGTATATCGTTTGTTCAATGCCATAGTCCAACTATGGTCTTTCACTAATAATGTCATGGCCTTACCATATTCTTTCACTCATGATGCCATAACCTGATTATGGTCTTATACATGTACACTTACTGCCATGGTTCAACCATGGTCTTACATACACTGTGCCATAATTCAATTATAGACTTTTCACTAAAATGCCATAGCCCAGCTATGGTCTTACATTCCACACATTGCCATGGTTATACCAGGATTTTACCCGTCAATTCATCACTTGTCACTTCACTTGTCACTAAACGATTGTACTTAATCCAGCATTTTATTCAATTTGAACTTTGGCCTCAATTTTCATTTTATCACAATAATCATAATTCCATAACAAAAATATGAAACAATACATTATATAATCTCTAGTTTTAACAATTAACCATAAAAGTTCAGCCATATGAACTTACCTGGACCAATTTGCAAAAGTTGTAGGGAATCGGGACTAATCGGTAATTTTCTCTTTTCCACATCTATCTTTTGATTCTTGATCTATAATGTAAAATTTTCCATTCATTAGTATCTAACTTAATTCTAATTCACTTCATAATTTATGCCCTTCAATTTTTGAAATTACACTTTTACCCTAAATTTTACAATTTTTACAATTTAGTCCCTAATTAATTAACCCATCAATTGAGCTTATTTTCTCAATTAACACTTTATTGTATCATTCTAAACTACTATATACCCTTTGGTATTCAAAATTTCAACATCAAACCCTAATTCTAAACTTTTTTCCAATTAGGTCCTAAAAATCAATTTCTATTAAAATCACTTAATAAATTCATCATATAATGAATTTAAAGATTCAAATCCATAATAATTTATCATAAACATACAGCACTTAGGCATGGAAACTTTCAATATCACCCATAGAATCAAAAACTTATGAATTCAATAGGTGGGCCTAATTGTAAAAGTCACAAAAACATGGTGCAAAGAAAAATATGAAAAACCGGCCTAGGAGGTCTACTATGGTGCAAAGAAAAAGCAAGAATTGAACTCACATGGTGCAAAAATATGAAAAACCGGCCTAGGAGGTCTACTATGGCCTTTTTAGCTGAAGAAAAATGATGAAATCTCTAGATTTTTCATTTAAATCCTTTTTAACTAATAAATTTTAGGTTATTTCCTATTTTGCCCCTTGTTCACATTGTTTTCTTACTTATTTCATGCCCCAAACCGTCCAGCCGATTTAATTTTGGTCTAATTTCCTTTTAAATCCTTCCTTGTTAGACATTCAAGTTATTTATTCACTTTAACAAGTTTTGCACATTTTACAATTTAGTCCTTTTTAATTAATTAACTATCAAAACGTTAAAATTTTCTAACGAAACTTTAATACTAACTCAATAACACTCCATAAATATTTCTAAAAATATTTATGGCTCGGTTTATGAATTCGAGGTCTCGATACCTTGTTTTCGACCCATTTGACCTAATAAATTCTTTTAATTCACAAAATTCACTAATTCAAGAATATTTGTAATGTCACACTTGACTCATAGAATTTACTAAATTTTCAAACTTACTCGTCGGATTTAATGATCTCGAATAACTGTTTCTGACACCATTGAAAATTAGGCTGTTACAAAACTAATAAATCAAAATCGAACCAAGTGCATAGTTGAGTGACTATTTTTATAGTTTACCCTAATTTTCTTTCTAGTAAAGAAGGAAAACTCGAGTTTTTATGATGAATTGAGTTACAAAGAAACACTTAGTTCCATTTTATTTTTGTAGATGAATAACTCAATTCCCAGTACAAGCCTAAATTTATCTTTTTGTGAAAAAATAAAATGAATTTAAAAAGGAAACGAGTGAATGGAATGAGGGGAATATAACATCACTTTAACAATGACGATGGATGACTAAAATAAAAATCGTTTTTAATGGTATTGTCTAAAATACAAACTTTTATTTTTGAAGTTTAAAATGATAACTTATGATCAACTATATAATTTACCCTTTTGTTTAACAAAAGAAATAATATTAATCATCCAACTAATATTAAACTTATTATTAATTAAAAAAATGTTACCGCATTATCTCGTGGCTTTGATTGTATTATCAAATAACAATAAAAAGAATTTTCACATTATTAATTCATAATAACAATTTAAGGTGTTATCCATTTGGATCTGGTATCAACATTAAAGGATAAATTGACCAAATTTCGTAAAATTAAATTATATTAAATTAAAGTAGAGTGATTAAATTGAGATTAAAATAATAATTAGAGCCGTTAAAAAAGATATCTAAGCATTATTTGTTTCATCTTGATTTTCACGTTTTCCTTCATTTGTGCAAAACTAAAACGCGTGGCAAAGGCCTCAGTGACCACATCCAATCAAACTCGTACTTTGCTACTCATTCCACAAAAATATAATTTTTTTTTTGTCATGCAGATATATTACATAAAAATTATATAATTACAAAGAGCAGAAATTTTGGGTGGAGTTTGGTGTGGAGTCCAGTCACCTTCAATCTTTCATTTATTTCTGTTGAAAATTTGTTTTCTGCAACAAAAAAGTCCAGCAGATATGTGTTCGTCTGCAGTTTCCTTCATTTCAAGCCCACAACCACTTAGCCTCACCCATGTCTTCCCAACTAAAACAAATCCAATATTCAATTGCAGAGTCCCTCCTTTGAAGCCAACTTCCTTCATCAGAATCCCATATGGTTCCTTTAAGAAACCCTCCTTTTTCACTTCCTCCAAGCCCTTTTCTCCTCTCATGAAATGGCAGGATTGCACGTCTGTTTCATAATCTTCTTCTCTCTCTCTCTCTCTCTCTCTCTCTCTCTTCTTTTTCCTCATAAACAAGCAAGTATAGGTTGGACTCAATTTTTGTTGACTGAATTCAGGGTAAAAATGGAAATTGATGTTCCTGCCTCGATGGCTTACCAATTGTACTCTGATCGAGAAGCAATTCCCAATTGGATGCCATTCGTTTCATCTGTGAAGGCAAGTATTGTATGTATATATGGTACAAGGGCAGGATATTTGTGAGCTTGCTTCTTTGTTTTGTGTAACTAGGTATTAGAAGACAAGCCTGATTTGTCACGGTGGTTCGTGAAATATAAAGCATTTGGTCGTAATATTGAATACTCTTGGCTTGCTAAAAATATGCAAGTATGTATCAATCATCTCTTATCCTTTCAATTTGATAAGTATTCTTTTTTTTTTTTTTTTTTTTTTTTTTTTTTTTTTTTTTTTGCAAATTTTGATTCAACTAGTGTTTATGGGCAGCCCATTCCCAATCAGAAAATTCACTGGAGATCTTTGGAAGGACTTGGTAACAGGCAAGCACAAAAGAACCCTGTAACCTAATTTGTTTTCCACTCATTTCTTTTAGGACAGTTTCTGGGTTTAGTTCTGCTCTGTGTTTTTTGACATCTAAAGCTTTATAAATTAACACTAACTGGGCTTTTAACATGGTAGGGGTGCTGTTCGATTCTATCCGAAAGGTCCCTCATCCTGTTTAGTAGATGTGAGGCAGCTCTATACTATATTTTCATCACACTATGAGCATATATAACCTGTTAGATTGATGTTGCTGTTGTAAGACCAATATGATAAAACCATAGACGAGAGCTAATGAGTGTTTTTATTCAAGCTGTACTCACTTGCTGCAATCCTTTTTTTTCTTTTCAGCTAAGAATTTCATATGAAGTTCCTCAACTTTTGATTCCGGTGGCTTCCGTAAGTAATCTTTTTCATCATTTTGAGGTTAACATGAAGTAATCCGTCATTTTTCTGATATATTCAGGTACTTCAACCTTTCATGGAAAATTTACTGGAACGAGGTATGGACCGATTTGCAAAATTTGCTAAAAGTTCAAGCTCAACAAGATAATCATTTCATCTGGGTGCGTCCTTTTGCCAATAATAATCGCTGATTCACCTATATTAATCCCAATACCCACCGTGTGGGACAATCAAATCTCGTCTTGTATAGTTCTTCATTCATCTCTTAAAATATCTACCTGATTTGAAGATTTTATCACATTATTATTATTATTATTATTATTATTATTTTGCATAAGCTCTGTAATTCCATTAAACCAGATGCAATTTTTTGGGGTTGGAAATAAATGCATCAAATTTTCATTGATAAGATCTTCAATGTTCATATTCTGCAAAACCCTAATTGATAAATATCTATATTGACAGTATAACTAACCAACAATATATATATAGGACCATCCTGTATGTACATTCCCCTTAAGCCCTGCAAAACTGGTAGCTGCTTTTTATAGACTCTAACTGAAGCAGCCAGAAACAGTACGAATGTACCCCTACTAACAAATAGTATCATCTAAAAATTGTATTTACATTCACCGGAAGACCTCATTTACATGATGTAAAATGTTACCATGTTTTGATTCTTGTAATACTAAAAGCTTGTTGGATTTAGTTTTTTTGAGTATTTAAATTCACCGATTGGCATTTCCATCCAACAAACTCCTCAAACTACATAGGGCTTCTGCTGATAGACTACAACACTTCAATCTTCTTTGCCGAGGTGATGGTTGCTCTCGGCTGTCAGGTGCGGAGAAGCATATAACAATCACCGTGAGATTGTCAAATGTGTTGCGACGTAAGGCTTCCATGACAAGGTCTTTAGCACATTGCTCAGGATCGTCATGCCGTCGCAACCCTCTGCGAACTAGGCTTACTGCATGCTCACTTGACATAACATCCCAAATCCCATCACACCCGATGATGAGGAACTCATCATCCTCTGTAAGAACCATCCGTCGGAACTCGGGCTCTGCAATGAGAGGTGATGGCAAACCCTTTGGGGACTTCATGTCCCAATCCCCCAAGGCTCGAGAAACTGACAGAACACCGTTAAGATACCCGTCATCAATAAACCCTCCCAGCTGTTCTACTCTCCTCCGTTCTGAAGGATATATAGGTCTGTGGTCTTCAGACATATCTACTGCCTCCCCTTTTCGGCAGAGAACTGCTCGGCAATCTCCAGCATTGGCCACCATTAGAAGCCTAAAGCACACAGAAATCAGGCATAGATTTAGAAGCTGAAAACGATACTCAAGTAAATATATAGCAATCAATGCTATAAAGCATGAAGTTTACCTTCCAAATATCAGAGCAGTAAGTGCTGTTGTCCCAGAAGAGCTATTCACCGTACAATCACCCGCAAGAGCTAGGTCTGCAAGAAGAAATGATTTCCGGAGCGAGTTCTCAACCCCTTCCAAGAAAACATCATCAACCTCACATGTCTGGGGAAATTTGACATCTTCGAAAAAGAATCGAAGTGCATGTTTCCTAACATACGCAGCTGCCTCAGGGCCGCCATGACCATCAAACACCTGCATACAAAATAGAACCAGAAATTAGTTAACAAGTCGTACAACATCCTCGAATTAAGACGGTAGCAACATTGGCCGAAAAGTAATTACCCCATAAAACGCACTAGGCTTTGGAAACTTGAAAATGGATCCCAAATGTGATGATAAATTATCTATTCTAATATGTTCATCTTCCATGTATCTTCTCGGTCCGATGTCGGCAAAACTACCTGAACGGATGCACGGTAAAAATTGCAGAATGGTGGATTCAGCACATGGATCCGGGACTTTTTCTACAGATTTCGCATCCTGAAATGGGAAAAAACTTTCATCTGGTAAAAGGTTTAAGCTTTAATCTACCAAGTAGATCTCCTCTTAAATTGAGATTACAGCAACTAATAATACATTTACTAGCACCTAAAGGATTCATTTTTCATTCCCTGGATTCCATTCACCAGAGCTTGTAAATTTAACACCTTCTCAAAACACCCGAAAAGATAAAATCTACGAATCCCAAAGCTATGCTATGAACATATTCCATCTCAAACTTTCTAACCGTACTAAAAAAATTTAGCTGGGGAAAAGAGAGAGAGAGAGAGAGAGAGAGAGAGAGAGAGAGAGAGACTAACCTGTTGAGAGAGGGATAAATCGGACTCAGCAACACGAACTTGTCCGAACTTCGGCGATCGAATCGCAAGAGTTTCATCGATCTCTTCAATATTACTTCCTTTAACAAAAAACGGAACGTCCGACACCGGCACGCTTTGGTGACGAACAACCTCAGCTTCAGCTACCATCTCTCTACTTTCAGACAATTACCACAAACAAAAAGCAAAAGCGCCACAACAAAATTAAAATTATTCAAACTCAGATTAAAACGATTTGGGTTTTTCTTTTTCCTCCCTTACTCGCGGTTGATTTGAAATTTTTTTTTTTTTTTTTGGGTCAGCAAAAATATTGATCAAACTTGGTGCTGGTGGGCTTAAACTGAAAAAAGTTCGGAAATGGGGATGGACATGTAATTAGCAACGGGTTTAAAAGTTGCTGTTGATTGACGCGTGGAAGCCTCACAGCCTTATGATTTTATTTTATTTCTTTGAATATATCCATCGGTATAGGCTTATAAGCATATTTGCAAATTCTACCCAACTAAAAACATAATAAAATCAAAATCAATCTCAGAAATACTGATATACGCAACATAATATGGAGCAGCTTCGGCTTGACGGACACGTGAAATTTCTTATAGTTTTTACGTCGACGCGTCACACTGTTTGTTTGTTTATTTTTCTTTTGTGTTTTAAAGCAAGCACTTTGCCGAATGCCTTGCTTCGTTGGATAAAATGACCAATTCATCCTTCACGTACCTTCCACGCTTCCACCGGTTGTCAAATTTGACTTGGAGTAAAATATAAGCAACAAACTTGCTCACCTTGGGAAACTATGGACTCGTCGGTTGTTTATATGACTTTTGTTGGTTTGTACTACTCGTTACTTCGCATATCATTTAAGCAACTCATTCCTTTGTATTCCTATTATTCCTATTATTCATCGCACACTCATAATAGATATATAGATCTATCGCCTTTTATTTTAATTTAGCATCGTAATGCATCATTGGATAAATTGAAGCAATTATACTGACACCCACAGTGCATCATTAGATAATTTGAAGCAATCATACTGGCACACGTCGTGCATCATCGGATAACTAAAGTAATTATACTGGTACGTAAATACACTATCGGATAAATCGAAGCAAATATATTGACACGTAAGTGCATCATCGAATATACCAAAAGCATAAACCTATACAATTAATAGAGTAATCAATTTTCAATTTCATCACATGGTTCAGGTCACATACCATCATTCTCAATTCAACACCAATTCACCATTTCATTATATATATATATATATATGTATATATATATATATATATATATTATGACATAATTCAGCTTAATTTCACACCAATTTCTTATATCAGTTAAGTCAAACAATTTTCTATTCTATTAAATTTAATCTCTGTCTCTATGTTCAATTCAACCATAGCATTTCAACTCAATAACCATTAACAATTCACCTCAACATTATGTCGAAACCATTTTTTTGAAAACGGGAATCGACTTTTGAAAACGAAAGTTGGGAGTCGCCACCAATCCTTTTTTGAGGTGCAATTGGGCCACCTTATAAAACTTTTTGGTCTACGAATTTTAAGAAAACAGGTTCGGGAGTCGGTTACGTACGAGGAAGGATTAGCACACTCGATACGCCCAAAATTGGTACCTTATCGATTAATTTATGTCTTAATATCGAAATTTAAAAATTTGAAAAGAGTTCAAAACACGATCTTCCTCTTTATTAATTTTTGAAAATATTCGAGTAAATCAAATGTATGCTAAAGACCATCTCATCTCAAAGCGAAATGTCACATCCAATACGTTAGGACACGACATTTTAATCATCAAGCATGAGCTTGCCTTTTATTTAAACCATGCACTTTATTTTAAAAAGGGTATTCGGATATTTATATCAAATGTAAAACCACAACCCAGTACGGTAGGGCATGATTTTCTGAATTTTTTAAATACAGAACATTGCCTCCACTTTCCAAAACTTTGAGAAATCCGATAAGAAGGATATTTGAATATTTGGATCAAACAAAAATCGAAACCCAGTACGGTAGGGCACCTTCCAAATATCGAAAATTGCCTTTGTTTTAGAAAAATTTAGAAAGAAAGTCGATGAAAAGGATATACGAATATTTAGATCGAGCGAAAAAACCGAAACCCAGTACGGTAGGACACGATTTTTCGAACTTTTAAATACACGAACATTACCTTTTTATTAAAGAACAATTATAAGTAAATTAATGAATAAATAAATTAAAGAAATTTAAAATTTAAAAACTATAATAATGATATGTAACATAAAAAATAATACAATAATAAGCTTAACAATTAATAATAAGAAATATAATAATAAAAAAGGTTTAATGATAATAATAAATAGTAATGACAATATTAATGATAATACTGAAGAAAAATAATAGTAATAACAATGATATGGTAATGGTAATATTAAACATAGTAATAATAGTAAAATTAAAATAATGGCTACCAAATCAATAATGATGACAAACAATAAATAATTAGTAATATAATAGGATATATATATAAAAAAGTAACAGTAGTAAAAAACGGTAGTTAGTAAAAACAATAAAATATGGTAATAAATATGATAAAATATATATAAAAGTATTAAATGATTAGTAATAATAGTAAAAACTAGCAGTGATTAATAAAATAGTAAAAGTAATACAAAAAATATAATAAGTATAATAAGGCCATATTTAAAATATTTAACTTTTAATAAAATATATATAAAAATAATGTAATAATAGTTTAAAATAAAAGGTTAATTAAAATAATTAATTTGAAAACAAACTACAAAAAATACAAAATGGGATTAAATCGATTTAAAAAACTCCAGTTCTGGGGTCAAATCGGAAGGGAAAAAAACAAGGCTTAATTGAATGATACAACAAAAAAGGGGACTAGGTGTGCAAATTGGCCATTTAAAGTAACCCATGTACGGTTACCAATTAAAACCAAAAAGAAATATTAAAACCCCTCTCTACTGCTGCTATTTCAAACAAAAATAAAAAAATGAAAGGTTTCCCCTTCCCTTCAACGATAGGAAAAAAAAATTTAAATGCTTCAACCCCTCTCCTTTCTTTCTTCGGTGGTGAATTCTCCGTCGCACCATAGGATCGCCACCATACTCGGTGGCCTGCAACCGCGAACATGGGCCAAAGGTAAAGTATTTCTCCCCCCCTTTCTTGTTTTTACTACTCTTCACAATAATGAAATAAAAATGAAAAAAATAAAAAACAAGAGAGAAAAACCTTCAAAATCAATCTATTGCTTTTGGACTCTTTTTTTGTATTCCAAATATGCTATGAGTTGTATTCTCTGTTTTTTGTTTCTTTTGTGTTTGTATTGAATAAAAATCCGAAAAAAAACATTGTACAACTCTTGTGGCTTTATAGCCTATAATTTACAAGTGTTTTCACTTGTAGAGCAACCGTAGGAGTCGTGGACGCGAGGGAGACGTGGGCATGGACGTGGGATGTGTGACGTGAGGCATGGGACTCCCTGCGACAGCTGAAAGAAATTGGGAAAGGCTAGGGTTTGTTTAGTTTAGTCTAGGGTTTGGGTAATTGGGTCAAATCTGTTGGGCTGCAATTTGGGTTCATTTTTTTTGTTTTTTTGGCTTTGTATTGGATGTGGGCCCGGGCAAAATTTAGGGCCTACACATTATATAATGCATAATGTCATGAATATGCAGTAATTACATTGATCTCGGATCATAGAGATACAAATTGAAACTCTAAGCTATTCATCGTCAACTTTCGATTTTCCTTTCTCTCTCAATAGTTTCGTGTCAACTTCAGCTAAATAAAATCATAAAACACATTATATTATCAAATTCCATTCAAATCAGAACCAATCACAAAATAAAGCATATTTTAAAATTTAATCAATTTAGTCCCTAAACCCGAGACAAAATAAAGTCCAATTTAAAGCTTCAGATTGAAATTCGGTTTAACAATTACTCACTGGGGACCTCATATTTCGTATTCCAACTAAAATTTCATGTTAAATTTACATTTTATTCAATTTGGTCCTTAATGTACAAAACTAACAATTGAGCTTTACAATTTAGTCATTTTCTTAAACTAAGCTTAATTTCTATCAATTAAACACCTAATTCTTCAAGAAACCAACAATGAATTTTTTTTAAAACTTTAAAAGTTTTACAAATTGATACATGGTCTAGCTAAATCAAGCTCTCATGACCTTAAATTTATAAAAATTATAAGAAAAGAATTTAATTGCACATACCAATTTAATGGTCGAATGGTTGAACCTTAAAAACTTTCTTTCTTTCTTTTACTATTTGGTTTTCACTGTTTTGAAGAAGATGATAGTATCTTCTCTTTCCTTCTGTACTATTTATACATTGTTAACTTATTAATTAAACTTAATTAACTAAATTTTAACTAAACAAATCTTAAATTATTTAATATAATTGGCATATAATGATACTACATTAACATGTTTTTAGTGATGGTTTATTAACCATTTTGGCACTTTGAATAATTGTAAGCTATTTTCTAATTAAAAATTTATAACAATTAGACATTACAATTTAATCATTGGGCCTTAATTAAACACAATTTCAGCTAAATTAACAATCCAAATTTTAATTCATCTAAATATTAACTCCGTAAATATCCTTATTTAATATTTACGGATTCGATTTACAGAAATAAAGTATCGTAATCGTAATTTCTAACACCATTGACTTTCGGGTTATTACATCAACATCATGTGAGGATACCCATAATGAATTTTCATCTACGATTTGGAAGTCTGGTGTGCTCATAAAAGAAATTCCAAGGTTCTGGCCTTAATTCGTGAAGATATTTGGCAATTGTATCCCTCGAATCAAAAGGCCAAGGCTATGTTCGTGGTTTCTAAGGCCTAAAGTGTCTCAACCCTTCCACTATGTCACCTTGCACACATCTCATACCGTCTTGATTGCGAAGACAAAAGCAAAATACCCCCAAGGATGAGATATCTCGAGGGATGAGTAAGATCTCAAGAATATTATAAGAGAATAACGCTCATGCCCATTGCGAATATCCTCAAGCCTTGAATGATAAGTACAATGGAAGGTTGCAGCTCTCTTTCATTCGACGGGAAACCCAAAAGATCCCCCCAAACATCAATTCCACCAATATATATTTATTTAGGTTTAGGGCCAACGTGCCCACCCCTCCAAAAATAAGTTGTTTTGTTCCCTCTTTCCGGGCCACATGGAAATGTCCAAGACAATTGTCATCTTTTTTTTTTCCTTAAAAGTAGTACATATACTGGAACAACAACACATCGGGCCATATATTTTTTTTGTTCATGCAATATAATAAATCCTATGATTAGCCATTGGGAACTACCAATCAACTACGTTGGTGCCACATTATAAATGTTTAGGAGATCCCGAATGAATGTGTGTGGGGGAAAGTGAAAGCCTACTTCTACTGCGTACAAATGCAAATAAAACTTGGGCTTGCCCCCACCATAATTTGGCCCGAATATAACACTTAAATGGCGTGTCCCATATGGAGCACTGAAATCATATTTAGGTTTATTCTCTTCGAGCTTAGACTCGTCGTGATTGGCCTATTTTCTGTGGCGAAGGACTTGCCCCTTGATGGTTGATCCTTCGTAGCCATCTTTCTTCTTGTAGATCCAGATGTTTGAGTTCTAGCCATAGTTAATCCTTGTGACAATAATAGTAGAGAAGAAAAATGTTTATAGAAATTCTAGCAGTAAATACAAGAAAGCCCTTAACTCTTAACAACTGAAGAAAAGCTTGCAACGATTGAAGGAAAAACACAGGAAAATCCTGGAAAATCAAAGAAATCAAAAATGGTTTCAGAAACGACCAATACCCCGATTTATAGATGTTCTCAAAGGACCCCACAAATGCACCCTACAAAGGTTGATCTAATTTGTAGTTTCTTTTCTGAAAACAAAAAAGCTTTTCTGAAAATGGGCATTTGTGGTGTTACCGTCTTTGATGTTCGAGGCTTCGGTGCTCAAGGAGGTTCAACAGAGAAACATGATGGTAAGCTCTTGTTATATACAAGGGGCTGAAAGTTATACCTTTCCCTTCTTTATTTTGATTTTCCCTTTATCAAATTTATCATCTATATGTGTTGATGATGATATTGGAGGAATTCAACAGATTTTTAGTTAATGTACCTTAGTCAAACTTTTCTATTCTTTCTTGGGCAGGCTTAAGTTAGTGGATATTCCTTTTGTTGACCAGATTTTCTTTGTGTTTATTGTTCTATAGGCTCTGAATTTTCTAAAGACAAGCTTGTAGCTAAAGTCAAGATAGAGATTGTGGTGAGCAAGGACTAGGTATGTACATACATAATCTAAAGAGTCCTTTCTCCTACATATGAATGATTTTATTGTATGTTTATATTTATTTCAAACCATGTGCATTTCTAAATGACCATCCTACCAAAGGGGGAAGCTGTAATAGACAAGATAATTGAGGAAGCAAGGATCGACGAGATTGGTGATGGCAAGATTTTCTGTAAGAGATCAAACTCTTTACTCTCCATATTTAATAGTAAAGTCCTTTAATTTCCTTTTAGCTGAAATTTTTGGCTCTGAACTATCAGGTTAAGTACAAAGCCTGTTTATAGAAAAACTTTAGTCTAGTTTTGTTCTTTCGTGAATGGAAAATGGTTTCGTCACTGAACATGTGATGCAATGTCTGGTGTGATGGGAATAAGGATTGAATTCTATATGTTTGTGCCGGCATTTGGAAAAATTGGAATATTGATTAAAATATGTATGTCTAAGTCCAAATGTCATAACAATTGGCAGTTGCATCCTGAGTACTACCATTTGTTGAATTGTTTATACTTGACCTTTAATATATGAATGAATGAATGAATGAAATTGTTAACAAAAGAATTTAATTGATCTGATTTTCACGCGTGTAAAATAATTGACCTGTTGCTGTTGATTAATACTAATATTTTAATTATCGATTCTACAGTGATACCTATCACGGATGTTATAAGAGTCCGCACAGGTAAATTCTAATTACTATTCAAGATAATAGTAGCTCAATCATTTCTTTACTTTAACAACTACCATACCAAGGATGGGTGCCTGTTTATGCAAGACTTAATAACTGTAGACACAATTTTCAGGCGAGCATGGAGAGAAAGTGGAGAGGATGACCAGAGGACGTGCTGATATGTCAGCTACTACATTGACCTAAGTTGTGATATCAATGATATTGATGTCGCGGATTAGCAGAGCATACTTAATCATACTGCTTGCTGCTGCATTTTGTAGACATAGAAGCTTATGATACTACCATTGTTTTCTATAAATATTTTTGTGATGGTGAAAAAGATAATTAAGAGAAAGGACTACTGTTTATGAGGTTTTAACACCTTCTAAGAATTCACTTAATAAAAAGAATTGAATAATTAGGATGATTATGTTGGGTTTTCTTTTCTTTTAACAGCTTCAATTAAATATAGGGGAAATCTGTATAGAAGAAACAACAAAAGGTGAATATAAAGGTGTTTAAAATGTTTTACTAAGGAATAAGAATTTTTTTTGGGGTTTGAAATTAGGTCTCTCTACTTTTAATTTTCTATTATTTTAATTTAATCAATTGAACTCCAATTGATATCATTTCTGATAAATCGAATTAAATGATAAGCCAATAAAATAATGAAGTTGGAGTTCTAAGGTCTTTTATTCAAAATTTAGGATTGTAAAATAGGGTGATTATAATTTATACTTGCATAAGTTTCGTCAGGCTTTAAAATCTAAATTGGTCACATGACTGATTCTATTTTATAAATTATTATAAATTCTGAAATTAAATTTCAAATTTTCAAATAGTAGAGGGAATGACAGCAAAATAATTTTTCAATTTTTTAAAAAGATCTCTTTGGTCGGAGGAAAACTGACCATTTATTTACTGAAAGGTGCATATAAAGCATTGTCATAACGACGTCATAAAGGACGAAGCTAACTAACTGGTAAACCAAGAAAAAACGGCAGACGGCGTTCCGTCAAACTGAGATCCCGTTTTGGATCTATAACTAGAGTTGGCCAATCTCCAAATCCCCCGTAAAAACACTGAAAGGCAGCTCCTTTGATTTCGAGGGAGAGGCGTAAATCTTCACTTCTCTCCTTTGATTTTCTTCACCTAATAATCGAAAGCAATTCTCTCAGGCAAGTCTCTATCTCTTCTCAAAACCAAAGAATATTCTCATTTTTAACTTAATTTTCCCCATCTCCCTTCTTCTTTTCTAAAATTTTGACTTCAATTTTGTTTAAATATCTTGAGTTTTCAATTCCTTGTTATTTCACCTGCTTTGATTCTTGGAAGCATTGTAAGTTCGTTAAATTGCTCCGATCAACATTTCTTTTAATTGATTTCGTGTAGTATTGGTATTTAGATTTTCATGTTTTGATATGGACTTCGTTTGGTTTCTGATCGTCTCTCTAAGATCTTATGATTGTTTCCAATTATGACCGTTGGATCTGCTCCGACCTTGAATACTTCTAGTTATTTTGGTTTTCTAATAAACTGATGATTATTGAAATTGATGTGGATTTTGGTGTTTGACAGACGTGAAAAATGGGGTTGTCTTTCACAAAGTTATTCAGCCGTATTAGAACCTAATCCCGAATATGAAGTATTCGAATATTAAGACGCTATACCAAGTTACCAGAGCAACTCAACAAAATTTTCAAATAATTTAAAACATTGAAATACATTTTATTCAAAGAAAAATATCATACATAATTATACTGAAAATATTAATAAAAGTAGTTATACAAAATATGTGGTTCTCTAATATCATCATATATCAAAATAGTCAAAATAACAAAAATGATAAATGAGTCACAAACCTACCAAAAAATACAAGTAAGGCATTAGGAATACAATGCTTATTAATAGATAAGGTACTATACTCTGAATACATGATGCTAGAAGTCTCTCGTCGATGATGTTCCTCGGACACGAACAAAAGTCTATAAATCTGAACATGCAGACAATTCGAAGGCTGAGCTTTATAGGCACAATGGTACACAACAAATCTACCATACTTAAAGCAATTCATAAATAGAAGCATGCAAATCAAATGTATACATACAAGCAAGATATGAGCATCGAATAATTAAATCATAAGTCATTAAATCTACAGAATCAAATCACTTGCATATCAAACTCGTCAAACTTGTTAGATTGCACATACTGCTCAAATAATCGGGTATCCAAATAGTCTCGCGCCACTTATGGCCACTAGTCAAATAATCCTGGGTGTCTATAGGGTTATCCTGAGCACCACTTATGGCCACTAGTTAAGTTACAGCCCGAAGGCTGAGTGCAAACAAAACATCAAACATATAATAAAAAAAATACAACCATGGCATTCGAGTCTCATACTCGTTTCAACTTGCTTACCATTCCAGCTAAAATATTAACTGCTGAGATGTGACAATTTGCTACTTTAACATTCTGCCTTTTTCTTATTCAAAAATTAATAACTCTTAATATATAACTTAAATCGAGCACTGTTTATTTTAAAGAAAACTAGACTTTTGTACGGTTATAGAGACATAAGGCTCACTTCCTATTTTATCTTGTGAAATTTTTGGTGATTTTTCAAAGCCACTACTAAATCTATTTTTATAAGAATTCTACTGCTAGATTTTTTTGACCTTTCAACACTCAAGAATTCATATCTTTTAAAACACAAATCAAAATCAATCTCTGTTTGTTCTAAACGAAACTAAACTGACTCACGGTTACAATAATGTATAGATCACATCTTAATTATTTTTAAAAAATTTATGGCAAATTTTTAAACTTATTGTTCATGTAATAATTTATTTCTGGCAGATTTCACAACTAAGTTTTTAGTTTTACTTTAATCATCCAAACATGATTTCCACCTAAAGACATAAAACATGCATGCATTAACACATAAGAATCAAATTTATGACTTATCAAGAAGCATAAGAGAGTTAGAGGGTACCAGCTTAATGGAAGAACACCAATAAAGTTTCTTGCTTAGCTCTCCACTAGTTTGCCTTTACCCTTAGCTTTAGAAGATTTAGCATCCTCTTTAACTAAAAACTATGTAACACACAAGATTTCCCACAAAAAATAAGAGTCGATAGGATACAAAAACACATGCTTTAAATAAATAAATAAATAAAATATGAGAAAATGAGTAGAGACTTCCTCAAATTCAAACCCTTCCAAACACCCAATAACTCCCACCTTCATTCTTGAAAAACATAGATTTTTTTTCTATTGAACTTTAAAAAAAGCTAGATCAAGACCCTTACCTTTTTTGAGATTTGGAGGATGAAAAATGGTGAGAACTTACTCAAATCTCTCTCTCTCTACACAGCTTGCTAAGGAAAATAGATAAAGAAAAAAATGAAAAAATGTAAAAAGAAGTGTGTAGAAAAAATGTAAAAAGAAGTGTGTAGAAGCTATGGAAATGAAGAACAAGAAAAAGGAAAAAAAACAGGGTGATTATATTATAGGGAAAATAGGGATAAATCTACTTTATCCCACAACTCAATATGTTGAACCATCTTTTTCCATTAATTGGGAGAAGACATTTTATTCAAAAATGATAAAATCACCACATTAACCATCCATCTTCTCCTACTTCACACAAGTTTCCTAACATCCTTAATTTCTTATAAAAAAGTTCAAATTTCACCCAAATTAATTCTAACAAAACTCACTCCCAAAATATATTTATCCATCACCAACCCAGGTCAATGCTCGAATGTTGACTAGAGAATTTGAGGCGGTTACAAGTCGGCTTTTCTCTAAGAAGGAGATGTGCATATTGATGGTTGGACTTGATGCCGCTAGTAAAACCATAATTCTTTACAAGCTCGGCTAGGATAAGGTACTGACATATATATTATTAAATGTAAAGGTTGCATCAAAAGATTTTATCTAGGGCATTTTTGCATATGTTATTCTGTTTATTACTATGACCGTAGAATAGGATTATGCTGATATCATATATTGTATAAAGTATAAATAATTTCTTGATAAACTAAAGTTTGTGTAGTTCCTTGAAAGAAGAGAAGCCTACGTAGATGTTCATTTGGTATATATACGAAGGTAGATACTGTTGAGAAGGGAAAACAGTTAACTAAGTTGTTAAAGGTTAGTTTCATGTAAGTTAGTTAGTTAGATAACAGAGATTATAAATATGGGTTGTATACTTAGTTTTTTAAGATGTACGAATGAATTCTTGTTCATTTCAACATGGTATCAGAGCCACAGGAATTCGCCATTTCTGATGGTTCATAATCACTGTTTATAGTCATTGATGGTTTTTGATTCATCGGTGGTTCTGTAGAACTGAACTATTATCAGGTTTTCTCCAAGTTGTTTTTTGTTTTTTGGTCTTTACAAAGGTAAGCCCGTTTTGCAATTGGGTTTTCTCTTGGCCCAAATCTGGGTGTTAGATGTATTCTGGTTATCATTTAAGGGCATTTCTTGTCGATTACTGTTTCTGGTTTCTGCTCACCATTTCCTGCAAATCCTAATATTGGGGATTTTGCATCATGGGCACCGAATCCATCATTGATTTTAGTCATACGTTGTATTTGCACCCTTCTGATACCCTTGGTACTTTGCTGGTGTCTCATCAATTAACTGGGGTTGAAAATTATAACGTTTGGAGCCGAACTATGAAGATTGTGTTGCTGGCTAAAAATAAGTTGGGATTGGTTGATGGTTCTTGTTCCAAAGAATCGTTTCCAGAAGAGCTAAGATATCAGTGGGAGCAATGTAACGTTATTGTTTTGTCATGGATTCTAAACACGGTCAGTAAAGAGCTCTCGGCAGGAATTGTGTTCGCTTCTAGTGCAGCAGTGGTATAGGGTGATCTTAGTGAAAGATTCCATAAGGTTGATGGCTCACGAATTTTTTTCTTGCATCGCGAAATTGCATCGCAGCTTCAAGGTACGGCTTCTATTTCTGCGTATTTCACTAAATTACGATTACTTTGGGATGAGTATGATGCGCTTGTTCCTTCTTCTTCTTGTGGATGTGTCCAAGCTAGAGAAAGTATTGCCCATATTTCCCAACAGCATTTGTTTCAGTTTCTTATGGGATTGAATGATTCTTACAATGCAGTGCGTTGTCAGATCTTGTTGATGAGTCCGTTGCCATCCGTCAATCATACATACTCAATGCTTATGCAAGAAGAATTACAAAGATAGCATACTTCCGGTAATATCGGGGTTGATCTGATTTCTTTTTCTGCAGTTCAAATGGTACAGAAGAAACATTTTAATGGGATTTGTGATCACTGCAAAGTGAAGGGGCATAAGCGTGAAAACTACTATCGGATAATTGGTTATCCTGCTGATTTCAAGTTCACTAAAAAAAAGAAAATAATGGCTCTGGTTCTGCAGTAAACAGTGCTTCTACTAATGTTCCTACTCATGACAGTGAATTGCCTACTCATGTTGGCTCTCATCTACAGGCACCAGTGTTTACACAAGAATAGTATAATCATATTCTTAGTCTTTTGAGCAAGGACTCTACAGTCGAGGCTGCAACCAATATAGCAGGTATGGTTGATATTGGTCGTCAGTGGATTATAGATACTGGAGCTACTGATCATATATTATCTGATCTTCAATGTTTAGAATCTCCTGTTACGTATACATCGGGTTCACCTTGTGTTCGACTTCCTAATGGCTCTTCCGTTTCCGTTACTCACATTGGTGCTTGTACAGTTTTACCCAACCTTAAGCTTACCAAAGTTCTTTATGTTCCCAATTTTCGTTATAAACTTCTTTCTGTTTCAAAGCTTGCTACTGACCTTAATTGTGTTGTTCTCTTTTACCATCTTTTTTACCTTATACAGGATCTTTCCAGTAGAAAGATGAGAGGGATTGGTAAAGCACGATGTGGTCTTTATATCCTGGATCTGTCTCAACAGACAAGTGTGGGTTTGCCTCCTTCCGTTGCAGCTATTGTTTCTGTTGACTCATCTCTTCTTTGGTACGCTAGACTTGGTCATGCTTCGGTTTTAAGACTCAATAAGGTCCCTAACCTTTCCTGTACAGCCTCAAATATTGATAGTATACATAAATGTCCTGTTTGTCCTCTTGCTAAACAGACTAGGCTTCCGTTTCCTACTCATGCATCTCGTGTTGATGTGGCTTTTTCCCTTGTTCATATAGATTTATGGGGACCCTACAAAATTTCTACTCATAGTGGTCATAGTTTTTTTTAATAGTTATTGTTGATTGTACGCGAATGACGTGGGTCTATTTGCTATGTTCTAAGAGTGATGCGCTCATATGTCTCAAGCAATTTTTTATCTTGGTTCAAACTCAATTTTCTGCTAGCATTAAAATTGTTCGTAGTGATAATGGGTATGAATTTTTTAAGAATGAATGCAATGATTTTTTCGTATATTGGGCATTATTCATCAAAGTTCTTGTGTTCACACTCCTCAGCAAAATTAAGTTGCTGAACGAAAACATAGACATTTGCTTAAAGTAGTTCGTTCACTCAAATTTCAGTCTCATATGTCTAGTAAGTTTTGGGATGAATATGTGTTAACTGCTTGTTTTTTGATAAATCGTCTCCCCACTCCTCTCTTGAATTGGAAATGTCCTTTTGAGCTTTTATATAATAGACCTCCAGATTTTTCTCGTTTAAAAGTTTTTGGTTGTCTCGCTTATGCCACCACACCTAACTACCGTGATAAATTCTCTCCTAAGGCCATTCCGTCTGTGTTTATGGGCTATTCTCTTGTACAGAAAGTTTACTTATTGTTTAATCTTGATACCAAAACCTTCTTTGTTAACCGAGATATTGTTTTTCATGAGACCATATTTCCTTTTACTTTACACACCAAACATTTTTTGTCTTTTCCTCCTATTATGACTCTATTTTTCTTCATATCGAGCCTTTGCCTTCTATTCATATTCCTTCCTCATCTCTTGCTACACCTACACCTTCTTCTCCCTATTTGGTACCCTTTATACCCAATGTTATTCCTTCTCGTTGTACCACACGGTCTGTTAAGCCACCATCTTGGATGAAAGATTACGTCTGTTTCAATTAATCCTCTGCTTCTTGTGCCACAGGCTTGTTTTCTATTTCTCACGTTTATTCTTTCTTGCATTTGCCTCTTCATACTCAGCTATTTACAGCTCATGTATCTTCTTTGACTGAACCTTGAACCTATACTGATGCCCTCTTGGATCCAAGGTGGGTTGATGCTATGCAACAAGAGATTCAAGCTTTGGAGGCCAATGGTACATGGGAGGTGGTTCCTTTACCTGCTGGTGCGATTCCTATTGGGTGCAAATGGGTCTATAAAATCAAGTTTCGCTCTGATGGTTCGGTGGAACATTTTAAGGCTCAGTTGGTTGGGAAAGGGTATAATCAATAGGCTGGTGTTGATTTTCAAGAGACGTTTTCCCCTATGGTTAAACATGTCACAGTTCGTACTATAATCAGCATGGCTACCATTCATGGCTGGCTGATTTTTCAAATGGATGTGTACAATGCTTTTTTGCAAGGCGACTTGTCTAAGGAAGTTTATATAGACCTTCCGGATGGGTTTCGCAGCCAGGGGGAGTCTCGGGTCTGTCGTCTGCGCAAGTCTCTGTATGGCCTAAAACAAGCCTCTCAGCAGTGGAATCTGAAGCTTACTGAGGCCTTGGTTCAAGTAGGATATGTGTAAAGCAAGCATGATTATTCCTTGTTTACAAAAAGGAATGGGGGTCACATAGTTGTCTTGTTCATTTATGTTGATGATTTGTTAATTACAGGGAGTTGTGCTAGTATGATAAACGAATTGAAACAGGTTCTAAACAAAAATTTTAAGATGAAAGACCTAGGTGTGTTAAAGTTTTTTCTTGGGATAGAGGTGATAAAATCAAAAGAAGTGATTGTGTTGAATCAATGAAAGTATGCTTTGGATTTGTTAGCTGATCTGGGGTTAGGAGGGTCGAAGTCAGTGTGTACACATCTCGAACAGAACCAGAAGCTTACCTCAGTTGAATATGACGAAGTTATACAAACGAAGACTGATAGAGATGATTTAGTTGCGGATGTTGCAGCATATCAACGACTTTTAGGGAGATTGCTATATTTGACAACACGCGACCAGACATCATGTTCGCGGTTCAACACCTAAGTAGTTTATGCACAGACCGAAAAAGTCACATTTGGAGGCTACTTTTCGAGTGGTACGTTACATTAGGAAAAATCTTGGCCAAAGAATCTTATTGTCAGCAGCTAGTAAACTGCAGCTTATTACTTTTTGCGATTCTGATTGGGCATCATGTCCCATGTCTAGGCGGTTAGTAACTGGTTTCTGTGTTAAGCTAGGAGAGTCTCTTGTTTCATGGAAATCAAAAAAGCAAACCATTGTTTCTCGATCATCAGTAGAAGCTGAGTATAGAAGCATGGCAGCAGCAGTAGCGGAAGTCGTTTGGTTGAATGGATTGTTAAAAGAAATCAGCCTTGGTAAGGTTGATAAGTCTATACTTTTTTCAGACAGCAAGTCAGGTTTACAAATTGTAGCTAATCCCGTTTTTCATGAAAGAACCAAGTATATAGAAATTGATTGTCATTTCGTGCGAGATAAAGTCAGAGAAGGATTAATCCAGATGCAACATGTTGGAACAACTGAACAACTTGCTGATTTGATGACAAAAACGTTAGGAATTAAACAGCATGAGTATTTACTATCCAAGTTGGGGGTTAAAGACATATACCAGCCCTCAACTTGAAGGGGAGTGTTGAGAAGGAAAACAGTTAGCTAAGTAGTTAAAGGTTAGTTTCATGTATGTTGTTAGATAATAGAGATTATAAATATGGGTTGTATACTTAGTTTTTTAAGATATACAAATGAATTCTTGTTCATTTCAACAGATACTTAGTCTATCAAAATTGGACCATCTATTTTGAGTATATCTTAGATCCTATTAGAATAATTAAGAAGCATTTATGGTTTTTATTGATCTTAATTAATCACTTGACTTATTTGATTTGATTTTTCTATATAGATCTGACCATTATGGAGGCATTACTTCCAAAAGACACAAGGACTTATTTTTGTGGTTGATAGCAATGATCGCGATCATATGGTTGAGGCTAGAGATGAGTTACACAGGATGTTGAACGAGGTACCTGAGTAGTAAAATTTATTATACCGGTGCAATGATTACTATAAAAATGGTTGTGAAATGATTCGAAGTTACTCTCTGGCTTGTTAGGGGGCATGTATTCTGCTAAAGTTTAACATGCTATTTTTTGTACATTGGTAGGACGAGTTGAGGAATGTTGTTCTGCTAGTATTCGCAAACAAACTAAGATCTTCCAAATTCAATGGATGCTACAGAGATTACCGACAAGCTTGGTCTTCATTCTCTCCGCCAGCACTACTGGTAAGATGATTAATTCTCTCTGTCCTGTATCTGACCTTTTCTGTTTTGTGGATCCATTTATCACCCTCTAGAATACATTTTGCTTGTATATCCAGAGCACATGTGCCACTTCTGGTGAAGGACTATACGGGAGACTGGACTGGCTCTCGAACGACATTGCAAACAAGGTAAAGCTCACATATAATTCTTATTATAGTTATACCTGAAGTTGTGGATAGTAACCTTTTAGCATCTTTAGTTACATGTGTTGATACATGTACGCACTTTGCAGGGATAGATGGCATAATTGAGTTCAGTCACCACTAATTCAGGTTCCTTTTTGAGTTATATGGATGTCTACTCCAGTTCAAGCATGCTGTATTTTTCGTGGTTTCTCACAAACATTGCCATTTGTTGCTTGTAGTTCAAGAATAATTGTTAATTTTTTTTTCCTTGTGGTATTATCTGGATATAGTTACCGAAAGAAACAAACAGTTTAGGGCCATTCTTCCTTGGTGAAAGTTTATGGTTACCCCATTTGATTGTTGTAATGTTAAATATATAAATACAATATAATGTTGTTTCTTTGTTTGGATTCTTGAATGCTTGTTTAAGCATGTGCAATGAATGAGACACTTTTATTTTTCCCAAAATTATGTAACATAATCATAACAATTCTTTAACCAATTTCTATACTACCAAGCTCATGGAAAGAAAATTAATTTATGAATGTTAAACAAAACTTAGTCGCAATTGAGAATCCAAACGCAAAAGATAGTCCTACGTTTGCAGTAATTTTACAAGCATCAATCCTCTATGCAAGTTGATGGTTCATTTGCTGAATGTTCTGCATTCAAATCATTGCATAAATGATTGCAGTACCTTCTTCCAAGGTATGCTCCTTTTGCTAAAAAATAAACGAGCATAGTGCTTCTAGATAGATAAGTGATAAACACAATAAAATGCATATTTTCTGTTTTTAATTTGGCTTATTATTGAATTGAACCCTACTAATTAAGTGTTTTTATGATTTAAGATTTGTCAGAGATGTAATTGGACGAAATCAAGCAAAAATGGGTTGAATTGAAAGACAAATTATTTGATTGGGGTCAAAGCAAAAAGATGGAGCAAGCCAAGGACTCAACATGAATTTTGACTTTGTATAAATACTAAAAATAGGAAGATATTTTAGTTTTATTTTAATTTTAATTTTAATTTATTTTATTTTATTTAATTAGGCTATTTTTAGTAAACCCTATCTATATATGTTCTTAGGAAATCATCCCTCAATTTTGTATTCCTACTTCTATTTAGAAATACATTATCCACTTTGTCTTCTTCTTTCTAATTCGATTGAGAATTGGATAATTTTTGCCCACTTTTTACAAAATTTGTCTAATTCTCTTTTCAAATATTTCTCCTATCCATTTCCACCACCTTTTCACATAATTTCCATCATCTTCAAGCATGAATAAATTCATGCTTAACTAATTCCTTTCTTAGCTTTAGACCGGTGTTCGTTCCGATCGAGAATCGTGAGATTCGTACTCGCACTAAAAATCTGACAAGCGGTATTCATTTCTTTCCTAAGTATCGGGATAGCACAAATCATCCCTCAAAGTTGAATTCGATTCCAAGTCGAAGTGCACATTGGGTTGGAGTCGTGTTGGCTTACAGTTGGAGAGACGAGTCGTCCGTGCTGTATTCGGTTCTCCGAGAACAAATCAAGGAAGAAGTGATTAGGTTTAAACGACCCACGCGGTTGAGGCCGTTGATTCGAGTTGGATTCTTCAGAACGCAAGGCTACCGGGGTCTTCAATCGGGAACACGTGTATTTCGGTTAGATAATCGGTAAGGGTTGGTTTGCAAAACGTACCGAGACCAGCTATGAGAGGAAGGATTGGTGGTTAAGACGTTCTTAATCACTATAACCAGCTTATCGTTTGGAGGAGAAGATCCATTTTCGAGGAACGGTTCTGACACGGAATTTATCGAGTCTAAGGCTAAGGCTATTTAATTCTGTTTATTCTAAATTTAATTCTGAATTGCATTTAATTTTGACATTAGTTAACTGTTCATTCTAGATTATTTACCTAAACATTTTTAAACCCCCGCTTTACGTATTTATTTTTATTTTTTTGCAGGTGTGTTTGGAGTCGTGGGTACGACTCTTGACACGAGACACGAATGAGATTCTGTCCATAAGGAAAATACGGAAGTTGACTGATCCAATCCCTATGGATTCGACTCTATTACCACTCTTACTACTATTAGAGTTTTAGTAGGAATTAATTTTGGTGGATTCGACGCCTATCAAGCACGACTCTTGACACGATATTAGACACGAAGGAGATTCTGTCCATAAGGAAAATACAGAAGTTGACTGATCCAATCCCTGTGGATTTGACCCAATTACCACTCTTACTACTATTAGAGTTTTAGTAGGGATTAATTTTGGTGGATTCGACGCCCATCAAATTTTGGCGCCGTTGCCGGGGATTGGAGGTATTTTTTCCATTTTCTTATGTTTGTTGCCTTATGACTAGATCTTCATCTGGAGATCTCGAATACGACCCAGAGATCGAGAAATCGGCGTGAATACGACGAAAAGAGACAGAAGCTCTTAAACGTGCAAGTAAAGAAGGAATTGAGTTAGGACAAGGAATCCTAGAATCCAACGTTGAAAAGTTGAGCGAAGTAATTCGTGCAGAGGTAATTCGACGTGGGAAATGAGTCGAAGAGGTTGAACCTGAGACCGAACCACTCTTTGAAACAAAAGGTAACCTCGATGAACTAGACGTGATGGCCGAACCAACGATACGCCAGCTTGTAGCAGCCCCTGATGAACAACAGCCTTTATGCATAACCTATCCGGCAGGAGAAACGCCATTCGAGCTAAAGTCGGGTTTAATCTATTTACTGCGCACCTTCCGTGGACTACAAAATGAAAATCTGCACACCCACTTTAAAGAGTTTTATATGGTGTGCACAAGCATGAAGCCTCAGGGAGTAACCGAAGACCAAATTAAACTTCGTGCTTTTCTATTTTCTTTAGCTGACTCTGCTAGAAAGTGGCTATTTTATTTATCTCCAGGATCTGTCAACACATGGTCTGACATGTCTCGTTTGTTTCTTGACAGGTTTTTCCCTACAGCTCGAGCAGCCGAACTAAGGAGGGACATCGTAGGAATTCGTCAGAAGGACATTAAGACGCTCTACGACTACTGAGAGCGGTACAAAAAGTTGTGTGCAAGCTACCCAGAACATGGACTGACTGAACAGTCGCTCTTGCAGTATTTTTATGAGTGATTACTTCTGATGGAAATAAAAATGATAGATACTGCAAGTTGGGGGGCGCTTGTCAACATGACACCTCAAAGGGTGAGGGAGTTGATATCAACCATGGTTGCCAACTCTCAACAATTTCGACTGGCCACAGAACCCACGAGACGGGTTCTTGGGTTAAGTTCTCTATCCCTAGAAGATAAAATCGATAAGTTGACTAATGTTGTTCAAACTTTACTTTCAGATAAAACAGGCCCAGCCCGGTTGTGCGAAATTTGTGCCAAGCTGGACCACCCGACGGACTCATACCTAATTTTAAACGAGGATTCGATGGAACAAGTGAATGTAGTTGGGAACTTTCCAGGACAGCCTCAAGGACGCTACAACCCCTACACCAACTTGTACAATGTGGGGTGGAAAGATCACCCGAATCTCAGTTATGGGTCGAATCAGCGGTTCAATCAGCCATATCAACAGAGACCGCTTCAGAATCAACAGCAACCACCCCCAAAGTCATCCTTAGAGGCCATTGTGGAAAGGTTAGCTAACAGTACTGAAAAATTTCAACAAAAAACTGACATGCATTTGCAGGAGCTAGATAAACAAGTGAGCAAGCTCACACTCACAGTTAGCCGTTTGGAGTCCCAAGGTAAACTTTCATCCCAAACAGAGCCGAACCCTCGACACAATGCGAGTGCCATGACGTTAAGGAGCGGTAAGGTTTTGGAGCTTGAACCTGACACAAGTTGCGCCCACGACACTAGTTGCGACAAGAAGGAACTTGACACTGAAGCTTCGACAGAGCCAAAAAACTCATTTGCGGTACCTCTTCCGTTTCCTGGAAGGCTTGTCCAGTATAAAAAGGAGCAAGAAGAAAAGGAGATCCTCAACACCTTTCGAAAGGTGGAGATCAATATACCTCTTCTCGATGTGATCAAACAGATCCCACGATATGCAAAGTTTTTAAAGGAGTTGTGCACGAGTAAGAGAAAACTTCTGGGTAATGAAAAGGTAAGTGTCGGAGAAAACGTCTCTGCCGTTTTGTAAAGGAAAATACCGCCAAAATGTAAAGACCAAGGTATGTTCTTTATATCTTGCAAAATAGGTAGTGTTGGTATTAAGAAGGCAATGTGTGATTTAGGCGCGTCAATTAATGTTATGCCTTTATCAATTTATTAACTACTTAATGCAAGTCCTTTAAAGGAAACAGGTGTAATTATACAACTTGCAGATAGGTCTGTGGTGCATCTGGAAGGGGTGTTAGAAGACGTCCTTGTCAAGGTAAATGAGCTAATATTTCCTGCAGACTTCTACATTATCGACATGGAGGATGACACTTAGGCTAATTCATCGGACATACTTCTAGGGAGGCCATTCCTGAGCACCGGACAGACAAAGATCGACGTACGAAGTGGAATACTCACTATGGAGTTCGATAGAGAAGTAGTAAAATTCAATGTCTATGAAGCCATGAACTGTCCTAGCATGATTTCTAATGTTTCTAATGTTGATATTATTAAGCCTTTAACTGAATTACATTTAGAATATCATGACGATGATGAATTACAAACTGTTCTTTGCAGGAGTCTAGACTTTGACGCCATTAAGAAACTGGAGGAGAGGGTAACTGTTGAAGAATTCGTACACGAAACAGTAGCTCTAATGGAAATGCAACAACCATTGAGACACCCAGGTAAATTCCTTGAACTATCTCCTTCACAAACTAAGCTTGTACCATCTGTTCTGCAGGCACCGGAGTTGGAACTCAAACCACTCCCAGACCACTTGAAGTACGCCTTTCTCGGCAGAGGAGACACTTTGCCAGTGATAATCTCGAGTAAACTTTCAAGGGTCGAAGAGGAAAACTTGGTAAAAGTTCTTAGAGAATATAAAGTGGTAATTGGATGGACGATAGTCGACATTAAGGGGTTGAGCCCCTCGACTTGTATGCACAAAATATAAGTTGTGGATAATGCTGTTCCAAAAAGGGAGGCTCAAAGGCGCCTAAATCGCCCATGATGGAAGTGGTAAGAAAAGAAGTCCAAAAGCTGCTCGACGCCGGAATGATCTATCCCATATCCGACAGTAATTGGGTTAGCCAATCCATGTGGTTCCAAAAAAGACCGGCGTAACCGTAATTGAGAATTCGTTAGGTGAGATGGTTCCCACTCGAGTCCAAAACGGGTGGAGAGTCTGCATCGATTACAGATTTTTCCAAATTTCAGTGGCACCGGAGGACCAGGAGAAAACGACGTTTACGTGCCCATTTGGCACATTAGCTTATAGACGGATGCCGTTTGGACTCTGTAACACCCCTGTCACGTTTCAGATGTGCATGGTAAGTATATTCTCCGACTACATCGAGAAAATAATCGAGGTGTTCATGGACGACTTCACTGAGTATGGTGAGTCCTTCGAGGTATGCTTGACAAATCTTGCGAAAATTTTAGAAAGATGCTTAGAATTTAATCTTGTACTAAATTATAAAAAATGCCATTTTATGGTAGATAAATGATTAGTTCTAGGTCATATTATTTCTACTGAGGGACTTTCTGTTGACAAAGCGAAAATTGATATCATTAACTCATTACCATACCCCACAACTGTGAGGGAGATTCGATCTTTCCTTGGTCATGCAGGGTTCTACAGGTAGTTCATTAAAGATTTTTCGAAGATCGTGCAGCCACTTTGCAATCTTCTACAGAAGGACAAGAAGTTCGAATTTGACCAACCGTGTAGAGATGTGTTCGACATGCTCAAACATAAGCTCGTTTCAGCACCTATTGTTCAACCACCTGACTGGAATTATCCTTTCAAGATAATGTGCGATGCTAGTGACCACAGCGTAGGAGCCGTCCTCGGACAGAGAATCGAGAAAGAACCACACGTTATCTCTTACGCGTCTAAAACTTTAGACGCCACTTAAAACAATTATTCGACTACCGAAAAAGAATTTTTAGCTGTAGTTTTTGCTTTAGAAAAATTTCACAATTGTGATTTTTTCTGATCATGTAGCTCTAAAGTATTTAATCGGGAAGAAGGAAGCAAAATCGAGACTTATAAGATGGATACTACTTTTGCAAGAATTCGATCTCGAAATAAAGGATAAAAAGGGACGTGAGAATTTGGTAGCTGACCATTTGAGTCGAATTCCTCCTTCGAAGGATGCGACACCTCTTAAAGATAATTTTCCGGATGAAAACTTGCTTGCTGCTCAGACGATCTTTCCTTGGTACGTAGATATGGTGAATTATCTTGCTACAGGTATAATCTCTTCTAACTTATCACGATCTGAAAAGGACAAGATAAAACGTGAGTCGTGACATTATATTTGGAATGACCCCTACCTTTGGAAATATTGTTCCGACCAGGTAATTCGCTGATGCGTTGCTGAAACTGAGGTAAATTCAATCCTATCTTTTTGTCATTCTTATGCATGCGGTGGACATTTTGGCCCCAAAAGAACAGCACATAAGGTATTTGAATTCGGGCTATTTTGGCCACATATTTTTCGAGATGCATATTTATTCTGTAAAACATGCGAAAAATGTCAAAAGGTAGGCAACTTGAGCCGAAAAATGAAATGCCTTTAACACCTGTTCATGTCTACGAAATTTTTGATATATGAGGCATTGATTTTATGGGCCCTTTTGTCTCTTCATTCGGTAATATTTATATTTTACTTGCAGTTGATTACGTATCAAAGTGGGTGGAAGTGAAAGCTACTTGTCGTGCTGACGCAAAAACAGTGGTCGATTTTTTAAAAAATTATATTTTTTCTAGGTTTGGCACACCACGAGCTTTGATCAGTGACCGAGGTACGCATTTTTGTAACAAGGTGATTGACACTTTGTTGAAAAAATATGGAGTGGTGCAACGAGTCACTACGGCCTATCACCCCCAATCGAACGGTCAAGCTGAAGTGTCAAATCAGGAAATGAAGTTAATTTTAGAGAAAACCGTTAAACCGGGTAGAAAAGATTGGAGTTTGCGACTCAACGATGCACTGTAGGCATACCGAATTGCTTATAAAGGACCCATAGGTATGTCTCATTATCGACTAATTTTTGGTAAACTGTGTCACCTCCCTGTTGAGCTAGAACATAAAGTGTTTGGGCAGTCAAGCAGTGCAACATGGAATTGGAAGCTGCAGGTAAGCATCGTAAATTACACATCCAAGAACTCGAAGAAATTCAACGATAAGCATATGAGAGTGCCCAAATTTACAAAGATAAGGTCAAGGCATACCATGACCAGAAGATAACTCGTAAAAAAAATTATTGTAGAACAAAAAGTATTACTTTATGAGCCTACATTGAGAATTTTTGTAGGTAAGCTTCGGACTAGGTGGTTAGGACCTTTTGTTGTTACTCACGTGTTTCCACACGGTGCAGTAGAGATTAAAAGTGAAGTGTCCGGAAAATTTTTTAAAGTCAACGGATAGTGACAAAAGCCTTTTTACGAAAGCTTTCAAGTCCATTTGGTTGAGGAATTGATCCTCGAAGAGCTGGCTGAATAAATTTTCAGGTCGTCGAGCTAACGACGTTAAACAAAAGCGTTTTTTAGGAGGCATCCCAAATTTATTTCCGTTTATTTTTATTTATTTAAATTTTTAGAGTTTAGGTTGTAAATAAAATTCCTATTTTTACTTAGTCAATTTTATGTTTTTAGGTACACTATAAGGTCGTAATTTTTCGTGAGTACGGGTAGTGATGGTGGCGTGGGCACGACATGTGTCAAATAAAAACCCAAAAATTTCTTCCTTCATGAAATTTCTATATCCATACCCAACACTCAACACACATATCCCATCTTACCCCTTAAACCCAAATCCATTAGAAACCATTTACTCATTACCCAACAACCCATTTAAACATACCCATATACCAACCCAACAACACAAGTCCCAAAATTACCCAATAAACCCACAAATCAAAAATAACCCCAAAACCCATACCCAACCATCACAAAACCTCATCTAACCCACTTTTCATATACCTAAAGTTGCCCACTCACCCAAAACAAGCCCAAAGAAAAAAAAATAAAAAAAAAAGAAAACACATAAAAAAGAAAAAAGAAAAGAACCCCCAAATTCCAAAACTTCTTCTTCTTCATTTTCTTTACATTAAAAACAAAAAAAACCTTAACACTATTCCTATAACCCACGCCGCCGCCGACCTCCATCGTCGACCTCTATCGCCAACCACCCGTGCTCCGTCGCTACTCCGACCAACTGCCGCAAAGCCTCAACGTCGGCCTCTCTCACCAATGCCATCACTCCTTCATCTCTATTTTTCTTCTCTTTAACTATTTTCTTTCCCTTCTCCCCTCCGTCAACCAACGCCGAAACCCCAACGACGGCCCTCGCCACGATATCGCGCCATCGTCACCAACCAGAGCCTCACCTGTGCACCGCCACTCTTCGTCTTCCCAAAAACCCCATTCCCTCATTCATCTCTTTCCTCAAACAAAACCCAACTCCTCAAACAATCACCTAACCGATGTCAAACCAAACCCACACCTTCACCTTTCAAAAATCGGGTCGAAAACCTTATCACCGCCGACCACCTCCACCGTGCTCTACCGTGCGCCGCCACCGTAGTTAGAAGCACCTTTCATTTACATCCCAAAGGTGAAGACCATGGTTTGAACTCGAAACCAAACATCCGACAACATTCCAGTCTCGCTCAACCGAAATCGGCACCGCTTCTCCTCATCTCCTGTCGTCGATATTGCAGATGATAAGCCTTCTCCTCCTCCTCCAAGATGTATGGCCCCACCAGCAAGAGTACGTCGTCGACAAAGTCTGACTTCGGTCGAACCACAATGTTCGGACAGTAGCTCCTCTTTTCTTGAAAGGTCGACCTCTAACTCTCCATTTACATTACCTTTACTAACATATTATGCAGGAAATTTGGACGAAGCATGACGAGGCACCCTCACTTGCGAACGAACATGTTCCTCGACGCCAAACTCGATCGTCTATTCGAAGTCGTCAACAACAAACACGTGGGCCGCCGACACCAACGCACAACAGTACTGACGTTGCTGAAAGTACGAATCCACCTGACTCGCCCCAAGAATTCGTTCAACCAATACGAAACAGTCAACGTAATAGACAAGGGCGTGTAAACACTATTCCTACGGAAGCACGTTTGTGAGGATTCTTAAATTTTCGACCCCGGAGCATCGCACGCGGTATGACGACATTCGACAACGTCCAATCCCGGTCTGCAAGCAAATCGATCTCTCAACTCTTGACATATTAAATATCCATGCTGCTGTAATTAATTATTTTGATGCTGTTGGTTGGGGTTCTTTTGCAACTATATCCTGTGATGCGTATTATGAGTTGATTTATGAATTTTACACCACTTTTAGCTTCAATGTTAATGAATTACGCACTGTTGAAACACAAAATATTATTTTTTTCGTTTGCTTAGAAGGGACTTTTGTATGTCGATCTCCGATTTTAATATAGCCATGGGTTTTGTTGACCCTGACAATATTCAGTCCAACTCATATCATCCTGCTCTGTTGGATGTTCCGAGTGACTTTAATGCTCAAAATGCATATAATGTTTTAACCTATTCTAATCAACTTTATAATCCAAAAACCACAAAAGACTTATTGTTGCACGAACCTGCCTTGCGATATATTCACAGATTTTTGGCATTTAGTTTCTCAGGACTAAATGATTCGTCTTCTATCTTAACTAAAACTAAATTGTTCTTTTTGTGGTGTATGCATTCTGGATTAAAAGTTAATTTAGGATATTGGTTTGCTCGTAACTTTCATGCTGTTTTTCGTTGTAATCGTTCGTTAATACTTGGGTCATATATCACACACTTAACCTCTACACTTTTTCCCTCTGAAATTGATTTTTCGTCCTTGACATGTGCATATAATATGGACAGCCTAGATAAGTATTGTTTGGATTCTATGGGTTTGCTTGCCGGTACCCCTACTGTATTTTATTTTGTTTTTCCAGGTATACGAACTACTCGTGGGAATATGGTCTTTCGCCAATGACCCCAACCCACTACTAGGGAGTATGAGGAACAACCTCTCAGCATAGAAGCACGTTTAAGCCGGATAGAAACTTGACTTGGGACAATGGAAACCCAAGTTTCCACAATCCTAGAAATTTTGCAGAGTAGTCGCTTCCAACACCAACAACATCATTAAAATACATGGGGAGTGTTCTTAACTTTTTCCTTTTTAATTTATTTGGGCTGCTGATTTTTAATTCACATGCTTGAGGACAAGCATAGTTTAAGTAGGGGGAGTAGTTGGATTGGAAAGTAAATGTGCATGATTTTTGCTGCATGTCTCTCTCTTTTGCATGTGTTCAAACTTACAATAAAATTCATTCGATAATTTAACATTGAGCCTTTAACCTCATATTTAGTCAATTTAAGCAATTAGGCAAATTTTGAATTAAATGGTCAAGTATATAGAATGGTCGACATTTATGTTTTAAAGTTATTATATGTAACTAGAATTTTTCGTATGAATTGATTGAATAAAATATATTTGCTTGTGCATAAATAATTAAACTAAGTGAATAAATAAAGGTTCAGGTTATGAATGAAGTGTCGAAAACGTGACCGGATTGAGTAACCGGGGCAAGGTGCTTGGGTTGTCATCTTGTCTCGCGTAAAAAGATTCGAGTGACAAGTCGAAAACTTACAACCATTCTGCTAGCTGAACTTCTTTCAAAAAAATAAAAAAATAAAAAAAATAAATAAATAAATTAAAGACTGTTTGAACCGAGTAACCGGGATAGGGTGCTTGGGTTGTCATCCTAGCTCGCGTAAAAAGGTTTGATCGTGTCTATTAATCCTGATGCATAGTTAATTAATAATGCCATGCAAATTATGGAATTCAAGCTCAATTTAATGAAATTGTTTAGTTAACATGTATCGATTTTATGACACTTGTTGATCAAAATATATCCTTTGAGCATTTATTTATTTTTTGCCTATGTTGATTTCATTGATTGAGAATGTGGAAAAGTGGCTCGATTGGTAAATTACAGAATGAGTTTCTAATGTTGGAAAGAACAACATGCTTGAGGACAAGCATGAGCTAAGTAGGGGGGATTTGATAAACACAATAAAATGCATATTTTCTATTTTTAATTTGGCTTATTATTGAATTGAACCCTACTAATTAAGTGTTTTTATGATTTAATATTTGTCAGGGATGTAATTGGACGAAATCAAGCAAAAAGGGGTTGAATTGAAAGACAAATTATTTGATTGGGGTCAAAGCAAAAAGATTGAGCAAGCCAAGGACTCAACATGAATTTTGACTTCGTTTTATTTTAATATTAATTTTAATATTAATTTTAATTAATTTTATTTTATTTAATTAGGCTATTTTTAGTAAACCCTATCTATATAAATAGGGGGTTTTAGTTCTTAGGAAATCATCCCTCACTTTTGTATTCCTACTTCTATTTGGAAATACATTATCCACTTTGTCTTCTTCTTTCTAATTCGATTGAGAATTGGATAATTTTTGCCCACTTTTTACAAAATTTGTCTAATTCTCTTTTCAAATATTTCTCCTATCCATTTCCACCACCTTTTTCACATAATTTCCATCATCTTCAAGCATGAATAAATTTATGCTTAACTAATTCCTATCTTAGCTTTAGATTGATGTTCGTTCCGATCGTGAATCGTGAGATTCGTACTCGCACTAAAAATCCAACAAGCGGTATTCATTTCTTTCCTAAGTATCGGGATCCCTCAAAGTTAAATTCGATTCCAAGTCGAAGTGCACGTTGGGTTGGAGTCGTGTTGGCTTACAGTTGGAGAGACGAGTCGGCCGTGCTGTATTCGGTTCTCCGAGAACAAATCAAGGAAGAAGTGATCGGGTTTAAACGACCCACGCGGTTGAGGCCGTTGATTCGAGTTGGGTTCTTCAGAATGCAAGGCTACCGGGGTCTTCAATCGGGAACACGTGTATCCCAGTTAGATAATCGGTAAGGGTTGGTTTGCAGGACGTACCGAGACCAGCTATGAGAGGAAGGATTGGTGGTTAGGACGTTCTGAATCACTATAACCAGCTTATTGTTTGGAGGAGAAGATCCATTTTCGAGGAACGACTGACACGGAATTTACCGAGTCTAAGGCTAAGGCTATTTAATTCTGTTTATTCTAAATTTAATTCTGAATTGCATTTAATTTCGACATTAGTTAACTGTTCATTCTAGATTATTTACCTAAACATTTTTAAACCCCCGCTTTACGTATTTTTTTTATTTTTTTGCAGGTGCGTTTGGAGTCGTGGGCATGACTGTTGACACGACATTAGACACAAAGAAGATTCTGTCCATAAGGAAAATATGGAAGTTGATTGATCCAATCCCTGTGGATTCGACCCTATTACCACTCTTACTACTATTAGAGTTTTAGTAGGAATTAATTTTGGTGGATTCGACGCCCATCAAGCACGACTCTTGACACGACATTAGACACGAAGGAGATTCTGTCCATAAGGAAAATACGGAAGTTGACTGATCCAATCCCTATGGATTCGACCCTATTACCACTCTTACTACTATTAGAGTTTTAGTAGGAATTAATTTTGGTGGATTCGACGCCCATCAATAATTGTATGAACTTTGGCCAAAACAATCAATTTAGTCCCTTTAACCAATAGTTTCAGTCATTCACCGTTAATTTTCTGATTTTGTTGAGTCAGTTGTTAAGCAGTGCAAAAATAAAAATTATTTAAAAATGTTAAGTCTACAATGAACCTAGACACCCATATAACTATACTTGTCCATGGGTTTGGTCACCTAGCTTGACATGAAAGCTCGTTTGAAAAGTGAGAGTTTGAGAAAAAAATATAGGTATGAAAAATGGGCTTGAACAAAAAAATAAAGCCCATTTTCTAACAGGTTGGGTCTCGGATAAACTTTTTTTACCTGAGCTCAGCCCAGATTTGAAAAAAAAAATTACTATTTTTTTATTGTTTTGCCACCATTTTTTCATTGCTTTTCTATCATTTCACTATTACATTCTTACTATTTTGTTGTTATTATTTATTTTGCTACTATTTTAGATGTATTTATTTGTTAAGTTGTACTTATCTTAGTGTTATTTAAGTATATTTTTTTTATTTTTTCTATTTGTTGGGAAATATTTATTTTAATATTTTAGTGTATTATATATTTTTAAAATTTATTTATATATAAAAAATAATATAAAAATTTTAATACGAGTGGGTCAGGTTAGACTCATGCTTTAGTATTTTTATCCGGACCAGACTTAGCAAAATTTTAGGAAAATTTCTCAGACTGGCTCAGGCCTAGAAAATGAGCCTAAAGTTTTTACTTGTCTTGACCCAACCTATGGACAACTCTACATACAACCATTTGTCCAAGTAATTTAAGCTAGATTAATTGCTTGGAGATAATGAAAATTTTATTTCCTTATTTTCCAAGTAGTTTAGGTCTATATATATGCCATTATATTTTTATAGCCACCATATGTATTGTATGTGATTATTTTAATTAATAAAATTGCTCTAAGGAAGTTCTTTCTTACTAGAATAGTTGCTTTGTTATTTTCTTAATAAACCTTACTTCAATTCTTTAAGAATTGTTGAGGAGGTTTATTATATAACTTCAATTTTATCCAATTGACTTCAATTGGGAGAGTTGATTAAAGGTCAATATAGTGTTTTTTGTTAGTGCAAGTTCACCAAAGTAGTTTAGGCTAATTATCCATCGACCTTTGCGTCATTTATCAAATGATCTTCTACCTTCGATTTCATCTTTCCATTATTTCATCTTTGTTTATTTCATTTACGTCTTTAATTTTAGAAATTCTTAATTTAGTCTTAATTTATTTGATTGAATTTTTTTTTATTTTTTGAATGTCTAAAAATTTTTGTTGCCGTGGTTTTTTTTCTTTAAAGTTATTTTTCATTTAGTTTATTTCAAGTTGATTGTTGGAGCTTCTAAAATTTAATCACGAACTTCTGCACCCCACAAAGTAAGAGTAATTAAACACTAATATTAATATGTATAAAACATCTGAAGCAATCATATTCCAATAAAAGTTTAAGCCTCATCACTAGTGAGAATTTAAATTTGATCAAATATAACTTTTTTATATTCTTTAACAACTATAAAAAAATTAATCAAATAATTGAATATATATATATATATATATATATATATATTATATTATGGATGACATTAATTTTGAGTAAATTATACTGCTAGTCACTTAAGTAAGTTATTTTTAATCACTCAATTATTGAAAGTTACAAAATGATCATTCAACTATTTGATTTTTTCCTTTTTGCTCACTAACTGTTAAATAGGTAATGGAAAGATGATATGTTAGCTTTTAAAATTGGCATAATAATAACTTTAACCCTTAAACATTTGTACATTGTGACAATTTAGTCTTAATTTTTTTTAAAAAGTAACTCTTAATGTTTACACATCACTTAATTTATCCTATTTTTACATGAAAATATAATTCAATACACAATGAATAAATTAAAATTAAAAACAATTTTTTTTAATTTTGCTTATTATTAAATAACATAATCACCAAATAAATTGCTTTTCTTGTACTTTAAATGGTTGAGAACTTGAAATCTCTCAATGACAATTAACTATTTTTTTTGTGAACATTAAGAGCTAATCTTTTTTTTTAATTAAGACTAATTTAACATAATGTATGAATGTTTGAGATTTAAAATTGCTATTATATCATTTTTGAAAAGATCAAACATCATATTTTCATTAGCCATTTAATAGCAAGTAACAAAATAATGGAAAAAATTAAATAATTGTATGAACTAAAAAAATACTAATTGCTTCAATAATGGATATATCTCTATCATTATTATAGAAATAAATTAGTATTACAGCCGGTTGCAAGCAATACCATATTGAAATTTTGAAGAATATTTTCCTTAAATTTTTAATTTTTATGACATTTAAATTTTTTATTGAATAAATTAGTGTCATGTAATTAAGGAATCAAATAAAATAATATTGATTAAATTGAATAAATGTGAAAAGGTGGATGACTAAATTTATTATTATGATTGAAATAATATTTTGCTTTTTGTTTAATGTACATGGATCAATTTACTTATTTTTCGGTAAGAGAACCAAAATATAGTACAAAGACTTCTATGATATTTTTATAGTTAGCAATATCACTTATTTAAAAATTTTTAATGAGTTTCTCTTTTATTTAAATATCTGCCTAAAACCCAAAATTTAAATATATGAATAAAAACTAAAATTGAGGCTTTTTTTTACGTATATAATATAAAAATTTTAATAAATATCTAAAATGGTATACCATCTCAATTAATTATGGAAATAGTATGGTAAGGGTAGTGGAGGGTGTTAAAGAGGTGGCACCACCCCTCTTTTCTAATACATGTCAGCCAACGTTAAACAAAAAAAAAACAATTTTAAATGGGTGAAGACATGTTGATTGGCGGCACAAAAAATGATCTTTTATATAGGTTAAATATGGGTCTGGTCTAAGTCTAAGTCATATACGTTTGGGTCGTTTGGTGGTGGTGCCCATGTCATAGGCGACATTGGTCAAGCCATAACAGTATTTAACCAATGTTTTATGCAAAAAAAATTTAAAAATTCAAGAATAACAGCAAAGATTTTCTGTAGAAAAAGAGTAAACAGACAGAGAAGAATTCACAAGGTTAGTAGATTTGAAATTCACTTTTTTTACATTACAGTAATTTTTTTGTTTGAAATTGTATTGAAAATTTTTATTTCTTTTTTAACAGATTTAGTATTGAAGATAGATAATCAATTTTTCTTATGCATTTATTTCGATGGGGGTAATTTTGACAACAATAGTTGGATGTATATTTGAATGTTGCCAACAAATAGCAATGAGATTTAATAGAAATGTCTCGGTTGGTGATATGAAGGAAATGATTAGTGCAAAAATTGTTAGACATTGTGGGAGAAGGATCTCAAAATTATTCTACAAGTTTCCAGTTTCGACAAATCCTATCAAATTCACCGAGATAGAACTTGTAGACAATGAAGTCGTAGAGACAATAGTCGCTATTTATTATGGGAATCGGAGCCACCAAAATGCACCGATTCAGTTATTTACTGAGTTAGCTAATGTGGAGCTAGTTGAAGATCCCACTCCATTAAGTGAAGAATATAGAGTTCAAGATCTATGTTTGGTAGTTCCAATATCGTACATTGATAGCCAATCGACTGTACACGGGATCAATATCGATCTTAATATTGCACTTGTGTCTAAGAATTAGAACTTAAACCCTCATTTAGAATTATGACTGATGCGGATAGTGATGATGGATATGATAATAGTAATCCTTCTAATCACGAGGTCTATAGTGATCTTGATCTGGGCGAGGTTTCGAATGATATCAACGACGAAGACGAGAATGATGATGGAAATGTTAAGGAGTCTTCATTCGAGAACCTGATTTGACGCATTGTGATACACAATGATCTTAGGGCGCACATGTCTCTCATAGACCCTAATACGATGCATACAGCCGAGTTTTTGGAGTACCCTAATACACTACCTGCTCACTGGTTGGCCATAGATTCTGAACCTGAGGAATTGTTCGTGGGCCAAAAATTTACAACTAAGGAAGAGTTTGTATTTACCATTAAGCAGTATAGCATGAATGCGTCAGTAGACTACAAAGTCGCTATGTTTAAACCGACATTGTATATTGGGGAGTGTTAGAGGTCGACAAAAGGTTACAATTGGCTGGTATGATCCGCATTTATCCAGAAGTCGCAAATGTGAGATATACAAAAATTTGTTGGGCCTAATATATACACTTCAACACGTATGATAGAAGATCACCGAAAACTTGATTCCAAAACTATCTACACATGCATAATGCTAATGGTGAAGGACATGCTAACCATTAAAGTTTCAATACTGATTGTCGAAATGCAAGCACGATTCTAGTATCGAGTATCATACTGAAAAGCGTAGAAAGCTAAATAGATGACAATAGAGTAGTTGTATGAAAATTGGGATATGTTGTACAATGAGTTATAGGGGTAGATAGTCGCTATGCAAGAGTATATGTTAGGGACTATCATTGAGTTGGAGATACGACCTTATTATGGCCCATATGACCAACTACAACCGGGAAGAAGAATTTTCCATCAGATGTTCTAGACGTTTGATCTATGTATGTAAGCATTTCCCCATTACAAGCCGCTTGTGTAGGTAGATAGAACCCGGCTATACAGGAAATATACATAGATCCTACTTATTACAGTTGCTCAAGATGGGAAAAAGAACGTGCTCCCGATAGCGTTTGTCATTATGGACAAGGAGAACATGGAATCATGAGAATTCTTCCTCATAAACCTAAGGATGTATGTTGTTAGAGATGATAATATTTGCATCATATTCGATAGAGGGAAGGGAATAATTGTCGCCATTAGGCGCTTCAGTGTTCGATGGAGATCCATTTACTACATCTAGCATATCGCAGCTAACTTCCACCGAGAGATAAGAATGCAAACTGGTGCAAACAAGTTGTAAAAATGGGTAAAATTTAGTTTCAATATATGTTTTACTATTATCAATACTAGAACAAATTAATTCGAGACTGTAGCTTGTCTTTTCTTAATACACACAGAGCATAAGAACTAGAGTCACAATTTTTCCAACAAAGGATGACAAAACTTGAAAGTGACATGAAAGCTGAAATGAATGCTCCTTTTCGATAGTGGTTGGGTACCATGGAGCCATGACAATGGGCTCAAAGTTTTGATGCCGAATTTCGATATGGTCACATAACCGCCAAGCTCGCAGAGATGGTTAGCTCTATGTTAAGAAACACACGACATCTTCCGATTTTATTTATATTATTGACTACGTTCTACAGGCTAGCTATCTTAATACCAAGAATTGGGCTGAAACAAGTCAACCAGATAGAGGCGAAACACGTGTTTTTCGAAGATATTAGGAATGTAATGGATGCAAACCGTCGAAAGGTAAAGTCCGTTGGTCGTTGACCTGATATCCCACCTAGGTCATATAGAGTTAATCTCTAAAACAAATAGTGCAGTTGAGGGAAGTTCCAGATACTTCGTTATCCTTGTGCACATACTGTTACAGATTGTGCTCACTCCTTGATCAATGCTGAATAATTTATTACTTAAGTGTACACTCTTAAGTGCACATTGCGTGTGTGGGAAAATGACTTCCCTGTTCTGTGTCATCTGTCTATATGGGAGATGTCTTCAATGACTTTCGAGCTTGTCTTGGACAAAGGGTTACATAAGAATCCGAAAGGTCATCCGCAAGTGATCAAAATCCATAATGAAATGGACATTAGGAAGAAAATCAATGCGAAGCTTTATAACATGTGCAGATTAGCTAGGCATGATCAGAGTAAATGCCCGCAGTGAACTTACCATATTGGACAATCGTCGTGATCGGGTGGGAATTATGCTAATGTACTCCATGTGAAATTTTGATATGTATTTTACAGAGTTTGTTCCAATGTATCTAATTTAAATTACAAAGTTTGTTCCAAGTTTGGTGCAATGCATCTCATTTAAATTACAGCTGAACAGTTTATTGCTTAAGTGTACACTCTTAATCGTACATTACGTGTCTCAGAAAATGAGTTTCCCTATAACACCCTCTAACCCTAAATCGTCACCAGAACAGGGTTACAGAGCGTTACTAGACTTTCAGAATAGATACAAATGGTAAACAAAGAATTAGCATTTATTTCACAATTAAATCATAATGTCCTTCTTATGGGCTACCAAAACCCAAAATATGCATTAGAAATAAATCCGGACCTATTCGGATAATCTAGAAATTTCTCGTGAAATTTTAAAAATTTTCCTAAGTGCAGGGGTCATACGCCCGTGTGACTAAGGGACATGCCTGTATGACTATATGACACACTCGTGTAGTCGGGCCGTGTGAGTGATGCCCACATCCTAGGCCATGTGGCATCACACACCCGTGTCTCTTACCTGTGTAACTCTTTAACTTGTAACTCTATTTATTGCATGGGTCACACGGCTAAGTCACATGCCCGTGTGCTAGGCCGTGTACTTCACACGACTGAGACACACGCCATTGCCTTTGCCCGTGTGCTAGCCTTGTGTTTCGCACGGTCTGGACATACGCCCGTATGCCAGCCCGTCTATACTCAAAATGAGCATTTTACATCAAACTAACCAACCCTGCAATTCTTGAACAACAAGCAACACCAAAACCAAACTTTTAACCAATCCAAAATATGTTCAAAAACTCATAATTCATGTAATGACCCAAAATTCACGGGCACAAAAAAAAACGAGTCGTAGGGCCTCCGTCTTAGTAAATCGAGTTAGTAAATAATTATTAGAAATATTTGAGTGTTTAGTTGTGTGTTTAATTAAGCTTTGAACAGGAGAATTTAGTTTAATTAGAAATAATTAATAGAAAGGACTAAATTGAATAGAGTACAAAAGTTTAATTATGGAATATAAAAATATTAAGGGATTAAACTAGTAATTAAACCAAATTAGTGATATGTGTAAGATAGAGAATAAATACATGTGTTTTTACATTATTGGTACAAATGTATAACATGTATATATTTACTTATTTATTAAGTAATAGATAATTATTTATTATATTATTATTATTATTATTATTATTATTATTATAAATTATGTAATATTATATTTTATTTATTTATTTGTGATGGTGACAAGTGTATGGTGATGGATAAACATGTGTATATGTATGTATAATACATGTGTATTCGTTTTATTTATTATTAATTAGATATTTTATTAGTGATTATTAATTAAGTAAATAAAAGAATAAAGAAATAAAACAAAAAGAAAAAGAAACAAAAGAAGAAAGATAGAACAGAGAAAGAAACGAAATTGAGAAGAAAAAGAAGGAAAGAAAAGAAGAAAGGGGAATTTAGAGTTTTGAGTTTCAAACTTAAATTGGTAAGTCAGTCAAGTCCCTTCCTTGGTAATTTCGATGTTTTTGGAGCCCTAGAGTAAAGTACTCTTGAATTTATGTGGAAATATTGAAAGTTAATAGATATTTGAGTAGGGTTTATGTTGAGCAAATGATGAAATTAGGGATTAATTTAATAGAATTATTGATTTGAATTGATTTAAGGACTAATTTGTAGAATAGGCTATAAGTTTTGAGTTTTAGGGGTTAAATTGAAAGAAATTCGAAATTATGGAAAAATGATAAAAATTTAATAGTTATATTGAAGTTTTGATGCAAATTGAATAACGAAATGATGTGAATTGTTAAAAGGAAGAAGATGAATATGTTTGGGACAAATTTGGTATTATGGTAAAAGTTGTATGGAAAGTTATTATTTTATATAAAATATGTGTGTAATTAATTAATTGTAATTATGCTAATTTTTGTAGTGAACAAGGAAACCGAGACATCTAATACGAAAGGGAAGGAAAAAGTGATCGAGGAGTAGCTCGAGAGACATCGGTTTGTATTATCATAATTCATGTTATTTATTGTTATGTGTTTAATTTTATTATATGTATATGTATGGAATTGAAATTAAGACAAGTAGTGATATTTGATTTGAATGTGATTGGATATGATTGATGAATATGTATATATATATATGTGTGTGTGTGTGTGTGTGTGTGTGGAATTGTTTTGTGAATTATATTTGTATCAAGGTGAAAATGTAAGACTATGTGAATTGGAAACAATTTATGCTTGAAATGAGAAAGATGTGAGAAATGTGACCAAAGTGTTAATTGATAAGTGAATTTTGAAGTGAAAGTGAAATTACTAAGTGATTTTGATACCCTAGTAACTAATCGGGATTAGTGGATATAGTTGGCATGCCATAGGATTGGAAGTGTTCAGGGTTTCTTCGACCTCGAGTCGATGAGACACTTGGTGTGTCATAGATTTGCTTCAGATAGTTTCGACGAGGCGTTGGTCGCCACTTTGCTTCGGCTAAGCCGAAGAGACACTTGGTGTGTCATAGATTTACTTCGAACTATCCGATGAGGCGTTGGTCGCCACTCTGGTGTGTTTGGTTGGATCCGTGTATCCATCAAAGTCCGAGTCATGTTAATAGGGATAAATAAATGAAATGAGTAAGTAATTTGAATTTCATTATTTAAATTGTTTATATTTGAAAAGTAAATTGAATAATTATATGTGGTTATGAAAGGAACCAAAGGTTCTTGAATTGTTTGAAATCTCAATGATGATACATAGAATCAATTATTTGAATTATGTTGGCTTCGTATGAAATTATATGTATGATTTGCTAATTATCTATGTATATTATGACATTGTGTTGTTGACATAAAATGAATTAAGATAATACCATTGAGTATTCTCAATACTCAGCGTACAGTTTTTTCCCGTACGCAGGTTAGGTAGAGTAAAGTTCAGTCAAGCATTCGAGTCGACCCCGATCTCAGCTCAATTTTTTGGTGATGAATCTATCTTTTGGAAATGTGGCATGTACTAGGTTTGGTTTTAGCCACTTGTAAATATTTAATATTTTGAATGTAAATATGGTTTATAAACCTTAAGAAGTTTTTGGAATGAATGAATTAATTTTTGTTAAGTTTAAAAATGAAATGAATGGTATTTGATTAAGATTTATAAGTCAATGATTTGGGCATGAATTGAGTATGTTTAGTGGGTGAAAGTAGCTTAAAAATGGTGAAAAATCATGTTTTCACACGGCCAAGACACATGGGTGTGTGCCCAGGCCGTGTAGGAAAGTCAGGCTTGCCCACGGGCTAGTTCCACAATCGTGTGTGGCAAGTCAGATCTGTCCACAGCCTAGCCCCACGGCCATGGGAGCCCCACGGGCAGGCCACACGGGCATGTCCCAGGCCACACGGGCGTGTGCCCCTGTTTTCAAAGAAATGTTTCCAAAGTTCCCGGTTTATCCCCAAATCATTTCCTATACTTATTTTGAGCCCCGTAGGCCCATATTAAGGACTATTTGATGGAAATTAGAATGTTTTAGATTGAAACTCAAATTATGTCTCGATTTTATTTGTTTATTAATATATGAGTCCGGTAATGTCTTCTAATCCTGTTCCGATGATGGTTTGGAGTTAGAGGGTGTTACATTTATTAGTATCAGAGCTATCAGGTTTAGCCGATTCTTGGACTAAATCAAGCTCGTAAGTGAGTCTAGAAGTACATGCCACAGTCAAGTCAAAACTGAATCGGGATTTTTGGATGCTGACCTATTTAATTGTTTTTGTTTTATAGATTAAAGATGTCGGATGAACATTTGGATGATATAAATAAAGAATCATATGATTTAGATGAAATCGAATCAGCTACACCCAGTGTGAATCCGATTAGAAACCAGCCTCCCAATGTAGAAAGAGAAAACATTAGGGAGAGAGGAAAAAGGTAGAAATAAATCTGATATGTTAAGAATAATAGCTGATGCTCTCCAACGAGTAGTAGGAACTATACCTACTACCACATTTGTACCTGTTCCTAGATGGGCCCCGATTAAGGAACTAAGAAAGTATAGTGCCACGGAATTTTCGGGTTTGAAAGGAGTTGATCCGTCCATAACTAAAAATTGGATGGAGGCAACAAAAAGAATTTTACAGCAGTTGGAGTGTACTCCACGAGAAAGTCTGTTATGTGCTGTATCTTTATTACAGGGTGAAGTATACCTGTGGTGGGAATCTGTGATCTGACATTTGCCAACTGATTAGGTAACATGGGATCTATTCCAAAAAGAATTCCAAAAGAAGTATATTGGGGATATGTATATAGAAGACAAGAAACAAGAATTTTTAACTCTGAAACAAGGTGAAATGATAGTAGTGGACTATGAACAGGAGTTCTCAAGACTTGGTAGATATGCATCAGAGTTCGTACCAACTGAAGCTGACAACTGTAAAAGATTCTTACAGGGATTAAGAGATGAAATAAAAGTGCTACTGGTATCTCAGAGAATCACTAAATTTGTTGATTTGATTGAGTGGGCTAAGATGATAGAACAAGTCTTGGGACTTGATAAAAAGTTTGAACCTTCTAAATCAGTTGGGAAACGTGTGGGAACTACAAGCTCGAATCTTTTACCAAAAAGATCTAGAGATTCTCGAGGTGGATGGAGATCTAGTTTCAGATCAGATAGAGGAGGAAAGAGTCAGGGGAAATAAACTACAGTGTCCACCGGTAGTGTAAGAGGCCCGTCCCAGGAAATTACTATTCCAGATTTTGAACATTGGGGGAGGAAACATAGGGGTGAATGTTGGCGATTGACTAAAGGGTGTTTCAAATATGGATCTACAAATCATTTTATTAAAGATTGCCCGAAACTTGATAATACCGCACCCACGACATCACCGAGATCAGCATCTACTGCTAGAGGTAGAGGAGCAGGTAGAGGTGGTTCTGTATATCGAGGAGGTGTGCTAGAAGAAGTAGTGATGTTGTTACACAGCAGTCGGAGGTCAGAGTTCCAGCTAGAGCATATGTAGTCCGAACCCGAGAAGTGGGTGATACGTATGATGTTGTAACAGGTATATTCTTATTATATTCTAAGCCTGTTTATGCTTTGATTGACCCTGGGTCCTCACATTCATATGTTAATTCAAAACTAGTTGAGCTGGAAAAATTAAAACATGAAATGTCTAGAATGTCAATAGAGGTGTCAAGTCCGTTAAGGCAAAAGGTGTTAGTAAATCAAGTTTGTCCAAGATGCCCATTGAAAATTCAAAATAGGACTTTTCCAGTTGATTTATTGATCATGCCATTTGGAGATTTTGATGTAATATTGGGTATGGATTTGTTATTTGAATATGGTGTGATTTTGGACTGCTATGAAAAGAAGTTCAGTATTCAGACTATTGATGGAGACAGTATTAAGATAAAGGGAATTCGAAACAGTGGGCCAACAAGTGTTATTTCAGCAATGAAGGCTAATAAGTTGTTACAGCAGGGTTGTACAGCATACTTGGCTTATGTTATCAATTCAGATACAGTTGGTAGTCAATGCAGTAAAATCCGGACAGTTTGTGAGTTTTTTGATGTATTTCCTGAAGAATTACTGGGTTTGCTGCCAGACAGAGAAGTTGAATTTGCTATTGAAGTGTACCCAGGTACGGCTCCAATTTTTATACCTCCGTATTGCATGTCGCCTACAGAACTGAAGGAGTTAAAGGTACAGTTGCAAGATTTGTTAGATCGTGGTTTTGTTCAGTCGAGTATTTCACCATGGGGAGCTCCAGTGTTATTTGTTAAAAAGAAAGATGGTTCGATGTGACTCTGTATTGTTTATAGACAGTTGAATAAGGTGACAATCAAGAATAAGTATCCCCTTCCTCGCATTGATGATTTATTTGACCAGCTAAAAGGAGCTTCGGTATTTTCAAAGATTGACTTAAGATCCGGGTATTATGAACTAAAGGTGAAAGAGAATGATGTGTCGAATACAGCTTTCCGTACAAGGTATGGTCATTATGAATTTTTAGTAATGCCATTCGGGTTGACTAATGCCCCAGCTGCTTTTATGGATTTGATGAATCGCATATTTCAGCCATATTTAGATCAATTTATTGTAGTTTTCATTGATGACATATTGGTCTATTCGAAGACAGCGGCGGAACATGATCAACATCTCAGAATAGTGTTACAGATTTTGCGGGAAAAATAATTGTATGGGAAACTGAGTAAATGTGAATTTTGGTTATCAGAAGTCGTATTTTTGGGACATTTGGTATCGGCAGATGGAATCAGAGTTGATCCGAAAAAGATAGAAGCTATTGTTTAGTGGAAAGCTCCGAAGAATATATCTGAGGTACGTAGTTTCCTTGGTTTGGCTGGGTATTATAGAAGATTCGTAAATTGATTTTTGAAAATAGCCTTGCCAATGACTAAGCTGCTATAGAAGAATGTTTCTTTTATTTGGGATGATCAATGTCAGAAAAGTTTTGAGATGTTGAAGCAAATGCTAACAGAGGCACCTGTTTTGACTTTACTAGAGTCAGGAAAAGATTTTATTGTATACAGTAATGCTTCATTGAGTGATTTGGGTTGTGTATTGATGCAAGATGAAAAGGTCATTGCCTATGCATCTTGCCAATTGAAACTACATGAGCGTAATTATCCGACTCATGATTTGGAGCTTGCAGTTGTGATTTTTGCTCTGAAGATTTGGAGACATTACCTTTATGGTGAAAAATGTTACATTTTCTATGATCATAAAAGCTTGAAGTACCTTCTTTCTAAAAAAGAATTGAATTTAAGACAGAGATGGTGGATTGAGCTTCTAAAAGACTACAATTGTGTCATAGATTATTATCCGGGAAAAACTAATGTAGTAGCTGATGCCTTAAGTAGAAATGCTGCAATTGAATTGAGAGCAATGTTTGTGCAACTCAGTATCGGAGATGATGGTAGTCTGTTGGTCGAGTTGAGAGTAAAACCGATAATGTTTAATCAGCTTAAAGTAGCTCAGTTGAAAGATGATAAATTGTTGAAGAAAATAGAGATGGTACAGTAGAAAATTTCAGCATTGATGCACATGAATGCTTAAAGTACCGAGATCGAGTTTGTGTTCCAACTAAATCTGAATTGAAAGAATTAATACTTCGAGAGGTACACGATGGTTCATTTGCTCTACACCCGGGAGGCACAAAAATGTACCATAATCTGTGAGATTTGTATTGGTGGCCCGAAATAAAAAGAGACATAGTTGAATATGTTGGTAAATGTCTTACATGTCAGCGAGTAAAGGCAGAACATCAGGTACCAAACGGTTTACTTCAGCCTATTAATATTCCTGAATGGAAATGGGATCGCATCACGATAGATTTTATTTCGAGATTACCGTTGTCAGCAAGTAAAAAGAATGCAGTTTGGGTGATAGTTGATAGACTTACCAAGTCAGCTCACTTTATAGCAGTCAGAACAGATTGTTATTGCAAAAACTTGCTGAGGTATACATCTGAGAAATTGTTAGATTACATGGTGTTCTGACATCGATAATTTTAGATCGAGATCCTTGATTCACGTCTAGATTCTGGAAGCAGTTACATGAGTCGTTGGGTACACGGCTTAATTTCAGCACTGTATTTCATCCGCAGGCTGATGGGCAATTTGAGCGGGTAATTCAGATTTTAGAAGATATGCTTCGGGCTTGTATCATTGAGTTTGAATCAGGTAGGAACATTATTTTCCTTTAGCTGAATTTGTTTACAATAATAGTTTTCAATCTAGTATTCAAATGGCTCATTATGAAAGATTGTATGGTCGAAGATGTCGATCACCTGCGTGTTGGACAGAGTTGAATGAAAGAAGAGTAATTGGGCCGGAATTTATTCAAGAAACAGAAGAAACAGTTAAGAAAATACAAGAGAGGTTAAAAGCAGCCTTTGACAGACAAAAGTCTTATGCTGATGTGAAACGACGGGATATTGAGCATTCAGTTGGGGACAAGGTATTTCTTAAAGTTTCTTCTTAGAAGAAAGTGTTGAGATTTGGCCGGAAAGGTAAATTAAGTCATCGTTACATTGGGCCGTATGAAATAGTGGAGAGAATTGGACCGGTGGCTTATCGGTTGGCTTTACCTCCAGAATTACAGAAGATTCGTGACGTTTTTCATGTTTCAATGTTATGAAGGTATAGATCAGATCCTTCTCATGTTATTCCTATTGAAGATATTGAAATTCGATCTGATTTGACTTATGAAGAAGAACCAATCAAGATTCTAACACGAGAGGTAAAGGAATTAAGAAATAAACAAGTTCCTTTAGTGAAGGTACTTTGGAGAAGTCATAAAGTGGAAGAAGCAACATAGGAACTGGAAGAAACTATGAGAGCTCAGTACCCCCATCTATTTTCAGGTAAATTTCGAAGACGAAATTTTTTTTGGGGGGAAGAAATATAATGACCCAAAATTAACGGGCACCGGAAAAACGAATCGTAGGGCCTCCGTCTTAGTAAATCGAGTTAGTAAATAATTATTAAAAATATTTGAGTGTTTAGTTTTGTGTTTAATTAAGCTTTGAACAGGAGAATTTAGTTTAACTAGAAATAATTAATAGAAAGGACTAAATTGAATAGAGTACAAAAGTTTAATTATGGAATATAAAAATATTAAGGGATTAAACTAGTAATTAAACCAAATTAGTGATATGTGTAAGATAGAGAATAAATACATGTGTTTTTACATTATTGGTACAAATGTATAACATGTATGTATTTACTTAATTATTAAGTAATAGATAATTATTTATTTATTATTATATTATTATTATTATTATAAATTATGTAATATTATGTTTTATTTATTTATTTGTGATGGTGACAAGTGTATGGTTATGGATAATACATGTGTATATGTGTGTATAATACATGTGTATTATTTTTATTTGTTATTAATTAGATATTTTATTAGTGATTATTAATTAAGTAAATAAAAGAATAAAGAAATAAAACAAAAAGAAAAAGAAACAAAAGAAGAAAGATAGAACAGAGAAAGAAACGAAATTGATAAGAAAAAGAAGGAAAGAAAAGAAGAAAGGGGAATTTAGAGTTTTGAGTTTCAAACTTAAATTGGTAAGTCAATCAAGTCCCTTCCTTGGTAATTTTGATGTTTTTGAAGCCCTAGAGTAAAGTACTCTTGAATTTATGTGGAAATATTGAAAGCTAATAGATATTTGAGTAGGGTTTATGTTGAGCAAATGATGAAATTAGGGATTAATTTAATAGAATTATTGATTTGAATTGATTTAAGGACTAATTTGTAGAATAGGCTATAAGTTTTGAGCTTTAGGGGTTAAATTGAAAGAAATTCGAAATTATGGAAAAATGATAAAAATTTAATAGTTATATTGAAGTTTTGATGCAAATTGAATAATGAAATGATGTGAATTGTTAAAAGGAAGAAGATGAATGTGTTTGGGACAAATTTGGTATTATGGTAAAAGTTGTATGGAAAGTTATTATTTTATATAAAATATGTGTGTAATTAATTAATTGTAATTATGCTAATTTTTGTAGTGAACAAGGAAACCGAGACATTTAATACGAAAGGGAAGGAAAAAGTGATCGAGGAGTAGCTCGAGAGACATCGGTTTGTATTATCATAATTCATGTTATTTATTGTTATGTGTTTAATTTTATTATATGTATATGTATGGAATTGAAATTAAGACAAGTAGTGATATTTGATTTGAATGTGATTGGATATGATTGATGAATATGTGTATATATATATGTGTGTGTGTGTGTGGAATTGTTTTGTGAATTATATTTGTATCAAGGTAAAAATGTATGACTATGTGAATTGGAAACAATTTATGCTTGAAATGAGAAAGATGTGAGAAATGTGACCAAAGTGTTAATTGATAAGTGAATTTTGAAGTGAAAGTGAAATTACTAAGTGATTTTGATACCCTATTAACTAGTCGGGATTAGTGGATATAGTTGGCATGCCATAGGATTGGAAGTGTTCAGGGTTTCTTCGGCCTCGAGTCGATGAGACACTTGGTGTGTCATAGATTTGCTTCAGATAGTTTCGACGAGGCGTTGGTCGCCACTTTGCTTCGGCTAAGCCGAAGAGACACTTGGTGTGTCATAGATTTACTTCGAACTATCCGATGAGGCGTTGGTCGCCACTCTGGTGTGTTTGGTTGGATCCGTGTATCCATCAAAGTCCGAGTCATGTTAATAGGGATAAATAAATGAAATGAGTAAGTAATTTGAATTTGATTATTTAAATTGTTTATATTTGAAAAGTAAATTGAATAATTATATGTGGTTATGAAAGGAACCAAAGGTTCTTAAATTGTTTGAAATCTCAATGATGATACATTGCATCAATTATTTGAATTATGTTGGCTTGGTATGAAATTATATGTATGATTTGCTAATTATCTATGTATGTTATGACATTGTGTTGTTGACATAAAATGAATTATGATAATACCACTGAGTATTCTCAATACTCAGCGTACGGTTGTTTCCTGTGCGCAGGTTAGGTAGAATGAAGTTCAGTCAAGCATTCGAGTCGATCCCGATCTCAGCTCAATTTTTTGGTGATGAATCTATCTTTTGGAAATGTGGCATGTACTAGGTTTGGTTTTAGCCACTTGTAAATGTTTAATATTTTGAATGTAAATATGGTTTATAAACCTTAAGAAGTTTTTGGAATGAATGAATTAATTTTTGTTAAGTTTGAAAATGAAATGAATGGTATTTGATTAAGATTTATAAGTCAATGATTTGGGCATGAGTTGGGTATGTTTAGTGGGTGAAAGTAGCTTAAAAATGGTGAAAAATCATGTTTTCACACGGCCAAGACACATGGACGTGTGCCCAGGCCGTGTGGGAAAGTCAGGCTTGCCTACGGGCTAGTGCCACGACCGTGTGTGGCAAGTTAGATCTGCCCACGGCCTGGCCCCACGGCCATGGGAGCCCCACGGGCAGACCACACGGGCATGTCTAGGCCACACCGGCGTGTGCCCCTGTTTTCAAAGAAATGTTTCCAAAGTCCTCGGTTTAGCCCCAAATCACTTTCTATACTTATTTTGGGCCCCATCGGCCCATATTAAGGACTATTTGATGGAAATTAGAATGTTTTACATTTAAACTCAAATTATATCTCGATTTTATTTGTTTATTAGTGTACGAGTCCAGTAATGCCTTCTAATCCTGTTCCGGCGACAGTTTGGGGTTAGAGGGTGTTACAATTCATATAAAAAACATTAACCTTATGACCTATTCAATGTATAATCACAATCATTTAATATATACATTCATATCTATTCAATCCAACAATGTTCATTCTAATTCAAGTTGTCATGCTAAAGTTTATCATTTAATATCCATAACATGTCATATATGTATTGTATATAATCTATTAAACTCAAATTATAGCATCATTACAACCATATATTAAATGACGTTCACAACATCCTAGGTACATGCCATTTACCAAAAACAACTATACATCACCACTTTGCTGAGTTTGGGATTGACTTAGATGCTGGACCGAAACTTATATTTCTACTAACCTGCACACGGAAACAAACCGTACGCTAAGTATATACACTCAGTGGTATTACTATAATTCAAATTCATAAATAATACAATAGAATATATATATATATATAATCAATTTTCATCTTTAATCTTCCAATAACCAATTCATTCATTAAACTAACAATGAATCTCAATAACTTGTATTCACTTAAAAATTCACAATTTATTTCACTACTTCCAATCCTTATCATTTTCACATCTCATTTCAATATTTCAATCAATTTCAATTCATCAATTCATTCCATATCAATTCTAACTATCAATTCATTCTTTACCCCTATTAACATGACTCGGACTTTGGCAAATACATAGATCTAACCAAACACACCAGTATGGCTTGGCAAATACACAGATCCAACCAAACACTAGTACGGCACCTTGTGCCTCATCGGCCTTACCGAAGTGAATTGGTACTTAGTAGCTCATCGGATTTAATCTGAAGCAATAATACGACACATAGTGCCTTATCAGAATTATCCAAAGCAATATTATGACACATATAGTGCCTCATCGACTCGAGGTCGTAGTATCCCTGAGCACTTCAAATCCTATGGCACGCCAACTATATTCGACTTATCCCTACTAGTTAATAGGATAACCGATACACTTTTTCAATTCAATTTCGATCAAATTCAAATGACTTTTCACATTTCATTCAATATACATTTCAAATAGTCACATATTTTCATCATTCAATATCATTTCTTACCTCAATTCCACTGACCGCACAAATTAATTAAAGTTCAAAAATAAATAATAACTAAATTCGAATTATAGTAATACAAACCGTGATTTCTCAATTTACTCTTCGTCGACCTTTTCCTTTCCTTTCTTAGTCGATGTCTCCAGCACGATGTTAGCTACGAAAATTAAAATAATTTACAATCATCAAAACAATATCAATTTACATAATTTACTTCAATTTTCTATTCAACTTTTTCCTTAACTTCAATTTAATCCCTAACTAAAATTATTTTCATTTCTATCACAATCTATACCTTATTTTCACTTAATTTTTACTTATAACTTAACTTAACCCTCAAATTTTCATCATAAAACCCTAATTTCAAATTTCTTACAATTTAGTCCCTATTACACAAAACTTATAACTTATTCTACAATTTAATCCTTTTTCCCAATTCTAACTTGAATTTCTATCAATTCAATCTCTAATTCATCAGTTAATTGAACATAAACTATATAAAAAATCCATTAACTTTCAAAATTTCAACATGTACCTAGTAGTATTTTGTTCTGGAATCATAAGAACTCATAAATTAAAATAAAAGGAGTTAAATTAACTTACCAAATTGAATTTGAACCTTTAAAACCCTAATTTCCTTCTTTTCTTTCTTTCTTTTTCTTTACTTCTTTTCTTTCTTTCTTTATCTTTCCTTCTTTTTCCTTTCTGTTTCGTTTTCAATGTTTCTTTTTATTTCATTTTCTATTCTTTTATTAACTAATAATAAAAATAATAATATAATATAATAATAAAATAATAATATACTTATTTATTAAGTTATTATAATATAATATATATGTTTTAAACTAAAAAAAATCTAAGATTTTTCATACTTAAACTGCCTTAACATTTAAAAATAGCATAATTACCTTTTTAGTCCCTTTAGTTTTTCTTTAATCTATAATTCAACTTTTATCATTTATTCAATTTAGTCCTTATATCTAATTACTCTTAATTTAAGCTAGTTTACCTAGCAAAAACTTAATTAACCATATAACTAGCTTCATAAATATAAATATTTATGAATCCGTTTTACTAAAACGGAAACCTGGCAATATACTTTTCTGATGCCCGTAAGTTTTTGGTCATTACATTTCTCCCCCTTAATAAATTTTTTCCTCGAAATTTACCTGAAAAAAGGTGAGGGTACTGTGATCTCATTGTTTCTTCCGGTTCCTAAATTGCTTCTTCTACACTATGACTTCTCCACAACACTTTCACTAAGGGAACCCGTTTATTCTATAACTCCTTTACCTCCCGAGCTAGTATCTCCATTGGCTTTTCTTCATAAGACAAGTCAGGCCGGACTTCTATCTCTTCCTTTGAAATGATACGAGAAGGATCTGATCGATATTTCCGTAGCATAGAAACATGATGAATTTTCTGTAATTCTAGAGGTAATGCTAAACTATATGCAACTTGCCCGACTATTTCCACTATTTCATATAGCCCAATGAAACGAGGACTCCATTTTCCTTTTGCCAACATATTACTCAATGTCTCGACATTTCAAATCTACATATGACTTTTGTCTATCAAAGGCTGCCTTCAATATATCTCGATTTTTCTTAACAATTTCCTCCGTTTCTTGAATTAACTCTGGCCTGATTACTTTTCTTTCATTCAATTCTATCCAACACACTGGTGATCGACATCTACGACCATATAGAGTTCATACAGAGCCATTTGAATACTCGATTAGAAACTATTATTATAAACAAATTCAGTTAAAGGCAAATAACATTCCCAACCTGATTCAAAGTCAATGATACAAGCTCGAAGCATGTCTTTCAAGATCTGAATCACTCGTTCAGACTGTCCATCAGTTTGTGGATGAAAAGCTGTGCTGAAATTGAGTCAATTACCCAAAGATTCATGCAACTACCTCTAAAATCTCGATGTGAATTGTGGATCTCGGTCATAAATTATCAATACAGGGATACCATGCAATCTCACAATTTCCTAAATATAAACCTCAGTAAGTTTCTGAGGTGACCAATCAATTCTAACTGCTATAAAATGAGTTGATTTCGTAAGCCGATCTACAATCACCCAAATAGTATTTTTCTTACTTGCTGATAATGGTAAACCTGTTACAAAATCCATTGTAATATAGTCCCACTTCCATTCAGGAATATTAATAGTCTGAAGTAACTTGATGCTCTACCTTAACCTGTTGACATGTCAAATATTTTTCCACATACTCGACTACATCTCTTTTCATTCTCGGCCACCTATACAATTCTCGCAAGTTTCGATACATTTTCGTCCCTCCAGGGTGCAAAGCAAATGAACTATCATGAGCTTCTCGAAGTATCAACTATTTTAACTCAGACACAGTTGGAATATAAATCCGATTACAATATCTCAAACAATCATGCTCATCAATATTGAAATTCTCTACCAAGCCACTCTGTACCATTTCTCTTTTCTTTTTTAACTTGTCATCTTCTGACTGTGGTGACTTGATTCGATCAAACATCACCGGTTTAATTCTTAACCCAGCCAATAAGCTTCCATCTTCATTGATACTAAGTTGTGCAAACATTACCCGTAACTCAATTGCTGCTTTTTTTGCTCAATGCATCAGCTAATCTATAACATAATCATAATCCCTTAAAAGCTCAATCCACCGATGTTATCTCAAATTTAACTCTTTTTGAGTTAGGAGATATTTAAGGTTCTTATAATCTATATAAATGTAGCATTTTTCACCATACAGGTAATGTCTCCAAATCTTTAATGCAAAGATCGCAGCTGTTAATTCCAAATCGTGCGTCGAGTAATTATGCTTGTGCGGTTTCAAATGACAAGATGCATAAGTTATTACCGTTCCATCTTGCATCAGTATACAACCTGGGCCACTTAAAGATACATCACTGTACACAACAAAATATTTTCCCATCTCTAGCAAAGTCAAAACTGGTGCCTCAGTTAACATTTGCTTCAACTTTTCAAAACTGTCTTAAAACTGATCATCCCAAACAAAAGGAACATTTTTTTGCAGTAGTTTCGTCATCGGCAATGTTATCTTCGAAAATCCATTTACAAATCTTCTGTAATACCCAGCCAATCTAAGAAAACTATGTACATCTGACACGTTCCTCGGTGCTTTCCACTGAAAGATTGCTTTAATCTTCTTTGGGTCGACTTTAGTTCCTTCTGCTGAAACGTGTCCCAAAAAACCACTTTTGATAACCAAAATTCACATTTACTAAGTTTACCGTACAATTATTTTTCCCTTAATATTTGCAAAACAATTCTGAGATGCTGATTATGTTCAAATTCAGACTTAGAATAGACCAAAATGTCATCAATGAAGACCACCATAAACTGATCAAGGTACGGTTAAAAAATACAATTCATAATATCCATAAAAGCAGCTGTTGCATTATTCAATCCAAAAGGCATTACCAGAAATTCATAATGACCATACCGTGTATGAAATGCTATCTTCGGTACATAACTTTCTTTTACCTTCAATTGATAATAGCCTGATCTCAAGTCTATCTTTGAAAACACAGAATCTCCCTTCAACTGATCAAATAAATCATCAATGCGAGGTAACGAGTATCGGTTCTTGATTGTCACCTTATTCAACTACCGATAGTCAATATACATTCGCATCGAACCATCTTTCTTTTAACAAATAATACTAGAGCTCCCCAAGGTGAAATACTAGGTCGAACAAAACCAAGTCTAGTAAATCCTGCAACTATACCTTTAGCTCTTTTAATTCTATAGGTGACATTCGATACAGAGGTATTGATATTAAGCTGTACCAAGATAAACCTCAATTACGAATTCAACTTCCCAATCTGGTGGTACTCCTGATAACTCTTCAGGAAAAACATCAGGGAATTCAAAAACAGTTCTGATTTTACTGTATTGGCTTTCAACAGAATCAGAATTAATAACATATGCCAAATAAGCTGCACAACCCTGATGAAGTAGTTTATTAGCCTGAATTGTTGAAATAATACGAGTTGACCTACTGGTTCGAATTCCATTTACCTCAATCTTATCCCCGTTTTCTTACTGAACAATAAACCTCTTTTTACAACAATTTAAAACTACCCCTTGCTCAGATAATCAATCCATTCCCAGAATTATATCAAAAATCTCTAAATGGCATTATAATAAATCAACAGGAAAAATTCTATCTTTTATCATTAGCGGGCATCTTCGACATATTTGATCTACTAACACCGTTTGTCTCAGTGGACTAGACACAACTATCAGTACTCTAGACATTTCAGACACTAAATTTCCCAACTCAACCAATTTTGAATTAACATACGAGTGTGAAGATCCTGGATCTATTAAAGTATAAACAAGTTCTAAATGCAATAAAAATATACCTGTTACCATATCATGTGCTTCACCTTCTTCTCGGGTTCGTACCATATAGGCTCGAGCTAGTACTCTAGCTTCTAACTGTTGAGTGGCAATATCACTTCCTCTTCTTGTACCTCCTTTAGAAAATGAACCACCTTTAACTGATCCTCTACCTATAATAGTAGATACAGATTTTTGTGATGTGACGAGTGTAGCATTCTTATTTTTTGGACAATTTTTAACAAAATGCTCAGCAGATCCACAATGGAAACAACTTCCAGTTAGTTTCTAACACTCACCCTAGTATTTCTTTCCACAATGCTCACATTTTGATATTTCAGTATCCCGTGATGGACTCTGACAGTATCTGTAGAAATGGTCATCTGTTTTTCACGACTTCTGGCACCTCTATGTGATTTGAAACTTGATCTCCAACCACATTGAAATTCCTTTGATTTTTTTGATTGTGGATTCGAACTAACAGGTCCAGACTATTTCCAGTCGATCGAGTAATTTCAGGCTTTTTATCAAGTCCTAGAACTTGATCCACCATTTTAGCTCTTTCAACCAAATCTATGAACTCAGTGATTTTGTGATATACCAGTTGTACTATCAATTCATCTCGTAAATCCCGTAGAAATCATTTACAACTATCAGCTTCAGTTGGTACAAATTCAGATGCATACCTACTAAGTCTCGAGAATTCTCGTTCGTAATCCACCACTAACATCTTACCTTGTTTAAACATAAAAAATTCTTGCTTTTTATCTTCTATATACAGTTCTTCAACATACTTTTTCTGAAATTCTTTCTGAAAGAAATCCCAACTTACTTGCTCTGTCAGTATATACCGAATCACTGATTCCCACCATACATAGGCTTCCCCTTGTAATAATGAAATAGCACACAATAAACTCTCCCGGGGAGTACATTCAAGTTGTTGTAGAATTATTTTTATTGATTCTATCCAGTTTTCAACAGTTGATGGATCGGCTTCCTTTAAACCCAAGAACTCAATAGCACCACACTTACATGATTCTTTAATTGGAGCTCGTCGAGTAGTGGGAACAAATGTTGCGGCAGATATAATACCTGCCACTCTTTAAAGGGCATTGGCTATGACTCTAAGTAATTGGGAATCATCTCATTCTCTAACATTTTCCCTTCCCACATTAGGGGGTTGATTACTTACCAGATTTACACTAGGGGTAGCCGACTCAGTTTCATCTATCTCACGATATTCTTCATCTCTGGTATATATTTCTTGATTTACATTATCCATATGTTCATCTGACATCTTTAACTATAAAACAAAATCAAACAGATATATCAGCATCTAAATCCCAACTCAATTTCGACTCAATTAAGGCATGTACCTCTAGAATCATTTTCAAGCTTGATTTAGTCTGAGAATCGACTAAACGTGAATAACTCTGATACCAACAAATGTAACTCCCCTAACCCTAAACTGACACCGGAACAAGGTTATAAAGCGTTACTGGACTTTTTAGAACATATACAAATGTTAAACAAATAATCAGCATTTATTTTACAATTAAATTATAATGTCCTTCTTATGGGCTACCAAAGCCTAAAATATGCATTAGAAACAAATTGGGACCTATTCGGCTAATCCGATAATTTCTCGTGAAACTTTAAAAATTTTTCTAAGTGCAGGGCTTACACGCCTGTGTGACTAAGGGACAGGCCTTTTTAGAATTATCCAAAGTAATATTATGATACATAGTGCCTTTTCAGAATTATCCAAAGTAATATTATGACACATATAGTGCCTCATCAACTCAAGGTCGAAGTATCCCTAAACACTTCAAATCTTATGGTATGCCAACTATATCTGACTTAGCCCAACAAGTTAATAGGCTAACCGATACACTTTTTCAATTCAATTTCGATCAAATTCAAATGACTTTTCACATTTCATTCAATATACATTTCAAATAGTCACATATTTTCATCATTCAATATCATTTCTTACCTCAATTCCACTTACTACACATATTAATTAAAGTTCAAAAATAAATAATAACTAAATTCGAATTATAATAATACAAACCGTGATTTCTTGATTTACTCTTCGTTGACCTTTTCCTTTCCTTTCTTGGTCGATGTCTCCGGCACGATGTTAGCTACGAAAACTAAAATAATTTACAATCATCAAAACAATATCTATTTACATAATTTACTTTAATTTTCTATTCAACTTTTGCCTTAACTTCAATTTAATCCCTAACTAAAATTATTTTCATTTCTATCACAATCTATACCTCATTTTTCACTTAATTTCTACTTAAAACTTAACTTAACCCTATTACACAAAACTTAATTTCTTACAATTTAGTCCCTATTACACAAAACTTATAACTTATTCTACAATTTAATCCTTTTCCCAATTCTAACTTGAATTTCTATCAATTCAATCCCTAATTCATCAATTAATTCAACATAAAATATACCAAAAAATCCATTAACTTTCAAAATTTCAACATGTACCTAATAGTATTTTGTTTTAGAATCATAAAAACTCAAAAATTTTAAGAAAAATGAGTTAAATTGACTTACCAAATTGAATTTGAACCTTTAAAACCATAATTTCCTTCTTTTTTTTGTTTCTTTTTCTTTCCTTCTTTTTCCTTTCTGTTTCGTTTTCAATGTTTCTTTCTATTTCATTTTCTATTCTTTTATTAACTAATAATAATATAATAATATAATAAAAAAAATAATATACTTATTTATTAAGTTATTATAATATAATATATATGTTTTAAACTAAAAAAAATCTAAGATTTTTTGTACTTAAACCGCCTCAACATTTAAAAATGGCAGAATTTCTTTTTAGTCCCTTTAGTTTTTCTTTAATCTATAATTTAACTTTTATCCTTTATTCAATTTAGTCATTATATCTAATTACTCTTAATTTAAGCTAGCTTACCTAGCAAAAACTTAATTAACCACATAACTAGCTTCGTAAATATTTTTAATAAATATTTACAAATTTATTTTACTAAAACAGAAACCCGACAATACACTTTTCTGATGCCCGTAAATTTTTAGGTCGTTACATCCCGTCCTACATGATCTATCACATGGGAGGTGTCTCCGATGACTTTCGAGCTTGTCCCGGATAAAGGGTTGCGTCGGAATCCGAAAGGTCATCCGTAAGTGACTAGAATCCATAATGAAATAGACATTAGGGAAAAAACCAACGGGAGGCTTTGTGGCGCGTGCAGATTAGCTGGGCATCGGAGTAAATGCCCGCGGCGAATTTACCGTATTGGACAGTTGTCGCGATCGGGTGGAAATTGTGCTAATGTACTCAATGTGGAATTTGGATATGTATTTTATAGAGTTTGTTTCAATGTATCTAATTTAAATTACAAAGTTTGTTCCAAGTTTGGTGCAATGCATCTCATTTAAATTACAAAGTTTATTCTAAATTTTTGTCCAATGCACCTAATTTTTGCATAGATGTTTTGCATGTATGTAAGTCGATAATTTATATATTAGACACCATCTCATTTAAATTTAGTAGCAAAATATCGAAAGTTTATTCCACAAGAATTGAGTTAAAATGCCTAAATATTAGTATAATTAAATAAATACAAACTTGAACATTGAAATTACAGAAGCCCTTAAAATTGATGATTTGATGGTGTGGTCCTAGGGGTAAATCGTTGTGGGGCTCACGTTGACGTTACAAATGCTCGCGGTGATCAACGTTGTCCTCAGTCAAGTTTGGAAGTGTGCTAAATATAGTAAAAAAAAACTTATGCCCTAAAGGTTTATTGAGGAGGAGTGGTGTACTACGGTGGTAATGGGCTGAGGATATCAAATGTCATCGATGATCTCAGATCGGAATCATCAAAACTGGATCCAAGAAACTCTGAATGATATTTGTAGCCTAACAAACCCTGGAAATTGTTATCGATGCCCAAGTCTGGATGATAAGAACTACCCTTAGACTTGGGCGTTAGCTCAAGTTTGGACCAAGACTTTGGCCTAGGTTCAAGCAAGGGCTCCTGCTCGAGTTTGGGTGCTGGAAGTAGATGTGAGAGTGGATGGGAGGGTTGCCCAAGTCGTGGCATGTGCGAGGCAACTAACATCGATTTCCCACCAAATAAATATTATTTCCTTATTTTGAAGTACCATTATATATACACTAATGAGGGCTCTAAATTGAAAGAAAGATCCATATGAGGTCTCCACCCCATCCGGTTGTTCCACATTGCAATATATTATTGATGCACTACCGCCCATTTCAATCCTTGTTTCGCTTTCTTATTAATTCTGTAGATCTTCCCCAATTCCACTAGGGTGTTGAGATGTACTATATGCACCCGAACTGTTACTTGATTATCTTAATACTACTCCACTGTCTGGAAATTGATAATGGGTGCATTAATGCACCACACGTGTGAGTGGATGTGAGTCGACATGGGAATAACAATCGTAATGTCTAGGAACGAGTAGGGCATCCAGATGAACCGGACAAATAATAACATTGTTCTAGTAACACAGGTCAAATAAGATAAATAAAGTAATTACATGTCATGAATAACTTAACCCTTCCCCAACGTGTGTCTCAATGATTAGACAGTATATCAAAAACCGTGTATGACCTTTTGATACCCAAATTGGTACTCCATCTACAAAAGAAGAAAATTTGTTAGAACAAATTTACACAAAAAAGTCAAATAATTGTTATAATGCTTAAATTTTATCACCTATTCACGAGTGGAAATAGATATCCTTGGTGACTAACTGATGAGAAGAAAGGTATATGATAAAGTGCCCAAGACTGTAATAATATGAACCAGCCGCCAATGTCTATGGCATAGGGCTTTGTTGTCCGACAAGGCTTGCGATACAACATAGCTAGTATTGTTGAACCCCAACTATACGAACGGACATTATGCAAATCGGTTAACAGGGTCAAGTACATCAAGTGAACCTTATTGTTTGCATCCGACATGAATACACACCCTATAATGTGCATAATGTACACTTGAGTGGCGTACATCACGTCCCACTTAGTAGTAGTACTCGGTAAATGCTTGAAATTGACCTTCAACCATGAAAACCTTAAACTCGTAAATTTTGACTTAGCATCATCGAGCGAAACTCCTAATAAGTTATAATAAAGAGCGATCAGCTCAAATATCGTACTTACGCTTAAAATCGCACTTCCATCGATTGGGAGCCCGAGTTGCAATGCAACATCCTCCAGTGTGATTGTGCACTCCCCACACAACAAATGAAATGTGTGGGTCTCCGAGTGCCACCGCTCGACCAAAATGAATATTAAATCCTATTACAAATCAAATGTTCAGATTAATAAATCTGGCTAACTCCAAGCATGGGATAAGGCGTTCATTTGGAAAATAGCCTACACCATTCACACGATCCTTCAATGTGCAGTACAGGCCCTGACAATATTAAATTACCTATTAGTTAATATAACCTAATTTAATTCTGTAAATGAATTTGCACTTTTTATAAGAGGACCCGAGAGTAACAAATAACAATTTTATTACCATTACATTGACAGTTTTTTATATGTGATTATTGTTAGGGTGGTGCCACACATACCTCTCGCTGATACTGATGCCGCCTGTCAGTGAGACTTCACCAGTGTGGTGCCATCTGTCAGAGAGGCTTAATTCACTGGTGTTGCCTATCAGCAAGGCTCCACCAAAAATACCATTTTCATATTTTGACCCTTATTTTAACCTATTTTGACTCGTATTTAACCCATTTTGACTTGTATACGGGTTTCCAGTGCTACAATGAAGATGCCTTCACCCATTAAAAAAACCATGGCTGACTTGTGTTGGAAAAGAGGGATAATGTCGCTCTTTGACACCCTCTAGCACCCTTACCATACCATTTTCGTAATTAATTGAGCTGGTATACTATTTAGATATTTATTAAATTTTTTTTACATTATATACGTAAAAAAGCCTAAATTTTAAATATTTAGTTTGATGATAGACCTGTTCGTCCGGCCCGAAGGCCCGCTCGAAAAGTGGGTTTGGGTAAAAATATAGTCCCGAAAAATAGGTTTGGGCAAAAAAAATAAGGCCTATTTTGAAAACAAGTCGAGCATCGGTTAAGACTTTTTTGGCCTCAGCCCGGCCCGAATATAAAAAAGCTGCTACTTTTTTACTATTCTTGCTGTTTTTTTATTACTTTTTTTTTCTATTTTCTTATTGTTTTTTCACTATTATGTTGCTACTATTTTGTTGTTATTGTTTGTATATTGTATAACTTTTATTTTATTGCTAATTTTGTTACTATTTTAGAAGCATTTGATTGTTAAGTTACACCTATCTTAGTGTTATTTAAGTGTATATACTTTTGTTAAATTTATTTTCAATTTATTGAAAACATTTATTTTAATATTTTTAGTATTTTTTATTTATTATATATATATTTAAAAAATTATATAAAAAATTAATACAGGCAGACTGGGCCAAACTCGAAGTTTAACGTTTTTTATTCGGATCGAATTTAGACAAAATTTTAAGCCGGCTCGACCCATGGACACTTCTAACTGGATTCACTAAAAAATTAAATATATGGAGGGTTAATTCTTAAGATTAACTAGAATTGAGATTTCTTGTCAAACAAGTAATCACGTTATTATTGAAAATATATATCTCAATTACTAGTTTGAGAAGAAGTTTAAAATCCTACGGAGAGTCGAAGAAGAGATTTCAAGTATTGTTTTTAAAAATATAATATGAATTTCCTACTTCCAAAAGAACTTGGAAAGCATACTTAGAATCCAACAACAATTTCAAAGTATTATAAATACCAAAGATCTCATTGTCTTTCCTTGTATCCTCTCTCTTCTTCCTGTTTCAATGGAGAATTCAACTCATCCCCAAGACCCCAACACAATGGCTTCCATGTATTCTTCTTCTCTTGAAGCACTTCAGCTTCCTTTAGAAAATCTCTATCTTTTCGACAATTCGTCTTTGTCTTTGAATGCTTCTTCAACTGGCCTCTTCCCTGATCCTCAACGGAACCATGGTTTAGGTTTTTCAAGGGTTGGGAGTTTTCGGTCTTGTTTGGATGACTTTTCGGGAAAATCTACGAATCTGGGTTCTTCCATGTTCGATAACGTTAACTGGTTCAATGGTTTTTCTAATGGAAGCCCTGGGTTTCAACCTATCTTCAGTTTGGATTCAGAGTATTCTTATGGTTACAGTAATTGGGTTATCGATATGGCAAAGACTGAAGAGGGATCAAAAGATCTCCAGAAAATGTTATCTACTTCAACAAATAACAATATGATATTTAGTTGGGTTTTCGACTTCATAGTGGAGTTGATGATCGATCAATCCGGTCGCTATTTATTCCAAAAATTGATTGAATCTGCAGACGAAACCCAGTTGCAAATGATACTGGAAAAGCTATTAGTTCCTCACAATTACATTTACTATGCATCACTTCTCAAATATGGAAGCTGTTCAATCAAGAAATTGATCACTGTTCTTGAGAAATCACCATTGATTACTTGTGTCATCAAAGCTTTGAGTTACAAATTCGAAAAACTGATGATGGATCCGATCGGACACTATGTGATATTCGAGTGCCTCGATGTTCTCGATTCTCAGACTAACGATCCGTTAAACATTCAAGCGATGAAAGAGTGTTTGGAGCTCGCTAGACACGAGCAAGGATCGGTGTCGATGAGCGGGTTTGTGACCCGAATCAAAGGACCGCGACGAGATCAACTGCTGAATTTGATAAGTAGGAATTCGGCATTCCTAGCACAAGATCCTACAGGGAACTATGTTGTCCAATGTGTGATACGACTCCAAAACCCTGCGATGAATGACCAAATATTCAGGAATTTGGAAGGTTACTATGTGAAATTGTCGACAACGAAAACCGGAAGTTATGTGGTGGAGCACTGCTTGCTATCGTCAGGGTTGGATCGGGTGATAAACGAGCTTCTTCGAAGTGATCGATTGGTTTCGGTCGCGAAAGATCGGTATGGAAACTATGTTGTTCAAACAGCTTTGAAAGAGAGTAAGAAAAGGGAAATTTCACTTCATGGAAGTCTGGTTGTGAAACTGGAACAACATTTGAAGTGTCTGCAACATGGATATGGAAGAAATGTTCTGTCAGTGCTGAGATCTCTGCAATAAACAAGCTTCACGTCTTTCATTTAGCTTTTTTTAGGATTATTAAGTGTTGGATTTTAGTGAAATCTTTGTTGATAGTTCCAGTATTTTTTTAGTGTAGCATCAATTCTTAGTTGGTTTTCTTTTCTTTTTTTTGTTCACAGTCATCTGTTACTTGTTAGCTATGGAGTCCCTGGTTTTGTTATCAAATGTAATGAATTTTCTTTTATTCAAAAAAAAAAAAATGTAATGAATTTTCTTCTTCTTCTTTTTTTTTTTTAAATCATAAATGCAATGGATTTTCAATAATTAATATTTAGCACACATGAATAATTTTTTTCATTAAATCCTTTGTTTGGGAAAAAAGATAAAATATATGTATTAATCCCAATTAATGTGAAATATTATGTGTTATATAATATTTTGTTTCACTCGTGTTATAAAAAAAAAACCCAAACACAATGATATTTAGAAAAAAATATTAAAAACCACTTAAACCAGCTTGTTTATGTTGAAATTTTTTTTGTGTGTATATTTTTTTAGACTTTATATAAAAATATAAAAAGATGAAGAATATCCTCATAATAATATTTATTTATTACTTAATAAAAAGAAGGTGTTTTCGGTAATTTTTTTTTTAAGTTGGAACTCGGTTGATGGGTAGCACTAATTCAATCCAACATTTATAAATTAGTATAGAAACTTAAGTAATACACTTTTGTTTTATAACCAATCATTATAATTCGTTTTACTATTTGAAATTAGTCATGTTTGAATAGAGTGACATTCAAATAAAACCCTCTTAATAATAAGGATTGACCTTGGGATTCAAACTTCGTCCAAATATATATATATATATATATATATATATATATAAATTTGAATTTCTCATAACAATGTAAAATTTATTATATTTGTATAAAAAAAAAGAAAAGAAAAGTGTCAAATAACGTATAGGTTTTATAAATTCTCACTCTCAATAAATTTTCAATTCTAAATTCGATATATCAAAAAATAAAAAAGAAAAATTGAAATTTGAATTTAAGGAATTGTAGTTCAAATTTTTCATTTAATATAAAAAAAAATTTGTAAATCTAAATTCTTGATTATCAAGATTGTTTGAATCAGACTGAACCAGTTGAATCGAGAATTAGTCAGGTATTGATATGTAGAAAGGCATTGAACCGATTAACTTGAAAATTGATTGAACCAAACAAAAAATTAGTTCAATTGACGAGAATCTGGGTTTCCAACAAGCCATTGTTACATCCATTTCATTAAGAATTGATGATATTTTAACGATATTTTCTAAGTGATAGCTAGTCCAAGATGCTGAACAACAAAGTTTGATTTTTGGAAAAGCACCATCGTTTTGGGAATGTACACACGGTAGGAAAATTACGCCAATCAATTGAGATATGGTATGCTACAAGTGAATATTTGCAACCAGAAATGAATCCTCATTTTAGGATGATTGACTAGTTTAACCCAGTCCATATAATGTCCTTTTTAGGAGCTAGAGGAAGTACATCTCAAGTGCACCAATTAGTAGGTATGAGAGAATTAATGTCGGATCCCCAAGGACAAATGATCGATTTACCCATTCAAAGCAATTTACGTGAAAGACTGTCTTTATCAGAATATATCATTTCTTGCTACAGAGCCCGAAAAGGGGGTGTGGATACCGCTTTACAAACATCAAATGCGGAATATCTTATGCGCAGACTTTTTAAAGTAGTTCAACACATTGTTATACGTAAAACAAATTGTGGCACCACCCGAGAAATTTTTGTAAGTCCTCAAAAAAGGACGCTTTTGAAAAGAATTTTTATTCAAACATTAATTAGTACTGACTTTTTAATAATTTATTTAATTGAATTGAATTCATTAATTAAACTAAAAAATCACGAAATTAATTACCTAACTGATTGAATTAACGATGGAATTCGTGCAAGTTTATCGTAACACAGAAAATGAGCATTTAGATTAAACGAAAAGGGACGCCAAATTTCTGTGATCCACTGAAGAAGAAAAAAGAGCAAAGGCATTCGCTGTTTTGCAAGTATCCCCCGAAACGCAGTTTTCTGGTATTTAGGTTACACAGCTAAATCTTGATCGTAAAAGCTGTCTACTTACTGCTTTAGTTATTGAGAGGGAAACGGAATCCCATCTTTAAAAGAATTAGCTGCTTAAACAAAAAGCGATAAAATGGTGAGATATTTTGATGAAAATCATCAACTGTTGTTGTCCAGTGTCAATTATTTTTGTAACTAAAATTAACCCTACTATATTTTGGGCATTAGACGATAAATGGCTATCAAAACCAGCTCTGCTAATTTGAAAACTTTGACATCATCCCCTTCAATCGGCGATGTAGCAATCGGTCCATCCTTCCTGAAAATGTTATGGCAATCAGCAACTTGTTTTGCTCCATCTCTAACAAACTTTACGGTATCTTGAAAAGCGTTGTTAGAAGTAGCGCGGAAGGCGTTCTGGAAATTCCCCAACAAACCATCGTAATCATTTTCGCATACCCCGAGTCGCCGAACAGCAACGGGGTCGGTCGTCTGTTTGATAATGTCGGGAATGCGACCGAGGGTATCTTGAATTTGGATAACCGCGAGTGAAGCAGAGACCATGGCAAGGCCACGTACGTCGGTCGTTTCGGAGCGAGGGTCGGTGCCGAGACTTGTCACGCAAAAGTCGTAGTCTTGGGACTGCTTGCAGATGCTTTTAATCAAGGCTATATCCGCAACGACGACTCCGTTGAAACAAAAATAGGCGATCGCTACAAAGATGGTAGCGACGGAACATAAAGACTTCAAGTTACCCATTTTTTTTTTGCGAAATAGAGATTACATTATATTATATTATAGAAAGATTGAGCGTGATTTTTCAGCTTTATGATTTTAATTTGCATTAATGGAGTTTTCCATAAAACTTTAATTGCCATCATGCACTGTTATACTGATAAAAAATTATCATACCATGTGTTCAAGATTATATATAGAGAGAGAGAGAAGATGATGAAAATCTCTTCAAAAGAAAATCTTATGAAAATAAGAATAAATTTTATAGATTTAACAATATAATTGATTTGATATCTTACATATTCTCATATTTAAAAAAGGAAACTTTAATAAAAAAAAAGGTAATAATCCTACGTAAATGATCTGATTTTTTTAATGCACTGTCATTTTAAAAAGATTTTGTATCAATTACATTATAATAGATATAAGTTTAAACTTTTTTTTTTTTGCTGAAAAAAGAAAATTTACAAAACTGAATTACATGGTTGGAAAATGGAATACAAAGATTCTTCTCTTTTTCAACTTTGATGAGTGCTGAGATTGTTTCTGGAGGGTTTCAATTAGTTGTAGGTCTTCCTTTCCTCCAAAAGCTAATTTAGCTATAAAATCGGCATTTTGATTTTGCTCCCTAGAAATGTAGCATAGGATCCAACTACTTTCTTAGGATAGGATGCGTTGTATCCTTCTGATTAGAGCAGAGTGTGAGGTCTTCAAGATACTTTCGTGAATAGCTTTAATTGCCTCTAAGCTGTCAGATTGAATTACAACCTTGACCTCGCCTCTTCGCTGGATGAGAGCAGAGTGTGAGGTCTTCAAGATACTTCTGTGAATAGCTTTAACTGCCTCTAAGCTGTCAGATTGAATTACAACCTTGACCTCGCCTCTTCGCTGGATGAGTTTTAGGCAATCAAGAATACTCCAAAGTTTTGCATCAAGGATTCAACAATTACCTAGGTATTTATTGTAACCTAGGCTCCACTCTCCATTTCTGTCTCGCAGCACTACCCCTGCAGCTACAGCCCCTAAGTCCACTTGGACAGCACCATCTGTGTTAAGGTAAGTCTATTCTCCTACCAGTGGTTCTCCACGGGTCGATTCAGTTTCAACATCCGCAACTTGTCTGCTTGCCAAGGAGAAGTGCTTGGCCCAAGACACCGAGGTTTTAATTATCTCCTCCAGGCTCCACGATTTTCCTTGGAAAATGAAGAGGTTACGATTCTCCTATATGCGCCAAGCCAAAAGTCTAAAGAGGCACGCCCAACTAGTTTCTCCACCATAAGAATTTGAGTTGACCTGTAGATTAAAAGACAACCATTTGTGCAAACCTTTATGAACTAAATTATTTTCGATTTTATACTTGTTATTAATATGTGAAGTCTTGTTAATTACTTAGTAAAAAAAACCATTATATTGATATAATTATAATTATTAAATATTAAAAATGATTAAATACACAAGTTAATTTTTTAATAATGGCCTAAATTAGTATTGATTATGAAATTATTTGCTTTTATTTTGACTGATTATATTTAGAAAATATAATATATTTTTATTTCTTTTTAAATATACTTTAATTATATTTAGAAAAGAATATAAAATCAGTTCCAATACTCTTGAATCAGTAATTGGAAAACCAAAATTACGTTTAACATTTTGGAAAGTAATGGGATTTTATACATGTTTAACATTCCCATAAAGTGTGTCCATTTAGTAAATCCCCAATTTCTGCATTACGTTTTTATTCTATATTTCTGCACTGAGTTTGTAATCCAAAAAATCTGGAATCTTTTTTTATTCAATATTTCTGCACTAAGTTTGTAATCCAAAAAATCTGGAATCTTTCATATTCAACCTTATATCTATATTATATTCCTGTAATTGATTTGTTTTTAAAAGGGATCAATCTTAAAATTATACATGAACTTTGATTTAATGTGTAATTTGATACATAAATTTTAGTTTAGTGCAATTATACACATGAAACTTTGATTATTGTTCAAATGCATAAACATGAAACTTTAATTTTGAATCAATCATACACACATAAAAAAAATAAACACATCAATTTATTTTTATATTGGATAAATATAATTACATGCATATGCAATATATAATATAACATTATATATATATATATATATATATATCAATAATTGTTTTAATAATTTATAAGAATTAGATTAAATCAAAATTTTGTGTATAAAAAACATTAAATTAAAGTTCATGTATAGCTTTAAGATTTATCCGTGAGTTAAACTATGAAATATTTATCAAATACTATTTATCAACATTTTAAAAAACATTATTTATGGTTTTTTATAATAATTTATACTGTCATTAAATTAATATTTGACAGATATAACGTTCTCAACGAGAGCTTAAGGAGCATTGCTTTGCTACTCAAAAAACTTGAAGATTATGTATGATTTTCAATTACAAGACTTGATATAATTGATAATTTATATTTAAAAAAATATAGTAGAGTGTGATACATATAACCATGTACATATAGCCGCAAAACATTACAATATGGTCCATTTCTGCAGACCCTTCTCTTTGATTAACAGAACTCGTTCGGGGATTAAAACACACATTTCCAACTCGGACACCACACCACAAGTTGGTACCATAAACTTCATCATCAAGTTAAAAAAAAGAGAAATAAAGAAAGAAAAGAAAAAAAAAAAAAAAAGCAAAACCTAATAGCTTTTATTCCTTAACCTCTCTAGGGAAAAGGACATTGCTTACTTTTTCTCTACAGCTATACGTTTAGTAGTAGTTTTTTTTTTTTTTTGGATCGTTGTTCTTCTAAAACAGAGCTGGCCATGTTGTTTATTATTAAGCCGCTGATGGGGCCGTTACGTATTGGACTGCACCAGCTTCTGAGAGTGCCACCAGGAACGGCTGCATGTTCACCGACTCTGCCGCCTCTCCTTCACCAATGGTTGGTTTCTCGTAATCAAGAGACTCGTCGTTGTAAATATCCCACCATTTCTGAACCAACACCTTCACGTCTTCTCTTTGCATGTTCTCTTCTTTCCCTGTGTACCTCCATGGCTTCGATCCCTGTTAATAATTTTATTCAGTGACCGTTATGATACAAAATATATATGTATCTATAGACGTCGTTGGTTAAACTTCTTACCGCTGCACAGTAGTGAACAACCTTCACTTTGTCAAGCTCCACGTTCTCGGGATGACGCCATAACATGGCGAGAACCAGATTGTAGACCAAGGGAATTGGCTTGTAAATGTCCTTAAAGTACATGTTCAAAAAGTCCTGCTCGGCAAATGGGGTAGGAGGGGTGATTTTAAGAGTAGCCAAGAGGTTTTCATAGGTGGTAAGACTGGGCTCAAACACAAACATGCCAGCATTGAAGTAAAGTGCAGGTGGCTGACCCATCTCGGCGGGCCACTTGACCTTGTCAGGGCACTGTTGGCAGTAACCGATCTTGAATTGTGGGGTATGACTCCACGTTTTCTCACAGAAACAGTCCATTACTGCGTAGAATTGCTCGTCAGGCAAGTCGAATAGGTGATCAATATTCTCATACACCTGAATATCCCCGTCCAGGTATATCATCTTACTGTACTCCACGAACTGCACCCACCAAAATTAACACCGGCATTAATGGAAAATAAAAAAAAACTATACACCTAAAATTCAAACATCATGCAAAGATTTAGCACGAGAGGCTGCCATGTGTTGATTCAGTGTGACGTACCTTCCAAATACGTAGCTTGGAATAGTTGATGACGTAGTAAGCCATGGCGAACTGGGTCTGATTCTCGGGCGGGTAAACTGGTTCGATCGCTCGGACGATACACCCCTGGTTCTCCAGGATCCGCCTGTGCTCCTCGGGAACGTCGGGCAAGACGGCAACCACTAAAGGGTATGTGGATTTCACCTTCCTTAACCCTTTGGCTAACCCTACAACGCCTTTCACGTAATCTCCATCGCCAGCCAAGAAGGTAACGTAAGCTCGCTTGGGCAAGGTGACTGGTTTAGCCAACACAGTTGGTTTAACACCTGATTGAACCAGTTCAGGAGCCATGACCGTGTGTGTTACTTGGTGAGATATATAGGATGGAGATTGAGATCACTGAAGGAGGACTGAAGAGAGCTCTTACGGTTATAAGCTTTGCTTATGGAGTTAATTTCTTTGTACCATTAGAGACTGCCGAAGGGTGTTTAAATAGAAGCTGAAAATATATTGTTTCATACTTTAATTTCTGGTGATAATTTGATGTGTGCCATACACGTGTCCTAAAAGATGATCCAATGGTGGCAGCGTTGATTCCGAGAAGGTTCTAGACATGGACCTAGCTTAGTGGAAGATTCTAGCTAGCTAGAACCATCTTTTACCATAGTACTAACTAATTTTTTTTGGTTGGACAATGGAGAGAGAGTTTTAATCACATGTGATTGGCATGCGGATGGGCAAGAGGTATGGTTTTTTTTTAAAAAATTAATTATGATAATTTATAAAATGATAATTAAATAATTATTTAATTTTATTTTTTCATTATCAAGTGAAAACACTTAAAAATTTGAGATAATTGAGTAATAAAAAAAAGATAAAATTTTCCTTTTAAAATTGTATCCAATCAAATCAAATCTATGATAATGAAATCAAGGGCATCCAATCAAAACTCAAGTATCCAAATATAGTAGGGAGATCTGTATTTCTTTGGTAAATGTAATTTAGTGGGAAATAATTAAAATTTCCGAGGTAAAAGAAAAGCGGAAGCAGAAACACTGTGATTTGTGCCTTGCTTGGTGTTGGGATGTGGCAGCAAGATTCTGGACCAAAATCAAAGCCTTGAATCATGTAGAAGAATCCTTCTTTTTCAACCAAATGGTATATGTAACCCTAATAATAAATCAACTTATAATATAGGTGCATTAATAGAGGAAAAAACCTCTCTTTTATTGGTAGAATCATGAAAATTCGAGAGTTATGAAGAAGGAGATTTTGTTGATTTTTGACACCTAAATGACAAGTGCATACTTAATATTAAAACAATTAATAATTACCCTTATAAAATATTTGTAAATGCCATATGTTTTTAATAGGTAATTAGAATGATTAAGGCGATGGGCATGTGAAAGTGGCTCTAATTGGTGCAATTTCCACGTCCATTAGTACCATGATTCAATATTTATTCTTCATAAAATGTTCCTACTATTACAAACTAAAATCTTAATTTTTGTCTCCTTTAATTGCTCGCCTTCGCCCTGATTGAGGTTACTTTACTATCTAAATTCTAGAATTTGATGCTTATGGTCGATCCCTCTAATGTAATATGTATCTTTTTCTTTTCTTTCAATAGTTTTAAGTAACTGTCAATCCAAACTTGCCTTGGATGATTTTTGACATTTTTAATTTAAAGTGGGTTATGTTTAAGTTATTTTAATTTAAATCTCAATATATTTCAATTATAAATTTGGTTATGTTTTATACATTCAAATATATATTATTTATATTTATCATTATAATTCTACTTCCACTTATCGAATCTAAATTGTCCTTTAAATTATAGTACTATGTTATCAATTTTTTTATAAAAAAAAAAAACCAATGATCTTTTAAAGAACATAAAGAAATTTGTGAATTTTACAATGTATATTTTAAAGATATTGTCTTTTTTTTTTTTTTTTGTCTTTTGTTAAATCAAGTAAATTAAAATTGAAAGTTCAAGTAAATTTTGAATGAGAAATGATATTTTAGTTGAAATGATAAATTAAAAATTTTTTAAATTTTGGTTATTGAAATCATATATGTATAAATTAAGTGTGAATGAATTAATTTTAGTTGAATCAATTATTTAATTCAATATTCGTAATAGTTAACTTTAATAATAATTTTTGATATAAGATAATGTTTGGTCTTTTCCAAAAACTTGATGAATTGAAAAGTAATTTTAATATTTAGTATTTCGAAATTTATTATTTTTTGAAATCTATTTTGTTTAGAAGTCTCGTGAATATGACAATATAATTTACATGAAAAAGTTACCGAATTAAGACAACGGAGGAATCTCACTTTTGACTGCATAGGAGGTAAAGTGAAAGAGATTTTCCTGTTCCTCTGGGCCTGCGTGCTACAGTTAACATGCATAATTTTTAATTTTTATTAAAGTGGGAAGGGTGGGGCCCAACCCCAGCACTGAAATAATTAGTTTACCATGTGGAAATTGGGTCCCAGCTTGTTTGGTGGTTAATGTTTCACCAAAGCTCTGTTTCGTTTGTCATGTCACTCCACGTGGCACCTTCTCCGTAACTTTGAATCACCGACATGTTTCTACCACATCGGTTAAGTTAGGAACTTCATATTTTTGTCGGCGCAGTCTTTAGGTAAAAATCCATGTTATACTACAAAGCCAGTGTTAAAAGGATTAAATATTTTAGCTTTCACAAATCAACTTTTAAAATTTTACTTTTGGATAATTTCATTTTATATCTAAATGTATAGTATTTTTAATATAACGTGTCGGATTGAATTTAAATATTATATTAATATGTTTTAAATTTGTTTATGTCTGATTTGATCTAAAAAATAAATTTAATATTTTACTTAAATATATTCATTGTGAATAATTAACTTAAAATCATTTTAAACTCATACCATATTTATAATTTTATATATTTCGTTTATTAAAATTTAATATATAGACATTTTAATATTTTTTAATGTTTATATTATATTATTATATATTACTATAAAATCAATTTTTTTATATCATAAATTATATAATATATAAAAATAAAATAAAATATTATATTATAAACATAAAAAAAAAATAAGTTAAGTCAATTTCGAACTTTAAAAAATTTAAACTCAAATCTAACTTATTTCTTAAAACCTCCAAATTTTAAAATAAAACTTTCGACTTGAAAAATTAACTCGACGCTTAAATAAATTTAATATCATTCACTTATAATATTTTTTCACAAATGAATATTTAAAATCATATATATTTTTTGTTAGCATACTTTTTAAGAAAACTTTTTTCAACCTAAAAATTTCTTAACTAACTTATTTTTTCATAAACACATTCCGTAAATTCTTGTCGTTCTAGGCAGTGTATTTGTCGGTGTACTTCACTCAATAGTGGTTTTTTTTTATAAAATTAATCTGAAAAATTTAATTAATTATATAAATCACTCATTTTTTTATTAAACACATAAATAACTTAAAATTTATAGTGAAAGTTGGTGGAGCCAAAAAGTTTGGCGCCACCAACATGCCACATCAACAACCAAGATAAAAAAAAATTAATTTTTTGATAGAGTCATGTAGAATAACACCACATGTATAAATATTAGAGAAATACTATAATTTTTGAAAAAAATAAGGGACTTTGACAATGATTTTTTATTTTCTGGTGAAGCCAAATAAATTGACCTCACCAGTTTCCAAACTGCAATGTGATTTTTTTAAAGTTTTTTAAAATTTTAAATATATTAAAAATTGTTCAGTATAATTAATTTTAAAATTTTAATATATTTAAAATTTTAATATAGTTAATATATATTTTTTAATGGGTAAAGATAAAAAAAAGATTTTCTTAATATATTTAAAATTTTAAAAAAATTTAAAAAATTTAAAAATATTAAAAATGTTAAGTATAACCAAAATTAAAAATTTAATATATTTTAAAAAAATTAAATATATTAAAAAATGTTAACTATAATCAATTTTAAAATTTTAATATATTAAAAATTTTAATATATTCAAATATTTTTTAAAATATATTAAAATTTTAATATATTTAATATATTTTTTAATAGGTAAAGAAAAAAATATTTTTAATATATTTAAAATTTTAAAAAAACTTAAAAAAACTTAAAAATATTAAAAATTAAAATATGTTAAAGAAAATGTTGAGTATAACTAATTTTAAATTTTTAATATACTTAATATATTTAAATATATTAAAATTTTGAACATATTAAAAAAAATTTAAGTATAACCAATTTTAAACTTTTAATATATTTAATATATTTTTAATAGGTAAAGATAAAATTTTTTTTAATATATTTAAAATTAAAAAAAACTTTAAAGAGAAAAAAAAAACCTTATTGGAAAAAGGGGTGGGCAACTTTGGAAACTGGTGGCACCAATTTATTTGGCTCCACCAAAAAATGAAATTTTTTTTAAAGTCCCTCTATTTTTCAGAAATTATAATATTTATTTTATATTTATATAGGTGACGTAATTTTAAATAGTTCTACTAAAAAATTGATTTTTTATCTCGGTTGTTAATGTGGCATGTTGATGATGCCAAGCTCTTTGGCTCTACCTGCTTTCATTGTAGATTTTAAATCATTTACGTGTTTAATTAAAAAATGAATCATTTGTATAATTAATTAAATTTTTTAAGTTAGTTTTATAAAAAAAATCCCTCAATATTAATTCACTTTTATTTTTAGGGTTGAAAAATATTTTTGAAAAGTGTTATAAGAAATTGGTGTGAAAAATGTAGTTTATTAATTTCAAATGTTTAATATTGCTATTAAAACGTGCTTATTAAAAAGTGTGATAGAAATTTAAAATATTCTTTTTAGATATAGCGTTGGAAAGTAAAAAAAAATAGTTATTTTAAATAATTTAATTTAATGATATATTAAATGTAAATTTTAAATACATTTTAAGTAATTAATGATTAATTAGGTAAATATGTTGAAATTTTTTTCAACATATGTCTCTTTTAAAAAAAAAAAAAAGAGACTAATTTTAGAGTGAGTGTGTGAAAACATGTTCAGTTGGATGTGTTCTCTATACAATTGGTAGGAAAGCGCTCCTAGTTATTAAAATTTTCAAACATATAATAATTACATAATGATTTGAAATTTAATATTTTTTAGATAACCAAATTTATAATTGTGTACTACAGTTTGAATGGATGTCATACATTGATTTAACAGTCGTAGAATACATCCCGTCTAAAAATTTGACAATCAGAGTATATAGGACGCGAATATGCCATTGGTAGTTTACGCGATGATGGAGATGGACGAATTCGATCGAGTGATGCGACAATTTGGGTAGAGACAAAATGCTCCTCCACCGTAAGACATTGAAACACCACACAAGCTTGATTTGTGGGGGAAAATCAACAAAAATTGGTGAGAATTCCACAAGAAATATATTGACATTTGAGATTGTAGGAACGAATTCATACCCATGCGTGAAACTTTTTTTGTACCGGAAATAACAACCTTTGCAAAGTACATGCCATGGTTTAGACACCACGAGAAGTCATATAAACTATCAGTAGAAGTGAGGAATACGAAAATTCGTTCGAAGAGGTTACGACGATCGCTCTGAAATACTAGGTCTGGACCACGTGGCGACGAGTTTGTCATCGGCTCCAACTCAATAAAGGGCACGGATGTTTGCACCACATCCTGGTCAATTCCCACCATATTTTCCTATTCTTTTCACTAATCTCATGTATTTTACACAAGCACCACATTATGCACCATCGCAACACCCTGCATCTACACCTTCTTTCATGTTTGATTTTTGCAGCACCTCTATCCCAACATATTACGCCTCGATGACAATATCGATGCTGACACCAATGCCGAGTATCAGCCAAAAATAATGATTCCGAGATATTATCTGCAATCAGCTTATGCAACACCGTACACTTATCCGTTGATAGTGTCGCAAACAACCCCGCGCCATTATTTTACCGAAGTTGCTCATCTTTGTAACCATCTTCTCCTAGAATAGAGGTGACACGATAGGAGGCTAGGATGACACCGTACTCAACCACGGAGGAAGGAGATGAAGATGAAGACGAAGACGGGGGTCGAGGTGAATATGAATACGATAAAAAGGAAGAGCTGAAACCCCAACTTGTATGAATATATCCTACCCGCAACCGTCACTCACCATCTTGTGGTACACATTCTGCTCGACGATGCTGATGATGTTGTTTTCCTTTAGTTTTATGATGTAAATATATTTGATATCAATAAAATATTATCCTTTTTTTAGTTTTATGTTGTAACTTATAATTCATTTTGTTAAATTCTAATGTATATTGTAGACAAATTTTCCATCCATAATATTTGATATCAATAATTTAATGATACTTTTATAAAATATTAAAGTTAAATTATTAAAATGTAAAGCAACTTATAATTTAATAATATTAAATAAAATAAACCCAAAAAGTAAATTCGATATGTTGAGAGAGAGCCTCAACTTACTCATTACACCTAGTTTATACTTATTCGTTATTTCACCATGGAATACAAAATAGTAAATGGGGTAAAAATTATCTATCATTTAATTTCTATAGAAAATTCAAAATAAAACATGTAACACCCCTCTCCCGGTCCAGTCGCCAGACCTAAGCTATAAGAAGCTACCATAATTGACAGAACAGTTGCATACAAAATTTTAAATCCAAAATTTAATTAAACATTGAATTATCTCACACATATACACAAATCATGTTTTACAAACAAATCCAAGTCTAAATCGAGCTTATGAAAAATCTAATGTTGACTCGAGATCGAGCAGAAACCATTTCTAAATTAAAGAAAAGGCATGTAACATTCATCCGATAGGCCGAACGACTGACCCTATGAGAATGTGTTATTTATTTACTTGGAATTAGTATAAATTGAACATAAAAGAGTGTTGAAATATCTATATTTTTAAAGTTTACAAACTTATCCTATATAAGTCAGGCTACGGGGTGACGGTGGTTTATACGGTCACAGGTTGAAGTTTAAGTAAAAGTCCCGGTCGACGATTGTTATGCGATCACGGATTAGAGTATAACTTCGGGTCCAGTTGATGATTGTTATGGGGTCACGAGTTCAAGCTTTTTGGATACCTGAAAATGATGCCTTATAAATACCATAAGTTTGAGAGCATGATCATAGGGAAAAACTGAAGATATAATTAACTTATTATTTGTCCCCATATCCATCAAAAGCAGTGTCTTCAACCTCCATCTTATCCGAAACCTAAGACTGAGTTCAAGGAAAGAGGACTCTCATGGGGGATCTGTTGTGACGGTGGAAACATTCGCTCTCCCCCTAAGAGTCCTCTTGTATCCAACTCGGTCTCGGGCTTCAGATAAGAAGGAATGTTAAAGTACTACCTTTGGTGAAGATAAAGAAAAAACTTACGTTGATTTACACAAAAAAGCCTCTTTGTTTTTCCCTATGATTATGACTTCAATCTTATGTATGATGTTTATAAGCCACCACATCTAGGTATCCAAAAAACTTGAACTCAAAACCACATAACGACTGTCAACTAGTCTCTCGAGTTATACTCTAACCTATGACCGTATAACGACCATCAATTAAGACCTTTATTGTAACACCCCAAACCCAGCCTAGATGTTATGGCCGAATCTGGAAGTGTCACATGAAACGGGGTTGAAAAACTTTGTTGTCAAGTTAAAACCATACTAGTTCGTTAACCCTCATAGCTTTTATTCATTCCAAAACTCTTATTGTAACACCTCGAATATTGGGCCTAGAAGTATTGGGCCTTGGTTAAGTTTTGGATCCTAGCTTAGTATTTTTAGGAATTTAATTTTAGCCTTGTAGAAGGTTGGAAGTGGCGTGAAGATGGACTCAAAGGGGAGTGTTCAGGAGAGATTTTTAAGGTGGAAATAATTGAGAGAAAATAGGAGATTGAGAGAGAGAGGGAGTTGGTACCGAATGGGATTGCAAGGGAGGCTTGAATCAGCTTGTGCCTATTTAAAGGAATGCCGAATGTGCATGAGGGTTTGGGTTTATTTTGCTGAATTCATTCTATTTCCAACCTCTCTTCTCCCTTTTCATTCTTTTACCAAATTCCATTAAGTTTCTTTGTTTCTCAAAAAGCCGAATATCATCATTGATTTCTTGAAAGCCGAATACTCATATCTCCCTTGCCAATTTCTTTTCCTTCATCACTATTCATCTTTGATTACCATCCTTAAGTTAGTTTTGAAAAGCTGATTGCTTAAACAGCAGATATCTAGGCCGTTAGTTTGAAGGCGAGTTTCGATAAGTGTCTCATTCTCAATTTCAGTTTCTTAAGGGGGTGGCCGAGTATATGTGTAGCCTATAAGGGCGACTCGTGTGGAAGACGAGTCACCTGATTTTGATAAAATATATGTGTTGATGCAGATCTAAGAATACTTGAGACTATTTGCTAAGGAAGGCTAGAAAAGCCAAAAGTACACGGTAAGGTTACGGTAAGGCTTCGGGATTTGATAAAGTTGTAGTTTAAGGGATAGAATTGATTCGAAAGTGGTTTTGATTGTAGGTCGAGGCTAAGGATAGTGTAGTGCGAGTCGTCAATCAGGTGTGTACATACACTACACACACGAAAATCAGCAAAAGTCGAAATCCTAAAATCCCGAATGGGCCTGACGAACTTGTGGGCCCAAAGTGGCAAAATTGTGATATGAAATTGTATGATGAATTGACATGCATGATTGTATGATTGGATTTGTGATCGGGCCTAATGGGATACATAAGCATGTTTGAGACTTAGTGGATTTAATGAATATGATTAGGCCTAGTGGGCCTTATGGGATTGTAGAAATGCATGCTAGGGTTTTTATGGACTATAGGCCTAGTTTTGATCTCTCAAATTTTACATAAGACTTAATTAAATAATTAAACATGTCCGTGGACAAGTCGCTAGACTAAGGTGTTGCAATGGATGTGTGCATGTCTAGGATTGGATCTAGGAAGAGCTTGGTACTTAAGCGGTCCGAGTGACCCACCTCCTTTTCTCTTGAATCCTACCTAGTGCATAGTGTCTGTTCACTTTAGCCGTGAGGACTTGTTGATGGGCCAGAATCCATAATTAAAACCTGTACCATTAGGAAATTACGAAAATACCCCTCTAGGGTAAAATTACTAAAATGCCCCTGTAGAGTAGAATTATTATAACGCCTCAAAGGGTAGAGTTACCGAGACACCCTTGTAGGGTAAAAATTACCAAAATACCCCTGGGTAGTGAAATGACTAAAATACCCCTATGTGTTATGAGTGTGACTGGTGTATGTTGTATGTGACGATGATGCATTCATGAGATATTATGTTACATGTGGGCTGGGTTTTGATTGGAAGAAGTGTATATGAAGGTCGCACGGTCGCTTGACGACTATGGACCCAACGAAGGCTTTTGAGCCACGAGCAGCTTGCTGTAACGTTTGAGTAGTGCCGCAACCGGTGCTACCTTTGGAGTGTAGAGGATGGGTGGGTTGATGTAGACATCCCCATAGGTGTGTTGGGCTGGTACGGGTGGTGTGTAGTGGTTGGATTTGGGATGGGAACATTTGCATTCATGAAATTCTAATATGATATGAGGTCAATGTGGGCTAAGGCCCAGACCACCGATATTGATTAGGGCTTAGGCCCAATGTGATATGTGCATACTGCATTGATTTGATTGCCAAGGGTCGTATACACTGAGTTTCAAAACTCTCACCCTTATTATTAATATTTCAGGTGATCGACAATAGACGGCTCGATGTGGGAGTGGACTCGAAGATAGCCACACTACAAGTTTCTTAGGAATTTTCAATATAGATTTAAATGAATTGTTTCCTTTTAATTACTTAGTTTATTGCTTTATTTTCAGTTGATGTAATAAGGCCTTGTGTCTCCAATGTGATTGTATTTAGGGTTATTAATGTTTCAACTGTCTAGTTTTACATTTAGATAAATTTCTCAAATTAAACGTGGTTTTCAAATAACATTATTATGTGGGCGTTTTAGTTTAAATATGAGCTTTCATTTTGGACTAAACATGAACTTGAATTTCTAAATCTCAAACTTAAGTTTGTAAAAACAAGTAAATTTTCTACCGAACATGTTTTTAAATGAATAAAGTCATTTTGAAAAATAACTCTTTCAATGTGACATCGCCAGATTCGGCCATAACGTCTGGGCCGGGTTTGGGGTGTTACACTTATTCAGTTACTGGCTTAGGGGTAAAACTTATTTGCAGTGGAAGCTTTTAAAATTGTTGTGTTTAGGAAAACCGTTCGAAATTTTTAGAAAACCTTTGCTTTTGGAAAATCTGAGTTTTATCGAGTTTATAGTCATGAAATCATAAAACACAATCAAACCCAAATTTAAACAACAGTTCAAAAAGTCCAAATTTTACATAAAAGTACCTAGAAATGAATAAAAATTAAAGTAAAAACCATAACCGAATTTAGTCCTTGTCATGTGGTCACCGTTGAGTTCTCTGCTATACCGATTCACCTAAGACTGTGGATTACGTGTACAGATAAAATGGAAAGGAGTGAGTTTACGTAAACTTAGTGTGTAACCCCACAGAATTAACCATGCACACATACAGAAAATCAGATCTAGATAGATACAGAATCGGGCCTAAGCCCATTACAAACACAGATGCAAATTCGGGCCTAAGCCCATCTTAGATACAAATATAAATGTGCAAATTAGAATCAAAAATTAGAATCCTACCCCCATCTTTTACACACCATCTCCGTCTATCCCTACACATTATGTGAGTTTAAAACACTCACCCAGCCCTACACACCATATTATACCGATGCAGCACATAACAGATATAATGCAACCATGCTGCCAGATATTAGGCGTAAATTGCCTTTTAGAACACTTCTTCCAATATATATCATCCCATCCCCAATATCAGATACAAAAATATACAAATACAGATAAACAGACTAACATGCTCACATACTTACATACAAGCGAACATAGATAGCAGATAAGCAGATAATAGTGCAAGTAGACATGCATCAACATCCTAATCAGATCAGAATATCAAAAATCAGATCATACAGTTTAGGGTTTATTTATCCCTTACCGTTCCTACAGTAGGCCCACAGTCATTTGGAATGACCCGTGTAACCCTAGGGAAAAATTTTGATAAATGGGCCCACACGCCCAGATTGACCTTGCCCATGAGGATAACACGGCCTGGCCCAGAATCCGCACACCCGTGTGGCCTACACGCCTAATTTGGCCTAGCCCATGTGGCTCACATGGCCACACTCCGGCCATCACATGACCGTGTCTTGTGCATGGCCTGGCCTTTGTCAATCACACGGCTATGTCGTCGCACACAACCTACCACACGGCCGTGTGGTATCGACAGTGAGGTTTTTCAGCTTTCACCAATTTTTCTTTTTTTGCATTTTGGGTTACACACCTAGTATCGTTTTGATGCTAAAGCAATCTCGAACCTTCCAAAACCTAATACAGATCACCAAACATCGATTTAGTGGGCAATGACAACAAAATCAACAACTAAAGTCAATAAGAACCCGACTTACTGCTGATAACGAAACACTTCTAATGCGTACTAACTCGCTGGAGTGCAAAATTCTGCTCCAGAGTCCATTCTTAACCATGAAGTTCCATTGATTAATCTCTAAAATCCCCAAACCAACAGTTAAGAAAGGAGTAAGGTTTTACTTACTAGCCGAAAAGAACCAGGAACGGGAGTAGCGACGATTGAACGAGAAATTCTAACAGAAAATCAAGGAAGATACAAGAATTGAAAATGAAAGACGAAGAAGAGAAGAAAAACGTCAGAAAAACAATTTTAGGGAAACAATAGAAGCTAAACGTCAGATTTCTTAGAGGAGTGAGAAAATCTTTTAGCAAAAAGAAAATAAGAGAAAAATAAAATGACAGCTCCCAAATCCCCCAAATCACTCCTCACTAACCCACCAAATCCAACTACTCAAAATACCTCTTCAGCATAACTCTAACCAGAAACTGAGCAAAAATAATACCCTTGCCTACGTAGGGATTCGAAGACAAGACCTTCAACAAACTAACACTCAACTTAACCACCAGACCAACAAGCTGATTCTAATATCAAACAGCAACAATTAAACATAATTCCACTCCTCAAAAGTAAGGCTTAGGTCAAAAAAATAACAAAATTTACTGATGATTGGGACCTCACACACACACCCAGAATACATAACCATTGAAGCAGATAGATATTTGTGTCAAACGATTACAGAAACTTAGACAAATTATTTGAGGCGTTACAACTCTACCCCATAAAAGAAACTTCGACCTCAAAATTTACCTGATCAGAATAGATGAGGATACTACTTATGCATCTAGTCCTCAGGTTCCCACGTGGTCACCTCAGTGCTATGGTTCTACCACAACACTTTCACTAGTGGAATGAAGTTTTTCTGTAAAACTTTAACATCGCGATCCAAAATCTGAACCGACTCCTCTTCAAAGGTAAAATCTGGTCTAACTTCAATTTCTTCAATAGATACCACATGAGATGGATCAGACCGATATCAGCTCAACATTGAAACATGGAACGCATCATGAATACGGTTCAGTTCAGGAGGAAACTCCAACTAATAGGCAACTAGTCCTACACCTTTCAGAATCCGGTACGGCTCAATAAACTTAGGGCTCAGCTTGCCCTTACGACCGAACCTCAAAATCTTCTTCTATAGAAAAACTTTAAGAAACACCAAGTCCCTCACAGAGTACTCAATCTCACGCCTCTTTAGATCTGCATAAGATTTCTATCTATTAGAAGACGCTTTCAGACAATCCTGAATAAGTCTAACCTTATCCTCGGTTTCAAAAATTAACTCAAGACCCAAAACTCGACATTTACCCAACTCTATCCAACATAGTGGAGTACGACACTTATGACCATACAGAGCCTTATAAGGTGCCATCTAGATGCTAGACTGGAAGCTATTATTGTAGGTGAACTCGGCTAACAGCAGGTAATCCTCCCAGCTATCTCGGAAATCAATCGCACAACTCTGAAGCATATCCTCCCCTTTCAGATTGACCATTGGTTTGAGGATGGAACGCAGTACTGAAGTCCAACCTTGAACCAAAGCCTCGTGCAATTTCTTCTAGAACCAAGAAGTGAAGCGAGGATCTCTATCGGAAATAATCGAGACAGGTACCCATGCAATCTTACTATCTCAGAAATATACAGCTTCACTAACTTCTGAAGAGAAAAGTCTATCCGTACTGGAATGAAGTGAACAGACTTGGTCAATCGATCCATGATGACCTAAATAGAATTCTTCTTAGTGGGTATCAAGGGCAACCCACTAACCAAGTCCATCGTTACTCATTCCCATTTCCATAAGGGAATCTTAACTGACTGTAGCAAACCCAAAGGTAACTGATGCTCAGCCTTAACCTGCTGACACGTCAAACATAGAGTAATGAAGTCCGTAACCTCACGCTTCAAGCCTAGCCACCAATACAATTCATGAAGATCACGATACATTTTATTACTGCCGGGATGCATTGTCTATGGGTTACTGTGCGCCTCTCTCAGAATCGACTGTCTCAAATCCACATCATTCGGCACACAAATCCAACCTAAAAAACACAACACACCATTAGAGTTTAGCCCAATATCCGAAGTGCTACCACTCTCCACCTGACGAAATTGCAAACCTTGATACTCATTCTCCAATTGCTTAACCCGAATCTGATCAATCTATGTTGGCTTCACTTGTAACTCAATTAGCAGACTCCCATAATCAAACAGACTAAGTTGAGTAAACATTGCCTTCAGATCAGTCATTGCTTTCTGACTTAGAGCATCGGCCACCATATTGGCCTTACCAGGATGGTACTCTATCGTATAGTCATAATCTTTAAGCAGCTCAATCCAGCGACGTTGCCTAAGGTTCAACTCCTTCTGAGTAAGGAGATACTTGAGGCTCTTGTGATCTGTGTAGATAACATACCTCTCACTATATAGATATTGACTTTAGATTTTCAACGCAAACACTACTACAGCCAACTCGAGATCATGCATCAGATAGTTTTTCTCGTGTGTCTTAAGCTGACGGGACGCATAAGCCACAACTTTTCTATCTTGCATCAATACACATCCCAAGCTAACGTATGATGCATCACTGTATACCACAAACTCTTTATTGGGTTCAGGCTGTAGAACAGGAGCCTGAGTTAGAACAGATTTGAGCTTCTCAAAGCTTGTTTATTGCGCATATGTCCATACAAAAGAAACCCTCTTTAGTAGAAGCTTAGTTAATGGAGCTGCGATCAAGGAGAATCCTTCCACAAATCACTGATAATAACCCGCCAAACTTAGAAAATTGCGAATTTTAGATATATTATTGGGCTATTTCCAATCCAAACATCCTTAATATTTTTAGGATCGACTTTAATCCCCTCAGCAGAAACTAGTGCCCCAAAAAAGTCACTTCACGTAGCTAGAATCACACTTATTGAATTTAGAGTAGAGTTTTTTTCATGGAGGGTCTGAAGTACTACTCTAAGATGCTGATCATAATCATCTTCAGTCTTATAATACACTAATATATCATTGATGAACACCACGACGAACTGATCCAGAAATGGTTGAAACACACAGTTTATCAGATCCATAAACGCTGTTGGAGTATTTGTCAGTCCAAAAGGCATAACTAGGAACTTGTAATGTCCACAACGAGTCCTAAATGCAGTCTTATGTACATCAGCTTCTTTAACCCTCAACTGATGATACCCAGAATAAAGATCTATCTTCAAAAATAAAGAAGCTCCTCGAAACTAATCAAATAAGTTGTCGATCCTCGGAAGTGGGTACTTATTTTTCACGGGCAGTTTGTTCAACTGCCAATAATCAATACACATCCTCATGGTCCCATATTTCTTTTTGACAAATAGAACTAGTGCTCCCCATGGAGACACACTAGGACAAATGAAACCATGATCCAAGAACTCTTGAAGTTGAACTTTAAGTTTTGTAAGATCTTTTGATGCCATACGGTAGGAAGCGATAGACACCATAGCTGTACCCGAAAGAAGCTCAATCCAAAATTATACTATTCAATTTGGAGGTAAACCCGATAACTCTTCAGGAAAGACGTTCGGAAAATCCTTCATAGTTCTAATATCCCCCAAAGAAGTGAAGATTACATTAGACAGATAATCCCGATGCTCGCCGATTATTACCACCTCTTCATCACCCCTAGTCCTCATAACGACCCTCTTAGTCACACAATCTAGGTTGACTCAATGCTCGACCAACCAGTCCATACCCAAAATCAAATAATTCCCTAAACGGTAGCTCCATCAAATTTGCCAAAAATTTAACTCCTTACACCACTAGCGAAACATCCCTATAGAGTTTACTAACCCGAACAGACTACCCCAATGGAATTATCATAGTAGCCTCTCTAGAAGTACTCTCAACTGATAACCCTAGATTTTCAAAAACAGAACAGGTTATATAGGAATGAGTAAATCCTATGTCTATCAAAGTAATGTATGATACATCAAATATAAAGAATGTATCAGTGATGATGTCAAGAACATCTGTATCCTCTCAGCGTCGAGTAACATAAACTAAAACAGGCTGCCTCCCCTCAGTTTGACCAGTACCTCTGCCCGGTGCTCTCTGTCCACGGCCCATACCATTACTACCCCTAGTGTAACGCCTCAAATTTTTGTAATTTCGACTTTTGTGAATTTGTGGCATGAAAATTTTTTGAATGTCTTTCTGTAATAAGTTTACACAAATATATGTCTACTTTGGTGGTTATGTGCTCTGGGTGTGTTGGGGAGGTCTCAAGTTCAAGCCTTAATTTGGGTAAAATTTTAGGTTTTATTTTAAGTAAAGCCTCATCTTTGGTTACCAGACTTATAAACAAAAGTTGAGTTAAATATGACAGAATGGGACTGCTGGTCTAGTGGTTAAGTGAAGTGCTAATTTGGTGGAGCTCCTATGTTCCACTATGGTGTGGCCGTTATTTTTATGCTCGTCCACTCAAGAGAGTCTGAGTTGGATTCAAATTCTGAGAGTGGAGGAGTGGGGAAGTGATAATTGGAGGAAAACAAGGGGTTGAGGGAACATTCTGAATGCCATTATTTCTCAAATTTAGTTTCTCCCTCTTTTCCAAAAAACTCTCTGCCAAACTTTTCCGTTTTCCTTTTCCTCTCAAAGTTGCTGCTGATTTTCCTTCCTGAACCCCTTTTTGCTACCAAAATCATATTGTTTTACTTTCCCTCCGTTTCTCTCTTTTTGATAGTGTTGCTCTCATCTGTGGGTCGCGGTTTCGATAAGTTTCATTGACATAATTGTCAATCTTTTTATCGTTTATTATAATATCCCGAATTAGGGCATAATCGGAATAATGGTTTCAGAACCACAAATCTGAGATAGAAATAATTATTTTATAATTATTTTGACGTTTATGATATGATTGCATGATGGTGTGAAAATTTCGTGAAGAAATTCTATGCATAAAGTGCTTAATTTGAAATTAGGGACTAAATCGAATAAGATGCAAAACTTTCATTCTAGAAGCTTTTACTATGAAATTGCTTTGGAATATTAATTAGGATCTCTTAAATAGCAATTTGACCAAATTCTAAAATTTTGGACAAAAATGGGCTTGTACATGAAAATTTTCAAAGAAAGGCATTAAGAGTATTTTGGTCATTTGGTAATTAAAAGGTTAAAAAAAAGGGAAAAAGATGGCAAAATATGTCCATCTTCTTCATTAGCACGAAATTTCAAGGGTTCTCCATAGCTAGGGTTGTTTCAAGCTTCCAACCTCCATAGTAAGGGATTCTAAGCCCCGTTTTTAATGTTCTTTACGTTTTCGGAGTCCCGGTAACTTGATTTAGCTTATGCTAGCAATAATTCAACCTAGGGTTCATATTTGGAAAAATACCCATAGGTGAAATTTGTTTATTTTGGTGTTTTATGATAGAATATGAGGTTTTAAAGTATGCTAAACAACTTGTGCTACTCGGTTTTAAGTGAAAACAGGTAAAACGGCTTAATCGGTAAAAATACCTATTGTTCATAAGTACATGTTATAGTGGGAATTGGAGGTTGCTGTTAGTAAATAAATGATCAGCATGTCCTAAAACATAAGAATTTAGGATAAAGTTTAATTTCCGAGCTTTGGGACAAAAGTGTAAATATGCAAAAGTTTAGGGGTAAATTTTTTAATTTTGACAAAGTTAGGGTCAAGGACCGTTTTGATAAATGTGAGTATTAAATAAGCTAAATATGTTATTTTAGATCAAAAGAAACGAGATTCGAGTCGTGATCGAGGGAAAAACAAAGTTTACGAGGAATAGGCTCGATTCTTAACATTTTGTACCGAGGTAAGTTCATGTGTAAATAAGGTAACATAATTATTATTTTAAGTAATGTATTTATATGATTGGTACTTATTATCATGAATATTATGCTTTGTGAATTGTTATTTATTGATATGCAAAGTATGTAGTTAACTTGATAAGTATGAGATGCTAGCAAGTATTGGTTCCGGCATTTCGAGGAAGACGACCAGAAAGTTGTGATTGAGGAAAATGCCGTTTGAACCTTGGGAATAGGCTAGGATACAAGTGACATGTCACTAGGATGATTGAGTTCTGAACTCGTTGAATTGAGTCCGAGTTCGTAAGATGTAACTAGGCATCTGAGCTCGTTGAGTTGAGTCCGAGTTCACTTATGGATGCGAACGCCCGAGCTCGTTGAGTTGAGTCCGAGTTCGCTTATGGGCGGGTTACATGGCAGCTTGGCTACGTAAATTCCGTAGGCTATTGAGTTGTCTAGCTACGGATATGACACTTATGTATGTAAAATCCGTGTATCCGCATTATATTCCGATGAGTTCAACGGTATATTTTTAAATGAATAATGAGAATGCCTAAACGAAAGAGGTATGTTGGAAAGTATGGTGAAAGAGGAATTTGGACAGGTATGAGCCTAAATCTCGAGTTAAGAACTTGGTAAGACAAGAATGTGGTAAAATAGCAAGTATTCTTGTGTCATGAATGTTTTAATGATATTATGTAATTGGTGGTTATGTTGATTTGCATAGTTATGTTACTTGTTATTTACATGTGAATTTACTAAGCATTTATGATTACTCCCTCCTTTTCATTCATTATAGTTTTGACAAGCCAGCTTGGAAATCGGGAAGGGTCGAAGGAACGTTCACACTATCCAGGACAAATTGGTATAATGGTTTGTATTTTGAATATGGCATGTATAGCATTATAATCATTTTGTGTAAATAATCTTATGACATGGTGATGGCATGGCAAGGAAATGCTTGGAAATGATTAGCCATTGGAATGGCCAATCTAGATTACATTTGGTGTCGTGTATGTTTAATGTGTTACTTAGACCATGAAAAGCCATAGAAAGATGAATTTTGTTATAAAATAGAATTTTACAGCAACAATGACGTGAGTTTGAAAAATCACTAAAAATAGTAGAGACAAGATTAGGTGGTGAATAAAATATGAAATTGAAGCTTATTGTGTCTATTTTCATATGGAAGAAACAAAACAGGTAAAAAAGTTGTATTTTATGATATATTTGGGTTTTGGTGGAATAGGGTCAGAGCAATTTCTGAATCCCGTGTTCTGACTTTAGAAATTCATTAAAAATTGTACAAAAATAACTATGAGTCATACTTTATATTCCCAGATTCCTTATTGAGTTCAGTTTTAGGAGAAATAAACTTCATAGTTATTTGAATTTTTTACAGGGAGAAAAGTGATTAGTAGTGAACTGATGTGGGACTTGAATATATTTAATATTAGGTTCGAGAGTGCTCGTGGTTGTTTTAGCTTCGATCGAATACCAGGTGTGTACTTCGATTGCACAAAAAAAAGGTTTCGACGAAAGCCAAAAATGAAACTATGGACGCAATACAAGCGTGTGGACTGCCCGTGTGGAGGCCGTGTGATCGACGAACCAGGTCGTGTGCGCTTGACACGGGCATGACGGACACGGCCGTGTGAGGCTGGCAAGACCGTGTGAGGTTGGTAAGGCCGTGTGCGAGGCACGGGCTCAGCCAATTGGGCCATGTGGGCTACACAAGTGAACCACACGGGCATGTCGGATATTGGGCTAGGCTGTGTGGGCCACATGGATGTGTGGGCCCATAGGGGCAGGCCACGTGAGCGTGTGAACCCATTTCTCTGTATTGTACTGTAAGGTTGCATGGGTTGCCCAAGTCAAGTGTGACCTGTTGTAGGGTCGGTAAGTGTTACTTAGACACTTATTTTTGTGATGTGATAATGTGATGTATGTGATAGCATGTTACAATTAGCATGTGTACTGATTCTGTTCTGATATGTCTGTATGATTTGTTATTCTGCATAAAGCATGCCATTATTTTATGTTGCATTGCTTTGGGTTGGGACTATTTGGTGAAGAGAAGGAAGTATTTGAAAGGCTTTTAGCCTGTTATCTGGCAGCTATGCTGCATGTTATTGTTACGTGCTGATTACGGTACCTTATGATGTGTAGGGTTGGATGGGTTGATTTTGAGAAGAGATTTGCAAATGATTTTGAAATATGTTTGATATTAAGTAAGTGGTACACTGAGTCTTCGTGCCGATCTAAGTAAGTTACTGAATCTCTGATATGTACCGATTGAAAGCATGCTTAGAACTTCTGCTTAAATTGACTAAAAACACTATTTGTATGCTATGAGACTACTTAGGTAGGACTCTACTGAAACACTTTAGATAGTGTAAACTAAAATTGTAGTAAGACTATTCTTTTTCTCATGATAACAGACTCTGAAAACTCTAATACTATATTGCATAAAATATTTGTTAATAATTATCAGAACTGTAAACTAATCTGTATAAGACTTTTAATACAGATAACTTTGAAATTACGATAAGCACACGCGGTACTCGTGGACTGGGTACTAAAGGCTGAGGTAGGGGCTGTAGAGGGGCTCGAGCTGAGTCATTCGCTTCTGATACTATACCGGTGATGGATACTAGTGAGACACCGGTATCCCCTATGGCTGATACTGGGTCAGGACCTTATGATCGTACGGCTGGGGACAATGCATTGTCCCAAGCCATGCTTCGAATTTTGGAGAAGGTCGTTGGGCCTAATACTGGATCTCGGGCCGTGGGTCAGTTACGGAACGATTTCGATCTAATAAGGCTGAGGTATTTAGGGGTATCTCTAGAGTTGCTCCTAACGTGGCTGAGTACTAGATGGAGGCCACAGAGCGTATTATGGAGGATTTGGATTTTACTGCCGAGCAGAAACTAAAGGGGTTGTCTCATTGCTTCGTGACAAGGCATATCAGTGATGGCTCACGGTTAAAGAGGGCACTCAGCCTGGGCGTTTGACACGAGATCTGTTTAAGACAGCCTTCCAGAGTAAATATGTGGGAGCCAGTTATACTGATGCTAGGAGGCGTGAGTTTCTTAATTTCACCAGGGAGATCGTATAGTGGCCGAGTATGAGGCTGAATTTTTTAGGCTGAGCCGTTATGCGCGTGGTATGGTAGAAACTGAGTATGAACGTTGTATTCGGTTTGAGAATAGTCTCCGTGATAGCTTGCGGGTTTTGATAGCTCCTTAGAGGAAGTGTGATTTCTCAGCTCTAGTAGAAAATATGAAGATTGTCGATGAGGTAAAGCACACTGAGTGCCAGAACCGTGATAAAGGGAAGGCTAAGAGGGATCCAGAGCTTTCAAATTCTGGTATGAGGCCTAAAAAAAAGGCCAGGACTGATGGGCCCATTAGAGTTGGGCCTACTGTTGCACCTACTGGGGGGTAATCAGATGCAAGCTCCTTGTAATAAGACTAGACAACCGCCGAGAGTAGTTCAGTAGCCACCTAGGGGCCGAGCTCAGGCTAGGGGTGGCAATGGCATGGGCCGAGGGTAGAGAGCACTGGGCAAATGTGCTGGATCGACTGAGATGAGGCAACCTACACTGGTTTATGCTGCACGTCGTCGTAAGGATGGAGATGCTCCAAATGTCATGACAGGTACGTTCCTAATCTTTAATGTACCTTACTATACATTGATAAACATAGGCTCTACACACTCTTACGTAGATAGTACTGTGTCTGAGATTTTGGGGATTTTGTTTGACAGTACTTCTAGTGAGATATAAGTGGTGAGTTCATTGGGGCAGTCTATTAGAGTTAGTAAACTGTTTAGAGACGTTCCGTTGGAGGTCAAAGGGACGATATTTCTGGCTGATTTGATGGAGCTTCCATTTGGTGAGTTCAACTTAATTTTGGGCATGGACTGGTTGGTTAAGCATCGAGTGAGTCTGGATTGTGCTGAAAAGTGGATTGTTTTCAAAACAGAGGAGGATAATGTGACAGTCGTGATTGGGGAGCAACGAAATTATCTGACTAATGTGATATCTGCGTTGGTAGCAGAGAAGTTGGTAAGAAAAGGATGTAAGGCATTCTTAGCCTACATCAGTATTTTGGATTCTGTGGACTCTTCGGTAAAGGACATCCAAACTGTGAGAGACTGTCCAGATGTTTTTTCAAAAGAATTATCGAGATTGCCTCTGAGCCGTGAGGTAGAATTTTGTATTGAGTTAAATCCTGGTATAGCTTCAGTGTCTATCGCCTCTTATCGAATAGCACTAAAAGAGCTTATAGAGCTTAAGGCTCAGATATAGGAATTATTGGATCATGGGTTTATTCGTCCCAGTGTGTCTCTATGGGGAGCACTTGTCCGGTTAGTAAAGAAAAAAACGGTACGATGAGGATGCATATTGACTGCAATCAGTTAAATAAATTGACAATTAAGAATAAATACCCCATTTCGAGGATAGACGACTTGTTTGATCAGTTGAGAGGAGCTTTGGTGTTCTCAAAGATTGATCTACAATTAGGGTATCATTAGTTGAGAGTTAAGGAGGCTGATGTGCATAAGATGACATTTAGGACTTGTTATGGACATTACGAGTTCCTAGTTATGCCATTTGGGTTGACCAATGCACCAGCGACGTTTATGGACCTGATGAATCGTGTGTTCTAGTCCTACTTGGATCAGTTTGTGGTGGTGTTCATCGATAATATTCTAGTGTATTCTAAGTCAGAGGATGAGCACGATAAGCATCTTAGGATTGTTCTGTAGGCTCTACGCGAGAAACAACTATATGCAAAGTTTTTTAAGTGTGAGTTCTAGCTTCTAGAGGTTACCTTCTTAGGGCATGTGGTATCTGCGGAGGGGATTCGTATGGATCCTCGTAAGATTGAGGCTGTGTTAGACTAGAAACAGCCGAAGAATGTGTCTGATATTCGCAGCTTTCTTGGGCTGGTAGGATACTACTGTCGTTTTGTGGAAGGGTTCTCCTTGATCGCAGCACTGTCGCCTAAACTATTGCGTAAGGGAGTTCCTTTCATTTGGACTGATGCACAGTAGTAGAGCTTCGAGAAGCTTAAGACCGTTTTTACACAGGCTCCGATTTTGATACAGCCTAAGCCTGGGAAGGACTTCGTGGTTTACAGTGATGTGTCACACATGGGTTTACGTTGTGTTCTGATGCAAGACGGTAAGGTAGTGGCTTATGTGTCACGATAGCTTAAGACTCATGAGGTTAATTATTCGACGCACGACTTGGAGTTAGCTGTAGTAGTCTTTGCTCTAAAGATTTGGAGGCATTATCTGTACGATGAGAAGTGTACTATCTACACTGATCACAAGAGCCTCAAGTATCTCCTCACTCAAAAGGAGTTAAATCTTAAGCACGTCGATGGGTTAAACTGCTTAAGGACTATGACTGTAGTATAGAGTACCATCCTGGTAAGGCCAATATGGTGGCCGATGCGCTAAGCCGTAGGGTTGTGACCAATCTAAGAGTGTTGTTCGCTCAACTGAGTCTATATAACGATGGGAGTTTGTTGGCAGAACTTCAAGTGAAACCAACGTGGGTTGATCAGATCGGGGATAAACAAAAGAGGGATAAGTCTCTTGAGTTACGATTTCGTCAGGTTGAGACTGGGATTACTTCGAATTTTGGGATGAATGATGATGGGGTTTTGTGCTTCTGAGGCTGAATTTGTGTACCGAACGATGAGGACTTGAGACAGTTGATTTTGAGGGAAGCGTATAGTAGCCCTTATGCTATGCATCCTGGTGGGAATAAGATGTACAGAGATCTTCGAGAGTTGTATTGGTGGTTAGGTTTAAAGCATGTAACAGCCTAAAATTGGGCTTATTCGGACTAGTGGTTTCAAAATCATTTCCCGAGGATTGAAAAAATTATTTTAGCATTATTTTAGGTGTTATAATATTTTTATAAGGGTGCATGAGAATTTTGGTGAACTAATTTATACGATTAAAGGCTTAATAGCGAAAAATGACTAAATCGCATAAAAAGCAAAAAGTGTGATTTGCTAGTAAATTGAGTTCAATAGCTAGAGAATTAAAATTGGATGCCATGGTGGGACAAAAATTAGAAAATTCAAAAATTTGGTGTGTGTTAGGTGACCGATTTGACTAAAGATGCAATAAAATAAGTAAAGAAATGTGTCATCCTTTTTGCTTCTTTTTCACCATCGAAATTAGCAGCCATTAGAGGGGTTTTGAAAGCTCAAAAATTTCAGCAACTTTAGACACTCTCAAGTAAGTGATTCCTAAGGCTTTTCTTGATAATTTTTGCATTTTTGAGACCCTTGAGGCAAGGGCTTTCCAATGAGGGGGCTATTGTGCTAAATGGTTGAAGGTCTAGGGATTTACCATGAGTGTATATGTGTTGTTTGTTGAGTTTTTATGAAAGAAAATGAATCATAGTTGTTAGATAAACAACTTTTATGAAGGAAATTGCATGAAAACACTTAGATAGGACTTAATTGTAGAAGTTGTTATATAAAGAATAAGTGCGTGAAATGATGGAAATTTTGGGTTACTATAAGAGAGAAAAGAGTTTGGTTAGGCTTGTTTAATAAGGAAATTCGATACAAATCAATTTCCTGGCCTAGGGGTAAAATGGTAATTTCGCCAAAGTCTAGGGGCAAAATGGTCATTTTGCCAAATTACGATTTTGAATCGTTTAAATTAAATTGGTGATTAAAACTAATGAATTTACATTCCCATAGATCAAGAAGTACGAGACCCGAACTTAGACTGGGGAAAGGCCAAACTCATAGATTGAGATCGATCGGGGTATCACATTTTGTATACTGAGGTAAGTTTATATGTAAACGATACCTCTTTTTATTTATGTTTTGATTCATGATTGCATTATATGATGTGCGATGAGTTGTTATTGGAATAGAATAAAAATGTGAAAAGTGAGGGTATGAATGAAACTTTGTGAAACATTAATAAAGGTAGGCTATATGCGTGACCACCGAGTATTGGTAAAATTGATGAACTAAGTGCTAATAATCTTATTGAGGATTAATATCGATGGGCTATGTGCGATACCATCGTGAAGTTTTGGTAGAGGTGGGCTCTGTGCGAAACCATCTTATATAACTAAAGAGGGTGAGCTATGTGCAAAACCACCGTGAGATATTAATGATTGTGGGCTAAATACGAAACCACCTTATCATTGTTAACTGAATGGCTAAGTGGGATTTACTTTGCATGGGTTATTGCATGGATATATATATTATGGATATGTCTAAGTGAAATTATGAGTATTGTGGTTGTATATATGAGTGCAAGGAATATATGTGATTGATATGTGCTTTGAGCGTGAATTGTGTTAAGGATATTGTGAAATGTGTGGGACGAGTAATTTAATTTATGATTTAGATGTATCGACAAAGTTAAGCTACATTTTAAATATTCAACGTAATGTTATGGTATTAAATGTTTGCATATTGACTTACTATGTTTTACGCTTACCCCTTTCTTTTCTATTTTCTTATAGTGCCGCCTAGCTAGATCATAGATCATCAGACGTCGAAGGTCTCGTTCGCACGATCGGCTTGATCATTCGGTATAGTATTTTTACCTTTTGAGAAATATGGCATGTATAGGACTCTATTCTTTTGTCAAGTATCATGTCACTCTTGGCCAAATGTGTTGGCTTGTATTAGAAAATGATTCTTTTTGTGTAATGCCATGAATGATGGCCAACATTGAAGGTTAATATATGGAAAAGTTGATTGTATTCACAAATGTGTGTACTAGAAGTAGGAATATGTATGCATGTTTGGATTGATATATAATGAACATGTTGGGATGCCAACTTATGGCTATTGATTGAGTTTATAAGTCTTGGTATGTTGATTTACATTTGGCCTTGTTTCAGGGTAGCAAAGAGGCTTGGTAAATAGCCTACTTTTGTCCACACGAGTAGACACATGGGTAGACACACGGGCATGTGTCTAGGCCGTGCGTGACACATGGTCAGCTCACGGGCGTGTGATAGGGCTGTGTGTCCCCTGCACCTTACCTGGATAGAATGAACCCATCAGTGTTCCACACGAGCATGAGACACAGTTGTATATCTCAACCGTGTGGTGGATATCGCCAACACAAGGACGTGTGCTACGGTTGTGTGATTGCTGACGTCAGAAACAGAATGTCAATGTTTTTACATATGAGCTGTGATACGGGTGTGTGCCAGACCATGTGAAAACCACTGTAGGTTAAATGTTAGAAATTTAAATCCGTAGGATAAAGGGCACAGGTGTGCCCTTAGATTGCTTAGGCCGTGTGAGGTACACGGGCCACTAGTACGGCCATGTCTTGAGGCTACACGGGCTTGTTGCCCTTCCACACGGGCGTGTGCCCTATTTTTAGTGATATTTCTTGGAAGTTTTCTAAGTGCCCAAAAGGGTTTTGAGTTACTTCCAAAGAGTGTTTTAGGCCTCGTAGGCCCATATGAAGGACCGAAGAGCCATGTTTGAAAAAGTTTTAAATTAGGACGTATTTCGGTGGTTTAAGATTGGATAGATTGCATGTGTTTTAGTAAGGTGATGCCTCCTAGCCTATTCCAGCGTCGGATACAGGTAAGGGGTGTTACAAAGTATGAGATGACCGCCTTCGTGGCTTGCTGTCTGACTTGTCAGCAGGTTAAGGCTGAGCATCAGTTGCCTTCGGGTTTGCTACAGCCAGTAAAGATGCCAATGTGGAAATAGAAGCAAGTGACATGGACTTCATTTGTGAGTTTCCTCTAACACCCACTAAGAAGGATTCTATATGGGTCATCGTGGATTGATTGACCAAGTCAGCTCACTTCATTCCTATTAGGACTGACTTCTCATTGTAGAAACTGGATAAGCTCTACATCTCAGAGATTGTGAAGCTATATGGGGTTCCTTTATCGATCATCTTCGATAGGGATCCTCGTTTTGCATCTCGATTCTGGCAGAAGCTTCACGAGGATTTGGATTCGAGGCTTGACTTCAGTATTGCTTTTCATCCTCAGACAGACAGTCAGTCAGAAAGGGTGATTCAAATATTGGAGGACATGTTAAGGAGCTGTGCCATTGATTTCCGAGGTAGTTGGGAGGAGTACTTGGCAGTAGCAGAGTTCGTCTACAACAACAGCTACCAGTATAGTATACAGATGGCACCTTACGAAGCACTGTATGGTCGTAAGTGTCGCACTTCCTTATGCTAGACTGTGTTGGGTGAGCGACGTGTACTGGGTCCTGAGTTGGTATCAGAGACTGAGGACAAAATCCGTTTAATTCGAGAGCGTCTGAAAATGGCTTCTGATAGACAAAAGTCCTATGCGGATTTGAAGAGGAAGGAAATTGAGTATTCTGTGAAGGTCTTAGTTTTCCTTAAGGTCTCACCATGGAAGAAGGTTCTAAGGTTCGGTCGTAAGGGCAAACTGAGTCCTCGGTTTATTAGGCTGTACCAGATTTTGAAATGAGTGGAGCCAGTCGCTTATCAATTGGAGCTACCTCTAGAGTTAGATCGTATACACGATGTGTTCCATGTCTTGATATTAAGATGCTACCGCTCTAATTCCACGCACATTGTGCCTGTGGAGGAAATTGAGATTAGACCAGATTTGACATTCGAGAAGGAGCCGGTTTAGATTTTATTTCGTGACGTTAAGGTTCTACGGAGAAAATCTATTCCTTTGGTAAAGGTGCTGTGGCAGAATCATAACATTGAGGAGGCTACTTGGGAGCTAGAGGATTTGATGCAACAGTAGTATCCTCAACTCTTCTGATCAGGTAAAAATTCAAGGACGAAATTTTCTTTTGTGGGGGTAGAGTTGTAACACCCCAAATTTTTGTAATTTTGGCTTTTGTGAATTTGTGGCATGAAAAATTTCTGAATGTGTTTTTGTAATAAGTTGACACAAATATATGTTTGCTTTGGTGGTTATGTGCTCTGAGTGTGTTGAGGAGGTCCCAAGTTTAAGCGTTAGCTTGGGTAAAATTTTGGGTTTTATTTTAAGTAAAGCCTCATCTTCGGTTACTAGACTTATAAAGAAAAGTTAGGTTAAATATGACAGAATGGGCCTGCTTGTCTAGTGGTTAATTGAAGTGCTAATATGGTGGAAGTCCTGTGTTCAACTAGTGGTGTGGGTGTTATTTTTATGCTCGTCCACTCAAGAGAGTCTGAGTTGGATTTGAATTCTGAAAATGGAGGAGTGGGGGAGTGATTATTGGAGGAAAACAAGGGACTGATGGAACATTCTGAATCCCATTGTTTCTCAAATTCGGTTTCTCCCCCTTTTCAAAAAAACTCTCTGCCAAACTTTTCCCTTTCCTTTTCCTCTCAAAGTCGCTATCAATTTTCCTTCTTGAACCCCTTTTTGCTGCCAAAATCACACTGTTTTACTTTCCCTCCGTTTCCCTCTTTTCGATAGTGTTGCTCTCATCTTTGGGTTGCGCTTTCGGTAAGTTTCATCGACAAATTGTCAATCTTTTTTTCGTTTATTGTCTAAAGGGGTGCTATTATGATGATTACGGGACTGTTAATACAGTAGGATTGTAAACTTCACGGGTTTTTAATCGAAGGTAAGGAATCCATAGTTTTGGGAGGAACACTCCATTGCGATTTTGTCTAAGTTTCGATTGTGTAACTGATTTGGGACTTGCATATGTTTAATATTAGGCTCGGGAGTGCTCATGGTCATTTTAGCTTTGATCCAATACCAGGTGTGTACTTTGGTTGCACAAAAAAGGGGTTCCAGCGAAAGCCAAAAACAAAACTGTCGACGCTACACGTGCGTGTAGACTACACGTGTGGAGGCCGTGTGGTAACACACGACCGTGTGATCGATGAACCAGGCTATGTGTGCTCGACACGGGTCCGATGGACATGACTGTATGAGGTTAACGAGGCTGTGTGCATAGCACAGGCTCAACCAATTGGGCTGTGTGGGCCACACAGGCATGTGAGATTTTGGGTCAGGCCGTGTGATCCATAAGAACAAGGGTAATTTAGGGCGTGTCGGCCACAAGAGCGTGTGGGCCCATATAGGCAGGCTATATGGGTGTGTGAGCCCATTTCTCTGTATTGTACTGTAAGGTTGTATGGGTCGCCCAAGTCAACTGTGACTTGTTGTAGGATCGATAAGTGTTACTTAGACCCCTATTTCTGTGATATGATAAGATAGCATGTTACAATTGGCATGGTACTGATTCTGATCTGATATGCCTGTATGATCTGTTATTCTGCATAAAACATGCCATGATTTTATGTTGCATTGCATTGGGTTGGGACTATTTGATGAAGAGAATGAAGTATTTGAAAGGCTTTTAGCCTGTTATCTTGCAGCTATGCTGCATGTTTTTGTTATGTGTCGATTATGGTACCTTATGGTGTATAGGGTTGGATGGGTTGATTTTATCCCCATACTTGGTGTGCAGGGCTAGGTGGGTTGATTGTATCCCCACATGGTGTGTAGGGTTGGACGGAGATAGTGTGCAGGGTTGGCGGGCATGTTCTATTTCTAGTCTGATATGCATGTGCTTTCTATATGGGTTAAGGCCCGATTATATCTGATTCTGTTCTGAGTGGACTAAGGCTTACACTGTATCTGTTAAGGGCTCGGGCCCAGATTATGATTAATTCTGTTATCTGTTGTTATGCATGCTATACTGTGGGGATGTATACACTGAGTTTGCGAAAACTCATCTCTTTATTGGTTTACCTGTCAGGTAATCCCCAGTTGTAGGTGGATTAGTGCAGCGAAGGGCTCGACGGTGACTACAGCTAGATACATTCTGATTTTCATGATTTTACTACATTACTATTTTTAATTATTTTTGGGACATTTATGTAATTATTGAATTGGACTGCTTTTGGTTTTATTTGGGTTTTTAATTGTCATTTATGGATTATTTTAAAACTTCAAACGCCACAAATGCATCGTTTTTCTAAAAATTAACTAAGAGCTTCCATATAAAAGAAATGGGTTTAAGTAAAAAAGCTGATTCGCGATTTTTCTGACTTAAGTAAAGATAATAACCAGAACAATTTTAAACTTGTTTAGGCATTTCCAAAAGCACTCTCATGTGACGCCGCTAGATTCGGCCATAACGTCTAGGCCGGGTTTGGTATGCTATACTTAGCCTGTCCACGACCCCTAGGTGGCTGCTGAACAACTCTCTGCGGCTACGCAAGACCTGATCCCAGAGCTTATACCTGATCAGCCCTCAGTGGACACTCTCGAATGTAATGCTCTAAAGACCCACACCTCAAACAAGGCCCAGTCCTCCTCCAGCACTCACTCGGATGGTGTCTACCACAATCCACATAGGACAACATCTCCTTAGAAGCAACAGTGGTCCCATTCTAATGGGTCCATCAAATCTGGCATTTTTTTAGGCCTCTGTATAGAACTCGAGGGCTCAGAATCCCTCTTATTATTGCCTCTCTCCCTATCTGTATTTTGATGCTTCGTGCGCTTAACATCTTCAGCAATTTTTACATTCTCCACCAAAACAGAAAACTTGAGCTCCCTCTGTGGAGCAATCAGAACCTTTAGATTATCCCTTAGACCATCCTTAAACCTAACACACCTCTCATACTAGGATGCCACCTTGCCTCGAGTTTAGCGGCTCAACTTTAAAAATTCGGCCTCATACTCGACCACAGATCGATCACCTTACGTGAGATTTCAAAACTCACTCCTGCGAGCATCAACGTAACTAGCTCGAACATACTTGCTTTGAAACATAGTCTTAAAGAACTCCCAAGTCAGACGATCAGGCTGAGTGCCCTCCTTAACTGTTAACCACCACTGGTATACTTCGTCCCGAAGCAAGGAGATTGCACCCTTCAATTTCTGCTCAGGGGTACAGTCCAGATCATCCATAATTCTCTCGGTGGCCTCCAACCAATACTCAGCCATATTAGGGGTGACTTCTGTGACACCCCTAAATAACTCAGCTCCAGTAGACCAGAGTCATTTTGTTATCGACCCTCGGCCTCCAGATCCAGAATTGGGTCCAACGACCCTCTCCAATATCTTCAGCATGGCTTAGGACATTGTGTTGTCCCCAGCTGTACGATCTTAAGACTCAGTATCAGTAGCAGGCGAAATCAATGTCTCACTCGTATCTAGATTCCGCATACTACCTAAAGATGAGGACTTAGCTCGAGCCCCCTACGGCCTCTACCACGGCTGCATATACCACGAGCGCTCATTATCTAATTCAGATTTATCTATATTAAGAGTTTTATGCATCAGTTCAATATTTATTAATAGATATTTTATGCAATAAGTATCAGAAGTTTAGAAATGTTTTCGGAAGTTTTTAGTTTGTATTCGTTTCACTACAGTTTCAGAGAGTACTAACTATAATGTTTTCAAAGTACACTATCTACAATATTTTAAAATAAACTATCTATGTTTGGAAATACTTACAAGATCGACAAAGGAGACTCGGTGTACCACATTCTTAATCAGAATATTTTAAACCATTTAAAAACTAATTCTTTAAAACATATTTTGGAACCCAAAATTTACAGCCGAGTTTTGTATACTGGCTTTGATACCACTAATTGTTACACCCCAAACCTGGCCTAGACGTTATGGCAGAATCCGGAGGTGTCACATGAAATGGGGTTGAAAAACGTTGTTGTCAAGTTAAAACTATACTAGTTCATTAATCCTCATGGCTTTTGTCCATTCCAAACTCTTATTCAGTTACTCGCTTAGAGGTAAAACTTATTTTTAGTGGAAGCCTTTAAAATCGTTGTGTTTAGGAAAACTATTCAAAATTTTTAGAAAACCTTTGCTTTTGGTAAATTAGAGTTTTATCGAGTTTGTAGTAATGAAACCATAAAACGCAATCAAACCCAAATTTAAACAACAATTCGAAAATTCCAAATTTTACATAAAAGTACCCAAAAATAAAGCAAAAATTACAGTAAAAATCATAACCATATTTAGTTCTTATTATATGGTCACCGTTGAATTCTCCGCTGCACCGATCCACTTAAGACTGTGGATTACCTATACAGATCAAACAAAAAGTGGTGAGTTTACGTAAACTCAATGTGCAATCCCGCAGAATTAAGCAAACACACATACGGAAAATTAGATCCAGACAGATACAGAATCGGGCCTAAGCCCATTACAGAAATAGATACAAATTCGGGCCTAAGCCTATCTTAGATACAGGTATAGATGTGTAAATCAGAATCAGAAATAAGAAATGAGAATTCTACCCCCCATCCTCTACACAACATCTCTGTCCATCCCTGTACACCATGTGGGGTTTAAAACACCCACCAAGCCCTACACATTATACTGCACCAATGCGGCACATAATAGATATAATACAGCTATGCTACCAAATATTAGGCGTAAATTGCCTTTCAAAACACTTCCTCGAACATACATCATCCTATCCCCAATATCAGATACAGAAATATACACATACAGATAAACAGACTAACATGCTCACATGCTTACATATAAGCGTACATACATAGCAGATAAGCAGATAATAGTGCAAGAAGACATGCATCAATATCCTAATCAGATCAGAACATCAAACAATCAGATCATATAGTTTAGGGTTTATTTAGCCCTTACCGTCCCTATAGTAGGCCTACAGTCGTTTGGGACGACCTATGCAGCCCTAGGGAAAAATTCAGATAAATAGGCCCACACGCTCGTGTGGGCCCACACGTACAGATTGACTTTACCCATGTGGATCACACGGACTGGCCCAGAATTTACATGCTCGTGTGGGCCTACACGCCCGTGTGGCCCACACGCCCAGATTGACCTTACCTGTGTGGATCAAATGGCCTGGCCTAGAATCCACACGCCCAATTTGGCCTAGCTCGTGTGGCTCACACGGCCACACTTTGACCATAACACGGTCGTGTCTTGTACACGGCTTGGCCTTTGTCGATCACACGGCCGTGTGGAGTCGACAGTGAGGTTTTTCAACTTTCGTCAATTCCTATTTTTTTACGTTTCGGGTACACACCTAGTATAGTTTTAATGCTAAAGCAATCCCCAACCTTCAAGAACCTAATACAGAGCAACCAACGTCGATTTAGTGGGCAATAACAGTAAAATCAACAACTAAAGTCAATAAGAACCTGACTTACCGTTGACGACGAAACACTTAATCTCCATAGTATAGTTTCGCTGGAGTGCAAAATTCTGCTCCACAGTCCGTTCCTAACCACAAAGCTCCTTTGATTAATCTTTAAAATCCCCAAACCAACAGTTAAGGTAGGAGTAAGGTTTTACTTACCAGCCGAAAAGAACCAGAAACCGGAGTAGTGACGATTGAACGAGAAATTCCAACAGAAAATCGAGGAAGACACAAGAATTGGATGTGAAGAAGAGAATAAAAACGTCAGAAAAACAATTTTGGGGAAACAATAGAAGCTAAACTTTGGATTTCTTAAAGGAGAGATAATCTTTTAGCAAAAAAAAAAAGAGAAAAATAAAATGATAACTCCCAAATCCCCTAAATCATTCCCCACTAACCCACCAGCAGCCAACTACTCAGAATCCCTCTTCAGTACAACTCTAAGCAGAAACTGAACAAAAATAGTACATTTGCCTACGCAGGGATTTGAACACAAGACTTTCAGCAAACTAACACTCAACTTAACCACCAGACCAGCAAGCCCATTTTGATATCAAACAGCAACAATTAAATATAAGCCCACTCCTCAAAAGTAAGGCTTAGGTTAGAAAAATAACAAAATTTACTAATGACAAGGCTTGAACTTGGGACCTCTCACATGCACCCAGAACACATAACCACTGAAACAGACAGATATTTGTGTCAAACAATTACAGAAACTTAGACAAATAATTTGAGGCGTTACATTTACATTGTAACACCCATAACCCGATGCCGTCACCGAACTAAAGTTACGACATATTATTACACAATTCGGAATAATCAATAATAGATAGCAACATGTTGCCAAATTAATTTAACAAAATTTCATAATTATTCAGATCAGAGTAATACATACATTTATGGGCCTTAAATTGAGCTTATTTAGAAATAGACAGGGACCAATTTGAAACAAAATAGAAAGTTCAGTAAAAAACTAAAAAAGTTCAAAACAAGGATCACGCGGCCGTGTGACTTAGCCTAGGCCGTGTGGTGCAAGGGCACATTCGTGTGACAGACCGTGTCCCAGGCCGTGTGTACCCAAAAATATCCAAATTCATTCTTATATCTCACCTAAATTCACAATTACCTAAACCAATTTATCTTACAAGTTCACAAGTCTATAAATACACTTTAGGATATCTAAAATATGTCATTTTTATTCATCAAAACACATTAAATTATCACATACCAATCACATTATCATGTTCATGTTTTTCATTATCAAGACAACCGGTTATAAACCATACCAACTTAGCATGTTACTTCTAATTCATGACCCCTTTAAACAAACCTACTTAAAGTTTAACAAATATCCCATAAAGACTATTATTCAAACATCAAGCATACTAAATTTCCACTTATCTATGAAATATAGCATTATAACCTTTGCCCTATTACATCACACAACCATATAACTTGCACCTAAGTTGGTACAATACATTCATGCATCAAGTAGTTATATATATATCAAGGATATAAGCATATCAAATTATATTATATAAGTAATTATGCATCTTTTCACACACAAAATACTTTACATTCAATTTCACCTACCATACCTAATTCATGCTAATTTACCATTTCATGTTCATCCATTTACTTTATCTTGAGACTAACACGTATACCATATTAGTTACTCATACCACAACATCAAAGCACATCACATACTCATTACAAAATACTTATGAACCATTACAATCGTGACCAAATGTTCCTATTACATGCTATATAATCCAAGATGTATTCAAAAGCTACCAAATGATCCTCGGATAGTGTGATTTCTTCGTACTGATCCGATCTCTCAATTCACGGATGTATCTACAAGAAATAAGACAATTGATATGAGTAAGCTTTTGTAAAGCTTAGTAAGTCTGTCGATTGAATGATAAAGCTTACCAAATTACATATAATAATTCAAATAATAAAATTTATAAGTAGTGTTCCCGACAATAAGGTCTTTAACAGACTTCCTATCAATAACAGCTTACAACAAGTGAGTAATGCTCAAACAATAGTACAAATTAATTTCCACATTTCAATAACATTCATTGATTATTAAAACAATGCCCTATGAATGATATACGGATACGAGTACATGGTTAACCATCTAACACACCATATGCTCATAAGAGCCAGTACCATCCAGCACACTAGATGCTCCTAAGAGCCAATACCATTCAACACACCAAATTGTAACGCCCCAAGTTTTTAAATATGTTTCTATAATTCATTGACACAAATATATGTCTGCTTCAGTGGTTAAGTGTTCTGGGTGTGTGTGTGAGGTCTCAAGTTCAAGCCTTACCTTAGGTAAATTTTGGTTTTTTTTAATGAATAAAGCCTTAACAGGGTTAAATAGGCTTATATTTTATTCTTTGTAAAAACATAACATAATGGGCTTGATGGTTTGGCTGTTAAGTGGTGTGTTAATATGCGAGAAGTCTTGTGTTCGAATCTCTGCTGTGGCAAGGGTATTAATTTTGCTACAAAATTTTGGCTAGAGTTTGTGTTTGGCTGAAAATCTGAGTAGTGGGTAGTTAGTGGAGAGAATTAAGGAGAAAAATATTCGGGGTTAATAGTTTCAATCAATACTTTTTTTTTGGCAAATCCGGCTACCCCTTCTCCCTTCACTCCTTTTTGCTGTTGAAATTCCTTTGCTTTCTCTCCTATTTCGACTATTTTTCCTTTCTCTCTTTTAATCGTTCTGTTATTCACCTTTGGGGGCGCATGTTGTAAGTTTCTGTCTCACTTAACTTGAATGTTACTCTGATTAAGTGATTAAGTGGTGTTTTACTGCTGTTTAAGAGTTAATCAGGAGGCTAGAATCAACGTTTCGTCGAGTTGATTCGAAGTGGTGAGCGTTCTGGTAGCGGTAAGTCGACTTTTTGTTTCGAGATTAGTTGTTAAGGCTTATTTTTTTGGGTTTCTAAATGGTTGAATATTCTAATTATAGGTATTAGTAATCTCAAGTTTGCGTAACCAGCGAAAACGAACCAGGTGTGTATCCGATTACACAAAAAACAAGAATCGACGAAAGCCAAAAAATAAATCTGTCGACACCACATAGGCGTGTGGTTGCTCATGTGGTAGGCAGTGTGATAGTTCATGGGCGTGTGCTCGAGGAGGCCAGGCCCTGTGCGAAGGTCACAGCCATGTGATGGTCGGATGATACCGTGTGCGACACATGGACTCGACCAATTAGGCCGTGTAGGCCACACGAGTGTGTGAGATTCTAGGCTAGGCTGTGTGTTCCATACGATCAAGACCAATTTGGGCCGTTAGGCCACACGGGCGTATAGGCCCACACGGGCGGGCCACATGGACGTGTGAGCCCATTTTTCTAAAATGTTTGATAAGGTTGCATGGGTCGCCCAATTCGATTGTCGACCTACTATAGGGGCGGTAAGCATTAATTGGACCCTTAAACATGTGATCTGATTATGGGAAATTTGTACTAAACATGTTACACTTAGCATGTATACCAATTTGAATATATGAACTGCTAACTGTATTATAACATGTCATCGATTGTATGTTGCATTGCATTAGGGTGGGTTGACGAAGTTGAAGGAAGTATCTAAAAGGCTTATAAAGACTGTTATCTGACAGCTAAGCTGCATATTTCTGATTACATATCGTATCTCGGTATTGTATGGTGTGTAGGGATGGATGGGTGTTGTAAACCCTTTTTATGTGTACAGGAATGGGTGGGTGTTTTAAACCCCACATGGTGTGTAGGGATGGTCGGAGTTGGTGTGTGGGCTTGAGGGTTGTAATTTGATATCTGTTCTACTTGTTATATCTAAGACTATTTTGTATGGGCTAAGGCATGAACTGAATCTATGATGGGCTCAGACCCCAGACTGATTTCTGCAATTGATCCCTATGCATCTTTTCTATGGGGATTACACATTGAGTTTGCAAAAACTCATCCTTTTACTTTTTAATCTTTACAGGTAATCCCCAGACTTGACGGGTCAGTGCAGCAGTGGACTCGATGGTGGCCACAAGTAACTAGAGACTGGTTTTGTTATTTTTCTTAGAGTTATTATTTATTTGGGTAATTTTTATGTAAATTGGACTTAATGGACTGTTTGATTTTAATTACGGGATTTTAATTGTTTTATGATTTTAGAATTTGATCACACCAAAGTATGACTTTCAAAAACATGTGAAACTAAGATTTCATTAAATGGAAATGGTTTTCTTAAAATAAACGGTTCTAAAAACTTCCGCAATGAAAATTGTTTTGAAATTGAATAACCATTTGTAAATGATTAATGTTTTGAAAATGAACGACATGATTTTAAATTAACGTAAGATAATGAAATGAGGTTAAGTAGAAAAGGGGATTTAGCAACGACACATTTTTTGAAAAACATGACCATGTGACATCGTCAGATCCAGCCATAACATCTACGTCAGGTTTGAGGTGCTACACAGATGCTCATAAGAGCCAGTACCATCCAGCACACCAGGTAACACTATAATATAAGACGATAGCCTGCAACAAATGTAAGACCTTGACATATCCAATGAATAGAGAATAAACAAAAATCATATTCACTACTGAGATCAATTTCGCACTGCATGTAAAACAATCTATTGGCATGCCGATTGTACTCTACCCTACGTTCATCGGTTCAAGGCATTCCATCACAGAATAATACGTAAATATTTCACTATCTCATATTCCTTATACAAGCATTAGTTCAACAACCAAACATTCATCAGCTTAGAATATCTCAATCAATGCTCAATGTCATATTAATTCATTATTTCTATTTTCAATTACATGCATCAATATTCCGAAATTATAAAATTAAGTTCATATATTAAATTTAAAAATGTATTAAAATTAAACCGAACGAACTTACCTGAATAAGTTGTAGCAATGACAAAAGTATAGGGACTATTCTGTAATTTTCTTTTTTCCTCGGTTTTCCATTTGTTCTTGATCTAAAAAAACAATTTCGTTCAATTCACTAATTCCAACAGTAAAATTAAATCATTTTATGCAATTAAGTTATTTTTTAACTTTTTTACAAAATTACCCCAACATTTTACTTTTATACAATTTAGTCCCTAGGCCCAAAACATGTAATTTAACCAATTTTAAATAAAACCCAACCTTGTCGAATCATGTTTAACCTCACGAAAACCTATTTTTATAACTAACTCACATCAAGTCCTTGAAATAGTTCTATTTAACAATCAAATTTAATAATCTACCATAAAACTTCAAGAATATCCAAAACTCATCAATGGAACTATCCCTAATCTTTTACTGTTTTGAAAACGGAGATATATGTTAGCTGGACCTAGTTGCAACAATCTCAAAAACATAAAAATTATAAGAAGTGGGTTAAAATTGGCTTACCAATTTGAAGAGCAAGCTTGCCTAAAGCTTCCCTCAAGTTTAAAAATGGTGTTTCGACCTTTAGGAAGAAGAATCAAGAAGAGAACACATTAATTTAACTTTTATTTTAGTTATAATTTACTTATTTACCTAATTACAATTTTAGCCTTTACATTAGGAATTATAAAATAAATAAAACATGTCCCTATTTGTCCGTCATATGAGAATATGGTGTAATTACAATCTAAGGTAGGTTTATTTGCACAATTGGTCCTTCAATTATTTTAAAATTTAACTAAATAAGCTTATTTTGAATTTAACTCTAAACTAATAAGGACTATATAAGCAAATAGGCCAAAAGTTAGTGGATTTAATCATATCCACCACTGCTTGGATTTTTTGACCATGGTTATATTACCATTTTGGTCATTTTATTATTTTAAATCTATAGTAATTAACTTTTACCTCTTTTACAATTTAATCCTTTTACCTTAATTAAGCAATAAATCATCAAAATTACTAGGCCAAACATCAATTCACATATAATACAACTCTGTAAATATTTATTAAATATATTTATGGCTTTAAATTACAGAAATGAGGTCCTAATACCTCATTTTAAATAACTACTTGCCTTTTGAACTGAACCACTTATACTAACTTATAATTCAATTAGTTGAAATCCTTAAATCAAAATTCATTATAAAAACTATTATTAACCCGTATAATTTAAATACTAATTATACGAACTCACTCGTCAAATTTTTGGTCCTAAACCCTCTATTTTCGACACCACTGAGAAATGGGCTATTATAACTCTCCCCCCATAGGAAATTTCGTCTTTGAAATTTTAGCTAGTAGTACCTATTTATTTTGAAATTAGCCTCACGAACTAAAATCATTATTGGCTCATCTGAATATGAAAGAAAAAATCCAATAACCATCTCGAATAACATGAACTTTATCTTCAGTTTCACTACTCAGGCCTATCTCACTATTTAGTTTTCGTCCAATTCAACTAGTATAATGGGGTTCTACATTTCCCCCAGTTATCTTTAAACTTGAATATGCAGTATCTTAACATTTCTTCCAGTACCCATATTACCACTCTACTTGCCCATCTGGCTGCGGTGAAATGCTATACTAAAATTAATTTTAATGCTCAAAGCCTCGCAAAGTTTACCCCAAAAATCTAGAAGTAAATCTTGGATCAGCATCAGAAATAATAAATATTGACACTCCATGAAATCTGACAATCTCTGACACATATGACTCGGCTCTTTCTCAAACGGATAACCAATTCTGACTGGAGTAAATGAGCTGATTTTGTCAATCTATCAACTATGACCCAGTTCAATATTTCTTTCTCGGTGATATAGGAATGCCAAATGCCAAAATCCCTCGTGCTCACTCCCATTTCCACTCAGGAATCATGTCAAGATGTAATAATTCTGGTAATACTTGATATTCAGTTTTTATTCGAAAGAATAGGATTTGTGCTGCTGCGAGCTTTAGATAGAATGTGTCATTTAACTCCTGATTATTCAGAATATACAATCTATTATGATACTACTTCATACTTTCGGTATCCACTATAAATCTCGTAGACGGTACACTTTGGATTTACTATTGTTTTGCTATTAGTTCTAGATCATCATATTGCAATCTCCCGAATTCTTTACAAAAATAATAGTCTAGTTTTCAATTTGGCAAATACAGAACCATTATTAAAATGAAAACATTCATTCCCGGATTCAAACTGGGTCAATACAAAACTTCCATCAATAAGAGTTCCGGCTGGTCATAACACTTATAAGTATTTTCGAAATTTTCCAAATAATAATATAAAAGAATTTGCTCGGATCTATATGAATTCTGTCTGCTGAGTTTTCATAATCAAGAAAATCAACCTCCCTGACCCAAAGCTCAAATTGTTTCCTATATAAAGTCTGTAATACAATTCTCAAATATTGTACATGCTCAAATGCTTTTTTAAAATAGATCAGGATATTATCATTAAGCACAATTATGACAATATATATATCTAGATGAAACTGAAAAACTTATTTTATCAAATCCTTTCATTAACAGAGACATTGGTTAATCCAAGCAACATTATCAGAATTCATATGGGCCACATCAGGCTTGAAAGTAGTTTTTCAATATACCACAATCTTTAACTTGCAACTGATAATAATCATATCTGTATTTATCTTCGAGAAGACTATTACGCCTTTTTAACTAATCAAATAGGTCATCTATACAAGATAAAATAATTTATTCTTTGTCCTGAATTTATTCAATTTTCGCATCTAGATAGAAATCCTAGAATTTCTTCAAGAAATATATCAAGAAACCCTCTGGCAATCGGTATATGATAAATCTTTGATCCTATTTCTTGAGTATCAAGTAGACAGATATATAATATACCAAAAATATTTTACAATCATCCAAATCATTTTCTATATAGAGATAACTGAAATAACTCTGGTTGTACTATCTGATTTACCAGACTCACTACGATCATTTCACCAGTCTGACATTTCAAATCAATTCATTCAATTTACGGTTTACTACAGTATCATATAACTTTTTCCAATCTATTCCTAGAATAATACCAAATTCATAAAATGGTAATAACATTAGATCAACAGGAAAGTCATAGTCATAGATTTTCAGCAGATAGTTTCGACAGACCAAAATTACCATTACACTCTAACCCACTAGATTATGTCTCAAAGATCAAACTCAATTGATTCAAGAAATAAATCCTTATATGTTACTAATGTAGTGTAAATATATGAGTAAGTTGATCTAGTATCATCCAGTGCATATGGAATAAACAATATCAAAGAGATAGAACATACCAGAAATAATATCAAATGCGGTAGCTTCAGATCTAACAATCCGTGTCTTTGATCCCACTACATTTAATTCCAATGTTATTACTTTGACTAGGGCCTTTGCCTTTTTGAGAAGTAGATATGGTTTAACACTATTCACAAACACAAGTTGCTTGTGTAGCGGCCTAATTTTAGTAAAATCGGAACAATGGTTTCATAACCACAAATTCGAGCTAAAAAGAAAATTTTATTTTAATATTATGGCATGGTATATATTATGATGGGAAGGTTGCATAAAAATTTCGATAAGAAAATTTTATTGATTATGTGGTTAATTAGAGAAAGAACCAAATTGAAAAAAAATGCATTTCCGGGACTCCATTCTAGTAAATCGGATTCGTAAATACTTTTAATAAATATTTAGAAGATAGTTGTGTAGGTAATTAGGTTTTAGTTAAGTGAATTTGCTTGAATTAAAAATAATTAGGTAAAAGGATTAAATTGCAATACAAGTAAAAGCTTAATTATAGATTTTTCTTTTGTTTAAAATGTATATATATTAATATATTTGTAATAGTAAAGTATATTAATTTATTACTATATTATATTATATTATATTATATTATATTATATTATATTATATTATATTATATTATATTATACTATTATTATAAGTTAATAAATAAAAAAGAAACAATGGAAAGAACAAACAGAATAGGCAAACGAAAACAGGGGAGAAAAAGGGAGAAAGAAAAATAAAAGAGAATTTAAGGTTTTTAAAGGTTTCAAGCTCAATTGGTAAGTCAATTTAAGTCATTTTCTTGTAATTTTTGAGTTTTTATGATTTTAGAACAAAATACTAAGTATATGTTGAAAATTTGAAAGTTAGTAGATTTTTAGACATAGTTTATGTTGAATTAATTGATGAATTAGATGTTGAATTGATAGTATTTCAAGTTAGAACTGGGTAAAGGATTAGATTGCATGAATTTCATTTTTTTAGCCTAGGGACGAAATTGGAATTAATGAAAAGTTTAGGGGCAAAATAGTAATTTTGCCTAAAGTGTAAGTTGAACTCAATAGAATATAAATTGAATGGAATTAATGATTAAATTCATTTATATAAATCTGGACGAGTCAAATACAAGATTAGATCGAGGAAAAGAGAAAGTCTCAAATTAGTAGACTTTATTAACGAACAAGCAACGAGGTAAGTTCGTGTAACTTGAATTGAATTCTTTAATGCTTGAATTGTATGTTTATGTGACATGAATGTGATTTGAATGTTTAATGTATGGTAAATGAAGAAATGATTGAACATAATTGATGAAAAGGAAAAATAATCCTGATTGAATAAAAGGAATTCGATGGATCACTGAAAAAGGATGTTACATGGGAAAATAAAAGGATTTAGCCCGGACGGGTAATCCTAATATAGTACTCCCAAAATATATGTACCATTGAATGGATTTAGCCCGGACGAGTAATCCAGATCAAGCTTAATAGAGTATTTGCACTAAAAGGATTTAGCTTGGACTAGTAATCCTGACAAATACTCTTTCAGCATATGTTACAGGGGATTTAGCCTGGACTGGTAATCCCGTTGTGTGAACTGAGACTCAAGAGAGTGCTCTCTAAAAAGAATAAATATGAATTGACAGACTTGAACTTGTACACTTTAAGTGTATTACTGGAAATCCATCGAAATTTTGAGAGATTCAACTAGATAAATATAGAAAATGGCAAGTACATGGAATCACGGAACTGATGAGCTCATTATTCATCTATGTATTGAAATTATATGATGTTATTTGACTAATTCATGGGATGAGTTTGTATGTGATAGGAAAATGTTCTATTGTTACGGACATGTGCGTGTTTGATTTAATTTTCATGAAAATATATGGTAAGTTTAATTCTTGTTACATGAACTTACTAAGCACTAAGTGCTTACCCCGTTTCATTTTTCCCTATTTTATAGTGTTCGGAAGCTCGAAAGGTCGAAGATAGGTCAGAGCCACATCACATGATCGACCACCACATTTTGGTAGATAAAAATGTTTCATTTTGAGTTAATGACATGTATAGGCTACTAATACCAATGTTAATGATGAATTGGATGAATGTAATCTAGTAATTGGAATGGCTAGCGATGACTTGATTTTGGTATGTTTATAAAGGAAATTATGGTTATACATGTATGCGTAATACATTTTGAGTCAATTAGATTTAAAAATGTGTGTTATGGAAAGGTAAGGTATGAGTTAAGATTGTAAGCATACATATCATGTGAAATGCATGAAATTGGCTTGAAAATCATGCTTGAATTGGTTGGTTGGTATTAGGAAAGTTTTGTGCAGGTTTTGGATGAAATAGGTGTGAAATAGGGCTTGGAAAATAATCTTATTTTCTTCACATGGGTATGTGACTCCTGTAAGTGAGAAAAAATTTTGGAAGTTTTTGAAAAAAATTCCCTGAGATCTTGATTTAGTCTCGAATCAATTTTAATGTATGTTTTGAGCCTCGAGGGTCCATTTAAGGGACATTATGACTAAATTCGAAAAGTGCATAGTATTTGACAAGGTTTATTTAAAAATCTTCTATAAAACTCTGGTAATACCTCGTAACCCTATTCTGGTGACAGATATGGGTTAGGGTTGTTATATTTATTGGTATTAGAGTTACGGTTTAGCCGATTCTCAGACCGGTGTAGCAAATATGGGATTAACTATACATGCTATTAAATTATTTTTGATAGTGTGATATCTCCTAACCATTTTTAATGTGTTTTTCTTATAGTAATATCATTCGACCAAGCTCAATCCGAAGAAGCTGGGAGTCATGATCTGGCTTCAGTACAAAGAGAAGAAACTAGTAGTAGAAGGCCCGAGACAGATGGCCGAGGGGAGGAGGCAAAAATAGCCTTCTTTCAAATAATGAATGAACAGTTTAATCAATATTTAAGAACTAACCCTGCAGTGCAACAAGCTCCCCCTCCTGCTCCTCCACCAGTTCCCGAGATACCAGAGGGTACAGGTATTGAATAAGCCAGAACAGGTAAAGCTCCAGTGGATAAAATTCGTAAATGTGGGGCAGAAGAATTCAGAGCGTCAACTGAAGATAATCCGGAAAGGGCTTCTGGTTAGAGAACACTATCTGGGTATTAGATGAATTATCATGTACGCCAGCTGAGGGTCTAAAATGTGCAGTGTCTCTGTTAAAGGATACAGCTTACTACTGGTGGAATACAAAAATCTCTGTTGTGTCGGAAGAAAAGGTTACTTGGGAATTCTTCCAGACAAAGTTCAGAAAGAAATACATCAGTCAGAGATTCCTTGATCAGAAAAGAAAAGAATTTCTAGAGCTCAAATAGGGTAATATGACAGTGTCTGAGTATGAAAGAGAATTTATTTGATTGAGAAAATATGTCGTAGAATGGATTCAAACTGAAGCTGAAATGTGCAAATGATTTGAAGAAGGGCTGAATAAAGACATTAAATTATCGATTGGAATCCTTGCATTACGGGAATTTGCAGTTTTAGCTTAAAGAACCTATAAAGCAGAAGAGCTGAGTAAAGAAAAGAAACAAGCTAAAAGGGAAGCCCGAATTTCCAGTAAGAGACCAATGTAGAAATCACAGTTTTCTGCTTCAAAGAAATGAAAGAAGTACTTAGACCATTCTTCATCAGCTACAGGGTATTCCAGTAGGGACCGAGGTTCCCAATGCTCTAACCCTAGATCTCCCACTCCATCGGTGACCAGTGTAGGCAATGTCAGTAATCCTAAACCGAGATGCAGGTACTATAATAAAACTCATTTTGGGGGGTGCCGATTGAGAAGCGGAGCCTGTTATAGATGTGGTTCACTAGACCATTTTCTTAGAGACTATCCAGAAAGGGGTGAAAAAGATGCTGATCAGACTGCAAAGCTGAATAATTCAGTCTTGAGAGGTAGACCACCTCGACCTTCTGGAAATGTTAGTGGTAGATAAGGAGCTACAAAAGATACTGCAGTTAAATCTGAGGCGCAGGCACCAGCTAGGACATATGCTATTCGTGCTAGAGAGGATGCTTCGACACCAGACGTTTTTCTTTACTTGACACTGATATTAATGCTCTGATTGATCCTGGTTCTACACAGTCATATATCTGCACAAAATTAGTATTTGTTAAAAATTTATCTGTCGAGTCTACTGAATTTGTGGTTAAGTCTTGAACCCCCTAGGCCAATGTGTAATGGTGGATAAAATCTGTAAAAATTATCCACTGATGGTAAAAGGTTATTATTTCCCGGCCGACTTGATGTTATTGCCTTTTGGTGAGTTTGATGTAATTTTGGGTATGGATTGGTTAACCCAACATGATGCAGTGGTAAATTGCAAATAAAAATATATTGTACTAAAATGTCAGGATGGTGAGATGCTCCGTGTTAAATCCGACCCGATAGAGGGGTTATTTGATGTGATTTTAGTCATGACAGCTCAGAAATATGTTAGAAAGGGATGTAAAGCTTTTCTTGTATACGTGTTGGACACCAAGGTATCTGAGTCAAAGATTCAGGCAATACCAGTTGTATGCGAATTTCCTGATATGTTTCTAGAGGAATTACCAGTGTTACCACAGAAAAGAGAGGTAGAATTTTCTATAGATCTTGTCTCAGGGATTACTCCGATTTCTATAGCACCGTATACAATGGCACCTACAGAATTGAAAAAATTAAAAGCACAGTTGCAAGAACTTGTTGATAGGGGCTTTGTTCCACTAAGTCATTCACCTTGAAGTGCTCCGATTCTATTTGTGAAAAGGAAAAACTGATACTTAAGATTATGTATCAACTACTAGCAGCTTAATAAAGTCACCACAAAGATTAAGTACCCATTGCCTCGGATAGATGACTTGTTTGATTAGTTAAAGGGTGCTACAATGTTTTCTAAAATTGATCTCTGATCAGGTTACTATCAGTTATGGGTAAAAGAGTTAGATGTACCGAAGACAACTTTTAGAACTAGGTACAGGCATTATGAGTTTCTTGTTATGCCATTTAAGCTGACTAATGCACCTGCAGTGTTTATGGTCTAATGAGCATGCAAATTATTTGAGAATTACGTTACAAATTCTACGAGAAAAGTAGTTATATGCTAAATTCAGTAAATGTGAAACCTGGCTTCGAGAAGTTAGTTTTCTTGGACATATTGTATCTGTTGAAGGCATCAGAATAGACCCGAGTAAAATTTCAGCTATTGTCAATTGGAATCCGCCAAAAAATGTATCGGAGATTTGTACAGGAGTTCTCGATGATAGCTTCTCCGATGACTCGTCAACTGCAGAAAGATGTTAAGTTCGAGTGGACTGATAAATGTCAGTAGAGCTTTGACAGATTAAAAGACCTATTGATGAAAGTACCTATGTTAGTACAGCCTGAACTGGGTAAGGAATTTATTATATACAGTGATGCTTCATTAAATGGTTTGGGTTGTGTCTTGATGTAAGAAGGTAAAGTAATAGCCTATGCTTCATGACAACTTAAACCACAAGAAAGAAATTATCCGGTACATGATCTTGAGTTAGCTGGTATTGTGTTTGCACCGAAAATATGGCGGCCTTACTTGTATGGTGACAAATGTCATATTTATATTGATCATAAAAGTTTGAAATATTTGATGACATAGAAAATTTTAAAATTGAGACAGCATAGGTGGCTTGAAGTGATAAAAGACTATGATCTGGTTATTGACTATCATCCGCGTAAGGCTAATGTAGTTGCTGATGCTTTGAGCTGAAAATCTCTATTTGCTTTACGAGCCATGAATACCCTATTGTCGCTATCTAATGATGGTTTAGTTATAGTTGAATTGAGAACTAAACCGACATTTCTACAGCAAATTTATGAAGCTCAAAAAAATGATGAAGAGTTACAGGCTAAATGGGTATAGTGTGAATCAGTTTTTAACTCAGAATTTCAGATTGGTATGGATGGTTGTTTATTATTTAGAGGCAGAGAGTGTGTACTGAAGAATTCAAAGCTTATATAGAAGATTCTGCACGAAGCTTGCAATGGTATTATATCGGTACATCCAGGGAGTAATAAAATGTATAATGATCTGAAAAAGATGTACTGGTGGCCAGGCATGAAACGTGGAATTTCAGAATTTATATCGAGATGTTTGATATGTCAGCAAGTCAAAGTTGAACATCAGGTACCTTCAGGATTACTATAGCCAATCACGATACCAAAATAGAAATGTGAAAGGATAATGATGGACTTTGTGTCGGGATTACCTTTGTCTCCGAGGAAGAAAGATGCTATTTGGGCAATCGTCGACCGGTTGACAAAGTCAGCACACTTTATACCGGGACGTATGGATTTTTCTTTAGATAAGTTAGTTGAATTGTATGTATCTGAGATTGTCAGGTTACATGTAGTACCAATCTCTATTATCTCAGGTAGAGATCCTCAGTTTACGTCTCGTTTCTGAGACAAATTACAAGAAGCTCTGGGAACTCAGTTGCATTTTAGTACTGCATTTCATCCTCAGACAGATGGCCAGTCCGAACGTATAATTCTGGTATTAGAGGATATGTTCCAATGCTGTGTACTAGAGTTTAAAGGTAATTGGGAAAGGTATTCGCTTTTGGTTGAATTTGTTTTTAATAACAGCTGTCAATCTAGTATTAAAATGGCACCATATGAGTCTTTATATGGCCGAAAATGTAGAACACCATTATATTGGACAGAACTCGGTGAGAAAAAGATAGATGGGGTAGACTTGATCCATGAAACTGAAGAAAAAGTAAAAGTGGTTCGAGATAATCTGAAAGCAGCCTCTGACCGCCAGAAGTTTTATGCTGATCTCAAACGAAAAGAGATTGAATTTCAGGTCGGCTATAAGGTATTCTTGAAAGTGTCCCCTTGGAAGAAAGTTTTCCAATTTGGTCGTTAAGGTATTCTCTGCCTTTAACTGCCCGTCTTGGCAGGAATAATGTACACTCTTGTAGTTGCATCCTAGGGTCTTTATATAGAGTTTGGAATGTCTTTCTTAGCCCCTAAGTAGCCTTTTCTGAGTGAAAATGAACTTAATCATGATAGGGACACGCCCGTGTGCCACGTCCGTGTGAGTCAATGTGGACGCCGTGCTTGGGCTTGTTAAAGTGGCACGCCTGTGTGGCACGCCCGTGTGACGAACTTCCAAGCTGTGTTGATTATTGATCTGGGCCTAATTTGCCCTTTTTTAGCCTGTTCCTTGCTCTTTTCTCTTCCTTATGCTCACCTAAGTATAAAACATGAAATAAAAGGATTAGGAGCACCAAATTCCACAATTCAATGATAATTCATCCAGAAATTAGGCTAAGTATAAGGTGAAAATATGTATAATTTACGATTTATCAAATACCCCCACACTTAAGCCTTTGCTTGTCCTCAAGCAAAATCTCAATTCACAATTAAAAATCATTCCTCTCAACTTATAATCCTTATCAATGAAGTTTCAAACTAATTCGCAAGGAATCATACATTGAAAATTCAACCGAAAGAACATTAAAGTTTCAAACACTCTAAGTTGAGAATCTTATCACAGAAACATAGGTCTTCTCCCTTCTTCTAGGTAATTAGCTTGAACTCAAAATCAACAAGAGTTGGCATCCTTACTAAAGATTCACTCTATCCACTCGAAGTGTTTAGGGTTCAGAAATTAAGCACTCATTAGTCAACCTGAAAAGTTATTACCATAAGCTTGTAGGAAAATCAAATATCCACCACTATATATTGATATGACACATTGATCAAAAGGTCTTTCAATGGTTGTAATGGGGCTTTGGTTAGGGGTGTTGTCACAAGCTGAAAAAGAGGGTTAGAATCGAGATTGAACTGAAAAATCATCGACTAGAAAAATCTCTATCACTGAAACATATCCCTAGAGCTAAGCATCTTCTTTCATTGTTTTGGATTCGGAAGCTTATAATAGAAATATGCAAAAGTATTGTATTACAACTGAAATATGAATTACAACTGAATTAACTATATATGCACTTTTTTTTAAGAACAAATCAAATAACAACAAATTAAATAATTATAAACTTTACAAACTAAAAAGGAGAACAAAGCTAGATAATTATTCAACTCAAATCTCGACAAAAATAGGGATCAAAATAATTGAAGGGAATTCAACAAAAAATGGGTTATAGGTTAATATTAAAGGTAAGTCAAGGAATAGTTTGTTAGGCTCAATGGGTTCACTAAGGGTTAATTTATGGAGGTAGGCTTTTATGGAGTAAGTAGGTTAAATCCTAAGTGTCTTTATCATTTCAGTATATCAAATCAATGATGTGGTCTTGACATGTATAATCGAAGCAAGTTCTAGAATAATAAATTAGTATTGACTCACTCAAAGCAACCATAAAAATGAGCACGAAAGGATGTATGCTCAAAAGGCTCAAAAATCTCACCAGAATTATGGCTTTTGATGTCACTCCTGCGAATTTCAAATTTCAAGATTACACTTAAAATTGGGGAAAACAACTAAAAAATTTCAACTTATCATGCTTGATTCTCTAATGTCTTAAAGTTTGAATAATCAAAGCATAAGTACCTATGTCTTAATTCTCAACATATCAATAAAAATCATAAATCAATCAGAATTCATTTTAATAGGGGATCGAGACTAATGCAGAGAGTGAAAGTGAGAATTTGAAATTTGAGAACAATGCAACAAGTTAGTGGCAAAAATTTTCAGGAGTTCAAAGATAATACAAAGAATGAAAGTGAATTCCCCCCACACTTAAGATGTACATTGACCTCAATGTACAAAGATAACATTAGTACCAATAGAACCATAAAATCATAAGATAGGGAGAGAAGTCAAACTCCCTGAATATTGGCTAAATCCTTGAGCTGGGTGTGAAGATTTGTAGGGAATGGTGTTTATCCACAATTTCCATGCCAAAAGGATATGATGATCGGGGTCGTGGTGGCTATGGTCGTGGTGGCTATGGTCGTGGTCGTGTAGGAACTAGCAGTCATGGCAGGGTTTTCCCATTAGATATGGATTTGAGCTGTAAGGCTCTTTTGAAACTACGATAGCATTTATCAATTTTAGGGAATTTGGATTAGCACAGTGTACTCATTAGGAAATAGCCAATATGAAATAATTGAAATAAAATAAACTAATTCTGAAAATACTAAAATTCAAATAATGAAAAAGATAAGATAAAAGAAAAAGGAAAAATAAAAATGAAAATAAAGGAGAAGATAGGAGGACTCGTGAGTCTTAATCTTCAGATGGTTCGTGAGGTGGGGGTGGTGATGAAATGTGTAGATGCTGGCATATCTGCTAAAGAGTAGCGTCAATATGGTCGAAGCGTTGGAAGCACTATTGCTCGAATCGAGTAAGGCGTGCGGATATTTCAGCATAGGAAGCTGCCGCATGAACTGGGCAGTGAATGGGCAGTGGCTCAGTCGATGCCTCCTCCTGTGGTGGGACATCATTAGGAATGCCCGTTAGGTCCTCCTGCTCCGCACCCTGGAATAGGCGGTATTATGGGGGATCGATCTCGTGTCGGTGCTGAATCATCCTCATGTGAAGCATGCTCTGGATGACCTGTGGGGATATCTGGCCAACGATAGCATAGGAGGATATTTGGGCCTCTGTGTTAAGGAGGCCGAAGTAGCGGGCTAGGCAAGTCATGTAGGGGCCCATCGAGATTACACCCTCCGGTGCCACTCCGTCTGGTGCTGGATGGCATGGGCGATGAAGTATGCAAGATAGAGCACATGCCTGTGCGATATGCTCCATAAGAAATAGGCATCGTGTGTGTTAACGACGCCGGTGCTCTCTCGCCTACCCGTCAATGTATGTGCGAGTATGGCATCAAGGTACCTCAGAGATGGGGTAAGAGCCGTCGCCTTAGAGCGGCTGGGATCGTAATGGTCGAAACAGGGACCAGGGCCTGCCAACATTTAGACGGTGAGAAGTGGATGTGGCGGTGAAGCTATGAAAGGTTCTCCTCCTCTAAAAACTACTCGGTGTATAGGCCCAGTGTTATACCAAACTCTGGTACACTGAGTTGTTGAACCAGGCCTCCTAGATGGAATTAGATCGTCCCTGGATCGTCGTGTCGGGCATGACCGTCTGGAGTGAAATGTAGAGCAGAACTCTAGGGTGAGCTCGAGATAGGTGGGCTTAACAATTTAGACCCGTTGTCAACAAGGCCTGTACCACGTCAGCCAATTGGACCCATTCTAAAGCGGCCCAATCGATGCATCTTCCCACTCCGAGTGGTCTCGCCCGTAGAATTTCAAACAGTTCCTCTTGGGAACTTTGTGGAAATTGAAGGGAAGGATGTCGAATTTCAGTGGTGGGTCTGAAAGAGGAACCACCAAGTCCCTTTCGCTTTTTGGAAGCGGGGACGGTAGCTTTCTTTCCTTGTAAAGACGACATTTTACCTAACATAAAAATAGAAATATAGTACGAATACTCATAAGTTCCTAGGCTAAATGGGAAAAATTTCTATGTATCTCATGCAAAGTGTAATTTCACTAACCTAAATTTTGATGTTTGATTCGTTCGAACTATAAAACAAGACAATGGGAGCTATATAGCAAAAATCAATTGCTTAAGATAGATAAAAATGGCAGCCAAAGAATGATGCAAAATGGCATAATGAGTATTCTAGATTAATCATGCTCAATGTGCGAGAATAATATCAAGAATAATGTAAACAACCTAAAAGAATGAAATCATGAATAGATAAATAGTTAAAAGCATTAAAAATTATGAGAAAAGTGAGAAAAGGGAACAAAAAACGTGAGATTAAGAGCGAAACAAGGTCATGGTGGTGCTTGCACGAGCGTGGAGGCATGGCCTTGGTTAGTGGCGGCACTAGAGAGGGCTGGTATGCGTTGTGGGTGGAGAGGTTTTTAGGGTTTTAGTGGAGAAGAACATGAATAGTGGGGGTCTTATTTTCACCCTGCGTGGTTCGAAATTTTAGGATTTTGGGGCACCTGGTTCGTGACACACTCCTGTGTTCCTTGGGCGTGTTGGGGCACACGGCCGTGTCGCACGACCGTGTCCTTCGATGTTCGCTTCTCCCATGCCCATGTAGGGGGTCACACGCCCATGTAAGGTTGGCAGGTTCGACCACGAGGTGGAGACATGGGCGTGTTGCACGCCGTTGTTAAATTAACAGGATCGACCATGGTCTTGAGACACGAGCGTGTCGCACGCCCGTGTTGATTTGTTTGGATTGGCCACGGCCACTTCGCACTACCGTGGCTAGTTGTCATAGCCGTGTGTTAGGGAAATCTTACACTGCTCATACACGACTATATCGCACGGTCGTGTCTTTGCCCATGGTGTTCACACAGCCTTAGGCACGCCCGTGAGCCTGGCCTTGTGGCATGAAAAACCAGTATTTGAAAGGTTAGTTAATGTATTAAAGAGTTTAAATTAAAGAACTTTACTATGTTAGTGCTCGGGTTGCCTCTCGAGAAGTGCTTGTTTATAGTCTAAGCTCGACTTTTCTCAAGCTTATTCGGTCACGGTGGTTTGAAGAGTTGAAACTCTTCTATTCTGCTTTCAATTTCATTACCAACATAAGGTTTGAGTCGAGTATGATTTACCTTGAAAGTGCCGAGTGTCTTGTGTGTTATCTCGACTGTACCATAAGGAAAGATTTTCATTACCGTGAAGGGATGTATGTCACCTGTATGAAGTTTTGCATTTGAAATTCGAGGATCTTCCTCCTCTAAGAATACCTTATCCCCTACCTTATATTGATTCGTTTTTACCTTAGGGTCGTCTTGGTGATGCTCTGGGTTGGTGTGGCATATTTTGGGCTTTTCTTGTTAATAGTTCAACCACTCATCTAGTTCCTCAATCTGGAGCATTCGTTTTTCATGTCCGTTTCCCTTGGATGGACTCGTCTGAGGTTGGGTCACCCTTATGTGAAGTGTATCCTACAAAGAGGGTTGGACGGTGAGGTCATTCTTATTATAAGGACTCGTAACAATATTTTTAACATCAACAATCTTATTCGAGTTTCGGGCTTGTAAAGTTACTTTGTCATCACCTACACTAAGTGTAAGCTCGCCTGTGCCTACATCAATTATGGTTCTAGCAGTTGCTAAAAAGGGTCACCCTAAAATTAGGGGTACATTGCTATCCTCATCAATGTCTAGAACAACAAAGTCGACTGGGAATATAAATTTATCAATTTTGACAAGCACATCTTCAATTATGCCCTTTGGAAATCTAATGGTTTTATCAGCCAAATGGATGCTCATCTTAGTTTGTTTAGGTTTCCCGAGACCTAGTTGTTTAAACAATTTATATGGCATCACATTAATACTAGCCCCTAAATCAACTAAAGTATTTTCAACATCTAAGCTACCAAGTAAGCAAGGAATTGTAAAACTCCTTAGATCTTTTAGTTTGTTGGGTAGCTTATTCTGTAAAATAGCTGAACATACTGTATTTAGTTCCACAAGAGATGTCTCATCTAGCTTTCGTTTATTCGTCAGTAGCTCTCTTAAAAATTTAACAACGTTTGGCAACTGCGAAAGAGCTTCAATAAACGGTAAGTTAATATGTAATTTCTTTAAAAGTTTAAGGAATTTATCGAATTGTTCGTTTGTGCGATCGTTCCTTAACGTATTAGGATATGGGATACGAGGCTTATATTCTCTGACAACTGCTTCTTTGGGACTTACCTCATCTTTACCTTTACTTACCACAGTCTCCTTACATGGCTTTGGGTTGGTTTTGGCTAACCCTTCCTAATCTATTGTATCTACAGCATTAAGTTGCTCCTTAGGGTTAGTCTCGGTGTTGCTTGGTAACCCACATTGTGGTCTTTCAGAAATTAGCTTAGCGAGCTGGCCTATTTGAGTTTCGAGTCCTTGAATGGATGCTTGCTGGTTCTTAAGTGCCGTTTCAGTGTTCTGGAAACGGGTTTCTGACACTGCAATAAATTTTGTGAGCATCTCCTTAAGGTTCAGCTTTTTCTCTTGCTGGAACGGTGGTTGTTGAAATCTCAGAGGAGATGGTTGCCTTTGATTTCCTTGTCCTCCCCATGAGAAATTTGGGTGATTCCTCCAACCTGCATTGTAAGTATTACTATAAGGGTTGTTTTTAGATCTAGAATTATTACCCATATAGTTGGCTTGCTCGTTTTCCATGCCATATCCATAGTTGGGATTTTCAGAATAGCTCATATTTCCTTGAATTGAGTCACACTGCATCACTGGATGTACCTATATGGAACCAACAAAATTATCAATCTTTTTATTTAGAAGTTCTACCTGATTAGAAAGCATGGTGACTGCATCAATATTAAAAACTCCAGCAGCTTTTCGCGGTTTTGTTCTCATGACTTGCCACTGATAGTTATTCAGTGACATCTCTTCTATAAATTTGTAAGCTACTTCTGGTGTCTTGTTATTGATTGTTCCACCATCGACTGCATCAATCATCTACCTCGTTGAGGGGTTTCAAACCATTGTGAAAGGTTTGAACTTGTAACCAAAGAGGTAAACCATGGTGAGGACACCTTCTCAATAGATCCTTGTATCTCTCCCAAGCATCGTAAAGTGTTTCTAAATCCATCTGCACAAAAGAAGAGATATCATTCCTTAATTTTTCCATTTTAGCTAGCGGAAAATATTTAAGTAAAAATTTTTCGGTCATTTGTTCCCATGTAGTGATATACCCTCATGGTGAAGAATTTAACCACTGTTTAGCTTTATTTCTCAAAGAGAATAGGAATAGCCACAGACGAATGGCATAATCAGAAACGCCATTTATTTTAAATGTATCGCAGAATTCCAAGAAATTGGCTAAATGAGCGTTAGGATCTTCATCCTACAAACCATCAAACTGAACAAACTGTTGTATCATCTGAATAGTGTTAGGTTTTAGTTCAAAATTATTTACAGCAATAGTAGGTCTAATAATACTAGATTCAGTACCAGCCAAATTAGGTTTAGCATAATCATACATAGTACGAGGAACAGGATTTTGCTCAACAAGATTTGCAGCAACCACAAGTGGTAGCTGATTATCATGATTTGCCTCCATCTCTTCAGTAGGTTCAGGTTCTTCTTCTTGACTTTGTTCTGGATATTGCAAGCTTCTTCTTATCTCTCTACGAGTTCTACAAACTGTAGCTTCTAAATTGTTGTCAAACAATAATGGTCCTCCTGGGCTTCTTCTAGTCATAAATTAGAGATACCTAGAAGGGAAAAGTAAAAAAGAAAATTAAAAACCTACAATAAAATAAAAAAAATAATTTGCAATAAAAGTAAAAATAGCTAAAGTAATAGGAATTAAGTGTTCCTAATATCTTAGTTCCCCGGCAACGGCGCCAAAAACTTGATCTCGTGATGATAAAGTAATAAAATCGATCGTACCTGAAAACTAACTATTATCACGATAAAAGGCAAGTGCACCTATCGAATAGTAGTATAGCTAGTGGCAAGACCGACATATCGAATCCAAGGAACTAAAAGTACTAGTAATGACTTTCTTCCTATTATCTAGCCTAAGAAATAAAAGGGGTTTGGTTGTAAACTATTTTAAACTAAACTAAAGAAACGACAAAGAGTAAATTAGGAAATAGCTTTTGGGAAAACTGATTAATGAGGACAATACCTAAAGAAGAATCCACCTAGACTTCACTTGTTACCTAACTTTGAACTAGACGATTTCTTCATTTGACTTGATCCGTAGAGATCTCTAGATTATGTTAATACCTCCGTCGAAGATAAGAACAACTAATCCTAGATTGATTAATTGAAATCTCTTTCTAATTAAAACCCCTAGTCTTGCATTAACTCGATCTATGGCTCCCCATATTAGATTTGACTCTAATCCGGCAGATTTTCGTCATCCTATGTCTAGGATTGTGATCAACTCCGCTTAATTGTGTTGGATCTACTCCTATACAGGGACTTTTGCTCCTCTGTATAAGCACATTCGACTTAAATTAATATCTCGGAAATATCAACTCAAGAGTTAAAAAACACAATTAAGAACAAATCAAATATTTATCATATAGTTCAGATAACAATAACAAGATTCGTCTTAGGTTTTATCCCCCTTAGATATTTGGGGTTTTAGTTTATAATTCTAAAAAGAAACATCTCAGAATAAATAAAATAACAAAATATAAGAAAACCCAAAATTCCTGAAAGGATAAAAGGGAGATCCTCTGTCTTGATGTAGATCCTGGCTTCTGAGATGGATCAATCGGCTTTCCTTCGAGTAATTCCCTGCCTTTAACTCCCCGTCTTGGCGGGAATAATGTACACCATTGTAGTTGCCTCCTAGGGTCTTTATATAGTTTGAAATGTCTTTCTTAGCCCCTAAGTAGCTGTTTCCGAATGAAATTAAACTTCATCACGACAGGGACACGCCTGTGTGCCATGCCTGTGTGAGTCGATGTGGAGGCCGTGCTCGGGCCTGTTAAAGTGGCATGCCTGTGTGACGAACTTTCAGGCCGTGTTGATTATTGATTTGGGCCTAATTTGCCCCTTTTTGGCCCGTTCCTTGCTTTTTTCTCTTCCTTATGCTCACCTAAGTATAAAACATGAAATAAAAGGATTAGGAGCACCAAATTCCACAAATTCAATAATAATTTATCCAGAAATTAGGCTAAGCATGAGGTGAAAATATGTATAATTTACGGTTTATCATGTAGTTAATTAGGTTTTATTTAAGTGAATTTGCTTGAATTAAAAATAATTAGGTAAAATGATTAAATTACAATTGAAGTAAAAGCTTAATTATAGATTAAAGAAAAACTAAAGGGACAAAATAGGCAATTATGCCTTATTCAAAATTTAAGGCAGTTTATAAAAGATTTTTCTTTTGCTTAAAACGTATATATATTAATATATTTGCAATAATAAAGTATATTATATTATATTATATTATTATTATAAGTTAATAAATAAAAATGAAACAATGGAAAGAACAAACAGAATAGGCAAACGGAAACAGGGGAGAAAAAGGGAGAAAGAAAAAGAAAAGAAAATTTAAGTTTTAAAGGTTCCAAGCTTAATTGGTAAGTCAATTTAAGTCCTTTTCGTGTAATTTTTGAGTTTTTATGATCCTAGAACAAAATACTACTTAGTATATGTTGAAATTTTGAAAGTTAGTATTTTTGGACATGGTTTGTGTTGGATTAATTGATGAATTAGGGGTTGAATTGATAGTATTTCAAGTTAGAATTGGGTAAATGACTAGATTGCATGAATTTCATTTTTTTCGAGCCTAGGGATGAAATTGGAATTAATGAAAAGTTTAGGGGCAAAATGGTAATTTTGCCTAAAGTGTAAGTCGAACTCAATAGAATATAAATTGAATAAAACTAATGATTAAATTCATTTATATAGATCCGGACGAGTCAAATACGAGATTAAATCGAGGAAAAGAGAAAGTCTTGGATTAGTAGACTTTATTAACGAACAAGCAATGAGATAAGTTCGTGTAACTTAAATTGAATTCTTTCTTACTTGAATTGTATGTTTATGTGACATGAATGTGATTTGAGTGTTTAATGTATGGTAAATGAAGAAATGATTGAACATAACAGATGAAAAGGAAAAATAATCTCAACTGAATAAAAGGAATTCGATGGATCACTGAAAAAGGGTGTTACATGGGAAAATAAAAGGATTTAGCCTAGACCGGTAATCCTAATATAGTCCTCCCGAAATATATGTATCATTGAATGGATTTAGCCTAGACGAGTAATCCAGATTGAGCTTAATAGAGTATTTGCACTAAAAGGATTTAGCCTGGACTAGTAATCCTGACAAGTACTGTTTGAGCATATGTTACAGGGGATTCGCCTGGACTGGTAATCCCGCTGTTTGAAATGAGACTCAGGAGTGTGCTCTCTGAAAAGAATAAATATGAATTGACGGACTTGAACTTGTACACTTTAAGTGTACTATTGGAAATCCATCGAAATTTCGAGAAATTCAACGGTATAAATATAGAAAATGGCAAGTACATGGAATCATGGAACTGATGAGCTCATCATTCATCTATGTATTGAAATTATATGATGTTATTTGACTAATCCATGGGATGAGTTTGTATGTAATAGGCAAATGTTCTATTGTTATGGACATGTGCATGTTTGATTTAATTTTCATGAAAATATATGGTAAGTTTAATTCTTGTTACATGAACTTACTAAGCACTAAGTGCTTACCCCGTTTCATTTTTTCCTGTTTTATAGTGTTCGGAAGCTCAAAGGTCGAAGATAGGTTGGAGCCACATCACACTATAGACTACCATATTTTGGTATAGAAAAATGTTTCATTTTGAGTTAATGGCATGTATAGGTTACTAGTACCAATGTTAATGATGAATAGGATGAATATAATCTAGCCATTGGAATGGCTAGTGATGACTTGATTTTGGAATGCTTATAAAGTAAATTATGGTTATACATGTATGATTAATACATTTTGGGTCAATTAGATTTAAAAATGTATGTTTTGGAAAGGTAAGGTATGAGTTAAGATTGTAAGCATACATATCATGTTAAATGTTTGAAATTGGCTTGAAAATCATGCTTGAATTGGTTGGTTGGTATTGAGAAAGTTTGGTGCAGGTTTTGGATGAAATGGGTGAGAAATAGGGCTTGGAAAATAGCCTTATTTTGTTCACATGGGTGTGTGACTCCTGCAAGTGAGAAAAAATTTTGGAAGTTTGCAAAAAAAATTCCCCGAGATCTTAATTTTGTCCTGAATCGATTTTAATGTATGTTTTGGGCCTCAAGGGTCCATTTAAGGACATTATGACTAAATTTGACAAGGTTTATTTAAAAATGTTCTATAAAACTCTGTTCATGCCTCGTAACCGTATTATGGCGACGGATACGGGTTAGGGGTGTTACAATTTCATTATCTTCTTTGACCTGTACAACTTTCTGTCCAAATGACATTTAACAATATTTCTATTCTGATTCAAATATAAAGAAATCCCACTTAATCTTGTTTCTCAGTACAACCATTTTTAATGTTGACTACCAATTATAAACACTGTCTATTTATCAAAGACATGATGCATCTCAGATAATCATCAAAGAAGCAAGCCATATCTTCAAAATTCCCTGGATATTTCCAAACCAGTACCAAGTCCTAGTCGGGTCATCACTTGTTTTACCTCTAAGTTCCTCAGTATCATACATTCTATTTAATTAATCAAAGGCCGTCAAACTATTTTAGTCTATTGAGGACTCAAAGATTCCATAAGGAACATATTAAAGGGATAAAGGTTGTAAGGCCACTAAATTAACTCACACTAATTTTGTAAATCATTGACTCATTAAATTAAAAAGACATTTTGTCTCCACTATCAGACATTTACAAAACTGGTAAACTATAACTTACCTATTGTTTAAAAGTTAAAATATCACCTTTATCTTTTACCTCTTCAAGGTCAATCCGATTAGATGCTATTAACATTCATTAAATCTATAAGAAAATATTCTTACCGTTGTTTTCAGATAGTTGTAGAATCGGTATACCATAACTTACACTAGAGTTAGTAGTCGGAGAGTTACTGTTAACTTTATTAGTTTCACCACATTCAGAATCAGATGACATCATTAAAATCTATAAGGAAACATACGTTAGATCGGATCAAACAATATCAACTATCTCAGATTTATATGGCATGCAATTTCTAGACTTCAAACACACTACGTTTAGTCCAAGAATCGACTAAACCGCAGCTCTAATACCACTAAATGTATGTATTACTCTGATCTGAATAATTATGGAATTCTATTAAATTAATTTGGCAACATGTTGCTATCTATTATTGATTATTCCGAATTGAAAAGTAATACATCGTAACCCTAGTTCAGTGATAGAATTGGGTTATGGGTTTTACATACATATACATAAACCCGTGACCGTATAAAGCACCATCCCCTCGAAACCTGAGTTTTATAGGATAAGTTTCTAAGATAATGGTCTCATCCCGACAGAGCATATGAAATGTGTGTGTCTCTGAGCGTTATTGCACCCCCGACAACTCAAATCTACTTTTAAGCTTTCACAGTTTCTACCTCAAATCCCAAAATAGTAAAAGACCTAAACCATAAAATTCCCTAAACCCTAAAACCTTAAAAACCCTAAAACCTTAAAAACCCTAAAACCTTAAAAAGCCTTAAACCCTTAAAACCATAAACCATAAAATACCAAAAGTAAAATCCCCAAAACCTTAAATCCTAAAACTTAAAACCACAAACCTTAAAAAGCCCTAACCCTAAGAGAGAAAGGAAAATGCATCCAACTGAACATGTTTTCCTACCAATTAAGAGGAAAATGCATCCAGCTGGGCATGCTTTCCTACCAATTGTGGAAAAAATGCATCCAACTGGACGTGTTTTCACACACTCTCTCCAAAATCAACCTATTTTCTTAATTTTCTAAAAAAATAGTGTATTTTAAAAAATATTTTTCAGCATTTTTGGCTAAATTTGTCATAATTAATATAAATTATTTGTATAATTAATTATATATAAAATATTAGAAAATTTTCAATTTTATGATAAATGTTGTAAAACTAAAGAGAAATTATAGTAAGACAAGAGATGAGAAAAATATAGGATACGATAATATCATGAACAAGATCGTTTATGTTCGTTTAAATCTTATTTAATAAATGATTTAAATCTTGTTTGTTGTTCCATTCATATATATTAATAAAATTATTATAGTTTGTGTGCTTATTTTTTATTTATAATATAATTATAATATTCATATTTGACTATTTTATATATAAAAAACAATCTCTTTGTATATATATATATATATATATATATTTGCATATGTTTATTTATTGTTTGCTTGTTAGTTATTCATGAACATTGTTCGTGTACATGTTCAATAAACAAACATGGACAAACATTTTAAATTATTTAACAAACACAGATCAAACATTTATAATTGTTTGTGATATCTAAAGTAATAAATACTTAATCAAAATTGTACATTTTCGATTCGTCTAAGATGAGCGCTTCGACCGAGTGCTATCGTTAAGCTCACGTCTACCGAGTGTAGGATCGCTTTGAATCAGAAAATTTTTTACAAAAATTACCAGTGGGGTAATTTAGTAATTTTTCTAAACTTTTGGGTCAAGTTGTAAATTAGAAAAATATCTCTAGAAATTTTTTGAAATAATCTCTTCAGTGAAATTTCTCTATACAACTATGATTAAACTTAATCACTTTAATATTAAATTAATATAATATTTATCTTAATAAATATTAGATTAAATTTAATATTAAATCTTATTAAAATAATAGAATGTTTATCTACAAGATAAATATTAAATTAAGATAATCACTTTAATATTAAATTAATAAAATAATATTAAGATAAGTATTAAATTAAATTTAATATTAAACTATTAAAATAATAATATTTTTTTTGACTAATAAAATAATATTATTTTTGGAATAGTTAATCTAAAATCAAATTCTCTGTTATAGTCTCAGTAGGAGTGTCACTCTTCTATTGCTCAATCATCGAAAACCAATCGCCGCCGGCCACCAAGACGCTGCCGTCACAGTTGCTAACACCGCTGTGTCCAGTGGTGTAGGTGCGACACCCATACGGCACCCCAAGCCGGTTCGACTACTACCGGTTCGATTCGGGACAATGACGACCCAACCGGTCCGGTCTAGCCACCGGTTGGACTGTCTGTCTGGTTTCCCATATCAGGCTCGGTTCGACCAGTTCTTGGGTCTTGGTCTCGATTTTGGGCTCCCATGCCCAATTTACGATCTCAGGTCCAATTTTAAAGTTCAATTACCCATTAGGCCAATTGCTTGACTTGAAAATTAGTTTACAAAAATATCATATTAATTTTAATTAATTTGATTAATTTAATTTTACTTGATCAAAATTATTTTTTTGGTTCAAATGCAGTTCAATCGAGCTTTTTTTATTTCTCAAAGTATCTACCAGAGTGAGCCCAGTAACTAATCATTTGCATTTTGTAGGCCCATTAAGGGGGTAGATACTGGCTACAAGTTTTAAAGTTGCTCCATATCGAGCTTTTGTTGAGCTAGTGAAGGGACCAGTCAGACATATGTGATTAGGCTCTAATGATTGCAATTATGTCCAAAAGCATTGTTCCGATAATTTACAATTACTTAATCATAGAGTCAGTCCACAAGAAGTATGATGATTGAAAACTTTTTATTGTATACTCTTTACGAAAACATTTCATCCAACTATTTTGTCCAATGACCTCATCATGTGTGTGCTACCCTCATATGATATCCTTGATGCAATTGAGTTAAATTCGTTCACTCAATACAATCCTATTTTATCTCATTGTCACCATTGTGTCTTCTTAATGATTAATATGATCATTGTCAACAAATGACTATGATAAATTGCTCGTTTGAGAACAAGCAACCCTTGACCACGTTTCATATTTAACAATCCACACAATATCAATGAGAGGATATCAAAGCACATTAGTTGCATTCGCATGGTCAGTGACTAACTCATGATTTAGGTAAATCACACCACAAACATCACAAGTGAATAAATTCACAAATAGATTCAGAATTAATTCATCTTGGGTCCAGCCCAATGTATCATTCTACCAATGAATACATCTATGTCTCTGCTCATGGAGTCAACTGCTCCGATAGCCAAGACTAGCCATCTCCCTAATTGGAATTGTAGATGACATAATAATCCTTCTCAGTATTTCAATCAAATGCTCACTTTGATTCTTTTATGGGATTATAGACTCATTTAGATTATCTACTAAAGTAAGTTGTCTTTCTCACAATGCAAACGTTATTTATAATGTCACTTATCTTCAGTTTGAACTTTAGACAATCAATGAGCTAATATTTTCTCGTCACAAGTTCGCTATGCATGCAAAATATGAAAGACATAAATACAGAAGACATAATAGTGAAATGTGAAATTAACTTTATTTATTTATTCATCGTTTCAATAAATATAAAACAATTACATGTTTACTACAATATGGCACATTTCCCAATAGTTATGAGATTATGTTTGTCTCCTAATTGTATTACTTAGGATCCATAGTTGGTCCTTTTCTTTTCCATTAAGAAAAATTCGAGTTTTTTGATTTTAGGTTAAATTTCATCGAAAGGTAATATCATCTGCCAATGCCATGGACTTTTTTCATGCGCTCTCCATTGTCATTGAATAAGTATAGTGACAATCAAAGTTCAAATTTTCATTAATGCTAGGAAGAAGAAGTAAACTAAAGTCAAAATTTTCATTAATGTCTGACCTTATGACAATTACAAAACACCCACATTTCTTGGTTTAATGTTGATGGCAACATCAAAGGGTTATGATCTGGATAATCTACATCTTCTGAAATTCCATATGAAAGGTAAAAATGTCCAATCAAAATAAGTACTTAAATGAGAGTGGGTTTGGATGGGCGGTGCGTTTACCTACGGATAGTGTAAAAATAGCAGTGATAGTGAGATTAGATATTGTAGCGATAATGTAGCGTGAGACAAAAAGTAAGCTAAATGCACCGGACCACACCCTACCGCCCATCCAAACCCACCCTATTCTTGGACAATTTTTTTCATCATTCGATTTATGCATAGGCAACTTTGATTTCTCTATTGTGGAACATCTTAACATTGCAAATAGTATTAATGTGGAGTGCCAAAAATCCATATTACTGGATTAATGGACTTGAGGGAAAGGATAAAATAACACGGAGTAGAAAAATAATTAAACAAATAAGCAAATGATCCACCCAATTGAAACCCCAACACCAATTAGATTCTCCACTCAAATTAACCAATCAGCAAAATCAATTGAAAAAAACAACTTTAACTCAAATTGGACTTGATTATGGCCCAGCCCACCCGACCAAGCCTAAAAGCCCATACAAAAAGTTGGAGGGTTTGGATAAAAATTTAGGCTTGAAAAAGAGATTTGAACAAAAAAAAAAAAATGCCCATTTTCAAAATGGGTTGAGCTTCAAGTGCGACTCATACCAGAATTGTAATAATAACTTTTTTAACAATATTTTTAATCTTCATACTAATTACTAACCTCCTATGTCCCGTCCTCCCCCTCCTCGTAACCTTTCCAGATCCCAAATCAATTAAAAAAAAGCCCTAAATGCTTCCATTAAGATATCGTTACTTCCCCCAGTCAAGTTGTTGCTTCCTCTGTCATTGGCGTTCTTCCACCACACAGTCACACATTGGTCGGTTCATCGTCATTCACCACAGTTGCAATAGGACTAAGAACCCGAACCCAAGTCAAGTCAAGATTCTCCCTTTCCCTCTCATCGTTGTTCTCCCATTTGATTTGGTTAAAATTGTCATTAACATTAATGTATTTAATAAAATATTTTATACCAAACAATACTCTCTCTCTTTGAATTTAATTAAAATTTGGAGATTGAGAATCAAAATGATAAAATAAGTAAAAGTTAAATTTAAAATTATCTCAATATTTAATGATTGTGATATTTTCATATGATATTTAAATTATAAAAATGATCAAAAATGTTGTTTTTCTACTTGTTAATAAAGCTGTCTATTGACAAGTTAGACTAAGTCGTGGTTCAATTAAAAAAAATCAATTTTGAGTTTATTTTCTAGTCATCTCATTGAACTTAAAAAGCTAATTTTACTATTCAAATTTAATAAAATATTATAAATATATATTATACATTAATATATAATATATATTCATAATTAAATTTAAATATTAAAATATTCTTATTATTTAAATTGAATTTGGCTGGGCATAATTGATTTACTCTCTCCTGCCTTTTTGTTAATTTGCTTTTGATTTTTAAAATTCATTTCTAAAATTTAATTCCATTTTGTATTTTTAATATATTTTTCAATTTCTAGATCTATGTATTTACTTTTAAGTTTCTTTTAATTATTGAAAATTTATTTTATAAATATAACTATTTTAGAAAGTTTAATATAGTTTATGAATTATAGGGCAATCCTAAATCTTTTAAATGACATTGTATAGGTGAAGAGCAAAAAAGTCAAGTGTTAATATAGAGTAGAAAAAAAATCTTTTTTTTTTTACCATTTTTATATGATATAATGATAAATTTAATTCCGAATATTTATTTTTTTTTTTTGTAACTTTTGTCCTAATTATTTTTCTATTATTTTGGCTCTCAACTTTTAATATTTAATTAAATTATCTTTTTATAGAAAATTTGATCGAACTATTAAGATTTTAATGATATTTAAAATAGTAACTATGTGGTAGTTCATATGTACTTCATTGATATTTAAAAATTTTGAACTTGTAATAGTCCATTGAGTTTTTCTGTCCAAAGCAAATTAATTTGACTAAATTTTGAATATCAAATTATCAATGGGCTCCCCAAGCACATTAAAAATTCGTCCTAGGGTTGCTCCGTCGACTGGAACACTTAGAGGAGTTCCCGTGTCAATCACTTCTATTCCTCTCGTTAGGCTATCGTAGTGCTCATATTTACAGCTCTAACTCGATTATTTCCTAATAATTGTTGTACCTCACAAGTTACATTAATTTGTTGAATGGTGGTATCTCGACCCTTAACTACTAGTGTCACGGACTTAGAATTTTCACAAGCAATCCGTGCGGCCTAAGTCAACCTAACTCGCAACAAACTCCTCTAAGGAACTCACGAAGAACAGCAGAAGAAATAAGTAAAAACAAACTTGAAAGATGAACAAAAGCCACAGAAAAGCAAGAACACTTGAGAGAGAAGTTTGAGTGAATACTCTCAGAATTCTTATTAATAATTGAATAAATTACAATGAGGGGCAGAGGCCTTTATTTATAGCTAAGCCTCCCCAAAATCAATGGTACAGATCGAAATACATCAATGGCTAAGATTAAAAGCTAACTAGATATCAAATCTGTAAGATTACAAAATCGTATCTTCTAAAAATATCATTTAATGTCTAAGATCTCATATCATTCAAGATTACCTTCCATATTTGCCACGCATATCTTTGAAGATCACTTTCCATGTTTACCAAACTCTAAAAATGGGCTTTCAATTTCTCCGAGCAATGGTCTAGTCCGATCAGGCCAAATGACCTCCCTCAAATGCGTTGGATTGCACAAGTTCGTCATGGTTGCAGGCTCCTCATGGTTGCAGGCTCCCATGCACAACCCATGACACTAGGGCATTGTAAATATTAGGCATCTTTCCTGGGAGAAAGGCTACATCCAGTACTAGACCAATGATTTGAGAAATATGTCCCAAATTTTCTTTTTCAAGCGTTTCTTTTGGAGCCATTAGAATAAATAAAGATAATTACTATTTAAGCTTAATTTTTTTTAATGACAAGCATTTTTCTAGTTAAGATTATGATTAACACTAATATATTTAATACAAATTTTATACCTAACATCTCTTTTTTTTCTCTCTCTCTTAAAATAAAAGAATGCTCTAACATCTTCCTTGCTAACATTGCTAACATTTTAGTTATGTTTGGATTGGAATTAAGAAGGGGAATGGAAGGGAAAGTAAAGAAAAGGGTTTGATTTCTTTTGTTTGGATAGATTTGGATGATAAATCCTTTCTTTGTCTTAAAAGTTAATGTGATTCCCCAACCTTTAACAATTTTGATAGATTCTTAATCTTTGTTTTTTTTTTTTTTATATATAATACTTAAAATTATCCATAGTCCTTCCCTCAACCTTTAAATAAGAAGCTTCAACACATTTGACCCTGCATCCTCTTGCACTGACAATAATGTCAATGTCAATTAAGTTAAGACTCCACCGATAAGTAAAACAAAATTGTAAAATGTAGATTGTTTTTATAAATAGTTTGATGAAAATGTTATAATTATAAAAATGCAATATAATTAATAATGAGAAAATATTTAGTACACCACTAGTAGAATTTTTAGACTTCAAAAATTGAGTCAAGTAATTAACAAATGTCGTATAGGGTATAATAAAACATTAAAAATTAGATATTTAAAAAAAACATGTGACAATTTTTTAAATTTGTTTATGAAATTAAAAAAAATTACACCAAATACTAACCCATTAATATTTTTTTTTCTTCCTATTTCCCTTCCATTGTCCATTGGAGCAAAATTTGTTAAAATTACTTTCATTCAATTCAAACAATTTCTAAACATACATTTAAAGATTTGCTTAAGAGTGTCCGCCCGTCTATATGATGATATTTACAATAATTTGCTGTTGAAACTTGCATTTTTACATAGTTTAAGTAATTCTTCAATATTATTATTTTTTATTTTTTAATGTATTTATTTGAGTGAGTCCAATATCCTCCGCATTCTGTAAGCTTATTAAAGAGATAGATGCTAGTTATGAGTTTTAAAACTGCTCCATACATAGGGCAAGAATCGAACCTTCGACTGCTGGTTAAAGTAGGAGAGACCCTTGTTACATAGTTTAAATAATTCTTTAATATTATTTTTAAAGTACAAAAAGAAAATCAAAATTGTTGTTTTTCTATTTCTTATTAATATTGGACTTTCTTTATCTATTTTTGTAGGTTAATTATTTTGATTCTTCTTTTAAAATTTAAATTTGAAACTTTTAGTTCCATTTTCTTTTTTAAATATATATTTTTAACGAAAATTTCAATTTCTGTTCGCTTTTAATTTTATTTTAATTATTTAATATTTTTTATTTAAACCAATCTTTTCACAAATAGAGAAAACTAAACTTGTCATTTATCTTTAAAATAAATATTTATTTTTATATAAAATAGTTTGTTATTCCATGGTTAGTTGTATGTATTAATTATAATATAATAAAATTTTTATTTTTATTTTAAAATTGTATATTCTCACAAATAATATAAAATTATATAGCTGAAATATTGTATAAAATATTGTATATGGTTAAACCCATCAATTAGTTATCAATTTTTTCATTAATTTTAAACTACTCTGAAATGATCCGAAAGTTAGTGGTGTCAAAAAATATGGTTTCGAAACCTCATTTCTAATGTTTAAGTCCGTAATAAGGTTATTATAAGGGTAAATTAAAGTTTGGTTATTTAATCTTGTCAATTAGATAATTAAATAAGGTAAAAAGACTAAATTATAAAAGTGATAAAAATTAATTATTAGAAATTTTTAATTAATTAAAAGATTAATTCAGCAATTGGACCCTTCTTGAATTACCAAACGGTGGTGGATAACAAATGTGTTCCACCAATTTTTTATAATCATGATTAAGCTTAATAATTATAGGTTAATTAAATTAATTATGCTTTATTATATAGTAATCTAAGTATAAATAATAAAAGAAAAATAAAATAAAATATATTTTATTAGAGGTGTCCATGGGCTAGGCCAGGATGGGTCGGGCTGTACTCAACCAAAATTTAGACCCATTTGCTAGGCCAAGGCCGAAAAATGGGCCTAAAATTTCATCCAAGCCTGGCCTGGATAAAAATACTAAAATTCGGGTTTGGCTGACCTGTATTACTTTTTTTATATTATTATTTATATAATTTTTTTAAAATACATACTACATCAAAAATACTAAAAATATTAAAATAAATATTTTCTAACAAATTAAAAAACAATATGTATTCTTAAAAAACATTAAATCTTAGTTTGGATCTACGGTGCGTTTACCTTCGGTAAGATTAAAAATAGCGGTGGCAGTAATTTGAATTACCAAATGCACCTCACCATATGCCATCCAACAAAAAACTAGTGCAATGAAAAAGCATTATTCCCTAAAATTCTATTTTACTGTAGCCTATTTGGAATCCAAAGGAAGCTTAAGATAGGTACAATTTAATAAGCAAATGCCTCTAAAATAGTATAATATTAACAATAAAATAAAAGTTATACAATATCTAAATAATAACAATAAAATAGTAGCAATATAATAGTGAAATAATAGCAAAATAGTGAAAAAAAATTATAAGAAAAAATCATCAAAACAATAAAAAACAACAAAAGAAAGCAGTAAAAAGAAAACATTTTTTTTGCATTTTCGAGCCAGGCCCGAGCCAAAAAAGTCTTACTTGAGGCTCGACCCATTTTCTAAACGGACCTTTTTCCTTTTTGCTTAAGCCCATTTTTTGAGCCTATATTTTTACCCAAAACCTCCCTTCGAGCAGGCTTTTGGGCCGAGCCGGGTGGCCCGACCCATGGACATGTCTATTTTTTACTCATCTTCTTCATTTTCGCGAGAGATGAAATGGAGAAATGGGTTTTGAAAGCTTCGACAATTGGTCACTCAATTTGGTATGATTTTAAGGCCTTGTTGTTTTTATGTTTTTGAGGTTTCAGAAGCTTGATTTAGCTAGCCTGTGTACCAATTTGTAAAACTGTTAAAATTTCTAAAATTTTCCATTAAAGAATTTTTGAAGAAATTAGTACTAAATTGTTAGATTTTAAGGTAGAGGTGAAAAAAAGACTAGTTTGTAAAGTGAAAATTGTTAGTTCTAAACATAAGGACTAAAGTGTTTAACTTTTGAAATTGATATGAAATTTTTGTAATTATAGATAATGGATGGTTATAGAAGGATGTAATTGAGATCGATTTCAAAATCGAAGCTCTATTTTGAAAGTTATGGCAAATTAAGTTTTAGGAACTAAGTTGAATAAAAAGCAAAACTTTAGGAGCATTCAAAAAATAAAATTGAACTGATACATGCATATAAATAGGATGAAAGAAGAGGGTTGAAATTGATAAATTAAATTGAATTATTATCTAGATCGAGATTTGAACTAAACCAAGAATAATCAGGGAAAAGGAAAAATTACTTATTAGTCCTTGAAGATTTGGTTGTTTGTTGTTTGGACTAGGTAAGTTCATATGGTATGTTTATATTTAAATTTTTGTATATGTGAATTATGAATTTGTGTATGTTTGATAGTAATTTGAATTGTTTACTCTTTGGTACAGAAGGTGATATATGGACTAAATTGTAAAAAAATGATAAATTAACTGGTAAATTAAATATGATGAATTGAAATTTTAGATTTTTAATAAATGGATAGATGATTATGACTAATCGAATCATATTGGTATGTTTGTGAATGATTATCGAGAAAGATGACTAAACTGAATAAAATTAAAAATAATATAACTTAGTAAAACTATGAAATTGACTTGTAATTGAGATGAATTGTACTATGTTATGTATGAAATGATACCTTGTTAATGAATTGATGATACTGAAATCGATAGAATGGGAATCAAACCTATAATGAAATTGAATTAATGATTACCCTATTAATTGTTCGAGTAGAGTTGGATATAGTTGGCATGTCATAAGATAGATAGAGCACAAGTTACTTCGATTATGTGTCGATGAGTGTTGGGCACAACTCTTACTTTGGTTATATCGATGAGCATTGGACGCAAACTATTTACTTTGAAATTGTCTGATGAGGCACTGGGTGCCAAATTTGGTGTGTTGGTTGGATTAGTGTATCCGTTCGAGTCCAAGTCATGTTAATAGGGATATAAAATGGAAATTGGATAAATGATATTTGAATTGTATTGGTGTTATGATTTGATGATACAAATACATCTTGTGATATAAGAAAATCGATAGCATATAAAAGATCATGTGGTATTATACGAGGTCGAAGGGTCAATATAGAAATGTGACAAATTAATGAATTCAATTCGAAATTTGAATAATGAAATGAAATAGTGATTGACATTAAATTGAAATTGGATGTATTGTTAATAAATAGATGAAAAATTATAGGAAATTGATATTGAATTGAATAAATGTTGAATATAAGTGAACTGGAATGTTATATGCTTGAATTAGTATATGATGTGATATATGTTAATGCTTACCTTGTTAATATGTAGCTTCTATGTTTAGGCAAACTTATCAACCTAGTAGTTTATCGTATTAGATTGTAAATTGAAGTAAGTTGTTGTTTAATGCCTATGAATTTACTAAGCAGTAGAAATGCTTAAACTATTGTTTTCCCTTTACCTACAGATTTTTAACTTGAGGAACATGCCAAGCAGCTTGTTGATGGGTGCCGAGCACCAAATATAACTTCTTACGAAAAAATAACACTAATTAGCAGTATAGAGCAGTAGGGTCAAATCCACAAATTTTGGTTATATAATTTGGCCTTTTCTCGAGACCATAATTATTGTCGCGACAATAGTCGTGCCCAAGACCTGTTCTGTAACACCCCAAAATTCGTATATTTGTTTCTATGTATTTATGACAAATATCTGTCTGCTTCAGTAGTTAAGTGCTCTGGGTGTGTGTGGGAGGTCCCAAGTTCAAGTCAAGACTTAAGCAAATTTTTGGCTTTTTACTGAATAAAGTCTTACCCTTGGTTAAAAGGCTTATAAGAATTTATTTGTAAAAGCTTAGCAGAATGGGTCTGCTGGTCTGGTGGCTAGGTGGAGTGTTGCTAAGCTGGATGTCTTGTGTTCGAATCTCTGCACGGGCAAAAGTGTGGTATTTTTGCCAACCTAGAGGTTGTATTTAACTGGAAGTCTGATAGTGTAGTGTTCAGTGGAGAGAATTAAGGGAGTGTGAGTTGGAGGTTATTAGGAAATCCAAATCTAAACAGTTTGTTTTTCTTTTTGTCAAATTCGACTACCCCTCTCTTCCTCCCTAGAATTCTGATACGAGTTACCTTTCTTTTTGGTGTTTTTCTGCCATTTTCTTCTTTTCGGTGAGTCTTGCACTGGCATTACTTTTACTTTTCTTTTTTGGGTTCAGTTTTTGGCTATTAGGTAAACTTCACGACTCTTTAACTTCCGATTTGAGTTTAGCAATGATTGAATATTTTGGTAATGGGTGATTTCTATGTTAGGAGAAGGTTTTTAAGGCTGGAAATCACGCTTCTGATTGTTTTGCTAATCATTTTTAGGAACATGTGTGGTGAGTCTCCATTTCACTAACTCAAATACGGTTTTTATTAAGTGTTTAATGGTGGTTTTTGTTGCTGTTAGGAGCTATTCAGGAGACTAGAATTAAGGAGTTGTCGAGTTGATTTGAAGTGGTGATTGTTTGGAAGCGGTAAGTAGATCTCTTGTTTTGAGATTGTTGTTTGAGGCTTATTTTAGTATTTCTAAAAGTCTAAATATCTTGATGATAGGTTCTGGAGTGCTCGGATTAGTGTTAATGTAAAAAACGAGTCATGTGTGTACTCCGATTGCACAGAAAATAGGATTCGATGAAATTTAAAAAGTTTACTATTGAAGCCACACGGGCGTGTGGAGGCCGTGTGATCGACGAACCAGGCCATGCGTACATGACACGGGCGCACGACATGGCCGTGTGATGGCCAACTAGGCCATGTGTGAGACACGGGCTCCGCCAATTAGGCAGTGTAAGCCATACGGACATGTGGGCCCACACAGGTGAACCACATGAGCATGTGAGATTTTGGGCCAAGCCGCGTGATCCATACGGCCAAGGCTATTTTAGGCCGTGTGGGCCACACGAGTGTGTGGGCCACACGAGTGTGTGGGCCCACACGGGCAGACTACATGGGCATGTGAGCCTATTTCTCTGAAATGTTCTGTAAGGTTGCACGGGTCGCCCAAGTCGACTATGACCTGTCGAGTCAGTAAGCATTATTTAAACCCCTGTTCTGTAATATGATATTGTGATGTATGTGTTAACATGTTATCTCTAGCATGTGTAATATGTACTATTTTGAATATTGACGTATGTTCTGTTTATCTGCATTATAGCATGCCATTTATGTATATTGCATTACATTAGGGTGGGATTGATGAAGTGAAGAAAGTATCTGAAAGGCTTTTAAGCCTGATATCTGGCAGCTATGCTACATATTGATGACATGTGTCGGAACTATAAACTGATTTGTATAAAACTATTAATACAGATAATTTTTAAAATTACGATGAGCACATGCGGTACTCGTGGATAGGTACTAGAGGCTGAGGTAGAGGCCGTAGAGGGGCTCGAGCTGAGTCATTCACATTAGACACTATTCCGAATCTGGACACTAGCGAGACGCCGGTGTCACCTGTTACTGAGACTGGGTCTAGGTTTCACAATCGAATGGCTGGGGATGACGCACCGTCCCAAGCCATGTTACGGATATTGGAAAGGGTCGTTGGGTCAAACACTGGATCTGGGGGCCATAGGTCGGTTACGAAATGACTCCGGTCCAATGAGGTTGAGCTATTCAGGGGCATCACTGGAGATGCTCCTAATGTGGCCGAGTACTGGATAGAGGCCACAGAATGTATTATGGATGATTTGGATTTCATAGATGAACGGAAGCTCAAGAGGGCGGTATCACTACTTCGCGACGAGGCATACCAGTAGTGGCTCACGGTTAAGGAGGGCACTCAGCCCGATCGTCTATCATGGGATCTGTTTGAAGATGGCCTTCCAGAGTAAGTATGTAGGAGCTAGCTATACTGATGCGAGGTGACCTAAGTTCCTAAATCTCATTTAGGGTGATCGTTCGATGGCCGAGTATAAGGCCGAATTCTTAAGGTTGAGCCACTATGCGTGAGGCATGGTAGCGACAGAGTGTAAGCATCGTGTTCGATTTGGGGATGGTCTCTGAGACAGTTTGCATGTTTTGATAGCTCCTCAGAAGGAGTAGGATTTCTCTGCACTAGTAGAAAAGGCGAAAATCGTTAAAGAGGTAAAGCGCACTGAGCGTTAGAACTGAGATAAGAGGAAGGCTAAGAGGGATTCAGAGTCTTCGAATTCTGAGATGAGCCTAAGAAAAAGGTCAGGATTGATGGGCCCATGAGAGTTGGGCCTACTGTTGCACCTGCTGGAGTGGCAATTTGTCAGCTTTGTAAAAGACGCTATCCGGGTGAGTGTTGGAGGGCTACTAAGGCTTGTCTTAGATGTGGGTCGACTGAGCATCGAGTTAAGGATTGTTCGCTGAGAGTTAATCAGATGCAAACTCTGGTTAATGAGACTACACAGCTGCTGAGGGTAGTTCAGCAGCCACTTAGAGGCTGAGGACAGGCCAGGGGTGGTAATGGCATGGGCCGAGGGCATAGAGCATTGGGCAGGGGTGCTAGATCGACTGAGGCAATGTAGCCTGCACTGGTTTATATTGCACGTCGCTGTGAGGATTCTGTTTGAGAGCACACTCTTACGTAGCCAAGACTGTGTCTGAAACCTTAGGTATTCCGTTTGAGAGCACTTCTAGTGAAGTAACAGTGGTGAGTCCATTGGGGCAGTCTATTAGAGTTAGTAAACTGTTTAGAAATGTTCCGCTCGAGGTCCTAGGGACTGTATTCTTGGCTGATTTGATGGAGCTTCCGTTTGGGAAGTTCGATTTAATTATGGGCATGGACTGGCTGGTTAAACATCGTGTGAGTCTGGATTATGCTACGAGAAGGGTTGTTCTGAGGACCGAGGAGGATAATAAGATAGTCGTAATTAGGGAATGACGAGATTATCTGACTAATGTGATATCTGCATTAGTGGAAGAAAAGTTAGTAAGGAAGGGATGTGAGGCATTCTTGGCCTATATCAGTTTTTCTAATTTTGTAGACTCTTAGTTAAGGACATCCGAACTGTGAGAGATTTTCCAGATGTTTTTCCAAAGGAATTACCAGGATTGCCTCCGAGTCTAGAGGTAGAGTTTGGTATCGAGTTGATTCCTGATACAGCTCTGGTGTCTATTGCCCCTTACTTTATGGCACCGAAAGAGCTAGCGAAACTTAAGCCTCAAATACAGGAATTATTAAATCGTTGGTTTATTCGTCTCAGTGTGTCTCCATGGGGAGTACTTGTTCTGTTTGTAAAGAAAAAAGACAGTACGATGAGGATGTGTATCGGCCACTATCAGTTGAACAAGTTAACGATCAAGAATAAATACCCACTTTTGAGGATAAATGACCTATTCGAACAGTTCAGAGGGGATTTTATGTTCTCTAAGATCGATCTGTGATCAGGGTATCATTAGTTAAGAGTAAAGAAGGACGATGTAAGACGGCATTTAGAACTCGTTATGGACATTACGAGTTCCTAGTTATGCCATTTGGGTTGACTAATACAACAGCGACATTTATAGACTTGATGAATCAAGTGTTCCAGCCCTACTTAGATCAGTTTGTGGTGGTGTTTATCGATGACATTCTCGTGTATTCTATGTGTGAGTTTTGGCTTCGAAAGGTAACCTTCTTGAGACATGTGGTGTCTGCTGAGGGGATTCATGTGGATCCTTGAAAGATTGAGGTTGTGTTAAATTGGAAACAGCCGAAGAATGTGTCTGAGATTTGTAGCTTTCTAGGGCTGATAGGATATTATCGACGATTCGTAGAAGGGCTCTCTTTGATCGCAGCTCTGTTGACTAAGATACTGTGGAAGGGAATTCCTTTCGTTTAGACTGACGCACACAAGAGAGTTTTGAGAAGCTCAAGATTGTTTTGACTCAGGCTCCTGTTCTAATATAGCCTGAGCCTAGTAAGAACTTCGTGGTATACAACGATGCGTCACATGTGGGTTTGGGTTGTGTTCTGATGTAAGATGGTAAAGTGGTTGCTTATGCATCTCGTCAGCTTAAAACTCACGAGGCTAATTATCCGACGCATGATTTGGAGTTGGCAGCAGTTGTCTTTACCCTAAAGATCTAGAGGTACCATTTGTATGGTGAGAAGTGTACTATATACTCTGATCACAAGAGCCTCAAATATCTCCTCACTCAAAAGGAGTTAATCCTTATGCAGCGTAGATGGGTTGAACTGCTTAAGGACTACGATTGTAATATTGAGTATCATCCTGGTAAGGCTAATGTGGTGGCCGATGCATTAAGCCGTAGGGTTGTGACCGATCTGATGTCAATGTTCGCTCGACTGAGTCTTTTCGACGATGGTAGGCTGCTGGCTGAGCTGCAAGTGAAACCGACATGAATTGAGCAAATTAAAGATAAATAGATGGGGGATAAGTCTCTCGAGATGTAGTTCCGTTAGGTTGAGAGTGGTACTACGATGGATTTTTGGATTAACAATGATAGGGTGTTGTGTTTTCAAGGTCGGATCTACTTATCGAATGATGAGGATTTGAGACTGTCGATTCTGAGGGAAGTGCATAGTAGCCCTTCTACAATGCATCCCGTGGGAACAAAATGTACCAAGATCTGTGGGAGTTGTACTGTTGGCCAGGGTTGAAATGTAAGGTGACCGACTTCGTGACTCGCTGTTTGACTTGTCAGTAGGTTAAGGCTGAGCATCAATTACCTTCGCGTTTGCTGCAGCCGGTTAAGATACCGTTATGGAAATGGGAGTGATTAACGATGGACTTCGTTAATGGATTGCCTCTAACACCCACTAAGAAGGATTCTGTCTGGGTTATCGTGGATCGATTGACCAAGTCTGCGTATTTCATTCCTATTAGGAAAGACTTCTCCTTACAGGAATTGGCTAAGCTCTACATTTCAGAGATAGTAAGGCTACATGGGGTACCTGTCTCGATCATCTCCGATAGGGGTTCTCGTCTCATGTCACGGTTCTGGCAGAAGCTTCATGAAGCTTTGGGTTCAAGATTAGACTTCAGTACTGCTTTCTATCCTCAGACAGATGGTCAGTCAGAGAGGCTGATTCAGATACTGGAGGATATGTTGAGAGGCTGCATTATGTATTTTCGAGGTAGTTGGGAGGAGTACCTTTAGCAGAGTACACTTACAATAATAGCTATTAGGCTAGTATACAGATAGCGCCTTATGAGGCATTGTATGGCCGTAAGTGTCACACTATCTTGTGTTGGATTGAGTTGGTTAAGTGACGTATTCTGGGCCTAGAGTTGGTTTCAGAGACTAAGGATAAGGTCCACTTGATACGAGATCGACTGAAAGTAGCTTCTGATAGACAGAAGTCCTATGTTGATTTGAAGAGGAAGGACATCGAGTATTCTGTGAGGGACATGGTTTTCCTTAAGGTCTCGCCATGGAAGAAGGTTCTGAGATTCGATCGTAAGGGCAAGCTAAGCCTCAGTTTATTGGGCCATACCGGATTTTAAAGTGAGTGGGGCCAGTCACATATTAGTCGGAGCTACCTCTAGAGTTAGATCGTATACATGATGTGTTCCACGTCTCGATGTTGAGACACTACCGCTCTGATCCCACACATATTGTGCTTGTAGAGGAGATCAAGGTTAGACCAGATCTAACTTTTAAGGAAGAGCCATTTCAGATATTAGATCACGACGTGAAGGTCCTTCGGAAAAAGTCTATTCCCTTAGTAAAGGTGTTGTGGCAGAATCATACCATTGAGGAGGCTACTTAGGAGCCAGAGGATTCGATGTGACAGTAGTATCCTCACCTTTTCTGATCAGGTAAATTTTCGAGGACTAAATTTTTTTTAGGGGAAAAGTTATAACACCCTAAAATTCGTATATTTGTTTTCGTGTATTTATGACAAAAATCTGTCTACTTCGATGGTTAAGTGTTCTGGGTCTGTGTGGAGGGTCCCAAGTTCAAGTCAAGACTTGGGCAAATTTTTTACTTTTTACTGAATAAAGCCTTACCCTTGGTTAAAAGGCTTATAATAATTTATTTGTAAACGCTTAGTTGAAAGGGTCTGCTGGTCTATTGGCTAGGTGGAGTGTTGCTAAGCTGAAGGTCTTCTGTTCAAATCCCTGCGTGGGTAAAAGAGTGTTATTTTTGCTACTAGTTTTGGATAGAGGTTATGTTTAACTGGATGTCTGATAGTGGAGTGTTCAGTGGAGAGAACTAAGGGTGTATGAGTTGGGGGTTATCAGGAAATCCAAATCTAAATAGTTTGTTTTTCTTTTTGTCAAATTCGACTACTCCTCTCTTCCTTCCAAGAATTCTAATGCTAGCTACCTTTCTTCTTGGTGTTTTTCTGCCATTTTCTTCTCTTCGGTGGATCTTCTACTTGCATTGCTTTTACTCTTATTTTTCAGGCTCAATTTTTGGTAATTAGGTAAACTCCACGACTCTTTAACTTTTGATTTGAGTCTAGCAATGATTGAATATTTTGGTAATGGGTGATTTCTATATTAAGAGAAGGTTTTTAAGGCTGGAAATCATGCTTTCGATCATTCTGCTAATCATTTTTAGGAACGTATATGGTGAGTCTTCGTTTCACTAACTTGAACACGGGTTTTATTAAGTGTTTAATGGTGGTTTTGGTTGCTGTTAGGAGCCATTCAAGAGACTAGAATTAACGAGTTGTCGAGTTGATTTGAAGTGGAGATTGTTTAGAAGTAGTAAGTCGATCTCTTGTTTCAGGATTGTTGTTTGAGGCTTGTTTTAGTATTTCTAAAGGCTAAATATCTTGATGATAGGTTCTGAAGTGCTCGGATTAGCGTTAACTTAAAAAACGTGTCAGATGTGTACTCTGATTGCATAGAAAACGGGATTCGGTGAAATTCAAATAGCTTACCGTTGATGCCACATGAGCGTGTGGATGTCGTATGGATAGACACGGCCATATGATTAATGAACCAGGCCATGTGCGCGTGATAGGGGCTCACGACACGGTCATGTGATGGCTGGTGAGGCCGTGTGCAAGACACGGGCTCCGCCAATTGGGCAGTGTGGGCTACACGGGTGTATGGGCCCACACGGGTGAACCACACGTACGTGTGAGATTTTGGGCCAAGCCGTGTGATCCACACAGCCAAGACTAATTTGGGCCTTGTGGGCCACACGAACATGTGGGCCCATACGGGCAGACCACATGGGCGTATGAGCCCATTTCTCGAAAATGTTCTGTAAGGTTGCACGGGTTGCCCACGTCAACTGTGACCAGTCGTAAGGTTGGTAAGCATTACTTAGACCCCTATTCTGTAATATGATATTGTGATGTGTGTATTAACATGTTATCTCTAGCATGTGTAATCTGTACTATTCTAAATATTGACGTATGATCTGTTTATCTGCATTATAGCATGCCATTTATTTATGTCGCATTACATTGGGGTGGGATTGATGAAGTGAAGGAAGTATCTGAAAGGCTTCTAAGCCTGATATCTGGCAGCTATGCTGCATATTTATGACATGTGCCGCTGTGCGATACCTCTTGGTTTCTAGGGTTGGATGGGTTAATTTTATCCCCATACTTGGTCTGTAGGGCTGGGTGGGTTGATTTTATCCCTACATGGTGTGTAGGGTTGGTGGGCATGATTATGTTATTCTGATCTGTTCTACATGATATATCTGTACGAGCTAAGGCCCAACTATATTTGATTTTGTTTCTGAGAGGGCTAAGGCCCGCACAGTTTCTATAAAAGGCTCAAGCCCGAATTATCTGTTATCGATATATGTCTATATGCATGCTGTCTGAGGGGATTACACACTAAGTTTACGAAAATTCACCCATTTTCTGTTTAATTTGTTCAGGTAATCCCCAGCAGTATATGGATTAGTGCAATAGAGGACTCGACGGTGACCACTGCCACTCTCGTTTTGGCTTACTTTTCTATATGCTCTTATTATTATTTTGAGGGTTTTTTATTTAATTTAAAGACTATGGACTTTCGGTTTTTATTTGGGTTTTTAAACTGTCGATAATTTATTATATTTTAGACAAATATGACCAAAATTTGATTTTCACTAAAAACGAATGGCTTGTCCAAAAACTAAGGATTTTGAAAGTAATAAATGGGTTTTCCTAAAATTTAACGTTTCCTAAAGCTTCCGCGTAAAACGGACATGTTTTTAAGCATAACAAGGATTGGTTAACTGGTACGGTTTTTACTCGACAAAACAAGATTGCAAAAGCACTATCATGTGACTTCTCAGATTCGGCCATAATGTCTAGGTCAAGTTTAGGGTGTTACATGTTCATTGCAAAGCTGAAAAATAAATAAAAATGGGGGTTCATTTGATAAAGATAATAATATAAAAATATATAAAATAAAGTAAAAATAGAGTTATGATTGCACAAATTAAGTGAAATAAAATAAATTGGTGAATTAAAGATATTAAAGCTTAGCCTTAGCCTCGGTACACTTCAAACATAAACCGATCCTTGAAAAATGGATTTTCCCTTCCAAGCGATAAGTTGGTTATAGCGATTAAGGGTGCCTTAACTACCAATTTTTCCTTGTGTAGTCAGTTTCGATATGACCTGCAAACCAACATTTGCCGAATTTCTAACCATGTAACTTTTTCCCGTAATTTAAGATTTCAACAACCTTCTGATCTAGAAAGCCCAACTTGAATCAACGACCTCAACTACATGGGTCATTTAAATCCAATCACTATCTCCCTTGACGAAATCCAACTGGTTTTTTCCCACTTGTATACGCCAATTTATTCGTGGGAATTCGAATATAGCATGACTAACTCAACTTCCCAACTGTACACCAAACAACTCCAACCTAACATGCACTTTTTAAATTGAAATTGAATTAACCTTATGGGTGTAACACCCTTAACTCGTATCCGTTGCTGGATTGGGTTTGCAGAGCATTATTGAACACATCACATCAAATAACATACCATTCACATAAATTTCTCATTTGTAAACATACATCATTCATATACATTTATAAAGTCCGTAATACGAGCTCTCAAAGCTCAAATCATGCTTTAAAAGTGGTTCAGAACTAAATTGATAACTTAGGAGACTCTTGGGAAGCTTAGAAAAATTTTCACAAAACAGGGGACACACGCCCGTGTGTATAGACCGTGTGTCTTACACTGCCACTAAACACACCCGTGTCACAGGCAATGTGAACATTTGAAATAGGATCACATGGTCGTGTCCCAGCCCGTGTCCTACCCCGTGTAACTCTCTGACTTGGGTCATACGGCCAACCACACGCCTGTGTGTCTAGGCCGTGTAACTCACTGACTTGTTTCTATTAAATGCTTCAGGGGACACGGAGTCATGTACCATGACCGTGTGTCTCACACGGATGGAACACACGCCCGTGTCTTTCCCCGTGACTCTGCTCGTGTGGAGAAAAATAGGCTATTTATCAAGCCATTTTGTCACCCAACTTTGCAAAAACCTACATTAAACCAAATGGCAAAAAACATAGAGGATGAATAGACATCTTTTTTTTAACCTTAAATAAGTATGAAAAATACCATTTCAAAACCAACAAATACAAATCTCACCAATACCATTTTATACCATTCAAATTTCATACCAAAACTCCAATCTTAAAACATCAATATGGTCACTTCCATTATGCATTCCTTGACCTAATACCATAAGCACATTTATCACATATTTCACCCATTTGATGCTCAAGTTACCAATTCATATTAACATGTATATAGCCATTACTAACCATATAACAAATTGGTCATTTGCACAACATATTCATATTATCAAGCTTACAAAAACAAACCACATCACAAGAACACATACATAACCAAAACATTTATCATTTACTAGCCAATTCAAATCACCATTCCTCAATCAAAACTTTCATATGGCAATTATAAAACAAACATCATAAGTCATATACTCATAATTATACACTTCCACGTATACCACATTTAAGCCCAATCACATGGCTATATTCATACCAAAACACATAGGCTTCCTTAGCCAAAATTACTTACACTTATCATATAACCACAAAGCCTATACATGCCATATAACCAAAATCATAAAACTTATAATTACCAAACAATAGCTGGATAGTGTAATAAGATCGCCGATGACTTCCAACCCGAGCGAGCCTCCACAACACTATAAAACATAGTAAAAGAAAACAAAGTAAGCTATAAAGCTTAGTAAGCTCGTATGGTAATAAACTTAACTTATTAAATAAGCACAATTCAATTAAAATAATCACGACATGATATAATTCATATCAAACCACAAACCTTTCCCTTATTCATTTCATTATTAAACTTGAAGTTCACAAATCACTTTAATACGAGGCTCGTATAGGTTTCGTACATACCTGTACCACTTGTATTGATCTTACTTTCATCCACATCTCGGTTATGCCCGTTAAACCATTTGAAATCACAATAGGATACTTGGGAACACATCGCATACTAAGTACCACATAAATAGCCGAAGTTATCTCATATCACATATATGCTCGCTCTCAAACTAACAATGGGCCTGCTCACACAAGCTGTCAGTTAAGACGTAGCTACACGGTGCAGCTCACACAAACTGCCAGGAACCGTAGCACATGCCGAAACCCAGCCACCGGTAGGATGTACAAGATCAGCACCCGGATCATATTTTCATCGGTAAACCCTAATGTCATGACATTCATATCCTAAATTATTCCTACGGTTCGAACGGGACTTTCCACTATCGAATATCTGCTAATTATGCCCGTAAACTTATTTCCAACCATTATCATAGTTCAACTCAATAATAATTCATTTATAACACATTTCCACAACATGTATTACCAAACAAACTTACCTCGTATACGGAAATGACGAAAAAGAACAATTATTCAGATATTTTGTTTTTCCCCAGATCTAAATTCAAATTCCTCCTTTCTTGATCTATTTGTAATCAAAATTAACTTATTCAACCATATATTTATTCAATTTAGTCCAAAATATGCATCTAGGTAATTTTACACATTTCCCCCTAAACTTTCACATTTTTACAATTTAGTCCTTATCACATAAAATTACAAATTCATGCAATTAGGTACAAACCCAAGCTAGTCGAATTTCCCTTATTAACAAGTCAGCCCATATTTTTCATTAATTCACACTTTTAACCATATTTTTTACACAATTCTCAATTTAATCCCTAATTTGCATTTTTACCAGAAATCTCTTTACAAAACTTGTATACTAACAACAAATATTTATTTTTCCATCATCAAATAACAAGATACATGTTTATTCATCAATCGAACAACTCACAAACTTTAGCATTTTTGAAATCAAAGGTATGGGCTAGCTAAATTAAGCTACAACGATATCAAAAACATAGAAATTATTAAAAACGGGACAAAAATCGCACCTTAATGAGCTAGAGAAGCTTGGTCGAATATCAACCCTAGCTATGAATTTTTATTTCTTCAAAATTCGATGGAAAGATGGTATGAAGAAGATGATAGGAACTTTTGTTTTATTTATTTAATCTTTAATAACCAAATTACAAATTTAACCTTTGTCATATAACATTAAAAACCCACCTAATAATGTCCATAAATGTCCAATTAAACAACCAATGGTCTAATTACCACCTAAGGACCTTTTCTTTTCAATTTCATAGCAATTTAGTGCATTTAACTAATAGAACACTATTTTTGCACTTTACGCGATTTAGTCCTTTTTTATCGAATTAAGCATTTATACAGTAAAATTTCTTAAAGAAAATTTCACACAATTCTAACATCATGCTGTAAACATTAAAATATTAATAAAATAAAATTTTTTACCCTGAATTTGTGGTTCCAAAACCACTGTTCTAATTAGACCAAAAATAGGGTTGTTACAACTCTCTCCCTTAGAGATTTTCGTCCCTGAAAATCTTACCAGTGAATAAATTAGGGTAATGATTTCTCATAACTTTACCAGGTTACCACGTAGCTTCTTTGACATCGTGACGTTACCAAAGAACTTTCACTAAAACTATGCTCTTATCTCTCAATTGTTTGATCGGTTCTTCGTTATATGTCATATCGGACAGAATTTAAATATCTAACGGAGGAATAATATTCAATGGATCTGATCTGTACCTTCACATCATGGATATGAGTAACACATTATGAACCTTCTCAAATTCTAATAGTAAATTAAGTCGATAAGCCACTAGCCCTATTATTTGATAATTTCATACGATCTTATAAATCATAGACTCAACTTTCCTTTACAGCCAAATTGAAGAATCTTTTTTCACGGTGATACTTTCAAGAACACTCTGTCGTTAATCTGAAATTCAATCTCTTTTCATATCAATTCTGTATACGATTCCTGATGATCTGAAGTTGTTTTCAACTGTAATGTATTACTTTCACTTTTTCATCCGTTTCTTTGATCAATTCAACCCCGTGAATCTTTTTTATCACATACTCATATAAAAATTCGTATGGTGTCGTCTTTATAGTCAACTGATAACTATTATTATATGCAAACTCAACAATCGATAAATATTTTCTCAGTTGCTTTCAAATTCTAAAACACAGCAACGACATATATCTTTAAGAATTTGAATCACTTTTCTCAAATTGATCATCAGTTTAAAGATGAAATGCGATACTAAAATACAACCATGTATTCAAAGCTTTCAGTAATTTTCTCTAGAATCACTATATAAACCTTGGATCTTCATCTGAAATAATAAAGACTGGCACTCTGTGTAATCTAATAATCTCTAAAATGTACAACTCAACTAGTTTATTAAGAGAGAAATCGATACGTATTGGAATAAATATGCAAACTTTTCAAACGTTCAACAGTAACCTAGATAGCATCATTCTTTTTTGGTGATAAGAATAATCCTAATACCAAATCCATCGTAATTTTATCCCATTTTCACTCAGATATCATCACAAGCTATAATAGTTCTGTAGACATTTGATGATCTGTTTTAACTTGCTGAGAGATTAGACAACTAAAGACAAAGTCAAAAATATCTCGTTTCGTATTTGCCCATTAATACAACTATTTCAAATCATTAAACATCTTGTTACTCTCCAGATGAACAGACAAGTTATTATTGTGAGCTCTATGTAACATTTGTTGTATAACCTCTGGATTTCTTAGTACACAAATTCTGTCTCGAAACAACAAACAATCTTCAGTTCCAATTTGAAACTCTGAATCAGAAGTCAATTCACATTGAACTCTTTTAGCTTGCAGTTCATTGTCACATTTCCTGAGTTTTATAGATTTGCTGAAGAACAACAGTTTAACTTTTAACTTAAATAACATAGAACCATCATTAGATAAGGTCAACTGCATACTCATCGCCCACAAAGCAAATACAATATCAACCAACACTAAGTCACGTGTCGTATAACTCTTTTCATGCGGCTTTAACTATCTGGAAGCATAAACTATCACTATACATTCTTGTATTAAACACATTCCAAATCATTCAATGACGCATAACTGAGAATCATAGACTCTTTACCCGACTCAAACTAAACCGGAACTGATGCTTCAATTAACAAAGTCTTCAACTATTTATAACTTTATTAGCATGTATCAACTCGTTCAAACTTCATCAGTATGATAACTTCAATAATCAAAACAACTTTAATACACAATAACATATCTCAATTAGAAGTCATCTGATAGACATAATTCTACATCATGTCTTCTAGAATATGAATTCTTCTTTTGGACTATCCATCTATTTATCCGTGAACGTATAAAAGTTATTTCTGAACCTGAGTATAAGCTCAAATACATATAACCCAATTAACCTTTTAAATGGATAACCCACTCAGACTAAACAACTGAGGCGATCTTAACTGTTAAACAATAACTTTTCAAAGAAATCCTTTCTTCTTTTTGTTAAGATAACTCAAACATACAATTTATCGCAATTTCCTCAGAATACTATTCAAAGATCTTTTAAAAACTGCATAACTCAAATGAAACATAACATCCCTCTTTTAAATCACTCACATTTATCAAGATTTACCTGGTAAATGATAGCCAATACACAGATTTGAGCTTGATCTTCCATCATCTACACTTTTGTCGATGTTAACCCTTTCCATAAAAACTAGAAAATAATTATATATAATGAAGCTATTTCAACTATTAATCATCGAAGCTTTGAACTATATTGAAGCCACATCCATTAGATAAAATAGAACCATAGTGTTATAATAAGACTGACGTTTCAACTGTATAGATAGAACAATACCTCTACAACAGTAGTACACCTCTAAATGAAATAGAAAAATCGAAGATAGTCCCAATAATAACTAATACAGTAACACAGACTTCATAATCTGAGATTTATATCACTGAGCTACCATGATCAAAATAGAAACTATAACTGTGATAAGTATAATTACCTCCATCCAAAGAATATCCTATTCAGATAACCTGTGTTGGATAAATTATGCAAATAGAATAATAAGAATATCAAGATACTGAAATCTAATATATAAAATTATACTAAATTTTTGAGATCACAGCCCATATCAAATGATAAATATCTCACTGATATCCCAGAGAAAATTTAGAAGGAAAACGCCACTCAAATGTATTAGAATCAATTGTGACAAAAACAATATAATCTCCATTTATATACCAGAACAACAACCAATAGAATTAGAATACTAGCATCATACAGATTTCACCGTCGAATTCTCTACCAAACATATTAGAATAGAATGCCAAAGAAAGATAGAACAATATCAATCATAAACCACCCAGATCATCAATGCTTCCGACTAATTTTATGGTTAGCTAACTTTCTTATACAATAAGATTTATCTTTGAAAATGAACAGTCACATATACTTTTAAGAATAAATGAACATATAGAATACCCAGAATAGATTGTCGTAACTACTCAACTATATTGCTGCACTTAGATATCTTTACTATTGAAACATTAATCCACTAACTGTCTCTGTCATCATCTATTCCATATTATCCCATCCATTAAAAGAAATCAATTTAGAAGAACTTCCAATTAATACATTCTTTAAATATCATACCTAAATAAGTTGTTTAATCGAGATTAACTTCTTCTTTATCCATGACATCGCATAATCTTAATGGTCTTTAGAATAATCTAATATCTCTTCTAGAATTGTCTTTACTTGCTGACCCATTCTCACATCTGACCGCATTATAAATCATTCAACCCTTGAACTTATTGACTTTACACTTGCGAACTCATTCTATCTAAATCTTGTGAATTTCATTGTAACACTATTTTGGCCAGAGGGTGAGGGTAGTAAAGCCTCAAAATTCAACTCTCATACATATATACACGTATAACATAATAGTTATCGTTAACATAATATTATAAACTATCATTCGTACCTTATGAGTTTTGACTCATCACAAACACACTTTTACTCAAATATTTGAGTATCACATTCAGCACTTATCGGAATTAGCTCGGTTGGAAAGCTTCCATGTCTAATTAAAACAAATTTCATCAGAGTCGAGAGATATCACACTATCACAGGTTAAATATGGCATGTATAGCTAGACTCACACACGCTACGTTAGTTTGAGAATCGACTAAATCGTAGCTCTGATACCAACAAATGTAACACCCCTAACCCGTATCCGTCGTCAGATTAGGGTTACGGAGCATTACTGAACACATCACACCAAATAACATACCATTCACATGTATTTCTCATTTGTAAACATATATCATTCATATACATTCATAAAGTCCTTAATACGAGCTCTCAAAGCTAAAAAAATGCTTTAAAAGTGGTCTAGGATTAAATCGATAACTTAGGAGACTTTTGGGAAACTTAGAAAAATTTTCACAAAGCAGGGGACACACGCCCGTGTGTACAGACCATGTGTCTCACTCGACCACTAGACACGCCCGTGTCACAAGCCGTGTGAACATTCAAAATGAGATCACATGGTCGTGTCCGAGCCCGTGTCCTACCTCGTGTAACTCTTTGACTTGGGTCACACAGCCAACCACACGCCCGTCTGTCTAGGCCGTGAAACTTATTGACTTGTTTCTATTAAATGTTTTAGGGGACACACAACCGTGTACCATGACCGTGTGTCTTATACGGTTGAGACACACGCTCGTGTCTCTGCCTGTGTAGACAAAAATAGGCTATTTACCAAGCCATTTTGTCACCCAACTTTTCATAAACCTACATCAAACCAAATGGCAAAATACATAGCATGAATAAACATCTTTTTTCTTAACTTCAAATAAGTATGAAATATACCATTTCAAAACCAACAAGTACAAATCTCACCAATACCATTTTATACCATTTAAATTTCATACCAAAACTCCAATCTTAAAACATCAATATGGTCACTTCTATTATGCATTCCTTGACCTAATACCATAAGCACATTTATCACATATTTCACCCATTTGATGCTCGAGTTACCAATTCACATTAACATGTATATAGCCATTACCAACCATATAATAAATTGGTCATTTGCACAACATATTCATATCATCAAGCTTACCAAAACAAACCACATCACAAGAACACATACTGTAACAACCTGTTTTTAGCTAAATCAGAACAGTTGTTTTAAAACCACAAATTTGAGGTTAAAAAATTATTTTAATATTATTTTATATGTTTACAACATGTTAGTGTGTATGTGTGGAAATTTCGTGAATTTATTTTACTGATTGAGTGTTTAATTTGATAAAAGGACTAAATCGCATAAAATACAAAATTTATGTTTTTATAGTTTAAAATGCTTATTAGCTATGAATTATTGATGTGGAGATCCTTGTGATGATATTAGACCATTGATAGTGGTAATAGACATAAATGGACTTATATTATGTGATTTATAATGTTTTAATTAAAGGTTAAAAGGGTAAAATACAAATTAAGTAATGATTAAATAAAATAAACCTTAGAAATTGTCCATCATCTTGTTCATTCAACCGAAATTAGAAAGGGAGGAAGCCATTAAAGGGTTTCAAGCATTCGGCTCTTGCATGTTCATTTAGTACGTCCATTTTTGCTCGATTTTTTATTGATTTTTGATGATTTCTATGTTTTTGTGATCGTTGTATCTTGTACTAGCTAGCCTAGGGACTAATTTGCAAAATTTTTAAAGATTTTGAAAGACACCATTAAGGAATATATGTGTTATTTGATGTTTGATGATGAAAAATGAATGCTTGTTGATAGTTTTATATGTTTTATAAAGTGATTTTGAGTAAAAATACGAATTAAGGATTAAATTATGAAAGATGTCAAATTTGTGGTTAAACATGTGAAAAAGTGATAAATATGGGCTGGTAAGGACCTATGGAAAATTCAACTAGCATGGGTTTGAAAGAAATCATGTGAATTTATGTTTTTATGAATTAAGGACTAAATTTATAAAATGTGAAAGTTTAGGGGCTAATGTGTAAAAATGCACAAATATGTATTTTGGATTAAATTGAATGAATAGAAGATTATATAAGCTAAGTTTGATTACGTATAGATCAAGAAAGAAAGAATTCGAATTTAAATCGTGGGAAAAGCAAAGTGATCGAGTAGTGATCCAATACGTCATTTTCAAATCCAAGGTAAGTTCATATGTTAATAAATATTGTTAAATTGTGTTAAATATTCACCGTTGATGTTAAATTGAATTATAATGCTAGTTGAATATGAGTACGAGCATAATCGACAGAGTATCGACAGCTGAAAGTCTCGTACGAACCTTAGGAATAGTTTAGGATACAAATGTCATGACATTAGGGTTACTGAGATTATGTGTAAGACCATATCTAGGATATGGCATCGATATGAGATTTCATGTAAGACCTTAGCTGGCTATTAGCATCGATATGAAATTAAATGTAAGACCATATCTGGGATATGGCATTGTTACTGTGTATATGAGACTCTCGAGTATCAATTGTATTCCGAATGGTTCAAAGGGCATAGTTTGGGATATGGCATTATTACTGTGTATACGAGACTCTCAAGTATCAATTGTATTTCGAATGGTTCAAAGGGCATAGTCAAGACAAGAATGAAAGTACGATTGAATTAAGTGATACAGGTACATACAAAACCTATGTGAATATCGAGTGAAGGTATCATAATGAATTCATATTGAATTATGTATATGACATGGGAAAGGTTTGTGCATAGATGGATGTTATGTGATAATATGTTTACTTGATTGATTTGCATTCATTTGTTAAGTTAAGTTTATTATCATACGAGCTTACTAAGCTGCAAATCTTACTTTATTTTATTTCTCCTTGTTTTATAGTGAAATCGAGCTAGCTCAGATTCGAGGACTGTCAGAGACTTTATCGCACTATCAGATATCTATTCGGTACTTTTGAAGTTGTATATATGGTATATGGCATGTATAGGCTATGGTCATTTTGATATGACTTGGTTATTTGAAATGGTTTGACAATGATTTTGGTTTGATGTATATATTGCCATGTGATATGGCATATTTTGTTATGTTTGCTTTTGGTTAAAATAGCTAAAAAGGCTATTTTGTATGTGATATGTATATGCTTAGTTTTGGTTGAAAATTTGATGCCAATTTGGTTGGTAAAATGTGATAATTTGGTATATGTTATATCATGATGGTTTGGTAAGTGAATTGTGGTTAGTGAAGCATATTGGATTGGTATGAGTTTGATTAGGTAAATAAGTATATTTTGAGTAGGAAATGGTTGAAGTTGACATGGTATGATTTGTGCATTTTAGATGATGATTTTTGCTTGCCAATTTTGTATGGAAATGTTACAAATTGCAGTTGTGTAGGGTATGTATATTTAGGTGGCAAAATGGCTTGGTAAATAGCCTATTTTTGTCCACACGGGTGTGTTTCTCAGCCGTATATGGCACACGGTCATAGTACACAGCCTGTGTCCCTTGGTGTGGCTTTTGAAATCAAGTCAGTATGCTCCACACGGCCTCACACACGGGCGTGTAACTGGTCGTGTGGCACAAGTAAGTATACCCTACAGGTTTGACACGGCCTAGCACACAGCTTGGCAAACAGACGTGTGAGGCCATTTCAAATAGGCACACGAGCTAGACACACGAGCGTATGGTCGGCCGTGTGACCTAAGTCAGTGAGTTACACAGGGTAGGACACAGGTTGGGACACGGTCATGTAATCACATTTCGAATGTCCACACAGCCTGTGACACAGGCGTGTCTGGTGGCCGTATGAGACATACGGGCTATTCGCACGTGTGTGTGTCCCTTATTTTCATAAAAATTTTCTAAGTTTCCTGAAATTGTTACGGGTTATTGGTTTAGTCCCGAACCACTTCTAAAGCATGTTTAAGGCCTCGTGGGCCCTAATAAGGGACAATATGATTGAGGATGATTGAAGTATGCATATGTATGATGAATTATGATATATAAATGTGTATTTATGTATTTAGCTTAGTAATGCCTCTTAACCCTGTTTCGGCAATGGTTGGGGGTTAGGGGTGTTACACATTCATAACCAAAACATTTATCATTTACTAGCCAATTTAAATCACCATTTCTCAATCAAAACTTTCATATGGCAATTATAGAATAAACATCATAAGTCATATACTCATATAAATATACATTTCCACATATACCACATTTAAGCCCAATCACATGGCTATATTCATACCAAAACACATAGGCTTCCTTAGCCAAAATTACTTACACTTATCATATAACCACAAAGCCTATACATGCTACATAACCAAAATAATAAAGCTTATAATTACCAAACAATAGCTGGATAGTGTGATAAGATCGCTGACGACTTCCAAGCCGAGCGAGCCTCCGCAACACTATAAACATAGTAAAAGAAAACAAAGTAAGCTATAAAGCTTAGTAAGCTCTTATGGTAATTAACTTAACTTATTAAATAAGCACAATTCAATCAAAATAAGCATGGCATGATATAATTCATATCAAACCACAAACCTTTCCCTTGTTCATTTCATTATTAAACTTGAAGTTCACAAATCACTTTAATACGAGGCTCGTATAGGTTCCGTACATACCTGTACCATTTGTATCGGTCTTACTTTCATCTACATCTCGGTTATGCTCGTTGAACCATTCAGAATCACTATAGGATACTCGGGAACACATCGCACACTAAGTGCCATATATATAGCCAAAGCTATCTCATATCACATATATGCTCGCTCTCGAGTTAACAACGGGTCTGCTCACACAAGCTGTCAGTCAAGACGTAGCTACACAGTGCTGCTCACACAAGCTGTCAGGAACCGTAACACATACCGGAACCCAGCCACCTGTAGGACGTACAAGATCAGCTCCCGGATCACATTATCATCGGTAAACCCTAATGTCATAACATTCGTATCCTAAACTATTCGTAATGTTCGAACGAGACTTTCCACTATCGAATCTCTGCCGATTATGTCTGTAAACTCATTTCCAACCATTATCACAGTTCAACTCAATAATAATAAATCTATAACATAATTTCACAACATTTATTAGCATACGAACTTACCTCGTATACGGAAATGACGAAACGGAATGATTATTCAAATATTTTGTTTTCCCCCAATCTAAATTCGAATTCCTCCTTTCTTGATCTATATGTAATCAAAATTAACTTATTCAACCATCTATTTATTCATTTTAGTCCAAAATATGCATTTAGGCAATTTTACACATTTACCCCTAAACTTTTACATTTTTACAATTTAGTCCTTATCACATAAAATTACAAATTCATGCAATTAGGTACAAACCCAAGCTACCCAAATTTCACTTATTAACAAATCAGCCCATATTTTTCATTAATTCACACTTTTAACCATAGTTTTTACACAGTTCTCAATTTAATCCCTAATTTGCATTTTTACTAAAAATCGCTTTACAAAACTCGTATACTAACAACAAAGATTTATTTTTACATCATCAAATATCAAGATACATGCTTATTCATCAATGGTAAAACTCACAAACTTCAACAGTTTTGAAATCGAAGGTACAGGTTAGCTAAATTAAGCTGCAACGATCTCAAAAACATAGAAATTATTAAAATAGGGACAAAAATCGCACCTTAATGAGCTAGAGAAGCTTGGCTGAATATCAACCTAGCGATGAATTTAAGATGGCATGAAGAAGATGATAGGAACTTTTGTTTTATTTATTTAATCTTTAATAACCAAATTACAAATTTAACATTTGTCATATAACATTAAAAACCCACCTAATAATGTCCATAAATTTCCACTTAAACAACCAATGATCTAATTACCACCTAAGGACATTTACTTTTCAATTTCCTAGCCATTTAGTGCATTTAACTAATAGAACACTAGTTTTACACTTTACGTGATTTAGTCATTTTTATCGAATTGAGCATTTAAACAGTAAAATTTCTTAACAAAAATTTCACACAACTCATAGATCATGCTATAAATATTAAAATAATAATAAAATAAAATTTTCAACCCCAGATTTGTGGTTCCAAAACCACTATTCCAATTAGACCAAAAATCAGGTTGTTACAAAAGGGACGATTGTGACTATTCCATATACTAGAGAGATAGCTAATACCTTGTTGAAAGATTTTTTAGTGCGGGTTCATATCTCACGATTTTTTTGTCAGAGCGATAATCTAGCTAAAGTTAAAAGGGAATTAGTGAAGCATGAGATTAATCATGCTAGCTAGTGTATGTTAATGGATTTAATGGAAATGGTAGAAGGTGGAAAAAGAAAAGGGGCTCAAGAAGCAATTAAACAGAACTTGTAAAGAAATAAGGAAATGGAATGAAAATGGCAAAATGCTCTCAAAGGAAGGAAAATTGCTACAGACATGTGAAAAAAAAAAAAGAAATAAATTGTTTTGTATTTCCCAGCCTGTCTTCTCATGCCACCAACATTAAGTATTTATACACATTCCTTATGCTAAATTTAGCAAGATCTTTTTCCCTAAAAATATCAACTAAAAATTAGATTTATACTATTTATAGAATTTTGACAATTTCAGAAATCTGATTTTAAGTAGTTAACCATAAATTCTTCAATTCTTCAATTTGGCCCTCCTATTTTCTTTTCGTTCCAATTTAGCCTATTTTGTTTGATTTTGAATTTCAACACTCCAATTTCGTCCATAATAAGAAAGACATAAGTTTAGTAGCATCTTATTAAAAAATTAGCCAAAAATAAATACATTAAAAGCACAAAATTAACTTGCTATCAATCGTTGAGAAGATCACACTATCCCATTATTGATTCAATAGGTTTTAATTGTTTCTGAAGCTCGATTTTGTGGCATGTATATAGGTGATATGCTTTTAGTTAGCCTTGAATGATAGAGTGGTTGAAATATATCATATGCTTGAATTGACAATATAAATACCTTATTGAATTGAATTGAACTATGTTTGGTAGGTTAAAGTAGCATGTTTGAGTTTAAATTATCATAGTTAAGATGATGGTAATGAATGGTGAAATATATGAAAGGTTAAGTTGAATTGGATAAGCTATATTGGTATGTTTGATGTTCAATTGAAGATATCTTGAATTAGTTGAATTGTGATGATATGGTGAGATGTTGCTGTGTGTTTTGACATATTTTGTATAGGAAAAATGTTGTGAGAATTTCACTAAAAGGTAATATTGGAAAGTGGCATGAAATAGGCACCAAAATCTAGATTTTACTCTGACGTATCTATATACTTTAGCATTTTTTCCTTAAATTTTCAAAACATCAAACCTTAAATGGTATTGATACAAGGGTAAAGTATCGATACTTTGAAAATGTACTAATACCTTATGGTAAATATTGATACAATTGATTTTAATTTAGCTTTTCTGAAACTTCTAAGCTCAGATTAGTATCGGTACCAAGTAGAGGCATCGATACCTAATCTGAAATTTGGAGAACTTTACAATTTGGTCCTATTTCATGCTCGGGTTAACAAAAGAGCCTTCGTAAGCTTGATTAAGGTTTGAATTTGGTTGTATGGTGTAACTTGATTAAGGCTTGAATTCGGTTATATGGTGCAATGAAAATGTGTCTAACATGTAAATGTATGTTTGAATGATCATTTTACTGTATGTTTGATTATAATTGTTCCAACAATGAATGTAACATCTTGTAACTTGGACCCGACAATCGAGTCAGGTAAGGGGTGTTACATACTCATTGTAAACCTTCCTATACATCTCAGCTACACATTGCAACTACTTGATCACTCTTTCATCGAATTTATTCTTCAAATCCTTAATGATAGTTCCCTTTCATGATCTTAATGTAAAGAAATTAGAGAATAAATTATTGATATTAAAACAAATGATGTAAAATAGAATTAAAATATATAAAGTAAAAACAAATAATAAATAGGAAAATAATGTTAAAAACCCTTAAGTTGCTAGTGATTTGATTATAATTTTTTTGTTCTGTTTCATCATCTCTGCAAGAATCCTATTTATATGTCTTCATAAATGCATAAAATGGAAGGAATAAAGGTGGACTTTGAATATTGATTGTATTTTACATAAGTTGTTCCTTAATTGTTATGATTTTATTTCAGATATTTTTCCCTTAATTTTCATAACTAATATTAAAGATCTTTTTATTACCTTTCAAATTAATATTAAAAAGTATCTTTGTTTTCTTTAATATATTTTTTGTTGTATATGACATTAGTTTACTTAAAAAATGAAATTGACTCCTTTCAAAGTCAGATGTATCAAATAAGGTTTAATATAAAACAAAATGTTAACATTGTAAGTAGTAAATATATTCTATTGGTGCGCGGAGATAAAATAAACTTACGAGAAATTAACCGAAGGCTTCAAGATGTGTAATCACGACACTTTCTTTAAGGTTCTATTTATCTGCTCCTATATTCCGGTATGCAAAAGAGTTACTATAAAATAAACCTCGAGAATACAATGAAGCTCAATGATTGTCTACATTTTGCACTGAAGGAAACAATCCACTGAGTATTGAGTGAAGCATGGTAAGAGTATCAATTTCTATAAAAAGCTTCTTCAGTAATTCTTTATAGAACAATTTTAGAGTATTAGATGGAGGAAAACAAAAAGAAAGTTTTGTTTCTCAACTTTTTATGTGTTTTTGGGGTACCAACAAATGAAATTCCACTCATATTTATAGAAGTTCTCATGTCTCTTTATAAAGACATAACTACCCAAATAGATAGTCATATCTTTTAGCAATAAACATAATTATTCAATAGATATCTACTTGAATAATTATGACTCTTTGTTATTGATCAAGTGACATAACTTTTTGTAACTAGAGACATAACTTATCACTATGAATAGTGGCAACTTGTGGTATGAATAGTGGCAGACTCTTGGTTTATAACCAAGTAATATAATTTTTGGGCCACTTATAAGTTTTCAATTATAACTATTGGAATATTATAAATATTTTTGAAAATGTTCCAACATATTCACTATCTATTATTATGATAATTAATTGTCTTATTTATAAATTGTGTTGGAAGTAAATTACAATTTAATAAAGAGTATTAGGGATCAATAATGCAAATATGAAAAAGTGTATTAAGGAGTTGTAGGCAAATTCGACAAGAGATAAAAACATCTTCCAACTACCCTTGAATTTAATCATGCAACTCCCCAATATATCTTCTAGGGATCTAAATCATACACTCAGATTATCCATCTATTTGAGGGTGAAAGGTCGTGTTGAAGTTCAATCTAGTGCCTAGAGCATCATGTAATTTTCCCCAAAATCGAGGTAAGAACCTCAAATCTATGTCTAAAATAAAGGAAATTGGTACCCCATGAAATCTCACTATCTCGAAGATATAAAGTTCAACAAGTTTCTCTAGGGAGTAGTCAATTCTAACTAGAATGAAGTGAGCCGACTTAGTCAGCCTATCTACAATAACTCAAATTGAATACCCTTAACCACAAAGTTCATGTCGACATTCTCCTATTTCCACTCAAGAATTATAATAGATTGCAACAATCCTGAGGGAACTTGGTATTCTCTTAGCCCCTTGGTGTGCAATACATTGTCCCCAGAGTCTTCGTCGCTTCTCCTTCAACATACTTCACAATTTCTTCCCTCAAAGGTTAAGAGAAGTCTAAAGAGTGTGCAAGCCATCGATAAGGCCTCATCACCGCCACCCTAGAGTCCCTAGCTCGCACCACACATCTATGAAACCTTTTCCCATCTTCCTTCTTCATGACTCACTCTATTTGTCATCTTATTCAACTAAGATCTTGATGTTACCCTCTCTTGAGTATGAATGCTCTTCCTATTGTGGTCCTTGAACTTTTTCGCCCACAACATGTTGCATTTAACTATAAACAACCAAACTTAAAACACTAATGACAATACTGAATTAAACCGTTATTGAAAAGAAAAATAGTTTCTTATAGAAAAATAAAAAGAACAATCTTAACAAGTAAACAATAGGTGAAAAGTATAAAAGAATTTCTCCTATTCAACTTTCACTTACATTCATTGAAGTACATGTAAATGAAGCCTTCTTAATTGCTTCATTGGAGCATTTAATTTACTCTCATGGTCATAATGGTCATAATTGAACCGGGGAGTTTTATCTCTTAACTTTAATAAGGTTTTAATTAAGCAGATTTTTTTTAATGGACAAAGGGAAGTGTTGGGAATACATTAAAAGTGGATGTCTATAACCCTTTTAAACCCTTATCAAAATTATGAAATAAAACCATTCAATTCATTTATGATTTATGAACATGGGAGTAAATTAAATGTTGCAATGAAGCAATTAAGAAGGTTGTTTAGGCAACAGCTGCATACGCAATGGTAAAAAGAAAATTAAAAACTGCTGCATAGCCAATTTTTTGTTTAAGGAACAAAATTTTGTTGCATAAACTATTTTATTGAGTAGCTTGGCTCGAAGATTGTTTGAATTTGCAAGTCTCCAGTACAGTAGTTGGCAAGGAGAAATGTGGTGCTTATATACTACTAATTTTTTTCCATACAACAGAGGTTGTAGTTTAAGAATAAAAAAACAGATTGATATTTGAATTCTAAACCTCTTGTAGTTCTGCGTAATATATTGATATTTCAATGTTCCTGCTTAGTTAAAATTCCTGGGAAAAGCAGGAAGTTTGTCTAGCTAAACAATGCCAATGTATCATCGGTGATATGAAGCTTGAAGAGGTCAAGACGGCAATCCCCCAAGCGCGAGGTATATGCAGCCTTCTTGTACTCGCCCCAAGTAAACGGCCTGTAAAGCCTAGGATTTTGAGGTGACACAAACTGCGGGAGAGGAGATATGATTGCGTTAAGTGGTGGCGCTCCAAAGTACATCATCGACATCCTTGAATTCCTAGATGAGTTTGCCAATGCCCTATGCCTCACGCTCACAAATCTCCCATTTGTTGAAACCTGCCCAATACCCCCAGAACAATTATTAGGACTATGTCTCTGTTGTTGAACCCATGATTACATTATATTCCAATACAGCATTATATGTCTGTTGTTTGCTTGCAGACTGGACATATTACACTATTAGTTGAAAGAAGGTGATTTAAAACACTGACCCGCAAGGCATCCCCAATGATCACGTAGAATTGAGTGGGGTCAGGGGGAACTGGGATCCAAAATCCGTCATCCTGCAAACAGATTTCGAGCCCAGCAACATCGTTGGATCGTAATATGGTGAGGATCTGAGGGTCCGAATGCTCACCAAATCCAATTTGATTCTCTTTGCATGCTTTAGAAGATGGGTCCTGGTTCTTGACCGGTGGATAATGATTGAACCTTAGGATCGAGTCGCTTTGGACGTCTTTGATTTGCCTACTGAATACGTGCTTATCTGGGATCGATAGACCCTCCGCCACCAGATCAAGAACCTCGCTCGCCAACTCCTTCACTGCTTCTATATAATCATTAGCAGTACAACTGTAGAAAGAAACATTAAACATTTAGATCATAATATCTTTCCTTTTTCGCTTCAATATCGTTACTTATTTGAAATAATTGTACCCATTTATCTAGTATTCGAAATTGGAGTTTTCAACAATCTTTTTCTAGGAATCTTTTATGTTTTTCCCTTGATTTAGTCATGAAGATACTGATTTTGATTGTCGAATTATATGAAGCTAATTATAATTCAACCTTTTTTCTCATGCAGATAAAATCACTTTTTATATGACAATGACTCCTCTAAAATATGGGTTTAAATAAGAATCAATGAATGATAATAATGCTAGCTAGTACCATTTGTCAATATATAAATATGGGCTTTGGAGGGTTGGCCCTAGGCTGGTTATAAAGAAGCATTGCACGTCATGTTGAGGATAATTGTTGACAGCACAAAACCAATCAAATACGATGGTTAATTTGTTGATAAAGTGCTGAAAGATTACGGGAAAGCGGCCTTCCACTAGTTGTGTGTTGGTCTAAATTAATTTAACATTCTATCATTTATACTTTCTTTTTAATTATTTAATAATATTTCAATAATTTTTACATGTGATTTATACATAATTTTAGTAATTTTTTTACCCTATATCTTGAACTCAGAATCTTACCTCGAACCTCAAACTCTGAACCTTGAATCTTAAATTCAACGTTTGATGTTCAGGTTTCGAGTTTAAGGTTTAAGATTCGAGGTTTGAAATTTAAGGTTTAAGGTTCAGATTTGAATTTAAGGTTTAGGGTTGAATACTAAAATTATGTATCAATGAAATGAAAAAAAATACTAAAATATTTTTAAATAATTGAAAATAAACAATAGAGGATGTGGTGAGAAAAATTCATAAAATAAATTTTCTATTTTTTATGAATCAAAATATAAAAAAACTCATTGAATTAAATACAACCTAATTATAATAAAAATATATATTTTTTAAAATATTTATGAGAATAAACTCAATTACTAATTTTAAAAACTAATCGCTAACCATAAATTTTAAAATTACTCAGTATATAGACAAGTATCAAACTTCAACTACTGTGAGTTAAAAAAAAAAAAACCTTGACATTTCACAAAACCCGAGGTTAAACTTTTTTCCTTTTATCATAAAAGGAAGATGTCCCTTTCTAGGATACCAAACCAAGCATTAATGGTAAACACTCTGCAAAAATTAAATTCCCCTTGTATACCTGCCAATTGCTGTGTAATTCAAAGCTATCTCATTTCTAAAAAGTATACCAAATGGGCCACATTGCTATATTATTTACTCACATATAAACTAGAAAAAAGCCATATGAAAAACTCCTCAAGCCATAGGGCATGGGGTAAAGCAGTCTTTAACGCTGTTGTCAAGAAACAGAAACCAGACGCTTTCCCTCTAGCCTCTGACTCCATCGGTTATGGTTTTATATCCATATTTATATGTATTATTCTTCAACCTTCATAAAACCTTTTTCCAACTATTACGTGAAATGGGCAACTTTTCTTTTTCATGAATAAAGAGAGAAGAGAGGATAGCAAAAATAAAAAATAAAAAAATGGGGAGCATACGTGAAGTTTTGAGGCTGATTGGAGATGGATTCGGAACGTTCAGCAATGGAGAAAGGATTTGTGTGGAGAAGAAGATACTCAAGTTCACCCTTATCGCCATTGAGTCCGATGTTTTTGACACCATAACCAAAAGGGTTGGCCGGACCCGCGCGTTGCTTATCACCAGCTGGTTTGCCAAAAAACTGAACCCCTTCACCTTCCAATCTGGATATTATCTCCCAGTGAACCCCATGGTTCATAACCTTAAAGATTCCATACTCTTCACAAGCTTTCACAATCAGCTCCGACACGATGGACCTATGAAGAGAAAGATCAACCACCGGAATCCCTACTGCCCTGGTTTTCTTGGCTCTCAAACATGCCGGCGACGGCACCCCAACCATTTTTTCTTCTCTTTTTTTTTTTGTTGTTGTTGTTTTTGTTTTGTTTCGAGACTTAAAGCAATTGGAAGGCTAGAGAATTTAATGAAGTACTCTCAGCTTTTATCATGGCTAAGGAACTGCCTACTATTTATACAAGTACGATAGATTGAAAGACAGTGATATAAATGTTAAATAAATAAATAAATATGATAATAAAAGATGGAGCGAGTATCGTGAATTTAGGAAGAGGTGGACTTCCTATAAAAAATATATGCATCTTTTGGTAGATATATATACGCATTGTAAAATAAAATAAAATATGAAGGGGTCCAAAAATATTAATATATGAAGAATTTTGTTTTTCTTGGTTGAGGATGCGCGTGCGGGTCAAAACTTGTAGCGTAAAAATAGAATTATTTTATATTTGATTATTTTAATATAATGCTTTAAGTACAGCATATTTTAACTAAACTTTGGGGTTATGGTATAAATTAAATTATAATATTTTGTGAAAAAAAAACAAAAAATTGGGGAAGCACAGTTTGAGCATGGAATATCATCATTTAAACGAGAAAATAAAATAATAATAATAAAAGATATAATTTACTTATGCTTCAAAATGTTGGAATCCAGATTGTAGTTGTAAGCAGCAAAGGAGTGGGAACTTGTTGGTGGATGTGCGTATTAGGTAATTATGACTTGTCCTCTCTAAAGCGTGTGGATTTTAAACATTTCATCATAACAATAACAAATCCGCATCGCTGCCTGCTTTGAGTGTTTGACTAACTACATCGTCCAATACCCATATTGTTCGAAAACCAAGATTTTCTACTCCTAACTTGGACCAACCGCAACTAATTGCGTCTTTAATAGACCGTTGTTCGCTTCAAATCTTCATCTCTTTCATTTAATTACAATATCAACATCTTTGTGTTTTTTTTTTTTTCTTAAGTCGGTACAATTTGAACGCAATTACTATCTTTTAATATGCATGCACTCTTTATCCAGAACAACAACAAAAATTTTAATCCTCCTTGTATTAAAATAATTAGTCAAAATGGCCTAATTCTCGTTTCATTCTTTATTTATTGTGTATTATATATGGTAGATGGTTATTTCTTTAATATTATTACCTAATTCTATTTTAACATAAACTCAAATCATTTCCTAGTTTCAACAAAATTAATATATTTTGAATTTATTGATAAATTTTAGACTAATTACAGATTTATATCAAAAAAAAGATTGGGAAAAAAGAAAAAGTCTTTGAAAACTTCTCAACAACGCCGTTCATTAATGATACATCTACGTGCAAACTTTCTATATATAAACGTCCTTTTACTTATACAACTTTTGAATTTTTAGGTTTAAAAATCATTACGTGTGGGTTTAATCTGAATTTATTTTTAAAAAAAAATTAAATTACTGAATTTAATATTTATAATAATTAATTCTAACCATAACTAGTGATATAGTTGTAATTATAATAAAAAATTTATATATTTATTTCTATGACTTCATCTTCATATTACAGAATCAAACATGCATGCGGAATACATAAACTTTGATTTAATGTGTAATTGTATATATGAACTTTAACTTGGTATAATTATGCACGTGAAAATTTAATTGTTGTTTAAATGTATACTTGAAATTTTAATTTTGATTTAATCATACACATTTAAAATATATATATACATCAATTTATTTGTATATTGGATAAATATAATTATTTATGTATACAATATATAAATATAAAATGATGTTATATCAATAATTCTGTTAATAATTTACAAGAATTGAATCAAATCAATTTCATGTATACAATTGCATACTAAACCATAGTTCATGTATAATTTTGATATTTATCTCATATTCAAATCAAGAAGCGGAAAATTGATCATTGTTGTTGGCTTTTTTTTTTTTTTTAATTAACTCATATTCAAATCAAGAAGTGGAAAATTGATCATTATTATTATTATTGTCTTTTTCAAAAAAAACATAATATAAAAATGTTTTACTCAAAAATAAATTTCATCTTTTGGAAAATAAATAAATAAATTTTACTCAAGATTTAGTATTATCAAATAATACAATTATGTGTAGTTTTAAGTTTTACTAGTATACCAAATAATTTTATAATATAAATTCAATATTTATAAATTTCTATACTAAAAGTTAAGTATTTAAATTTTCATCATTAATTTTTTTTCATTTATCAAAAAACAACTTAGTAAATATAATTACTATGGCAAATTATATGAAATATAAGATGAATTGAGAAGCTAAAATACATTTATTTATGATTTATTTTCATGAAGCCAACATATAACTAGTATTTAAGGGTTGGGAAGGGATTACGAGTAATTCTAGACATTGTATTAAAAGATTATTAGTTTTTAGCAAAAGTAAAAACCACATATTTTGGTGTTGCAAGATCAATGTAATATGTCAAATGCAAGATTAACACAAACACGAAATTCACATTAACAATAACAATTTCTAAATAAAAATATTAAATATTTATAATCAATATTCATACAATTCAAGATCATAAATATGATCAATCTTAATTTATTTAAGGATTTGTATTAATACAAATCTAAAAGTTATTACTGAATCAAGAGGTAAAAAATCTCATACATAATCAATATCCCAAAATCATTTAATTAATAAAAACTAAACTTTACAATAAAAATCTTAATCCATCACAAGTAATGTCACAATCTTAATTTTTTAAAGATTAATCAATATATCTGATAAAGAAAAGGAGAATTGTTATTAAATTAATTAAGGAGACTTACTTAAAAGTTTTAAAATATAATTTGCATATCTTGTAAAAATTTTGAATAATGTATATGAAAAATAAAAGAAATTTGAGAGAAAATTGATAAATATTAATTTAATGGTTTTACCTATTTTACTTAATTTAAACTTAAGAGAAGAAAAAAAAAAAGATTTTTTTTCATTGTACAACAAATCTAAAATAATTTGAACTTAAGATTTTTTTGTTCTAGTGAGTAGAGAAAGATTAATTTATTTTTATAATATTTTTAGAGTCAATTTATTAATTTTATAAATTAAAATACATTTTTTAAAAATATTTTGCGAGGTAAATCGACCCACGATCCTAAGAACAAAGAGATTCGATTACAGAGCATGTTGGGTCTTGTCTTAAACAATCCAGACCTAAATCCGACATGATATTATTTTATACAATATGTTTATGCTCTGTGAAGAATAAAAATAGAATAGAATAAACATAAAAAAATGTTAAAACTTAATAAAAAGGAAAATTTATTATTAAGATTAATAAAATAATATTGTTTTTATATTTTTACATAAAATCTATAAAAAAAATCAATTCAAACCTAAAATAATATGTAGGAATTGTACTTAAGACATTAAGATTTTTTTATACATAAGATTTTCATAAATATAAACTTTTTTTCATATATATTACGAGTGAATTGAGTGCTATTCACTCGCAGAATTACTGGGATTTAAATCTCTAGAAGGTAAGCGAATATATCCATACTGTATGTGTGAGTACCAACTCTCCTTTCCTTTCCTTTAATTTAAATCCAATTCAATCACACCATCAACAACAATTTTGGAGAAGCCAAGCCCAGCGGCATGGTTGAAAGCAAGGATCCAGTCTTTTCCACAAACCATATCCGTAATCCTCATTCCAGTAACAGCCCGTGCGCATTCCCCTAACACAAATCCATTGCTATCCACCTCTAAACCATCCATTTTGTGAATATGAGCCAACAACCCTGAATAAATAAATTTTGACATCTAAATATTATTGACCAAGGTCACCCAACCCCATAACTTGCACGACAAGAAGAGTCAATTTTCACATTTCAAGTCACTTTCATCGTTGAAACCAAAACTTTTGGAAGAGTAAATTTATTCAAAACGTGTGTGAACATGAATAAAACAGAAAAACTTTATTACATCTGCAACATTTTCTTTTTTAAATACCATCATACTATTTAGCCTTGTTTTCTTTTTTTCCTTTCTTAAATCTAGAAAAACGACTGTCGATGTTGTTGTCATATTTGTTCTCCATAAATTGCGGTCGCTCTCACTTAAACAACAAGGCCGGCCAGCTCGAAACATGTAGACCAGACAAACGACTGAAACAAAACTCATGCCATCCCATGCATGCTGATTCTCCCTTATATATTGCTTGGGGGGCAAAAAGTGGTGGGCACAACGATCTTCCTCATTCGCCACGTGGCGTGAAGAGAACAATAACTCACATAACTCTGATTGGTAAGTTTTCACCAAATGGAATGAGAATAAAAACACATCCTAAATTATTAAAGCGTTACAACACCACAGAGTGATGTATATTTTGACGTTAACTTTGAACCCCATGGTTCCTCACTCGTGCTACAACGAAATTTAATGCAATCGTTTTATTTTTAGCCTAATGTTAAATTTAGCTTTGTGAATTCTATTATTATTATTATTATTAGTTAAATTTGGCTTAAGAGTCGAAATATCAACCTTTTAAAAATAATTAAATTATTTTTTTAACTCAAATACTATCTAAAACATTAAATTTTTAAATATAGAAGTTTGCATGTCAATCCACATGTAATTCATGCTTTTTTTTTTATTTTTTATGAACTTATATATATATTTTTTAATTTTGAATATTTTTTAAATTATTTATTAATATGACATGTCATTATGAAGTACACGTAAATTACCATACTAATTGTCACGCCAACATTGTTAAAAATTAATATTTTAATCAACATTTCTATTAAAGTAATTTAATTTAATGATCAAACTTAACTAAAAAAATAAATAAACATAAAATAACGAAAAAATAATAAATATTAATAACTAAATTTATCATTATTCCTTTTATTTTTACATACTATGTCTATTTATCTATTCTTAGCATTTATAACACCGATGTTGACACTGTCGGCATAGAATAATATCTATTAAGTTTTAAATCTTATTAATTTAGTTTGGTAAAAAGGAATCTTAATTTGGGAATTTTTCTTGAATCTTACATCTTATCCTATGGGTACATTTCTTTTGGTGCATGTCAAGTACTTAAGTTATGATTACCATAAGATCTTATAATTCTGAGTTTTGACAAAAGTACAACTGTACCATTATAACGATTTTCCCGATTCACAGCGAGAATTACTTACTGTCCTTTTGACAAATATATTGTTGTATATGGTTTTTTAAGACAACTTCAGTAGTTTTGACACGACAAAAGGGAAAGTAATAAACATGTTTAGCTAAAATGTATTGGTGTAATAATGAGATATGTCGTAGTCTCAGAAAAAGAATAAACAATACCACAATCATAAACTTTGAATATAAATAATAGAATGGATATAAAAAAATTTTTAAAAAAAATGTTTAGTTAGCTTTTCCCAAAATTATCATTAGAAAATCTAGAGGCAAATGATGATGGGATTAAGAAAAATGTATTATAGAGGGATTTGTATTAAGAATTAGATTGTATTTTCTCATTTATTTAAAAAAGAGTAAATTAGACCCTACACGTTAGATATAATCCTTACGTAAAAAATTTTATCTATTTTTTTTGTTAAAAATTAGTTATTATACATCAGTATGGGATGCGCATGATACGTCATGTGTGACTGTTTAATTATTTTATTAGTTACGGCCCGTTTTTAACAATAAAAATAAATTAAGTTTTTAATAAAAAATAAATTTATTTTTTAATTTAATATATAAAAATTAATTTATCCATTTGAGTCAGTAATTTAAACTAGTTGGTAATACTTTTACCATGGATTAATTATTTTGGAAAGACAATGCAGGCATTTGTGTATGATTAGGCAAATATGAAATTGATATGAGCTTGCATGCTTGGCTTATTCAAAACCCCTGGCAATATAAGTTTTGCCCACACATTGATTATTTTCGATAGGAACTACCTGCTTCTCAACTGCCCTTTTCTTTTATTTTTCTGATGTAATTGCCGTCCTGCAATCATCAGAGAATGTTATCAACTTTTATTTTCCAGCTTTGAATAATCTGAAATTGCTGCATAATAATTGAGTTTGAGGTGGGTGATCTTTGTAGTCAGATACCAACAAACTGAAACTCATTTAAGATTTTTCAAAAAGAAAAGCAATTTAAAGTACATGTAATCAATACATTCACTTGACATTCAAATAATATGAGAATTGTTCAACGACTGATGACGTCGAAAAAAATAAAAATAAAGACCAATCCAAAACTTGTTTTGTATCTGTTAATCGAAAAACCTAACATCTGCAAGGACAAAACTGAAATAAAAGAAACACACACACGGAGGGAACCGACAGCAAAGCTCCTAAATGAGGATGAGTTTTATAACATAATATATTAGAACCCAGCTGTTGTGTCTTATTATTGTCTAACGACTCTAGTCGGCAACCAGAAAAGGTAGCTAGACAGTCAAAAGGGTTCATTCATTATATGGCCCCCCAACCCAAGATTCAAAGTGACTGCCAATTGGAATAAGTATTTTAATATACATTAAAATGATATGATAGTAAGTGAAAAAGCTTTGCAAATGATGACAAATAGCGAGAAAACACACAAGGAGAAGATGAAGACAATTAATGCAGACATCATAAAGCCATAGGGAGTATAAAATCCTTCTGAATGTTTGCATGTGGAATGAATCTTGGACTGCAGTCTGCAGACACTGACTGTTAAAACAACATAAGTTTTTTCATTATATATAAATAAAATAATTCAAGGAGGCTTTGAGGCGGGTTAGTCTTATTATGTTTGTGCTATGCTACAGAATATTCTACTAAATAATCTTACACATTTTGGCATCTTTATTATATGACATACGTTCTTTTTACAAAGGAGAACGGCTAAACAAACATAAATCTTTAACCTAATTAAAATGGGCCAACAGATGTGCAAAATGTAGCTACCCAGAGGTTGGGTAGGGTGTCCAAGAATGTATGTCCACATCCAAAAATATAATCCACGTGTAGCTCACCAATCGAATGATGGAAGGGGGCCTAGTTTTATGGTGAAGAACCGTTTTCCACATGATATATATAGGGAGAAGACCATTATTGTCAAACTTTATGGATTAGGGAGGAGATATATAGGGTAAAATCAAAATTGCTAGACCATTATTGTCTATAGGGAGAAGACCATCACCATGATGCTTTGAAAGAAGAAACTGTATGAGATTATCCTACTCTTTTACTATCTTTGAACTGTTATTTTCATTATATAAAAAAAAAAGTTGACGTAATTTGCCGTTGACTCCAAATTTAACAATAGTAGTAGTTTGTTAGTGAAGGTTGGTTTTTGCAAAAGAAAAAGTTAGAAACATATTTGCCTAAAAGAGGGAAAAGTACGGAGGAGGCAGTGAATGGGTGGAGAGACATGGTAGTGGCATTGCCATATCTCCAATACAAAGTGGTCACGCCATCCATAAATTTTACTCTCTTGTCCGTTCTCCAATATCTCCCACATTTCTAATATGCACAGTTCTACACAAGTGGCTGTTATTGTTTTATTGGTTGCCATAATCCATCCAACTTGTATTGCTCCATGGCTAAATATGAATTTCTGAATTATCGTTCATCACCCATTACCTTTGATCAATCCAAGTTCTTAACTTTCTTTAACACTTGTTAAGGACTGAAGATTAAGAAGATATTTGTCTCAATTACTTTAATGTTGAATTGAAGTCATAAGAGAGAAGAGTGATGTTGCTTTTGAAGATTGTGTAAGATAAAAGCTGACAGTTTTGAATGAAGGAGATCAGCTGGGATAACATTCATAATCCAAACCTCTTATTCAAACTTACTTTTAAACTGAGTTGATGAGAGGATTTTGTGTATCGATTGTTAAAATTTATATTAAATTCAACCCAAATTACAAACCTAATCCAAATTCAATAACCCAGTTATTAATTATGTAACCCAAATCAATAGACCAATTTAAACTATTTTCCCCAACCCAATTTGAGATACTGTAATCTATATATACAGCAAGCCACTATCCCCACATTTTCAGTTAATAAAAGTTAATATACCGTTTGCTACATATATATTTAGTTTCAATATTTAATTTAGTATTAAAATTTTATTTTGTCCTAATTCAATACTTAAGTTTGGTTTCAATGTTCAATTTGATACCCAAACTAAATATCATGTGGCACAATAAATATTTGACAAGTGTACTAGTAAAAAAATAGATATTTAATTGATACAAAAGAAAAACTCATGTACCAAATTGAACATTAAAGTCAACTTTAAGTACATGTATGAGACAAAAAAAAACTCAAATATCAATTTAAAAAAACTCATGCATCAAACTAAACATTAAACTCAAACCCAGATACCAAATTGTACATTAAATTTAAATATATATACCAAATAGTATATTAACCCATAAATAAAACTTTTGAGGCTTTAGCTCAAGCATTAAGGGAGGATTCTAGTTTAAATTTTAGTTTTTTTTTTATTACAAAGTTTAAGATTACCCATAACCCTTTCCCACTATTAAATAAGAAGATAAACAAGTTTCAACGCACTTAAACCTACATCTTCCTACACTGGAAATAATATCAATGCTAGCCAAGCTAAAACTTAAGTCTTATTTAATAAAGTGTTGAAAATTTCAATAAACTGAAAATTAATATTTCCAACAACTTAATTTTTTAGACAGACCCAAAATAAAAACTGGTGGATATTTTATATAAAATACCAAGCATATTTTATATTATAAATTTAATACTTAATTTTTAAGTACTTATTTTCTCAATATTTATTCTTTCACCACTTAATTTTTCTAAATTGAAATTTCAATCTCTTACCTGTGTTTAATTGGTATTTGGTAAATAAGGAACTGTTTTGTTTTATGATTAAAAAATGCAGTCTTATTTCGATAGACTCCTCATTTCCCTGCCTTCTTTAGGCCCATCGATGCATGGGTTATTATTATTAGAGCTTAATCGATTGTATATAAAAATAACGAATTAAAAAATAATAATAATAAGGGTAAACTGCTTAATTGGTCATTCAAGTTTTAGGGTTCTTTCATTTTGATATATCAAAATGAAACCTCTACAATTTCATTACTTAACTTTTAGAACGCTTTCATTTTAATCACCCAACCGTTAAATCTCTAACTGTGTTTAACTGTACACGTCATATCATGTTCACACTTTCATTTTGGTCACCTAACTTCTAGGTCGCTTTCATTAAATAAAAATCCTTTTTTGAAAGTATTGATTGGGGTAAAAAAAATTAAGGATTAAAGTAGAAAGTGATAGAAACTAAAATAATGCATTAAAAAATTGTCAATTTGTACTTGTCTATCAGATTGTCGAAAAATTTTAAAAAAATTTTCAATATTGAAATTTTATATTTCAAAACATCAAAATCAATTAAATAAAATGTTGAAATTTTTTATCCATTGATAATGTTAACCGATTTCTTATTGTAATATTGAAATTAATTGAATTAATCTCCTTCTAAATTTTAAAAATTTATTTTATGTTTCTATATTATTATTAATAAAATCAACTTGATAACACATATTTAATAATTCTACGTGAAACTTAAATTTCATTTTATTCTATAATCCTAAATCTTCTCTTTCTAAGCTAAAAGCAAAGAAAAATTATTCCAATTAATTAAATTAATTGCTTATTCTTCATTTGAGTAAAGAAGTGATGAATATATATTGGATATTGTTTGGAATGGAAGATAAATTTTAATTAGTTGTAAGGATTTTTCTTTGCTATTAGTGTGAAAGACTTGAGATCATATAATTAAAAGAAATTTGGGTTTCATGTACAATTATTAAAAAAATTCAATAACTTATTTAATTGACTTTGATGTTTTGAAATTTAAAATTTCAACATTGAAAAAAAAAACCACTTTCGGCAAGGGGATAACCAAGTATAACTTGACCATTTTTAAAGCAATATTTTAGTTTCTACTCTTTTTCACTTTAATCTTTAATGTTTTTTTACCCTGATCAATATTTAAAAAAATATTTTTTAGGTGACCAAAATGAAAGCAACCTAAAAGTTGGGATACCAAAATGAAAATGTGAACATGATGTGACATGTACAAGATAACTGCCATTAGAAATTTAAAGGTTGTGTGACTAAAATGAACGCGTCATTAAAGTTGAATGATGAAATTGCAAGTATTTCATTTTGGGTGGCAAAAAAAAAAAAGCACCTTAAAAGTTGGGTGACCAACTAGTAGTTTACCCAAAAACACAATTGCTTATATGGTTGAGATTTAACTTTAGCTCAATCTGAAAATGAAGAAAATATAGCAGTCGCACAACTTTAGGGGATAGTAAACCATGCCCAACCTCATCGCTGTAAGTTCCTCTCATCTGCTTCCTAAACCTCCTCTAAATTTTAATTTCAAACATTCCCCTTCTATAAATTGTTGCAGTGTAAGAAAACAGTGCAAGAGAAGTCTAAAAAGCTCATGGCCTTCCATCTCTCTCTCGCTTTTTGGTTGTGGTTTCATTTTAGGTCCCCTCATTGATGGCCTTCATTCAAGGGTCGACCTTGTGGTCTACCAAAATGGAGCAATAAACATCGGTCCTCTCAACACCAATAAATGGGTAAGGGTAATTTGTAAACTGGAGTTTCTCTTTTTTCCTTGTAATTTTCCGATGGTTGTTTCATTATATGTTGGAATGGTCAATGGTGTCATTTAGGTCCCGCCTTTGCTGGGATTGTTCTACACTACAGTTGGGTTACTGCAAATCTACTTGGATGAAAAGAATTCTTCAAATGTTCCCCAGGGAAGCCTTGAAAAAGCTGTTGGGTCTCTTATGTGAGTCAATGCTATCTAGTTTCTAGTTAATGAAAAATGAATTCGCCATATGAAGCTCAGATTTTGTGACTTATGAATACAGAGCATTGGTACTATTTATCGAACTGAGTTCTGAAATGTATAAAAATGGGGTTCCGGACAACATTGAGGCCTACATTTTATTTGCAGCGGCCGAGGTTTTATGGTACTCACTAGACAGAACACGCCTTGGTTTCACCCTCGCATCTGTCATTGGCATATGCTGTCCCTTGGCTGAAATCCCATTGATGAAGTAAGACTGGTTTTTCATTTGCATCAAATAAAGCACCCACAAAAATAATGTTGATGCTCACTTTCTTCCAGGTTCTTCCACCTCTGGTACTACCCGCAAGCAAATATTGATATCTTTGGACAGGTAACTGAAAAGGAAACTCTGTCGATTGTTGATGAATTTGTATGGCATATTCCAAAAAAGAGTTCTTTGCGTTTTCATGCAGGGGCTAGTTACTTGGACAGTGACCTGTTATTTTGCTTACACGCCATTCCTTGTGTGTTTATCCCGCTGGCTACAATCAACCGTCAATGGCAATGTCAGTGGTACAGACATGTCCGAGTGAGGGAGGAGCAAATAAGGATTTTTCTGCCAGTATCGAATTTTAACAGTAATTTGGTTTCCAAATGGAATCTTTACAAGATTTAATGTATGTCGTTGCATTGCATATCTCATGCCTCCTGAATGCTGCGTTAACAGACAAACCAACATCAGAGTTCAGGTGTGTAAGAAGGCAATATCTCAAAGCCCTCCTGTTTGAAAAAGTAGAACATCATTAAGTGTCTGAAAGTGCACTAATTACAAATAATTTCAATACGTGTTTATTGTCAGTGGCGTATTACCCTGCCAGCCCCCTAAAATAATTTTTTTTTTCATTTAGTCCTTTTAGAAATGTTAAAATTTTAAATTAGTAAAGGTAAATTTAAATTTTAGCTCCCTAAAAATGATAAAATTTTAATTTAATCCTTTAAAAATTATAAAGATTTAAGCTATAAAAAATTACAATTTAATTTCGACCCCTAAAAGAATTTCCTGGCTTCGTCCCTATTTGTTGTATTTATTTATCTCATGTTAGTAGTATAAATTATAATTACGTAATTATATAATTTCAAAATCTAAAAAAGCATTGATTATTATAAAAAAAATTATCCATAATACTTGTTAAAAAAATTTGTTTAACGATAACAAAATTTAAATTCAAACTTATTTGATAGTATAATTACAAATAAAGTTAACGAAAAAAATCAAACTATTCTAACATTTCATATTTATTTCGCTTTTCTCTTTTAACATTAGCACATATTCTTTGTCATCACTAGTTCTTCATTAATCAAGTATAAATAATTAATAATCAATATTGTATAATTTAATTAAAATTAATTATGAATTAAATACTATGCAATTCATTAATATTTAGTAGGTTAAAATCTATAACAATCTTTCACCAATAGAAATTTTAAATTATTTAAATGAAATTAATAAAATAACATAAAATTATATTTGAAAAACCAAATGTCTTAAACTTCTTAAAAAAGTTATACAAAAATCACTTTTTAAACGCAAATAATGTATACATGTGTTTGGAAAGCATATCGTAATTGGTTGGGTAAAAGTACTTAGGAGAACCCTGTTGGATTAAATTAGTTTATCTATTATTAAATAAATTAATTTAGTTTATGTATTATTACAAAGGATCAAATAAGGCCAAATTGAAAATAATGCTAATATTTTAAAGTTTTTTACGATTTTGTAAATGAAATTTTTTGTTTGGAATTGAACAACAATTGAAAAAAATTCAAAATATATTTTATACAACAGATGTTAACACCGTCAATTTGGACTTATTTGATTTTTTATATAGGAACTAAATTTATCCATTTAATAATAGGACTAATTTTATCTACTCCCTATAATAAAAGGATCTCCCAGGTACTTTAACCTAATTGGTTGTAATTACTTATGTAATTATTTCATTTCTCACCTTCTCATCAAAATTGGAGCGTATAATTAGGGTGCACTAATTACACTTAAGGGGTGTTTGGTTCACCGAATTTTACATTATAACTTGTAATATTACATTTCAAAAAGAGATTACGATGTTTGAATTTTTAACATTCCAACATCTTGTAATCTCATATTCTTAAACAATGTTAGCATATCATAATATAGGGTGCAATATCATTATGACTTCATTTTTAGATTATCTAAAACTCTAGGCAAAATCTGAAATTTTTGGCAAAATTACCATTTGTTTCATACTACTTTGTGGTTTATTAATCTTTTTCTTTTATGAAATTATTTGATTAATCTTAGTTACTAATTTCTTTATATGCTTTTATTTTTTGAAAATAAATATTTTTTATTTTACATAAAATTTAGAAATAATGTTATAATAGCTTGCATGATTGGACAAAACCTAAATTGTCACAAACATTAACAATTTTAGAAAAAGAATCAGACTGTTAGAGAAAAACCAATCTTCTTAAACTTATTGGGAAGCCTAGAATGTCAAATAGAACATAAAAAATGGAGGTTTATATTTTTAGTTTCACTGCTCTTTTCATATTAAAAGCAAAAAAAATTCCATAAGATAAACAATTATAAATTCAATGGTTGTCAAATTGAAGACAACAATTATAAAATCTAAGGTATAATAAAAATAAATTTATTAAATTATTATAATTTTATGAAAAATTTAAAATTAAAAAATGTTGAATTTATAAAATTAAAAATTTTATAACAAAGACATTTTAATAAATTAGCTTTTAAATAATTTTATATTACATGAATAAAACACATAAATTTTATATTCTAGCCAAATAATTTAAATAAAATAATCTTATATTAGAATGGTTAATCAAACATACTGTTTATTTACAAATAATTATATGCGAACACATCATATATATATATATATATCACACATCATATCATTTGGCAAAGTCGAAGAATGCCACATGTATCATTAATGAAACAAAAATCTAATATATTGTTAAAAAAAGTAAATTTAGTTAGTTCGATAAGTTCTTTATTTGACGTTTGGCACAATAAAAGATAACCACGTGTATTATGAGTATTGTAGTTCTCTAAATATATATTACACAATATTATAAAAAGCATAATGTCAAAAATAGTTCCTAACTTTGGCTTCTAATATTTTTTTGGGGTCAAATTGGTCTATTTATAATGGACATGTTGATGTGGCTGTTAATTAACTAATGGCATTGATTTGGAATTTTTTTTATTCCACCTAGGCGCCAAGTTTTTTTAATTGCTAACGTGGCATTATCCTGTAAATGATTTTAAAATTAATGAAAAATCCTAAACACACATAGGCACAACTAAAACAATCTAAGAGCTCCTAAATGAGGAACCCTAAATCTCGAATCCTCTCCCTCTCCATTAAAATTCTACAGAAATCGAAGCTTGAAATCTAGTGGGTCAATAAACGAATAAAAAATATTGTCTGAAAAAAGTGGTTGGAAGCCATCAATGGTGAAGTTGCCTTATTCAAAGCTAGTTTCTTCATCACGAGGGGAGTTTGTGTATGATGGAGAGAAAATAACAAGTTTCTGTAACAAGTTAGCTCTGAGAGAGACTTTGTGGAGCGATTTAAACCGAGGCAGAATGTATTATGGTTGCTCAGATTTTCAAGTATATATTTACCCAATTTATTTTAGGGTACAAATGAAATTGGGGATTTTTTTAGTTTGTTTGATTTTTATGTCGGTTGGATTAAATTGTTGCTACAATTCGTTGTAGCATTAGATTTTTGAGTGAATTGTAGGGTTTATATAATAAAATGTCAAATTTTTTTATGTGAATTGTAGGTTGGTGGATGCAGATTTTTTTAAGTGGTATGATGATAAGCTGTGTAACATGGCGAATGAAGTAATACATGAATTACGTGATAGCAAAAGAAAACTTGCAAAAGAGAATACGAGACTTAGGAAATAGATTATAAAGTGTGGAAGTGTTAAGATGTTTGAGAGTGGTAGTAGAAACAATAATGTTGAGATGTCTAAGAGTGGCAATGTGCAAAATGTGGGCAAGGACAAACAAACAAAAGAGGTCAATGATGATGTTGTGGATCATATTAAATTAAGCACAAAGATTAAGAGCTTGAAGTAAAAATGTAAATCCTTCAAGAAAGAGAAAGAGTTTTACAAGAAAATGTTTGTTTGCAATGTATTATTTATCTTATGTTTTACATTATTTAGGAATGTTATAATTTGAAAAGTATGGTGTCATGTTCTTGTGTTTTATATATCTAGTACCTTCAAACTTAGTTGTTGACATAAATTGTCACATTCGAATTTGTATTTGTAGCTAATTTAAGGGAAGTATAATGAAAGGTATACGAAAAAAATGAACAAAAGAATGTTTGTTGACAAAAGAATGTTACATTTACTAAAATATTGAATATTTGACATCGTATGTCATGTTTAGAATAGTAACTAACAAAATGACCCTAGACCCACATAGTTGCCTATAGCAGTAATGGTATAACACATCAATTTGTTACATATATCATCATTGTTATACCAACTTCAAGCAAGTCCTAGAAGCCTGAAATACAAAAAATATCTTAGGCAACTATTACATGTAACGGCAAACAAAACATATCTTAAGGAACTATTTCAACAAATAAAAAAAAAAAGGTTTAGTTAGAATAACATCTCAATTCATTTCTTAATTTTCTTTGTTGCAGTGGATTCTTGTGTGCTAGTAAGTTCTTGATATACCATCCTTTTTTGGCTTCTAGTTCTTGTACTCGTACTAGACTGAGACAAAAAAAATCACAACCCCAAATTAGATTTAAATATTTTGAAACTTGACAGTAAAAAGGTGTTTACCATATACCTATGATCCAGTTGTGGTAGGTTGATTGCATGATCTTCTATTGTTCTTTTTTTTGGCTTTTAGTTTTTGTACTCATACCAAACTGAGAAAAAAATGTAAAACCCCAAATTAGACTTAAATATTTAAGAACTTGATAGTGAAAAAGTGTTAAATGATATATCTGTAATCTAGTTGTGTTAGGTTGAATGCATGATCTTCTATTGTGACCCTCACCACCACATTTCCTATAATAGCTCGTTTTTGAGTGGTGTCAGAAACAGTGGTTTCGGGACCACCAAATTCGACGATTAAGCTCAAAAATATTATATTTAATATTTATGAGTTAATTGTGACTTTGAAAAGGTTTTTGATATAGTGATTTTTTATTTTATAAGCGATATATTAAGTTTAAGTAGTAAGACCCTAAAGTCAAGTAGTTTTAGAAAATGAGGTATCAGGATCTCGTTTCTATAAACCAAGCCATAAATATTTTTTTAAATATTTACTAAGTGCCATTAAGGTGGTATTAAAGTTTCGTTGAAAATTTCTAATGTTTCGATGGTTAATTAATTAAAAAGGACTAAACAGTAAAAGATGTAAAATTTAATCACTATTTGATTTAAGTGATTAAATTGCTTATTGAATAAAGAAAAAAGGACTTAAATGGTAATTAAACCATTTAAGGGTTAGTGGAAAAATATGGGCATTGATTTGGTGTTTTAATTAATTATTAACCAATGGTAAAATGGTAATTTGATAAATTAAATAAAATAAAAAGAAAAGTTATCATCATCTTTTAATTTGTCTTCTTCACCGAATGGCTAAAAAGAAGGAAGCCATTTTTATACCTTCAATTTTCGGCAACTTCACAAGCTAATTGGTATGTGATTTTAGCTACGTTTTTGTAACGCCCCCACGCCCGAGACCGTCGCCGGAGTCGAGCTTGAGGTGTTACTAAACTTATTTCATCACTTTTTAAATTTTAAATCAACTAATTAAATTTTCGTAGCAAGCTGTCTTTCTGCATCATGGTAGCTTAAAAAATCATATCTCAAGTTACAAAACTTGAAATCAAGATCCGTAACTTTTCCCTAAAACTAGACTCATATATCTATCTACTAATTTTTTTCTAGAATTTTTGGTTGAGCCAATTAGTACAGTTTATTAGTTAAAGTTACCCCTGTTTCAAAACTCGACTGCACTGACCTCTGCCTACTACGAACCCCTTTTCTCTCTGTACAAAATTAATATGACTATTTCTCTTAAAACTAGACTCAATAAGGATTCTGTACATATAAAGTACACCTCCTAATTATTTATTTTCAATTTGTGGTGAATTTCCAAAGTTGGAACAGGGGATCCAGAAATCACTCTGGCCCTATTTCACTAAAACTCAAATATCTCACAACATATAACTCCTTTACCTGTTTCACTTCTTCCATATGAAAATAGACACAATAAGCTTCAATTTCATATTTAATTCATCACCTAATTCGGTTTCTACTATTTTTAGTGATTTTTCAAATTTACATCATTTTTGCTGCAATGTTCTGTTTTATAACAAGATTCAACTTTCTATGGTTTTTCATAGACTAGATAGCACATTAAACATACTCAACATCAAATATGATCACAATAGGCTATTTCAAGGTCTAACCACTACCAAACATTTCCTCATCCAGCAAAAGCCATACCATAAGATTAATTACACAAAATGGGTATATTGCTATACATGCCATATTTAAGTTATACAAGCCATGTTACCAAAAAGTTCTTCGGATAGTGTGAACAAGCCTTCGACCTATCCCGATTCCTGAGTCGGCTTGTCCAAAACTACAACGAATGGAAATGAGGGAGTAAGCATAAATGCTTAGTAAGTTCACATGTAAATAACAAGTAATATAATCATGGAATTCAACATGGGAATCAAATTCAATAACAACACTCAAACATACATAGCATAAGAACATTTGTTATCTTACCACACCATCATCTTACCATGTTCTCACATATAGTTTAGGATCATACCTGTTCAATTCCTCTTTCACAACACTTTCCAAAATATCATTCGCATCTTACGCATTCTTCCATTTCGCTAAAATTTTACCCGTTGAACACATCGGAATATAATTCGGATACATGGATAATTTACACATAAGTGCCACATATATAATCAAGTGATCATGTAACCCGCCCATAAGCGAACTCAGACTCAACTTAACGAGCTCGGGCGTTTGCATCCATAAGTGAACTCGGATTCAACTCAACGAGCTCGGATGCCTAGTTACATTTCACGAACTCAGACTCAACTCAACGAGTTCGAACATTTGCATCCATAAGTGAACTCGGACTCAACTCAACGAGGTCGGATGCTCAACCATCTTAGTGACATGTCACTTGTATCCTGATCTATTCCTAAGATTCAAACGGGATTTTCCTCAATCACATATCCTTGCCGTCTTCCACAGAATACCGAAACCAATACTCGGTAGCAATTTATATTTAACAAGTGGCACACATAACTTGCATATTATTCAATAATAACCACAAAGCATATATTTCATGATAAAAATCAGCATATCATATAAATAACATCAATTAACTTAAAAATAACAATTATATTATATTATTTACACATGAACTTACCTCGATACCAAAATATCAACAATCGGCCTATTCCTCGTAAACTTTATTTTTCCCTCGATCACGACTTGAATCTCGTTTCTCTTGATCTAAAATAGCACATTTAGCTTATTTAATACTCACATTCATCAAAACGGTCCTTGACCCTAACTTTGTCAAAATTACAAATTTGCCCCTAAACTTTTGCATATTTACACTTTTGCCCCAAAGCTAAAAAATTAAACTTTTTCCATAATTCTTATGTTTTAAGACATGCTGATCATTTATTTACTAACAGCAACCTCAAATTCCCACTATAATATGTACTTATAAGCAATAGGTATTTTTACCAATTAAGCCGTTTTACTCGTTTTTAGTTAAAACCGAGTAGCACAAGTTGCTTAACAGAATTTAAAACCTCATATTCTATCATAAAACATCAAAATACATAATTATTCAACATGGGTCAATTTCTGAAATCAAACCCTAGCTCAAATAAATGGTAGAAATAGAGAAATCATGTTACCGGGATTTCAAAAACGTAAAAATCATTAAAAACGGGGCTAGAACGGACTTACAATCGAGCTTGGAAGCTTGAAAAACCCTAGCCATGGTTTCTCCATGCTATTTTCAGCCTTGAGGAAGAAGATGAGAAAAAATTGGCTTTTAATTTGATTTTTAATTCATTTAATCACTAAATGACCAAAATGCCCTTAACTTAAAAATATTCTTTTTTTTCACCCATTTCATGTCCATTTTGTCCAATAAATTAACCAATGGTCTAATTACCATTTAAGGACCTCCAATTTAAATTTTCATAACAATTGGACACCTCTAACATATAGAACTCAACTTTTGCACTTTTTACAATTTAGTCCTTTTGACTAAATTGAGTGCCCAAACGTCAAAATTTTCGTACAAAATTTTTTTACAGAATAATTTCATAAAAATTTAAACCATAAAAATATAAATAAAAGACATTTCAATTTAACATCTTTACCATTTGACAAACATGCCCTTAATGCATTTCTTTGTAATTTTTTAATGTACAAGCCCATTTTTGTCCAAAATTTTAGAAATTGGTCAAATTGCTAGTTAAGACCTCCTAATTAATATTCCAAAGCAATTTCATACTAAAAGCTTCTAGAATGCAAGTTTTGCAACTTATTTGATTTAGTCCCTAATTTCAACTTAAGCACTTTATGTATAGAATTTCTTCACGAAATTTTCACACAATCATACAATCATATCATAAACCTCAAAATAATTATAAAATAATTATTTCTATATCGAATTTGTGGTCACGAAACCACTATTCTGATTAGGCCCTAATTCGGGATATTACAACTCTCCCCCTCTAGGGATTTTCGTCCTCGAAAATCTTACCGGTAAACAGATGTGGGTATTGATTCCTCATAGTTTCCTTAGGCTCCCATGTAGTCTCTTCTACCCCGAAGGTACTTGGTGTTCAGCTTTCAGTTGTTGACAAATTAGGCATTTCGATACAAACTCCGATATATCCTTTTTCATTCCATTCCACCAATACATTTTCTTCAAGTCATTATACATTTTCGTACTACCCGGATGAATCGACAAACAACTATTATGTGCTTCTTGCAAGATCTTTTGAATCAAGTCCTCATTCTTCGGTACACAAATCCGATCTTTAAACATCAAGCACCCATCAGAACTGATTTTGAAATCTGACTCTGTATCAACCTCACACTGTTTTCTTTTGGCTTGCAAGTCTTCATCGCTTTTCTGAGCTTCACAAATCTCTTGTAAAAACATCGGTCTTACTTTTAACTCGGCCAGAATTGAACCATCATCTGACATTTCCAACCGAGTGTTCATAACTCTCAAAGCAAACAACAACTTTCTGCTTAAGGCATCGGCAACTACATTTGCTTTTCCTGGATGGTAGTTAATCACAACCTCGTAATCTTTCAACAATTCTAACCATCTTCGCTGTCTCAAATTCAATTCTTTTTGTGACATCAAGTACTTAATACTTTTGTGGTCGGTATATACTCGGCACTTTTCGCCATACAAATAATGTCGCCAAATCTTCAAAGCAAACACAATAGTAGCCAATTCCAAATCATGAGTCGGATAATTCTTCTCGTGAAGTTTTAACTGTCTCGAAGCATAAGCCACAACCTTTCCTTCTTGCATAAGCACATATCCCAAACCATTTCGAGAAGCATCACTATACACCACAAATTCTTTACCTGACTCGGGTTGTACCAACACTGGTGCTTCAGTCAATAACTTTTTTTTCTCAAAGCTCTGTTGACATTCTTTTGTCCACTCAAATTTAACATCCTTTCGGAGTAGCCTGGTCATAGGAGCAACAATTATAGAAAATTTGTTCACAAATCGCCTATAATAGCCAGCTAACCCTAAGAAACTTCTAACTTCAGTTAGATTCTTCGGTGGTTTCCAATCAACAATAGTCGAAATTTTATTGGGATCAACTCGTATACCATCACCTGAAACAATATGACCCAAAAATCCAATTTCCCGAAGCCAAAATTCACTCTTACTAAACTTAGCATATAACTGCTTATCTCTCAAAGTCTGCAAAACTATTTTCAAATGCTCGACATGCTCGGTCTCATCTTTTGAATAGATTAAAATATCATCTATGAATACCACAACAAACTTATCCAAGTATGGCTGAAATATACGGTTCATCAGATCCATAAACACAGCAGGAGCATTTGTTAATCCAAATGGCATAACTAAAAATTCATAATGACCATACCTTGTTCTAAAAGCAGTTTTAGGCACATCTGACTTTTTTACTCGCAGCTGGTAGTATCCGGACCTCAAATCAATCTTTGAAAACCATGTCCTTCCTTTTAGCTGATCAAACAAATCATCAATTCTCGACAACGGATACGTGTTCATAATTGTCACCTTATTTAATTGCCGATAGTCTACATACAATCTCATAGAACCATCCTTCTTTTTCACAAATAATACAGGAGCACCCCAAAGCGAAAACTCGGTCTCACAAAGCCTTTGTCAGTCAACTTTTTCAACTGCGACTTTAATTCTTTCAACTCCGCTGGTGCAATTCTGTATGGGGTAATCGAGATCGGAGTTGTTCCCGGCATCAACTCTATACCAAATTCTACTTCTCTGACTGGAGGTAAACCCGGCAATTCCTCTGGAAATACATCCGCAAACTCACACACAATCGGCACTGATTCCACTTCCTTTTCAATTTCTTTTGTATTCAGCACATATGCTAAATAAGCTTCATAACCCTTTCTCAAATATCTTTGAGCCGACATTGAAGAAATCACACTAGACAATGCCTCTGATTTATCTGATTCAACCCGTAGAGTTTCACCATTTTCACATTTTAATTCAATAACTTTCTGTTTACAATTTACTATAGCATCATGCAATGTCAACCAATCCATGCCCAAAATAACATCAAACTCATCGAATGGCAACAACATCAAGTCGGCCGAAAAGTAATAACCCCGAATCATTAAAGGACATTTCTTACATACTTTATCAACTACAATATATTTGCCTAACGGGTTTGACACTTTAATCATAAATTTTGTGTTCTCAACAGGTATATTCATACTAAATACCAATTTCATGCACACATATGAATGAGTAGAACCGAGATCAATCAAAGCAGTAATATTAACATCATAAAGAGAAAATATACCAGTAATCACGTCGGGTGTGGAAGCATCTTCACGTGCTTTTATGGCATAAGTTCTAGCTGGAGCTCTTGCTTCAGGTTTACCTGCTGAATCTCTGACTATATTCTTGCTGCTTGCTTTATTCCCAGCTTTTCTCGAATACCTTCTTCTCGAGTCTGCACCACTAGTTTTTGCATTCTGAAATTTTTCTTTTTCAATTTTCTCTGGGCAGTTTCTAATAAAATGATCCAGAGAACCACATCGAAAACATTTATTTGCTCTACATGGACCAAAATAATTTCTACCACACCACTGGCACTCGGGCTTAACAAATCTTGAATTCCCCACACTAGCTGCCGAAGTAGTCTGAGATTTAGAACCCATATTTTGCTTCTTAGAACTCCCATATGATTGTCCAGCTGAAACTTAGGAATGAGAATTCATATTTCTTGATTTTCCGAGTTGCTGTGAGGGTGCATTACTCATTGGTCTTTTCTTCCAATTTCGTGTCTCAGATTCTGCCTTTTTCTTTTCTTTAAGTAGTTCTTCAGCCTTGCAAGCTCGATCGACAAGTACCACCATTTCTTTTAGTTCAAGAATCCCAATAAATACTTTAATGTCTTCATTGAGCCCGTCTTCAAATCGTCTACACATCTTAGCCTCTGTAGGAACATATTCTCTGGCATACTTACTCAATCTGACAAACTCCCTTTCGTATTTAGTGACTGTCATATTGCCTTGCATCAACTCGAGAAACTCTTTACGCTTCTGATCAATAAATCTTTCACTGATATATTTCTTCTGAAACTCTTCTTGAAAGAATTCCCAGGTTACTCTTTCCTTCGGTACCACAAAAATCAATGTCTTCCACCAATTATAGGTTGAATCCCTCAGCAAAGATATTGCACATTTCAAGCATTCTTCAGGTGCGTAAGAAAATTCATCAAATACCCGAATAGAATTCTCAAGCCAAAACTTTACTTTCTCGGCATCATCATCAACATTTGCCCAGAATTCTTCAGCCCCTTGCTTACAAATTCTGTCAACTGGAGTCCTATGTAGTTTCATCAGATTCATACCTTAAGGCATCGGGGGTACAGGTTGAGGAATCGGGGAAGGTGGAGGAGGTTGTGCATTCAGATTCGTACGAACGAACTCAGTATACTATGCATTCATCATCTGGAGAAAGGCTTCCCGAGCCCCTTCTCCTCCTCCTTAACCAACAGTAAGAGGTGGATTTTCAGTCAGCACCACCCCTTCAGCCGGAGTTAGTGCATTACTCTCTACATCATTAGCCACAGCTGGATCGGGATCCATTTACTATAAAAAAATCATTTAAAAGGTCAGAAGTCGTCGTACTATCACAATATGTATATATGGCATGTATAGCAAAACCCGTACATAAAACACGTTAGTCCAAGAACCAACTAAACTTGCTCTGATACCACCAAATGTAACGCCCCTAGCCCAAGAGCGTCGCCAGAGTCGAGCTTGAGGTGTTACTAAACTTATTTCAATACTTTTTAAATTTTAAATTAACTAATTAAATTTTCGTAGCAAGCTGTCTTTCTGCGTCATGGTAGCTTAAAAAATCATATCTCAAGTTACAAAACTTGAAATCAAGATCTGTAAATTTTCCCTGAAACTAGACTCATATATCTATCTACTAATTTTTTTCTAGAATTTTTGGTTAAGCCAATTAGTACAGTTTATTAGTTAAAGTTACCCCTGTTTCAGAACTTGACTGCACTAACCTCTGCCTACTACGAACCCCTTTTCTCTCTGTACAAAATTAATATGACTATTTCTCTTAAAACTAGACTCAATAAGGATTCTGTACATATAAAGTACACCTCCTAATTATTTATTTTCAATTTGTGGTGAATTTCCAAAGTTGGAACAGGGGATCCAGAAATCACTCTGGCCCTATTTCACTAAAACTCAAATATCTCACAACATATAACTCCTTTACCTGTTTCACTTCTTCCATATGAAAATAGACACAATAAGCTTCAATTTCATATTTAATTCATCACCTAATTCGGTTTCTACTATTTTTAGTGATTTTTCAAATTTACATCATTTCTGCTGCAATGTTCTGTTTTATAACAAGATTCAACTTTCTATGGTTTTTCATAGACTAGATAGCACATTAAACATACTCAACATCAAATATGATCACAATAGGCTATTTCAAGGTCTAACCACTACCAAACATTTCCTCATCAAGCAAAAGCCATACCATAAGATTAATTACACAAAATGAGTATATTGCTATACATGCCATATTTAAGTTATACAAGCCATGTTACCAAAAAGTTCTTCGGATAGTGTGAACAAGCCTTCGACCTATCCCGATTCCTGAGCTGGCTTGTCCAAAACTACAACGAATGGAAAGGAGGGAGTAAGCATAAATGCTTAGTAAGTTCACATGTAAATAACAAGTAATATAATCATGGAATTCAACATGGGAATCAAATTCAATAACAACACTCAAACATACATAGCATAAGAACATTTGTTATCTTACCACACCATCATCTTACCATGTTCTCACATATAGTTTAGGATCATACCTGTTCAATTCCTCTTTCACAACACTTTCCAAAATATCATTCGCATCTTACGCATTCTTCCATTTCGCTAAAATTTTACCCGTTGAACACATCAGAATATAATTCGGATACATGGATAATTTGCACATAAGTGCCACATATACAATCAAGTGATCATGTAACCCGCCCATAAGCGAACTCGGACTCAACTCAACGAGCTCGGGCGTTCACATCCATAAGTGAACTCGGACTCAACTCAACGAGCTCGGATGCCTAGTTACATTTCACGAACTCGGACTCAACTCAACGAGTTCAAACATTTGCATCTATAAGTGAACTCGGACTCAACTCAACGAGTTCGGATGCTCAACCATCCTAGTGACATGTCACTTGTATCCTGATCTATTCCTAAGGTTCAAACGGGATTTTCCTCAATCACATATCCTTGCCGTCTTCCACAGAATACCGAAACCAATACTCGGTAGCAATTTATATTTAATAAGTGGCACACATAACTTTCATATTATTCAATAATAACCACAAAGCATATATTTCATGATAAAAATCAGCATATCATATAAATAACATCAATTAACTTAAAAATAACAATTATGTTACATTATTTACAAATGAACTTACCTCGATACCAAAATATCAACAATTGGCCTATTCCTCGTAAACTTTGTTTTTCCCTCGATCAAGACTTGAATATCGTTTCTCTTGATCTAAAATAGCACATTTAGCTTATTTAATACTCACATTCATCAAAACGGTCCTTGACCCTAACTTTGTCAAAATTACAAATTTGCCCCTAAACTTTTGCATATTTACACTTTTGCCCCAAAGCTCAAAATTAAACTTTTTCCATAATTCTTATGTTTTAGGACATGCTGATCATTTATTTACTAACAGCAACCTCAAATTCCCACTATAACATGTACTTATGAGGAATAGGTATTTTTACCAATTAAGCCGTTTTACTCGTTTTTACTTAAAACCGAGTAGCACAAGTTGCTTAACTTAATTTAAAACCTCATATTCTATCATAAAACATCACAATACACAATTATTCAACATGGGTCAATTTCTGAAATCAAACCCTAGCTCAAATAAATGGTAGAAATAGAGAAATCATGTTACCGGGATTTCAAAAACGTAAAAATCATTAAAAACGGGGCTAGAATGGACTTACAATCGAGCTTGGAAGCTTGAAAAACCCTAGCCATGGTTTCTCCATGCTATTTTCGGCCTTGAGGAAGAAGATGAGCAAAAATTGGCTTTTAATTTGATTTTTAATTCATTTAATCACTAAATGACCAAAATGCCCCTAACTTAAAAATATTCTTTTTTTCACCCATTTCATGTCCATTTTGTCCAATAAATTAACCAATGGTCTAATTACCATTTAAGGACCTCCAATGTAAATTTTCATAACAATTGGACACCTCTAACATATAGAACTGAACTTTTGCACTTTTTACAATTTAGTCCTTTTGACTAAATTGAGTGCCCAAACGTCAAAATTTTCGTACGAAATTTTTTTGAAAAATAATTTCATAAAAATCTAAACCATAAAAATATAAATAAAAGACATTTCAATTTAACACCTTTACCATTTGACAAACATGCCCTTAATGCCTTTCTTTGTAATTTTTCATGTACAAGCCCATTTTTGTCCAAAATTTTAGAAATTGGTGAAATTGCTATTTAAGACCTCCTAATTAATATTTCAAAGCAATTTCATACTAAAAGCTTCTAGAATGCAAGTTTTGCAACTTATTCGATTTAGTCCCTAATTTCAACTTAAGCACTTTATGCATAGAATTTCTTCACGAAATTTTCACACAATCATACAATCATATCATAAACCTCAAAATAATTATAAAATAATTATTTCTATCTCAGATTTGTGGTCACGAAGCCACTATTCTGATTAGGCCCTAATTCGGGATATTACAGTTTTTAACAATTTCTATATTTTTGAGACGTTGCAACTAGGTCCATCTAGCCCGTACCTTTGATTTTGAAACTGTTAAAGGTTTTGAATGTTGCCATTGATGAATCTTGTGATTTTTTATGTTAGATGATGAATTTGGAATGTTGGTTGATATTTAAAAGTATTTTGTTAAGTGATTTTGATGAATTTTTCGATTAGGGATTAATTTGTTAAATTAATAAAAGTATAAGGATTTATTATAAAATTTTTGCACAAATGGGTTTTGAATATCATGAAAATTCCGCTACTTGGGTTTGTATTAAAAATGGTTAATTTGCATGTTTTGGGTTTAGGGACTAAATTGAATAAAAGTAAAACTTTAGGGGTAACTTTGTAAAAATATAAAAATGACCAAATTGCATGAAATTAGTTGTTTTATTGTCTAAATTAATAAATTGAATGAAATTATTAATTTAGATCAAGATCGGGTGGAAAATCAAGGAAAATAGAAAATTACCAAAATGCCCTTGAATCTTGGTATTTCTGCAATTTAGCCAGGTAAGTTTGTATGAACTATATTCTATATAATTTTGATTAAACTGGATGTTAATATGTGATTATATTGTGATTAAATAAATATATATGTTAGTATGCAATTTATTGTGTTATGAAGCGACGTAAATCCAACGACGTACGACGATTACCAAGTCTTGTTTGAACCTTAGGAATTCATAGGATACAAATGACATGTCATTAGGGTTACCAATTTTTAGCTCAAAAGATCTTACCGATATTCACCTCGAAAGATTTTACCAATATTCAGCGCTCATGAGCTTACCAATATTCAGCTTGTATGAGCTTACCGTTTACAGCTTGTAAGAGCATACATGTATAGAAATTGACAGATTGCTGTTCAGTACACCTTGTGTGTGCTACCCGAGTATCCAATGATATTCTAAATGGTTCAACGAGCAATGTTTTGTTACGAGACAATATGAGTTTGATACGAACTAATACAGATATACACATGATATACATGGAAATGATGGTACATGATATATTGATATATTGAAATGGATGATATATGTACATGAAGAAACGGTAAGAGAATGATATGTATCATGACATGTACATATATGAATATATTTGATATGTTGATATGTGGAAATTATGTAAGTTAAGACGAGTAATAAACTCAAGTGTGACATGTTGAGATAATAAGGTTATCGATGTTGAATTTATATGAAATATGTTCAAGTATGCTAACAAGCGTTGTTGTTGGATACTTAGGCAAGTGCCAAGCTGTTGGTTGAATGGTAATATGTTTAATTATAAGTTGCACTGAAATGGTAAGTGCTCAAATGAAAATATACTTGAGCTCATGAAAAAGTGGTAAGGTTTAAAGTTATTTAAAATCCTACTATGCTAGATATGATATGTATAAGAGATGCTGTGAATTTATCCACCTTGTGAGTTGTTGAATATAGTTTCATGAATCTTGCGGTATTGATATTGGATTATCCTTTATATGTATAAATTTTATATTTGAAATGAATTGATATGATTAAAGTTTATACGAGCTTACTAAGCATTCATTGCTGACGTAGTTGTTTTCCTGTACTTTTCAGATTATTAGAAGCTTGATCAGGCTGGAAGCTTGTTGGAGCTATATCACACTATCCATCGGTTCTATCGGTACTTTTAAATGTTTTGATTTTGGTTATAATGGCATGTATAGGTTATTTTGGCTAAATGTTGGCCTATATGTGTTTTGTTGAGATTAGCCACTTATTTGGCTTGTGTTTTGGTATTTTGGTATGTGTATAATTTTCCTTATAACATTGATGTGTGGGATGATTTGTGGTTGAATGATGAAAGGTAAAATAGTAGTTGAATATGCATATGAGGTATGTTTTATAACTTGGTGTGATTTGGTACTATGCTATAGTAAGTGTATATGTTTTTGATGCTATTGAATAAGTGGTAAAATTGGTACCAAATGGTAAGTTTTGGTAAATGATTTACATGTTGTGTATTAATGTAATTATACATAAAAGTTGGTTGATTACTTTATTACATGGATTACATGGTTAAACATGTTTATAATTCTCATTTGAGGTGCTTAAAGGCATATTGGTTGTATGTGAATATACTACATGTTTAAGGCTTGATTTTGCTTGTTTTGGATGCCATAATATGGCTTGTTTATATGCACAATGTTAAGTGTAGGTGGATGCCATACTGGGTGAGAAATATGGCTTGTAAAATAACCTATTTTTGTCCACACGGGCAGAGACACGGGCGTGTGTCCCCCTGTTGTTTTTAAAGGGTTACAAGTCAGGTTGTTACACGGCCTTGCACATGGCTTAGCATACGGGCGTGTGAGATTACTTCGAAGGGTACACGGCCTGGCACACGGGCGTGTGACTTGGCCGTGCCACCAGGTCAAAGAGTTACATGGGCATGGACACGGGTTGGGACACAATTGTTTGTCCTTATTTTGAATGCCTACATCGCCTGACCACACGGTCGTGTGACCCTTGTAGCTTTGAAATTTTTCTACTTTTTTCAGAAAATTCTCTGATTTTCTGATTTAGTCCCACCTTGTTTCTAATGCGTATTTAGGGCCTTGAAGGCTTATATAAGGGACATTATATATTATTTTGATTAGTTTTATTATGAATATTGATATGTTATAAAAGGTTTAAAATTTTTATCTATTTGATCCGTAAACCCCGGTAATGCTCTGTAACCCTATTCCGACAATGGATACGAGTTAGGGGTGTTACATTTCCTGTATCTTATAATTAGACCAGGCCTATTGAGTTGTCCATGCCTTACTTTTTTTGACATTTTTTGCCTTCCTTCTATTCTTCTTTGGCCTACCAGGTATTGTTTTCTCAACTGGTGGAAGCACGGGATCAATGCTAGATTTTCAACTCATGTGACTCATTTATGGGTTCTAAAGCATATGCATATGCTTTAAAATATGTCTCCTTGTGGTAGTACCTATGTAAGTAGTCATCAGGTTCTTGTTCAATATGCCATATAGCAGAGTAGGCATGAGATAAAGGATCCCAGATAGTTTCCAGCTTCGATAACTACAGGTTTTATCCTCTAAAATTACTATGTACTACTTTCTGTCTTCTTAACTTCACACCCATTTTCTCTATTCCAAATCATCTTCCAATCAACACCTTCCTTCTTGTTGTCATCAAATTTCTTCTTTACTAATGGACAATAATTGTATTTCCATAAACTACATTGCTTCCTCTTATCCACTATTTTGGTCATCATTTTAACTTTGATTTCCTCTAACATGGTTATTATGCTCTTGAATATAGACTCCACGATGCTGGAGTTAAATGCTTCACAGAGGTTATTGTCAACAATATCTGACACTGAGTGCGACCCTTGAAAGGCCTTGGTCCAAGCTTTCAAATTCTTAGAGAACAACTCCTTTACAACACCTTCATCAATCATATACAAATATTCTTTGTTTTGTTCCCACTCCTTCTCTGTTGTAGACTTTACAGTTTTCCAAAAAGCAAATTCACATGCCTTTGCTTTCTTCTTGCTAGACCAATTTGATAAGACATGTCTAGCACAATTTCTGTGTTCCACTCTAGGCAGAATGTCATTAATGGCTATTGCAAACTCTAATTTATATAGATTTTTTTAACAGTTTAAAACACCTTTTAACTTAAAAATAATATTAATTCTAAATATTTGTTAATTAATTAGGTGAATTTTGTTTATATTCTGATGATGGGCATTGATTTATAAAAAATGCAAATATGTGCTTGATTGTATTAATTTTGTGCATAAATTAAATTATTTCATGGTATTTATGAATGTGTTATATTTTATTATGTAGGGGGACCATGAAGTTGACATAATACAAAGCTTATTATAATTCTTGCATGGGCAAGGACAATTCTACCTTACTTGGATGGAAAAACCATGCAAATTGGGTTATGGGGATGTTACTTTGACCCAGTTAAAAATAATGTTACATGGTGGACAAGTCTAATTATTTAATTGGTCACAAAACCATCCAAATAAGGGGAATATAGTCCAATTCGACACAAGCATGTTGGCTGCCCAAAAATCAATTTTGGGATATTTATTTGAGGTCTCTATAATTGAAATTAAATCTGAAAAGAACACATGAAGGTTTCCCTTGAAACTGTCCAACCCTTGCTTGAATCAAGTAATCATCATCCACCATTTTCCATAATGTGTGGTCAGCCAAGTAAGGAGTAAATGGGGGGGATATTTTTCACTATTTTTAGTAAACTCTCCCATGAACCTCAAGTATAAATACCCACTCCTATCTCACATATCTCCCATCCCTTAATCAATCCCTCATCTCTCATTTCATATCATTCTTCCATTCTCTCATTTCCTCTCTTCATTTCCACGCATAACATCCCATAGTTCATTCTTTTCTTAGTCAGCAATACCTTAATAAGATTATCTCTTAGACGGCCACCTTGAGGAGCCATTAGCAAATGAGCAACATAAGGATCGAAGGAAAACATCTTCAATTAGAGTTCACTAGACCACTGATTTGACAGAGTTTATTCTTCTTTTACTTTGTTATTTTGATTTTAATCATGTTTGCAATGTGTTTTATTATCTTATCATCAACAATGGTAGCTTAACTCTTCTTAGCTAGGATGATTGTATTTGTTTAATGAAGTTTGTTTAAATCATGTCTATAGTGTTTGTACCTCAGTCGATCATGTTTTCAATTAAACTCAAGTATGTATTTCATTCATATGTGATTGGATGCATTAGAATTAGATGAGCAATCGTAACTAGATGATGGCTACTGGACATAATAATTGAAATGTGCATGCTTAATTTAAATCCTAACCCGACTAAATTAAAGGTTCATAATAACTTTAACAAGCTCTATTATCTTGCATAGTTTTTAAGTTTATGTGATTAAACTGTTTCAAACCTAACTCATAGTAAAATGCATGTTTTACTAAGTAAAAGATTCTAAAAGGACTTAATTTAGTTTCCAAACTCATGAAAGATCGAGTTGCCATGAAATAATTTTCGAACACTGGTAAGCATGATAAAAATAAGCTAAGTTGAATGATGTAATTATCCTAGCCTATTCATTTCATACTTCGCATTTAGTTTAAATTACATTAGGGATCAATCTTGCATCTAGATAATTTAATTTAATTAATCACCTATCACTCAAGATATTGTGTTTTTATCATCAAATTATTAACTTTAATTTTGCAATATATTGATTAACATACACAGTCCCTGTGGAGACAATAACTCTTTTACTTACTTATTACTTGATAACAATTGTGTAAATTTGCACAAATTGAGCGTTACAACTATCTCAAGACCCTGCAAATTAATTTACAAAACATAAGTAAAACATCAATAATAAATTGGTGCAAAAAATTCCTCCTGTGGTAACCCACCATTCTTCTCATAGGAATAAAAAATCTCACTAAAATCTTCCCATACTATCCAAGGAAAACTTTGATCTTGACCCAACCATTTTAAGAGATTCCAAACCTCTAATCTACCATCACTTCTAGAGAGCCATAGAAACTCGCCATCATCCATTTTCCCCATCTGATTTTTCTTGAATCTCTACATTTATGTGATACTTTGAAAAACTCCTTAAACTTACAGATACATCTCCATTCTATCTCAAACTTACAGATACATCTCCTTAAATTAGTTTTCGCCATTTGCTCCTAATAACATTTTAACTTGTCTGTTTCCAAATTGAGCGTCACTTTTGTATCCAAAAGCTCCACAATATTCATGTTATCTCTAATCCCCAAATTCAAATCACCTAATTTTCTTCAAAGTGTTTCTAAATTACCCCTCTTTCGCTTTTTCAACGAATCAGCCCACTTCTGCAAACCTAAATATAAAAATTCCAAATCTCAGTGCAGCGGATTAGTGCAGCGGAGACTCAGCGGTGGCCACTCGACAGTAAACTATTTAAATTTAATAATTTATGGGTTTTATATTAATTTTTTGATTATTTGAGAGTTAGTAACTCCTAGACTCTCTGGACTATTTGGACTTTTATCCGTTGATTTTGGTTGTGGATTGTTTTTTTAACTTACATGCTTCGATAAAATGTTTTATGTTAATGACAATTTATACAAATAAAGTTTTTCTAAAAATACAAATTAGGTTTTCGAAAGGTATCAGTTTTATTAAACTTCCGCTGTAAATAAGTTTTTGCAAAGGAAACAATTAATTAACGCTTTCGATTATAGTTATAAAGGATTTTGAGATAATAGACTGAGATGATTTAACAACTCTATTTTCAAAACCCATTTTTTGTGACATATCCGGATTCGACCATAATGTCTAGGCTGGGTTTGGGGTGTTACATTTAGTGGTATCAGAGCCATGTTCCAAAACTCGGGATGTGAATTTTTGGGTTCTAAAAATAATGTTTTAAAGAATTGGATTTCGGATTATTAGGATAATTTGAGGAAGTTTGTGGTACACCTAGTTTTTGGCGCCAATCCTGTATGTATCTCTGTACTTAGATAAAACTATTCTGAAACACTGTAGATAACTCTTTCTAAAACTGTAGTGAAATAGTTAAAAGACTGAAATCTTTGAAAATATCTCTGAACTTCTGATAATTTTTGCATAAAATATTTGCTAACAAATACTGAAATTGATATATAAAACTTTATAATGTAGATAAAAATTCAAAATTTACGATGAGAGCTCGTGGAACTCGTGAACGTGGTATTTGTGGCCGTGGTAGAGGCCGTAGGGGCTCGAGTTGAGTCTTCTTCTCTAGGCAGTATGCCAGACTTAGACACGAGTGATACACTGACTTCGCCTGCTATTGAGACTAGGTCTTAAAGCCGTTCGGCTGGAGATGACGCACTGTCTCAAGCCATGCTGAGGATGTTAAAAAGGGTTGCTAGACACTATTCTGGAGTTAGGGGCCGAGAGTTGAGGGTCGGTAACTGAACTACTCTAGTCCAATGGTGCTGAGTTATTTAGGGGTTCACTGGAGTCTCCCCTACAGAGGCCGAATATTGGTTGGATGTCACTGAGAAGATTATGAATGATCCAAACTGTACTCTTGAGTAGAAACTGAAAAGTGCAGTCTCTTTGCTTTGCGATGAGGCTTATCAGTAGTGGTTAACTATAAAGGAGGGTACTTAGCCTGATTGTCTGAACTGAGATTTCTTTAAGACCACTTTTCATAGTAAGTATGTGGGGGCAAGCTATGTGGATGCTCGTAGGCTTGAGTTCATGAATCTCATGTGAGGCGATAGATCTGTAGCCGAGTTTGAGGCCGAGTTTCTGAGGCTGAACCACTACGCTCGAGGCATGGTGGCGTCTGAGTACGTAAGGTGCGTCTAGTTTGAGGATGGCTTGGGGGATAACTTGATTGTATTGATTGTTCCAAAGAGGGAGCGGGAGTTCACGATTCTAAGAGAGAAGGCGAAGATCCCCGAGGATGTTAAGCGCGTGGAGTGTCAGAATAGGGATTGAGAAAGGGGTAAGGATAAGAGGGATTTAGAGTCCTCTAGTTTTGTTCAAATGCCTAAGAAAAAGGGCAGATTTGATGGGTCGGCTAGAGTGCGAGCCCCTATTACTCCTACTGGGATGTAACCTTGTGAAGACTGTGGGAGGAGCTATCCGGGCGAGTGTCGGAGGAGGATTGGGGCTTGTTTAAGGTGTGGGTCTCTGAATCACCGTATTAAGGATTGTCTACAGTGAGCAGATCCGATGCAAGCTTTAGGGCCGGGTTCTATACAGCCTCGTGGGCAGTTCAGTAGCCACCAAGGGCTGTGGACAGGCTTGGGGTGGTAATGGTATGGGTCGTTGGAAGAAGGCACCAGGTAGAGGTGCTAGTGAGATGAGGTGAGGTAGCCTGCATTGGTTTATACTGCTCTACGTTGAGAGGATAGAGATGCTCCAGATGTTATCACCTGTACGTTCTTAATTTTTGATGTGCCTTACACTGCTTTGATAGACATAGGTTCTACACACTCCTATGTAGCTAGTTTTGTATCTAAAAGCCTGGGGATTTCAATTGAGAGCACATCTAGTGAGATCACTATACTATGTCCTTTGGGGCTGTCTGTTCAGGTTAGTAAACTCTATAAGGATGTTCCGTTAGTGGTGCAAGGGGCTATTTTTCTGGCAAATTTGATGGAGCTTCCGTTTGGGGAGTTCGATTTAATTTTGGGAATAGACTAGTTGGTTGAGCACTGAGGCAGTTTGGACTGTGCATCTAAGAGGTCATTCTGAGGACCAAGGATGATATAAAGGTGGTTGTGATTGGTAAGCGTTGAGATTATTTATCCAATGTGATATCCGCTCTTGTGGTTGAGAAACTGGTTCAAAAAGGGTGTGAGGCGTATTTGGCTTACGTCAATGTTTCTGCTTCTAGGGACTCTACTATCGGGGATATTAAAACTATGAGGGATTTTTCAGATGTCTTTCCTGAGGAGTTATCGGGTTTACCTTCAAGTCGAGAAGTTTAGTTTGGAATTGAGCTTCTACTGGGTACAGCTCTGGTGTCTATCGCTCCCTACTGAATAGCACCGAAGGAGCTTACAGAGCTTAAGGCTCAACTTCAAGAGCTTTTGGATTATGGTTTCATTTGCCTTCGTATGTCTTCATGAGGGCACCAGTTCTATTTGTGAAGAAAAAGGATAGCACCATGAGAATGTGCATCGATTATCGGTAATTGAATAAGTTGATTGTGAAAAATAAGTATCCACTTCCGAGGATCGATGATTTGTTTGATCAGTTTCGAGGGGATTCTATGTTTTTAAAGATTAATCTATATTCTGGTTATCACCAATTGAGAGTTCAGGAGGTGGATGTTCATAAGACTACATTTAGGACTCGTTATGGACAGTACGAGTACCTATTATGCCTTTTGGTCTGACGAATGCTCCGGCTGCATTCATGGATCTAATGAATCGAGTGTTTAAGCCATATCTAGATTAGTTCGTCATGGTCTTTATCGATGATATTTTGGTTTACTTTAAGACTGAGAATGAGAATGACGAACATCTTGGAATAGTGTTTCAGATACTCCGTGAGAAACAGCTCTATGCTCAGTTAAGCAAGTGTGAATTCTGATTGCGGGAGTTGACTTTTCTAGGGCATGTGGTTTCTACTGAGGGGATCTATGTTGATCCGAGGAAGATCGAGGCTATGCTTGATTGGAAACAACCTAAGAACGTATCTAAAATCTATAGTTTTCTAGGTCTGGTGGGTTATTATCAATGGTTTGTCGAGGGGTTCTCTCTGATTGTAACTCCTTTTACTAAGCTTTTACGTAAGGGTGTTCCTTTTGTTTGGGCAGATGCGCCACAATCAAGCTTTGAGAAGCTCAAGTCTGTTCTGACTTAGACTCCTTTTTTGATGCAACCTGAATCTAATAATGAGTTTGTGGTGTACAGTGACACGTCACACATCTGTTTGGGATGTGTACTGATGCAAGATGGTAAGGTTGTGGTTTATGTGTCCCGGCAGCTTAAGACACATGAGGGAATTATCCGACACATGATCTTGAGTTGACTGTTGTAATCTTTGCGTTGAAAATTTGGAGGCACTATCTGTATGGTAAGAGGTGTATTATCTACACTTATCACAAGAGCCTCAAGTATGTCCTGACTTAGAAGGAGTTGAATATTAAGCAGCATTGATGGATTGAGCTGCTTAAGGATTTTGACTACATGATTGAGTATCATCCTAGTAAGGCCAATATGGTGGCCGATGCTCTTAGTCGTAGGGCGATGACTGATTTGAGAGTATTCTTCGCTCGACTTAGTCTGTTTGGTGATAGGAGTCTATTAGCTGAGTTGCAAGTTAAGCCGACTTAGGTTGATCAGATTCAAGTTAAGCACTTGGGGGATGAGTCTCTAGGTTTGCGGTTTCGTCAGGTTGAGAGTGGAAGCACTTCAGATTTTGGGCTAAATAATGATCGTGTTTTGTGTTTTTGAGGTTGGATCTGTGTGCTGAATGATTCTGACTTGAGGCAATCGATTCTGAGGTATGCGCATAGTAATTCTTATGCTATGCATCCTGGTGGTAATAAGATGTATCGCGATCTTCGTGAGATATACTGGTGGCTAGGTTTGAAGCGTGAGGATACAAATTTCATTACTCGTTGTCTAACGTGTCAGCAAGTTAAGGCTAAGCACCAATTACCTTCAGGTTTGTTACAACCCGTAAAAATTCCTTTATGGAAGTGGGAATGAGTGACGGTGGATTTCGTTAGTGGGTTGCCTTTAACAACTACTAAGAAGGATTCTGTTTGGGTCATCATGGATCGATTGATCAAGTCTGTTCACTTTATTCCAATTCAAACGAGCTATTCTCTGTAGAAGTTAGCGAAGCTCTACAGCTCTAAAATTGTAAAACAGCATGGGGTTCCTGTGTCGATTATTTCTGATAGAGATCCTCGTTTCACTTCTTAATGGAAAAAATTACATAAGGCTCTAGGTTCGAGATTAGACTTTAGTACTGTGTTCTATCCTTAGACCGATGGTCAATCTAAGAGTGTGATTCAAATACTGGAGGATATGGTTCGAAGTTGTGTGATAGATTTCTGAGGTAGTTGGGAAGATTATCTGCAGCCAGCTGAGTTCGCCTACAGTAACAGTTCCCAGTTTAGCATCCAGATGGCACCTTACTAGGCTTCATATGGTCGTAAGTGTTGCACTCTGTTATGCTAGATTGAGCTAAGGGAGCGTCAGGTTTTGGGTCCTGTGTTGGTTTCTGAGACCAAGGATGAGGTTAAACTGATTCGAGATCGTATGAATCCAGCTTTTGATAGATAGAAATATTATGCAGATCTGAAGAGGTATGATATTAAGTACTCTGTGGGGGACTTCGTCTTTCTTAAGGTTTCTCTATGGAAGAAGGTTCTGAGATTCGGTCGTAAGGGCAAGTTAAGCTCTAGGTTTATAGGGCCGTATCGGATTCTGAAGCATGTGGGACTAGTCACTTAATAGTTAGAGCTACCTCCAGAGTTGGACCATATCCACTTTTACGTTTCGATGTTAAGGCGGTATCAGTTTGATCCATCTCACGTTGTCTCTATTGAGAAGATGGAGGTTAAATCAGATTTGAGTTTTGAGGAGGAGTCGGTTCAGATTCAAGAGCGAGATGTTAAGATTCTGAGGAGGATGTTCATTCCATTAGTGAAGGTTCTATGGCGAAATCATGGCACTGAGGAAGTGTAAAGCTAGGGTTTGTGCAACTATACACAGCCATTATCCAGTAATAAGTAAGTATCGAGTTATCGTCTCCACAGGGATTGTATTCGTGCTAAGTCACTTAATTATAGAATTATATTAACAACTTGGTAAATAAAAACACAATTTGATTTGGAAGTGTTGATTAAAATTATGATTAATCTAAATGCAATGATCCCTAATGTAATTTGTCATAACATGCAACTATATGAATGAAATAGATTTTAGCAGAATTAAACACAATTTTCAACAGTTATAACATAAATAAACTTGGACAGTTACTTTAATTAAACTTAATTTACGATCAACATGATTAATAATATTCGGAAAAACATTCCATGGCAACTCGATCTTTCATGAGTTTGGAAACCACACTAGGTCCTTTCGGAATCCTTTACTTAGTAAATATGTATTTTACTGATCCTTATTTACTAAGGGTTTCTTAGAATTCGTGCGAGGTAGCAGGGATGTGTTAGGTTTGAAACAGTTTAATCACACAAATCTAAAAACTATGCAGATAACAAAGCCTAGTTAGGGTTGTTACGCAACCTGCAATTTAATCGGGTTAGGATCTAAATTGAGCATGCACATTTCAATTATGCATCCACTAGTCATTGTTTGGTTAGGATCACTCAACTAATTCAGGTGCATTCCAATCACGTATGAACGAAATACAGACTTGATTTTAATTGAAAACATGATCGATTGAGGCACAAACATTATAAGCATGAATCAAGTAAATATTATTTAATCAAAGCAACCATCCTAGCTTAAATAAAATTAAGCTATCATTGTTGTAAACAAGAACAAAGAACACATAGCAAACATTCTTGAATTAAATTAAAGAAAAGAAAGATTAAACTCAATTCAAAGTGGCTGTCACCCAAGACTCTGAACGGTGAGGGCTCATTCGTTCCTTTGCTTTGCTCTTTTGCTGATGGCTCTCCAAGGTGGCCAACCAAGGGCTCTTTAAGAGGTTTAATGGCTAAAATCCTTATGAAAGGATGATGAAAGGCATGGGAAGAAATGAGAGAGGAGAGAAAATGATGAATGATGAGGAATTGAGGGATGAGGGATAAGTGAGAAATGAGATCTTATTTATAGGTGAGGCAAGTGAGGCTAGTTTACTAAAAGTAGGAGTTGTCATCTTATCAAGTATCTCCCATAGGTGGCTGGCCATGAATTGTGGAATTAGGGCTGATTTTTTTGTTTGATTTGAGTGCCATAACAACTTAGGACTAAGACTTGGTCACATGCAAATCTTCAGGTAAATCTCTAATTTCTTTAACTCTTTAAGGACCTTGTGTAATTAAACCAAAAATTAATTTATGGGCAGCCATGTGCAGCCGAATATTGGGTTGACTTGGTCCCCAATTTGGACGGTTTTGTAATCAGGTAAAGCTTTCATTCTTGTCCAAAATAAGTCAGTAAATTAGAGGACCAAAGAAATAAAATTTCACCAATTTAATTAATTAATTAAAACCCAATTTCATTAATGAAATATTTAAGTTGAATTATTAACAATAATTTTATAATTTATTATTTAATTTAATCATGCATGACCGATGAAAATATAATAAGCTCAAATAAACATAAAATAAGCCATTTTATGTATGAAAACTATATAATAAAGCATAAAATCACATTTTAATAATTTCTATGTCTTAATTTCATACTTTCACATATTTCATTAATTTATTAAACAATTACTTAGTTTTAACAATAAATTTAAGTACAAATATGATGAATTATATAGGAAAAATCCTATATATTTTTCAGTTTACACATCCCAAACTTAAATCATTGCTCGTCTCGAGTAATGTTCATCCACAGCACAAGGTCTCGCTAAGGAAAATTTTGCTAAAAGTGTAAGTAGCATCACTCTTTGTCCCATAATCATGTCTTAATAAATTCATGCTCATAGATCTTCTTTACTAACAAGTAACTCATATGCAAACATTTTGAGAATTTTATACTAAGTTTCAAAATATGCTAAATTGAATCATAGTTTGTATGTATGTCACAGCCACAGATAATATTCTTCATGCAACCTAATTTCTCATCAATCAAGCAAAACAATTATAAGGCTTTATGATCTTCATATGTTGAACTTAGTACTTCCTCTCCACTAATGTAGGTGACATAATCATCAAATCAATTTGTCTTTTATAAGGTTGTAATGGGGCTTGGTTATAGGTAGGGATGTTAAGAGATGGGACATTTTGGTTTCAAAATCTTAACCTTCAACTTTGACTTGGATTTCTCGAAGTACAACCCTTTTCAGTAAGTGAACCTTTGGAATACCCTCAAACTTATTTTGAACTCATGCTCATACATTTTTTTCTTTGTGGAACTTGAGCAACTTTTCTTCAATTTTTTCTCTTTTTTTTTTTAAGCATGAACATCTTTTGAAAATTTCCTCAAATGTCATTTACCAAGACAACTTTAGTTAAGATAGGTGCACAAAATTAGGATAACTTCAAAAGATGGAAATGTGGTTTATAATGTAGGTTTATCGCAATAAATAGGATTTTAAGCTCAAAATTATAGTTTCAAGGGTCTAATATCATAAGGTTGGCTTGAAAAGGCTCAAACGATCCAAAAAAAAAAAAATGGTGCCTATATCATTTTAGACTTTTATGTCTCCTAAGATTTCGCCTCAAGAAAGTTACTAAGTCAATTTTAAAGATATAAACCTTCATGTATGTCTAATCTCAAAAGAAACTAAGTTTTCATGGCAAATATTACCTAAGACTAAGATCATACCAACATTCCATTCTTCATGATAACATACAATCGCTCAGATAAAATCATCATTTATGCTTGCATACAAACTATCTTATTAACAAAAAAATTTCTCTAAACATTCATTTATTAAAACATACTCATGAAAGAAATGATTGAAACATACTTGAAAATTTTAAAAATTTTTGAGCAATTATTTGCCTTACCCCCTTTAAAAAGAAAGCAATGTCCTTATTGCAAGAACAAAGTAATGAATGAAAACTGAACATAAGTTAGGGTTGTAAAGAAAGAGAGGTGAGTCATTAAGACTACTTAAATACCAAGTCTTTCCTCATAACCTATCCTAAACATGTTCATTCCTATAACCACATCACTTAGTCTTTTTCTTCCTAAAGAAGTATTTATTCATGCTTGCTATGTTTATTTTGCGAAAATTAAATCCTAATTACTAAAGAAATAAATTCCTAAAGACCTAAAATAAATAAATAAAAAGACAATAATCCCCCCTTTTATTTGTCTGGCTCATTCCCCTTGTCTTCTTTAGCTCAATCTTTGCTTGTATAATTAGTATCTTCCGTCCATGTCTCAAAGATAACATCTGAGAACTCAAGAACAAAAGTGTTAGAGATATTCTTAAAAGTATTTTGAATTGAGTCATCTCTAATTTTTGCATATTTCTAGTAAGTTTGTTGTTGATTGTTCATGACCTTGCACATATCCATCATAATTGACAACTCTGATTTCTTTGAAGTACTTGTAGAAGTCGGCATTGTAATTGTAAATTCAGGTTCAACACTTAGCTTGACTGGTTCTTCTTCTGGCTCAACCCTTGGTTCAGGGCTTACAGTTCCTTTAGTTGGTTGAGGACTGTTCGGTTCCTTATCGGACTCTTCTTCTTTAGAGTCTGTAACTGAATCAGCTTCAGTTTCATTTGTTGACTCCTCGATTTCTGGCTCAGTTGGTTCTTCTTGCTTGCCTTGATTCAGCTCACACACCTTCTCTACTAATCTTTCAAGATCATGACTTGTAATGCACCTTTGGACATATTGCCCCTTCAAATTTGCTTGTGTTTTAACACGGGCCCTTAAGCAAAGTGAAGTGATTAATGATGGGAAGTCATCACTTCTTGTCTTCTTTTTAGCACAATCATAAATCTCCTTGAGAATAATTTTCCCAACATTAATGGACTTTTCTATCAAGATTGCATATAACAAGAGAATCCATTCCATCGAAATGGTGGAATTGTGTGAGATAGGCATAAAACTATAACGAACAAAATAAAACCATACCTTTGCTACTGGTTTTAGGTAGTCCCTTAAGCAAGAATGGCTTCCATACTTTCTTATAATCCATTGAGATCCCGAATTTGTCACAACATTAAGCACTTGTTGAAGAAAATCCCAATCGATGTTGTTCATCATAGGGTAGTACTCATCTTCTTCAACATTAGGTAAATTAAACAAATCATTGATGGACTTAGAAGTAAGAGGTACCTTTTTCTTTCGAACGATGACCTCAATAGCATCTTGTGTAGTCAAACTCGTGTAGAACTCTCAAACTAGTTCATTATCGGGAAGTGAACGAGCATCACAAAATCATTCCCATTTGAGAGCATTGATTGTCTTTCTAATCGGCACAGGAACAACCATCACATCATTAGTCTTCAAGCTAAAACCTTTTTCCAGCATCATGGGTTGATGCTTGAAAATTGAATCAAATCTCTCTTTCACTTCTTCATCGATCAAAATTAGGTTTTCAGGAGTAGTATTTGATGATTTAGTTCTTTTGTGACACATGGTATCTTTTCCCAAAAATTCGGCAAAGTTTCGGCATAAGGGGGAAAGAAAAATTAGCAAGGTGGATGGGATTTGCTACGACAAACACCTTGCTACAAAGAAGAAGTTGTGGCGACAACGACAACGTGTGGCAGCAACGGCAGTATGCAGCGGCCACGATGATCTCCGGCAAATTTTTTGTGGCGGTACTAGGTGATTTCGGCAAATAGAAGGAAGAGGACTAGGGGCTTCCTTCGGGATTTGAGGCTAGCGGCACAAGAGGGAGGCGTAGGGATTTTTAAGGTTAAGCAAGTTGCTTTGGAGGCTATGAAAAATAGTAGAATGAAGAGGCTTTTATATAGGGAAAAATTAGGGCAACATGTAGCAAAAATTTAGCTATATTAGGGTTACTTGGGTGGCAAACAATGGGAGTGGCGGCAATTGGTATGGATTTTTCCCTCTTTTTTGCTGTCTTAGGCCTCAAATTCAAATTGTATTTACAGACTCACTCAAGGAAAAAAAACTGATTAGTACTTGGGCCAAATTTTGATCCCCTTTATTAACATAAAAATTTAAAATTTAAGCATAACAAATTAAACTTAAAAATTTTAAATCTTAATTAGAAAATTTCCTCTTAACAAATTAATTAAATTAATTCCCAGGAAAGGTTGGAGGGGTCATAGCGGTCCTGCTTAAGTTCCAATCTCCTTAGACAAAATTAATTAAATGTAATAAATTAAGAAAATAAGTTCTAACTATTAATTTATTTACAAAACAAGTTCATAAAAAAATCAAGAGTCGGTTAATTTGAACGAGGGTTCAACTCACTCAACTTCACCATCCCAATAGTGTTTGAGACATTGACCATTAACTTTAAACGTACCTCTGTGATTGTCGTATAATTCAATAGCTCCATAAGGATAAACTCAATAGACAATATAGGGTCCTTTCCATCGGGATTTAAGCTTCCTAGGAAATAAATTCAACCTTGAATTAAACAACAAAACCTTCTGACCTTGTTTAAACTAGTGAGGTTGTATATGACTATCATGCCATCTCTTTGATCTTTCTTTACACATTTTGGCATTCTCATAAGAAAACAACCTCAACTCTTCCAACTCATCCAGTTGTAGCGTCCTTCTCTCACCGGCTTGCTTAAGATCAAGGTTCAACTGCTTCAAAGCCCAGTGAGCTCTATTCTCCAACTCTAATGGCAAATGACATGCCTTCCCAAAAACTAACAGGTAAAGAGTCATTCCTAACGGTGTTTTAAATGCTGTTCGATAAGCCCATAATGCATCATCGAGCCTTCGAGACCAATCCTTTCTGCTAGGGCATACTACCTTCTCAAGGATACCTTTGATTTCACGGTTCACTCTTTCAACTTGCCCATTAGACTAGGGGTGATAAGTGGTAGCAATCTTGTGCTTCACATCATATTTTTCAAGCAACCACTTAAGCTACTTGTTCACAAAATGAGAACCTTCATCACTAATAATAGCTCTTGTTGTCCCAAATCGTGTAAACACATGCTTATGTAGGAATCGCATGACTACCTTAGCATCATTTGTAGGGTATGCTTCAACTTCAACCCACTTCGATACATAGTCCACAACAACTAAGATGTATTTGTTTCCATACGAAGAAGGGAACGGGCCTATGAAGTCAATGCCCCATACGTCGAATAATTCAATCACCAAAACATTTGTTAAGGGCATTTCATTCCTCCGTGATATATTTCTGGTCCTTTGGAATTTATCGCAGTTCTTTACATAAGCATGAGCATCTTAAATAGTGTAGGCCAAAAGAAACCTTCTTGTAAAATCTTTGCTGCAGTATGTGAACCACCAAAGTGTCCCCCACTTGGAGATGAATGGCAATGATACAAGATCTCAGCAATCTCACTTTCAGTTACATACTTTCGGATTATATTATTGCACACTATTTAAATAAAAACAGATCCTCCCAAAAATAATATCGATTATCATGAAGGAATTTCTTCTGTTGGTGGTATGTCATTTCTTGAGGAATTATTCCACATGCAAGATAATTGGCAAAATTAGCAAACCAAAGTGTTTCATGAATTTGGCTTACCTCAAATAAGTGTTCATCAGGAAAGTTCTCATTGATAAGCACAGATGATCGAGTTACCTCATCTTGCTCCAATCTCGATAGATGATCAGCTAATTGATTTTCGACACCTTTTCTGTCTTGAATCTCAAGGTCAAATTCTTGAAGTAAAAGCATCCAATGAATTAGCCTCGGTTTCGCATCTATCTTTGTGAATAAGTATATAACGGCCACATGGTCAGTAAATACTGTAACTTTGGTACCTATAAGATATGAGCGGAATTTGTCGAAAGCAAATACTATAGAAAAGAGTTCCTTTTTAGTTATTATATAATTGAGTTGGGCACCCGTCAAGGTTCTACTTGCATAGTAAATAGGATGAAATACTTTGTTCCTTCTTTGACCCGTCATAGCTCCAACATCATAATCACTTGCATCACACATCAACTCAAAAGGTGAGTTCCAATCAGGTGTAAAAATTATTGGGGTTAATATTAACCATTTTTCAGATCTTCAAAAGCTTCTAAACATGCTTTGTTGAAATCAAACACTGTATCTTTCTCTAACAACAAACACAACGGTTTAGAAATTTTCAAAAAATCCTTGATAAACCTTCGATAAAAATCGCCATGGCCTAAAAAACTCCTGACTCCTTTCACATTAATTGGGGCCGATAATCTTTCAATTACATCCACATTTGCTTTATAGACTTCAATTCCTTTTTTCGAGATTTTATGCCCTAAGACAATCCCTTCCTTACAGTAAAATGACATTTTTCTCAGTTAAAGTCAAGATTCGTCTCTTCACATCTCTTTATTACCATAGCTAAATTACTCAAATAAATATCATAAGAGTTATCAAAAATAGAGAAATCATCCATGAAAACCTCAACAAAATTTTCAATCATATCAGTAAATATTGCCATCATGCATCGTTGGAATGTTGCAGGTGCATTGCATAAACCAAAAGGCATTTGCCTAAAAGCAAACGTACCGTACGGACAAGTAAAGGTTGTTTTATGTTGGTCCTCTGGAGCTACAACTATTTGGTTATATCCCGAATAACCATTTAAGAAACAATAAAATTCATTACTTTCCAGTCGATCTAACATCTGATCCATAAAAGGTAACGAAAAATGGTCCTTTCGAGTAGCTTTATTCAACTTTCTGTAGTCAACACAAATTCTCCAACCAGTAATAGTTCTTGTTGGAATCAACTCGTTAAGCTCATTTTCAACAATCATGATCCCACTTTTCTTTGGCACACACTACACCGGACTCACCCATGAATTATCTGAAATAGGATAGATGATTCCTGCATCTAACCATTTGATCACTTCTTTTCTCACAACTTCTTTTATAATAGGATTGAGCCTCCTTTGCTCGTCAATTCAAGCTTTTTCACCTTCCTCTAAAATAATTTTGTGTATACAAAAAAAGGGTTTATACCTTGAATATCAGTTATGGTCCACCCAATTGCTTTCTTAAATTTCTTTAAAACAGCAATTAGTTGCTCCTCTTGATCTTTTGTCAGTTTAGCTGAAATAATCACAGGCAAAGTAGAACAATCACCTAAATAAACGTATTTCAAATGGGACGGAAGTACCTTTAGTTCGAGTTTAGGTGGTTCTTTGATTGACAACTTGGGTTGTACAACTTCTCTAACTTCTAACTCTAACGGTTCAAACCGTGTGGATTGAATAAAATTTCTCGGATTGGCTTCCATTAAAGCCATGCTTCCTTCACCTTCTTCACCCTCTAAAGGGTCAAATTCTAAAGCTTTTTCCAATGGATCTTCTTCAAAATTGCTTTCCATAGAAGCCAAGGTTTCTATTTCTTCCATAACTTAACACTCTTCTGTCGGATCAGGAAATTTCATCACTTTAAGAATGTTAAAGGTTACCTAATCGTCTTGAAGTCGCATGGTGAGTTCTCCTTTCTGCACATCAATTAATGCTCTTCCCATGGCTAGGAAAAGTCTCACAAGGATGATCGACACTTCTTTATCTACTTCAAAATCTAAGATAATGAAATTAGCAGGAAAAATAAATTTTTTGACTCTTACCAAAACATCCTCGATCTTTCCCTCGGGATATGTTAAAAATAGATCCACTAGCTAAAGCGTCACAGTTGTAGGTCTTACTTCACCTATCCTTAGCATCTTGAAAATAGACTTAGGCATCAAGTTGATACTTGCTCCTAAGTCATATAAAGCTTTACCATAGTAAGATTCACTAATGTTACAGGGTATAGTAAAGCTTCCTAGGTCTTTTAATTTAGGCAGCAGCTTGTTCTGCAGGAACGCACTGCACCCCTTTGTCAGGCAATAGTCTCATACTCACTCAATTATTTTTTCTTGGATAGTACATCCTTCATAAACTTCACATAATTTGGCATTTTTTCTAAAGCCTCTACCAACAGAGTATTGATGTGTTACTACTTCAGAACATCCAAAAAGTTCTTGAATTGCACCTCATGTTTTTGCTTGTGTTGCTGCAATCTTTACAGATATGGAGGTGATAGAACTTTTGGTTGAATCGAGCAACTCTTCTGTGTAGGTAAATCTGCATTCACAGAAGATGTTAAAGTATCTAAATTCACTAAGTTAGGATTTACCTTATTAGTCTTCGCAGATTCTGACTCTTTTGGTGTAGGAACTTCAATAGCAGGCTGACTTTCCTCCTTCTCGACAGGCTCATCTTCAACATCAATCAATCGAGGCTCCAAAATTTTACCACTTCCCAATGCCACTGCCTTGATATGCTCTTTACCCAAATTTCTTGGATTCTCAGTACTGCTCGACAAGGTTCCTTGTGGTTTATTACGAAGCTCCGTAGCTAACCGACTCTTTTGCTTTTCTAAATTTTTTAGTGTTGCTGCCTGGCTCTGGATCAAAGCGTCATTCATTTCCATGTACGCTTTCAACAAGTTCTCCAAACTATTTGATGTCTCAGCTTGAGGTGGTTTTGGAGCTTGTTGATTAAACACTTAAGATTGGTTGGGTCTATGCTGCATAAAGTTGTTCGGTCCATTTCCTTGGTTGCTCTAAGAAAAGTTAGTATGATTACGCCATGAAGGATTTTAGAAGTTAGACTGGGGTCCTTCTTGACTCCTATTCTGATGTCGGTTCTCCATATAGTACAGTGACTCGAGATTCAATGGATAATTCTCAAAAGAATGACCCTCCCCATAATACACACAGGAAACTACTTCAAACGGACCTGGTGGTTGAGCTACAAAATTATTAGTAGTATTAGTAGTAAACTATTTTAACATTGAGGAAATAGACGATACCTAGGCTGATAATGAAGTGAGGGCGCCAACTTCATGAGCTCCAGCTATACATCTTCTTGAAGCTGTTTGATTTGTTGGCCATTGATAGTTATTGCTTGCAATCCTCTCGATGATCTCATAAGCTTCGTTGTAAGACTTAGACAAAATTGCACCATTCACAGAAGCATCTACCATCAATCTTGTATGTACATTGAGACCATTGTAGAATGTCTCTAACTGGATACAATGAGGAATCCCATGATGAGGACACTTACGAAGTAACTCCTTGAATCGCTCCCGAGCTTCATACAAAGACTCGTCATCTAATTGTTGGAAAGTTGTGATCTCATTCCTCAACTTAGCGTTCTTGCTAGGTGGGAAATACTTTACCAAAAATCTCTCTACTAATTCTTGCCATGTAGATATGAAACTTTGTGGCAATGAATTGAGTCATGCTCGTGCTCGATCTCGCAACGAGTATGGAAACAACTTCAACCTCAGTGTATCTTCAGTCACACCGTCTATCTTGAATGAATCACTCACCTCCATAAACAATTGAAGGTGGAGATGTGGATCTTCCGTGGGCATACCACTGAATTGGCCATTGTTTGGAGCATCTGAAACATCACGAGTTCCAATTCAACTTGGATTGCCTCAATACCTAACCTTCTAATTCTTGGATTTAACTCATTGAAAAGTGGCACAGCATATTGTCTGATACATCGATCCCTATCATCAGCAATGAGGATGGGATTTCGTACATGATCAGCTTCATTACCTTGGTCTTGATTCTAATTTCCAAGGTCCATCTTGACTTGTATTTGAGCTATTCGTTCACGTCTTCTTTGTCTGAAAGTTCACTCAATTTCACGGTTTAGAAGGAGTAAATCAATAATCTGATCTATGCTCATAAACACCTCTAAAGAAAAAATTAAAAAGAATAAGTTAGTAATGTTAGAAATAACCAAGTTGAAAATAAATAATTTCATAAAAAATGACTAAGCCAATAGTTAACAATCCCCGGCAACGGTGCCAAAAACTTGTAATGCTAGGGTTTGTGCAAGTGTACATAGTCGTTATCCAATAATAAGTAAGTATTGAGTTATCGTCTCCACATGGATTGTGTTCGTGCTAAGTCACTTAATTATAAAATTATATTAACAACTTGGTAAATAAAAACACAATTTGATTTGGAAATGTTGATTAAAATTATGATTAATCTAAATGTAATGATCCCTAATGTAATTTATCCTAACATGCAACTATATGAATGGAATAGATTTTAGCAGAATTAAACACAATTTTCAACAATTATAACATAAATAAACTAGGACAATTTCTTTAATTAAACTCAATTTACCATCAACATGCTTAACAATATTCGAAAAAACATTCCATGGAAACTCGATTTTTCATGAGTTTGGAAACCACACTAGGTCCTTTCAGAATCTTTACTTAGTAAATACGCATTTTACTGATCCTTATTTACTAAAGGTTTCTTAGAATTCGTGCGAGGTAATAGGGACGTGTTAGGTTTGAAATAGTTTAATCACACAAATCTAAAAACTATGCAGATAACAGATCCTGGTTAGGGTTGTTACGAAACCTGCATTTGATCGGGTTAGGATCTAAATTGAGCATGCACATTTCAATTATGCGTCTACTAGCCGTCGTCTGGTTAGGATCGCTCAGCTAATTCAGGTGCATTCCAATCACGTATAAACGAAATACAGACTTGATTTTAATTGAAAACGTGATCAATTGAGGCACAAACATTATAAGCATGAATCAAGTAAATATTATTTAATCAAAGCAACCATCTTAGCTTAAAAAAAAATTAAGCTATCATTGTTGTAAACAAGAATAAAGAACACATAGCAAACATTCTTGAATTAAATTAAAGAAAAGAATTATTAAACCCAATTCAAAGTGGCTGTCACCCAAGACTCTAAATGGTGAGGGCTCTTTCGTTCCTTTACTTTGCTCCTTTGTTGATGGCTCTTCAAAGTGGCCAACCAAGGCTCTTTAAGAGGTTTAATGGCTAAAATCCTTATGCAAGGATGATGAAAGGCATGGGAAGAAATGAGAGGAAAGAAAATGATGAATTATGAGGAATTGAGGGATGAGGGATAAGTGAGAAATGAGGTCTTATTTATAGGTGAGGTAAGGGAGGCTAGTTTACTAAAAGTAGGAGTTGTCATCTCATCAAATATCTCCCATAGGTGGCCGGCCATGAATTGTGGAATTGGGGCTGATTTTTGCTTGATTTGAGTGCCACAACAACTCAAGACTAAGACTCGGTCACATGCAAATCTTTAGGTAAATCTCTAATTTCTTCAACTCTTCAAGGACCTTGTGTAATTAAACCAAAAATTGGTTTATAGGTAGCCATTTTCAGCCGAATATTGGGTTGACTTGGTCCCCAATTTGGACGGTTTTGTAATTAGGTAAAACTTTTAGACCTGTCCAAAATAAGTCAGTAATTAATTAATTAATTAAAACTCAATTTCATTAATGAAATATTTAAGCTGAATTATTAAAAATAATTTTATAATTTATTATTTAATTTAATCATGCATGGCTGATGAAAATATAATAAGCTCAAATAAACATAAAATAAGCCATTTTATGCATGAAAACTATAAAATAAAGCATAAAATCACATTTTAATAATTTTATGTCTTAATTTCATATTTTCACATATTTCATTAATTAATTAAACAACTACTTAGTTTTAACAACAAATTTAAGTAAAAATGTGATGAATTATATAGGAAAAGTCCTATATATTAGTCAGTTTACAAGAAGCCGCGTGGGAACCTGACTCGATGCGTCAATAGTATCCTCATCTGTTCTGATCAGGTAAATTTTGAGGTCAGAATTTCTTTTAAGGGGTAGAGTTGTAACGTCCTAAATAATTTAATTCTGCTTCTGTGAATATCTTATGCAAATATGTATCTCTTCAGTAATTAAGTGTTCTAGGAGTGTGTAAGAGGTCTTGCGTTCAAGTCCCACTTCTGTCAATTTTGTTAATTTTTTATCTAAGCGTTATCCTTGTTCAGTGGGCTTATGTTAAATTGCCTGTAAATTCATATCAGAATGAACCTGTTGGTTCGAGTGGTAAGGGGGTGTGTTGTGTTGGTGGTCCTGTGTTTGAATCCTTGCGCAAGCATGGATATTTATTTTTGTTTGGTTCTGTGAGAGAGTTCTAATGGAAATAGAATTCTGAGTAGTGGGTGGTTATGATTGTGTGATTAGTGGAAGATTATGTTCAGTTTGGTTTATCCCAATAATTCTTTTTATTTTTTTATTTTTTTCCTTCATTTCTTCCTTTCTGACCTTTTTTGCACCCACTCCCTGTCAAAATTCCTCTCGCAATCGTGGTATTCTGCTTCTCAGTTTTGCCATTCATTTTTAAAGGTAAGGGCTTGTGTTATAGTGTTGTTGGAGTCCCTTCTTGTGCTTTTGCTTTTATTTTATGATTCGAGTTAACATTGTAAACTGTTTTGGTAGGTGTTCTTTAGGAAAATCGAGACCATTCGGTGGTGTATTGAAATTTTGTGGCCACTGTTGTAGAGGGAACTGTTCACTTCGGGACTGCTTTACGTCGAAATCATACCAGGTGTGTACCAAAAACATGAAAAACTGAGTTTTCGTAAAAGCCAAAAAAGGCCACTATTAACGTGTAACGCTGGGGTTTGTGCAAGTGTACACAATCGTTATCAAGTAATAAGTAAGTATCGAGTTACCATCTCCATAGGGATTGTATTTATGTTAAGTCACTTAGTTGTAAAATTAAAATAACAACTTGGTAAATAAAAGCACAATATGGTTGAGAAGTGATGATTAAAATTAAATATATTAAACTAAATGCAATGATCCCTAATGCAATTTATCCTAAATATGCAACTATATGAATGAAGCAGATTTTAGCAGAATTAAACACAATTTGCAACAATTTTAACATAAATAAACTAAGACAATTACTTTGATTAAACTCAATTTATTATTAACATGCTTAATAATATTTGGAAAAACATTCCATGGCAACTCGATCTTTCATGAGTTTGGAAACCACATTAGGTCCTGTTCAGAATCATTTACTTAGTAAATATGCATTTTACTGATCCTTATTTACTAAGGGTTTCTTAGTATTCATGTAAGGTTGATGGGCATCGAAACCACCAAAAATAATTCCTACTAAATACTCTAAATAGTAGTAAGAGTGGTAGTAGGGTCGAGTCTACAGGGATCGGATGATGTAATCAATTCCGCATTTTCTTATGAGCAGATTGTTCGTTGAGTCAAAGGTCGTAGCAAGAGTCATGCCCATGACTTCAAACGTACCAGTTGAAAAATAAACAAATAAATTAGGGTGTTTTGAAAATGATTAGAAACTAAATAATTGAAACATCAAAAAATAAATAATTAAATAAATTAGAAATTAAATTCAGATTTTTGTAATCAAAGGAAATAAGCCTTAGCCCTAGACTCGGCAGATTCCGATTAAGAATTGATCCTCAAGAAGTGATCTTCTCCTCTAAACGATAAGCTGGTTATAGTGATTAAGAACGTCCTAACCACCAATTCTTTCTCTCAAAGCTGGTCCTAGTAAGACCTGCCAACCAACCCTTACTAATTATCTAACCGAGATACACGTGTTCCCAATTCAAGATTCCAGTAGCCTTGCGTTCTAAAGAACCCAACTCGAATTAATAGCCTCAACTATGTGGGTCATTTAAACCCGATCACTTTTTCCTTGATTTATTCTCGGAGATCTGAATACAGCACAGCTGACTCGTTTCTTCAACTGTCAGCAAACACGACTCCAACCCAACGTGCACTTTGACTTGAAACTGAATTTAACTTTAAGGGATGATTTGTCTATCCCGATACTTAGGAAAAAAATGAATACTGATTGGAAAGATTTTTAGCACGAATTCGTATCTCACGATTCTTGACTAGAAAGAACATCGGCCTAAGGCTAAGATGAAGTTTATTGAAGCATGAAATGATTCATGCTTTGTAAACTTTGTAAGGTGATTGAATTTGCATGACAATGGAAGAACTTGGGGAATAAAAACAATTGGACGAATTTAGAAAGAACAAAGAAATTGAAATGAATTGAACAAAATTCCCACATCAAATTGAAAGAGAAATGAGAATAATTTAATTCCAAAATTGAAGTAGGAAAAGACAGGAGAGAGTAATCCAATTCCAAATTGAAGTAGGAATGTAGAATTAATTGATGATTTTCTAAGAATAAAAAACCCCTATTTATATACAAGGGGTTTACTAAATTTAGCCTAAACTAATTTAATATAAAATCAAAAATAAAATAAATAAAATAAAATAAAATATTCCTATTTTTGGCTTTTACAAAGCCAAAATATTTGATGTGTCCTTGGCTTCATCCACCTTTTTTATTTGGCCCCATTTCAATGATTGTCTTTCAATTTGGCCCCTTTTTAGCTTGTTTTAAACCAATTGCATCCTTGGTAAGATTAAATCATAACAACACTAATTTAGCAGGGATCAATTTAGAAATAAACCGAATTAAACACAAAAATTATGCAAATTAACATGTTATCAGAGGTAATAGTGATGTGTTAGGTTTGAAACAATTTAACCACACAAATCTAAAAACTATGCAGATAATAGAGCTTGGTTAGAGTTGTTATGCAACCTACAATTTAATCGGGTCAGGATCTAAATTGAGCATGCACATTTCAATTATGTGTCCATTAGCCGTCGTTTGGTCAGGATCGCTCAGCTAATTCAGGTGCATTTCAATCATGTATGAATGAAATACAGACTTGATTTTAAATTGAAAACATGATCAATTGAGGCACAAACATTATAAGCATGAATATGATAAATATTATTTAATCAAAGCAATCATCCTAGCTTAAATAAAATTAAGCTATCATTATTGTAAACAAGAACAAAGAACATATAGCAAACATTTTTAGATTAAATTAAAGAAAGGAAAGATTAAACCCAATTCAAAGTGGTTGTCAACCAAGACTTTGAACGATAAGGGCTTTTTTGTTTCTTCGCTTTGCTCCTCTGCTGATGGCTCTCTAAGGTGGCCGACCAAGGGCTCTTTAAAAGGCTTAATTGCTAAAATCTTTATAAAGAGATGATGCTAGGGGTGGGGAAATGAAGAATGCTAAGAGGATTGAGAGAAGAGAGAATGATGATGGATGAGGGATGATTGATGAATGGTGAAATAGGGTTTTATTTATAGGTGAGGAAAGGAGAGTAGTTTCCTGAAAATAGCAAAGTTTTTTCTCTTCAAGCATCTTCAATAGGTGGTCGACCATGAATTGAGGAATTTGAGCTGATTTTTGCTCAATTCAAGTGCTACAACAAATCAGGAGTGAGACTCGGTCAAGTGCAAATCTTCAGGCAAATCTCTGATTTCTTCAACATTGCAAGGACCTTGTGCAATTAAACCAAAAAGTGGCATATGTGAACAGCCATGTGTAGCTGAAAATTGGGTTGACTTGGTCTCCAATTTGGGCGATTTTGTCATCCAACAAAGCTATCAGACCTATCCAAAATAAATCAACAAATTAGAGGACTAAAGAATAAAATTTATCCAATTTAATTATTTAATTAAAAACCAATTTATTAATGAAATATTTTAAAATTAATTATTAAATATAATTTTATATTTTATTATTTAATTTAATCTTGCATGACCCATTTTATGTCTTAAAAATATATTGTGTTCAAATAAATATAAAATAAGTTGTTTTATACATGAAAACCATATAATAAAGCATAAAATCATATTTTAATAATTTCTATGTCCTAATTTCATATTTTTAATTATTTCATTAATTTATTAAACGATTACTTAGTTTTAACAATGAATTGAAGTAAAAAGGTGATAAATTACATAGGAAAAATCCTATATATTTTTCGGTTTATACGACGCCACACGGTTTAGGCCAAGTTGAGCGTGTGGGCCACACGGGCGTGTGGATTTTGGGCTAGGCTACGTGGGCCACACGGGAAGGCCCACATGGTGTATTAGGATGGATGAAGTTGGTGTGTGGAGGATGGGGGTAGGAATCTATATGTTCTGATCTGTATATCTAATTCCAATGGCTGTATCTGAAATGGGCATGAGCCCAAATCTGTATTGATTGTTATGAGATGTCTATATATTTGCATGCTTAATTCTGTTGGATTACACACTGAAGACTCACATCTGTTTGACTGTTCTGTCCAGGTAATCCACAAATCTAGGCGGATTGGTGCAGCGGACACTCAGCGGTGGCCACTTGACAATAAACTGTTTAAATTTAATAATTTATGGTTTTTATATTAAATTTCAGATTATTTGAGAGTTAGTAACTTCTAAAGTCTCTAAACTGTATGGAATTTTATCTGTTGATTTTGGTTGTGGATTGTTTGTTAACTTGCATGCTTCGATAAAATATTTTATGTTAATGACAGTTTTATACAACTAAAGTTTTTCTAAAAATACAAATCGGGTTTCAGAAAGATATCGATTTTATTAAACTTCCGTTGTAAATAAGTTTTGGCAAAGGAAACAGTTAATTAACATTTTCTATTATCGTTATAAAAGATTTTGAGATAATAGAATGAGATGAGTTAACAACTCTGTTTTAAAAACCCATTTTTTTGTGACATCTCCGGATTCGGCCATAACTTTTAGGCCAGGTTTGGGGTGTTACATTAAATTATATTATTTTAATATTTTTATTTGCTTATGCCACCTCATGCCTTCCATTTAGGCATACTTACTCCTTAATTCTTCCTTTGTTTAATAATTAATCCATTTAATCACTTATTTCTTATAATTAGCAAGTTTTGCATCTTTTTCAATTTAGTCATTTTTAATTAATTAACTATCAAAATGCTAAAATTTTCAATGAAACTTTTATGCTACCTTAATGACACTCCGTAAATATTTATAAAAATATTTATGGCTCAATTTACAAAAACGAGGTCTCGATACCTCATTTTCTAAAACCACTTGATCAAATAAATCATTATACAACATAAATTTCCTATTCAAAAATCTTTCTAAAACCACATTTGACTCATAAATACTAAATAATAAAATTTACGAGCTTACTCATTAGATTTAATGGTCCCGAACCACTGCTTTCGACACCACTCAGAATCGGGTTGTTACAACTCTCCTCCTTTAGGAAATTTTATCCTCAGAATTTGTTACCTGAGAATATATTCAGATATTGTAATCTCATTAATTCTTCAGTTTCTCAGGTAGCTTCCTCTGAGCCATGTCGATGCCATAAAACTTTTACCAATGGTACTCATTTATTTCACAACTCTTTAACCACCTAAGCTAAAATTCTCTCTTGTTCTTCCAAACATGTTTGGCTGTAGCTCAATCTCCCTATGAGGAATCATGTGTGAAGGATCAAATATTTACCGTCTCAGCATCGATACGTGGAACACATTATGAATTTTCTCAAGTTCAGGAGGTAAAGCTAATCTACAAGCTACAAGACCGATTCTTTCGACAATTTCATACATCCAATAAATCTTGGACTCAACTTCCCTGTCCTACCGAACTGTAACACTTTCTTCCATGGAGAGACTTTTGAGAATACCCGATCACCAATAGCAAATTTTATATCTCTTCTTTTCAAAACTGCATAATATTTCTGATGATCAGAAGCAGCTTTCAAACTGTCCCGGATAATCTAAAATTTATCTTCAGTCTCTCGAATTAAATCAACTCCTACTAGTTTAGATTCGCTCATTTCAAACTAGTACAATGGTGTATTACATTTTCTCTCATAAAGAGCTTCAAACGGTGCCATTTTTATATTGGATTGATAACTATTATTATATGCAAATTCAGCTAACAGTAAATACCTTTCCCAACTACCTCCAAATTTGAGTGTACAACATCTCAACATATCTTCCAGAATCTGAATCACTCGTTCTGATTTCCCGTCAATCTGAGGATGCAATGCCATGCTGAAATTTAGCTTTGTACCTAGAGCCTCTTGCATTTTACTCCAAAATCTCGATATAAATCTCGGATCTCAATCTGAAATAATGGATGTTGGAACCCCGTGTAACCTCACAATTTCAGATATATATAATTCTGCTAATTTCTCAAGTGTAAAGTCTATTTTGACAGGAATAAAATGTGCCGATTTAGTCAATTTATCAACAATCACCCAGATCAAATCTTTCTTTCTCAGAGTTACAGGTAAACCAGATAAAAAATCCATCGTGACATGCTCCCACTTCCATTTAGGAATCATAACAAGTTATAATAAACCTGTTGGTACCTAATGTTTTGCTTCCACTTGCTGACAAATCAAACATTTTGCTACAAATTCACAAATTTCCCGTTTCATACCTGGCTACAAATACATTTGTTTCAAATCACAATACATCTTCGTACTACCCGGATGAATAGAGTATGTGCTACTGTGAGCTTCAGAAAGAATATAATGCTTCAAATCCACATTATTCGGAACATAAATTCTACTTCGATAATGCAACATATCACCATCATCAATACTATATTCTGAACTTTAATTGTTCTAAACCATCTGGCATTTCATCACCAAATTCGGGTCATCATCTTGCAATTCTCGAATTCGTTAAAGAAACATGGCTTCATTCTTAACTCTGCTAAAACAAAACCATCTTCATTAATAGTTAAATGAGCGTTCAATGCTCGGACTACAAATAATGACAACTTTTGACTAAGTGCATCCACAACTACATTAGCCTTTCCCAGGTGATAGTCAATAATCAGATCATAATCTTTTAGTAGTTCTAGCCACCATCTCTGTCTCAAATTCAGCTCTTTCTGAGTCATCAAATATTTCAAACTTTTATGAAATGTAAACACTTAACATTTTTCATCGTATAAATAATGTCTCCAAATCTTCAATGCAAATACAATTACAGCCAAGTTAAGATCATTTGTAGGATAATTCTTCTCATGCGGCTTTAATTGTCGAGAAGCATAAGCTACTACCTTTCTAGACTACATTAATACACAACCCAAACCACTTAAAGACGGATCACTACAAATAACATACGCTACACCAAATTCTAGCTGAGTCAAAACTGGAGCTTCCGTCAACATCTTCTTCAGCTGATCAAAACTTTGTTGACACTCATCATACCAAACAAACTCAACATTTTTCTGTAATAATCGGGTCATCAGTGTATCAATAATCAAAAATTTTTTGACAAAGCATCGATAATAACCTGCTAAACTCAGAAAACTTCCCACTTCTAAAGAATTTCTTTGAGTTTTCCAATTTATCACAATAGAAACTTTACTTGGATCAACTCAAATCCCATTAGCTGATATTGTGTGAGCCAAAAATCCAACTTCATGGAGCCAGGGTTCACATTTGCTAAACTTTGTATACAACTGCTTTTCTCTCAAAGTTTGTAGTATAATCCTCAAATGTTGTACATGCTCGAACTCTATCTTGGAATAGATTATATATCATCAATAAACATAACCACAAACCTATCCAAATAAGGTTGAAAAATCAGATTCATTAAATCCATGAAAGCAGCAGGGGCATTAGTCAAACAAAATGGCATTACCAAAAACTCATAATGACCATATCGAGTTCTGGAAGCAGTCTTTGGCATATCACATTCTTTAACCTTCAATTGATAATAACCGGATCTGAGGTTTATCTTGGAGAACACTGCAGCACCTTTCAATTGATCAAACAAATCATCGATACATGGCAAAAGATATTTATTTTTAATCGTGACCTTGTTCAACTATCTCTAGTCTATGCACAATCTCAAAGACTCGTCTTTCTTTTTCACAAATAAAATAGGTGCACCCCAAGGAGACATGTTCAGTCTAATAAACCCTCGATCTAATAACTCTTGCAACTGTGCCTGTAATTCCTTCAATTCAGCTGGTGCCATACGATATGGTGTTACTGATATCGGAGCAGTTCCAGGAATCAAATCAATTTCAAACTCAACTTCACGATCAGGTGGTAAACCCGACAATTCTTTAGGAAACACATCAACAAACTCACTAACAACTGGTACTGGTCTAACTTCGATTTTGAATCCTGGGTATCAAGAATGTAAGCTAGAAACGCCTCATTACCTTTTCATATCAATCTCTGAGTAGAAAAAGCTGAAATAATTCTAACAATTTCTTTCGGATTCTCAGACTCAACTGAAATCATCTTTCATGTATGACACTTCAAATCAATCCATTTCTGTCTACAATTTACCACAACATCATGCAAAGATAACTAATCCATTCCTAGAAAAACATCAAATTCCCGAAAGGGTAGTAACATCAAATCTGCAGGGAATTCACAACCTTTCACTTCTAGTGGACAATTATGACACACTAAATTAACTATCACACTTTGACCTAATAGATTAGTAACTTGAATATCATAATCAGTAGATTCAACAGATAACTTATTTTCCGCTACTAATGCAATACAAATATAAGAATGAGTGGACCCAGGGTCAATTAATACATATATAGTAACATCAAAGAGATAGAATGTATCAGCAATCACATCTGGAGCAGTGGCTTCCTCTCTAGCTCAAATGGCATAAATACGTGCAGGTGCTCTAGCCTCTGACCGAGTAGTAATATCTTTCATTCCTGAACGAGCAGTCTCGGTAGTATTATTTTGACCCAAACGCCTACTTCTCTGAGCAGTAGCCAATTATTTTTCTTTCTACTATTCCTTTTTTTTAAATTGAGGACAATTTCGAATAAAATGATCAATTGCTCCACATTTGTAACAAGCTCCAGTTCTACCTCTACATTCATCAAGATGATACTTCCCGCAAAATCTGTATTCAGGTTTTAGAGTATTTTGCACACTACCCACACTAACAACTGTCTAATAGATACCCCAGAATCATGTTGAATCGTCTTGTTTTTATTCAAACGTTTAGGTATTGAGGTAGCCCGACTAAAATCATCCTGAGGCTTTTAGGTTGGTGATGCCGAAAATGATTTAGAAGAACCTTTTATAAAATTCTCGATTTCGCCTATCTCATTGTGATTTTCAGTTATACACCTCTTCCATCTTCTGTGCAGATAAGACAAAACAACAAATTCTCGTAGTTCATTGCATCCAATCATTATCCGAATTTCATCATTCAACCCTTTTTCAAACCCGATGCACATTTCTTCTTCGGTTGGCACTATTTCCCGAACATCTTTACTAAGGTATACAAATTCTCTCTCATACTCAGCTACTGATCTATTTCCTTGACGCAACTCAAGAAATTCTCTCTTTATCTTGTCTAAATACCTTTTGCCAACATATTTCTTCTTAAATTCAGTCTAGAAGAATTTCTAGAAAATTTTCTCCTTTGGCACTATAGCCACTATTGTCTACCACCAATTATATGCTTCCTCTTTCAGTAATGAAACAACACATCTCAAATAACCATCAGGAGAACAAGCTATTTCTTCAAAAACTCTTATTGTATTTTGAAGCCAATATTCAGCTTTAACTAGATCATCTTCTGATCTACCCTAAAATTTTTCAGCACCAAACTTTCTAAGGTTCTCAATCGGAGTACGTTTAGTAGATTCAGTCACTAGACGAGGTGGAGGTGCAACTGAAAGTACTAAAGATGGTACAGTAAGGGGAGGAGGTTGTTGAGCCAGATTTCTTTCTTGCATAAATTCACTAAACCACTAATTCATATACCCAAAGAACATGTTTTTAAGTTCTTGTTCCTAAGCCGGAGGAATCGGGAGATTACTACCCGTCCCATGTTCAAAAGTTAGTGCTCTACTATTAACCTCATTATTGTCAGCACGTTCAGATCCATCTGACATATTTACAATCTATAAGAAAATAGAGGTTAGATCAAATCATACACTTCACACTATCACAAATTTATATGCCATGTATCTCTAAACATTTCACACACTACATTCGTTTCAAGAATCAACTAAACCGAATCTCTAATACCACTAAATATAAAACCCCTAATCTTTATCCGTCACCAGAATAAAGTTACAGAGCATTACTGGACTTTTCAGATCAAATAGAAACATTTCATATCATTTAACATATATATTAGAAACTAATCATAATCATTTATAATGTCCCTCGTATGAGCCTTCAAGGCCCAAAATATGCATTTGAAATAAATCAGGACTAAACCGAGAACATAGAAAATTTTTCAGAAAATATCAAAAATTTTCAAAGGAGCAAGGAAGACACGCCCGCGTCTCTGCCCGTATGGATGAAAATAGGCTATTTCAAGGACACATTTCTCACCCATGTTGGTATCAACCTAAATACAACATTTTAACACATCAATGAACCACAACAAAGTAATCATAGCAAACCAAAATCATGTTTTAAGCATAGTGTATCATCACATATACCAAAATACCCAAACTTACCTATTTAATCCATCTAACAATTCTACCTGCATGCACCATAATTAAAATATACGCAAACACATATATTCACACCAACATCATCAATATGTCTCATTTCCAACCTAATTATATATATATATATAAGCAAAATTATAATTATTAACATTTACACAAGACTAACTTTAATTAAATCTACACAAACCTTATACATGCCATATAAACCGTATTGAATGCATAAAAACTATCAGAATAGTCTGGATAGTGTGGCTGATATGCTAATCCGGTTTTCTGACCTCACGAAAGTCTACAAGGATATTAAACAACACAAGTAAGCTTAATGAAGCTTAGTAAGTTCGATGGGTTAAACATAAATCTTATCGAACCTACTATAACACATCAATTAAATAAATTTATTTAATATAAACTTCTTGCCGATCACAATTCCAATCGATGAATACACTTATTTCATATCAATATCAATAACAAACAATATACAATTTCAATCGATGAATACACTTATTTCATATCAATATCAATAACAAACAATATGTCTTTCAAATTTCAATTACATAATCACTTACTAAATCTTCCCAAATCGGAAAACGACTTACGGATAATAGTACATCACTTTCAGAAGCCCGAAGGCTGAACAGAAGCTTATGAAGGCTAAACACAAACCCATAAGAGCTGAACGGAAGCTCGTAAGAGCTGAACAAAAACCCGTAAGGGTTAAACAGAAGCTCAATAGAGCTGAACGGAAACTCATATGAGTTAAACAGAAGCTCATGAGAGTTAAATGGAAAGTAAACACGAAAGTTTGCAACAAATCCAGAACTTCAGTACTTGGGTAATTTTCTGTCATTTTCCTCCAATTACGTCAGTTCGTCGAATGCCGAATATACTAAAATCCCACGTTCCATTTAATCTGAATATTCAATTCAAATTTACAACTTGAGCAATATTTTATTTTCCAATAATAGAATAAATATATAATACCATTCATCAATTCAATATAAATATTGCAGTTTAACCGTATGAACTTACTTGGATTGAATTGTGATATTTGCAGAAGTTTAGGGAATATTTCGCAAAATTTTTTTCACAAGTATCTACGAGATTTTGATCTAAAATATAAAATTACTCATTTATTAGCATGTATTTCAGTTATAATTCATTTCACAATTTATACCTTTTAATTTTTCAAATTTACACAATTACCCTAAACTTTCACAACTTTTGCAATTTAGTCTTTAACTAATTAATCTATCAATTGAACTAATTTTTATCAATTAATAATTTATCTAAATATTCTAGACTATCATACAACCCTTGATAAAACAAAATTTTAATACCAAACCATAATTCTTTACCTTCTTCACACTTTGGTCCTAAAATCAATATTTAACAAAATCACTTCATAAAATCATCATATAACAAAATTAAAATTCTAAATCCATGTTTATTCATCTAAAACATCCTATATTCATGAATGGTCACTTCCAAAACTTTCAATAAAATCAAAAACTAAAGCAAGACTTAGTTGGACCTAATTGTAAAAGTCTTAAAAACATAAAATTACAAGAAAATGGCAAGAATTAAACTCACTTGAAGTAAAAATATAAAAACCAGCTTAAGGATCTCTCCTATGGCATTTTTGGATAGAAAATTGAAGAAGAATTGCCTAGACCCCCTTTTAATTTCTAATTTGTATGTTTAATTTCAAATAATGACCATTTTGCCATTAAATTACATTATTTTATTATTTTTCTTTGCTTATGCGACCTCATGCCTTCCATTTAGGCATATTTACTCCTTAAGTCTTCCCTTGTTTAATAATTAAGCCATTTAATCACTTATTTCTTATAATTAGCAAGTTTTGCACCTTTTTCAATTTAGTTCTTTTTAATTAATTAACTGTCAAAATGCTAAAATTTTCCAATGAAACTTTTATATTACCTTAATGGCACTCCGTAAGTATTTATAAAAATATTTATGGCTTGATTTATAGAAACGAGGTCTCAATTCCTCATTTTCTAAAACTACTTGACCTAATAAATCATTATAAAATATAAATTTCCTATTCAAAAATCTTTCTAAAACCACATTTGTATAACGCCTAAAATATGAAATTCTTTAATTCTGTTTGTCTTGTCTTGTAATGCCCCCAACCCGAATCCGTCACCAGAATAGAGTTACGGAGCATTACCGGAGTTACTAATTTATTTATCAAATATTTTATTTCATCTAGCATTCATATTTAGGACCAATTAAAATCAAACATATTGTCCCTAAACGTACTTATTTTTCTCGACATGTTTACTTGAATTTTATTACTCGTCTCAGCATGCTTAGTTTTTTTCTTGTATCATTGTATAAAAAATAATCACATATTTACATGTCAAGATGAATATCATTTTCTTGCCATTTTGTCATAAACTTAAATCAAGTAATTCATTATATCAAGATTTCGTGTATTTAAAAATACAATTCAAGCTACACTAATTTACCTCGTTGCTTGTTTATGTTTATAATTTCACTAATCCGATATCTTCTTTTTTTTTCCACGTTTAAGTCTCGTATTTTAGTTGCACGGATCTTTATAAATAAATTTAATCATCATTTTCTTTCATTTCATATTCTAATACATTTAATTATTGCTCTAGGCAAAATTCCCATTTTACCCTTAAAACTTTTAATTAATTACAATTTCATCCTTGATTTCAGAAAAATAAAATTATTGCCATTTAATCCTTGTTTACAACCATTATTCTTATACATATTGATAAGAGCCCATGAATTTTATGAAATATCAGAATTTTTTCATAATTTCAACACTTTTCAATTTAATCCCTAAAACATGTTTTCGTCTGATCTTGATCTAAATTAATATTTTCATTCAATTTTGTAATTTAAATAATAAAATAATCCATTACATGCAATTTGATCATTTTTGACACTTTTACAAAATTGCCCATAAAGTTCTACTTTTATTCAATTTAGTCCCTGAGCCTAAAACATGCAAATTAGCCATGCTAGTTGAATATTCATACATATTTTCCTCCTCCTCCACTCCATTCCACATCCTAAATGTATATAACATGCTTATAAGTAACATTATCAAAACTTTCACTATTTACTTATATGTATTTTCAAAACTGTCCATTTGAGTCATAGTCACTAAATTATTTATATCTTGAGCTACAGAAATCCAAATTAAGATCCGTAAATTTTCCTTAAAACTAGACTCACGTATATTCTTACCATAAAATTTTTATAATTTTTGGTTTAGCCAATTAGTACAGTTTATTCATTAAATTCTCCCTTATTTTACTATTTGACAGTTCTGACCACTCTTCGGTAAAATTTAATTATCTCTTTGTACAGAATTCAAATGATGTTTTCGTTTATTTATATTGAAAATAGACTCATTCAGTAATCTAACCATATAAATTATGTCTCAAAATTATTTTTATACAATTTTTAATGATTTTCCCAAATCAGAACAGAGGATCCCGAAATTATTCTGAACCAGTCTCACAAAAATATAAATATCTCAAAATAAAGAATTCCTTTACTTTCTATGTTTCTTTTATATGAAAATAGGATCAATAAGCTTTAATTTCATATCTTATTAATCCTATAATTCGGTTTATACAATTTTTGGTGATTTTTCAAAGTTAAGTTTATGTTGTTGCCCAAAACTGTTTCTTATAGTTTATTTTGCAATTAAATCCTAACTAAGTTTACTTACTTTTACAACTCAATTCATACTTCATTTCTACTTAATATCTTCCCATATTTAACTTAACCATCCCATGTTCATATTAGAACTCAAATTTAAAACTTCTTCCAATTCAATCCCTACTATATAAAACTTATGGCCTCTTTTACAATTTAATCCTCTTTTTCATTCTAACTTAAAATTCTATCAAATAAACCCCTATTTCATCTTCTTGCTCAACATGAACTACTCTTAGAAATCTATGAACTATCAAAATATCAACTTAATCTTAACAAGACTTTGTTTTAAAGCTTTTAAAACATCAAATTTAAAGAAAATGGCTTAATTGACTTACCTATTAGACATCCAAGCTTTAAATCCTCAATTTCTCTTTTTTCTTTTTCCTTCTCTTTTCTTCCCTTCTTTTCCCGTTTGCTATTCTGTTTCGTTTCCCCTTCTCCTCCTTTTTTTTTTTCCACACACACACATATATATACTAAATAAAATAATAAAATATTAATAAATATCTTATTAAATATTAATAAAATAATATTTTTCTAATAAAATAATTAGAAAATATCATCAACATCATAATTACTTTCTAGATTTCTCTCTCTTCCAATTGACCATTTTGCCCTTTGTGATCTTTTAAAATTCCATCATTGAGTCATCACTCAATTGGGTAGAATTACAATTTAGTCCCTCAAAATTCTTCACCTATTCAATTTAGTCCTAATTCATCCATTTTCCTTAGTTTCTAGATTATTCCACCCCTAAAATATTTGCACTATTGGTCCTTCAACTTTCCATATTTACACTTTAACCCCTTAAATTTTGAGTATTTACTCTTGAGCAACAAAACTTTTCTCATTTTGACAATTTAGTCCTTTCTTGAATTAATATGTCATAATATACTTCCCAATGACATAACTCAAATTTCCTCTTCTTGTCACTTTATTTCCTTATTTTACTGTATCAAGGATAATATCTTACTGTAGAAATTTTCGGGGTGTTACATGTCTTAAGTGCATGGTTGGTGTGCTGGTTAAAGGAGTTAGGAGTGTTTTGGTATGTCTGAAGGGTCTTGGGATCGAACCCAGGCTTTTGTAAAATTTTTATTTTTGGTGTAAGTGAACCTTGGCTCACTGAAATTAGGCCTTTAAAATAAATGTGTGTGTTGCAAGACATGAAAGGCACGCTAGTCTAGTGGCAAGGTGGCGTGTGATGTGCGCCTAGGGGTCTTTGGTTCGAGCTTTCCCATGCACTAATGGGAATTATTTTGCTGCTCACGCAAGGAAGTGGAGTTTGATCGAAACTCCTCTAGGTGGGAGTTTGAATCGGTCTTGAGAAGGAATTAAAGGGATTTGGATGAGATGGTAAGGTTGGAAGGAGGATTTTGAGGAGTGAGTAAAGAAAATTTGAAATGGGAATGGTGTTATGCCGAAGATAGGACTCTTTGGTGTCAAATTTGGTCTTAGGCAATTAGGTGCCGAAATTGTATTTTAGGGAAAATTTGCTCTTGTGTTCAGCGGTTGCTTTCTAATTTTGTTTTTTTTTTTTTTTTTTTGCATTTTTGGTAATGGCCGATTTACCTTTGGAGCATTTTGTCTTACACTATTCTATTCTTTTGACTAAACATGTTCTCAACATATTTCCTTTTTCCTCTTTTCCAACTTCGTTTTCTTTTGTTATTGGTTTAGCCAAATGCCTAAGTGCTTTGATAGCCAAGTGTAGTTTTGAGTTTCTCATTTTTCTTTTCTCTTAGTTCTGGCTCTAGCCGAATCTCCTTTTTCCCCTCCTCTCCTTTATTTTATTTTTCTTTCTCAATCAATTCTTCCTTAGTCGTTCGCACCTTTCTCATCTTTGTTAACTTTTCGATTTTGCTTGTGGTCTCTCCCCTCCCTTGTTCCAACTGATTCTCTTTCTCTATCTCACTGTTTTTACATTTGTTCTTCTCGGAATCGAATTTGGCCTCTCTCCCTTCTTGTGCTTTCACAAGCAGAACGATATTGGTTTTGTAGGATTGAAGGATAAAATTCGATATGCGCTCATCATCTCCTTTCTCTGTTGATGTATCATGTAAAGGTTGAATCTCTTTTCCCTTCTCTCTAGTTTCAGTCGGTCTTTGGTGGTTAATTCTTGTGACCAGTTGTGACCTTCTCTTTCTCTTCTTAGTTAATCTATTTCAGTTCCGTAGGTACTCACTAGCAATCGGTCGTTTTTGAGGATTGAAGGGAGTGGCAAGTTTTATTAGAATTATGGTAAGGTAATGATTGCCAAATATGGAAAGAGTATTTAGGTAAGTGTTAAGTTTGTTTCTTCGGTTGGCTAACCGGATACTTTGATTGGATTATAGGTGTAGTATTCGTGAGGCGATCTTCCATTTAGCAAATCAAGTGTGTATTTTGACGCTGTTAGGTTACAACGGCAAAATATCGAAATACTGAAACACCGAAAAGCCGAAAGATGGGCTTATAGCCACATGGGCGTGCAAACACACATGTGATCAGCTAAGCCCACTAATTGTGGGCCTATATCGCAAAACGGTCACCGTGAGCGGTTTCATGAACTGGGCTGAAATGGGTTGTGTGGGCCCATATGGGCCTGCTGATTGTGATTTCGATGAAGTAATAATGATCGTACCTAGAAAATAACTATTATCATGATAAAAGGAAAGCGCACCTATCCAGTAGTAGTATAGTTAGTGGCAAGACTGGAATATCGAATCCAAGGAACTAAAAGTACTAATAATGACTTTCTCCTTATTATCTAGCCAAAAAGTAAAGAGAGTTTTGTTAGTAAACTAAAATTCTAGCTAACTAAGGACACGGCAAAGAATAAATTGGGAAATTACTTTAGGAAAACATAATTGACAAAGGCAATACCTAAGGAAGAATCCACCTAGACTTCACTGTTATTTAACCTTGAACTAGACGATTTCTTCATTTGACTTAATCCGTAGAGATCCCTAAATTATGTTAATATCTCCGTCGAAAATAAGAACAACTAACCCTAGGTTGATTAATTGAAATCTCTTTCTAATTAAAACCCCTAGATTTGCATTAACTCTACCTATGGATCCCCCTATTAGATTTGACTCTAATCTGGCAAATTTTCGTCGTCCTATGTCTAAGATTGCGATCAAATCCGCTTAATTGTGTTGGATCTACTATTAAACAGGGACTTTTGCTCCTCTGAATAAGCACATTCAACTTGAATTAATATCCTGAAATATCAACTTAAGAATTAAAAACACAATTAAGAACAAATCAAATATTTATCATATATTCAGATAATAATAACAAGATTCTTCTTAGGTTTCATCCCTTTCAGGTATTTGGGGATTTAGTTCATGTTTACAAAAGAATACATCTCAGAGTAAAGAAAATAACAAAACATAAAGAAAACCCAAAACCCCTGAAAGGATTGAAAGGAGATCTTCAGTCTTGATGTAGATCCTTGCTTCTGAGATGGATCAATAGGCTTTCTTCGAGTAATTCCCTATCATCTACTCTGAGTCTTGGCGGGGACACTCTACACCCTTATAGTCGCCTCCTAGGGTCTTTATATAGAGTTTGAGTGTCTTTCTTAGCCCCTAAATAGCTTTTTCTGTGTGAAATTGAAACTCGTTATGACAGGGACACACCCGTGTGAATCGAGCCCAGGCAGTGTTCAAGCCTGTTAATGTGGCACGAGCGTGTGGTTCACCCGTGTGGGGAACTCCAGGCCATGTTGATCTCTTACTTTGGCCCATTTTCTTTATTTTTGGCCCGTTTCTCATTCTTTTCACTCTCCTATGCTCACCTAAGTATAAAACATGAAATTAAAGGTTTAAGAGCATCAAATTCCACAATTTAAGGGATAATTCATCCAAAATTATGCTAAGCATGGGGTAAACATATGTATAAATTACGGTTTATCAAATACCCCCACACTTAAGCATTTGCTTGTCCTCAAGCAAAATTCTCAACCCATAATTAAAAATCGTTCTTCTCAACTTATAATCTTTATCAATAATGTTTTGAATCAATCCATGAGTAATTATACATTGAGAATTCAAATAAAAGAACATTAAAGTTTCAAACAGTCTAAGTTGAGAATCTTATCACAGAAACATAGGTTTTCTCCCCTCTTCTAAGTAATTACCTTTCAATTCAAAATTTAACAAGTTTGAGATCCTCACTAAGGATTCACTCTAATCACTCAAAGTGTTTAGGGTTCAGGAATGAAGCACTCATTAGTCAATATGAAAAATTATTACCATAGGCTTGCATGAAAATCACATCTCCACCACTATAGATTGATATAATACATCGATCAAAAGGTCTTTAGATGGTTGTAATGGGGCTTCGGTTAGGGGTGTGGTCACAAGCTAAAAAAGAGGGTTAGAATCGAGATTGAATTGAAAAATCATCTAACTAGAAAAATCTTTATCACTGAAACATATTCCTAGAATAAAGCATTTTTCCTTTGGATAACATCATTTAGGATCAGAAGTTCATAATTACATAGAAATATGCAAAACATCAAATTACAACTGAAATAAATATACACATTTTTTTAAGAACAAATTAAATATTTACAAACTTAACTAACTAAAAAGGAAATCATAGCTAGATAATTATTCAATTCAAATCTCGACAAAAATAGGGATAAAAATAATTAAGGGGGATTTCAACAATGGTTAATAGGTTAATATTGAGGGTAAATCAATGGATGGTTTGTTAGACTCAAGGGGGTTTGCTAAGGGTTAATTTATAGAGGTAGGCTTTTATGGAGTAAGTGGGTTAAAACCTAGGTGCATTTATCATCTCGATATATCAAATCAATGATGTGGTCTCGTCATGTATAATCGAAGTAATTTCTAGAATAACAAATCAATATTGACTCACTCATAGCAACAATAAAAGTGAGCATGAAAGGATGTATACTCTAAAGGCTTAAAAATCTCACTAGAATTATGGCTTTTGATGTCAATCCTATGAATTTCAAATTTCAAGATAATACCTAAATTTGGGGAAAATAACCTAGAAAAATTTTAGATTCTCAAAAAATTCAACTTATCATGCTTGATTCTCTAATGTCTTAAAGTTTGAATAATCAAAGCACAACTACCTATGTCTTAATCCTAAACATATCAATAAAAATCATAAATCAATCAGAATTCATTCTAATAGTGATAAGAGAAAGTGACTTGAGGGACAAGGCAAAATTCAGGGATTTGAGAACAATTCAACTTATAATCCCCCCATACTTAAGATGTACATTGTCCTTATTGTACGAAGATAGGTAAAAATATAAGCATAGATCATAAGTGAGGGATAGAAACGAGACTCCTTGAATTTTGGATGAATTCCTTAGAATAGTGAAAGCTGTATTAGGAAAAGGACTACTTGATGTTCATGATTCTGGGTTGTTGAAGAGAATAAACACAACTGTGAGGAGAATTAAAGTATTGCTCGATAGGAAATAAAGTGCAAAAATAAAAGTATTTACAAGGAAAAGGAAAAATATAAAGGAAAGGAACTTAGGAAGGCAGATAATATAAAGTAAAAATAAACGAAACTTGACTCAAATATTCTTATCAGCAAATGAATCATGAGGTGGTGGTGGTATGGTGATGAATAATGGGTGGTTTAAGATAGGGGATTGGGCACACAGCCGTGGCACACGCCCGTGTGCTCTGAGTCTAGCCCGTGTGTTTCATGGACATATGGTTTGGCCACGAGTGATTGGCACGGACGTGTCACACGCCCATGTTAATTTCTCAGTTTCACCCACGGCCTATTGGCACGGGCATGTTACACACCCGTGTTGATTTGGCAGGTTTGCCCATGGCCATATCGCACGGTCGTGGCATTTTTTCGAAGCCAGTGTCTAGGGAAAAAATTTCTTCTGTTTTCACACGACCGTGTCGCACGACCGTGTCTCCACCAGTGGTTTGTCCACTGTTTTAGGCACACCCGTGCGCCTGGCCGTGTGGCTTTGGAAAATCTACATTCATGAAGTCAGTTTAAGATTTAGATGTTAAGTTAAAGAAATTAACTATGTTAGTGCTCGGGTTGCCTCCCGAGGAGCACTTGTTTATAGTCTAAGCTGGACTCCTCTCAAGCTTGCACGGTCACGGTGGTTTGAGGAGCTCAAACTCCTCTCTCCTTCTATCAGTTTTAATATCAAAATAAGGTTTAAGTCGAGTATAATTTACCTTAAAAGTGCCAAATGTCTTATGTGTTATCTCGACTGTACCATAGGGGAAAATTTTTATTACCGTGAAGGGAGGTGTGTCATCTGTATGAAATTTTAAACTCAAGATTCGAGGATCTTCCTCCTCTAATAATACCTTATCCCCTAACTTAAATTGATTCATCTTTACCTTAGGGTCGTCATGGTGATGCTTTGGTTCGATATGGCATATCTTAGGTTTCCCTTGGCGGTAGTTCAACCACTCGTCTAGTTCTTCGATCTGTAGTATTCGTTCTTCATGGATTGTTCCCTTGTTATCGTATGAACTTGAATGTGGCTCAGTTGCACTTTCATGAGATGTACCCTGCAGAGAACGTTGGATAGTGAGATCATTCTTATTACAAGGACTCGTAATAAAATCTTTATTATTAACAGTCTTATTAGAATTATGAGCTTGCAAAGTAATTGTGTCATCACCTACACGAAGTGTGAGTTCACCTGTGCCTACATCAATTATAGTCCTTGCAATTGCTAAGAAGGGTCGCCCTAGAATTAATTGCACATTGCTATCATTATCTATGTCTAAAACAGCAAAGTCCACTAGGAATATGAATTTGTCAATTTTAACCAGAACATCTTCAATTATATCCCTAGGAAATCTAATGGTTTTATCAGCCAGTTCAATGCTCATCCTAGTTTGTTTGGGTTTCCCAAGACCTAGTTGTTTAAACAGTTTATAAGGCATTACATTTATACTAGCCCCTAAATCAGCCAAAGCATTTTTAACATCTAAGTTACCAATCAAACAAGGGACTGTAAAACTCACTGGATCTATTAGTTTGTTGGGTAGCTTATTTTGTAAAATGGCTAAGTAAACTACATTCAGCTCCATATGTGATGATTCGTCTAATTTCCGTTTGTTTGCTAAGAGCTCCTTTAAGAACTTAACCGCATTTGGCATCTGCCAAAGAGCTTCAATAAACGGTAAGTTAATGTGTAATTTCTCTAACAGTTTAAGGAATTTACCAAATTATTCATCTGTACGGTCTTTCCTTGTTACATTTGGGTATGAGACACGAGGCTTATACTCTTTGACAATTGGTTCTTTACGACTTACCTCACCCTTACCGTTACTTACCACAGTTTCTTGACTTGGCTCTGATTTGGCTTTAACTAACCCTCCTTCATTGATCATGTCAATGGCGTGGAGTTGCTCCTTAGGGTTAGACTCGGTGTTGCTCGGGAAACCACCTTGTGGTCTTTCAAAGATTAGCTTAGCGAGCTAGCCTATTTGAGTTTCGAGTCCTTGAATGGATGCTTGCTGATTTTTAAGTGTCATCTCGGTGTTCTAAAAATGGGTTTTTGATACGGAGATAAATTTCATGAGCATCTCCTCAATGTTCGGCTTTTTCTCTTGCTGGTAAGGTGCTTGTTAAAATTCCGAAGGGGTGGTGATCTCTGATTTCCTTGATTGCCTTGTCCTCCCCATAAGAAATTAAGGTGGTTCCTCCAACCTGTATTGTAAGTGTTACTATAAGGATTGTTTTGAGGTCAAGGATTATTACCCATATAGTTGACTTGCTCGTTTTCCATGCCATGTCCATAAGAGGAGTACTCTGGATTGCTCATGTTTCCTAGAGTTGAGTCACACTGCATCGCTGGATGTACCTGAATAGAACCAACGAAACTATCAATCTTTTTATTAAGAAGTTCTACCTAATTAGAAAGCATGGTGACCGCGTCAACATTAAAAACTCCGGCAGCTTTTTGCGGCTTTGTTCTCATGACTTGCCACTGATAGTTATTCAGTGACATCTCCTCTATAAACTCGTAAGCTGCCTCTGGTGTTTTGTTATTGATTATACCACCGGCGACTGCTTCAATCATCTGTCTCGTTGAGGGGTTCAAACTATTGTGAAAAGTTTGAACCTGTAACCATAGAGGTAACCCATGGTGAGGGCACCTTCTCAATGAATCCTTGTATCTCTCCCAAGCATCGTAGAGTGTTTCTAAATCCATCTGTACAAAAGAAGAGATATCATTCCTCAACTTTGCCATTTTAGCCGACGGAAAATATTTAAGTAAAAACTTTTCGGTCATTTGTTCCCAAGTAGTGATTGATCCTCTGGGTAGAGAATTTAACCATTGTTTAGCTTTATTCCTCAAGGAAAAAGGGAATAACCGAAGACGAATGGCATCATTAGAAATGCCATTTATTTTGAATGTGTCATAGAATTCTAAAAAGTTAGCTAAATGTGAGTTAGGATCCTCATCCTGCAAACCATCAAACTGAACAAACTATTGTATCATTTGAATAGTGTTAGGTTTCAGTTCAAAATTTGCAGCAATAGCAGGCTAACAATACTAGATTCAATACCAGCTAGATTAGGCTTAGCATAATCATACATAGTACGAGAACAAGGTTTTGACTCACAGGATCTGTGGCTATTGCTGGAGGTGGTAGATTATCCTTATTTGCGTCCATCTCTTCAATAGATTTGGTTTCGTTCTCTTGTCCTTATTCTGTGTACTGTAGGCTTTGCCTTATGTTTCTTCAGTTTCTGCGAACTGTGGCTTCTAAGTCGTTATCAAACAAAAGTGGTCCTGATGGGTTTTTTCTAGTCATAAACTAAAGACACCTGTCAGGGAAAGGAAAAAGAAAAATTTAGTAAGAAAAAATAGAAAATAAATTGCAAATAAAGTAAAAATAGATAAAGTAATAGGAATCAAGTGTTCCTAATATCTTAGTTCCTCGGCAACGTCGCCAAAAACTTGATCGTGATTTTGATGAAGTAATAATGATCGTACCTGGAAAATAACTATTATCACGATAAAAGGCAAGCACACCTATGAGTAGTAGTATAGTTAGAGGCAAGACCGGAATATCAAATCCAAAGAACTAAAAGTACTAGTAATGGCTTTCTCCCTATTATCTGGCCTAAAAATAAAGAGGGTTTTGTTGGTAAACTAAAATTTTAGCTAACTAAAGACACGACAAAGAGTAAATTGGGAAATTATTTTAGGAAACTTAATTGACAAAGGCAATACTTAAGGAAGAATCCACCTAGACTTCATTTGTTATTTAACCCTAAACTAGACGATTTCTTCATTCGACTTGATCCGTAGAGATCCCTAAATTAAGTTAATATCTCCGTAAAAAATAAGAACAACTAACCCTAGGTTGATTAATTGAAATCTCTTTCTAATTAAAACCCCTAGTTTTGCAGTAACTCGATCTATGGATCCCCTATTAGATTTGACTCTAATCCGGCAGATTTGCGTCGTCCTATGTTTAGGATTGCGATCAACTCTACTTAATTATGTTGGATCTACTCTTAAACAGAGACTTTTGCTCCTTTGAATAAGTACATTCGACTTGAATTAATATCCTAAAATATCAACTCAAGAATTAAAAACACAATTAAAAACAAATCAAATATTTATCATATAATTCATATAACAATGAAAAGATTCGTCTTAGGTTTCATCCCCCTCAAGTATTTGGGGATTTAGTTCATGTTTATAAAAGAATACATCTTAGAGTAAAGAAAATAACAAAACCTAAAGAAAACCCAAAACCTCTGAAAGGATTGAAGGGAGATCCTCAGTCTTGATGTAGATCATTGCTTCTGAGATGGATCAATCGGCTTTCTTCGAGTAATTCCCTATCCTCTACTCTGAGTCTTAGCGAGGACACTCTACACCCTTATAGTCACTTTCTAGGGTCTTTATATAGAGTTTGGAGTGTCTTTCTTAGCCCCTAAGTAGCTTTTTTCGCGTGAAATTGAAACTCGTTACAATAGGGACACTCTCGTGTGAATCGAGCCCAGGCCATGTTCAAGCTGTTAATGTGGCACGAGCATGTTGTTCATCCGTGTGGGGAACTCCAGGCCATGTTGATCTCTTACTTTGGCCCATTTTCTTTATTTTTGGCCTGTTTCTCGTTCTTTTCACTCTCCTATGCTTACCTAAGTATAAAACATGAAATTAAAGGTTTAGGAGCATCAAATTTCACAATTTAAGGGATAATTGATCCAAAATTATGCTAAGCATGGGTTAAAAATATGTATAAATTACAGTTTATCACCTGCTTAATGGGCCTTGGCCCATAAACAAATTTCTGTATTGATATAGTCGCATGTGTCGCTAGACGACCGTGAGCTTACTGATGGGCCTTAAAGTACTTAGGCCCACACTGGTAAACGACTAAAATGCCCTAAGTGGCAAATTGACTAAAATGACCTAAGTGGCAAAATGACTAAAATACCCCTCGTGGGTAAAATCTCTATTTTGACCCTGTATGTTGATTGGATGATTATCATGCTATGAGATATTATATATATATATATATATGTGTGTGTGTGTGTGTATTTATACTCTGCATTATGATATAACATGACATTGATTATGTTGGATTGCATGGGGGTTGGGTATATGAATTTGGAGGAAGTGTTCTGTTCTGGCAGCTTCGCTGCATTATTCTGATGACTTACAGCTTAATATTCTGGCAACACTGCTACATATTATCGATAGTTTCGCATGGGTGCTACACTGTGGAGTGTAGGGTTAGGTGGGTCGATTATATCCCCACATGGAGTGATGGGTTGGACGGAGATGGAGTGTAGAGGATAGTTGGGTAGGATTTTCTTAAATGCATGCTATACTATTACTCTAATGGGCTTAGGCCCACTGATTGTGATCTGATACTGTTTAAGGTCCAGACTGATACTGTGATACTAATATTTCTGGGGTTCACACTGAGTTTTCGTAAACTCACCCATCTGCTTACTGTGTAGGTAATCCTCAGGTCTAGACGATTCGGTGCTAGGGAGACTTGGACTCGACCACACTTTCCCTTTAAGTTGCGTTAAATTTTTAATTCACTTTAATTATCAGTTTATTCTAGGTTTGTAATAAGGCCATTGCTAAATTTTTTTTCTAAACTTAATTTGGGGCTGTTTATTTATCTTTTGAACTTGATTGTTTAGGGCGTGGTTTTCTAAAAAGTGTCTCTTTTAAAAAACCTCATGATAACACAACAAATGAGTTTAAAGCAAAGCTTCCGCAATAAACATATTTTCAAAAGAATCTATTCTTTTATATAATCAGATTAAATGAACTATTTGGATTTAATGTTTTACTAAACTTGAACAAAACTAAATAGAGTCACGATTTCAAAACGCATTTCAATGTGACACCACCAGATAAGGCCATAACGTCTGGGCCGGGTTTGGGGTGTTACAATTTGACTAGTAAGTACTAAATAATAAAATTTACAAGCTTACTCGTCAAATTTGGTGGTCCCGAACCACTATTTGCGTCACCACTAAAAATCGGGTTGTTACATTAAATATAACAAATAATTATTTGTTTGATATTTTTTCAGCTCAAGGTTTTGGCAACTCGGATCATATTTCGGAAGGGGTGAGACAATGTATAAAGGAGGAGCAAAACAAGATCTTATCATCAAAATATAAATGGGAGAAGATTCTTGTTGCGATAAAAGAGATGGCCCCAACTAAAGCTTCAGGTCTTGATGGTATACTTGCTTTATTCCATCAGCAGTAGGCCAAGATGTTGGTTCCTTTTGTCTAGATATTCTTAATGGAGAAACTTCATTATCAGAGATCAATCGTACTCACATTGTTCTTATTCCAAAAATTGCAAATCTGACCAGGTTAGTGCATTTTCTACCCATTAGTCTATATTTGGTTCTTTGTAAAATTATCTCGAAAACAGTGGTAAACAGATTCCAAATAATGATGAATGATTGTATCAAGGAGGCACAAAGTGCTTTTGTTTTGACAAATCACAGATAATATTCTTTTAGCTTATGAGGTTTTGAATGCCTTCAAATAAAGAAGAATCAGAAGGAGAGACTTTTTTTGCATTGAAACTTGATATGAGTAAAGTGTACGATAGAGTGCAGTAGATGTTCTTAAGGGAAGTAATGCTAAAAATTAGTTTTTCAACTGGTTGGGTCTATTTCGTTATGGAATGCATTAGTACGGTTTGTTATTTCATAGTGTTTAATGGGGAAACAAGAGAGGTCGTTACACCAACTAAGGGACTTAAACAAGGTGATCCACTTAGCACTTATCTTTTTCTAATATGTACTGAGGGTCATTCAGCCCTTATGAGATTAGCGATGAGGGATGATTTATTAAAAGGGGCAAAACTCTATCGTCGAGTGCGAGAAATATCTCATTTATTATGTGCCAATAATTGTATTTTTTTTTTTTTTGTGAAGCCACAAGGGAAGGAGCCTTGGTCTTAAAGCAGATTTGCAAAAAGTATAAGGGAAGTTTGGGTCAATGTATTAACTTTGATAAATCAGTTTTTTTTATAGTTCAAACGTACAGTAACAATAAAGAAGAATGATCTCTAAAGAATTAAAGGTATGCTTTTGATCAGACTCAGAAAAATATTTAGGCTTTCCTAAAATGGTTGGACAAAAAAAAAAAAAAAACAAGCTTTTAATTTGTTGAATGATAGTATGCTAAGTCGTATTAAGAGTTGGTGTGTGAAGCTGATATCATAGGGAGGTAAGGAGGTATTTATCAAAAGTTTCCTTCAAGATATCCCTACTTATGTTATGCATGTTTTCTTTCACCAAAGTCCCTATGCTTAGAGTTGGAAGGAATTATTAGTCGATTTTGGTGGCAAAAGCATAGGGGAAAGAAAGGGATTCATTAGTGTGAGTAGTTGAACTTATGTGATCTCAATGATAATAGGGGAATGGATTTTCGAAGTTTAACAAGGTTTAATTTGGCGCTTTTAGCAAAGCAAGGTTGGTGTATAATGACTAATACAAACACTATAACAGCCCGTTTTCAGTGAAATCAAAACAGTGGTTTTGGGACCACAAATCTGAGTCTAAAAAATAAATTATTTTAATATTATTTCATGATCTGCATTATTATAGAAATATCTTATGAAAATTTCGTAAAGAAAGTTTACTGATTACATGTTTAATATGATGAAAAGGATCAAATTGCATAAAATGCAAAAGTTGAATTCTAGTAGCTAAAAGGATCAAATTGCTATGGAATTCAAAATTTGAGGTCCTTATATAGAAAATAGGCCATTAAGGGGAGTTAGTAGATAAGAATGATGATTCATCCAAGGAAAATTAAATAAAGAAAATGATTAAATTGGAAAGTAGAAATAATAAAAGATGATAAATGATTAAATAACAAAATATCATCTTTTTCATCATCTTTCCCAAATTATTTTACATGGAAACTGTAACGACCTGAATTTTACGGTTATCGAAAAAGTTTATTTTCGGGTCTCCGTTTCTGAAAAATGGATTCGTAAATATTTATTAAAAATATTTACAAAGTTAAGTGAGTGGCTAATTAAAGTTTAAATAAGTAAATTTAGCTTAATTAAGGATAATTGAATAAAACGATTAAATTGAATATAGTGTGAAAGTTTAGTTCTAAAGTAATAGAAAATAAAAAGGATCAAAATGGCAATTAAGCTATACCCATGAAATGAGGCGGTAAATGGAAGAAAAATCAAGATTTTTCTTGAATTGTGTATATTAAATGTTATTATTATTATTATTAAGTTAAAGATATTTACTAAATTAAACAAATAAAATAAAGACAAATGTATAGTAATTATTGGATACAAGTGTATTAATGAAAATACATACAATTGTAATGCATGTGTTTAATTATTAAAAGATAATTATTATTTAAAAAAGATATTTATATGATAAATAAAGAAAAAAATGAAAATGACAAATGTATGGTATGTATAATAACATGTGTAATATTAGTATACATACATTTGTAAAATACATGTATGTTTACTTATTATATAAGTATATTATTAAGTTATCATATATATAAAAGAAACAAACAGAATAAAAAAGAAAGAAACAAACAGAATAGCAGGGAACGAAACAGAGAAGGGAGAAAGAAAGAAAAGAAAAGGGGAAAAATAAGGTTTTAAAGGTTTCAAGTTAATTTGGTAAGTCAATTTAGCCCCTTTTCTTATGATTTTTGAGTTTTTAGAATCCTAGAGAAAAATACTACTTGTTTTAAGAGGAAATTTTAAAAGTTATTAGATTTCTAACTATTGTTCATGTTGAATAAAAAGATGAATTAGGGGTTAAATTGATAGGAATTCAAGTTGGAAATGAAATAAGGATTGAATTGTAAAGTAATTTCATAAGTTTTATGTTGTAGGGACTAAATTGAAGAAAATTTGAAATTAGAAAAAATATGATGAAAATTCAATAGTTAAACTTGAGTTTGGGTAAAATTTGAATAGAAATAGAGTGTGAATTGAATAAGAAAAGTAAGTAAACTTAGTTAGGATTTAATTGCAAAATAGACTATAAGAAACAGTTTTGGACAACAACATAAGCTTAAATTTGAAAAATCACCAAAAATTGTAGAAATCGAATTAAAGGGTGAATAAGATATGAAATTACAGCTTATTGAGTCTAGCTTCTTATAGGATAAACAGTGTAATCAATGAATTTGTGAATCAAGAGATATTTGAATTGTTATGAGACTGGTTTAGAAAGATTTTGAGATACTCTATTTTAAATTTGGAGAATCATTAAAAATTGTACAAAAATAATTATGGGACATAGTTTATATGGTTAGATTCCTTAATGAGTCTATTTTTAGAAGAAATAAACTAGAACATCATTTGAATTCTGTACAAAGAGATAAATAATTTTTAGTGAAGAAATGTTAGAACCATCAGATAGCAGAATAGGGATGAATTTAAAGAATAAACTGTAATTATTGGCTGAACCAAAAATTCTGAAAAATTTATGGCAAGAAAATATGTGAGTCTAGTTTCATAGAAAATTTACGGATCTTAATTTGGAAATCTGTAACTCAAGATATAGACGCTTTAGTGACAATGACTCAGGTAGACAACCTTGAAAGAACTCATAAGTAAATAGTAGGATTGTGTATAAAGAATGTAGAATGAAGAGAAAGGGTAGGAATTGAATAAAATTTAATTATTTAAATTTTAATGCTGTAATTGATAATGTAAATTATTATTATTTTCGTAGCTAGCAAAAAATCAAAAGTATCGAGCAAGTAAGGAAAAGAGAAAGTAAACGAGGAGTAAACGCGAGAAATCCAGGTTAGTATTACTATAATTCAAATTTGATTATTTGTTATATTTTAAATTAATATATATATGATAAGCAGATTGAGGTAAGTATCAAGAATAAATTAAGTGATAAATATGTATTGGAATTGAATTTATTATTAGTAATTGTTGAATTTTGAATAATATGTTTAATAAATAAGAATAATGTTAATATTGATATTGAATTAAATAAAATTGATTTAAATTGTGAATTGAATGAAATTGGAATGAAGTTTGAATATGTATGAACATTTGATGAAATATTGATTGGGAAGTGAAAAAGTGATTGGAATTGAATCAAATTGAGTTGATATGTGATTTGAAGTGAAATTATGTGATTTATGTGAATTTGAAATTGTGATTGAATTGCTATTGTAATTGAAAGGTGATCTTGAATTGGAAATGAAAGTGAATTGAGAATTGAAATACCCTATTAACTAGTCGGGCTAAGTCGGATATAGTTGGCATGCCATAGGATTGGAAGAGTTCAGGGATACTTCGACCTCGAGTCGATGAGACACTGGGTGTCATTATTTACTTCATATAGATTCGATGAGGCGTTGGTCGCCACTTTACTTCGGCTTAGCCGATGAGACGTTGGTCGTCACTTATTTGCTTCGAACTATCCGATGAGGCGTTAGTCGCCACTCTGGTGTGTTTGGTTGGATCCGTGTATCCGCCAGGGTCCGAGTCAAGTTAATAGGGGTAAATATGTGAAATGATAAATTCCGAATAAATGTGATTGAGCTATTGAAAGAAATAAGAAAGTGAATTTGTGAAATAAATTATGATATGAAATTGGTGATATGAGATTGAATGCATAAACAAAAAGTTCATAATGTGTTCAAAGATGAATTGTGAATTGAAATGTTATATAAGATGGAAAAATGAAACTAAAGTTCACAATTTTGTTTGAAATGATATAAATAATATAAGAAGTTAATTGAAAAGAATAGTGTAATTGAATTGTATGATTTGAGTGTAAATTTGATATGTGAAAATGAAATTGAATATGATATCTTAAAATATGAACTAAGGTGCAAGAATTGATTAAATTAAAGTGATGATATAAGAAATCGATTAGTGAAATTGTTATTGTTGAGACATGACTATAGTAAACACAAATTGCAATAGAATTAATATTGAATAAAGTGATAAAAATTTAGTGAATTGTATATGATACGAAATGAGCTAATGGAATGAGATGTGAAAAATTCAATGAAAATTGGATAGTGAATTAATGTATGAATTTGATTAAATACAAGTCTTGAAATAATGCTTATTATTATTAAATAATTTGATTAAAAGTACGAAATAATTATTAAGTAATTGTAACATAAATTGAATGTATATAAATTATTGTATAATTTGAATTATGGTAATACCACTGAGTATACCCATACTCAGCGTACGGTTTGTTTCCGTGTGCAGGTTAGATAAAGATAGAACGTTGAATCAGCATACTAAGCCGATCCCGAATCCAATAAGGTAAAGTGTGTTAATTATTGGTAATGGCATGTACCTAGGGTGTCATATGTGTGTGTCATTTTGAAATTGTAAATGTAAGGATGAAATAAATAGGTTTGGGTTTGGTTATGATATATAATAGAATTTGGTTAATTTGGTATGAAATCGATTTATTTGATGATATTTGATATTTGAATAGAATTAAAATTTGGATAATATGTAAATGTTTAAATTTGGCAAATTATGAGTGTATCTGGTTGTGTTAGTAATTATGTGTATTTTAATTGTAAATGTCTGATAGGCCTGGTAATGCTCCGTAACCTTGTTCCGAGAATGGTTTGGGGTTAAGGGGTGTTACAAAAACCCTAGTTAGAAGAGCTTGAAGGTAGCAAGCTTATTGGGCTCAATTAGGTGAGTATTCAAGTCTCGTTTTTAGTAATTTTTATATTTGCGAGATTGTAATAGCTTAATTTAGCTATCTCAGAGATTAATTTGCAAAGTTATCAAAGTATTAGGGTTTTTCCATGGATGAATCTAGTTGAATTATGAAGTTTTATGGTAGAAAATGAAAGGTTGTTGATAGATAAACAACTTTTGTAAAGGAAATTTTCATGAAATTGTGATATAGGGACTAAATTGAAAAGATGTAAAATTCATGGAAAAAATTTGATTTTTATGAAATACATGGGCTGCTATTGTTACGTGTGAAAATCGACTAGGCTTGGAATAAAGATTAAATTGCATGAATTTCATATGACGAGCTTAGGGATGAAACTGTCATTAATTAAAAGTATAGGGGCAAAATAGTAATTTTGGCCTAAGATGTAAATTTGTTTATATAGATCCAGATAGACCAAATACGAAATTAGAATAAGAAAAAGAGAATGTATCGGGTTAGTAGATTACAAATACACGAAATTGAGAATTTATATGTATTAATTGAATTCTTTGTATGTCATTGTATTAATGCCATGAACATGTAATTGATCATATATCCAACAATGCTCAACAAATGTTAAGTTCCGTTTAAATGGATACATGGTTCTCGAATTGGTTGTGGTCTTGTATATGTTGCAGACACACCATAGAACAAAAGAGCATCTCGTTACTAGCTCTTATGAGCATCCAGATATTTGGCCCTCTTGAGCTTCCCTTTTGTAGTTCTTGCGAGCTTCCCATTAATAGCTCTTCGCAGCATCTCGATTTGGTTGTGACTTTGCATGTGTTGTAGACACACCACAGCTCTTATGAGAGTCTCATTATATGGCTCTTTGTGAGCTTCACGATATGGCTCACTTGAACTTCTCGATATATGGTCATCCGGAGCTTCGTGATTAATTGCTCTTTGGAGCTACCCGTTATGGCTCTGATGAGCTTCCTGATTATGGCTCTTATGAGCATCCCGTTAAATAGCTCGAATAAGCTTCCCATTATACAGCTCATGTGAGCTTCCTATTATATGGCTCGAGAAAAGGCTTCCCGTATATGTGCTTCAATGAGCACCCCTGAATATGAATTGACGGATTATAGTTTTGTACACTTCAAGTGTACTATCAATGTATCCATTGATATTTCATATAAATTCAATAGGAAAAGTTTCGACATCAGATAATCTGAACTTCAAATGAATTACTAAGGAAATGTATCTTATATGAATATATGATGTGGAAACTATATGTATATGAAGATTGAAACATGATGAGCTCATATTGATTTCTTGATATTCACATAAAGTACATAACTAACATGTTCTTGAGGTTATATGTGTTTAGGAAAATTGCAAAATTTCTTTGGATGAATTTTGCATGCTTACTTAAAATGTAAATGAATGGTAAATTATTTTCCCGTTATATAAACTTACTAAGCATAATATGCTTACTGTATTTTATTTCCTCTATTTTATAGTATTCAAAAGCTCGTTGGGTGAAAGGCTTGGCAGAGATATCATCACACCATCCATCAACACATTTCGGTATATATAGTAATTACATTTTGGTTATAATGGCATGTATAGGCTAAAAGTGTAACACCCCTTGATATCCTCGTGATAAGAAGTAATAAAATTTATAAAGAACTTGATCAAACCCAAACTAACTAATATCACGACGTTTAAAGGCAAGCGCACCTATCGATAGCAGTATAGTCTAGTGATAAGATCGAGTATCGTACCCAAGGGAACCGAAAGTTCTATTACTCACTTCCTTTCTATTATTTAACCTAGAAATTAAATGGGGATTTGTTTAAAACTAAATTCTAAAATCTAAACTAAGAATAAAACAAAAGAAAAAGTAAATTGGGAAGACTTTTTAGGGAAAGCTAATTGATATGATTAATACTCAAGGGAGAATCCACCTAGACTTCACTTGTTATTATCTTCTTGAATTATACGAGTTATTTACTTGACTTGATCCGTAGAGATCCCTAATTTATGCTAAACCCTCCGTCGAGGTGAAGAGCAACTAGGCCTAAGTTGTTAATTAAAGTTTCTTTATTAATTAACTCCCTAGGTTGCATTAATTCGATCTACGGTTCCCTATATTAGGTTTGACCCTAATCCGGCAGATTTATGTCGCCCTATGTCTAGGGTTGCATGCAACTCCGCTTAATTATGGTAGATCTACTCTTATCACAGGGACTTTTGCTCCTCTGCTTTAAGCACATCCAATTCCTGAATTAATACCTAAGATTATTAATTCAAGGATTAAAACACATAATTAAGAACAATTCAAATAATTATCATATAAATCAAGAATAAATAACCATATCTGTCTTAGGTTTCATCCCCCTCAAGTATTTGAGGGGTTTAGTTCATAATGATAAAAGAAAACATCTCAGAAGTTATCAAATAACAAATCATAAAAGAAACCAAAAACCCCTGAAGGAATTTAGGAGAATCCTCTATGTTGATGCAGAATTTCGGCTTCTGAGATGAATCAATTGGCTTCTCCCTTCGAGTAATCCCTTGCTTCTACCTGTGGTGTGGCAGAAAGACGAGAGGAAACGAGTATAGAGGGTGTGTAAAAGTGGGAAGAAGGCCCCCTCTATGTTGCCTCATGGGATCTTTATATAGAGAAGTTTTGGGGACTCTTTCTTAGCCCCTAAGCATCCTAATTCGAGTGAAATTCGTCTTTCCCACAACTAGAACACGCCCATGTGCCACCTCCGTGTGGGTTTCGATAGAGGCCGTGTGATTTAGCACGCCCGTGTATATTGGCCGTGCTTGTCGGGACTTTGTCCGTGTGAGCTTTGTGAGGCACGCCCGTGTGGCACGGCCATGTGGCACCTCTTGGCCCGTGTGATTCGTGCATTTTGGTTCATTTTTCACCATTTTAGGCCCGTTTTCTATTCTTTTATCTTCCCTAGGCTCTCCTGAGTATAAGAAATGAAAAAGAATGGTTAAGAGCACAAATTCTCACTAATTTGATACTAATTCATCCAAAATATAGGCTAAACATGAGGTAAAAATATTTATAAATTAACGCTTATCAAATACCCCCACACTTAAGCCTTTACTTGTCCTCAAGCAAAATCTCAATCCCTAAAGGAAACCATTCTTCTTAATCTACAACCCTTATCAATAATATTTCAAATTAATCCACAGGTAGTCATACAATGAAAATTCAATCTAAAGAACATTTAGGACTCAATCACTCTAAGTTGAGAATTTTATCATTGAAAACATAAGTCCCTTCCTTCCTTCTAAGTAGTTATCTCTCCATCTTAATTAACAGGAGTTGACATCCTCACTAAAGGTTCACTCTATTCACTCGAAGTGTTTAGGGTTCAAATTTAAGGCACTCCTTAGTCAACCTGAAAAGTTATTACCATAGGCTTGCAAGAAAATCACATTTCCACCACTATAGTTTGATATGATACATTGATCAAAAGGTCTTTTCATGGTTGTAACGGGGCTTGGTTAGGGGTGTTGTCACAGGCTGCAAAAAAAAGTTAGAATCGAGATTGAACTTGAAAAATTATCTAGCTAGAAAAATCTCTATCTCTGGAACATATTTCTCAGCCAATTCTTGTGATATTATCATTTCCGCCTTGGTAGCCTTAAAATAGAAACATGCAAAAACTTTGACGAACTATTTACAATCTATAATTTACAATCGAATTTCACTGTATGTACTTTTTTTCTTTTTCTTTTTTTTTTTTAGGAACAATCCAAATAATTACAATAAATTGAACAAAACTTTACAATCTGGCAGAGAGAATAAAGCTAGATGAAAAATTCAACTCAAATCTCGACAAAAATAGGGATCAAAATAATTGAGTGAAATTCGAAAAAAATGGGTTATTCGTTAATAATTAGAGGGTGAGTCAAGGAAAAAGGTTGTTAGGCTCAACAGGGTTCACTAGGGGTTAGATTTATGTAGGAAGGCTTTTTCTGTGGAGTAAGTGGGTTACATCCTAGGTGCCTTTATCATTTCAGTATATCAAATCAATGATGTGGTCTCGACATGTATAATCGAAGCAAGTTCTAGAATAACAATTCAATATTGACTCACTCAAAGCAATAATAAAAGTGAGCACGAAGAAAATGTATGCTCAATAGGCTCAAAATCTCACCAGAATTACGGCTTTTGATGTCAATCCTGCGAATTTCAAATCTCAAGATAATACTTAAAATTAGGGAAAATAGCTTATGCAAAAATTGGGGATTCTCAAAAAAATTCAACTTATCATGCTTGATTCTCTAATGTTTTAAAGTTTGAATAGTCAAAGTACAAGCACCTATATCTTAATTCTCAATATATCAATAGAAATCATAAACTAATCAGGATAAATTCCTAATAGGAGACTGAAGATATTGCTATTAGGAAAAGTTCAGGGGTTTCAAAGATAGTATAAAAAGTGAAAGTACGTTACCCCCCACACTTAAGATGTACATTGCCCCCAATGTACAAGGAAAATATTAACAACAATAAAAGCATAAAATCATAAGATAGGGGAGGGTATGAAACTCCCTGCTTTGGATGGATTAGTGGAAGAGCTGGTAGGTTTGGCACTGTGTTCCCTTTTTCGTAGAGATTTGAGCTGTAGAGCTCCTTTGAAACTGCGAAAGAGTTTATTAGTCGTGGGAGGTTAAGATGAAGAGGGATTACTTTGTTAGGAGATAGCCGTTATGATAATAAAATAGAAAATTTACGAAAAATCAAAATAAAGAAAGATATAAGAAAATTAAAAAGCTGCAAAAGGAAAAAGAAAGACTAATATTAAAGGTTAAGATTAGTGTATACAAAGTAAAGAAAATAAAGAAAAACAAAAGATAAAATAAAATAAAATAAGATAAAAAGTAAGACTAAAATAAAATAAAAGAGGATCTAATCCTCTGGTGGGTGTCGTGGTGGTGGGACGATGCCAAGGTGATGACATATGTGCGCTAAGGTGGCGTCGATGTAATCGAGGCGCTGTTCAAAGTGGTCCAGGCGCTTGGATATGTCAACACTGGAAGCTACCGTCTGGTGTGATCGTGTAGGGCGTAGTGGCTCAGCTGGCGCATCCTCGGCTGGTGGTGGCGATGGGACATCATCAGGAATATCCTCTGGATCCTCGCCTTCTTGGACAAGACGGAAGTGAAAGTGGTCGCCACCAAGTCGTCTCTCGACCATCCTCATCGAAAGCATGCTCTGGATGCCCTGGGAGGACATCTGGCCAAGTAATGTGCAGGAGGAGGTCTGGGCTGTGGTGTTAAATAAGCCGAAGTAACGGCCTAGTCGAGTGATATATGGGCCCATGGATACGACTCCCTTTCGGTGCCTCTCGGTCTGATGCTGCATGGCGAGGGCGATGAAATATGCAAGGTCGATGGGGCGGCCATTAGCCATGCACCATAAAAAGTAGACGTCGTGTGTGTTGACGACGCCTGTGCTCTCTCGGCGGCCTGTAATAGTATGAGCAAGAAGTGCATGAATATACCTGAGAGAGGGAGGAAGAGTGGAGGCTTTGCTGATGCTAGGGTTGTATAGTTATCTTCCTGGGGCAATCTCTTTCCAGCAGTCAAAGGGTTGGATATGGATGCGCCTAGAGAGGGTAGGGAAGCTCTCCTCAGCCATAAACTGCGCGGTGTAAAGCCCGAGTGCCACACCGAACTCTGGGACGCTGAGCTGTCGAACGAGTCCTCCCAAACGAAATTGGACCGTCCGAGGATCGTCGAACCGTGTCATCACCGTCTGAAGGTGGAATGTAGCACAGAACTCGAGAGTGAGTTCAAGGTATGTGGGTTCTACGATCCGAAAGAACTAGTCCCAAGGGTCGGTGGCGAGCAGGGCCCAGACATCATCTGCCAAGCGTACTTCTGCGAGGGCACTCCAGTCAATGCATCGGCCCATCGTGATATTGCGTGCGCGCAGCAGCTGGTAACGCTCTTCCTGAGAGTCTTGTGGAAATTGAAGAAATGGGTGGCGCATCTCGGAAGTGGGCCTAGTTGAAGAGCTCCCTAGTCCTTTTCGTTTCTTAGATGCGGGGACGGCAGCTTTCTTGGCTCAGGAAGATGACATGGTATCTACAAAAATTTATTAGGAAAAGACAAATAATATAAAAGAAATGTAAATATTTAAAATAAAGAGGCTAAAGAATAAAATGAACATGTTTCTAATATGAAAATTTACCTTGGTAGTAAAATCTAATCATTTTTGAAGTTGGGGATAAAAATAAAAAAAATCTTCTATGAATGGATGTATATATACTAAACTAAATAACAATGGCATAATTATGTGCGTTTAAGTGGCCTATTTACAAGGTATATTAAGTGGCAACTAACTATGATGTTAAATGGCAGGAAATTGTGAAATGGAATCTAAAATGGCAAGCAAAATTAGAATTCTAAACTATTCTAGATTATTCTCTATTTCCTAATTCTCTAATAGCCTAAATCAATAGTACTAATAAATAAATAAAATAATAAAAGAATGTAATGAAAAAACCAAAAAATGCAGTAAAAATAAATAAATGAGAAAAAGGAAGAAAAGTAGAACCAAAATTGGTGTCACACGGTCGTGGGTACTGTTGCACGGGCGTGTGGATCATGGAAATCTAGTATGGTGGCGGTAGGAGGGCTGGGATGGTGTTTGTGGAGGTTTGGGGAAGGTTTGGGGAGAAAATCTTAGGGTTTGGGTGAAATGGGAGGGTAGAAATGGCCCTGTATATATACATTTTGGGTCGCACGGGCATGTCGCACGCCCGTGTGAGTCGTATTTAGCCCGTGTTTTTTGAAAATCGGACGTTTTGGCTTGCCACGCTCGATGAGCACGCCCGTGTATAGTTTGAGCACGGCCGTAGAGATTGGTCCTTCGTTAAACGCACAGGCGTGGTGATGTTCACACGGCTGTGGAGGTTGATCGTTCGCTAAGCGCACGGGCGTGTAATAAGGTGCACGGGCATGTGTTAATTGACAGTAGCTTCCACGGGCTTATGGCACGGGCGTGTGTTGCTATGTTTGCCCGTGTGGAAGGTGCAGGGTTGCCACGGCCATATCGCACGGCCGTGGGAGTTTATCGGAAGCCCGTGTTTTAAGGAAACGGTGCTCTGTTTGCACACGGTCTGCCCCCACGACCATGTCTCTGCTTTTTAGTATACACACGGCCTTAGGCACACCCGTGTGCCTGGCCGTGTGGTCCATATTTTCTGCAGGAAAAACGTTAGTTTATGCAATAAAATTATGAAAAAAAATTTTTTAAAAAAAAGAGAAACTTACTACGTTAGTGCTCGGGTTGCCTCCCGAGAAGCGCTTATTTAGAGTCTAAGCTCGACTCTTCCTAGAGGTGTCAAGAAGAAACGGGATGGAGCCTAAGCTCCTCCTTATTTTCTGTAAAGTTCTCACCTATATAATGTTTTAGCCTATGGCCATTTACCTTGAAAGTACCGTGGTTGGGGTGAGTTACCTCGACAGTGCCGTATGGAAAGACTTTGAGAACAGTAAACGGACCTGACCACCTTGATTTGAGTTTTCTAGGGAATAGTTTCAACCTTGAGTTGTAGAGTAGGACAAGATCACCTGTTTTGAATTGCTTGGGTCGTTTTAGCCTTTTGTCATGACGTCGCTTTACGGCTTCCTTATATAATCGTGAGTTCTCGTACGCGTTGTAGCGCCATTCATCTAGCTCGTTTAGCTGCAGAAGTCTCTTTTCACCTGCACTTTTAAGATCAAGGTTTAGAAATTTTATAGCCCAGAATGCTTTATGCTCGAGTTCAAATAGTAGATGGCAATTTTTTTTCCATAAACGAGTTTATAAGGAGATGTTCCTATGGGTGTTTTAAATGCAGTTCTGTAAGCCCATAATGCATCATCTAATTTCCTAGACCAGTCCTTCCTATTTGACTCTATTGTCTTTTCTAAGATGCGTTTTAGTTCTCTGTTCGTTACTTCGACTTGACCGCTAGTTTGTGAGTGGTAGGGGGTGGCTGTTCTGTGGTGTACTCCATATTTTCTTAGGGTTTTTTCAAATTGGGTATTGCAAAAATGTGTGCCCCTATCACTTATGATTATCCTAGGTGTTCCAAATCGAGAAAAAATTTTCTTCAGAAATCGTACTACCATTCTAGCATCATTTGTGGGTAAGGCTTGAGCTTCTACCCATTTTGACATGTAATCTACTACTACTAGTATGTACTTATTTCCGAATGAATTAGGAAAGGGTCCTATGAAATCTATACCCCATACATCGAATATTTCACATGAAAGCATATAATTTTGAGGCATTTCATTAAGTTGGGAGATATTACCTGTTCGTTGGCATTTATCAGAAGAGGTCACATACCTGTTGGCGTCTCTGAAAAGAATAGGCCAGTAAAAACCTGATTCGAGTACTTTGTGATCGGTTCTGTTTCCACTGTGATGTCCTCCTGTGGGTCCTAAGTGGCAGTGTTCCAAAATTTGATATGCCTCTATGTCATCCACGCATTTTCGTATAACCTGGTCTGCGCAAATTCGAAAAAGAAAAGGATCTTCCCAAAAGTAGTTTTTCAAATTAGCAAAGAATCGCTTCTTTTGCTGATGGGTTAGCCCTTTTGGGGTTATATTGGCTGCTAAATAATTTGCAAAATCAGCAAACCAAGGAAGTGTCGTACCTGTTAAATTTAGGAGTTGTTCCTCAGGGAACATATCGTTTATATTCTCAAGGTACCTGGGCTGTGTATTTTCTACTCTTGAGAGGTGATCTGCCGCTAAGTTTTCAGCTCCTTTCTTGTCTTTAATTTCTAAGTCGAATTCCTGTAAGAGTAAAATCCATCTTATTAAACGAGGTTTTGCGTCAGGTTTGGCTAAGAGATATCGAAGAGCTGAATGGTCAGTAAAAACGATGACTTTAGACAAGATTAATAAGATTGGAATTTATCAAAAGCAAAAATAACGGCTAGCAGTTCTTTTTCCGTGGTGGTGTAGTTGGCTTAAGCGGCTGTCAATGTTTTGCTAGCATAATAAATCGGTTGGAAATGCTTGTCTCTTCGCTGTCCAAGAACTGCACCTACGGCAAAATCACTTGCATCGCACATCAGTTCAAAAGGCAAATTCCAATCAGGTGAAATCATAATTGGCGCATTGACTAACTTGTCTTTAAGGGTGCCAAAAGACTCTAAGCATTCTTGGTCGAAGTTAAAAGGTATGTCTTTTTCTAGCAATTTAGTTAAAGGCTTAGCTATTTTAGAAAAGTCCTTAATAAATCTACGATAAAAACCGGCATGTCCTAAAAAACTTCTTATAGCCTTAACTGAACTGGGAGGGGGTAGTTTCTCAATAGTTTCAACTTTAGCTTTGTCTACCTCTATTCCTCTGTTAGAGATTTTATGTCCTAGCACAATACCTTCATGAACCAAGAAATGACATTTTTCCTAATTTAGCACTAGATTTGTCTCTTCACATCTCATCAAAACAAGCTTTAAATTATTTAGACAGTGTTGGAAAGAGTTACTAAAAACGGAGAAATCATCCATGAATACCTCCATGATATCTTCCACAAATTCGTTAAAGATAGCTAGCATGCATCGCTGAAAAGTAGCAGGAGCGTTACATAAACCAAAAGGCATTCTACGATATGCAAACGTACTGTATGGGCATGTGAACGTCATTTTTTCATGATCTTCTGGAGCTATCGAAATTTGGAAGTAACTAGAGAGGCCATCTAGGAAGCAGTAATACATGTGACCGGCTAATCTTTCTAACATTTGATCGATAAAGGGCAGAGGAAAATGATCTTTTCGTGTGGCGTCATTTAGCTTTCAGTAATCTATGCATACTCTCCATCCTGTGACTGTTTGTGTTGGCACGAGTTCTTCTTTGTCATTGGACACCACGGTTAGCCCACCTTTTTTAGGAACAACCTACACGGGGCTTACCCAAGAACTATCAGAAATAGGATAAATGATACCTGCATCAAGAAGTTTAATTACCTTGGCTTTTACGACCTCCTTCATGTTAGGATTTAATAGTCTCTGAGCTTGCACTGCTGGTTTATATTCATCTTCCATTAAAATCTTGTGGGTACAGAAAGAAGGATTAATTCCTTTGATATCTGAAATTTTCCAGGCTATGGCTTGCCTATGTTTTCTTAAAACCTGGAGCAGTTCTTCCTTTTCTCTAGATCCTAAATTTGATGCAATAATGACCGGTAAAGTTGAGTTCTCCCCTAAAAAGGCATATTCTAAGTGTTCTGGCAGTTGTTTTAACTCTAACTTAGGGGGTTCCTCAATGGAAGGTTTCTGCCTTAGCTTATCATGCATCTTTAAATTTTCATAGCTTATATGTCTGGTGATAGTTTCGCTAGAGTCTAACTCTTTTCTTACCTTCTCTGCTTCTAAGGAGGTTTCACCCTCCCACTGAATGAGACACAGTTCCAGAGTGTCGGTGATAGAGATTTCCTGTAAATTATCTTGAACATAGCGATCAATTATATCGACAAAATAACATGAATCATCTTGCTCTCTAGAAAATTTCATAGCATCATAGATTTTGAAAATCACTTCCTCTTCCCCAACTCTAAGAACTAATTTACCATCTCCAACATCAATAATAGCTCTAGCAGTGGCTAAAAATGGGCGTCCTAAAATTAAAGGTACGTCAATGTCTTTGTCCATGTCAAGCACAACAAAATCTACAGGGAATATAAATTTATCGACTTTTACTAGCACATCCTCAATGATTCCCCTAGGATACTTAACAGATCTATCGGCTAATTGAATGCTCATCCTAGTGGGTTTAGGTTCCCCTAGACCTAGTTGTTTGAACATTTTATAAGGCATGAGATTAATACTTGCACCTAAATCAGCCAATGCTTTATTGATAATTAAGCTACCAATTAAACAAGGGATAGTAAAACTCCCTGGATCCTTTAGCTTTGTTGGCAGTTTATTTTGGAGAATGGCTGAACACTCTTCGTTGAGTTCCACTGTGGCTAACTCTTCCAGCTTCCTTTTGTCGTCAGGAGTTCTTTTAGGAATTTTGCGTATTTCGGCATTTGTGAAATTGCTTCAACAAAGGGTAAGTTAATATGTAATTGTTTGAAAAGTTCAAGAAACTTACCGAATTGGGCGTCTGTTTGGTCCTTCTTTAATCTTGCTGGGTATGGGATGCGCGGTTTGTATTCTTTGAGTGTTGGAATAGCGTCATTCTTAGATTCCTCCACTTTATCTTTTGGCAGTTCGTGGGCATGCTTCTTTTCTGGTTCTGCTAGCATTTTACCATCTCTTAGGGTGATTGCTTTCACATGTTCTCTGGGATTTGGTTCAGTGTTGCTTGGAAGCCCACCCTGAGGTCTTTCCGAGATTAACTTTGCAAGCTGACCAAATTGGTTCTCGAGTCCTTGGATAGAGGCCTGTTGATTCTTTAATGCTATTTCAGTGTTTTGGAAGCGAGTTTCTGAAGCGGCCATGAATTTGGTGAACATATCTTCAAGATTCGGCTTCTTTTCCTGTTGAGGTGGTGGCTACTGAAATACCGGAGGCTGTTGTCTTTGATTTCCTTGTCCTCCTCATGAAAAATTTGGGTGATTTCTCCAACCTGCATTATAAGTGTTACTATAAGGATTATTTTGAGGTCGAGAATTATTACCCATGTAATTGGCTTGTTCGGCGTCTATGTTGTGACAGCCTTAAAACGACCCTAGTCGGAATGTGGTTTCGGGACCACAAAACCGAGGCATAAAAATAATTTAATAATTATTTTGACGCCTATTGTATATGCTAAATTATGTGTGACATTTTTGGTGTTTTAATTTAGACTTATAAATGTGAATTTCACTTAAAAGGACTTAGTTATGAACTTTGAAAGTAAACTAGCTAGATGTGTGATGACTAATAAATGTATGAAAGTAAAATGGTGGGGTTGCATGTCAAATTACCCTATTTGATTTAAGTGGCCGGCTAAACATCATCATCATGCCTTTTTGTTTGTTTTTGTTTTGTATTTTAGTGCATAGGTGTATATTATGTTTAAAATAAATTTAATTATTAAGGAAATGGGTGAAAAGAACAAAGCTTCTTCACTTGTTTTTCATTTTGCCGAGCTTTGAAATAAAAAAGGGTAGAAGAAGACTTGTAGTCGGCCATTGGGGTCTTCAAAATTAAGGTGAGTTTTCATGGAAAATTTCTTTGACATTTGTGATTTTGAGATGGATACTAAGCTCCTATTATCACCCATGTAAGAATTTCTAAGTCTATGCCATCTTTGGCATTCGGCCATGTGAGTAAGGGTGGAGAAATTGTGTTTTCTTTGATGTTTTTGTTAAATAATGCAACTTGGATGTTGTTGAGCTAGTTAGATGTGTTTTTATGAGGATTTATGGATAGATAGAATGGATTTGTATGTTTTAGCTTCCTACTTCTTCATTGCCGATTCTTAAAGGGATATTTTGGGTTAGGTTGAATAATTTGCTAAATTGAATTGGTTATTTACTGTTCTAAGTAGTCACGATAACAATTTTAGTTTGACTATTAATTTTGATATTCGGCCATATGCTTAATTTGGATAAAAATTTGAATTTACTATAAGGTGAAATTAAATAAGTGAGCATTTGGTTATGTTATGAATTTGCAAGAGGGTTTATTAGATTGAAAATACACTTAATTGTGGATTTTGCATTGTTTAAGAATGTGAGGTTAGCTTGATTTTTGTTTGATGGCCGAATGGGCTCTTTGGAATGCATGATTGATTGTTGAATTTGTTTGGATATATTAGCGTTCGGTCAAGGAATTAAGGCATGAACTTGTAATAGTTTTAAAGTGTTAGTAAGCTCGAAATATGTGTGCTAAGACCGAAGGTAGAATTAAGGGAATTATTGAGTAAATGCATGCCATTTGTAAAGTAATAGATTAATTTGTGCTTGTGGGAGTTTCTTGATTAAAGAAATGACCTAGTTGGCCATGTGCATAAAATCTTTGATGTTTGTCTTCATAATTGGTGTCTTAAGAGTGGTGTATTGATTAAAATGAATATGAAATATGTATATTGTGTTAAGACCAATGACTACTCTAAAGGGTGCCTTAGGAAATGTTATATTTTAAATATGTGAATAAGAACACTAAAGAGTGAATTTGGTATAAAATCTGCTTGGTACAGCAGCAGTAACGTGTTTTGGAAAAATCACCATAAATTGTGAGAGTTTAATTAGAGGCTGAATAAATTGTGTAATTAAAGCTTAATGAGTCTAGTTTCTTATAAAAGAAACCTTACAAGCAATTGACCTGCCAATAAAGAGATTTTTAAAGTTGTGTGAAGCAGGGTCAGAATGACTCCGGAAGCCCCTGTTCTGTTTTTAGAAAATCACCATAAATTGCATAAAAATTTTTATGAGACAAAATTTATATTCTTAGACTCCTTAATGAGTCTAGTTTCGAATAAAATTGGTGAGGACATATTTGGAATTCTGTACAAGGAGAAATTCGGTTTGTAGTATAGAGTAGTCAGTTTAATCAAACAGTGAAATAGGGAAACTTTAAGAAAATTCTGGTATTGATTGGCCAAACCAAAAATTATGAAAATTTTATGGATTGAAGATAAATGAGTCTATTTTCATGAAAAATTAATGGCACTTCATTTTGAGTTTTGTAACTCCAGTTATGAGTAAATTATTGAATGCTGCTCAGAAAATCAGCTTGTTGTGACTTATGATATGTATGTGAAATGACCGAATGTGTGTATGTGTTTGCAATGAGAAGAATATGCATGTATTATTTGACTATAAGTGAAAATGATTCATTGAGATGCTTGAATAAGGATTAATAAAGTTAAATGTTTTATTTAGCTCAAGAGCATAGAGGGACGAGTTCGGATAAAGGGAAGGCCAAAGTGGTCGAATAGCCAACTCGTAATTTCTCAGGAAAGTTCAAGGTAAGTTTTGAGTAAACGAATTTGGTATTTAAGTTAAAATGCCATGATATACATGCTGATTTTTGAAAGATGTCCCCTTGAGAAAGAAACCTTATTCATGTTTGCTATATAGCCGAATGGCTCATAGAGAAAAGGACCGAAATTGAGATTTGAAATGCATTGCTTATGTATGTTTGATCACTGGGCTGAAAGTCTAGAAAAGAAGAGTATACGTGCATGAGTTTTGAATTATATATATATGTATGATATAAAGTTGAGAAGCATGTTATATGTTGTATGCACATGAATTGATTGAATTACAAGTGAAATCTTGTTATGTGAAACTTGGCAACACGCGAATATATATGTATGAGAATTTGTGATGCGAATCCGGGATTTAAGTCCCGCTGACTATATGTGGAGACTATGTCCGGGTTAAGACCCGAAGGCTATATGCAGAGGTGATGTCCGGGTTGAGACCCGAAGGCTATATGCGGAGATTATATCCGGGGTAGAGACCCGATGGCTATGTATAGAGTTTACTCGAGCTAAAGATCTCGATGATAATGAGAGTAAAGCCTAAGACTAATGGTCTTCAAGGTAACGATCGCTAATGAATTGCGCTGAAAGTGTTAAGTTATACAGGTATGTACCCTTGGCTTATATACAAGCTGGATTTTGGACCGATTACTAAGGTCATTATGTGATTTCATCTGTGTTCATGAAATGAGATTATTAATATGGTCAAAGTACAATTGGCCTATGTGAAATGTTATGTGAATTTTTGTGACATGTGTATGTTTACGTGAGTTTACTATAAGTGAAAGCTATCTACTTTCGTATACGATGTGAATGTATATGTTTGGTTGAAGGGTGACTTACCTAAAAGAAGAGGGAAACAAAAATACGAACAACTATGCTATAATTTGATGCTTTATCAGTTATCATTGCTTAAAACTTACTAAGCATTGTAATGCTTACTCCGTTTCCCTTGTTTCCTCTGTTTTATAGATCTCAATTTTGGAAGCTACGGACTCGGGGATTGAAGCCTTAATCACCTACACTATCGCTGTTATTTTGGTACATTTGATGGTTATTTTGGATCAATGGCATGTATAGGCTGATCTCATTTTGTTGATTCAAACTACATTTTGAGTTGTAATTGTTCTAGCCATGCAAAAATGGCTTACTTAGTCTTCGAGTTGAATATATGTTTGGATGATACATGTATGGTTCAATGTTGTGGCATGATATTTAATTAGCACCCAATATGCAATGAATTTCTAATATGGTGTTCGGTTATTGAAATGTTTGATTTAGCTAAATTGTTAGTAGCCACAAGGTAGAGATTTGCTAGCATGTTTATAGAACGATTTTAAATGAGACATGATGTATTGACCGAACCGACTTACAAGTGATATATTCAACTATAGAACTCAATGAATTCATGTCTAGCTTGTAACTATGATCCTCGGTAGATTGTATTTAGATATGTAATACCTTAATACCCTATTCTGGCGACGGACAGGGGTGTAGGGTGTTACACATGTTGTGTAGATGGTCTGAATTAAACATATTTCCTGGGGCTGCATCACATTGCATCACTGGTTGAACCTGCGTAGAACCAACAAAATTATCAAATTTGTTATTCAATAGTTCTACTTGGTTAGTGAGCATAGTAACAGCATCAATATTATAAACTCCTGCGGCTTTCGTCGGCTTTGTCCTCCTGACTTGCCACTGATAGTTATTCAATGACATTTCCTCAATAAATTCGTAAGCTGCGTCTGGTGTTTTATTATTGATGGTTCCGCCTACGGCTGCATCGATCATCTGCCTAGTTGATGGGTTTAACCCATTATGGAAAGTTTGAACCTGTAGCCACAAGGGTAATCCGTAGTGAGGGCATCTTCTTAAAAGATCTTTGTACCTTTCCCAGGCATCATAAAGTGTTTCTAAATCCATCTGCACAAAGGAAGAAATATCGTTTCGTAATTTAGCAGTTTTAGCAGGGGGAAAATATTTAAGCAAAAATTTTTCAGTCATTTGGTCCCATGTGGTAATGGAGCCTCGTGGTAAAGAATTTAACCACTGTTTTGCCTTATTTCTCAAAGAAAAAGGAAATAGCCTTAGACGAATGGCGTCATCAGTAACGCCATTGATTTTAAAAGTATCACATAGCTCCAAAAAGTTTGCTAAATGGGCGTTGGGATCTTCATTCTGTAGACCATCAAATTGCACAAACTGCTGAATCATCTGAATAGTGTTAGGTTTTAGTTCAAAATTATTAGCAGCAATAGCAGGTCTAACAATGCTAGTTTGAGTACCAATCAAACTAGGTTTAGCATAATCGTACATAGTTCGAGGAGCTGCTTCTGGTTCGGCTGGTAGTGCTGGAGGTTGATGAACATGTTGATTTGCGGCCATCTCTTCAGTAAGTTCTGGCTCTTGCTCAAGTTCCTGCCCTGGATAATGTAGACTTCGTCTAAGTTCCCTACGATTTCTGCGGACTGTGGCTTCCAAATCTTCGTCAAAAAGTAGTGGTCCTGTCGGGTTGTTTCTAGTCATAAACTAGAAAAATCCTAAAAATAAAATAAAATAAAATAAAATAATTAAAAGGCAAATAAATAAATAATAAAAAATAATAATAAAAGTAAAAATAATTAAATAAATAAATAATAGCTAAAGTAATAGAAATCGAGCTTTCGTAATATTTCAGCTAGTTCCCCGGCAACGGCGCCAAAAACTTGATATCCTCGTGATAAGAAGTAATAAAATTTATAAAGAACTTGATCAAACCCAAACTAACTTATATCACGACGTTTAAAGGCAAGCGCACCTATCGATAGCAGTATAGTCTAGTGATAAGATCGAGTATCGTACCCAAGGGAACCGAAAGTACTATTACTCACTTCCTTTCTATTATTTAACCTAGAAATTAAATGGGGATTTGTTTAAAACTAAATTCTAAAATCTAAACTAAGAATAAAACAAAAGAAAAAGTAAATTGGGAAGACTTTTTAGGGAAAGCTAATTGATATGATTAATACTCAAGGGAGAATCCACCTAGACTTCACTTGTTATTATCCTCTTGAATTATATGAGTTATTTACTTGACTTGATCCGTAGAGATCCCGAATCTATGCTAAACCCTCCGTCAAGGTGAAGAGCAACTAGGCCTAAGTTGTTAATTAAAGTTCCTTTATTAATTAACTCCCTAGGTTGCATTAATTCGATCTATGGTTCCCCATATTTGGTTTGACCCTAATCCGGCAGATTTATGTCGCCCTATGTCTAGGGTTGCATGCAACTCCGCTTAATTATGGTAAATCTACTCTTATCACAGGGACTTTTGCTCCTCTGCTCTAAGCACATCCAATTCCTGAATTAATACCTAGGATTATTAATTCAAGGATTAAAACACATAATTAAGAACAATTCAAATAATTATCATATAAATCAAGAATAAATAACCAGATCTGTCTTAGGTTTCATCCCCCTCAAGTATTTGAGGGGTTTAGTTCATAATGATAAAAGAAAACATCTCAGAAGTTATCAACTAACAAATCATAAAAGAAACCAAAAGCCCCTAAAGGAATTTAGGAGAATCCTCTATGTTGATGCAGAATTTCGGCTTCTGAGATGAATCAATTGGCTTCTCCCTTCGAGTAATCCCTTGCTTCTACCTGTAGTGTGGCAGAAAGACGAGAAGAAACGAGTATAAAGGGTGTGTAAAAGTGGGAAGAAGGCCCCCTCTATGTTGCCTCATGGGATCTTTATATAGAGAAGTTTTGGGGACTCTTTCTTAGCCCCTAAGCATCCCAATTCGAGTGAAATTCGTCTTTCTCATGACTAGAACATGCCCGTGTCCCACGCCTGTGTGGGTTTCGACAGAGGCCGTGTGATTTAGCACGCCCGTGTATTTTGGCCGTGCTTGTCGGGACTTTGTCCGTGTGAGCTTTGTGAGGCACGCCCGTGTGGCACGGCCGTCTGACACCTCTTGGCCCGTGTGATTCGTGCATTTTGGTTCATTTTTCACCGTTTTGGGCCTTTTTCTATTCTTTTATCTTCCCTAGGCTCTCCTGAGTATAAAATATGAAAAAGAATGGTTAAGAGCACCAATTCTCACTAATTTGATACTAATTCATCCAAAATATAGGCTAAACATGAGGTAAAAATATGTATAAATTAACGCTTATCACCCCTTACCCGTGTTCTACGCCGAAACAGGATACGAGGCATTATCAGACTTAAACACACATACACATACATAACCGAGTCATAAATTTACATCCAAATTTAAAAATTTCATACATACTCATAATGTTTCGGGAGTGGTTAGGGACTAAACCGAGAACTTTGGAAATTTTGTCAATACTTTAAATTTTTTTGCCTAAAACAGGGGTCACACGACCGTGTGGCTTGGGACACACCCATGTGGGTAGGCTGTGTGGTCACACACGCCCGTGTCCCTACCCTGTGTAACTTTCTGTTTATGACATCATCAACCAAATGAAACCACACGGCCAAGCCACACACTCATGTGCTAGGCCCTGTGACGAATTAACTTCTCACAAAATAGGTGCAGACTTCACACGCCCTTGGCACACACCCGTGTCCAAGGACGTGCCATCCACACGGCTGAGACACACTCTCGTGTCTCGGCCTGTGTACTCATCTGCTTCCCAAAACTAAGGTGCAAGGGACACACAACCTATTAACATGCCCATGGGTCTGGCCATGTGTCAAACACGGCCTAGACATACACACATGGGCCTACCCGTGTGGACAAAAATAAGGCTATTTACCAAGTCATTTGCCACCCTGAAACACATGCACACTTACACCAATTCAAAGGCATATAACTCAATATTTTAAACCACCAAACACCAACAATCCATACATCTGCTCATCATTCACATGCTACATTAACCATGCACAAACATCACAACTTTTACATTCAAAACATGCAAACTTGTACATTCATTAAAGACCTCATCATATGATTATAACATATCCAATATTGCCAATTTCAAATGGCCTTATACAAAACGAACTTTCAACTAACATAAGCCAATATTTTTGGCCAATTCAATTATGACACATAACAAAATGACCAAGTCCCCTATACATGCCATAACTCAATATTTAAAACCAAATTACCCAAAAGATGGTTTGATAGTGTGAAGCGATCCCCCGATGAATCTCCTAATCTCGAGCTAAGCTTGGTGACATGATAAAACAAGGGAAAGGAAAGGGGGTAAGCGAGAAAGCTTAGTAAGTTTATATGCAAGTAAATAACATCTTAACCACATAATAAATATGCAAATTCATATAATGAAAGATAATAGATTTATCATTGAACTCATATAGGCTAAACTTACTCCAGCACAATCTTACCATGAGATCATCACTTATAACGTTCATACTTATGAATTTCTCGTACACACTTATACCATATCATCATACAAACACATATTTTCACATCTTTGTTCTTCTCGTTGAACACTCGAAATATTAATGTATACATGGAAAGTTTGCACATAAGTGCCACATGTATGTAGCTGAAGCTACCACTTATCACATTTCACATATATGCTCGTTCTCGAGCTAGTCACGTGTCTGCTAACACAAGCTGACGGTCAGGACGTAGCTACCCAATGCAGCTCACACAAGCTGACAGGCATCCACAACACATGTCGGAGTACCTAGCCATTGGTAGGACGTACAAGACTAGCACCCAGAATCACATAATCACATGGTCGCACATAGGTTCCCAGTGACATGTCACTCGTATCCTATTCTATTCCTAAGGTTCAATCGAGATTTTCCTCACTTATCAAAACTTTGTCAATTATGTCACAAAAAATCATTCATACATTTAATACAACATTAAAGCATTAAAAGCAAAATAAAATGATACATTATTTACATACAAACTTACCTCGGTACAAAAATAGAAAATATTGCGATTTAGTTCACAACCTTGTTCTTTCCCCGATCTAGGTTAGATACCCGTCTTTCTTGATTATCAAGCTTGAAAGTTGAAGAAACCCTAGCTATGGTCTCCTCGTGATTTTCAGCCAAGGTAGGATTAAGATGGAAAAATTTTTTACTTTATTTTCCCTTTTATTCTTTTATTAACCAAATGACTAAAATGCCCCTAAAGCCCTTCTTTAAAATTTTTCCCTTTTATGTCTATTTTTGTCCATCATGAGATATAATGGCCTAATTACTAAATAAGGACCTCTAATTAACTAATTCATTCCAATTAAGCACCCAAGGCTTCTAGAACACATGTTTTGCACTTTTTGCAATTTAGTCCTAATAATTAAATTGGACTTTCTATCGATAAAATTTCTTAATGAAATTTTCACACTTACATTCAATCATACTATATACCTTAAAATATCATCATAATAAATTTTTCTACTTTGGATTTATGGTCCTGAAACCGCTATTTCAAGTCGGCCCTAAAACGAGCTGTTACAACTCTCTCCCTTTAGGGATTTTCGTCCCGAAAATCTTACCAAAAAAAAAAAGTTTGGGTACTATTTTCTCATGGCTTCCTCAGGTTCCCACGTAGCCTCTTCTACCCCATGTATTTGCCATAGAACTTTTACTAGGGCTATACTTTTATTCCTGAATTGTTTGACTTCCCGAGCCAAAATCTTAATCGGCTCTTCGTCATATGTCATATCTGGTCGAATCTCAACTTCTATTGGAGAAATCACATGCGAAGGATTAGAATGAGATCATCGCAACATTGACACATGAAACACATTGTGAATCCTTTCCAACTCTGCTAGTTAAGCTAATCGATATGCCACTGGTCTTATTCTTTCAATAATTTCATACGGACTAATAAAGCGCAGACTTAATTTGCCTTTCTGACCAAATCTCAAAATCTTCTTCCACGGAGACACTTTCAGAAACACTTTATCACTAATTTGAAATTCGATCTCTTTCCTCTTCAAATCCACATACGAATTTTGTCGATCTGAAATGCTTTTAAACAGTCACGGATTACTTTCATTTTTTCCTTGGTTTCCTTAACCAAATCAACCCCGTGAATCTGTCTCTCACTGAGTTTGGTCCAATATAAGGGAGTTTGACATTTGCGGCCAGTTGAGGGTTAATTACTAATGATTATGAGAAGAACATATCTTTTGATGAGGGTTTGGAGTATGATCTCAAAGTTTTGATAGCTCCATAAAGGAAGTGAGTTTTTACAGTGATAAACCGTAATTTATACATATTTTAACCCCATACTTATCATAATTATTGGATGAATTACCCCTTGAATTGTGGAATTTGATGCTCCTAATCCTTTAAACTCATGTTTTATACTTAGGTGAGTATAAGGAAGTGAAAAGAACGAGAAACGGGCCAAAAACAGAGAAAATGGGAAAAAAATAAAAAATCAACACAGCCTAGAGTTCCTCACACGGGTGCACCACATGCCCGTGCCACATTAGCAGGCTTAAACATGGCCTGGGCTCTATTCACAAGGCCGTGCCACACGGACGTGTCCATGTCATGAAGAGTTTTAATTTCACACAGAAAAGGCTATTTAGGGGCTAAGAAAGGTATTCTGAAGTCTATATAAATGCCTTAGGAGCAGACTTAGAGAGGGAGCCCGACATGGAGTGTAGAAGGCCAGGAATTACTTGAAGAAAGCCGATTGATCCATCTGAGAAGTTAGGATTTACATCAAGACTGAAGATCTCCCTTTAATCCTTTCAGGAGTTTTGGGTTTTCTTTATGTTTTGTTGTTTTCTTTACTTTGAGATGAATTCTGTTATAAACATGAACTAAATCCCCAAATACCTGAGGGGGATGAAACATAAGACTAATCTGGTTATGGTTATCTGAATTATATGATAAATATTCGATTTGTTCTTAATTGTGTTTTTAATTCTTGAGTTGATATTTCAAGATATTAATTCAAGTCTAATGTGCTTATTCAGAGGAGCAAAAGTCCCTGTTTAAGAGTAGATCCAACAAAATTAAGCGGAGTTGATTACACTCCTAGACATAGGACGACGAAAATCTACCGGATTAGAGTAAAATCTAATAGGGGGATCCATGGATCGAGTTAATACAAAACTAGGGGTCTTAATTAGAAAGAGATTTCAATTAATCAACCTAGGGTTAGTTGTTCTTATTCTCGACGAAGATATTAACATAATTTAGGGATCTCTATGGATCAAGTCGAATGAAGAAATTGTCTAATTCAGAGTTAAATAACAAGTGAAGTCTAGGTGGATTCTTCTTTGGGTATTGCCTTTATCATTTAGTTTTTCCCAAAGTAATTCACCATTTTACTCTTTGTCGCGTCCTTAGTCTGTTTAGAGTTAATTAGTTTAAACAAACCCCCTCTTTATTTTTAGGCTAGATAATAGGAAGAAAGTTATTACTAGTACTTTTAGTTTCGTAGATTCGACATTCCGGTCTTGCCACTAACTATACTACTATTCGATAGGTGCGCTTACCTGTATCGTGATAATAGTTAGTTTCTAGGTATGATCAATTTTATTACTTCATCACAATCACGATCATGCAGCCTTAGTGGATAAGGCAAAGATAGCTGAGAAGGTTAAGAGCACTGAGTGCGAGAATAGGGAACAAGAGAAAAGATAGAACAAGAATAAGAGGCATTTGTATCCTTCTAGTTTTTCTCAGCGGCCTATGAAATGAGCTAGATTTGATAGAGCTCCATAGGTAGAGCCAGCTGCCAGAGTTAAATCAGTTGTTAGAGCTGAGCAGGTTCTGATATGTGGATACTGTAATAACGCCATCCAAGCGAGTGTTGAAGGAGGACTTAGGCTTGCTTTAAGTGTGGGATAGTGGGGCATAAGATCAGTAAGTGTCCTCTTATGGTTAAGCCGAAACGAGCTTTAGTTTATGGTCAAATTCTACCTCCAAGGGTGGTCAGTAGCCTGCTAAAGGTGAGGTTAGATACGAGGGGGTAATGGTGGATGTTATGGTCAGAGAGCATTGGGTAGAGGTGCAAGTTAGGCTTAGGCTACACTGCCAACCTTGGTTTATACAGTAAGGTGTCGTGAGGAAAGAGATGCTGTGGATGTATTGTAGGTACGTTTGGTATCCATACTTTGCCTTATTTTACTTTAATTGATTGTGGTTCTAAGCATTCATATGTATCTAGTAGTGTAGTGGGAAATTTGGGGATTATGGCGGAATGCACTAGTTGTGAACTTTTTGTGATTAGTACTCAGGGTCAATCTATTCGAGATAGTAATGTATATAGGAGGTGTCCGCTTAAGGTTCAAAGGTATGTTTTCACTACTAATTTGATGGAGATGTCGTTTCTAGGCATTCATATGTATCTAGTAGTGTAGTGGGAAATTTGGGGATTGTGGCAGAATGCACTAGTTGTGAACTTTTTGGGATTAGTACTCTAGGTCAATCTATTCGAGATAGTAAGGTATATAGGAGGTGTCCGCTTAAGGTTCAAAGGTATGTTTTCACTATTAATTTGATGGAGTTGTCGTTTGGAGAATTCTACTTGATTTTGGGAATGAGTTGGTTGGTAGAGCATCGGGTAGGGTTAGACTGTACGACAAAAAAGTGACCTTCAAGGTTGGAAAGGATGAGGAGGTTGTGTTGGTTGTGGAGTGTCTATATTTTTTTATCCAATAGGACCTCCGCTTTAGTACCTAAAAAGTTAATCCGTAAAGGTTGTAAAGCATATTTGGCATGTGTGCATGACATGACTAGTGTGAGTTCGGCTGTGGGGAAATTCGCACAGTAAAGGATTTTCTAAATGTTTTTTTGAGATGTAACACCCCAAATTTTATATTTCTATTTTTGTTAAGTTATGAAAAAAATATTTGTCTGCTTCAGTGGTTAAGTGTTCTGGGTGTGTGTGGGAGGTCCCAAGTTCAAGCCTTAATTGGGTTAAATTTGGCATTTTTATAAGAAAAGCTTTGACCTTGCTTAAAGGGCTTAAGTTTAATTGTTGGTAAATACTTAACAGAATGAGCCTACTGGTCTGGTGGTTAAGTGGAGTGTTAAGTTTACTTGAGGTCTTGTGTTCGAATCCCTGCATGAGCAAGGAGGTTAGCTTTTGCTCAGTGGACTGAAAGAGTTTCAGATTAGCCGAAACACTGAAGTGGTTGTGGTGTTAGTGGTTTGTGGGAGCAAAATAGGGGATTTGAGAGTTACCCAATTATTCTTTTCTCTATTGCTGCAATCCTCTGCTAGTTTTCCTCTCCATCTTTCTTTTTTTTTATTTTCTATCGTTTTCTTCCCTCCCCTCTAGCTGCCATTTTTGTTTCATTTTTCCTACCTTTTCCTTTTGTGACCGTGACTTGTTTTTTTGATACCTTTAAGCATTAATGATAAGTTTTGTTTTGGTACAGTTATCATTTAGTTCATTGTTCATTGCCTAATAGGGTCGTGATTCTTGGTTAGGAGGCTATTAAGCGGCTGTAGGATTCCAATCATTGCCGTGGAATTGCAGATTCACTGGTATTTGATCGAAGGTAAGCATGGTTGCTTTTTGGATAAAAACCTCGGTTTAGGTTCAATTGAGTTTGCATTAAAAAAGATTATTCAAGTGCTTCTTGTTCAATTATAAGTTTTGGAGTGCTCGAGGATCATTTAGGCTTCAATCAAAACCAGATGTGTATCCGGAACTCGAAAAATATGGTTCGGTGAAAAGTTGAAAAAGTAATCTGTCTATGCCATACGGGCGCGTGGTCGCTCGTGTGGTAGGCGGTGTGAGGGGAGATGGCCGTGTGATCGACGAGGCTAGGACGTGCACGAAGGACACGGCCGTGTGAGGGCTGGATAGGCTATGTTCGACATAGGGACTACACTGAATTGGGCTGTATAGTCCATACGGGTGTGTGAGTCCAAAACGGTAGTCCACATGGGCGTGTGGGATTTTGGCCAGGCCGTGTGATCTATATTGGCAAGGCCAATCTGGGATGTGTGGGCCACACGGGCATGTAGGCCGACACGGGTAGGCCACATGGGTGTGTGAGCCCATTTGTCTAAAAAGTTCTCTATGGTTGCAAGTGTAACACCCCAAACTTGGCCTAGACGTTATGGCCGAATCTGGGGTGTCACATTAAAGTGTTTTTCGAAAACCGTGTTTCCATTGAAAACCCTTCTTGTTTAAAAATTTGTATAAAACCTCAGTTTGCATTTGATCAATTCCAAGCGTGGTTTATTTAAAAGATTATTCCCTTTTTAAGATGTTATTACCTATAAAATCTTAATCGTTACAGAAGCTTAATTTAAATTAGTTGTTGTTTTGGAAGAACCTATTTCCACCTCTAGCAATTATAAAGCCATAAGTAAAATCCCAAATTTGTAATCTAGAAATTATAAAAGGCTTTATTACAAACAAAACCCAAAATAAAGTACTTGAGAGTAAATAATCCAAAACTGAAATCATAAGTAGTATGTAGCTTTCTCCGAGTCCCTCGCAGCTCCGATCCGTCTAAGGCTGGGAATTACCTGAAAGGTTAATAAACAGGGTGAGTTTGCGAAAACTTAGTGTGTAATCCCCTTATTAGAGTAACAGTCAGTAACAGAAACAGAAATAGAATCAACCTAGGCTGGAGCCCTTTAACAGAATCAGGTGGGCCTAAGCCCTATTCAATATCGGTGGCCTTTGGGCCTTAGCCCATAGTGGCCTCAGTTGGGCCAGAGCCCATATCACAAAACCAATATGATTATGCAATACGGAATTACCCATAACCAACCCTGTACACCCCCTTCCAACCCTACACTCTTGTAGGAAGATACTCGACCCGCCCATCCTTATACACCTATTGTGACACCAGTTGTGGCACCACTCATCGTTGTAACAGAGCTACTCGTGGCTTAAAAGCCTTCGTTGTAGCACCGGTTACGGCACTACTCATCGTTGCAGTAGAGCTGCTCGTGGCTTAAAAGCCTTCGTTGGATCCACAATCGTCAAGCGACTGTGCAACCCTCATATACACTTCCTCCAATCATAACCCAACCCATATGCAACATATAATCTCATGAATGCATCATAATACACATATGACATACAAATCGTACATATATCACATAGGGGCATTTTAGTCACTTTACCCTTAGGCATATCGGTCATCATCTCATCATGGCCCCAGGTACACATTCTAGCCCATTAATAATTTCATATTTATCCAGAGCATTTAAGTTACTATTATGAAATTTACAAATTTATTGGGCCTAAAAGCCTATTACATAGCCCAAGTTGGGCCCATACATTAATATGCATATCACATAGCATGCTTACGAAAGACAGTCACATTCATAGCTTAAAATAGTTTCAAAACAGTTACGTAATTCTAACCTACAAGGGTATTTCGGTAATTCTACCCTATAGGGGTATTTCGGTAATTCTACCCTATAGGGGTATTTCAGTAATCTTACACTACAAGGGTATTTCAATAATTTTACAATCTAGGGGTATTTCGGTAATTTTGTAATCCAAGGGTATTTTGGTAATTTTCCACAAATCAGAGGTATTTCGGTAATTTTACGAATTTGGGGTATTTCAGTAATTTCATATTTCGAGGGTATTTCAGTAATTTTGCAAATTATGGGTATTTCTATAATTTTGCAAAGCGGGGGTATTATTGTAATTTTGTAAACTAGGGGTGTTTTGGTAATTTTGCAAACTGAGGGTATTTCGATAATTTTGCAAATTAGGGAGGGGGTATTTTGGTAATTTTAGAAATCAAGGGTATTTTTGTAATTTCTTAACATATGGGTCTAATTACACACCTTGGCCCGTCAACGAGTCCTCGTTGGCTAAAGTGAACAGATACTATGCACCAGGTAGGATTCCAGAGAAGAGGAGGTGAGTCATTAAGACCGGTTAAGTACCAAGCTCTCTCTAGATCTAATCCTAGACACGCATATACCCATTGCCACACTTCAACCCTATGACTTGTCCACAGTCACACTTAACTGATTAATTAAGTCTTATGTCTGCTTAAACAATTATTAGATACTAGCCCAAAAGTCCACTACAAAACCCTAACGAGTCCACATACATTCATATAGCCCATCAGGCCCAATCACATTTATATGGCCCATCAGGCCCATTCATATTTATACGGCCCCTCAGGCCCAAATCTATTCCAAGCCATACAACTTATTTAATTAGCTCGTCATTTATTACCAATCTACCAATTTTTACTTATCTGGGCCCATGGGCCCGTTGGGCCCATTTGGCCTATTCTGGCCTATCAAATAAGGGTTAGAAGTACACACCTAATAGGAATCTGAAGTTTATCCACGCTCCGAACACTGCTATACCAGAAGCCTATAGTAATCGCACCCTTGACTTCCAAGGAGTGTGTTGATCAACTTCGGTCACCACCACCGTGACCTAACGGCATACAGATCAACGAATGATCCAACGCCTAACCCAACGAACACACCACAAAGCGAAAGGGATAGGCCAAGAAAGGTATGCCTACTCTCCTCATGGTTTGCTCTATTTAAAGCCATCTTCTCACCTATTCTCATGTTAGCTTCCCGATGTAGGATTCTCCATCAATCTTCTAAAACTAAAGCATTAGCAAAATAATCAACCTTTGCGTACAAAGGGATTCGAACCATAGTCCTCCCAATAACCATGTCATGCTACCACCACTAGGACACAAGCTCCTTTATGTCATAAGTCTAACACATTTAACTTTAAAGCCCGCCTACTCGCTTCCAGATTTATTTAAAAGAAAAGCCAAAATAAATTGCAATAGCTATGACTTGAACCTTGGACCCCCTTGCTTCCTTTATGGCGTCACTTCCTTGTTCCCTAAGTGGCGCCACTTTGCCACTACACCACACTCCTTTTTGTGCCTTATTTTACTTTGATTTATTTAAAAGTCATACCACTTGAGATCAGGGTTCCATTAAGGCTAAAAATCAAAATTTTTCCTATAGCCAAACTTGAACTCGGGACTTCATAGTACCCTCTAAACACTCCAAAATCACACATTTGAATTATTTAAGCCGCCTTTTAACTTATCCAAAACTCAAGGCCCAAAATTCGGGGCATTACAGCAAGGGTCTCCCAAGTCGACTGTGGACCTACTGTAGGGTCGGTAGCACTACTTAGACCCTTATATGTGTGATCTGTTTGTCTGATTTTTGTAGTAAGCATGAATATTGATTTGAATGTATGGACTATTAATTGCATAATAGCATGACATTTATTGTATGTTGCATTGCATCGGGGTAGGTTAATGATGTTTGGAGGAAGTGTTTGAAAGGCTCTTAGGCCTATTATTTGGCAGCTCAGCTGCATATTTCCGATTATGTGCCTCATTTTGGTACAACATGGTGTGTAGGGATGGATGGGTGTTCTAAACGCCACATGGTGTGTAGGGATGGGTGGGTGTTTTAAACCCCACATGGTGTGTAGGGATGGTCGGTGATGGTGTGGAGGCTGGTGGGTTGGATTTTGATTCTGTTACTGCATATTGTATCTGATATGGGCCAAGGCCCTAATGTATATCTGAGACTATATCTGTATAGGCTAAGGCCCAAACTGAATCTGTAATGGGCTCAGGCCCTAGACTGTTTATAACTGATTTCTGATGCTAAACTGTGTGAATGTTCTCTGTGGGGATTACACATTGAGTTTGTGAAAACTCATCCTTTTCTATTTAATCTATAGAAGTAATCCCCAGACTTGACGGGTCAGTGCAATGCAGGACTTGACGGTGGCCACACGTAAATTTTAGACTGTTTTCTGTTAGCTTTTAGGCTTATTATTTATTTGGGTATTTTTATGTAATTTGGACTTTATAGACTATTTGTTTTAAATTTTGGGATGTTAATTATTTTTGTGGATTACAACTTCAAACACAACAAAATACAGCTTTCAAAATAAAACTAAGGTTTTACTAAATAGAAATGATTTTCTTAAAATGAATGGTTATTAAAGCTTTTGCTAAAAAGACACGTTTTAGGACAAATCAATTAATAAGTGTTTTTTTTCGAGTTAAATTAAAACTACTGAACTGGACCCTTATTAACTTGATTACTTCGACTTCAAATTCCATTCCATGTGACATCCCCAGATTCGACCGTAACATCTAGGCCGGGTTTGGGGTGGTACATGAGAAGTTACCGAGATCACTTCTGGATAGAGAGGTCAAGTTTGGGATTGATTTACTACTAGGTACTGCTCCAATGTCCATCATTCAATGTCGAATGATGGCAAAGGAGTTAAAGAAACTTATGTTGCAACTTCAAGAATTTCTAGATAGAGGATTTATTCGACTTAGTGTGCCTCAATGGGGAGCACCAGTTATTTTTGTTAAGAAAAAAGATGGATCGATGAGGATGTGTGTGGATTACCATCAGTTGAACAAGTTGATAATGTAACAGTCCGAGCTAGGGCCTAGTTAAAATAGTAGTTTCGAGATCACAATTTCAAAGTAGAAAAGTATATTTCATGATCATTATTAAGATTATAGTATACTAGCATGATAGTGAGAAAATTTCATGAAGGAAATTTTACGAATTAGTAATTAATTTGTCCTTAAGGACTAAATTGAAGAAGTTGCAAAATTGAGTTTCTAGAAGGTTTAAGTATGAAATAGCATTAGAAAAATTAGTAGGAGTCCTTATTTGGCAATTAGACCAATTTTTGGCACTATGGAAAAAAATGCCCATGGAAGGGTAAAATTTCAAAGAAAGGCCATAAGGGCATTTTGGTCATTTGATAAATTAAAGAAATAAAAAGGGAAAAAGAAAGAAAAAAGTTTCCATCTTCTCCATGCTTGTGCCGAATTTTAAGAGTCCTTCATAGCTAGGGTTTGTTTCATTTTCAAGCTCCAAGTAAGTGACTCCAAGCCCCGTTTTTCATGTTCTTCGTATTTTTGAAAGCCTCGTAGCTTAACCTTACTATTTCTACCACTAATTTGTGCTAGGCTTTATATTAAAAAATATACCCATACATGAAATACAAGTATTTTGATGTCTAGTGGTAGATTATGAAAGTTTAAAGTGTAGTAAAGATCTTTCTCTAGGTGATTTTTCATGAAAGTCCCTAATAGGGACCAAATTGCAAAGTTAGTATACAAATTGATGAGAAATGTGGGCTGCTATGAGAACATAAAAAGCTTCGACTAGGCTTGAGAAGTCAAGAAATTAAGTGCATTTTATTTTACGAGCCTAGGGACCATTTTGCAAATATGTAAAAGTTTAGGGGTAAAATTATAAAATTTTCCAAAATGTGAATTATGGACCATTTAGCCAATGTGGGTACTAAATAAGCTAAATTTGTCATTTTAGATTAAGAAACATGAAGCCCGAACCGAAACCGGGGGAAAAATAAAGTAATGGACTAAATCGAGCACTCACCCACATGTTGGACTCGAGGTAAGTTGTATGTAATAATTTAGCCTATGCATCATTTGAATTTATGATGATGATATTCTATGTGTTTATGTCAAATTTCATGAAATTTAATTACATGAATTCTTACCAAAAGATGATGGAAACATGAAAGGAAAATTTCATGCAAGTATTAAAGATATGAAGGATATCGTAATCATGTCATGAGCATTGTTGGTACCGCGTAAGACCATGTCTAGGACATGGCATCGGCACTGAATAGAGATCCCATGTAGGACCATGTCTGGGACATGGCATTGGTATCTAGATGTGATCCCATGTAAGACCATGTCTGGGACATGGCATTGGCATCCACAAGAGGTCTCGTATAAGACCATGTCTGGGACATGGCGTCGGTACCGAGATGAGACATAGATCCCCTGTAAAACCATTCTGAGACATGGCTTGGGCATCTAAGAGAAAGATCCCGTATAAGACCATGTCTGGGACGTGGCATCGACATCGATATGAGATCCCCATGTAAGACCATATCTGGGATATGGTTTCGGCATCAGTTTGAGGTCTCATGTAAGACCATAACTGGGATATGGCTTTGGCACCTTACCATGAGAATGACACTACGTATATCCTTCGATATTCTAAAAATGTTAATAGAGAATGTATCTAAGCTATTTAGCTAACACGAAAGAGACTAAAGTTTCATGATGAGTGTTATAGGTACATTTGAGTAAGTCATGAGAAATTATGAAAATGTAAGGCATGTGAATGAGCAAAGCATGTGAATGACTAAGCAATGGGAAAGAGTAAATCACGAGAGTAAGTAAGTCTTGAATGAATATGTTATAAGAATGAGTAAGATACAAAAAGGAATAAGAAGTTATATAAACCCCATGATGCCATGTTTGAATAACTTTCCATGACTTTTATTACTATTTTATTTCATGCAAGTTACTAAGCATTTTTATGCTTACTCCCTTATTTTTCTTTCCATGTACATTTGTCGCATTAGCTCGGGGATCGCTCGAAGTCGAAGCTCGAAGTCACACTATCAAGGAATTCATTTTTGTATAGTAAAGTTAGTCTTTTTGTTGTATGGTATGTATAGGAAGTTTAGTCACTTTGGTATGTGTTATTTTGAGTAGCCAAATGTGTTGGCTATTATTATCACTTAAGTTAAGTTGTAATGGCCTTTGAAATTGGCTAATATTGTTTAAATTATATTTTATGCAATGAGAATGAAATTCATGATATGCATGATGGCATGTGAGTGCCTTAATGATGAATGCTCTTAATGTATGTTATATGTTGAATTGTGAGTTTGAAGCTGGTATGAGTTGGATGTGTTTCAGGGTGGCAAAAAGGCTTGGAAAATAGCCTATAATTGTTCACACGGATAGGCACATGGGCGTATGCCTAAGCCGTGTGTGACACACGGTCGGCCCCCATAGGCATGTCAGTAGACCGTGTGTCCCCTACATCCTAAGTAAGTAAGTCAGAATTGCACACGGGAAGAGCACATAGGTGTGTGCTCTGGTCGTGTGGATTTTCAAGTTATTCTTTGAGTAAGATTAGATTAGAGCACGGGTTATAGACACGGGTGTGTCTAGGCCGTGTGAGGGACACGGCCATAGACACGGGTGTATGCACATGCCGTGTTCAGGTCTGTAGGTTTTAAATAGAAAATAAATTCAACATGGGCCAGGGACATGGGCATGTGTGACCACACGGCCTGCCCACATGGGCGTGTCGCCCTATTTAAGGTAAAAATTTTCTAAGTGCTCGAAAGTTCCTGGATAAGTTCCGGAACACACCCGATATACGTTTTGGGCCTCGTATGCCCTTAATTAGATAGTAAGAGAATGCATGAAGGGTTTTGACATGGAATGAATTTTTATAGCTTGAGTTTACGTATTCATGTATGTTTAAGTACGGTAATGCCTCGTACCCCGTCCCGGTGTTGGACTCGGGTAAGGGGTGTTACAAATAAGAAAGAATAAATACCCATAGTCGAGGATCGATGATCTATTTGATCAGTTTCGTGGGGCTTTTATGTTTTCAAAAATTCATCTTCGTTCTGGGTATCATCACTTGAAAGTTAAGGAGGCCGATGCGTAATACCCCGATTTGAGCCTAATCAGAACAGTGGTTTTGAAACCACAATTCTGAGGTCATAAAATTATTTTAATATTATTTTCAGTGTTTGCAGTATGAGATTATGCATGTAAGAAATTTTCGTGAAAGAATTTTAGCGTTTGGTTGCTTAATTTGCAAAAAAGGACTAAATCGCATAAGATGTAAAGTTGCATTCTAATTAATTAAGTGCTTATTTAATATGATTAATTAATTGTAAAGCCCTTATGATGATATTAGACCATTGGATTAGTAAATGGACATTAATGGGTATGTATTATATGATTTATGTTATTAATTAGCTAAGGTTATTTTGGTAATTAATGAATTAAGTCATAAATTAATAAAATCAAAGAAAAAATGTTGTCATCTTCTTCATTTTACAACCAAAATAAGAAAAAGAAAAAGTGTTTATGAGCTTTCATGCATTCAGCCATTGTAAAACTTGATTGAGATATGTTTTGAGCTCGATTTTTGATGATTTCTATGTTTTTGTAATCGTTGCTTCGTATTCTAGCTAGCCTGTGCCCTAATTTTTGAATTTGTTGATGATTTTAAGAAATGCCATTGATGAATTTATGAGTTTTGTAATGTTAGATGATAAAATAAATAAGTATTGGGTGATAGATGAACATGTTTTATACAGTGATTTTTGATGAAATTGCATAAAAAGGATTAAATTGTGAAATTTGTAAATTGAGTGGTTAAAATGTGAAATAAATAAAAGATATGGGCAGCTAGGGACTCACATGATATTCGGCCAAGCTTGGGTTTAATGAGATTATGTGAATTTTGTGTATTTGTGAAATAGGGACTAAAATGTCAAAGTGTAAAATTATAGGGGCTAAAATGAAAAACGCTCATTTATATATTTATGGATGAAATTGAATGAAATGTGTAATGAAATTAATCAAATATGAATTTATATGGATCAAGAACGAAAGAAATTGGAATTAGATCGAGGGAAGTTAAAGGTTGTCGAATAATCGACTTATTTAGCCGTTCTCATTTTTGAGCTAAGTTCATATGCAAATAAATGTATTTCATTTGAATTATATATGCATGATTGTTATTGAAACATATTGAATTGCTATGGGAGTTGAATATTTGAATCTGAGAAAGTATCAACAGTGTTGTGACGTCCGAAAGTCCAGTACAAACCATAGGAATAGTATAGGATACAAATGTGGTGACATTAGGATTCTGAGATGTGATTTCATGTAAGACCATGTCTGGGACATTGGCATTTTATATGATTTCGTGTAAGACCCTGTCTGGGACAATGGCATCAATATATTATAACATGTAAAACCATATCTAGGATATGGCATTGTACGAGTTTTACGAGCACCCTGATTATCCTTGTCGATTCCAAATGGTTTAATGGGAAATGTTGAGAAGTAAATGAATATGTAAATGAGTAAACGGTTCAGGTACGTTGATGTTTATGTGATTAAGGAAAGAAAAGGTAAGTGATGTACATAGATTATGAACAAGTGAATTAGATGAGATTTATGAAGTTTGCACATATGATTGGTTATGATTTTCCATGGATGAATTGGCTTAAGCTTGTTTCATGTGTTATGTTTATTTGTGTATGGCTTACTAAGCTTTTGAAAGCTTACTTTGTGTGTTTTCATTGTTTAATAGATTGTCAAAGCTACTGTGAGCTCGGGGATCGTCAAGGATCGTCGTCACACTATCGAACGGTATTTTTGGCACTTTTGAAATTGTAAATATTAGTGTATGGCATGTATAGGCTATGGATGTTATAGTATGTTTAGTATGGTGAATCTTTCCATGTGATGTAGCTTGAGATAATGAACTTGTTTTGGTTTATGCTTGGTAATGAAACTTTATAAATGTGATGTGTACATATTAGCCTTATGAATTTGGTTATTTTGGTAAGTTTGATAAGAGTGTGAGATGTGAAAATGGTATGAATGTTGTGGTTGAATTGGTAGTGAATGGATGAGAAAGTGCTTGATTGGTTATATGTAAATTGGCATGTCTTTAGCCTATTTTTTGAATATACTTTAAATTGATAAATGAGTCTTGGATTGGTGGATGAACTTATGGAACAAATTGTGCATGTTTTGGTATGGTTTTGGTTGCCTTTGGGTCATGAATTATGCCCAGTTTGATGCTTCTAGGGATGACCCTTTTTGGGTGGCATGTTGGCCTTGTAAATGGCCTATTTTTGCCTACATTGGCAAAGACACGGGCGTGTGTCTCTGTTGTGTGACTCGAAGGTTGAATTCAAATTGAGCCTGGGCGCTCCACACAGCCTCACACATGGGCGTGTGGTAGGCTGTATGGCTAAGTTAGTATACTTTACAAGTTTGGCACGGCCGAGCACATGGTCTAGACATGGACATGTGAGGCCATTTTAAATAGGCACACGGGCTGGACACACAGGCTTGTGACTGGCCGTGTGACCAAGTCAGTAAGCTCCTTAATTTTCAGATGGCCTGGCACAGGGGCGTGTCTGGTGGCCGTGCGTATAAGTCAGTAGGTATGCCCTGGTTTTCCACGGCCTAGACACATGGGCGTGTCTAATGCTGTGTGAGGCACACGGCCTATTCACACGGGCGTGTGACCTCTGTTACTAAGAAAAATTTTAAAGTTTCAGAAAATTTTATATGTGATCGATTTAGTCCCGAACCTTATTTAAAGCTTGTGACCTCTATTACTAAGAAATATTTTAAAGTTTCAGAACATTTTATATGTGATCGGTCTAGTCCCGAACCTTCTTTAAAGTATGCTTATGGTCTCATAGACCTTTATAAGGGACATTGTGTATGTGATTGAATGATATTTGATGATGAATGAACATTGAATTATGAAATGGATGTTATAAGTTGTGTATTGTTCGGTAATGCCTCGTAACCCTAGTTCGGCGATGGATACGGGTTAGGGGTGTTACATTTGATTGGTATCAGAGCTATGGTTTAGTCATTTCTAAGACTAATGTAGTGTGTGAGAGTCTAGCTATACATGCCATATATATAAATTGTGATAGTGTGATGATTCCTGACAGCTAAAATGTGTTTTTGTATAGTAAATGGATCTCGATCGAGCCATAGCTGACGATGTTGAGAGTAATGTGGCCGGTCTCGCTCAATGTGATAAAGAATAAGATGGATGAATACGGAAGTGGATCGTAAAGTTTTCCAAAGCCGCTGATTTGACTTAGGGCTCTAGACGTTTGAAAAGAAACTTGGATTTTTGCACAACTTGAAACGAAATTGAAACCAAATAAGATAAAATGATTAAAATAAATAACTAAAATAAAATAATAAATCAAAGATTAAGGAAGTGAATAAAGAAGATAAATGAAAAGATAGAACGTGGAGTGTATAAGTCCTAAGAAGCCTTGGAAACACGAAGAATCCACAACCCCCTTCAAGTGACTCTAATTTCCCCTCCAAGATAGAAACCTTAGTAAGAAAAAGTTTGAAGATGATCCCTCCAATCTAAAAATATTGTTAAACCTTTTCTAAAAGAAACTCAAGAGAAATTCTTGAAAAGAAAAGCCCAGAGAGAACTTTTTAAACTCAAAAGAGAAATAGAATAATAATGAATTAATTGTACTGTGTACAATGCAAAGGCCTATATATAGGCTAGCTAAATAAATCTAAATAAAACTCCTAAGTATACTAGAATTCTAATTTAATCTTAAACAAGAAGTAGTTTTAAACTAAATTTTCTTGTTAACATAAAATTCCTAAATAACTTAAAATACTTAATAATTATGAAAATTTTGAAATAAAATAATAATAAAATAAAAAGAACTGATAAATAAAATATTGGGCTCATATATAATAAAAATTAAGCCTAAAACTCAAACCCAATATGAAACGTCTAGGCTTGTGAGATCAATTGGGGTTCTTGAAGTGAAATGCCTAAGCTTGTTAGCTTTTTCCATATGGGCTTGTCATCATAGATTAGAGTTTAGGCCCACTAACATAATTAGTCTCTTCTAATTCATCATTACACTAGAATTCATCATCTTGAAACGTCAACTCTTCTTCTTGAATTTTCTTCGTGATAAAGTCTTGAACCTCTAAGTTGAGTTTTGACTTTATCTATTTGGATTTGGATCTCGTAATTGGGCCTTGAGGGAAACTAAGCTCATCTTTATTATGGGCTTTGAATTGGGTTGAGTTGCTCGTATCATTCCCCCTTCCACAAAAGGATTCGTCCTCGAATCTGCAATATCAAAAGGAGAAAGATCAGCGACATTAAAAGTGGCACTAACATTATACTCACTGGGAAGGTTGACTTGATATGCATTATCATTAATGCACTTGAGTACTTGAAAAGGTCCATTACCACGTGGGTCCAATTTTGTTTTGCGTTTAGTTTGAAAACACTCTTTTCTCATGTGCACCCAAACCCAATCACTGGGTTCAAAGATAATTTGCTTGCGCCCCTTGCTAACTTTGTTGGTAGTTGCTTCATTTCTTTTAGCGATTCGTTGTCTTTCTTTTGCATGCATGGATTTCACCAATTCAGCTTTCTTCTCACCATCTAAACTAGAAATGTTTTCTATAGGCAATGGTACAAGATTAAGTACAGTTAGTGGATTAAAACCATAAACAAGTTCAAATGGAGAATAGGCAGTTGTAGAGTGAATAGATTGGTTATACACAAACTCAAGAAATGGCAAACATTCTTCCCATTTTTTAAGGTTTTTACCTACAACAGCTCGTAGTTAAGCACCTAAGACTCGATTGACTACCTTAGTTTGTCCATCAGTTTGGGGGTGACATGTAGTAGAATATAATAATTTAGTACCAAGCTTACCCCACAATATTTTGAAAAGTGGCTTAGGAACTTTACGTCTCTGTCTGATACAATAGTGAGAGGTATCCCATGTAGGCGCACCACCTCTCGAAAGAGTAAGTCAGCCATATGTGTAGCGTCATCCGTTTTGTGACAAGGAATAAAGTGAGCCATCTTTGAAAACCTATCAACAACAACAAAGATACTATCTCGACCCTTTTTGGTTCATGGTAAACCAAGAATGAAATCTATGGATAAGTCTACCCATGGCGAAGAAGGAATCGGCAAAGGAGTATAAAGTCCATGAGGCATTACCTTAGATTTTGCTTGTTTACAAGTAATACAATTAGAACATACCTTTTCAATGTCCTTTTTCATGTGCGGCCAATCAAAATGTTCATGTAGAATATCTAGTGTCTTGGCGACACCGAAGTGTCCCATTAGGCCTCCACTATGTGCCTCATGAATTAATAACTCTCTCATAGAACATTATGGAACACATAACCTATTTAGGCGAAAAAGAAACTCATATAAAACTTGTTAAAGGCACCATTCCCACAATTAGAAAAAAAAAAACATTTGCAAAACCAATATCATTTAAGTATAAATCTTTTATATGTTCAAACCCTAAGACTTCAAAATTTTATGTAGTTATCAAAGAATATCTACGAGATAATACATCAGCAACTACATTTTCTCTACCTATTTTATACTTAATTCTATATAGAAATGTCTCTATGAATTCTACCCATCGAGCGTGTCTCTTGCTTAACTTACCTTGTCCCTTTAACCATTTTAAGGATTCATGATCTGTATGGATAACAAACTCATTTGGCAGCAAGTAATGTTGCCAAACTTGTAGAGCTCAAACTAAAGCCAACAACTCCTTATCATAAGTTGAGTAGTTTAATTGCGCCCCTATCAAATTTTCACTAAAATATGTGATTGGCCTTTTTTCTTACATCAACATGGTGCCAATTCCAATACCTGAAGCATCACATTCAAGTTCAAAAGTATTAGAAAAATCAGGTAATTTAAGAATCGGAGCTAAACATAAATTATCCTTTAAAGTTTGAAAAGCCATTTCCTGAGCTTCTCCCCACTTAAAACCCACAAATTTTTTAATAATCTCAGTTAATGGAGTGGCGATAGTGGAGAAATCTTTTAAAAACATCTATAAAAACTTGATAAACCATGGAAAGATCTCACCTCGGTAATTGATGTAGGAATGGGCCACTCTCTAATTGCCTTTACTTTGTCCTCATTGACATGAATACCTTGAGCACTTACTACAAAACCTAAAAATATTAGTTTATCACAACAAAAAGTGCATTTATCAAGGCTGGCAAATAATTTTTCAGTTCGCAGAATATCCAAAACAAATTGAACATGAAAAACATGGACATCTAAGGAAGTTGAGTAAATCAAAATATCATCAAAATATACTACCACAAATTTACCCAAATAAGGTCTCAAAACATGGTTCATCAAACGCATAAAAGTACTAGGTGCATTAGTCAAACTGAAAGGCATGACTAACCATTCATATAAACCAAACTTAGTTTTAAAGGCTGTTTTCCATTCATCCCCCTCTTTCATTCGAATTTGATGGTAGTCACTTTTTAAATCAATTTTTGTAAAGATACAAGCACCATAAAGTTCATCAAACATATCATCAAGCCTTGGAATAGGATGTCTATACTTAATAGTAATTTAGTTAATTGGTTGACAATCGACGCACATTCTATAGGTACTATCTTTCTTTGGTACCAAAATTACCGACACTGCACAAGGACTTAAACTTTCACGAATGTGACCCTTCGTCAAAGGTTCATCTACTTGCTTTTGTAACTCCTTTGTCTCCTTAGATTGCTTCGATAAGATGGTCAATTTGGAATTGTTGACCCCGGTATTAAGTCAATTAGATGCTCAATACCCCTCAAAAGTGGCAATCCTTTAGGTGCTTTTTCAAAAATATCTTCATATTCCTGTAAAAGAGACACAAAAACACTAGGCAAAAAGTTGTGAATGTTAGTCAAAGATAAACAATTTTCCTAAATTAGATGATGATGTAAGGCTGTTTAGTGAGTCAGGCTCGTTGCACATCTTTTCCACTCACATAAAAATTATGAACCACTCTTTTTTTCTCACAAGAGGATGCACTCACCATTGGGTCATCATTAATTTGGCTATTTTCACTAGAGACCTCTTTTCTCTCAGCCTTTTTTGAATTTTGTGTCTTACTTCCCATAACCTCTTTACAAAACTTCATTATGTCGATTTGATCATTATGAATATCTTTCGGATTCAAAGGGGTAAAAGTGTACTTCTTTCCATGAAAAATAAAAGAATATCAATTTAATTTATCATGATGAATAACATTACGATCATACTGCCATGGTCTACCAAGTAACAAGTGGGTGGCATGCATGGGAATGACATCACACCAAAAATCATCAATGTAAGTCCTAAGTTTAGAAGTGATCAAGCACTGTTTTACCACACGAACCTCCAAACATTCGTTAAGCAATTGAAGATGGTATGGTGTAGGGTGTTTGCTACATGGCAAAGAAAGAGAATCCACAAGGTAGCTGCTCACAATGGTAGCACAACTTCTACTATCAATGATAAATGAAGAAAAGTTTACCTTTAATCAAACACCTCGAATGGAATATATTACTCAATTAAAGATCATGATCATCCTTCAATTGGATGTTGAGGGTGTGCCTTACAACTAGATAACGGCGATGAGTTAATGGTTCCACCAACTTTTCTTCATCCTAAAATTTACTGTCACCATTGACATCATTAATTAATTCAGGCATTTCTAGGTCTGTTTTATCGGAATCAGAATTATAAGCACCATCTTCTTTGATTAACAAAAGTCTTATGTTGGCACAATCACAGCTATAGTGCCCATGCCCTTTGCACTTAAAACATTCAATTTCACGAGATCTCTATTGTTTTGGTGAAGTGGTAGAAGTGGGCTGCTTAGAAGATAAAGAAGAAGGTTTTGTAGAGGCCCCATTTTCCACTCAAAAGGTTTAGTCTCATCATGTTTTGGCAGCAACTTATTAGTAGCAGAAGGAAATTTTGAATTCTTGAAAGTAGAATTAGAATTCGTACCTCAATAACATTGTGAAGTACTAAATGGACGAGATTGACGTTGTTGAACCTATTGCCCAATCTCAATTGCCTTGCGTACTGTATCTTCAAGATCAATGTAGGTTTGAAGATCAAAAACATTGGCTATCGAAACGTTCAAACCATCTACAAACCGTACCATGGTAGTCTTTTCATCTTCTTGGACATTTGCTCTATCCATAAGCATCTCCATCTCCTTAAAGTACTCATCAACAAATCGATTACCTTGAATAAGGCATTGAAGTCTCCGTTTAATATCCCTATAACAGTAAGGTGGGACAAAACATTTTCACATAATTTGTGTCAACTGTTCCCATGAATCAACATCTTGTTCATGATTTTTTTGGCGGTTCAACACAAGTTGAGTCCACCAACACAATGCATAATCTGAAAATGGCAGTATAGCTAATGAACTTTCTCCTCCTCTGGACATTTATAACAACGGAACATGATTTCCATTTTATCCTCCCAATTACAATATGCACCTGGATCATACTTTCCTTGGAATGGTGGAATGTTGAACTTTGATTTAGTGACAGAAGGATGGCCTCAACTAGAAATACCCAAAGTTTCATCAACGTGATGATATTCGTGTCTACCAATATCAGAATAAATACGAAGTTATTCATTATCCCTATCATTATCACTACACAAGCATGAGATTGTCGATTCGAAGAAGTCTCCAAACGAGCAATAGCTTGAGTTAGCAGTTAAATATGATTGGAAAGCTGACTAATGTTCTCTTGTAGTTCTATTCGACACGTAATCAAATTGGCCTCAAATGTATCACGTACCTCGTTCAATTGTAGATGTTGAAATTTTACCATGCCTACAATATTCTCCAATATAACATCTTGTTCTTTGTCATCCGATGGTATCTCATCATGGTTTTTACGTGCACGAGTGTCACAAGTCATAGTGAAAGCCTAGAAAAGCACAACGCTTCAAAATAAAAAATTAAGCAAAAGTCTTTTGAAAAGTGTTTATATTAATCAATCAGAATGTATTAGAATCAAACTATCAAATAAAACCTAATAGCATTATGAGTCCAAAATTGGCTTAGACATCAAAATGTCTATATTTTTTTTCTAAAAATTGTATGGGTAAAATTTGTTTTGAGGCTGTTTTCTAGAAATCAGTTTATAAAGTAAAAAGAACACCTAAAATGCCCAAATTTGATACCAAATGATAAAGAATAAGATGGATGAATACGGAAGCAAATCGTAAAGTTTGTCAAAGTCACGGATTTGACTTAGTGCTCTAGACGTTAAAAAAAAACTTGGATTTTGACACAACCTAAAACGAAATTGAAACCAAATAAGATAAAACGATTAAAATAAATAACTAAAATAAAATAATAAATCAAAGATTAAGGAAGCGAATAAAGAAGATAAATGAAAAGATAGAACGTGGCGTGTGGAAGTCTTAAGAATCCTTAGAAACATGAAAAATCCACAACCCTCTTCAAGCGGCTCTAATTTCCCCTCCAAGATTGAAACTTTGGCAAGAAAAAGTTTGAAGATGATCCCCACAATTTAAAAAGATTATTAAAACTTTTCTAAAAGAAACTCAAAAGAAATTCTTAAAAAGAAAAACCCCGAGAGAATCTTTTAAACTCAAAAGAGAAATAGAATAATAATGAATTAATTGTACTGTGTACAATGCAAATGCCTATATATAGGCTAGCTAAATAAATCTGAATAAAACTCCTAAGTATACTAGAATTTTAATTTAATGTTAAACAAGAAGTAGTTTTAAACTAAACTTTCTTATTAACATAAAATTCCTATATAACTTAAAATACTTAATAATTATAAAAAATTTGGAATAAAATAATAATAAAATAAAAAGAGCTGATAAATAAAATATTGAGCTCATATATAATAAAAATTAAGCCTAAAACTCAAACCCAATATGAAACGTCTAAGCTTGTGAGATCAATTGGGGTTCTTGAAGTGAAATGCCTAAGCTTGTTAGCATTTTCCACATGGGCTTGTCATCATAGATTGAGAGTTTAGGCCCACGAACATAATTAGTCTATTCTAATTCATCATTACACTAGAATTCATCATCTTGAAACTTTAACTCTTCTTCTCGAATTTTCTTCGTGATAAAATCTTGAACCACTAAGTTGAGTTTTGACTTTATCGGTTTGGATTTGGATCTTGTAATTGGGCCTTGAGGGAAACTAAACTTATCTCTATTATGGCTTTTGAATTGGGCTGAGTTGCTCGTATCACAAGGGGTAGTACCGGCTGAATCTAGGTCGATTACTAGTCACCACGAAGGAGAGGTAAAGCAAGCCTTTTTCCAAATGGTGAATGAATAGTTCACGGAGTTCGGTTGAATGAATCCTGCAATTAAACAACCTCCACCCCCACCTAATCCTACACAAGTCCTTGTTGTACCACAAGTTGTGAATCCGATACAATTGAGTAAGCCTACGATTGATAAAATTAGAAAATATGGAGCTGAAGAATTTCGGGCCACTACTGATGATGATGCTGAGAGAGTTGAGTTCTGGCTTGAGGATACGATCTGAGTGTTTGATGAAATGTCATGTAATCCTGAGGAATGTCTTAAATGTGTTGTTTCACTTCTGAGAGATACGACATATCAATGGTGGAAAACGTTGATATTTGTGGTCCCGAAAGAACAGTTTACCTGGGAATTCTTTCAGATTGAGTTCAAAAAGGAATACATTAGTCAGAGATTCCTAGATCAAAAATGCAAAGAATTTCTTAAGCTGAAACAAGGCCGTATGTCTATTACGGAATATGAGTGGGAATTTGTAAGATTGAGTCATTATGCACGGGAATGTGTCTCGACAGAAGCAATAATGTGTAAAAGATTTGAAGATGGCTTGAACGAAGATATCCGATTGTTAGTCGGGATTCTAGAAATAAAAGAGTGTTGTGCTTGTTGATTGAGCATGTAAAGCTGAAGAACTCGGGAAAGAGAAAAGAAAAGCTGATTCAGAAGCAAGAGAGGTACGAAAGAGATCATCGAGTAAGTCATTTCATTCCACATCAAAGAAATTCTGAGATAATTATAGCCGTTCAAAGGCAACTGAGGGTCATTCGAGAAGTGATCGAGTAAAGCAACATTTGAGCTTTAGAGCTCTAACCACTTCAATTGCTAGTGTTGGAAATGTCCGGTAAAATTGAACTAAGTGTAGACATTGTGGTAAAAGACATTCCGACGACTGTAGATTGAATGATTTGGCTTGTTTCAAATGTGTATCTCTAGATCATTTCATTCGTGATGGTCCTGATTTAGTTGAACAAGAGACAGTGCAGAATATGAGGTTAGGTAATACTGTAGCTAGGGGTAAACCACCTAGAAGCACCAGAAAGGGGTTAAAGATACAGTAGTGATATCCGAAGAGAGAGCACTTGCTAGAGCCTACGTTATTTGTGCTTACGAAGAAGCGTCATCTCCAGGCGTCATTACCGGTACTTTTACTCTTTATGACACTTCTGTGATTGCATTGATAGATCCAGGATCGACATATTCATATATATGCATGAACTTAGTATCCAATAAGACTTTGTCTGTAGAGTCTACTAAACTTGTGATTAGAGTATCAAACCCCTTAGGCAATTGTGTTTTGGTTGACAAAGTGTGCAAGAACTGCCTATTGATGATTCGGGGTTTCTATTTTCTGGTTGATCTGATGTTATTACCCTTTGATGAATTTGATATAATTCTGGGTATGGATTGGCTCACATTGTATGACGTGATAGTGAATTGCAAACGGAAGACTATTGATTTGAAATATTAGAATGATAAGATAATCTAGATTGAGTCTAATGATTTGAATGGGTTACCGGCTATGTTTTCTTTGAAAGCTCAGAGTTACGTGAAAAAGGGATCTGAAGCTTATTTTGTATACGTGATTGATACAAAAGTGACTGAAAAGAAAATTAAATTAGTGCCTGTTGTTTGTGAGTATCTAGATGTGTTTCTTGATGAATTACCAGGATTACCACCGATCCAAGAGGTTAAGTTTCACATTGAGCTAGTGTCGGAAACCACACCTATTTTGATAGCTCCATATAAAATGGCTCTGACAGAGTTAAAAGAATTAAAATCTCAATGGTAAGAGTTGACTGATAGAGGATTTGCACGATCGAGTTTCTCACCCTGGGGTGCTCACGTACTATTTGTGAAAAAGAAAGATGGCACGATGAGAATGTACATTGACTATTGACAGTTAAACAAAGTGATGATCAAGAATAAGTATCCTCTGCTCGGAATTGATGATTTATTTGATCAGTTGAAAGGGCTACTATGTTTTCAAAGATAGAATTGAGATTGGGATACTATCAGTTACGAGTTAAAGACTCAGACATATCGAAAACTGCATTTAGGACACAGTACAGACTTTATGAGTTTTTAGTAATGCCTTTTGGACTAATGAATACTCCTACGGTCTTTATGGATGAATTGGATTTTCATACTGTATTTAGATCGATTTTTTGTCGTATTCATTGATGACATATTGATTTATTCGTGTGAAGAATTTGAGCATGCCGAGCACTTAAGAATTGTGTTACAGACTCTGCGTGACAAGCAGTTATTTGCAAAATTTAGTAAATGTGAATTCTGGTTACACAAAGTTAGTTTTCTGGGACATATTATGTCAGCATTGGGTATTCGAGTAGATCCGAGCAAGATTTCAGCAATCCTAGATTGGAAGCCTCCGAGAAATGTGTCAGAAGTCTATAATTTTTTGGAACTTGCCGGTTATGACAGACGATTTGTAAAAGGCTTTTCGATGATTGCAACTCCTTTGACGAGATTACTTTAGAAAGATGTAAAGTTTGAATGGTCTGAAAAGTGTCAGAAAAGCTTTGATCAGTTGAAAGCCCTATTGACTGAGGCTCCAGTGTTAGTACAGCTAGAATCAGGAAAAGAGTTTGTGATTTATAGTGATGCTTCGTTGAATGGTTTGGGCTGCATTTTGATGCAAGAAGGCAAAGTCATAGCCTATGCCTCGAGACAATTGAAGCCGCGTGAGAAGAATTACCTGACGCATGATTTAGAGTTAGCAGCTATTGTGTTTGCGTTAAAGATTTGGTGCCACTATCTATTCGGTGAAAAATGTCATTTTTATTCAAATCAAAAGAGTTTAAAATATTTGACGACTCAGAAAGATTTGAATTTGCAATAGCAGAGATGGTTAGAATTACTAAAAGACTATGACTTAGTTATTGACTATCATCCGAGAAAAGAAAATGTCGTTGCTAATGCTTTGAGTCAGAAATCTTTGTTTGCTCTACGTGCGATGAATGTTTAGTTGGCTTTAACTGATGATGTTTCGATTATAGATGAGTTGAAAGCGAGACCGTTATCTTTACAGCAGATATGTGATGCCCAGAAAGTTGACAATGAAATGTTAATGAAAAGAGGTCAATGTGATTCGAATTCTGATTCTAAATTTAGAGTTTATGTTGATGATTGTTTGAGATTCCGACACCAAATTTATGTTTTGAGAACTTCAGAGTTAATTCAGATGATTTTGAATGAAGTACATATCAGTCACTTATCTGTTCATCCAAGAAGTATGAAAATGTATAATGATCTGAAACAACTTTACTGGTGGCCTAGTATGAAACAAGACATCTCAGATTTTGTTTCAAAATGTTTGATTTGTCAGCAAGTCAAAGATGAACATCAGGTACCATCCAGTCTGTTACAGCCGATTATGATTCCCAAATGGAAATGGAATAGAGTGACTATGGACTTTGTTTCGGGTTTGCCCATATCTTCAGGAAAGAAAGATGCAATTTAGGTTATGGTTGATAGACTAACGAAAACAACTCATTTCATTCTGGTACGATCAGACTACTCGCTAGATAAGTTAGCTGAGTTATACATTTCTGATGTTGTAAGATTGCACGGGGTACCACTATCATTGTCTCGGATAGAGATCTAAGATTTACTTCGCGATTTTGGAAGAAACTGCAAGAGACTTTAGGTACGAAAATACATTTCAGTACTACTTTTCACCCGTAAACGGATTGTCAAGCCGAGCGAGTCATTCAGACACTCCAAGGTATATTGAGATGCTGTATCCTTGAGTTTGAAGGTACGTGGGAACAGTATTTGCCATTGATTGAATTCGCGTATAATAATAGCTTTCAATTAAGAATTAAAATGGCGCTGTAAAAAGCTTTATATGGTCACAAATGCCAAACACCTTTGTATTGAGCTTAGCGAGAATAGGATTCACAGAGTCATTTGATAAAAGAGACTAATCAAAAAAGAAAAGTAGTTCGTAATAGCCTGAAAGCAGCATCAGATCATCAAAAATTATCCTTAGACTTGAAATGAAAAGATATTGAGTTAAAGATTGGTGATAAAGTGTTTTTGAAAGTGTCTTCATGGAAGAAAATATTTAGATTTGGCAGAAAATGAAAGTTGAGTCTGAGGTTTACCGGGCCGTATGAGATTATCGAGCGTATTGGGTTGGTTGCTTATAGATTATCTTTGCCACCTGAGTTAGAAAAGATTCATAATGTATTTCACGTATCGATGCTATGACGATACAAATCCAATCCCTCGCATGTGATTTCTTCGTCTGAGATTGAAATTCAGTCTGATATGACTTACGATGAAGAACCGATCCGAATTTTAGCTCGCGAGGTCAAAGAATTGAGAAATAAGAAAATCGCTTTAGTGAAAGTCTTATGGCATTGAAAAAAGGTTCAAGAAGCTACGTGGGAGCCCGAGGATGCTATGAGAGAACAACACTCTAACCTATTCACTGGTAAGATTTTCGGGGATGAAAATCCCTTAGGGAGAGAGTTGTAACAGCTCAGTTTGAGCCTAACCTGAACAGTGGTTTCAGAACCTCAAATCTAAGGGTGTAAAATTATTTTAATATAATTTTTGGTGTTTACAGTATGATGTGTGAAATTTTCGTGAAAGAATTTTAGCGTTTGGTTGTTTAATTTGCAAAAAAAGACTAAATCCCAAAAGATGCAAAAGTTGCATTCTAAGTGATTAAGTGTTTATTTGATATGATTAATTAATTGTAAAGCCCTTATGATGATATTAGACCATTGGATTAGTAAATGGAAATTAATGGGTATATATTATATGATTTATGTTATTAATTAACTAAGGTTATTTTGGTAATTAATGAATTAAGTCATAAATTAATAAAACCAAAGTAAAAATGTTGTCATCTTCTTCATTTTACAACCTAAATAAGAAAAAGAAAATGGGTTTATGAGCTTTCATGCATTCGACTATTGTAAAACTTGATTGAGGTATGTTTTGAGCTCGATTTTTTATGATTTCTATGTTTTTGTAATTGTTGCTTCGTATTCTAACTAGCCCGTGCCCTAGTTTTTGAATTTTTTTGATGATTTTAAGAAATGCCATTGATGAATTTATGAGTTTTGTGATGTTAGATGATAAAAAAATAAGTATTGGGTGATAGATGAACATGTTTTATAAAGTGATTTTTGATGAAATTGTAGAAAGAGGATTAAATTGTGAAATTTGTGAATTGAGTGGTTAAAATGTAAAATAAATAAAAGATATGGGCCGCTAGGGACTCATATGATATCCAGCCAAGCTTAAGTTTAATGAGATTATGTGAATTTAGTATATTTGTGAAATAGGGACTAAAATGTCAAAGTGTGAAATTATAAAGGCTAAAATGCAAAAATGCTCATTTATGTATTTGTGGATGAAATTGAATGAAATGTGTAATCAAATTAGTCAAATTTGAATTTATATAGATTAAGAACGAAAGAAATCGGAATTAGATCGAGGAAAGTCAAAGGTTGTCGAATAATCGACTCATTTAGCCGTTCTCATTTTCAAGCTAAGCTCATATGCAAATAAATGTATTTCATTTGAATTATATATGCATGATTGTTATTGAAACATATTGAATTGCTATGGGAGCTGGATATTTGAATATGAGAAAGTATCGACAGTGTTATGACGTCCGAAAGTCCCATAGGAATAGTATAGAATACAAATGTCATGACATTAGGATTTCGAGATGTGATTTCATGTAAGACCATGTCTGGGACATTGGCATTGATCCGAGATTACGTGTAAGACCATGTGTGGGACATTGGCATCGTATATGATTTCGTATAAAACCCTGATTAGGACAGTGGCATCGATATATTATAACATGGAAGACCATATCTAGGATATGGCATTGTACGAGTTTTACGAGCTATCTGAGTCTTCTTGTCGATTCCAAACAGTTCAATGGGCAATGTTGAGAAGTATATGAATATGTAAATGAGTAACCAATTTAGGTACGTTGATGCTTATGTGATTAAGGAAAGAAAAGGTAAGTGATGTACATGGATTATGGACAAGTGAATTTGATGAGATTTATGAAGTTTGCACATCTGATTGGTTATGATTTTCCATGGATGAATTGGCTTAAGCTTGTTTCATGTGTTATGTTTATTTGTGTATGGCTTACTAAGCTTTTGAAAGCTTACTTTGTTTGTTTTCATTGTCTTATAGATTATCAAAGCTACCGTGAGCTCGGGGATTGTCAAGGATCATCGTCACACTATTGAACGATATTTTTGGCACTTTTGAAATTGTAAATATTATTGTATGGCATGTATAGGCTAGGGATGTTATGGTATGTTTAGTATGGTGAATCTTGCTATGTGATGTGGCTTGAGATAATGAACTTGTTTTGGTTTATGCTTGGTAATCAAACTTTATAAATGTTATGTGTACATATTGGCCTTATTAATTTGGCCATTTTGGTATGTTTGATAAGAGCTTGAGATGTGAAAATGGTATGAATGTTGTGGTTGAATTAGTAGTGAATGGATGAGAAAATGCTTGATTGGTTATGTGTAAATTGGTATGTCTTTAGCCCATGTTTTTAGTATGCTTTAAATTAATAAATAAGTCTTGGATTGGTTAATGAACTTATGGAACAAATTATGCATGTTTTGGTATGGTTTTGGTTCCCTTTAGGTCATGAATTATGCTTGGTTTGATGCTTGTAGGGATGACCCTTTTTGGGTGGCTTGTTGGCCTTGTAAATGACCTATTTTTGTCCACACGGGTAGAGACACAGGCGTATTCTCTACCATGTGACTTAAAGGTTCAATTCGAATTGAGCCTAGGCGCTCCATACGGCCTCACACACGGGCGTATGGTAGGCCGTGTGGCTAAGTCAATATACTCTACAAGTTTGGCACGACTAAACACATGATCCAGACACAGGCGTGTGAGGCCATTTCGAATAGGCACACGGGTTGGACACACGGGCGTGTGACTGGCCGTGTGACCAAGTCAGTAAGCTCCCTAATTTTCACACGACTTGGCAGAAAGGCATGTCTGGTGGCCGTGTGTATATGTCAGTAGGTATTCCCTATTTTTCCATGGCCTAGACACACGATCGTGTTTAATGCCGTGTAAGGCACACGGCCTATTCACACAGGCGTGTGACCTCTTTTACTAAGAAAAATTTTAAAGTTTGAAAAAATATTGCATGTGATTGGTTTAGTCCCGAACATTCTTTAAAGCATGCTTAAGGTCTCATAGACCTTTGTAACGGACATTATGTATGTAATTGAATGATATTTGATGATGAATGATGAAATGGACATTGTTCGATAATGCCTCGTAACCCTAATCCGACGACGGATACGGGTTAGGGGTGTTACACAATGTACATAAGACTGTTTCCAAGATTCGTTATGGTTATTATGAGTTCCTTGTTATGCCCTTCAAATTGACTAATGCTCCAGTAGCATTTATGGATATCAAGAATCGAGTTTTTCAACCATATTTGGATTAGTTCATCGTTGTGTTTATCGATGACATTTTAGTTTATTTTAAGACTATGGAGGAGAATGATAAGCATCTTCATACGATTCTTCAAATTCTTCAGGAAAAAGAATTGTATGTTAAGCTAAGTAAATATGAGTTCTGGTTGGGTGAGGTTATGTTTTTTGGGCATATGGTTTTTGCCGAGGGTATTCGAGTCGATCCTAAGAAGATAGAGGCTATTTTGGATTGGAAGCAGCCTCGAAATGTGACTGAGCTTCAGAGTTTTTTGAGTTTGGTAAGATATTATCAAAGGTTTGTAGAGGGGTTTTCTTTAATTGTAGCACATTTGATTAAGCTGCTACACAAGAATATTCCATTTGTTTGGGCTATTGAGTAGCAAGCGAGCTTTGAGAAGCTCAAGTTGGTTTTGATTCATGCACCAATTTTGATTTAGCTTGAGCCCTGGAAAGAGTTCATGAGTTATAGTGATGCTTCACATATTGGTTCGGGGTGTCTATTGATGTAAGAAGGTAAAGTTGTTGCTTATGCATTTAGACAACTTAATAAGCACGAGGGTAATTATCCAACTCATGAACTTGAGCTTGCTGTGGTTGTTTTTGAACTAAGATTTGTAGGCATTACTTATATGGTTAGAGATGTAGCATTTACACTGAACATCAGAGTCTGAAGTACCTCCTCACTTAGGAAGAGATGAATATTAGGTTGCATCGGTGGATCAATTTGCTTAAGTATTATGATTGTTTGATTGAGTATCACCCTGGTAAGGCCAATATGGTGACCAATTCTTTTATTTGGAGATCTATGTCTAATTTGAGGGCGATGTTTGCTCTTTTAAGTTTGTTTAATGATCGTGGAATTCTAGCTAAGTTACAAGTTAAGCCGTCTTGGTTAAATGAGATTAAGAGTAAAGAACTTTCAGATGAGTATCTGATTAGTCAGGTTTAGCGGTGAGATGATGTTAAGAATTCAAATTTTGTGTATAATGATGATGGGATTTTATGATTTAGGGGTCGTATTTGTGTGCCTAAGTATGTGGATTTGAGACAATCTATTTTGCGATAAGGGGTGTGTGTCTAAGGCCGCTTTCGATAGACAAAAGTCTTATGCGAACCATAAAAGGTGGGAGATTGAGTATAAGGTAAGGGATCAAGTTTTTCTTAAAGTGTTTCCCAGGAAAAAGATTTTCAGGTTTGGTCGTAAGGGATAGTTAAGCCCTCGATTTATTGGGTTGTATCGGGTTTTGAGGCATATGGGGCCAATTGCTTATCAACTTTAGTCACTCTGGAGTTAGGTCACATCCATAACATCTTTCACGTGTATATGTTGAAATGTTATCGATCTGATCCATTGCATGTGGTTCCAATGAAAGAGGTTGAGTTAAGGCCAGATTTGTCTTTTGAGGAGGAGTTAATACAGATTTTGGATCATAAGATTAAAGTCTTGAGAATAAAAACCATTCCTCTGGGTTAAGTACTTTGGTAGAATCAAGGGTCCAAGGAAGCTAAGTAGGAGCCTAAGGACTTGATACGTCAACTGTACACTCATCTTTTTGAGTCAAATAAATTTCAAGGCCGAAATTTCTTTTAGGAGGGAAGAGTTGTAATGCCCCAAATTTTTTATTTTTGAAAGGTATTTGTTTGCAAAATAATTTGCTTTAGTGTCGTGGTTAAGTGCTTGGAAAGTATGCTTTGGGTCCCAAGTTTGATTCCATTGTTTTAGGATTTTTTGTTATTTTTGGCTTTAAGTTATGCTTGAGCCCTAGGGTTTAAATTAATTAATTTGTGGGGTTATGAAAATGAGGAGCCTAATAGTTCAATGGTTAACCTTTTAGCATACTTTGGGTTAAAAATAGTTGTTATTTTTCTTGTTTGCTATTTGTTAGAAGTTAAGTTCTTTTTAAATTGTAAAAGCTAGATGGCTAGATCATTATAGGATATTTTATCTTTTTTAAATTTAATTCTTTAAGTTATCACAATAAAGCCAAATCCCTAAATTTGCTCCTAGTTTCAACCGTTCAACTACTCCTCCTGTACATTCCACTTTCTTTTCTAATTTCCCAAGTCTACAAACTTTTCGCTTTTTTATTTTTACTTTTGATTCGGTGATATAGCACTTCTTTCTTGCTTGGCCTTTTCTTTGTTTCTTTCTTTAGAAGTTTACTTATTACGTCAATAAGCTGCTGTTGGATCTGCATGGGTTGTGTTAAAGGAATTGTTCACGTAAGTTCGTGCTATTTTTTATTGTTATTGTTTGATTCTGCTCAGTTTTCCTTAGTGGAACTTTAACAATTATATTCTCCAGTATGTTTTAATTAGTAAGTAAGGCCTTGATAAATGCATGATTGTTTTGGTAAAAATCTGACACAAATGTGTATCTGCTTCAGTGGCTAAGTGTTCTGGGTGTGTGTATAAGGTCTTGGGTTCAAGCCTTACCTTGGAAAATTTTGGATATTATTGGATTTAAGCCCCATCTTTGATCAGTGGGCTTATATTAAAATTTTGATAAATTCATATCAGAATGAGCCTGCTGGTTCGAGTGGTAAGGGAGTTGATGTGTCGGAGGTCCTATGTTCGAGTCCCTGCGTGAGCAAGGATGTTATACTTATTTTTGCTCGGTTATGCGTTAGAGTTTCAGTAGAGTTGGAATTCTGAGGCGGTTAAGAGTCAGTGGGGGAGTTGGAGAAAATCTGGGGATTTGCTATATCTATTCATTATTTTTGTTTTTTCCAACTTTTTTTGTCTCTCTTCCTTTCTCCCATGCTAACATTTTCTACACTCTCATTTTGTCAAAATTTCCTCTCTTAATTGTGGTTTTTGGGTTCTCGGTTCTACCATTCACTTTTGAAGGTAATGGTTGTCGTTGTGTTAGGGGGAGCTTTCCTCTTTTTCTTTTCCCTTGGGTTCAAGGTTTGATTAATTCGGTAACCATTTTGGTAGGTGCACTTGTGGAAAATCAAGACCCATCGGTACTATAGCAGAGGTATGAGGTTGCAATTGTCTAAGGTAAGTCTTTGGATCACTTGAGTGCAATTTTCTGTTGCGGTTTCGAGTTCTAGCCAAGACAGCATCTCAGTTGGATTCACTAATTAAAGTAATTATGGATGTTTCTGTGGTTAATATTAGGTGCTGTTCACTTCAAGGTCGCTTTAGCATCAAAATCGTACCAGGTTTGCACCTGAAACGTGAAAAATTGAGTTTCAACAGAAGCTAAAAATGGCCACTGTCGTTGCTTCACGGGTGTGTGGCCAGCCGTATGGATGGCCGTAAGGTCGACAAAGGCATGGCCGTACGAAACACACAGCCGTGGATGGCTGGAGTGTGGCTGTGTAGGCTGCACGAGCTAATCCAAGTTGGGCTTATGGGCCCACACAACAATACCACACGAGCGTCTGGCTTTTTAGGCCAGGGCGTGTGGGCCACATGGGCAAGGCCAATCATGGCCTGTGGGCCACACTGGCGTGGGGGCCCAGACGAGCATGTGGGCCCATATTTCTATAATTTTCCCTAGGGTCGCACGAGTTACTTAGATCAATTGTGGTTGTGTTGTAGGGTTGGTAAGGGCTAATAAAACCCTATTTTTTGTGTTATGATATTCTGATAGGCTGAACTAAATACGATACTAAGTGTATGCCTGACTGCTCTCCAATTATGTATATCTGTACTGTATATAAGCATATTGAGAATTTTAATCTGCTATATCTGTATCTAATTTTTGCATCTGTGTATTGGGGTGAGATTTGTATATGTGGAGGAAGTGTTCTGATTGACAATGTATCTAATTTTTGCATCTGTGTATTGGGGTGAGATTTGTATATGTGGAGGAAGTGTTCTGATTGACAATCATTGCCTATATTCTTGGCTGCACATTATCTAATATGTGTCGTAATGGCACGATATGGTGTGTAAGGTTGGGTGAGTGTTTTTAACCCCACATGATGTGATGGGATGGTTGGAGTTGGTGTGTAGAGGATAGGGGTAGGATTCTTATTATCTGATCTGTAAATCTGATTTTGTTTACTGGATCTGAAGTGGGCGTAGGCCCGAATCTGTATATGACTGTTTATGTGATAATTTGTATGTTTGGATGCTTAATTTTGTTGGGTTACACACTGAGTTTACGTAAACTCACCTCTGTTTGTCTGTTCTGCTCAGGTAATCTACAGAGTTAGGTGGATTGGTGTGACAAAGACTTAGCGATGACCACCTAACCGTAAACTATTTAAACTTGGTTGTTTATGATTTTGGTTTTTCATTCGAGAGTTTGTAATTTCTTGGACTCTTTGGATTTTATAGTTTTTAACTATTGAATTTTGGTTTGTTAATAGTTGCTTGCCTTAATAAATGATTTTACGAAATCGACGATTTTTACGCAAACAAAGGTTTTTGAAAAGTAAGAACTGTTTTTTTTTAAATACAACGTTTTTCGTAAGCTTCTGCAATAAAACACGTTTTAAAGCAAATCGATTAATTGGATAGACGTTTGACAATGGATAAAAGTAAATAGGAGTTGAAAATCTGAATTGGTTTTTAAACGAATAGATTTGGTTTTCTAAACCTGTTCTTGTGACATCTCCAAATTCGACCATAATGTCTAGGCCAGGTTTAGGGTGTTACATTTAGTTGTATTAGAGCCAGGTTGTAAAACTCGGGCTGTGAATTTTGGGTTCCAAAATTGTGGTCTAAAATGAATTAGTTTTCAAGTATTTTGAATAATTTGAGAAAATGTATGGTACACCGAGTCTTCGGCGCCGGTCCTGTAAGTATTTCTAAAACTTAGTTTGAGCTACTCCGAAACACTGTATATAAGTACCTTCTGAAACTGTACAGAGTTAGCTAGAGACTGAAACCTCTGCAAATAAATTCTGAACTTCTGATAATTTATGCATAAAACATCTATTAATAAATAATGTAATTGATGCATAAAACTTTTTATTGTAGATAAATACAAATTATATAATGAGCACTCATGGAACTCATGGACGCAATATTTAAGGCTGTGGTAGAGGTCGTAAGGGAGCCTGAGCTAAGTCTTCTTCTCTAGGTAGTATACCGAACTTAGATACGATTGAGACGCCAGTTTTGCCTGCTATTGAGACTAGGTCTCAAAGTCACTTGGCTGGGGACGACACACTGTGCCAAGCCATGCGAGGATTTTGGAGAGGGTCGCTGGACCCCATTCTGGAGCTTAGGGCTGAGGGTCGGTAACTGAACGACTCTGGTCTAATGGTGCTGAGTTGTTTAGGGGTGTCATTGAAGTCGCCTCTAATGTGGCCGAGTATTGGTTGGAGGCCACTGAAAGGATCATGAATGATCTAGACTGTACTCTCGAGCAAAAACTGAAAGGTGCAATTTCTTTGCTTTGCGATGAGGCTTATCAGTGGTGGGTGACGGTTAAGAAGGGTACTTAGCCTAATCATCTAAATTGGGATTTCTTTAAGACCAACTTTCAGAGTAAGTTATGTGAAGGAGAGTTATGTGGATGCTCGTAGGCGTGATTTCATGAATCTCACGCAAGGCAATAGATTTATAGTCGAGTATGAGACCGAGTTTCTGAGGCTAAGCCGCTACGTTCCAGGCATGGTGGCATCTGAGTATGGAAGGTGTGTCCAGTTTGAGGTTGGTTTGAGGGATAATCTGAGAGTACTGATTGCTCTACAAAGAGAGCGAGAGTTAGCAGTTTTGGTTGAGAAGGCAAAGATCACCGAGGATGTTAAGCGCGTGGAGGGACAAAATAAGGACCGTAAGAGAGGTAAGAATAAGAGGGATTTGAAGCCCTCTAGTTCTGTTTAGAGGCCTAAGAAAAGGGCCAGACTTGATGGGCTGGTTAAAGTAGGAGCTCCTGTTACTCCTACTGGGTTACAATAATATGGTAATTGTGATCGGCGCCATCTGGGCAAGTGTTGGAGGAGGATAGGGGCATGTCTGAAGTGTGGGTCTTTGAAGCACCGCATTAAAGAGTGTCCGTAATGAGCTGATCAGATGCAAGCTTCAAAAGCAGCTACTGTACAGTCTCAGAGGGTAGTCCAGTAACCACCTAGGGGCCGTGGACCGACTAGGGGTGGAAATGGTATGGGTCGTGGGCAGAGAGCACCACGTAGAAGTGTTGGTCAGACTGAGGCGAAGCAGCTTGTGTTGGTTTATGCTGCTCAACACCGAGAGGATAGGGACGCTCTAGATGTTATCACCGGTACATTCTTAATTTTTGATGTATCTTATACTGCTTTGATGAACATAAGCTCTACACATTCCCATGTAGCTAGTACTATATCAGAGAACCTGGGAATATCTGTTGAGAGTACTTCTAATGAGGTTACGGTACTGAGTCCGTTGGGGTAGTCTGTTCTAGTTAGTCAACTATTTATGGACGTTCCGTTAGAGGTGCAATGGGCTGTATTTATGGCAAACCTGATGGAGTTACCTTTTAGGGAGTTTGATCTAACTCTAGGTATGGATTGTTGGTTAAGCATCAAGTTAATTTGTTTTGCACGACTAAGAGGGTTGTTTTGAGAACTGAGGATGATAAGGTGGTTGTGATCGGTGAGCGTTGAGATTATCTGTCCAATGTGATCTCCGCTCTTGTGGCTAAAAAATTGGTGTGAAAAGGGTGTGATGCGTACTTGGATTACTTCAGTAGTTCTGCTTTTGGAGGCTTTGCTATCAAGGATATTAGAACTGTAAGCGATTTTTTAGATGTCTTTCTTGAGGAGTTATCAGGTTTACCTTCAAATCGAGAGGTTGAGTTTGGGATTGAGCTTCTACCGGTTACAGCTCTGGTGTCCATCGCTCCCTATTGAATGGCACCAAAGGAGCTTACAAAGCTTAAGGCTCGACTTCAAGAGCTATTGGATCGTTGTTTCATTCACCTTAGTGTGTCTCCTTAGGGAGCACCGGTTCTGTTTGTGAAGAAAAATGATGGCACGATGAGAATGTGCATCAATTATCGGCAACTGGATAAGTTAACAGTGAAGAATAAGTATCCACTTCTGAGGATCGATGATTTGTTTGATCAGTTCTGAGGGGTTTCTGTGTTTTCGAAAATTGATCTTCGTTTTGGATATCACCAGTTGAGGGTTAAGGAGGTGGATGTTCACAAGAATGCATTTAGGACTCGTTATGGATATTATGAGTTCCTAGTTATGCCTTTTAGTCTAACGCATGCTCTAGCTGCATTCATGGATCTGATGAACCGAGTGTTTTAGCCATATCTGGATCAGTTTGTCATAGTCTTCATTGATGATATTCTAGTATACACTAAGACTGAGGATGAGCACGATGAGCATCTTAGAGTAGTGCTTTAGATACTCCGTGAAAAATAGCTCTACACTAAGTTGAGCAAGTGTGAGTTTGGGTTGCGTGAAGTGACTTTTCTAGGGCATGTGGTTTCTATTGAGGCGATTCGAGCCGAACCTAGAAAGATTGAGGCTATGCTTGATTGGAAACAGCCTAAGAACGTGTCTAAAATCTGTAGTTTTCTGGGTCTGACAGGATATTACTGGTGTTTTCTTGAGCGATTCTCTTTCATTGCGACACCTTTGACTAAGCTTTTGCACAAGGGTGTTCCTTTTGTTTGGATTGGTGCGTATCAATAGAGCTTTGAGAAGCTCAAGTCTGTTCTGACCAAGGCTCCTATTTTAATCTAGCCTGAATCTGGTAAGGAGTTTGTGGTATACAGTAATGCATCGCACGTTGGTTTGGGATGTGTGTTGATACAAGGTGGTAAAGTTGTGGCTTATGTGTCCCATTAGCTTAGACACATGAAGGGAATTATTCAAAGCATGATCTTGAGTTGGCTGTTGTGGTTTTTGCATTAAAAATCTAGAGGCACTATCTGTATTGTGAGAGGTGTATTATCTATACTGATCACAAGAGCCTCAAGTATCTCCTTACCCGAAAGGAGTTGAATCTTAGGCAGCATCATTGGATTGAGTTGCTAAAAGATTATGATTGCATGATAGAGTATCATCTTGGTAAGGACAATGTGGTAGCCGATGCTCTAAGTCATAGAGTGATGATTGATCTGAGGGTGATGTTTGCTTGCCTTAGTCTGTTCGATGATGGGAGTTTGTTAGCTGAGTTACATGTCAAGCCGACTTGAATTGATCAGATTTGAGATAATCAGTTGAAGGATGAGTTACTAAGTTTGCAATCTCATCAAGTTGAGAGTGGCAGTATTTTGGATTTTGGGTTGAATAATGATGGGGTACTACATTTTCGTGGTCGGATTTGTGTGTCGAATGATTCAGATTTGAGACAGTCAATTTTGAGGGAGGCGCATAGTAGCCCTTATGCTTTGCAGCTCGGTAGTAATAAAATGTACCGCGGTCTTCATGAATAGTGCTGATGGCCGGGTTTGAAGCGTAAGGTTACGAATTTATTTGCTTGCTAGCAAGTTAAGGCTGAGCACCAATTGCCTTCAGGTTTGTTACATCCAGTTAAGACCTCTTTATGGAAATAGGATCGAGTGTCGATAGACTTTGTTAGTGGGTTGCCCTCGACACCCATTAAGAAGGATTTTTTTAGGTCATCATGGATCAATTGACCAAGATAGCTCACTTTATTCCGGTTTGGACGGACTATTCTCTGTAGAAGTTAGCGAAGCTGTATATTTCTGAAATTGTTAGACTGCATGGGGTTCCTATTTCAATAATTTCTGATAAGAATCCTCGCTTCACATCTCAGTTTTGGAAGAAATTGCACGAGGCTTTGGGTTTGAGATTGGACTTCAGTACTGCATTCCATCCTCAGACCGATGGTCAACCTGAGAGGGTGATTCACATACTAGAGGATATGCTTCGGAGTTGTGTGATTGATTTTTGAGTAGTTGGGAGGATTATCTGCTGCTAGTTGAGTTCGCCTACAATAACAATTTCCAGTCTAGCATCCAAACGTGGCACCTTACAAGGCTTTGTATGGTCGTAAGTGTCGTACTCTACTATGTTGGACTGAGTTAGGTGAACGTCAGGTTTTGGGTATTGAGTTGGTTTCTGAGACTGAGGATATGTTAGACAGAAGCCTTATGCTGATCTATAAAAGCAAGATATTGAGTATTCTGTGGGGGACTTCGTGTTTTTTAAGGTTTCTCCATGGAAAAAGGTTCTAAGATTCGATCGTTAGGGCAAGTTGAGCCCTAGGTTCATTGGCCCGTATCGAATTTTGAAGCATGTGGGACCGGTTGCTTATCAGCTGGAGCTACTCCAAAACTAGACCATATTCATGATGTGTTTCATGTCTTGATGTTGAGGCGCTATCGGTCTGACCCATCTCACGTAGTCTCCATTGAGGAGATCGAGGTTAGACTGGACTTAACTTTTGAGAAGGAGTTGGTTTAGGTTCTGAATCCTGATGTTAAGGTTTTGAGGAGGAAGTTCATACTGTTAGTGAAGGTTTTGTGGCAAAATCATGGCATTGAAGAAGCTACTTGGGAACCTGAAGACTCGATGCGTTAGCAGTATCTTCATCTGTTTTGATCAGGTAAATTTCGGGGTCAAAATTTTTTTAAGGGGTAGAGTTGTAATGCCATGATAATGTATGATTGTTTCGGTAAAAATCCAATACAAATTTTTTTAAGGGGTAGAGTTGTAATGCCCTGATAAATGTGTATCTGCTTCAGTGCCTAAGTGTTCTAGCTGTGTGTATGAGGTCTTGGGTTCAAGCCCTACCCATGGCAAATTTTGGTTATTTTTGGATCTTGAGTGGTAAGGGAGTTGGTGTGTTAGAGGTCTAGTGTTCGAATCCCTACGCGAGTAAAGATGTTATACTTATTCTTGCTCGGTTATGCGTTAGAGTTTCAGTGGAGTTGGAATTTTGGGGTGGTTAAGAGTTAGTAGGGGAGTGGGAGAAAATCTAGGGATATGCCATATCTATTTATTATTTTTATTTTTTCCAGCTCTTTTTTTCTCTCTCTTCCTTTCTCCCTTGCTGACTTTTTTACACTCCTTTTTTGTCAAAATTTCCTCTCTTAATCGTGGTTTTTGGGTTCTTGGTTTTGTCGTTCGCTTTTGAAGGTAAGGGTTGTCATTGTGTTAAGGGGAGCTTTTCTCTTGTACTTTTGCCTTGGGTTCAAGGTTTGATTAATTCAGTAACCGTTTTGGTAGGTGCCCTTGAGCAAAATCAAGACCCATTGGTGCTGTAGCAGAGTTACGAGGTTGCAATTGTCTAGGGTAGTCTTTGGATCACTTAAGTGCAATTTTTTGTTGTGGTTTCGAGTTGTAGCCAAGAGGGTATCTCAGTTGGATTTGCTAATTAAAGTAATTGTGGATGTTTCTATGGGTAATATTAGGTGTTGTTTGCTTCAGGGTTACTTTAGTATCAAAATCGTACCAGGTGTGTACCCGAAGCGCGAAAAATTGAGTTTCGATAAAAGTAAAAAATGGCCACTGTCGACGCCACACGAGCAAGTGGCCGGCAGCGTGTGAGACACGACTGTGTGGTCGATAGAGGCATGGCCGTGCGCAGCACATAGCTGTGTAGTGGTTGGAGTGTGGCATGTGGGCCACAGGGGTGTGTAGGTTTTTGGGCCAGGCCGAGTGGGCCTCACAGGCAAGGCCAACCGTGTGGCTCACACGGGCATGTGTGCCCATATTTCTGTAATTTTCCTTAAGGTCGCATGGGTCGCTTCGATTGACTGTGGGCCTGTTGTAAGGTCGATAAGGGCTAATAAAACCCTATTTTGTGTGTTATGATATTCTAATAGACTGAACTAAATAGGATACTAAGTGTATGCCTGACTGCTCTAAAATTATGTATATTTGTATCTGCATATAAGCATATTAAGCATGGTTAATCTGCTATATCTATATCTGATTTCTGCATCTATGTATTGGGGTGGGATTTGTATTTGTGGAGGAAGTGTTCTGATTGTCGATCATTGCCTATATTCTGGTAGGTTGGCTGCACATTATCTGATATGTGTCGTAATGGCACGATATGGTGTGTAGGGTTGTATGGGTGTTTTTAACCCCACATGGTGTGATGGGATGGTTGAAGTTGGTGTGTAGAGGATGTGGATAGGATTCTGATTATCTGATTCTGTTTACTGTATCTAAAGTGGGCATATGCCCGAATCTGTATCTGACTGTTTATGTGATAATCTGTATGTTTGCATTATTAATTCTGTTGGGTTACATACTGTGTTTATGTAAACTCACCTCTGGTTGTTTGTTTTGTTCAAGTAATCCACAAAGTTAGGCAGATCGGTACGGTAGAGACTCAGCGATGACCACTTAACCGTAAACTGTTTAAACTTGGCTATTTATGATTTTGGTTTTTCATTTGAGAGTTTGTAATTTCTAGGACTCTTTGGACTTTATAGTTTTTAACTATTGATTTTTGGTTTATTAATAGTTGCTTGCCTTGATAAATTATTTTACGAAATTGACGATTTTTACGCAAATAAAGTTTTTCTAAAAATACAAACTATTGATTTCGTTTTCTAAACCCATTCTTTGTGACATCTCTGAATTTGGCCATAACGTCTAGGCCGAGTTTGGGGTGTTACATAATATGCGATTGACTTTCTTTTAGGCGAAAGGGGTAGAAATCAATTTCCTCCGGAAGTGTAATCGTTGCAATTATTTGTTGATTTCTAAGGAGTAAGTATTCGACATTAGTATACAATCTGAAATTTCGGTTTAAAATTCATTCTTAGATGGGTTTTATTGTGATGAGTACGATTTGATAAACGATTGTAGGTTTTGTGAGTTTAAGGAGTGTGGTTAATAGTATTTTCGATCAGGTGTGTGAAAACGACCCTTAAACTCGATAGAAACTTGACAAATCATGAAATAGGGCTATTTTTAAAATTGCCCACTGTCAACGGCCATGTGTCAGGTAATGTAGTAGATCATGTTTGGTACACGACCGTATGAAACTTTGCAGATCGTGTGGCCAGGCCGTGTGAGTGTGGTTAATCATATTTTTGATTAGGTGTGCGAAAATGACCATTAAACTCGATAGAAACTTGACAAATTGTGAAGCAGGGGCTATTTTTAAAACTACCCACTACCACACGGCCTTGTGTCAGGTAATGTGGTAGATCGTGTTTGGTACACGATCATGTGAAACTTTGCAGATCGTGTGGCTAAACCGTGTGAAACACTGTAGATCGTGTGGCCAAAATATGTGTGGTCAAGCTGTGTGTGGCACATGGCCATGTGAAATTGTGCAAACCATGTGGAGCACATAAGCTAGGTTTTTAGGCCGTGTGGGCCACACAATTGTGTGGTTCTTTTTAGGGCCCGAATAGGAGCTATTTGAAGGACTCAAAATTTGAGCTGGTAGGCATCATATGGGGATGGAAAGACCTAAGTTTTAGTACATACAAGTATTCGGATAAGCTTAGGAGGTATGTTAAGTAAGAAATGTTACCTTTAAATTGTGTGCTATGTTATGATTTGTAAGAAATATGTAGTATGTATGCCATATGATTTATGATATATATAAGTATGATATATGATTATGATTTATTTGTGTTCCGGGGTGGGTTATGATATGATGGAGGAAGTGCTATATGGCAGCTAGACTGCAACTTTGTGTATGGTAGCTCAATTGCAAATATATGAGTGGCATACCGCTACAAATTAGTGTGATTGGATTGATGGACTCTTGTAGTTCTAAATAGTGTGATTGGCTAGACGGAGATGGTGTGCAGCGGATGGGGGTAGGACATGATATTGTATGGTAAAATATGTTACGTTATGATTCGATATAACATGATATGATAAGATTCAATATGATATGATACGTTAAGATATGATTTGTATAAATTCTTATATGATATGAAACTATATAAGACATTTTGATACATATGTATGTTTGTACTGAAATTATGAGCCAAATCACACACTGCGCTTTAAGCTCACGCCTTTGTTGCTTTGTTTCAGGTGATCCTCCGACTTAGGATAGGATGATGACTCTGGAGCTAGGGTTTCACATTTTATTTTGGTTTAGTACTAAGGATTTCATTGGTTTTTGTTGTTATTATGGACATTCTGGACTTTTTCTTGGGTTTAGTTTATTTTTGGATATTTTATGATTTGTTTAGATATTTAGGACCTTTCTTGTTTTTATTATGCAAAAGTCTTTTCCTCTTTAATGACGCTTAACTTGAGATAACTAAAAGAAAAAGAGAATCACGATTTTTCAAACGATACGCGGTACAATTTTCAGTTGTAAGTTGAATTGAAACTTTCAAAGTGATTTATCTCGCAAATTTACCAAAGAGTTGGTTTTGATTTTAGTAAAATGATATAAGTTGTGCTTTTAGAAAATTGCTATGCTTTCAAAAAGTTATTCTAATTACTTTTCTTTCTACTGAAATGAGTTTTCGATAAAATTAAACGTTTGTTTCTTTTGCTTAAATAATGTAGCCTCCATAATTCGACTGTAACATTTAAGCTGAGTATGGGGTGTTTTATCTCATATAATTTATCATAGTCTAGCGTGGTTATCAATCTAATCATGTTTTATAGTGATTAATTTTTATTATACTTATTCGGATATATTTTTTGTTATTGCAATTTATCTGTACCTCTAACTTCAAAAAGAAATTTGCATATATTAATTGAAGTATATATTATGTTTAGCATATGATTATATTAGAATATAAATCAATTTATAATTTAATTTAATAATAATTAAAATATTTTTATAATTAATTAAAATTTTAATTGAAAATTATTGAATATAAATATTAGAGATAAAAATTTAATAAAAAATAACTAACGAAGGGTAAAGTTGTCCTTTCATTTAAAATTTATTTAATAAATAAACCATAAACAAGTAAGTTTTTTTACTCAAGCATAAGGTGGTTTGAATATTTTTTCGTATACGGTATAATATGAGATAATAAAGGTTGAGATCCAAAAGATTATACAGCCCTAATGGCCCAAGATATTAACAAACAATGGATAGCTACAAACTAGAGACTAATTATACCCTTCAACCTTTCAACTTTATCATCGAAGGGATATTGAAGTTTACACATCGATGCATTCTTAGTTCATCCTTGTTTGCAGGTCCAATCTACGCTCATGATTCAACATCTAGCTCTCAGAATCTTTCACCATCTCTAGAAGAAACAAACATCACTCACATTTTCCATGAAGCTTTCGTTTGGAGATGGCAATCAAATTGGCTACGCGTACAGTACACCTCAATTGCAAATAGTTTCAGGGTGCGATGAAGTTTTGGTTCTGGCCTTAAATAAACAAGGGGCAAAGCCCATTTTATCATTCTTTCACTTTAATCGTCTCAAGTGGGCTCTTCTAATCCCATCCCATAAACATAAAGTAGATCCAATTAATTAGTATTTATAGATATCGATTAAAAATTAGGATATTATACCTATTGTTACTAAAGTATTAGTACGTTTATATTTTATAATTCAATTTTAAAAAGTTACAAAATAGTCATTAACTATTCGAAAGTTAAGTCACTAAGTTGTTAAAACTATTGTTGTAAGGCATTCTCTGGACACTTACACCAATTAAAAGTTCTTCTTCCCTTATTCTTCTACAGTTCAGCTTTTTTTTTTTTATGAAACAACTTTGGCCATCACAAATTTATAAATCAAAATCTAAATAATTTTCTTTTTCAATCTCTCACACTAATCATCAGATCAACTTAGATCTAAGATATGTTTTTCTACTCATCGATGGGTACTGATCCACCATACCAATTATCGAATCACCGCTTGGAGTTCACTAGTTGGGCTTACAAAAACTTAACAACTCAATTACTTAAATAAAAACTTTTGAACAATTCCATGACCATTTTGTAACTTTTTGAAATTAAGTGACTAAAATACAAACTTACTAATAATTTAGTGATATTGAGTATAATTTACCTTAAAATTTATTTAGCTTAATTTGTTATTTTTATTACATTAAAAAATAAAATAATCCATCAATTATATTACTTTTTATAAATATTATCTTAACTAAAAATTGATTAACATTTTCCACTAAGGTGTATGTACTCTTAACTTGAAACTAAATCTGGAAACTTGTTATTTGATGTCTTAAATATGAAAATGGATTACCAAATGTTAGATTTATAAAAGAGGATGACTAATTTAATTTGGATATCGTCCTAGCATTTCAACAAGTCTAAGTAATATATAGCTGCCTAAAAACTTCCTAGCCAGCCTAATTATTATGCAGGTGAATATAAATAAATAAATAAATAAATAATGCAATTAAAAAATAATAATTATTGATAAAATAATAAAAATGTTGATAATATTCAGGAATGGCATAATTTATGTATTAATTACATATTATTTTGAGTATGATCATACTAATTTGAGTTATTTATGAGTTTTTATCTTATAGGGACTAAATTGAAGATAAAAGGAGATTTAGGGGCAAAAAGCGTGAATTTGAAGATAAAATGGGCCAGCATGCGAAATAGGAAAGAAATTATGCCAAAAATACAAAGTGTGAAAGACTTGGGGGCAACTGTTCAAAGATGAGATTTTACAAACACAAGACTCTATTTAAATTAGAATTATATTAGAATTATTGTTAAGATTATTATTTAGATTTAATTTTAGTTTTTATCTTTATTTATCTTTTAGAATTTAGATAGGAATAAACTAGGTTTTCTAAGTATTATAAATAGGGGAATGAGTGACACAAATTTCACTCATCTTTTCCGTAAAAGCTTCCTCTCCCAAAAAGCTCTAGCTTTTTTTCCTTTCATTCATTCAATAAAATTTCATTTTTATTAAGTTTATTTCTTTTTCCCCAAAATTCATAAGCTACTAAATTTATCTTACCAAAGGTTGATGAGAGTCCCTAAAAAGGGTTCATGAGGCTTAGAATCCACACTTAGCATTCTCAATGAGTATTTATCGTTTCTCCGCATTACGGGACTGGCGTTTTCATCCATGTCCCACAAAAGTGATGGTTGGCTAGAGTTAGGTTCCTCAAAATCGTAAGTCTAAAATCTAAGTGGAGTTGGTGGTCGTAGAGGTCCTCTTCCACTATAATTGACTTATTCTGTTCGAGAATGATCACCTAAAAGCCTAGGATTGAACCGAAGGAGGATTGAGATAACCAGAGGCTAGAATCTCTCAATCGTAAATTCTCTTTTCTCAATATTGTTTCTCTTTACAATTTTAATTTCAATTTATACAATTTCAATCCCTTCGTATTTTTAATTCTTTTTTTTTGTTTCTTTTCCGGGTACGTTGCTTTTTCTTGGGTACGACTATGCTCAGGATCTCGAGGAACAAGAAGTTGTGCAAATCCAGTCCCTAAGGATTTAACCCTACTTCCCTTATACTATTCTTTTTCGTTAATTTATAGGGATATGATATTTTTAGTGCTATCAGCAACGTATCAAAATTTGGTGCCTTTCCTAAGGACTAGTAACGTACTAATCTTATTTCTTATGACTAGATCTGCTCCAGGTATTCTTGTGTTTGATTCAGAGATAGAGAAGACTGCGAGAGCTAATCGCAAGGAAACAAAGCTACGTAAAAAACAGCAGGGGTGGTAGGGACTCAAAGTAACCCACCACCGGAAATAGAAGCAGATGACGAGGTTAAGTCTAGGGTTAGCGAAAACCCTACTCAAACACTAGAAAATGAAAGAGTAGGAGTCGATCCACAAGAAGAAGTCATTAACATTAGTGTTAATGGAAACTCGAATCTAGCACATCAACCTATGGCTTAAACAATCCGGTAAATGGTTGAAGCTTTTGCAGAACAGCAACCATTATGCATTGCATATCCTACAATGGATACTGATTTTGAACTAAAGTCAGGGTTAATCCAGTTACTGTTGACTTTTCACGGGTTGCAAAACGAAAATCCCCACTAACAACTTAAAGATTTCTACTAGGGAATTGCGTGCTTTCCCTTTTCCCTAGCAAATTCTACTAGGGAATGGTTATTTTATCTATATCCTAGATCTATTACAACTTGGACTAATCTTTCTCGTTTGTTTCTGTTGGTTTTGCTAGGAAAATAATCCAGTTACTGTTGACTTTTCACGGGTTGCAAAACGAAATTCCTTCTTAAATCAAATTGCGTGCTTTCCCTTTTCCCTAGCAAATTCTACTAGGGAATGGTTATTTTATCTATATCCTAGATCTATTACAACTTGGACTAATCTTTCTCGTTTGTTTCTCAATAGGTTTTTTCCAATATCGTGTGCAGCTGAGTTAAGAAGGAAGATCATTGGAATAAGGCAAAAAGAAGCAGAGTCTCTTTACGGCTATTGGGAGTGATTTAAGAAGTTGTGTGCAAGTTGCCCACAACATGGTATAACGGAACAATCTCTACTCCAATACTTTTATGAAGGCTTGAAACCCATAGAAATATACATGGTAGATGTTGTCAGTAGAGGGGCGTTGGTCAACATGATTCCCCAATGGGTAAGGGACTTGATCCCCACGATAGCTGCAAATACTCAGCAATTTTGAGCCAATCCTGAACCTAATAGAAGGGTTCACCAGCTAACTAATTCAACCTTAAAATAGACTTATTAATATTGTGAATTCTCTTGTTGCAGAAAAAGAAAAACCAACCTAATTGTGCGGAATTTGTGCAACACCTGAACATACAACTGATGCATACCCTAGTTTGTGTGACGATACTATGACCCATTTAGATGTTGTGGGGAACTTTCCTAGATCACCCCAAAGGCGATATGACCCCTATGCAAATACATATAACCTAGGATGGAAAGACCATCCTAACTTGAGTTACGGGGCAAACCTGTAATATAACCAGCCAACCAAAATCAGTTTCCACAACAACTGCGAGATTTAGGTACCTTTCTAGAAACCATGGTTAGTAAATTAGCAGCTAATATGCTTGATTTTCAACAGAAAACTGAGGCATCTATAAGAGAATTGACCACATTAATTGAGAAAATAAACTTACAAGGAAAGCTACCGTCACAAATTGAACCTAACCCAAGACAACATGCAAATGTAGTGACGTTGCGAAGTGGAAAAGTACTGGACTCAGATCCTGGCAGGAATCTTGATCAAGATTCTATCTAGAAAAAGCATAAGAACGTTGAACAGGTCCAAACAAAACCTTCATTACCCATAATTCAACCTCCATTTCCAGAACGATTGAATCAACATCGGAGAGGTAATGAGGCAAAAAGAGATCCTCGAAACATTCAGAAATGCCGAGATCAACATACCATTGTTGGATGCCATCAAAAAAATTACACGGTATGCCAAGTTCCTTAAAGAGCTTTGCACCAACAAGCAAAAATTGGCTGGTAATGAAAGGGTAAGTGTTGGTGAGAATGTATCCGCAGTGTTACAATGGAAGATGCCAGCAAAATGCAAAGATAGGGGCATGTTTGCAATACCAAGCAAAATAGGCCACTAAGGAATAAAAAAATCTATGTGTGATTTAGGGGCCTCCATAAATGTAATGCATTTTTCCATTTGTGAATCACTTAATGCGGGTTTTTTTTTTACGAAAATAGGTGTTATCATTCAATTAGTAGATAGGTCTATTGTGCATCCCGGAGGAGTCCTTGAGGACATATTAGTGAAAGTCAACAGACTTATCTTTCCTATAGACTTTTATGTGATAAAAATGGAAGAGAATAATGCTCTTGGGTCTTCACATATCTTATTGGGGTGACTTTCCTTAGTACTGCAAATACTAAGATTGATGTGCGTAGCGGAACCCTTACGATGGAGTTTGATGGGGAGATCGTGAATTTTAATGTTTATGGTGCAATTAGTCACCCGAGTGAAATCTTGAACGTAAACCGTGTTGACATAATTGACTCATTAGTAGAAGAAATTTTTGAGTCACCTTATGAAATAAACTTGAAACATTGTTTGGTGATAATCTCAATTTAGGATCTATTTGCGAATTTGTTAATGAATTCTTGGCTCCTAAACTTCTACCTTCTTTTGTCCAGACACCAGATTTGGAATTCAAGCCACCTCCTGGGCATCTCTAATGCGCATTTTTAAAGAATGATGAGACCTTTGCTAACTTAAAAGGGATTAACCCCTTGACATGCACACATAGATTTTCTTGGAGGGAAATACGAAACTAAAGCAAGAGGCACAAGGACGATTGAACCCAAATATGGTGGATGTGGCAAAAAAGGAAAATTTCCAAGCCACGAACAAAGAATTCAGCTGGAACAGCCCCAATACTAGTTGGACCGTCAAGCTAACGATGTTAAACAAGTGCTTGTTGGGAGGCAACCCAATTTTATTTTATTTATATTATATTTATATTTATATATTTATATTTTCTTTATTTTCTTGCACGTCAATAAATTTTATCTCTCTTTTTATATCTAGGAGAATCGAGGAATCAAAAAAATTAAATTTGAAAACGGGTGAAAATAATAACGAAAACGACATGAGGAGTGTTCTAAACCCTTTCTTTTTATCATATTTATTAATATTATTTTTTCACATCAAAGACAATGTGTTTTAAGTAAAGGGAGACATTCCTCATTATTTCTATCAGTTTATCTACTGTTTTTACTGTTGTGTTACTGTTGCTGCTGCTTTGTTGTCATTTATGCCCACATTATATATCCTGCCTCTTTTCATGCCCAAGATTTTAACCAGAAATTGCCCAGTGTTTGACCTACGACCATGATTCTTGTTTACTGAGGTAGCTATGATTTTGCTATATTGATTTCATCTCCACTGTTTTATTTCTATTAGGCAAAAATAATTATTATTAATAAAGTTAACCGTATCTTGCTTTTAGTAAAATTGATTAAGTCTAAATGAAAAAATGACACTTAATACAATTGCATGCTAAAATTATGTTCATGACTGTTAGGTGGTTACCGGAACTTAATTTTGACACTTGATTATTTTTCCTAGTCCTCCAAAATTAAAATTTTGTTTCATGATAATAATAAATTTTGATGCCACAATCGTTATGAGTGTAGCTTAAAATGTGACTGACTGAATAACTAGGGTAGGGTGCTTGGGTTGCCATCCTACTTCACGTCAAAAGGTTGTGTGATGTGTTAGGTAAAACTCCGCTAACTGGAATTAAACAAAATTTTTAGGAGTATGTTGGGCTGAGTAACCAAGTTGGGTGCTTGGGTTGTCATCTTTCCTCGCGTCAAAAGGTTCAATATATTCTTAAGAAAACAAAAACATATATAAATATAATAAATTAGGAGTATGTTGGGTTGAGTAACTGGGGTGGGGTGTGTAACACCCCTAACCTGTATCTATTGCCAGAATAGGGTTACGAGGAATTACCGATCAAAACACAGCATATTACATACATTTCTCATATATGATTCAATTTCACATAAATATCAATCAAACATAATCATATTGTCCCTTTTAAGGCTTTACGAGACCTTAAAACAAGCTTTGAAGAGGTTTGGGACTAAACCGATAACATTTGAAAGCTTTGGAAAACATATAAAATTTTCATGCACAAAAGGGTGACACGCCCGTGTAAACAGGCCGTGTCCCTCACATGGCCACCAGAAACGCCTGAATGTCTAAGCTGTGTAACTCACTGACTTGTTTTAATTAAGCATTAGGGGTCACACAGTCGAGTCACACGCCCGTGTGCTCAGCCGTGTGGCACGAAAATAGGCTTGTTTTAAGCCATTTTTCCTACCTAACTTTCATGTACTAAAAGCATTCAAATGGCATCAGTTTCACATACAATAGGCAACAAAAAATGACCATATCATGCACATTTTATACCATAACAATCCAAATCATTTTACTACTCAAAACATAGCCATTTCTTATACAAAACACATACCAAAACTAGCTTGATTCATTAGCTATAATTCACATATAAAACTCAATTCAATATTCATCCAAATTCACCATTTATAAACACCTTAGAACACATAGATGGCACATGCCTTAATCAAGCATTTAACCAACTATCAAGACCTATGTGTATTAAACGTATACAAGCATACCAAGCATATATACACCAGCTAACATATTCCATTTGTATTTCAAATCCATACCAAAATATGCCAACTCACAAGGCAATTTATACCTTAACAATCATTAATAAGCCATACAAAATAGCCAAATACATACTTAAAACATGCCAAAACATATGGCCAAATACACTTTCAGTAGTAAACCAAAATAAACTTAGCCTATACATGCCATATAACCAAGTCACAATGTGTATAAATACCGAAATTATTAGTTAGATAGTGTGATGCAATCTCCATCGATTTCCAACCCGAACGACCATCCTAAACACTATAAAACATAGAAAAATAACACCAAGTAAGCTATAAAGCTTAGTAAGCTCGTAGTATAATAACTCATTTTACTAAATAACCACATTACAAACAATTACTCAAGTCATAATATAACTCATTTTATTTAACCATTCTACCTCATATTCATGCACATAATTAAACAAGATTTCCACAAGTTTATTTATTTCAAAGCTCGTATGATTCTTAAACTTCTTATCACTTCATTCTCACTTACAAAAACATAAGCAGCAATATATAAACTTTATTTGATCCATTATTCATCACATTTCTTTAGCCGAATGAATCATGTAAAATATCATTAAATAATTATAATTCTCACTCAATGTGCCATATTCATATAATTAACATAATCATTGCTCATATCACATATATCATTCAATTTATACCTCACTATAGCCAAATAAACACATTTTGGCATAAAATATAATTATACACTAATAATTCTCATTTCATATTCATGATACACTATGAACTCATTAAATTACCTTCATTTAACTTTCACATAGGTTCTGAACGTACCTGTTTTACTTAATTCAATTAAACATTCATTCTTATCTTAATTTTGCCTGTTGAACCATTCAAAATCATTAAGGATACTCGAAAGTCTAGTATATCACATACAATGTCATATCCTAGATATAGTCTTACATGTTATCACATATCGATGCCAATAGCCCAGCTATGGTCTTATACGAATTATATATCGATGTCAATGTCCCAAACATGGTCTTACACAAAATCACATAACGATGCCAATGTCCCAGACATGGTCTTACACGTAATCAAATGTTGATGCCAATGTCCCAAACATGGTATTACACATAATCACATGTCGATGCCAATGTCCCAGACATGGTCTTACACAAAATGATATATTGATATCATATCCCATATATGGTCTTACATAAAGTCTCATATATTGATGCCATAGCCCAGCTATGGTCTTATACGAAATCATGTACTGCCATGGTCCAACCATGGTCTTTTTTGCTAATTCGTCTTTCGTTACGAAACGTTTGTGTTCGATCCTGTGCTTTACTTATTTCTAATATTTAATTTTAGGTTCCACAATTAAATCAATTATATGAATACATTCATATTATCATTCATCGATTACATAAGTATACATTGAAGTTTAATTATACGAACTTACCTCAAATCACAAATGATTATTCCACAACCTTCTCTTCTCCTCGATTTATAATCGATCTATTTGTTTCACGATCAAAACATAATAAATCAATTTATTAACTAACTCAAATATCAAATCAAGTTCAAACTCAAACCATTCTCTCATTTAATTACAATTAGTAAAAACATCTTTATTCATCATAAATTGGTCAACACAAACACAGCCATTATCCAATTCATTCCAATTTGGACAACATGAATACGGTAGGAATTTATATTAGTTCATGAAACCTAAAAGAAAGTCTCAAAGACTTACATATACTCTAAAATAAACAACATTAATACGCAAAATATGGCAGTATTATAACACCCTTAACTCATATCCGTCGCTGGATTAGGGTTACAAGGCATTACCGAACAAAACACAGCTTCAAAACGTTCACATATTCACATAGGTCATATTAGCATAAATAAATTAGCAGAAATAAAACATGACTCATTAAACATTAAACAGTTAGTTTCATAATTGTATACATGCACTATTTAAACTGAACATATCATATATCAAAGCTTTATGTCTAATGTCATATGCGACATTATCAATTTATTAACATGACCAAACATGCTATACACATTTATTTAAGTCACAAGAACTTGCACCACTTCATATGTCAAAATTTACCATATTTGAACCAAGCTTATAAAAATCAAATCATACTCACACATTTGATACTATCAATATTCGATTCCCTAGGTATATCACATTAATGATAATTTCATAATTAAATCTTATTTAAGCATATATATATATATACTCCCTTTTCATGTATAGAAAATATGTCAGTACATAACTTCATTGGCTAAGTATTAAACATTTCATTTCATTACTTCTGTATATACTCATAATGAAACCAATCAAACACATAAATATACAACTTAATGTGCAAGCACGTATACAACTTTAACAACATTATAAAATGGCCGTACATACCTTGAGGTCATTAAAAATAATACACATTTTACCCTAAATGCAACCATCCTTTTTACTATAAATAATTATCAAAAAAATATTAACCTATTCCACTACCACTTCATACGCACTTAGACATAGTGACAATAACCGTATTTAAACTCAAATGCCAAATCTAATTTATCAAATTTCTAAGCTTTTCTACATGCGCATATCAACATAAATTAACTATGTCTTACGACTAAATAGGAAAAATTATATAAGTAAATACAAAATTTCCAAATGCCCGAAATTCAATTGTAAATTAAACCATTTCATATCCTGATCGCTTGCCTAACATTAACCATTTTCTAAATACAATAGCCAAATTTAAACATGCCAAGTACAAGCTATGTACCATGCTAAATTTCTCATACAAAACCAAATCATATATCCCAATATTCAGTCATAAAAAATTTAGCTTCCAAATATTCATGCCATTTCCATCATAAACCATACATAGAAACTCACTCATTTAAACATAACATATGTGCATGCTTTGCTATTGCCAATTGAATCAAATAAACATTATACAACCATATACATATTTTTCATTTCATCTTATTATTAAGGAAAATTATACCATCATCATCACTTTTCATATTTCTAAAATGAACTAACTAATAAAATTGATTATGAACCATGCATACCAATTCTCAAAGCCGAACCATAACCAACACTTCAACCATGTATATATATACTATGAGACATAATATTAAAATAAATCTAAGTCATAGCCACATACACACAAGCTTAAGCGTTATAATCAAGCCATTTTCGTATGGCTATCAATATATACAACTTCAAAATTTAACCAAAACATAGGCTAGCCTATACATGCCATAGATTCAAAATTCAACTTATAAAAGTACCGAAACAGTCGATAGTGTGATAGACTTCGCTGACGATCCCCGAACCCGTAACTAGCCTCCAAAATCTATAAAATAGAGACAAACATACACACACAGTAAGATACCACAGCTTAGTAAGTCATAAGCAAATTAACAGCTCAATGACATTAATAGTTCATTATGACAAAACCGAATTATACTATAGAATTCACATATACATATTCAAGCTTGCAAAATTCACTTATCAAACATATAATTATGCATCACACTCAACTTGGTCAAATACACATGTAGCTAATAATATAGTTATTTTATTTACTCACAAGGTCACATACACATCCTTGGCCGAATATAAATTCATTCATATATGTTTGCTCATAATTCATAATCATAATATCACATATAATTACCATATGGCCGAATATGAATTTTCATTTATAAACAATTAATATCAATTGCATCACTTATAATTTGTATCACAAATCAAATAGCCAACTTACCTTGTTATCATATAGCATTTAACTATCACATACCTGTACTATCACGTACTTATATATCACATTTGCCACTTTAGAGCTCGATGTATTAACTCGTTCGATCTCCTTTTATCACTCAATGGATTCTCACACTTAGTGCTCCATATTTAGCTGAAGCTATAATGAAATTGCACACTTAGTGCCCTCGCATTAAACCAGATTGGTTTCAGTATCGCACAATTAGTTCCCGTTATCCAATTAGATTGGTTTCGGTATCGCACACTTAGTGTCCGTTATCCAATCACATCTTTTTAGTTTCGCACACTTAGTGCCATTCTTATAGCCGTAGCTATTTTATACCTGCACACTCAGTGTTAAATATCAACAAATCACATTCACATCTATTTATGCTTTCCAAGCATATACACATTCGACTACCATATATATATTTTTACATATTTCATTTCAGCATATATAACTTGTTTTTATTTAAAATTAACAATGTCTATTTGCTTATAAACTTACCTTGGACAACGATGATCGGAACGGGATGACTATTCGACAACTTTGGTTTTCCCCCGATCCAAATCCAATTTCTTTGGTTCTTGATCTAAACATATTCAAATTAAACTCATTCAAACATAATTTCATTCAATTTAGTCCAAAATCACATAAATGGGCAAATTACTATTTTGCGCTTGACATTTCACACTTTTACAAATTAGTCCAATTTGCACAAGACACAAAACATGCAAAATTTACACACATCATGCTTAGGCCGAATGTTACCCATGCTCATACAAGTCCCTACATTTCATTTATTTCACATTTTAGTCCCTCAATTTATTATTTTTGCAATTTAGCCCTAATTACTCAAATTCATCAAAAAAATCCAATACAAAACATATTAATCCAAAACATATCTTTCATAATTCATCAATTAACATCACAAAGCTCAATTATTCATCAATGGCATAACTCAAAATATTCATCAAAATAAAAAATTAAAGCATGGGCTTTGTACATTACACTGCAATGATCTTAAAAACGTAAAAATTATCAAAAACCAAGCTAGTTACATATATTAATTAAGCAAAACCATGGCCGAAACTTTCAAACTTTGTTTTTCTTTCTTTCTTTTTGATATTCAGTCTTATAAAGGATGGATGCATGTCATTTTTAGTTTATTTTTTATAACATATTAACTTATTAATCATTTTACAAATCCAACCTCTATAATAAAATATAAAACCATTATATTACAAGGTCACAACCGTCCATCATCTTTAATAATGGTCAAATTGCATCTTAAATACCTCATGCTATCAAAACAACAACAATTTAGCCCTTTCAAATTAAACCATCAACTTTTTATTTTACTCGATTAAGCCATTTTATTTAATCGGGCACTCAAACAACAAAATTAAAACACATAAATTTCACAAATATAAATTCACACACAATAAATGCAGTTAATAATTTTTAAATATTTTTTTGACTCGGATTCGTGGTCCTGAAACCACTATTCCGAATAGGGCCGAAATCAGGTTGTTACAACTCTCCCTCTTAGAAATTTTTGTCCCCGAAAATCTTACCGATGAATAGGTTCAGATAATGTTCTTTCATTACATCATCTGCCTCCCATATTGCCTCTTCAACTCTGTGTTTATGCCACAGTACTTTCACTAACAAAATTTTCTTATTTTGCCACTCGTTAACATCACGAGCCAGAATACGAATCGGTTCTTCTTTATAAGTCAAATTAGATTGAATCTAAATCTCTAAAGGATTAATCACATGCGAAGGGTCGGATCTGTACCGTCAAAGCATCAAAACATGAAATACATTATGAATCTTTGCTAACTTAGGTGGAAATCATAGTTTGTATGCAACTGGCCCGATACGCTCTATAATTTCATATGACCCTATAAATCTCAAACTCAATTTGCCTTTACGACCGAATCTGAGTATTTTCTTCCACGTCGATATTTTCAAAAACACTTTGTCTCCGATCTAAAACTCTATATCTTTAAGTTTCAAGTCTACATACGATTTCTGATGATCTGACGCTATTTTTAGACTTTCACGTATCACTTTTACTTTCTGTTCAGTCTCTCTGATCAAACCAACCCCGTGTATCTTATTTTCACTAAGCTCAGTCCAATACAATGGTGTATGACATTTATGACTGTACAAAGCCTTGTAAGGTGCCATTTTGATACTCGATTGAAAGCTATTATTGCACGTAAATTCAATCAGAGGCAAGTATCGTTCCCACGTACGTTCGAACTTGAGAATGCAACATCTCAACATATCTTCAAGTATCTAAACGATTTGTTTGGACTGACCATTTGTCTAGAGATGGAAAGCAATGCTAAAGTGCAGTTTAGTACCTAGTGCATCTTCCGCAATGTAAACCTCGGATCTCTACCGAAACAATAGAAATAGGTACTCGTGTAATCTCACAATATGAGAAACATATAACCCAACAAGCTTACGAAGCGAGTAATCTATACGCACCGGAACAAAATCAGCCGATTTTGTCAATCTATCCACAATAACCCAGATTGTATCTTTCTTACTCAGTGTTAATGGAAATCCGGAAACAAAATCCATCGTGACTCTGTCCTATTTCCATTCGGTATCGTGATCGACTGAAGCAATCCAGAAGGTACTTGATGCTTGGCTTTTACTTGCTGACAGGCTAAACATTTCGAAACAAAGTTAGAAATGTCTTGTTTCATACCATGGCACCAGTAAAGCTATTTCAGATCATTATACATTTTCGTGCTACCCAGTTAAATAGATAACCGACTGTTATGATCTTTATTCAAAATAATCTAACTCAACTCTGGATTTCTCGAAACACATATTTAGTTTCTAAACCTCAAACAATCCTTAGCATCAACTCAAAATTCTGAAAGTATTCAAATTACATTGAGTTCGCTTGGCTATCTAATCATTATCAACTTTTTGAGCTTCGCAAATCTGTCGAATAAATAACGGTTTTGCTTTTAACTCAGCTATTAATGACCCATCATCAGACATAGCCATATGCGCATTCATTGCACGTAGGGTAAACAATGATTTTCAGCTTAAAGCATCAGGAACAACATTAGCCTTTTCCGGATGATAGTCAATCACAAGTTCGTAGTCCTTTAGCAACTCTAACCATCGACATTGTCTCAAATTTAGATCTTTTTGAGTCATCAAATATTTTAGGCTTTTGTGATCGGAATAAACATGACATCTCTCACCGAACAGATAGTGGCGCCATATTTTCAATGCAAACACAATAGCTTTCAATTCTAAATGATGTGTCGGATAGTTATTTCCATGCAGCTTTAACTGTCTCGAGGCACAGCCCAAACCATTTAAAGATGCATCAGTATAGATAACAAATTCTTTACCCAATTCTGGCTAAACTAACACTGGGGCTTCGGTCAAAAGGGCTTTCAACTGATGAAAACTTTTCTAGCACCTTTTTCTAACCACTTGAACTTAACATCTTTCTATAGTAGCTTTGTCATCGGGGTTGCAATCATTGAGAAACCTTTTACGAACTGTCTGTAGTAACCAACAAGTTCTAGAAAACTTTAGACTTCAGAAACATTTCTTAGAGGTTTCCAATCAAGTATAGTCGAAATCTTACTCGAATCAACCCGAATACCCAATGCTGATATAACATGTCCCAGGAAGCTGACTTCATGTAACCAGAATTCACATTTACTGAACCTCGCATACAACTGCTTAACATGTAACCAGAAATCAATAGTCTTTCGTTTGAAATTCACAACAGCATCATGTATCATTAGCCAATCCATACCTAGAATTATATCAAACTCATCCAATGGTAAAAACATCAAATCAGTCGGGAAACATGAATCTCAAATCATCAATAAACAATTCTTACACACTTTGTCAATCATAACACATCGGCCCAAGGGGTTCGATACTCTAATCACAAACTCAGTAGACTCTACAGGCAAAGGCTTACTGGATATTAACATCTCACATACATAAGAATGAATCCAACTAGGATCAATCAATGCAATTACACTAGTATCATAAGGAGTGAATGTACCTGTAATAACATCTGAGGATGAAGCGTCGTCGCAAGCGCGAATGGCATAGGCTCTGGCAGGTGTTCTATCCTCAGATCTCACAGCTGTGTCAGTTGTCTCTCTCTGGCTACCGCTCACCTTACCAGAGTTTCTAGTTGGTCTACCCCTAGCTACTAAGTTACTCGACCTCATATTCTGAACATTATCTTCCTCAGCTAACTCCGGGCAATCCCAAATAAAATGATCTCGTGAGCCACTTTTGTTACAAACTTATTATACTTGCCCCAACATTCACCAATATGACGTCTCCCACACTGTCTACACTCAGGCTTATTGTTTTTGACACTGCCAACACTCAATTCATGTAACACCCCAAACCTGGCCCGAGCGTTACGACTATATCCGGTGTGTCACACGAAAGTTACGTTCGAAATCGGTCTTATCGATAAAAAGTTTCCTCTATTTTAAAAAACCTGTTTAGATTGTGGACAAAGAACAAAATTTGATTAAAACTTTTTTTCCTTTTCTTTCTCAAGTTGAAAATGAATTAGTAGAAATGGTTGTCGTATTTATTGTATTCAATTATTTGAAGTTATGAAAACTCTTAATATTTGAAACATTATGTGTGAATTTCTAGAAAACTGATTGTTGTTAGTTTTGAAAACCCGATTAGCTACCCTAGCAGTTTGAGAGGATAAAATAGCTTGAATAATGAAAATTAAAACAAAACCCCATAATGGCCTTATTACACAAATAATACCCAAACTGAAACTAAACAAAATCAAATCCGAAAGTAGAAGACATGTGGCCATCCCGAGTCCCTCGCAGCTCCAAATCGTCTATGGTTGGGGGTTACCTGCATAATTAAATTAAAAGGTGAATTTGCGAAAACTTAGTGTGTAACTTCCCCAACCGATAACAGTGAACAGACATGTAGAATAGACTGGGCCGAAGCCCTATTCAGAAATAGATCAGTCTGGGCCTTAGCCCTATAAGAATAGTGCGGGCTCAAGCCCATTACAGAATCAGAATAGTAAATAAATGTATACCCAACCCAATCCAACCATCACACCACCCGTACCAACCATTACACCATGTGAGGAATAACTTGACCCACCCAGCTAGCACACCAATACACAGCCATGCTACTAATAATAGATAACATGGTAGAGCCACCAGAATCAGAATGCGTTGCAGAGCCACTAATAACAGAATTACGTGGCATAGCCACTAAAACAGATCTTCCTCCGAGTCATACCCAACCCCATGAAGAATGACATATCATAATCAAATATAACATGCATGCATATTAACAGAATTAGATATAGTCATACATATATATATATATCAAACAACCTACCTTTAGGGGTATAACAGTCTTTTAGGCAGTCAGGGGTAAAATGGTAATTTTACCTCATATTATCAAGTTTTAGAGTCTCGGTACCTAATATGACCTCCTAATAGGTCTAACGTCGCGTTAAGTGACTCAGGTAATCTATATGGTCAAAGAGTGTATATGGGCCCAAAACCCCTATTGGGCCTAGGTGGGCCCACACGCTCATGTGGCCCATTCAGACTAGTTTTACGTACGGCATCACAAGCCCTATCACCCAATATACCAACAATCACTTACCAAGTAATTTACCCATACGAGCCCGTAGGCCCATTGGGCCCATTTCGGCCCATCAAAGCCCATAACAGCACAAGTGCACGAAATCGCGCACGATGGCCCCGACAGTCCATTACCCTCTATACGTGGGCTCGGTTCGGCCCACAAGCATTCGCACACCCGTATGGCCTCAAATGCCGACATTTTGACATTTCAACTTTTTGGCTTTTGCCGATCTACACTATAGTAGGGTGTGGTTACACACCTTTTGTTTCGCGATATTAGAGAATCCCTTAAGACCGTTGATTAGAAATAGCCGCCTGCCCTCCAACGAAAATCTGAACCATATGTGTGAATATTATTAATCAACAATCCAACTTGTTAACTTTAACTTATAACCCCAACCACAACCGGCTAACAACAAAGAAAACACCAACCTCTTACCTTTATTAAAAACTGACAAAAAGTCTAGATTGATCTAACTACACCAACAATCCCCCACCTTCTGTGAGATCGACCTCTACGAACACCTAGGAAATCGAAGTAGTCAAGAAAGAAAGGAATTCAAATCGATCACCAATGAAAGAATCAAAGGCCGATTAACATATAGAAAAAAAAAGAGATTCGGCTTCCATAAGAACACTCAAAAAAGGAAAAAGAGAGCACTTACCCCGATTCAGTCTTTGATGGCATGAAACTAGACGCTTAGTAAAAAGGGGTATTCGACTATGGTTGCAAAAGTAACCACTACTATGCCAAAGGTGTGTCGAATGAAGAACAGAAAAAAGATAAAGAAAGGCAATCGGTTGGTGAAGAAACAAGTAAAGAAAGAAGAAATAAGGTTCGGCTATAGAGGATCAGTCGAAAGAACACTAGAGAAAAGAAGTATAGTAGGGTTCAGCCAATGAAGAGTATTGAATCAAAGATAGAGAACAAGATTCGGCCTTAAGAAATTTGTGTGAGGAGGAAGAGGATGGGATACTAGAGAGAGGTAAGATTCGGCAACTGACTTAGCAAGGGTGAAATAAAAATGATCAAAGAAAAGGAAATGTAAAAATTCGATTAAGAAGTCTAAGAAAAGAAACAATGAAATTCGACCAGAGAAGAATTCAAGCTTGATGGAAGAGAGAAGTAGGGTTCGGCATAGTGAAGATGACTGAGAAAAAATAAAAAAAGGGATGAGAAGTTTGATGAAGTTCGGCCTAATGATGGACTAGATTGGAAGAAAATAAATTGCCACTACAGCTCTTTAAAACGAGATGCCTAAATGATCAAAAGCAAAGTAGAACGAAAATGCCCAAAATACAAACCTGAAACACAAAAAGGAAACTTTGGCACCTAAACTTTTAACCAAAAATGCCGAACACCCATACATCAAAGCCTTAGCCGCATATGCACTCTAATATACCCCACATTCGGCCAACTCTTCCCATCCACCAAATCCCTTGAAAAACTCCTTGATTTGCTCCATGATTCACTCAACTTCTCAATTTTGAATTCAATTCAAATTCACAAGACCAAGTCTACAACCAACTTCCAGTATTTGAGTTCCAATCCACTTCTTACCGCCCCCAAGTAGCGAAATAAACTCATTTTGCTTGCAAGGGAATTTGAACCCTAGCTCTCCCCCTTGCTAATGATGCCACAAGCCACTCCACCACAGGCCTTTTTGTGTCATGAAACCCCCAATAACTTTACTTAAGCCCTATAAGCTAACATCCATATTCCCCTAAGCCTAAAAATTAAAAATTTGCCAAAGGCTTGGCCTAAACCCAAGCCTTCTAGAGGCCCCCTAAATGCACCCAAATCATCAATCTAGCACACCCAAACATGCAATTGTCAATTTATGCAAAAATCAAAGACACTATAATTTAGGGCATTACAATTCCATTGCAACTTGAACCTTGGAATTAGTGTTTTGTTTCACACAATTCTTACTCGAATGTCCCACTGAAGCATTTGAACAACTAGGTGCATCTCTAAATCTCTTTGATGAAGACTGATGCGATTTACTCATAGATCTTTTCCTCTCATCTCTATCCTCTAATTCGGCTTTCTTCTTTTCTTTACTAAGATCCTGGACTTTACAGGCTCTTTCAACCAACACAACAAATTCTGTCAATTCAAGAATTCCAATTAAAAGTTTAATGTCTTCGTTCAACCCGTTAACAAATCGTTTACACATATTAGCTTTTGTCGAAACACATTCTCTTGCATACTTACTCAACCTCACAAACTCACGTTCATATTCTGTTACGGTCATACGACCCTATTTCAACTCGAGAAAGCTTGTTAAGGTTGCTAAGGTTCTCAAAACCAATTCTACCAATTCAATTTGTTCCTTCCCTCACACATTTGGTCAAGCTTAAATAAACAATTTAACCAGAATTTATCAACAAGAAGCTATAGGCAAAGGAGAGTTTAGAAGAGTTACCCTTCTATTTAAAAATTTTAACTTCTAAGCAAACAAATTTCATGGTTTTCCACTACCTGCAGCCGGCCTCCTCTCTAACTTCCATACTCTCACTTTCTTTCTTATTTTTCGATTGAAGAGAATGAAAAAAAATATAAACACTAATTTGGCTTTGTTTTATTTATTTTAACTTAATTTACCAAATTACAATAATAACCTTATTAATTAAACATAAAAATCATTTAAACAATGTCAAGAATGTCCAGTCAATCTATTAATGGTATATTTACCAAGAAAGTACTCATTCTTTTCATTTTTATAGTCATTTGGTTCATTTAACTTAGAAAGCTCATATTTTACGCCTTACGCGATTTAGTCCTTTTTACCGAATTGACCACTCAAACGGTAAAATTTCTTCACGAAATTTTCACACGAACATTCTGTCATACTGTAAACCTTAATAAAATAATAAAATAAATATTTTGGCTTTAAATTGTGGTCCTAAAACCACTATTCTAATTAACTCTAAAAACGGGCTGTTACAGGGTGCTTGGCTGTCATCTCTCTTCGCGCCAAAAGGTTCAATATATTCTTAAGCAAGAAAAGAAAAAATAGATGTATTAATAATAAGATTGCATTTGGGGACTAAGAGTGGAAACAAATAGGGTGTCTTGGTAAGTTTAGTAAATTACCTAATTTTCATGAAATAATCCAAGTCGATTTTGATTTTGTGTGATTAAATTAGAATTCTTTTTCAGTTTTACTTAAAGCAAGCTAAAGGTTCTCTTTATTTTTCATATGTATTTTGCCTAATTTTTATAAAACTTTGGAGTGATATTTCTTTTATGGTAAAAACTAAATTTCATAGTGAATAGTAACCATACTTGAGGACAAGCATGGGCTAAGTAGGGGGAATTTGATAATCCTCAGGAATGGCATATTTTTATGTATTAATTACATATTTATTTTGAGTATAATCCTATGAATTTGAGTTATTTATGGGTTTTTATCTTGTACGGACTAAGTTAAAGATACAAGGAAATTTAGGGGCAAAAAGCATGAATTTGAAGATAAAATTAGCCAGCATGCGAAATAGGAAAGAAGTGGTGCAAAAAATACAAAATGCGAAAGATTTGGGTGCAACAGTTCAAAGAAGAGATTTTATAAACATAAGACTCTATTTAAATTAGAATTATATTAGGATTATTGTTAAGATTATTATTTAGATTTAATTTTATTTATCTTTTAGAATTTAGATAGGAATAAGCTAGGTTTTCTAAGTACTATAAATAGGGGATGGAGTAACACAAATTTCACTCATCTTTTCTGTAAAAGCTCCCTCTCCTAAAAAGCTCTAGCTTTTGTTCCTTTCATTCTTTTGATAAAATTTCATTTTTATTAACTTTATTTCTTTTTCCCTAAAAATCATGATCCACTAAATTCATCTAGCCAAAGGTTGACGAGATTCGCCAAAAAAGGTTCATAAGGCTTAGAATCTGCACTTAGCCTTTTCAATGAGTATTTATCATTTCTCCACATTATGGGACTGACGCTTCTATCCATGTCATTCCAAAACTGATCTTTCCATCTTGTGCAAAGGCAGTCGCTTTGTATGTTTTGGGAAGGTTGCATAGTCGATTCTTTAGCCTACTACATTAGTGGTTGTCGAGCCCAAGAGACAAAGTAGCGTGGCATTCACCATTGAGAACTGATGATCTAGTGTAAGACGGTACCACAAAAGTGATGGTTGGCTAGAGTCAAGTTCCTCTAAATTGTAAGTCTAAAATCTATGTGGAGTTGGTGGTCATAGGCATCCCTTTCGACTATAATTGGCTTATTCTATTCGAGAAGGATCACCTAAAAGCCTATGATTGAACCCAAGGAGGATCAAGATAACCGGAGGCTAGAATTTCTCAATCGAAAACTCTCTTTTCTCAATACTGTTTCTCTTTGCAATTTTGATTTCAATTTATACAATTTCAACCCCTTCGTATTTTTAATTCTATTTTTTTGTTTCTTTTCTAGGTACGCCGCTTTTTCTTGGGCACGACTGTGCTCGAGATCTCGAGGAACAAGAAGTTGTGCAAATCCAGTCCCTGAGGATTTGACCCTACTTCCCTTATACTATTCCTTTTCGTCAGTTCACAGGGATAGGATATTAACTTTTGGTTGTATTGATAAAATTGATATTTTAGAATGTTGTGTACCCTAGTTCAAATCCTTAGGATGAATTTTTATTTTATTTTTAAAATAAAATAAATTATTTATATAATTCTTCTTATTTATGATTTTTGTTTTAAAGTTTGATAATTCATAATTTTTTAGCTGAATTGATGCTCAGTTAACTTGTGATAAGGAACTTAAATAATAGTATAGTTTAAATATATAGCAACATTTCTAGATTAAGTATGCTTCAAAATATTACATATTTAATGGTTTAACTTCTAAATGCCTGAATTTACATTTGTCAAACTTTTTAAAGGTCTATGATTAAAAACCCTAGGACATTTGATGATGGGTGTTGAGTTCACCAAAAATAAAAAGTCTAACACCTAGAATGGAATTTTAAATCGTAGTTATGAAAGTAGGGTTGATCCCACAGAGATTGGTCTAACTAATTTAAAGGTTTATTAGGTCTATATACGAACTTAAGTAGGTATTCCACTCATGGAAACCTTCTCTTAAGTAACAAGCATGAAGTTCACAAATTACTTAGGTTCATATATGGGCTTAAGTAGGTTTCCCACTCCTGAAATTAAAGATTTGATCAAGCGGTCAAAACTTTTGGATTTGAGCAAAATATAAATGAACCTTGCATTATAAGTGTATTGTGGATAGAAAGGTGGTCTTTCTATTTTTTATGTCGATGACATACTACTCATAAGGAATGATGTAAGGACATTGTCATCAGTTAAACTGCGATTACAGAATAGTTTAGCATGTAGGATTTGGGTGAAGCTAGCTACATCCTAGGAATTCGAATCCTTAGGAATCAAAAGAAAAAGTGCTAGCTTTATTGCAAACTTCAAACACAGACAATATATTTGAACATTTTATAATGGTCGATTAGAAGAAGGGTACACGACCTTCTATATCAAACTTTCATCTTTCTAATTAACATGAGTATTGAAAAAACTTCAAAAGATTCAAAATTGGAAATGAGATATAATAAGGAGGTTGAGAAATGGATTTTTTTTCTTTACTCCCAAAGATGACACGAATTGTTTAAACATATTTGGTTATGGAGATTGACCTTATAGGAAGGCAAAATGGGTTCTAATTTTCTTAAGTTCCTAAAAGATAGGGTGAGCTTAGGAATTGTTGAAGCATCTGTTTGGAGATACTTTTTTATGCTTAAGTTGTAACGTCTCAAAAATTTAAGCATTTAATTTTTGTGTGCTGTGGCAATAATGCATGTTAACACTACTAGGTTAGTGATTTTGGAGTGTTTGGGGGTCCCTGGGAAGTCCTGGGTGAAAGCTTGGGCTTTTGGAAAATTTTTGTTTTTTGGCACTTAAAGGAACCCTGACTCTAGGTTGTATGCTTTTTAAGTTTTAGTGAGTGAAGCATGACGGAAAAAAGCCTGCTGGCTCAATGGATAAGTGGCGCCTCATAAGTATGAAAGGACTGGAGTTTGAGGCTTAGACGACGCAATAAGAGGTTTTATTTTGCTTCTGTGCTGTGTGAGTAGTTGAACTTGATCAAAACTTTACAAGAAAGAAGTTTGAATAAGTCTTAGAGAGATTTGAGGAAGGATTTGAGGAGGTAATTGGGGTTGTTAGGAGAAAATCAAAGATTTTGAATACTAGGAGTGTTGGTGCCGCATAGGGTCTCTAGGTACATAAAGAATTTGGCTAAGGGAAGTAGGGAGTTTTGTTCATTTTGGTTCCTAGCAAGTTTTGTGTTTTTGCCTTTCGGGTATTGTGCTCTTTCTTCTTTGGTTAACCTTGGTAAGCTGAATTCTTCTCTTTTTTTTTTTTTTTACCTTTTAAGTCTTGTTCTTGGCCTTTTGATCCTTTGGTCATAATTTCTTTCCCCTCAGTCTCTTTACACTCGATTGACTGAACCTTTGCTCTTCTTTTCTTCTCTCATCTGCACCTTCTCAATCAGTTTTGTTTATGCTAAATTATTCTCTTTTCTAAGTCATCTTTATTTTCTTTCTCTTTTTCTTTCTGTTACTATTTAGGGTTAAGGCATTAGTTATTGGTCGATTCTCTCACACACTCTTTTCTTCTAATTTCTAGCCTTCGATTGTGTTTTGAAAAAGAAAACAATGGTTTACAAATCAAACGTAAGGTTTAATCAATCCTTAATATACTAAAAGAAGTAGAACTTAGAGTTAAGTTTTCACTAGCAATTGTTTTAAAAACTAAGAGCTCATCAAACGATGCTTGTTTTGAAAATGGAAACCTGTTTTGAAGATACTGTTTAACCGCAGAACGATCAAATGATTTCGAGGTTTTCCAACAAGACTTGAGTTTTACAATTCACCCTTCACTGTGACACCGCCAGACTCAGCCATAACGTCTGGGCCGGGTTTGGGGTGTTACATTTAGTGGTATTACAGCTGAGTTGCAAAACTTGGCTATGAAATAGGCTTTAGTTTTTGGAGTTTTAAAGTTTACAAATGAATCAAAGCATTTTGAAGGATTTTATTATGCGGCACACCAAGTCTCTAGTGTTGAACCAAGTAAGTTTTCTTGATACTGAAATCTGTTTTAAACTGTTATACTGTGAATAGCTACTTGGCCTACTTTAAATGATAGACTATACTGAGACTCTTTAGTTAGAGTAAACTGAAAACCATAGGAAACTAAGATTGTAGTGAGCCTACGACTGCGAAAACAACTCTAAACTACTGTTTCTCATAAAACATCTGCTCTAATTACTGAAACTATAACTAATTTGCATAAAATTCCTAATTCAGATAATACGCAAAGTGAAAATGAGCAATAGAGATACTCGTAGAAGTGGTACAAGAGGCCGCGGTAAAGGTCGTGGAAGTGCTAGGGCCGGATCTTTGGCATCAGGTCACATGCCCAACGTTGAGGCTAGAAAGGCACCGGCTTCACTGATAACTGAGACGAGGTCGTACGATTGAGCAGCTAAGGACGACGCATTGTCTCAAGCAATGTTGAGGATTCTGGAAAGGGTCACTGGGCCCAACACTAGTATTAGGAGTCGAGGTCCATTTCAGAGCGACTCTGGTCGAATAGAGCTGAGATCTTTAGGGGTATCACTGGAGTAACCCCTAATGTGGCCAAATATTGGTTGGAGACCACAGAAAGAATAATGGGTTTCCTTGACTGCACCCCCGAGCAAAAACTAAAAGATGCAGTGTCGTTGCTGTGAGAGGAAGCCTATCAATGGTGGCTTACCATGAAAGAGGGTACTCAGCCTGACCGAGTAACTTGGGAGTTCTTCAAATCTGCATTCCAAGGGAAATATGTGGGCGCAAGTTATGTGGATGCCCGGAGGAGAGAATTCTTGAACTTGACTCAGGGGGATAGGTTTGTGGCGGATTACAAGGCGAAGTTTCTATGACTTAGTCGATATGCTAAAGGGATGGTGGCAACAGATTATGAATGCTATGTTCAGTTCGAGGACGGCCTCAGGGATAGTCTTCGAGTATTGATAGCTCCATAGAGGGAGCGAGATTTTGTAGCACTCGTGGAGAAAGCAAAAATCGTAGAGGATGTGAAGCGCACTGAGTGCCTAAACTGGGAAAGAGAAAGGGGCAAAAATAACAGAGATTTAGAGCCTTCCGTATCTGTACAGAGGCCTAAGAAAAGGGCCAGGTGGATGGGCCAGTCAAAGCTGGGCCTCCTATTGCTGCTACTAGGTTACTATCTTATGCTGTTTGTGGAAAAGGCCATGTAAGCGAGTGCTGGAGAAGGACGAAAGCCTGTCTGAGTTGCAGATCGATAGAGCACTGTATCAGGGAATGTCCTAGAAAGTCAGATTAGATGCAAGCTATTGGTAAATGTAATGTACAGTCACCGAGGGGTGGTCAGCAGCCGCCAAGAGGTCATGGTCAGGCCAGATGTGGAAATGGTTTGGGACATAGTCGTAAAGCACCAAGCAGGGGTGTAGGGCATACTGAGGCGAGGCAACCAGCTCTGGTCTATGCTGCTCGTCCACTAGAGAAATGAGATGCCCCAGATGTGATAACTAGTATGTTCTCTATTCATGAAGTACCTTATGCTGCACTGATTGACATTGGGTTTACACATTCGTATATCGCATGCACTATGATTGGGACTCTGGGTGATATGTTTGAAATTACTGTAAGTGAGGTTACTGTGTTGAGTCTTTTAGGGCAATCTATGAAAGTGAAAAAGTTATTTATGGATGTGCCTTTAGTGGTTCAAGGTGTTACTTTTGAAGCAAATCTGATGGAACTGCCTTTTGGCGAATTCGACTTAATCTTGGAAATGGATTGGCTAGTGAAACACTGACAAACTTTGGATTGTGCTACAAAACGCATGGTACTGAGAACTGCAGAGGATGAGGAGGTGGTGGTGATTGGGGAGTGTCGGGATTATTTATCGAATGTAATTTCTATATTAAGGGCTGAGAAGTTGGTTCGCAAAGGCTTTGAAGCGTATTTAGCCTACATTAGTAATGCAAATTCTGAGGGTCCTACTGTCAAGGATTTGAGAACGGTTAAGGAATTTTCGGATGTTTTTCCCGATGAGCTACCTGGGTTACCTCTCAATTGAGAAGTTGAATTTCGAATCAAGCTTCTACCTGGTACAACTCCGGTGTCCATCGCCCCTTACAAAATGGAACTGAAGGAGTTGGTGGAACTTAAAGCTCAAATTCAAGAATTACTGGATCGAGGATTCATTTGACCTAGTGTGTCTTCTTGGGAAGCACCAGTTTTAATTGTGAAAAAGAAGGATGGGTCAATGCGAATGTGCATCGACTATCGGTAGTTGAACAAGCTGACCATCAAGAATAAGTACCCTTTGCTAAGGATAGACAATCTTTTCGATCAGTTACGAGGAGCTTCGGTCTTCTCCAAAATTGACCTTCGTTCAGGGTACCATCAATTAAGGATTAAAGAGGCGGATATCTACAAGATAGCATTTAGAACTCGTTATGGTCACTACGAGTTTCTTGTGATGCCGTTTGAGCTAACGAATGCACCAGCAGCTTTCATGGACCTTATGAACCGAGTGTTCGAACCCTATCTGAACCGGTTCGTGGTAGTGTTTATAGATGATATCCTGGTGTATTTGAGAACCAAAGATGAACACGATGCACACCTTCGAGTTATTTTACAGATTTTGGGAGAGGAGCAACTGTATGCCAAATTCAGCAAGTACGAGTTCCGGTTGAGGGAAGTTACTTTTCTGGGTCATGTAGTTTCAGCTGAGGGGATTAGGATTGATCCTCGAAAAATTGAAGCTGTGCTGAACTGGAAACCATCGAAGACAGTGTCCGAGATTTAAAGTTTTCTAGGTTTGGTAGGGTATTACATGTGGTTCGTTGAGGGTTTTTGTTAATTACTGCTCATCTGACTAAGTTACTGCGTAAAGGGGTATCATTTAATTGAACTGATAACCAGCAGGAAAGTTTTGAGAAACTTAAGAAAGTTTTGACTGAGGCCCCTATCTTGATTCATCCAGAGCCTGGAAAAGAGTTTACTATTTATAGCGATGCATCACACGTCGGTTTGGGTTGTGAGTTGATGTAGGAGGGTAAGGTGGTCACATATGCGTTTCGTCAGCTTAAAACCCACGAGGCGAATTACCCAACCCATGACTTGGAGTTAGCTACAGTGGTATTTGTACTAAAAATTTAGAGACATTACCTGTATGGTGAGGAGTGTATAATTTACACGGATCACAAAAGTCTCAAATACCTCCTTACACAGAAGGAGTTGAACCTTAGGCAGCGTAGGTAGATTGAGCTACTTAAAGATTGTGATTGCATGGTTGAATACCACTCGGGTAAAGAGAATGTGGTAGCCGACGCACTAAGCCGTAGGGCTATGTCTGATTTAAGGGCGATGTTTGCTCGCCTAAGTTTATTTGACGATGGTAGTCTATTGGCCGAGCTTCAAGTTAAATCGTTGTGGATTGAACAGATAAAGGGTAAACAGTTGATAGATGAGTCATTGGGTCCTCGTTTCCGACAGGTTGAGAATGAGGAAACTTCAGATTTTGGGTTGAATAATAAAAGGGTACTGTGTTTCCGTGGGAGAGTTTGTGTACTAAGGGATACTGATTTGAGGCAGTCTATATTGCAAAAGGCACATAGTAGTGTTTATGTTGTGCATCCTTGCGAGAACAAGATGTACCGAGACTTTTGTGAAGTTTACTGGCGGCTAGGACTTAAGCTCGAAGTGACTGAATTTGTAAGTAAGTGCTTGACATGCCAGCAAGTCAAGGCAGAACATTAGTTACGTTTAGGGTTACTTTAGCCAGTTAAGATTCCACTTTGGAAGTGGGAGAGGGTGACTATGGATTTTGTTAGTGGGCTGCCCTTGATGCCTACTAAGAAGGATTCGATATGGGTCATTGTGGACTGATTGACCAAGTCCGCCCATTTTATACCGGTCCGTATTGATTATTCTTTACAGAAGTTGGCTAAGTTATACATGGCTAAAATTGTAAGACTGCATGGGGTTCCAGTCTCCATAATATCTGACAAAGATCCTTATTTCACGTCTTAGTTTTGGAAGAAATTACATGAGGCACTAGGTACAAGGTTAGATTTCAGTATTGCATTCCACCCTCAGACGGATGGTCAGTCAGAAAGGGTCATTTAGATATTAGAAACATTTTAAGGGGCTGTGTAATTGAGTTCTGAGGCAGTTGGGAAGACTATTTGTCGTTAGCAGAGTTTACGTATAATAATAAGTATCAGTCGAGCATACAGATGGCACCGTATGATGCGTTATATAGTCGTAGGTGTCGTACTCCTTCATGTTGGACTGAACTGAGTGAGCAACATGTTCTAAGGCTAGAGTTAGTTTCTGATATCGTAAACAAGGTTAAGTTAATTTGAGATCGGTTAAAGGCAGCATTAGATAGACTAAAGTCGTATACAAACTTGAAGCGAAAAGAAATTGAGTATTCTGTGGGAGACTATGTTTTTCTTAAAGCCTCACCATGGAAGAAAATACTGAGGTTCGGATGGAAGGGCAAGCTAAGCCCTAGATTTATTAGGCCTTACCGGGTATTGAAGCGTGTGGGACTGGTTGTCTATCAACTTTAGTTGCCTCTAGAGTTGGACCGGATTCACGATGTGTTCCATGTTTCCATGCTAAAGCCTTATCACTCTGATCCCACACATGTGGTTTTGACCGAGGAGATCGATGTTAGATTAGATCTTACTTTCGAGGAAGAATTACAGATATTGGACCGTGAGGTAAAGGTGCTAAGAAAGAAATCTATTCCGTTGGTTAAAGTGCTTTGGCGTAACCACAATTCTAAGGCGGCCATGTGGGAGCCCGAGGAGGCAATGCAACAATAATACCCTCATTATTTTAACCAGGTAAATTTCAAGGCTGAAATTTCTTTTAGGGGGTGGAGTTGTAACGCCCCAAAATATAGGGTCTTTTATTTTGAGTGAAATGACACAAATTGCTTGTTTGGTGTGCTGGCTAGATGATTTGGTTGTGTTTGGGAGTATTTGAGAAGCCTGGGTTCAAGTATGGTCTTTTGTAAAATTTTAAATTTTTGCTCTTAAGTGAATCTAGATGTTAGCATTTAGGCCTTATATTTAAATGTGATAGATTTATGACATAAAAAGTCTAGGAGCTAAGTGGCAAGGGGCGTGAGTTGGCTAAAGTGAGGGCTTAGGTTCGAATCCCTTGGCAGACAAAGGATAATTATTTTGCTACATGGGGCGACAGGTGTTTGAAGTGGATTCGAACTCTGTTGAGTGAGATTCTGAACTGGTCTTGGGGTAAGTTGTGGAGGATATCAAAGAGGGACAAGGGGAGGGAATTACGGAGAGAATCAAGGAATTTGGAAGCTTGGAGAGTTGTAGCTGATTTAGGAGACTTGTGGGTGCAAATTCGGCTAGGGTCTCCTTGTGTGCATTCGGCAATTTGGGGGGAGATTTTTGGGATATCTTTTTGTCAGTTGTGCCGAGTTTGGTCTAGAGACACTAGGGGAGTCGGTTTTGGGGAGTGTTTGTCGACTTCGGTTTTTGTATTTTGTTCTTTTTGACAATTCTTACTATTCATTTTAGTTTGTGTTTGTGCTTTTGTTCTTTGAGACCGTATAGTGCAAGTGTGAGCATCGGGGCTTGTTTCTTTTCTCTTTTCCATCTTAAGGCCGATTACATTTTCTCTCTCTCCCTTAATCTTTTTCGTCAACAGTTTTCTCCTCTTTATTGTGCAACTGTAACCGATTGCATCTTATCTCTTCTACTCTTCTTTTTCTTGGCTGAATACTGTTTCTTTTCCTCCTTGCCATTCTTCACCTTTCAATTTCTTTGATAATCTCTCTCTCTTTCTTCTTTCGGTTCTTTCCAATTGCCGAACCTCCCTTGTCCTCTTTTGCATCCATTTGTTTAAGCCGAACATTACTCTCCTCTTCTCTTGGCCTTTTCTTTCGGCTTTTTGATTCTGGACTCCCTAAAAAATTGCTTTTTTTTCCCTCTCAGTTCTTGGCTCGTGATGGTCTGTGTCAGCAACCGAACATAGTTCATCTACCATCCATCTCTGTACCATTCTTTTGTATTTCTTTGTCAATTCAAGAAGCGATTCAACTATCGGTAATGTTGTTTTCTTTCCTTATAACGACTTGAACCAAAAATTATTTCTCTTCTTATTGTAGTTTTTCATTTTTGTTCCCAGTGTGCTATTCGGTTGATTCGCAAATTTCCCTCGAGAAGTGAAGGAGCGCGGGTGTTATTCAAGCCGTCCAAGCCTTTCTCCTATTTTTTGCTTAAGGTAAATACATTACCTTTCTTTTTGGGCATAGGCTGAACATGCTTATGTCTCTGTAAGGTAATATCTTTGGAGCTAAGTCACATCTTTAATCGATTCTATCTAACAAGGGCTAGCGTTGGTGCAGTTAGTTGTTAAGGTGCGCGTAATTATTTTTGGGCTAGTGATCTAGGACGAATAAATTGCATTTCTTTCTGTCAAGGTAGATGGTGATTATTGATTTGAGGTTTAAGTGCTGATGAACACTAATGTATTAAGAAACTGATTGAATGTTTGAATAAACATAGGTTGGTACTCAAGGGTTGTCGCAAGTTTTCATAATCAGGTGTGTAATCTCACCCCTATTTTACTGTGAATCGGCAAAAGCCAAAAAGCCGAAATGCCAAAACTTCGGCATTTGCGGTCTCGCGAGCATGTGATCACTCGTGAGGTAAACCGAGCCCACCAATCATGGGTGATAGACTGTAGAAGTCTTCATGAGCGTTTTCGTGGGCTTGGACCGTTATGGGCCTAGTTGGACCAAAATGGGCCGTCTGGGCCCAATGGTCTTGTGGGCCCCACACGAAAAAAACCCATGGTGAGTGAAAAATAATGGATTGGGCTATAAAATTTGCATAGCTGTGACTGGACTTGGGCTAAGTGGTCCGCATGAGTGTATGGGCCCAATTGGGCCAAATAATGGGCATTGGGCCCATTTACATGTTATGACCACTTAGGTTATTTGAGTCGTTTAAGACGATTGTAGACCTTTTGAAGGGTTGTTATGTGTATCGAGACCCCATAAATTGGTAAATGACCATAATACCTTTGAGGGGTAAAATTACTGTTTTACCCCTAACTGACAAAATGACTGTTATACCCTCAGTGGTAGGTTGACTGATGATAATATGATATTTATATGACTGATACTGAGGGTGACATACTGTATACATGTAATATTTATGACATGTCATACGGCATGGGGTTGGGATATTGTTACGGAGGAAGTACAAGTGGCTCTGCCACGTTTTTACTATACTAGTAGCTTTGCCACGTACTGATATTGGTAGCTATGTCAGGCTTACTGTTACTAGCAGCTTTGCTGCATTACTGTTATTAGCAGCTTCCCTGCGATATTGGTGTGCTGACTGGGTGGGTCGATTTAATCCCCACATAGTGTGCTGGTTAGTACGGGTGGTGTGTTGGTTGGATTGGGATGGGTTGTATGTCTGCATTGTATTGATTTTGTATTGGGCTTAGGCTCACACTGTTACTATATAGGGCTAAAGCCCAGACTGTTCTGTTACTAATAGGGCTCAGGCCCAGACTGTTTCTACATGCACTATTCACTGTTTGACTGATAAGGGATTACACACTAAGTTTTCGCAAACTCACCCATTTCTTTTAACTGTATAGGTAATCCCTAGCCTTAGGCGATTTGGAGCCTCGAGGGATTCATAGGTGGCCACATGATCGTAGATGTTTTGTTTTTTGACTTTATTTATTTAAATTTTCATATTAGATTTTTGGTTATGTAATAGGGCCATTTTGGTGGATTTACTTTTTGATTGGGTTTTGGTTTCTTATTTGAAACTGTTAGACTAGGAAAAAAAAAAGGGGTTTTTCAAATTAATAACTATTTTCAAAGAAAAACATGCATTTTAAACTTTAAGTTTTTTTTCAAATAGAAAAGCTTCCGAGGTTTTGATCAGTCTAAGAAATCAACGATAATAAATATGGCAATCGTTTTGCTAAAATGTTTTCAACTCATAACAACGTAATTTACTGAATTTTTCACAAGAAATAAAAGCTAGATGGGTTTTAAATTAGTTTGACTACGGATTTTTATCAACAAGACTAATTTTGGAAAGCACTTCGATGTGGCAAGCCAAATTCGGCTGTAACGTCTAGGTCGGGTTTGGGGTGTTACAATCTAAGCCTTTAAATTTTGTGTGTTGTGACATTAATGCATGATAGCACTATTGGGTTAGTGGTTTTGGAGTGTTTGGGGGCCTTTGGGAAGTCCAAGGTGCAAGCCTGGGCTTTTGGAAAATTTTTGTTTTTTAGCACTTAAAGGAACCCTGACTCGAGGTTGCATGCTTCTTAAATTTTAGTGAGTGAAGCATGATAGAAAAGAGCCTGCTGGCTCAATGGATAAGTGACACCTCATAAGTGTTAAAGGACTGGAGTTTGAGGCTTGGACGGCGTAATAAGAGGTTTTATTTTGCTCCTGTCTCGTGTGAGTACTTGAACTTGATCAAAACTCTACAATATTGAAGTTTGTATGATTCTTAGAGAGATTTGAGAAGGGATTTAAAGAGGTAATTAGGGTTTCTAGGAGAAAATCTGTTCGTGCCGTGTAGGGTCTCTAGGTACACAAAGAATTCGGCTAAGGGAAGTAGGGAGTTTTTTTCATTTTGGTTCCTAGAAAGTTTTTCGTTTTTGCCTTTGGGGTATTATGCTCTTTCTTCTTTGGTTAACCTTGGTAAGCTGAATTATTCTTTTTTTTACCTTTCGGGTCTTGTTTTTGGCCTTTTGATCCTTTGGTCATAATTTCTTTCTCCTCAGTCTCTTTACACTCGATTGACCGAACCTTTGCTCTCCCTTTCTTCTCTCCTCTACACCCTCTTAATCGGTTTTGTTTATGCCAAATTATTCTCTTTTCTAAGTCTTCTTTATTTTCTTTCTCTTCTCCTTTCTGTTACTATTTCGGGTTAAGCCATTAATTTTTGGCTGATTCTCTCACACACCCTTTTCTTCCAATTTTTAGCCTTCGATTCTTAGTCAGAAGGGTTCGACTTAGGGATTTGATTTGATTGTTCGGGTTACACTTTCATCTACTACCCCTTATAGTCGAAGTTGTGTGTAAGTTTTCCTGACTCTTTCTAAGTGGTTTTCTTGGTTAATAATATCACTATGTTTCTATTCCAGTTTTTCTCTTGGGTTGAATCTTCACTCTTTCTCAAAGTGCATTGTTGGTTGGTACCTAGGTGTTTTCAAAGAGTGAAAGAGGGGCAAGCATTCTGAGGCAGTCGAAAGCCTAGTCTCAGTTTTGATCATAGTAAGTTTTGTTGCCTTACTTTTTAGTTGAGGCTGAATACTTTTTGATGGTGCTAAAGGTTATCGAATGTGGATGTAAACCACATATTTATGCATTTTCAATTAATAAGGTTTTGTAAGGTAGATTTTGATAAGGGGTTTTAATCTTTGCTAACAGTTAGAGAGCACTTAGCGAAGCTCAATCGATTAAGGCAAGTATTAGTGTGGCTTCGGCTTTTGTTTTGGAAAAAAGAGGATAACTGTGTTGATCAGGTGACTAACTGTTAGTCTCATAATTGTAGGTTCGGTGCTAGGGATTTGTTGCGCGTCTCGTAAACAAGGTGTGTACACATACTACTCAAATCGTAGGACAGCAAAAAGCCAAAATGCCGAAAAGTCGAAAGCACAGCAACGGTTGCCATACGGTCACGCAAATGTATGTGTGGAAAATTCGATATGATGGTAAAGGCTACTATGAGCGACCTCACGGGCTTAGGCCATTTGTAGGCCAAAATGGGCCGTGTGGGCCTAATGGGCTCATGGGCCCTATACGGGTTTTTATCACGACATGAGAAAATTAGTAGACCTGGCTGTGTCAATCACATGGCTAAGGTCAATTCCAAGCTTAGTGGGCCATACGAGCATATGGGCCCCACTTGGGCCATATAATGGGCTTTGGGCCCAATTGTACTTTTCGATTGCTAAAGGTTTCACAAGTCGCGCGAGCCGACTGTGGACTTACTGATGGGTCGATATGTTTATCTAGACCTTGAAATGAGAAATGACCGTGATGCCCCTGAAGGGAAAAATGACTAAAATACCCCTACGTGATATGTGACTAATTTTGTATGCCATCTGATATTGTGTTTGCATTCATATGTGCAATTATACTGCATGAGGATGGGATCCTTAATTGGAGGAAGTAATTGATTTGTTAGGGTCGCATGGGTCGCACGAGACGACTATGGACCCACTAATGGCTTAAAGCCGATTATGTGATTGGCAACTCTGCTGCGATATTGGTTAGTGCTGCAACCGGTGCTACATGGGGAGTGTAGGGATGAGTGGGTCGATTTAATCCCCACAGGAGTGTAGTGCTGGACAGGAGACGGAGTGCAGGGTTGGTTGGGTTTATATGCATTACATATTCTAATTTTGATATTGATATGGGCTAAGGCCCAACCGAGGCTGTTACGGACTAAGGCCCAATTGCCACCGTTATGTATGGGCTTAAGCCCAGATTGATGTGTTTCATGTTATTTGTTTGTTGGGATAGTACACACTGAGTTTTCGTAAACTCACTCCTCTTTTTAATTGTATAGGTAATCCTTAGTGAGAGACGGTTCGACGTATCGAAGGACTCGAAGGTGGCCACACTATGGACAAATGAATTTTAGTACTTTAAATTACTTTACTTTAATTACGTCTTCTTCTATTTAGGTTTTTGTTGTAATAAGGCCTTTCTCTGGTTTTTACTTTAATTTCGGGATTTTATTGTGTTTCGATTGCTTAACTTCTAGTTTTAGGTCTCAAGTTTTAAAAAGAAAATAACATTTTACAAATCAAATGTAAGTACACAAATGATTTCAAGAAAAGCTTCTGCTGTATCTGAATCATGAAAGTTTAGTAACATTTTTTTAAGACTGAGATTTTCATTAACAACGTAAGGTTTAATCAATCCTTAATATACTAAAAGAAGTCAAACTTAGTATACTAAAAGAAGTCGAACTTAGTGTTAAGTTTTCACTAGAAATAGTTTTAAAAACTAAGAAGTCATCAAACGATGCTTGTTTTGAAAATGGAAACCCATTTTGAAGATACTGTTTAACCGCAGAACGATCAAATGATTTCGAGGTTTCCAACAACACTTGAGTTTTACAATTCACCTTTCAATGTGACGCCGCCAAACTCGACAATAGCATTTAGGCTGGGTTTGGGGTGTTACATAAGTTAATCCAATGACTTTGTAATAGAGAAAGTAAGGATCATACGGTTGTTAGGGAAAAAGAGAAAAGGTAAAAAAAAGATGCTTGCTTGAATGAATAATATGTATAGCTATATCTTTGTCACAAAGCTACTCATTTATTATCTACAAAGTGATTTGACTTTGTACAAAGTTAGGTTGCTTTTTTTCTAGGCTATTGATGTCTATTCTAATATTCTAGTATAGCATTATGTGTACCCATATAAAAAAACTAATTAATAAGGAAATGTTTTCTGAACAAAATTAATTTGAATTTGACTTTTTTTAGTATAAATTCATAAAATTTTGCTTATGGGGAAAGGACTAAAGAAAGGGTATAATTTAGTTAGTTTATATGTTTTTATATTTCTATTTAGAGAAACATCAATCAATTGTTTTAGAAACTTTGACTGAACTTTGGTCACAAAAATTAGTTTTAACAAGTTTTTATAACAACCAAAGTTTCTTATGATAATTGGTGATTTTGACTTGTAACGTTCTAAATATTATATTTGTATTTCGGGTTAGGTAGAAGATGTAGGATTTTGTTGGAAAAAAGAACTAGTTAATATCTTGTTAGAGTCCACTTGCTAGAAAGAACCTTTGGAAGACAAGGAAGAGTTCAAGTTTTGTGGACTCTATCAAGCTGAGTTTAAGACTCAAATTTGGTTAGTTTGTACAGTGCTTTTAAATTTGAAACTTAGCTTATTATGCAACATATTTCAAATTTGAAAAACAAAGTAAATAAAGGTTGATCTTCATGTGATCTTATTAGTTCAAATATTGAGCATTAACCTATATAAGGTAGTCAAAACTCATTATTTGGGAGTGATTTTGGGGAAGTGTTTATTTGTATTTCTTGGGTATACTCTATTGGGTTTTTCATACTTAGTTACTTTAAGTATTTCTTAGAGTTATTTGAGAGTATGAAGTAAACAACTAGGCAATATTTATGCTTCAATTAAACATGTGAGAGTTAGGAAGATTGAGTCTACATAAATTATTATACCGAGGAACTTGTTTAGTGGATTCATTCTCTAAGTTAGGCTAGGCAAAGGTAGGATTATTTAATCTAAATTGCATTAATTATTTTGATCTCTTGCTATTCTTTTGCTCCTTATTTAACTTGAAAATCAATTATGTCGATAACTTTGTTACAACATCTTTTTCAACAACAACTTTGTAACAGCCTGATTTGAGCTTAATCAGAACAGTAGTTTCAAAACCATAGATTTGAGGTCAGAAAAATATTTTAATATTATTTTCGGTGTTTACAGCATGATATTATTCATGTGTGAAAGTTTCATGAAGTAATTTTAGCGTTTATGTGCTTAATTTAAGAAAAGGACTAAATCGCATAAAATGAAAAATTTGTATTCTCTTTGTTTAAGTGCTTAATCGCTATGGTTTATTAAAGGTGAAGACCTTATAATGAAATTATACCATTTGACTAATGGATAGACAAAAATGCCTATGGTTAGTGGAAATGTAATGTTAAGCATTAAAGGGTATTTTAGTAAATGATCAATTAAGGTTAATTAAAAAAATAAACAAAATTGTTTCATCATTCTCTTCATCCATAACCGAAAATAAGAAAACAAATTAGGGTTTATGAACTTTGAAGCATTCGACACTCTCCTAGCTTGATTAATGTACGGTTTTAGCTCTATTTTTAATGATTTCTATGTTTTTGTAATCATTGTAGCTCCTATTAGCTAGCCCGAACCTTGATTTTCGAAATTGTTGATAATTTTGTGAAATGACATTGATGAATGTTTGAGCTTTTGAATGTTTGATGATGAAAAATGAATATTTGTTGATAGTTACACAAGTTTTGTAAAGTGATTTTTGACAAAAATGTCAAATAGGGATTTATTTGTGAAAATGTGAAAATGTGTGGTTAAATGTGTGAATAAATGATAAATATGGGCTGATATGTACACTAGGAAAATTCAGCTAGCTTGGGAAGATATTAAATTGCATGAATTTTGTGTATTTGTGAAATAGGGACTAAATTGAATAAATATGATATTATAGGGGCTAATGTGTAAAAATGCCTCATTTGTGTGCTTGGAATGAAATTGAGTGAAATGATAATTAAATTAGTTAAATTTGAAATTATATAGATCAAGAACGAAAGAAATCAGATTTAGATCGAGGGAAATCGAAAGTTATTGAGTAGTCACTCCGATCCGTTCATCTCGTTTTTGAGGTAAGGTCATATGAAAATAAATGTATTGAGTTGTATTATATATGTTTCTATGATATTGAATTGTTTTGGATGCTAAAGAATTAAATACGAGGAAGTATCGACAAAGTTACGATGTCCGAAAGCCCTTACGAACCCTAGGAATAGTATAGGATACAAATGTCATGACATTAGGATTACCGAGGTTTGATTTTGTGTAAGACCATGTTTGGGACATTGGCATCAATATGAGATTATGTGTAAGACCATCTCTGGGTCATTGGCATTGTTTATGATTTCGTATAAGACCCTATCTGAGACAATGGCATCGATATGTGATAACATGTAAGACCATATCAGGGATATGGCATTGTACGAGCTTTATATGCTATTCGAGTATCCTTGCCAATTCTAAATGGTTCAACGGGCAAAGTTGAGAAGAAAATGAATATGTGAACGAGTTAACCGATCTAGGTATGTAAGATGTTATATAAATATTGAGAAGGAAAGGTAAGTATGAATATAAATGATGATATGAGAATTACATGAGAAAGAATGGTAAATATGCATTTGATTAGCTATAGTTAGCTTTTATGTATTGATATTGCAAGTGTTCTTATGATTTTATTTGTATATGGCTTACTAAGCTATTGAAAGCTTACTTTGTGTGTTGTTTTCCCTTGTTTTATAGTGCATCAAAGCTAGCTCGAGCTCGGGGATCGTCAAGAATCATCGTCACACTATCGATCGTTATTACGGTACTTTTGAAGTTTGTAAATATAGTATATGGCATGTATAGGCTAGTGATGATATGTCATGTTTTGAATATGAATTCTAGCCATGTGAGTTGGCTTGTAAATGATGGCAATGTTGAATGGGAATTTAGCTTATGATATGTGCTTGTAAATGTGTCTTTGGTGTGTTTTCATATATGGAATTTAATGAATAAGTTATGCCTTGTGAGATCGGTCATTTTGGTATGGATATTTGATGGTTGGATGGATAAATTATATGGTTGAAATTATGAGAAATGCATGACTTGGAATAGGTTATATTGATGATTAAGATATGTGGTTTTGGTATAAGTTTAACATATGAATTTGGTATGCTTTGTGTTGACATTGTGTTAGAAATGGTAAACGTTATTATGGGACGAAATGTGCATGTTTTGGTGATGTTTTGGCTAGAAATTATATGTCAAATGATGTTTGAATTATGCTTATAGGGATGACCCTTATTGGGTGGTAAATTGGCCATGTAAATGGCTTATTTTTGCCCACAAGGGTAGGGACACGGGCGTGTGTCTTTGCCATGTTGATCGAGGGTTCAATTTGAATTGAGCCTGGGCACTCTACACGGCCTCACACACGGGCATGTGGCAGGCCATGTGGCCAAGTTAGTATACCCTACAAGTTTGACATGGCTGAGCACACGGTCCCAACACGGGAGTGTAAGGCCATTTCGAATAGGCACACGGGCGTGTGACTGGCCGTGTGACCAAGTCAGTATGCTCCCTAATTTTCACACGACCTGGAACACGGGTGTGTCTGGTGGCTGTGTGGATAAGTCAGTATGTATGCCCTATTTCCCCACGCCTAGATACAAAGCGTATCTAAAGCAGTGTGAGGCACACGGCCTATTCACACGGGCGTGTGAGCTCTGTAGCTTAGAAAAAATTTAAAGTTTCGAAAAATTTTATACGAGATTAGTTTAGTCTCGAACCCTCTCTAAAGCATGTTTAAGGTCTCGTAGACCTGTATAAGGGACTTTGTGATGATGATTGAATATGATATGATGATTTATGAGTAATGTATGTGAAATGAATGTATAATGATGTGAATTGATCGGTAATGCCTGTTAACCCTAGTCCTGCGACGGATATGGGTAAGGGTGTTACAAACTTGAACAAAGGAAAACAAAGATACTTTTTTTAATTAGTATTAGGGTAGACCAAAAATGCACTTGAAAGAGGCCTTGAGCTCAACTTGTTGCTATGCAGTTTATTAAGGAATGTAGTTTAATCACTCAATCATCATTGCTAATTGGTTCATTAAACTATGTTTATTGGAAGACTCGTATGAGGCTGTTCATCATGTCTATAAATCGATGAGCTTAGATGGCAGTAAAAGATTTGTGGACTCAACCAACAATATGTTGGAAAAAAATCTGATTTAAAAATGGTTTTCTTACACAATGGAAAATTAAAATTTTGAAAACTAACCTGGTTTGTGAACTTAGACCGAAACCATACCTGTGTTTTCGAATAAGCAGATCCTTAATGTTTTCCAGCTTTCAACCAAACGATATTCTCAGCTATTCTCATACCACGAAATACTTTAAGTGTAGGCTCAAACTAATTGAATCAAAACATAGAATTAGAAAAGAGTTTTCTTTTTTTTTGGTGAAAAAGAAAATTCTCTCTTCTTTAATAGAAACCGACATAATTTTTATTCCGGAAAAATATATTTAATAGTTGAGAATAAATTCTCTTTATTTTTTGGTAGCGTAACAATATCTTCAAGTTGTGTAAATAGCTCTACTGGTGCCATCTATTTATAGGAAGAGAAGGTAGAACTCTTGTTGAATTGTAAAGGTTTATTTCAAAAAAAAAACTTTCTAGTCCAACTAAGAGACGAGAGGGGCTAATAGGGTGTGCATCCCCTCATATGTATTATGATGGGAATTCGAGCCTCTCATTGTATTAGACCCAATTATATGTGTTTTTTGGACTTTGTGTAACATCACGAAATAGGGCCTAAACGGAACAGTGGTTGCAAAACCACGAATCCAAGATAGAAAAATTTATTTCAATAATTTTTTATGATTGACCGAGTGATTAGATGCATGTGTTAAGTATTGATAGAAAATTTTATGAATTGCAAGTTTAATTTGCCTATTAGGGTTTAATTGCAAAAGTTGATAAATATGAGTTTTAGATGTTAAAGGATTTATTTGAAGAGCATAATTGAAGTAGAGGTCCTTGAATGGTAATTATACCATTAGGTTTTCATGGACAAAAATGAACATACATAGGTAAAAATAACCAAAGTTTTTAATGAAGGGCATTTTAGTCATTTGGTAATTAAAATGAATTAAAAGGGAAAAAGATGGAAAAATTGCTATCATCTTCTTCAAGGGCCGAAACTCATATTGCCTCCATAGCTAGGGTTTGTTTCAAGCTTCCAAGCTCCATAATCAAGAAGAATGAAATTTGGGGATAGACCGAGGAAAGAAAAATGTAGAAGATTAAGTTGTCAAGTTGATCGCATTTTGCACCGAGGTAAGTTTACGATAAATAAATGCAATATTTCAATATTTTATATTAATGTTGTTAATTTCTAGCATAGATACATTTATTTTATGAGAATATTCCAAGTTGAATCAAAGATGAGATAACAAAGAAAAAGTATCAGAAAGCCCCGTTTGAACCTTAGGGATGTTTGGTATTTTGGGTTGAGACAGTTGAGAAACATCCCATGTAAGTCCATATTAGACATATGGTATTGGCAGGTTGAGACAGTTGAGGACCATCCCATGTAAGTCCATATCAGATATATGGCTTTGGCAGGACAGGGAACATCCCATGTATGACCATGCCTAGAGCATGGCATTGGCAGGTTATTATCAGGAAGGAAAACTCAAGTACCCTTAGTATTCCAAACGGTTCATCGGGCTAATAAACAGGCTATATTACAAGAAATTCCAGGTAAAGGAATGATAAATAGGAAAGTTAAAGAGTAAGTTGAGAAGTAAAATAAAGATTTTGTTGTTGATGGTGTAATATGAGTATATTTATATTTGGTGAATGTTGTCATTTATTTATTTGTAAACTTACTAAGCATTGTAGGTTTCTCCTTTTCCTTTCTCTCTTTTATAGTGTATCCAAGCCAATTCGGGGATCAAAAGGACGTCGGAGTTCGTTTCACACTATCAAGGGCTACTTTGATATTTTATAGTTTGAAGTGTTTTGAGTTATGGCATGTATAGGGACTTGGCCATTTGGTGTGTATGTCTTTATGATATGATTTAAGTATAGTATGTGAATGCTTGATGATGATTAGGTATTGAAATGGCTAATTAAGAACATGTTTTGATGTTATGTATGCCTAAATTATAGTTTATGCAAAGAGATGAAGGAGGAGGAAAAGTTGGCCATTAAACAGTTTTGTAACAATAGTAGTGACGTGAATTTGAAAAATCACTAAAAATTGTAGAAATAGAATTAAATGGTAAATAAGATATAGACTTAGAGCTTATTGAGTCTATTTTCATAGGAAAGAAACAAGGCAAGCAAAGGAGTCTATATTGTGAGATATTAAATTCTTGTGAGACTAGTTTAGAGGGATTTCGTAATCCCCTGTTTTGATTTTATAAATTCACTAAAAATTGTAAAAAAATAATTATGAGTCATAGTTTATATTTATAGATTCCTTAGTGAGCCTATTTTCATTAAAAACAAGTGGAAACACTAAATGAAAACTGTATTATGAGATAATTGATTTTTACTAAGAAGAGGTTAGAACAGTGGGACTGTGAAATAGGAAAACTTTAACTAATAAACTATACTAATTGGCCACACCAAAAATTCTGGAAAAATTATGGTAAGAAGAAATATGAGTCTAGTTTCAGGGAAAATTTATCGATTTAAATTTCGAGTTTCGTAACTCGATTTATAATTAATTTAGTGACCGTTACGTAGGAGGATAGTTTTATTATGAATAGTGCAAATGAATTGTTTTGATTTGCGTAAGTAATCGAAAAATTTTTAATATTCTCAGTTTTGTCCCGAACCGTTTCAATTGCATGATTTAGGGCCTCGAGGCCCCTTTTTAAAGATTTATTGGATGAATGTGAGTGAATTAATTTTAAAAGCAAATTTTTATGCCCCGAATTAGTAAGATAAGTCTAGTAACGTCTCGTGCTCGACTCCGGTGATGATCTCGGGTAAAGGGTGTTACACTTTTAACCCAATACTTTATAATTTAATCCAACCTAATACATTTTTTTTTATTTTCTAAAATAAACATTAATTTTTCCAATTAAATAACCTAGTAAAATTATGATGATTTTACCCCTGGTAAAATTTACAAAAAATTACATATATTTAATATTTCACAATTCAACTTGTTCACTATGACCTAATGATTTATTTTCATTTTCAAGCTTTAAAATAGCTCAAAAACATAAACACATTCTTCTGATCATTTCTAAGTAATCCATGTGCATTTGCAATTGAATCATTTCTCATTTTCATTTTCATTTCCCTTTTCTTGAGAGAACCACTATAACGCCCTAAAATACCTATATATGTTTCTGTATTAATTTGACACACAAATATTTGTCTGCTTCAGTGGTTAAGTGTTTTGGGTGTGCTGGGGAGGTTTCAGGTTCAAGCCACACCTTGGGTAAATTTTGGTATTTTTGTGAATAAACCCTGAACTGGGTTCAAAAGGCTTATACTTAATTGTGTGTAAGTTTATATCAGAATGGGCCTGCTAGTTTGGTGGATAAGTAGAGTGTTGGCGTGAGGGAGGCCTTGTGTTCGAGTCGTTACTTGGGCGCTATTTTTGCTACTAATGCCGTGGGTGTGCTTGAGATGGACTGGGATACTGAGTATCTGCAACAGATGTGGTTTAGTGGGAGTAAATCAAGGGAATGGGGAGTTACCCAAATATTCTACACTCCCTGCCGAAATTCTCTACAAAATCCCCCTTTCCACCTTCATTTTCTTTTTGGTTTCAACCAAATTCGCCTTGCTGCCATCCTTTTTTCATTTTTCCTTCCTATTAATATTAATTTTGCCCCTTTCCCATCGTGATTTAACATCTCTACTTTTGGTGTTTATTTGGGGACAATCAAGGACTTGTGGGCTGCTTTTCGGGTTTATAGCTGTCGAAACCATTTTTTTGAAAACGGGGAATCGACTTTTGGAAAAAAATTCAGAGTCGCCACCAATCCTTTTTGTGGTGTGATTGGGCCACCTTATAAAACATTTTGATCTACGAATTTTAAGAAAATAGGCTCTGGAGTCAGTTACATATGAGGAAGGATTAGCACCCTCAATACGCCCAAAATCGGTACCTTATTGATTAATTTATGTCTTAATGTCGAAATTTAGAAATTTGAAAAGAGTTCAAAACACGATCCTCCTCTTTATTAATTTTTGAAAATATTCGAGTAAATCAAATGTATGCTAAAGACCATCTCATCTCAAAGCAAAATGTCACATCTAGTACGTTAGGACACGACATTTCAATCATCGAGCATGACCTTGCCTTTTATTTAAACCATGCACTTTATTTTAAAAAGGGTATTCAAATATTTAAATCTAACGCAAAACCACAAACCAGTATGGTAGGGCATGATTTTCTGAATTTTTTAAATACAGAACATTGCCTCCACTTTCCAAAACTTTGAGAAATCCGATAAGAAGGATATTTGAATATTTGGATCGAACAAAAACCGAAACCCAACACGGTAGGGCACAATTTTTCGAGCTTCCATATATCGAAAATTACCTTTGTTTTAGGAGAGATTCGGAAAATAAATCGATAAAAAGGATATTCGAATACCTAAATTGAATAAAAACAAACCCAATACGGTAGGGCACATTTTTAAAACGACTAGGTATAGGAAATTGCCTTTATTTAAAAAAAATTTTGAGAATAAAATGTTGAATAAAATACTTAAATCAAATAAAAAAACGAACCCAATATGATAGGGCACGTCTTTTTAAACGACTAAGTATAGAAAATCGTCTTTATTTTAAAAACAAGTTGAGAATACATTATGGGATAAAAGAATTAAAACGATTTAAAATTTAAAAACTATAATAATGATATATAACATAAAAATAATAATATAATAATAAGTCTGGTAATACATATTAACAGTAAAAATATAGTGATCAAAAAAGGTTTAATAAAAATAATAACAATAATGATGAGGATAATAAAATAATAAAAATAGAAAAATAGTAATAATATATTAATCCGCTTACTAATATATTAATAAAGGAAACTAAAGAGGTTAGTAATGATAATACAAACGAAAAATATAATGATATACGATGTATTAGTGCATTAATGAACTTTAGAATGAAAATTAAAAGAAGAAAATTTAAAAAAGTAATGTGCAAAATAGTATACATAGAATAAAAAAAACTTAATATAAATAACATATACATAAATAAATTTGAAAGAAGACATATATACACATATATATATACATATAAATACATTTAAAAGAAAATATTTACATAAAATAACATGAAATCAATGATATAAATTTAGAATTAAAAAGTTAAATGTATGTACAATAGCATTAAAATATCTTTAGAACACAGGGAAATATAAAAGAAGACTTTAAAATAATAATTTTATAATTTAAACAAAAATAAAAGAAGTAAATTATCAAAGTAATTTTAAAATGTATATAAAAAAAATTAAAAGATGAATCTAAATGAATTTAATAAAATGAATTAGACAAATTAAAATGAGGGAAAAAAAACTTAATTGAAACAAAATCAAACTAAAAGGGCTAATAAATAAAATAGATCATTAAAAATGACATGGAAACCAAATGCAGAGCACACGAATATACTAAAAATGTAAATGTTCCTAATCCTAAACGCAACACCCAAGCGTGGACCAAGTTGAAACGACATGCAAATTTTAGGAAAAATTTTAAAAGTGAAGAAAATATAAAAACTTAAACATAAGACAACGTGAAAAGGAGGGGACCAAATGTGCAAATCGACCATTTAAGGTGAAAAGGTGCACATTCCCCCTTTCCCAAACAGCATCGTTTTATTATACATAAAAAAAATGAATGTCCATTTGCCATTTCCTGCAAATATTAAAACAAATCCCTAACCCCCATTTTCTCTCATTTGATGCTTCAGCTACACCTATGCTAGTAGATCAGAGGAGTTTTCTCCCTCCGAAGGTCAACTTCGACGATAAAGGGAGAATTGCCGACGATGGAGGAGTGAGACAATTCGGGTATTCCTCCCTCCTTTCTCTTTTTTTTTTTTTTTTTTGTTTTTTTTACATGCAAATAGAAGGAATAAAAGAAATCAAAAGAACAAAGACAATCGAAAGGTAAAACTAAGAACACCTTCAAGATTTGATTTGTATTTTCCGTCTCTTTCTGTGTTTTTATTGAATAAAAATCCGAACCCCCTTCCTTGTATTACAATGTTGGCTTTTATAGCCTATTTTTACAACTATTTTTACTGCTTATTTTTGCTACAGGTGATGCCCAACGTGGAGACGTGGTGAACTTGGACAGCTCGTGCGATGTGGGGAGGGGCCTCATGGGTGCAAGGTGCTAGAGCTGCTGAAATTTTGAGGTTTAATCTGGGCTTAGGTTTAGGCTTTAAAGCTAGGCTTTAGGTTATATTTTTTTGGAACTTGGTTTTGTATATATATATATATATTGGGTATTAGGCTTTTATTGTAAATTGGGACTAAGCCCGGGCAAATATTAGGTCATACAGCTGCCCCTCTTTGCTCGTTGTTGTGTAACGATAACGAAGCAAAGACCTTAGAAGAGCTAATTTTGCCCGGTCTTGTTGAATCTTGACTTCTTTGATGTTTGTCTTATTCAAGTAGTCTCATTCCATCCTACTGTATCCTCAAGGGTATAGGAAATAATGCTTCGATCTACCCTAATGAGTTTTAGGGAGAAGAGATTTGTAGCTTCAATCTACTCCACTGGCATTTAAAGGAGATAATAACTGTTAACTTCAACCTATTCCACTACTGCTTAGGGACATAAGGTTTGTATCTTCAACTTGCTCTCTGTAACTTCAGAGAGATAAGGTTTGCTATCTTCGACCTGCTCCACTACTGCTTAGGGAGATAAGATTTGCTATCTTCAGCCTGTTACCCTACTGCTTAGGGAATTAAAGCCTGCTCATCATCTTCGATCTGCTCCGCTACTACTTAGGGAGATAAGATCTGTCATTTTCTAGCCTGTTACCCTACTGCTTAGGGGGTTAAGGCTAGCTCATCATCTTCGATCTGCTCCGCTACTGCTTAGGGAGATAAGATATGTAATCTTCAGCTTGCTCCACTACTGCTTAGGGAGATAAAGCCTGCCATTTTTGATCCGTTCCACTATTGCTTAGGGAGATGGGATCTGTATTTTCAGTCTGTTACCTTATTGCTTAGGGAGTTAAGACTCACCATCTTTGATCTGCTCCACTACTGCTTAGGGAGATAAGATCTGTCATTTTCCAGCCTATTACCCTATTGCTTAGGGGGTTAAGGCTCACCATTCTCGATCTGCTCCACTATTGCTTAGGGAGATAAGATCTGTAATTTCTGATCCGATTCGCCCCTACTCAGCAAAGATAAGATCTGTCGAAATTTGATCTGCCCCGCTTTTGCTCAGCGAAGATAAGATCTGTCAAAATTTGATCTGCTTTGCTCCTACTCAAAGAAGATAAAATCTGTCGAAATTTGATCTGCTTCGCTCCTACTCAGCGAAGATAAGATCTGCCGAAATTTGATCTGCTCCACTCCTACTCAACGAAGATAAGATCTGCCGAAATTTGATCTGCTTTGCTCCTACTCAGCGAAGATAAGATCTGCCAAAAATTTATAGTTTCAATCTTGCACACTGTCCACTGGGGAACCTATCTATAGAATTGATTTCCTGGGGTTTATGCTTATGTCAAATGATAAGGGTGACATGATCAATATGAATCAAATGCTCCTAACTAACAATGAATGACATTTGTATGAATACAGAATGTCATGAAAAAAAGATCCTTTTTTTGGATTGTCATTATTGGTTGTTTGTTAAGACTATAAATTCACTAACGCAGATCCTCTTATCCAGTTGATATTTCTCAACAGAAAACTCGTAGAAACAACCCCATTTTATTCAACTGGTTTACCCCACAATGACTTCAAAGTCCAGTCCACTGTACTTCTGGGATATAAGGCTTGCACCATCTTTAAACTCTCCCACTACAACTCGGGGGAATATAATCTGATTCCTCCTAAATCCATTCCCACCACAATTCAAGGGTATAGGATTTGGCTCTTCTTCTATCAATTTGGTCTATTACACCATTCCTTGGGTGTCATGACTAGATATGTATGCCTGATATTTGCATGAATGCAGAATATCGCTTTTCTCTCGAGAATGATCCCTTTTTCAAACTTGAGTTGACATTGCTCGTTATTTGTCAAGATTGTATCACCAACGCAATATTTGTCTATGATATCTTTGACAGAAAATCTTAAGAGGTAATCTCTCAAACAATTCTAACCCTTACGCTTGGTAAATTCTAAACAACAGTCCTGTTTCAGGTTCCCGTATTATTTAGAAACTTCTAGAGTAATAAGCAGAACTTCTTTTGTGAAAGTATTATTAGTCCTTTAATCGTTATTTCAATGTAAAATGCTCGACAAAAATCATAACCATGTATAGGAAAGTAAATTATTTGGGAGTACAGCCCGAAACAAATAAATCAATCGAATATAGCAAGTGTATAAAGAATGAAATTTATTGGGAACATATCCCGAAACAAATAAAGTAATCAAAGATAGCAAATTCAAAATAGGTAAGATGGAAAACTAGGTGCCCTAGATATCGCAGCTTGAGGTTCCCTGTACGAACTTCTTGATGATCATTTTGAGCTCAATATGTGTTTAGGTGATCCGAGGTACTTTTTCAATGCTCCAAGATGGAGCATGCTTCCTCATTGTTAATTCAGGCATAGTAAGACTACCGAATGCCCCACTTTTGATCCAAATTTGAGCCGCCCTTTTCGGGTTTTCAACTCAAATCCCCTTTGATCTCAAAGCGCCCTTTGCGAGTTTTTGCCTTGGCCTCTCCTTTTTTTTCATTTATTTTTCTCTTCACTTTCTTTGTTTTTCTTTTTTCTTTTTCCTTTTTTCTCTTTTTTCTTTTTCTTTTTTCTCCTCTTCTCTTTTGAAAGCGAAGTATTCTTCGATTAAATCCAAATTCGCAGGATCAAACCAGTTTTTACCATCTATCTTAATCAACATCAATGCCCTTCCATGGATAAGGTCATTTCCAATTTGACATCCATTTTCTCTGAGATCCTTTTGTATGGGAAGGATCCTTCTCAAAACCTAATTTCCTTGATGAAATTTTCTGAAACGATCTTTTTGTTATCACTTCGTATCATCTTGGCATATTTGACCGTAACAGATAGTTTCCGATCTCTTTTCTTCAATCAGGTTCACTTGATCATCAGGATTGGATTTATTCTTCTCCCACTCTGCCAAAACTCGTGGAGAAGAAAATTCGACTTTAAGGGACAAAATCGCAGTCATTCCATAAATCAACGAGAAAAACATTGCCCTGGTAGAGGTTCTGATAAAGGCTCATTAAGCATAAATGCCCATCATTTTCACAATCTTTTTTTGTGCTTTTTTCATTTCATTCGGTGTGATGCAGTGTTCAATCTGCGAACTTCTGATATCATGCTGCCGCTCAAGTTTAGTACATTATCAGATATAATTTTTTTTTGGCATTCTATACTGACATAGAATCTGCTGACTGTTATCCTCGTGACATTGGCATATGTAGCAACTTCTGTCTAATTGGTACAGTAATCAGTGGCCACAAAAATGAATCAAAACTTGTCAGAAGCTTTTGGCGAGATCAACCTGACGACAGACATGCCCCATATAGAAGAAGATTATGGGTTCCATTGATTCTTTGCAACATGAGGTTTGCTTCTCATCTTACTCACCGTCATTAACAAATCAGGAGATAAGCTACAACCTTAGTTATTTTCAAAGTCTTGAGATCACACTAACCACATATCTCACTCAAAAAGAGATTCTAAGTTAGTAGTAATGACGCTCATATCATTGATATCTAAAGACCTGTTATAAAGACAAAAGAAAATTTAAGGAACAAGAGAAACCAAGAATATTTACTCGTGTGATATGATCATGAATGAAATGAAAAGAACACTTGCTTGAAATGAGAAACAAAAGATGCATTTCATTGAATTAAAGACGCCGGACATAAGCCTATTTCACAAAAGGATCCTTATTGCCTCTAGGCTTAAAGCAATAAGTGTGTTTTGAATATTACACTAGATCAGTCCTACAAAATATAGGGATTTCTTCCACAGTCCCATTGTTCAAAACACTCCCAAGTATGTAAAGGGTGAATGCCTGTTAAACTCTCTTCCCTGTATCCTCGATTGCATTTACCTCATTATCAGAATGGTTAGGTAATTGATTTTCTACACCAGACTGATTGTCAAACTTCACAATGCCCATTTCAATAAGCCTTTCAACTAACTTCTTAAAAGGGATGCAATTTTCTATCGAGTGCCCCGTGATTCCTGCGTGGTATTCGCATTGAGCATTTTCATTGTACCACTTAGGGTATGGGGGTTGCACAGGTTTCGAATAGAAAGAAGATACCACATGTGCATTAAATAAACTCTGGTATAACTCCTTGTACGACATTGGAATAGGTGTGAACTGGAGTTTCTCTGTGCTCCTCTTTTCATTAGGCTCTTGCTTTAATGAGGCTTACTGGCCTGTAGTTACTGTTCTCGGTTGGTTCACAGTGATTGGTCTTACATAACCCTTACTCACATTGTTAACTTCGTTCTCACTCTTTCGCGAGGCTGATCTCTTAGTGTTCTCCCTGGCCTCTATCTTTCCACACCTTATCGCATTCTCTATCATCTCACCGGACATCACGATATCTAAGAAGCTCTTAGTTGCGCCTCCTAACAAGTGATTGATGAAAGGTGCTTTCAGGGTATTGATAAAAAATATGGTCGTTTCCTTCTCAAGCAGTGGTGGTTGGACTTGCGTAGCGATTTCTCTCCAACTCTGGGCATATTGCCTGAAACTCTCGTTTGGCTTCTTCTTCATATTTTGTAAAGTGATTCTATCAGGTGCTATATCCGTCACGTGGCCATATTGCTTCATAAAAGCTAGTGCCAAGTCTTTCCATGAACTAATTTGGCCCTGATTTAGCTGATTATACCACTTAGCCGCTGCCCCAGTCAAGCTATCTTGGAAACAGTGGATCAATAATTGATCATTATTGATATACCCTGTCATCCTTCGATAGAACATTGTGATGTGAGCCTCAGGGCAGCTGGTCCCATTATATTTTTCAAACTCTGGCATCTTGAACTTTGGAGGAAGTACTAGGTCTGGGACTAAACTCAATTCTTTAGCGTCAATCCCACCATGATATTCAGCACTCTCCAATACCTTGAACTTCTCCTCAAGCCACTTGCATCGATCCTCTAGCTGCTTCGGGATTTCCATTCTCACTTTCTCCACTTCTATTGCCTCGTCAAAATCGGAGACCCTGGGGTTTACCAAATTATCCTCGGGGTTAGAGCTTGAGCCCATTGGGAAATTCATCGGGGCTGAAGTTCCTGTTTGACATGGAGGTTTAATGCTAACAGATACCCTTGGTTGTGGAATTTGAATGTTTGGTGGAGTAAAGCCTAGGGGAACAGAATGATCATCGTTGTCATTCCTAGTACTATCTATTGGGTTCTTTCCTTTATCGGGGACTCCAGCCAACATTTGTGCGAATTGATTTATCATGTTTTTCTGGGATTCTAACATTTGATCTTTCATGTCCTGCTGTATTTTGGCCAACTGCTCCTGCATCTGTAAATGTAGTTGCTCTTGCATTTCCTTTTGCATCTGTTCCAATTTCTCTAATCTTTGGTCCATGCCTCTCATTTTTCTTCGTGTGTAGTATTCCAGGGTAACTAGAGAATGATTTTAAATTAATTTGGGTCCTTCTATAAAATGCAATACATACGATGCAATGTAATGCAAATGCATGGTGAATGCAAAAAGAAAGAGAGACGTTGATTCTGAATTCAATTTCATTAGAATAACTTTTCTAGAAAAACAAACTTCTTTACATAAAACAAATTTCATATGCGGCCTTGCCCTCATAGTCCAAGCAAAGATATCGATCTTTTCTTTCATATTGGGATGTAGGGCCAAACCTCGCGAACTTTCAACGAATGCCTCTACTAGCTCCTTTTGCTTGATTCGGGCCATAACTCACTGCTCACTTATCCTTGCGTTACTCGTTTAACCTCTTTAAGAAAGTTGAGATGTGACGTCTCTCGAGTAATCATTGTTGGCTTGATTTCTCACAATAAAACAACGTCTTGTATTCTTCCGCAAACTATCATCTTTCTCTCGTTGTGTTTACTTGGACCATATTTGGACGACCGCATTATAATCCACTTTATCAAGAAATTTGTTTCCTTATGACAAACTATTATTTTTAGCAATTGAATATAAATCAACACCTCCTTTCTAAAATAATGCAATGCAATACGATGCGATGCAATCATAAACAAAACAAAACACGTTAGTACAGGAAAAATAAATAGCCTAGAACACCTATTTAGGTGACCACCAAGGTTTGGTGTAGTTCTACCTAGGGTGGGCTCTTAAGGTTCACTATATGTGGTTCGGTTCTAAAGAAAGGGTACCTAAACTAGCAGATTCCTCGATCCTCACCCATTATAGGCTCATATGGACCAAGTTTGATTCAGGGGGATACATTTCCCTATGGCCATGCGGAGGTGAAAACCTCACGAAGCCATAAGTATGGATGTATCCCGGAAGCGATCCCCTAGCCCATGCGGAGGTGAAAACCTCACGAAGGCATAGTTTCTCACTCCCACTTAAGTGGTGCGACTACGACGGTCATGCGATATGATGTGAGAACATATAGAAAAATTCAACAAATAAAGCAAATTCAACAAGGACATAGAAAATGCAATGCGAGGATCATAGATTTTTAGCAAACTAGATTTCTGATTTTCGACAAGAAAACAGAAAATAATCAATTTACAGCTCGACTCTCTTATTTGTCCCCAGTGGAGTCGCCAAGCTGTCGAAACCATTTTTTTGAAAACGGGGAATCAACTTTTGGAAAAAAATTTAGCACTCTCCAATACCTTGAACTTCTCCTCAAGCCACTTGCATCGATCCTCTAGCTGCTTCGGGATTTCCATTCTCACTTTCTCCACTTCTACTGCCTCGTCGAAATCGGGGACCCTGGGGTTTACCAAATTATCCTCGGGGTTAGAGCTTGAGCCCATTGGGAAATTCATCGGGGCTGAAGTTCCTGTTTGACACGGAGGTTTAATGCTAACAGATACCCTTGGTTGTAGAATTTGAATGTTTGGTGGAGTAAAGCCTGGGGGAACAGAATGATCATCGTTGTCATTCCCAGTACTATCTATTGGGCTCTTTCCTTTACCGAGGACTTCAGCCAACATTTGTGCGAATTGATTCATCATGTTTTTCTGGGATTCTAACATTTGATCTCTCATGTCCTGCTGTATTTTGGCCAACTGCTCCTGCATCTGTAAATGTAGTTGCTCTTGCATTTCCTTTTGCATCTGTTCCAATTTCTCTAATCTTTGGTCCATGCCTCTCGTTTTTCTTCGTGTGTAGTATTCCAGGGTAACTAGAGAAGGATTTTAAATTAATTAGGGTCCTTCTATAAAATGCAATGCATACGATGCAATGTAATGCAAATGCATGGTGATTGCAAAAAGAAAGAGAGACGTTGATTCTGAATTCAATTTCATTAGAATAACTTTTCTAGAAAAACAAACTTCTTTACATAAAACAGATTTCATATGCGGCCTTGCCCTCATAGTCCAAGCAAAGATATCGATCTTTTCTTTCATATTGGGATGTAGGGCCAAACCTCGCGAACTTTCAACGAATGCCTCTACTGGCTCCTTTTGCTTGATTCGAGCCATAACTCACTGCTCACTTATCCTTGCGTTACTCGTTTAACCTCTTTAAGAAAGTTGAGATGTGACGTCTCTCGAGTAATCATTGTTGGCTTGATTTCTCGCAATAAAACAACGTCTTATATTCTTCTGCAAATTATCATCTTTCTCTCGTTGTGTTTACTTGGACCATATTTGGACGACCGCATTATAATCCACTTTATCAAGAAATTTGTTTCCTTATGACAAACTATTATTTTTAGCAATTGAATATAAATCAACACCTCCTTTCTAAAATAATGCAATGCAATGCGATGCGATGCAATCATAAAACAAAACACGTTAGTACAGGAAAAATAAATAGCCTAGAATACCTATTTAGGTGACCACCAAGGTTTGGTGTAGTTCTACCTAGGGTGGGCTCCTAAGGTTCACTATATGTGGTTCGGTTCTAAAGAAAGGGTACCTAAACTAGCAGATTCCTCGATCCTCACCCATTATAGGCTCATATGGACCAAGTTCGATTCAAGGGAATACATTTCCCTATGGCCATGCGGAGGTGAAAACCTCACGAAGACATAAGTATGGATGTATCCCGGAAGCGATCCCCTAGCCCATGCAGAGGTGAAAACCTCACGAAGGCATAGTTTCTCACTCCCACTTAAGTGGTGCGACCACGACGGTCATGCGATATGATATGAGAACATATAGAAATATTCAACAAATAAAGCAAATTCAACAAGGACATAGAAAATGCAATGCGAGGATCATAGATTTTTAGCAAACTAGATTTTTTATTTTCGACAAGAAAACAGAAAATAATCAATTTACAGCTCGACTCTCTTATTTGTTCCTAGTGGAGTCGCCAAGCTATCGAAACCATTTTTTTGAAAACGGGGAATCGACTTTTGGAAAAAAATTCGGAGTCGTCGCCAATCCTTTTTGTGGTGTGATTGGGCCACCTTATAAAACATTTTGGTCTACGAATTTTGAGAAAATAGGCTCGGGAGTCAGTTACGTATGAGGAAGGATTAGCACCCTCAATATGCCCAAAATCGGTACCTTATTGATTAATTTATGTCTTAATATTGAAATTTGGAAATTTGAAAAGAGTTCAAAACACGATCCTCCTCTTTATTAATTTTTGAAAATATTCGAGTAAATCAAATGTATGCTAAAAACCATCTCATCTCAAAGCGAAATGTCACATCTACTATGTTAGGACACGACATTTCAATCATCGAGCATAAGCTTGCCTTTTATTTAAACCATGCACTTTATTTTAAAAAGGGTATTCGAATATTTAAATCAAACGCAAAACCACAAACTAGTACGGTAGGGCATGATTTTCTGAATTTTTTAAATACAGAACATTGCCTCCACTTTCCAAAACTTTGAGAAATCCGATAAGAAGGATATTTGAATATTTGGATCGAACAAAAACCGAAACCCAACACGGTAGGGCACAATTTTCTGAGCTTCCATATATCGAAAATTACCTTTGTTTTAGGAGAGATTCGGAAAATAAATCGATAAAAAGAATATTCGAATACCTAAATTGAATAAAAACGAACTCAATACGGTAGGGCACATTTTTAAAACGACTAGGTATAGGAAATTGCCTTTATTTAAAAAACAATTTGAGAATAAAATGTTGAATAAAATACTTAAATCGAATAAAAAAATGAACCCAATACGGTAGGCACGTCTTTTTAAACGACTAAGTATAGAAAATCGTCTTTATTTTAAAAACAAGTTGAGAATACATTATGGGATAAAAGAATTAAAACGATTTAAAATTTAAAAACTATAATAATGATATATAACATAAAAATAATAATATAATAATAAGTCTGGTAATATATATTAATAGTAAAAATATAGTGATAAAAAAAGGTTTAATAAAAATAATAACAATAATGATGAGGATAATAAAATAATAAAAATAGAAAAATAGTAATAATATATTAATCCGCTTACTAATATATTAATAAAGGAAACTAAAGAGGTTAGTAATGATAATACAAACGAAAAATATAATGATATACGATGTATTAGTGCATTAATGAACTTTAGAATGAAAATTAAAAGAAGAAAATTTAAATAAGTAATGTGCAAAATAGTATACATAGAATAAAAAAACTTAATATAAATAACATATACATAAATAAATTTGAAAGAAGACATATATACACATATATACACATATATATATACATATAAATACATTTAAAAGAAAATATTTACATAAAATAACATGAAATCAATGATATAAATTTAGAATTAAAAAGTTAAATGGATGTACAATAGCATTAAAATATCTTTAGAACGCAGGGAAATATAAAAGAAGACTTTAAAATAATAATTTTATAATTTAAACAAAAATAAAAGAAGTAAATTATCAAAGTAATTTTAAAATGTATATAAAAAAATTAAAAGATGAATCTAAATGAATTTAATAAAATGAATTAGACAAATAAAAATGAGGGAAAAAAAACTTAATTGAAACAAAATCAAACTAAAAGGGCTAATAAATAAAATAGATCATTAAAAATGACATGGAAACCAAATGCAGAGCACGCGAATATACTAAAAATGTAAATGTTCCTAATCCTAAACGCAACACCTAAGCGTGGACCAAGTTGAAACGACATGCAAATTTCAGGAAAAATTTTAAAAGTGAAGAAAATATAAAAACTTAAACATAAGACAACGTGAAAAGGAGGGGACCAAATGTGCAAATCGACCATTTAAGGTGAAAAGGTGCACATTCCCCCTTTCCCAAACAGCATCGTTTTATTATACATAAAAAAAAAATGAATGTCCATTTGCCATTTCCTGCAAATATTAAAACAAATCCCTAACCCCCATTTTCTCTCATTTGATGCTTCAGCTACACCTATGCTAGCAGATCAAAGAGTTTTCTCCCTCCGAAGGTCAACTTCGACGACAAAGGGAGAATTGCCGACGATGGAGGAGTGAGACAATTCGGGTATTCCTCCCTCCTTTCTCTTTTTGTTTTTTTGTTTTTTTTACATGCAAATAGAAGGAATAAAAAAATCAAAAGAACAAAGACAATCGAAAGGTAAAACTAAAAACACCTTCAAGATTTGATTTGTATTTTCCGTCTCTTTCTGTGTTTTTATTGAATAAAAATCCAAACCCCCTTCCTTGTATTACAATGTTGGCTTTTATAGCCTATTTTTACAACTATTTTTACTGCTTATTTTTGCTACAGGTGATGCCCAACGTGGAGACGTGGTGAACGTAGACAGCTCGTACGGCGTGAGGAGGGGCCTCGTGGGTGCAGGGTGCTAGAGCTACTGAAATTTTAAGGTTTAATCTGGGCTTAGGTTTAGGCTTTAAAACTAGGCTTTAGGTTATGTTTTTTTTGGAATTTGGTTTTGTATATATATATATTTTTAGGGTATTAGGCTTTTATTGTAAATTGGGACTAAGCCCGGGAATATATTAGGTCATACAATAGCAATGAGGAATCATCATTGTTCGTCAAAGGTGAGGTTATCGGTAAGTTTTGAAATTGGTCTGTTCAGAATGATTCAATTTAAGTGGCTGATTGTGGACTTGGAATTGTTAAATATAGGTTCTAGAGTGCTCGGGAGTGATTACGCGTTGAAATCGTACCAGGCGTATACCTAAAAACACAGAAAACAGGAATTAGTGAAAGCTGAAAAGTAAAACTGTCAACGCCACACGGGCGTGTGGTCGCCCTTGTGGTAGGCCGTGTGGTAGTACACAGCTATGTGATTGACGAACCAGGCCGTGCGAGCGTGACACGGGTACATGACACAACCGTGTAATGGCCGACGAGGGCAAGTATGAGACACGAGCTCGGCCTATACGGCCGTATGGCCCCACACGGACGTGTGAGATTCTGGGCTAGATTACACGGCAAAAGCCAATTTGGGCCGTGTGGGCCACATGGACGGGTGGGCCCACACAGGCCTGAGAGCCCATTTTTCTGAGATGATCTGTAAGGTTGCACGGGTCGCCCAAGTTGACTGTGACCGGTCGTAGGGTCAGTAAGCATTACTGAGACCCTTAATTTTGTGATCTAACTATGTGATGTATGATTTGAGCATGTTACACTTAACATGGACATCTGTTCTGACTATTTAATCTGATAAAATGCATTATAGCATGTTATGTATGTATATTGCATTGCATTGGGGTTGGGTTGATGAAGTTGAAGGAAGTATCTGTAAGGCTTTTATGGCATGTTATCTGGCAGCTAAGCTGTATATTTCTGAGATGTGCCGCATTCGGTACTGTATGGTGTGTAGGGATGGATGGGTACTATATACCTTATATGGTGTGCAAGGATGGGTGGGTTGATTTTATCCCCACATGGTGTGATGAGTTGGACAGAGTTGGTGTGCAGGGCTAGTGGGTGGTACACTGTTAATCTATTCTCTTCTGATTCTATTTTGAATGGGCTAAGGCCCAAACTGATTCTGTAATTGGCTTCGGCCCAGACTATATTTAAGACATCTGATGTGTATTCTGTATATGTGATTTCTATGGGGATTACACACTGAGTTTGCGAAAACTCACCCTTTTCTATTTAATCTGTTCAAGTAATCTCCAGCAATAGACGAATCGGTACAGCGGAGGACTCGACGGTGACCACTGCCACATACATATTAGATTTACGGTTTATATGCTTTTACTACTTTAATTATTATTTTTAGGATTAATTGTTGTAACTTTGGAATTTGGGATTGTTTGGCTTTAATTTGGGATTTCGAACTGTTAATTATGAGTTTATAAACTGCAATGCAACAAAGTATGATTTTCTTAAAAATAAACTAAGAATTTTCATAAATAAAAAAAATGATTTCGAAAATCATTTAGTTTCAAAAGCTTCCACGTAAAGGAAATATTTTAAAGCGAATCAATTAGTGTATGTTTTCCCAAACTAAGTAAAAGATAATAACAGAAGCAAGTTTAAAGTATCAAATGCGCTTTTAAAAACACTCTCGTGTGACATAGCCAGATTCGGCCATAAAGTTTAGGCCATTTGGGGTGTTACATTTAGTGGTATTAAAGCCAGGTTGCAAAACTTGGCTGTGGATTTGGGTTCTAAATATTGGTTTTAAAGAAATGATTTGTAAATGATTTGAAATGTTTAGGGATAAGTAAGTGGTACACCGAGTCTTCAGCTCCGATCTTGTAAGTTCTCTGAAATTCTGTTTAGATTTGTTTGGAAATATTATTAGAATATTCTAAAACTAATTTAGGTAGTACACTATACTAAAAACACTCTAGATAGTGTAGACTAAAAACCGCAGAGAGACTATTACTCACGATAATCGACTCTGAACATTCTGGTACTGTACTGTATAAAATATATGTTAATAAATATCGAAACTGTTAACTAACGCATAAAACTGTTAATACAGATAAATTTTGAAAGCTACGATGACACACATGGTACTCGTGGACGGGGTACTAGTAGCCGAGGTAGAGGCCGTAGAAGGCCTCGAGCTGAGTCCTTGGCATCAAATACTATTTCGAATTTGGACACTAGCGAGATGCTGGTGTCGCCTGTTATAGAGACTGGGTCTGGGTCTCATGATCGTATGGCTAGGGATGATGCACTGTCTCAAGCCATTCTACAGAGTTTAGAGAGGGTTGTTAGGCCCAACACTGGATCTGGGGGCCGCAGGTCGGTTACGAAACTACTCCAGTTCAATGGGGCTAAGTTATTCAGGGCTGTCGCTGTAGTCGCCCCTAACGTGGCTGACTATTGGATGGAGGCCACGAAAAGAATCATGGATGACTTGGATTTTACTACTGAGCAAAAGCTTAAAGGGGTTGTTTCACTGCTTCGCAATGAAGCATATCAATGGTCGTTGACTAGTAAGAAGTGCACTCAACCTGAAAGATTGACATGGGATCTTTTTAAGACGGCTTTCCAGAGTAAGTATATAGGAGCCAGATATATTAACGCTAGGAGGCGTGAGTTCCTTAATCTCACTCAGGGAGATCGTTCAGTGGCCAAGTATGAGGCTGAATTTCTAAGATTGAGTCGTTATGCGCGAGACATGATGGCGACTAAGTATGAGCATTGTGTCCGATTTGAGGATAATCCCAGGGACAGTTTGTAGTTCTGATAGCTCCACAGAAGAAGCATGATTTTTCTGCTCTAGTTGAGAAGGCAAAGATCACTGAAGAGGTAAAGCACATTGAGCGCCAAAACCGAGAGCATGAAAAGACTAAGAGGGATTCAGAGCCCTCAAATTCAGGGATAATGCCTAAGAAAAAGGCCAAGGATGGGCCAATAAGAGTTAGGCCTCTTGTTGCACCTACTAGGGTGGCGCTTTGTGAGCACTGTGGTGGACGTCATCTGGGCGAGTGTTAGAGGACTACTGGAGCATGTCTGAGATGTGGGTCGACTGAGCACTGTGTTAGAGACTATCCTTTGAAAGTTAATAGATGCAAGCTCCGATTATTGAGACTGCACAGTCACCGGGAGTAGTTCAGCAGCCACTTGGGGCCGAGGTCAGACCAAGGGTGGTAATGGCATGAGCCGAGGACAGATAGCACTAGGTAGAGGTGCTGGACTTATTGAGGTGAGGCAGCCTGCTTTAGTTTATGATACTCGCCGCTGTGAGGACCGAGATGCTCCGGACGTCATTACGGGTACGTTTTTAATATTTGATGTACCTTATCCTGCATTGATAAACATAGGCTCTACACACTCATATGTAACGAGTACTGTGTTGGAAACTTTAGGGATTTCAATCGAGAGTATTGATAGCGAGATAACTGTGTTAAGTCCATTGGGGTAATCTGTTTGGGTTAGTAAATTGTATAGAGATGTTCCGCTAGAGGTTCAAGGGACAGTGTTTCTGGTTGATCTGATGGAGCTTCTATTTGAAGAGTTCGATTTGATTTTGGGAATAAACTGGCTGGTTTAAACACCAAGTAAGTCTGGATTATGTGACGAAAAGGGTGGTTTTGAGGACTGAGGAGGACAACAAAGAAGTCATGATTGGGGAATGACGAGATTATTTAACCAATTTAATTTCTACGTTAGTGGCAGAAAAGTTAGTGAGGAAAGGGTGTGAGACATTTTTGGCCTACCTCAGTATTTTTTATTCTGTGGACTCTTCGGTTAAGGACGCCAGAACCGTGAAGGACTTTCCAGATGTTTTTTCTGAGGAACTACCTGGATTGCCTCCGAGCCGAGAGGTAGAGTTTGGTATTGATATGATTTTTGGTACAGCTCTGGTGTCTATCGCCCCTTATCAAATGGCATCGAATGAGCTTATAGAGCTTAAGGCTCAAATCCAAGAACTATTGATCATAGATTCATTCATCCTAGTATGTCTCCATGGGGAGCAACAGTTCTATTTTTGAAAAAAAAGATGGGACAATGAGGATGTGTATCGACTACTGACAGCTAAACAAAGCTAATGATCAAGAATAAGTACCCACTTCCACGGATAGATGACCTATTCAACCAGTTCAAAGGGGCTTCTATGTTTTTTAAGATCAACCTATGGTCGAGTTACCATCAATTGAGAGTTAAGGAGGCCGATGTGCACAAGACGACATTTTGGACTCGTTATGGACATTACGAGTTCCTACTTATGCCCTTTGGGATAACTAATGCACTAGCGATGTTTATGGATTTGATGAACCGAGTGTTCCAACCCTATTTGCACCAATTTATGGTAGTGTTCATTGATGATATTTTGGTGTATTCTAAGTCTGAAAATGAGCATGGTGAGCATCTTAGAGTGGTATTACAAACTCTCCATGAAAAATAGTTGTATGCGAAGTTCAGTAAGTGCGACTTTTGGCTTTAAGAAGTAACCTTTTTGGGGCATATGGTGTCTGCTGAGGGGATTTGTTTTGACCCTCGTAAGATTGAGGCTGTGTTCAATTGGAAATAGTCGAAGAATGTGTCAAAAATTTGTAGCTTTTTGGGGCTGGCTGGATATTATCAAGTTTTGTAAAAAGGTTCTCCTTGATCGTAGCTTCGTTGATTAAGCTTCTACGTAAGGGAGTTCCTTTCGTTTGGACTGATGCACAGTAGAAGAGTTTTGATAAACTTAAGATGTTCTAACTCAAGCACCTATTCTGATACAGCCTGAGCTCGGTAAGGACTTTGTGGTATACAGTGATGCGTCGCATGTGGGTTTGGGTTGCATTCTGATGCAAGACAGTAAGGTGGTTGCTTATGCGTCTCGTCAGCTCAAGATTCATGAGGCTAACTATTCGACGGACGATTTGGAGTTGGTAGCGGTGGTATTCACTCTAAAAATTTACAGGCACTATCTGTACGATGAGAAGTATACTATCTACACAGATTACAAGAGCCTCAAATATCTCCTCACTCAAAAGGGGTTAAACCTTAGGCAGCGTAGATGGGTTGAACTGCTTAAGGATTATGACCGCACTATCAAGTACCATCCTGGTAAGGCCAATGTGGTGGCTGATACGTTGAGTTGTACTGCTATGACCGATCTAAGAGCGATGATTGCTCGACTCAATTTATTCGACGATGGGAGTCTGTTGGCTGAGCTACAAGTGAAACCGACATGGATTGATCAGATCAGAGATAAACAGATGGGGGATAAGTCTTCTGAGTTACGGTTCTGACAGGTTGAGAATGGTACTATGACTGATTTTAGGATTAACAGTGATGGGGTATTATGTTTTTACGGTCAGATTTGTGTACTGAATGATGAAGATTTGAGATTGTTTATTCTGAGGGAGGCACATAGTAGCCCTTATGCTATGCATCCCAACGGGAACAAAATGTACAGAGATCTCAGAGAGTTATACTGGTGGCCAGGGTTGAAGCGTGAGGTTACTGACTTCATTGCTTGTTGTTTGACTTGTCAGTAGGTTAAGGCTGAGTATCAGTTACCTTCAGGTTTGCTGCAGCCGATAAAGATACTGATATGAAAATAGGAGCGAGTAATGGTGGACTTCGTTAGTGGGCTGCCTCTAACACCTACTAAGAAGGATTCTGTCTGGGTTGTTGTGGATCGATTGACCAAGTCTGCACACTTTATCCAGGTTAGGACAGACTTCTCCCTACAAAAATTGGCTAAGCTCTAAATTTTTGAAATAGTGAGGCTTCATGGGGTAACTGTCTCGATCATCTCTAATAGGGACCCTCGTTTCATGTCTCGGTTCTGGAAGAAGCTCTATGAGGCTCTGGGTTCAAGGTTAGACTTCAGTACTGCTTTCTATCCTCAGACAGATGGATAGTTAAAGAGGGTGATTTAGATACTGTAGGACATTTTGAGGAGCTGTGTTATCAATTTTCGAGGAGTTGGGAGGAGTACTTGCCTTTAGCAGAGTTCGCCTACGATAACAACTACTAGTCTAGTATACAGATGGCACCTTACGATGCACTGTATGGTAGTCAGTGTCGCACTCCCTAATGCTAGACTGAATTGGATGAGAGCCGTATTATGGGTCCGGAATTGGTTTCTGAGACTGAGGACAAGGTCCGTTTGATTTGAAATCGACTGAAAGCAGCTTCTGATTGACAGAAGTCCTATGCTGACTTGAAAATGAAGGATATCAAATATTCTGTGGGGGACTTAGTTTTTCTCAAGGTCTCGCCGTGAAAAAAGGTTCTGAGATTCGGTCATAAAGGCAAGCTAAACCCTCGGTTTATTGGGTCGTACCAGATTCTAAAACGAGTGGGGCCAGTCACATATCAGTTGGAATTACCTCCAGAGTTAGATTGCATGCATGATGTATTTCACGTCTCCATATTGAGACGCTATCGCTCTGATGCCACGCATATTGTTCCAGTTGAGGAGATCGAGGTTAGGCCAGATCTGACTTTCGAAAAGAAGCTAGTTCAGATATTAGATCGCGATGTAAAGGTCCTTTAGCAAAATTCTATCCCCTTAGTTAAGGTGCTATGGTAGAATTATAGCACTGAGGAAGCCACTTGAGAATAGGAGGATTCGATATTACAGCAGTATCCTCACATTTTCTGATTAGGTAAAATTTCAAGGCTAAAATTTTCTTTTACGGGGTAGAGTTGTAACGCCTCAAAATACATGTATATGTTTCTGTATTAATTTGACACACAAATATATGTTTACCTCAGTGGTTAAGTGTTCTGGGTGTGTTGGAGAGGTCCCAGGTTCAAACTACAACTTGGGTAAATTTTGGTATTTTTATGAATAAAGCTTGAACTAGGTTCAAAAGGCTTCTACTTAATTGTGTGTAAGTTTATATCAGAATGAGCCTGCTGGTCTGGTGGGTAAGTGGAGTGTTTGTGTGAGGGAGGTCTTGTGTTCGAGTTGTTACTTGGGCACTGTTTTTGCTGCTAATGCCGTGGGGTGTTTGAGATGGACTGGGATACTGAGTAGTTGCAACAAATGTGGTTTAGTAGGAGTAAATTAAGGGAATGGGGAGTTACCCAAATATTCTGCACTCCCTATCAAAATTCTCTACAAAAATCCCCCTCTCCACCTTCTTTTTCTTTTTGGTTTTAGCCGAATTCCCCTTGCTGCCATCCTTTTTGCATTTTTCCTTCCTATTAATCTTAATTTTTGCCCCTTTCCCATTGTGATTTCACGTCTCTACTTTTGGTGATTATTCGAGGACAATCAATGAGCTATGGGCTACTTTTTAGGTTTATAGTAGCCAGGAATCACCATTGTTTGTCAAAGGTGAGGTTATCAGTAAGTTTTAGAATTGGTCTGTTCAGAATGATTCGATTTAAGTGACTGATTATGGACTTAGAATTGTTAAATATAGGTTCTGGACTGCTCGAGAGTGATTACGTGTTGAAATCATACCAAGTGTGTACCCAAAAACATAGAACACAGGAATCGACAAAAGTCGAAAAGCAAAACTATCGACGCCACACGAGCGTATGGTCACCCGTATGGTAGGCCATGTGGCAGTATACGGCCGTGTGATTGACGAACCAGGCTATGTGCGCATGAAAATGTGCGAGACACAGGCTTGACCAATTGGGCCATGTGGGCTACACGGGCGTGTGGGCCCACACGGATGAACCACACGGGCGTGTGGGATTCTGGGCCAGGCCGTATGATCTAGACGGCCAACTTTAATTTGGGTCGTGTGGGGCTACACAGGCGTGTGGGCCCACACGGGCAGGCCACATGGGCCTATGGGCCCTTTTTTCTGAGATGATCTGTAAGGTTGTATGGGTCGCCCAAGTCGACTGTGACCGGTCGTAAGGTCGGTAAGCATTATTGAGACCCCTAATTTTGTGATCTGACTATGTGATGTATGATTTGAGCATGTTACACTTAGAATGTACATCTGTTCTGACTGTTTAATCTGATAAAATGCATTATAGCATGTTATGTATGTACGTTGTATTGCATTGGGGTTAGGTTAATGAAGTTAAAGGAAGTATCTATAAGGCTTTTATGGCCTATTATTTGGCAGCTAAGTTACATATTTCTGATATGTGCTGCATTCGATACTGTATGGTGTATAGGGATGGATGGGTATTATATACCCTATATGGTATGCAGGGATAGGTGGGTCGATTTTATCCCCACATGGTGTGAGGGGTTGGACGGAGTTGGTGTGTAAGGCTGGTGGGTGGTACACTATTAATCTGTTCTGTTCTGATTCTGTTTCTGAATGGGCTAAGGCCCAAACTGATTCTGTAATGGGTTTCGGCCCAGACTGTATTTAAGACAACTGATGTGTATTCTGTATGTGTGATTTCTGTGGGGATTACACATTGAGTTTGTGAAAATGCACCCTTTTCTGTTTAATCTATTCAGGTAATCCCCAGTAGTAGACGAATCGGTGTAGCGGAGGACTCGACGGTGACCACTGCTACATACACATTAGATTTACGGTTTATATGCTTTTCCTTCTTTAATTATTATTTTTGGGATTAATTGCTGTAACTTTGGACTTTGGGACTGTTTGGCTTTAATTTGGGATTTCGAAATGTTAATTATGAGTTTATAAACTGCAATACAACAAAATACGATTTTCTTAAAAATAAACTAAGATTTTTCAAAAATAAAAAAAAAAAGGGTTTTGAAAATCATTTAGTTTCAAAAGCTTCCGCGTAAAGGAAATGTTTTAAAGCGAATCAATTAGTGTATATTTTCTCAAAATAAGTAAAAGATAATAATCGAAGCAGATTTAAGGTATCAAATGCGTTTTCAAAAACACTCTCGTGTGACATTGCCAGATTCAGCCATAACGTCTAGGCCGAGTTTGGGGTGTTACAACCACATTCATTTCCAAATGACTCCATTTCTACGTTTTGAACATGACTTGCTGCCGATCGTAATGGTAGTTTAAGTACATTTTAGCAATTAACGAGCTTTTTTTTGACATTTTATAATTAATTATTGCATTTTCATTTTTAGTAGGCTAGAAATAAAATATTAATAAAATAAGTGCTTTTATGTATTTTTTGCTATTTTGATGACCCATAAGGCCAACTCAGGCCTCATGAGTTTCTAATGGGCTATTTAAGTGTGTCAGATGTCAATTCAGGTCTAAGAATACAAGGGATGATGATTGGGCCATGAGACAAGGAAGTCCGATACCACAACGAAGTTGCTAAAGCCTGGAATACACTCGACGTCGTGACGACGAGCTTCCTCTCATTACGAAGATGTAATGAATTTGGGAAGCATATCACAGTGGCAATGTTGTGATGAGCAATCTTCCTACAGAGATTGCACCGACATTGTGCTTCAATATTTTCATGAGCTTTCCCCTATATCTTATTCTTTTACTTATATCTTCATTTCTCTACTCAATTAGTGTTTGTATGAATAATTGAATAGACTATTGTGCTTATTTTATATCTCGTATGATTCAGTTAATAAACTAATTTATTTGTTAAATGATTATTTATCTGAAATTGGTTGTTTATTCAAGAGTACTTAGTATATTAAGGAGTGACACCCCTAATAGAATACTAAGACGGGTAAGACCAAAAGGGTATCCTATCATGTATAACTTTTGTCGAGTAATGAGACTGGGAGGGTATCCGTATGCCTAGGAAGAGAATAAAATGATGACTTAGATGGTAATCCTTAGTGAAGATGATACCATAAGGGTATTTTTAGCTAAGGTGGAAGTTCGCCATGACAATAAATAGGGAAGGCCATCAAGGTATATATGTGGAAACCATTATATGACTCGTAAGACGAAAAGTCTATCATAACGGTTATGGCGCATATGGAAATGCTAGCAAGTGTGTTGATAAGAAGTCTGACCAAGATACGAAGGTTAAAGGAATCTGTGAAAACATCTTGTATGTGGATATACGTGGAACAATGGGTTTTCTCTCAGAGTATTTGTAAATAGGTATCCACCATTAAGAGTCCGCTAGAGGAAACGAACAAGCCAATATTGGTTTTGAGAAAGTGAAATGGTTCTCTAGAATCTATTCTTAAAGTGCTTCTTAGCAAAGAGTTTGCCAAAAGAGGGAAGTCTGCTAAGGGCTATCTTAGGTGGAATGTTCGCCAAAGGCTATCTTAGGTCAAATATTTGCCAAGGACTATCTTGAAAATGAGAACATTCGTAAGGACTATCTGTTCTATAAAGTTCGTCAGGGACTAACAAATGAAGGGGTTGTCTATTAGGACTATCTAGTGTTGGAAAGTCTGCTAAAGTCCATCTTACAAGTACAATCTAGTAAGAAAAGAGTGGTGCTTAAACTATGCGTCAAATATTATATTCGAAGGTCACATACGAGGATGTAAGTAAATGGTTTTCCTCTGAAAGGATATATGCACAAGCTAATTTATAAGAAAGTAAACGTTGGGATAATACAGTTAGTCGATATTGTGTTCGACGCGGAATGAAGGAATCAGGGTAAGAATCCATATTTTTGGCTAAACGTCTGTAAGTTTGCCAAAGTTAGTCGACAGTCCATAAATCTACTTGCATGGCTATCTTTTGATGAGTCAAACCAACAACGCACAATAAAAGTCTATTGACTCTTGACAAGTCAAGTCTCAAAAATGGTGTTGTAAAAAAGGGTACAATTATGTCCAAATCCATCTCGATATGTCTGCCTGTGATTCATTCAAGAAAAACGTATAGGCGTCGACCATACTAGCCAAATTGTGAGAGCTTATACGAAACTCATGGAGTTATTTACGTGCATTAATTCTTATTACTCATAATACCATGATGTTATTATTTAATAATTGATGTATGGAATTTCACTAAATTCCTTCGAACTCATGAGTGGTTTACCTTGAGTGCAAGATCAAATGTTGTTATGAATAGTATGGGAGAGGACCATGCCAGACCTCGCGGAACCCCTATGGACTTCTTTGATACGATATCATGCATATATAAGGGTACCCTTAAATGGTACACCTCGCGGATTGAATATGTAATTAAGCAGAATAAATTTTGTCAGATTACGTGTATAAGTATATTCAGTAGATGGGTATGTTTGTAAAGAACATTAATCTATTTAGTAGGTTAATCGTATAATAAGATGTTTAATATTCATTCATGGAAATGTTATAGAAAATTAATTGAATTAAAGTTTTATGAGAACGTGGCTTTAAATTTGGCGTAAAATTAAAGAAATTGGAATTATGGTATGATGATTTGGTTTAATTGTAACATTCAGTATCTAGATCTGGCAATCGGGTCGAGTATAAGGTGTTACAATTTAGTGGTATCAGAGTGAGATTTAATTGATCCTATGGACATAAGAATTTGAGAAACAGCCCCTATATACATGGTACATTAAATCTAGCTTAGTCATTTGGATTTTTATAAAGTTATTATGTGTTATGTAGTTGGGTGTAGAATAGCGTATTATTATAAGTTTGGTAGCAGGCATTTCAAAAAAAACAAACAGGACAGAAAGAAAGGTAAATACAACAAATATAAGAGACAAGTGAAGAAAGGAAGGAATATTAAATTGAAACAAGAAGTTGGGTCCAAATATAATAAAAGTTAAATATTTTCCTCTATTGGTTGGTTAGCGAACAACTTTGTATCTTCTTCTCCATCATTATTAGTTTTTTCAATTAAAGCAGGTGTGGTTGTCTCTATATCTAGGGGAAAGAAGAGGTCGTCAGATTCTATCCATTTCTGTAAGACCCTATACCTAGATCGGTCGCCAAGCCTAAGAACATGACACTACATCAAACATTGAGCTCATACATATTCACACAGTCTCAAATACATGCAACCTTCATCACTTTCAAATATTTAGAGGAGTAATGAGTTTCAAACACCTTAGACAACATTTAAAACGACTTAACATATCTAAGTCAACATCAGAAATAATTTAAAAACATGCTTAAAGACCATCTGATAAAATTATAAAGAAATCACATAGGTATCAGTAAGCCATCATAAGTATCGATATTTTGGGAGATAATTATCGATACTAGTAAGAAAATTGATACCAAACTAGCATTTTGTCAAATTTTAAACAAGAGCATTTTATTGATACATGGGTAAAGGTATCTGTATTTTCACCCTGAGTATTGATACTTGTGATTGGGTATTGATACCAATTTAAGCTACTTACTTCACAAAGATACAATTTAACTTCGAGGTATCAATTTTTATGTCCTGAGTATCAATACCTCTGCTCAGATTCGCAAAAACCCAACAAGCAGAGTATTAAACATGCTCAACATATCTCTATTCTAACATGCATTAATCATCATAATATCAAGCATCAAATTTACCCAAAACACAACCCCACACAACATCTTTACATTGTTGTCCAAATCATAGTAATAACAATTAATAATAGTAATAATTACCGAGAAAGAAATTTTAGAAGTTCATAATCATACTAAACCAACAAGAACATAATAATAACCAACCAAAGTTCTAACCACATTGCCTTTATTTCCGCAGTTCAACGAAAAATAATATCACCTACTTAAATACTAAAACCTAACTTGGATCACTTTCTTGGAACCGCACCACTCACACCTCAAATGTTAAATATCTACAATGGTTAGAAAGAGTGGGTGAGCTTAAACAAGCTTAGTGAATGTCGGAATAACCATAAAGTATACACAACATCAAAGGTTAAACAAGAGGATACTACAACACATTTTCAACAATATTCTAACCAAGCCAAAATAACATATTCATGCTTCATTAAATCATAAAACTAGTATATACTTTCACATGCAATTACACTCAACTCCTATATATATAATTAACTTAATGATAATTCATCAAGACAAAACAACATATTCATGCTTTAATGACCCACAAGCCTAGCTTATATATTCACGTGCATTTACACATAACATTTTCATGTATTAGTCATTCGTTGATCTTTTGTATTTGAGTTACTTTTACTTTATTTTTGGTGCCTTAGAAAATTTTTATCGAAAATTCTCACTTTGCAAGAGTTAGGTTAACTTAGGCGAATTTGAAACAAAAAAAATCACCTAAGATCGCATGGATTGCGAGACAAAAGTTCTAACCTCGACACCAGACTATAAATAATTTTTTAATTCAATACTCAAGAAATTTTTTAAGTCAGATTGATACTTATACTTTCATTTTGTCATGCACTTTGGTATTTCATTTATTCCTGTTAAAAAAAAATTACATAAACCAATGAAATGCTACCATGTGAAAAAAAGTCAAATTTTCTTAAAATTCTAAAAAAATTCTTTAAAAAAACATAAAATTGGGAAAAAATAAAATAAATTATAATTTTTTTGAAAATATATGTAATTCTAAAAAACTAAAATTCAAAAAATTAAGAGAACTTTTTTTATAATTAGATATATATAATTATTAAAAATGTATATAAAAGATAAACCTAGACAAATGTAGGTCAAGGTTGATCTCATTAGGACATATAATTTGTCCACATTTATTCTAAAAGAGTATTTGTAAATAATTTTATGTATTCTTATAATTTAAAAAACTTAAAAATATTATTATTTTTTAGATTTTGCTCGGAATTTTAAGTATTTTTAGAAAATTTTAATTTTTTTTTTTACTAATTTGCACATGTCAGCCTTTTATTAGTTATTTGATATTTCTTTTAATTAAAAACGTGGAAGTAACAAAGTGCTTGATGGAATGAAAGTTCATACACTAAACCAACAAAAAATTTTCTTAAAGCACGGAACTGAGTATTTGTATATGGTACATAAGAAAAATAGATATTAAGCCATTTTTTTTATCAATTTTTTTCTTGTTAAATAGAATTATTATATTAACCCTTTGGTTAAAAAAATTCTAATATTTATATTTTTATACAATTATTAAAATATTTATAAATCTCTCAAATCTTGAAATATTATGCTTAAAATGTTAGGACTCATGATTTTTAATTATAAAAAAATCAATTGATAAATGAGGTAAAAACCTAAACATAAATATGATTAATTAATAAGCACATGTTGTTGACAGATTAAAAATATTTAAATTCATCATATTTATTGCATTATATTTTTATTTATTTAAACATTACTATCAAACATTTACGTCGTAATCTATACATATATTTACACAGTAATGGTTCATAAACGTGGTGTCGTTTATAATTAATTGTTATTTTGAAGTTGCTTGGAATGATTTCATTTACCTGATTTGGAGTGAAATAGAGGCATTTTATAGGTTTACAAGCACATAAAGCTGATATTTTGGTGAAAATTCGAGAGTGGGAACAATTTAGACTTGGGGAACAGCAAGAAGAAAAATACGTAGAAGGAATTGGTGAAAAGGAGGCAGCAAGAAACGGATGAAATAAAGCAGGCAAAGAACAAAAAAAAAAACCCCGGCAAATTACAAATTGTTGGAAACATATGTGCTCATTTTATCTCTTAATTATACAAGACAAAGCAGAAAACAAACCCAAAAAGGGAAACCACAGGACACAAAAATACAAAACCGAACCACAAATAAATAAAGAGAGTGAGATTTGGCAAACCAACAAAGCAACAGTAGGAAGAAACTAAAGCATTGAAAAAGATGTTCACGTCACACACTTACTAGATAAACTTAGTGGTCTAGCCTCCTGAGAAGAGCAGATTTGAGGCCTTGTTCATTTCTGAGTTCAAGATCAGGGACGTTGACGACGATATCCTGGAGCATGGTCTCGTTAACACACGACATGCTTGCATGATGGATCGGAAATTCCAGATCACGAAGGGCAATCATTAACCTAGTAACTGGATAGTTCACATTCTCTGATTGAACCCTAATCATTGCATCATTCCCCATGATCTTGATATCAAATTCAAGGCCAACGCGCCCTGCTGTTGCAGGGGATGGTGAATTATCAGGCTTTGCTGCTTCCTGTTCCACGGAAGTGGTTGTGCTTTGGTTATCCGTAACATCAACCATTTCTACCTTAGGTTTCTTACACTCCCTCTGAAGCTGCGATTCCAGTTCTTCGATTTTCGCTTTTAGCTCATTGATGTATGAGACAGCGTCAGATAAGAGCGATGCTTTGTCCATGCGCGACACGTTCGGGACTACGGCTCGGAGGGCGTAGAACCTGTGGTTCAGCTTCTCACGGCGTTGCCTCTCAGCTTCCACGTGGTTCAACGGTGTCTCTCGTCCAAGTCCGGGTTTCCTTCCACGTTTCTGTGGGGTTCTCTGCTCTAAATGACTCATGGCAAGTGATGGACGATCCGAGTCAGAATGCTCCGAGTCCAAAGAAGAAGATTGCCCAAGTTTTGTGGAATATTTCTTGGTTGGGTGGTTGTGGTGTTCTTGCTTGGTTTCATTAACAGGACCTACATCTTCTTCTTCTTCTTCAACACCGGAAACTATACCGATGTCTGCAAAAGAGATGTTTCTGTCGAGGAAAGGGATTGAAGGTGGGGTTAGAGTTGGATCTGTAGTAGATTGCTTTTGTATCAAGTCAATGGGATCAGCTCCGAAAAGGGATTTCACTTGTTGGACTAAACCCCAATTTTCACAGATCATTTCTACGGATCCTAATTCAAGAACCCCGCAAGAAGTTGGTATACAGACCATCGTCTCAATGCCATGCATTTGTGCTTCTATAGCTCTTTCACAGTTGTAAAACTGCAAAGCATGAGCACCGGTTAACCAAACCGAAGAGCCAGTACTTAGCGCCATGCCTGGAATCCCTTCTCCAGCAGGGAAAGATCGAGTCAATGACATCACGTAGAACCATACAGCATCACTGACCCCGGTGGTGCCGTCCATCATCGAGACATCTACCTCATGGTTATCTCCAATGAGAGTTTGGGCTCCTTTCATCTCCTTTCTTCTTTCATTTTCTAGGCACGAAATATTGGCGCTTAATAATTTTGGAGGCGTACCTTTGGTGGTGCCTTGAAAATAACCATCTCCCCAGCACAAAAACAAACGACCATGTTCATCGTTTGATGTCTGCCAAAATATAGCATATGTCCACCAAATTTCCTGGCTTTGCACCACAAATTGGAGCCTCTGCTGGAGAGTTGAAGGTGAAGTTTCCTGGGTCATATAGACCAGTGAAGAAGATGAAGATGGAGAGATTATAAGTTCTTCCATGGCTAACAGATACAAAAGGAAGGAAACAAAAAGAAGGAAAACAATACACGAGGAATCTAAAAGGCAGAGATTTTGGAAGTTCTTTACAACAAATAAGCCATTAAATCATCTTAAATTTTACAAGGAAAAGAAAAAACCAAAAGAGAATACGGGGAGCATTGGACAAAAAAGGGGGATGGAGCGGGAGTTTATAAGCTTTGTAACTTATAAGGTGGGGGCCACAAGATCCTAAAATCTTCAGCATGCACACCTATAAGCTTTGTCCACTTTTCTTTGTTTATTTTAACAGTAAGACTGACGTTAACTCATTAAGTTAGACTTGCTTCTTCTCCTCTTGAAGTTTTTGTTTTCCTTCTAATCACACCTATTTTCGTGTTTATTTTGGCTGTGTGAAATGATTTTAGGTTATCAAGTTGGAATTATTAACCTGGAATTTTCGATAACAGAAACTAGCATATTAATCTCAATAATCCTTGCAGCATAAAGGAAAGAGGGATGTGGTTCTATCTCGGTGTTTAAATTTTGATTAAAATTGAATTAATTGATTGAATTGATTTAATTTGATTAATCGATTTAATTCAATCGGAAGTTAATTAAAAATTTTTTGAAAATTTTGGTAAACAGTTAATTTAATTCGAAATCGAATAATTAACCGTATTGACCAAACCTAATAACTAATATTATATATTATATGTATTAGGTTTCGGTTAATTCAATTAATCTGATCAAATGAACCTTATAATTTTTTATATGTTTTATACTTATTTTAATAAAAAATAAAATAAATATATAAATTTTGATTAATTCTATTAATCAACTAAATTAATCAAAATATTTTAATTTAATTAATTTTTTAAAAAAATTTTAATTCGAGCAGCAATTAAAAGATTAAAAAATTTAATTCAATTTCATTACTGTGAGTAAAGTTGAAAAGGAAAAGATAGAATAAAAAATGGGCGGATTAGTGAAAAGATTAAAAAAGCACATGTTTAAATATTGTAAACGTCACATATGAAGAGATAGAATAAAGGGCAGATATTTGTCACCACTTGCACGTGTATTGATAGCGACACGTCTAGTGACTACCATGGGTATGGGCTCCTCGTTATTTGGCATCACACACAATTTATACATCTTTTAACCCAATCACTGAAAACTGAAAAAAGTCATTAATGTATTATTATATACCAACCACCATACTTAAAAGAAATATCATAACGTACCATATTATACTTTTTTTATATTACTTTCTTTATATTACATTATACAATCGGAGTTATTAAAATAGCTATATATAATAGACTGACACATATTTCGTATAATTAAATAGTTTTCATATCATTTTCAAAAAAAAAAATCTTATTAATAAAAATTAATTTTTTCTGACATTTATAATTAATCCTTTTAATAATATTATTTCTAAAATTCAAATTTAAAATATTATTTTTGTAATTATCATCAAACCGTGTTATATTTATATTAGCTGAAGGCTTTACATTTGTGGATTTTGCGCTCCTATATCAGTGTCTTTTTATATTTCAGGTTTTTTTTCTTATCGTTTATAATATTAAAAAGAATAAAAATATTTCTCAAGAAAAAAGGGAATAATAAGTTACTTATATTATTTTATCTATATAACTATATATAATAGAAAGGTTTTGGACTAGAAGATGGGTTAAACTTAATACGGATGGAACTGTGTCGGGAAATAGCTTATTTGCGGGTATTGGGGGAGTGTTTAGAAGTGCTGACGGCAAGTGGTTAGGTGGATTTTCAATGAAGTTAGGAAATGATTCAATTTTCAAGATTGAGGCAGGAGCCTTACTTGAAGGCCTACTTATATCATGGAGGAAAGATTATCGACAGTTGGAAGTAGAATGTCATAATGCTCTCTTGAATTGATTTTAGTTGGCAGAGCTGCAGATAGTCATTTGACTGAAATGCGCCTTATCCATTATTCATTGAGTTGGAATTGGAAGGTCTTTGTTCGTCATATTCCAAGGTTGCAAAATACAGTAGCTGATCATATTATCAAGTGTATGGTGACTAATTTCACAAAAATTTATTAGTTTGAAGAACCACCGCAATTAATTAGAAGTTTAATTGATGCGGATTATGTTCTTACTTTGAGTCACTAGTGTAATTTTTTTAAGTTTTTTTCTCTTTAAACTGTCTTTTTTCTAAAAAAAAAGAAGGAAAAATTTTAGACCTTTCTCTTATTGACACATGGATACTCACCTATGCACTTTTTTCATAATATCTAAATAGTTAATATAATTAAATTTCCTATTAAAGTATTACATGATTATATATAATTTAAATATTTTAAAAACAAACTCATCTTTAAAGCTAAAAAATAAAAAGTTTAACTCTTTAAAAATAAAAACTGAATTAAAATATATTTTAACTTTTATAATTTTACAGAAAATGATACTAATTATTTCAACAGAGATGATACGGACAGTCTGAATCGATATATTAAATTTGATGAGGTCTTTTTGAGGCAGGGTCCAAATCAGTCAGTTTTCTACACTTCATGCCTCCAGCCATTGGGGACCACACAGATTCCTCCGCAAAAAATACATCATTCTTATTAATCCACTCCAAGATGTTATTTTACAAGAGAAAAACACTTACCAATTCCTTTAAAGATTGTTACCTTCAAGCTCAACACTCTTAGCTCAATCATAAAATTGGGAGTTTGAACATTTTGATATCTTATGCACAAGTCTCAATTATGAGCTCTTTCACAAATTTAATAATTATTTTAAATATTACACTTAAATAAATTTAGATAAATAGTTATTCAAGTTCATTTGAACTTAGACAGACATTTATCTTTGTTCATTGTAAATATTATCTTTAATAATATTTAATAATTTCTTATCATCTTTAAATAATTTTTTATATCCAAATTTATTTTGGACTTGAGTTTTTAAATAATTATTAAAGTTTTTTATTTTATTTATTAATTTTTAAAATATTTGTCAATGCAGCATATATGGTACACCATGTGTTATTCTCTAATTGTTTTGTCAATTATATATCACTTAACCACAAAAATGGGTAGAATTTTTAATTGAATGACTAATTTTCTCTTTAATCTAAAATACAATGATTAATTTTTTCATTTTTTAAAATAAAAAAATACAATCTAATAATATAAAAACTTTTATTATACTTTTCTCTCACAATTATCAATATTTATTTAGATTTATCTACTCCGGTCCATATACATAATTTTTTTTATTTATTGTATGCATTTGCAGTTTTACATGTGCATCACTCGAAAAGGAAAGTTCCTTTATTAATTAGTGTCTTAAAAGGTTATTTGTATTTTACTTCATTAAGCGACAATCCAAAAAGAAAATAAATTAAGTAAACTTCAAATCTGATAATATTGCACTGATACATTGCCGCTGGGACTCTAAAATTTAGAGACGGAAAACTAGACCAAATGATGATTTACTGGCAAGTGATTTTGGTGAGAGATGTTTAAGGTTTCCGATTTGACTCTATAATATAATATTTAATGTATTACGGAGTTTCATATATCATAAATAAATAATAATATAATATATCTTTATTTAAAAAATAAAAATTAGTGGAAAGTTTATAAATAAATAATAACCTTTTAAATATAATTAATATTATAAATAAATATTAATAATTATCGATGTTTTAGGGTTTAAATATTTATTTACCATTAATTAATACTTAATTATGTTTAAATAAAATTGTTAGGAAGTCTTATATTGTTTTTATTTAATGATGATATGTCATTTTTCGGTAGAAATATGTCATATTATTATATTTTGATGGTGCATAAGACTCAAATATTATTTCCATAGTTATTTAAGTTGAGTCCAACTTGAAATATGAGTCTTAAATCTTTTCCTAGTTTGTCCCTATATTTACTAATGGTTAACCCAAATTCATTAGATCAATCCACATTATTATTTTTAAAATTTTTAATAAAAATATTTAGTAATTATAATGTATTTTTTTCTTATTTGCTTTATACTATTGCATATTTAATTTTTATATAATTAAATTACATGAAATTAAAAAACAACTCTAGCGGGACCGGAATCCTGATTTATCTTAAGACATTTTGTTTAAGCTATGTTTTTTAGCTGCAAACCTTTGAGTTTTGATAAGTAAACCCTAATTCTAAGGTATTAGAGAAATAAAAACTGAAAAAGTCAATTAATATTGCAACAAAGAATTTATTCATGGAATTGAATTTTCCTCGTTTCTGAACTTCGGATGCTTGAATTGAAGGTGAAAACCCTAAACAATTAACTGTTTGACACTGCTTTGTAATGGAACATTTTATTTTTTTTTATTTTTTTTTGTTCAACGTAACGAAGGTAAAAAGATAGAAGGTGAAAATCCTAAACAATTAAATTTGATTAAGTATTTATTAACATAAAGCTCCAACATTTTTTATATAATGCCACCTAGTTTTGTACTAGGATTCCTGTCAGAAAAAGCTTCCTTAGTTTGTAGCTCCAGTAATGGAATAAGAGACGTATGTTTTGTCGGGCAACAGTGAGCTGCAAAGGACGTTCGAAGTTTACCAATAAATATTTTTTATAATATATATATTTTTTTAATGCGTCCATGGAAGTTTCTTACACCATGATCAGCATTTCACATGTATGTGTTCTCTTTATCCACTTGCCAATTCCAGGCCCAAGGCTGAAGTAACAAAATTATATTATTTATTTCTTTATTTATTGTACTTGGCAGAACATGCAGGGCTTTCAGACAGTGAAAAAACAGCAAGCTTTCAACAAAATGCTTTAAATTTGGGTTTTTTATTCAAATAATATTAAAAATAAAATAAAATATTAAAATGAATTGTTGAAATAATTATGTACCAAAATGGTATATTTAGATGGGTGGAGGGTGTCAGATAGGCGGCACCAATTGTGCCTATTTGGTAGGCTGTGGTATCTATCTGATAGGTGGCACACCTAGTATATTTCCCCACCCCCATCCGGCTCATATTAGTTTATGTTTTTAAATTTTATTTAATGTTTTTTATAAATATTAAAAATGAAATTTCTTTTAAATTTTTCTATGAAAAAAAATTATATTTTTTTGACAATAATTAAGTTGGCATGTTATTTTATATATATATATATATATATATATATATATATATATATTATATTATATTTTAAACCAAGATATTTTACTTATTATCATTTTAAAATAATAATAATAATATTCGTATTTATTATGTATCGTTTATGTTATTTTTTGTTTTATATATATTTTATTTATTGGCATGTTATTTTTAGTATTTTATTATAAAATGTTTGTTTTTTATGTAGGTAAAAGATTAAACACAGAGGAATTGGACGTAATCAAGATAGGATTACAAGATAGGAGCCTAAAAAATCTTGAAAATTAGGGCCTTGCCACCTTTTATTAGAAAACTTGTGTTGTAGGAGTTTTGATAGATAGTATTCGACAAAAGGACTTAGTCATAACATAAATAACATAAAAATAGATTGTGCAAAAATCCATAGCTATTATTATTATTTATTCTAGTTATTCTAGTAAAATATAAAATAAATGGAAATAAAAAGAAATAGGAAGAAAGAAAAAGAATAGAAATAATATTTTGATTCTATATCATAGGAACAGAAATAGGACTTCTTCTGCTTCTGATTGTTGATTCAATGCAATAACAAGATTTTTTTGTTACAATAAGCCAGATCGCAGAATCATAGAAAAAAATGAGTTATTTGAGTTGAAAATAAAAAAAATGAGCCCAGCTGAGTACTGACCAGGCTGATCCGTGGAAATTGGAAATTAAAAAGTACCTTTTGCGTGAAATCAAAGCGATGTTCTTTCTTTTTTTGTTATTTGAGATATTTCTTTAGAGACATTCTTTTATTTAAAAATATAAATGATATATTTATAAGGTAGAATTTGTGAATTGGACCATCGAGTTGGAGTTTATAAGATATATTGATTTTGTTAATGTATAGCAAAAAATATGATGTGGAAAAAAACTATTTGGTATTTTTTTTTAATTAAAAGCAATACATAAAATTTAGATATTTTGATAAATATTTAAAATCCATTAAACTTTGAAATTAATAACCGAAATTAATAAAAAAACATAAAATAAAATTTAAAAACATAAACTAATATGAGCCGGATGGGGGAGTGGGGGGGAAATTATACTAGGTGTGCCGCCCATCAGAAAGGCACAACTGGTGCCGCCTATCTGACACCCTCCACTGGTGCCGCTTATCTAACACCCTCCACCCGTCTAAATGTACCATTTTAGTACATAATTATTTCAACAACCCATTTTGGTATTTTATTTTATTTTTAATATTATTTGGGTAAAAAACCCTTTAAATTTTATAATTGTAACATGAATAGTTTCTGGGGTTTTTACTAATATAATATAAAATTAAAAAAAAAAACTAAAATGACATGTTTCAAAAATTATGTACCAAAATGGTACATTTAAAGTAGTGGAGGGTGGTGCATAGGCGGCACCACCTTAATTCTAACGTATCTGACACAAAAAAAATGATGAAAAAAAAATGATGGGGCAGCACACTGGTCACACCTAGGGAAGAGGTGGCATCGGTCACGCCTTCCCCCTAGGAAGCACCAGTAGCTTCCCCCTCCCAACTCCCCCATATCAATTAAGAAAAATAGCAGAAGCAGTGAGGGAGGAGAGAAGAAAGAAAGAAAAGAGAAGAAAGAAAATGTATTATTATTTTTATTATTATTTTCAAATAGAATATATTATGATAAGAAAAAAAATTATTTTGTTAGTATTATATAGTTTGTTTAGTGTTATTTTTATATTTTGTTTTAAAGTTATTTTGTTTATTGTGATTTGTTAGTAAGTTTTGTGTTTAGATTAATTATGTGTTTATTGTGAATGTCATGTTTTAAATTTTTTAAACATATTTGAAAGTTTTTATGTTAGTAACTATTATAAAGTAATTGTTAGTTAGTGATAAATACTGAAAAAAATAGATAAATACTGAAAATATTTCTGTCATAGATATTGTTAGAAATGGTCTCTTTTCATTCATAAAATTTTTTATGCAAGAATTTTTATGTTGTTCGAAATTATTTTGAGAATTTTTGTTTATTTTTTAACAAATTGAGTATTGAAGATGGATAATCAATTTTTCGTATGCGTTTATTTCGATGGAATCATCTTGACAACAACCATTGGATGTATATTTAAATGTTGGCAACAAATAGCAATGAGATTTAATAGAAATGCCTCGTTCGATAATATGAAGGAAAGAATTAGCACCAAAATTGTTAGACGTTGTGGGAGAAGAATCTCAAAACTTTTCTACAAGTTTCCAGTTTCGACAAATCCTATCAAATTCATTGAAATAAAACTTGTAGATGATGAAGACATAGAGACAATGATCACTCTTTATTGTGGGAATCGAAGTGACCAAAATGCACCAATTTAGTTTTTTGTTAAATTAACTGGTGTGGAACCAACTGAAGATCTCACTGTATTTGGTAAAGAACATAGAGCTGAAGAACCGTGTATGGTGGCTCCAATATTGTACATTGATAGTGAATTGACTATATGCGGGATCAATATCGATCTTAATGTTGCACCTAATTTGATGTGGTTGGTGATAATAGATACGATAGTAGTGACCCTTGTGATCAAGAGGTCAATAGCGACAGTGATCCCAATGTGGACGAGGTCCCCGATGATATTGATGACGAAGACGTGAATGACGATGGAAAAATTAACGCGTCTTCAGTGGGGAACCAGATTCGACGTATTATGATACACAATAATTCTGGGCCACACATGTCACTCATAGACCTTGGCAAGGTGCACATAGCCAAGTTCCCGAAGTACCTTGAAATACTACTTGCTCACCGGCTGGTCGTAGATTCTGATCCTGAGGAGTTGTTCGTAACCCAGAGATTCGAAAGTAAGGAAGAGTGCATATTTGCTATTAAGAGTTATAGTATGAATATATCAGTGGACTACAAAGTCGCAGTGTTTAAACCGACATTATATATTTTAGGGAGTGTTGGAAGTCGGCGGAACGCTGCAATTGGCGGGTACGAGCTACATTTATTCAAAATTCACAGATGTGGAAGATGCGAAAATTTATTGGGCCTCACATATGTACATCAACATGTATAATAGAAGATTATCGAAAACTTGATTTTAAAACTATCTGTACATGTATTATGCCAATGGTGAAGGACATGCCGACCATTAAAGCTTCGATACTTATTGTCGAAATGCAGACACAATTCTAGTATCGAGTATCATATCGAAAGGCATGGATAGCTAAACAGATGGCAATGGAGCAATTGTATAGGGATTTCGATGCGTCGTATAATGAGCTACAAGGATGGATAGCCACTACGCAAGAGTATGTATCGGGGATTGTCATTGAGTTACAGATACAACCTTATTACAGCCTGGATGACCTACTACAACTAGGAAAAAGAGTTTTCCATCAAATGTTTTGGAAGTTTGATCCATGTGCACGTGCATTTCCTCACTGCAAGCTATTTGTGTAAGTAGATGGGAGCTAACTATATGGAAAATATACACAAATCCTACTTGTTTCGGTTACTCAAGATGACAACAAGCATGTGCTCCTGATAGCATTTATCATCGTAGATAAGGAGAACATGGAATCGAGGGAGTTCAACCTTACCAACTTGCGGGGTATGTTATTAGCAACAATAATATTTGCATCATCTCCGATAGAGGGAAATGATTAATTGTCGCTATTAGGCATTTTGGTGTGCCATGGAGATCCGTTTACTGCATTCGGCACATCGTGACTAACTTCCATCAAGATTATAAGGTTGTAGACTAGCGGAGACAAGTTGTGAGAATGGGTAAAAGATAACCTTATCTTTTCAATATAAGTTTTAATGTTTTAGGGCAATACTGTAACTTATCTTTTCCTAATACTTATACAGCGCACGAGTTAGAGCCACACATTTTTCGCCAAAGAATGACTCGACTTGAGAGTGACATGAAGGGTTAAATAAACACATCTTTTCGACAGTGGTTGGGTACCATGGAGTCGTGGCAATGGGCTCAAAGTTTTGATGAGGGTTTTCATTATGGTCAAATGACCACAAACTTGTTGGAGGAGATCAACGCTGTGTTGTTGAAAGCACGACATCTTCCGATTTCATCTGTCTTCTCGGCTACATTCTACGAGTTGGCACGTGTTTGTCGAAGATGTCAGGGATGCAATGGTTGCAAGCCGTCGGATGGTGAGTTTGATGAATGTAGAAGTATATTCACGATGTCTTGAAACGTTTTGAGTTATGGAGACCATCGGTCGTTGACCCGGTATACCACCTAGGTCCTATGAAGTTTATCTCCGAAACAGATGGTGCGGTTGCAGGAGGTTCCAAACACTTTGTAATCCATGTGCACATGTCGTGGCAGCGTGTGCTAAAGTCTCCCTCAATGTTGAGCAATTTGTCAATAATGTGTACACCCTTGAATGCATGTTGTGTGTCTGGGAGAATGAGTTCCTCGTCCTACTAACCTGTCTACGTGGGAGGTGCCTCTGATGACTTTCGAGCTTGTCCCAGATAAAGGGTTGCGTAGGAATCCGAAAGGTCGTCCGCAATCATCCAGAATCCATAATGAAATGGACATTAGGAAGAAATCTGACAGTAAGCGTTGTGGATTATGTAGATTAGTTGGTCATAATCGTAGTAAATGCCTGCAACAAAACTACCATATAGGACAATCGTCACGATCGAGTAGGAATTGAGCTTATGTAATCCAATGTACCTAATTTATATTGCAAAGTTTTCTCCAAGTTTTAATGTTGTGATGTATTTAATTTATATAACAAAATTTATATTACAAAGTTTGTTCCAAGTTTTAATGTTGTAATGTTGTAATATTGCAATTAATCTAATTTATGACCTCAAAGTTTGTTCCAAGTTTTAATATTGTAATGTTTAATGTTGCAATTAATCTAATTTATGACCACAAAGTTTGTTCTAAGTTTTAATTTTGCAATTAATCTAATTAAATAAATACAAAGATTGTCTTTTTCTTGATTTGTATTTTTTAAAAATAAAAAAGCACAAACTTTGTAATATTTAAATTGCAAGAAACCCTTAAAATTGATGGTTTGATGCTGTGGTCTTAGGGGTATATTTCTGCGGGAGTTGACGTTCACGTTGTGGGTGATCGCGGTGATCAACATCCTCTTCAGTCGCAGGTGGGGGTGTGCGAAACAAGGAAGAAAAATCATATGCCCCAAACGCAATCGATGAACTTGAGCTGGGGGGAGTGATGTACTATGGTGGAAACGACCTAGGAGGAGTGGAGTAATGCGGTGGATACGGGTCGGGAGGAGTGCTGTACTACAGTAGTACTGGACTAAAGATATCAAATCGGGAATGATATCCGTGTGCTGACGAGCTCGAGAAATAGTTATTAACCCACAACTCTGGGTAATAAGAACTATCAGTAGAATGTGCTTACGACCGCTCGAGCTTGGGCTCAGGCTCGGGCTCGGTCTCTAGCTCTGGCTCTAGCTCAGCCTCTATATCGAACACTGGCTCATATGCCCCAAGTCGATGCATGTGCGGTGGACTACAGTCGACTACTTACCAAGTAAATATAGTTTTCCAGTACTAGAGTACCATTGTATATACTCTAACGACGATTGCAAATCAGAAGAAATATCCATCTGAGGTTTCCACACCATCCGGTTATCCCACATTGCAATATATTTCTTGTGCACAACCCTCCTAATTATTTCCATGTTTTCCTCTTTTGTTAATCCCATGAATCTTCCCCACCTGCATTGGCGGAGCCGGGATATACTAGATGTAACCAAACTGTTAGAGTACTCGATCCCTATGGTACTGCTCGACTGTCTAGAAATTGATAATTGGTGTGTTAATGCACCACAAGTGAGAATGAATGTGGGTAGATGAGGGTATAACAACCACAATTTCTGGTCTCCGAAACGGCATCCAGATAAACTGCACGATTAATAACATGGTGAAAATTTAACACAGTTCGAGTAAGATATAAAAAGTAATTACATGTCACGAATATTGGAATAGTTTACCCCTTCCTTAGCATATTGGTCAATCATCAGATGATATATCGGGACAGTGTACGACCTCCTGATACTCAGATAAAAACTCTATTTACGAAAACAAATTACATTTAAGAATAGTATCGTTAGAATTGTATCATTAGAAAAAAATGTCAATTAATTGCTATAACAAGTTAAATTTTATCACCTGTTCACTAGTGAAAATACGTATACAGGGTGCCTAACTTATGCCAAGAATGGCATTCGATAAAAAGCCCATGACTGCAACAGTATAAAGCATTCGACTATGTCTACGGCATTAGGTTTTGTCGTCCGACAAAGCTCACGATACAACATAGCCAGAACTATAGAACCCCAACTATACAAGCGAACATTCTGCAAATTAGCTAATAGGGTTAAATACATCAAATGAACCCTGCTGTTGTTTGCATCCAACATTATACACCCCCTATAATATGCATAACGTACGCTTGAGTTGCGTACATCACCTTATGCTCAGTGGCATTAATTGATAAACGTTCAAAATTGGCTTTCAGCCATGAAAATCAAAAACCCATAAATTTAGACTCAACATCGTTGGGTGAGACTCCTAGTAGGCTATAACAAAGGGCAGCCAGCTCAACTTTGTACTTACGCCCGTTATGGTACTCCTGTTGATTGAGAGCCCAAGTTGCAATGCAACATCCTCCAAAGTGACAGTGCACTCCTCATATAGCAAATGAAAAGTGCGGGTCTTTGGGCACCAACGCTCGACCAATGCGGATATTAAATCGTATCGCAAATCAAACGTCCGGGTCAATGCTGCTAACCTGAATCCAGCTAACTCCAAGTATGGCATCAGTCGCTTATTCGGGGAATATCCTAAACCATTCACCCAACCCCTTAATGCGCAATACGGGCCTTGACACTATTAAATTACAGAAAATAGTTATAATAACATAATTTATTTTCGTAAATGATGTAAAACCTTTTTTAAGGGAACCCGTGATTAACATATAACAATATATTACCATATTATTAACTGTGTTTGATATGTGACCATCGTTCTTGATCAATGAACCCATTGCGATACCTACAATTTGAAAACAAATTTCGGTTATTAATTTCAAAGTTTGATGCATTTTAAATATTTATCAAAACACCTAAATTTTATATATTGCTTTTAATTACAAAAAAAAAACCAATCAATTTTGTCCACATCATATTTTTTGCTATACTAAATTAACAAAATAAATATATCTTATAAATTCGAACTCAAACTCTAACTCAATGGTCCCATTCACAAATTCCATCTCAATGGTTTGATCTTTTACCAACATAAAAAATAAAAAAATTATATTAAAATAATAAAAATAACATGCCAATAAAAAAAATATAACAAAAACATAATATAAACTATCTCAACATAATAAATACAAATATTTTTATTATTATTTTAAAATGATAATAAGTAAAATGTATTAGTTTAAAATATAATATATATATATATATATATATATATATATAATAACATGCCAACTTAATTATTGTCAAAAAATATATATTTTTTTTTTGCATAGAAGGATTCAAAAGAAATTTCATTTATAATATTTATAAAAAAACATAAAATAAAATTTAAAAACATAAACTCTTATTCTCAATTATAAAATCTAAAAAAATTAGAACATATAAACTAATTCCTAATTTATCTCATAAATTCTAACTCAATGTTCTCATTCACAAATTCCATATCAATGGTCTCATCTTTTACCTAAATAAAAAATAAAAAAATTATATTAAAATAAATCAAAATAACATGCCAAATAAATTACATTAAAAATATATCTAATCAACCTAAAACACACATAACAAATAAATTACATAAAAATAAAACATTCTTTGTACATAACATAAATAGGCTTTTTTACTCCAATAAACATTAAAAATAAATTATGAATGAATGAAATTATAAAATAAATAAAAACATACCTTAATAGCTCTTTTTAACCAAATAATACCTTACAAAAATAAAATTAAAAATTAAATTCGAATTAAATCAACAATAATAACAACAAAAACAAATTAAATTAACATTAATTTATAATAAAAAATTAAATTTTCTTAAACACCTAATCTTCCCTAAACAACAAACTCTCCTTTCCTTTTCTATTTACTTTTTTTCCTTCTCTTTCTCCTTCCCCCTCTCTATTCTGCTTCTCTTTTTTTCTTTCTTTTTCACTTCCCTTCCCTTCTCTTCTCGCCCTCTTGCTCTCCTTCTTCTTCTTCTTCTTCTTCTATTCTTTTCTTCAAAATTCTTTCCCGCCGACCAAAAATAGGCATTGAGGGCCATTATAAGGTCCCCAAACATACACAATTCATGGGCCTTCATGCATGACTCATCCCATCGCTGCAGGCCGGTGCTGCCTATGAGGAAGGCGTGACCGGTGCTGCCTCTTCCCTAGGCGTGACTCGTGCCGCCTCTTTTCTAGGCGTGACTAGTGTGCTGTCCCATCACTTTTTACTTTCATCAGTTTTTTTTTTTGTTTTCATCAGTTTTGTTTTTGTTTTTTGTGTCAGATGTGTCATAATTAGGGTGGTGCCACCTATGCACCACCCTCCACCACTTTGAATGTACCATTTTCGTACATAATTTTTGAAACATGCCATTTCAATTTTCTTAATTTTATATTATATTAGTAAAAAACCCATAATTTCTTGAGTCATCAACTGATAATTCCAATAGAGCTTTATGCTGATCATACATTTGCCTTGCATTAACCAACTTGATCTACACTAATCCTATTGGCTGTATCCTTCAAGGTTCTGTTGACAACTCCAGTAGCAGTGAAGAACTGATGGGCTAAGATGAAAGAAAAAGAAGTTTGTAGAAATTAGTTTTTTTATTGATGAAAAAAATTATTATAAAATTACCACTGATATGTATTTATATATTAACTATCAGCTCCTAATTAACTAACTGTTTTTGTTACTTTATTAACTAATTAATAGTTATCTTTTCAACACTCCCCCTCAAGTTGAAGGGTGGTCAAGATCCTTGACCCCTAACTTGGATACCAAATATTCATGTTGCTGGAATTTAGGTACCTTAGTCATCACATCTGCAAGTTATTTATTAGTGCGCACATGCTGTGTTCAAACCAATCCATTTTGTATTTTTACCCTTACAAAGTGACAGTCAATTTTTATATGTTTGGTCCACTTATGCAATACAGGATTTGCTACAATCTGGAATGCTACTTGATTGTCAGAAAGTAACAACATTAGGTCAAGTTTATCAAGACATATTTCTTTTAACAAGCCATCTAGCCATAATATCTCTGCAATTGTCGATGCCATGCTTCTATACTTAACTTCAGCTGATGAAATTGAGATTGTATTTTGCTTTTTTGAGTTCCAGAAGATGAGAGAATCTTCAAGTTTGATGCAGAACCCAATGATGGACCCTCTAGACATGGGGCACGTAGCCTAACCTGAATCGCAATAAGAAACAAGTTGTGGTTTATTTGATGCAGCCAACAAAATCCCTTGTCCAGGATCCTTTTTTATGTATCAAATAATTCAAAGTACTGTTTCAAAATTCGAATTCTTTGGTTTTTGCATAAACTGGCTCAAATGTTGAATCGCATATGATATGTCCGGTCGTGTATTTGTCAAATACAATAACCGGCCCATGAGTCTTTGATATGTTAATAGATATGAAAGTAGCTCATTGTTACAATCTCCTGAGTGTACAAATTCATCATATTCAGCTGCGGTGAGTTTCTAACTTTACTCAAAAGGCGTGTTGATTAGTTTTTCCTCTTTTAACCCAACATCTGCTATTAATTCCAAAGCATAATTCCTTTGGTTCAAAACAATTCCCTTGGTTGATCGTGCCACCTCTATACCAAGAAAGTATTTCAACTCCCCAAAATCCTTCATTTTAAAATTATAATGAACATCTTTCAAATCATTAATCATCTCAATGTCATTTCTTGTAATCAACAAGTCATCAACCTAAATAAGCAAAATAAGAATCTTACCACTTCATCTTTTTGTGAACAAAAAGTAGTTGTACTTGCTTTGCACATAACCATCATGTAAAAAAGCCTCCATAAGCTTCAAATTCCACTATTGAGAGCCTATTTTAGGCCATAAAGGAACTTGAGTAAACGACAAACCTTGTGCTCCCCCTGTTGACGAAAGCCCTAAAGAATATCCATGTAAACTTCTTAATGCAAATATCCTTATAGAAATACATTATAGACATCCATTTGGAAGAGAGGCCAATCACTCGTAGTAGCAACACTAATCACAGTGCAAATAGTAATATGCTTAGCCATAGGTGAAAACGTCTCTTGAAAATCCACTCCAACTTGTTGCTTATAAACTTTTCCCACAACCCATACGTTGAACTTCTTGATAGATCCATCAGAATTGTACTTCACTTTGTAAACTCATTTGCAGCCAATGGGTACCTTATAGGAGGCAAAGGAACCACCTCTCATATGCCATTCTCTTCCAAAGCTCGAATTTCCTATTTCATAGCATCAATCAATCTTGGATCTAAAATGGATTTATGATAGGTTTGGGGTTCAAATATAGTAGAAATATTAGCAGCAAAAGATCAAGTACGATAAGATAAGTGAAAAGAGGAATAAAAATGGGAGATAGAGTATAAACCTATTTCAAGTGGAACAAAAGATTAGTTAGAACATATGTAGTCTTTTAGCCATGTTAGCTGCTTTATGGAATGAGAGGTACAATGTAATGGGGGAAAAGTGGATGACAGAGGCATGATAGGTAGGTCAAGTGCGAGTGTAGGCAGGTTAGGAGTAGGTATGGAGAATTCAGGTAAAAAAGGTGATGGGAGAGGTGAAGCTATGGTGGTAGTTGAAGAAGAAAGTAAATGTATATCTAAAAAATGTGGTGGATTAGGAAGTAGGGGAACTAGCAGAATAGGATCAAGGTTAAGAAAAATAGAACCATCAAATGTAGGAAAGAAATGAGAATTTATGGGAAATTTAAGAGGAAAAATTGTTTCATGAAAAATAACATCACGGTTGGCAAAGAAAGTTTTTATGTCAAGGTTGAAAGCCTTTTTGAACATTTGAGTACCCCATAAAAACATATGATAATTTCCTTGGGAGAAAACTTGTCATTACAAGGAGGCATGGTTGCGTTGCAAAGATAACCAAAGACTCGTAAGTAAGAAATATCACGTAGCCTTTGGTAAAAAATCTCAAAATCACTTTTCTAATCTAAAATAGGAGTAGACAGGCGGTTGATAAGAAAACATGCTGCTAAGACATACTTGTCCCAAAATTTGCTAGGCATATTAGACTGAAATTTTAAGGATCAAGCAACATCAAGCAAATGCCGATGCTTACACTTGGCCACTCCATTTTGTCGTGGAGTGTGAGTGCATGAGCTTTGGTGTACAATTCCCGATGTACTAAAATATGCATTACATTCATTCTTAAAGAATTCATATCTATTGTTATTACAAATGATTTTGACAGTAGTTGAAAACTGATTTTTGATCATGCTTAAGTTGTATAATAGTGATACTCGCGATATTAAGTAATAAAATTTATAAAAACTAATCACACCAAAAACTAACTAATATCATCATTTTAAAGGCAAGCGCACCTATCGAACAGTAGTATAGTTTAGCAGTAAGACCGAGTTATCGTACCCAAGGGAACCAAAAGTACTAATACTTACTTCCTTTCTATTATCTAGCCTAAAAATAAAAGAGGGTTGTATGAAAATAATTCTAAAATTAACTAAAAGTGCACAAAAAGTAAATTGTGGAAAACTTTCGGGAAAAGCTGGTTGATATGAGCAATACTCAAGGGAGAATCCACTTAGACTTCACTTATTATTAACTTCTTGAACTAGACAATTTCTTCACTTGACTTGATCCGTAGAGATCCCTAACCTATGTTAATACCTCCGTCGAGGATAAGAACAACTAATCCTAGGTGGTTAACTAAAGTTTCTTTATTAATTAACACCCCTAGGTTGCATTAATTCGATCTATGGATCCCCCTATTAGGTTTGAACTTAATCCAGCAGATTTATGTCGCCCTATGTCTAGGGTTGCATGCAACTCCGCTTAATTATGGTAGATCTACTCCTAAAACAGGGAATTTTGCTCCTCTACCTAAGCACATCAGTTTCTTGACTTAATACCTAGGATTATTAAATCAAGAATGAATAACATATAATTAAGAACAATTCAAGTATTTATCATATAATTCAAGAATAAATAATAACAAGATCTGTCTTAGGTTTCATCCCCCTCAAGTATTTGAGAGGTTTAGTTCATAATTAATAAAGAAAACATCTCAGAAGAAATAAGATAACAAAACATAAAGAACCCAAAAACCCCTGAAAGAATTTAGGGAGATCCTCTGTCTTGATGTAGAATTCTAGCTTGTGGGATGAATCAATCTTGGAGTAATTCCTTGCTTTCACTTCTTGTGTTGGCAGAAATATGGCGCTCCTTTTTGGAGAAAAGAGTACGCGTTTGGGGAGAGAAAAGTCTCCCCTTAGCAGGAAATAAGCATACCATTGAAGTTGCCTCCTAGGGTCTTTATATAGAGTTTAGAATGGCTTTCTTAGCCCCTAAGTATCCTTTTTCGAGTAGAATTGAACTTCCTCACGATAGGGACACGCTTGTGTGCCACACTTGTGTGGTTTCGATAAGGGCCGTGTTTGGGCCTGTTGAGGTGGCACGGCCGTGTAGCCTGGCCGTGCTTGTCGGGGCTAGGCCGTGTTGTACCTTGTGTGGCACGGCCGTGTGCCACGACCGTGTGGTGACCCCTTGGACCGTGTCGTTTTCACATTTTGGCCCATTTTCCTTATTTTTGGTTCGTTTTTCGTTCTTTTCTCTTCCTTATGCGCTCTTGAGTATAAGATATGAAAAAGAAAGATTAAGAGCACCAATTCTCACAAAATTAATAATAATTCATCCAAAATATAGGCTAAACATAAGGTAAAAATATGTATAGTTTAGCGTTTATCAAATACCCCCACACTTAAGCCTTTGCTTGTCCTCAAGCAAAATCTCAATCCTTAATAAAGAATCATTCTTCTCAACTTACAATCGTTATCAATAATGTTTCAAACTAATCCACAGGTAATCATACAATGATGATTCAATCAAAAGAACATTAAAGACTCAATCACTTTAAGTTGAGAATTTTATCATTGAAACATAAGTTTTCTCCCTTCTCCTAAGTAATTATCTCTCCATCTTAATTAACAGGAGTTGAATCCTCACTAAAGATTCACTCTATCCACTCAAGGTGTTTAGGGTTCAAGAATTTAATACTCTCTAGTCAACCTGAAAAGTTATTACCATAGGCTTACTAGAAAATCAGATCTCCACCACTGTAGATTGATATGATACATCAATCAGAAGGTTTTTCAATGGTTGTAATGGGGCTTGGTTAGGGGTGTTGTCACAGGTTGCAAAAGAAGGTTAGAATCGAGATTGAATTGAAAAATTATCTAGCTAGAAAAATCTCTATCACTGGAACATATTTCTCGAGCTAATTCTTCTGATAACATCATTTCCACTTTGGTAGCCTTAAAATATAAATATGCAAAAAAAATATTTGAACTATTATAGATTACAATTGAATTAATACATACTTTTTTTTTAATAACAATTCAAGTACAATATAATAAATTGAATAAAACTTTAAAATCTGAAAAAGAGAATAAAGCTAGATGAAAATTTCAACTCAAATCTTGACAAAAATAGGGGTCAAAATAATTGAATGGAATTTAACAAAAAATGGGTGAAAGGTTAATATTAGAGGTAAGTCAAAGAAAAGGTTGTTAGGCTCAATGGGGTTCACTAGGGGTTAATTTATGGAGGTAGGCTTTTGTGGAGTAAGTGGGTTAAATCCTAAGTGCCTCTATCATCTCGATATATCAAATCAATGATGTGGTCTTGACGTGTATAATCAAAGCAAGTTCTAGAATAACAAATCAGCATTGACTCACTCGAAGCAATAATAACAGTGAGCACGAAAGAATGTATGCTAAAAAAGGCTCAAAATCTCACTAGAATTATGGCTTTTGATGTCGATCCTGTGAATTTCAAATCTCAAGATAATACTTAAAATCAAGGAGAATTACTTATGCAAAAAAATGGGGTTCTCAAAAATTTCAACTTATCATGCTTGATTCCCTAATGTTTTAAAGTTTGAATAATCAAAGTACAAGCACCTATATCTTAATTCTCAACATATCAATAAAAATCATAAATAAATCAGAATTAATTCCTATTAGGAGACTGAAGAGAATGCAGATTTGAGAACAATGCAAAAAGTTAAAGAAAATTTCAAGGATTTCACAGATAATATAAAGATTTAAAGTAAGTTCCCCCACCCTTAAGATGTACATTGCCCTTAATGTACAAAGATACATAAATAACAAGAGAAGCATAATATCATAAGATAGGGAAAGAATTGAAATTCCTTAAATTTAGGATGAATTTGTGAGACAAAAATTGGAAGAGTCGGCAGTTGTGGCGGGGTGTTCCCATTTCCATTTGAATATGAGCTGTAAAGCTCCTTTTTGAAACTACGAAAATATTAATTAATCGTTGGAATTTTGGATTAATAGAGATTACTCGTTAGAGATTGGCCGATATGAAAGATAGGAAAATTAAATAGTAAAAAAATAAAATAAGTAAACTAAAATAAATAAAGTTCTAAAATACTAATAATCAAATGATGAAAAACGAAAAGATAAAATGAACTAAAAATAAAAAGAAATGTAAAAAGGAGAATAAAGGAGAAGAAGTTAGAAGGTGAAAATAGAGATAGGAAGTCACACGGCCGTGTGCGATGAGGTTTCGCTATGTACACGATCGTGTAGGAAGTCACACGGTCGTGTCTAAATTGACAGTGTTGGCCATGGTTTGGGGACACTGGCATGTGGCATTGTGCAAGCCCGTGTCTAAACTGATGGGTTGCCATGGCCATGTCGCACGGCCGTGGGGATTTGTCGGTGGCCCGTGCTTTGGGAAAAATTTTCCTCTGTTTGTACGCGGCCTAAGTGCACGACCGTGTCTCTGCTTTAAAGGTTCACACGGCCTTGGACACGCCCGTGGGCATGGCCGTGTGGTCCTAAATTTCTACAAAAAAGGGTTAGTTGATGTATTAAAAAACTAAAATCAAAAATAAAAGAAAAGTTACTAAGTTAGTACATGGGTTGCCTTTTGAGAAGCGCTTATTTAGAGTCTAAGCTCGACTCTGCTCGAGCTTTGTGTGTTCACGGTGGCTTGAAGAGCTGATACTCTTCTATGCTACTTGCAATCTCATTATCAATGTAAGATTTGAGTCGAGTGTGATTTACCTTGAAAGTGCCGAGTGACTCATGATTTATCTCGACTGTTCTGTAAGGAAATTTTTTTATTACCGTGAAGTAAGGTGTGTCACTTGTGTTTTCTTTTGAATTTAAGGTTCGAGGATCGTCATCCCTTAAAGCTACCTTATCCCCTATCTTGAACTGATTTATTTGTTTCAGAAGGTTGTCTTGGTGAAACTCTGGGTTGGTGTGGCATATTTTGGGTTTCTCATGATAGTTCAGCCACTCATCAAGTTCCTCGATCTGAAGCATTCGCTTTTCAGGTGCATCTCTTTTAGATAGACTTACGTGTTGGTCGGTTGCCTCTATGTAGAGGGTATCCTGCACAGAAGGTTGAATGGTGAATTCAGTGTTTTTACAGGGACTCAAAACTTTATTCTCGTCTATAGTTTTAATTGAGTTGTGAGCTCGTAAGGTGATTTTATCATCACCTACTCGTAATGTGAGTTCACCTGTTTCTAAATCAATTTTAGTTCTAGTAGTTGCTAAAAAGGGTCGCCCTAGAATTAAGGGTACATTGCTATCCTTATCAATATCTAAAACAACAAAGTCAACTGGGAATATAAATTTATCGATTTTGACGAGTACATCTTCAATTATTCCCTTAGGTGCCCTAATAGTTTTATCAGCTAGTTGAATGCTCATCTTAGTTTTTTTAGGGTTCCTGAGACCTAGTTGTTTAAACAATTTATAAGGCATGACATTTATGCTAGCCCCTAAATCAGCTAAAGCATTTTTTTCATCTAAGCTACCAAGTAAACAAGGGATAGTGAAACTCCCTGGATCCTTTAGTTTAGTCGGCAGTTTATTTTATAGAATAGCTGAGCAGACTGTATTTAATTCCACATGAGGTTTCTCGTCTAGCTTCCGCTTGTTTGTCAAGAGCTCTTTTAAGAATTTAACAGCGTTTGGCAGCTGCAAGATTGCTTCAACAAATGGTAAGTTAATGTGTAATTTCTTTAAGAGTTTAAGAAACTTACCGAATTGCTTATCTGTGCGGTCTTTCTGTAGCGCTCTTGGGTATGGTATACGAGGCTTGTGTTCGTTGATGTCTGGCTTGTTGTTGCTTACCTCTACCTTACCTTTACTCACCTTAGGTTCCTCGCATAACTTTGGGTCATCTTTGGTTAACGCCTCCTCATCTGTTGTATTTACAGTATGAAGTTGCTCTTTAGGATTGGTCTCAGTGTTACTTGGAAGCCCACCTTGTGGTCTTTCTGATATTAACTTGGCGAGTTGACCAATTTGATTCTCAAGGCCTTTAATTGATGCTTGCTGGTTCTTTAATGCCGTCTCAGTGTTTTGAAAGCGGGTTTCAGACATGGCAATGAATTTGGTGAACATCTCTTCAAGATTAGGCTTTTTTTCATGTTGCGGTGGTGGCTATTGAAATCCCTGAGGGGATTGTTGTCTTTGATTCCCTTGTCCTCCCCAAGAAAAATTGGGGTGGTTCTGCCAACCTGCATTATATGTGTTACTATAGGGATTATTTTGAGATCTAAAATTGTTACCCATATAATTGGCTTGCTCGGTTTCTGTGCCATTGTTATAAGATGGGTAGTCTGGAGTGAACATATTTCCCTGAGTTGCGTCAAACTGCATCACTGGCTGTGCCTGCGTAGAACTAACAAAATTATCAAACTTTTTATTTAAAAGTTCTACTTGGTTAGTAAGCATGGTGACAGCATCAATATTTTAAACTCCGGCAGCTTTCGTCAGTTTTGTCCTCATGACCTGCCACTGATAGTTATTCAGTGACATCTCTTCAATAAATTCATAAGCTACTTCTGGTGTTTTATTGTTGATTGTTCCTCCTACGGCTGCATCAATCATCTGTCTCGTCGATGGGTTCAAACCGTTGTGAAAGGTTTGAACTTGTAGCCATAAAGGTAGGCCATGATGAGGGCATCTTCTCAAAAGATCTTTGTATCTCTCCCAAGCATCATAAAGTGTTTCTAAATCCATATAGTACGAGGAGCTTCATCTTGATTCACTGGTTACGCGGCTATTGCGGGAGGTGGTGGAATGTGTTGGTTTGCTTCCATCTCTTCCGTAGGTTTTGGCCGTTGTTCTTGATCTTGTTCTGGATAATGTAGGCTTCGTCTGATCTCTCTGCGGGTTCTGCAAACTGTTGCTTCTAAATCTTCGTCAAAAAGTAATGGTCCTGCTGGGTTGTTTCTAGTCATAAACTAGAAATACCTTGAAGGGAAAACCAAAGAAAATTAAAATAGAATAAAATAAAATACAAGAAAAATAAAAAAATAAAAAATAAAAAAATAAAAAATGAAAATAAATAAAAACCGAAAATAAATAAATATAGTAATGGCTAAAGTAATAAAAATCGAGTTTTCTTAATATTTTAGTTCCCCGGCAACGGCGCCAAAAACTTGATACTCGCGATATTAAGTAATAAAATTTATAAAAACTGATCACACCAAAAACTAACTAATATCATCATTTTAAAGGCAAGCGCACCTATCGAACAGTAGTATAGTTTAGCGGTAAGACCGAGTTATCGTACCCAAGGGAACCAAAAGTACTAATACTTACTTCCTTTCTATTATCTAGCCTAAAAATAAAAGAGGGTTGTATGAAAATAATTCTAAAACTAACTAAAAGTGCACAAAAAGTAAATTGGGGAAAACTTTCGGGAAAAGCTGATTGATATGAGCAATACTCAAGGGAGAATCCACCTAGACTTCAGTTGTTATTAACTTCTTGAACTAGACGATTTCTTCACTTGACTTGATCCGTAGAGATCCCTAACCTATGTTAATACCTCCATCGAGGATAAGAACAACTAATCCTAGGTGGTTAACTAAAGTTTCTTTATTAATTAACACCCCTAGGTTGCATTAATTCGATCTATGGATCCCCCTATTAGGTTTGACCTTAATCTGGCAGATTTATGTCACCCTATATCTAGGGTTGCATGCAACTCCACTTAATTATGGTAGATCTACTCTTAAAATAGGGACTTTTGCTCCTCTACCCAAGCACATCAGTTTCTTGACTTAATACCTAGGATTATTAAATCAAGAATGAATAACACATAATTAAGAACAATTCAAGTATTTATCATATAATTCAAGAATAAATAATCACAAGATCTGTCTTAGGTTTCATCCCCCTCAAGTATTTGAGAGGTTTAGTTCATAATTAATAAAGAAAACATCTCAGAAGAAATAAGATAACAAAACATAAAGAACCCAAAAACCTCTGAAAGAATTTAGGGAGATCCTCTGTCTTGATGTAGAATTCTGGCTTCTGGGATGAATCAATCAGCTTCCCTTGGAGTAATTCCTTGCTTTCACTTCTTGTGTTGGTAGAAATATGGCGCTCCTTTTTAGGAGAAAAGAGTATGCTTTTGGGGAGAGAAAAGTCTCCCCTTAGCAGGAAATAAGCATACCCTTGAAGTTGCCTCCTAGAGTCTTTATATAGAGTTTAGAATGGCTTTCTTAGCCCCTAAGTATCCTTTTTCAAGTAGAATTGAACTTCCTCACGATAGGGACACGCCTGTGTGCCACGCCCGTGTAGTTTCGATAAGGACTGTGTTTGGGCCTGTTGAGGTGGCACGACCGTGTAGCCTGGCCGTGCTTGTCGGGGCTGGGCCGTATTGCACCTTGTGTGGCACGGATATGTGCCACGGCTGTGTGGTGACCCCTTAGACCGTGTCGTTTTCACATTTTGGCCCATTTTCCTCGTTTTTGGTCCGTTTTCCATTCATTTCTCTTCCCTATGCGCTCTTGAGTATAATATATGAAAAAGAAAGATTAAGAGCACTAATTCTCACAAAATTAATAATAATTCATCCAAAATATAGGCTAAACATGAGGTAAAAATATGTATAATTTAGCGTTTATCAAATAGCATCACTCTTGAATCGCAAAAGATACACCCAAGTCATGCATGAGTAATCATCAGCAATGGTTAATAAGTATCTATGCCCACTATGTGTAGAAACTCTATAAAGATCCCACAAAGCAATATGGATAAGACAAAATTTGTTTTAGCCCGAGTTTTACTTATTAGAAATGTAAAACCTTACACTTGACCCTATCGTTGGATTTGAGTATGGAGCGTCACAATTTAAAACCAACTAAACCAACGAAAACAATAAAAACTCTAACACTTTAGCTTGACAGATACTCCATGAACTAGGGCATTAACCCAAAATATCGAATAACATAAGATATTTTTAAACGCATTTAAAACAATAATACCGTACTTATTAACAGGCTATGATTAGACATCATTTGGTGGAAGCCTTATAGACATTGACAGGTTTGGATAAAACACAAAATGAGTTAACACTCATGCAAAAGTTTAAAATTTGTTAATGGTTGACTAACATCGATGAAAACAGTTGGCCCATATCCTAGCAAGACTATTCACAAAAATCCTAAGATACAACTCAAACATTTCAGATACAAGCTTTCAAGTTAAAACTGGCGGACACTAACAATCATCCTAGTCCCCAACGATTTCATGTTACAATAAAAAAAAAAAGAGATGGTTCACAAAATAGACTGTAGATCTGGTAAAATCCCTTCAATGACTCGTCCAACAAAAAAGCCTTAAAATAAAAAGAAGAAATAAAGTAAGTTCATAAGAAATTAGTAAGTTCCACGGAAGCATAACCTCACAAATAGATCTAACTGACATCGCAAGATAATGACATAAACTGTCTAAAAAAAACATGCCTTTACAAGCAGATAGAATTTCCCTTCACGAAGTATCTACTGATGAATACTTATACGAGCAAACACAGCCTATTGGTAGCAACTATCTGCTATTAGAGACCAGTATTTGACGAACACATGTCATGACTACTCTATTAGTATGTCACATTACAGACTACCTTTTATGACCACTTTACGTACTTTTTACATTTCATGTAATGTCCACACATTGTCTAACACATTATACACCTTTTTTCAATAGACTCCCTTCCTTATGCTAGCTTCTGACTCTTGTTCTAAAGAATCAATATTCTTTTTTCTTGATGCTACTCCGTAGAGATAGTAAACCAAAGACAACCTTCGTGCCTTCATCATTCCTCATTGTAACTTGAACACAAGAGTGTTCCCTTGTAAGGCCAGGTATTCACCAGTCATAGTTTGCACCAAAGTGTCATACTAGAGGAAAAAAATAATATCATGTATCTTATTTTCATCATCATATGTATCAACCCTCTGATACCTTCTCTGTAACATCCCATTTTCAGTGAAATTGGAACAGTAGTTTCGGGACCACAAATCTAAAGTATAAAAATTTATTTATTTTTTATTATTTTAATGTCTACAACATGATAGTAAAGTCATATGAAAATTTCATTAAGAAATTTTTTCGTTTAAATGTTCAATTTGTAAAAAAGGACTAAATCGTGTAAAGTGTAAAAGTTGGGTTCTAATAGTGAAAACTATTTAGTAGCTATAGAATTTTAAAGTAGAAGTCTTTATATGGAAATTGGACCATTAAAATGTTAGTGGATGATAATGGCTCAACATTTGTGTAAATCTTAATGTTTTTAAAGGTTAAATTAGTAAATTGGTAAATAATGATAAATTAAGTAAAATAAAAGATGGCTATCATCTTTTTCCATCATCCACCACCGAAAATAAAAGAAGAAAAACACCATGGATGCATGCTAGGTTTGGCCAAGCTTGCAAGCTCAATTGGTGAGTGATTTTTGATCTGTTTTTAATGATTTCTATGTTTTTAGAGTCGTTGTAGCTTAATCTAGCTAGCCCAGGGACTAATTTGTGAAACTGTTAAAGTATTAAGGTTTTACCATTGATGAATGTATATGTGTTTTGATGTTTGATGGTAGAAAATGAATGGATATTGTGAAATAAACAAGTTTTGTAAAGTGATTTTGGTTGAAAATGTTAAATAGGGATTAAATTGAGAAAAATGAAAATTATGTGATGAAATGTGTGAGTTAATGAAATATGTGGGCTGCTATCAGCTTGTATGATATTCGGCTAGCATCGGTTGAAGTTCAATTGCATGGATTTGCATTTTTATGAGCTAGAGACTAAACTGTAAAGAAGTCAAAAGTATAAGGCAAAACTGTAGTTTTTCCATAATATGGATTTTGGGTTAAATCAAATTGAATGATGCTTAAATATGTTAAATTTGATTATATAGATCAAGAAAAGAAACATTTGGATTTGAATCACGGAAAGGACAAAGTTATCGACTAAATGATTATTTCTGTCGTTTGAGTTCGAGGTAAGTTCATATGTTAATAAACATTAAAGTAATTGTGTTTAAATGCTTTATTATTGCATTTTTGATGAATACGGGTTCATGGAAATACTCGACGAAGATTTGGCGACATATGAAATCCTGGTTGAACCTTAGGAATAGATAGGATACAAATGACATGTCATTAGGGGTTACAGTATTTTGGGAGCTGGTTTTGTATGTTCTACTGGTGGCTGAGTTTTTCGGCATGTGTTGCTGTTACTCGTCATCTTGTGTGAGTAGCACCATGTAATTATGTCTTGACCGTCAGCTTGTGTGAGCAGACCTAATGATGGCTCGAGAGTGAGCGTATATATATGAGATATGAGACAGAGATGGTTTTGACCATGCATTGGCACTTACTGTGCAAAATAATTGAGTATCCGATATTATTCCAAATGGTTCAATGGGCATAGTGATGATATGAAAGAGAATGAGATCAACATGTATAAGTACAAGTATGTATGTGAATCATGTGAGAATTGAATCTATGAGATTTGTGAATTCATGTCTAACTTGTGATTGAATATGTGAAGGCTTATGGATCAAATTGAGTTACATTATGCTATGTTTAATTACTTAAACTGTGATTAAGTGGTAAGCTGAGTTTTAAGTTATACGAACTTACTAAACTTAATTGCTTATTCTATTTACTTTTCCTTATTTTATAGTGATTCGGAAGATTACTCGGATTAAAAGTTGTCAGAGATCTCATCACACTATCCAGTGGCTAATTTTGGTAATTCTGAACAATGTATTTTGGTTATATGGCATGTATAGGCCATTTGGCTAATGAAAGCCTATATGCTTTGGTTATGTAATTAGCCATTTAATGTGGCTTAATTTGATACATGTTGGTATGTAATTATAAGTGTGGCTAGCCTCATCTTATATGATTTATAATTGCCATGGGAATACTTTGATTGTGTATTGGTAGATTGGTATTTTGATAGATGAAATTGATAAATGGCATATAGGTTATGAGTTAGGCACAAAAGTGTATAAGTACATTTAACCATTTAGGTAGCTTTTGGAAGTGGTATTTGTATGTTTTTGAATGGCTAGTTTTGATGCTTAAGAGCATTATGATTGTTGGTAATGAAATTGCATGATTTAGACTTGTTTTTGGTTGGTTTAAATGCCTATTTATGATATGGTCATATGCTTTTTGATGTGTAGGTTGTTGTAAAATTTTAGGTGAGGAATGTGGCTTGGAACATAGCCTGTTTTGTCCACATGGGCAGAGACACAGGCATGTGTCTCAGTCGTGTTTGATACACGGTCAGATGACATGGCCGTGTGTCCCCTATAATTTCTATGAAAGTAAGTCAATGAGTTACATGGGCTAGTCACACGGGCGTGTGGTTGGCCAAGTGACCTAAGTTAGTGAGTTACACGGGATCAGACACGGGCTGGGATATAACACCCCTAACCCGTATCCATTACCGGAATAGGGTTATGAAGCATTACCTGACATATCACATAATTCAACATATATTTCACATACAATTTCCAATTCCAAATGAACATCATTCAAAATCTTTCACATTGTCCCTAATATGAGCTTGAAAGGCCAAACACACGCCCGTGTGGATAGGTCATGTGTCTCACACGGCCAAAAGACACACCGGTGTCATAGGCCATATGGACATTTGAAATGGGATCACATGGCCGTGTCCCAGCCCGTGTCCTACCCTATGTAACTCACTGACTTGTTTTCATTAAATGCTACTGGGGACACACGGCCGTGTTACCTGACCATATGTCACACACGGCTGAGACACACGCCCGTGTCTCTACTTGTGTGGATGAAAATAGGCTAAGTTATAAGCCACATTTCTTACCCAATTCTGGTGCCAACCTACACAATCCAAAAGCATATATTCACAACCATAATAGGCACTCAATTTAACTAAATCAAGCCTAAAACATACCATTTTCATAAGGCACAAAAGTAACATAACTAGTCATTCAGTTATCATTCCAAATTCACATTCTCAATTCATCAATATAATCATTTTCAATTATGCATCTCTTTACCTAAAACCACAAGCATTCCAATCTTAAATTTCAACCATTTGGTATTTCAAATGCCAATTCACAACAAGCATTTATATAGCGACTATCAACCACATAACAAAATGGCCATTTGCACAATATATATATATATACACATCCCCAAGCATGCCAAAATAAGCCAAGTCACATGGCTATACACATAACCAAGCATCTATCATTTACAAGCCAATTCAAATAGCTAAATCCATGACCAAACTATAGACCTAAAATAACCATTACTCCTATACATGCCATATAACCAAATGCACAGGGTTAAAAGTACCAAAATGATAGCTGGATAGTGTGATGTGATCTTCGATGACTTTTGAATCGAGCGAGCTTTCGAATCACTATAAAACATAGAAAAGAAAATAGAGTAAGCTATAAAGCTTAGTAAGCTCGTATAATATAGAATTAAACTTACAAATTATTCGCAATTTAGGCAAATAAACATAGTATAATCCAACCAATTTGTCAAATGCCTGAACACATGAATTCATCAATCAGTTAGTCGTATACTGTACATGTAATTATCCAATCAACATGGATGAATTCAACAATCACTCAAGCTTCATGTACTCATATATTCCATTTCATACTTCAATATATCATATAACATCAACTTCATATAATTCATATAACTTTTGTGCTAGTTCATATTAACTCATATAACCTGTAGCAGATTTGTGCCTATTGAACCACCTAGAATGCCGTTAGATACACGGGTGGTACACAAGACATATACTAAACAGTAATCCATCAATTCTTGTACATATATGCTCTTTCGAGCTATAAACGGTAAGCTCCTCCTGAGCTGAAATAGCAGTAAGCTCAAATGAGCTTAGAATAGTAGGCTCTTACAAGCTGAAATATCGGTAAGCTCATACAAGCTGTGATGAGTCCGCAACATATGCAGGATCTCAACCCAATCGGTAACCTTAATGACATGTCACTTGCATCCTGCGAATTCCTAAGGTTCAAATGGGGCTTGTTATTATTCGGACTTCATAATTTATGTATTCAATACTCATGTATTTTTCTCTTAATTCACCTACATACATTTCAAATAAGTATATATTTAAATACTCATTCTAACTATACGAACTTACCTCGTTATAGCTCGGATGAAAACGATTGTCTATTCTACTATTTTGTTTTTCCCCCAATCTAAATCTGAACTTCGCTTTTCTTAATCTATATATAATCAAATTCAATCTATTCATTATTAATTCTATTTAATTTGACCCAAATTACACATTTGGGCAAAATTACACTTTTGGGCAAAATTACACTTTTGCCTCCAATATTTCAAATTCTTTACAATTTAGTTCTTATCACATAAAAATGCAAATTCATTCAATTTGACCATAACCCATGCGAGCCGAATTTCTCTTATTGACATATCATCCCATTTTTTAATTTATTTTACATTTTTACCCCAAAAATTTCATATTTCTCAATTTAATCCATAATTTACAATTTTACCAAAAATAACTTTATAAATGTTGTTTATCTAACAACAAGGTTGCATTTTCTATCATCAAGCATCCAAATACGCATAGATTCATCAATGGTAAAAACCTAAACCTTTAATAGTTTTGCAAATTAGTCATTGGGCTAGCTAGACTAAGCTGCAACGATTCCGAAAACATAGAAATAATTAAAAACGGGACAAAAAATCACTTACATCACAAGGTATCAATGGCTGAATGTTTAAACTTCTCCCATGCCTTTTTCTTCTTCCAATTTTTGGCAAAAAGATGAACATGCATGCTTTGCTATTTTGTTTTCTATATTTTAATATCTTTAATTATCAAATTAAAATATTAACCTTATTAATTAACTACTTAAAACAATTAATGCATGTCTATCCGTGTCCACTCATATTAACAATAGTCTAATTACCATATAATGACCTCCACTTTAAGGTTCCTTAGCTATTAGACCCCTTTAGCTTATAGAACGCAACTTTTACACTTTACGCAATTTAGTCCTTTTCACAAATTAAGCATTCAAACAGTAAAATTATTTTGACCTCAGATTTGTGGTTCCAAAACCACTATTATGATTTGACTAAAAACGAGTTGTTACATGGGGCACGGTCATGCGATCCCATTTCGAATGCCCACATGACCTGAGATAAAGGTGTGTCTCTTGGTCATATAAGACACACGGCCTAGCCATACAGGCGTGTGTCCCCTGTATTTTGAAAATTTTCAATGTTTTCTCAAAACTTCTATGAGTTCCTAATTTAGTCCTGAATTATTTTTAATGTCTATTTTGGGCCTCGAGGGCTCATGTTAGGAACTATATAATTGTATGTGAATGAATTTTGTTTGGAATTGAGAAATGAACATGAAATGCATGATTGTTTGATTTGTAAGTCTGGTAATGCTCCATAACCCTATTCTAGCGACGGATACGGATTAAGGGTGTTACATTTTTTGGTATCAGAGCTATGGTTTAGTCAATTCTTAGACTAACGTAGCGTATGTGAGTCTAGTTATACATGTCATATTTAACATGTGATAGTGTGATATCTCTTAACAGTTTTTAAATCATGTTTTCATATAGTAATGGATTCTAATTGAGTAGACTCTGATGATGTAGAAAGTGATGCGCCATCCTCCATTTAAGGAGTAGCGCCGTCTGGTTCGAGACCCATGTCTGAGGGTCATGGAGGAGAGGCCGAGGAAGCCTTCTTCCAAATAATGAATGAGTAGTTCTCTGAGTTTGTTCAAACTAATCCGGCTGCTCAGTAACCTCTACCCCTAACTCTTCCCCAACCAGTTCCTGTAGCTTCTCAAGTTTTGGAACCTGTACATTTAAGCAAACCACATGTTGATAAAATTTGAAAGTATGGGGCTGAAGAGTTGAGAGCTACAGTTGATGATGATCCTGAGAGAGTTGAGTTTTGGCTTGAGAATACTATTTGGGTTTTTGATGAATTGTTTTGTACCCCAATGGAATGTGTTAAATGTGCCGTATCTTTTTTGAAAGATGCTGCATATCAGTGGTGGAGCACTTTAATTTCTGTGGTACCGAGAGAACGTGTTACATGCAAATTCTTTTAGAAGGAATTCAGAAAGAAGTATAGAAGTCAACAGTTTCTTAATCAAAAGCGTAAAGAATTTCTAGAACTGAAACAGGGTCGTTTGACCATAGTTGAGTATGAAAGAGAATTCGTTAGACTGAGCAAGTATGCCCGAGAGTGCATTCCAACTGAAGAGATTATGTGCAAACGATTTGAAGATGGGTTGAATGAAGATATCAAGCTGTTACTTGAGATACTTGAACTGAAAGAATTTATTGTTTTGGTTGATAGAGCACACAAAGCTAAGGAGCTTAGTAAAGAAAAGAGAAAAGCTGATTTTGAGGTTAGAGATTCAAGAAAGAGGTCAATGGGTAAATCATATCATTCCTCGTCAAAGAAATCGAAGGATTTTCATAAACGTTTGACTGCTTCATTTGGATATTCTAATAGAAAACGTGGAAAGCAACACGCAAGTAAAAAAACTCAAACCACTTTAGCAACGAGTCTAGGTAGTGTTAAGGAAAATAAACCAGTGTGTCAACAATGTGGAAGACGACATTTTGGAGGTTGTTGGATGAATAATAAAGCCTGTTTCAATTGTAGCTCATAAGAGTTTTTTTATTCGTGATTGCCCTAAGTTATTCAAGAAAGACAAACTTGCAATTACAAGGTCGAGTAATACAACTGCTACAGGGAGACCACCTCAAAATACTAAACATGTGAATACTAGCAGAGGTGCAATAAAAGATTCTACTATGAGATCCGAGACACGAGCACCAGCCAAAGCTTATGTAATTCGAGCTCGCGAGGATGCATCGGCACCAGATGTTATCACCAAAAATTTTTCTATTTATGACACTGATCTAATTGCTTTGATTGATCCTGGATCGACCCATTCATATGTCTGTACGAATTTAATGTCTAGTAAGAGTTTACCTGTTGAGTTCACTGAATTCGTGATTAAAGTATCGAACCTTTTAGGCCAATATGTCCTAGTTGATAAAGTTTGCAAGAATTTGTCCTTTGGTGACTCAAGGTTATTATTTTTTAGTCGATTTGATGCTTTTACCATTTGATGAATTCGATGTGATTTTGAGTATGGATTGATTGACTCTGCATGATACTGTTGTAAACATTAGACGGAAGATTATTGAGTTGAAATGTCAGAATGGTGAAATTCTTCGTATTGAATCTGATGATTCGAGTGGATTGCCTATTGCGATATCGACCATGCTAGCTTAGAAATAGGTAAGAATGGGTTGTAATGCTTATCTTACTTATGCACTTGATAAGCCATAAATTATACATATTTCTATCCCACATTTAACACATTTATGGATGAATTATCATTGAATTTGTGGAATTTGATGCTCCTAATCCTTTAATTTCATGTTATATGCTTAGGTGAGCATAGGAGAGTGAAAAGAACAAGAAACGGGCCGAAAACGAAGAAAATGAGCCAAAGCAAGGAAACAACAAGGTCTGGAGTTTAGCACACGGGCAACCCACACGGCTGTGCCACATTAACAGGCTTGAACAAGGCCTAAACTCGACTCACACGGGCGGGCCACACAGGCGTGTCCCTATCGTGATGAAGTTCAATTTCACGCGGAAAAGGTTACTTAGGGGCTAAGAAAGACATTCCAAACTCTATATAAAGACCCTAGGAGGCAACTACAAGGTTGTACAGTCTTCCCGCGAAGACGGAGAGTAAAAGGCAGGGAATTACTCGAAGGAAAGTCGAATTGATCCATCTCAGTAGCCAGGATCTATATCAAGACAGAGGATCTCCCTTCAATCCTTTCAGGAGTTTTGGGTTTTCTTATGTTTTGTTATTTTCTTTATTCTGAGATGTTTCTTTTTATCAACATAAACTAAACCCCCAAATACCTGAGGGGGATGAAACCTAAGATGAATCTTGTTATTGTTATCTGAACTATATGATAAATATTCGATTTGTTCTTAATTGTGTTTTTAATTCTTGAATTGATGTTTTTGGGATATTAATTTAAGCCGAATGTGCTTAGGCAGAGGAGCAAAAGTCCCTGTTTAAGAGTACATCCAACACAATTAAGCAGAGTTGACCGCAATCCTGGACATAGGATGACGAAAATCTGCCAGATTAGAGTCAAATCTAATATGAGGATCCATAGATCGAGTTAATGTAAGACTAGGGGTTTTAATTAGAAAGAGATTTCAATTAATCAACCTACGATTAGTTGTTCTTATTCTCGACGGAGATATTAACATAATTTAGGGATCTCTACGGAACAAGTCGAATGAAGAAATCATCTAGTTCAGAGTTAGATAACAAGTGAAGTCTAGGTGGATTCTTCCTTATGTATTGTCTTTATCATTTAGTTTTCCCAAAGCAATTCTCCAATTTACTTTTTGTCGCATCCTTAGTTTAGTTTAGAGTTAATTAGTTTACACAAGCCCCCTTTTTATTTTTAGGCTAGATAATAGGAAGAAAGTCATTACTAGTACTTTTAGTTCCTTGGATTCGATATTCCGGTCTTACCACTAACTATACTACTATTTGATAGGTGCGCTTGCCTTTTATCGTGATAATAGTTAGTTTCTAGGTACGATCAATTTTATTACTTCATCACAATCACGAGATCAAGTTTTTTGGCGCCATTGCCGGGGAACTGAAATATTAGGAACACTCTATTTCTATTACTTTAGCCATTACTACATTTATTTATTTTCAGTTTTTATATTAGGTTTTATTTACTAAATTTTTCTTTCTTCTTTGTTTTTTTTTCACTGGCAAGTATCTCTAGTTTATGACTAGAAGAAACCCGTTAGGACCCTTGCTTTTTGACGATGACTTAGAAGCCACAGTTCGCAGAAGTTGCATAGGGATAAGAAGAAGCTTACGGTACCCAGAACAAGGACAAGAAGAAGAACCCGAATCGAATAAAGAGATTAAGGCAAATCAAGAAAATCAGCTACCTACTGTAGTAGCCACAAATCCTATCGAGCAAAATCCTGTTCCTCGTACTATGTATGATTATGCTAAACCTAATTTGGCTAGCACTGAATCTAGTATTTTTAGGCCTACTATTGCTGCAAATCATTTTGAATTGAAACCTAACACTGTTCAAATGATACAACAGTTTGTTCTGTTTGATGGTTTGCAGGATGAAGATCTTAATGCTCATTTAGCCAACCTTTTGGAATTCTGTGACACATTTAAAATAAATGGCATTTCTGATGATGCCATTTGTCTTCGGTTACTCCTATTTTCCTTGAGGAATAAAGCTAAACAGTGGTTAAATTCTCTACCATGAGGGTCTATCACTAATGGAAACAAATGACCGAAAAATTCTTACTTAAATATTTTTCGCCGGCTAAAACAGCAAAATTAAGGAATGATATCTCTTCTTTTGCGCAGATGGATTTAGAGACACTCTACGATGCTTGAGAGAGATACAAGGACTTATTGAGAAGGTGCCCTCACCATGGGCTACCTCTATGGTTACAAGTTCAAACTTTTCACAATGGTTTGAACCCTTCAACGAGACAGATGATCGATGCAGCCGCTGGTGGAACAATCAATAACAAAACACCAGAAGTAGCTTACGTGTTTATAGAGGAGATGTCACTGAATAACTATCAGTGGCAAGTCATGAGAACAAAGCCGTAAAAAGTCGCCAGAGTTTTTAATAATGATACGGTCACCATGCTTTCTAATTAGGTAGAACTTCTTAATAAAAAGATTGATAATTTTGTTGGTTCTACGCAGGTACATCCAGTGATGCAGTGTGACATGAGCAATTCTGAGTACCCCACCTATGGTTATGGCATGGTGAGCAAGCAAGCCAACTATATGAGTAATAATCCTAGATCTCAAAATAACCCTTATAGTAACACTTACAATGCAGGTTGGAGGAATCACCCCAATTTCTCATGGGGAGGACAAGGTAATCAAGGAAATCAAAGACCACCACCTCCTCCGAGATTTCAGCAACCACCTTACCAACAAAAGAAAAAGTTGAACTTTAAGGAGATGCTCACGAAATTTATCTCCGTGTCAGAAACCCGTTTCCAAAACACTGAGACGACACTTAAGAACCTGCAAGCATCCATTCAAGGACTCAAAACTCAAATAAGCCACCTTGCTAAGCTAATCTCTGAAAGACTACAAGGTGGTTTACCGAGCAACACGAAGACTAATCCCAAGGAGCACATTAAAGTAGTCACATTAAAAAGTGGGAAATGCTAGCTGAACCTAAAAAGAAGGTGCTACAAGAGCATGCCAAGGAAAATGTTGAGGAAACTAAACCCAAAGAAAACGCTTCACCAGTACTTAAAGAATACAAACCACCCATCCCATACGCAGCAAAATTAAAGAAAGACCACATGGACACTCAATTCGGTAAATTTCTTAAATTTTTTAAACAATTGCATATTAACTTACCTTTTGTTGAAGCTATTTCACAGATGCCAACATATGCAAAAGTTTTGAAAGAACTTCTAACAAACAAAAGGAAGTTTCAAGAACTGTCCACAATGGAACTTAACAAAGAATGTGTAGCGATCCTCCAAAATAAACTCCCAACCAAATTAAAAGATCTAGGAAGTTTTACTATTGCATGTCTGATTGGTAATTTAAATATTGAAAAGGCATTAGCAATTTAGGTTTCAGCATTAATTTAATGCCTTATAAAATGTTCAAGCAACTAGGTCTAGGGGAACCAAAACCCACTAGGATGAGTATTCAATTAGCCGATAGGTCTGTTAAATATCCTAGGGGCATAATTGAAGATGTATTAGTTAAGGTGGGTAAATTCATATTCCTTATCAATTTTGTTGTGTTAGATATGGATGAGGATGTTGAGGTACCTTTAATCCTAGGACGACCATTTTTAGCTACTGCCAGAACTGTTATTAATGTAGGAGATGGTAAACTTGTGCTTAGGGTAGGTGATGAAGAGGTTGTGTTCAAAATTTATCATGCCATGCGATTTTCTAGGGAACAGGATGACTCATGCTATTTTATCGATTCCATTGATTATTCTATTTAAGATTCTTTTCAGGAACACTCTTAAATACACGTTGGAACTATGTCTCGTTCAAGGTAGGGGGAGGATAAAGTCACCACTGAGATGAAAGAGGTAATAACCGAGTTAAACTACAACGAACCTTCCCCAAGACAAATAGATTACGAGGGCATTGAGATTAAAGATGATCTAAGACAAAAACCCTCTGTTGACGAACCTCCCAAAGTAGATCTCAAACAATTACCCAAACACTTAGAATATGCAATTTTAGGAGACAATTCTACACTACCAGTCATTATTGCTTCAAAATTGCAACCCAAGGAGAAGGATGAATTAATTCAAGTGTTAAGAAAACATAAAAGAGCCATAGCTTGGAAAATTTCTGACATCAAAGGAATCAGTCCTTCTTTTTGCACCCACAAAATTTTGATGGAGGATGAATACAAACCATGTGTGCAAGCTCAAAGAAGACTAAACCCCAACATGAAGGAAGTGGTCAAAACCGAGGTAATTAAACTTTTAGATGCTGAAATTATTTATCCTATTTTTGACAGTGCTTGGGTGAGTCCTGTGCATGTTGTTCCGAAGAAAGTTGGCATGACTGTTGTTGCCAATGAAAAGAATGAATTAATTCCTACAAGAACTGTCACAGGCTGGAGAGTTTGTATTGATTACAGGAAATTGAATGACGCCACTAGAAATGATCACTTTTCTTTACCCTTCATTGATCAGATGTTAGAAAGACTATCAAGACATATGTACTACTGTTTTTTGGATGGACTTTTTGGCTATTTCCAAATCCCGATATCTCCTAAAGCTCAAGAGAAGATGACATTCACGTGTCTTACGGTACGTTTGCTTATCGTAGAATGCCTTTCAGATTATGTAATGCTCCTATTACTTTTCAGCATTGCATGTTAGCAATCTTTAACGAGCTCGTGGAGGATATCATGGAGGTATTCATGGATAACTTCTCGGTATTTGGTAACTCTTTCCAACTTTGCCTCAAAAATTTAGAACGAGTCTTGATAAGATGTGAAGAAACAAATCTTGTTCTCAATTGGGAAAAATGCCATTTTATGGTTCAAGAAGGTATTGTGCTAGGACACAAAATTTTTAGTAAAGGGATAGAAGTAGATAAAGCAAAAGTTGAGACCATTGAAAAACTATCTCCCTCTAGTTTAGTCAAAGCGATTAGAAGTTTTTTAGGACATACTGGTTTTTATAGAAGATTCATTGAAGACTTTTCTAAAATAGCTAAGCCGTTAACAAAATTACTAGAAAAAGATGTACCCTCTAATTTTGATCAGGAATGTTTAGAGGCATTTGACACTCTTAAAGAGAAACTCACTAATTCTCTAATTATAATTGCACCTGATTGGAATTTACCTTTTGAGCTAATGTGTGATGCGAGTGATTTTGCAGTAGGTGCCGTTCTTGGACAACGAAGAGGCAAGCATTTTTAGCCAATCTACTATGCTAGCAAAACTCTAATAGCTGCACAAGAAAACTGCACTACCACAGAAAAAGAATTGCTAGCTATGGTTTTTGCGTTCGACAAATTTAGACCATATCTAATATTGTCTAAAGTCATCGTTTATACTGATCATTTCGCTCTTCCTTATCTTTTAACCAAGTCTGATGCAAAACCTCGACTAATAAGATGGATTTTATTATTACAAGAATTCGATTTGGAAATATAAGACAAAAAAAGAGCTAAAAACTTGGCAATAGATCACCTTTCCAGGCTTGAGAATCCACATATCAAATAACTTGATGAGGCGAAAATAGACGACTCGTTTCCTGAAGAACAACTCTTAGTCATATCTGATTCTAAGGTACCTTGGTTTGCTGGCATTGCAAATTACTTAGCTGCTAACATAACCTCAAAAGGGTTGACAAATCAGCAAAAGAACCGATTCTTTACTAATGTGAAAAACTACTTTTGGCAAGACCATTTTCTTTTTTGTATTTGTGCAGATCAAGTCATTCGAAGATGTGTTACAACGACAAAAGCAAACAAGATCTTGGAACATTGCCATTCAGGACCAACAGGAGGACACTATAATGGAACTAAGACCGCCCATAAAATACTCGAATCAGGTTTTTATTGGCCTACATTATTTAAAGACGCCAGCAAGTATGCTACTTCTTGTGATAAATGTCAATGAACAGGTAATATCTCTAAACGTGATGAAATGCCTCAGACATATATGCTTGAATACGAAATATTCGATGTGTGGGGCATCGATTTCATGGATCCATTCCCTAACTCATTTAGAAATAAATACATTTTAGTAGCAGTCGCTTACGTGTCTAAGTGGGTAGAAGCCCAAGCCTTACCTACTAATGATGCTAGAATGGTAGTGAGATTCCTTAAAAAACTTTTTTCTCGATTTGGAACACCAAGAGCAATTATCAATGATAGGGGAACTTATTTCTAGAATACTCAGCTTGAGAAAGTTTTACAGAAATATAGAGTGTACCATAGAACAGCTACCCCTTACCACCCTCAAACCAGTGGACAAGTTGAAGTAGTTAATAGAGAGCTAAAACGTATCTTAGAGAAAACCGTACAAGTAAATAGAAAAGATTGGGCAATGAAAGTAGATGACGCTTTATGGGCTTATAGAATGACCTTCAAAACTCCCACAGGAATATCTCCTTATAGACTCTTTTATGGGAAAAGTTGCATTTACCCTTTGAGCTAGAACATAAAGCGTTTTGGGCCATCAAATTTCTAAACCTTGACCCCAATATTGCAGGTGAAAACTCACGCTTATACAAGGAAACCACAAAGCGATGCTATGATGTTCGTCTAAAGCAACATAAATAGTTTAAAACTGGCGATCTCATTTTGCTGTACAACTCAAGGTTTAAATTATTCCCTGGAAAGCTAAAATCGAGATGGTCAGGCCCATTCATAGTTCAAAGTGTTTTTCCCTACGGTACAATTGAGGTAACACATCCAACTCACAGCACTTTCAAGGTAAACGATCATCGACTCAAACTATACTATGGTGACGACTTTAAGAATGATAGGGAGGAGCTCAGGCTCCACAACCCTTATAAAGATGCAGGTAAGATAAGTCGAGCTTAGACTCTAAAATAAGCGCTCCTCGGGAGGCAACCTGAGCACTAACAATTTTGATTTTCTTAAATTCATAACTAATTCCTTAAAACACAAATTTTCCAGAACCACACGACCAGGCACATGAGAGTGCCTAAGGCCGTGGACACACCACGGTTAGGAACACGGTCGTGCGTTACGACCGTGTAAAAACAGAGCCAAATTTTCCCTAAAACACGAGGTCTGACAAATTTCCACGACCGTGCGATACTACCGAGGCCAAACCTGTCAATTCATACACGGGCGTGTGACCCCAAACATCACCGTGGGGGAAGCGAACACCAAAAGACACGATCGTGTTATATGGCTGTGTGTCCCAACACGCCCGTGCCAATAAGTCGTGGGTGAAATTGAGAAATCAACACGGGCGTGTCAACCACCCGTGGCCACACCAATAGTCCACGAAAGGCACGGACCAATCCAAGGGCACACGGGCATGCCCATGGTAATGGAACCAAATCCCTATTACCTAATTTTAATTTTCATTTTCTTTACTTTATATTTTTTCCCTTTTCCTTTTATTTTGCACCTCATTTCTTATCGAGTAATACTTGAATTCCCTACACAGTTGTGCTTATTCTCTTCAGTCATCCAGAATCAAGAACTTCATGTAGTCCCCTCTCCAATCCAGCTTTCACTATTCTCAAGGAATTTATCCAATATTCAGGGAGTTTTACTTCTCTCCCTATCTTATGATTTTATGCTTCTATTTTCACTTACTTTATCTTTGTACATTGAGGGCAATGTACATTTTAAGTGTGGGGGTATTCACTTTCATTCTTTGTATTATCCTCAAACCCCTGAAAATTTTTGCCACTAACTTTTTGCATTGTTCTCAAATCCCTGAATATTGGCCTTAACAATTAGAATGAATTCTGATTGATTTATGATTTTTATTAATATGTTGAGAATTAAGACATAGGTATTTATGCTTTGATTATTCAAACTTTAAGACATTTGAGAATCAAGAAAGATAAGTTAAAATTTTTCAGAATTTAAAATTTTCTAGGTTGTTTTCCTCAATTTTAAGTGTTATCTTGAGATTTGAAATTTGTAGGATTGACATCAAAAGCCATAATTCTGGTGAGATTTTTCAGCCTTTTGAGCATACATCCTTTCGTGCTCACTTTTATTGTTACTTTGAGTGAGTCAATATTGATCTGTTGTTCTCGAACTTGCTTTGATTATACATGTAGAGACCACATCATTAATTTGATATACCGAAATGATAAAGGCACCTAGGTTCTAACCCACTTATTCCATAAAAGCCTACCTTCATAATTAACCCCTAATGAACCTCATTGAGCCTAACAAACCATTTATTAACTTACCCTCAATATTAACCTATAACCCATTTTTTGTTGAAATCTCTTCAATTATTTTGATCCCTATTTTTGTCGAGACTTGAGTTGAATAATTATCTAGCTATATTCTCCTTTTCAGTTTGTAAGTTTATAAATATTCGATTTGTTCTTAAAAAAAGTGTGTATTTTTCAGTTGTAATTCAATGTTTCGCATATTTCTATGAAATTTTTGAGCTTCTGTTCTTAAACAATGTTATCCAAAAGAAAAAAGCTTTACTTTAGGAATATGTTTCAGTGATAGAGATTTTTCTAGTTAGATGATTTTTCAGTTCGATCTCGATTCTAACCCTCTTTTTTAGCTTGTGACCACACCCCTAACCAAGGTCATGTTACAACCCTTGAAAGACCTTTTGATTGATGTATTATGTCAATACATAGTGGGGGAGATTTGATTTTCCTACAAGCTTATGGTAATAACTTTTCATGTTGACTAATGAGTGCTTAATTTTTGAACCCTAAACACTTCGAGTGTATAGAGTGAATTTTTAGTGAGGATGTCAACTCTTGTTGGTTTTGAGTCCAAGGTATTTACCTAGAAGAGGGGAGGAAACCTATGTTTCTGTGATAAGATTCTCAACTTAGATTGTTTGAGACTTTAATCTTCTTATGGTTGAATTCTCAATGTATGATTACTTGTGGATTAGTTTGAAACATTATTGATAAGGATTACAAGTTGGGAAGAATGATTTTTAATTGTAAGTTGAGATTTTGCTTGAGGACAAGCAAAGGCTTAAGTGTGGGGGTATTTGATAAACCGTAAATTATACATATTTCTATCCCCTATTTAGCACATTTATGGATGAATTATCATTGAATTTGTGGAATTTGATGCTCTTAATCCTTTGATTTCATGTTTTATGCTTAGGTGAGCATAAGAGATTGAAAAGAATAAGAAACGGGCCGAAAACGGAGAAAATGGGCCAAAGCAAGGAAACAACACGGCCTGGAGTTCAGCACACGGGCAACCCACACGGCTGTGCCACATTAATAGGCTTGAACACGGCCTAAACTTGACTCACATGGGCGTGCCACACGGGCATGTCCCTGTCGTGATGAAGTTTAATTTTACGCGGAAAAGGCTACTTAGGGGCTAGGAAGGACATTGCAAACTCTATATAAAGACCATAGGAGGCAACTACAAGGGTGTACAATCTTCCCACGAAGATGGAGAGTAAAAGGCAGGGAATTACTTGAAGGAAAGCCGAATTGATCCATTTCAGAAGCTAGAATCTATATCAAGACAGAGGATCTCCCTTCAATCCTTTTAGGAGTTTTGGGTTTTCTTATGTTTTGTTATTTTCTTTATTCTAAGATGTTTCTTTTATAAACATGAACTAAACCCCCAAATACCTGAGGGGAATGAAGCCTAAGACGAATCTTGTTATTGTCTTTATCATAATTTAGGGATCTCTACGATCAAGTTGAATGAAGAAATCGTCTAGTTCAGAGTTAGATAACAAGTGAAGTCTAAGTGGATCCTTCCTTAGGTATTGTCTTTATCATTCAGTTTTCCCAAAGCAATTCTCAAATTTACTTTTTGTCGTATCCTTAGTTTAGTTTAGAGTTAATTAGTTAACTCAAACCCCCTCTTTATTTTTAGGCTAGATAATAGGAAGAAAGTCATTACTAGTACTTTTAGTTCCTTGGATTCGATATTTCAGTCTTACCACTAACTATACTACTATTTGATAGGTGCGCTTGCCTTTTATCGTGATAATAGTTAGTTTCTAGGTACGATCAATTTTATTACTTCATCACAATCACGAGATCAAGTTTTTGGCGCCGTTGCCGGGGAACTAAAATATTAGGAACAGTATTTCTATTACTTTAGCCATTACTACATTTATTTATTTTCAAATTTTATATTAGGTTTTATTTACTAAATTTTTCTTTCTTCTTTGTTTTTTTTCACTGGCAGGTATCTCTAGTTTATGACTAGAAGAAACCCGTCAGGACCTTTGCTTTTTAACGACTTAGAAGCCATAGTTCGCAGAAATCGTAGAGAGAAAAGAAGAAGGTTACGGTACCCAGCGCAAGGACAAGAAAAAGAGCCCGAATCCACTGAAGAGATAGAGGCAAATCAAGAAAATCAGCTACCTCCTGTAGTAGCTGCAAATCCTATCGAGCAAAATCCTGTTCCTCGTACTTGTATGATTATGCTAAACCTAATTTGGCTGGCACTGAATCTAGTATTGTTTGGCCTATTTTATTCGCATTGAAAATTTGGTGACACTATTTGTTCGGTGAAAAATGCTAGATATTTACCGATCACAAGAGTTTGAAGTATTTGATGCCACAAAAAGATATGAACATGAGACAGCAAAGATGGATCGATCTGCTAAAAGATTATGAGTTAGTCATTGATTACCATCTGGGAAAAGTGAATGTAGTTGTGGATGCTTTGAGTAGAAAATACTTGTTTGCTTTGAGACTGATGAATACACAATTGACTTTGACTGATGATGGCTCGATTTTAGCGGAGTTAAAAGCTAAACCGATGTTTGTCCTACAAATCTGCAAAGCTCAGAAATGTGATCATGAATTGAAAGCTACAAGAGTACAGTGTGAATTGACTCATGATTCAAAATTGGAATCTATGATTGTTTGTTATTCCAAGGTAGAGTTTGCGTACTGAGAAATCCTGAGCTTATATAGAAAATCTTGCAAGAAGCACACAGTGTTAGCTTAACTGTTCATCTGGGGAGTAACAAGATGTACCATGACTTAAGATAGTTATACTAGTGGTAAGGTATGAAACATGATATTTTTGACTTTGTGTCTAAATGTCTGATTTGTCAGCAAGTTAAAGCTGAACATCAAGTTCCTTCAGGACTGTTACAGCCAGTGATGATACCTGAGTGGAAACAGGATAGAGTTACGATGGATTTCGTATTGGGATAATCCCTATCTCCGAAAAAGAAAGATGCTATCTGGGTTGTTATTGACTATTTGACAAAATCTGTGCACTTTACTCCTGTACGTACAGACTTTTCACTTGACAAATTAGTTGAATTGTACATTTTAGAGATTGTCAGATTGCACGATGTGCCAGTCTCTATGATTTCGAATAGAGATTTGTGATTTACATCACGATTTTAGAAGAAATTATAAGAAACTTTAGGTATATGGTCGCATTTTAGCATTACTTTTCATCCTCAAATAGATGGTTAGTCTAAGAGAGTGATTCAGATTCTCGAAGATATGCTTTGTTGCTGTATTTTAGAGTTTGAATGCAATTGGGAAAAATATTTACCGTTGGTTGAGTTCACATATAATAATAGTTTTTAGTCGAGCTTAATAATGGCACCGTATAAAGCTTTATATGGTTGTAAATGCCAAACTCCATTGTACTGGATTGAGCTTAGTGAGAAAAAGATTCACGGGGTTGATTTGATCAGAGAAACTGAAGAGAAAGTGAAAGTAATTCGTGATAGTTTGAAAGTAGCTTCAGATCGACAAAAATCATATGCAGATTTGAAACGTAAAGATATTGAAATTCAGATCGGTGATAGTGTATTTCTGAAAATATTGTTGTGGAAGAAGATTCTTACATTTGGTCGCAAAGGCAAGTTGAGTCCACGATTTATTGGGACGTATGAGATTATCGAGAGAATAGGGCCAGTGGCATATTGTCTAGCCTTACTGTCTGAACTAGAAAAGATTCATAATTTGTTTCACGTATCTATGATACAATGGTACCGATTAGACCTTTCACACATAATTTCTCTGGCAGAAGTTGAAATTCAACCCGATATGTCGTACAAAAAAGAACCAATCAAAATTTTGGTCTGAGAGATTAAAGAGTTAAGAAACAAAAGCATAGATTTAGTGAAGGTTCTTTGGCAACGTCACGACATTGAAGAGGCTACGTGGGAACCCGAGGAATCTATAAGAAAATAGCACGCTAACCTATTCTTTGGTATGATTTTTGGAGACAAAAATTCCTAAAGGGGAGATTTGTAACAATCCGTTTTTAGTGAAATTAGAACAGTGGTTTCGAGACCACAAATCTGAAGTAGGAAAATTTATTTTATTCTTATTATTTTAATGTCTACAGCATGATAGTAAAGTCATTAGTGCAAAATGTAACACCCCAAACCTGTCCCAGACATTACAGCCAAGTCTGATGTGTCACATCAATGACGGATTAATCATGTTCCTTAGTGATTACGATTAAAGTGAGTTTTACAAAACTGTAAATAAAGTTTGGAGAGAAAATCCAGGTTTAATATGTGAACATCCTATCCACTACCAGGTTAAAATTTACAAGATTTTGTTTGTCTATTTGTAATCCATTTGATACCTGTGCTTCATTTTAAAAACGCTATTTAATTTTAGATAAAACCTGCGCAGCCTTAGTCTACTCGTTTTAATCAAATTATAAATAAGAAATAAAAAACCCAAATTACAACACTTTAAGCGGCCTTATTACAAACTCAAAACCAAAAGGAAAAATAATTAAAACCAAATACGAAAAAAAATAACTTAAAGCAAATTGTCCAACTGCAGTCCACGTGGCCACTCTGAATCCCTCCAGCTCCAAGTCCACTAGCTTAGGGCTCACTTGCATGGATGAAAGGAAGGGGTCAGTTTGGAAATTCAGTGTGTAAAGAAAGCCCAACCAGAGCCCAAATCAGCTCAAGCTTACTAGGCTTAAGCCCTATCTAGTATCAGTAATATCTGGGCTGAAGCCCTATTCAAATCCAGTTAACTGGGCCTTAGCCCTATTCAGTAATCAGTGCGGCCTATAGGCCCATTACAGTAACAGAACAGAAATAATGCATGTATGCAAAGCCTAGCCCATGTCTAGCCCTGCACACCACCCGTACCAGCCCTAAACACCATGTGGGGAATAACTCAACCCACCCAGCCCTACACACCACAGTCGCAGCATAGCTACTTAATCAAATAACGTACCAAGCCACTAACAGTAAAACAAGGCATAGCCCCTTTCAGTAAAACGAGGCAAAGCCCCTTTCAGTAAACATGGCATTGCCACTTAGCACTTCTCCATCATAAACCCAATCCCATGCAATAGTTTAACATGTCATGGCATACAATGAACAGATAAAATAAGGCATGCATTTCAGTCAAATTTAACCCTAGGGGTATAATGGTCATTTTACACCTAGGGGTAAAGCAGTAATTTTCCACCCATAAGGGGTATTTCAGTAATTATACCAGCTTTTAGGGTTTCATGCTTATTACAATGATTAACAGTCCAATTTTCACCCAAGTAGGTTATCCAGTCCGTTTACCAACTTTAAAGCTATTAGGCCCTAAAACCCCTAATGGGCCCTACAGTGTCTACTAGCTATTTTGGCCCACTAAGCCCGAGTTTTACGGCCAGTTTAACAGTTTTAGCATACAGATCACCAGAACCCACTTACCTCCAGTTTTCACCCAAACGGGCCCGTAAGCCCATTGGGCCCAAATTCAGCCCATCGAGGCCTAAATGTACCGAGGTGCACGGAATTACGCATACATTAACTTTACCGATTTTGATTACAGATCTTACCACTTTCCACTAACCTACGAGCGCTTGCACTCTCGCAAGCCCACGAAATGCAGAAATTTTGGCATTTCAGCTTTTCGACTTTTGTCGATTTAGTCTACTAGAGGGTGTTCGTTTACACACCTAATTCACGACAGACATTGGCGAGATCTCCCAAACGTCTATCCTACAATCGGTCACTACCATATTAGGCTATGAATCATTGATAACCAATGTAACAATGCTTACCATATTTGACCAACATCCTTTAAGGCCCTAACTACTTACCTTTGTCGATTTTGAACTACTAGATCTAGATCTAAAACTAGATCGCTTCTATAACTCTAGCCTTTACTGCTCCTTGCCAAATCTCCCCTTCTTGCAATCTAGAATACACAAAATCGAATCAAAGACTAAAAAAACCCTTAGCCACAATCGACAGCCACCATAAGGACTTAGGGGTTTTCGGCCTTTCTTAAACCCCAAGATAACAAATGAGAAAGAGTTTCGATTACTTACCAAGAGAATGGATCCACCAGATCTAAAGGTTCAATTCTCGATTTACTACGAATATGAAGGTTTTGGCTCCTTACACAAAATGACACTAGGAGATAATATGTGCTTTGGGATTTCGGCTTTTGGAATAGTCGGCCAAGAAGAAATTGGCTACTAGATTGAATGTTTCGGGTTTGAGAGGAGATTACTAGAGACAAGGGTAAGATTCAATTTTAGAGAAAGATGACAGAAGAAGTAGAAGAAGAAGAAGAAGAAAAAGAAGAAGAAGAAGAAGTCTTGAACCAAGAGGTAATCAAAAATGGTGGGTGTGGTTTCGGCTTTTGTGGAAATCGACTAGAAAACTTGAGAAGGGAGAAGAAAAGGAAGAAGTAGGTTCGGTCTAGGGCAAAAGAAAGAAAGAAAAGAAACAAAAGAAGAGAGGAAAGGATTTTGCTATGGACAAATCAGCACAAGGCAACTTGTGTTTGCACTTTTTGCTTTTAGATAAAAGGGAGAAGATGAGTAACAAAAGAGAGCCCTCAAACTTACCTAGTCGGCACACACCTATCCAAAATGCCCAATTAAGACCCCAAAAAAGACCTCAAAAGTATTCAGTTAGCACCCTAAACAACCCTTAATCGATTACACCAAAACCAATTGACCAAATAGACAATGCTTCCCCAAGAGTCCCATAATCGACTATCACATGCTCCCTTTCAAAATTCCTAAAATTTTTCTCCCTTATCCTACCTAATTGAATCTTATGAGCATCTCAAACTCTTCTCAACAGAGCTCTACTTGCAATCCATCACATGACTAGCACATACAACAAAAATAAAATACCATACTGCTTACCTTGTGACTTAACCTTGGCCCTTACACACATCTACATGCCACTTTCTTAGGCTCTAAGTGTCGCCACATTGCCACTTTACCAAGGGCTCACTTGTGTCTTAAATTACTTACTTTTTGTTAAAAGCCCACCTACTCAAGTCCCATTCTCTTTAAGTCTAAAATTCAATAATTCTACCGAGTTTTTATTTAGGCTTGGGCCTTCTAAAGGCCCACTAACACACTTAAAACGTAAATTTCATAGCCAATCAACAAAATTTCATGCTCATACCAAAATCGCAAAAATCCTGAAAACTCTCGAAAATTAGAGCGTTACACAAAAGTTGGGTTCTAATTGCTAAAAGTGTTTAATAGCTATAAAATTTTGAAGTAGAGGTCATTATATGGAAATTAGACCATTAATATGTTAGTGGATGATAATGGCTTGGCATTTGTGTAAATCTTAATGCTTTTAAAAGTTAAATTAGTAAATAGGTAAATAAGGATAAATTAAGTAAAATAAAAATCAACTATCATCTTTTTCATCATCCACCACTGAAAATAAAAGAAGAAAAACACCATGGATGCATGCTAGGTTTGGCCAAGCTTGCAAGCTCAATTGGTGAGTATTTTTGATCCGTTTTTAATGATTTCTATGTTTTTGGAGTCGTTGTAGCCTAATCTAGCTAGCCTAGAGACTAATTTGTGAAACTGTTAAAGTATTAAGGTTTTACCATTGATGAATATGTATGTGTTTGGATGTTTGATGGTAGAAAATGAATGGATAATGTTAAATAAACAAGTTTTATAAAGTGATTTTGGTTGAAAATGTTAAATAGGGATTAAATTGAGAAAAGAAAAAATTATGTGGTGAAATGAGTGAATTAATAAAATATGTGGGCTACTATAAGCTTGTATGGTATTCGGCTAGCATAGGTTGAAGTTCAATTGCATGAATTTGCATTTTTATGAGCTAGGGACTAAATTGTAAAGAAGTCAAATAGGGGAAAAATAGTAATTTTTCCATAATATAAATTTTGGGTTAAATCAAATAGAATGATGCTTAAATAAGTTAAATTTGATCGTATAGATCAAGAAAAGCAACATTCGGATTTGAATCGAAGAAAGGATAAAGTTATCGACTAAATGATTATTTCTATCGTTCGAGTTCGAGGTAAGTTTGTATGTTAATAAGCATTAAAGTAATTGTGTTTAAATGCTTTATTATTGCATTCTTGATGAATACGAGTTCATGGAAATACTCGACGAAGATTTGGCGACGTATGAAATCCCGGTTGAACCTTAGGAATAGATAGGATACAAATGACATGTCATTAGGGGTTACCGTGTTTTGGGTGCTGGTCCTGTACGTTCTATCGGTGGTTAAGTTTTTCGACATATGTTGCAGTTACTCGTTAGCTTGTGTGACCAGCACGTGTAGTTACATCTTAACCGTCAGATTGTGTGAGCAGACCTAGTGATGGCTCAAGAGTGAGCATATATATATGAGGTATGAGATAGAGATGATTTTGACCTTGTATTGCCACTTAGTGTGCAAGATACCGGAGTACCTGATATTATTCCAAATGGTTCAATGGGCATAGTGATGATATGAAAGAGAATAAGATCAACATGTATCAGTACATGTATGTATGTGAATCATGTGAGAATTGAATCTATGAGAATTGTGAATTCATGTCTAACTTGTGATTAAATATGTGATAGGCTTATGGATCACATTAAGTTACATTATGCTATGTCTAATTACTTAAATTGTGATTAAATAGTCAGCTGAGTTTTAAGTTATACAAACTTACTAAGCTTAATTGCTTATTGTATTTACTTTTCTGTGTTTTATAGTGATTCAGAAGATCGCTCTGATTGGAAGTTGTCGGAGATGTCATCACACTATCCAACGGCTGATTTTTGTACTTATGAATAATGTATTTTGGTTATATGGCATGTATAGCTCATTTGGCTAATGAAAGCCTATATGTTTTAGTTATGTAATTAGCCATTTTATGTGGCTTAATTTGATACATGTTGGTATGTAAATATATGTGTGGCTAGCCTCATCTTATGTGGTTTTTGATTGCCATGGGAATACTTTGATTGTGCATTGGTAGATTGGTATTTTGATAGGTGAAATTAATAAATGGCATATAGGTTATGAGTTATGCACAAAAGTGTATATGTGCATTTGACCATTTAGGTAGCTTTTGGAAGTGATATTGGTATGTTTTTGAATGGCTAATTGTGATGCTTAAGAGCATTGTAATTGTTGGTAATGAAATTGCATGATTTAGACTTTTTTTTGTTGGTTTAAATGCCTATTGACGATATAGTCATATGCTTTTTGATATGTATAGGTTGTTGTAAAATTTTGGGTGAGGAATGTGGCTTGGAACATAGCCTATTTTGTCCACACGGACAGAGACATGGGCGTGTGTCTCAGCCGTGTGTGACACACGGTCGATGGCACGGCCATGTGTCCCCTATAATTTCTATGAAAGTAGGTTAGTGAGTTACACGGGCTAGTCACACGTGCATGTGGTTCGCCGTGTGGCCCAAGTCAGTGAGTTACATGGGGTCAGACACGGGCTAAAACGTAGCCATGTGATCCGATTTCGAATGCCCACATGGGCTAGCCACACGGGCGTGTGTCCTTTGTATTTTGAAAATTTTGAATGTTTTCTCAAAACTTCTATTAGTTCTCAATTTAGTCCCGAATTGTTTTTAATGTCTGTTTTGGGACTCGAGGGCTCGTGTTAGGGACTATATGGTTGTATGTGAATGGCTTTTGTTTGCAATTGAGAAATGAACATGAGATGTATGATTTTTTAATTTATAAGTTTGGTAATGCTTCGTAACCCTATTCTGGTGATAGATACGAGTGACAGGTGTTACATCCTCACCATTCTAGATATGAAGCTTATGTACCAATGAATGCGTATTAATATTAATGCACATGCAAAACTTCTGACTATGATTTAATGACTTTAATAGTACATGCATCAACTCCTTACCACGTCCCTTTGACATATGTGCCAAAACTAAAGGATAAGGTGGCTTACCTGGATATACAACAAGATAGTTCAAACATGTTAACACAATTAACACACTTAAAGTACAAAGGAACTCACTCGAAACCTTTACACAGAGCTTTCTACTGAACAGGTTCTTTTCCTTTAACACTAGGACCTTCTCTTATATCTTTGACTAAAAATAATCAAATGACTCTTTTAAATACAAAAACAACTTAAATTTAATCAAATAAAAAGAATCGGTAAACATGCAACTAGTTCCCAAAAGGAAGTTTTCTTCCTATCCGGTATTTAGATGGAAACGCTACTGAACAACTCTAACAACAAGTCTTTTCTATCTGGTAAAACTTAAAGAAGGATTTAAGAATATACCAGTAGACAACTTAAAGGAAAAAGCTTCTACAAGTTTAACAAGCAGCACTTCTGTTAACGATGAAAAACACCTTTGGGATTTTTTTCGATGATAACGAAAGTAAGTAGAGAAAATGAAATAAAAATATTCTCTCCACTACCAGGTTTTCCTATTAATAGCTAACTCTAGCCCAAAATCTCACTCAAGGTTAATCTATAATCAATAATTATGCACACGTTTCCACTAATTAATCACATCCTACGAGGCTTTCCAAATGTCTTGATTATTAACATGTTACCTCCATTAGGATGCCAGATGACTTAAACATATCCTACTAACCAATATTTCTAATAAACAATTACATTTACAACAACACAAAACATGGGTGGCAAACTTATTAGAGAGAGAATCCACTAAATAAGAATCTTACCAAAACAAATAACTTGGCAACCGTGAGATGAAAATCTGCAAAATTGGCGAATCTCAACAAAATACTTCGCCAGGAAATTCACCAACGCTAACCGGTCTGAGTCTCACAACTTAGGTAGTTTCCTAGTTTATTTTACAAGAGGATATACAGGGCACTATTGTATGAGACTACTATTTGAGAATTTACATGGTATATAAGACATCTTATTCAACTTTGAAAGAGAGGCATGACTAAGGTGTACATACAAAGTAAGGAGGATTTTGTAGTTGTAATTGTGTGGAATGGGGTGTCAATTGTGTTTGAAGCTGGTGAAATTGCTTTTTTAGAGGGGTGGAGGTTGTAGAGTGCACCTTGTTCTTTTACCAATCCCTTTCATCTTTCCACTTGAGAGATCTTGAAAAAGAAAAAAGTGTGTATAAAATGAAACAAAACAATGTAGGTTTGTAGTAAGTTTGGAAATTGAAAAAAGATTGTAATGAAAATCTGGAATATAAAGCACATTTGTTAGTTTAACATCAGGGTAAATGGTGAAAGATCCTATAAGAGTAATTAGAGTAGATGAACCAGTAGGTAATCAAACACAAGATAAGGATAATGCATAAGAAATAATAGATTCCAAACACTAGAAGTTAGACAGCTTATGGTTGGTAGCACCAATGTCCAAGATCCACTCACAAGGTAAGATTATACCTACCAGACTTGTAGTACATGCAATTAAAGTTTGTTTATTCAATAGATACAAAATTTGTTGATATTGTGCTTGTGTAAACAAGGGCGCTTGAAAGTTATTGGATGCACTAATGTACTAGTTGTATTAGCAAAATCGGTCACCATAACATTATTCACCACAAATCTAATTGAAGCCTTCCTCTTAGTGAACTTAAAATCAAAGGGTATCCAATTAACCTATAACAATTCTTCCTTTTATGCCCATTGATTTTAAAATGATCACATATGCCATTGAATCTCTTCTTTTGAGCCACATTAGTAGAATACATGAAAGTTGGATCGAGAATGATAGACCCTAAAGTATGCTCTTTTTAAGACTCTCTTGCATTACCATAAAGCATGCATGATTTGCAGAATGCAATTGATTCATTAGTAAAATTTGACTACAAACTGTATTATAGGTTTCTTTTAAGCCCATCAAGAACTAAACCAAATGTTGCTGACTAACATGTTCAACATTTCTCTTTGATTTTTCCTAGCTACAAGAAAAGAAAAGCATAAGAGCTGTAACGCCCTAAAATTTCTATTTATGTTTCTATAAAAATTTGACACAACTGTCTATCTACTTCAGTGGTTAACTGTTCTGGGTATGCGTGAGAAACCCCAAGTTTAAGCCTTACCTTTGGCTAAATTTTGGTATTTTTCTGATCTAAGCCTGACACTTAAGGAGTAGACTTATATTTATTTGTTTGTAAGTATACATCAGAATAGGCCTGCTGGTCTGGTGGTTAAGTTGAGTGTTAGTTTGCTGGAGGTCTTGTGTTTGATTCCCTACGTAGGCAAGGGAATTATTTTTCACGGTTGGTGTCAGTTAGAAGTTGTAAGTAACTGGGTTTCTGAGTAGTTGGATGATAGTGGGGCTAGTAGAGTGATTTGGGGGATTGAGAAGTTATCAAAAATATTTCTTATTGATTTTTGTTTGCCTAAAATTCAGCTCTCTCTTCTCCTTATGTTCTCTAACATCATTTTCTTTTGCTTTTTAGCTATTCTCTGGCGTTTTCGCCCTACTTTTCAGTGAAATCTTTATTTTGTCAGTGTTATTGGGGGTTTTTGGACTCGTTTTTGACTGATAGGTAAGCCCTGCGACTTTTTAACTTTTGGTTTAAGATTAGCAACATTAGAATGCTGTGATAATTGGCGGATTCTATGTTTAGGTGAAGTTTTTGAAGCGAAAACTCGTTTTCCTATCGGTAGAGCACGTTAGAGGTGATTTGTTGGTGGTGGTAAGTCGGTTGTGCTTTGTTGGGTTAGTCGTTTTGGGTTCGATTTTGGTTTCTAAAAGGGTAAAATATTCTTAATTTAGGTTTTGGAGTGCGCGAGATTGCTGTTGTTGCAAATCGATACCAGGTGTGTACCCAAAATGCAGAAAATAGGATTCGGTGAAAAGCCAAAGAACTGTTCTGTCGAGGCTACACGAACGACCATACGCCTGTGTGGTAGGCCGTGTTCGATGACACAGCCGTGTGTTTGACGAAGGCCAAGCCGTGCACTAGACAACGTCGTTTGGTGGCCAGGTGTGGCCGTGTGCGACACACAGGCTAGACCAAACTGGGTCGTGTGGGCCATACGAGCGTGTGAGTCCACACGGGTAGTCCACACGAGCATGTGGGTTTCTGGGCTAGGCCGTGTGATCCACACGGGCCAAGCCAATCTGGGCGTATGGGCTCATTATCTAAAATATTTTCTAGGGTTGCACGGGTCGTCCAAATCGACTTTGAACCTACTGTAGGGTGGGTAAGGGCTGCATAGACCCTAAATTGTATGATCTGAATATCTGATGTATGTATTGAGCATGATAGTTATATACGTGTTTTCTAATCTGTATGTAAGCCTTATAATCGTATAATAGCATGTAAGTATGTTACTCTGTATCTCTACACTGAGCATATTTATCCACATCTGCATTTAGGGTGGGATGATGATTATTGGAGGAAGTGCACTAAAAGGCACTTATGCCTATTATCTTGCAGCTTAGTTGCAATGTATTTGATATGTGCTGCATTCGGTACAGCATGGTGTGTAGGGCTAGGTGGGTGTTTTAAACCCTACATGGTGTGTAGGGATGGACGGAGATGGTGTGTAGAGGCTGGGCATAGGATTTTGATTCTATTCTAACTGTATTTCTATATCTATTTCTGATATGGGCTAAGGCCCGAATATGCATCTGTATTTGAATCTGTAACGGGCTAAGGCCCAAATCTAAATCCGCATCTGTAATGGGCTTGGCCCAAATTTGTGACTGACTGAATCTGATGTTCTGATTGTGTGTTCTTGTTTTTTTCTGTGGGGATTACACATTGAGTTTACAAAAACTCACCCCTTCTATTTAATTTGTATAGGCAATCCCCAGACTTAGACAATTCTTGTTTACTCATGGACTGTTTTTACTTTAATTTTATTTTTATTTGCTTTTATAGATTTTATAACTGTGAAAGTCAACAAAATCACGATTTCACAAAACAACATTTTTCCTAAATATGAATGATTTTTACTTAAATTCAACGGTTTTAAAAGCTTCCACGATTAAAATGAGTTTTAATCAAATTGAATTAACGAATAGGCATTTTTGAAAATAATAAGAGATAAATAAGTGTAAATGAACTAAAATGTTTTCTTGTGACGACTTAGTTTTCAAACACCCTATCATGTGATACCACCAGATTTGAGCATAACATCTAGGCTAGGTTTGGGGTGTTAAATTTAGTGGTATTAGAGCCAGGTTGCAAAACTCGACTGTGAATTTTGGGTTCCAAAATTTTGACTTTAAAAGAAATAGTTTCCAAATGATTTGAAATTTTCTGGATTAAGTATATGGTACACCGAGTCTTCGGTGCCGATCCTGTAAGTACTCTATATTCTGATAAACTGTTATGACACTATAGATAGTGATCTCTGAAAACACTTTAGTTAGTGTACACTGAAACTGTAGTAAAACTAATAGAGACTGGAATTTACGAAAACAACTCTGAATTTTTGAAACTGTTTGCATAAAACATCTGTTAATAAATACTGAAACTGTAACTGATGCATAAAATTCTTAATGTAGAAAAAACTTTGAATTATGATGAGTGCACGAGGTATCTGTGGATGTAGTGCTCGAGGCCGCGGGAGAGGCCATAGAGGGGCTCGAGCTGAGTCCTCATCTTTTGGCAATATGCCGAATTTGGACACCAGTAAGACACCGGTGTTACGTACTACTGAGACTGGGTCTCATGATCGTGTGGCTGGGGATGATGCATTGCCCCAGGCCATGCTAAGGATTTTAGAGAGGGTTGCTGGGCCCAACACTGGATTTGAGGGTCGAGGGTCGGTTATGGAACGACTCCAGTCCGATGGAGCTGAATTATTTAGGAGTGTCACTAGAGTCGCCCCTAATATGGCTGAGTACTGGATGGAGGCCACTGAGTATATTATGGACGACTTGGATTGCCCCCTGACCAGAAACTGAAGGGTGCAGTGTCTTTGCTTCGCGACGAAGCGTATCAGTAGTGGCTGACTGTTAAGGAGGGCACTTAGCCCGATGACCTGTCTTGAGAATTTTTTAAGTCGGCCTTCAAAGGGAAATATATGGGAGTGAGCTATGTGGATACTCGCAGACATGAGTTTCTGAATCTCACGCAAGGTGACCGATCAGTGGCCAAATATGAGGTTGAAATTCTGAGGTTGAGTCACTATGGTCGAGGTATGGTGGCATCTTAATATGAGAGGTGCATCAGATTTGACGATGGGTTGAGAGATAATCTGAGAGTTCTGATTGCTTTACAGAGGGAGCGTGAGTTTTTGTCTTGGTAGAGAAGGTGAATATTGCTGAAAAGGTTAAGTACGCTAAGCTCCAAAACAGAGATAATGAGAAGGGTAAGAATAAGAGGGTTTTGGAGCCCTTGAGTTTAGTACGGAGGCCTAAGAAAAGGCCAGATCTAATGGGCCAGTTACAGTTGGGCCCCCTGTTGTCCCTACTGGGATTCTGTCCTATGGAGATTGTGGTAAACGCCATCCGAGCGAGTACTTGAGGAGTACTAGAGCATGTTTGTGATGTGGTTCTTCTAAGCACCGCATTCGAGAGTGTCTGTTAATGGCTGATTAGGTGCAAGCTCTGGGTTCTGGTATTGTGCAGCTGCAGAGAGTAGTTCAATAGCCTCTTAGGGGCCATGGGCAGGCTAGGGGTAGTAGCAGTATAGACCGTGGACAGAGGGCACGGGGCAGAGGTGCTATACAGATTGAGGTGAGGCAGCTTGCTTTTGTTTATGCTGCACGTCGTTGAGAGGATGGAGATATTCTTTTACGTCATATTGGTACGTTATTAATTTTTCATGTACCATACACTACATTGATAGATATAGGATCTACACATTCCTATGTTACTTGCTCTGTTTCTAAAAATCTAGGTTTGTCGATTGAGAGTACTTTGAGTGAAATCACTGTATTAAGTCCTCTAGGGTAATCTTTTCAGGTTAGCAAACTGTATAGAGATGTACCGTTAGAGGTGCAAGGAACAGTCTTTCTGAAAGATCTAATGAAGCTTCCATTTGGTGAGTTCAATCTGATAGTAGGTTTGGACTAGTTGGTTAAGCATTGTGTTAGTTTAGACTGTGCGACTAAGAGGGTTGGCTTGAGAACCAAGGAGGATAATGAGGTAGTTGTGATTGGAGAACGTCAGAATATCTGGCTAATGTGATTTCTGCGCTAATGGCAGAAATGTTGGTTCGTAAGGGATGTGAGGCGTACTTGGACTGTGTTAGCGTTTCTGCTTCTAGAACTCCACTGTAAAGGACATAGAACTATGAGAGATTTCCCTAATGTCTTTCCTGAGGAACTACTGGGTTTACCTCCAAATCGGGAAGTGAAGTTTGGGATTGATCTTCCTGGTACAGCTTTGGTGTCTATCGCTCCCTATCATATCACACCGAAGGAGCTTATAGAGCTTAAGGCTCAAATTCAAGAATTATTGAATCGTGGGTTTATTCGTCCCTATGTGTCTTCGTAGGGAGCACTTGTACTGTTTGTTAAGAAAAAGGATGGGTCCATGAGGATGTGTATCGACTACCGACGACTAAACAAGCTAATGATGAAGAATAAGTATCTACTTTTGAGGATCGATGGCTTATTTGACCAATTTCAAGGGGCTTTTGTGTTTTCGAAGATAGATCTTTGTTTTGGGTATCATCAGTTGAGGGTTAAGGAAGCAGATATACATAAGACTACATTTAGGACTCGTTATGAACATTACGAGTTCCTAGTTATGCCCTTTGGTCTAACTAATGTTTCGACAGCCTTTATGGATCTGATGAAGGGGGTGTTCCAACCGTATCTGGATCTGTTCATCGTAATCTTTATCGCCGATATATTGGTATACTCTAAGACTGAGGATAAGCATGACGAACATCTTAGAGTAGTACTTCAGATATTGCATGAGAGATAGCTCTCAGCTAAATTTAGTAAGCGTGAATTCTGGTTACGAGAGGTAACATTTCTGGGGCACGTAGTTTTTACTGAGGGGATTTGAGTCAATTCTCAAAAGATTAAGGCTGTACTAGATTGGAAACAGCCAAGGAATGTGTCTGAAATTTGCATTCACAGCTTTCTAGGCCTGGTAGGATATTATTAGCATTTTGTGAAAGGTTTCTTATTGATTACAGCACCCTTAATGAAGCTGCTATGTAAGGGTGTTCTGTTTGTCTAGACTGATATGCAACAAATGAGCTTTGAAAAGCTCAAGACTATTCTGACTCAGGCTCCTATTCTGATACAACTTGAGCCTGGAAAAGAGTTTATGGTGTACAGTGATGCGTCGCATGTGGGATTAGGTTGTGTTTTGATGTAGGATGGTAAAGTTGTAGCTTATACATCCTTTCAGCTTAAGACACACGAGGCAAACTATACAACACATGATCTTGAACTGGCCGTCGTAGTCTTTGCTTTGAAAATTTAGAGACACTATTTGTACGGTGAGAGATGTATCATTTATACTGATCACAAGAGCCTCAAGTACCTTCTTACTCAGAAGGAGTTGAATCTTAGGTAGCGTAGATGGATTGAGCTGTTTAAGGGCTATGACTGTACCATTGAGTACCATCCTGGCAAGTCCAATGTTGTGGTTGATGCGTTGAGCTGTAGAGCGATGATTGATTTAAAAACAATGTTCGCTCAACTTATTCTGTTCGACGATGGAAGTTTGTTAACTGAGCTACTGGTTAAATCAACTTGGATTGAACATATTCAGGGTAAACAGTTAGAGGATGAGTCACTTAGGTTATGATTCCGTCAGGTTGAGAGTGGTGGCACTTTAGATTTTGGGTTGAATTCTGATGGTGTGTTGTGTTTTTGGGGCTGGATATGTGTACCGAACGATATGGATTTGAGGCAGTCTATTTTGAGGGAGGCGTATAGTAGCTTTTACACTATGCATCCTAATGGGAATAAGATGTATCGTGATCTCCATGAGTTGTACTAGTGGTTGGGTTAAAGCGCGAGGTTATTGATTTCATTGCTCGTTGTCTGACATGTCAGCAGGTTAAGGCTGAACATCAATTAGCTTCAGGTTTACTACAGTCAGTTAAGATTCTGCTATGGAAATATGAGCGAGTAACAGTGGAAGTCGTTAATGGGTTGCCTCTAACACCCATTAAGAGGGATTCTGTGTGGGTCATAAGTGACACACTCCCCTATGTTGGACTGAGTTAGATGAACGTCAAATTTTGGGTCATGAGTTGGTTTCTGAGACCGAAAATAAGGTCAGATTGATTCGAGATCATCTAAAAGTGCATCTGATAGACAGAAATTGTATGTGGATCTGAAGAGACGTGAGATTGAGTATTCTATGGGGGACTTCGTATTTCTTAAGGTCTTGCCATGGAAGAAGGTTTTGAGGTTTGGTCAAAAAGGCCAGCTGAGCCCTAGGTTCATTGGGCCGTACCGGATTCTGAAGGGAGTGGGACCAGTTGTTTATCAGTTGGAGCTACCTCCAAAGTTGGATCGTATTCATGATGTGTTCAATGTCTCAGCGTTGAGGTGTTACCGCTCTAATCCTTCTCACATTGTCCTTATTGAGGAGATTGAGGTTAGACCAGACTTGACTTTTGAGGAAGAGCAGGTTCGAATTCTGGATCACGATGTTAAGGTTCTGAAGAAGTCCATTCCACTGGTAATGGTTCTGTGGCGAAATCATAGCACTGAGGAGGCCACGTGGGAAGCTGAGTACTTGATGCGTTAGCAATATCCCCATCGGTTCTGATCAGGTAAATTCTGAGGATGAAATTTTCTTTTATGGTATAGAGTTGTAATGCCCCAAAATTTCTATTTATGTTTCTGTAAAAATTTGACACAACTATCTATCTGCTTTAGTGGTTAAGTGTTCTGGGTGTATGTGAGAGGCCACAAGTTCAAGCCTTGCCTTTGGCTAAATTTTGGTATTTTTCTGATCTAAGTCTAGCATTTGAGGAATAGACTTATATTTATTTGTTTGTAAGTATACATCGGAATGAGCCTATTGGTCTGGTGGTTAAGTTGAGTGTTAGTTTGCTGGAGGTCTTGTGTTCAATATCCTGCGCAAGCAAGTGAATCGTAACACCCTGAACCCGGCCCAGACGTTATGACCAGATCTGATGTGTCACATTGGAACATTTTCGTAAAAACCCATGGTTCGTCCCTAAAACCTTTTCTAAAAGAGTTTTAAAAGATTGTCTTTGCCCTGAAAGTGAATGGAAGCTGTGCACCAGGTAGGTATCCGAAACAGAGGAGGTGAGCCATGAAGGCTGCTTAAGTACCAGGCTCTTGATTGGATCCAATCCTCGACATGCCCACAACCATTGCCACACTTTGCATTGTTGATAAGTTTTTGAAAATATCTTGAGTTGGAGTTCTTTCCAAATGATAGTTTAGATGAAATATTTTATTTTATCATTGTGTATTTGGAAATCGAGAGTTATTTAAAAGACGTAACCTAGGTCTAGCCCATTTTAAAACATTAATAGCAGCGCAGAATATAAAGTTTAAAAACCAAATTACCCCAAAAGATAATAGTTAAAATGGCCTTATTACACCCCAAAATCGGACAATAATAATAATTAAATAAAACTTATTTAAATGCAGTTATTTAAAAATCCAAATGAACACCATGGCCACTCTGAATTCCCTCCGGCTCCAAGTCTCCATATCAAGGCTCACTTGCAAGGTTTAGGAAAGGGGGGGTGAGTTTGGAACTCAGTGTATAACAAGCCCTTTCGGAGCCCAAATCCATACATGTACAAGTTCAATTTTCATCATACACTGGGCCAAAGCCTTTCCGTTAACTGTTACTGGGCCGAAGCCTTTATATTACTCATATCGCTAGGCAAAAGCCTTTCTGTAAACGGTATGGCCCATAGGCCCATTTCAATATCACATATGTCAAACCATGCATGTATGCAAAAGCCCAATTGGGGAGACTACTCAACCCACCATCCTCTACTCTCCACCTGTACCAACCAAACTCTTCATGTGGGGAATAACTCAACCCACCCAGCTAAACTCTCCACTGGCAGCATAGCTACTTTATAATATAACTGGAGGCCTAGCCTCTTTTAATAACTAGGGCAGAAGCCCTTTTCGGTATACTGGGGTAAAGCCCTTTAACACTTCCTCCATCATATAATAACCCAACCCATGCATTTAATGAGTAAAACATGGCATATCGTATACATGTCATAGCATATCATGTGCGTATCATGTGCATTTCATGTCATAGCATGTAAAATAACAATATCACAATCATCATATTCAGAATGAAACCCTAGGGGTATAATAGACATTTTCACCTAGGGGCAAAATAGACATTTTCATGTTTTAAGCGTAATTACGTAATTTTATCCATTATTAGGGTTTTTATACTTGTTAACAAATTATCAACGTTATTAAGTGTTTATACGGGGATTTTGTCCATTTTAACCAATTTGGACCTTTTGGGCCTAAAACCCCTATTGGGCCCTACGTAGCTGATTTAATCATCTAGGCCCATTTAGCCTATGTTCCATAACGGTTTTAACAGTCTCAACATGCAATTTATCCATATTTCATTTTCTATCAGATTTACCCAAATGGGCCTGAAAGCCCATTGGGCCTAATTTTAGCCCATCGAGGCCCAACGTACCAAATTGCACGGAATCGTGCTCTTACCTGTTTCATCCATTTCGTTTTCTGCGTCCATCGTAATCGAACTCATCCACATACCATCATGTGTTTACAAGTTACAACAACAACGAAATTCGATATTTCGGTTTTTAAGCAATATGAATCTAAGCTATTACGGGGTATGTTACACACCTGCTTAATAACGATCGATTTCTCAAAGTCTACCATGCGCTTGTCCTACATATGTTTATTTGACATATCAGGTTTTGAAATCCAAGTGAGTAATAATATAATCTATCAATATCATTCGGCCACTACCCCTAATGCCGTAGATTACTTACCTTTGCCGGATTCGACGATTCAAACTATGTTTATTCAATACCGATTCTCCAAACCTTGCTGCTCCTCCAAAATAGCCCACTTGCTACAAGAGATTATAAAACTGAATGAAAAAGGCCTAATAAAGCCTAAACCACAAATCGGCAACCTCCCTAATTCTTAGGGAGTTTTGGCCTTTCAAAACATCCATAACACCGAATAGACTAACGATACGAGTACTTACCACAATTACCTTTTTGTACTACTCTAAACTTGAAGCAGACCAAACTCCCAAATGCTAACAGAAATCGCACCACAAGATCCTAAGATTCGGCCACCAAGTCTCCAAAAGGTGCTGTGCTTCGGCTTTTGGATCAAAGAAATAAGAGATGGTTATGACCAGAAAGGAGTGTTGGTAGAAGAGTTTAAGGGCTTTTAGGAAAGAATAGGAATCAGCAAAAGAAAAGAATAGGATTTTACCTTTACATAGAAATCGATTGCCCCTTTGAATCCTTCGGGATTTGGTTTATGTACTATTCAGCTAACAGGAGAAAAGAGAGGATGATAGGTTCGGCTTTTACTAGAAATTAATGGGAGAAAGAATGAGGGAAAGAGAGTTTGTGGAAGGAAAGAATGAAAGAAAATGAGGGAGTTTTGGCTTATGGACAATCGGCACAATTGAGAAAAGAAGAAAAAAAATGCTAAACTACCCTAGTAGCCGAATTAGCACTACAACACCTCCTTGGCCGGCCACACTTCTTCCCATTTCAAAAACTCCTAAAATCCCTCCTAGATATGCTCCCCCTTATCTCTCCATTATCCATGCACTTGACCAATTCAAACTCTTGTCAACAGAGTTCCTCTCAACCTCAAATTCTTGCCTACTCAAGACACAAAAATAAACAACATAAATACCTGCATAGTGAGTCGAACCTAGGCCTTCTCCCTTCCACTTACACGCCACATTTTTAGGAGACTAGTGGCGTCACTTAGCCACTCTACCAAGGCTCCTTTTGTGATACATTTTACCCACATCTTTTGATAAGGCCTCCTAACCAGAGCCCCTAATTCTTAAAGTCCAAAATTCAAAAATTCTATCGGGTTTTGGCCAACTCATGGGCCTTCCATAGGCCCATTTACACACTCTAAATATGAATTTCACAACCACATACCAACATTTAAAATTTTACCAAACATCGCACAAAATTACTAAGCCCCAAAAATCAGGATGTTACATGAATTATTTTTTGTGGCTGTTGTCGGTTAGAAGTTGTAAGCATCTGGGTTTCTGAGTAGTTGGATGATAATGAGGTTAGTGGAGCGGTTTGGTGGATTGAGAAGTTATCAAGAATATTTCTTATTGATTTTTGATTTCCTACAATTCGGCTCTCTCTTCCCCTCTATATTTTGACGTCATTTTCTTTTGCTTTTTGGCTCTTTTCTGGTGTTTTTCCCTATTTTTCGGTGAAATCTTCATTCTGTCATTGTTGCTGGGGGTTTTTGGACTCATTTTCGACTAATAGGTAAACCCTACAACTTTCTAACTATTGGTTTAGGATTAGCAACGTTAGAATGATGTGATAATAGGCGGATTCTGTGTTTAGGTGAAGTTTTTTAAGCAGTGACCCGTTTTCCTGCAAGTAGAGCGTGTTAATGGTGATTTTTTTTGCGGTGGTAAGTCGGTTGTGCATTGTTGGGTTAGTCGTTTTCCTGCTAAAAGTTCTTTGCTAACTATCTTCAAGATCCACAAAAAAACTGTGGCATTACATCGTTCCTATTGGGAATACAAATCCTTTGTTACTGATTCTTTAGAACAGGTTCCATCCAGAAAACCTAACTTTTTCTTGCCAATAACACAATTCACATTGATGAACTCCAGATATTATAGTTTTTAATCCCAAGAAGTTGATGAGATATGAGTAACGCACTTGGAGTATTGGATGGATGCAAGTATAGAGGGTGATTGAAATCAACTAAAGTATTAGAGGAATTCACCATTGCAATGAATTGCAAACAGAAAACAAAGTGTGAGTAAAGAAAATGACAGTGACAAACGAACTGAATTAATGATCCACAAGTGAGAAGCGATTGATAAAGAAACATAGAGACTAAGACAATAGAAATGAGTCAATCAATGGTGGCTCTGGTACCATGTTGAGGACTCCAACAACAGTGAAGAACTAATGTGTGTAGGTGAAAGAAGAAGAAGGTTGCAGAAATCAGATTTTTTATTAATGAAAAACCTGTATTCTAAAATTAGAGCTGATATGTATTTATATATTAACTATCAGCTCCTAACTAACTAATTGTTTATGCTACTTCACTAACTAAGTAATGATCATCTCTTTAATAGATTCTCTTGTGATCACATAAATTCAATAGTCATGGCTTCCTAAATTGTTATGAGGATACAGGCAGGGGCAAAGTTTAAGGGGTTGGGGCCTTGGGCTCTTAAAATGGAAAATTTTTTTATGCATATTATTTAAAAAATGTTTAAATTATAAACTAATTTATGGTCAAATTGCATTTTGTCTCTAAAAAATGAAAATTTTCTATTTAGGGTCTTTTAGAAAATATTGAAATCATAAATTAATACATGATAAAATTATATTTTGACCTTTCAAAAATTTATAATTCAATTTTGCCCCTAAAAAATTTCTAGATTCGCCCCTGGTTCTAGGGTAATTATCTTTATAAGTCAATTATTTTTACGGTAAACACGATAAACTTTCTATGGTAATTAAACTAACTTCAAAATATTATTGATAATTTTTTTGTAATAATATTTGATATTTTGCACATTGAATGTACATATACTTTGATACAAGATGTGTTGGATACTAAAGGTGGTTTATATGAAATGTTGAAATCCGCAAGTGATAGTTAGGAGTATTAAGAGAGTTATAGAGGCACCTAGGTGGAGTTTCAGTAGTCTAGTTGTTACTTGGAGTCTTCATGGAAATGAAAAGAGTTTACATAAACGAGCTTGACTTGGGCCACTCTGGATAGTTTTCCTATTGGTAGGGCTGGTAGTAAGGTTATGAAGTGTTGATAATAAGGTTATGTGATGCACTAATGAGATTTTCTAGTATGCTATTTGGCTACACATTTCAAAGTCAAAAGTAAAGTATGGGAGACTTTATTGGATATAATAAGAGAAGTATTTAATAGGACCTTGATATGATCTAGTGGCAGCCCATATGGTAAGCACATAGAAATCTTTAGTTGAATGAGCTCTTCTACAAGCAAACATCTTATTGGTCAATGTGGTTAACTTAGTGAGATATTTCGATATAATAATTACCCCTATTCTATGGGGATGTTATAAAGTGATTCTTTGAGATGATGCTTTTTAACAAGGTGTGTTTTCTAAAGAAGTTGAGATGTGTTGTTGTTTGAGAGCCTAAAAAGGCAAACTAGGAGAGATGAAGCCTAAATATGCAAAATCTTGGTTTTTGCAAGGAAGATACTATGTTGTGTAGCTTTTGATACTTAAAATAATTTGTTTTTGAATTTTTTTCCTTTGAGAGTGATCATTGAAGAACTGCTTAATGTGTGTTTAGAACATGTGTGACGTAATCGACTCCTCAATTCATTGTCTTTTACATCTTTTCTTAGTGAAAAAACCTTCTGTTGTAATTTTATTGAAGAGTGGTATGACATGTTAAAGAATGTTTAGGTGTTGTGCACTACTTGGAGCTAGATTCTCGTGTCCTTTAAACTTGTGAGGCAAGTTTCATTTTGGCACTTATAAATAAAACCTTTGGTTTCAAAAATAGAACTTTTGGTTTCAAAAATCCCATATTTTTCATAAAAATTTTGGGTGATTTTTCCTTTTTTTTCTATATCCTTTCTTTTGCTTACATTTTATCTTGGTTTTAGTGCCAACATTTTTGCATTATTTTGAGTCTGAGGATTTTATACCGTTATTGTCTTTTTTGTAGTTTTTACTCAGACTAACAATTTTAAGGATTTTGATGGTGAGATTGAGGCAAACTTGTAACAGTTTTTACTCAGACTAACAATGGTCTTTGATAAGTGATGCTACATTCGATGCTAAAGGCATCTAGAATCGATCAAACTACAAGTCAATTTAATGAACCTATAAAAATTGAATACAAGCTCAAATATCGATCCATTCATAAAGAAAACTTGAATCAATCTTGAAAATTCATCATTAAGAGAACCAAGTGTAGATATCGATGTAAAACGAAGATTTTTTTTACCAATCACAAAGTGCCATGTGTCAACTAGAAATTAACGTGGTTAAGCCGAGATTACCATGCTAAAAGTGATGATATCTGTAACGGCCCATTTTTGGTCAAATCAGAATAGTAGTTTCGTGTAACACCCCAAATTTTGGGCCTAGAAGAAATAGGCCTTGGGCTTGGAGAGCGTTTGGAAGTTGGCACATGAATATTTGTTATGTAAGAAGTGACTTAAATGAACGCTTGCTGCAGTGGTTAAGGGTCCGAAGAAGTGTTGGACAAGTCTTAGGTTCAAACCTAAGCTTTACAAAATTTTTGGTTATAAGTGAATAAAACCCTGGGTGCTTGAAAGTAGGCCTTATAATTAATTAAGGATAAAATGTGGCACAAAAGAGCTTATGCTCCAGTGGTAGGTGGCGTCAAGGGAGATCCTTGAGGACTGGAGTTCGAGTCGCACTATGCTCAAGGGAGGATAATTATTTTATTGCTCTTGTCAGGTAAGAAGTAGAGGTTGCACTGCTGAAGAGGTTGGAATTTGAATAAGTCAAGGAGGATTGCATGGAGAGAATTATGGAGAGAATCATGGAGAGATATGTGGACAAAGTTTAGGGATCATGATGGAGGGAAGGTGTTGGTGCCTAGGCATTCTTTGTGTCGATTTTGAGGTGTTGAAGGGAGAGCTTTGTCAAATTTTCTTTTTGAAGTTTTGATTTTTGCCATTAAGGGATTTCTTTTCTGGTTTGTACGTGTTATCGACTGTGATGTCGATTCTTTTATTTATCCATCTCTACATTTGCTGAATAGGTAAGCTTCTTCTTGTGGTCTTACTTTACATTCTTTACCGAGCACTATTATTTTTCTTTTCCCTCTACTCTCTTAGTATTGCCGATTACACCTCTTTCTTCTTCCTCATTGCTCTTTTAATTTTCTCTCATAGTCAAACCATCTTTTCTCTTCCTCTCTCTTGGCCGATTGTGGTTTCTTCCTTTACCCTTATTCTTTATTAGTTTTCTCTAGCGGCTGTCTCTTCTTGTCTTTCTTTTTCCTTCTTAAACCGAATAAATATACCTCCTCCCTTGCTCAACTCTATTGTTTGGTTGATAGCCTGGAGATTGTTGACTTATTGTTTTTAATCCTTTTTCCCCTCTCAATAGTTTAGTTTTGACTAGTTTTTCCTGGGCCGATTATTATTATTCTTCTCTCCCTTGCTTTGGGTTAGCGTTTTCCAAGGTTTCTATCAGAAGTTGGTATTGGTGTTCTTTGTTATTGCCGATTACAACCACCTTTTTGCCATTGTGCCGAATCTGCTCTATTGTATTTTTTGCTTCCTTTGATTCTTTGGGTTCTTCGTTGCACGATTTCGGTAGGTGTGTTCCGCTGAAGATTAATTTTTGCATAAATATATGTTAATGGGTGGTTCGTTTTGTGTGCAGATATTAATCAAGGAAGGGGTAATCATTGTTAATCAACAGTTAGTTGCAAATATTTGTTGGTTTCAACAAGGTAGGGGATTATGGTTTAAATGATGAAGTTTTGGATTAAGGTTGGTTATGTTTCTATGGATATATGATTAATCATTTGTTGTGAATGGACATAGGTGGGTATTCGAGGATTGTTCACATTTTGATTAATCATTTGTTGTGAATGGACATAGGTGGGTATTCGAGGATTGTTCGCATTTTTGTAATCAGGTGTGTATTCACACCCTTCTTTTCTGTGCATCAGCAAAAGCCGAAAAGTCAGAATACGGCATTTGAAGCCACATGAGCGTGCGAATTCTCTTGTGATGAACCAAGCCCACGAATCATGGGCATTAGACTGTAAAGGCCGCCATGAGTGTTCTCATGGACTTGGGCCGTTATGGGCCATGTTGGGCCTAAATAGGCCGTGTGAGCCCAATGGGCCATGGGTCCCACATGGATTAAATCCACGTTCTGTGGCCAAAACTGGACTAGGCTATGGCATTCACATAGCCGTGTTTCAATCTGGGCTAAATGAGCCACACGGGCGTGTGGGCCCACTTGGGCCAAGTAATGGGCCTTGGGCCCACTTACCCTATTATAACCATTTAGGTTACCTAAGTCGCTCGAGGTGACTATAGACCTCCTGAGGGGTCGATATGTGTACAGTGACCTCAAAATAGGGTAATATGACTGAATTACCCCCGTAAGGTAAAATGACCAACATGCACCTGATGGGTAAAATGGCTATTTTACCCCTCGAGGGTGAATGACTGATTTGTTCTATGATTTGACTGTCCTTTCTGAGTGTGACATCCTGCATTCATGTATGATATTATGACATGTCATCCTGCATGGGGTTGGGTTATTATTGACGGAGGAAGTGTTATGGCTTGTAGCCATCCTGTTTAAGGCTTATAGCCTTCTTGCTTATAGCTTTTAGCCTTCCTGTGTATTGGTAGCTAATATCGCGTGATATGAAGTAATAAAATTTATAAAGAACTTGATCACACCAAAACCAACTAATATCACGACGTTGAGGCAAGCGCACCTATCGAACAGTAGTATAGCTTAGTGGCAAGACCGAGTTATCGTACCCAAGGGAACTAAAAGTACTAGTACTCACTTCTTTTCTATTATCTAGTTTAAAAATAAAAGAGGATTGTTTAAACTAATTTTAAAACTAACTAAGAAAGTGTAAAGAGTAAATTTGGGAAAACTTTTGGGGAAAAGCTGATTTATATGGACAATACTTAAGGGAGAATCCACCTAGACTTCACTTGTTATTATTTTCTTGAACTATATGATTTCTTTACTTGACTTGATCCGTAGAGATCCCTAACTTATGCTAAACCCTCCGTCGAGGCGTAGAGCAACTAGGCCTAAGTTGTTAATTAAAGTTCCTTTATTAATTAACTCCCTAGGTTGCATTAATTCGATCTCTGGTTCCCCATATTAGGTTTGACCCTAATCCGGTAGATTTATGTTGCCCTATGTCTAGGGTTGTATGCAACTCCGCTTAATTATGGTAGATCTACTCTTATCACAAGGACTTTTGCTCCTCTGCACTAAGCACATCTAATTCTTGAATTAATACCTAGGATTATAAAATCAAGAATGAAGAACGCATAATTAAGAACAATTCAAGTATTTATCAAATAAATCAAGAATAAATAACAATATCTGTCTTAGGTTTTATCCCCCTCAAGTATTTGAGGGGTTTAGTTCATAATAACGAAGGAAAACATCTCAGAAGATATAAAATAACAAAACATAAAAGAAACCAAAAACCCCTGAAGGAATTTAGGGAGATCCTCTATGTTGCTGCAAAATTCCGGCTTTTGAGATGAATTAATCGGCTTTCTCCCTTGGAGTAATCCCTTGCTTCTACCCTCAGTGTGGCAGAAAAACGAAAAGAAAGATATCTAAAAACATATGTTGCTTCTGCCTCATGAGGTCTTTATATAGAGAGCTTATGGGGAGCCTTTCTTAGCCTCTAAGCATCCCAATTTGAGTGAAATTCCCCTTCCTCACGACTAGAACACGCCCGTGTGCCATGCCCGTGTGACTTCGACAGAGGCCGTGTGCTTTTATTAGTGGAGGCACGACCGTGTGACCTAGCCATGCTTGTTGAGGGCTTGACCGTGTGATCTTCATGTGGCACGGCCGTGCTGGCATTTCTTTGCCCGTGTTGTTCGCACATTTTGGCCCATTTTTCATCGTTTTTGGCCCATTTTCTGTTCTTTCTTCTTCCCTATGCTCTCCTGAGTATAAGATATAAAAAGGAAGGATTAAAAGCACCAATTCTCACAAAATTGATAAGAATCCATCCAAAATATAGGCTAAACATGAGGTAAAAATATGTATAATTTAGCGTTTATCAAATACCCCCACACTTAAGCCTTTGCTTGTCGTCAAGCAAAATCTTAATCCCTAAAAAGAATCATTCTTCTCAACCTATAATCTTTACCAATAGTGTTTCAAACTAATCCACAGGTAATCATACAATGAAAAATTCAATCAGAAGAACATTAAAGATTCAATCAATTTAAGTTGAGAATTTTGTCATTGAAAACATAAGTCTCTTCCTTCTTTCTAAGTAGTTACCTCTCCATCTTAATTAACAGTAGTTGACATCCTCACTAGAGTTCACTCTATTCACTCGAAGTGTTTAGGGTTCAAAAATTTAAGCACTCTTTAGTCAACCTGAAAAGTTATTACCATAAGCTTGCATGAAAATCAAATCTCCACCACTATAGTTTGATATGATATATCGATCAAGAGGTCTTTTTATGGTTGTAACGGGGCTTGGTTAGGGGTATTGTCACAGGCTGCAAAAAGAGGGTTAGAATCGAGATTGAACTGAAAAAATTATCTAGCTAGAAAAATCTCTATCACTGGAACATATTTTCAAAGCTTAATAACATCATTTTGGTAGCCTTAAGAGAGAAATATGCAAAAACTTAATTTGAACTATTACATATTACAACTGAATTTGACTGTACGTACATATTTTTTTTATTTGAGAACAATTCAAGTAATATAATAAATTGAGTAAAGATTTACATACTGGAAAAGAGAATAAAGCTTAGATAGTAAATTCAACTCAAATCTCGACAAAAATAGGGATCAAAAAGTAATTGAATGGAAAATTCAACAAAAATGGGTTATTGGTTAATAATTAGAGGGTGAGTCAAGGACAAGGTTGTTAGGCTCAATGGGGTTCACTAGGGGTAAGATTATGGAGGTAGGCTTTTGTGGAGTGAGTGGGTTAAGTCCTAGGTGCCTTTATCATCTCGGTATATCAAATCAACGATGTGGTCTTGACATGTATGATCAAAGCAGGTTCTAGAATAACAATTCAGTGTTGACTCACTCAAAGCAATAATAAAAGTGAGCACGAAAGAATGTATGCTCAAAAAGGCTCAAGATCTCACCAGAATTATGGCTTTTGATGTCAATCCTGCGAATTTCAAATCTCAAGATAGTACTTAAAATTAGGGAAGATAACTTATGCAAAAATTGGAGTTCTAAAAAATTTCAACTTATCATGCTTGATTCCTTAATGTTTTAAAGTTTGAATAATCAAAGTACAAGCACCTATATCTTAATTCTCAACATATCAATAAAAGTTATAAATCAGTCAGAATAAATTCCTAATAGGAGACTAAGGATTTGATTTAAGAACAAAGCATAATATGTATAAATTCAGGGATTTTATGGATAGAAAGAATTTAAGTAATTTCCCTCCCCACACTTAAGATGTACATTGCCCTCAATGTACAAAAACATATATCTAGCAATAAAAGCATAATATCAAAAGAGAGGGAGAGAATTGAAAACCCCCTGAATTTAGGATGAATTGTGAGACAGGGAGCACCGGTAGGTGTGGTACTGTATTCCCATTTTCGTAGAGATTTGAGCTGTGAAGCTCCTTTGAAACTGTGAATGGATTTAGTAGTCGTGGGGAATTTTGGGTCAATGGAATTTACTTCCGTGGGATTAGCCGTTAAGAACGTAAAATAAAATAAAATAAGCAAGTAAAATAGAATACTAAAATGTAAAAAGGAAATAAATTAAACTATACTGGAAAAGGAAAACAAAGTTAGAAAAAAAAATGAAACTAAATATTAGTGGGTAAGTCAAAAAATTAAGAAAAGGAAAATAAAGAAAAATAAAAGTAGAAATAAAAATAAACATAAAAAGAAGAGAAACTAGTCCTCGGATGGATCACATGGTGGCGGTGTGATGTTCAGGTGCTGACATATCTGCACGAGAGTGGCGTCGATGTAATCGAAGCGCTGAAATCATTGTTGCTCAAATCGATCCAGGCGCTCGGATATATCAACACATGAGGCTGCCGTCTGAGTGGGTCGTCTAGGGTGCCGTGGGTCAGCAGGCTCATCTTCCTCTGGTGGGGGTGGTGGGACATCATCATCAATGTCCTCTGGTTCTACGGCATCCTGGACAAGGCAGAAGTGGAAGTGACTTCCACCTGTCGTCGCTCCACCATCCTCATGTGTAGCATGCTCTGGATGCCTTGTGAGGACATCTGGCCTAGGAAAGTGTAGGAGGATGTCTGGGCCGTGGTGTTGAATAGGCCAAAGTAGCGGCCTAGCCTCATAATGTATGGGCCCATGGAGATAACGCCCTTCCGGTGCCTCTCAGTCTGGTGTTGTATGGCCAATGCGATAAAGTAAGCAAGGTCGATAGTGTGGCCATTGGCCATGCGCCAGAGGAAGTATGCATCATGAGTGTTGACGACGCCTGTACTCTCCCTTCTACCTGTAAGAGTGTGAGCGAGGAGAGCATGAATGTACCTTAAAGAATGAGGGAGGGCGGTTGCCTTATTGACGCTGGGGTTGTAGACTTGTTGTCCCAGAGCGATCTCATACCAACACTCGATTGGCCTGATATGTATGCGACGGGAGAGGGTGGGGAAGTCCTCTTCAGCCATGAACTGTTCGGAATAAAGTCCGAGTGCTGTACCGAACTCTGGGATGCTCATCTATCGCACAAGACCTTCTAATCGGAATTGGACCGTGCTAGGATCGTCGAATCAGTTCATGACGGTCTGGAGGTGGAATGTGGAGCAGAACTCGAGAGTGAGTTCTAAGTAAGTTGGTTCCACGATCCTGAAGAACTGGTCCCATGGGTCGGTACTCAGTAGGGCTCGGACGTCGCTTACTAGATTAATTTGCTCAAGGGCCTCCCAGTCGATACATCGGCCCACAGAAATAATGCGAGCCCGGAGTAACTGATAGCGTTCCTCCTGAGAGTCCTGCGAGAATGTAAGGAATGGGTGGCGTGCCTCAAAGGTGGGCCTTGATGAACTTCCCAGTCCTTTGTGCTTTTTGGATACGGGGACAGCAGTCTTCTTAGCACGTAATGACATCTTACCTAATAAAATAACAAGATCATTAGTCCTAAAAAAAAAATTAACAAGATAAAATGGAAAGTGACAATGCTTTAAAAGTAAAACAAAATGGGTGATTAACCTAAATAGTAGGAGCGAATCATTTGGAAGACTTGTAATAGAACTAAGAACTATGGTTGCATATATAAATTGGAATTATGGCCAAATGGCATGCAAATAGAACTTTAAATGGCAAAGGAATGGGATTCTAAATGGCAAGCAAAAGTACAATCCTAGTTGATTCTATATTGTTCTAGATTATTCATCCTATATTTCCTAATTCCATGCTTGAATCAACAATTAGACTAAAATAAATAAAATGAAATAAAAATTAAATAAATGAAATAAAATAAAAATAAATGAGAAAAATGAGAAAATAGAACCAATTATGAGTTTGCACGGTCGTTGGGGGCTGTTACACGGGCGTGGGAAGGAGGAAATCGTATATGGTGGCGCTTGGAGGGCTGTGGTGGCATTTGTGGTGGCTTAGGGGGAAGTTTGGGTGAGAAATGTTAGGGTTTGAGTGAAAAGGGAAAGTGAAAAATGCCTTTTATTTATACATTTTGGGTCACATGGGCATGTCACACGCCCGTGTGAGTCGTGTTTAGCCCGTGTTTTTCGAAAATCGATCTTTATAGCGTGTCTGGTTCTGATGAGCACACCCGTGTGGTTGGTTCACATGGCCGTGGGAGATCAGGTCTTCGTTACTCACGCGGTCGTGTGATGGTATACACGGCCATGTGCGATCGTGTTCGTGTATCACAAGGTCGTGTGATATATGCCACGGGCGTGTGAAATTTGACAATGTCTTCCACGGGCTATGGACACGGGCGTGGGGGTTTGTGTAAGCCCGTGTTGATACTGCAGGGTTACCATGGCCATGTCGCACGGCCGTGGGGAGGTGTTGATGGCCCGTGTGGAATTCATAAGGTCGCCACGGCCAAATCACACGGCCGTGGGCATTTATCGATGGCCCGTGTTTTGGGAAAATTTTTACTCTGTTTGTGCACAGTCTGGGTGCACGACTGTGCCCCTGTTTTTAAGTGAGCACACGGCCTAAGGCACGCCCATGTGCCTGGCCGTGTGGTCCTAAATTTCTGCATTCAAAGAGTTAGTTTATGCATGAAAGATAAAAAAAAATTTTAAAGAAAAGAAAGTTACTAAGTTAGTGCTCGGGTTGCGTCTCGAGAAGCGCTTATTTACGGTCTAAGCTCGACTCTACCTGGATGTGTCAAGAAGGGGTGTGGTGGAGCCGAAGCTCCTCCCTGTTTTTCGCAAAATTCTCAACTCTATAATGTTTAAGCCGATGGCCATTTACCTTAAACGTACCGTGGTTAGGGTGAGTTACCTTAATGGTGCCGTATGGAAAGACATTTAGAACAGTGAATGGACCTGACCACCTTGACTTAAGTTTTCCAGGGAATAGTTTTAGCCTTGAGTTGTAAAGTAAGACGAGATCACCTATTTTGAACTGCTTGGGTTGTTTCAGCCTTTTGTCATGACATTGCTTCATGGCTTCCTTATATAGTCGCGAGTTCTCGTAAGCATTGAAGTGCCATTCATCTAGCTCATTCAACTGCATTAATCTCTTATCTCCTGCACTTTTAAAATCAAGGTTTAAAAATTTTATAGCCCATAATGCTTTATGTTCAAGTTCAAATGGTAGATGGCAGTTTTTTCCATAAACGAGTTTATAGGGAGATGTTCCTATGGGTGTTTTAAAAGCAGCTCTATAAGCCTATAATGCATCGTCTACCTTTCTTGACCAATCTTTCCTGTTTGTTTCTATTGTTTTCTCTAAGATGCGTTTTAGTTCCCTATTTGTTACTTCGACTTGGCCACTGGTTTGTGGGTGATAAGGGGTGGCTGTTCTATGGTGTACTCCATACCTTTTCAAGATTTTTTCAAATTGGGTATTGCAAAAATGTGTACCCCTATCACTAATGATTATCCTAGGTGTTGCAAATCGAGAAAAAAGTTTTTTCAAAAAGCGTACTACCACCTTAGCATCATTCGCAGGTAAGGCTTGGGCTTCTACCCATTTTGACATGTAGTCTACTGCTACTAGTATGTATTTATTCCCAAATGAATTAGGGAATGGACCCATGAAATCAATACCCCATACATCAAATATTTCACATGAAAATATATAGTTCTGACGCATTTCATTATGGTGAGAAATATTTCCTGTTTGTTAGCATTTATCACAAGAGGTCACATACCTATTGGCATCTCTGAAAAGTGTAGGCCAGTAAAAGCCTGATTCGAGTACCTTATGAGCAGTTCTAGTTCCGCTGTTATGTCCTCATGTGGGTCCTGAGTGGCAGTGATTCAAAATTTGATATGCTTCTGTGTCATCAACGCATCTTCGTATAACCTGATCTGCACAAATCTGGAAAAGGAAAGGATCTTCCCAAAAGTAGTTTTTCACATCAGCAAAGAATCGTTTCTTTTGCTGATGGTTTAGCTCTTTTGGGGTTATATTAGCTACTAAATAATTTGCAAAATCAGCAAACCAAGGAAGTGTCGTGTCTGCTAAGGCTAGGAGTTGTTCCTCAGAGAACAAATCGTTCATCTTGTCGAGATATTTGGGCTGTGCGTTCTCTAGCCTTGAGCGGTGATCTGCTGCCAAGTTTTCGGCTCCTTTCTTGTGCTTTATTTCCAAGTCAAATTCCTGTCACAATAGAATCCATTTTATCAATCGAGGTTTTGTATCAGTTTTAGTTAAGAGGTAGCGAAGAGCTGAATGATCAGTATAAACAATGACTTTTGACAAAATTAAATAAGATCTAAATTTGTAAAATGCAAAAATAACAGCTAGCAATTCTTTCTCTGTGGTCGTGTAATTTGCTTGAGCGGCTGTCAACGTTCTGCTAGTATAATAGATCAGCTGGAAGTGTTTGTTCCTTCGCTATCCCAAAACTGCACCTACTGCAAAATCACTTGCATCGCACATTAGTTCAAAAGGTAGATTCCAATCAGGTAAAATCATAATCGGGGCGTTAACTAACTTTTCCTTAAGGTTGTTGAAAGATTCCAGACATTCTTGGTCAAAGTTGAAGGGCGCGTCTTTTTCTAGTAATTTAGTTAAAGGCTTAGCTATTTTAGAAAAGTCTTTAATGAATCTTCGATAAAAACCGGCGTGTCCTAAAAAGCTTCTTATAGCCTTAACTGAATTAGGAGGAGGTAGGTTTTCAATAGTTTCAATTTTCGCTTTATCTACCTCTATCCATTTACCAAAAAATTTATGTCCTAAAACAATACCCTCTTGAACCATAAAATGGCATTTTTCCCAGTTTAGCACTAAATTTGTCTCTTCACATCTGGTCAAAACACGTTCTAGATTATTAAGACAAAGTTGGAAAGAATTACCGAAAACTGAGAAATCATCCATAACTACCTCCATGATGTCTTCCACGAATTCATTGAAGATAGCTAGCATGCATCGCTGAAAGGTAGCAGGAGCGTTACATAAACCAAAAGGCATTCTGCGATAAGCAAACGTACCGTATGGGCATGTGAACGTTATTTTCTCCTAATCTTCCGAAGCTATCGGGATCTGGAAGTAACCAGAGAGGCCATCTAGGAAACAATAATACATATGACCTGATAATCTTTCCAACATCTGATCAATAAAAGGCAATGGGAAATGATCTTTCTGAGTGGCTTCATTCAGCTTCCTATAATCAATGCAAACTCTCCATCCTGTGACTGTTCTTGTAGGTATTAACTCTTCATTGTCATTAGACCCCACGGTCAATCCACCTTTCTTAGGAACAACCTGCACAGGGCTTACCCAAGAACTGTCAGAAATAGGATAGATAATACATGCATCTAGAAGTTTAATTACCTCGGCTTTTACAACTTCTTTCATGTTGGGATTCAATCGTCTCTACGCTTGCACTGATGGTTTGAATTCGTCCTTCATTAAAATTTTGTGGGTGCAGAAAGAAGGATTAATTCCCTTGATATCTGAAATTTTCCAAGCTATAGCACGTTTGTGTTCTCTTAACACATGGAGTAGTTCCTCTTTCTCTGCAAGGCTTAAATCGGATGCGATAATGACTGTAAAGTTGATTCTTCGCCTAAAAAGGCATATTCTAAATGATCTGGCAGTTGTTTTAGTTCTAATTTAGGGGGTTCAGTAATGGAAGGTTTCTGTCTAAATTCATCACTCATCTTTAAATTTTCATAACTTATGTGCCTAGTGATGATTTCATTAGAATCCAACTCTTTCCTTACTTCATTAATTTCGGGGGTGGTTTCATCTTTCCCCCCACCTTGAATAAGACACAGTTCCAACGTGTCTGTGAGAGAAAGCTCCTGAAGATTATCTTGAACAAAATAGTCAATAATATCAACAAAATAACACGAATCATCTTGTTCTTTAGAGAATCTCATGGCATCATAAATTTTAAAGGCAACTTCTTCCTCGCCAACTCTAAGTACTAATTTGCCATCCCCTACATCAATAACAGCTCTAGCAGTGGCTAAAAATGGTCCTCCCAAAATTAAAGGTACTTCAATATCCTCATCCATGTCAAACACAACAAAATCAACAGGGAATATAAATTTATCTACCTTTACTAACACATCTTCAATGATTCCCCTATGATATTTAACAGATCTATTGGCTAATTGAATACTCATCCTAGTGGGTTTGGGCTCCCCGAGACCTAGTTGTTTGAACATTTTGTAAGGCATGAGATTAACGCTAACACCTAAATCAGCTAAAGCTTTATTAATAAGTAAACTACCAATCAGACAAGGGATAGTAAAACTCCCTGGATCTTTCAATTTTGCTGCCAGTTTATTTTGGAGAATAGCTGAGCATTCCTCGTTGAGTTCTACTGTGGCCAATTCTTCCAACTTCCTTTTATTTGTCAGAAGTTCTTTAAGGAACTTCGCATACTTCGGCATCTGTGAAATTGCTTCAACAAAAGGTAAGTTAATGTGTAATTGTTTAAAAAGTTCAAGGAACTTGCCGAATTGAGCGTCTGTATGGTCATTCTTTAAATTTGTCAGATATGGGATGCGTGGTTTGTATTCCTTGAGTGTTGGTGGAGTGTTATCCTCGGGTTTCGCTGCCTTTTCTTTTGAAAGTTCTGGGATAGTCTTCTTTTCTGGTTCGGCTAGGACCTTTCCATCTCTTAAAGTAATCGCTTTGACATGTTCTCTGGGATTTGGCTCAGTGTTACTCAGTAATCCTCCTTGTGGTCTTTCTGAAATTAATTTTGCAAGTTGACCAATTTGGTTTTCAAGCCTTGAATTGATGCTTGCTGATTTTTCAGTGCCATTTCAGTGCTTTGAAAACGTGTTTTTGATACGGCCATAAATTTGGTAAACATCTCTTCAAGATTCAGCTTCTTCTCATGTTGCGGTGGTGGTTGCTGAAATCCTGGAGGAGGTTGTTGTCTTTGATTTCCTTATCCTCCCCACGAGAAATTTGGGTGATTTCTCCAACCTGCATTATAAGTATTACTATAAGGGTTATTTTGAGATCTAGAATTGTTACCCATATAGTTGGCTTGTTCAATTTCCATGCTGTGTCCATTAGATGTGAAATCTGGATTAAACGTGTTTCCTTGAGTCGCATCACATTGCATCACTGGTTGTGCCGGCATAGAACTAACAAAATTATCAAACTTTGTATTTAAAAGTTCTACTTGGTTAGTAAGCATGGCGACAGCATCAATATTATAAACTCCTGCAGCTTTTGTTGGCTTTGTCCTCATGACTTGCCACTGATAATTATTCAATGACATCTCTTCAATAAATTCATAAACTGCTTCAGGTGTTTTATTATTGATCATCCCTCCTGCGGCTGCATCGATCATTTGTCTAGTTGATGGGTTTAAACCGTTGTGGAAGGTTTGAACTTGTAGCCACAAAGGTAGACAATGATGAGGGCACATTCTCAAAAGATTTTTGTATCTCTTCCATGCATCGTATAATGTTTCTAAATCCATCTGCACAAAAGAAGAAATATCGTTTCGTAATTTGGCTGTTTTAGCTGGAGGAAAATATTTGAGTAAAAATTTTTTAGTCATTTGCTCCTATGTGGTAATTGAGCCTCATGGTAAAGAATTTAACCACTGTTTGGCTTTATTTCTCAAAGAGAATGGAAATAGCCTCAATCGAATGGCATCATCAGAAACGCCATTTATTTTGAAGGTATCACAAAGTTCCAAAAAATTGGCTATGTGTGAGTTTGGATCTTCGTCCTGTAAACGATCAAACTGAACCAATTGCTATATCATCTGAATAGTGTTGGGCTTTGATTCAAAATTATTAGCAGCAATAGTAGGTCTAAGAATGCTAGTTTGGGTACCAGCCAAACTAGGTTTAGCATAATCATACATAGTGCGAGGAGCTTCTTCTTGATTTGCTTATGGTGCGACTATTGCGGGAGGCGGTGGAGCATTTTGATTTGCTTCCATCTCTTCTGTAGGTTCTGGCTCTTGCTCAGGTTCTTGTTCTGGATAATGTAAACTGCGTCTAATTTCTCTGCAATTTCTGCGAACTGTTGCTTCTAGATCGTCGTCAAAAAGTAGTGGTCCTGTTGGGTTGTTTCTAGTCATAAACTAAAAATACCTAAAAAGAGAAAGCAAAGAAAAACTCAAAAAAATAAATAAATAAATAAATAAATAAAAACTGAAAATAAAAATAAAGAAAATATATATATATATAGTAATGGCTAAAGTAATAGAAATCGAGCTTTCGTAATTTTTTAGTTCCCCGGCAACGGCGCCAAAAACTTGATATCACGTGATATGAAGTAATAAAATTTATAAAGAACTTGATCACACCAAAACCAACTAATATCACGACGTTGAGGCAAGCGCACCTGTCGAACAGTAGTATAGCTTAGTGGCAAGACCGAGTTATCGTATCCAAGGGAACCAAAAGTACTAGTACTCACTTCTTTTCTATTATCTAGCCTAAAAATAAAAGAGGATTGTTTAAACTAATTTTAAAACTAACTGAGAAAGTGTAAAGAGTAAATTTGGGAAAACTTTTGGGGAAAAGCTGATTTATATGGACAATTCTTAAGGGAGAATCCACCTAGACTTCACTTGTTATTATTTTCTTGAACTATATGATTTCTTTACTTGACTTGATCCGTAGAGATCCCTAACTTATGCTAAACCCTCCGTCGAGGCGTAGAGCAACTAGGCCTAAGTTGTTAATTAAAGTTCCTTTATTAATTAACTCTCTAGGTTGCATTAATTCGATCTATGGTTCCCCATATTAGGTTTGACCCTAATCCGGCAGATTTATGTTGCCCTATGTCTAGGGTTGCATGCAACTCCGCTTAATTATGGTAGATCTACTCTTATCATAGGGACTTTTGCTCCTCTGCTCTAAGCACATCTAATTCTTGAATTAATACCTAGGATTATTAAATCAAGAATGAAGAACGCATAATTAAGAACAATTCAAGTATTGATCAAATAAATCAAGAATAAATAACAAGATCTGTCTTAGGTTTCATCCCCCTCAAGTATTTGAGGGGTTTAGTTCATAATAACGAAGGAAAACATCTCAGAAGATATAAAATAATAAAACATAAAAGAAACCAAAAACCCCTGAAGAAATTTAGGGAGATCCTCTATGCTGCTACAGAATTCCGGCTTCTGAGATGAATTAATCGGCTTTCTCCCTTGGAGTAATCCCTTGCTTCTACCCTCAGTGTGGCAGAAAAACAAGAAGAAAGATATCTAAAAACATATGTTGCTTCTGCCTCATGAGGTCTTTGTATAGAGAGCTTATGGGGAGCCTTTCTTAGCCTCTAAGCATCCAATTCGAGTAAAATTCCCCTTCCTCACAACTAGAACATGCCCGTGTGCCACGCCCGTGTGACTTCGACAGAGGCCGTATGCTTTTGTCGGTGGAGGCACGGCCGTGTGATTTGGCCATGCTTATCGAGGGCTTGACCGTGTGATCTTCATGTGGCACGGCCGTGTGGCACGGCTGTGTGGCATTTCTTTGCCCGTGTTGTTCGCACATTTTGGCCCATTTTTCATCGTTTTTGGCCGGTTTTCCGTGTTTTCTTCTTCCCTATGCTCTCCTGAGTATAAGATATAAAAAGGAAGGATTAAGAGCACCAATTCTCACAAAATTGATAAGAATCCATCAGAAATATAGGCTAAACATGAGGTAAAAATATGTATAATTTAGCGTTTATCAGTAGCTTTGCTGTGATATATATGGCTTTGAGCCATCCTGTTGACTTAGTGCTGCAACCGGTGCTAAGCCTGGTGTGTTGGTCGGGTGGGTCGATTTTATCCCCACATAGTATGATTGGTGAAACGGAGAGGTGTGTTGGTTGGACTGGGGTGGGATTTCTGTTTGCATTTCTACCCTGTTATTGATGCTGCATTGGGCTTAGGCCCACATATGACTCTGGATCTGATTCTGCTACTGTTTTGGCTAAGGCCTACCTGATTCTGTTTCTGTAATGGGCTGAGGCCTAGTATGTTTCTGCATACTGTATATCTGACTGTTTGTATTATAGAGGATTTCACACTGAGTTTATGTAAACTCACCCTTTTGACTAACTATGCAGGTAATCCCTAGCGTTAGGCGGTTCGGTGCTGCAAGGAGGTCGATGGTGGCCTTACTTTCGTACTGGTTTTATATTAGTTTGGATTATAAATATTTCATTTAGGTTTCTGTTATGTAATAAGGCCTCTTTAATTGTTAACTGTTAATTTGGACTTTTACTTTACATCATATCTGATAGTGGTAGGACGTGGTTTTTATAAAAGGGTAACTGTTTTCAAAACACAACGTTTTCGTAATTTAGTATAAAGGCTTCCACAACAAACCACGTTTTAAAAGTAATAATGTTTTAAGTTGGTTAACAAATGACAAAGACGATTGAGATTTTAACGAAGAGGCTGTCACTTTCTAACGGGTTTTATCAACAAGTACAAACAAGATTAAGTTTTCGAAAAACATTTCAATGTGACACCGCCAGATTCGGCCGTAACGTCTGGGCTGGGTTTGGGGTGTTACATTTCAGAAGCACAAATCCAAAATCAAAATAATGATTTTATTATTTTATTAAGGTTTACAACATGATAGAATAATTTTGTGAAAATTTCGTTAAGAAATTTCACTATTTGAATGCTTAATTTGATAAAAAGGACTAAATTGCGTAAAGCATAAAAGTTGTGTTCTATTAACTAAAGGTGTCTAATAGCTATGGAACCTTAAAGTAGAAGTCTTTAGGTGATAATTAACCCATTAAAAGGTTAGTGGATGATAGTGGCATGGTATTAGTGAAATAATTAAAGTTTTTAAAGGTTAAATATATAAATTGATTATTAACGGTTAAATAAATAAAACCAAATTAAAGCTTTCTCCTTATTTTCTTTCTGCAACTGAAAATGGAGAATTAGAATGGCCATGGAAGAAGCTTGTTTAACCAACCCTAAATTGTTAATTGATCAAGATAAGCAAAGATCGGAATTAGATCGAGAAAAAAGGCAAAGTTGTCGAATAGACGACCATTTCCGTCAATACGAGGTAAGTTCGTATAATTAGAATTGAGTTTTAATTATATGTATTTGGTTAATATGTATGTATTTGAATTGAGAAAATAAAATTTATCATTATTGAATGCCTAATGATGAAATCTGAACAATACCTAGCCTTGTTTGAACCTTAGGAATTCGTAGGATTCGAGTGACAGGTCACTACGATTATTATTTGGTAGAGATCCTACATGTGTTGTAGACTCACCGTAGCTCGTATGAGCTTACCAATATTTCATCTCGTAAGAGCTTACTGTTCTCAGCTCGTAAGAGCTTATTATTTCTCAACTCATGGAGCTTACTGTTGTCACAACTCAGGAGGAGCTTACCAATCTTAGCTCGAAAGAGCAAATATGATAGGAATTGACGGATTACCAATTAGTACACTTCGTGTGTACCACCCGTGTATCTATTGATATTCTAATTGGTTCAACGAGCGTAATTCTGTTACTGGTTATATTAATGAATTACTGGTTATATGAATGAATTATTGGTTATATGAACGAATTACTAGTTATATGAATGAATTACTGGTTACATGAGTGAATTATTGGTTATATGAATGAATTACTAGTTACATGAATGAATTACTGGTTACATGAACGAATTACGAGTTACATGAATGAATTACTAGTTATATGAACGAATTACTAGTTATATGAATGAATTACGGGTTACATGAATGAATTACCGGTTATATGAATAAATTACTGATTATATGAATGAATTTCAAGTTATATGAATTAAAATGAATTAGTACAAATGTTATGTGAAATATATGAAATTGATGTTATAGGATGAATCAAAGTATGAAGAAAAAGATATAAGTATATGAGCTTGAATGCTTATTGATTTCATCTATGATGACTTGATGATTATATGTACATTGTGGTACTAACCTACTGATATTTTTCATATACTTAGCCATTTGGCAATTCGATTGAATTATGTTATACTTATTTGTTTAATATTGAATAAATGGTAAGTTTAATTCTATATAATACGAGCTTACTAAGCTATAAAGCTTACTTTGTTTCCTTTTCTATGTTTTATAGTGTTTCGAAGGCTCGCTCGCATTGGAAATCGTCGAAGATCGCATCACACTATCCATCTATCGTTTCGGTATTTATAAACTTTGTAACTTTGGTTATATGGCATGTCTAGGCTTTATGGTTACATGATAAGTGTAAGTAAATTTTGGTTAAGGAAGCCTATGTGTTTTGGTATGAAATTAGCCATGTGATTCGGCTTAAATGAGGTATATGTGGAAGTATATAATTATATGAGTATATGACTTATGATGTTTGGTCTATAATTGCTATATGAAAGTCTTGATTGAAAAACGGTAATTTGAGTTGGCTTGTAAATGTTATAAGTATGATATGTGTATAGCCATGTGAGTTGGCTTTATTTGGTCATTTTGATATGTGATGTACAATTGCTTGGAAATGCTTGGTTGAAGCTGGATGAATGCTTAATTATGTCTTGAATTGGTGCCATTTGATTTGGTGTAGGTGTATACAAATTTGGGTGGAAAAATGGCTTGGTAAATAGCCTATTTTTGTCCACACGGGCAGAGACACGGGCGTTTGTCTCAGCCATGTATGACACATGGTTATGTTACACGACCATGTGTCCTCTGGTGTTGAAATTGAATTCAAGTCAGTATGCTCCACACGGGCTCACACACGGGCTTGCGACTTGGCCGTGTGGCATAAGTTAGTATACCCTATAGGTATGGCATTGCCTAGCACACGGGCGTGTATGGCCATTTCGAAGGGCATACGGGCTAGACACAAGGGCATGTGGTCGGCCGTGTGACTCAAGTTAGAGAGTTACACGGGGTCGGACACGGGCTGAGACATGGTCATGTGATCCCATTTCTTATGTCCACAAGGCCTGTGACACGGGCGTGCCTTGTGGCTATGTGAGACACACGGTCTAGACACATGGGCAAGTGTCCCTTGTACTTTGAAATTGTTTATGTTTTCCAAAAATTTTCATAAATGATCGATTTACTCCCGAATCACTTCAAAAGTATGAATTGAGCCTAATAGGCTCATAATAGGGACAATGTGAATGAATGTGAATGATATTTACATTGAACTGATTTATGTATGTGAAATGTATGTGTTAATGTGTTAATAATCTAGTAATGCTGCGTAGCCCTATTCTGGCGACGGATACGGGTTAGGGGTGTTACAATATCATATCAGTGTCATAATTATTTATGTAATTAATTTAAATTAAGTAAGACATAAATATTAAAATTTTATATTATCATTAATTAAAAATAAATTTATTAAATGGTTATTTTATATTTGATTAATTAAATTAGTAAGAGATAAAAAAAATAAAAGAGTTGAAATTCTTGTATAACAATCAAATGAAGTGGTTAATTTTTATAAGAACTCTCTTTTATTTAAGTAATTAACACTATTAAAAGGGGTCATCCCAAGTCATTCTACACAGACAAGTTAAAGAAGCTTAGAAGATCTCTATAGAAATCTCTAAAGAAGCCAACGAACTAGAAGAAATTTTGATAAACACCATATTGTTCTAAAGGATATAATCTTAAAACATGATTTTCTCCTTTACTTAAGGATATATCAATTTGATTTAAATCCTAACCTTACCCCTTAATCAAATTATTAAATACAATATTTAATAAATTTGAAAATTCATATTTATAAAATTAAAATATGCAAAACATATTTTCTTATTTTAATTGAACCCTCTCTATATATATATGAGCATCAAGTATGTACATTTATTATGGTTAATTTTAACATTGTTAAATTAAATTAATTATGAGAACATTTTTTAATCTATTTAACTTTTATGACATGTTACACATAATCCTAACTTTTATTACATTCTAATCGTCCCAACCAAAATGAATGACCTTATAGGATTTTGTAATGTTGGCAGTAACATTAAAACAATTCTATTGTTGCCAAAAGTGAGTGCATCTACCAATGCATCACTGCTACCCAAGTTGTAAGAAGTTGTGGTTCAACATGGACTTCTATGATAATATTATTATGAAGTATATCCCTTTGTCTATTATATCTAAATTGAACACAAGTCATGGAATAATCACACTTGTATAGTTCAATCTCTTATTTCTTAATTCATGAGTAGACTAAGACAAATTAATAAGTGTGATATTTCATATCAACTAATTTTAGCATGGCTTTTCATTTCTAGTCCCACTTCATAAAGAGGCCTGAGATATTTCTCCTATTGTATAGGAGGGAAAAATCTTATATTGATCACTCACATCCCACTACAGAAATTGTGGCACACCCAACATATAATTCTCACTATGAGAAATGTTGTGACTATTACATAATAATCCAAGAAACATTCTTATGGCAAGTCAATCCAATATTTTGTTCTCTAACATATACTTATGTGTTAATTTGCTAACACATATCTATAACAACACTTTTCATTAATCAAGCACATACTAGTATTGATTTATTACTATTTTCCAAGCCCACAATAATACTGTAAAACCCCATACCTGATGATACCCTTTCATCGGGTCCGAGCTATAGAATGCCATATTCATTGCCACCCTATCGTCGGGTCCGAGCTATAGAATGCCATATTCATTGCCGAAACAACTACAATCAAATATGATTCAATTTAACCATTAATTTTAATACTCATTCACAATATGTTATACATTCATTGTCCTATACAAGCTTAGTAAAGCTCTTAAAATGACTCAGGGTTAAATAAGGACCAAATTGTAAATTTATAAATTGTTAGGTTGAAGTTGCGACTTCAAGAGTTCCTGGTTGAGGTGCAAATCATTGACTTAATCTCGTCGCGATGTTAAGGGCCCAACATCAAGACATGACCATCTATTTTCAAATGGTCTAGATGGTACCAATTTTGCAACACCTAAACAATCAAACTTAATTTTCAATTCAACCATTTCAGCAAGGATACATTTCATATATGCATATTTCTAAACCTTAACACCTTATATTCATATAAATTACATAAAACTCATCATTTCAACTTAAACATATATGCTAAGGTCCACAATTCTAACAATTTAACCCATTGATAGAAATACACATATATGCCACAAGTTATACAAGATCTCATTCAATTCAACTCTTTACCAATCTTAATTATATAAACCAACCATTTAGCCATAATAAAATTTACCATTTCTAGCTTTGAATACTAACATGATCACATATTGTGCAAAACTGGCTCAAAACCTAACTACATGCCATTTATCGGAAAAAAAGGAGCTGTACAAGCATTGATGAGTCGAGTGTTGCTTTCTAGATGTTGCATTACTTCTCGTAACCTCGAGATTCACCTATATCTGTACACAGAATAAATAAATCGTACGCTGAGCGATAAAGCTCAGTGGTACTTTCTTGATTCAAGACATAAATGAAGATAATTTACATGTTCAATACTAAATGTCATTCTCATACACCATTTCATTTGATAATCAAACTAAAAATTATATGCCATACTTTCTATTACCAAATATGCAATCATTTCCATTTCAATTTAATATATACATGTATGTACTAATATTTTATTAAAAGTCATTTTCACCCAATGTTTTTTTATCATTTATTTGAAAATTCAATTATCTGTTTTTTGTAACACCCCTAACCCATAACCGCCACCAGAATAGGTTAAGGGTATTACCGAACTTTCAACTCAGTTTAGAATATTCAATCATCAAACATTCATTAAATATCATCTCATTTCAGTGATTATCAATTGTTCATATTCATAGCATGCTTAAATTGAGCATATAAAGCTTAAATCATGCATTCGGGGCTGAATCGGTAACATATAAAAGATTTGGGAAAACTTTGAAAAATTTTCGAACAAGGATCAGACGCCCGTGTGCCCAGGCCGTGTGCCTCACACGGCCACCAGACACGCCCATGTCTCAGGCCGTGTGAAGACAGGGCATACATACTAAGTTAGGTCACACGACCAACCACATGCCCGTGTACCAACCTGTGTGCCACCCACAGCCAGTAGACACGCCTGTGTGTCTAGACTGTGTCAAACCTATAGGGTATATTGACTTAATTTCAAGAGACATTAGTAACCACACGGTAGAGCCACACGCCCATGTGCTTAGTCATGTGGACGAAAAATAGGCTTGTCTTAAGCCACTTTTCCTCACCCAAATTCAATCACCTATAAGCATATATATAACACTATACTCTCATTCAATTTGTCAGCCAAAACAACCATTTCAAAAACACATTATGTGCCATTTAAAAATCCAAGCATCTATACACTCAAATTAATACCATTCGTGCCATCAAACACATACCCAACCAATATGACTTATAAGCCAATATTTGCATATAATCTAATAAAAAATTCAACCTCATAAATATTCAATTTCCAACTACCATTCAAGCAATTTTGATTATATATCCATCACATTTTCAAACCATTTGCATATCTTCATTCCATCAACTACTTGCCAAAACATGCAATATTTAGTACACATATACATAACCAAAATTAGCCAAGTTAAGCTAAATCACATTGCTTAAACACATCAAAACATAGAAGCTTCAATAGCGAAAATAACTTATACATCTCATATAATCAACTAGCCTATACATGCCATATTACCAATTTCAAAGAGTTCAAAAATACCGAATCAACTCTTAGATAGTGTGATGAAATCTTCGATGACTTCCAACCCGAGCAAGCTTTCAAATCACTGTAAAATATGAAAAATAAACAGAGTAAGCTAATAAGCTTAGTAAGTTCGTAAAATTACGGTACTATATATGATTTAACAATTAATTCACCATTTAAAGAAACTTGAATACATATAAACCATCTTCATCCAATTCAATAATTATTACTTTAACAACCATGTAATTCATGTATAATTTATCAACTTCCACTTACATGTCATATGAATTTATCAAATATCGCTTACTTGTCGAGCGTTTCATGTATACCTATACTGATTTGTATCATCATTTCTATTTTTGTACCATCATCTTTTCAATTGAACCAATGAGACTAACATCGAATACTCAATATCTTGCTCACTAAGGACTATATACTTGGCTAGACCATTTATATTTCATGTCACATAAATATTATCTATCTATACGACAACAAAACATGTAATATTCGTACAAATCAATCCAATTCAATTCATCAAATGCCTTTGTTTATAAAACCATCAATGAGTTAGTACCACAATATCCATATTTCATCAAGTCATCATAAGTGAAAACAATAAACATTCTAGCTCAAGCACATATAACTTTCATTTCATACTTTAATTCACCATATATCATCAATACTATGTAATTCACATAAAATTTATATCAATTCATTTCTATTCAGATAACCTATAATTCATTCATATAACAGTAGTTCATCAATAATAATAGTAATTCATTTGTATCTACAGTAATTTATCCATATAAACACATATCTTATTCATATGATCAATAATAGTAGTTATGCCTACTGAACCTATTAGAATCTCGAAGAATACTTGGGAGATACACACTAAGTGTATTAATTGGTAATTCATCAATTCATAATCATTTTTTTGTTTCGAGCCATGATCGGTAAGCTCCTCTTAAGCTGGTAAACAGTAAGATCTATCGAGCTGAAACGATAAGCTCCTAAAAGCTGAAATAGTAAGCTCATAAGAGCTGAAACAGTAACTCATAAGAGCTGAAACAGTAAGCTTATAAGAGCTGAAACAGTAAGCTCATACAAGCTGTGGTGAGTCCGCAACAAATGCAGGAGCTCAACCAAAATGGTAACCCTAGTGACATGTCACTTGTATTCTACGATTTTCTAAAGTTCGAACGGGGCTCGGTATTATCCAACTTCATTATTTAAGCATTCAATGTTAAATTCATATATTTTGTACATCATTTGTAACATTTCACTCTCAATCATATAAATAGTAATTCATTCAGCAACAATATTTCATCCACATAAACAGTACTTCACCCGTATAAACAGTACTTCATCAATATAACATGAATTCATTTATATATCAGTAATTCATATATATATATATCAATAATTCATTTGTACAACCAAAATTAATTTTACACACTTACAAGTATTTAATAGTTCTATTCTGGCTTTACGAACTTACCTCGAGTCGCTCGAATGATAATTATCGGTTATTCGTCCATTTTTCCTTTTTCCCCAATCTAAGCTCAATCTCATCTTATCTTGATCTAATCAGTATATCAAATTTAGCATATTAACTTTCCTTTCTATTTAATTTGACACTTTACACACATTTGGGCAAAATTATGCTTTGCCCCTAAAGTTTCACACTTTTACAATTTAGTCCTTATCACATAAAATTACAAATTCATGTAATTTTTGTACCAGCCTATGCTATAGCTGAATTTTCTTTATTGCCATAACAGCCCATAATTTTCCTTTATTTCACAATTTAACCACAACATTTACATATTTCACAATATAGTCCAAAATTGACATTTTTACTAAAATATACTTAGCAAAACTCATTAATCTAACAACAAAGATTTATTTTCTATCATCAACTATCAAGATACTTAAACATTCATCAATGGCAAAACTTATAAATTTTAACAGTTCAGAAATCGGAGATACGGGCTACCTAGATTACGAATCAACGATCTCAAAAACGTAAAAATCATTAAAAACTGAGCAAAATGCATACCTAATTAGCCAAATGAAGTTGCCGAACCTTTGAAAGCTTAAAAATGGCTTTCTTCCCTTGCAAAATCGGTTGAAAAGATGAACATCACATGTTTTTCTTTTGTTTATTAAAATATAATACCTTTTAATAATTAAATTACCATAAAAACCTAATAAAATAACCTTTATAAACACATATCTTATGTCCATGAAAGTCCACTCACTTAATGGATGGACTAATTACCATTCAAGTACTTATACCTTTTAATTCTATTGTCATTTGGTTCATTTAACTTAGAGAGCTCATATTTTACGCTTTACCCGATTTAGTTTTTTTTACTGAATTAACCACTCAAACGGTAAAATTTCTTTACGAAATTTTCACACAAACATTCTATCATACTGTAAACCTTCATAAAATAATAAAATAAATATTTTGACTTCGGATTGTGTTCCTAAAATCACTATTTCTATTAACCCTAAAAACGGGTTGTTACATTTTTAGTTTATTGACTCATTCATATCCGTTTTGACACCCCTATTCATAGGATGTCTATAGTTCCAATTTGCATATATGCATGTATAACACTAATTCATATCATCATTTTCTATTCAATATCATTTACCAAGTTTATTTTTTGTAATCCCTATTAACCAGACTCGGATTCAAGATAGATACACAGATTATCTAACCAACATATCAATCTAGCGCTGAAGTTCATCTTCAAATAAAATGAAGTAGGAAAACTGGCATACATAGTGTATTCTGGCACACGAAGTGCATACCAGTGCACGGAGCACATCCTGGTAGACGAAGTACATATTGGCACATGAAGCACATCTTGGCACATGAAGTGCATAAACCCATACACAATCTAATCTTATGGCATGCCAACTATATCTGCCTCTGCTCGAATAGTTAATAAGGTACCAATAATACAATTACATATCATATTCAGTTCATTTATCATAGACTCATTTCTTTTCATTATCAATCCATATAAAATACTATTATCAAATTCATATCATCACATATTCAATACATTATTCCATACCATTTCTATTATCAATTCATATTATAAGACATTTATCAATTTATATCATCATTATTTCTATTTCATTCATTTCAGTCCAATTCTCGATATTCAGGCTTTTTTACCCAAATAATAAAAAATAAAATTAATAACTGAAATGGCATGCCCATGAGATTATTTACCAAAACGGTGTGTTTGCTACTATGTTTTGCCAGTTCCGCCTAACATATTGGCGGCGGCGGAATGAAATGTGATGACCTAAAATATTTAGGGACTTGAAATGCAAATTTTCTATTTTGAGTGGCTGTTGAAAAAAAAGTTAAAGGGTTCCACTTGACAGTTCGGTGGCACCAAACTTTAAATAAGGCTAATTGCCTTGTAAACCCTCATTGTTTATTATTTTCTTTTTATTCCCCTTCAACTCACTACATTGTGTTTAAAAAAGCCCTTAACCTATTTTTGTAGTTAAATCAACCCTTAATGTATGATTTTTACTCATAAAAGCCCTTTACTTTAATATTAAAGTAAATATATTTTGAATTTCAAGCTCTTATCTTAATTTCTTGTTGATGCAACAAAAATTATATACACTTTAGCATCAACATAAAATCTAAAAGAGCAATTCAGTATGTCATGTATATAAGCACTCTCAAGAAATTTTAAAATTTTATTTTTATTTAATAAACTATTCTCATCAAATTCACATCAGCATAAAATGTGAATTAGTTTATATTATTTAAATAGTTTTACTTTAATATTAAAATTAAGGGCTTTCATGGGTAAAAATCATAGCTTGAGAGCTTATTTAACTACAAAAATAATATAAGAGCTTGCTTAAACAAAATATACTAGGTGAAGGGCTTTTAGTATATTATCCTTTTGTAACACCCCTAACCCATATCTGTCACCAGAATAAGGTTACAAGGCATTACCAATCAATTCACAACACATAACATACATTTTTCATACATGATTCAAATTCATACAAACATTAATCAAACATAAGCATATTGTCCCTTATAAGGCTCTATGAGGCCTTAGAACACGCTTAGAAGAGGTTTAGGACTAAACTGATCACATTTAAAAATTTTTGAAACTTATAAAATTTTCTAAGTTACAGAGGTCACACAAAGAGCTTGTTTAAACAAAATATACTAGTTTAAGGGATTTTAGTATATTATCCTTCTGTAACACCCCTAACCCGTATCCATCGCCGGAATAGGGTTACGAGGCATTACTGATCAATTCACAGCACATAACATACATTTTTCATATAAGATTCAAAGTCACATAGACAATAATCAAACATAAGCATATTGTCCCTTATAAGGCTCTATGAGGCCTTAGAACATGCTTAGAAAAGGTTTGGGACTAAACCGATCACATTTAAAAATTTTTGAAACTTATAAAATTTTCTAAGTTATAGAGGTAACAGAGAGAGCTTGTTTAAACAAAATATACTAGTTTAAGGATTTTAGTATATTATCATTCTTGTAACACCCCTAACCCGTATCCATTGCCGAAATAGGGCTATGAGGCATTACCGATCAATTCACAGCACATAACATACATTTTTCATACATGATTCAAATTCAAATAAACATTAATCAAACATAAGTATATTGTCCCTTATAAGGCTCTATGAAGCCTTAGAAAATGCTTACAAGAGGTTCGGGACTAAACTGATCACATTTAAAAATTTCTAAAACTTATAAAATTTTCTAAGTTATAGAGGTCACAAGCCCGTGTGAATAGGTTGTGTGACTCACACTGCTTTAGACACGCTCATGTCTTAGGCTGTGTGAAAACAGGGCATACATACTGACTTGTACCACGCGGCTGACTGTAAGCCTGTGTACCGAGTCGTGTAAAAACTAGAGGGTATACTGACTTAGGTCACACGGCCAGTCACACGGCTATGTTTCTAGCCCGTGTGCTTATTCGAAACGGCCTCACACGCTCGTGTCCAGGTCGTGTGCTCAGCCATGCCAAATCTGTAGTGTAACGCCCCAAAAATCTATGTTTTTAATTTTGTATGTTTTGACAAAAAATACATGTTTGCTTCAGTGGTTAAGTACCGTGGGAGGTGTCTGAGAAGTCTTGAGTTCAAACCTTGGCTTGTACAAAAATTTTGCTTCTTACTTAATTAAACCCTATCGCTAGGCAGTAGGTTTCTTAAATAAATATGGGTGTTTTATGTCACAAAGAGCCTATTGGTATTAGAGGTAAGTGGCGTGTTACCTGTGCTAGAGGGTTGAGGTTCGAATTTTGGGGAAGGCAGTGGAGTGTTTTATTTTGCTACTCTTGCCTCGTGAGTAGTTGAGGTTGACAAAACTCTGCCAAGTTGGGAGGAGTTTGAAATAGTGATTGAGGAGATATTGATGGACGGATGTTAGGAGAGATTTGTGGAGGAAATCATGGGAAGTTGAGGGGAGAGGCAGTGTTGTGCCGAAATGGGACTTTGGGCACTCAAGAATTCGGCCTGAGTGGTATGATGCTCATTGTTTTTCGGTTTTGCTTGTTTGTTTTGTTTTCTTTCTCTGCGTGAAGACTGAACGTGTTAGGGGTTGCACTTGGGTTTTCTTTGTTTCATTTGATTCATTTTTTGACAACTAATCTTTGGCCGAACACTTTCTCTTCCCCCTCAATACATTTAAGTTTTATCTTTTGTTGGCCGATTATACCTTCTCCCCTTCTTCGATCCTTTTGTTAACAGTTCCTTTTCGCCTTATCTTGCTATTGAGACTGAAAATCCCATATTCCTCCTCTCTTTTCTTAGACAAACCATTTTCTTTTATCATCTCTTTCTTTTGCCACCCTTTTTCCTTGGCTGAATATTGCTTGTTCTCTCCCTCTCTGTTTTTCGGCTTTTGGAAAACTCTCTTCCCTCTTTGCTTTTTCTCCATCAATTTTCTCCTCTGTTCTTCCTCTTTTCATCCAGTGGGCTTCTGTTAGATGTTCATTGATAGGTAAGTCCCTGCTTTGCTCCTATTGGAATGGTGGAAATGTGCAAGTGTACACAGTCATAACAAGTAATAAAGTGACAAGTAAATGTCGAGTTATCGTACCTACAGGGACTGTAAAAAGAAATATTTATGAATTTAATTTAAAAACACTTTGGTGAGAAAAATAATTTTCGTTTGAAAAGAGTGATTTATAAACTAAGATTTTAAAACTAAATAAACAGTTTAAATAAAATAAAAGAGTTCTAATACACGATTTCAAAAAGATTTAATCAAGATGATATAAATGTGTTGGATTAAGTATATCTTTTTAACTTAGAATTATTAAATTCATGCTTATGCTGTTACGAATAAATTCATGGCAACCCAGTAATTTGCTAACTTATGAACATATTTACCCAATAAAAATCCATTCATCTCTTGTAACATATCCCTATGCCAATTCAACCGACTAAATAGATTTATAAAGGTAAACATGCTATTGCACATACATACTTATTAAATTAAATTATCTCTCGCATATTCCTATTTCGATTCAACCGATTAATTCAACTTAATAAACATGTAAAAGGTTATGTGAAGTAACAAAGTAGCCATACCTTGAAACAATTTAATCACAACAATCTTGCAAATTATGCAAGGCATATGTATCGCCAAATACAATGCTAATTTAATTTCAGCTACCTTAGAAGAATTAAACATGCACTGATTAAGTACTGAGTCCATTAATTGCAATTTCAATCCGTTTAAACAATTAATTCTTTAGTTATCTAAAAAATTTTAATGCCAGATAACCTAAGCATGATTTTACTTAATCAAGCATTTTACTGAGGCCTATAATAGCATAAACACTATTTTAATAATTCAAGTAGGCAAAATATAATCAACCGAACACGAATTAAATTCAAGCTAAATTGATTAAAATAACCATTTCAACAACAATAATATTCATATATATGTTCATCATAAAAACAACAGAAATTAAAAAGATAAGGAACAAGAAGGCAAATCTGGTGTTTCTCCGTGGCTTGACTGATTGCTCCGTTCTTCGTCTCCGTTGTCCTCGCCGGTCAAGGCTTCTACGAACACTTTCTTGCTGCCCAAAATGGCTGAGAAAATACCTCTTTTGCAAGAGGAGAAATCGGCACAAGAGGTATAGGAAAATGAAATGGGAAATGGAGAGAAAAAAGAGTGGGGAGGAGAAGAGAGAATGAGAGAATGTTGTGAAGTGAGGGATGAGAAAAATGATCAGCAAGTGATTGTGGCTGCTAAAAATAGCAAATCCCATCAGCCAAAGAGTGCCCCTATGGCCAGCCACACACATGGCAAGGTTGAAGCTTTCAACCTTGCTAAAAATAGGCTGGGGCAAATATACAAAGCCTAAAATAAAGGTGGGGTTTGAACGAAATTTGGAGGTTTTTCAAGGGCCTTTTCATAAGCATATTTTATCAGCTAATTTTCTGATTTGGGTCAGCCAATGGACGGTTCTGGTCAACCCAATTAGTGGCTGGTTCGGCTCACTCCATTCGGTTCAACTGGTGCGGTTCACTAGGCCCTTTCTCCATAATTAATTAAAATTAATTTATTTAACCTAAATTAAATAGGAAATAAATTAAAATTAATTTAATTATGAATTAATACACATTTCTGGACTGTCTTGGGCTGGAAATTAGTTCGCCTCGATACTCCAAATTGCTTCTCAGTTTTGTTCTTCTCGTAGTGTCCGCCGGGCCATTTTTCGCCCTTTGTGCAATTCCGTCAAAAATAGCCTAAATTAATCAAAATTAACTATAAAATTAATTAAAATTCATCATGTTTATATTTTTAACACAATTTAATTATTTTATAATATTTAATTATTTTTCGACAAGAATTTAATCGGAATAGCATGATTTTAAGCCAAAAAGGGCATGAAAAAATATATAAATTTTTATGTTTCCACCTATCCCCTTTTGACTTTTTCTTTTCCTATATTTATCGTTACTCTCTCCTCTATTTACTGTTTCAGTTCAACCCTCCGTTTTAGTTCTTTGCCGAATTCCCCTCCTTTCTCATTGTGTGATGGTTCATTTGGTTCTAAGAATTTCTTAAGGAGTAAAGGAGTTGTAAGTGATACTGAAGTAGTTGAAACCTTTCTCTCATCACTCGATCAAAGGTAAGTATTTTTGCCTTGAATTCTTGGGTGTAGGCCGAATGCTTTCTCCCCTACTTTTGGGTTCTGTGGTCTTGTAAGTTATGTGGATTTGATCCTCGTATTTAAACAATCCTGTTTAATAAAATCCACTTGTCATACAGATATTCGATAAGGAGTTTGTAATCAACCTTCGTCAGCGGTATAAGTGGGCTAAGCCATATCTGTTTGATCAAGGCAAGAGCTATTGATATTTTGGGTTTTTGTATTAAGAGAGGTTGTTAACCCTATTGTTAATCGACTAATGGAAAGCCTCAATTGAATATAGGGTTGAGCGCTTGTGGGCTTTTCACACGTTTTGCAAACAGGTGTGTAATCACACTGTTACTATCGCAACTTAGCCAAAAGTTGGAGTTATGACATTTGATGCTACTCGAGCGTATGCTCGCTCATGTGTCAATCTGGATGCATGAAATGTGGGCGTTTGGCTGTAGAAGCTGCCATGGGCGATTCCATGGGCTTAGGCTGTTTTGGGCCATGTTGAGAGGAATTGGACTGTGTAGGCCCCACACATGTAAATGACACAAAGGTGGGGAAAATATTGGGCCAGGCTGTGTAGTTCACACGGCCAAGGTCATTTTTGGGCTTTATGGGCCACGCGGGCGTGTGGGACTACATTGGCCCACTTAATGGGCTTTGGGGCCAATTTTCACTGTATGACTATTAAGGTTGCACGGATCACCCAAGATGACTGTGGACCTACTGATGGGTCAGTAAGCATACCTAGACCTCAAACCGATAAAATGACTATTTAGCCTCTATAAGGTAAAATGACTGTTATGCCCTTTTATGATGTATGATCGATTGAGCATGCCATTTGATATATATACGTTTTGCATACATGCATGATTTTATGATATGTTGCATGTGGATGGGTTTATTAACTTTGGAGGAAGTGTACTATACTGTTAAGGTTGCATGGGTCGCCCGGGACGACTGTGGGCCTACTGATGGGTTTTTGGCACTTATGTTACTGGCAGCTTTGCTGCGATACTATTTAGTGCTGCAACTGGTGCTAACTTTCTAAGTGTAGGGATGGGTGGGTGATTTATTCACTACAAGAGTGCAGGGTTGGACAAGAGATGGTGTATAGGGTTGGTTGGGGTAACATGCATTATGCATACATTAAATTAATTTTTGATATTGTTATGGGCTAAGGCCCAAATGATACTGTTATGGTTAAGGCCCAACTGATACTATTACTATGAAGGGTTAGGCCCAGTTTGTTCTATTACAAATTGTCTATACGACTATTTGGGGAATTACACACTGAGTTTTCATAAACTCACCCTTCTATTTTTACTATACAGGTAATCCCCAACCTTAGGTGGATTGGGGCATCGAAAGACTCAGCGGTGGCCACACTACTCGTTAAATTTGATTTTAGTACTTTATAGTTTTTATGGATTTAAATTGGGTTTTTTTTGTTTTTTTTAATAAGGCCTCTTTAAATTTTTAACTGTTAGTTTGGGATTTTAGTTTAATTCATAGCTGCTAGTAGTAGGACGCGGATTTTCAAAACATAAATGCTTTTCAAAATGCCATATCCACGTAAGATAATATAAATGCTTCTGCATTCAAACAATGTTTTAGAGTATGATAATAAACTAGTATAATCAACAAGATTTTTCGTTAAGATCACAAAGAGGTTTAATATAGAACGGGTTTTCAATAAATTCATGTTTTTAAAAAACACTTCAATGTGACACTGCCAGATTTGGCCATAACGTCTAGGCCGAGTTTGGGGTGTTACATTTGGTGGTACCAGAGTCAAGTTACAAAACTCGATTATGGATTGGGTTTGTAAAATTGAAATATTTAAAGTACTGTTTTTAAAAGATTCAAAATATTTTGAAATATTTTGTCAAACATGTGGCACAACCGAGTCTCTAGCGCCGATTCCTTAAGTCTTCTTGAAACTGTTGACAGTTTAAAAAGGAAATCCAATAGATAGAAAATACTAAGACTACTTTAGGTGGTAAATTGTATTGAGATACTTTAGTTAGAGGAAACTGAAAACTGTTGTGAGACTACGATCTGCAAAAAAAAACTCCTAGTTACTGTTTTTCATAAAACATCTTCTAATAAATTACTGGAACTGTAAACTGGTCTGCATAAAATTGGTAAAATAGATGAAGCGTATTTCGATAATGAGCACTAGGGGTACTCGTGGAAGGGGTACAAGAGGCTGTGGAGGTGCTAGGGCTGGGTATTCGTAGTTTGGCCACATGCTTAATGTTGAGGCTATGGAGGCACTGGCTTTACCTGTAACTGAGACGGGGTCATATGACCAAGTGGTTGGGGATGACGCACTGTCCCAAGCTATGCTTCGAATTCTAGAAAGGGTCGCTGGGCCCAATACTGGTAATATGGTCCGTGGGTCGATTATAGAACGACTCCAGTCTAATAGAGCTAAAATCTTTAAGGGTATTGCTAGAGTAGCCCTAATGTGGTTGAATATTGGATTAGGGCCACAGAAAGGATAATGGATGACCTCAATTGTACCCTCGATCAGAAGCTAAAAGGGGTAATGTCTTTGCTACGAGATGAAGCCTATAAGTGGTGGCTTACAGTGAAAGAGGGTACTCAGCCTGACCAGTTAACCTGGGAATTTTTCAAGACTGTATTCCAAAAAAAATATGTGGGCGCTAGTTATGTGGATGCCTGGAGGAGGGAATTTCTGGACGTGACTCAAGGGGATAAATAGTGTTCGTTTCGAGGATGGCCTCAGAGATAGTCTTCGGGTTCTGATAGCTCCACAGAGGGAGCGAGATTTTGCTACTTTAATGGATAAGGCAAATATTGCTGAGGATGTGAAGCGCGTTGAGCCCCAGAACCGTGAGAAGGAAAGATGGAGGAACAAGAGGGATGTAGAGCCCTCCAGTTCCATTCAGAGGCCTAAGAAAAATGCCAGAGTGGATTGGCAGAGTTGGGCCCCTGTTGCTGCTGCTAGATTGTAACCTTGTGCTGATTGTGGGAGATGCCATCAATGTGAGTGCTGGAAAAGGACTGAAGCCTGTTTGAGATGCGAATCGATGGAGCACCATATCAGAGACAGTTAAAGACTTTCCAGATGTGTTTCCCGATGAGCTACCTAGATTGCCTCCAAACCGTAAAGTTGAGTTTAGGATTGAATTCCTACCTTGTACAGCTCCAGTGTCCATCGCCCCTTATAAAATGGCATCGAAGGAGCTTGTGAAACTTAAAGCTCAAATTCAAGAGTTACTGGATCGAGGTTTCATTCGACCTAGTGTATCTTTATGGGGAGCACCGGTGCTATTCATGAAAAAGAAGGATGGGTCTATGCGTATGTGCATAGATTACCAACAATTGAATAAACTAACTATAAAAAATAAGTACCCTTTGTCGAGAATAGACGATCTTTTTGATGAACTTCAAGCACCTTCGGTTTTCTCCAAAATTGATCTCCGTTTTGGGTACCATCAGTTAAGAGTCAAAGAGGCTGATGTATACAAGACAGCGTTTAGAACTCACTATGGGCATTAAGAGTTCTTGGTCATGCCGTTTGGATTGACGAATGCACTAGTGACTTTTATAGATCTAATGAACCGAGTATTTCAACCTTATCTTGATTGATTCGTAGTGGTTTTTATAGATGATATTCTAGTGCATTTGAGAACGGAAGATGAACATGATGCACATTTCTGAGTGGTCCTGTAGACTCTGAAGAAAAAACAACTGTATGCCAAGTTTAGTAAATATGAGTTCTGATTGAGGGAAGTTACTTTTCTGGGTCATGTGGTATCAGCTGAGGGGATTAGGGTTGTTCCTCAGAAAATTAAAGCTGTTCTGGATTGGAATCCACCTAAGATTGTATCTGAGATTTGAAGTTTTCTGGGACTGGCAGGGTATTATAGACGTTTTGTTAAGGGGTTTTCATTGATTTCTACACCTCTGACTAAGTTGTTGCGTAAAGGGGTGCCTTTTGACTTGATAGTTAAACAGCAAGAAAGTTTTGAGAAACTTAAGAAAGTTCTAACTGAGGCCCCTGTTCTAATTCACCTAAAGTCTGGAAAAGAGTTTACTGTATATAGTGATGCTTCACACGTCGGCTTGGGATGTGCATTGATACAAGAGGGTAAGGTGGTAACCTATGCATCTCGACAGCTTAAAGCTCATGAAGTGAATTATCCAACACATGACTTAGAGTTAGTTGCAGTGGTATTCGTACTAAAAATTTGGAGACATTACCTGTATGGTGAGAAGTGTATTATTTATACTGATCACAAGGGTCTCAAATACCTCCTTACTTAGAAGGAGTTAAACCTTAGGCAGCGTAGATGGATTGAGCTACTAAAAGATTATGATTGCATGATTGAATACCATCCTGGAAAAGCCAATGTAGTGGCGACGCACTAAGCCGTAGGGCTATATCTAATCTGAGGGTAATATTTGCTTGCCTAATTCTATTTAATGATAGTAGTCTGTTGGCCAAACTTCAAGTTAAACCCATGTGGATTGAACAGATTAAGGGTAAACAGTTGGTGGATAAAACGCTGGGTCCTTAGTTGTGACAGATTGAGAGTGGGGAAATTTCAAATTTTAGACTGAATAACTAAGGGGTATTGTATTTCTGTGGGAGAGTTTGTGTGTAAGGGATACTAATTTGAGGCAGTCAATACTGTGTGAGGTGCATAGTAGTTCTTATGCTATGCATCCCGGTGGGAATAAAATATACCGAGACCTTCGTGAGTTATATTGGTGGCCAAGTCTTAAAAGTGAAGTTATAAATTTCATGGGTAAATGCCTTACTTGTCAGCAGGTTAAGGCTGAACATCAGTTGCCTTCAGGGTTACTTTAGCCAGTTAAGATTCCGTTGTGGAAGTGAGAGAGTGTGACTATGGACTTTATTAGTGGGTTGCCCCTAACGCCTACTAAGAAGGATTCGGTGTGGGTCATCGTGGACCGATTGACCAAATCTGCCCATTTCATACTAGTTCGTGCTGATTACTCATTGCAGAAGCTGGCTAAACTGTATGTGGCTGAGATTTTGAGACTACATAGGGTACCGGTTTCCATAATATTTGAAAGAGATTCTCGCTTCACGTCTCGATTCGGGGAGAAATTACACGAGGCTTTGGGTACAAGGTTAGACCTCATTATTGCGGTCCATCCTCAGACAGATGGTCAGTCGGAGAGGGTGATCCAAATATTGGAGAACATGGTAAATAGTTGTGTGATAGACTTCCGAGGTAGTTGGGAGGATTATTTGCTATTGGCAGAATTTGCGTATAACAATAGCTATCAGTCTAGCATACAGATGGCACCATACAATGTATTATATGGTCGTAGGTGTTGTACACCTTCGTGTTGGACTGAATTGGGTGAGCGACATGTGTTGGGACTTGAGTTAGTTTCTGATACTGAGGACAAATTTAGACTAATTCGGGATCGACTGAAGGCAGCATCAGATAGAAAAAAGTCATACGCAGATTTGAAGTATAAGGAGATAGAGTATTCCATGGGAGACTTCGTGTTTCTCAAGGTCTCCCCATGGAAGAAGATATTGAGGTTTGGACAGAAGGGCAGGCTAAGAACTACGTTCACTGGGCTTTACCGCATACTGAAATGTGTAAGACTGGTTGCCTATCAGCTTGAGTTACCTCTAGAGTTGGTCCAGATTCACGATGTGTTCCACGTCTCCATGCTAAGGCATTATCGCTCTGATCCCACACATGTTGTCTCGACTGAGGAGATTAAGGTTAGACCGGATCTAACTTTTGAGGAGGAACCAGTTTAGATTCTAGAGTATGACGTAAAGGTGTTAATGAAGAAATCTATACCACTAGTTAAGGTACTTTGGTGTAGTCACAGTTCTGAGGAGGCCACATGGAAACCTGAGGAGGCAATCCGGCAATAATACCCTCATCTGTTTTGACCAAGTAAATTTTAAGGCCGAATTTTTCTTTTAGGGGGTAGAGTTATAACGCCCCAAAATCTATGTTTTTAATTTTGTATGTTTTGACATAAAATGCATGTCTGCTTCAGTGGTTAAGTACCCTAGGAAGTGTCTGAGAAGTCTTGAGCTCAAGCCTTGGCTTGTACAAAAATTTTGCTTCTTACTTAATTAAACCCAATCACTAGGCAGTAGGTTTCTTAAATAAATATGTGTGTTTTATGTCACAAAGAGTCTACTGGTATTGGGGGTAAGTGGCATGTTACCTGTGCTAGAGGGTTGAAGTCTGAATCCTAGAGAAGGCAGTGGAGTGTTTTATTTTGCTGCTCTTACTGCGTAAGTAGTTGAGGTTGACTGAAACTCTGCCAAGTTGGGAGAGTTTGGAATAGTGATTGAGGAGATATTGATGGAAGGATGTTAGGAGGGATTTGTGTAGGAAATCATGGGAAGTTGAGGGGAAAAGTAGTGTTGTGTCGAAATGGGACTTTGGGCACTCAAGAATTCGACCTGAGTGGTATGCTGCTCATTGCTTTTAGGTTTTGCCTATTTGTTTTCTTTCTTTCTCTGCGTGAAGACAGAACATGTTAGGGGTTGCACTCGAGTTTCCTTTTTTTCATTTGATTCATTTTTTGACAATCAATCTTTGGCCTAACACTTTCTCTTCCCCCTCAATACATTAGAGTTTTGTCTTTTGTTGGCCGATTATACCTTCTCCCCTCCTTCGATCCTTTTGTTAACAATTGCCTTTCACCTTTTCTTGCTATTGAGACCGAACATCCCATATTCCTCCTCTCTTTTCTTTAACAAACTATTTTCTTTTATCATCTCTTTCTTTTAGCACCCTTTTTCCTTGGCCGAACATTGCTTGTTCTCTTCCTTTCTGTTTTTTAGCTTTTGGCAAACTCTTTTCCCTTTTTTGCTTTTTCTCTGTCAATTTTCTCCTCTGTTATTCCTTTTTTCCTCTAGCGGGCGTGTGTTGGCTGGTCATTGATAGTAAGTCCTTGCCTTGCTCCTGCCTCCTTCTAGCTTTTTCTTTTACTATATTTATCGTTACAATCTCCTCTGTTTACTATTTTAGTTCAACCCTCATTTTAATTTCTTTCTTGAATTCCCCTCATTTCTCATAGTGTGATGGTTCATTTGGTTCTTAGAATTTCTTGAGGAGTGAAGGAGTTGCAAGTGATACTGAAGTAGTCGAAACCTTTCTCTCATCACTCGATCAAAGGTAAGTATTTTTGCCTTGCATTCTTGGGTGTAGGCTGAATGCTTTCTCCCCTACTTTTGGGTTCTGTGGTTTTGTAAGTTATCATATGTGGATTTGATCCACGTATTTAAACAATCCTGTTTAATAAAATCCGCTTGTAATGTAGATATTTGATAAGGTGTTTGTAATCAACCTTCGTCAGCAGTATAAGTGGGCTAAGCCACATTTTTTCAATCAAGGCAAGTGCTATTGATATTTTGGGTTTTTGTATTAAAAAAGGTTATTAACCTTATTGTCAATCGACTAATGGAAGGCCTCAATTGAATGCAGGGTTGAGCACTCGTGGGCTTTCCACACGTTTCACAAACAGGTGTGTAATCACACTATTACTATCACAACACGGCCAAAAGTCGGAGTTATGACATTTGACGCTACTCAAGCGTGCGCTCGCTCGTGTGGCAGTCTGGATGCATGAAATGTGGGTGTTTGGCTGTAAAGGTTGACATGGGCGATTCCATGGGCTTAGGTCGTTTTGGTCCATATTGAGCCGAATTGGGCCGTGTGGGACCAACGGGTTTGTGGGACCAACGGGTTTGTGGGCCCCACATGTGTAAACCATATGAAGGTGGGGAAAATATTGGGCCAGGCTGTGTAGTTCACACAGCCAAGGTCATTTTTGGACCTTGTGGGCCACACGGGCATGTGGGCCCACATGGGCTCATTTAATGGGCTTTAGGCCCATTTTTCACTGTATGACTGTTAACGCTGCATGGGTCGCCCGAGACAACTATAGACCTACTGATGGGTCGGTAACCATACCTAGACCCCAAACTGATGAAATGACTATTTTGCCCCTATGAGGTAAAATGACTGTTATGCCCTCATATGATGTATGATCGATTGAGCTTGCCATTTGAGATCTATACGTTTTGCATACATGCATGATATTGTGATATGCTGCATGGGGATGGGTTTATTAAATTTGGAGGAGGTGTACTGTACTGTTAAGGTTGCATGGATCTCCCGAAACGACTGTGGACGTACTAATGGCTTTATGCTACTTATATTACTGGTAGCTTTGTTGCGATACTGTTTAGTGTCACAACTGGTGCTAACTTTGTAAGTGTAGGGATAGGTGGGTTATTTATTCCCCACAGGAGTGCAGGGTTGGACAGGAGATCGTGTGCAGGGTTGGTTGGGGTAACATGCATTATGCATACATTATACTGGTTTTTTATATTGTTATGGGCTAAGGCCCAAATGATATTGTTATAGGCTAAGGCCCAACTGATACTGTTACTGTGAAGGGCTTAGCCCAGTTTGTTCTATTGCATGCTGTCTGTATGACTATTTGGGGAATTACACACTGAGTTTTCGTAAACTCATACTTCTGTTTTTACTGTACAGGTAATCCCCAACCTTAGGCGGATTGGTGCATCGGAGGACTCAGCGGTGGCCACACTACTCATTAAATTTGATTTTAGTACTTTGTAGTTTTTATGGATTTAAATTGGGTTTTTTTGTTTTTGTAATAAGGCCTCTTTAAATGTAACACCCAAACCCGGCCTAGACGTTACGGCTGAATTTGGCGATGTCACATTGTAGTGCTTTTTATAAAACTTGATCTTTTTTGAAAACCCACTTTATAATAAAACCTCTTTGTTAATTATAAAATCATGTTAAAACCTTATTATGACTTACTCAAAAATTTGTTAATCACATTCAAATGTCGTTGCACTTAAAAAAAAAACAGTGTTTGTTGCGGAAGCTTAAAAATTGTGTTGCGAAAACTTGACGTTTTGAAAACAGTTAATGTTTTGGAAAATCGCAATCTATTTCTAACAAGTATAGATCATAATAAATAAAATACCAAAATTAAAAACTAGAAAGAAAAACCAGAGGAGCCTTATTACATGAAAAGAATACCCAAACTTAAGTTACTGAAAAACCAGAGGACCCGTGCGACCCTAACAGATCAGTACGAATATACGACTTTAAGCCTTCGATGGGTCCACAGTCGTGTCGTACGAGCCGTGCGACCCTAACAGATCAATACGAATATACGGCTTTAAGCCTTCGGTGGGTCCACAGTCGTCTTGTACAACCCGTGTGACCTTAACAGATCAGTACTTCTTCCATAACAATAACCCAACCCATGCAGCATGTCGTGCATGTATGCAAAACACATAAATATCACATAACATACTCAATAAATCAAACATCAAATAAGGCATAACAGTCATTCTACCCTACAGGGGTATTATGATCATTTTATTTTACAGGGGTACTAAGGTCATTTTACCCTACAGGGGTATTACGGTTATTTTACCCTACGGGGGTAATTCGGCCATTTTACCCTTTGGGGGTAATTCAGTGATTTTACCCTTTGAGGGTAATTCGATCATTTTACCCTACGGGGGTAATTCGGTCATTTTACCCTACGGGGTATTACGATTATTTTATCCTATAAGGGCATTACGGTCATTTTGCCCTACGGGGTAATTCGGTCATTTTACCCTTCGAGGGTAATTCGGTTATTTTACCCTTCGAGGGTAATTTGGTCATTTTACAGTCTTACGCCTATGTTTCGTGGGCTCAATTGACACACGTGCGATCGCACGCTCATGTGGCATCAATCGCCAGTTTCCCAGCTTTTCGGCTTTCGCCGATTTTCAGTCAAGTCAATGTATGTGTACACACTCTTTTGGCTTTTCTACCGATCAACAATTATAGGGTAGTGCTATACACTTGCTTACGAACACTGGCGAAAACCCTTGAGCACCAACCTACGTTCATTCAAACATTCAATCAGTCCTTCCACTATTAGTGTTCATGAACACTAAATTCCCAAATCAATACCACAAGATCCATAAACTTATTTGTTATAACCCTTTTAACTTGCCTTGGTTGATAAAGGTGCCTTAGCCCACTAGCAACGCTGATGACGGTTAACTACAATCTCCTCGCCGAAAATCTGCGTTACAATCAGATTGTTTAATCACATGATTTAAATCCATGAGTACACTTATTGCAACCACAAACCCTCAGACTTGATTACTTGGACCAATTGAACAACTTATCGAATGTAGACAAAGAGTGAGTAGCAGCAGAGATTGACCCACAGAAATACACCCTCAAATCGAAGCACAAGGTGATGCTCCAATCCTTGTGATGGAACATACGGATGCCCCAGAAATGAAAAGAGAACTAAAAGGCCAGGAGAATAAATAGGAAGAAAGCATTCGCCAAAAAGAAGGCTACTTGAGAGAGATCAAGAACACTTACCCACAATTGAAACAACAGAGATGAATAGGCATAATGGAATACTTGGCCGATTTCTAGAAAACAATTATCAAACCTGAAACCTAAAGAAAGAAGAATAAGGGAGAGGAGAGAGGTAATATTCGGCCACTATGAAGAAAAAGAAAGAAAATAAGACGAAAGGAGAAAAGAAAGTAAATAGAGAGGGAGGAAAGAAAGGTGAATTCGGCTAGGATTATGAGAGGAGAAGAGTAGAGGTTCGGCTAAAAGTAAAAATGAGATTGAGAGGGAAAGGCAAGGTTCGGCCTAAAGAAAGGAAATAAAAAGAATGCCCAAAAGCAATTCGGTCACACAGGTAGAGCAAGAAATCGTAAGAGAAGAGACGAAAAGGAAAATTTGGCACATAGGTAAAAGCCGAAACTGGTTTCAACAAAACCAAAACTCGAATTTACACACAGAACAATACCCCAAAACTGAAAGTGTCCACAAATTTCCCCCTAGCTGATTTTCTCTCTCACAATAGTCCAAATTCAGCACAAATTTCCTCTAAATCAAATTCCCTTAACTTCCTCCAAATATCCATCCTCAACAACTCACCAACCACTTATCCAAATCTCCCTTTTTCCTCCTTGAATTCCTGAAAGACTCATTCAAATTCCAACTTGCAGAGTTTCAGTCAATTTCTGCTTCTTACATGGGAGGAATAACAAAATAAATACCTTTTTAAGCAAGGCATGACTCGAACCCAGTCCCTTTTTTGACAAAGAACACGCCACCTACCACTAAGCCACTGGCTCTTCTTGTGTCTTATATTATTCGAAACAATTTAAAAGCCTATAAGCCAATGTCAGAGTTCACTAAAATAAGTAAACCAAAAATTCCGCACACGCCAAGAAGTGAACCTCAGACTTTACAATTACACATCAAGCCACCTTGCCACTAAACCACAAGCTCTCTTTGTGTCATATGTTAACCATAATAATTTATAAAGCCAACATGCTAAAGGCAAGGTTTACTTAAGAGGAAAAACTAAAATTTTCCTAGAGCCTAGATTTGATCCCAAGACTTCTCCAACACCTCTCAGGACCCTTAACCACTGAAGCAGACATTTAATTGTTTCATTTTCTTGCACAATTAAATACTTATGTGCCGCCTCCTTACTGATCCATACTCAATACCCAATACTTCTAGGCCCAAAATTTGGGCGTTACATTAAATTTTTAACTGTTAATTTGGGATTTTAGTTTAATTCATAGCTGCTAGTAGTAGGACACAAATTTTCAAAAGATAAATGTTTTTCAAAACGCCACATCCATGTAAGATAATATAAACACTTCTGCATTCAAACAATGTTTTAGAGTATGATAACAAACTAGTATAATCAACAAGATTTTTCGTTAAGATCACAAAGAGGTTTAATATAGAACGGGTTTTCAATAAATTCATATTTTTGAAAAACACTTCAATGTGACACTGCCAGATTCGACCATAACGTCTAGGTCTGGTTTGGGGTGTTACATTTAGGGTATACTAACTTGTGCTACATGGCCAGTCACATGCCCGTGTGTGAGGCTGTGTGTAGTGCCTGGTCCAATTTGAATTGAACCATCAGGGGACACGACTGAGAGACACGCCTGTGTCTCTACCCGTATGGAGAAAAATAGGCCATTTATAAGGCCAATTTTCCACCCATCACTTACCCTACAAGGACACGTAATATGCACCAAAATAGAGACACAATTTTGCAGCCAATTCAATACTCAAATATGCACATTTTATACCCTAAAATAACAACCAATTCAATACACAATTGCTATACCAAATCACACCAAATATACATGCCAAAATCATCATTTAACCTATTTCAAAGTATACAATTTCTCACCAATTTAACTGCTCAATATCATACCATAAATATGCCATTTCCCATCCATAACATTCCATCATTATTTCACCATGTAAATTATCCATTCAACCATTAAAGCAACCATACCAAAATGACCAATTTCACAAGGCATAACATATTCATCACTTAGCATATATCAACACATACCATAAGTTAAATACATTGCCAACAACTACATCATTCTCAAGCCAAATCACATGGCTAAATCCATAGCACAAAATATACCAAAATGACACTAGCCTATACATGCCATATAACAAATTTACAAGCATCCAAAAGTACTAAATAAACAATCGATAGTGTGACGACGATTTTTGACAATCCCCGAGTCAGAGCTAACTTTGATTCTCTATAAAACAATGAAAGAACACACAAAGTAAGCTTTAAAATCTTAGTAAGCCATGTACAAATAAATTCACTATATGAACAATAACATATCAACTCATATAAGCTAGGCATTGCTAGTCACATATATATTTACCAACCTTTCTCATGAAATTCACATAATTGCATCTAATATCATAACTTACCTTATCTCTCAATATTCATATGAACTTCATACATGCATGTGTAATTTAACTCATTCACACATTCTTTCTCGTATTGAGTTTGCTCGTTAAACCATTTGGAATCGTTAAGGATACTCAAAAACAACATATAGCTCGTACAATGCCATATCCTAGATATGGTCTTACATGTTATCAAGTATCGATGCCAAAAGCCTAGCTATGGTCTTACACGAAATCAGATAATGATGCCAATGTCCCAGACATGGTCTTACACGTAAACACATCTCGTAATCCTAATGTCATGACATTTGTATCCTATACTATTCCTAAGGTTCGTACGGGGCTTTCGGGCATTGTAACTCTGTCGATTCTTGCTCGTTTCCATCTTTTTAGAATTTTATACAATTCAATAATAACTAAACATAAATAACACAATTTAAATACATTTGTTTGCATATGAACTTACTTTGTATTTGGAATGGACGTATTGAGTCGATTATTCAATAACCCTCGTTTTTCCCCGATCTAAATATGATTTCTTTCTTTCTTGATCTATATAAATTCAAATTAACTAATGCAATTACCATATCACTCAATTTCATCCAAAACACACAAATGAGGCATTTTACACATTAGCCCCTATAATTTCACATTTTCGCATTTTAGTCCTTAAATCATAACAACACAAAATTCACATAATTTCAATGTACCCAAGCTTAGCCGAATTACCATAGTACCCCCAGCAGCCCATATTTCACATTTATTTTACATTTCAACCCTTCAAATTTGTAAATTTCACAATTTAATCCCTAGCTTGTATTTTCTTCAAAAATCACTTAATAAAACATGAAAATCTATCATTTATCTATCATTTTTCATCATCAACTATCACAAAGCTAATAGATTCAACAACGGCACCTCACAAAATCATCAGTAATTTTGAAAATTATGGTATGGGCTAGCTAGTACTAGATGCAACAATCTCAAAAACATAAAAATAATTAAAAATCAAGCAAAGAACATACCTTAATCAAGATCAACAAGGGCCGATGATTGTGATGAGATGAAGTAATAAAATCGATCATACCTGGAAACTAACTAATATCATGATAAAAGGCAAGTGCACCTATCGAATAGTAGTATAGCTAGTGGCAAGACTAGAATATCAAATCCAAGGAACTAAAAGTACTAGTAATGACTTCCTTCCTATTATCTAGCCTAAAAATAAAGAGGTGATTTGTGTAAACTAACTAACTCTAAACTACACTAAAGAAACGACAAAGAGTAAATTGGGAGATTGCTTTTGGGAAAAACTAATTGATAAGGGCAGTACCTAAGGAAGAATCCACCTAGACTTCACTTGTTATCTAACTTTGAACCAGATGATTTCTTCATTTGATTTGATCTGGAGAGATCCCTAAATTATGCTAATACCTCCGTCGAGGATAAGAACAACTAATCCTAGGTTGATTAACCGAAATCTCTTTCTAATTAAAACCCCTAGTCTTGCATTAACTCGATCTATCGCTCCTCATATTAGATTTGACTCTAATCCGGCAAATATTCGTCGTCCTATGTCTAGGATTGCGATCAACTCCGCTTAATTGTGTTGGATCTGCTCCTATGCAGGGACTTTTGCTCCTCTACATAAGCACATTCGACTTAAATCAATATCCCAGAAATATCAATTTAAGAATTAAAAACACAATTAAGAACAAATCAAATATTTATCACACAGTTTAGATAACAATAACAAGATCTGTCTTAGGTTTCATCCCCCTTAGATATTTAGGGTTTAGTTCATAATTATAAAAAGAAACATCTCAGAATAAAGAAAATAGCAAAACATAAGAAAACCCAAAGCTCCTGAAAAGATAGAAGGGAGATCCTCTGTCTTGATGTAGATCCTGGCCTCTGAGATAGATCAATCGGCTTTCCTTCAAGTAATCCCTGCCTTTAACTCCCCGTCTTGGCGGGAATAATGTCCCTTCTACTGTACCCCTTTGTAGTTGCCTCCTAGGGTCTTTATATAGAGTTTAGAATGTATTTCTTAGCCCCTAAGTAGCCTTTCCCGAGTGAAATTGAACTTCCACACGATAGGGACACGTCTGTATGCCACGTCCGTGTGAGTCGACTTTGGGCCGTGCTCGAGCCTGTTAATGTGGTACGGCCGTGTGACACGCCCATGTGGTGAACTTTCAGGCCGTGTTGTTTTCACGCCTTAGCCCATTTTCTCCGTTTTCGGCCTGTTTCTTGTTCTTTTCACTCTCCTAAGCTCACCTAAGTATAAAAAAATGAAATAAAAGGATTAGGAGTACCAAATTCCACGAATTCAATGATAATTCATCTAGAAATTAGGCTAAGCATGAGGTAAAAATATCTATAATTTACGGTTTATCAAATACCCCCACACTTAAGCCTTTGCTTGTCTTCAAGCAAAATCTCAACTCACAATTAAAATAATTCTTCTCAACTTATAATCTTTATCAATAATGTTTCAAACTAATCCACAAGTAATCATACAATGAAAATTCAACTAGAAGAAAATTAAAGTCTCAAACACTCTAAGTTGAGAATTTTATCATAGAAACATAGGTTTTCTCCCTTCTCCCCAGTGATTACCTTGAATTCAAAATCAACAAGAGTTGACATCCTCACTAAAGATTCACTCTATCCACTCGAAGTGTTTAGGGTTCAAAAATTAAGCACTCATTAGTCAACATGAAAATTTATTACCATAAGCTTGTAGGAAAATCAAATCTCTACCACTATAGATTGATATGACACATCGATCAAAAAGTCTTTCAATAGTTGTAATGGGGCTTTGGTTAGGGGTGTTGTCACAAGATGAAAAAGAGGGTTAGAATCAAATTTGAACTGAAAAATCATCTAGCTAGAAAAATCTCTATCATTGAAACATACTCCTAGAAATAAAGCCTTTTTGATGACATCGTTTTGGATTCGGAAGCTTATAATAGAAATATGCAAAAATATTGAATTACAACTGAAATATGAATTACAACTGAATTAACTGTATATACACTTTTTTTAAGAACAAATCAAATAACAACAAATTGAATATTTATAAACTTTACAAACTAAAAAAGAGAACAAAGCTAGATAATTATTCAACTCAAATCTCGACAAAAATATGGATCAAAATAATTGACGGGAATTCAACAAAAAAAAGGTTATAGGTTAACATTAAAGGTAAGTCAATGAATAGTTTGTTATGCTCAATGGGGTTCACTGGGGATTAATTTATGGAGGTAGGCTTTTATAGAGTAAGTGGGTTAAACCTAGTTACCTTTATCATTTTGGTATATCAAATCAATGATATGGTCTCGACATGTATAATCGAAGCAAGTTCTAGAATAACAAATCACTATTGACTCACTTAAAGCAATAATAAAAGTGAGCACGAAAGGATGTATGCTCAAAAGGCTCAAAAATCTCACCGGAATTATGGCTTTTGATGTCAATCCTGTGAATTTCAAATTTCAAGATAATACTTAAAATTGGGGAAAACAGCCTAGAAAAATTGTAAATTCTCAAAAATTTCAACTTATCCTGCTTGATTCCCTAATGTCTTAAAGTTTGAATAATCAAAGCATAAGTACCTATGTCTTAATTCTCAACGTATCAATAAAAATCATAAATCAATCAGAATTCATCTTAATAGGTGATTGAGAATAATATAGAGAGTGAAAGTGAGAATTCAAAATTTGAGAACAATACAACAAGTTAGTGGTAAAAATTTTCAGGTGTTTCAAAGATAATACAAAAAATGAAAGTGAGTTTCTCCCCCTCATACTTAAGATATACATTACCCTCAATGTACAAACATACATTAGTAGCAATAGAAGCATAAAATCATAAAATAGGGAGAGAAGTGAAACTCCCTGAAAATTGGATGAATTTCTTGAATTAGAGGTGTGGAAATTTGGAGAAAGGACTACTTGAGGTTCGTGATTCTAGGTAACTGAAGAGAATAAATACAACTGTGTGTAAAATTCATGTATTACTCGATAAGAATTTAGAAATAAGGGGAAAGGGGGGAATATAAAGTAAAGAAAATAAATAATTGAAATTAAAATTTAATTAATAGGGATTTGGCCCCACGGCCATGGCGCACGCCCGTGTGACATGTGGGTTGGTCGTGTGTTTCGTGATCCTATCGGTGCAGCCATGGTTGGTCGGCACGGGCGTGGCCTATACCTGTGTTAATTTCTCTGTTTTGCCTACGACTCATTGGCACGGGCGTGTTGGGACACACGGCCATATAGCACGGTCGTGTCTTTTGGTGTTCACTTCTCCCACGGCTTTGTTTGGAATCACACGCCCGTGTATGAATTGACAAGTTTGGGCACGGTAGTACTGCACGGCCGTGTTTCTAGTCGTGGGGTGTCCACGACCTTAGGCATGCCCGTGGGCATGACCGTGTGGCTCGAAAAACCTACATTCAAAGGGTTAGTTGATGTATTAGAGAGCTTAAATAAAGAATTTTACTACGTTAGTGCTCGGTTTGCCTCTCGAGAAGCGTTTGTTTATAGTCTAAGCTTGACTTTTCTCAAGCTTGTTCAGTCATGACGGTTTGAAGAGTTGAAACTCTCCTATCCTGCTTTCAATTTCATTATCAACATAAGGTTTGAGTTGAGTATGATTTACCTTGAAAGTGCCGAGTGTCTTATGTGTTATCTCGACTGTACCATAAGGAAAGATTTTCATTACTGTGAAGGGAGGTGTGTCACTTGTATGAAGTTTTGCATTCAAAATTCGAGAATCTTCCTCATCTAGGAATACCTTATCCCCTACCTTAAATTGATTCGTTTTTACCTTAGGATCGTCTTGGTGATGCTCTGGGTTGGTGTGGCATATTTTGGGCTTTTCTTGTTGATAGTTCAGCCACTCATCTAGTTCCTCAATCTGGAGCATTCGTTTTTCATGTACGTTTCCCTTGGATGGACTCGTATGTGGTTGGGTCACCCTTATGTGAAGTGTATCCTACAAGGAAGGTTGGATGGTGAGATCATTCTTATTACAAGGACTCGTAACAATATTTTTATCATCAACAATCTTATTCAAGTTTCTGGCTTGTATGTTTCTAGCAATTGCTAAAAAGGGTCGCCCTCAAATTTAGGGTACATTGCTATCCTCATCAATGTCTAAAACAAAAAAGTCAACTGGGAATATAAATTTATCAATTTTTACAAGCACATTTTCAATTATGCCCTTTTGGAAATCTAATGGTTTTATCAGCCAATTGGATGCTTATCTTATTTGTTTAGGTTTCCCAAGACCTAGTTGTTTAAACAATTTATAAGGCATTACATTAATACTAGCCCCTAAATCAGCTAAAGCATTTTTGACGTCTAAACTACCAAGTAAACAAGGAATTGTAAAACTCCCTGGGTCTTTTAGTTTGTTGGGTAACTTATTCTGTAAAATAGCTGAGCACACTGCATTCAGTTCCACATGAGATGTCTCATCTAGCTTTCATTTATTCGTCAGTAGCTCTCTTAAAACTTTAATGGCTTTTGGCATCTGCGAAAGAGCTTCAATAAATGGTAAGTTAATATGTAATTTCTTTAAAAGTTTAAGGAATTTACCGAATTATTCATCTGTATGGTCTTTCCTTAGCGCATTTGGGTATGGGATACGAAGCTTATACTTTTTGACAATTGCTTCTTTGGAACTTACCTCATCCTTACCTTTACTTACCACAGTCTCCTTACATGGCTCTGGGTTGGTTTTGGTTAACCCTTCCTCATTTATTGTATCCACGCCATTAAGTTGCTCCTTAAGGTTAGTCTTGGTGTTGCTTGGTAACCCACCTTGTGGTCTTTCAGAAATTAGCGAGCTAACCTATTTGAGTTTCGAGTCCTTGAATGGATGCTTGATGGTTCTTTAATGCCATTTTAGTGTTCTAGAAACAAGTTTCTGACACGGCAATAAATTTTGTGAGCATCTCTTCAAGGTTCGATTTTTTCTCTTGTTGGAAAGGTGGCTGTTGAAATCCCGGAGGGGGTGGTTGCCTTTGATTTCCTTGTCCTCCCCATGATAAATTTGGTTGGTTCCTTGAACCTGCATTGGAAGTGTTACTATAAGGGTTATTTTGGGATCTAGAATTATTACCCATATAGTTGGCTTGCTTAGTTTCCATGCCATATCCATAGTTAGGATTTTCAGAACAGCTTATGTTTCCTTGAATTGAGTCGCACTGTATCACTGGGTGTACCTGCATAGAACCAACAAAATTATCAATCTTTTTATTAAGGAGTTCTACCTGATTAGAAAGCATGGTGACTGCATCAATATTAAAAATTTTGGCAGCTTTCTATGGCTTTGTTCTCATGACTTGCCACTGATAGTTATTCAGTGACATCTCTTCTATAAACTCGTAAGCTGCTTCTGGTGTTTTATTGTTGATTGTTCCACTGGCAGCTGCATCGATCATTTGTCTCGTCGAAGGATTCAAACCGTTGTGAAAGGTTTGAACTTGTAACCATAGAGGTAACCTATGGTGAGGGCACCTTCTCAATAAGTCCTTGTATCTCTCCAAGCATCGTAAAGTGTTTCTAAATCCATCTGCACAAAAGAAGAGATATCATTCCTCAATTTAGCCATTTTAGCCGGTAGAAAATATTTGACCAAAAATTTTTTGGTCATTTGTTCCCATGTAGTGATAGACCCTCGTGGTAAAGAATTTAACCACTGTTTAGCTTTGTTTCTTAAGGAGAATGGGAATAACCAAAGACAAATGGCATCATCAGAAACGCCATTTATTTTAAATGTGTCGTAGAATTCCAAGAAATTGGCTAAATGAGCGTTAAGATCTTCATCCTGCAAACCATCAAACTGAACAAACTGTTGTATCATCTGAATAGTGCTAGGTTTCAGTTCAAAATTATTTGCAACAATAATAGGCCTAACAATACTAGATTCAATACCAGCCAAATTAGGTTTAGCATAATCATACATAGTATGTGGAGAAGGATTTTGCTCAACAGGATTTGCGGCTATTATAGGAGGTAGCTGATTATCATGATTTGCCTTCATCTCTTCAGCAGGTTCTGGCTCTTCTTCTTGACTTTGTTCTAGATATTGCAAGCTTCTTCTTATCTCTCTACAAGTTCGATGGACTGTAGCTTCTAAATCGTCGTCAAACAATAATGGTCCTCCTAGGTTTCTTCTAGTCATAAACTAAAGGCACCTAAAAGGGAAAAAGAAAAAGAAAATTTTAGTAAATAAAACCTAAAATAAAAATAGGAAATAAATTGCAATAAAAATAAAAAATGGCTACAGTAATAAGAATCGAGTGTTCGTAATATTTCAGTTCCCCGGCAACGGCGCCAAAAACTTGATCGTGATGAGATGAAGTAATAAAATCGATCGTACCTAGAAACTAACTAATATCACAATAAAAGGCAAGTGCACCTATCGAATAGTAGTATAGCTAGTGGCAAGACTGGAATATCGAGTCCAAGGAACTAAAAGTACTAGTCATGACTTCCTTCCTATTATCTAGCCTATAAATAAAAAGGTGATTTGTGTAAACTAACTAACTCTAAACTAAACTGAAGAAACGACAAAGAGTAAATTGGGAGATTGCTTTTGGGAAAAACTAATTGATGAGGGCAATACCTAAGGAAGAATCCACCTAGTCTTCACTTGTTATCTAACTCTGAACCAGATTATTTTTTCATTTGATTTGATCCGGAGAGATCCCTAAATTATGTTAATACCTCCGTCGAGGATAAGAACAACTAATCCTAGGTTGATTAACCGAAATCTCTTTCTAATTAAAACCCCTAGTCTTGCATTAACTCGATCTATCGCTTCTCATATTAGATTTGACTCTAATCCGGTAGATTTTCGTCATCCTATGTTTAGGATTGCAATCAACTCCGCTTAATTGTGTTGGATCCACTCCTATGCAGGGACTTTTGCTCCTCTACATAAGCACATTCGACTTAAATCAATATCCCAGAAATATCAATTTAAGAATTAAAAACACAATTAAGAATAAATCAAATATTTATCACACAGTTCAGATAACAATAAGAAGATCTATCTAAGGTTTCATTCCCCTTAGATATTTGGGGTTTAGTTCATAATTATAAAAAGAAACATCTCAGAATAAAGAAAATAGCAAAATATAAGAAAACCCAAAACTCCTGAAAGGATAGAAGGAAGATCCTCTGTCTTGATGTAGATCCTGGCTTCTGAGATGGATCAAACGGCTTTGCTTCGAGTAATCCCGTACCTTTAACTCCCCGTCTTGGCAGGAATAATGTCCCTTCTACTGTACCCCTTTGTAGTTGCCTCCTAGGGTCTTTATATAGAGTTTATAATGTCTTTCTTAGCCCCTACGTAGCCTTTCCCGAGTAAAATTGAACTTTCTCACAACAGGGACACGCCCGTGTGTCACGCCTGTGTGAGTCGACTTTGGGCCGTGCTCGAGCCTGTTAATGTACACGGCCGTGTGAGATGCCCGTGTGTGAACCTCTAGGCCGTGTTGTTTTCACACCTTGGCCTGTTTTCTCTGTTTTCGGCCCGTTTCTTGTTCTTTTCACTCTCCTAAGCTCACCTAAGTATAAAATATGATATAAAAGGATTAGGAGCACCAAATTCCACGAATTTAATGATAATTCATCCAGAAATTAGGCTAAGCATGAGGTAAAATTATGTATAATTTACGGTTTATCAATCGAACCCTAAATGCTCTCAAATTCTTTTGTTATTTCTTCTAATTCAATTGAAAAGATGAGAATGGTCTAATTTTTCATGTTTGTTTTATTAAATTTTAACTTAATTACTAATTTACCAATTTGCCCTTAATTAAAACATTAATAATACACTTAATGGTTGGCCGTTTATGTCAAATTCCACTACCAATGGTTTAATAACCACATAAGGACTTCATATTTAAATAATCATAGCACATAAGCACTTAATCAATTAGAATGCAACTTTTGCATTTTATGCGATTTAGTTATTTTTTATCAAATTAACCATTTAAATAATAAAATTAGCTCATGAAAATTTTCACACATATATAATCACATGCCGTAAACACCAAAAGTAATATTAAAATAATTTTATGACCTCAAATTTGTGGTTCTAAAACCACTGTTCCGATTTAGCTAAAACCAAGATGTTACAACTTTCCCCCTCTTAGGGATTTTCGTCCCTGAAAATCTTACCAATAAACAGGTTCGAGTATTGTTCTCTCGTAACATCCTCAGGTTCCCACATATCTTCTTCGACACCGTGTCGATGCCATAAGACTTTCAATAATGCAATTTTCTTATTTCCCAGCTCTTTGATCTCACGACTTAAAACTCGAATCGGTTCTTCATGTACGACAAATCTGACTGAATCTCTACTTCGGTCGGGGAAATGACATGTGAAGGATCGAATTGATATCATCAAAGCATCGATACATGAAAATCATTGTGGATTTTCTCTAACTCAATCAGTAATGCTAGCCAATAAGCCATTGGACCTATTCTTTCGATGATTTCATATAACCTGAGGAATCTCAGACTGAATTTGCCTTTACAACTAAAACAAAGTATTTTCTTCCATGGAGACACCTTTAAAAATACTTTATCCCCGATCTGAAACTCAATATCTTTTCGTTTTAAGTCTGCATATGATTTCTGATGATCTGACACTGCTTTCAGACTACCACGAATTACTTTCACTTTCTGCTCAGTCTCTTTAATCAAATCGAGCCCATGAATCTTATTCTCGCTAAGCTCAGTCCAATATAAAGGTGTTCGGCATTTGCGACCATATAAAGCTTCGTAAGGTGCCATTTTAATACTCGATAGAAAGCTTTTATTATACGCAAATTCAATCAACGACAAATACTTTTCCTGCGTACCTTTGAATGCAAGAATGTAACATCGTAACATATCCTCAAGTATCTGAATAATTCGCTCAGATTGACCATCCGTCTGCGGGTCAAATGCTGTACTAAAATGTAGCTTTGTATGTAACAGCCCAAAATTAGGCTTAGCCGGAATAGTGATTTCAAAATCACTTCCCAAGGTTTAAGAAAAAATTTTTTTAGTGTTAATTTATGTGTGTAGTATTTTTATAAAGGCACATGAAAATTTAGGTGAATTAATTTACGCGATCGAAAGCTTAATCGTGGAAAAAGGACTAAATCGCATAAAAGGTAAAAGTTACAAATTACTATTAAACTAAGTCAAATAGCTAGAGAATTGAGATTTGGGGGTTTTAAAGGGCAATTAGACCCTTAAAATTCATGATGGCTGGCCATGAGAAGCAAAGGAGACAAAAAGAAATGAAAAGTCAAAGTGTCAGGTAGTTAGTAACTTGATTGAGAAAAATAATACAAAAATTTGCCTAGCCTTAATTTGTCTTCCTTCTTTCTTATTCATTGTTGAAATATACCAGCAAATAAGGGTTTTAATCTTTCAAAATTTTAGCCATCTTTCATCCTTCCAAGTAAGTCATTCTTAAGGCTTTTCTCGATTATTTTTGCATTTTTGGAACCCTTGTAGCATAAGCTACATTTTGAGGGTGTATTATGCAAAATGGTTGAAAGTTTAGAGATTTACCATGATTGAATAAGTGTTGTTTTCTGGGTTTTTATGGAAGAAAATGAGTCATTTTTGTTAAACAAACAACTTTTGTAAAAAGGTGTTCATGGAAAACACTTAAATTGGACCTAGTTGTGAAGTTGTAAAATAAAGAGTTAGTGTGTGGAATAATAAGAATTTTGGGCTTCCGTAAGAGTGAAAAGAGTTTGGTTAGGATTGGTTAATAAGGAAATTTGACAATAATCGATTTTCGAGCCTAGGGGTAAAATGGTTATTTTGCTATAGTCTAGGATTTTAGATTGCTTAGATTTAATTGGTGATTAAATTAGTGAATTTTTATTGTTATAGATCAAGATTTACCAAATCTGAACCTAGATCGGGGGAAAGCCAACCAAATCGATTAAACCGAATCGTCATCTCCATTTTGTATATCGAGGTAAGTTATAGGTAAATAATGCAACATTACTAGCTGTATGCATGAAATCCTCATTTTATTATAAGATATTGCATTGTGAAAAGAATTATTGATGAAAATGTTTATTCGAGCATAAATTGTTGAATAATGAATTTTTATTCATGAAATGATCAGAACATGCGTAATAGAGCCCGGTTGAACAATTGGAATAGAATTGGATATTCAAGCCATGACATTGGGTAATGTATGTGCTAGTGTAAGATATGTTTAGGACATGCATCGGTTGCATTATGAGAGCCAGTGTAAGACATGTTTGGGACATACATCCTCTTTGAGACGAGAGCTAGTGTAAGATATGTCTGGGACATGCATTAGCCACAGGATGTACAAGCTAGTGTAAGACCTATCTGGGACATGGTGCCAGCTTGTTATGTGTCAGTGTAAGACCTACCTGAGACATGGCATCAACACCGATAGATGAGAGTAGTGTAAGACCTGTCTGGGACATGGCATCGGCTCGATACCCTACGTTGGAGGCCTAATGAATATCTTTTCGTATTCTAAACAGTTCAACGGGAAAAATTCAGAGTTAATGCTGTTGTGAGATATTGTGATGACCTTTACGAGTGGTACAGGTCCCTAAGTGTAATGTATGAAATGTGAGCTCACTAGCATATCGTTTTATTAGTGAAGAATGGAATCGAGTAAGTTATGTTGTAGTTATTCCTTGTAACATGCATGATTTGTGATACAAATGAGAGTTTGTCATGACTTGGTAAATTGTTATGCTTACCTCTCTCCTTTCCATTTTCTTATAGTGCCGCCTAGCTAACTCGTGGATCAAAGTTCGCTGGAGGCTCCGTTCACACTATCATCCCAAGTTCTTGGTATAGTTAGATTTAACATTTTGAGAATATGGCATGTATAGGACTTTATTCTTTTGTCAAGTGACATGTTATTTTGGGCCAAATGTGTTGGCCTGTAATAGAAATTGATTCTTTTTTTTGTAATGCCATGAGAGATGGTTAATATTGAAAGTTGATATATGGAAAAGTTGAGGTTATTCAAGTATGTGTGTACTAGAAGTCAAAATGTGTATGCTTGGTTGAATTGGTATTTATGAATGTGTTGGAATGCCAAATTATGTTTATTGGTTGAGTATAAAAGCCTTGGCATGTTTGGCTATGCATTTGGTCTTGTTTCAGGGTGGCAAAGAGGCTTGGTAAATAGCCTATTTTTGTCCACATGGGTAGACACACGGGCGTCTGTCTAGTCCGTGTGCAATACACGGTCAGCCCACAGGCGTGTGGTTAGGCCGTGTGTCCCCTACATCTTGCATGGATAGAATTAAATGCCCAGTAGTAAACACACGGCTTAGACACGATCGTGTGTCTCAACCATGGGGAGGGCACGGCCAAGTACACGGGCGTGTGCCACGACCGTGCGTCTACTGACGTCAGAAACAGAATGTCAAGGTTTTTGCACACGGGCTGTGACACGGGCGTGTGCCACGACCGTGTGTCTATTGACGTCAGAAACAGAATGTCAAGGTTTTTGCACACGGGCTGTAACACGGGCGTGTCATGACCATGTGGGGGACACGGGCTGAGCACACGGGCACGTGCTAGGCCATGTGAAAACGCCTGTAGGTTCGATGTTAGAAAATAAATCCGCACAGGCGAGGGGCACGGGCGTGTCCCTAGATTGCTTAGGCCGTGTGAAGTACGCGAGCCATTAGCACAGCCATGTCTTGAGGCCACACGGGCATGTGCCCCATTTTTAGTGGAATTTCTTGAAAGTTTTCTAAGTTTCTGAAACGATTCTGGATTGTTTCCAAATTGTGTTTTAGGCTTCGTAGGCCCATATGAAGGACCATATAGCAATGTTTGAAAATTTTTTAAATTGCGATATATGTTAGAGGTTTAAGATTGAATAATTGCATTCGTTTTAGTAAAGTAACGCCTCATATCCTGTTCTGACGTCGAATACGGGTAAGGGGTGTTATATTGTACCCAGTGCATCTTGTAGTTTCTTCCAAAACCACAATGTAAACCTCGGATCGCTATCAGAAGCAATAAAAATGGGTACTTCATGTAATCTCACAAACTAAGAGATATACAACTCGGCTAGCTTATCAAGCGAATAATCCATACATACTGAAATGAAATGAGTTGATTTTGACAATCTGTCAACTACAACCCATATTGCATCCTTCTTTCTTAGAGATAGGGGCAATCCTGACACAAAATCCATCATTATTCTTTCCCATTTCCACTCAGAAATCATAATAGGCTGCAATAAACCTGACAGCACCTGATGCTCAGCTTTAACTTGCTGACAAATTAAACATTTCGATACGAATTCAGAGATATCACGTTTCATACCCGACCACCAGTAGAGTTGTTTCAAGTCATTATGCATTTTCGTACTTCCCGGATGAACAGATAAATGGCTTCTATGTGCTTCATTCAAAACCATCTGAATCAACTCTGAATTTTTTGAAATGCATATTCGGTCTCTAAATCTCAAACAAGCAATCAGAATCAGCTTGAAACTCTGAATCAAGGTTCAAATCACATTAAGCTCGTGTTGCTAACATTTCATTATCAAGTTTCTGAGCTTCACAAATCTTCTGTAAAAACAACGGTCTCACTTTCAATTTAGCTACAATCGAACCATCGTCAGATAGAGCAAACTGAGTATTCATCGCATGTAGAACAAATAAAGATTTCTGACTCAATGCATCAGCAACAACATTTGCTTTTCCCAAATGATAGTCGGTCACCAACTCATAATCTTTTAGTAATTCAAGCCATCTTCGCTGTCGTAAATTTAGATCTTTCTGAGTCATTAAGTATTTCAAACTCTTATGGTCAGAATAAACATGGCACTTTTCACCAAACAAATAATGTCACCAAATTTTTAATGCGAACGTAATTGCTGCTAACTCTAAATCGTACGTCGAGTAATTCTTTTCATGCAGCTTCAACTATCTCGAGGCATAAGCTATCACTTTGCCTTCCTGCATCAAAACACAACCCAGAGCATTTAACGATGCATCACTATAGATCACAAATTCTTTACCCAATTCTGGCTGAACTAACACCGGAGCTTCAGTCAATAGAGCTTTCAACTGATCAAAACTTTTTTGGCATTTATCTGACCACTTAAACTTAACATCTTTTTGAAGTAGTCTCATCATCGTAGTTGCAATCATTGAGAAGCCTTTTAAAAATAATCTATAATAGCCAGCAAGTCCTAGAAAGCTACAGACTTTAGATATATTTCTCGCAACCTTCCAATCCATAATTGTAAAAATCTTGCTTGGGTCGACTCGTATACCCAATGTTGACACTATATGCCTTAGAAAACCAACTTCTCACAACCAAAATTCACACTTGCTCAACTTTGCAAATAACTGCTTAACTCGCAGAGTCTGTAGCGCAATCCTTAGATGCTCGGCATGCTCAGATTCATTCTGGGAATAAATCAAAATGTCATCAACGAATACAACAAAAAATCGATCTAGGTATGGTCTGAAAATCCGGTTCATCAAATCCATAAAGACTGCCAGAGCATTCGTTAGTCCAAAAGACATAACAAAACATTTAGAATGTTCTTACCTAGTTCGAAAAGCAGTTTTTGGCACATCAGTGCTGGAACGTCGGTGCCTCCAAGGCGCAGCGGAAAAAAAATATTCCGGTGATCCAAACCATGGATCCATGTGTAAGGAACGAATCGGGGTGATAAAAGGTTTTGAAATTACCGAAACTTCAATCTGAGTAGACAGCGACTCCTCGGCTACGAGAATACTATTGTGCTATCGAATCCAAGCCACAATCCTTATAATCTCGGCCTCCACTTGATCCACCCAGTTGGCAATGAACGAGAGAAATCCCCAAAACTATTTTCAGAGGTATTTTGCTTTGACGGCTACTAGACTTGTAGCAAAAAATGAGGTTTTATATTTATTCTCTTTTTAGGGTTTTTTCCTCCCTTTCTATATATAAACCCCTTCTTAATTGGTATGTATATATAATGAATTCTTAATTCATTAAGTTTTAATTCGAACATAATAATCATAATAAATAAATATAATAATGTTTTAACCGAAAATTATAATTACATTAACTATAGTAAATATTTCGGTAAACTATATTTATTTAAATTTATATACGAACCAAATTCATATAGTAATAGAATTATGTTCTCCTTATGTGTACAACATCCTTGTACATATAATATGTTCAATATTTGATTGCCTAATTAAATTAATTCTACAATTAATTTAATTCATGTGACAACCAAACACAATACCAACTATGTTGTATTCCGTTCATTTCAACCATAGGGTGTGACCCTGTAGGTTCTTGTAACGTTAGCAGTAATACTAGAACGATTCTAATATTACAAACAATGAGTGGCATCTAGCAATGCATCATTGCTACCTAAGTTCCAAGAAGTCATGATTCGACATAACCTTTTCTTGTGATTAACCTTTCATGCATTAATCCTTAAGTCCTTTATCTCTGGAATGGACACAAGTCATGGAATAGTCACACTTGCATAGTCCATCCCATGTTTCTTGATACCTTGAGTAGACTATGATACACAAATAAGTATGACATCTCATATCAACTTATTTGAGCATGGCCATGCATTTCTAATCTCACTCAATCAAGTGGCCTGATATATTACTCCCATTATGTAGGAGGGACTTATCCTATATTGACCAACCATATCCCTCTACATAGATTGTGGTATATCCAACATCAGTCTTTATAGAACAACCAGTTACGGTGTTCGTTTGACTATATCAAAATATACAACTCACGATGTTGGGATAATGATGATCTCAAGTATGAGGATCATATACATATTAATCACTATGAGTAATGTTGTGACAATTACATAATAATCCAAGAAACATACTCATAGCGGGTCAGTCCAATATGTTGTTCTCTAACACACATTCATGCATTGATTCTGACACTCCATATCAATGACAACTCTTTATGATCAATCAATTACATGTTAGTCTTAATGCATTATTGTTGTCCTAGCCAACAATAACACTTGACTAGGGATCTTTTAAGAATAATCATATTATTCTCAAGACATTATTATAAAACAGTTTATTTATGCACACAGAAAAGAAACTGAAATAATAATGGCAATGCCTTATATTGATAAACATGATAAATCAAGTATGTTATTACAACCATCTCGTGATTGATCTTTGGGCATACTCTTACAATCAGAGTCTTTAACTCGTAACTGATAATAACCCGATCTCATCTTTATTTTTGAAAACACTGTAGCCCCTTTCAATTGATCAAATAAATCATCTATCCATGGCAGAGGATATTTGTTCTATCACTTTATTGAGCTGTCGATAATCGATCCACATTCTCATAGTTCCGTCTTTCTTTTTCACAAACAATACCGGTGCACCCCAGGGAGAAAAACTTGGTCGAGTGAAACCTTTATCTGTCAATTCTTGTAACTGAGCTTTCAACTTTTTTAAATTTTTTGGTGCCATTCTATACGGGGCTATCGATATAGGAGTTGTTCCTGGCACTAACTCAATACCAAATTCAACTTCTCGGATCAGCAGTAATCTTGGTAACTCTTCGGGAAATACATCTGGATACTCACATACCACTGGCACTGATTCAATCTTCTTTTCAGTTACTTTCGTATCAAGCATATAGGCAAAATAAGCTTCACAACCCTTTCTCACATATTTCTAAGCTGATATCGATGAAATGACCACTGGTAACCCATTCAAATCATCTGACTCAATCCAATTAATCTCATTATTCTTACACCTCAGATCAATTATCTTTCGTTTGCAATTTACTATAGCATCATGCAGTGTTAACCAATCCATACCCAGGATTATATCCAATTCGTTGAATGGCAACAATATCAGATCAGCCTAAAAATAGATATCCCAAATCAATAATGGACAGTTCTTGCATATTTTATCAACCAAGACACACTTGCCTAAGGGGTTTGATACTCTAATCACAAATTCAGTAAACTCTATAGGCAAAGTCTTACTGGATACTAAGTTCATACATATATATGAATGAGTTGATCATGGATCTGTCAATGCAATAACATTAGTATCATAAAGAGTGAAAGTACTAGTAATAACATCTGAAGACGAAGCTTCTTCGCGAGTGCGAATAGCGTACACTCTAGCAGGTGCTCAGGCTTCATATCTCACAGCAGAATCTTTAGTCCCATTCTGGCCACTACTCACATTTCTCCTATTTTTGGGTGGTCTTCCTTTAGCTACCTGTTACTTGGCCTCGTATTCTGTATGGTAGCCTACTCAGCCAACTCAGGACAATCATAGATGAAATGATCTAATGACCCACATTTAAAAAAAGCTCGTTCATTTAATCTACAAACACTGGGATGTCGTTTACCACAATATTTGCACTCAGGTCAGTTTGGTCGGGCACTTCCCACGCTAGCTATTGATGTAGCTTGAGCTTTCAAACTCACAAGTGGTCTTTCTCGATCTCGTCTAGAATAACCCATAGTAGCTTTTGCATAGCTATAATCATCTCGAAACTTCTTTGATGTAGAATGAAATGACTTACTTGATGATCCTTTTCTCGAATCTCTAGCTTCCGAATCAGCTTTTCTTTTCTCTTTATTCAATTTTTTAGCTTTGCATGCTCGATCAACAAGCACAACAAACTCTTTTATTTCTAGAATCCTGACTAGCAATCGAATGTTTTCATTCAAGCCATCTTCAAATCTCTTGCACATTATCGCTTCAGTTGAAACACATTCTCATCCATTTCTACTCAATCTCACAAATTCCTATTTATATTTTGTCACAGTCAGGCGACCCTATTTCAACTCGAGGAATTCTTTGCGTTTCTGATCGATAAACCTCTGACTGATGTATTTCTTTCTGAATTCAGTCTGAAAGAACTCCCAGGTATGCCATTCTCTCTAACCATAGATATCAATATGTTTTACCATTGGTAAGTTGTATCTTTCAATAGCGAAACTACACATTTAATGCATTCCTCGGCTATACATGACAACTCTTCAGCCCCATACTTACGAATCTTATCAATATTAGGCTTACTCATCGAATCGGACCAACCATTTGAGGCACAACAGGGATTTGTAGAGGATTAGACGGGGGTGGAGGTTGTTGAACAGCCAGATTCGTTCGAACGAACTCCGTGAACCACTCATTCATGATTTGGAAGAAGGCTTGTTTAGCCTCTCTCTCGTGGCTATTCGTTATCAGCCTAGCATCAACCGGCACTGCCACTTGAGCGGGAGCGGGTGCATTACTTTCTCCATCATTTGCTGTAGCTCATTCAGGATTCATTACTATATGAAAACACATTTTAACTATCAGGAATCATCAAATTATCCTAGTTTATATATATGGCATATACAGCTAGACTCTCACACGCTACGTTAGTCCTAGAATCAACTAAACTGTAGCCTCATACCAATAAAATGTAATACTCCTAACCTGTATCCATAGCTGAAATAGGGTTATGAGGCATTACCAATCAATTCACAACACATAACATACATTTTTCATACATGATTCAAATTCACATAAACATTAATCAAACATAAGCATATTATCCCTTATAAGGCTCTATGAGGCCTTAGAACACGCTTAGAAGAGGTTCACGACTGAGCACATTTAAAAATTTCAAAACTTATAAAATTTTCTAAGTTACAGAGGTCACATTCAAACACATTCCGGACCTAAGCCCTTTTCCAATATCAGAAGCAGTTTGGGCCTTGGCCCTTTTCAGTTTCAGTATCAGATATGCATTAGGGTCATAGCCCATCACTATAAAAGTCATGTATGCAGTAACCACAAACTTGAATCCTACCCACCGGCTTCTAATATGCCATCTCCGTCTATCTTACACTTACTGTGGGGTTTAAAAGACTCACCCATCCCTACACTTACAAGCTATAATGAATGCGGCACATACCAGTATAGCGCAGCTGAGCTGCTAATCCATAGGCTTGAGAGCCTCTCAATATATTTTGCAGCTGAGCTGCCAGTCAATATGCTTAAAGCCTTTCAGTATATTTTGCAGCTAAGCTACCAGTCAATAGGTTTAAAGCCTTTCAGTATACTACCTCCAATATCATCATCCCAACCCCATGCAATTCAAAATACAATATATGATATGCGATTTTCATGATTATCAGTACATACATTCAGATCAGTATACATGAATAATAATAACATGCTCAGTACATTAATCACACAATCTGTTTTAGACATTTAGGGGTCTAAGTAGTGCTTACCAGCCATACAATAGGTTCACAGTCGACTTGGGCGACCCATGCAACCTTAGAATTCAATTTAATAAAAACGGCCTCACATGCCAGTGTGGCCTGCCCATGTGGGCCACACGAGCCCAAATTGGCCTTGGCTGTATGGATCACATGGCCTGGCCAAGAATCTCACATGTCCGTGTAGACTACCCATGTGGACCCACACGCCCGTGTGGCCTACATCGCCCAAATCAGTCTAGCCCGTGTGTTGTACATGGCCTACCTGGCCATCACACGGTCGTGTCCTTCAGGCACGACCTACCACATGGGCAACCACATGCCCATGTAGCGTCGACAGTGAGATTTTTTACTTTCGTTGAAACTTCGTTTTCTGCGTAATCAAGTACACACCTGGTATCAAATCGACGCTAAAGCCACCCTGAGCACTTTAGAACCTAGAAATCGATAATCTAAAACTTAATTTAGATTTAGAACACAACTAAACCGAGGATTAAAGACCCCTGATCACTTACCTCTAATTTTGAGCAATCCCTAACTACGAATCCACATAAGGAAGGTCACAACTCCCACGATTCGTTATTGACAAATTTAAAAACATGATATTAATAGAAAATTCTTAACTTCGTAAACAAAACAATAGAAGAACTTCCCCTTTTTTTTTCAAAAACATAACCCCCTTACCTACCAAACGTGTAATTTGAAAAGAACGAACGCAACCCCTTGATTGTACAAACGGGAATAATGCAAAAAGATGAGAAAATCCAAGGGAAAAAAAACTTTGACAGTAAAAGAAAATGGAGAAATGGCAGAAAGAATGAAGGAGAATGTTTAAAAAGGGAGATAGTTCGAAATTAGGGAAACAAGAGCAGAAAAATCAGAAAATACCCTAGATAATCCCCAAACCCCTAAATTCACTCAATTAACCACCCACAACATCTCCACTACTCAGAATTCCAATTTGGCTTGGACTCCACCATGCCACACACACCCAAACAGCAAAAATAATTCCCTTGCTCACGCAAGAACTCGAACACAAGACCTCCATCGCACAAACACTCCACTTAACCACCAAACCAGTAGGCCCATTCTGTTTATTATTTACAAGCTTTTAATTAAAAGCCTTCTAACCAAATATGGGGCTTTATTCATAAAGATACCAAAATTTGCCCAATTTAAGGCTCGAACTTGGGACCTCTCACACACTTCCAGAATAGTTAACCACTAAAGCATACTAATACTTGTGGTAAATAAGCGAAATAAATAATTTTCAAATTTTGGGGCGCTACAACTCTACCCCCTAAAAGAAAATTTCGTCCTTGAAATTTACCTGATCAGAATAGATAAGGATATTGCTGAGCATCGCATCCTCAAGGTCCTACGTCGCCTCCTCAGTGCTATGATTATGTCATAGCACCTTCACTGGTGGAATAGACTTATTCCTTAAAACATTTACATCACAGTCTAGAATCTGAACCGGCTCCTCCTTAAAAGTTAAGTCTAGCTTAACCTCAATTTCCTTAAAAGGGACAATATGAATAGGATCAGAGTGATAGCGTCTCCACATAGAGACGTGGAACACATCATGAATTCGATTCAACTCTGGAAGTAGCTCCAACTGATAAGCAACTAGTCCCACTCGCTTCAGAATATGGTAAGGTCCATTAAACCTAGGGCTCAGCTTGCCGTTACAACCAAACGTCAAAACCTTCTTCCGTAGTAAGACCTTGAGAAACACGAAGTTCCTCATAGAATACTCGATCTCATGTCTCTTTAGATCTGCATAAGATTTTTTCCTGTCAGAAGCCACTTTCAGTCAATTCCGAATCAATCTAACCTTATCCTCAATCTCAAAAACCAACTGGATGCTCAATTAGAAACTGTTATTATAGGCAAACTTCGCTAATGGTAGATACTCCTCCCAACTGTCTCGAAAATCAATAACACGGCTCCTCAACATATCCTTCAGTATTTGACTCACCCTCTCAATTTGACCATCGGTATGAGGATGGAACGCAATACTGAAGTCCAACATTAAACCCAGAGCCTCATGTAACTTTCCCCAAAATTATGACCTGAAGTGAGGATCCCTATCAAAGATGATCGTAACAGGCACCCTATGCAATGTCACTATCTCTGAAATATAAAGTTTTGTCAGCTTTTACAGAGAATAATCAGTACGAACCAGTATGGAGTGGGCAGGCTTGGTCAATCGATCCATGATGACCCATACTAAAACCTTGTTAGTGGGTGTTAGAGGCAACCCACTAATGTACTCCATAGTTACTCACTCTCATTTCCAAAAGAGGAATTTTAACTGGCTACAGCAAACCCAAAGGTAACTGATGCTCAGCCTTAACTTGCTGGAACGTCAAACATCTAGCCACAAAATCAGTAACCTCTATTTTCAGTTCTGGCCACCAATATAACTCACAGAGGTCTTGGTACATCTTATTTCTGCCAGGATGCATAGCATAAGGGCTACTATCTGTCCACGGAAACACAACACACCCTCAGAATTCAACCCAAATTTTGTAGTGCTACCACTCTCAATTTGTCGGAACCGACGACCTAAAGACTCGTCCTCCAATTGTTTACCCTTAATCTATTCAATCCATGTTGGCTTAACCTGAAGCTTGACTAATAAGCTCCCATCATCAAATAAGCTTAGGCGAGCAACCATCGCCCTCAAATCCGTTATAGCTCCACGGCTCAGTGCATCGGCCACTACATTGGCCTTACCAGGGTGGTATTCAATGGTACAGTCACAATCTTTAAGCAGTTCAATTCATCTACGTTGCCTAAGATTAAGCTCCTTCTGAGTGAGGAGATACTTGAGGCTCTTGTGATCAGTGTAGATGATACACTTCTCACCATATAGATAATACCTTCAGATTTTCAATGCAAATACCACGGTGGCCAACTCCAAATCAGGTGTTGGATAGATCGCCTCATGCATCTTAAGCTGACGAGACACATATGCTACCACCTTTCCATCCTGCATCAACATACATCCCAAACAAACATGTGACGCATCACTATAAATCGTGAACTCTTTCCCAAGTTCAAGCTATATCAGAACAGAAGCCTCAGTCAGTATAGCCTTAAGCTTCTTAAAGCTCTATTACTACGCATTAGTCTAGTCAAATGGTACACCCTTACGTAATAGCTTAGTCATGGGCGCTGTAATAAGTGAGAATCCCTTCACAAATCACCGATAATAACCTGCCAGTCCCAAAAAACTGCGGATCTGTAACACTTTCCTAGGCTGCTTCCACTCTAACATAGCCTCAATCTTTCGAGGATCAACTTGAATTCCCTCTGCAGAAACCACATGACCTAGAAATGTTACCTTATATAACCAGAACTCACACTTGCTAAACTTAGCATAGAGCTGCTTCTCCCTCAAAGTCTGAAGAATAACTCTAAGGTGTTCGTTATGCTCATCCTTAGTCTTCGAGTAAACCAATATATCACTGATGAACACCACCACAAACTAATCCATATAGGGCTAAAATACTCGGTTCATCAAATCTATGAAAGCTGTCGGTGCGTTAGTCAGTTCAAATGGCATTACTAGGAACTCGTAGTGACCATAAAGACTCTTAAATGTTGTCTTATGTACGTCAGCCTCCTTAACCCTCCACTGGTGATACCCATATCGAAGGTCAATCTTGGAAAATGCCAAAGCTCCTCGAAACTAGTCAAAAAGGTCATCTATCCTCGGTAGTGGGTACTTGTTCTTAATGGTCAACTTGTTCAGTTGCAAGTAGTCAATACACAACCGCATGGGTCTATCCTTCTTCTTTACAAACACAATTGGTACTCCCCATGGAGACACACTAGGGTGAATGAACCCATGATCCAATAACTCCTGAATCTGAGCCTTAAGCTCCATAAGCTCTTTTGGTGCCATTTGATAGGGGGCGGTGGACACCAGAGCTGTATTAGGAAGTAGCTCAATCCCAAACTCCAATTCATGATTCAGAGGTAAACTGAGTAACTCCTCAGGATAGACGTTCGGAAAATCTTTTACCGTTCTGATGTCCTTTATTGTATAATCCCTAAAATTAGAAACACTTACATAGGCTAAGAATGCCTCACATCCCTTACGAACCAACTTTTCTGCCACAAATACAGAGATCACATTAGTCAAATAATTACGGTGCTCTCCAATCATGGCTACATCATTATCCTTCTCAGTTCTTAATACGACCCTCTTAGTCGCACAGTCCAAGTTGACACGGTGCTTGACCAACCAATCCATCCCCAGAATAAGATCGAACTCCCTAAATGAAAGCTCCATTAAATCAACCAAGAATACCACCCCTTGAACCTCTAATGGCATATCTTTATATAACTTATTAACCCGTATAGGCTATCCCAATGGACTCAGTACAGTCACCTCACTAGAAGCGTTCTTAAAAAAATCCTCAAATTTCTAGACACAATACTAGTTACATAAGAATGTGTGGAGCCTATGTCTATCAGTGTAAAGTAAGGTACATTAAAATTTAAGAACATACCCGTAATAACATATAAAGCATCTCCATCCTCTCGGCGACATGCAACATATACAAGAGCAGGTTGCCTTGCCTTAGCCTGACTAGTACCTCGGCCTGGTGCTCTCTGTCCATGGCCCATACCATTACCACTCCTAGCCTGTCCATAGCCCTTTGATGGCTACTGAAACCCTCTACGGCTGTGCAGTATTAGTACTCAGAGCTTGCATCTGATCAGGCTTCTGCAGACACTCCCTAATACGATGTTACATTAACCCACACCTCAACCATGCCCCAATCCTCTTCCAAAACTCGCCCTGATGGCGTCTACCACAGTCTTTACATGGTTGCTGTCTAGTAGCAGTAACAGGGGGCCCAGCTCGAACTGGCCCATCAGATCTAGCCTTTTCTTAGGCTTCTGTGTAGAACATGAGGGCTCCGAATCCCTCTTGTTCCTACCCTTCTCTATCACGGTTTTGGCACTCAGCACACTTAACATCCTCGACGATCTTCGCCTTCTCAACTAGTGTAGAAAAATCACACTCCCTCTGCAGAGCTATCAAAACCCTCAGATTATCCCTAAGGCCATCCTCAAAGCAGACACATCGCTTATATTCAGATTCCACCATAGCTCACGCATAGCGGCTTAGTTTCAGAAACTCGGCCTCATACTCGGCCACTAATCAATCTCCATATGTTAGATTTAGAAACTCCCTCCTACGGGCGTCCACATAACTAGCTCCCACATATTTCCCCTGGAAGGCAGTCTTAAAGAACTCCCAGGTCAAACGTTTAGGTTGAGTGCCTTCCTTAACAAAAAGCCACCACTGATACGCCTCATCGTGAAGTAGAGAAATAATACCTTTCAATTTCTATTAAGGGGTAAGATCCAAATCATCCATAATTCTTTTTGTGGCTTCCATCCTATACTCGGCCACGTTTGGGGTGACTACAATGACACCCTTAAAAAGCTCGACTCTATTGGATTAGAGTCGTTCCGTAATCGACCCTCGGCCCTCAAATCTAGTATTGGGCCTAACGACCCTCTCAAGTCTCCTTAGCATAGCTAGGACAATGCGTAGTCCCCAAGTATGTGATGCTGAGACCCAGTCTCAGTAGTCGGCGATACTAGCGTCTCACTCATGTCCAAATGTGGTATGTTACCAGATGACGAGGACTCAGCTCGAGCCCTTCTACAGCCTCTACCATTGCCTCTAGTACCCCATCCATGGATACCTTGTGTGCTCATATGTAATCGAGTTTATCTGTATTAAGAATTTTATTAATTAGTTACAATTCAATATTTATTAACAGATGTTTTATGTAAACAGTTTCAGAAATTCAGAGTTTGTTCTCGTATGTCGCAGTCTTTAACAGTTTACTATAGTTTCAGTCTTACTACAGTTTCAGTGTATACTAACTAGAGTGTTTTCACAGTATAATACCTATAGTAGTTTTAGAACATTTTCAGTTTAAAACATATATTACAATTTCAAAATACTTACAAGATCGGTGCTGGAGACTCATTGTACCACATACTCAGTGAAAGCATTTTCAATCAGTAAAAATTTGACTCCTTAAAAACCAAGTTTTAAAATTCATAATCCACAGCTGAGTTTTGCAAACCTGACCTAGACATTATCGCCGAATCTGGCGATGTCACATGATAGGGTGTTTGAAAACTACGTTGTCGCGATAAAAACCATTCTCGTTTAATTAATTCCTCCTATTAGTTCCAAAACTCGTTTTACTCATTTAATCGATAGTTTTAAAATGTATCTCGTTGTGAAAGCTTTAAAACAAATTAATCAATTGTGTGTTTAGAGAAAACCTTAGCTTTTTAAAAATCGAGTTTTCCTATGACTAGTAGTTATAAATCCATAAAACTAAATAACATCCCAAGTTTAGGCAAAGTCCAAAGGGCCCAAAATTACATAAAAATTTCCCAATAAAAATATAACCATAGGTAATAACATAGAACCATGAAATTTAGAAACCGTGGTCATCGTCAAGTCCTCTGCCGCACCGATCTGTCTAGGTCTGGGAATTACCTGTACATATTAAATAGGAAAGAGTGAGTTTACGTAAACTCAGTGTGTAATCCCCACCGAAAATCAATAACAGTAAATCCCAGAAAATAATCAAACACATTTTGGACCTAAGCCCTTTTTCCAGTATTAGTAGCAGTTTGGGCCTTGGCCATTTTTAGTTTCAGTATCAGATATGCATTAGGGCCGTAGCCCATCACAGTAATAGTCATGTATACAGTAATCACAAAACAAAATCCTACCACTAGCCTCTAATACGCCATCTCCATCCATCCCTACACTTACTGTGGGGTTTAAAACACCCACCCATCCCTACACTTACAAGCTGTACCGAATGAGGCACATACCAATATAACGCAGCTGACCCGCCAGTCATTAGGATGAGAGCCTCTCGGTATATTTTGTAGCTGACCTGCCAGTCAATAGGCTTGAGAGCCTCTCAATATATTTTGCAGCTGAGCTGCTAGTCAATAGGCTTAAAGCCTTTCAGTACACTACCTCCAATATCATCATCCCAACCCCATTCAATGCAACATATAAAAAATGATATGCTATTTTTAGAATATCAATACATACATTCATATCAGTATACATGTATAATAATAACATGCTCAGTATATAAATCACACAATTAGTTTCAGATACTTAGGGGTCTAAGTAGTGTTTACCAAACCTATAGTAGGTTCACAGTTGACTTGGGTGACCCGTGAAACTTTAGAATTCAATTCAACAAAAACGGCCTCAGACGCTCGTATGGCCTGTCCGTATGGGCCTACACACCCGTGTGGCCCACACGGCCCAAATTGGCCTTGGCCATGTGGATCACATGGCATGGCCTAGGATCCTACATACACGTGTGGACTACCCGTGTGTGACAGCCCTAAATTGACCCTAGTCGGGAAGTGGTTTCGGGACCACTAAACCGAGTCGTATAAATAATAGAATGTCAAATTTTACGATTTAAAATATGTGATTATGCATATGTGAATTGTGATGTTTTAATTTGTGCTACTTGATGTGAAATTATTGAAATTGGACTTGTGTGAAAATTTTGAAAATGTGCTAGGTAAATTTTAAATGGCCTTGTATTGTGTGACTTTAAAATACAAGGACTTGCATGTCAAATTGACATTTATTTTTATAATGGCCGGTCATGTGGGGTAGTCCTTGAAATGTATGTATTTTATATATATTTTTATTATATTATAATTATAAATTATATGTTAGTTGGTGGTAAAATAAAACTTAATAAAATAATAAAAGAAAGGTGAAAAGAACAAGGTGATTTCACTTTGTTCTTCATTACTGTGAGTTGAGAGAAAAAAAATATATAAGGGAGGTAGAAGAGAACCAACATTCGGCCATGGTAGCATCAAATTAAGGTAAGTTTTTATATTATTTTGATGAATTGTTGATGAAATTTAGTTGAGAAATAGGCATCAGACATAGCCCATGTATTAAATTTTTGGTTTAGTCACAATTGTTCCATTCGGCCATTGATGGAAAAATAAGAACTTTGAAGCTTTTAAGTCTTAGAGGTAAGAACTGCTTTATAGAGCTCTTGAGAGATGTCTTAAGGTTAATTTTACATGAATTCATGAAAACATGCTCAAATTTTGTAAAGGTTGCTTTGTGTGGTTCTTTAAAAACAAGAGGGAGGCATTCGGCTATGTCCATTTTGCATGAAAGAGATTGGCTTTGAGTTAAGTTTCGATTTAAGAATTTAAATAGTGAATGAGCTTGAAATCTTAAATTTTGATTTATAATTAGTTTTGAAGTACTTGTCGAATTAGTCGAATGGGAATTTGATGAAAACTTTGATTCATGGCATTTTATTTTGTATATCTTAACTATTAAGGATGATAGATCTTATATTAAAATTTTGAATTTGGTAGAACTATGAGCTCACGGCTTTGAATTTGTTTGTATGTATGGGAATTTTATTTTCACGTTGTTGGAGGTGAATCCTTTGAATTTGGCTATAAAATTTGGTTGTTAAGGCCATGTAGAAGAGAACTCATGGTTACGTTCTAAATTAAATGAATTTGGTGCATTCAGTAATTGGGTAGAAATGTAGGAAAAATTACAAGAGCTTGTAATTCATGCTTAGTTGATTAAGGGAGTCTTGAATGGTCGAAAACAAGTGTTACATAATGGTGTGAGCTTCTTATCTTGTTCTTGACCGAGACTCATTTGTGAATTTTGATTTAAGGTAGTACATTAGTTTCGGTCATGATATTAAAATGCAAGCATTAAGAGTTTGATGTTTTGTATTTCATGTTATGGTTGATGGAAGCATAATGTCTAATTAATTGTGGTGTACATGCTTTCGGTTTTATGTTTATGTATGTTTAAGTTAAGTGCTGGTGAGAATACTAGTTGAATATGGCTTGTGATTGTGTAATGACGAAAGCTATGCTATGTTTTATTAGTATGTGCCTAGTGAAATCATTTATAGATTAAAAAGGAACTAGATGAGCTAATAAAAGTTGATAACATGCATAATTAACTCTTGTTGCATTCGGTCAAGAGGAGGAACAATTAAGTTTTGATGAATTTCTAAATTTTTATTCTAGCTCAAGAGCTAAGAGAGCCATACTCGGATAAAGGAAAGTCAAAGGTGGTGGAATAGTCGGTTCGTAGAAAGTTATCGACCAACGAGGTAAGTTTCAAGTATACAATTTTAGTTGTAGTGAGGAATGGTATGGAACATGTGTAAGGATAAAAATAAAAATAATAATAATAATAAGTCACTTCTTTGTGCTTTAGCCGAATGGCTACTAAAAAGATTAAATTCAAAGTATGATTTGGTATATGATATGGTGAAACGTTCATATGAGATGAAATGCATATTGTGTAATATATGTTGCAGCAAGAAGGCATGTATAATGTAAAGGGAGATCAAATTATATGTATGTACCTATAACCGAATGTGTTAATTGAGGTATGAATGAAGTGTGCAATGTGAAAGCTAACGTTATGTAATAAGATGTGTATGAATTCAAAATGAGTTGAAGTATCGTACAATCAGGCTTCGTGCCTAGCAGGCTATATACCGGTGTTATATTCAGGCTTCGTGCCTAGCAGGCTATATGCCGGTGTTACATTCAGGCTTCGTGCCTAGTAGGTTATATGCCGGTGTTACATTCAGGCTTCGTGCCTAGCAGGCTTCATGTCGGTGTTCTGTATTCGGACCCTCGGGTCTAGCAGGCTATAAGCCGGTGACATATTCAAGCTTTAAGCTCAGCAGGCCTTGGGCCGATGATTAAATTCAGATTTCCCAACCTAGCAGACTTAAGGCCGGTGATAAACTATGAAAATAATACCTTCAAGTAATGTGGTAAACTATGTCTGGAAATAAATAATATTTTGAGTTGGTCAGGTATGTACCGGGTACTCCTATCGGAATATGTTTGAAAGAATGATTAGTAACGAGAAATGATATTTATGTGGATAGTGTTATATCTATATGTGTAATTATATGTAGAAATTGTAATCCATTCAATTAATGCGTTATATTTAATGAAGTATGAGATTACATTCCAATGAATAAGTGTTGTGACAAGTGAAAGTGCATGCGGAACTACCCTCTTTCCCATATATATATTCAGCTAAAGGATTTATAAATAGGAATTAAGTTATGTAACAAATGTTGAATAATGATTAGATTTGTTATTTTGATAACTTGAAACTTACTAAGCTTACATTAGCTTACTCCTTTTGCTATGTATACTCTGTTTTATAGATTTCTTTTAAAGCTGCGGCTCGAGGGATTCAAGTCTAAGTCACTCACTCTATCATCGACATATTTTGGTACCTTTGAAGTTTATTTTCTTTGAACAATGGCATGTATAGGTTAAAAATCTTTGTTTTGGAATTGAAGTATATTTTGAATTGTATATATGTAAAGCCATGTGAAAATGGCTTTCCAAGTTGATATATATATATATATATATATAAATTATGCATGTTAATGATTGAGTATGAATGAACATGAAAGAAGTGTACTTAGGATATTAATGTCGTATATGTGTTATGCTTGGTTAAATTAATTAGATGAGAAAGATTGTGGTGGAAATTCTTTGAAACTTATTATACAAATTCGTGATATGATCTGAGACATGATAACCTTTGAACATCATATATGAATTTGAATATTCGGCCATGTGCTAAGATAGGACTTTGTTAAAAATTGTTTATAAAATCTTGCATATGAATGGTAAGCATTAGTTAAAGTGCATTACAAGCTTATTTGATAATTGGTATGTTCACATATGTATTTGGATTAAGAATGCTCCAAACATTTTTCGATTTCTCTTTTGTGCTTTTAAGTGTTTGTTTCGTAATGCCTCTTAACCATCCGTCAATGGTATGGGTTAGGGGTGTTACATTTTATTGGTATCAAAGTTACGGTTTAGTCAGTTCTCGACTAATGTAGCGTGTGTGAATATAGCTATACATGCCATTGTAAGTTAATACGATAGTGTAGTGACTTCTGACTTTAGAAATTGTGATTTTTGTATAGAAATAAATCCCGATCTTGAACGAGCTGTAGCGGATGACGTGGAGAGTGTAGTGCCGGCTCCCGCGTAAGGGACAGCGCCTAATGACTCCCAGCCAAATGCCAGTCATCGAGATGATGACACTGGACAGGTTTTCTATGCGATGATGAGTGATTGGTTCACTCAGTTTATTCGAACAAATCGGGCTGCTCCACAACCCCCGCCCCTAAATACTCCTCTCCCGACATACGTAGCTCCTCCTGTGACTGATCCTCTAAGATCGAGTAGGCTTCCGGTTGACAAGATTAGAAAATATGGGGCTGAAGAGTTCCGGGCTACAGTCAGCGATGATGCTGAACGGGCTGAGTTTTGGCTTGATAATACGATCCGAGTTTTTGATGAATTATCTTGTTCGCCCAAAGAATGTCTGAAGTGTGCTGTATCTCTATTACGTGATTCCGCTTACTATTGGTGGAATACATTGGTCTCTATAGTGCTAAAAGAACGGGTCACTTGGGAGTTCTTCCAAACCAAATTTCCGAAAAAGTGTATCAGTCAGAGATTCATTGATCAAAAACGGAAAGAATTTCTTGAGCTTAAACAGGGACAAATGTCTGTAACTGAATATGAGAGAGAGTTTCTACGACTTAGTAGATATGCTCGTGAGTGTGTATCATCCAAGGCTATCATGTGTAAACGTTTCGAGGATGGGTTAAACAAAGATATCAAGTTGTTAGTCGGTATTTTAGAAATCAAAGAGTTCGTAGTACTTGTCGAGCGAGCTTGTAAAGCCGAAGAGCTCAGTATTGAAAAGAAAAAGGCTGAGGACGGAGTCAGAGAATTCCGTAAAAGATCGTCGGGAAAGTCTCTTCAGCAATCCTCGAAGAAATTTTGAGATGAGTCGAGCAGATCTAAGGCTAATTCAAGTTATTCTAGACAAGATCGTGATCGACCTCCAGTGAGTACGCGAGCCACTTCCATTACTAGTGTAGGCAATGGCCGTGAGGATAGAACAGTTTGCAATAATTGTGGGAAATGGCATCCGGGGAGCTGCAGATTGCATGACCGCTCCTGTTTTAAATGTGGAGCTGCTGATCACTTTATAAAGGATTGTGCAAAACAGGTTGAACGTAACACTACTCCTAATGAGAGGCCTGGTAACACGGCTGTGCGAGGACGACCATCGAAGTGGGGAGGTAATACTAGTGGCAGTCAGAGAGGGACTAGAGACACGGCGGTCAGATCTGAGGCCCGTGCACCTGCCAGGGCTTATGCCATCTGTCATAACCGTCCCTTTTTTGAAAAACGGGGATCGACTTTAAAATTTCAAAAATGGAGTCGCCACCGGCCCTTTTCCAAGGTGTGGTCGGAACACCTCAAGTCAATTTAATAAAACATTTTGATTTATTAAAATGATTTGTTTTTGGTCTACGAAATTTTGAGAAATCGGGTTCGGGAGTCGATTACGTGCGAGGAAGGGTTAGCACCCCCGTCACGCCCAAAATTGGTACCGAATTAATCAAAAATGTCCTTATGTCGAAAATTTTGAAATGCGATTTCTTTTAAAGCATTTGAACGGTTTAAATGGGACGGAAAGATTCTTTCGTTTCAAAGGAATATAGCATCGCATCCAACACGTTAGGACACGATCCTTTACCCTTGAACCTATGGTCGAATCTTATCCCAAAAATTTGTACATTTGAAAATTATAAAAGGGTGTCATCGTATTCGATCTAACCAAAAGAACGAAACCCAACACGTTAGGGCACGCTTTCTCGGATTTTCGAACTGAGGACTTTGCCTTGCTTTTTTTAAAAAAAGGAAGTCGAGTGAAATCAAAAAGGGTATTTGATTGCTTGAACAAACGAAAGAATCGCGGCCCAGCACGTTAGGGCACGATTCTTTCGTATTTCCAAGCATAAAAAGTTGTTTTATTTTCGAGAAATTATCGAGTAAACGATTGCACGTTGGTAAAAATGAAATTATTTAATTTATTCGAGCTAAAAATGATGCATCGGTTAAAGGCTCAAATACAATGGGGTATGAATCATACTAAGAAGCACGAGTATAATTAATGTGGGATAACACAAAAATAATTAACACATAAAATATTAAACAATGCAAAAACCACCACAATACAAAACAATTTCTAAAAAGGATAGATCAACAAACAAATAGTATATGAAAATAACCTTGAATAAATAATTTAGTCAAAGGAGCAAATCCAAATCACGTAAGGTTCGAAAATAATTAAAATATAATAAGTTTTTAAAGTAAGTTATATACATACACATAACTATATTTACGAAGAAATATATATATATAGGTGAACTAAAAAACGATACCTACCTAAGATGATGTAAGAACTAAATATTTATATAATAAAAGATAACTTTATGTAAACGCGAGTGTATAAAAAAATAGACCAAATATACAACTTTTAAACAAAGTATTCGAATGGAAATATAAAATTTGAAATATGTACATTTTAAATGAAACATATGAAGGCCCTTTTCGTTTTAAAATGAGTAATATAAAAAAGTACTTAGAATATATGACATATAAAAACATAATATATGGGTAATAAGTGTGATGTAGAAAATAAAACATGAAATCTACAAAAATATGCGTACATATAAAAGTATTAAAACATATATGGAATGGTATGAAATAATATACAACTATAACATTAAAATTTCTATATAGTCTATACACAATATATGTTTAAAAGAAACATAAATAAATCAATGAATATTGAAAATCTATATACATAATAAGTTTTAAAACGATGAATAAATAAATAAATGTTGAAAATATATAATAAGTACATGAACATTTATATAGGTGAATAATAAGATGACTTTTAATAACAAAGATAACAAGTATAATGTGTTAATAATAATTATAATAATAATAAAAAGTACGAAAAGGGGATGAAATTGAAATTAAGATAAAAGTCAGAGGCTAAATTAGACAATAAAACAGGGCCGAAGGACCCAGGTGTAATGCGCACGCATAGTTTAGGGACTAAAACTGGAAATATACCAGCGCCCGTAGCGCTGCATTTGGGCGCGGACCGGATCGCAACATCGGGCAAATTACGAGAACAAATTAAAAGAAAATAAAATGCACGGAGGGCCCAATTGAACACCAGTGCAAAGAAGGAAGGACCGGTAGCGCAATATCCCATTGCTTGGGAATGCGCGGATCCTGGGTTACCTGGATCGGGTCGCGCGGGTTTGGTGCCCCAAACGGCACCGTTTCACGTTTCTTTAGTGAAACAAAAGAAAAAAAAAAAAAAAAAAAAAAAAAAAATAAGGCAGACATCTGCCACATTTGTTTGTTTTTAAAAAAATCAAGCCCCCTCCCCCGATTCATCTCTCTGTTAGGGTTTAAAACCCCACTGTCGGCGCTGGTCTCGGGTTCATTGGAGGCTTCTCCGGGCCTCGCCACGATTGGTGGCTAGTATCGCGCGCAACAGGGTCCTTTTTGATGACCCGCGACATCGTAAGGGCAACGGAGGGAGATTCTCACTTTGTCGCTCACCGTGGCGGCCAAAGACCGAATCCCCAAGGATTCGGTGACCTTTGAATCGGTGATAAGACTCCGGAGACACACCCCACACCGGTAAACCCTTCTTTCCCCCCTTTAGTTTATTATTCTTAAAGATTGAATGTAAAAGCTAAAGATGAAACAAAGGAAAATAAGCAATCGGCAATCGGAAAGATAGAAGAAAACCTTTTGCTTTTGAAGCGCTTCTGTATTCTCTCGTTAAAAATCGTGAACCCCCTTTACAATTTATGTCTCGGTTCTTTTATAACCGATTTGCAGAAAAAATAAAATGTAAATTACCACAGAGAATTGTTTTTTGTTCCTATTCTCTCTGTTTGCTGCTTGTTTGCGTTTGCTTTTTGCAGGTACGAGAGGTGCGGTGGGAAGGGCCTTGTCGTGGCGCGTACGTGGCTGCCTTTGCTGTTGTTGGTGCGTACGGAGGTCGTACGGTGCTGGAGGCTGAGGGCTGCGGCGCTCTTTGCTGCTAGGGTTTCCGAAGGCTGGCTCGGATTTGGGCCAATCGGGCCATTTAGGGTAGTGGGCTAGGAAAAATGGGTCAATCGGGTATATGTTTTGAGCTTGTACCGGGTTAGTGGTTTTAGGCCCGCATATTTGTAAATGGACTGTCTAACTAATATTTGGTTTTTTATTGTTTAATTTCAATCGGGCCAAAATTGGCCATTACAGCTGCCCCTCTTTGCTCATTGTCGTGTAACGAGAATAGAGCAAAGACCTCCAAAAGGCCAATTTTGCCCATTCTCGCCGAATCTTGGCTTCTTGAGCGCCTTTTAGCTTTGATTAGCCTCATTCCATTCCACTGCATCTTCAGGAGCATGGGACTTGTGGCTTTAGTCTGCTTTGCTTGGTCCAATCTTTGGCTTGCTCCTATAACTTTAGGAAAACCAAATCCGTATCTTTGATCTGCTTCTGCATCTTCAGATAAGCGAAATCTCCAATCTGCTCCCTGTAACTTTAGGTAAGCCACATCTTCAGTCTGCTCCCTACAATGTCAGGGACGCCAGACTCAAATCTTGGATCTGCTCCTGCAACTTCAGGTAAGCGAAATCTTCAATCTGCTCCCTGCAACATCAGGGATGCCAGACTCAAATCTTGGATCTGCTCCTGCAACTTCAGGTAAGCGAAATCTTCAATCTGCTCCCTGCAACATCAGGGATGCCAGACTCAAATCTTGGATCTGCTCCTGCAACTTCAGGTAAGCGAAATCTTCAATCTGCTCCCTGCAACATCAGGGATGCCAGACTCAAATCTTGGATCTGCTCCTGCAACTTCAGGTAAGCGAAATCTTCAGTCTGCTCCCTGCAACATCAGGGATGCCAGACTCAAATCTTCGATCTGCTCCTGCAACTTCAGGTAAGCGAGATCTTCAGAATCGCCGATGTCACTACATCATCCTTTGAGGGATACGACCTGTGGAGTTGGCCTTATGTGTGTATGCCAAATGATTAGGATGTCCTGATCGAAATGAGTCAGATGCTCCTAACTAGATGAATGCTTATGAATGTCATGAGGGTGATCTCTTGTTAAGGCTTAAGGCATCATTGCTCATGGTTCATCAAAGTTCTATTATTGACGCCATTGTGTTTTCTTGCTGTGTCAGTATTTTTGACAGAAGATTTTAAAGGAGTAATCACAATTTGGACTACACCTTTTTGATGTTTTCATCTCTGAACCTCGTTAGTTCTGATTAGTGGCCCTGTTTCGGGTTCTTGTACTATTTAGAGACTTATCAGAGTAATATACAAAACTTCTTTTATGTAAATATTATGTCTGAAATTGTGATTTCAATAAAAATGAAAGAGATTATCCCAATGGGCAAAATGGACTTTTTATTTAGCAAAGCTCAAATGGATTACACAAGATAGTGAATTTGCTAAGGCATATAAGAGGACGAAAAGGTGCCCCAGATATCGCAGTACGAGCTTCACTATTCCAGCTTCTCAAAGGCCCTTTCGAGCTAACTATGTGCTCAAGAGACCCTGTATATTTTGTTGATGCCCTCAGGTGTATCGTTCTCCTTTCTTGCCAATTCAGGAAGGATAAGACTACCACATGTCCCATGTTCAAAATTTTAGTTGCCCATTTTCGGGTTTTCAACTTAAAATCCCCTTTGGTCTCAAAGTGCCCTTTGCGGGTTTTCACCTTGGCCTCTCCATCATTTTTTTTTTTTTTTTTTTTTTTTTTTTTGGATTGGCTTCTTTCCGTCCTTAAGTAAAATACTTTTTGACGGCATCTGAATTCACAGGATTAGGCAAGTCTCTCCCATCCATTTCGGCTAAGATTAGTGCCCCTCCAGAAAAAGCTTTCTTCACCACGTAAGGCCCTTCCCAATTTGGCATCCATTTCCCTCTGAAGTCTTTTTGTATAGGAAGGATCTTTTTCAAGACTAGGTCTCCCTCATTGAATTCCCTCGGGCGGACCTTTTTGTTGTAAGCTCGCATCATTCGTTTTTGGTACATCTGACCATGACGGATAGCCCTTAGTCTTCTTTCTTCAACCAGGTTCAGTTGATCGTATCGAGATTGGATCCATTCTGCTTCATCCAACTTTAGTTCTGACATCACTCGAAGGGATGGGATCTCGACCTCGATTGGCAACACCGCTTCCATTCCGTAGACTAAAGAGAAAGGCGTTGCCCCCGTTGAGGTTCTGACCGACGTCCGATAAGCAAGGAGGGCAAATGGTAACTTCTCATGCCAGTCTTTGTAGGTTTCAGTCATCTTCCCCACAATCCTCTTGATGTTTTTATTAGCCGCTTCCACTGCCCCATTCATTTTCGGGCGGTATGGCGACGAGTTGTGGTGTCTGATCTTGAATTGACTACAGACTTCCGCTATCATGCTATTATTCAAGTTTAATGCGTTGTCAGATATGATCTTCTCTGGCATCCCATACCGGCATATAATCTCCTTCTTCAGAAATTTACTTACTGCCGATTTTGTGACATTGGCATATGAGGCGGCTTCTACCCACTTGGTGAAATAGTCAATAACTACAAAGATGAAACGATGTCCGTTGGACGCTTTTGGCGATATTGGTCCAATCACATCCATGCCCCACATGGAGAAAGGCCATGGAGAAGTCATGACATGCAACGGTGAAGGAGGCGCATGAATTTTGTCCCCATAAATTTGACATTTATGGCATCTCTTGGCATAATTGACACAATCTCCTTCCATTGTGGACCAATAATACCCAAATCTCATGACTTGTCTGGCCATTGTGAAGCCATTAGCGTGTGTTCCACAGATGCCCTCATGGACTTCTTCCAAGATTTTTCTAGCTTCCACAGCGTCTACGCATCTTAGCAATACTTGATCCTTTCCTCTTTTGTATAGGACCTCTCCGTCTAAGACATAGTCGATGGCTAATCTTCTCAGCGTCCTTTTGTCATTCTCGCTTGCGTGGTCAGGATACTCGCGACTCTTTATGTACCGCAATATATCGTGATACCAAGGGTGGTCATCTTTTTCCTCGCTTTCTTCAATATCATAACAGTGAGCCGGAGTTTCATAAATGCTCATTCGGATAGGCTTGACATCTTCTTGCTTGTTCACCCTGATCATGGAAGCCAGGGTAGCCAAAGCGTCGGCCATCTGATTTTCGTCTCGCGGAAGGTAGTGGAAGCTGATGTTATCGATCTCTTTAACTAGTTCGAGGACCAACTTTCGATAACCGATCAACTTGGGGTCCCTGGTCTCCCATTCTCCCTTGAGTTGATATATCACTAACGCAGAATCTCCATACACCTCTAGTATTTTGATCTTGCGCTCTATGGCTGCACGGATACCCATAATACATGCTTCGTATTCTGCCATGTTATTCGTACAATCAAAATCCAACTTACTGGTTAATGGATAATGGTCTCCGCTTGGGGATACTAAAACGGCACCGATTCCATTACCCACGGCATTTGATGCCCCATCGAAGTTTAGTTTCCAAGGGAGTTCTTCCAAAATATCTTCTTCAGTGGAAGCAACGCAGTTCAGGTCCTCATTTGGGAAATCGAAGCTCAAGGGTTCGTAATCTTCTAAAGCTCTACTAGCCAGAAATTCTGCTATCGCACTCCCTTTTACTGCTTTCTGGTGCACATAGACTATGTCAAATTCAGAAAGTAGAATTTGCCATCGGGCCATCCTTCCATTCAAAGCCGTCGACTCGATCATGTATTTTAAGGGGTCGAGTTTTGAGATGAGCCAAGTAGTATGATATAACATATACTGCCTCAGTCTTCGGGTTGTCCAAATCAGGGCGCAACACAATTTCTCTATCAGCGGGTACCTTGTCTCGCATTCCGTAAACTTTTTACTAAGATAGTAAATGGCTTTCTCTTTCCTTCCTGACTCATCATGCTGTCCTAGCACGCATCCCATGGAATTCTTAAATACGGCCAAATACAGTATCAAGGGTCTATCGGGGTTAGGCGGCATCAGCACCGGGGCCTTGGATAAGTACTGTTTGACCTTGTCGAAAGCCTTTTGGCATTCTTCATCCCATACACCTGGGTTGTGCTTTTTGAGGAGACGGAAAACCGGGTCACATTTCTCGGTTAGTTGTGAAATAAACCGAGCGATGTAATTCAGTCTTCCTAGAAATCCTCGAACCTCCTTCTGGGTGCGCGGTGGAGGCAACTCTTGTATGGCTTTCACTTTGTCCGGGTCTATCTCAATTCCTTTCTCGCTAACCACAAATCCGAGCAATTTTCCAGACCTGGCTCCAAATATGCATTTGGCCGGGTTAAGTTTTAATTGAAACTTCCTCAACCTTAAGAACAACTTCCTTAGAACTTGCACGTGCTCCTTCTCTGTCCGAGACTTTGCGATCATATCATCGACGTAGACTTCGATTTCTTTATGCATCATGTCGTGAAACAGGGTTACCATGGCCCTTTGATATGTTGCCCCCGCATTCTTTAGTCCGAATGGCATTACCTTATAGCAAAACGTACCCCACATGGTTACGAATGTGGTCTTCTCCATGTCTTCAGGATGCATCTTGATCTGGTTATATCCCGAAAAGCCGTCCATAAAGGAGAACAGCGAGTATCCTGCGGTGTTGTCTACTAAGGTGTCAATATGAGGCAATGGGAAGTTATCTTTTGGGCTGGCTTTGTTCAAATCTCTGTAGTCCACGCACATTCGTACTTTCCCATCCTTCTTCGGGACAGGGACAATATTGGCTACCCATTCAGAGTATTTCACCACTTTTAAGAATCCGGCATCAAACTGCTTTCTAACTTCTTCTTTTATCTTTAGCAAGACGTCGGGCCTCATCCTTCGGAGTTTTTGCTGAACTGGCTTGCATTCCTCCTTTATAGGGAGTCGGTGCACCACAATGTCAGTGCTCAACCCGGGCATATCTTGGTATGACCATGCGAAGACATCTTTGAATTCTTGGAGTAACTCGATAAGGTCTCGCCTTATTTCTATGGTGACACAAGTCCCGATCTTCACCTCTTGTCCCTCTCCTAGACTCACAATTTCTACTGATTCTTGGTGAGGTAGGATTTGTTTCTCGTCTTGTTCTACCATCTTCAACAAGTCAGGGGATAGGTTGCAACCTTGGTCATCTTCAAAATCCTGAGAATCTCCCATACACATTTCTCTCTCAAAAGGAGACTCTGAGTCACTGGCAGTGTCATTCATATCATTGATATCTAGGGACCTGTTACGCGGATGAAAAGAACCGCACAGAACCAAAAGAATTTAAGAATATTTATCTACATAGTGATCATGGATGAGGAATGAAAGAATACTTCTGTAGGAGAATTTGGAATTAATCGTTTGTATAATATGACTATGAATAAAATTGAAAGAATGAAAGAACCATTTACTCAAAATGATAATAACCGTGCATTTCATTGAAATAACGTTTTTAAACATAGGCCTATTTCACAAAAGATTCTTATCACTCCTAGGCCTAGAATGATAAGTGTGTTTTGGACATTACTCTGAGTTAGTTCTAAAGGCTACAGGAATCTCTTCCATAGTCCAGTTATCCAGAACACTTCCGGGTTCGTAGGGGCAGATGCCCGACAAGTTTCCTCCTTCAGCTTCTTCTTCATATGTGGCGTTAATGTCTAAGTCCTCCAACCTTTCTTCTATGGCTTCCCTTCTTGGCGTATCTTTCTCAGGATGAATGACTCCTCCGGACACAAATGTTTTTGTTATATGGGGGAATATCATTGGCTCCCACTTGACTTCCTCTCCCGTCAAACGCGCTCTTCTTCTTTCTTGCTTCTTTTCCTGCTCCTTTCTCCGCTGCCTTGTATCGGGCCTGAATCCTAAGCCGAAGCGGTTTCTCTTATCCTTCAGTGCTGGTGCCTCAACCCGTCCTTGGAGATGTCTCCCTAGTCCTTTTCCGGGTAGGGCCCCTCTCCCAATCGTCAATTGTAGGCCCATCCTTGTGGTCTTGGATAACTTCGGCATTGGAATCTTGTTTCCCTCGGTAATGAATGTCGCATTGACAAATTCCAGGGACCGAAATGAGCATTCGATGGCTTCCTCATCTGTCTCCAAATAGGGTGCGTTGTTGTTTACTGTTGCGATGATATCTTCTTCGGCATGGATTGTTATTAATCGCCCCTCCGATACTAGCTTCAACTTCTGATGTAATGAAGAGGGCACCGCTCCAGCTGAATGTATCCAGGGCCTTCCTAATAAGCAATTGTATGAGGGCTTGATATCCATGACCAGGAAGTCCACCTCATATGTGTTTGGCCCGATCAGGAGCGGTATTTCGATTCTGCCTATCACTTTCCTTTCTGTACCATCGAAAGCCTTCACTATATTCTGGCAATCCTTCATGTGGGAACTGTCTACGGGTAACCTGTTTAGTGTTGACAGCGGTAGGACATTCAAGGCAGACCCATTGTCGATCAGTACGCCTGGCAGCGTATACCCCTTACAGCGCGTGGTAATATGTAAAGCCTTAGTCGACCCCCTGCCCCCGGGTGGTATCTCGTCGTCATTGAAGAAAATGAAGTTATCTGCGCTTATGTTACTAACTAAGCGGTCTAACTTATTGATGGAGATATCATTAGCAACGTAGGTTTCATTCAAGACCTTCATCAACGCATTGCGATGGACTTCTGAACTCAAGAGTAAGGCCAATATCGAGATACGAGCTGGTTGTTTGCGTAGCTGTTCCACCACATTGTACTCGCTATGCTTTAGGAATTTTAAAAACTCCTTAGCCTGCTCCTCGTTAACTGGCTCATTGATAAGGGGTTCAGGTCTGGTCGCTTGATTGTTCTTCTCGTCCACTGATGGGGCTTTTCCTTTTACAGGTTGTGCCTTCTCACTTGTCGTGTCGTAGCGTTTTCCACTGCGCGTATAGGAGCCTTCATCTTGGTCTTTTCTTGAAGCGTCAACTAGGTTCCTTTCTCCTGGGATCGTCACATTGCAGTCGTAATTCCATGAGACCCTCTTGCTGTCCTTATAGGGGAAGACGGCGGGTCTCTGGATTATGACTCTCGGTGGTACTTGTACTCCTGCTTCATTACTCTTGGGTCTCGATATGATGACCACGGGGTAGTTAACTGTTTGCGCTGTTGATTCTCCTTCCGATGCACATATATCCTCTCCTCTAGGGTTCTTGGTTTCTTCATAAAACTCCATCTCTTTATTATTTATCAAGTCTTGCACGATGGCCCTAAACTCCACACACTCTTGGACTTCGTGCCCTACCTCATCGTGGAACTCGCAGTAGTTTTTCTCCTCTCCATATCCTTCTCTCGAGCCTATTGCGATCAATCCTCTCCGGGCCATCTCTTTCCACACTCGTCTCATCGGGGTTCTGACTTCTGCGATCTCATATTTAATTCTCTTGCTTTCGCTTATCCCGTTCACCCCTTGGTCGGCATGATTGGGGAGCGGGTTTCCCGCTACATTAGGTGTCGTTGGGTCATCCACCCTTACAATCCCCATTTTGAGGAGTCTTTCTACCACTTTCTTGAATGCGGTGCAGTTTTCGATCGAGTGTCCGGTAATTCCCGCGTGGTACTCGCATTGGGCGTTTGCGTCATACCACTTGGGGTACGGGGGTTGTATTGGTTTTAGGTAGAAAGGGGCCACTACACGGGCATTGAACAGGCTTTGGTATAGTTCCTTATATGTCATGGGTATAGGGGTGAACTGCGGTCTTTCCGTGTTAGATTCTTGCCTCACGGTGCTGGTGGTCACTGTTTTTGGTTGGTTTACGGTGAGTGACTTAGATTGGCCCTTACTGAATGTGCTCGTGTTGCTCACTTCGTTATCTCTCTTTCTCGGGGCCGATCTCTTGGTGCTTTCCCCGACTTCGATTTTACCGCTTCTTACAGCATTCTCGATCATCTCACCCGTCATCACTATATCAGAGAAGTCCTTAGTGGCACTTCCCAACATATGCGTGATAAAAGGGGCTTTCAGCGTGTTGATGAAGAGCATCGTAGTTTCTTTTTCTAAAAGCGGCGGCTGAACTTGTATGGCAACTTCTCTCCACCTTTGCGCATACTGTCTAAAACTTTCGTTAGATCTTTTCTCCATATTCTGGAGAGTAATCCTATCGGGGGTCATGTCCGTCACGTGACTGTATTGTCTCATAAACGCTTGAGCCAGATCCTTCCATGAGTTGATCGTAGCACGGTTCAGCTGGTTATACCACTTAGAGGCCGCTCCAGTTAGACTGTCTTGAAAACAGTGTATTAACAACTGATCGTTGTTAACATATCCCGTCATCCGCCTGCAAAACATAGTTATGTGAGCTTCAGGGCAGCTCGTTCCGTTGTACTTTTCAAATTCAGGCATTTTGAACTTGGGAGGGAGGACCAAGTCTGGGACCAGGCTCAAGTCTTTAGCATCGATCCCGTGATGGCTATCAGCGCTTTCTAAAGCTCTAAATTTTTCTTCCAGCCACTTGCAGCGTTCCTCCAATTGCTTTTGGGAATCTATCCTCGCCTTCTCCTCTTCTGCGACCTCGTCCAAATCGGGCACTGGTGGGTTAGGATTAGAGCCCGAGCCGGCTTGGAAATTTGTTGGTATGGAGGCTCCGGTCTGAATCTGTTGGGGTAGAATTGCAATAGACGGCCTTTGGATATTAATCTCAGGTTGCACCGGCACGTGTGTCGGAGTGAAGCCAGGAGGGTATTGAGGGTCTTCATTAACTTCCTCAATATTGCCGATGGGATTTTTTCCTTTATCCGCTCTTCCAATCAGTAATTGGGACAACTGACCCATCATCTCCCTTTGGGATTCCATCATTTGCTCTTTTATCTCTCGCTGAATCCTAGCGAGCCGCTCTTCCATCTGTGACTGTATCTGTTCCTGCATGTCCTTTTGCATTTGCTCCAATTTCTCGAGTCTTTTATCCATTGACTTTTTTCTTGTACCGTAGGGGTGCGTAGTAGGTTGGTTTGTGTTGGTTTCCAGATTACTGAAATATTTTAGTTAATTAATTAGAAACCTTTTATGGCCTTTAATGCATAATGATGCGATGCAAATGCATGAATGCAAAGAAGGCGTCAATTCTGATTCAATTCCTTTTAGAAAACTTCACTAGAAAACAAAGTTCTCATACAATAAAACGGATTACAGATAAGGTTTTGCCCTAACGCCTAAAGTCTTAATTCTTGCAAGCAGTGATGCTAGTTCTTGTCCCCGGCCTGATCCTTGCTCGTACATCACACTTAACGCATCAGCTTGTATCGCCAAAGTCTGCAGATGCTCGGCTACATCCCGGATTTGAGCCACAGCCTCTCCTATAAAGTAATCTCTGTCCCTAACCTGGCCTTGCGAATGGTGAAGCTGTTCCTTCCAACGCCCTTCATTGTTTTGCAAGAGTTCAACCCGCATCTCACAATTTTGCAAAGCTGTTTCTAATTGCTCCATTCTTCCTTTCATCTCCTCGATCTTGTGTAGACTCGCCTTTAGTTCTATGACAGAATTACGACTTCTATGCTGGTGAAGGGACTTTTCGAGTTCCGCCACTCTAGCCTCTAATTCACTCTTCTCATTCTGACTTTCTGACAAGCCTTTTTCTAAAATCTCGTTTCGCGCTCGAGCTTGGTGAAATCTTCTTTCCCATCTATCGGCTCTATTTCTTTCTTCCTGAATTTCTTGCTGCCACTGTTCAGACGTTTTTCCCAATCCGGCGTTTCGCATTGATCGACGCATCTTCTTGTAGTATGCCTTTAATCCATCTAGATCTTCTTCGGCTTTACTCTTCCCTTTTCTCAATTTTTCAGCTTCCATCTTTTGGACGTCCACATCTAGTCTCAGATTCATTTTCTCCTCTTCTAACTGCTCGATCCTCTTTCCCAGCTTAGAATTTTTCTTTTCGAAGTCTTGCCTTATGATCTCTAGCTCCGTCGGGACCACTCGCAGACACTCTTCTAGTGATCGAGCACCCTCCAAATTCATCCCGGGGATGTTGTCATTAACGCGTCTAGCAAACCATCCACTGTATTCTGGAGTCGTACTTGGGCCCGTGTCTACTCTCTTCATTCGGATAGTCTTCTTCCAAGCATCTGTCATCTCTCGAATCTTTTTCTTGTAATTATCTCCCTTGTATGAGAATTCATATTGAGCGAGCCCGTATGTTGCCGGGACAAACTGCTTGGCATTGTATTGCCTCAGTGCAAGCAAAGGGGCGTATCCGACGGCTCCCCAAATTCCTGGCAATGGCACCCAATCAAAAGTCTCACATCGATAAAGGATCTGGTTGGGGATCATCCATGGAGCTCTCCACTCGACATCGTTCTCTTGAAGGTTTTGAAGAATTTCTATCCACCCTTCTTCTGAGACGTCATCTCTTCTTTGCGTAGCTGCCTCTTCTTTCAACGGAGAATAATTCTTCAGGAAGACTTGGTAGGAGGGTTTGCTTATCTTCCAAAAATGGCCGTGAAACCATACCATCAGTAGCTGTGCACACCCGACAAATCTGCCTTCACCTATCCTTCGACACGTACTTAGTGATCTGAATGTTTCCGCCAAAATCGATGGGACAGGTGTGACTTGCTTATCAAGTCGATCAAATAAGTCTGCGACCGCCTCATCGATATGTCTTAAGGCTTTAGGGAAGAGTACCAGTCCATAGATGCTTAATGCGAAGACATCGACTTTCTTTTTCATATCCGGGTGTGTTAAGACCAAGTCCCTCAAACTCGCCCAAGGAATACATTTTCCGTCACCTTTTTGCTGAATTCTAACCGTAACCCATTGCTCGCTCATCCCAGTAACTTTCATCAGTTTCTTCACAAAGGTCGGGACATTAGCAACTCTGACATAAGCCTTGTCACCTTGGACATTCGGACAACGGAGGAGGGCCGCATACTCTTCTATAGTGGGTACCAAATCTACCTTCCCAAAAGTGAAACAGCTATAGGCGGGATTCCAAAATTGCGTCATAGCCCGGAACAAATGTTTGTCCACTTTTATGCCGAGCAGGTGAGGTAGATCACCATAATTACGGTAGAAAAGTTGTTTAGTCTCATTACCCCAATGAGCCCATATGTCTCGCAACTCCTGAAGTTCATTCTGTGTTACACTAATGCGGGTGAAGTCCCACAACTCCGACGTGTATCCCTCAGCTAGACTGTCCCCTTTTTCTAGCTGGAGCTCCTCGGACCATTTACGGATTTCTGCACTGTCCTCCACTTTATCACGAAAATCGTTTTCCATGTCAAACTTTCTAATTTAGCAATCGAATTTGGATTGACACCCCCTTCAAGAATGCAATGTAAGACAAAATACAAACGGTCAGTAACACGCATAAAAAATAGTATAAGGCAAACAAAAACAAAAAAAAACAATTGAACACCTATTTAGGTGGCCTCTAAGGTTCGGGATGGCTCTACCTAGGATAGGCTCCTAAAGTTCACTATATGAGGTTCTCGTTCTAAGGAAAAGGTACCTGAACCCGCAGATTCCTCGATCATCACCCATTATAGGCTCATATTGATCAAGTTCGGTTCAGGGGGATACATTTCCCTATGGCCATGCGGAGGTGAAAACCTCACGAAACACATAGGTACGGATGTATCCCGGAAACGATCCGCTAGCCCGTGCGGAGGTGAAAACCTCACGAAGGCCTAGTGTCTCACTCCCACTTACAGGTGTGACCACATCGGTCATGCAATGCAATGCGGAAAATATTTTGCTCAACATAGCACTCGCAAACAAATGCAGCAAAGAAATGATGATTTTTCAAGTTATTTTGCAAATAAGGACAAAATTGATTTACGGCCTGACTCTCTCGACGTCCCCAGTGGAGTCGCCAAGCTGTCATAACCGTCCCTTTTTTGAAAAACGGGGATCGACTTTAAAATTTCAAAAATGGAGTCGCCACCGGCCCTTTTCCAAGGTGTGGTCGGAACACCTCAAGTCAATTTAATAAAACATTTTGATTTATTAAAATGATTTGTTTTTGGTCTACGAAATTTTGAGAAATCGGGTTCGGGAGTCGATTACGTGCGAGGAAGGGTTAGCACCCCCGTCACGCCCAAAATTGGTACCGAATTAATCAAAAATGTCCTTATGTCGAAAATTTTGAAATGCGATTTCTTTTAAAGCATTTGAACGGTTTAAATGGGACGGAAAGATTCTTTCGTTTCAAAGGAATATAGCATCGCATCCAACACGTTAGGACACGATCCTTTACCCTTGAACCTATGGTCGAATCTTATCCCAAAAATTTGTACATTTGAAAATTATAAAAGGGTGTCATCGTATTCGATCTAACCAAAAGAACGAAACCCAACACGTTAGGGCACGCTTTCTCGGATTTTCGAACTGAGGACTTTGCCTTGCTTTTTTTAAAAAAAGGAAGTCGAGTGAAATCAAAAAGGGTATTTGATTGCTTGAACAAACGAAAGAATCGCGGCCCAGCACGTTAGGGCACGATTCTTTCGTATTTCCAAGCATAAAAAGTTGTTTTATTTTCGAGAAATTATCGAGTAAACGATTGCACGTTGGTAAAAATGAAATTATTTAATTTATTCGAGCTAAAAATGATGCATCGGTTAAAGGCTCAAATACAATGGGGTATGAATCATACTAAGAAGCACGAGTATAATTAATGTGGGATAACACAAAAATAATTAACACATAAAATATTAAACAATGCAAAAACCACCACAATACAAAACAATTTCTAAAAAGGATAGATCAACAAACAAATAGTATATGAAAATAACCTTGAATAAATAATTTAGTCAAAGGAGCAAATCCAAATCACGTAAGGTTCGAAAATAATTAAAATATAATAAGTTTTTAAAGTAAGTTATATACATACACATAACTATATTTACGAAGAAATATATATATATAGGTGAACTAAAAAACGATACCTACCTAAGATGATGTAAGAACTAAATATTTATATAATAAAAGATAACTTTATGTAAACGCGAGTGTATAAAAAAATAGACCAAATATACAACTTTTAAACAAAGTATTCGAATGGAAATATAAAATTTGAAATATGTACATTTTAAATGAAACATATGAAGGCCCTTTTCGTTTTAAAATGAGTAATATAAAAAAGTACTTAGAATATATGACATATAAAAACATAATATATGGGTAATAAGTGTGATGTAGAAAATAAAACATGAAATCTACAAAAATATGCGTACATATAAAAGTATTAAAACATATATGGAATGGTATGAAATAATATACAACTATAACATTAAAATTTCTATATAGTCTATACACAATATATGTTTAAAAGAAACATAAATAAATCAATGAATATTGAAAATCTATATACATAATAAGTTTTAAAACGATGAATAAATAAATAAATGTTGAAAATATATAATAAGTACATGAACATTTATATAGGTGAATAATAAGATGACTTTTAATAACAAAGATAACAAGTATAATGTGTTAATAATAATTATAATAATAATAAAAAGTACGAAAAGGGGATGAAATTGAAATTAAGATAAAAGTCAGAGGCTAAATTAGACAATAAAACAGGGCCGAAGGACCCAGGTGTAATGCGCACGCATAGTTTAGGGACTAAAACTGGAAATATACCAGCGCCCGTAGCGCTGCATTTGGGCGCGGACCGGATCGCAACATCGGGCAAATTACGAGAACAAATTAAAAGAAAATAAAATGCACGGAGGGCCCAATTGAACACCAGTGCAAAGAAGGAAGGACCGGTAGCGCAATATCCCATTGCTTGGGAATGCGCGGATCCTGGGTTACCTGGATCGGGTCGCGCGGGTTTGGTGCCCCAAACGGCACCGTTTCACGTTTCTTTAGTGAAACAAAAGAAAAAAAAAAAAAAAAAAAAAAAAAAAAATAAGGCAGACATCTGCCACATTTGTTTGTTTTTAAAAAAATCAAGCCCCCTCCCCCGATTCATCTCTCTGTTAGGGTTTAAAACCCCACTGTCGGCGCTGGTCTCGGGTTCATTGGAGGTTTCTCCGGGCCTCGCCACGATTGGTGGCTAGTATCGCGCGCAACAGGGTCCTTTTTGATGACCCGCGACATCGTAAGGGCAACGGGGGGAGATTCTCACTTTGTCGCTCACCGTGGCGGCCAAAGACCGAATCCCCAAGGATTCGGTGACCTTTGAATCGGTGATAAGACTCCGGAGACACACCCCACACCGGTAAACCCTTCTTTCCCCCCTTTAGTTTATTATTCTTAAAGATTGAATGTAAAAGCTAAAGATGAAACAAAGGAAAATAAGCAATCGGCAATCGGAAAGATAGAAGAAAACCTTTTGCTTTTGAAGCGCTTCTGTATTCTCTCGTTAAAAATCGTGAACCCCCTTTACAATTTATGTCTCGGTTCTTTTATAACCGATTTGCAGAAAAAATAAAATGTAAATTACCACAGAGAATTGTTTTTTGTTCCTATTCTCTCTGTTTGCTGCTTGTTTGCGTTTGCTTTTTGCAGGTACGAGAGGTGCGGTGGGAAGGGCCTTGTCGTGGCGCGTACGTGGCTGCCTTTGCTGTTGTTGGTGCGTACGGAGGTCGTACGGTGCTGGAGGCTGAGGGCTGCGGCGCTCTTTGCTGCTAGGGTTTCCGAAGGCTGGCTCGGATTTGGGCCAATCGGGCCATTTAGGGTAGTGGGCTAGGAAAAATGGGTCAATCGGGTATATGTTTTGAGCTTGTACCGGGTTAGTGGTTTTAGGCCCGCATATTTGTAAATGGACTGTCTAACTAATATTTGGTTTTTTATTGTTTAATTTCAATCGGGCCAAAATTGGCCATTACACCATCCGTGCCCGTGAAGAGGTTTCTTCCCCTGACGTTATTACCGGTATTTTCACTCTCTTCGACACTGATGTTATAGCTCTGATTGATCCCGGTTCAACCCATTCATATGTGTGTGAAACTTTAGCATCCAGTAAGACTCTACCTATTGAGTCTACTAAGTTCGTAATCTGAGTATCAAACCCTCTGGGTCGATGTGTGTTTGTCGATAAAGTGTGTAAGAAATGCCCCTTAATGATTCGAGACATTTGTTTTCCAGCTGACTTGATGCTATTACCGTTTGATGAATTTGATATTATTCTCGGGATGGATTGGTTGACTGCGCATGACGCAGTAGTGAATTGCAAGTGGAAGATCATTGATTTGCGATGCTCGAATAATAAAATAATTCGGGTTGAGTCATCTGATTTGAATGGGTTGCTAACTGTAATATCTTCAATGCAAGCTCAGAATTATGTAAAAAGGGGGTGTGAGGCATATCTCGCATATGTGATTGATAGTAAAGAGTCAGAAAAGAAGCTTGAGTCGGTGCCAGTAGTTTGTGAATATTCGGATGTTTTTCCCGAAGAATTGCCGGGATTACCACCTGTCCGTGAAGTAGAGTTTGGCATTGAACTTCTACCTGGAACAGCTCCAATTTCAATAGCTCCGTATCATATGGCACCAACCGAATAAAAAGAATTGAAAGTTCAGTTGCAAGAATTGATGGATAAAGGTTTCGCTCGACCAAGTTTTTCACCTTGGGGTGCGCCGGCGTTATTCGTGAAAAAGAAAGACGGAACGATGAGATTGTGCATCGACTATCGTCAATTAAATAAAGTGACAATAAAGAAAAAATATCTGTTATCGCGCATTGATGATTTGTTCGATCAGCTGAAAGGAGCCTCAGCATTCTCGAAGATAGATTTGAGATCGGGTTATTACCAGCTGCGAGTCAGAGACTTAGATGTGCCAAAAACAGCGTTCAAAACGAGATACGGTCACTACGAGTTTTTAGTGATGCCATTTGGGCTCACTAATGGCCCTGCGGTATTTATGGATTTGATGAATAGAATTTTCAGACAGTTTTTGGACCTATTTGTAGTTGTGATCATTGACGACATATTAATCTATTCGTGCGATGAAACTGAACATGTAGAACACCTGAGATTGGTATTGCAAATTCTACGAGATAAGCAATTATATGCCAAGTTCAGTAAATGTGAGTTTTGGTTGACAGAAGTTATCTTCTTGGGACATGTGGTATCCACCTCGGGTATATGGGTTGATCCAAGTAAAGTTTCAGCCATACTTAATTAGAAGCCTCCTAAAAACGTTACTGAAGTAAGGAGCTTTCTGGGGCTTGCCGGTTACTACTGATGATTTGTTAAAGGGTTCTCGATGATCGCGACACCGTTGACAAAACTATTACAGAAAGATGTTAAGTTCGAGTGGTCGGAAAAGTGTTAGAAAAGTTTCGATCAGTTGAAAACTCTTTTGACGGAAGCTCCTGTGTTGGTCCAGCCTGAGTCCGGTAAGGAGTATATAGTTTATAGTGACGCCTCTCAAAACGGTTTAGGGTGCATTTTGATGTAAGAGGGCCGAGTGGTTGCGTATGCCTCGAGGCAATTGAAACCTCATGAGAGAAATTATCCGACTCATGATCTTAAGCTCGCTGCTATTATTTTTGCTCTAAAAATTTGGCGTCACTACTTGTTTGGAGAAAGATGCCATGTCTTTTCCGATTATAAAAGTTTGAAATATCTAATGACTCAAAAAGATTTGAATTTGAGACAAAGATGGTGGTTAGAGTTGCTAAAAGACTACGAGCTTGTTATCGATTATCATCCGGGTAAGGCTAATGTAGTTGCAGATGCTCTCAGTCGGAAATCTCTATTTGCATTGAGAGCAATGAATGTCTATTTATCCATATCTACAGATAATTTGTTGATAGCAGAATTAAAGGCAGAACCAGCATACGTGTGGCAAATTTGTGAAGCTCAGAAAGTCGATGCTGATTTGATTACTAAAAGAGCTCAGTGTATTCTGAAGGTAGACTCGGAGTTTCAGATTGATGATAATGATTGTTTAAGATTTAGAAACCGATTATGTATTCCGAGAAATTCCGAACTTGTTCCGATGATTTTGAATGAGGCTCATGATAGCCAAATGTTAGTTCATCCGGGTAGCACAAAAATGTACAACGACCTGAAACGTCAGTACTGGTGGCACGGTATGAAACGAGACATCTCCGACTATGTTTCTAAATGCTTGATTTGTCAACAAGTGAAAGCAAAACATTAGGTGTCTTCGGGATTACTTCAGCCGATCTTAATACCTGAATGGAAGTGGGATCGAGTTACAATGGATTTTGTATCCGGTTTACCACTAACTCCAAGCAAGAAAGACTCCATTTGGGTTATAGTTGACCAATTGACCAAGTCGGCTCATTTCATCCCTGTTCGTACCGATTATACGCTTGAAAAGTTAGCGGAATTGTAGTTCTCTCAGATAGTGAGATTACATGGGGTGCCTACTTCTATTATTTCAGATAGAGATCCCAGATTTACTTCAAGATTTTGGAAAAAATTACATGAGGCTTTGGGTACCAAATTACATTTTAGTACTGCTTTCTATCCGCAAACTGAAGGACAATCTGAACGGGTTATTCAAATACTCGAGGACATGTTGAGATGTTGCATTCTCGAGTTTAGCAGTTCCTGGGAAAAATATTTACCATTGGTTGAATTTGCGTATAAAAACAGCTTTCAATCGAGTATTCAAATGGCACCCTATGAAGCTCTCTATGGTCAAAAATGCCGTACACCCTTGTTTTGGACCGAACTTAGCGAGAACAAGTCATACGGGGTTGATTTAGTTAAAGAGGCCGAACAAAAGGTAGAAATAATTCGTGATAGTTTGAAAGCAGCATCGAATCGTCAGAAATCATACGCAGATTTGAAGCGTAAAGATATAGAATTTCATATTGGAGAGAAAGTCTTTTTGAAGGTCTCACCTTGGAAAAAGATACTCCGATTTGGCCGTAAAGGCAAGTTGAGTCCGAGATTCATCGGACCGTATGAAATTTCAGAACGAATTGGGCCGGTAGCATACAGATTGATTTTGCCCCCTGAACTTGAAAAGATTCACGATGTTTTTCATGTTTCAATGCTTCGACGCTACAGGTCCGACCCTTCTCATGTGATTAGCCCTTCCGATATTGAAATTCAATCTGATTTGAGCTATGAAGAGGAGCCAGTTCGTATTTTGACTCGCGAGACAAAAGAATTACGAAACAAAAAGATTTCATTAGTAAAAGTATTGTGGCTCAAGCATGGGATCGAAGAAGCAACTTGGGAACTCGAGGACTCAATGAGAGATAGATACCCTAACCTATTTTTTGGTAAGAATTTCGGGGACAAAAATTCTTTAGGGGGGAGAGCTGTGACAGCCCTAAATTGACCCTAGTCGGGAAGTGGTTTCGGGACCACTAAATCGAGTCGTATAAATAATGGAATGTCAAATTTTACGATTTAAAATATGTGATTATGCATATGTGAATTGTGATGTTTTAATTTGTGCTACTTGATGTGAAATTATTGAAATTGGACTTGTGTGAAAATTTTGAAAATGTGCTAGGTAAATTTTAAATGGCCTTGTAATGTGTGACTTTAAAATACAAGGACTTGCATGTCAAATTGACATTTATTTTTATAATGGCCGGTCATGTGGGGTAATCCTTGAAATGTATGTATTTTATATATATTTGTATTATATTATAATTATAAATTATATGTTAGTTGGTGGTAAAATAAAACTTAATAAAATAATAAAAGAAAGGTGAAAAGAACAAGGTGATTTCACTTTGTTCTTCATTACTGTGAGTTGAGAGAAAAAAATATATATATAAGGGAGGTAGAAGAGAACCAACATTCGGCCATGGTAGCATCAAATTAAGGTAAGTTTTTATATTATTTTGATGAATTGTTGATGAAATTTAGTTGATAGATAGGCATGAGACATAGCCCATGTATTAAATTTTTGGTTTAGTCACGATTGTTCCATTCGGCCATTGATGGAAAAATAGGAACTTTGAAGCTTTTAAGTCTTAGAGGTAAGAATTGCTTTATAGAGCTCTTGAGAGATGTCTTAAGTTAATTTTACATGAATTCATGAAAACATGCTCAAATTTTGCAAAGGTTGCTTTGTGTGGTTCTTTAAAAACAAGAGGGAGGCATTCGGCTATGTCCATTTTGCATGAAAGAGATTGGCTTTGAGTTAAGTTTCGATTTAAGAATTTAAATAGTGAATGAGCTTGAAATCTTGAATTTTGATTTATAATTAGTTTTGAAGTATTTTTTAAATTAGCCGAATGGGGATTTGATGAAAACTTTGATTCATGGCATTTTATTTTGTATATCTTAACTATTAAGGATGATAGATCTTATCTTAAAATTTTGAATTTGGTAGAACTATGAGCTCACGGCTTTAAATTTGTTTGTATGTATGGGAATTTTGTTTTCACATTGTTGGAGGTGAATCCTTTGAATTTGGCTATGAAATTTGGTTGTTAAGGCCATGTAGTAGAGAACTCATGGTTACGTTCTAAATTAAATGAATTTGGTGCATTCGGCAATTGGGTAGAAATGTAGGAAAAATTACAAGAGCTTGTAATTCATGCTTAGTTGATTAAGGAAGTCTTGAATGGTCGAAAACAAGTGTTACATAATGGTGTGAGCTTCTTATCTTGTTCTTGACCGAGACTCATTTGTGAATTTTGATTTAAGGTAGTACATTAGTTTCGGTCATGATATTAAAATGCAAGCATTAAGAGTTTGATGTTTTGTATCTCATGTTATGGTTGATGGAAGCATAATGTCTAATCAATTGTGGTGTACATGCTTTCGGTTTTATGTTTATGTATGTTTAAGTTAAGTGCTGGTGAGAATACTAGTTGAATGTGGCTTATGATTGTGTAATGACGAAAGCTATGCTATGTTTTATTAGTATATGCCTAGTGAAATCATTTATAGATTAAAAAGGAACTAGATGAGCTAATAAAAGTTGATAACATGCATAATTAACTCTTGTTGCATTCGGTCAAGAGGAGGAACAATTAAGTTTTGATGAATTTCTAAATTTTTATTCTAGCTCAAGAGCTAAGAGAGCCACACTCGGATAAAGGAAAGTCAAAGGTGGTGGAATAGTCGGTTCGTAGAAAGTTATCGACCAACGAGGTAAGTTTCAAGTATACAATTTTAGTTGTAGTGAGGAATGGTATGGACTTCATAAACAAAACAATAGAAGGACTTCCCCCCTTTTTTTCAAAAACATAACCCCCTTACCTACCAAACGTGTAATCCAAAAAGAAGGAACGCAACCCCTTGATTGTAGAAACAGGAAGGATGCAAAAAGATGAGAAAATCCAAGGGAAAAAATTTAAAAACCCGATATTAATAGCGAATTATTAACTTCATAAACAAAACAATATAAGGACTTCCCCCCATTTTTTTCAAAAACATAACCCCCTTACCTACCAAACGTGTAATCCGAAAAGAAGGAACGCAACCCCTTGATTGTAGAAACGGGAAGGATGCAAAAAGATGAGAAAATCCAAGGGAAAAAAATTGACAGCAAAAGGAAAGAGAGAAACGGTAGAAAGAATGAAGAAGAATGTCCAAAAAGGGAGATAGGCCGAAATTAGGGAAACAAGAGTAGAAAAATTAAAAAATGCCCCAGATAATCCCTAAATCCCTAAATTCACTCAATTAACCACTCGCAACATCTCCACTACTCAGAATTCCAATTTGAATTGGACTCCACCATGCCACAGATGCCCAAACAACAAAAATAATTCCCTTGCTCGCGTAGGGACTCGAACACAGAACCTCCATCACACCACCACTCCAGTTAACCACTAGGCTAGCAGGCCCATTCTGTTTATTATTTATAAACTTTTAATTAAAAGCTTTCTAACTAAAGATTAGGCTTTATTCATAAAGATACCAAATTTTGCCCAAGTCAAGGCTCGAACTTGGGACCTCACACACACTCCTAGAATAGTTAACAACTGAAGCAGACAGATACTTGTGGTAAATAAACGGAATAAAAAATTTTCAAATTTTGGGGCATTACACAAGCCAAGGACATGGGTGTGTTTCCAAGCCGTGTAACTTACTATTTATAAAATAAGGATCACACGGGTGGAGGCACGGCCGTGTGAAACACATGGACAAGCACACGAGCATGTGTCAGGCTGTGTGGGGCACACAAGCTAGTTTCTCAGGCCGTGTGAGACCACATTGGTGTGTAGGCAAGTTAACGAAATTTTCCCATATCCCGAGCATCGCTCAAATAGAATACAAGCCTTTTATGAGGCTGTTTGAACTGAATTAAGCTATAGATATTGATATTCTGTGATCTAGAACTTGAGTACTGATTATCAGTATGTGTATTGTGTTTGACTAATGTTAATGGAATTGTTCTATTGTATTCGAGTATGAACTGTATTTGAGTATTCGCATAAAACTCTTTATTAATTGTCATGTGAAGTTTACATATGCATTAGATGGGAATTGAATCAGGATGAAGTATTATGTTCTTAAATAGTGGTTAAATCACCGATATATGTGTTCTGATATGGTAGCTAGACCGTATTCTCTAAAACGTGTCAGGTCGACATTGTGTGATATGTTGGGCTGGAGGATAAAAAATATCCTATTTGGTGTGTTGGGTTGGTCGGAGATGGTGTGTAGCAGTTGGTATTCAGTAATTGCATTTGTTCTATCCTGTATCTTACTACAATTTGAATTGTTATCTATCTGTATGATTTTGATCTGTAACTGAATTAACTATTTCCTAATTCTAAATCAACATCTGCACTTGGATATCTTGGTTTTACCGATACCTTATTGAATATGTAAATAGTTGGCTCCTTTCTGATATATTAATTCAATTATTGTTGAATTAATTTAAGGTAAATCGCAAACTTGAACGAGTCGACAGACAGGGAGCTCAGTTATGCATTTTACACCATTTAGTATTATTAAGAATGTTAATTGTTTCGTAGTTTCAGTTAGTTGAATGATAATAACGAATTACTGGTTTTTCTTTATTAAAACTTTATATGACTTTAAAGTAGTTTTATTATAAATTGTAAAGTGTGTTTTGATTGTTATTCGTTGTAACTCTCCAAGCTTGACCTTGTTGTCTAGGTCAGTTATGGGGTATTACAATAATTTTTTTAGGTCCCTAAGTCTTTTATAAATTAAAACTCAATAGGAACTTTCACAATTTAGTACTTGAGTTTTAATAAACCGTTTCCTTGGTTAAATTACTTAAGCAAACTTCAATATACTTTCATATAACCTCGTAAATATTCATATTTTATATTTATGGACTCGATTTACGGAAACGAGATTTTGAGGCCGCATTTTTTTACACCACTGGAAGCTGAGTCATTACAAATACTTAACTAAGGACATTTAAGAATCTTTAGACATTATCATGATACAATTTATTTAAACACATAAACAAATACCGAAAAACAATGGCAATGTCTTAATTAATAAACTAGGTAAAAGTATGTTATTACAATCATAATGTGATCAGACTTTAGGCATACTCCCAACATTGACAACCCTCGAATCCAAATCAAATCACATTTTCAACCAAGCATCTCACTTTCAAGATCAAGTCAGACAACTTTTGGATCAAAGCTCAAGTTGAAGAGAAGAATCAAAGTTTTCTTTGTAAATAAATCCAAAAATGGTGACATCTTTTTGAAATTATCAATAAGTTTGACTCCAAATGTTCAAGTCAACTTTTGATTGTAAATTTGTGTGTACAAATTTTTGGAACGTCTAGTAGGGCAATTTTTTCCTTTCATCTCTTCTCTAAGAAGATCATCATCGTTAAACTCGCTCCCAAGCCTACTCAAGCTAACCTTGTAGCTTGTTCGACTTTATCATCAAGCAACAATCTCTCGCTCATCCCTATTGCACTAGGTAGAAGACGAAAGATCTTTTAGAGTTTTTTGGTCAAACCTTTTTTATGCTTAGTGACAATCCACTTTATGATGCTTCTTCACCAATTCATGACTTAGAAGAAGTTTCTACTAATGGATTAAACATAGATCCTCAATTATCATTCAAGGAGAAAGATAGTCAACCAAGTGATAACTCTATTCCAACATTTCCCTCAAGGCCAAATCCAGAGGGATGAATGTAATGACAATAGGCACCATATCCTTGGAAGAACAAGTGGCATCCTAGGAAAAAAATAAAGAATATTATTGTGGGTTTCAAAGAAGGAGATGACAAGATGACCTTCATAATGAAAAGGATCATTGATTTTTATGGGATGGGGCCAATTAATGAAGAAGTCCAACATGAGAATTTACAAAAAGAAGCTGATGAGAAGTCCAATGTACAAGTTGCAAAAGATCTTTAACCAACAATCAATGAAGTTTTCAGTGTTGGTCAACTCAAAAAGCTCATCAAAGAAGCTATAAAAGACCAATTTGAAAGTGTTGATCCACCTTCATATACATACTCAAATCCATACACACAAAGGATTGATCGTCTAATGTACAAGTTGCCAAAGATCTTTAACCAACAACCAATGAAGTTTTTAGTGTTGGTCAACTCAAAGAGCTCATCAAAGAAGCTATAAAAGACCAATTTGAAAGTTTTGATGCACCTTTATATACATACTCAAATCCATACACACGAAGGATGATCGTCCAATGTACAAGTTGCCAAAGATATTTAACCAAAAATCAATGAAGTTTTCGATGTTGGTCAACTCAAAGAGCTCGTCAAAGAAGCTATAAAAGACCAATTTGAAAGTGTTGATCCACCTTTGTATACATACTCAAAGCCATACACACAAAGGATTGATCGTCTGAAAAAGCTTAAAAATTATCAACCTCCAAAATTCCAACAGTTTGATGGGAAAAGAAATCCACATGAACATATTGCTCACTTCGTGGAAAGCTATAACAGTGTTGGTATTGATAGAGATCTCATGCCACCCCACACTCAAATCGATCGCTAAATCCGAATGTGTGATATCACATTACGTTGTTGAAGCAACTCATATCAATTATACACACATTTCACCTAATGAAATCACATAAATTACATTTAGTATCTAATCTAATTATTTAAGGTTTAAGTAGAATATAATACAAGCTTAGAGTTCGAACTTAGAACCATTTGCAAAGTTCAAGGTTATGTCTTGAGATAAGGGACTTCATGTCTCAAGACAGGCTATAATTTATTCTGGAAATTTTAGCTTCGAAGTTAACATGTCTCAAAACATGCCATATTGTGTCCTGAGGCAAGGTCCTTTATGTCTTGAGACCTCCTTGTTTTCCTATTTTTGTTTTGATGTTTGAATGTCTTGAGACAAGGGGCTTTTTTCTCGAGAGCTATAACAGGGCAAAATTAATTTAGCTGATGTCATTCTATCTCGAGACAAAAGACACTTGTCTCAAGACCTAGAAGCAATTGTCTCGAGACTAACTAGATATGTCTTAAGACATCAGGCTATTAAGTGAAATTTGTTCTAATGGTCTCATGACAAGTTCGTTCTGTATTAAGACTTAATGATCAAATAACAAAAATTACACAATTTCAAGTATCCAAAACCTTAACCAATTGAACCAAACTTACCTTAAAATATAATAATAAATCAACCTATCGAAATACATTCAAATATCACCAAATCATAACCTTCAATGCATCAACACTTAACCAACCAATTCACACAATGAAACCAATATAAACATTATAACATTATAAGTCAACTACTAAAAGTACCAAATCATTATCTTAAGCAACAAGCCTACCAACTTAAGTACATGCCATATGACCTCAAAACCATATATATGTTGGATCTGGAGCTTTAAGTGTAGTATTTTTGTCTATGTAAACTTTTATTTTTTGAAAAAAAAAAATTGGTTTAAATAGTAATATTCATTAATTACATTAATACTCTTTGCATATTGTCCTTAATGGTTTTTGCACGCAAAGCAAAATGGAAACAAATATTGGCTCAATGGTTATCTAATGTTTAACTAATATTAAGCAATATTACGTGGTCATATCATACTACAGAAAGATGACTTATATTAGTGTGAGGGGATAAAATGAACTTATCAGAAATTAACGAAAGCTTCTAGGCATGTATCAATGTCACTTTCTTTAAGGTTATATTCGCCCACACCTATATTACGGTGTGCAAAAGAGTTACTGACAAATGAATCTCAAGGATACAATAAATCCCAATGACCGTCTATGTTTTGCACTGATGGAAATAGTCCTCAGCACTGAGCAGAGCATCACAAGGATATCAATTTCTATAAAGAATTTCTACAATAATTTTTTATAGAATAATTTAGGAATATAAAAGATGGTGGAAGAATAAAAAGAAACTTTTTTTCTATGTTTATTTGGTGTACCATACAAATAAAATTTCACTCCTAATTATAGGAGTTATTATGTCTCTTCCTAGAGATCTATTTGTCCAATGGATAGTCATATATTTTAACAATAAATATAATTATTCAGTAGATATCTACTTGAATAATTATGACTCTTTATTAATAACTAAGTAACATAACTTTTGGTAACAAGAGACATAACTTATCACTAAAACTAGTAACAACTTTTAATTAATAGTTATAACTTTTGAACAACTTATAACTTTTTAATTATAACTATTAAATCATTATAAATATTTTTAAAATGTTACAATAATTTCCACGTATGTCAACTTTTGTCATGTTAAAAAAAAAAAAAACACATAAAATTATAGAAGATAAGAGTAGATATGCACCCCATCAATATTAATCGAGATGAGACAATAACAGTGATATGTGCCTAGCATGCACATTAATGTCACTTTCACTGCGAAATTGAATTAAAAAATCTACATTCGATATAACCAAATTTCAATTAGAATTCAATCTCTTTTTCTTCTTGATAAAGAAAGATCAGATTTGGAAACGTCACCCCACGTTATATGCTAACAACCAATTTACAAGCCTTGTACCACAACTTAAACAAAACTATTTAATATTCAAGTCTGAGTTAATGATTAATTAATTTTAAATTCATTAATTTAGGGCTACTGCAAGAGTTATTCTAGGGTATTACTGAAAGAGTACTTAATTATTTAAAAAAAAAAGATTACTTAATTAAAACCACCAAATTTTATCTTTAAAAACACACATCAAAGATTGGTGGAAATTATAGTGAGATGAGAATATAACCTTTTTTTTTTTTTTTTTGTAATATTGTATAATTCGGTGGTTATTCAGGAATGGAAATGCTCCAATTAAACTGATATAATTAAGAGAAAGGGTGATGTATATAGGATAAACTTTGACAGATTATTTATTTATTTATTTATCTCTCATAATCTTTGCACTAGAATTATTTTAAGTTATAGGTCTTGACGTAAAACCCAATGAGATAATCTATCAATAATTTAGAACATAATTAATTTGTTAGAAGTTGAAAATTGGGTTAAAATCGAATTAATTGATCGAGTCGATTTAATTTGGTTAATCGCTCTAATTCGATCAGAGGTCGGTTAATGATTTTTTGAAAGTTCTATTATCAGTTAATTCGATTCAAAATTGGGTAATTAATCGAATTAACCAAACTTAATAATTAATAATACTAATTATATGTAGTTTTAATTCGGATAATTCATTCAAATGAACATTATGAATTTATTTTTTTGATATGTTTTATACTTATTCTAATAAAAAAATAAAAACATATAAATTTCAGTTAATTTAGTTAACCGACCGAATTAATCGAAATATTTTGGTTTGATTAATGGTTAAAGATTAAAGGATTAAAGAATTCGATTAATTTAGTTAATACTAATTCGGCTCGGTTAACCATTTGAACATCCTTAAAATTTGTCAACAAGTTGTTGAAAAAAGAGAGAGAGAATTAGATTTTGTTTTTATTTTAATGAAATAAATTAAATATAAAATTTAAGGCTTACAATCAATTTGATTTTTATGATTTTATTTTAAAATTTTTAATTTTCGCCTCCTCAAATTTTAACACAATTATGATGTATATATTATATATTCTGAATAAAAAATGATATTTCAATAGAAATAATTTTTTTAACTTTTCCCCAGTAAACTTTTTGCTACTAAAATATAATTAGTGCATGATGAGAGTAAAAATAACAGCTGCAGCGCAACCATCCTCTAATTTGCTGTAAAGATCTTTTGTCTAGGTTAGTAAATTTACTATGGCACTCGTAGATCCAAATATACTATCTGCTCTTAAAAGTATAGATCCAGATTGTTGGAGCACCTCAAGTACCATCTGTGATAGTTGCTACTATGCACTACCAGATTGTTTACAGAGTACAAGATTATGCTTTCAACCTCTCATGCATGGAACGGGAGATTCTCTGCTTATTTTTGTGAACACAAATGATCAACCACATTGTGTTCACGTCCTGATCTCGTGATGATGAAGTAATAAAATCTGATCACACTTATAAACTAACTAATATCACGATAAAGGCAAGTGCACCTATCGAATAGTAGTATAGTTAGCGGCAAGACCGGAATATTGAATCCAAGGAACTAAAAGTACTAGTAATGACTTTCTTCCTATTATCTAGCCTGAAAATAAAGAGGTGGTTTGTGTAAAATAAAAAATGCTAAACTAAACTAAGGATGCGACAAAGAGTAAATTGGGAAATTGCTTTTGGGAAAACTGATTGATGAGGGCAATACCTAAGGAAGAATCCACCTAGACTTCACTTGTTATCTAACTCTGAATGAGACGATTTCTTCATTTGACTTCATCCGTAGAGATCCCTAAATTATGTTAATACCTCCGTCGAGGATAAGAACAACTAATCCTAGGTTGATTAATTGAAATCTCTTTCTAATTAAAACCCCTAGTCATGCATTAACTCGATCTATGGTCCCCATATTAGATTTGACTCTAATCCAGCAGATTTTCGTCATCCTATGTCTAGGATTACAATCAACTCCGCTTAATTGTGTTGGATCTACTCCTATACAAGGACTTTTACTCCTCTGTATAAGCACATTCGACTTAAATTAATATCCCAGAAATATCAATTCAAGAGTTAAAAACACAATTAAGAACAAATCAAATATTTATCATATAGTTCAGATAACAATAACAAGATTCATCTTAGGTTTCATCCCCTTAGATATTTGGGGTTTTAGTTCATAATTATAAAAAGAAACATCTCAGAATAAATAAAATAACAAGACATAAGAAAACCCAAAATTCCTGAAAGGATAGAAGGGAGATCCTCTGTCTTGATGAAGATCCTGGCTTCTTAGATGGATTAATCGGCTTTCCTTCGAGTAATTCCCTTTGTGTCTACACCCAAACTTTTCTCCATCCAGACAGAAAAAATCTTCCAAATCATCTAGGAGCTAAAAGAAAAATCATGTACAGATTCTCATTCAGAATTTCTGCTCAAATGCCCAAACCTTTTGTGGAAAAATTCTAAATTTTTTATTACTCTTCCATTCAAGAAAAATGAAGACATCAATCTTACAAAGGCCAGTCATATTGGAATGAACCCAGATCATTTTTTGTTAGTAAAATAAGAATGCAAAGAACTTCAAAAAAAAGGTCTAATTGAGCCATCAAATTCTCAATGGGCATGTGAAGTTTTTTATGTGAATAAAAGATCTGAGCAAATCAGAGGAAAATTAAGATTGGTGATCAATTACCAGCCTCTTAATTACTTCCTTCAAGATGACAAGTTTCCACTGCCAAACAGAAATTCTCTTTTCTCTAGCCTGGATAAAGCAAGGGTATGTTCAAAGTTTGATCTCAAGGCGAGTTTTTGGCAATTAGGAATCCAGCCTGATGACAGAGCTAAAACAGGGTTCTGCATTCCTAATAAGCATTTCTAGTGGAAGGTTATGCCATTCGGATTAAAAATTACTCTTTCACTTTTCCAAAAGGCAATGATAAAGATTTTCTAGCCTCTTATGGAAAGTGTTTTGATCTACATTGATGATATACTCCTCTACAACCCAAATGAAGAATCCCATGCCCAACTCTCAGAGGAAATTAAATCCCTTATTCTCAAATATGGGATTATGCTTTTAGAAAAGAAGATGCAAATAAATAAACCAAAAATTGAATTTTGGGGAATGAAATTAAAAGACGGACAGTACTCTCTGGGGCCACATATTGCACAAGAATTTCTTAAGTTTCCAGATGAAAACCTGTCTAAAAAATAGGTACAATAATTATTAGGGATTGTTAATTATTTCAAAGACTTTATTCCTAAAGTTTCTAAATATATTAACCCTCTAAGGAAGATGCTTAATAAGGAACCTCCTATATGCTCATCATCTTAGACAAAAGATGTACAAAGGTTGAAAGAAATATTATAAGATTTACCTTCACTTCAAATTCCATCTGATTGAAAAAGAATTTTATAGACAGTTGCTAGTGACAAATATTGGAGTGCAATATTACTTGAAGAAAAAGAAAGAAAAATGCATATTTGTGGATACAAAAGTTGAAGATTTTCAGAAGTAGAAATCCATTATCATTCTATATTTAAGAAAATCATGGTAGTTAAAAAAGGTATCTCAAAATTTGAATTTCATTTTGTAGGATACCATTTTCTTGTTGAAATGGATATGTCTTCATTTCCTCAAATGCTCAAATTCAAATAAAAGATAGCCCCACATCCTCAGCTCCTTAGATGAGTTGAACGAGTTTCAAAATTTTCTTTTGATACTAAACATATCAAAGGAAAGGAAAACATTCTTGCTGACTTCCTTTCTAGGCCCAAGACTAAAATTTTTGCTTATAAAATACCTTTTTGGCCCAGGCCTATAATGATGTATAGGCCATCTTCTTCATCTTCAACCTTCCCTACCTCTTATTCTATCACTCCTAACCTCAACCTAGAGTTTCCACCAGAAGTTATGAACCTTGTTCATCAAAAGACTTTCCATCAAAAGGCCAAAGAAATGATGTTTGAATACCAAATTCAGGTCTTTAAAAATTTTGGAAGACTTATTCTCAAGCCATAGGGTGTACATCTAGAATATCCATTTATACACCCAATTCAGTTTGAATTTGTTGAACATCCAGAAGAGCTAAAATAGTTTTTATGGTACCTCACTCATCTTTACCATATTGCCATTCAGTTCTTTATACTTGATCTTCATTATTATCTGATAAAAATTGTTCGAGGAAACGTTGAGCCTGAACACTAGAATTTCTTCACCTTTATGAGTTGGTTTCATCCCTTGATACAATAGTTAAACATGATAAATCAGTTTTGCCATAATAAATCAAAGTGTCACATGGTAATTATCTTCTACAAACCTCAATATTTCATGCAATGTGGAAGATCAATCTAACTAGGATCATTTCCTGCAGCTTCGGTTCATAAAGTTTTCTCTGATGATATTAGAAATTCTGATCTTCATTATAGAGAAATTCAAAAATTCCTTTGCCAGCTTAACAAGGTTATCCCATTTGAAATATGGCCTCCTCCAAATGTCACTGCTCCATGGGATACTTGGCCAGTTCAACATAAACCTTATCATAAAGAAATTTTGAAGGCTATCCAGGAATATTATGAGAATATTCTAGATCCATAAGAATGGTCTCAAGATTATCCTTAGTTTTACAACCAAATTAATCTTGAAAAGATAAGGATTCAAGATGAACAAGAAGATAAGTTTGAAGGTGAATATATGGATAGAGATGACCACGGTGAAAGCTTTCTGGACAGTGTACAATTTTCTTATTCCAATGCCAACAATTAAAGCATTCTGGGAATCTTTACTTTTGTTTTTACTTTACTAGTCATGAATATGTACTATTAAGAATCTTTATTATTGTCTATATCCTTTATTTTTCTTTTATGATTGTATACTACTTTGCATTATTAGTATTTGTATTGTAACTATTTCTGTCGTTTCTTATCTCCTTCATGTATAAAAGAGGATGTTTTCTATCTTTTAGGATCATCGAGTTTTCTATCTAATAAAATATCAGTGTGTCTTACTTATGCCTTTTTAAATTCTCTCATTTTCTCTCTAGGACTTCCTTCTGGGAAAGGTTTAGCTTATGAGTTAAGTATGAGTTTTTATAAAGTATGCTTTGTGCTTGCCATACAAATGGATCCTGCATATCAGAAATATTTAAAACTCTGATAAAAATATCAATATTTTTTAGGATCAAGGAGGTGTTTTGAGTTAAGATTTTGTAGCTAAAACGCAATGCCTATTTGAATGGCCAAGAGGATAATGGTCTGTGTTTTTTGCATAGCATACTTGCTATAATTTCTTAATTCTTGAATCCCGTCCGACTTCCTTCCCCATATTGGTATCAGAGTCAAGTTTGCTCAAAACTCGTATGTTATACTTTATCCAAAAATGATAATCCAGATAGAGAAGTTATTTCAATTATGCCTAAAAATATTCTGCTTCTTCAACTTCTCTTTCAATGCCTAATTTTCCCTTAAGATCCTATTCTGCAAAAAAGATATCTTCCTTATATGAAATAGATTATCTGAAAGAGGAAGATAATGTTCAACCTACAGATCTTCCTATTGTAAATCCTTACCCTGCTTATAAAAAATCTCCTTTCTCTCCTATCAGAACTATAAAGTCTTTAATACATAATATTTTTAGGCAAGTAAAAGAGTATATCCAAGCCTCACGCTTTGATAGTTATCCTATCTCAACCTCTTCTTCTAAACAGTTCGCTACTCTTGAAATTCCATCAGAATTTCCCAGAGAATAGATGCAGGCAGGTTATTCTCATATCCATTCTGGCACAATTCCCCTCACGTTAAATTACCATGGTGCACAAGGAAAACCTGTTGTAGCAAGAGTTGCCTTGTTAGATTCCAGATATTTGGAATACCAACATGCTTATATTGCTACTATTGAAGTCACCTTGAATTCTGGTCTTGTCATGGTAACTCTTTTCCTAAATTTACTATGGCACCCATAGGTCTAAATGTGTTATCTGCTCTTAAAGTACAGATCCAGATTGTTGGAGTACCTCAAGTACCATCTGCAATTATTGCTACTTTACACTATCAGATTGTTTATAGAGTACAAGATCATGCTTTTAACCTCTCACATCATGGAACGAGAGATTCTCTGCTTATTTCTGTAAACACAAATGATCAAACCCATTCTGTTCACGTCCCTAGGCAGATTCCAAAAAAGGAACTCATTAAACTTCTCCCCAAAAAATGGGTTACAAACTATGAACAGCTTCACAAATATAGTCAGCCCATTCAGTCTACTAAAAGTCAAATTACATCCAAGAGAGATGGAACTACAAAAATAAAGTTTGATCATAATCATCTATACATCCCCAAAGGTCCTTCTATTTTTCCCACACAGCTAATAATGCAACCAATAGGAAATCCAGCAGCAGGCTATGATGATAAAAATCCTGAATGTTGTTGTGATATTTGTGAACCTGGTTTAGAATGAAATTTAGTACAAAGTTTTTTTGCTAATAGAATACCTTCGTATATGTTCAAAGATGAAAAAATAGGACATTGTCCTTGGGATTTGAATTGTCCATGTGAATTATGTGCTAATGACAGATTTAATACATGTATTGATGGCATCAATCATTCTGCTTCAAAACCGGGGAAAATGAAAAACAAAAAGTCCACTCAGTCAGAATTTTATAAAAGATGGATGGAAGGAGATCCAAACATTGGACCACTTGGTGAAGATAATGGTAAATTTGTTTACCTTGTAGATTATTCAGCTAATCTACCATCATCAGTCCAAAAGTTTTCTCCAGAACCTTATAATTCTCTTCCTCCAGACAAAAAAACCACATTCTCCATAAAATTCTACACTTCGAAAAAAACCAAAATCTTTTCCCTAACCATGTTACAAAAAGATCAACAAATAGGTTTAAAAAAACCTTTGCCTGAACAAAAAACAGTTCCTGTTGTATGCATGTTGCAATCTTCTGTAAAAACATCATATGAAAAAGAATTTCCACTCCTTAAAGAATACACAGAGAAAAATTATACTCATACACCAAAAATTCCTTCAAAAATCTAGACAAACATTTCTGGTACACCTACAAAAATAAGTGCTACAGAAGCCACCCTCAACTGGCAGATTGAAAATTCTCTGGCATAGAATCATGCTCTAAAAAAGATTGACTCAAATATTTCAGTTGTTGAAGCCAAAGTTGATGACAATACAAAGATGGTGAAAGATCTTATCAACTTGTTGCAAAAAAGATTAGATGATGTGGCAAAAAAACCAGCGGCGCCTGGCCAAGATTTCTTTTCTCATTTAGCACAAAGAGAAAAAGAAATCCAGAATCTCAAAGAACAAATCAAAGTGCTCTAAAAAACTGGGAAAATTCTAGCACCATCTCCAAGATCAGAAACAGTTGAGTTGTTCCTTTCAATTCGACAAATGAATACTTTCCCAACAGAAGGAGTTCATATCTTCTTTCTAAAGTTTCTAGAAAGAACCAAGCCAAGCACTTATGAAGTATTTCTGAAAATTAAAAAACAAGAAGCTGAGAAAAAGAAGAAGAAAAAAGCTGTTGAAGAAATAAAAGTAGCTGAAAAGGAAGAAGCTTATCAAGAAGAAGTCAAACTTGGAAAAAGGCCAATTATTGACAAGTCACCTCCTCCAAAATAAGCTTCAAAGTCTCTAATGATTCAACAAAATCCTTTAATGAAATTTTTAAAGGATTATATAGAATCTGTGATTCCAAAAATTTCAGCATTACAACTTCAAGAACAACAATTAAAAACCAATACTGATTGGTCAGATTCTAGCTCATCATCAGAAACATCATCAGAAATTCAATCAGAGAAAAAAGACTTTTCAAAGGTTTTGCAAACTCACCCAAAAGTAGAACAATGATGAAGACATGGAAGAAGTACCAGAAACATCTTCATCACAACAACATTCTACACAAAAAACCTCCATTGGAAGAACCACTTTTACTCTTGATGATATTCCACAAGAAAAATGGCCAGATAGGATTCAAGAATTCCACTCTTGGCTTGAGACTCGCAAACTTACTGAAGAAAATAATTACAACATCCTTATAGAGTTTGTGTCCAGATTTACTGGTATGTTGCGAGATTGGTGGAATGCTATTGATCATCAAAATCAAATGCAATTTTTGGTTCTTCAACACCCAAAACATTGTGTGACTTAAATGCATTGGTCGTACACCATTCCATTATTAAGTACTATAAACTTCGCTTTTGAGTTAATTATTTATTTATATTAAATTATAAATAAAAAATTGAAAATGTTAAAATATGCTCTAAATTTATATATACTTAATATATTTTAATTTTAGTCTCTTTATTTTTATTTTTAAAAATATAATTTTTTATTTTTTAAAATTAAAAATTCAGGTACAATTGTTACTATCATTAAAGTTCGTCTATTATATTTATTGTTGTGAAATTTAAATTTTTTTTAAAATATTCACTTGATAGTTATATAATAATAAAAATATTGTTAAAATACTTATTATGTATTTTTTTAGAAAAACACTTATTTGAAACCGTCACAATAAAATGATTTTTATGTTAGAATCGTGTTCTTGAGAAAAATTGGTATAAGCATTTTGATTGAAATAGTTAACAATATTAACTATCTAAACTAACTAATGTCATTATAAAAGTAGATGAACCAAATTATGTCAAAAAAATTAAGGTATATAGATTAAATCTCAAGTTTCAGCATAGTTTAAAGGCTAAAATTGAAACTTGACCAGTCTTATAATGTTGAAAAAAGTGACACAAACCTAAAAGAAATTGGAAGTCACGTGTCAGTTTCTAAAACTATTAGAGTATTCAAATTATATATAACTACGTAACGTTTTAACTGAAAGACTAATGATATTAATTATATGGACTAATTATAAACATTATAAAAATACAGAGACCAAATTATGTTAAAAATTAAAGTAGATAAATTAAATCTCAAAATTAAGCATATTAGAGGGACCAAACCTAATGTTTAACCATTTTTGGAAAATACAAAAATAAGGTCATGGGTTTGCCCCATGATAGCAGAAGGAAGGTCACCTTCCTTTTATATATAGGGGCAAAGTTAAATTAATATTTTATTATTAAACGAATTATTTAGTTTGTACATTAAATGAGGTAAAATTTCAACAAAATTTTAAAAATATCGTTTAATAGAATTATAATTTGAAAGTTTTTTTTTTTATTTATGATTATGTAAATGAAGAAGTTAAACTGTGAATGAAAATAAAATTGAATTAATTTGATGCAATTTTTAGAATAACAAATAATTTTCATATAATTGTTAAAACCGTTATTCCGATTTGGCATTCTTTAATTATTTTTAACAATATAGAGATTAACTAATTTGTTTAATAATAAATAAATTAATTTGATTCAATTTTTATTAAAATAAATCACAAGGTTAAATAAAAAAAATGATTGGATTACATGGGAAGCAAAGTAGTGAAATAAGAGGCATGTAATTCAATTATTCTGTTCGATGCTAATTGTTGAAGGATGATAGGTTAGTTTAGTAATGTTTTTGAAAAGTGTTTTTAAAAGGTATAGTGAAAAAGCACTTTTTGAGAAGTTTGATTTAAGATTTGAGCGTTTAACATTGTTGTCAAAAAGTGCTTTTGAGAAAAAAAAAGTCCTAAATATGTTATTATCAATTAACAAATATACATTTAAATAATGTTCAAATTAGTTAATATTATTATATCTTAGTAAGAATATAAAAAAAATTTATTATAACTTGCTGTTAATATTTTAATATATGAAATATAAATTTTAAATATTTTAAGTAATAAATATTAATTATTTATAAAATTAATTAGAATATATAAATTATATTTTAAATATTTAAATATAACCATTAAATATTTGTAATTAGATATTAACACAGTTGTATTATTTTAAAAAATATTTTTTTATTTTTAACTAATGATTTTAACACATTTGTAATTAAGCACCAAGAAAAAAAAGAAGGGAAAGTACTATGTTGTTGGAGGGGTGAAAAAGTAATTAAGCACCAAAAATGCTTTTGGGAGAGAAAAAGTTAAAAATTTTAACTTCTCTTTTTCAAAAATACTTTTTAAAAGTGTTTCTAAAAAGTTAAATTTCAGTTAAAAAAACTTATTTAGTACAACTTTTCTTCTAAGAGTATTTTTGAAACCAAAAATATTTTTTAAAAATACTACTAAACAAACCCGTAGTAATATTTCGTACGCAAGCAATTTTTTAATTGCAAATAGATAGAAAACTACTGTCCATTTATGATAATAAATTACAGCCTCTTTATCAAGTTTTGACTACATTGCTCTTAGTTTTGTGCCAAAACTAAAATTGTGGGTTCAACAGGAAATATTGCTGGGCTGTTCATAGACATGATTTTTATTATATGATCAATCAATCGTTTATTAATGATGGTAGTTCGACTATTTATAGCATTGCTAACTACTGTCAACTGCTTCCCGCTGTCCTAACTATAACCAGTTAGTTATTATGTGTTGATAGGATAAGAATCAAGATATTCGTTAAAAAAAAAGATTGTACAAATTTATGTATTCCTTCTTTTTGTTTAAATTGTAAGTCTTGTTTAAATATGGAAAGATTTGATAAAATAATTTGGTTTAAAATATGAATTTGCAGAAAAAAAATCATATTGAGAAGATAAAAAAGAATTAAATTATAATTTTTTTATGATTAAAATATTCTTTTTATTATTTTCTAAACATAAAAAAAAAAAGTTTTGAAGACAAAAATGCCAAGGGACCGCAACCTGTTGTCTATTTACGGCTCTACAGCTTAGCTTCCAGCTCAATAATACCTCGAGGTCTAAAATGCTGGTCCATCCCCAGCAAGTGATAGTGCCTTCCTTTTTGTCTTTTTATTTGTTGGTTTCTTAATATGATAAAAGGATATTTATGGAACTTGTGCTGGTTTAATCTGTACCTTTTGCTGCTCTGGGAAGCTCAATAATGTCGAAACCTTAAACAGCATTCTAGAACGATTGGACCCATCGTCCAATCAAATTATCAACCGACGAAAACACAGGAAAATCTCCATCAACTTTACGTTCACTTTGGTATGTGAACCATAAATCCAACTTTTTTATTTTCAATCATAAAGTTGATTATAGTCCATAATCAGTATAACTTTCGATGATGAGTACAATCACATTCGTTTAAATGAGTTCTGCATTTAAGCAATGGTTTGCACGTAAAATATTAATATGAGAATTCCCCTGTAACATTTATTTTCTTTGTTTTATCTTAATTAATATGAGATGTGCATTAATTGTCTACCCGACAATACCATTCACTCTAAAATGTTTATAATTGAATCATTTTAAAGCCTCATAAATATCTTAATTGAACCATACAAAGACTATGCTAGAAATTTCACCTGTCCATTAGCTTAAATCTTCATAGTTTATAAAACCTTAAACCAAAGTTTTATAAAAATGTGCAATTTATGTTTTTATAAAACTACAAAGTTTAACCTAATATATTGTAATTTTTTTATAAAAATTAAATCAAAATTTTATCATTTTTGAAAGGTGTTATACCTTTCCCATAAGTGAGAATACATGGCAGATCTGGAAGCCACCTGAGGGATGTACTCCACTTGCTACGTACTATGAGGTTGTAGCCACTTGAGCAACTGGAAAGTAACCGCTCAAGGAAGCAAACTATATGTTCCTCCATGCACTTAGTCTTCTATTAAGAACGTGATCCATTTGGTCACCAAACCACATATAGGTTCAACTGCTCGTACCCCAAATCAGAACAACTGACATGATATATCCCGTTACTGATATCCTCGTCCCATCGAAGACATCCACCCCACACATCCCATAAATGATGTCCTGATTACGAGTCCAACTCGTTAACGTCATCCTACACGAAACCACTCCTATAAATAATCCCCAAGACAATGAAGAAGGAATCAACTCTTAGGTATACTTGTCTATACTCTACCAACTTACCTTCAACGCCTCGTCCAGACTCCCTTCATTTTCATTCCTTGTAATCTCCAACTCTTTGCTCTGATTGGGTGAACCAACTTCTATCAGCACAGCTACATTCTCCTTTGCATCTCTTCCTTATTGTACCTTTGTATCAACAAAACGTCAAACTATAATTTTATCATATATTAATCATAATTTTATAAACTCTGAAGAGCTTAAAGGAAAAAAAAAATTTAGGAGGTGTGGGCCCTATTGCCAACCTTGGAATCATCACACATTATGGTAGTGTTTGATACGAAGAAAAGTAATCATTTTCTTTGGAATTTAATCAGTTGGAAAGTGATTCAACGCTTGGTGTGTTAAATTTTATTTACTTTCCTTCAAATCTGATTTTCCCTCAATAGTTACTTTTTTATGAACATGGCGATGTGATTCCCATGATTAAAAGTGAGAAAGTTACTTTCTCATGTAGATTGGAAAGTTAAAATTAATATTAATACAAAATTAACTCTATTTTATATTGGTTTAGAGTATTAGTCTATTAATAAACGTAAAAAAGAAAAAAGCGTTTGCCTTCTTCCTTTATCCTACTAATTGATTTTTTATATTATTTCAACATATTCTTTGCAAGTATTGTATATACATAATTATTTTTAATTAATTCCAAAATAAGTATTTTATATACATGATTTTATATTTGCATTGTTACATTTCCAAAATATATGTAGAACAAGTTTGAAACAATTTTGCTTTCAATTAACATTATAAATAAAAAAACTTAAAAAATATCCATTAAGATTTATTATTAAATATTTAATTTAAATATTTATTAAAAATAAATTTTATTATAAAAATTATGCCTACCGACTTAGGTATAGTTGTGCCATATTTATTTTCACTTCATTTTGTCTTTTCAATTTTTCTAATGGATAAACCTTTTTTTCTTTCAAAAAGTGAAGTAGGTGAATATTCTCTTTTATTTAATAAAAATAAATTCATAAATTATCACTAAATTATTAAAAAAAATTTAATAAATCAAATATAATGATATAACTTTCTTGAAATCTTAATAAATACTTTTAATATATATCATACGTTGTAAACTAACCACATGTTCAATGCGGGAAAAAGTATCATAAATGGAGAAGCCTACTGCAATTATTTTTTCACTAGTTTAACATTGGATAAGATTGTACGTCTCAATAAAGTTTTGAGGGAAATAAAGGATCGCTCGAATGTTCTAAAAATCATGAAAAGAAATAAACGATTGAACTTCTTTTTCGGTTTGCTATTTAATGTGATTGGACTGAATGGCCTGGAACTCTTAATTCGATGAGTAACCAACGATGTATGTCAAAACAAAAATAATAATCAATGCCCCATTTAATTAAAAATTAGTCCCTGAATTATATCTCAATTTTTGTATTGATGCTTAAAGTTTTATTGTCTTTAAAATTCAGTTCTGTGGTCCAAAATTCAGCGCTGTTAAAAAACAAATGTGAAATTTCAAACGAATGATACTTTGACATGTGGCATTTCGAGGTTTGTTGAAATTGTGGAAAGTAATTGTGAGGAAGCATAGTTGCAGCCATTTGGGTTTGATTTCAAGATTAGTTGAAGAAATTGCGATAGGAAATCAAATGTTATTCTAGTTTAGATCTATCCATTGCGAAAATCCTGTTTTTGATTTGAAAACCTAAGTTTTGGGAGAAATCCTAGTGAAGGAGGAAGAAGATGAAAATAAATGGAGATTAAAATTTTTTAATTATTTCTCATGACAATTTTTAAATTTAATGAAATTTTTTTAGACAATGCTTAAAATTATTTATAGCATCTCCTTAACCCTTAAGTAGGAGGATAAACGCACTTCAGCACGCTTAAACCCCAGTCTTCCTACACTGGTAACAATATCGATGCCAACTGAGTTAAGATTCAATTGGCAATAATTTTTTTTTCTTAATCACACAAAAAATAAAAAAAAATTATCAATGTCAATGTCAATGTAACACCTCAGACCCGACCTAGACGTTATGGCCGAATCCGAAGATGTCACAAAGAAGGGTTTTTGAAAACTGAGTCGTTAAGATCAATCGTTCCAGTTTTATAACCTATATTCGTTTATATCTATTACCGAAAGCATTATTTAATTAATTTATTCACCAAAATGTAATTTATAGAGGAAGTCAAAGAAAAAGTTATTTTTTTGGAAATCCCATTTGTATTTTTCGAAAACCTTTTATTTTAGTAAAAGTCACGTTTTCAAATATCCGTTGCAAATAAAATGTTAAAAATGAAAATCCCAAAATTTAACCAAACAATCCAAAAATCCAATTATTACAAAACTCCTAGAAATAAACCTTAAACTAAAATAAAAAACCACAATCTTAAACAATTTACAAACTCATGGTCACCGTAAGGCTCCGTCACACCGATCCGTCTAAGTTCGTGGATTACCTGAACAGAAAAGACAAACAAAAGTGAGTTTTCGTAAACTTAGTGTGTAACCCAATAGAAGTAGACATGCTATTCATACAGAAATCACATATACAGTCAGATTCAAATTCGGATCTATGTCCTTTACTGATACAGATAACAGAATCAGATATGCAGAACAGATATACAAAATCCTACCCCTATCCTCTACACACCAACTCCGACCATCCCATCACACCATGTGGGGTTTAAAACACCCACTCATCCCTACACACCATATTGTGTCATTATGGCACATATTAGATAATATGCAGCCAAGCTACTAGAATATAGACGAAGGTCGCCATACAAAATACTTTCTCCACATATACAATTCCCGCCCCAACCATACATACAGAAATATCATGCTCATATACAGATATCAAATATATATTTAACAGAATAACTAGTCATGCATAACAGTGTCATATTCAGAGTAGAATATCAAACTATCAAATCACGTAATTTTAGGGGTTGGTTAGCCCTTACCGACCCTACGGTAGACCCACAGTCGATCGAAACTAGCCGTGCGACCCTAGGAAAAATTTCAAAATTATGGGTTCATATGCCCGTGTGGGCCCAGATGCCCAGATTGGCCTTACTCGTGTGGCCCTCAGAGCCTGGCCTAAAACCCACATGCCTATGTGGCATGCCTGTGTGGCTTACCCGTGTGAGCCCATACGCCCGTGTGGTCTACATTCCTAGATTGGCCTTGCCCGTGTGGCCCACACGGCCACACTCACACCATCACATGGTCGTGTCTCGCACACGGCCAGCTACATAGCCAGGCACATGGTCGTGTGGGGTCGATAGAAAGCTTTTTCATCTTTCGTTGATGCTCGATTTTCGTATTTTGGGTACACATTTGCTACGATTTTGATGCAAAATCACCTCCGAGCCAACCAGCACTTAAAATTGATACCACAAACCTTCCAAAATCATTCTAAACTCACAGTTAAACAAACAAACAAAGCTGACAACGGTGAAAATTGAGTGTTCAACGCTTACCTGATTTCTCGAATGACTCCGACTACGATTCCGCGAGAAGAGAGTCCCGTTCTTCGCGATTCACTGCTACCAAAACCCAAAAATTAAATTAAAGAAAAGGACAACATCATTTAAAACGACATTAACAGAAACCTCCCTAACTCGAGCAAAACATTACCATCACTTACCAAAACGCACGAAAACATGGAGCCGAAAACACCAAAATTAACAAGGAGATACAGATAGAAAGAACAAGAAAAGAAAAAATTGACAAAGGGTAACAAAAATAAAACGTCAAAAAGGGGGAGAGGTTTTTTTTGAAAAGAGAAAGCTGCAATTACCACTCAGGAAATCTCATAACCTATCCCTAACTTTTCTCCCACTCCCCACTCCCTACTAACTCACAACCACCTCAGAATTTTAGTTCTTTCCAACCTCTAAAAGACACCATAAAGCAAAAATTATCACCTACGCTCACACAGAGATTTGAACACGTGACCTCCAACATACTAACTCCTTAAACCAGCATGCTTATTCTGATATGAATTAACAGACAATATTACAAAAGCTTAGCCATTAAGGATAAGGCTAGGATTAAAAATAATAAAATTTGCTAAATGTGGGACTTGAACCCAATACCTCATGCACAAACCTAGAACACTTAGCCACTGAAGCAGATATATATTTGTATAAGATATTTACAGAAACTGAAACAATTTAAGCGGGGCATTACAACTCTAACCCCTAGAAGAAATTTTGACCTCAAAATTTACCTGATCCTAATAGATGAGGATACTACTAACGCCTTGAATCCTCAGTTTCCCACGTGGCTTCTTAAGTGCCATGATTCCACCACAGAACCTTAACCAACGAAATGAACTTCCTCCTTAGAACCTTAATATCATGATCCAAAATTTGAACTGGCTCTTCCTTAAAAGTCAAGTCTAGTCTAATCTCGATCCCCTCAACAAAGACAACTTGAGATAGATCAGACCGGTACCGCTTCAACATCGAGACATGGAACACATCATGGATACAGTCTAACTTTAGAAGTAGCTCTAACAGATAAATGACCGATCCCACACGCTTCAGAATCCAATAGGACCCGATGAACCTAGGGCTCAACTTGCCCTTACAATCGAACCTCAGAACTTTTTTCAATCGAGAAACCTTAAGAAAAACGAACTCACCCATAGAGTACTCGATATCCCTCCTTTTCAAATTTGCATAGGACTTCTGTCTATTAGAAGCCGCTTTTAGATGATCCTGAATTAGTCTAACCTTTTCTTCAGTCTCAGAAACCAACTTAGGATCCAAAATCTATCGTTCACCCAACTCAGTCCAACATAACAGAGTACGACACTTATGACCATACAAAGCCTCGTAAGGTGCCATCTAGATGCTAGACTGGAAATAGTTGTTGTAGGTGAACTCAGCTAACGGGAAAAGATCCTCCTAACTACCTCGAAAATCAGTCACATAACTCTGAAGCATATCCTCCAGTATCTGAATCACCCTCTCAGATTGACCATTGGTCTGAGGATGGAACGCAATATTGAAGTCCAATCTTAAACTCAGAGCTTCATTTAGTTTTTTCTAGAACCAATAAGCGAAACGAGGATCCTTATAAAAAATTATCAAAATCAAAACCCCATGCAGTCTTTCAATCTCGGAGATATAGATCTTCACTAACTTCTACAAAGAGTAGTTTGTCCGAACAGGAATAAAATAAGCAGACTTGGTCAATCGATCCACGATAACCCAAACAGAATCTTTCTTAGTGCGTGTTAAGGGCAACCCACTAACGAAGTCCATCGTCACTCGTTCCTATTTCTTAAAGGGAATCTTAACAGGTTGTAACAAACTTGAAGGCAATTAGTGCTCAGCCTTAACTTGCTGGCACGTCAGACAATGAGCAACAAAATCTGAAACCTCATGTTTCAACTCGACCACCAGTATAGTTCACAGAGATCTCGACATATCTTATTACTACCAAGATGCATAGTATAAAGGCTGTTATGCGCCTCCCTCAGAATCAACTATCTTAGCTAAGAATTATTTAGTACACAAATCTGACCTTGAAAACACAGAACCCCATCTTTATTCAGTCCAAAATTAGTTGTACTGCCACTCTCAACCTGGCAACCACATAACCAAATACTTATCCCCTAATTGCTTTTCCCGAATCTGCCCAATCCAAGTTGGTTTAACTTGCAACTCAGCTAATAGACTCCCAGCATCAAATAGACTAAAGCTAGTAAACATCGCTCTTAAATCAGTCATCATTTTACGACTTAAAGTATCAGCCACCACACTGGCCTTACTAGGATGATACTCTATTATGCAGTCATAATTTTTGAGCAGCTCAATCCATCGATGCTATCTAAGATTTAACTCCTTCTAGGTAAGGAGGTACTTGAGGATTTTGTGATCAGTGTATATGATACACCTCTCACCATACAGATAGTGCCCCAAATCTTTAATGCAAATACCACAGCAACCAACTCGAGATCATGCGTCAGATAATTTCGCTCGTGTGACTTAAGCTGACGGGACACATAAGCCACAACCTTACCATCTTGCATTAGTACACATCTCAAACCGACGTGTGACGCATCACTAGACACAATAAACTCCTTACCAGATCTAGGCTATATCAGAACAGACTTGAGCTTCTCGAAGCTCGATTGTTGTGCATCAGTCTAAACATAAGGAACACTCTTGCGCAGAAGCTTAGTCAGAGGAGCTGCAATAAGAGAAAACCCCTCAACAAACTACCAATAATATCCCGAAGACCCAAAAAACTATGGATCTCATATACATTCTTATGTTGTTTCCAATAAAGCACCGTCACGTGTTCCAAAAAAGTTACCTCTCGCAACCAGAACTCACACTTGCTCAACTTAGTGTCGAGCTATTTCTCTCTGACTAACTAAAACACTACTCTAAGATGCTCATCATGCTGACCCTTTATCTTAGAGTAAACCAGAATATCACCGATGAAGACCACGACGAATTGATCCAGATATGGCTGAAACACTCAGTTTATCAAATCCATGAATATAGCCAGAGCATTCATCAGACCAAAGGGCATAACTAGGAACTCGTAATACCCGTAACGAGTCTTAAACATCATCTTATGAACATCAACTTCTTTAACTCTAAGTTGATGATACCCGGATTGGAAATCTATTTTCGAGAACACTGAAGCCCCTCAGAACTGATCAAGAAAATCATCAATCCTCAGAAGTGGATACTTATTCTTCATAGTCAATTTATTCAACTGTCGATGGTCGATGCACATCTTCATGGTACCATCCTTTTTCTTTACAAACAAAACCGGTGCCCCTATAGAGACACACTAGGACGGATGAAACCACGATCCAAAAGCTCTTAAAGTTGAGCCTTAAGCTCTGCAAGCTCCTTCGATGCCATACGATATGGAGCGATGGACACCAGAGCTATACCCAGTAGAAGCTTAATGCCGAACTCAAGTTTTTGATTCAAAGGTAAACCCGGTAACTCCTTAGGAAAGATATTCAGAAATTCTCTCACAATTCTGATATACCTGACAGAAGAGTCCCTAGAAACTGAAACACTGACGAAAGCCATATACGGCTCACACCCTTTTTGAACCAATTTCTTAGCCATAAGAGTGGAGATCATATTAGCCAGATAATCTCGATGCTCACTGATCACAACCACCTCCTTATCATCCTCAGTTCTTAGAACGACCCTCTTAGTCATGTAATCCAAACTAACCCGATGCTAAACTAACCAGTCCACACCCATAATTAAGTCAAACTTCACAAACGATAGGTCTATCAAATTTGTTAGAAATACAACCCCTTGCACTTCTAACAGAACATTTCTATAAACTTTATTAACTCGAACAGACTGCCCAACAGGCTCAGTACGGTAATCTCACTAAAAGTACACTTCATAGAAATCCCCATGTTTTCGAAAATAGTACTAAGCTACATAGGAATATGTAGAACCTACGTCTATCAGAGCAGTATATGGAACATCAAAAATAACAAACGTACCCGTGATAACATCAAGAGCATCTCTATCCTCTCGACATCGAGTAGTATAAATCAGTATAGGCTGCCTCACCTCAGTCTGCCTAGCACCTCTGCTAGGTGCTCTTTGTCCTCGGCCCATACCATTACCACCCCTAGTCGGTCCACGACCCCTAGGTGGCTATTGAACTGCCATTTGAGGCTATACAGAACTCGATCTTAAAGCTTGCATTTGATCAACACGTTGTGGGCACTCTCTAATCCGATGTTCCAAAGAGCCACACCTTAGACAAGCCCTTAACCTCCTCCAACACTCACTCGGATGGCACCTACCACAATCACCACATGGCTGAATCCTGTTCTGACAGGCCCATCAAGTCTGGCCTGTTCCTTAGGCCTCTAAACAAAACTAGAGGGCTTTGAATCCCTCTTATTCTTGCCTCACTTACAGTCCTTATTTTGGTGCTCCACGCGCTTAACCTCTTCGGCGATCTTTGCCTTATCCACAAGAACAGAAAACTTGTGCTTCCTTTACGGAGCAATCAGAACCCTCAAACTGTATCTCAAATCGTCCTCAAAATGGATGCATTGCTCATACTCAGACGCCACCATGCCTCGAGCGTAACGGCTCAACCTCAGAAACTCAGCCTCATATTCGGCCACAAATCCATCACCTTGCGTGAGATTTATGAACTTACACCTACGAGCATCTACATGGCTCACCCACGCATACTTCCATTGGAAAGCAATCTTAAAATAATCCTAGTTTAGATGATCTGGTTAAGTACCCTGTTCAACCGATAACCACCACTAATAAGCCTCGTCGAGAAGCAAAAAGACCTCACCCTTTAATTTCTACTTAGGAGTACAGTCTATGTCATTCATGATCCTCTCGGTGGCCTCTAACCAATACTCGACCACTATATAGGCGACTCTAGTGACACCCCTAAACAACTCAGCACCATTGGACTAGAGTCGTTTGGTTACCGATCTACAACCCCTAGATCCAAAATGAGGTCCAGTGACCCTCTCCAACACCCTCAACATAGATTGGATAGTGCGTCGTCCCTAACCGAGTGGCTTTGAGACCAGTCTCAGTAGCAGGCAAAACTGGCATCTTACTCATGTCTAAATTTGGCATACTGCCCAGAGAAGAAGACTCAGCTCGAGCCCCCTATGACGTCTATTGTGCCCACAAATACTCGGACCACAAGTTCCACGAGTTCCTATCGTATAGTTTAAATTTATCTACATTATAAAATTTTATACATCAGTTCTAATATTTATTAGCGGATATTTTATTCTTAAATTATCAGAAGTTTAGAAGGTTTTTAGAGGTTTCAGTTTCCAACTTAACTCAGTAAAGTTTCAAAAATGCTAACTACAGTGTTTTCAGAAAGTTCTATCTAAGTTTGGAAATACTTACAGGATCGACGTCGAAGACTTGGTGTACCACAAACTTACTCAGAATGATCCACATTATTTGAAAACCAATTCTTTTTGAAACACAATTTTGGAACCCAAAATTCACAGCTCGAGTTTTGCAACCTAGCTCTAATACCACTAAATGCAACACACCTCAGACCCGACCTAAACGTTATGGCCGAATCTGGAGATGTCACAAAGAAGGGTTTTTGAAAACTAAGTCTATAACACTCCAAACCCAGCCTAGAAGTTTAGGCCAAATTCAAGATGCCACATTGACCACCAAAGTGATCATGAGAAAATTTTACGAAACAAGTCAATCTTAATTTCTTTTCTAAAACCATTTATCTCTTTACGGACTAAACATATTTCATCGTTTAAAATCCATTCAATAAAGTTACAGTTAAGTTTGATAAACAACCAGAATAAATGTACGAATGAAAATTTAAAATGGAAATTGTACCATAGTATTATAACACTTTACAGTTCAAAATTAACAAAATAATAAAACGTAGCGGAAAATAAAACTAATAATTTATTGTTTACTAGACTGTCTGAGAGCTCCGCGCACTGAGTCCAGCATCTTAAACTCCAGAATATACCTGAAAGAGAAGACAGAAGAGGGGGTGAGCTACATGAGCTTAGTGTGAGATCAAACTATCTACGGAATCAGAAACAGAAAGCCAGAAAGCAATTTCAGAAGCGGTACATACTTATAGAGCTATACAAAACCAGTTGGTTCATTTGAAATGGACGTATCGGCAGATAGCAATATTTAGAGCATAATAAAAACACACTCAGGCACACAGTTGTAAGTACCATTCAGTCATAGTGACAACAATTCTCTATCAATCACACAGTCACAATAACTACTCAGTCAGACAACTGTAATCAGAGTCTACAAAATTCACATAGTCATAAGTGCTTTTCAGTTGAACAGTATAAGCAGACAGTCTAACACACAGAACAGTCTAAAAATATGCCTACGAATGTAGCTGAATTATAAACCTATGTAACAGCCCAATTTTAGGCCTAGTCAGAACAATGGTTTTGGGACCACAAATCTGACAAGGAAAATTTTATTTTTATTATATTTTTATGTTCTAAAATTTCACTGAAAGATTTCATAAAAATCTCGTTAAAAAATTTTAACGTTTGGGTACTTAATTAAGTCAAAAGGACTAAATTATAAAAAGTACAAAACTTGAGTTCTAGAAGCTAGAGGTGTCTAATTGCTATGAAATTTTAAATTGGAGGTCCTTAGATGGTAATTGGACCATTGATTAAATTTTTGGACAAAAATAGACATGAAATAGGTGAAATAGAATATTTTTAAATTAGGGGCGTTTTGGTCATCCGGTAATTAAAAGAATTAAAAAGCCAAAATTAAAGCTAATTTTTGTGCATCTTCAAGCTATGGCTGAAATTACCATGAAGAAACCGTGGCTAGGGTTTTTCAACCTTCCAAGCTTCATAGTAAGTCCGTTCTAGCCTCGTTTTTAATGATTTTTTACCTTTTTTAAGTCGTTATCGCTTGATCTATCTATTTCTACCATTTATTTGACATATGATGAAGGTCTAGGGTTTTGACCCATGTTATAAATTTTCCTATATTGATGATTAATGGTGGATTATGCATGTTTATGGTTAGAGAAATGACTTTTACTAAGTGATTTTCGGTGAAAATGTAAAAAAGGACTAATTTGTAAAAGTTATAAAACATGTAGTAAAAGAATGTGTTTTAATGGAAATTGTGAGCTATTGTAGTTATGGAAATGGTTCGGCTAGGCTTGTATGTTAAAGAAATTGAATAAATTTCATTTTTTAAGCTTAGGGGCAAAAATGTAAATATGTCAAACTTTAGGGACAAAAATGTAATTTTTTCATAATATGATTTTTGGGTCACATTGAATAATGTGACTAATAAATAAACTAAATGTGATATTATAGATCAAGGAAAATGAGGTTCGGAACTAGAACGAGGGAAAAATAAGTATTCGACAGTTAGGTCATTTTCACCATTTTTGGTATCGAGGTAAGTTCGTGTGTAAATAATGAAACATTACATTATTATATATTTAATGCTTTAATATTGCATGAATTGTATAATTTTCTTTGTTGAATTGATTAATAGTGACTTGATGACGATTCGACGAAGATTTGATACTCGAAAATCCCAGTTGAACCTTAGTATAGATAGGATACAAATGTCATGACATTAAGGTTAGTGAGATCCTATATAATACCATATCTAGTATATGGCGTCGGCATGTGATTTCTTGTAAGACCACGTCTGGGACATGGCTTCGAAATGAGACTTTATATAAGACCATATCTGGGATATGGCATCGATATGAGACATCGTGTAAGACCATAGCTGAGCTATGACATTGATATGTGATCCCATGTAAGACTATATCTGGGATATGGCATTGGCATCTTACTATGTGTATGAGCTTTCCCCGAGTATCCTCTAGTATTCCAAGTGGTTCAACGGGTAATTTAAAGATTATGTCAAAGATGTGAAAAGATATGACTGTGTTATTAGTTCGTACAGGTATGTACATAAAGTTTATAAGCATTGGCTCCATGATATTATGAGTTCATGATCACTAAGAAAGTGACCTTAAGTTAATCTTGTGAATAAGTATTTATGTTTATGATGGTTAAATTCATGGTAATTTTAGTTGAGAATCACGTGTTAGGCTTTTGAGCCATATCAAATTGAGAGATAAGATGTTTATTTCACTTGGTTTGTGATTCATTAGATATGTGTGAAAAATGAAAGATTTGCACAATTGCCTACTAAAATGGTTATGAAAGTAGGTGAAGTTAAGAGTTTAAATCATTGAAAGATGTTAAGTGTTGGGCTTGAAAATATGAATACGCATAATTAATATGCATATTACTATGAGGCTTGAAATTATTTGTTAATGATTATTATGGTATATTATATTGTAAAGATTATGATCGTTTGGCAAATGTTAAGATGTATTAAATTATGTTTATAAATTGAAGGAGATAACCATTGTGATTGAGTAAGTTATGCCTATGAAGATTAATGACATTTATGTTGTGTTACGTTATGTTTATTGTATGACAAATGTATTACTATTGTTGCTTATTATTTTCATACGAACTTACTAAGCTTTGTAGCCTATGAAGATTAATGACATTTATGTTGTGTTACGTTATGTTTATTGTATGACAAATGTATTACTATTGTTGCTTATTATTTTCATACAAACTTACTAAGCTTTGTAGCTTACTCCCCTTCCTTTCCTACATCTTATAGGGTTGTATGCTAGGTCGAGTTGGAGATCGCCGGAGATGTTATCACATTATCAAGCTATCGTTGCGGGGTAAAAGTGAATACAAACCTCTTAAGTCAATGGCATGTATAGGGACTTGGTTTTTTTGTTATATGTCATATCGGTTTAGCCAAATGTGTTGGCTGATAATGATAATTAATTCATTTTGTATAATGCCATGAGATGTGGCTCATATTGATTATTGGGTTGTAAACCTATTCATATATGCATGCATGTGCTAATTCCATTGTGATATGGTCTATGATTATCGATGGTCGATTGATGATATGTTGCATGTGATTTACTAAACTTGAGTTTGATGAAAAATGTAACAGCCTGGTTTAAACCCTAGTCAGAATAGTTGTTTTGGGACCACAAATCTGAGTCAGAAAAATAATTTAATATTATTTTTCATGTTTGTAGCATGTGAATTTATATCCGTGAAATTTCGTGAATTAATTTGTCCGTTTGAGTGTTTAATTTGCTAAAAGGGCTAAATCGTAAAAAATGAAAAAGTATTCTTCTATTTATTAATGTGTCAAATTGACATGGTTTATTAATTATGAGGTCCTTAAGATGCAAATGGACCATTGAGTTCATGAATGGGCAAAGTTGGATTTGATGCATGTGGTTTATTAATGTTTTAACGCAAGGGTAAAATGGTAAACTAGTGATTAACGATCATTAATTAAAACAAAACATAAAACTTGGTGCTATTTTGTTCATCCACCGATTTTAGAAGAAAGAAAATAGGGTTTTTGAGTTTAAGAGCATTTGGCACTTACATTGGTTAATCAAGGTATGTTTTTGCTTCGATTTTTGATAATTTTTACGTTTTTGTGATTGTTACTTAGCATACTATCAAGCCATGTTTCAATTTCTGATTTTGATGAAGATTTTAAGTTATGCCATTGATGCAATTATGAGTTTTATGAAGTTTAATGTTAGAAAATAAAAGATATGTGATAGATTAATATGTTTTGTCTTTGGATTTTTGATGAATTTGAGTAATTTGGGCTAAATTGTGAAAATGATATTTTGAAGGATTAAATTGTGAAATTTATGAAATATATGGACTTATATGAAGTGTAGGGAAATTTGGCTAAGCTATAGTGTAATGAAATTATGCATATTTTGTGATTTTGTGAATTAGGGACTAAAATGTCAAAATGTGAAAATGTAAGGGCTAATTTGTAAAATGCCCAAAATATGTGTTTATGGATTGATTTGAATGAATGTGAGATTGAATGAGTTAATTTTTAATACATATAGATCAAGAAAAGAGGAATTCGAATTGAGATCGGGGGAAATCAAAAGTCGAGGAGTAATTAACTCATTCCGTCGTTTCACACTCGAGGTAAGTTCATAGGTAGTAATTTCCCTATAAATGAATGATAAATAAATTGATATTGTTTAAACCATGATGTTGAGATTTTGAAGAAGGCTAAACTATTGAATGTAATGATACAAAATTGTTCAATGATGGAAATAAAAGGTAGAAAGCTCGGTTGAACCTCAGGAATAGTTTCGGGATGCTAGTGACATGTCATTAGGTTAAGATTTGGCTTCAAGCCATGATATCGGCACTACGGGTGTGAGTAATACCTTGATTCATCTACGGGCCATGGTGTAGGTATTTTATAGGAGTTACCTCTATTGGGCTACGTGTAATGCTCTGAATTCTTGGGCCTAGGAGAAATGGGCTTCGAGTATCGGAGAAATTGGATTTTAGTTGGCCGGGAAACATTTCAAAAATTGTATAATGGTGTGATGGTTAAGGGATTTTGGAGTGTTGGGGGGTTGCTAAGAAGTCTTGGGTTCAAGCTTAACCTTTGGCAAACTTTTTATTTTTGGGCTTAAGGGAATAGGGATGTTAGTTTATAGGACTTAAGTATAATTGCTGTGGTGTCATGACACAAGGGAGCCTCTGGTGGAGTGGCAAAGTGGCGCCACATGAGGTGCAGGGTGGCGTCACATGCAAGAGGAAGAAGGTAGGAGGTTCGAATCTTGGAATGAGCATCAAGGTATTTATCTTGCACTTGTGGTCGGCTAGTGGTTGAATTGGATTTGAACTCTACATTGTGATGGTTTGAATTTGAATCAGTCTTACAGAGGATTAATGAGTGATAAAGGGAGAAAATCAAGGGAGTTTTGATTGTTGGGGGGAGTTGGAACTGAATAGGGTTTTGATAGCATAAAGAATTCGGCTAAGGAGGTTTGGGGTTCATTTTTGGCTTTTGGCATTTGTTGGTATAACCGAATCTCTGTTAGAGAAGTTTGGTGTTTTTGCTTTTCGCTTGTTTTTTGTATTTTTTCCATTAGTTTGAAGGCATTCTGTTTCCGGTTATACTTTGTTTTGTAGCCAAAATTGCCTTATCATTTGGGCCTAATAGCCGATTTCTCCCTCATCTCTAGTTTTCTTTCTAGTTCTTTTACTTTTTTTCCCTCTTGTATGTGCCGAATTAGCTTGTCAAACCTTCTCTTCTTCCTCTCAATTGCTTCATTGCTGTTCGGGTATATTTGGGCATAATTCTCTTTCTTCAATTTCTTCTATTGGTCGAATCTTATTTGTTTCTCCTCTAATTTTCTTAGCCGAATGCTACATCTCCCTTTCCATTCCCATACTTTCTTCTTCTCTTTTTAAGAAAAGCCAAATCCCTCTTGTCCATTCTTTTCCTCTATTTCTTTCTTTGGTCGACAACACTTTATTCCTTCCACTCTCTATTTTCTATTGATTCTGCCCCTCAGCCGAACCTACCTTCTTATATTGTTTACTCATAAGCTGAATGCACCTTCTTGTTACCCTCAAATGAATATTTTCATCACCTTTGAGTATTGACCGAATGCCATTCCTTGCTCTCTGCTTGTATTACCGAATTCTCTGCTTCCACTTCTCATTAATTTCTCTTCTCAATTATTTTGTCTGTCTCTGAGATTATCGATTGGTCTAAATCAATCCATAAGTGGTTTCTATTCATTCTTTGTTCCCTAATTTTTTTCCGAAACCCCCTGCTTTTGTTCTGCTTAAAAGCCATTGCATTTTACCCTTCTTTGCTGAGATGCCATTCCTTCTTTTCTTTGTCAGGGGAGTTACCTAGGTCCTAGTGGTTGAAAGCTCTCAGTCACTTTTTGGTTGAAGGTAAGTCCTGTGTTTGGCAAGCTTGGGTAAAGCCGAATATTAAATCATTGTTGGGCAAATGTTTTCGTTGTATTATCATATGGCTAACTCTAGATTTTAGACAGTGTTAGCGGGTAATTGGTGTTTGCAGTTTAGATAACCATAAGGAGGCAAGGCCAGTTCTTAACCAATCGATTTAGGAAGTTTGAAGCCAATTCAGTCAAGGTTCTACGTAAGAAGGCTACTGCGTTTCTCTCCATCGAGGTGTGTACCCACACTACCCTACTCATAAATTGGCAAAAGTCGAAATCCCGAAAAGCTGGAGTGCCAAAATGCCAAAAGGTTGGTAACGGTAACAACATGAGTGTGCGAACACTCGTGTGGATAGATCGATGTGACAATTGAGGCCCTATGAGTTATCACATGGACATGGGCCACTTTTTGGCCAAATGGGTCGAAATGGGCTACATGGGCCTGATGGGCCCGTGGGACCGACGCAAACTGAATTTACAAATGGTTATGAAACTATGAGTCAATCATGGGGACCACATGGCCAAAGGCAGATTTGGGCCCAGTGGGCCACATGTGAGTGTGGGCCCTACTTGGGCCATAAAGGGCTTTTGGGGCCTAAAGTGTTTCTGATCACTAAAAGTGACATAAGTCGCGTTGAATGAATGTGGGCTTAGTATTGGGCTGATTATGTACTTAGGCCCATAAGGCCAAATGACTGTTACGCCCTTGAAGGGCAAAATGACTAAAATGCCTTTACATGATTATGACTGTTCTGTATGCCATGTTATGTTATGTTTGCATTCATGTGACATTATACCCCATGGGGACGAGATTATTGTATGTGAAGGAAGTGATGTAATCTGATAGGGTCGCACGGGTCGCCTGAGACGACTGTGGATCTTTTTGGGTAAGGTCACACGGGTCGCCCGAGATGACTGTGGACCCATCAGATGCTTTAAGCCAATTAGGTTATTAGCAGCTTTGCTGCAGTATTGGTGTGCTGGCTGGGTGGATCGATTAAATCCCCACAATAGTGTAGGGTTGGAAGGGATACGGAGTGTAGGGTTCGATTGGGCATTGTGCATTGCATATATTGTTTCTGATAATGAAATGGGCTCAGGCCCAGTTAAATGTGACATGTGTTCGCGTGATATGGGCTTTGGCCCAACTGAGGCCATTATGGGCTAAGGCCCAAATGCCACCGTTAGTGTAAGGGGCTTAGGCCCAAATTGTTGTGATGCATGCTGTTTGATTGTTGAGGGTTGTACACACTGAGTTTCGAAAACTCACCTCCCTCTTTTATTCTTTTTCAGGTGACCCTCAATAGGCGATTCGACGTATCAGAGGACTTGGAGGTGGCCACACTACGAGCAACCTTAAGTTTATAATACCTGTTTTTACATTATTTAAATTATTCTTCTTGGGTTTAACTTGCTGTAATAAGGCATTATTAATTTCTGGATTTTGAATTTGGACCTTTATTTATTACTTCAAAACTTCTAGGAGTAGAACTCGAGATTTCCAAAATAATAACTATTTTTTTTCAAAATATCACGTTTCCGTAACTGTTTTAATTAAGCTTCCGCAACAAATGAGGTCTTAAAGGTAATAACGTTTTATAAGAGATCGTCTTTTAATAAACCACGTTTTAAAATAAGCAAACGAAATTCAAGATTTTACACAAGGTTTAAATGGCAACAAGTTTTAAAAAGAAAGGGTTTTCAATGAAATCAAGATGTTCGAAAATCACTTCAATGTGACATGCTTACACTACGGGCCATGGTATAGGTACTCCGGGATAAGTTACCTCGATTTGGCTACGGGCCATGGTATAGGTACTCTGGGATAAGTTACCTCGATTTGGCTATGGGCCATGGTATAGGTACTTATCGATTGAAACCTTCCGGTATCTGATTTCTATTCAATAGGGTTCAATGAATGAGCAAAGGTTGTGGTTGAGAAAGAGACTAGTACGAATTGATACAATATGTATGATAGTTATACAAGAATTGAATCAAAAGTTTTAATGAAATGACTAGTCGTATATATGACATGAGAAAGATTTGTGGTATTATATTCTTGGATTTGAATTGTAAAATTGATTGAATTATGTTTGTATTATACATTTAATTACTTACTTATGAACTTACTAAGCTATAAAGCTTACTTGGTGAGTTCATCTCTATTTTATAGATATCGAAGCTATCGGAAGCTCGGGGATCGTCGAGGATCATCACCACACTATCAAACTTTATTTTAGTATTTTTTTGAAAGTGTAAATATTAAAGGATGACATGTATAAACTAGAAGTATATGATTAGGTTTTGATATGTATATATGTTATGCCATGTGATATGGCTAGCTTATGCTTGAAATTATGGCTTAGTTATGATATAAAATATGTGGCAAGAAATGGTATGTTTTTATGCTAATAGATAACCAAATGAAATGGTCAAATTGTTATGTTCGTGAAGGGGATTTTGGTATGATTTAGTTTGTGAATGAAAATAATGGATAACATTATCATGTATGATAGAATAGAAATGGTTGGTGAGATTTTTGGTATGTTTTGGTATGAAAATGAGTTTAGATTGGTTGGTGATATTAAGGTTAGATTAATGTATGTTTTGGAAGTGTATTTGGCTGAAAATGTTGTTGTATTGTTGTGCTATTTGTGATTGTAGGGAGGACCCAATTTGGGTGACATATTGGCCTTGTAAATGGCCTATTTTGTGCCCACATGGGCAGGGACACGGGTGTGTGTCTCTGCCGTGTTACTCAAGGGCCATTTCGAAATGTGCCTTGGCAGACCACACGGTCTCACACACGGGCATGTGACACAACCGTGTGATTCATGTTGTGTAATTAATACAAGTCAGTGAGTTACATGGCTTAGACACACGGGTGCGTCTATTGGCCGTGTGTGGCACACGGGCGCGTACATGGCCGTGTAGCCAGCCGTGTAATAGCCCAATACAAGGCCTAAACGAAATAGTGGTTACGAAACCACAAATCCGAGGTCAAAATATTTATTCCGATTGAGTTTTAAATTTATTTTGTGTTTTCAATATTTTTTGAAATTTTAGTTACAAAATTTTATTGTTTGTGTGTCCAATTTGATAAATTGGGCTAAATTGCAAAAGTAGTAAAATATGCATTCTAGAAGGTAAAGGTGTTTAATTGAAATGTGTTTAATTGAAATATTTTTTATTTATATTTTTTATGGTTTATATTTTTATAAAATTATTTTTTAAAAATATCGTACGAAAATTTCGACGTTTGGGCACTCAATTTAGTCAAAAGGACTAAATTGTAAAAAGTGCAAAAGTTGAGTTCTACATGTTAGAGGTGTCCAATTGTTATGAAATTTTAAATTGAAGGTCCTTAAATGGTAATTAGACCATTTTTTAATTTATTGGACAAAAATGGACATGAAATGAGTGAAAAAGAATTTTTTAATTAGGGGCATTTTGGTCATTTAATGATTAAATGAATTAAAAAATCAAATTAAAAGCCAATTTTTGCTCATCTTCTTCCTCAAGGCCGAAAATAGCATGGAGAAACCATGGCTAGGGTTTTTCAAGCTTCCAAGCTCGATTGTAAGTTCGTTCTAGTCCCGTTTTAATGATTTTTATGTTTTTGAAATCCCGGTAACATGATTTCTCTATTTCTACCATTTATCTGAGCTAGGGTTTGATCTCAAAAATTGACCCATGTTGAATAATTGTGTTTTGATGTTTTATGATAGATTATGAGGTTTTAAATTATGTTGAACAACTTGTGCTACTCGATTTTAAGTGAAAAAGAGTAAAATGACATAACCGGTAAAAATACCTAATGTTCATAAGTATATGTTAGAGTGAGAATTTGATGTTGCCATTAGTAAATAAATGATTAGCATGTTCTAAAACGTAAGAATTAGGGAAAAATTTTAATTTCCGAGCTTTGGGGTAAAAGTGTAAATATGTAAAAGTTTAGGGGCAAAATTGTAATTTTTCCAAAGTTTGAGTTAAGGACTGTTTTGATAAATGTGAGTATTAAATAAGCTAAATGGGTTATTTTAGATCTAGAAAGATGTAAAATCAACCTGGATCGGGGAAAGGAAAAGATTGTGGATTAAATTGTAAAATTTCTATATTTTACACTGAGGTAAGTTTATATGTAAATAATGTATTGTTTTTATTATGTTATGATATTTTATTTTGTGACATGTGAAATAAGTTTTAGTATTGTACAATTAATGGACATAAACGGTGATTGTGGTTGATGAATTGAGATTAAATGAGGAAATCTCAGTTGAACCTTTGGAACGGAAAAACGTGGTGCTAAGTGGATATACCACGGTTATACTGTAACGTGGTGCTAAGTGGATATGCCACGATTACACATATTGATACATTTAACGTGGTGCTAAGTGGATATGCCACAGTTACATATATTGATTCATTAACGTGGTGCTAAGTGGATATACCACGGTTAAACATGTAACGTGGTGCTAAGTGGATATGCCACGGTTATACATGTTAATTTGAAAAGTGGCGCTAAGTCCGTATGCCACAATTACATGTTAGTCCAATAGTGTGGTGCTATGTGCGTATACCACTAAGTTGGGCATTAATTACAGAAGGTGGAGCCATGCACCAGATATTGTTACTTTCTGAAGTGTTCACCGGAAGAAACAAGTTTGCTAAATGGAATTTAACATGAAAAATGTGGGGATAAATACCGGAATATGAATATATTAGTTTTGAATTATGAGTTAGATATGTGATTGAATTTTGATAAGATGAATATGGATAAGTATTAACTTGAAAGTTGACAATAAGAAATTTTAGTGAAAGAGTTGAAATTTGGAATAAATAGTTTCAAATAGCAGCAGAGGAGTGATTTTGAAAAACAACCAAAAATGGTATAAATTGAATTAGAAGCTTAATGAGATATTGAATTAAATCTTATTGAGTCTATTTTCATATAAAAGAAATAGAGCAAGCAAAAGAATTCTATATTTTGAGATATTTATATATTTTTGAGACTGGTTCAGAATGACTTTGTGATCGCCTATTCTGATTTGGAAATATCATTAAAAATTGTAAAAAAATATTTATGGAACACAATTTATATGGTGGATTCCTTATTGAGTCTATTTTTAGTAGAAACAAACATGAACATCTTTTGAGTTCTGTATAAAGAGAAATTGAAATTTTAGTGAAGAGTGGTCAGGACCGTCGGGTAGCAAAACAAGGGAGTATTTAATGTAAAAACTGTATTAATTGGCCCAACCAAAAATTCTAAAATTTTAATGGTAAGAATAAATATGAGTCTAGTTTCTGGGAAAATTTACAGATCTTAATTTGGAGCTCTGTAGCTCTGGATAAAAATAATTTAGTGACTGGGACTCGAATGGACAGCTTGTACTGATTTTAAGTAAATGATAATTTCATGTGAGATTAAGATTGTATAATTGTGGAGACGTATTTTGGGATTTATAAATTCCATTAATAACGTATTATTATTATTGTTTACATATTCACTTACTAAGCTATAACGCTTACTCCCTTTCCTTCCTTTTTCTTATAGAGTTTTAGATGCTAGCTCGAGTTGGAGGTTGCCGGAGATACTATCACACTATCAGGCTGAGGTTAGTATTAAAAGATTCTAAAATATTTATAAGTTTATGGCATGTATAAGGACTTGAATATATGTATATATGTTACTGAGTTGGCCTAATGTTGGCCTAAATTAATGGAAATTTTATTGTTGTATAATACCATGTGATATGACTAATAGTAGCTATGTTATGAGTCATAATGATATAATACATGAACGAGTATGCTTGCATGTTAGTAAATGAATTAATGTATATATGATAAGAATGTGATTAGATTCTAAATTGGAAGAAATTTTATAGCCAGTTGGTGTATTTGTAATTGTAAAAATCCAGTGATGCCTCGTACCTTGTTCCGGCATTGAACACGGGTAAGAGGTGTTACAAGCCGTGTGACCCAAGTCAGTATGTATGCCCTATTTTGCCACGGCCTAGACACACGGGCATGTCTAATGCCGTGTGAGGCACACGACTTGACCACACGGGCGTGTGACCTCTGTAACTTTGGAAAATCCTTCCTCTAATGCATGTTTAAGGTCTTGTAGACCTTCTAAAGGGACTTAATGATGGTGTTTGATTATGATATATGATGATGTATTATATGCTTGTGAATGTTCGTAAAAGTATAGATCTATCGAGTAATGCCTCTTAACCCTAGTTCGGCGACGAATATGGGTTAGGGGTGTTACATTTGGTTTGTATCAGAGCTACGGTTTAGTCGATTCTAGGACTAACGTAGCGTAAGTGATTCTTGCTATACATGCCATATATATATATTAAAGGTGATCTAACAAATGAAATGTGTTTTCGTATCAAATGTATCAAATTTGTGGTATCTTTACTAAGAGATAATGTGTATCATTGGTGGAAAACGTTGATATTTGTGGTTCCGAGGGAACAAGTTACTTGGGAATTCTTTCAATCTGCATTTTGAAAGAAGTATATAAGTCGGCGATTTCTTGATCAGAAACATAAAGAATTTCTAGAGTTAAAACAGTGTTGAATGATGATGACAAAGTATGAAAGAGAATTTGTACGACTAAGCAAGTATGCTCAAGAGTATGTTGCTACTGAAGAGATTATGTGTAAAGGTTCGTTGATGGGTTGAATGAAGATATAAAACTTCTAGTTGGAATTCTAGAGTTGAAAGAATTTTGTTGTTTTAGTCGAAAGGGTTTGTAAAGCCGAGGACCTAAGTAAAGAAAAGAAGAATGCAGATTCAGATGTTAATGATTCCAGAAAAAGATCGATGAATAAACAACATCAATCTTCCTCAAAGAAATTCTAGATTCTTATACTCGCCCGAATGCTTTGATGGCATATTCAAACAGGGATCGTGCAAAACAATACTCCAGTTCTAAAGCACGAGCTACTTTAGTGTCAAGGGTTGGTAATGTAAGGGATAATAAACTCAAGTGTGAACAGTGTGGGAGACGACATTTTGGTGAATGATGGAACAAAAGTAATAAAGCTTGTTACAAATATGGATTGTTAGATCATTTCAAGTGAGATTGTCCTGAGTTGGCTGAACAAGAAACAGTACAAAATATGAGGCCTAGTAATACTATGGCAAGAGGGAGACCACTCAGAGGTGTTGGGAATGTAAGTGGTAGTCGAGGGGCTACGAAAGATACAGCTGTGAGGTCTGAGGCTAAAGCACCTGTACGAGCTTATGCTATTCGCGTTTGCGAAGAAGCGTCATCACGAGACGTCATTATCGGTATTTTCATTCTTTATGATACTTCTTTGATTGCTTTGATAGATCCAGGATCAACATATTTGTATATATGCATAAATTTAGTATCCAATAGGACTTTGGCTATAGAGTCTACTGAGTTTGTGATTAGAGTATCGAACCCCTTAGGCAAAAGTGTCATGGTTGATAAAGTCTACAATAATTGTCCATTGATGATTTGAGATATTTGTTTTCTGGCTAATCTGATGCTATTACCTTTTGATGAATTTGATATAATTCTGGGTATGGATTGGCTAACTTTGCACGATGCTATTATGAATTGTAAACAGAAGTCTATTGACTTAAGATGCAAGAATAATGAGATAGTCCAAATTAAATCTAGTGACTTAAATGGGTTGGCAGCTGTGATTCTGCAATGAACGCTCTGAAATATGTGAATAAGGGTTGTGAAGCTTACTTTGCCTATGTGATTGATTCAAAAGTGACTGAAAAGAAAATTGAATCAGTGTCTGTTGTTTGTGAGTTTCTTGATGTGTTTCCTAAAGAACTTCCGGGATTACCTCTGATTCGAGAAGTTGAGTTTGGCATTGAATTAATGCCTAGAACTACTCCAATTTTGATAGCTCCGTACTAATAGCTTCGACTGAATTGAAAGAATTAAAGTCTCAGTTGCAAAAGTTGACAAATAGAGGGTTCGTAAGATGGAGTTTCTCGCCTTGGGGTGCTCCTGTTCTGTTTGTGAAAAAGAAAGATGGCACGATGAGAATGTGCATTGATTACCGTCAGTTAAACAAAGTGACTATAAAGAATAAATATCCTCTGCCCAGAATTGACGATTTGTTCTATCAGTTGAAAGGTGCTACTGTGTTTTCAAAGATAGATCTGAGATCGGGCTATTATCAATTGAGAGTAAAAGATTCAGACATTCCAAAAATTATTTTTTGAACGAGGTACGGGCATTACGAAATTTTAGTTATGCCTTTCGGATTAACAAATGCACCTGCTGTTTTTATAGACTTGATGAACAGAATTTTCAGACCCTATTTAGATCGATTTGTTGTCGTATTCATTGATGACATTTTGATTTATTCACGGGATGAAATTGAACATGCTCAGCATTTGAGAGTTGTGCTACAGACTTTGCGAGATAAACAACTATTTGCAAAGTTCAGTAAATGTGAATTTTGGTTGCGTGAAGTCTATTTTCTGGGACATGTTATATCAGCATCGGGTATTTGAGTGGATCCGAGCAAGATTTCGTCAATATTAGATTGGAAGCCTCTGAGAAATGTTTTTGAAGTCCACAGTTTTTTGGGACTTGCTAGTTATTATTGATGATTTGTGAAAGGCTTCTCGATGATTATGACTCTGTTGACGAGACTACTTCAGAAAGATATGAGGTTTGAATTGTCTGATAAGTGTTAGAAAAGCTTTGATCAGTTGTTAATAAGTTGAAAGCTCTATTGACTGAAGCTCTAGTGCTTGTACAGCCAAAATCGAGTAAAGAATTTGTCATTTATAGTGATGCTTTATTGAATGGCCTCAGTTGTGTTTTGATGCAGGAAGGCAAGGTTATATCCTATGCCTTGAGACAGTTAAAGCTGCACGAAAAGAATTATTCGACGCATGACCTTGAGTTAGCTGCGATAGTATTTGCTTTGAAAACTGGCGTCACTATTTGTTCTGTGAAAAATGTCACGTATATTCTGATCATAAAAGTCTGAAATACTTGATGACTCAGAAAGATTTGAATCTGTGACAGAGAAGATGGCGAGAACTGCTGAAAGACTACGAGCTTGTTATCGATTATCATCTAGGAAAAGCAAATGTCGTTGCTGATGCTTTGAGTCAGAAATCATTGTTTGCATTACGAGCTGTGAATGCCCAATTGTCTATGTCTGAAGATGGTTCGGTTTTAGCCAAATTGATAGCGAGACCATTGTTTTTACAATAGATTATTGATGCTCAGAAAATTGATAATGAAATGCTAGTGAAACGAGCTTAGTGTGATTCCTATTCTGATTCAGAATTTCGACTTGGTGATGATAATTGTTTGAGATTCCGAGACTGAATTTTGAGTTCTGAGAAATCTAGAGTTAATTCAGATGATTTTGAATGAAGCTCACAACAGTAGATTATCTGTTCACCTGGGAAGTACGAAAATGTACAATGACTTGAAACGACTTTACTGGTGGACGGGAATGAAAAGAGACATTTCCGATTTTGTTTTGAAATGTTTAATATGTCAGCAAGTTAAAGCTGAACATCAGGTGCCATTTGGATTGTTGCAACTGATTATGATTCCTGAGTGGAAATGGGATCGAGTGACTGGAAACACAAAAATTTATATACTTTTTCATACTCGTTTTTACTTAAAATCATGCAATTTCGGTAAAATTCTTGTCAAAAATAATTAATTTTATTAAAATAATTAAATTGTATTAAAAATATGAAAATATCAAATTTTATTCAATTTTATAATTATTTTTGGTGAATTTTGATTATTTTTGACAAATTCGCGCAAAGGGCGAAAATTGGCCCGACAGACACTGCTAGAAGAACAAAACTGATAAGCAATTTGGAGTATGAAGGCGAATTAATTTCCAGCCTAAGATGGTCCAGAAATATGTGTATTAACTCATAAAATAATTAATTTTAATTTATACTCAATTAATTTGGGTTATTAAATTATTATTAATTAAATTATGAATGAAAGAGGTCCAGTTGAATTGAACCGATTGAACCGAACTGACCACAAATTGGACAGCCCAAAAACTGACCAATTCAGCTCATTGGCTGAATAATTAAGCTGCAAAGAAGCCCTTGAAGACTTGTCAAAGTTGCATTCAAGCCCCTTCACTAATTGTGGCTTTATTGATTTGTCCCAAGCCTAAAATAGCAAAGTTGAAACTCTCAACTTTGCCATGTGCGTGGCCGGCCAAAGGAGGTCTCTTTGGCTAATACTTTTTGCTATTTTTAGCTGCCAGATTCAGCTATAAAAGGCCCCCTTTTCTGATCAATCAAAGAATCCCTCATCCCTCATTCACCTCTCATTCTCTCACAACTCTCCTATTCTCTCTCACTTTTCCTGTCCATTTTCCACTCATTTCCCCTTGTTCATGTGCCTATTTCTTCTCTTGGAAAAGAGGTATTTCTTCAGCCATTTTGGAGCAGCAATTGGGCGTTCTAGAAGCCTTAATCAGCAGAGACAACAAAGGACAAAGAACGGAGCAACCTAGTTAAGCCACGGAAAAACACCGGATTTGCTTCTTGTTCCCTATCTCTTTAAATTTTGTTGTTTTAATGATGAACATATCTATGAATATTTATGCTATTGGAATGGTTAATTTAATAAGCTTAGCTTGAATTTAATTAGTGTTGAGTTATTGCATTCATCCTCTTAAATTATTAAAATTGTGTTTATACTATTACAGGCCTCGATAAATTGCTTGATTAAGTAAAATCATGCCTAAGTTATGCTTGCATTATATTTGTTAGATAACTAATGAATTAATTATTTAAACGCAATGAAATTGTAATCAATGGACACAGTACTTAATCAGTGCATGTTTATTCTTCTAAGGTAGCTGAAGATTAAATTAGCATTTTATTTGGCAATACATATGCCTTGCATAACTTGCAAGATTATTGTGATTAAATTGTTTCAAGGTAAGGGAATCTTGTTACCTCACATAGTCTTTTATGTGCTTATTAGATTGATTAATCGTTCGAATTGACATAGAAATATGTGAGAGATTATTTAGTTTAATAAGTATGTATGTGCATTAACATGTTTACTTTTGTTAAAATCTTGTTAATCGAATGAAATGGCATAGAAATATGTACAAGAGATGAATGGATTTTTGGTAAGTAAATATGTTCATAAGTTAGCAAATTACTGAGTTGCCGTGAATTTATTCGTAGTAGTATAAATATGAGTCTAATAATTCTAAGGTAAAGAAATGTAATTAATCCAACACAATTATGTCATCTTGATTAAATCTTTTTGAAACCGTGCATTAGAACTCTTTGTTTTATTTTACTTAGTTTTGAACCCTTAATTTTTAAGCATCTTTCTAAAACCAAAATATTTTTCATCACCAAAGTGTTTTATAATTAATTTCACAAATAATCCTTTTTACAGTCCCTGTGGGTACGATAACTCGACATTAACTTGTCACTTTATTATTTGTTGCGATTGTGTACACTTGCACATTTCCATCATTCCAAGTTTCTGGAGCCGTTGCCGGGGACTATTTTAAAAAGTCATTATTTATGAATTTGTTAGTTTTGCATTTTGGTTTTTTTTTGTTTAATTTTTAACTTAATTAATTTTGCTGTGATTATTTTAGGTGTTTATGAGTATTGACTGTATAACGCCCCGAATTTGGACTTAGAAGTATTGGGCCTTGAGTATGGATCTGTAAGGAGGCTGTACATAAGTATTTAATTGTGCAAGGAAATGACACAATTAAATGTCCGCTTCAAAGGTTAAGTGATTTAGGAGTGTTTGTGAGTGTTTGAGAAGTCAGGGGTTCAAATCTTGGCTTTTGCAAAAATTCCTATTTTTGCTTGAAGGAACCCTAACTCCAGCTTGTAAGCCATATAAATTATTGTGTTTAAAACATGATACAAGAAGAGTTGTGGTGTAGCGGTATGTGGCGTGTGGTACTTGTTGGAGGTCTGAGGTTCAAGTCTTGGGTTGCGCATTGGAGTATTTATTTTGCTGCTTGGGGTGTGTAGGAGGTGGAGTTGGACTGAGACTCTGGGGTTGAATGGGTCATGAGAGTTTGAGCTGGTCATAGAGTAAATCAAGGAGGGTTTCAAGGAGAAGATTATGGAGAGATATTTGGAGAGATATTAGGGAGGTGTGGTTGGTAGTTGTTGGCCGAAAATAGAATTCTTTGGGGTGCCAAGGGGTCTTAGGCTCTAGGTGCAGAATTTGGTCTAGAGATACTAGGGGAGTCAGTTGTGGGGTGTTTTTCTATTCTTTTATTTTTCGTGCATTTTGGGGATTATTGTGGCCAAGTCTTTGCCTCTCTTCTTCTTTTCTTTCGGCTTTCTGTTAGTTGGGGAACCGATTCCCTTCTCTTGTTTATCTCTGTGGTGACGAATTTTTGCATTCTTTTTCTTTCTCAACTCTGATCGAATACACCCTCTTCTCTCTTCTTTTCATTTGTTGTTCTCCCTCTTCTCTTATGTTTCTTTTTCTTTTTCCCTTAAATTGGTTATGTTGCTTGTCACTGGGGGTGCATGTCTTGACCGAATCTTAGCACTCTACCTCTCAATTTCAGTTCTGCAAGTGTTCTTGATAATCAGTAGGTGTCTTTGTGTTCTTCACTTTTTGATTAAACCTGTTTACTCTTGCTTTCTCTTTAGAGGCCGAATGTTCTTCTTCACTTATGTGTTGATTTCGTTTCTCATTCCATCTCCGCAATGGGATACTCATTGGATTCTAGGTACTTCAGTAGAGCAAAGGAGTACAGGAGATCCAAAAGCAATCAAAGCCCTTTTCTCACCATTATATAAGGTATAGGCTGAATATACCATGTGTCTTTATAAGGTGTTATTTGTGGATTTTAACCACACCTTTAGTTAATCCTTTCTAATGAGATCTATTGTTACGCAGTTATTTGGCAACAAACATCTGCTTGATTCTAGCTAGCGATCATAGAGTATTATATTGTATTGCTATCAATCAAGGTTAGTAGTAATAGATGGTTTAGGGATTGTATGTAGTGAATCTTAACAAATGGAAGGCTAATGATATGCCTTATTGAAATGTAGGCTTTGAGCTCGTGAGCGGTTCACTCGACTTCGTTAATAGGTGTGTAACCGTACCCTGTATCTGATGATCGGCTGAAAAGTCGAAAGAGTGTGTATACAAACACTGAATAGACTATAGATCGGCAAAAGCTGAAAAGCCGCGAAACTGGCGATTGATGCCACATAGCGTGCGATCGCACATGTGGTGAACCGAGCCCACGAAACATGAGCGAATGACCGAATTACCCTCGAGGGGTAAAATGACCGAATTACCCCTAGAGGGTAAAATGAGCGAATTACTGCTGGAGGGTAAAATGACTGAATTACCCTTAGAAGGTAAAATGATCGAATTACCCCTAGAGGGTAAAATGACTGAATTACCCCTAGAGGGTAAAATGACTGAATTACCCTCGTAGGGTAAAATGACCGAATTACCTCTAGAGGGTAAAATGACCGAATTACCCCTAGAGGGTAAAATGACCGAATTACCCCTGGAGGGTAAAATGACCGTAATACCTCTAGAGGGTAGAATGACTGTTATGCCTTATATGATGTTTGATTGATTGAGTATGTTATGTGATATTTACGTGTTTTGCATACATGTGCGACATGCTGCACGGGTTGGGTTATTGTTATGGAGGAAGTACTGATCTGCTAGGGTCACACGGGTCTCACAAGACGACTGTGGACCCACTGAAGGCTTAAAGCCGTATATTCGTACTGATCTGTTAGGGTCACACGAGACGATTGTGGACCCACTGAAGGCTTAAAGCCATATATTCTTACTGATCTATTAACGTTACACGAGACAACTGTAGATCGACTGATGGCTTTATGCCGTTCATACCATCGATAGCTTAGTGCTGTCCATTTTAACGATGGCTTGGTGCCATGCATATTATCGATGGCTTAGTGTTGTCCATTTCATCGATGGCTTAGTGCCATGCAGATGATCGATGGCTTAGTGTTGTCCATTTTACCAATGGCTTTATGCCACGCATATTATCGATGACTTAGTGCAGTTCATTTTACTGATGGCTTTGTGCCACGCATATTATCGATGGCTTAATGCCGTTCATATTACCGAAAGCTCGTGCCGTTACTAAAGGCTCGGTGCCACTATTGATGGCTTTAAGCCACTTATTTTACTAGCAGCTATGTTGCGATTTTTTTATCTGGCAGCCTTGCTACGATTCTAGTTAGTGCCATAATCGGTGCTAACTCTTGGTGTGTTGGTTGGTTATGTCGATTTTATTCCCACAGTAAGTGCAGGGCTGGACAGAGGCAAGTGTAGGGTTGGATGGGATAACATGCATCATGCATCATACATACCGTATTCTAATTTTGTTTCTATTTTGGGCTTAGGCCCACATATGTTCTACTTCTGATTCTGTTACTGTAATGGGCTAAAGCCCATCTGATACTGTCTGCTATACTGGGCTCAGGCCTAGACTGCTTCTGTGTTCTGTATGTTTAACTGACTGACTATTTTTATATTAGGGGATTACACACTGAGTTTTCGTAATAAGGTTTTTGATTAAGTCGTAATAAGGTTTTAACATGAAGCATGTTTTTTGAATAAAATCATGTTTTCAAGAAACACCTCAAACGAGTTGATTTTTAACAAAGAGGCTTTAACCTTCAAACGAGTTTTTATTTAGCAAGATTAAGTTTTCAAAAGACACTCCAAGGTGGCACCGCCAGATTCAGCCATAACATCTAGGTCGGGTTTGGGGTGTTACATTTAGTGGTATCAGAGTCAAGTTACAAAACTCGGCTTTGGAATGGGTTTCCTAGTTTTTGGATTTCTAAGTTGTTTACAAATGATTTAAAGTATTTTAAAGGATCTTATTGATTGTGTGGCACATCGAGTCTCCGCCAAATCTGTAAGTTGTCTTATTACTAATCTCTGTTTTAAACTATTATACTGTAGGTAGGGAATACTGGGATTGCCTGGTCATTTTTAAGGCAAGTGTATTTTGTTTGGGTATTATAATTTACATGTAGAGATTGTATGCATGTGATATCTATCCGCTTCGATTAATAGATGTTTTGGAAGTGTGTTAGTATTTGGATCAGGGTGTGCAGCGGAAGTGCAGTAGTGTAGTCCAGAAGTTGGAAATTTCGAGGATGAAATTTCTTTAAGGAGGGGTGAATTGTAACGCCCCAAATTTGGGCCTAGAAGTATTGGGCCTTGAGTATGGGTGTAACACCTCAAACCCAGCCTGGACGTTATGGCCAAATCTGACATGTCACATGGACTTACGACTGAGTGTGTGTTCTTTGTTTAAGGTGACTAAAGTGATTTTTGTAAAAATAGTGGTTTAGCAAAAAGTCAGTTTATTAAGTCTTTAAGTTAGCCATTTGTTACGTTTGTTTGTGTTTTGAAAACATTCATTAAATTTGATTAGAAACCCGTGCGTCTTAGAACTAACAATTTTGATAAAGTATAAATAAAACCAGTAAATAAAACCACAAAAGAAAAAGAAATTTAAAGAGCGGCCTTATTACAACTTAAAACCCAAAATAGTAAAATTAGATATTTAAAATAACCTAACCAAAATGAAAATCGAATTTGCAGATGATGTGGCCACTTCGAATCTCTCACAGCTCCAAGCCCACTATGGTTGGGGATTACCTGCATGGATGAAAATAAAAGGTAAGTTTGGTAACCTCAGTGTGTAACATAACCCAACCATAGCCCAAAATAGATCAAGCCTCAGAGTCAGATTTATTTGGGCCTTGGCCCAGTACAGAAATCAGAATGAAGCCCATAGGCCCATAACAGTTACAAAACAGATATATCATGTATGCAGAGAACCCAGCCCAAATCCATCAACATACACCCCCGTACCAACCTTACACCTTGTGGGGAGATGATATGCTCGCGATATTAAGTAATAAAATTTATAAAACTGATCACACCAAAAACTAACTAATATCATGATTTTAAAGGCAAGCGCACCTATCAAATAGTAGCATAGTTTAGGGCAAGACCAAGTTATCGTACCCAAGGGAACCAAAAGTACTAATATTTACTTCATTCCTATTATCTAGCCTAAAAATAAAAGAGGATTGATTGAAACTAATTCTAAAACTAACTAAAAGGGCACAAAAAGTAAATTGGGGAAAACTTTAGGGAAAAGCTGATTGATACGAGCAATACTTAAGGGAGAATCCACCTACACTTCATTTGTTATTAACTTCTTGAACTAGATGATGTCTTCACTTGACTTGATCCGTAGAGATCCCTAACTTATGTTAATACCTCTTTCGAGGATAAGAACAACTAGGCCTAGGCTGTTAACTAAAGTTTCTTTATTAATTAACACCCTAGGTTGCATTAATTCAATCTATGGATCCCCTTATTAGGTTTGACCCTAATCCGGCAGATTTATGTCGCCCTATGTCTAGGATTGCATGCAACTCCGCTTAATTATGGTAGATCTTCTCTTAAAACAGGGACTTTTGCTCCTCTGCCTTAGCACATCAAGTTCTTGAAGTAATACCTAGGATTATTAAATCAAGAATGAAGAACACATAATTAAGAACAATTCAAGTATTTATCAAATAATTCAAGAATAAATAATAACAAGATCTGTCTTAGGTTTCATCCCCCTCAAGTATTTGAGGGGTTTAGTTCATAATAAAGAAAGAAAACATCTCAGAAGAATTAAGACAACAAAACATAAAGAACCCAAAAACCCCTGAAGGAATTTAGGGAGATCCTCTATCTTGATGTAGACTTCTTGCTTCTGGGATGAATCAATCGGCTTCCCTTGGAGTAATCCCTTGCTTTCACTCCTTGTGTTGGTAGAATTATGGCGCTCTTTCTTGAGAGAAAAGAGTATATCTTTAGAGTTGCCTCCTGAGGTCTTATATAGGTTTAGAATGGCTTTCTTAGCCCTTAAGTATCCAAATTCGAGTGAAATTCCTCTTCCTCAGGACTAAAACACGCCCGTGTGCCACGCCCATGTGATTTCGACAAGAGACCGTGTTTGGGATTGTTGAGGTGGCATGGCCGTGTGCCCTGGCCATGCTTGTCGGGGGCTGGACCGTGTGGTTTTTGTGTGGCACGGTCGTGCACCACGGCCGTGTGGTGAATCCCTGGGCCGTGTCAGTTTCTCATTTTGGCCCATTTTATCTGTTTTTGGCCCGTTTCTCATTCTTTTCTCTTCCCTATGCTCTCCTGAGTATAAGACATGAAATAGTAGGATTAAGAGCACCAATTCTCACAAATATAATGATAATTCATCCAAAATATAGGCTAAACATGAGGTAAAAATATGTATAATTTATCGTTTATCAAACACCCCCATACTTAAGCCTTTGCTTGTCCTCAAGCAAAATCTCAATCCCAAATAAAGAATCATTCTTCTCAACTTACAATCTTTATCAATAATGTTTCAAACCAATCCACGGGTAATTATACAATGAAAATTCAATCAAAAGAACATTAAAGACTCAATTACTTTAAGTTGAGAATTTTATCATTGAAACATAAGTTTCTTCCTATTGCCTAAGTAGTTATCTCTCCATCTTAATTAACAGAAGTTGACATTCTCACTAAGGATTCACTCTATCCACTCGAAGTGTTTAGGGTTCAAAAATTAAGTACTCTCTAGTCAACCTGAAAAATTATTACTATAGGCTTGCTAGAAAATCATATCTCTACCACTGTAGAATGATATGATACATCAATCAAAAGGTCTTTCAATAGTTGTAATGGGGCTTGGTTAGGGGTGTTGTCACAGGCTGCAAAAGAGGGTTAGAATCGAGGTTGAACTTGAAAAATCATCTAGCTAGAAAAATCTCCATCACTGGAACATATTTCTCGAGCTAATTCTTAAGATAATATCATTCCTACCTTGGTAGCCTAAAAATAGAAATATGCAAAAACTATTTGAACTATTAAAGATTACAACTGAATACATACGTTTTTTTTTAATTAGAACAATTTAACTTATGAAACAGTACATTTAACAGAACTGTACAATCTGAAAAAGAGAATAAAGCTAAATGAAAATTTCAACTCAAATCTCGATAAAAATAGGGGTCAAAATAATTGAATGAAATTCAACAAAAAACGGGTTATTGGTTAATAATTAGAAGGTAAGTTAAAGAATGGGTTGTTAGGTTCAATGGGGTTTACTAGGGGTTAAATTATGGAGGTAGGCCTTTGTAGAGTAAGTAGGTTAAATCCTAGGTGCCTTTATAATCTCGGTATATCAAATCAATGATGTGGTCTTGACATGTATAATCAAAGTAAGTTCTAGAATAACAAATCAGTGTTGACTCACTCAAAGCAATAATAAAAGTGAGCATGAAAGAATGTATACTCAAAAAGCTCAAAAATCTCACCAGGATTATGGCTTTTGATATCAATTCTGCGAATTTCAAATCTCAAGATAACACTTAGAATTAGGGAAAAGAACTTATGCAAAAATTGGAGTTCTCAAAAATTTCAACTTATCATGCTTGATTCCCTCATGATTTAGAGTTTGAATATCAAAGTACAAGCACCTATGTCTTAATTCTCACATATCAATAAAAATCATAAATCAATCAAAATATATTCTTAATAGGAGGTTGAAGATAATGCAAGGAATGAAAGTTTGAAAAGTTCAGGGATTTCAAAGAGAGTTTAAAGACTGAAAATAGATTTCCCCCCACACTTAAGATGTACATTGCCCTCAATGTACAAAGATAGCATTAGTAGCAATAAAAGCACAAGATCATAAGATAGGGAGAGGTATGAAACTCCCTGCTTTAGATGGATTAGTGAGACAGAGATTGGAAGAGTTGGCAGTTGTGGCAAGGTGTTCCCCTTTTCGTAGAGATTTGAGCTGTAAAACTCCTTTGAAACTGTGAAAGAATTTATTAGTCGTAGGGAATTTGGATCAAAAGAAATTACTCGTTAGGGGTTGGCCGTTAGGAAAAGAAATAAAATAAAATAAAATAAAATACTAAAAATACTAATATTCAAATAATGACAAAGATGAAATGAAAGAAAATAAAAATAAACGTAAAAAGGAAAATAAAGTTAGAAGAAAAGGTGAAAATAGAGATTAGTGTTCAAAGGTTAGAATAAAGTAAAATAAAGTAAAAAATAAAGTTAAGAGGAATAAAAAAATCTAATCCTCAGATGGATCACGTGGCGGTGGAGTGATGCGGAGGTGCTGGCATATCTGCTCTAAGGTGGCATCGATATAATCGAGGCGCCAGAAGCATTGCTGCTCGAACTATTAGAAGCACTCAGATAAGTCAACGTGGGCGGCTACTGCATGAGATGGGCAGCGAGGGGGTGGTGGCTCGGTGGGTGCGTCCTCCTCTGGTGGTGGTGGTGGGACATCATCAGTAATGTCCTCTGGGTCCTCGCCCTCCTGAACAAGGCTAAACTGAAGGGGGGTGCCTCCTAGCCTCCGCTCGATCATCCTCATGTGTAGCATAGTCGCGATGCCTTGGGGAGACATCTGACCAATCAGGGTGTAGGAGGATGTCTTGGCTGACATGTTGAGGAGCCTGAAGTGACGGGCCAACCGTGTGATGTAAGGCCCCATGGATAATACGCCTCTGTGGTGCCTCTCCGTCTGATGCTGCATGGCGTGCGCGATGAAGTATGCTAGGTCGATGACGTGTCTGTTCGCCATGCACCACAGGAAGTAGACATCGTGAGTGTTGAAGATGCCTGTACTCTCTCGTCTACCTGTCAAAGTGTGAGCCAAGAGAGCATGAATGTACCTTAGAGATGGAACGAGGGCAGTCGCCTTGCTGATGCTGGGGTTATAAATTTGACGTCCTGGGGCAATCTCGTGCCAGCAGTCGACGGGCCGGATATGGATGCGATGAGAAAGGTTAAGGAAATCCTCGTCTACTATAAATTGGTCTGTGTAGAGCCCAAGTGCGGAGCCGAACTCTGGCACGCTGAGGTGTCGCACGAGTCCTCCAAGACAGAACTGGACCGTCCCTAGATCATCGAATCTGGTTATCACGGTCTGTAGATGGAATGTGGAGCAGAAATCTAAAGTGAGTTCCAAGTAGGTGGGCCAGATAATCTGGAAGAATTGCTCCCATGGCTCGGTCATCAATAGGGCCCGGACGTTGTCCACTAGATGTATCTGCTCGAGGTTACCCCAATCTATGCAGCAACCCGTGGATATAGGGCGGGCTCAAAGTAGTTGATAATGCTCCTTCTGCGAGGCTTGGAAAAATGTGATGAATGGGTGTCGAGCCTCGAAGGTGGGCCTCGCTGATGAACTCCCTGGCCCCTTACGTTTCTTGAAGACAGGGACGATAATTTTCCTACCACGTGATGACAACATAGTATCTAAAATAAAATAACAAGCATTAGTTCTAAAGATTAAACTAAATAGATAATAATTAAAATGTAGATAGAATGATAATGTTTCTAAGAAAACATAAGATGGGGATTAACCTGAATAGTAGACATTAATCATTTTGAAATTTGTAACAAAACTAAGAAATATGAGTATGTATTTAAATTTATGAGAAAGATGGCATGCAAATATGAATTTGAGTGGCATACAATAAATGAATTTAAATTGCATGCAATCCTAATATATTCTATAATATTCTAGACTATTCATCCTAATATAACTAATTCCATGCTTAAATTTACAATTAAAAGAAAGTAAAATTTAACTAAATAGAAAAAAATGAAATATAACTAAAAATAAATGAGAAAAATGAGAAAATAGAACCGAATATAAGGTTGCACGATCGTGGGTCAGGTTTGCACGGGCGTGGGTCGGCTGATTTCAAGGGTGGTGGTGTTTTGAGGGCTGTGGAGGCGCTTATGGTAGTTGGGGGAGGAGATTTGAGGGTTTTGAGTGAGGAAGAAAATGAATAGTAGCCCCTATTTATAGTTTTTGGGTCACACGGGCATGTCACACGCCCGTATGAGTCATGTTTTACCTATGTCTTTCGAAATCTAGGGGTTTTAGCGTGCCTAGTTCGAAGTACACTCCCGTGTTGTTGTTTCGCACAGCCGTGCGCGATTGATTCTTCGTCACTCCCACGGTCGTGTGGCTATCTACACGGCCGTGTGTGATCGTGTTCATTTTTCACACGGGCGTGTGATATGTTCCACGGCCGTGTCTTATTTGGCAGTGTCTGCCACGGTCTGGGGACACGGGCGTGAGGGTTTGTGTAAGCCCGTGTTGATACTGCAGTTTTGCCATGGCCATGTTGCACGGCCGTGGGGTGTTGTTGGTAGCCCGTGTTGGAGTCGAAAAGTTGCCACAACCATATCGCACAGCTGTGGCTATTTATCGGTGGCTCGTGTTTTGGGAAAATTTGTGCTCTGTTTATACACGGCCTCAGTACACGACCGTGCCTCTGTTTGAAGTGTTCACATGACCTGGGACACGCCAGTGGGAATGGCCGTGTGGTCCTAAATCTCTGCATTTAAAAAGGGTTAGTTGATGAAAAATACTTAAAAATTTTAAAGAAGGAAAATGTACTAAGTTAGTGCTCGGGTTGCCTCCCGAGAAGCGCTTATTTAGAATCTAAGCTCGACTCTTCCTGGATGTGTCATGAAGGGATTTCGTGGAGCTAAAGCTCCTCCCTGTAGTCCATAGAATTCTCACCTTTATAAAATTTAAGCCGATGGCTGTTTACCTTGAAAGTACCGTGAGTTGGGTGAGTTACCTCAATTGTGCCGTATGGAAAGACTTTCATTACCGTGAAGTAGGGTGTATAACTTGTATGTTCTTTTAAATTTGAGCTTCGTGGATCGTCTTCCCCTAAAATTACCTTGTCTCCCACCTTAAGTTGATTTGTTTGTCCCTGAGGGTCGTCTTGGTGATGCTCCGTTCTAGTGTGGCATATTTTGGGTTTTTCGTGAAAGTTTAGCCACTCATCTAGTTCCTCGATCTGGAGCATTTGCTTTTCTGGTTCATCTACTGTAGGTAAATTTGCTAGTGTTTGCGTTATCTTTATGTGGAGTGCGTCCTGCACAGAAGTTTGTATGGTGAGTTCAGTGTTTTTACAGGGACTCAAATCTCTATTCTCGTCTGTAGTTTTAATTGAGTTGTGAGCTCGTATGGTGACTATATCATCACATACTCGTAATTTGAGTTCACCTATTTCTAAATCAATTTTAGTTCTAGTAGTTGCTAAAAAGGGTCGCCCTAGAATTAAGGGTACATTGCTAGCCTCATCAATGTCTAAAACAACAAAGTCAACTGGGAATATAAATTTATCAATTTTGACAAGTACATCTTCAATTATCCCCTTAGGTGCCCTAATAGTTTTATCAGCTAGTTGAATCAGCTAGTTGAATGCTCATCTTGGTTTTCTTAGGGGTTCCAAGACCTAGTTGTTTAAACAGGTTATAAGGCATGACATTTATACTTTCCCCTAAATCAGCTAAAGCATTTTTTTTCTCTAGGCTACCAAGTAAACAAGGGATAGTGAAACCCCTGGATCTTTTAGTTTGGTCGGTAGTCTATTTTGTAGAATAGCTGAGCAGACTACATTTAATTCCACATGAGATTTCTCCTCTAGCTTCTGCTTGTTTGTTAAGAGTTCTTTTAAGAATTTAAACGCATCTGGCATCTGCAAAATTGCTTCAACAAATGGTAAGTTAATGTGTAAATTTTTTAAGAGTTTAAGAAACTTACCGAATTGTTCATCTATGCTGTCTTTCTGTAGCGCTCTTGGGTACGGTATATGAGGCTTATGTTCGTTGATGTCTGGCTTGTTGTTGCTTACCTCTACCTCTACCTTGTGGTCTTTCTGATATTAACTTGGCGAGTTGACCAATTTGATTCTCAAGGCCTTTGATTGATGCTTGCTGGTTCTTTAATGCTGTTTCAGTGTTCTGAAAGCGGGTTTCTGACATGGCCATGAATTTGGTAAACATCTCTTCAAGGTTGGGCATGCAACTCCACTTAATTATGGTAGATCTACTCTTAAAACAGGGAATTTTGCTCCTCTGCCTAAGCACATCAAGTTCTTGAAGTAATACTTAGGATTATTAAATCAAGAATGAAGAACACATAATTAAGAACAATTCAAGTATTTATCAAATAATTCAAGAATAAATAATAACAAGATCTGTCTTAGGTTTCATCCCCCTCAAGTATTTGAGGGGTTTAGTTCATAATAAAGAAAGAAAACATCTCAGAAGAATTAAGATAACAAAACATAAAGAACCCAAAAACCCCTGAAGGAATTTAGGGAGATCCTGTGTCTTGATGCAGACTTCTGGCTTTTGGGATGAATCAGTCTGCTTCCCTTAGAGTAATCCCTTGCTTTCACTCCTTGTGTTGGCAGAATTATGGCGCTATTTCTTGAGAGAAAAGAGTATATCTTTAGAGTTGCCTCCTAGGGTCTTTATATAGAGTTTAGAATGGCTTTCTTAGCCCCTAAGTATCCAAATCCGAGTGAAATTCCTCTTCCCCAGGACTAGAAAACGCCCGTGTACCACGCCTGTGTGATTTCAATAAGAGACCGTGTTCGGGACTGTTGAGGTGGCACAGCCGTGTGCCCTGGCCGTGCTTGTCGGGGACAGGACCGTGTGGTCTTTGTGTGGCACGGTCATGCGCCACGGCCGTGTGGTGAATCCCTAGGCCGCGTCATTTTCTCATTTTGGCCCATTTTCTCCGTTTTTGGCCCGTTTCTCATTCTTTTCTCTTCTCTATGCTCTCCTGAGTATAAGACATGAAATAGTAGGATTAAGAGCACCAATTCTCACAAATCTAATGATAATTCATCCAAAATATAGGCTAAACATGAGGTAAAAATATGTATAATTTATCGTTTATCAGGAGACTACTCGACCCACCCATCCGCTACACACCATAGAATTTGCAGCGAGGCTGCTAGATATTGTGACAGAGTCACTTGATACAGATATTGTGGCAAAGCCACCAGAACAGATATATATGTGGCGAGGCCACCAGAACAGATATATGTGGCGAGCCCACCAGAACGCTTCCTCCATCAATATAACCCATAACCCATGCAATAGATATACATGTCATGGCATACATTATACAGAATCAGAATATCATGCATCTTAGATAAAATTAACCCTAGGGGTATAACGGTCATTTTTGCACCTAGGGGTATAATGGTAATTTTTCTTACTTAGGGGTATTTTAGTAGTTTATTAGTTCTTTAGGGTTTGCACACATATTACAGTCACTTCTATTCCATTTATCGTCACAGTAGTCTATTTTAACGTAGCTTAACAGTTTTGGCAACTAGGCTCAAAACCCCTAATGGGCCCTACGGTGTCTATCGGTACCTTAAGCCCATTTAATCCAAGTTCTACGATCAGATTATAGATTTTAATCGTATTATTTACTACAGTCTGACAGAACACCTTTTAATGACTATATTACCCATATGGGCTCAAAAGCCCATTGGGCCCATATCCGGCCCGTCGAGGCCCAACTTACCAAAACACACGGAATTGCACTCTCTGCAATCCTATCATCTCCGATTTCAGATCCAACCATCAAAGAGCAATCGCATACTCACAGATCCTCACAGTGCCGACCTTTCAGTCACTTTCGGTCACTTTTCGATCACCATTTTGGTCATTACGGCCTTCGCCGAGCTAGTCTATAGCATGGGTATGATACACACCTGATAACTGTCAAAGTGTTGATGAGATCCCCATACGTAAAGCCTACAATCGGATTACTAATATGTCAGATTACATATCAACATAAACCAAGCACTAAACACCTTACCCCAACCGGCCAACATAGCCTAAATCCCTAAAGTTCTTACCTTTCTGCCGAATATGGACTAGTTCTCGATGTCCAACTGTGTTAGCCTTCAAAATCCTTAGTTGCACAACCTCTGGATCACACTAGCGCATACAAAACAAGAGAAAGAGGCCAACAGGCCCTTAGTCCAAAACGTTAGCCTCCCATAAGGGGTTTCGGCTTCTTACCTTATAACATGGATAACTAGTGAAAGAAAGTCTCAAAATACTTACCAATCTAACCCCAATCTATGGTAGTTCCACTTGCATCTGCGAGAAGAGATAAATGAATGTGAACTACTATTCAGCTTTAACACCACATGTATGAAGGTTTTCAGTTCTTGAAAGAAAAAGATGAGATTCGGCTCCACAAGGTATTCAGTTGACTTGATTTTTGAGAAAGATTGACAAAGAAAAGGAAGAAAAGAAATAGAAGAGAAATATGAGCAGGGTAGATTCGGCTAAAAAGAAATCGACAATGAGAACACAAAGTTTCGGGATTTGGTTTCAATGGTTTTGGTCAACAAGGGAAATCGGCAATGGGAGGTTTTAATTTTGGCTTTTGTGACTATCTAAGTGAGTACAAGATGAAGAGGGAGAGATACTGATGACAGAAGAAGAAGATGGGAGAAAAGAAAAGAGGAGAAGAGATTAGAGAAGAAGGGAAGTAGGTAATCGGTTTTGACAGAGGAAAACGACACAGGGAGGTATTTTGCGAGACCTATGCTCAGCTTCTAGCAAAATGGAAGGAAAAAAGAATTAACCCTAAGGCACTTTACCTTATTCGGCTAAGAAAAAAAAACCAAAACGAAAACCCAAGGAGATCAAAAGAGAATTCGGCACACCTACCCGTAATGTCGAAATTGTAAAATCCCCAAACCCTCTAGCTGATTTGCTTCACTAAAGACCCTTGGCCGGCCAACTCTTGCTCCTCAAGAGTCCAACACTTGGCCAACACCAAGTCCCCTGATTAGCTTCTACTTTTGCTCCCCTTATCACTCCTCAACTTACTCCTTTGACACATTCAAACTCTTCCTGAGAGAGTTTTACTTGAAGTCCAATACTTAACCTTCCTGTGCACAAAAATAAAACACCTTAATTAACTTACCTTGTGACTTGAACCTAGGCTCCCCCTAACTCCCAAACACTACTTTAATAACTCCTTAGTGGCGTCACTTAGCCACTCCACCAAGGGTTCTTTTGTGATCCATTTTGCTTACTTTAATCTTAAAAGCCCTCTTCACCAGAACCCCCTTCTCTTTAAAATTAAAATTTACAAGATCCGTCAGGTTTCAACCTAAGCTTGGGCCTTCTAGAGGCCCATTACCATTTTAGAATTTAATTTACATAGTCAAAACACAGAAATTTAAGAATTAACCAAAAATCACAGAAACCTCGAAAAGTCCCAAAAATTAGGGCGTTACAACTCACCCTCTTTAAAAAAATTTCATCCTCGAAATTTACCTGGTCCAAACAATTGAGGGTATTACTGACGCATTGCTTCCTCTGGCTCCCAAGTAGCTTCCTCTTTGCCATGATTACTCCAAAGTACCTTTACTAATGGAACCGGCTTCCTTCTTAGAACCTTCACATCTCAATCCAGAATCTGTAGAGGCTCTTCCTCGAAAGTCAAATCAAGCTGTACCTCAACCTCTGTAACCGGCAATATATGCATAGGGTCAAAATGATATCGCCTTAACATGGATACGTGAAAAACATCGTGAATCCTGTCTAATTCTAGAGGTAATTCTAGCTGATAAGCCACTGGACCTACTCGCTTAAGAACCCGATAAGGCCCAATGAACCGCGGACTCAACTTGCCTTTCTTTCCAAACCTTAGTATCTTCTTCCAAGGTGAAACTTTCAAAAAGACCATATCACCCACTGTGTACTCAATTTCCTTATGCTTCAAAACCGCATACGATTTCTGCCTATCAGATGCTTCTTTTAACCGATCCCTAATCACCTTGATCTTTTCTTCAGTTTTTACTACCAACTCAGGCCCAAGAACTTGCCGCTCACCCAATTCGGTCCAACAACTAGGTGTACGACACTTACGTCCATACAGTGCTTCATAAGGTGCCATACGAATACTAGCCTGATAACTATTATTGTACGCGAATTCTGCCAATGGTGGATAATCCTCCCAACTGCCTCGGAAGTCGATAACGTATCCCCTCAACATGTCTTCCAGAATCTGAATAACCCTTTTCGACTGACCATCAGTCTGAAGATGAAAAGCTGTGCTAAAATTCAGTCGCGTTCCCAACGCCTCATGCAATTTTTGCCAGAACCGAGATGTGAACCTGGGATCTCGATCAGAAATAATCGATGCTGGCACCCCATATAGTCGTACAATTTCTGCCACATACAACTTGGCTAATTTCTGGAGTGAATAATTAGTGCAGACAGGTATGAAATGAGCAGATTTGGTCAGCCTATCCACAATCACCCAAATCGAGTCTTTCTTCGTCGGTGTCAAGGGTAATCTACTCACAAAGTCCATGGTTACCCTATCCCACTTCCAAAGTGGTATCCTCATTGGCTACAAAACTCTGAAAGGTAATTGATGTTCAGCTTTTACTTGCTGGCAAGTTAGACATTTTCCCACAAATTTTGTAACTTCTCGTTTAAGCCCAGGCCACCAGTACAATTCTCAAGTCACGATACAACTTATTCCCTCCAGGATGCATAGCACAAAGTCCTCCATAAGCCTCCTTTAGAATTGCCTTCCTCAAGTCAGAGTCTTTCGGAATGCAAACTCTACCTCGAAAACACAGAACTCCCTCACTATTCAGTCCAAACTCAGAAGTTTCCCCATTCTTAACATGGTGGAATCGAGAAACTAGAGACTCATCCTTTAACTGCTTTTCCATAATCTCATCAACCCAGGTTGGCCTTACTTGCAGTTCTGCTAACAGACTACCGTCGTCATACAGACTCAAACGAGCAAACATTGCTCTCAAATTAGATACGGTTCTACGACTTAGGGCATCAGCCACCACATTAGCTTTTCTTGGGTGATATTTGATCAAGCAGTCATAATCCTTAAGCAACTCTATCCATCTTCGTTGCCTAAGATTCAACTCCTTCTGAGTCAACAAGTACTTAAGACTCTTATGATCCGTGTATATGATACACCTTTCTCCGTACAAGTAATGTCTCCAAATCTTGAGTGTAAAGATTACTGCTGCTAACTCCAGATCATGGGTAGGATAGTTTACTTCATGAGGTTTAAGCTGTCACGATGCATAAGCAACCACTTTACCCTCTTGCATCAACACACAGCCCAAACCCACATGTGATGTGTCATTGTACACGGTGAAATCCTTCCCAGACTCTGGCTGAATCAATATAGGTGCCTCAGTCAGAACTTTCTTCAACTTCTCAAAAGCTTCTTGCTGCTTCTCGATCTGAACAAACGGTACTCCTTTCCTTAGTAGTTTAGTTAGTGGTGCTGCCATTACAGAAAATCCTTCCACAAACCTTCTATAGTACCCAGCCAAACCCAGAAAAATCCAAATTTCTGATACTGACCTTGGCGACTTCCATTCCAGAATCGCTTCAATCTTTCGAGGATCCACCTTGATCCCCTCAGCAGAGACAACATGTCCTAAGGAAGTTACCTCCCTCAACCAGAACTCACACTTACTAAATTTTGCATAAAGCTCCTTCTCCCTCAGCACTTGCATTACAATACGAAGATGCTCATCATGCTTCTCCTCAGTTTCAGAATATACTAGAATATCGTCGATAAAGACGACCATGAATCGATCCAAAAATGGCTGGAACACTCAATTCATCAGATCCATAAATGCTGCAGGTGCGTTCGTTAGCCCAAACGACATAACCAAAAACTCATAGTGACCATATCGAGTTCTGAATGCCGTCCTATGAATATCCTCCTCCTTAACCCTTAACTGATGATATCCAGATCGAAGGTCAATGTTGGAAAATACCGAAGCTCCCCGAAGCTGGTCGAATAAATCATTGATTCTCGGTAGAGGGTACTTATTCTTAATCGTCAGTTTGTTCAACTACCGATAGTCGATGCACATGCGTATTGATCCATCTTTCTTCTTCACGAACAACACTAGTGCTCCCCACGGAGATACACTTAGCCTAATAAAGCCTCTATCCAACAACTCCTGAATCTGGGCTTTCAACTCCACCAACTCCTTCGGTACCATCCTATAAGGTGCGATGGACACTGGTGCTGTTCCAGGCAACAAGTTGATTCCAAACTCAACTTTCCGGTTCGGAGGCAAACCCGAAAGCTCCTCTGGAAAAACATCTTGAAAATCCTTAACGGCTCTAACCTTATCCACTGTCAGACCCTCAATTTCTGATTGACTTACAAATGCCAAATAAGCCTCACAACCCTTAAGAATCCACTTCTCAGCTCTCAATGCTGACACTACATTGGACAAATAATCCCTTCGCTCACCTGTCACCATAACCTCCTCATTCTCTGCAGTCTTTAACATCATTCACTTGGCAGCACAATCCACAGTAGCCTTATGCGTAACAAGCCAATCCATTCCTAAGATAAGATTGAATTCCCCGAATGGTAGCTCCATCAGATCTGCAGAGAAAACTTTACCTTGAGTTTCTAAAGCACATCTTTATACAGTTTGTCTACCCTAACCGAGTGACCCAAAGGACTTAGTACAGATACCCCACTCATGGTCTCCTCAAAGCGCACACCCAATGACCCAGATATGGCACATGCAACATATGAATGGGTAGATCCAACATCTATCAATACAGTCTATGGCATACTAGAAATTAGAACGTACCAGTTATGACGTCAGGTGCATCGCCCTCCTCTCGGCGACGAGCTGCGTACACCAACGCTGGCTGACGAGCCGCAGCATATCCAGCACCCCCGCCAGGTGCTTCTCGTCCTCGACCATTACCATTACCACCTCTACCTTGTCCACGTCCTCTCGGAGGCTGTGGTCCATGCCTCACTAGTTGAGCGACTCTCTGATCTATAGCTTGAACCTGATCTGGTTCTTGAGAACAGTCCTTAGCCCTGTGCTCCATAGACCCGCATCGAAAACAAGCACCAGAATGTTTTCGACACTTTCCCATATGTATCTTACTATAATTCCTACAACATTGCGGTCTAACAGCATTCATCGGTACTGCTCGAATTGGCTCTAACGCCCTTGCTCTCTTAACATTCCTGTTGGCACCACCTGAAGGTCTTGTATCTCTCCGAAAATGGTTTCGATCCTTTTCACGATTTTGTCTTTCAGTACGCTTCACTTCCTTACCTATCTTAGCTTTCTCCACTAAAGCAGCGAAGTCGCGCTCCCTCTGCGGAGCAATCAGCACCCTAAGCTAATCTCTCAGACCATCCTCGAAGCGCACGCTATGCTCGTACTTCGTAGCGAATATCCCAGTAGCATACCGACTCAGCCTCAGAAACTCAGACTCGTACTCAGCAACAGTCTTACTCCCTTGAACTAGATTAAGAAATTCCTTTCTGCGGGCGTCCACGTAACTAGCCCCAACATACTTTGCTTTGAAGGATGTCTTGAATAGCTCCCAAGTCACCCTATCAGCTGAAGTTCCATCTCTCACCGTGAGCCACCACTGATAAGCCTTATCCCTAAGTAACGATATGGCCCCCTTTAGCTTCTGCTCCACAGAGCAGTCTAAGTCATCCATAATCTGCTCTGTGGCCTCTAACCAGTATTCAGCCACATTCGGAGCTACACCAGATACGCCCCTAAAGATCTCCGCTCCATTAGCCCTGAGTCGCTCAGAAATAGATTCGCGAATTCTGTTTCCCGTATTTGCCCCAGCAACCCTTTCCAAAATTGAAGCATCGCCTGAAATAGAGCGTCATCTCCGGCACCTTGATCATGAGACTCTACTTCTGTTGCCGGTGGTACCGGTGCATCAGCTGCCAGCAATGTCCTAAAGTCGAAGATCCAGCCTGTGCACTACCTCGGCCACGTCCACGACCTCTTCCACGAGTTGCTCTCGTACTCATTTTGTATTATTTGATTAGAAATTTTATGCATTAGTTAAATATTTCAGTGTTTATTACAGATGTCCTATGAATAGACAGTAATTCAGAGTTTGTTTTCTTTGGTGGTAGCCTAGCTACAGTCTCAATCTACCCATCAGAATTTCTATAGTTTTAGTGTTACCCTAACTAAAGTATCGTGATAGGGTTTTAGTACAGACATGTAACAGAATTTCAGGAATAATAAGAAAAATTCAGAAAACTTACAAACTTGAGCTGGAGATTCGGTGTGCCACCTTCTTAAAAACCAATTTAGAAAACCAAATTCAATCTTTAAAATCATCTATTTGAAGAGAGAAAATATCGAAGACAGTCTCGAGAACAATTTCGAATCAAGTTCTTAAAAATGCTTTTCGAAAATTGTTACTTTAAAAACTCCCATTTTTAGACCCGTTCCACAGCCGAGTTGTTACAACCTGGCTCTGATACCACTAAATGTAACACCTCAAACCCGGCTTGGATGTTATGGCCAAATCTGACGTATCACATGGACTTACGACTGAGTGTGTGTTCTTTGTTTAAGGTGACTAAAGTGATTTTTGTAAAAATAGTGGTTTAGTGAAAAGTCAGTTTATTAAGTCTTTAAGCTAGCCAGTTGTTACATTTGTTTGTGTTTTGAAAACATTCATTAAATTTGATTAGAAACCCGTGCATCCTAGAACTAACAGTTTTGATAAAGTATAAATAAAACCAGTAAATAAAACCACAAAAGAAAAAGAAATTTAAAGAGCGGCCTTCTTACAACTTAAAACCCAAAATAGTAAAATAAGATATTTAAAATAACCTAACCAAAATGAAAATTGAATTTACAGATGATGTGGCCACTCCGAATCTCTCATAGCTCCAAGCCCACTATGGTTGGGGATTACCTGCATGGATGAAAATAAAGGGTGAGTTTGGTAACCTCAGTGTGTAACATAACCTGACCATAGCCCAAAATAGATCAAGCCTCAAAGTCAGATTTATTTGGGCCTTGGCCCAGTACAGAAATCAGAATGAAGCCCATAGGCCCATAACAGATACAAAACAGATATATCATGTATGCAGAGAACCCAGCCCAAATCTATCCACATACACCCCTGTACCAACCTCACACCTTGTGGAGAGACTACTCGACCCACCCATCCGCTACACACCACAGAATTTGCTGTGAGGTTGCCAGATATTGTGACAGAGTCACCAGATACAGATATTGTGGCGAAGCCACTAGAACAGATATATATGTGGTGAGGCCACCGGAACAGATATATATGGCGAGGCCACCAGAACAGATATATGTGGCGAGGCCACCAGAACGCTTCCTCCATCAATATAACCCCTAACCCATGCAACAGATATACATGTCATGGCATACATCATACAAAATCAGAATATCATGCATCTCAGATAAAATTAACCCTAGGGGTATAACGGTCATTTTTGCACCTAGGGGTATAATGGTAATTTTTCTTACTTAGGGGTATTTTAGTAGTTTATCAGTTCTTTAGGGTTTGCACGCATATTACAGTCACTTCTATTCCATTTATCGTCACAGTAGTCTATTTTAACTTAGCTTAACAGTTTTGGCAACTAGGTCCAAAACCCCTAATGGGCCCTACGGTGTCTATCGGTATCTTAAGCCCATTTAATCCAAGTTCTACGATCAGATTATAGATTTTAACCGTATTATTTCCTACAGTCTGACAGTACACATTTTAATGACTATATTACCCATATGGGCTCGGAAGCCCATTGGGCCCATATTCGGTCCGTAGAGGCCCAACTTACCAAAACACATGGAATTGCACTCTCTGCAATCCTACCATCTCTGATTTCAGATCCAACCATCAAAAAGTAATCGCATACTTACATATCCTCACAGTGCCAACCTTTCAGTCACTTTCGGTCACTTTTCGATCATCTTTTTGGTCATTACAGCCTTTGTCGAGCTAGTTTATAGCAAGGGTATGATACATACCTGATAACTGTCAAAGCGTTGACGAGATCCCCACACGTAAAGCCTACAATCAGATTACTAATATGTCAGATTACATATCAACACAAACCAAGCACTAAACACCTTACCCCAATCAGCCAACATAGCCTAAGTCCCTAAAGTTCTTACCTTTTTGCTGAAAATGGACTAGTTCTCGATGTCCAACTGTGTTAGCCTTCAAAATCCTTAGCTGCACAACCCCTGGATCAAACTAGCGCATATAAAATAAGAGAAAGAGGCCAACAGGCCCTTAGTCCAAAACGTTAGCCTCCCCTAAGGGGTTTCGACTTCTTGCCTTATAACATGGATAACTAATGAAAGAAAGTCTCAAAATACTTACCAATCTAACCTCAATCTATGGCAGTTCCACTTGCAACCACGAGAAGAGATAAATGTGAACTACTATTCGATTTTAACACCACAGGTATGAAGGTTTTCAGTTCTTGAAAGTAAAAGATGAGATTCAGCTCCACAAGATATTCAGTTGACTTGATTTTTGAGAAAGATTGACAAAGAAAAGGAAGAAAAGAAATAGAAGAGAAATATGAGCAGGGTAGATTCTGCTAAAAAGAAATCGACAATGAGAACACAAAGTTTCAAGATTTGGTTTCAATGGTTTTGGTCAACAAGGGAAATCGATAATGGGAGGTTTTACTTTCGGCTTTTGTGACTATCTAAGCGAGAACAAGATGAAGAGGGAGAGATACGGATGACAGAAGAAGAAGATGGGAGAAAAGAAAAGATGAGAAGAGATTAGAGAAGAAGGGAAGTAGGCAATCGATTTTGATAGAGGAAAACGACACAGGGAGGTATTTTGGGAGACCTATGCTCGGCTTCTAGCAAAATGGAAGGAAAAGAGAATTAACCCTAAGGCACTTTACCTTATTCGGCTAAGCAAAAGAAAACCAAAACGAAAACCCAAGGAGATCAAAAGAGAATTCGGCACAACTACCCCTAATGCCGAAATTGCAAAATCCCCAAACCCTCTAGCCGATTTGCTTCATTAGAGACCCTTGGCCGGCCAACTCTTGCTCTCAAGAGTCCAACATTCAGCCAACACCAAGTCCTCTGATCAGCTCCTACTCTTGCTCCCCTTATCACTCCTCAACTTACTCATTTGACACATTCAAACTCTTCCTAACAGAGTTTTACCTGAAGTCCAATACTTAACCTTCCTGTGCACCAAAATAAAACACCTTAATTAACTTACCTTGTGAATTGAACCTAGGCTCCCCCTAACTCCCACACACCACTTTAATAACTCCTTAATGGCGTTACTTAGCCACTCTACCGAGGCTCTTTTATGATCCATTTTGCTTACTTTAATCTTAAAAGCCCTCTTTACTAGAACCCCCTTCTCTTTAAAATTAAAATTTACTAGATCCGTCAGGTTTCAACCTAAGCTTGGGCCTTCTAGAGGCCCACTACCATACTAGAATTTAATTTACACAGTCAAAACACAGAAATTTAAGAATTAACCAAAAATCACAGAAACCTCGAAAAGTCCCAAAAATTAGGGCGTTACAATGGGTGCATAGGGATGCTATATAGAAGTATTTAATTGTGCAAGGAAATGACACAGTTTAATGTCTAATTCAATGGTTAAGTGATTTAGAAGTGTTTGGGAGTGTTTGAGAAGTTAGGGGGTTTAAGCCTTGGCTTTTGCAAAAATTCTTATTTTTGCTTGAAGAAACCCCGACTCCAGCTTGTAAGCCTTATAAATTATTATGTTTAAAATATGATATAAGAAGAGTTGTGGTGTAGTGTTATGTGGCGTGTGGTACTTGTTGGAGGTCTAAGGTTCAAGTCTTGGGTTGCGCATTGGAGTATTTATTTTGCTACTTGGGGTGTGTAGGAGGTGGAGTTGGACTGAGACTCTAGGGTTGAATGGGTCATGAGAGTTTGAACTGGTCATGGAGTAAATCAATGAGAGTTTCAAGGAGAAGATTATGAAAAGATATTTGGAGAGATATTAGGGAGGTGTGGTTGGTAGTTGTTGGCCGAAAATGGGATGGTAGTGGACGCTTTTACTAATAGTGCTATCCTTTCTATGTCTTATAATGAGGCTTATGAAATTATCGAGAGGATTGCTAGCAACAATTATCAATAGCCAACCAATCGAGCATCGTTAGGAAGACGAGTTACTGGAATACATGAAGTAGACGCTCTGGAATACATGAAGTAGATACTCTTACTTCACTTGCATCTCTGGTATTATCAATATTCTCAATGTTAAAAAATCTTACTACTAATGGGTCTAATAGTTTTGTAGCACAGCCACCTAACCAGTTTGAGAATATAGCCTGTGTCTATTGTAAGGGAATCTATTTGAAAAATGTCGAGCAAATCCAAAATCCATGTATTACATAGGTAACCAGAACCAAAATCGAGGGAGGCAAGGTCTGTAATTCAATTATTATAACCCATCATGGCGAAATAACTTGAATTTTTCCTGGAGGAACCAAGGGCCTGGAATTAGTAATACTTATGCCCAACCTAGACCGACCCAATCACCTAGTTTCCCCTAACAAGTTTAGAAACCAACCCAAGCTGAACCATCCAATAGCTTAGAGAATCTATTGAAGGCATACATGGTGAAGAATGATGCCTTAATCCAAAGCCAAGTAGCTACATTGAAGAATTTGGAAATCCAAATGGGCTAGCTTGCAATTAAACTTAGAAACCGACCACAAGGTGCTTTACTTAGTGATACAGAGAATCTGGGAAATTCAGGAAGGAGTATTGCAAAGCGTTGATATTGAGAAGTGGAAAGACAGTAGAGCCCAACACCATCGAAGCTGAAAAGGAGCAAGCCGATGCTCAAGACTCAGTGAAAGTTCAATCGAGTGTTGAAATTTCAGTTTCAGTAGAACCAGAATCTGCAAAACCCGACAAGGTAACTTCAGAATCAGCCAATTCTGAACAACTAACAACTTCGTTAGATGCAGAATTGCCACAGAAGATGAATCAACCATTACCAGTTCCAGCAAAGAAACCACCACCACCCTACCCTCAAAGACTTCAAAAGCAAAATCAAGAAATTGAATTTAAGAAGTTCTTAGACGTACTCAAGCAACTTGATATCAATATCTTGCTGGTTGAAGCACTTGAGCAAATGCCAAATTACGTCAAGTTCATGAAGGATATCCTGTCTAAGAAGTGAAGACTTGAAGAATTTGAGATGGTAGCTTTGACGAAGGAATGCAGTGCATATCTTCAGAACAAACTACCCCCGAAGTTGAAAGATCCTGGATGTTTTACCATACCCTGCAATATTGGAGCAACATATTGTGGTAAGGCATTATGTAACTTAGGTGCGAGTATCAACTTGATGCCTATGCCAATATTTAAGAAGTTAGGGATAGGTAAAGTTAGACCACCTTGGGTTACACTTCAATTAGTAGATCGATCCTTAGCACATCTAGAAGGAAAAATCAAGGATGTATTGGTACGTATAGAAAAAATTATTTTTCCTACTCACTTTATAATTCTAGACTTTGAAGCAGACAAAGAAGTACCAATTATCTTAGGAAGACCGTTCCTGGCAACCAGAAGGACCTTTATTGATGTGCAGAAGGGCGAGCTTACTATGCGTGTTCAGGATGATCAGGTAACATTTAACGTTTTTAAGTCAATGCAATTTTTTGACACAATTGATGATTGTTTTGCAGTATCTAATTTAGAGGATTTAATAGTGGAGAAGGAACTCAACTATGTTGAGGATCCGTTGGAACGAATTCTGACATCAAATCCTCCAAATGATGAAGAGAATGATAAATAATTAGCTTTGTTAGAAGCTAATCAGAAGAGATTTAATCCACAATTCCATTTTAAATCTTTGGAATTAGAGAAAAGGGGTTACACCCAGCCGAAAGCGTCAATCGAGGAGCCACCTAAGTTAGAACTCAATGTACTACCTTTATATTTAAAATATGTTTATTTAGGTAACGCTTCTACTCTGGCTGTGATTGTTTCAACAAAATTAACTATGGAGCAAGAAGAGAAACTTATCATAGTTTCGAAACAATTTAAGAAGGCTATCGGATGGACCATAGCCAATATTCACGGTATTAGTCCATCTGTATGCATTCATAAGATCATACTAGAAGATGGCGAGAAAGGAACAATTGATGGATAGCAAAGACCGAACCCCATCATGAGGGACATAGTAAAGAAGGAAATTATCAAGTGGTTAGATGCAGGTATAATTTACCCCATCTCAAACAGTTTATCGGTAAGTCCGGTCCAGTGCGTGCCAAAGAAAGAAGGTATCACAGTCTTTGAAAACGAGAATAACGAGTTGATACCAACTAGAACAGTTTCTTCATGATATGAAGTACTATTTCTAGAAAGAAGTATCAATAAAGGAAAAAGTTTCTCATGATATGAAGTACTATTTCTAGAAAGAGCCATATTTGTTTAAGAAGTGTGCAGATCAGATGATCAGGAGATGTGTGGCAGAAGATGAAATACCGAAGATTGTATACCATTGTCACTCAGCTCTGAGCGGGGGACACTTTGGAGGTACTCGTAATGTGGACAAAGTATTACAAGCCCGATTCTCTTGGCCAACGCTATTCAAGGATGCATATACTTATGTAAAGAGTTGTGATCGATGTCAATGGGTTGGAAATGTCACCGACAGAAATGAGATGCCTCGAACAAATATCATTGAGGTAGAATTGTTCGATGTATGGGGTATTGACTTTCTTGGTCCTTTTCCTCCGTCTTTTGGTCACAAGTACATACTAGTAGTAGTAGACTATGTGTCCAAGTGGGTCGAGGCTAAAGCTTATCCGACAAACTATGCTAAGGTTGTGATGAAGTTCTTGCAGAAACACATATTGACAAGGTTTGGAACCCCAAGAGCTATTATCAATGATGATGGGTCCCATTTTGTGAACAAGTGGTTAAAATGGTTATTAGATAAGTATGGAGTGAAACATAAGGTTGATATAGCTTACCATCTGCAAACGAATGGGTAAGCTGAGCTGGCAAATAAGGAGATCAAAGGTAGACTTGAGAAGGTAGTTTGCCCGAATCGACGAGATTGGTCCAAAAGACTAGGTGATGCTTTATGGGCTTAGAAAATAGCATACAAGACACCTTTAGGGAGGTCACCCTATAGGTTGGTCTTTAGAAAAGCCTATCATCTACCCTTGGAGTTAGAGCACAAAGCTTACTAGGCTCTTCGATAACTCAATTTGGATATTAAGCTTGCTAAAGAGAAACAGATGCTCCAACTCAATGAGCTAGAGGCATTCCAAATGTTCTCATATGAAAATACCAAATTGCTGAAGGAGAGACTTAGGAAATGGTATGACAAGCACATTTGAGTTCGAGAATTCAAAGCAAGTCACCAAGTTTTGTTATTCAATTCCAAATTGAGGTTCTTCCCAAGTAAGTTAAAATCACATTGGTACGGTCCATTTACGATTCATCGTGTCTATCCACATGGAGTTGTTGAACTCTAAGGTAAGGGAGGTAATTTTCAAGTCAATGCTCAACGTTTGAAAATGACTATGGAGAAAAACCTGAATGAGATCAAGTCTTGTTCAGTTTACCAGATATTTAAATTTTCTTACTTTTAATAAATTATTTAGGGAAAATTTTTGGGTTTATTATGTTTAAATAAATTCTGTCTAGGAGATTAGAACTTAAACGGGACTGCTTGTGACCCCTCCAATCTTTCCTGGGAATTAATTTTTACATAATTTTCCAAGAAATTATTACCTAAATGACAGTTTTCAAATAAAAGGGTCAAATTTGATCCAAGTTTTAATTTGCAACTCAATTTTAAATTTTCATTAAGTCTAGGGACTTAATTGAATTGTTTTTAAAATTTGGTTGCACTTTTTGTAAATAACAAAATTAAATGCCTCTTTTTGTAAATATTTTTAAAAGGCATCTAGAATAAATATTTTTACTTAATATTATATATTTATACATTAAAAATATGATAAAATTTAATGTATAATTATATCTATTATAGTTTATATATAAACTTTTATCAACTTAGCACAGAATTAGTTTAATTTTAATCATATGTTATTTTTGTTTTAATAAATTAATAGCATTAATAATTTAATATGCATATATTTGATTGTTAATTGTTGTTAACTTTGAGTAGAATTAGACTTAGAATATTTTAATTATTAAATTACTCTAAGAATTCTACTGTACTTCCTACTCCTTCCATTATAAATCCTACCCATCTATTTCTTCCCTCCAAACACCTAAGTGCCGAACCCTCCTAGCCAGCTCCCTAGCCGTAGCATTACCAGTAGCCTAGTCAGCCAGCACACGCCCAGCAGCTCTCGCACGTCACACGCCCAAGTGCCCAGCAGCCCTTGCGCACAAGCATGCCAGTGGATTCCCCGTGCCGCATCTTTGCTGCTCCTAGCCCCAGCACACTAGGCCTGCTTGATGAAGAACCCACACGCTGCTCGTACACCTACTGCCCAACGCCCCATCCGCGCGCACATCCTGCTGCGCATCGCTGCTCCCAAAGCACCAAGCCCGCATGCCCTAGCCGATGTCCAAGCACTTGTGTGGCACACCTCCTTCACCCATTTTGAGCCAAAGCCCTCCAACCTACCTTAAATCGATTTCTTTTGATTCTAAATTATTGTTATTTTTAAGAGTTCTTATATTTTTACAAAAAAAGTGGTAAGACCTAATTTTCTCTTAAATTTTAATTTTATTCAATTATTTAAATTTTCAATTTATTGAATTATTAATAATTTTTACTAATTAAATGTTTGAGAAAATAAAATTTTCCATCTTATGTTCAGGTCAAACATGCCTCGTAAGAAAACTCGTGCCTCCGCCCAAATTGACGAAACACAAAACAAGTTCCACTATGAAGAAGCCAAAATAAGATATAAAAGTATCTTCAAAAATCAACAGATGCATCCAGAGAAAGGCTTCACATTAAAAGAGAACAACTACAGAGACTTTATGGCACGTATTCGTCAAGTTGCTGAAACCCTCATTTGGGAATTGTTTTATGAGAAAAGACCAAGTGTGGATGAGGAACTAGTTCGTGAATTCTATGCGAACTTAACCTCAAGCTAGTTGACTGAAGTTCCAGTTTGTGGAATCAAGGTACCAGTAAATTCAAATGCTATTAATGAGTTCTTTGAATTACCTGATTTCGAAAGCGATGAATATTCTTCTTTGTTGAGCAACATTAAGCCTGAAAATCTGCAAGAAATTCTCGAGGAACTTATAGTTCCAAGTTTTAAGTGGACTATGTCAAAGCAAGGATTCCACACTTGTCGAAGAGAATATCTGACACCACTTGCAAAGGTATGGTTATATTTCATCCGTTTCAGCCTTATGCCTAGTTTGCATGGGACTACAATCTCACTAGAGCGAATGGTCCTATTATACTCAATTCTAATTGGAAAGACTATTGATGTGGGCAAAATCATACTGAGAGAAATGCAAAATTGTACCGCTAGACATTCTGGACCAGCCTACTTTCCTTTTATGATAACAATTTTGTGCTTGAAAGCTAAAATTCTTGCAAATGTAAGGAAGACAGGATATAGCCAGGGTACAATTACCGATTGGGACCTCTACCAAGTAGCTGGAGATTTTGTTCTACAGCAGCTAGTTGAATAAAGTAAGGATTCCAAAGAAGAAGATGATCCCACAGAGATCAAGCCAGAAGTCCCTGATGAAGCAGAACTAATGGACCAGAAGCTAAACCTGATGATGAAATTTCAATGTTTAGAACTCCACCGCCTAGCCTAGATCTTCGAGATGAGCTGTCAAAGTTAATGGACATAATGCAACATATGCAATGGCAGCAACAATCCTACTGGAGATACTAAAAAATAAGGGATGACTCAATGAGAAGTGCCATTAAGAAAATTTACAATGACCCATTTATTTTTGTGCCTGAGTTTTCAGATTTCATAGTCGAACCATGGAGTCCATTATCAAAGAATGAGGGAAGTGATTCGTGCAAAGGCAATAATGATGAAGCAAAAGATGAGTCAAACTTGGAAGGATCGACGAATAAATAAAAAAAGGGAGGATCTCAACTTTATTTTATTTTTAGGTTATTTTAGGATTAAATTAATTAGGAATTTTTATTTTTGCATAATAAAATAGGAGAAGAAAATCATGAATCAAATTGAACAAGTCATAAAGTATAAAGTGTGGCAATAGATATATACATGTCTAGGATTGGATTTAGAGGGAGCTTGGCACTTAAGCAGTCAATTTGACTCACCTCCACTTTTCTAAAATCCTACCTGGTGTATAGTATCTATTCACTTTTAACAATGAGGACATTGTTCACTTTATGCAGGGGGATCGAAAATTTGAAATTATTTCCACTCAGAATCTTTTAATTATGATTAGGATATATTTTGTTCAATAATTTGAAATTTTGTTAAGTATGCTAAACTTTAGTATGAATAAAGTTCTATTATTTCAATAAATTATTATTTTAGCTTAATAATGATATGAATGTATTTTTAATAAAACATGTAAATCGTACCATAAATTTTTAGTTCATTACGAAAAATTAGGCTTGTATGAAAGTTTAAGTCTTTAAAATTGACTTAGTAGTTTCTTGAGGTGAAATCCTAGGAAGCATGGAACATTAAAAATGATGTAGGTAACTATTGTTTGGACTGTTTGAGCCTTTCAAGCCAACCATGATAAATTTTATCCTTTGAAACCCAATTTTGAGACTATATGGCCTAATTTAATTTGGACCTTTGCAATTTAGCCATCACTTGTCTCTTAATTATCTTTAAATTGTCCCAAACACTAGACTCACTACTATTCAGAATATCATTTGAAAATAAGTTTCGGGGAGTTGAAAAGAAGTATCAACTACTCAAAAATTGTAGTACATGAGTCGAGTGCTTGTGTTAAAAAAAAGAGCACATGTACTCGAAAGAAAATAGATGTACAAAAAGAGCATGTGAAAGGAAAGTAAGTTGGTGTATCGAGGGTAAAAATTCCAAAGGTTCGATTTATGCTGAGTCTAGGGTTTTAAGCCAAAAATTATCTATCTTTATGCAATGTCCCAAAAATTTAAGCCGTTAATTTTTGTATGTTGTGACATAAAATGCATGGTTGCTTTAGTGGCTACGTGTATTAAGAGTGTTTGGGGGTCTCTAAGAAGCCCTAGGTTCAAGCCTTTGCTTTTGAAAATTTTTTGATTTTCTTACTTGAAAGAATCCTGATTCTAGCTTGTAAGCCCTTTTAAATTATTGTGTTTAAAACATGACACAAGAAGAGCCTGTAGTCTAGTGGTAGTGGCGTGTGAGTGCTTCTAAGAGGGACTAGTTTTGAGTCACTCTATGCACAAAGAAGTATTTATTTTACTCCTTTGCTGAGTGAGTTGTGGAGTTTGAATCGAACACTACTGAAGAGATTGCAGTTTGAATTAGTCTTAGAGAAGTTGAAGGAGAGATTTTAGGAGGGATAATAGGAGAAAATCAAGGTATTTTGAGTTAGGGGGAATTAGTGCCGAAATGGGACTCTAAGCACTCTGGATTTCAGCTTTGAGTGGTTGTAGGGGAGGTTGTGCCATTTCTTTTCTATACATTTCAGGTTTTTGGCACTTTTTGGAAGACATTTTTGTTAAGTGACTTTGGGGTTTCTCTCGGTTTTTCTTTTGTTGTTGTTTCAAGTCTTTTCTCATCTCTATTCTATTTTGACTTCCTTTCTCTCTCTTATAGCCGACTTCTTTTCCGCTCCCTTTCATCATCTTTCCTCCCCTTTTTTTTCTTTCTCTGCTATCTACTAGTTGTGAACCGATTACTTGTGTTGGCCGAATACCCAATTGTCTCCATTCACTTGAATTCTTTCGAACTTAGTCTTGCTTTTAATTGGCTCCCTCCATATTCATCCTTTACACTCTTTTTGTTGTTGGATTCGGTGTCTATAACTGTTATTTGGTAACCGGTAGGTGCACTCAATTCTTTCATGTTTCTATTTAGTTTTTTTTTCAAGTCTCTCCTCCCTTTCACTTCCTTTTCTTTCAACTTCTAGCCTTCGGTTGCTTATCCAGAAGGGTTTGACTTAGGAAATTGGGGTTTGATTCCATTATTCGAGTTGTACTTCTATCTACTACCCCTTTTTGCTGAATTTGTGTGTAAGTATTCTTGACTCTTTTTAAGTGGTTTTCTTGGCTAATACTGTTCCCATTCTTCTATTTCGGTTCTTTCCCCTTTGTCGAATCTCCCCTCTTTTCTCATGGTGCGATGTTGGTTGGTACCTAGGCCTTTTTGAGGAGAGAAAGAGGGGCAAGCGTTCTAAGGCAGTCGAAATCCTACTCTCAGTACTTGATCAGAGTAAGTATTTTTTCCTTGCTTCTTGGTTTGAGGCCGAATACTTTTTGATGGTACTATAAGTTATCAAATGTGGACTTAAACCACATGTTTAAGCAATCTCAATTAATAAGGTTTGTTGTAACGTAGAAATCCGTCAATGGGTTTTGTCATTAATATTCGTCAACAGTTAAAGCGGACTCAACTACGCTTGTTTAATCAAGGCAGGTATCAATGTTATTTCGGTTTAAGCATTAGAAGAGGATGATAAATCCTATTAATTGAAGGACTAACTGAGTGCCTTGATTGAATATAGGTTTTGCGCTCGTGGGTTTCTACGCTTTTCGCTAACAATGTGTGTACTCACACTACTTTAACTATATAACGACAAAAGCCGAAAAGTCAAAAAGCCGAGACTATGGGAATGGATTCCACACAGGCGTGCAAACACACGTGTGGTGATTCGAGCCCATAAAACGTAGGTGTGTGACTGTAGAGGCCACATGAGCGATCTCATGGGCTTAGGGCCACATTGAGCTGAACGGGGTCGTGTGGGCCCAAGAGCCCTACACGGGTAATTCTCGGGGACATGAGGGAAATATTGGACCTGGCTATGTTGTTCAAATGGCCAGGGTCATTTCTGGGCTTAGTGTGAAACACGAGCGTGTGGGGCGCACTTGGGCCATATAATGGGCTTTAGGCCCAATTACACTGTTTGATTGTTAAAGGTTGCACAAGTCGCACGATACGACTGTGGACCTACTGATGGGTTGGTAAGTGTACCTAGACTTCGAATTGAGAAATGACTCTTATGCCCCTATACGGTAAAATGGCTATTATGCCCTCATGTGATGTGTGTTTGATTTTATGATGCATACATGCATGATTTTATGATGCATGGGGATGGGCTATTGTAAATGGAGGAAGTTTACTGATATTTTAGGGTTGCACGAGTCGCACAATGGCTTAAAGCCACTTATATGATTGGCTGCTTTGCTGCAATACTGGTTAATGCTGCAACCTGTGCTGACATTAGAGTGTAGGGATGGGTGGGTTGAGTTGATCCCTACAAGAGTGCAGGGTTGGATAGGAGATGGAGTGCAGGGTTGGTTGGGGTTATGTGCATCATGTATTCTGATTTCTGATACTGTTATGGGCTAAGGCCCAACTGATACCGTTACCGTTATGGGCTAAGGCCCAATTTATTCTACTATGGGCTAAGGCCCAACTGTTATTGAAAGGGCTCAGGCCCAGTATGCTCTGTTGCATATTATTTGTTTAATTGGGGAAATAAACATTGAGTTTTTGTAAACTCACCCCTCGATTTTTACTTTACAAGTAAGCCCCAGTGATAGACGGTTCTACGCATTGGAGGACCCAAAGGTGGCCACATTATCGACAGCTAAATTTTTAGTACTTTATACTATTTCTGTTTTCATTATTTGGGTTTTATTGTAATAAGGCCTCTCCGGATTTTATTTTTAATTTTGGGTTTTTATTTCTCTTTGGTTTTAACTTTTAGTTTTAGGTCTCGAGTTTTTAAAAGAAATAACGCTTTACAAAACAAACGCAAGTGCACCACTATTTTTAAAGAAATGCTTCTGTTATAAATGATATTTTAAAGTTTAATAACGTTTTAAGGAATAGATTTTCATTAATAATACATATTTTTAAATCAACCCTTAATACATGCATAGAGGATAAAACAAGTTTCGATTTTCAAATGAATTTATGTTTTAAAAAAACTAATAACTCAACAAATGACGCACACTTTGAAAGTGAACAATTTGTTTTGAAGTCACTGTTTAATCTCAAAATGACTAGTTGATTGACGGGTCACAACTGCAACGAGTTTTACATTTCACACTTCAATATGACATCACTAGATTCAGCCGTAACGTCTGGGCCGAGTTTGGAGTGTTACATTTAGTGGTATCAAAGCCAGGTTACAAAACTCGTCTGCGGAATGGGTTTGTAAAAAAGTTTGCTTTTAAATGATTTGAATTTTTTTGAAGGATTTTATTGTGTGGTACATCGAGTCTCCGGTTCCGAACCAGTAAGTTTTCATGATATTGATGTCTGTTTAAAACTGAAATATAGTGAGATAGGCAATACTATGATTACTTTAGAAATTAGACTATATTACTCTAGTTAGAGTAAACTTAAAATCATAGGAAACTAAGACTGTAGTGAGCCTACAATTGCGAAAATAAACTTTAAACTGCTGCTTCTCATAAAACATCAACTTAATTACTGGAACTATGAGCTAATATTCATAAAATTTCTAATTCAGATAATACACAAACCGATAATAAGCACTAGAGGTACTCGTGGAAGGGGTTCAAGAGGACACGGTAGAGGCCTTGGAAGTGCTAGGGCTAGGTCTTTGTCATCGAGCCACATGCCTAACGTTGAGGCTAGGGAGCCACCGACTTCACTGGTAACTGAGACGGGGTCGTATGATCGAGCATCTAGGGACGATGCATTGTCCCAAGCGATGTTAAGGATTCTGGAAAGGGTTGTTGGGCCCAATACTGGTACTGCAGGCTGTGGGTTGGTTACGAAACGACTTCGGTTGAATGGAGCTGAAGTCTTTAGGGGTATTGCCGGAGTAGCCCCTAATATGGCTGAATATTGGTTAGAGGGCACAGATAAAATATGGATGACCTTAACTGCATACCCGAGCAAAAACTAAAAGGTGAAATGTCGTTGCTATGTGAGGAAGCCTATTAGTGGTAGCTTACTGTGGAAGAGGGCACTCAGCTTGACCGGTTAACTTGGGAATTCTTTAAATCTGTATTTCAAGGAAAGTATGTAGGCGCTAGTTATGTGGATGCTCGGAGGAGGGAATTCTTGAATTTGACCTAAGGGGATAGATCTGTGGCTGAGTATGAGGTGGAATTTCTACAACTTAGCCGTTATGCTCGAGGGATGGTAGCTACAGAATATGAGCATTGTGTTCATTTCGAGGATGGCCTCAGGGAAAGTCTATGGGTACTGATAGCTCTGTAGAAGGAGTAATATTTTGTGGCATTGGTGGATAAGGCGAAGATTGCCGAGGATGTGAAGCACGCTAAGGGCCAGAAACGGGAACAAGAAAGGGGCAAAAATAAGAGGGATTCAGAGCCCTCCAGTTCCAAACAGAGGCCTAAGAAAAGGGCCAGAGTGGATAGGCCAGTCAGAGTTGGGCCCCTTATTGCTGCTTTTGAATTGCCACCTTATGCTGAGTGTGGGAAACGCCACCTAGGCGAGTGCTGGAAAAGGACTGGAGCCAATTTGAGTTGCAGATTGATGGAGCACCGTATTAGAGAATATCCTTAGAGGCTAGATCAGATGAAAGTTATTGGTAGGGGTAATGTACTGCCTCCGAGGGGTGGGCAGTGTCCGTCAAGATGCTGGGGTCTGGCCAAGCGTGGAAACAGTTTAGGTTGTGGTCGTCGAGCACTGGGCAGAGATGCTAGACATACTGAGGTAAGGCAACCAGCTCTAGTTTATGCTGCTTGTCTCTGAAAGGAAGTAGATGCCCTAGATGTGATTACTGGTACGTTCTCTATCCATGATGTACCTTATACTACATTGATTGACATTGGATCTACGCATTTGTATATTGCATACATTGTAATTGAGACTTTAGGTGTAATGTTTGAAACTACTATGAGGTTACTGTATTGAGTCCTTTAGGGTAGTCTGGTAAAGTGAACAAGCTATTTAGGGATGTGTCTTTAGTGGTTCAAGGGATTACCTTTGTATAGAATTTGAAGGAACTACCTTTCGGCGAATTCGATCTAATATTGGGAATGGATTGGCGGGTAAAACACCGGGCAAGTTTGGATTGTTCTACAAAATGCATGGTACTAAAAACTACAGAGAATGATGAGGTAGTTGTGATTGGGGAGCGTCAAGATTATTTGTCGAATGTGATTTCTGCATAAAGGGCCGAGAAATTGGTTTGTAAAGGTTGTGTGACGTATTTAGCCTACATCAGTAATTCAGATTATGAGGGTTTTTCTGTCAAGGATTTGAGAGCAGTTAGAGATTTTCTGATGTTTTTCTCGATGAGCTAACTGAATTACCTCCAAACTGTGAAGTTGAATTTGGAATCGAGCTTCTACCTGGTATAGCTCCAGTGTTCATTACCCCTTATAGAATGGCACCGAGAGAGCTAGTGAAGCTTAAAGCTCAAATTCAAGAGTTACTGGACCAAGGATTCATTCAACCTAGTGTCTCTCCATGGGGAGCACCAATGTTTTTGTTAAAAAGAAGGATGGATCCATGCGAATGTGCATGGACTATCGGCAATTGAACAAGCTGACCATTAAGAATAAGTACCCTTTGTTGAGGATAGACGATCTTTTCGATCAGCTATGAGGAGTTTCAATTTTCTCCAAAATTGATCTCCGTTTTGGGTACCATCAACTGAGAGTTAAAGAATCTGATATTTACAAGACATCGTTTAGGACTCGTTATGGTCACTATGAGTTCTTAGTGATACCGTTTGGGCTAACGAATGCACCGACAGCCTTTATGGATTTGATAAACCAAGTGTTCTAGCCCTATCTAGATCAGTTCGTAGTTGTGTTTATAGATGATATACTAAATATGAACATGATGCACATCTCCGAGTTGTTCACAAATTCTGAGGGAAAATCAACTCTATGCCAAATTTAGCAAGTACGAGTTCTGGTTGCGGGAAGTTACTTTTTTGGGTCATGTGGTTTCAGCTGAGGGGATTAGGGTTGATCCTTGGAAAATTGAAGCTGTTCTGGATTGGAAACCACCTAAGACTGTATCTAAGGTTCGAAGTTTTTTGGGTTTAACAGGGTATTATAGTCGTTTTCTCGAGGGTTTTTGGTTGATTGCTGCACCTCTAATTAAGTTGTTGCGAAAAGGGGTGCTTTTTGACTAGACTAAAAAGTAGTAAGAGAGTTTTGAGAAACTTAAAAAGGTTTTGACTGAGGCCCTTATCTTAATTCAGCCAGAACCTGGGAAAGAGTTTATTGTTTATAGGAATGCGTCACACGTTGGTTTGGGTTGTGTGTTGATGCAAGAGGGTAAAGTGGTAGCTTATGCGTCTCGTCAGCTTAAGACGCATGAGGCGAATTACCCCACTCATGTCTTGGAGCTGGTTCCGGTGGTATTCACACTGAAAATATGGAGACACTACCTATACGGTGAGAAGTGTTTTATTTACACTGATTACAAGAGCCTCAAGTACTTCCTTACTCAGAAGGAGCTAAACCTTAGGCAGCGTAGATGGATTGAGTTGCTTAAGGACTATGATTGCATGATTGAATACCACCCTGGTAAAGTGAATATGGTAGCCGATGCACTAAGCCGTAGGGTTATGTCTGATCTGAGGGTAATGTTTGCTCGCCTAAGTTTATTTGAGGATGGTAGTCTGCTGGCCGAGCTTCAAGTTAAACCGTTGTGGATTGAGCATATTAAGGGTAGACAGTTGGTAGATGAGTCACGGGGTCCTCGATTCTAGCAGATTAAAAATGAGGAAGCGACAAATTTGGGACTGAATAGCGAAGGGGTATTGTGTTTCTGTGGGAGAGTCCGTGTACTGAGGGATACTGATTTGAGGTAGTCTATACTGCGAGAGGCGCATATTAGTCCTGATGTTATAAATCTTGGCGGAAATAAGATGTACCGAGACCTTCGTGAGCTATAGTGGTGGCCTGGACTTAAGCGCGATGTGACTGAATTTGTAAGTAAGTACTTGGCATGCCAGCAAGTTAAGGCTGAGCATCAATTGCCTTTAGGGTTATTACAGCCGGTTAAGATTCCACTTTGGAAGTTGGAGAGGGTAACTATAGACTTTGTTAGTGGGCTACCCTTAACGCCTACTAAGAAAGATTCAATATGGGTCATCGTGGATTGATTGACCAAGTCTACTCATTTTATCCCGGTCCGTATTGGTTACTCGTTGCAGAAGCTAGCTAAGTTATATGTGGTTGAGATTGTAAGATTGCATGGGGTACCGGTCTCTATAATATCTGATAAAGATCCTCGTTTCACGTCTCAGTTCTAGAAGAAGTTACACGAGGCATTAGGAACAAGATTGGACTTCAGTACTACATTCCATCCTCAGACAGATGGTCAGTCAGAGAGGGTGATTCAGATACTGGAGGATATGTTAAGGAGTTGTGTAATAGATTTTCGAGGCAGTTAGGAAGACTATTTGCCGTTAGCAGAGTTTGTGTATAACAATAGCTACCAGTCGAGCATACAGATGGCACTGTACGAGACGTTATATGGCCATAGGTGTCGTACTTCTTCTTGTTGGATTGAACTAGATGAGCGGCATGTTTTGGGCCCAGAGTTAGTTTCTGACACTGAAGACAAAGTTAGATTAATTCGGGATTGGTTAAAGGCGTCATCAGATAGACAGAAGTCGTAAGCAGACTTGAAATATAAGGAGATTGAGTATTCTATGGGAGATTACATTTTTCTTAAAGTCTCACCATGGAAGGAAATACTGAGGTTTGGTCATAAAAGTAAGCTAAGCCCTAGATTCATTGGGCCCTACCGTGTACTGAAGTGTGTGGGACCAGTTGCCTATCAACTTGAGTTTCCTCCAAAGTTGGGCTGGATTCACGATGTGTTCCATGTTTTAGTGCTGAGGCACTACCGCTATGATCCTACGTATGTGGTCTTGACCGAGGAGATCTAAATTAGGCCAGATCTTAGTTTTAAGGAGGAACTAGTGCAAATATTGGATCGTGAGGTAAAAGTACTAAGAAAGAAATCTATCCCTTTGGTTAAAGTACTTAGGCGTAACCACAATTCTGAGGAGGCCACAAGGGAACCTGAGGAGGCGATGCGACAACAATACCCTCATCTGTTTTAACCACGTAAATTTTGAGGCCGAAATTTCTTTTAAGGGGTAGAGTTGTAATGTCCCAATTTTGCCTAATTTAGGTTATCTACACTTTCAGAAAGCAAACACACAGTAAGTACAAAATTCCACATTTCCAACATTACAGTTTTGAATTCTACTTGAACCAGCACCAATGTCTCGGACATTTCATTTTCATAAACCATTTTTTCAAAACACAAACCATTTTAAGTTTCTGTGGTATAATTTTTCAAATATTTTTTTTCAAAATCAATTACTTGCGCACACGTTCACGTAAAATCATAGCCTGAGTATTTGTAAACCTAACTCTTATACCACTAAATGTAACACCCCAAACTCAACCTAAAAGTTTAGACCGAATTCAAGATGCCACATTGACCACCGAAGTGATCGTGAGAAAATTTTACGAAACAACTCAATCTTAATTTCTTTTCCGAAATCATTTATCTCTTTACGGGCCAAACACATTTAATCGTTTAAAATCCATTCAATAAAGTTACAGTTAAGTTTGATAAACAACCAAAATAAATGTACAAATGAAAATTTAAAACGAAAATTGTACCATAGTATTATAACACCTTACAGTTCAAAGTTAACCGAATAACAAAATCATAGCACAAAACAAAACTGATAATTTATTGTTTACTAGACTATCCGAGAGCTTCGCACACTGAGTTTAGCATCCAAAACTCCAAAATGTACCTGAAAGGGAAGATAGAAGAGGGGGTGAGCTACACAAGCTCAGTGTAAGATCAAACTGACTATCTACAGGATCAGAAATAGAAAGCCAGAAAGTAGTTTAAAAAGCGGTACATACTTACAAAGCTATATAGAACCAGTTGGTTCATTCGAAATGGACGTACCGGCAGATAGCAATATTTATCACATAACAGAAACACAATCAAGCACACAGTCGCAAGTACCATTAAGTCACAGTAACAACAATTCTCAATCAGTCACACAGTCACAATAACTACTCAGTCAGACAGTTGTAATTAGAGTTTTCAAAATTCACATAATCATAAGTGCTTTTCAGTCGAACAGTAGAAGTAGACAGTCTAACACGCATAACAGTTTACAAATGCGTACGAATGTAGTTGAATTATAAAACCTACTCATCCAGCCAACACACCTCTTCGTCCCCTAATCACACCATATAAGAGCTATTAAGCTCATCCAACCTATCACAACATATAGGACCTCGAAAAGCCCATCCAACCCTACACTTCATATGATGTCATCTTGGGTTGCCTAGCAACGATGGCTACCAGAAATGTCCATGACCCTCAGGGTATTGAGATTGCCCATGACCCTCTAGGATTGGGGCTAACAGTAAGCAGTTAAACTGCCAAATCATGTACTACACAGCAAAGCTAGCATATAGGCTGTACAGTGCCATATAATAACTCGCAATACAGACATGTAGTATAAACTGCCAGATTATAGAGTGATGATACGCAGCGAAGCTGGCGTACATGTGGTACAGTGCAATGCGGTGAACTATTACACCAGAAAAATAATAGTCCATGACCCTCAGGGTATTGGGACTACCCACGACCCTCTAGGTATTGGGGCAATAGTAGGCAGAACATTATGCAATTAACTGTCAGTTCCGTTCAGATTCAGTCTCCCTTCTCTTCCAAAATCCCACCCAAAAAGCTTTATACAAATCTATATATGCAGACCAACGTACCAAAATCAGAATTCTGGTTTAGACAGTCATTTAGAGACAGACACTCGCATTCAATCAATCAAAATTAGAAAAGTGTACACTTATTTACTTAGTTTTAGCATCAGACATGGCACACAACCAATCACTAGTAACATATAAATCAAGCCTAGAGCAGAGTCGTAATTACCCTCACTAAAGCTTAGCCTAAGGTTGAAATGCACGGAGTCACAATTCTACCTAAATTTGACCTAAAACCAACATTTGGCAGGAGAGGGCCACACGCCCGTATGCTCCGGCCATTTTGAGCAGTCTAGGTCGTGTGAAAATCAACATTTTTCCCAAATTGGCCACATGGCTATGTGGCCAAGCTGTGTGGCAACCAAAATTCTCTTGGAACCTGAATTCCCAAAAGCACACGGCCATGTGACTCGGCACACACTCGTGTGCCCATCGGGGTGGTCATGAAACCACCCTAAAATAACCCCGAAAAATGCACTTTCAGCTATAAAACACTTCCCGATCCTCGTTAGATAAAAAACATACAAAACCATACACATTCTAAGCATAAGTTAACGGAATCATATCAAAAATTGATATTTTAGAAAATCAAAAAAGAAAACACAAATAAAATAGAGAAGGGTTTGAATCTTACACCTGTTTTGCGATCGGAGATGATGACAGAGGAGTGAAAATCCTGAACTTGTAGATAAACCATTTTCACAAGCAATCCAAATAAACCCTAAGAAAGAAAAAGAAATAGAGAACCCCTAAAATCAAAAAGAGAAGGAACGTCCCACTCAGAATAATAAATAAAAATATAAAATAAAATAAAGTAATATCTTAAAACACATAATTTAATAAATTAACTAAAAATAAAAAATAAAAAAGGCTCTCCAAAAAATACGCACCCCAAGACTCGAACCCATAGCCTTGAGTTACACTGACACTCACTTAACCACCAGACCATGAGGCCTATTCTGTCTCTAAATTACACAACTAAACACATATGTGCAACCACCTCACTGACCCTATGCACAAAACTCAAAACTTCTAGGCCTAAAATTCGGGGGGTTACAGAGTCGTTAAGATAAATCATTCTAGTTTTATAACTCATATACGTTTATATCTATTATCAAAAGTGTTATTTAATTAATTTATTTACCAAAACATAATTTATAGTGGAAGTCATAGAAAGCATTATTTTTTAGATATCCCATTTGTATTTTTGGAAAACCTTTGTTTTAGTAAAAGCCACGTTTTAAAAATTCGTTGCAAATAAAATGTTAAAACGAAAATCCCAAAATTTAACCAAACAGTCCGGAGAGTCCAATTATTACAAAACTCTTAGAAATAAACCTTAAGCTAAAATAAAAACCACAATCTTAAACAATTTACGAACTCGTGGTCACCATGAGGCTCCATACACTGATCCGCCTATGCCCGTGAATAGAAAAGATAGACAAAAGTGTGTTTTCGTAAACTTAGTGTGTAGCCCAACAAAAGTAGACATGCTATTCATACAAAAGTCACATATACAGTCAAATTCAAATTCAGATCTATGTCCTTTACATACACATATAATAGAATCAGATATACAGAATAGATATATAGAATCCTACCACCATCCTGTACATACAAACTTCGACCATCCCATCACACCATGTGGGGTTTAAAACACCCATCCATCCCTACACACCATATTGTGTCATTACGACACATATTAGATAATATGTAGCCAAGCTGCCAGAATATAGTTGAAGGTTGCCATACAGAATACTTCCTCTACATATACAATTCCCGCCCCAACCATACATATAGAAATATCATGCTTACATGCTCATATACAGATATCAAATATATATTTAACAGAATAACTAGTCATGCATAATAGTGTCATATTTAGAGCAGAATATCAGACTATCAGATTATGTAATTTTAGGGGCTGGTTAGCCCTTACCGACCTTACAGTAGGCCCATAGTCAATCGTAATGACCCATGTGGCCCTAAGGAAAATTTCAGAATTATGGGCCCACATGTCCGTGTGGGATCACACACCCAGATTCGCCTTGCTTGTATGGTCCACACGGCCACACTCACACCATCACACAGCCGTGTCTTGTGCACAGCTGCACATTCGTTAGACACACGATCGTGTCTCGCACATGGCTAGGCACATGCCTATGTCGCGTTGGTAGAATACTTTTTAGGCTTTACCGATACTCAGTCTTTCGTGTTTTAGGTACACACCTGGTACAATTTTAATGCGAAATCACCCCCGAGCCAACTAGCACCTAAAACCGATACCAGAAACCTTCCAAAATTAGTTTAAACTCACAGTTAAACTGAACTAACAAAATCGACAACGGTGAAAATCAAGTGTTCAATGCTTACCAGATTTCTCGAACGACTCCAACTATGATTTCGCGAGAGGAGAGTCATATTCTTCAAGATTTGCTGCTGCCAAAACCCAGAAATTAAACTAACAAAAGGACAACATCATTTAAAATGACATTAATAGAAACCTCCCTAACTCGAGCAAAACATTACCACCAGTTACCAAAATGCACGAAAATAGGGAGCTGAAAACTTTGAAATTAACTGGGAGATGAAGATAGAACAAGGAAAGGAAAAATTGACAGAAGGAACCAAAAATAAAATGTCAGAAAGGGGGAGAGGTTTTTTTCGAAAGAGAAAACTGCAATTACCACTCAAGAAATCTGATAACCTATCTCTAACTTTTCTCTCACTCCCCACTAACCCACTAACTCACAACCACCCAAGAGTTTCAATTCCTTCCAACCTCTAACAGACACCAGAAGCAAAAATTATCACCTACGCTCATGTAGGGATTCAAACACAGGACCTTCCACACACTAACTCCTTACCACTCGAACCAGTAAACTTATTCTGATATGGATTAATAGACAATATTACAAAAGCCTGCCTAGCAAGGATAAGGCTAGGATTAAAAATAACAAAATTTGCTAAAGGTGGGACTTAATCTTAAGACCCTATACACAAACCCATAACACTTAGCCACTGAAGTAGATACATATTTGTGTCAGATATTTATAGAAACAAAAATAATTTAAGTGGGGTGCTACAGTCAATGTCAATATCAATGTCATAAATGATATAAAACTTTTTTTTGTCGTCGAATTACTATTGATGTAACGAATTGGTTTTTAGTGACGTCAAAAAAGACAGTTTCAAAAATTTATTTTCTTAAATTGAGGTTGTAAATATAAAATAGGAATATTTATAGAATTAATATGAAAATATAATAAAAATAGGTTAAGTAATTTAGCTAAAAAGATAGTTAAGTAAAGCTTAGAGATTAAATTATAAAAGTCTAATCGCTATTGAGTTTTAATTTAAAATATACTTGATGACTTATATAGTAATTGTCAAATGACCAAAATGATTAATAAATCAATTTTAAATAGTTATTAGTGGATGGTGATGATGATGATAGTCATTAAGTTAGTATAATAATTATATTAGTTAAATAAGGTTAATTAAAACTTAATTAAGATATATATATTATTAACAGTGGAAAGACGAAAGAAATCATCATCTTTTTCAAGCTTCACCATCCTACATTGATAAAGAGAAAGAAAAACCTTCAAAATTTTCCTTACATTCGACCATCAATTAAGTAAGGTAAAGAAATACCTTTTCTTGTAATATTTATAGATTTATGATTATGGAAGTTTGATTTTGCTAGCTGATAGTGATCTGATGAAGTAATAAAATTGATCGTACCTAGAAACTAACTATTATCATGATAAAAGGCAAGTGCATCTATTGAATAGTAGTAAGTTAGTGGCAAGACCAGAATATTGAATCCAAGGAACTAAAAGTACTAGTAATGACTTTTTTTCCTATTATATAGCCTAAAAATAAAAAGGGGGTTTGAGTAAACTAATTAACTCTAAACTAAACTAAGGATGCGACAAAGAGTAAATTGGGGAACTACTTTGGGAAAACTGAATGATAAAGACAATACCTAAGGAAGAATCTACCTAGACTTCACTTGTTATCTAACTCTGAACTAGACGATTTCTTCATTCGACTTGATCCATAGAGATCCCTAAATTATGTTAATATCTCTGTTGAGAATAAGAACAACTAATCCTAGGTTGATTAATTAAAATCTCTTTTTAATTAAAACCCCTAGTCTGGCATTAACTCGATCTATGGATCCCCATATTAGATTTGACTCTAATCTGGCAGATTTTCATTATCCTATGTCTAGGATTGCGATCAATTTCACTTAATTGTGTTGGATCTACTCTTAAATAGGGATTTTGCTCCTCTGCCTAAGCACGTTCGACTTAAATTAATATCCCAAAAATATCAATTCAAGAATTAAAAACACAATTAAGAACAAATCGAATATTTATCATATAATTCAGATAACAATAACAAGATTCATATTAGGTTTCATCCCCCTCGGGTATTTAGGGGTTTAGTTCATAATTATTAAAGAGAACATCTTAGAAGAAAGAAAACAACAAAACATAAAGAAAACCCAAAACCCCTGAAAGAATTGAAGGGAGATCTTCAGTCTTGATGTTGTTCCTTGCTTTTGAAATGGATCAATCGGCTTTTCTTCGAGTAATTCTCTGTCTTCTACTCTGAGTCTTGGCGAGGATACTGTACACCCTTGTAGTTGCTTCCTAAGGTCTTTATATAGAGTTTGGAATGTCTTTCTTAGCCCCTAAGTAGCCTTTTCCGCGTGAAATTGAAACTCATTACGACAAGGACACGCCCGTCTGACACGCCTGTGTGAATCAAGCCTAGGCCGTGCTCGAGCCTGTTAATGTCGCACGGCCATGTGGGTTGCCCGTATGCTGAACTCCAGGCCGTGTTGATTATTAATTTGGGCTTATTTTGCCTGTTTTGGCCCGTTCCTTGCCCTTTTCTCTTCCTTATGCTCACCTAAGTATAAAACATGAAATTAAAGGATTAGGAGCATCAAATTCCACAATTCTAATGATAGTTCATTCATAAATGTGCTAAATGTGAGATAGAAATATGTATAATTCATAGTTTATCACTAGCCCATTTATTAATTTTTTCAATTGTTAAGTTTTTATCATATTGCCATTATATAAAAATTGTTGAACTAGGCTTTAATTTGATAGATATTAAGCTTAGAATGACAAAAATTATATTGTAAAGCTAATAAAGCTTATTAGATAGCTTTGTAACATTAGTGACTAAATTGAATAAATTAAAAACTTGTCATGAAATTATATTTTGAATAGAAATCATAGGGTCCCTAATCAAAGAATGTGAAATCAAATTTTGATCCGGTGATAGATATCAAATTATACGCATATCCCAGATTATAGAGACTAAATTGAGTAAAATGCAAATATACTTGGCTTTGTATTTGAATGTGAATTGAATCAAATATGATATTGTTTTGTTTATTGAATTATCAAATGTAGGAAAAAAAAGATGTCGGGACATCGAGAGAGAAAGGAAAGACAAGAGTCTTAAAATAGTAACCATGATTTTGGTTTGTACTTTTATGATTTACGATCATACTATTTATATGGAAATACATACTGAATGCATGACTGGTGATTGCCGTCAGAAGTGTGAATGTTTGGACTGGAAATACTACATCAAATAAATATAAGATTAAACAGTTCTGGCTGCAAGTATATGGGTAAAATTGTAATATAGTAAATAATTTTATAGCAAAACACTTCGGGAAGCTTTCTAAGGATCGTACCCAAGGGAGGTTGAATTAAACTTAAATAAACTTTCTACACTAACAGGACTAAATAGTACTAATTTAAAATTATATTACGAAAAACCAAATTAAAATGAATTAATTAAATTAACCTAATATTATCTAAAATAAAAATAACCAATTAACAATCAAAATAAATTCCAATAAAAAAAAGGGATTAACTCACTTTATTGCTCCTACTTAACTTTAGAACTCGAGTTTTATCGAGTTATGTAACGCCTCAAATTTTAGGGTTTTTAAAATTTTGCTTGAATTTATCTTTGCATGTCTTGATGTGCTGAATTAATGAATTGAGTGTGTTTAATGGACCTTTAGAAGGCCTGGGTTTAAGTCTAAAGCCTGGTGGAATTTTAATTTTGCCTTATGTGGGAATGGACTTTGGCAGAGTGGGCTTTTAAATTAATGTTGTGGATTTGTGGCACAAGGAAACTTGTGGCAAAGTGGCAGGGTAGCGCCACTTAACACACGAGGGGTGGCGTTTGGTCGATTGTGAAGGAGCTAAGGTTGAAATCTCCCTAATGGCAAAATACTTTAATTTTGCTACATGAGCATGGTAAGAGGTGGACTCCAAGTTATATTCTGGGGGAAAGTGTTTGAGTTGCTCATGGGATTTGATTGGGGAGTGATAAGGGGAGATTTTCAAAGAGAAAATTTAGGGATGAGATGGGAAGGAGGTGATGGCCAATTGAGGGACTGTTGGATGTGCAAATTCGGCTAGGGGGTAAGGGTTAGCATTTCCGGCAGTTGGGGTAAAAAGAGTGTGCCGAATTTCTTGTGACATTCTTTTGGGATTTTAGTCCTTTGAGTTTCGGCATTTTGGTAGGTAGGTGCCAATTTCTACCTTTAGGGTTTCAGGATTTGGTTTTTGGTCATTCTATTAGTGCTGAATAGGTAAGTTGAAGTGGGTTTTTCATTCTTTTTCATTCTTTTCTCGCCTTCCCTCCTTTTGTTCAAAAATCAAAAATCATAAAGTCCTTAGTCACCCCTTGCCGATTTTTTCTTTGGCCAAACCCTCCCATCTTTACTCTAAAAAGCCGAAACCTTCAAGTCTTCCTTCTCTTTGTCACCATCTCCTACCTTTCATTACTTCTTCTTCTTCTTCTTTTGCTTCTCTAAAGATCATCCTAGTCTAGTAGACACACCCTTAAACCGATTATTCCTTCTTTAATCGACTACTCCTCTAGTGTGGCCTTCATAGCCGAACCTTGCCTTTTCTATTCCTTAAGCACCCTACTCTAGCCAAATACCTTAGATCCACTATTCTTCTGTGTGTTCTGGTTAGACCTACTTTAGATCTAGGCTTAGACTAGTGGGAGGCGGATCTCATTCCATCATTGCAAGTCAAGCGAATTCTTGGGTAAGAACTCTAGTCTTTTCTTTCTTTTAAGTTGTTAAGGGAAAAGCCGAAACCCCTAATCCCTTTGTGCTAATCGGCTTGGATCCCTTCATTGAGGATCGATTTAAGCTTTCTCTGTTATGATTGCTTATGTTTCGTGGCTTTTCGTGAAAGTGAATCTCGTGAAGGGTGATTGGAATGTAGGATAGCGAAGCAGTCTAGTGGTTGGAACTAGATTTCGGCAAAGCTAAGTGATGGTGATGTGTTAGTGTTTGCTGAATAAGTAAGTCAAAGTGGTGTTGATTTTCAATTGGATTATGGTTTGATGTTGTGGGTAAATTGCTTTAGCTTAATCATTCGTGGGATCGTCTTACGTTAATCGTAAACAGGTGTGTAACGACACCCTCTAGTAGCATAGATCAGCAAAAGCCGAAAAGCTGAAATGCCGAAATATCAGCATTCGAGGACTTACGAGTGTGCAAACGCTCGTGGGCCGATCTGAAATCATGAATTTGGGTTATTAGATGGTAAGGGCTGCTGTGCGCGTTTTTGTGCACTTAGGCTATTCTAGGCCTCAATAGGCCGAACTAGGCCCAATGGGCTTACGAGCCCATATGGGTAAAAGTATGCGGTAAGTAATTTCTGGTATATTATATATTAAATTTGAGATAATATGTGTAATGTTAGACTGAGTGGGCCACATAAGCATGTGGGTTCCCTCGGGCCCATTAGGGGTTTTGGGCCAAATTTCACTATATGACTGTATGAACTTCCTGAGTTGCTCGAAGCAACGTTAGACCTACTAGGAGGTCGTATTAGGTGTTGAAACATAGAAACTTAGTGAAATGACCAAAATACTCCTGAAAGGTTGAAATTACTATTTTACCCCTAGTTGCCAAAAGACTGTTTTACCTCTAGGAATCGTTGATTGATTTGCATATATATGTATCTGAGAATCTATATGCTTATGTCATGTAGTACTCTAGGCTGCATGGGGTTGGGTTTTCGATTTCAAGGAAGTTCTGTATAGTGTCACTGCCATGTAATCTGCTTAGAGGCTCCGCCTCATATTTCTGTTCTGGTGGCTCTACCACAATTTCTGTATTAGCAGCTCTGTGCGTCTGTGGTGTGTAGGGCTGAGTGCGTTGAGCTATTCCTCACATGGTGTGATGGGCTGGTACGGGTGGTGTGTTGGGCTGGATTGGGATTGGGCTTTGCATATATACATACATATATATTCTGTTCTGTATCTGTAATGGCCCCAAGGCCCACTCTGTTTCTGAATAGGGCCGAGGCCCAGTTTGATCTGTATCCGAATAGGGCTTCGGCCCAGACTGAGCTGCTTGACTGATCTCTGATATTGGTTGGGTTGAGTTGCACATTGAGTTTTCACAAACTCACCCTATTATTTCCATCCATGCAGGTGCCCCCCAACCATAATAGACTAGGAGCTGCGAGGGACTCAGGGTGGCCACGTGGATCATGCTTTTGGTTTTTTTAGCTTGGTTAAAATTTATTTTATTTCTATTCCTTTTTTAATTTCGGATCTATGTTGTAATAAGGCCACTTGGGTATTTGGTTTTTGGTTTCTTTATTATTTTTTTTAAAACGGTAGAATAGATTATGCGAGTTTTCCAAACTTAATCATAAACGTTTTTAAACATACCTTACGTAATGACTGGATAACTCAACAATGATAACACAACAATGAGATTTTGATATAAACTTTACTTGGTAATTAAAACGGTTGCTAAATCTGATAATGTTCAATAATTACAAACTATTAGTCATGGTTTTCCAACGAAAAACATAACATTTTGCTAAAAAGATGATCGTAAATGAATCAATCGTCCATGTGACACACCAGATCTGGCCATAACATCTGGGCCAAGTTTGGGGTGTTACAAGTTAGCTATTAATTAACCAGTAATTATCTCTCGGCCTCTAACTAATTAACTAATTGACCAATATATCATTTAATACAAGAAATGAATAAATTTGTTTGTTATCTCTTCATCATTTTGGAAAATTCCCATTTTTATTGTAATTGAATTTACATGATTTCATAACCAATCATGAATGATTAACCAGAGCATTGATACAAATAATATCCAAATACAAAGTCGTCCCCTATAGAACTTTTGTAAAGCAAAAAACCTCTTGGGAAGATCAAAGAAAGAACATGTTCTTCTTCGATTTCTGTACACAGTTCTTCTAAAATTCCGAACCTAATTTTTTCAAAAAAGCACGGACAATACTTTTGTGTTTACGAGCCAAAGTTTTAACACAAGAAAACAGAAGTATATATTTTATTTGATACAAACTTTTTTTTTGAAGATCCACTGTGATAATGAGAAAGATTCCTGGATATACGCACAAATCGGTCAATAATATCAGAATCGGGGGAATCTGCCCATGTCGGCTTACTAATGGGATGCCCTAATGTGTTATAAAATTTCGCCTGATGCTTACCTTTCGGCCTCACTTTCTTGACCAAGATATATTATGGTTTACTCGGTAAACTTATCTCTCGATCTCATTTATCCTAAATTACTTCCTAGGGGTGTCACTTTCTAGTGTTTAATCGCACATAATTTAAACCAACTAACTTGGATTTAAACCCTAATTCATCTGGTAATTAGTCACACATTCGTTCATTAATCTCCCTAAAGAAATCAGCTACTCATGGATCTATATGCAATAATCCCTAAACTAATATTTAACATACAAAGTAGTAAATTAAATAAAATAAGGGAATAAGAAAATAAATTCATTTCAATATCAATTTGTGCGTGAAATCGGGATTTCCTTTAACAGTTGTGAAGATCACTCCGATTGCAATTGGAATCCAAAAAGAAATAATGAAAAACTATTAAATTAAAAGCTTGGGTCAAAATCCAATCCAAGTTAAACAAGAACAAAAATTGTTAAAGGACCAATTTGAAATAAAATGAAAACTAAAATAAAACCTTAAAACTAAGTGGCTTACTTGACCAAGCCTCTTAAAATGAGGCTCAACATTGCTATTTATAGAGTTATGATCTGACCTAATTAAGGTTGCTTAACAGCCAAAAAATTTGATTACAATTCATTGTGTGGACTAAAATACCCATAATTAAAATTACTAATCACCATCTGGTGTCCCGACACCACAGGATTAGTGTCGCAACACTACCTTTATCTTTTTGGATATTTTGGCTTTGAAGTTGATGTTGCGACACCATTCCTCGGTGTTGCGACACTGCAGTCGTCCTTCATCTTCTTATCCCGAAAAAAAGTATTCTATACAGTAAATAGAGTCGTTAAATTATCCCTAGGCCCATAGTGGCCCATTAGTTCATGAACTTTGCATAATTTAAAATTAAGTTATTAAAAATAGAAAACTAAATAAAAAACATATTAACAAGCTCATTAAGTGTTAAAAAGACCTTAATTTGCCACAACGAATTGTGGCAGATCAACTAGCTATTGAGGTAAGATTATGATTTGTTCTATAAAGTGATTTGTGTTGACAATATTAAATGGTATTGAATATCGGGAATTTGGATTGAATTGAATATAGTATGAAAGAGTGTGATGTTATTGATATATGATATATGATAGAAAAGTGATGTGAATTATGCCATATGATATTAAATATATATACACAAATTGATGATGCAGTATGGAGAATTGAATTGAAATGAATATGGAATGAAACTTGGATATGTTGTGAATTGAATTAGATGTGAATATATCGTAAATGAGTATAAAACGAGCTTGATAATGTCAAGAAATTATGAATTGATGAAATGAATTGTGATTATGATATTGAATATATCTATAATGATGTGAAATTGGATATTGGTACCCTATTAACTGTTCGGTCAAAGTCAAATATAGTTGGCTTGCCATAGGATTAGATTTGTGTAAAGGTTTATACTTTGATTTTACTGATAAGGCATGCAACGCATTATTACTTTGGACATCTGATGAGGTGCAGAACACATTTTACTTCGGTACCTGCTGTTGCACCTGCAACCGTTGCACCCATATCGGAGCAAGATCGTGAGATTAATCAACTGATTGATGATCTCATAAAATCAGATGATGATAGCTTAAAAAAAACCAGCGTTATAAGCGCGCTACGAGGAAATCCACCTGACCCAACTAAAGTAAAACAAATCCTTTCCAAGCTTTTGTTTTTCCTTTTCATTTGTATATATATATTTTTTCATTTTTACATACATTTGTAATTGTTTTCATTGCATTTCCTACATATCTATTTGTTTTTGCATAAGTGAAATTTTGTGTCTAACATGCATTGAGGACTATACATCCCTTAGGTTTGGGGGTGTGTTGCACATATTGCATGCATGAGATATTTTGTTTGAGCATTAGATCATTTTGTCACTCATTTTGCCATGACATACAAATGCTAAATGAATGTTAGAACATGAGAAGTATATTGTTATCTATGATGTTCGATGATGATAATAACTCTTCAAACTATGAAAATTGTGATAGTTGATTAGGTATGTTTAGCTTCGGATAGTCATGTGAAAATTGATGCCTAAAAGTAGAATGACCTAAGTATAATCGCAATTAGTCTATAGAAGGTTTCTTTTAATACACTTCGAAATCTTGAAACTAAGATCAATAAATTAGCATTGTGTAATAACAAATACCACGGCAAAGTTGAGGGTAAATGAATAAATAAAATAAAATTTAAAAAAGACACTATAAAGCACTCCAATGTTCAAAATTGTTGAGTAGGTCAGTAATACTTTGTTTGCTCCATTGTATTATTGACCAGAAAAGCTAGATCAAATAAGAGTGAGTAAAAGAAAAAAGAAAAAAAATAGTTCGGGGGCACTCTATTGTAGTAGTAGGCTGAGTAGCTAAGGGGTAGTTGTTTGCTCCATCCATCTTTTAGTCAAAAGCCTTAGCTTTATGAGTGAATTACATTCAAATTATGGTGTGATGTAATACTTGGCAATCTAGTGTATGCTCCATTAAGATTGTCAAGTAAAGAATTCATGTGACAATATGAATTCCCTAGAAAAAAAATTATATAATGTAATGACAGAATATGTATGAGAAGAAAAATTGAGTTTAGTGGAAAGATAAACTAAGTACATTTAGAGGTGCTTGCTATAGGCATAATTCCATGAATATTGAGGAACTTGTATTTTTAGGTAATATTTTTTGCACTTCGTATGCTAAACAAACCTATAAAATTTGAACCAATTTTTTTTAGATAGAAGACTACTAAGAATGGAGGTATACAATATGTTTCATTTGGTTTAGCAGTACAAGAGTGTAACACCCTAAAAATATAAGTTCTGTTTTGCAGGTTGTTATTGTGTGATTTGGTTTAGTTGGGTGGTTAAACGCTTAGTGTGTCTAGTTAAGGTTCTATGTTCGAGTCTCCTTATGTATAGAAAACATTTTAATTTATTCTTTTTCATTCTTTAGCAAGTTGGTGGAGGAGTTTAGATTAAGTTTAAACTCCAAAATTAAATCTGGTTAGTTGAGGGATAAGATTTAAATCCTTTTGAAAATAAAATAGTTATGTTACCTTTTAAATTTTCTTTTCTTTTAAGTTTTTTTATTTTTCTCTCTCCCTCAATTGTTCCTACGTTCAATTTGTGGGTTAGTTTATTTTTTATTTTCTATTTTCCCCCTCTATTTTGCAAGTTTGTTCTTCTTTTTTTCCACTCTTTGGTTCTCTCTTTGATTTTTCTTGGTTGTAAGCATTATTCTCTTGCATTCTTGTCAATACTGGTTTGGTTCCATTGTTCGGTTGTGGGCGTAAATAATAGTGGTAAGATTTCTATTATCTTTTGTGGAATTGATGTGAGCAATTAGGAAATTTTGGAATGATGGCAGTGCAATGCAAATTGGTATTATTGCAAAATCTTATTAATCCATTACATTTTTAAGAGAGGATCAAGAGGGAAGAGGCGTTTCTTCTATGATTTAGGGCACAAGTTGCTGTTTAATGCTTGGGAAAGCGTTTAGGTCTATTTTGGGGTTGTGTAGTTTTGTTTGATACCATTTTTAGGAACTCAGGTTCTGGATGTGTTTCAATCTGTACTTCTAGGTTCTGGATGTCTCATGGTTGTGTTCTCATCGAAATTGAACCAGGTGTGTAACAAGTAACTCGAAAAACAGCGAACAACGAAAGCCAAAATTGGGGCTTGTTGATTCCACACGATCGTGTGCCAGGCTGTGTGGTAGGCCATGTGTGACACACGGCCATGTCTAACATACGGTCTAGGCCATTTTGGCCCGTGTGGGCTACATGAGCGTATGGGCCCAAAATTAAAAAAATTTCCCTAGGGTCGTACACGTCATCCTGATCGACTGTGAGCCTCTCGTGGGGTCGATATGTGATTATATATGTTATAAAATATGAAATTTGTTAATTTGTTAGTAGAAACTTGACATAATTATGTGTTTAATATGTATGATATGTTATGTATGTAGCGTGTTCTATGTCTATTATATGAGCATGTACGAAATGTAAGTTCTGGTATCTATTAACTCTGTTTGTATCTGATTTTGGGGTAGGACATATATTATTTGGAGAAATGTTCAGTGTGAGGCAATATCTCACCATTATACTTATAACACTGCTGCAATTATTTTGAAAAGTGTCATAAGGATACTAAGTAGTGTGTAGGGCAAGGTGGGTGTTTTATACCCCACATGGTGTGTTAGGATGGTTGGAGCTGGTGTGTAGAGGATGGGGGTAGGATTATATATATATGCATTTGTACTACTCTTACATGATTCTGATTCCGTATAAGATGTAAGTCTGTATCTGTTCTACCATGTGATTAAATTTGAAACTCTGTTTCCACATGAGTTACACACTGAGTTATAAAAACAAACTCCCTGTTTGTCTAATAATTTCAAGTAACCCTCAGACTTAGGCGGGTCGGTGCGACGGGAGCTTGGTTCTATCATTCCTTCGTAAACTGATTTTATTTAAATTAAACTTATTTAAAAATTTTGGTTTGAGAATTTTGTAAATCTTGGACTCTATGGACATTGTAGATTGTTTTTGACTTGGACGTTAACTTTGGGTTTGGCATGAAATTTAATAAAACAAATTTTCGAAAATAGTTATATTTCTGTGATCAATAGTTTCTTTTAAGAAAACAAAGTTGGTTTTTTAAAATATAATATTTAAAGAATTTCCACTACAAGATGTTTGATTTATTTAGATAATGTAAACAAACAATGGTTTTAATCAAATAAGTACGACTACACGTTTTCTAAGTGAAACGGTTTTTAAAACACTATAAGTTTATGTGTATTCCAAAATAATTGGGAACTGGATTTGTAACTACACGCTTCTATGTGATAACTCTAGATCTAGCCAAAACGTTTAGGCTGGGTTTGGGGTGTTAAAAAGAGGCAATTGTGTAGTTATGGCAAATTCATGAATTCATGAATTCATGCATTCATACATATTATGCTTGAGGATAAGCAAGAAATCAGGTTTGGGGGTGTGATAACTCTTGAAAAGCATTATACTTTGAACCTGTAAGCTTGATTAAATGCCTGTACTTAAGTAGATATATTTTCATTTTTAGGTTATTTTTAGAACATTGCACAACAATGCTTGGATTGTGCCTCAAATGTCATTTCATGTTACATTTACTGTTGGGAAGAAAGGAATTGGTTGTTGAATGCAACAGGTGCACGAAGGATGAAAAAATGAGAAAAATAAGGAAGAGAATGATGGAAGTGAAATATTGTCATGGTAAAAGGTTGGATGGATTGCCAACACAAATGCCATGGCAATTCCAAGAAAATGCTAACACAACACACAATGCTTGTCAATCTCAACCAGCTGGACATGTACCAGATAAATGCACCTAAAAAAGAGGGAGAAAAATATGTGATGATAGATAGGGACCTACCCTATAAAAGAGGAAAAAGAAAAGAAAGAGGAAACAATGATTTTGGACGGGATTTAGAGAGCAATTTTCTCTCTAGAAAAACTCGTGAAAAATTCTAAAGAAAAGGGATAGGGTAGCAGCTTAAGAGGAGAGCAAAGATGCAAGGAAAGGGATGAGCATTCATCCTTAGGTCCTACACGATCCAGTAGTGTTGAAGTGAAAGCTAGAGTGGCGAAAGCTTCCTATAATTCTACCTTCATTCTGTTAATTAATTTTTGTGATTTCTAAATCGTAATGATGATGTTGAATGTTATTCTGATTTTAGATGTTAAATCTCAACCCATGAGCTAATTTTATTTGGGTTGGAATTACTAGATCTTTCTTGATATATTTGATGATCATGGTGATATTTTGAGTAGATCTACTATTTTATTTGGTTTGGATTATTTTAAACATAATCTTGCAAGCTTTAGACATAGATGAATGCATGGTATATCCTTAGACTTGATTTAATTCTAAAAAGGTTAAATAAGTTGGATTGTGATCGAATGATACAAGAGAGTACTCGAGTGAATACTCGTCACACTGTAGACATAGAGTTGTGATATGTATAAATTGAGGAAGAATATTGTTAGGTATTGTTCTTGGGACTCGTAGACATACAAAGACTTTGAATGATAGCTATAATTCTAGCTCTTGAAATAAGCAGAATGCAGTAGTTATACTCTGAGCAGTAATTTGGTCAAGATTTTTCCACGACATTATTATGTTATTAAGATATAATCCAAGTAATTCCAACCTTCCCATTCAATAGCATCAACCCTCTCAACTTTGTCTCGTAGAATTGCCATAGCATTTTATTAATTACTTGATTTTTATATTTCATACATTAATATTTCACTTCAAATCATTATTCTGTTTACTTTGCCATAAGCCTAATTAATATAGTTTATAGTAATAACTCAACCATATTTTTGCCTATTATGATCCCTGTGGAGACGATCTTACTTATCACTTTATTACTTGATTCGACATGTATACTTGCACATTCGCATTGCATATTCACAAATGATAATGGCACAAATGATTAAAATGATGCAAGAAATATCCAAAGCACTACCTCCCAAGAAGGAGGACATGTGTGACGCTCACAACTCAGATCATAAGAACCCTTGTATTATTGATGACCATGATGAGAATTATGGTGAGATTCATCCGGAGCTTGTAACTAAAGATGATGGGGATGAGTTGAATATAGCTGAAATGGTTTTTGATCCAATTGACATAATAACAAAACTAACTATAAAGTTAGAAGTGAGGGATGAACTAACCACTAACATGGAGCTTAAACTTATATTAAATCAAAGTGTAGAAGAGCCAATACACTGTCTAGCCATAGCATCGAAGGTGCCAACTGAAGATGTCAATAAGTTTTATTCATTTTTATCCAACATGGGCAAAAAATCTCGAGTGACCAAAACTTCATGCAAATAGAGAGGAGGAAGCTCAAGACAATAATACCCCGAAAAACAATTTGGGGTTAGCTCTGTTTTGGTACAGAATGGCTTGTAATATGGATATCACGTCGGTTGAAAATAAGGCAAAATCATTGGACTCGACCGAAGGTGTTGGTTCATATATGTCGACAACGGAACAAAAGTCAAATAAAGTGTCAAGAGCTAGCTGGAATTTCTTCTATGGTGGTGACACGGATCGTCTTGATTTTTAAAGAACTTCTATTTCCTACTTTAAATTTTGTAGTTTATTATTTTATTTTTTTATTTTATTTTTATTAATATTATTTGTGTTTAGTTTTTTTTCTACAACAAGGTAGATATCATGGAATGGCTGAATCGAAAAAATTAAATAAGCTGAAAATTGGGATCGATGTCGCAACATCGCACCTTAATATTGTGATATCCTAGACAGAATGCACCTTACAACATTAAAAGCCCAAGTTCATCTGAACATTTTTTGATCTTTTCTCATCCATTATCGACACTTTTTCTTTTTCTTTTTATTCTCTTTATATTATATTTCATATTTCTTTTCGTTGTATTTTTTAAGGTACCTTTTCATCTGCTTGGAGCAAACAAATCTCAAGATTATCATAACAATAAGGATTTGACTTATTCAGGGAAGTTCTCTTGTTTTCACTTTAATTATTTTTCGTTAAAGGGCAATGTATGTTCTAAAGTGTAGAGGGAAGTGCATAGGATTAGTTTGTGTGTTTTTGTTCATGCGTTTACTTTGCTTTAGTTGATTATTTATTTTTATTTAAAAAATAAAATATTATTCTTTTTTTGCATGGTGCATGGATTATATTAACACTATGAATAATAGTTGAAAATAATAAAGCATGTAATGATTTTTTTCAAGCATGAAATTTTTTATTAATATGAGATAATTTGATTATTTTTAAGGGAAATTGATTAGGTTACCTAGTTAAATTTTATAATAGATTATAAGTACCTATGTAAGAATGGTTGATGATGCCATATGAGATGTAAATTTTGTAGATAGTTATAGAGACATGAATGCCTGAATTGATTATTATTCATTCGGTTTAATTTGAAGCATGAAAGAAATTGTGTATGGTGAGATACTTGGGGATGACCTAAGATTTTGTTTGAACAGTCAGTTCTCAAATGACCATACCTTAATGTTATGAATCTCTAGTTTCCTTATTTGAGCTTGATAACTCCTTTTTGATGAACCAAGAAAATTGAAACTCAAATACCACACATAAAGCTTGAACCCATCCCTATCCTTGGTCCTTTAATACATTATGAAATAGACATCAAACCATACATATTGAGGGTTTAGGTAGATGCATTACGATGGTTTAAAAAAAAAAACAAAAAAAGGAAGAAACAATGTGACACAATGATTATAAGTTAGGCAAAAATGTGTGAAAAAGAAAAAAAGTCAACAGCAAAAACAAGTGGAAAAAGTATCGAACAAAAATAGAAGCATTGGGAAAAGAGTATGTAACGGCCCGTTTTTTAGTGGTGTCAGAAACAATAGTTTTTGGGTCACCAAATTCGACGAGTAAGTTCATAAATATTATATTCAATATTTATGAGCTAAATATGGTTTTTAAAAGGTTTTGATATGATAATTTATGTTATATAAACGATTTATTAAGTTCAAGTGGTATGACCCTGAGGTCAAGTGGTTTTAGAAAATAAGGTATTAGGACCTTGTTTCTATAAATCGAGCTGCAAATATTTACAGAGTGTCATTAAGGTGGTATTAAAGTTTTGTTAAAAAATTTTAATGTTTAGATAGTTAATTAAGGAAAAAGGACTAAATCGTAAAGGATTCAAAAGTCAATCACTATTAGGTTAATTGTATTAAATAGCTAAAGAACCATGAATTAAGGGTTTATAAGGGAAATATACCTTATTTATTCTTAGCGGGCGATTTAAAGGTGAAAAGTTGGGAAATTTTAATTAAATTACAAGGGTAAAATAATAAAATAATTAGTTAATTAAACAAAACATAAAAGAAATAGTATCACCTTGTTCATTTGGCTTTTTCCATCATCAAATGCCCATGGATGTTAATCTTCAAGGTTTGGCCAACTTAATTTCAATGCATATCAAGATCAGGTGGAAAATCGAGGAGAATAAAAAATTACCAAAATGCCCCTGTACATTGGCATTTCTGCAATTTAGACAAGTAAGCTCATAGTGTTTCAATACATAAATAAATTTCTACTTACATGTTTATAATATAATTATTTAATCAAACGTTCATAGTTAATTATTGAATTATTGCACTTACATGCCCCTGTTTGTGCTTCGGTACCCCTGATTGCACTTACGTGCCCCTATTTGTACTTTGATACACCTGATTGCACTTACGTGCCCATGTTTGTACTTCAATACCCTGATTGCATATACGTGCCCTTGTTTGTACTTCGGTAGCCCTGATTGTTCTTAGGGGCCCTTGTTTGTACTTTGGTATCCTTGATTGCACTTACGTGCCCCTGATCACACATTCGTGCTCTTGACTACATTTTGGTACATCTATTATGCATTTATGATGCCCTTGGTATAGTGTAGTTACCTGATTAACTGAGTCAAATTACTAGTTCAACAGGCATAAAAATGGAAAGAATGGTAAGTGTGTAACACCCCAAACCCAGCGTAGAAGTAGGCCCGAATCTGGCGTGTCACATGGAAGTGTTTTTCGAAACCATAATTCTTGTTGTTAAAAACTTTTTTGGGAGTTAAAAACCTATTTATTAAAACTCAAAACAACTAAGCAATTTGTTATCCACGTGAAAATGTAATTACTTTGAAAACCTTATCTGTTGCGGAATCATATTTAAAATAAAAAATTTACAAAAAAATGTGATGTTTAAAAGTTGAGTTGCAGAAACATTTTGGAAACGTTGCGGAATTGTAGTGTTTTGAAAACAATTATCGTTTTGGAAGTCATGTTCCACTTTTAGCAGTTATTAAACATCCTAAATAAAAATCCCAACTTAAAGCTAAAGAAATTTAAAAGAGGCTTTTCTACAACCCAAATCCAAAATATTAAAAACAAATAATCAGAACAGAAAGCATAAGCAATGTGTGGTCTTCTCCGACTCTCTCGTAGCTCCGATCTGTCTAAGGCTGGGAATCACTTGAAAAAGTTAACAAACAGGGTGAGTTTATGAAACTCAAAACGTAATCCACTTACTAGAGTAACAGTCAGTATATAGAAACAAAGATAGAAACAGAAACAATCAGGGCCAGAGCTATTTAATAGTAACCGTACAATCCAATTCAAAACATATGTAGGCCAAAGCCCACTACAATATCTTTTGGGTCACAACCCATAACAGAATAAGTAACAGTCTAGGCCTAAGCCTATTATGGTAGACAGTAGCAGATGGGCCTTCGACAATTACAGAATCAACAACAGAATCAGGTGGGCCTAAGCCCAAAACAGAATCAGTAACAGTATAATACTGATATGTAGAACAGACTGGGCTGAAGCCTTATACAAAGCAGAGCAGTTTGGGCCTTAGCCCTATGCAGAATAGTGTGGGCCAAGCCCATTACAAAATCAGAACAAAATGTGAATGCAACCCCAACCCAGTCCTGCCATCACACCACCCTACCAACCCAACACAACATGTGGGGAATAACTCGACCCACCTAGCCTACACACCAAAACGCAGCCATGCTGCTAATAACAAATAATATGGTAGAGCTACCAGATTTAGATTACGTGGCAAAGCCACTAGCATAGAACTTCCTCCAAATCAAGCCCAGCCCCATGCAGAATGTCGTATATGTCATGCTCAATCATCACACATGTATGCATAATGGCCATGCTCAATAACAGTCATTTAAACATATATTAAAAACATATCAATCATGCAACTACGGTCACAACACTGTCATATGTTCACAATCAATTCAATCAAACACACCATCCAAGTCAGTCGCTTGCCCATAAGGGCAAAACAATCATTTTACACCCTAGTCATAAAAGTCTATGTTCATTTAAAAAAAAAACCAAAATGACTTGCAAGAGCCAAGACTTGAACCCCAGACTTCAAGCATACTCCTAACGCCACCTTGCCACTAGACCACATGCTCTCTTGTGTCATTTTTTAACCAAAACTATTTATAAGGTCTTCAAGCTAATGCCAAGGTCTACTTAAGGGAAAATTTAAAATTTTCACTAGAGCCCTAGTTTGAACCCAGGACTTCTCAGACATCCCCAAACACTCCAAATCACTTAAACAACACACCAAACATGCAATTGTAATATCACCATACACAACAAAATATAATCAGCGGCCACAAGGCTTAATACTTCTAGGCCCAAAATTAGGGCGTTACAAAGTGAGCCTATTTTTTGAAATGATCTGTAAGGTTGTACGGGTCACCCAAGTCGACTATGACATACTGTAGGGTTGGTAAGAATTACTTTGGCCTCTAATTGTGTGATTTGACTATGTGATATATATGTTTAGCATGTTACACTGAGCATGTATTCCGATTTGAATGTATGATCTGTAAATTGCATATTTACATGTCATGTATTGTATGCTGCATTTCATTGGGGTGGGTTAATGTATATGAAGTTGAAGGAAGTATCTGAGAGGCTTTTAAAGCCTATTTTCTGGTAGTTAAGCTGCATTATTTTGGTATGTGCCACATTACGATACTGTATGGTGTGCAGGGATGGATGAGTGATATACCCTATTTGGTGTGTAGGGATGGGTGGGTCAATTTTATCCCCACATGGTGTGTAGGGTTGGACGAAGTTGGTGTTCAGGGTTGGTGGGTTGGACATTATAAATATGCTTTGTTCTATATACTATATATAAGTGGGCTAAGCCCTCATTTGTATCTGATTATGACTCGGAGTAAGATAAGGTCCAAACTTATTCTATAATGGGCTTCCGCCCAGACTGTATGTTATGACATCTAATATGTAGTCTGTATGCACGCTTTCTGTGGGGGATTACACACTGAGTTTGCGAAAACTTACCCCTTTTCTATTAATTTGTTCAGGTAATCCCCACCAGTAGGTGGGACAGTGCAATGAAGGACTCGACGGTGACCACTGCCACATACATTTTGGTTTTACGGTTTTAGGTGCTTTACTGCCTCAAATATTATTTTTGGGAATATTTTATGTAACTCGTGGACTTGGACTTTTTGGTTTTAATTTGGGTTTTTGACCTGATGATTTTGGATTTATAAATTGTAACGTAACAAAGTACAGTTTTCCTAAAATAAACTAAGATTTTCATAAATAAAAATGATTTCAAAAATTATTTGGTTTCAAAAGCTTCTACGTAAAAGAAATATTTCAAAGCAAGTATATTAGTACATGCTTTCCTGAACTAAATAAAAGACAATAACTGGAACGGTTTTAATGTCTCGATGCGTTTTCAAAACCACTCTCATGTGAATCGCCGAATTCGGTCGTAAAGTCCAGACCAGGTTTGGGGTGTCACAAACTCGATCGATTTGGAAGCTAGTCGGAGATTCATCACACTATCCAGAAACTTTATCAGTAGATTTTGATACTTTGCCAGTGGTTATAATGGCATGTATAGGTGTCCTTGTTTGATGATATTAGCCATTATGATTGGCTTGTAAATATGGTAATTTGGGTAATGAGATAATTATTATATTAACATGTACGTATAGGTATTTTGATTGATGATGTAGCCATTTGTTTTAGCTTGTGTTTTTGGTGTTTCAAATGCTGAAATGGTGTTAAGTTGGCATATATATATTTAGCCTTGCAATGGTTATTATTTTTGGTATTTATGGCAACTAAATGATGAAAGTTAAAATGGTAGTTAGAGTGTATGTATTAAATGATCCTTTGATATGTTTGAATGTGGCATTTTGTATATTGGTTATAAATGACATATATGGCTAATGGTGCTAGATGTTAATTAGTAAATTTGGTACTTGTGGATGTGAATTTGACATGTAAGCAAAGTGGTAAGTTCTGGTTAAATTATGCATATGATGATACATGTTTAAATGTTGTGTTTGAGGTGCCTTTTGGGGCATATTGGTTATATGCTTATATACCTTATTTGGATAGCTTGATTATGCATGTTTTTACTGCAATTTGAAGGCTTGTATATATGTGAAAATTTGGTTGTAGGTATATGCATGAATGGGTGAGAAAAATGGCTTTGAAATGACCTATTTTTCGTCCAGACGGGCAGAGATACAAACGTGTGTCTCAAGTGTGTATGACACATGGCCATGTGGCACAGCCGTGTGTCTCTTGCAGCTTTCGAATGGTTGCAAGTTAGGCTGTTACACGACCTAGCACACGGGTGAGTTAGGTTATTTCGAAGGGTACACAGCATGGAACACGAGTGTATAGCTGGGCCGTGTGACCCAAGTTAGATAGTTACACGAGCTAGGACACGACCATGTGTCCCTATTTTGAATGTCCACATGGTTTGAGAAATGGGCGTGTCTTCCAACTGTGTGAGTCACACAGCCTGGCCATACGGTCGTGTGATGCCTGTAGTTTGAAAATTTTCATCTTTTTCTGAAAATTTTTATATGTTTCGATTTAGTCCTAACTAGTTTTTAACGTGTTTTTAGGCCTTGAGGGCTCTTATAAGGCACAATATGTATTGTATTGATTGGTTTTGCATTGATTGATGTTGTGAATTAATTGTTTTATAATTTTGGTTAGTTTTTCACAATTGTTTTATAATTTTGGTTAGTTTTTAAGTGTAATCTCTGGTAATGCTCTGTAGCCCTATTTTGACGACAGATACAGGTTAGGGGTGTTGCAGAGTAAAAGTTCAAGTGACAAATAAAAGGTCACAAAAGTGAGAAAACTCAATCACCAGTGCACCAAAACTTGTTAAGTCGACCGTAGTTGCTAGTATTATATTGTATCTTCCTACATGGAGAGATAGGGTAGGTAAGAGTGGGAAACAAAAGGCAGTGAGCTTGGATGGGACATTATAGGGAAGAAAGGGAACAATGACATGTGCCTAACTATTTCTAGTGTTTGAACCATTTTGAGCCCTATTTTTCTTTGAACGCATATTGTCCTAAGCCTCAGAACACTACAAGCCAGAAGATCAATGTGACTTAAATGTTTTATTTCCATAAAATTCTGGAATTGCTAACAATTATACTCAATGAATATTTTTTTGATTCACATGATTTTGTCTATTACATATTTATGTGATTTATATTAATGGTGATATTGTTAAATATTTGGTCATGGGAATTACTTCTAATTTGTTAGTAGTGTAACTTTGTAAACCAATCCTGATTTACTTTAAAAATTTTAAGGCATCGAACTATAAAGATTAAGTTACTTGTGCAATAAGAATTATTATAACTTTAATATTTGACAATCATGTTCTTAGTAGTAATGAAGTCCAATGGACATCTTCTAATTGCATACTATGTGTCTAAACTCGGTTTGCTTGAGGGCAAGCAAAAAGTTAAGTGTGGGGGAGTCTAGGTGTGAGGTTCTTATTTACATCTATCTTCACTAATTCTAGCTTGTTTAAAGATAGAAACCAAGTCCATCTTTTATTTTCGTTTTGTCATTTGGTTTACTTTTATTTACAACTAATTTCTTTCTTTTTGTTTTCGTACCTTATTTTTCATTTATTTTAATTATATGTTTACATTACTAGAGGACAAGCAATGACTTAAGTGTAGGGGAGTTTGATATGTTGTAATATGGTGTAGCAAATTAAACTAGTTTTCATACTTTAAGAGCTTGAAAACAATAATTATCATCAAGTTTTAATTATGTTTTGTAAGTTTAATTAAACTCAACAAAATGTGCAAGTCGAGTCTTTTATTGACCTTAGGGGTCGAATAAGGCCTAAGGGTAAGCTAATGAACTTTGTAAGTGTGTAGGAGACCATTAGAAAGTGTACTAAACCAATAATGGTCACTATGTCGTAACACAAAATGATCAATGTCGCAACATAGGGAGCAAAATAGAGAAATCACGAGACTACCTTTGATATCGTGACACAGCCTAAGGGTTTCATGACATACCCTTGAAAGTATCCCAAGAGGAGTATACTGACTCCTATGTTGCGACACAAGTCTTAATGTGTCATGAAATAGAATCTAGACGACAATTATCATGAGCCAGGGGGTGTTTTGGTCCACACAATCAAACTTAAAGCTTGGGAACGTTAGCTAACCTAGGGTTAAGGACGACGACTACCTGAAATCTAGAAATAGGCTCACTTGTCACACATTATTGACACTAATTCTTAGCTTCGAATTTCTCTCTTAAGTTTAGTTTAGTTTTTCTTTTTTTCTTCTTAGGTTTTAGTTTACTTTTGCTTTGTCTTTATTTTATTTCGAAAGATCCAATTTTTGAATGCGACCAGACACTGTAGATTCACTCGATATCTTTCTCTTTTATATCGACTTTATATTATTTACGAAAACCATGAGGAACTAATCCCTCTATGGGGGATTAGCGAGTGGAGTTATGGTTAATTGACAGCTTTATAGGGTTTCTCAATGGATCAACTATTTGAAAAAGGAAGAATGTGAAACAAACCCTAAGTTTGGTGTGCCTAGGAAATTATCAAAGTGTGAATTAACCCAAAATTGGTATGGCCTATCCATGAACGCCTTAACCTTGAGCTAGTCTAGACTATGAGGTTGGAAGATAAGTAGTCTTTGCTGATTCGTTATTTTGGTGAAAGATCAAAAAATCCTGCTGGGATAGTGACTAGTTGATTGATGAGGAACCCGAAGCAACAATTAATGAAGATTACTGAAGCAAGCTAATCTCCCATAACTAGATTTGATTAATACTACTTTTAATCTCTTGATATTTATTCGTAACACCCCGGATTTTGGGGTTGGAAAATTTGGGATTTGTAATGAGAGTCTGCATGTAGCTCGGCCAATTATGTGGGTTTTCGCATTTTAGTTTCAGAATTGGCTTGCTGGTCTGGTGTTGGTTGTGTGATAGTTTGTCTCTAGGCCCCTGGTTCGAGTCATCTTGTGCGCATTTTGGGAAACAACTTTGCTTTAGTATGGTTTTTAAGTATAGTAGATTTTGTTTATTATTTGATTATTATTATTTATTATTCTTAATGTTTATTTTATTTTATTTTTATTTTATTTTTTGGGGATTTTTTCATTACATGCTCTACATTGTTTTTTACTATCTGCTTCTTTCTTTGTTTCTTCTTTTTTTTTTTTAATTTTTGGCTTTCTTGCGTTTTTTGAAAAGAAAGAGAAGATAAGAATTTTGTTTTGGTTTCGAAAAGCTTCGGGTTCTTATCGTGGTTGTCAACGTATGACGATTGGTTTTTAGCATAATGATCGAGAATTAAGGTGTGGGTTCAGAATCTCTTTTCTTTTATTTTTTTGATTTGCTAAAATCAATTTGTTTATAATTCATAGTTTCAACTGTGTGTGTTCTGAAACTGTTGATTTTAGGCATTGGATTGCAAGCTATTCTATAAATTCTGGTATAGTTATGAGTTACCAAGTGTTGGGGGCTGTTTAGATGCCAAAACCACGATTTTAGCCTATTTTGGTGTGGTTTCATGACCACACAGGTGGCCACACGGGTAGCTCACACGGCCTTATGTAATTGGCAATTAGGGTTTCTAGACTAATTTAGGTGCCATACGACCTGGGCACACAGCCATGTGGTTGATTTGGGGAAATTAGTTGATTTCACACAGCTGTGTCCCTTGGGTACACAGGCGTGTGCAACTGAGACTTTAATGTTTTCAATGATTCTTGGTACCACACGGCCTAGCCTCACGGGCATGTGTCCCCACATGGGCATGTGAGTTCTCTACACAACCGTGTTTCATTTGCTCTTAGTTTTTAGCACTTTTGGACAATGAGTTATACGGGCTACTCACACGGGCATGTGTGGCCTCCACACGGGCGTGTAGACCCCCACACGACCGGGGCACACGACTTGTGCTAACCCTTGGTTAGGTCTTGGTAAGGGTAGTCGGGACTCTATTTTGACTCATACATATCTGTTTTATGCAATCATTACATTAGTTAAGTGACTTAATGTGATAATGCCTAATAAATGAGTATATGTTTCAGCGGTTAAGTGATGTGGGTGTGTGTGATGACTGTTTGGAAACTGTGTGCATCGATTCTGTAATTGACTAACTGTTTACGAGCTTCTGTGTCTGTGTGCTGATAATGTATGGTGTGCATTTTTACATTTTTATTATGATTTCGGGTTTGAGATATGAAGAGAAGGAAGTCTGATCTAATTTGGTAGTTTTAAACTACAAAACATCTATACAGCAGTTTACCGCATATTACGATACTTGTAACAACCCAATTTTAATAAGATCAGAATAGTGGTTTCGAGAACACAAATCCGATCCGAAACTAAAATTTATTTTATTATATTATGTGGTCCGTAGTATGTTAGAATTGTCATGTGAAAATTTTGGTAAAAAATTTTACTGATTTTGTGTTTAATTACAAGAAGGACTAAATCGTATAATATGTGAAAGTAGAATTCTAGTGGCTATTAGGATAAATAGCTATAGAATTCAAAACTAGAGGTCCTTATATGGTAATTAGACATGAAGAAAGTATGTAGATATTTTAAGGTGACTCATCCATAGAAATTTAGGAAAAGGGTAAGGACTAAATTAGAAATTAAAATAATTAATTAAAAGATGATAAAAAGAAATATCATATTATTTTTGTCATCTTCAACCCCAAAATTTGATGGAAACCCTAGGAGAGAGAGAAGAAACTTTCAAGGCCTAATTGGGTAAGTTTCCTTGTTCTCTTTTTAATAATTTTGATATTTTTGAAACCGGGATAGCTTAATCTATCTATTTGGGGCATTAACTTGAAAATTTATTAAAGTATAGAAAATAGGTCATGAATGTATATGCTAAAAATTTGAAATATATGGTAGAAAATGAAAGGTTGTTGATAGATAAATAACTTTTACAAAGTGATTTTTGGTGAAAACATGATTTAGGGACTAAAATGCAAAGTTGTCAAATTGCAGGAAAAATGCTAAAATTTTATGAATGCTTGTGCTGTAAATTTTGTAATGGGATTTTAATTAGGCTTGTAATAGGGATTAAATTGCATAAGTTTCATTTTCCGAGCCTAGGGACGAAATTGGAATTTATGGAAAAGCTAGGGGCAAAATGGTAATTTTTCCTAGGACATAGATTGAGTCCTAATAAGTATGAAATGTGTGAAATTGACGATTAAAGTTATTTATATAGATCAAGACAACTCAAATTCGAGGTTAGATTGAGGAAAAGAAAAGGTTTCGGATTAGTAGATTTTATACACGAACAAGCGTCGAGGTAAGTTCATGTAACTTAATCAAGCATGTAAATATGTTTAATTGAATGTTGTGTGAGAAATTTTATTACATGCTTGGAAATGGTGAAAAAAGGGTTAAGTCCCGATTGAATATTGAATTCCGATGATTACATGTGCTTTCCCAAAATGAATGAGGTTCTGCATTTGTTACAGATGGGATTTAGCTCGGACAAGTAATGCTATTGACCTCATTATAGAAAGGATTTAGCCTGGACGGGTAATCCTAATATAACGCCTTTGAAGTATACATAATGAATAGGGTTTAGCTTGTACTAGTAACCCTAGTTGAGCTTTTCTGAGCATACGATATATAAAGTATTTGGCCTGGATTGGTAATCCTATTATACGATATGTGGCTCGAGAGTGTTTCCTTGATTAAGTGCCCTAATGGGTACTCTTGAATAAGAAATTGACGGATTATTGAATCGTACACCTTGAGTGTACCACTTGAGCATTCATTGGAATTTCAATAATTCAATGGATACAACTTTTGATATGTTATGAGAAAATGAGATGAAATGATAATGACTTGAAAGAGTATTACATGATGAGCTCATCTATGTTTGCTTGATTGATATGGAGATTTTGTTGACTAACATGTTTGATTGAATGCATGTGTTTAGGAAGTTTTGCTAATGGATGGAAAACATGATATCGTATGTTTAGATTTAATAAATGGGATTGGTAAGTTTAGTTTTCCATTATACGAACTTACTAAGCATGTAATGCTTACTCCATTTTATTTTTCCTATTTTATAGTGCTCTGAAGCTCACAAAGATTGGAATATCGTTGGAGCATCGTCACACTATCAACTAGCTTATTTTGGGTATATAAAGTAGAATCCTTTTGGTACAATGGCATGTGTAAGACAACTTGACCATTAGTGGTTTGATAATGATGTTAGTAATTTAGCCATTGGTATGGCTAGAAATGGTTATTTTGATATACTTGTAATGTCATGCTTTAGTAGCTAAATATATGCTAAGTATAGGAGATTAAATGTGGTTAATATCTAAGTTAAATCAAGGTAAGATATGAACACACACTTGCATGAAATGGTATGCCATGATGTATGATGGAATTGCTTAATTTGAATGCTTGAAATGGTTGGTATTGGATGTGTGTTTCAAGTGCAGGTTTTGGGTGTGATTTTCGCTGAAAAATGAAGTTAGAAATGGCTTTATTTTGTCTACAAAGGCAAACACACAGGAGTGTGTCTATGCCGTATGTGACACACGGACAGATACATGGGCGTGTGTTAAGACCATGTGTCCCCTGCACCTAAATTTTGAAAAACAGAATGCGCAGAATTGAGCATACGGGCAGACACACGGGTGTGTGTCTCAGCCGTGTGAGGTATACGGCCTAGAACACGGTCGTGTCCTTTGGTCGTGTCAATCCTGCACCTATTTTTTGAAAATTAGAATTAGCCACATAACCTAGCACACGGGCTTGTGACTTAGCCATGTGACATCAATTTGTTCATGAGTTGCAAGTTAGAGAGTTACATGAGTTCGAGGCACAGACGTGTGATTTCACATGGCCTGACCACACGGGTGTGTGACCCTTAATAGTAAGAAAAATTTTGGGATTTTATGAAAAATTCCTAGAGATCATAATTTGGTCCCAGATCAACTCTAATACATGTTTTGGGCCTCGAGGGCCCTATTAAGAGACGTTATGAATGATGTTGGTAAATGAATAGTAACTTACATAAATTATCTGAAAATATTCTAAAGGTTTCAGTAATGCTCTAAAATTCTGTTTCGGCGATGGATACGGGTTAGGGGTGTTAAAATACTTCTGGCAGCTCAGCTGCATACTGATATTTAAGTGGCTCAAATCCACATACGTGGTGTGTAGGGTTCGATGGGCCTTTCAAGGTCCTATGTGGTGTGTAGCACTGGTTGAGCCTTTTATAGCTCATGTGTGGTGTGAATGAGGGACGAAGAGGTGTTTGGATGGATAGGTGGGTCTCGTGTTGATACTTTTGTTTTGCATTTTGCCTGTCTGTCTGATTGCGAGAGTAACGGTATATAGATCGATGTGTTTAGTGTTGATGTGTCTATTTTGGTTGTGATGATTATTTTGATATCAGATTGTCGTTATGATATTTTTTATTGTGGCCCTTTATTTTTATTTTTCTGTTGATTCGATCTCACACTAAGCTCCTGTGGCTCACCTTCTATAGTTTCCCTTTTTTTAGGTGCTCTCATTTTTTGTTCTGTAGCTGGACTCAGTGTGCGGAGGTTTTAGACAACCACGTCTAGAATCAGCTTTAAAAGTATATTTAGAAATTCTGAATTTATAATAAATGGTTTGAACTGTAAATTTTACTTTGAACATTGTGGTATGAATTTTGGGTTTTACGCACGTAAGTGTCTTTTGGACTAAAATTTTTGTAATATCGGGATTTTACAACAAAGATTTTTATGCAACTTAAATACTATTTATTTTATAGATGGCTAAATTATTATTTTTCCTTCGATCACTTTGGTGATCAGTGTAACCTTCGAGATTCAGTCTGAACTTTTAGGCCGGGTATTGGGGTGTTATATTTAGTAGTATTAGAGCCAAGTTTACAAAAACTCGACCTGTATTTTTACGTATCGGTGTATGCGCGTGTTCATTTAAAAAAAGGGTTTTGGTAAACTGTACCACAGTATTTTGAAATTATGTGTGTTTCACTAAGTTTGAAGAGATAAAATGTCTGAGACTCTGATGTTGGTTTAGGGTGAAAATTCAAAACTGTAATATTAGAAATGTAGATTTCTGTATTTATTTTGTGTTCATTTTCGGAAAATGTAGATTAGTCACAAGATCGATATGGATCCTGATGGTAAGCGTGATGATGAGGGTCAATCTAGTTAGACTCTCAAGATTCGTTGGCTTCTCCAAGACGTGAGCTTGTTCAGGAGTTAGAAGTCAAAGCGATTTTGCCAGCTTCGGGTAGTGATAACCCGGAGGTTAGTACCGAGGTGCTGACTCGGGTGGTGAGAGAGGTGTTAGAGAAAGTTTTCGAGGCTAGTTTAGAAAGGAATAGAAAGTTAGTTCAAGGTAGGTGTGTGGATTGTAGGAAGAAAAGGGATCCCAGCCCTTTGAGGTTGGAGCCTCAGTCTGCAAAGCATATAAGAACCTGGTTAGGTGTTAGTAAGGACTGTGCAAACTGTTCTGGTAATGGGGCGAGCGTATCGATTTGTGGGCACTGTAAGAAGTGCCATTCAGGAGACTGTTGGAAGAAGTTGGGAGCATATCTTATATGCGGGTCCACAGATCATCTAATTAAGGAGTGTCCGTGATAACATTGGGATAGGTATGGTTGTAGGTTGTTGTTGTTTTGTGTGTGTGATCAACAATTATGTATATGCTTCAATGACTAAGTGTTTTGGTTGTGTGTGAGGTCTTGATTTCAAGTCTAGTGAGGTAGCGCTTCGGGACTAGAGTGTACAGCGGGAGCATATTGGTGTAGCTTGTGTTATAGCACTGTTCTATTAGTTGAAAATTTCGAGGAAGAAATTTCTTTAAGGAGGGGTGAGTTGGAACACCCCGGATTTTTGGGTTGGAAGTTTTGAGATTTGTGATGAGGGTCTACGTGTAACTCAACTAATAATGTGGGTTTTCGCATTTTAGTTTCAAAATGGGCCTGCTGGTCTAGTGGTTTGTTGTGTGATAGTTTGTCTTTAGGTCCTTGGTTCGAGTCATTTTACGTGCATTCTAGGAAACAATTTTGCTTTCTTATGGTTTTTAAGTACAATATATTTTTTTATTATTTGATTATTGTTATTTATTATTCTTAATGTTTATTTTATTTTATTTTTATTTTACTTTTTGGGGATTTTTTCTTTACACGTTCTGCATCGTTTTTTTCTCTCTTCTTCTTTCTTCCTTTCTTCTTTCCTTTTCCTTTTGGCTTTCTTGCTTCTTTTGAAAAGAAAGACAAGATAAGAGTTTTGTTTTGGTTTCGAAAAGCTTCGGGTTCGTATCATGGTTGTCAACATGCGATGATTGATTTTTAGTGTTTTAATCAGGAATTAAGGTGTGGGTTTCAAATCTCTTTTCCTCTATTTTTTGATTTGCTAAAATCAATTTTGTATTAATTGATAGTTTCAAGTGTGTGTGTTCTGAAACTGTTGATTTTGGGCATTGGATTACTTGTTATTCTGTAAATTCTAGTATAGTTCTGAGTTGCCAAGTGTTGGAGGCCATTTTGATGCCAAAACCATAGTTTTTAGCCTATTTCTGTGTGGTGTTATGACCGCATAGGTGGCCACATAGGTGGTTCAAACGGCCATGTGCAATTGGGAATTAGGGTTTTTGGGCTAATTTGGGTGCCACTGGGCCTGGCCACATGGCCATGTGGCTGATTTGGGCAAATTAGTCGATTTCACACGGTCATGTCCCTTGGGTACATGGGCTTGTGGAATTGAGAATTTAGGGTTTTCAATGATTTTTGGTACCTCATAGCCTGCCCACACGAGCATGTGTCTCCACACAGGTGTGTGAGTTCTCCACATGGCCGTGTCTCACACGGTCGGGGCATACGACCATATGGTCCTACCTTGCCAAATTTTTGTACTGTGTTGGTTTTAGACCTGCTTGTGGTTTTGTGTGTTTTGACCCTTGGCTGGGTCTTAGTAAGGGTAGTCGGGACTCTATTTTGACTCGAACATATCTGTTATATGCAATCGTTGCATTAGTTAAGTAACTTGTTAATGTGATAATGCCTAATAAATGAGTATCTGCTTTAGCGGTTAAGTGATGGGGGTGTGTGTGTGACTATCTGAAAACTGTGTGCATCAATTTTCTAATTGAGTGACTGTTTATGAGCTTCTGTTTCTGTGTGACTGATAATGTATAATGTGCTTTTTTGCATTTACATTATGATTTCAGGTTTGGGATATGAAGAGAAGGAAGTTTGATCTGATTTGGCAGTTTTAAATTGCGAAATGTCTCTATAGCGGTTTACCGCACAGTACGATACTTTTGGCAGCTCAGCTGCATACTGATATTTATGTGGCTCAATTCCACATACGTGTTGTGTAGGGTTGGATGGGCCTTTCGAGGTCCTATGTGGTGTGCGGGACTGGTTGAGCTTGTTATAGCTCATTTGTGGTGTGAATGGAGGACGAAGAGGTGTTTGACTGGATGGGTGGGTTTTATGTTGATAATTTTGTTTTGCATTTTTTCTATCTATTTGATTGCGAGATTAACGGTATATAGATCGATGTGTTTAGTGCTGATGTGTCTCTTTTGGTTGTGATGACTATTTGGATATTAGATTACCATTGTGATATTTTTTTTGTGGCCCTTAATTTTTATTTTTTTGTCGTTTCGATCTCACACTGAGCTCGTATAGCTCGCACCCTTTAGTTTCCCTTTTTCAGGTACTCTTGTTTTCTGTTTTTGTAGCTTGACTCGGTGTGCAGAAGTCTCGGATAGCCTCGTCTAGAATCAACTTTAATGGTATTTTTATAAATTCTGCATTTATAAATAAATGGTTTGAATTGTAAATTTTACTTTGAACATTGTGGTATGAATTTTGGGTTTTACGCACATAAGCATCTTTTGGAATGAAATTTTTGTAATATAAGGATTTTACAATGGAGATATTTATGTAACTTAAATACTATTTGTTTTCTATATGGTTAAACTAAAATTTTTCATTCGATCACTTCGGTGATCAATGTAACCTCTAAGATTTGGTCTGAACTTTTAAGCCGAGTTTTAGGGTGTTACATTAGTGCTTTACTTTATATATTTTATTATTAGAAAAATCTTAAAAACTCCTTTTATTTTTACTTTCGTGCTAACACTTATTTTGAGTACTGATTAGATATTTCAGTGTTTAGGTTAAAATTGATCTAGCACTAGTCTTCCTTGGTACAATCTTCGGAGTAATCACCTATTCTGTTGCAACTATATTACAATTGGACCCATATACTTGTGGATACCACCTCATTTATATATCTTTTATTGCATTATTCACACTCTGGACATTTGTACGTCTAGAGGCGGTCAGGTTTGAAAAATTTACGGGATTTGTAACCTTCAATGGTTCTTGATCCCTAGTTCTTCTAAATTTTCTTGGAGGAATTTTTAATAACCTTATAACTAGAAGACCAATCGAAATCAAATAATACATTTCAAAATAGTCAAGGGATATTGTAATGGAATAGTAAAGTTAGGAACCCTTAACCTCAATTTAGATGTTCGTGATTCCTTATAAAAGCTTGTTGGAAACTCCTCGTTAACGTGGTGTGTTTAACCTACACTAAATAAAAACACAAGAAAACGGAGTAGAATTGCAGCAAAATAGGAAAAAAAATAAAAGTGAGGTTTTTTGGTTTTAAGGATTTATGAGGTTTTTGAGAGAGTTTAAAAATAAGTTAAAAGTGTTTTAGGTTTAAAAGTTTTGGTATTTTTAGGTTTAAAAGTTGGGTAAAATAATGTTAAAATTGGTGGGTTGTGCAATGGGCCGAGTTGACCCTACGGAAAGTTGCAACGATGTTGCGACATAGGGGTTCCATGTTGCTACACCCCTAGTAGGCTACCAATGTCGCGACATCGGGTTCGATGTCGCGACACTGATATGTTTACATTATATAGGTTTGTTTAGCACCTTTTTACTTATAATTTATGCAAATTTAGAGCTTGTGAGTAGCCAATTGATTCATTTTTATTCCTATTAAGACATTAGACATAATCTAAGTGAAGTTTGTTTTTTCATACAATTTAGTATTAATTTTACATAATTTTAATTTTTTATGCTAGTGTTAATTTTTACTCAATTTACTGCAGTTGGACCTCTAAATTACTTCATGTGGGAGTCAATAATATCATACATGAACGCAAGTTAATTTCTACTTCATGTGGATAGAAAGCTCACCAATTGGGCTCATAAATTCAATTCAACCCAACTTGGAAGATGGTTGCTGAAAAGAATTAAGTCAGATTTCATTTGAGTTATCAAAACTATCCAATAAGAGGGAGAATGGCCAAAATTCAACAGAGGCATAAGAGCAGCCCAAATTAGCTTTAAGATTAATTAATTTTAAGGTCCCTACATGTCCAAAGAAATTTCAAACCAGCCATTAACTTCAACCTTGATTGCCGTCCAACCCATGTCACAAATCAAGCAAGAATTAAGAAAGAAGACTATGAAAAAATCAACCCGCTCTCTATAATTCATGGCCAACGAAACAAGGGTGCAATTCAAGGGATTTCAAAACTATTTTTAGCTAACTCATATATTAATCTTTTACTATAAATACCATCTCTTATCTCTCATTCCAATCAATAGTCATTCATCCGTCATTCATTCTTCACTTTTCCACACACTCATTTTCTTTCTCTCTTCCATGCATACGCATTCGCATTTCCCCATTTCCTTTAGCTAGCATTTTCCTTTAAGGAAAAACTCTCTCGGCCGACCACCTTGAGGAGCGGTTTGCAAAGGAGCAATCACGAAAACTAGATGAAGCCACCATGATCGAGCTTCGAAGAATCGCCAAAATCATCAAAAGTTTCTTCTTCCCTATTCTTTAATTTCGTTCTCAGTTATTCAACGTGTTTCTAAATTGTTTTGATGTTTTTCGTTGATAATGATGACTTAATTTTGTTTTTGCTGGAATGATGGCATTAATTTGATGAAGTTCATTTGATTCATGTTCATAACGTTCTGTGCCTCAGTTGTTCATGCTTCCAAATAAAATAATTTATGTATTTCATACGTTAAAATATGTTTGAATGCATTAGAGTTAGTTGACCAATCTTAACCAGAAGGTGATTAATGGGAGTAATGATTGGAAGGTGCATGCTTAATTTCGAACCTAACCTAATTAAATTAAAGGTTCATAATAACTCGAAAGAGCTTTATTACCTTGCATAACATTTAGGTTTGTGTGATTAAATTGTTTCAAACCTAACTCATCCCTGTTACTTAACATAAATTCTAAGGAATATTTAGTTAAATATGGACATAGAAATATACATTTTTTTTTCTAAGTATAAGATTTCAAAAGAACTTATATTAGATTCCAAGTTAGTGAATGATTGAGTTGCCATGAAATTTTTCTAGAACATTCTTAAGCATGATGAAAAATGAATTAAGTCAAGTGTTGAAATTATTCTAGCTTATTCATGTTATTATTGTTAAACTGTAAAATTGTTGCTAAACCATCACCTTGCATTTCATTTCATTTGCATTTAGGTTACCTTGCATTTGATGAAGTTGGTTGAACAATTATTGTGTTTTTTTAACCAACTTGTGAATAGTAATTTCACAGTTATCGGTTTAAACACAGTTGCTATGGAAACGTTAACTCTTATGCTTACTTATTACTTGATAGTGATTGTGTACACTTACACATTCTGTAACACCTCAAACCTGGCCCAGACATTACGGCCAAGTCTTGTGTGTCACATTGAAGTGTTTTTCAAAAACCATGTTTTCATTGAAAACCCTTCTTAGAGTTTAGAAACTTCTACCGTTAAACTTGTATAAAACCTCAGCTTGTGTTTGTTTTTTTTTTCAAAACGTGGTTCATTAAAATAATCATTCCCTTTTTAAACATTGTTAATAACTCTGTAAAATTTTATGGAAAATTGTGAAAGCTTATAAACCTTTGTAGGTTGCGGAAAACATGTTATTTTTAAAACAGTTTAAGTATCGAAAAACCAGACCTTCTACGTTATGGTTTAAAGTGAATGGATACTATGCACCAGGTAGGATTCCAGAAAAGAGGAGGTGAGTCAATTAGACTGCTTAAGTACCAAGCTCTCCCTGGATCCAATCCTAGACATGCACACATCTATTGCCACACTTTAACCTTATGACTTGTCCACGAACAAAAAATTAGGTTTAAGTCTATTTAAAATATTTATTTATGAAAACGTTTACGTTGCGGAAGATTTGCTCTGTTATCGTGATATTTTAAAAATAAGTAACTTTTATAAAAGCGCGCCTTAGAGAAATTTGATTTCGAAACGATTTAAACAATATCAAACTTAAGCTAAAAACAAATTAAATAGAGGCCTTATTACAGATTAAAACCCAAAATAAGATAAATTAAGAAAATACTGAAATAAATAATTTTAGGAAAATATAACCAAAGGCAGTTCACGTGGCCACTCCGAATACCTCCAGCTCCAAGTCCACCAGTTTAGGGCTCACCTGCATGGATGGAAGGAAAAGGGGTGAGTTTGGAAAACTCAGTGTGTAAAGAAAGCCCATCCAGAGCCCAAATCAGCTCAAGCCCACTAGGCCTAAGCCCTAACCAGTCTCAGTAATAACTGGGCTGAAGCCCTATTCAGATACAGTAAACTGGGCCTTAGCCCTTCTCAGATACCTTAGGTCCATTACAGTAATAGAATAGATATCATGCATGAATGCAAAGCCCATCAATGTGGGGAGACTACTCAACCCACCCAACCGCTACACTCCATCCGCACCAGCCCTACACACCTTGTGGGAAACTACTCGACCCATCCAACCGCTACACTCTATAGATGCAGCATAGCTGCTCAGATAATGTGGCCACTAATAGTAATACGAGGCAAAGCCTCTTTCAGTAAACAATATGGGGTAGAGCCCCTTTTAGTAATTAGTACGAGGCGAAACCTCTTTCAGTAATCGTGGCAATGCCACTTGCACTTCCTCCATCAATAATCCCAAATCCCATGCAACAGATAATCATGATATGGCATACAGTAAACAGAAACAGTAAATCATGCATTTCAGTCAAGTTTAGCCCTAGGGGTATAACAGTCATTTTACACCTAGGGGTAAAATAGTAATTTTGCATCCTTAAGGGGTATTTCAGTAATTATACCAGTTTTTAGGGTTTTCATGCACATTTTAATCAGTAATAGACTAACTTTTACCTCAGTAGCTTATTTAGCCCATTTTAGCAGATTACAATCATTAGGCCCTAAAACCCCTAATGTGCCCTACAGTGCCAATTAGCTAATTTAGCCCATCCAGTCCAATTTTTACGATCAATTTACCAGTTTTAGCAGTTATAGACCTACAGTCTACTAGTAAGCATTTATTGCCTATTTTTACCCATATGGGCGGCCCGTAAGCCCGTTGGGCCCAGTTTTAGCCCATCAAGGCCCAATTTACCGAAGTGCACGAAATTGTACATTCAACTAACTTACAACTCGTGATTACAGATCCAATGATTCCCAAACGACTTATGAGCGTTCGCACGCTCACAAGCCCACGAAATGCCAGAATTTTAGCATTTCGGCTTTTCGGCTTTTGCCGATTTGAACTACAAGAGGGTGTTCGATACACACCTGTTTTGCGATATTCCCTGACGAGATCTCCCACGCGATTATCCTACATTCGTTCACTATGATAATCAGGTTACAAAGCCATATTAACCAACATAACACTTACTCATCATATTCGGCTATACTTAGGCACTATTACCCACTTACCTTCGTCGACCTTTAACTACTAGATCTAGATGCTCTAATGGTGTTAGCCTTCAATACTCCTTGATTGCTAGCCTTTTGTCCACACTAAACACATAAAATCAAAGAACGAGGCTAGTAAAGCCCTTAGTCCCAAAACGATAGCCTATCTAAGTGTTTAGGGATTATTCAGATTTTCCTTAAATCCAAAAATAACGTATGAGAAGAGATCTAAGCACTTACCGAAGATCTACTAGACAAGAATGCTTCCAATGCTTTTCCAACCCAGATTTGACGTAGATCTAACCCTCAACCATGAGCAGAGAACTAACCCAAAAGTTCTGAAGATTTCAATTCCCGAATTGTTCCGAATATGGAGGTTCGACTTTTAGTGGTAATTAACTAGTCAAAGTTGAATAGGAAGATTTTTATGATTGGGGATGTAAAGAAGATGGAGAAAAAAATAGAAGATAGAAGAAATAGAGTGTATAGATTCGGCTAAAGGAAGGAAATCAGCAAAGTAAGTTAAGGTGTAAGGTTTTGGCTTTTAAGGAAAACCGGTTACCAACATTTTTTGAAGAGAAACAAAAGGGAAAAGAATTTTAAGGGTAGAAGAAGATGAACAAAAATAAAAAGGACGAAGGTTGATGGAATGATAGGAGAATTTTAGCAAAAAGATAACAATTCCTAGAACTCTTTCAGCATTTAAATGCCCAAGGCCGACTTGGTACCCCATGGATTCCCTTTTCGGCACAATAATTAGCCATTACCGAATTTGAATACAATTCAAATTCTTCCCACCAGCTACTGCCTTTATCCACTTTCCACCAATTGCCGACTCAACTGCTGCTAGGAGGAGTTCCAATCCAGCACAACTCCTCTTCACGCGTGCATAGCAAAAAGATGGTCCTTCGCGTGCATAGCAGCTCGAACTCGGGACCTCCAGGCGCCCATGCACGTTGCTAGCCACTACATCGCGTCTTTGCTCTTAGTAATATACTGTCACTATTAATTTTAAGCCTTCTTCGCTTCAGTCACAGGTTACTAAAAATTAAATCCAAAATTCCGCATGCCCCTAGACTCGAACTCGCGTCCCCTTGGAGTTCCTAATGCGCTGCCGCCACTACGCCACAAGCGCTCTTGTGGCATAACCCGGTCGCATCTTCTCTTAAACCCTATTTAATCGCAACCCCTTTACTAAAAAAAACAAACCAAACATTGCGTGCGCCGTGCCTTGAACCCAGTACCTCCCCTATCAACTTAGCGCCTCGAGCCACTTGACCAAATGCTCCTTTGTGGCATATTCCATTCGCAACTCCTTTTAGCCCCAATTTTAGCGCGACCAGACTACTAAAAAAAAACATCTTTCGCATGCTGGGAATCGAACCCTAACCCTCTTCCTGCTACCTAGCGCGCCTAACCACTGGGCCAGGCGTTTCTTTATGCCCAGTTTTTGCCCAATTTATTTTTAAGGCCTTATGCCAGATTTCCTTAAGAGGCAAAAATTAAATTTTTTGCTAGAGTCTTGGATCGAACCCAAGACTTTTCCCGCACTATAAATCCTTCTTAATTTATTTAAAAACTAACCTAAACATCAAAATAATAACAATAATATTTTATTAATAATAATAATTTAATTTTTTTATAACAATAATATTTAAAACTTCTAAATTACTCAAGCTATCTTCCATCCGAACTCAGACTCAAAGCCCAATTCTTCTAGGCCCAAATTCAGGGTGTTACACATTTCGTCGCAAACTAAGTTTTTGGCGTCATTGCTAGGGACTATTAATCATTATTTATGAAATTATTTCTTGAAATTTGATTTATTTGATTCAATTAATTCTTTATTTTTGTGATTTCTTTTCAGGTGTTTATGAGCATAGATCGAATCATTGATTTACTAACGTTAGATCCTAAAATCGAGTGAACATTTAGACAAAGAAGATGAGAAAGACTAGGCCAAAGACAAGTTTTAATGATGGACCTTGAAAATCAAAATAATGTTCAAGGGAATGGAGCCATGAATGCGCATAACCCAATCCTTATTGCTGATGATAGGGATCGAGCTATAAGGCAATATGTTGTGCCACTTTTTAATAAGTTAAATTCAGGAATTATGAGACCGGAGATTGAGGCACCATAGTTTGAATTTAAGCCTATGATGTTTCAAATGCTTCAAACAATGGACCAATTTAGTGGAATGCGCACAAAATAATCACACCTTCACCTTCGATTGTTCATGGAGATGAGTGATTCCTTCAAGATAATCAGTGTAACTAAAGACATTAAGCTTGAAGTTGTTTCCATACTCGTGTAACGCCCCAATTTTCCTAATTCCAGCTTTTGTAAATTTGTAACACAACTGTGTATTTGCTTCAGTGGTTAACTATTCTGGGTGTGTGTGAGAGGTCCCAAGTTCAAGCCAAGTCTTTGGCAAATTTTTGTTTTTAAATGAATAAAGCCTTACTCTTGTCCAATAGGCTTAAGTTTAAATATTAGTAAGTTTATATCAGAATGGGCCTGCTGGTCCGGTGGTTAAGAGGAGTGTGGGGAGTAAGGGAGGTCTTGTGTTCGAGTCTGTACTTGGGCATTATTTTTGTTGCTAATGTTGTGGGGGTATTTAAGATGAATTGAAACATTGAAGTGGTTGAGTAGTTGAAGGTTAGTGGGGGCAAATTAAGGGATGGAGTAATCAGTTTTCCCAAATTTCCCCAAGGTGTTTCTGACGTTATGCTCTCTCCCTCCCTTGTTTCATTTTCTTTTTTTTCTTACTTTTTTCATTCTTAATCTCTACCCACTACCGAAATTTTGCCTCTCCTTACTCTCTCTTCTCGTTTTCTCTTTCAGATCGTCTTCCATCTAAACGGTAAGCTTCAGGCATCATGATTTGGTTGTGTTTTAATTTCTCTTTGATGGAAGTTCGTTAATGTTGAATAGGGGAAAGATAAAGATCACGTGGTCACTGGTAGGAGACCTAGTTGCGTAAAAACACCATGGTTTGTGGATGTAAGGTTATCGATAGTTCTTAGGGAATTGTCCATTCGTACGGATTCGATTTAATATCGATGTAAGTGACTGAAACTGGCCTTTGAATTGTCGATTATATGTATTGGAAGAATTAGGGATGCAAACGCGTCTAAAACGAACCAGATGTGTACCCGAAACACTAAAAATGCGTCTTGGTGAAAAGCCGAAAAAGCTCTCTATCGATGCCACACGGGCGCATGGTAGCCCGTGTGGTAGGCCGTGTGACAATACATAGGCATGTGGTAGATGAGTCAGGCCATGCGTGCATGACACAGGCGCATGACACAGTCGTGTGATGGCTGGGCGAGGTCGTGTTCGACACACAGGCTCAACCAATTGGGCCATGTGGGCCTACACGGACAGACAACATGGGCATGTGAACCCATTTTTACTGGTTTATTGGTAAGTTTGCACGGGTCACCCGAGACAACTGTGAACCTACTTAAGGGTCAGTGAGATTACCTAGACCCCTAACTAAATGACTATGATATCCATACTTGATATGTATATATATATATATATATGACTGTATATTAAGCATGTTGTTTGTACTGTACTGCATATATGTGAGATACCTTGATTGGGCATGACATGACTTTATGATGCATTGCGTAGGGATGGGTTGATATGAATTGAGGAAGTGTACTGAAAGGCTTAATGCCTGTTATACTGGCAGCTCTACTGCAAATCACTAATGGCTTAAAGCCTATTATACTGGCAGCTCTGCTGCAAATACTGTTTAGTGCCGCAACCGGTGCTACTTGTAAGTGTAGGGATGGGTGGGTGATTTAATCCCCACAGGAGTGTAAGGTTGGACAAGAGATGGTGTATAGTGGTTGGTTGGGTAGGACTTGCATACTGCACACCGCATTACTGCATACTAATACTATTATGGGCTAAGGCCCTACTGCTACTGTTACTTCACTGTAATGGGCTAAGGCCCTATTGCTCACTGTACTGAGATGGGTTAAGGCCCAAACTGATACTGTTACTGATATTGAAAAGGGCTTAGGGCTAGACTGTGTGTTTTTGATTGCTGATTACTTGACTACTGTCTGTGGGGATTACACACTAAGTTTTCATAAACTCACCCCTTTTTGTCTTTACTATACGGGTAATCCCTAGACTTAGGCGGATCGGTGCGGCGGAGGACTCAGTGGTGCCACACTACCTCTTTTATATTCCTTTGTTCTTATTTATGATTTTAAGTTTTAATTAGGTATTTTTCTGTAAATATGGCATCTATGGATTTTTACTTAAATTTTGGATTTTATACTGCTTTATGTTTTATATCTGCTAGAATAGGTAGAACTCGAGTTTTTAAAAGAAATGCATGTTTTTAATAAAGATACCCACAATGACACGAACTGCTTTAACAAGCTTCCGCAAAGCATAATGATTTGAAAACTAACGACTGAACAAAAATCACAATTTGAGAATTAATAAAAGATAATGATAAGTTCTAAACGAAAATCGATTTTAGCAAATGATACAAATTTCTAACACACTTTCATGTGATATCGCTAAATTTGAACATAACGTCCAGGCCGGGTTTGGGGTGTTACACGTTACGAGATAGAGCATGAGCATGACTTAATTCGTTGCCACCTAATTCAATTTCTACTTGGCAAGAATTAGCTGAATGCTTTTTAGTAAGTTATTTCCCACCTAACAAAAATGTTAAGTTGCGGAATGAGATCACCACTTTTTAGCAAATGGACAACGAATCCTTATTGAGGCATGAGACAGATTCAAAGAGTTACTTCACTAGTGCCCTTATATGGGATTTTGCATCGCATTCACTTCGAGACATTTTATAATGGTCTTACGCACACACTAGAATGGTGGTAGATGTTTCATATAATGAGGCTTATGAAATCATCGAGAGAATAGCCAGTAACAATTGCTAGTGGTTGGAAACACAAAAATTTATATATTTTTTCATGCCCTTTTTAACTTAATTTCATGCAAATTGGAATAAATTCTTGTCAAAAAATAATTAAATATTATAAAATAATTAAATTGTGTTAAAAATATGAACATTATGAATTTTAATTAATTTTATAGTTAATTTTGATAAAATTTGGTTATTTTTGACAGAATTGCACAATCGGCGAAAAATGGCCCAGCAGACACTACGAGAAGAACAAAATCGAGAAGCGATTTGAAGTATCGAGGCGAATTAATTTCCAGCCCGAGACAGTCCAGAAATGTTTATTAATTCATAATTAAATTAATTTTAACTTATTTCCTATTTAATTTAGGTTGAATAAATTAATTTTAATTAATTATGGAGAAAGGGCCTAGTGAACCGCACTGGTTGAACCGAACGGAGTGAGCTGAACCAGCCACTAATTGAGCTGACCAGAACCGTCCATTGGGTGACCCAAATCAGAAATTTAGCTGATTAAATATTCTTGCAAAAAGCCCCTTGAAAAACCTCTAAATCGCGTTCAAACCCCACCATTATTTTAGGCTTTCTAGATTTGCCCCAACCTATTTTTAGCAAGGTTGAAAGCTTCAACCTGGCCATGTGTGTGCCCGGCCATGAGGGGGGTCTTTTAGCTGATGAGTTTGCTATTTTTAGCATCCCTCTTCAGCTATAAAAGCCACCCCTTGCTGCTCATTTCAAATTATCCCTCAACATACCTCACTTCTCAACATTCTCTCATTCTCTCTTCACCTCTCCACTCTCTTTTCTCTCCAATTCCCTTCCCATTTTTCTATAGCCTTGTGCCGATTTCCCCTCTTGGAAAAGAGGTGTTTTCCCAGCCAATTTGGGCAGCAAGCAAGTGTTCATAAGAGCCTTGACTGGCAAGGACAACGGAGACGAAGAACGAAACAGTCAGACAAAGCCACGGAGAACACCGGATTTGCCTTCTTGTTCCTTATCTTTTTAATTTTTATTGTTTTTATGATGAACATATCTATGAATATTATTGTTGTTGAAATGGTTATTTTAATCAATTTAGCTTGAATTTAATTCGTGTTGGGTTGATTATATTTTGCCTACTTGAATTGTTAAAATAGTGTTTATGCTGTTATAGGTCTCAGTGAAATGCTTGATTAAGTAGAATCATGCTTAGATTATCTGGCATTATAATTGTTTAGGTAATTAAAGAATTAATTGTTTAAGCGGATTGAAATTGCAATTAATGGACTCAATACTTATCTGTGTATGTTTAATTCTCCTAAGGAAGCTGAAAATTAAATTAGCATTGTATCTGACGATTCATATGCCTTGCATAACTTGCAAGATTGTTGTGATTAAATTGTTTCAAGGTATGACTACTTTGTTACTTCACATAATCTTTTACATGTTTATTAAGTTGAATTAATCGGTTGAATCGACATAGGAATATGCGAGAGATAATTTAATTTAATAAATATGTATGTGCTATAGCATGTTTACCTTATTAATTCTGTTTAGTCGGTTGAATTGGCATAGGAATATGTTCAAGAGATAAATGGATTTTAATTAGTAAATATGTTCATAAGTTAGCAAATTACTGGGTTGCCGTGAATTTTTATTCGTAACAGCATAAGCATGAATTTAATAATTCTAAGTTAAAAAGGTATAATTAATCCAACACAATTTTATCATCTTGATTAAATCTTATTTTGAAATCGTGCACTAGGAACTCTTTTATTTTATTTAAATTGTTTTCTTAGTTTTAATCTTAGTTTATAAATCACTCTTTTCAAACCAAAATTATTTTTATCTCACCAAATTGTTTTAATTAATTTCATAAATAATTATTTTCACAGTCCATGTGGGTACGATAACTCGAAATTTACTTGTCACTTTATTACTTGTTACGATTGTGTACACTTGCACATTTCCACCGTTCCAGTGGTCGACAAATCAAGCAACTCTAGGAAGATGAGTAGCAAGAGTGCATGAAGTAGACGCTCTCACTTTACTATTAGCTCAGGTATCTTCTATCTCTTCAATGTTGAAACAGTCTAAGTTAAATCAGATAGATGTGATAGTACACCTAATATCATTTTAGCTATGTCAGTTCACAAATATGTCAGGAAGGGTTGTAAGTTGCATCTAGCTTATATACTTGATTTTAGGGCTACAAAATTGAAACTAGAGTCAGTTTTGACTGTTTGTGAATTCACAAATGTGTTTCCAGAAGAATTACTAGGGTTACTGCTAGTCAGAGAGGTTTAATCTGTTATTGAATTATTATTGAAAACTTCTCCGATCTCGAGAGCTCCGTATAGAATAACACCTACAGAATTGAAAGAGTTGAAAACACAGTTGGAGGAATTAACAGACATAGGGTTTGTTCGGCCTAGTTTTTCTCCCTGGGTGCACTTACGATGTTTGTTAAAAAAAGGACGAGTTATTGCGGTTGTGTATTGATTATCGATAGCTCAATAAAGTCACGGTAAAAAATAAATATCTATTATCACATATCGATGATTTGTTTGATCAACTAAAAGGTGCAATAGTGTTTTTAAAGATTGATCTCCGCTCTGGATATTATTAGTTACAGGTTAAAGATTCTGATGTGTCAAAAATTACTTTTAAAACCAGGTTTGGACATTATGAATTTTTAGTTATGTCGTTTGGTTGAACAAATGCACCTGCTGTGTTTATGGATTTGATGAATAGAATATTCTTGCCGTATTTAGATAGATTTGTAGTTGTCTTTATTGATAATATATTGATCTATTCCCAAGATGAAATTGAGCATGCATAACATTTAAGAATAATTTTACAAACATTGCGTGAGAAACAATTATTTGCTAAATTTAGCAAATGTGAATTCTGGCTGTGAGAAGTTGGATTTTTGGGACATGTTGTATTGGCGAATGGTATTAGAGTGGATTCAAGTAAAATATTAGCTACTGTAGACTAGAAGCTTCTGAGAAATGTTTCAGAGATTAGAAGTTTCTTGGGTTTAGTCGAGTATTATCGAAGATTTGTAAAAGGGCTTTCGATGATTTGTACACTGTTGACGAAACTACTCCAAAAAGATGTCAAGTTTGAATTGTCCGAAAAGTGTTAGCAAAGTTTTGATCAGTTGAAAGTATTGTTGACCAAAGCCTCTGTGTTGATTTAGCCAGAGTTCAACAAAGAATTTCTAATCTATAGTGATGTTTCACTGAATGGTTTAGGCTGCGTTTTGATGCAAGAAGGCAAAGTGGTAGCTTATGACTCCTGTCAATTGAAACCGTACGACAAAAGCTACCCAACTCATGATTTAGAACTTGCTACTATTGTGTTTGCTTTAAAGATCTGGCGACACTATTTGTACAGAGAAAAATGTCATATCTTCACGAATCACAAAATCCTAAAGTATTTGATGTCACAAAAAGAATTAAATTTGAGATAATGTAGATGGTTGGAGCTGCTAAAAGATTACGACCTGATCATCGATTATCACCTAGGAAAAGCTAACGTTGTTGCTGATGCTTTAAGTAGAAAATCTTTTTTTTACCTTGCGAGTTTTGAATACTCAAGTGATGTTGATTGATGATGGTTCCATTGTAGCGAAACTAAAAGCTTCACTAACATTTCTACAATAGATTTGTGAAGCCTAGAAAAGTGATTTCGAGTTGATTGTTAAATAGGAGTAGATTGAAAAGACACCTGATTTAGAATTTCAAGTTAGTTATGGTGGTAGTTTGTATTTCTGAAACAAAATTTGTGTTCTAAGAAATTCTAATACTATATAGAATATTTTACAGGAACCCTATAACAGTAGTTATTCGATACACCCTGGTAGTAACAAAATGTATGGTGATTTGAAACAAATGTATTGATGGCTAGGTATGAAACGTGAAATTTTAGAGTTTGTATCGAAATGTTTGGTTTGTCAACAAGTCAAAGTCGAGCATTAAGTATCTTCTGGACTGTTATAGCCTGTGATGATTTTAGAATGGAAATGAGAATAGGTTACAATAGATTTTGTATCAGGATTACATTTGCCTCTGTGGAAGAAAGATGCTATTTTGGTTTTTTTTTTTTATTGTTTGACTAGATCTGTGCATTCCATTCCAGTATGTGCAAATTATTCAATTGAAAAGTTGGTAGAATTATATGTTTATGAGATTGTTAGACTGCATGGTGTGCTAGTGTCTATTATTTCTGATAGAGATCCACGGTTTACTTATTGATTTTGGAGTAAATTGCATGAAGCTCTGGGTACTTGACTATATTTTAGTACAGTGTTCTATCCACAAACCGATGGTCAGTCTGAGCGAGTGATATAGGTACTCGAGGATATGCTCCATTGTTGCATTTTAGAGTTTGTGGGTAGTTGGGAAAATTTTCTTCCGTTGGTCAAGTTTGCTTATAATAATAGCCATCAGGCAAGTATTAAAATGGCATCATATGAAGTTTTGTATGCCAAGAATGTAGAACTCCATTATATTGAACTGAATTGAGTGAGAAAAACCTTTCGGTGTTGATTTGTGATAAACGATAAATTATACAGATTTTTACCTCATGTTTAGCCTATATTTTGGATGGATTATCATTAATTTTGTAAGAATTGGTGCTCTTAATCTTTCTTTTTCATATCTTATACTCAGGAGAGCATAGGGAAGAGAAAAGAGTGGAAAATGGACCAAAAACCAGAGAAAATAGGCCAAAATGTGAAAACGCACGGCCCAAGGGGTCATCACACGGCCGTTCCCTACAAAGACCACATGGTCCAGCCTCGACAAGCACGGCCAGGCCAACGATCGTGCCCCAATCGACAAAATCTCACACGGTCTCTTGTTGAAGTACACGGGCGTGGCATACGGGCGTGTTCTAGTCATGAGGAAGAGGAATTTCACTCGGATTTGGATGCTTAGGGGCTAAGAAAGCCATTCTAAACTCTATATAAAGACCCTAGGAGGCAACTCTAAAGATAGACTCTCTTCTCTCAAGAAAGAGTACCATAATTCTACCAACACAAGGAGTGAAAGCAATGAATTACTCCAAGGGAAGTCGATTGATTCATCCCAGAAGCCAGAATTCTACGTCAAGACAGAGGATCTCCCTAAATTCCTTCAGGGGCTTTCGGGTTCTTTATGTTTTGTTATCTTAATTATTCTGAGATGTTTTCTTTCTTTATTATGAACTAAACCTCTCAAATACTTGAGGCGGATGAAACCTAAGACAGATCTTGTTATTATTTATTCTTGAGTTATATGATAAATACTTGAGTTGTTCTTAATTACGTGTGCTTAATTCTTATGTTAATAATCCTAGGTATTAATTCAAGAAACGGATGTGTTTAAAACAGAGGAGCAAAAGTCCCTGTGATAAGAGTAGATCTACCATAATTAAGCGGAGTTGCATGCAACCCTAGACATAGGGCGACATAAATCTGCCGGATTAGGGTCAAACCTAATATAGGGAACCATAGATCGAATTAATGCAACCTAGGGTGTTAATTAATAAAGAAACTTTAGTTAACAACCTAGGCCTAGTTGCTCTTTGCCTCGACGGAGGGTTTAGCATAAATTAGGGATCTCTATGGATCAAGTCAAGTGAATAAATCGTCTAGCTCAAGAGCTAATAACAAGTAAAGTCTAGATGGATTCTCCCTTAAGTATTGCTCATATCAATCAGCTTTTCCCTAAAGTTTTCCCCAATTTACTTTTTGAGCACTTTAGTTAGTTTTAGAATTAGTTCCAATCAATCCTCTTTTATTTTTAGGCTAGATAATAGAAAGGAAGTAAGTATTAGTACTTTTGGTTCCCTTGGGTACGATAACTCGGTCTTGCCGCTAAACTATACTACTGTCTGATAGGTGCGCTTGCCTTTAAAATCGTGATATTAGTTAGTTTTGGTGTGATCAGTTTTATAAATTTTATTACTTAATATCGCGAGCATATCAAGTTTTTGGTGCCGTTGCTGGGGAACTAAAATATTAAGAAAACTCGATTTCTATTACTTTAGCCATTACTCTATTTATCTATTTTCAGTTTTTATTTTATTATTTTTCTTTTATTTTATTTCATTTTATTTTTCTTTATTTTCTTTTTCTTTTAGGTATTTCTAGTTTATGACTAGAAACAACCCAATAGGACCACTACTTTTTGACGAAGATCTAAAAGCGACAGTCCGTAGAAATCGCAGAGAAATTGGACGCAGCCTATAGTATCCAGAACAAGATCAAGAACAAAGGCCAGAACCTACAGAAGAGATGGAAGCAAATCAAAACATTCCACCACCTCCCGCAATAGTCGCGCCACCAGCAAATCAAGAAGAAGCTCCTCGCACTATGTATGATTATGCTAAACCTAGTTTGGCTGGTACCCAAACTAGCATTCTTAGACCTACTATTACTGCTAATAATTTTGAATTAAAGCCTAACACTATTCAAATGATACAACAATTGGTGCAATTTGATGGTTTACAGGATGAAGATCCAAATTCACACATAGCCAATTTTTTGGAACGTTGTGATACTTTTAAAATTAATGGCGTTTCTGATGATGCCATTCGCCTAAGGCTATTTCCATTCTCTTTGAGAAACAAAGCCAAACAGTGGTTAAATTCTTTACCATGAGGCTCAATCACCACATGGGAACAGATGACCGAAAAATTTTTACTTAAATATTTTCCTCCAGCTAAAATAGCTAAATTACGAAACGATATCTCTTTTTTTGTGCAGATGGATTTAGAAACACTATACGATGCCTAGGAGAGATACAAAGATCTTTTGAGAAGATGCCCTCATCATGGTTTACCTTTGTGGCTACAAGTTCAAACCTTTCCTAACGGTTTGAACCCATCGACGAGACAGATGATCGATGCAACCGCAGGAGGAACAATCAATAATAAAACACCAGAAGCAGCTTATGAATTTATTGAAGAGATGTCACTGAATAACTATCAGTGACAGGTCATGAGGACAAAGCTGACAAAAGCTGCAGGAGTTTATAATATTGATGCTGTCGCTATGCTTACTAACCAAGTAGAACTTTTAAATAAAAAGTTTGATAATTTTGTTGGTTCTACGCAGGCACAAGCAGTGATGCAGTGCGACACAACTCAGGCAAATATGTTCACTCCGACTACTCATCTTTTGCCAATGGCACAGAAACCGAGCAAGCTAATTATATGGGTAACAATTTTAGATCTCAAAATAATCCATATAGTAACACATATAATGCAAGTTGGCGAAACCATCCAAATTTTTCTTGAGGAGGTCAAGGGACTCAAAGACAACAACCCCCTCAGGGATTTCAGCAGCCACCACCGCAACAGGAGAAAAAGCCCAACCTTGAAGAGATGTTTACCAAATTCATGGCCATGCCAGAAACCCATTTTCAAAACACTGAAACGGCATTAAAAAACCAGCAAGCATCAATCAAAGGCCTTGAGAATCAAATTGGTCAACTCGCCAAGTTAATATTAGAAAGACCACAATGTGGACTTCCAAGTAACACCGAGACCAATCCTAAAGAGCAACTTCACGCCATAAATGCAACAAATGAGGAGGCATTAACCAAAGACGACCCAAAGTTATGCGAGGAACCTAAGGTGAGTAAAGGTAAGGTAGAGATAAGCAACAACAAGCCAGACATCAACGAACACAAGCCTCGTATACCATACCCAAGAGTGCTACAGAAAGACCGCACAGATGAACAATTCAGTAAGTTTCTTAAACTCTTAAAAAATTTACACATCAACTTACCATTTGTTGAAGCAATTTTGCAGATGCCAGACGCGGTTAAATTCTTAAAAGAACTCTTGACAAACAAGCGGAAGCTAGAGGAGAAATCTCATGTGAAATTAAATGCAGTCTGCTCAGCTATTCTACAAAATAAACTACCGACCAAACTAAAAGATCCAGGGAGTTTTACTATCCCTTGTTTACTTGGTAGCCTAGAGGAAAAATATGCTTTAGCTGATTTAGGGGCAAGTATAAATGTCATGCCTTATAACCTGTTTAAACAACTAGGTCTTGGAATGCCTAAGAAAACCAAGATGAGCATTCAACTAGCTGATAAAACTATTAGGGCACCTAAGGGAATAATTGAAGATGTACTTGTCAAAACCGATAAATTTATATTCCTAGTTGACTTTGTTGTTTTAGACATTGACGAGGCTAGCAATGTACCCTTAATTTTAGGGCAACCCTTTTTAGCAACTACTAAAACAAAAATTGATTTAGAAACAGGTGAACTCAAATTACGAGTAGGTGATGATACAGTCACCATACGAGCTCACAACTCAATTAAAACTTCAGACGAGAATAAAGATTTGAGTCCCTGTAAAAACACTGAACTCACCACACAAACTCCTGTGCAGGACGCCCTCCACGTAAAGACAATGCAAACACTGGCAAATTCACCTACAGGAGATGAACTAGAAAAGCGAATGCTCCAGATCGAGAAACTAGATGAGTGGCTGAACTTTCACGAGAAACCCAAAATATGCCACACCAAAATGGAGCATCACAAAGATGACCCTCAAGGACAACCAGATCAACTCAAGGTGGGGGATAAGGTAATCTTAGGGGAAGACAATCCTCGAATCTCAAATTCAAAAGAACTTACAAGTGATACACTGTACTTCAAGGTAATGAAAGTCTTTCCATACGGCACGATTGAGGTAACTCACCCAACCCAGGGTACTTTCAAGGTAAATGGTCATAGGCTTAAACATTATAGAGGTGCGAATTTTAAAGATAAAAGAGAGGAGCTTCAGCTCCACGAAATCCCTCTATGATACATCCCAGCAGAGTCGAGCTTAGACTCTAAATAAGTGTTTCTCGGGAGGCAACTTGAGCAGTAACTTAGTAATTTTTCATCTATTTTGTTTTTAGTATTTTTCATGCATCACACTAACCCTTTTTTTAATGCAGAGATTTAGGACCACACGGCCAGTCCCACGGGCGTGTCCCAGGCCGTGTGAACCCTTTAAACAGAGACACGGTCGTATACCGAGGCCATGTACAAACAGAGCACAAATTTTCCCAAAACATGGGCCACCGATATCTCGCCACGGCCGTACAATATGGCCGTGGCAACTTTTCAACTTCAACACGGGCTACCAACAACACCCCACGGCCGTGCGACATGGCCGTCGCAACCCTGCAATATCAACACGGGCTCACACAACTCCACACACCCGTGTTCCCAGACTGTGGAAGACACTGTAAAATTTCACACGGCCATGGAACCTATCATACGACCGTGTGAAGCACAAACATGATCACACACGGCCGTGTATCCCCTCACACGACCGAGTGAGTGACGAAGAACCGATCTCCCAAGGCCGTGTACAACATTTCCACGGGCGTGTACTTCGAACCAGGTGCGCCAAAACCTCTGGATTTCAAAAGACACGAGCGAAACACGACTCACACGGGCGTGTGACATGTCCGTGTGACCCAAAAACTATAAATAGGGGCCACTATTCATTTCTTTCTTCACTCAAAACCCCAAATTTCTCTCATCCAAACTCTCCCTAACCACCATAAGCGCCGCCACAGCCCTTAAAACGCCACCATACCCGAAATTAGTCGCCCCACGCCCGTGTAAACCCACCCCACGACCAACCCACGATCGTACAACATCAAATTTGGTTCTATTCTCTCATTTTTCTCCTTTATTCATTTATAGTTCATTTTCATTAATCAATTATGTCATTTTACTTTATTCTAGATGTTTAATCAAGCATGAAATTAGGAAAATTAGGATGAATAATCTAGAATTAGATAGAACACATTAGGATTGCATGCCACTTAATTTCAACTTTTGCTTGCCACTTAGAACTCATTTCATTTGCCATTTAAATATATAATTGTTTGACATTTTCTCATACAATGAGTATATATACATACCCATAGCTCTTAGTTTTGTTACAAGTTTCAACATGATTAGATTCTACTATTTAGGTTAATCCTCATTTTTTTTCCTCTTATTTTTATTTTTGGGAACATTGTCATTTTAATCTACATTTTAATTATTATCTATCTAGTTTAATTTCAATTTTTAGGACTAATGCTTGTTATTTTTTAGATACTATGTCATCATCACGCAGTCGAAAAACTACCGTCCCTATCTCCAAGAAACGTAAGGGGCCAGGGAGTTCATCAGCGAGACCCACCTCCGAGGCTCGACACCCATTCATCACATTTTCCCAAGCCTCGCAGGAGGAGCATTATCAATTACTCCGAGCCCGTACTATATCCATGGGCCGCTACAAAGACTAGGGCGACCTTGAGCAAATCTATTTGGCGTATGACGTTCGAGCCCTACTCATGACCGAACCATGGGAGCAGTTCTTCCAGATTATCAGCCTACTTACTTGGAACTCACTTTAGAGTTCTGCTCCACTTTCCACCTCCAGACCATGATGACGAGATTCGATGACCCAGGGACGGTCTAATTCCGTCTGGTAGGACTCGTGCGACACCTCAGCGTGCCAGAGTTCGGCACAGCACTTGGGCTCTACACAGAGCAATTTATGGCAGATGAGGACTTCCCCAACCTTTCTTGCCACATCCATATCAGGCCAGTCGACTGTTGGAATGAAATAGCCCCGGGGCGTCAAACATATAACCCTAGCGTCAGCAAGGCAACCGCCCTCGTTCCCTCTCTGAGGTACATTCATGCTCTCCTCGCTCACACTCTTACAGGTAGACGAGAGAGCACAGGCATCGTCAACACTCACGACATCTACTTTCTGTGGTGCATGGCAAACGAGCACGTCATCGACTTAGCATACTTCATCGCACACACCATGCAGCATCAGACGGAGAGGCACCGCAAAGGCGTATTATCCATAGGGCCCTACATCACACATCTGGCTCGTCACTTCGGGCTCCTTAACACCGCAGCCCAGACATCCTCCTACACTTTGATCGGTCAGATGTCTCCCCAAGGCATCGTGACGATGTTACACATGAGGATGATTGAGCGGAGGGCAGGAAGGACCCCCTTCAGTTCTGACTCGTCTAGGAGGGAGAAGACCTAGAGGACATTACTGATGATGTCCCACCACCACAGCTAGCAGAGGACGCACCCACCGAGCCACCAGCCCCTCACCGCCCATCTCATGCAGCAGCTGCCCACGCTGACTTATCTGAGCGCTTCTCACAGTTTGAGTAGCAATGCTTTCGGCGCCTCGATTATATCGACGCCACCTTAGATCAGATATGCCAGCACCTGAGCATCAACCCACCGCCGTGCGATCCATCAGAGGATTAGATTTCTCTAGTCATCTTAACTTTATTTTTTATTGTTTATCTTATTTTTATTTTACTTTATTCTAACTTTTAAACAATGATCTTTATTTTCACCTTTTCTTTTAACTTTTTTTTCCTTTTCCTTTTTAAATTTTCTCATTTTACCTTGTGCATTATTTATTCTTAGTATTTTGTTTTCTTTATTTTATTTTATTTATTTTCCTAATAGCCTCACCCTAACAAGTAATTTCCATTGCTCCAAATTCCCCACGACTAATAAATTCTTTCACAGTTTCAAAGGAGCCTTACAGCTCAAATTTCTATGAAAATGGGAACACCCTGCCATAATTATCGGCTCTTCCAATTCCAATATCTGTCTCACAAATTCATCCAAAATTCAGGGAGTTTCATACCTCCCCCTATCTTATGATCTTATACTTTTATTGCTACTAATGTTATCTTTGTACATTGAGGGCAATGTACATCTTAAGTGTGGGGGGAAATCTATTTTCGATCTTTACACTCTCTTTGAAATCCCTGAACTTTTTTTAAACATTTTGTATTGTTCGCAAAACTGCATTATCTTCAGTCTCCTATTAGGGATATATTCTGATTGATTTATGATTTTTATTAATGTGTTGAGAATTAAGACATAGGTGCTTGTACTTTGATTATTCAAACTTTAAAACATTAGGGAATCAAACATGATAAGTTGAAATTTTTTAGAACCCCAATTTTTTTTCATAAGTTCTTTTCCTTAATTCTAAGTGTTATCTTGAAATTTGAAATTAGCAGGATTGACATCAAAAGCCATAATTCTGGTGAGATTTTTGAGCCTTTTGAGCATACATTCTTTCATGCTCACTTTTATTATTACTTTGAGTGAGTCAACACTGATTTGCTATTCTAGAACTTGCTTTGATTATACATGTCAAGACCACATCATTTATTTGATATACCGAGATGATAAAGGCACCTAGGATTTAACCTACTTACTCCACAAAGGCCTACCTCCATAAATTAACCCCTAGTGAACCCCATTAAGCCTAATAACCTTTTCTTTGACTTACCTCTAATATTAACCTATAACCTATTTTTGTTGAATTCCATTCAATTACTTTAATCCATATTTTTGTCGAGATTTGAGTTGAAATTTTTATCTAGCTTTATTCTCTTTTCAAGAATGTAAAATTTTATCCAATTTATTGTATTATACTGGAATTGTTCTTAGAAAAAACAAACAAATGTATTAATCCAGTTGTAATATAGTCCAATAGTTTTTGCATATTTCTATTTTAAGGCTACCAAGGTGGAAATGATGTTATCATAAGAATTAACCCAAAGAATATGTTCCAGTAATAGAGATTTTTCTAGTTAGATAATTTTTCAAATTCAATCTCGATTGTAACCTTCTTTTGCAGCCTGTGACAACATCCCTAACCAAACCCCATTACAACCATTGAAAGACCTTTTGATCGATGTATCATGTTAATCTATAGTGGTGGAGATGTGATTTTCTTGCAAGCCTATGGTAATAACTTTTCAGATTGACTAGAGAGTACTTAATTTTTGAACCCTAAACACTTCGAGTGGATAGAGTGAATCTTTAGTAAGGATGTCAACTTCTGTTAATTAAGATTAAAAGATAATTACTTAGGAGAAGGGAGAAAACTTATGTTTCAATGATAAAATTCTCAGCTTAGAGTGATTGAATCTTTATTGTTCTTCTGATTGAATTATCATTGTATGAATACCTGTGAATTAGTTTGAAACATTATTGATAAAGATTGTAAGTTGAGAAGGATGATTCTTTATTAGGGATTGAGATTTTGCTTGAGGATAAGCAAAGGCTTAAGTGTGGGGGTATTTGATAAACGATAAATTATACAGATTTTTACCTCATGTTTAGCCTATATTTTGGATGGTTTATCATTAATTTTATGAGAATTGGTGCTCTTAATCTTTCATTTTCATATCTTATACTCAGAAGAGCATAGGGAAGAGAAAATAGCAGAAAATAGACCAAAAATCAGAGAAAATGGGCCAAAATGTGAAAACGCACGGCCTAAGGGGTCATCACACGGCCGTGCCACACGAAAACCATACGGTCCAGCCCTGACAAGCACGGCCAGGCCACACGGCCGTGCCCCAATCGATAGAATCTCACACGGCCTCTTGTCGAAGTACAGGGGGTGGCACACGGGCGTGTTCTAGTCGTAAGGAAGAGGAATTTCACTCGGATTTGAATGCTTAGGGGCTAAGAAAGCCATTCTAAACTCTATATAAAGACCCCAGGAGGCAACTCTAAAGATAGACTCTCTTTTCTCAAGAAAGAGTACTATAATTCTACCAGCACAAGGAGTGAAAGAAAGGAATTACTCCAAGGGAAGCTGATTGATTCATCCCAGAAGCCAGAATTCTACGTCAAGATAGAGGATCTCCCTAAATTCCTTCAGGGGTTTTCGGGTTCTTTATGTTTGTTATCTTAATTCTTCCAAGATGTTTTCTTTCTTTATTATGAACTAAACCTCTCAAATACTTGAGGGGGATGAAACCTAAGACAGATCTTGTTATTATTTATTCTTGAGTTATATGATAAATACTTGAGTTGTTCTTAATTATGTGTGCTTAATTCTTATGTTAATAATTCTAGGTATTAATTCAAGAAACAGATGTGCTTAAAACAGAGGAGCAAAAGTCCCTATGATAAGAGTAGATCTACCATAATTAAGCGGAGTTGCATGCAACCCTAGACATAGGGCGACATAAATCTACCGGATTAGGGTCAAACCTAATATGGGGAACCATAGATCGAATTAATACAACCTAGGGTGTTAATTAATAAAGAAACTTTAGTTAACAACCTAGGCCTAGTTGCTCTTCGCCTCGACGGAGGGTTTAGCATAAATTAGGGATCTCTACGGATCAAGTCAAGTGAATAAATCGTCTAGCTCAAGAACCAATAACAAGTGAAGTCTAGGTGGATTCTCCCTTAAGTATTGCTCATATCAATCAGCTTTTCCCTAAAGTTTTCCCCAATTTACTTTTTGTGCACTTTAGTTAGTTTTAGAATTAGTTCCAATCAATCCTCTTTTATTTTTAGGCTAGATAATAGAAAGGAAGTAAGTATTAGTACTTTTGGTTCCCATGTGTACGATAACTCGGTCTTGCCACTAAACTATACTACTGTTCGATAGGTGCGCTTGCCTTTAATATCGTGATATTAGTTAGTTTTGGTGTGATCAGTTTTATAAATTTTATTACTTAATATCGCGAGCATATCAATTTGATATGAGAAACTAAAGAAAAAGTCAAAGTAATTTGTGATTGTTTGAAAGCTTCTTCTAATGGTCAGAAATCATATACAGATTTGAAAAGAAAAGAATTAGAAGTTCAAGTTGAAGAAAAGTATCGTTTTGGAGAAAAGCTCTTCATTTTGGCCCAAAAGGGAAGATTAGTCCACGATTCATCGGGCCGTATGAAATTATCGAGAGAATTAGACCAGTAGCTTATCGTATAGCCTTGCCATCTAAATTAGAGAAAATTCACAATGTTTTTCATGTGTCAATGATACAGAGGTATCGATCTAACCCTTCACACATGATTTCGTATATTGATGTAGAAATCCAACCAGATATGTCTTACAGTGAAGAACCAATCACAATTTTAGCTCGAGAAGTTAAAGAGTTAAGGAATAAACATGGAGCATTGGTTAAAGTTCTCTAGCATTGTCGTGGGGCCAAAAAAACTACCTGGGAACCAGAAGATGATATGAAAGTGCAATACCCAAACCTATTTTCTGGTAAGATTTTCGGGGTCGAAAATTCTTTTAGAAGGGAAAGTTGTAACATCCCATTTTTCTAATAATATCGAAAATAGTGGTTTCGAAACCATAATTTTGATGATTGAGTAAATATTTTATTATTTATTTAATGTCTAGAGGGTTAATTTAAGGTAGTACTAAATTTTTGTTATGAAATTTTGAGGTTTAAATGATTAATTAGGTAAAAAGGACTAAATTGAAAAAGGTTAAAAAGTTGAATTCTATTAGTTAAAAGGACTAAATGGGTATGGAAAGGTAAATTAATGGACTTAAATGGCAATTATACCATATTAATGGTTAGTGGATGATGTTGGTTGGTTTTTGGTGTAATTTTAATAATTTTAAAATGTTAACTATGTAATTTAATAATTAAATTAAAATGTTAAAACAAAAAAAGGTAAAACTCACTATCATCTTCCCCATTCTTGTTTTTCAAAACCAAATCACCATTAGAGAAGGAGACAAGTTTTTGTTAGCTTTGGTTTCATTTCATGATCAAGATAAACAACAACTGGACTTAAATTGGGGAAAAGCTAAAGCTTTGGACTTGTCTTCAACTTTTTTATTGCAACCATAGTTGTCAAGGTAAGTTCGTATAAATTATAATCTCATTGATGATAGTTTGATTGATTATCGGTTATATTGTGTTAGTTATAAACTGACTTGAAAATGTATGCAATCGATGCTTTGAGTAATTGACGGATAAATTATCCCATTTGAACCTTAAGAATTCTTAGGATTCGATTGACATGTCATTAAGGTTTCATGTTTCGGGTACTGGTTTGGAATGTCGTTCTGATGGCTAAGGTCTTGCATTTGTTGCAGATTATCCATAGCTCGTGTGAGTAACATTATGTAACTAACATTCCGACCCACAGCTCGTGTGAGTAGTGTTGTGTAACTAACATTCTGACCCACAACTCATGTGAGCAGGCTCATTTCACAGCTTGTGTGAGCACTATTGAAAAGGAAAGGTTACGGTTATATGGAAAGGCACACTATGTGTGAGTATTCCCGAGTGTCTAATGTAAGTCTAGATGGTTCAACGGGTAAGTAAAGTGTAATGACATGGTATGTATACAATTGGGTATTGATTCATGATCTTATGAAATTGTTAATGTGATAAATGATGTGTACATGAAAATCTATTTATAATATAGTTGAAATTATAGGTATCGTGTATGAACTTACTAACTTTTGAGTTTGATGAAAATCTATTTATAATATGGTTAAAATTATAGGTATCATGTATGAACTTACTAACTTTTGAGTTTGATGGTGCTTATATAGGGTTTTACTTAGCCTATGGTCTTGGTAATGATGTTATGTTTATTTTATAAATTTTGCTTAAGAATGGAAAGTTATGTTTGAGTTTATATGTCACGCCCTAAAATTTTAGGTTCCTTAATTCTACATGTTTTGACAAATTATATGTGTGGTGTGATGGCTTAGTGATTTGGGGGGTGTTTAGGGGGTTTTTAGGAAGCCTGGGTTCGAGTCTGGCCTAGGGCAAAATGTTAATTTTGGGCTCTTAAGGGATCTTGGATATTGGCTTATAGAACTTAAAATTATTTGCATGGGATTTATGTCACAAAGAAGCTTGTGTTGTGGTGGCAAGTGGCGTGTGAGCATATAAGAAGGGAAGGGTTCGAATCCCCTTGCAAGAAAAATGCAAATATTTTGCTATATGGTGGCGACAAGAGTTGGTGTTGGATTTGAACTCTAGTGTTGGAGAGTTTGAATGGGTCTTGGAGGTTGTTATGGAGGTTGTCAATGAGGGATAAGGGGAGTGATTTGGGGAGATTTTCAAGGAATTTGATATGAGAGAGGAGTGGCCGATTGGGGGTGTTGGAAGAGGTGAATTCAGCTAGAGGTCTTTTGGTGAGTGTATTTTTGTCTATTAGTATGCGTTAAGGTGCCGATTTCCCTTTTAGTCATTTCGGGGTTCTTTTTGCCATTGTTTTTTTAGTTCTTTCTCCCTTGTGCTGATTTCACTATTAGCCACTTGTGCTTCTTCGAGATTTTAGGAGTACAATTCATTTGTGTCGAAACCCTCAAGATTCATTATACTGAAAGCCTTGCATTTTTGCTGATCAAACCTTTTTCTTCTCTTCTTTCTTTCAACCTTCTTCTAGTCGATTTTCTTACTTTAGCCGAAACCTATTCCTTTCTTTTCTTATTTGCTTTCTTTCTTTCTTTTTGGTTTTCTCTAGCTGAGTGCTCTTTTCCCTCTCCAATTACTATCCTCATATTGGTCGAAACCTACTTCTTCCTTCTCTTATTCTTTTGACCGAATCCCTTTCTCCTCTTTTCTCTTATTGTTCTATCGAATTGCGTATTAATAGCAGAATCCCTGCTTCATTCTGGGAGTTTCTATCGATTATCTTCCTTCTCTTGTGTGGATTGGGTTTAGCCATTCATTCTCTTTGGTAAGTGGTTGTGATTTTTTCTTTCAATAAGGGTTTAGCGTGAGTTTCCCAACTCTCTTCTTTGGTTTCTGATTAGTGTTTCTTTGGATTCTAAAACTCTCATAGGAAGAGGAGATTATGAAGTGATCATAGGCATTCAAATCGTTCTGTCAACTTTCAATCAAGAGTTGGGGTAAGTGGATCTATTTTGGCCGAATGGTTTATTTTTAGTTGGATTTGTTTTAGGCGGTATATATCAATTTATGTGGTGGATCAAACACTTGTTGGTTAAGAGTTTCTTTTGTTAAAGCAGCAGTTAGCAGAAAAAGGGTGTAGGCTTTACTCGGTTGGTATTTAAGTGGATCAAGTCGCACACTTGGGTTAAGGAGAGTGTCTATGCCACTCTTTAGGATCAAGTTTTAGTATTGGGTATTGATGTTAACTGAAGTCATAGATGATTGTAGGGGTGATGGTTGAAGATTTGTCGCACTTTGTGATAGCCTTAAAACGACCCTAGTCGGAATGTGGTTTCGGGACCACAAAACTGAGGCATAAAAAAATAATTAAATATTCATTTTGATGCCTATTGTATGTGCCAATTTATGTGTGACATCTTAGGTGCTTCAATTTAGTATTATAATTATGAATTGCACCTAAAAGGGCTAAATTATGAACTTTGAAAATATGCTAGACAAATGTGTGATGAGTTATTAATGCATGCATGAGAAATAGTGGATTTGCATGTCAATTTACCCACTTTTATGATAGTGGATGGTAATGATGAGGTTTTGGCACTTTGTGAATTGTTGTTTAGTCATATATTAATATAATAAAAGAAATTTTTATTTAGTTATCATAAAATAAAAGATTAAAATGATATTATGAAATGAAAAAATAAAATTTAATATTAGTAAATTGGGTGAAAAAAACAAAGTGTTTCTTCTTTGTTTCTCTCATTGCCGTGAATTGAGAAAGAAAGAAAGCTTTTGAAGCTTAAGGCATTTGGCTAGTGAGGGCATCAAATTAAGGTAAGGTTTCATGCATTTCTTTGGATTTCTTTGTGAATTTTGGTTGGTTTTGACGCTCACAACAAGACCCATGTGAAAATTTTTGTGTGCATGAAGCATGAAGTGTTCGGTCATGTTGGTGCATTATGTCTTTGAAATAGAAATTGATAAATGGAGTTTTAATGGACTCTATGATGTTAAAGCTTAGGTGAATTGAAATTTGTGAGCTCAAATTTGAAAGAATTGAAGTTTTGTGTGGCTTAAGTGTTTAATTTATAATCGGCTAATATAGTGAAATATGGAAATTGTTTTTAACATTAGAAATTGATGGTTAAATTATTTGTATGTGTACACATGGTTACCGAATGTTGAATTGAGTAAAAATGGGATTAATGGTTGGTTTATTGAAGAAGGGGTAATCGACAAAGACTCTCTTTGAGTAATTTGAATTGGTGTTTTGGAAGTTTTGTAAGGAATAAGTAGGTTGAATTCGGCAATTAGAGGGAGGTATGAAACTTGTGCTTAATTGTGGAATTTTATAATTGAATTGCTAGTATGAGTTTATACAATTGCCGAAATTGAAATAGGGAATGTGGCTAAGAAATTTGATATGTTTTTATTTAATTACTATGAAATAGCTACAAGAGAAAATAAGGATGAAATTTGAGTTGGTTATGATTCATTGTGCGATTTATTAAGCTAGAATGGACATTCGGCTATGTCCATTGGAACAAATGAATTTGGTTTAGAGGGTTAGTTAATGATATATCTATTGTGCAAATTGAGTGGTGAGTTGTCAAAATGAAGTGTTAATGTGCATTATGTACTTGTGTATGTTTTCAACTAAGGAAAAACTATGCTTTGATGTTGAAATTGGGTTTTTGATGAACGAATGAACTTGTTTTGGTGAATGGCTAATTATCGAATATATCTTTTGAGATTTTAGATGGAATTGCCGAATGTGCCTATAATAAGGTAAGGGATGGTTTGATTTTGATATTATAAGTGAAGTTTAAGACCATATGCTTTTGGTCATAGCATGTGAAGTAATCAAACATATTTTTGTTAATTGAGCTTTGAATCGATGGAAGTATGTGTTAATTTGAGGAATTAAATTGTAAGTGTATAATTGTTGAGTTTTGAGGTAAGGTATGCATTCGGTCATGGCTCAAAGGATGCTAATTCATGTTAGTTAACGTTCTTGTAAAGGAAGATGTGTATGAGTGTTATAAATTAGTTGATCGTTGCAATAGGTGGATAATGTGAGCAAATCACATACGGTTGATGGATGGGAAAGTAGAATTGAGCTTGGAAATTGGTATATATGACAAAATTGATATGTTTAATTAGTGGTGTGACCTTGATTATATGTTGTAGCTTGAAATGAAATGTGAATAAGAACTTTAAAGAGTGAAATTGTATAAATCTGCTTGGTACAGCAGCAGTAACGTGTTTTGGAAAAATCACCATAAATTGTGGGAGATGAATTAGAGTCTGAATAAATTGTGTAATTAAAGCTTAATGAGTCTAGTTTCTTATAAAAGAAACCTTACAAGCAATGGAATTGCCGATAAAGAGATTTTTAAAGTTGTGTGAGACAGTGTCAGAATGACTCCGAAATCCCCTGTTCTGTTTTTAGAAAATCACTATAAATTGTACAAAAATTGTTATAAGATAAAATTTATATGCTTAGACTCCTTAATGAGTCTAGTTTCGAATAAAATAGGCTATGACATATTTTGAATTCTGTATAAGGAGAAATTCAATTCGTAGTAAAGAGTGGTCAGTTTAGTCAAACAGTGAAATAGGGGAAAGTTTAAGAAAATTCTGGTATTGATTGGCCAAACCAAAAACTCTGAAAATTTTATGGATAGAAGATATATGAGTCTATTTTCAGGAAAAATTAACGGCACTTCATTTGGAGTTTCGTAGCTCCAGTTATGAGTAGTTTATTGAATGTTGCTCAGAAAATCAGCTTGTTGCGACTTGTGATATGTATGTGAAATGGCCGAATGTGTGTGTGTTTGCTATGAGAAGTATATGCATGTATTATTTGACTATAAGTGAAAATGATTAATTGAGATGATTGAATAAGGATTAATAGAATTAAATATTTTATTTAGCTCAAGAGCATAGAAGGACAAGTTCGGATAAAGGGAAGGCTAAAGTGGTCGAATAGCCAACTCATAATTGCTCGGGAAAGTTCAAGGTAAGTTTTGAGTAATTAAATTTGGTATTTAATTTAAAATGCCATGATATACATGCATGATAGTTGAACGATGTTCCATTGAGAAAGAAACCTATTTCATGTTTGCTATATAGCCGAATGGCCCATAGAGAAAGAAACTGAAATTGGGATTTGAAATGTACTGCTTATGTATGTTTGCTCATTGGGCCGAAAGTCTAGAAAAGAAGAGTATACATGTATAAGTTTTGATTTACATTACGATATAAAGTCAAGGAGCATGTTATATGTTTGTATGCGAATGAATGGATTGAATTACAAGTGTGATCTTGCTATGTGAAATGTGGCAACATGTGAATACATATGTATGAGACTCTGTGATGTGAATCCGGGATTAAAGTCCCGATGACTATATGTGGAGACTATGTCCGGGTTAAGACCCGAAGGCTATATGCAGAGATGATGTCCGGGTTAAGACCCGAAGGCTATATGCGGAGATTCTATCCGGGGTAGAGGCCCGATGGCTATGTATGGAGATTTTACCCGAGCTAAAGGTCTCGATGATGATGCGAGTATAGTCTAAGACTAAAAGTCTTCATGGTAACGATTGCTAATGAATGCGCTTAAAGTGTTAAGTTATACAGGTATGTACCCTAAGCTTATATGCAAGCTGGTTTTTGGACCAAATACTAAGGTCATCATGCGATTACATATGTGTGCATGAAATGAGACTATTAATATGGTCAAAATACAATTGGTCAATGCGAAATGTTATTTGAAATTATGCGACATGTCTATGTTTACATGAGCTTACTATAAGTGAAAGTTATCTACTTTCGTATATGATGAGAATGTGTATGTTTGGTTAAAGGGTGACGTACCTAAAAGAAGAGGGAAACAAAAATACGAACAACTATGTTATAATTTGAGTTTTATCTGTTGTCATTGCTTAAAACTTACTAAGCATTGTAATGCTTACTCCGTTTACTTTGTTTCCTCTGTTTTATAGATCTCATTTTGGAACCTACGGACTCGGGGATTGAAGCCTTAATCACCTACACTATCGCCGTTATTTTGGTACATTTGATAGTTATTTTGGATCAATGGCATGTATAGGCTAATCTCCTTTTTATTGAACCAAACTACATTTTGAGTTGTAATTATTCTAGCCATGCAAAAATGGCTTGCCTAGTCTTCTAGTTTGATTATATGTTTGGATGATACTCATATGGTTCGATGTTTGTGGCATGATATTTAGTTAGTACCTAATATACAATGAGTTTCTAATATGGTGTTCGGTTATTGAAAAGTTTGATTTGGCCAAATTGTTAGTAGCCACATGGTGGAAATTTGCTAGCATGTTTATAAAACGAATTAAATGAGATATGAGGTACTGACCGAACCTTTTTACAAGTGATATACATTCGTTTATAGAACTCAATGAATCTATGTCCAGCATGTAACTATGAACCTCGGTAGGCTGTATTTAGATATGTAATACCTTAATACCCTATTCCGGCGACAGACAGGGGTGTAAGGTGTTACACACTTTCTATAAATTAGGTGTGTATTCACACCCTCCTCTGTTGTAGATCGACAAAAGCCGAAAAGCTTAAATGTCGAAACACTGGCATTCGAGGTCTCACGAGCGTACGAACACACGTAGAGTGAACTGAACCCACAAATTGTTGGTATTAGACTGTAGAGGCCGCCACGCGCGTTTCTGTGGACTTTGGCCAAAATAAGCCTCTATGGGCCGAAATAGACAGTGTGGGCCCGATTGGCTTATGGGCCCCACACGGACAAAATTCTGCGGTAGGTGTTAAATAAAAGATTAGACAATAAGGCTCGCGTCGTCGTAACTGAAATTAGGGTTAAGTCGGCCACACAAGCGTGTGGGCCCATTTGGGCCCAACTGCGGGTTTGGGCCCATATTCTTTATTCTGGCCACGTAGGTTATCTGAGTCGCTCGAAGCAATGATAGACCCTTTAAGAGGTCGTAATATGTATCAAGGCACCGAAAGTTTGTTAAATAACTAAAATACCCCTGAGGGATAAAATTACCATTTTACCCTTAACTGTCGAAATGACCATTATACCCCTAGAGGTAGGTTGACCGATGAATATTTGGTACACGTGTGACTATGTTTGAGCATGATCTTTTGTATGCACAATAGATTTGTATGACATGACATTCTGCATAGGGTTGGGGTCTGATATGAAGGTAGTTCTGTGCTAGTGGCCTTGAGACGTATTTTTGTATTTATATTCTGATTCTGGTGGCTCTGCCACATATTCTACTATTAGTAGCGATGCTACTTTATTGGTGTGTTGGCTGGGTGGGTTGATTTAATCCCCACATAGTGTGTTGGATGGTACAAGTGGTGAGTTGGATGGATTGGGCTGGGTTGCATATCTGCTCTGTTCTGTTTTGTTTTGGGCTTGGGCCCACACTGTTTCTGTATAGGGCTAAAAGCCCAGACTGTTCTGTTACTGCATAGGGCTTCGGCCCAAACTGTTTTGCATGTTCTAATTTTTGTGGTCTGCTAGGGGATTACACACTGAGTTTTCACAAACTCACCCCTCTCTTTTAACTGTACAGGTAATCCTCAACCTTAGGCAATTTGGAACCGCGAGAGACGCGGAGGTGGCCATGCGTACACTGGATATTTATTTTCGACTTAATCGTTTTTAATTGATATTTGGGTTATATTATGTAATAAGGCCATTGGGATTTTAATTTGCTTTTACTCGGGCTTTTGATTGTTAATTTTAAACTGCTAGAGTAGATAATCTGAGTTTTCAAACTAATAATAATAATAATAGCAATAAATGTTTTCAAGGAATTCACACATTTTAACTTCAAACATTCGAAGCTTCCGCAATTTTAAATAACTAAATACAACAAAATTTAACTCTTAAGCAAACGTTTCGATAAAATGATTTCAAACTTTTGTCAACTAAACTTGCCGAATTTGCTTATGCAATTAAGAACGAAAAAGAGTTTTAAACTTAGAACTAATCTTTCGTCAATAAATTTGGTTTTGAATGACACTCTAATGTGACACGCCAGATACGACCATAATGTCTAGGCTGGGTTTAGGGTGTTACATTATATGAGGTTACTAAGCACTAGTTTCTTACGTAGTTACTTTCCTTTGTTTCGCAAATTATCAAACGCTTGATTATTTGAAAGCTTGTCGGAGATCTATCACTCTATCCAACAGTTATTTCGGTATTTTTTGAGTTATTTTGGCCAAGGTTATAAATGGCATGTATAGGACCTTTTTATAATGGTTGTTCTTAAGAGTGTTAATGATCAATTTGGTATGTATATGCTTTTGGAGTATATATCTTGTTTGATGGACTTTTTGGTATGTTTGTGATGAAAAGTGAAATGGTTATAATTGATGTCATTAAGGAGCTAAAGTGACTATGTTTTGTGCTTGATATGTGATATTATAGCTTTGTTTGATTAAAGTTGTTTGGCATAAATTCGTAGCCTTTGAATGACATATTTGTTAGATGAAATAAGTTATTTGAATTTGTATGTTTGGATATGCTTGAATGATATTTATGTTGGAACGCCGGTACCACCAAGGCACAGGGAAAAAAAATCTGGCAATCCAAACCCTGGATCCATATGCGAGGAACGAATCAGGGTGAAAAATTGTTTCGAAATTACCGAAACTTCAATCTGAGTAGACAGTGACGCCTCGGCAATGAGAATACTGTTTTGCTATTGAATCCAAGCCGCAATCTTTATGATCTCGACCTCTACGTAATCCACCTAGTTGACGATGAATGGAAGAAATCCCAAAACTGTTTTGGAGATTTCTTTGCTTGACGGCTGCTAGACCTCACAAGCAAAGCTTCGGGGTTTTTATATATATCTTTTAGGGCTTTCCTCCTTTTCTTATATATATTACTCCCCTTTTTATTGGAATATATATACAATGAATCTTAATTCATATTTATTTTTTTATCCGAACATAATAAACATAATTAAAATAAATATATATAATAATGTTTTAACCGAAAATTATAATTACATTAATTATAACAAGGATTTCGGTAAACTATATTTATTTAAATTTATATACGAACCAAATTCATATATTAATAAAATTATGTTCTCATTATGTGTACAACATCCTTGTACATATAATATGTTCAATATTTGATTGCCCAATTAAATTAATTCTATAATTAATTTAAGTCATGTGACAACCAAATACCAACTATGTTCTATTCCGTTCGTTTCAACCATAGGGTGTGACCCTGTAGGTTCTTGTAACATTAGTAGTAATACGAGAACGATTCTAATGTTACAAACAATGAGTGGCATCTAGCAATGCATCATTGCTACCTAAGTTACAAGAAGTCATGATTCAACATAACCTTTTGTGATTAACCTTTCATCCATTAATCCTTAAGCCCTTTATCTCTGGAATGGACACAAGTCATGGAATAGTCACACTTGCATAGTCCATCCTATGTTTCTTGATACCTTGAGTAGACTATGATACACAAATAAGTATGACATCTCATATCAACTTATTTGAGCATGGCCATGCATTTCTAGTCTCACTCAATCAAGTGGCCTAAGATATTACTCCCATTATGTAGGAGGGACTTATCCTAATTGATCAACCATATCCCTCTACAAAGATTGTGGTATATCTAACATTAGCCTTTATAGAACAACCAGTGATGGTGTTCGTTTGTCTATATCAAAATATACAACTCACGATGTTGGGATAATGATGATCTCAAGTCTGAGGATCATATACATATTAATCACTATGATTAATGTTGTGAAAATTACATAATAATCCAAGAAACATACTCATAGCGAGTCAGTCCAATATGTTGTTCTCTAACACACATATTCATGCATTGATTCTGACACTCCATATCAATGACAACTCTTTATCATCAATCAACTACATGTTAGTCTTAATGCATTATTGTTGTCCTAGCCAACAATAATACATGACTAAGGATATTTTAATAATAATCATATTATCCTCAGGACATTATTATAAAACAATTTATTTATACACAAAGAAAAGAAACTCAAATAATAATGGCAACGCCTTATATTAATAAACATGGTAAATCAAGTATGTTATTATAACCATCTTATGATTGATCTTTGGGCATACTCTTACAGTTTAGGTCTATTGAATGTATGCACAAATGGAGTGGATGATTGAGTATGTTTTAGTTTTGAAATGGCTTTTTTTTAGGGTTAAATTATAGAGCACACGGCCTGGCTACACAGCCGTGTGTCACTTATTATTTTTGGTATAATTTTCACACAACCTAAGACATGATCGCGTGTATCATGTTAATGAGTTACACGGTCTAGCCAACAACCTATGACAATGTCGTGTGTCACAAGTCAGAGAGTTACACGGCCTACGACATGGCCATGTGTCACAAGTTAGAGAGTTACATGGCCTGCGACACGACCGTGTGACCTAACTTGGAAAGTTACATGATTTAAGATATGGGCTTAGACATGGTCGTGTGTCTCTTTGTTTGATTGTTACACGGTCCGGACTATGTTACACGGCCTGGCCACATGACCATATGACCCCTGCTTTCAAAATTTCTAACTTTTTCCCAAATTTTTTAATTTGTTTTGATCTCTCGTGATTGTGATGAAGTAATAAAATCGATCATACCTGGAAACTAACTAATATCTTGATAAAAAGGCAAGTGCACCTATCGAATAGTAGTATAGTCAGTGGTAAGACCGGAATATCAAATCCAAGGAACTATGAGTACTAGTAATGACTTTCTTTCTATTATCTAGCCTAAAAATAAAAGGGGGTTTTTTTTCTACATTAACTAATCTAAACTAAACTGAAAAGAAACAACGAAGAGTAAAGAGAGAGATTGATTTTGGGAAAACTGATTGATTAAGGCAATACCTAAGGAAGAATCCACCTTGACTTCACTTGTTATCTAACTCTGAACCAGATGATTTTTTCATTTGATTTGATCCGTAAAGATCCCTAAATTATGTTAATACCTCCATCGAGGATAAGAACAACTAATCCTAGGTTGATTAACCGAAATCTCTTTCTAGTTAAAATCCCTAGTCTTGCATTAACTCAATCTATGGCTCCACATATTAGATTTGACTCTAATGTGGCAGATTTTCGTTGTCCTATGTCTAGGATTGCGATCAACTTCGCTTAATTGTGTTGGATCTACTCCTATGCAGGGACTTTTTCTCCTCTACATAAGCACATTCAACTTAAATCAATATCCCGGAAATAACAATTTAAGAGTTAAAAACACAATTAAGAACAAATCAAATATTTATCACACAGTTCAGATAACAATAACAAAATCTGTCTTAGGTTTCATCCCCCTTAGATATTTGGGGTTTTAGTTCATAATTATAAAAGAAAACATCTCGGAAGAAATAAAATAACAAAACATAAGAAAACTCAAAACTGCTGAAAAGATTGAAGGGAGATCCTCTGTCTTGATGAAGATCCTGGCTTTTGAGATGGATCAATCGTCTTCCCTTCAAGTAATTCCCTGCCTTTAGCTCCCCGTCTTGGCGGGAAAAAATTGTGTCTTTGAAATTGCCTCCTAAGGTCTTTATATGGAGTTTAGAATGGCTTTCTTAGCCTTTAAGCAGCCTTTTCTGAGTGAAATTGAACTTTCTCAAGATAGGGACACCCCCGTGTGCCACGCTCGTGTAAGTCGACTTTCAGGCCATGTTCGAGCCTATTAATATGGCACGGCTGTGTGACACGCCCGTGTGGTAAACCTCCAAGCCGTGTTGATTACTGAATTGGGCCTAATTTGCCTATTTTTGGCCCGTTTCTTGCTCTTTTCTCTTCATTATGCTTATCTAAGTATAAAACATGAAATAAAAGGATTAGGAGCACAAATTTCCATGAACTCAATGATAATTCATCCAAAATTTAAGCTAAGCATGAGGTAAAAATATGTATAATTTACGGTTTATGAAATACCCCCACACTTAAGCCTTTGCTTGTCCTCAAGCAAAATCTCAACTTACAATTAAAAATCATTCTTCTCAATTTATAATCATTATCAATAATGTTTCAAACTAATCCACAAGTAACCATAAAATAAAAATTGAACCAGGAGAACATTAACGTCTCAAACACTCTAAGTTGAGAATTTTATCACAGAAACATAGGTTAGAATTTTATCACAGAAACATAGGTTTTCTCCCTTCTCCTAAGTAATTACCTTTCAATCAAAATCAACAAGAGTTGACATCCTCACTAAAGATTCACTCTATCCACTCGAAGTGTTTATGGTTCAAAAATTAAGCACTCTTTAGTCAACTTGAAAAGTTATTACCATAAGCTTGTAGGAAAATCAAATCTCCACCACTATAGATTGATATGACACATCGACCAAAAGGTCTTTTAATGGTTGTAATGGGGCTTTAGTTAATGGTGTTGTCACAAGCTAAAAAAGAGGGTTAGAATCGAGATTGAATTGAAAAATCATCTAACTAGAAAAAATCTCTATCACTAAAACATATTCCTAGAGCTAAGCTCTTCTTTCAGATAGCATTATTTTGAATTCGGAAGCTTATAATAGATATATGCAAAAAATATTGAATTACAATTGAAATATGAATTACAACTGAGTTACTGTATATACACTTTTTTTTTGGAATTAATCAAATAACAACAAATTGAATATTTATGAACTTTACAAATTGAAAAAGAGAATAAAGCTAGATAATAATTCAACTCAAATCTCGACAAAAATAGGGATCAAAATAATTGAAGGTAATTCAACAAAAAAATGGGTTATAGGTTAATATTAAAAGTAAGTCAAGGAATGGGTTGCTAGGCTCAATAGGGTTCACTAAGGGTTAATTTATGGAGGTAGGCTTTTGTGGAGTAAGTGGGTTAAACCTAGGTGCCTTTATCATTTCGGTATATCAAATCAATGATGTGGTCTCGACATGTATAATCGAAGCAAGTTCTAGAGAAACAAATCAGTATTGACTCACTCAAAGCAACAATAAAGTGAGCAAGAAAGAATGTATGCTCAAAAGGCTCAAAAATCTCACCAGAATTATGGCTTTTGATGTCAATCCTGTGAATTTCAAATCTCAAGATAATACTTAAAATTGGGGAAAATAACTTAGAAAAATTGTAGATTCTCAAAAATTTCAACTTATCATGCTTGATTCCCTAATGTCTTAAAGTTTGAATAATCAAAGCATAAGTACCTATGTCTTAATTCTCAACATATCAATAAAAATCATAAATCAATCAGAATTAATTCCTAATAGGAGATTGAGACTAATGCAGAGAATGAAAGTGAGAATTCAAAATTTGAGAACAATGCAACAAGTTAGTAGTAAAATTTTTTAGGGGTTTCAAAGATAATACAAAGAATGAAAGTGAGTTCCCTCCCACACACTTAAGATGTACATTGCCCTCAATGTACAAAGATACATTAGTAGCAATAAAAGCATAAAATCATAAGATAGGGAGAGAAGTGAAACTTCCTGAATTTTGGATGAATTCCCTGAGCTGGGTGTGAAGATTTGTAGAGAAGAGTGTTTATCCCCGCTTTCCATGCCAAATGATAAGATGATCGGGGTCATGGTGGCTATGGTTGTGGTGGCTAGGGTCGTGGCAGGGTTTTCCCATTAGATGTGGATATGACTTGTAAAGCTCCTTTGAAATTGCGGTAGGATTTACCAATTTTAGGGAATTTGGATTAGCATATTGTATTCGTTAGGAAATAGCCAATATGAAATAATTGAAATCAAATAAACTAAGTCCTTAAAATACTAAAATTCAAATAATGAAAAATATAAGATAAAAGAAAAAGGAAAAATGAAGAGGAAAATAAAGGGGAAGATAAGAGGACTCATGAGTCCTAATCTTCATATGGTTCGTGAGGTGAGGGTGGTGGTGCGAGATGGAGTTGCTGACAAATCTGAGCTAATGTAGCATCAATGTGATCACTGAAAACATTGTTGTTGAATTAGGCGAACTACTCAGAAGTGATGTAGCCTGAAACTGCTACATGAACTGGGCGACGAGTCGGTGGTGGCTCAATCGGTGCCTCCTCCTCTGGTGGAACATCATCAGTAATGTCCTTGGGGTCCTCCTGCTCGACAGATTGAACTAACTGGTACTGTGGAGGGATACTCCTATGTCGGCGCTGAATCATCCTCATGTGAAGCATGCTCTGGATGCCTTGTGGGGACATCTGGCCAATGAGGGTGTAAGAGGATGTCTGGGCTACGGTGTTGAATAGGCTGAAGTAGCGGGCCAATCGAGTGATGTACGGGCCCATAGAGATCACACCTCTCCGATGCCTCTCGGTCTGATGCTGGATGGCATGGGCGATGAAGTATGCAAGATCGAGCATGTGTGCGTGCACCATGCTCCACAAGAAATAGGCATCATGAGTGTTGACGACGCCTGTGCTCTCACGTCTGCTCGTCAATGAATGTGCTAGTATGGCATGAAGGTACCTCAGAGATGGGTGAGAGCTATCGCCTTAGAGCGATGAGGTCGTATGTGGCTGAGACTGGGACTAGGGCCTGCCAACACTTTGAGGGTGAGAAATGGATGTGTCAATAGAGCTCGAAAAATAAAAACTGCCCGGTGTACAGGCCTAGTGCTATACCGAACTTCAGTACACTGAGTTGTCGAACCAGGCCTCCTAGGCAAAACTGAATCGTTCCTGGATCGTCGTGTCGGGTCATGACTGTTTGGAGGTGGGAGGTTGAGCAAAACTCTAATATGAGTTCAAGGTAAGTGGGCTCCACGATTTGGAAAAACTGGTCCCATGGGCCTGTCGTCAACAAGGCCCAAACCTCATCTACTAGTTGGACCTACTCTAGTGCGACCCAATCAATGCATCTTCCCACTCCGAGTGGTCTCGCTCATAATATTTAGAACAGTTCCTCTTGGGAACTCTGTGGGAATTGGAGAAAAGGGTGTCGTACCTCAGCAGTAGGTCTGGAAGAGGAACCTCTGGGTCCCTTTCGATTTTTGGAAGTGGGTATGGCAGCTTTCTTTCCTCGTGAAGACGACATTTTACCTGAAATAAAACAAAACGAAAAAGAATGAAAATGGGCATGTATTATCATTATGTGTAACTAAGTGAGGGTTAATGATAATCAAAATTATTCAATCAAAGATTTAATACCTAATTCAATGCAAAAGTTAGTATTAAGAAAATAATTTGATTTATCTAAGCATGAAGTTTGGACAGAACGTGAGTGTTTAAATAGCAAAATGTACTAAAACTAATTACCTAAGATAACTAGAGATGGCAGGAAGAGAATGGTTCTAAGTGGCATAATGAGTATTCTAGATTAATCATGCTAAATGAATGAAATTTCTATCAATAATAATGCAAATAACTAAATAAATGAAATTATTAACAGATAAATAGATAAAAGACATTAGAAACTAAGAGAAAAAGTAAGAAAGGGGAAACTGAATGGTAGTTGGAAGGGTCGGAGCACGGTCGTGGTGCGGGTTGCACGGGCATGGTGGCGTGGTTGAGGCTGGCGGCAGCGCTGGAGAGGGCTGGTATGGGTTTTGGGTGGAGGGATTTTTAAGGTTTTAGTGGAGAAAAAGATGAATAGTAGGGGTTTATATAGGATTTTGGGTCACACAAGCATGGCACACGCCTGTATGACTCGGGGTTAGCCCGTGTGGTTCGAAATTTAGGGATTTTGGTGCGCCTGATTTGTGCCACACGCCGGTGTTCCTAGGGCATGTTTGGGCACACGGCCGTGTCCTTCGATGTTCGCTTCTCCCACGGCCGTGTCGAGGATCACACACCTGTGTATGAAATGGCAGGTTCGACCATGGTCTTGAGGCATGGGCGTGTCGCATGCCCGTGTTGAATTAACAGGATTGGCTATGGCTACCTCGCACAGCTATGGCTAGTTGGCCTACCCCGTATGTTAGGGAAATCTTACACTGCTCATACACGGCCATATCGCACGGCCGTGTCGTTGCTCATGGTGTCCACACGGCCTTAGGCACGCCCGTGGGTATGGCCGCGTGGCTCGAAAAACCTGCATTCAAAGGATTAGGTGATGTTTTAGAGAGCCTAAATAAAAGAATTTACTATGTCACTGCTCAGGTTGCCTCCCGAGAAGTGCTTGTTTATAGTCTAAGCTTGACTTTTCTTAAGCTTGTTCGGTCATGGTGGTTTAAAGAGTTGAAACTCTTCTATCTTGCTTTCAATTTCATCATCAACATAAGATTTGAGTCGAGTATGATTTACCTTGAAAGTGCCGAGTGACTCATGTTTTATCTCGACAGTACCATGGGGAAAGATTTTCATTACCGTGAAGTAAGGTGTGTCACTTGTATGTTCTTTTGAATTCAAGATTCGAGGATAGTCTTCCCCTAAGATTACCTTATCCCCTACTTTGATTTGATTCATTTTTACTTGGGGGTTGTCTTGGTGATGCTCTGGGTTGGTGTGGCATATTTTGGGCTTTTCTTGATAATTCAGCCACTCATTCTGAAGCATTCGTTTTTCATGTACGTCTCCTTTGGATGGACTCGACTGTGGTTGGGTTGCCCTCATGTGAAAAGTATCCTGCAAAGAAGGTTGGATAGTGAGATCATTCTTATTACAAGGACTTGTAATATTTTCTTTATTATCAATAGACTTATTAGAGTTACAAGCTTGTAAAGTAACTTTGTCATCCCCTATACGAAGTGTAAGCTCGCCCGTTCCTACATCAATTATTATTCTAGTAGTTGCTAAAAAGGGACGCCCTAGAATTAAGGGTACATTGCTATCCTCATCAATGTCTACAACAACAAAGTCGACTGGGAATATGAATTTATCAATTTTGACAAGCACATCTTCAATTATGCCCTTAGGAAATCTAATAGTTTTATCAGCCAATTGAATGCTCATCTTAGTTTGTTTAGGTTTCCCAAGACCTAGTTGTTTAAACAATTTATAAGGCATTACATTAATACTAGCCCCTAAATTAGCTAAAGCATTTTTTACGTCTAAACTACCAAGTAAACAAGGGATTGTAAAACTCATTGGATCTTTCAGTTTGTTGGGCAGCTTATTTTGTAAAATAGCTGAGCACACTGCATTCAGTTCCACATGAGATGTCTCATGTAGCTTTCATTTATTCATCAGTAGCTCTCCTAAAAATTTAACGGCGTTTGGCATCTGCAAAAGAGCTTCAATAAACGTTAAGTTAATATGTAATTTCTTTAAAAGTTTAAGGAATTTACTGAATTGTTCATTTGTGCGGTCTTTCCTTAGCGCATTTGGGTATGAGATACGAGGCTTATATTCTTTGACAATTGCTTCTTTGGAACTTACCTCGTCCTTACCTTTACTTACCATAGTCTCCTTACTTGGCTCTTGGTTGGTTTTGGTTAACCCTTCCTCATCTATTGTATTTACGGCATTAAGTTGCTCTTTAGGGTTAGTCTCAGTGTTGCTTAGTAACCCACCTTGTGGTCTTTTAGAAATTAGTTTAGCGAACTGGCCTATTTGAGTTTCGAGTCCTTGAATGGATGCTTGCTGGTTCTTCAGTGTCATTTCGGTGTTCTAGAAATTGATTTCTGACACGGCAATAAATTTTGTGAGCATCCCTTCAAGGTTTGGCTTTTTCTCTTGTTGGAACGGTGGTTGTCGAAATCCCGGACGAAGTCGTTGTCTTTGATTTCCTTGTCCTCCCCATGAAAATTTGGGGTGGTTCCTCCAACCTACATTGTAAGTGTTACTATAAAGGTTATTTTGGGATCTAGAATTATTACCCATATAGTTGGCTTGCTCAGTCTGCATGCCATGTCCATAGGAGGAGTAATCGGGATTGTACATGTTTCCTTGAATTGAGCCACACTGCATCATTGGGTGTACCTGTGTAGAACCAACAAAGTTGTCAATCTTTTTATTAAGAAGTTCTACTTGATTAGAAAGCATAGTAACTGCATCAATATTAAAAACTCCGGCAGCTTTTTGTGGCTTTATTCTCATGACTTGCCACTGATAGTTATTCAATGACATCTCTTCTATAAACTCATAACCTACTTTTGGTGTTTTGTTGTTGATTGTTCCACCGGTGACTGTATCGATCATTTGCCTTGTTGAGTTATACAAACCGTTGTGGAAGGTTTGAACTTGTAACCACAGAGGTAACGCATTGTGAGGGCACCTTCTCAATAGATCCTTGTATCTCTCTCAAGCATCGTAAAGTGTTTCTAAGTCCATCTGCACAAAAGAAGAGATATCATTCCTTAATTTAGCCGTTTTAGCCGGTGGAAAATACTTAAGTAAAAACTTCTCAGTCATTTGTTCCTATGTAGTGATAGACCCTCGTGGTAGAGAGTTCAACCATTGTTTGGCTTTGTTTCTCAAGGATAATGGGAATAGCCTAAGGCGAATGGAATCATCAAAATCGCCATTTATTTTGAATGTGTCGTATAATTCCAAAAAGTTGGCTAGATGCGAGTTTGGATCCTTATCCTACAAACCATCAAACTGAACAAACTGCTGTATCATCTGAATAGTGTTAGGTTTTAGTTCAAATTTATTTGCAGCAATAGTAGGCCTAACAATGCTAGATTCAGTGCCAGCCAAATTAGGCTTAGCATAATCATACATAGTACGTGGAGCAGGATATTGCTCAATAGGATTTGCGGCTACTACAGGAGGTAGTTGATTATCCTGATTTGCTTCTATCTCTGGAATAGGTTCAGGTTCTTCTTCTTGTCCTTGTTCTGGATACTGTAGACTTCTTCTTATCTTTCGGCGATTTCTGCGAACTGTAGCTTCTAAATTGTCGTAAAAAAGCAGTGGTCCTCCTGGGTTTCTTTTAGTCATAAACTAGAGATACCTGGAAGGAAAGAAAATTTCAGTGAATAAAAATAAAAATAAAAGTTGGAAAAAAATAAAAGTAGTAATGGCTAAAATAATAAAAATCGAGTGTTCCTAATATCTTAGTTCCCCAGCAACAGTGCCAAAAACTTGATCTCTCGTGATTATGATGAAGTAATAAAATCGATCATACCTAGAAACTAACAAATATCACAATAAAAAGGCAAGTGCACCTATCGAATAGTAGTATAGTTAGTGGCAAGACTGGAATATCGAATCCAAGGAACTATGAGTACTAGTAATGACTTTCTTTCTATTATCTAGCCTAAAAATTAAAGGGGGTTTTGTTTCTAAATTAACTAATCTAAACTAAACTGAAAAGAAATGACAAAGAGTAAAGAGAGAGATTGCTTTTGGGAAAATTGATTGATTAAGGCAATACCTAAGGAAGAATCCACTTAGACTTCACTTGTTATCTAACTCTGAACTAGATGATTTCTTCATTTGATTTGGTCCATAGAGATCCCTAAATTATGTTAATACCTCCGTCGAGGATAAGAACAACTAATCCTAATTTGATTAACCAAAATCTCTTTCTTGTTAAAACCCCTAGTCTTGCACTAACTCGATCTATGGCTCTCCATATTAGATTGACTCTAATCTAGCATATTTTCATCGCCCTATGTCTAGGATTGCGATCAACTCCACTTAATTGTGTTGGATCTACTCCTATGTAGGGACTTTTGCTTCTCTAAATAAGCAATTCGACTTAAATCAATATCCTGGAAATATCAATTTAAGAGTTAAAAACACAATTAAGAACAAATCAAATATTTATCACACAGTTCAGATAACAATAACAAGATCTGTCTTAGGTTTCATCCCCCTTAGATATTTGGGGTTTTAGTTCATAATTATAAAAGAAAACATCTCGGAAGAAGTAAAATAAAAAAACATAAAAAAACCCAAAACTCCTAAAAGGATTGAAGGGAGATCCTCTGTCTTGATGTAAATCCTGGCTTCTGAGATGGATCAATGGGCTCCCATTCGAGTAATTCCCTGCCTTTAACACCCCGTCTTGGCGGGAAAAAATTGTGTCCTTGAAGTTGCCTCCTTGGGTCTTTATATACAGTTTAGAATGGCTTTCTTAGCCCCTAAGCAGCCTTTTCCGAGTGAAATTGAACTTCCTTACGACAGGGACACGCCCGTGTGAGTCAACTTCTAGGCCGTGTTTGAGCCTATTAATGTGGCACGGCTGTGTGACACGCACATGTGGTGAACCTCTAGGCCGTGTTGATTACTGAATTGGGCCTAATTTGCCTATTTTCGGCTCGTTCCTTGCTCTTTTCTCTTCCTTATGCTCACCTAAGTATAAAACATGAAATAAAAGGATTAGGAGCACCAATTTCCACGAATTCAATGATAATTCATCCAAAATTTAGGTTAAGCATGAGGTAAAAATATGTATAATTTATGGTTTATCATGTTTCAAATTAGTCCTAAATTGATTCTAAATTGTTGTTAGGGCCTCAGAGGCCAATTTAAAGCCCACATGTATATGTGTGATAGGTTTGCAATGGGTTTTATTAAATTAATATTAAATGATTATTGTCGAATTTGCATGGTAATATTTCGTAACCCTAATTCATCGACGAAGACGAGTTAAGGGTGTTACAAATTATTATTTAGGAAATCAACATCGGAATAGAAATGGACAAGGACCTCAGCCCAACTTCAATAACCTTTCATGACGAAACCACCCAAACATTTCTTGGAGTAACCAATGAGCTGGATTGAATAACAACTACATACAACATAGATCAAATCAACCCTAAGGGTTTAATTAAAAAATTTAGAAAGCACCACAATCTGATAGTTTGAAGAATTTTTTGAAGGCATACATGGCTAAGAATGATGCCTTAATCTGAAGCCAAGTAGCCACACTGAAAAATTTGGAGAACCAAATGGGTCAATTAGCTATGAAGCTTCATAATAAACCGCAAGGAGCCTTACCGAGTGACATGAAAATTTCAAGGAATTTGGGTAAGGAACACTATAAAGTAGTTGTTTTAAGAAGTTGGAAGACTTTGAAACCCTTGGTAATTGAGGTTAAAGATGAACTTGTCAAGGAAATGGAAAATCAACCGACAGTTGAAAATCCTACATCAGAAGAGACGGATTCTACAAAGTTTGAAGGGGTAAAATCTAAACTAGTGAATTCTGATAACACCTTTTTCAAATGCAGATACAATACCTCAGAAAAGTTGTCTGATTCAAGTTGAGGTTTCATTACCTCCATATCCACAAAGACTTAAGCAACAGAAATATCTTAAGAAGGTTTTGGATGTTCTAAAGCAACTTCACATCAATATCCCATTGGTAGAAGCCTTAGAACAAATGCCCAATTATGTCAAATTCGTGAAGGACATTCTGTCTAAAAAGAGGCTTAATGAGTTCGAGACTGTAGCATTAACAAAGGAGTGCACTGTGTTCCTACAGAAAAAACTACCTCAGAAAATGAACGACCCAAAAGCTTTACTATACCCTGTAACATTGAAGAATCTTACTGCAGTAAAGCTTTACGCGATCTAGGAGTAAGTATCAACTTGACGCCAAATTATAATTTTAAGATGTTGTGAATAGGTGAAGTAAGACCCACGACTGTGAACTTCAACTGGTAGATCAATCTTTGGCATACCCAAAAGGAAAGACCGAGGATGTTTTGGTATGTATGGATAAGTTTATTTTCCTACTAATTTTATTGTCTTAGATTTTGAAGCAAATAAGGAAGTGTCGATTATCCTAGGGAGACCTTTCCTAGCCACGGAGAGATCATTAATAGATGTGCAAAAAGGTGAACTCACAATAAGAGGTTAAGATGGCCAGGTAACATTTAGTGTTTTTAACGTAATGAAATTTCCTAATTCGATGGAGGAATGTTTAGTAATTGAGGAGCTAGAAATCATAGTTTCTATGGAATGGTAGTAAAATTATGTAGAAAACCCATTGGAAAACACCTTAAGATCTAAGCCACTGGAAGATGAACAAGGTAATCAAAATCTGCCTTTCATGGAAGCCAATTTGAAGGATTGTGTTTGACCAACATGGTTTGAATTGTTACAGTTGGAAGCTCAGGAATCTTCACAACCAAAGTTTTCAATCAAGAAACCACCCAAACTTAAACTACAAGTACTATTATCTCATTTGAAATACATTTATTTGGGTAACTGTTTTATTTTTCCTATGATTATTTCAGTAGAACTAATAGAACACCAAAAGGAGTAGCTAATCAAAGTTTTAAGGAAATTTAAAAAGACGATCGGTTGGACCATAGCTCATATCCGAGGAGTAAACCCTTCCTTTTATATGTACAAGATTATTTTCGAGAAAGGCAAAAGAGCAAGAATTGATGGAAAAATGAGACTCAATCCAATAATGAAAGAGGTAGTTTGAAAGGAAGTCATTAAATGGTTAGATGCACGAATTATCTACCCTATCTCAGATTGTTCATGGGTAAGTCTGGTACAGAACATACCAAAGAAAGGTGGAATCACGATTGTTAAGAATGAACAAAATGACTTAATCCCGACGAGAATGGTCACGAGTTGGAGAATCTGTATTGATTATAGAAAATTGAACAAGGCCACTAGAAAGGATCATTTTCTATTGCCTTTTATGGATCAAATGTTGGATTGACTAAAGGTAATGAATATTACTATTTCTTAGATGGATATTTGGTATATAACCAAATAGTTGTAGCCCCAAATTACCAACACACACAAAAAAAGAACTTTTACTTGCTTGTACGGTACGTTTGCTTTTAGGCGAATACCTTTCAATTTATGTAATGCACCTGCAACATTTCAACAATGCATGATGGCAATATTTACTGATATGGTTTAAAATTTTGTGAAGGCATTCATGGGTGATTTTTCCATTTTTGGGAATATATATGATGTTTTATTTAAGTAATTTGGCTAAGGTACTTAAGAGATGTGAGGAGACAAATCTTGTCCTTAACTGAGAGAAATACCTCTTGTCCTTAACTGAGAGAAATACCACTTTTTGGTTAAGGAATGTATTTCTTAGAACACAACATATCTTGGCATGCTTGGAATCATTTGAGGAATTGAAAAACACATTAATCTTAGCCCAATAATCATTACACTAGATTGAAACTCTTTTTGAGTTGATATGTGACGTAAGTGATTTTACTATGGCAACTATAATGGATTAAAGAAGAAATAAAGTGTTCATCTGATTTACTATGTAAGTAGAACTTTGGCAAGAGCCTAACTTAACTACATAGTAGTTGAAAAAAACTCTTTGCTATAATTTTTGCTTTTGACAAGTTCCGTTCATATCTTATAGGTATGAAAGTCACAGTATTTACTGATCATGTAGCCATCAAATACTTACTCACAAAGAAATATGCTAAACCGAGGTTAATTCAGTGGATACTCTTACTCCAAGAATTTGACCTTGAGATCCAAGATAGAAAATGATTTGAAAATTAAGTAATTGGTCATCTGTCGAGATTGGAAACAAAATGATGTAACTCACTTAGTTGTTCTTATCAAAGAAAATTTTCCAGATAAGCATATTTTTTAGGTAAGTCAAATCCATGAAATACCTTGGTTTGTTGATTTTTCAAATTATTTAGCATGTAGAATGATTCCTTTCAGAATGACATATCAGCAAAGGAAGAAATTCCTTCATGATAATAGGTATTATTTTTGAAAGGAACCGGAACCATTTTGGTTTAAATAGTGTACAGATAATATAATTCAAAAGTGTGTAACTGGAAGTGAGATTGACAAGATCCTATACCACTGCCATTCATCTCCAAGTGAGGGGCATTTTAGTATGTATATGTATATGTGAAAAATTGCGACCAATTCCAAAAGACTTTAAACATATTAAGGAGGAATCAGATGCTATTGACAAACATCCTAAAGGTAGAATTATTTTAGGTTTGGAGCATTGATTTTCTAGGATCATTTCCTTCTTCTTAGGGTAATAGGTACATCTTAGTAGTGGTTGATTATGTATCAAGTTGGTGGAAGTCGAGGCGTACCCAATGAATGAGGCTAAGGTTGTCATGTGATTCCTATATAAGAATGTATTTACAAGGTTTGGGAATCCAAAAGCTATAATTAGTGATGAAGGATCTCACTTCGTAAATAAATGGCTTTGCTTGACAAGTTTCATGTGAAACACAAAGTAATGACTGCCTATCATCCACAAAATAATGGGCAAGTTGAGCTTGCGAACCGTGAGATCGAAGGAATCCTTGAAAAGATGGTACAACCTAACAAGAGATTGGTCCCGAAGGCTCGATGATGCATTATGGGCCTATCAAGCAACTTTCAAGACATAGTTGGGAATGACTTCTTATGGTTAGTCATTGGAAAGACATGTCATTTTCTACTTGAGTTGGAAAATAAAGCTCAATAGGCCTTAAAATAATTAAATCTGGATCTAAAGCAAGCCAGTGAGAGAAGAATGTTAAAGCTTTATGGTTTGGAGGCATTAAGGTTGTTTTCGTATGAGAATCCCAAGATGTACAAAGAAAAGACTAAGATATGACAAGACAAACATATAGAACCTCGAGAATTTAAAGAAGATTAAAGAGTCGTTATTCAATTCAAGGCTAAAGTTATTCCCTAAGAAGCTTAAATCTCGATGGACTGGACCTTACACCATTCACAAAGTCTTTCTGTATGAAGTGTTGTAATTACAAGATAAAACGGAAGGTACATTTAAAGTTAGTGGTCAAAATCTCAAGCACTATTGGGACGGTGAGGTTGAGTGAATTCATAATTCATTCAATTTAATAGATCCTTGATTTTTCATGTAATTAATTTGAATAAATGACATATTTAGAAATTCGTTTTCTTGAATTAGTACATTACATTATTTCTTTCTAAGGAGATTGGAACTTAAGCAGAATCATTTGTGACCCCTCCAACCTTTCTTGAGAATTTCATTTGATGTAATTTTTCGAGAATAAATTTTCTAAGTAGCCTAAAAGGATTTTTTTATTTTAATTCTTTATTTTTAGTTTTAATTTTATTTTTTTATATTCAATAAGTGGGTCAAGTTGGCCTAAGTACTAATTAGTTTATTTTTTGGGGGTTCAGTTTAATCTTTCAGTACAGAAAATAATCACAGTTTGGGCTCGAGGCCCAAAACATTGAAGAGGAGGAAATTACCCACTTAGTGTCGTTTATAGGTCCCCCCCCCAAAACTCTAAACTTTCAGCCAATATAAATTCCCTCCATGCCTTACCGCCCTAGCTTCCCTTTAGCTAATTTTTTACTAAAATTTTGCCTTAATATACTACTATATAAACCTCTTACTACCATAATACTTCCTACACCCAAAAATAAATAAGCCTTAAACCTTTATATTTGCTTCTCCTTGTCGTTGGCCTCCAAGCTCCAATTTCCTCTTAAAATTTTCTTTTCTTCCATTTTTTCCATCACCCCTCCTAGCCCCAGTATTTTTTCTTCCTTTTTTGTAGCCACATCATTGCCGCAAATACCTATCACCATAGCAAATCACCCTTACCCCTAGCCAAATTTTGCCTCAACCTTCATCGCAGAAAAAAGCCAAAATTTTTCTTTTCTTTTGGGAAAAGTTATCATGTCTTGAAAGAGAACTAGATCTTCAAAGACTTCTACCAAAAATACAATTGTGATTCAAGATGAGGAAGTAATGGAAAGATTTGATTCCATCTTGAAAAATCAACCCATAATGCCGGAAAAAGGTTTCAATTTAGAGAGCAATGATAAGATGATTGGGCCATTATCGATTTTGAAAACAATTGATGCCTTAAAGTGGAATCAATTTTGTGACGCACGATCACTACGTGAAGAGGAATTAGTACAAGAATTCTACACCAATTTAATTGTGCCGGATGCTTCTGAAGTTCTTGTTCGTAAAAATAAGGTACCCTTTACTTTTAAATCCATTAATTATTTGTTTAACCTACCTTGTGTTGAAGAAGATAAATACCCTGCCATGATGAAAAATATTGTAATGACCCGGATTCTAGTGGGTCAAAAATGACGGTTCTAAAATGTCATTTTCATAAAACATGTTCGTAGATATTAATATTTAATATTTATGAGACTAGATTAAAAACATAATAAAGTTGATCTAGTAACTTTGCTTAATCAATAGTAAATTAAGGTACAAGGGTTATGGTACTAAAGTCAGTGGAGTTGAAAATTACAATTCTGAGATCCTATTTCCATAAATCGAGTCAGTAAAGATTATTCAAGTTAATTATAATTTTGTATTAAAATTTGATTGGATAAATTTTGCTAATTAGACAATTAGTAAAAGTACAAGTGCATCAGTTCTAGAAATTGAGGTTTCTGGACCCTGTTTCTATAAATCGATCTCATAAATAATATTTATAAATGTTTACGGAGTTAATTTTTAGAAAAATTGAATGTTGCTTAGGTAGTTTCATATACTTGGTGCTTAATTTAAGTACAAGGATTAAATTGCATAAGAGATAAAATTGCAATTTATAAAAGAATTATAATTGGAAATAAATAGGAAGGACTAAAGTGGAAATTAACCACTAAGGTTACTAGTGTCGTTTAGATAAGAAATGTAATAATATATGTATATAATAATGATAGAAACAAAAAAAGAAAACAAGAAAAAGAAATGGGTTTTATTAAATGGCAGGGGTTGATGAGAAAGAAACAGGTTGCTTCTTTCATTCTGTAACTATCGAAACAGGGGAAAGAGAAAAATTGGAGAAGAAAGGTTAAGGCTTTCAAGGTTCAAAAGCTTCAATTGGTATGTTTAATTTAGACTTTTTTTTGGTATTTTTTATCTTTTCGGAATACCGATAGTATGAGCTAGTCAACTCATGTCCTATTTTTCGGTATTGGTAAATAAAGATTGAAAATGCTACCATTGTTGCATAGTAAAGTATTAGGGACCAAATTGATAGATTCTTTGGTTAGAAGTGATAGAGCGCTAATTTGTAAAACCACTTGTAGGTTTTGTGCATAGAGACTAAATCGTGAATATGTCAAATTTGATATGAAATCCATGTTATTATTGATAATAGATGGTGGTTCAAGGATGAAATTGAAATGGGTTTAAAAATAAAAACTCAAATATGAAAGTTAAGCTTGTTTCGATTTTAAGGACTAAATTGAATAAAATGAAAAATTTTAGGAAAGTTATGATAAATATTAATAGGAAGAAATATGCATTATATTGAATGTTATAAAACACTTGGGACTAATAATTGAAATAAATTATTGTATAGATTAAGATTGAAGCTAATTGGCAGATTAGTCCTCAGTGTTTTGTGTGTCGTTATTTTGTCAAGTAAGCTCATATGGAACTTACTAAGTTAATTCATGTTATGTTTTTGTTTTTATAAATTAAATAATTATATCTGTTACATATTTATTTTGTTATGCAAGGTATGATATCGAGGAAAATTGAAAATAATTATTTGAGTTTAAAATGTTATACTTGAGATTGATTATTGAACTAAAGAACTAATTTGAACAAAAATCAAAATTTGTGTAACTTATTGATCATATGTATTTGCATTGAATTTCGTTGTAATGTAGTATGTTCTAAAATGAAATGAGAAAAACTTACTTAATCAAATCATGGAAGAGCAAAATGTTTCATTAAACACTTTTTGGATAGCAGTGGTAGTACAACTTTGAAAATTCACCAAACATAATATGAATTCAGTTAGAGGTTGAATCAAACATGAAATTAAAGCTTATTGAGTCTAGTTTTGCATAAAAGAAACAGTGAAAGCAATAGAATTATGGATTATGAGATATAATACTTTTTATGAGACAATGTTAGAATGATTTCAGCTTCCCTTGTTCTAGCTTTGAAAAGTCATTATAAATTGTACAAAAATATTTAGAAGATTAAATTTATATTCCTAAAAGCTTAATGAGTCTATTTTAAAAAGAAATAAATGACAATATAATATGAGACTTGTACTGATAGATATTTATTTTTTAGCGAAGAAGGGTCAAAGGTGTCTAGCAGCAAAACATAGGAGGTTTTAAAAAACAAAATTGGTATTAATCTACTTTGAAATAAATTCTAAAATTTTTATGGTAAAAAGGTCATTGAGTCTAATTTCAAAAACAAAAAGAGGGTCTTAATTTCAAATTATGTAGGTCTAGATATGGATAATTTAGTGATTGCTACTCAAGAAGATATCTTTGTTAAAAGTATATGTATAAATAGTGAAAGGATAGTTCATGTTGCATAAAAGCATGTCATCTAAGGCAAAAGATTCTTGTATAAATACTTGTAAATAAAGGAAGTAGAATGGATAGGAGGAAGAAGAAAAGTAATAGAAGAATTATAAAATGAATTAATAGTTGATTATGATTAACTGAATCATATTGGTGTAAATTTAATTGATTATTGATATAGAAGATTTAACTGAATAAAAGTGAAAATATTAAAACTAAACGAAATGGTGAAATTGATTTGGAATTGAGACAGTACGTTCGTAATGTAGTTAAATTAATTAGATTTTGTTTTTTTATTTAATGCATATATATGTGATGGTCGAGTTCGCTGGTTGAAATATGAGTAAGACCATAGCTGAAAGAGGCTATGGCATCACGATTCAAATGTGTAAGACCATAGTTGAAAGACACTATGGCGTCATGTCAGAAATTAATAAGACCATAGTTGAAAGACACTGTAACACCCCTAACCCATATCCATTACCGGAACAGGATTATGAAGCATTACTGGAGTTTACAGAACAAATACAAATAATTCATGTCATTTACTATTTATATCCAAAACTAATCATGTCGTCACTTGATTGGACCCTCGAGGCCCAATTTAAGCATTAGAAATAAGTCAGGACTAAATCGGGTTCTTAGAAAACTTTTTGTAAAATTTCAAAATTTTTCTTATATATAAGGGTCACATGCTCGTGTGAGTAAGCCGTGTGGTATATGAGGTAAGGCACACGCTCATGTCCCTAACCCGTATAACTTTCTGACTTGCAACTTAATTATGTACAGGGGTCACACAGCCAAGCCACACGCCCGTGTGCTAGGCCGTGTGGTCAATTTAATTTTCGAAATTTTGGTATAGGTTTCACATAGCCAAGACACACACCCGAGTTTTAGGCCATGTGTTACACAAAGCTAAGACACACACCCGTGTCTCTACCCATGTGCCCAATTTTGAGCATTCTATTTCTAAATTTTAAGATATAGGGGACACACGGCCAAACCACATTGTAATGACCCAAAAATTTATGGGCATTGGAAAGTGTGTTGTCGGGTCTCTGTTTCTGTAAAACGGATTAGTAAATATTTATTAAAAATATTTATGAAGTTAGTTGTGTAGTTAATTGGGTTTTGGTTAGGTGAATTAGCTTACATTAGGAGTAATTGGGTAAAAGGACTAAATTGCAATAGGGGTGAAAGTTTAATTATAGATTAAAGAAAGTCAAATGGACTAAATAGAAAATTATGCCATTATTATAATTTGAGGCGGTTTATGTATGAAATATATTAGATTTTTTTAAGTTAAATTATATATTTTAATATAATCTTAATAATAAAGTATATTATTATATTATTATATTATATTATATTATAACTAAACTAAATAAATAAAATAAAAAGGAATTAAAACAAACAATAAAAATCGAAACAGAGAAAGGAGAAAAGAAGGAAAGAAAGAAAGAAAAAGAAAGGGAGAAATAGGGTTTTAAAGGTTCAAAGTTAATTTGGTAAGTTAATTTAGTCCCTTTTTCTTGTAATTTTGATGTTTTTAGAATCCTAGAACAAAATACTACTTGATTTATGTTGAAATTTTAGAAGTTAGTGGATTTTTAGATGTTGTTCATGTTGAATAAATTGAAGAATTAGGGGTTAAATTGATAGAATTTCAAGTTAGAATTAAGTAAAGGATCGAATTGTAAAATAAATTATAAGTTTTGAGTAATAGGGACTAAATTGAAAGAATTTTGAAATTAGGATTTTACGGTGAAAATTAGAGAGTTAAATTTAGTTTTGAGTAGAATTGAGTGAAAATAAAGAATAAATGGTGATGGAAATGAAATTAGTTTAAGTTAGGGATTAAATTAGGATTTAGGTAAAAACTATGTATAAATTGAAATATTTAATGTAAAATTGTGTGTTTTGATAATTTTGATTATTTCAATTTTCGTAGCTAACGTCGTGTTGGAAACATCGGCTAAGAAGGGGAAAGAGAAAGTTGACGAGGAGTAACTCAAGGATATACAGTTTGTATTACTATAATTCAAATTTAATTATTATCAATTGTTATATTTAATTAAAATGTATGGTAAGTAAATGAGGTAAGAAATTTGGTATGATGATATTGATTTAAATGGAGTTAATTTCAAAGTGAATATGGTTATTGGAATTGAATATGATCTTTGGTTGAAATTGAAATGTGAATAGTAAATAACAATTGTTTTGAAAGTGAATTGGAAATCCCATTAACTATTTCGGGTTGAGCCAGATATAGTTGGCATGCCATAGGATTGGAAGTGTTCAGGGATACTTCGACCTCAAGTCGATGAGATACTAGGTGTCATACTGTTGCTTCAGATAATTCGATGAGGTACTGGGTACCAACTTACTTCGGCTTGGCCGATGAGACATTGGGTGTCAACTATTTGCTTCAAATTATCCGATGAGGCACTGGGTGCTATACTGGTGTATTTGGTTGGATCCATGTATCTGCCAAAGTTCGAGTCCTGTTAATAGGGGTAAATAAATGAACTGACAAATTGAATGATATTGAAAGATTTATATATGAAATGGAATGATATAGTACATTGAGATATGGAAATGAAATGTATGAAACATGGTCTCATGAAATGGTTATTGATATAATGAGATGATATGTAAATCAAAATTAAGAAAAGCTATTGTTAAGAAATCGAAAGTTTAGTATATGGGTGACTTATTGAAAGAAAAATGGTTGTAAGGTAATATGTATTTGTTTAATTATTGTTATTTTAAGTATTTGAATTATAGTATCCATCATATTTCGCTATTCAAACGGGACTTATAATTTATCGAGCATATGATTAATTTTATACATTAAACATTTATACAAGTCATACAAATACAACATCCAATTCAAACATATTAATATACATAATTAAGTTACACGAACTTACCTCGTCACTTGTTCATATATAAAAGTCTACTAACCTGGCATCTTTTCTTTTGCTCAATCTAACTCTCTATTTGATCTTTTCGGATCTATATAAATGAATTTAACATCAATTTAATCCATTTCGTACTCATTTACATTCAATTTACATCCTAGACAAAATTATCATTTTGCCCCTATACTTTTCATAAATGACAATTTTGTCCCTAGGGTCGGAAAATGAAATTCATGCAATTTAATACTTATTCCAAGCCTAATTGAAATTTTCATATAACATTTACAGCACATATATTTCATAAAAATTAGAAATTTTCCATGAATTTTATATTTTTACAATTTAGTCGCCAAATCACAATTTCATGAATTTCACTTTACAAAAGTTGTTTATCTATCAACAACCTTTCATTTTCTACCATAAATTTCAAATTTTTGGCATATTCATCCATGGAAAAATTTCTGTACTTTGATGTCTTTACAAATTAATCCTCAAAATAGATAAATTAATCTATTCTGATCTCAAAAATATAAAAATTACTAAAAACTGGACAAGATTACTTACCCAATTAAGCCAAGAAAGCTTGATTTCTTTTTCCTAGGGTTTCCATAGAAATTTTGGGGAAGATGATAATAAGATGATATTATCTATTTAGTTTAATTATCATCTTTTAATTTTTCCACTTTCCAATTTAGTCATTATCCTTTTCTAATTTTTCATGGATGAATCATCAAAAATATCTACTAACTTTTCTTTAATGGTCTAGTTACCATATAGGACCTCTTATTTTGAATTCCATAGCTATTTGATCCTTCTAGCTTCTAGAATTTAACTTTTGCATTTTATGCAATTTGATCGGTAAAATTTTCGTATCAAAATTTTCATATAACATTCCTATCATAATACAGACCATGCAATAATATTATAATAACTTTTCTTTTCGGCTCAAAGTTATGGTCCCAAAACCACTATTTCAATTTAACTGGAAATGGGTTGTTACAGACACTATGGCAATATGATGAAATGAATAAGACCAAAATTGAAAGACATTATGGCAATATGACGGAAATGAGTAAGACATAGTTGAAAGACACTATGGCATCATGTCGAAATTAATAAGACCATAGTTGAAAGGCACTATGGCAATATGACGGAAAGGAATAAGGCCATAGTTGAAAGACACTATGGCATCATGTCGAAATTAATAAGACCATAGTTGAAAGATATTATGGCAATATGACGAAAATGAATAAGACCGTAGTTGAAAGACACTATGGCATCATGGCGGAATTAATAAGACCATAGTTGAAATACACTATGGCATCATGTTAGAAATAAATAAGACTATGGCTAAAAGACGCTATCGCATCCTTGAACAATTGTTTATCAGGTAATATATATCGGATGATAAATGTGTAATATGATATGTTCCTAACTATTTATTTGCTCATATTTAAGATGATCCATAAGACACATTTATCATGAGGTATTGAGTTGACAATGAACATAAATGTGATTCTGAAATTGAATGTGAATATATATTGGATTAAATTGTAATGAAATCATTGTCATATGATAAGAACAGTGTACAGGATATGAGTATGCAAATGTGACTGAATTTAGGGTATGTTACGTAATTGAAAATAATTACAGGATATCATATGTGAAAAATGAATGTTTACATCGGGTGTGATATTATAATTGGAATTGAAAACATGAAAATGAAATGAAATAGATTGACAACAAAAAAAATGTGAGTTTGCGACTTGATAAAAGATATCAAAATGAAATAGTATAATATTATGACATCAATTATGTATATATATCTGGACCATGATAAAAGAAATATGTGAACATCTGTGTGAATAAATTGGAAACGAGCCTTGGATGAGGCTGAAATGAATATAAATGAGCCAGTCTACTTCAGAAAGAGATTTTAATGGTTTATTGTTGTGTAATGAACATAAAATTGATTGTTATAATGTTAAGGATATAAATGTTTGATTCATGATTGGTATTGAATTTTAAAAATACTTTATGATTTACGATCGGTGTAACACCCCGAATTTTGAGCTTAAAAATTTTGGGTTATTGAGCTTAGGATAGCAAGGAGGTTCACACAAGTGTTTAATTGTGCATTTTAGTGCAAGAATGGACCTTCTGGTCTAGTGGTTGAGTGAGTGTTGGTGAACCTTAAATTCTGGGTTCAAGTCTTGTATGAGTATTTTGGAGACTTTTGATATAATGATTAATTATTCAGTGAATATTTTATTGTTTTATTTTATTTTTTATTATTTATTCTTTATTTTTAATTATATAATATTTTATTTTATTTTATTTTATTTGGCTCTGGATTTTTCATGATCTTCGATTCTCCCTCCCTTCTTGTTTACTTTTTATCCTTTTTAGAATAATCCTCTAAAAACGGTTTTTCTGGTTGGTTTGAGATTTTTGCTCCTTTGTTATCTCCTCCATCATCGAATCAGGTGTGGGATTCAAACTGTGACTACGTTACTTTATGTGTTTATTATTTGTGTAAATTTTTCTATTTAGCTTTTCTTGATTGTATACTAACCCATTAGTTTTGGGTTTTTAGTCGATGGACGTGATGGGAAATCATCACTTTCTAATACACATTGGTAGGGCAAAGATTGGGGACAATTCTGGTGGCTGAAATAGTGGTTTTGAGGCTGTTTTAGGGTGGTTTCGTGATCACTCCTACGGCCACATAGGCGTGTGCCGAGGCACACTACTGTGTGGATTTCAGAACTAGGGTTTACGGGCCAAATTGGGTGCCACATGGCCATGTGGTCAATTTAGGGATTTTATCGATTTTCACACAGCCGTGTCCCTTAGGCACACGGGTGTGTGAATTTGGGAATTAGGGATTCAGTGATTTAGAGACACACAGAATGGCCACACGGCCGTGTGGTTGATTTTGGGATTTAGGGATCCCGCACGGGCTTGTGTTTCAAAACACACGGCCGTGTTTGGTGGGCACACGGGTGTGTGAGACCCCTCACACGGCTGTGTCTGCCCTGCACTCTATCTTAGTGAAATTGGACAGTGAGCTACACGGCTGTGTCCCTACTTTACACGGGTGTGTGCCTCTGTCAGATGGCCGTGTGCTACCCTTCACACGGGCGTTTGGACCCCCACACGGCTTGGATTGCTCCATACTGCCGCAGCACACGGGCTTGTGGTCTATCTCACAAAATAAAGTTTTAGGTCGAATTTAATTTTAATCGCAACTCTGTGTGTTCCAACCCTCGACTAAGCTTTATTGAGGGTAATTATGACTCTGTTTTGGGCTTGGAATGTGTGTTATTTGTGATTGGCTGTGTGATGAGCTTGATACTGAGTCCGGGCTATGAGTGTGCAAATGTTTGATTACGTAATTGACTAATTGGATGTGAGTGTCTGCTTCTGATTGACTGTCTGAAACTTGTATTCTAATTGTGTACATCTGACTGCATACATACATATGCATATACTATTTTTGGGTGGGATTTTGAAGATAAAGGAGATTGAGATTGATTAAACTGGTAGCTGATCTGCTGGTTGTGAGCCCCTAACACCTAGAGGATCGTGGGCAATCCCAATACCCTGAGGGTCATGGACAATACGGACGGTCATCGTTGCCAGGCAACCCGGGATGACATCATATCGGTATAGCGGATTACCGCATTGCACTATACCGTATGTACGTCAGCTACGCTACGTACCATTGACTGAACCTGCAGTTTTACTGCAACCTATTGGTATAGTGGATTATCGCATTGCACTGTACTGTATGTACATTAGCTATGCTACGTACTACTATCTGATCTGGCAGTTCATACAGCATGTATGTACTACGGTTTAACGCATTGCAGAGTACAGCTTATATGCTAGCTTTGCTGTGTAATATACAAGACTGGCAGTTTATCTGCATGCTGTTAGCCTCAATACCCAGAGGGTCGGGGGTTGGAACACCCAAAACCTGGCCTAAACGTTATAGCCAGATCTGTTGATGTCATATAGAAGTTTTTAAAATGAGTTGTCGAATCAAAACCGTCCTAGTCATAAGCTCTTATTTAATACCAAAAATGTGAATTCATTATTGGGCTAAAAGATTTGTTATTTTTTAGCAGAAGCTTTTGAAATCAATTCTTTTTAAGAAAGACCAAATTTTTTATCCAAAATCTAATCTTGTCGTGTTTATTAGTATGGAAATTTGCAAAACAGTTTAAAAGTAGAAATTTCGGCCAAAAGTCCATAGTCCATAAATTACATAAATAAACCCATATTAAAAGAGGAAATAAGTAACTAAAAGGAAAAATGCATTAATACAGTACGAAACCGTGGTGATCACTGCTGAGTCCTCCGCTGCTCTGATCCGTCTACTGCTGGGGATTACCTGGATAGTTTAAATAGAATAGAGTGAGTTTTCGCAAACTCAATGTGTAATCCCCACAGAAAGTATGAACATAGCAAAATATCAGAAATCAGACATATATAAAAACATATGTAGTTCGGGCCTAAGCCCATTAGAGAATTGGTGTGAACCTTATTCCATTCAGATACAGAATCAGGTATAACTTAGGGCCTTAGCTCATCTCAAATACCATATACAAAACAGAACAGATTAACAGAATCTAACCCACCAGCCTTGCACCCCAACTTCATCCAACCCTACACACCATGTGGGGATAAAATAGACCCACCCATCCCAACACACCACGTTGCACCGAAATGCGACACATAATCAGATATTTGTAGCTGTGCTGCCAGATATCAAGCTTAAGAGCCTTTTAGAATACTTCCTCAATATACATTAACCCACCCCCGATGCAATGTAACATACAAATATGACATGCTATAATACATATTAACAGATTATACAGCGAGTACAGATATACATGCTAAGTGTATCATGCTTAATTCATACATCACATAATCAAATCACATAATTAGAGGTCTAAGTAATGCTTATCGACCCTACAACATGTCCACAATCGACTTGGGTGACCCGTGCAACCTTACAGATCATTTCAGAAACATGGATTCATACGCCCATGTGGCATGCCTGTGTACGCCCACACACCCATGTGGCCCACACGGCCTGGCCTAGAATACCACACGCCCGTTCAGTTCACCCATGCGGGTCCATACACCTGTGTGGCCCACACTACCCAATTTGTAGAGCTCGTGTCTTGCCCACAGCCTCACCAGCCATCACACGGCCATGTCATACGCCCGTGTCACTCGCGTACGGCCTGGTTCCTCGGTCACACGGACGTGTACTGCCACACGGCTTACCACACGAGCGACCACACGCCCGTGTGGCGTCGATAATTCCATTTTTTGGCTTCCGCTGATTCTCGTTTTCTATGTTTTTGGGTCCACAACTGAATTCAATTTGCTACAAAAACAGTCCTAAGCATTCCTAGGCCTAAAATTTAGATATCCCTCATCAGTTTAACAAATTTATTTGTTAATCCAGATAACGAGATTGAGCAGGGACTCGACTTATCACCGACAAAGATCCTTCGTAAACACTGCTAACACCCACGATATGAAAATCACTGCCAGAACCTCACCTAACGCCTTCAATAGCAGAAAAACACGTTACTACACAAATTATTAAAGTTCAACAACAGAGACTACTAAGAAAACTTACCGAACACGTGCCTAAATTTTGTACAAAGAACCGTTGAATAAAAAGAAAAGAAATCGAGATGACGAGAATGATGTAGCAGCAAAAATTTCAATAGAGGAACAGAAAAAGAAGAGCAGATTTTTGGCAAATGGGGAAAATTATGGGGCTAACGTCATAAACAACACAAGAGAGAGGGAGAGCTAAAATTTGCACAGGGAACAATCAGGAAAGAAAGATTCTCATGACTCCCACTAACCATAATTCCTTGATTGTCTCTCCACTAAACCCACTACTTAGTTTTTCAATAAAACTCAAACTCTAGCTGAATATTGTAGCAAAAATACTAACCTTTACCAACATAGAGAATCAAACACAAGAGCCCTCAACAAACCAACACACCACTTAACCACCAGACCAGCAAGCCCATTTTGTTATGTTACTGCCAACAACTAAATATAAGCCTACTGACTAGAGTTAAGGCTTTAATCATAAAAATGCCAAAATTTTCCCAAGTCAAGGCTTGAACTTAGGACCTCCCATACACACGCAGAACACTTAACCACTGAAGCAGACAAATATTTTTGTCATATTTAATCAAAATGTAAATTAAAACTTGTAGCGTTACAAGGGTAGTCCCAATACCCAGAGGGTCGTAGACAATCCTGATAGCCATTGTTTCCGGGCAACCTGGGATGACATCAGTTAGAGTGCAAGGTTGGATAGATCTTACAAGGTTCTGAGTGGAGTAATTAGTGGGACGAGGTTAAAGCTCTTTTGAGGAGTGATGGGGGATGGAGAGGTGTGTTGGCTAGATGGGGGGAATTTTATAATTCATTTGCATTCATGTACATCTGGTTGATCTGTTTGACTGAATTGAAACTTATGAATGGTTGAGAATTACTAATACCCTGACTGAATGTGATACTCTAACTGAATGTGATACAGTTCAACTAAAAGGCACTTATGCCTATGTGAATTATGTAGACTCTATTTACAACTGTCTGATTGAACTGTTATTGTGACTGTGTGACTGACTTGTGAATTATTGCTACTATATCTGAATAGCACGTGAGACTGTGTGTGTTTGATTATCCCATCTGACCAAAAAGAACTTATGCTATATTGATTTTGGGCGAATATGTTCAACTGTCATCTATTGGTAAGTTTGCTTTGCATATATCGACCAGTTCTGCATAGTTCTATAAGTTAGTTCTGCTTCACAACTGAATCTGAACTGCTTCTAGGCTTTCTGTTTTTGTCCCTGTTTTCGTTTTTGTAGTTTAACTGGTTTGATCTCACACTGAGCTCAAGTAGCTCACCCCAGCTTTTGTTTCCCCTTTTAGGTACCATTCTGATTTCTGATGCTGGATTCGGTACGCGGATGTCTCGGACAGTTTCAACAGTATGGAGTATCAGTTTTTGATTTCTGTTACAACTTTATTATTTGGTTAATTTTAAACTACAAAGTTTTATAATACTGTGGTACAAATTCTGTTTTGGATTTTCATACATACAATTCTTCTAGTTATTTTCAAACTAAATTGTAATTATATTTGAGTAATAAATTTCACTGCAATGGTTTGGTTTTTACGTAATAAGGTATGAATGTTCTTAACTTATAGAGGGATTTTTTTTGTAAAATTTCTCACGATCACTTTGATGATCAATGTAGCATCTTGAATGCGGCCTAAACTTCTAAGCTTGGTTTGTGGTGTTACAATAGGTGTTGGTATGTAAATAGAATTGATCATTTATATTGCAATGCTAAATGAATTAGTTTTCCACTTGATATGAATACATACCAGTTGGATGTTACAATTTTCTTAACTTGCAATTGTGTTATTTGAATCATAGAAATACTGCTGAGTTTCATTACTCAACATACAGTTTGTTTTTCGTGTGTAAGTTAGGTATCATTAAAGATATTTGAATTTCGACTTCAGCATCCTGTAACACCTCTAACCCATATCGGTCGCCAATATAGGGTTTCAGGATATTATTGAGTAATCGTAATCTAATCATTCATTTTAGACATTTCAAAAATAATAAAATGACTCATCAATAACATGCATAGAGTCCCTTATTAAGCCTTTGAGAGTTTGAAAACACTTTAGAAACGATTTGAGACTAAATCGGGAACATTTGAAACTTTTTTGGAAAAAGTTAGAAAATTTTTAACTGCAAGGTTCACACGACTGTATGGTTAGGCCATGTGCCTCACACAGCCAAGTCAAATGCCCATGTGTCTGGCCGTGTGGGCATTCGAAGTAGGGACACATAACCGTGTCCCAGCCCATGTCTGTGCCCATGTAACTCTCTAACTTGGGTCACATAACCAATCCACACGCCCTTGTGCCAGGCCATGTACCCTTTGAAATGGCCTCGCGCGCCCGTGTGCTAGCCGTGTGCCTCACAAGTCCAAGTCACACACTCGTGTGTCCAGCCGTGTAGATCTAAAATGTGCCTTTACCAACAAATTTACAAATTCTTACATGCTTGGGCATTAAACAGCTCAAAAACCATTTGTTTAACCTGTCCTAAATAAGATCAAACACATTCAAAGCATGCTAAAATAATCATCATAGGTGCCTAACATATGTACCCTTATTGGTACCACATTTATATCATCAAAACATCAACCAAATTAAAATTATAAACATGTCAGAATTCATCAATTTGGCATAACTTAAAACTACGTAAAAAATTAACTTAAAGTCACATGCACATATCTAGATTTGGTTCAATTTACCATGCCACAATATAGCTTCAAACACAAACATATGTTTATATGTACATACCAAATCAACATTACATTTATAATCCATCCACAAAAAAAATATCGTTTAGACGTCCTAGGTATATGCTGACACAAAAGATAAACATCACTACATTTGAGTTCAAGATCATTGTTGGATGCTGGATCGGTGATCAAAAGTGAAATACCTAATCTGTGCACAGAAAAATAAAACCGTACACTGAGTAAAACTCAATGGTATTTCTATAATCTGAATATTTAAACACAAGATAATATAATAAGCAAAATTGAATTTTAAGCACATATTAATGTCCAGTACCATGACTATCATATGCTATCATATTTCATTTGTTAAACAATGTCCCAATTCACACAATTGCTATATAAATAGTTATTCACATATCAAACCACATTTATTTGTACAATAGCATTAGTCATTCAATACTCAACTCATGAATACATCATTTCATACCATACTCGATTCTCATCACTTGCTATATAATAGATTTTCACAATTTGATCCATATATCATCTAAAAAATAACATTATCCATTCCATATCCAATTCATGAGTACATAACTCATGTTTATCATTTTTATGTTTCAAATTACTATCCCATTTTCAATTCACATACAATATCATCCAAAATCAATCATATTATCATTTTATTTAATTACCCATATTAACACAACTTAGACTAGGATGGATACACGAATCCAACCAACACACCAGTTTGGCACCCAGTGTCTCATCGGATAAATCTGAAGTAGTAACTGCGCCTAGCGCTGTATAAATTTGGCACTCAGTGTCTCATCGACTCGAAGTCAAAGAAATCCCTAAACTCTTCCTATCATATGGCATGCCATCTATTACCGACCCAGCCCGATATAGTTAATAGGGTTTAATTTGACATTTCAGATATAACCAACATCTAATACTAATTTTCATATGTATCTACCAATTCAATCCGTTTCAATCAATTGTCAAAATATCAATTACTCACCTCAACACTTACCATATGCATTAAATTGAATTATAATAATTAAAACTAAGTTCGGATTATAGAAATACAAACCAGAAATTCTGAGCTATTCGACGTCGATTTTATATTTCCCCTTTTTAGTCGAGGATTCCGGTATGATGTTAGCTATGGAATTAAAACAATTAAAATTCATCAATACAATAAAATTTCAATTTCATATTGAATATTGAATATTTCAATCTTTACCTAATATTTGCCTAAATTCCAATTTAGTCCCTAAACTGAGACTAATTTTTTATTCTTCACATTTAATTTTATATTTTTATGCAAATTCCACTTTAAACTAAATTTAACTCCCTATTTTCACTTAAACCCCTAAATTTTAAATTTTTTACAATTTAGTCCCCAATACTTAAATTTTACAATTTGTTCTACAATTTAATCCTTTTCCATTTCTAAGTTAAAAATCTACCAATTTAATCTCTAATACAAAAATTATTCAACATTGACAACACTTAAAAACTTAATAATTGCTAAAATTTCAACATAGGTCAGGTAACCCTAGGTACCGGGATTTCAAAAACATAATAATTACAAGAAAATGGACTAAATTGACTAACCAATTAAACTTTGAACAATTTCGAGCCCTAAGGCCATGCGTCACCTTCTTTCCTTCTTTCTTTTTCTTTCTTTCATTTTCTTTCTTAGTTTGTTTGTTCTTTTTTTATACCTATTTTGTTTTATTACACTTTAATTATTATTATATAACATATATACATTTACTTAATTATTAAGATTTCATATTTTAACTTCAATTATTACAATATAGGTATAATTACTACATTGACCCTTTAATTATTTTTCAGTCTATAATTCAACTTTCACCCTATATGCGATTTAGTCCTTAAATAACTCTTAATTCATGCAAATTCACTTAACTGAAACCTAATTAACTATACAACTAACTTCGTAAATATGAGTCCGATTTACAGGAGTGAAGTCCCAAGAATGCACTTTCCGACACCCCTGACTACGAATCGTTACACATCCAGTCAACAATCTCGAACTCATCAACATTTTTATCTTCGATTTTTATTCTAAGTTGGCATGTACCTAGTTGAGTCTAGTTTGGTTTGTTCTTCAATGAATTCTCCTGTTGATTTTGGTTTCATATGATGGATGTTTGGTCCCTATTCAACCTCAGATTTGTTCTTGGAGCTTTTGTAAGCTTGTATAAATCCCTTAAATGGTTGGTTATTATGATTAAGGTTCGTTTGATTGAACTAAATCTTACAATGATTTAAAGTTGAATAAAATTAATTGTAGTCGCTCTGGCAATGAATGTGACATCCTATAACTTGGACCCAGCGATCAGGTCAGGTGTAGGGTGTTTTAAATATCCACTTTGAATTTCTTCAAGAATTACTTAATGTTGTTGCCAATCCGGCATCCCAATGGATTATAAGAAAATACAGTAGTCATTCTTACCGAAGGGAATACCTAAAACCAGTGGCTAAGGTATGGTTCTACTTTGTTCGATATAGCTTCATGCCTATCTCACATAATTCCATTATCTCAATGGAACGAATGTTTTTTTATGCAATTACGACAAAGAAGTCAATCAATGTTAGGCTAATTATTCTCAAAGAAATCCCAGATTTTGCTTGGAAAAAGGCATGAAGTGCCTACTTTCCATCATTGATTATTTCACTATGTTTGCGAGCCCAAGTTAAATCAAAGGCGAACCTGAAGGGCCGTTATCTTCAAGGTTGCACAACAAGACATAATCTTGAAAGGTTAGTGGAGAATGTTGAACAGTTGAACTAAATCGAGCCGAATGAACCGAACAAACTAGAATCTGATGAGTCATCAACTCAATCTAAACCAGAACATGACTCAGTAAATGAAACTGAAGAAGCAGAATCTAAAGGCGAACCAAACAAACCTAAACTGAGAGTGGAACCAAATATTGTTAAACCAGTTGAGCTAAGTGTTAATCATGAGTTGACCATTCCAATGTTGACCTTTTTAAATACTATGAAGAAATCGAAATTTTCAACTATGATGTATACGTAGAAATTTATGCATAATGAACAACAGACTTGTTGGAAGTATGCAAATGTTAGAGATGGTTCCATAAGAAATACTTTTAAAAATGTCTCTAACAGTTTCATTCCTGAGTTCTCAGATCATATCTTCGAATCATGGAAAAAAGAGGACATGAATACAAGCGAGAACGATAAGGAAAAGGAGCAAGACAAGGGGGATGATTCAGATTAATAAAAGTGGGGATTTCTTTTTCTTAGTATGGCTTTTAAGAAATTTATTTATTTTAGGAATATTTTATTTTATGCATAATAAAGTTGAATAATTTGCAATTCATGAATAAACTAAGCCAATACCTTCCATTAATTTTGTTCTCTAGTAAAGAACATAATAGTATGGCAATGTGAATGTACATGTCTAAAGATTGTACTTTTTAAGAAAAACTTGGTACTTAAGCAGTCTTCATGACTCACCTCTCTTTTTTAGCCTTACTTGGTGTACAATTTTCATTCACTACTTTGTTATTATGTAATGGGGACATTGTTTCTTTTTAATTTGGGGGGGAGTAAGAGTCGATCTTGTATGAGTTTTAAAATTTTTCAATTTTCACATAAGTATACTGAATTAAATTGATGCTAGAAAAATTTTTTGTTAATAAGTTAGCCTATATGCGAAAATAATTTCTTATTTTGTTTAAATTTTTGTTATATGCTAGTTTAGTTATGATATGCTTGTACTTTCATTACTTTTATACAGTCTTTACCATGAAAACTTATTCTCCTTAGAAATAGGCATGCATGAAGGTTTAAGTCTTTAGAATTGTCTTAGTAACATTCTTGAGGTGAAATCCTTAGAGGCATAAGAATATAAATATGATTTAGGCACATTTTCTTTAGATCGTTTGAGCCTTTCAAGCTTACCATATAAATTTAACCCTTGAAACCTTAGTTTGAGCAATATAGGCTATATTATTATTGACCTACATAATAAGCTACCATATTATCATCTTTTAAATTTTGACCCTATCTTGCACCACTCTTAACTATACTTGTCTTGGTGAGTAAAATTTGGGGAAATTTTACAAAAGATATTTTGGCTAAAGAGAGAGAGTGAGTGAGTGAGAGTGAGAGTGAGAGTGAGAGAGAGAGATCTCCTCAAGTGTTGAAATGTATTGTTAAGCATAAGTCTCAAATTAAGTTTGGGGGTGTTAAAACCCATTAGTAGGAAGATTGTACCCCCAAAGAGATCAAGACAAAGTTAGGGGTAAGATGAATTAGCCTAAAAAGCACTTCTATTTACCCCTACCTTGAGCCTAGCCACGTAGGTTAACCTATTGATTTTAATACTTATGTCGACTACATAAGTGGAGAGAAATTACGAAGTGCAATATATGAAGACCAACAATTAAACCTTAGGATTGTTTGTTTAATTAGATAAGGAAAATTTATTGAATGGTGAATTTTAAATATGACTTTGAGATGCATGCAAATTATGACTTATGATAGCATTTTCTTAAACTTAACAAAAGATTTTCAAGTAATATCTACATGCAAGCAAGTTATTAGCAAAAAGAGTTTGAGAGCACAAATTTATTACAGCATGATTATGTGAAAAGTTGATTGCTATAGTTCGACCACTAAATTAATTCATGTAGGAGTAAATAATATCACACATGAACACAAGTAAATTTCTACTTCATGTGGACGACAAGCTAACCAATTGGACTCATAAATTTGATTCAACCTAACTAGGAACATGGTTGCTGAAAAGAATGAAGTCTGCGTTCAATTAGGTTGTCAAAACCGGCTAATAAGGGGGGAGAATGGCCCAAATTCAAAAAAAGCATGAGAGCAGCCAAATTAGCTTCCGGCTAACTAATTTGAAAGTCTCTACATGTCCAAAGAAATCACAAATTAGCCCCTAACTTCCACCATGATTGTCATCTAACCCATGCCACAATCAAGTAAGAATCAAGAAAGGAAATCAAGAGAAAATCAACCCACTCTCCACAATTCATGGCCAGCCAAGCAAGAGAGTAATTCCAAGGATTTCCAAGCTATTTTTTTGCTAACTCCCATGCTACTCCTTCACTATAAATACCACATCTCATCTCTCATTCCAATCAACATTCATTCATCCTTCATTCATTCTTCAATTTTCCATCAACTCACTTTCTTTCTCTCTTACACACATAAGCATTCCAATTTCCCTATTTCCTTTAGCTAGCATTTTCCCTTGATGAAAAATTCTCTTAGTTAGCCACCTTGAGGAGACTTTTGCAAAGGAGCAATCACGAGAATTGGAGAAAGCCACCACGATCGGTCTTCAAAAAATTATTGAAATCATTAAGAGTTTCTTCTTACATATTCTTTAATTTTGTTCTTATTAATTCACCATGTTTGCAAATTATTTTGATGTTTTTCCATTGACAATGATGACTTAATTTTGTTTTAACTGGAATGATTGCATTAATTTGATGAAGTTCATTTGATTCATGTTTATAATGTTATATGCCTCAGTTGTTCATAATTCCAATTAAAATCATTTATGTATTTCATGCATTAAAATATGTTTAAATGCATTAGAATTAGTTGACCAATCCTAACTAGGTGGTTAATAATGGAAAAAATAATTAGAAGGTGCATGCTTAATATAGATCCTAACTCAATTAAATTTAAGGTTTGTAAAAACTCGAAAGAGCTCTATTACTTTGCATAATTTTTAGGTTTATGTGATTAAATTGTTTCAAACCTAACTCACCCTGTTTCTTCACATAAATTCTAAGGAATCCTTAGTTAAATATGGACATAGATATATACATGTTTTTCTAAGTATAAGATTTCGAAAAAACTTATATTAGATTCCAAGTTAATGAATGATCGAGTTGCCATAGAATTTTTTCGGAACATTATTAAGCATGTTGAAAAATAAATTAAGTCAAGTGTTGCAATTATCCTAGCTTATTCATGTTAACGTTGTTAAACTTGTGAAATTGCTGCTAAATCATCACCTTGTATTTCATTTCATTTGCATTTAGGTTAACTTGCATTTTGTTAATTAATTTAATCTAACATCTATCACTCAAAATTATTGTGTTTTTTTCTTAAACAACTTGAGAACAGTAATTTTACAATTATCAACTTAAACAACTTGATAACAATTGTATACACCTGCACATACTGTTGCGAGCCAGACACACTTTGAAATTTTTAGACTTTGGGGTATACTGATTGCTTGGTCGCGACATCGAGTTAAATTGCATAATTCCATGAACTTGTAATCAGTGCTATGACACGGAAGTTCCATGTTGCAACATTGACTCTATTTCGGCCCATCATTTTGAATTTCAAAGTGTTCAAAATAAATTCTTGAGAAATTTAAACAAAATTAATCCCTAAACTACTCGTAAGTTTATTAAAATACAATAACGTACAAAAATTTATCTTAGTTTCTGACCACCTTTGGACGTACTAAAGTCCAGAGTGTGAATAGTACAATAAAATATAGAAAAACAAGGTAGTTTTCGCAAGTATCCGGGTCTAGCTGTAATATAGTTTCACAATGAAGTAGGTGAGTACTCCAAAGATCATACCCAATGGAGGCTAGTGCCAGATCAATTCTAACCTAAACACTAAATGATCTAATTAGTAATTTTAAATTAGTTATAGTACGAAAATATAAAATAAAGGATTTTTAGGGTTTTTATAATAACAAAGACAAAATAACATAAAAAAATAGACTTCAAGAGATAGAAAGGGAGAATAAATCAAATCTTGATTATGGGTGATTAGCTCACTTCAGTAATCTACATCAACTGTCGTTTCAAGTTCTTCATCAATCAACTAGTCGCTATAGTAGCATGATCTTTCGATCCTCTACTAACATAATAAGTTAGCAAGATATACTTAACTTTCCAACCTCACAGACCATACTGGCTTGAGGAGAATGAGTTCACAGATAGGTCATACCAATTTTCAGTTAATTTATACCTTGATGACTTTTTGGGGTTGTTCGACCTAAGGTTTGTTCCACGTTCTTCCTTTCCCAAACAGTTGATCTGTTGAGTAACCTTACAAAATAGTTAACAGATCATACCTCCACTCACTAATCCCTCATAGAAGGACTAGTTCCTCATGGCTTTCATAGACAATATAGAATTGATGTAAAGAAAAAACATGCTAATTATATCGACAAGGTAGAGTAAATGAAATAGTCTGATTGTATTAAGATTAATCGCAAATCCACAAAGTTTGAATGCTTCCACAATTCAAATCTCTTGAAATCAACAAGAACAACTAAAATAAATATAAAACCTATGAATGAAAGAAAATACTAAACTAAATTTTACATAGAGAATCTAGGCTAAAGGAATGGTGCCCACAACAAGTGACAAATTAGCCAAATTTATAGCCTTCAAGTGGCAATCATCCTTAACCCTAGGTTAGCTGATGCTCCGGAGCTTTAAGTTTGATTGTATAAGCCAAAACGCCCCTACTTTGTGTTTAATTTCCGTCACAGAGTCGATGTTTCAACACATCAGGACCCATTTCGTGGTATAGCAATTAGTATACTCCTCTTCAGCTATCTTCAGAGGTATGTCACGACATCCTTTGTCTGTGTTGTGACATCGAAAGCAGTCTTGAATTTTCTCCATTCCACTCCCTATGTTGCAGCATCAAACATCCTGCGTTAAAACATAACTACTAGTTTCAGTTTAGTACGCCTTCTAAAAGTCTCCTGCACACTCACAAAGTGCGTTAGCTCTTCCTTAGGCCTCATTCAGCCCTTAAGGTCAATGAAAGACTCAATTTGCACATTTTATTGAAGATAAATAAAACTAAGAAAACTTAACTAAAACATCACAAAAATACTTTTATTCAGGCTCCTTAAATGGGAAAACTAGTTTAATCTGCTACATCGAATTACGGTTCCCCCACACTTAAGTCATTGCTTGTCCTCAAGCAGTATAAATAAAATGTAAAAGAAAAATGATGACCCTTGAGCAAATATGATACATGTATTGACTTCGGAGCATATGACTTAGGACATGTATGGAATTCAAAAATAATAAGCACCAAAAGGGTTGCAAACACAAAAATAGTTTGGCACATCATATTGATCCTTATTCTTCCCCCTTTAGTGACCTTCACCCGCTCACTGCCTTATCTCTCCTTCTCTCACCTTCCTTGTCTCTCCAAGTATAAGAAATCATAGCATGACATAGTAACTACGGCTAGCCTATGAGTTTTTGTACACTAAGGAACAAGTTTCTCTTTTCTTTAGTGACTTTGTCACTTTCTTTTTCAGCTCATCTCACTCAAGAATGCTTTTCATTTTTCAAGAACCTTTTCTACTCAAGTTACTTTTATTTTTCTTTTTTTTCTTTTTGGATTTTTCTTGTATTCTTCACATTTCAAGCCAACCTATAGTCCCTATATAACACTAATCCTTCACATTTCACTCTATTTTTACAAACTCTACCTTAATGTATCTACTTAACCCTCAATACTTTTGGTCAAACACTTATAATTGTGTAGTGCAGGACCAAAAAAAAGGGCAACTACAAATTAACGTTTTTAGGCTTGAGGTTTGTAATGTGGTTCATTAAGAAGTATCAATAGGCTCAAAAATCAGTACTAAAGGTGATCATTAATAGGTTGGCTTTTTGGCTCTGGATGTGTCCCAAACCATGCCTTAGGTCTTCCCCAAATATCTCAACATGTAGAAATTTTGTCAACCAAATAAACTCAAATTCAACCATTTATCATTTATACTAGCATGCTCGTTTCCTTGTATTTTCTATATCATTTGGTACAGTTGATTGCTTAATGCCTATTTACAGTGCAACATATAGAACTTTAGTAGTCTAATAATCAAAAATTTAAAATCACCTATCATCATGCCAAATTTATTTGTAAACACAAGCAACCTATGTACATGCTCCTAATCAATCACTTGTATTTCTACAAGGTCAAGCACACAAAAGACAAGAAAAAATCAAAGAAATGTAAACATTGAAAACAAAACAAATTTTCACTGTTAACCCTCCACACACTTAAATTGACACATTGTCCTCAATGTGTAGCCTTTAAAAAGATAAGAAAATAAGTTACACGATTGATTGTGGTTGCTCCAGCTCCTATTGGTGGGTACTTCCTCCTTTGCTCGTATAAAGTTCAAATTGTTTGTGTCCTCATGTTAGGTTCCTACATAGAAAACATAAACACAAAATGCAACAAAAAAAATCTACTTATTAATCCTACTCCTACAAAGTCTAAATTAGATTCATTAATACAAGTCTTTCTAAATAAAAATAAAAATGCTCAATCATCCCCCTCATTATCCTAATGTGGTGATCACCTCATTTCCATCGAGCTTTTCCCTTTCTTTTGATATGTGTTCGGTGAGAGCTCCCACCCGTTGAAGGCGTATGGCGAGTTGGGCTTCGTATGACAAGCCCCTTTGGTATAGAAAATTATGGTTGAAATGTCACTTTGGATTCATCCTCCGTTCCAGGGTACTCCTGATAAGTACCTTCCTCCTCAAGATTAGCCCCCTCATTCTGATAAGACGGAGTCGATCTAAACATATATGAGGGATAATCTGAATTCTGTAATCCATTTATCTTTACAAATTCATGGTGTATCAAGCCTATTTCCTAAATCCACTAAATCATCCCATCAAGCTTCTCTTCCAAGCTCCCGCTACTTCCTCTTCAAACAATGGTCTTCTCTTTCCTTTTGAGTGATACCATGACATCCATGCTTTCTTTCTTCCTTTGGCTCCATTCCATTATTTGCTTTCGCTGAAGCTCAACATATTGAGTATATAATGTGTCACCAGTTACGCTCTTTGTTGGCTTCATGAATTATCCGTTCTCGCTCATTGGAACTTTGGCTTTTCTACATAATGCTGTCATTAAATGAGGGAAGTAAAATCTAGCTTTTTGGCTTTGCATGTAGCATTTCATTTCTCTAACAATCCACCATTCTGTACAAATCTATTTACGCTACAAAATAGCTCGAAAGACATTAACTTTAGAAATATTTAATGCAAGTGCAATCTTGGTACCAATGAATTGCATCCATATTTTGGCAACTGAAAACATGACTGCCTAATTAAAGTTTGTTGGCATCTTAATGTCTGGTCTATAGTGACAAGTCCCCCTACCTTGAGTCAAATACTTTATGACATCGTCTATATCAATATTTTGCAATCTATACAAATCAATTTCATTAATAAAATCTTTTTCATAAAAGGGGATTTCATAAAATTCACAAATATCACTAGGGTATAAGGATACTTCTTTCCCTTGAACTGTGACAACAATCACATATACTCTTATCCCATCCCATACTATCTAGTGTTTAAGGGAGGCATAGAACTCATGGACTATAAGGACCACCGCATTTTCTTTAGGAGTGACACAAAATCGCTCCCAATGATGGTATCTAACCAACATCCAAACTTTTTTGCAAAGGGCCATAGAGCATTCAAACCCTCACTCCTAAATCAACGGTCATCCTTGCAACTCAAGAAAATATTTTTCTATATTCAAATGATGAAATCGTACGAGGTTGGAAACACGAGGGGTTTCCGCAATAGAAGTTCTTTTGTTCTTACACGAAAGCATTTTATAAGCAATATTTCTAGCAAAGATATGAATAGTAATCAATGGAACAGTAGAAAAGTTTGCGAATACGTAAACCTTAACTTTGTAACTCATATGTTGTTTCTCTTTTGTTATGACCACACTCTCGAATGTAGCTTCTCTGAATTTGAAATGAAGGAATGGGACCTAGGGTTTCGGTGAGAAATAGGTATTTAAAGTTTAGAGGTTTTAGAAGAGTTGAGTGTTAGAATGGGGTTAGATTATATTAAGGGGTGTTTTATGTTTTAAAAGAGTCTTTTTAGGGTTAAAAACCAGGTATAATATGGGTTATTCCACCGAGTTGCATGAATGTGTCGGTTCGACCCCGTAAAAATTTGTAGCTATGTCTCAACACAAGGGTTCCATGTCACGACATCCCTAGCAGACTACTCATGTCGTGACATTAGGGTTCAATATCACGAGACACCTTTTAGTTTTAAAATTTTGAGAAACTGTCTTCTCTGTCACGATGTTAACCTTGTTTCCCAAATTTCCAATCTTCAAAATGCTTCAAGTGCTTGTTAGACTTGTCTTTGAACTACCTATAATACATTAACAGATCAGTTAGCTGAGTATATAATTAGTATAGTTAGTAATAATCAAACGATGGGAAGATGTTAGGTATTGCTGTCGAACTCGTCCGTTATCTCAATCATTATGCATCGAGGTGACCCTTATGATTTTTTTCTATCTGTATTAGTCCAATACCCATCAGGTCATTCTATCTGCCTGCGATTTTCTCTTTCTCTAAATTTAACTTTTCAGTCTGCTTTAATGACTGACAACTCTTTTCGTAAGTTATAACTATTAGTGATTTGCAAAGCCATATACCCACATAACTACTTTAATTGGTGTTTAGCATTCGTGCTTTGGAAAAAGATTGATGATTATGGTTCACAATTATTTTCTATAGTGTTTCTGTCCTTCTTATTGATCAAGTATGGCTTTTTAAGAGTACTTTTAAAGCGATCGGTAGAGGGATTGAGAAAAAATATTGTATTGCGCTACTAGAGTTCTACTTCTGTAGGCTTTTAAATTCATCCATCGGCTTGCAGATAATTCCATTAGATGGTTCTCATAAGAATCGAACACTTCGTAATGGCCTTAACTCAATTCTTATACACATCGATTGTTTAATTTTATTGAAACCTGCTATATGATCGTAAGTTCTATCAATATATATTTTCCCACTCTATTCAACATCTTGCAAGTTCCTGAATTTATAAACTTCTCGGTTCATCAAGTCCATGAATGCCGCTGGTGCATTAGTCAACCCAAAGGGCATAACTAGAAACTCGTAATGACCTTAACGAGTCCTAAATACCGTCTTATGCACATCGGCCTCCTTTACTCTCAACTGATGGTACCCCGATCGCAGATCAATCTTAGAGAACACAAAAGGCACTCTGAACTGGTTGAATAAGTCATCTATTCTCAGAAGTGGGTACTTATTCTTGATCGTCAACTTGTTCAACTGGCAGTAGTCGATACACATCCTCATTGTCTCATCTTACTTCTTTACAAATAAAATAGGTACTGCCCATAGAGACACACTAGGATGAATGAATCCATGATCTAACAACTCCCGAATTAGAGCCTTAAGTTTCGTCAACCTTTCGGTGCCATTCAGTAAGGGGCGATAGACACTAGAGCTGTACCAGTAATCAACTCAATAACAAACTCTACCTCTCGACTCGGAGGTAATCCCGGTAGTTCCTCTAGAAAAACATCTAGAAAATCCCTCACAGTTCTGATGTCCTTAACCGAAGAGTCCACAGAATCAGGAATACTGACGTAGGCCAAGAATGCCTCACATCCTTTGCTTACTAACTTTTATGCCACCAACATAGATATCACATTAGTCAAATAATCTCGTCATTCCCCAATCATGACTACCTCGTTATCCTCATCGATCATCAAAACAACCCTCTTTGCAGCACAATCTAGACCCACACGATGCTTAACCAGCTAGTCCAACCCAATATCAGAGCGAACTCCCCAAATGGGAGCTCTACCAGATCAGCCACAAAAACTGTCCCTTGGACCTCTAGTGGAACATCTCTATACAACTTATTTACTCAAACTGACTACCCCAATGGACTTACCACAATTACCTCACCATCAGTAACCTCGACTGGAATTCTCAATGTTTTAGAAACAGTACTAGCTACATATGAGTACATAGAGCCTATGTGTATCAGTGTAAAATAAGGTATATTAAATATTAGAAACGTACCCATAATAACGTCCAGAGCATCTCGATCCTCACGGCGACTAGCAGCATAAACCAGTGCTGGCTACTTCACCTTAGTCAGTCCAGCACCTCTGCCCTGTGCTCTCTATCATCGGCCCATGCCATTACCACCCCTGGCCTAACCTCAACCCTTAGGTGGCTGTGGTACTACCCTCGGCGGCTGTACAATCTCATTAACTGGAGCTTGCATTTGATTAGTCCTCAATGGGCAGTCCCTAACATGATGATACTCAGTAGACCCACACCTCAAACATGCTCCAGTAGCCCTCCAACAATCACCCAGATGATGTCTACCATAATGCCCAGAAAGTACCACCACAGTAGGTGCAACAGGAGGCCCAACTCTCACTGTCCCATCAGATCTGGCCTTTTTCTTAGGTCTCATCCCAGAATTTGAAGGCTCCGAATCCCACTTAGTCTTTCCCTTGTCTTGGTTTTGGCGCTCAGTACGCTTTACCTTTTTGGCAATCTTCGCCTTTTAAACTAACATAGAGAAATCCCGCTTTCTCTGAGGAGCTATCAGAAACCGCAAGCTGTCCCGGAGACCATCCTCAAACTGGACACAACGCTCATACTCTGTTGCCACCATGCCTTTCTCATAACAACTCAATCTAAGGAACTCAACCTCATACTCTACCACTGGATGATTACACTGAGTGAGATTAAGGAACTCATGCCGCCTCGCATCAATATAACTGGCCCCAACATACTTACTCTAAAAAGCCGTCTTAAACAGCCCCCTTAAGCTTTTGCTAAATAGTGAAGTCCAGGTCATCCATAATACTCTCCGTGGCCTCCATCCAATACTCAGCCATGTTCGAAGCAACTTCAGCGATACGTCTAAATAATTCAGCCTCATTGGACCGGTGTAACAACCCGATTTAGGGACTAGTAAGAATAGTGGTTTTAGAATCACTGATCCGAGGTCATAGAAAATAATTTTTCATGTTATTATTTGAGTTATAGCATGACTATATGAGTGCATAGAAATTTTGGTAAATTAAATTTAGCGATTGCATGCTTAATTTTGAAAAATGACTAAATTGCATAAAGTGCAAAAGTTCTATTTTATTAGCCAATTGAGTCAAATAGCTAGAGAACTAAAATGTAAGGGCTTTCAAAGGAAAATAGACCCTAATTCTTAAAGGTGGCTAGCCATAGGAGAAAAAAAGCATGAAAAGTCAAAATTTTGGTATGGGTTGGTATTTGATGACATAAGCAAAAACTAATAAAATAAAATAAGTGGCCATCTTCTCTATCATTTTTCATTCTCTATCGCAAGTGGAAGAAGAAAACCCCCATGGGAGCTTGAAATTTTTAGCCATCTTTCTTTATCACAAGTAAGTGATTTTAAGGTCATTTCTTGATAATTTTAGTACTTTTAGAACCCTTGTAGCATGAGCTACCTATTGGGGGGACTATTTTGCATAATGGATGAAAGTATAGGGTTTTTCCATGTGAGTATTTGTGTTGTTGCTAGATTTTTATTATAGAAAATGAAATATGGTTATGAGATAAACAATTTTTGTGAAAAGGGGTTTCCATGAAAACACCTAAAAAAGGCTATTTTGTAAAATTTGTAAAATAGGTTGTAAATGTGGGAAATAGTTGAAATTAGGAGTTGCTATAGTTATAAAGAGAATTCGCCTAAGCTTGGTAAAGGAGGAAATTTGATAAAAATCGAATTTTGAGCCTAAGGGTAAAATCATAATTTTTGTAAAGTCTAAGGGCAAAACGGTCATTTTGCCAAATTGTGAATTATAGAATGTTTTAATTAATGTAGTGATTAAATGAGTGAATTTCATCATTTTAGATCAAGAAAATTGAGATTAGGCTTAAATTAAAAAGTATGAGATTATGGACTAAAATGGAGTAATTAGTCGAAATTGCACTCAAGGCAAGTCCATGGGACTAAATAAACATGTTATTGTTAATATACTTGAAACCTATTTTGCTATGATTGTATTGAATTACATGTTTATGGGGTTATGTATGAGAAAGTGATGCCAAATGTTAATAACATTTTTCTGCTGGTTGAATACATTGGAAGTTTGATGGAATATGACATTCCATTGAAACAAGTAAGTTGGTGTGATAATAATGATATATTATTGTTATTGTTGTTATTGTTTAAAGCCTAAATGGATAAGGCTTGAAATGAGTAAATTTATATGTAAATGATACCTCATCTATTAATGTTTTTATTCATGAATGCTTTAGACGATATGTGATTGAACATTATTGACATTGGGTGAAAATGTGAGAAGTGAAGTTATGAATAAAATTCTATGAAATATTGAAAAGATGGGCTAAGTGCGATGCCATCGAAAATTATTGATAAAGATGGGCTAAGTGCAGTACCATCGAAAATTATTAATAAAAGATTGGCTAAGTGCGTTACCACCATAAATCATAAATAAAAGGTGGACTAAGTGCGTTACCACCGTAAATCATACATAAAGGTGAGCTAAGTGCGTTATCACTGGAAATTATTGATAATGGTGGGCTATGTGCGAAACCGCAGGATAATTATTGGAATTGATGAGCTAAGTGCGAATTATCTACCTTGTTTATTTATAATACCAATGAGCTAAGTGCAATTTACTGTGAAATATATTGGTGGGCTATGTGCGAAACCACCTTATAATTGCTAATATGAATGGCTATGTGCGAACCATTGAGCATGAATTATTATATTGAGATGTGTATTAGGAAATATGGTAAAGCTGCAAATGAGTAGGTTACACATGTGAGGCTGATTTTATGATGATCTGGTGATTATAGGTATATATTTACGATGTATGAAAGTGTGGTAAAATCGATTGGTGACGTGTATCCTTAAAATAGAAGCTAAAACAAAGAAAACATGAGAAAGTAAATTTGCGATAAAACAGTTTCGAAACAGTAGCAGTTATGTGATTTTGAAAAATCACCAAAAATAGTGGGAATTGAATTAGAGATTGGATGAGATATGAAATTGAAGTTTAACGAGTCTATTTTTACATAAAAGAAACTGTGCGAGCGAAAGAATCTCACAATATGAGATATTTGAAATTTAATGAGACAGGGTCAGATAGATTACAAAGTCCCCTTTTCTGAATTGGGAAAATTATTAGAAATTGTACAAAAATAATTATAGGACAAAATTTATATGTTTAGATTCCTTAAAGAGTCTTTTTCAGAAGAAACAAACGAGAACCTCATTTGAATTTTGTAAAAAGAGATAATTGATTTTTAATGAAGAGGGGTCAAAACTGTCATAATTGATTTTTAATGAAGAGGGGTCAAAACTGTCAAACCATGAAGCTAGGGTTTCTTTCAATTTCAAGCTCCAAGTAAGTGACTCCAAGCCTCGTTTTTCATGCTCTTCGTATTTTTGAAATCCTCATAGCTTAATCTAGCTATTTCTACCACTAATTTGAGCTAGGGTTCATGTTCAAAAATATACCCATCCATGACATGTAAGTAAATTGATGCCTAGTGGTAGAAAATGAAAGTTTAAAGTGTTGTATACATCTTTTTCTAAGTGATTTTCATGAGAAATCCCTAATAAGGACTAAATTGTAAAGTATGAAAATGTGTAGTAAAAGTGTGAAATTATGAGAAATGTGGGTTGTTATGAGTATATGAAAGGTTCGGCTAGGCTTGGATAGTCAAGAAATTAAGTACACTTCATTTTACGAGCCTAGGGACCATTTTGTAAATATGCAAAAGTTTAGGGGCAAAATTATAAATTTTTCCAAAGTGTCAATTATGAGCTATTTAGTCAATGTGGGTACTAAATAAATTAAATTTGTCATTTTAGATCAAGAAACACGAATCCTGGACCAAAATCAGGGAAAAAGTAAAGTTGTGGACTAAACTGAGCATTCACCTACATTTTGGACCCGAGGTAAGTTGTATGTGATAATTTAGCTTGTATGTTATATAAATTCTTTATGATGATTTTCTATGAAATTATGATATTCCATGAAGTCATGGATGTAATCTTGTATGAATTATGTACAAATTCCATAAGATTATTGATATGAATTTCTACCAAGAAACAATGAAACATGAAAGAGAAATTACATGTAAGTGAAAAAGGATATGAAGGATACCGTAATCATGTCATGAGTATTTGTAGGTCCCGTATAAGACCATGTCGAGGACATGGCATTGGCATCAAACTGAGATCCCATGTAAGACCATGTCCCAGCATCGAGATGTGATCCCCTATAAGATCATGTCTAGGACATGGCATGGGCATCCAAGACGAGGTCCTGTATGAGACCATGTTTGGGACATGGCTTCGGCACCGAGATGAGATAAGGATCCCCTGTAAGACCATGTCTAGGACATAGCATGGTCATCCTATATGAGATCTCGTGTAAGACTATGTCCGAGACATGGCGTCGGCATCAGAGTACGATCTCGTGTAAGACCATATGTGGGACATGGCATCGAAATCGATATCTGATCCCATGTAAGACCATGTTTAGGACATGGCATTGGCATCATTTCATGAGATTGACTTACGGGTATCCTTCAGTATTCTAAAAGGATCTTAAAGGAGAAAGTATCCAAGTTGATAAATTTCAAGAGAAAGATTAAAGTTTCATGTTGAGTGTTGTAGGTATATACAAGTTATGAGAAATTGAAAGTACATTGGTATGAGAAATACAGCATGAAAAGCATAAGTAAATCATATGATTGAGTAAGTCATGAGGATGAGTATGAAATTATATGAAATTCATGATAAATTATTTGAGTGATGATTCATGATTTTTGTTGCTATTTTATTCATGCAACTTACTAAGCATATATGTGCTTACTCTTTTCCTTTCCCTCTTCCATGTAGATTTGTCGAACCAGCTCGGGGATCGGTAAAGTCAGAGCTCGAAGTCACACTATCAAACCATCCATTTTGGTATAGTAAAGTTGGTTATTTTGTTGTATGGCATGTATCAGAAGTTTGATTACTTTTGATAAGTGTCCTTTTGGTGTAGCCAAAGTCATTGGCTAGTGACATTACTCATGTGGTATTGTGATAGCCTTATAAATGGGCTAATGTTGATTAAGTTATACCTTATTCAATGTGGATGAAATTCATAAGTATGCAAATTGCAAGTTCAAGTAGAGTATTGATGTATGAGAATGATGTGCATAATGGCATGTGGATACCTTAATTGTGAGTGTTTAGAGAGTATATTATGCCTTGATGTGTGATATGGAATTGACATTGTGTTTGGTCATGTTTCAAGGTGGCAAAAGGCTTGGAAAATAGCCTATTATTGTCCACACAATTAGGCATACGGGCGTGTGCCTAGGTCATGTATGACACCTGGTCAGCCTCAAAGTCGTGTCAATAGACCATGTGTCAGCTGCATCTAATTTAGATAAGTTAGTATAGAACACGGGCTGAGCACACAAACATGTGCCTTGGCCGTGTGCACCCTTAATAGTTATAGTGTTCAAGGTTAGGATACTCCACGGGATATTGGCACAGGCGTGTCTAGGCCGTATGAGGGACACATGTCATAGACACGGGCGTGTGCCCAGGCCATGTCAAAACCCTTGTAGGTTGAAATTAAAAATAAATTTGACATGGGCTAGGGACATGGGCGTGTGAGACCACACGGCCAGCCCACACGGGCATGTCCCATCCCACATGGGCGTGTGGCCCTATTTTAGGTAAAAATTTTCTAAGTGCTCAAAAGTTCTCAGATCGGTTCTAGAACGCAGTTGATGTATGTTTTGAGCCTTGTAGGCCCATGATAAGGTTATTAAGAGAAGGAATGAAAGGTTTTAAAAATGAAAAGAAATTTTATAGCTCGAGTTTACATGATTTAGTATGATTCAGCACGATAACACCTCGTACCTCCTCCCGGCGTTAGACTCGGGTAAGGGGTGTTACAGAGAAAGCAGCTTAACCTGAACATAGGTAAAAAAAACAATTATGATAGGAATACCTGAAGATCATGTTGTAAGAATTGGTGGAAGCATATTGATAAATTGCTTATCATTTTCATATGGACTTACTATGCGTGAAGCTTACTCCATCCTTTCTATTTCTTTTAGCTTTGTCAGGTTAGCTCAGGGTTGGAGATTGTCGAAGGGAGCATCACACTATCAAGTCATTACCTTTGGAATAACGAAGCATATGTTAAAAATTTTCAAGTGAATGGCATGTATAAGGATCTAGTTTTATGGCATGTGTTATTATGATTTTGGCCAAACGTATTGGCTTATATTAAGTTATATGTGTATGGCCATAAGATGTGGCTCATATTAATTACGGTTTGTAAATCTGGCTATTCACGTTATGTCTAATGTTTATGATGTGATTATGTTTGGCTGTCATGCATGATTGGTATATATGAATATGTTGGAATGCCAATTTATGGCTATTGGTTGTGTATGAAAGTCTTGGTATGTTTGATTATGCATTTGGTCTTGTTTCAGGGTAGCAAAAAGGCTTGGTAAATAGCCTTGTCCACACGGGTAGACACACGGGCGTGTATCTAGGCCGTGTGTGACACACGGTCCTCCCCACAGGTGTGTAGTTTGGCCGTGTGTCCCCTGTACCTTGAATTTGTTTAATTAAATGCCTAGTAGTAAACACACGAGCTGAGACACGGCCGTGTGTCTCAACCGTGTAGGGGACACGGCCAAGCACACAGGCGTGTGCCACGGTCGTGTGTTTGCTAACATCAGAAATAGGATGTCAAGGTTTTTGCACACGGGCCTTGACACAGGCATGTCATGGCCGTGTGAGGGACACCGACAGAGCACACAGGTGTGTGCCAGGCCGTGTGAAAACCCTTGTAGGTTTGATGTTGGAAAATAAATCCACATGGACCAGGGGCACGGGCGTGTCCCTGTTTTTAATAGTTTTTGAAGGAATTTTCCTAAGTATTCAAAATGGTCCTGGTTTGTTTCCAAGTCATGTTTTAGGCCTCGTAGGCCCATAGGAAGGTCTGTGGGATAATTTTTGAAAAAATTTTAAATTGGGATGCATTTCGTTGGCTTAAATTCAAATGATTGCATGAGTATTACTAAGATAATGCCTCGTACCCTATCCCATCGTCGGACACGGGTAAAGGATGTGAAATTTAGTGGTATCAAAGCTATGGTTTAGTCGATTCTCAGACTAACGTAGCACGTGTAAGAGTCTAGCTATACATGCCACAAATTGATGATAATGTGATGTCTCTTGACGCGAATAAGAACTATCTTGTTTAGATAAAGGTACTCTCCAACCGAGCTACACCAGATCACGGAGATGGTGATACTAAAGTATTCAAATAAAGTGCAGTTATGAGGAGTTGAAACTTGGAAAGGTACGAACAAAAATTCGTGAAATGTATATGTACATATTTGTGATATGAGAAACATGAAATAGAATGTGTACATGGCATAATGAGCTTATGTATGACTGATTGACAATTCCATGGTGTATATGATTGATTTGTTTGAGTGAATACATGTGTTTAGATAACTTACTAAAAATATAGGTGGAATGAATGTTCATGTATACTTATTTGAATAAATATGGTTGGCAAGTTCACATAGTCTGAGTATAAGTGTTAATTACTTGGATTGATCTACATGTTTGTAATGATATCCATACGATGATATACGAAATGAAAGTATAGATTGGAATATACTTATCCATGTTTGTTGGCCCTCGTATGATGTTATGTACATGACTTATTTGATTAAATGAATGAAATAAGTAAAGTTATTCAGAATTCGTAGAGTGCATGCATAAGTGTACTTGTTTAAATGAGATAACTGGAAAGTTAGCGTAAAACAAATATGAATGTCAGTTGTCTGAAATGAATGATATGATTTTGATGATGCTGCTATGATGATGAAGGCTGTGTCACATGTGTATGTAGATGAGAGACGAGTTAAGAACCTTACGACCTCACCCTCCCCCTTACCAAAGTGGTGTTTTATAATGGAATTTCCCGAGATTTATGTTGAATAAGTTTCCAGGTGAGAAACCAAAGAGTTTGGTGATAGAATGGTTATAAGCATGATTAAAGATGGAAAATGGGTTGATAAGTACAGACAGAGCTAGAAAGATATCAAATTGACCAAAAAGATTGTTTAATTTTCGCAATATCGCAGTTAGTGAAAAAGGTTAATTTTGGTAAAACGATCTATCTTGGTATGATGTCAAAAAATGTATTAACTAAAATTACTTCATAAGCTTATCTCCTTTAGTGAAAAGAATAACATGGAATTCTTGACGCAGAAAATAGTTAAAAGAATAGGGTTTGAAATATGAGATGCCTGAGTATGGTAAATACAGTGAACAAGTTATGACTACCTCTCTTGAGAAATTATATGAGATCATTTGTTCTAGAAGTGTTATTGTGGCTATCTAAAATTCTAATGAATTTGGATATTATGGGAATGTTATCTGATCTTAATGTTAGACAAAGATATTGTCAGTCCGATTGGTTTATGATCTGCATGGTCCTATTTCTTTCTGATATGATGTTACATTCCGTCTATTGGGAATTGAAGAGAAAATGCATATAATATTATGATTTTGTCTTTTCCAATTTTTATTCTGTCTGATATATATATATACACCTATGGGAAGTATATCGTTCTTGTCGTAAGTGTTTCAAGGGGGTTGGAACGATGTTTTTCTAGATTTCTTTATTTTGGGTTCCTCTATCCTGGTTTCCTTGTCATTTTTATTTCGTAAATTGTAAATTACGGCTCATGTCCAAAATGTGTTCTTCAGCTTGTGATAATTACATCAAGTATGACTATGCTCCTAATTGGATCATGGTGATGTAGTGATTTTAGTTGTTGGATTTCTCTAATTTCCGTGTAAGGATTTGACATTGGTGAAAGCGTAAGTAATGAAAATACGAGTCTTAATTTGTATGATGGAATTCTTTTCTCAAGTTAATTGAAATTAATGTCTTCAATTGAAATATCTGTGTTACTTGAGCTAATATAATTGAAATGATCTTTGATTAACATGATGAGCACATTTTGAATGATTACATGTTGAATCATTCTATCATTGGAGGAGAGGATTTCTTGAAATGTTAATTATTGATGATTTAGACTGATTAGATTTTCCAATCTGTGCAGATTATCCGTTTGAAAGGTTGAATGAGATATTCATGTCTAAGAATAAGATTTCATTCCCTTATGGGTAACAGACAGATAGTCTGAATGAATAATGTACATTTCTTAGAAAACTCTAGTACGATTTAAGTTGTCGGGGGTGGTAAAATTTTCGTATCAAGAATTTAAAGAATTATTTCATATTAGCAAAGTTTGGACAAATGGGAATATTGTTAACCGAAGCATTTGAACTGGTCTAGTCTGCAAGGCAGAGACTTCTTGATTTTCGATGGAGTGTTGTTGTATGAATTATGATGTGCCTTAAGAAAATAAGACAAAAGGATAGCTTAAAACATTTGATGTCACAGAAAGATCTGAGTTGGGATAGTGTAGCCGACTTGAATTACTAAAAGATGATAAGTTAGTTATTGAATGATCTTTGAGGAAGCAAATTGTGGTTACAAGTGTTTGGATAGAAGATTCATAACTTATTCAAAAATTGCGCAAGAATACCTACAGAAATAGTGTGATAGTAATTGAGTCTGGAACTCGACATTCCTAATCTTGGTGTACGAATAGTTAAAAAGTTAGTCGGGTTAAAGTCGATCATTAGGTTTTACCAGAGCTATCTCCGCCAGTGTTGATGTTAGAAAGCAAATGATGAATTGGAGAGATGAGTATAAAAACTTCAGCTTGGGCGAAAGTTCTGTGACAATGATTATGAGAAAGAGAAGTTATGTAAGAACCAAACCACTTTCCTGGTAAGATTTTCGGGGACGAAAATCCCAAGGGGAGAATTATAATAGCCCGATTTAGGAGCTAGTTAGAATAGTGGTTCCAGAATCACTAATCTGAGGTCAGAGAAAATAATTTTTAATGTTATTATTTGAGTTATAGCACGACTATATGAGTGCACGAAATTTTTGGTAAATTAATTTTAGCGATTGCATGCTTAATTTTGAAAAAGGACTAAATCGCATAAAGTGCGAAAGTTCTATTTTATTAGCCAATTGAGTCAAATAGCTAGAGAACTAAAATGTGAGGGCTTTCAAGGGAAAATATACCCTTATTCTTAAAGGTGGTTGACCATAGGAGACAAAAAGCATGAAAAGTCAAAATTTTGGTATGCGTTGGTTTGTGATGACATAAGCAAAAGCTAATAAAATAAAATAAGTGGCCATCTTCTCTCTCATTTTTCATTCTCTGCTGAAAATGGAAGAAGAAATTTTAAGGTCATTTCTTGATAATTTTAATACTTTTGGAACCCTTGTAGCATAAGCTACCTATTAGGGGGACTATTTTGCATAATGGATGAAAGTATAGGGTTTTTCCATGTGAGTATTTGTTGTTTTCTGGATTTTTATGGTAGAAAATGAAATATGGTTATGAGACAAAAAAATTTTGTGAAAAGGGGTTTTCATGAAAACACCCAAAAAGGGCTATTTTGTAAAGTTTGTAAAATAAGTTGTAAATGTGTAAAATAGTTGAAATTGTGAGTTTCTATAGTTATAAAGAGAATTCGGATAACCTTGGTAAAGGAGGAAATTTTATAAAAATTGAATTTCGAGCCTAAGGGAAAAATCATAATTTTTCTAAAGTCTAAGGGCAAAACGGTCATTTTGCCAAATTGTGAATTATAGAATGTTTTAATTAATGTAGTGATTAAATGAGTGAATTTCATCATGTTAGATCAAGAAAATCAAGATTGGGCTTAAATCGTAAAGTACGAGATTATGGACTAAAATGGAGTAATTAGTCGAAATTAAATTCAAGGTAAGTCCATGTGACTAAATAAACATGTTATTGTTAATATACTTGAAATCTATTTTGCTATGATTGTATTGAATTACATGTTGATGGGGTTATGTATGAGAAAGTGATGCCAAATGTTAATAACATTTTTGTGATGGTTGAGTACATTAGAAGTTTGATGGAATATGACATTCCTTTAAAACAAGTAAGTTGGTGTGATAATAATGATGTATTATTGTTGTTGTTGTTATTGTTTAAAGCCTAAAGGATAAGGCTTAAAATGAGTAAATTTATATGTAAATGATACCTCCTCTATTAATGTTTTTATTCATGAATGCTTTAGAGTGATTGAAAATTATTGACATTGGGTGAAAATGTGAGAAGTGAAGTTATGAATAAAGTTCTATGAAATATTGAAAAGATAAGCTAACTGCAATACCATCGAAAGTTATTGATAAAGATGGGCTAAGTGCGATACCATCGAAAATTATTAATAAAAGGTGGGCTAAGTGCGTTACCACCATAAATCATAAATAAAAGGTGGACTAAGTGCGTTACCATCGCAAATCACACATAAAGGTGAGCTAAGTGCATTATCACCGGAAATTATTGATCATGGAGAGCTATGTGCGAAACCACAGGATAATTATTGAAATTCATGAGCTATGTGCAAATTATCCACCTTGTTGATTTATAATACCAATGAGCTAAGTACAATTTATTGTGAAATATCAATATTGGTGGGCTATGTGCGAAACCACCTTATAATTGCTAATATGAATGGCTATGTGTGAACCATTGAGCATGAAATATTATATTGAGGTGTGTATTGAGAAATATGGTAAAGCTACAAATGAGTAGGTTACACATGTGAGGATCATTTTTTGATGACCTGGTGATTATAGGTCTATATTTACGATGTATAAAAGTGTGGTAAAATCGATCGATGACATGTATGCTTAAAATAGAAGCTAAAACAAAGAAAGTATGAGAAAGTAAATTTGCGATAAAATAGTTTCGAGACAGCAACAGTTACGTGATTTTGAAAAATTACCAAAAATGGTAGGAATTGAACTAGAGATTGGATGAGATATGAAATTAAATTTTAACGAGTCTATTTTTACATAAAAGAAACGGTGTGAGCAAAAGAATCTCACAACATGAGATATTTGAAATTTAGTGAGACAGGGTCAGATAGACTATGAAGTCCCCTATCCCAGCATCAGACACGGGTAAGGGGTGTTACAACTGGAGTCATTTTGTAACCGACCCATGGCCCATAGATCCAGTATTGGCCCTTGCGACCCTCTCCAAAATTTGTAGCATGGCTTGGAACAGTGCGTCGTCCCCAGCCACACGATCATGAGACCCTGGCCTAGTCTCGGTAACAGGTGACATCGACGTCTCGCTAGTGTCCAGGTTCGAAATAGTGTCTGATGCTAAGGACTCAGCTCGAGCCCCTCTACAGCCTCTACCTTGCCCTCTAGTACCCCATCCACGAGTACCACGTGTGCTCATCGTGAATTTTGATTTATCTGGTATTAACAGTTTTATGCGTTATTTAATAGTTTCGATATTTATTAAAAATATTTTATGCAGAACAGTATTAGAGTTTCAAAGTTAGTTATCGTGAGTAATAGTCTCACTACAGTTTTGCAGTTTGCACTACCTAGAGTGTTTCAGTAGAGTTTACTACCTATAGTAGTTTCATAGCATACTAGCAGTATTCTCAGAAAAATCCAAACAGAGTTTCAGAATGACTAATCACATTTCAGATAAACTTGATCAAAGTTTCAGAACATTTACAAGATCGGCGCTGGAGACTCGGTGTACCACATACTTAGTCCAAAAGTATTTCAGATCATTTTAAAATCATTTCTTTAAAACCAAGTTTAAAACATAAATTCACAGCCGAGTTTTGCAACCTGACACTGATACCACTAAATACAACACCCCAAACCCAGCCTAAACGTTATGGCCGAATCTGAAGATGCCACATAAGAGTGTTTTTGAAAACGCATTGATCTTAAAACCGTTCCAGTTATTATCTTTTACTTAGTTTGGGAAAATATGTACTGATTGATTTACTTTATGATATTTCTGTTGTGCAGAAGCTTTTAAAACTATAAAATTTTCGAAGCCGTTTTTATTTAAGAAAACTCTTAGTTTATTTTAAGAAATCGTACTTGGTTGCATTGCAATTTATAAATCCACAAATAACAGTTCAAAATCCACAAATTAAAACCAAGAGTCCAAGTCCAAAAATTACAGAAATACTCTCAAAATAATGAATAAAGCAACAAAGGCATTAAAATCATAAACAGAAGTGTATGTGGTCGTGGTCACCGTCGAGTCCTCTACTGTACTGATCCGCCTACTGTTGGGGATTACCTGAATAGATAAAATAGATAAAGGGTGAGTTTTCACAAACTCAGTGTGTAAATCCCCACAAACAACATGCATACAGGCATATATCAGAATACAGTTATAATTTATTTATAATTCGACCCTGAGCCATTTACAGAATCGGTGTGGGCCTTAGCCCACTTAGAAACAAAATCAAATACAAACTTGGCCTTAGCTAATCTCAGACATAACATGCATAACAGATTAGAATAATAGAATCATGCCTACCAACCCTACACACCAACTCTGTCCAACCCAACAAACCATGGTGGATAAAATCGACCCACCCATCCCAACACACCAAATAGGGGATAAAATCCACCCTTCCATCCTTACACACCATATAGTACCGAAATGCGGCACAAATCAGAAATATGCAGCTTAGCTGCCAGATAACAGGCTTTAAAAGCCTTTCAGATATTTCCTTCAACTTCAACAATCCCACCTTGATGCAGTGCATCATAAAAATGTGGCATGCTATAATGCAGGTTAATAGACATACATTTATAATCAGAACAATACTGATATACATGCTATGGGTAACATGCTAATACATACATCAAAATCAGATTATAGAATCAGGGGTCTAAGTAATGCTTATCAACCCTACGACAGGTCACAGTCGACTCGGGCGACTTGTGCAACCTTACAGTTCATTCTTAAAAAATAGGTTCACATGCTCATGTGGCCTGCCCATGTGGGCGCATGATAAACCGTAAATTATACATATTTTTACCTCATACTTAGCAAATTTATGGATGAAATATTCCTTGATTTGTGGAATTTGATGCTCCTAAATCTTTAATTTTATGTTTTATACTTAGGTGAGCTTAGGGAAGTGAAAAGAACAAGAAACAGGCCGAAAATGGAGAAAATGGGCCACAGCAAGGAATCAACACGGCCTGGAGTTCACCACACGGGCGTGTCACACGGCCATGCCACTTTAACAGGCTTGAACACGGCCTCGACTCGACTTACACGGGCGTGGCACGCGGGCGTATCCCTGTGATGAGGAAGTTCAATTTCACGAGGAAAAAGCTACTTAGGGGCTAAGAAAGACTTTCCAAACTCTATATAAAGACCCAATGAGGCAACTATAATGGGGCACATTATCACCCTCGCTAAGTGCATTATTCCCACCAAGGGTACAGCCTTCCTACCGAGACGGAGAGCTAAAGGCAAGGAATTACTCGAAGGAAAGCCGATTGAACCATCTCAAAAGCCAGAATCTACATCCAGACAGAAGATCTCCCTCCAATCATTTCAAGAGTTTTGGGTTTTCTTATGTTTTGTTATTTTATTTATTCTGAGATGTTTCTTTTTATAATTATGAACTAAAACCCCAAATATCTAAGGGGGATGAAACCTAAGACGGATCTTGTTATTATTATCTGAACTATATGATAAATATTTGACTTGTTCTTAATTGTGTTTTTAATTCTTGAATTGATATTTCTGGATATTAATTTAAGTCGAATGTGCTTAGGTAGAGGAGCAAAAGTCCCTATTTAAGAGTAGATCCAACACAATTAAGCGGAGTTGATCGCAATCCTAGACATAGGACGACGAAAATCTGTCAGATTAGAGTCAAATCTAATATGGGGATCCATAGAACGAGTTAATGCAAGACTAGGGGTTTTAATTAGAAAGATATTTCAATTAATCAACCTAGGATTAGTTGTTCTTATCCTCGGCGAAGGTATTAACATAATTTAGGGATCTCTACGGATCAAGTCGAATGAAGAAATCGTCTAGTTTAGAGTTAGATAACAAGTAAACTCTAGGTGGATTCTTCCTTAGGTATTGTCCTTATCAATCAGTTTTCCCAAAGTAATTTTCACAATTTACTCTTTGTCGTTTCTTTAGTTTAGTTTAGAATAGTTTACAACCAAATCTCTTTTATTTCTTAGGCTAGATAATAGGAAGAAAGTCATTACTAGTACTTTTAGTTCCTTGGATTCGATATTCCAGTCTTGCCACTAGCTATACTACTACTCGATAGGTGCGCTTGCCTTTTATCGTGATAATAGTTAGTCTTTTAGGTACGATCAATTTATTACTTCATCACATCACAAGAGATCAAGTTTTTGGCACCGTTGTCGGGGAACTAAGATATTACGAACACTCAATTCCTATTACTTTAGCCATTTTTACTTTTATTGCAATTTATTTTATTTTCTTTTAGGTTTTTATTTACTAAAATTTTCTTTTTACTTTTCTCTTCCAAGTGCCTCTAGTTTATGATGAGAAGAAACCCAAGAGGACCATTGTTGTTTGAGGATAATTTAGAAGCCACAATTCGTAGAACTCGCAGAGAGATAAGAAGAAGCTTGCGATATCTAGAACAAGGAGAAGAAGAAGAACCTGAACCTAATGAACAGATGGAGGCAAATCTAGATAATCAGCTACCTCCTGTAGTAGCCGCAAATCTTATTGAGCAAAATCTTTTCCTCGTACTATGTACGATTATGTTAAACCTAATTTGGCTAGTACTGAATCCAGTATTGTTATGCCTACTATTGCTGCAAATAATTTTGAACTGAAACCTAACACTATTCAGATGATATAACAGTTTGTTCAGTTGATGGTTTGCAGGATGAAGATCCTAACGCTCATTTAGCCAAGTTTTTGGAATTATGCGATGCATTTAAAATAAATGGTGTTTCTAATGATGCCATTCGTCTTCGGCTATTCACATTCTCCTTGAGGAATAAAGCTAAACAGTGGTTAAATTCTTTACCACGAGGGTCTATCTCTACATGGGAACAAACGACCGAAAAATTTTTACTCAAATATTTTTCGCCGGCTAAAACGGCTAAATTAAGGAACGATATCTCTTCTTTTGTGCAGATGGATTTAGAAACACTTTACGATGCTTGGAAGAGATACAAAGATTTATTGAAAAGGTGCCCTCACCATGGGTAACCCTTATGGTTACAAGTTCAAACCTTCCACAATGGTTTGAACCCTTCAACGAGGCAGATGATCGATGCAACCACCGGTGGAACAATCAATAAAAAAATGCCAGAAGCAGTTTACGAGTTTATAGAGGAAATGTCACTGAACAATTATCAGTGGCAAGTCATGAGAACAAAGCCACACAAAGTTGCAGGGGTTTTTAATGTTGATGCGGTCACCATGCTTTCTAATCAGGTAGGGCTTTTAAACAAAAAGATTGATGGTTTAGTTGGTTTTATGCAGGTACACTCAGTGATTCAATGTGACTCAATCCAAGAAAACATGAGCAATTTTAAGTACTCCGCCTATGGATATGGCATGGAAACCGAGCAAGCCAACTATATGGGTAATAATCCTAGATCTCAAAATAACCCTTATAATAATACTTACAATGCAGGTTGGAGGAATCACCCCAATTTCTCATGGGGAGGACAAGGCAATCAAGGAAATCAAAGACCACCATCTCCTCCGGGATTTCAGCAACCACCATACGAGCAAGAGAAAAAGCTGAACTTTGAGGAGATGCTCACGAAATTTATCTATGTGTCAGAAACCCGCTTCCAGAACACCGAGACAGCACTTAAGAACCAGCAAGCATCCATTCAAGGACTTGAAACTCAAATAGGCCAGCTCACTAAGCTAATTTCTGAAAGATCACCAAGCAACACAGAGGTTAAATTTAAGGAGCACATTAAAGCAGTTACACTAAGGAGCAGGAAAACACTAGCCGGACCTAAAAAGGAGGTAGTACAAGAACATGACAAGGAAAACATTGAGGAAACCGAGCCCAAAGAAAACACCCCACCAGTACTCAAAGAATACAAAACACTCATCCCATACCCAGCAAAATTGAAGAAAGACCGCATGGACGCTCAATTCGGTAAATTTCTTAAACTTTTTAAATAATTACATATTAACTTACCTTTTTTTGAAGCTATTTCATAGATGCCCACATATGCAAAATTTTTTAAAGAACTTCTAACAAACAAAAGGAAGTATGAAGAGTTATCCACAGTGGAACTTAATGAAGAATGTTCAGCGATCCTCCAGAATAAACTCCCAACCAAATTGAAAGATCCAGGAAGTTTTACCATTCCCTGTTTGATTGGTAATTTAAATATTGAAAAGGCATTAGTAGATTTAGGTGCCAGCATTAATGTAATGCCCTATAATTTGTTCAAGCAACTAGGACTAGGGGAACCAAAACCCACTAGGATGAGTATTCAATTAGCTGATAGATCTGTTAAATATCCTAGGGGTATCATTGAAGATGTATTAGTTAAGGTGGATAAATTTATATTCCCTATTCATTTTGTTGTGTTAGACATGGATGAGGATGTTGAGGTACCATTAATCTTACGACGACCATTTTTAGCTACTACCAGAGCTGTTATTGATGTGGGAGATGGAAAACTTGTGGTTAGGGTAGGGGATGAAGAAATTGTGTTTAAAATCTCTGATGCCATGCAATTTTCTAGGGAACAAGATGATTCCTGTTATTTTATTGATTCCATTGATCATTCTGTTCAAGATTCTTTTTAGGGAATCACTCTTAAAGAAACGTTAGAACTGTGTCTCGTTCAAGGTGGGGGAGAAGATGAAATTACCACTAAGATGAAAAAGGTAATAACTGAGGTAAACTCCAACGAATCTTCCCCAAGACAAATAGATTATGAAGGCATTGAAACTAAGGATGAACTAAGACAAAAACCCTCTATTGACGAACCTCCCAAACTAGATCTCAAACAATTACTCAAACACTTAGAATATGCATTTTTGAGAGACAATTCTACACTACCAGTCATTATTGCTTCAAACTTGCAACCTAAGGAAAAAGAGGAATTAATTCAAGTGTTAAAAAGCATAAAAGAGCCATAGCTTGGAAAATTTCTGACATCAAAGGAATCAGTCCTTCCTTTTGCACCCACAAAATTTTGATGGAGGATGAATACAAACCATATGTGCAAGCTCAAAGAAGACTGAACCCCAACATGAAGGAAGTGGTCAAAACCGAGGTAATTAAACTTTTAGATGCTGGAATTATTGATCCTATTTCTGACAGTGCTTGGGTAAGTCTTGTGCAGGTTGTTTTTAAGAAAGGTGGCATGACTGTTGTTGCCAATGAAAAGAATGAATTAATCCCTACAAGAACTGGCACAGGTTGGAGGGTTTGTATCGATTACAGGAAATTGAAGGATGCCACGAGAAAGGATCACTTCCCCTTACCTTTCATTGATTAGATGTTAGAAAGACTATCAGGACATATGTACTACTATTTTTTGGATGGATTTTCTGGCTATTTCCAAATTCCGATAGCTCCTGAAGATCAAGAGAAGACGACATTCACTTGTCCATACAGTACGTTTGTTTATCGTAGAATGCCTTTTGGATTATGTAATGCTCCTGCTACTTTTTTGCATTACATGCTAACAATCTTTAACGAGCTCGTGGAGGACATCATGGAGGTATTCATGGATGATTTCTCGGTATTCGGTAACTCTTTCCAACTTTGCCTCAAAAATTTAGAATGAGTCTTAATAAGATGTGAAGAAACAAATCTTGTTCTCAATTGGGAAAAATGCCATTTTATGGTACGAGAATGTATTGTGCTAGGACACAAAATTTCTAGTAAAGGGATAGAAGTAGATAAAGCAAAAATTGAGACCATTGAAAAACTACCTCCCCTTAGTTCAATTAAGGCAATTAGAAGCTTTTTAGGACATGCTGGTTTTTATAGAAAATTCATTAAAGACTTTTCTAAAATAGCTTAGCCATTAACGAAATTACTAAAAAATGACGTACCTTTCAATTTTGATCAAGAATGTTTAGAGGCATTTAACACTCTCAAAGAGAAACTCACCAATGCTCCAATTATAATTGCACCTGATTGGAATTTACCTTTTAAGCTAATGTGTGATGCAAGTGATTTTGCAGTAGGTGCAGTTCTTGGATAGTGAAGAGACAAGCATGTTCAACCAATCTACTATGCTAGCAAAACTCTAACAGCAGCACAAGAGAACTACACTACCACAGAAAAAGAATTGCTAGCTGTGGTTTTTGCGTTTGACAAATTTAGACTATATCTAATATTGTCTTAAAGTCATCATTTTTACTGATCATTCAGCTCTTCGTTATCTTTTAACTAAATCCGATGCAAAGCCTCGACTAATAAGATGGATTCTACTGTTGCAGGAATTTGATTTGGAAATCCAAGACAAGAAAGGAGCTGAAAACTTAGCAGCAGATCACCTTTCCAGGCTTGAGAATCCACATCTCAAAGAACTTGATGAAGCTGAAATAAACGACTCGTTCCCTGAAGAGCAACACTTAGTCATATTTGCTTCTGAGGTACCTTGGTTTGCTGATATTGCAAATCACTTAGCTGCTAACATAACACCAAAAGGGTTGACACATCAACAAAAGAAGCGATTCTTTACTAATGTGAAAAACTATTTCTGGGAAAACCCTTTTTTTTTTTCGTATTTGTGTAGGCCAAGTCATTCGAAGATGTGTTACAAAGACTGAAGCCAGCAAAATCTTGGAATACTGCCATTCAGGACCAACAAGAGGACATTACAATGGAACTAAGACCGCCCATAAAATACTTGAATCAGGTTTTTATTGGCCCTTATTATTTAAAGATGCCAACATGTATGTTACTTCTTGTGACAAATGTCAACAAACAGGTAATATCTCTAAACGTGATGAAATGCCTCAAACATATATGCTTGAATGTGAAATATTCGATGTATGGGGCATCGATTTCATGGGTCCATTCTCTAGCTCATTCAGAAATAAATACATCTTAGTAGCAGTCGATTACGTGTCTAAATGGGTAGAAGCCCAAGCCTTACCTACTAATGATGCTAGAATGGTAGTAAGATATCTTAAAAAACTTTTTTCTCGATTTGGAACACCGAGAGAAATTATTAGTGATAGGGGAACTCATTTCTGCAATACTCAGTTTGAGAAAGTTTTACGAAAGTATGGAGTATACCATAGAACAGCTACCCCTTACCACCCTCAAACCAATGGACAAGTTGAAGTAGATAATAGAGAGCTAAAACGTATATTAGAGAAAACCATACAAGTAAATAGAAAAGATTGGGCCATGAAAGTAGATGACACTTTATGGGCTTATAGAACTACCTTCAAAACTCCCACAGGAACATCGCCTTATAGACTCGTTTATGGGAAAAGTTGTCATTTACCCTTTGAGCTAGAGCATAAAGCATTTTGGGCTATTACATTTTTAAACCTCACCCCTGATCTTGCAGATGACAAGTGACTCATGCAGCTAAATGAGTTGGATGAATGGCGTTACAATGCATATAAAAACTCACGCTTAAACAAGGAAAACACAAAGCAATGCCATGATGCTCGTCTGAAGCAACATAAATAGTTTAAACCTGGCGATCTTGTTTTCCTTTACAACTCAAGGCTTAAATTATTCCCTGGAAAGCTAAAATCGAGATGGTCAGGCTCATTCATAGTCCAAAGTGTTCTTCCGTACGGCACAATTGAGGTAACACATCCAACTCAAGGCACTTTCAAGGTAAATGATCATCGACTCAAACTATATTATGGTGACGACTTTAAGAATGATAAAGAGGAGCTTAGGCTCCACAATCCCTCATAAAGGTGCAGGTAAGGTAAGTCGAGCTTAGACTTTAAAATAAACGCTTCTCGCGAGGTAACCCGAGCACTAATAATTTTTTATTTTCTTAAATTCATAACTAACTCCGTAAAATGTAGATTTCCTAGAACCGCACGACCAGGCACACAGGCAAACAGGGTCGTGCGATACGGCCGTGGCTAAACCTGTCAACTCATACACAGGCGTGTGAGCCCAGACATGGCCGTAGGAGAAGCGAACACCAGAAGACACGACCGTGTTATATGGCCGTGGGTCTCAACACGCCCGTGCTAATAAGCCGTGGGCAAAACTGAAAAATCAACATGGGCGTAGGACACGCCCGTGCCGACCAACCGTGGTTACACCAAAAAGTCCACGAAACACACGGGCCAACCCAATGGCACATGGGCATGCGCCATGGCTGTAGGGCTAAATCCCTATTATTTAATTTCAATTTTCATTCTCTTTATTTTATATTTCTCCATTTTTCCTTTTATTTTTGCACTCCGATTTTTATCGAATAATACTTGAATTTTACACATAGTTGTGCTTATTCTCTTCAGTCACCTAGAATCATGAACTTCAAATAGCCATTTCTCCAATTCAGCTTTAACTACTCAAGGAATTCATCCTATATTCAGGAAGTTTCACTTCTCTCCCTATCTTATGATTTAATGCTTCTATTGCTACTAACTTTATCTTTGTACATTGCCTTTATCTTTGTACATTGAGGGCAATATACATCTTAAGTGTGGGGGGGGATTCACTTTCATTCTTTGTATTATCCTTGAACCCTTGAAAATTTTTGCCACTAACTTGTTGCATTGTTCTCAAATCCGAAATTCTCACTTTCACTCTCTGCATTATTCTCAATCCTCTATTAAAATGAATTCTGATTGATTTATGATTTTTATTGATATGTTGAGAATTAAGACATAGGTAGTTATGCTTTGATCATTCAAACTTTAAGACATTAGAGAATCAAGCATGATAAGTTGAAATTTTTGAGAATGTAAATTTTTCTAGGTTGTTTTCCCCAATTTTAAGTGTTATCTTGAAATTCACAGGATTGACATCAAAAGCCATAATTCTGGTGAGATTTTTTAGCCTTTTAAGCATACATCCTTTCGTGCTCACTTTTATTGTTGCTTTGAGTGAGTCGATACTGATTTGTTATTCTAGAACTTGCTTCGTTTATAAATGTCGAGACCACATCATTGATTTGATATACCGAAAAGATAAAGGCACTTAGGATTTAACCACTTACTCCATAAAAACCTACCTTCATAAATTAACCCCTAGTAAACCCCATTGAGCCTAACAAACCATCCGTTGACTTACCTTCAATATTAACCTATAACCCATTTTTTGTTGAATTCCCTTCAATTATTTTGATCCTGATTTTTGTCGAGATTTGAGTTGAATAATTATCTAGCTTTGTTCTCTTTTTCAGTTGTAAAGTTTATAAATATTCAATTTGTTTTCTAAAAAAATGTATATTTCAGTTGTAATTCAATATTTTGCATATTTCCATGTAGTTTTTAAGCTCTTGCTCTTAAACAATGTCATCCAAAAGGCTTTATTCTAGGAATATGTTTCGGTGATAGAGATTTTTCTAGTTAGATGATTTTTCAATTCAATCTCGATTCTAACCATCTTTTTCAGCTTGTGACCACACCCCTAACCAAGGCCACATTACAACCCTTGAAAGACCTTCTGATCGATGTATCATGTCAATACATAATGGTGGAGATTTGATTTTCCTACAAGCTTATGGTAATAACTTTTCAGGATTGACTAATGAGTGCTTAATTTTTGAACCCTAAACATTTCGAGTGGATAAAGTGAATCTTTAGTAAGGATGTCAACTCTTAATGATTTTGAGTTTAAGGTAATTACCTAAAAGAAGGGAGGAAACCTATGTTTCTATGATAAAATTTTCAACTTAGACTGTTTGAGACTTTAATTTCCTTTTGGTTAAATTCTCAAGGTATGATTACTTGTGGATTAGTTTGAAACTTTATTGATAAGGATTATAAGTTGAGAGGAATTGTTTTTAATGGTGAATTGAGATTTTGCTTGAGGACAAGCAAAGGCTTAAGTGTGGGGGTATTTGATAAACCGTAAATTATACATATTTTTACCTCATACTTAGCATATTTATGGATGAATTATTCCTTGATTTGTGGAATTTGATGCTCCTAAACATTTAATTTCATGTTTTATACTCGGGTGAGCTTAGGGAATTGAAAAGAACAAGAAACGGGCTGAAAACAGAGAAAATGGGCCAAAGTAAGGAATCAACACGGCCTGGAGTTCACCACACGGGCGTGTCACACAGCCGTGCCACTTTAACAGGTTTGAACACGACCTAGACTCGACTTACACGGGCGTGTCCTTGTCGTGAAGAAGTTCAATTTCACGAGGAAAAAGCTACTTAGAGGCTAAGAAAGACTCTCTAAACTCTATATAAAGACCCTAGGAGGCAACTATAAGGGGGTACATTACCACCCTCGCTAAGTTCATTATTCCCACCAAGGGTACAGCCTTTCCGCCGAGATGGAGAGCTAAAGGCAGGGAATTACTCAAAGGAAAATCGATTAAACCATCTCAAAAGCCAGAATCTACATCCAGACAGAAGATCTCCCTTCAATCCTTTCAAGAGTTTTGGGTTTTCTTATGTTTTGTTATTTTATTTATTCTGAGATGTTTCTTTTTATAATTATGAACTAAAACCCCAAATATCTAAGGGGGATGAAACCTAAGATGGATCTTGTTATTGTTATCTAAACTATATGATAAATATTTGACTTGTTCTTAACTGTGTTTTTAATTCTTGAATTGATATTTCTGGGATATTAATTTAAGTCGAATGTGCTTAGGCAGAGGAGCAAAAGTCCCTATTTAAGAGTAGATCTAACACAATTAAGTGGAGTTGGTCGCAATCCTAGACATAAGACGACGAAAATCTGCTGGATTAGAGTCAAATCTAATATGGAGATCCATAGAACGAGTTAATTCAAGACTAGGGGTTTTAATTAGAAAGATATTTCAATTAATCAACCTAGGATTAGTTGTTCTTATCCTCAACGGAGGTATTAACATAATTTAAGGATCTCTAAGGATCAAGTCGAATGAAGAAATCGTCTAGTTCAGAGTTAGATAACAAGTGAACTCTAGGTGGATTCTTCCTTAGGTATTGTCCTTATCAATCAGTTTTCCCAAAGTAATTTTCCCAATTTACTCTTTGTCATTTCTTTAGTTTAGTTTAGAATAGTTTACAACCAAACCCCTTTTATTTCTTAGGCTAGATAATAGAAAGAAAGTCATTACTAGTACTTTTAGTTTCTTGGATTCGATATTCCGGTCTTGCCACTAGCTATACTACTACTCGATAGATGCGCTTGCCTTTTATCGTGATAATAGTTAGTCTTTTAGGTACGATCAATTTATTACTTCATCACATCACGAGAGATCAGCGCACACGCCTGTATGGCCCACACAGCCCAAATTGGCCTTGGCCGTATGGATCATATGGCCTGGCCCAAAATTCCAAACGCCCGTGTGGCCCACACGCTCATGTGGCCAACACGGCCTAATTGATCGAGCCCATGTCTCGTACAAAGCCTCACCAGCCTTCACACGGTCGTGTTATGTGCCTGTGACGTGCGTGCACGGCCTGGTTCGACAATTACACGCCGTGTACTACCACACAGCCTACCACACGCCCGTGTGGCATTGACAGAATCATTTTTTGGCTTTCGCCAATTCGCGTTTTCTAGGCTTTCGGGTACACACCTGGTATTGAATCGAAGCTAAAACGTCCACGAGCACTCCCAAACCTAATATTGAACAGTATTTCATCTTATTAGTCACTTAATCGATTGAATTGAAACCGAATTCCCATTTTGAAAAAATCACATTCTAAACAGAAAACCTTTACTTTTAACGAGTGGCATTAATTCCTCGCCACTAACCCTGAAAAGCAGTCTACAGCACCTTAATCGACCCTTAATCAGCAAGTAACACTCTTAATAACCCATTACTTCATCGGAATGAAATAATAAAAGCATCTCTAGACTTACCGAAAACCTACTACTTGCCGCGATGCGCAAAAATCAAATAAGAAAAGGCTAAAATCAAATTTAATGAGGAGAACAGGCAGGAAAAACGACAACAGAGTGGAGGATTTTTGGCAAAAGTCAAAGAGAAAAGGAAAAAAATGAGAGAAGGAATGACAGAATTTTCGACAGAAGGGAAACGAATCAGGATAACTCTCAAATCCCCCAAACTCCTCCCCATAACCGTCCACTTCCCCCTACTAGTATCAGAATTTTAATAGTACTCAAACACCTACACAGCATCAAGCAAAATTAATTCCCTCGCTCGTGCAGGGATTTGAACACAGGACCTCCATCATACTAACACTCCTCTTAACCACCAGAACAGCAGGCCCATTCTGACATAAGCTTTAACACAATAAAATATAAGCCTATTGAAACCAGTTAAGGCTTTATTCAACTAAAAATCCAAAATTTTCCCAAACTAAAGCTGGAACTTGGGACCTCTCACACTTACCTAAAACACTTAACCACTGAGGCAGATACAAATTTTTTGTGTCAAGTAATTGCAGAAACATAAATAAGAATTTTGAGGCATTACAACATGAGCTCAGTGTGAGATCAAACCAACTATCTACAGAATCAGAAATAGAAAGTAGTTTAGAAACAAAACATACTTACAGAGCTATACAGAACTAGTTGGTTCATTCGAAGCAGACGTACCGACAAATAGTACTATTTAAAGCATATTAAAACACACTCAAGCACATAGTCGCAAGTACCATTCAGTCTCAGTAACAATAACTCTCAATCAGTCACACAGTCACAATAACTATTCAGTCGGCCAGTTACAATCAAAGTCTAATACGCAGAAGAGTCTACTAATACATATGAATGTAGTTCAATTATAAAACCCACCCATCCAGCTAACACACCTCTCAATCCCCTGATCACACCACATAAGAGCTATTAAGCTCATCCAACCAATCACACCATATAGGACATCAAAAAGCCCATCTAACCCTACACACCATATTATGTCATCCTAAGCTGCCTGACAACGATGGCCACCAGAAATGTCCACGACCTTCTAGGTATTGGGGCTAACAGTAAGCAGATATAATGCTAAATCATATACTACGCAGCAAAGCTGGCGTCTAAGCTATACAGTGCCATGCGGTAAACTGTCGTATAGACATGCAGCATGAACTACCAAATCAGATAGTAATGATACGCAGTGAAGCTAACGTACATACGGTATAGTGCAATGCGGTAAATCATTATACAGGTAAAATAATAGTCCACGACCCTCTGGGTATTGGGGCTAACAATAAACAGTTAAACTACCAGTTCAGTTCAAATTTAGTCTCCCTTCTCTTCAGAACCCCACCCAAAATAACTTTATACAAATGTATGTATACAGACAGATGTACCAAATTAGAATACCGATTTCAAACAGTCATTCAAAGATAGACACTCATATTCAATCAATCAGAATCAGAAATGTGTACACTCAGTTTCTCGAATTCAGTATCAAATACAGAGTCACCTCACTAAACAGTACAGTCAGACAGAACAAATTTGCACACATCCAGTTAACAAGTTCGAAAATATGACATCCCCTTTTTAATAGTCACAACTATACATAACAGAACACATAGTCACCCTTGCTATGGCTCAGCTAGGGGTTCGGTTACACATACACATTCTCAGCTCAAAGACATGCACAAACCAAATTTAAGGTCACAAAACCACACCCCTGCGTGCTCCGGCCATGTGGAACAACCTAATCCGTGTAAGGGTCAAAATGTCTGTGTAAAGGGAAGCACACGATCATGTGGCAGAGGTACACGCCCGTGTGAAGTAGGGATACGGCCGTGTGAATAGGCCGTGTAACTCTCTGTCCAATTATTAAAAAAGAGTGCAGGGCAAACATAGCCGTGCAAGGGTATCACACGCCCGTGTGCCCACCTGACACGATCATGTGTCCCGAAACATACGCCTGTGTGTGACTCCAAATCCTTAAATCCCTAATTCCCAAATACTCACGCCCATGTGCTCAGGGGACACGGCCGTTTGAAAATCAAAAAAATCCCTAAATCCGTTACACTACCATGTGGCCAGGCCGTGTGGCACCCAATTTGGCCCAGAAAACCCTAATTCCCAATATCACACGACTATGTGACTTGACACATGCCCGTATGGCCACCGAAGAGGTCACGAAACCACCCCAAAACAGCTCCGAAATCGCCGTTAAAGCCACCAAAATAGTCCCTAGCCTTTGCCACATCAAAGTATATCAAAACCTAGAGTATTACCCTTACTTCCATCGACTAGAAACCCAAAACCACGCGTTAGTGCACAACTAAGGTATACAGAAACACAAGTGCACAAATAAATGATTAGCAAATATAGTGTAGAAAAGGTTTGAATCCCACACCTGTTTTGCAATTGGAGATGACGACGGAGGAGTGAAAATCCTGAACCCAACAGCAAAATCATTTTCGAAGAAAAGAAAAGAACAAAAAGAAAAACAAAGAGGGGAAGAAACCGAAGAATGTGAAAGAAGAAAAATACAATAATAAAATAATTAACATAATAAAAGAAATTAAAATAAAATTAAAATAAATAACATCAATAAGAAGTACTAAAAATATCTCTCCAAAACGTTCACACTAGGACTCGAACCCACAAACATGAGGTTCCTTAATACTCACTTAACCATTAGACCAGCAGGCCCATTCTGACAGTAGAATGTACATCTATACACATATGTGCAACCTCCCCATTATCTCTACGCTCAAACTCAAAACTTCTAGCCCAAAATTTGAGGGGTTACAGTGAAGGTGTTTACGGATAGGCCACACCAATTTTGGGTTAATTCCCACATTGATGATGTCTCGGGGTTGAAAAACCTAGGGTTTGTTCCATGTTCTTCCTTTCCAAACAACTGATCTGTTAAGTAACCCTACAAAACAACTAATAGATCATACCTCCACTCGATAATCCCTTATAGAGGGATTAGTTCCTCATAGCTTTTATAGTCAATATAGAATCAATGTAAAGAAAAAGCATGCTAATTAAATCGACATGATAGAGTAAATGAAAGAGCCTGATTGTATTGAGATTAATCTGAATCCATAAAGTTTGAATACTTCCACAATTTAGATCTCTTGAAATCAGTAAGAACAATTGAATAAATCTAAAACCTAAGAATGAAAGAAAATACTAAACTAAATTTTACAAAGAGAATCTAGGCTAACGGAATGGTGCCCACAACAAGTGACAAATTAGCCTATTTATAGCTTTTAGGTGGTCATCGTCTTTAACCCTAGGTTAGCTAACGCTCCGAAGCTTTAAGTTTGATTGTGCAAACCATAACACTCCTGCTTCGTGTTTAATTTTCGTCACAACTTTGATTTCACAACAAATCAGGACCTATGTTGCGATATAGCAATTAGTATACTCCTCTTCAACTATCTTCGGGGGATGTCACGACACCCTTAGTCTGTGTCGTAACATTAAAGGTAGTCTTGAACTTTCTCAATTCTACTCCCTATGTTGCGACATCGAACATCTTGTGTTACAACATAGCGACCAGTACCGGTTTAGTACACCTTCTAAAAGTCTCTTGCACACTCACAAAGTGCGTTAGCTCTCCCTTCGACCTCATTCGGCCCTTAAGTCAATAAAATACTCAATTTCTATAATATATTGAATATAAATAAAACTAAGAAAAATTAACTAAAACATCAAAACGATGCTTGTATTCAAGCTCTTAAATGTGAAAACTAGTTTAGTCTGCTATACTAAATTACGGCTGATCAGTTTCAAACATATCAAGTATTGCTGTCAGATTCATCCGTCAGCGTATACATGGATGCACCTTTTGTTGTTTTTCTATCTATATTGGTCTAGCATCCATCATTCCGCTCCACCTTGTTTCGTTTATTCCGGTCCTTGAATCTACTCTTTCGAACTACACTTATCACAGAAAATACCTTTTTCGACTCAAGGTAATTAGGGATTTTTACATATATCTCAAAATATGTTTTTCCTAACTTTTCCCTACTCTTTCATTCTATTGGTGACCGTATTTAAACACTTTAGTCTCACCATTGATTTTCATGATTAACTTATTACTTTCTAAGTCACTGGTGGACCTTGACGTGGTTAAAAATGGTCTACCTAACATAATAAGATCTCATGGTCTTCTTCAAAGTTCAGGATTACAAAATTGACCACAATGATAAAATTATTCACCTTAACCAACACATCTTCAAGTACTCTTTTTGGTTGTACTGAAGACTTGTCAGCTAATTGTAGTGTGATATGTGTGTTTTTAAATTCCCCTAAGCTGAGTTTCTTATATATAGATAAGGGTATCAAATTTATATTGGCTCCTAGATCACATAGAGCCTTATTGAAATGAATATCCCTTATCTCTATAGGAATTGTAAAACTTCTTGGATCTTTCAGTTTTTAGGGCATTTGTTTAGAAATTATCGCACTACAAGATGCATCTATATTAACTTGTTCTCTTGTTTTAATTTTCCTACGCCTAGACATGATTTCTTTTAAATACTTGGCGTATTTAGGAACTTTTTTAATTAATTCAATTAAAGGCAAGTTAACATTAAGCGATTTGAATAAGTTTAGGAAACTTACAACTTTCGCTTCATCCCGGTTTCGCTTATCTTCTAACTGTAAGGGGAATGGTACATTTGTTGGTGCGAGTTCTTTGTTTGGTTCAACTACCGGTTCAATTGTTGGTTCGACTACCCTTTCTAGTTCAGGTTCAGTATCAACGTTTCGAGGAGCTTCGTTTTGAAAATCATCGGCATCCTTCTTGTCCTCCTCTTGAGTTGGGTACTTTAGGCTACTCAATACTTTGCCCGAGCAAAGCATATTTGCCTTCACATACTCTTTCCCTTCTTTCCGATGATTATTCTAAGTGTTGCTTATGATCCCGAAGCCAATTTTCCTTTTGATATATCCCATCATGCTCATCAATTGGCTCATTTGGTCTTCAAGTCTAGTCAATGTTTTAGTGGTTTGGGTGCACTCAGACTACACCTATTTTACTTTGGTCCGCATTGACTACATCTCTCCCTCAATTTGATCCAGGCGTTGACAATAGATTTTAATGTCCAAATGTTGGAACAGTTGAAAGGTTTTCTTTTTTTTTTTTTCTTCTTAAGGTTAGACAGCCAAAGCATGGATGTAGAAGAAGATGATTCATCTTTCATCCCACTAACTAAATATTTATACTAAGATTAAAACATAATTAACTTGGTTAACCATTATTAATCCATTAAACATTTTTTAATCATAATTTAAAACTAAGTGTCATTCATCATCATTTCCCACTAACATTAAAAGAATAATGATTTAATAATCATTTTGGCTCTTTGGATAATTACTATATAAGCCCTCAAGCATTTTCTAAATTAAAACTCAATAGTGATTGGACATTTATAATTTAGTCTCTGAGCTTTAACTAATTATTTTAATTTATTCCAATATTGACAAAATTATTGATTTCAATATTTAATTTTAACTAAAAGCACAATTATTTTTGGTTGGCGGTTCGATCCTTCGCGCATGCATATTCTACAATTAATTATCTGCACATGTTTCAGGTACGTACTCTCTCCACCAATCGAGGCACTCCCACTTTATGAACTCGTGAGTCTCTCCACAAAGTCAGAAGACAAAACCCGAGTCCTAAGACAATACATTCGATTGTTAAGGGTTGCATTGACTGCCTAACGAACAACATTTTAAAGAACTCTACTCCCCTTCAATAATAAAAATAAAACAATTGAAACATGATACTAACATATGATTTTGATAAAAAAAATTATATAATTCACTGAATATATAGAATAATAGAAAAAAATATATAATATATAAATAGTAAATAAAGAACTTTAATAGATTTAGATTATCATTATTAAATACTATACGATTCAAGATAGAATTAGGATTAGGAAGTCTACATGATTTGCTACCTCTAGATATTATAATTGGAAGAAATTTTGTCCATATTAAATTTTGGAGAGGAAGCAAGATCCTTAAAAAAAATTTCTTCACTACGAAGCTTTTACTAGATAATTCAACCCATTTTCAGATATACCACTCTAATTAGTTTAAACAATAATCCAAATATTTTCTTCATTGACCAAGAACATAAGGATACAACAAGATCGTGTATAAAAGAAAATATGCAATGCATTGCACATAAGTATCCTCTTCAATAATCTTGACTTGTAAAGAATAATGGTTAAAGCTTTTGTCAGACATCTGTTTTACACAGTTCAAACCATGTTATCCCCATCCCCTACCCACAATATTGTATAAAAAAAGTATCTTCTTCAATAAAATTTTTATAGGTAGTTTTTAATTGTTCTAACTCGTTTTTTTATCAACTTTTAATCTGATTAAAGGTATTAAAATAATAAAAAATAACATAAATTCTATTAAATTTTTTAGCAGTTTAAGAAAAATAAACAGTAAAAATAATGACAAAATTGAAATTAGAATTCAAATACATTAATCGTCATAATTTGGTATTAGAATTTTAAAATTGTTAAAAATATTTACTTCTTTTAAAAAAAATTAAAACAATCTTTAACTCTTTGGTAACTTACCAATATTTTCAATTAATTATTTAACGTAATCTTATTTAATACAATAACCAAAAATGGATTGCAACATAATTGGGAAGCAAGCATGAAATAGTCAATTGGTTTAATCAAATAAAATTTATTTTATGTTTTCTTATTTGATTTTTTATTGTTTTATGAACAATTTGATATACATTGAAAGTAACCTTTCATCGTTTTTTTTTTATTGGCAAATTTTAAGTTTGATATGCAATCTCATAAAAATAGTACATAATGAACATAATAATATTAAAAAAAAAAAAGAAAATGAGCATTAAATTAAAAATTAATCAACAACAATAAATATGGTTTTCAAGTTATAAATTAAATTTAAAATTAAATTTATATATTAAGAAAAGAAGAAGCAAAATAAACAGAAGTACAATTATGTTTTATGAATATATAGATAAGACCAAAAATTAAAGCAAAATTTTAATATCCACTGAAGAAATGAAGTAATAATTTGAAGGCGATGGTATAAAATAACAAGCTTTGTATAGAACACAGAATCGTACAATTTAGGATTGAAAAGTTGTTTCTCTAAACCCGTGTATTGGACTAATAATTAAGGGGTTCATCACTTTAAATGTGACTTGCATTTGAATCACGTTAATAATATTATTGTTAGGATTTTATCTTCTTTTTGTAATTCATTAAAAATTAAATTATTTCTCTTTCCAAAATTATTTCTTTATGACCCATTTGCAAAACTAGTATTTATAGCAACTAAAACTCCAACAAACTAATCTCTAAAACCAAATATTTATAGATTAGAAAATTTAAAATAAAAAATAAATAAAAATTTTAACATTTAATAAAGAAAGTAACTGAAAAGTATTTATAGATTAAAAAACATTTAATAAGGAAAATAATTGAGAATTTAATATTTAATAAAGAAAGTAACTGAAAACAATAATTAATGGATTAGTTGGCAATTAACTAAATTAGAATCTGGTAAAAAATTAAAAATGACAAAGAAAATAACCTTATTCAATAATGTTTCATTAGCATGTGATTGTTAAAGTAATTGAGTTAATAATTTAATAATATTAGAAAATGAATCAATGACTTTAAAAAATAAAATGAGATCAAAAGTTAAATTTGATACAATTTAAAGGTCATTGATTTATTTTTTTTTTAATATTATAACCCTATATTAAATATATAGTAGGCGAAATATTTATTAATTTAATAATTATTTAAAAGATTGCCATAACCTATTAAAATTAAATTTGATAAACATTTTAAAAGTCATTGCTTTAAATTTTTAATATTATAACCCTATTTTAAAATATATCTAATATATAAAATATTTATTTTTTAATAATTATTTGAAAAATTAACATAATCTGTTTAATTTAAAAGAACGTAAAAGAAAAAAGAAAAAAAAGCTAAAAACATCTAATATGTAAATGCAACTCTTTTCATGTGTTTTGAAAGAGTTCATGGGTAGAATAACGTTAAAAATGCAATAATAACCTTATTTAATAATATTTTATTGGTTTTAATAAAAAAATTATATTTTATTTGTATATGATTGTTGGAGTAATTAAAGAATTAATAATATTAATCAATAAAATTTACTAATTTTCGTTTAAATTTAAGTGAATGTTTGTATTCTGCTCCTATTTGTTTAAGAATAGAATTAAAAGAATACATTACATAAATATATTTTTTTCAGAATATCTAAATTGCCTTCATTTTTACACTTAAATGACTGATTAAAAAGTTAAAACCAAAAGGTAAAAAATAGTTAAAAGAAATAGAAATTTAAAATTTAAATAGAGTATAAAAGGATTTTTTTTCTAAAAAAAGAATGGATAAAAGACAAAAGTAAAAGAAGAAAAAACATACAATTATCCTATTTTGTTAAAACACTAAATCAACCCTTTTAATTAAGTAAATTACCAAACAAACCCAATTTACTCTCGTAGGAGTTGGTTTTATATTATATGTAATCTTTTTGTATAATAAAACGTTTTCATCGAATTGGTGATTCAATTATGGCATAATTTGATTATTACAATTTTGATTTTGATAGTTTTTCTAACATTAAAAGAAAGAAATAATAGTTGGATGAAGTAAACTTGGAATAAATTATTATTATTTAGATACTCGTAGAAAATAGTTTGAACCAAAAGTTCAAAAAGAAAATTCACTTTATTGCAAGTTAATTATCAAATGCATTTACTAACGTAATAAGATAACTAAGTGTTATATACCAGCTAATATTTTTATTTGAATTAAAATTCTAGTATGACAACCTATTAGAATAAATAATACATGCATGAAGTATGCTAGATTGATTGGTTTCAAAGATGAAAATTCTCATAAAAGAAAAAAATAAATCAAGATGGTCATATAGTGGAGGCGAGTGCTCCAGAAAAGATCCAATGCATGAATAATTATTAAAACTTCAGAATAGTTTGAGGTACCTAAAAACAGGGGCGAAGCCAGGGGGCTGGCATGGGTCCCAGCCCCCCTAAAATATAAAATTGCTATTTAGGCCCTTAATTTTTTTAAAAAATTTTAAATTAGTAAAGGTAAAATTACACTTTGGCCCCCTAAAATTATAAAAATTCGATTTAATCCTTTACAAATTATAAAGATATAAACTATAAAAAATTAAAATTTCATCCGGCCCCTCTAAAAAATTGTTCTGGCTTCACCACTGCCTGAAGATGAGAATAATGAAAATAAAAAGATCTCGATAAGTTATGTCAATATAAAAAAAAATGAAACCATGAAAATAAAGTTGTTGACAACAGTTTTTTGTGCAATAGTATTGTTGAAAAAATCAAAGAAAATGAGGATCTTGAATAAATTTGTTAAGAAATATACGAATTAGATTGGCCAAAATAGAAAGATGCAATTCAAGTAGAATTAAATTTGAGAAGTTTATAGACCAGTAGTCCGAACATCTTAAGGGATAAAACTAGTAAGGGTATAAATTAGTAGTTTTACGAAAATGGAATAAATAAACTTTTTTGCTAAGTCCTGGCATCGATTATAAAAAGATATTCTTTGTGGTAGACGCAATAAACCTTTAGATATCTCATTAGTTTGGCAATTCATGAAATATATAACACGCGTCTAATAGTTGTTACAAACTTTTATGTTAATCACTATATAGTGAAGTTTATTTTAAAATCCTTGAATGATTTATGATGCTAGAAACATATAGAAATTTCCAGGAAATTGTTCAATATGTTTGCGTAAATATTTATATGAATTGAAATAATTTGAACATATAAAATAAATAAACCATTAGTTTTTATACTAGTATAAGTGGATCTCCCCTACACTATAAAATAGTGGTTTTTTTTTTTACTTCTATAATACAAAAATAATAAAAAATTTACCAAAATGATATATCTCGTTTTTTACAAAAATGGTATGGAGTGGGTGGTGAAGGGTGGTAGAGAGGCGGCACCACCCTTGTATTTTTACTCCAATCATCAGTCGTTATACAAAAAAAAATTTTAAAGATGGAGGGTTGGGGATAGGTGGCACCGGTATACAAGTTCAATACGGGTTAGGGTATAAATACAGGTATTTTGATGGTGCATTCCTGATAAGCAACACTGCTGTCGATTTGACCCATCATTTGATTGCCTAATGAGATTTTACGAGGGGCTGATTCACAAATTGCACATAAGGGGACCTTATAACTATGATTCCCTCAATCGTGTAAAAAAATAGTGTTTTGATTGTAAAAAAATAAAAAAATAAAAAAGAAGAGGGAGGAAAAGATTAAAAAAAAAAAAACAAAAAGAGAGAGAGATAACAGCAGCTTAGTAGAGAAGATAGAAGAGAAAGAAGTGGGTAAAAAAAAGATAAACAGCAGCTTTGTAGAGAAAAGAGATGAGAAAGAAGAGGGTTTTGGTTGTTAAAAAAAGAAAAGAAGGAAAAGTTAAAGTTTAAGGAAAAGATTAGTGTTTTAGGGTTTTGAAAGAGTGTAACCAAATTCTCTGATTTTAAAAGAAAAGATTAGTGATTTTGTACAGAATATAAATTACATAATATATAAAATAAAAAAAATTTAACATATTATAAACTTAAAATTAAATTGAATTGAGTTTTCAATATGTTGAATCTGTTTAATTAAGTCTATTTTGGAAATTTATTATTTTTGTTTAAATCTTTTTAAATGTGGGACCAATCTTTAAACTTCAGCTTAGTGGAGTCCTTAAACAGTTGTGTCTTGTGTCTTTTTCATTTTCTCTAGTTTCAAAGAATCCATGCTTAATTGGCACGGCAATTAAAAGAAGAAATTTAATTTTTTTAGACTTAATTTAATGTTTTAAATAAAAAAACATAACTCTTGGGAATTTAAAAAAAAAAATTATTAGAGATTTTTTTTTTATAATTGAAGGGAATGAAATTACAGATTGTTGAGAAATTTATTATTTTTTGAATTGTTCAACGTACAAAATATAATTTGGTGTCTATTAAAAGGACGTAATAGTAACACATTTTTGCCACGTGACTAACTGATATTAATCTTGGGGAGTTGAAGGTATTGTTTTATTGTTAAGAATTGACCCATTTCGGGGTATCACAGAAAGGAGGAGAGCTAAATGACTTTTGCAGCTTGACCATGTGCTTTTGTCCGAGTAAAATATTCTCAAATCTCTGTTTCCATGTCTGCAACCAGGTCTCGTCTGTCTCTTTAATTCCCACCGACCCCTATTTTGGATCTTTTTAACGTAGTTCTCGATACTTGCAGCTACAATTGAAACAGTGCCCCCCACAAGACACTTGAATGGTTTTACGGCCAACAAAGATCTTAAATGTTTAAAATATCTTATTCTACTTGATTTGTTTTTGTTAATTTGGAATATTTTTTCAAACATAAAATATAGCAGCTTCTTTTTTTTTCACAATAATACTAAAAAATAATTATTTACTTAAATAATTTTTTTACAAAAATTACACGAGAGATGAAATTTCAACCCCAAATCACATGATCCTAACGATTTGAAGTTGACAAGCATCTCGTTCCCCCAAATTGATATAATGGCTGTCGATTTGTGATTTTTCATAACTTATCATGTCGGTATCGATTTAGGTTTTATAAGCAATCGAGAATCTCTAGCCCCACCAACATGACTAAAAGTTCGCGATTTTTGAACCTACCACAATGTTTTGTTTGAAAATCCCATATTTCTTTGGAACATTTTGCATCTACATGGAAAAAAAATGAAAGTTCAGTAAGGGGAAAACAATCAAGAAATTAAAAGAGATAAAAAAATTAATTTATTAATAGACTTTTTAAATTCGTTAGAAGATATTTTTTCTTAGAAAAGGACCATTAATATTTTGAGCTATCGAAAATTAACCACTAATTATTTGATAAAAATAATTTTTTTATTATGTATAGATTTAAATTATAAATGTTTTTAACTTTTTCACTAAAAAATTAGTTTAGTAGAAAATATAAGAAATTGTAAATGATATATCGATTTTAAATATTTTATTTTTTAATGAAAATGGAATTATTAAAGTAAAAAATATGAAAAATTATAAATGTTATTTAGGCTTTTTTTTTTTTCATATAATATAGAAAAAATTTAATATACCTAAATAATATGAAAAGTTGTAAATGTTATAGACAATTAATGGCTTATCTTTGTATTAATAAGTGGAAGTAATTTATTTTTCTTAGCATCAAAGTTAGAAAAGGAAAGTTCTGTGGTAAAAACATAAGAAAACTTTATAATGTAATTATATTATGGTTTTACGGTTTACGAATAAAATAAAATGACATAATGTGAATTTGTTTGTGACATGAGATAGTGGCGTTTAGAATTTATGAAACATGATTAGTTTGAAATGGTTAGATGGTTTAGGGTTAAGATTAGGGTTAGGGTATATATTTTAATAAATACAGTTCTTTATAACTGTTTTGTGCATAGACAAATGGCTAGGATTATCTGAACTGCGAAAAAGATAAGAATTGAACAACAACAAGAGGTTGCTGACAATTTAGTAGAAAAATTAAGAAATTTTAGGATGAACCCAAACAACGACTATGTTGTTGTCCAAATAATTGTTGTGAACCTCATTATGTAGGAGTTAATCTGATCATGTTATATCGGTCTTAGGTGGGAAGTTAAAAAATATCATTTCCTCAAAGAAACATTTATACACATCGATCATAAAGTTTGGTTACATAGTTTGTAGTTAATGGTATCTTCCAACAAGAAAAATAGAACAAAATGGTATGAAATCTTAATAAAAGATTTTGTGAAGGTTGTCGCCAAAGATGGTCTAAAGAGAACTTCCCAGTTGATTATGAGTAACCATATCCGTAGCAGAAATCCAAATTCTCCTTATTTTTCATGGATGAGAAATTTAGATATCGGTGGGTTTTTAGTATCGACTCCATTCCTAAGCTTTGTAAGAAGACTAAACCAAAGAAGGATAGATGCACATAAGGTTTGGGGTTTATGTAATTAGAGTCTAGGGAATTAGGATTAATGTTTGATACGTATTATCTTGTATCGAAAAATTTTGGCATTCTATTTTGTTTAGATACTGTTCATTTGGTCAAGTATCGATATCAAATGCCAAAGTATCGATACTTATCTCAGTAATGGTAAAAATCTCATCTAGCAAATTCAATTCATGCAAAAAAAGTTACCGAACCACAAAAAAAAAAAAATTTATCCATTTAAACTTCCAAATAACTAACCAATATGCCATTCAAAGGCACCACAATCAAGTTCACTAATTTAAGTAGCCTAATTTAAAATTTACGTAACAATAATCATTAATTCAAGTTCCATTCATCAACCATAATAGCCATAATAAAACATGCATAAAAACTTGCCATACCAAAGCATTACAACCAATCTTAACCTTAAAGACTCACCTACCAAAAACCAACTTAAGTATACATTCAAATCTAACCATTCAACTAGATATAACATTATAACATAATAGTTAACATATTAACAACCTAAAGCCTATATACATGCCACATTCCAAAACGAAATATAAAAACTACCAAAATGTTGGATAGTGTGAGCTTCCTATCAATCCGTCTGGTCAGTCCGCAACTTAACAACTACAAAAGAGCATGAATGAAACAAATAAACTTAAGAAGCTTAGTAAGCCCATAGTTTAAACGTTAAACTAACTTACCTTGATTGATAAATATATACAAAGAGATACTATACAAATCCTGATATTCAAGTACAAAATTCACAAATTTCATTAGTTCATGTTCTTATATCAAAACATATAATCATAGTCTTCATCTCAAATAACTTATCACATTCACAACCAATATTTCATCAATATAAATGTTCTCACATATAAACAAATAACATCTAAAATCTTGAATAAGTATCAACATTTACATCCATAACTCAATTGTACCTTCCATTAACATTTAGCCTGATGAACTAAGTGACTTGACTCAGATACTTAGGTAACTCCACCACACCAGAGGCATCATTGATGCAATACAAAGGCACCGAAGTGCAAATCTTGTACAAACGCGCATTCTAACCCTATTGGCATGCCAACCGTGTCCTAGCGATTACTATGTTCAATCAAGCATTACATGTAATTTCATTTCCATTTAAACATATTCACTGTTTAGAGGCACTTCATTAATTCCATAAACACACTATACTCAATATATCATCTTCAAATAAATACAATTTCAAGCATTGCAACCATTAAATATTCGTTTTCATTCGTACTCATTTGCAATAATATATGTCGCATAGATAACTAATTAATTACTCACATATGAATACTAATAACTAGAAACTAATAGCATAATATCTGTAAGTTCACATGTACAATTTAAAGCACTATGAACTTACCTACGATTATTTTCGATTAAAAGCAGGGACTACTTTGCGATTTTCCTTTTTCCTTGGTTATCGCCTTTTTTATTCGGTTCTTGATTTATATAATAATTAAATATAATCTATTAATTACACAAACATTTCACATCAATTCAATACATATTACCCTTAACTTTTTTATTAATTACACATTTTCCCTAAACTTTCACATTCTTTACAATTTAGTCCATACCTTCAAAATTCCAAAATTAACAAAACTTTGTAACAAAACATGCTAGCCAAATTTTTACCCTACTATATTCAGCCCTCATTTATATTAATTTCACAAAAATCCCTATCAATTATTTAATCAATTTAATCCTTTACTTAAAAATTAACAAAAACTACTTTATAATTTACTCATAACCAACAACTAATAACTCTACTTTATCTTTTAACATCATAATATAAGAATTCATCAATGGTACATTTCAAAATTCTTAACAGTTTCAAAAACAAAACTATGGGTTAGCTGGACCTAGTTGCAACGATCTCAAAAAACATAAAAATTACAAGAAACAAGTTAAAAATGAGCTTACATGCAAAGACTTGAGCTAGCCGAACTTAAAAGCTCCAAAAATGGATGTTTTTTCTTCTTCAATTTTGGTGGAACACTTTGTGAAGATGATAACTAACTTTTGTATTTTATTTTACTTTAGTTAAATTTTATAATTACCAATTTACCCTTAGTTCTAATCTTACAATTTTAACAATTAAAAGGCCCGTAACCGTCTATCTTTAAACCTTAATGTAATGACCCAAAAGTCAGCGGTGTCAGAAAATGTGGTTTTGGGACCCTATTTTCGTATACACAACTCATAAATATTGAATTATGTTAGAAGTAAATTAAATTTTGGTTAGGTGATTTCATTGAATTAGAACTTAAACTAAGGTACAAGAACTTAATTGCTTAAGTGATAAAAGTGTAATGGTTAGTAAACTATAAACTAATTTATAATTAAAGGACTTGAAAAGCAATTATACCCTTGTTGTTTAATTAAGTGGACGGTGATATCATATTTATATGTATGTAATATGTATTATGTTAACTATAATATATATGTTATATTAAACTATTATAAATAAAATAAAATAAAATAAAGATGAGAAATAGATAGTTGAGAAGTTAATAAAAGAAAGAAGAATAAAACAAAACATTTTTCTTCTTTATGGTCTTGCATGCTGAAATGGTGAGGGAAGAAAATAAACATTCAACCATTATTGTTCAAGTTTTGAAGCTCAATATGGTTAGTATGTTTTGGTCCTTTTTAATTAAATTTTATATTTTTGGAACGTTAAAATCATGTAGTAGCTTACCCATCTTGAAATTTTGAGAATTAATGATATTTGTGGAAATTTCCGTTGTTGAGAAATTAAATTCTTGGTGTTTTTCTTGTTGGGTTTTATATTTGGGAGTCTAATAGATATATTTATTGAATGATTCTTGATTATTTTAAAGTTTGGGGACTTATTTATGAAAATGGTAAACTTAAGGAGTATTTTGTGAATTAATATAAAATATGAAATTGTGTTGAACCTTTGGGAAAAAATGGTTAGCATGATATTTTGTTGATAGTGGTTGAATTTCATGATTTTTAATTGAGGATTAATTTGTATTAAAAGTTTATGTTGAGAGCAAATAAGGAAAACGTTATTAAAAGTTTAATGGCTTGTGTATGAATATTTTTTATGGTTGAATTAAGTAAATTAATCAAGCTATTAATTTTAAATCGAGAAGCAAAAGAATTAGTTGATAACCGTGGAAAGGAAAATGTAGTCAAGTAATCATCTTCGATCTTAGTAGCTATCATAATCAGGTAAGTTAGTAGTCCTTGAGTCGAACTCTCTATTTAATTTAATTAATTTATGCATATTTGATATCAAATTATATCCATTAATATAATTGGTTAATTCTTCCGGATGGAATACTATGGAATAAGATTCGAGTATATATGAATTAGATCAAAAATATTTTCATTATTATTGTTGTAGTTAATTAAATTAAAGAATATGGTTTTGAGGATTTAATTCTTGGTGAGCACAACTATCATCGGTTATCCGACTAGTGTTGGGCGCAATAATTTGTTGACTAGTTCAACTAGTGCTAGGCACAACTATCGTCTGTTATTCGACTAGCGTTGGGCACAATAATTTCTTGACTCGTTCAACTAGTGTTGGGCACAACTATCATTGGTTATTTGACTAGCACTAGGCATAATAATTTGTCGATTTGTTCGACTAGTGTTGGGCACAACTATCGTCGGTTATCTGACTAGCGCTGGGCACAAAAATTTGTTGACTTGTTCGACTAGTGCTGGGCACACAAATAATCTTGTCGAGTTAAACGATGAGCGTTGCGCGCAAAACCTTATATACAGTCCAACCGTTAGGTACCAGATGCCATTTAGTGGATTATACATTTCAGTAAGGTATAATAATTCATGCGAAGATATTTGTATATAAATGATATTATAGATATGTTTCAATGGGAATTATGGTAACTTCATAGAGATGACTTATATGTTATGAAATGTAAACTTATGTTTAATAGTTGGAAAGGGGATCCTTTGAGAACATAGGTTACTTATTGTTTGAATTTTTACTTGACTGCAGGTTAGGTATTTACCATTGTTCTACAACTCAGCATCCATGACAAATCCCGTACTCAATGTTGGTGATGTATTTTCTTTTTGAGTCTTGGCATGTACCTAGGATATCAATTTTGAAATAATGATATTTTGTTTTTAGTGGATTTTAATGAATGTAGTCCTATAAGTTATGAATGATATGTAACTTAGAACATAGTTGTATATAAATGCTTGAAGTTGTTCATGTAAATGCTTTCACTTGGTGATTGTTCTAGTGAATTGCTCACTTTAGTATTATATTAATGATGTGTTTGAGTTAGTATTAGAAGAAAGTATATATATTTTGTCATTTGGTTGATGTTGAATGTAAGTAATTGATTTGAATGATAGATCCACTTATCCTACTTATTTGAATGATTGAACTTTGTTTGAGGTACCTATGAATGGCATATTAGTTAAATGATGGATGAATGAATTGTTGGTTTGTGTTTGATGTTTAAAATGTGGTGTAAATGAGGGCATATTGGTGAGGCACTTAAGATGGTTGTTTTGGCATGTTTTGAACATGTTTAAATGTGTTTTGAATAGGTTAAATGATTGATGAATTGGTTGCTTAATGTCTAAGAAATCAAAAACTGGTAAACTTGAGTTTTAAGGTACATTTAGGTTCACACGGCCTAAGACACGAGTTGCCACACGGTTGTATGACCCACACAGTGTATCCACACAGTCGTGTCTTAAAATAATGAGTTACACGGTCTGAGACACGACCAGCGACACGGCCATGTGTCTTAAAACAGTAAGTTACATGAGCGGATATACGGGCTGAGACACAACCGTGTGTCTGGACTTTAAGTATCCACACAGTCTAGGTTGTGACACACGACCTAGCCACACAGCCATATGTCCCATGTTTCCAAAATTTTAAATTTTTTTCCAACCTTTTCCATTTTGTTTTGAATTAACCCCAAAATGTTTCCAATTTATTTTTAAGGCCCTGTAAACTCATTTTAAGACCCGTTTGAGTATGTTTAGTGGCGATTATTATGCGATTTATTTATATATTTTTGTTAAAAAGTAAATGTTAAATTTTTGAAATATTGTTGTCATACTCCGTGACCCTAATCCAACGACGGAGACTGGTTAAGAGTATTATATTTAGTGGTATCAGAGCTATAGGTTTAACTGATTCTCTAGCTAAATCAAGCTCGAAATTGAGTCTAGAGGTACATGCTAAAGTTGAATTGAATTTGAGTCGAGATTGGATGTTGATTAATACTATTCTTATTTTATGGTTTAAAAGATGTCAGATGATGCTAATAACATAGTTGACCAAGAAATTCATATTGGTGATGAATCTACTAAGGAATTTAATGAATCTGAATTGGTAACATCGAGTGTTCGTGCCGATGGTATTCGGCAACTAAATGCTAATAGAGGCCTAAATAAAGGGAAATGTGAAATTGATATATTATGAGTCAAAGCGGAAGCTCTTCCCGCTACCCCTCTGGTAATACCCGCACCTACAGTTAAACGAGCTTCTATTAAGGAATTAAGAAGATATGGTGCTACAGAATTTGTTGAGTTAAAAGGAGTTGACCCGTCAACGGCTGAGTTATGGTTGGAATTAATGGCTAGGGTTCTTCAACAACTTGAATGTAATTCCTGGGAAAGTGTCATTTGTGTTGTTTCTTATTGCAATGTGAAGCCTACACTTGGTGGCAAATTATTACACGACACGTTCCTACAGAAACTATAGATTGGAAATTCTTTTAAGTAGAGTTTCAAAAGAAATATGTCAGGGAATTATATCTTGAGGATGAAAAACATGAATTTCTTTTGTTGAAACAAGAAGATTTATCTGTGGTGGATTATGAACAGGAATATATGCAACTCAGCAAGTATACTATAGAACTTGTAACAGCCCAATTTTGGGCCTAGTCGGAACAGTGGCTTCGGAATCACAAATTCGACGAGGAAAAATTTATCTTTATTATATTTTTATGGTCTAAAATTTCATGGAATGATTTCACATAAATATCGTTCGAAAATTTTAACATTTGGGCACTCAATTTAGTCAAAAGGACTAAATTGTAAAAAGTGCAAAACTTGAGTTCTAGAAGCTAGAGGTGTCAAATTGCTATGAAATTTTAAATTGGAGGTCCTTAAATGGTAATTAGACCATTGGTTAATTTTTTGGACAAAAATGGACATGAAATAGGTGAAATAGAATTTTTTAAGTTAGGGGCAATTTGGTCATTTGGTGATTAAAATGAATTAAAAACAAAATTAATAGCCAATTTTTGTCCATCTTCAACCCCATGGCCAAATTTCACAAGGGTAAACCATGGCTAGGGTTTTCAAGCTTCCAAGCTTGATTGTAAGTCTGTTCTAGCCCCGTTTTTAATGATTTTTACGTTTTTGAAATCCTCGTAACAAGATTTATCTATTTCTACCACTAATTTGAGATATGGTTAAAGTCTAGGGTTTTGAAACATGATGAATATGTGTGTTTTTTTTTGTTTAATGGTAGAAAATACATGTTTATTGTTAGAGAAACGACTTTTACTAAGTGATTTTCAGTGAAAATGTAAAAAAGGACTAATCAGTAAAAGTTGTAAAATGTGTGTAAGTGTGTGAATAAATGAAAAATGTGGGCTACTATAGTTATGAAAATGGTTTAGCTAGGCCTAAAATACAAGGAAATTGAATAAAAATCATTTTAAGAGCCTAGGGGTAAAAGTGTGAATATGACAAAATTTAGGGGCAAAAATGTAATTTTTCCAAAATATGAATTTGGGTTAATTTGAGTAGCATGTTGAATAAATAAGTTAAATTTGATATTATAGATAAAGAAAGACAAGGAATTGACCTTAATCGGAGACAGGAAAAGGTTTTAGACTAAAACGCAAAAATTTTCACTTTTGTACCTAGTTAAGTTTGTATGTAAATAATGCATCATTTTTACTTACATTATCATATTTTATTATGTTTTATTAAATGTGGCTGAATATTGAATAAAATTGACAAGTATCGAAAAGTGAGAAATTTCCCGGTTGAACATTAGGAATAGAATAGGATGCAAGTGGCATGTCATTAGTGACTCAAGTGTAGTATTATGTGAAGGCCACTTTGAGAAGAGATAGCTTGATTACAAGTGTGGTACTATGTGAAGCCCACTTTGTGAAAAAAAAAAATAGCTTTGGTGACAAGTGTGGTACTATGTGAAGGCCACTTTATGAAGAAGGTAACTTTGGCTACAATGGTGGTCTACGTGGAATATGAGATGAAATTAGAACTCAGTTAGTTGCATTGAATATTAAAGAGATTGTGGGTTTATCTGAGCGAGCAAAAATGGTGGAACAATCTCTGGGATTAAGTAAGAAATTTGAACCTTCTCGTGTTACGAAAAATTATTTTGGGACTCTCAATTTGTATTCAGTACCAAAAAAAAGCAAAGGGTCTCGAGATTTTGGGAAGTTTGTTGCAAGATTGGCGACATTAATTAGAATGTAAGAACGCCAACCGGCAATTCTTATTAGCAGTGTAAAAGGGCCAAATAAAAGTTCTGAAATGCTAACCTGTGAGCATTGTGGAAAGAAGTATTAGGAAAAATGCTGGAAATTAACAAAGGATTGTTTCTGTTTTGGACCATTGGGCATTTCTCTAGAGAATGTCTGAAGAATGAAAATGATACACCTGACGATTCACAGAAAGCTACTTTCGCAGTTAGGGGTCGAGGGACGAGTAGAGGTGTATAGTTTCGAGGGGTGGATCAAGAAAAAGGAATGAAATAGTTGCTCATCAGCCTGAGGCCAGAGTGCCGATTCGTGCTTACATGATGCGAACACGTGATGAGGGAGATGCAACTGATGTTATAGCAGGTATTTTTCTGTTATTCTCCACACCTGTCTATACTTTAATAGATCCTGGTTCTTCTCATTCGTATGTCAATATTGATATGGTTAATTCAGGGAAAATGAAATCTAAAATGTCAAGAGTAGTTATGTATGTGTCAAATCCGTTGGGCCAAATAGTGTTAGTCAATCAAGTTTGTAAGCGATGTCCATTGAAAATTCAAAAATTGACCTTTCCAATGGATTTATTAATTATGAATTTTCGTGATTTTGATGTACTTCTGGGTATAGATTAGTTAACTGAGCACGGGGTAGTTCTAGACTACAGGAAGAAAAAGTTTTTGGTTCAAGATCCGAATAATAAGACTATAGAAGTTAATAGTGTTAAAACGATTGGTTCAAATTAGATTATCTCGTCGATTCAAGCTAATAATTTGTTGAAATAGGGTTTTAAAGCTTTTCTAGCTTATGTTATAAATTCAAAGACTAGGGATAGTGAAATTAATAATATTCGAATTGTTTGTGAATTCTCCGATGTGTTTCCCAAAGAATACCCGGAATTACCACCTGATCGAGAGGTTGAGTTTGCAATTGTAGTGTTCCTGGGTACAGCTCCAATGTTAATACCCCATTTATCATATGGCACCAACTGAATTGAAAGAATTAAAAATTAAACTGCAAGACTTACTGGACCGTTGCTTTATACGTCCTAGTATATCGCCCTGGGGAGCGCCAGCTTTGTTCGTTAAAAAAAGAATGTCTTGATGCAACTTTGTATAAACTAACGACAATTGAATAAGTTGACAATTAAGAATCGATACCCTCTTCCTCATATCCATGACTTGTTCGATCAACTGAAGGGGGCTTCAATCTTTTTTAAGATTGATTTTAGGTCAGATAACTATCAGTTGAAAGTGAAAGATAGTGATGTACCGAAAATTACCTTCTATACATGTTATAGTGCACTACGAATTTTTAGTGATGCCCTTTAGATTAATGAATGCTCCTGCGACATTCATGGATCTCATGAACTGCATTTTCCAACCTTACCTTGACCAGTTTGTGGTACTTTTTATTGACAATATTTTGATTTATTCAAAATCGGAAGTTGAGCATGAACAACATTTGCATATTGTTTTGCAAGTTTTGCAAGAAAAGCAATTCATGGGAAATTTAGTAAATGTGAATTCTAGTTAACTGAAGTGGTATTTTTAGGGCATGTGATACCAATGGATGGAATTCGAATGGATCTGAAAAAGATTAAAGCAATTACTCAATGGAAAGCACCGAAGAATGTGTCAGAAATCTGTAGTTTCCTTGGTTAGTTGGTTACTACAAAATATTCGTTAGTGGATTTTCAAAAATAGCTTTGTTGATGACAACAACAAAAGAACGTACAGTTCATTTCAAGCGATCAGTGCCAAGAAATCTTTAAGAAACTGAAATAGATGCTGACTGAAGCATCAGTTTTAACTTTACCAGAATCAGGAAAGGATTTTATGGTTTATAGAGATGCCTCGTTGAGTGGGTTAGGCTGCGTTTTGATACAAGAAGGTAAGGTAATTGCAAATACATCCCGATAGTTAAAATCTCACGAACGAAATTACCCGACGCACGATTTGGAGCTAGATGCTATGGTTTTTGCTCTAAAGATTTGAAGACACTACTTGTATGGTGAAAAGTGTCATATTTTCATTGATAAAAAAAGTCTTAAATACCTCCTAACTCAAAAGAAGTTGAATTTAAAACAATGTTGTTGGGTTGACCTTTCGAAAGATTATGACTATGTTATATATTACCATCTTGGTAAAGCTAATGTCGGTGCAAATGCGTTAAGCAGAAAAGTGGTAGTTGAGTTACGAGAGATGTTCACTCAACTCAGTTTTAATAATGACGATAGTTTACTGGCCAAGTTGAGAATCAAACCAGTATTATTTGATCATATTACAGAAGTACAATTAGCAGACATTAAATTGTCAGAAAAGAGAAAAATGGTTCAAGGTGGCACAATAATTTGTCGACTTGTTCAACTAGTACTGGGAACAACTATCGTCAGTTATCCAACTAGTGCTGGGTGCAATAATTTGTCAACTTGCTCGACTAGTGCTGGGCACACAAATGATCTTGTCAAGCTAAACAATGAGCGTTGGGCGCAAAACCTTATGTATGGTCTAACAGTTAGGCACCGAATACCATTTAGTGGATTATACATTTCAGTAAGGTATAATAATTCATGAGAGGATATTTGTATATAAATGATGTTATAGATATGTTTCAATGGGAATTATGGTAACTTCATAAAGATGACTTATATGTTATGAAATTTAAACTTTTGTTTAATAGTTGTAAAGGGGATCCTTTGAGAACATAGGTTACTTACTGTTTGAGTTTTTACTTAACTCAGGTTAGGTATTTACCGTTATTCTACAACTTAACATCCATGACAAATCCCGTACTCAATGTTGATATATTTTCTTTTTGAGTCTTGGCATGTACCTAAGATGTCAATTTTGAAATAATGATATTTTGTTTTTAGTGAATTCTAATGAATGTAGTCCTATAAGTTATGAATGATGTGTAACTTAGAACATAGTTGTATATAAATGCTTGAAGTTGCTCATGTGAATGCTCTCACTTGGTGATTGTTTTAGTGAATTGCTCAATTTGGTATTATATTAATGGTGTGTCTATGTTAGTATTAGAAGAAAGTATATATATTTTGTCATTTGGTTGATGTTGAATGTAAGAAATTAATTTGAATGATGGATCTACTTATCCTACTTTTTTGAATGATTGAACTTTGTTTGAGTTACTTATGAATGGCATATTAGTTAGATGATGGTTGAATGAATTGTTGGTTTGTGTTGGATGTTTAAAATGTGGTGTCAATGAGGGCACATCGGTTAGGCACTTAAGATGGTTGTTTTGGCATGTTTTGAGCATGTTTAAATTTGTTTTGAATAGGTTAAATTGTTGACGAATTTGTTGTTTAGTGTCCAAGAAATCACAAATTGGTAAACTTGAATTTTAAGGTACATTTAGGTTCACACGGCCTGGAAAACGGGCTGCCACATAGCTATGTGACCCACACGATGTATCCATACAGCCGTGTGTCTTAAAGCAATGAGTAACATGGTTTGAGATATGGCCAACGATATGATCGTGTGTCTTAAAATAGTAAGTTACACGGGCGGATACACGAGTTGGGAGATGGCTGTGTGTTTGGACTTTGAAAATCTACACGGTCTGGGTTATGACACCAGGCCCGGCCACACGGCCTTATGTCACCTGTTTCCTAAATTTTAAAATTTTCCCCAACCTTTTCCATTTTGTTGCAAATTCACTCTAGAGTGTTTCCAATTTATTTTTAGGGCCTTGTAAACTCATTTTAAGACCCGTTTGAGTACGTTTAGTTACGATTGGTATGCAATTTGATTTATTATCATTATGTTTGGATATTTTTCTTAAAAAGCAAATGTTAATTTTTTTAAATGTTATCGTAATACTCTGTGACCCCAATCCGGTGACAGAGACGAGTTAAGTTTCTTACACTTATTGACTATTTATTTCATAAGTCCTCCTTTATTAAGTGCTTAAACTATCAAGTCAATACAATTCAATAATTACTAAGCTTTGTGTCTTCAACAATTTAGTCCTTTATATTAAATTAACTAACTAAACATTGAAATTTCTTCACCAAAACTTAATACGACTCTAATGTAACACCATAAATATCAATTAAGCCATAAAACACGATCTCATGTATAAGAATTGTGGTCCCAAAACCTCTGTGTTCGACACCACTGAAAAACAGGATATTACACTAAATCAATCTAAGTCTGGCCCTAGTTATGTCAGATGCAGTCAACATCCTGTCAATTTATTTAGTCGATCAATCGAATAAAAATTTTAAATATATATTTAGAATCTCATAACTATTAAATACAATTTACCGCATTTTACAGTTCATTAGACACAAGATCCAATCTAAGCAATGCCATACCTGGAGGAGCCTGTTTCGTACAAACCCAAAAGTTTAGAAATACATTTTCCTTACCATAAACCCTAAACATATATTTCATAATATTGAATGCCATAACATACCATACACAATAATTACATAAATATTTGCAAATCAATAATTACTTAAAAATACACATTTTTTATAATATAATTATTTATTTAACATAATAACCCTAAACCAACTTTTCTATAACTTTAATTTAATTATTTACTAAATGTGAGTATATAACAATATCTATTTCATTTAAACATATAATAATATAATCCGTACATTATTCACTTATTACTATATACCTATAATAATCACATTATAAATAAAATACGATTTATTCACATTTTAAATGAAAATTAACATGTCATTTAATAAAATTAATTTCTAATTTAAATTAAATTGAGATCGATTGTATATGCACTTATGTCATCGCTTCTATAACACCCTTTTCCCGACCCGATCGTTAGGTCCGAGTTACGAGATGTCACATCTGTTGTTAGTGTAACTACGAACATATGTCAAAGCATAAACCATACAAACATAAGAATTTCAAATCATAGTCATGTTATTAAACCTTTCCCACACCTTATACGAGCCTACGTATCCTTTAAAATAAGCTTGAGATCGAACAAGGACCAACTGCAACATTTTCAAAACTTCAAGTAGACATCACGATGTTAGGGGTTCCTCATCGCGAAATTACATACTAACTTGGCCTCGTTGTGACGAAGGGGTTCCTCATCACGCCGTGGCCTGAAGTCCAGAGCTCATTGTGACGACCATCACCCGACATCGCAACATGGACTCTGTTTTTAGCACAACTTAGGCCATTTGGTGCCTATTTCATGCCATCCTCAAAACATACCATTTGATGCATTTGGCATAACATTTTCCTACACAAAACATACCAAATTCATGCCACAACATAACATTTATCCCAATCCAAACATTCATTCTATCAATATACAATTTGACATCAAAACTGAACAATTCAACTAGATCAAAATCCAACTAAACTAACCATGCCTTATAGCTATTCAATATCATCTCTAACCATACTATTTCATCAAGCAAATTTGCCCTTCAAATGACACAATTATAGATTATCAAATTGCCAAAACATACACTTATGCATATATGAACATTAGCACTTGGTAATTCAAAGATGAATCAGGTTCAAACCAAGCTATCCATTCAATGTTAACATGTATCTTTGAATGATCAAAAGACTATAGAGTTGATAGCAGGATAGTGTGAGCTTCAAGGCGATTCGGTTGATACGTTTCACAAGTTAACAACTACAAGGAAAAATATACAATAGTATAAACATATCGAAGGCTAAGTAGGTTCAAATGGAATTTACCTAACTTACCTTGATTTTTACAACAATGTAAGATATTGAAATTTAATGGTATTATACATGTCATCCTTTGGCACTTTATACTTTCATGTTCAAATCAACAATACAACCAATGGATTAGTTTATTTGCACAACAAAACTATAGTACTCAAATCATAAGTATATACAACCATTCAAATCATACTCAAAATAACGACTCAAAATGTGTTCACACAATTTCATCCATTTCATTTCCAATTTAAATTACTGTTTTTGTTTCTATTTCGCCCAAAGAACCCTAGTAAATAAAACTCAGATACATGGTACCGATTTGCTGACATGAACTGACATATCTGGGCTAATCACACGAGCTTAGTTTGATATTGCTCAAATGAGCTTCAAAGAATCCACAACATATGTTGGATCTCAAGCTATCATATTAATCCTTGATCAACACCCATTTTACTTATGGGTCCCTAATAGCATGTCATTAATATCCTAATTGTTTACTAAGTTGATACGGGAATCGTTACTATTTATGTATCATTTCAAATCATATAACATCATCATACATATCATCCAAGCATAAAATAAATTCACATCCATTCAGTACATCGTGTCTATACGTAATAACCATATTTTCCATACTTTATGATTTAGTCTTTTGGATGCCAAAACCATCAAAATTACAATTAACTTAAACAAAAAAAACTATAATATAATTCAACCATAACACAAATAATATAGTAAGTTCCATATGAACTTACCTGGCAAAAACAACAAGAAGTAATATGTCGAGTACTAATCCATAAATTTACCTTTTCCTCTATTATCCTCCAATTGATTCAATTCTTGATTTATAAAATAATTTATTTCAATTTATCAATTTAAAATACCTTATGACATCCTAATATATGCATATGTTAGTTCAATTCCATTTTTTGAATTCAAAATTGATCTCAATTACATCCTTCTATAACCCTCCATTACCAATAATTATATAAGTTTAACATCAATTTTGAAATTTATGCATTTTAATCCCTATGTTCAAAACTAGAAATTAAACTTTACAAACTAAACCTTTTTCACTTCTAAGCTTAAAATCTAACAAATTAATACCAATTTCATCAAGAATTCATTAATGACAACTTTTAAAAACTTGAAAAGTTTTGCAAATTAGTGCATGGGATAGCTAAATCAAGCTCTCGGGACCTCAAAAACATATAAATTACAAGAAAAGAACTAATCTAAGCTTATCATGTAAGGACCAATTGTTAAAAGCTTGAAAATGGCATCTCCCTTATGTTTTCTTTTATATTCCTGTTAGTGAATAAGAAAGATGAACCAAAAAAATGCTTTTGCTTCTTTTATTTTACTATTGTATATATTATAACATTACAATTATAATTTTTAACATTATTTTTAACAAAACACCACCAAATCGTCCACTATCAATATAAAATGGCAAATAAACCTTGTTTAATTGTTATAGAAGTCCTTAAGCCTTTGGCCCAATTATAAATCTATAGTTGTAAAGTTTTAAAATTTATTCTCTGTACCACAATTAACTATCAATTCAATCAAATTAAAGGACCAAACATTAAAATATTTTTATACTTTAATATTTACGAACTCAAACATGAAAAATGGGGTTTTAAAACCACCATTTTTGACACCACTAAAAAATGGAGTATTACAGCTTCAAATTGTAACACCCTTGTCGACCCAATCACTGGGTTTGAGCAATACGATGCTACATTTGTTTCTAGAGTAACTTCATTTAAACATAACATGTTTTTCATCAATACAACAAATTGAATTAATTAACACGATTATTATACCATTATATCATAACATTATTCTGAGTCGGGATTTATTTGAGCTTAGAAAGCTCTTTTGATAACCTGAGACTATTTGAGGACTTGTAACAGCCCATTTTCAGTGAAATCAGAATAGTGGTTTCAGAATCACAAATCTGAGTCAGAAAGAAAATTCCTTTTAATATTATTGCATGATCTACATCATGATAGGATTGTTATATGAAAATACTAAAAAGAAAATCTCACCGATTAAGTGATTAATTATGGAAAGGACCAAATTGCATAAAATGCAAAAGTTAAATTCTAAAAGCTATAGGCATCAAATAGCTATGGAATTCAAAACTTGAGGTCCTTATATGGTAATTAGACCATTAAAGAAAAGTTAGTAGATATTTTTAGTGATTCATCCATGGAAAAATTAAAAAAGGCTAAGGACTAAATGGAAATCAAAATAATTAAAAGATGATAAATTAATAAATAAGAAATATCATGATATTATTATCATCTTCAACCCCAAATTCCATAGAAACCCTAGGAGAGAGAAAGGAAACTAATCAAGCTTAATTGGGTAAGTATTCAAGTCCCGTTTTTAGTAATTTTTATATTTTTGAAATCAGGATAGCTTAATCTATCTATTTTGGGGATTAATTTGAAAAGTTATCAAAGTTTAGAAATTTTTTCATGGATGAATATGTTGAAATTTTGAAGTTTATGGTAGAAAATGAAAGGTTGGTAATAGATAAACAACTTTTACAAAGAAAATTTTGATGAAATTGTGATTTAGGGATTAAATTGTAAAGATGTAAAAATCATAGAAAAAATTTAATTTTTGTGAAATTTATGGCTTTTATGGTGACATATAAAATTTAGTTAGGCTTGGAATAAGGATTAAATTGCATGAATTTCATTTTCCGACCCTAAGGACGAAATTGGAACTTATGAAAAGTTTAGGGGCAAAATGATAATTTTGCCTAAAGTGTAAAATTGAATCCAATTGAATATGAAATATGATAAATTAATGATTAAATTCATTTATATAGATCCAAAGAACTCAAATTCAAAGCTAGATCGAGGAAAAGAAAAAGTTTCGGATTAGTAGAAATTCTTATACAGACGATTATTAAGGTCAATTCGTGTAACTTAACTATACATGTTATTATGTTTTAATTGAATATGATATGTATTTATGTGAATTATAAGGATGTTATAAATGCATGAAATAATCATATGCCCGAAACAAGTCCAAAAAATGTTAAATTCTGTTTGAACATTAAATTTCGATGGATAGGTGATTGCCTATACGGAAAGTGGTTCTGTGTATGTTGCAGATACGATTTAGCTCAGACGAGTAATCCTGAATATCCTGATACATTGCCTATACTGAAAGTGGTTCTGCGTATGTTACAGATACTGAAAGTGGTTCTTGCAAGCATCCTGATCGGTAGTGATTTAGCATGTGTTGCACACTACCGCAGCTCTATGTGAGCGTCCTATTACATGGTTCGATCGGTTGTAATCCAACATATAATGCGGACACAAATGCAGCTCTACGTGAGTGTCCTAATATAAGCTCTTATGGGCTTCTTGATACGGCTCGCTTGATCTTCCTGTTACCTTATTCGGTGCTCCCTGATATTAACTCTTCAAAGTTATCTGTTAAGCTCTATAAGCTCATTGATTTAAACTCTTATGAGTTTCCTGATTAGCCTGGATAAGTGCCATGTTACATGGCTCATCTGAGCATCTTGATATGTGGCTCGAGAGTGTGCTCCCTGATTAAGTGCCCTGATAGGTACCCCTGATTATAAGTTGATGGTATACAATTTTATACACCTTGTGTGTACTATCTGAGTATCCATCAAAGTTTCAATGATTCAATGGATAAATCCTTGAAATGAGAAATTATGAGATTAAATTAATTATATCTTGAGTGCACCTGAAATACCTGAAAATGTATCATGATGAACTCATTCATGTTTATTTGATGTATATGTGAAACATGTGACTAACTTGTTTAATTGAGTGTATGTGATTAAGTAAACTTGCCAACTTGTTGGGAAGCATGTTATTATAATGCTTATTTAAATAAATATGATTGGTAAGTTAAATTCCTATTATACGAACTTACTAAGCATTTGAAATGCTTACTTGATTTTTTTCTCTATTTCATAGTGCTCAGAAGCTCATAAAGGTTGGAGTCGGTCAGAGTATCATCACACTATCCTCCAGCTTGTTTTGGTATAAATAGAAACCTTACTATAGTATAATGGCATGTATAGGTTAGTGGTGACAAAAGAGAGCATATAAATGATTATTGTAATCTAGCCATTGGAATGGCTAATAATAATTATGTTTTGGTATATATATATATTAAGGTTATCTCATGGTGATAACATAAGTGTTTATTATTGTTTGATTAAGTTAGGTTAAACTAGTTTGCTTATAAAAAGGTAGGATTAAAAGCATGAAAGTATGTGATAATATATCATGTTAGATGATAAAGTTTGCTTGGTTATAATGCCTGAATTGGTTGATAAATGTATGTAAGTGATTTGGTAGGTTAATGGAAAAGTTTGCGTGAGAAATAAGGCTAGGAAATGGCTTTATTTTGTCTACATGGGTAGACACATGGGCGTGTGTCTTGACTATGTGTGACACTTGGCCTGGCACATGGGCATGTGGTTTGGCTGTGTGTACTCCGCATCTTAAAATTGAGAAACAAAATGCTCAAAATTAGGCACACGAACGTGTGTCTCAGCCATGTATAACATATGGCCTACTACACAAGCATGTGTCTTGGCCGTGTTAAACCTGTACCTAATTTTCAAAAATTCAATTTACCACACGGCCTAGCACACGGGCGTGTGACTTGGCCGTGTGACCTTTGCACTTAATTAAGTTGCAAGTCAGAGAGTTACACGGGTTAGGGACACGAGCATGTGCCCTACCACATATGTCACACAGCCTTAGACATGGGCATGTCTCATAGCCGTGTGAGTCACACAGCCTGACCACATGGGCGTGTGACCCTTGTATATAAGAAAAATTTTGTAATTTTGCAAAAAATTCCCTAATATCTCGATTTAGTCCCGACTTATTTTTAATGCTTAAATTGGGCCACGAGGGTCCAATCAAGGGACGATATGATTAGTTTCGAGTATGAATAGTGAATAAATGAATATATGTATTTGTTCTGTAAACTCTGAAATGCTTCATAACCCTGTTCCAGCAACGGATACAGGTTAGGAGTGTTGTAGGACTAAAATGCAATATTTCAAAATATTTTGGGTTGGTTTCGAGACATCAGGGGTGCGATGTCGCGACCCCCAACACATTATGCAAACATCACGACTCAAAGACTAAATTGTAAAGCTTTCTAAACCCTAGTGTTTTAGCGTCGCAACTTTGGGGATTCAATATTGCGACATTAAAGGTTGGTGTCGCGACATCCATAGGGTAGTGCCACAACCTTAAGAATAGTCTACTACAAGTCCATTGTAACGCCCTAACCCGTCTCTGTCGTCGAATTAGGGTTACCGAGTATTACAAACAATTAGAAACATTTGAACATTTTATCAATCAATATAGTAATCATATCAGAAACAATTCATACGCATGCACAATGTCCCCAAATCGAGCCCTCGAGGCTTTAAAAATGACCTAGAAACAATTTGGGACCAATTTGAAATAGTTTAAAAAGTTTAGCAAAAATATGCAAAATTTGCAAAACAGTGGTCACACAGCCGTGTGCCTCACACGGCTGAGACACAGGCCAGTGTCTTAGGCCGTGTAACAATCAAACTAGGGACACACAACTGTGTCCCAGACCGTGTCCTCAGCCGTATAACTCTCTAAGTAGGGTTACATGGTCGTGTCACACACCCGTGTACCAAGCTGTGTAACTTTCTGAGTTACCCCACACGTCCGTGGGTGAGGCCGTGTGTTAGGCTGTTTAAGTCACTGACTTGCACCCTAAAGAACTCATCAGATGACACATTGTCATGTCGCCAAGCCGTGTGTCTCACACGGCTGAGTGACACTCCCGTGTCTCAGGCCATTTGGACCCAAAATGAACCTTAAACAACAAGTTTACTGATTCAAGCTTACTTGGACTTTAAGTAATCCATTTACCAGCCAAAAGACCTATTCAAAGTGACATTAAACAAGCTAAAAACATGCTAAGTCAACCATTATAAGTGTCTAACCAATGTACCATCATTGGTACCACAAGTATACATAATTACACATCAATATGAATCATCAATCACAACTTATCAATTCACAAAATTAAACACCTAACTAATGTGCCTATCATAGGCACCTCAAATCACAATATTCTAGTCACACTTACCATGAACTTACACTTAAACATCTTACCTCATTCACATATATCATATAAGTTGATTATTTGCACTTAAGATCATTCTTTAACATTTTACATATCAAAGCAATAGTAATGACATACAAGCCGATTACGTGCCATATAATCCAAAATGAACATTCCAAAAACTACCAAAAATGAATGGAAAGTATGACTTGAGTGCCAATCCGACCGTCCAACCTTCAAAGTATCTAAAAGAATAGAAAAAAAAAACAAGTAAGCTCATTAAAGCTTAGTAAGTTTGACGTACTAAAACGATAAATGTTACAGAAGAAATTACAACAAATCATTTAATAATGCAACCATATGTGTCCTCTGTTATCCACAATCTCAACCAATGAATTTCAAAACTCAAATACATGACATAACCATCAAAATCACTAAACAAGTACATTATAGATATTTACAATCTGGTGAAAGACTTATGGATATGAGTACATAGATATTTCAACTGAAACACACCAGATGCTCATAAGAGATAATCCATCCGAAAGACACTAGATGCTCATACGAGCCAATCTACCTGATAACACACCAATAGCTCCGAAGAGCTAGTCTAACTGAAAACACACCAAAACAAGGAGTGTAACACCCCAAACCCAGCCTAGACTTTATAGTCGAATTTGGTGGCGTCATATGAGAGTGTTTTTAGAAAACCATTTTGGATATCAAAACTTGTCCAAATTATTATCTTTTCTTTATCACAGAAGCATTGAAAACGTTCATTCATATGAAAATATGAAATTAAAATTTAGAACGCGTTTGTGATGTCGTAGTTTATAAATCAATTAAAACAACAAATTGAAAACCCAAAGTATAAAACAAAACAGTCCAAAGATCCACAATACATAAAACTCCCAAAGTAATAAAATAAAGAATAATCGGTAATAAAATCAAGGAGTCCAGTAAAGTGTCCATCAATGGTCACCCTCGAGCCCTCCGAAGCATCGATCCATCTACTGTTGGGGATTACCTGGCAGACAAATAAAATAAAGGGGTGAGTTTTTGTAAACTCAGTATGTATGTCCCTACAGTAAAGTATGCATGTAAACAACTAGCAGTCAAGCAGGCATAATTGAGCCTGAGCTCTTAACCGAATTAGTGTAGGCCTTAGCCCACTTAGAACAGTATCAAATACATTCGGGCCTTAGCCCATACATTTATACATGCATATAAATCAGTACAGTACATGCCCACTAACCTTGCACACCATCTCCCTCCACCCTACACACCATATGGGGATAACATCGACCCACCCAACCCAACACACCAAGTATGGGATAAAATCAACCTATCCACCCTACACACCAAGTGGTACCGTAAGCGGCACATAATAAATAGAGGTAGTGCAGCTGCCAGTCAATCGGTTAAAAGCCTTACACTCTTCCTTCTCTTCAATAACCAACCCCACCCAATGCAATGCAACATACATAATGTCATGGCATGCTTTCATACAATAAATAGATCATACGCATTATGCTCAGATCAGATCAAAATAGTATTATTACACATGCTAAGTAAAACATGCTAGCATACATTTTAGATTCATATCACAAAATAGGGTCTAAGTAACACTTACCGACCCCTATAACCGGCCACAATCGACTAGGGTAACCCGTGCAACCTTTCAAAATAATTCAGCTTAATCGGCTCACACGCCTATGTGGCCTGTCCGTGTGGGCCCACACGCTTGCGTGGCCCATACGACCCAACTTGGCCTTGCTCGTGTGGATCACACAGCCTGATGCAAAACCCCACACGCACGTGTGGTTCACCTGTATATAACCACACGCCCGTATGGCCCACACGACCCAATTGGCCTAGCCCGTGCCTTGCATAAGGCCTAGCCAGCATCACACGCCCGTGTCTGTCGCGCTCATGTGGCGTGAGCACAGCCTCACTCGTCATCCACACGGCCGTGTATCACCACACGGCCTCCACATGGGCAGTCCACATGTCTGTGTGGCGTCGACAGTTTCATTTTCAGCTTTCGCCAAAACGCGATTTCAGAGCATTCGAGGTATACACCTGGTTCCGATTGAAGCCTAAACACCCCTGAGCACTACCAGAACCACTATTAAAATCGAGTACAACTCTGATTCAAACCAGCGAAGCGTGATTCCCAGCCTTAAAAACCTTCGAAAGCATAGAACAACCGTTGCTACTTGAATGGAGAATGAAATAAAGACGAAAAAGGGGAAAAACGAGAGAAACGACAACAAAGAATGATAAGAATTCAGCAATAGGGAGGGAATTTTGGGGAAAACGATAGTGGAAAGAAGAGGGAAACTAATTTTTCTGGAAAGAATACACAAGATTTTTCCTCAATCCCCTAATTCTCTCCATCCACTACTCAGTCTCCTAATCCAACTCTAACTCATTAGAGTGAATGAGCATAAAAATAATGCCCACACCATGAATTGAACACAAGACCTCAAGCATAATCCCTTGCTACTTAACCACCAAACCAGCAGGCCTATTCTAATATATTTTACCCAACTTTTACTTAAAAGCCCGATAACCAAGAGTTAGGCTTTATTCAATAAAAACCAAAATTTAACCCAAGTCTTCGCTTGAACTTGGGACCTCCCCAAACACACCCAGAGCACTTATCCACTAAAACATACAATAATTTACATCAAGTAAGTGAAAAAACATATTCAGAAAATTTCAAGCCATATTTTCACAAAAGCCAAAAACCAAAATTTTGGGGCGTTACAAGGAGTATAACACGAGAGTTCGCAACAAATGCTGAACTTCAGTCTACTCGGAAAACATATACATATCACTCCACATCAATCTCCACTCTACTCCCCCAAAACACACCATATATTGATTGTACTCTATCTCACGTTCAATCTAATCCAAGTATTGAATTTCAACAACTTTTCTCAAATAACTTTTCATCATTTATAATCACATATGTCTATTATATCACATTATATCATCAAAAATTTCATATAGATGTTAAATTATAAACTGTACGAACTTACCTAGATTGAATTGTAGTAGTTGCAGAAATTTAGGGACTAATTTGTAATTTTTCCTTTTTCACAAATATCAACAAGGTCTTGATCTAAAATATAAAATTTCTCAATCATTAGCTTACATTTCACCTTCCAATTCACTATACATTTTACACCCTTTTATTTTAAAATTTTACACAATTACCCCTAACTTTTACAACTTTTGCAATTTAGTCCCTTAACCCGAAAATCATCACATTAACCATTTTTCTCAAGTCAACATTTTAGATGAATATACTAGGCCCTTAAATAGTCCCACTAAACATCAAATTCATAGTCCCACTAAACATCAAATTCACTATCAAACCCTAAAATTTTGACATTTTCAGAATTAAATCCTTAAATCAAAATCTAATTGAAATCACTCTACAAAATCACCAAACAACACAACCAAAGCTTCAAATACATAGTTATCATAAAAAAAATTCAAGATTCATCAATGGAAACTTTTAAAATTTTTAATAAATTTAAAAGTGAAGGTACATGCTAGCTGGACCTATTTATAATTATCTCAAAAACATAAAAATTACAAGAAACGGGTGTAAATTTCACTTGCATGCAAAGAAATCAAGAAAACCAAAGCTCTTCTTTTCCCTAGCTATGGCTTTTGACCATTTGAAGAAGAAATGAAAGTAACTTTGATTAATTCGTTCTTTAATTTTTGTTTTAACTTTTATTAATTTACAAAATTACCATTGAAAACATATTATTTTATCATTTTCTATTAATTTTTTTCCCAACATATAAATTAGGTCCTAATTATTACTTCAGCCCTTCCTCACTTATTAATTAAGTCATTTGATCACCTAAATGCTATAATTACTATGTTTTGCACTTGTTACAGTTTAGTCCTTTTTCTTTAATTAACTATCTAAACTTTAAAATTTATTAACCAAATTTTACTACGACCCTAATGACTCCAAAAATATTCTATACATACTATTTATGAGTGAACACGATGGAAATTGATGGTCCCAAAACTACTGTTCCGTCACTATTGAAAAACGAGTTGTTATGTAACACCCTAAACCTGACCTAAAAGTTTAGAGCGAATGCTGGATGCTACATTGATCACCGAAGTGATCGTAGGTAAATTTTTACAAAACAAGTTATCATGTTGAACCGAAATAGTTAATCGCCTAAATTCAGTCAATAAGAATTACAAATAAGTTTATTATAAAACCGAAATTAAATGAATGAATAAAAGGTAAAGTGAAACTTTTACCACAATTTTATAAAACCTTATAGTTCAAAAACTGAATAAAAAATAGAAACTGAAAATACAACTTATTCTATTTTATTCTCCAATACTGTCTTAGACCTCCGCATACTGAGCAGCAACAAAATTCTGAAATGTACCTGAAAGGGAAACAGATGGGGGTGAGCTACACAAGCTTAGTGAGAGTTCAAAACCAATCTAACTACAAGATTGTAGAACAAGATGCAAGAAAATAGTTCAAAAGCACAACATACTTATAGAGTTATACAGAACCAGATGGTAAACTCGAAACAAACGTCCTGACAGATAATAACAATTCGAGCATATTAACACACAATCAGACACACAGTTAGAACACTATTCAGTTGGATAGAAGCAATCAGATAGTCTTACACGTATAATAGTCGAATAGATGCATATGAATGTAGTCACGTAATAAAACCCACCCATCTAACCAAACACACCTTTCCGTCCCTCGATCACACCTCGTAGGAGTTATTTAGGCTCATCCAACCAAATCACACCACATAGGACCTCGTAGGCCCATTCATCCTTACACACCAAATAGAGTCATCCCGGGTTGCCCGGCAACAATGACCAGCCACCCCGGGTTGCCTGGCAACGATGGTTTATTAGTATGCAGTTAAACTGCCAAATCAAATGTAGTACAGTGCAGTGCGGTAACCTGCGGTACTGTCTAGTTGCAGTTTAGAACTGCCAGATCAGATATAATGATACGCAGTGAAGTTGACGTATATATGGTACAGTGCAATGCAGTAAATCGCTATACCAGTAAATTGTAGTTAAACGACCAAATCAGATAGAAATATGCAACAATGCTGACATATATGTCGTATGGTGGATTGTGGTAAACTACTATACAGACATGCAGTTGAACTGCCAGATCAGATCAGAATCAGTATCCCTTCTCTTCAAAACCCATCCCAAAATATTTTATGTAGGTGTATGCATGCATACAATCTCATAGAATAGAGACACAATTTCAGATAGTCAGACAGAACAGCTATGCACACACACCCAACAAAATAGATTTAGATTCAAACATCTCACACAATAGTCATAGATACACTTAAGCTAAAGCCCAAGTCAGAATTCTTAGCCACCCTGACTAAAGATCAGCCAAGACAAAACACACAGGCAAATCCTCAGATCAAAAACACACAAAATCAAAATAGGTAACTTAGAGCCACACGGTTGTTTGCTCTAGCTGTATGGAAATGCCTAGGCCATGTGGGAGGTCAGAAGCCCATGTAAATAGGGGCACACAGCCGTATGGCTTAGGCACATGGTCGTGTAACTAAGGCACATGCCTGTGTGTGCCCAGGGATATGGTCCTATGAGACCCTCACACGACCGTGTGCCTAAGCCACACGGTTGTGTGCCTTTGTTTACACGGGCTTCTGACCTCCCACACGGCCTAGGCATTTCCACACGGCCAAAGCACACGACCGTGTGGCTCTAAGTCACCTAATTTGATAAAACTTGTCGAAACCATTTTTTTATTTGAAAAAACGGGGTCGACTTTTTAAAAAAAACGAAAATGGGAGTCGCCACCAATCCCTTTTTGCTTAGGGGTGATTGGATCACCTTATAAAATGTTTTATTTCAAAACATTGATTTTGGCCTACGAGATTCAAGAAAACGGGTTCGGGAGTCGGTTACGTACGAGGAAGGATTAGCACCCTCGTAACGCCCAAAATTGGCACCGAATTGATTAGTTATTGTCCTAATGTCGAAAATTCGAAAAGATTTTAAAACATGATTTCTTTAAAAACTTGAACAATTTGAGTTGGAACTTGAGATTCCTTTGTTCTGAAAGAATACAAACATCACATCCAGCACGTTAGGACATGATGTTTTAAACCCTCGTAACCAAAATCATCTCATGATTTACAAAATTCATTAAAAGGATATTTAGTTATTTAGTCAAACGGAAAATCGAAACCCAGCACATTAGGGAACTATTTCCCGAATTTCTAAACACAAAACATTGCCTTATTTAAGAAAAACTTTTGGGTACAATGTGACAATTAAATGAAATATATTTCTTAAAATAATGATTTGTGAATAAAAACGTTGCATTAATAAATTACAGAACACAAAGGCTAAAAATGAAAATTACATGACGTACTGACATTTAATGCTAATATAGACAATTAAGAGGAAGAATATCGTAAAATAGCTAATAGCACAAATAATACAATGACCACAATAATACTAACAGAAAAAGATAACGAAAATAATAACAATAATAAAATTTAATTCTGAAATAACGAATAAATACATAAAAGGTAATAGTAAAAAGAGGAAAAAAAATCGAATATAAAAATACAATAAAATATATATAAAATAAGTAATATATGAAAATTTTAAATAAATAAAACAACATGACAAATTTTAAAGTGGACAATATATACAATAACATAAAAAAGTTCAATAAAATTAATATAACACTTTTTAAAACAAATAATATATATAGGAGTTTGAAATATATATTATAAATGGCGATTTAAAATAAATAAGATAATATAATTTAAAATGATATATACAGAGAAAAATAAATAATGTATGAAAAGAAATTGAAGACAAATAATGTACGGAAATTTTGAATAATATATAGCAAAACAAATCAAATAAAAAAAGAATTTAAAAATAATGACATATGATGTAATTTTAAAACAAAATGATTTATAACAACATAAGATATATACAAGTTTCAAATAAATAATATATGAAAAATATTTAATAAATAGTATATAAAATAGATTAAAACAAATAACAAATATAAAGTATAAAAGAGGCTTAAAACAACTAGTATATTTTTTAAAAATAAATAATGTACATAAAATAATTCAAATAAGATATATTAAATCAGTTTAAAAATGAATAATGAATTTATATATTAAAAAAATTAAAGTGAATAATATGTAAAATAGTTTTAAAAACTGAAATTAAATAAGAAAGGGCCCAATTGAAATTTAAACAAAAAATCAAAAGAATGATTAGAAAATAAAAACATTAAAACAAAATTAAGGACTAAGATAAAGTGCGTGCAAATGAACGGGGATCAATCATGAAATTAATCCCAACACCTTAAACACATCGTTTTAGTGGGGACCAAAATGAAATAGGAATAAAAAAATAACGGGCAAAATTAAAAAAATGCAAAAGAAAAAAAATGAACCAAATTAAAAAACATAAAATGCGGAAGGACTACGGGCACAAATAGCCCCTTAGTCAAAAACACGCGGATCCTTCAGCCAACGGGTTAGGTCACAGATCGGCCCCAAAACGACGTCGTTTGCGGCCTTTCTGAACACCCTGAAACGGCGTCGTTTTGATTGTTCTATAAAACCTAATTTTTTTTTAAAACCCTCATTTTTACCCCTTTTCAAAAAAAAAAAAAACTAAAACAACTCTCTCAAATCCTCTCCTCCCCTTGTCTAAGTCTGATCGCCGAACCGATGGGCCACCGCTGTACATGCCACCCGTCGCCGTCGCCGTCCACCGTGGAACTCCAAAAATCGTGAATTTTCCGGCGATTTCAAAGGTAAATCTTCTTTTTTCTTTTCTATATATATGAACACGAAAAAAATAAAAAAATAAAAAATATCCCAAAAACCTTCAAAGCCGAATATGCCTTTTGATATTCTTTGAATATGAAATCCAATTTCTTTGCATTGATTCTCTATTTTTTTTTATTATCCTCCCCTTAATACACAAATTACAAACGGCTTTTATAGCTTAGATAAATCAAAAATAATAAATACAATGATCTTTATTTTGATTATTGCTCTATTTGCTGCCTTTCTTTCCTTTTTTGCAGGTCAACAGTGAAAATCATGGCAGTGATCGTGGTTGTGAGGGAGAGATGACGGCGGAGGTAGTTAGCCCTAGGGTTAGGGTTTGCTGAAAATTGTTTATGCTTTGGGCCAAATGGGCTGTGAAATTTGGGTTGTAAATTGAGCTGGGGTTTTAGATTTTGGTTGTAATGGATTTGGGCTATTTATTATAAAAGGACTTTGGATAATTTTATTATTGTTTTTTGGTTTTTAATATGGTATGGGCCCGGGCAATAATGGGTTCTTACAAAACTAAGGCCTATTATTTTACATGTGAACTTACTAAGCTTTATAAGCTTACCTCTTTCCTTTCCTCTATTCTAGAGTTTTATCAAACAAGCTCGGGTTGGAGGTCATCGGAGATCGCTTCACACTTTCAACTATCAAGTTACCAATTGGGTATTTTCATTGAAACATTTTCAGTTATGGCCTGTATAGGGACTTGGCCATTTTGTGTGTATGTCCTTATGATATGGCTAAATAAGAGCATGTGTTGATGTTATGTATGTCTAAATGAGGTTTAATGCAAAGAAATTATGAAAGAGTAAAAGTTGGTTATGAAACAGTTTTGGGACAGCAGTAGTGACGTGACTTTGAAAAATCACTAAAAATTTTAAAAATGGAATTGAATGGTGAATAAGATATAGAATTAAAGATTATTGAGTCTATTTTCATAGGAAAGAAATATAGTAAGCAAAGGAAGTTTTTATTTTGAGATATTTAAACTCTTACAAGACTGGTTTAGAGTGACTTTGTGATCCCCTGTTCTGACTTTAGAATTTCAATAAAAATTGTACAAAAATAATTATGATGCATAATTTATATGTCTAGATTCCTTAGTGAGTCTATTTTCATTAGAAATAAATAGAAAATTATCTGAAATCTGTAAAATAAGATAATTGATTTTTAATGAAGAGAGGTCAGGTCTGTTGGACTGCAAAATAGGGGAATCTTTAATGAATGAACTGTACTAATTGGCCAAACCAAAAATTCTGGAAAAATTATGGTAATAAGATCTATGAGTCTAGTTTCAAGGAAAATTTACAGATTTAAATTTTGAGTTTTGTAACTTGAGTTATAATTAATTTAGTGACTGTTATGAAGGTGGACAATTTTATTATAAATAGTGAAATAAATTGTTTTTATTTGTGTAAGTAATCGAAAAAATTTTAATGTTCTCGGTTTGGTCCTGAACCATTTCAATTGCGTGTTTTAGGGCCTCGAGGGCCCTTTTTAGGGATATATTGGATGAATGTGAGTGAATTAATTTTAAAAGTAAATTTTTATGCCCCGAATTAGTAAGATAAGTCTAGTAACGCCTCATGCTCGACTCCGGTGACAGTCTTAGGTAAGGGGTGTTACAATCAGAGTTGATGGCTCCTAGAAGATAGAGACATAGATGTGACTGATTGAACTGATAGTACATCATACAGGACCTAAGTAGAATAGATCTTGAATCCGTTTGCAGATTTATTCACTTGTGATGTTAATAGTGTAACATACCTTAATCCTAAGTAGATGATGGACTATGTATGCATGACTTGTATACTTTGATGTAAGTAAAACTTGAGTTTGAATAAATAAGGAACTGAAAGCTTGTGCGTTGAGTATATGACTTTTACAATATGTAGCATCATTCACAACAGTGAAATTCATAGCTCAAGAAATGGGTAAATGATATCCTCTCATTGGTATTACGTGATAGATGGAAAGTAAATATGGCCACAGATCGTTTGTCTTTATGATGAATGACTTAATTACTATTTGATAGTAATTGACTTTTTGTGAAGGAAGATGTAATGGTTACCATGAGATAAAATAGGATCATATTGGGAGAATAGATTTATCTAAAAGAAATTAAGGATATCCTATGAGGAAAACACACTTATGACAAGTTCATTGGACAAATACTAATCGAGTAGTTTTTATAATGATATGTTATTAGGGAGAGCCCAATCACGATACTATAGTGGAATAGATTTGTGACTAGAATGAGTTTATAATTAATAGGCAAAAAGCTGAAACTTAATTATAAATCATTTGATCCCTAATTGCAAATGTCCAAATAGTCTTTCCGCGAGCTGGTTGAAACCTAAAATGAGTAGCATGTTGAATAAAATGAATAGAAATGATAAAGTTAAAGAAATGGGTTATATTCAAAAATGAATGTAGTTTCTCATTAAGTATGGAAATGACTTGAGAATTAATTTAAGCTTTTTGAATTATTATTTAATTAAATAATTGAAGTTCCAAAACGAAATTAAATTAATTGGCTATTGTGAATCCATTGAATGTATAAATTAAATATATTTTCTCATAGATCCTTTGAAGATAAAGTTGTCATGATTTTAACAGAATTAGAATTGGGTTGAGAAAATTAATTAATTAAAATTAATTTAATAAATAATATTTATTTTGGGGAATAGAAAAACATGTATTGATTTAGATTAATTTATAAAGTGTTAGGTTAAAAGTCCAGAAAACAAATATAATTTGGACCCAATACAGGAGAGGCTCAAATCCCATCATAATGCATAGGAGAGGAGGCAAATCCTATTAGTCGCTCCTCTCTTATAGTTCAACTAGGGGATGAATTTTTCTATTAAATAAATATTATTTGTATTCTACTAATTTAACTAGGGTTCACTTCCTCTCCCTATAAATAGATGGCACCAGTAGGGCTAAAAGATACAAGTTTTATACAACTTTTGAGATGTTGTTATTTTGCTTGAAAATAGTTAAAATTAATTTCTAAGGCTCCGTTTGTCTGTAGGGAGTTGATTTTCCGGAAAACATTTTCCTGCTTTTATGGTGTTTGGTTGGAGGAAAATATTTTACGCTTGGAAAATAATTTCCAAAACACGGGTAAAATCTCCTTCTGCGTCCAGGTAAAATTGCTAATCCTTCTTCCATTCTTCATCTTCCTGTTATTTTCGATTTTCATTCTTCATCTTCATTTTCCATCTCTTTTTCCTTAATCCGTAAACCTTCGATTTTTCACTCTAAAATTTATCCTTCTCTTTTTCTTGAAAAAAATTGAGTCCATGGGTTTTCTGGTAGAAATAAAAATGGGTTTTCTCTATTGGCTTTTGTTTTGTTTGTCTACTTCCCCCTGAAACCAAAGCTTTTTTGCAGGTTTTACAGATGCTACTGTTCCGTTTCCATTCCTCTTCGCAGGGTTTTAGCTTAAGGTATGGCATCTTCTTTGTTTCTTTATTTTTAATTTTTTTTCTAGGTTTGGGATTAAATTCTATCGATTCAGGGCAATGGAAATGGAATCTGGTGCCAGTTTTGCTTGTAAAATGTGCTTGATTCTTGTGCTTGTTGTTTTTTGGAAATGTCTACCCATTTATGCTTGTCTCCTCCTTGAATGAGAATTGTCCATGCAATTGTCTCCTTTCTTCTGCACCAACCAAGGTAAATCAGATAAGGATAGGCCTTTTTCATAGTTTCTTCATAGTTTCTCTTTAGAAAAGGCTTGTCTATCGAGTAAGCTAATAAAATAATCTACTTGGAGCAAATAGAAATAAATTTCAAGGACTGTGCAGCAGAGGATGTAGTTGTTAGAAATGTGTAGGTCTTCACTCAACTGATGGGAAGTGAATACAGTCGATGATGATGTTAATTTGCTGTGTTGGTTTGGTGATAAATTCTGTTTTATGTATTAATCTAAAACTTAGTTGACAATGAATCAAACACCTTATCTGCCACTCTTCAATTAAGATAACGCTTCCGGCTTTTTCTTTTACCTGTAGGAAAATAGGGGAAGCGTAATTGAGTTTTTGGATTTGCATTTGTAGTATTTTGTGACTCATTCACTGATTTAAATTGCGATCATATATATATATATTAGTCATCTTGTGTTTCCATCATGATAAATATTCTATGAATCTAAATTTTACACAAGGTGATTGTAAAGTAATCCAAGGTTTGCATCAAGAAAAATAATCTTTTGGGGTTATAGCCATGAAGTTATTACTTGTGCAGAAACCATATTTTGAAAAGAACATTTTGTATTCATGGATCGATCCTGTTTTGAATCACAGTTTTGCACGGTGGAACTTCATTTAGAATCTTCCAGAGAAATATAATTACCTTGTATGGCAATTTTAGTTTCCATGCCATATTTTCTTTGGGATTGTTGAACTAGGCATGTTTGTATTCCTTACCTATAGATTACTTAGTTCTGCACATTTCTATAAGTCATGGTCATATGTCTTGTGAACATTCAACCATCAAGAGTGAAGGTCCAAGGAATGCTTTTCTCACTGGAATTTCTTCTTTTCTTTTTTCTTTGGAACCCAAGCTAATTCTTTTAGATCTTTTCCCTTCTCTGCTTCCTAGCCTAAGGGTAATAGAGACTAGCTTCGTAGGTCCTTCGGAAACAATCTTTATATCCCACCATCTTTGCATATCCATGTTAGATATCTCATTTCTAATTATTCCTTTCTTTAACAACATATCTATTTATATAATATTTTAATGGTATTGTTATATGGTATTGTTTCAAATTACCATGATAATGGAACTCTGTTTGCAACTCTCTATATAATGGCGGAAATGGTCTCTTTATATTGATTACATATTATCAATGCTCTCAATATTTTAATGGTATTGTTTACCTACCTTCTGCTACCTTAAACCGAACTCTATTCCAACTCAGAAATGTTAACTTGGCTTATAAAAAATTATTATCATTATGTTTATTGTTGTTACAGATGCATTGTAGTGTTAGGAATTCAGTTTTGTTCTTGCTTTTATTTCTTGGAGGTACTTTTAGAGTTTTCTCATCAGGCTATTGGCTTAAAGGATAAAAACTTTAGGGTAACCAGCAATGATAGGGGTGGAAAAAGTTTTAACAGTTGGATCAAGCTGGATCTCTGAAGTCCATTGACTTGAGATTGTAGATGGGCAGTGAATTTTACATTTATACAATGTGAGAATTGTAAAGGTCCCAATAATGAATGTTTGAAGGTACTAATCATGTGCATCCTCCTTTCTTAGAAGTTTGGAAGCAAGGCATGTGTTTAATCAAAATTTATGTCTTAAGAGTATTCATTGTCAATGCTTAAATATTCCAAAACTTTGTTTCCTTCATTCTACCCCATGTGGTACTTGATAGTAGGTTTCTCTTACAATAGGATTTGTATTCCCCTGGTGATCTTCTCATAGACTGTTGTAAAATGAAATTTCTTCTTATTGCTCTTTAATGTAGCAGTCTAGGTAGTTTAACTCTTGTTAAGAGGTTGTTGGCATGCCAATGAATTAAAGAAACATGCTGTGAACATTTTAAGAAGTAACTTTTTATTTTGTTATAACATTTTCATGTTTAATTCATAAATATGATCTTATGTTAGTAATATTGCATTTCGAATAATGCAAAAAAAAAATTTAAATACAGGGGATAATAATATCACTTTATCCTTTAGGTAATGTAACTTTATTTTATGACATTTTTACCTACTTTTAATCAATTTTTTTCTATTCATTTTATAAATTCTTTTACATGAATCATTTTTTAAATTTATTATAATATGATGTTTTAAGTTAATACATTACTAAAAATATTGGTTAGCATGTTTAATATAAATAAAATATAAATCTAGTTTAAAATGTTTTAAAAATTGATATGAAATAATAAAACAAAAGAAATGGAGATTAATGTATTCAACTAATGGGTAAAGTTTATACTTAAACACCAAGTTTTTGTAACAAAAACGATACTTTCATATCATATACATTCAATTAATGTTGAAGGAATTAAATTTATTTTTTAAAATATAATAAAATCAATTAAGTAAAATGCTCTTTTTAAATAATCTTATAATTTATCAATTAAATAATACAATAATTTATATTTCGGCTAAAATAAATAATATAAGATATTCTTTAAAATGAATTCATGTATATAAGATATTCTTTGGTTGGTTTCAATTAATTGTGGTTTGGAAGTTAATTTATAATTATTCAAGCTTTTTTTTTTATTTTTTTATAACACAATTATAAATAATTTATTTGACTTTGGTTGGTTTCAATTAATTGTGGTTTGGAAGCTAATTTATAATTATTCAATCTTTTTTTTTATTTTTTTATAACAAAATTACAAATAATTTAATTGACTTTGGTTGGTTTCAATTAATTGTGGTTTGGAAGCTAATTTATAATTATTCAATCTTTTTTCTATTTTTTTATAACACAATTATAAATCATTTATTTGACTTTGGTTGGTTTCAATTTACTTTCGATTAATATTCCAGCTTAATAATTGAGTATTATTATATATTTAATTTAATTAATTAATTTATAAATAAATCATTGCATTTTATTAATATATGTAAAAACAGCTTTTCCGGAAAATATTTTCAGGAAATCTGCCAAACAACAGAAAATATTTTACACAGATTCATCCAAACACCAGAAAAGTAAATCATTTTCCAGAAATCATTTTCCAGGAAATCATTTTCTAGAAATCATTTTCCGGAAAACATTTTACCTGCAAACAAACGGAGCCTAAGTATAAATTATATTTTCGGGAACAACAATTCAACTGGTTTCTTTTGAGAGAGAAAATTACTTTCTTACTCAAAGTAAGAAAATTATTTATGGTTCTGTGTTTGAGTCGTAATTGTTCGAGCCTACACTCGAAGTAGTTTGTGGTATGAAAATAGCGAAGAAGGTCATTGGTTGAAAGTTGAAAACGTCAAGGATCTATCTCACACAAAGTACAATTGCTTTTCGGGAAAAGTTTATTACTATAAATATCACAAACTGGCTCAGTTTTTAAATTTTTATTTTTCCGTTGTACAAGAAAACTATTTTCGAATTGGATTTTTTCCAACACACATTTGCATTTTCATACCCTATAATCATTCATATTTTCACATATATCCCTATACTGTCATATAACAATAATTTATCACATTTCATTTCAATGCAATTCATTACTAACCTTGTATGCTAAATTCATCAATAATTCAAATTATGTTCAAATATAAATATAATGAAGTAAACACAAACATACGTATAACACAAGGAAAGGTTAGTAAGTTCCATATGAACTTACCTTTTCAAAGCACAAAATATGTAGATTTCTTTAGGGATTAATCCATAATTTTTATTTTTCCCCTATTAGCTCCACCTTGGTCCAATTCTTAGTCTATACAAATATTTGATATACCAAATCAATACCATACATTATCACAAAATGTCTTGAGATGAATGATCCTAAATAAATCTTTGTTCTATTTCAAACATATTTTGCATTTTATTCAATTTAGTGCCTGAGCTTGGGATATGCATAACTTTCAATTCCTAGCTCCATATTAAAATTCAATCTCACATGCTTCCGTTAGGGATTTTATACTTTCTATTTCTAGCATGATCATGTCAAGTTTTACATTTATTCAATTGGTCCATAATGTTATAAAGCTAACAAACAAACTTAGCTAAATTTACAATCTAGTCCTTTTCATTGTCTAAGCTCAATATTTATCAATTCCAAGTCTAATACATCAATTTATCAACAATGTCAACTTGCTAAAATTTCAAAAACTTATCGAATTAGTACTAGCTAAATCAAGTTCTTATAATCATAAATCTATAAAAATTGTAAGAAAAAGGTTTGATTTCATTACCTAATTATATGGTCGAATGAAAGAAAACTTTTGAAGCTTTCGTGGTTTCTTCCTCTGGTGGAAGGTTAAAGATGGAGAAGAAGATGATAATATTCTCTTTCTTTCCACCAATTTTAATATTTATAGGCCAATTAGTGTTTAATTGATCTAGTAAATCATGTTTAATTACCTTAAAAAGCATACATATATAATTTTAATCACATAATTAACGTAATTGGATGTTAACATCAACATCCACTAACTCATGCTATCTATTGTTTAAATAACGATTTTAGCCCTTTGGGTTAATTGTTATCTAGGTCCTCAAGCCTTTTCTTAATTAAAATTCAATAGCGATTGGACTTTTACAATTTAGTTCCTAAGCTTTAATTTAGTTCCAATTTTATATTTACAAACTCAATTTACAAAATTGGGGTTTTGAAATTACATTTTTCGATACCTTTGAAATTCGGGCCATTACACAAGTATTCCAAACCTGAAAACAAAAATTCAAAACATAATAAAAAACAAAATAATTATATTTAAAATAAATTACAATTAAAAACATGTTTTTTAACAAAATCTAACCTCTTTTTGGCTTGTAAAAAATTATGTATGTTTGAGATGGTTTTAGGGTTTTTAAAGGGGGTTTAAATTTAGGGTGTTTGTTATTTTAAGGGAGAAAGTGGTTTTAACTTTTTTAGATTTTTTAAGGGTGGTTGTCGATTCGGTGGAAGTGGGGGAGAGACTTTGGGGTTTAGAAAATGATGAAAATTTGGTATGGGGTTGAAATGTGGGGTATGGAGGTATTTATAGAGGCTAGGAAGTGTTGGCGTTTATGGGACAGTTGAGAATTTTGGATTTAATGGGATCTCAAAATCACCAAATCGATAGTAGCCATGCCAATTTGAGGAAAAATGTGCTCCACAAATTTTCCAAATTAGTATGGCGACTGTTGTTTAATGATTCGAGTCACCCATTAAATCCGAAACCACCAACTGCATTGGTTTCAACCTCAAATCCATAATTGCCATAATTGCCATAATTGCCATAATTGCCATACAGAGAGAGAAAATCAAAATTCATTTAACATTATTAGATAAAAACTACATAAAATATTTGAATAAATAAAGTCTGATAAATATTGAATTACACTTTTATATTCATCTTGAATCACATTTTTTATTGCAATTTAAACTATACAAATTTATAAATAAACAATATATTATTATTTTAAATTATTTCTTACTTAAAATTTTATATGATTATATTAAAATTAATAAAAAGAAGACATAATATTAAATTTAACTCTCAATGTTTAATTTTTTTATCAATTTGATCTTTATTCTTTTTTTAGCTAAATTTGGCCCTCAACCTTTTAAAAAGAGCCAAATTAGACTAACAACCTTTCAAAAAGAATCGAATTTTTGTTTCTTTAACGGAAATATTGACTAAAATGTTAAATTTTTAAACATGGCAACTCACTTTGTAATCCATATGTACTTTATGTTTTTTTTTTGAATTTTTTAAAATTTTTATAATTTTTAAATTGTTTATTGACGTGGCATATAAAACAAATAGTGCTATGTCACATGAAGTACATGTGGACTGCCACACGGGTTACCACACCAACATTGTTAAAAATTAATGTTTTAGTTAGTATTTATGTTACAAAAAGTTAGTTGATTTTTTTTGTTTTTTTGTTTTTGAAAGATTAATAGCCAAATTTTGTTAAAAAAAAAGAATAAGTTCCAAATTAACAAAAAAATTGTAAACATTGAAAACTAAATTTAATATTATGCCTAAAAAAATTTTAAAAGATCTAATCCAATAAAATATTCAATTACACTTTATATATATCTTAAATTCTAGTTCATTATAAATTAAACATTCAAGTATACCTTATATTTATCTTGAATAACACTTCATTACAATTTATACTATTATTTTCATTATTGTATTAAAACTAAAAAGAATTTAAATAAATAAAGTTGGATAAATATTGAAATACACTTTACATTTATTTGAAATCAAATTTTTATTATGATTTGAACTGTTAAAATTTATAGATAAATAATATCTCATTATAAAATATTTTAATTATTTTATATTAAATAAAATAAAAATATATTATAAATAAATAAATATAATTCATAGCATATTTTTAAATAATCACTACTTACATTAAATAAAAATAAAAATATGATGAATTAATCTAAATCAATAAATGCATAAATACAATGTGATGGATGAAACGAGTGCTGTATAAACTAGGAGGCCCTGTATCCAACCAATGGGAACACTTCCTTCGCAATCATTCGCAATTAGATTAAATAGGTTAACCATGTATTTGGCCCAAAGACACTAAAAGTAGAAAACTCAAGCTTATGTCATTGCATCTGCGCTGGCCAGCTGATATTAGATGAAATCATCCAGAATAAAAAAAGAAAAAGAACACAATTAGCTTCATTTTCTTTCACATGAATATATAAATGGGTAAACTACACCCTTAGTCATTAAACTATGGGTAAGTTTTTATTTTGGTCATTTAAATAAAAAAGTTACAATTTGATCATTGAACTGTTCAAAAATTTTTATTTAAGTCACTAGGCTGTTAAAATCAATGCTATATGGCTAATGGCTTTCTCTGTTCATATTGCCTACACCAATCGAAAGTTCTATTTCCTCTTCTCTTTTATAGTTTAGTTTTTTCTATGTGTTGAGTAATTTTGTCTTGTGTCTTATTAATGGAGCATTCGGGTATTTATACATGCTATTACAGTTCACCATATGACCTTAATGTTTTGTCTTGACTCTGCAATTCCTAATACTGACACTCCGTGTGGGCTTCAAGCCTATTGGACACGTGTTTCACTCTAGGCTGCCTGCGGAGCATGCGGTCCTTTCTGTTCCTAGTAATGACATTCTGTGCGGGCTTCAAGCTTGCTAGACACGTGTTTCACCTAGGTTGTTTGTAGAGCATGTGGTCTCCCTTCTACGAGCTCATTGAACGCATACGAACTGAGACCATGGCCTTCTCTTGGTTCTTTGCGAGCTAGATCTGTGAGTTGGGTCTATGAACTCCCTTTGTTGTCCTTTTGTAGTTCGCCTTGCACTCAACCATATGGTGGAACTAATTCGGGTTACGAGTAGGAGACCCGAATTCTATCTAGGACTCGGGTTGGTGATCACTGATGTATAACAATAGTCCCCCTATTAGTCCTGAGGAGTGTTATAAAGTAACGCTCCTTAGGACCATTATTTCACATTTAATAGTAGCTTATGGGATACATGTATGCCGTTAGAGTCTGATCTGTGCCCCACCATGTGTACAACCGAATCATGCTCGCACATATCTGTCCGTTGAAACTTCTTGGTTATCTAAACTGTCAAAGCATGGGGAAATTTTTCTTTAAAAGAGGGGTTTTTTGGAGCCCTAATATTTACACTTACTTACTCTTAAAATTCGAATTGATTAAAGGTATTTCTCAAGGTAAAAATTGTAACAGCCCGATTTTAGGCCTAGTTGGAATAGTGATTTTGAAACCACTAATTTGAGATTGGAGAAATTATTTTTAATAATATTTTATATGTTATAACATGATTATATAAGTGCTTGAACATTTTGATGAATTAATCTTAGCGATTACATACTTAATTTTGAAAAAGGATTAAATCGCATAAAGTGCGAAAGTTTTGTTTTACTAGCTAAAGGTATTAAATAGCTAGAGAACCTTAAATTGAATTTCCTTGGTGAGTAAATAGGCCCATATTTGAGTAATGGCCGACCATAGAGACAAAAGAAAATCAAAAGTCAAAATTAGGTAAAAGTTGGTGACTTATTTGACTAGAAATAAAATAAAATAAAATAAAACTAAAGGCTTCATCTTTTTACCTTCTTCTTCTTCACCAAAATATCAGCGAAACTAAGGGTTTTTGAAACTTGAAACTTTCAGCCATTAAGCTATCTCATAAGTAAGTGATTTTGATGACTTTTCTTGATAATTTTTGTACTTTTGGGACCTTTGTAGCACAAGCTAACTAATGGGGGGACTATTTTGTAAAATGGTTGAGAGTTTAGGGTTTTGCCATGAAAGCATTTATATTGTTATCTGAAACTTTATGGAAGATAATGGATCTTGATTGTTAAATAAACAACTTTTGTGAAGACGTGTTCATGAAAAACACCTAAAATGGATTTTTTTGAAAAGATTATAAAATAGGTGGAAATTGTGTGAAATAATTGAAATTGTGAGTTGCTATAAGCTTAAATTAGTTTTGACTAGGCTTGTTTAATGAAGAAATTTGATAAAAATTGATTTACGAGCCTAGGGGTAAAGTTGTCATTCTGTAAAAGTCTAGGGGCAAAACGATCATTTTTCCAAAATATGAATTGTAGAATGTCTAAATTAATGTGATGATTAATTGAGTGAATTTTTTTATCATTTTAGATCAAGAAATACGAAATCCAGACCTAGACCGGGGGAAAGCCAAGTTAGCGGATTAATTCGAATTGACCGCCTACATTTTGTATACGAGGTAAGTTGGGTGTAAATAGTACAACTTCATTGTCATTATGTATTGATTTATTTATATAGCATAAAATGCTTGAATGTGGTTATAGATGTGCACGTTGAGATTGATGTCGTAGAATCCCGATTGAACTTTAGGAATAGATCGGATATACATGCCATGCCATGTATGGGACATGGCATCGACGTTGATATGAGTGCCAGTGTAAGACCATGTCTGGGACATGGCATTGGCTTTGATATGTGATAGTGTAAGCCCATGTCTAGGACATGACATCGGCACGGATAGAGGGGAACCAGTGTAAAACCATGTCTAGGATATGGCATCAGCCTCGATATATGAGAGTCAGTGTAAGACCACGTCTAGGACATGGCATCGACTTTGATGTGTGAGCCAGTGTAAGACCATGTCCGAGACATGGCATCAGCACCTTATCCTATGTTTGAGGCTTATGGATTATCCTTTAGTATTCCAAATGGTTTAACGGGAAATTCACAATTTATGTTAAATTGAGAGAAGTTATGACTATGTTGTAAGTGGTACAGGTACCTGTATGAAATGCATGAGTCATGAGCTTAACTTATGTTGTATGATTAGTAAGGGATGAAAATGAGTAAGTTGTAGTTATAGCCATTTATGTATTATGTGTAAAATATAATATGTTTTGAGGATGTTATTACATGGTAAATTTATTGTTAATTATTTACATGCAACTTAGTAAGCTTTATGCTTACCTCCTTTTCTCTTCATTTTCTTATAGTGCCGGCTAATTAGCTCGTGGATCAAATGATTTTGGAGGCATCGATCACACTATCAATTGAAGCACTTGGTATAGTTAGTTTCATTGTTTTGAGTATGGCATGTATAGGGACTTGTCTCTTGTTAAGTATCATATTGTTTTGGGCCAAATGTGTTGGCTTATTATAAGAATTGACTCATTTTGCATAAAGCCATGGATAATGGCTAATATTTGCTCTTGACATATGCAAATGTCGATGTTATTCATGAATGTGTAAATTTAGTATAGTTGAACACATGGTGTGTTAATGCATGAATGGATAAGTGCATGATTGGGTTGTTTAAGTATGTGATAAGTGTTGCTTGTGCATAAAGTGCAATGGCCTTGATGTGTGGCTAAATTGGTCATGTGATTATATGTGAATTGGTTTTGCTTGGTGAGGTTTAGGTTGGTGCAAGTAGGGTTGGCAATAAGGCTTGGTAAATAGCCTTATATTGTCTACGCAGGTACACACGGGCGTGTGTCTAGGTCATGTGTGACACACGGTCTGCCCCATGGGTGTGTGGTCAAGCCGTGTGTCCCCTACACCTTAAGTTGGCTAAGTCAGAATGTCCAGTAGTAACCACACGGGCTGAGAGACAGCCGCGTGTCTTAACCGTGTGGAAGACATGGCCATAGGACATGGGCATGTGCCCAGGCAGTGTGAAGTCTGCACCTTGAATATGAAATTAAATTCACCACACGGCCTAGCACAAGGGCGTATGCCTTAACCGTGTGGCCTTAAATTGTTGCTGATGTCAGAAATAAAATGTCAAGGTTTTCACACACGGGCTAAGACACGGGCGTGTCATGGCCGTGTGGAGGACACGAGTCATGGATACGGGCATATGCCAGGCTATGTGAAAACCCCTGTAGGTTCGATGTTAGACCACACGAGCAAGGGGCATGGGCGTGTCTCTATATGCTTAGGCCGTGTGAGTCACACGGGCCTTCAACATGGCAATGTTATGAGGCTACACGGGCATGTCGCCCTTCCACACGGGCATGTGTCCTACTTATAATGAAATTTGCTAAAAGTTCTTTTAGTGTCAGATTTAGTCCCAAAGCATTTTTAAAGTGTGATTTGGGCCTCGTAGGCCTATATTAGGGACTTTAAGACAAAGTTTGAAAAGTTTTAAATTTGGATGAACCTTTATGACTTAGAAGTGTTTGTATGCTCGTGTTTAAGTTCAGTAACACCTCATACCCCATCTCGGCGTCGGATACGGATAGAGGGTGTTACAAAAATATTTTTCTTTACCCTTGTTTCTTTTTTCTTTTCTTCATTAAGTATGCCTAGAATGAGAGGAGTCGGCAGCTGATTATAACCCTATTGCCCACCGAGGGAGTGTGCTTCTAAAACCCCTGTTGAGGCTAAAGTTGTTCCCTATACCACCAAGTATAAAAAGATGAGACAGGGTTTGCGTGTGCGGAAGATCAAAATTCCTCATTTTGCGTATGAGTTTTCTATTCCCAGACGGGAGCATAGTCTTAGCAACACAAGCAATGGTGGTTTCCTACTTCTCCTCCACGCCCTGGAGGTTGGGTCTCACCTACCCCTTCACCCATTTTTTTGTAGCCTCTTACACGAATATGGGATTGCTCTTGGGCAACTCTGTGGGTTCTCCTGGTGGATTGTAGTGTCGTATTTTATCGATTGCCTTTGCCAAAATAAAGCATCAGAGCTCCCCGATTTCCAGAGTCTATATATGTTGAAAGCTCAGAATCGAAGGCATTGGCCAGGCTTTTATTACTTCTCTCCCCGCAAGAAATGCGAGACAATAATTGTGAACTAGTGTTCTAACCTTTGGTTAAAATGGGAGAAGCATATTAGAGTTAGAAACAAGGTTGCAAACGAGTTTGTTTTTCTACGAAGTGATCCATGCCAACCCAAGATATGTATTAGTTTAAACAGACCATAGGGACAAGTTGTGGGAAAGTCAACTAGAAAGACTTCGTACAGGTGGAACGACGGAAATGTGCAAGCGTACATAATCACAACAAGTAATATAGTGACAAGTAAATGTCAAGTTATCGTACCCACAAGGACTGTGAAAAGGATTATTTATGATTGCTATTTAAAATACTTTGGTGGAGAAAAATGCTTTGTTTGAAGAGGGTGATTAAAAACTAAAATTTTAAACTAAATAAAAATTAAAAAAATAGAAAATAAAAGTTCTAAAGCACGATTTCAAAATATGATTTAATCAAGATGACATAATTGTGTTAGATTAATTACATTTCTTTAACTTAGGATATTAAACTCATGTTTATGTTGTTACGAATAAATTCATGGAAACTTGGTAATTTGCTAACTTATGAACATACTCACCTACAAAAATCCATTCATCTCTTGTACATATCCCTATGTCAATTCAATCAATTAAACATATTTTAATAAGCAAACATGTTATTGCGGATACATACTTATTAAATTGAAATAATCTCCTAAACCTATTCCTATGTTAATTCAAACAATTAACTCATTCTAAAAAGCACATAAAAGACTACGTGAGGTAACAAGGTATCTTCACCTTGAAATAGTTTAATCACAATAATCTTACAAGTTATGCAAGGCAAATGTATCGTCAGATATTGTTGCTAATTTAACCTTCAACTACCATAGATGATTAAACATGCACTAATTACGTATTGTGTCCATTAATTACAATTTCAATCTGTTTAAATAATTAATTACCTAACAATTGTAATGTAAGAATAACTTAGTCATGATTTTACTTAGTCAAGCATCTTACCAAGGCCTATGACAACATAAGCACAATTTAATAATTTAAGAGGATGAAATGCAATCAACCTAACATGAATTAAATTCAAGCTAAATTGATTAAATTAACCATTCCAACAACATAAATGTTCATAGACATGTTCATCATAATAGTGACAAAAATTAAAGAGATAGGGAGCAAGAATCAAATCCGATGGTTTTCTGTAGCGTGACTAGTGTGCTCGTTCTTCCTTTGTTGTTGTCTTCGTCGACCAAGGATACTGTGAACACCTAATTTCTGATCCAAATAGCCAATAAAAGCCTCTTTTCCAAGAGGAGAAATCGACAAATGAACAAAGGAAAATCGATGGGAAAATGAGAAGAGAAAGTGAGATAAGAGAGAATAGATGTGAATGAATGAGATGTTGAATGAGCAGCCAAGGGGGGGTTTTATAGCTGAAGATGGATGCTAAAATTAGCTAAAAATAGCAGCCAAAGAGCCATCCCTTGGCAGGCCACACATGTGGCAAGGTTGATGGTTCAACTTTGCTAAATTTGGCTTGGGGCAAATCTATAAAGCCACCAATTGTAGAGGGGTTTGATTGCAACTTGAACAAGGCTTCAAGGGCCTCTTTGCAAGCTTAAATAATCAGCTAATAAGCTAATTTGGGTTAGCATATGGACGGTTTTGGGCTGTCCATTTCTTGGTCCGTTTGATTCAACTGGACCACTTTTTCATAATTAATTAATAATAATTTATTAACCCAAATTAAATTGGATATAAATTAAAATTAATTATATTATGAATTAATACACATAATTTTGGACCGTTTTAGGCTGAAAATTAGTTCTCCTCGATACTTCAAATTGCTTCTTGGCTTTGTGCTTTCGGCAGTGTCTGCCGGGCCATTTTTCGCCCTTTATGTAATTTTGTCGAAAATAGTCAAAATTAATAAAAAAATAATTATAAAATTAATTAAAATCCAAAATGTTCACAATTTGAGTTCAATTTAGTTATTTTATAATAATTAATTATTTTTAGACAAGAATTTAACTGAATTTGCATGAATTTAATTTAAAAAGGGCATGAAAAAGTGTGTATATTTTTGTGTTTCCACACCCCCAAACTGAATTCATTGCTCGTCCCGAGTAATGCACAAATTTGAAAAGAATTTTCTCAGAAATACCTTTGAAAAACTCTTTCAGAACAACATTCTTCCCAAAATTATGAATTTAATATACTTATGCTAAAAAACAAGAATTTTGATAGTTATGCTACTTAAGTATACATATCGTTCAAATTAATCTCAACAACTATTACAATATCAAAATTAGACTAAATGCTTCATTAACAAAGACATGTAAACTGTCGAAACTATTTTTTTTGAAAAACGGGAATCGACTTAAAAAATGAAAATGAAGTCGCCACCGATCTTTTTTTCGAGGTGTGATCGGATCACCATGAGAATGATCATTTTAAGAAAACATTATTGATTTATTAAAACAATGATTTTGGTCTATGAAATTAAAAAAAGGGTTCGGGAGTCGGTTACGCACGAGGAAGGGTTAGCACCCTCGTAACACCCAAAATTGGTACCTAATTGATTACTTAATGTCCTAACATCGAACGTTTGAAAAGATTTTAAAATACAATCCTTTTATTTAAAAGAACATTTGAACAAATCAAAGTGAATACCGAGACCCGCTTATCTCAAAGGAATAAGATGCCGTACCTACTAAGTTAGGATGCGACATTCGATCCTTCGAAATTAAGCTTGTCTTTTATTATTTTGGAAAACTCATGCACTTAAATTCAAAAAGGATATTTGATTATTTGGGGTCAAATGAAAAATCAGAACCCAGTAAGTTAGGGCTCGATTTTTCACAATTCCAAACATAGAATATTGCCTTTATTTTTTTGAAATTCTTATCTCGAGACGATGAAACGTCACATCCAGTGAGTTAGGACGCAACATCTCAAATTCTCGAGAATAAGCTTTTATTTGAAAATTTATGTATTTTGATTTCAAAAAAGGAAAATGGTACTCGGTTGCTAGGATTTAACGAGAAAAATCAGAACCCAGTGAGTTAGGATACGATTTTCTTGAAGCTTCTAAACACGAGCATTGCCTTATTTTAAGCTTTTGAATAGAATGATTTTTAAACTTAAACGATATTGAAACATGATTTTCTTAAGCAAATGAAATGCCATTTTAAAACATGATTTTCTTAAACAAAAGAAATGCCGTGGAATGATAGTATACAAGGTAAAGTAGTAATTCATACACAAAATTATTACACTAATGCACCACAACAAACAACAAATACAAATTAAGAATTATAGCGCATATAATAGCAATAATCACATAATATACAATTCCACTATTAACCATTGAAAAAAATGGAGCAAAATAATATACAAAAAAACGAATATAAAACGAAAGGTAATTAAAACCAATATTATGCAAAATTACTTTAAAATAAAATATATAAGTGTAAAATGATTAAAAATAGTTAATTTAGAAACAACCTAATCAAACAGATAAAAATTTAAATTTATTAATATATATAAAAAGGTTTGAAATAAATAATATATAAAAAGTGTGAAACAATTTATAAAAAATATGCAAAATTTTATAATAAATAATCATAAACAATTTTTAGAATGAAGAATATATATATATAAATAACATATGAAATAATTTAAACTAAGTAATATACATAGACTAAAGAAAGATAACATGTAAAAGTTTAAAGTAAATTATATTAAGAAAATATTTAAATTGAATAATATATATAAGTTTTTTTAAAAAAAAAACTTTAAAGAATAGAAATAAAATAATTAAAGTAAGCAATATATAAAAAGATTAAAATAAAATATAATAAAATAAACCCTTTTTGAAAAGTAAATAAATAAGTAAATTAAAACCTGTAAGGGACAAGATTGAAATTAAAATGAAATTCAAGTCTTAAAACGAAAATAATAACAACAGGCTATTAAGGACTAGATTAGCATGTGAGCAAACAGGCAAGGATTCATTGGGAAATTATCCTAAACACTCAAAACGGCGCCATTCAAATACTAGTCACCTAACAGCTTGAGGACTAAATTAAAACAACAACAAAATCAACAGGGCTAAATTAAAAACAAACACGGGACTCCATTACAACCTAACGCAAACGCGGAGGGACCTGGCGTGCAAATAGACCCAAAATAAAAAACGCGCGGATCCTCCCCGGGTCGGGGTCAACGCGCGGGTCTGTAACCATGAAACGATGTCGTACGCTCGGCTTATAAATAAAAAATTACAATTTTTTTTTAAAGTGTTTCTAAAAAAACTAAAGAAATGACATGAATGGCTCTCGGAGCACTAGCCAAACTTAGCCTGACTCCGTCATCAAGCCACCGAGTCTCCCCACCTCTGCCACCACATACGGCGGTTAGAAAGACCAAAGAAGGCTACTTTAGCCTTTTAAAAACCCTTTAAACCCGAATCCAAACTCGAAAAGCCTAAAAAAAACCCTCCGAAATAAAAAAAACCAAGAACAGGCTTCGGATTCGGGATTCGATCGTCTTCACAGGTAAAAAGTTTTAATCATTTTCTATATATATATGCAGTATAAGAGAAGCAAAAATATGCTAAAATAGACTGGAAAATATACCTATTTTTTCCATTTCTTTGTATTCAAAAGCGTAAAAAAGATACAACTGTTTCGTGGCATTTTTTATAGCCGAATAGAAAATACAAATATTTTTTTATCTCTGTTATTTCCTATTTTCGTTGTTTCTCTGCTATTGGTGGCCTTGTTTGCAGGTACGAAAAGGCACAGATGTGGCGTACGAAGGCGTGCTGGAGGTCGTACATTGCGCATGAGGCTGATGCGTGCGGCGCGAAGGGGTTCTAGAAACCCTTAGGGTTTCTGCCGATGCTTGGGTCCTTGGGCCTTCTGGGCTCATTTTGGTTTGGGCCATCAGACTCTGTAATTTGGGTCATTAGGTTTAGATTTGGTCTCGGGTTCTTGGTTAAGGGTTTTGGGTAATTGGGTTATGTATTGGGCTAGGGGTTTTATGGTCTTTGTAATGGTCTGGTAATTGGGTTTGTAAATGGACTTTAGACATTATTACTTTATTTATTTTTTTAATTGTATAATTAATGGGCCCCAGGCAAATTTTGGGCCCTACAGCTACCCCTCTTTGCTCATTGTCGTGTAACGGGAATAGAGCGAAACTTTAAAAGGGCTAATTTTGCCCGATTCTAACGAGTCTTGACTTCTTGGCACTTCATTTCCTTAAACAGCCTCACCGCGCCTTCTAGGGTATGGGAATTGATGTCTCAACTTGTTCCAAATAAAATTTCAGGGAGAAGAGATTTGTAGCTTCGATCTACTCTGCTGGAACTTTATAGAGATAAGAAACGTGGCTCCAATGTAATTTCAGGGAAAAGAGATTTGTAACTTCAATCTTTTCCATTATAACTTTGAGGCGATAAGAATTCATAGAGAAAAGATTTGTAGCTTCGATCTTCTCTACTGAAACTTCACAAGAATAAGGATTGACCCTCACTGTAATTTTAAGAAGAAGAGATTTGTAGCTTCGACCTACTCCTCCGGAACTTCAATGAGATAAGGATTCAGAGAAAAGAGATTTGTAGCTTCGATCTTCTCTGCTGAAATTTCAAGGGAATAAGGATTGATCCTCGATGTAATCTTAGGGAGGAAGGATTTGTAGCCTCAACCTGCACCACTGGAACTTTGAGGAAATAAGCATTCAGAGAGAAGAGATTTGTAACCTCAATCTTCTCTACTGAAACTTTAAGGAAATAAGCATTCAGAGAGAAGAGATTTGTAACCTCACTCTTCTCTACCGAAACTTTGAGGAAATAAGCATTCAGAGAGAAGAGATTTGTAACCTCAATCTTCTCTACTGAAGCTCTAAGGAAACAAAATTCACCGTCTTCGATCTGCTCCCCACTGCTTAGGGAGACAAATCTTCAATCTTTAACCTACTCCACTGCTGCTCAGTGAGCTATGACTGGTCATCCTTGATCTGCTCCACTACTACTTAGGGAGACAAGATCCGTGAATTCACCGATATTGCTACACCGTCCTCCGAGGGACCTGTCCTGTAGAATCAGTTGTATGTGCTTATGTTTATGCAAAGTGATTAGGATGCCATGATCAGAATGAATCAAATGCTCCTAACTGAATGTGTTATGAATGACATATGCAAAATGTCATTAGAATGATCCTTTTTAATATTTAGGGCATCATTGCTCGTATCACGCTGTCTTCTTGCTTGGCTGGTATTTTGACCAAAAACCCGAAGAAACAATCGTATTTTGCTCAACTGGTTTGCCCCCACTATAACTTCAGGGTCCACTCCCTTATACCTCGAGGGCATAAGGTTTGTATCATCTTTAAACCATCCCACTGCCACTCGGGTGTAAATGATTTGTGCTATTTTTCAAAATGATCTGTTACACCATTCTCTAGGCGTCAAGCATGAATACAGAATTCTTTCTTCAGGAATGATCTCCTTCTTATCGCTTGCTTGTTAAAGCCTTATCTCTGCCGTGATATTTGTTAGAAAATTCGAAGAGATAGTCACTATTCAGGCTCCTCCTTTTCAGATGTTTCCAAACCTTAGGTCAGGTGAGTTTTAAACAAAGGTCCTGTTTCAGGTTCTTGTATTATTTAGAAACCTCTAGAGTAATATGCAGAACTTCTTCTATGAAAGTATTATTAGTCCATTAATCATTATTCCAATACGACGTGCTTGCAAAAGGTAATAACAATAAATAAGAATAGAATTGATGTGAAGCACATCTCAAGATAGATAAATTATCCAAGAAAACGGAAATAAAAGGAATTGATCGAAAATGTACATCTTGAAAAAGAATAAAGTATTCAAAGATAGCAAATTCAATATGAATAAGAATGAACACTAGGTACCCTAGATATCGTAGCCTGAGCTTCTCTGCATGAGCTTCTGGAAGCTTGTTTTGAATTTGACATGTGTTTTGGAGATCTTGAGTACTTTGTCGACGCACCAAGACACAGCATACCCCTTTCTTGTTAATTCAAGTAAAGCAGGATCACCGCATGTCACAATTTGAGCCGCCCTTTTTGGGTTTTCAACTCAAATCCTCTTTGGTCTCAAGGCACCCTTTGCGGGTTTTCCTCTCCATTTTTTTTGAAGGTCTCAAAGTGCCCTTTGCGGGTTTTCACTTTGGCCTTTTTCCTCTTCACGCGTAGTACTTGTTAACCGAATCCGAATTTATAGGATTGGGCAAGTTTTTCCCATCCATTTCAGCCACAATCAGTACTCCTCCAGAGAAACCCTTCTTTACCACGTAAGGTCCTTCTCAGTTTGGAATCCATTTTTCTCTGAAATCTTTTTGTATAGGGAGAATCTTTTTCAATACCAAGTCCCCCTAATGAAATTCCCTTGGGCGAACCTTATTGTCGTAAGCTCGCATCATTCATTTTTGATCAAGTTCAATTGATCATATTGAGTTTGGATCCATTCTGCTTCATCTAACTTTAGCTCTCACAAAACTCGGAGGGAAGGTATCTCTACTTCAATTGGTAGAACTGCCTCCATCCCATAGACCAACAAGAAAAGGTGTTGCCCTAGTAGAAGTTCTGACAAATGTCCGGTAGGTATAGAGAGCAAAGGGCAACTTCTCATGCCAATCTCTATAAGTTTCTATCATCTTTCCCACAATCTTCTTAATATTTTTATTGGCTGCTTCTACTGCACCATTCATTTTTAGGCGATACGGCGACGAGTTGTGGTGTTTGATCTTGAACTGACTACAGACCTCTGCTATCGTACTGTTGTTCAGATTAAGTGCATTGTCTGATATGATCTTCTCAAGCATCCCATATCTTCACATGATTTCCTTTTTTAAGAATCTACTAACTGCCAATTTAGTGACACTAGCATATGAAGTAGCCTCTACCCACATGGTGAAGTAATCAATGACCATAAAAATGAATCGATGCCCATTCGAAGCTTTCAGCGAAATTGGTCCAATGACATCCATGCCCCACATGGAGAAAGGCCATGGGGAGGTTATAACATGTAGGGGCGAAGGAGGCACATGAACCTTGTCCCCATAAATCTGGCATTTGTGACATCTCTTGGTATAGTTGATACAATCTCCTTCCATGGTAGACCAATAGTATCCGAATCTCATAATTTGTCTAGCCATTGTAAAACTATTGGCATGGGTTCCGCAAACGCCTTCATAGACTTCTTCTAAAAATTTTTTAGCTTCAACAGCATCCACACATCTCAAAAGTACCTGATCCTTTTCTCTTTTGTACAGGATCTCCCCATCTAAGACATAATTGCAGGCTAGTCTTCTCAATGTCCTTTTGTCATTCTCAGTTGCCTGACTAGGATATTCACGATTTCTCATGTATCTCAATATATCATGATACCATGGGTGATTATCTCTTTCCTCTTCATCCACATTGTAATAATGGGCTGGGGCCTTGTAGATACTTATTTGAATAGGCTTTACATCCTCTTGTTTGCTTACTTTGATCATGGAGGCCAAAGTGGCCAAAGCATCTGTCATCTGGTTTTCCTCTCGTGGGAGATAACTAAAAGTGATATCATCAAACTCCTCAATTAACCCCATAATTATCCTTTGGTAATTGATCAATTTGGGGTCTCTTGTCTCCCATTCACCTTTTAGTTGGTAGATCACTAGTACGGAATCTCTATATACTTCTAGCACTCTGATCTTGCATTCTATGGCTACTCAGAGTCTCATGATACATGCTTCATTTTCTGCCATATTATTTTTACAATTAAAATCCAATTTGCAAGTGAATGGATAATGATCTCCATTTGGGGATACTAAGATTGCCCCAATTCCATTACCGACAGCATTTGATCTTCGTTAGGGAAATCAAAATTCAATGGCTCGTAATCCTCTAAAGCTCTGCTAGCTAGAAAATCTGCTATTGCGCTCCCTTTTACAGCTTTTTAACTCACGTAGACTATGTCGAATTCAGAAAGCAGAATTTGCCATCTAGCCATCCTTCCATTTAAAGCAGTTGACTCCATCATATACTTTAAAGGATCCAATTTAGATATCAACCCAGTCGTGTGGTATAACATGTATTGTCTTAACCTCCGAGTTGTCCAAATCAGGGCGCAACACAATTTCTCAACTGGTGAGTATCTCATCTCGCACTCAGTGAATTTTTTACTAAGGTAATATATTACTTTTTCTCTTCATCCTGACTCGTCATGTTGACCCAACACACATCCTATGGAGTTGTTAAACACTGTCAAATACAGTATTAATGGCCTATCTAGGCATTGAGGTGACAATACTGGGGGACTTGACAAGTATTGCTTAACCTTATCAAAAGCTCTTTGGCATTCATCATCCCACACGCCTGGGTTGTGTTTCTTAAGAAGACAAAATATAGGATCACATTTCTCAGTTAGTTGTGAAATGAACCGAGCAATGTAATTTAGCCTTCCAAGGAAACCTCGAACTTCTTTTTAGGTGCGTGGCGGAGGCAATTCTTGTATAGCTCTAACCTTATCTGAGTCAATCTCAATTCCTCTTTCACTGACTACGAAGCCTAGCAATTTTCTAGATCTAGCTCCGAAAGCATATTTCACTGGATTGAGTTTTAACTGGAATTTTCTCAGTCTTAGGAACAGCTTCCTCAAAACTTGGATGTGTTCCTCTTCTGTTCTAGATTTTGCAATCATATCATCCACATAAACTTCAATTTCCTTGTGCATCATATCATGGAACAAAGTCACCATAGCCCTTTGGTATGTAGCTCCTGTGCTTTTCAACCCAAACAGCATCACTTTATAACAGAACGTACCCCACAATGTTATGAAGGTAGTCTTTCCTATGTCCTGAGGATGCATCTTTATCTGATTGTACCCCGAGAATCTATCCATGAATGAAAATAACGAGTAGCCTGCCGTATTTCCACCAGGGTATCAATATGAGGTAAGGGAAAATTATTTTTTGGGCTAGCCTTATTTAAGTATCTATAATCTACACACATTTGCACTTTTCCATATTTCTTAGGGACAGGCACAATGTTGGCTTCCTCCTTTATTTTCAGCACAATATTCGGCCTCATCCTTCGGAACTTCTGCTGAACTAGCTTGCAATCCTCTTTTATGGGAAGACGGTGTACTACAATGTCGGTGCTTAAACCAGGCATATCCTGATATGACCATGCAAAGACATCTTTGAATTCCTGTAGCAACTCAACAAAATCCCGCTTCCTTTCTTTAGTTATGTACGTTCCAATATTTACTGCCTTCCCTTCTTCCAGCGTCACAGTTTCCATTGTCTCCTAATGAGGTAGAGTTTGTTTGTCTTCTTGTTCTACCATTCTTAACAGGTCCAGAGATAAGTCACAGTCTATGTCATCTTCAAAGTCCTGTGATCCTTCTAAACCCATGTCTTGCTCAAAAAGAGATTTTGAGTCTTTAACAGCATCACTCATATCATTGATATCTGGGAACCTATTGTAAGTTCAAAAAAATATGGAAAGAACGAATGAATTTATGAATGATTATTTGTATAGTATGATTATGAATAATTATAAAAAAAATGATTTGAAGGGAATCCAGAATAAAAGAATCTGAAATAATGTAAAAAGAATGGAAGAATGTTTGCTTCAAATGATAGCAAAGATTTCCTTTAATGACATAATGATGTTCGAACATGAGCCTATTTCACAAAGAAATCTTATTGCTCCTAGGCTTAAAGCAACAATTGCGTTTTTAATATTACTCTGAGTAAGCTCTAAATACTACAGGAATTTCTTCCACAGTCCAATTGTCCAAAACACTCTCCGGTTCATAAGGGCGGATATCTAACAAGGGCCCGCCTTCCGTTGTGTCTTCGAAGTTGGCATTGATGTGTGCCTTTTCCAACATCTCTTCAATGGTTTCTTTTCTTGGCATCACTCGTTCAGGATGAATAATCCCTTCCGATACAAAAGTCTTTGATATGTGAGGAATTATCATGGGTTCCCACTTGACTTCTTTACCACTCAAACGAGCCCTTTTTCTTTCTTGCCTTTTCTTCAACTCTTTCTTTCTTTGTTTTGCATCTAGCCTGAATCCTAAGACAAAGAGATCTTGTTTCTCCTTCAGCATTGGGGCCACAATTCTACCCTGGAGATGTTTTCTAAGGCCTTTTCCTGGTAAAGCTCCCTTTCCTACCATCATCCGCAATCCCATTCTTGTGGTCCTAGAAATTTTTAGTATTGGAATTCTATTTCCCTCAGTAATAAAGGTCGCATTTACAAACTCCAGGGATAGAAAAGAACACTCGATTGCTTCGTCACTCATCTCCAGATATGGCGCATCATTGGTTACAGCCGTGATAATGTTTTCATCAGTATTTATTGTCACTAGCTGACCTTCTAATACCAGCTTCAACTTCTAATGCAGTGATGAAGGTACTGCCCCTGCCGAATGTATCCATGGTCTTCCCAATAAGTAGTTATAGGAAGGTTTGATATCCATGACCAAGAAATCCACCTCATAAGTAGTTGGGCCAATTAATAAGGGTACCTCAATTTTCCCCATGACTCTTCTTTGCGTGCCATCAAAGGCCTTCACTATGTTCTGGCACTCTTTCATGTGTGAACTATCCACAGGTAATCTGTTCAATATGGATAAGAGCAATACGTTTAACGCTGACCCATTGTCTATTAAGGCCCCTGGCAGTGTGTACCCTTTGCATCTAGTGGTAATATGCAAAGCCTTAGTAGATCCCCTGCCTCCTAGCAGAATTTCATCATCATTGAAGTAAATAAAGTTATAACTAGCCGGTCTAGCTTGCTAACTGAGATATCATTGGCCACATACATCTCATTCAAAACCTTCATTAGTGTATTTTTGTGTACCTCAAACTCTGAAGCAAAGCTAACACAGATATACGTGCTAGCTGTTTATGCAACTGTTCCACAACACTGTACTCACTGTGTTTCAAAAATTTTAGGAACTCCTTAGCTTCCTCCTCTTTTACTGGCTCATTGACGGACACTTCAGGCTCAATTGACTTTTCCTTCTCTTGCTCTACCATGGGAGCTTTCCCTTTTACCAAATCGTAGTGTCTCCCACTACGAGTATGAGAACCTACATCTTGATCCTCCTTTGAAGCACTAGCTGAATGCTCCTTTCCCAGGATTGCCACATTACATTCGTAGTTCTAGGGAACCCTCTTACTATCTTTATAAAAAAAGGTCGTAGGTTTCTGAATTGCCTCCTTAGGTGCCATCTGTGGTCCAGCTTCGTTATTCTTGGGACGTAAAATGATGACCATGGGATAATTGACTTTTGGAGCCTTAGTTGTTGACTTTGACGCGCATATGCTTCTTTCATCTTCAATTTCTTCATAAAACTCTATCTCTTTGTTGTCTATCAAACCTTACACCAAGGCTTTGAATTCCACACAATCCTGAATCTCGTGTTTCTCCTCATCGTGAAACTCACAGTATTCCCTCGTCTTTTCACAACTTCCCTCCAGATCTGAAACAATTAGCTTCCTCTTCACCATTTCTTTCTAGACACACCTTAAAGGGGTTTTTACTTCTGTGGATTTGTCTTGATTCTTCTTCCCATATTCTCCCCTACCGTGTTTACCCTATTATTAGTGTGATTGGGTAGCGAATTTTCTACATTAGGCATATCATCCAATTTCACAATGCCCATGCCTATGAATTTTTCCACTAACTACTTGAAGGCAAGGCAATTTTCTATTGAATGCCCTGTGATCCTCTCATGGTACTCACACTGAGCATTTGAGTCATACCATTTAGGATATGGAGGCTGTATTGGTTTCAGGTAGTAAGGGGACACAACATGTGCGTCAAATAAGCTTTGATACAACTCCCTGCATGTCATTGGGATCGGCGTAAATTGGAGTTTCTCAGTGTTCTACCTTGTACCAGATTCTTTCCTTGATGAACCTTGATACCCAGTAGTCACTATCTTTGGCTGATTAACAGTAATCGACTTTGAGTACCCCATGCTTGCATTATTTACTTTGCTTTCTTTCTTCCTCGAGGCTCACCTTTTATTACTCTCTCCTGCATCTATCTTTCCATTTCTTATTGCATTCTCTATCATTTCTCCAGTCATTATTATGTTTAAAAAGCTTTTCGTGGAACTTCCTAACATATGAGTGAGGAACAGGGCCTTTAATGTGTTAATGAAGAGCATCATAATCTCTTTTTCCAAGAGTGGTGGTTGGACTTGTATAGCGACCTCCCTCCACCTCTATGCATACTGTCTAAAACTTTCATTCGGCTTTTTCACCATATCTTGAAGAGTAATCCTATCAGGGGTCATGTCTGTCACGTGACTATACTGTTTCATGAACGCCTGAGTGAAATCTCTCTATGAACCAATCCTGGCTAGACTCAACTGATTATACCACTTGACTACTGCTCCCACCAAGCTATCTTGGAAATAGTGGATCAATAATTGATCATTATTAATATACCTAGTCATCCTCCTGTAGAACATAGTAATATGAGCTTCAGGGCAACTCGTTCCATTATATTTCTCAAATTCAGGCATCTTAAACTTATACAGCAGCACCAAATCTGGGACCAGGCTTAAATCCTTGGCATCAACTCCATAATAGCTATCAGCACATTCTATCGCCTTAAACTTCTCCTCCAGCCATTTACATCTATCTTCTAGCTGCTTCGGTAATTCTGTCTTTGATTTTTCTCCTTTTGCCATTTTATCTAGATCGGGGACAGCTGGATTAGCTAGATTCTCTCCTGGGTTAGAGCCTAATCCAACTTGGAAGTTCATAGGCATTGAAACACCAGTTTGGAATTGTTGGGGTCTAATCGTGACAGATGGCCTTTGTAAATTTGCTTCAGGTTGTGTTTGTACATGTGGTGGAGTAAAACTAAGGGGATATTGAGGGTACTCAGTATTCTCCTCATCATTAACCATGGGACTTTTTCCTTTATCCATAAGCCCACTCAACAGCTGCTTCATCTAAGTCATTTGAGTCATCATGTTTCTTTGAGACTCCATCATTTTGTCCATCATGTCTTGTTGGATCTTAGCCAACTGCTCTTGCATTTGCACTTGCATCTGTTCTTGCATCTCTTTCTGCATTTGTTCTAACCTTTCTATTCTTTTATCCATTGCCTTAGTCTTTCTTCGTGTACTGTAAAGATGCGTACTTGGGAGATTTTTGTCGGTTTCCAGATTACTGAAATAATTTTTTTAATTTCTTAGAGTCTTTTCATGAAATTTGATGCACATGACATGAATGCGAACGTATGAAATGAATGCAAAAAGGAGTCAATTCTGATTCAATTTCATTTAGAGAACTTTACTAGAAAATAAAATTCTTTATATAAAATGGATTACAAGTACGGCTTTGCCCTAATACTCAGAGTTTTAACTTTCCTAAGCAATAAAGCTAGCTCCTGACCCCTATCTGATTCCAGCTCGTACTTCACACTTAGCACGTCTGCTTGAACTGCTAAAGTTTGTAGGTGATCAGCTACCTCCCAAATTTGTGCCATGGCTTCGCCCATAATGTAATCTCGGGTCCTAACTTGGCTCTGAGAGTGATGAAGCCGCTCCTTCCAACGCTTTTCATTTACTTCAAGAAGTTCTACCCGAAGTTCATAATTTCGTAAAGCAGACTCTAGCTCCTCTATTCTTCTTTTCATTTCTTTAATCTTGCTCAAACTGGCCCTGAACTCAACCGCAGAATTACGATTTCTATACTGATGAAGTATTTTTTCCAGTTCTGCCAATCGGGTCTTTAATTCTCCTTTGTCATTTTGAGCTTCTAATAGACTCCTTTCTAGAGCTTTTTTTTTAGCTTAAGCCTCTTGGAACATCCTCTCCCACCGATTAGCTTTGGTCCTTTCTTCTTGAATTTCCTGCTGCCACTGTTTCGACATTTTTCACAATCAAACAGTTCTCGTTAAGCGACGTAGTCTCTTGTAAATCGTCTTTAAATCATCCAAATCCTCTTTGGCTCTATTTTTCCTTTCCTTAGTTTCTCAGCCTCTAACTTTTAAACATCAGCGTCTAACCTTAAATGTATCTTTTCTTCCTCGAATTGTTCTATTTTCTTTTCCAACTCCAGATTCATCTTTTCAAAATCTTGTTTTATTATCTTTAGTTCTGATGGGACTACCCGTAGATATTCTTTTATTGGTCAAACACCTTCTAAACTCGACCCCCGGGACATTATCATTAACCCTTCCACTGAACCAACCACCGTACTTGGGAGTAGTCATTGATCCTACGGTTAACTTTTTCATCCGACGAGTCTGATTCTAAACAGTAGAAATCTCCTTGACCCTCTTCTTGTAATTATCTCCTTTATATGGGAACTCGCATTGTGCCAGACCATACATTACCGGTATAAACTGCCTTGATCCATATTGCCTTAATACAATCAAAGGAGCATAACCAGCGGCTCCCCAAATCCCGAGCAAAGGGACCCAATCAAAACTCCCGCATCAGAATAGAATTTCATTGGGCACCAACCAAAGAGCTCTCCATTCAATGTCCTCCTCCTGAAGATTTTGGAGAAGTGCTATCCAATTCTCTTATGATACGTTGTCTCTTCTTGGTGTTGCTACTATCTCTTTTAATGGGGAATAACTATCTAAGAAGACCTGGTAAGAGACCCTGTTCACCTTCTAGAAGTGGCTATGAAACCAAACTAACAACAACTGTGCGCACCCTATGAACCTGCCCTCTCCGGATCTTCTACATGCATTCAATGACTTAAAAGTCTCAGCCAAGATTGTAGGAACTGGCGTGACCCTTTTTTCGAGTCGGTCGAAGAGATCTATGACTGTTTCATCTACATACCCCAAAGCCCTAGGGAATAACATTAATCTATAGATGCTCGATGCAACGACGTTAGCTCTCTTCTTCTTATTAGGGTGAGCCAAAATCAAATCCCTCAAATTCTTCCACGGGATGCACTTACACTCGCCCTTTTGCTTAATTATGGTTGTAATCCACTACTAACTCATTCCCGTAATGTTCATCAACTTCTTCCAAAAGGGTGGAACATAAGCAGCTCTCAAATAGATTTAATCAACTTGAACCCTCGAACAATTTAGTAGAGCCGTGTATTCTTCTACGGTGGGTACCAAATCCACTCTCCCAAAGGTAAAACAACTATATGCAGGGTTCTAGTACTGAGTGAGGGCTCGAAATAAATGCTCGTCTACCTTGATGTCGAGTAAGTACGACAAATCCCCATAACTATGGTAGAACGACCTCTTAGTCTCATCATTCCACTGATCCCATATTTCCTTTAACTTTTGAAGGTTATTTTGCGTAATGCTAATACGAGTGTAGTCCCATAACTCTAAAACATGCCCCGCAGCTAGACTATCCCCCTTCTCTAATTGTGTTGTCTTTGACCAAGTTTGGACAGCCGCGTTACCTTCCACTTTATCAAGAAATTTGTTTTCCATGACCAAACTCTATAATTTAGCAATCGAACCCGAATCGACACCTCTTAAGTATGAAATTGCATGCAAAATATAACAAAGACAAAACATAAGAAGTTAGTGCAATATACAAAAACAAAATTCAAAGCATATGAAAAAGAAAAAGAAAAAGAAAAACAATCAAGCACCTATCCAGGTGACTGCTAAGGTCTAGCACAGCTCTACCTAGGGTGGGCTCTTAGGGTTTTCTATATGTGGTTTCGTTCTAAAGTCGAGGTACCTGAACCAACAGATTCCTTGATCCTCACCCATTATAGGCTCATACGGACCGAGTTCGGTTCAAGGGAATACATTTCCCTATGGCTGCACGGAGGTGAAAATCTCACGAAGACATAGGTACGGATGTATCCCAAAAGTGATTCACTATCCTACACGGAGGTGAAAACCTCACGAAGGAGTAGCTTCTCACTCCCACTTAAAAGGGTGCGACAGTATGGTCATGCAATGCAATGTGCCAAATTATTCTACAAAAATTAATCCACAACAATCACATGAAATACCACAAACCAATTGCAATAAAAAGGATCGTAATTTTTCAAATCAATCTTCAATTTTTGACAAAAGGACAACAAATAATCAATTTTACGGGTTGACTCTCTAGGGTCCCCAGCGGAGTCGCCCAAGCTGTCGAAACTATTTTTTTGAAAAATGGGAATCGACTTAAAAAATAAAAATAGAGTCGCCACCGATCTTTTTTTCGAGGTGTGATCGGCTCACCATGAGATTGATAATTTTAACAAAACATTATTGATTTATTAAAACAATGATTTTGGTCTAAAAAATTAAAAAAAGGGTTCAAAAGTCAGTTACGCAAGAGGAAGGGTCAGCACCCTTGTAACGCCCAAAATTGTACCTAATTGATTACTTAATGTCCTAACATCGAACGTTTGAAAAGATTTTAAAATACGATCTTTTTATTTAAAAGAACATTTGAACAAATCAAAGTGAATACCAAGACCCGCTTATCTCAAAGGAATAAGATGCCGTACCCAGTAAGTTAGGATGCGACATTTCGATCCTTCAAAATTAAGCTTGTCTTTTTTTATTTTGGAAAACTCATACACTTAAATTCAATAAGGATATTTGATTATTTGGGGTCAAATGAAAAATCGGAATCCAGTAAGTTAGGGCTCAATTTTTCAAAATTCCAAACATAGAATATTGCCTTTATTTTTTTGAAATTCTTATCTCGAGACGATGAAAAATCACATCCAGTGAGTTTGGACGCAACATCTCAAATTCTCGAGAATAAGCTTTTATTTGAAAATTTATGTATTTTGATTTTTTTTAAAAAAGGAAAAGGGTACTCGGTTGCTAGGATTTAACGAGAAAAAGCGGAACCCAGTGAGTTAGGGCACGATTTTCTCGAAGCTTCCAAACACGAGCATTGCCTTATTTTAAACTTTTGAATAGAATTATTTTTAAACTTAAGCGATATTGAAAATTGATTTTCTTAAGCAAAAGAAATGCCATTTTAAAACATGATTTTCTTAAACAAAAGAAATGTCATGGAATGATAGTATACAAGGTAAAGTAGTAATTCATACACAAAATTATTACACTAATGCACCACAACAAACAACAAATACAAATTAGGAATTATAGTGCATATAATAGCAATAATCACATAATATACAATTCCACTATTAACTATTGAAGAAAATGGAGCAAAATAATATACAAAAAAACGAATATAAAACAAAAGGTAATTAAAACCAATATTATGCAAAATTACTTTAAGATAAAATATATAAGTGTAAAATGATTAAAAATAGTTAATTTAGAAACAACCTAATCAAACAGATATAAATTTAAATTTATTAATATATAAAAAAAGGTTTGAAATAAATAATATATAAAAAGTGTGAAACAATTTATAATAAATATACAAAACCTTATAATAAATAATCATAAACAATTTTTAGAATGAAGAATATACATAAAAAAAATTACATATGAAATAATTTAAACTAAGTAATATACATAGACTCAAGAAAGATAACATGTAAAAGTTTAAAGTAAATTATATAAAGAAAATATTTAAACTGAATAATATATATAATTTTTAAAAAAAAATTTAAAGAATAGAAATAAAATAATTAAAGTAAGCAATATATAAAAAGATTTAAAATAAAATAAATAAAGTAAACCTTTTTTGAAAAGTAAATAAATAAGTAAATTAAAACCGGTAAGGGACAAGATTGAAATTAAAATGAAATTCAAGTCTTAAAACGAAAATATTAACAACAGGCTATTAAGGACTAGATTAGCATGTGCGCAAACAGGTGAGGATTCATTGGGAAATTATCCTAAACACTCAAAACGGCGCCGTTCAAATACTGGTGACCTAACAGCTTGAGGACTAAATTAAAACAACAACAAAATCAACAGGGCTTAATTAAAAACAAACACGGGACTCCATTGCAACCTAATGCAAATGCAGAGGGACCTAGCACGCAAATAGACCCAAAATCAAAAACACACGGATCCTCCTCGGGTCGGGTCAACGCGCGGGTCTATAGCCATGAAACAACGCCGTTTTGAATCATTAATGGACTACATCAAAATGACGTTGTACGCTCGGCTTATAAATAAAAAAACATTACAAAAAAGGCATTTTTTAAAGTGTTTCTAAAAAAAAACTAAAGAAATGCTCTGAATGGCTCTCGGAACACTGGCCAGACTTGGCCTGACTCTGTCATCGAGCCACCGAATCTCTCCGCCTCCGCCACCGCATACGGCGGTCGGAGAGACCAAAGAAGGCTACTTTAGCCTTTTAAAAACTCTTTAAACCTGAATCCAAACTCGAAAAGCCTAAAAGAGCCCTCCGAAATTAAAAAAACCAAGAACAGGCTTCGGATTCGGGATTCGATCATCCCTACAGGTAAAAAGTTTTAATTTTTATTCCTTTTCTATATATATGCAGTATAAGAGAAGCGAAAATATACTGAAATATACTAGAAAATATACCTATTTTTTCTATTTCTTTGTATTCAAAAGTGTAAAAAAGATACAACTGTTTCGTGGCCTTTTTTATAGCCAAATAGAAAATACAAATATTTTTTTATCTCTTTTATTTCCTATTTTCATTGTTTCTCTACTATTGGTGGCCTTGTTTGCAGGTACGGAAGGCACGGACGTGGCGTACGGAGGCGCGTTGGAGGTCGTACGTTGCGCATAAGGCTGATGCGTACAGCGTGAAGGAGTTCTGGAAACCCCTAGGGTTTCTTCTGATGTTTCGGTCCTTGGGCCTTCTGGGCTCATTTTGGTTTGGGCCATCAGACTCTGCAATTTGGGTCGTTAGGTTTAGATTGGTCTCGGGTTCTTGGTTAAGTGTTTTAGGTAATTGGGTTATGTATTGGGCTAGGGGTTTTATGGTCTCTGTAATGGTCTGGTAATTGGGTCTGTAAATGGACTTTAGACATTATTAATTTATTTATTTTTGTTTTAATTGTATAATTAATGGGCCCCGGACAAATTTTGGGCCCTACATAAACCCTTACCAATTTGATTTTATTCCCTTATTCAAGACTAAGCTGCAATCATTAAGTTTAACTTTTGCCTTCATATATTGAACATAGCAATTCTCTCCACTAATATAGGTAGCATAGAAACTTAAATCAATAGGTCTTTAACAAGGTTGTAATGTGGCTAAGCAAGGGGTAGGTAAAAGATAGACAAATTTAGGCTAAAACGCTAGACTCAACTTCGACCAGACCTTCGAAACATTTACCTTCAATACACCAACTTACTTTTCTTTCACATACTCTTTTGTACATTTATTGTCTTTCAAGTACATATGCTCTTTTTTTTTTAACACGAGCACTTTGTTGTATGTACTACAAATTATTTGAGCATTCGATACCTCTTTACAACTCCCACAAACTTATTTTTAAAAAATACTAAGTCTAGTGCCTGGGATAATTTAAAGATAATTAAGAGAAAAGCGATGGCTAAATATTGCAAGGTTCCAAATAAAATTAGGCCATATAGTCTCAAAGTTGGGTTTCAAAGGATAAAAATTTCATCATGGTTGGCTTGAAAGGCTCAAAGGTTTCAAACAATAGTTGCCTAAATCATTTTCAATGTTCCATGCTTCCTAGGATTTCGCCTCAAGAATACATTTATATCATTATTAAGCTAACATAACAACTTATTGAAATAATAGAAATTTATTTATACTGAAGTTTAGCATACTTAACAAAATTTCAAATTATTGAACAAAAAGATATCCTAATCATAATTAAAAGAAAATTTTATTCTGAATGGAAATAATTTCAATTTTTCGGTCCCCCTACTTAAGATGAACAATGTCCTCATTGTTTAAAGTGAATAGATACTATACACTAGGTAGGATTTTAGAAAATAGGAGGTGAGTCAATTTGATTGCTTAAGAACCAAGCTCTCTCTAAATCCAATCCTAGACATGTATATATCTATTGCTACACTTTATACTTTGTGACTTGTTCAAATTTTATTAATGATCTCCCTCTCTTATTTTATTCTGTAAGAATAAAAATTCCTAATTAACTTAATCCTAAAGTAACCTAAGAACAGAAATAAAATAAAGTTGAGATCCTCCCTTTTTATTTATTTGTAGATTCTTCCGAATTTGACTCATCTTTTGCTCCATTATTATTGTCTCTGCATGAATTGCTTCGCTCATTCTTCGTAATGAACTCCATGGCTCAAATATGAAATCTGGAAATTCAGGCACAAAAACAAATGGGTCATTGTAAATTTTCGTAAGAGCACTTCCCATCGAGTCATCCTTTATTTTTTAGTATATCTAGTAAGCTTGTTGCTGCCATTGCATATGTTGCATTATATCTATCAACTTTGACAGCTCGTCTCGAAGATCTGGGCAAGGTGATTGAGTTCTGAACATTGAAGTTTTGACATCAGGTTCAACTTCTAGTTCCATTGGTTCCACCTTATCAGGGACTTCAGCTTCTCGCATTGGCTCGAACTTTGTGGGATCTTCTTCTACTTCTTCGGGATCCTCACTTTCTTCAATTCGTTGCTGTAGAACAGAATCTCTAGCTATTCGGTAGAGGTTCCAATCCGTGATTGTGCCTTGGCTATACCCTGTGTTCTTTACGTTTGCAAGAATTTTAGCTTTCAAGCACAGAATTATTATCGTAAAGGGAAAGTAAGCTGGGCCAGAATGTCTAACGACACAATTCCGTATTTCTCTCAAGATGATTTTTCCCACATTAATGGTCTTCCTAGTTAAAATCGAGTATAATAAGACCATTCGCTCTAATGAGATTGTTGTCTCATGCGAATTAGGCATAAGGCTGAGACGGATGAAGTAGAACCATACCTTTGCAAGTGGTGTTAAATATTCTCTTCGACAAGTGTGGATTCCTTATTTTGAAACAGTCCAACTGGAACTTGGAACCTGAAACTGTAAGTCCTCAAGAATTTCTTGCAAATTTTCAGGCTCAATATTGCTCATCAAAAAAGAATATTCATCATTTTCGAAATTAGGTAATTCAAAGAACTCATTAATAGCATTTGAATTTATTGTCACCTTGATTCCGCGAACTGAAACTTCTGTCAACTCTTTTGAGGTTAAATTTGCATAGAATTCATGAACTAATTCCTCATCCACACTGGGTCTCTTTTCACAAAACAATTCCTAATTGAGAGCTTTAGCAACTTGACGAATATGCGCTATAAAATTAATATAGTTGCTTTCTTTCAATGTGAAGCCTTTCTCTGGATGCATCTGTTGAAGATACTTTCGTATCTCACTTTGGCTTCTTTATAGTGGAATTTGCTTTGTGATTCGTCAATTTGGGCAGATGCATGAGTTCTCTTGTGATGCATGATTAACCTGAACATAAGATGGTAAAAATTATTTTCTCAAAAATTTAATTATTAATAATTTAATAAATTGAAAAATTAAATAATTGAATAAAGTTAAATTTTAGGAAAAAAAATTTGGTCTTACCAAATTTTTTTTGTAAAACTTAAGAACTCTTAAGAAAAAATAATTATGAAACAAAAGATGGCAAATTAGAAGAGGTTGGAGGGTTTTTGGCTAAGGATGGGTGAAGGTGTGTGGTTGGTGTGCCGTTCGGGTGTGCGAGGCAACATCGCGCAACAGAGGATGGATGTGAGCAGCGTGCGAATCGTCGAGCAGGTCTAGCATGGGTACATGTGGAAGCTAGGCACTGATGCGGGGCATGGCCTGGGCAGCTGGGGGTTGGAGTAACACGATGCGCTAGGAGCAGCTAGGTGCTGAGTAGGACCAAGCGTGTAATGTAGCGCGAGATGAGGCAGGCATGCGCGAGGTAGTCATGCGATGTGCTGCTTACTGATCAGCTGGATGATGCTGCAGCTAAGGGGGTTGGCTACTGCACTAGGTGGTTTGGTGGGATGAAAGTTTGAATGAAGGAAGATGGAGAAGGTTGTTGGTATTTATAGTGAGGGGAATATGAGTTAAAGTAGAGTTCTTAGCAAAATTTAATAATTAAAAATTCTAAGTTCTAATTCTACTCAAAGTAAATAACAATTAATAATTAATAAAATACATATTAAATCATCAATTAAAAATTAAAATAAAACTAATACTAATTCTATGCTAAGCTGATAAGAATTAATATATAAATTATTATAGATATAATTATATATTAAAGATTATCATCTTATTTCTTAAATTGAAAACATTTATTCTAGATGCCTTTTGAAAATATTTACAAAAAAGACACCTACTTCTTATTATTTGCAAAAATAGTAACCAAATTTTGAAAATAGTTCAATTAAGTCCTTAGACTTAATGAAAATTTGAAATTGAGTTGTAATTTGAAACTTGGATCAAAATTGACCCTTTTATTTGAAAAACTTAAAAATTTATTTTGCCATTTAGGGAATAACTTCTTAGAAATTATGTAAAAATTAATTCCTTGGAAAGATTGGAGGGGTCACAAGCAGTCCTGCTTAATTTCTAATCTCCTAGATAGAATTTATTTAAACATATTAATCCCGAAAATATACCCTAAATCATTTATTAAAAAGGAAAACAAGCAAATTTAAACATCTGATAAAATGAACGATATTTGATCCCGTTCAATTTTATCTCCCTAGTAATGTTTCAGGCGCTGAGCATTAACTCAGAAATTACCTCCCTTACCTTGAAGTTCAACAACTTCGTACAGATAGAATCGATGAATCGTAAATGGACCGGACCAACGTGATTTTAACTTACCTAGAAAAACTTTAATCTAGAATTAAATAACAAGACTTGTTGACCTGCTTCAAATTCTCGAACTCGAATGTGCTTGTCATGCCATTTCTTAAGTCTCTCCTTGAGTAATTTGGCATTCTCGTACGAGAACATTCGTAACCCTTTTAACTTATTGAGTTGGAGCATCCATTTCTCTTTAGCAAGCTTAAGATCCAAGTTGAGTTGTCGGAAGGCCCAATAAGCTTTGTGCTCTAACTCCAAGGGTAGATGACAGGCTTTCCCAAAGACCAACCTATAGGGTGACATCCCTAAAGGTGTCTTGTATGCTGTTCTGTAAGCCCATAAAGCATCATTCAGTCTTTTGGACCAATCTCGTCGATTCGGGCAAACTGTAAAGCCCTAAATTTGGGCCTAGAAGTATTGGACCCTGAGTATGGATCAGTAAAGAGGTTGTATATAAGTATTTAATTGTGCAAGGAAATGACACAATTAAATGTCTGCTTCAATGGTTAAGGGCCCTGAGAAGTGTTGGAGAAGTCTTGGGTTCAAATCTAGGCTCTAGCAAAATTTTAGTTTTTTCCTCTTAAGTAAACCTAGACTCTAGCTTGTAGGCCTTTTAAATAAATGTAGTTGAAATGTGACACAAAGAGAGTGTGTGGTCTAGTGGCAATGTGGCATGTTGCTTCTACTGGGGGACTTGAGTTCGAGTCTTGGGTTGCACAATGAAGAATTTATTTTGCTACTTGAGCTGTGCAGGTAGTGGAGTTGGACTGAAATACAGTTAAGAGGGTGTAACAGCATGATTTTGACCCTATTCAAAACGGTGGTTTTAGGACCACGAATCCGAGTCAGAAAAATATTTTAAAATTATTTTTTATGTTTATTATGTGTGAATTAGCATGCGTGAAATTTTCGTGATTTAATTTTGTCGTTTGAGTGTCTGATTGAATAAAGGACTTAATCGCGTAAAATGAAAATTTTATGGTTATTTCTAAAAGGGGCTGAATTGCATTTGGCTTTTTAAATTGAAGCATTTATGTTGCAATTAGCCCATTGAATGAATAAGTGGCTGGTAATGGCCAAGGAATATAATGATTTTATATTATATTGTAAAGGTTAAATAAGTAATTTCATTAATAAACATATAATAACTAAAATCAAGTTATCATATTCATTTTATTTCCTTTATTCTTTCACCGAAACTAGAAACAAAAGAAAAGAAATAGAGAAACCTAGGTTCAGCCATCCTTCTAAGCTCGATTCAAGGTTCGTTCTTAGTTGGTTTTTGATATTTTTTACATTTTTGAGATCATTGCTTCGAATACTATCCGACCCATGTTTGAAATTTTGATTTTGAGGAATTTTTTAGTTTTTCCATTTTTGAAAGCTTGTGATTTTTGTTGTTTGATGTTAGAAAATAAAAGATATGTGGTAGATTAATGTGTTTTGTATGGGAATTTTTTATGAATTTGAGTAATTAGAGCTTAATTAAAAATTTGATAAATTGAAGGACTAAATTGTGAAATAAATGAAATGTATGGATTTATATGGACAAGATGAGCATTCGGCCTAGGCATGTTGAATTGAGATTTTGTGTATTTTGTGATTTATGCAAATTGGACTAATTTGTAAAAGTGTGAAATATTAAAGGTAAAATGGTAATTTGCCTATTTATGTGTTGTTGGATTAAATTGAATGAAATTGTGTTTGAAGAAGCTTAATTTGAAATTTTATAGATCAAGAACTAAAGAAATCGAACTGGGATCGGGGGAAAACAAAAATAGTTGAATAGCTGATATATATCGTCCGTTGATATCCGAGGTAAGTCTATAAGCAATAAATGTCGTTAAATTTGAATGTATATGAACTTTATATGCTGAATTTAATTGTATGAATTTTTATTAGTTATAATTGAATGTATAAATGCTTATGAGATTTGGGTACAAGTTTGATTTAACTGAGATATGACGTCCGAAAAGCTTCGTGTGAACCTTAAGGAATAATTAGTATTTTCGATATATGAATTATGTGTAAGACCAAATTTGTAACAGTGATATTCGGGCTTTATGCCTAGTAGGCTTCATGCTGGTGTAATATATTCGGGCTTTATGCCTAGCAGGCTTTGGGCCGGTGAATTATATCAGGCTTTATGCCTAGCAGGCTTCGTGTCAGTGTAATATATCAGGCTTTGAGCCTAGCAGGCTTTATGCCGGCATATTATAATAGGCTTTATACCTAGTAGGCTTTATGCCGATGTGGTATCGAAAGTAAGTTGTTTGATATATAACAAAAATGATACATAATGCTATTATATGTATATGTGTGTATATGAAAGGGATGTTCGGCCTTATGTTAAATAGATGTAAATGATTTGGAAGTTTGATCTATGAGTATGTAAAGATGGAAGCTGGTGTATAAACGATTGGTTATGATAGAAATGATTTGAGATTTGTGAATGTATTAGTAGTGTTTATCTATGTGTATATTCAGCCTTGATAATTTGTTTATGGAAGTATATGTTATATATATATATATTTGCCTAAGACTTACTAAGCTAAGTTAGCTTACTTTGCGTATATCTATTTGTCTTTGTTTTATAGATTTTGGAGGTTGTTATGTGCTCGGGGATCGTTAGTGAAGTCAATCACACTGTCGTTTACTTGCGTTATTTTAAAAAGTTTTAAACTCGAATATATGGCATGTATAGGATAATATGTGTATGTTTGATTTTGGAACATGTATATACTTAAAGGCCATGCGAAAATGGCTTGTTTATTTGCTAAGTATGGGTGCATGATTTGATTGAATGATATGGTTTAAATTTAGTTGTATTTGGCATATTTGGTTAAGTTACATATATAGATATGAATGGCATAAACGTTATGATGTGAATTTGTGGTTTGATTTATGTGTGGTATTTATGGATAATAGATGTGAGTATTCGGTTATGGCTTGTATGTGGGTTAAAGTTGAATGAATGATTGAGGTAGTAAAATTGGTTAGTATGATTAGTTATATGTATATATTATGCATGAGATATGCTTGTTGATATGAATGTATTGATGGATGAATGCCATCAGTTATAATGCAAATTGAGGAAATGATTATGGTTCATTTTGGTAATCGGTTGTAGAGGTTAAATTTGTATTTATAAACTTGAAAGATTCTTGGTATGAGATGCAAAAATTTTGGGTAGCACATGAATTGGGTTTATATGAGATTATATGTATGATCTTTGAATGAGTAAAGTTAGATTTTGTCATGTGATAAATTTGATTAAATTCGGTTTGTCTTATTTATTGACCAAATGAATAGTGACTTGTGTTATTAATAAACAAGGTGATATGGTATAGATTAGTAAGTGGCTTGGTTTCTTGTGCTATGATTATTAAAGTTTATGTTTATGGCATGTTAATGTTCGACATTTATATATTGAATTTCGACTATTTAAACATGTGATTTGTGTATTAATAAATTTGGCTTAGTTGTTGAGATTAAATGATTAAATTATTATGAAAGCATATGAATTCCATGTTTGACTAAGTTTATTAAAGATTTTTTATGAATGTATATGTGCCGAATGTTTAGACTTTAATATTTCATGTTATTAAATCATTTGAATAGTAGGGTTCAGGTATGGAATTAAGAATGAGAAAATTTTCTTAATCTATTATACGCATATATTATATGAAAAAGTGATAGTTGATATTTTGTTTATGAATTAAGTGATCTTATATATATATATATATATTAGTTATGTGTTATGAATTGATTATAAGTGATTAGTCAACTTTATGATTATGTTTTGATTGGCATAAAAGATTTGATTATATGAACAAGTGAAAGTGTGAATGCTAGCAATGGTTTGGTAATGCCTCATAACCCCATTCCGGCGACAGATTCGGGTTAGGGGTGTTACATTTTATTGGTATTAGAGCTACGATTTAGTCGATTCTAGTACTAACGTAGCGTGTGTGAGTCTAGCTATACATGTCATATGTTATACTATGATAGTGTGATGACTCCTGACATTTGAAAATGTGTTTTCGTATAGTAAACGGATCCCGGTTGAGCCGTAGCTAATGATGTTGAAAGTATAGCGCCTGCTCCTGCGCAAGGAACATCGCCAGTTGATTCTCGGCCTACCTCGAGTAGCCATGAGGGGGAGGCTAAACAAGCCTTCTATCAAATGATGAATGATTGGTTTACTTAGTATATACGAACTAATCCGGCTGATCAACAACCCCCACCCCTGAATAATCCACCTCCGATACCTGTGATACCTCCGATAATTGATCCGATGAGATTGAATAAGCCTCCTGTTGATAAAATTAGAAAATATAGGGCCGAAAAGTTCAGGGCCACAGTCAATGATGATGCTGAGCAGGCTGAATTTTGGCTCGATAATAGTATCTGCGTATTTGATGAATTATCCTGTACACCCGACGAGTGTCTGAAATGTGCCATATCTTTGTTACGCGATTCTGCCTATTATTGGTGGAACACTTTAGTTTCAGTTGTTCCGAAAGAACAGGTCACTTGGGAATTCTTTCAGACTCAGTTCCGTAAGAAATATATCAGTTAGAGATTCATCGATCAAAAACGCAAAGAATTTCTTAAGCTTAAGCAGGGTCGTATGACTGTAACTGAATACGAGCGGAAATTTGTGCGACTCAGCAAATACACCTGAAAGTGTGTTTCGACCGAAGCTATAATGTGTAAAAGATTTAAAGATGGGCTGAATTACGATATTAAATTGTTGGTTGGTATACTTGAAATCAAAGAGTTCGTAGTACTTGTCGAGCGAGCTTGCAAAGCTGAAGATCTCGGGAAAGAGAAAAGAAAAGTTGATTTTGAAGCTAGAGATTCTCGTAAAAGATCATTGGGTAAGACTTTTCACTCAACATCGAAGAAGTTCAGAGATGATTCTAGTTGACCTAAGGCTACTGCTGGCTTTTCTAGATGAGATTGAGATTGACCTCCTATGAGTTCACGAGCCACTTCGATTGCTAGTGTTGGCAATGTTCGGTAGAATAGACTCGAGTGTAAGCATTATGGTTAATGGCATTTTGGAGATTGCAGATTGCATGATCGGTCTTGTTTTAAACGTGGATCGATGGATCATTTTATCTGAGATTGTCCGATGTTAGCTGAGAAAAATACTGTTCAGAGTAGGAGATCGAGTAATATGTCAGTGCAAGGCAGACCACTTAAAAATTCGGGCAATGTGAGTGGCAGCCAGAGAGGAAGGAAAGATACAGCAGTCTGATCTGAGGCTCGCGCACCTGCTAGAGCATATGCTATATGTGCTTGTGAGGAGGCTTCATCCCCAAATGTTATTACCGGTACTTTCACTCTTTATGATACTTGTGTTATTGCATTGATTGATCTTGGTTCGACTCATTCTTATGTGTGTGAAACATTAGTATCTAGTAAGACTTTGCCTGTTGAGTCTACTGAGTTTGTGATTCGAATATCGAACCCCCTGGGCCGGTGTGTTCTGGTTAATAAAGTATGTAAAAATTGCTTATTGCTGATTCGATATTCATGCTATCTGGCTGATTTAATGTTGCTACCATTTGATGAATTCAATATAATTCTGGGTATGGATTAGTTAACTTTGCACGATACTGTTGTTAATTGCAAAAGGAAGACTATTAATTTACGATGCCAGAATGATGAGATTATTCGGATTGAATCTAATGATTTGAATGGTTTACCGGCTATGATATCCTCGATGTTGGCTCAGAAGTATGTGAGAAAGGGTTGTGAAGCTTACTTTGCTTATGTGATTGATAGTAAACTGACCAAAAAGAAAATGAATCCGTACCAGTTGTGTGTGAATATCCGAATGTGTTTCCTGAAGAATTGTTGGGTTTGCCACCTATTCGAAAAGTAGAGTTTGGTATTGAGTTAGTACTGGGGACGACTCTGATTTCGATAGTTCCATATCGAATGGCACCTACTGAATTAAAAGAGTTGAAAGCACAGTTGCAAGAGTTGACAGATAGAGGTTTCGCGCAATCGAGTTTTTCTCCCTAGGGTGCGCCAGTTCTATTTGTGAAAAAGAAAAATTGAACTATGAGAATGTGCATTGATTACCGACAGCTCAGTAAGGTGACTATAAAGAATAAATATCTGTTACCATAGATTGACGACATGTTCGATCAGTTGAAAGGGGCTTCAGTGTTTTCAAATATAGATTTGAGATCGGGTTATTATCAGTTGCGAGTTAGAGACTCCGATGTGCCTAAAACTGCTTTCTGAATGAGGTAAGGACACTAGGAGTTTTTGGTTATGCCTTTCAAACTCACTAATGCACCTGCTATTTTCATGGATTTGATGAATCGAATCCTTAGGCAGTATTTAGATGGGTTTGTGGTTGTGTTTATAGATGACATTTTGATCTATTCACGTGATGAAACCGAACATGTAGAACATTTGAGACTTGTGTTGTAGACTTTACGAGATAAACAGCTGTATGTGAAATTTAGTAAATATGAGTTCTGGTTAAGCAAAGTCAGTTTTCTGGGACATGTTGTATTAGTAACGGGTATTCGGGTTGATCCGAGTAAGATTTCAGCTATACTTGATTGGAAACCTCTGAGAAATGTTTCAGAAGTTCGGAGCTTTTTTGGGACTAGCTGGTTACTATAGACGGTTCGTGAAAGGCTTTTCTATGATTGCGACACCGATGACAAAGCTGCTACAGAAAGACGTTAAGTTTGAGTGGTCAAAAAAGTGCCAGAAAAGTTTTAATCAGTTGAAAGCCCTTATGACAGAAGCACTTGTGTTAGTTCAACCAGAGTCAGGTAAAGAATTTGTTATTTATAGTGATGCATCTTTGAACGGTTTGGGCTATATTTTGATGCAGGAAAGAAAAGTCATAGCTTATGCCTCGAGACAGTTGAAGCCGCAGGAAAAGAACTATCCGACGCATGACTTAGAATTGGTTGCTATTGTGTTTGCTTTGAAAATATGGTGCCACTATCTGTTTGGTGAGAAATGTCATGTCTGTTCCGGTCATAAAAGCCTGAAATATTTGATGACTCAAAAAGATTTGAATTTGAGACAGCAACGATGGTTAGAGTTGCTAAAAGATTACGAGCTTGTAATTGACTACCATCCGGGAAAGGCTAATGTTTTTGCTGATGCCCTGAGCCGAAAATCCCTGTTTGCTCTGCATGCAATGAACACGCATATAGCTATATCTGATGATGTGCGATATAGTTGAGTTAAAAGCAAAATCGTTATTTACTAAGTAGATTTGCGAAGCTCAGAAAGTCGATGATGATTTAGTTGCAAAACGGGCTCAATATGATGTAAATGCTGATTCAAAATTTCTAGTTGACGCTGAGGGTTGTTTAAGGTTCAAAAATCGAATATGTGTTCCGAGAAATTCAGAGTTGATTCAGATGATATTGAATGAAGCTCATAATAGCTGATTATCTATTCACCCGGGTAGCACAAAAATGTATAATGATCTGAAACAACATTATTGGTGGCACCGTATGAAACGAGACATTTCTGGCTTTGTTTTGAAATGTTTAATATGTCAGTAAGTAAAAGCCGAGCATCAGGTGAACAAGTGAAAGTGTGAATGTTAGCAATGGTTTGGTAATGCCTCATAACCCCATTCCGACGACGAATTCAGATTAGGGGTGTTACAGGGGGAGTTTGAATAGAATTTGAATAAGTTAATGAGGATTTTATGGAGAGAGTTGTGGAGGGATAAGGGGGGAGATATTTGGAGAAAATCAAAGAGTTTGAGTAAGAAGAGAAATGTATGCCAATTGGGTCTCTAAGCTACCTAGCATTCGATTTTGGTAGGGAGTTTCTTTCATTTTTTACCAAATTTGCTTGTCACCAATTTCGTGAGCTCCTAAATTCCCTATTGCATTCTTTTTCTTTTTCTCTTTGGTTGACCGAATAGGTATTTTTTCCTTTAAGCCTTACTTGGTTGCTTGTGCCGAATTGTGTTCTTCTTTCTCCCTACTACAATCGTTTCTCTCTTTTTCTCTACTCTCTCCTCATGTTTTCTTAACCATTGCCATTTTGGTCTTTTCTCTCTCTCCATTTCTTCTTTCAGTTTTCCCCATAGCTAAACCTCTCTCATTCTCTTTCTGTATTTTCTACCTTTTCTCTTCTCTCCTCCTGGGCTAAATATTGAATTTCCCATCTCTGCATCTCCGATTCTGTCAAGGTATTTAGTCTCTGGTGATTGGTCGATTGCTCTATCGTCCTTTCTGTGCGATCATGTGGTTTTGGGGGGTAAGTGTTCTTTGCTTTCTTGGTTTTGTCCCTTACTCCTTTTTGTTTTCTTCACCGAGAAAGCCAAATGTGTTGATCTATGGATGCTGATTCTTTGCCCTTCTCGTATGTATGGCAACGTTGCATTCTAAAACTCTCAAAGCGTGGAAGGGTTTCATAAAGCGTACAGAAGCGTTTAGAAACCATCTTTCGCCAATCGATTGAATATTTGGGGGGTAGGTTCATTAGCGGTCGATTATTCTTTAATTTTAGTGTAAGGTTTTAAATCGTGTTCTTGTAACGATTCGGTCTAATAAGATTTGTGCTAAAGCAATAATCAACGGGGACGTGGGATCGATTCTTAGTCAGCAATCTAGGAGGTTTAAGTCATATCTCTTACAATCGAGGTTGGTAGTGATTATTTGGGGATTATGTGCTTTAAACAATAGTATATGGAGGACTGACTAAATGAGGGATGAATGTAGGTTGGTACATGAAGGCGTTACTCAAGTGATTCGCTGTCAGGTGTGTATAGCATTGCCCTATATCTATTAGTCGGCTGAAAAGCCAAAAGATTGTGTACTAACACTATCTAAACTATAGATCGGTGAAAAGCTGAAAAGCTGAAAAGTCGAAAAAGCTAGAAGGTTGGCTTTAAGGTTACATGAGCATGCGAACGCTCGTGTGGTGGAACTAAGCCTACGAACATGGGCGTAAGACTGTAAAGACCGCCATAAGCGTTCCCATAGGCTTAGGTCGTTACGGGCCAGAATGGACCGTTATAGGCCCAATAGACTTATGGGTCTCACACGGATAAAAGTTTACGTTTTGTGGTAAATATTGGACTAGACTGCGTAGTTGCATGACCGTGGTTAATTCTGGGCTACTTGGGCCAATGAGCGTGTGGGCCCACTTGGGTCACATATTGGGCCTTGGGCCCAATTGTACTATTATGACTGTTTTGGGTGCACGAGATGATCATAGACCTTCTGATGGTTCGATAGGTGAGTTTAAACCCATTCTATTAAAAATGACTGAATTACCCCTAGAGGGTAAAATGACCGAATTACCTCTGGAGGGTAAAATGACCGAATTACCCCTAGAGGGTGAAATAACTGAATTACCCCTGTAAGGTAAAATGACCATAATACCTCTGTAGGGTAGACTGACTGTTACGTCTTATATGATGGGTGATTGATTGAGCATACCTTATGATAATTATGTGTTTTTCATACATGCACGACATCATGGGTTGGGATGTTGTTATAGAGGAAGTGATTGATCTGCTAGGGTCGTACGGGTCGCACGAGACGACTGTGGACCCACTGATTTGATATTGATCTGTTAGGGTCACACAGGTCACTCGAGACAACGGTGGACCCATCAAAGGCTTTGTGCCGTTACCGAAGGCTTTGTGCCATTATTGAAAGCTTTGTGCCGTTATTATAGGCTGTGTGTCGTTATTATAGGCTTTGTGTAATTATTATAGGCTTTGTGCCGTTATTATAGGCTTGATGCCGTTACAAAAGGCTTTGTGCCGTATCTGAAGGCCTTGTGCCGTTTTTGATGGCTTAAAGCCACTTATTTATCTAGCAGCTTTGTTGTGATTCTAGTTAGTGCCGCAACCAGTGCTAACTCTTGGTGTGTTGGTTGGGTGAGTCAATTTTATCCCCACAGTAAGTGCAAGGTTGGACGGAGGAAAGTGCAGGGTTGGATGGGGGTAAATGCACCATGCATTTTTCATACTGCATTCTGATACTGATTTGGGCAAGGCCCAACTATTACTGTATTGGGCTTAGGCCCAGATTGCTTCTGTATTCCATATATTTGACTGATTGTTTTTAATATTAGGGGATTACACACTGAGTTTTTGTAAACTCACCCCGTTTTTAATTATGTAGGTAATCCCCAACGTTAGGTGGACCAGTCTGCGAGGGACTCGAGGGTGGCCACACTACTGCTCTCATTTTATTTTATTGAGCTTTTAATCACACTTAAATTTCATTTTAGGTTTTGATGTAATAAGGCCTCTCTCTAAATTTCTACTTTTAATTTGGGTTTTTATTTATCACAAATTTTATCTGCTAGAAGTAGGACGCGGCTTTCTAAATTATTAACGGTTTTCAAAACATTACGTTTCCGCAGCACAAATGTTTAAGCTTCTGCAACGAACTATGTTTTAAAAGTAATAACATTTTAAATTGGTTAACAAATGACAAAGACGATTAAGATTTTAACGAAAAGGCTATCCCTTTCTAACGAGTTTTATCAACAAGAACAAACAAGAGCAAGTTTTTGAAAAACACTGCAATATGACACCGTCAGATTCGGCCATAACGTCTAGACCGGGTTTGGGGTGTTACATTTAGTGGTATCAGAGCCAGGTTGCAAAACTCGGCTATGGAATGGGTTTTCAAATCTGGGATTTCAAAGAGTTGTTTTCAAGTATGTGAAGTGTTTTGAGACATTTCTTCTAAAAAGTGTGGCACACCGAGTCTCAGGTGCCGATTCTGTAAGTCATTCTGAAATTGTTACTTTTTTGTACTGAAATATAGTAGAAAGAAATACTGTTATTTCTTTAAAAATTAGACTTTACTAGGACACTCTAGTTAGAGTAAACTATAACGCTTGAGTTCAAGTCTTGGGCTGCACAATGAAGAATTTATTTCGCTGATTGAGCTGTGTAGGTAGTGGAGTTGGACTGAAACACAATTAAGGGGGAGTTTGAATAGAATTTGAATGAGTCAAGGAGGATTTCATGAAGAGAGTTGTAGAGGGATAAGGGGAGAGATATTTGGAGAAAGTCAAGGAGTTTAAGTGAGAAGAGAAATATGTGCTGGATTAGGTCTTTAAGCTACCTAGCATTCAGTTTTGGTAGGGAGTTTCTTTCGTTTTTTACCAAATTTGCTTGTCATCGATTTTGTGAGCTCCTAAATTCCCTATTGCATTCTTTTTCTTTTTCTTTTTCTTTTTGGCTGACCGAATAGGTATTTTTTTCCTTTAGGCCTTACTTGGTTGCTTGTGCCAAATTGTATTCTTCTTTCTCCCTACTACAATCATTTCTCTCTTTTTCTTTGCTCTCTCCTCATCTTTTCTCAACCATTGCCATTTTGGTCTCTTCTCTCTGTCCATTTCTTCTTTTAGTTTTCCCCATAACTCAACCTCTCTCATTCTCTTTTTGCATTTTCTCTGTCTCTTCTCCTTTCTCCTCCTGGGCTGAATATTGAATTTTTCATCTCTACATCTCCGATTCTGTCAAGGTATTTAGTCTCTAGCGATTGGCCGATTTCTCCATCATCCTTTCTGTGCGATCGTGTGGTTTTGGGGGGTAAGTGTTCTTTGCTTTCTTCGTTTTGTCCCTTACTCCTTTTTGTTTTCTTCACTAAGAAAGCCAAATGTGTTGATCCATGGATGCTGATTCTTTGCCCTTTTCGTATGTATGGCAACATTGGGTTCTAAAACTCTCAAAGAGTGGAGGGGTTTCACAAAGCGTACTGAAGTGTTCAGAAACCACCTTTCGCCAATCGATTGAATATTTTGGGGGTAAGTTGGTTAGTGGCCGATTGTTCTTTAATTTTAGTGTAAGTGTTTTAAGTCGTATTCTTGTAACGATTCGGTCTAATAAGATTCGTTGCTAAAGCAGATAATCAACCGGGACGTAGGATCGATTCTTAGTTAGCAATCTAGGAGGTTTAAGCCGTATCTCTTACAATCAAGGTTGGTAGTTATTATTTGGGGATTATGTGCTTTAAACAATGGTATACGGAGGACTGACTAAATGAGGGATGAATGTAGCTTGGTACGTGAAGGCGCTACGCAAGTGATTCGCTGTCAAGTGTGTATAGCATTACCCTGTATCTGTTAGTCGACTGAAAAGCGAAAAGATTATGTACTAACACCGTCTAAACTGTAGATCGTTGAAAAGCCGAAAAGCTGGAAGGTTAGGCTTTAAGCTCACATGAGCGTGCGAACACTTGTGCGGTGGAATCGACCCATGAACGTGGGCATAAGACTGTAGAGGCCGCCATGAGCGCTCTAATGGGCTTAGGCCGTTATAAGCCGAAATAGGCCGTGTGGGCCTAATGGGCTCGTGGTCCCACACGGATAAAAGTTTACGTTTTGTGGTAAATATTGGACTAGACTGTGCAGTTGCATGACCGTGGTTAATTCTGGGCCAGTTGGGCCACATGAGCGTGTGGGCCCACTTGGGCTGCATATTGGGCCTTAAGCCCAATTGCACTGTTATTACTGTTTCGGGTGCACGAGATGATTGTAGACCTTCTGATGGGTTAGTAGGTGAGTTTAGACCCATTCTTTTGAAAATGACTGAATTAGCCTTAGAGGGTAAAATGATTGAATTACCCTTGGAAGGTAAATGAACGAATTACCCCTGGAGGGTAAAATGACTGAATTACCCCTAGAGGGTAAAATGACTGAATTATCCCTGGAGGGTAAAATGACTGAATTACCTTTGGATGGTGAAATAATCGAATTACCCCTGTAAGGTAAAATGACCATAATACCCCTGTAGGGTAGATTGACTGTTACGCCTTATATGATGGGTGGTTGATTGAACATGCCTTGTGATAATTATGTGGTTTTCATACATGCACGACATACTGCATGGGTTGGGATGTTATTATGGAGGAAGTGATTGATCTGCTAAGGTCGCACGGGTTGCATGAGACGACTGTGGACCCACCAATTTGATATTGATCTGTTAGGGCCGCACGGGTCACTCGAGACGACTATGGACCCACCGAAGGCTTTGTGACGTTACCGAAGGCTTTGTGCTGTTATTTTAGGCTTTATGCCGTTACTGAAGGCTTTGTGCTGTTATTATAGGCTGTGTGTCGTTATTATAGGCTTTGTGCCGTTACGAAAGGCTTTGTGCTGTTATTATAGGCTTTGTGCCGTATCTGAAGGACTTGTGCCATTTTTAATGGCTTAAAGATACTTATTTATCTAGAAGTTTTGCTACGATTCTAGTTAGTGCCACAACCGGTGCTAACTCTTGGTGTGTTGGTTGGGTGGGTCGATTTTATCCCCATAGTAAGTGCAGGGTTAAATGGAGGCAAGTGCAAGGTCGGATGGGGGTACATGCACCATGCATTTTTCATACTGCATTCTAATATTGATTTGGGTTAGGCCCAACTATTACTGTATTGGGCTTAGGCCCAGACTGCTTCTGTATTCTGTATATTTGACTGACTGTTTTTCATATTAGGGGATTACACACTGAGTTTTCATAAACTTACCCCGTTTTTAATTCTGTAGGTAATCCCCAGCGTTAGGTGGACCGGTGCTGTAAGAGACTCAAGGGTGGCCACACTACTGCTCCCGTTTTATTTTGTTGGGCTTTTAATTACACTTAAGTTTCATTTTGGGTTTTGATGTAAGAAGGCCTCTTTCTAAATTTCTACTTTTAATTTAGGTTTTTATTTATCACAATTTATATCTGCTAGAAGTAGGACGCGGTTTTCCAAATCAGTAACGGTTTTTAAAATATTACATTTTCGCAACACAAATTTTTAAGCTTCTGAAACGAACCATGTTTTAAAAGTAATAACATTTTAAATTGGTTAACAAATGAAAAAGACGATTGAGATTTTAACGAAGAGGCTGTTACTTTCTAACGGGTTTTATCAACAAGAATAAACAAGAGCAAGTTTTTGAAAAACACTACAATGTGACACCACCAGATTCAACCATAACATCTAGACCGGGTTTAGGGTGTTACACAAACTACCTTCTCAAGTATGCCTTTAAACTCCTTATTTGCTAGTTCAGCTTGCCCATTCGTCTGCGGATGGTAAGCTGTAGCGACCTTGTGTTTCACTTCATGTTTATCTAATAACCATTTTAACCACTTGTTCACAAAATGGAACCCTTCATCACTGATGATAACTCTTGGGGTTCCAAACTTTGTGAACACATGTTACTGCAAAAACTTCATCACAACCTTAGCATCGTTTGCTGGATATGCCTCTGCCTCAACCCACTTAGACACATAGTCTACTGCTACCAATATGTGCTTGTGACCAAAAGACGGAGGGAAAGGACCGAGAAAGTCAATACCCTAAACATCAAGCAATTCTACCCCAATGATGTTTGTTCAAGGCATCTCATCCCTATTGGTGACATTTCCAACCTTTTGACATCAATCACAACTCTTTACATAAATATATGCGTCTTTGCAGAGAGTTGGCCAAAAGAATCTGGCTTGTAATACCTTGCCCGCAATACATGTACCTCTAAAGTGTCCCCCACTTGGAGCTAAGTAACAATGGTATAAAATCTTATGTACTTTATCTTCTGCCATGCATCTCCAGATCATTTGATCTGCACACTTTTAAACAAATATGGCTCTTCCCAGAAATAGTACTTCACATCGTGAAGAGACTTTTTCCTTTGATGAAATGTCTTATCAATTGGCATCAAACCACAAGCTAAATAGTTAGCAATATTAGCAAACCAAAGGGTATTATAGACATGTTTACCTTTAGTATGTGTTCATCTGGAAATGTCTCTTAAATTGGTATAAGAGGAGAATTCCCTTCTTGCGGCTCCAATCTGGACAAGTGATCTGCTACTTGATTTTCTACTCCCTTTTGATCTTGTATTTCTAGATCGAATTCTTAAAGTAGAAGTACCCATCGGATTAGTCTCGGCTTAGCGTCTTTCTTGGCAAGTAAATACTTAATTACCAAGTGGTTCGTATAAACAGTCACTTTGGTACCTACAAGATAAGATCGAAACTTGTTAGAAGCAAACACAATAGCAAGTAACTCTTTTTCTGTTATCGTATAATTCAGTTGAGCCCCTGTTAAAGTCTGAATTGCATAGTAGATGGGATGAAAAACTTTATTCCTTCGCTAGCCTATGACAGCTCCTATCGTGAAGTCACTTGCGTCACACATCAATTCAAATGGCAAATCCCAATCTGGTGTGACGATTATGGATGCCGAGACTAATCAATTCTTCAAATCATTAAAAGCTTTTAAGCAGTCCTCATCAAATTTGAATGTCGTGTCCTTCTCCAATAATTTGCATAAAGGTTTAACAATTTTAGAAAAGTCCTTGATAAATCTTTGATAGAAACCGACATGGCCCAAAAAGCTCCTAACACCTTTTACGGATATTGGAGGTGGGAGTTTTTCAATAACATCTACCTTTGCTTTATCTACCTCGATTCCATGTCTCGTTATCCGATGGCCTAGAACAATACCTTCTCGTACCATGAAATGGCACTTTTCCCAATTGAGTACAAGGTTTGTTTCTTCGCATCGCCTAAGTACCTTGGCTAGATTGGCTAAGCAATCATCAAATGTATCTCTGAATACTGAAAAATCATCCATAAAAACTTCCAAATATTTCTCAATCATGTCAGTAAAAATAGACATCATACATCTTTGAATTGTAGCAGGTGCATTACATAAACCAAATGGCATCATCTAAATGCAAATGTACCGTATGGTCAAGCGGATGTTGTTTTATCTTGATCTTCTGGTGCTATTGTAATCTGATTATACCCTAAGTATCCATCGTGAAAATAGTAATAGTCTCGCCCCCACGAGTTTATCCAGCATCTGATCTAAGAACGGCAAAGGAAAGTGATCTTTCCTAGTCGCCTTGTTCAGCTTCCGGTAATCGATGTAAATTCTCTATCCCGTAACCGTTCTAGTTGGTATCAACTTGTTATTCTCACTTTCAACAACAGTAATACCTCCTTTCTTTGGCACGCACTGGACTGGACTTACCCATAAACTATCTGAGATGGGGTAAATTATACTCGCATCTAACCATTCGATGATTTCCTTTTTAACCACGTCCTTCATGATGGGGTTTAGTCTTCGTTGTCCATCAATCATCCCTTTCTCGCCATCTTCTAGTATAATCTTGTGCATGCATACAGATGGACTAATACCGCGAATATCAGCTATGGTCCATCCGATAACCTTCTTGAATTGTTTCAATACAAGGATAAGTTTCTCTTCTTACTCACTAGTTAATTCTACTGAAACAATCACAGGCAGAGTAGAAGCGTTACCTAAATAAACATATTTTAAATGTGAAGGTAGTACCTTGAGTTCTAATTTAGGTGGCTCCTCTATCGACGCTTTTGGTTGGGTGTAATCCCTATTTTCTAACTCCAAAGATTCAAAATGGGATTGCAGATTAAATCCTTTTTGATTAGCTTCCAGCAAAGCTAAGTTTTCATCCTTATCTTTGTCATTTGAAGGGTTTGATCTCAAAATCTGTTCTAATTGATCCTCAACATAGTTGAGTTCCTTCTCCACGATTAAATCCTCTAAATTAGACACTACAGAACAATCATCAATTGTGTCAGAAAATCGCATAGACTTAAAAACGTTAAATGTTACCTGATCATCCTGAACATGCATAGTGAACTCGCCCTTCTGCACATCAATAAGAGTCCTTCCTATTGCTAAGAACGGCCTTCCTAGGATAATTGGCACTTTTTTATCTGCTTCAAAGTTTAGAACCACAAAGTCAGCAAGAAAAATAAATTTGTCTACACATACCAATACGTCCTCGATTTTTCCTTCTAGATGTGCTAAGGATCGATCTGCTAATTGAAGTGTAATCGTAGTAGGTCTAACTTCACCTATCCCTAACTTTTTAAATATTAACATAAGCATCAAGTTGATACTTGCACCCAAGTCACATAATGCCTTACCATAATATGTTGGTACAATGTTGCAAGGCATGGTAAAACATCCAGGATCCTTTAACTTTGGGGGTAGTTTATCTTGAAGATATGCATTGCATTCCTTCGTCAAGGCTACAGTCTCAAATTCTCCATGTCTTCATTTTTTAGACAGGACATCCTTCATGAATTTGACGTAGTTCAGCATTTGCTCAAGTACTTCAACCAACGAGATGTTGATATGAAGTTGCTTGAGTATGTCTAGGAACTTCTTAAATTGAATCTTCTATTTCTGCTTCTAAAGTTTTGAGGGTAGGGTGGTGGAGGTTTCTTTATTGGAACTGGTTGATTCGTCTTCTATAGCAATTATGCATCTAATGGAGTTATTAGTTGATCAGAATTAGCTTGTTTTGAAGTTACTTTGTCAGATTTTGCAGATTCTGGTTCTTGTGAAACTGGAATTTCAACACTCGGTTGAACTTCTTCTAAGTCTTGAACATTAACTGGCTCCTTTTCAGCTTCGACTGTGTTGGGTTCTAGTTTCTTTCCGCTCCTCAATGTCAATGCTTTACAATGTTCCTTCTCAGGATTCCTCGGATTCTTTGTATCGCTAGGTAAAACACCTTGTGGTCGGTTCCTGAGTTTAGTAGTAAGCTGGCCCATTTGGTTTTCCAGATTTTTCAATGTAGCTACTTGGCTTTGGATTAAGGCATCATTCTTGGCTATGTAAGCCTTCAATAAATTTTCTAAGCCATTGGATGGTTCATCTTGGGTTGGTTTTTTAATTTTTTAGGGAAAACTAGGTGGTTTAGTCTGTCTAAGTTGGGCGTAAGTGTTACTGGTTCTAGCCCCTTGGTTACTTTAGGAAAAATTTAGGTGGTTTCGCCACGATGGGCTATAGAAATTGGATTGTAGTCCTTGCCTCCCTCGACTTTGGTTCTAGTTACCTAAGTAATATACGGATTCTGGGTTTGATGGACATTCTTCAAACAAATGTCCTTCCCCATAATAGACACAAGCTCTATTTTCAAATTGGTTTGGTGGTTGTGCTGTAAAACTGTTCGACCCATTAGTGGTAAGATTTTCAAGCATTGAGGATATTGATGATACCTGAGATATGAGTGAAGTAAGAGTGTTTACTTCATGTATTCTAGCAACTCGTCTTCCTGACGCTACTCGATTGGTTGGCCATTGATAATTGTTGCTAGCAATCCTCTCAATAATTTCATAAGCCTCATTACAAGACTTAGAAAGGAGAGCACCATTAGCAGAAGTGTCCACTACCATCCTCGTGTAAGCATTGAGACCATTATAAAACGTCTCAAGTTGGATGCAATGTGGGATTCCATGATGAGGGCACTTCCGTAATAACTCTTTGTACCTTTCCCATTCCTCATACAATGACTCATCATCCATTTGTTGGAAGGCAGTGATCTTGTTCCTCAACTTAGCATTCTTGCTATGCTGGAAATAATTCATGAGGAATCTTTCTGCTAACTCTTGCCATGTGGAAATTGAGTTTGGTGGTAATGAGTTCAACCAAGCTCGAGCTCTGTCCCTTAGCGAATATGGGAACAGCTTCAATCGTAATGCATCTTCGAGTACTCCGACTAACTTGAAAGAGTCGCTCACCTCCATGAACAGTCTTAAGTACAGGTGAGGATCTTCAGTAGGCATTCCACTGAATTGACCCACTGTTTGAAGCATTTGGAACATGACTGGCTTCAGCTTGAATTGTTGTGCCTCAATTTTGGATCTCCAAATACCCAAATTAAGATCATGAAGCACTGGCATGGCATACTATCTTAAGGCTCTATCCCTATCATCAGCAATAAAGATATTTTGAGTAGGATTTGCTCTATTTCCTTGATTCAAATTTTCAAGGTTCAACTCTTCGGTCCTTCTCAGATTTACTTGACTTCTTTGCGATAAAAAATTCTTTCTATCTCAGGCTCTATAGAGAGTAAATCAATAATTCGGTCAATGCTCATAAACACTTGAAATAAACACAAAAAACTTAATTAAGATAAAAATTAAATAGGAAATTAAACCAAAATGCAAAACTAACAAATTCACAAATAATGACTTTTTTAAAATAATCCCTAGCAACGGCGCCAAAAACTTGGAACGACGAAAATGTGCAAGTGTACACAATCGCAACAAGTAATAAAGTGACAAGTAAATGTCGAGTTATCGTACCCACAGGAACTATGAAAAGGATTATTTATTAATGCTATTTAAAACACTTTGGTGGAGAAAAATGCTTTGTTTGAAGAGGGTGATTAAAAACTAAAATTTTAAACTAAGTAAAAATAAATAAAATAGAAAATAAAAGTTCTAAAGCACAATTTCATAATATGATTTAATCAAGATGACATAATTATGTTAGATTAATTACATTTCTTTAACTTAGAATTATTAAACTCATGTTTATGTTGTTATGAATAAATTCACGGCAACTCGGTAATTTGCTAACTTATGAACATACTCACCTACAGAAATCCATTCATCTCTTGTACATATCCCTATGTCAATTCAATCAATTAAACATATCTTAATAAGCAAACATGTTATTGTGCATACATACTTATTAAATTGAAATAATCTTTTAAACATATTCCTATGTCAATTCAAACAATTAACTCGATCTAATAAGCACATAAAAGACTACGTGAGGTAATAAGGTATCTTCACCTTGAAACAGTTTAATCACAATAATCTTGCAAGCTAAGCAACGCAAATGTATCATCAGATATCGTTGCTAATTTAACCTTCAGCTACCTTAGATGATTAAACATGCACTAATTAAGTACTGTGTCCATTAATTACAATTTCAATTCGTTTAAATAATTAATTCATTAATTACCTAAAAATTGTAATGCAAGAATAACTTAGTCATGATTTTACTTAATCAAGCATCTTACCGAGGCCTATAACAACATAAACACAATTTTAATAATTTAAGAGGACGAAATGCAATCAACCTAACATGAATTAAATTCAAGCTAAATTGATTAAATTAACCATTCCAACAACATAAATATTCATAGACATGTTCATCATAACAACAAAAAAAATTAAAGAGATAGGGAACAAGAATCAAATACGGTGGTTTTCTGTGGCTTGACTAGTGTGCTCCGTTCTTCATTCTTTGTTGTCTTCATCGACCAAGGATACTATGAACACCTAATTGCTGCTCCAAATGGCTGATAAAAGCCTCTTTTCCAAGAGGAGAAATCGGCAAATGAGCAAAGGAAAATCGATGCGAATGAGAGGAGAAAGTTAGAGAAGAGAGATTAGATGTGAAATGAATGAGATGTTGAATGATCAGCCAATAGGGGTTTTATAGCTGAAGATGGCTGCTAAAATTAGCTAAAATAGCAGCCAAAGAGCCATCCCTTGGCTCGCCACACATGTGGCATAGTTGATAGTTTCAACTTTGCTAAATTTGGCTTGGGGTAAATCTAAAAAGCCACCAATTGTGGAGGGGTTTGATTGCAACTTGAACAAGTCTTCAGTGGCATCTTTGCAAGCTTAAATAATCAACTAATAAGCTGATTTTGATCAACATATGGACGGTTTTGGGCTGTCCATTTCTTGGTCGGTTCGGTTCACTCGGTTCGGTTTACTTAGTTTAGTTCAACTGGACCACTTTTTCATAATTAATTAATAATAATGTATTAACCCAAATTAAATTGGATATAAATTAAAATTAATTATATTATGAATAATACACATAATTTTAGACCGTTTTAGGTTCAAAATTAGTTCGCCTCGATACTTCAAATTGCTTCTCAGCTTTGTGCTTTTGGCAGTGTTTGTCGGGCTATTTTTTGCCCTTTGTGCAATTCTATCAAAAATAGTCAAAATTAATAAGTAATTATAAAATTAATTAAAATTTATAATTTTCATTATTTGAGTTCAATTTAGTTATTTTATAATAATTAATTATTTTTTGACAATAATTTAATCGAATTTGTATGAATTTAAGTTAAAAAGGGCATGAAAAATGTGTATATTTTTGTGTTTCCAACAGAAAGTCCCTTGATCATTGAGGACCTCGTCATTGTGAGGAATGTGTTTTTGTATTTCCTGGAGGGGCGCAGTCCTAACGGGTGTAGGTCATGTAATAGTAGAGAAGTCGCCAAAGCCTTTGGGACAATTGTTGAAAGTCGTTCGTAGCTACATGGAATTTATGATAATACTAAAAGCAAAGACTTGGGCCAAATTTTGACCAATATTTGAGAGGAGCCTATGAACTACTTCTACAGTTACTCTAGGATAAAGCCTCATCCATCGATGGTGGCCCCCTCACAGGTAAAAAGGGTTGTTCCTTATAATTTGTTAACAGCTCCTACTAATGTTAGGATTGTTGCTGATGCACACATCGACCATAGCTCTGGGAATAATTTGAGTGAGACTGACAGTACTTCTCGTGAAATCAATGTGGCCATGAACATCAATTCTTTAATAAGAGGAGTGTGACAGCCTGGATTAGGGCCTAAACAGAACAGTGGTTTTGAAACCATGAATCCAAGGTTAAAATATTTATTCCAATGGATTTTTAATGTTTATTGGGTGATTGAATGTTTGTGTGAGATTTTGATTGAGAAATTTTATTGTTTGGATGTCCAATTTGATAAGTTGGACTAAATTGCAATAGTTGAAAAATATGTGCTCTAATCCATAAAGGTACTTGATTGAAATGGGTTTCTAAATTGAGGTCCTTATGTGGTAATTAGACCATTTTAACTTTGTTAGGACAAAAATGCCCAAGGATAAAATACGAAAAGGGTTAATGAAGGGTATTTTGGTCATTTGGTTAATACAAGAAATAAAAAGGGAAAGTAAGCCAAAATTTAGTCCATCTTTCTTCCTCCTTGGCTGAAACTTTGAAGAACTCCATAGCTAAGGTTTCTTTCTTATTTTCAAGCTTAATTGTAAGTATCTCCTAGCTTCGTTTTTTATGCTCTTCGTATTTTTGAAATCCTTATAACTTGATCTAGCTATTTCTACCACTATTTTAAGCTAGGGTTTATGTTTAAAATTTTACCCATGGATGACATACTTGTATTTTGATGTTAGTGGTAGAATATGAAAGTTTGAGGTGAGGTGAACAATTTTTACTAGATAATTTTTTGTGGAAATTGACAAAAAGGACTTAATTGTAAAAGATGAAATAATGTGTGTGTAAAATGCAAAATAGTGGAAATTGTGGGCTGCTATAAGAGGGAATATGAATCGGCAGGCTTGGTTGTGTGAAAAATGAACACATTTCAATTTTCTAGCCTAGGGACTAAAGTGTAAAAATTGAGAAAGTTAGGGGCTAAATTGCAAAACTTGACGTAGGATGATTTTGGACTAAATTGAGTAATGTGTGTATTAAATGAGCTAAATGAGTCATTATAGATCAAGAAGAAAATGGAATCGACCTTGACCTGGGCAAAGGCAAGGTTTCGGACTAAATGCAAATTGTCATATTTTGTATCGAGCTAAGTTTATATGTAAATAATACATCCTATTATTTATATCTATATGTGATGGTGTTTTATGTGAATTGTGGGTGAACATTATTGATATATGCTGACATGATGAAAAGCAAGTAAATTCTTGGATGAACATTCGAAATAAAAAAGGGTACTGATCAATCCTGTGAACTTGATATTAATGGTGGGTTGTGTGCGATACCACCGAGTAATTGATATTGATGGGGGTTGTGTGCGATAGCACTGAGTAATTGATATTAATGGTGGGTTGTGTACGATACCACCGAGTAATTGATATTAATGATGGGCTGTGTGCGAAACCATCACGTATCAATTATCATTTGCAAAGTGTTCATCGGGAAAGTTAATTAAGTGACATTTTATGTGATGATGTGGTGAAAAGTGCAAGGTTATAAATGTATGTATTCATGAGCAATGTGTATGATGTGAGTGCGAATTTGGTAAGGTGTGAAATGAGTAAGTGCATTCGTAAGTCCTTGAATGGTTCATGCTTAGTATGCTATGTTCTTGATTGATGAGTTGTAGTATGATATTTATTATTTGTATATCGACTTACAAAGCTTAAAGCTTACCCCTTTTCTTTTCCCTTGTTCTATAGTGTCACTAAGCCAGCTCGAGATATGGAGATTGTCGGAGGATCACCCACACTATCAACTCTCTTTGGCATATTGAAATGAATCTTTTGAATTATGGCATGTATAGGACTTGGTCATTTTTTAAGTGTCATAATTGGTTGGCTAAATATGTAAGCCTAATTTACTTGGTACTACATTTTGTATAAGGCCATGAGATATGGCTAATATTGATTGTGTATAAGTATATGATGAGGTATCTCATGAATGAATTGTTTGCCTATGTGGAATGTAAGATAGTATAAAATTGATGTGTGGAAAATGTGATGAATAAATGGTTGTGTATATACATGATGATTGGGCAATGTGCTAGATATGAGATTGAATTATAAATGCATGGATTTTAGGATATTTTGAATTATTTGCCTATGTGGAATGTAAGATAGTATAAAATTGATGTGTGGAAAATGTGATGAGTAAATGGTTGTGTATATGCATGATGATTGGGCAATGTGGTGGAGATGAGATTGAATTGTGAATGCGTGGATTTTAGGATATTTTGATATGGGTTTGTGAATTGTGAAGTGTTGTTGAAATTGGTATAAATGTGGTTGATTTTTAGGGTGGCAAAAAGCTTGGTAAATATCCGTATAATTGTCCACATGGGTAGACACACGGACGTGTGTCTAGGCCGTATGTGGCACACAGTCCGCCCTCTAGGCGTGTAGTCTGGCCGTGTGTCCCCTGCATGCCAGCTGCGAAAAATTGAGTACGTCACACGGGTTAACACACGGGCGTGTGCCTTAGCCGTGTGACCAAATTTGCATGCTGACATCATAAACAGAATGTCCAGGTTTTTGCACACGGGCAGATACACAAATGTGTGTCTCGGCCATGTGAAGGACATGGTGTAGGACACGGACGTGTGCTTAACCGTATGAAAACCCCTGTAGATTCAAAATAAAAAATAAATTCACACGAGTTGGGAACATGGGCGTGTATGACCACACAGCCAACCCACACAAGTGTGTCCCTGAATCACACGGACGTGTGCCTTGTTTTGGATGAAATTTTCTAAAGTTTTCTAAAGTTCTCAGTTTGGTCTCGGATCGCCTCTTAAGTATGTTTTGGGCCTTGTAGGCCCATAATAGGGACAATATATATTTTTTGAATACAAAGTTTTAATTTAAATGGAAGTTTGTGACTAAAAAATAGTCGGTTATGTGCGGTATTGTTCGGTAATGCCTCGTACCCTGTTCCGGTATTGGTTAAGGGTAAGGGGTGTTACAAGACGCATGCAAGAAGCGTAAAACTACCACAAGGGTTGTGAATGTTGCTTCTATAGTGAGGAGGATGGGAACAGTGGTCATTTAGAGTAGCATCACAAAATGCAAATGGATCCTACTGCTCCTACAACTACAGCAGTTGATATTACTGTTTCTCCTTTGGTGAGCCTGCAATCAATGCCTCCTATCAACTCATCGATTCCTATTGATGAGGACTTCTCTCATATTGTTTCTTATATTCTTCTATCTGTGCCTATGAATAAGGAAACGATAGTTGAAGGTGATGGAGGTTTATTTCCATGACATGGTTATCTGAGCGTGTAGGAGTATCCATACAACCCTACTAATGTAGCTTCAAAATAGAATCCTTCTCTGTCAGAAGTTGCAATAGAGGATGTGCGCATCACAGGGCCATCAGGTAGCATGCGAAGACCTTCAGTGTCTAACCTCGCTTCGTCTCTGCAGTTCCCACTCTCTGAGGCTAATATGGTTGGGCTGGAACCTGATGAGGCCTGTCAAAGCGAGCTCGCAGAGACTAAGGAAATATTTGAGAGAGTTTGCGAGCTGTACCTTAAGATGTGAGATGAGAACGAAGTTATCAATAGGCAGAATGAGGGCCTTCCGGACGTTTGGGGGTTGCTGAAGTTAAAGTTAATGATTTATTACGTGAGGTAGCTGTTCAAAGAGAGTGTAAGAAGGCCACTCAAGCAGAACTTGAGAGGATTACCACGAAGCATGTTTTTTAACTAGAAAAGATCATTAAGGAGTGCCACACTCAAGTAGCGAGGATGAGGCATGATCAATTTGAGGCCCTAGAAAAATTCAAGAAGGAGACTAGTTAGAATGTGTGCAACTTTATTTCCCAACTGAATATGAACATATTATTGCACATTCAGGTCACGAGTGGGCCTTTTGATGCTTGTAGAGTTGACTTTGATGCTTTCTGTGATGTGTATATGGGTAAGTTGGGTTTTGATGTGCTATTTCCTTCGGGTGCTATGTGAGATTCATTCGCGCCCACTTGGAATTACTCACAATATTTCTATTTAGATGAAGACCTTGCTCGGGACCACAACATGGCCCCTCCTACTAAGAACGACGACTTGGGCTAATGTACTGATGGGAGAAAAGAGGGGGATAATATACCTTAGTTATTTAGTGTTTTATAATTATTTGTTATTTCTTCAATGCAATGAAATTTTATTAGAAGAAATTTATTTTTAATAGTTATTGCTATCGTGTTCTTTGTGAGCTTATCATATCTATCACACAATTTATCATGAAGTTTTTAAATGAAATCTCTGAAAATCATCAGTTGTGACTTAAAGAAGTTTCTTAAAATCACTGGCTGGGAACATTAATTCGTGAGCTGTTTTAAAAGGTATGGTATTGGACTTGTGAGCCCTAAAATGACGGTTTGGAGATTTTAACTCTCACTAACTGTTTGGGGTACGGTGTTTGACTTGTAAGTCATAAAATGATAGTTGATGGGTTTTAACTCCCGTTAACTGTTTGGGGCTGCAGTGTTTAACCTGCGAGCCATAAAATGACACTTACTAACTGTTTGGGGTTGCAGTGTTTAACCTGTAAGCCATAAAATTGCAGTTGGGAGCTTTTAACTCTCACTAATTGTTTAGGATTGCGGTGTTCAACCTGCGAGCCATAAGATGACAACTGGGAGCTTTTAACTCTTGTTAACTGTTTGGGGCTGTGATGTTTAACCTGTGAGCCACAAAATGATAGTTGGGAGTTTTTAACTATCACAAATTGTTTAGGGCTACGGTGTTTAACCTACGAGCCATAAAATGACAGCTCGGAGCTTTTAACTCTCACTAACTATTTTGGTTTTCGATGACTGCAAGTGTCAGCAAGAAAACATCTTTTATTTGAGGAGTAAGGAATTATACATAGTATTTTTTGAGGTGTTTGATGTTCCATGTTCGCAGTACAACTATGCCCTCCACCATTACTAACTTATATTCTCCATAACCAATTTTTTCTACAACTTGGTATGGCCCCTCCCAGTTTAGAGCCATTTTTTCCTATTACGAAGCTGGTAAACTGACTTCGATATTTCTCAAGACAAGGTCACCTACTTAGAACTGTTTGTTTTTAACTTTGGTGTTGTAGTAGAGAGCCACATTCTGAGCACGTGCTATATTTTTTACTTATGTTGTTTCCCTAAACTCATCAATCAGATCAAGGTTGAGCCTAATTAGCTTCTTTATTGAAGTGTTGGGTTCTGTGTGACCTTATATCAATTTCTGCAGGGATTACAACTTTTGCTCCATAAATAATAGAGAAAGTTGTTTCTCTCATTGCGATGTGGGGTGTACTACGCAGGGTTCATAAGATTCCAAGTAGCTCCTCTAACTATGTGCCCTTAGCTTCTCCCACTTTATTCTTCAAGGATGTTAAGGTTTTCTTATTTATAGCCTTTACTTGCCCATTTGTCTGCGGTGTCTTAACATAGCTTTGAGCCAAAGTGATATTTAGGTTGGTACAAAAGCTCTTAAATTTTTCTTAGAATTGTGTGCTATTGTCCATGATAATCAAATGAGGCATATCGAACCTACACACAATGGACTTCCACGGGAAAGACTCCATTTACCTTTCAGTGATGCTTATCAAGGTTTCAGCCTCAATCCATTTAGTAAAATAGTCCACCGCGACCATTATGAATTTCTTTTGTGCCGTTGCTATAGGAAATGGGCCAAGTATATCAATTCCCCATGTCACAAACACTAGGGACTTGACATGATCTGAAGAGGTTCTGCTGGTTGTTTTTGTACTTGGGAATACCTCTGACAAGAGTCGCATCTGTGAACTAATTCATGTGCATCCCTTTGGATCGTAGGCCAATAATATCTCTGCTTAAAGATTTTATGTGCGAGCAATCTACCCCAAGTGATCACCGCAGATTCTCTCGTGAATTTCTCACATTACGTACCCAGCCTCGAGTGGTGGTAGACATCACAGTAGTAGATGTGAAAACCCTTTTTTATATAATACACCCTCCAAAAGGGTGTATTTATCAAACCTAGAACATAATATATTGTTTAAATTCATTATGCAATTAAACAAGTTTGCAACATTTAGATACTCGATTCATGCATTAGGAGTTATACAGGTATTTTTAATTTGTGATAATGACATACCTCGCAGCTTTGCATTGTAACCTCGCGAGCTCCTTATTGTCTAGGTTATCTTGTTCGCCTTGAAGAGTGTGAATTATTGGGGTCATACAGGTTTCCTCTTAATCAATGCATAATACTTGTGATGTGTCATAGCTCAGGGTCTCTCTATGCTCAAGTAGGATTTTCCCTCTTTGTTCGATGACAACAGAGGATGCTAACTTAGACAAAGTGTCAGCATGCGTGTTGTCACTTCTTGGGAACTATTTAATTTGAACTTTGTTAAAATCCCACGAGCAATTGGAATGTATGATATTTCTTTAACACTGCCTTCTTTACACCGTATTCTCTATTCATTTGTTTCGTCACCAACTGTGAATCTATGTGGACAACTAAGTCATTCACTCTTAGTTGGCGTACTAACTGCAGTCTCAATACTAGAGCTTTATACCTAGCAATGTTATTGGATGTTTGAAACCCAAATGATAATCTATATTGTCATTCATTTTCACTAGGATCAATTATGAGTACACATGCTCCTAATCCTGTTTTGGCTGAGGAGCCATCGACATAAACTACCCAACTTTTTGAATTATCAATTGTATGTACACTTTCGAGAGGTGAGTTAAATACTATTGTGCCAACAACTTTTTCAAAAGAACATTCCATCATGAAGTTAGCTATCACTTGCGTTTTATCGCTATTCGTGGCATGAATTCTATTCCAAATTCAACTAGCTCGATACCCCTACTTCTTTACTCTTCCTAAAGTGTTTAGTTTGGACAATACCTCCTTCATGGGCTAATTGGTCACAATAATAATCGAGTGGGCTTAGAAGTATGGCTGCAACTTAAGAGCTGTGATTATTAAAGCAAATATCCATTTTTCTATGTTCGAGTACCTTAGTTCGTCATTCTGAAGCACTTTGCTAATGTAATGTACCAAAAATTGATGCACGCCCTTTGATTCAGTTAGCACCGCTACAATCATCTTCTCTGAGGTAGCTAAGTACAGATAGAAGGTTTCTCCTACTCGAGCGATTTCAAAAGCAGAGGGGAGGTGAGATACAACTTTTTCTCTTCAAAGGCTGTCTGGCATTCTTTAGTCCACAAAAAAGAGGTTCTCAAGGCTTTGAAGAAATAAAGGCACTTGTCTATCGTCCTGGAAATGAATTTGTTAAGTGACACTACTCTGTCTATGAGGCGTTGTATGTCTTTTATGTTTCATGGGGAAGACATTTCCATGATCGCTTGGATTTTTTTTGGGTTTACTTCTATTCCCCTCTCTGAAATCATGAAGCCCAAAATCTTGCCTGCTACCATGCCAAAAGCACACTTCTCAGGATTCAGCTTCATGTTGTAGGCCCTAAGGACTGCAAATGTCTTAGACAAGCTTCGCACATGTTCTCTCATTGACCCGCTTTTTGTCAATATGTCATCCACATAGACCTCGAGCTCGTGACCTATTTGGTTTCTGAATATTCTGTTCACTAGCTTTTGATAGGTTACTCCCACGTTCTTAAAGCCAAATGGCATAACCCAATAGCAAAAAGGTCCCTCTTCAGTGATGAAAGCGGTCTTTTCCTGGTCGCTCCGATCTAATAGAATTTGGTTGTAACTCGAGAACGAGTCTATAAAGCTCATGAACCTGTGACCTGCAAAAGCACTGATTAAATAGTCAATCGAAGGTAGGCAGAAACTGTTCTTAAGGTATGCTTTGTTGAGGTTGGTGAAGTCAATTCAATACATATTCTCCATTTTCTATTTTCTTTCTTCACCATTATCATATTTGAAATCCAATTTAGGTATTCTACCTCCCTGATGAATCATGTTGATAACAGTTTGGCCACTTCTTGCCTCACAGCTTCCACAACTTGTGGTGCGAACTTTCTTTTATTCTACTTTACTGGCTTCGCCTCCAAGAGCACGTTCAACCTTGTGGACAATTACCTGAAGGTCCACCCCCGGCATGTTCGCTGCAAACTAGGAAAAAATGTCTGAGTTCTTTCTCAAACATTGGATTAGCATACTCTTTTCTTCTTCTTCCAACACTAAAGAGATTTTGACCGTTCTTTCTTCGTTGTTACAAAATAGTTGCAAGGTCTTAGTATGCTATATGGCTTCGGGTTTTGTATTTCTATGCTCATCCATTGTGTCTAAACTATCCAAATCCAGAACTAGACTTGCTAACTCAGCTCCTTGAAGACTTTGCCCTTTAGTTGCAGATTGTTGTACTTACTTGACGGACATTATATAGCCTCTCCATTTGCTGATTCGATTGTAGGAATCCAACTCCTGTCCTTGTTGAAAATTTGATTTTCATATAGAATGTTACGACCACCATTTTTTCATCCTATTTATCGGTCTCCCGAAGATGGTGTTGTACGCCATTGGGTGGTCTACCACGTAGAATTAGACATACTTTATGGTTGTGTGCTTACCATTTCCTAAGGTAACTGGTAAGATGATCGAGCTTTTCACTTCAATGGGATGATTCACAAAACTATACAATGGACTAGCCCTAGGAAATGTCTATTCTTTTAGTCCCATCATTCGGTATGCATCTCAAGACAACACCTCGACTACACTCCCACTGTCCATAGGTATTCTAGCTATCATATCATTACCCTCTTTGTCGTAGATTAACTTCTTATTGTCACTATCGAATTCCACACTCTATTTTTCCTGCTAACGTGACCTCTTGAGGGCGGTGGCTAACATTACACTTCTCATCTGCAACCTCCTTTTTGCTTTGGAACTCGTCCATTCTTCATATATACATATAATCACATGGATGGTACTTCTAACTTACTGCTTGCCCTTAAGGTCATTACGCGAGCCTTGACCCTATTGAGGACCACTCTAGCATACGAACTCTGCGAGCTTGCCATTTCGCACTACTTCTTTTATAGCATCCTTCAGCGTAAAGCAATCATCAGTTTTATGCCCCATGTTATCGTGGAAGGCACACATTTCCCTCGAATTCAATCTTTTCGCTGTGGTTCTTATCAGGGGTGGCTTCGATAATATACCAAGGCTCTTGATTTTGCTGAGAATGTAGGTACGGTTGGCATTTAAAGAGCTGTAAGCTTCAAACCTACTCTAAGGGGTGTACATCCTTGTGTGCTTTGGCTGAGATCCTTGCAAGGTCTTGGGAATGTTACCTTGAGTTTGTCCTTTTTGTGGCCTATCATTTCTCACTTACAGTGATTAATCAAGAAGGCCCTGCCTACTATAAGGTCATTCTCTATTCTTGAATTTTTTTATCCTCCTTCTGAAAGGTGTCACGTGATGCATTCTTGATTTCATCTTCTTCTGTGAACTTATGGGCTCGCTCGTATAAGTTAGCCAGACAATGCAATTTGTTATTAGTAAAGGAATATTGCACGTGGTCATTATAAGTTAGCCAGACTATGCAATTTGTTATTAGTAAAGGAATATTGCACGTGGTCATTTTACACTCTCATTATAAAGGTATTTATGGTAAAATAGTCCTCCAAATTCTTCGTGTTAAGGGTCACTGCATCGAATCTCTTCAAGTAGTCTTGTAAGGATTTACCCTTTTTCTATTTTACCGACATTAACCCTATAGGTGTGTTCATGATTGCTCGGTGGGCCCTAAATCTTCCCCAAAACATCTACCTAGCTATGATAAGCTCCTAATCGAACTCTGGATGAGGGACAAATACCAGTCATTGGCGCTTCCCTTATGCGTCGTTGAGAAAGCCTTACATTTCGTTGCATTTGATGTCCCTAGTACGTTCATATAGTCATTGTACTGAATGGACTCGTGGGTCTCTCCTTCCCTCGAACATATCCTTTGGGACATTGAAGTAACGCGACAAGTTCTCTGCTATGATTTCAAGGGGCAATGGATTGTTGGAGCAGAACAACCAGTACATGTCCCAAGATTCAAGGTGCAACGCAGTCACATCTCTTCGTAGCTCATCCATATCATTCTACCATTCTTTCACTTGTACACCAGGGGCCTCGTCCTACGTGTTTATGTTGTCTTAAGAACCAGATTTGTCAAGATGAACCTTTTTCCTCAACTCCTCATGCTACTTCAGTAGCTCTTGCTGGAAAGCCTGTTGCCGCTTGAACTGCACTTCCTGAGCGACCATCTGCTCCCTCACGAGTCTCATTATTCCTGAAAGGCAAAGAGTTGCTGTAGGGCCCCATTGGGTAGGAGAAAGCGGTAATCTCTGGCCAGCAGAAATATTTAGGTCTAGAGGGTTAGACACTCTCTCATGAACTGCATTACCGAAGTTCTCCGATTTATCAACGAACCACTCGACAAATAAGTCTGCTTCGTTGAGTTAATCATTAGAGCCTGTGGCTCCAGCCTGTGTTAACAAAAGTTTGAAGGGGAGGTTTCATTTGAGTGAGCCATTTCGATTCAAAAACTAAAAAGAAGAAAATCAAACTTGTTGAAATCTAATGATCGGAAGTCTGTCCACGTTCACCGCACCAATTGTTGAGTAATTTTATCTTATGTCTTATTAATGAAGTATTTAGGTATTTTTACATGCTATTATAGCTTACGATATGACCCCCACAGCTTTGTCTTGACTCTATCATTCCTAATACTGACACTTCGTACGGGCTTCAGGCCTGTTGGACATGTGTCTCACTTTAGGTCACCTGTAGAGCACACGGTCCTTTTCGATCCTAGTACTGACATTTCGTGTGGGCTTTAGGCCTGTTGGACACGTGTTTCACCCTAGGTCACATACAGAGCATGTGGTCTCCTTTCTGCGAGCTCCTTGAATGCATGTGAACTGAGATTGTGGCATTTTCTTGGTTTGTACGAGTTAAATTTGCGAGCTGGGTCCATGAACTCCCTTTGTTGTCCTTTCGTTGTTCTCTTCACACTCAACCATCTGGTGGGACCTATCCAGGTCACAGGTAGGCAACCCAGATCCTATCTAGGACTCTGGTTGGTGATCATCGATGTATAACACTATGAAACAACTTTGGACGTCAGAATTTGTAAACCAAAATTCAAATAACTTTTTTCTCTGATTTTCGATACTAATCGTCAAATCGACTAGGATCTAAGGTATGTTTTTCTACTTGCCAATGGGCACTGATTCACCATACCGATTGTCAAATCATTGTTTGAAGGTCGATAGTAAAACTCTTTAAAAAAAAGAAATTAACAATTCAATAACTTAAATAAAAACTTTTGAATAATTTAGTGACTAAATTGTAATTTTTTTAATTAAACTAAATTGTAATCTTTTTTAATTAAATGATCAAAAGGAAAACTTACCCGTCATTTAGTGATTAATAGTGTAATTTACCTCATATAAATTCATGAAATTATCCAACCATATTTCCTTTGAAAGAAAAGAAAGACATGAAATTTTGAGAAACCAAGTTAATAAAAATGATGGTCATGGTTTTGGTAAAGTGTCGTGAATCGAGGCCCAACTAAGTACAGTGACTAGTCAAGTTTCAATTACCTAACGGAGGGTTCCCATCGATGGGTGCCGTTTAAACAGCGACTTTCAAAATTTATCCAATTTCCTCGTCACCATAAACAATGGAAGAAAAACCAAAGCCCATCCCATGCTTATTAAATTTGACCTATTTCTCCCTTTCATGTCTGGCCAATCTTATGCTTATGTGTCTCCTTCATGACTCAGCGTATTAATTAGGAAAAATTAGACTGGCCCAACTCAACTTCAGTGCATAAATGTACGAGTAATTATAATATGTGGGAATAGCAGTTTGAACGAGAAAGTTGTCGAATGTGGGTACCAATGGTTAAAGTTCAAATTTAGGTAATTTTATCGCGCTTTTTTTTTTTAAAAATTTGTAATGATAAAAAAGAACTATAAATACTGAAACTTCAGTTTTTAGTGACGATTAACACTTTTTAAATATGATATTTATAGGAACAAACAACAATCTTTTTCTTGAGAAACTTTGAAATATATAATTCAGTGACCAGTCTTCACATTTAGTTTTGAGGATCAATCACAATATCTAAAAAATAATAATTTCGTGAAACATGCTCTTGCTATAACATTTTCAATTAAATTGTCTAAATTTTTTTAATTTGAGTTATTATAACTTGATATGATGATTAATTCATTCCAAGTGTTTAAAAATAAAGATTGATTAGCAAAAAGAAAAATTAGAATTTTGTTATTTTTAATCCATAACACATAATTTAAGTTATAAATAAAAGTATGAAATTTATTTTGAGGGAGCCCATTCAGTTTATTTTAACGTACGAATACATATATACTCTATAAATTAGTAAAAATATTAAGGGCTTACTTAGGAATTTAGCAAAAAACTTGGGGAGTCAACACTTTTTACCAATTAGCTAAAAGCTGAGGTAAGTTATCGTATATAACCCACTGTTAAAGAAATGGTGAAATAAATAGAGTTGAGCATGGGCCGGGCCGGGCCGGGCTCAAAAAATTTTTTAGGCCTGCTTGTCGGCCCGTTTTAGTCCCATATTTCGGGTCTCAATTTTTGTCCAAGCCCATTTTTCGAGCCTATATTTTTACTTAAACTCTCTCATTTTTCGGGCGGGTCTTCGGGCCGTGTCTAGAAATAAATTAAGTTAGTTATTTTTAGTCTATGTATTTTATGAATTTTAAAGTTTTAGTCCTCATCAAACAATAAATGTTAAATTAATAAAATTATTAAATTAAATTCTGTTAATTTCAAAAAATGACGTGACAAATATATTATTACATAATAATATCATGTGAGTTTATCATTTTTATAAAAAAATTAATTTTAAAAATTATTATTTAAGTCAAAAATAAAAATTCAAATTTTAAAAAATATACAAAATAATAAAATATCTAATTATAAAACATAAACTAAATTTATAAAATTTAGCCAAATAAATTTAATGTATTATAATTGAAGAAGTGTGGTGGTGCGGGATGAAAGAAAAAGGCGAAGTGTTGGGGATTAGGTGAGGAAAATAATGGTAGTTGAATAGCCTCCTGTTTGATTGAGACACGTGGGTGGCAATGTATTTATTTAATTTTATAAATATGCCGTGAAATCTCGACAGAAATCCTCCAAAAATGTAGCCTGGATTACAGGTCATATAATTATGTTGGAGTAAATAAGTACGGCCAGGGAGAGCAGTTGCTTCAATTACGCTGTCCTTGTTTGTTGTTTTCCTTTTGGGTTTAACTAAAAGCCTTTATAATAATGGTTATGAAAGAGAGCCTTTTTTTTTTTCACTTAAATCTCAGTTTCAATCTAAGACGAAAAGTAATGGGTGAAGTTAGCGTGTTTTGATCCACAAGCTTCGTCAGACGACATGCGGGGGTGTTTTAGTAATCATCCTTTACTATTGTATTCCAAGAACTCGCAGAGAAAAGTAAGAAAGTAAGAATTCCCTCCCATTTTGGGGAAATAAAGGAAAACACCCTGATTCACTCAGTGTCTCTACTTCCAAATTACTCCTCAACGTTTCTTCTTCTTCTTCTTCTTTTCTTTTTTAAATAAATAATAGAATTTATTTATTATTTGCTTCCACAGCCTATCCTATTTCTCCTTTCTCTTTGCTTCACTCTCTGGGTTTTTCTTTTCCTTCCATATCTCACTCAAAATTCTATCTCATCAGATCTCTTGTCATAATCAGATCAGGAGGGAAGGATGCTGGAACCGTCGGATGTATAGACTTTTGACTTTGTTGTGATCGGGAGGGACTTAGATGGGGCAATGTTACGGTAAGGTTAGTCAAACGCAAGTAAATGAGACGACGTCAAATGCTACCACAACAGTCACAGAGGTGGTTCCAGCCGATCCTGGGGGGCAAACGCCACTGCAATCCAGTAACGGCGCTGTTAATTATGTTCAGTCAGTTAAGAATACTCCTGCTAGGTCTTCCAGCCAGAGTCCATGGCCCAGCCCTTACCCCCACGGGGTGACTGCCAGTCCGCTTCCACCGGGTGTATCCCCTTCTCCGGCCAGGGCTTCAAGGGGTTCCACGCCTAGGAGATTCTTCCGGCGCCCGTTCCCGCCGCCTTCGCCGGCCAAACACATAAAAGCGTCGCTGTTGAAGCGTCTTGGCGGGAAGCCAAAGGAAGGACCGATCCCTGAGGATCCTGGAACTGAGCCGGAGCAAGCGTTGGATAAGAGCTTTGGTTATGGCAAGAATTTTGGAGCGAAGTATGAACTTGGAAAAGAAATAGGACGAGGGCATTTTGGTCACACTTGCTCTGCTAGGGGTAAAAAGGGTGACCTTAAGGATCAACCCCTTGCTGTTAAGATCATCTCAAAAGCTAAGGTAATCTCTTCACTCCTTTTCTATGAAATTCTTACCCTGTTCATGCTAATTGCTAAATAATTTTTTTTTTAACTTTTTGAGATATTTAGATTATTTTTTTAATGTTGGAGCTTCTTTCTGGAGCTGTTGTTCTTAAAATTGGATTTCATTAAAATAGTCTTAAGAGAAGGACCTTTAGTTATTGATCGATGGCATAGCTGTTTATAATGCATTCCAAACACCTCATAGATGTTTGTTTTCCTCGATTCAACTAAACTCGGCCGAGTATGTCTTAAAAGGATACCTCTTGCATTGATTAGCCATTTCATTTTAATTTTCTCTAGGGTGAAGTGTGATTATGATTGTTATTCTAGAAGACTGGAAGAAGACAAAGGTATATTTGTCTTTTATTTGATAGTTTTCTTGGGTTTCTAGCAATAATACAGGGTATTTTGCTACTGAGTTGTTTCATCTAGTCTAAAATGCAAATGTGACCGTAGCCACATCAACCGCAATAAAAATTAGGTGGGAATCCAGATGTTTTGCACTGAGAGATTTTTGGTGTCCACGCGTTGCCGAGTATGACTTCAGTGTCCTGACCTATGAATTATTCAATTTTTGATGCCGTATATTTGGGAGACATTGTCTTAGGCTTGTGGTTGTCATGTTTTTCAAAGAGGAAATATGTTCACGATAAGACAAGACTAGGTTGTGTGATTTCCGTATTAGCACTTCCAATCTCTGAGACCCTGGATAGACTATATACATTCACAAATATTTCCGTTATTGAATTGCTGAATAGGAAAAACTTTACAAAGAATCTAAGAATTATAGTAAAAAATATGTAGAAAGAATATTTTGTGATACAATTGTTTCTACCATTTGTGGCCAACTACATACAAAAATATGCAAGTGGCTGTTAATATTTTCCCAATATTCTTTAGGGAGGAATTTGGAGCTTCATTTAGTTGCTATTCAGACCATGCGGCTCTCTTAAATTTTAAAATCCTCTAAGTGTTAGAGACGTGTTTTATAGTTGTCATTTCTTTTAATGAATTTCACCTATGTGTGTGTATCAAGTTTTTGTGGGTGATTGAGCTTGCGGTGCAGCCGTTAACAACCTTATTTCGTTTCAAAGCAATTTCTTTCTAGATTTCTGACTGAGAATGATTTTAGTTTGTCTTTCCTTTTCTCTTAAGTTAAGAAAAGAGCTGTTATCTTGTCTGCATTATGCTTGTTGTTAATTTTTCCTATCTAAACTATAATTTTTCCCTTTTTGGTTTCCTTGTAAATGCTAAGTTCTCAGTATTTGTGATTAAAATGTGTTGATTGGTCTTGGGTTTACTTTGTGGTTCCCCTCTCCCTTTATATGAGCTTCCACAAGACTTGGCTCAAATCCTTGGTCCTTTATTTCAGGGGTTACACTCTTATTCCCCAAGGGAAAAAATAGGAAAGAATGAAATGTTGATTCCACCTGCTGCTTTTTAACATCATTTATTTGACAGATGACAACAGCAATATCAATCGAAGATGTTCGAAGGGAGGTGAAAATTTTAAAAGCACTATCAGGACATAAGCATCTAGTCAAATTTTATGATGCATGTGAGGACGCCAATAACGTGTACATAGTTATGGAGTATGTTTTTCCTTGTTTCTGTTAAAATTTTATTTTGGAGAAATGGTTTATCTTCATTAAAGCTATGTCCTCGAGTTATCCTTTCTACTTGCAGATCATTATATTTTTTATCATCTAGTAGATCCAATCCTATTAGTTTTGTAGGTTTCTTCTGTAACTTTTTGAACCTTTCTGCTTTCTTGATTTAAAAAAAAAAAAAAACCATCCTGATTTTCTCTTTGGAATTCAGGTATTGTTTCAACTGAATCATCATATAATTTTGGTATTGCATTTCTAAACTGTTGTGTCTGACAGTTGTTGTATTCTGTTGCTTTTCAGATTGTGTGAAGGTGGAGAGCTATTAGACAGAATTTTGGCAAGGTAACTTGTTCTTTTATAATGTCGATGTTTTCAGGGTTACCTATTCTGTGTTTGAATATTGTTATCTTTATAGAAACCAGGTTAGACAGATGTCATCCTTTGTTATACCCTTGCATTTGTGATGTTTATGGCTGTGATCGGGTTTTATCCCCTGTTTTTATTCAGTACCCTTTTTGCCCTTGGATTAGGCAGGATCATAGAGAAGATTAAACATCACTAGTGTGATTAGTTTGTTATATCACAAAACTTAGATGAGATTTCTTCATTCCAGGGGAGGAAGGTACACTGAGGAAGACGCAAAAGCAATACTCGTACAAATTTTAAGTGTGGTGTCATTTTGTCATCTTCAGGGTGTTGTGCATCGTGACTTAAAACCAGAGGTTTTTAACTTTTTACTTGTGTATTTGATTTGTATGGACTGTGCAACTGCAAAAGTATATGTTGTGGCTTATTAACATATCTCTGTGCTTGGGATACAGAACTTCCTTTTTACTTCCGGTGGTGAAAATGCTGACATGAAACTAATTGATTTTGGCCTTTCTGACTTTATTAGACCAGGTAATGACTGATTATCACTCATTAACTTTGGTTGCGCATAAACATGCCTCCCTTCATGGCTTATGTAAAGCCATCAAATGAAGGATTGTAGTGAATGATGATAATTCACCACCTATTTTTTTATTGGTTCCTTTCTAGACAAGTAATTTTCTTATATTCTTATAGGAGAATTCATTGTAATCATGTAAATTTGCAGAAATGTTCTGGCTCCACTCTTTTCTTCGAACTGGAGAGGAAATTGAGTTTATGGTTACCATAAACTCTTATACAAGAAAATTTTATGGGTTACTAACAGTGGTTAAATATGTTTCCGCATGTTTGAATGGGTTTTCTAATAAAGAAATAATGTAACATGAAAAGGATAAATTTATATTGGATGTCAGTCAATATCCATTTTGTATTTTTAACTAGTGGTGATTATATCAGTAAACTGGACGAGAGGACATGGCTAACAGTCTTCTATATTTTTTTCAACTTTTTATGCATTTATTTTTGTTACAGATGAAAGACTCAATGATATTGTTGGAAGTGCGTATTATGTTGCTCCTGAAGTTTTGCACCGATCTTATAGTATGGAAGCAGATATATGGAGCATAGGAGTGATCACCTATATTTTGTTATGTGGAAGCCGACCATTTTGGGCACGTACAGAATCTGGAATTTTTCGTTCTGTGCTAAGATCGGATCCCAACTTTGATGATATGCCCTGGCCATCTGTCTCTCCAGAGGCCAAAGATTTTGTTAAGAGACTCCTAAACAAGGATTACCGAAAAAGAATGACTTCTGTTCAAGCTCTAGGTAAGTTGGGACATGTTACTAAATCGGTCAAGATTTGAATTTTATCCCATTGTAAAATGATTTATTACATTTGTCTGACAAACCAGTAACTCCTTTCAGTAAGATTAATGCACAGATCAGATAAACTATAATACGGTTTTATGTCATTTCAGCGCACCCTTGGTTGCGGGATGACAGTCGTCCAATCCCTCTTGATATATTGATATATAGGTTACTCAAGTCATACCTTCATGCTTCACCATTCAAACGTGCTGCACTAAAGGTATGTATCAACTTTGTGAACCTTTCCCACCTCCTGCTTATCATGTCCTTAATTGTATTTCTTGCTCTTAAGTTGCCAAAATGTTTTGCACCAATTGCAAAATTCCTAACGGAGAGCTAAGATTGTTACAAGAAATAGCCCATTCCTTTTCCTTTTTTTGGGTACAATCAAAGATTACCTTGTATTCAAAGGGGAAGGATAAGGGATTTTACACACAGGGATCAAACCTGGACTCATGTCATTAGAACTTGGAACCCACATTAGTTTTTGCAGCAGGACCAGTAGCTTGGTGGCACAATAAAAGAAAAAGAAAGGTCCATTCAATTTTTTTTTTTTGATTTTCTACTATTTAAATATGTTAAAACTGTCAAATGTCATTTGCTACTGTAAATATTTTTTTGAGAAAACTAGTGGCATGCTTATGGAAGTTCTAGATTTTAATCGATATTTTCAGGTGTGAATTTTAGCTTATTTAAGATTCATGTTATATCATAGTGGTATCATTTTCAACTGAAATAAGGTTTTTTTTCTTCATTTTGCCTTTTTATGTTAAAGTTAAAACTTCTCTTGCGTTTCATATTCTATGCGAGTCTTTCAATACTTTTGCTTCATGTGTGACTCATTTAAACAATGCTTAGTTTTGACTGGCTAGAGCATGTAGAAATCTGTGTGCATGAGTCCAGATGCTTGAAGATGTTTTTTTATTCTCTATCACCCTCTAACCGATGTTATCGTTATTGCTATAACTGTAGGCTCTTTCAAAAGCATTGACTGAAGATGAGCTGGTTTATCTCAGGGCACAATTCAGGCTGTTGAAACCAAACAGAGATGGGAGTGTGTCTCTAGAAAATTTTAAAATGGTTATTGACTACCTTGTTAATCCTATTTATTCAAGTGTAAAGACAAAAATATTTAATGGTGATTTATATTCTGTTCATTGTCACGACATTTTGACATAATTAGCCAATAAGGGTATCTCAATAATCTCTTTTTTCTCCTTTCTGGTTTTGAGGGGCCTTATCTTTGAGTCCTTTCTTTCTTTAAAAGAGAAAATATAATAATTTTATTATACTTATATTAGCGGGTCTATCAATTTGCAGGCACTTGCTCAAAATGCCACTGAAGCGATGGGTGAATCAAGGGTACCTGATATTCTTAATGCTGTATGTTTCTTACTAAAAGTTAAACGTAGTAGCAAATTTTATTGGTTTTTCTCCTAATTTAGTCTTGGTTGGACAATCTGGCTTGATGAGTCTGCATGCCAATAAGAAAATGATTTTCTTTTAAATTTGATTTATTTTTGTCAGCATTCTTGATTATTACATCCTTCTATCACCTAATTTTGCCATTGTAAGGTTTTTTTTTTTTTTTTTTTTTGGTAATTACCATAGCACTTCTCCCCCTCTGGATTTCATGTCATGTAATTTCCGCTCCTCACTGTCAGCATCTTTGTGTGGCTCAGATGGGATTGCTTGGATACAGGAAGATGTACTTTGAAGAGTTTTGTGCCGCTGCAATTAGCACACATCAATTGGAAGCAGTTGAAGGCTGGGAGCAGATAGCCTCCGCTGCTTTTGAGCATTTCGAGCATGAGGGCAATCGAATAATTTCAATTGAGGAATTGGCACGGGTATGTTCAATCCTTTGTCTCTTCCAGACATCACAACCTCATGTTCTGCTAATATAGGTATAGGTTGTATACCATTGTGATCCCGTTTGATTTGATTACAGGAACTGAATATAGGCCCTTCAGCTTACTCATTCCTCAAAGACTGGATCAGAATCTCTGATGGAAAGCTTAATTTACTTGGATATAAAAAAATTTTACATGGCGTGACGTTTCGTAGCTCGAATACAAGACATCATTAGTTTTTAGCCATTGATTATTATAGTGTCTTACCATTCATGACATTTTGATTTGACCTTTTTTCAAACAATTTTTAGCCGTTCATATTATGTAGTCCTTTAAAATTTATAACATTTTGAATGACTTGTGGGGTTTTCTTTTTTTTTTTTTTTTTTTAAATCTTTCATTTAGGGTGGGTTACAGGAAAAAAATGTGCATAAGTGAATGTGTTTTAAGTGAGTTTGTTGAGAATGAGAGGACACAATTTAGAGTGATGTCCATTGTTGCTTTTCGTTCATGTATTTGTATTGTACGTGGGTTTGAGTTTTGAAAAAGTTGGTAAATAAAATCAGTCATTTTTAAAAATTCTGTACTAAATTGATTCCACATTATATCAGGTTGATGTCGATACCATACCTCTTGATTTTGAGCTTTAATTTCTAGATTGAGTGTCTAATTTATGGTAAAGATGGCTTTTTTATTTTCTTTTATAATGACCTATTAATAAAATCTTGTTTTTATCAGGGTTATTAAAGTATTACCAATTTGGTTAGAAAATAATCAATATATTTTTATTAAATAATAATTATTATTTTGATTTTTTTTCTTCTCATACTTCTGTATAGATTTTAAATAAAAGATTGAACTAGTATTTAATAGATTTATAAAGGTATAATAAATTTTTTTGGTCTTCCAACTTAAAAAAAATATCATTTTAGCCATCTATTTACTTTTTCACCTTTTTAACCTTTTAAATTTGCTTCTCCATTTTTTTTGTCAAATCACTCTAAAATAGATGGATGACATGTTGACATTTGAATAAATTTTAAAAATTTTAAAAGTTATAAAAAATATTTTTAAAAATTAAAAATCATTCAAATTATAAAAAGATATAAAAATATTTTAAATATTTTTAAATTTAAAATAAAATTAAATGTTGACATGTCATCCACATGGCATCCATGTGTATGTATGTTAGTGAAGTTAACCTTTGTTAACTTTTCTATCTAGTTTGGGATGATTTTACAAAAAAAAATGTAAGTTTAAAAGTTAAAAACGGCAAAAATAAAATTTGATGGCTAAAATGACTTTTTCTTTGTAAGGTTGGAGAGTCAAAAACGTTATTATGCCATTTATAATTTTTTTTTTACCACCACCAATAAAAATTCTTGAGTAAACTTTAAAAAAAATTAACTTTTAACATAAAATGTTTTCTCTCACCAAATTTGTGTATCTATATTTACTATTAATTAAATTGTTAACTAAGTTGGTGTCATGAGTCAACGGGGCACCAACTCGGTTAGGTAAATTACAAAAATTGACCTTTCGTATTTTTTTTTTGTGGATTATAATAACAGGGCAAAACTTAAACAACCAGTGCAACTAGCATGCCTCAAACCTATGTCACACTTAGAGCGGTGAACACCCTTGACCATCAGGCCATCACATTGGGTTCATTAACATTTTGTATTTAAAATAAGTTATATTATTCGAGGATAGTTTAGTCTTTTTACTTTAACAAAAACCAATAAAAATATACATATTGTGATATTTAAACTCACGCCAATTAGATTAGTAAAACCCCAAATATACCACTCAACCAAAACTTCATTTTAAAGTTTTTCATACGTTTTTATTTGATATGCACAATTTATTACCTTCATCAATTGTGTATCTATACTATTAATAAAATCCCTAACTAAGTTAGTTTCATAAGTTAACCAAGTATCAACTCAATTAGGAAATTACAAAAATGACTTTCTGTATTTAAAATAAGTTATACTATTCGATGTTACTTTAGTTTTTTTTTTTTTTACTTTAACAAAAACTAATAAAAATATGCATATGGTGAGATTTGAACCTATCAACTCAACACTAACTCAAGATTGATGACAACACAATATACTTTATTTTTTTCGATTTAAGATTATACATATTGCATTTATTATTACTAACTAATTTCAAACATTATGTTTTAATTAATTCTTGTATGTTATATTTAAATATACACTTGTATTTCAAATACACATGTCTATATGCAAACATATGTGATAAAAATACTAGTTATTTATTACTGATTTTTAAAATTATAATTTATTTTTTCAAATAAAAAGGTATGATTATGATTTTTAATAAAAAAAATATTGTCATATAAATAAACTTGGACGGTTTAAAGATTATAATAATTTCCTCGAAGATATTACTTATTTCGAAAGTAGTAAGGTTTTAGTTAGGGAAACTATCTGGTCATCACTCATCCGATCGTTAAGTAGATGTCTTCGTCGATGTTAAATCCTCATACCAAATGCACGATAGCTGAGGCTGGCTGATTGGCCTACTTTGCATATTTATATTTATGTTTGTTTATATGTCATATAAATTATAATATAATTTTCGAAATTCGTTAGCAACTAAAGCAGCTGGCCTATCAAGCAGAAAATTGGTTTCACTTCTCTATAATTGAATTCAATAATTTTAAAACATACCCTCATGTTGTTGGAACTAAGAACAAAGATGAATGAAGGTTTGACAGAACCTTGAGCTTGAAAGCTCGTTACTTGTTGAGCAAACAAAACAGAAAAAAATGGTTTGAATAACAAAAATTAAAGTAAAGTAAAGAGAGAGTTTTTGGTGATGAATTCTGATAATTTCATTAACAACAACGAATGAAGGCACTAGGCCATTACATATACCAGACAAATTGGTCAATACAAGCAAATTTCACCTAAACAACTACCTAACACCACTAAATTACATTGAAACTTACTAAATGTAACTTGTACACTTTAACAATACTGATTTATCAGCTCAAACATCACCTAATTACATCAAATATCTTACCAACTTAGTTCAAGACTAACTAAATTACAAAACATGAACTGAACTAAGAAAACAAAATAGCAACAGAAGCTTCAGCTGCTACATGCATGGCTCAGGTTGCTTCTCTGTACCTTGGCTGCTTCATGTGCTGCATGCAGGCCAACTTCAACACTTCTCCTTAGCTTGCATGCTGCAAACTCCCATTTTGGCTCTTAAATTCACAAACCTTGACATACTAAGGGGCTTTGTCAAGATATCAGCAAGTTGTTCTTCAGAACTGCAATGAATCAGTCTCACTTCTTGAGCTTGCTCCATCTCCCTAACAAAATGAAACTTAATCTTGAAGTGCTTTGTCCTTCTATGAAACACTGGATTCTTTACAATTGCAACAGCAGACTGGTTGTCACATTTGATCTTTGTTGCTTCCTTTTAGTGTTGATTCAAATCAGCCATGATTTTCTTTAGCCAAATGGCTTGGTTGATAGCTCCTACAGCTGCCACATACTCTACTTTAGCAGTTGACTGAGCAACAACATTTTACTTCTTCGAACTCCAACAAAAAATAGCTGAACCAAGGGTAAATAGATACCTTGAGGTGTTCTTCATGTCATTTATCAATCCAGGCCAATCACTATCAGCATAACCAAGTAATTTCATGTTATCAGCCTTGGTGAACTTCATTCCATAACTCAATGTACCTTTGATGTACCTGAGGACCCTTTTGGCAGCTTGAAAATGTTTCACCTTGAAGCAATGCATGAATCTAGATAGCAGACTCACAACAAACATGATGTCTGGTTTAGTGGCTATCAAATAGAGCAAACATCCTACTAGACTTCTATAGGTTGTGTCATCCACCTTTTTAAAATCACATTGGCTCAATAGCTTCTCTCCAATAGCAATTGGTGTACTTGTAGCCTTGCAGTTCAACATAGAGAATTTGTTTAGAATCTTCAAGGCAAATGCCTTCTGACTTAGAAAGATACCTTGATGAGTTTGAGACGCTTCCATGCCAAGGAAGTAGGACATTTGTCCTAAATCAAACATCTCAAACATTTGTTCCATTTTACCTTTGAAATCAGCCAGCATTGCATGATTTCCTCCTGTCACCAGCAGGTCATCCACATACAAGGACACTATAAGTTTTGTTTCATCACCTTCCTTCTTCACATACAAGGTAGGCTCACTGATGCTTCTCTTGAACCCCAAGCTAACTAGGTAGCTATCGATTCTGTCATACCAAGCTCTTGGTGCTTGTTTTAAGCCATACAAGGCCTTCTTCAGCTTGTAGACATCGTCCTATTTGCCTTCAACTTTAAATTCTTCAGGCTGTTTAACATAGATTTCTTCCTCAAGAAAACCATTGAGAAAGGCTAATTTTACATCGAGTTGATGTATCTTCCATTGATTTTATACAGCCAAGGCAACTAACAGCCTAATAGTGTTAAGCTTGGCCACTGGTGCAAATGTCTCGAAGTATTCAATTCCATACTTCTGACTGAAACCCTTCACTACCAGTCTTGCTTTGAGTTTGTTCAATATTCCATCAGTATTATGCTTGGCTCAAAACACCCATTTCACTCCAATGACCTTCCTGTTAGCTAGTCTTGCAATTAACTCCAAGGTCTGACTCTTGTTAATCATGTTCATTTCATCGAGCATGGCCTGTTTCCAACCTTGTTGAGCTTCAGCCTCTTCAAAACAAGTTAGTTCCACAGTAGCTACATTTGCTCTTGCATATATCTCAGCCAATGGTCCAGTTCCCCTGACTGGTTCATCATTAATATCCATTTTAGGATTATTTTGATCAGTTTCGGTCTGATCTATCACCTGGTGTTCAGCAACAGCCTCTAGTTCATTTTTGTCCCATTTCCAGCCTATCTTCTCATCGAATACAATATCCTTGCTTACAAAGACTTTGTTGATGAAGGATCCAAGATCCTATAGCCTTTTTTGACATTGTTGTAGCCTACTAGGATGCTAGGTTGAGCCTTCTTAGCCAACTTATCTCTTTTTACTGCTGGAATATGTGCATATCATATGCATCCAAAGACCCTCAGGTGAGCCAGTGATGGTTTGAACCCAAACTAGGCTTTGAATGAAATTTTCTAAACCAATGCCTTGGTTGGTAGCCTGTTTTGGAGGTATACAGCAGTGTTAACTGCCTCAATCCACAAGGTCTTGGGCAAATTCCTCTCAAACAACAAACATCTTGCCATATCCATCAAACTTCTATTCTTCCTCTCACTAACACCATTTTGCTGTGGTGTATAGGTGTTGGTGAGCTGGTGTTTGATGCCTACTTCATCACAAAAACCTTGAAACATAGCTGAGGTATATTCTGTACCATTGTCAGACCTCAATGTCTTTAGCTTGCAACCTATTTTTGTTTCTGCTGCAGCCTTGAACTTTCAAAACACTAGGGCCATTTCTGACTTATGCTTCAGGAATTAAATTCAACAATATCTCTAGTAATCGTTAATGAAAAGAATGAAGTACCTGTAACACCCCAAACCCGGCCTAGAAGTTAGGCCCGAATCTGGTGTGTCACATTGAAGTGTTTTTCGAAAACCTTATTTTATTGAAAACCCTTCTTATTATTTAAAAACTTAAATCTTAGTTTGCGTTCGCTACTTTCAAAACATGGTTCATTGAAAAATAATTTACTTTTAAAACCTTAATTACTGTCATAAGTGAGTACCAAGTAAGTTTGTGAAAGCTAAAAAAAATTAGTAGTTTGTAGGGACGTGTTGATTTGAAAACTGTTAACGTTTTTGGGAAATCGAGTTCTACTTAGAGCAGATAAAAACCAAACTTAAAATTCAGAAATTATAAAAGGCCTTATTACAAAAATAAAATCCTAGAATGAAATTAAATGGTAAATAAAAGCCAAATAAAAAAAAAAAGAACAGTAGTGTGGCGACCTCCGAGTCCCTCGTAGCTCCGATCCGTCAAAGGCTAGAAATTACCTGAAAGGTTAATAAACAGGGTGAGTTTACGAAAACTCAGTGTGTAATCCCCTACTACAAATACGAACAGTCAGTCAAGTAAAAAAATTAAAAAGTTTGCCCTACCATAGTTCTAGTATCAATTGGGCCATAACCCACTATAACAGACTGCACCAGATGGGCCTTTGCCCATTATAGAATCAGAAACATTATCAGAACTAGAATCAAAATGAGAATTAGAATCAGAATCAAAATCAGAATCAGAGTCAGTATCAGTATCAGAATCAGAATTGGAATCGGGATCAGAATCAAAATCAGTATCAATTAACAGAATCAGAATCAGAATGTGAATGAAATCCCAACCCAGTCCAGCCATCACACCACCCGTTCCAACCAACAAACTATGTGGGGAATAACTCAACCCACCCAGCCCACATACCAATGGGCAGCAAAGCTGCCAATAACAGAATATCGTGGCAGAGCCACCAGAATCAGATAACGTGGCAAAGCCACTTAACAGAATACGTGGCACAAAGCCATTGGTAACGTGTCTATGATCAGCACAAAGCTTGTGATATTGGCACAAAGCCTTCAGTAATGGCACAAAGCCCATAATAACAGCACGAAGCCCACAATAATGGTACACAGTGTTCGATAATGGCACAAGCCCATAATAACAGCACGAAGCCCATAATATTGATACGAAGCCCACAATAACGGCACATAGCCTTCGGTAACATGATCGGCACTCAGCCATCGATCGGTCCACAGTCATCTCGGGCGACCCGTGCGACCTTATCAAATCAGTACGAATATATGGCTCTTAAGCCTTCAGTGGATCCACAGTCGTCAAGCAACCATGCGATCCTAACAGATCAAATCTTCCTCCATACAAAATCCCAACCCATGCAACATGTCATGTATGTAGAATGTCATGCCCATATTTCAATCAAACAAACACAGTCAAGACATTCATATCACCAACATATATTCACAATCAAATCCGTCAAACACACTGTCCAAGTCAGTCAGTTGCCCACAAGGGCAAAACAGTCATTTAACACCCTAGGGGCAAAATGGTAATTTTACCCCACAGGGGTATCTCGATAATTCTACCCTACAGGGGTATTTCGGTAATTCTACCCTACAGGGGTATTTCGGTAATTCTACCCTACAGGGGTATTTTAGTAATTCTACCCTAAAGGGGTATTTCGGTAATTTCGTAAATCAAGGGTAAAACGATAATTTTACAAATGAGGGGTAAAATGGTAATTTTACAAATCAGGGGTAAAATGGTAATTTTACAAATCAGGGGTAAAATGGTAATTTTACAAATCAGGGGTAAAATGGTAATTTTACAAATTAAGGGTAAAATGGTAATTTTATAAATCAGGGGTATTACAGTAGTTCTACCCTAAAAGAGTATTTTAATAATTTTGTAAACCAAGGGTATATCAGTAATTTTGTAAATCAAGGATATTTCAGTAATTTTGTAAATCGAGGGTACTTTGGTAATTTTACAAGTCGATGGTATCTTAGTAATTTGGTAAACTAAAGTTTCTAAACAGAGATAACAATGCAAATGGGCCTAGGGCCCATTTTCGGCCCAAATAGGCCCACACGCTCATGTGGCCCTTTTAGCCCAAATCTAGCCACATATATGAGATTCACCTAGTCTAGTCCAATATTTACTACACAATCAAACAACTTATCCAATTGGGCCCGTAGGCCTATTGGGCCCACACGGCCCCTTTCGGCCCATCGCTGCCCGAAGTAGCCGTCCTACAGCTAGAGTAGTGAGAAATACACACCTGATAGGAGACTGGAGTTCATCCGCGCTCCAAGCACTTTTAGCCAACGCCCAACCCAAATGAGCCCGCCATAAAGCGAAAGGGATCAGCCAAGAAAGGTACATTTACTCTCCTCATGGTTTTCTCTATTTAAAGCCAGCTTCGCATCCACTCTTATGTTAGCTTCCCGGTGTGGGATCCCCCCATCATCAGAGTTTAAATTTAACACCAACTCTTGCCGCCCCCTGTTAGCAAAAAAAATGCTCTTTGATTGCCATGAGTTTCGAACCTTGGACTTCCTTGCCAACTCTATGACGCCACCTTCCTACCTCTTATGTAGCGCTACTTTGCCACTAGACCACAAGGCTTTTTATGGCACAATTTCTCCAACAATATTCTTAAGGCCTACCTACTACACCCAGGGTTTAATTCACCTTAAACCAAAATTTTTGCTAGAGTCCAGGTTTAAACCCAGGACTTCTCCAACACTTCTCAGCACACTTAACCACTGAAACAAGCATTCATTAACAGAATTTACATGCACAACAAAATATTATAAGCTGCATTCAACTGCTCCCATGTTCAAGGCCCAAAACTTCTAGGCCCAAATTCAGGGTGTTACAGTACCTACTATGTAACGCCTCAAAAGTTTAATTCTTGTATTATGAATGTGTGACATAAATATCTATCTACTTAAGTGGTTATGTGTTATGAGAGTGTCTGAAAGGTCCTAAGTTCAAGCCATGACTTGGGCAAATTTTGGTATTTTTATGAATAAAGCCTTATCCTTGGTCAATAGGCTTTTAAGTAATGGTTGGTAAGTAGTTAACAGAATGGGCCTGCAGGTCATGTGGTTAAGTGCAGTGTTGGTGTGAAGGAGGTCTTGTGTCCAAATCCTTGTGTAAGCGGGGGAATTATTTTTGCTGGGAGCCGTGTAAATGTTTGAGTAAAACTGGAATTCTAATGATAGTGGGATGGTGGAGTTAGTGGGGGGAAGTTAAGATTATGTATTATCAGAAAATATTCTGATTATCTCTTTTCCAAAAACTCAGTTCGCGATTTTCTCTCTTTTTTCCCAAATTTTCCTATCATTCTTTCATTTTGCCTCCCTGCCGAAATTTTTTGTTGGTTTTCCTTTTCCTTTTTGCCTCAATTCCTTTTCTATCTTCGGTCCTGTATTACTCAAATCAATTAAACGAGCTAGTTCGGTAAGTTTCCTCATCTTTTTCCATCGTGTATTAATAACGATTGTTTAATAACGTGTCTTTTCTTCTGTTAATGGTGTAAGAAGAGGCAATGGGTAGTAAATAGCGTATCTCGAGTTTTAACAATCGTTAAACGGAGGGTTATCACTGGTGGTAAGTCAGGTTTCTATTCATTTTTGGTTGTCGAAATCGCTTGTAAATCTATTAAATTGATGTTGAGTAAATTGATTTTAGGCCTTGGAGTGCTCGAGAGTGCTTTTGCAGCGAATCAAAACCAAGTGTGTACCCAAAAATATAGAAAATGGGGTTTCAGTAAAAGTCGAAAACTCTATTGTTCACGCCACATGGGCGTGTGGTAGGCCGTGTGCCTCTACACAACCGTGTGATAGCCAGGCAAGCCATGTGCGATACACGGGATAGAAAGAATTGGGTCGTGTGGGCCACATGGACGTGTGGGTCTACACAGGTGTCCACATGGGTGTGTGGGAATTTCGGCCAGGCCATGTGATCCATACAGTCAAGGCCAATTTGGGTCGTGTGGGCCACATAGACCTGTAGGCCACACGGGTGTGTGGGGCCGCACTGGTAGGCCTCATGGACGTGTGAGCCCATTTTCACTAAATTAATTACTAAGGTTGCACGAGTCACCCAAGTCAATTGTGAACCTGCTGTAGTGTTGGTAAGCATTACTTAGACCCCTAATTGTGTGAAGTAACTGAATGACTGATATATATATATATATTGAGCATGATGATAGTATGCCTGTATACTGAACTGATTATAGGTACTGATATCATGAAATAGCATGTCATTCATTATATGTTGCATTGCATGGGGTTGGGTTGATTATATTTGGAGGAAGTGTATTGAAAGGTTCTTAAGCTTAATATACTGGCAGCTCAACTACAAATTATTGTTTTGTGCCGCATTCGGTACTACCTTGAGTGTAGGGATGGGTGGGATGATTTAATCCCCACATGGAATGTAGGGTTGGACGGAGATGGTGTGTAGAGGCTGGTTGGGTAAGACTTTACTACTGAATATTGTATGACTGTAACTGATACTGTGATGGGCTAAGGCCCTAATGCATACTTGATGTTGTATTGAATGGGCTAAGTCCCAAACTGCTACTGATACTAAAAAGGGCTTAGGCTCATACTGTTTTGACTGTGCACTGTGTTTACTGTTTGTTGTTTTTCTGCGAGATTACACACTGAGTTTACGTAAACTCACCCCTTCTCTATTTAATGTGCACAGGTAATCCCCAGACCTAGATGGATTGGTGCGACGGAGGCGTTGACGGTGACCACGGTTTATGGACTTCGTGATTTTAATTGATTACTTTTGATTATGGTTTTGTTATTGGTTTAAATTTATGTAATTTGTGGGCTTTTGAGGACTTTTACTTAAATTTGGGCTTTTGTTTATTTAATTATTTTATGGGTTTAAAACTATTGGTCGTGGGAAATTTGATTTTCAAAAAGTGAAAGTATTTTCTAAACTCACGATTACTTAAATCATTTTGATTTGAAAGCTTTTGCAACGAGAAATGGTTTAAGGTAAATGTTTTAAATAAGTAAAATGACTTCTTTTGGAACTAATAACATAGAAATGTTTTTATTGTATTAACTTAGTTTTCAAGCACATTATCATGTGGCTTGCCAGATTCGACCATAACGTTTAGGCTGGGTTTGGGGTGTCACAGTTAGTGGTATTAGAGCCAGGTTGTAAAACTCGGCTGTGGAGTATGGGTTTTAAAATTTGGTTTTTTGGAAAAAAACTGGCTAGTGAATGACTGAAAATGTTTTTACTGAGTATGTGGTACACTGAGTCTCTAACGTCGATCCTGTAAGTATTCTGAAACTGATTTTTGCTTAAATTGAAAATACTATGATATTCTGAAATTACTGTAGGTAGTAAACTTTGAAAATAACTCTAGTTAGTATATACTGAAAACTGTAGTTAAACTAAAACTATAGTAAACTACTACAGACGACGACAAACGAAAACAAACTCTGAACTTCTAGTACTACTTTACATAAAATATTGGTTAATAAACATTGGAATTGTAACTAATTCATAAAACTTTTAATAAGATAAACTTGATTAGATATGAGCACACGAGGTACGCGGACGAGGTACTAGAGGCCATAAAGGGGTTTGAGCTGAGTCCTCGTCATCTGGTAACATACTGAATATGGGCACGAGTGAGACGCCAGTGTCGTCTGCTACTGAGACTGGGTCTCAAGATCGCATGGCTAGGGACAATGCATGGTCCCAGACTATGCTGAGGATTTTAGAGAGGGTCGCTGGGCCCAATACTGGATCTGGGGGCCAAGCGTCGGTTACGAAATGACTCCGGTCCAATGGAGTTGAGCTTTTCAAGAATGTCACTAGAGTCGCCCTTAATGTGGCCGAGTACTGGATTAAGGCCACTGAGAAGATCATGGATGATCTGGATTGCACCCCTGAGCAGAAAATAAAGGGTGCAGTTTCACTATTGTGAGATGAGGCTTATCAGTGGTGGCTGACTGTTAAGGATGGCACTCAGCCTGAACGTCTAACCTGGGAGTTCTTTAAGACTGCCTTCCAGGGAAAATATATGGGGGCGAGCTACGTGGATACCTGTAGAAGGGAGTTCCTGAACCTTAATCAAAGAGATCGATTTGTAGCTGAGTATGAGGCTGAATTTCTGTGACTGAGCCGCTATGCACGAGGTATGGTAGAGATTGAGTATGAGTGATGTGTCTGCTTTGAAGATGGCATCGGGCATAATTTGAGAGTCCTGATAGCTCTGTAGAAGGAGCGTAAGTTTTCTACACTGGTTGAGAAGGCGAAGATCGCCGAAGAAGTTAAGCGCGCTGAGCGCCAAAATCATAACAGAGAGAGGTAGGAACAAGAGGGATTCAGAGCCCTCGAGTTCTATATAGAGGTCTAAGAAAAAGGTAAGAGCTGATGGACCGGTTAGAGCTAGGCACCCTGTTGCTACTACTAGACTGCAGCCATTTGTTGATTGTGGTAGATGCCATCAGGGCGAGTGTTGGAAGAGGACTGGGGCATGTCTGAGATATGGCTCTTTGGATCATCGTATCAGAGAGTGTCCGTAGAGGGCCGATCAGATGCAAGCTCCACGTATTGGTACCGCACAGCTACAGAGGGTAGTTCAGCAGCCATCGAGAGACCGTAGATAGGCTAAAGGTGGTAATGGTATGGGCCGTGGACAGAGAGCGCCGGGCCGAGGTGCTAGTCAGGCTGAGGCGAGACTGCCTACTCTTGTATATGCTCCACATCGCCGAAAGGATAGAGATGCTCCAGACATCATCACGAGTATGTTCTTCATCTTTAATGTACCTTACTTTGCATTGATAGACATAGGTTCCACATATTCCTAGGTAGCTAGTACTGTGTCTTGAAATTTGGAGATTCTGAGTGAGAATACTTCTAGTGAGATGACTGTACTAAGTCTATTAGGACAGTCTACACGGGTTAACAAGTTGTTTAGAAACGTCCCTTTAGAGGTTCAAAGGGCAATCTTTTTGGCTGATCTAATGGAGCTTCTATTTGAGGAGTTCGATCTGATTCTGGGGATGGATTGGTTGGTCAAGCACCGTGTCAACTTGGACTGTGCGACTAAGAGGGTCGTATTGAGAACTAAGGAGGATAATAAGGTAGCCATGATAGGAGAACGCCGGAATTACTTATCTAATGTGATCTCTGCACTGGAGGTAGAGAAGTTGGTTCGCAAGGGGTGTGAAGCATTCTTGGCATATGCAAGTGTTTCTAATTCTGGAGACTCTACAGTTAAGGACATCAGAACGGTAAAGGATTTTTCGAACTTGTTTTCTAAGGAGCTACTGGGTTTACCTCCGAATCAGGAAGTGGAGTCTGGGATTGAGCTCCTTCCTGGTATAGCTCCGATGTCTATCGCTCATTATCGAATGGTACTGAAGGAGTTTGTAGAGCTTAGGGCTCAAATTTAAGAGTTATTAGATCGTGGGTTCATCCGTCCTAGTGTGTCTTCGTAGAGAGCACTGGTACTATTTGTAAAGAAGAAGGATGGATCCATACAGATGTGTATTGACTACCGGTAATTGAATAAGTTGACCATTAAGAGCAAGTACCCACTACTGAGGGTAGATGACTTGTTTGACCAGTGTCGAGGAGCTTCAGTATTCATTAAGATTGACCTCCGATCTAGGTACCAACAGTTGAGGGTTAAGGAGGCTGACGTACATAAGACGGCATTTAGGACTCGTTATGGTCACTATGAGTTCTTAGTGATGCCATTTGGGCTGACGAATGCACCAGCAACTTTCATGGATTTGATGAACCAAGTATTTCAGCCTTATCTGGATTGGTTTGTAGTGGTATTCATTGAGGATATACTGGTTTACTCGAGGACTGAGGATGAGCATGGCGAGCACCTCAAAGTTGTTTTTCAAACTTTAAGGGAAAAGCAACTCTATGCTAAGTTTAGAAAGTGCGAGTTCTGGTTACGTGAAATAACATTTCTGGGTCATGTGGTTTCTACTGAGGGGATTCGAGTTGATCCTCGAAAGATTGAGGCTGTGTCGGAGTGGAAACAGCCTAGGAACATGTTTGAGATCTGCAGTTTTCTGGGACTGACAGGGTATTATCGACTGTTTGTGGAAGGTATCTCACTGACCGCAGCACCCTTTTAACTAAGCTTCTACGTAAGGGTGTACCATTTAATTAGACTGATGCGCAGCAAAAGAGCTTCAAGAAGCTCAAGACTATACTAACTGAGGCTCTTATTTTAATACAGCCAGAATCTGGGAAAGAGTACACCGTTTATAGTGATGCGTCACATGTCGGTTTAGGATGTATGTTGATGCAGGATGATAAGGTGGTAGCATATGCATCTCATCAGCTTAAGACTCATGAGGTGAATTACCCGACGCATGACTTGGAGTTGGCCGCCATAATCTTTACACTAAAAATCTAGAGGCATTATTTGTATGGTGAGAAGTGTATCATTTATACTGATCACAAGAGCCTTAAGATCTCCTCACTCAGAAGGAGCTTAATCTTACGCAGCATATATGGATTGAGCTGCTTAAGGATTATGACTGTACTATTGAGTACCACCCTGGTAAAGTCAATGTGGTGGCCAATGTACTGAGTCGAAGAGCTATGACCGATTTGTGGGCAATGTTTGCTCGCCTAAGCTTATTTGATAATGGTAGCTTATTAGCCGAGCTTTAGGTTAAACCGATGTGGAATGAGCAGATTAATGGTAAGTAGTTGGAAGACGAGTCTTTAGGTCTAAGGTTCTGACAGATTAAGAGTGGTAGCACTATGGATTTTGGACTAAATAGTGATGGGGTACTCTATTTCTGTTGGATAATCTGTGTTCCGAATGATACGGACTTGAGACAATCTATATTGAGAGAGGTGCATAGTAGCCATTATGTTATACATCCTGACAGAAATAAGATGTACCGAGACCTCCGTGAGTTATATTAGTAGCCAGGATTGAAATGAGTGGTTACTGATTTTGTCGGTAGATGTCTGACTTGCCAGCAAATTAAGGTTGAGCATTAGTTACCTTCAGGTTTACTGCAACTGGTCAAGATTGCTCTTTGGAAATGGGAGCGAGTGACAATGGACTTCGTTGGTGGATTGCCCTTAACATCCACTAAAAAGGATTAAGTATTGGTTGACCAAGTTCACCCACTTTATACCGGTTCGTACTGATTATTCACTGTAGAAGCTGGCAAAGCTTTATATTTTTGGGATAGTGAGACTGTATGTAGTATCGGTTTCGATCATTTCTGATAGGGATCCTCGCTTCACGTCTCAGTTTTGGAGAAAGTTACATGAGGCTCTGGGTCCAAGGTTGGACTTCATTACTGCATTCCATCCTCAAACCAATGGTCAATTTGAGAGGGTGATTTAGATACTAGAAGATATGCCAATGAGCTGTCTTATTGATTTTCGAGGCAGTTGGGAGGAGTATTTGCTGCTAGTAAAGTTCGCTTATAACAATAGTTACAAGTCTAGCATCCAGATGGCACCTTACAAGGCTTTATATGGTTGTAAGTGTCGCACTTCTTTATGTTGAACTGAGTTGGGTGAGTGACATGCTATGGGTCCTAAGTTGGTTTCTGAGACTGAGGATAAGGTTAGACTGATCTAGGATCGTCTGAAAGAAGCTTCGGATAGGAAGAAGTCCTACATAGATTTGAAGAGAAAGGATATTGCATATTCTGTAGGAGACTTTATGTTCCTTAAGGTGTCATCATGGAAGAAGATTCTAAGATTCAGTCGGAAGGGCAAGCTGAGCCCTAGGTTTATTGGACCTTACCGTATTCTGAAGCGAGTAGGACCAGTTGCTTATCGATTGGAGCTACCTCCGAAGTTGGATCCGATTCATGATGTGTTCCACGTCTCTATGTTGAGACGTTATCACTCTAATCCTACTTATATTATCCCTGTGAAGGAGATTGAGGTTAGGCCAAACGTGACCTTTGAGGATGAGCTAGTTCAGATTCTGGATCGTGATGTTAAGGTACTGAGGAATAAGTCTATTCCACATGTTATGGTTCTATGGCATAATTGTAGCACTAAGGAGGCCACGTGAGAGCTTGAGGATGCAATGCGTTAGCAGTATCCTCACCTATTCTAATAAGGTAAATTTTGAGGACGAAATTTTCTTTAAGGGGTAGAATTGTAACGCCCCAAAATTTTAATTCTTATATTGTGAATGTGTAACATAAATATCTATTTGCTTAAGTGGTTATGTGTTTTGGGAGTGTCTGAAAAGTCTCAAGTTCAAGCCATGACTTCGACAACTTTTTGTACTTTTATGAAAAAAGCATTATTCTTGGTCAATAGACTTTTAAGTAATGGTTGGTAAGTACTAAACAGAATGGGCCTACTGGTCGGGTGGTTAAGTGGAGTGTTGGTGTGAATGAGGTCTTGTGTTCGAATCCCTGTGTAAGCAGAGGGAATTATTTTTGCTAGGAGTCGTGTAGGTGTTTGAGTAAAATTGGAATTTTGATGATAGTGGGATGGTGGAGTTAGTGGGGGGAAGTTGAGATTCTGTATTATCAGAAAATATTCTGATTATCTCTTTTCCACAAACTCAGTTCTCGGTTTTCTCTCTATTTTTCCCAAATTTTCCTGTCGTTCTTTCCTTTTACCTCCCTGTCGAAATTTTTTGTTCGTTTTCCTATAACAGCCCGAATTAGGGCCTAAACGGAACAGTGGTTTCGAAAACCACAAATCTGAAGTAGAAAAATTTACTGCGATTAAGTTTTAAAGTTTATAGGGAGATAGAATTATCGTGTGAAATTTTCGTTAATAAATTTTATCGATTGGGTGTCTAATTTGGCAATTAGGATTAAATTGTCAAAGGTGAAAAATGTGTGTTCTAATTCGTAAAGGTACTTGATTGGAATGGGTTTTTAAAGTAGAGGTCCTTAAATGGAAATTAGGCCATTATAACTTGGTTTGGACAAAAATACCCTTTGGTGGACAAAATACCAAGGATTTTTAATGAAGGGCATTTTGATCATTAGGTAAATAAAAGAATAAAATGGGAAGAATAAGGCAAAAATGCTATCATCTTCTTCGTGGTAAGGCTGAACCTCTCATGTCCTCCATGGCTAGGGTTTGTTCAAGCTTTCCAAGCTTAATAGTAAGTGATTCCTAGCCCCGTTTTTAATGCTATTTACATTTTTGAGATCCCGATAACTCAGTTTAGCTATTTCTACCTTTATTTTGAGCTAGGGTTTGAGTTAAAAAATTTACCCATATTGAATAATTGTGTATTTTTATGATTAAAGGTAGATTATGCATGTCTATGACAAGAGAAACGAGTTTTACTAGGTGTTTTTTGATGAAACCGAATAAAAGGGACTAAATTGTAAAAGTTAAAAATTGGTTATAAGTATGTGATTTAGTAAGAAATGTCGACTACCATAGTTATGAAAATGATTCGGCTAGGTCCAAAATACAAGGAAATTGAATAAAAATCAATTTACGAGCCTAGGGGAAAAAGTGTAATTTTGATAAAGTCTAGAGACAAAAATGCAAATTTTGCCGACTTGTAAAATTGGGTCAATTTGAATTGAATATTGAATAAATAGGTTGAATGTGTTGATATAGATTGGGAAAAATGAGATTCAGACTTAAAACGGGAGAAAGAAAAAGGTTTCAGACTAAAGTGCAATAATTCGATATTTTGGACCGAGGTAAGTTTGTATATAAATAATTCATTGTTTTAATTTGTGTCATAATATTTTAAATGCATATTATGAAGCATTATTGGTGACATTTATGAGTTGGAAATTTGTGGAAAGTGGAGTTCCCGATTAAACCTTCGGAAAATGAAAGATACGAATAATGTGTAGCTAGGTCACATGTGTGGTTCCGAGGGTAAGACATCATTTGTACAAGAGAGCTACGAGATACTATGTGGTAGCTAGGTCACATGTGTAATACTGTGTGTATACCATGTGTACAAGAGAGATACGAGATGATAATGTAACACCCCAAACCCGGCCCAGACGTTATGGCCAAGTCTGGTGTGTCATATCAACGATGGATTGAAACTCATTCTTTAGTTATTACGATTAGCGTGAGCTTGCAAAACCATTATTAAAGTTTGGAAAGAAATCCAGGTTTTAATTTGTGAAAGTCCTATCCACTACCAGTTTAAAGTTTATTTTATCTCAAGGTGTTGTCTGACTTTACGTTATCCATTTAATACGTGTTTATATTTTGAAAACATTGATTAATAAAAACCCGCACAGCCTTAGTCTATTTGAGCAAGGTATAATAAAAGAAATGAAAACCAGGATAAAATACTTAAGAGCGGTCTTATTACAAATAAAAAACCGAATAGAAAATAATTTAAATAAAATGCTGAAAATAAAATAACTTAGGAAAGAGAAACCAACTGCAGCTCACGTGGCCACTCCAAATCCCTCCAGCTCTAAGTCCCTTAGTTTAAGGCTCACCTTCATAGATGAAGAGAAGGGGGTGAGTTTGGAAAACTCAGTGTGTAAACTAAGCCCAACCAGTGCCCAAATCAGTTTAAGCTTACTGGGCCTAAGCCCTGGCCTTAGCCCTATTCAGTAAACAGTGATTAACTGGGCCTTAGCCCTATTCAGAAATTCAGTACGACCCTTAGGCCCATTACAGTAACAGAACAGAAATTATGCATGTATGCAAAGCCCAGCCCAAATCCATCCCTACACACCACCCGTACCAGCCCTACACACCATATGGGGAATAACTCAACCCACCCAGCCCTACATACCACAGTCGCAGCATAGCTGCTTAATCAGATAACGTGGCCAAGCCACTCACAGTAAAACGAGGCAAAGCCCCTTTCAGTAAACATGGCATTGCCACTTAGTACTTCCTCCATCATAAACCCAATCCCATGCAATAGTTTAAAATGTCATGGCATACAGTGAACAGATTAATTTAGCATGTATTTTAGTCAGATTTAACCCTAGGGGTATAATGGTCATTTTGCACCCACGCGTAAAATAGTAATTTTCCACGCTTAAGGGGTATTTTAGTAAATTTACCAATTTTTAGGGTTTTATGCACATTTTAGTTGTTAACAGTCCAAAAATCATCTAGGCAACTTATTTAGCCCATTTAGCCCAATTAGAGTTATCGGCCCCTAAACCCCTAATAGGCCCTACGGTGTCCACTAATTATTATGGCCCACTAAGCCCAAATTTCCACATTCGTTTTAGCAGTTTTAACACTCAGATTACTAGGATCCACTTACCGCTCGTTTGCACCCATATAGGCCTGTAAGCCCATTGGCCCAAATTTAGCCCATCGAGGCCCAAGTTCATCAACACGTGAGAAATCACGCATACAACCTCCTTACCGCTTGTGATAACCGATTTTACCATTTTAACCAACCCACGAGTGTTTGCACGCTTGCAAGCCCACGAAATGCCAGAATTTTGGCATTTTGGCTTTTCAGCTTTTGCCGATCTAGTCTACTAGTGGGTGTCGTTTACACACCCAATTTGCGATCTACTACGACGAGATCTCCCACGCGATTCACCTACAATCGTTTCAATCCACATGTCACTAAAATCTAATTGAATAACCGACATCAATTCAACATACCTATTCGGCCAACACCAATTAAGGCCCTTAGTCCCTTACCTTTGCCGAAAATAATGACTAGATCAAAATCTAGTTGCTCCCATAGTCTTAGCCTCCAACGCTCCTTGTTAGATCGCCTTTTATCCACACTAAACACAAAGAATCGAAAGAAAGAGGCTAGTAAAGCCTTTAGTCCAAAACGACAGCCACCCTAAGTAGTTAAGGGTTTTCGGCTTTTCTTGAATCCCAAGGTAAAGAATGAGATGAGTTTCGACCACTTACCAAAGACTTACTTGCCCAAAAACATTCCCAAGTACCTTCCTATTCCAGATCTGTTGTAGATCTAACTCAAAGCACGAGTAGAGATGATATCGCGTGATATGAAGTAATAAAATTTATAAAGACTTGATTTCACCAAAACTAACTAATATCACGATGTTGAGGCAAGCGCACCTGTCGAACAGTAGTATAGTTTAGTGGCAAGACCGAGTTATCGTACCCAAGGGAACCAAAAGTACTAGTACTTACTTCTTTTCTATTATCTAGCCTAAGAAATAAAAAAAGGGTTATTTAAACTAATTCTAAATCTAACTAAGAAAGCGTAAAAAGTAAATTGGGAAAACTTTTTAGGAAAAGCTAATTAATAAGGACAATACTCAAGGGATAATCCACCTAGACTTCACTTGTTATTATTTTCTTGAACTATATGATTTCTTTACTTGACTTGATCCGTAGAGATCCCTAATTTATGCTAAACCCTCCGTCGAGGTGAAGAGCAACTAGGCCTAAGTTGTTAATTAAATTTCCCTTATTAATTAACTCCCTAGGTTGCATTAATTTGATCTATGGCTCCCCATATTAGGTTTGACCCTAATCCTGCAGATTTATGTCGCCCTGTGTCTAGGGTTGCATGCAACCCGCTTAATTATGGTAGATCTACTCTTATCACAGGGACTTTTGCTCCTCTGCTCTAAGCACATCTAATTCTTGAAATGATACCTAGGATTATCAAATCAAGAATGAAGAACACATAATTAAGAACAATCCAAGTATTTATCAAATAAATCAAGAATAATTAACAAGATCTGTTTTAGGTTTCATCCCCCTCAAGTATTTGAGAGGTTTAGTTCATAATAAAGAAGGAAAACATCTCAGAAGATATAAAATAGCAAGACATAGAAGAAACCAAAAACCCCTGTAAGAATTTAGGGAGATCCTCTATGTTGCTGCAGAATTCTGACTTCTGAGATGAATTAATCGGCTTCTCCTTTGGAGTAATCCCTTGCTTCTACCCTCAGTGTGGCAGAAAAACAAGAAGAAAAATATATATCTAGACGCCCCTTTGCCTCTGCCTCATGAGGTCTTTATATAGAGAGCTTATGGAGAGCCTTTCTTAGCCTCTAAGCATCCCAATTTGAGTGAAATTCCCCTTCCTCACGACTAGAACACGCCCGTGTGCCACGCCCGTGTGACTTCGACAGAGGCCGTGTGATATTCTATTTATGGGGCACGGCCGTGTGGCCTGGCCGTGCTTGTCGGGAATGGATCGTATGATCTTTATGTTACACGACCACGGCCGTGCGGTAAATCCTTGGGCCGTGCGTTAAGCTATTTTTGGCCCATTTTCCTCATTTTTGGTTCATTTTTGGTTCTTTTCTCTTCCCCATGCTCTTCTGAGTATAAGATATGAAAAATAAAGGTTAAGAGCACCAATTCTCGCTAAATCATTAATAATTCATCCAAAATATAGGCAAAATATAAGGTAAAAATATGTATAATTTAGCATTTATCAAATACCCCCACACTTAAGTCTTTGCTTGTCCTCAAGCAAAATCTCAATCCCTAATAAGAATCATTCTTCTCAACCTATAATCTTTATCAATAATGTTTCAAACTAATCCACAGGTAATCATACAATGAAAAAGTCAATCAGAAGAACATTAAAGATTCAATCAATTTAAGTTGAGAATTTTGTCATTAAAAACTTAAGTCTCTTCTTTCTTTCTAAGTAGTTATCTCTCCATCTTAATTAACAGGAGTTGACATCCTCACTAAAGGTTCACTTTATCCACTCAAAGTGTTTAGGGTTCAAAATTTAAGCACTCTCTAGTCAACCTGGAAAGTTATTACCATAAGCTTACAAGAAAATCAAATCTCCACCACTATAGTTTGATATGATACATCGATCAAAAAGGTCTTTTTATGGTTGTAACGGGGCTTGGTTAGAGGTGCTGTCACAGGCTGCAAAAAGAGGGTCAGAATCGAGATTGAACTGAAAATTATCTTAGCTAGAAAAATCTCTATTACTGGAACATAATTTCAAAGCTTAATAGCATCATTTTGGTAGCTTTAAGAGAGAAATATGCAAAAACTTAATTTGAACAATTATACATTACAACTAAATTTGACTGTATATACACATGTTTTTTTTTAAGGACAATTCAAGTGATACAATGAATTAGTAAAGATTTACATATGGAAAAGAGAATAAAGCTTAAATAAATTCAACTCAAATCTCGAAAAAAATAGGGATCAAAAGTAATTGAATGGGAAATTCAACAAAAATGGGTTATTGGTTAATAATTAGAGGGTGAGTCAAGGAAAAGGTTGTTAGGCTCAATGGGGTTTACTAGGGGTTAGATTATGGAGGTAGGCTTTTGTGGAGTAAGTGAGTTAAATCCTAGGTGCCTTTATCATCTCGGTATATCAAATCAATGATGTGGTCTTGACATGTATAATCAAAGCAAGTTTTAGAATAACAATTCAGTGTTGACTCACTCAAAGAAATAATAACAGTGAGCACGAAAGAATGTATGCTAAAAAAGGCTCAAGATCCCACCAGAATTATGGCTTTTGATGTCAATCCTGCGAATTTCAAATCTCAAGATAGTACTTAAAATTAGGGAAGATAACTTATGCAAAAATTGGAGTTTTCAAAAATTTCAACTTATCATGCTTGATTCCTTAATGTTTTAAAGTTTGAATAATCAAAGTACAATTGCCTATTTCTTGATTCTCAAATATCAATAAAAATCATAAATCAATCAGAATTAATTCCTAATAGGAAACTAAGGAAAATGCAGAGAACAATGCATGAAGTACAAATTCAGGGGTTTTCATGAAAGGTATACTGAATTAAAGTATGTTTCCCCCCCACACTTAAGATATACATTACCCTCAATGTACAAAGATATATATCTAGCAATAAAAACATAATATCAAAAGAGAATGAGAGAATTGAAAACTCCCTGAATTTAGGATTAATTGTGAGATAGGAAGAGCCGGTAGGTGTGGCACTGTGTTCCCATTTTTGTAGAGATTTGAGCTGTGAGGCTCCTTTGAAACTGCGAATGGATTTAGTAGTCGTGGGGAGTTTTGAGTCAATGGAATTTACTTCCGTGGGATTAGGCATTAAGAACGTAAAATAAAATAAGTAAGTAAAAAAATACTAAAATGTAAAAAGGAAATAGAATAAAATATACTGGAAAGGAAAACAAAGTTAGAATAAAAAATAAGAAAAAAAAAAGAAAACTAAAATTAGTGGGTAAGTCTGAAAATTAAGAAAAAGAAAATAAAGAAAAATAAAAATAAAAATAAAAATAACATAAAAAGAAGAGGAACTAGTCCTCAGATGGATCACGTGGCAGCGGTGTGATGTTCAGGTGCTCACATATCTGCGCGAGAGTGGCGTCGATGTAATCGAGGCGCTGCTCAAATCGGTTCAGGCACTCGTGTATGTCAGCGTGTGGGATTGCTGTCTGGGCAGGTCATCTGGGGCGTGGTGGCTCGGCAGGCTCATCCTCTGCTGGCGGTGGCGGTGGGACATCATCAGCAACGTCCTCTAGGTCCTCGCCTTCTTGGACAAGGCGGAAGTGAAAGTGGCCGCCACCTGGCCGTCGCTCTACCATCCTCATAGAAAGCATGCTCTGGATACCCTGGGAGGACATCTGGCCAAGTAGGGTGTACGAGGATGTCTGGGCTGCGGTGTTGAATAGGCCGAAGTAACGGCCTAGTCTCGTGATGTACGGGCCCATGGAAATGACGCCTCTCCGGTGCCTCTCAGTCTGGTGCTGCATGGCCAACGCTATGAAGTAGGCGAGGTCGATGGGGTGGCCATTGGCCATGCACCAGAGGAAATAGACATCGTGAGCGTTGACGATGCCTGTACTCTCCCGTCTACCTATTAAGGTGTGAGCAAGGAGGGCGTGAATATACCTGAGAGAAGGAGGGAGGGCGGTCGCCTTGCTGACGCTGGGGTTATAAACTTGCCATCCTAGGGTGATCTCGTTCCAGCAGTCGAGGGGTTGGATATGGATGCGACGAGAGAGGGTGGGGAAGTCTTCTTCTGCCATGAACTGCTCGGTATAGAGACCGAGAGCTGTACCAAACTCTGGGACACTTAGTTGTCGCACAAGACCTCCTAATCAGAATTGGACTGTGCCAGGATCGTCGAATCTGTTCATGACGGTCTGGAGGTGGAATATGGAGCAGAACTCGAGAGTGAGTTCTAGGTAGGTGGGCTCCACAATCCTAAAGACCTGGTCCCATGGGTCGATGGCTAGCAGGGCTCGGACATCGTCCACCAGGTTGATTTGCGCGAGGGCCTCCCAGTCAATGCATCGACCCATCGAGATAGTGCGTGCTCGGAGTAACTGGTAGCGTTCCTCCTGGGAGTCCTGCGAAAATGTGAGGAACGGGTGGCGTGTCTCGGAGGTGGGCCTCCATGAAGAACTTTCGGGTCCCTTTCGTTTTTTAGAAGCGGGGACAGCAGCTTTTCTGGCACGTGAAGATGACATAGTATCTGAAATAACAAAACACGAGCATTAGTTCTAAAAATTAAGATTAGAAATAATTTAAAATTAATATTTTTCCTAAAATAACAAATGAGAAGTAACCTGAATAGTAAAATCTAATCATATTAAAAACTTATAACAAAGAAAACTAGGAATTATGGGTATATATAGTGATTTTTATGAAAAAATGGCATGCAAATATGTGTCCAAGTGGCAAAATAAAATGGAATCTAAATAAAATTAAGTGGCATATAATCCTAATTGATTCTATATTATTCTAGAGTATTCATCCTATATTTCCTAATTCCATGCTTAAATCAACAATTAAACTAAAGTAAAAATAAATGAAAACTTAAAGAAGTGAAATAAAATAAAATAAATGAGAAAAATGAGAAAATAGAACCAATTATGAGTTGCACGGTCGTGGGGGGCTGTTACACGGGCATGGGGAGGATGAAATCTGGTATGGTGGTGTTTGGAGGGTTGTGGCGGCGTTTGTGGTGGTTTAGGGAGGGAGTTTTCTAAGGTTTGAGTGGAAGGGGAGATGAAAAATGCCTCCTATTTATACATTTTGGGTCACACGGGCGTGTCACACGCCCGTGTGAGTCGTATTCAGCCCATGTTTTTTGAAAATCGGAGGTTTTAGCGCACCATGTCCCGACGAGCACGCCCGTGTGGTTGATTCGTACGGCCGTGTGTGATCAGGCCTTCGTCACTCACATGGTCATGTGATAGTATCCACGACCGTGTGCGATCGTGTTCGTGTATCCCACGGTCGTGTGATATGTGCCACGAGCGTATGAAATTTAGCAGTGTCTTCTACGGGCTAGGGACACAGGCGTGGGTATTTGTGCAAGCTCGTGTTGATACTGCAGGGTTGCCACGGCCATATAGTACGGCCGTGGAGGAGGTGTTGATAGCCCGTGTAGAATTCGTAAGGTCGCCACGGCCATATCGCACGGCCGTGGGGATTTATCGATGGCCCGTGTTTTAGGGAAATTTTGCTTTGTTTGTACACGGTCTGGGTACACGACCGTGCCCCTGTTTCAAGTGCGCACACGGCCTAAGGCACACCCGTGTGCCTGGCCGTGTGGTCCTAAATTTCTACATTCAAAAAGTTAGTTTATGCATGAGAAAATACTAAAAATTTTAAAGAAAAGAAAGTTCCTAAGTTAGTGCTTGGGTTGCCTCCTGAGAAGCGCTTATTTAGAGTCTAAGTTCAACTTTACCTGGATGTGTCAAGAAGGGGTGTGATGGAGCCGAAGCTCCTCCCTGTTTTCTGTAAAATTCTCACCTCTATAATGTTTAAGCCTATGGCCGTTTTCCTTGAACGTACCGTGGTTAGGGTGAGTTACCTCAATGGTGCCGTATGGAAAGACATTTAGAACAGTGAAAGGACCTGACCATCTTGACTTGAGTTTTCCAGGGAATAGTTTCAGCCTTGAGTTGTAGAGTAAGACGAGATCACTTGTTTTGAATTGCTTTGGTTGTTTTAGCCTTTTGTCATGGCGTCGCTTCATGGCTTCCTTATATAGTCGCGAGTTCTTATAAGCATTGAAGCGCCATTCATCAAGCTCATTCAACTGCATTAATTTCTTTTCTCCTACACTTTTAAAATCAAAGTTTAAAAACTTTATAGCCCAAAATGCTTTATGTTCAAGTTTAAATGGTAGATGATAGTTTTTTCCATAAACAAGTTTATAGGGAGATGTTCCTATGGGTGTTTTGAAAGCAGTTCTATAAGCCCATAATGCATTATCTAATTTTCTTGACCAGTCTTTCCTATTTGTTTCTATTGTCTTATCTAGGATACGTTTCAGCTCTCTATTTGTCACTTCGACTTGGCCACTGGTTTGTGGGTGGTAAGGGGTAGCGATTCTACAGTGTACTCCATACCTTTTCAAAACCTTTTCAAATTGAGTATTGCAAAAATGTGTACCCCTATCACTAATGATTACCCTAGCTGTTCCAAATCGAGAAAAAAGTTTTTTCAAGAAGTGTACTACCACCCTAGCATCATTTGTAGGTAGAGCTGGGGCTTCTACCCATTTTGACATATAATCTACTGCTACTAGTATGTATTTATTCCCAAATGAATTAGGGAATAGACCCATGAAATCAATACCCCATACGTCAAATATTTCACATGAAAGTATATAGTTCTGAGGCATTTCATTATGCTGAGAGATATTACCTGTTCGTTGGCATTTATCACAAGTGGTCACATACCTGTTGGCATCTCTGAAAAGTGTAGGCCAGTAAAAACCTGATTCGAGTACCTTATGAGCAGTTCTAGTTCCACTGTGATGTCCTCATGTGGGTCCTGAGTGGCAGTGATTCAAAATTTGATATGTTTCTGTATCATTAACACATCTTCGTATAACCTAATCTGCACAAATTCGAAAAAGAAAAGGATCTTCCCAAAAGTAGTTTTTCACATCAGCGAAGAATCGCTTCTTTTGCTGATGGTTTAGCCCTTTTAGGGTTATGTTAGCCGCTAAATAATTTGCAAAATCAGCAAACCAAAGGAGGGGTTGTATCTGCTAAGGCTAAGAGTTGTTCCTCAGGGAACAAATCGTTCATCTTGTCTAGATATTTGGGCTGTGCGGTCTCTAGCCTTGAGAGGTGATCTGTTGCTAAGTTTTCGGCTCCTTTCTTATCCTTTATTTCCAAATCAAATTCCTGTAACAATAGAATCCATCTTATCAATCGAGGTTTTGCATCAGTTTTAGTTAAGAGGTAGCGAAGAGCTGAATGATCAGTATAAACAATAACTTTTGACAAAATTAAATAAGATCTAAATTTGTCAAACACAAAAATAACAGCTAGCAATTCTTTCTCTGTGGTCGTGTAATTTGCTTGAGCAGCTGTCAAGGTCCTGCTAGCATAATAGATCGGCTGGAAGTGTTTGTCCCTTCGCTGTCCCAACACTGCACCTACTGCAAAATCACTTGCATCGCACATTAGTTCAAAAGGTAGATTCCAATCAGGTGAAATCATAATCGGGGCGTTAACTAACTTTTCCTTGAGGTTGTTGAAAGATTCCAGACATTCTTGGTCAAAGTTGAAGGGTATGTCTTTTTCTAATAATTTAGTTAACGGCTTAGCTATTTTAGAAAAGTCTTTAATGAATCTTCGATAAAAACTGGCGTATCCTAAAAAGCTTCTTATAGCCTTAACTGAATTAGGAGGAGGTAGTTTTTCAATAGTTTCAATTTTCACTATATCTACCTCTATTCCTTTGCTAGAAATTTTATGTCCTAAAACAATACCCTCTTGAACCATAAAATGGCATTTTTCCCAGTTTAGCACTAAATTTGTCTCTTCACATCTGATCAAAACACGTTCTAGATTATTAAGACAAAGTTGGAAAGAATTACCGAAAACTAAGAAATCATCTATAAATACCTCCATGATGTCTTCCACGAATTCATTGAAAATAGCTAGCATGCATCGCTGAAAAGTAGCAGGAGCGTTACATAAACCAAAAGGCATTCTGCGATAAGCAAACGTATCGCATGGGCACTTGAATGTAGTTTTCTCCTGATCTTCTGGAGCTATGGGATCTGGAAGTAACCAGAGAGGCCATCTAGGAAACAATAATACATATGACCTGATAATCTTTCCAACATCTGATCAATAAAAGGCAATGGGAAATGATCTTTTCGAGTGGCGTCGTTCAGCTTCCTATAGTCAATGCAAACTCTCCATCCTGTGACTGTTCTTGTAGGTATTAACTCTTCCTTGTCATTAGACACCACAGTCAATCCTCCTTTCTTAGGAACAACCTGCGCAGGACTTACCCAAGAACTGTCAGAAATAGGATAGATAATACCTGCATCTAGAAGTTTAATTACCTCGGCTTTTACAACTTCTTTCATATTGGGATTCAATCGTCTATGTGCTTGCACTGATGGTTTGAATTCGTCCTCTATTAAAATTTTGTGGGTGCAGAAGGAAGGATTAATTCCCTTGATATCTGAAATTTTCCAAGCTATAGCACGTCTGTGTTCTCTTAACATATGGAGTAGTTCCTCTTTCTCTGCAAGGCTTAAATCAGATGCAATAATGACTGGTAAAATTGATTCTTCCCATAAAAAGGCATATTCTAAATGATCTGGCAGTTGTTTTAGTTCTAATTTAGGGGGTTAAGTAATGGAAGGTTTCTGTCTCAATTCATCACTCATCTTTAAATTCTCATAACTTATGTGCCTAGCGATGATTTCATTAGAATCTAATTCTTTCCTTACTTCCTCGATTTCAGGGGTGGTTTCATCTTTCCCCCCCCACCTTGAACGAGACACAGTTCCAACGTGTCTCTGAGAGGAAGTTCCTGGAGATTATATTGAACAAAATAATCAATAATATCAATAAAATAACACGAATCATCTTGTTCTTTAGAGAATCTCATGGCATCATAAATTTTAAAGACAAGTTCTTCCTCGCCAACTCTAAGTACTAATTTGTCATCCCCTACATCAATAACAGCTCTAGCAGTGGCTAAAAATGGTCGTCCCAAAATCAAAGGTACTTCAATATCGTCATCCATGTCAAGCACAACAAAATCAACAAGGAATATAAATTTATCTACCTTTACTAGCACATCTTCAATGATTCCCCTAGGATATTTAACAGATCTATCGGCTAATTAAATATTCATCCTTGTGGGCTTGGGTTCCTCGAGACCTAGTTGTTTGAACATTTTGTAAGGCATGAGATTAATGCTAGCACCTAAATCAGCTAAAGCTTTATTAATAAGTAAACTACCAATCAGACAAGGGATAGTAAAACTCATTGGATCTTTCAATTTTGCTGGCAATTTATTTTGAAGAATAGCTGAGCATTCCTCGTTGAGTTCTACCGTGGCCAATTCTTCCAATTTCCTTTTATTTGTCAGAAGTTCTTTAAGGAACTTCGCATACTTCGGCATCTGTGAAATTACTTCAACAAAAGGTAAGTTAATGTGTAATTGTTTGAAAAGTTCAAGGAACTTACCGAATTGAGCGTCTGTATGGTCTTTCTTCAATTTTGCCAGATATGCGATGCGCGGTTTGTATTCCTTGAGTGGCGGTGGAGTGTTATCCTCGGGTTCCGCTGCCTTTTCTTCTGAAATTTCTGGGATAGTCTTCTTTTCGGGTTCAGCTAGGACCTTTCCATCTCTTAAAGTAATCGACTTGACATGTTCTCTGGGATTTGGCTCAGTATTACTTGGTAATCCTCCCTGTGGTCTTTCTGAGATTAATTTTGCAAGTTGACCAATTTGGTTTTCAAACCCTTGAATTGATGCTTGCTGATTTTTCAGTGCCGTTTCAGTGCTTTGAAAACGTGTCTCTGATGCGGCCATAAATTTGGTAAACATCTCCTCAAGATTCGGCTTCTTCTCATGTTGCGGTGGTGGTTGCTGAAGTCCTGGAGGAGGCTGTTGTCTTTGATTTCCTTGTCCTCCCCATGAAAAATTTGGGTGATTTCTCCAACCTGCATTATAAGTATTACTATAAGGGTTATTTTGAGATCTAGAATTGTTACCCATATAGTTGGCTTGTTCTGTTTCCATGCTGTGTCCATAAGATGCGAAATCTGGATTAAACGTGTTTCCTTGAGTCGTGTCGCATTGCATCACTGATTGTGCCTGCGTAGAACTAACAAAATTATCAAACTTTTTATTCAAAAGTTCTACTTGGTTAGTAAGCATGGAGACAGCATCAATATTATAAACTCCTGTGGCTTTTGTTGGCTTTGTCCTCATGACTTGCCACTGATAATTATTCAATGACATCTCTTCAATAAATTCATAAGCTGCTTCAGGTGTTTTATTATTGATCGTCCCTCCTGCGGCTGCATCGATCATTTGTCTAGTTGACGGGTTTAAACCGTTGTGGAAGGTTTGAACTTGTAGCCACAAAGGTAGACCATGATGAGGGCACCTCCTCAAAAGATCTTTCTATCTCTCCCATGCATCGTATAGTGTTTCTAAATCCATCTAATATCGTTTCGTAATTTGGCTGTTTTAGCTAGAGGAAAATATTTGAGTAAAAATTTTTCGGTCATTTGCTCCCATGTGGTAATTGAGCCTCGTGGTAAAGAATTTAACCACTGTTTGGCTTTATTTCTCAAAGAGAATGGAAATAGCCTCAATCGAATGGCATCATCAGAAATGCCATTTATTTTGAAGGTATCACAAAGTTCCAAAAAATTGGCTATGTGTGAGTTTGGATTTTCGTCCTGTAAACCATCAAACTGTACCAATTGCTGTATCATCTGAATAGTGTTAGGCTTTAACTCAAAATTATTAGCAGCAATAGTTGGTCTAAGAATGCTAGTTTGGGTACCAGCCAAACTAGGTTTTGCATAATCATACATAGTGCGATGAGCTTCTTCTTGATTTGCTGGCGGTGCGACTATTGCGGGAGGTGGTGGAACATTTTGATTTGCTTCCATCTCGTCTGTAGGTTCTGGCTCTTGCTCAGGTTCTTGTTCTGGATAATGTAGACTGCGTCAATTTCCCTGCAATTTTTACGAACTGTCGCTTCTAGATCTTCGTCGAAAAGTAGTGGTCCTGTTGGGTTGTTTTAGTCATAAACTAAAAATACCTAAAAGAAAGAAAACTCAGAAATTTAAAAGAAAAGAAAAATAAAAATAAAAATAAATAAAAATTGAAAATAAAAATAAAAGAAAAATAAATAAATAAATAAATATTAATGGCTAAAGTAATAGAAATCGAGCTTTGGTAATATTTTAGTTCCCCGGCAACGGCGCCAAAAACTTGATATCGCGTGATATGAAGTAATAAAATTTATAAAGACTTGATTTCACTAAAACTAACTAATATCACAACGTTGAGGCAAGCGTACCTGTCAAACAGTAGTATAGTTTAGTGGCAAGACCGAGTTATCGTACTCAAGGGAACCAAAAGTACTAGTACTTACTTCTTTTCTATTATCTAGCCTAAGAAATAAAAGAGGGTCGTTTAAACTAATTCTAAATCTAACTAAGAAAGCGTAAAAAGTAAATTGGGAAAACTTTTTGGGAAAAGCTAATTAATATAGACAATACTCAAGGGAGAATCCACCTAGACTTCACTTGTTATTATTTTCTTGAACGATATGATTTCTTTACTTGACTTGATCCATAGAGATCCCTAATTTATGCTAAACCCTCCGTCGAGGTGAAGAGCAACTAGGCCTAAGTTGTTAATTAAAATTCCCTTATTAATTAACTCCCTAGGTTGCATTAATTTGATCTATGGCTCCTCATAGTAGGTTTGACCCTAATTCGGCAGATTTATGTCGCCCTATGTCTAGGGTTGCATGCAACCCGCTTAATTATGGTAGATCTACTCTTATCACAGGGACTTTTGCTCCTCTGCTCTAAGCACATCCAATTCTTGAAATAATACCTAGGATTATCAAATCAAGAATGAAGAACACATAATTAAGAACAATTCAAGTATTTATCAAATAAATCAAGAATAATTAATAAGATCTGTCTTAGGTTTCATCCCCCTCAAGTATTTGAGATGTTTAGTTCATAATAAAGAAGGAAAACATCTAAGAAGATATAAAATAGCAAAACATAAAAGAAACCAAAAACCCCTGCAGGAATTTAGGGAGATCCTCTATGTTGCTGCAGAATTCCAGCTTCTGAGATGAATTAATCGGCTTCTCCTTTGGAGTAATCCCTTGCTTCTACCCTCAGTGTGGAAGAAAAACAAGAAGAAAAATATATATCTAGATGCCCCTTTGCCTCTGCCTCATGAGGTCTTTATATAGAGAGCTTGTGGGGAGCCTTTCTTAGCCTCTAAGCATCCCAATTTGAGTGAAATTCCCCTTCCTCACGACTAGAACACGCCCGTGTGCCACGCCCGTGTGACTTCGACAGAGGCCGTGTGATATTCTGTTTATGGGGCAGGCCATGTGGCCTGGCCGTGCTTGTCGGGAATGGACCGTGTGATCTTTATGTTACACGGCAGTGTGCCACGGCCGTGCGGTAAATCCTTGGGCCATGCATTAAGCTATTTTTGGCCCATTTTCCTCATTTTTGGTCCATTTTTGGTTCTTTTCTCTTCCCCATGCTCTTCTGAGTATAAGATATGAAAAAGAAAGGTTAAGAGCACCAATTCTCACTAAATCATTAATAATTCATCCAAAATATAGGCAAAAATATGAGGTAAAAATATGTATAATTTAGCGTTTATCAAGAGAATAGATCTAAGAGATCTAAAGGCTCAGTTCCCGAATCACTGTGAATATGGAGGTTTCGGCTTTGTTATGAGAAGAAAAAAATTGTTCAAAATTATGGGTTGGAGAAATGATGTCGATAGAGGTTAAGGGGTTTTGAGGTTCGGCTGTTTGGATTAAAGAAAGAATGGGGTTTCGACTAATATGGAAAATCGATACAGGCTTGTATGTCTCAGGATTTTAGCTTTTAAGAAATCGGCTAACCAAGGTTCTAAATGAATCTGCAAGAAGGAAGAAGATGAGGAAGGAGTAGATTCGGCTTTTAGAAGGGAAAAGAAGAAATAAAAGAAGTCTAGTTTACTTGCACAATTCGGCAAAAGAAAGAATGTATGGTTCACGTTTTCGGCTTTTAGAACATATGAGTAAAGAAGAAGAGAAAGAAAAATGAATTGAAAGTGTTCTTCAAGAGTCTATACCTATTCGGCAATCAAGAAAAGAGGTCAACCGAATCCCGAAAGAACCACTCAAGGCAATCGGCACCCACACTCACAATAAAAACCGAAATTGCTACCCTAAGTTCACTTAGCCGAAAATGCTAAACCAAAGTCCCTTGGCCGGCCACCTCTAGCTTCAATTTGAAATTCCTAAATTTTCTCCTCCTTATCCTCTTTGACTCAATCTCATGAGCATCTCAAACTCTTCCCAACAGAGTTTCACTTGGAGTCCTTCACATGCCTTGCACATGCATTAAAAATAAAATAGCACCTTGCTCACCATGAGATTTGATCCTTGGCCCTTGCATAGCTTCCCCACATTCCACTTCTCTAAACCTTAAGTGGTGCCACCTTGCCACTTTACCAAATTCTTACTTGTGTATTGAATTACCCACTTTTTCTTAAAAGGTCACATACTCAAGGCCCCTTCTCTTTAAGTCTACAATTTCAAAATCTCTACCGGGTTTTAACTTAAGCTTAGGCCTTCTAAAGGCCCACTAACATACTCAAAGCATAAATTATCACAACCAGACAACAAAATTTTAAGTTCACACCAAAATCGCAAAAATCCCGAAAATACCAGAAATTAGGGCGTTACAGATAATTTCATATGTAGCTAGGTTACATGTGTAATACTTGGTGTATGTCATATGTACACGAGAGCTACAGATTAAAGATAGCTAAGTTACATGCATGGTACCGAGGGTACATCATGTAGACACGGGAGCTATGTTATATATAGCTAGGTCGCATGTGTGGTTCCGAGTGTTGGACACCATTTGGACACGAGAGCTACGGGACTAAGTAGCTAGGTCGCATGTGTGGTTCCGAGTGTTGGACACCATGTAGAAACGAGAGCTACATGATTTGATGGCTAGGTCACATGGGTGATACCGAGAGTTCACCATGTGTACACAAGAGCTGAATTATTTGTTGGTAGAGCTATGTGCTGAAACCACCGAGTATTGGATGTTATTCTGACGGGTTCAAGGGGAAAAGCTTACTAAAGGAGACTTGTGTGGTGATGTGGTGTGTAAGTGCAGGTGTATACATATGAGCAATGTGCTCGAAATGTGATTGAACTTGTGGTAAGGTTGATATGGTGTAAGTGCTAACATAAATATTTGGAAATATTGATGATGATTATCCATTGGAATGACTAATATTGAGCATGATTGGTGTTATGTGTTCATAAATGAAAATAATATGAGGAAAACATGGAAGAGTAAAATTTTCAATAAAACAGTTTGAAACAACAGCAATTACGTGATTTTGTAAAATCACCAAAAATAGTGGAAATTGAATTAGAGTTTGAATAAGTTATGAAATTAAATCTCATTGAGTCTATTTTCAAATAAAAGAAATGGTGTGAGCAAATGATTTATATATTATGATATATTTAAATTATAGTGAGACAGGGTCAAAATGGGTTCAAAAATCCCCTGTTCCAACTTTGGAAAATCATTAAAAATTGTACAAAAATAATTGTGAGATATGATTTATATGCTCGAATTCCTTAAGGAGTCTACTTTCAAAAGAAATAAACAAGAATGTATTTTGAATTCTGTATGATGAGATAATTAAATTTTAGTGAAGAGGGTTTGTAATTATCAGGTAGCGAAACAGGGGAGATTTTAATGAATAAATTATATTGATTAGCTAAACTAAAAATTCTGGAAATTTTATTGTAAGAATATATATTAGTTTAGTTTAGGGGAAAATTAGCGGATCTAAATTTGGAGTTTTGTAGCTCCAGATAAAAATAATTTAGTGACTGTGGTGCGAGTAAACAGCTTAGGGTGGACATGGACAAGAGTAAAAAGTGGAAACTATGTGCAATTACAACCATATTGTTTTTAGAACATAATGGGAGATTTTATTGAAGCATGTTAATGAATTAATTACTATTTACATACTTACCTACTAAGCTATAATGCTAACTCCCTTCCTTTCCTTTTTCTTATAGTGTTTCAGATGTTAGCTTGAGTTGGAGGTCACCGGAGATTCAATCACATTATCAAGCTAAGAATAGTATCAAAAGATTTCTAAGTATTTATAATTTTATGGCATGTATAGGGTATTGAATATATGTGTGTACATGTTATTTAGTTGGCCTAGAATGTTGGCCTAAGTCAATGGAAATTTAATTATTGTATAAGGCCATTTGAAATGGCTAATAATAGCTATGTTATAAGTCATATTGATACAATACATTAATGAGTATGTGTGCATATGGGTGAATGAATTTGTATATGATATGGACTTGATAAATGTGATATGTGAATGGTCATGCAAGTTTATGTTGGGTGGCTTAGAGTAAGGGTGGTAATGTAAGTTGTAGGTGGTTAATGGCAATGTGAAGGTGATGTGGTACATTAAACTTATGTTATTTGAGTAATGAATTTATGCCTTAATAATGGCTACTTGGAGGCCTAAATATGTCATGTTGTGTACTGATGAAATTGGCCTAAGTGTATAAGTGATTTTGGATGGCAGAAAGGATTGATAAATAGCCTCAATTGAATTCACACAGCCTAGGACACGGACATGTGCCTTGGCCGTGTGACCTTGAATGTGTGTTGACGTTATAAATAGAGAGTTACACGGGTGAATGACACAGGCGTGTCCTGAGCCACACGGGCGTGTGTCGTCACACGGCTAGCCCACACAGACGTGTAACCCTTTAAAATAAGAAAGTTTCTTAAGTGTCTCAAAAGTATTAAAGAGTTATCAGTTTAGTCCCGAATAGTTCCCAAAGTTTGTTTCGGGCCTCGTAGGCCCATTTTAGGGACTTGATGATATAGTTTGAAAAGTTTTAAATTGGAGTGAAATTTTATGGCTCAATAATGTATGGTTGGTTGTGTTATCGTCTGGTAATGCCTCGTACTCGATTTTGCTGATGAACCCGGTAAAAGGTGTTATATTTAGCGGTATCAGAGCTATGGTTTAGTCAGTTCTCAGACTACCGTAGCATGTGTAAAGAAGTCTAGCTATACATGCCATACGTGAATTGTGATATTGTGATGTCTCCCGACCCCGATGAGATTATTTTGTTAAGTAGAGATGCTTTTCAACCGAGCTACCATCGATAATATAGAAAGGGAATAAGTAAGTTCGTATAATTTACTAATTATATGGATTTGTTGAAATGGAATACAATAGATTAATGAACAGTGGAAGAATATGAGTAAAATGTTATTGTTCCAAATAAACATTATATTCCGATGAGTTAGAGTGATTCTTTACAGAAGATAAAGTGAAACTTATCTTGTAATGGGTTTATCATGATATGGTTAAAATTTATATGTGATAATATTGAACTGAATAGAACGCTAGAAACGTTCTAAAAAATTTGATTAAATGTGGTAGGAGAAAGTGTATGAGGATTTGAAGGATAAATTTGTAGTGAACATGAAAATTGAACTTGAATGAATAATCTTATTAAAGGAATATTGTGCATGACAGGATGTGATAGTAAAATACATAATTGTGAAGTGATACTAAAAGTTCAATAATTATTGTAAGAAATTAACATGGAAAAAATGAAACGAAGTGCAAGTTTACGCTATGACGAGCACTTATGTTTGCTTGGCATTTACATGATGTTATGTGAGTAACCTGTGAGATCGAGTACATGAATATGGATTGAGCGTATGAGACACTGAGTGTGTGAAAGATGGAAATAGCTATGGCTATTGAATTATGGGCACTAAGTGTGCGATATTTTATAGTTTCAACTAATTGGTTTACACTAAGTGTGTGATGATATTGTGTTAGAATGAGTTAGAATGAGTAGAAATAATATGCTTATATGAGAAGTAAAAGAAATGGTCTGAAAGTGAGTGATGGTTATGGATGAGATGCTATGAATCTAATGACGACAAAATTGATGTGATAATAGTGTCCAGTTCTTATTGGTCGTTGTTCTGCTTAACCTATAAGAAGATTATGTTGCTTCTATTATAATCGACTTTAGTGCAAATGAGTGATGTTTTCTTCCGAAATTTCTCGTCGAGGTATTCATTTTTTATATAGGGGTGGTGTTCTTAAAATTTTAGTACAATTTTATAGCTGGAATATTATTTATCTATGCAGTAGAAATGTTGATTTTATTTTGGCATCTTTGATTTTTAAAAAAATATCAAATGGTTATGGCTTCATCATAGTCTGACATTGTGATGATTGATGGGTTAAGTTGTGTGAGCCTATGCTATTGGGTATTACATTTTGTATAAGGCTATCTAATGTGGTTAATATTAGCCGTGATATAAATGTATGATGAGGTTTTATACGAGTGAGTTGCTTATTTACATGGGATAAATGATAGCATGAATATGATGTGTGGGAAATGTGATAAGTGGATGGTTATATAAGCATGTCAAGTTGAGAAAAAGATTTATGTTTTTCAGTTAAGTATTTTTGCATGACCTGGGTATAAATAATACTGAAATGTAAAATGATGGGTTATATGTTCAGACGATTAAAATCATATTGAAAAGAACTGTTCGACTAAGTGATTTAACGACAACCACTTTTATGCCTATGCTAGGAGTTCGATAATATCGTATGCTTGACGGAAAAATGTCATATGCATCCTGATCTTAATAGTTAAAAGTGCCTAATGTTACGAAAAAAGATCTGAAGTTTAAAACTTTATAAATGGATAGAGATGATGAAAGATTTCGAGAAAATTTTTGATTTATCCTTGAGGAAGCAGTTATGGTTATAGATGCCTGAATGGGACATTTTTATTATTATTTATTTTTGTGAGTACTGGTTACTCGATTGATCTTATTAATGGTGGTCTAATTCTAGAAATATTAAATGTTAAAGCAAGGTTTTCTTTGCAAAATTGAGAAACTTAGAAATGTGATAGTGAATGGTAATCTAAATAAGCTTAGAGTGAGTTTACTTCTGATATTGAATTCCAGGTCAGACATGATTCTTATTGTTGTTATTTCAAGATAAAATTTGCATGCTAACGAATCTAGAACTTATGCAGAAGTCTGGGTGTAGGGCTCAGTAGTAACATGTCTATTCATCCAAGAATAATAAAATGTACAGTTATGTGGGTAGATGTTTTGGTGATTGAGTATGTATCGCAATAATTTTTGAGTTTATGTTCAGACGTCTATTTGTTCGCAAGTAAGCCGAAATCCAATGTATTCAGAACTAATACAGTTAGTAATGGAATGGGAGTGATGATAAGATAGAGTTACCACAAGTTTCATATCGGGATTGTCATAATCTCCAAAAAGAAAGGTGTTAATTGGATTGTGGTTGATTGTTTAGCAAAAACCCGTACGATCATTTCAGTTGTGTAGAGTTCTTATTCGATAGATTACCGAGAATAGGTGTACCAGAGAGAGTAATTCATATTTTAATGATGCATTCCAGCACTATGTACTAAATTTTAAAAGTTATTGGAAAAGAGATATACGAGAGTAAATCAATTTATAATTGTGAAAAGTTAGTGAGAATGTTTCATAAGAATTGGAAACTACTTCACCTAGTAAGATTTTCAGGGACAAAAATCCCTAAAGGGGGAGAGTTGTAACAGCCTGAATTAGGGCCTAAATGGAATCGTGGTTTAGAAAACCATAAATCCGAAGTAGAAAAATTTATTGCGATTAAGTTTTAAAGTTTATAGGGTGATAGAATTATCGTGTGAAATTTTCGTTAAGGAATTTTATCGATTGGGTGTCTAATTTGGCAATTAGGATTAAATTGTCAAAGGTGAAAAATGTTTGTTCTAATTCATAAAGGTCCTTGATTGGAATGGGTTTTTTAAAGTGGAGGTCCATAAATGGCAATTAAGCCATTATTGTAACATCCCGAATTAGGGCCTAGTCAGAATAGTGGTTTTGAAACCACAAATCCGAAGTAAAAATAATTATTTTATGATTTTTATAAGGTCTATGATATGTTTATATGCTTTTGTGGAAATTTCGTGAAGAAATTTTATGTGAAAAGTGTTTAATTTGATTTTAAGGTCTAAATTAAATAAGTTGTAAAAGTTGAGTTCTAGAAGCTTTTACCATGAAATTGAATTGGATTATTAATTAGAGGTCCTTAAATAGAATTTGACCAAATTCTAAAATTTTGGACAAAAATGGATATGGAAGGGTAAAATATCAAAGTTTTAAGTGAAGGGCATTTTAGTCATTTGGCCATTTAATGAACAAAAAGACAAAATAAAAGCCAAAAGTGTTCATGCTTCTTCTTCCTTAGCCTGATGTAGTATGGGAGCCTTGGCTAGGGTTTGTTCAAGCTTTCCAAGCTCAATAGTAAGTGATTCCTAGCCTTGTTTTTAATGTTCATCGTATTTTTGAGATCCCGATAACTCAGTTTAGCTATTTTCACCATTATTTTGAGCTAGGGTTTGATTTCAAAAATTGACCCATGTTGAATAATTGTGCATTTTGATAAATTATGGTAGATTATGCATGTTTATGATTAGAGAAATGGTTTTTACTAAGTGATTTTCAGCAAAAACGTTCGAAAGGACTAAATTGTAAAAGTTATAAAATTGGTCATAAGTGTGTGAATTAGTAGGAATTGTGGACTGCCATAGTTATGAAAATGGATCGGCTAAATCCAAAATACAATAAAATTGAATAAAAATTTATTTACGAGCCTAGGGGCAAAAGCATAATTTTGATAAACTTTAGGGGTAAAAACGTAAAATTTAAAAAGTATGATTTTTAGATTAATTTGAGTAATGTGATTGTTAAATAAGTGTTATTTGATATCTTAGATCAAGAAAACACGAAATTCGAGCTTAGAACAGGGAAGAACGAGGTTATGGGCTAAGTCGAAAATAATAGTCGTTTTTGCGTTTGAGGTAAGTTGGTGTATTAATAATAGTGCAATGCTATTGTTGTATATGCTTGAAACCTTAATTAGTATGTTAATTTGATTTTTGTTGAATTAAATGTTTAAATTGCTATGTAAATGATTTAATTTAAAAATATGTCGATGATACAAGATGACATGGAAATGAATTGAAACTTTGTGTTCAAAGTGTTTTTCATGTTTATGGTTATTATGTGAAATTGTGAATTAGTCATTGTCATGAGATATGTGGTTATGTGTTTATTGACTAGTTTCCACAAGTGTGGAAAAGTCTCGATTGAACCTTAAGAATCGAATAGGATACGAGTGACATGTCACTAGGAAAACATTGATTGTGATCGATTATGTATGTGATTCCGGATGCTGGTTTAGTTTGACTACCAGTGGCTAGGTAATCCTGCATTTGTTGCAGATACCTGTCAGCTTGTGTAAGCAGCACTGAGTAGCTTTGGCTCTACCGTCAGCTTGTGTAAGCAGGCTTGTGAATAGCTCGATAGTGAGCATTTCAGTGGTAGCTTTGGCTACAATATATGTGTGGAACTTTTTTGTGCATTTTTCTGAGTATCCTTTAGAATTTCGCATGGTTCAACGGGTAGCGAAACGATATAATAAAGTGCTATAGAAAGTGATAATGACCATGTGATATGACGAAATAATGTATGAATGTGTTTTATGCTATGATGCATTTACAAGTATAAGTGTGGATATAAGTTATGAATAAGTGTAGGTATGTATATGTAAATTATGAGCACTATGTTCATTATATGATCGAACTATGGTAAGTTTGATAAGAGGTAAGTGCTACAATTTTAGCTATTACAATGAAAACATGAAAGAGTGAAAATGAAAAATAAAACAAATTTGGATAGCAGCAGTGTTGTGACTTTGAAAAATCACCAAAAATGGTGGGAATTGAATTGGAAGTTGAATTAGATATAAAATTAAAGCCTATTAAGTCTAATTTTACATAAAAAAAAAAGTAAAGTAAGTAAATGATTCTCGATTTGTGAGATATTTGTATTGTTGTGAGACAGGGTTAGATGGATTTTAGAATCCCCTGTTCTTACTTTGAAAAATCACTAAAACTTTTATAAAAAGTTTATAGTGTGTAATTTATATTCTTAAAATCCTTGATGAATCTAATTTCAAGAGAAATAAACAAGAAAGTTATTCGAATTCTGTATAATGAGATAATCGATTTTTAGTGGAGAGAGGTCAGAACTGTCGAATAGCGAAACAAGGGAAAATTTAATGAATAAACTGTACTAATTGGCCAAACCAAAAATTCTGAAAATTTTATGGCAAGAATATAGATGAGTCTAATTTCAGGGAAAATTGATGGAACTTAATTTCAAGTTTTGTAGCTTAGGATATAATTATGAGCATGATTATCATGGCTAATATTGAGCATGATTGGTGTGTTCATAAATGAAAATAATATGAGGAAAACATGGAAGAGTAAAATTTTCAATAAAATAGTTTGAAACAACAACAGTTACGTGATTTTGAAAAATCACCAAAAATGGTGGAAATTGAATTAGAGTCTAAATGAGTTATGAAATTAAATCCCATTGAGTCTATTTTTCAAATAAAAGAAACGGTGTGAGCAAATTATTTATATATTATGAGATATTTAAATTATAGTGAGACAGGGTCAAAATGGGTTCGGAAATCCCCTGTTCCAATTTTAGAAAATCATTAAAACTTTTACAAAAATAATTGTGAGATATGATTTATATTCTTGAATTTCTTAATGAGTCTACTTTCAAAAGAAACAAACGAAAATTTATTTCAAATTTTGTACGATGAGATAATTAAATTTTAGTGAAGAGGGTTTGTAACCGTAGGGTAGCAAAACAGGGGATACTTTAATGAATAAACTGTATTGATTGGCTGAACCAAAAATTCTGGAAATTTTATGGTAAGAATATATGTGAGTTTAGTTTTGGGAAAAATTAGCAGATCTCAATTTAGAGTTTCGTAGCTCCAGATAAAAATAATTTAGTGACTGTGGTGCGAGTAAACAGCTTAGGGTGGACATGGACAAGAGTAAAAAGTGGAAACTATGTGCAATTATAACTATATTTTTTTTAGAACATAATGGGAGGTTTTATTGAAGCATTTTAATGAATTAATTACTATTTACATACTTACTTACTAAGCTATAATGCTTACTCCCTTCCTTTCCTTTTTCTTATAGTGTTTCAGATGCTAGCTCAAGTTGGAGGTCACCGGAGATTCAATCACACTATCAAGCTAAGAACGGTATCAAAAGATTTCCAAGTATTTATAATTTTATGGCATGTATAAGGAACTGAATATATGTGTGTACATGTTATTGAGTTGGCCTCGAATGTTGGCCTAAGTCAATGAAAATTTTATTATTGTATAAGGCCATTTGAAATGGCTAATAATGGCTATGTTATAAGTCATATTAATGCAATACATTAATGAGTATGTTTTCATATGGGTGAATGAATTTGTATATGATATGGACTTGATAAATGTGACATGTGAATGGTCATGCAAGTTTATGTTGGGTGGCTTAAAGTAAAGTTGGTAATGTAAGTTGTAGGTGGTTAATGGCAATGTTAGGATTATGTGGTACATTAAACTTATGTTATTTGAGTAATGAATTTATGCCTCAATAGTGGCTACTTGGAGGCCTAAATATGTCATGTTGTGTACTGATGAAATTGGCCTAAGTGTATAAGTGATTTTGGATGGCAGAAAAGCTTGGTAAATAGCCTCAATTGCATCCACACGGCCTAGGACACGGACACGGCAAAAAGGCTAGTGTAAGACCATGTTTGGGACATGGCATCAGCCTCGACACATGAGAGTCAGTGTAAGACCATGTCTGGGACACGACATCAACTTTGACATGTGAGCCAATGTAAGACCATGTCTAGGACATGGCATCAGAATTGTACCCTACGTATAAGGCTTATCGAATATCTTTTCGTGTTCAAAAAGGTTCAACGAGAAATGTATAGTTTATGTTACAGCAGAAGAAGTTTTAACCATGTTGTGAGTGGTACAAGTACTTATATGAAATGTATGAGATGTGAGCTCAAACTTATGTTGTATGATTAGTAAGAGATGAAAATGAGTAAGTTGTGTTTGTAGCCATTTATGTATCATGTACAAATTGTCATATGTTGTGAGTATGTTAAAGCATGGTAAATTTTTGTCATTTATTTACATGCGACTTACTAAGCTTTATGCTTACTCCCTTTCTTTTCCATTTCTTATAGTGCCGCATAATTAGGTCGCGGATCAACGGACATCGGAGGCATCGATCACACTATCAAAGAAGCACTTGGTATAGTTAGTTTTATTATTTTGTGTATGGCATGTATAGGAACTTAGTCTTTTGTTAAGTGTCATATTGTTTTGGAGCCAAATGTGTTGGCTTGTCATAGAATTGACTCATTTTGTATAAGGCCATGGACAATGGCTAATATTCATTATTGATATATGCAAACGATATTGCTTTTCAAAAATGTGCAAATTAGAATGAATGAGCAAGTGCACTTGGGGTAGTAGCATTAATGTAGGGTTCGATTGATCATGTATGGATGTTTAATTATGATTATTGGTTGAATATTTATGCCATGTTATGTATTAATATACATTTGATCTTGTTTCAGGGTGGTAAAAGGCTTCGTAGATAGCCTTATATTGTCCACACGGGTAGACACACGGGCATGTGTCTGGGCTGTGTGTGACACACGATACGCCTCACGGGCATATGGTCAGGTCGTGTGTCCCCCGCACCTTAAGTTGGCAAAATTAAATGCCCAGTAGTAGCCACACGGGCTGAGACACGGCTGTATGTCTCAAACATGTAAAAGACACGGTCTAGCACACGGGCGTGTGTCATGATCGTGTGACCTTAAATGGTTGCTGACGTCAAAAACAGAATGTCAAGGTTTTCACACACGGGCTAAGACACGGGCGTGTCATGGCCGTGTGAAGGACACAGACGTGTGCCAGGCCGTGTGAAAACCCCTATAGGTTCTATGTTAGAAAATAAATCCACACGGGCATGGGGCACGGGCCTATCCCTAAATGCTTAGGCCGTGTAAGCCACATGTGCCTTCAACACGATAATGTTCAGAGGTCACACAGGCGTGTTGCCCTTCCATACCGGTGTGTGCCCTATTCTCAATGAAATTTTATAGTGTTTATTTTAATGCTTGGTTGAGTCTCGAATTATTTATAAAGCATGTTTTGGGCATCGTAGGCTCATGTTAGGGACTTTAAGATAAAGTTTAAAATTTTTTAAATTGAAACGAAATTTGTTGACTCGAGAATGTATGTTTGTATGTGTTTTAGTAAGGTAACGCCTTGTACCCTATCCCGGCGTCGAATATGGGTAAGGAGTGTTACAGTGGTTGGTTATTAGAGGTGCTAGTTCAGCATCTGAGTTAATCACTTCCCACAAGTCGAATGCCTGTAGGTAGGTTTTCATCTTTATCACCTAAATATGGTAGCCTTCTCTATTGAACACTGGTGGTGGAGCTGGAGAGAATCTGGATGAAGACATGGTTTTTAGACTTGAAGAATGACAGGTCCACTAAGAAATGAGCTTTAGATACCAATTGTTGGAACTAAGAACAAAGATGAATAAATGTTTGACAGAACCTTGAGCTTGAAGGCTTGTTACTTGCTGAGCAAACAAAACAGAAAAATAGTTTGAATAACAAAAATGCAAGCAAAGAAAAGAGAGAGTTTTTGGTAATGAATTCTGATAATTTCATTAACAACAATGAATGAAAGCACTGGGCCATTACATATACCAAACAAATTTGTCAATATAAGCAAATTTCACCTAAAAACTACCTAACACCACTAAATTACATTAAAACTTGCTAAATGTAATTTGTACACTTTAACAATGCTAATTTATCAGCTCAAACATCACCTAATTACATCAAATATCTTACCAACTTAGTTCAAGACTAACTAAATTACAAAACATCAACTGAACTAAGAAAATAAAATAGTAATAGAAACTTTAACTGCTACATGCATGGCTTAGGCTACTTCTCTGCACCTTGGCTGCTTCATGTGCTGCATGCAGGCCAACTTCAACACATGTCATGTTATGTCTCCTAGCAATTAATTTATCAAACTGATATGTCACCATATTTTTCTATTTCTTTTTGGCTTTTATGACGCATCGTGCATGAGTAATTCGAGCAAACATGCTTTCATGCATAGCATGTTTGACTGACTATCTAAACTACAATTAGGCAGAAAAAATAATAATATAAAATAAAACACGTACCATTTTACGTGCTTCAACTCATGATCATCGGTAAGTGCCACTCAATCTAAAAATAAGGGAAACAACATGTTGATGGAAAGTTTATATGGTGGCTAAGTTCGTTAATTAATCTTGTTTACGACACGGGGAAAAGTCGATAATATAGGTAATTGGAGTATAAAGAAAAAAAGTTTCTCCCATAAAGAAAGAGATGTGAGAAAAGTAGAGAAAAAAGAGAGGAGGCCCTTGGACAGGATCCTTAAAAGTGTATATAAAGGAACTTTGGTGGGACTCATGTAATGATGCCTATTATGTGTACGGTAATTATAGGGTACTATTGATATTGTGAGGTGTATCTCACATTTATCGAACTCTTTGCAGGCACTTAAAAAGATGATTGACAAGCAACTGAAGAAGGGCCAAAACAAGTCCGACATCACGTCGAGAAGTCTCAGAATGATGCAATGAAACTCCCATCGATGTCATGACAAGAAGAGTATAGACGTCACGATGTCACAATATTTTCCCAACTTATGCAGCCACATTTTGATAGTTCAACAAGACTTCTTTTTCCCAGTTAAACTCTAATTACTCTAAGATATTTTAGTCATATTAGGGCTTTAATATTAGCCTATTTAAAGGGTCTTTGTAACCCTGCTTTAGTGAGTTCAAAGATTATCTCTTATGTGAGATTTGATGAAGAGTTTTGGGGAGAGTTTTTGAGAGCTTTGTATTTGGGTTTTGCTTTTTGTTCTTTTAGGTTTATTTTCTCCATCTTGTACTCTTCGTTGGTTTGTCGAATTAGTGAAGTTTTTTTTGCTTGTGGTTTTTTATCCTCTTCATTGAATTTTTATCCTCTTCATTGAAATAACTTTTCCATGTAAATATTTGTGTACCCAATTTTCTTTTCTCTTTTCGTTCTTGTTCGTTGCTTATACGGGTCGATCCCTAACAAACTGGTATCAAAGCAAGGTTACGTTTCCATAATCGACTCGTTCAGGGATGGCAACAATGAATTTTAATATCGAGAAGTTTGATGGAATCATAGATTTCAGATTGTAGAAGTTTTGGATAAAGTAGAGTGTTTAAAGCAAGGTCGATTGCAAAAGGGTGACAATCAAGTGGAAGGAGTTGATTTCCTCGATGTTTTCTCTCCTGTTGTGAAGCACACATCCGTTCATGTATCCCTGGCCTGGTTGCATTATACAACCTTGATTTAAAGATTAGAAGTCTTTCGGTTTCCAAGTTTGAGAACAATTTGGGCTTGGTTAACATTCTACAAAGATCGAGTTCGGCCCATGACAAGGCCTGAAGAAAAAGGTATGGTAAATATGAGTCAAGGTAAAATTTTGTGGGGTGTGCCTCACATTTACTAGACAGTTTGCATGCACTTACCAAAGTCAGTCGGCGACGTCATGACAAGAATGTAACACCCTCAACTCGACCCGAGTTGCCATATCTAAATCTTGGGTATTACCACACAAAAACACTTAGCCAAACTCTCTAAACCATATCAGATAGCATCATATATAAGACATACTCCTTTTAATTACATTCAAGACTAAATTTCAAGAAACAAATATGTGCTTAAACATAAACTAATATAGTTTGATTATCATCTATGCACCAACCAACTTTCTGAACTATTTATTGGGCAGATACCAATATAGTTTGATTCACATACACGCCAACTGTTATATTCATAATATTCCACTTCTCTCTCACCTGATTAACTAAAGATTCTTTGAAATAATAATTAAGTCTCTCATTTACATATATATTTTCCAGCAGAACTTATCTTCAGAATTTGTTTCGTATAGATCATATCCTATTACTTACACTTATCTCAATATAGTTGTTTCTAACATTAACGATAGACGGATAAGTACACATTTGGTGAATACTTATACAGATCTGAGTACCATCAAATTATTAAACCAATCATATCTTGAATTAATACCATACAACTCATATCGATAGAGTACTTCATAAATCAATTTGGTAACATCTACAACAACACTTCCAAATCCCAAGTGTACGTGATAATCAATATTCAGATTTTATAAGATTTTAAGCGAAGTCATTATTCAATTTAAATTTGGAATATTCCAAACAACTTTGATTAAATCATACCATAACAAGTTCACATTGACGATATCTTAGGTCATACATAGTAGGAATAAATCCAATTCCAACAACCCATTTTTAGTGGTGTCAGAAATAGTGGTTTCGAGACTACGACTCCGGCGAGTGAGTTATTATTTTAATATTTATTTAATTTTTATAGGATTATACTAAGGTCGTATTAAATATTCATTAAGAAACTTTGAAGTTTAAATGGTTAATTAGTTAAAATGGATTAAATCGTAAAATGTGCAAAAGTTGGGTTCTATTAGTTAAATGAACCAAATAGCTTTGAAAAGGTAAATATATGGACTTGGATGGTAATTATACGATAATTAAGTTACTGGATGATGTTGGATTGGTTTTGGTGTAAATTAATAGTTTTTAAAAAGTTATATTAGTAACTAAATTAATGGAAATATTAAAACAAAAAGATAGAAAAATAAAATAGGTCATCTTCAACCTTTATTTTTCTTGTTTCAAACCAAAACACCATAGAAAAAGAGGAGAAGGTTTGGCCAAACTAATCTCCTATTGCATGGTATGTTTTCAATGTCTATTTTTAATGATTTTTATATTTTTTTAGCTCGTTTTAGCTTAGTCTAGCTAGCCCGGGGTTAATTCGTAGAACTGTTAAAGGTTGAGGGACTTACTATGGATGAATTTGAATGTATTTTGAGTTTAATTGATATATTATCAAACTTGGTTGTTAAATAAACTTATTTTGTTAAGTGATTTTTGGTGAATTTATGTTTAGGGATTAATTAGTTAAAATAGCAAGATTCCATGTATATTGTATGAAATGGGGAAAAATAAGGGTTAATATATGTATAAAGAAAATCGGCTAATATGGGTTTCCATTAAAAATGGTTGAATTTTAAGTTTCGAGATTAAGGACTAAATTGTAAAAAGATTAAAACATTAGGGGCAATTTTATAATTTTACAATAAGATGGGTTATAAGCTAGAATTTATGATATTAAGTTGTTGGCATGATTTAATTGAATGAAATTTTTATTTAGATCAAGAAAAAAATCAACCGGATTTGAATTAAAGTCTCAAATTAACTTTCTATTTAGTTGTAACAATCGTGGTGATTAAGGTAAGTTCGTATAGAGATTAAAATTTTTCATTTGATGTTTTGAATTGAGTTTACTTATTGTAATATATGATAATATGATGGAATGTTGATGGTTAATCAACCCTGTTTGAATCATAAGAATTCTTAGGATACAAATGACATGTCATTAGGGATTTCATGTTTCGGGTGCTGGTCTTGAATGTCCTACCGATGGCTGATGTCTTGCATTTGTTATGGATTCTCTACAGCTCATGTGAGCAACATCATGTAGCTAACATTTCGACCAACAACTCGTGTGAGTAGGCCCATTTCACAGCTCATGTGAGCACTATTATTGAAAAGGAAAGGCTATAGTTATATGAAAAGGTACACTATGCATGAGCATTCTCGGGTATCCAATGTAATTTTAAATAGTTCAACGGGTAAGCAAATGTTAATGGATTGACATGTACACTAATTGATAGTTGTTCATAACCTTATAAAAAGGTGAAGTTGATGAATGCAAATGAATTGAAATAGGACTAATTAAGTATGTGATGAATGATATGTACATGGAAATTCACTATGATATGGTTGACTTATATGTATTATGTATGAACTTGCTAACTTGTGAGTTTGGTGGTGTATATTGGATTTCATTAAGCTTATGAGCATGGTAATAATGTTACGCATAATTTATAAATTGAGTTTAAGAAGGGTAAGTTTATGTTTGAGTTAATATGAACTTACTAAGCACTAGTTGCTTCCATAGTTATTTTCCTCCATTTCGCAAATTTTCGGAAGCTCAATCGGTTGCAAGCTTGTTGGAGTTCTATCATACTATCCAACAATCACTTCGGTAGTTTTTGAATTATTTTGGCTAAGGTTATAAATGGCATGTATAAGACTTTTTATAATGGAAGTTTTTGAGTATGTTAATGATCAGATTGGTATGAGTATGTCTTCTATGTATACATTTTATTTGTGTGGACTTATGATGTTTTGGCAAGTTTATGCCCTTTGGCTAATTTTAAGTACTTTGTAATATATGGTGTGATTGGTATGTTTATTACGAAAGGTGAATGGTTTTTCAATTGATGTCATTAGATAGCTAAATTGACTATGTTTTGTGCTTGAGATGTAGCATTATAGCTTTGTTTTGATTGAATTTGTTTTGGTATAAATGAGGTGCCTTTGAATGGAATATTGGTTAGGAGAAATAGGTTGATTGAATTGGTATGTTTATATGTGTTTGAACTGTGTTTAGGTCTATTGAATGTATGCACAAAAGAAGTAGATTGTTGGGCAAGTTTTGAACTTAAAATGGCTTGTTTTAGAGACAAATTATGGAGCACACGAGCTGTTACAAAGCCTGGCTACATGGTCGTGTGTCACTTATTATTTTAGGTGTGAGTATCACACGTCCCAAGACACCACCATGTGTAGCAAGCCAGAGAGTTACATGGTTTGGCACACAGCCTACAACACTACCGTGTGACCCAAGTCAGTGAGTTACACGGTTTAAGACATGGGCCAGAACACGACTGTATGTCACATTATTCAAATACCTTACGGTTTGGGCTATATTACGCGGCCGTGTGACCCTTGTTTCAAAAATTTTAACTTTTTCTCAAATTTTTTGCATTGTTTTAAATTAGTCCCAGATTGATCTCGAACTATTCTTAGGGCCATAAAGGCTCGATTTAAGGTCCAATGTGTATGTTTGCTATGTTTGTAATAAGTTTTAAGTAATTAATATTAAACGACATTATTGGTATGGTTTGGAGTTAATTATTCTGATTGGTACAGCAATGTTTCATAATCCTAATCTAGCGACGGAGACGGGTTAAGGGTGTTACAAATACCTTCTCTATCACACAGATACATAGTTCTTTTCAATAGCATTCTTAGAACTTATTCATTTATTTTACTGATCTTAGTCGACTATAATTCTAAGTGTATCAATACTTTATCTAACCATACTACATATAAAACTGACAGACTTTATTCATAATTTGTCACAAAAATGAATACACAAATCTTACCATATATATATGACAGATCATGCCACAAGGGCCAAACAAAATATACTATAAATGCTTCATGCAGAATATGCCATAGAGGTGTCATACAGAATCTCGTGTTTACTGTCTCGGTGGACTTCCACATAAATTCACATATCGTGATCTGCCACTTCGATTCATACATCATCATTGGCTACACTATGAACATATATACAATTATATCACATCATGCCATGAGCCTTAACCACATAATCTTACACACATTTATATATCATGTTTTGCCATTTCAGTTTCATTTTACTAAAAGCTACACCATGAATGGTTCCTAATCATACCAAGCCACCATGGACCTCTATTCAATGGTCTTACACTCATTTTCAAACGGTGACATGTCAATCTGGTTAGCATTAAAACGTCTCTACCAAAGGCTTCACAATAAAACTTCAGCTCATCATTCACTTACCCAAATGATAAACTCTTTACTAGCTCGTCAATCTCGTATACCAGACCTTACCTGTCTACTATCAAACATCATTCACTCAATTGAACTTTATATATTTTATTATAACATATCTTTCATCTTTACCAGTTTTTGTAAACTTCGTTATCACTCTATTTTTGTATGTTTATAAATAGTTTTCTTATTTGAATAGTTCATATAAAAGAGTCAAGTTGAAGACTCACCTTAACTCACCTAAACTGTATTTCTAAACTCCCTACTTGAACATCCAACACGATTCAATGGCCACAATTGCTTACAGAACATAATTTACCATTACAACTCATTCTCACACTATTTGTAATTATCTCATATGTTAACAATCTTCATGCAAAAAATCTTATACTTATAGTCTTACTGTTCACATACTTCTTATATGTTTAACCAAAATCTAACATGCAAAACAATCATACTTACCCGAAGATGGGATAACAACTGATTAATTCCAGATTCTTAGCATCTAACTTAGAAAGAAGGAATTACCATTGGTTTATGAAAAAGAATCAAAGAACAACATTTTCTGAGAGAAGAATAATAACCCCTTTTTAGAACCATTTCACACATATACATACAACTCAGCCCATTTAGTGGAACTTAACAAGTGTCAGCTGTGTTAGAAGTTTCCTTCTTAATGGTCTACAGTTACCGAGAAAAACATAAATGAGTACCATGCAATCACAATTATCAGATTAGGCTATTCGGTTGATTTCTAACCAAATTACTTATAACATAACTAGCACAATACTCCAGACAAACAAGGTGTACTATACGTTTGGCGAAAACTCACACATACATACATTTTTATCACGCATCATAGGCTTCTTCTTAATACATCATAATATCATGAAATAAAATCTTTACTTACTTACGTGGCGATTACTATATGGCTACAAGTATATGCCACAATAAACAATTAGGCAAATTACTCTTCGCTAGTCAGTACTATACACCAAAATCTTAAACCCGCCAAACCTGGGGTATTACAAAGAAGCTTCCTAACGTTGCGATGATGGACGGCATCATGATGACACGAATGAGGACGTAGCAACATGGCAACATGTTTCCCTGTTTAAAGAGGCCTTATATTTTTGATAAGGCAATTAAATATGTCCTTATATCCCTATTTTGATAAGGCAATTAAATATGTAGTACTACATGGCTTTTCTTTTGGGGGCAACAAGATGTAGTTGTAGATGTGTTTGGGTGAGAGTTTTCATGGTAACTATGGAGAGAATTTTGTACCCCTTTTTTTAGAGAACTCTATGAGAGTTAGGGCTTTGTTTTTAAGGTTTGGGTTTGTACATTTAATACATTTAGGTTTATTGTCTCCATATTGTACTCTCATTTATTTACTCATTTAGTGAAAAGCCGAAGCCTCCTTTGCCCGTGGTTTTTATCCTCTTTCGAGGAGTTTTCCACGTAAAATTTGTGTTTGATTTTCCCTACCTTTTTAATTTTTTTGTTTATATGAGTCAATCCCCAACAGGTTCAATGCAACCAAAAGTTCTTCTCTAAACCTCTAAAAGATCATATTTATAAAGTTTATTTGACCTAAGTTAGGGCTACAACACTTGCTTGGACTTCAATCCTTGAAAAAGACAAAAATAGCCTTGAATCTGAAGTCAAAATAGTAAGAAAATCCATGTCACACAAGCGTTGGCGTTGCAGCTCGGGCTTCTGGTGCTAGGGCTCCATGGTTTTGAGTCGCAGCCCACTCATCCTTCTTATGTTCTTCACGTTTTGCTTGTTTTTGCCCATTCATTTCAATTTCATTGGTTCTCAAACCAACATCCCAAGTTCATATGCACCTAATTAAAGTCATGAAACACCAAATTAATTAATAATTACTAAATCATATAGAATTAAAATAAAAGTGCTAATGTATGCAAATGTGACACTAAACATGCAAATGAAGCTAAAACATGATATTTCACTTGAAGAGCAATGAAAAGCAAAGCAATAAGACCAAAATATATAAATTATGAACACTTATCAAGTCCTCAATAATGCAAGATATACGCAGCAGGACCTTGTTGTGCAATTTTTTGTGTGGGCTAGACATTATAAATCAACAGAAATGAAGGATTCAAGAATTTTAGAAAGAAAATAGATGCGACGAGGCTAACATCTACCAAGAGAGGGGGAGGGCTAAATTAAATACGGATGGTGCTGCAGGGAAAATGCGCAAGCAGCTTGGGGTAGCCTTTTACGAGATGCTAATGGTAATTGGTTGGTTTTACTATATGTGTTGGTGTTTCTTCTATCTCGCAAGCTGAATTGTTGGGTATTATTCACGGCTTAAATGTGGCTTGGTCTTTTGAACTAAGAAAGGTCAAGGTTGATTATGATGATGTTGAACCCATTTTCGCAGTGACCAATAGTTTGGCTTTAGTGTGTCAAATTTATCAACTTTGTAAATAAGCGTGGCAATTGACTTTCAAGCATGTTTTTAGAGAAGCAAATATTGTGACTGATTTTATGGCGAAGGTTGAAACAAGATCCTTACAAGGGCTGATGGTTTTCAAAGATATCCTCCTCGAGGGATTGAAGCTTTATTATTGAAGGACTATGATTTGGTATATTTTCTCTTTAACCCAAAGAAAAACATCTATACTGGGTCAAGCACATACACTTTAGGTACCTCATCAACTTGACTCCAAACCCCAATAATACACTTTAACCATTGTGACAGATTTGTATTTCGGATCCCCCCATACATAAAATCAATAGCAAAGATTAAACCGGCAATTAAAATATGTTAAAATACATTATTTTCAGCAGTTAAATTTTTAATTTAATCATTCATTTATTTTTAAATTTCTTTTAAAATTGAATTTTTTTTAAATATTATAAAATTATTGAAAATATAAACACCCTTATAATAAAATTTATTATTTTTAAATCTCTTTTTAACTAAGTTGGTGTTTAATTTACTACCGATAAGCAGTGTATATATATGCTGTGAATTTATGGTAAGGCACACATTCTTCCCCCCATCACCCGCACTGATTCAGTTGCGTGAGGCTTGAAAATCTATTTTGTTTAAGAAAGGGTTGGCTTAAAGTTGCCGAGATCAAACTTTGGGCTTGAATGGATTCTGTATGAACCAAGGGTGACCCAATATATAATATTTGTAGTGGTTTTCCACGTTAGCCCAATGCGCAATGTTCTCTGCTCATTTTTACATAATTCTTGGTTCAAGAAGGAAAGAAATAGGAGTGTATAAACTTGTATCAACATAAATGGCTAAGTCAAGAAATTGGACTGCAGCTTTAGGATACCCTACAGTTTTACGCTTTTTATGATATTAAGTAGAAGGTACAAGATTTTTTACTTACCAGTTCTGCAGATTTCGTTTTGTCTGAAAGAAGGTGCAGTATGATCTGGAGGAATCAAAGAAGAATCATTCTTTCTCCATTGGGTTTTAAAAAAAGTCGGTTTCTAAATTAAGCATTTGGGTGGCACAACACTCAAGCACTGACAGTTCTAAAAGACTGAACCCTTGTTATGACGAAAACAATCATCAAGCAAGATCTGTTTGCAGCAAGTCTCCCACCGAGCTTTTGTTAAATGGTGGGTTTCTAGATTAATGTCAGGATACAAGGGATGGTCGAACTTTTATCCCTTTTCATCATTGGAAATTAGCTTCAAAGATGGTTTATAGTAATTAGGAGGGAAAAGCCAACTTCCACATGCGGCATGCCAGCCCTCGCTGTATGTATGGTCCAGTCACCAGTGATTTTATGAACAAGCAATGGCTAAAAGCTAGAAGATAAAAAAAAAAAAAAGTAAAAGTAAAAGGGTCGATAGAAAATTTGGTTCTCCAACTGGACCACTTTTAACTTTTTAATATTGAAAGGAAAACAATTAACGATATGATGATTATCTTTTACTTCTGTCACCCACAATAGGCCAGGCCAATCTTTAGTGGCTTGATGACATGTTATTTTCAACCCAAAAAACTTAACACATCACTACTTTTAAACGTCTGCAATTCCTTATCAGTATATATACTACAAAAAATTTGGGTTTCATTTATTTTAACTTTAATTTTAAATATTGAAAATTGATATAAATGTTCTGGCATGATAACTTGATATTAATCAATCAAGCCGCTAGCATTTATATAATGGTGTTAGTCCTTGGAGAGTATTTTGATTGATGAAATACAAATTTAAATAGCCGACGCACGGTTAATATATTAACCCAAAGTAAAATCTCAAATGGCAACAACCAATGGATCATATTTTACTAGAATGAGATATTTTTTAGTCTTTTTCCTAGACAACAAGTTTAATTTTGAACAGAAATATAGTGCAGGACCCAACATGGATTTTGCATCAGACACGTGAAGGATAGGAAAAGAGTTCCGTCGAACCGAATGGCAATGGCAAGGGCAATGGCATGCAACATGGGGGGTTCAAATCAAGGGCCCCTCCAACTGATGGGGAAGTAGCTAACTGCAGCATTGGAAAAGTTTGGTAAGATGAACTCAAAGCAATGGTATCAAGTTATAACTTTAATGTACTACCATGAGTTGGATTGTAATAGCACTAGATTAGGGAGCATATGTTTGGCTACTTAATATCATGTTCAATATACAATAATTAACCACTTATAGGAAAACATTTCCATCAACCAGATTGGCATTGTATTTGCTGGCACCCGACATGGGTTCAAATCATGGGCCCTTTCCATCTGTATGGGAAGTAGCTAGCTAGCAGCAATATTGAAAATGTTTTGCTAAGATGAAATCTAGCCAAGCCAGCATAGGATCTCAGGTTATGTTTAGATGTCAAATTAAACTATCACCTTGTCATTACTAGGTTGCAATCCTAACAAGGGAGCTACTAGTAGGAACTTTTTTATGGAGTCTTGGTCAAGCTGTACACGAAAAACATACCAACCATTCACGAGAAAAAATTGGACTTAGGGCTTCAAGAATTCATTACGGCCCCAATGAAACATCTTTTTCTCTATCTAGAAAACAAGGGTCCTAAAAAGATAGTCTCGAAAATCATGAATTGAAGGCAAAGAAGAAAGGTGTTTACTTAATTTTTTGCAAAGGTCAAAAAGATCCAATTCCCCAAAAAGAGTGTTCTTTAAGGGGCACCGTTTTCATACTACTGCTTTTTCAGCAAGATGAAGGACAAAATAATTCAGGAAAAAAAAAAGGATAGATATATTCAAACTATAGAAAGGAAAACTCTCAAGGTACAAAGCACATATACAAGTAATATTAAAAAAAAAAAAGCTAACATTTGTTTCCTAGATTCCTAGCTAACCGGGATATTAATACAACAAAATAACTTTCACTGCACAAAGCATTGAGAGAAGTACTCCATGGATAATCTTTTGAATGAGCTTGTGAACAGTCATGTGATTATTACTGAATGTAGTGGATGATGAATGCTGGGGTGACAAGCTACTGGATACGTGTTACCTAAGGCCCTGATATAGGCCTAGATAAACTCATCTCATGTCTGCCAAACTTCTAATCAACTGTTTCTTTGCTGTGTTCTGTTGCTCAGCTTCCATGGACCATGAATAAAGAAGCCAGAGCAAAAAATGGAAAAGGTATGATGGGAAATGTAAACAATAATAAAACTTTACACCTCGTTTTGATCACTAATTCCCTAAAATGTACAGATGAAGCACCAACATATGTAAAAGCTCCCTTCCTTCAAATGATAGTTACTTGTTAATTAGACCATGTGCTTTACTGCACAAAGCTCCTTTAGTTAACCCTGTTGTAAGTAAAACAAAATGCTGCAAGTGAATTAGCACACATCTCAATCCCATGAGGGAGCAGTGGCAGACTAGTAGCTGCTGAAAACCCAGGATTTGAAAGAAGAAAGCATTTGATAGATGGAACATTAAGGGGGGGTGTTGTTTTAACTAAATTTCAACACTCAATAGTGACATCTTGATTATCAAATTTAGGGTTTCAGATAAGATGTCATGACGAAACCAGGCCATGTGGGTATTGTTTAATCAGACCCATGTCTGTGCCCACACTTCCATTGGCAAACCTATTGCTTACAAAAGCTGTCATTTTCCTATGCTAACTCTTCAAGACATGTATTTACAGTGAAAGCTCCATTATTCATTTCAATGAAACTAAAATAGAATAAACAATATAGCTGGCATATTCAAAATTATTACTGCATCATAATAAATTCAAGGCTTAATACACTTCATTCACCATGCAAAGCAGATAAGAGATAATACAGATTTAATCAGCTTATACAAGAGTGAAGGATATTTATCATCTTAGAATTGACTTGGTAACTCCTCATGCCAAGGACCTCTATTTCATGGGACTTTGAAACTGTTAAAGAAAGGGCAAGTCTTTATTTTTCCCTCATCTTTGGTTCTTTACGAAGGTCAAGCTTCGTTTAAAAAAAGGATTGATTATGAGGGAAGAGCCTAGGTCTTGAAACCCTAGAGAGATGGTAAAAGAAGAGAGAATGTTTACCAAAAGTTCAAAGCCGGATCTGAAAACAGCAGAAACAGACAGATCAGAGAACAGGAAGCCGTCATAGGAAAGATCTGCCTAATGATAAATCAGAAATATAAGTGTTTGGACTGACAAGAACATCATAGCATCAAAGAAAAAGAAAAAACAAAAAAAGAGTAATGATGAAACCTTTTACACAGATGATGAACAAAAATTGGTCAAAACTCTTCATCATTACACCAATCTGCACATAACTAACAGTTTTAATTGCTCTAGAAACAAGATACCAAATGATTTAGAACAGCCAAATTTTCCCAAAAGAGGAAACAAGAAAAAGAAGATAAAGGACCCAAAATAATCATTGAAACAGAAGACCCAAACCTTTCCATGCTGCAGCTCCGTGATCTAGAATCTAGACTTGTTTAGGCAGTCGGCAGTCCCATATAGGAGCAAGCATTAGGGGGAATGAAGCCTGGTCCGACGACCTTGTACAGCCTCAATCCATTACAGCAATAATCAGATCCATAAATGAATTGTAATGCAAGAAATGGATTAAAAACAAGTGTCCTCGAGCCAGACAACATTCCCCTCAAATTGGTTACTCCGCTCAGGACATCTCAATTAAGACCATCTTGAAAGAGGCTCTTTTTCTCATGAATTATGTATGTGTCTCCCTGATTCTCTTATCTCTTTACCCCCCAAGAGTCTCGCCTGTGTTCAAGGGGGACTGAAAGAGAGAGAGAGAGAGAGAGAGAGAGAGGGGGGGGTTTAGGTGGATGATCATGAGATGATGAAGAGAAGGATATGGGTGAAGAGGGGTTTTTAAGATGAGTAAAAAGAGGGGAAAGCCAACGTTAAAAAAGACAAAACATAGCTGCAGACTCGACCCTACCAGCTGTTCTCTCAGTTCCAGAAATAACCACGACCCCATGCACTCTCATCTCTCTCTAACCTTCTACTTCTCTCTCTACTTTGGGTGTTATACGTATTTATCCAGAAAACAAAAAAAAAAAACTTTATCGACCGTTTGATTCTCTTGATTATAAGATGATAAAAACTCCTCGTACAAGCAAAGTTGACTGAGAAATGGAGCAAAACACACCATTTGATGATGGTTGATGCTGTCATCAAACATTTTTTTTTTTTTAAAAACTACCGAGATTATACTGTCTTTTCGTTTATGTAGCCTAGAAATCCAGACCCCTTAAGAGCCGTAGGATTTATGAGATATTTTATTTTTGTAGAATGATGTTAAATAAGAGTGTACTGGCATAAAATATAATGATGCATAAATAATTGAATGGAAAAGGAATCAAAGTAAAGGATGGCCTAAAAGTGAGTCAGAGGAGTGGTTGAGTTATTGAGCTGCCCGATAATGGCAAACACATTTAATTTCTCATACTTTTTAGCATTGAGAAGAGTTTTTTTATATTTTATTTCTCATAATAAAATGCTATACATTTATTAAATATATTATATTTTTGTTTTTTCATGAAAGAGGGACCCTCGTCTGGCGTGTCACTTTTGGGAATGGCGAAGAATTCGAGGCGATATGACCGACAGATAGGGTCAGGGTCCACGCTCTCTCTCTCTCTCTCTCTCACCTTTGCTGCCTTTTTTACCCATCCCAACTATTTGGCTGACCCAAGGTCAATGCGACTACGTTTTCACTCTGCTTTTCTAATTTAATTTTTGATTATTCCCTCAGCCTCAGCTAACCTTAATTAATCACCATTCCAAATCAAATAAACCAGACTCGTCGGTGAGCAAGAGTTGCATATTCATGTGATATATCATTGAAACCAACAAAATGGAATTGACAACACCAATGCATGTCTTCCCTCTGCGAAATGGTATACCCTTTGAGACCTCCAATTGGGAGCAATTTGTCATTCCGCTGCACCTTGCTGTCCCAATATCAGTCTATTCTATACTAACAACAACCGATGGACATTGTCTCAAAATAATTAACCTTGCCCATTAATATAAAGATCTAAAACGTTATGATATCTTTGGATTCTTTGAAATGATACATTAATGTGTTTGTGTCAGGATAGAGACTTAGCAAAATAAGTATCATTCTGCAATACATGTAGCTCCTCAAATTAATGATTCGGTTTCTCTTTTCCATCTAATTTTGCCACTAGTGCCTTTTTAGGCTACATTTTTCTCTATTTGTCCGATTTAACAATTAATCCAATAATGTTATTCAAATTTAAATTATCTCATTCAGAATGCAATGTATTTTACCATTTTACCTAATACTATGATAAAAAAATATAATATACGAGAGCACCCACAAATGACATTTATGTATAACAGGGATAGAGCCAAGGAAGGCATGCAAGGGCCCTAGCCCCCTAGATAACAAATTATCAATTGAGTCTTTTGAAATTTTTAAATTTATAAGTTAGTTTGGTGGTAAAAATATATTCTGCCCTCCCCAAAGATGGAAAAAATTCAATTTAATCCTTTTAAAACTCTAAACTATCAAGCATATACAAAGAAAAATTATACTTTGACCCTTTTAAATTTTATAATTTAATCTCCTAAAAGATAAACGTCTAGTTTTATCCTAATCATAGTAAAACTCGAACCTATATGCTTAAAATCTTAGGACTTTTGCTTTTTCCACTTCCCTTTTATGATAGCATTGATTCTCTTTTAGTACTATATATGTTTGTGGTTCATGATTGCTTTTTTTAATAATATCGTTTTAAAGGTTGTAATTATGAAGTTGTTGGTTAATAGTACTGGTAACTTAGGCAAAAATGGGAAAATTACGAGAAAAGATGCTTCCCTCTTCCAAGGTTTTTAAATCTAAACTGATTAATGAATAGATAAATATATGAAAATCTTACTTAGGGGAATGTCCAAAACATTAATTAACCACAAAGTTGCAGGCATTGTTTTGCTCATACAGCTGAACCAATTAATAAATAATTGATGGGTTGGGAAATTTGTTTTATTTCTGGCCAATCGATTTCAAACTATGGAAGGTGAAAGAGCTGAGAGGGAAAACGGTGGTGGTGTACATAGAAAGTTATTGTCATTACGTTCATATACTGCAAACTTGCTGCTGCTACTCCATTTACTGTTGGGTGTTCCCCTTTGCAGAGTTTTATGGAACGCTGCTCCTACAATTAATAATCACGTAATTGTGGAATATCTAGCTGGCAAACATGACAGTGTATTGCTTCTTTGTACATCTCCAAATGTCAATTAAATTCCACCATTCATTCAGAATTAACTAACTCATCATGCACTACTCATAGCTAATATAATAAATTCAACAAATCTATGGGGGAAGAGAAAAGAACAGTAAAGAGTATGATATTTAGGGTTTTAATAAATGTAATGTGTAACTAAACAAGCTAAGAACACCCGTAATTACTAAGTAGAAATGTGGTTGCCCGGAAGATGTGCTGCCATGCTGTATATCTTCCACAGCAAAGGCTCCACCATTGTCGCTCTTTTCTCAACTGTACATCAGAGTGACAAACGGAGAGGACGATACTGGCTCCAGATTTCAACGCTTTCACAGTCTTGAAAATTGTGTCAAAGCAGAGAGAGAGCAAGTGGGAAAGAAACAAACACGTAAATGTCAAATCCTGCATCTCCAGCCCAGGTTGTCGAGTCTTCAATTATATAATAATCATAATATTATTATTATTAATGCATGAACCCTTCATTTCAAAACCAAACAAAATTTAATAATTTAATAAGGGGATTCAAAGCAAGGTACCCTTCCTTCCCTTAAGCTTAGGCTTTGATTTTTTTTTTTCCTAGTTTCTATCAACACACTACCAAGCCTACCTGGCTGGCTGGTTTAACATGGTCATTGTTCACTCTTCTCCATATGCATAGTCACGTGCTAATGCACTCTTTCTTTTTTCTCTTTCTCTTTCAAAGGTCTACGCCATTTGAGAGAAAAAGGCGAAGAGTGGAGGAGCAGTTGAAAAAGAGTGGTAAAGGTGCAAACAAAGTTTTGGAGCTTTTCGCTACTCCAAGTCAATTTGGTGTCTGAATCGAGAAAAAAGGGAGATACTCTATAAAGCAAAAACCAACGTACAAATCAAAGGGAGGGAGGGGCTTACGTTACGTAGGTTCCATCTGTTTATTTGTATAAAATTTTCGTTTCTCTTGTGTTGACACGCCCACGGTCTTCTTGCTCCCATCCCCATTAAACCATCAAGAAGATATGTATCTTTCCTCGTTTTAATTAAAATGATTGTACTAAGTTTTTTTTTTTTTTTTTACAATTACAATCTCGCCCAAGACCCTAATTAAACTACTTCCCCTATAGCCAGTAGCATTGTAATTAGTGAACGTTGTAAGTACATTAAAGACCTCTCTGTTTGTTTTGTTTTGTTTTCTTCTCTTTATTTTCTTCTCCTGCCCTGCCCTGCCCTGCCCACTGCACTGCTCTGCTCTGCACTTACCGGCATCCATCCAGCTCGTGAAGTCATGATCCTTTAGCCATCGTGTTTATCCTACTGCTTCCCTTCCTCTTGAATCATCTAATACTAATCCTATTCAAATTAGATTATTTATATCTGTTGGTTCTAATTCACAACTTATGAAGCAAAAGCAGTCTAAACTAATACCTATTAACCAGCTACAAGTATGAGATGCTTTCTCTTTTATTTATTTTGTAGCCCAGTTTGATGTGACCCATTGGATCCATAAGTTTCAACCCAAAAACATTCATAAATTTGAGCCACTTCTAGAAACTAAATGCCAAGCACCCTTGCCTTGCGCAGAGGTGAATGTAAAGAAAAGAAAATGCTTTGGACGAAATTTGTGGTTGTTAAATAATGTAGCTTTACAGAATTGGCATATGTGCATGAGAATAAAGGTAGATAAAAGACATGGTCTTGTTCTGTTGATGACATGAGCTACCAAATTGACCAGTGCCATTGCTCCACTGCATGCATTTAATGCCAGGTTGCTCTCTCTCTCTTCTTTCCCTTTCAGTTGTCCTTTTCGTTTTTTTAATTTTAATTGGTGTGAGATTTTATTAAACTAATAAAAAGATTGCCAAATTTATAGATTTTTTTTTCTTTTCGAAAGTGTCTGATTAGTAAGTACTTGATTGGTAGGAATAAAAACTAGAAATTGTTGATGCAGTTTAGTATCAAACATGCATCTATGGACTCTAATTATAGATCTAAATCCAATCAAACTCTCGAGTATTGCAGCCTCATTACAGTACTTTTGGTGTCAACTTTTTTTAGAGTAAAACCTAGTCAAAGATGTTGTGAAATATTTGAGAGTGAATCTCTCAGTTTGATCTTTATATTTCTATTCTCATTTTTAAATTTATTAGTTTTCAACTTAACGTGAATTCTTGAGTAATTTATTTCTTGTGGAATGTTGAATCCTCTTAAATTAAAAATTAAAGGAGTGTCATAAGGGATTTACTTATCTATATATGTACCCTTCCATTTGATCTCTTAGGTCCTGTGGTACCTCGTCGATTATACCATGATGCCCTTAACTTAAAGCCTAAGCCTATATGCGATGTATAGACTCCTGCAACCATGACATATTTGTTTCCTTGAACATAATTTCATTTCTTTCTAAAAGAACTAAAAGAAATGAGAACGGTTAATTCCAAAAAAAAAAAAAGAAGAAGTCTTTTTTTCACGAGGTACAACTCAAAATTCCTAATTATTTATTTTTACTGACTCAACTATAGACCAATTCCTTTTTTATTTGGGAGTATTGAATACGTCCATAATTCTAAGCTTCATATTACTCTTCCCAAGAGACATGTTAAATTCAGGGCATCCCAATTTGATTGAATGGGATGACAGTTTCTCATTCCTAATCTATAAAATAATAATTCCGATCAAATCACTCATCGTAGTATACTAGAGTAAATATTTAATAATATATATTATTTTTTTATTTAATAATTATATAATTGAAGAATAAGAAATTAATATATATATATATATATAAAATTAAATATTTTAAATCACAATTCAGTATAAATATAATAATATATTGATATATGAAAAACATTATCCTTCCAATTTTACTTTGATTTTGAGTAAATCATCTTTTGCTAACATAAATATCTTAAAAATTAACTTAAAATAAATATATATTAGAGTTTGATTTAAGTTATATACAAAATAAAATTAATTCTGTTTTTAAATGTATTATCAATCAAATTAACAATTAATTTTTTTAGTTTTAAAATTAAAAACTAATTTCTTTAAAATTTACATTCTAAATATATCTTATAATTTAAAATCAAATAAAAATTTTATTAATTAAAAATAAATTCAAATAGAATCAAAATATTATGAATAAAGTGAGACAACTATTGAGTTTATACCACATAATAATACTATGTAATAAATTAAATTTCACCACTGAAACGTTTTACGTAAAAACTACTTAAATCGAACATGATTAGTTTAAAATTGTAAAACATATGAGAATCCTTATAATTATAGCAAAAGAAATATTTTATTCAAATATTAAAAAAAGTAAAATGTTAACATTTTCGTTCAATTTACTCCAAACAATTTATTCAAATATTAAAAATGTAAAATGTTTAAAAAATATTTTATTCAAAATTCTCCAAATAATTTCCACTATTACACTGAATGAATTTACCCTTCAATTCCACGCCATCATTTACAACTACAGGTGTACATAGTTCACTACGTCAAAAATACCCTAATACGACAGTTATGGGGCAACACTTTCCTAAGTGTTGGGATAGACTGGCCAAAATACGCTTTCGGCAACTATTTCATAAGTGTTGGGATATGCAAGCCTAAAGCAACGCTTTTATAAGAGTTGGCAAAAGTCTAGTCCTAAGACGACACTTTTGGGGCAAGTGTTGGGATAGACTGGGCTTTAGCCAACTCTTTGTACAAGGGTTGGGATATGCATGCCTAAAGCAACACTTAAATAAGAGTTGCCTTTGTCTAATCCTAAGACGACACTTTTGGGGCAACACTTTCCTAAGGGTTGGGATATGTATACCTAAAGCAACGCTTAAATAAAAGTTGCCTTTGTCTAGTCCTAAGATGACACTTTTTGGGCAACACTTTCCTAAGGGTTGGGATATGTATGCCTAAAGCAACGCTTGAATAAGAGTTGGTTTTTGTGTAGTCTTAAGACGACACTTTTTTGGCGACATTTTCCTAAGTGTTGGGATAGACTATGCTTTGGCCAACTCTTTGTATAAGGGTTGCGATATGTATGCCTAAGGCAACGCTTGAATAAAAGGTGGCTTTTGTGTAGTCCTAAGACGACACTTTTGTGGCGACACTTTCCTAAGTGTTGGTATAGACTATGCTTTGGCCAACTCTTTGTATAAGGGTTGCGATATGTATGCCTAAGACAACACTTGAATAAGAGTTAGCTTTTGTGTTGTCCTAAGACGACACTTTTGTGGCGACACTTTTCTAAGTGTTAGGATAGACTATGCTTTAGCCAACTCTTTGTATAAGGGTTGGGATATGTATGCCTAAGGCAACGCTTGAATAAGAGTTGCCTTTTGTGTAGTCCTAAGACGACACTTTTGTGGCGACACTTTCCTAAGTGTTGCGATAGACTACGCTTTAGCCAACTCTTTGTATAAGGGTTGGGATATGTATGCCTAAGACAACGCTTGAATAAGAGTTGACTTTTGTCTAGTCCTAAGACGACAATTTTGGGGTGACACTTTCCTAAGTGTTGGGATAGACTTGTCAGCATATGCCTAATGGGTTTAAGGTGTTTACGGTTTAGGGTTTATAGTTTAGTGTTTAGTGTTTAGGGTTTAGGGTTTAATAGTTGGCTTTGTCCAATAATATGTCTAAGGCATCACTTTGGCAAATTAATTTATGTAATAAATATATTCATAAATGATTGACACTAAAAAAATGTTTTGATTGAAATATTTAAATAAAAATATTAAAGATTATATAGATATTAAGTTCGCGAATATTATTTTAATTTGTTAGTAGGCTAGAAAGAATTTGTTATTTTGTAAAATAATCGTGTTGATATATGTTAGCTAGCCATCTAATGTATAGTATTTATTTTGAGGAAATATATATTATTGTTATTATATATTGATTTATTTCTTTGGTTAAAAAGATAAAAAATTAGGGCAAGAAAAGAATATATTTGTTATTCTCTTTGGATGGAACGTTAATATGCATTAATGGAATTTTATAAAAATGATCGAAATGTTACATAAATTCTGAGCTTTTGATAAATGTTTTCTCTTTGAAGCAACAATGCCAAGCTTGACACAATAAATGCCAAGCTAAATCCCCCAAATCATTCATCTTCTGTTTATTAAAAATTAATAAATTTTATAATGATATAAGCGATTAATATCAGATTTTTTTTAATATGAACTGTATTGCGATATAAGTTTAACTTAAAGGTTTCGTTGTTAGCTTCTATATTTAGGGTTTAGGGTTTAGGATTTTATGGTCTCGAGGTTTAAGGTTTGTGGTTTAAGGCTTAGGGTTTTGATAAAAAACGTCACAGAAAATTATTTTATTTTAAATTAAACGGCACCGTTTTGCCCCTGGTATTCTCACCCATCATCCAAGTGTCTATCATGTATTATTTTCGACACGTAGACAAAACTTGAAAGTGAAAACATAAAAAAATATATGTTAAAAATAAAAAATATTAAAATATTATTATTTAAAATAATTTTAAAGTTTAAGGTTTAAGGTTTAATGTTTAGGGTTTAGGGTTTAGAGTTTAAGGATTATGGTTTATGATTTAAGATTTTAGGGTTTTGTGTTTATGAGTTTTAGGTTTAAGGTTTTAGGGGTTTGTGCTCATGGGTTTGGGGTTTAAGATTTTAGATTTTTTTAATATAAATATTTCAAAAATTTATATTGTATATATTTAAAAATTTTATTTATAAATAAGATAAATATAAATGATTATTTTTCAAAAAATAAAATATCAAAATGGGATAAATCCCAAAAGCATACATGAACAATGGTTAATTTAATGGGCAATTGTTTACATAAACTTTAATTTGATCCAGTTCTTGTAAATTATTAACATACTTATTGATATAATACCATTTTATATTTATATATTGCATACATAAATATTTATATTTATTCAATATAAGAAAAATTGATGTATTTATTTTTTAAAATGTGTATGATTAAATCAAAATTAAAGTTTCAAGTATACATTTAAATCACAATTAGAATTTCATATTGAAAAAAGAAATCCTTTCAACAATACTAGACGGTGCCATACCCATCTATCAATTTAACTCCTAAAAGAGTTGATCATGGTAAATTTTAACTATCAATATTTATTTTTTTATCAATTTAATTCTTATTTTTTAAACTAAATTTGATATTCTACTTTTTAAAATCCCCCCAAAATTTCACACTTTTTCCCCGCCATTTATTTTATCTCTTTTAAAATTTTTTTTCCTTCCTTCCCAAATATGTTCTCTTTTTTCTTAGGGCTCAAAACCTCTTCCTTTTCCTTAGGGCTCAAATTAGAGGGAACATTACGTCAGGACTTGCTCCTGAAATCCCCGAGGGTCTGTACCACTTGATCAAGAAAGCCATTGCCATCAGAAAGCATCTCGTGAGGAACAGGAAAGACAAGGATTCCAAATTCAGGTTGATCTTGGTCGAGAGCAGAATCCATCGTCTTGCCCGCTATTACAAGAAAAAAAAGAAGCTCCCACCCGTGTGGAAATAGTAAGTATTTTGTATCCCTGATTGGCTTCCTCTTGTGATGTATGTATGACTCGATGATGGGAAGAAGCATATGGTCATTTAGATAATCGCCTTAACACTCTGCTGAAATTTTTTCTCAAATATTGGTTGTAACATAAGCCGAAATTTAACACACTTCTACTTATGCAGTGAGTCAACCACCGCCAGTACTCTTGTGGCTTAGGGCAGCCACATTTTTGAACCAGTTTCCCAGTGCTTCAACAGCGATTCGCCTTTGACTTTTAGCTAATGGTGGTTTGAAATTAAGAGGGGAAATATGATGTTTAGTGTATGAGAATAATTGATATTTTTTTCGTTTGAAATGTTTTTGAATCTTAATGGTTACATGGATTTGTTTTCTTAATATTTTTGGCTTACAAATTTTAATGTAGTATGAAATTAATTTAAAATAATTCAAAGGAGAATATTAATACTGGGAGCTGCTCTTAAAATGCAGCACATTCCGACAACGGTCGAGGAACAGTTGTTTTTTAAAGCAGTTAAGGAAGAATGCCCGTGGGAGAATTTGCCCAAACGGCTTCAAGCCATTTTTAATTCTAAAGAAGAATGGCACAGAAGGTTAGTTTTGGACTTTGCTGCTTACTCTTTATGCTTTTTACCTTTTAAAATGCTGTTTTAAGGATCATTTAGTTTGTATCTTTGAATAACTTCATTGTTCTGTTTTAGAGAATAATATAGGATAAAATTCATCAAATGAGGAAATACTTATTTCATGCTTCTAATATCATTGATAGAAACTAAATTTTTGGTGACGGAGTTCTTGAAACTAATTAGAAATTTGAATTGGCATTGCTTTTTTATAGCCATTGCAGCACAGATTAGAATTTTAGATGCTTCTATTAATAATTGGGGATTGTCTTTCCAAAATAAGAGCTTTTGCTTGGTTTGGCGTTAGTACAAAATCAGTATTGCAGTAGCTTTTGTTTAGGATGTTGACATTTTTGGAAGCTGTTTCATGATGATAGCTCTACAGATTATTGAATATAGTGTTGTTTTATCAGTTTTCATTTACTATTACAACGTACATTTTGTTTTTCTCTGTTAAGCATGAACATAATGGTTTTTAGATTGTATGTTCTTATTTCCTGTTTAGAACTAAATGCTCATCTATTTGCTAGTTGAAACAAATTTCTGTTTCAGCAAATCAATTGGCAAGTTGCAAAGCAGGCAATAGCTGCCCCCTGCTCTCTGTTTGTTTAATTTGATCCCATCTCTTCATTTAATGCAGCTCGAAAACAGTGAATGTTTCTAGGCAACAATGGTTGCAAAGCAGGCAACAGCTGCCCCCTACTCTCTATTTTTTTTATTTGATCCCATCGCTTCATTTAATGCAGCTCAGAAATAGTGAATGTTTCTAGGTAAAAATGGGAAAATGTTAAGACATACATAAATGAACTTAGTAAAAGTAGTATTGCAGAGATCAAATCGACTGTTAGGTAAGCTTTTCTTGTTTTGAACTTCCCTTATTGTTTAGAAGAGGTCTATTCTGCCCTAAATTTGTTGGTGATTACTTTGACAGGGAAAATATCAAAAGAAATCACACAGTACATGAAGAACTTTTATCTGCACTCTCTTCTACTGATGCAGAGGTTGGTGCTAGAACTGGAGATATAACAGCGGCAATCAATGGTAATATATCGACTTATTGTCATTTTAGAATTGTATCTTTCTCATTATAACTCTGGAAATATTGTCCATTAGCAGATTCACTACTTCGTGATCGAGAATGTAAGAAGGAAATAGACTCCCTCACAAACTGTTGCTTAGATCAACTTAAAATAGTGTAAGAAAAACATGGTGAAAGCATTTCAAATATCAGAAGTGAAGCTGAGAAGTGCATCACAAGAGACTACTTGGTAGGGTTTCCGTATATAGTTTAGAACAATTGATCTCAAAATAATGAACATCCAGACTACCATTGTGACATTGTTATAGAATTTTTGAACATACCCGGTGTTAAGCATCCCAATTTTCTTCTTAGAATTAAAGGTTTATTATAACTTTGTTATTTTGATAACTTTGTTATAAAGTTTATCTGACATGTGAGTTTTGGTTGATATATTCTATGAACTTTGTTATTTTGATAATTGAATAATTTGGTAGATTTTTCATTTTAATTTAGTGGAAGACTAAAAGGGTTTTCTTTGTTACCCCACAAGTTTTGGAGAAAGACATTCAATCTGGTGATTCTCTAAAGTAATTTTCACTGCATGTTATTGATGGATGGAAGATAACTCATAACTGAGTGGCTGACTTATGAATTTTTTTTTACTTCTACCATTTTGCTTAAGGTCTTTCTGATATGTTCTTTTGCTAGATTTTTCTCATCAAGGAACTTGTTGCAGGCATATGTTTGTAAAAGTACCTTGTGTGTTTGGTGATTGATGAGGCTCATCGAGCAATGGGAAATTATTGCTATTGTGTGGCAGTTCGCGAGGTAGGTTCCACATTTCTTTTAGTCTTTCAAATTTTTTTCCCTTTTATTTTGAGCATGCTGTTGGCGGCAGCATTTATGGAGCAAGTTTATTAAAGGTGCTAGTGTTACCCTAAATTTGTAGTTAATGTCAATGCAAGTGCAGTTAAGAATATTAGCTTTGACTGGAACACCAGGATGTAAGTTATGATTGTCTTCTCATTGTGTTTTGAAATTGTCATTTAACCTTAATGCTTACACTGGTCGCCATTATTCAACAAAGTAGACTGCTATCCAGCAAATAATTGACAACTTATATATATCAACCCTTGAGTACCGCCTCGCTATTTAGAATCATCCCTTTTGTTTTTTTTATTTTGGTATTATCTTTACTCTACATTTTCAGTAATAGCATTGAACCTTACAATGCTGCTCTATTTACTTTATAATGGTTAGCCAAGTTTTGAATGACTTGCAGTTGCATTCTTATTTGTAGGTCTTGGTTAACGTTATTGAATGTTTTTTGATATCTGCAAATGGTCTGCAAATGATTTTGTCAAGGTTCATTCATTTATCTTCATATAATTATGTTCATTTATCTTCATACCAGGCTTTCTTGCAGGCTTACAAAGTCTAACTTATTATTACTTTAATCCAGGCTGCAGGACAGGATTATGAGAAGGAAAAACTTAACGAAAAGAATTGAAGTTTCTTGGGGCTACCTTTATAGAAATAAGAGATCAACAGAGTTTCTTGGAATTGAATTTGAAGTTTCAAACTGTATTAGCTTTTATGTAGTACAACATCAATATCAATGTCCATCATCTTAGGTACTTTTTTTATTTGTTTACTTTTGTACATTGAGTTGAATGTTGGTGGTATACATTTCAGCTAAATGTTAGTGTATTTTGATTGTTGGATCGATTTTTTATATTGAATATTCAATCTTTATTTTAATTTTAATTTTAATTTTATATTTTATATTTTTTTAGTTGTATTTAAAGCACAATTCCTATCACTATTCATTGTAAATATTTATAAAAAAATATTAATACTGAAATAATAAAAAATAGAAAAAAAATTATATTATACGTGTCTATCCCAACCTGTTTAAGGTTGCTTTAGACGGGTCTATCCCAACTTTTTTTTATAGGTTGTTTTAGACAATGTCTATTCCAACATTTTTAAGGTTGCTTTAAACAGGTCTATTCCAACCTTTTTTAAAAGTTACCTTTGAAAAGGTCTATCCCAACCTTTTTAAGGTTGTCTTAGACGGGTCTATCCCAACCTTTTTTTAAAGGTTGCCTTAGACATAGTCTATCCCAACTTGTTTAAGGTTGTCTTAGATAGGTCTATACCAACTTTTTTTTATACGTTGTTTTAGACAATGCCTATCCTAACCTTTTAAAGGTTGCCTTAGATGGCTCTATCCCAACCGTTCTTAAAAGTTGCCTTAGACAAGAACTATACCAACCTTTTTATGGTTGCCTTATATAGGTTTATCACAACCTTTTTCAAAGGTTGGTCTTGATTAGGTCTATCCCAACCCTTTTTAAAGGTCGGCATTGACTAAGCCTTTAGCAACTCTTCAATAAGCGTCGACTTATGTTGACTTATATCGACGCTTCTTTAAAAGTGTCGCAATGCCTATACCAACTGCACTTTATACAACCTTTTTGGAAGCGTCGGGAGAAGTGTCGCGAAGCCTATGCCAACCTTTTTTGCGTCGTCTTAGGTCAAAAAAAGTGTCGCGGTAGGGTATTTTTGACGTAGTGGTTGGATCAGGCCCTAATAAAATTTTAGACTCGTTTAATAGGTTTATATTACAAAATGGGCCTAAAATTTTATCTAAGTTCCCTGGATAAAAAAAAGTGAAAACCCAGGCTCGGCCTAGCTTGCGCATATTAAAATTTTTTATATTATTTTTTATATAAAAAATTAAAAATAATAATAATAAATGCTAAAAAAATTACAATAAATGTTTCCCAAAAATTAAAAATAAATTAAAAAAGTTTTTATACTTAAATAACACTAAGATAAGTACAATTTAACAAGAACATGCCTCTAAAATAGTAGTAAAATTAACAATAAAACAAGAATTATACAATATCTAAACAATAACAACAAAATGACAGTAACATATTAATAAGATGACAGTGAGAAAACAATAACAAAATAACAATTTTCTTTTTTTACAAATTCAGGCTGAGAAAAAAAAAATATATTTTTTATTCAAACCTCTATTTTTTTGGTCATCAACAAATCTATTCACAATATGCCACTGCGAAAAAAACTGATGAGATCAAAAAATTGAAACATATTGTTATTAAATTTAATTATTTAACTTAAATGGATAAAACTTTATTATATATCTCACATTAGTCGATAAGATTATAGCTAGTATTAGTTATTAATTTAATGTTACATTAAATAATACAAAATATTTGTAATAATTTTATTTAGTATTATTCGAGTCAATTTGTAATTTAATTAAATAAATAAAAACTCCTGTTATTATATAAAAAACATTAATTATGATCATTAATATAATATTTTTATATTGTTGACATAACTTTAGCTATTATTAATAATTAATTAATAATATAATTGAATTCAAAAATATATTATATTAAAAATAAAATATATTTAATGTTAATTTTTTAATATAAGGAATAATATTTTAGATTCGTGTTACATGTGATTTTATGCATTTAATATTTAATTAGTCTTTAAATCATTATATTTTTAATTACAATAATTAGCGTTAAATATTCTCTTATCTGAATTATTGAATATAATCAAAATTATATTAACTTATCAATTCAAATATTATAATAAAACATTTTCAAATAATAATTAAAGCATTTTTAACATATTCAACGTATAGTATAGTCTTACTTTATGTAATTAAGGCAAAGTAATACTATTCAAAATAATACATAATTAACTTTACTATTAATTAAGTAATAATAAAGATGCTTATAATTCTATTTAAATAATGACTCTACTTGATTGAGTCTTAACTCAATTAATATCGACATTATTATCAATACATAACGTGAGCTTTAATTTTAATTTTTTTTTACGTCGATTCATAAAACTCAACTAAAAATAGAGGTGAAATATTTGGGAGCAAATCTCTCTTTTAGTCATTTCTCTTTCTATTTTGAGTTTTAAATTTACTTATAAACATTGTTAGTAGTAGCAATAGGACATGTGAGTTTTGACTTTATTTATTATGTATCCATTATCTTTATGGTATCAAACTTCATAGAACTCCAATGAGTGATCTTTTGTGAGTGTGTTTTCCTTTCCCAATTTAACTCACTTCAAGAGATCCACTAAAATATATTTTTCTTTAGTTTTTTTCATGGCCACCATTATTAATATTGATCCCCTAATAGCACCATCCAAATCATCCAATTCAACCTAGTATCTCAGGTTCCAATCAAATTACTTGGTAGCCATAACTTTACCGCATGGAAGGTTCAACTCCAAATGTTATTGTATGGACACGATTTATATTGTCATCTTAATGGATCCACCTTTGCACTTTGAAAATCATCATTGCCACCAATAGAGAAGCATAAAACATTGCTTGCAAACATTGGTTCCATTAGGACAAACTAATCCAAAATGCCATTTTGGCATCAATAGACTTTGACAATTACCTTTTCAGTTATTGGATTATCGACACCTATAAAAATAAAATTTACTTGAAAATATAAATTAGTAAGTAGCAACAAATAAGATTGTATTTATAGAGATCAGTGATAATTATATTTCATAAATAAAAAATAAGTTAAATAAATAAAAAGGGTGAAGGGGTTAGTGTTGGAAAATATGGACATCACATATATAATAATATAGTAATTACATATTATTTACTACCATAAAAGATTAGCCCAAATTAAAAGTAATCTAACTCAGTTAAGGTTTATTGGGTTTTAGTTATTAAATAAAGTATAGGCCAAATATGTGTAGATACTCTAGTAACTAATTTCTAATTGATGATGGACTAATTAGAAATTAGGGTTAATGTGCAAAAGTTATATATATTAGTGTTATGGTCTCCAAATTATACATGTTTAACTTTTCTAACATCCCATCTTTAGAAAAGAGAGAGCCATATCCTTTGAATTACTTGCGTGCTAATTTGAAGGATCAAAATCACAAGATTGAAGATTTCAAGAAATCAATGGATTCAGGTACACTTCTGTATTTAGTTTTGTTCTTGGTGATTTGATATAATAGATGTTGGTTAATAAAGTTTTCTATCACATCTTGTTTTACGGTTCTAACAAATGGTATCTGAGCCTCGTCATGTCGAATCATTGAGAAAGAGTTGATTTTCTATTATTTTTAGATTAATTCATTCTTAAAATTTTATGAATTTGATATTTAAATTCGTCCATGTCAAATCTTTTAAATTTATGTTGATTAATATTTTAATTTTCAATTTGATTATTTATGAAAATAGATGCAATATATGTATTGTTGTGGAAGCAAACTTTATATAATATATAAATACATAAAAGCCTGCGCAGGTTTGGTTTTATTAGAAATTGTATATGATATATTTGTGAGACTCGTATAATTGTTTTATAAATTTGAATGAAATGATTTGCTGCAATATGAATTAATTTTTCATGTGTAAATATTGTTATATGAATATATTATTATATTTTTAATTAGAATTAAGTAAAATGATTCAGTTTTGATTAATTATGAATTCATATTTTTAGGATTTTCTTAATGATATAAATTATGTTTAATTGGTGATAATTACAATTCATATTTTATTAACATCATAAATATCGTGATCATAGTTGTGCTGCCAATTTATTCTACAGATAGAATAAATGTGGAGTAAATAATTTTGGAATTTGGATAATATGATTGTTATATGGCTAAATCAAGAATGGATAAACTTGGTTTAATAACTTATAAAATTTGGCGTTTCAAAAAAAAAAAAAGAGGAGGCTTTGAATGTCTTTAAGTTTTTATGATTTTATTCAGTATATTTAGTGCATGTATAAAAGTATGCGTTTGTGTCAAATTTCATTATTTGATTGAGCATATTGGTATGGTTGATGGATTTATGCTTGCAAAAATAGAAGGTTGTTCATGTTTTATGATATGTAAAAAATTCCCGTGGATTTTATTTATTAAATAAAAATAATTAAAGAATAATTTTTTTATTTTTTATTGTGTTATAAAAATAATTTTTTTGAGTTATTTTAGGAATCGTATCGTAATCAATATTTCAATTTTAATCTTTAATTGTTATGAAAATTTTAAATTTGAATATAGGTATATATATATATATATATATATATATATAACTTAATTGAAATAATAAATTGTCAAAGTGATCTCTCTTATTGAAATTATTTTGTTTTAAAATATAAGAAGTAGTGTACATGTAACTTAAGCAACGTTAATATTGTTCAGTGCAAAGGAAGGTTAATGATTAACAAAATTACATATGCAACTGGGGTAATAAACATGTTATGATTATTCGGTTTTACACGTGAGCCTAAAAGAAGATTTATTATTCGACATGTTTTCATTGTCAGTCTTTAATTACTACAATAAGATATCACTTACAAGTTAATATTTTTGTCCAAAGATGAAATATTAATGGAGTATCCGATATATTAAGATGGGGTTTACCTTTATTCAAATTATTTTGATTTAAATTTGAAATATTTTGAAACAAATAAATTCATATTTTGGCTTTGGGATTTAATTAAGGATGTCTAATATTTTAAATAAATTAGTTGAAACAAAATAACACTAAATTGACCTCTCTTGCGTAGATTAGTTTGTTTAAAATTTCAAGATAATTATGTGTTTTTGTGATTCATGTATTTATTAATTGACCCAAAGGTAAGTTAATATTTTGCAAAATTTCAAAAACATTTGTGGTGATAAATGCATGACAATTATAAAGTACTTTATGTGAGCAAAAAGTTAGTCCAAAGATTGATTCATTGTTTCACATAATTTATTGTTATTGTTTGATTACTACAATAAGAATATCGCTTACTGTTAATATCACTGTCCAAAGACTTGATATTAATGTTGTGTTTGGTATCTTGAAATGGGGTTAGCCACTATGTTTGAATTTATCGTTTACTTATGAATATTGATGTGAACTTGTTTTTATCTATTGTGTTCTATATTCAACTAGTTCATCTTCTGCTGCTATAATATTTGCTAATATAAATTATATACCCATATTTAATCGAACTAATTTCAAGGAATGGAAAAGACACTTACTTATAGTGTTTGGCTGTATGGATATAGACCTTACACTAAGGGAAGAACAAGCTGCACCTTTTACTGTGGCAAACACCCCTGATGCTAAAAGGGATTTTGAGATGTGGGATCATTCAATTCGTATAAGTCTAATGATCATGAAGCACAACATTCTAGAAGCATTTAAGTGCATAGAATCTGAAGAGATTACTCAGGCCAAATGTTTACTTGATGAAATTGAGAAATGTTTTTGTCTCGAAAATATTCAATTGATGTGCAAGCGTACATAATCATTGACAAGTAATAAAGTAGTAAGTAAAAGTTATTGTCTCCACAGGGATTGTTTAAGCAAATCAAGAATTGCAAAATTAATACTAAGTAAATTGGTTGGTGATGAGATAAATTTAAGTGTGATGAATTTCTAATTAAAATAAGATTAATCTAACCATGCTCAAAATTAAAAATAAACACAAAAGAAATAAGTATGCAAGTTTTTAAGAGTAATCACAATAGAATGCATGTGTTAGAATAATTTTCCTTTCTAACTTAGAATTATTTGAACAATGTTAAAAGATGTTACGAAAATTTTGTGGCAAGTTGATAATTTACTAACCTTATTTAATTAATTTATATTGTTAAACTTATTTAATTATTAAGTCTATCTAGCATATTTCTATATATGTTTAATAAACTTACAACTTTATAAGCAAACATTATACAAGGTTATGTAAGGTAAAAATATTTTTGGTATTATTGCTAATTTAATCCCTAAATGATTAAACATACACCATATAAGTACTATGTCAATTAATTACAATCTTTTTTAAATTAATTCAGTTGTTTCCCTTCATTCATAATGCATGAGAAATATATTCATGATTTTACTTGCATGCGTAAACAGATAAAATGCACATAACATCTTTAACAAAATTAAATAATCTATGTCACATCTCAAAAATCGGATTAGAAGGAATTGGGTTAGTGAATTGAGAGAGTGATCACGTCCTGTTTTTGGTTAAGATTTGAGAAAATTTTGTAAAGTGATTATAACTTGATTAAGTGGTGCATTGTATTTGTTTCTGAGAGGTCTTATGTTCAAATCCCTTCCATTGATTTTTTTTTATTTCTACACCCGACTGGTCACATGTAGGTTATGTTTTCTTCTTGTTAGTTTGTTAACAAGAATGAGTCTGTTGGTTCAACGATAAAGTGTTTGTTAGCCTACTCGTAAGTCCCGTGCTTGAATCTTGTGTGTGTGAAACAAAATTAATTTTTGTTTCATTAAACTATCCCGCCCAGGTCTATAGTATATGGGTAAAATTCAAATTCTTAGCAACCAGATAAGTGAATAATAATTGGATATTAATGGGTTTTGGTTAAGATATTATTTTATTTTGTTTTTCTTTAAAAATATCCCTAAAAATACTCCTCAATTTTTGTCGTTCAATGTTTCCCATTATCTCCACATTCTCTTTTCTTCCTTTGTTTCCTGTAACCTTTACAATCTTCCTTTTCTCTTCTCTTTTTTTTTTTTTTTATGAATTTTGGGTTGTTAAGAAAACTGCTTTTACTAGTCCTTCCTCTTCATTCCTCTCTTGCCGCCACCTTTTTTGTTTTCTTTTTTTTTTGTTTTGTGGTTCTTCATATTTCTACGTTGTTAGCCTTTTTGGTAATCTCTTGGTAAGTTGTGGTCATTATTCTGCTGTAGTAACGTAGTTTCCTTCTTTGGTTCACATGGAATTAAGTAAGCTTTTAATTTATTTTAATGTTGAGTTTGAGTGCTCTGGTATTGATAAGGGAATATCGTAAGAAGTACAACGGTCTTCCGACAAGTTTAGTGTTGTTAAAGGTTGTTGCTCTTCTTCAAGGGTAAGTGTTAGTATCTTCAAATTAAAGGCTGGTTTCGTTTGGTTTATAAGAATCAATTGTTTAGGTTGTATTAGTATATGTATTCGTTAATTGGTTCGTGGTTATATTGCAGTTGAGCTACCAAACTTAGTTGTGTGTTTCTAACCCGAAACCACCGCGTATAATCTAAAAATTATGGAAAAAAAAAAGAAAAATCAAAATTGTTCTACATCATACGGCCGTGTGGCTAGCTGTGTGCACCACATAATCGTGTGTCTAGCCATGTGTTAGGCCGTGTGGGGACACACGGATATGTGCAATTACACATGAAAATCAGGTAGGCTATGTGGGGCACACAGACATGTACTACACACGGGTAGGATAGGTAGCCCGTGTCGGCCACACGGGCTAGTCATCTAGGCCGTGTGAAACCACATGAGCTACGACCCATGTTTTTAAAATTTTCATTTAGGCCAAATTTAATCTATGTTTGTAATTAGACTCTTCGTGGGGTCTAGTTTGCTTAAAAAAGACCCGAAGTGGGGTGTATGTATTGATACTTTCGGTAAGTGAGTCATATGTAGATTATATGTGTCAACAATTTTTTAAAGCATGACTATTTTTGTAAAGCATGTTGACATCCATATTTTGATATCTGTTTTGATATGATATCTAATTCAACTATGTGATATGTACCTATGTTATTATGATTTTGCACATGTATTGGGGTGGGTTTTCATATGTTAGAGGAAGTTTTTGTGGCAGTTTTACTACAATTTTGGCAGTTAAACTGCAATATAAGTTTGGTAGCTCAACTGCACTATTATGAGTGGCATACAACCACGAACCTGTGCGATTGGATGGATGGACTCATGTAGTCTTATTGGTGTGATTGGTTGGACGTGTGTAGCAGATGGGGGTAGCATTTGTTTTAATATGATATGACATTTTGATATTATATACATTCTTGAAAATATGACATTCCAATTTGGTACATGTTTTAGAAATGTGACATTCTGATCTGACATATGTTTCTGGTAATGTGTTCATCTTAAGTAAAGTTCTATGTTGGTATTTACATTTTGTATGTTACAAGTAAAAATTTTATTTTGTGGGTCGAGTCACACACTGGGCTTCTAGCTTACTCTTTTGTTTAATATGTTTAAGGTAATCTTCAGACTTAGACTGGATGACGTACGGGAGCTCAGATTATTTACTTAGTTAATTAAAATATGGTGATTTTCGTAAACATCTATTTTTTAATTTTGGGACTGCAAATTATTTTTGGGCTTTGTTGGGTTTTTTTTAGTTCGTCGGTAATCGATATTTTTTGAACGTGATACAGCAAAATCATACAAGTTAATAAAATGGATTTTGATTTTTCAAAAATAAAACTCTAAAAATTTTTCGCTGCAAAATTAAGTAATTTCTTAAATATTTTTCTGTAAACTAATAAATAGCTTTTAACGAATGTTTGCCATATTTATATTTTCTAAACATTCATTGAAATCAAAAGTTATTCTGTAAAATAAATAAGACTGCGTAATTTACAAAATAACATGTAAGTGTTTTTTTTTAGAAATATTTTTTTCAGAATTCTCGATTTCTAAAGTTAGGATTTAACTTTTGGGTTTTTAAAAGAACTAATGTAATTTCTCCATATTCGGCTATAATGTCTAGGTCTGGTTTGAGTTGTTACACTCTAGTTACGAAATTTAAATCATTCTAACACCAAAAAATTTAAACAATTGTGATTATATTAAAAGCAAAAAACTTAGTTGCAATCATGTTTCTTAAATTGAACAAAAATAAAAGATTGAAGGGAAATGAAATGCTAAGCCGTTTCCTATGGTTCTCCAAGGCACAGCTCATTTTGTTCCTCCTTCATTCTTCACTTCTTGCCATGACTACCAATCTTAGAAGCTCTTAATATGATTGAATGTGGCTGCTCTCAAAACCTTACAAACACTATTTGAAGAATGAAAAATGGGAAGTGAAAGAAAAGAGAAAAGGGAGAAGAGATGGTGAGTGAGGTATTAGTGAAATAGAGAGCAAATGCCTCTTTATTAATACTAGTGAGGAGTCCCTTGAGTTTTCTATTTTTAGCATAGCAATCCCTTTTATTTCTCTCATGAATGGTCAACCTATTGTGTTGAGGAAGAAGGGTGGATGACTTTGCTAAATTTAGCTAGTTTCATGCTTATTTAATGGGAACGCACGTTGAAATAGGGAGGGGAGTTTAATAGTCACATGAAAAATCTGTGGCTGATTTTTGAAATTTTACCAAGTCCTGGATGGCTAAATTAAATACTTTTATAGACGGTTGTATTGGAAATGTGCCCATATTGTAGTAAACATGTAATTATTTTCTATATATTTGAATGATGAATAAATAAATTTCACATTTCACTATTATGTCTTTTGTATTTCTGTTTTTCATATTTTGCTTTTTCATATTTTGCATGCATAGCAAAATTGTGATAAGCAAATATTAGCTCATTGATTGTTTAAGTTCAAGCTGATGATAAGTGACATTCTAAAAACGTTTACATTGTCAGAAAGACAACTTACTTCAGTAGATAATCTAAATGAGCCCGTAATCCCGTAAAAGAATCAAATTGAGCATTTGATTCAAATATTGAGAAAGATTATCATGTTGTCTACAATTCTAGTTGAGGAGATGGTTAGTCTTGGCTATCAAAATAGTTGACTCTACCAGTAGAGACATAAATGTATGCATTGACAGAATGATACATTGGACTAGACCCAAGATGAATTAATTCTGAATCTATTTGTGAATTAATTCACTTGTGATATTCATGGTGTGATTTACCTAAATCCTAAGTTAGTCATTGACCATGCGTACGTAACTCATGTGCTTTGATATAAGTGGAAGCTTATGCTCTAAAGATGATCGAGCTTGTAGCCGATATGTTAGGTAAATGACTTATGTATGGCATGGTTTTACCAGCAACAATGGAATTCATAGCTCAATTAAAGAGTTAACAATATCCTCTCATTGACATTGTGTTGATTGATAAATATGGAACATGGCCACCAGTTGCTCGTTCTCAAACGAACAATTTATCATAGTCATTTATTGACAGTAATCATATTAATCATTAAGAAGACACAATGGTGATAATGGGATAAAATAGGATTGTATTGGGTGAATGGATTTAACTCAAAGAAATCAAGGATATCATATGAGGGTAATACACATATGACTAGGTTATTAGATAATGTAGTTGGATGAATTGCTTTCATAAAAAGTATACAATTAGGAGTTTTCAATTAGGGTACTTCTTGTGGATTGACTCCATGATTAATTAATATCGAAGTATTAGAACAATGCTTCTGGACATAGTTGCAATTACTAAAGCTAATTGGATATGTCCGAATGGTCACTCCGCTAGATCAACAAAAGCTCGATCAAACTGCATTTGAATTAGAAGTAAATCCTACAACTTTGGAAATAATTTAATTAAGTCAATTTTATTTGATGTAAAATTAAATTGACCGGTCATAAGAATTGTTCAACTAGAGAATTTGATTAAAGAATTTTCTTGAAAAATTAATTTGGAAAATCTAAGTGATTTTTGGAAAAATTAATTTTGATCAAGTATTATTAAATTAATCAAATTAATTAAAATTAATATGATAATTTTGTAAATTAATTTTCAAGTCAGACAATTGACGCAATGAGTAATTGAACTTGAAAATTGGACCTAAGATCATAAATTAGGCATGAGAGTCAAAGACCAAAACCAAGACCCAAAAACTGGTCAAATCAGGCTTGGTATGTGAAGCGAGGCCTATTAAGACTGTACCAGAGAATTTGATTTCATATTAATTATTTCAAAAATAATATTATTTTAATAGATCTAATATTAAATTTAATTTTAATACTTAATAGTATTTTATTAATTTAATATTAAAGTTATTATCTTAATATTAAATTCAATTTAATGTTTATCTTATAGATAAATATTCTATTAATTAAATAAGATTTAATATTAAATTAATATAATATTTATCAAGTTAATTTAATATTAAAGTGATTAAATTAAATAATAGTTGAATTCTCTAAATTCTCCCTATATAAAGAGAGCCATGGGTTATTATTTTCCACACATTTGAATTCAAAAGAAAGTTGTAGAGAGAAAATTTTCTAAAGAAATTATTTCAGAAAAGTTCTAGAGATATTTTTCTTATTACAACTTGGCCTAAAATTTTAGAGAAATTGCGTAATTACCCCACTCGTAATTTTTGTGAAAATTTTCTGATTTGAAGCAAGCCTACACTTGGCAAACGTGAGTTTGAGGATAGCGAAGAAGATTACTTGGTCGAAGTGTTTATCCTAGACAAATAAAAAATGTATAGTTTTGATTAAGTGTTTATTATCATAGATGTCACAACCAAGTTCTTGTTTTGGAAAAAAAATTAAACCTCTTGTTTTCCCTAAATTTATTTTCTGTTGCGTTTTTCAAATTCGATTTTTCAATTGGTTGGACTCCCCATGGACGAATTGGGCTTTTTCCTCCCTTAGTGGACAATTTGGGCTTTATATTTAGTAGCAGGCTTGTCCATTTCAGCAACCCAATTAAGAGCTAGATCAAAATGAAATAAAAAGTTCAAGAAATTAATTTAGAGCGTCACATTCTGATTAACTATCAACCCACATCTACATAGCCTTTATTGCAAGAATACTACAACATCAAGCATCAAACAGGTGAGCTTCAAGACTAACTTTTCTTCTTTTGCACCAAACAACATCAAAATGACAAAAATATGTAAAATTAACATGTAAATAAGTAAGATTAAAAATTTTTAACTTTAATTTTGTCCTACTTTAAAATTTTGTAATAAAACTATAAAATTTTCTATCAAAATACTCAGAATTTGCTTGAATTACTAGTTAGAAAGTGCTGTAAAACTTTATATAATTTAAAGTTATCAGTCTTGCAAAAAACAATAAGGTTGATATGATATCATTTCTGACTTCTTTGATGTCTATCAAGTATAAAGGTCAAGAAAACATGAGGGAGTGCATTATGGAGATGTTACATATTGCTTCAAGACTTAAGGCATTTAAGATCTAGCTTTCTGAGGAATTGTTTGTTCTTATGATTTTGGTATTGCTTCCTGCACAGTTTAACCAATTTAAAATTAATTACAACTGTCAAAAGCATAAATGGATTCTAAATAAGCTTATGTCTCATTGTGTGCAAGAGGAAGAAAGTTTGAAACATTAGAAGTTTGAATGTACTCATTTGGCCAATGCTTCTAAAGATAACAACTTACATTTTGAATAGAGTACCAAATAAAACAACTGCAAAAACACCTTATGAGCTTTGGATAGGTAGAAAGACTAGTCTAAAGCACTTTCACATTTGGGGATGTACAGTTGAGGCAACGCTTTATAGGCCACATGAAAAGAAATTAGACTCCAAAATAGTGAGCAACTACTTTATTGGTTATTCTGAACGATCTAGGGGTTATAAGTTTTATGATTCCACAATTAAGAATATTTTGAGACAAGAACTGCAACATTTTTTTAGGGAGAAATAAGGTTAGAGACATTACTTTTAAAGAGGAATTGGATTCTAACTCAGTCACTCCCTCATTTCGCATATTTTATGTTGATACCTTCAACCATACTAGGTCCTCAAGATTTGTTAATGTGCTATAAGAAAATCTTGCATCAATTCTAGTCACTCCCTCCAAAGTAGCTAATCAAACATGGTACCCAAATAGTGGAGCAACGACGCACATAACCAATCACCCGACCAAGTTCGTTTAATGTAGTTTGTATATTGGGTCTGGTACATTTACTATAGGTAATGGTCATCGTGTTGCTATTTCTCATATTGTTTCATCATTTTTGTCCATTTGCTCTGGTGAATATTGCTATATGATTTATTGTTTGTTCCTGATATACAGAAAAAATTGTTGTTTGTTTCAAAATTTGCTAAGGATAACAAAGTTTATTTTGAATTTTATCATCATTATTGCTATATAAAGGATCTGGAAACTTACAAGATTCTACTCAAGGCACTAAGTTAGGTGGGTTGTACAAGTTTTTGCCAGCAACACCTATACATGCTTTCAACACTATACATGAAGCCACTAATGCTGCTGAGTCTTTTCAAAAGTCTGATTCAGCTTTTCAAATTACTCGCTGACATCAACGACTTGATCATCCCTCCTTGATTAGATTCTAAAATCTTGTAATATTAGAATTCCCAAAACTAAGTCATTTTGATTGTGTCATGCTTGTGAAATAGGAAAAAGCCATAAGTTATCAATTTTTTTTCTTCTACAATAGTGTATTTTGCTCCCTGGAGCTTATTGTTGCTGATTCGTGAGGGCCAGCCTCCTATTATTCTTCTAGTTTTCAATATTACATATAATTTGTGGATGATTTATCTCAACATACATGGATTTATTTTCTTAAAAACAAATCAGATGCATTTTAAGCTTTCTTGTCGTTTAAGACTTCTGTTGAGTTACAATTAGGTGTCAAGCTTAAGCAGTTACAAATAGACAATGGAAGTGAATTCAGAAGCTTTGCTCCCTATCTCAAGCAGGATGGTGTTACTCATAGACTCTCATGTCCTCACACATCTTAGCAAAATGGATTGGTCGAATTATGTCACTAGCAAGTTCTGGAAGTTCTTCTGGTTTTGCCCGCTCAAGCATCACTGCCATTTTCTTATTGTGCTGATACTATTCATTTTGCAGTACACTTAATAAATCTTTTAGCTATAAAGGTCTTGAACGACATATCTTCAGTTGAAAGGTCATTTTGTATTCCACCTAATTTCAAGTTACTCAAGGTTTTTGTGTGCTTGTGTTATCCATTACTTTGACCCTATAATAGGCACAAGCTGCAGTATTGATCCTCTTCAAGTGTTTTTTAGGGCTATGCTTCCAGTCACAAAGGGTATAAGTATATTAATTGTGTTGGTCATTTATATTTCTTAGCATGTTTGATTTGACGAAAGTGTGTTTCCATTTGCCAAAGCTTCATTCTCAAATGCTGCTCCAATCGGTTCCATTACTGCTAGACCAGTCACAACACTACTAGTGTTTATATCTTCTCCTTCTCTAACTCCACAACCAAATCAGCATGCATTGTCATCCACTGCTATTACTTCTGATTCTTCTACTTCTCTCATACCTATCTCTATTACTAATTCTGCTCAGTTCGCAGTCAGTATCTCCTTTAGATTATATGTTGGTCCTACTATCAGTGTATCTCATAGAGTTACTACTATGGTTTCTACTGCTGCATCTTTTAGTACATCATGGAGCAACAACATGGTTTTGTGCTTAGTAACACATATCCAATGATCACCAGGAACAAAGTTGGCATCTACAAGCCAAAGGTTTACACTATTGCAATAACCTTAGTTGAGCCAACTAATATACATAAAGCTATGGCCGATCCATCCTGGCAACTTGCTGTACATGATTAGCTTCAGGCTTTGTCCAAAAACAATACATGGACCTTGGTAGTACCACATTCTGGTCGAGTTCTTGTTGGGTACAAATGGATTTTCAAAGTTCAATAGTATTTGAATGGTAGTGTAGCCCGCAACAAGGCACGTCTTGTGGCATAAGGGTTTTCTCAAGCTATTGGACTAGATTACCATGAGACCTTTAACCCTATGGTTAAAGCAAACACAGTTCAAACAATACTGCCATTGGCAATGTCACAACGATAAAAACTAGGACAGGTTGATGTTAACAATGCATTCCTAACTAGTGATCTAACTGAAGAGGTGTACATGACACAACCTCCTAGATTTGAAGTTTCTGATGCAAATGAGACTTTTCTAGGCTGCAAATTGAACAAGGCACTATATGGTCTTAAACAAATCACGAGAGCTTGGTTTGAAAAGCTGAAAGATTTTCTAGTTTAGAAGCAACGGTTTTAGCCTTCTCGTATAGATCCATCATTGTTCTTCAAGAAAACTATAGTTGGATGTATCATTTTGCTTGTATATGTCGATGACATAATCATCACAGGTGATTTAGACTTGGAAATTGATCAAGTAGTACAGTGTCTTAATAATCAGTTTTCTTTAAAGGACTTAGGGGATCTCAGTTATTTTCTTATACTTGAAGTCCTTCACAAGGGTGATTTTACACATATTTCCCAGTACAAGTATGCTCAAAAGCTGTTGGATTGAAAAAGTATGGAAAATGTTAAGCCTGTTAACACTCCTATGGTGAGTTCACCTACATTGACTTCTCTAGTTGGCACTTTACTTGATGATGGTACAAAGTACAAGCAGATTGTTGGAGGATTACAGTACTTGTGTCTCACCGGACTAGATATTACCTTTGTTGCCAATAAGGTAGGCTAATACATGCATCAGCCACATGCCATTCACTGGAGTGTTGTTAAACGTTTTATGATATGCTTGAGGGACACTTAACCATGGAATAGTTTTTTAGCCTTCAAGGGTTGCATTGACCTAATTTTCTGATGCCAATTGGGCAAGTTGTCTTGAAGATCATAAGTCCATATTATGTTACTATGTGTATCTTGGAGGTTGGACATATAAGAAACAAAGTATAATATCACAATCCACTATAGAAGCAGAATATAGAAGCTTGGCAAATGCAGCTTCTGAAGTAACTTAGTTTCATTCTCTACTTGATGAAGTTGGGATAAAACTTCCTAGACCTCCAGTTGTCCAGTGTGACAATTCCAGCACAGTGTCATTGGTTGCCAACCCAGCGTTACCTGCATTTCGTTCGAGACAAGGTGTTAAGTGGCAACATGCAGATGAACCATGTTCCTGATAGAGATCAAATAGCAGATATACTTACCAAGCCATTGACCATAATGAGTTTTGCTCAATGTCGTGATAAACTTAATATGATTTCACTTACTATTTTTTGCGCTTTTGCAGGGGAAATATCAGCATATGTTAACAAAAACTATTAACGGAAGCAACTAAATAACTACTATTAGTTAACCTCAACCAATTTCTAGCTATTAATTAGTTATAGTCTTCTTGTATAAATAAACAAGTCTTGTATCTCAAAAGAAGGATTTAATTCAAGATTTCATTCATTTCTTATTAGACTTCTAATAGATATATGTTGTATAAGAGGTATGCCTTTAACATGCAACAACACTACTACTACATGATTAGTTTAAGAGTTACACAATAATTTATGTCATATATTACTTTAATAGTTTGCCATAATGCTTAATTGTTTGAGATAGTTTTAGTTATGAGTGAAATAAACTGGTTTTATTTTGATCTATTTAGTTGTCTTGATTTCTAAATAGTTCACAGGGATGATAGGCTTTTTCATTTGCATCTATAATTTGCTTATGCATTGACTTTCTTTCTTTCTTTTTTCTTTTTTTTTCTTTTTTTAATGAAGTGTTTTACCATTTCTGAATATTCATGCTTAATACTAATTAATATTTAAAATGAAAAGTGTCACATTTATTTATATAATTATTTTTTTATTTTTTTTACTACAGTCTATAATATACTTATTAAACCCTCAACCTGTTTGTAGAATCTTAAAAATTCCATTAACGGTTTATCAAATAATTTTTTAAAATAAAATAATAAATTTATTAAAGGATATATAGATCATTTGAATATTTTAATATATTTTGATTTAATTTATTTTTAAAAAATATATTAAAGAGTATATTTGTCATTCAACATTTTTCTTAAGCTATTATTAGATTTATTTTTTTAAACCAAATATATTAATATTATTACTGTACACTCCCAAATTTACCCGGCCCATTAACCAGACCCAAACCCAATTCACAAACCCGGTAGCCCAAAACCAAATTAACCTAACCCACTAGCCTACCCTAGCCCCTGACCCTAGCATTCGGCCGCCGCCTGTTTCCAACCACCGAGCCTCTGCCCACACCTATTCCCATCACCTCCATCAACCTGCAAGAAGCGCCGAAAGCAGCAACCATAAGTAGAAGCAGAGACAAGACAGGCAACAGTAGCCATAACAGTACCAAATAGCAAAATAGGCAGTATAATCGGCTATAAAGCCATTTGTAATCAATGTAAAAGGAGGGGTTTTTGAATAGTCAAAAAACAGTGCAATCGGGGTCTCTTGGAAAAATCGTTGTATCACACATATTGAGAAATAAAGAAGAAAAAAACAAGAAAGGCTGTATTTTTTTTCGATTCCTGATTTCTTTTTTTTTTTCTTTTCGATTTTGCTTTTACCCTTCAAGAATAAGAAAAGAAGAGGAAGGAGGGGCTTACAGGAGTTCTTTGGACTGTCATCGGATGTCCCCTCCGATCTAGAACCGGACCGCAAAGATGAATTGAAGGCTAACATTCCCGATTCCCTTGGTCTTAAGGGCGTGGCCTTCAAAAGGCCTTGAATAGGGCAAAAGGACCCGTATAGTCCGTCGTTGGCCACCGGAAGTGCCCGTGGTGTTGTGGACTACAGAGGGAGCCACGAACGGCGCCGTTGAAACCTTAGCCGAAATGGGGGACGGGTGAAGAGTTTCTTTTAGTATCTTAAGAGTAGGCTAGGGTTTAGATCTGATGGTTTTGTTTTTTAGTTTTTATTTGTTTCCAAAAGACTAAAGAAACGGTGCCGCATCACCCAATTTAACCCTGACCCGATTTCAACCCATCTCTCAAGCCCCAGGATCCGCGCAGTCCCAACTATTGGGATATTTGCGCAAGAAGGCCTTCCTCTTCTGCGGCACCATTCAATCTAGCCCTGTTTTGACTTCATTTTCCTTTTTTGATTTGTCTCTGACTTTTTGATGTTGTTTTAATTTAGTCCGCATTAAATGATATGTTTTGACATGTGGTCCATTTACATTTTTGGTCCCTTTGTGTTTGTGCGCATTACGTTTTGGTCCTTAACCCAGTTTTAATAAGTTTGTGCGTTTATAATTTGTCCCTTTAATGCTGTTTGTTTCTCAATAGGGTCCTTCTTGTTGCTGTGCGTCTTGGAAAAGGGGCTCATTGCGCTTTTCGTCCCTACAATGCTATAGCGTGTTCAAATAAACCCCTCTCCATTTGTTTTTAATTTTGAATTCGCCCTAAAATTTTGATTTTAATTCGTTTTAGTCCTTTTTTATTTTTAACTTGATCTTTATTTTGTCTTTTTGTCATTTTACTTAATTTTTAAATATTATTATTGTTATTATATTTATTATGTTATCAGCCTTTACTATTACTTAATGTTAACTTTAGTTTCAATTAAAATGTACATATGTATGTGTATATTTATGTAGCTTCTTTTTAACATTATTTCTAATATGTGTATTATGTATACATTTTTATATATTATACATATATATACTATTTTTATACATGTATATTATATACATATGTTAACATTATTAGTTATATTCTTTTATACTATTTTATGTATATATTTTTAAATACTATGTTTTATTTTTTTTCACACTATTATTATTTGTTTATATATTATGTATATATTTTAATACTATGTTATGTATACATTCTACGTATGTATATTTTTAACATTATATTCTATATATTGTGTACATATTTTAATATCATATGATTCATATGTTTTTATGCTATCTCATGAATATATTTTAATACTATTAGGTATAAATGTTTCCATGTATTGTAAATATATATTTAAATGTTATTTTCATATCTATTATGTATATCGTATTTTCTATATTTTATATTTGCTATTCTTTTATATACTCTTTGTATCGCACTACGTAAATACCTTAAATATTAGATTATGCATGAATATACACATTTCATAGGTATACGATTTCTTCACTTTAAAGACCATATCTTTTTGCTATATAATGTATTATTTGTTTAAAAGTTTTGTTTGAATTCTTATAGTTCAAAACCTTTTTCCATAATTAACCATTCTTATTGGCTAAAAGTTTCTTTATTTCGCTTATTTTAATTTGCCTTTCACCTCTTTTAACTTTATTTTATTCTTTGAGTGTTAATATTGCTATTTACATATGGTGACATGTTATAACTATTATTATTATGTGCACCATTTGATATTTATTGATTATCACGATTCATAGATGTAATATATTGTTTATGAATTATTTCTTTGCTTTGTATTTTATAATTCCATGTTCGTATTTTATAAAAGTCATGCCTAACCCCATTTTGTTAAGAATTTTCATTCAAAGGCTTTCAAAAGCATAACTCATGTTTGGATACCTCGAGGAAATTGAGCCTTAACTTACTAGGTTCCGATTTTTCTCATTAGATCCGAACTATCAGGTATCGCTTTCAAAATCAAAATATGCGATTTTTCAAATAAAACCTATTCTCGAAACCTCGAAATGCTATATCCTAACTTACTGAATGTGGTGTTCAGTGTCTTGAGATAGGAATTTCAAAATTAAGGTAATATTTTATGTTTTGGAACTTCAATAAATCGAGCCCTAACTTACTGGGTTCCGATTTTCGTTCGACCCAAAATAATTAAATATCCCTTCTCGATTTAAATATATGAACCTTTTAAGCAAAAAGGACGAGCTTAATTTCGAGAAAATTGATATGTTGCACCCTAACTTACTTGATACGACATTCTTATTTCTTTGAGATAAGTGAGCCTCGATTTTTACTTCGACATATTTAAATGCCCTTTTTAAACAAAGGATCGTATATTTAAAATCTTTTCAATCGTTTGATGATAGGACATTAAGTAATCAATTAGGTACCAATTTTGGGCGTTACGAGAGTGGTAACCCTTCCTCGTACGTAACCGACTCCCGAGCCCATTTTTTGAATTTCGTAGACCAAAATTAATTGTTTTAATAAATCAAAATGTTTTATTAAAATAATTTAAGGTGACCCGATCGCACCTCAGTAAAAATGTATCGGTGGCGACTCCCGTTCTAATTTTCATTTTCAAAACCCAGTCGATCCCCGTTTAGAAAAAATGGTTTCGACAGCTTGGCGACTCCGCTGGGGACTAAGTTTGTGAGTTAAGCCACGAGTTGATTAATTTTTGTCTTTTTGTTGAAAATTGAAATTTTGATCTTAATATACGATCCCTCTTTTGCATTTCATCCATTTTGAATTGCGAACTTTATTATGTTCCTATTTCCTTTATATGTTTCAAGTTTTTTCTGTATACTTGTGCATTGCATTGCATGATCGCCGGGTCACACCTTTTAAGTGGGAGCGAGAAGCTACTCCTTCGTGAGGTTTTCACCTCCGTGTAGGATAGTGAATCGCTTCCGAAATACATCCGTACCTATGTACTTCGTGGGATTTTCATCTCCGTGCAGCCATAGAGAAATGTGTCCCCCTAAATTGAACTCGATCCATATGAGCCTATAATGGGTGAGGACCGAGGAATCTGCCGGTTCAGGTACCCCAACTCTAGAACCTAAAGCCACATATAGTGAACCCTAAGAGATCGCCCTAGGTAGAACTATGTGGACCCATAGCGATTACCCATATAGGCGCTTGTTTATCATTCTCTTTGAAATTATATCTCTTATGCATAGTACTAACTTTCATTTTTGTGTTATTATTGCATACCATGTCGCATTTAAAAGGTATCGATTCACGTTCGATTTCTAATTTAGAGAGTTTTGTTATGGAAAATGGGATCCTTGATAAAGTGGGAAACAATGCGACTGTCCGTAAACAGTCAAAGGAAACACAACTAGCAAAAAGAGATTGCCTAGTTGAAGGATATGCATCAGAATTATGGGGTTACACTTGCATCAATGCGGCACAAAATAATCTTTGGAAGTTAAAGGCAACATAGGATCAATTGAGTAACATAGCCAAGCAGTGGTTCTACGACAACTGTGGGAACTTGTAGTATTTGTTTAACATAAAGATGATTGAACAATTTAAAGTAAGCATGGGGAGTACTGATGGACACTTCTACCATTGCAGCATTTCCTTTTCATATGAGGATGATTACCCTGTGGATGGTAAGGGTGTTGGAAGGAAAGTGATTGACAGAGTGCATGAGGCCTGCGAAAATGAGTTGATTGGAAAGAATTTTGCCTAAAATGGTGAAAAAGCTTATTTACTATAAGATCATTACCAAACAACAAGCTTGAGTCTACTGTGGCATTTTAGGATGTTGCATCTATTAGAAACAATGGAAATACAAACCCTGATGGCCTAGACAGCCCAAATGGGCATGGAAGAAAGAGATTAAAGAAGATCGTATCGTTCAAAGACCTTTAAGGTGGAGATTAGCTATGCTGCGAAGATACCCATGCAAGCATTTCAAAATATTCTGTGTGAGCGAGAATCTGAAGACTCTCAAGAAGCACTGAAGGTGTTGGATATCTTTCTAAAGGCAGTATGCTGCGAAATAGAGATGCTTACTTGTTCACCAATCTTTTCTAAAGATAAGCAAGATAACTTTACAGACGTTGGAGAAGGTGTCCTTGGCTGTAGGGATTACTTCACGGGTGAAGATATAGCTTAAATTGAGCACATTAAGCACCAATGTGAGCTACAATCCGATCTTGGTCAAAATTTTACTTTGTTAAGACTTTGAACGTTAGGGCAAACGCATATTGGCAGCCCGTTTTATGTAAAGGATTTTGTTTTTTAAATAAAGTTTTCTAAAGGAAACTGAATCGCGATGCCTTTTTGCATTCATGCATTTGCATTACATTGCATTGCATCGTTATAGAAAAGAGGTGTTGATTCATATTCGATTCCTAAATAGGAGAGTTCGTCATAAGGGGACGAATTTTTTGATAAAGTGGATTATAATGCGGTCGCCCTGATATGGCCCAAGTAAGCACAACAGAAGAAGGTTGATAGTTCGCGGAGGAATACAAAAATTTACCCGAGAATTCAAACCAACAAGAAGTATTCAAGAGCCATTGCGTCAGAGGAGCTAAGGAGCATCATGAGGATAAGAGAACCATGGGTCGCGATCAAGCAAAAGAGAGTTAGTGGAGGCATCCCTCGAAAGCTCGCAAGATTCAACCATAAATGCAGAAAGGAGCGAAGTATTCACTTAGATTTTAAAGGCAAGACCGCATATGTGATCCGTTTTATGTAAAGAAATCTGTTTTCTAGAAAAGCTCTTCTAATGGAATTGAATATAAGGTCGACGCTTCTTTTCTTGCATTCATTTGTATTTGCATTTGCATTTCATGCATTGCATTGCATTATGTACATTACATCATTTGTATCAAATTTTTACAAAACGACCCTAATTAGATAAAATTATTTTAGTTAACCTAAAAGCCATTGAACGAAGGTTAGAGAGAATAGAGCATATGATCCAAGAGTACATCGAGTTCAAAGCTCTAGTGCAAGACGTGATACTGGGGAATTTGAACATTAACGACACATCTGAAAAGGGGATCGAAGACTTGAAGATTTCCAAACCCTTATGTACTGGGAAATGCTTTGAACAATGAGACTGTAGAAGGAATCCCTGTGTTTTTAGAGCTAATTTAGAGTAATATCCAGAACATGCTTGTTGCTTTAAGCCTAGAAGCAATAAGAATCCTTTTGTGAAAATAGGCTCGTGTCCAAAATCTTTATTTCAATAAGAATGCATTTTTATGAGCAAATGTTTATTTTCCATTTCATACTATACAAAGATTCTTTTATTCTTTTATTATACATTCATAATCTTGCCGCACAGTTGTTCTTAGATTCTTTTGTTCATGGGACTCTTTTTCCAATATTCTTTTATTCTTCATTCATGATCATACCATATAAGTACTCATACTTAGAATAATTTATTCTTTGAAGTTTACCTTCGTATCTACAACAGGTCTTTAGATATCAATAACGTGAGCGACACTGCTATTAAACTAGAATCTCCTTTTGAGCGAAATATGTGCTTAGGGGAATCTTAGGACTTTGAAGACGACAAAGATTGTGACTTATCTTCTGATTTGTCAAGGATGGTAGAACGAGATGAAAATGGATCCCACATTACAAAGGGTCAGTTGGCATTGCAAGCTAAAAAAGAAGATTGAAGCCTAGCTCACCACCAAACTAAGGCGAGACATCATTGAGTTATTTCAAGAAATGTCTTCACACAATTATATCAAGACATGCATAGGCTACCGAGACATGGGCATACCAAAATATCAAGAGAGGTTCACAAGAATAACTGAAGGACACATGCTAGTGGTTTTATAATAGCCAGGCTGATCGTAAGGCTAAGATATTGCTAGTCCGCCATGGAAGAGGACTACATCAGTGCGTCGTAAAGGTCAAATTGAAGAAGACAAGATTTATGTTTCTTCAAGGACTCTCCATGTGAGGGCATGGATGTTACAGTGCCAACTTCACCGGCTTTGATTCATCTTCAAGGTGGTCAATTACTTCACCAAGAGGGTAAGGTCGCTTCACATGCCAAAGTTACCAAGTAAACAGTCATCAAATCTAAAGCCAAATTCAAATCTAAATCCAAATCCAAATCCAAACCCAAATTCAAATCCAAATTCAAATTCAAAATCAAATCCGAATCCGAACTCAAATTCAAGTTTAAATCCAAATTCAAGTTCAAATTCAAACTCAAATAAAAAAAAGAAAAAGAAAATGGCAAATTAAAAAAAAAAGTGCCAGAAAAGAACATGTCTAAACTGCACAATATCGAAAGTTTATGGTCTGTTCAAAGATCAAACACCATATCAGTGCAGCAAAGACAACAAAAAAAATAAAAAAAAACCATTCAAAAAGATTTTGAAAGATGACTGGGACTGGTAAGGGTTGGCATGGAGAAGTTACCACTTACCCTTCGTACTTATCAAGTGTTGGCTAGGGCCTTCGCCGGGGCAACACATCTCTCATTGATCTTGCCCAGGGAAACTGAGATTCTTTCTTCTGATTTTATTAGAGCTAGGGCAATATATTGGTCTTGCCCATTGAAGTCGAGATTCTTTCTTTGGAATTTTACCAGAACCAAGGTAACCTTTTGGTCTTGCCCATTAAAGTTGAGATTTTTTCCTCTGAGTTTTACCAAGGCTGAAGCTGGTTGAGACAAAATGGATCTAATCCCGACATTATCAATCATAATTAATCCATCACAGTTTGATAATTTGGGTTTATGACAAAGAGGTTCATCTTAGAGAATTTCAAAAGGGTGACATCATATTGAAGAAGATCTTTCATGTACGAAAAGACTTCGAAGGAAAATGCCAAATTGAGAGAAATCTTACACATGAAGAAGGCTTGCACTAATCAAGATAAATGGTAGTGACGTGCCCAATTCGATGAATTCAGTCAAGGGGCATGTCACTTACACGCTTAACTTGGTGAATTCAGTCAAAAATAATTGCACCAAAAAAGAGAAGTCAATGTGAAAACCCGCAAAGGGCGCCTTGAGACCTTCTAAGAAAGTTGGTTAAAAAAATGATGAAAAAGAAAAGAATCGGCCAAAAGGAAGAAAGAAAAGGAGAGGCCAAGGTGAAAACCCGCAAAGGGCGCTTTGAGTCCAAAGGGCATTTGAGTTGAAAACCCAAAAAGGGCGGCTCAAATTTTGATCAAAAGTGGGGCACGCGGTAGTCTTGCCATGCTTGAATTGACAATGAAGAAGTATGCTACGTCTTGGGGCATCGACAAAGTACTTCGAATACCCTAGGCATATATTGAGCTTGGAACGGTTCTCAAGAAATTGGAACGGAGAAGTTCAGGCTGCGATATCTAGGGCACCTAGTTGCCGTCTTACTCATTCTAATTTTGCTATCTTTGATTATTTTATTCGTTTCAAAGTATGCTCTCAATAAATCTTCTCCTTGATTGCATTTGCTTAACTTGCTTGTTTCGAGTTATGCTTTCATTCAATTTCCTTCTGGTCCATTGTTATGATCTTTTTCAAGCATTTTGTATTGAAATAATGATTAATGGACTAATAACACTTTCATGAAAGGAGTTTTGCATATTACCCTAGAAGTTTCTAAAAAGTACGGGAACCTGAAACAAGACTGTTGTTTAGGACTTTCCACGCTTAAGGGTTGGAAATCTTTAAGTCCAAATTGAAATTATCTCTTCAGATTTTCAGTTGGAGATATTTGCTGAATAAAAGAGACAAGATATTGGGTCGGCAATACAATCCCGATAAAGAACGAATAATCGAGATTATTCTTAAAATGATACTCTGCCCCCACGCGAGTATCAGGCATACGCATCTAGTCAGGTCACCTAAAGCGTGATCAGTTGATGGAATGAGTCCTTATACCCTTGATTTGCAGCAGGTTGGATTGAAGAGGATGTAGATCCTATACCTCTGAGTCATGATGGATAGGGTACAAGCCTTATGTCCCTTATATCCCTGAGGTACAGTGAAATGAACCCCAAAGTTACAATGGGGCAAGCTAGTTGAGCAAAATGCGAATATTTTGGACAAAATACCAGCCGAGTAAGAGGGCAGCGTACTACGTCGGTGATAGAACCCTGATGGTCAATGAGTGATGGTGCCTTAAACATTAAAAACACCACATTCGCATTCATACAAGTGTTATACATGATACATTTAGTTAGGAGCATTTGATTCATTCCGATCACAACATCCTAATCATTTTGTATAGGCATGAGCATATAAAACTGGTTATACAGGACAGGTTCCTCAGAGAACAATGTGGCAACACCGATAAATTCGCAGCCCTATTTTCCTGAGTAACGGTGGAGTAGGCTGAAAAGTTCAAATTCTGTCTCCTTGAAATGGTAGTGGGGCAGACTAAAGATTGAAGTCTTCCTGAAATAACAAGGAAGCAGATTGCAAATTTCAGATTTTGTTCCCTCGAGATAGCAGTGGAGCAAATCGAAAATAGTGAAGTTTATCTCTTTGAAGTTTTAACGGATAAGATTGAAGTTACGAATCTCTTCTCCTTGAATTCTTTCTTTGAAGATTCAGCAGAGAAGATTGAAGTGACGAATCTCTTATCTCTAAATTCTTTCTCCTCGAAGTTCCAGTGGAGTAGGTTGAGGCTATAAATCCTTCCTTCCGAGTTTACAATGAAGATCAATCTTTATTTCTTAGAAGTTTCAGCAGAGAAGATTGAAGTTACGAATCTCTTCTCCCTGAATTCTTTCTCCTCGAAGTTCCAGTGGAGTAGGTTGAGGCTACAAATCCCTCCTCTCTGAGTTTACATTGAGGATCAATCCTTGTTCAGCAGAGAAGATTGAGGCTACGAATCTCTTCTCCCTGAATTCTTTCTCCTTGAAGTTCCAGTGGAGTAGGTTGAGGCTACAAATCCCTCCTCCCTAAGTTTATGATGAGAATCAATCCTTGTTCAGCAGAGAAGATTGAAGTTACGAATCTCTTCTCCCTGAATTCTTTCTCCTCGAAGTTCAAGTGGAGTAGGTTGAGGCTACAAATCCCTCATTCTTGAGTTTACAATGAGGATCAATCTTTGTTCAGCAGAGAAGATTGAGGCTACGAATCTCTTCTCCCTGAATTCATCTCCTTAAAGTTCCAGTAGAACAGCGGAGCAGACTAAAATTACAAGTATCATATCCCCGAAGTTACAACGGAGCAAATTGAAGCCACAGGTCCTACCTTTTCAAAGAAGCGGTAGAATGGATCAAAGTAAACAAGATGCAGTGGACTGAAATGAGGCTACCTGAAGAAAAGAAGCGCCAATGGAAGTCAAGACTCAGCCAGACCGGGTAAATTTGGTCTTCCTTAAAAGTCTTTGCTCTGTTCTTGTTGCACAACAACGAGCAAAGAGGGGCAGCTGTACACACCCAAATTTACCCGGCCCATTAACCAGACCCAAAACCAATCTAAACCAAACCCAATTCACAAACCCGGTAGCCCAAAACCAAATTAACCTAACCCACTAGCCTACCCTAGCCCCTGACCCTAGCATTCGGCCGCCGCCTGTTTCCAACCACCAAGCCTCTGCCCACACCTGCTCCTATCACCTCCATCAACCTGCAAGAAGCGCAGAAAGCAGCAACCATAACCAGAAACAGAGACAAGACAAGCAACAGTAGCAATAACAGTACCAAATAGCAAAATAGGTAGTATAATCGGCTATAAAGCCATTTGTAATCAATGTAAAAGGAGGGGTTTTTTAATAGTCAAAAAACAGTGCAATCGGGGGTCTCTTGGAAAAATTGTTGTATCACACATATTGAGAAATAAAGAAGAAAAAAACAAGAAATGTTGCATTTTTTTTTCGATTCCTGATTTATTTTTTTCTTTTCGATTTTGCTTTTACCCTTCAAGAATAAGAAAAAAAAAGAGGAAGGAGGGGCTTACCGGAGTTCTTTGGACTGTCATCGGATGTCCCCTCCGATCTAGAACCAGACCGCAAAAAGGAATTGAAGGTTAACATTCCCGATTCCCTTGGTCTTAAGGGCGTGGCCTTCAAAAAGCCTTGAACAGGGCAAAAGGACCCGTATAGTCCGTCGTTGGCCACCGGAAGTGCCCGTGGTGTTGTGGACTACAGAGGGAGCCGCGAACGGCGCCGTTAAAACCTTAACCGAAATGGGGGAGGGGTGAAGAGTTTCTTTTAGTATCTTAAGAGTAGGCTAGGGTTTGGATCTGATAGTTTTGTTTTTTAGTTTTTATTTGTTTCCAAAAGACTAAAGAAACGGTGCTGCATCACCCAATTTAACCCTGACCCGATTTCAACCCATCTCTCATGCCCCAGGATCCGCGCAGTCCCAACTATTGGGATATTTGCGCAAGAAGGCCTTCCTCTTCTACGGCACCATTCAATCTAGCCCTATTTTGACTTCATTTTCCTTTTTTGATTTGTCTCTGACTTTTTGACGTTGTTTTAATTTAGTCCGCATTAAATGATATGTTTTGACATGTGGTCCATTTACATTTTTGGTCCCTTTGTGTTTGTGCGCATTACGTTTTGGTCCTTAACCCAGTTTTAATAAGTTTGTGCGTTTATAATTTGTCCCTTTAATGCTGTTTGTTTCTCAATAGGGTCCTTCTTGTTGCTGTGCGTCTTGGAAAAGGGGCTCATTGCGCTTTTCGTCCCTACAATGCTATAGTGTGTTCAAATAAACCCCTCTCCATTTGTTTTTAATTTTAAATTCGCCCTAAAATTTTGATTTTAATTCGTTTCAGTCCTTTTTTATTTTTAACTTGATCTTTATTTTGTCTTTTTGTCATTTTGCTTAATTTTTAAATATTATTATTGTTATTATATTTATTATGTTATCAGCCTTTACTATTACTTAATGTTAACTTTAGTTTCAATTAAAATGTACATATGTATGTGTATATTTATGTAGCTTCTTTTTAACATTATTTCTAATATGTGTATTATGTATACATTTTTATATATTATACATATATATATATATATTATTTTTATACATGTATATTATATACATATGTTAACATTATTAGTTATATTCTTTTATACCATTTTATGTATATATTTTTAAATACTATGTTTTATTTTTTTTCACACTATTATTATTTGTTTATATATTATGTATATATTTTAATACTATGTTATGTATACATTCTACGTATGTATATTTTTAACATTATATTCAATATATTGTGTACATATTTTAATATCATATGATTCATATATTTTTATGCTATCTCATGAATATATTTTAATACTATTAGGTATAAATGTTTCCATGTATTGTAAATATATATTTAAATGTTATTTTCATATCTATTATGTATATCGTATTTTCTATATTTTATATTTGCTATTCTTTTATATACTCTTTGTATCGCACTACGTAAATACCTTAAATATTAGATTATGCATGAATATACACATTTCATAGGTATACGATTTCTTCACTTTAAAGACCATATCTTTTTGCTATATAATGTATTATTTGTTTAAAAGTTTTGTTTGAATTCTTATAGTTCAAAACCTTTTTCCATAATTAACCATTCTTATTGGCTAAAAGTTTCTTCATTTCGCTTATTTTAATTTGTCTTTCACCTCTTTTAACTTTATTTTATTCTTTGAGTGTTAATATTGCTATTTACATATGATGACATGTTATAACTGTTATTATTATGTGCACCATTTGATATTTATTGATTATCACGATTCATAGATGTAATATACTGTTTATGAATTATTTCTTTGCTTTATATTTTATAATTCCATGTTCGTATTTTATAAAAGTCATGCCTAACCCCATTTTGTTAAGAATTTTCATTCAAAGGCTTTCAAAAGCATAACTCATGTTTGGATACCTCGAGGAAATCGAGCCTTAACTTACTAGGTTCCGATTTTTCTCATTAGATCCAAACTATCGGGTATCGCTTTCAAAATCAAAATATGCGAGTTTTCAAATAAAACTTATTCTCGAAACCTCGAAATGCTATATCCTAACTTACTGAATGTGGTGTTCAGTGTCTTGAGATAGGAATTTCAAAATTAAGGTAATATTTTATGTTTTGGAACTTCAATAAATCGAGCCATAACTTACTGGGTTCCGATTTTCGTTTGACCCAAAATAATTAAATATCCCTTCTCGATTTAAATATATGAACCTTTTAAGCAAAAAGGACGAGCTTAATTTCGAGAAAATTGATATGTTGCACCCTAACTTACTGGATGCGACATTCTTATTTCTTTGAGATAAGTGAGCCTCGATTTTTACTTCGACATATTTAAATGCCCTTTTTAAACAAAGGATCGTATATTTAAAATCTTTTCAATCGTTTGATGATAGGACATTAAGTAATCAATTAGGTACCAATTTTGGGCGTTACGAGAGTGGTAACCCTTCCTCGTACGTAACCGACTCCCGAGCCCGTTTTTCAAATTTCGTAGACCAAAATTAATTGTTTTAATAAATCAAAATGTTTTATTAAAATAATTTAAGGTGACCCGATCGCACCTCAGTAAAAATGTATCGGTGGCAACTCCAGTTCTAATTTTCATTTTCAAAACACAGTCGATCCCCGTTTAGAAAAAAATGGTTTCGACAATTACCATATTCATTCTATTCCATCCAATTAGACTATTATTACATTTATTCTATTTTATTACAACTCTATTCTATCTTGAGACAATGACTATTCCATTAGAGGCAAACCACTATCATTGATGATATGGTTTGCTGTGTTTTAGCCTTTAGCTTTGAATAAGACCTCTGCTCTCTAGTGTCAATAATTCATTAATATCAATATCTACTAAGCTCAGGGTTCTTGAGTTCTAGGCTTAAGGACCCTTCTTTTTTTTTTTTTTTTTTTTTGTTTCTTACCTTGTTGGAATTTTTTTTTTCTTCCTTTTGCTAGCTATGTAAAGGGTCTAATGAACTCCTTTTTGTACTAAAAAAAATTAGCCAACTTTCAGGATGCAGTTTGATCCATGACTTCTAGCCCATGTTTTTCAAATGGCCTAAAAACAAAGATGGCTAAATTTGGGACACCTGTAATCATTCCAATAGGTAAGAGTATGGACCTTGCTTTCGCACACACATGCCACGGCGGTGCCGATATCCATTATCCGGTATACTGCCACAGCCACAAATGTAAATGTTATTCAAAGACTGACATGGACAATAGTTATCCACCTATCCTCGGATGCACTAATCATTTATCTTATTACCAACAAATCTTCAACATCTATGCAAATTGCATTGATTTGAACAACCAACTTCCTGTAACACACACAAACACACACAAAAAAAAAAAAAAAAAGCTAACGTTGATTGGACCTGTTGTATCATCCCCTCCCCACTCATTTCCTGCCATGTTGCCCCGTTAGCAGCCTTTGTTGCAACTTTAATCTTGCTATTGTGACAATATGTGCTGACTTCCTCCAGAAAGTTTAACTCCATTCACGGTTCAACATCCTCTCTTTAACCCTAATTTTGATATTAACCCCAGCGGACAGATATATGATATATACAAAAATAAAGAAGTTAAGTGTGTTACCACTCATACAAAACTCTCGTTTCTTCCCTCTTTGTTTTGTCTAGTCTTAGAATATTTAATTAATATACCTTCATTGAATAGAGTGCTGCTTTTTCCAAAGCAAGTTGAATTTTGATAAGGGTTCATTAGAAGTGTTGATTTAAGAATATAATAAACAAGGAGTTGGAGGCTCAGTCACACAATCCTCAACCTCCAATTGTGGAGAGATACGACTATTTGAGACAATATAATTTGCAAATCAAAATCTTGATGAAAGTGTCAGGCAAAAACTAAATAAATAAAGAAATATAATAAAATACATTAGCAACATTCCCTCAAATCACACACATGAGATATGATTATGACCTACACCAATGGGGTTCATAGAGTCTTTTGTCTCATTGGCTTAGCTTCATTAGAATAGTCAAAAATAATCTTTGTAGATAATATTGATTTTACTTATTAAAAATATTTGTTATATTATTTTTATAAATTTGAAAAAGGAATATATAGAAATATTATTATTTATAGATTTTAAATTAAAAGAATATATATTCGACTATGTTGCAGTTGGTACTTTGAATTCTTCTTTATCAATCAAGACATAAAATAATAATGGTTCTTCGACAAAGGAAAAATAAAAAATTATGGTTGCATGCCACGTGGGAAGCAAGCAGACAGGGTCGTAGGAAGAAGCAAAGTATGAGAGACACCTGTACTTTGAAAACTAATAACCTACGATATTAAACAAGGCTGGGGCACGTGTCCTTATTTCAAATCAACTTTTTCAAAGTTGAACCACTAACTTCAAATAAAATGACTACGTAAGAGACTTAAGCCAAGTGGCAAGTTTCCATTGCGTGACGTGTGACAGGTGAAAGATACTTGTCTCAAGGCATCTGTTCATATTGGGCAAGAATAAAAGGGGGAAATACTGCTAAATCAAAATGAATAAGGTTTTCGAGATTGATGTGGAGATTCAAAAAGTATATATATACAAGTACGGGGCTTATATTTTTGGGGGTACTAAAACAACTTGCTTTTACTCTTGAGACACCCCTGAATGTTTTTTTCCAAAGACATAATCGGAGATGGAATTCGATATTAACCGGTGGAACATGATTCATGTGTCTGATACTTTATGATTAAAAACAAGTCTAGATTCAGACATTATAATTTTTTAGTATTAATATTTGAACGATGACATTATGGAATCAGAGATCTCTAAAACGACAAGATCATGATGTTAAATTACTAAACATGATTAAATTATGATAATAAATAATAATTAAGCTAGCCACAATGGCTAAGAAAAAGGACGGCTAGGACTCTTGATGCCGACCTCTAAGCCTTAATTTTATTTTTCATAGCTAAGGGGAAATCAAATAAAGATTCGAATGGTAATGTTTCAAGGGCAGATAAAAGGGTTATAAATACACGCACTTGGGTTGCTTATGAGCTTTATAAATACTATATAAGCATATTCAGAAGCGCACAAGTCCAAATTTGTTCCCTTTTGTTGAACACTGCTTTGTAGTACTTAAAATCTTGTAAAAGAGTGATCCTAGAAATGATGTTTGATGGGGGAGATAATAATACTCAGGAGATGATGTCGGTGACTGGAATTTCAACAACCAAAACGAAGAACAATAACAAGAGGAGGTTCAGCGATCAACAAATCAAATCGTTGGAATTGATGTTCGAGTCCGAAACCAGGCTTGAGCCTGTGAAGAAGTTGGAGGTGGCTAAAGAGTTGGGGTTGCACCCAAGACAGGTTGCAATCTGGTTCCAGAACAAGAGGGCTCGGTGGAAATCGAAGCAGCTTGAACAAGATTACAGCATCCTACAAGCCAATTATAACATCCTAGCTTCCAAGCTCGAAAGTTTAAAGAAAGAAAAGCAGGGCTTGGTGATTCAGGTACTATTTTCACTTTGCATTTGCATACAAAGAAAGCAATGAAAAGATCATAACATGTTAGATGTTTTTAAAATCATATATAATACAACAGTTGCAGAAGCTGAACCATTTGCTTAAGAAGCCAGAAGAGGAAGGCCAGTGTTGCGAACAAGTGACATCAATGAACAGCATTGACGGAGAGTCAGATCAGGGGGAGGGTGTCAAGTCTGATTCTGAAGGGCAGCTCAGTTTATCAATGGAAAGATCGGAACACGCACTTGGAGGGGTCTCGGATGATGATAGTGGCACAAAGATAGACTGTTTTGGACTGCAAGAAAAGCTTAACTTTATAAGCATGGCGGAACCAGCTGATGGTTCTTTGACATCTTCAGAAGAGTGGCAGAGCTTTGACTCTGATGGTCTCTTTGATCGGTACAGTAGTGGTTATGAGTGGTGGGACTTTTGGTCTTGAACAAATGAAATAACAAAAAAAAGGATGGAGGAAAATGTATGAAAATAATCTTCCTTGTATAAACAACCAAGAGGAAATATAAGAGAGAATTGAACGAGGCATATATATATATATATTTACCGTCGACTAGTTCTTGTAAATCTTCAAAAATGGAAAATTCATTGACTTGGTATTAATTCTGAAAAATATGATCAAACCAATAAAAATTAATTTATTCCTTTTTTTTAATTACTTTATGTGGAAACCTTTTTGATAAACGGGTCGATTTTTTATTTTAAAAAATGAAAACGGAAAAACGGGAGTCACCATTAATTTTTTTTATTTAGGTGTGATCGGATCACCTCGTAATTTGATTGCTTTAATAAAACAACGATTTTGGTCTATGAAATTTGAGAAAACGAGTTCGGGTGTCGGTTACGTGTGAGAAGGTTAGCACTCCCGTCACGCCCAAAATTGGTACCTAATTGATTATTTAGTGTCTTAATGTCAAAAATTAAAAATTTGAAAAGATTTTAAAATACGATCCTTCATTATAATGTTAAAAAACGCTTGAATACATCAAAAAGAGAATTAAAGACCTTCTTATCTCGAAGTTATAGAATGTCACATTCAGTAAGTTAGGACACTACATTTTAACTCCTCGAGAATGAGCTTGTCTTTTGACTTTCAAAACTTATGTATTTTGATTTTAAAAGGATATTCGATTATTTAGGTTAAACGAGAAAATATCGAAACCCAGTAAGTTAGGGCGCGATTTCTCAAATTTCCAAAACGCAAATATTGCCTTTATTTTCTAAAATTTTCCTTTTTACAAATTTGAGTAAAAAAATTAATGAAATATTTAAAAAAATGATACATTTGTAGCTTATAAAAACGGTTAAAACATTAAAGGGGGTCATACTTAGCAAATAACGATGGTACGACATAAATTTGAAGTAACAATGACATAATATGCGTAATAAAATATAACATATATAGCATTGATATTAACAAATCATAATGTTAACATGCATAAACAATAATAATGATAATAATAAATCTAAAATTCGAAAGTACCTAAAAAACAAACACATAAAATGACAATGATAAGGGCAAAAATAAAATAAAAAGAGCCAATTTAAAAAGAAATGATAAGTAAATGAATAAATAGAGCTAATATAAAACTAATTTAAAAAGAGATTAAGGGAATAAATAAATAAAATATTAAACAGATATTAAATAAAACAAAATTTTTTAAAATAAATAAATTAAACCGAGTAAGGATGTGATTGACAATCGAAATGAAATTCAGGGTACAAATCAAAAATAATAAAAGAGGCTAACAAGGATCAGAATGAAACGCGCTTAAATTTGCAAGGACTATATAAAAAAATATTCCCTAAGTCCCCTACGCAGCGTTCAGACTGATAGCTTGAGGGACTAATTTAAAAAACAAAACAAAATCGAATGGCCAAATTAAAAACAAAAAAAAAAATGAAAATAGTAACAGGATGAAATTGAATAGTAATGAAAATGCGGAAGGATTAAAACAGCAAATAGACCATTTTCTGAAAACACGCGGATCCTTCCCTTGAAGCGGGTCGGGTCTCGCACGAATAGCAGCCATCCACGGTGGCCGAAGAGCTTAAAAGAACCCTTTTCGAAGTCCGTCACATGTGGAGCATGGATCCGAGGCCAGAACCCCCGAAATCCCGGTCAAAATCAGTGGAGCAACAAATAAACGTTTCGTTTCTTTTCCTTTTCCAACGTGACCTTCAACGGTGAGTGGATCGATCGATTCAGGTGAGTTTCTTTCCCCCTTTTTTATAATTCCGTATGTAAAAATAGATAATAAAAAAAACTCAAAGTAAAAGCCTGAAAATTTAAAAGAATCACCGTTAAATTTCTATTCGAATTTTTGATTGATATTCGTGTGTTGTCCCCCCAAAACTAGATTACATTCGGTTAGGGCCTTTTTTATAGCCGAGTATTACAACTATTATTTTCTTGCTTTTGTTTGTTTCTATTGTTGTTTGTCCTTGCAGGTACGGAGGTGGCGTACGGAGACTGACATGGTGGCACGCGTGGAGGCACGTAAAGAGGATAGCGGCGGCTGAATGGGGTGTTAGGGTTAGGGTTTTTAGTTTTACTAAAAATGTTTTAAGTGTTTTGGGCCACTGAGTTTGGGCTTAGGTTATTTATATTTTGGGTTTTCAGTGGGTAAATTGGGCCTGTAACATTTGGACTGTTAATTTTGGACTATTTTAATTTATTTGGGTTTGGTCTTATTTGGTTTTGGTTTTTGTATGGGCCCGGACAAAATTGGGCCATTACACTTTCTAATTTTTATATTAGAAACAAATGCGATTGTTTATTCATTTTAAGAAAGAAATTGTAAAAGAGAAGTGGCAGAGAAAAGATAAAGTGTTCCACAAAGAGAAGTGGCAGAGAAAAGAGAAGTCGTTGGCTGTTTGGTCAGACCACTGCCAAGTAAGATAAAACTGCGATTCTCCCACACCTTTTATTACTACCCTGGCCTCAAATATAGGTGCTCAGGGCCGAATTTGTGACTTTCTTTTATATTTGTATCAAGTCCTATGTTTAAAATTTTGTTTAAATTTATCCGTATTTAAAAAATATTAATTTAAGTCATTTTAAATTCATTCATATATTATTTTAATATTTAATATTTTTATATATTTTTATTTATTAAAAAAATTTATATTATCGTCTTAATATTATTTTAATGTTTATATTAAAGTAGTATTATATATTTAGTATATATTTAATTTTTTAAATGTGTTATAAATTATATAATATACCAAAATAACATAATATAAAATATATAAACTTAAAATGAGTTGGGCCAGGCTGGGCTCAAGCCTTGAATGTTCAAGCCTGAGTCCGACTCATATTTCAAATGAACTTAATTTTTTTGTCCAAACTCTTTTTTGAGTCTATTATTTTTGCCCAAATCCGATAAATCTTCGAGCCTGAACGGATAACCCAACCCGTCTAACACCATTAATCTAATTGGTTTAGTCTATTCAAAATTTTAAAAAATTAAAAAAATCTAATTCAACCCTATTTTTTGTCTGATTTAAATTTTCCATACCAAATCTTAGATTAACTGATTCAAAAAATGTCTTTAAATCGATACTCCCACCTCCCGATCCAACCCGCTGGTCTAGTTAAAACCACCGATTTTCACTCCTTTGACTTCCTCTCTAACATGTAAGAGAATCCCTCTCTATTTATTAATTTATTCCTCAATTAGTTTCTCATAATCCCTCCCATTGCTCTTTCAACTTCTGGGTTTTTCTTTTCTGTTGTTGAAGAAATGGATTATGGAGAAAAGGTTTTTGTTTTTGAAGAAGTGGCAAAGCGCAAGGAAAGGGATGATTGTTGGCTTTTGATATCTGGAAAGGTTGGTTTTCAGGTTTTCCCCTCTTCTTTTGTTGTTGATTTATATTTTATAGCTTAATTCTAGAATTTGAAAGGCTATATTGAATTGAATGTTCTCTGTATGACAATGAAATTATTAGATTCTCCCTTCCGATTTGAAATTTTACAAGTATTTCCATATATGCATATCCACGATATCCAATGATCACTGGTACTATTCAAATTAGTAGAAATTTAATTCATCTTGTAAACCTGTGCTGGACGGGACAAGATTTTATCTTTGATTAAAAATGATGCTGAATCCTCTCTGTCGAATTGCTGACATTTTCGGTGAAATCAAATTCGGGTTTTTGCTTGTAACTCCACATTTGATAATTCCATCTGAATACTACAATGAAGCCTTGTTTCATGTTCATTTAAACCTATTTTCTTTTCATCCTAATATATCAGGTGTATGACGTAACCCAATTCTTGGAGGATCATCCCGGAGGAGATGAAGTCTTGCTAGCCGCTAGTGGTAAGATGATTGTATTGTTTATCTGCCAATAATTAACCGGCGGATCGTATTTCTTTATCCCGGCTTGATTCATCTTTATTCATGTTGGTACCACTATGAACTACTTGTTACGCAGGAAAAGATGCGACACAGGATTTCGAAGATGTTGGTCACAGTGATGATGCAAGGAACATGATGAAAAAATACTACATTGGTGAGGTGGACAGCACCACGGTTCCTCCTCCAAACAAGATCAAACCACAGACGGATTCAGTGACTCAAAAAGACGATGAACCCGGCTTTCTGTTTAAGATATTACAGTTCTTGGTACCCCTCTGGATCTTAGGTTTGGCATTTGGTTTCCAGTTCTTGGGCAAAAAGGAAAAAACTGAAGCTTAGATTTTCTACTTTTCCGACATTACGGTTGCTTATAAATAAGCTTGGTGAAAGCTGTCTTTGTTGTTGTTGTTGTAATATTCAATGAAGATCTACTATTGGTTGCTAATAATAATGGCTTAGCAATCTCTCGCTATTGTTCCGGACTTTGCTGTCAAATTTCTGTTGTTAATCATAAATCAAACATGAAAATACCACATTTTCAAATAATTACAATATTTAATTTAGAAATATTAATTAATTTGTAATAAGTATAAAGTTGCAATAATTACACATTTAATAATTATTATAATTTAATTTACCATTATTAGATAAAAAAGTTTAATTAAAAAAATAAAAGTAGTAATTATTTACAAATTATTATAGTCAATTTTTTTAAATGTTAAAAAAATAAAAATAAAAATCAAATGGTAAAAAGTGAAGATTATGTTGAAAATAGTACAAATATTTATTATTAAAGAATTATTGATCTATAAAATATCAATATTTTAACATGGTATTTGAATTGTTAATCTATTTTAATTAGATTTAACAATACGAATAATGAATTAAAAATATATTACTTAAAAACTAATTAAAAAATTAAATACATAAAATCACATGTAATGCATGTGTCATTAGAAATTAGTAAATATAAAAATATGAGTTTGGAAAAACTTTTAAATTAATTATATACTAAATTGACATTCTAATAAAAATTTATTAGTATTATTATGTAATAATAAAAGTGATATTAATTAAATATGATAATATATTATGTGAAATCAATTAATTTGATCATATGTTTTACTTAAAAAATAACATAATAGATTATTAATTAATAAAATTTTAAATTTATAAAATCATAGAATATAACTGGATAAATTAAAAAATAAAAAAAATTATTATATCAAGCTTATTCGATAATATATTTTGATAACAAATTAAAATGTTTTTGAATAAAGTTGACAAAATTGTATCTTCAAATGTAGTCTAAGAGATATAATTTTGAAACTACTACTTTGAACTCTTAGAAAAACTTTTTGAATCAACCTTTAATCAAGTTAAAATGGTTTCAACCAAGTTAGAATTTTTCAATCAAAATTGAATTGTTTTAAAATGGTCAATAACTCTAGACCAAGAAGTATCGATAGTTTCTTAAATATCGATACCCCTCTAAAAAATTGGTACCAATTTGACATTCTGTTTCTTGAACATTTTAGCTAAGTATCAACCTAGTCTCGATATTTTTCATATGGTATTGATAAAAGTTCACTGATATCGATATTTTTAGCTCCAACAGTCAATAAATTCTGCATTAAATGCTAAAAATATCAATACCTTGTTAGCAAGTATTGATACTCGTGATTGCCGATGAATTAAATCCACTTGTTATTTCATCCCTAACGGCTCTATTCATTTTTCCAACAACCACAACGGTTAGAAATCAATTAGGGAGTATGAATATTAGCTTCCAAAGGTCCTACAACAACTAAAGAAATTATCAAGCTTAAAGATCAATCAAAACAACCTTGTGCTTATAATTCTCAACAATTTTCTTTAAACACACTTGTGAGCTTTCATTGTATTCATTTAGCTCAAGTGTTTCTCTTTATAATTGAGTTTAATTTGAAAGCATTTTGATCTTGTAAAGGTTTGTTCTTAGTTTGCTTATTTGTTATTCTCTTTGAGAGGGTTTTTGTTAAACCAAACTTTATTTTATTAAATTTTTTGATATAACAAATTAAAGTGTTTTTGAATAAAAGTTAAAATTGAATAAAATTGACAAAATGATTTTTCGATTTTAAGTCTAAGAGAGAAAATTTTGAATATTTACTTTGAACTCTTAGCAAATAAACGATACCAAAATGACATTCTATTTAAACAACTTTAAACAACTTTAAAATCAAGTTAAAATTTTGAATATTTACTTTAAACAACTTTAAAATCAAGTTAAAATTGTTTTTCAAACAAGTCAAAATTGTTCCAAGCCAAAAAGTATCGATACTTTTTTGGCCAAGTATCGATAATTTTAAAATATCGACACCCCTCAAATAAACGATACCAAAATGACATTCTATATATATATATATATATATATATATATATAATCAACAAAGTATCGATACGGTATCGATACATTTTCCTAAGGTATCGAAAAAAATTGTTTTGGTGTTGATAGTTAAACTCCAATGGTCATTGAATTTAACATTTATTGTAAAAAATATCGATACCTTTTTATTTGGTATAGATACTCGCTGTTGTAGGTGTATTAAATGCTCTGATTTTCACATCCTCAATGGCTCTATTAATTACCACAACAACCTCAACAGTTGGAAATCTTTTAGGGGTATAAACATCAGCTTCTAAAGTTCTTACAATAACAAGAAAGCATATTCAAGCAAAATCATCAATCAAACAACCTTAATTTGTGCCCAATACTTCCATAATTTTCTTGTATACACTTGTGATTACTTTCATTCCTTAGTTCAAGTGTATCATAGTTTATTTGTGCTTAATTAGCAAACACTTTGATCGTGTGGGGATTATTTCTTAATTTGTTTCTTTGTAATTTTTTGAGAGGGTTTATCTTAAAATTTGGATAAAAGTCTTAAGAGAGTTGTAAGGTTAAATCTTGTCCTCAAAGGTTGAATAAATTAGTGAATTTGGGAAAATCCTTAGTTGTGGAAAGCTAAGGTAGTGGAGTAGGCAATTGTGGCCGAACCACTCTAATTCTTTGTGTTCATTGTTTCCTTTTCTCTCTTTGCTTCCACCAAATTTTTAAAAGGTCATTTCACCTCCCATCTTGGCAATTTCGGTTTGATTTATCAAGCTAACAATTTTGTCTTAAGGTTTGGGTAAAAACCTTAAGAGAGTTTGTAAGGTTAAAAATTGTCCTCAAAGATTGTCAAATTAGTGCATTGGGAAAACCTTTAATTGTAGAAAGCTAAGGTAGTGTAGTAAGCAATTGGGGTTGAACCACTATACATAGACGTGTTCATTGTCTCTATCTTTTTCTTAGCAATCACAAAATTTTTAAAAGGCCAATTCACTCCCTCTTAATATTTTTGAGTTGATTATTTGAGCTAACAAAATCTAATTTTTTTCAATTAAATTGATATTATATATGTTTAATTTAAATATGATAATAATTAATAATGTTAAAAATCAATTTTTATATAATTAATAAAAATTAAATGTGTGAGATTAACATTATATATATAAATAATATCAATATATTGGTAATCTAATCTAAAATATACAGGTTTATTTATTCTTAATTTATTTGTAAAAAATCAAAAGAAAATAAATATATTTTATAATTAAATTAGGTATTATTTTTTTATAAATACCAATTATATCTAATCAAATTGATTTAATCAAATGCAGTTCTCGATTCGGCAAATAGTATGACTCATATTTATTTAAGAAATTAAGATGAAGAAAATGGATCAATTAGTAATTAGTATTTTGTATTATCTATGTTTCCCATATTTTTAAATCTATAAAATCAATAATATAATATAATATATTTATATTTATAATTATAATTATTTTATTAGTAATGTTTTTTTTCATCAAATCTTGAATATAAAATTACATTAGTAATGCATTATTAGTACAAAATGATTATAATTATAATTAATATGTTTAATTATCAATGTAATAGTTATTGAATCAACAATTGGTTGAAAGAAGAGGAAATGGACTTCTTCTTTTTCCTGAGCATTTGAATCAAGTTCAAATCCTAAAGTTAACTTAGTTGGGAGGGTTTTACTTAAATATCACATTCTTATAATTATATATCAAATAAAATTAATATTTAGCACTATACATATATGTATTAGCAAGTCATTTTCATTCAAAATAACATATAAAAAATTACTGAAAAATCATATTTTAGCATTATTTAATAGGTTTTGTTTCCATAAAAAAAAAGTTTGATTTTCATCATTATTCAAGATATTTAGTTGTTATTATTATTCAATATTCAATACCTTTACTATTATTTGAATTTAATAATATTTATATAATTGTGAATGATGTTTTATTAAAAAAGGTAATGAAATATTAAAGTGATGGTTCTTTGTAGATGAAATTTTGACTCATTTTTTTTATTAAAAAATTTGATTAAGATGGTGTCAAACATCAAGTGATATTGAAAAAATATTTTTTAAAATAAAAATAGAAATAGTATTATTTAAGTGATTTACTTTAACCAAATAAATTTAAATAAAAAAACTTATCATTTGAGTTTTGTAGGTTGAGAATGAAGGGCCAAACCGAAACTACATCTGAAATTAGATGAAGTCGCCTTTGATCGACAAATTTAAGATACAATTTTAAAGGAGAAATTTCGGGGATACTTTATTCAGATTTGTTATGTGAGAAGTTTCATCTACTTCCCCTTTTTATCTTTTGGAGAAATTCCCATAAATGGTCACATCAATATCAAATAGGGATGGCAAAAATATCTCAAAATTGATAGACTTTGACCCGATTCGATTTTACAAATTTATGTAACGTTTGATTCACTGTAATGGAATAGAGCTGTAATGTAATATAACTGTAATCAGTAATTTAACTGTTTGGTTGAATGGAATGGAATAGAATTGTAATAGTATTCTTATGTTTGGTTGAATGAAATTATGTTGTAATAGCGTAAGAAAAAAAAAACTAAAATGACCAAAATATCCTTAGTAAAATTTTTTTGGTAGATGATTATTGTTATTGTTTTTAAATTTTAATAAGATTATTATTAAAAATAATTTAATAAAAATAATAAATAATTTAACCATATTTTAACATAATTATTATTAAATAAATAGATTTCTATTAGCACAAGAAAAAAAGCTAAAATGACCAGAGTACCCTTAGTAGAATTTTTTTAGTAGATGTTTATTGTTATTAAATTTTAATAGGATTATTATTAAATTATATTTAATAATAATAAATATTTTAATTATATTTTTATATAATTATTATTAAATATAATTTAATAAAAATAATATATAATTTAATAACATTCTTAATATAATTATTTTAATATTAAATTATATTAAAATATTTTTATTTTTATACAAAATTATATTAAAATATTTAAAATATTTTGTTTACTACATTTTAAAATAATACACTATTATTTGAATCCGTTGCTTCTCAAGTTATATTCATTATAGTTAACAGATAACAAATACATTCTAAAAGCTTAATCATTAATGAATTTAAAATCTTTAAAAGTATTTTTAGATTCGAAAAATTCATATCTTTAACCCTTTTTTAATCTAATTTTATTTGTTTAAAATATAGACATTTTATTCTTACTATTTACACCTTCCTTTTGTTTTTAAAAATAATTAATATTCATTGTTAAAAAATATTTAAAATTTATATTTTATATATCAAAATATTAATAATGAGCCAATAATAAATTATTTTCTTTTATATCCTTACTCTAAAAATATAATATTAATGAATTTAAACATTATATAAATACATATTTTATATCATAACATCACATCTAAAGTAAACATTTTATCTATTAAAAATACTTTTTGATAGCAAACTAAACACTTTTAAACTAAATTCTTTAAAATATTCATCCTCTTTTGTAATACCGTTATTCTGAATTGTGCAGTAAAAAATAATTTACTCTTTACTTTAACATAAATATAGTAATTTGTCTATTTGTTAAATAAAGATCAAAATGCAATCAGACTCATCATATAACAACCTCCATGACACAGTCTCACCACCAATAATGAAAGCTTTTCATGGCCGAGTTTTATAAGCTGATCCAATGTTAAGACTTTCTGTCTATATAACTGTTACCAAGTTCTATACCAAGTAAAAATTATCCTCAACAAAGAAAAGGTACAACCCTTATTTTCCTTTATTAGCAAATTCCATGAAAAAACAAAGAGAGCCTCTAAAAAAATTATGGGGCAAACCAAAGGTACTTCACCTCAATTAAACAAGGAATGACTAAAAACAGTTATCACATGTTTTTTTCACTTTATTCTTTTTTAAAATGAAAAACCATTGACATAAAAGGGAAGATGGCAACACCATGAAAGTCAATAACAAACTAAAACTAAAATCTTTTTAAGTCTACCATACTCTTACTAAAATGAGCTTCTTTTTGTTTTTTTAAGCTCTCAAGGCTTGACTGCCAAAGCAAGTCCAACCTTGGGGCTCTTATCGATGGACTCTGTATCCACATCTCCAGAAATGGTAAAGAGGGATTTCGAGTGCCACTCGTGCTGGATGAGTGCGCTTGCGTTGCCAGTACTGTTCACCCGTTTGTGGTTAATGGATCCAATGCATGTTGTGTACCCACGGTGATGATGTTCACATTGGTAGAGAAGCTATGGGTCACCTTAGCACCAACTTCAGTGTTGGTCGATGGATTTACAATATGGTAGTAAGATGTGTTAACTGAATCACCCTTTTCATTCTTGCATTGACAAACAAGGTATTAAACTTGAGATTATATCATTTGGAATGTTCAGCTGTAGATAGGTATATAGAACATAACCACATGCAAAGCCAAAGAAGCAATGAGGTCTGCATTGGTGAAGCTCAATCCTACGTTGCATTTGGTGAAATTCCCAGTCTTCATGTCGAATTAGATATCGGTACGTAGTGCAATAACATTTGTTCCAAGCACACCCGAGAAGTTAAGTATAGGGTTGACCGTCAATCCAATGCTTGAGCTTATCCCAACATACTATGCAAATACTGGAGTTCAATCTGGTATACACAAAAGTGAAAAAAACAGAGATGTCCAACAGCATCTCAAACACATTCTAAGTAACACGTTCTCACTAAAAAAGGCAAAACAAGAAGGAAGTTTCGAAGGATACAAATTGAAATATGAGATAGAATTTTGTACCTTGTCGGACATCTGATCAGGGACTCTGAAGCCAAAGATTGCATTTAGCACGGGTGCAAGTTCATCAACTATTATGGTGGTAAATAATTGATAAACATAATGTACTTTAGTACTACAAACGATTTTCAAAAAGGCTTACAAAAGATGGCAAACATATATATATCAACAACAAAGGAATATAAGAAGGTAAAAAAGGAACTACAAACTCAACCAAAGGGATCCTTCAATTGAAAAGCATTTCCACCAAATAGGACAGGTCCTAAGCAGTATGATGTTCTAAACAATGTTATCGAGCAAAAATTCTCCTGATTAAAGCTCGGGTTTCAAACATAGAGGGGACAAGACATGATTACTAATTTTATTGTAATAGAAATAGGATGAAGGCCAAAGAATATATAATGGAGGAAAGAGCATCGTATCTAACTTGCAAAAGAGAAATTTCGACTAAGAATTCAAACTTATACAAAAAACTAGAAACCAAAAAAAGGAGCAGATGAAGTACTTACATTGGAGCTGGTGTCCACTTTGATATCAATTGTAACATTCCTAAACTTCAGCTGGGTATTAACATCAACCAAGAAAAGATCACCTTTCTTCGTTCTGGCAGAGGTAACTGCCTGAAAATAAAGGGAAAAACAACAAAACAAGGCCAAATTAATTCAAGTTCTTATAGGAGACTGAGAAATAGAACATCTTCCATGATATATTGCAGTTAAAAGATTGAGATAACCATGGTGAAATTCATGAAAAATAGCTTTTATTATACTTCAAAAATTGAACACAGACACACACACGTTTGAAAAGCATACACATTACCTTTAATATTTTTAGCTTAAATTAAACATTCTTTTTTTGTAATTAACATAATTTTACAATAAGACATGCATTTTATAAAAAATTAAATCTGAAAAAAAAATCAAAACTTGGGTCTCACAGGACAACGCATCTCAAATGTATTCTTTAATAATAATTAAAGAAAACATAATCTAGAGAAAAAAAATTTAAACAAACCCAGAAAATATGAACCAAACTTACCACACCAGTGGGAGAGCTAGTGGTCAAAGTGAACTTTTGGTCAGTCTGATAATCCTTGTAAAGAAGATCTATAAATCCCAAAAATTTAAAAATTAGACATAAATATTACAACTTTAAAGCTTTCTTGTTTAAAAAAAATGGTAATTTTATACCTCTGGCTTTCTTACCGATTTTCAGTGTAGAGACCAAGACCCTTGCCCATGATATTTTGCTTTTTACTTTGAATTTCAGTGATAAAGAAAGGAAAAAGATATGAAGCTCAAAACCACAGAGGTGGATAAAATAAATAGGAGAATCCAGAAATTGAAAAAGGCTATCGGGTGGAAGGAGGAAGGTAAAGGTGGGGGAAAAAATTGAAAAGGCAAAAAAATAAATCCTATTCAACGCCTATTCAGTGGTGAGGGAAAGGAATGGCTATGCAGCCTCTTCCCTGAATAGGAACGGATTCAATGAAGGCTGTAACAAGCATTATAGCCAGCCAAACATTAGTTTGGTGGTGAGGCCATCGAATTGAGCTGTAATCTATTCCTATTCCTTCCAACTAAACATGCCATTAGAGGTTTTTTTTTTTTTTAAATTAGATTTGGGTCAGATTAATTTTTAAAAACTAGAAAAATCGAGTTAGATTAGGTTTAAGATAAATTTACCCTATTTACCTTAAAATATTTACAAAATTATTTTTATTTTATTTTTTTAATTACAATTTAACCTCTCAATAATTTTAATAGGAAAGCTTTTAGGCCATGACTTAAAAATTACATATTGGGTTTCTGTTATACTTCAATAAGTTAATATATGAGGTTTGCCTCGTTGTACACATACTTGTTATTATAAAAAAAAAATTATTCTATCAGCTTGATTTAATTAATATATTGGAAATTGACTTTAGACTAATTGATTTAATTTCTTTTATAATTAAAATTTTTGTTTGATGCAATAAAATGAAATAAGTTTGGGTCGGATCAAAATTTTGTTTGATGTAATAAAATGAAATAAGTTTGGGTCGGATCAAATCGAATTAGGATTAAATTTTTTATAAAATTTCAAGGTCAAGAGTCGGAGTGGGTTTATTATTTTTAATATTGGGTATGAAATTTTGGGTCGGGGTTGGGGTAGGAAAAAAATCAAATTTGTCCCACCCCGTTGCAATCCCAAATACTAGTGGTGAATTTAGAAATATAACTTAGGAGGGTAAGGGTGAAGTTGAAAAAAAATTTTAAGAGACGAAATCAAATTTTATATTTTTATGATAGTAAATACGATTTAATTATTTTAATGATCTATATCTTTATAATTTTTAGGGAATTAAATTAAAATTTTATTTTTTTTAGGGAGCTAAAGTGTAATTTTTTTATTACTAATTTAAAACTTTATAATTATAAAGGGTTAAATGAAAAAAAAAAGTGATTTTAAGGAGGTCTGCCCCTGCCTAATACCAAGTGTAATGAAAGGTAAAAGTTGTTTAATTTGTCTTAATCACATTATGGTATAAAATAGGGAGCAAATGAAACATGAGTCTGACAGTGTATTTGCCAAAGAAATTTTGAAGGATATGTCAAGGCCAATTACAAACACAATGGTTTTATCCGCCATTATTATCACACTCCAAATTTAGCATATTTATATTCCCGTAATTCTAAACTCTAAAGGGCCTGCACTTGGATTGTCTTCAATTAGACACCTCGAAGAGTGGTATCGAAGAACTCGAACCCATCTACCCTTTCCTCACTCAAACAACTCACATATAGTATAATTTATTCTCAAAAACATTTTAAGTGTTGTAACCTAAATTAATTCAAACAAACGAAACCACTTGAAACCCCTTTAATTTGATGTTTTGCTTTCTCTCTAGCTGTTGTAGCCATTGGTGTGTTCCTTCACATGGAATCCGCCAAGGGTTGGTTTAGTGTTGAGAGCAAGGTGCACACCAGGGTCATGCTGAGTGCATGAAGAATTGTAGACAATTGAGTTATTAATCCCTTGCACATTGCTGTTAATGAATGCATTCGTAGGCATTGTCTTTGATAAGTTTCTTTTTGCCTTCATCTTGCCATCAGCTGCCTCACCGCTGCCGCTAGAAGAATTGGCCTTCTTTTGGCCCTGAAACACATTTTTATGGGGTGATTGGAATATCTTCATGAAAGCACCTTTATTATCACCGGTAATTGTTATGATCCTCATGCCAGCATCTTCAGAATCAGAAGAATACTTACTCCCACGACCTTTCTCCTTTGTCTCACCTTCCTTGAATGGTTCTTTGTGTCCATTCAGCGGAATGCTAGGCTTGTCAATCATCTTTTGAACGAGCACGGTCTTTTGGTCGGCCTCAGCAGGGATCTTGTTTTCACGCTCTGCTTGAGCTTTCATCTGGGAAAGTGGGAGAGTTAAAGGAGAAGTTGGTCGAGCAGTTGGCAGTTTGGTCTTCGGTGATTGTTTTTGATTTTGTATTGCAGGTTTGACTGCAGTTGTTGTTGATGCTTTGGGGCCAGGCATTCGAGACGTGGTAGTCACTGAGGAGGCAGATTTTTGGGTTAGGGAACTTGCAGGTGTTGTAGTTGGGGCATTCTTGGCAGGAGAAATTTCCGTGGTGGTTGGCTTGGCTAGAGAAGTAGTTGACACAGTCTTCACTGGGGAACCAGGCACTGAAGAAGTCTTGACAGTAGCAGGAGCCATTGTCGAAGTGGTAGGTTTTTTATCGGCAGGGGAAGAAGGTTGAGAAGCTCTACCAACAGGGGATGTTGTAACCGAAGAAACACCACCAGCTGCTGGTGGTGAAGCAGCGGCATTTGGTTGAGTAGCTAGAGTTGGTGGAGGCCTGAATGCAGGTCCAAGAGTGGCTGGTCGTGGCGGAGCAGGAGCGGGTTTTTGGGGTGGTGACCTTGATATGGATGTCAATCGAAACCAAGGTCGAGTTGGTGCGGGTTGGTTTGACATAATGCGGACTGGTTTGAAAGATCAAAGGCTTAAATCTAAATGCACAAGAAATGATGATATAAAACGTCTAGCAGGATAGATTTATATACTAGTTTTGGTTCATGCACAAATGCCCCAAACCATAATCCACGGAGAAAGAAAAGCATCCAACCAATTGCAACTGATACTGCACATTAAGGGCAAACAAAAGTCAAATAGGAATATAATGGTGTAATTTATAAGGTTAATTTTTTTTTTCCACCTAAGGTTTCACCAGAATCCTCTCTATCGACCCCTTGTTTGTGTCAAATCCGATTATAGTGAAACATAAGTCAGATAGTCAGAGTTCCATGTTGTCAACGTGCAATAAGAAATTCATTGCAGTTTATATATGTACAAGCTATCAAAATTTGAGCAGAGGTGGGAATAAAATGAAGTTGGTTCTTTTCAATTAGAATCCTCGGCCGACTGATCTGATTGGTCTACTGCTCATCCAACAACAGAAATGGAAATGATTTTTAGATGCTTGAAATTCCTGAAATAGTATTAATTTATGGAAACAGCTGGAGGAATTTGCAGTGCCGATGGTGGCTCGCTTTCTCCCACAATCATAACCGTTCCTTTTTCTTTGAATGAGGTGGGTGGCATATTCAACCTGTTCTTTTGACGGCTACATTGCACTTTATACATATTCTTAACCAATTCACAGATCACAAAAACTTGGTTCCATGATTCTTCATATCTCTGCCTAAGATTTTCACACCCCAAACTGTGACAGATTCTTACAAGAGAAAACTGATGCCGTTGCTGTCTGTTTCTTGCTTCTTACTTTGCCGGCTGAGATTGTTTTGATGGTTTAGTTAAATATTATATATAAATGATTGCTTGACTTTAGTAACTAAAGAACATTTGAGAGTTTACCGTCTCTAATCTTATGTTTCTCTTTCTATTCCAACAAAAAAGCCACAAGGAATTCTTAAGGTGGGACCTGGAATATTACTATTTTCATTTCAATATATGCCCAAACTACTCTTCTTAAATTTTACTTCCTATGTTTTAATTTTCGTCCCTCCATCGGTTTTATTCTTAGGATAGTTGACTCCGCTGCTACAAACAAAATAAAATAACTCTTTTTATCTTTATTCTTGTCAATTTAGTTTTTGCTATTTAAAAGTATATAAACAAGAGAAAAATGTTTTTAAGGTGTTTTTTTTTTTTTTTTGTATTTTCAATAAGAATATATATTTTTTTTGAAATTTTAAACTCCTTAAAATTAAAAATATAAAAATATTTTAAATAATTTATGAAAACTATAAAAAAAATCTCAAAAACTCAAAAAAAATGTTATTTACTTAGACTTATCCATGGGTTGAGCCATGGCCTGAGTCCAAATATAATTTCAAGCTCAGCACTATTTTTGATCCAACCCAAGATATAAAGCACCTTGTCTAAGCCCGACCTAAGTCGTGTTGAGCCTACCAAGTTGAGCAACCTGCTTGGTGCATGGGCAAATCTATTAATTTAATACATGAATGGTAATAAGGTCTCTTCAAACTTTGAGTTATTCATTCGGTCTATATTAAATTAAATTTCAACAAAATTTTTTATTTTCAATTAAATTAATTATATATCAAAAATATTTTTATGTTAATTTAATTATAAAATATATAAAATATCAATATAGAATAATAATACAAACCCTAAATCGGTTCAAATTATTTAAATCCATAAATGATAAATAACCGATTTTTAATTATTTTTATACATAAATTATCTGAATTAAACAGTGATACAAACTACAAATGGGTAAATTTTTCTTCAAAATATGCTATATAAAAATTTAAAAACTTAAATTATTGTCTTTGCAATTTACCAAAATGATCCTTTTTATATAAATCTTTTTTAATATATAGTGTATTTTGAACCAAAAAATATTAAATTTAATTTGAGTTGATCCAGAGTTTGTATTATTATTTAAAAATTATTTTATATCAATATTTTATATACTTTATAATTAGTTTCACAAAAATATTATTTTTAATATATAATTAATTTAAATGAAAATTAAAACCTTGTTTATATTTGATTGAATATGGACTAAATGAATATCTCAAAGTTTGGAGAGATCTTATTAGCATTAATGGAATAAATTAATAGACTTGTTCATGGTCAGGAAGCTTGCTTGGCTTGGCTCAAACAAGGTTTTTTAAATAGTAACCCGGCTCAATCAAAATTTAATTTAAAATATAAAAATATTTTTAAAATTAAATTAAATTAGAAAAAAATATTTTAAATATTTTATTAATTTTTGAACAACAAAATGAACTTTTGGGTAGATAAAAAATGGAACTGGACTTTAAAAAATTTTTGGACATTGGCCATGACTTAACATAGCTCAACCTATAGACAGGTCTAAGTAGATAACACTTTTTTAAAATATTTGGAATATTTTAATATTTTCATATATTTTTAATTTTGAAGAGTTCCATTTTTATTTTTTAAAATATTTTTTTATAATTATTTATGTAATTTTGAAGAGTAAGGACCAAATTGATACAAAATTATAAATAATAAGCACTAAAAGAATTATTTTAATTTTTTTTATAATAACCAAATTAAGGACAAAATTGAAATAGGGACCAAAATTTTGAAATGAAGAAAATGAATGAGAAATTAGAAGGGGAATATGGTTTGGCAGGCAAAAAGGAAACGGTAGTGAGACTTGAAAGGGTTTTGAGTAAAGTAAGATGTTGTAATTAATGTTGAAATGGATGGGCATTTAAGTAGCATGTGACATGGTAATCCAAGATAAGCTTTGAAACATCAAATTTTACCTCATTTTTAGAGTCAAATGCTCTATAATTTTTGCCATACAAATTTCACCCTTCCTTTGTAATTGCATAATAAAAAGCTGTAAACATTTTAGTTCTCATTATAAATTATATTGTAAACCATGCTTAAATTTTTTCTATCACTTAATTATAAAATTAATATTGTTCTAACATCATTCAAATAACAAATTGAGACAATTAAAGTGCTTGTATGTTTTTATAATGAATCTATTATGGATTCATGCAGCATGGGACCCACAATAACCCCCATTACTTCAACATTGGTTTTGTCTTCTACATTAAAAATGGAGTAAATTGGACTTATAGAAAATATGCGAAAGGATAGAATTTAGCTATACCTTTTATTTATATTCAACAATCTAAAGTTAAGAATACAATCAACATTCTGAAACAACAGGATAAGAGCTTGAATTAAATTCATGTCAAATTTATTTCTTTTTTAAATGTATTATCTCTTCAATTGTGAGAATATTTTAGATTTATAAAAAAATTTAAGTTTAATTTTTTTAGGATTATGATCAAATTGACTCCATGTGTAAATATTAGGGACTAAATTTGTTATTACACTAATTAAAAAACTATCACGTCATCTCACCGTCACGAAGCAGCAAACCAAATTGGATTAAAAAGACAAACACGATTAGCTAAGTGTGCAACATCCCTAACCCGTATCCGTCGCCGGAACATGGTTACGAAATATTACTGGAGTTTATAAAACAAATACAGATAATTCATGTCATTTGCTATTCATAACCGAAACTAATCATATCATCCCTTGATTGGACCCTCGACGCCCAATTTAAGCATTAAAAACAAGTCAAGATTAAATCGAGATCTCAAAATTTTTTTTGTAAAATTTCAAAAGTTTCCTTATATCGCGCCCGTGTAAGTAGGCCGTGTGACAAGTGACATGCCCATGTCTCAGGCCGTGTGGCATATGAGGTTGGGCACACGCCCGTATCCCTAACCCGTATAACTCTCTAACTTGCAACTTAATTAAGTGTGGGGGTCACATGGCCAAGCCACACGCCCGTGTGCTAGGCTATGTGGTAAATTTAATTTTCGAAAATTAGGTTTAGGTTTCACACGGCCAAGATACACGCCCATGTTCTAGGCTATGTGTTACACACGATTGAGACACACACCCTTGTCTCTGCCCGTGTGCCCAATTTTGAGCATTCTGTTTCTAAATTTTATGATGCAGGGGACATACGGCCAAACCACATGCCCATATGCTGGGCCATGTGTCACATACGGTCAAGACACACGCCCGTGTGTCTACCTGTGTGGACAAAATAAGGCCATTTCCTAGCCTTATTTCTCACCCAAATTTTCCAACAATCTACACCAATACTTGCAATCATATACCAACCAATTCAAGCATTAAAAACCAAGCCAACTCTATCATCTAGCATGATATATCATCACATGCATTCATGTTTATAATTCTACCTTTTATAAACATACATGTTTAACATAACTTAATTAAACCATACTAAACACATATGTAATTACCATGATATAACTTTATAATTATACCAAATCAAACCATCACTAGCCATTCCAATGGCTAGATTACAAATAACCATTTACAACCAACAATTGGCCAAGTTTAACCTATACATGCCATTATACCAAAATAAGTTTACTATTTATACCAAAACGAGCTGGTGGATAGTGTGATGATGCCTCCGACCGATTTCCAACCTTTACGAGCTTCCGAGCACTATAAAACAGAGAAAAGAAAACTTAGTAAACATTTAATGCTTAGTAAGTTCGTATAACAGGAATTAAACTTACCATCCATATTCATTTAAATAAGCATAACAATAACATGCTTCCTAAAAAATTGACAAATTTGCCTAAACACATACATTCAATTAAGCAAGTTAGTCACATATTTCACATGTACATCAAATAAACATGGATCAGCTCATCATGTTATAAACTTTTGAGTATTTTAGAAGCATTCGAAGCATAATTCATTTAGTCTCATAATTTCTCACGTCAGACATTTTATCCATTGAATTATTGAAATATCGATGGATACTCACATAGTACACTTAAAGTGTACAAACTGTAAACCTTCAACTCATAATCAGGGGTATCTGTTAGGGCATTTAATTAGGGAGCACACTATCGAGCCACATATCAGGATGCTCAGATGAGCCATGTAACAGGACACTTAACCGGGCTAAATAGGAAACTCATAAGAGTTTAATCAGGGAGCACCGAATAACGTAACAGGGAGTTCAAGCAAGCCATGTCAAGAAGCTTATAAGAACTTATATCAGGATGCTCACAAAGAGCTACGTTTGTGTCCGCAATAAATGCTAGATCACAACCGATCGAATTATGTAACAGGACGCTCACAAAGAGCTGGTGTAGTGCGCAACACATGCAGAATCACTACCGATCAGGATGCTCACAGGAACTATATAACAAGATGCTCGAGAGAGCTTTTAACAGGATGCTCATCTGAGCTATAATATCCGAAACATATGCAGAACTATAATCAGTATGAGAAAATATTGTATCCGTCGCATTTCATTATTCAAATGGAACTCAATATTTATCGAACAAATTTTGGGTATATGATTATTTTCATATATAATCATTTATACAATTATCATATATACAACATTTAATTCAAACATATAAATATAGATGATTAAGTTAGACGAACTTACCTCGTCACTTGTTCGTATATAAAAGTCTATTAATCCGGCACATTTTCTTTTCCTCGATCTAACTTTCTATTTGATCTTTCAAGATCTATATAAATAAATTTAACATCAATTTAATCCATTTCATACTCATTTACATTCAATTTACATAACATCAATTTAATCCATTTCATACTCATTTACATTCAATTTACATACTAGAAAAAATTACCATTTTTCCCCTATACTTTTCATAAATGACAATTTCATCCCTAGGCTTGAAAAATGAAATTCATGCAATTTAATTCTTAGTCCAAGCCTATCCGAATTTTCTATATAACAATAACAGTCCCTATATTTCACAAAAATCATAAATTTTCCATGAATTTTACATTTTTACAATTTAGTCCCTAAATCACAATTTCATGGAAATTCACTTTACAAAAGTTGTTTATCTATCAACAACCTTTTTATTTTCTACCATAAATTTCAAATTTTCAGCATATTCATCCATGGAAAATTTATATACTTTGATATCTTTACAAATTAATACCTAAAATAGATAGATTAAGCTATTCCGATCTCAAAAATATAAAAATTACTAAAAATGGGACAAGAATACTTGCCCAATTAAGCCAATAAAGCTTGCTTTCTCTTTCCTAGGATTTCCATATAAATTTTGAGGAAGATGATGAATAAGATGATATTATCTATTTAATTTAATTATCATCTTTTAATTTTTCTACTTTACAATTTAGTCCTTATCCTTTTTTAATTTTTCCATGGATGAATCATCAAAAATATCTACTAACTTTTCTTTAATGGGCTAATTACCATATAAGGACATCTTATTTTGAATTCCATAGCTATTTGATCCTTCTAGCTTCTAGAATTTAACTTTTACATTTTATGCAATTTGGTCCTTTTTACAATTAACCATGTAATCGGTAAAATTTTAACAATTTTTATACGTCTTTCCTATCAAAAGGCAAATCATACAATAATATTAAAATAAGTTTTCTTTATGACTCGAATTTGTGATCCTAAAACCATTGTTCTAATTTTACTGAAAACGAGTTGTTACAAGGTAATCGTCTTGTAACGTTTTATAGTTGAATAACGAAAAGAATATTTAAACATAGTTGTATGACCTAATGTAATTTCCCCTAAATAATAAGCTCCCTAAGATGAAATGATACCTCAAAGTTTAAGCTTGTTAATACAAGATTTGTGTTTAGAGGTTGAAGCTGATTCACTCAATCTAAAATATGGATAGGTTGAGAATTGTATGTCGTTGAGTTGAGGGAGGAGAGTTTATGAAAAGCTCCATAAAACTTGGTTGGAGGAGGAAGAAGAGGGAACCCTTTTCCATGTCCTTGAGAATGTATATCAAAGGGTTTTTGGTATGACCCAAGTAATAATACCTTATTAGTAGGGTAGCATAACTATAGACTTATATGAATGTGATAGAAATAGATACTTATGTATAATAATTGTCCCTTCCTCAATCGAAGAAATAGTTATAAACTGATTTCACGTGAGATAAAAATTATGGATAAAGCTGTTGTGTTGTGAGTTCAACTTGATTTTTTTGGAATAGCTTTGAAATTTGGCTAGTAATAACATATAATGCCACATATAATATATATAATTGAGTATGCATCCATTACACTTGGTAAGGTACTTAAATATATAAATTACCTTCCTTGAACTACACATGATTCTTCATCAAGGTTGAGGAAAAAACCTCAATAAGGGGACAATACTTTTCATTGAAGGATTTATCATCTCTCAAGCGGACGACACTTCAAAATTTTTTTCTAAGCGAAAATTTAACCCTCTCTCAACAAAGTTTATGTTATAATCAATTAAACAATGATGATGCTTGGAAAATAAGCTTGAATACTACTGCAACTGCAGGTGGAAGCATTAGTAATGAGTATGGAAATTGGATTCATGGCTATAGTAGAAATATAGGTAGTTGCTCAATCACACAGGCAGCGTTCGATGGATGGTGAGTGATTGTGGAAAGCAACAGTTGTAACAGCTCGATTTTTAGTGGTGTTGAAAACAGTGGTTCGAGGCCACTAAATTCAACGAGTGGGCTTGTAAATTTTATTATTTAGTATTTATGAGTCAAATGTGGGTTTAGAAAGATTTTTGAATTAGTAATTTGTGTTTTATAATGATTTATTTGGTCAAGTGGTTTAGAAAATGAGGTATCGAGATCTCGATTCTATAAATCAAGCTGTAAATATTTTTATAAATATTTATGGAGTGTCATTAAGGTAGTATTAAAGTTTTGTTAGAAAATTTTATTATTTTGGTAGTTAATTAATTAAAAAGGACTAAATTGAAAAAGGAACAAAACTTGAGAATTATAAGAAATAGTGATTAAATGGATTAAATGGTAACTAATGGAGGACTTAAAGAGTAAATAAGAGAAAATGAAATGGCTGAAGCGGCATAAGAAAGAAAATAAAATAAAATAAAGTCATTAATGGCAAAATTGTAAATAAAGTGAAATTAAACATACACATTAGAATTTAAAAGAGTTTCTAGGCAATTCTTCCTCAATTTTCTGTCCAAAAACACCATTAAAGAGATCTTAATGCTGGTTTTCATATTTTAGCCCCATGTGAGTCTAATTCTTACTCTTTTCTTGTAATTTTTATATTTTTGAGACTTTTACAATTAAGTCCAACTTAGTATTACCTTAGTTTTTTATTCTAATAGAAATTTTGAAAGTTTTCATTGATGAGTGTTAGATGTTTTAGATGAATAACATGGATTTAGAGTTTTAATTTGCTTGTATGATGATTTTATAAAGTGATTTTGTTTAAAAAAAATTGATTTTAGGATCAAATTGTGAAGAATTAAAGAATTAAGATTTGGTATTAAATTTCTATTTTATCAAGGGCTGTATGTTAGCCTAGAATATTTAGATAAATTATTAAGTGAGAAAAATTAGTTAATTTGATAAGATTAATTAGTTAAGGACTAAATTGTAAAAGTTGTAAAAGTTTGGGGTAATTCTGTAAATTTAAAAAATTGAAGGGTATTAATTGTGAAATGAATTAGAACTGGAATATATGCTAATGAATGAGTAATTTTATATTTTAGATCAAGATCCCGTAGATACTCGTGAAAAAAGAAAGTTAACAGAATAGTCCCTGAACTTCTGCAAATATTACAAATTAACCCAGGTAAGTTCGTATGATTAAAATTTAATTTTTATATGGAATTGATGAATGGTATTATGTAATTATTTTATTGTTGAAAATAAATTTTTGTTGAAGTTATAATTCTGAATTGAATACACGGATTATGTGGAACGCGAAATTTGAGTACACTCGTTATGTGGTGCATGCGACATTGGAGGAAAATAATGGCAAATTATCCAAGAAAACCAAGGTTCAACATTTGTTGTGAACTGTCGTGTTTACTTTTCGTTTAGTTCTCTCGAGCTTCTGTTTAACTCATATGTGTTTCCGTTTAGCTCTTTTGAGCTTTTGTTTAACCCTTATGGGTTTTCGTTCAGCTCTTACGAGCTTCTGTTCAACCTTTATGGGTTTTTGTTTAGCTCTCATGAGCTTCTGTTTAGCCTTCGGGCTCCTGAAAATTATGTACTCTTATCCGTAAGCCATTCTTCGATTTGGGAAGATTTGGTAAGTGATTTATGTATTAAAATTGAAAGACATATTGTTTATTATTGGTATTGATTTGAAACAAGTGTATTCATCAATTAAAGTTGTGAATGGCTATAACGACCCGATAGTCAGAGGTGTCGAAAAGTGTATTTTCGAGACTCCGTTTTTATAAATTAGACTCATAATATTTATTAGAAATATTTACGAAGCTAGTTGTGTAGTTAATTAGGTTTTGGTTAGGTGAATTTGCATGAATTAAGAGTAATTAGGTATAAGGACTAAATTGCATATAGGGTGAAAGATGAATTATAGATTAAAGAAAAATTAAAGGGATCAAAGAAGAAATTATGCCATTTTTCTTAAATGAGGCAACATAAGTAAAAATATATGTAAAATTTAATATATATTATAATAAAATATATTTACTTAACATTTAAGTATGTATATATATTATAATAATATATTAATGTATAATAAAAAAATAAATAAAGAATGAATAAATAAAGAATGAAAAAGAGAAAGAAAGGTAGAAATGAAACAGAAAGGAAAGAAAGAAAAGAAAGAACGAAGGAGAAAGACAAGGCTTAGGGGTTTCAAAGTTTCAAGTTTAATTGGTTAGTCAATTTAGTCCATTTTTCTTGTAATTTTTATGTTTTTGGAATCCCGGTATTAAATACTACCCGACCCATGTAAAAAAAATTAGAAATTATTGAGTTTTTAAGTGTTGTTTATGTTGAATAATTTTAGTATTAGGGATTAAATTGATAGATTTTTAAGTTAGACATGAAAAAAGGATTGAATTGTAGAATAAATTGTAAATTTTGAGTAATAGGGACTAAATTGTAAAAAAATTTGAAATTTATGGATTTAAGTGAAATTAGGGAATTAAATTTATTTTAAAGTAGAATTTGAATGAAAATATAGAATTAAATGTGAAAAAAAAATTAGTCTCGATTTAGGGACTAAATTGAAATTTAGATAAATATGGAATAAATTAAAATATTAATTATGAGATTGAATTGTGTTGTATTAATGATTTTTTTAATTGTTTTAATTCTGTAGCTAACGTCGTACTAGAACCCTCGACTAAAAACGAGAAAGATAAAGTTGACGAGGAATACCTCGAAATTTCTGGTTTGTATTTCTATAATCCGAATCTAATTATTAATTGTTGTATTTTGATTTAATGCTTATGGTAAATGGTTGAGTATTTGGCATTTTGATATTGAATTGAATTGAATTCATATGTATACGTGATTATATGAAAAATTGATATCGGGCTGAGTCGGTTATAGATGGCATGCCATAGGATTGGAAGAGTTCAGGGATTTCTTCGACTTCAAGTCGATGAGACACTGGGTGTCAATTTATTACTTCAGATTAATTCGATGAGGCATTGGGTGCCAATTTACTTCAGTTTAGCCGATGAGACACTGGATGTCAAATTATTACTTCGAATTATCTGATGAGGCACTGGGTGCCAAACTGGTGTGTTTTGGTTGGATCCGTGTATCCGTCCGAGCCCGAGTTGTGTTAATAAAGGTAAATGAATAATAAAGTTCTATAATTGCTATTGAAATGGCATGATATGAGAAATGGAAGTGAAATAGTGAATTGAAAATAGAATGTGAAATATGTTGCAAATATATGGAATATATGAGTTATATACTCATGAAATGAATATGGAATGGATAGTGCAATTGTATAATGAAATGTGAAATAAATTGTGAAAAGCTATTTATATAGCAAGTATGAGAATTGAGATATTTGTGAAACAAATGAAATATGATATGGTTGTTGTAATATTTAAATATTAATATGTGTTTATATTTCAATTGTATATTTGTAATTTCTTTTCTTTAAATATTACGATTATAGAAATACCACTGAGTTTTTACTCAGTGTACGGTTTTGTTTTCCGTGCGCAGGTTAGGTACTTAATTTTGATTGCTGATTTAGCATCAAATATCGGTTCCGAACTCAAACACAGTGATGTTTATCCCTTTGAAATGTGTCGGCATGTACCAAGGGTGTCTAACTATTAATCATTTTGTGGAATGATTATAAATAAGATTATAAGTTAATATTGGTTGGTTATATACATATAAATATGTGTTTATGTTAAGGTCATACAATGGCATGTTTAACTTAATGTTTAAATGAATATGAAATAGGTAAAATAGATTGAATTTGACATGTTTACAAATTAAACTTGAATGATACTTTGATGATCTGATTTGATGATATAATTGTGATACGAATAAGGGAACTTTGGTTAGGCACCTCGGACGTATGAGTTTGATTAGTTTTAACTTGAATATTATCTATTATGAAATGTTTGAAATTATGTTTGTTTGATCAATAATGCTTCGAAACCCTATTCCGACAATGGATGTAGGTTAGGGGTGTTACAATGGCAAAGAGTTATCATGAATGAATTTATTTATTTAGTTTGTTATAGTAGGTTTGGTAAGACTTATGTTTAACCCATCGAACTTACTAAGCTTCATTAAGCTTACTTGTGTTGTTTAATGTCTTTATAGATTTTCGTGAGATCGGAAGATCGGGTCAGCACATCAAGTCACACTATCCAGCTTATTTTGGTAGATTTTGAAACGTTCAATATGGTTTATACGGCATGTATAGGGTTGATTTAGATTATATCAAAGTTGGCTTGTATAGATGTTATGAATGATGTTTTGTTTACATAATCAAGTTAGAAATATATTTTGGTTTGGTAATGAAGTAAATATGTGATATGGGTTTGAATAATATATGCTTATAGGTATTTAATTAGTAATAAACCCTAGTGAAATTTGTTAAATGGACTAAATAGGTAAGTTTGAGAGTATATGAAATGATATATTGTGTATAAAACATGATTTTGGCTTGTTTTGTAACAGTCCGTTTTTGAGTCAAATCAGAAAAGTAGTTTCGGGACCACAAATCTGAGGTTAAAATATTTATTTTATTATTTTATTAAGGTTTACAGCATGATAAAATTACTTTGTGAAAATTCCATAAAGAAATTTTACCGATTAAATGTTTAATTCGTTAAAAAGGACCAAATCGCGTAAAGCGTAAAACTTGTATTCTATTAGTTAGAGGTGCCAAATTGCTATAGAACATTAAAATAAAGGTCCTTAAGTAATAAATAGCCTAATAACATGATAGTGGATGATAGTGGCTTGATAATTTTGATAATTTTAATTTTTAATAAGGGTATTTTTGGTATTTGGTAATTATAAGCTTATTAAGTAAAAACAAATAAAATTTCTTTATTCATTTCATCATCTCCCACCGAAATTGAACAAAGAAAATAGCCATGGAAGAGTTCTAGGGTTTGGCACACTATTAGATTGATTAAGGTACTGTTTTAGCTTGATTTTTAATGATTTCTACGTTTTTGAGCTCGTTGCAGCTTAATCTAGCTAGCTCATATCTCCATTTTTGAAATTATTATAGATTTTGAATGATGTCATTGTTGAATGCTTGGTTGTTTTGATGATTAATGATAGATTATGAAGGTTTAACGCTAGATATACAAATTTTGTTAAGTGATTTTTAACAAAAATGTGACTTAGGGATTAAATTGCAAAAGTGGTGAAATATTAGGGGCAAATGTGTAATTTTCCAAATTTATGAATAATGCGATTAATTGAATTGAATGGAAATTTGAATGTGATAATTTGACATTATATAGATCAAGATAAGCAAATACCAGAATTGGATCGGGGAAAACAGAAAGTGGACGAGTAGACGATAAATCCTATCTGAACGACTCGAGAAAAGTTCGTATAATTAGAATCAAACTTTTATATATTTGTAATTGTTGAGTTAAATATATATAAGTGTATAAATGAGATATTTGGGTTGGAATACCTAATTGGTTATATGTTGGATAAATACTGAGTCCCGTTTGAATTGTAGAAAATTGTAGGATACGAGTGACATGTCACTAGGGTTACCATTTTGATCGAGATCCTGCATTTGTTGCGGACTCACCACAGCTCGTATGAGCTTATCGATATATCAGCTCATATGAGCTTACTATTCATCAGCTCAAGAGGAGCTTATCGATCATGACTCGAAAGAGCGGAAATAATAATGAATTGATGGATTACTGATTAATACACTTATAGTGTATCACCTGAGTATTCCTCGATGTTCTAATAGGTTCAACGTGTATAATTACTTTTACCGATCTTATTATTAAGTTATGTGTTTATACAAATGAAAGGCTGTTATACGGATGATTACTGTTATATGAATGAATTACAGTTATACTGATGAAGTGTTGTTTATATGGATGAAATACTGTTTATACGGATGAATTATTGTTTAATTGTTTGATATGATACAATATGTTGAATATGAAATTGATATAATGTACGATTGTGTACATTTATTTGACTAACTTGTTGGAAAATGCTTGTGATTAGGCATTTGGCAAGTGAATTGAGTGTACCTTATTAAATTGCCTTAATTATATGTATGAAATGGTAAGTTTAATTTTGATTTATACGGGCTTACTAAGCTATAAAGCTTACTCTGTTTATTTTTCTATGTTCTATAGATTCACGAAAGCTTGCTCAATTTGGACGGCGTTGGAGAAAGGCATCACACTATCCAGTCAACTCTTCGGTACTATCGAACTCAAGGAGAATATGTGAATGTGGCATGTATAGGCTAGTTAATAGGTTAATGTTTTGGTTACCTTAGCTTATAAAGTATATATAAGTTGTGTTTTAAGCCATGAGATTTGGCTTAGTTGGCAAAATGATTGAATAATTATAAATTGTCATGTTTTGGCAAGTTTATGAATAAAAGATTTAACGTATATGTTATTATGATATGAGATGAGTCAGTAGATTGAAAATACTTGAATGATAGTTGATATTTGAATGGTTATATGGTTGATCTATTGGTTAGGTCATATGTGAAATTTTTCTAAGTTTTCTCAAATCTTTTATATGTTACCGATTCAGTCCCGAATGTATGAATTAAGCTTTGTATGCTCGATTTAATCATGATATGAATATGATTGATTGGTTAAATACTAAAATGAGATAATATTTAACGATTAAATGTTCTGATTTGAGTTTAAAGTCTGGTAATGCCTCTTAACCTATTCCGGTGGCGGTTACGGGTTAGGGGTGCTATATGTTTTGATTGTTTTGTTGTGGTATATTGATGTGTTAAAATGTTATGTTTAGGTTGATACCTAAATAGGTGAGAAATGTGGCCTTGAAATGACCTATTTTCTCGTCCACACGAGCAAAGGTATGGACATGTGTCTCAGCCGTGAGTGACACACAGCCAAACACATGGACATGTGGGTTGGTCGTGGTATCTATTGAATTGCAAAACAGAATACCCAGGATTTTTCATACAGCTTAGCTCACGGGCGTGTGGCTTGGCCGTGTAATCTTAGTTAGTAAGCAACTTAATTTGGACCCGGGCAGGGATATGGCTGTGTGCCCTAATTTCGAATGCCCATATGACCTAAGACACGGGTGTGTCTCTTGATTATGTGAACCACACAGCCTGGCCACGCGAGCGTGTGTTCTCTACTCCTTTGAAAATTTTTAATATTTTCTAAAAAAAATTTGAATTTCTAGTTTAATCTTGATTTATTTCTAATACATATTTTGGGCCTTGATGGCTCATATAAGGGGCAATATGAGTGATTATGATTAGTTTTTGATATGTATGTTAAATGATATGAAATGTTCGTATTTGATCTGAAAAGTCCGGTAATGCTCCGTAACCCTATTTTGGTGACGGATAAAGGTTAGGGGTGTTACATTTAATGGTATCAGAGCTACGATTTAGTCGATTCTCGGACTAAACGTAGTGTGTGAAATGTTTAAAAATACATGTTATATAAATCTATCATAGTGTGATGTGTATGACCTGATATAACCTTTATTTTATTATAGATTGTAAATATGTCAGACGGATCTGAACGTGCTGACCATGATGAGGTTAATAGTAGAGCACCAACTTCTAAACATGGGACAAGTAGTAATGTCCCGATTCCTCTGGCTCAAGAATAAGAACTTAAAAATATGTTCTTTGGATATATGAATCAATGGTTCAGTGAATTTGTGCAAGAAAGAAATCCAGCTCAGCAACCTCTACCCCCTACTGTACCACATGTAGTGCCTTTAGTTGCACCTCCACCTCCTCCAGTGATTGAATCTAGTAAACGTACTCCAATTGAGAAACTCAGAAAGTGTGGAGCTGAAGAATTTAGAGGCAGATAAGAAGATGATCCGGTTAAAGTTGAATATTGGCTACAAAATGTAATAAAGGTTTTTGAAGAAATGACTTTCTCCCCTGATGATTATCTTAGATGTACTGTTTCATTATTGAAAGAGGAAGCATATAACTAATAGTCAACAATAGTGGCTATAGTGTCGAAGGAGAAAATTTCCTAGGAATTTTTCCAGACAGAATTTAAAAAGAAATATGTCAAAAAAAGGTATTTAGACAAGAAAAAGATAGAATTTCTTGAGTTACGTCAAGAAAACAGATCAGTAGCTGAGTATAAAAGAGAATTTGTATACCTCAGTAAATATGCTCGGGAAATTTTGCCAACTAAAGAAGAAATGTGCACCCGGTTTGAAGATGGTTTGAATGATAAAATTCAAATGATGATTAGAGGAAATGAAATATGAGAATTTGTTCTCTTGTCTGATCATGCACAGAAGATGGAAGAAGTGTATAACAGAAAGATGCAATGGGATAGATGGAATTGAGAACTTCTTAAAAGAGGCTCTTCCAAGTCATTTACGGCATCGCCGACTAAAAAGACTAAAAATGATTTTAGTCGAGCTACCTCAATGCCTGAACGTCCAAATAAAAACAAGATGATTCAATGTGATTCTAGGGTATTTACTAGACCAGCTGTTAGTATGGGTAGTGTGCAAAACACTCCGAAACCTAAATGCAGATTTTGCAGGAAATATCATCTTGGTGAATGTAGAGGCAGAATTGGAGCTTATTATAAATGTGGAGCAACTGATTATTTTATTCGAAATTATCCTCAATTACAAAAGAGGATAAAGAACAGAAAGAAAAGCAAATGTCTACCTCTCAGAAAAGTAGACGTATGGGTCATAATAGTATCACTAGGACTACTTGTTCGGAATGAAAGACACAGTTGTTCGGTTAGAGGCTAAGGCACTTACACGTACTTATGCCATTTGAGCTAGAGAAGAAGCTACTGCTCCAGATGTGATTGCTGGTACATTTTATCTCTTTGATGTTATTGTGTATGTATTGATTGACCCTGGGTCAACTCATTCTTATATTTGTATTGCATTGGTAATGGAAAAGAAATTGCTTGTCAAATCTACTGATTATAATATTCAAGTTACAAATCCACTAGGTCAAAGTGTGATAGTTAATTTAATGTGTCGTAATTGTCCACTAAAAGTGAAAGGCTGTAAATTCCCAGCTAATTTGATGTTGTTACCCTTTCGGGAATTTGATATTATTCTTGGAATAGATTGGTTATTTTTGCATGATGCTGTGGTTAATTGTAGATAGAAACAAATTAATTTGAGATGGTCAGACAGGAGAGATGATTTTAGTTGAGTCTGAGAATCCGAAAGATATTGTTAGAATCATTTCAGCTTTTTCTGCTTAGAGATTGATGCAAAAAGGTAATGAAGCATTTTAGCATATATTCTTGATAACCGAGATTCAGAATCGAAGCTAGATCAGTTACCGGTTGTTAGTGAGTTTGCTAATGTATTTCCTGAAAAATTACCGAGTTTACCCTCTGATCGTAAAGTTGAGTTTGTAATTGATGTGATTCTTGGAATTGCTCTGATATTAGTAACACCACACCATATGGCACTAGCCGAACTAAAGGAATTAAAGGTATAGTTGTAAGAGTTATTAAGTCGAGGGTTTATTAGACTAAGCATGTCTCCATGCGGTGCACCTATTTTATTTGTAAAAAGAAATACGGTTCTTTGAGATTGTACATAAACTATAGACAGTTGAATAAAGTCACAATTAAAAATAAATACCTTTTACCACGTATCGATGATTTGTTTGATCAAATGACAGGTGTTGCAGTGTTCTCGAAGATAGACCTTAGATCCGGGTATTATAAATTGAAGGTTAAAGAATGTGATGTACCAAAGACTGCTTTTAGAACTCGATACAGTCATTATGAGTTTCTGGTAATGCTATTTGGTTTGACTAATGCCTCTACTGCTTTCATAGATTTAATGAATTGTATTTTTCAACCTTATTTAGATAGATTTGTGGTTGTGTTTATTGATGATATACTAATCTATTCCAAGACAAAATCTGAGCATGCACAACATTTGAGGATTATGTTACAGATTTTGAGAGAAAAGTAGTTGTACACAAAGTTTAGTAAATGTGAATTCTGGCTTCGCGATGTTGGATTTTTTAGTCACCTAGTGTCAGCTAATGGGATTCAAGCTGATTAGAGTAAAGTTTCTGTTGTGGTAAATTGGAAAACTCTGAAAAATATTTTAGAAGTGCGAAGTTTTCTAGGATTAGTAAGTTATTACCGACGCTTTGTCAAAAAATTTTCGATTATTGCTTTACCGTTGACCTGATTATTATAGAAAAATATTGAATTTGTTTGGTCCGATGAGTGTCAATAGAGTTTTGATCAGTTAAAGAAAATGTTGACAGAAGCTCTAGTTTTGACTCAGCCAAAATCTGGTGTAGCGTATGTTGTTTATAGTGATCCATCTTTAAATGGTTTGAGTTGTGTGCTGATGCAATCAAGAAAGGTAGTAGCCTATGCTTCCTAGCAATTAAAGCCGCATGAGAAGAATTATCCTACACACAATCTTGAATTGGCTATGATTGTATTCGCATTGAAATTTTGGAAACATTATTTATGCGGCGAGAAATGTTATGTGTTCATAGATCACAAAAGTTTAAAGTGTTTGATGACTCAGAAAGAATTGAATCTAAGATATAAACGGTGGCTAGAACTACTGAAAAATTATGATCTGGTTTTTGATTACCACCCGAGAAAGGCTAATGTAGTTGCGGATACACTTAGTCGGAAGTTGTCATTATTTGCACTTCGAGCATTGAACGCTCATTTAATTCTTAAAGAATATGGTTTTGTATTAGCAGAGTTGAGAACGAAACCTCTGTTTCTTCAATGAATTCAGGAATTGCAAGATAATGATCCAAAATTGGTGTTGAAATGACAGATGGTTCAGGACAATCTGAGTTTAGAGTATAGCATTGAAGATAGTGGTATGTTACGTTATCGCAATAGAATTTGTGTTTTGAATAATACGGATTTGAAAAATGATATTCTTTCTGAAGCTCACTGTAGCATGTACTCTATTCATCCTGGTAGTATAAAGATGTATTATAATTTGAAACGGATATATTGGTGGCTGGGTATGAAACAAGAAATTTGTAAATTTGTAGCAAAATTTTAATTTGTCAACAGGTTAAAGCAGAACATCAGGTACCAACAGGTTTACTACAACCTATTATGATTTCTGAATGGAAGTGAGAGTATGTCACGATGGATTTTGTATCCAGTTTACATGTGACTCCGAGAAAGAAAGATTAGATTTGGGTGATTGTTGACAAATTGACTAAATTGGCACATTTTATCCTAGTCAGAATAGATTTTACACTTGAGAAGTTAGCGAAACTATATATATTTGAGATTGTGAGGTTACACGGGATTCTAATATCTATTATTTTAGATCGAGATCCAAGAGTTGCATCGAGATTTTGGACTAACTGCAAGAAGCTCTAGGCACTAAGCTTAATTTTAGCACAGCATTTCATCCTCAGACTGACGGGCAATCAGAACGAGTGATTCATATTCTGGAAGATATGTTGAATGTTGTATACTTGAGTTTTGAGGTAGCTGAGAAAGGTATTTACTGTTAGCTAAATTTGTATATAAGAATAACTATCAATCTAGTATAAAAATGGCACCGTTTGAAGCTCTTTATGGGAGGAAATCAATCTAGTATAAAAATGGCACCGTTTGAAGCTCTTTATGGGAGGAAATCAATCTAGTATAAAAATGGCACTGTTTGAAGCTCTTTATGGGAGGAAATGTAAGACACCATTGTATTGGTCTGAATTGAGTGAATCCAAGCTAATAGGAATTGATTTGATTCGAGAAACTGAGGATAAAGTTCGGATTATCTGAGACAATTTGAAAGCTTCTTCTAATCATCAGAAATCATATGCAAATTTGAAAAGAAAAAGATATAGAATTTGATGTTGGTGATCGAGTATTCTTAAAAGTCTCTCCGTGAAAAAAGTGTTACAGTTCGGTAAGAAAGGGAAGCTAAGTCCAAGATTTATTGGACCATATGAAATTGTCGAAAGAATCAGCCCTGTAGCTTATAGCTTAGCTTTGCCTCTGGAACTTGAGAAAATTCATAATGTGTTCCACGTATCGATGCTGAGATTACAGATTTGATCTTTCACACGTGATTCCTCATAGTGAGATTGAGCTACAGCCAAATATGACGTATTCGGAAGAATAGGTGAGAATTTTAGCTCGAGAGGTTAAAGAGTTACGGAATAAATGAGTACCATTGGCAAAAGTCTTATGGCATCAACATGGTTCAGAGGAAGCTACCTGGGACAACGAAGAATGAATAAGATTACAATATCCAAATCTATTCTCAGGTAACAAATATCAAGGACAAAATTTCCTAAAAGGGGAGAGTTGTAATAGCCCGATTTTCAGTGGTGGCGAAAACAGTGGTTCAAGGCCACTAAATTCGACGAGTGGGCTTGTAAATTTTATTATTTAGTATTTATGAGTCAAATGTGGTTTTAAAAATATTTTTGAATTAGTAATTTTTGTTTTATAAGGATTTATTAGGTCAAGTTGTTTAGAAAATGAGGTATTGAGACCTCGGTTCTATAAATCGAACCATAAATATTTTTATAAATATTTACAAAGTGCCATTATAAGACTTAAAGAGTGATCAAATGGCTTAAATGGTAAATAATGGAGGACTTAAAGAGTAAATAAGCCAAAATGAAATGGCTGAGGCGGCATAAGAAAGAAAATAATAATAAAATAAAGTCATTAATGATAAAATTGTAAATAAAGTGAAATTAAACATACAAATTAGAAATTAAAAGAGTTTCTAGGCAATTCTTCCTCAATTTTCTGTCCAAAAACACCATTGAAGAGTTCTTAAAGCTGGTTTTCATATTTTAGCTCCATGTGAGTCTAATTCTTACTCTTTTCTTGTAATTTTTATGTTTTTGAGACTTTTACAATTAAGTACAACCTAGTATTACCTTAGTTTTTGATTCTAATAGAAATTTTGAAAGTATTCACTGATGAGTATTAGATGTTTTAGATGAATAATATGGATTTAGAGCTTTAATTTTGTTGTATGATGATTTTATAAAGTGATTTTGTTAAAAAAACTGATTTTAGGATCAAATTGTGAAGAATTAAAGAATTAGGGTTTGGGATTAAATTTCTATTTTATCAAGGGTTGTATGTTAGCCTAGAATATTTAGATAAATTATTAATTGAGAAAAATTAGTTAATTTGATAAGATTAATTAGTTAAGGACTAAATTGTAAAAGTTATGAAAGTTTGGGGTAATTGTGTAAATTTAAAAAATTGAAGGGTATTAATTGTGAAATGAATTAGAACTGAAATATATGCTAATGAATGGATAGTTTTATATTTTAGATCAAGATCACGTAGAAACTCGTGAAAAAGGAAAGTTAACAGAATAGTCCCTGAACTTCTGCAAATATTATAAATTAACCCAAGAAGTTCGTATGATTAAACTTTAATTTTTATATGGAATTGATGAATGGTATTATGTAATTATTTTATTGTCGAAAATAAATTATTGTTGAAGTTATAATTCTAAATTGAATACACAGATTATGTGGAATGCGAGATTTGAGTACACTCGTTATGTCGCGCATGGCGACACTGGAGGAAAATGACAGCAAATTACCTAAGTAAACCAAGGTTCAACATTTGTTGCGAGTTTTCATATTTACTTTCTGTTTAGCTTTCTCGAGCTTCTGTTTAACTCATATGAGTTTCCGTTTAGCTTTTTTGAGCTTTTATTTAACCCTTAAGGGTTTCCGTTTAGCTTTTATGAGCTTCTGTTCAACCCTTATGGTTTCTGTTTAGCTCTCATGAGCTTCTGTTCAGGCTTTGGGCTTCTAAAAATGATGTACTTTAATCCGTAAGCTGTTCTTCGATTTGGGAAGATTTGGTAAGTGACTTATGTATTAAAATTGAAAGACATATTGTTTATTATTGATATTGATTTGAAACAAATGTATTCATCAATTAAAGTTGTGAATGGCAGTGAGTTTCATGAATGAATTTACTTATTTGGTTTGTTATAGTAGGTTTGGTAAGATTTATGTTTAACCTATTGAACTTACTAAGCTTCATTAAGCTTTCTTGTATTGTTTAATGTCTTTATAGATTTTCGTGAGGTCGAAAGATCGGACCAGCACATCAAGTTATACTATCCAGCTAATTCCAGTAGTTTTTGAAACGTTCAATATGGTTTATATGGCATGTATAGGGATTGATGTAGAATATATCGAAATTGGCTTGTATAGATGTTATGAATGGTGGTTTGTTTACATAATCAACTTAGAAACATATTTTGGTTTGGTAATGAAGTAAATATGTGATGTGGGTGTGAATAATATATGCTTATAGGTATTTAATTAGTAGTAAACCCTAGTGAAATTTGTTAAATGGACTAAATAGGTAAGTTTGAGTATTTAGAGTATATGAGATGATATATTGTGTATAAAACATGATTTTGGCTTGTTTTGATTGCTTTGTTGTGGTATATTGATGTGTTAAAATGTTGTGTTTAGGTTGATACCTAAATGGGTGAGAAATGTGGCATTGAAATGGCCTATTTTTGTCCACATAGGTAGAGACAAGGACGTGTGTCTCAGTCATGTGTGACACACGGCTAAGCACATGGGTGTGTGCTAAGCCGTGTGTCCCCTGCATCTACTAAATTGCAAAATAGAATACCCTGGATTTTTCACACGGCCTAGCACACGGGCATGTAGCTTAGCCGTGTGACCCATGCACCTTAATATTACAAGTCAGTATGCTCACACGGCCTAGCACACGGGCGTGTGGCTTGGCCGTGTGACCCAAGTCAATAAGCACCCTAATTTGGACACAGGCTGGGACATGGCTGTGTGCCCCAATTTCGAATGCCCACACGACCTGAGACACGGATGTGTCCCTGACCACATGGGCATGTGTCCCCTGCTCCTTTAAAAATTTTTGATATTTTCTAAAAAATTCTCAGAGTTTTCGGTTTAGTCTTGATTTATTTCTAATGCGTATTTTGGGCCTTGAGGGCTCATATAAAGGACAATATGAGTGATTATGATTAGTTTCTGATATGTATGTTAAATGATATGAAATGTTCGTATTTGATCTGAAAAGTCCAGTAATACTCTGTAACCTTATTCCGGTGATAGATAAGGGTTAGGGGTGTTACAATAGCTCTTAGCAGCAACTTCAGTTTAGTTACAAGTATGCCATACATACCATGAAGCTAATTTCATTAGTGAGTCAACTTCTTAATATAAGCTTGTCATGAATTTCCATAAAAAAAAACTTTTTAATCGATTATTCTCATAAATTTTTAAAAATTCTAACCAAATATTAAAATTTTTATTAGAAGATGTTAGATATGTTGCTACATATTATAAATTTTATTATCCATATAAAATATTGTTATATAAATAGATATGTTGGTATATATTATAGATTTTAGTATTTGTATAAAATATTGTCATATAAGTAGATATGTTGTTATAATAAGATTTTGGTAGTTATTATAAAATGTTATAAAAATGTTGTTATATATTTAGATATGTTATATAATATATAAATAGATTTCGAAACCAGTGATGTGGCTTGTTGAATACCAACGTTGATTTGCATATCTAACTTTGTAATCAAATATTAAAATTTTTATTGAAATTCCAACTTTGTAACTAAATACTTTGTAATTGTGCGTAGGTGTACCTAACTTTATAACAAAATACTAGTTTATATGTGAGTGTACCCAACTTTGTAACCAAATAGTAAAATTTCTACTGAAAATTCAACTTTGTAACCAAATATTAAAATTCTTATTGAAAACCCAACTTTGTAAACAAATACTTTGTAATTTTTTTTAAATATTGTTAATTAAAAAAATAAAAATTATAATTCCAAAAAATAGTTTTATAATTAATTTTAATGTTTTTTTATATAATTTTTTTATTTTTATATAAATAAATTTAGGTATCTCTTAAAATAGTTCTTGAATAAATAGATATGTTATTATATATTATATAATAGATTTTGAAATTGATGATGTGGCACTTGATCTTAGACATTAACCGATTAACACTGGCCAACATCAATTAACGTCCAGGGTCAACATGCCATCAGTTCCAAAATTTATTTATATAATATATAACAATATATTTATTTATATGAGAACATTTTTATAACAACTACCAAAATCTATAATGTTTAACAACATATCTATTTATATAACAACTCTTTGAAGGGATATCAAAATCTATTTATATTAAAAATAAAAATTATAAAATTATTTTTTTTGCATTATAACTTTTTACAATTTTTAAGAATTTTTACAATGTACTTTGTTATAAAATTGGTTACACTCAAACACAATTAAAAATTAAGTTTCCAATAAGAATTTTAGTTTTTGGTTATAAAGTTAGACAGACTCACAATTACAAAGTATTTAGTTACAAACTTGATTCCTAATAGAAATTTAGTTTTTGGTTATAAAGTTAGATATACTCACGCGCAATTACAAAGTATTTAATTACAAAATTGGGTCAAACTTAGTTTTTTGTTACAAGGTTGAGTTTCCAATATGTCAAACATTCAAAGTATAAAAATATAAATTTATCAAATTCAAAAAATATTTTAAGCATTACTGACCAAATTTCTAACAAATCCATAAATTTGAAAAATAATCATAAAGATTATTACACTATTTTTGAAATTCAAATTTAAATTCTCAAACGCTACCTTGATGAATAACTTGTTTGAATGTTAAGACATTGTTAGGCAAACCATCTTTGTACGTTGAATCACATCATAGTATGGAAAAATTCTACAAGGACATGTGCACCGTGAGGGGTTTCCATGATCAACGGTATTCCCTACTTGTTTAAATCCTACTTATAAAGACAAAAGATGACCCAGAACTCCAACCATGTAAATTCCAGAACATACCATAGAGATACAAACTATAATTCGAGCTATCATTGGGCCCATCATGTGCGTGTACAATAGGACCCATTTTATATTCTTCTCATCTCAATCTCTAGTGATGGCTGTGAAAGGTGCCAATGTGCTTTCCACGTTTTATAAAGATAACAACAATCTTTACCACCACCCACCCACCCATTCTTTGCTTATTTTTAGATTTGTAGGAATTTATTAATGCAACTGGACCTAGCATTTTGGATGTACATATCCGGTTCAGAATATTAGGCCTGCCTAACCAAGCAGTCAAAGCTCATTTTTGAAATCTCAAAGGGCCAAATGGCGTTAGGCTGGGGATCTAAGTCTTGGTGGTGTGGCATCTGTTTACAACTCATTTCATTTCCTCGATTGCTTTACACAATCAAAGCCATGCATCATCTTTCAAAGGAATGCTCCGATTACTTCTTTCATGTGAAACACTTGTCTTGTATTTTTAATTTCAACTGGGTGTTTCTTTTGGTAAGTATTGCCACATTGTAAAATAAAGCATATATCGTGAAAAAATAATATTGTAATAAAATATCTAAACCATATAATTTATTTTCTATAATATTACTAAATTCACATTTAAAAATAAAAAGTTTAAAGCAAATAGAAATTGTGATAATTATATGTTTAAAAATAATTATAATTTAAATTTATAATTATTAGCTAAAAATGTTGCGCTAATTTTACAATAGAATTATTATTTGAATAGAACTCTAGGCATAAAATATAGGAAAAAATTATAATTTAAATTATAATTATTAATATAAAAAATAAGTTGTGCTAATTTTATTGATGTAAAATAGGGTTTTTACTTTAATAGAATTCTAAACATCTTAATTATTACTTAATTAATATTAAAATTAATTATGTTAATTCGTGATTTGAATAATGTTACATTGTATTAATTACATAAAAGTAAAACTATATTATATGTTAAAAATGCTTTGATTATGATTTGAAGATTTTCTATTATAATATAAATATATATATATATATATATTGTAGAAATGACTGGTATTTATTAAACACAAGGCTCAAGGTGGGTAGGCAAAAGTTCACAACAGAAACAAAATGAAAAGACAATACAACAGCAAGCCAAACGGCTAAAACAATTAAAAATCGCACACAGGAAAAACAAAACTATAAATGCAAGAGAACCAAAACCACCCTAAATCAAAAACCAAGACAGCTCACAATCAAAATACCAGCCGAATAGTTTTCTTCTCCTTTGTAAAAAGCAAAACGATCTTGAGATGAGTAAAAAGAAACCTAAAAGCTTTGAGTCCAGCCATGGAGATTTAGAGTACTTTCTCCACCTTCAAAGCAATCTATGACGAAACTTGATGCCTCTGTGCCCAAACCATCCGATCTTTTTCCACTAACGTTTTTACTAAAACCGGAACCCCATCAACCCAAATACTAGAGCTTTGTCTTCTCCTTCCTTCCATCGCCAAAGTATGGGTTGCTCCATTGACCAATCGAGGAACAAAAAGGTAAATTACTTCTTCAAAATAATTTTCCAAATTATGAATATGATGTATAATCGATCTAATAATTGATTTGTCTTCTCCCATTGGCTTGAGCTTTTTGATTACCGTCAGGGAATCCCCTTCCACAAGCAGGTGCTGGAAACCTATTCTAAATGCAAAGAGTAAAGCCCTTTCACACGCTCTTGCTTCAACCACAAACGCGTCGACAACGTCCTTAAATAGATAAGTTTCTGCTCCTACTACTTCTCCTTCAAAATCTGTAGCTAATATTGTTGTTGTAGAATTTCTAGAGTCACTTTGAAAGGTTGCGTCAAAATTTAATTTGATAAAACCAAAATCTAGAGGACTCCAAAGTTCTTTCGACAGAGATCTACAAGAAACTTCCAGTTTCTCTTGGCATAGACTTATTTCTTGACCATAGCCTCAAATGAAACCTAACAGTTCCTGCAAAGAAAATTTAACACTTTCATGAATCAACTTATTTCTTCAGTACCACGGGGCCCATAGGGATATTACAATAAGTTGTCTGTTTTGTTCATCTGCTACAAGGAAAGTATTAACAAAATGATTTTTACAACTCGAAGTGTTATTGATTGGAGTAATTTTGATTTGAAGGGACACCCAGACACGGTGTAGTATACCACAAGACCACAGAAAATGATTAGTATCCTTTGAAGCTGCTTTGCAGAAAGGACAGTGAACTTCATCCCTCCAAGTTCTTTGGAACAAATTACAGAAATGAGGTAGAAAATTATTAATTAATCTTTAGATATGTATTTTTATTTTTGCTGGGATGTGCATGGTCCAAAAAGACTTGTAAAAATCCTTGTAAACCTCATCATTAGGAATGATGTAATTAGTGCTCTGAAGATGTTCTGTAACTAAGACCCGATATCCGCTTTTCACTGAGTATTCCCTAGTGCCTTCATGCTTCCATACCAGCACATCCTCCGATCCAGCCCCAGATAACAGGATGGAGAAAATACAATTTGCATGATCATCATCAACAATATTATAAAACGGCTCCTTATTCCAGGTATTGGTCTCAGCCTCGATTAACTGATTCACTGTCATCTAATTCAGATTTATGTTTTGAACTAATAATCTGATGTTTCCTACTCCAGGCAGCCAAGGGTCATTCCATATGTTTTTCACTAACTCCATTACCAATTCGCCACAAAATTCCATCTTCAATCAAATCCCGAGCACTGCAAATGCTCATCCAGGTAAACGATGGGTAAGAGCCTATCTTTGCTGATAAAATATTTGAATGAGGGTAATATCGGGCTTTTAAAACATTGGCTAAAAGACAATTGGGTCGGGATAAAAGGCGCCACACTTGTTTTGCTAATAAGGCTTTATTAAATAAAAACAAAATTTTGAAACCCAGGCCACTAACACTTTTTGGTTTGCACAAAGCATCCTAGTTACTTCAATGGATACCCTTAGTCGATTTATTATTAGACCACCAAAACTTGTTCATTATGCCTTCAAATTTTCGACATAATATTTTTTGCAAAGCAAAACATTCCATAACGTAAACCGGTATGGCCTGTAAGACCAACTTGAGGAAAACTTCTTTTCCTACCATTGATAAGTAGCGTAAACTACAACCTGTGATACGTCTTCTAAAACGGTTGATAAAGTTAGCAAAAGCCCAAGTCTTCTTTTGTCCAACCATCATAGGCAACCCTAAGTACTTCTAGGATTTGAAGCTACCCTCACACTCAAGACATTAATTATGGTGTCTTTGGCATTTACATCTACATTAGCCCTAAAATAGATCAGTGACTTATCAAAATTCACCCTCTGACTCGAAATCAACTCATACTCCCTAATAATATCTCTAACCACAATAGCTTCCTAGTTTGAACTATCTCTAAAAAGAATACAGTCATCCGCAAAGAACAAGTGGTTAACCAAAAATCTTTCCCTCCCTAAAGAAGTGCCCATCATCAGACCCTTATGCTTTGCTTCATTAATTAGTGTAGAAAAACCCTCTACACAAATAAGAAAGAGATAAGGGCTAAGTGGATCGCCCTGTCTTAAACCCTTTGAAGGTGAGAATCACTCACTATTCGATCTATTGAGGCTCACAGAATAGGAGACTAAATTGACGCATCTCATGATAAGAACAATCCAATCAGTATGAAACCCCAAGTGAGTCATCATTCCGGCCAAAAAATCTCATTCAACACGATCGTACGCTTTACTCATATTAAGTTTAAGTGCAAAATTCCCTTTTTTTCCTTCTTCATTTTCAAAAAATGAATGACCTCATAAGCAATAGGCACATTATCCGAAATATATCTTCCTAGGATGAAAGCCCTTTGAGTCTCATTAATGCAGTTACCAAAAATTACACTCATATAATTTACCAACACTTTCGAGATAATTTTGTAATCTACGTTACAAAGACTTATGGGTCTAAATTGTGAGAGATTTTTAGGTTTTTTAATTTTAGGGATTAAAACAATGTGGATTTTATTAATATCTCCTATTTTAGAATCACCATTCAAAACAGATAAGCAATAGTTAAAAATTTCAAGTCCAAGAATATGCCAGTACTTTTGGAAAAAATTACTGAAAAGCCATCAATGCCGGGAGCTTTCAAATACGCCATCGTCTTAACAACATAGGCGATATCCTCCTTAGTAAATTGTTGAAGTAAATTCATATCAGCAGTAACTCTTTTCTCCACTAACCCAAATACACGCTCATCTGAACCTATACCTGAAGCCAAAAATAAGTTACCAAAAAAATCTGAAACAAGCTTTAACATCTCCTCAGTCGTGGAAATTCTTGTGCCATTCGCCCCTTCTAACTCGTTGATTCAACCACGGAGCTGTCGTTGAACAGCTACTTTATGAAAATAACATTTATTTCTGTCTCGATTTTTCAACCAATTGAAGCGGGCTCATTATTCCCAAAAAATTCCTTCTTGATCAGCCTCTAAATTAAAGCCCAATTAAACATCTGTGATTTCAACAAGGATTTCATCAGTTGGTTCCCGGGTATAAAGATAGTTTAGTCTTTCTTCATGTTCCACATGGCTTTTCTTTTGCTCTTTACTTTTGGATCTACTCAACTTCTGAAGCTGCTGGCCCATTCTTACAAGCTTATCCGGGACACCTCCTGAAATATCAGCCCAATTTCTTTTTAACTCCTACTCAAAAAATTACCTAAACACTATTTGGCTTCAAACCGAAAAAGTTTATTTTTATTAAACAAATTATTCTTGTGCCTTCCCATGGTATCTACTAGAATCGAACAATGATCGGAGAAAGAGTGAGTTAAATGTTCTAATTGGTAGCTAGGACAAATATTTACCCAATTCAAGGATGTAACTCCCCGATCCAACCTCTCCCTTATGTTTGTTGACAAAAACCTTCCTCGCTCCCACGTAAACCACCTACCAATGTAACCTAGGTCATTAAGCCCGCAATCTTCCAGTGTTGTTCTAAAATCATTCATCTAATGTTCAACTCTTAGACGACCACCCCCTTTTTTTACAAGAGTTCGTGATTTCATTGAAATCCCTCAGCATTACCCAAGGGGTCGTTTGGTCCTGCCCCAATCTTCTAAGTAATTTCTAAGACTCACTTCTACTCATTTCATCCGGATTCCCATAAAATCCCGTTCATCGCCAAATTGCATTATATTCATTGTCATGAACCTCAATATCAATGTGAAAAGAAGAGAAACTCTTAATTCGAATAAAAAAATTTCCTTTCCAACCCAAAGATAAACCTCCTTTTGAACATAACGCCCTAATATCAATTCCATTTTCAAAACCGTATTTCATTCTCACATTTTCCATCCTTTTAGAACTTAAATTTGTTTCCATAAGAAACAAAATTCAGGGATTAATGGCTCTCAACTTATTCTTGAGCCTCTTAACAGTTCGTGATCTCCCCAAACTGTGCCAGCTAAGGACTTTCATTACATTCGGCCGCTCTCTTCACCAGAGCTAGCTGTTAAAACAAAAGGACTTGCTTCTACATTATTCCCTACAAGAGTTAATGAGCTCTCCACTATCCTTTTCCTTTTCTTTTCTTCTAAAGTAATTAATGGGTCATTTTCCTCCTTCAACATTTGATCCGTGGGCCCATTTCCAAAACCATTACCATTTAAAACCCTACTGCCCAGATCCAACTGTTGGACTCTTTAGATAAAATTTGTTGACTGGATTTTAGAGGAATTAAATTGGGATTTGAATACTGATTCCATGAATCCCTTCTTAAATTACACCTAAAATCATTCACCCATTTACTACTCTGATTGTTACCTTCCATATTCTCATTGCTCCACTGTGATCCATCAGCTTGACGAAGTCACCTACTTGCCACCGTATTTTGTCGCCGTACCATCGCACGCAAAGATATATTCCAACCAAAGATAATATTAGATGGTTCAATCAAAAGACAAAAAGGATAGTAACTCTCACTGTGCCCTAGCTTGTCACAAATGAAGAAAAATAAACTCTATGTCTCATATTCAAAATGAGCATAAACAACTGTTTCTTTTCCAATTTGGATCTTTTTCTTTCATTTTAACGGAGTAGAAACATCCAAACGAACACAGATGCGCATGAATCTTTTAAAACCCAAAGTTGGAATAGAAGTATCATATTCAAGAAATTTTCCCAAAAACTCACCAAATTGTTTAGCCATTATCTCGGTCATTAACCTTGGAGGCAAATCGTGAATTTAGACCTAGAATTCAGTAAAATTTAATAATATGGCTCACGAATTTTCTCCTTTTTGGATTGTTTGCAGGAGAAGCAAATGATTATTGAAAACCCAAAGTGTACCAGACAGTACCCTTTGCATGCCAACCTCATGGAAGAATTGAAAAGGATACATTTTATCTCCTAGATCCTGATACATATTTCTTCAATAGGATGCTACAGATCAGCCATAGTGTTACGTAAAGAAGGGAAATGGATGGCACTATCAATGAGACATTGCCCCACTAAATAGAATTGATAACTTTGATCCACTACCGCTGCTTCCTCCTGAAACGTCTCTTCCTTTTCATCCAAAAGTTTCAGATTGGCTAAATATTCTTCCATAACCGAGCCACACAAAGGATAAAAAAACCGTAAAGATAAACAAAACAAAAAAATATAATTGGAAGAAAGAAAAGAAAAAAATTTGAGAGAATGTGTCAAAATATAGAAAGAGAACTCATGTCAAAAGACAAACCCATTTCCCTTTCTATTATAATATTTGAATGGCATAATTGCAAGGGCTTTTGGTTTTGTGCCCTTAACCTTTTTATTTTTTGATTAACACCGTCAATGTTACGATTTTTTTCATAAATCAGCCCACTTTTAACGGTCAACATGAGTTGACTGTTAATCAAATTGTAGGTCAGCATAGTAGCTCATGTGGCATGCCACATAAGCGTACGACATCATAGATGACATAATCTATTTAATAAATTTTTTTCTCTCATTTTCTCTCTTGCCAAACATCACTTTTTTTTCTTCAACACACATGGTTGTTGCAATTTTTTCTCTCATTTTCTTTCTTGCCAAACACCTTGTGCAATTTTTGTAAACCCACACCACATTTTCAACTTAAAATTATTGTTTTTTCCCCTACTGTCAGCTGCCAGATTTTTCTCTCATTTTCTCTCTTGCTAAACACCAATTTTCTTCTTTACTGCCTAATCTCCAAACCATCCCTGTTTTACTATCCTGTTTCTGTTCCCATCCCTTACTTTCCTATTTTATTACTACTTTCTATCTAACAATCATAAAAGTAGCTGATGGGAAAATCTAAATCATTTTTTATACAGATTAACCAATTCGTCCAGTATAATAGAAATAGGATATACTATAATTACAATATCATGAAATAATATGCTGCACAAGTTTAAGAAACCTGTTTTGATATCTATTTACAATGATGGTTATGGAATACTAGTTAATCTTTCAGCTTTTTCTGCACCGCAAGCAATCCAATTCATTCCACTTCATTCCTCGTACCCATCGCTTCCAACTTCATTTCTATGTGAGGGTCAAATTGACAATAAGTTTATAAAACAAAGTGCAATATTTATAAAATGAAACCCAACACACATGCGTGAATTGTTAGCTCCGTCCGTACCTGAAGGTAGCAGTTTTGGCGGACGATAGTCTGAGTGGTTCTATGTACCACAATCTCGCATAAGAATTTCCCTATTGACTATTATTACACACATGAAGAGAATCTAAAGACTAAAATCATGAAACAGAGTAGTACAACATTAATATTTAATGCTTGTTAATCCAATAATCTCATTTCCTTGTATTTCTCGAAACAAGGTGTTAATTTGATGAGCTTAAGCAATCATCAAGTTTAATCAATCTTCATGTTCAAGAATGAAAATTTTGAAGATAAAGATCAATGAACGACAGAACATGTTCAAGAATTTTGTGTTTTGAAGAAGAAAAATGGTCTTTGGCAAGAGAGAAAATGAGAGGAAAAAATAGCAGCCGACAATGGGGAAAAAAGCAATGACTTTAAGTTGAAAGTGTGGTGTGGGTTTACAAAAACTGCACAAAAACATGATCATAATCATGGGATCATAATCATGGTAATAGAGATTCTTGTATATGAAATGAGCCAACCATATGTTTTGGAGAAGAAAAATGGTGTTTGGCAAGAGAGAAAATGAGAGAAAAAAATGGCAGCAACTATGTGTTTTGAAGAAAAAAAAGTGGTGTTTGGTAAGAGAGAAAATGAAAGAACAAATTTTGTTAAATAGATGACGTCATTTATGACGTCATGCGCTTATGTGGCATGCCACATGGGCTACTACGTTGACCTATAGTTTGATTAACATCAACTCACGTTGACCGTTAAAAGTGGGTTGATTTTTGAAAAAATTGTAATGTTGAAGGAGTCAATAAAAAAATAAAAAGGTTAAGGGCACAAAACCAAAAGCCTCGAAACAATGAGTGTTTTTTTTTACAATTATACCTATTTGAATTGATAAGTTAATATATTTCAATTATATTTAAAAATTCAAATAAAAATATTATTTTAAAATTAAAATATAATATTTAAAAAATTGATTAAGTATTGAATACAACATTAAAAGTTAGTGAAATTAAGGGCATAATTGTTATTTAATATTTAAATAAAAATACGTTTTAAATGATACTTTTTTTTAGTTGTCCAATTTCTCATATTCTAATTTTATATAAAGAATTTGACGTTTGAGACACTGAAAAGTGAAAGAAATCTGAATGTGTTACTTAGCCAAGCAAAACGCTGACCTATTAACAAATACAAACTTACCAAGTTGATCCTTCAAATTTGTGGTGTCACCTATTTTCTTATGGGATTAATATACGGTTATCTAAGTCAATTACTACTATAGTTTTCCTTTTATTCTTCTACTTAGTTGACTTGATCATGTTTTAGGGGCTTGAATTAGTCTAACCCACCCCTTACCTAAGCTAACCACCACCCAATCAATCATATGTCCACCTTACATTTTTGTTTCTTTACGTAATCATTGATTACAAAAGAAAACTAAATTAATAAATGAATAACTTGTACCGTTGATGACATATTTTCTTCGCTTACACAATATTATTTTATGATGAGGAAGAGTTGGTCTAATCATGCTAAGTACTAGACCCATTCGGGTTGGTAATTATTATTAATTTTTAATTGAAAAAGGAAAATAGTATAGTTTAGAATTCAACCTAATGTCTCATGTGTATGATATAATATTTTTATCATTAAATCAAAAAGTGTAACACCCTAAAAATTAAATTTTTTTTTGTTAAACTCTGTCAATAATTAACTGTTCGTTTTTGAGGTCTAGAGCCTTAATCGTGTGTTTAAAATTAGGGGTTCAAGTCATAGATTTCTAAAACTTTTGTTATTTGTTTTGTCAAACTTTTATCTTTGAACTATCAACTAAAATTTAATTCTGTGCAACTTTGTGTCAAGAATGAGCTTGCTAGTTTAATGGTTAAACATTTGTATACCTTTTGATCTTGTGTTTGAGTCTCAATGTGAGCGATGAGGAATTATTTTTGCACCATATGGTAATTAGTTTATTTTTATAAATTAAATATTTTTTTCTAAAAAAAATTTCCCTTTTACATTTAGGGTTTATTCCCTTTTAAGTTTTTTTTTTTCTTTTTTACTATCGTTCTTCCCTCTTTTCTTTTTGCTTTTCATTTTTGTGATCTTTCGTTCTATCTTGCTGATGTGTGAATTGCTGAATTGTATCGTTCTATTGGTTGATTTTGATTTTTGAAGTTGAGATTCTACTGTTTTCTTTCTACTCGTTTGGTGTTTGGTTTGTTGTGGGTTTGGAAGATTTCTTCAAACTTCGAAGTTGGTGTTTAATCTGTTAATCTATCCTTGTGTTGTTGTTATGCCGACTTTTAGGGGAAAATTGAAAGACGCCTAACATTCTTCTCACAACTTAAGGTTCAAGCAATTACTGTTGTTCTTCGGTAAGCGTTAGTTGTGTTTTCAGAGTTACGTCGAAGTTTTCAATGTAGTTTGGTTGAGTGCTAAATTGTGCGAATTATTTCTATTAAGTTGTTGATTGGGCAATTGGTTTATTGTTTCTAGGTTTCAAAGTCACTTTTGTTGTTTCTATGTCGAATATACATCAGGTGTGTAATGAAAACCTGAGATTTTGCGAACGGCAAAAGTAGGAAACCATGGTTGTCGATGCAACACGGCTGTGGACTGTTTTGATTGTGTACCACACGAGCATGTGTCTAGACCGTATAACTCTCTAGTTTGAGTCACACGGGCGTGTATCAAGCCGTGTAAGACACTGTGATGAGCCATACGAACCTGTGCCAGGCCGTGTAAACAGGCATGTAGGCCAAAAAATGGAAATTTTCTCTAGGGCTATAATCGTCGTTCGAACCGAATGTAGGCCTACCGTAGGGTTTGTATAATCTGAATTAGGCAATGAAATCCATTATCTGATGATATGTTATTGAATAATCTGTTATTTGTACATACATATTATTATGTAATCTAATAAGTGTAACCCGCATTGCATATGCATGATCTGAAATTGTATCACTGTAATCACCTATCTGATATCTGTTAAATCTGCATTTGTATTAGAGCGGGAATTGTGATAAAGGAGGAAGTGTGGGCAGTTTAATTACCTGTCGACTTTGGTGGCTAAGCCACATATATATATATATGTATATCCGATATTGGCAATTTATTGCAATTTAATCTGACAGTTAGTCTGCAACATTCTGAACGTGACATACAATCACTATGCAGTGTGTAGAGATGGATGGGCACTTGATACCTTATTCGGTGTGTATGGATAGACGGAGATGGTATGTAGAGGATAAGGGTAAGAAATCTGCATTTGTATCTGTTATATCCTATTTCTGTTTTTGTACCTGACTTCGATAACTATCTAAATACTAGAAACCTGAATACGTATCTGCCATTTTTTGTTAATTGAATATTAAGGTTGCGCATTGAGTTCGTAAAATCATTTAGTTGTTTACTTGATTTACAAGTAACGCACAGACTTAGGCCGGTCGGCGTGGCAGGAGCTCGATAATATCTATTCTAGTTATTTTACCATTTTATAAGAATTTAAGCTATCACATATATAATTTCGGATTATTGTTTATAAGTCTAGAATTTCATGGTTGTTTAACTGTTTAAATGATTTTTGATTGTTGAATTTCAAATAATTTATGTTGAACTTTTCAAAGATGATTATTGTGACTCTCCAGATTTGGCTGTAACATTTAGACCGGGTGTAATACCTCGAAAATTTCTATCCTTGATATAGTAAAATAAAGAAATAAAGAAATAAAAAGAGAAATTTTGAGCTATGTCAACAAAATCTATGTAGGAAGTATATTATGATGTATTAATCCAAGAAATGACTAAATCGTAAAAGTGAGAAAAGTTTTGTGGCCCAAGAGAAATACTTAAAATTTAAGGGGTTAAAGTGTAAATATGGAAAAGTTGAAGGACCAATAGTTCAAATATTTTAAGGATGGAATGATCTAGAAACTAAGAAAAATGGATGGCTTAGGACTAAATTGAATAGGAGAAGAATTATGAGGGACTAAATCGCAATTTTACCAAATTAAGTGATGACTCAAGGATGGAATTTTAAAAGATCATGAAGGGCAAAATAGTCAATTAGAAGGAGAGAGAAATCTAGAAGGTAATGATGGTGTAATGATATTTTATAATTATTTAATAAGATAAATATTACTTTATTAATATTTTAATAAGATATTTTATAATTTTATTATTTTATTTAGTATATATGTGTGTGTGTGTGTGTGGAAAAAAAAGGAAGAAACCACCACCTATCCATGCATAAACGTGAGAAGAGGAGAGAAAGAAAGGAAGTTTTGCTTTCTTTATAATTTGGTCCTTCCACAAAAAAAAATTCACCATTTTCACCTAGAAATTAAAAGAATTTCCATAGCTACCAAAAGCGAAAAATGTTAAGGAGACTATGGGGAGTTAGATTATCAAGTTGGATTCAAGAAATAGAAGCTGGAGGAGAGAGAAAATCAAGTTAAAGATTGAAATCAATGGAACAAGGTAAGTACATCAAGATTTCAATATATTTTTAAGTTTGATATTATTGAAAAAGTATGGAAATGATGTTAATGTTGAGTTTTCTTATATTTGGTTCTATGTTCTTGATATATTAAGGAAGAGAAATAAGAGAAAGTGATGAGAAATAATGTAGAGAAAGGAAATAAGGGTGTTATAAACTTAGTAATTAATATCTTGCACTAAAATAGTTTTGGATAGCAGCAGTAAGCTAAATTTGAAAAATCACCAAAAATGGTAGGAACTGAATTAGAAGTTGAATGATATATGGAATTAAAGCTTGTTGAGTCTATTTTCATATAAAAGAAACAAAGCAAGTAAAGGAATTCTGTATTCTGAGATATCTAGATTTTTGTGAGACTAGTTTAGAATGATTTCGGGATCCTCTATTCTGATTTGGAAAAACCATTAAAAATTGTATAAAAATGATTATGGAACATAATTTATATGGTTAGATTCTTTAATGAGTCTATTTTCAAGAGAAATAAATGAGAATATCATCCGAATCCTTTATGAAGAGATAATTAATTTTTAGTAAAGAAGGGTCAGAACTGTCAGATAGTAGAACAGGGGTGAGTTTAAAGAATAAACTGTACTAATTGGCTAAACCAAAAATTATGAAATTTTTATGGTAAGAAGATATGTGAGTCTAGTTTCATGGAAAATTTACAGAAATTAATTTGTATTTCTGTAGCTCAAGATAAAAATAATTTGGTGACTATGACGTAGGTGGACAGCTTGAATATTCACATATAAGTAAATAGTGAAATTATTGATGATGTTACTTATAAGCATGTTATATAAATAAAGGATGTGGAATGGAGAGGAGGAGGAGGAAAATATGTATGAATATTCAGCTTGCATGGCTAATTTGCAAGTTGTAGACTCAAGGACTAAATTGAATAAATGTAAAACTTTATGGGCAATTTTGTAAAAATGTCAAAAATGACGAAATCGCATGAAATGGATTATTTTATTATTTAAATTATAAAATTGTATGAAATTATTAATATAGTTCAGGACCGGGGAAAAACATGTTTTAGGGATTAAATTGAAAAGTATTGAAATTATGAAAAATTCTAATATTTTATAGAATTTATGGGCTATTATCAATATGTATGATGATAGCGGTTGGAAATAAGGATCAAATTGCAAAATTTATTTTTCTGAGCCTAAGGGTGAAATCGTCATTAATTAAAAGTTTAGGGGCAAAATGGTAATTTTGCCTAGAGCATTAATTGAATGTATTAGAATATGGAATGAATGAAAACGATAATCAAATTTATTTATAAAGATCTGGACGACTCAAATACAAGACTTGAACGTGGAAAAGAAAAGATATCATATTATTGAAATCATAAACACGAACAAGCAACGAGGTAAATTCGTGTAACTTGAATTGTATTTTTAAATACTTGAATGAAATATGTGGCTATATAGTGAAAATATGATTTGAATGTCCAATGCATGATAATTGATGAAATATTGATAATAATCTATATAAAGGGAAAATAAATCTCGGTTGAATGAAATGGAATTTGATGGATCATTGGAAAAGGAATTGACGGTAAAAAAAGGATCTAGCCTGGACGGGTGATCCTATTATTAGCCCTCCCGAAGAATACATGAAAAAGGATTAAGCTCAGAAGGGTAATCCTAATATCAGCCCTCCCGAAGAATATATGGGAAATGAGGTTCACGGGAGTGTGCTGGTGGCTCTCCCGAAGAATATATGTGTATAGGCCCTTCCGAAGAATACATGGGAGCTGAGGTTCGCGGAAGTGTGCCAAGAATTGAGGTTCGCGGGAGAGTGAGGTTCGCGGGAGTGTGCTTACTGAAATGAAATGTGTAAGACCATGGTTGAAAGATACCATGGCAACATATTGAGAAAATAATAAGACCATGGTTGAAAGATACCATAGCAACACATGTATATGAATTGACGGACCCGGAATTATACACTAAAAGTGTACACCTGTATGAATTGACTGTTAATGAGATTGTACACCAAGAGTGTACTTTTGGAAATCTATCGAAATTCTGAGAAATTCAACGGAATAAATATAGAAGATGGTAAACACATAGCTAAAAAGGGTAAATGTGAATTAATGGATTATGATTTGCATATTTTAAGTATACTATATGATTTTAACTATCAATATTCCGATAAATTCAGTAGGTAAGAATCCTGACCATGAAAGGAAATATGTATATAAAAAGATTCGTACATATATTCCTGAAGTACATGAAAAAAATGACAGTGATACTGGATATATGGAAATATAAGATGATGATATTTGTACATGGAATTTATTGATGAATATATGCATCCATGATTATAGATTCGTATACCTTAATAATATTAATAGTATGACGATGAAATTTCGAATGACTTAATGAATAAAGCCCCGACATGGAAATAAATTGAGCACGAAACAATAATCACGAAATTGAACTTGAAATACACGAAAACGATATTTATTCGATATTTTAAAAATATGACATGAAAAATACATGTATATGAAACTTAACTGATAATTATGCATGTTCAAGATTATGAATTGTCCCGGAATAAATATATACAAAATTCATGAAAACAATGATACATGAAATTTTGGTATAATGAATGATTTATGTTTTTGAAGAAATGGCAAAAGAATAATATGTATCATGTTACATGAATATGTAGCTATCTTTAATATGCTGATACATGGAAATTGGGTAAGCCGTAATAAGTAATAATCTCAAGTATGCCCAATCTAGACACCAGCGAGACCGTTGGTACTCTTACTACTGAGACTAGGTTTCAAACTCTAACAGCTATGGCTGACGTATTGTCCCAAGCTATACTGTATGTTTTACAGAGGGTCGCTGGGACCCATTCCAAATATGGGGGCTGAGGATCTGTTTCAAAACGACTTCGGTTGAATGGTGGTAAGTTGTTTAAGGGTGTCACTAGAGTCACCCCAATAGTGGCTGAGTACTGGTTAGAGGCCACCGAACGCATCATTAATGATATCGACTGTACTCCTGTACAGAAATTGAAGGGTACAGTGTCTCTACTACGAGATGAGGTATACCAGTATATGGGATCAAGTTATATAGAGGCTCATAGACACGAGTTTATGAGCTTAATTTAGGGTCATAGGTCTATGGCCAAGTATGCTCGCGGTTTGGTTTCAAATGACTATGAGAAGAGTATCAGATTTGAGGAGGGACTCAGATATGACTTAAGGGTTCTGATAGCTCCTTAGAGGGAGTCTGTGTTCGAGGCCATGGTTGACAAGGCAAATATAGCTAAGGAGGTGAAGCGTACTGAGCTTCAGAGAAGAGACCGGGAGAAGGGTCAAAGTAAGCTCAAGAGGAATTCGAGTCCCTCTAGTTCTGTTCAACGCCTTAAGAAATGGGCTAAGTTTGATGTGCCTCCAAAGACTGAGGCATTAGCTACACCAACTGAGATTTAGGCTTATGGCGGCTGTGGTAGACGTCATCTAAATAAGTGTTGAAAGAGGTTAGTAACTTGTCTACGATGTATGTCGATAGAGCACCAAATTAGAGATTGTCATCTTCAATCTGATCAAGTGCAAACTCCTACACAGGCTTCAACTTTGAGTCTAGTTCAGCCTCCGAGGGTAACTCAATAGCCACTTAGGGGTCACAGTGCGACTAGAGTGGTAACGGTTTTGGTAGAGGTCAATTAATATCAGGCAGATGTGTGGTTCAAACTAAGGTACAACAAACTACTCTTGTGTATGCAGCAAGGTGCCGCGAGGATAGAGACAACACAAACATTATAATGGGTATGTTATTTATCCATTCTACTTAGTAATTTTCTTTTATAAATATTGGTTCTACACACTCATATGTACTTAGTACTATTTCTGTGAATTTGGGTATATCTGCTGAGAGAACTATTAGAAAGGTTTCAATAATTAGTCACCTAGGTCAATTGGTTCGGGTTAATAAAATTTATAGGAGAGTTTCGTTAGAGATTCAGGGTGTTTTATTTTTTGCTAATCTAATGGAATTGTTATTTGGAGAGTTTGATCTAATTTTGTGAATGGATTGGCTCACGAAACATGAAACCCATTTAGATTGTGCCTCTAAGAGGGTAACTCTGATATCTGATTGTGATACTAAAATTGTTATGATCGATGAGCTTCGAGATTACCTCTCTAATGTAATCTTCACTCTAATAGTTGAGAAGCTAGTTTAGAAAGGTTGTGAGGCATATCTGGCATTTTTGCCTGCCTCTAATTTTACAAAACCTTCTGTTAAATACATTCGGACTGTAAGGGATTTCCTGGATGTCTTCTCTGATGAGTTATTGGGAATACCTCCGGATAGGAAGGTTGAGATTGGTTTGAATTTCTGCCAGGTAAAGCTTTTGTGTCCATTGCCCCCTATCGCATGGCACCAAAGGAGCTTATAGAATTAAAGGTTCAGATTCAAGAACTTTTTAATCGAGGGTTTATTAGGTCGAGCGTGTCCCCGTGGGAAAACTGATTCTATTTGTGAAGAAAAAAACGGCATGATAAAAATGTGTGTAGATTATTGTTAGCTAAATAAGTTGACGGTAAAGAATTGATATTCACTTCTGAGGCATCTGTATTCTTCAAGATCGATCTTCATTCTGGGTACCATCGGCTCAAGGTTAAAGAGACATATGTGTATAAGACTACTTTTAAGACTCGTTACGGACACTATGAGTTTCTAGTCATGCCCTTCGATTTGACGAATACTCCAACTATGTTTATGGATATAATGAATTGGGAATTTTAGTTGTATCCAGATCAGTTCATTGTGGTCTTCATCGACGATATTTTAATATACTCTAAGAATGAGAGTGAGCATGATAAGCACCTTAAAGTAGCTTTGCAAATACTCCGTGAGAAGCAGCTCTACGCTAAGTTAAGTATATATGAGTTCTGGTTATGAGAGGTTACCTTTTTGGGACATGTTGTTTCTATTGAAGGGATCTAAGCTAATCCTAAAAAATTTGAGGCTGTGATTGAATGGAAACAACCAAGGAATGTGTTTAAGATTCAGAGTTTTTTAGGTTTAGTGGGTAATTACTATATGTTTATTAAGGGGTTCTCGCTTATTGTAGCTCCTCTGACTAAGTTATTGCGTAAGAATACGCCTTTCGTGTGGTTTAATGAGCAGCAAGCAAGTTTTGAGAAGCTCAAGCATGTTTTGAGTTAGGCACCTATTCTGGTACAACCTAAATCAAGTAAAGAGTTCGTACTTTACAGTGATGCTTCGCATGTTGGATTGGGTTGCGTTCTAATGTAGGATGGTAAGGTTGTAGCTTATTCGTCTCGACAGCTTAAGTCACACGAGGGCAACTATCCCATGCATGATCTTGAATTGGCTGCAGTTGTCTTCGCTTTAAAAATCTGAATGCACTATCTGTATGGTGAAAGGTGTATAATTTACATCAATTACAAAAGCCTTAAGTATCTGTTGACTCAAAAAGAGTTAAAACTTAGGCAAAATATATGGATTGAGTTTCTTAAGGATTACAATTGCACTATAGAGTACCATCCTGATAAGGCTAATATTGTGGTCGATGCTTTTAGTCGTAGAGCGATAACCAATCTTAGAGCGATGTTTGCTCGCTTGAGTTTGTTTAATGACGGTAGTCTACTGGCTGAGTTATAGGTTAAACTAACCTGGGTTGATCAGATTCGAGTTAAACAGTTGAGTGATGAGTCTCTGGTTTCACGTTTTTGACAGGTTAAAGATAGTGGGACTTCAAATTTTAGACTGAATAGTGATAGGATTCTGTGTTTCAACGGTCAGATTTGTATGCTTAACAACGCTAAGTTGTGGCAATCAATTTTATGGGAAGTGCATAGTAGCCCTTATGCTATGCGTCTTAGTGGAAATAAGGTGTATAGGGATCTCTAGGAGCTATACTGGTGGCCCGGTTTGAAACATGAGGTTAAGATTCCCCTTTGGAAGTGGAAATGTGTGACTATGGATTTTGTTAGCGGGTTACCTTTGACACTCTCTAAGAAAGATTATGTTTGGGTCATTGTGGATCAATTAACCAAGTCTACGCACTTTTTTCCCATTAGGATAGATTATTCTCTTCAAAAGTTAGCTAAGCTATATGTCTCCGAGATTGTAAAACTATAAGGAGTTCCATTTTTGATTTTTTTTTTAGAGACCCCTGTTTTACTTCTCGATTTTAGAAGAAAATTCATGAGGCATTAAACACTCGATTAGATTTTAGTACTGCATACCATCCTCAGACTGATGAACAGTTTGGATGAGTTGTTTAGATTTTAGAGGATATGTTATGGAGTTGTGTGAATGACTTCCGGGGTAGCTGGGAGGAATTTTTACCACTGGCTAAGTTTGCATATAATAACAACTTCCATTCCAACATTCAGATGGCACCTTACGAGGCTCTGTATGGTCATAAGTGTCGTACCAATCTGTGTTGGACTAAGTTAGGTGAGCGTCAAGTATTGGGTCCTGATTTGGTTTTTAGAATTGAGGATACAGTTAGGTTGATTCGAAACCTCCTTAATATAACTTCCAAACTATAGAAATTATATGCGGATTTAAAGAAGAGAGATATTAAGTATTTCAATAGGTGATCAGGTTTTTCTAAAATTATCTCCTTTGAAAAAGGTTCTCCTGTTCAGACGTAAGTGCAAGTTGAGCCCAAGGTTCATTGGGCCTTATTGTATTCTAAAACTTATTGAACCTATCACTTATTAGCTTGAGCTACCTCCTAAGTTAGATTGTATTCGTGACGTATTCCACGTCTCTATGTTGAAACGGTATCGGTCTGAATCCTCTCATATTGTCCTTGTTAAGGAGATTAAGGTGAGATCGAATTTGACCTTCGAGGCCTGTTCAGATTCTAGATTGAAGGAAAATCGTTCCTCTGGCTAAGGTCTTATGGCAGAATCATGGCACCGAGGAAGCCACTTGGGAACATGAGGATTTGATTTGACAGTAATACCCTCATCTATTTGAATCAGGTAAATTTCGAGGTCGAAATTTTTTTTAGGAGGAGAGAGTTATAACACCCCAAAAATTTAAACTTCTGTTTAATCGTGTGTTTGAGATTAGGGGTTAAAGTCGCATTTCTGTAAAACTTTTGTTTTTTGTTTTGTCAAACATTTATCCTTGAACTCTCGACTTAAATTTAATTCTAAGTAAACTTGTGTCAAGAATGAGTCTATTGGTTTAATGGTTAAACCTTTATATACCCTTTGGTCTTGTGTTTGAGTCTCTATGTAAGCGACGATGAATTATTTTTGCACCGTATGGTAATTAGTTTATTTTTATAAATTAAATATTTATTTTTCTAAAAAATTTTCCCTCTTACGTTGTTTTTTCTTTTTCTTGAACTTTCTTTTTTCTTTATTCTTTACTATTATTCTTCTCTCTTTTCTTTTTGCTTTTCGTTTGTGTGATTGTTCATTCTGTCTTACTGTTATGTGAATTATTGAATTGCATCGTTTTGTTGGTCGATTTTGGTTTTCGAATGTGATATTCTATTGTTTTCTTTCTACTTGTTTGGTGTTTGGTTTGTTGTGGGTTTGGAGGTTTTCTTCAAACTTTGAAGTTGGTGCTTAATTTGTTAATCTGTCCTTGTGTTGTTGTTATGCCAGCTTTTAAGGGAAAATTGAGAGACGCCTAATGTTTTTCCTGCGACTTAAGGTTCGAGCAATTGTTGTTCTTTGGTAAGCGTTAGTTGCGTTTTGAGAGTTACATTGAAGTTTTTGACGTAGTTTGGTTAGGTGCTAAATTGTGCGACTTATTTCGATTAAGTTGTTAATTAGAAAATTGGTTTATCGTTTCTAGGTTTCCAAAGTGACTTCTCTTGTTTCTACGTTGAATCTACATCAGATGTGTAACCAAAACATGAGATTTTGCGAACGAAGAAAGCTAGAAATGATGAATGTTGATTTCACATGATCGTGTACCAAGCCATATGGTAGGCTATGTAACTCTCTATATTGGCTCACACGGGTGGTTAACACGGGCATGTGTCTAGACTGTGTAACTCTCTGACTTTGGCCACACGACCGTGTATCAAGTCATGTAAAGCACTGTGATGAGCCACACGAACGTGTGCCAGGTTTTGTGGACCACACCAGCCGGCCATCTAGGCCGTGTGATTCCACACAAGCGTGTAGGCCAACAACTGGAAATTTTCTCTAAGGTCGTAATCGTCATTCAAACCGAACATAGGCCTACCATAGGGTCCGTATGATCTGAATTAAGCAATGAAATATGTTATATGATAATCTTTTATTGAATAATTTGTTGTTTATACATATATATTGTTATGTATTCTAATAAGTAAGTGTGACCCGCATTGCATGAGCATGATCTGAAATTGTATCACAGTATACACCTATCTAATATTTGTTAAATCAGCATTTGCATTAGGGTGAAAATTGTGATAAAGGAGGAAGTGTGGGCAATTTAATTATTTTTCGACTCTGGTGGCTAAGCCACACACACATATATATGTATATCCAGTTTTGGCGATTTATCGCACTTTGGTCTTGTAGCTAGTCTACGGCATTCTAAATGTGGCATACAATCACTATGCGGTGTGTAGGGATGGATGGGTACTTGATACCCTATACGGTGTGTAAGGATGAACGTAAATGGTGTGTAGAGAATAGGGGTAAGAAATCTACATTTATATCTAATATGATCTATATCTATATTTGTTATATCCTATTTCTGTTTCTGTACCCGACTTTGATAACTATCTGAATACTGGAAACCTGAATACATATCTAGCATTTTCTATTAATTGAATATTAAGGTTGCACATTGAGTTTGTAAACTCATTTAGTTTTTTGCTTGATTTACAGGTAACGCATAAATTTAGGCTAGTCGGCGTGGTAGGAGCTCGGTCATTTCTATTCTAGTTATTTTACCATTTTATAAGAATTTAATCTATCACATATATATTTTCATATTATTGTTTACGAGTCTAGAATTCATGTTGGTTAATTGTTTAAATGATTTCCACCAGTTGAATTTCAAATTATTTAAGTTGGATTTTTCGAAGATGATTATTGTAACTCTCGAGTTTTTGTCGTAACATCTAAACTGGGTTTGGAGTATTACAAAAAATTATTAATTTCTCGATTTTAATTTTATTATTAATTTCTCAATTTTAATTTTAGCTTTTATAGTATTTAGAAATATTATAATGTATGTTTTAGCCTCCCTTTAAACTTCTAATACATTGTTTTAGCACTTGTAGCAAATATTTAAAAACATGATCATTTATGTTTTAGACTCCTTAAATCCTTTCAATTTTCATTTTAATCTTTGTAGCAAATATAAAAAATATTATTTTATGTTAATTATTTTAATTAAAAATATAATATTTTAAAATAATTAAATATTAAACATATAAAACTAAATGTAACACATGTGACATTAGAAGATAGTATATATAAAAACATGAGTTTGAAAAAACTTTTCAACTAATGAGAATATCCTTTATTGTTAATTATATTTTTAAATTGACATTAAAATAATAATTTTTTGTATTATTACGTGATAATAATAAAAATAATATTAACATGGTAGTATATTAATGTGAAATTAATTAATTAATTTTGTCATACCTTTTAAATTTCTACTTAAAAATAATATATTATTCATTACTAAAATTATGAATCTGTAAAAGTATTAAATATAATTTGATAAATTAAAAAAAATAAAAAATAAAAAATTTTAATTAAATAAATATAATTTATATATAGATATAATCTTATTTTAAATATAACAATCAATCATTTTAAAATTAACTTGTTATAATTAATAAAAATAAAATGTGTGAAATTAACATTACAAATATAAAAAGATAATGTCTATATATTAGTATTCTATCTATAATGTATAAATTTATTTATTTATTCTTAATTTGTATGATAAAATTCAAAAATAATAAATATATTTTATAATTAAATTAAATATTTTTTTTATAAATACTAATTGCATTTAATCAAATTATTTCGATTCAACACAAATCCTAACTCAACAAAATATACCATGACTTATATATGTTTGAGAAATTAAAATAAATAAAATTGATCATTAAGAATTTGTACTTTGTATTAACTATGTTTCTTATATTTTAAAAAGTAATAATATAATATAATGCAATTATTTTATTAATAATATTTTATTATCAATGTAGTAGTTATTATCACTTAATTAGTGTTACATTTATATACTAATTAAAACTAAAGTTTAGAAATATAAATACATGCATGCATTAACAAAACATTTTCTTTCAAAATAACATCTAAAGAATAATGAAAGAAAACACATTTTACCATTATTTTATAAGTGAATATTGTTTATCATTGTGTTTTGATAATATTTACATATTTTTTAATATTGTTTATCATTGTGTTTTGAAATATTATGTCAAAAGCAATGAAGTGTTAATTAAAGTAATGATTATTCGTAAGTGAATTTTGACTCATATTCAAATAACAAGTTATTTTATTTAATTACTTAATATTTTACTATTGGTTGTTTGTTACTTTTTATTTTCATTACTTTTAATTTTTATTTTATTCTCTCAATTATTTTTCAAAATTGATATATTTTTTAATATAAATTAGACCAATTTTTATTTAATTAATAAATATATTTTTAAAAATCATAAAAATATATTGTTTAATAAATTTTTAAAAAATAAAGGCGTAAAATGACGTGCAATGCACATGACATGGGAATTAGTTTATTAAAATATGTATATGGAAAACTTATTGTTTAACTAATACAAATCGGTATTACATAGTCGAATCATAATACGAAAAGACAACTTGTATTAGTAGATGAACCTAAACATGTTGTTAGTCTAATCGAAAATGAGCAAACTGATTGAAAGACTAATATGTCGTTTATTAAGTCCAATCGAGGAGATTATTTATCTTGAGCATCAAAGTGGATGACTCCTAGAAGATAGAGACATAGATGTGACTAACTAGACTAACAGTACATCGAATAGGACCCTAATAGAATAAATCCTAGATCCATTTATGGATTTATTCACTTGTAATGTTCATAGTGTGGTAGACATTAATCCTAAATGGATGACGGACTATGTGTGCGTGACTCATATTATGGTCCGACCACGTAATACTACTTAGTATTAGTTAAACATTAGACAATCAGTGAGCAACATTTGCTTCCATTTTGCTTTGCGTGCAAAAACAATGTAAGGACAATATACAAAGTATTAATGTAATTCATGAATAATTTTATTAACCGATCTGTTTAGAAAAATTACAAGTTTACTTAGACAAAAATACTATAGTTAGGGCACGAGATCCAACACTTCCATGGCTATTCTTTCTTCAAGCTACCGAAGAAGGTGAAGAAAAGAAAATGAAACATAGTTAGAAAGAAAAATCATCCCTGAAAGCCATTTCCAACTATTTATAGCCCTTTCTATGCTATTACCAACCTCATGAGAACCGTCCATAACTAATTATTATGTTTTCCACTAAGGAACTGACGGGTTCTATTCTAACCGAACCAAAATTGGATCTCAACCATGTCCAATTACAGTTCCAACTTCCCGTTTCTTTCAATAAAAACCTTCAACTTACGGTCTCTTTCAATTTACTCCTCTATTTATTTCAATTTTTGGGTTATTAGAAATTTGGGTGTTACAGGCCAAGCTTTTTTCTTCAATTGGTAAGCCAATATTTGTCCATTTCTCATAATATTTATGTTTTTGATATCCTAATAACTTGATTTAACTAGCCCGAGGACTATTTTGCAAAGTTGTTAAATTTTATAAAAGTTTTCATTGTTGAATCTTGAAGCTTTTAGTACTAAATTGATAGATTTTGAGCTTAGATATGAAAAAAAGAATAATTTGTAAAGTGAAAGTTGTTAGTTTTGAACATAGGGACTAAAGTGTAAATATCTTGAAATTGAGGTTAAAATCCTGTAATTTTAGATATTAGAGGGTTGTAAAAGGATGAAATTGAGATCGATTTCAAAATCAAAACTCAAAATTTAAAGTTATGGCAAATTCGGTTTTAGGTACTAAATTAAATAAAATAAAAAACTTGAGGGAATTTTTGATAAACAGAATTTAACTGTTATATAATTATAGTATGTTGTTAAATGATGTTTGGAATTGATAATTGAATTAAACTATTATCGAGATTTAAATCAAGTGGAGGATATTCGCAAAAAAAGAAAAATTATGGATTAGTTCCTGATACTTTATCTATTGTTGTTTTTTTCCAAGTAAGTTCATATGGTGTAGTTATGTTTAAATCCTTTTAAATTTTAAATTATGGACCTATATATGTTTTGTTAAACTTTGAATTAATAGTAACTTAGTACTGAATGGTGAGATTTGGACTGAAATGTAAAAGTGTTAAATATGAATTTCTATGATGGAATTATATCTATTTTCTTCCAAAAACAGAAGTGCTTGTTGAATCCTGGGGGATAAGCTATCAGCGAAATATCTTAAAGGACAATGCTAGTCACACCTCAAGCAATAAAATCATCATTTAACTGTGATCCTTCCTCCAACCTTTTACAACATTTTAGATAGTGGCAAAGCCAGAAAATTTTTATAATTTTAATTTTTAATAGTCTATATTTTTATAATTTTTAAAGGATCAAATCAAATTTTTATAATTTGAAGGGGGTAAAGTGTAATTTTACCTTTATTAATTTAAAATTTTAAAAATTTTTAAAGGGCCTAAATAGCAATTTTCTATTTTAGGGGGTAGGGGCCCCTGCCAGCCCCCTAAATTCGCCTCTTATTTTAGACTTTTTTTTAGAGATTTTATTATAATTTTTAAATTTTCTCTTGTAAATTTTAATTTATAAGAGAGCAATTTTATATTTTACAAATTGTTTCTTTTAATTTTACTTTGATATCAAGACTAGCTGGATAATTGGAACACAAAAAAGTGGATCATGATTGGGTTTTCTAACTTTTTAGAGCATCAATACTAATTGAGTATTTCTAACTCTACTTTTATTATATCTTGCAATTATGTTGATGTACTTCATTGTTGGTTGTTGTCTTTCCATGATATCCATGTGTGGTTGAAAATTTTATGTTATTAGAGATGAAAGTTGATGATGAAGTGATTAAATGATCAACTTGTTGTCAATAATTATGTTGTTACTTGTTTGGTTATGTGTGCTTAATGCATGTCTAGGATTGACAAACTTTGCCATTATCTAAATTACGAAAAATGAGAGATTAAACTATAATTGATTATACTTATCCAACTTGCTAAGTATCAATGAGTTTAGAGACCTAGTATGTGCTAGGCTTTGATGTGAGAGTTGTAGTCTAGCGACAAGTCCTAGATTCCGAGTTGAGTCAAGGGACTAGGAGGAATTAGGAATACTAATGATGTAATTAGTAGGAACAAGTTAATGTGTAATTAATGATTTATCAACTACAGCCACTAATCACTACTATTATACTTATTAGAAAATTAGAGTTGAGATTGTTAGTTTAGTCTTAGTTTTAGTTTTAGTTTTAAACCATCAATTCATTTATAATCAATTTCACTGATAATTACAAAATTTACTAGATTGATTCATAGTTAAAAATAGATAATTTAAGCGTTTGTTGGATTAAACTTGATTTGAACTTGGAATCATCCTCCATAGGATTCCATCTTTAGAATACTTGTGTACAAGTATTTCATTGTAATATTCCATTGTAGTTGCATTCCTAGTAAAATGTCCTTATTCTAATCTTAATAAAGAGACGGTCATTATAGAACTTCAAATTTTTTATTTATAAATTCTTTATATAAGAATTTTTTTTATTTTTTATGAAAAATAAACAATTAGAATGGGCTATTTATAAGTTTTAGGGCTAGGGTTTTGTTAAAGTTTTTAATAAGACCTCACCACCTAAGGGTGGTAGGCTGGCTTTAAACTTTATTTTCTCTCTCTCTTTTTTTAAATCTCATATAAAGAACGGGTTTTAAATAGACCTCGACACTCATTGGTGCTAATGTCAGTATAAAATTTACATATTTTCTCTTATTTTAAAGGTCATTTTAGAATTTGGTTAATTTAGGGTTTTTAAAAGGACTTCAATACTAACAGGTGTCGAGATCAAGTTAAATATTAAGCACAACCTTTACAAAATACCTTAATGGTTAGGGTTAGAAGTTTAAAAATTTTAGTAGAACAAACACCAAAAGATGTCCAGATTGTTTTAATGATTACTTAATCAGTTTCCTAATTCTGATGGGCTCAAAAAACTTACCGGCACAAAAAATTCAAGAGACCTTGACACCCAAAATTGTTGTGTTGAGGTAGCAATAAAAAAAAAAAAACTATTCTAAAAAATAAGTTTTACGTATATTTATTTTAGGATATACCTTTTTAATTATTATAATAAAACCTATTTTTTTAACACAACAAAATCCAACTATACAACTTTACTTATGATATTTAAAAATAAAAACTATTTCTTTGCGGAAAAATTATATATTATTTGCAATTTTAACAAAAAATTAATATTTTTTTATAGTTGGATTAAAGCTTAGATAGCATAAAGTTTTATTGGCCGAAAGCACAATCTTTGATAATGTTTTTAATAGTAACAATTTATTTATATAATTTTAATTATGAAAGATTTTATTTGTTAATTCGTTAATAAGATATCTATCTAACTATATCTAAATCTCATATATGAAATATCAATTAAATTTTCTCTATTAATTAAATCTCATATGTTGACGGTTCATTATCAAGATATGGTTCAAGAGCAACAATTGGCGGAGTGGCTTGAGGATTAAGCAGTGATTGGTTGTTTGGTTTCAAGATATCAGTATCACATATATTTTCTAGATTGAAGTTAAAGTAGTTTTTGAAAGCTTGAGACTAGCTTGGAATAAAGGGTTTAGGCAAGTGGAATTGGAGAGTGATAATAGTTTCCTTATTGAAATTCTTCAAACGAGTCTTGTATCATTGAGCAGTGTTGTTGAAATCCAGTTGACTCATGACTTGTATCTCAAAGATTGGAGAGTAAAATTTAAAAATATATGAAGAACAAATAATAAAGTGACGGATCGTTTAGCCAAGATGACTAGTAATAATATTGAGCATTTTGTAATTTTTAAGGAACCGTCGCATAAAATCAAAATGTTATTAGAAGAGAATACTCATTCGAATATTCTTGAAGGGTGAATTAATAATTAGCATATTTTCTTATTTCTAGACTTGGCCTATGTTTTTCAACAATAAAAGGTATTAATAGGAGAAAGGCTGTCCGTATTTGCCCCAACAGTAAAGCAGAAAGAAACAGCCAAATTAAAGTATGAAAATTGAGGTTGACATTTCACAATTTGATGAGAATTTATGTCAAAGTAATGTGGTGGGAATTTCGTGGCCTAAAACATTTTTTGAATTTTAAGCTTAATTGGACAAGAAAAGGAAAACAATTTGCCTAGTGTTTTAAACTTTTAGATTGAATCATGTTACCACAAAGTTACCCTTTTCTAAAAGTGCCTTTTATGCAACAAAAATGGTTTTCCTCAAGCTACATTAAAGTAAGTTTGATTTTAGTGGGCAACTTTTTTTTCTTTCTTTAAAAAAATACCATTTATTTAATTTTAGTTTTATAATCATTCATTTCTTAATACTTAATCTTATCCTAAAATCTTGAAATTTACGTTCACATTCGAATCAGTATGAAAATGTGGGTTTTGATCTTATTCTATATAATGTTTTTATTTGTCATCCCTCGTAAACTTTGATTACTGATTAGTTTTTTTTAATAGTAATGCCATAAATAGGATAAAAGAATAATTTAATTAACTTGGAAAAATATTTAGAACCCTATTAACAAATAAAATTAGATGATTGATAAGTGTCTTATAAAATATAATAAAATATTAAATAAATAAATGTTTTAAAAGGAAAAAGACATATAATAATTTTTTAAGGTTGTTTACGAATAAAAAAGGTGCACTAATATTAACCCAATTTAACCCTTTGATTCGTTTTTTGGCTAAATTTGATTGTTAATCTTAAGAAAGAGTGAGAAAAGGAATACTAGTTAAAATATTAATTTTTAAAAAATGTTGACGTGGTAACTTGCGTGGCAACCCACATACGGTTCATACTAACATTGCATTATTTATCTTATACGGCATTTAACAAATATTCTAAACATAAAAAATTCAAAACAAGTAATATGATATATACTTGGATTGTAATGCAAATTTTTATATTTAAAAAATTAAGGTTTTAATCATTAAAAAATAAATTTTATGCTTTTTTTTAGATTGATGATTAAATTTCGATTTTTCTTTTCTTAAAATGTTGAACAATTATTGTGATTCCGCGTAAGACATAAAATTGCAAAGGAATAAAAACATAAAAGAAGGATTAAGCTGTGATTAGATGAATTGACGTAAGGAGGTTTTGAAAAATAGAATAAAGGAGTACTTAAAAGTTGGCCACTTGCCGTTTGAAAAATTCTTGCATCTAGCTGCGAAAACTCAACGCCAGTTTGTTTACAGTCCAAGCCATTTTTTTTGTAAAGTTTGAGTCGGTGACATCCATTTCTCCATTATTCTGGAAATATTTCCAGAAATTATTCGAATGACAAGACGATTTCATTTCATTTATACTTTAATCTAAGTTTTCCTTTTTATAATATAAAATGAATGGCTTAACAGTTCTTTTAATTTGAGATTCCCGTCCTGTGTCAATGAGATAAGAAGTGGGTTAATGGAATGGGACATGCCATCTTTCCATACATTTGTAGATTAATTAAATACCTGACTTACTAACGGTGTTAGGTACAAGTCAAGCAATTAGGAACGTAAACTAATCAACTTACCCCCATCAGTTTCATATTTTTAGGCTTCAACTTTCAACCATCATTTTTTTTTTTGAATAAATATATATATAAATGCAAAATTTCAAATCACTGAAGAGCCGTTTGAATATTTCTTTCTCAAATCTTTCATCTATTTAATGAAAAAAAAAATATTTTGTTTATTATTATTGTCGAAACCATTTTTTAGTTTTAAAAAAAAAGGAATCGACTTTAAAATATATGGAGTCGTCACTAATCCTTTTTGTTTAGATGTGATCGGATCACCTTATAAAACATTTTTTTTATAAAAAAGAATAAATTTTGGTCTACGAAATTCAAGAAAATAGGTTCGGGAGTCGGTTGAATACGAGGAAGGATTAGCACATTCGTAAAGCCCAAAATTGGTACCTAATTGATTAACTTATGTCTTAATGTCAAAAATTTGAAAAGATTTTAAAATACGATCCTTTTTATTCAAAAGAAAACTTGAATAAATCGAATTAGATGCTAAGACCTCTTATCTCTAAGAAATAAAATGTCACACCTAGTGAGTTAGGACACGACATTTGAAACTCTTGAGAATAAGATTGTCTTTTGATTTTCAAAACTCATGCATTTTAATTTTAAAAGGATATTTGGTTATTTGGGTCAAACGAAAAAAAAAATCGAAACCCAGTAAGTTAGGGCACGATTTCTCAAATTTCTCAAATACAGAATATTGCACTTGTTCTTAGAAATTCTTACCTTGAGATACAAAATGTCACATCCAGTAAGTTAGGACACAACATCTCGAATTCTCGAGAATAAGCTTTTTATTTGAAATTCATGTGTTTCAATTTCAAAAAGGGTATTCGGTTATTTAGATCAAACAAAGAAATCAAAACCCAGTACGTTAGGGCACAATTTCTCGAACTTCCGAATACGGAATATTGCCTTTATTTTAAAACAAAATTTTACAAATCGATTGAAGGTTAATATAATGTAAATTGAAAAAAAGAATTACGGTACTAATATGCATAACAGAATAATATTGAATACGATAATATAAATAACAATAATACGAGCAAAAATAAAAATAAATAAACAATAAAAAAGACAAACCATTCAAATATATATATAAAAATAATAAGTAATAAACAAATAAAAAAATTAATTTAAAATGTAATAGTGAACAAATAAATAAATAAAGAAATATTAGGTAAAAAAGTTTAATAATAATAATTATAATAATAATAATAATAGAAGAAATAAATGAAAAGATAAAAAAAAGAAAATGTAATATATATATATATATAAAGAATATACGATAATAAATAAAAGACAATCTTAAATATAAAAGCACCAAAAAATAAATTATGTGCCTAAATGGATAAATAAAAATTATAAAAAATTATAAAATAAAACATATATAAGGAAAATAATCTAGTAAAAGCCAAAAATATATAATAGGGACTAAAATGAAACTTAAATAAAACTTTAGGAGAGAAATCGGGGTAAAAACAGAATATAGGACTAAAATGCAACGCGCGAGGGAAACGGAAGGGCCAAAAGGGTAATTCTCCCCTTTATTTTTACTTTCGTATGTAAAACCAAAATAAAATTGAAAGATAAAAAAAAAATAAACAAAGAACTTAAAACGAGAATAGACGAAAAACACCTCTTTTGCTTAGATTTTTTATTAATTTCGTGTATCTCTTGTATTGAAAGTCTCTCTTTTTCTTGTATTCGAATCTCTCTTTTTTCTCCAAAAAAACCCGTCCTCCACTACAATGGTTTTGAATGGCTTTTATAGCCAAATTTTACAACTTGTTTGCATGCAAGTATGGTGATGGAGTTAGTGGGGTGATAGAGTTAGTGGTTGGTTTAGTGGGGTGATGGTTACTTTGTAACAGCCTTAAAATGACCCTGGTCGGAATGTGGTTTCGGGACCACAAAATCGAGTCACAAAAATAATTTAATAATTATTTTGATGCCTATTTATATGCCAATTCATGTGTGACATCTTTGGTGCTTTAATTTAGTCTTATAATTGTGAATTGCACTTAAAAGGGCTTAATTGTGAACTTTGAAAGTATGCTAGATAAATGTGTAATGACTAATAAGTGCATGAAAGTGAAATGGTGGAGTTGCATGTCAATTTGACCATTATTTTGATAGTGGATGGTAATGATGAATCCTTTTGGCATTTTGTGTTTTGTATATTAGTTAAATAATAATAATAATAATAATAATTCAATTTTTTTTAAGAAAATTATATCATAAAATAGATAAAATTAAATTAAATAATAATGAAATGGGTGAAAAGAACAAAGTTTCTTCATTTTGTTCTTCAATTGCCGATTTTTGGAAGAAGAAAGGGGGAGGAGAAGGCTTGGTATTCGGCCATTGTAGTCCCTAAATTAAGGTGAGTTTTTCATGAAAATTTTTATGATATTTGTGATTTTGAGATGGATACTAAGCTTCTAATATTACCCATGTAAGAATTTCTAAGTTTATGCCATCTTTGGCATTCGGCCATATGAGTAAGGGTAGAAAAATTATGTTTTCTTTGATGTTTTTGTTAAATAATGGAATTTGGATGTTGTTTGAGCAAGATAGATGTTTCTTTATGAGGATTCATGGATAGATAGAATCGGTTTGTATGTTTTAGCTTTCTACTTCTAATTGCCGATTCTTAATTGGAGATTTTGGTCAAAGGTTGAAAAATTTGCTACTTTGAATTGGTTACTTAGTGTCCTACTTAGCCATGATAGCAATTTTAGTTTGGCTATTGATTTTGGTATTCGACCATTTACTTAAATTGCTCAAAAACGTTGAAAATTTGAATTTGCTATTAGGGAATATATATATATATATATATATATATATATGTATGAGATTAATGGAATTACATGTTACTATAGGTGTGAAATTAAATAAGTTTTGCATTCGGTTATGTTTGGAAGTTTGTAAATTTTATAGAAATTCATGTTTGAATTTTAATTTAGCCTTGAATTTAAGTGAATGAGAGTATAATTCTTGAGTTTGTGCAAGTAGGGTGTTCGGCTATGAGGTCTAAAGCCACTTGGATTTTTGTGTTTTGATGTTTATTATATCAAAGGGCTAAAAGCTTCATTAGGGCATGGTTAATGAATAAATTAATAGATAATTTTCAAGTTTTCTAAGTGATTGAAATTTTATAAGTTAAAGTACTTGTTTATGTATGTGCATTTGCCGAATATAGATTTTGGGAGATGAAGACAAGCATTCAGTTTTTGGATGTTTCATGTGTTTTAATTTTGATAATTGATGATAGAGATAAATTGAGGGGTGTTTAATGGACTTTATAATGTCAAATATTTATGAACTTAAGCTTATAAGTTTAATTAGGTATTCGATTGAGAAGTGATTATATATGTATATCTATATTCGGCCATTGTGTAATTTAATATATGAAAGTATGCGTTACATGTGACTATGAACATTGAAATCATATGTGAATGTGGTACATTGAATTAGCCATATTAAGTCGAGTTACATCGAGGCATTTAGATGTTGCGATTATGTGACTTCGAGATTTGAAGAAATAATATGACATTGAAATGGATATAATGGTATTGATTTAGTAAGCAATAATTGTAAATGAGTAGATTTAACCTGGACAGCTTTGGGTTATAGCAGTGGTGTAACTTTGAAAATACACTAAAAATAGAGGGAGACGAGTTATAATTAAAGCCTAATGAATCTAGTTTCTTATAAAAGGAAACCGTGAAAGAAAAATAATTGCCTATAATGAGATATTTGAAGTTGGGTGAGATGGGGTCAGAATGACTCCGAAATCCCCTGTTCTATCTTGAGAAAATCATTATAAATTGTAAAAAAATATCCATAAGATGTAATCTATAGGCTTAGAATCCTTAATGAGTCTATTTTTCAATAGAAATATACAAGAACATTATCCGAGACCTGAACTATGAGATAATTGAACTTTAGTACAGAAGGGTCGGAACTGTCCGACAGTGAATCAGGGGTAACTTTGAGGATTAAACTGTATTAATTGGCCAAGTCAAAAATTCTGAAAATTTTATGGTAGAAAGGTACATGAGTCTAGTTTCAGGAAAAATTTACAGAACTTGATTTGGAGTTTCGTAGCTCCAGTTATGAATAATTTAGTGAATATTGCTCAGGAAGTCAGCTTGTAGTGACTTGTGATATATATGTGATTGGCCGAATGTGTGTGTGTGTGTGGCAAAGGATGTATATACGTGTTTCTTGTTTTGACTGAAAGTGTAATGATCAAGTGAGATATTTGAATAAAGATTAATATAATTAAATTTTTTAACTTAGCTCAAGAGCATAGAGGGGCAATTTCGGATAAAGGGAAAGCGAAAGTAACGGAATAGCCGACTCGTTGTTGTCCAGTAAAGTTCGAGGTAAGTTTTGAGTAATTGAATTTGGTAATTAATTAAATATAACTAGATATATGTATGATAGATGAACTATGGCCTATATTCTCTACCTTAGTAAGGTTAATTGGAAGTTAAAGGTATGTAAATGATATGAGGCCGAATGGTTACTAGAAAATAAGCCGAGGAAGTAATATGAGTATATGATCATGTATGTGGTTGCTTATTGAGATGGAAGCTTAGTGAATGAGGTATATGTATTTTGAATTCAGATGATATCTATGACATGAAGTTAAGATGCATGTTATATGCTTATATTCGAATGAGGCAAGGGATTTACATATGTGATAATCAATATGAAATGTTATTATATGTGATTAAATGTACATGAAACTTGGAGATTATGTTCGGGTTAAGACCCGCTGGCTATGTGTGGAGATTATGTCCGGGTTAAGACCTGCTGGCTATGTGTGGAGATTATGTCCAGTATGTCCGGGTTAAGACCCACTGGCTATGTATGGAGATTTTGTCCGGGTTAAGACCCGCTGGCTTCATGTGGAGATTTCATCTGAGCTAAAGGTCTCGCCGATGATTCGAGTAAAGTCTAAAACTAAAAGACTTCACAGTAACAATTGTTAATAAATACGTTTAATACGTTAAGTTAAACATGTATGTATCCTGAGCTTATATGTAAGCTTGATTTGGACTAAATCATAAGGTTATTATGTGATGCATATGTGAGAAGTTATGTGAAAATATCTAATTTACCTATGTTTATATGAGCTCACTTTCAAGTGAAAATCTATCTGCTTATTTTGTGATATATGAGTATGTATATTCGGCCAAGGGGTGATATACCTAAAAAAAGATTACAATGAAAATACGAATGACCAATTTATAATGGAATTTATCTGTTTACATTGCTTAAAACTTACTAAGCATAGAAATGCTTACTCTGTTTATTTTGTTTCCTCTATTTTATAGATCTCATTTTGAAGCTACGGACTCGGGGATTCAAGCTTAAATCACCTACACTATCGTCGTTATTTTAGTACATTTGATAGTTATTTTGGAACAATGGCATGTATAGGCTAATCTCCCTTCTTTTGAATCGGATTACATTTTGAGTTGTAAATATCTTAGCCATGCGAAAATGGCTTGCTAAACCTTTAAGTTTGAGTATATGTGTTGATGAAATTTATGTGGCTTGTTATTTTGTAGCATAAGTTTTGGATAATAAAAAATGTGCAATGAAGTTCGAATATGGTTGATTTGCTATCTAAGAATTTGATTAGGCTTCTTTGTTAGTAGTCACATTGTGGAAATTTAGTAAATGCTTATAAAGTAAATTTAACGAGATATGATGTATTGATCGAACCTTTTTGCAAGTAGGTATATTCGGTTATAGAATTTAAAATGAATCTATGCCTGATATGTATCTATGAACTCTTGTAAGTTTGATTTAGTTGAGTAATTCCTCGAAACCCTATTCCGGCGACGGACAGGGGTTTAGGGTGTTACATACTTGAGGTTTAATTTTGGGTTTTCGTTAACTTATAGGCCCGAGCAAAATTTGGGTCCTACAGCTGCCCATCTTTGCTCATTGTTGCGTAACAAGAACGGAGCAAAGACTTTAAAAGGGTAAATTTTGCCCGGTCTCACCGAGTCTTGACTTCTTGGTGTTCATATTCTTCAAGTAAGCTCATTCTAGTCCACTGCATCTTCAGGGTCATAAGAATTGTAGCTTTGATTTGCTCCACTGCAATTTCAGGAAGAAAAGACTTGTAGCTTCAACCTGCTCCACTGTAGCTTCAGGTAGATAAGGTTTGTAATCTTTAGTCTACTCCACTACAACTTCAGGGAGATAAGATCTATAATTTTTAGTCTGCCGCACTACAACTTTAGGAAGATAAGACTGGTGGCTTCGATCTGTTTCACTACTGCTTAGGAAGATAAGATTCGCCGCCTTCGATCTGCTCCACTACTGCTTAGGGAGATAAGATCTACAATCTTTAGCCTGCTCCACTACTACTCAGAGAGATAAGGCTAGTGGCTTAAATCTGCTCTATTACCGCTACATGGAAATAAGATTCGCTGCCTTCGATCTGCTCCACTACTACTTAGGTAGATAAGATCTACAATATTCAATCTGCTCCTCTGCAACTTCAGGGAGATAAGACTTGTATCTTCAACCTGCTCCACTGCAACTTCAGGGAGATAAGATCTACAATTTTCAGTCTGCTCCACTGCAACTGTAAGGAGATAAGACTTGTATCTTCAACCTGCTCTACTGCAACTTTAAGGAGATAAGGTTGGTAGTTTAAATATGTTGCATTGCCGATACATAGAGATAAGATTTGCAGTCTTCGATCTACTCCATTGCAATTTCAGGGAGAAAAAATCTACAATCTTCAGCCTGCTCCTTTGCTACCTCAAGGAGATAAGGCTTGTAATTTCAACCTGCTCCACTGCAACTTTAGGGAGATAAGGTTGGTGGCTTGAATCTGCCCAATTACCGATACATGGAGATAAGATTCGTAGTCTTCAATTTACTCCACTACAACTTCAGGGAGATAAGATCTACAATCTTTAGTCTCCTCCTCTGCAACTTCAGGAAGATAAGACTTGTATCTTCAACCTACTCCACTGCAACTTTAGGGAGATAAGGTTGGTGGCTTAAATCTGCTCCATTGTCGATACATGGAGATAAGATTCGTCGTCTTGAATCTGCTCCACTGCAACTTCAGAGAGATAAGATCTACAATCTTCAGTCTGCTCCTCTGCAATTTTAGGGAGATAAGACTTGTATCTTCAACCTGCTCCACTGTAACTTTAGAGAGATAAGGTTGGTAGCTTAAATCTGCTGCATTACCGATACATGGAGATAAGATTCGCCGAAATTTATAATTTTAATCAATCTTGCTATACCGTCCTCTAAGAGACCTACCCGTAGAATTGATTTCATGGGGTCTAAGCTTATGCCAAATGATTAGGATGTCATGATCAGAATAAGTCAAATGCTCCTAACTAAATGTATTATGAATGACATTTGTATGGATGTAGAATGTCATGAGAATGATTTTTTTTTAACGCTTAAGTTATCAACTCTCGTTGTTCATCAGGGCTGTATCACTGACGTATTATGCTGCCATCTTATTCAGATGGTATTTTCGACAGTAAACCCAAAGAAACAATCACATTTTGCTTAACTAGTTTGCCCCACTATAACTTTAGGGTCCATTCCACTGTACCTCTGGGACATAAGGTTTGTACCATCTTCAAATCATCCCCCTACAACTCAGGAGTATAGAACTTGTATCAACTTCAATCATCTGATCACTCTCTGGGTGACCTGACCAGATGTGTATGCATGATATTTGCATGAATGCAGAACATCATATTTTCTCTGAGAATGATCCCGTTTTAATGCTTGGGTTGACATTGTTCGTTATTTGTTGAGGCTGTGTTACCGACACAATATTTTTGCTCAACCAATCTCCTTGACAAAAAATCCGAAGGGATAGTTATAATTTTGGACTCCTATTTTTCAAATCTCTAACCCTTAGGCTTGGCGAGTTCTAAACAATAGTCCTATTTCAAGTTCCTGTACTATTTAGAAGCTTTCAGAGTAATATGCAAAACTCATTTGCTCGAATATAATTGGTCCAATAACCATTATTTTAATGAAAAATGCTTGGAAAAAGATTATCACAATGGACAAACCGAAAATTTATTAGGAGTAAAGCTCGAAAATGAAATAATCAAAATAGCAAATTTTGCTAAGATTCAAAATGAATAAAGTGAAAATAGGTGCCCCAGATATCGTAGTATGAGCTTCTCTTTGCAAACTCCTTGAGGACCCTTTTTTAGCTCAATATGTGTTTAGGGAATCTAGAGTACTCTGTTGATGCCCCCAAGATGTAACATCTCTCCTTCTTACTAATTCGGAGAAAGTGAGACTACCGCATGCCCCATTTTATCAAAATTTGAATCGCCCTTTACGGGTTTTCAATTCAAAACCCCTTTGGTCTCAAGATGCCTTTTGCGGGTTTTCACCTTGGCCTCTCATTTTCTTTTCTTTTTCTTCTTTTTTGAATGTGAAGTATGTCCTGATTGAATTAGAATTCACAGTATTAGGCAAGTTCTTGCCATCTATCTTGGTCAATATCAATGCTCCTCTAGAGAAGGTCTTCTTTACCACATAAGGTCCTCCCAATTTAGTATTCATTTCCCTCTAAAATTTTTTTTGTATGGGAAAGATTTTCTTCGATACCAGGTCCCCCTTATGGAATTCTCTGGGGCAAACTTTTTTGGTGAGCGCATCATTCGCTTTTGGTACACTTGACCTTGAGAATAGCCCTTAACATCTTTCCTTCGATTAGATTCCCTTGATCATATCAAACTTGGATCTATTCTACTCCGACTAGCTTCAACTCTGACAAAATTTAAAGAGAATAAATCTCGACTTCAATGGGCAAAACTACCTCCACAAATTAATGAGAAAGGCGCTGCCCCGATGGAGGTCCTGACAGGCGTTTGATAGGTATAGATGAGTCTCAATCATTTTCCCATAATCTTTTTTTTCACCGTTCTTTTTGGAGCGATATGGTGTTTAATCTTGAATAGACTGCAAACTTCTGATATCGTGCTATTGTTCAAATTTAGTGCATTATCAGATATGATTTTTTTGGCATTCCATACCGATATAGAATTTGCTAACTGTCAACTTTGTAACATCGGTATATGAAGTAGCTTCCGCCCACTTGGTGAAGTAATCGACAGACACAAAGATGAATCGATACTCTTTAGAAGATCGGCCCATAAACATCAATTCCCCATATAGAGAAAGGCTATAAATTTCATTGATTCTTTGTAAAGTAGGATCTTATTCTACCATCCTTAAAAAATCAAGAGATAAGCTACAATCTTGGTCCTCTTCAAAGTCTCCAAGTTCCTCTAGACACATATCATGCTCAAAAGGAAGTTCTGAGTCAATAGCAGTGTTGCTCATATCATTGATATCTAGAGACCTGTCATAGGGACGAAGGAAGATTTGAAGAACAAAATAATTTGAGAATATTTACTTGTGTGATATGATTATGAATGAGATGGAAATAATAAGAGAATATTTACTCGAAGTGAGAAACAAAAATACATTTTATTGAAATAAAAATGCTGGACATAAGCCTATTTCACAAAGGAATTCTTATTGCTCCTAGGCTCAGAGAAATAAGTGTGTTCTGGACAATACTCTGAGTTGGCTCTAATAAATATAGGGATCTCCTCCACAGTCCTATTTTTCAAAACATTCTCAGTTATGTAAGGGCGAATGCGTGATAAATTTTCTTCCCTAGCTCCCTTTTCGGATATGACGTTAATATTCAAATTCCCCAACATTCCTTCAGGGTCTTTAGCTTCTTCAAAGAATTCCAACTCTTTATTATCCATTAGGCTTTGCACTAAAGCTTTGAATTTATCTCACTCCTAGATTTCATAGCCTTCTTCAGCGTGGAACTCACAGTAGCTCCTTATCCCTTTGGATATCTCCTCCGAATTCTGAATAATTCTCATGTCTATCATTTGCTTCAAAACCCATTTCAATAGGGTTTTTACTTTTGCAACATTGGCCTTGATTCTCTTCCCCCTATCCTCGATTATCGCATTTACCCCATTATCAGCATGGTTGGGTAATGGATTTTCTGCACTAGACGAACTATCGAAATTTACGATGCCCATTGTGATGAGCTTTTCGACCAACTTTTTAAAAGCGGTGCAGTTTTTTATCATGTGTCTCATGATTCCCGCGTGGTATTCGCATTGGGTGTTCACGTCGTACCATTTAGGGAACGGAGGTTGCATAGGTTCTGAGTAGAACGGAGATACCACGTGGGCATCAAACAATTTTTGGTACAATTCTCTATACGTCATCTGGATAGAAGTGAATTGGAGTCTTTTTATGTTTAGCCTCAAGTTGGATTCTTGTCTTGAAGGGCCTTGATAGCTGGTGGTTACGACCCTTGGGTAGCCCACAATAATTGGTTTTGAATAACCATTGTTATGCATGTCCACATTATTTACCTCGTCTTTCTTCTTCCTCGGGGCTGATCTTTTGGCACTCCTCCAACCTCTATTTTTCCGCACTTAATTGTATTTTCTATCATTTCCCCAAACATCACTATATCCGAGAAACTCTTAGTCACGCTTCCTAACATGTAATTAATAAAATGTGCCTTCAGCGTATTAATGAAAATTATAGTTGTTTCCTTTTCTAACAATAGCGGTTGGACATGTGTCGCGACTTCCCTCCACCTCTGAGCATATTGCCTAAAGCTCTCGTTCGGCCTCTTCTCTATATTCTGTAATGTGATTCTGTCAGGCGCCATATCTGTCACATGGCCATATTGCTTCATGAAGTCTTGTGCTAGGTCTTTCCAAGAGCTAATTTGGGCACGACTTAATTGATTATACCATTTAGCCGTAGCCTTAGTCAAACTGTCCTGGAAACAATGAATCAATAGTTGATCATTGTTGATATATCTTGTTATCCTCTGATAGAATATTGTAATATGAGCTTCAGGGTAGCTGGTCCCATTATATTTTTCAAACTCCGACATCTTGAACTTCAAAGGAAGCACTAGGTCTGGGACCAAGCTCAGTTCCTTAGCATCAATTCCTCCATGGTACTCAGCGCTTTCTAATACCTTAAATTTCTCTTCTAACCACTTACATATTTCCTCCAGTTGCTTTGGGAGCTCCATCTTTACCTTTCCGATTTCTGCTGCATCATTAAGGTCGGGGACACCGAGATTTGCCAGATTGTCTCCAGGGTAGGAACTTGAACCCATTGCAAAGTTTATCGGTACCAACGTGCCAGTCTGACCTTGAGGTCTGATATTGATGGATACCCTTTGCGGTTCTACTTGGGTATTCATTGTAAGTTCCTTATTATCATCCCCAACATTGATTATAAGGCTCTTTCCTTTTTCTGGCCCTCCAATCAGTAACTGGGTTAGTTGGTTCATCATATTCCTTTGGGATTCCAGCATCTGATCCCGCATATCTTGTTAGATTTTGGCCAACTATTCTTGCATCTGTACTTGCAGTTCATCCTGCATCTCTTTTTGCATTTGTTCCAATTTTTTCAACCTTTAATCCATAACTTTTGTTTTTCTTCGTGTATAGTAATAGTATTCCAGGGTGACTGAAATAATTTTACCTAATTAGGGTCCCTTTTGTGAAAATCTAATGCACATGATGCAATGCAATGCAGATGCATGGAATGAATACAAAAGAAAGAGAGGCGTTATTCTGAATTTAATTCTATTAGAATAAATTTTCTAGAAAACAGATCTCTTTACATAAAGCAGAGTACATATGCGGCCTTGCCTCATATTCCAGGCGAAAACATCGATCCTTTTCTTCATATTAGAATGATATGGACAACTCTTGCGAATTTTCCAAAAGATGTCTCTATTATCTCATTTCTACTTGACCCGGGATGCGACCCATTGCTCACTTATCCCTACAATACTTGTTAGCTTCTTTAAGAAAGTTGATTGCTCTCGAATAATCTGTCGGCTTGAATCCTTGGGCAGCGAAGCATAGTCATGTATTCTTCCATGAACTACCATCCTTCTCTCGTTGTGTTTACTCGAACCATATTCAGACGGCTGTATTATATTCCACTTTATTAAGAAATCTATTTTCTCATGACAAACTCTTCTATTTAGCAATCGAATATGAATCAACACTTTCTTTCTATGATGAAAATGCAATGCAATAAAAAAAAAGAAAACAGTTAGCACAAGAGACATAAACAACAAAATAAAGCAACTAATTAGGTAACCACTAAGGTTTGGTACGATTCTACTTAGGGCTAGCTCTTAGGGCTCACTATATGCGGTTCGGCTCTAAGGTAAGGGTATTTGAACTAGCAAATTCCTCGATCCTCACCCATTATAGGCTCATATGGACCGAGTTCAGTTCAGGGGGATACATTTCCCTATGGCTGCACGGAGATGAAAATTTCACGAAGACATAGGTACGGATATATCCCGGAAGCAGTCCACTAGCCCATGCGGAGGTGAAAATCTCACGAAGGCGTAGTTTTTCACTCACACTTAAAAGGGATAAAACCAAACAGTTTTTATGCAATATGATGAGAGAGTATTCTACGAGACTCGAACCACAATAATCATATAAAATGAAACAAACAAATGTAATAAAATGATCGTAATTTTTCAAATCAGATTTTTAATTTTCGACAAAAGGACAAAAATTAACCAATTTGTGGCTTGACTCTCTAGTATCCCCAACGGAGTCGCCAAGCTGTTGAAACTATTTTTTAGTTTTGAAAAAACGGGGATTGACTTTAAAATATATGGAGTAGCCACCAATCCTTTTTATTTAGGTGTGATTGGATCACCTTATAAAACATTTTGTTTTATAAAAAAGAATTAATTTTGGTCTACGAAATTCAAGAAAATAGGTTCGGGAGTCGGTTGAATACGAAGAAGGATTAGCACATTCGTAAAGCCCAAAATTGGTACCTAATTGATTAACTTATGTCTTAATGTCGAAAATTTGAAAAGATTTTAAAATACGATCCTTTTTATTTAAAAGAAAACTTGAATAAATCGAATTAGATGCTAAGACCTCTTATCTCTAAGAAATAAAATGTCACACCTAGTGAGTTAGGACACGACATTTGAAACTCTTGAGAATAAGATTGTCTTTTGATTTTCAAAACTCATGCATTTTAATTTTAAAAGGATATTCGGTTATTTGGGTCAAACGAAAAAAAAATCGAAACCCAGTAAGTTAGGGCACGATTTCTCAAATTTCTCAAATATAGAATATTGCACTTGTTCTTAGAAATTCTTACCTCGAGATACAAAATGTCACATCCAGTAAGTTAGGACACAATATCTCGAATTCTCGAGAATAAGCTTTTTATTTAAAATTCATGTGTTTCAATTTCAAAAAGGGTATTCGGTTATTTAGATCAAACGAAGAAATCGAAACCCAGTACGTTAGGGCACAATTTCTCGAACTTCCAAATACGAAATATTGCATTTACTTTAAAACAAAATTTTACAAATCGATTGAAGGTTAATATAATGTAAATTGAAAAAAAGAATTACGGTACTAATATGCATAACAGAATAATATTGAATTCGATAATATAAATAACAATAATACGAGCAACAATAAAAATAAATAAATAATAAAAAAAGACAAACCATTCAAATATATATATAAAAATAATAAGTAATAAACAAATAAAAAATTAATTTAAAATGTAATAGTTAACAAATAAATAAATAAAGCAATATTAGGTAAAAAATTTTAATAATAATAATAATAATAGAAGAAATAAATGAAAAGATAAAAAAAAAGAAAATGTAATATATATATATATATATATATATATATATATATAAAGAATATACGATAATAAATAAAAGACAATCTTAAATATAAAAACACCAAAAAATAAATTATGTGCCTAAATGGATAAATAAAAATAATAAAAAATTATATATAAGGAAAATAATTTAGTAAAAGCCAAAAATATATAATAGGGATTAAAATGAAACTTAAATAAAACTTTAGGGGAGAAATTGGGGTAAAAACAGAACATAGGACTAAAATCCGACGCGCGAGGGAAACGGAAGGGCCAAAAGGGTAATTCTCCCCTTTATTTTTACTTTCGTATGTAAAAACAAAATAAAATTGAAAGATAAAAAAAATAAACAAAGAACTTAAAATGAGAATAGACGAAAAACACCTCTTTTGCTTAGATTTTTTATTAATTTCGTGTATCTCTTGTATTGAAAGTCTCTCTTTTTCTTGTATTCTAATCTCTCTTTTTTCTCAAAAAAAAAAAACCGTTCTCCTCTACAATGGTTTTGAATGGCTTTTATAGCCAAATTTTACAACTTGTTTGCAAGCAAGTAGGGTGATAGAGTTAGTAGGATGATGGAGTTAGTGATTAGTTTAATGGGTGATGGTTATTTGGGGTTTAATTTTGGATTTTCGTTGACTTATAGGCTCGGACAAAATTTGAGTCCTACAATTATAATTTATATTTTTAAAATATAAGTTTCCACCATCCATACTAACGATTAGCTTTGAAATGTGTTTTATTCTCGTGGTCAAATATCAATGCCCCGACCTCATGATTAAAGGATGATGTGATTAACCACCACACCACACCTCATGGTTGTTTATATTATATAGTATATATTAATTCTTTAACTAAGTTGACATCGCAAGTCAGTTGGATAATAATTCATTTAAGAATTAAAATATTATTTTTGTAAAGTAAATTATATTTTTTTGAAAGTATTTCTTTTATTCCTGATTTGAATTCATGGATTTCCTTTTTGTCCTAATTTTAACAAAAATTACATTTAAATTTTTAAATATTTTATTAATTGTTACCTAAAATGGTCACTCGCATCCTAAGTGTGAAATAAATTAATAATTGTTTATAAACAAATTTAACATAATCCGTATATTCTTTAATAAGGAATATTAATAGATTACAAGTGTAAGTGAAATAGATTCATAATTATAATCCGGACTATATATGTAAATAATAAATGTAATCAATTATTACAAAAATACATTCCAATTGATCCGATTTGAGATTACAAATATAATTACGGGTGAAATTATAAGTGGGTTAATATTTAATATATTAATATTATAAATAGTTTTAAATATATTTTTTAAATATTTTATTATATGTTAGCCATCTAATTTTGCTTATAGAGTTTAAAAACTCTATTAATAGTGTACTAAAATTTTTCTATTATATAATTACTAGAAATTTCATCACACATGTATGAGTGTGAAAATCACGTATTTAGAATATATGGTTGCGCTTATAAATAAAATACAATAAATAATGAAATGTAATATTTGAAACTAGTAATAATAACACATATGAGATATGTATGGAATTAAAATAAAAAAAATTTTAAGTTTTTAAGTAAAAGCAATTTTAAATAGGTAAAGATATCATATTAAGAATATTAAATACACTCAAATTATTTATCATATTTTTCTTGAGTTAATATCGAGTGACATTAACTCAATTGAGGGTATTATCAATAAGATTACGACATACTCACTCTGTGGGTGAAATTTATTATATAATATATTTATTAAGAACTAGTATAAAAACTAATTATTACTTTAATTGAAATAGCAAAGTTGGGAGAGTACATGATTGGTGTTTTTGGTTCAAATCCCACTAAAAGTATGATTTTTTTATATTTTATGTAAAAGATAAAAATACCCTTAAATTAGTATTTACTTCTTTTTTGAAATAAAAGCATTTTGGTAATTTAATAAATGAGTTGGGACCAATTATGTGTGCTACCAACTCAATCAGAATATTTATATATAACTAGAAATTTTATCACATATATATGTATGTAAAAACCACAGATTTAGAATATAAATGTGTGTTTAAATATAATATATAATAAATAATGAAACATATGGTTTGAAACTAATTAATCACAATAACATACAAAATATGTTTGAAATTAAAATTAAAAAATTAGATTAAATACATCAGATTAATAATACTAAATGCAATACAGTTGTTTATCATGATGCTGTCATCAATTGTGAGTTGATATTAAATTTACTTGTGATACCAATTCAATTAACAATATTAATAATATATATAACTTGTGAAAATAATTAATTGTGGATATTAACTCTAAATACTAATTCAATTATAAATTTAAATAATATAGATATGGAAGAGTTAATAGTGACTTTCCTGAAACACCATATCTCTCCCATTGCTGCGGTTTTGAATTTTGACCCATCAAACTCGCCGGTAACTTTCTCCCCAATTTTTTCTTTTATTTAAAACTTACCAGTCCGTCACCCCCCACACTCTCCCTTCTTTAATCTTTAATCTTTCCCTTCAACCCTCTGCCCCCAACCCAATCACAAGATTTCTGTCAAATCCCCTTAAATTCGTATTTTCTCTTCTTTCCTTTTCTCAGAAAACATGTTTTTCTTTCCAGGTGCAACAAAATTCGCCTTTAAAATTCTCCTCCTCTAGTTCCCCCCCCCCTTTCTTTCTGGATTCTGACGAACCATGACAATTCTTTATAACCCATTTTTTCTCTTGTTTATAACTTTCGTTTCCCTGTTTCTTTTCTGGGTTGTTTTGATCAAGACCGGACTGATTTTTACTGTCAAGAAAAAGTGGCGTCTTTTTGAAGATTGCTTTCATGTCTACCAGTTGTTCAAAGTCCCCAAATTCAATGAAAGTATGCAAAGAAACCAACTTTATCACAAAGTTTATGTTTATCTCAATTCACTCACTTCCGTTGAAGATTCCGATTTCACCAATCTCTTCACCGGCAAAAAACCAAATGAAATCCTTCTCCGCCTCGACCCCAACCAAATAATCGAAGACGATTTTCTGGGTGCAAAGATTATCTGGATCAACGAAGATAACAATTTGGTGTTGAAGATTCGAAAAGCCGATAAACGAAGAGTTCTCCGGCCTTACCTTCAACATATCCACTCAATTTCCGATGATTTGGAAGAGAAGAAACGAGACTTGAAGCTTTACATGAACGTCGTTGGCCATGGCGATGATCAAAAGGGACGGTGGAGATGCGTTCCCTTCACGCATCCTTCAACGTTTGAAACAATAGCTATGGAATCTGACCTTAAAAACAAAGTCAAATCCGATCTCGAGTCTTTCCTCAAAGCCAAACAGTATTACCATAGGTTGGGTCGTGTTTGGAAACGAAGCTATCTCCTTTACGGTCCTTCAGGTACTGGAAAATCAAGCTTTATCGCAGCTTTGGCTAATTTCTTGAGTTACGATGTTTACGACATTGATTTGTCCAAAGTTTCCGATGACTCCGACCTTAAACTTCTCTTGTTACAAAGCACGGCCAAATCCGTGATTGTCATCGAGGATCTTGACCGGTATTTGTCGGAGAAATCAACGGCCGTCAGTTTGTCGGGAATTTTAAACTTTATGGATGGGATGTTAACCTCCAGCTGCGGCGAAGAAAGGGTCACGGTCTTCACAATGAACGGCAAGGATCACGTCGACCAGGCGGTTCTCAGACCGGGAAGGATTGATGTTCATATACATTTTCCCCTATGCGATTTCACGGCATTTAAAACGCTGGCCAATAGTTACCTGGGGCTCAAGGATCATAAGCTGTTTCCGCAAGTAGAGGAGATTTTCCAAAACGGGTCGAGTTTAAGCCCGGCTGAGATTGGGGAGTTAATGATCGCCAACCGGAATTCGCCGAGCCGAGCTTTGAAATCCGTCATTCATGCCTTGCAAACGGACGGCGATGGGAGGGGGGCTTTGAATATCGGGCGGCGGTCGACCGAGAATGGGCCGAGGAAATTATCAGGTGAAATGGGTGAAGGGAGTGGGGTTTTTGGTAAGGAAGGAGCCAATGCGGTGAAGGAGTTTAAGAAATTGTACGGATTGTTGAGGGTCAAAAGCAGTAGAAAATCTCAATCCTTGGATCTTAACGGTGACCAAAAGGAAGGCGGATGATGATGAATAGGAAGAAGCTTTAGCTTTGTAGTTTTATTGATTTCTCTCTTTTTTGTTAAAACCAAAAAATCTGAATAGCGGAAATAGAATTAGATTCTGCTGAATCCTAGTAAACTGCCCATATTGTGATTTCTACAGCTTTTTGCATTGAAAAACATTTTCAAGTAGCTCCCTTGATTTTATTTGTCTAGGTTTTAGATACGTATGTATCTAGGGAAATGCAGATATTAGGACTTAGATTCTATTTTATTTTTGTTTTTGATTTTTTTATTAAAAATTTATCTATATACATTATTAAAAATTGTTTTTGTCTGTCAACATGCCATCTTGTTATTTTATTAATTATGTTCTGACCCTTAATACCAAAACCCATGGTGCTTAAGCTTTTTAAGGAATGATAATAGGGGCAGCGTGGATGACATCATTGATGAATGGGACGATGCACATGATGCTAAAAACAAAAGCCATTGAGGCAACTTCCATGGGCGCTTGCAATTTCAATAAAAACGTTTTGCACCCAGCACCATCTTTACTTCATGTGTCAGACGAGGCCATTTCAAAAACAAAATGGAATTGTAAAAGATTTGTTTCCATTCAAAATGTCAAACCCACAGTTTGTTAAAGATAAAGAAAGTCGTGGGATTGGCACTTCTGATTCAGCTTCTTTTACATTTAAGCCTTCTGTTTTCATTCAAAACTAAAAACAATCTCTCTGATTAATATTTTCGATACCGGGTCAACACATCTATTCCACCACCAATCTATACAATGAATCCTTCTTTGGGCTGACATTTCTGGCCAAAAATATTTATAATAATTTACACATGTTTCCAAAACATAATATTTTGTTTTAAGAGTTAATTGTATTTTGATTTTTTTTACTTAAAAATGGATAAATTAGTTTTTATCCGTTAAATTAAAGAACAAATTGGTCTTTCCGTTAAAAATTTCATCTATTTTTACTGTTAAAACGAACGTTAGCATGAGATATATATGTCATGTCATGTGAACTGTTTAGTTATTCTATCAACTACGTTAGTTTTTAATAATACAAAAGGATACAATTTTTAATAGAAAAAAAATAACTTTTTGATTAATTTACCCATTTTTTGAATAGAAGAACAAAATACAATCTAATTCTCAATAGAGGAAAAAAGATGATTATTTTTTTTTCAATAAATTTTATCAAATTTATGTAAAAGGAATTATTAATGTTTTAAAAAGAGTACATAAATTATAATACTCACAGCAGAAAAAACGAAACATGATACAAACACTCAATGTATAGAAAATGAATCATTATAACAATATCTAAAATATGTTATAAATTAAACGCAACCACGATAAGTAAATAAAATATTTTCTAAATTCAGATTCAGTTACTATAATAAATTACATAAAGCATGTTAAATAAATAAAATGTTCTCTCAATTCAATCACTGTAATAAATTACTTAGAACACGATACGGTAAGAAAAATATGTAAAGATGGCAAGTACGCACAAACATATCAACTTTTATATAACAACAATAATAAATATATAAAAAATAAAAAGATAAATATAAGACATAAAAAGCTAATAATGAAATTAACTCGATAATATTTTATTTTTATTTATATAGATAATGCATATAAATTTAAAATAAATTCAAATTTTATAGTTATTTATTTGATGTAAAAAATTTCAAATATTAAATATATATTCGGGTTGATATACTATTTATCCTCTACAGTTGCAACCAATTATCACTTGGTATTTAAAAATTCTTTTGTATCAATTTAGTATCTGAAATTTCCAACCCATTAGCCATTTGTCCCGGTCATTAATGGTGTTAAAAAAAACCACATCACCCAAACTTTATTTTCTTGAAATAAATTTAAAAACGAAAAAATGTGAAAATAAAAAAAGCAAAAAAAATTTCTCATTTAAAAAAATAAAAAATATATAATTATATAAAATTCTTAGAAACTAAAACTATTTATTTTTATTTTTTAAAATACATAAAACACACGAAAAAAGAGAAAATTCAAAAAATTATGAGAAATTCAAAAAAATAACAATAAAAAATGAAACTTTATATAAAATTTCTAGAAATTAACCATTTTTTTTTAAAAATACATAAAGTAAAAAGTAAGAAAATACAAAAAATTGTAAAAAAAAATCTCAAAAAAAAAAAAAAAATATGGAAAGCTTTCAACATACAAACATATGATGTGGTAAGTAAATTTGCCTCAATTTCTTATCTTCTGCGAAAGTTTCAATAGCAACTTCAAGCAATCTATAAAATTTGACATAAAATTACTTTTGATCAAGATTCATATAGAGATAAAATCTTTCACCAACCTTAAAATATAGAAATAAAATAGACTAAACAAAACTATCATAATTAGTGAAGAATTTAAATAATAATGTAATACAAAATTGTGGAGTGTGTCTCGCAATTTTTGGACAAACCAGTGTTAAAGTAAAGTCGACATTGCGACGATGCGACACAAGACGTCACGATGAGGAAGCACGAGATGTCCTGACGACAACGTCCCAACTAGGAGACATACAACGTCGCAACAACACGACGTGTTCCCTTCACAAATGAGTTTCTTCTCTTAAGTTAAACTCCATTATCTTTTCCCAGTTGAACTTTGATTTCAGTCAGATTAATCCTCTAATTTTAGTCTATAAATAGAGCTACAACAACCTTAAAATTGGGGATTATAATACAACATTAGAAATAAATTAAGAGAGAGCTTTGAGGAAATTTTGTGTTTTAACCGAAGAGCTTTTTATTTAGGGTTTAGGGTTTATTTTAGAATTTATCCATCTTGTACCCTTCAATTATTTACTCATTAGTGAAGTCTCCATTTTCCCATGACTTTTTATCTTCTTCACCGGAGTAATTTTTCCACGTAAAGATTTGTGTGTTACTTTTGACGAAACTGTAATACTTAACCCCAGAAAAGAGTCACCTGTCCTTGATAGCACAATAAAACATAGTGATTCAACCAAGGTGGAGCCAGAGCCGGAGCCGAAGCCAAACTGTGACGTTGTGACAACATGACAAATGACATTGACATGATGAATAAAGGTGACGTCATGACAAGTAGGTTCAGGATGTTGTGGTGTCACGACGAAATCGTGACTTACTTGAGGCTGATGTTTCTTTGGAACAACAAGATGTTATTAAAGTCACTCTAGATCAATTAGCGACTCCAGTTGAACTATGAAATTATAAATTAGCTCGTGACAGCAAATATGAGAAATTATACCACCGCATAAGTTTTGCCATGGTAATCTAGTGGCATATGCTTTAGGCATTGCCGAGATCATTGATTCAGCTGATCCTTCAAATTACTCTGAGGTGGTTCAGGCTCCTAATTCAAGCAAGTGGCTTGTGACAATGGAATATGAGATAAAGTCCCTACAAAAGAATGGGACTTGGCAATTTGTGAGACCACCATCAGAAAGGAGATTGCCAATTGTAAATAGGCGTTCAAAAAGAAGGAAATATCGGGTCCAGCTAACATTAGATATAAGGTGAAATTGGTCGTAAAGGGTTACAGTCAAGTGGAAGGAGTTGATTTTCGTGATGTCTTCTCTCTTATTGTAAAGCATACATTCGTTTGAGCGTTATTATCCCTTGTTGAATTATAAACCTTAAATTGGAGTAGTTAGATGTGAATACTACATTTCTTCATAGAAATCTAGAGAAGGATATTTATATGCAACAACCTGAAGGCTTCATGGTTTAAGGCAAGGAATATCATGTTTTCCTTCTATAGAAATCATTGTATGGCCTAAAGCAGTCTCTTCGACAGTGGTACAAGAAGTTCGCTTATTTTATGTTAAGCATTAGTTTTGTTTAGAGCAAGTATGATAGTTGTGTGTATTTACATCATCTAGATGATTGATCGTTTATATATTTCCTGTTATATGTTGATGACATGCTAATTGCGACTAAGGATCCATTTGAAATTGTAATTTAAAAACCATGCTAAACTTTAAGTTCAAGATGAAGGATATTGGTGTAGCCAAGAAAATTTTGGGGATAAAAATTTCAAGAGATAGTCGTTTTAGGAAGTTATTTTTGTTACAGTAAAAGTACGTCGAAAGGATTCTTAAATGGTTTGCGATGCAAGATTTGAAACTAGTTAGTACTCCCTTAGCTACACACTTCAAACTTACGGTTTCAGAGTTACCACAGATCCAAGATGAAGAAAAGCACGTGTCTAAAGTTTCTTACTTTAACACAGTGAGAAGTTAAATGTATGTAATGGTCTGTACTCACCCTAATATCTCGCATGTTGTTAGTATCGTTAGTAGATACATAGCTAGATCCGACAAATTACACCAGCAAGCAGCTAAGTGAATTCTCAGGTATTTGAGGGGCATATCTAATATTTGCTTAAAATTTGAAAGAAGTTCAGAAGGACTAGTAGGCTATGTAGACTCTGATTATGCAGGAGACTCAGATCAAAGGAGATCTATCACAGGTTATCTGTTTGCTTTCAGGAAGTGTGCTATTAGTTGGAAAGCCACACTAGAAGCCATCACGGCACTATCAACTACAAAAGCAAAACATATGGCAACCATAGAGGCCGTGAAGAAAGCCATTTGGTTGAAAAGTCTATTCGGGGAGCTGGTTAAGAAAGAAGAAGCAACTATCGTATATTGCGATAGTTAGAGTGCTATACATCTAACCAATGATCAGATGCATCATGAAAGAACGAAGCACGTAGATATTTGGTATCACTTTTTCGGGAGGTGGTTGCTCAATGAGATGATCAGATTCATACAATCAGCACAGAAGATAACCCAGCAGATATGGTGACAAAAAGTCTTCCAATTTTCAAGTTCGAACATTGCTTGAACTTGGTTAGTATCCTACAAAAGACGAATTAGGACCACGACAGGGCTTGTCAAAGAATACATGGTAAAATACGATTCAATGTAGAGATTTGTTGAGTGTACCTCGCATTTTTCGGACGAACCAGAGTCAAAACAGAGTCGACGTCACGACGACGCGACACAAGATGTCACGACGATGAACGACGTCTCGAAAAGGAAACTGGGATGTCACAACGACAACATCCCATCAAGGAGACACATGTCATCGTAACGATGCGACATGTTCCCCGCACAAATGAGTTTCTTCTCTTAAGTTAAACTTTGTTATCTTTTTCTACTTGAACTTTGATATTTTAGTTAGATTAATCCTCTAATTTTAGTTTATAAATAGGGCCACAACAACCTTAAAATTGGGGATTATAACACAACATTAGAGAGAAAATTAAGAGAAAGCTTTGAGAGAATTTTGTATTTTAGTCGAAGAGCTTTGTATTCGGGGTTTAGGGTTTGTTTTAGAATTTCTCCATCTTGTACTCTTCGATTATTTGCTCGTAATGAGTCTCTATTTGCCCGTGACTTTTTATCCTCTTCACGGGAGGAGTTTTTCCACGTAAAGATTTGTGCGTTTGATCTTTCTTTATGCGTTTTTGTTCATCGTTTATTTAATTTTTTTTTAAAAAGAGAAAATACAAAAGAAATGAAAAAAATTTTAACAAGAAGAAAATATATGAAATTTATATAAAATTTCTAGAAATTAACAAATATATTTTTATTTTTTAAAATACATAAAATTAAAATATTACAAAAGTAAAAAAAAATTGTAAAAAAAAATCATAACCAATTATAAAATCATAAAAAAAATGAAAAGCTTTAAACGTATAGACATGCAATGTGATAAATATATAAACATGTGATATGATAAGTAAATTTGTCTCAATTTCTTATCTTTTACGAAAGTTTCAATAGCAACTTTAAGCAATCAATAAAATTACTTTTGATCAAGATTCATATAGAGATCAAATCTTACACCTTCCTTAAAATATAGAAATAAAATAAAGTAAACAAAACCATCATAATTAACTAAGGGTTTAAATAATAATAATAATAATAATAGTAATGCAATATGAAACATTAAATAAAAACTCTCAACAAATTTTTTATCTTGTGGCTAAAGCTTCAAATGAAAAATAATGAAGGATAAGTCTAATTTTTAATACATAAGAAATTTACTTCTAAACAAGAAAATGAGAACATATTATAAAGTAAGAGAATTATAGAGAAGAACACAAAAAGTAAAAAGGTGATTCAACTTTTACTTAAAATACCAAAAGCTTATACTTGCACTCTATTTATAAGTCTTCAATCACCATAGGTTACAAAAGGAGAAATAAAACACCCTATAAATTCTTTAGGTGTTAGAAGATAACAAATTTGATGGTTTGGAGAGTTATATTGGCATTCATTAATCAATGGATTTACGACATAATTGAATTTATTCTGTATTTTTTACAATTTTTTTCTTAAAAACCTATCTAGTTAATTTATTATGGGTTATTAAACGTGTTAAAGAAAATAACATTATTAAAAAATATTAATTTTTAATTAATTAAAATTTTTTAACAGTTCATCAAACTAGAAAATTACCTTATCATAGAAAGTATGAGAAACAGGTGATACGATTCACCGTTCTCTGATCACAAATATGATATGATACGGCAATTTATAACGAAAACTCCCCAAAAATGAGGAGGAGATTGAAAAACAAAATTAACAAGAGCATGTAGATAATTTCTTCATCTCACTTGTTTCAAAATCAGAACCGGCAATCACGTCAATCTTCGATCCCTTCAAAGCCGTGAGATGTTCAGCACCGTTGGATTTGCCGTTGGCAGATTCCAAAGATTTTTTGCACATGACACCGTAAATTTCTTCCAGCAACTGGAAAAATGCCTTATCCACGTTGTCACCGCTAAGCGCAGATGTCTCGGCAAAGAACAGTCCCTGTTCCTTGGCGAACTTAACCGCGTCTTCGGTTGGAACCGCCCTCTGGTCCACTAGATCAGCCTTGTTACCGACGAGCATGATGACAATGGAGTTATCGGCGTTGGCCCGGAGCTCCTCCACCCATCTCGCCAGGCTATCGAAGCTCTGCCGCTTGCTGATGTCGTACACTAGCATTGACCCCAATGCGCCTCTATAGTATGCGCTTGTTACTGCTCGGTACCTGCTCACTCCCATTTGCAGAAAGTAAATGAATAAAAATAAAACATGAAAATTATTTCATACTTTTTTTAAATTATTGAATGTAGTTAAAAAAACAAAAATAAAGAGAATTAATTTAAAAAAAAATTCACATAATTAGATCCGTAAATAGAGGTAAGGTGATAAATGTAAATACTAATTAAATACATCGTTAAAAATAAAAATATTTTGCAAATAAATAAGTAAATGTTTGAATGGAATCCTTAAAATACATTATTTAAAATTAAAATAACTATTATTTAAATAATTTTTCTTTCAAAAGTAATTAAAAATTCAAACACTACAGTAGGGCTAAACAAGAAAAATCCACCCGATTTGATAGTTAATGGAATGTAAATTAAAAACTTGAGCCAAACCTAATACTACTTTTATTTAATTATATTTAATTTTAATTTTTACTGAAAATAATTTAAAATTTTTATATAAGAATATTTTTTTAAAAAATCTTACAAAAGTTATTGATTTTTTTTTACTTGACAATTTTATAATTTTTTGAAAATATTTATGAAAAATACTTTAAAAATTTATTAAATAATATTCAAAATTCATAAAATAAACCTCATTTATTAAAAAAAAAGTGTAAAATCCAAAATCAGCTGTTAATATGAAAAAAAATCAGCTGTTAATATGAAAAAAATCAAAAACCAAATTGAATTATGATTGATGGCTTCAAAAATCCAAAAACTTGATCAAACCAAATTAATATCACCCCTATACAACATGTACATAAATGTGTCAATATATATATATATATATCAAATTTTACATGTAAAAATAAAGAATATAAAATTTAAGTAAGATGTGAATATATAAAAAGGGCAAAACATACATTTTTAATTTTAAATAATTAAAATTTAATGCTATAAATATAAAAAAATAGCACAAAAATAAATATAAAACATTCAATTTTAAAATAATATTCGTTAGATTTACTGAACTAATGATACTAAATTTAGCCATAAAAAGTATGTTAATAAACACAATAAAAACATAAAATACGACAAATAAACAGATCTAAGTATTGCTACTCTTAACCATCAAGAAGCAACAACTGATTCAAACTTCACTTGATGCTGCTGCTATTGCACACTCAAACTCGGCTAAAGCTTAGATTGCATATTACCATTAAATTTTAAAAAAAAATCAGCAGTGATTCTGATTCATTTGGCTTATTAATTACTCAATAGTGATTAATTTAAAGAAATGTCAGCTACAAAAGAGGCAGCATCAATCTCAAAACAGAGACAAAAGAGAGGGAAAGGGGTGCTCACCTTTCTTGGCCAGCAGTGTCCCAGATCTGGGCTTTGATGACTTTGGTCTTAATGGTAACCGTTCGTGTCTGGAACTCAACCCCAATGGTGGACTTGGAATCCAAGCAAAACTCATTCTTGGCAAACCTCGACAGGATCTGAGACTTCCCAACTGCTGAATCTCCGATCACCACCACTTTGAACACATAATCTATTTTCTCTGGCACGTATTCTTCTTCTTCATTCCCCACCCCGCCACCATTCATCTCTTCGTTCATTTTCCTCCCTACCAAAACAACCACCTTTACCCAAATAAAAATGATTTATGACAAAACTCCTTTTTGTTGCAGTGCTTCAAATATGAAGCCTAGATCTTTGGTATTTTTTAGAATTGGGGTTAAGTGGGAGTAAGTAAAGAAAGAAGGGGAACAAAAAACATATGAAAACCTTGTAAAAGAATAAACTTTACTAGACAAGACAAGACAAGGGTTGAAGGGTTGTAGTCACCTGTCCTTGACTCTCTATCAACCCTTTTATCGTGACTGTGCCAATGCTGTTTTCATTAATTTATTTACTTCAAAAAATAATGGAGTGGCGGATTGGGATCTGCTGAACCGAAACTTAGTGCCACATTCACAGAAAAATGATCTCATATTTCCCTGGCAAAGGTGGCATTATATATGTTCCTTAAAGATGTTAGTTAATCACGCCAAACCTTGGGTTTAACTTAATTTCCAAGCATCCTTCCTTCTGATACGTTTATTTATTTGTTGGATGTTATTGAAATTATTATTGTACATGAAGAACCAGAGCCTGGCAATGAATACCATAAATACAGTGAAGCTTGTAAATGATGTTTCCTTTTTGCAGTAAGTAAGATGGATGATAATGGACCTGCAAATGTTTAAATTTTGTACCCACAAACTTGAGCATATGGTAGCATTCCCAAAAACTCATAATGGAAGACCCACGTCGTGTTTTGAAGGAAATCTCTACCTGAATTCTGCCAGACACATATTCTTATCTTCCCAAATTTCCAATCCCAAACCACTCATTATACATTGAAATTGATTTCCCTACATGTCATCGAGCAATGTTCCATTTTTCTGCCATACTACTTGTATTGATCTTTCCTTCAAAATTACTTCTTCGTCACCGTCAAAGACAAGTTTATCAGCAATAACTGCATCTATTTAGTACTAATAAAACCACCTTTTTCAAGGTTCAACATGATGACGGTCGCATGCAAGTAAAGAAGGTGGGTGAAAAGGGGAAATTGTAGAGGAAAATAATATAAGGGAAAATATATTAAAATAAGGAGCAATGGGTAAGAGGGGCCACCACTATAATGTTGCTTAGTTGAAATTCCCATGCAATCCCTGAAATAGCCACACTATAGTATGAACATTACTGGACCAAGAAATCTGAATGATGATTCCGATTGCTGTATATTTGATCTCATCTTTTGGGAACTGTTAATGGGTTTGGTATCTTGATTCCCTACAGCTCTGATCTCATTTTTGTTTCAATGGTAGCAAAATCATGCCAATCTAAATCTGGAATTTAATTTAGTTAATATAGATAATTAGTTTTAAAACCTAACATTTAATATATTTAGAATTTAAATTTCAAATTTTACCATTATCTTTTTTATATTTCTCAAATTATGACATTCTTGTGGTAAAAAAAAGGTAGTGTAATCGACAAATGTCCCACTGTTGAGTTGCCCGGGGCTAGGGCTACGGCTAGGGGTGTGAGCCGAGCTTGGATAGAGGTAAGTTCATGTTCAGTTTTACTCAAAATTTAAAGTTTCACATTTGATTCAAGCTAAATTTAAATATTAATTCTAAGAGACAATCAAATTATTTAAATTTAAATTCGATTAAATTTGTTTATTAATTTTTACATTTAAATTTAATTAAGCTCGTTTATATTTACACTCGAGCTCATTTGTAATTGAAATCTTTCTATATAATAAGGTTAAATATGTAATTTCATAATATAAGGTAGGGTTAATACGCTTTTTCGTATCTGAACTTGGCAATTATACTCACATTAGGGTTTGAGCTTTTTTTTAGTCCAAATTAGTCTCTAAATTTAACGATTGTTTCTACGGTCTGAATTTTTTTAGAGCAACTTAGGGTTTTTAGGAAATACCATAGACTAGTTTTGACAAAAAAAGTTCAGATCCTAATGTGAAAATAATTACTGAGTTCATGGACTAACTTGGACAAAAGAAAGTCTAGTCCCAATGTGAGAATAGTTGCTATGTTCAAGCCCCAAATAGTGATTTAGCCCTATAAAATATACTAAAAAGGAAAAGCAAAATTATGCTCGTGAGCCATTACAGTGCTCGGATTTGAAACTCAAGCTTGACTTGATAATTATTAGATTAAGTTTGAGGTGTTTTTTGAATCAAACTCAAATAACTCGTGAGTACTAATATTTTACTTACATCCCTAGCTTATGACTTCAATTTTGATTTAAAATAAAGGGTAAATTATATCATTAGTCACTAAGCTATGGATAAATTTTCGTTTTGATCATTTAACTGAAAAAAGTTACAATTTGATAACTAAACTTTTCAAAATTATTTTTTTTATCACCCGACTGCTAAGTGGCACTTTTTTAGTTGGTATAATAAAAATTTTAGTATTCATTTTTTATATTTTTTTCAATTTGACATTGATTATATATAAAATGATAAATTTGATTTTTTTAAATTTATAAAATTATAAAATCAAAATAAAATAAAAGTAGATAAAATTTTCAAAAATAGATAAAGTGAGAGAAAATGAGGGAAAATTATTTTTAAACCCTCCAAATTTTCTTTCTATACTATCTATATAGAAATATCCAATACTCATTCTTTAAAAAAAGATAGAAAACATAAAAACATGATGCAAAATTATTGATTCTTTGTTTTTTATCTCTTCTGTTTCTTGACATGACTTTTTTGTTATAAGAAAAGAAAAAAATTCAAAATATAATCTATTTCTACAATTTGGGTTTTGAAAAATAATTTAAATAAATTAAAATTTTGAATTGAGTCTGTAAAAGAAAATTTTGTGGTATATTTTTATTTTTTTCTTGCTAAAAGAAATGGCATCAAAGTCAGTTTCACAAGCTCTTGTAATATCCGTTCTAGATGTTCTCCGGGAGCATGGAACACCATTGAGAAATTTGTTATTTAATGATAATTGTTTTGTTTTTGTTATTAGGTTCTATTGAATGATTTTTTTTTTGGTTTTGTTATTACATGTTTGGTTTTGTTTTTATTTTTATTTTTATTTTTGGTTTTGAACATTTAGGAAACATGTAATGATCAAACTTTGTTTTGCTTTTAATTTATTATAGGGTTCTATTGAATGATATATATTTTTTATTTCCCATACATATTACTTTTTCAACAACATTTTCGAGATTTTATTTTTCTAGAATTTTTATATAAATTTTTTTTATTTTTAATTAGTTTTGAGTTTTTTCTTTATAATTTTTATATAGAATTAGGGTCAAATTGACAAAAAAAAATATAAAGTTGAAAACTAAATTTGTTATTATACCAATTAAAAAAGTGTTACTTAAGAGTCGAGTGACCCAAAAAACATTTGGAAAAGTTTCGTGATCAAATTGTAACTTTTTTTATTAAGTGATTAAAACGAAAACTTACCCATATTTTAATGACTAATGGTGTAGTTTACCCTTATTTTAAGGAAAACTACATCGGAGGTCACCCTAAAATAACGCTCTTCCTATTTTAGCCACTTTAATTTTTTTATCAATTTAGTCACCGTCGTTAGAAAAATTGACCAAAATGGTCACTCAATCGTTAAACCCTTAAAAGATGGTTGACTAGACTTGAAAAAAAAAGAAAAAAAAAGTTCTTTTAGTCCCTTTAAAAATTAAAAAAATTTAAATTAATCCCTTAAATCCTTATCAAATCCCATATTAAAACCCAATATTTACATCTAAGTCCCTTCTTTGTGCTCTTTATCCTCCTTCAAGCCTTGAAAGCAACATCCTTAATTCTAGGGCTGGCAAAACAAGCCTAAGCTCGAGAACCAGCTTGTGCCGATCTGAGCCGATAATGATCCAAGTTCGAGAAAGCTTGAGCCTGAGCTCGTAACATACTCGAGCTCAAGACTGAGACTGATTTGGCTCGAGCCAGTGATAAATCCGACTCAAACCCGCCTTTATAATTGAACAAACTTAATAAACATTAATACTTAATATAATTTTATTATATTACTTAAAATATAAATAAATGATAATTTTATTAAATGTATTCATAAGCATTGTATATTCATATTAAATTTTTTTATTAATAGGAAAAGTAATTAATGATATTTTTATGTTAAATTATAAATTAAAATAAATATTCAATAAGATTAATTTAATATAAAATATTTTTAATACCATAATATATATGTATAATAATTATTAAAATATATAAAATTTAACTTTAATGATAATATAATAATATACTATATAACTATTACTGAAACCAATTACCTAATCTAACCTTGAATTGATATACTTAATTAGAATATTACTAATACATAAAATAAAATAATAAAATATAACTATTATTATAATATAGATTATAATAAAAGATATAATATTACATGATATTATAATGTTCAATCATCGATGCATATATATAAACAATTAATATATCATATGATATGACATAATATTATATAATATAGTATGAGGACTGACCACTCCTCTCCTTTTCACTCTCATGAACGACGAGAGGAGAGGAATCAACACTGAAAACAACAAAGGATCGAATAAAACTAATAGGTGCAATGTTTGCAAGTGTGACAGGTCAGTTGTAATATATTTGTACAACGGGGTACAAGAGTACTTTGAGGATTGAACCCAAGAGAGCTGGAGATTGAACAATTTCTCCTAACGAGCATGCAAAATAGAGTGTCTAACCAACTAATCGCTAAAAATTATATTACGACAAATCATAGAGTCAAGAGGGATTAAAATATTCTATGGGCAAGCTATTAAGGACTCAATTGTAAAACATGTAAAATTACGAAATTAACAAATAAATAACAAATGGTGGTTGATTGATCTCGATGTGGTTTACCAATCTTCGAATTGGTCTCACTAGCTAATCTGGGACTAACGAATCAGTGCTCAACAAGATCTCCTTTCGATCTCACTTGTCTAAATATTCCCTTAAGGTCATCAATCCTAAGTTTCTAGGCTCATTCAAATTAGTCTAATTTATTACGATTTGGTCCCTTATCCAAAAATCAGCTCACCACATCTCTATCAACCAACCCCCTTAAAATTTTAGTTACCTATATAAAAAATAAAGCTAATGAACATGAAAGAAGAAACAACTGCAACCATGAAAGTAAAGCTTAATAAAAAGAATAAAGTTTGGACTTTTAAGCTATAAAAATTTTAAAAAAAATATGAAGATGATAAACTAGAAGCAAAATAAAACACAATAAACATTAAAGGTAAGGTTTTTAACAACTGAAAGTAAAAGAAACTGAAATAGCATTAAATGTAACAGCCCAATTTATGGCCAAGTCGAAACAGTGATTTCGGGACCACGAATCCAAGTAGAAAAAAATTCATTGTGATAAAGTTTTAAGGTCTATAGTATGATTGAATGCATGTATGAAAATCTCGTTGAGAAATTTTATTAATAGAGGGTCCAATTTAACTATTGGGAATAAATTGCAAAAAGTGCAAAATATGTGTTCTAGAAGCTTTGAGTGCTTAATTGAAATGAATTTGTAAGTTAGAGGTCCTTATTTAGTAATTAGACAATTATATATCATGAAGGACAAAAATGGACATGGAAGGGTAAAATTTCAAAGAAAGGCTAAAAGGGCATTTTGATTATTTGGTTAATAAAAGAATAAAAAGGGGAAAATAAAGTAAAAATTTGTCCATCTTCTCCATGCCATAGCCAAAATTCTCAATATCTCCATAGCTAGGGTTTATCCAACTTTCAAGCTTGATAGTAAGTGCATCGTAGCCCCGTTTTTAATGTTCTTTACGTTTTTGAAGTCGTTATCACCCGATTTACCTATTTCTACCATTATTTTGAAGTAGGGTTCATGTTTAAAATTTTACCCATGCTATACATGCAAGTATTTTGATGTCTAATGGTAGAATATGAATGTTAGATGTGTGGTAAATGACTTTTGCTAGGTGATTTTCGGCGAAAATGTCGAAAATGACCTATTTGCAAAAGTTGTAAAATATGTAGTAGAAATGTGAAATAAAAGAGAAATGTGGGCTGTTATAAGCATGAAAGAGGTTTGGCTAGGCTTGGGTAACAAAGAAATTGAGTACATTACATTTTACGAGCCTAGGGACTAAAGTGTAAATTAGTGAAAAGTTAGGGGCAAAAATGTAATTTTTCCATAATACAATTTTCAAACTGAATTGAATAATGTTATAATTTAATAAGCTATATTTGTTATTATAGATAAAGAAAGACGAGTATCTGACCTAGTTCGGGGAAAGAACAATGTTGTGGACGAAATTGCAATATTTGCTATTTTTGTACTGAGGTAAGTTTGTATGTAAATAATGCATCATTTTATTATGTTTTAATGTTTTAATGTTGTATAAATTGTGAAATTGATTTATGTGATATAATCGGCAAAGTTTCGATAAGTGAAGAAAATCCCAGTTGAACTTTAGGAATAGAATAAGATACAAGTGACATGTCACTAGGAACCTATGTGTGTGATTATGTGATTATGTGATTTCGGATGCTGGTCTTGTACATCTACCAGTGGCTAGGCAATCCTGCATATGTTGCAGATACCTGTCAGCTTGTGTGAGCAACACTGTGTAACTACGTCTTGACCGTCAGCTTGTGTGAGCAAACCCGTGACTAGCTCGAGAATGAGCGCATATGTGAAATGTGATATGAGGTAGCTTGGCTACATATGTGGCACTTATGTGCAACTTTCTGTGTACCCGTTAATATTCCAAATGTTCAACGGGAAAAATAACAAAGATGTGAAATATGTGTTTGTATATGATGATGTGGTATAGGAATGTACGTGAAATTCATAAGTATAAATGCTATAAGTGATAAACTTCCGGTAAGATCGTGAATGAGTAAGTTATAGTTATGGTGTTTTAATGATGATTATCTTATCTTTCATTATATGAATTGCATAATAACTTATGTGGTTAAGATGTTTATTATTTGTATATAAACTTACTGAGCTATATAGCTTACCCCTTTTTCCTTTCCCTTGTCTTATAGTGTCACCAAGCTAGCTTGGAATCGGGATTTTTCGGAGGATCGCTTCACCCTATCAAACAACCCATTGGGTATATATGGTTTTAAACATTTTGAGTTATGGCATGTATAGGGGACTTGGTTATTTTATTGTGTCATAATTGATTTGGCAAAAAATGTTGGCTTAACTTGATGAATGTTCATTTTGTATAAGGCCATTAAAAGTTGGCTAACCTTGGTCATATTGGTAAGCATATGTTTATGCCTTGCATGAATATGATAAATAGCATAATTTGATATGAAGTATGCGATGTTGTGCGTGATGGTTGTGGTATGTGAATGTTGAGTTATGTCTTAATTAAGGATGTTTGGTTGCTAAATCATGTCATGCTATGTGTTGTTGAAATTGATATAAGTGTGATTGTGTTTCAGAGTGGCAAATGGCTTGGTAGATAGCCTTATTTTTGTCTACATGGTTAGACACACGGGCATGTGTCTAGGCCTTGTGTGACACACGGTCAGCCCCATGGGTATGTGAATAGGCCGTGTGTCTCCTGCAACTTAATTTCGAGAAACAGAATGCCCAGTATGGAGCACACAAGTAGAGACACGGGCGTGTGTCTCGGCCATGTGGACGGCACAGTTTTGGACACAGGCGTGTGCCAAAGGCGTGTGAAGTCTGCACTTATCTTACGAAAATTTAATTCGTCACACGGCTTAGCACACGAGCATGTGGCTTGGCCGTGTGGTTTCATTTGGCTGATGATGCCATAAACAGAGAGTTACACGGGGTATGGGCACGGGCGTGTGTGACCACACAGTCTACCCATACTGGCGTGTCCTATATCCACACAGGTGTGTGACCTCTGTTTAGGGAAAAATTTTTATAAGTTTGTAAAATTTTCAGAAGTTCTCGGTTTAGTCTCGAATCGCTTCCAAAGTATGTTTTGGGCCTCGTAGGCTCATTTTAGGGACATTGTGAATGAATGTGAAAAGTTTTAAATTTGGATGGAAATTTATGGCCCAGTTTTGTACGATTCCGGTAATGCCTCGTACCCTATCTCGGCTTCGGACTCGGGTAAGGGGTGTTACATTAAATAAAGAGTAAATGTGATTACAAGTAAAAAAAAATGAGTTAAAAGTACAAATAAACCTAAGATACAATAGTAACAAACTTAACTAACTATGGAAGCAACAAGAACAAGAAGAAAAATGTAGAAAAATAACTTTTACAATTATGGAAGATGATGAAAAATAAAAATCCTAGAAAAGTAAAATAGAAAACTAAGAGAAAACCTAAGACAACTAAAGCTAAAACAACTCTATGCGTGGCATTCTCTCTCCTCAGCCAATTTTGGTTGATTTTAGTAGCAATTTTGACCCAAAATTGTGACCAAAATGCCTTTGAACGGGCCTCCTCTGATTGGTGCTTTGGTTAGAAAAATATTGCCCCTAATGTCATTTTTCGTCCCCTGACGACATTGATATCGCGATACCATTGCTTTACGCCTTGGTCCCGCAACTGGTGAGGGTATTGCTATTTTAGAGCCTGATACCATGATACCCTTGCTTTGGTAAAGTTTTCATGTGATTTTGGACCTTCGACAAGTACTACAACACTTAAACAAAGGTTAGGGCACCAAAAGGCACGATTGGCCAAATTGAGTTTAAAAAATAAATAAAAAGAGGCAATTTCACTTATTAAATAGAAAAAATCTAAAAACTACCAACAATTATGTAAAATAAACTACTTTGCTCAAAAACAAACTTCTCAAGTATACCAGGAAAGCCTAATTTGCCATATCAAATTATGGTAAATCAAAGTCTTCCACACTTAAATCTTTACTTGTCCTCAAGAAAACAAACTAAACATGCAAAAAGAAAGATAACCTTGGGCTGAATCGGACAATTAGATCACATGGTAGTAAAACATCGAATTCGTACGCGAACTAGCTTACATGATGCAACTTAAGAGTGATATCAAGACAACTCAGGCATTCTTAATGCAAACACAATTAGTTTAAGAAGCTAAAGTGTTAATAGTTATTTAAAAAGAATTATGTGGATCGCTCATAGATATTTAAAAAGAATTGGTCATGTTTATTCAAACAAATGCAAGCAATCCAAAAAGTATTGTGTTAATGAATTATTAAGGTCCCAAAGGTTTTCTAGGCTTGTAACATTCTGAGGCTTGGGACAATTTATAGTTCAAACAACAGGCACTCAAAACGAGTTCAAGCACAATAAATAATTAAGCACATGTCATTGTTCCCTACTCACCTACAAACTCATCTCCTTATTTCTCCTTCCCTTGCCTACCTTATTTCTCCAAAATTTTAGAAGATATTACGCGATATTGGTACGTACAAAATTATTACATGTAAATACATTGTGAACTAAAAGATTTTCTTTTTCGAGCTCAACTTTGATTTCTTTTTAAGCTCTTTTTTTTTCCTTCTTTTTGCACTTTTCCATTCATAATGTTTTTTTAACATACTATATCGAGTAATCTTTTCATTTTCTTTTACCGTACACAAAGTAGCCATAATGTCTCTACCTAGCCCTTAATGTCTATGGCCTGACGTGTAATGGCCCATTTTCATTGATATCTGAACAATGGTTTCGTAACCACAAATCCAAGTTAAAAAGAAAAATTTACTTTAATATTTTTTCATAAATTATGATATGGTAGAAAAGTTGTACGAAAATATCGATAGGAAAATTTTACCGATTTAGTGATTTATTAGAAAAAGGACCTAATTGTATGAAATGTAAAAGTTGAGTGCTAGAAGCTAAAAGAATTAAATAGCCATGAAATTGAAAATTAGAGGTCCTTAAATGGTAATTAGACCATCAATTATAGGCTAAAAAATATCAATGGTGATTTATCCATGGAAAAATTGAAAAAGGGCAAGGATTAAATTGGAAACTAAAATAATTAAAAGATGATATTAGGAAATATCATCTAATTGTCATCATCTTCCCCAATTTTATGCATGGAAACCCTAGGAGAGAAGAAGAGAACTAATCAAGCTTAATTGGGTAAGTTTCCATGTCCCGTTTTTAGTAATTTTTATATTTTTGAGCTCGGGACAACTTGTTCTCTTTATTTTTGGGATTAATTTGAAAAGTTATCAAAGTATAAAATTTATGCGATGGATGAATATGCTGTAAATTGAAAATTTATGATAGAAAATGAAAGGTTGTTAGTAGATAAACAACTTTTACAAAGTGATTTTTCATGAAATTGTGAAAAAAGGACTAAATTGTAAACTTGTAAAATTCATTGAAAAATTTTGATTTTTGTGAAAAATAAGTGCTATAAATGCTACATAGGAAATTTGGCTAGGCTTGGATATAGAATTAAATTGCATGAATTTCATTTTCCGAGCCTAGGGAGAAAATTGGAATTTATGAAAAGTTTAGGGGCAAAATGGTAATTTTGCCTAGAGCATAAATTGAATGAATTGGAGTATGAATTGGATGAAATTGATGATTAAATTCATTTATATAGATCCGGATGAATCAAATACGAGGCTAGATCGAGGCAAAGAAAAAGTTTCGGACTAGTAGGTTATAAAACGTGAACAATCATCGAGGTAAGTTCGTGTAACTTGAAATTAATACTTGAAATGCTTGAATTACATGTTCTATGATTTGAATAACAATTGAATGTTTAATGTGTGGAAATTTATTGAATGAATAATGATATTTGATAAAAAGGGGAAATAAGTCCCAGTTGAATAAAAGGGTTTCGATGGATCACTGAAATGGTTACGGTATGAATGGTAAAAAGGATTTAGCCCGGATGGGTAATCCTATTATAAGCCCTCCCGATGAATATGTGGTGAAATGGATTTAGCCCGAATGGGTAATCCAAATTAAGTGATATAGAGTTTTGTCATTTAAAGGATTTAGCCTGGACTGGTAATACTGACAAAACTCTTTAAACATATGTTACAGGGGATTTAGCCTAGACTGGTAATCCCGCTATTAGAAATGAGGTTCGCGAGAGTGTGCTCTTTGAAAAGGATATATATGAATTGACGATTGTACATTATAAGTGTACTATTGGATATCTATCAAAATCCCAAGAAATTCAATAGGATAAAAATAGGAAATGGAACATAAATGACATATGTGACAAGGAAAATGGCAAGTATGTAGATATGTGGGTTGATGAGCTCATTAATACTTAAATTTTACATTAAATTACTTGACTAACCCAAGTGTTGAGTTTGTGCATGATAGGTTGATATTTAAATGTATGGTTACATGTGTGTTTGATTGAATTAACGGATGAATATGGTAAGTTTAATTTCTTGTTACATGAGCTTAAGCACTATGTGCTTACCCAGTTTCTTTTTTTCCCTTGTTTTATAGTGCTCGAAAGCTCAGAAGGTAGGAGATAAGTCGGAGCTGCATCATACTATCAACCTTCACTTTCTGGTATAAAAGAATATATTTTGAAATGGTAAAAATGGCATGTATAGGCTACTTGTATCAAAGTTGGCATGTGAATGAATGGATGTAACAATTAGCCATTGGTATGGCTTGTGACAGCCTGACTTAGGGCCTAAACGAAACAGTGGTTTCGAAACCATGAATTTGAGGTTAAAATATTTATTCTGATAGATTTTTAATGCTTATTTGATGATTGAATGTTTGCATGAAATTTTGATAAAGAAATTTTATTGTTTGGATGTCCAATTTGATAAGTTGGACTAAATTACAATTGGTGAAAAAATGTGTTTTAATGTACTTGATTGAATTGGGTTTCTAAATTAGAGGTCTTTATATGGTAATTAGACCATTTTAACTTTGTTTGGACAAAAATGCCCAAGGAAGGATAAAATACCAAAAGGGTTAATGAAAGGCATTTTGGTCATTTGGTTAATACAAGTAATAAAAAGGGAAAATAAGCCAAAATTTAGTCCATCTTTCTTCCTCCTTGGCTGAAACTTTGAAGGACTCCATAGCTAGGGTTTCTTTCTTTTTCAAGACTAATTGTAAGTATCTCCTAGCCCCGTTTTTGATGTTATTCATATTTTTGAAATCCTTGTAACTTGATCTAGCTATTTCTACCACTATTTCAAGCTAGGGTTCATGTTTAAAATTTTACCCGTGGATGACATGCATGTATTTTGATGTCTAGTGGTAGAATATGAAAGTTTGAGGTGTGGTGAACAACTTTTACTAGATGATTTTTGGTGAAATTGATGGAAATGACTTGTTTGTAAAAGATGAAATAATATGGGTATAAAATTTAAAATAGTGGAAATTGTGGGCTGCTATAGAAGAGAATATGAATCGGCTAGGTTGGGTGTGTGAAAAATGAACACATTTCAATTTCCGAGCCTAGGGACTAAAGTGTAGAATTGAGAAAGTTAGGGGCTAAATTGCCAAAGTTGCCATAGGATGATTTTGGACTAAATTGAATAATGTATGTATTAAACGAGCTAAATGTGTCATTATAGATCAAGAAAAATGTGGAATCGACCTTGACCGGGGCAAAGGCAAGGTTTTGGACTAAATTGCAAATTGTCATATTTTGTATCGAGGTAAGTTTATTTGTAAATGATATATCCTTCTTATCTATATCTTTATGTGAGGATGTCTTATGTGAATTGTGGGTGAACATTTTTGATGTATGTTAACATGATGAAAAACGAGTAAATTCCCGGATGAACATTTAGAATAGAAAAGGGCACTGATGAATCCTATGAAATTTGTTATTAATGGTGGGCTATCTACGGTACCACCGATCATTTGTTATTAAAGGTGGGCTGTGTGTGATACCACCGATCATTTGTTATTAAAGGTGGGTTGTGTGCGATACCATCGACCATTTGTTACTAATGGTGGGCTGTGTGTGATACCACCGAGTAATGGATATTAATGATGGGCTATGTATGAAATCATTACGTATTCGTTATCATTTCCGAAGTGTTCATCGGGAAAGTTAATTAAGTGACTTTTACATGATGACGTAGTGAAAAGTACAGGGTTATAAGTGCATGTATTCGTGAGCAATGTTTATGATATGAGTGCGAATTTGGTAAGGTGTGAAATAAGTAAGTGCATTTGTAAGGGCTTGAATTGTTCATGCTTAGTATGTTATGTTATTGATTGATGAGTTATAGTATGATGTTTATTGTTTGCATATAGACTTACTAAGCATAAAGCTTACCCCCTTTTCTTTTCCCTTGTTCTATAATGTTGCCAAGTTAGCTCGGGATACAGATATTATCGAAGGATTACCCACACTATCAACACTTTTTGGTATAGTGAAATGAATCTTTTGAATTATGACATATATAGGACTTGGCCATTTTGTAAGTGTCATAATTGGTTGGCTAAATATGTAAGCCTAATTTACTTGGTACTACATTTTGTAGAAGACCATGAGATGTGGCTAATATTGATTGTGTTATAAGTATATGATGAGGTATTTCATGAATGAGTTGTTTACCTTGGTGGAATGTATAATAGTATGAAATCGGTGTATGGAAAATGTGATGAGTAAATGGTTGTGTATATGCATGGTGGTTAGGCAATGAGTTTGAGATGAGATTGAATTGGAAATGTGTGGATTTTGGGAGATTTTGATGTGGGTTTATGCTTTGTGAAGTGTTGTTGAAATTGGTATAGAAGTGATTGAGCTTCAGGGGGTAAAAGGCTTAGTAAATAGCCTTATAATTGTCCACACGGGCATGTGTCTAGGCCGTGTGTGATAACGGTCTGTCCCATTGGGGTGTAGTCTAGCTGTGTGTCCCCTGCATGTAATTTGCGAAAAATTGAGTATGTCACACGGGCTAACACATGGGCGTATATCTTGGCCGTGTGACCTAAAATGCATGCTGACATCATAAATAGAACAGCCAGGTTTTTGCACACTGGCAGAGACGCGAGTGTGTGTCTCGACCGTGTGAAGGACACGACCTAGGACACGGGCGTGTGCTCGGCCGTGTGAAAACCCCTGTAGGTTCGAAATGAAAAATAATTCCACATGGGTTGAGGACATGGGCGTATGCGACTACACGACCTGCCCACACAGGCATGTCCCTGTATCACACCGGTACCGGTGTGTGCCTTATTTTGCATGAAATTTTCTAAAATTTTCTAAAAAATTTTTTCAGTTTGGTTTCGGACCGCTCTTAAGGTATGTTTTGGGCTTCATAGGCCCATTTTAGGGACTTAATGGCATAATGTGAAAAAGTTTTAAATCGAAATGAAAATTTTATGTCTCGGTATAGTGTGACTATATGTGGGATTGTTTGGTAATGCCTCATATCCTGTTCTGGTGTTGAACACCGGTAAAGGGTGTTATATTTTAGTGGTATCAGAGCTATGGTTTACTCGGTTCTCGGACTACTGTAGCATGTGTGCAAGTCTAGATATACATGCCATAAATATATTGTGATAGTGTGGTGACTCCTGACAATTTTAAACTGTGTTTTGCTTTCATATAGTAAATGGATCCCGACCGAGTTGCGGCTGATGATGCTGCGAGTAATGCACTAGCTCCTACATAAGGGACCGCACCAGTATAAAGTAGACATGAGACCTTAAGTCAAGGAGATAAGGCTCGGAAAGCCTTTCTCCATATGATGAACAACTGGTATACTTAGTTTATTCGAGCAAATCCTAATGCTTAACCTTCTCTATCCCCTCATATACCCCAACCAGTCCCCGTAGCACATCAGGGTATTGATATTGTAAGATTAACTAAGCCTCCGGTGGGAAAAATTTGAAAGCAAAGGGCTGAAGAATTCAGGGTTAACGTAGATGATGACCTTGAGAAAACAAAGTTTTAGCTTGAGAATTCTATTTGGGTATTCGATGAATTATCTTGCACAACCAAAGAATGTTTAATATGTGCTATCTTATTGCTAAAGGACTCGGCATATCATTGGTGGAAGACACTAATATTTGTAGTTCCAAAGGAGAGAGTGACATGGGATTTCTTTTAAGAGGAATTCCAAAAGAAATATATAAGCCAACGATTCATTGGCCAAAAACGGAAAGAGTTCCTCGTGTTAAAACAATGTAAGATGACTGTGGCAGCTGATGAATGCAAATTTGTCAGAATTAGTAAGTATGCTGAAGATTGTATGTCTACTAAAGCTATTATGTGCAAAAGATTCGAAAATAGGCTAAACAAGGACATTAAATTGCTAATTGGGATTTTAGAGTTGAAAGAATTTGTGGTATTGGTCGACAGAGCTTGCAAAGCTAAAGAGTTGAATAAAGAGAAGAGAAAAGTCATGATTGAGGCTCGAGATACAAGAAAGAGGTTAATAAGTAAGTCATGCCAATCCTAATCAAAGAGGTACAAGGAAATGAATCCTCGAAAGACAGCTTCAGCTGAGTATTCACATCGAGACCATGGTAAAATGCAATCGGGTTCCAGAGTTCAGGCCACTTCTATGGCAAGTGTGGGTAATGTAAAGTCTAATAAACCTAAGTTCCAAAATTGTAGAAGGCAGCATATCGGAGAGTGTTGGGGAAATAATCAAGGTTGTTTCAAGTGTGGTTCTTGGGAACATTTTATTAAAGACTGTCCTGAACGAGTTGAAGAAGAAAAACTACATAGTGTCAGACCGATTAATACTACTAGTAAGGGTAGACCACCGTGAAACGCCGGGAGTGGAGCTAGTAGTAAACGTATAGTGAAAGATTGAGCTATGAGGTCAGAGATGAGAACACCTACTAGAGCTTATGCCATACGAGCTCGTGAGGATGCATCGTCTCTTGATGTGATCACTGGTACATTTTCTCTCTATGATACTAATGTTATTGCATTGATTGACCCCGGATCCACCCATTCTTATTTTTGTATGAAATTAGTAGATAGTAAGAAATTGCCTGCTAAATTGACTGAATTTGTGATTAAAGTATCAAACCCTTCAGGCAAATATATGCTAGTAGATAATGTTTACAAGAATTGTCCCTTGATGATTCAGGGTCACTGTTTTTTGGCTAATTTGATTTTGTTACCATTTGATGAGTTTGATGTTATTTTGGGCATGGATTGGTTGACATTACATGATGCTAAGGTAAATTGTAGAGAGAAAACTCTTGAATTGAAATATGAAAAAGGTGAGATTCTTTGGGTTGAAACAGATGAAACAAACAAATTGCCTATGGTGATTTCGTATTTATTTGCTCAGAAGTGTATGAGAAAAGGGTGTGAAGCTTACTTTGCGTATGTGTTGAATGCTGAGATGTCTAAGTCGAAGCTCGAATCAGTACCAGTAGTTTGTAAATTTTCAGATGTGTTTCCGGATGAATTACCTGGGTTGCCTCCGGGTAGAGAAATTGAGTTTGCTATCAATTTGTTACCTGGGATTGCACCTATCTCCATTGCTCCTTATAGAATGGCTCCGACTGAGTTGAAAGAGTTAAAGGCCCAGTTACAAGAGTTGACAGATAAGGGATTTGTGAGACCGAGTTTTTCTCCTTGGGGTGCTCCCGTATTATTTGTGAAGAAGAAAAACAGAACCATAAAACTTTGCATTGACTACCGTCAGCTTAACAAGGTGACAATAAAGAATAAGTATCCATTATCGAGAATCAATGATTTGTTTGACCAATTGAAAGGAGCTACCGTGTTTTCTAAGATAGACTTGAGATTCGAATTTTATTAGTTAAGAGTTAAGGAGTCTGATGTGCCAAAGACTACCTTTCGAACGAGGTATAGACACTATGAATTTCTAGTGATGCCTTTCGGTTTAACTAATGCACTAGCTAAGTTTATGGATTTGATGAATCGAATTTTTCGGCAATATTTGGATAAGTTTGTGATAGTGTTTATCGATGATATCTTGATTTATTCTTGTGATGAGAATAAACATGACGAACACTTGAGAATGGTATTGCAGATTCAGAGAAAAGAGAACTTGTTTGCTAAATTCAGTAAGAGCGAGTTTTGGCTTTGTGAAGTTGGATTTTTAGGGTATATAGTTTTAGGTGATGGTATTTGGGTTGACCCGAGCAAAATTTTGGCGATTGTTGATTGGAAACCGCCAAAGAATGTATTCGAGGTTAGGAGCTTTTTGGGCTTAGCCGGGTATTATCGATGCTTTGTCGAGGGATTTTCTATAATTGATTCACCTATGACTAAGTTACTTCAAAAGAATGTTAATTTCGAGTGGACTGAAAAGTGCCAGTAAAGCTTTGACAAGTTGAAAGCGCGATTGACTGAGGCACCAGTATTAGTGCAACCCAAGTCGGGGAAAGAGTTTGTGATCTATAGTGATGCGACATTGCATGGTCTTGGATGTGTATTGATGCAAGAGGGCAAGGTGGTGGCATATGCTTCGAGGTAGTTAAAGTCGTATGAGAAGAATTACCTGACGCATGATTTAGAATTGGCCGCCATCGTCTTTGCTTTAAAGATTTGGCGTCATTACTTGTATGGTGAAAAATGTTGTATCTTTACCGACCGTAAGAGCTTGAAGTACTTAATGTTTCAAAAGAAACTGAATTTACGACAATGAAGATGGCTCGAGTTGTTGAAAGACTATGAGTTGGTAATTGATTATCATTCGAGAAAGGCGAATGTAGTTGCTGATGCTTTAAGCAGAAAATCTTTATTTGGTTTGAAAGCTATGAATACAAATTTGATGTTGTCTGATGATGGTTCCATATTAGCAGAGTTGAGGGCTAGGCCATTGTTTCTTCATCAAATTTGTGAAGCTTAGAAGAATGATAGTGAGATGCAAGCTAAGAGAACTAAGTGTGAAACGGGTGATAACTCTGATTTTCAAATTGGTTCGAACGGTTGCTTGATTTTTATGAGAGAATATGTGTACTGAAACATGATGAGTTGATTCGAAAAATTTTACACGAGGCACACAGTGGCTGTTTGTCAATACATCCAGGTAGTACAAAAATGTATAATGATTTGAAAAAGTTGTATTAGTGGAAAGGTATGAAAAGAGACATCTCTGAGTTTGTGACAAAGTGTTTGATTTGCCAACAAGTGAAAGCTAAGCATCAGGTACCTTCGGGTTTACTTTAGCCAATAATGGTCCCCAAGTGGAAGTAGAACAGAATCAAGATGGATTTCGTGACAGGTTTGCCTTTGACTCCGAAAAAGAGAGATGCAGTGTGGGTTATTATTGATAGATTGACGAAATCAACTATACCGGTGCGTGTTGATTACTCATTTGATAAATTGGCTAAATTGTATATTGCTGAAATTGTGAGATTACATAGAGTGCCTATGTCGATTATTTCAGATAGAGAGATTTTAGAAAAAGTTGCAAGAAGCATTGAATACTAAGTTGAATTTCAGTACTACGTTTCACCCACAAACCGACGGTCAATCTGAAAGAGTGATTCAAGTTCTTGAAGACATGCTCCGGTATTGTGTTTTAGAGTTCAAAGGCAGTTGGGAAAAATATCTACCTTTGGTTGAACTTGCCTACAACAACAGTTATCAGTCAAGTATTCGGATGGCATCGTACGAGGCATTGTATGGTCACAAGTGTCGGACTCTCTTGTATTGGACTGAATGAAGTGAGAAGCAGATTCATGGTGTTGATTTGGTTAAAGAAACCGAAGAGAAAGTAAAGATCATTCGTGATTGTTTGAAAGCTACTTTGGACCGACAAAAGTCGTATACAGATTTGAAAAAAAAAAGAGACTGAATTCCAAGTGGGTAATAAAGTGTTTCTGAAAGTATCTCCATGGAAGAAAATATTAAGATTTGGTTGAAAAGGCAAATTGAGTTCATTTTTATTGGGCCGTATGAGGTTGTTGAGAGGATTGGGCTAGTGGCATACCGGTTAGCTTTACCAGCTGAGTTGGAAAAGTTACACAATGTGTCTCATGTGTCATTGCTAAGGCGATATCATTCAGATCCATCACATGTGATTTCTCTTACAAAAATTGAGATACGACCGGACATGACATATGATGAGGAGCAAATTAAGATTTTGGTCCGAGAGGTTAAATAGTTCAGAAATAAGAGTATAGCTTTAGTGAAGGTGTTGTGGCAAAAGCACGGAGTGGAAGAGGCTACATGGGAACTAGAAGAAGCCATGAGGAAACAGTACCCAAACCTTTTTACCGGTAAGATTTTCGGGGACGAAAATCCCTAAATGAGGGAGAGTTGTGACAGTCCGAATTAGGGCCTAAACGGAATAGTGGTTTCGAAACCATGAATACAAGGTTAAAATATTTATTCCGATGGATTTTTAATGTTTATTAGATGATTTAATGTTTGCATGAAATTTTGACTGAGAAATTTTATTGTTTGGATGTACAATTTGATAAGTTGGACTAAATTGCAATTGGTGAAAAATATGTGTTTTAATCTATAAAGGTACTTAATTGAAATGAGTTTCTAAATTAGAGGCCTTTATGTGGTAATTAGATCATTTTAACTTAGTTTGGACAAAAATGCCGAAGGAATGATAAAATACCAAAAGGGTTAATGAAGGGCATTTTGGTCATATGGTTAATACAAGTAATCAAAAGGAAAATAAGCCAAAATTTAGTCCATCTTTCTTCCTCCTTGGCTGAAACTTTGAAGGACTCCATAGCTAGGGTTTCTTTCTTTTTCAAGCCTAATTGTAAGTATCTCCTAGCCTGGTGTTGATGCTATTCGTATTTTTGAAATCCTTGTAACTTCATCTAGCTATTTCTACCACTATTTCAAGCTAGGGTTCATGTTTAAAATTTTATCCATGGATGACATGCATGTATTTTGATGTCTAGTGGTAGCATATGAAAGTTTGAGGTGTGGTGAATAACTTTTACTAGATGATTTTTGGTAAAATTGATTAAAATGACTTGTTTGTAAAAGATGAAATAATATGGGTATAAAATGTAAAATAATGGAAATTATGGGTTGCTATAGAAGAGAATATGAATCGGCTAGGCTTGGGTGTGTGAAAAATGAACACATTTCAATTTCCGAGCCTAAGGACTAAAGTGTAAAATTGAGAAAGTTAAGGGCTAAATTGCTAAAATTGTCGTGGGATGATTTTGGACTAAATTGAGTAATATGTGTATTAAACGAGCTGAATGTGTCATTATAGATCAAGAAGAACGTGGAATCGACCTTGACCAGGGCAAAGACAAGGTTTTGGACTAAATTGCAAATTGTCATATTTTGTATCAAGGTAAGTTTATATGTAAATGATATATCCTTGTTATCTAAATCTTTATGTGAGGATGTCTTATGTGAATTGTGGGTGAACATTTCTAATATATGTTAGCATGATGAAAAACGAGTAAATTCCCGGATGAAAATTGGGAATAGAAAAGGGTACTGATGAATCTTGTGAAATTTGTTATTAATGGTGGGGTGTGTGCGATACCACCGATCATTTGTTATTAAAGGTGGGCTGTGTGTGATACCACCGATCATTTGTTATTAATGGTGGGCTGTGTGCGATACCACCGAGTAATGGATATTAATGATGGGCTGTGTGCGAAACCATCCCATATCCGTTATCATTTCCGAAGTGTTCATCGGGAAAGTTAATTAAGTATATGATGAGGTATTTCATGAATGAGTTGTTTGCCTTGGTAGAATGTATGATAGTATGAAATTGGTGTGTGGAAAATGTGATGAGTAAATGGTTGTGTATATCTATGATGGTTAGGCATTGAGTTTGAGATGAGAATGAATTGGGACCGTGTGGATTTTGGGAGATTTTGATGTGGGTTTATGACTTGTGAAGTGTTGTGGAAATTGGTATAGAAGTGATTAAGCTTGAGGGTGGCAAAAGGCTTGGTAAATAGCCTTATAATTGTCCACACGGGTAGACACACAAGTATGTGTCTAGGCCGTGTGTCACACACGGTTTGTCTCATGGGCGTGTCGTCTGGCCGTGTGTCTCTTGCATGCAATTTTCGAAAAATTGAGTACATCACATGGGCTAAGACACAGGCGTGTGTCTTGGCCGTGTGACCTAAAATGCATGCTGACGTCATAAATAGAATGCCTAGGTTTTTTCACATGGGCAGAGACACGGGTGTGTGTCTCAGCCATGTGAAGGACACGGCCTAGGACACGAACGTGTGCTCGGCCATGTGAAAACCCCTGTAGGTTCGAAATGAAAAATAATTTCACACGAGTTGAGGACATGGGCGTGTCCGACTACACGGTCTGTCCATACGGGCGTGTCCTTGTATCACACGGGCATGTGCCCTGTTTTGCATGAAATTTTCTAAAATTTTCTAAATTTTTTTCTGTTTTGTCCCAGACCTCTCCTAAGGTATGTTTTGGGCCTCGTAGGCCCATTTTAGGGACTAAATGGCATAATGTGAAAAAGTTTTAAATCAAAATGAAAATTTTATGGCTTAGTATGGCGTGACAGCAATTAGGATTGTTCCGTAATGCCTCATATCCTGTTCCGGCGTTGAACACAGGTAAGGGGTGTTACATGGTTAATGGTAAGTTGGTTTTGAAATTGCTATTAGGTTAACTATGACTATGCATGAATATGACATGTTTCATGTTTAAAATGGTATTAAATCTATACTTGAATTTGTTGGTTGGTATTGGAATTGTTTTGTGCAGGTATTGGATGAAATCGGGTGAAAAATGAGGCTTGAATATAGTCTTGTTTTTGTCCACATGAGTAGACACACGGGCTGTTACACGGGCGTGTAACTAGGCCGTGTGTCCCCTGCATCCAAAGTTTAAGGAGCAGAAAGCCCTGAATTGAGTACATGGGCTCAAAATCAGGTGTGTGCTTACCCGTGCGAGGCATACAGCCTAAAGACACGAGCGTGTGACACGACCGTGTGAATCTTGCACCTAAAATTAAAAATATAAATTAACCACACGGCCTAGCAACACGGGCATGTACCCAGGCCATGTGACTTCATTTTGTATATGGGTGGCAAGTTAGAGAGTTACACGCCCTGGAGACACAGGCATGTGAGTCACACGGCCATGCCACACGGCGTGTGACCTTAATTTTTAGAAAATTTTTGGGATTTTGCAAAAAATTCCGAATGATTTTGATTTGGTCCCGGATCAATTTGAAAGGATGTTTTGGGCCTTGAGGACCCATCAAAGGGACGTTATAATAAAATATCAGAAAATGAATATTGTTTGACCTGATTTAATGGAAAATGTTCTGTAAACTCCGATAATGCCTCATAACCCTGTTCCATCGATGGATATGGGTTGGGGGTGTTACATAACTTCCATTACGTAATGCTTTTTAAAAATTGGGACAGAGATGGGTTGAGTACTCGACTCGTTGAGGCTCAAGGATTTGATATTAAGGCTACAAGAAAAGGATACTCAAGGCTCAAAATATGGGAACTAGAGGTATATAGCAAAAAGTAAGCTTTTAAGTTCTACGTTAGTTCAAACAATGTCTAAAGTTTTTCTCGAAATGTTCAAAAAACACCAATTCTACCATGCATACATCTATTCAAATGAATAATTAACAATTCAAATTATTTATCAATAAGGATCAACACACTTCATTCATCCTATGGTACGCTTTATACATTTTCACTTAAGGTTATTACCTCTAATCCATTATACAAATTAACTAATTGAACTAATTAGTCTATACTTAAGAACATCAAGTTATCTAGTATCTTTCAAAATTTACAAGCTTGACAATTCAACTAACTTATTCAATATTTGCTACTAATGACTTATTGCCTAATTATAGTCCAAGCACTACGCAAACATACAAAACAAAGAAAAGAGACGAAAAATATTTTTGGGATTTTTGAAAATTTTTTGAAAAGGGCCTAAAAATGAAAATAAGCACACAAAATAACATAAAAACAAGATAAATAAAGAACATAAAATTGTGTGCATCCCTCCTCCACACTTAAACTACACATTATCCTTAATGTGTGCTAGAAAAAGGATAGAAGGTTACCAAACTTCCCTAGATGAAGTGCCAAACTAGGTTCGGTGTCAACCTCCTCGTTAAAGCTAGCAATTGTAGTGTAGTCTTTCAAGGTAATTGATTGCACATAAAACAATGACAAACAAACCAAGAACAAAAGCAAGCAAGTAATAACAAAATACAAAAAATAAAAACAATAAAAACAAATTCAAAAGTAGTGTAGTTTAAATAGTTTACATGATGCACAAAATAAAACTAAAAAGCGAAAGCATTTAACTATATCAAATTTTCTCAAGGACCCTCGCTCGGTCTTGCGACTCCTTTTCCTTTACCCCGTACGACCGTCATTTTATAGGAATATTTTGACTGGTTGGTCAGGTCACGGATAACGGGGCTTGTGGCAAATGGGTGCACAAGTGCAAGAAACTTCTCAAAATCGTCGTGGTATGGCTCAAATTCGTCTTCCTCCATAGCCTCATTATTCTCCTCTTCTCCTTCATTTTCTTTATTTTCCTCCTCAGTAGCTCCTTTGCTTGAGCCTTTGAGCCTCTACGGGCCCTCAATCTCTTGACCCGTTGCTAAACAGTCCAAAAATGGTTTCATAGCATCGAGCATGTGAGTGGTGTGATGTATGTTCTTAAATAATTAGCACTACAAATCGGTACCCTGATTATCCTTCTTTGCCTTCATTGTCTTCGGTACGGCTGGCACATCCATCTTGTATTTTTGCCTTTGATTTCACTCTTGTATGTGTTTCCTGTACAACTCACAGAATTGCATCATCATTGTGTTCCAGTCACATTGTGTAGGGTGGTGAAATTGCTCTGTTGGGTCCACCTCACCCACTTCTTACTAAGCAAGTTTGTAATCAAGTGGGGGAAGCAGATGCCAACTTTGCTACCTCCTACACATTTCTTCATTTTGCAGTTTATCCATTTACCAAGGTAAATCTGCTTCCACTGCAAAATAGCAAATAATAATACTACTCAAAAACGTTAATCATGTTAGTGTTGAGCAGGGGACTAATATGAGTCGAAATGAATTGAATCTAGAGTTCAACGATAGAAAACTTTCTAGCTTGATTCATTGAAAGCAGAAAATTTTTGTATTTCTATCATTTCCATTTCCATATCTTCCATCAAATAGTTTAATATGACGTCCATGTCTACATTTTTATAAAACTCAAGGTCCATTTCATCGATAACGTCTTTTTTATTCCATGGGACAACATAGTGCTCACAAATAGCATTTAGGGAAATGTCAATTTCTGAATTGCACGTCAGCATATTTTCTCCTTCATAAACCTTTAAATTTGCATAAAACTCTAAAAAAAGGGGAATAACCATGATCGTTTTCAGAACGAGGCAAAAATTAAACCGTTTGTGATGAAAATTAAACCACTCGTGATGACAGACTATGTCCCAAACTTCATTACAATGGGAGACAGATGGGTCTAACCTTCATTCAAGTATAATCATGCGACCTTGGATAGATAAGTAACATTTCTCAACCTCCTTGTTTTGAAAACGCTCTGGTGCCATCGTCAGTAGTAGAAGTGGAACAGAAGCCTCAGGTTGGGGCCTAGTTCTTTTATTTTGACGGGGTGACATTTTCTGGATTTAATAGTTTAATCAAGCCAAAAATAACAATAATAATCTAACCAACTAACCACAACAATCCAACGCTACTACTAAAATAAAATAGAAAAAGTAATAAAGAGTATAAAAGTGATAATGGAAAATAAAATAACAAGGAAGAAAGTTCGAACCGTGTTGATCACAATGGATTGGTTGTTTGAATCCATGAAGCTTCGTGTTTCCAAGGCAGTAAGAGAAGATAACCTGTAAAAAAGAAGAGGAAGGAAAATAAAAAAGCAAAATAAAAAATTTTGAAAGGAAAATAGGGAGAGATTCGCGAAGAGATAGGGAGGAAATATGAAAAAGAATGATGCTTTTGGGGTTAGGGTTTTAAAAATTGGGAGAAATGAGGAGAATGAATGGTTTTAGGGTGTTTGGAGGCTTAAAAAGCCTCCAAAACACATGAATCGTGATCATGTAATCAAGTATTGTTTGACCGAACATGGGTATTGCGATATCCAGGGTGGGTATCGTGATACCCAAGTATTTTTTGGACACCATTATGAAATTGACTAGGGAGTCACGATACCAAGCGCTTAATATCGTGATACCATTGGATTTTGCCAAAAAAATTTATTTGTGAAATTGCTAGGGATATCATGATACCAGGGGTAGGTATCACAATATCCACTATGTTTTCGGCCTCCAATCGAAATTAACAAGGAAATTGCGATTCCTCTCTTTGGATATCGCGATTTGACTATACTAAACCTCCAAAACACACAAAAATGGTATTGTTTCCTCCCAATCATCAAAAGTCTAACCTAGTAGTCTGAAAAATAAAATATGCATGAAAGTAAACCTAATCTAAGCAGTAAAAATAAAATGAGTCCATGCTCGATAATTCATTTATTTACAAATTTAGAGTTTAATTACCTCATGCGACAAGTTAAAAATGCAACTCGGGACGACCAGTTACACACCTAAAATTATGCTTTTTCGATGTCCTCGATACTTAAATACACCTCTTGTTCAATGTGCAATTGAAACCTTCTAAGACCCACAAAATCTTCCTAATCTTTTTTTCCTTTGGATTCTTTTACGTATAGAATGCACACTTGAAAAGTTACATCATTCCACAAAAGTTGCCATATAGTTAACAATACAAGGTTTCATCTCAACCACTTGGCACTCACACTTTTAAGATGGAAACACCTCCTTAGACCTAGACTCGAGCTCTACACATTTAAAGGATTCAATCTCCCCCTCGATGTCCATGGTCAACTAACCCTTTCCTATGTTTATTGTGGCTTTAGATGTGACCAAGAAAGGTCTCCCTAATAGGATAGGCATTTTGAGATCCTCTTCGAAATTCAGCACAATGAAATCAACTAGGAAAATTAATTGCCTAACCCTCACTAACATGTCCTCAAGGACTCCCTTTGGACGTACCAATGATTGGTGGGCTAATTACAAGGTTATTGTCATTTCCTTAAGCTCTCCTAAACCTAACCACCTATATATTGACAATGACATGAGTTTAATGCTTGCCCCTAAATTGCACAAGGCTTTCCCAAAACTTACTCCTCCTATCACTATTAGGATGGTGAAGGTAATAGGGTCCTTAAGCTTGGGGGAACTCTTTTAGACACTACTGCACTGCATTTCACATTAAGATTTATTTACTTTCCTCTCCCTGTTTTCATCCTATGAGACATGACATCCCTAAGGAACTTGACATATTTGGGCATTTTCTAAAGGAGTTTTAGTAATGGAAGGTTTACATTCAATGTCTTAAACATATTGAGGGAGTCCAAGAACTCCCCACTCTCTTTTTTTTTTCTTATCCTCTAGACGTGAAGGAAAAGGTATGTGTATGGGACCGAGTGGTGGTGGTAAAACAGTTCTATCCTTTAGTTTAGCTTGTACGGGTTCAGTTTCGGGTTCATCTATCTCTTTCACCCCATCTTCAACACTAGGAGTTCGGGCATCTACATCATTCTCACTCACTTCCTTCCCCTCACTAACCAGCCGAATAAGTTCTTTTATCATTGCCCCTAACCTAAGGGTGATACTTTGGCGTGCTCTTTCCCTTCTCTTTTTGGATTGGGCTCAGTGTTACTAGGTATGCTAGAGGCTGAGTTGTTTTGCAACAAATGTAAAATTTGGTCTTATTCACCACAAATTTGATGCACATCAGCTTGCACCACATACAATCCTTCATCAACCTTACTTACCCTAATCAACATCGAAGGGTTGCTATTAAAGGTAGGTTTTCTCTCTGGATCTTGGAGGTGCCTTAACTGAAATAGAGGTTGATATGGTGCATTGTGTCAAAGAGTGTTAAAGTTTTGGAATCCTTTATTTGAGGACCTCCTTGATTCCCTTCCCACCTAAGGTTAGGATGGTCATGCCACCTCTAGTTGTAGGTGTTATATTAAGGGTTGTATCCTCTATTCCCCATATAGTTAACCTTCATTTGGTTGCTCAATGTAATGAGACATAAGCTCCAATGTCTTGAGTTACTAAAACATTGAATGCAATGATCTGAAATAGAGGAAGCAGTCTTAAGAAATGGACCTCCAGTTCTCGAAATAGATTATTGAATTTTGTTAATTTGAGTTGGATTCTAATCCTAGTTTCACAATTGACCCCGAATAATCTTTGAACTTCCTAAATGAGAATATCATACATCTGAAATGTTTGATCATACTCGTAATTGAAAATGGTTTGAATTATGTAATCATATGTTTAATGATTTTGTAAATGATTCAAGTTAGTTTAAGTTGCTTCAATAACGTAATATGACATCAAGCTTTTGGATCTAGCGGTTGGGTCAGGTGTAGAGTGTCACAAATTTTGGGTTCCAAATTTTACTTCAAAAAAAATTGGTTTTCAAAATATTTTGGATAACCTAAGAAAGTATGTGGTACACCGAGTCTCCGACACTAATCCTGTAAGTATCTCTGTACTTAGATAGAACTATTCTGAAAACACTATAGATAGCACTTTCTGAAACTGTACTGAAATAGTTAGAAACTAAAACTTTTGAAAACAATTCTGAACTTCTGATAATTTATGCATAAAACATCTACTAATAATTACTGGAACTGATGCATAAAATTTTATAATGTAGATAAACTTGAAAACTTACAATGAGACCACGTGAAACTCGCTGACGTGGTATTTCTAGAAGTGGTAGAGGTTGTAGGAGGCTTGAGCTGAGTCTTCCTCTCTGGGCAGTATGCCAAATTTAGATACGAGTGAGACACCAGTTTCACCTGCTACTAAGACGGGGTCTCAAAACCGTTCGGTTTGGGATGACACACTGCCTCAAGCCATGTTGAGGATATTGGAAAGGGCCGCTGGACCTCATTCTAGATCTAGGGGCCGTGGGTTGATAACTGAACGACTCCGGTCTAATGGAGCTGAGCTGTTTACAAGTGTCACTAGAGTCGCCCCAACAGTGGCCGAGTATTGGTTGGAGGCCATTGAGAGGATTATGAATGAATTGGACTGTATTCCCGAGTAGAAACTTAAGGGTGCAGTCTCTTTACTTCGCGACGAGGCATATCAGTGGTGGTTAATGGTTGAGGAGGGTACTCAGGTTGATCGTTTGTAATGGGATTTCTTTAAGACCACCTTCTCGAGCAAGTAAGTGGAGGTGAGCTATGTGGGTGCTCATAGGCATAAGTTCATGAATCTCACGCAAGGTGATAGATCTATGGCCGAGTATAAGGGTAAGTTTTTGAGGCTAAGCCGCTACGTTCGAGGCATGGTGGCGTCTGAGTATGAGAGATGCGTCCAGTTTGAGGATGGCTTAAGGGATAACTTGAGGGTACTGATTGCTCCATAGAGGGAGCGGGAGTTCACGGTTCTTGTTGAGAAGGGAAAGATTGCTGAGGATGTTAAACGTGTGGAGTGCCATAATAGAGACCGAGAGAGGGGTAAGAGTAAGGGAGATTCGGAGCCTTCTAGTTCTATTCTGAGGCTTAAGAAAAAGGCCAGACCTGATGGGCTAGTTAGAGTGGGGGCTCCTGTTGATCCTACTGGGATTCAACCATGTAGAGATTGTGGTAGGCGCCATCCGGGTGAGTGCTAGAGGAGTATAGGGGCTTGTTTGAGGTATGAGTCCTTGGAGCACCATATTAGAGAGTGTCCTAAGCAGGGAGATCAGATGCAAGCTTCGGGACTTGGGTCTGTACAACCTCAGAGGGCAGGTCAGGAGCCATCTAGGGGTCGTGGATCAACTAGGGGTAGTAATAGGATGGGTCGTAGGCAGAGATGCTAGTCAGAGTAAGGCGAGACAGCCTGCGTTGGATTATGCTACTCAACGCCGAGAGAACAGAGATGCTCTAGATGTTATCATCGGTACGTTCTTTATTTTTGATGTACCTTAAACTGTTTTGATAGACATTCCCCACATTCCTCTGTAGCTAGTATTGTATCTAAAACCTGGGGATTTCTATTGAGAGCACTTCTAGTAAGATCATTGTTCTAAGTCCGTTGGGGCAGTCTGTTCAGGTTAGTAAACTTTATAGGGATGTTTTTTTAATGGTACAAGAGGCTGTTTTTCTAGTAGATTTGATAGAGCTTCCATTTGGGGAATTTAACTTTATCCTAGGTATGGATTGATTGGTTAAGCATCGAGTTAGCTTGGATTACATGACTAAGAGGGTCGTTCTGAGAACTGAGGATGATAAGCAGGTGGTTTTGATCGGTGAACGCCAAGATTATCTGTCCAATTTGATCTCTGCGCTTGTAGCTGAGAAATTGGTTCGGAAAGGATTTGAGGCATATTTGGCTTACGTTAGTGTTTCTGTTTCTAGGGACTCTTCTGTCAGGGATATAAGAACTATGAGAGATTTTCTGGATGTCTTTCTTGAGGACTTACTGGATTTCCCTCCGAATCAAGAAGTGGAGTTCAGGATTGAGCTTCTACTGGGTACAGCTCCAGTGTCCATTGCTCCCTACCGAATGGCACCAAAGGAGCTTACAGAGCTTAAGGCTTAACTTCAAGAGCTTCTGGATCGTGCTTTCATCTACCCTAGTGTGTCTTCGTGGAGGACACCAGTTCTATTTGTGAAGAAAAATGATGGAACTATAAAGCTGTGCATCGATGGTCGACAGTTGAATGAACTGATTATGAAGAATAAGTATCTGCTTTTGAGGATCAATGATTTGTTTGATTAGTTCTAAGGGACTTCAGTGTTCTCTAAGATAGATCTTCGTTCTAGGTATGATCAATTGAGAGTTAGGGAAGCTGATGTTCATAAGACTGTATTTAGGACTCATTATGGACATTACGAGTTCCTAATTATTCCTTTTGGTCTAATGAATGCTCGACTGCATTCATGGATCTGATGAACTGAGTCTTTTAGCTATATCTAGATCAGTTCGTCGTGGTCTTAATTGATGATATTTTGGTTTACTCTAAGACCGAGGATGATCATGATGAGCATCTTAGAATAGTGCTTTAGATTCTCTATGAAAAACAACTTTACGCTAAGTTGAGCAAGTGTGAGTTCTGGTTGTGTGAGGTAACTTTTCTAGGGCATGTGGTTTTTGTTGAGGGCGTGCGAGTTGATCCTAGAAAGATTGAGGTGGTGCTTGATTGAAAACAACCTAAGAATGTATCTAAAATTTGCAATTCTCTGGGTCTAGTGGTCTGCAGTTTGTCCAGGGGTTCTCTCCTATTGTAGCTCCTTTGTTTAAGCTTCTGCGTAAGGGCGTTTCTTTTGTTTGGACTGATGTGCAGTAATTAAGCTTCGAGAAGCTCAAGTCTGTTTTGACTCAAGCTTCTGTACTGGTACAGCCTGAATCTGGTAAGGAGTTTGTGGTATATAGTGATGCATCGCACGTCAGTTTGGGATGTGTATTGATGCAGGATGGTAAGGATGTGGCTTATGCGTCCCGTCAGCTTAAGACTCACGAAGGGAATTATCTGACGCATGATCTCGAGTTGGATGCTGTGGTTGTTACATTGAAGATTTGGAGACACTATCTGTACAATGAGATGTGTATCATCTACCCTGATCATAAGAGCCTCAACTACCTCCCCGCTCAGAAGGAGTTGAATCTTAGACAACGGCAGTGGATTGAGTTGCTCAAAGATTATGACTACACAATAGACTATCATCTTAGTAAAGCCAATGTGGTGCTCGATGCTCTAAGTCGAAGAGCGATGACTGGTCTAAGAGCGATGTTCGCTCTCAATGGTGGGAGCCTATTAGCCGAGTTGCAAGTTAAGCTGACTTGGATTGATCAGATTCGAGATAAGCAGTTAGGGGATGATTCTCTAGGATTACGGTTTTGTCAGATTGAAAGTGGCAATACTTCTGATTTTGGGCTGAATATTGATGGTGTTCTATGTTTTCAAGGTTGAATCTATATGTCGAATGATTTTGGTTTGAGACAGTCGATTCTGAGGGAGGCGCATAGTAGCCATTATGCTATGCATCCTGGTGGTAATAAAATGTATCAAGATCTCCGTAAACTATACTGGTGGTCGAGTTTGAAACGTGAGGTACAAATTTCGTTACTCATTGTCTGACATGCCAGCAAGTTAAGGCTGAGCACCAGTCGCCTTTGGGTTTGGTTCAATCCATAAAGATTCTTCTATGAAAATGGGAACGAGTAACGATTGACTTCGTTAGTGGGTTGCCCTTGACACCCACTAAGAAGGATTTTATCTGCGTCATCGTGGATCGACTGACCAAGCCTGCTTACTTTATTCCGGTTCGAACAGACTATTCTTTGCAGAAGTTAGGAAAGCTTTACATCTCCAAAATTGTAAGACTGCATGGGGTTCCTGTGTCGATTATTTCTAATAGAGACCCTCGCTTCACTTCTCAGTTCTGAAAGAAATTACATGAGATTCTGGGTTCAAGATTGGACTTCAGTACTGCGTTCCATCCTCAGACTGATGGTCAATCTGAGAGGGTGATTTAGATGTTGGAGGATACGCTTAGGAGTTGTGTGATAGATTTCCGAGGTCGTTGGCAGGATTATCTGCCGCTAGTTGAGTTCGCCTACAATAACAGTTTCCAATCTAGCATCCAAATGGCACCTTACGAGGCTTTATATGGTCGTAAGTGTCGTACTCCGTTATGTTGGACTGATTTGGTTGAACGTCGGGTTTTGGGTCCTGATTTGGTTTCTGAGACAGAGGATAAGGTTAGACTGATTTGAAATCATCTGAAAGCGGCTTCTGATAGACAAAAATCTTATGCATAATTGAAGAGGTGTGATATTGAGTACTCTATGGGAAACTTCATATTTTTTAAGGTTTCTCCATGGAAAAAAGTTATGAGATTCGGTTGTAAGAGCAAGTTAAGCCCTAGGTTCATTGGGCCTTATCAGATTTTGAAACATGTAGGATTGATCACTTATCAGTTAGAGCTACCTCTATAGTTAGACCGTATCCACGATCTATTCCACGTCTCGATGTTAAGGCGGTATTGGTTTGACCCATCTCACGTTGTTTCTATGGAAGAGATCGAGGTTAGACCAGATTTGACCTTTGAGGAGGAGTCGGTTCATATTTTGGATTGTGATATTTAGGTTCTGAGGAAGAAGTCCAAACCGTTAATGAAGGTTTTGTGGCCGAATCATGGCACTAATGAAGCCATGTGGGAACCTGAAAACTCGATACGTCAGCAGTATCCTCATCTATTCTGATCAGGTGAATTTTAAGGTCGAAATTTCTTCTAAGGGGGTAAAGTTGTAACGCCTTAACAATTTATTTCTGTCTCTGTAGAAATTTGACACAACTGTGCATCTGCTTCAGTGGTTAAGTGTTTTGGGTGTGTGTGTGAGGTTTTGGGTTCAATCTCATCTTTGCCTAATTTTGTTATTTTTAGATCTAAGCCTTATCTTTGTTCAGTGGGCTTAAATTAAATTACCTATAAATACATATCAGAATGAGCCTTCTAGTTCGAGTGGTAAGAGAGTTGGTGATAAACCATAAATTATACATATTTTTACCTAATGCTTAGCCTAAGTTTTGGATGAATTATCATCGAATTTATGGAAATTGGTGCTCCTAATCCTTTTATTTCATGTTTTATACTTATGAGAGCATAAGGAAGAGAAAAGAGCAAGAAACGGGCCAAAAACGGGCAAATTAGGCCCAATTCAGTAATCAACATGGCCTGAAGGTTTGCCACACGGCCGTGCCACTTTAAAAACCTCGAGCACGGCCTAGGCACACACGGGCGTGGTACACGGGCGTGTCCCTGTCGCGAGGAAGTTCAATTTCACTCGGAAAAGGCTGCTTAGGGGCTAAGAAAGCCATTCCAAAACTTTATATAAAGACCCTAGGAGGCAACTTCAGGGGTGTACTTTATTCCTTCCAAGACGGTAAGTTAAAGACTGGGAATTACTCGAAGGGAAGTCGATTGATCCATCTCAAGGAGCCAAGATCTACATCAAGACAGAGAATCTCCCTTCAATCCTTTCAGGAGTTTTAGGTTTTCTTATGTTTTGTTATTTTATTTCTTCTGAGATGTTTTCTTTTATAATTATGAACTAAAACCCCAAATATCTAAGGGGGATGAAACCTAAGACAGATATTGTTATTGTTATCTGAGCTGTGTGATAAATATTTGATTTGTTCTTAATTGTGTTTTTAACTCTTAAATTGATATGTCCGGGATATTGATTTAAGTCGAATGTGCCTATGTGGAGGAGCAAAAGTCCCTGTATAGGAGTAGATCCAACACAATTAAGCGGATTTGATCACAATCCTAGACATAGGATGACGAAAATCTGCCGGATTAGAGTCAAATCTACTATGGGGAGCCATAGATCGAGTTAATGCAAGACTAGGGGTTTTAACTAGAGAGAGATTTCAGTTAATCAATCTAGGATTAGTTATTCTTATCCTCGACGGAGGTATTAACATAATTTAAGGATCTCTACAGATCAAATCAAATGAAGAAATCATCTGGTTCAGAGTTAGATAATAAGTGAAGTCGAGGTGGATTCTTCCTTAGGTATTGCCTTAATTAATCAGTCTTTCCCAAAAGTAATTTCCCTATTTACACTTTGTCGCTTCTTTAGTTAGTTTAGTTTAGTTTACAACCAAACCCTCTGTATTTTTAGGCTAGATAATAGGAAGAAAGTCATTACTAGTGCTCATAGTTCCTTGGATTCGATATTCTGGTCTTGCCACTGACTATACTACTATTCGGTAGGTGCACTTGCCTTTTATCGTAATATTAGTTGGTTTCCAGGAACGATAAGATTTTATTACTTTATCATCATCACTCGAGATCACGATCAGTTGGTGTATTAGAGGTCTTGTGTTCGAATCCCTATGTTAGCAATGGTGTAATATTTTTGCTCTATTAACTGATAGAGTTCCGGTGGAGTTGGGATTCTAAGTAAGTTGTTTGTTAGTGGGTTAGTGGAGAGAAATTAGGGATATGCTAGCAGTTTTTTCTTCTTTCTCTCTGTTTTCTAAAAATTTTTCCCTTTTGGTGTTTTTCTCTCTGTTTCCACTTTCAACTTTCGGCTTCTTTTTTTCTATTTTGTCAAAATTTTTCCTTCCAAACCGTGGTACGTTGACGTTTTGTTTCCTCTATGCTGTTGTGTAGGTGATATGCTCGCGATATTAAGTGATAAAATTTATAAAAACTAATCACACCAAAAACTAACTAATATCACGATCTTAAAGGCAAGCGCACCTATCGACAGTAGTATAATTTAGCGGCAAGACCGAGTTATCGTACCCAAGGGAACCAAAAGTACTAGTACTTACTTCCTTTCTATTATCTAACCTAAAAATAAAAGAGGTTTGTATGAAACTAATTCTAAAACTAACTAAAGGTGCACAAGAAGTAAATTGGGGAAAACTTTAGGGAAAAGCTGATTGATATGAGCAATACTTAAGGGAGAATCCACCTAGACTTCACTTGTTATTGGTTCTTGAGCTAGACGATTTATTCACTTGACTTGATCTGTAGAGATCCCTAATTTATGCTAAACCCTCCGTCGAGGCGAAGAGCAACTAGGCCTAGGTCGTTAACTAAAATTCCTTTATTAATTAACACCCTAGGTTGCATTAATTCGATCTATGGTTCCCCATATTAGGTTTGACCCTAATCCGGCAGATTTATGTCGCTCTATGTCTAGGGTTGCATGCAACTCCACTTAATTATGGTAGATCTACTCTTATCACAGGGACTTTTGCTTCTCTGTTTTAAGTACATCCGTTTCTTGAATTAATACCTAGGATTATTAACACAAGAATTAAGCACACATAATTAAGAACAACTAAAGTATTTATCATATAACTCAAGAATAAATAATAACAAGATCCGTCTTAGGTTTCATCCCCCTTAAGTATTTGAGGGGTTTAGTTCATAATAAAGAAAGAAAACATCTCAGAAGAATTAAGATAACAAAACATAAAGAAACCGAAAACCCCTGAAGGAATTTAGGGAGATCATCTGTCTTGATGTAGAATTCTGGCTTCTGGGATGAATCAATCGGCTTCCCTTGGAGTAATCCCTTGCTTTCACTTCTTGTGTTGGCAGAAATATGGCACTCTTTCCTGAGAGAAAAGAGTATATCTTTAGAGTTGCCTCCTGGGGTCTTTATATAGAGTTTAGAATGGCTTTCTTAGCCCCTAAGTATCCAAATCCGAGTGAAATTCCTCTTCCTCACGACTAGAACACGCCCGTGTGGTACGCCCGTGTGATTTCGACAAGAGCCCTGTTCGGGACTATTGAGGTGGCACGGTTGTGTGCCCTGGCCGTGCTTGTCGGGGGCTAGACCGTGTGGTCTTCGTGTGGCATGGCCGTGTGATGACCCCTTAGGCCGTGTCGATTACACATTTTGGCCCATTTTCATGGTTTTTGGCCCGTTTTCTATTCTTTTCTCTTCCCTATGCTCTCTTGAGTATAAGATATGGAAAAGAAAGATTAAGAGCACCAATTCTCACAAAATTAATGATAATCCATCCAAAATATAAGCTAAACATGAGGTAAAAATATGTATAATTTATCGTTTATCAAATACCCCCACACTTAAGCCTTTGCTTGTCCTCAAGCAAAATCTCAATCCCTAATTAAGAATCATCCCTCTCAACTTATAATTTTTATCAATAATGTTTCGAACTAATCCACAGGTAATCATACAATGAAAATTCAATCAAAAGAACATTAAAGACTCAATCACTTTAAGTTGAGAATTTTATCATTGAAGACATAAATTTTCTCCCACCTCTTAAGTAATCATCTCTCCATCTTAATTAACAGAAGTTGACATCTTCACTAAGGATTCACTCTATCCACTCGAAGTGTTTAGGGTTCAAAAATTAAGCACTCTCTAGTCAACCTGAAAAGTTATTACCATAGGCTTGCTAGAAAATCAAATCTCCACCACTGTAGATTGTTATGGTACATTGATCAAAAGGTCTTTCAATGGTTGTAATGGGGCTTGGTTAGGGGTGTTGACAAAGGCTACAAAAAAGGGTTAGAATCGAGATTGAACTTGAAAAATTATCTAGCTAGAAAAATCTCTATCACTGGAACATATTTCTCGAGCTAATTCTTAAGATAATATCAATTCTGCCTTGGTAGCCTTAAAATAACTATTTGAACTATTAAAGATTACAACTGAATACATACATTTTTTTTAGAACAATTCAACTAGGATACAATACATTGAATATAACTTTACAATCTGGAAAAGAGAATAAAGCTAGATAATAAGTTCAACTCAAATCTCGAAAAAAATAGGGATCAAAATAATTGAATGGAATTCAACAAAAATGGGTTATGGGTTAATATTAGAGGTAAGTCAAAGAATGGGTTGTTAGGCTCAATGGGGTTTACTAGGGGTTAATTTATGGAGGTAGGCTTTTTTATGGAGTAAGTGGGTTAAATTCTAACTGCCTTTATCATCTCAATATATCAAATCAATGATGTGGTCTTGACATGTATACTCGAAGCAAGTTTTAGAATAAAAAATCAGTATTGACTCACTCAAAGAAATAATAAAAGTGAGCATGAAAGAATGTATGCTCAAAAGGCTCAAAAATCTCACTAGAATTATGGCTTTTGATGTCAATCCTGCGAATTTCAAATCTCAAGATAACACTTAAAATTCAGGAAAATAACTTATGAAAAAAATTGGGTTCTCAAAAATTTCAACTTATCATGCTTGATTCCCTAATGTTTTAAAGTTTGAATAATCAAAATACAAGCACCTATGTCTTAATTCTCACATATCAATAAAAATCATAAATCAATCAGAATGTATTCCTAATAGGATGTTGAAGATAATGCAATTAAGAACAAAACATCATATTTCAGGGTTTTCACAGATAATATAAAGATTTAAAGTAAGTTCCCCCTCCCACACTTAAGATGTACATTGCCCTCAATGGACAAAGATAACATTAGTAGCAACAAAATGACAAGATCATAAGAGAGAGGGAGGTATGAAACTCCTTAAATTTTGGATGGATTTGTGAGACAAATATTGGAATTGGAAGAGCCGACAGTTGTGGCAGGGTGTTCCCTTTTTCGTAGAGATTTGAGCTGTAAAGCTCCTTTGAAACTGTGAAAGTATTTATTAGTCGTGAGAATTTGGATCAATTGAAATTACTCATTAGGGGTTGGCCGTTAGGAAAAAAATAAAATAAAGCAAAATACTAAAAATACTAATATTCAAATAAAGGAAATAAAAGAAAATAAAATAAAACGTAAAAAGGAAAATAAAGTTAGAAGAAAAGGGAAAAATAAATATTAGTGTTCAAAAGTTAGAATAAAGTAAAATAAAGTAAATAAAATAAAAAATAAAGTTACGAGGAATAGATAAATCTAATCCTCAGATGGATCACGCGGTGGTGGAGTGATGCTGAGGTGCTGGCATATTTGCTCTAAGGTGGTGTCGATATAATCAAGGCGCCGAAAGCATTGCTGCTTAAAGTGTGAAAAGCGCTCAGATAAGTCAGCGTGGGCGGCTGCTGCATGAGATGGGCGGCGAGGGGGTGGTGGCTCGGTCGGTGCGTCCTCCTCCGGTGGTGGGACATCGTCAGGAATGTCCTCTGGCTCATCACCCTCCTGAACAAGTCAGAACTGAAGGGGGTGCCTCCTAGCCTCCTCTCGATCATCCTCATATGTAACATAGTCACGATGCCTTGGGGAGACATCTGACCGATCAGGGTGTAGGAGGATGTCTGGGCTGAAGTGTTGAGGAGCCCAAAATACCGGGCCAAGCGTGTGATGTAGGGCCCCATGGATAAGACGCCTCTGCGGTGCCTCTCTGTCTGATGCTGCATGGCGTGCGCGATGAAGTATGCTAGGTCGATGATGTGTCCGTTCGCCATGCACTATAAGAAATAGACGTCGTGAGTGTTGACGACGCATGTGCTCTCCCGTCTACCTGTCAGAGTGTGAGCAAGGAGAGCATGAATGTACCTCAGAGAGGGAACAAGGGCGGTCGCCTTGCTGACGCTGGGGTTATATGTCTGACGCCTCGGGGCTATGTCATTCCAACAATCGACTGGCCTAATATATATGTAGCGAGAAAGGTTAGGGAAGTCCTCGTCTGCTATAAATTGCTTCGTGTAGAGCCCAAATGCTGTGCCGAACTCTGGCACGCTGAGGTGTCGCACGAGTCCTCCCAAACAGAACTAGACCGTCCCTGGATCATCAAATCTGGTCATGACGGTCTGTAGGTGGAATGTGGAGCAAAACTCTAAAATGAGTTCTAAGTAGGTGGGCTCGATAATCTGGAAAAACTGCTCCCATGGCTCGGTCATGAGTAGGGCCCGGACGTCGTCCACTAATTGTATCTGCTCGAGGTCGCCCCAATCTATGCAGCGGCCCGTGGATATGGCGCGGGCTCGAAGTAGTTGATAATGCTCCTCCTACGAGGCATGAGAAAGTGTGATGAATAGGTGTCGAGCCTCGGAGGTGGGCCTCGCTGATGAATTCCCTGGCCCGTTCCGTTTCTTTGAGACGGGGACGGTAGTTTTTCGACCGCGTGATGACGACATAGTATCTAAAATAAAATAATAAGCATTAGTCCTAAAGATTGAAATTAAACTAGATAGATAATAATTACGATGACAATATTCCTAAGAAAACATAAAATGAGGATTAACCTGAATAGTAAAAATTAATCATTTTAAAACTTGTAACAAAACTAAGAAATATGGTTATGTATTTGTACTAAATGTATAAGAAAAATGGCATGCAAATATGAATTTAAGTGGCATACAATAAATGTATTTAAGCGGCATGTAGTCCTAATGTGTTCTATACTATTCTAGACTATTCATTCTAATTTTCCTAATTCCATGTTTGATTTAACATCGAAAAGAAAGTAAAATTAAATAATTAGATAATAAAGAAATTAAATAAAAATAAATAAAGGAGAAAAATGAGAGAATAGAACCAAAAATGATGTTGCACGGTCGTGGGTTGAGGGTGAACGGTCGTGGGGTGGGTTTACACGGGCGTGGGTCGGCTGATTTCGAGGGTGGTGGTGTTTTGAGGGCTGTGGCGGTGCTTATGGTGGTTGGTGGGGGGAGATTTGAGGTTTTGAGGGTTTTTGTGGTTTGAGTCGTGTTTTGCCCGTGTCTTTTGAAATCCGGAGGTTTTGACGCACCTGGTTCGAAGTACACGCTCGTGGGAATGTTTTACACGACCGTGGGAGATCGGTTCTTTGTCACTCACACGGTCGTGTGATGGCATACACGGCCGTGTGCGATCGTGTTCGTGTTTCACACGGTCGTGTGATATGTTCCACAACCGTGTGAAATTTGACAGTGTCTTCCACGGGCTGGGGACACGAGTATGGGGCTTTGTGCAAGCCCGTGTTGATCCTGCAGGGTTGCCACGGCCATGTCGCATGGCCGTGGGGTGTTGTTGGTAGCCCGTGTTGAAGTTGAAAGGTTGCCACGGCCATATCGCACGGCCATGGCTATATATCGGTGGCCTGTGTTTTGGAAAATTTGTGCTCTGTTTATATACGGCCTCGATACACGACCGTGTCTCTGTTTGAAGTGTTCACATGGCTTGGGGCACGCCCATGGGACTGGCCGTGTGGTCCTAAATCTCTGCATTAGGGTTAGTTGATGCATGAAAAATAGTACAATAAAAAATAAACGAAAAATTACTAAGTTAGTGCTCGGGTTGCCTCCCGAGAAGCGCTTATTTAGAGTCTAAGCTCGACTCTGCTTGGATGTATCATGGAGGGATTTCGTGGAGCTGAAGCTCCTCTCTTTTATCGTTAAAATTCTCACATCTATAATGTTTAAGCCTATGACCATTTATCTTGAAAGTATCATAGGTTGGGTGAGTTACCTCAATTGTGCCGTATGGAAAGACTTTCATTACCGTGAAGTAGGGTGTATCACTTGTGTGTTCTTTTGAATTTGAGCTTCATGGATCGTCTTCCCCTAAAATTACCTTATCTCCCACCTTGAGTTGATCTATTTGTCCCTGAGGGTCATCTTGGTGATGCTCCGTTTTGGTGTGGCATATTTTGGGTTTTTCGTGAAAGTTCAGCCACTAATCGAGTTCCTCGATCTGGAGCATTCTCTTTTCTGGTTCATCTCTTGTAGGTGAATTTGCCAGTGTTTGCGTTGTCTTTATGTGGAGTGCGTCCTGCACAAAATTTTGTGTGGTGAGTTTAGTGTTTTTACAGGGACTCAAATCTCTATTCTCGTCTATAGTTTTAATTGAGTTGTGAGCTCATATGGTGACTGTATCATCACCTACTCGTAATTTGAGTTCACCTGTTTCTAAATCAATTTTAGTTCTAGCAGTTGCTAAAAAGGGTCGCCCTAGAATTAAGGGTACATTGCTAGCCCCGTCAATGTCTAAAACAACAAAGTCAACTGGGAATATAAATTTATCGATTTTGACAAGTACATCTTCAATTATTCCCTTAGGTGCCCTAATAGTTTTATCAGCTAGTTGAATGCTCATCTTGGTTTTCTTAGGGGTTCCAAGACCTAGTTGTTTAAACAGGTTATAAGGCATGACGTTTATGCTTGCCCCTAAATCAGCTAAAGCATTTTTTTCTTCTAGGCTACCAAGTAAACAAGGGATAGTAAAACTCCCTGGATCTTTTAGTTTGGTCGGTAGTCTATTTTGTAGAATAGCTGAGCAGACTACATTTATTTCCATATGAGATTTCTCCTCTAGCTTCCGCTTGTTTGTCAAGAGTTCTTTTAAGAATTTAACCGCGTCTGGCATCTGCAAAATTGCTTCAACAAATGGTAAGTTAATGTGTAAATTTTTTAAGAGTTTAAGAAACTTACCGAATTATTCATCTGTGCGGTCTTTCTGTAGCACTCTTGGGTATGGTATACGAGGCTTGTATTCGTTGATGTCTGGCTTGTTGTTGCTTACCTCTACCTTACCTTTACTCACCTTAGGTTCCTCGCATAACTTTGGGTCGTCTTTGGTTAATGCCTCCTTATCTGTTGTATTTATGGTGTAAAGTTGCTCTTTACGATTGGTCTTAGTGTTACTTGGAAGTCCACCTTGTGGTCTTTCTTATATTAACTTGGCGAGTTAACCAATTTGATTCTCAAGGCCTTTGATTGATGCTTGCTGGTTCTTTAATGCTGTTTCAGTGTTCTGAAAGCGGGTTTCTGACATGGCCATGAATTTGGTAAACATCTCTTCAAGGTTGGGCTTTTTCTCCTGTTGCGGCGGTGGCTGCTGAAATCCCTGAGGGGGTTGTTGTCTTTGATTCCCTTAACCTCCCCAAGAAAAATTGGGATGGTTTTGCCAACCTGCATTATATGTGTTACTATATGGATTATTTTGAGATCTAAAATTGTTACCCATATAATTGGCCTACTCGGTTTCTGTGCCATTGGCAGAAGATGAGTAGTCTGGAGTGAACATATTTGCCTGAGTTGTGTTACACTGCATTACTGCTTGTGCCTGCGTAGAACCAACAAAATGATCAAACTTTTTATTTAAAAGTTCTACTTGGTTAGAAAGCATAGTGACAGCATCAATATTATAAACTCCTGCATCTTTCTTCGGCTTTGTCCTCATGACTTACCACTGATAATTATTTAGTGACATCTCTTCAATAAATTCATAAGCTACTTCTGGTGTTTTGTTATTGATTGTTCCTCCTGCAGCTGTATCGATCATCTGTCTCGTCGATGGCTTCAAACTATTGTGAAAGGTTTGAACTTGTAGCCACAAAGGTAGGCCATGATGAGGGCATCTTCTCAAAAGATCTATGTATCTCTCCCAGGCATCATATAGTGTTTCTAAATCCATCTGCACAAAAAAAGAGATATCGTTCCGTAATTTAGCTGTTTTAGCTGGAGGAAAATATTTAAGTAAAAAATTTTCGGTCATCTGTTCCCATGTGGTGATTGAGCCTCGTGGTAAAGAATTTAACCACTGTTTGGCTTTGTTTCTCAAAGAGAATGGAAATAGCCTTAGACGAATGGCATCAGCAGAAACGCCATTAATTTTAAAAGTACCACAAAGTTCCAAAAAATTGGCTATGTGTGAATTGGGATCTTCATCCTGTAAACCATCAAACTGTACCAATTGCTGTATCATCTGAATAGTTTTAGGCTTTAATTCAAAATTATTAGCAGCAATAGTAGGTCTAAGAATGCTAGTTTGGGTACCAGCCAAACTAGGTTTAGCATAATCATACATAGTGCGAGGAGCTTTTTCTTGATTTGCTAGTGGCGCGACGATTGCGGGAGGTGGTGGAACGTTTTGATTTGCTTCCATCTCTTCTGTAGGTTCTGGCCTTTGTTCTTGATCTTGTTCTGGATACTGTAGGCTTCGTCTGATCTCTCTGCGATTTCTGCGGATTGTCGTTTCTAAATCTTCTTCAAAAAGTAATGGTCCTGCTAGGTTGTTTCTAGTCATAAACTAGAAATACCTAAAAGAATAAAAACAAAGAAAAATAATAAAATAAAATAAAAACTGAGAATAGATAAATATGGTAATGGCTAAAGTAATAGAAATCGAGTTTTCTTAATATTCTAGTTCCCCGGCAACGGTGCCAAAAACTTGATATGCTCGCGATATTAAATAATAAAATTTATAAAAACTGATCACAGCAAAAACTAACTAATATCACGATCTTAAAGGCAAGCGCTCCTATCGAACAGTAGTATAGTTTAGCGGCAAGACCGAGTTATCGTACCCAAGGGAACCAAAAGTACTAGTACTCACTTCCTTTCTATTTTCTAACCTAAAAATAAAAGAGGTTTGTATGAAACTAATTCTAAAATTAACTAAAGTGCACAAGAAGTAAATTGGGGAAAACTTTAGGGAAAAGCTGATTGATATGAGCAATACTTAAGGGAGAATCTACCTAGACTTCACTTGTTATTGGTTCTTGAGCTAGACGATTTATTCACTTGACTTGATCCGTAGAGATCCCTAATTTATGCTCAACCCTCCGTCGAGGCCAAGAGCAACTAGGCCTAGGTCGTTAACTAAAGTTCCTTTATTAATTAACACCCTAGGTTGCATTAATTCGATCTATGGTTCCCCATATTAGGTTTGACCCTAATCCGGCAGATTTATGTCGCCCTATGTCTAGGGTTGCATGCAACTCCGCTTAACTATAGTAGATCTACTCTTATCACAGGGACTTTTGTTCCTCTGTTTTAAGCACATCCGTTTCTTGAATTAATACCTAGGATTATTAACACAAGAATTAAGTACACATAATAAAGAACAACTCAAGTATTTATCATATAACTCAAGAATAAATAATAACAAGATCCGTCTTAGGTTTCATCCCCCTCAAGTATTTGAGGGGTTTAGTTCATAATAAAGAAAGAAAACATCTCAGAAGAATTAAGATAACAAAACATAAAGAACCCAAAAACCCCTGAAGGAATTTAGGGAGATCATCTGTCTTGATGTAGAATTCTGGCTTCTGGGATGAATCAATCGGCTTCCCTTGGAGTAATCCCTTGCTTTCACTCCTTGTGTTGGCAGAAATATGGCGCTCTTTCCTGAGAGAAAAGAGTGTATCTTTAGAGTTGCCTCCTAGGGTCTTTATATAGAGTTTAGAATGGCTTTCTTAGCCCCTAAGTATCCAAATCCGAGTGAAATTCCTCTTCCTCACGACTAGAACACGCCCGGGTGCCACGCCCGTGTGATTTCGACAAGAGACCGTGTTCGGGATTGTTGAGGTGGCATGGCCGTGTGCCCTGGCCGTGCTTGTCGGGGGCTGGACCGTGTGGTCTCGTGTGGCACGACCGTGTGCCACGGCCGTGTGATGACCCCTTGGGCCGTGTCAATCACACATTTTGGCCCATTTTCATGGTTTTGGCCCGTTTTCCGTTCTTTTCTCTTCCCTATGCTCTCTTGAGTATAAGATATGAAAAAGAAAGATTAAGAGCACCAATTCTCACAAAATTAATGATAATCCATCCAAAATATAGGCTAAACATAAGGTAAAAATATGTATAATTTATCATTTATCAGTAGGTAAAGGTTTCAATATGTTTTTGAGATAGTTTTATTTATGCGTTAGTTTATGTTAGCATAATCATGGAATTTGATTTTTCGATGATTATTTTGGGTGTAGGAGAAGGCTATGAATAGTGAGTTTTCACACCATTTGCTTGAATGGTAAAAATGATGGTTTTCGTTGCTAGTAATTCTTGAGCATTACTTCGGCATTTGGGTGCTTTTACTTAGGTTTCGAAGGCCTCAGGAGTGTTTTGCATCAAAACCGTAATAGGTGAGTACCTGAAATGTAGAAAACGAGGTTTCGACAAAAGCTAAAAAACTGCACTGTCGATGCCACACGAGCGTATGGCTGCCTATGTGGATGGCCATTTGTAATACATGACCGTGTGATCGACGAGGGCTTGGTCGTGCGCAGGACACAGCCATGTGGTGGATAGTGTGTGGTCATGTGAGCCACACGGGCTAAGCCAAGTAGGGCGTGTTGGCCACATCGACATGTGGGCCCAGACGAGCGTGTGGTTTTTGGGCCAGGCCATGTGGACTATATGGCCAAAGCCTATTTGAGTGTGTAAGCTACACGGGTTAAGCCACACGGTTAGGGGTGAGACAAACTTGATTCGACTCGAAAAAATCGAAAAAATCAAATTTCGAGTTAAACAAATCGGGTTATTCGAGTTATTCGAGTTATTCGAATCAACTTGATTTTTTTTTTGAATTTCGAGTTCGAATCAAGTTGAATTTTCAAATTCGAATAACTCGAATAATTCGAATAAATCAAATATAAAACTATAATATTTTACATTTTTACCTCGAACTCCCAAACCTTTTTACTTTTCCCTCAAAACTTTTACTCCTTCCCACTTCCCCCCAAAACATTTATTCCCCTCCCATTCCAACCCCCATCTACCCAAAATCCATTTCCTACCAAAATTTTACTCTCCTATTTACTTTTCCTCAAAATTTTTACTCCCCAAAACCCTCAAAACATTATATTTTCCCCCAAAACTTTTACTCCCTTAAACTTTTCCCTTAAAACTTTTACTCCCTTTCCATCTCACCCCCCATCTACCCCAAACCCATCCCTCCTCCAAATTTTTTTAATATTTTTCCTCCATAATTTTACTCCCCCTATTTACTTTCCCTCAAACTTTTACTCCCCAAAACTTTTTATTCCCCCCTAAACTTTTACTTCTCACCATTTACTCCCAAATAAAAAATCAAAATTATCGAAAAAACGCTAAACATAAATAGTAATAATTTTATTTATATCTACTATTTATATTATTAAATTAAATTTCACATTTTATATTATTTATATTATTGAATTGTTTAGTCATATTAAATATTTATATTAAAATTGAATTATTAATGATGTGTTAAAATTTTATATTGGTATCAATTTCACATTTTATCTTCAAAATAACTTTTATTAAAAAAATCACATTTTTACATTTAATATATTCGTGTTAAAATACATAGTGACAAGAATCTAAAGATAATTGAAACAACTAAGTAAGCAAAAAAACTTTATTATGAGGTGATGAAAGTTATTAGAAAATTTGATTATGGTGGACAAATTTTATTACGATGGGTGACAGTGGTTACAATGACCCAAAATTATTTTTCAAAATTTAACTTGAACAAATACATTCCATTCGATTCAATTTGAATTCCATTTCACTCGATTTTATTCGAAAAAATTTCAAATCAAATAAGGATAATAAAATATGATTTGTCACCTCGATTAACTCGAAATATTTTCATTCGATTCGATTCAATTCGATTGAACGCTCATCGTTATACACGGGCGTGTGGGCCCATTAATCTGAAATATTCCCTAGGGTCACACGGGTCATTCCGATCAACTATGGGCTTATTGTGGGGTTGGTAAGGGCTAACAAAACCCTAAAACTATGTGATCTGATAGTCTAAAATCTGTTCCGAGTATGATACTATTATGCATGTCTGGTTATCATACTAGATGTATATTTTTTATCTATATATAAGCATGCTGAGCATGCTAAATCTAATATTTCTGTATCTGTTATCTGTATCTAATTTGGGGTGGGATTTATTTATGAGAAGGAAGTGTTCTATATGGCGGTCATCGCCTTTATTCTGGCAGATTGGTTGCACATTATCTGGCATATGTCTAAATGGCACGAATGGTGTGTAAGGATGGGTGTGTATTTTTAACCCTACATGGTGTGTTGGGATGGTCGGAGTTGGTGTATAGAGGATGGGGGTAGGATTCTGTGTACCTCATTTCTACATTTGATTCTGTTATTTGTATCTGAGACGGGCACAAGCTCGATTCTATATTTGATTGTATGTGATGTTTCTGTATGTTTGCTTGTCTATTTCTATTGGGTTACACACCAAGTTTATGTAAACTCACCTCTATTTCTCTGTTCTGTTCAAGTAATCCACAGACTTAGACGGATCGGTGCAGTGGAGTCTTGCGGTGACCACTAGTCTATGAACTAAATTTTAATTAAAGGTTTTATTTTCTTAACTATTATTTTTGGGAGTTTTGTATTAATTGGACTCTTCGGACTGTTGATTTAATTTTTGGAATTTGGATTTTTGTTTAATATTTTATTTGGACAACTCACTAAAAACACGATTTTTATTAAAAAAGGTTTTTCTAAAAATACGAACTACGCTTTCAAAGATAACGGTTTTAAGACTTCTGCAGTAAATTACATTTTGACTAATAAATGAATATGAATTGCAAAACATGAATGATTTGAAGAGACGACTTTATTTTCCAAACCCTATCCTGTGACACATTCGGATTCGGTCATAACACCTAGGCCGGGTTTGGGGTGTTACAATCTTTAATGGCAAGATGCAAAGTTTTTACTGGAAGTTTCTTTTATTTAATGTTTCATATATGATTATTATTTTTCATTCTTCGTTCATTATACAATATCATTGTTTTAATTAACTTATTTTACTTTTTTTTCTTAAGGATGGTGAAAGATTTGATACTGTTATCTATATGAAATTGAGAAGTAAGATTCACTCTCAAAGTTTGCTTTTTGATATTTACTTGGGGATGATCTCTTTTTCTTCATTACAAAGGATGTTTATAATCACTACTTCTCATCCATGGTAACGTAAATTAATCTAATCAACTTCTTTTGAAATTTGATTTGATTTCTATTAAAAAGTTCAATTTATATAATTCACTATTCGTATCTCTTTGAATTTATAAAACCCTTTAGGAATCTAGTTATTGGGATTTTTATGTGGAGATAAATATTTTTAATAGAATTTATTGGTTTAATTTTGATTTTGATTAAGATTAAGATATATGATTATTGAAGAATGTGAGTAAAAATACTTACTTGTCATGAACTTTGGGATATTCACCCTTTCTGTGATAATTTCATATCATTGTAAAATTTGAGATGAAATTATGTCATAAGATGTGGAGGTTAGGAAATGTTTATGTTTAAACTTTTATAGTTGTAAAGTTATTTTAATTTGACATTACAATATTTTGCATTTTGTTGTGGTATGATATATAAAATATATATTATCTAACCACAATGATTTATTAGTAACATGAATTTATCATTTGTTATGTTTGATATATGTTTTATTTATACTTATTCATTTTATTTTTATATAAAGAAGTCAAATTTTAGAAGATTAGAAATTCTTTTTATGACTCATGTTAAAAAGAATTGCAAAACTGTATATTATTTAAAATAAATTAAGCATTCATTAAGATTATACAATAAAATGATTATATCTCCTAAAGAGTTAATATTGCATCAAACTGTAAAAAGCTGTAACACCCCAAACCCGGCCTAGAAGTTTAGACCGGATCTGGGACACTACATCGATCACCGAAGTGATCGTAGAAAAAATTTACAATCCCTATCCCTTTACAAGTTAAGAGCATTTACTCATTATTAAGTAAAAACTAAATCATTGTAGTGAAATTTAAAACTCAAATAGAATTACAATTATTGGAGAAATCAAGCAGAAACTAGTACCATAGTGTTTATAAATTCTAACAGTTCTAAAACCGAATAGTAGTTTCAACTGAGAACACAAACTTAGAATTTATTTCCACCAAGACTGTCCGAGACCTTCGCGTACTGAGTCTGTCAACAGAATCCAGAACTATACCTAAAAGGGGAAACCGAAGAGGGGGTGAGCTACTCGAGCTCAGTGTGAGATCCAACCAGTTAAACTACAGATATGGAACCAGGGAACTAGAGCAGTTCAGAAGCAGAACATACTTACAGACTGATGACAATTAAGCGAATTCCCCCAAAATCAAACACACACTATATGTACTTTTCAGTCATATGGGTCAATCAGACACACACAGTCTCATGTACCATTCAGGCATAGTAGCAGTAGTTCTCAAACAGTCACAGTAACTATCTAGTCAGACAGTCGTATTAAAAGTCTACAAAATTCTCAAAGGCACAAGTGCCTTTCAGTCGAACAGTCAATATGATGCATATGAATGCAATTGAGTTAAGAAAAACCCACACATCTAGCCAAGACACCTCTCCATCCCACATCACTCCTTATAAGAGCTTTAAGCTCGTCCCACCAATCACTCTACTCAGGACCTCGTAAGGCGCATCCAACCCTGTACTCCAACTGATGTCATCTTAGGTTGCCCGGCAATGATGGCTATCAGGATTGTCCACGACCCTCTGGGTATTAAGACTACCCTCGACCCTCTGGGTACTGGGGCTAACAGTGTGCAGATAAACTGTTAGTCACGTATATTACACAGCAAAGCTAGCGTATAAGCAGTACTGTGCAATGCGGTAAACCGTAATACAGTCATGTAATATGTACTGCTAGATCAGATAGTGGTACGTAACGTAGCTAACGTACATGCAGTACAGTACAATGCGGTAATCCGCTATACCAATAAGTTGCAGTAAGACTGCCAGATCAATCAATGATACGCAGCAATGCTGACGTATGTACTGTATAATGCCATGCAATAAACCGCAGTACAGGCATGCAGTTGAACTGCTAGATCAGATAGTGGTACGTAGAGTAGCCAACGTACATACAGTGCAGTGCAATGCAGTAATTCGCTATATTGTTATGATGTCATCTTGAGTTGCCCGGTAATGATGACCATCCGCATTGTCCACGACCCTCAAGGTATTGGGACCGCACACGACCCTCTGGGTATTAGGGGCTAACAATCAGTAGATCAACTACCAGTTCAGTTAATCTTAATCTACCAGTTCAGTTAATCTTAATCTTTCTTCTCTTCAAAATCCCACCCAAAAACAGTATATGCACATGTATGTATGTAGTCAAATATACATAATTAGAATATCAGTTTCGAATAATTAATCAGAAGCAGACACTCATAGCCAATCAATCAGTTACAGAATCAGTTTTGAGTACACTCGCTACTTGAACTCAGTAACAATTACAAAATAAGCTTGCATATCAATGACACGTATTCAAACAGTCAAATAAAACTAGTTACACACACACTTACCCAGCTAACTGGGTTCAGAATCAACCATGTCACATAACCAATCACAATTAACACCTTATCCAAACTCAGATAAGAGTCGTAAATACCCTCACTAGTGCTTAACCAAGGGTTTGTTCATATAAAGCAGCAATTACAAGTATATTTTCCAAAAAAAAAAATATTTGGCCCACACGCCCGTCTGCCTCGGTCGTGTGGGACATTGTAAGCCGTGTGGGGGATCCAAATGCCCATATGAAGGGTAGCACACGGCCGTGTGGTAGAGGCACATGCCTGCGTGAAGCAGGAAGACGACCGTGTGACCAAGCCATATAACTCATTGTCTAATTCTATTAAAACAACGTGCAGGCCAGACACGGCCGTGTGAGGGTCTCACACGCAAGTGTGCCCACCAGACACGGCCATGTGTTCTAAAACACACACCCGTGTGAGGGTCTCACACGCCTGTGTGCCCACCAGACACTGTCGTGTGTTTCAAAACACACTCCCATGTTGGATCCCTAATTCCCAAATCAGCCACACGGCTGTGTGGCCAAGCCTGTGACCCTAAAACTCTGAATCGCTAAAACTCTAAATCCCTTTTTTCCCTAAACTCATACACTCGTGTGCATGAGGGACATGGCTGTGAGAATTCTGAAAAAATCCCTAAATCAGTCACACGGCCGTGTGGCACCCAATTTGACACGGAACCCTAGTTCCCAAATCCACACAACAGTGTGTCTCGACACACGCCCATGTGGCCATTGGAGAGGTCACTAAACCACCCTAAATTAGCCTTGAAACCACCATTTAAGCCACCATAACAGTCCCTAACCTTTGCCCTATCAAAATACATCAGAAAATAGCGATTTCCCTTCACTTCCATCGTCTAAAAACCTAAAACTGATGGGTTAGCACACACTCAAGAAAAGCCGCACATTTTCATGCAAAATTAAAAGAGAAAGCAGAATAGACTGAGTTGATTCCCACACCTATTTTGACAGTGAAGGAGACGACAGAGGAGCGAAAATTCTCAAGCCAACCAGTGAAACCGTTCTCAGAGGATAATTTAAAAAAACCAGAGAACCAAGAAGAAGGGAGGAAGAGGAGAGGAAAGAACGTGAAAAGGGAAAACCCAAAATAAAAAATAATAAAAATAAAAATAATCACATGCTAAAATAAATAAAAATAAAATTAAATAACTATTTTCCCTTAAACAAAACTACTAACTATAAGTATACAAAATAAATCGTCCAAAATGCACACATTAGGACTCGAACCCACAACCAAGAGGTTCACTAACAGTCACACAACCACCCGACCAATTGGCCCATTCTGTTACTAAATCGCACAAGTAATCACTTATGTGCAGCCTCCTCGCTGTCCCTATGCTCCAATACTTAGAACTTCTAGGCCTAAAATTCGAGGCGTTACAAAAGCTCTTTAAGAGCTAATTTTTTTATTTCCTTATGATGCAAAATTTTGTAAAATATAATATTTTTTTTTAGATCAAGAAGATATATGTTGAATAAAACATTCATGTGTTTTACATTAAAACCACATATATAAATAACATGAGATACTCATGTATTTGTGTTATATATATTCCCCGAAGGAATACATTACACTATATGATTAAAATATCTAATGTGTTCCTGCAATAGCAATATTGTGAAAATCACTTTAATAGTATTTTCAAATGATCTCATACCTTCTAGTGGATAAGCAAAATGATAAGTTACTAATGAAAAACTATGAAATTCTTCCCACTAGTTTTACTTTATTCCCTAAAGTGAATGTAGCAGTGCATAACAATTATGAAAAATGAAAATATAGAGATCATGATTGTTGTTGTAAATGAGGATGTGATTGGAGACTAATCATGACAACATGAATAGATAGATTTTGATTTGAAATCCACGCATGTTTTGCGATGGTGATTATGAAATAAAGAATCAATGGAGACATTTAGAAGTCTATCCCACTAGATTTATTACATTCCTTGAAGTGAATATAAACATAAAAAAATAAAATATATAATCATGGACAACTAAAAGTGGAAACATAATAATAAATAAAAGAACAATGAGAGTTCTCAAGATAACTTTTCAAAGGGTAAAGATAACTTATGTTATCAATGTGATATGAAATATTATTGGCCACATATGTGGCATATGCCTAAATATTTTGTTGCTGTTAATATTCTTTGAGGAATGATATGAGAATGTAGTAATAAATTCTATCATTATAGATAGAAAGTATTTATCTTATTTGGTACTAAAACAAACAAATATTATTCTTATATTTGATAGTACAAAATTAGTCTAAAGCTCTGAAAGAGCTAATATATTAATATCTTGTGATGGTTAATCTATTGGTTTTAAAAGATATTTATAATTGATCTTATATTGAGATTGTGAATGAGGAAAATATTATATTTCATATGAATCACTATTGCTATAAATATCTATTTTGAAAGGATGAAAAAGAGAGGATTGAGTTATTAATTTATATTTATTTTATAATCTTTGTGATCTTCTTTTTTCATCATCCCCATTAAGGGTTGGAAGTAAAATATTTGACTGTAAAAGATCTATATATGAGCAATAAAATATGATAATTTTATCTAAAGCTCGTTATGGTTGGTTCGAACTAAAGTTGCAATTTTTTTTTAGATATTTGAAAATTTTGGCATATTCCCTAAAGCAAATATTGCATATAATTGTTTGGAAATTATATCTATTTTGTTGACTTAGTGACATTATAATATTCACATTGATTTAGACATTTCCAGTAGTAAATGTCACAATAGCACTTATTTGTGGATACAAAGTAAAAGAAATGATAGTAAAATTATTATTTTGTTACAATTTAGTATAATTGAAACACATGTTAAAGTAAACTAGAAGTTTATTAATACAAATACATTTACTATTTGGCGTGACCAGTTAGACCATCTTAGATCATATATGATGCGAAAAGTAATTGAGAATTTATATGGACATTCATTAAAGAACCAAAAAATTCTTTAATTTAAAAAAAAAAATTCTCATTTGTTGTTTGTTCTCAATGAAAATTGATTCTTAGAAACTCACTAGCTAAAGTTAATATTTAATGTCTTGTATGTTTGAAATGATTATGGGCCCATTTATCCACCATATGGATGATTTTAATATTATATAATTTTGGTAGATGCATCTACAAAATAATCACATATGTGTTATCAATTTGCAGTCTGTCATTCGCAAGATTGCTTGCTTAAATAATTAATTTCAGATCATGCAATTAAGACAATTCATCTTGCTAATACTGATGAGTTTATATTGTAGTCTTTTATTGATTGAATTTGAAAAACTTTTGTAAAGTTTATCATTTATGCGCGTAATGATTTAGAGAAATTATTGATTAAACACATCTGATTAATGTCTAAACCATTACTTATGACAACTAAAACTTCCTATTTCAGCATAAGATTATGTTGATTTACGTGTTGTATGCATCAAGCCAATAAGTTATAAATACTTTCCATTACAATTGGTTTTTGATCCAGAGCTAAATATTTCTCATCTTTAAATTTTTGTATGTGCGTATATGTTCCAATTGCACCACCACAACGCATAAAGATGAGTGATGTAACACCCCTATACCTATTCGACCCAAGAACCTGATATAGGAATATTACATTTGGTGCCAAAGTGATTTTGGCCAATCACTAATATATTTGAACTTTAAAAATAAATTTTAATAATTTATATTTTAGTCCCTACTACTTGAAACACACTTGATTTTCCTAAGTACATGCTATTCTATTCCAAAATTTTGTAACATACCCTCTTGACACTTGGAGATGTGATGAGATGGATGTCCACAACTTCAATGATAGCTCTTTAAAATTACTGCACCTAATTTGTGCACGGAAAATAAAACCGTACACTGAGTAAAAACTCAGTGGTATTCCTACAATCCGAATATTTAAAAACAATTTAATATAATATAATAGGAAAATTAAATTATAGGGACATGTTTATGTCTAGTATCATAACTATCATTTTCATTTATTAAACAATATCCTAATTCACACAATTACTATATAAATGGTCATTCACATATCAAACCATATTTATTCGTATAATGGCATTAGTCATACAATACTCAATTCATAAATACAACATTATATACCATACTCAATTATCACATAAATCATAATTTCTCACACATTCATTTATAACTTATTCAATATTTATCATTTGCTATCCTAGATAGCTTTTCACAATATGAACACAAATAAGTTGAACAATGGTACCATCTATTCCATATTCAATTCATGAGTACTTTACTCATATATTCCATGTATTTACAACACATTTCACATTTTATTTTCAATTCACTATATCAATTTAATTTCTAATATTCTTCATTTTGATTTACATATCATTTCATATTCACGATCATTCAATATCATTCAATTTGCTAATTCATTTATTTACCCCTATTAACATGACTCGGACTCAGATGGATACACGGATCCAACCAAGCACATCAGTACAGCACATTGTGCTTAATAAATATTGCCGAAGCAAATGGTACTCAATACCTAATGAATATATCAGAAGCAATAATACGACACCCATGGTACCTAATACGACACATATAGTGCCTAATCGACTCGAAGTCGAATATCCTTGAACACTTCCAATCCTACGGCATGCCAATTATACCCGACTAGTTAATAGGGTTTCCGATTCACTTTCAAAACAATCATTATTCACCATTCACATTCAGTTTCACTCAATATTCATATCAATTTCACTTCAATCAAATTCATACCAAGCACAAATTCTCATATTTTCAATTCAATATCACAATAACTCATTTAATTCAATACAATCAGTTTCAATTTCCAATCAATATATATATCTATCAATTCAATCCATTTCAATCAATTATCAAATATCAATTACTCGCCTCAACAATTACCATATACATTAAATAAAAATTATAACAATTAATAACTAGATTCAGATTATAGAAATACAAACCGTAATTTCCGAGCTACTACTAGTTAACTTTATCTTTTCCTTTCTTAGTCGAGGTCTCCAGCTCCACGTTTGCTACGAAAATTAAACAATTAAAAACTATCAATACAACACAATTTCACTTTGAATATTTCAATTTTTATTCAACTTTTGCCTAATTTCCAATTTAGTCCCTAAACCGAGACTAACTTTATTTCTTCACAACTAATCTTATATTTTCATAAAAATTCTACTTTCAACTAAATTTAACTCCCTAATTTCACTTAAATCCGTAAATTTTGAAATTTTCACAATTACTCCAGTTTTTACAATTTCTACAATTTAGTCTCTTAGCTAGTTAATCAAATTAACTAATTTTTCTCAATTAATACTTTATCCAAATATTCTAGGCTATCATATAGTCCTTAATAAAACGAAAATTTAATACCAAACCCTAATATTTTAACTATTTTCACAATTTGATACTAACATTAATATTTCTTTATAATATCATCATACATCAAAATTAAAGCTCTAAACCCACTTGATATTAATAATTTCTTTCAATATATTAATTTAGACAATAAAACGGTTCATTTCATGCCATTTGGTCGTTTTTGGCATTTTTACAAAATTACCTCTAAAGTTTTACTTTTATTAAATTTAGTCCTTAAGCTTAATACTTGCAAATTAGCCATTTTCAATGTAATCCTTCCTAGCTAAATATTCATATATATTTTCCTCCTCCTCTCCATTCCACATCTTCAATATATATATATATATATATATATAATTCTACTATTTACATATATGTTCATTCAAAGTTGTCCACTTGAGTCATTGCAACTAAATTATTTATATCTTGAGCTATAGAATTCCAAATTAAGATCCGCTTGATTTTTTGAAACTAGACTCAAATATTTTTCTACCATAAAATTTTCAGAATTTATTGTTTAGCCAATACGTACAGTAAAATCTTCAAATTTATCCCTATTCTGTTGTTTGGCAGCTTCAACCTTTCCTTACTAAAAATCATTTATCTCTTAGTACAGAATTTGGATGATGTTTCTGCTTGATTCTCTTGAAAATAGACTCATTGATGATTTAAACATATAAATTTAAGCCCCTAATTATTTTTTAAAATTTTTTATGATTTTCCAAAGTCAGAATAAGGGAACCGAAATCATTCTGACCTTATCTCATAAAATTTATTATATCTCATGGTTTACAATTCCATTGCTTACACCATTTCTTCTATGAGAAACTAAACTCAATAAGATTTAATTTCATATTTTATTCAACCTCTAATTCGATTTCCACAATTTTTGGTGATTTTTCAAATTTAGTCTACTGCTGCTGTCCAAAACTATTTTAGTGCAAAGTGTTAATTTCAAAGTTTATAACACCCTTATTTCCTTTCTCTACAATATTTCACTTCACTTTCTCTTATTTCCGTTCACTAATATATCAAGAACATATACCCTTATATAAGAAAACTCTACTTTAACATCATTTCCATGCTTTTTCAATAATATCAAACTTAAAAATATATTGAAATCTTGATGTTCTTACCTTGTCTTATTGATTTCAATCTTTAACTTGATTTTCCCTCTCCTCCAGCTTTTATTTCTTGAATCTAACTTGATATTCTAGCTCCCCATAGTCTCCTTATTACTTCTCTCTCTTGGTAACCATAGAAATTCTTTTAATTTCTAGGTGAAAATGGTGAATTTTTGGTGGAAGGACTAAATTATAAAGAAAGCAAAACTTTCTTTCTTTCTCTCTTCTTCTCATGTTGGTGCATGCATGGAAAGATGAAGAGAATTCTTCATCTTTCCTTCCTTATATACTAAATAAATAATAATAAATTAATAATAAATATCTTATTAAAATATTAATAAAATAATATTTATCTAATTAATTAATTTAAAATATCATAAACATAATCGTTACATTCTAGAATTCTCTCTCTTACTCATTGACCATTTTGCCCTTATGATCTTTTAAAATTCAATCCTTAAGTCATCACTTAATTTTGTAAAATTGCAATTTAGTCCCTCATAATTCTTCTCCTATTCAATTTGGTCCTAATTCATCCATTTTCCTTAGTTTCTAGATCATTCCACCCATAAAATATTTGCACTATTGGTCCTTCAAATTTTTCATATTTAGACTTTAAACCCCTCAATTTTTAAGTATTTACTCTTAGGCAACAAAACTTTTTTCACTTTCGCAATTTAATCCTTTCATGAATTAATATGTCATAATATACTTCTCAATGTTGACATAACTCAAAATTTCCCCTGTTTGTTACTTTATTTATTTATTTTACTATATCAAGATGCTTAGTTTCTTACTGTAGAAAATTTCGGGGTAATGCTAGTGAATCCTTAAAGAAAGTTGGGAATATATATTAATTAAAAGTTTCTTTATATTATTAGATGTTTTGAATCCATTTGAGATTCAATTATGACATGATTTGTGATTACAATTTTGATTCAACGGTTTTCCCGACATTAGGGGGAGAGAAATAATAACTTGTAATGAATTAAGGGGAGAGTAATTTGAAGCAGAAGTTCAATAAGGATAACTCATTACAAGTTAATTGTTAGATGTATTTACAAATATAATAAGAATAACCAAGTGTTATATACCATCTAATATTTTAATTTGAATCAAAGTCTCAGTAGGACAATCAGTTAGAATAAATAATAAATTGATCGGTTCCAAAGATGAAAATTTTTCTAGATGGTCATATAGTTGAGGCGGGTGCTCTAGAAGATACCCAAGACATAACTAATAAGTAAAACTTCAAAAGAGATTCATGTACCTGAAATTAAATTTTAAAATAATGAAAATAAGAGATCTCGATAAGTTATGTCAATTCGAGAAAATGTAGAATCAAATAATAAAAGTGGTCGACAATAATTTTGAATGCAAAATTATTATTGAAATAATGAGATGAAAAGAGGATCTTAAATAAATCTATTGAGAAATATAGATATGGAATAAATTGATCAAAATAGAAAGACACAACTCAAGTAAAATTAAATTCGTGGAGTTTTTAGACCAGTAATCCAAATATCTAAAGGTATATAGCCAGTGAGGGTGCAATTGAAGTAGTTTTGCAAAAGCAAAATAAAAACATGAAGTTTTTTGCTATGTCCTAGCATTGATTATGAAAAGATATAATATTATTTTGTGATGGATGCTGTAACGCCCCAACCTTTTATTCTTGCTTTTGTAAAATTTGACATAAATGTGTATCTGCTTCAGTGGTTCAGTGTTCCAGGTGTGTGTGTGTGAGGTCTCAAGTTCACACCTTACCTTTAGCTAAATTTTGTTATTTTTCTGATCTAAGCTTTACACTTGATGAACGAGCTTATACTTAATTGTCTGTAAATCCATATCAGAATGAGCCTGTTGGTTCAAGTGGAAAGGGAGTTGGAGAGTAGGAGGTCCTGTGTTCAAAACCCTATATGAGCAAGTATGTTATATTTTTACTCCGATTGTCTGAGAGTGTTTGGGTGAAATTAGAATTCTGGAGTGGTTGTGATTTAGTGGGAATTAGTGGGTGAAGGTTGGAGTGATAATAGCTAAATTATTTGATTTTATTTTTATTTTGTTTACTCACTCTCTCTCTTGCCGAAATTTCTATTTAGCTTTTATGTTTTCTAAAATTTTCAAGTTTCGTCCTACCTCTCTTCTCCATCTTTTTCCATCTCTCTTTTCGTTTGGTTAGGGTTCTTTTACTCATGCATTATTCGATCATTTTTGTGGAAAAGGAATTTGTTCTGCTATTGGGAATTCTGTAAGTAGCTTTATTTTGTTAGTCTCGTTATGGTCCCATAAATTTCTGCTGCGGAAAGTGCACTATAATTATAGGAATGGTGGATTAATTTTTAGTGTTGTTAATCGGTCTAGAGAGATCACAAGAAGCATTTAATTCTTTAACGATTTAAACATTGAGAAGCATCGTTCGTCTAAGGTGAGCACCTCGATTTTAAGGGTGCTTAGTTTTGTGTTCGTTTCGGTTTTGACTTGGTATTCTGTATCAATTTTAGGTTTTGGTGATCTTGGAATTGCATTTGTTATGAAATCGTATCAGGTGTGTACTTGAAACTCAAAAAAACGAGAATTAGCGAAAGCTAAAAAAAGAATCTTTCGATGCCACACGGGCATGTGGTGGCCTGTGTGGTAAGCCGTGTGAGATGACACGACCGTGTGATCGATGAAGGTCAAGCCGTACCCAAGATACAGCTCTTTGGTGGCTAGAGTGTGGCTATGTAAGCCACACGGGCTAGACCAAATTAGGCATGTGGGCCACACTGGCCCGTGTGACCCACACGGGTAGTCCACATGGGCGTGTGGATTTCTTGGCCAGGCCGTGTGATTCACATGGCAAGGCCAATTTGGGTGTGTGGGCCATACAGGCGTGTGAGCCCATACAGGCATGTGGGCCTAAAATTCTGAATTTTTCCCTAGGGTTGCACGGGTCATCCCAAACGACCGTGGGCCTACTGTAGGGTCGGTAAGGGCTAATTAAACCCTAATCTGTACATTTGATTGTCTGGTGCGCTGGTCTGGATAAGATAACTGTATGCATGGTTGATTATTCTATTATTTGTAATTACATCTAATGAGCATGTATAATGTGTTATTTTTAATATTATATTTATGCATCTGTTATTTGAGGTGGGATGTTGTATACGGAGGAAGTGTTCTAAAAGGTAACTTTTTACCTATATTCTGGCAGCATGGCTGCACTCTACCTGTTATGTGCCGCATCAGTAGAATATGGTGTGTACGGTTGGATGCGTGTTGTTAAACCTCTGATGGTGTGTTAGGATGGTCGGAGATGGTGTGTAGAGGATGGGGGTAGGATTCTGATTTCTGATTCTGTATTTGATTTTGATTTCTAATTTTATATCTAATTCTGATCTTTGATTCTATATCTGATTCTGTATCTGAAATGGGCTTAGGCCTAGATCTATATCTGACTGGTATTAATAATCTGTATGTGTGCATGCTTAATTCTGTTAGGTTACACACTGAGTTTACGTAAACTCACCCCTTTTGTCTGTTCTGTACAGGTAATCCACAGACCTAGGCGGATCGGTGCAGCGGAGGACTCGACGGTGACCACTCGTCTTTATATTGTTATTTTTGATTTATGGTTTTATTTAAGTTTGGCTTTAATTTTGAGAGTTCGTAATTTCTTGGACTCTCTGGACTTTTTATAACTGTTTAATTTGGTTTATACTTGATTATTAATTTTGTGACAGCTTTACTTATAACATGGTTTTCTAAAAATTGCGAACAGTTTTCCTGAAACACAACGTATTTCCTAAGCTTCCACTAAGAGATATGTTTTGGGGAAAATCGATTAATTAAATTGATGTTTTGAAATAGATAAAAGCAAATGAGAGTTAGTAAACTAAAAAAGGGTTTTATTGTTTTCAAAATCCATTCCGTGTGACACCACCGGAGTCGACCGTAACGTCTAGGTTGAATTTGAGGTGTTACAAATGCAATAACATTTATATATATATTATTAAATTGACAATTCATAAAAGATTTAACTTGCTTCTAATGGTTATTGTTACAACCTTTTATGAATCACTATATAGTAAAGTTTACATTATAGTAAAGTTTACATTAACTCCTTGAAGGATTTAGAATGCTAGAAGCATATTGAAATTCTTGAGAAATTGTTCATTTATATGAATTGAAATAATTTGAACATATGTGATAAATTTTACTTAGTGAATAGTAGTTGAATGAGGATTATAAAATGATCTAAAATACCTATTTGTGTTTTTATAAAAGAATCATTATTAATGTTTGTTATAGTTATTGTTGAATCTCTTGAAGAGATCAAAATATATTTCCCCAAATTTCCCTCACTCATGATTTTTAAAAGAATGGTAATATAAATACTTAGCAAATACATTCAAATAGTAAATTGAAAAACTAGTATTCAAGATTGAATACGTAGAATATGAGAAGATATGTGATGTTTTCATAAGGGGAAGCAAATATGCGTTGCACTCTTTTTCCCTTAATCGAGGTTTTGTCCTATTAGGTTTTCCTGGTAAGGTTTTTAATGAGGTAGCATATGATGCGTATTATAGATTGTGTACTATTTTTCCTTCATTAGGTTTTTATGTCATAGGGTTTTTCCTAATAAGGTTTTAACGAGGCACATTATCTACCAATGGACATCCAAGAGGGAGTGTTATGAATATCTTATTAAGTGGATGTCCATCATGTTCAAGATAAAGTTTTAATTTACTTTAAATTCTAATAGTTATTAGAATTAGATCTCTACCTCTTTTATACTTCGTATGCATATAAATAGAGACTTTAATGAAGCATTGTAATCAACCCTTTGATCAATAAAGTACATTCTCTATTGCTTTTATATTTTCTTTGTTCTTTATTCTCACCATCTCTCTTTATTTTATAACAATATTTGAATTTTGGGATAAATATTTTAAAATATGAGCATTAGGTTTATAAATTTAATAAAGAAGATAAAAAAATTATTCAATTGTCAATATAATATAATAATGAACAGTAAAAGATATTTTCATTAATTCATATAATATCTTATAATAATAAATTTTACATACAATAAACACTTTAATTATTTTATATAAACTAACTTTATTAAATATATATATATAATTTATGATTTTTATAAGGAAAATTTGAATTGTGTTGTCACTGTATAAAAGTAATATATTTAAAATGAAAATATTTGTAATTTATAAAATTTAAAATTATTTGAATATGTAAGAGCCTTCCTAACTTGATATGAGCTCGAATTCGAAAAAGTTTGATCCCAAAAAAAAATTCGAGTTCAAAAGGACCTGATCTCGAGAAAACCCAAGTGTGTAGTAAACCTAAGCCCGAGTTAACCTAGGCCCGTCTGTTTGTTAACTCTACTTAATCCCTCATGAAATCCCACTAGAGTACACCAAACATTATAATGACATCGTTCCAATATCTTCATTGGAGCTTGTCACTCCTTTTTTTAGACCCACCACCGTTTCTAACAACCTTGACTTTAAATTCGGGTTTTTCAATTGCAAAGTCTCCATTTTTTCTCAATCAAATATAGTCGTCAATGTGTCTAAAGAGGCTACGTTTAATGCTCAGTTTTCTCACAATACCTTTAGTACTAATAAAACTCAAATCTATAAGTTCAAGGAAATCTTGTTTTACAAATTCCAAAGTCATTTTCCTTTCCTTCTTCTTTCTCTTCAAATGGTGGTATCTTAAACCCCCATTGTGACTTATGACGATAGTTCTAGATTAAGGGATCTAAAATCCTAGCCATCAGAAGAGGAGCACTGAGTTAGCTTAATTACTCAACTAATTTCAATGTTTTTGCTGTTGAAAAAATATGGTTAAGAAATTGGTTTACAATTATAGCAGAAGTTCAAAATTTTCAAACGAGCCAGTTTGTGATATTTATAGCAATATTTTTTTACCGAAAAATACATGTGCTTTGTATAGACGGATTCGAGTCGATCCTAGCTTTCAACTCAACAACCTTCTCTGCTATCCTCGTACCATGAATTGCATTAAGTGTAGATTAGAGCAACACGAAGCAAACAGATAATAAGAAATGATATTATTACTTTCAATAGGAAGTTATCCTGTCAATAGAAACTGATAAAGATTGTAATTCTTTAAAAAATAGATTTTGTTCTAAGTAAATAAATTACCATTATTTTTGATAAACCATAATGGTAACATATTTTTAACCCATACTTGGCATATTTTTGAATGATTCTCCTTACAATTTAATGAATTTGATGCTCCTAATCCTTTAATTTCATGCTTTATACTTAGGTGAGCATTGGAAAGTGAAAAGAGCAAGAAACGGGCCAAAAACGGACAAAATAGGCCAAAATCAGTATTCAACACGGTCTGGATAACTCCACACAGGTAAACCACACGCCCGTGTGTCACAGCCATGTTGACCTAAAACCAAGTCAGTATTGCACACGGCCTGAGCGCCTTCACACGGGCTGGTTACATGCCTGTGTCCCTGTCAAGCCTTGATTCAAATTCACGCAGAAAAAGCTAATTTTTGGGTATTCTGGGCATTCCAAAGTCTATAAAAGCACCCTAGGAGAGGATTAAAAGGGACACACAGAGTAGAAAGCAAGGAATTACTCGAAGAACACCGATTGATTCATCTTAGGAGCAGGATTTCCATCAAGACTGAAGATTTCCCTTCAATTTCCTTCAGGGGTTTTTGGGTTTTCTTTATGTTTTGTTGTTTTCCCAATTTTGAGATGTTCTCTTTTATAATTATGAACTAAATTCCCTAAATACCTGAGGGGGATGAAACCTAAGACGGATCTTGTTATTAATTTCTGAATTATATGATAAATATTTGATTTATTCTTAATTGTGTTATTAATTCTTGTGTTAATATTTCAAGATATTAGTTCAAGCCGAATGTGTCTATTCAGCGGAGCAAAAGTCCCTGTTTAAGAGTAGATCCAACACAATTAAGCGGAGTTGATTGCAATCCTAGACATAGGATGACGAAAATCTACCAGATTAGAGTCAAATCTAATAGGGAAATCCATAGATCGAGTTAATGCAACACTAGGGATTTTAATTAGAAAAAAATTTCAATTAATCAACCTAGGGTTAGTTGTTTTTAGTCTTGAAAGAGATATTAACATAAATTAGGGATTTCTACGGATCAAGTCAAGTGAATAAATCATCTAGTTCAGAGTCAAATAATAAGTGAAGTCTAGGTGGATTCTTCCTTGGGTATTGTCTTAATCAATCAGTTTTCCAAAAGTATTTTCCCCAATTCACTCTCTGTCGTGTTCTTAGTTTAGTTAAATTTTAGTTTAAACAAATCCCCATTTATTTCTAGGTTAGATAATAAAAAGAAGGTTAATACTAGTACTTTTAGTCCCTGTGGATTTGACATTCCAGTCTTGCCATAAGCTATACTACTATTCGATAGGTGCGCTGGCCTTTATCGTGATAATAGTTAGTTTTTAGGTACGATCATCATCACATCAAGTTTGTGACAAAATAATGATTACTCAATAATCAAGAAGTGTGTGTATTAGGTCAACCAATGCCATCTATTTATAGAGAGAGAAAAAAATCTTAGTTGAATAAGGCTTAAATAAATAATATTATTCAAATAGAAAATACACTTCCACTCCAATTGGAGTAAGGGTTGGCGACACACCTTAGTAAAGCCTACTAGGGTTGCTTACTAAGGTGTGTTGCCCCTCTCATGTAGTATGAGGTGATTTGGGCCTCTAATGCATTGGATCTAATTATATGTGCTTCTTTGACTTTTGATCCAACACTTTATAATTTAATGCAACCCAATATTTTTTTCTATTTAATAAAAAAATATAATTTATTAATTTAATTAAATTAATAAATTAATTTTCCTATTAAATAATTTTCTCAACCCAATTCTAATTTCGTCAAAGTTATGACAACTTTACTGTAAAATAATCTATGAGAAAATATATTTAATTCCTTATTCAATGGATTCATAATGCCTAATTAATTTAATTAATTTTGAACTTTATATAATTATAATTAATTATATAATAATTCAAAAACCTTATATTAATTCTCAAGTCATTTTTATACTTAGTGAGCAAACACATTCATTTTTGAATGCAACTCATTTCTCTAATTTCATCATTTCCATTCATTTGGTTCTACATGTAATTCTTTTCTAGTTTCAACGAGCTAGTAGAGGGGGCCGATTGGACATATATAATTACGGCTCAAATACTTATAATTAAGTTTCATCTTTTTGCCTATTAATTATAAACTTATTTAGTCATGAAGTCATTCCACCATAGTATTATGACTTCGCAATTGAGTTGTCCAATGAAAGCTACTTGATAAGAGCTCGTCCAATGACCTTATCATGAGTGTGTTACACTCATAAGATATCCTTAATATTTTTGGGATAAATTCATTCTCCCAATATGATACTATTTTATCTTATATTAACCATTATATCTTCCTTCATAAAAAGTAAATTTCTGTCAAATAATAATCAAATCATTTCTCACAAAGAAAAATAGCTTGTGCCACGTTTACATTTCATCTATCATGAAATGTCTATGAAAGGATATTATTTACCCATTAATTGGACTATGAATTCCATTATTGTAAATGATGCTACATACTGTAGAAGTTGTATACCCAACGTATCGGCTTTCAATTCTTTATCTATTTGAACTCGGGTTTTTATTTACATCAAAGTATACGAGTCACACATACATAATACATCATCCATTGAATCTTAAGGTATGCCACACTATTAAATTCACAAGTAAATAAATCTATAATTGAATTTAGAATCTATTCTACTTTGGTCTTGTCTAATGTATTGATTGTAACACCCCAAAAATGGGGTTAGAAGTTTTGAGATTTATGTAACACCCCTAACCCACATCCATCGCCGGAATAGGGTTACAGAGCATTACCGGACTTATAACATAATCTAACATACATCTCTCATAAAGCATTAATTCTAAATAAATATCATTCACATTCATTCACATTGTCCCTCATACGAGCCTACAAGGCCCAAATCATGCATTGAGAGTGGTTCGGGAATAAGCTGATAGCTTTTGAAACTTTTGAGAAAACATAGGAAATTTTGCAAAATACAAGGGACACACGCTGGTGACACATGGCGGTAAGACACGCCTGTGTCACAGGCCGTGTAGACATTAGAAATGGAATCACATGGCCGTGTTCCAGACCGTGTCCTACCCCGTGTAACTCTCTAACTTGGTCCACACTGCCAACCACACGGCCGTGTGACTAGACTGTGTAACTCACTGAATTGTTTTCACTAAATGCTATAGAGGACACACGGCCGTGTCACCAGATCGTGTGTCATACACAGTTGAGACACATGCACGTGTCTCTGCCCGTGTAGACAAAAATAGGCTATTTACCAATCCATCACCAAACCAAATGGCACCAAGACATAACATAAATAAGCATCCAAATCAATCTCAACCAAGCGTAATTCATGCTAATTCTATACCATCCATCACAAGTCAACCAAGCATTACAATAATCCATTCAATTCATACCAATTTAACAATTCTTCGATCATCTAATTAGTCATATTCTATTATGCACTAATGTACCTATAATCATAAGCATACTAATCTCAATTTACCAATTCACAACAAGCTTGAATATAGCCATTTCCAACCACATATCAACATGACCATTTGCACAAATATTTACACAACCAAATCAACCAAAATAAGCCAACTCAAATGGCATACACAAAACAAAACACTTATCATTTACAAGCCAATTCAAATGGCTAAAATCCATAACTAGCATATACCAAAATGACCAAAGCTTCTATACATGCCATATAACCATATACATAAGCTCAAAAGTACTAAATGATAGCTTGACCCAAGCTAGCTTTAAGATCACTATAAAACATGGAAAAATACACAGAGTAAGCTATAAAGCTTAGTAAGTTCACATAGCAATAAACTTAACTTGCCAAATATACACAATTTAAACATTTAAACATAGCATAACATGTCTCATATTGAACCATCAACCTACCACATTTTCATTCACAAGATTAGATATGAAATTCATAAGTCTCTTCCATTCAATGCTCGTATAGTTTCTGTACATACCTGTACCAACTCATATCAATTTCATACTCATCCACATCTCGGTTATACCCGTTGAACCATTCGGAATACTATCAGATACGTGAGAATCTCGCACCCTAAGTGTCATATATATAGACGAAGCTATCTTAATCACATATCACATATAATGCTCACTCTCGAGATATCAACGGACCTGCTCACACAAACTGTCAGTCAAGACGTAGCTACACGGTGCTGCTCACACAAGCTGTCAAGTAACCGCAACACATGGCGGTATACTCAGCCACCAGTAGGACGTACAGGAATAGTAATCGAATCACATAATCACAGTAACCCTAATGTCATGACATTCGTATCCTAAGCTATTCCTAAGGTTCAAACGGGATTTCTCACTTGTCGAATCATCGTCAAATATGTTCGAAAGGTCGTATTCACAATTTATGCAATATCAAAGCATTTAAATCACAAATATAAGAATTTTTATTACATACGAACTTACTTCGAATGCTAAAACGATGAATTTGATTGATCAATCCGAAACCTTGTTCTTTCCCCGATCTAAACCTGTATTTCGCTTTTCTTGATCTATATGTAATAAAAATTAACTTATTCAATATCATTCTATTCAATTTAGTCTAAAATACACATTAAGGCAGCTTTACACTTTTGCCCCTAATATTTTCACTTGTTTACAATTTAGTCCTTATTTCATAAAAACACAAATTCATGCAATTTCATACCAACCCATGCTAATCGAATTTTCACTGTTATCATATTAGCCCATATTGTTCATTTATTCACACATATAACCATGGGTTTTGCACATTTCTCAACTTAATCCTTAATTTGCATTTTCACTAAAAATCACTTTACAAAACTTGTAAACCTAACGACAAAGACTTATTTTTCATCACCAACTATCAAATTACTCACATATTCATCAATGGTAAAACTCAAACACTTTAACAGTTTCTTAATTTAGTCCCTGAGCTAGCAAGACTAAGCTGCAATGATCTCAAAAACATAAAAATCATTAAAAACGGGATGAAAATCACTCACCAATTTAGCTTTTAAAGTGACTAAACCCTAGAATGCTTCCATGGCTTCTTTTTCTTTTAATTTTTGGTGAAGATGAAGTGAAAATGATGACATTTTCGTGTTTACCTTATTTTACATTAAGGTATTTTACAAATTACTAATTTATCCTTTATTATAACATTAAAATATACAATAATAATATCCATAATTGTCCAATTAAATAACCAATGGTCTAATTACTACTTAAAGACCTTCATTTTTCAATTTTATAGCCATTCAGTACATTTAACTAATAGTACACCACTTTTGCACTTTATGCGATTTTGTAACACCCCAAACACGGCCTAGGAGTTTAGGCAGAATCCGGGATTCTACATTGATCACCGAAGTGATCGTGAGAAATTTTACAAATCAAGTCATTTAAACTCTATTTTCAAGAATGTTTTCCCTCAACAGTCAAAACGTTTAAAAATCCATTCATTTAAGCTATAGCCAAATTTAGCAAATAATCGGACTAGAAAGCATGAATGTAAACTATAAAGCCTCAAATTTTATAAATATGTTTCTACATCAATTTGACAAACAATTATCTGCCTGCTTTAGTGGTTAAGTGTTCTGGGTGCGTGTGAGAGGTCCCAAGTTCAAGCCTTAGCATGGGAAAAATTTTGGTTTTTGTTGAATAAAGCCTTACCTTGGGTTAATAGGCTTATAACTATTTTGTGTAAAAGCATATCAGAATGGGCCTGCTGATCTAGTGGTTAAGTGGTGAGGGATTATGCTTGAGGTCCTGTGTTCGAGTCTGGACATGAGCTTTATTTTTATGATTCTTGTCGTGTAGGAGTTCAAAGTAGAGTCAAATGCTAAGTGTTTAAGTTGTGGGGAAAGTAGTGGACAGATTTTAGGAGGAAAATAAGGGATTGGGGGTGGTGGTTATTGAATTTTTTATTTTTCTTCTCTTTTTGGAAAATTTTCGGCTACTCTTTTTCTTTTTCTCTGCATCTTGTTGTTTCCTTCTCTTTTCCTCCCCTTGCTGTTGTCTTTTCAGTAAATTCTCCTTCTCTTCTTTTGCGCCTCGTTCAATCAATTTTCTATCGTGCGATTGTTATTCTTATGTTTCGATAAGTGGTTCTTCTTAAATTCTTACATCATTTTTTATTAAGCGATTAACGAAGGAATAATTTCACTCATGTTTAGGTACTGCTCAAAGGCCTTAATCGGGTTCTCATGTTACAGAAATGCTGCTTCTTGCTCGAGGGTAAGTTTGGTCGCTCATGGGGTGAATGTTCTATTTTGAGTTTGATTTTGATTCGATCGTTTAAAAGATAAACTGAGTAAATGTTGTTTAATTATAGGGGCTGGTGATCTCGAGATTGTGTAAACAGCGAAAATGAACTAGGTGTGTACTCTGATTGCATAGAAAACAAGATTCGGCGAAAGCTGAAAAGCATTCTGTTGACGCCACATGGGCCTGTAGATTGCCCGTATCGTAGGCCATGTGACTATACACGGCCATATGATTGATGAACCAAGCCATGTACATGTGACACGGGAGCACAACATGACCATGTACAAGTCGGCGAGGTCATGTACGAGACACGGTCTCAACCAATTGGGTCGTATAGGCCACACAAGCGTGTGGGCCCACGCGGGTGAACCATATAGGCATGTGGAATTTGGGCCACATGGGCGTGTGGGCCCACACGGGCAGGCCATATGGGTGTATAAGCCCATTTTTCTAAAATGTACCGTAAGGTTACATGGATCGCCCAAGTCAACTGTGACCTATTGTAGGGTCGGTAAGTATTACTTAAACCCCTGTTCTGTGATATGATATTGTGATGTATGTATTAAAATGTTATCTCTAGCATGTATATCTGTACTGTTCTTATTATAATTGTATGTCTGTTAATCTGCATTATAGCATGCCATATTAGTACGATTCATTGCATCAGGGTGGGATTGATGAAGTGAAGAAAGCATCTGAAAGTCTTCTAAGCCTCTGAAAGCCTTCTAAGCTTGGTATCTAGCAGCTAAGCTGCATATTTATGACATGTTTTGCATTACGGTACCATTTGATGTGTAGGGTTGGATGGGTTGATTTTATCCTCATATTGGGTGTATTGGGCTGGGTGGGTCGATTTTATCCCCACATGGTGTGTAGGATTAAATGGAGTTGGTGTGCAGGGTTGCTAGACATAATTGTGCTATTCTGATCTATTATACATGCTATATTTGTATGGGCTAAGGCCTAATTATATCTGATTTTGTTCTGAGTGTGTAACATCCCGAATTAGGGCCTAGTCAGAATAGTGGTTTCGAGACCACAGATCTAAAGTAGAAATAATTATTTTATGATTGCTATAAGGTCTATTATATGTTTATATGCTTGTGTGAAAATTTCGTGAAGAAATTTTATGTGAAAAGTGTTCAATTTGATTTTAGTGACTAAATTGAATAAGTTGTAAAAGTTGAGTTCTAGAAGCTTTTAGCATGAAATTGAATTGAATATTAATTAGAGGTCCTTAAATAGAAATTTGACCAAATTTTAAAAATTTGGACAAAAATGGACATGGAAGGGTAAAAATATCAAAGTTTTAAGTGAAGGGCATTTTGGTTATTTGGCCATTAAATGAATTAAAACACAAAATAAAAGCCAAAAGTGTTCATATTATTCTTGTTTTGGCCGAATACACCATGGGAGAAGCCATGGCTAGGGTTTTCAAGCTTCCAAGCTTTATAGTATGTCCGTCTTTGCCCTGTTTTTAATTTTTTTTGTATTTTTGAAATCCTTGCAACATAATCTACCTATTTCTACCATTATTTTAAGCTAGGGTTTATGTTTAAAAATTGACCCATGTTGAATAATTGTGCATTTTGATGGATTATGGTAGATTATGCATGTTTATGGTTAGAGAAACGATTTTTACTAAGTGATTTTCGGCGAAAACGTTTGAAAGGACTAAATCGTAAAAGTTATAAAATTGGTCATAAGTGTGTGAATTAGTAAGAATTGTGGACTTCCATAGTTATGAAAATGATTCAACTAAGTCCAAAATACAAGAAAATTGAATAAAAATTTATTTATGAGCCTAGGGGCAAAAGTGTAATTTTGACAAACTTTAGGGGCAAAAATGTAAAATTTTAAAAGTATGATTTTTGGACTAATTTGAATAATTTGATCATTAAATGAGTGTTATTTGATATGTTAGATTAAGAAAACACAAAATTCGGGCTTAGATCGAGATTATGGGCTAAGTCAAAAATAAGAGCTGCTTTAGCATTCGAGGTAAGTTGGTGTATCAATAATAGTGCAATGCTATTGTTGTATATGCTTGAAACCTTAATTAGTATGTTAATTTGACTTTTTTTAAGTTAAATGTTGAAATTGCTATGTATATGAATTGATTTAAATAATGTCTATGATACAATATGACATGGAAATGAATTGAAACTTTGTGTTCAAAGTGCTTTTCATGAATTATGGTTATTATGTGAAACTGTAAATTAGTTATTGTTATGAGATATGTGGTTAAGTGTTTATTGACAAGTTTCGACAAGTGTGAAAAAGTCCCGATTGAACCTTAGGAATCAAATAAGATACGAGTGACATGTCACTAAGATTCTAGTTTAACTACCAGTGGCTAGGTAATCCTACATTTGTTACGGATACCTATCAGCTTGTGTGAGCAGCACTGAGTAGTATTGACTACACCGTCAACTTGTGTGAGCAGGCCCGTGAATAGCTCGATAGTGAGCATATTAGTGGTAGCTTCGGCTACATTTCAGTGATAGCTTCGGCTACATTTTAGTGGTAGCTTCGGCTACAATATATGTGTGACACTTTTGTGCATTTTTTCGAGTATCCTTTAGAATTTCACATGGTTCAATGGGTAGTGAAACGATATAATAAAGTGCTATAGAAAGTGATAATGACCATGTGATGTGATGAAATAGTGTATGAATGTGTTTTATGCTATAATGCATTTACATGTGTAAGTGTGGATATGAAGTTATGAATAAGTGCAAGTGTCTATGTGTAAATTATGAGCAATATGTTCATTATATGATCGAACTATGGTAAGTTTGATAAGAGGTAAGTGCTACAATTTTAGCTATTACAATGAAAGCATGAAAGAGTGAAAATGAAAAATAAAACAGATTTGGATGGTAGCAGTGTTGTGGCTTTGACAAATCACCAAAAATGGTGGGAATTAAATTAGAAGTTTAATTAGATATGAAACTAAAGCCCATTTAGTCTAATTTCACATAAAATAAGTAAAGTAAGTAAATGGTTCTCGATTTGTGAGATATCTGTATTGTTGTGAGACAAGGTTAGATGGATTTTGGAATCCCCTATTTCGACTTTGAAAAATCACTAAAAATTGTATAAAAATGTTTATAGTGTGAAATTTATATGCTTAAAATCATTGATCAATCTAATTTCAAGAGAAAGAAACAGGAACATTATTCGAATTTTGTATAATGAAATAATCAATTTTTAATGGAGAGAGGTCAGAACCGTCGAAGAGCAAAATAGGGGAAATTTTAATGAATAAACTGTACTAATTGGCTAAACAAAAAATTCTTAAAATTTTATGGCAAGAATATATATGAGTCTAGTTTTAGGGAAAATTAACGGAACTTAATTTTGAGTTCTGTAGCTTAAGATTTAATTAATTTAGCGATTGTGACTCAGGAAAATAGCTTAAGCTGAACTTGAGTATAAAGTGAAGTCATGTGAATAATGACTCTATTTTCTTAAGAATACTTTTGAGAAATGGAAACATTTTGTTAATTTAATTGCTTATTCTTATATGCCCTCCTTTCCATTTCTCTTAGTGTTGTCAGGTTGGCTCGGGGTTGGAGATCGTCGGAGGCAGCATCACACTATTGATTTGTCAAGATGGAATAATAACAATTCTTATTTGCTTACAAGTGAGTGGCATGTATAGAGGTTTAGTCATTGGTAGTATGTATTTTTTTGTAAATTGGCTTATATTGTTTCATTGTATATAGCCATGAGATGTGGCTCATAATGGTTATAGGTATGCAAATTCTATTTTATGCATGTATTGCGGAAATGCTTCAATGTAGATAGGTATACTACATGTGTTTGATGGATAAGTTAGGATTAATTAAGGGTATAATATGAGTCTATGAATTGTATTTGAGTGTAAATGATTAAGAGCAACAAAAAGGGCTTGGAAAATAGCCCAAGTGTTGGCCATACGGGCAGAGACACGGCCGTATGTCTCAACCGTGTGGAGGACACGGCCTAGCACACAGGCGTGTGACTTGGCCGTGTGCGTAACACCCTAAACCCAGCCCAGACGTTATGGCTGAATCTGGCAATGTCATATTGAAGGGTTGCTTTAAAAAAAATTGTTTAGTTAAAAACTTAGTTCGAAACGAAATATACTTGATAGGAATTTACTTAGTTAAAAATTCGAAGAATTAAATTAAATGAAATCATTTAAAAAAAACATGTTTATTAAATATAGCAGTAACTAAATAAAATCCCAAGTAAACAATGAAATCGAAGGTACATAGCCTTATTACATCACAACAGAAATTTAAAAGTAATTATCATAAAATACTTAATAAATCTATATTGAAATTTCCCAAGTAACTTGTAATGTGGCTATCTCCGAGTCCTCTTCTACGTCGAGCCGTCTATTGTGGATCAGCTGAAATATAATAATAACGGCGTGAGTTTCGAAACTCAGTGTGTACGACCCTTGGCAATCAAATCACTTCAGTATACACATATCACATTGGGCTTAAGCCCTAACAATATCGGTGGTCTGGGCCTTAGCCCACATTGACCTCATATCATACCAGAATTACATGTATGCAAATGTTCTCATCCCAAATACAACCGCTACACACCACCCATACCAGCCCAACACACCTATGGGGATGTCTACATCAACCCACCCATCCTCTACACACCAATGGTAGCACACACAGCGGCACTACTCGCGTTGCAGCAAGGCTGTTATATATGTACGGTGTAGCCAAGCTACTCGGTGGCTTGAAAGCCTATGGTGGATCCATGGTCGTCAAGCGACTATGCGATCATCAAAACACTTCCTCCATATCATCAAAACCCACCAAAGTGCAACATACAATTCATGAATGCATCATACACATTTTCACACATTTTCACATATTAAGCACTTAGGGGTATTTTGGTCATTTCACTACCCAGGGGTATTTTCGTAAATCTACCCTACAGGGGTATTTCGGTACTCCTACCCTACGAGGGTGTTGTAGTAGTTCTACCTTACAGGGCAGCTTCGTAATTCTACTTTAGAAGGGTATTTTTGAAATTTTTATCCTAGAAGGGTGTTTTCGTAATTTTAACCTAGAAGGGTATTTCCGTAATTTCCTAATGATACATATTTTAGTTATGGATTTTGGCCCATCAACAAGTCCTCGCGGCTAAGATGAACGGACACTATGCACCAGGTAGGATTCAAGAGAAGAGGAGGTGGGTCACTCGAACTGCTTAAGTACTAGGCTCTTCCATGATCCAATCCTAGACATACATATGTCAGTTGCCACACCTTAGTCTATTGACTTGCAACAAGTCCTCGCGGCTAAGATGAACGGACACTATGCACCAGGTAGGATTCAAGAGAAGAGGAGGTGGGTCACTCGGACTGCTTAAGTACCAGGCTCTTCCATGATCCAATCTTAGACATGCATATGTCGGTTGCCACACCTTAGTCTATTGACTTGCAACACAGACATTTTTATTACTTAGTTAAGTTTTATGAAAATTTGAGAGTCCATTTAACTAGGCCTAAAGTCCATTAAACCCTAGCATGCATTCTTACAACCCCACAAAGCCCAAACATGCTTATTAAGCCCATTAAGACCAATCATGCTTATAAAGCCCATTAAGCCCAATCATAATCCAACATACAATTCATGCATATCATTTCATCATAAAATTTCATATCACAATTTTGCCAATTTGGGCCCACAAGTTCGGCAGGCCCATACGGGGTTTCAGGATTTCGACTTTTGCAGTTTCGTCGTGTGTGTAGTGTTTGTACACACCTGGTTGACGACTCGCACCTACACTATCCTCAGCCTTAACCTACAATCAAAACAACTTCTAAATCAACTCCAAACTTTACTAAAACTTTATCAAATCCCAAAGCCTTACCGTAACCTTACCGTGAACCTTCAGCTTTTCTAGTCTTTCCTTAGCGAATCGTCTCGAATATTCCTAGATCTGCATCAACACACATATTCTATCAACATTAGGTGACTCGTCTTCCACACGAGTCACCCTTATAGGCTACACATATATTCGGCCACCCCCTTAAAAATCGAAATTGAGAATGAGATACTTACCGAAAGTCGCCTTAAAACTAACGGCCTAGATATCTGTTGTTTAAACAGTCGGCTTTCCAACACTAGCCTAAGGATGGTAATCAAAGATGAATAGTGATGAAGGAAAAGAAATCGACAAGGGTTCATAGGTATTCGGCTTTTAAGAAAAAGAAAGGAACTACTAAAGGTTTCGACAAACAATAAATGGCTATCTGGCAAAGGAAAAATTTGGCAATGGTGTAGGCCTCAGAGGGTATTTGACTTTTTAGCAGAAGAAGAGAGTCACTAGAGGTTTCGACTTTTAAAAGATGAGAAACAAGAAGTCGGCAAAGGGAGAAAACTATGAGTATTCGGCAAAATAATAGATGGCTAAAGGGCAAAGGGAGAATTCGGCAAAGATAGAACCAAGGGGAGAAGGAGAATTCGGCAAGAGGAGGGAAGAAAAAGGAACTATAGCAAAGTAAAGAAACCCTACTATGAAATTTGGCACTCCTTAAATAGGCAATAGCCGAACCTAGCCCTCCTTAGAGTCTAATTCTGCACCACCACTTCTTCTCTTTAATCTCCTAATATCTCTCTTTTATCATTACCTTAAAATTCTCTCATGGTCACTCCCTAACAGAGTCCATACCAACGCCATCACCTTGCATCCTAAAGTAAAAAAAATAAAAAAAAATAAAGCCTTTTAAAAACAACCTCTCCAAGCCTCGAACCTTGGACCTCTTCCACTGCTTGTGAAGCCATCCTTGCTCCCCAAGTGGCGCCTCCTTGCCACTGAGCCATAGGTCCAACTGTGATCCATTTCCCTCCTTTTTGAATTAAAAGGCCTACCTTCAACCTCTAGGGTTTTCTTCAAGCAAAAATTAAAATTTTCCCCAAAGTCCTCCATAAACCTAGGGCTTCACACATCTTTTATTACTCCCTAAAATTAATGTTCTAACACTGCTAACCACGCAAGTCGACATCAAAGCACAAAAGATAGGGTTTCAAGATTTGAGGCGTTACAGTGTGCCCTTAATGGTATGCTGACGTCATAAACAGAATGCTCGATATTTTTAAAACAGGTTGGGACATGGGCATGTGTGACCACACAGCCTGCCCACACGGGCGTGTCCCAAGTCACACGGGCGTGTGACACTGTTTTGAGTCAAATTTTCATAAGTGTTTAAAAAGTACTAGTTTGGTCCCGGATTATACCCAATGTATCGTTTAGGCCTCGTAGGCCCATAATGTGAATGTTATATGTATAAATGAAAAAGTTTTAAATTTTACGTGAAATATATGTGTTAAAATCAAATGATTGTGTGAGTGTATGTTCGGTAATGCCTCGTACCTGTGTCCGGTGACAGTTACGGGTAAGGGGCGTATGGGTCGATACTGTAAAGGGCTCAGGCCCGAATTATCTGTTATCTGTTATATGTCTGTATACATGCGGTCTATGGATGATTTACACACTAAGTTTGCAAAAACTCACCCCTTTCTGTTTTATCTATTTAGGTAATCCCCAGCAGTAGATGGATAGTCGCAGCGGAGGACTCGACAGTGACCACTGTTACAGTTACATCAGTTTTACGGGTTTGTATTGCTTTTATTGTTTTTAATATTATTTTTGGGAATTTTTTATGTAATTTTGGACTGAGGACTATTTTGGTTAATTTGGGGTTTAAAATTGTTTTTTTATGGATTTATTAACTGTAAACGTAACAAAAGTACGATTTTCTTAAATTTAACTAAAATTTTTCCTAAGTAAACATGTTTGTAAAAAGCATCGGTTTCTAAAAGCTTCCCCATTAAAGAAATGGTTTTAAGCTAATTCATGGTTTCTTGATCTAATTAAAAGATAATAAGTTGAATGATGTTTATGTATTGAAACGGTCTTCCAAAAACACTTTCATGTGACATTGCCAGATTCGGCCATAACGTCTAGGCCGGATCTGGGGTCTTACATAAACTCAAATCAGAATTCGTACCACAGTATTGTAAATCTTTACAGTTCAAAACTAATTATAAAAAAACCCAAAAACACAAACTAGTATTCCAATTTGTCAAAGTTGTCCGAGACCTCCGCGTACTGAGTCCAGCATCCAGAATCCAGAACTGTACCTGAAAAGGGGAAACAGAAGAGGGGGTGAGCTACTCGAGCTCAGTGTGAGATCAAACCAGTTAAACTACAGAAGCAGAAACAAAGAACTAGAAGTAGTTTAGAACCAGAACATACTCACAGACGGCTAAAGCTGAGTGAATTTGCCCAAAAACAAACACACACCATATGTACTTTACAGTCATATGGGCCAAACGAACACACACAGTCTCATATACCTTTCAGACAAAGTAGCAGTAATTCTCAACAGTTACAGTCTGGGCCTAAGCCCTTTTTAAAATCAGTATCAGGTTGGGCCTTAGCCCATCTTAGTATAGAAGTAGACAAATCTATAGAATTATCGAACGGTCAATCACATTCAGTCAAACAGATCAGTCAGACATTTCAGTCGGACGGTACAGTCACATTCAGTCATAGTATCACATTCAGTTGAACAGATCAATCAAATGTATATGAATGCAAATGAGTTATAAAATAAGAGCTCACACATCCAGCCAACACACCTCTCCATCCAACCCTGCACTTACTATGGGGATTTAATCAACCACCCATCCCTATACTTACAAGTCGTATCGAATGCGGCACAGACAGAAATTTACAAGTGAGCTGCCAGATCAAATAGTCGTATGTAGCGTAGCTAACGTACCTACGGTACTGTGTAATGAGGTGATCTACTATACCGAAATTAGTAAAGTCCACGACCCTCTGAGTATTGGGATTGCCCATGACCCTCTAGGTATTAGGGCTATAGTATGCAATTAAACTGCCTCTCTCATATATTATGCAGCAAGGCTAGCGTATAAATTGTATTGTGTAATGCGGTAAACTGTAATACAGATATACAATATGAACTACCAAATCAGATAGTAGTATGTAGCATAATTAACGTACATGTGATACAGTGCAATGTGGTGAACCGCTATACCGTCCATAGGATGTCCTTCCGGGTTTCCCGGCAACGATGATCATCAACATTGTCTAGATCAGATAAATCTTCCTTCTCTTCAAAACCCACCCAAAAACTTTATATGTAGATGTGTGTATGCAGATGTATGTATGCAGATGTACCAATTTAGAATATAAATTCAGACAGTCATTCAGAAGTAGTCCTATACAAACAGTCAATGAATTATAGAAACGTGCACCTTTATACACTCAGATTTGGTATCTAACATTTCATACAACCATTCACAAGTAATACATAAATTGTAGTTAGAGCAGAGTCATATCTACCCTCTGTAAGCTTAGTCGAGGGTTGGAACACATAGAATCGCGATTGCACTTAAATCGCCCTAGAATCAGAATTTGGTGTGTTAGAGCCACACGCCCGTATGCTCCGACTGTATGGAGCATCCCAGGCCATGTGGGGGTCCAAACGCCCATGTGGAGAGTAGCACAAGGTCATGTGATAGAGGCACACGTCCGTGTAGTGCATGGACATGGCCGTGTGAACAAACCGTGTAATTCACTGTTCAATTTCACTAAAATAGGGTGCAAGATAGACAAGGTCGTCTGAAGGTGTTACACGCCTATATGGCCATCAAACATGACAGTGTGTCCCGATAGACACGCCCGTATGGAATCTTTAGACCCCAAATCAGTCACACGGCCGTGTGGCACCCATAACTTAAAATCCCTAATTCCCAAATCCACACGCCCGTGTGCCCAAAGGACACGGTCATGTCAAAGTAAAAAAAATCCCCACAATTAGCTACACGCTCGTGTACCTAGGCTGTGTAGCATTCAAAATTGGCTAAAAACCCTAGTTCCCAAATCTACACGGCCGTGTGCCTCGGCACACACCCGTGTGCCTCGGCACACACCCGTGTGGCCGCCGGGAAGGCTACAAGACCACCTCAATTTAGCCTCAAAATTGCCATTTTTCCCACCAAAACAGTCCCTAAACCTCAACTGTTCAAAATTACACCAAAACTTACGATTAGTAGGTACCATATAGTTAAACCGCATCGAAAATAATAGGTTTACGTACGTCCAGTCTAAATTGTCAGTTTTTTAGAGAATCGATTACAAAATTCACGAATAGAAAGGAAGAGGGTTTGAATCCCACACCTGTTTTTACGATCAGAATAGGCGACAGAGGAGCGACAATCCGAAAATCACAGGCAAATGATTCAAAGCACAGAAAATACCCAAATTGAAAAAACAAAACCAAAGGAAAAGAACAGAGAGAAACGTCCAAAAAAGAAAACCAACCAAAAAATAAAAAATTAAAAAATTAAAATATCCAATAATAATATTACAAATAAATAAATAAAATAATAACATAATTAAAGAAATCAAAATAATAAAAGAATAAATTCCCTTGCTTACACAGGGATTCAAACATAGGACCCTCAATCACTTGCCACTCCACTTAATCACCGGATCAGCATGCCTATTCTGTCACTAGATTACACAAGTAAACACATATGTGCAACCTCCTCATTGTCCCTATGCTTTAAACCCAGAACTTCTAAGCCCAAAATTCAGGGCGTTACAAATTTAGTCCTTTTTATCGAATTGAGCATTCAAACAATAAAATTTCTTAACGAAATTTTCACACAATCATACTAACATGTTGTAGACATTAAAATAATAATAAAATAATTATTTCAATTTTAAATTTTTGGTTTCGAAACCACTATTCTAATTTAACCAAAAATGGGCTATTATAATTTGTGCTTAGGGTCAGTGAGTAGGTTGAGCAATTGGGTTGATTTCTACATTTTAATGTCAGAATAAGCTAGATGGTTAGTTTTTAGATGTGTGTTAGTTTACCTCTGGGTTTTGGGTTCTAATCCTTATGTGTGTTTGAGGAATTAATTTTATTTGAGGTTTCTTTTTAAGTTTATATATATATATATATATATATATGTTATTTAGTTTGACGGTATTTTTTATTTTTGGAAAAAAAAAAGAGAAATGGTTTCTAACAATTCTTTTGCACATTCTCTTTCCCCATTTTGTTTTTTGATTTCCTCTCTTTTTCCATATTCTTCTCTGTTCTCTTTACGTTTTCTTCTTTTCTTTTAATCTTTGATTTTCTTTTGCTATTTCGTTTCAGTAGTTTGTTTTCATCTAGATTAGAGTTCTGCTCTTTTTCTTTTACTCCATTTCTTTTGCTGTGGTTTACAACTTCATCGATAGGAGTTTCCAGAATTGGTGGATTTGAGGTGTCGATCATTTCTGGGTGTTTAAGTCACAAATTCAGGTGTGGGTTTCGTACTTTTTAATTTAATCATGAATTATCGAATCAATTTCGTGAAATTTAATAATTTCGGGTGTTTTGATGATTGTGTAATTGTAATGTTGTATCACCAATAAAATACGTAAAATTCGACTAGTTAGGGTGTGTTTCTACACTATTAGAATTTAAGGATCTTTTGATGTCAAATTTTGTGTTTTCTGGGCTGTTTTGATGTGGTTTTGTGACCACACAGATGGCCACACGGGCATGTGCCGTACATAGGCGGTCTACAAGGTCTTATGCAATTGGGAATTTAGGGTTTTTGATGATTTTTGGTACCACACGGCCTAGCCACACGAGCATGTGTCCCTCATGGGTGTGTGAAATCTCCACACGGCCGTATCTCCTCCACTCTTAATTTTTAGCACTTTTGGACAATGAGTTACATGAACTGCTCATATGGGCATGTGTAGCCTCCACACAAGCGTGTAAACCCCCACACGGTCTAAGCACTTCCACACTGCCAGGGTACACAGCCGTGTGGCCTTATGTCGTCAATTTTTGCATTGTGTTTATTTTTTGTTCTGATTATGATTCTGTGTGTTCCGACCCTTGGCTAGGTCTTAGTAAGAGTGGTCAAGACTTTGTTTTGGCCTGGACTTATGCGTTATTCACGATCATAGAGCTAATTAATCGATTCAATTGAGTGTTAATTAATGTTATGTTATATCTAATTCTGATTCTAGGTCTTTGAATGTGTGCATTTTTGTAAGTCTATTTTTGAATGGTATGTGGTTTGCATTTGCATTTGTCTTTTTGGGTTTGGTTGTAAAGAGAAAGAAGATTGTTTTTTATCTAGCAGTTTAACTGCAATTTATCGGTACAGCGATTTATCACAATGCTCTGTACTACATATACGCCAGCCTTGCTACGTATTATTATCTAAGTGGCTTAGTCCACATACATGGTATGTAGGGTTAGATGGCCATTTCGAGGTCTCCTGTGGTATGTTTGGTTGGATAAGCTTAAACAGCTCTTTTGGAGTGTGATCAGGGGACAGTGAGGTGTTTTGGTTGGATCGATGCAGTTCTTTTCTACTTGACTACATTCATACACATATGGTTAAGTGACTGGGTGTAAATTTATTTGTCGGTATTCTGTCTGATTGACATGTGATTGATTTTGCGTGTATTGAGGTGTTAGCATAATGACGTTTTGGAACACTGTGTTTGTAATGATAAGTGTTTTGGCACCGACCCATTGACAGGTTATTGATTGAGTTTCTATCTATGATGTGGTGTACCTGTTTGTTGCGTTCTGTTGGGACGTTGACCTCGAATTTACCTTCTATTTATGTATATCTCTGTAAGCTTGTTTTGCTATTGAACTATTATCTGGAATTCTATTTTGTAAATATGTTGTTAATTGTTTCAAACAAACATTGAGCTTATGTAACTCACCTCCTTTAGTGTTTTCCACTTTTAGGTACATTTATTTGTTCTGAAGTTGGACTCGGTATGCGAAAGTTTCGGAAGAGTCATATTTTTCGTAAATCTCATAAATCTGATTTTATGTAAATGATTTTAGACTCTAAGCTCTATTGTTAATACTATAATTTTTTTTGGGTTGATAAAAATAAAATTTCCCACTACTACTTCAATGATCAATGTGACTTCCAAAATCTGATCTAAACTTCTAGGCTGGGTTTTAGGGCGTTACATTTAGTGGTATCAAAGCCAGGTTTGCAAAAACTCGGCCCGTATTTTTAAGTATTTGTGTGCGTACGTGTTCATTTTTTTGAAAAATTTAATAAACCATACCACAGTATTTTGAAATTATGTGTGTTTCACTAATTTTGAGGAGATAAAACGTCTGAGACTCTGATGCTAGTCTAGGGTAAAGATTTGAAACTGTAAGATTAGAAATGTATATTTTTGTAATTATTTTGTATTCATTTTCTAAAAATTTATATACTCTAAGTTAGTCACAAAACCAATATAGATTCTGATTGTAAGCAAGATCGTGAGGGGTCAATCTGGTAAGACTCTCGAGGAGTCGTCGACTTCTCCGGGATATGTGTCTGTTCAAGAGTCGGAAGCCAATATGGTTCAGTCAGCTACGGGCAGCAATAACCCAGAGGTTGGTATCGAGGCGTTGACTCAAGTGGTGAGAGAGGTGTTAGAGAAAGTCTTTGAGGTTAGTTTTTAAAGGAGTAGAGAGTTAGTTCAAAGTAGGTGTGTGGATTGTGGGAAGAAAATGGATCGTAGTCTTTTGAGGTTGGAGCCTCAGTCTACAAAGCGTATAAGAATGCAGTTAGGTGTTAGTAAAGGTTGTGCAAATGGTTCTGGTAATGGGGTGAGCATATCGGTTTGTGTGCATTGTAAGAAAATGTATTCGGGCAACTGTTGGAAGAAGTTGGGAGCGTGTCTTAGATGTGGGTCCGCAGAGCATCAAATTAGGGAGTGTCCGTGACAACATTGAGACAGGTATGGTTGTAGGTTGTTGTGAGTCTGTGTGTTATTTATTTGAATGGTATTAATGTTTATTCATTGGATAATATTTGCATGTGTAATGGACAAATGTGTATCTGCTTTAGTGGTTAAATGTTTGGGTATAAGTGCGAGTTTTTAAGGCCAAAGTATAGTATGGTAGTGTTCAAGATTAGAGTACGCAGCGAGAGCGTAATGGTGAGTTTTGTGTTTGGACAGCTATCAGTTAGTTGGATATGTCAGAGATGAAATTTCTTTAAGGAGGGGTGAGTTGTAACACCCTAAAATTGAGGTTAGAAGTTTTGAGATTTGTGCTTAGGGTCAGTGAGTAGGTTAAGCAATTTGGTTGATTTTTACGTTTTAGTATCAGAATGAGCCTGCTGATTCGGTGGTTGGATGTGTGTTTGTTTACCTTTGGGTTTTGGGTTCGAATCCTCATGTGTGTTTGAGGAATTAATTTTATTTGAGATTTGTTTTTAAGTTATATATATATATATATATATATATATGTTATTTATTTTGATGGTATTTTTATTTTTGGAAAAAAAGATAAATGGTTTCTAAAAATTCTTTTGCACGTTCTCTTTCCCTTTTTTTTTGGTTTCCTCTCTTTTTCCACGTTCTTCTCTTCTCTCTTTACGTTTTCCTTTTTCTTTTAATCTTTGATTTTTTTCTGCCGCTTCGTTTCAGTGGTTTGTTTTTGTCTCGATTGGAGTTATGCTCTTCTGCTTCTACTTCATTTCTTTTGTTGCGGTTTACAACTTCGTTGAGAGGAGTTTCCGAAATTGGTGAATTTGAGGCGTCGATCATTTTTGGGTGTTTAAGTCACAAATTCAGGTGTAGGTTTCGTAACTTTTTATTTTAATCGTGAATTATTGAATCAATTTCGTAAAATTTGGTAATTTTGGGTGTTACAGTGATTGAGTAATTGTAATGTTGTATCACCGATAAAATACCTAAAATTCAACTAGTTAGGGTGTGTTTTTTACACTATTAGAGGTTAAGGATCTTTTGATGTCAAATTTCGTGTTTTCTGGGCTATTTCGGTGTGGTTTCATGACCATATTGGCATGTGCCATACACGGGGGGTCCACACGGCTGTGTGCAATTGGAAATTTAGGGTTTTTGATGATTTTTAGTACCACACAGCCTGGCCACATGGGTATTTGTCCCCACACAGACGTGTGAAATATCCACACGTTCGTGTCTCATTTGTTCTTAATTTTTAGCACGTTTGAACAGTGAGTTATACAGACTACTCACATGGGTGTGTGCCCTCTCCACATGGGCGTGTGTGGCCTCCAATGAGTGTGTAGTCCCCCAGACAGCCTAGGCACTTCCACACGACCATGTGGCCCTATGTTGCCAATTTTTGCACTGTGTCTATTTTTTTTTCTAATTATGATTCTGTGTATTCTGACCCTTGGCTAGGTCTTAGTAAGGGTGGTCGGGACTTTGTTTTGGCCTGGACTTGTACGTTATTTGCGATCATAGCGCTAATCAAGCGATTTGATCGAGTGTTAATTGATCTTATGTTATATCTTATTCTGATTCTGGGTAGTTGAATGTGTGCATTTCTTTAAGTCTATCTTTGAATAGTGTGTGTTTGCATTTGCATTTGTCTTTTTGGGTTGGGTTTGGAAGAGAAGGAAGATTGTTTCTGATCTGGCAGTTTAACTGCAATTTATCGGTACAACGGTTTACCACAATGTACTGTACTGCATATATGCCAGCCTTGCTGCGTATTATTATCTGAGTGGCTTAGTCCACATATATGGTGTGTAGGGTTGGATGGGCCTTTCGAGGTCCTATGTAGTGTGTTTGGTTGGATGAGCTTAAACAGGACTTTTGGGGTGTGATCGGGGGACAGAGGGGTGTTCTGGTTGGATAAGTGGGTTTCTTTTCTACTTGACTGTATTCATGCGTATATGGTTAATTGACTGGGTGTAAATTCATTTGTCGATATTCTATCTGATTGACATAACATGTGTGATTGATTTTACATGTATTGAAGTGTTAGCGGAATGACGTTTTGGAACAATGTGTTTATGATGATAAGTGTTTTGGTACTGACCCATTGACGGGTTATTGGTTGAGTTTCTGTCCATGATGTGGTGTGTCTGTTTATTACGTTTTGTGGGACGTTGACCTCAAATTTACCTTCTATTTCTGCATATCTCTGTAAGTTTGTTTTGCTATTGAACTGCTATCGAAATTCTCTTCTGTAAATCTGTTGTTAATCGTTTCGAACACACACTGAGCTCGTGTAGCTCACCCCCTTCAGTGTTTTCCCCTTTCAGGTACATTTATGTGTTCTGAAGCTGGACTCGGTATGCGGAAGTCTCGGAAGTGTCACGTTTTTTTAAACTGGTTAATAAGAGGTTTTCTGTAAATCTAATTTTATGTAAATGGTTTTAGACTCTAAGTTCTGTTGTTAATACTGTAATGTTTTTTTGAGTTGATAAACTAAAATTTCCCACGATCACTTCAATGATCAATATCCGTTCTGAAATTCAGTCTAAACTTCTAGGCTGGGTTTTGGGGTGTTACATTGACAGTCTAGTTAGCCACATCTATATCTCTATCTTCTGGGAGTCATTCTCTTCGATGCTCAAGTCAAAGCATCTCCTTAGTTGGACTTGATAGATGACATATTAATCTTTCAATCGATTTGCTTATTTCCGATTAGACTAAGGACATGTTTAGGTTTATCTACTAATACAAGTTACTTTTATGTATTACGATCCAACCACATAATACCGTTTTGTATTAGTTAAATGTTAGATAACCAATAAGCCGATATTTACTTCCATTTTACTTTGCATGAGAAAATATTGAAGATAATATACAAAGGCTATTAATGTAATCAATAGAAATATACAAAATGAATATACTACACTTAGGACACTAGCTCTAACATTTGGTACTTTAATTTTTAGGGTTCTTCAAAGTTTGTGTTCTAAACATAGTGTGAGTTACTTTGAACCTTCTATATTGGGTGTTAGAAACTTTGAGAATTGTAAGTTTAGTTTCAGTGACAATTCAAAGTTTAGTTCTTGTTTGAGTGAGGGAGAGAATTTGGATGTTAGTAAAGCAAATAGGGGATTTGTTAAGTTATTGTTCAACATAAGATTAGGTTTGTATTGGATTATGAGAAAGATTGTGATCAATTTAGATATAGTTTTATTACTAAATATCTTACATTTAATCCTAGTTTCATGTTCTTTAAGCAGATTAAGTGTATGGATAAAAGGAAAATGCATGTTTTGTTTTGAAAATGCAGATGGATTCTTTATCGTTAAAATACTCAATCTTAAAGTCATGGTTGTTAAAAACAGTGGTGGGGCTAGAAAAAAGAGTGGTAGGCTCTGCTGAAGATACCAGAACAACATCGTTGAAGAAGAAGAAGAAAAAGAAAGGACTTGGATGTAAAAATTGGGAATTTGAGGACTAAAAGAATAATTTTTATAATTTTATAATTTTTAAAAGGACTAAAAGGATAGTTTTCCCTTTTCTTGTAGGTCCAGTCAACAATTCATTAAGTGTTTAATGACTGAATAATAGAGGTGTGCATGGGCAAAAATATAGGCCCAAAAAATGGGCTTGGACAAAAAAATAAGGCCTATTTAAAAAATGGGCCGGGCTCGGGTAAGGCATTTTTGGCCTGGCACTGGCCAGGCCCAGCCCTGGCCCGGCCCAGCCCTAATTCATTAAAGACAAAAAAATCTATTTTTTTATATTATTTTCTTATTGTTTTCTCCCTATTTTGCTACCATTTTACTATTATGTTGCTACTATTTTGTTATTATTGTTTAGATATTGTATAAAACTTATTTTATTGTTAATTTTGTTATTATTTTAAAGACATTTGTTAATTTTGTTATTATTTTAAAGGCATTTGCTTGTTAAGTTGCATCTATTTTATTGTTATTTAAGTATACATTTTTTTAAAATTTATTTTTAATTTGTTGAGAAATATTTATTTTGATGTTTTTAGTATTTTTGATGGTTTATATATATTTTAAAATTATATAAAAATTAATATGGGCGGACCGGTTCAGGCTCGGGTTTTAACATTTTTATTCGGGTCAGCTTGGGCAAAATTTTAGGCCTATTTTTTGAGCCAGGCCGGGCCCGGACCTAGCAAATGGGCCTAAATTTTTAGTTGGGCTCGGCTCGAACCCGGTCTATCCCGGCCCAGCCTGGCCCATACACACCTCTACTGAATAACCATTTTGTTCAATTTTTCTAATGGTAGTGACTAAATTGACAAAAAAAAGTGACCAAAATAAGAACGATGCTATTTTAGGGTGACCTCTAATGTAGTTTATCCAAATAAAATATGATTACAATGGCTACTAGACTTCATTTGCAAGGAAAAGAAAAAGGCTACTACAGTCAACCCTCTCTATAACAACCTCATTTGTTTGTCAAGATTTTGCCTATCATAGAGAGATAGTTGTTATAACAATATGATAATCATTGTAAACCTATCATAGAATTCATATTGTGAATTTCCATCAAATAAAAAAAGTGTGCATTATGTTCAAAAACGAAAGAAAGTGGGAGCCAAATCAAGAAAATTATAGGACATATAACATGTGCATGCATTATTGATTTTATGCATATTTTATTTTACATTCTTTCACTTGAGTAATTATAAAATTCATAAATCCAACAGGCATAATTAATCAATATGAGTTATCAAATTAAATTAATTAATTAATCATGAGTGTTAGCTTTGATGTCTCAAGTTTTTGATATAACAACATTTAAGATAAATAAATTAATAAATCATTTGGTGAAAATATGAATAAAAATTTTATCAAATATTTTTAAAACATTTTCAAAGGCTTGCAAAATACTTAAAAATACATTTTAAATGTGTTTTAATTTATCTAAATATTTTTAAGTCAATCTAAAATGTTTTTAAGTGTTTTAAACTCATTTTATACAAGTATCAGAAGTTATATCAATACTTGAGGGAAGTTCTACCGTTAGAAGTAAGTCAGAGAGCACTTCAAGCATATCTCCAAACTTCTACTTATACTTAGAGGGACTTCTACACATGCAAGTCCACTTCTATCGATACAAGTTTGCTTCTACCCATAAATCTTGTAAGGTGTATCGATACAAGTCTGTATGCAATGTTTCCTACGATTAGAAATTATCCTCAATGACTATAAACGATCACAAATTTTTTCTTGTTATATATACACATCAAGAACACATCAAGATACAAGAGATAAACATCTAAGCATAGAAATCAAGAGAAAATTATCAAATTCTTCATTTTCTCATTTTCTTTTATAAACACCTCTTAGGTGCTTATTGTTAGATCTTTTTATCATTCTCATTTCATTTTTTTAAGAGTGAGAGCTTAACACTTATAAGCACACACCTTTGAGAGATCTTCATTGTTTTCATCTTTTCTTTATATTGTAAGAGCTATAAAACCTTAAGTAAATGGTAAATGGTTATAGTTGAGCCTTATAAAAACTAGAGGATTCTAGTTAAGCCATAAAAACTAAGGGAAATATTCTATCTTAGTCTTGTGAAGAAAGATATGGATTGTAAAGGTTATACTTTGTCTTTGAAAGATATCAATTCAAGTATAGTGAATTCGGAAATCCTTAATTGAGGTATACAAATGAGTAGATGTAGGCAATTGAGATCAAACCACTATAAATAGAATTGTACAAGTTTTTCTTCCATTTCTTCATTATTTTGAAAAGTTTGCAAATAATTTTAAAATATCAATTCACCTCATCTTGATATTTTCAAGTCTAACAATGAGCTATTAAATTCAAACAACTAATTAAATATTTAATTAAGGAACTTAATAGTTTATTAGATTGATATCTTTAGTTTTATTAATTAAATATTATTTTTATTTAATAAAATATGATTAATAATTTTTTCACTTAAAATTAAACATCTTATTAAAATAATATTTTAATTAACATAATTTTTTTAATAAATTATAGTTAATAGGGTTTTGCAGGATTAATAATTCTCGACATTGCCGCCGTCGTCGTGATTCCAAGTTTCAATTCCATCAGCGCATTATTGAAAGCTCCTCCGAGGGCTTTGTTTCTCTGAAACACGATGCGTCGTACACAACCGCTGCACCGCCGATTAGTGATCGGACTCCTACATCAAAACACCACTTTCCGATCTTTCACCAGTGTTGACCTTTCCACCGTTGATCCTTCCTCCCCACTCCTCCAGTACTACACCGTTACACCCCCAATTAAACCTTGGCCACAACGCCTCCATCCAAAGCGCCTCGTCTCCATGATCAATCGCCAACAAAACCTCGATCTCGCCCTCCAAATCTTCCTCTACGCTGGCAAGTTCCACCCCAACTTTTGCCATAATTTCGACACCTACCAATCCATCATCCAAAAACTCTCTCGTGCACGTGCCTTCGAACCCATGGAATCCCTCATATCTCAGCTCCAAAATTCCCAAATCAAATGCGGCGAAAATCTTTTTATCACTGTTATCCGAAATTACGGCCTCGCCTCCCTCCCAAAATTGGCTGTAAAAACCTTTCTGCGGATCGAAAACTTCAACGTGCAACGATCTGTTCGGTCATTAAACACTTTGTTAAATGTATTGATTCAAAACAAACGGTACGATTTGGTTCACTTAATGTTCAAAAGCAGCAAAATAAAATTTAACGTGATACCGAACGTTTTTACTGGCAATATCTTGATTAAAGCTCTTTGTCAGAAAAACGACGTCGAGGCCGCGTATAAAGTGCTTGATGAAATGCCTGCGATGGGAATGGTACCAAATTTGGTTACTTACACGACAATTCTCGGCGGATATTTGGCCAGGGGCGATATGCGAAACGGGAAGAGGGTTTTTCAGGAGTTACTAGACCGAGGGTGGATTCCTGATGCAACGACGTATACGGTTTTAATGGACGGGTATTGTAAATTGGGAAAGTTCAATGAAGCTGCTAAAGTGATGGATGAAATGGAGGAAAATGGTGTTGCTCCAAGTGAGGTTACTTATGGAGTTATGATTGAGGCCTTCTGTAAAGAGAAGAAATCCGGGGAAGCGCTTAACATGTTCGACGATATGCTTCAGAGAAAGTATATCCCCAGTTCTTCGCTTTCTTGTAAAGTAATTGATCTGTTGTGTGAAGAAGGCAGAGTGGAGGAAGGTTGTTACTTGTGGAAGAAGATGTTGAAAAATGATTGTTTGCCGGATAATGCAATATTGAGTACATTGATTCATTGGCTCTGTAAGGAAGGGAAAGTTTGGGAGGCTAGGAAAATATTTGATGAGTTCGAGAAAGGTTCAGTTCCAAGTTTGTTGACGTATAACACTTTAATTAATGGCATGTGTGAGAAAGGAGAATTGAGTGAGGCGGGGAAGTTGTGGGATGATATGGTGGAAAAAGGGTGTAATCCAAATGTGTTCACCTACAATATATTGATTAAAGGATTTTGTAAGATTGGTAATGCGACGGAGGGGATTAGAATTCTGGAGGAAATGCTGGATAAAGGCTGTTTGCCAAATAAAGCAACATACAATATATTGATTGAAGTGCTTCAGGGTATAGGAAAGGAAGGTGAAGTTGAGAAAGTTGTTTCAATGGCTATGTCAAGTGGGAGAGTTGATAGGAGTTCTTGGGATCTATTTCTAACCAAGATTGTTGGCAAACTGAATAATGGGGTTGATCTTCTTCATCAGTTGTTGGAGAGTGCTAACTAAAGGATCAATGTCTTTTTAAGAATCTCAGATTTTTAATGTTGTTTGGAAATCAACTATATCATTAAGTTTATTTGGGTTAGACAACTGTTTAAAGGAGATGAAACAACAATTGGGAATGTTTTATGAACAATTGCAACTTTGGTCATGAATTGCTTTGTAACTCTCTATGGTGCAGGTCATCATGCATGCGGAAGTTAAAGAACATGGGGAACATTCCCTTAGCCAATTCATTAATACCAAGTCAAAGTAAGAATTATAGAGGTGACCGAGACGTCTGAATAGGTGCATGCAAATTTTCTGATGGTAAACATTGTGAAGTTCACAAAGACAATTCCAGTGAGAAGGTTCTGTTTTTATTGGGATGGTAGGACAGATATTTAAATCTCACTTGGAGGGGGTGAAGACTGGACGATTTAACTTGAAAGAATGTTGCCTTGCCTCGGTCAATAGGTGGTCCTTGGGCAGCACTGGGGTCTGGAGTGGTAAGTGCTCTAGTGGACAATTTTGTTGCCACGAATGCATACAGCAAGTGGGAAACAAGCTGTCTGGTCCAAACAAGAGAAACTTTCTACTTGCCATATGCTTTAGTAGTTGTAGATTTTATATTAAAAATCAAGCCTTGTGTCTTTTGACTTTCGTCAAGCAGATACAGTAAGTAGATTTGAGACTGTAAACCCTTAAATGTTCACGTGGGTTAAAGAAAAATAAAGAACAAAAGAAAAACTCTGCAAACATATAATCATTCCTTTTCCTCGCAATAAAGGAGAGGGAAAGCAAGGTTAATATGATCATGTTTCAGAGGGGACCGGACGTCATAGGATCTACGCGTATAAGTTTACGCTTTACTCGATAACGACTTGAGCTTTGGATCACAAGTGCCGGAGGGTTTAGGTGAGGATTAATTGCACCAAACACCGTCCAAAAGTTCTAACTAAATCACCAAAATATTATTAATGTATAGAATTAAATGTTGGTACAAATTTCAACACGTCCATTAAATTGAAAGCAAAATGTTAAATTCAAAAATCTTACTCGCTTTAACTTTTTCAAACCAAATCTTAACTTTGTCTGTGTCGGCATTTGAGCCGATTGCTGGTCATTGTTTCTGCAACATTATTTTTTAATTTTTATTTTGTTTTTAATTTTAATAGACACTATCATGATTTTTGTCCACGGTATCATTTTGTTTTCTTTTAAAATAATATTAGTTTTAGTTTTAAGTTTCTAGTTGTGTTTTAGTATATATATATATATATATATATATATATATGAGATTTATCAAGTTAAGGGTGTCATTAGATTTATCAGGAATCGTTCTTAGAGGGCTTTATCATGATAGAGCATAATAAAGTGTTTGTAAAATTGGACTCTGAGATGAGGAGAAAGATATGCCATTTGAGATATGCCATTTGGCAATGGTTTCTTGGTTAACGGAAATTAATCACTAAGTCAATCTAATGATGGCAATTTAGGATGCAATTTTCAGCGATATGATCAAGGTGATGCATTTCTGGTTTATTTTTTTTAATTCTTTCAGTGTTGTATTTACGATCATTCTGTTTTTCTCCTCTTTTGAGATTATTCTACAAAGAAGGCATTTGTGCATCGTTTGTAGTCTCTTATATATTGTTTTTACTATGTGTCATGTTTTTGGGTTCTTATTATTTATTGTTTCTATTAGTAATAGTATTTTATTTAAAAAATTAATAAATTCAAGTTATCTATATAATGAATACAAACATGTTTATAATTTGATCCACGTATTTTAAATATATTAAACCTCATATTTGAACTAATATTTAATATTTAAATTGACAACTAAATTGACAAAAAGATTTAATTAATATAATATTCATATTTTAAATTTTAATTAAATAATTTAAAATTTAGGGTAGATAATGCAGCTAGTCTCATAATAATTAACGTGCTTTTGTTTGGTCATTGAACTACAAAAATTTTCAATTTTGTCACCAACATTATCATTTGGTTCTGTTTTGACCACCATTCGTTAAATTATTAATAGAAATGATGATGTGATCATTTTTAATTGGTATAATAATACATTTAGTCCTCAACACTTACACATTCTATCAATTTGATCCTAATTCTAAATAATTCAAAAAAAATTAGCCCTTCATAATTACAAACTCTATCACTTAAGTCCTCAAAAACATGACAATAAAATCAAACCAATGAATAAATGATTCTAACACATCAACAATTCTCATTTACCCACAAAAAATTCTTCGACAACCACCGTCGTCGTCGCCACAATTCCCAAATGCCTAGGTCAAGAATTTATATAAATTCTTCATTGAAACAAAGCTTTTTGATTAATGGTGTCAAATTAGCGATTTTTAACTTACTAGCTTATAAATTTGAGGGAAAGAAATACGATAGGCGACGACAGCTGGAACTATCACTGGGTATCAAGAATTCAAAAAAGAAGATGAATTTCCACCGAACATGTTCCATGTAATTTGTTGCAGTTGGATCTAAAAAACGAAAAAGCAGAGAAATAGAAAGGCAAAGAGAAGAGAGGGAATTGAAAATTAACAAACTTATTTCACTCGATCAATAAAATGCCCATAATCACTCCTCCCTTTAAGCTACTAAAAGAGGAAACCAAGTAGCAACTATGTTGGTTACAACAACTGTTAACAGATAGCTAGTATAAAGACCAAAACACATTGTTTAATTAAATCAATACGTATCGTTTAACTAAAGACCAAAACACATTGTTCAAACCTTCACATAACAATTACCCCCTGCAAAAGATCATTGTCCTTAAGGATCAAAAGTGGGAAATTTTTGTTCTAGGCCCTCTAACTTCTCCCATGTTGAATCTTCTGGAAAGGTATTGGCCCACTTGACAAGAACCTCGGTTATAGTATGATTTCATTGCTTAACCATGCGTCTAACAATTATGCAGATTGACTCTTTAGCAAAAGCCCCATTAGTCCTTATTAAGGACAAGTAAGGTTGACTGGGTGCTTTGCTAATGTGTTTCTTTAATTGTGACACATGGAATGTTGGGTGGATGCAAGATCCAAGTGGCACCTTCAATCGATAGGTGAGCTCCCCTACATTGGCCACCACAACAAATAGCCCCAAAAACTTAGGAGCAGGCTTTTGATTGGAGACCCTTCTCACTTGTCTTTGAGTATAAAAGTTGTGCTAATCTAAAGCCTTGCCCTCAAAGTGTAATATCACCATCCTTACATTAGCATTGTCAGCTATTCCCTTAGCCTCAAGGTATTGTTCGTGTAACATCTCGTTTTTAGTGATATCAAAAACAATAGTTTTGAGACCATTATTTTGATGAGTGAGTTATTGTTTTATTATTATTTTGATGTTGACAGGATTATATTAAGGTCATATTGAAATTTTATTAAGAAATTTTGAGGTTTGCATGATTAATTACGTAAAAGGACTAAATCATAAAAAGTTTAAAAGTTAAGTTCTATTAGTTAAAGGGGTCAAATGGCTATGGAAATGAAAGCTAAAGGACTTGAATGGTAAATATACAATTTAATGAGTTAGTGGATATTTATGGATAGGTTTTATTGAAAATTTAATGGTTTTAAAATGTTAATTAAGTAAATTAATAATTAAGTTAAGACATTAGTTAATTAAGATGAGAAAAACTATCATCTTTCGCATTTTATCGTTTCTAACCTAAAACACCATTAAAGAAAGCTTGGAGCATTCGGTTGGCTTTGTCCTAGTGCATGGTATGTGTTTTTCATCCCGTTTCTAATGATTTTTATGATTTTGAGATCGTTTAAGCTTAATCTAGCTAGCCCAGGGGTTAACTTGAAAAAATGTTAAAGTTTGAAGGGCTTTCCATGAATTTTTTTATTATTTTTTTATGTTAGTTGATAGATTATGAATCCTTGTTATAAAATAAACAAGTTTTATTAAGTGATTTTTGATGAATTTTAGAATTAGGGATTAAATTGTTAAAGGTGTAAATCTATAGGTTTTATTGTGAAATGATGGTAAATATGGGTTGTTTCAAGGTCCCTTGCATCTATGGTTAACATGAATTTAGTTTTAAATAGTTAGATCTTAAGTTATGAGCTTAAGAACTAAACTGTGAAAAGTTAAAATGTTAGGGGAAAATTGGTAATTTTGCATAAATATGAAATATGGATTAAATTAAATTCTAGAAGTACTTAATTGATTTAAACCACGTTTTAATTTAGATCAAGGAAAAGCTAAAGCTTCGGATTAGTTCGACTATTTTACTACGCCCCTAATTATCGAGGTAAGTTCTTATGAATTGTAATCGTTTTAATGTTAATTAAATTTGAATATTTGTTATATTGTTGAGATATAAATGAATTGAATTGTAAATGTATCAATGCTATGAGGAATTGACAGATAATTAGTCTCGGTTGAACCTTAGGAATTCTTAAGATACAAATGACATGTCGTTAGAGATTTCATGTTTCGGGTGCTAGTCTTGAATGTTCTACCGATGGTTGAGGTCCTGCATTTGTTGCGGATATCCACAGCTCGTGTGAGCAACATCGTGTAGCTTACATTTTGACCCACAGCTCGTGTGAGTAGGCCCATTTCACAGCTCGTGTGAGCATTGATTTAAAGGAAAAGTTATGGTTATATGTAAAGGCACACTTCATGTGAAACTTCCCTTGTATCCGATGAAATTCTAGATGGTTCAACGGGTATGAAAAGGGAACGAAATGGTAAGTATGCAAATGGATTGAATCATGACTTAATGAAAGGATTGATGAACTAAATGATGTTGTACATATGGAAATTTACATATCTTATGGTTGATTTCATTTATGTTATGGACATACTAACTTGTAAGTTGTTGATGTTAATTAGGCTTTGCTAAGCTTATGGCATTTGTGTTAAATTGTGTTTAATCTATGTATTGTATTATTGAAATAGTAAGTTATGTTTAAGTTTATACGAGCTTACTAATCACTCACTGCTTACATAGTTTCTTTCCTTTGTTTTATAAATTATTAGAAGCTCGATCGATTTGGAAACTCATCAGAGATCTATCACACTATCCAGAAGTCTTTTCGGTAGTTTTTGTAAATTTCGGCCAAAGTTAATAATGGTATGTATAGGATGTTTTGTAATGATGCTTTGATATGTTTATGTTTTGAAGATTATGTTTGGTTGGTGCACTATAATGCTTACCAAACTTTATCATTTTTGGTTACTTGTTAATGCTCGTAAATAAGGCTCCTTTTTGGTATGTTTATAATGGCTTGACACTGGTTAATTGAGACATGATTTGGCAGATATTTAAACTAGGTTTTTTTATACTTGAAATAAGGCTATATGGACATGTTTAGGTAAATGATGTTTGGATGCAATTGTGGTGCCTTTGAATGACATCTTGGTTATGTGAATTAGGTTGTTTGAATTGACATGATTATGTGTATTTAAATGATGCTTTAGTCCCTTGAAAGTGTGCACAAATAGATTAGGTAGTTATGCATGAACTAGTTAGGAAATAGCTTGTTTTCAGGTAAAATTTTGGGTCCACACGGCCGTGTGAGACACACAGCCTAGCAACACAGTCGTATGTCATTTGTGAGTTTCTTAGTATGCAAGTCAGTGAGTAACATAGCCTAACACACAGCCTGGCACAGGGTGTGTGGGGCAACTCAGAGAGTTACACGGGCGTGTGGCCTTACTCAGTGAGTTACACAGGTAAGAACACAAGCTGGGGCATGGCTATGTGTCCCTTGTTCAAAAGTTACATGGCCTGGGGTGATTCCACATGGCCGTGTGACCCTGTTTCCAATTTTTTTAACTTTTTTCTAAACTTTTCATTTTATTTTAAATTTGTCCCGAATTGTTTCTAAGCTATTTTTAAAGCCTCGAGGGCTTGATTTAGGGATGAAATGTATGTGATTGAATGGTTTATTATATATTTAAATTATTGAATGTTATGATGTTTAAATATTTCTGATTGTATGGTAATACTTTGTAACCCTAATTCGACGATGGATGCGGGTTAGGGGTGTTACATTTAGATGAAATGTATGTGATTGAATGGGTTATGATATATTTAAATTATTGACTGTTATGGTGTTTAAATATTTTCGATTGTACGGTAATGTTATGTAACCCTAATTCGGTGATGGAGGCGGGTTAAAGGTGTTACAGTTCAAGTTTAGACCACCAACCATGATAGTTTGTGCCATCAAACTTGGGACAATCAAACTTATAGGAACACAAAGAACCATCCCACTTACCACCACAAACAAGAGTGCTAACACTCCCTAGTTCCACCATAAGAGAGACCATATGAGCATCATGTGAAGGGAGCCTTAGTGGATGGCTCCCCAAAATACCCTTACCCCTGTCCTGAGAAGATCCAACAGTAGTAGCAGGTGACAAGTGGCCCAAGTATTGCTCGAATAAACTCTATAACTTAGATTTAATCTCCCTTCAAACATCCTTTTGAAGCTCCTTTATGCAACTGTCAAATTTGGTATCCCATTGCGACAACTCCACCTGCAGTTGAGCCATCTCTTGCTGCAAGTGACTCACCTCCCTTTGGAGCCTAATGGTGATCCCATTGCTAGCCATAGAGAATTGACTGAGCTTTGATATCTTTTGTTGTGATTGGATTTAGAAAACAGAGAAGCAGAGAAACAAAAAGACAGAGAAGAGAGAGAGAGAATTGGAAATGAACAAACTTAATTCTCTTAAGGAATAAAATATGCATAATTGTTCGTCCATTTAAAATACTAGAAGAGGAAATCAAGTAAAGGCTAAGCTAGCTACAACAATTGTTAACAGATAGCTAGTATAAAGATCAAAACGCACCGTTTAATTAAATTAATACACATAGTTTAACTAAAGACCAAAACGCACCGTTTAAGCTAGCCATCCCTTCCCTCCCCAATAACTAATCCTAGCAATGGTAACTAACATAGATACAAATCTTTTAACAGAATTTCAAACCTTCCCGTAACAATTAGCTATTGCAATGTAGCTTGGATTTGTGCATTGCAACTTCTTTTTTGCTTCTTTTCTTCTTTCTCTTCCTTCAATTTTCAAAACTCCTCGTTTCCCACTTAAAACCTTGCTTTTTACCTTTTTATTGGAAAAGAATGAACTTAAATGAAGAAAAAAATCATGTGTTCTCTCTGATTTAATGTTCACAGGGTAAAGGGATTGCTTTTGAAGGATCATATTTGTTTGCTTTTCATATTTTTATTGGAAAATAATGAACTTAAATGGAAAAAAAAGAATTCCTTTGTTTGCTTTTGTTTTCATGCATTTGAGTATTAATAGTATACCTTAAAATCTAAACGATAATTTGAGAAAGTTAAATTTAGGCATTTAGCACAATGAAGCTGCTTAGTTAATGCCGTGCACGTATTGCAACTCTCTTTGTTTTTGATGTAAGTGCCAGCTGGAACATGTCTACCAAGTGCCAATTAATAGACTGACTTGCATTTTCTGGAAATTAGAAATTATACCATTCAATTGGATTCTTGGTTGCCATTTTTGAACTGTTTCTACCTTCAAACCTTATAAAAAGTCAAGCCATTTAGTAGTTAATTGGGTTGGTTCCACTAAATCTGTTAAAGCATAATCTGGACTTATAACACCGCCAAAACAGATGCAACTTCCGCTTCAACTTCATGAATTTGTTACTCCACCTTCCTTAACACAACTATAGTTTCTGCAAATGGAATGGGTTTAGATCTCATGTTAAAATCAAATTAATTCATCCAACTGATTTAATTCGGTCGGAGATCGGTTAATAATTTTTTAAAATTTTGATTATCAGTTAATTCGATTTGAAATCGAGTAATTAATTGAATTAATTAATTAACCGAAATATTTGTTGTTTTTAAGACTTAAGTAGTATTTCTAATGTCTTATTTGTTATTTTTACCTACATTTAAAATTTTTTGAATTATTAAATAAAAGTAAATGAACATTAGTAATATATTTTTTATAATATTTTGATTTGATTAATATATTTTAAAAAATTCGATTAATAATAATTTGATTCAAATATTAATTGAATCAACACTAAATGAATTTTGTGCCCTGTACTGTCCTGTCTTTGTATTCCGTTTCAAAAGACAAGGCCCAGTTGAGCTTATGATGTAAGAAGACCGAGAATAAAGTTTACGTCTCATACATAGAAAGTGACCCAATTTGGAAGGGTTTAACGAGTTTCCCAACCTTATTTTTCCAGTCAAAGCAAATACCTAGCCTTTTATCGGTACACGACAACAACGTTAACAAGTTTTTTTTTTTTTTTTAATTAGGATTAGTAAAAAATTTTAAGTTAGTTAAATTTTTTTGTTGTATGGTTTTCTGTTTATACTGCTTATATTAATCAAAAGATTTTCTTTCTCTTTTCTTTTATAATTTAATTTTTTTCATAAAATAGTTTCAAATATTACAATTCAAACAGTATCAGATATTAATCTTAAATTGACTTTAGTTCTATTTATCAATGGATTTTGATTCACATCCTTAAATTCAAACTTAAAACTCATTAGAGACTTAAATAAAAATATTTAAATAATTAAATGAGTAAAATAAAAATTTCTCAATAATTTAATAATTGCAATAATTTAATTAATTTATAAAGCCCTGAGACCAGACACAGAGAAAAGTCTTTCTTCACTTTTCTGTGTAAACAGTGGTAAGAACGAATCACCAAATGAATGACTAGGTGAGAGCTATATTAATTGGTAAAGATGAAACACGAGCTGAAACAGAAGAGTTGTTTACTTTTATTCTTAAATAATCAATACATAAAAATGCATATTTTAAGTGGGGGGAGGCCTCTTATCTGGTACTTGTAGTCGCCTCCCAGATTCCAAGTGACCCGATCGCCATATTTCCTGGAAATTTTCCTTGGGGAAGAGCTCTCTTTTCAAGTCCTTTTTAGTTTTGGGCTCGTGTGTTTTTTTCACTTCTTCAACATTATTTCATTTTCAGGTTTGTATCGCTCTCTCTATTGTTGAAAGCTTAGACTTCTGCTGTATTCAGCTTTTCTATCGGGTTGACTATATGGGTCTTCGCTTGTGCTTCAAGTACATGAGTATTGTAATTTAGGTTGTTTAGTTTTGCTCTTTCAAGGTTCAAAGCTGAATTTTGATTTTATTATGTTGTTTGAGATTGGACTTGGTTGGTGCTTATAAAGACCCCCCTTTTTTTTCCTGTTTCAAGTGTATTGAAATAATAATTTGATGTTTTATATTTAGTTTCCATTGAGACTATGCGAAATATTGTTTGGTTTCCTGGAAAATCGAAGAGAATTCCAGTTCTGTTCTAGTAGCTTTTCAAAGCCTAGTGCTTTAGAAAACAATTTTGTGTTGAACTTCTTTAGTTCTTATTTTGGTCAATGATAGAAAAAGATCGGTCTTCCTGTTCTCCATAAATTTTTTTTTTTAATTTGTTTCTTCACTTATATTTCATGGCTACCAAACTGAAAGTTAAATGATGCTCCTAGTTTTCCATGTGATTGAAATGATTATCCTACTTGGGCCAACCAAAAAAAAGATCCATATTTTCTATTTTCTTAAACAAGACAATATTTCAACTAACTTCCGTTATATATCTCTGGTTTCTTTTTAATCTGGTGAAGTGGTGTCAACGTTTTAAGCAAATAGCAATGAGGGGCTTATTCAAATTTGATTGTAATGCAGGTGATATGTTTAATAAAATTGGAAGCATTTTTGTCGGATGAAAAATGCTGCGACCGCTATCTTGCAGCCATGCTTTTGCCACTTTTAGTTGGTGTATTGATCGTATTGGAAGATGAGGTTATGTTTTCTGGACTTTGTTGGGTTGTGATGTGATGGCAATCGACGTAGTCACTAGTGCCTCATTCGTTCCGGCTTCAGAGATTCTTTCTCAGACTGTAGAGGCCATTCTCGAGATTGTGGTTTCTGCAAATGATGTTCTCTTTAAGAAAGATAGTTTTAAGAAACTTGCATCTTACTTAGAGAGAATTGTCCCAGTTTTGAAAGAGTTGAAAGGAAAATGCATTTCTAATTCTGAGAGCTTGAACAATGCTATTCAGATTCTCAATCGTGAAATAAAAGCTGCGAAGCAACTAACTGTAGAATGCAGCACAAAAAGCAAAGTCTATCTCTTAATGAATAGTCGTGGGATAGTCAGGCGCCTAGAAGGTACCATGAGAGAGATAAGCAGGGGATTAAGTCTCCTTCCATTGGCAACTTTAGAACTTTCTTCAGCTATAGTTGTAGAAATTGGAAACCTCTGTGATAGTATGCAGAAGGCTGAGTTCAAGGCTGCTATAACAGAAGAAGAGATCTTAGAGAAAATTGAGACAGGCATACAGGAGAGGAATGCTGATCGTTCTTATGCAAACAATCTGCTGGTTCTCATTGCAGAAGCTGTTGGGATACCTACTGAGAGATCAGCTTTAAAAAGGGAATTTGAAGACTTCAAAAGTGAGATTGAAAATGTCAGGCTTAGGAAGGACAAGGCTGAAGCTATACAAATGGATCAGATAATTGCTTTGTTGGAAAGGGCTGATGCTGCTTCTTCTCCTAAAGAGAAAGAGATGAAGTATTTCACTAAGCGGAAATCTTTGGGGAGTCAACCGCTGGAGCCTCTCCAATCATTTTATTGTCCAATCACTCGCGATGTAATGGTAGATCCTGTGGAGACTTCATCTGGACAGACATTTGAGAGAAGTGCTATAGAGAAGTGGTTTACAGAGGGGAACAACTTATGCCCTTTGACTATGACTCCCCTAGACACATCAATCCTACGCCCTAACAAAACACTGAGGCAGTCAATAGAAGAGTGGAAGGACAGAAACACAATGATAACAATTGCTTCAATGAAACCCAATCTCACATCTGGAGATGAGGAAGAAGTGCTTCAATGTCTGGGACAGCTAAAGGATCTTTGTGAACAGAGAGACATGCACCGAGAGTGGGTGATCTTGGAGAACTATATATCAGTTCTTATTCAACTTCTTGGTGGAAAAAATCGTGATATAAGGAGTTGTGTTCTTGTCATACTTCACATTTTGACAAAAGATAGCGATGATGCAAAGGTACACTGTGTGAAACTGTATCCTTTTGATTCTCTCTTTTAGTTTTCTGCAGTGATTTGCAAGTAAATATATTTAATCATAGTGAAAAGGTTCATCTTCAAAATATAGGTGGCAGTGAAACGAATGATCAGGTGTGTTAGGAATTAGATTCATCTGTTTTAGTAATATGCATAGACAAAATATTTCATATTCCATTTTATTTTCACCTACCTTTGAATTTTGTTTTGTTTCACCTAACTTCATAAACAGGAGTTTTAAGTCATCAAGTATTGAATTATAGGATACTGTAGACATATTGAGCTTTTAGAGAATGGGTACTACTTTGTATATGTCCAGGGTCACATTCATCTTGGTATCCCATACTGACAAATCTGTTTTGCATACCATTGGGATGGAGTGATCTTGCTGGTTTACTGGCTTCTTTAATCAAAATAGGATTACTTGCATCTATCTTGTGTAAATATGGGTTCCTGCTAACCAGAAATGCATATATGTTTCTCATATGTTTTCTACCAAAAATATTGAAATACATTGCAGGATAGAGTGGCAAAAGTTGATGGTGCAATTGAACTTGTAGTTCGTTCCTTGGGACGTCGCACAGATGAAAGGAGGTTAGCAGTGGCATTACTTTTGGATTTATCAAAATATAACGTCTTAAGAGACAGCATTGGGAAGGTTCAGGGTTGTATTCTCCTTTTGGTGACAATGGCAAGTGGTGATGACTATCAAGCTGCCAGAGATGCTGAGGAAATATTGGAAAACCTGTCATATTCTGATCAGAACGTCATACAGATGGCAAGGGCAAACTATTTTAAACATTTGCTTCATCGTTTGTCAACTGGTTCATGCCCTAAACTTGATCACCTTTTAAGTTCTTCTTCGGGTTTTCATATTTCCTTCATCCATTCTGACTTGAGCACTGAACTAGTTCATCACTATGATTGTGTTGTAGGAAAGCATACTTTTGAAGAAATAATAAGATTGCATTTTTATAGAATGTTTTGACCAGATAAGTAACTGCGAAACATAGGCGATGTGTGGAAAGTTGGCTGGTTAGTGCATTGTGATGAAATCAACTTGTACTTCAATAAGATGAAATTACAGGCCATCTTATTATACTTAATATTAACATTAAGCTTTTTCTTAATATTAACTTCAAAAGAAACATTTTCTTAATCTCAAAATTGGTGCAAGATTCCCATGAAGATAATATGTCATTGCATAAAGGCGAGGATGTCTTAATTTCCTTGTCAATTAGGTTTTCCAGTGATTCAACTTTAAAGAGATGCCAATCTTACTACTGTAGTTGCATCCTTTTCTTAAAATAGTAAAATCTCAGCATTTCTGGTAGAGCTGCAGCAGTGGTTTACATGGCTCGGTTTAGGTGTATATATTTTGTTCATATTTCCTTCCACATTTAGGTTTTGCTACATCATTGCAAATGTGCATCAAGTTGCAATGTCGTTGCTATTATTTGACAAAACACTTATGGAAGTATATCTAAATCTCTACAGGACCAGATGATGTAAAACTAATCATGGCAACAGCTATAGCTGAAATGGAGTTAACTGACCATAATAAAGTGGTATTGTTAGAAAGAGGTGCATTGCGTCCACTTCTTAAGTGGGTCTCTCATGGTGGTATTCAAATGAAAAGTGTAGCGGTTAAAGCTCTTCGAAACCTCTCAAGTGTACCAAAAAATGGCTTGCAGATGATCAAAGAAGGTGCATCCCGCCCATTACTTGACCTCCTCCATCTTGGCTCATCATCCTCAGCATTACGAGAACAAGTCGCCGCAACGGTTATGCACCTTGCAGTATCCACTATGTCACAAGAATCCACTGAGACTCCAGTTTCTTTATTGGAATCTGATGAGGATGTTTTCATGGTCTTCTCTTTGATTAACCTGACTGGACCAGAAATCCAACAAAACCTTCTGCAAATCTTTCAGGCGTTGTGCCAATCCCCCTCTGCAGTATATATCAAGACCAAGCTGACACAGGTATACATTTTATTGGAGAATGATATATCTGTGCCTTCGTGCTGGGATTTTCTTTTTCTAAGAATAAATATCAAAGATGCTGTGCTAAAATAGAGCTTAAATTAATCTGAAAACAATGATTACTTCAAACAAGCTATACTTAGCAAACTTCCACAACATTGTATGTTGCCCATGCTTTGCCTTCTTTCCACTGATTGATCAGTGCCTGACACAGTAGGTTGCTTACCCTGGTGACCTAGCCATTCAGAGAAATGTTCTTGCTCCCTCTATTCCCTTTGCAGAAAAGGAACCTATTGTGTTTTCTAGTGTGTCAACAGTTATTGTATTTAGTGATCCGATGAATTCTGGCTTCTGACAGGTTGAATTACTCGTAGGATGTTTGTGTCTTGCACTGTTAGATTAACCTCTTCAAAGTATCCTAAAGTCTGAAATCATATGTGAGATAATCACAGCCTAGACTTCTTATTTTGGTTATGGACATATTATTCATTCTTTCAATCTTTTATTTTATTTTATGCACCTGTGTTTCAGGATGCTTCTTATATTCATGTAAGGATAGAGAAGCTGATGCAAGGATGCTGTGCTGTTATTATCCTTCTTCCCTTCCCCCCCCCCCCCCCCTTTTTATGTTTGAGCCTACTCACGTATCTCTAGTCAAATGCATTTATCTCTCTAGATATGTCTCATTTCTGTAATTTTTTTGCTGCACATCATTTCAATTTTCAACACCAGCTGATTTATTATGTTAACAGTGCTCAGCCATCCAAGTGCTAATCCAGTTGTGTGAACGTGATATTGGAAATGTACGGCTGAATGCTGTGAAGCTTTTCTGTTTCTTGGTGAAGGATGGTGACGAAGCCACTATCCTGGAGCATGTGCGCCAGAAATGCATTGAGACTTTACTTAGGATTATCCAGTCTTTTAATGATGATGAAGAAGTTGCTTCTGCAGTGGGCATAATTGCTAACCTTCCTGAAAATGACCAGATCACTCAGTGGCTTGTGGATGCTGGTGCAATTCCAATCATTTTTCGTTTTCTTCGCAGTGGTAGACTTAATGATTCCAATAGAAGTCAGTTAGTAGAAAGTGCTGTTGGAGCCATCTGCCGTTTTACTGCTCCGACAAATCTGGAATGGCAAAAGAGAGCAGCTGAAGCCGATGTTATCCCCATGTTAGTTCAATTGTTGGATTCAGGAACCACCTTGACCAAATATCATGCAGCCACTTCTCTGTCTCGTTTTTCATGGAGTTCTCTTCAGCTAAGCCGGACAATACCAAAGAAAAAGGGGTTCTGGTGCTTGTCAGCTCCACCAGAGACTGCTTGCCCGGTTCATGGAGGAATTTGTTCTGTTGAGTCATCATTTTGCCTTCTTGAGGCTGATGCAGTGATACCACTTGCAAGGGTTCTTGAAGAAACAGATGCCGGAGTGTGTGAAGCATCTTTAGATGCACTATTGACTTTAATTGAAGGTGAAAGACTTCAAAATGGTAGTAAGGTGCTAGCAGAAGCAAATGCAATTACTCCAATGATAAGATGTCTTAGTTCACCTTCCCTCAGACTGCAGGAGAAAGCTCTACATGCTTTGGAAAGGATTTTCCGGCTGCCTGAGTTCAAGCAGAAGTATGGTCCAGCTGCTCAAATGCCTTTAGTAGATTTAACACAGCGAGGCAATAGTAGTATGAAGTCTCTTTCAGCCAGGATACTTGCTCACTTGAATGTACTTCATGACCAATCTTCCTATTTCTAAAGAATTCAACGCCTTTTGACTTTCTTGAATCATATCTGAGGAGGAAGGACCGGCCACATTATTCACCTTGATGATTTATTTTGCAAGAACGACAATACTTGTGCGCATGCTTAGGCTTGAACCATAATATTTCAGAATGGGCATACCCTTCTTCTCAATAATAGGCGCATATTGACAGATTCACCTTGAAAGCTAAGCAAGAACTATCAACCAAATCCATTGTTGTGGATAGATGTATCGCTGCAGCACCATGATACCCAAGATGATAGACATCAAGTTTGTGCTTTTTCTGTTGAGGAACCATCGCAGGTAAGAGATTTTACAAGTGGCTGATATTAAAAGCACACCATTAGCAATATTGCTTGGAATTGATATCTTTCCTTGTAACCTCTGTGGTTCTTCTTTCCATTCTTTCACTGTCAACTCAATACTTTACCTATGGTTCTGTGATTGTCCTGTATTAGATATATAGATGGTCTAGAATTCATCAGCTTAATGACCAAAGAGTAAATGTGGAGCATTCCTGTCTACGTGACAAATGGAAACTTGCATTTCGTGCCATGCATTCAGCAAAAGTTGATTAGTAGTGTTAGCTTGAATGCAAACTCTATGAGCATGAAAAACACCAGGGCTTCACTTGGTCCCAGCAATTGATTGTTTGATTCTTGCTTAGGAAAGTTGGAAACCTCACATTTGAAATCGTCATATTAACATTATTGAATGAACTGCACCAGATATGACGTTATATTTGCAGTTCTGTTAGCATGCACTCATGGAGCGTACTGGTGGCGTAAGGAGAGAACTTTTCGAATCAATGGCTGGACCATTGCAGAAGCTCAAACGGCTCAGCCTCCCTTCCAGCACGAACCTGTAGCATTAACCATGTAGTCTATAATTTGCCCTGAAATATTATTTCCATTTGAAAACAATTCTGTTGTACGAATTGTCAGGTCTACACAGTGAGGGGAGTTAAAATGTCTATTTATTAAATTTCTATAAATAAACTTGTCTATTTCCTTTAGATTATAACAAAAGGAACCGTCAACAACAACAAAAAAAAGGAGCTAAGAATATAAATTAACATAATCGTAGTAATCTTCTATCTGTCAGTAGCACCTCTGAACAATCTCGAGTAAACTTGATTCTGTTATTATTTATTTATTTATGCTGTCTTTTCCTTCACTCTCTGTCTTCGACTCCTTCCAAAAAATTTAAGGGTCTCGTCGATAAGTATGACAGGTATTGAGACCAAAATTACTAAGAACCACTCATTCAGGCTCAATGGAACAACACCAAACATGTTTGCCAGGAATGGAACGTAAAGTATAAGGCAATGGAGTCCAAATGAGACTGACATTGCAACCAAAAGCCAAGGGTTCCTCCAAGGTGGCAATGTTAGCAGGCTGCTGTCTTCGGAAAGTGCGTTCAAGGAATTGAACATTTCGATAGCTACTAATACAGATAGTGACAGAGTCATTGCTTTCACTTTGCCAATGGTGAAGTAGTCACATGGGTTCGAGAATGTGATCAGGTGACCATCACCAACCGTATATGGGGCCACGGAGAAATTTGACCATGTTGAACACTCTCCCCAGTTGCGAAGCTGAGACAGTTCGATTAGTGTGTGACCATCGCTCACAAGGTTGATACCCATAAAAGAAGCCTGAGTATACCACAAGATGAAGATGCCAACGGTTGCTACGCCCACATAAGAACCTATTGTCTACAATTCAAAACATAAATGTAGAACATTAGTCCAGTTCAAAAATCCCACAACCATGTCTTGCCTAGAGAATTTCTAGGGGAAGATAATTGGTGTAGATCAAAATTCAGTACTAACCAAGTAACGAAACAAGACCCAGGAGTCAATGAGAGCGTCATCTCTTTTACGGGGTGGTTTCCGCATGATACCAACATCTGGAGGATTAAACCCGAGAGCTGTTGCAGGAGGACCATCCGTAACCAAATTCACCCATAAGAGTTGCACAGGGATCATACACTCTGGTAATCCCAGAGCAGCAGTCAAGAATATGGAGATTACTTCTCCAACATTGGATGATATCATGTATCTGCAAATTTAGGAAATGAATAAATAAGGCATATCCTAAATGCCCAAGGAAAGTAGTGGAGCAAATTAACACACCTTATGAAAGCTTTCATGTTATTATAAATAGAACGACCCTCAGCAACAGCCGAAACAATGGTGCTAAAGTTGTCATCTGCCAAAACCATATCAGAAGCTTCTTTTGCTACCTGGAAAAATTGAACAATGAGCATGTTAGTAGAAAGGACTTATTTGAGGGTCGTTAGTAGGGAGGAACGTGAATATATTAGTTCCAACATATGGTACAAATCTATGCTAAGTTCTAGGAAATGCCTAAACAATCATATAGCTTGCTCCAAGCGAAGTCATATGAAGGCCACAAGGAACAAGATTCGATCTTCAAGCAAGAGGATGAAGGTGATATATTTACCTCGGTTCCAGTTATGCCCATAGCAATTCCTATATCAGCCAGTTTAAGGGCAGGTGCATCATTTACACCATCTCCAGTCATAGCAACAATTTCCCCCATCTCTTTTAGCATCCTAACGATTTCTTGCTTATGCCTAGGTTCAGCACGAGAGAAGACCTTTCCCCCGGGCTTTGACAACGTTTCAATTAGTTGTGAAGGGGAAAGAGCCATGAATTCTTTACCAGTAAAACTTTTCCCTCTAACATCCTCTCCATCAGAGAACAATTTAATTTCATGACAAATAGCCTCAGCTGTGGATTTATTATCTCCTGTTATCACCATAACTCTAATTCCTGCTGCTTTACAATCTTCTATTGCTTTGTCAACTTCATCTCGTGGAGGGTCCTATATTGATATGGAAAATTACATCTCTGAAAATAATTTACTTGACAATTCATCAACTATTATGAACAACAAAACTGTCTGAAATATGCTTACCCTGAGACCAACAACCCCTACAAAAATCAAGTCACTTTCAATGGAAGAATAGCTAGCTGGATCAAGCAACTTCTTATGAGCAGGATGATTCTCAGAGTAGTAGTCTGAAAATTCCCCCAGGTCGTCCTTATATGCCAATCCCAAGCATCGCAGTCCCTTTGAACTCATCTCTGAATTTCTTGAAAGCAATAGTTGACTACATGATTCATCCATTGGAACAAGAGATCCATCTGCAAGTTGCACGTGTGTACTACGTTCCACTAAACTCTCAACAGCGCCCTACAGAAGATGCGCATTGATTTAAAGATCAAATAAGCAAGGAAACCAAACTACTAATTTTATGCCTTTTTGCTGTTTACCACTCACAATCATACGGTACCAACATATATAAATGTATTCTTATCTCTAATCCACCTTAAGTTCTCATTTATACTGACTGCTAATTTCCCTTGAAGTTAAATTCTATTTTTTCCATTTAATCAAGAGCAAAATGATTTCTAGACAACAAAACTATGAAGAAAATGGTCACATTTACCCATTGATGAAAGAAAGATGAAGGATTTGAACCAAGGTAAAAAAAAGGGAATGACAGTCACCTTGACAAGCAGTCTGTTGTGTCCAGTAGGCTCTTTAACAATAACGCTCATAGACTTTCGTACAGTATCCAACTCCAATGTTGCAAGCCTTTTTGATCTTTTGGTCCACCACTCGCAGCAACCTAAGTTTTGCAGTATATCATAAATCAATGAAGTGCATCATAATACATGAATCTACTAAAACTAGAAAAGATTTATGGCTCACCTAGTTTAATTGTGCTTCGGTCAATCAAATAGTTCGCAGCAAGCTGTGAGTCATGGATTTTGTTCCTCATCTTGACATCTGGAACTCCCATCTTTTCAACCAAAACCTTCAAAGCAGCTTCTGTGGGCAAACCTGTGGCCCGGAAAAGACGACCATCACAGAAAATCCCAGCATCATTGCAAACTGCACATATTTCTGCCATGACTTGTAAGTTAGCATCCATATTGTAACAGGTCCAATCAACAATTCCACCATCCTTCGGGTCATAGGTTGTGCCTTCAACATGGAAAATACGAGAAGTAGTGGTTTTCCCACCAAGGGTAAAGAATTCTGCAACAGACATTTGATTTGTGGTCAAAGTCCCTGTTTTATCTGAACAAATCACAGTGGTGCATCCCAAGGTTTCAACACTAGGAAGCTTCCGTACGATCGCATTCTTTTGAGCCATTTTTCTTGTACCAAGAGCTAAAGATGTTGTGATCACAGCAGGGAGACCTGGAATTGCAGCTACAGCAAGGGCAACAGCTATCTTGAAATAGTAGGTACATTTCTCAAATGAGAAGCGGAGATTTGCGGGCCATCCATCCACCATATCCCAAGAGAGGAAGTTTTTGTAATTGATAAGCCAAACAATGAGACAAACAAGTCCAATTGCAGTTGTAAGCCTGCTCCCAAATTCATCCAACTTCTTTTTCAAAGGTGTGTCACTCTCTTCCAAAGAGGCCTCGTGTATTTGCTTCTGTATCTTCCCAATCTCAGTGTTCATTCCAGTGCAAACAACGATACAAACACAGCTACCATTCACCACAGTTGTGCCTGCGAAAACCATATTTTCTTTTGCCTGCAACTCACATTCCTCCGGGAATATTGGACTAGTACCTTTCAAAACAGGCATTGCCTCCCCAGTTAGTGCACTTTGTTCCATTCTCAAAGTTGAAGTTTTCAGAGCTGCTATTCTCATATCAGCAGGAACCTTATCACCAACCTGCAATTCAACTATGTCACCCGGTACAAGCTCCCGGGCTGGCAGGTCAGGTACAATGTACCCATCTCTTAAAACCTTACCGGATCCGCATTGCATTTCCTTAAGGGCCTCAAGTGCCTTCTCAGCATTGGTCTCTTGCCATACTCCAACAATTGCATTAAGGACTAAAATCAATACTATCACAAATGGCTCCACATAGGCCTCAAAACCAGACTCCTCGGATTCACTCCCATGCATATAGGCTAAAACGAAAGATATAAAAGCAGCAACTAGAAGTATCTTCACAAGCATGTCATCAAATTGTTCCAACACAAGCCGCAATAAAGGCTTCCCTTTCTCTTTGGCAAGCTCATTCCAACCATACTTCTCACGCTGTTTCTCCACCTGGTAACTGCTCAAACCCTTGTCTAGTTTAACAGTATATTCTTTCAGACACTGCTCAACAGACCATGACCACGCAGGGAAAGGCCTTTTCTCCATTAAGTCCTCAACGTTGGTTATCACTTGCCACCCAAAAGTAAAAGTTCCTTCAATTTTGGCTGAAACCCATGTAATTTTCCTGAAAAACAGATGAAAACATGAAGCCAAATTTTAAACAAAGAAAATGACTAAGAAATAATAATAATAATAATAATAATAATAATAATAATAATAAAGCAGAAATGGAAACAGTGCATTAACTTCGTTTTAACAAGAATGAAATTATGTCGAATCACCCAACAAGAAAAGGTAATGTTCTTCCTTTGGTAATAAAAAAAAACCAACCACCTATATTAACGACTAGCCACCATAACAATTAATCATCCAACCGAACAAAGGAATTACAAAGCAGAAGTTTTAACACAGACCCAACAACCCAAGAAGGGAAAGGACAAAAAAACTGCTTAGAGTAGTAGCAATTAACTGCCAACTAAACTTTAAAAACTGTAACTGTAGATAATAATATGACCAAAAAAAAAGGAACTTTACCTCTAAAGCAAAAACTGACTGAAACCCATGAGACAAACATTTCTTATATAAGAAATTCAGTGTGGATAACAACTAAAAAGAAAAGTAAGAAAAAAAAAAAAGAATAAAACCTTAGAATAATAGTTAGGCCAAGAGAAATAAAAAACATGGCTTGGAGACAAAGCAAAGTTGAAGGAAAATTCTTGGTATTTCTTTGATATTATTTTTTATGTAAATATAAGAAATCTTGTAACATAAGAAAAAAAAGGGAAGTAGTTCTTGGTCAGTCTCAAATCAACGTTTTGATCTTCTGTGGTTCTGGGAGTGCCACTCACTGCATTGTTTCCAATTTGCTTTTCGGATTCCTTTGTTTCGCCAGTCATATTATACAAGAATCTAATTTATGAAGTTCAATTTAATCATTTCATATAACTCAATTTTGTTTTAGTAATGAAAAATGTTTTTTTCTTTTAATTTAGTTACTCAATATATAAAAATATTAACTTTCTGGAATGTAACTTTGTTTTCTTTAATCATGGATTTGATTTAAATAATTTGGAAAAATAAAATGTATCTTTAGGATAAAATTACCCTTTTATTTATTTATTTTTATTTTATATAATACTTTTTCTTCAAAAAAAATTATTTAATTCTTCCTATTTTAAGATTCGTTTTTTTAATACATTATAAATACATATATCAATATCTTGTTTCATAAAAAAAAAAAATCTAATCCACTTATAATTTTTTCTTGAAAGAATAATTAGAATTGAAAATATAATTTTATTTTATTTTTTCATTTTTAAAATATTTATTAAAACGTGTCTAATAATTAAAATTTTACTGTAAATTTATTAAAAAGTAAATATTGACAGTAAATTTTAATATTGTTCCATATTGGAAACGAGAATAATACTGTCGACCATAATTTTAATAAGATGCCGTCGATATTCATGGGCCGTGGCTCCTTGGGTTGACCAGATGCCGCCGTCTTGTTTAACCCTACAAGTTCACAAGAAATTACAAATGTCCAAATATTTAAAATTCTCTCTTTTTTTCATCAATAGGTTGGTTGGTTGTTGCTGTGTCGAGATTCCATTTTTTAATATGAAACTTAGTTTTATCACCCAATTATTAATTTTTTTTATTTTATAAATTTAAAATAGAAAGTTTATAATTGAAATACTCACTTTAAATAATTCAGTTATTTTAGTAACTCTTATTTAAATCAAAAACGGTAAGTTAACATGGTAAACAAAAAAAATCAGTATACAACTTTTATATATTATATCAATTTAATCATAATTTTAAACTATTAACACTCAAAATTTACAAATAGTCTCAATTAATCCTAATTCTAAAAAAAAATTAAAGAAAGATTAAAAAAATACTTAAATATTTTCAAAAAATATGATAATAAATTTAAATTTTATATTAATATTAAATAAAATAAAAATCTCTCTCCTCTTCATTGTCGCTTCAATTTGTCAATTATGATTTTAATGAAAGTAACTAAAATGATCAAATTATGTAACTTGGATACTTAAATCGTAATTTTTTCATTTTGAATGTCTAGAATGAAAATTTTTTATAATTAAAAGAATACCTCTACAGTTTTTACTTTTCTTTTAAGAATTTTAAATATGGAAGCTGTTGCAACAGTTTGGGTAGTATTTATAAATTAATATATTTTATGACAATGAGGCAGCGAATCATGTTTGAGATTTTACCAGAATTCCAGTTTTCAAAAAAGATATTCATCAGTCACAATTTTGTTTATTTAATTCAATATAAAAGAATTAAAATATGGTACATACAAAGATTTTAGTATTTTATGTAAATAAGTTTGCCTTTTTTTTCAACTAATCTTGGTGGAAAAGCATGCAATCAAAGAAACAAACTATTCTTCCAAGATTTTAGCGGGAAAGATTAGAAAGTAATATGAATAAGAAAGGGAAGAAGCTAAAGTGTGAACCACTCTAACCAGAACTCCACTGAGACTATGGGACAAGTAAAGTAAATTGTTGATCTGGAAAAGGTTTTTTTTTTAAAGATAAGAAAAAACTTTTTGTTTTAGTTGGGGACCAAAACATTCCAGGAAACTTCCTTGTCCAAAAGCTAATGATATCATGATTACTGGAGTCTCCCTCCAGATTCCATTGAGAATGACATGATTAGGGGCAAGATGGAACATGGCATTTTTTTTTTTTTTTTTAGTTTAAGTGTAAAATTGGACTAACCCAAGGCAAACAAGTATGAGAATGAAGATTACAAGGCAAAGCCCAATTTAACCTCCAAGATGGGCAATCTACTCTATTGCCAACCTTCTTATCAATATGATTAGAAGTGTAAGGGAATTATATCCTTCCATCATATAGTAACTCCAATTGAAACTCATAATGGCATTGAATAACTATATTTTATTATATATTGAGGATTTAGAAAATTAAAACTGTTGTTAGAGACATGAATATCATTGTTCTTAATGATATTTCGTGGATTTATATATTTCTTAAGATTCAACAAGCACTTCTATTAACCAGTAGAAAAATAAGAAATAAAGAAAAACAAACCAATTAAATATTCAACTAAAATTGTAAAAGGAATCTTTTGAGAAAATAAAGAGTGTTTGGAGAAGAACATAAAGAATAAACTAATTAAATGATTTTAACTAAGCTTGACAAACTCTCGTTTGTATTCCATCACTGGCATTCATCCTTGTCTAAGATAAAAAAAATTCTTTCTTCATTTGTTCCACATACATCAGATTCATATATTTCTCTTTGAATTTTATTAAAAAGAACTCTCAATCTATTTGTTCTTTCTGGGTCACACTTACTAATGTTTCCCACCATTGATATGCCTTTTCTTCCAATAAAGAAACAACGCACAGCAGACTATCCATCGTCTTACATTTCACCTCTACAATCACCCTTCCTATGTAAGATAACCAACCATTGTTCTGTTGTGGCGAGGTCATCACCCTTATCCCCTAGAAATTCTTTAGCACCACGCTTACATATCTCCCTCACAAGATCTTCTTAAAATTGGTTCGCAACTGGTATTGTAACAACCCATTTTTAGTGGTGTCGAAAATAATGGTTTCAAGACCACAATTTCGACATGTGAATCAGTAAATATTAAATATTTAATATTTACAAAATTATTTAAATATCGTATTAAAATTTGGTTCAGTAATTTTGATGCTTGGATAGTTAATTAAGTAAAAAGGACTAAATTGTAAAAGTTGCAAGCTATAAGTGTATTTGTGTTAAATGAATATAAAAAGCATGATTTGAGGGTTTTAAATGGTAACTATACTTTAAGTTTGGGTAGTGGACAGCTTGGTTTGGTATGATAGGAAATTTTTGTTAAGTTTAAAGGGCAAAAAGGTAATTAAATTAAAATAATAATGTTATATGTCAATAACTAGAGACCCGAGTCCTAGGAAGGATCCGAGCCTCTGACTCATGACCCGACCACGAGTAGACAACAAGGTATACTAGCTCGCAAAGCGAGACATACCAGCTTGCAAGGCAAGGCTATAGACCTAGCTCGCGAGAACCTTATAAGAGCCCACAGGTCAAGGTCGTAGAAACAACTCGCAGATCCAACTTGCAAGGTAAGGTTACAAATCTAGCTCGCAGAAACATAGGGACAATCACAGTCTCACTTCGCATACGCTCAAAGGACTCACTAAAAGGGCCACATACTCTGCAAGCCATACAGACACGTGTCCAGTAAGTATGAAGCGCACCTAGAGTGACAATTCCAAAATCAGAAAGGACCGCATGCTCCATAGACACGTGCCCAATAGACCTAGAGTTCATAAAGAATGTCAATACTAAGGATAGAGAATGTCAGTATTGGAGGTAATAGAATTAAGAAAAAGTAGTGGGGCCTTGCTATGAGCTGTAATAGTGCTTATAACTGTATGTCTAAATACCCTAAATTCATATTAATAAGATATAAGAGAAATATTACTCAACTATTGGTGCAATGAGCATGGAACTTACTTCCGATCATCAGATTCCTCCCAGTTCAATTAGGTTTTCTTCAACATTTGAAGCAAATGACTCACCCAAACGGAACTTTCCCCTTCAACCTTTCATCAGAACAAGATGGAGCGTCAGGTTCCTGTGCCCAACATGATGAGACTGGCTTGTTTGCTGCATAGTTTGTCGATAGGCCAGAAAACTTTGGTAATGCGATTTTTCAAGGACCTTCTCCTTCCTTAGACCTGAACCTCTCTACAGGTTAATGATTGCCACTTCCTCTCAATTAGAAGGCACCCCCGTAGCAATTCTTGGCCTTTCAAGAGTAAATAAAGTTCATGATAGAGTAAATGGCCGCTCAAGAAGCATGGTTTGTAGAACAACAAGCCTTCCAACAAGAGCTACTGAGATAGAATGAAGGACTGAGAAGAAAGATGCATGTTGACAACTCTGGTTCTCATGACAATATGAATACACAAGATGAAGCCCCGAGCGCACAAGTAAAGAATGACAAAATGAAATGGATGAGCTACACTGAGACGTTCGAGCATTACATCCTAAGTCGTAGGACATAGAATGATTGTTCTGCTCCAATAACTCAGCCCCCAAAATTGTGATAGTAGGCTTAGTACGCGACTTCAAGGTCCCAAAAAACATGTTCGAGGGGAGAAAGAACCTTGGGCTCACCTGATGCAATACAACGATTATATGAATGTGTTCGTGGCGTCAGACTTAGCGAAGTACAAAGCCTTCTCGACAATATTAAAAGGAAGCTATATGAGTGCGTAGTACTCATTCATAGATAACAAACCACAAAGTTTAAAGGACCTATATGAACGAGCTCATAAGTTCGCAAAGGCCTAGAAAATTAAAAAATCATCGCGAGTTACCTTTCAAAGAGAAGATAAGCAGCCTAAAAACAAAGAAAGACCTCGTAACAGGAAGGGCCTCATCAATCAATACATGCAATTCAGAATTGACAGACCATAAAGAAACCAAACCCAGAGTGATACATTCAGGAACCCCCAAATGCCTCAGCAAGAGCATGCTAGGAGATATGCCCCCCAAGAAAGGTTTGAAACCTACACCCCTTTGAACGCCATGCGTACCTACATCCTCAGCCAATTAAAGAGTCTTGGCATCTTGCCTAAATCATCCTCGATGAGAAACATTGGTAAGAAGATAAAATCCAGGAACCGATGTACTTTCCACAATGATATGGGGCATAAAATCAAAGATTGATTTACGTTAAAGGATGCCATAGAGGAAGCGATTTAAAATGTCAAACTCGTCGAATCGTCAATTAGAGTGGTTCGCATCAAGGCCAGAGCTCAAAAAGTGACCCTAAAGGCAAACAAAAGGCACGAGGCACCATCCATGTAATCTTGGGTACTGACGACGACTAGGCAGGCTCAAACACAAAAAGACAGGCACACATGAAAAGTGTGATGTCAATCACTGCTCCAAAGAGGCTGCAATGACAAGAAAAGTAGAATGTTGAATTTAGTAGCGACGATAAAGATTTAGCCCGTAATGAAGAGGGAAATTACCCGATGGTAGTCTCAATAACGATCGTCGGCTTTAAAGTCAAAAGAATACGAGTTGATAGCGGAAGCACGGTAGAGGTTCTATCCTAGAAAGCATATAGAAAGATGGGGTTGAAAGAGTGGTCGTTATTTAAAGCCAGCCGGCTATTCAATTTTACGAAGCACCCAGTCGAGGTGAAGGGCTCAATCACCCTACTAGTAATTTTAATGGATGGTGAGCATACAACCATAGAGTATGTCCAATTTTATGTGATGGACCACCCGATGGCAAACAATACCATCTTCGAAAGACCAATAATGAGAATGGTGAGGATGGTAGTGTCGACTTTCTACATGAAAATTAAGTTCTCGACAAAGACTAAGGTCGATTTCCTGCAATCTAGTCAGTGCACAGTGAGACAATACTACATGTTGCCTATCAAGCAAACGAAGGTACCCATAACTGAGGGGCAAAATTTGCAAAAGGCTAAATTAGTAAGCAAGTTCTTGACCTGGACAATTTAGATGTGATAGACGAGCATAGGAGCAAAAAACGAAAGCTACAGAGCACATCAAAACACTATAGCTTCTCTGCGACAATAAAAAGAGAATGATTAAAATATTGTCAAAATTAAAGGAAGACAAAAAACACATTGATCAAATGCCTAAAGAAAACCTTGAATGTCTTCGCCTGGTCCGCGGTGGACATGTTGGGTGTGGACCAACAAATAATCATACACAAGTTAAATGTACTCCTCGAAGTAAAGTGATAAAGCAAAAAAGAAGGAAGTTCGCACCGTAGGTGGTAAAGGCAGTAAGGTAAGAGGTCACCAAGTTGTCGTCGGTAGGATTTATCAATGAAGTGGAATACCCAAACTGGGTCTCAAATGTGGTAATGATGAAAAAGGTGAGTGGTAAGTGGAGGATGTACATCGACTTCACAAACCTCAACAAGGCGTGCCCTAAAGATAACTTTCCCTTACCCTCGATCGATCGTCTGGTTGATACCTCTACAGTCCACCGATTCATGAGTTTTATGGACCTTTTTTTTGGGCTACAATCAGATTCTACTGGACTAGGACGATCAAGAAAAAATAACCTTTATCACTAAAGAGGGTCTCTTTTGCTATCAGGTCATGTTGTTCGGCCTCAAGAACGTAATGCCGGTCTACTAGAGGTTGGTAAATAGGATATTCAAAAATCAAATAGGTCACGGCCTCAAGGTTTATGTGGACAACATGCTTATGAAAAGTGAGTTCATGAGGGAGCACATGCGAAATTTATCAGAAACATTTGCAGTGCTAAGAACTCATAGCATGAAGCTAAATCTAGATAAGTACGCATTTGGTGTGTAAACCAGGAAGTTTCCGGGCTTTATGATCTCGAAAAGAGGGATAAAAGTGAATTTAGAAAATATTCAAGCGATCATGAAAATACCTCCCCCGTGAACCATAAAAAAAATTCAACGTCTCACAAGCAGGGTTGTGGTTCTTAACAGATTCATCTATAGAATGGCAGACAAATGCCTCCCTTTCTTCAAGGCTCTAAGAACCTCCTTCTCATAGACTGAAGAATGCTAGGCAGCCTTCGAGAAATTGAAACAGTATCTCCCCTCCCCTTCACTGAGTCACCCTAGATAAGAGAAACACTTTACCTCTATTTAGCTATCTCGGAGGAGATGGTCGTAGCGGTACTGGTTAATTAGAGGGTGCCCGTATTATCCGTATACTATGTCAGCAAAGTACTCCAAAACAGCGAGTTAAGGCTTTTACTTACATCAAAGTATACGAGTCACACATACATAGTTCATAATCCACTCAGGATTGAAGTATGCCACACTTTGAATGTCACAAGTGAATAAATACATACACTGATTCATTGTAACGGCCCGAAATTAGGCCTTGTTGGAATAGTGATTTCAGAATCACTTAACTGAGGTTTGAAAAAAATTATTTTAGCATTATTATATGTGTTAAAGCATGTTTATAAGGGTACATGAAAATTTTGGTAAATTAATTTACGCGATTGAAGGCTTAATCGCGAAAAACGACTAAATCGCATAAAAGGTAAAAGTTGTAAATTATTAACAAATTGGGTAAACTAGCTAGAGAACTAAAATGTGAGGGTTTGAAAGGGAAAATAAGCCTATTAATGTGAGCATAGCCGGCCAAGGGAGTTAACAAAGAAAAGAAAAGTCAATTTTTTGGTGTATTAGGTGAGATAATTGATATTTTAATAATAGCCTATTAGCCTAGCTTCATCTTTTCCATTCTCTTCTCCATTTTTCACTAAAAATTGCAGTAAATTTGGGGTTTTGAAACCTTTAAAATTTCAGCAACTTTGAACACTCACAAGTAAGTAATTTTGAAATCTTTTCTTGAATATTTTTTATATTTTTTGAGACCCTTGTAGCATGAGCTACATTTTGAGGGGAATATTGTGCAAAATGGTTGAAAGTGTAGAATTTTGCCCTGATTGAATAAGTGTTGTTTGTTGGGTTTTTACGGAAGAAAATGAGTTATGGTTGAGTAATAAACAACTTTTATAAAAGGGTGTTTATGGAAAACACCTAAATTAGACTAGTTTACAAAGTTGATAAATTGTTAGTCTTTATGTGAAGTATTAGGAATTTTGTGTTGCCATAAGAGTGAAAAGAGTTTTTTTAGGCTTGGTGAATAAGAAAATTCGATAAAAATCAATTTCTGAACCTAGGGGTAAAATGACCATTTTGCCAAGGTCTAGGGGAAAAATAGTCATTTTGCCAAAATTGTGATTTTTGACTTGTTAGATTAAATGAGTGATTAAATGGGTGAATTTGTATTATATAGATCAAAAAGAGCGGGGAGTCAACCTTGACCGAGGCAAAGGCAATGCTTCGGATTAAATTCCACATTTTTTGCATTTTGTAAACCGAGGTAAGTATATATGTAAACAATACCTCTTTTATTAATGTTTTTGCTCATAAATGCCTTATATTATATGTGGCTAAATGTTATGGACATTGAATGAAATCGGGAAAAATGAGAGTACGAAAAAATTTCCATAAATTATGAGTAAATGTGGGCTAAGTGCGAAACCACCGGGTAATAGTTGAAATCAGTGAGCTAAGTGCAAATTGCCTGATTGGCAATTAATATCGATAGGCTAAGTGCGATACCATCAAAAACATATTAATAAAGGTAGGCTAAGTACGATACCACCGTAAATTATTTATGAAGGTGGGCTATTTGCGAAACCATCGTAAATCATTGATGATTGTGGGCTAAGTGCGGAACCACCTTGTTAGTGTTAATGTTATTATGAATGACTATATACGAATCTATCTTGCATGGATATCTTTATTGAGAAATCACTCGAATGAAATTTATGTATGTTGTGATGATAACTAAGTGCAGGGATTGTATGTGCTAACAATATGAGCTTTGTGCGTAAAATTGTGTTGAGAATGTTGGATCAGTTGTGGGAAGAATAAGTGAATCTATGTTTAGAAGTATTAGTATGGTTGATGCTACAGTTTAATTGTCTAATGTATGGTTTTGGTATTAAATGTTTGCGTATAGACTTACTAAGCTTTATGCTTACTACTTTCTTTTCCATTTTCCTATAGTATCGCTTAGCTAGCTCGTGGATCATCAAACTTCGGAGGTCACGTTCATACTATCGACTTGATCACTTGGTATAGTTAGTTTTAACATTTTAAAATTATGGTATGTATAGGACTTTATTCTGTTCTAAGTTCATATAATTTTGGAGCCGTATGTGTTGGCTTGAAATTGAAATACTTTATCTTGTATAAGGCCAAAGTTCATGGCTAACTTTTATATTTGGTTATCAAATGAAATTGACAATGTTCTATGAATAAGAATTTAGCTAGAGTAATAGATTGGATTTGGTTGATGGGAATGTGTATGGATGCCAATTTATGGCTATTGGATGGGTTACCTAGTCTTGGATTGTTTGAGTATGTGTTTATCTTGTTTCAGGGTGGCAAAGAGGCTTGGTAAATAGCCTATTCTTACCCACATGGGTAGACACACGGGCGTGTGTCTAGGCCGTGTGTGACACACGGTCCGCCCCACGGGCATATAGCTCGCCCATGTATCCCCTGCATCTTGCATGAATAGAATTAAATGCCTAGTAATACATGCACAGGCTGAGACAAGGCCGTATGTCTCAACCATGTAGAGGGCATGGCCAAGCACACGGGACTGTGCCATGGCCGTGTGATTTCTGACGTCAAAAATAGAATACCTAGGTCTTTGCACATAGGCTACGACACGGGCGTGTCATGGCCGTGTGACAGACACAGGCTAACCATATGAGCATGTACCACGGCCATGTGCCTACTGACGTCATAAATAGAATACCAAGGTTTTTGCACACGAGCCGTGACACGGGCATGTCATGGCGGTGTGAGGGACACGGACTAGGCACACGAGTATGTGCCAGACTGTATGAAAACCCTTGTAGGTTCAAAGTTAGAAAATAAATTCATACGGGTGAAGGGCACGAGCGTGTCCTTGGGTGTTTAGGCCGTGTGAGGTACACGGGCCATCGGCACGACCATGTCTAGAGGCCACACGAGTGTGTTGCCCTTCCACATGGGCGTGTGCCCTATTTGTAGTGGATTTTCTTGAAAGATTTCTAAGTGCCCGAAATGGTCTCAAATCATTTCTAAAACACGTGTTAGGCCTCGTAGGCCCTTATAAAGGTTTGTAAGATATTGTTTGAAAAAGTTTTAAATTGGGACACATTTCAATGAATACAACTTAAAGGTTTGCATGTGTTTTAGTAAGGTAACGCCTTGTACCCTATCCCAGCATCTGATATGGGTAAGGGGTGTTACATTTAATGGTATCAGAGCTTTGGTTTAGTCGATTTTAAGACTAACCTAGCTTGTGTTCGAGTCTAGCTATACATGCCATAGTTATAATATGATAGTGTGACGACTCCTGACGACTATGAATTGCGTTTTTCATATAGTAATGGATCCCGATCAGCTTATGGCAGACGATGTGGAAAGTAACGCGCCAACTCCTGCTAAAAGGACCGTGCCGGACGAGACCGGGCCTGTGACGATGAGTTAGGGCGGAGGGACTAAAGAAGCCTACCTCCAAATGATGGATGTGTGGTACACGGAGTACGTTCGTGTGAACCTGAACACTCCACCTCCTCCACCTCCTCTAATTTATGACCATGCCCAAATAGCTCCTCAAAGAGTAGATTTGAGTAGGAGAGAAAAACCTCTAATAGATAGACCTAGGAAGCATGGGGCGGAAAAATTCTGGGTGAACAAGGATGATGACCAGGAAAAAGCCGAGTTCTGGTTGGAGAACACCATTAGAGTGCTTGATGAGTTATCATGCATACCCGATAGTGCATAAAATACGTAGTGTCACTTTTGCGGGATTTAGCCTACCAGTGGTGGAACACCTTCGTGCTAGTAGTACCGAGAGAGAGAATGACTTGGAATTTCTTCCTAGAGGAATTCCGCAAGAAGTATATCAGTCAGAGGTTCATCAACCAGAAGAGAAAATAGTTCCTCGAATTAAAACAAGGTCGACTGATGGTTATCGAGTATGAGCGTGGGTTTGTGAGGCTTAGCAAGTATGCACGTGAGTGCGTGTCTACGGAAGCCACCATGTGTAAGAGATTTTGAAGACGGGTTAAATAAGGACATCTGATTGTTTGTGGGTATTCTAGAGATTCGAGAGTTCGTGGTGCTAGTTGAGAGGGCGTGTAAGGCCGAAGAGTTGGCTAAAGAGAAGAGAAAAATTGATATGGAATCCTGTGCTCCAAGAAGAGACAGATGGGAAAATTACATAAATCCTCTTCTAAAAGATCAAGAGAGTTCCCTACACAATCGACTACTTCAGGGGGATATTCGGGCAGAAGTAAGAATAAGCAACACACGGCACCTAAAGCTCAGACTACTTCCGTTGTGAGTGTTAGCAGTGCTCAATCGGACAAACCTAAATGCTCACAATGTGGTAGACAACATTTTGGTGAGTGTTGGGGGAATAATCGAGCCTGCTACAAATGTGGTTCTCGGGACCATTTAATTAAATACTGTCCTAAGAGAGCTGAGGAAGAAGGATTTCAGAATGCCTGACTGAGTGGTGCACCGTCGAGGGGTAGACCACAGAAGAACCCGAGGAGTGGGGCCAGCGGCAAGGGTGCGCTTAGAGATTCAACTGGGAGATTTGAGGGCCAAGCACCGGCAAGGACTTATGCCACTCGCGCTGTAACACCCTTATCCCGTAATCGTCACCGGAATAGGTAAGGGGCATTACCGGACTTGTAACTCATGACATAACAGTAAAACTTTTTTTTTTTAAGATCATTCATTTGGATAAACACTAAACACAGCCAGGGATAAAATGTAAACTTCTATAAGTAAACATTCAAAAGATGCCATTTTCGCATGGCTTATATACATTAACCAAATTATTCTTTCGCTACTAGTCTATTCTATACATGCCCTAAGATAATCCAATCTCATGGCTACCGTAATGGTAGATAGTGTGACGAAGTGCTGACGATCCCCGAGCTGGTAGTCAGAATCCACAACCTACAGACCAAAAACATGAACGAATAGAGTAAGCTTTCGTAAGCTTAGTAAGTTTTAAGCAAAACAATAATTTTGCTGAATCAATGACGTTTTTCACATATACTTAGTCTAGGTAAAATCTCATTTGACCCAATATACCTAGCCAAAATTTCGCATAATTTAATTCACCTTTCTTTAGCCTTGAGTTTTAAGTCACAAGGTGTTTTCATTCAATATCATTGGTCATTCATTTCAACTGTTCGATGAAGTTAATCTAGAGCTTCATCTCGAACCATAATATCAATAAACGCATCACTTAGCTATCACATATATACTTTCGAATAATAAAGACCTAGATGGTCGAATATTTCCAAAGCACATTCTTCATCAACTGAAGATGGATTCACATGGTAAGCACATTCTTCACCAATTTACAGCTTTCAATAATCCTTTCCACTTGTTCATAATCACATCCATATTTTCAAGTATTTCAACATGACAAGTACTAAATAACCGTAGGCACCTAAAGAACCAAACATATTCCTTATCACATATACGTAAGTTTACAGAATATAATCCTTACCTTGTACTGGCACATCTAGCTGAACCCAACCCATACTCAAATCATAAGGCCTTTGGGCAGAATATGCATTAATACATAAGAATATTTCATCACATACTTTATTACACAAGCATACCATTACCAATTAGATCATTCTCATATTTGGAGTTATAATATTGATCACATTTACATACCTCTTTGATACTAATAATTCACTTCGAAATCAATCCATCGACGAGTAAGTAATACGTACCTGAACGTCTTAAATACATAATACTTATTTGATGGTAACTTACTGCGGATACTTAATATCAAAGTCTTACTTGAATCCCAGCATTTAGCCTTCGGGTCTTTAAAACCCGAATATAGTACGAGCACGAAGCCTTCGGACATTAATTCAGAATAATATTCTCGCATAAAGCCTGCGGGATCATAACCTGGATATAGTACTGGCACAAATGCCCTTCGGGACTTATCACATTTATACACTTTCACATTCATCACATTGGCCATTCGGCCTTATCACATATATACACTTTCACATTCATCACATTGGCCATTCGGCCTTATCACATATATACGCTTTCACATTCATCACATTGGCCATTCAACCTTATCACATATATATACACTTTCACATTCATCACATTGGCCATTCGGCCTTATCACATATATACACTTCCACTTCGTCACATTGGCCATTCGGCCTTATCACATGTATATACAATTTCACATTCATCACATTGGCCATTCGGCCTTATCATATATATACACTTTCACATTCATCACCTTGGCCATTCGGCCTTATCACATATATATACAGTTTCACATTCGTCACATTGGCCATTCGGCCTTATCACATATATACACTTTCACATTCATCACCTTGGCCATTCGGCCTTATCAAATATATATACACTTTCACATTCGTCACATTGGCCATTCGGCCTTATCACATATATATACACTTTCACATTCATCACATTGGCCATTCGGCCTTACTATACAAATAAAGATAGCACACATTTTCATAAAGGTCATTAAGATGACTTACACACATTTGATGTTAGCCATTTTAGCCTCACCACACATACATATCTTGTACATCAATTTCATCATAAAAAAATTGACTAGGTATACTAGTCATTTACGGCTTATAGCTTCACTTTAATACGGATTTGGTACTTTGATTACCAATATTTAATCAATAGCTTATAAGCAACTCAAATAGCTTTATCAAGGTTTACAACATAATCACAAATTCAGCACAAGTTGTTTTTCCTGAGCAACAGTCATTAAATTATTTGTAAATGGAGTTACGAAACTCCAAATGAAGTGCCGTTAATTTTCCCTGAAAATAGACCCATATATCTTTTATCCATAAAATTTTCAGAATTTTTGGTTTGGCCAATCAATACCAGATTTTTCTTAAAGTTTCCCCTGTTTCACTGTTTGACTATTCTGACCACTCTTCACTATGAATCCAATTTCTCCTTGTACAAAATTTGAAATATGTTATTGTTTATTTAATTTGAAACTAGACTCATTAAGGAGTCTAAGTATATAAATTTTGTCTTCTAAAAATTTTTGTACAATTTATAATGATTTTCTAAAAACAAAACAGAGGATTTCAGAGTCATTCTGACACTGTCTCGTACAACTTTAAATATCTCATTATCGGAAATTCCTTTGCTTACACGGTTTCTTTGATAAGAAACTAGACTCATTAAGCTTTAATTTCATATTTTATTCAGCCTCTAATTCAACTCCATAAATTTATGGTGATTTTCTAAAATCACGTTACTGCTGCTGTCCTAAGCAGATTATTTCAAATTGCACTTAAATTTCCAAGTTCAAACATTTAGCAACTTACCATTTGAGTTTAGAACATATCATGGCCACATCATATCTTATTAAATCAACTCAATATGTTCTATTATGATTGAATTTACTCAACGTTTAATCACTTAAAACTTACCTCGAATGTTGTCGACGACTGCGGATCGGCTATTTAGTTAGTTTAGTTTTTCCCCCTTATCCGAATTTGGCTCCTTAAGCTCTTGAGCTTCATTAAATAATTTAATTTCATTAATCCTTATTCAAAAATCTCACTTGATCATTTCACTTACAAACAAAATAAGAAACACATATACTTCCCTTATCATAAGCACACATTCGGCTATGCACAATAACACATATAAAATTGATTTATACTAAGACCTTCACTTTGTCAAATTATCAACCTTAGGATAACCATCACATTGAAGTGCATACAAGCATGTAATTTAAGCTTTTCAAATTTTTCAAAGCTTCACATTGCTCCTCAATGGCCGAATGCTCAATAGACACAATTGACAATCCTTATCTCAACTATTTTTAAAATACAACCCAAACTATGTCACCAAATCACCATTTATCCAAATTTATGCACAACCGCACATATACATGCATATAGAATGCATTCCTTAATAACATATACTTCTATTTACTTCTCAAATTACATTGTAAGTTTCATGACATATAGCTAAGGCTGAATGTTAAATTAATTAACATTTACCCCATTACCAATTGTTATTAACCACTAATACAGCACACACAAGTACATACACACTCATATGCATAAAATTCCATCTATGACTAGACTATAACCCATTCGGCCTTAACTACTCAAACACATAAAAAAAAAATAAGAACATTTTAATATCATCTTTCTTGGCCGAATGCATGTACCTACACATATGGCATAATTCACATTCTTATTTACTGTATAAAACTTTAGGTCTTAGCATTATTTCATTAACAAACCTTAATAAACTTTAAAATTCAATCATTTTCCTTTGTACACACCCTTAAGACCGAATACTCACATATCAATCATCTTAACAAGCATCAATCAAACATGTTCACTTAAATACTTATTAATATTCTTAATCGAATACATTCTTGGTCCTAAGCATGGTTAACCATCATTTTCACATCATAAAGGTCCAAGTTGGCTGATTGTATACATCTATAAATGCATACATAAAATTTTCATTTCATTAAGCTTACACTTACTCACTTAGCCGAATTTCAATACTTAATAATTCCAACCGAATAACCATTCATAAAATTTAACTAGCTCAATTTCATCTAAGGTCACCATTCATTACATAATATCAATATCTAGACCATTTAGCCAAAACAACCATGGCCGAATACTCCTTAAGCCAAAATCTCAAGAATTTACAATTAGGCTTTCATAAAAACTTGTATTTCATCTCAAATTCACAAAAATTTCTAATATCAACAAGCCACAATCGAAACTTCTCTTCATATATTCACCAAACTCAAACACATATAATTTCCCCATGTACATTCGGCAATGAGCTCCTACTACCATGAAAATCGATTCTCCTATGCTCATTCATTCACAAAGAAAACAATTCATTCCTCAATTTCCTTAGCATAACCGAAAGCTTCATGGACTTAAATCATTAAAATCTAGCACACGGGTCTTGTTGCAAGCTTCAAAACCAACCAAAATTTACAACATTCAAAGAAAAATTTCATAAATCTTACCTTAATTTGAGTCTCAATTAGCCGAATGCCCCCAAGCTCATGAGTTCTATTTTCTTTCTCAATTCACGGTAAAAGAAGAAGAAAATGGCTTCACCTAGGTTTTTCTTCCATTTTCATAATATTAAATTAACTTTTATCTATACACATAATATTCATTATTAATATAAATTTCTTTTTAGCAAAAATACAAGGCACAAAATGCCAAAACAAGGCATCATTACCATCCACTATCATAAAAGTGGGCAAATTGACATGCAAATCCATGTTTTTGAACTATGCTATTATCTAGTCATAACACATTTAACTAACATACTTCCAAAGTTTTCAACTAAGCCCTTTTTAGTTAAATTCACACTTATAACTCTAAATTGAAACACCAAAGTGTCACACATGATTTTAACACATATAATAGGCATCAAAATAAATATTAAATTATTTTTGTGCCTCGGTTTTGTGGTCCCGAAACCACATTCCGACTAGGGTCAATTTAGGGTTGTCACACGCGCTCACGAGGAAGCCTCATCCCCAGATGTGGTTACGGGTATCTTTTTTATTCACAATATATTTGTTCTTGCTTTAGTTAATTCGGGGTCTACCTATTCTTACATATGCATGAGGTTGGTACCTAGAATAAATGTACTAGTTGAGTCTACAGAATTCGTAGTAAAAGTGACTAATCTGCTAGGCAAACACGTGTTAGTTAACCAAGTATGTAGAAATTGTCCCTTGAAAATTAGAGGTCATTGCTTCCTAGCCAATCTTATGCTATTGCCGTTTGATGAGTTCAATGTGATCCTTGGTATAGATTGGTTGTCTACTCATAGTGTAATAGTAGATTGTGGGAGGAAAATTATTAAATTGAGGTGTGAGAATGGAGATAACCTTCGGGTAGAATCAGGTGAACCTAATAACTTGCCGGGAATAGTTTTGTGTTTAACTGCAAAAAGATATTTGAGAAATAGGTGTGAAGCTTATCTCGCTTTTATGTTGAACACCCAAGTATCCGAAAAGAAAATTGATTCAGTGCCAGTGGTATGTGAGTACCCAAATGTGTTTCCGAAGGAGTTGCCCGGCTTACCTCTAAAGAGGGAAGTAGAGTTTGGTATCGAGTTGATCCCTGGCACAATACCTATCTCAATTACTCCGTATAGGATAACACTAGCGGAGTTAAATGAGTTGAAAGTACAGTTACAAGAGTTAAGAGATAAGGGATTTGTTAGACGGAGTTATTCTCTGTGGGAAGCACCAGTCTTGTTTGTCAAGAAAAAGGACGGTTCAATAAGATTGTGTATAGACTACCGGCAGCCCAATAAGGTTACAGTGAAGAATAAATATCCTTTTTCGAGGATCGATGACTTGTTTGATCAGTTGAGAGGAGCAACCATGTTTTTTAAGATAGACCTGAGGTCGGGGTATTACCAATTGAGAGTTAAGAAACAGGATGTGCCGAAAATTACCGTTCGGATGAGGTACGACCATTACGAGTTCCTCGTCATGCCCTTTGGCTTGACAAATGCTCCTGCGGTATTCATGGACTTGATGAACCGTATTTTTTGACCTTATTTAGACAAGTTTGTCGTCGTCTTCATTAATGACATACTCATCTATTCTCGCAATGAGAGGGAGCATATAGAGCATTTGAGGACTGTCCTACAAACTTTGAGAGATAAATAGTTGTGCGCCAATTTTAGCAAGAACAAATTTTGGCTACTTGAGGTCGGATTCTTGGGACACATTGTGACGGGTGATGGGATCAAAGTCGACCTGAGTAAGATATCGGCTATTGTTGAGTGGAAACCGCTAAGGAATGTGACAGAGATTAGGAGTTTCTTGGGCTTAGCGGGGTACTACCGACGTTTTGTTAAAGGGTTTTCAATAATTGCTACTTCGATGACGAGGCTACTTCAAAAAGATGTTAAATTTGAGTGGACTGACAAGTGCCAACAGAGTTTTGAAAGATTAAAGGTTGTGTTAACTGAAGCTCCAGTTTTAGTACAACCCTAATCGGGAAAAGAATTCGTGGTGTATAGTGATGCTTCTTTAAATGGATTAGGGTGTGTGCTCATGCAAGAAGGCAAGGTAGTAGCCTATGCCTCGAGGCAGCTAAAGCCACATGAGAAAAATTACTCGACCCACGATTTAGAGTTGGCTGCCATCGTTTTCGCATTGAAGATTTGGAGAAACTATTTGTATGGCAAGAGATGTCGAGTTTTCACGGACTATAAAAGTTTAAAATATTTGATGACATAAAAGGAGTTGAATCTACGGTAATGAAGATGGTTAGAGTTACTAAAGGATTACGAGTTGGTAATTGACTACCACCCTGGAAAGGTGAATATAGTCGCGGATGCGCTAAGCCGGAAGTCATTGTTTGCCTTGAAGGCTATGGATGCTTGGTTGTCGATGAACGAAGATGGTTTGATTTTAGCTGAGTTGAGGGCTAGACCGCTATTTTTACAAGAAATTGTCGAAGCACAGAAAAGTGACAAGGAATTTCAAGCTAGATTGACTCAGTCTAAGGCGAGTAATGAATCAAATTTCAGAGTTCGTTTTCATGGTTGCTTGATGTTTCGAGACCGAATTTGTGTACCTAAGGATGCTGAGCTTATTCAGAGGATTTTGTAAAAGGCACATAGTAGTCATTTATCGATTCACCCAAGTAGCGTGAAAATGTATAATGACTTGAAGAGAATGTATTGGTGGTCGGGGATGAAAAGCGACATTTCAGAGTTTGTCTCAAAGTGTCTAGTGTGTTAGCAAGTAAAAGTCGAACACCAAGTACCTTCGGGTTTACTTCAGCCCCTAATGGTTCCCGAGTGGAAATGGGACCGTATTACTATGGGTTTTGTTTCTGGGCTGTTTTTGTCGCCAAAGAAGAGAGACACAGTATGGGTCATTGTTGATGGACTAACGAAGTCAACTCACTTCATACCGATTCGTACGAATTACTCACTCGAGAAACTAGCCAAGTTGTACATTTCTGAGATAGTAAAATTGTACAGAGTGCCCTTGTAGATAATTTCAGATAGAGATCTGAGGTTTACATATTAGTTTTGGAAAAGGTTATAAGAGGCGTTGGGATCAAAGTTAAATTTTAGCACGGCTTTCCATCCCCAGACCGATGGCCAGTTAGAGAGGGTAATTCAGATTCTTGAGGATATGTTGAGATGTTGTGTTCTTGAGTTTCAAGGTAGTTGGGAAAGGTATTTACTGCTTGTTGAGTTCGCCTACAATAATAGTTATCAGTTGAGCTTAAAATGGTACCTTATGAGGTTTTGTATGGGCGCAAGTGTCAGACGCCCTTGTATTGGACAGAACTTAAAGAGGATCAGATACACAGGGTTGACTTGGTCAAAGAGATTGAAAAGAAGGTTAGAGCGATTCGAGAATGCTTGAAAGCCGTCTCGGATAGACAGAAAGCCTACGCAGATTTGAAAAGAAAAGAGATCAAGTTTCAAGTTAGAGATAAAGTGTTCTTAAAGGTCTCCCTGTGGAAGAAAGTTCTCAGATTCGGTACGAAAGGCAAATTGAGTCCACGATTTAATGGACCTTATGAGGTAACCGAGAGAATTGGGCCCGTAGCTTACCGGTTAGCTTTGCCACCTGAGCTAGAAAAAATTCACGATGTCTTCCATGTATCCATATTGCGTCATTATCGCTCAGACCCCTCGCATGTGATTGCACCGACCGAGTTTAAGATTCAACCGGATATGACCTGTGGTGAAAAGCCGGTTAAGATTTTGGCTTGAGAGGTCAAGCAATTAAGAAACAAGGGTATAGTGTTAGTGAAGGTGCTATGGCATTGACATGGAGTCGAGGAAGCCACATGGGAACCAAAGGAGACAATGAGAGATCAATACCCGAACCTCTTCAATGATAAGTTTTTCGAGGACGAAAATCCCTAAGGGGGAGAATTGTAACGACCCGAAATTAGGCCTAGTCGGAATAGTGATTTCAGAATCACTTAACCAAGGTTTGAGAAAATTATTTTAGCATTATTATATGTGTTATAGCATGTTTATAAGGGTACATGAAAATTTTGGTATATTAATTTACGCGATTAAAGGCTTAATCGCGAAAAACGACTAAATCGCATAAAAGGTAAAAGTTGCAAATTATTAACAAATTGGGTAAACTAGTTAGAGAACTAAAATGTGGGGGTTTGAATGGGCAAATAAGCCCATTAATGTGAGCATGGCTGGCCAAGGGAGTTAACAAAGAAAAAAAAGTCAATTTTTTGGTGTATTAGGTGAGATAATTGATATTTTAATAATAGCCTATTAGCCTAACTTCATCTATTCCATTCTCTTCTCCATTCTTCACTAAAAATTGAAGAAAATTTGAGGTTTTGAAGGCTTTAAAATTTCAGCAACTTTGAACACTCATAAGTAAGTGATTTTGAAATCTTTTCTAGAATATTTTTACATATTTGAGACCTTTGTAGCATGAGCTACATTTTGAGGGGAATATTGTGCAAAATGGTTGAAAGTTTAGAATTTTGCCCTGATTGAATAAGTGTTGTTTTCTGGGTTTTTATGGAAGAAAATGAGTTATGGTTGAGTAATAAACAACTTTTGTAAAAGGGTGTTTATGGAAAACACCTAAATTGGACTAGTTTACAAAGTTGATAAATTGTTAGCCTTTGTGTGAAATATTAAGAATTTTGTGTTGCCATAAGAGTGTAAAGATTTTTTTTTAGGCTTGGTGAATAATGAAATTCGATAAAAATCAATTTCTGAACCTAGGGGTAAAATGGTCATTTTGCCAAAGTCTAGGGGCAAAATGGTCATTTTGCCAAAATTGTGATTTTTGACTTGTTAGGTTAAATGAGTGATTAAATGGGTGAATTTGTGTTCATATAAATCAAGAAGAGCGGGGAGTCAACCTTGATTGAGGCAAAGGCAATGCTTCAGATTAAATTCCACATTTCCTGCATTTTGTATACCGAGGTAAGTATATATGTAAACAATACCTCTTTTATTAACGTTTTTGCTCATAAATTCCTTATATGATATGTGGCTAAATGTTATGGACATTGAATGAAATCGGGAGAAATGCGAGTACGAGAAAATTTCCATAAATTATGAGTAAAGGTGGGCTAAGTGCGAAACCACCAGGTAATAGTTGAAATCGGTGAGCTAAGTGCAAATTGCCTGATTGGTGATTAATATCTATAGGCTAAGTGCGATACCACTATAAATTATTTATGAAGGTGGGCTATGTGCGAAACTACTGTAAATCATTGATGATGGTGGGCTAAGTGCGAAACCATCTTGTTAGTGTTAATGTCATTATGAATGACTATATACGAATCTATCTTGCATGGATATCTTTATTGAGAAATCACTCGAATGAAATTTATGTGTGTTGTGATGATAACTAAGTGTAGGGATTGTATGTGCTAACAATATGAGCTTTGTGCGTAAAATTGTGTTGAGAATGTTGGATAAGTTGTGGGAAGAGTAAGTGAATCTATGTTTGGAAGTATTAGTATGGTTGATACTATAGTTTAATTGTCTAATGTATGGTTTTGGTATTAAATGTTTGCATATAGACTTACTAAACTTTATGCTTACTCCTCTCCTTTCTATTTTCCTATAGTGCCGCTTAGCTAGCTTGTAGATCATCGGACGTCGGAGGTCACGTTCACACTATTGGCTTGATCACTCGGTATAGTTAGTTTTAACATTTTGAAATTATGGCATGTATAGGACTTTATTCTTTTGTAAGTGTCAATTAGATGAGTTACCTAGTCTTGGATTGTTTGCGTATGTGTTTATCTTGTTTTAGGGTGGCAAAAAGGCTTGGTAAATAGCTTATTCTTGCCCACACGGGTAGACACACGGGCGTGTGGCTCGACCGTGCGTCCCCTGCACCTTGCCTAAATATAATTAAATGTTTAATAGTACATGCACGGGCTGAGACACGGCTGTGTGTCTCAACCGTGTGTAGGGCACGGCCAAGCACACGGGCGTGTGCCATAACCGTATGATTTCTGACGTCAGAAACAAAATATCTTGGTCTTTGCACACGGGCAACAACACAGGCGTGTCATGACCGTGTGACAGACACGGGCTAACCACACGGGCGTGTGCCACGGCCATGTGTCTGTTGACGTCATAAACAGAATGCCAAGGTTTTTCCACACGGGCCGCGACACGGGCGTGTCATGGCTGTGTGAGGGACACGGACTGGGCATACGGGCGTGTGCTAGACCGTGTGAAAACCCCTGTAGGTTCAAAGTTAGAAAATAAATTCGCACGAGTGATGGGCACGTGCGTGTCCTTGGGTGTTTAAGCCGTGTGAGGTACACGGGCCATCAGCACAGCCATATCTAGAGGCCACACAGGCGTGTTGCCCTTCCACACGGACGTATGCCCTGTTTGTAGTGGATTTTCTTAAAAGATTTCTAAGTGCCCGAAATGGTCCCAAATCGTTTCTAAAACACGTGTTAGGCCATGTAGGTCCTTATAAAGGCCCGTAAGATATTGTTTGAAAAAGTTGTAAATTAGGACACATTTCAATGAATACAAGTTGAAGGTTTGCATGTGTTTTAGTAAGGTAACGCCTTGTACCCTATCCCAACGTCGGATATGGGCGAGGGGCGTTACATTCATGATCTATTCTTCTTGGGTCTATTCTGATGTACTGCTAGTCCAGTCTATCACATCTATGTCTCTATCTTCTGGGACTCATCCGCTCTGATGCCCAACATAAAATATCTCCCCAGTTGGACTTAATAGACGACATATTAGTATTTCAATTGATTTGCACATTTCCGATTAAACTAAGGTCATGTTTAGGTTTGTCTACTAATAAAAGTTGTCTTTCCGTTTTACGATTCGACCGCGTACTACCGCTTAGTATTAGTTAAACATTAGACAATCAGTAAGCCAATATTGTTTCTATTTTGCTTTACAGGAAAAAACACATAAGAACATTATACAAAGTGTATTGATGTAATCCATAAATTATTTTATTTACCAAACTATTCGAAAAAAATTACAAGTGTATATAGATGAAAATACTAAACTTAGGGCATAAAACCCAACAAGGTAAATGAGACTAATTCTTATATTTTGATGCATAATAATTATTTTTAATGATATTATGAAATAATTGATTATTAAATTCCTTTTTAAACAATTTTGAAATTATTCGGGTATAGTTGACATGTGGAAACACAAAAATTTATATACTTTTTCATGCCCTTTTTAACTTAAATTCATTCAAATTCGGATAAATTCTTGTCGAAAAATAATTAAATATTATAAAATAATTAAATTGTGTTAGAATATGAACATTATGAATTTTAATTAATTTTATAGTTAATTTTGATTAAATTTGGTTATTTTTGACAGAATTGCACAAAGGGCGAAAAATGGCCCGGCGGACACTGTGGGAAGAACAAAACTGAGAAGCAATTTGGAGTACCGAGGCGAACTAATTTCCAGCCCAAGACAGTCCAGAAATGTGTATTAATTCATAATTAAATTAATTTTAATTTATTCCCTATTTAATTTGGGTTAAATAAATTAATTCTAATTAATTATGGAGAAAGGGCCCAGTTGAACCGCACTGGTCGAACCGAATGGAGTGAGCCAAACCAGCCACTAATTGGGCTGACCAGAACCGTCCATAGGCTGACCCAAATTACCAATTTAGCTGATTAAATATGCTTGCAAAAAGGCCCTTGAAAAACCTCCAATTTGCGTTCAAACCCCACCTTTATTTATGGCTTTGTAGATTTACCCCATGCCTAAAATAGCAAAGTTGAATTTCTCAACTTTGCCATGTGTGTGGCTGGCCATAGGGGGGCTCTTTGGCTGTTGAAATTTGCTATTTTTAGCAGCCACAATCAGCTATAAAAGCCACCCCTTGCTGATCATTTCACTCATCCCTCATTCACTCTCATTCTCTCATTCATTCCTCTCCTCTCCACTCTCTTTTCTCTCCATTTTCCATCCCATTTTCCTATAGTCTTGTGCCGATTTCTCCTCTTGGAAAAGAGGTATTTTCCCAGCCATTTTGGGCAGCAAGCAAGTGTTCGTAGAAGCCTTGACCGGTGAGGACAATAGAGACGAAGAACGGAGCAATCAGTCAAGCTACGGAGAAACACCGGATTTGCCTCTTATTCCCTATCTTTTTAAATTTTGTTGTTTTTATGATGAACATATCTATGAATATTATTTTTGTTGAAATGGTTATTTTAATCAATTTAGCTTGAATTTAATTCGTGTTGGGTTGATTATATTTTGCCTACTTGAATTATTAAAATTGTGTTTATGCTGTTATAGGCCTCGATAAAAATGCTTGATTAAGTAAAATCATGCCTAAGTTATTCTTGCATTAAATTTGTTAGATAACTAAAGAATTAATTGTTTAAACGGATTGAAATTGCAGCTAATGGACACAGTACTTAATCAGTGCATGTTTAATTCTTCTAAGGTAGCTGAAAATTAAATTAGCATTGTATTTGGCAATACATATGCCTTGCATAACTTGCAAGATTGTTGTGATTAAATTGTTTCAAGGTATGGCTACCTTGTTACTTCACATAATCTTTTATATGTTTATTAAATTGAGTTAATTGTTTGAATTGACATGGGAACATGCAAGAGATTAATTGAATTTAATAAATATGTATGAGCAGTAGTTAGCAATTTTTCCGAGTTGCCATAAATTTATTCGTAACAGCATAAGCATGAATTTAATAATTCTAAGTTAAAAAGATGTAATTAATCCAACACAATTATATCATCTTGATTAAATCTTTTTGAAATCGTGCATTAGAACTCTTTTATTTTATTTAAATTGTTTATTTAGTTTTAATATCTTAGTTTATAAATCAACTTTTCAAACCAAAATTATTTTTCCCACCAAAGTGTTTTTAAATTAAATTCATAAATATTAATTTTTACAGTCCCTGTGGGTACGATAACTCGACATTTACTTGTCACTTTATCACTTGTTACGATTGTGTACACTTACACATTTCTGCCGTTTCAAGTTTTTGGCGCTGTTTCGGGGACTGTTTTGAAAAACATTATTTGTGAATTTAGTTTTACATTTTGGTTCATTTATTTTACTGTTCAATTTTACTTACTTAATTTTTCTTTGATTATTTCAGGTGTTTATGAGTATTGACCAAATTATCGACTTACTCCCTGTGGACGCTGAAATAGAATGAACCTTTCGATAGCGAAGAAGACAAGCGAACCAGAGAAGGACCGAAGAGATGAATTTTGAGAATATCAATCAAGGAAACAGAGCAAACCTTGCTCAAAATCCTATCATTATTGCTGATGATAGGGATAGTGCTTTGCGACAATATGCCGTGCCAGTGTTCAATGATCTTAATCCAGGTATTAGAAGACCCGAGATCGAGGCACAACAATTTGAGCTAAAGCTAGTCATGTTCCAGATGCTTCAGACAGTAGGCCAATTTAGTGGAATGCCTACTGAAGATCCTCATCTTCACCTAAGGCTATTTATGGAGGTGAGCGACTCTTTCAAGCTAGCTGGAGTACCCGAATATGCACTATGATTAAAGTTTCGCTGAGGGACAGAGCTCGAGCTTGGTTGAACTCACTGCCACCGAACTCAATTTCCACATGGCAAGAGTTAGCCGAAAGATTCCTCATGAAGAATTTCTCGCCAAGCAAAAACTCTAAATTAAAGAATGAGATCACTGCTTTCCAACAAATGGATGACGAGTCCTTGTATGAGGCATGAGAAAGATATAAAGAATTATTATGAAAATGCCCTCATCATGGAATCCCACATTGCATCCAACTTGAGACATTTTACAATGGTCTCAACGCTCACACAAGGATGGGAATGGACGCCTCCTCTAATGGTGCTCTCCTTGCTAAGTCTTACAATGAGGCTTACGAAATCATCGAAAGGATCGCCAGTAATAACTATCAGTGGCCAACTAATCAAGCAGCGCCGGGAAGACGAGTCACTAGAATCCATGAAGTGGACGCTTTCACTTCACTCGCATCTCTGGTATCTCCGATATCTTCAATGTTAAAGAATCTTACCACTAATGGGTCTAACAGTTTTGCAGCTCAGCCACCTAACCAATATGAGAATATAGCCTGTGTCTATTTTGGAGAAGGACATTTGTTTGAAGAATGTCCATAAAACCTAAAATATGTATACTACATGGGTAACCCGAACCAAAATCGATGAAGGCAAGGGCTGCAATCCAACTTTTACAACCCATCATGGCGAAACCACCCCAATCTTTCCTAGAGTAACCAATAAGCTAGGGGCAGTAATAACTATGCCCAACCTAGACCAACCCAGCCGCCTAGTTTTTCACAGCAAGTTCAGAAACCAGTTCAAGCTGAACCGACCAATAGTTTAGAGAACCTACTGAAGGCTTACATGGCGAAGAATGACACATTAATTCAAAGCCAAGCTGTTACATTGAAGAGTTTGGAGAACCAGATGGGCCAGTGATAAACGCTAATTTATACATATTTTTACCTCATGTTTAGCCTATATTTCGAATGAATTATTATCAATTTAGTGAGAATTGGTGCTCTTAATCTTTCTTTTTCATATCTTATACTCAGGAGAGCATAGGGAAGAGAAAAGAATGGAAAATGGGCTAAAAACCGGAGAAAATGAGCCAAAATGTGCAAACGCACGGCCCAAGAAGTTACCACACGATCGTGGCACATGGCCGTGCCACACAAAGATCACACGGTCTAGCCACCGACAAGCACGGCCTGGCCACAAGGCCGTGCCACCCAAGCATTCTAGAACACGGCCTCTTGTCAAAATCACACGGGCGTGGCACACGGGCGTGGCACACGGGCGTGTTCTAGTCGTGAGGAAGAGGAATTTCACTTAGATTTGGATGCTTAGAGGCTAAGAAAGGCTCCCCAAAGCTCTAGGTAAAGACCTTAGGAGGCAACTCTAAGGAAGTACTCTTTTTCCTCCCAATAGGAGCGCCATCTTTCTGCCAACACGAAGAGTGAAAGCAAGGAATTACTCCAAGGGAAGTCGATTGATTCATCCCAGAAGCTAGAGTTCTACATCAAAACTGAGGATCTCCCTAAGTTCCTTCAGGGGTTTTTAGATTCTTTATGTTTTGCTATTTATTATCTTCTAAGATGTTTCTTTTCTTTATTATGAACTAAACCTCTCAAATACTTGAGGGGGATGAAACCTAAGACAGATCTTGTTATTATTTATTGAGCTATATGATAATTGCTTGAATTGTTCTTAATTATATGTTCTTCATTCTTGATTTAACAATCCTAGGTATTACTTCAAGAAATTGATGTACTTAGAGCAGAGGAGCAAAAGTCCCTGTGATAAGAGTAGATCTACCATAATTAAGCGGAGTTGCATGCAACCCTAGACATAGGGCGACATAAATCTGCCGGATTAGGGTCAAACCTAATATGGGGATCCATAGATCGAATTAATGCAACCTAGGGAGTTAATTAATAAAGGAACTTTAATTAACAACTTAGGCCTAGTTGCTCTATGCCTCGACGGAGGGTTTAGCATAAGTTAGGGATCTCTACGGATCAAGGCAAGTAATCAATTATATAGTTCAAGAAATCAATAACAAGTGAAGTTTAGGTGGATTCTCCTTTGAGTGTTGCTCATATCAATCAGTTTTCCCGAAAGATTTTCCTCAATTTACTTTTTGTGCACTTTTAGTTAGTTCTAGAATTAGTTTAAATCAACTCTCTTTATTTTTAGGCTAGATAATAGAAAGAAAGTAAGTACTAGAACTTTTGGTTCCCTTGGGTACGATAACTCGGTCTTGCTACTAAACTATACTATTGTTCGACAGGTGCGCTTGCCTTTAAGGTCGTGATATTAGCTAGTTTTGGTGTGATCAGTTTTATAAATTTTATTACTTAATATCGCGAGCCGTTATCAAGTTTTTGGCGCCGTTGCCGGGGAATTGAAATATTACGAAAACTCAAATTCAATTACTTTAGCCATTACTATATTTATATACATTTATCTATTTCTCTTTTATTTTTATTTTTATTTTCAATTTTTATTTATTTATTTTTATTTTTTTTAAAATTTTTGAATTTTCTTTGCTTTTTCTTTTTAGGTATTTTTAGTTTATGACTAGAAACAACCCAACAGGACCACTACTTTTTGACAAAGATCTAGAAGCGACAGTTCACAGAAATCGCAGAGAAATTAGACGCAATTTACATTATCCAGAACAAGAACCTGAGCAAGAGCCAGAACCTACAGAAGAGATGGACACGAATCAAAACGTTCCACCACCTCCAGCACTACCAGCAGAACCAGTAAACCAGGATGCAGCTCCTCGCACTATGTATGATTATGCTAAACCTAGTTTGATTGGTACCCAAACTAGCATTATTCGACCTGCTATTGCAGCTAATAATTTTGAATTAAAACCTAACACTATTCAAATGATTCAGCAGTTTGTGCAGTTTGATGATTTGCAGGACGAAGATCCAAATTCACATTTAGCAAATTTCTTGGAATTTTGTGATACTTTTAAAATAAATGGCGTTTCTGACGATGCCATTCGCTTGAGGCTATTTTTATTCTCTTTGAGAAATAAAGCCAAATAGTGGTTAAATTCCTTACCACGAGGCTCAATCACTACGTGGGAACAAATGACCGATAAATTTTTACTCAAATATTTTTCTCCAGCTAAAACAGCCAAATTACGAAATGATATTTCTTCTTTTGTGCAGATGGATTTAGAAACACTTTACGATGCATAGGAGAGATACAAAGATCTTTTAAGAAGGTGTCCTCATCATGGTCTACCTTTGTGGCTACAAGTTCAAACCTTCCACAACGGTTTAAATCCATCAACCAGACAAATGATCGATGCAGCCGCAGGAGGGACGATCAATAATAAATCACTTGAAGCAGCTTATAAATTTATTGAAGAGATGTCATTGAATAATTATAAGTGGCAAGTCATGAGGATAAAGCCGACGAAAGCTGCAGGAGTCTATAATATTGATGCTGTTACTATGCTTACCAACTAAGTAGAACTTCTAAATAAGAAGTTTGATAATTTTGTTAGTTCTACGCAGGCACAACCAGTGATGCAATGCGACGCGACTCAAGGAAACACATTCAATCCAGATTTCGCATCCTATGGACACAGCATGGAAAGTGAACAAGCCAGCTATATAGGTAACAATTCTAGATCTCAAAATAACCCTTATAGTAATACTTACAATGCAGGTTGGAGAAATCACCCAAATTTTTCATGGGGAGGACAAGGAAATCAAAGACAACAACCTCCTCCAAGATTTCAGCAGCCACCACCGCAACAAGAAAAGAAGCCGAATCTTGAAGAGATGTTTACCAAATTCATGGCCGCATCAGAAACCCGTTTTCAAAGCACTGAAACGGCACTGAAAAATCAACAAGCATCAATTCAAGGGCTTGAAAACCAAATCAGTGAACTTGCAAAGTTGATTTTAGAAAGACCACAAGGTGGATTACCAAGTAACACTGAGCCAAATCCTAGAGAACATGTCAAAGTGATTACTTTAAGAGATGGAAAGGTCCTAGCCGAGCCAAAAAAGAAGACTATTCCAGAACCTTCAGAAGAAAAGGCAGAGGAACCCAAGGACAACACTCCACCACCACTCAAGGAATACAAACCGCGCATCCCATATCCGGCAAAATTGAAGAAAGACCATACAGACGCTCAATTCGATAAGTTCCTTGAACTTTTTAAACAATTACACATTAACTTACCTTTTGTTGAAGCGATTTCACAGATGCCAAAGTATGCGAAGTTCCTTAAAGAGCTTCTGACAAATAAAAGGAAGTTGGAAGAATTGGCCACAGTAGAACTCAACGAGGAATGCTCAGCTATTCTCCAAAATAAACTGCTGGCAAAACTGAAAGATCCAGGGAGTTTTACTATTCCTTGTTTGATTGGTAGTTTACTTATTAATAAAGCCTTACTGATTTAGGTGCTAGCATTAATCTCATGCCTTACAAAATGTTCAAACAACTGGGTCTAGGGGAACCCAAGCCCACTAGGATGAGTATTCAATTAGCCGATAGATCTGTTAAATATCCTAGGGAATCATTGAAGATGTGCTAATGAAGGTAGATAAATTTATATTCCCTATTGATTTTGTTGTGCTTGACATGGATGAGGATATTGAAGTACCTTTAATTTTGGGACGTCCATTTTTAGCCACTACTAGAGCTGTTATTGATGTAGGAGATGGCAAATTAGTGCTTAGAGTTGGTGAGGAAGAAGTTGTCTTTAAAATCTATGATGCCATGAGATTCTCTAAAGAACAAGATGATTCTTGTTATTTTGTTGATTTTATTGACTATTTTGTTCAAGATAATTTCCAGGAACTTTCTCTCACAGACACGTTGGAACTGTGTCTTGTTCAAGGTGGGGGGAGATGAAACCACCACCGAAATTGATGAAGTAAGAAAAGAGTTGGATTCTAATGAAATCATCACTAGGCACATAAGTTATGAAAATATAAAGATGAGTGATGCATTGAGACAGAAACCTTCCATTACTGAACCCCCTAAATTAGAACTAAAACAACTGCCAGATCATTTAGAGTATGCCTTTTTAGAGGGAGAATCAACTTTACCAGTCATTATCGCATCCGATTTAAGCATTGCAGAGAAAGAGGAACTATTCCATGTGTTAAGAGAACACAGACGTGCTATAGCTTAGAAAATTTTAGATATCAAGGGAATTAATCCTTCTTTCTGCACCCACAAAATTTTAATGGAGGACGAATTCAAACCATCAGTGCAAGCCCAGAGACGATTGAATCCCAACATGAAGGAAGTTGTAAAAGTCGAGGTAATTAAACTTCTAGATGCAGGTATTATTTATCCTATTTCTGACAGTTCTTGGGTAAGCCCTGTGCAGGTTGTTCCTAAGAAATGTGGATTGACTGTGATGTCTAATGACAAGAAAGAGTTAATACCTACAAGAATAGTCACAGGATAGAGAGTTTGCATTGATTACAGGAAGCTGAATGACCCCACTCGAAAAGATCATTTTCCATTGCCTTTTATTGATTAGATGTTGGAAATATTGTCAGGTCATATGTATTATTGTTTCCTAGATGCCCTCTCTGGTTACTTCCAGATCCCGATAGCTCTAGAAGATCAGGAGAAAACGACATTCACATGTCTATACGGTACGTTTGCTTATCGCAAAATGCCTTTTGGTTTATGTAACGCTCCTGCTCCTTTTCAGCGATGCATGCTAGCTATCTTCAATGAATTCGTGGAAGACATCATGGAGGTATTTATGGATGATTTCTCAGTTTTTGGTAATTCTTTCCAACTTTGTCTTAATAATCTAGAACGTGTTTTGATAAGATGTGAAGAGACAAATTTAGTGCTAAACTGGGAAAAATGCCACTTTATGGTTCAAGAGGGTATTGTTTTAGGACATAAAATTTCTAGTAAAGGGATAGAGGTAGATAAAGCAAAAATTGAAACTATCGAAAAATTAACTCCCCCTAACTCAGTTAAGGCTATACGAAGCTTTTTAGGACATGCTAGTTTTTATCGCCGATTTATTAAAGATTTTTCTAAAATAGCTAAGCCTTTAACAAAGTTGCTAGAAAAAGACGTGCCTTTCAATTTTGACCAAGAATGCTTAGAATCCTTCAATACTCTTAAGGAAAAATTAACCAATATACCAATCATGATTTCACCCGATTGGAACTTGCCTTTTGAGCTAATGTGCGATCAAGTGATTTTGCAGTAGGTGCAGTTTTGGGACAGCGAAGAGACAAGCACTTTCAACCGATCTACTATGCTAGCAGAACTCTAACAGCTACCCAAGCAAATTATACTACCACAGAAAAAGAGTTGCTAGCTGTTATTTTTGCATTTGATAAATTTAGATCTTATCTGATTTTGTCAGAAGTCATTGTTTATACTGACCATTCTGCTCTTCGCTATCTTTTAGCCAAAACCGATGCAAAACCTCGACTAATAAGGTGGATTCTATTGCTATAGGAATTCGATTTAGAGATAAAGGACAAGAAGGGAGCTGAAAATTTAGCAGCAGATCACCTTTCAAGATTGGAAAACATGCAGCCAACGTATCTCAATAAGATAAACGACTTGTTCCCTGAAGAACAACTCCTATCCTTAGTAGATACAACAGTGTCTTGGTTTGCCAATTTTGCAAATTATTTAGCAGCTAACATAACCTCAAAAGGGTTGACACATCAACAGAAGAAGCGATTCTTCGTTAATGTGAAAAACTACTTTTGGGAGGATCCTTTCCTTTTTCGAATCTGTGCAGACCAGGTTATTCGGAGATGCGTTATTAAAACAGAAGCATACCAGATTCTAAATCACTGCCATACAGGACCCACAGGAGGACATCACAGTAGAGCTAGAACTGCTCATAAGGTACTTGAATCAGGCTTTTACTGGCCTACACTTTTCAGAGATGCCAACAGGTATGTGATCTCTTGTGATAAATGTCAACGAATAGGTAACATCTCTCGACATAATGAAATGCCTCAGAACTATATACTTTCATGTGAAATATTTGATGTATGGGGTATTGATTTCATGGGTCCATTCCCTACTTCATTTGGGAATAAGTACATATTAGTAGCAGTAGATTACATGTCGAAATGGGTGGAAGCCCAAGCCTTGCCTACTAATGATGCTAGAATGGTAGTACGATTTTTAAAGAAACTTTTCTCTCGATTTGGAATACCTAGGATAATTATTAGTGATAGGGGTACTCATTTTTGCAATGCCCAGTTTGGAAAAGTTTTAAAAAGGTATGGAGTACACCACAGGACAGCTACCCCCTATCACTCACAAACCAGTGGTCAAGTCGAAGTAACAAATAGGGAATTAAAACGTATCCTAGAGAAAACAATAGAAACAAATAGAAAAGATTGGTCAATAAAAATAGACGATGCATTATGGGCCTATAGAACTGCTTTCAAAACACCAATAGGTACATCTCCCTATAAACTCGTCTATGGAAAAAGTTGTCATCTGCCATTTGAACTTGAACACAAGGCATTCTGGGCTATAAAATTTTTAAACCTTGATTTCAAGCTTGCAGGTGAGAAAAGACTAATACAGTTAAATGAACTAGACGAATGGCGTTGCAATGCCTACGAAAGCTCATGACTATACAAGGAAGCCATGAAGCAACGTCATGATAAAAAACTGAAACAACCTAAGCAGTTTAAATCAGGTGATCTTGTCTTACTCTACAACTCGAGGCTGAGACTATTCCCTGGAAAACTCAAGTCAAGGTGGTCAGGTCTATTCACTATCCAAAATGTCTTTCTATACGGCACCATTGAGGTAACTCACCCTAACCATGGTACATTCAAGGTAAACGAACATAGGCTTAAACATTATAGAGGTGAGAATTTTTCAAAAAACAGGGAGGGGCTTCGGCTCCACTAAATTTCGTCATGACACATCTAGGCAGAGTCGAGCTTAGACTCTAAATAAGTGCTTCTCGGAAGGCAACCCGAGCACTAACTTAGTAAATTTTCATCTATTTTGTTTTTAGTATTTTTCATGCATTACTCTAACCCTTTTTAATGCAGAGATCTAGGACCCCACGGTCATGCCCACTGGCGTGTCTCAGGCCGTGTGCACCCTGCAAACAGAGACACGGTCGTGTACCAAGGCCGTGTATAAACAGAGCAAAAACTTTCCCAAAACATGGGCTACCGATAAAACCCCACAACCGTGCAATATGGCCGTGGCGACTTTTCGACTTTAACACGGTCTACCATCAACACTCCACGGCCATGCGACATGGCCGTGGCAACCCCGCAGCATCCATACGGGCTCACGCAACGCCACACACCCGTGTTCCCAGACCGTGGAAGACACTGTCAAATTTCACACGACCGTGGAACCTATCACACGACCGTGTAAAACACGAACATGATCGCACACGGCCGTGTATACCATCACACGACCATGTGAGTAACGAAGACCCCATCTCCCACGTTTGTGCGAATCAAGTGCACGAGCGTGCTCATTGAAACCAGGTGAGCCATAACCACCGATTTTCGAAAGACACGGGCAAAACACGACTCACACGGGCGTGTGACATGCCTGTGTGAACCAAAAACTATAAATAAGGGGCCACTATTCACCTTCCCTTTCACTCAAACCCTAAAATCTCTCATCCAAACTCCTCCCCAAACCACCACTAGCGTCGCCACAGCCCTCAAAACACCACCATACCCGAACTCAGCCAACCCACGCCCGTGCACCCTCAATTTTGGTTCTATTCTCTCAATTTTTCTCATTTATTTGTTTATATCTCATTTTTATTATTTATATTTTTAATTTTTCTTTATTCTTTATGATAATTCAAGCATGGAATTAGGAAAAATAGGATGAATAATCTAGAATAGTATAGAATATATTAGGATTGCATGCCACTTAATTTCATTTTTTCTTGCCATTTAGATTCATTTTCTTTTTAAACTCATATTTGCATGCCATTTTGTCATATTTTTAGTATATATACATACCAATAGTTCTTAATTTTGTTACAAGTAATATGATTAGATTCTACTATTTAGGTTAACCTTTATTTTTATTTTTTAGAACACTGTCATTTTAATCTATATTTTACTTATTATCTATCTAATTTAATTTCAATATTTAGGGCTAATGCTTTTGTTATTTTATTTTAGATACCATGTCATCATCGCGCGCTAAGAAGGCTGCTGTCCCAGTCTCCAAAAAACGAAAGGGACCAGGAAGTTCATCATCGAGGCCCACCTCTGAGGCGCGCCACCCATTCCTCACATTTCCGTAGGACTCCCAGGAGGAATGCTATCAGTTACTCCGGGTTCGAACTATTTTTATGGGCCGATGCATCGATTGGGAGGCCCTCGAGCAAATAAGTTTAGTAGAGGACGTCCGAGCCCTGTTGACTATCGACCCATGGGACCAGTTCTTCCGGATTGTGGAGCCCACCTACTTAGAACTCACCCTCGAGTTCTGCTCCACCTTTCACCACTAGACCGTAATGAATAGATTCGATGATCCAGGCACGGTCAAATTCCGTTTAGGAGGTCTCGTGCGACAGATGAGTGTACCGGAGTTTGGCACGGCCCTCGGTCTTTATACCGAGTAGTTCATGGCAGAGGATGACTTCCCCACCCTTTCCCGTCGCATCCATATCTGGCCCGTCGACTGTTGGTACAAGATTGCTCCGGGGCGGCAAGTTTATAACCCCAGCGTCAGTAAGAGAACCGCCCTCGCTCCTTCTTTGAGGTACATTTATGCTCTCCTCGCTCACACTCTGACAAGTAGGCGAGAGAGTACAAGCGTCGTCAATACTCACGACGTCTACTTCCTCTGGTGCATGGCTAATGGCCACACTATCGACCTCGCATACTTCATCGCGCTTGCCATGCAGCACTAGACTGAGCGGCACCGAAAAGGCGTCATATCCATGGGCCCTTACATCACGAGACTAGGTCGCTACTTCGGCCTATTCAACACTACGGCCCAAACATCCTCCTATACTTTCCTCGGCCAGATGTCCTCGCCGGGCATCCAGAGCATGTTGCATATGAGGATGATAGAGTGACGACCAGGTGGCAGCCACTTCCACTTCCGCATTGTCCAGGAGGGCGAAGACCCATAGGACATTGCTAGTGATATCCCACCACCACCCCCACCGGAGGAGGATGAGCCCGCCGAGCCATCACGCCCCAGATGACTCACCCAGGCAACAGCCCCACATGCTGACATACACGAGTGCCTAGACCAATTTGAGCGATAATACTTTCGGCGCCTCGATTATATCGACGCCACTTTGGCGCAGATATGTCAGCACTTAAGCATTACCTCGCCACCGCGTGATCCATCCGAGGACTAGATCCTCTTATGTTATTTTCTTTTTCTTATTATTTTTTATCTTCACTTAGATTTGAACACTAATCTTTATTTTTATCTTTTCTACTAACTTTGTTTTTCCTTTTTTTTAGTTTATTTATATTTTTTTCATTTCATCTTTTTCATTTTTTGCATATTAGTATTTTTAATATTTTGTTTTGTTTTATTTATTTTTCATAACGGCCAACCCCTAAAAAGTAATTTCTATTGATCTAAATTCCCCACGACTAATAAATCCATTCGTAGTTTTAAAGGAGCTCTACAGCTCAAATCTCTACGAAAATGGGAACACCGTGCCACAACAGCCGGCTCTTCCAAGCCCAATCTCTGTCTCACATATTCATCCAAAATTCAGGGAGTTTCATACCCTTCCCTACCTTATGATTTAATGCTTATATTCATACTAATGTTATCTTTGTACATTGTGGGCAATGTACATCTTAAGTGTGGGGGGGAAAACTTACTTTCATTACATTTTAAATCCCTGAAATTTTTTTAACTGATTGTATTGCTCTCAATAGCATCTTCTTCAATCTCCTATTAGGAATTAATTCTGATTGATTTATGACTTTTATTGATATGTCGAAAACTAAGACATAGGTACTTGTACTTTGAATATTCAAACTCTAAAACATTAGGGAATCAAGCATGATAAGTTGAAATTTTTGAGAGCTACAATTTTTGCATAAGTTCTTTTCCCTAATTCTAAGTGTTATCTTGAGATTTGAAATTCACAGGATTGACATCAGAAACCATAATTTTGGTGAGATTTTTGAGCCTTTTAAGCATACATTCTTTCGTGCTCACTTTTATTATTGCTTTGAGTGAGTCAATACTGATTTGTTATTCTAGAACTTGCTTTGATTATACATGTCAAGACCAAATCATTGATTTGATATACCGAAATGATAAAGGCACCTAGGTTTTAACCCACTTACTCCATAAAAGCCACCTCCATAAATTAACCCCTAGTAAACCCCATTGAGCCTAACAAATCTTTTCCTTGACTCACCCTCTAATTATTAACCAATAACCCATTTTGTTGAATTTCATTCAATTATTTTGACCCCTATTTTTGTCGAGATTTGAGTTGAATTATTATTTAACTTTATTCTCTTTTCCAAATTCTAAAATTGTAAATTCCCAGATTATTGTACATGAATTTTTCTTAAAAAAATTTTAATTCAGTTGTAATATAGTTCAAATAGTTTTTGCATATTTCTATTCTAAGGCTACCAAGGCAGAATTGAAATTATCCTAAGGATTAGCTTGGGAAATATGTTCCAGTATAGAGATTTTTCTAGCTAGATAATTTTTCAAGTTCAGTCTCGATTCTAACCTTCTTTTGCAGCCTGTGATAACACCCCTAACCAAGCCCCATTACAACCTTTAAAAGACCTTTTGATTGATGTATCATATCAATCTACAGTGGTGGAGACTTGATTTTCGAGCAAGCCTATGGTAATAACTTCTCAGGTTGACTAGAGAGTACTTAATTTTTGAACCCTAAACACTTCGAGTGGATAGAGTGAATCCTTAGTGAGGATGTCAACTTCTGTTAATTAAGATGGAAAGATAACTACTTAGGAGAAAGAAAAAAACTTATGTTTCAATGATAAAATTCTCAACTTAAAGTAATTGAGTCTTTAATGTTCCTTTGATTGAATTTTCATTGTATGCTTACCTGTGGATTAATTTGAAACATTATTGATAAGAATTGTGAAGTTGAGAAGAATGATTCTTAATTAGGGATTGAGATTTTGCTTGAGGACAAGCAAAGGCTTAAGTGTGGGGGTATTTGATAAACACTAATTTATACATATTTTTACCTCATGTTTAGCCTATATTTCATATGAATTATTATCAATTTAGTGAGAATTGATGCTCTTAATCTTTCTTTTTCATATCTTATACTCAGGAGAGCATAGGGAAGAGAAAAGAATGGAAAATGGGCTAAAAACCGGAGAAAATGGGCCAAAATGTGCAAACGCACGGCCCAAAAAGTTATCACACGGCCGTGGCACACAGTCGTGCCACACAAAGATTACACGGTCCAGCCCCTGACAAGCACGGTCTGGCCACACGACCGTGCTACCCAAGCATTCCAAAACATCGCCTCTTATCGAAATCACACGGACGTGGCACACGGGCGTGTTCTAGTTGTGAGGAAGAGGAATTTCACTCGGATTTGGATGCTTAGAAGCTAAGAAAGGCTCCCCAAAGCTCTATATAAAGACCCTAAGAGGCAACTCTAAGGAAGTACTCTTTTTTCTCCCAATAGGAGCACCATCTTTCTGGCAACACGAGGAGTGAAAGCAAGGAATTACTCCAAGGGAAGTCGATTGATTCATCCCAGAAGCTAGAGTTCTACATCAAGACTGAGGATCTCCCTAAATTCCTTCAGGGGTTTTTGGATTCTTTATGTTTTGCTATTTATTATCTTCTAAGATGTTTCTTTTCTTTATTATGAACTAAACCTCTCAAATACTTGAGGGGGATGAAGCCTAAGACAGATTTTTATTATGTTTTGCTATTTATTATCTTCTAAGTATATATGTAAACAATACCTCTTTTATTAATGTTTTTGTTAATAAATTCCTTAGATAATATGTGGCTAAATGTTATGGACATTGAATGAAATCAGGAGAAATGCGAGTACGGGAAAATTTCCATAAATTATGAGTAAAGGTGGGCTAAGTGCGAAACCACCAGGTAATAGTTGAAATCGGTGAGCTAAGTGCAAATTTCCTGATTGGTGATTAATATCGATAGGCTAAGTGCGATACCACTATAAATTATTTATAAAGGTGGGCTATGTGCGAAACCACTGTAAATCATTGATGATGGTGGGCTAAGTGCGGAACCACCTTGTTAGTGTTAATGTCATTATGAATGACTATATACGAATCTATCTTGCATGGATATCTTTATTAAGAAATCACTCGAATGAAATTTATGTGTGTTGTGATGATAACTAAGTGCAGGGATTGTATGTGCTAACAATATGAGCTTTGTGCGTAAAATTGTGTTGAGAATGTTGGATAAGTTGTGGGAAGAGTAAGTGAATCTATGTTTGGAAGTATTAGTATGGTTGATACTATAGTTTAATTGTCTAATGTATGGTTTTGGTATTAAATGTTTGCATAGACTTACTAAACTTTATGCTTACTCCTCTCCTTTCTATTTTCCTATAGGGCCGCTTAGCTAGCTTGTGGATCATCGGACGTCGGAAGTTACGTTCACACTATCGGCTTGATCACTCGGTATAGTTAGTTTTAACATTTTGAAATTATGGCATGTATAGGACTTTATTCTTTTGTAAGTGTCATATCATTTTGGAGCCATATGTGTTGGCTTGAAATTGAAATACTTTATTTTTTATAAGGCCAAAGTTCATGGCTAACTTTTATCTTTGGTTATCAAATGAAATTGGCAATGTTCTATGAATAAGAATTTAGCTAGAGTAATAGATTGGATTTGGTTGATAGGAATGTGTGTGGATGCCAATTTATGGCTATTGGATGAGTTACCTAGTCTTGGATTGTTTGCGTATGTGTTTATCTTGTTTTAGGGTGACAAAAAGCCTTGGTAAATAGCTTATTCTTGCCCACACGGGTAGACACACGGGCGTGTGGCTCCCCCATACGTCCCCTGCACCTTGCATAAACAGAATTAAATACCTAATAGTACATGCACGGGCTGAGACACGGCCGTGTGTCTCAACCGTGTGTAGGGCACGGCCAAGCACACGAGCGTGTGCCATAACCATATGATTTCTGACGTCAGAAACAAAATACCCTGGTCTTTGCACACGGGCAACAACACAAGCGTGTCATGACCGTGTGACAGACACGGGCTAAGCACATGGGCGTGTGCCACGGCCATGTGTCTGTTGATGTCATAAACAGAATGCCAAGGTTTTTCCACACGGGCCACAACACAAGCGTGTCATGGCTGTGTGAGGGACACGGACTGAGTATACAGGTGTGTACTAGACCGTGTGAAAACCCCTGTAGGTTCAAAGTTAGAAAATAAATTCGAACAAGTGATGGGCACGGGCGTGTCCCTGGGTGTTTAAGCCGTGTGAGGTACACGAGCCATCAGCACGGCCATATCTAGAGGCCACACGGGCGTGTTGCCCTTCCACACGGACGTATGCCCTGTTTGTAGTGGATTTTTTTAAAAGATTTCTAAGTGCCCGAAATGGTCCCAAATTGTTTCTAAAACACGTGTTAGGCCACGTAGGTCCTTATAAAGGCCCGTAAGCTATTGTTTGAAAAAGTTTTAAATTGGGACACATTTCAATGAATACAAGTTGAAGGTTTGCATGTGTTTTAGTAAGGTAACGCCTTGTACCCTATCCCGACGTCGGAAACGGGCGAGGGGCATTACATTCATGATCTATTCTTCTTGGGTCTATTCTGATGTACTGCTAGTCCAGTCTATCACATCTATGTCTCTATCTTCTGGGACTCATCCGCTCTGATGCCCAACATAAAGTATCTCCCTAATTGGACTTAATAGATGACATATTAGTATTTCAATTGATTTGCACATTTCCGATTAAACTAAGGTCATGTTTAGGTTTGTCTACTAATAAAAGTTGTCTTTCCGTTTTACGATTCGACCGCGTAATACCGCTTAGTATTAGTTAAACATTAGACGACCAGTGAGCCAATATTTGTTTCTATTTTGCTTTACAGGAAAAAACACATAAGAACATTACACAAAGTGTATTGATGTAATCCATGAATTATTTTATTTACCAATCTATTCGAAAAAAATTACAAGTGTATATAGATGAAAATACTAAACTTAGGGCATAAAACCCAACAAGGTAAATGAGACTAATTCCTATATTTTGATGCATAATAATTATTTTTAATGATATTATGAAATAATTGATTATTAAATTCCTTTTTAAACAATTTTGAAATTATTCGGGTATAGTTGACATGTGGAAACATAAAAATTTATATGCTTTTTCATGCCCTTTTTAACTTAAATTCATTCAAATTCGGATAAATTCTTGTCGAAAAATAATTAAATATTATAAAATAATTAAATTGTGTTAAAATATGAATATTATGAATTTTAATTAATTTTATAGTTAATTTTGATTAAATTTGGTTATTTTTGACAGAATTGCACAAAGGGCGAAAAATGGCCCGGCGGACACTGCGAGAAGAACAAAATCGAGAAGCAATTTGGAGTACTGAGGTGAACTAATTTCCAGCCCAAGACGGTTCAGAAATGTGTATTAATTCATAATTAAATTAATTTTAATTTATTCCCTATTTAATTCGGGTTAAATAAATTAATTTTAATTAATTATGGAGAAAAGGCCCAGTTGAACCGCACTGGTCGAACCGAATGGAGTGAGCCAAACCAGCCACTAATTGGGCTGACCAGAACCGTCTATAGGCTGACCCAAATCAGCAATTTAGCTGATTAAATATGCTTGCAAAAAGGCCCTTGAAAAACCTCCAATTTGCATTCAAACCCCACCTTTAATTATGGCTTTGTAGATTTGCCCCATGCCTAAAATAGCAAAGTTGAATTTCTCAACTTTGCCATGTGTGTGGCCGGCCATAGGGGGGCTCTTTGGCTGTTGAAATTTGCTATTTTTAGCAGCCACAATCAGCTATAAAAGCCACCCATTGCTGATCATTTCACTCATCCCTCATTCACTCTCATTCTCTCATTCATTCCTCTCCTCTCCACTCTCTTTTCTCTCCATTTTCCATCCCATTTTCCTATAGTCTTATGCCGATTTCTCCTCTTGGAAAAGAGGTATTTTCCCAGCCATTTTGGGCAGCAAGCAAGTGTTCGTAGGAGCCTTGACCAGCGAGGACAATAGAGATGAAGAACGGAGAAATCAGTGAAGCCACGGAGAAACACCGTATTTGCCTCTTATTTCCTATCTTTTTAAATTTTTTTGTTTTTATGATGAACATATCTATGAATATTATTGTTGTTGAAATGGTTATTTTAATCAATTTAGCTTGAATTTAATTCGTGTTGGGTTGATTATATTTTACCTACTTGAATTATTAAAATTGTGTTTATGCTGTTATAGGCCTCGGTAAAAATGCTTAATTAAGTAAAATCATGCCTAAGTTATTCTTGCATTAAATTTGTTAGATAACTAAAGAATTAATTGTTTAAATGGATTGAAATTGCAGTTAATGGACACAGTGCTTAATCAGTGCATGTTTAATTCTTCTAAGGTAGCTGAAAATTAAATTAGCATTGTATTTGGCAATACATATGCCTTGCATAACTTGCAAGATTGTTGTGATTAAATTGTTTCAAGGTATGGCTACCTTGTTACTTCACATAATCTTTTATATGTTTATTAAATTGAGTAATTGTTTGAATTGACATGGGAACATGCAAGAGATTAATTGAATTTAATAAATATGTATGAGCAGTAGTTAGCAATTTTTCCGAGTTGCCATGAATTTATTCGTAACAGCATAAGCATGAATTTAATAATTCTAAGTTAAAAAGATGTAATTAATCCAACACAATTATATCATCTTGATTAAAGCTTTTTGAAATCTTGCATTAGAACTCTTTTATTTATTTAAATTGTTTATTTAGTTTTAATATCTTAGTTTATAAATCAACTTTTCAAACCAAAATTATTTTTCCCACCAAAGTGTTTTTAAATTAAATTCATAAATATTTCTTTTTAAAGTCCCTGTGGGTACGATAACTCGACATTTACTTATCACTTTATTACTTGTTACGATTGTGTACACTTACACATTTCTGTCGTTTCAAGTTTTTGGCGCCGTTTCGGGGACTGTTTTGAAACACATTATTTGTGAATTTATTTTTACATTTTGGTTCATTTATTTTACTGTTCAATTTTACTTACTTAATTTTTCTTTGATTATTTCAGGTGTTTATGAGTATTGACCGAATTATCGACTTACTCCTTGTGGACGTTGAGATAGAACGAACCTTTTGATAGCGAAGAAGACAAGCGAACCAGTGAAGGACTGAAGAGATGAATTTCGAGAATATCAATCAAGGAAACGGAGCAAACTTGCTCAAAATCCTATCATTATTGCTGATGATAGGGATAGTGCTTTACGACAATATGCCGTGCCAGTGTTCAATGATCTTAATCTGGGTATTAGAAGACCCGTGATCGAGGCACAATAATTTGAGCTGAAGCCAGTCATGTTCCAGATGCTTCAAACAGTAGGCGAATTCAGTGGAATGCCTACTGAAGATCCTCATCTTCACCTAAGGCTATTTATGGAGGTGAGCGACTCTTTCAAGCTAGCCGGAGTACCCGAAGATGCACTATGATTAAAGTTTCACTGAGGGACAGAGCTCGAGCCTGGTTGAACTCACTGCCACCGAACTCAATTTCCACATGGCAAGAGTTAGCCGAAAGATTCCTCATGAAGAATTTCCCACCAAGCAAAAACGCTAAATTAAAGAATGAGATCACTGCTTTCCAACAAATAGATGACGAGTCCTTGTATGAGGCATGGGAAAGATATAAAGAATTATTATGAAAATGCCCTCATCATGGAATCCCGCATTGCATCCAACTTGAGACATTTTACAATGGTCTCAACGCTCACACAAGGATGGTAGTGGACGCCTCCTCTAATGGTGCTCTCCTTGCTAAGTCTTACAATGAGTCTTACAAAATCATCGAGAGGATCGCCAGTTACAACTATCAGTGGCCAACTAATCGAGCAGCGCTGGAAAGACGAGTAGCTAGAATCCATAAAGTGGACGCTCTCACTTCACTCGCATCTCAGGTATCTCCGATATCTTCAATGTTAAAGAATCTTACCACTAATGGGTCTAACAGTTTTGCAACTCAGCCACCTAACCAATATGAGAATATAGCTTGTGTCTATTTTAGAGAAGGACATTTGTTTGAAGAATGTCCATCAAACCCAGAATCTGTATACTACATGGGTAACCCCGAACCAAAATCGATGAAGGCAAGGGCTGCAATCCAACTTTTACAACCCATCATGGCGAAACCACCCCAATCTTTCCTGGAGTAACCAATAGGCTAGGGGCAGTAATAACTATGCCCAACCTAGACCGACCCAGCCGCCTAGTTTTTCACAGCAAGTTCAGAAACCAGTTCAAGCTGAACCGACCAATAGCTTAGAGAACCTACTGAAGGCTTACATGGCGAAGAATAACGCATTAATTCAAAGCTAAGCTGTTACATTGAAGAGTTTGGAGACCCAGATGGGCCAATGATAAACGCTAATTTATACATATTTTTACCTCATGTTTAGTCTATATTTCGGATGAATTATTATCAATTTAGTGAGAATTGGTACTCTTAATCTTTCTTTTTCATATCTTATACTCAGGAGAGTATAGGGAAGAGAAAAGAACGGAAAATAGGCTAAAAACCAGAGAAAATGGGCCAAAATATGCAAACGCACGGCCCAAGAAGTTACCACACGACCGTGGCACAAGGTCGTGCCACACAAAGATCACATGGTCTAGCCCCCGACAAGCATAGCCTGGCCACACGGCCGTGCCACCCAAGTATTCCAGAATACGGCCTCTTGTCGAAATCACACGGGTGTGGCACACGGGCGTGTTCTAGTCATGAAGAAGAGGAATTTCACTCGGATTTGGATGCTTAGAGGATAAGAAAGGCTCCCCACAGCTCTATATAAAGACCTTAGGAGGCAACCCCAAGGAAGTACTCTTTTTTCTCCCAATAGGAGTGCCATCTTTCTATCAACACGAGGAGTGAAAGCAAGGAATTACTCCAAGAGAAGTCGACTGATTCATCCCAGAAACTAGAGTTCTACATCAAGACTGAGAATCTCCCTAAATTCTTTCAGGGGTTTTTTGATTCTTTATGTTTTGCTATTTATTATCTTCTAAGATGTTTCTTTTCTTTATTATGAACTAAACCTCTTAAATACTTGAGGAGGATGAAACCTAAGACAGATCTTGTTATTATTTTTTGAGCTATATGATAATTGCTTGAATTGTTCTTAATTATGTGTTCTTCATTCTTAATTTAATAATCCTAGGTATTACTTCAAGAAATTGATGTGCTTAGAGTAGAGGAGCAAAAGTCTCTGTGATAAGAGTAGATATACCATAATTAAGCGGAGTTGCATGCAACCCTAGACATAGGGCAACATAAATCTGCCAGATTAGGGTCAAACCTAATATGGGGATCCATAGATCGAATTAATGTAACCTAGGGAGTGAATTAATAAAGGAACTTTAATTAACAACTTAGGCCTAGTTACTCTATGCCTCGACGGAGGGTTTAGCATAAGTTAGGGTTCATCTATATACACTTGTAATTTTTAAGAAGGCTATCGGATGGACCATAGCCGATATTCGTGGTATTAGTCCATCTGTATGCATGCACAAGATCATCCTAGAAGATGGTGAAAAAGGGATGATCGATGGACAATGAAGCCTAAACCCCATCATGAAGGACGTGGTGAAAAAGGAGATTATCAAGTGGTTAGATGCGGGTATCATTTACTCCATCTCAGACAGTTTATGGGTGAGTCCAGTCTAGTGCGTACCAAAGAAAGGAGGTATCACAGTCATAGAGAACGAGAATAACGATTTGAGACCGACTAGAACAGTTATGGGATGGAAAATCTGCATCGATTACTGGAAGCTGAACAAGGAAACTATGAAGGATCACTTTCCTTTGCCGTTCTTAGACCAGATGCTGGATAAACTCGGGGGGCGAGATTACTACTATTTTCTCGATAGATACTTGGGGTACAACCAGATTACGGTAGCACCGGAAGATCAACATAAGACCACATTCACCTGCTCGTACAGTACATTTGCATTTAGACGCATGCCATTTGGTTTATGTAATGCACCTGCTACATTTCAAAGATGCATAATGTCAATTTTCACTAACATGGTTGAAAAATTTTCGGAAGTTTTCATAGACGAATTTTCAGTATTTGGAGATACATACGATGATTGCTTAGCCAATCTAGCTAAGGTACTAAAGCGATGCGAAGAAACAAACCTAGTGCTCAACTGAGAAAAGTGTCATTTCATGGTATGAGAAGGAATTGTTCTAGAGATCGAATAACGAGACATGGGATCGAGGTAGATAGAGCAAGGGTAGACGTTATTGAGAAACTCCTACCTCCAACATCTGCAAAGGGTGTTAGGAGCTTTTTGGGCCACACCGGCTTCTATTGAAGGTTTATTAAAGACTTCTCCAAAATTGCTAAACCTTTGTGCAAATTGTTGGAAAAGGACACGACATTCAAGTTCGATGATGAATGCTTAAGAGCTTTTAAGGATTTGAAGAATCGGTTAGTTACGGCACCCATAATCGTCACACCAAACTGAGACTTGCCATTTGAACTAGTGTGTGACACAAGTGACTTCGCAATTGGAGCTGTCATTGGCCAGCGAAGGAACAAAGTTTTTCATCCCATCTACTATGCAAGCCGAACTCTTACAGGAGCTCAATTAAACTATATGGTAACAGAAAAAGAGTTACTTGCTATCATTGTTGTTTTTGACAAGTTTCGATCTTACCTTGTAGGTACCAAAGTGACTGTTTATACGGACCACTCGGCAATCAAATACTTACCTGCCAAGAAAGACGCTAAACCGAGGTTGATCCGATGGGTACTTCTACTTCAAGAGTTCGATTTGGAAATTCAAGATCATAAAGGAGTAGAAAAGCAAGTAGCAGATCACTTGTCCAGATTGGAGCCGCAAGAAGGAAATACTCCACTTATACCGATTCATGAGACCTTTCCAGATGAGCATATACTTAACGTAAATCATGTTCATAATACCCCTTAGTTTGCTGATATTGCTAACTTTTTAGCTTGTGGTTTGATGCCAATTGATAAGACGTATCAACAAAGGAAAATGTTTTTTCACGATGTGAAGTACTATTTTTGAGAAGAGCCATATCTATTTAAAAAGTGTGCAGATCAGATGATCAGGAGATACGTGGCAGAAGAAGAAATACTGAAAATCCTATACCATTGTCACTCAGCTCCAAGTAGGGGACATTTCGGAGGTACTCGTACTGCGGCCAAAGTATTACAAGCCGAATTCTTTTGGCCAACACTATTTAAGGATGCATATACGTAAGAGCTGTGATAGATGCCAAAGGGTCAGAAATGTCACCAACAGAAATGAGATGCCTCGAACAAACATCATTAAGGTCGAATTGTTTGATGTTTGGGGTATTGATTTTCTTGGGCCTTTCCCTTCATCCTTCGGTCACAGATATATATTGGTAGTAGTAGACTATGTGTCCAAGTGGGTGGAGGCGGAGGCATATCCGACAAATGATACGAAGGTCGTAATGAAGTTCTTGCAGAAGCACGTGTTTACAAGGTTTGGAACCCCAAGAGCTATCATTAGTGATGAAGGGTCCCACTTTGTAAATAAGTGGTTAAAATGGTTACTAGATAAGCACGGGGTGAAACACAATATTGCAACAGCTTACCATCCGCAGACGAATGGGCAAGCTGAACTGGCAAATAAGGAGATCAAAGGCATACTCGAGAAGGTAGTTTGCCCGAACTGCCGAGATTGGTCCAAAAGATTGAATTACGCTTTATGGGCTTACAGAACAGCATACAAGACACCTTTAGGAATGTCACCCTATAGGCTAGTCTTTGGAAAAGCATGTCATCTACCCCTGGAGTTAGAGAACAAAGCTTACTGGGCTCTTCAACAGCTTAATTTGGATCCTAAGCTCGCGAAAGAAAAATGCATGTTCCAACTCAACGAGTTAGAAGAATTCCGAATGTTCTCATATGAGAATACCAAACTACTCAAAGAAAGACACAAGAAATGGCATGACAAGCATATCTGAGTTCGAGAATTTGAAGCAGGTCAGCAAGTATTGTTGTTCAACTCTAGATTGAAGTTCTTTCCAGGTAAGCTAAAATCACGTTGGTCCGGTCCATTTACGATTCACCGAGTCTATCCATACGGAGTTGTTGAACTCCAAGGTAAGGGAGGTAATTTCTGAGTCAATGCTCAGCGTTCGAAACATTATTGGGGGGATAAAATCGAAAGGGATAACATCTCGTTCATTTTATCAGATATTTAATATTTCATGTTCTGTTTAATAAATGATTTGAGGTTTATTTTTTTGGTTTAGTATGTTCAAATAAATTTTGTCTAGGAGGTTGGAACTTAAGCGGGACCGTTTTGTGACCCCTCCAATCTTTCCTGGGAATTTATTTTAACATAGTTTTCCAAGAAATTATTCCCTAATTAACAAAATAAATTTTTGCTTTTTCAAATAAAAGGGTCAATTTTGATCCAATTTTTAATTTGCAACTCAATTTTTAATTTTCATTAAGTTTAGGGACTTAATTGAATTATTTTTAAAATTTGATTGCTCTTTTTGTGAATAATAAAAATTAGGTGCCTTTCTTTGTAAATATATTTTTAAGGTATCTACAAGAAATATTTTTATTTTTATATACTATTAATAATATGATAAACTTTAATATCTAATTATATTCATTATATTTTATATATTAACTTTTATCAACTTAGATTAGAATTAGGATTAATTTAATTTCAATTTTTATTTTATGTTTATCTTAATAATTAATAGCAATTGATAATTTAATATGCTTATATTTAATTATTAATTGTTGTTAAACTTGAGTAGGATTAGAATTAAACTCTTATTTTTAATTATTAATTTAGACTAAGAGTTCTATTCTAAGTCCTATTTCTTATGCTATAAATACTACCTTATTTCTCCTATCCATGCATTACCCAAAAAAATTCCCAAAACACCAACCCACCTAGCCAACTCCCTAGCAACAGCCATTCGGCCAGCAGCTTGCTCCTGCGCACACCACCAGTAGCCCTTGCTGCTTCAGCGCCTAGGCCTCCAACAGCGTGCGCCCGTTGCTCCTGCTTAGCAGCTGTTCAGGCACGTCCCAGTTCACAAGGTCTTACGCGCCTGCTGGTCCAGCTGCAGCTGCCCAGGTCGTATCCCGCACCAGCACCCAGGCCTGTTCCCACGCGCGAGGCTCCACACGTCACTGTTTGCCGAGACTCACCCTTGCGTACTGCTGCTTGCTTCCTAGCCCTTGTACAGCGCACCCATACACCCAACCTAAGCCAAAACCTTCTAACCCTCCTTTTCAATTGCTATATTTTCCTTCATCATTATTACTTTCCTTTGAGTTTTTATTTTTGCAAAAAGGTGGTCAATTATGCCTCGCAAGAGAACTCATGCCTCTGCTCAAATCGACGAAACACAAAGCAAGTTCCATTGTGTTGAAGCTAAAGTGAGATACAAAAGTATCTACAAAAATCAACTAATGCATCCTGAGAAAGGCTTCACACTGAAGGAGAGCAACTACAGAGACTTCAAATTGCTGAAGCTCTCAATTGGGAACTGTTTTGTGAAAAGAGACCTAATATGGATGAGGAGCTAGTTCATGAGTTCTACGCGAATTTAACTTTAAGTGAGATGACAGAAGTCCCTGTTTGCGGAATCAAGGCACCTACAAATTCGAATGCTATTAATGAGTTCTTTGAATTACCTGATTTCAAGAATGACGAGTATTCATCTTTGATGAGCAATATCAAGCCGGAACTTCTGCAAGAAATTCTCAAGGAGCTTACAATTGAAGGTTCCAATTGGACTGTGTCAAAACAAGGAACCGACACTTGTCGAAGAGAATACTTAACACCTATTGCGAAGGTATGGTTCTATTTCATCCGTTTCAGCCTTCTGCCTAGCTCACATGGGACTACAATTTCATTGGAGTGAATGGTCTTACTATACTCGATCTTAAATGGTAAGACCATTGATGTGGGAAAGATCATCCTGAAAGAAATTCAAAACTGTGCCGTTAGACGTTCTGGCCCTGCTTACTTCCCCTTTACAATAACTATTCTGTGCTTGAAAGCAAAAATTCTTGCTAATGTAAAAAAGACAGGGTACACCTAAGGCACAATTACAGATTGGGACCTCTACCGAGTAGCCGGAGACTCAGTTCTGTAGTAACGAGTTGAAAAAAGTGAAGAACCTGAGGACCCTGATGAAGAAGAAGATCCCACGATGCAATCATTTGAAGTCCCTGATAAGATGGACCCAGTAGAGCCAAAAGCTGAATCGGATGCTAGAACTACAATGTTTAGAGCTCAGCCGCCTATCCCAAACTTTTGAAATGAGCTGTCAAATTTGATGGACTTAATGCAACACATGCAATGGCAGCAACAAGCCTACTGGAGATACTCAAAATTAAAGGATGACTCAATAAAGAGTGCCCTTAAGAAAATTTACAATGACCTATTCATCTTTGTGCCTGAATTTCTAGATTTCATATTTGAGCCATGGACTCCATTCTCGAAAAAGGAGCGAAGCGATTCGTGAAAAGGCAATAATGATGGAGCAAAAGATGAGTCCAATTTGGAAGGATCCGCAAATAAATAGAAATGGGATGATCTTGACTTTATTTAATTTTGTTTTTAGATTACTTTAGGATTAGGTTAATTAGGAATTTTTATTTCTGCATAATAAAACAAGAGAAGGAAATCCTGAATAAATATGGACAAGTCATAAAGTATAAAGTGTGGCAATAGATATATACATGTCTAGGATTGGATTTAGAAAGAGCTTGGTACTTAAGCAGTCACATTGACTCACCTCCTCTTTTCTGAATTCCTACCTGGTGTATAGTATCTATTCACTTTAAACAATGAGGACATTGTTCATTTTAAGTTGGGAGGACCAAAATTTGAAATTATTTCCATCCAGAATAAAATTTTTCTTTTAATTATGATTAGGATATATTTCTGTTCAATAAATTTGAACTTTGTTAAGTATGCTAAACTTGAGTATGAATAAAGTTCTATTTTTTTTCAATAAACTATTATGTAGCTTAATAATGACATGAATGTATTTTTAATAAAGCATGCAACTTCATACCATAAAATTTTATCTCTTTAGGAAAGTTAGGTATGCATGAAAGTTTAAGTCTTTAGAATTGACTTAGTAGCTTCTTGAGGCAAAATCCTAGGAAGCATGGAACATTGAAAATGATTTAGGCAGCTATTGTTTGGACCGTTTGAGCCTTTCAAGCCCACCATGGTAAATTTTATCCTTTGAAACCCAACTTTGAGATTATATGGCCTAATTTTTGGAACCTATACAAATTTAGCCCATCACGTTTCTCTTAATTATCTTTAAATTATACCAAACACTAGACTCAGTACTATTCAAGAATATCATTTGAAAATAAGTTTGGGGGAGTTGAAAAGAAATATCAAATGCTCAAATTTGTATGCAGAAAGCAATGCTCAAAAAAAAGAAAGAGAAAAAGAAAAAAAAAAGAGCACATGTATTTGAAAAAGAGCATGTGAAAGTTGGTGGTTGAAGGTAAAAATTTCCGAAGGTTTGATTTACACTGAGTCTAGGGTTTTTAGCTGAAATTTATCTATCTTTTTACCTACCCCTAAGCCCAACCACATTACAACCCTATTAAAGACCTATTGATTCGAAGTTCCAATGTTACCTACATTAGTGGAGAGAAATTGCTTTGTTCAACATATGAAGACATAAGTTAAGCTTAATGATTGCAGCTTAATCTTGAATTAGGGATTAAAAATTAAATTGGTACGAATTAGCATGTCTTTATTAAGAAACATTTAGTCTAATTTTGCTATTATAATAATTGTTGAGATTAATTTGAATAATATGAACACTTGAGCAGCATAATGATCAAATTTCTTATTTGTGAGCATGAGCATATCAAATTCATAACTTTGAGAAAAATGTTGTTCTGAAGAAGGTTTTCAAAAGTGTTTCTGAGAAATTCTTTTCAAAATTTGTGCATTACTCGGGACGAGCAATGAATTAAGTTTGGGGGTGTGGAAACACAAAAATTTATATACTTTTTCATGCCCTTTTTAAATTAAATTCATGCAAATTCGGATAAATTCTTGTCAAAAAATAATTAGATATTATAAAATAATTAAATTGTGTTAAAAATATGAACATTATGAATTTTAATTAATTTTATAGTTAATTTTGATTAAATTTGGTTATTTTTGACAGAATTGCACAAAGGGCGAAAAATGGCCTAGCGAACACTGCGAGAAGAACAAAACCGAGAAGCAATTTGAAGTATCAAGGTGAACTAATTTCCAGCCCAAGACGGTCCAGAAATGTGTATTAATTCATAATGAAATTAATTTTAATTTATTCCCTATTTAATTCGGGTTAAATAAATTAATTTTAATTAATTATGGAGAAAGGGCTCAGTTGAACCGCACTGATCGAACCGAATGGAGTGAGCCAAACCAGCCACTAATTGGGCTGACTAGAACCGTCCATAGGCTGACCCAAATCAGCAATTTAGCTGATTAAATATGCTTGCAAAAAGGCCCTTGAAAAACCTCCAATTTGCATTCAAACCCCACCTTTATTTATGGCTTTGTAGATTTGCCCCATGCCTAAAATAGCAAAGTTGAATTTCTCAACTTTGCCATGTGTGTGGCCGGCCATAGGGGGGCTCTTTGGTTGCTGAAATTTGCTATTTTTAGCAGCCACAATCAGCTATAAAAGCCACCCCTTGCTGATCATTTCACTCATCCCTCGTTCACTCTCATTCTCCCATTCATTCCTCTCCTCTCCACTCTCTTTTCTCTCCATTTTCCATCCCATTTTCCTATAGTCTTATGCCGATTTCTCCTCTTGGAAAAGAGGTATCTTCCCAGCCATTTTGGGCAGCAAGCAAATGTTCGTAGAAGCCTTGACCAGTGAGGACAACAGAGACGAAGAACGGAGCAATCAGTCAAGCCACGGAGAAACACCGGATTTGCCTCTTGTTCCCTATCTTTTTAAATTTTGTTGTTTTTATGATGAACATATCTATGAATATTATTGTTGTTGAAATGGTTATTTTAATCAATTTAGCTTGAATTTAATTCGTGTTGGGTTGATTATATTTTGCTTACTTGAATTATTAAAATTGTGTTTATGCTGTTATAGGCCTCGGTAAAAATGCTTGATTAAGTAAAATCATGCCTAAGTTATTCTTGCATTCAATTTGTTAGATAACTAAAGAATTAATTGTTTAAACGGATTAAAATTGCAGTTAATGGACACAGTACTTAATCAGTCATGTTTAATTCTTCTAAGGTAGCTGAAAATTAAATTAGCATTGTATTTGGCAATACATATGCCTTGCATAACTTGCAAGATTGTTGTGATTAAATTGTTTCAAGGTATGGCTACCTTGTTACTTCACATAATCTTTTACATGTTTATTAAATTGAGTTAATTATTTGAATTGACATGGGAACATGCAAGAGATTAATTGAATTTAATAAATATGTATGAGCAGTAGTTAGCAATTTTTCCGAGTTGCCATGAATTTATTCGTAACAGCATAAGCATGAATTTAATAATTCTAAGTTAAACAGATGTAATTAATCCAACACAATTATATCATCTTGATTAAATCTTTTTGAAATCGTGCATTAGAACTCTTTTATTTTATTTAAATTGTTTACTTAGTTTTAATATCTTAGTTTATAAATCAACTTTTCAAACCAAAATTATTTTTCCCACCAAAGTGTTTTTAAATTAAATTCATAAATATTTCTTTTTAAAGTCCCTGTGGGTACGATAACTCGACATTTACTTGTCACTTTATTACTTGTTACGACTGTGTACACTTGCACATTTCCGCCGTTCCAACATGCCATAAGATACTTGTGTGTAGAGTATAGATATTATAATGGCCTAAAATTTAGGGTTATCGGAACAGTGGTTTCGTAACCACAAATCTGACTTAAAAAAATTATTTTAATATTATTGCATGATTTATGGGGTGATAGGAAGGTCGTATGAAAATATCAGTAGGAAAATTTTACCGATTTAGAAGTTAATTAGGAAAAGGACTAAACTGTATAAAATGTGAAAGTTGTGTGGTAGAAGTTAAAAGGACCAAATAACTATGAAATTGAAAACTAGAGGTCCTTATAGGTAATTAGACCATTGAAGAGTGTATAGAAAAATCTATTGATGATTCATCCATGGAATTTGAGAAAAAGGGCAATGATTAAATTGAAATTAAGAAAAATTAAAAGATGATAAGGATTAGGATGGCATTATTACATTTCATTATCATCTTCTTCCCCAAATTTTCTATAGAAACCCTAGGAGAGAGAAAGGTTTCTAACAAAGCTTAAATTGGTAAGTTTCCATGACTCCTTTTTAGTAATTTTTATATTTTTTAGATCGGTATAACTTGCTCCTTCTATTTTTGGGATTAAATTGAAAAGATGTCAAAGTATTGAACTTATGCCATGGATGAATATATTGTAAATTGAAAATTTATGGTCAAAAATGAAGTATTGATGGAAGAGAAATAACTTTTACAAAGTGATTTTTCATGAAATTGTGAAAAAGAGATTAAATTGTAAAGTTGTAAAATTCAAAGAAAAATTCTGATTTTTTGTGAAATAATAGTGCTGTTAATAGCACATATGAATTTTGGCTATGCTTGAATAGGGGATTAAATTGCATGAGTTTCATTTTCCGAGCCTAGGGACGAAATTAGAATTTATGAAAAGTTTAAGGGCAAAATGGTAATTTTTTCTAGTGTGTAAATTGAATGTATTAGAATGTGAATTGAATGAAAATGATGATTAAATCCATTTATATAGATCCGAACGATACAAAAACGAGACCTAAACTTGGTAAAGAGAAAGTTTCGGATTAGTGAATTTTACAAACACGAACAATTGTTCAGGTAAGTTCGTGTAACTTGAATTAAATTCTTTAATACTTCAATTGTATGTTTGTGTGTCATGAATGTGAATTGAATGGTTATTGAATGGTAAGATATTTGAAATGTTGATATTACTTGATAAAAAAAAGAAAAATAAATCCCGGTTGAATGGAATGGATTTCAATGGATCACTGGAAAGGAATTGACGGTAAAAATGATCTAGCCCGGATGGGTAATCTGAATTATATGTGGGTCTGGATTTAGCCTGGATTGGTAATCCAAACAAAGCTCTATAGAGTATTTGTCATTGCAGGGGATTTAGCCTGGACTGGTAATCCTGACAATACTCTTTGAGCATATGTTACAGGGGATTTAGCCTCTACTAGTAATCCCGCTGTAAGAAATGAGGCTCGCGGGAGTGTGCTTTCTGATATGGGAAAATATGAATTGATGGACCCAGATTTGTACACTAAAAGTGTACCCTTGAAAATCCATCGAAATTCCGAGAAATTCAACGGGATAAATAAGAGAAAAATGATAAGAACAAGGACAATAGGAAATTGATGAGCTCATCAATCATTTTTATATGTTATTGTTATATGAAAATTATTGGACTAACTCAAGCATTGAGCTTGTGTATGATAGGGTAATATTTTCGTTGTTGGGATATGTTTGCTCGATATATTATATTGGAAATGTATGGTAAGTTTAATTCTTGTTGCATGAACTTACTAAGTACCTAGTACTTACCCCCTTTTTTTCCTTGTTTTATTGTACTAGGGAGCTCGAAGGTCGAAAATCGGTCAGAGCCTCATCACACTATCAACCTTTACATTTTGGGTATATGAAAATGTTTATTTTGAAATAATGGCATGTATAGGCTAAACTTATGAACATTGTTAATAAAATGGACAAATGCAAACCTAGCTATTGGTATGGCTAGAGTTATTTTGATTTTAGTTATTTTGATCAAGTATATGATGGATTGATTGTGTGATGAAATGGTTTAAAATGGTTTAAATATGTGTTGAAATGGATTGGTTGGTAATGGATTTATTTGGTGCAGGTATTAGATGGAAAAAGGGTGAGAAATGGGGCTTGGTTATAGCCTTGTTTTTGTCCACATGGGTAAACACACAGGCGTGTGTCTAGGCCGTGTGTGACACACAGCATGGTATCGAGGCTGTGTGTCCCCTGCATCCAAAAATTGCAAAACAGAATGCTTAGAATCGAGCACACGGGCGTGTGCCTTGCCCGTATGAGGTACACGGCCTGAGTACTCGGATGTGTGATACGACCGTGTGAATCCTGCACCTATTTTTAAAAATTCAAATTAACCACATGGCCTAGCACACTGGTGTGTGACTTGGCTGTGTGAGATCAATTTGTTCAAGGGTTACAAGTTAGAGAGTTACACAACCTGGAGTGAGGTAAGGCACATGGGCGTGTTGGCCACACGGCCAAACCACACAGGCGTGTCCCTTGTCCACAGCAGCGTGTGACCCCTGTAACTAAGGAAAATTTTGAGATTTTGTAAAAAATTCCCTAAGATTTTAATTTAGTCCCGATTTGATCCCGATTCATACTTTGGGCTTCAAGAGCGCATCTAAGGAACATTATGATACAATCTCAGTAAATGAATAGTACTTGATTCGGTTTAATGAAAAATAATCTGGTAAACTCTGGTAATGCCTCGTACCCTATCCTGGCGACGGATATGGGTAGGGGGTGTTACATTTGTTGGTATCAGAGCTACAGTTTAGCTGGTTCTCGGGCTGACGCAGTAAAGATAGGATTAGCTATACATGCCATTTATTATATTTTTGATAGTGTGATATCTCCTGACCATTTAAAATGTGTTTTTCTTATAGTAAATGCCTACCGGCCGAGCTCAACCCGAGGAAGCTAGGAGTCATGCTCTGGCCCCGGCACAAAGAGAAGTTGTTAGTAGTACAAGGTCCAAATCAGGGGACCAAGGTGAAGAGGTGAAAGTAGCCTTCTTCCAAATGATGAATGAATGGTTTAATCAATATTTAAGAACTAAGCCTACAGTGCAGCAAGCTCAAGCTCCCCCTACTACTTTTCCATCGGTTCCCAAGATTCCACAGGGTACAAGTACAGAACTGGCTAGAAATGGGAAAGCACCAATAGATAAAATTAGAAAATATAGGGCCAAAAAATTTCGAGCAGCAGTTGATGATAATCCTGAACGAGCTGAGTTTTGGTTAGAAAATACTACCTGGGTTTTTGAGGAATTGTCGTGCACACCAGAGGAATGTCTAAAATGTGCCGTGTCACTGCTCAAAGATCATCTTACCACTGGTGGAACACTAAAGTCTCGGTTGTGCTGAAAGAAGAGGTTACATGGGAATTTTTTCAGACTAAGTTCAAAAAGAAATATATCAGTCAGAGGTTCCTCGATCTGAAGAGGAAAGAATCTCTTGAGCTGAAATAGGGTAACAGATTAGTATCTGAATATGAAAGAGACTTTGTCCGAATAAGTAAATATGCCAGAGAATGGGTGCAATCTAAAGCTGATATGTGTAAGCGATTTGAAGAAGGATTGAATGAAAATATTAAACTACTAATCAGAATTCTTGAAATATGGGAATTTGCCACATTAGCAAAGCGAGCTTATAAAGCAGAGGAATTGAGCAAAGAAAAGAAGCAAGCCAAAAGGGAATCTCAAAAACCCATGGGAAAATCCCAATCTTCTTTTGTCACAAAGAAGTTAAAAAGGTATTATGATCATCTTACTTCTAAAACGGGGTATTCTGATAAGGAACGAGGGTAGTGTTGGCAATCCAAAGCCAAAATGTCAGTATTGTAATAAAGCTCATTTTGGGGAGTGCCGACTGAAAAGTGGTGCATGTTATAGATGTGGTTCTTTTGACCATTTCCTCAGAGATTGTCCAGAAAGAATAGAAAAAGAGACTGAATTGACATCGAGGCCGAGCAATCCTGTTTCGAGGGGTAGACCACCTCAACCTTCTAGAAATGTTAGTGGTATCCGAGGAGCTACAAAAGATACTGCAGGCAGATTTGAGGTACTAGCACCAGCCAAGACATATGCTATTTGTGCTAGAGAAGATGCTTCAGCACGAGACGTTATTACTGGTACATTTTTTTTACTCAACACTGATATTACTGCATTAATTGACCTTGGTTCTACACATTCATACATATGCACAAAGTTAGTACTTGTTAAAAATTTATCTGTTGAACCTACTAAATTTATGGTAAAAGTCTTAAACCTCCTGGGCCAGTGCGTGATGATGGATAAATTTTGTAAAAAAATTGTCTGCTGGTGATAAAAGGTTATTGTTTCCTAACTGATCTGATGTTACTTCCTTTTGATGAATTAGATGTAATATTAGGTATAGATTGGCTAACTTAACATGATGCAGTGGTAAACTGTAGACAGAAATATATTGTGCTAAAATGTCAGAATGGTGAATTGCTTCGGGTTAAATCTGATTAGGTAGAAGGATTATCTGATGTGATTTCAGTTATGACAGCTTAGAGGTGTATTAAAAAGGGGGTATGATGTTTTTCTTGCATATGTGCTGGATACTAAAGTATCTGAGTCAAATATACAGGCTGTGCCAGTGGTATGTGAATTTTTCGATGTGTTTCCAGAGAAATTACTAGGGTTACCACCAGAAAGAGAAGTGGAATTTTCTATAGACTTGATTCTGGGAACTACTCCAATCTCTATAGCTCTGTACCGAATGGCTCTTACAGAATTAAATGAGTTGAAGACACAATTGTAGGAATTTGTTGACAGGGGTTTTGTCCGACCAAATCATTCACCTTGGGGTGCTCCAGTTCTGTTTGTGAAAAAAAAAGATGGGTCCTTGAGATTATGTATTGACTACCGACAGCTCAACAAAGTCACCATAAAGAATAAGTATCCGTTGCCCCGAATTTATAATTTATTTAATTAGCTGAAAGGGGCCACAGTATTTTCGAAAATAAATCTCCGCTTAGGTTATTATCAGCTACGGGTAAAAGAGTCTGATGTGCCAAAGACAGCTTTTAGAACCAGGTACGGGTATTATGAGTTTTTTTTAATGCCATTTGGGTTGACAAATGCTCCTGCTATATTTATGAATTTAATGAATAGAATATTCAGAACATATCTAGACAGGTTTGTAGTGGTGTTTGTTGATGATATTCTTGTTTATTCTTGGGATGAGAATGAACATACAGATCACTTGAGAATTGTATTGCAAACTCTGCGAGAAAAGTAATTATATGCTAAATTTAGTACATGTGAGTTTTGGCTCCAAGAGGTGAGTTTCCTCGGGCATATTGTATCTGCTGATGGCATCAAGTAGATCTGAGTAAAATTTTAGCTATTGTCATTTAAAGTCCACTGAAGAATGTATCTGATTAGCTGGGTATTATCAGAGATTTGTACAAGGGTTTTCTATGATAGCTTCTTCAATGACTCATTTACTGCAGAAAGATGTAAAGTTCGAGTGGACTGATGAATGTCCGTAGAGTTTTGATAGATTGAAAGATCTACGGATGAAAGCGCCTGTACTAGTACAACCTGAGCCAGGTAAGGAATTTATTATTTATAGCGATGCTTCATTAAATAGTTTAGGTTGTATCTTGATGCAAGAAGGTAAAGTTATAGCCTATGCTTCAAGACAGCTTAAGCCAAATGAAAGAAATTACCCGGTACATGATCTTGAATTAGCTGCAATTGTATTTGCACTGAAGATATGGTGACATTATTTATATGGTGAGTAATATCATATTTACACTGATCATAAAAGCCTGAAGTACTTGATGACATAGAAAGATTTAAATTTGAGACAGCGCAGGTGGTTTGAATTGATAAAAGATTATGATCTGGTTATTGACTATCATCCGGGTAAGGCTAATATTTTTGTTGATACTTTGAGCCGAAAGTCTCTATTTGCTTCATGGGCTATGAATACCCCGTTATCTTTGTCTAATGATGGTGTGATCATAACTGAATTGAAAGCTAAACCAGTGTTTTTACAGTAGATCTGTAAGGTTTAGAAAAATGACAAAAAGTTACAGGCTAAATGGGTACAGTGTGAATCTATTTCTGACTCAGAGTTTCAAGTGGGTACAGATGGTTGTCTATTATTCAAAGGCAGAGTATGTGTACCAAAGAATTTAGAGCTTATGCAGAAGATTCTGTATGAAGCTCACAGTGGTATAATGTTTATACATCGAAGGAGTAATAAAATGTATAATGATCTGAAGAAGATGTATTGGTGGCCAACCAATCAAAATATGGGCATGGAAATGGGAAAGAATTACTATGGATTTTGTATTGGGACTGTCGTTGTCTCCGAGAAAAAAAGATGCCATTTGGGTGATCATTAACCGATTGACAAAATTAGCACATTTTATCCCGATACGTATGGATTATTCTTTGGATAAATTGGTTGAATTGTATATATTTGAGATTATCAGGCTACACGAAGTTTCAGTCTCCATATTCTCAGACAGAGATCCTCAGTTTACGTCTCATTTCTGGGACAAATTGCAAGAAGCTTTGGGTACTCAGTTGTATTTCCGTACTGCATTTCATCCACAAGCAGATGGCCAATGTAATAGCTCGGTTTAGACCCTAATCAGAACGAGTAGTTTTCGGACCACTTAACCGAGTTAAAATATTATTTTCATTATTTTAATAAAGTTTACAGCATGATAGTATTACGGTGTGAAAGTTTCGTAAAGGAATTTTATCGTTTAAATAGTTAATTCGGTAAAAAGGATTAAATCGAGTAAAGCGATAAATATGAGTTCTATTAGTAAAATGACTTAATTGGTCATGGTTTTATTAATGGAAGTCCTTAAATGAATATTATCCCTTTGTTTGAGTTATTGGACATTTATGCCCATATTATACATGAATTAAAAATGGTTTTATAAAGGGTAAATTTGGTATTTATTAATTATATGTTATATTAGTTTAATAAAATAGAATTTTGGCTTTGTTTTTCCTTCTTCTTTACAGATTATCAAAATAAAGAAAGGGTTTTGAAAGTATTTATATTCGGCTAAGGCATTTTGCTCAATCAAGATCAAGACAAGTAAATCCCGAAACTTGATCGGGGAAAACAAAAGGTAGACGAGTAGATTTCAAGTTTACGACCTAAATCGAGGTAACTTCGTATAATTAAAATCGAATTTGTATAATGTTTATAATTGTTTCTTTAATGTTATTTGGATGTTTAATGAATTATGGAATCAAGATTGCCTATTAAATACATGTTGAATTACATATTGATTATATATCCAAATTGATTACCGAGTCCCGTTCGAACCGTAGAAAGTCGTAGGATACAAGTGACATGTCACTAGGGCTATAGGGTGGTTGAGCTCCTGCATTTGTTGCGGACTCACCACAGCTCATGAGCTTACATGTTCAGTCTTCGGACTTACATGTTCAGCCTTCAGGCTTACCGTTCATCCTTCGGGATTACATGTTTAGTCTTCGGACTTACCGTTCAGCCTTCGGGCTTACCATTACTGGCTCAGGAGGAGCATACATGATAAATTAATGGATTTACAGGTTACATATATACACTGTGTGTGTATCACCCGAGTATCCTTCGATGTTTCAAAAGGTTCAACGGGCAATTTACAGATAAGAAACATATGAAATACATGTTAAGTGAGATACAAGTTACATGGTTATATGAGTATAAGATAAATAAATGAATTGCACCATGAAATATGATCACATGAATGTTACATGTTTGCTTCATCTTTAGATTGGATGAATACATAGTGGTTATATGACTAACATGGTTGTGATGGTTGAATAGGCATTGAAGACATATGATTTGGGTTTGATAATGTTATTTGAAATTTTATATGTTGATTCGGTAAGTGTAATTCTATATTATATGGGCTTACTAAGCTTTAAAATCTTACTCTATTATTTCTTTCCTGTGTTTTATAGACTCGGACGCTAGCTTGATTTCGGACAAGTCGAAGATTGCAATCACACTATCCACTCAAGCTTTTGGTACTTTTGGATCTTTGTAAATATGGTAAATATGGCATGTATAGGCTAGTTTATAAGATAAGGTTTATGGTCATCTTTATGATAATGAATGTGGAGTGATTTTGACATATATCCAAGCTATGTAATATGGCTTGGTTTCAAATGGTTAAACCTACATGAATGTTTCTGATGATATATCTACTTTGTGGAAATGGTATGTTATGGAGTGAATGAATGGTCATTTTGGTATATGTTTACTTGAGAAATGGTAAGATTATGAAATGGATGAGAATGATAAGTTAAAATAGGTATGAAATTGGCTCATTGGGCTTATGTTTGGTTGATGCAAATTGGCATAATATTGGTTGATTATGAGTTGGTATAAATATGCTTTTTTTTTGCTGAATTGGTTGTTCAATTGGTACATGAAATGTTGCAAATTATTGCTTGTAGGTACATGAGCATATGAGGTGTGAAAATGGCTTATACCAAGCCTATTTCGTGCCACACAGTCGAGCACATGAGCGTGTATCTCAGCCGTGTGACCTAGGCATTATGCATGATTAAGTGAGTTTTGCACACGGAGTTGACACACGGGCCCGTCTATTACCCGTGTAATTTAATCAGGTTGCCACATGGCCAAGACACACGGCGTGTCTTGTGGCCGTGTGCAATAAATCATTATGTATGCCCTTTTTGCCACGGCCTGGATACATAGGCGTGTCTGGCAGCTGTGTGAGGCACACGGCCGTGTGACCCAATTCCAAAAATTTTCTTAAGTCTTCTCATTTCTTTTATATGTTTTCAATTTGATCCCTATGTTATGAATATAGTTTTACATGATTGATTAAAGCATGAATTCATTGTGAATGTTTGATAATGCTTTACATAATTATGATAATGTACTGTTCCAATCTGTGGTACATGTTCAATAATGCCTCTTACCTATTCCGGTGACGGTTACAGAATAGGGGTGTTACAGCCAATCTGAATGTGTGATTCAGATATTGGAAGACATGCTCCAGTGTTGTGTATTAGAGTTTGAAGGTAACTGCGAAAGATACGTGCCTTTGATTAAGTTTGCTTACAATAATGTTATCAGTCCAGTATTAAAATAGCACCATACGAGGATCTGTATGGTAAAAAATGTAGAACTCCTTTGTATTGGACAGAGCTTAGTGAGAAAAAGATACCTGGCGTTGATCTGATTCAGGAAACCGAAGAAAAAGTAATGTGATTCGAGATAGTCTGAAAGCAGCCTCTGATCGTTAGAAATCTTATGCCAATCTTAAACGAAAAGAGATTGAATTTCAGGTCGGCGACAAGGTATTCTTGAAAGTATCACCATCAAAGAAAGTTCTGTGGTTTGGTCGCAAAGGAAAATTAAGCCCACGATTTATCGGGCCATATGAGATTACAGAACGAATTAGACTGGTTGCCTATTGGTTAGCTTTACCGCCGGAACTGGAGAAAATTCATAATGTTTTTCATGTATCTATGTTACGACGATATCGCTCAGATCCTTCACATGTGATCTCTTCGACAGAAGTAGAGATATAGCCCGATATGACTTACAGTGAGGAACTGATTAAGATTTTAGCACAAAAAACAAAGGACATCAAAAACGAAAAGATAAATTTGGTAAAAGTGCTATGGCAAAAGCACGGGATTGAGGAAGCAACATGGGAACCGGATGAGGCGATGAGGAAACAATACCCGAACCTCTTTACTGGTAAGAATTTCGAAGACGAAAATCCTTAAGAGTGAGAGTTGTAATGGCCTAAAATTTAGGGTTATTGGAATAGTGGTTTTGTAACCATAAATCTGACTTAAAAATAAAATTTATTTTAATATTATTGCATGATTTATGAGGTGGTAGGAAGGTTGTATGACAATATCGATAAGAAAATTTTACAGATTTAGAAGTTAATTAGAAAAAGGACTAAATTGTATAAAATGTGAAAGTTGTGTGCTAGAAGTTAAAAGGACCAAATAGCTATGAAATTGAAAATTAGAGGTCCTTATAAGGTAATTAGACCATTGAAGAGTGTATAGAAAAATCTATTGATGATTCATCCATAGAATTTGAGAAAAAGGGCAAGGACTAAATTAGAATTAAGAAAAATTAAAAGATGATAAGGATTAGGATGACATTATTACATTTTATTATCATCTTCTTCCTCAAATTGTCTATGGAAACCCTAGGAGAGAGAAAGGTTTCTAACAAAGCTTAAATTGGTAAGTAGGTTTCTAACAAAGCTTAAATTGGTAAGTTTCCATGGCTCGTTTTTAGTAATTTTTATATTTTTGAGATCAGTATAACTTGCTCCTTCTATTTTTGGAATTAAATTGAAAAGATGTCATTGAAATTATGCCATAGATGAATATGCTGTAAATTGAAAATTTATGGTGAAAAATGAAGTACTGATGGCAGAGACATAACTTTTACAAAGTGATTTTTCATGAAATTGTGAAAAAGGGATTAAATTGTAAAGTTGTAAAATTCAAAGAAAAATTCTAATTTTTGTGAAATAATAGTGTTGTTAATAGCACATATGAATTTCTGCTAGGCTTGAATAGAGGATTGAATTCCATGAATTTCATTTTCCAAGCCTAGGGACGAAATTGAAATTTATAGAAAGTTTAGTGGCAAAATGGTAATTTTGCCTAGTGTGTAAATTGAATGTATTAGAATGTGAATTGAATGAAAATGATGATTAAATCTAGTTATATAGATCCGGACGATACTAATACGATACCTGAACATGGTAAAGAGAAAGTTTCAAATTAGTGAATTTTACAAACACGAACAATTGTTCAGGTAAGTTCGTGTAACTTGAATTAAATTCTTTAATGCTTAAATTGTATGTTTGTGTGTCATAAATGTGAATTGAATGGTTATTGAATGGTAAGATATTTGAAATATTGATATTACTTGATAAAAAAAGAAAAAATTAAATCTCGGTTAAATAGAATGGAATTCGATGGATCACTGGAAAGGAATTGACGGTAAAAAGGATCTATCCCGGACGGGTGATCCTGATATAAGCTCTCCAGAAGAATATGTGTGAAATGGATTCAGCCCAGATAGGTAATCCGAATTATATGTGGGTATGGATTTAGCATGGACTGGTAATCCAGACAAATCTCTATAGAGTATTTGTCATTGCAGGGGATTTAACCTGGACTGGTAATCCTGACAATACTCTTTGAGCATATGTTACAAGGGATTTAGTTTGAACTGGTAATCTCACTGTAAGAAATGAGGTTTGTCGGAGTGTGCTCTCTAATATGGGAAAATATGAGTTGTCAGACCCAGATTTGTACATTAAAAGTGTACCCTGAAAATCCATTGAAATTCTGAGAAATTCAACGAGATAAATAAGAGAAAAATGATAAGAACAAGGACAATAGGAAATTGATAAGCTCATCGATTATTTTTATATGTTATTTTTATATGAAAATTATTAGACTAACTCAAGCATTAAGCTTGAGTATGATAGGGTAATATTTTCATTGTTGGGATATGTTTGCTGGATATGTTGCATTGGAAATGTATGGTAAGTTTAATTCTTGTTGCATGAACTTACTAAGTACCTAGTACTTACCCTATTTTCTCTTTCCCTATTTTATAGTACTCGGGAGCTCAAAGGTCGGAAATCGGTCAGAGCCTTATCACACTATCAACCTCTACATTTTGGGTATATGAAAATATTTATTTTGAAAGAATGACATGTATAGGCTAAACTTATGAACATTCTGAATAAAATGGACGAATGCAAACCTAGCTATTGGTAAGGCTAGTGTTGTTTTGATTTTAGTTATTTTGATCAAGTATATGATGGATTGCTTGCGTGATGAAATGGTTTAAATATGTGTTGAAATTGATTGGTTGGTATTGGACTTGTTTGGTGCAGGTACTAGATAGAGAAAGGATAAGAAACGGGGAGTAGTTTAGCCTTGTTTTTGTCCACACGAGTAGATACACGGGCGTGTGTCTAGGGCGTGTGTGACACATGACATGGTATATGGGCATGTGTCGAGGCCGTGTGTCTCTTGCATCCAAAAATTGCAAAAAAGAATGCTTAGAATCGAGCACACAGGCTATCACACGGCGTGTGCCTTGCACGTGTGAGGTACACAGCCTGACTACATGAGTGTGTGATATGGCCGTGTGAATCTTGCACCTATTTTGTAATGCCCCAATAATTCTTTAAATTTATTTTACTTATTTATTTATTTCGTATGTGGTGTCACATAAATAAATGTCTGCTTCAGTGGTTAAGTGTTCTAGGAAGTGTCTGAGAAGTCTCAAGTTCAAGCCTTGACTTGGGCAAATTTTGGCTTTTAATAAATAAACCTTTAGCTTTGGTTAGAGGCTTTATAAATAAATGAGGGTAAAATATGTCAGAATGGGCCTACTGGTCTGGTGGTTAAGTAGAGTGTTGAGTAATAGAAGGTTTGGAGTTCGAGTACTGATGCAAGCACATGATTTAATTTTTGTTGCAAGGACGTGGAGGTGTTGTAGTTTGACCAAAATTGGAGTGTTTGAAGGGATTGGGAGTGTGTGGCAGAATTTGTGGTGGATAATGTGGGGAAATTCAGTTGAGGGAGTTTAGGGATTGAAGGGAGTGTTTTAGAAAGGAAAATTTGGATGGAAGAGTTTGATTGGAGTTCAAATTAGTTAGTGGAGTGATGTGAGGAGATTTTTAAGGAGGGGATCAAGGGATGGGGAGTTCGTGGTAGAATTTTAGGAGAAAATAAGGGGGAGAATTATCTATTTGTTGTGACTATTTTCAAAAGCATTCGACTTCTCTCTATTCTCTCAAAATTTTTTGACGATAGTTTTTCCTCTACTTTTCAAGTCTACCGCCTATCTTTTTGCTCCCTTCTATTGACGTTTTGCTAGGTGATTCTCTACTATTTCGTTTGTTCCTCTTTGCTTTGTCCTTCTCTTCGTCAAATGTCTCTTCCTCCTCCCCCTATGTCGGCTTTCATTGTATTCTTTTATTTGTTACCGACTGCCTGTTGAGATTTTCCCTTCTCACTGCTTTGGTTCTTCTATTTAATTCATTCACTCTTTAGTTCCTTTTTCATTACCGCAACATGTCACTTTTAAGTTGGTTTTTGCGTGGGGGGTAAGTGTCATAACTATAATGTATTTTAGTTTATGGATTTTTAGTGAATCAACTGATTGTTTCATTTATGAAGGTTATGGGTTGGAGCGATTCGATTAGCGTTGGAGTGGTGCGGCTCAACGATTACTTGGTTGGTAGGTAAGGTGGTTTTATTTTTGGTGAAGTTAGGGAAAATTTTTCTTTCCTCGTGGTTGTGTAATATGAATTGATGATTGATATTGGGTCTTTTCAAAATTGTTAGCAGCGACTTGAGGGAGTAGTGACCCATCTTGCTTGGATCTGCAGTTAAGGGTTGGCCGTTTTTGAAGGTAAAGTTTTGGTAATGGAAATCGAGTGGCATGTTTTAACTTAATTTAGTTCTGTTAGGTATCACTGATTGTGGGCTTTCGATGGTCGATTGTAGGTCTCGTGTGCTTAATAGTGTTTTCACAGCGAATCGAACCAGGTGTGCAAATACAACCCTGTAAACTGAGATCGGCAAAGAGCCGAAAAGTGTGTGCATATGTGTGTAAACACGACCTCGATTTTAGTAATCGATAAAAAGTCAAAATAAGCGAACGTCGACGCCACACGGGTGTGCCCGCGCCTGTGTAGGTAAGCCACATGACTAAACATGGGCATATGATCAACGAGGCCGGCCATGAGCGATTTCATAGGTTGTGCCATATTTGGCCGAATCGAGCCGTGTGGGCCCTACACTGGTGAACCACACGGACTTATGGAAATTATTAGGCCAGGCTGTGTAATCCATACAGCCAAGGCCATTTTGGGCTGTGTGACCCACATAGGCCCACAATATGGGCTATGGGCCCATTTTTATTGTTGACTGTTAAGGTTGTACGGGTCGCCCAAGACGACTGTGAACCTTCTATAGGGCCGGTAAGCTTACCTAGACCCTTAATTGACTGAATGACTGTTATGTCCTATGTGATGTATGTATGTATGTATGTATGTATGTATGTATGTATGTATGTATGTATGTATGTATATGCATGTATGACTCTATTTAGCATGATATTTTAACTGTATTGAGTACATGTATAATCTTATGATATGACATGACATGGTTGCATAATGCATTGCATGGGGATGGATATATTATTATTGGAGGAAGTGTACTGTACTGGCAGCTCTACTACACCTCACTGATGGCTTTAACCCGATTATATTACTGGCAGATCTACTACAAATACTGTTCAGTGCCGCAACCAGTGCTAATTTGTAAGTGTAGGGATGGGTGGGTTGATTTATTCCCCACAGGAGTGTAGGGTTGGACAGGAGATGGAGTACTGGGGTTGGTTAGGAAGAACATGCATAATATACACTGCATACTGATTTATGATACGGTATTAGGCTAAGGCCCTACTATATACTGATTTTGTGATGGGCTAAGGCCCTACTACAACTGTTACTGGTACAACTACTGTAATGGGCCAAGGCCCAACTGATTACTATTACTGAAAAGGGCTCAGGCCCAAATTGTTATCTGTTTGCAATTTGTCTATTTGACTGCTTGAGGGTTACACATTGAGTTTTCGTAAACTCACCCTTTTGTTTTACTGTACAGGTAATCCCTAGACTTAGGCAGATCGGTGCAACGAGGGACTTAGAGGTGGCCACACGACTGCGTATTTATATGATTTGTATCTATTTATGTTTTTTATTATTTTAGTATTGTTATTTGGGGTTTTACTTCTATATATGGCCTCTTTGGTTTTTACTTTAATTTGGGATTTTGATTACTTTGATTCGTAACTGCTAGCAGTAGGAAAAGTCGCGAGTTTTTTAAAATAATAAACGTTTTAACGAAAATTCTACGAATACGCAAATTATTTAAAAGTTTTCGCTATAAATGACGTTTGAAAATTAATAGCATTTTAAATGTGAAAAACTTATTTTTGATAATAACTCACCTTTTGCAAATGAATGGCACATCTTAAGAACATCATAAGATGACACAAAGAAGTTAAATGAAAAAGGGGTTTTATCGGCATTGTACTTTTCGAAAAACACTTTCTTGTGACATCGCTAGATTTGGCCATAACGTCTAGGCCAAGTTTGGGGTGTTACATATTTTTAAAAATTTAAATTAACCACACAGCCTAGCACACGGGTTTGTGACTTAGCCGTGTGAGATCAATTTGTTCAAGGATTGCAAGTTAGAGAGTTACATGGCCTGAGGACATGGGCGTGTGAAGCCACACGGCCTAGAGTGAGGTAAGGCATATGGGCGTGTTGGCTACACCGCCAGACCACACAGGCATGTCCCTTGTCCACACAGGCGTGTGACCTCTGTAACTAAGGAAAATTTTGGGATTTTACGAAAAATTCCCTAAGATTTCGATTTAGTCCTAGTTTGATCCCGATTCATACTATGGGCTTCGAGAGCCTATCTAAAAGACATTATAATACAATCTCGGTAAATGAATAGTACTTGATTCGGTTTAATAGAAAATAATCTGGTAAACTCTAGTAATGCATCGTACCCTATTTCAGCGATAGATACAGGTAGGACGTGTTACAGATATGAAACTTGTGTGCATTCTTGTAGTGTTAGGGAAAGTTGTGTTTACACATGCATCAGAGTAGATATATTATATGGATGCTTGTGTGCAATTATTTGGAGTGTTTGGGTACTATTTGTGTATTTATTCTTTAATCTAAATTTGGTTAATTGGGGGGAAAATTGTTACAATAGTTTAATTATTGTTATATTGATGTTATTAGATTAAAGTATGGTTAACTATGACATTTTAAAATATGAAACATAGCGAATTTTTGTAATGTTTAAGAAGTCTCTTGAAAAGTCTGATTATTAGAATGTGATATAAAGGGATATTGGAAAATTAAAATGTTATCTAGATGTTGTTGTGATTTTATGAAAACATGGTTTAAATGTTGATTAATGGTGATGTTATCGAATGCTTTACTACTTATTGAATATATGTTATGAATTTGATTTTGTTAGCATCATTGAGCTTTTTAATGCTAAGCATGCGAATATTTGTTCCATGCGCAAGTACATGTATTTTCGAGTTTGATTGACTTACCGCAACACCCAAAGCTCAAGTTCTAGCTTGATATTTGAAAGTTTATAATGTCCCTTGAGTTTTTAGTAGTTTGGGCAAGTACCAAGGTCAATAAGTGGTCTAGAAAATCTTTAAATGATAGATATTGATAACTTCTTGTTTTTAGAATATATTCTATGTTTTGGCACATTATGACATTTTCAACTACTTTCATATTGGATTTTATTTTGCAAATTCAAATGGTATAAGTATGCTTTATATGATTTGAGGTACTTGTATAGTGAAATCTTGACATGTTTGTGTTATATGCCATGAAATCTTATGTTTTAAACTTGTTGCCATATGTTAAATATGTTTAGGAAAGATTGGTTTCATGTTGAAGATGTTTAGGTGTATTTAAAGGCTCTATTGCATGACTTGAAATGCCTTTTTTTTTTTGCATTTTTGAACTGATATCTCAAGGCCATAAGAATGTTTTCATAGATTTCTAGGCATAAGCCTAGAAACTTATCAAACAAGTCCCAAGACATGATATCTTTGTTTCAAGACATAAAGCATCGAAGCTAAATTGTTGGAAACTCGAGCTCAAATCTCAAGACTTGAGGTTAAGTCTGAGACATAGGGGGTCAATCTCAAAACATAGTCTCAATGTCTCCAGACATTAAACTTCGAAGCAAAAATAATGGAACAGAGGAGGCATGTGTCGAAAAGTGGTTTCATAGTCTCAAGACATGGCCCAACATTTTTCTAGTTTGACTCAAATATTCGTAACCTAGCTCAAGGTTTAACCATCTTTGACCTCGGATTGTTGTATGTGGCTTCAATTGACTTCATTTAAGCGCTTTTAACACTCATGACATTCCTTAATTGAGATTGCCATTTTTTTTATTTTTTTTTTTTGCTTTAGTTCTTGTTTAAATGCTTGTTTGAGTTGCTTCAACAATGGATGTGGTGTCTTACATCTGAATCCATTGTCTGGTTTGGGTGTAGGGTATTACAGAATAACCTAACAAATATTGAATGTTAGAACAATTAGATAAAATTGCATAAGACGTTTATTTTTCTTATTATTCGTATTAGTAATTGTATTATTAACTATTTTTTTGGACTAACATATTACCAACGATAATTTAATTTTATTCTTTTCTCCAAATATTATTGATAATTTTTATAGTAATTAAAATTTTAAAATTTTAAATCATGTAACTATATAATTACAATTTAATTACCAAACACGACATAAAGATTTACAATATAATTATATTTAAAAAATTGTAATTTTTTATAATTGCTATTTTAATAATTACAATTTTATCTAGATTTTGATATGTTGATGACATCATATTTAAATCCGTGCTCGATGGCCAATAAAATCAATATTTATTTTTATGCTGAAGCCTTGTGATCAACATTAGACTTAATTTGAAAAAGAACGATTATCCTCAAAATTTTAAAGCCAAAACTAACCTTCAAAGCAGAATATGATTGTCAGTATTGATTATAGGCTATTTTTGGCAATTGGCTCATAGTGGATAGCTAATTGCAGTTTGACCAATTCTATTAATTAATTTAACCAACTGATTCTATTAACTGTTTATTTAAAAATGTTTGATAAAACTTAGCTGAAAGCTGAAATGCGTAAAATGAAAATTATGGCACATTTTATTGTTAAGTATTTATTTGTTTATACTACTTTAGTCTTTATTTGGTGAAATTATTGCAATTAAATACTATTACCAATGAATTAAAACATCCATTATGAAAATTAATTAATGAATATTTTTGAAAATTTAAATAAACAAATTTTTTAACTTCTTTATTTGCAAATATTAACCTTGTGGAATTGATTGATATTAATAGTGTATCAATATAATTGTAAACTATTTTTTTTTTGAGATTTACTTTGCACTTTGGAGGTGAAAGTGAAAATAGAAGAATGGAGGCTACTGATATTTTGACACTCGTATTAGGTTTGAGAGCATGTGACAAATAGAGTAATTTTTTACCAAGTATGGCCAGATATGACATTCAACATATCTCATTCCTAATCAGCTGTGAAAAAAATTGTCCATCACAACATTTTTTGTTTTGAAGGTTTTAGCTCACCAAACACTCAATTAGCATATTTGACTACCCAGTCTTATATTGTGCCCAAATCAATTAAAAAAGGCTCAAAATTTTGTTTACCAAACACCCTCATTTTTTTTTTAGATGAATGTAGATGAGAGATCCTTCTATTATAGGGATTTAATCATATTAATTGCTTAATTATTAAATGGAGCAATTTAATTTAAAAGAATTAAACAAAATTAAATTAGGTTAAAGCTAACATTTATTGTTTAACATAGCTAATACTTTTAAAGTTTTTATGGTTTTGTAAATGAAATCTTTTGTGTGAAATTAAATATTCATTAAAAAAGCTTAAAGTATCGTTTGGCCCCTAAAGTATATCGTTTTTCTCACTTTGGTACTTTTTTTTTTTTTTACTTAGATTGGTACCTAAAATTACATTTTGTTAATTGGTTTAGTCTACTACCATTAAAAAAATGATTTTGAAATGTGGCCCATTTAAAATGTGCCATATGGCATCTCTATGTATTAACAATAAATACAATAAAAATAGAGTAAAATTTTTAAAAATAAATAAATAATATAAATATAATCTATTAAATAAAAATATATATAATAAAAAACCAATTAGCAATATAATAAAAATATTGAAATGTGGCCCATCTAGAATATGTCACGTGATACTTAAATCCAATTAGGAAGTGTCATGTGGCATCCATATGTAATAACAATAAAAATAAATAAAAATTATAAAAAACAAAAAATAATTTATTCAATAAAAATATAATAAAAAATAAAAACTAGTTAATAATTTATTATATTTTTATTATATTGTTAATTGGTTTTTTTATTTTATATATTTTTATTTTATAAATTATTTTTTAAATTTTTAATTTATTTTTATTGTTAATACATATGAATACCACGTGGTAATTCTTAATTGGATTGAAGTGCCATATCTGTTAAGGAATGAAAACTATTATAGCAGTTACCAGTTAGTGCTTGGTAGTTAAGGCTGTTATAATTAGTTATCTGTTGACAGATTGTGTTTAAATACTATGTCTTGGTATTTAGTTTTGATTAATGAAATTTAACATTTCTAATCACTATGGATTGTGTTCTTGTTCACTCAAGTTCTTTGTGTGTTTCTCATTATGGATCTGACCCCTATTCATATTTTGGTTTAAGTGTTTTCTTTGTGTTTCTTCCATGGCAACAGAAGTTGTTTCTGGCAATGATGAAGAGAATCATCAGTGGATCAACACAGTTACACCAGTAGATGGTTCTTCTCCCGATCTTGGTTGTGATTCTTTGAGAAAGATTCAACAGTTTCCTAAGCATGACACTATGAAACTAGGTGAGCATAACTTTCTTTTATGGAAACAACAGGTTATGCTAATTCTTGAGGGGTATGGACTGCACGAATTTGTTCTTGGAACTATTAATGTTCCTATGCAGTCTGTTGTTGATAGAAATGGTAAACTTGTTGATAATACTGATTTTTTTTATTAATAAATAACAAGATAAACTTTTAGCTTCTTGGCATTTGTGATGATATCTTCGTACATCTCACTAGTGCTCGATCGAGTTTTGATGTGTGAAATACAGTTGTTAGACAATTTGCTACTAAGTCTACTATGACAGTTTCTACTCTGAGGCATTCTTTGTATTATCAGAAAAAAGGTCAGTTAACCATTAAAGAGTACTTGGCCAAAATTAAAAGTTTGTGTGACATCTTAATAGCTACAGACAATACTATTTCTGAGCAAGAATAGATTAGCATCATTCTTGTTGGTTTGTCAGTGAAGTATGAGTCAATTCGAGTTGTGGCTTCGGCAATATGTGTTTCTCTTGATCTTCTTGCTGAGATGCTTACTGCTTATGAAGCTTGACAATAAGATTTTGTTTCTAGTGTGCCTTTACAGGCTAATGTTGCTCAGCAAAGTGGTAATGATGATAAAAGCACTAGGCAGTTCAATAGAGGTTATAGACCATCCTACAAGGGTGATGGTTCTAGGACATTTCGAGGCAGAGGCCAAGGAGGAAGGCTTTTTTATAACAAACCTCAATGTCAGCTATGTGGTAGGATTGGTCACACTGTACAAAAGTGCTACTATAGATTTGATGAGTTTTTTTAAGGGGGTTCTGATTAGACAATGCAGGTGCATTGTCATCAGTTTCAAGATTCCTTCAATTCGTCCTATGGTGGTTCTCATTGTTGTTCCGAAAGAAACACTGTGCAAAGTTCTGGTTTGCAAACTAATTCTGTCTCTACAAAAGGGCATTTTCCTACAAGCTCCTTGAATACAAATGTATAGTATCCAGACTTTGGAGCATCTAACTATGTTACCAATTATCTAGATAATTTCCAAGAGGCGGCACAATATACAGGTAACAACAAGCTTTTCATGGGGAATGGTGTGTCTATACTAGTGGCTCATGTTGGCTCCTCCTTTACAAGTGAACGTAGAGTTTTTCATTTGAAAAATGTTTTGCATGTTCAAAGAATTTGCAAAAATTTAATGTCTGTTACACAATTTGCTAAAGATAATAAGTTTATTTTGAATTTCATCCTTTCCATTGCTTTGTGAAGGATACCTAGACATGGAGCATCTTGTTGGTAGGCCATAGTTATGATGGTTCTTACCAGTTTGATCTATCAGGCACTTAGAGTTTCAAAACTTCTTCTTCTCTAGCCACTCGCACTACTCATCTGGAGTCTCCTATTTCTAGTGGTTTAGTTTTTTATTTGTGGCACAAATGTCTTAGTCATCATGTAATAAAATTGTCACTACAGTTCTTCAAAAGTGTAATATTGTTTTAAAGTGTTGTAAGTTGAATTCAGTTTGTTTAGCATGTCAACTTGAAAAGTTTCATAAGCTTCCATTTCCTACTTTTACTACTATTTATTCAGCTCCCTTTGAACTAATTGTTTCTGATCTGTGGGGACTTACTTCTGTGACATCTAAAGGCAATTTTTATTATGTTTCCTTTGTTAATGCATACACTAGGTACACTTGGATGTATCTTACAAAACGCAAGTCTGAGGCCCTACACAAATTTCTTCATCTACAGAAGTTTGTTGCAGTTTAATTTGGATGTTAGATTGAGGTTCTTCAAAGTGATTGGGGTGGAGAATTTCATCCTTTTCCAAAGGTACTCTCTTAGTTGGGGATTCATCATCGGCTTTCTTGTCCTCATACTTCTGAGCAAAATGGCTTGGTAGAAAGGAAACACAGGCATGTGGTGATACTGGTCTGACATTATTGGCTCAAGCTAGTGTGCCTATGCATCTTTGGGTTCATGTTTTCACCAATACTATTTATCTCATCAACAGACTTCTCACACCTTTCACAATGAAAGATCACCCCATGAAGTGTTGCATAAAACTCTACCGAACTACATGCATTTAAAGGTTTTTGGATGTAGGTGCTATCCATATCTCAGACCCTTTAATGCTCATAAGTTACAATATCGTTCTGGGCCTTGAGTGTTCCTTAACTATAGTCTTGTTCACAAAGGATACAAATGTCTTAATAATACTAGCAAGATTTTTGTCTCTAGGCATGTGGTGTTTGATGAAGAATGTTTTCCTTTTGGTAGTTCTATTGGATCAAATAGTGGTTCTGCCACTTCTTAGATTCAACCAAAGTTCCAACATCAACAGTCTCAGTTTCTAGTTGTGGTATCTCCTTTGGAATAATCTGGATTTGGTACTCCAAATGTGCCTGTTACTTCAGCTCAGATGAATTTAGGTGATGTGTTGGGTCTACAACTCCAAATTCTGGTAATCTTCCTTTGGAGTCCACTGATATAAGATTGAGGCAATATAATAACATCTTACCAGGAAATGAAGACAGTAGTAGTAGTTCTACTTGTTCTACTCATAGTCCAAACTTATCTCACCATGTTGTAGATCCTCATATGAACTCAAGTTTGGCTTTTAGTGATAATCTGTTTGTTGAGGAATTTTAGGATCCTCAATCAGTTTTACCTATCAATTCCCATCCCATACAAACCAGGTCCAAAAGTGGCATTTTCAAGCTCACTATGTTTTCAGCTGAGTTGAGTGAGACTGAGCCTGTTATAATTGAGGAAACCTTTGCTAGTAAAAAGTGGGCACTAGAAGCTCAACAATAATATGATGCTCTGCTGAAAAATAAGACATGGGACTTAGTTCCCTTACCTGCAAACAGAAGAGCTATAGGATGTAAGTGGGTGTTCAAACTCAAACGCCATTTAGATGGCACTATTGCTCGTTACAAGAGTCATTTGGTAGTCAAGGGATATCATTAGGAGGTAGGTATTGATTTCAAGAAACATTCAGCCCAGTTGTGAAACCAACAACAATTCGAGTTGTTTTAACATTGGCTGTGAAGTTTGGATGGCAGCTAAGATGAGTGGATATCAACAACACGTTTCTTAATGGTGACTTGTTTGAAGAAATTTATATGATTCAACCTCCTGGTTTTGAGCAGAAGTATGGTGAACAACTTTTGGTGTGCAGATTGAAGAAAGTACTGTATGGTCTTAAATAGGCTCCCAGAGCAAGGTTCTCCAAGCTAAGGGATTTCTTGCTTGCTTCACAGTTTGTTTTGGCTAAGTCAGATGGTGCTCTTTTTGTTAGAAAAGCTGAGGGTGTGCTTCTATATGTCCTAATGTATGTGGATGACATCATTGTCACTGGAAATCATTAAGGTAGCATTGATAACTTTGTTTCAACCTTATATATCCAGTTTTCATTAAAAGATTTAGGGCCTCTAAGTTACTTCCTTGGTATTAAAGTAACTCCCACCATTGATGGGTTGTTTTTGAGTCAACGCAAATATGTTCTTAATCTTCTAAAAAAAGCTTGAATAGATTAGGCAAAAGGATCTCCCACACCCATGGTCACTTCAACAAACTTGTCTTAGCATGTTGGCAATGCAATTGAGAATAAATCTGAGTATAGAAGCATTGTGGGGGCTCTGCAGTATGTGGTCATCACCAGACTTGACATTACTTTTGCTGTCAGTAAAGTTTGTTAATTCATGCATAAGCCTCTAGACCAGCACTTCAAGGTTGTAAAACGCATTCTTAGGTATCTTCAAAACACTGTGGACTATGGACTTCACTTTACTATAGCTGTCGACTTGGATTTGGTTGGTTATTCGGATATTAATTAAGGAACTGATGTGGATGAAAGGAGGTCTACTACATGGTTTTATGTGTTCCTTGGGGGTAATCCTGTGGCTTGAAGATCCAAGAAGCAACAAATTGTCTCCAAGTCGACTACAGAAGCTGAGCATAGAGGGCTAGCTCACACTATTACAGAAGTGGTTTGGCTTGAGTCTCTCTTGTTTGAGTTGCATGTTTCTACATCAAGAAAGGCAGCAGTGTGGTGTGATAACTCAAGAGTAGTTGTTGTATATGCTAATCTAGTGTTGTACTCGAAGTTCAAGCATATTGAGTTAGATTTGTTCTTTGTTAGAGAGAAAGTTACTGCTAGAAAGCTAAGTGTGGGGCATGTTCTACCACAGGAACAAGTAGCAGATGTATTTACCAAACCTTTGTTAGCTCATTTGTTTGCAAAATTTGGACCATATCTTAAAGTTGTTGCAAAGTTCGAACAAACAGTAGATATTAAGAAGATGGAGGCATGTTAAGGAATGAAAACTGTTATAGCAGTTAGCAATTAGAGCTTGGTAGTTAAGGTTGTTATGATTAGTTATCTATTGATAGATTGTATTTAAATAATATGCCTTGGTATTCAGTTTTGATGAATGGAATTGAACCTTTCTAATCACTATGAATTGTGTTCTTGTTCACTCAAGTTCTTTGTGTGTTTCTTATTAACATCGCACATTCTAATCGGGCTACATTTCAATTAATTTTTTTTTAATGGTAGTAGACTAAGCAATTAAAAAAACGTAACTTTAATTAACCAATTTTAACCGAAAAAATTTAAGTACCAAAATGAGAAAAATGATAAATATTAAGAGTAAAATGATGCTTTGAAACAATTGTTAAAATTAAAAACGCAAACTGTATTCACTAGGAAGAGAATAACGTTGACATGTTTTATGGTTATCAAACTCACTTTTCTATTTTATTTTTTTAACTGAGATGAGATTAGTTGAATAGTTGTTTTTACATGGAGAAGTGAACACCCTTCAATTTTCAAACTTTTAACAGAAGTAAACAACACCCCAAACCCATCGTTTATTTAGTTCAAAGGAATTTCTGTCCAACTTGTTGCAGTATGAGCAAAGCGGTGTTCATAGAGCGCCAATTGCTTCTTTTTTTTCTTTTGCCTTTTCAATTCATGCTAAAAGAAGTTATAAAATGAGTGGTGATGACAAGTAAGCGAGCTAAATTGTCAGTATCATTGCCTGTATTTTCCAAGTCAATGTTATATGAATATTCAGTTCAGTATCCCCCAGGTGTCGTGGTGTAGTTGGTTATCACGTCAGTCTAACACACTGAAGGTCTCCGGTTCGAGTCCGGGCGACGCCAAATTTTTTAAACATTTTCACCGACAAGGCAACAACATGGTTGACTGTAGAGGAGAATAGTGGACCACAATCTTCAAATTTTTCTCTCTTGGAAACTCAGGGCAGTTGGATCCCGCAGGCACAACTACTTCGTTCACTCTCCATCTCCTCAAAGTCTAACCCAGAAAGAATTTTGTCCACCACCCAACAGAAACCCTATATGCACTATGCACACAATGCCTTTAGGTTTCACTTTCTTTATCTCAAATCTCTTATAGACAAATAAACCCATATTTGATTCAGTAATCTATAGGTGGAGCATCATCTACAAATATCATATATATGTTCAATAGCAACTTTTCATTCTTTACCAAAACCCATAATATTTCCTTGGTCCAGATGATCTAGTTCATTGCTGTATTATAAATATATTACTTGTTGGAATATGAATAGCTTCATTAGGTTTTCAAAAAATGCAAAATTGTGGAATATACATGAGGTTCTAGATGGCATGCTGTGTCGGGTTTATAGAGGAAGGCAGGGAATAAAAGGAAACTTCCTAATGTAGCAACGAATCCAAAGCTACAAGTCCTTTAATTTGTCCACTCCTATCCCAGCCCATCTTTTCCCTTAAAAAGTTAAAACAAGCTTAAAATCCTCATGAATCATGACGGTGGATTTAAATTCCAAACTTACCCTTTCCTTGTCACAGTCAAAAAGCAAAGGGATTTGTACACCATCAATGATATTGATATCTTCACATCGCAAGTGAAGAACATTGATCCTGACCCTTTAATAAAATAAAGAAAATGCAAAAAGGAACCGGTAAAAGGGTTAGTAAGTAGTAACGTTCGTTGAGCTGATGATTCGGTGAGCCAATTAGATCAAGCCACGCTGCTAAGACGACAACGGTGTGGGGTCAAATGCAGTGTGTGCTTTTGGGGCTTTTTGCCTTTACCAAAGCAGAGGGATCCGGAGCCCCCCTTACATTATCAGTGGCAAAGCAGTAGAGTAAGTGAAAGGGTGAAGAAATGGGTCTACTTACTAACAGAGTGGAGAGGAGTGAGATCAAACCAGGAGATCATATTTACACTTACAGAGCTGTTTTCACCTACTCCCATCATGGTAGCCCCTCTTTCCCTTCCATTCCCTCTTTTCCCAGTTATGCTTCCCTTCTTTTTTTTTTTCTTGTTTATTACAGAGAATTAAAGAAAAAAAAACTTGAAATATTTTTGCATTGTGATTGTGCTCTTATCTCGTATTCTGGGTTTGTCTTGTTTTTTATATGTATTTTGTTCCACCGTTTTGTTTGTTTGATTGCCCCCGATTTACTTTTGATGTACTGGTTAGCAGATAAACTGCTACAAGTTCTAGTGTCCAAAACTAATCAACATTTAGTCAAACATGGAATTATACAGTCTCCAAGGATTAAAGAGGCTGTTCTTCACAGAATCTCACTACTTGCATCTTGGTTGAATTGCCTGTTATTTGGCTCCTTTCCATCAGATTTATTAGGCATTCCTTGCTAAACGCAAAATGGTAGTCAATTTCCTTTGTAGTTGGCAGTTGGCATAGTTGAAGTCCTTTTTGCCATATATGCTTTGAACTAAATAAGTGGCTCCGTTTTTCTTGCTGAGTCTAGTACAAGACACAGTTGCCAATGTCAACCCTTCAACCCTCCATGAAAAGAGTCTTTCCTTGGTAGTTAAATGGTTGACTACGGTCATCCAGGGCATAACTGAATCGTTAGGAATATGAAAAGGAAATCACAGCTAGCTTAGCTCTTAGTTCAGATCATATCTCAACTACTTCAATCAGTACTTTTAGGCATTAGATGAGGTTGGGGGATGTTTTACTTAAGCAGTTCCTTGTATGGTTGAATCATGTATAGGTATCTTTGTTGGTGGAAGCAAGGTGGTTCATTTTAGACCTGAACGTATCTTGGATTCTAGCACTGACCCATCTTCTGATCTATACGATCCTATATCTCCTCGATCAACTTGTCCGACTTTTCCCGATTGTGGCTTCCGGCAGCCCAACAGTGGGGTAGTACTCTCATGCCTGGATTGCTTTCTTCGAAACGGATCGCTCTACTGCTTTGAGTATGGGGTGACCCCATCTGTTTTCCTTGCCAAAGTGCGTGGCGGCACATGCACCACAGCAATGTCTGACCCTCCTGAAACAGTTATCCACAGGGCAATGTACCTTCTTCAAAATGGATTTGGAAATTATGACATATTCCAGAATAACTGTGAGGACTTTGCACTGTATTGCAAAACTGGTCTTCTGATTATGGAAAAGCAAGGGGTCGGAAGAAGCGGTCAGGCTTCTTCCGTCATTGGGGCCCCTTTAGCTGCTCTTCTTTCTTCTCCACTGAAGTTATTGATGCCAAGCCCTGTAGGCGTGGCAACAGTTACAGCTGGGATGTACTGTATGAGCCGGTATGCGACTGACATAGGTGTTCGAAGTGATGTGATCAAGGTAGCTGTTGAGGACTTGGCTGTGAGCCTAGGCTGGGCAGAGCATCGCGATGAAGCAGCTCAAGAAAACGAGGCTTCGAGCAGACAACTTGTGACTTTGTGACATGATGTGAGTTTCTTGTGCGTGGAAAGTTTGGGTGCATAGTTCATTTGCTAGCATAAATAAAAGCATTACTCGAAATCTTACGTTGAATTTGTGATGTAATTGTCTTTTGCTACTCTCTCCTTTCTGGTCACAGATATTGTTATCTTCAGTAAGGCTGCATTCTATCTGTGTAAGCAGTATATTCCGAAAGAACCTTAATTAAGGATTGAATGGACGTCGGTGACAGTGTTTGCTTGTTATCATGCATTAAAGAATTCACAATCTTTCAGGTTTATTTGTTGTTTTGTGAAAGGAAACAGAGATGACATGAGATTTAAAGAACAGCTTGCTAGGAAACAAGAGGGAAGTGAACGACATTAGAGCGCCTAGAAAGTCCTCCTCAAACCGATCTAATGATATGTTTATTATGTTAGTTTTGTGTTTACTAAATGGACGTATTTGTGTCCAAAATTATCAGAGTTTTAATTTAAACATATATCTCCCCCATTTTTTGGTGTCCCTGTATGCATTTTTGAAAGAGACGTTGGTTTGCAGGCCGTGCTACACCATCCGGGCAAATGTTCCAGCATCTTGTATAGAGTTAAGTCTTAACTGATTCCCATGTCAATTCGGTTGGATTGTCACCAGAAAATGAGAATCCTAGACTTGTATAGTGATGACAAGTTAAATGTTTGCATTTATTATAAAATTCAAATCCGTTTATTATCCAAAACTATTACTAATTTGAATTAATTAAATTATGATTATTTGAATTTAACAAGTCAAAAAAAATTATAATAAAGTTTTTAAAAAATAAAGTCAGATGATAGATTCAGATATTCGAATAAAATAGATTTGGATAGTGCATATTCAAATTCAGTATGGGGACAAAAAATGAGTGGATTCAAAATAAAGTCGCACATATTTTGAAAATTGCACGTGGAATAAACAATTTATATGCTTAGCACTGAAAAGTTCAGTGGTGTGAACAAAATCAAGACATCCTAAAATAATAAAGCACACTAGAAACATATAACATCACTTTCCGACATTTAACAAATTATCTTATTGTCAACCCAAATGATCAATATAAATTGAAGCCATATAGGCGTTGTCTTTATTTGGCATCAACATCCTTTTCATATACCATACTCATCATCATTTCATGACCTATTCATATTAAATATCACTCCCTATTCACCAATAATAGAATCAAATATGAATACATGGATTAAATCTTAACATTCTACAAATATGCTAAAAATGCCAAAAAAATATAAATACTCCGATACACGTAAAAACGCGCTTCTAACACTTCACAATAATGCACACAAATATTAATATAAATACGTACAAATGTTCAATAAGATGTACATAAATATCAAATATTACCTCGAACACAAAACACAATTTCTATCAATTATACTCCAACCATTTCTAACCTTGTTTAATGGAGCATATATTAATATACATGTTTTTAATAGCATGAAGTAAAACTAATTATAATCATACATCATTAAAAATATATGACATGATCAATATAATGGCACATTAACAAGTCCATCGTATGCATTTTCATACATTCAATGCAATCATTATGCCAAGTAATTAAATCATTACTTAAAAAGGATTTACTGTAATAGTATTTATCACGCTTAAGATAATATCTGATATTTGAACTTTATATATATATATTTTTAATTTAGTATCTAAACTATTTTTTATCTAATTTATTATTTGAATTTGACACTTTTTTCTAATTTGGTATCTAAATTTTTTTTGTCCCAATTTGGTACTTGAATTTAGCATTTTTTTTTTCTAATTTGGTACCTAAGTTTCTTTTAGGTTCAATTTGGTGCCTAAATTTATTAAATGTTATACAAATTACGTAAAATACTAACGGTGTTAATTTTTTTTTGTTATGCTACAAAAATATTGTCAATATTAGAGGAAATTCATGTTAAAAAAATAGGTATTGAGCTATGCTTAACTAGAGGTGAGCATGGGTCAGGCCCCCGAAATGTGGGAGGGTTTGGACAAAAATATAGGCCCGAAAAATGGGCTTCGACAAAAAAAAGGCCCGTTTAAAAAACGGGCCAGGCCTCAGGTAAGACATTTTTGGCCCAGGCCTAGCTCGGCCCGGCCTGATCACTAAATGACAAAAAAATATGATTTTTTTAATATTATTTTCTTATTATTTTCTCCCTATTTTGCTACCATTTTACTATTATGTTGCTACTATTTTTTTTTGTTGTTGTTTAGATATTGTATAAAACTTATTTTATTATTAATTTTGTTATTATTTTAAACACATTTGTTAATTTTGTTATTATTTTAGAGACATTTGCTTGTTAAGTTGCATTTCTCTTAGTTTATTTAAGTATACATATTTTTTAAAATTTATTTTCAATTTGTTGGGAAGTATTTATTTTGATATTTTAATATTTTGATGTATTATATATATTTTAAAATAATATAAAAATTAATATGGGTAGGCCGGGTCGGGCCCAGGTTTTAAAATTTTTATCTGGGTCGGGCTTGGGCAAAATTTTAAGCTCATTTTTCAGGCTGAGCCCGGGCCTAGTAAACGAGCCTAAATTTTTGGTCGGGCCCGGCTCAAACCCAGCCTGGCCCATGCTCACCTCTATGCTAAATAGATTAATATTAAATAAAAAATAAAAACCCAAAATTAAAAGAAATTCATCATTTTCAATTATTTAAATAATTAATTAAATAAATAAAACTAAAAGTAATTGAACATATAAAATAAAAAAATATCATGTCATCTGTCACATGTCGATTATACATTGATTATTTTTGCTACCTCATAAAAAATATTTTTAGTATATTTGAGTAATTTGTAAAACATTTGACAAGTATCAAACTGAATAAAAAAAGTAGGTAACAAATTAGGAAAAAGAGTCAAGTTCAGATACCAAATTGAACCCCCAAAAAGATTAAGTGCCAACTTAAGAAAAAATGTCAAGTTTAGGTACCAAATTAGGAAAAAGTGTCAAGTTTGGGTACCAAATTAGGAAAAAGTGTCAAGTTTAGATGCTAAATTAAGAAAAAGTGTCAAGTTCATATGCCAAATGTTATATTAAGCCTATTTATCATTAGCAATCACCATTAATGATAATTTTTAAGCTAAATTAGTTAAAGTATTTTTTTTAAATGAAATTTAAATTTGAATTTAGAAATTAGATTTTAGATTTTAAAATTTTATATTTGAAAATTTTGATTTATAAATTTATAATTTTCAAATTCTCTGTAAAATATTTTAAATTCAAAATTTTAAGTTAATCAAAATAATTATTTAAATAATTCAATTTTTGATTTAGATTTTAATTAAATTTAAGTTTTAAAATTATTTTTAAAATTAATTATTTATATTATAGTTGTTTAAATTGAATTAGATCGATTGGTCAAACCGGTTGATAGGAGAACCACCAATCGATCTGGAGAAAGTCATTGAACCAGTTGGCCTATAAATACTTGTCGATGAGTATTGATCCACCATACCAATTTTCGACTTGTCGCTCGGAACTCGTTGGCAAAATTTAAAAAAAAAAACTTAAAAGCTCAATGATTAAATAAAAAAAACTTTTGAAGAGTTCAGTAACTTAATGTAACGCACTATACCCGACTCGATCGACAGGTCCAGATACAAAAGGTTACATCATCATTGAAACAAACTAGGAACAATTTACAACTAAATTGTACAACTAATATGACTAAAACAACAAAAAAAAATGTCTTCTTTAATCATACATAACTTAGTTCGCATATTGTCATTAATATTTTAATGTGTTTAATTAGCTGACCTGCTAAACAAAAATACAACTATAAATTTCTAATTTAAAAATCTTAGTAGGCAGACTTATGAAAAATTAACAATAATAACTTTAATATTTTGAATTTATTTCTTTTCGTTGTAAATAAAATATTATGGTTCATACTTAGTTACAAGGAAAGAGAGTTCTTACCCTGAGTCTCAGCCTCTAGGCCACCCCGATATATACATGTTACAGTTAAGAACACAAGTTCACCTAAACTTGAACGAATTCTGGCTTGATCCCTCTTCAGCTCCTTATATAACCTATTATACCTGGAAAACATAACAAATTAAGTTCAAACAAATTAGTGAGTTACTAATATCACATACTATTTATGAATTTATAAGTTAGAACTTCATGGATCTCATCTCTTATTTGACATTTTTTCACAAGTATAGTTCGCACATCTTCCTGACATATTCTTATCCTCACTTGTGTTGGCTCAACTTGAAAATTTGTACACTTTTTGCATTGTCACAATCCTCCATTTCTATCACTCGTGCTATAAACTACAATGCAGAATGATTTTACTTACCCATTTGCACTGATTTCATACAAGACGGATTATTACTTATTTTGCCAGCATAACATATGCAAATTACCTTAGCAATTATTATTGCAAATTAACATACGACAAATTGATTCCAGAAACTTCTGCATGGTGATTCCCACTTAGGAAATTTTTACAGAAGGATTTACACATAAAGTCTCATATACGCGAACTCGAGCTTGGCAAATACATACTTGTAGACTATACTTGCGAACCTTTATATGCGGAATCATAATCACCAACTAATATATGCGGGTTCTTACTTGTGAACTCATTCTTAAATGATAGCCGCTATCAAACTCTTGTTTGGTAGATAGTCATTGCCAGACTCTTATTTGGTAGATAGTCATTGCGGACTTTCGATTTAAGATAATCTTTATCGGACTCCTACATGAAAGAAGATCCTTGTGGGTTTTGGCTTGAGAAAAATAATTTATATGAACTCTCGTAACTTGAACGTAAGGGCAATCCCATGTGACCTCTTGCTTGGGTAATAGTCCATACAACTCTTGTGAAAGATAGTCTTCTTAAACTTTTAAATTTGAAACATGCAAATAAGATTAGCAGACTACTATAGCTTGAATCATAAAGATAAATACAATGGATTGTCATACATACGAATTCATATAGAAGATTCATAGATGCGAACTATTCCGCAGGCTTTTATATGGAGAAAATCCGCATATAACTTTGTCATGAAGCTTAGAGAACAAGTACGACAGACTATTGTAACTTAAATCATGAGATAAGTCTAGCGGACCGCTTTATCTTGCGTATTTCCATGACCATGGAGTATGCTTACATTCATGAGGTTTTAAGCCTTAAACTCCACAGAGTCTAATACTTGAAAGAACCCACGTAGGGTTATTGTATACATGTGAGCATATATCTTCGTACAATCTAATTGAACCTCTGCAAAACCAAAATATGCGTATACATTCTTCGTACAACCCACTCGAACCTTCGTAAAAACAATAACATGTGGCATAGGGTGTACGACATGATATTTCTTCAACTTTCATCTGCCATTACATACCTCCACACTCCGCATATCATTCATTTTTACGACTGACATATAACAAGCATTCAACTAAACATACTGTTGATAACACAATATTGATAATTCCAAACATATCACCTATTGATGTAATAATTATGATCATACTTAAAAACTAACTATTATCACGATAAAGGTAAGCGCACCTATCGAACAGTTGTGTAGCTATGGCAAGACCGGAATGTCGAACCCACAGGGACTAAAAGTACTAGTATTAACTTTCTTTTTATTATCTAGCCTAGAAATAAATGGGATTTGTTTTAATTAAACTAATTATTAGCTAAACTAAGAATGCTAATGCACAGGGAGTAAATTAGGGAAAATACTTTTGGAAAAATGATTGATTAAGACAATACCCAAGGAAGAATCCACCTAGACTTCACTTGTTATTCGACTCTGAACTAGACGATTTATTCACTTGACTTGATCTGTAGAAATCCCTAATTATGTTAATATCTCTTTCAAGACTAAGAACAACTAACCCTAGGTTGATTAATTGAAATTTCTTTCTAATTAAAACCCCTAGCGTTGCATTAACTCGATCTATGGATTTCCCTATTAGATTTGACTCTAATCCGGCAGATTTTCGTCATCCTATCTCTAGGATTGTAATCAACTCCGTTTAATTATGTTGGACCTACTCTTAGACAGGGACTTTTGCTCAATTGAATAAGCACATTCGACTTGAATTAATATCCTGAAATATTAACACAAGAATTAATAACACAATTAAGAACAAATCAAATATTTATCATATAATTCAGAAAAAAATAACAAGATCCGTGTTAGGTTTCATCCCCTCCCCTCAAGTATTTAGGGGATTTAGTTCATAATTGTGAAAGAAAACATATCAAAATTGAGAAAACAACAAAACATAAAGAAAACCCAAAAACTTCTGAAGGAAATTGAAGGGAGATCTTCAGTCTTGATGGAGATCCTGCTCCTGAGACGAATCATTTGGTGTTCTTTGAGTAATTCCTTACTTTCTACTCTCTATGTCTCCTTTGTTCCTCTCCTTAGGTGTTTTTATAGACTTTAGAATACATCTCTTAACCCAAAATTAGCCTTTTTCGAATAAAATTAAAACAGGACTCGTCAGAGACACGCCCGTGTGAAACTATTCAGGCCGTGTACAATTCTATGTGTCACACACAGGTGTGTAGTTTACCCATGTGAGGATGTCTAAGCCATGTTGAAGGCTGATTACGGCTCATTTTACCCATTTTTGGCCCGTTTCTTGCTCTTTTCACTTTTCAATGCTCACCTAAGTGTAAAACATGAAATTAAAGGATTAGGAGCATCAATTTCATTGAATTGTAAGGAAAATCATCCAAAAATATGCCAAGCATAAGTTAAAAATATGTTATGATTACGGTTTATCACCTATCGGGCTATTTCAATGATAACCTCTTCAGTAATTACTTTACCAGTGACAATTCATCAAAACAACAAACTTATACACACAACCAAACATGCATCTGTAGATCACCACTTTGCATGATTCAACTATACGAGAAACATCCCATAATAATTTAACTCCTTATCGTTAGTAGAATATGAAGTCAATCATACTACAACACAGTACTAATATACATAAAACAAACACTTAAGATTGAGTCCAAAAACTCACCAGTAAATTACTTAAAAGTTGATACCGACTACATTTGCCTAATTTTTTTTCCTAATCAATTGATCCTCCTCTTTCTCGGTTAGCTAAGCATAACAATCACATCAGAATCAAAACGAAGGCATACATATATAAGAAAACCATGATTCATTTGCATGTAGAGAAACTTTAAAGGTTATCTATGACCTTAATCATCACAATACAAATTTAATGAATTAAACTGAAATCCTCAATTTTTCTTTCTTTTTCCTCAATTGAAAGATACAAAAGAGTTAGAAAGATTACAAGTTTACTAAATTCTCAATTTCATAAGGTAATACGCATGTTTCTCCCCTTATGTAGGCCACTCCTTAATTGTTTTCTCTTACAAAACAAATCAGAGAAGAATATAGAAGAAAGAAAATGAATACATAAATGAAGAGTTATAACACCTTATACCGGACCCGACCATCGGGTTTGGGTACCAAGTGTCACAATTAACCCAAGTTACTTAATAATCTTTCTTACTTTCTTTATTTATAGACTTAGACAACGCCAATTTATAAACCCATATTTACCACATGATGCCACTCTAATATTTTAAATATCACTACGTTTGAATACTAACTTCAAATGAACTTTCTACAATCACTAAGATTCTTACAATCATATTTGCCGTACTAAGTATAAACAATTAATTTACATTGACTTACAACTTAAGACTTCAACATCAGTACACTTAATAAAACCCTCGAGGCATAACCTCTGAGGATGCCCTTCTATACATACGTTATAGCTACGATGCCACTCGCATGGGCCTGGCGGTGTATGGCTCGGTCCCTCCACACGACCCTCGAGTCATTCATTAACCTTGCATACAAAGTAATACATTCGTAAGTTCAGATGAACCTAGTGAGATTTTGTGTAACAATTTTCATAAAAGACTCTCAATTTTCGAGTAAATAAGAGTTAGTGCACAAAATTAAAACTCCTTGAGTGTTTTAGGAGATTTCGCTGTTTGACTGGTGTAGTCGATGCCCATGCGTTCTCTGAACTAATCGTTGGCTGAACATATAAACTGATTTAGTTGTAAGTGTACTATTTCACACAACCTTTTTTTCTAAGACTTAACACTATCTAGCTTCATCTCAAACTTCTATTTTACCTTCCTGATTTGGCTCATCATGAGATAACCATATACACAACTATGCAGATTGTTGTCAACTATTGGCGGACATGAAAATTTCTCGCCACAATGGCGGATTCTTCCATAATCCTTTCATTCCATATCGAACACAATATAGACATACCATATTATCCCAACAATTACCCTTTTTATTACTTGGCCTGTTCATATACCCTTATCTTAAGAAGACTCAGTTACTAATATCTTTATTTGCAGCCCTTGAATATGATATATGACTAATAGTTAAGCTCTCATTTTTCCATGCAGGCTCGTACTAGTAAGTAGTTCCATAAGACTTTACCACCTCAGACCATCCGATAAGATATTCCCAACAACCGCTAGTCTCCAGCGGACTATCCCATCCTTAGGTTGTCCTTGGTGGAGTTCCATATTAGATAGCCCTAAATGGTCTTCCCAATATTAGATAGTCCTGACGGATGTCCTCTTTCTTTGTTAATCCCTGGCGGACTTTATCGATCAGTCAGTCACTGGTGGACATTCCTTCCAAGATAGTCATTGGCGAACTTCCTACTTTTCTAGTGATTTCTTGCAAATAAACTTTTAAAAGTAAGACCTGGAAATCGTTTTGTTTTCTCTTAACCCAGGTTGGCTTGTCCGTCTCCTCTGGCAGACTCTTAACGGCAGATATTTATTCGAGAATAACCAGAAGGAAAATTCCTCTTTAACCCCGTATAATCTTGCTCAAGGCGTATTCATATATTCCTCTTCTCCTCTGGCAGACTCTTAACGGCAGATATTGGTTGGTATTCTTATAGCACACATGCTAGTATTTTCAGACACGTCATGATCATGTCAGACTGCTCGCCACACAAGTCATATAGGGACTTCCTTTATACCCTGACAGGCTTCCTTGTTTGCTGTCTTGGCAGACTTCAATTCACTATAAGGCATACCTATTCACCATTGGATCATGGCATGGCTAATAATGGACTTTTGAATTTGGAGAGTCAATAAACCTCTTTCAATGTGTCGTTCCGTAAAGCTTGAATTCACCATAAGGCGTACCAGTTCACTACTAGAATAGGTAAAAAATTATTTTTTAAAAAATTATTTTTAAAAAGTAAAAAGTATAAAAATTATAAAAAGTATTTTAATTTTTTTAAAATTAATTAAATGCTTATATGTTATCCAAGTGTATACCACATTAGCAAAGTTAACAAACGTTAACTTGTTCATCCATTTTTTGGTGGTTAGATAGGAAAACGCAAATTCAAGAGATAAAAGAGACAAAAAATTAAATAAAAAAACTAAAATAACCTTTTTATAAAGTTAGTGAGGCAAAAAAGTTATTATACTTTAGGGTTTTTTTACATAAATAATACAAAAAAATAAAAAATATATATATATTAAAATAATATTACATTTTTATTATTTACGAAAATAGTATAAACAGTAAAAAAAAACTAACAATGAAAAAAAAAGCTGCCGAAGATGTGACGGCACCCTGGTGGTGAGCCTGCCATAGGCGGCACCAGTGGTGTTACTGCCACAGGCGGCACCAAATGTGCCATGCTCAGAGGCGGCACCAGTTGATTTGACCATTCCCTGCATTTTTTTTTTTGGACCATATATTTTGGTCCCTTATGCATAAATCGGGGCTGGAGGGAGAAGAAGGAAAGAAGAGAAGAAGGAAAGAAGGAAAGAATAGAAGAAGGAGCTACCGTTTGAGGGAAGAAATAAGAAAAACAGAAGGAGAAAAAGAAGGAGGGAAGGGAAGAGAAAAAAGAAAGGAGAAAAAAAAAGAAAAAAAAAAAGGGTAATTTTTACTTACATTTTATAAAGAAAGAAAATTTTGATGTTAATTGTCTTGATTTAATTCATATTTAATTTGTAAATTTATTTTTTTACAAGGTATTATTTGGATAAAAGAAGAGATATTAAGGTATGTTTGTATTTAATTTATATTTTCATTCATTAATAATTTAATTTTAATTTTTATAGAAGTAAAAAAGGCTACTTATGTGATATATACAAAGAATATTTTATTATTATTTTATGTAATTTATTTGTTAAGTGTGTTTTAGGTTGATTAGATATATTTTTTATGAAATTTATTTAGCATGTTGTAATGAGATTTTTTACAAAAATAGTATAAAAAATAAAATACCTCTAAAATATGTTTATGAAAAAATAAAATACGAAAAAAAATAAAATATGAACAGTAGAACTTTTGGTGTCGGGGGTTTTTGACTAAATTAATATAAAAAATAAAATACAAAAATAATATATTTTTTAAAAAAAAATAAGGAATATACGAACAAATGGCTAAAATAAGTGTTTTTTTACTAAATTTATATAAAAAAACACTGAAATAATACATTTGAAAAATTATGTACTAAAATAATATAAAATAATAAAATACGAAAATAGTATATTTTTTGAAAGTAATAAAATCCGAAAATTAGAAAAATACGAACAAAGGGCCAAAGTAACGGTTTTTATTAAATTTATATAAAAAACACACTAAAATAATAAACATGATGTACTAAAATAATATAAAAAAATAAAATACGAAAGTAGTATATTTTTTTAAAGTAATAAATTTTTTGAAAGTAATAAAATCCGAAAATAAGAAAAATACAAACAAATGGCCAAAGTAACGGTTTTTGCTAAATTTATATAAAAAAACACACTAAAATAATAAACATTATGTACTAAAATAATATAAAAAAATAAAATACAAATGTATTATATTTTTTGAAAGTAATAAAATCTAAAAATAAGAAAAATACGAACAAAGGGCCAAAGTAACGGTTTTTTACTAAATTTATATAAAAAAACACTAAAATAATAAACATTATGTACTAAAATAAAATAAAAAATAAAATACGAAAGTAGTATATTTTTTGAAAGTAATATATTTTTTGAAAGTAATAAAATCTAAAAATAAGAAAAATACGAACAAATGGCCAAAGTAACGGTTTTTTACTAAATTTATATAAAAACACACTAAAATAGTAAACATTATGTACTAAAATAATATAAAAAATAAAATACGAAAATAGTATATTTTTTTAAAGTAATATATTTTTTGAAAGTAATAAAATTCGAAAATAAGAAAAATACAAACAAAGGGCCAAAGTAACGGTTTTTTACTAAATTTATATAAAAAACACACTAAAATAATAAACATTATGTACTAAAATAATATAAAAAATAAAATACGAAAGTAGTACATTTTTTGAAAGTAATATATTTTTTGAAAGTAATATATTTTTTGAAAGTAATAAAATCTAAAAATAAGAAAAATAAGAACAAAGGGCCAAAGTAACGGTTTTTTACTAAATTTATATAAAAAACACACTAAAATAATAAACATTTTGCACTAAAATAATATAAAAAATAAAATACGAAAGTAGGATATTTTTTAAAAATAATAAAATTCGAAAATAGGAAAAATAAAACATTGAAATTAAAAACAAAAATTTGTTTTGAAGTTGCAGGTTTTGCAATGGCTCGATTGATTAAAGACGATCCTCATATATCTGATGCGCCTAATAATATGGTAATATATTATTATTTGTTAATCACGGGTTCTATTAAAAAAATATATACGTAATATACAGAAATAAATCATGTTATCCTAATATTTATTTTATGTAATTTAACACTATCAGAGCTCGTACCGTGTACTAAGGGGCCGGGTGAATGGTATAGGATATCCCCCGGATGAACGATTGATGCCCTATTTAGAGCAAGCTGGATTCGGGTCAGCGGCATTGATCCGGACGTTCGACTTGCTGTACGATTTATTATCTGCACTAGTGGAGTGGTGGCGCCTGGAGACCCACACTTTTCATTTTTCGTGTGGGGAGTGCATAGTGACTTTAGAGGATGTTGCACTGCAGCTTGGGCTCCCAATCGACGGGAGTCCCGTAACGGGAGTAAGTGCATTTGCTGAGCCGGCTGCACTATGTTATAGCCTATTAGGAGACTAGCTCGAGCCCGACGACGATGAGTCAAAATTTTCGGGCTTGAAATTTACGTGGCTGAGAGGCAAATTTGGACACTTATTAGCTAATGCCACTGAAGGAGAGTTGATGTGCGCTGCTCGAGCGTACATCATGCATATTATAGGGGGAGTACTGATGCTCGATTCAAACAACAACAAGGTTCATATCATGTACTTACCTCTATTAGCTGATTTGAGTAATGTTTGCTCGTATAGCTGGGGCTCGGCAGTTCTGGCAGCCTTGTATCGGGAGCTTTGTCAGACGACAAAGCCTGCTGTCGTAGACATGGGAGGATGTCTTACATTGTTGCAGTCCTGGACACTTTATCGGATGTCATTCTTGGCATCAGTTAGTCACCAACCATATGCATATCCACTAGTTAACATGTGATAAAGTATAACTTCTCATTAATTGACAATTTCTTTACGATACTATTGTAACGATACTATATTGACTTGAAATTTGTTTTCATAGATGCAGTATTTATCCGGGTATCGGGAGGTCGTAACTGTCCCGATATACCGTCTGATGATCGAACAGCATACCGGGGAAGGGCTAAGCTATTCTAATATTCGTGACATGTTACTTTCTATATCTTACTCACACCGTGTTAAATTATAACCATGTTATTAATCATGTAGTTTATATCGATGCCATATCGTAGACCGGAAATTGCAGCTATTATACCCTCGTCTACCGACGTTCATTCTCATATGTGGTGCACTAACGCACCAATTATAAATTTCAATGTAGTCGAGTGGTACCATGGGGATCGAGTGCTACGACAGTTTGGTTGTGTCTAATATATCCTAGATCCGCGATGCGAGGTGGGGGTGGTTCACGGCATGAACAGGAGAGGGAGACCACAGTTGAATTGGGGGGGTTAAGCGCCAGAGATTTGTTGCGCTGTGGAATAATCGGATGGCTCAAATACCTTAGATGGTTATGGCTCCTGATTTGCATCCATCAGTAGAGTACATACAATGGTACTCTAGTTTTGGAAAGCCATATCTACTTGGAGGCCAGTCGACTGTAGTCCCCCCGCACATGTAGCGACATGGGGCATACGAGCTAGTGGCCAATATGGAGGCCGAGCCAGCGGTAGATCCTGATCCCGAGCCTGATCTGGTGCCTGAGCCTAACCAATCACAGTCACATTCGGATTCACATTCTTATCATTCAGATTTGGCAGGCATTGACTATTTCCCGAGCTCATCAGAGGGTGGATATGGGTTTGATATCTTTGGATCGTACCTACCGCAATACAGCACTCCTGGCCCGTTTCAACTGCATCATGGCACTCCTTCCAGCTCAAGTTCATCGATGTCATTCGAGCCACATGATTTTTCTTCCATGTTTAGCGCACCCCCACCTGCGCCTAAAGAGGATGTTCGTCATCGCGATCACCTAGAACATGAACGTCGACCTCCGCAAAGATATACCCCTAGGACCACACCATCGAACCATAAATTTTAGGGGTTTCTTGCGGTTTTGATATTACTGTAGTTAGTATTTTTTTATATTACAAACTTTGTACTTTTTTGTATAAATTTAATTAGATTAATTGGAATTTTAAAAATTTTAAAAAAAATTTAACCATAACGCAAAGTAGATTAATTTGGAGATTATAGCATTAAAACATATTAGATTAATTTGGAGATTATAGCATCAAAACATATTACAATATTACAACATTACAACATTACAACATTACACATAACAACTTTGCGATATTTATTTTTTTATATAAATTTAATACACTACAGCATAAGCTCAATTCTGACCCGATCTTGACGATTGTCCAATATGATAGTTTCCCTGCGAGCATTTATTCCGATTACGACCAACTAACCTACATAATCCACAACGCTTACCGTCGGATTTCTCCCTAATGTCCATTTCATTACAGATTTTGGATGATTACGGACAACCTCTTGGATTCCTGCGTAGCCCTCTGTCTGGGACAAGCTCGAAAGTCGTCGAAAGCATCTCCCACGTAAACAGGTCAGGCAGGACGGGGAACTCATTTTCCCAGACACGCAATGTGCGCCCGAGCATGTACACATTATCGATAAATTGTTCAACATTAAGGTTCACTTTAGCACATACTGCCACGACATGCGCACATGGATAATGAAGTGTTTCGAGCCTCCTACATCTGCACCATCTGTTCTTGAGATCAACTCCATAGGACCTAGGTGGTCAACCGGGTCGACGACCGCTGGTCTTCATAACTCGAAACGTTTCCAGGCGTCGTGAATATATTTCTACATTCATCAACCTCGCCATCTAACGGTTTGTAACCATTGCATCCCTGACATCTTCGACAAACACGTGTCCCACCTCATCTGGTCGACTGGTTGCTGACCTATTTTTTGCATTAAGGTAGCCAATCTGTAGAATATAGCCGAGAAGACAGATGCAATCGGAAGATGTCGTGTTTTCAATAACACAGCGTTGACTCCCTCCACTAAGTTTGTGGTCATTTGACCATAACGAAAGCTCTCGTCAAAACTTTGAGCCCATTGCCACGGCTCTATTGTACCCAACCACTGTCGGAAAGATGTGTTTGTTTGACCCTCCATGTCACTCTCAAGTCGAATCATTCTTTGCCGGAAAATATGTAGCTCTAACTCGTACGTTGTATATGTATTAAGAAAAGATAAGTTCCAGTAACTTGATAACATAAAACATTACAACTTATATTGAAGAGATAATGTTATCATTTACCCATTGCCACTAATTGTCTCTTCCAGTCTGCATTCTTACAATCTCGATGGAAGTTAGTCGCAATGTAACGGATGCAGTAAATGGATCTTCATGGCACATCGGAACGCCTAATTGCGGCAATTAAACATTTCCCTCTATCGAAGATGATGCAAATATTATCGTTGCTAATAACATACCTCAGCAGATTGGTAAGGAAGAATTCCCATAATTCCAAGTTTTCCTTATCAATGATGGCAAATGCTATCGGGAGCACATTCCTATTGCCGTCTTGAGCAACCGCAAGAAGTAGGATCTGTGTATATTTCTCATATAGCCAGGCTCCATCCACCTGCACAAATGGCTTGTAGTAGGGAAATGCCCGCACACATGGATCAAACGTCCAGAACATCCGATGGAAATTTTTTTTCCCCGGCTGTAATTGGTCGTCCGGGCCGTAATAAAGTCTTGTTTATAACTTAATCATAGTCCTCGGTACGTACTCTCGTATAGTAGCTATCCATCACTGTAGCTCGTTATACGACGAATCATAATCCCCATACAATTGCTCCATTGTCATCTGTTTAGCTATCCATGCCTTTCGATATGATACTCAATACTAGACTCATGCTTGCATTTTGACTATCAGTACCGAAACTTTAATGGTTGGCATGTCATTCACCATTGGCATGATATAGGTATAGATAGTTTTCGAATCAAGTTTTCGATGATCTTCTGTCATACGTGTTGATGTGCATGTGTAAAGCCCAACAAATTTTCGTATCTCCCACATCTGCGAATTTTGAATGAATGCAGCTCGTACCCGCCAATTGCAGCCTTCCGCTGCCTTCCAACACTCCTCAATATATACTGTCGGTGTAGACACTGCGACTTTGTAATCCACTGATATATTCATACTATACCGTTTAATAGCAAATACGCACTCTTCTTTACTTTTGAATCTCTGCCCTACGAATAACTTCGTATGATCGGAATTTACGGCCAACCAGTGAGCAGGAAGTATTTCAGGATACTCCGGGAACTCAGCAACATGTGCTACTCAGGGTCTATGAGCGACATGTGTGGCCTAGGATTATTGTGTATCACAATACGTCGCATCTGGTTCTCGAATGAAGACGCGTTAATGTTTCCATCGTCATTCACACCTTCATCGTCAATATCATCAGGTACATCGTCCACATCGGGATCACTCTCACTATCGACCTCTTGATCACAATGATCGCTACCATCGTATCCATCATCACCAACCACATTAATATCGGGTGTAATATTGAAATCAATATCGATCCCACCTATAATCGATTCACTATCAACGTACTATATTGGAGCCATCATGCACGGTTCTTGAGCTCCATGTTCTTCACCATATGCATTGACATCTTAAATTTGCTCCATACCGGCAAACTCAGCAAATAAGTGAATCGGTGCATCCCATTTCCACAGTAAAGATCGATCATTATCACCACGTTTTCGTCGTCTACAAGTTCCATTTCGGTGAATTTGATCAGATTTGTCGAAACTGGAAACTTGTAGAAAATTTTTGATATCCTTCTCCTACAACGTCTAACAATTTTTACTTTAATCCTTTCCTTCATATCATCCAACGAGACATTTCTATTAAATCTCATTGCTATTTGTTACCGACATTCAAATATGCATCCAACAGTTGTTATCAAGATGATTCTATCGAAATAAACGCATACGAAAAACTTATCATCCATCTTCAATAATCAATCTGTTAAAAAATAAACAAAATTTCAAAAAAACAATTTCGAACAGTAAATAAATTACTTAAATAAAAAAATTAATGTTTCAATATACAATTTTTTCATTCATAAGCTCATAATATTTCAGTTATCATTTTGTACATGAACAACATTTATCTTTATATTTAACCACTTAATCTAAACACAAAACTTACTAACAAATCAAAATAAACAAACAAAATATATTTAAAACAAAATTTTCAATAATTAGGGTTTTTTATTAACAATATTAATAATACTAAATAATTAGGGTTTTTAACTAACAATATTAATAAAACTAAATAATTAGGGTTTTTTACTAACAAGATTAATAATACTAACTAAAATAATATTTACGGTTTTACTAACAATAATAGTTAACAACAACAACAACAACAACAACAATAATAATAATAATAATAATAATAATAATAATAATTAGGGTTTTTACTAATCCTAATAACTAACCTAATAATAATAGTTTTTTATTAAAAATAATACTAACTAACAATAATAATTAGGGTTTTACTAAAAATAATAACTAACAATAATATAGTTTAATCATACTAACTAAAATAATAATTAGGGTTTTTACTAATCCTAATAACTAACAATAATAATAATATTAGTTTTTTACTAACAATAATACTAAGTAACAATAATTATTAATAACTAAACCCTAAAAACTAACAACAATAATACTAACTAAAATAATAATTAGGGTTTTTACTAATCCTAATAACTAACAATAATAACTAAACTAACAACAAAAAATAATAAAAAATATACAAAAAATACATAATAACAAGATAATCCATTATTTTTAAAAAAATTACCTTATTTTTTCTATTTTTTTCTTCTCTTTCTTTCTCCTTTCTCTATTCTCTTTCTCTCTTTTTCTTTTCTTTTTTTCGGCACTGCCCTCTCCTTCTTCTTCTTCTTCTTCTTCTTCTTTCCTTTTCTTTCTTCTCCTTCGTGCAGCTGTGGAACTGAGAGTGAAATTGGGGGCCTTAAAATGGGGGAAAATGGTGAGAGGCAGTGGCACATTTGGTGCCGCCTCTGAGCATGGCACATTTGGTGTCGCCTATGGTGTCGCCTATGGCAAGCCCACCACCAGGGTGCCGTCACATCTTCGGCAGCTTTTTTTTTTCATTGTCCGTTTCTTTTTACTGTTTATACTATTTTCGTAAATAATAAAAATGTAATATTATTTTAATATTTTTTTATTTTTTTGTATTATTTATGTAAAAAAACCCTATACTTTATCAATTTCATTGCGTTTTCATTTTCATTATTCTTATGTACATAAATCAAACACAAATACTCATCCATAATTCAGTCATCACCACCCATTCAACATATCAATTTAATATACACTTTAATTTAAGATATAAATATAGAAACTTATAATTTACATATAATAATTTCTTTACTTAAAAATGAAGCAGAAATTATTTAAATTACTTACCCCTTTAGCTTCTGCATGATTCGCCTCCATTTACTCCTTTCTTCATTTTCAATTCTAATTCTTGTAGACAAATCACTTTTGGATGACATTTGTATATCAAAACTAACTAAATTTCATGAATTTTCAATGAAATTCAAGTAGGATTTGATGGAAAAGGTTAAAACTTAAAATTATCCTTATCCTTTCCTTTTATGGTCTATTTACATTTTAATCCGCGTATTTTTGCTAAAATTTAATTTAATCCTGACCCAAAATTCACTATTTATACTTTATCTTTCAGTGTCTAATTTAGCTTCACTATTATTATTTGATTAATGATTCTTACTTTCTAATAAATTTTACTAATTTTTTTGACACGAGAATTTTTTTTTCAAATTACAATCCAACTCAAACTTCAAGGTTTGGTCGTTTAGATGGTTTAACTATTTCAATGATCTGAAACAAGTTTGTCCGTAGGTTGGTTTTGCTTGGGTTTCCCATCCTCTGCAGCCTTGAATTCTGCAAGTCTCGCCAGCTCTTCTACTGCATTAACAACTCCCCCTATTCTTGTTGCAATTTCCACCATCAATGAAACCACCTTCACCAGTGGAAGGACCTTCATGATTGGACTAGGATGTTCACTGCCTTCAACCCCCTCCGCTTTGGCTTTGGTTGATTCCTCTCCTGTTGTTGTTGTTGCAATAAAGTGGGTCGTCGGCAAAGATTTCAATGCATCCACAAGTTCTTCTACTGCAAAGTTCATCTCTGCAACTTTGACATCTATGTTGGACGACTTTTTCATCTTCATGATTGTTATTGCCAGTTCCTTCAAGACATTGATCGAGTAGGAGCTTGCTTTCATGCACTTATTACTGAAATGTTTCCTTAAACATGGAGGTGCCTATATCCATTTACACAAGCAAATAGTTTAATCTTTAAGTATATATCTCCCATTTTTGTTTGAAATCTTTAGGAGTTCTTTTGATCAGCTATGATTCTGACCTGAATTTCTAAGCTGATGCAACTATTTAGAGTCTCAATGCAGTAGGCACAGTTGCGCAATGAAGCCCCGATTTTGAGGTATTGTTTCCAAGGATGTCTAAAGTTGAACCGACCATGTGTTGGTTCCCATCTAGCGAAATTGGCCTGTCAAATTCATATTGAAGGTTCAACTTCAAGCACAAGGAAAACGAAACATTAATCCCATTAATAACATTCTACCATAGATTCTTCGGCTGCCTTGGAATTAAGCACACATTTATAGCCTTGCATCTTCTTGTTTAAATCCTCCTCACTTCCATTCTCTTTGAAGTATTCAGTCACACATCCTGCAATTAGTTTGACAACGAAAATTATAGTTTCAATCTATGTTCTATATATAATCTCATTTGGTAATAATTCTTTTCTTTTTAAACTTACCATCTAAGGAATCAGCAAGCTTTTCCATGTTTTGATGAATTAGATGGTGAAGCTCACAGCCTGCCCAGACGGGACAGAACAACATGGTTACAAGGATGCACAAGGAAGTTCCAATGGCAATTGTGGATAACCTCAGATGAGCCAACTCAAACAACTCCACCACTCGGTAGCCAGAAACTGAGACCAAGCTGAAGGTGAGGATGAAGATCATAGCACCATAATCAAAACGGGCTTTAACCGATGGGATAAACCTTGAGAAAGTTGCTGCTGAAGCTGCATACGGACAACAACAACAAATAGCTTGAAACTTTGAGCTGAGAAAGAAAGTGAATTTAATTTCTTGGCATGTTACTTTAAGTTTACGTACCGAAGAGAAAAACCGAGATCCCAAGAATTATGGGTTTCAATTGATCTCCTGACTGTTCAGCCACCAGGTGAATACCAACACCAAGTGCACCCGCTAGAAAAGTTGCTATAACTCGGTTAATGCATTTATAAAATGTGGCGCCTGCAATGGAAAAAAAAAAAAAAGAGTGAATCAAGTTCAATAAGGTAAACAACATGAAGTGAAAAGTGCTGAGAGGCCTTGAAGACTAACCCACAGTGTATTCGAAAACAACCACCACCGTCATTACTGCCCACATAGCATTCCCTCCAAAATCATCATATAAAGGCCTCATGTAGTAAAAAAGTGATACAATAGTCAGTGCCAGTCCCACTTTGATACAATGGATTACCTTTCTAGGGTCTGCAACTCCTATATGCCATGCATTCTCCAAAACCTTCCAAACTTTCCAAACTATTATTGCCATACAACCTTTTAATCCTACCCATATTTTGCCTACTGCCCCAGATTCAAGCTCTAACACCTTCGATGTCCCATCAGGCACATTTATCCTCCATTCCAATCTGCTAGAAGCTTTATTTGCCATGTTGAAAATAAAGTAGAGCTTATCAGGCAGTCTGGTCGACTGGTGTGCCTCTCACTATTTTTGTTTCCCTACTTGTCTACACTGATATGGACTAAACACAATTGTAAAGCACGTATTTATACATGGGAAGTCCCTAAGTTAATATCCGAGTTTCGGTAGGTAAATTCCAATGGTGAAAAACACTTGCCACTTGTCCTTAAATTAAAGGAGATGTACAGGAGATGGCCTAAAAAAATTAGATCACCTTTTAGCTGAACGTCATTTGCTTTATGGTTTATATTAGTAAATGCAAACACTATATGGTTTTGGTTGTTGTCTTTTATGCCAAGTGGATATTTTCTTAAGCAAAGAGGAGAGAAGAGACCTTTGGCACTCATTGTCAAGATAAAGATCATGGAAGCAGCACAAACTCAGGGAAATGCGCTTAAAATAAGTTCGCATATAGATATGGTAATAACTAATCAATTTGAGAGAAAAATAAAAATAAAGGGATTCAAAGGATCGAGACTAACATTACCGCACACCAATACTGATGGTTTTTCTAATTAAGGCTGCTGCCGTGGTTCTTCAGGCTAATTTAGGTTGACAGTTCCAACTTAGTGCTAGGTGATGTGATGGGCACATGCCATAGTCAATTTCCCAGCTTGGTTACTGATGATGATTATGAAAACCTCAGCAAATTAAAGCTATAACCAAACAATATATATGTTTTGTATATGTATATCAGCTATGCAGATAATTTTAGGTTGAGAAAGTCTGGTTTGTATACAATTTTGACAGTAGCTTTCATATGGATTAAACCATTGATGAAAACTCTTCCTCTTATTTGAAACTAAAGCCACTTGAATATTGACACAGAAGTTGGCACTTGGCAGAAAACAACCTATCATCTATTTTCTTGCTTAGATTCTTGCCATCTTTCATAAATAATATAAAATTTGTTTTCTTCAGTACTAATTAGCAACCAAGAAAACCACAAGATAATTTAGAACAAATTTAGCTAACTTTCATTTCCAAAACTTAAAATGTTCATATATTATATGCAAAATACTGTCCCTCTATCATTCGACTATACAAGTAGACCAATATATATATATATATATATATATGTAGTAAGACAACAAAGATACCTCTTATGGAGTGCTTCAGCAATGAGCAGTAAGCATTAACTAGGGAGTGCTAAAACTGGGTTGGCTTTTCTTGATCACGTTACATCTTTGAATACATGATAAGTTAATTTAAACGTGTATTGAGTTAATTAGTTAAAGATTCATGTCAAAAAGATAAAAATTAGGTCATAATTTTTTTCAACCATTTTTAAATCCCAGGGACATTAATTAATTTTGACGGTACGTGTGTTCTGTCCAATCATGCAAACCAAGCAGCTTCGCTTCGCAATCAGATATTAGACAGTAATGGTGGCATTGTAAAGAAAAGTGGAGAACGTCTCATTCCTCAACCAGGGGAGCTAACTATATGGCCTTTAAGTTGGTGCTTTCTCTATCAAATCATATAAGTTGATGGTGTGCATATAGTGGATATGAATATGATAGATGGATGCCGTCCACTTTTCTTTCTTTTTCTTTTTTTATAATTAAGGGATAATGATGGGGTTGTTTGGGATTGAATGCAATTCACATTTTATTTTGTCAAATATTTTTAAAAAATTAAATTATTATCTATTCTAATTAGTGATGGCACTTTATTCTTATTTTTTTATGTTTATTTCACATTCATGTTTTAACTTGTTTTTCTATAAATATATATTTAAATATGTCTCGGCTTAAATTTTGTATAATATTTTCATTCTGATTTTGAAATCACTTATTCAATCTTATTTTGCGCGTTAAATTTCGGATAATATTTTATAGCATGTTAATATTTACAAAATTAAATCAAATTTGTATCATAAAATGGAAGAATATATGATGAAATATATAAAAATATTTATAAAATCTAGTTATATGTTATAAATTATTATACAATTAAAAATATAAAAAGTAGTAATTATAAAATTGTTGATGAAGGGTTTTAGCAAAGGAGTAGATAAGGAGGAGAATATAATAGTGCAACAGAGATTGATTCACCTAAACAAGACAAAAAGAGGAGGGGAAGATTGTTTTGAAGGATAAAAAGATGCTCAAGATTGCTAGCAAAAAAGAAAATCACTTTTTCATCGTTATGAAAGGTATTTATAGATAAGATATTATTTTTAAGTAGTGATCACGGAATAAATTATTACATATTAAATATTATTATAGAGTGTGTGATGATAGGTATATTATTATAGAGTGTGAATGAGGTTATCATGCTTAATACAAAATCATTTGTAGATATATTTTCAATAATGCTGCATATCCGACTCAAGTAGAGTATAACAAAAATTGTTTTAATAAATTCATCTCGAATGGGACAAATCAAAACATGTTAGGATGGGATATTGTCTTTTTGGGGAATCTTAGGAATGCGTGGAATAGGGAGAGGAATGGATGGTTTAAGTACAGGGCAGCGTATCGCAAATGAATGTATGGGATGAGGAAGACGAAATTGGTTCCACTGTAACTTTAGTCTCGCCTGATTTTAGCCCAATCACAAGGAACAAATCCATCACACCATGTGAGATTAAATGCTAAATCTTAACAAGGATAACGTCCGTGAAAACAACTAGGATTATCTAATCTAAGGTATTAATAGACAAGGGCGGCGTTAGGGGGAGTCTTGTCCCGAAAATGATTACAATCTCTCTAACCATTATTAAAATTATTTTTCTAATCATTCATTCTTTTAAAATTTAAACTTTCATTTTATAAAAATTTGAAATCAAGGAAAGTTATTTTACGAACCTTTCTGACTATATAATTCATTTTTCCTTCTAAAGTTTTTAATGATATTTTAATAAAATTTTTCATGTTATTAACATATAATTTTGATAATTTTTTACCATAAATCATGAACCTTAAGCTCAAATTTTGAATTTTGAACATTGAATCTTAAACACTGAACCTTGTGCTTTGACATCGAATTCTAAACTCTAAACTTTAAATTTAAAACCCTGAAGAAGTTTGAGCTTTGAGATTAGGGGTTTAAATTTGAGTTCAAGTTTAAAAATTAGGGTCAAGGTTTAAGATTCGAAATTCATAATAAAAAAATTGCTAAAATTTATGTCAATGACATAAAAAAATTACTAAAATGTTAATAAATAATTAAAAAAACCATAAATGATATGATGAAAATAATTCATAAAATAATTTTTCATATCACGGGTGTGATTATTTTTTTTAAGACTCATACTATTATTGAAATAAATGATTTGATGAATACCCCAGATTCGAATTCTAAATATTTTTATTTATTGTTATCCCCTCCTCCACGAATAATATGTAAAAAAAGAAGACTTAAAAAGTATTTTATCCCAATCGACAAATATATATATATATATATGTGAGAGAAGCATATCTCAAGTAGCAATAAATATAATAATCAAAAAAACAAGAAGAAGAAAGTAAACCGTCAAAATCTAAAACAGATAAAATAAAGCATAGATAGATATTATTACATTCCGGTGATTATCCAATGCTGAGGTTTCCAAAGAAAAACAAAACAAAATAAAGAAAGCGACAAGTCTTTAGTCTTAAAGACGAAAGTTAGACCAGGTAAAGTGTGTCGTATGGGCTTTGCCAAAGCAGAAAGTTTTCACGAGATAGATAAATCAGTTTGTTGTTTTGGATTACATCGTTGGTTTGGTTGGTTGTTGTTGTAATAATGGTCGGCTTAGAGAACTAATCACCCCTTTTCCTAACCATCAAAATACCCCCATCCTTTTTTATATTCTAATCTTCATCCTTTTTGCAGATCAACGATACTCTGGGATTTTTCTTTTCAGATTCCTAAATCCAACAAATACCTACAGCCTTTGAGATATTTATATAGATCGATCGAAATCGAAGACAGCAGGGTGGCTTGAGAAAAGGGCAAGTCTGGGATTTGGTGGTTATTGGAAGTAAATGGCGAATCTGTATGTGAAAGCGGTGCCACCGGCGGATCTGAACCGGAACACCGAGTGGTTCATGTACCCTGGAGTGTGGACTACTTATATTCTAATCCTATTCTTCTCCTGGCTCCTTGTTCTCTCCATCTTCGGTTGCTCTCCTGGCATGGCTTGGACCGTCGTCAATCTCGCTCACTTCCTCGTGCGTTTTCTTTTCTTGTTTCTTCCCATAATTGTTTTTGTTGTATTGAATGTTCAATTGGGGTTCTTTTTATGCCCGGGAATTACTTTATTTCTGTTTTGTGTTTTATTCGTTGTTTGAAATTGGCTTTGTATGGGTTGATTTGGAGTGTCTTGGATATGTTATTGCTATTTTCCTTTAGGTTCTTTTGTGGGGTTGTTGATTTGTTCCTGTTTTAAGCTGTAGTTACACTGTTAAGTTTGAATTCCATGCATCAGTATCTCTCTTTTGTCTCAGTTGTCGTAGAGAAATTGTTTAAAGTTTGAACTGAAATCATCTCAATTGATAGATGGGAAATGGGTAAATCAGGGTGTTTTAGCGATTGAACAATGTCATTATGTCCTGAGAATCTGTTCCGAGTATGAGATATAGGGTGGTATATATTCAAAATTTTATTTCCTAGCATTCCAACATGTCTCTAGAACAGAATTAAGATTTTGCCAATGCAAACCTAGTCCATGTTGAGCTGTTTTGCAGCTTGGCCATTTATTATTACCTGTATCGGTAATTTGCCACCCGCTTATTCTTCTCTTTATATCTGTCGGAAGTCCTTTATGTGCTGCTTCACTTTCTATTTTGCATTAACTCATGTTGTTAGAAGGTTAGCATCTATCTAATCATGAGGCTTTCCAACTAGTTGATTGCTGTCTCTAAAATATCCATGCCTTCTTGGTATCTCAATCTAGCTGATCTTGTGCTTCTTTCTCTTGTAAAGATTAGTTGCTTTTCTGTTGTATTTCACAGGGTACAAAAGCCTTAAGTTTTTCTATGGGGCTATATTTTTTCTATTTAGTTTCAGAACATCACCAATCTGCTTGATAGTTATCTGAACCAACATTGATTGGTCTGTTTTCAGGTTACATACCACTTCTTTCACTGGAAGAAAGGAACCCCATTTGCTGAAGATCAAGGGATATACAATGGCTTGACTTGGTGGGAGCAGATAGACAATGGAAAGCAGCTTACACGCAATAGGAAGTTTCTAACTGTCGTACCTGTTGTGCTGTAAGTCTTCCTTATTTGATATCTTGCAAAATGTGCGTATGCATGTCTTCATTTTCAAGCATTGAAGGTTGATTATTCAGCCTTTTCTTTTCTTCCCCTTATTAAAGTAACAGACTTTATTGACTACTAGGCGTGCCAGAATCAAACAATGGGTAAATAAATATAGAGCCCACTGATTATAGATGATTTTGTTTGTGCCATGGGAGAGTTTCTGTAACATGGCTTTGTTATTATTGAGTACTCTTATTCATCAAAGTAGCTGTTGCTTTTCTCTTAACATATATCAAGTATGTTCATGTGTGTACAGGTATCTATGTTCTCATTTGCCTTCTGTGAACTAATATTTACACAATTGCATTTGTAAAAAAAAAAAAAATGGTTTCTTTTGAATTCCTTGACTTATCACCAACATGTTTGTCAGTTGGTCGTTTTTAATATATTAGCTCTCAAGGTTCAAGTCAATGCCAACTTTTGTTGTATACTTTTTTTTGTATAAGACACTCATCAAGAAAATCCTGCCTTATGTAAATAATTTATCAGACCTTTTTATTTGAGTTATTTGAATAGAAGATAAACAGGAAACTTGTTCCATTGGCAGGAATGGCTGGATTCAATGTGCAGTGCAATACATGAACTTTGGTTTTGTTAAATTGTAAATTTTAGTTCAATTTTCACAAACCACCAATACTGTTACAAACATGATACCATTTTGGGTTTACTTATTGCATACATGATTATATTGACTCAACTTGGAAATAATTGGATTTTTTTTTATATATGTTCAATTGAATTAAAATTGAAGTTTCATGTTTGTAGTTGTACTAAAACGAAGTTCATTCATTGTAGTTGTACTAAAACGAAGTTCATTCACATTAAACATTGGATCAAAGTTAATGTGCAACTTTTAGATTTATCCCTAGGTTTAAATCTACCTCCCTGTGTGTGAATGACCGAGTGTAACATCAAACTTTGAAAGACCAAAAGAGAAGAACTACTATTATGTTATTAGATTTTAGTGTTGCTATGGGATTTGAGACTCTGCCAAGTATGCAGTTTGTCTTCAATTTGGTGCAGACTTGTAGAGTCCTGTTTCCTCAGAGAAGTCTGGTTGATTGCCTCACAAATCAGACATTGACAATATTTTGATAGATGATAACAGCAGAATTTCAGCCTTGATTGTCCTGCTGCTTTCATGAACCTCCGCAGCATGACTTCGTGTATAGTTGATGGGCCTTTTTGTTTTGCCAGAGAGTTTGCTGCATTTAGGCATTTTCGATTCCATTTGCCGAAGTCAGACACTCAGATACCTATTGGCCTTGTTTTTTTCTGTTTACTGACAGGTACTTGATAGCCTCGCATACAACCGACTATCAACATCCTATGCTCTTTTTTAACACACTTGCAGTGCTTGTGCTTGTCATCGCCAAGTTCCCCAACATGCACAAGGTCCGGATCTTTGGAATCAATGCAGACAAGTGAATGAGTCTCCCCTTAAAGAATAGTTGGTTTTGCCTGCTAGAAAGCCACTGCTGCTTCCCCTCTGCCAAAAAGGGGCATCTTTTGTATAGGAGGACATTTCGAAAGCTGTCTTTTGTTTTTTTGGTTTTTGCTGAGTCTGCGGACTGCATTTACAAGCTCTCTTAGATCAATAAGTGTACAGTGGAGAAATCTAATGTATGTTAAATACTTCACTATGCTCTTATCAGCGTATCACATATCTTCATACCGTAATCCATATCTTTGAATCTCTTATGGCACCACCTGGATGACTCCAGTTCGGTTTAAGCATTAATGTGAAATTGGGTGTTAATATATTATGTTTATTGGATTGAAAATGCAGTAACATAATAAAGCTATATGAGAATATGGCAATAGCTGTTATAAGTTTGCATGGAAGAGACGTGATTCCAAAGCCAATTCTTTAGATTGGAGAAGCATCAATAGAGAGGAGAGGAGTCAAACAAATAGAACCATGGAAGAAGTTACATGATAAAGACAACACCACAAAACATAAATGTATACAGTAGAGTTATTGACTTCTCAAGCTGCAATATTTTCTTAGCAAAGTTTGTTTTACTTATGTAAATCTGGAAAATGGGATGTAAACGTTAGAGCTATTAGTTTCCATTAAAATGGCTAATCAAACTTAAGTGGGCATCCAATATGTATTTATGATTTTTTTTAGTAGCTTTTTTCTTTAAATTAACTATTTAATCTTTAATTAATGATTTTTGTTAAATTAAATATTAATAATTTTATTATTTTTTATTTCACAGAAGTTAAACTTCATTTAATTAATATTTTTATTAAATTAAATAATATCTAGTTATATTTCTTAATTAATCTTTCTATACAAAACTTAATTAATTTATTAAAGGGAATAATGACAAATTTAGCCCTTAACATTTACATCTTTTATCAAGTTGACTCTTATTCTTGTTTTGAACTAAATTTAACACTCAACTTTTCAAAAGGAGTTGAATTTGACCATCAACCTTTGTTTTTAGCATAAAATATATGTAGACGGTCACGTGGGTTGCGCCAATATCATTAATAAATTAATATTTTAGTTAACATTTTTGTTACAAAAAAGTGATTTGACTCTTTCTGAAAGGTTAAAGGCCAAATTTAGCTAAAAAAAATTAGAGTCGGATTGAAAAAAGATGTAAATGTTGAGGGCTAAAGTTATCATATTTTTTTTTAATATTAATCTCATTATAGGTTCTATCATATCTGCTCTTTTTGATATAAAGCTTAGAACTATCTATAACTTCTCTCCAACCCTTCAATAAAAGGATAATAAACTTCAGTGCACTCAAGGTCACATCCTTCTACGTTAATATTGTCGAAACAAAATTATCATTTCTTTATTAAAGTAAATAGTCTTTGATAATAATAGTTTAGCATTATTATATGATTCACTTATAGTAAAAAGAAAAAGTTTCAAAGTAAGATTAAGAGAATAACGTATGCAATTTCAGATATATTTAAAGTTTTATAAAAAAAAAAAAAAAAGACACATGTCATCATCTTACTTTTATTTGTGAGAGTATGTTATAAGTTTTTGCATGCTTCTTAAATTTAAAATTTGTTCCATATACTTTATTTTTAGGAATATATTTTATAGATTTCAAAATTTATATCCAATTGTTTAGACTATTAAAATTATTTTGTTAAATTTAAGTCATTATAAAGTTATTTTTTTTAGCTACATTGCCACAAAGTGTATTTTTTTTAATTTCAAAAATTCACAAAAAAATTTAATAAAAAAATTGTAACAGTTAGAGATTGAATTTTAAAATCTAAAAAATAGAGACTAAATTCCTAAAAATAAAAATTTAGAGACTAAATTCTAAATTAGAAAAAGTGCAATGATATTTTCTTTTTCACTAGCTAGCAATATACTAAATAATAATTCATAAATTTAATTAGACATTTAATTTTGAAAAATATATTAAATTCTATAATTTCGTTTTTTAAGATGTTAATTAAGTTATTTTTGAATTTCCACTATTGCATTTACTCACTTTAGAAAAAAAAAAAACCCCGACTAAGCCATTTATAACTATTCATTTAATACTAAAAAAATAAGTCAAACATAAACATAAAGGAAAAAATCTGACTTTTTATCAAAATATTGTAAGTTTTAAAAATATCTCTGTACACGGTCCATTTTGCCCGGGCCCATTTACAAAGGCCCAAATTTTAAAAACCTAGCTACCCACTTACCCAAACAATCAAGCCCAATTGATGCCCAATTACCCAACAAACAGCTACCCAACAGCAGCCCACTAACCTAGCCCAAACATTAACTCCAAGACCCAACCGACCCTAGCCCTAGACCAAGATCAGGAAACCCTCCTACCCACTCGTGCACCTGCCCTCTGCCAACCTCCTGCAAGCACCGCCCCAGGTCATTCCCATCGCCCATGTCAGCACCAACTTGCACCTGCAAAGACATTTAAGGAGATTAGACAGAAATAATAGAAAAATGAACGAAACGGCTATAAAGGCCGATTGTAAATCAGTGTAAACGGGGCTTTTTTTTTTTGATCTTTTGAATGCAAACACCCAAAGTTTGAACAAAAACAAAAATAGCAATATTAACAAATCCACAGCGAAGGGATACCCCCGAATCACCAAATTTCAGAACCGAAAACCCCGAAAACATCTAAGGTAAGAAAACCATTTTTTGATTCTGTTTTATCTCTTGTATATACCAAATGCACATTTTTAAATAACAAAATAAAATATTAAAAAATAATTAAAAAAAAAAGAGAAAATTTTTACCTTCACGCGGTGGCCGGCGCCGGCGCCGATGACTGGCCGGTGACCGGACGGTGGTCGGTCCGACCACCGGAAATCCCTCCCCGGGGCCTCCTCTCTCTCTTTCCCCTCTCCTTTCTCTCCCCTTCTCTCCTTTTTTTTTTCTTTCCCCCCACACCAAATGATTTTTTTTAGCCAAAATAGGCCTTATATAGCCCTTCAAAACGACGCCGTTTTGGGGGCTGCGTTTTAACCTCAAAACGACGTCATTTTGAGCCGACCCGTGCACGGACCCGACCCGCTCCTAGGATCCGCGTGTTTTTTTTAACAGAAGGGCTATTTGCGCATTTAGCCCTTCCGCTTTTCCAAAACCATGCAATCGAGTTTTTCATGTCTTTCAAATTAGCCCGATGATTCACCTGGTTTTGCGATTTGGCCCTTTCTGCCACGACACCGTTTCGAAGGCATGGGAAAATTTCTATCCGGGTCCCCGTACGTTTCACCCGTGCTCGAATAAGTCCCTTCCCTCTGTCTTTCTTTCTAATTTGCCCCGAAATTTCATTTTTACTTCTAATTTCGTCCCTCCAGTTTCGTTTTCATTATTTTTCTTTAATTTTAAGACTAGCAATATTATTATATCTTATATTATTATTATTATTATTATTATTATAATAATATTATACTATACTTAATACCATTATTTTTAATATTATATCATATTTAGCATTATTATTTTAAATATTATGATTTTACTACATACTACTAGTATTATTACCTTATTTTTTAAATATATTTACTAATATAATATATAGTTACTTTACTATTATTATTATTAAATATCCATTGTAATTGTTATTTTCATTATTACTGTCACCTATTTTGCACATATATTCACTAGCATAATAATAACTATTATTATTATTTTATTATGATTATATCATTTTAGTTATATATTAATACATTCATACATGTATATATATTTAATACTATTATTTGTTATGTTTTGATATCAATATTTCCAATATGTATATATATATTGTATATATATGTTTTAATCTACATATTATACATACATTCTTTTAATATATTCATTGTATATATATACTAATGTTACATATGTATATAATTTTTCTTAATGCTATATTTTTATATTTTACGTATAGTTTTAACTATATATATATACTATATTTTTCTTAAATCTATATTCTTAACACTATATTACGTATATATTTTATATTACACATATACATATATTTTTCATATCAACTTACGTATATTTTCCGTCATCACATATATATTGTATATAGTTTAAATATGGTTTTTTAAATACTTTTAATATCACATTATTTCATATTCCGTATATATAATATCTTATAATACTAAATATTATCATCACCAATATATTATATTCACCGCACATTATTTATTTGCATGTTATATATATACATATACATACTTACATGTTTATTCACAATAATTGCTTCTTCACTATTATTCTAAAATATGCGCACTGAATTTAGGCATTATTACGTACATATACCTTAGCATTACGTCACATGTATTTTAACCTCTTGCTACTCACATGTTCTATCTCGCATATACATCTTGTTATAACTACATGCTCTTTTCTTTCACTGTAAACACTATTACCGTTATCGTTTTAAATATTGTGCTTTAATAGTTCTATTAATTTTACTATCATCCCCAAAATACATTATTCCATTCAATCCAAAAAGACTTTTAAAACGAGGCGATATTTTTGTATTTAGAGATTCGGGAAATAGTGCCCTAACGTGCTGGGTTGCGATTTCTCGTTCGCCTAAATACTTAAAATGCCCTTCTAAACAAAGTTTTGCAACTCGCGAGATATCTCTAGTTTCAAAGAATTCACGAATCTCATGTCCAATCGTGCTGGATGTGATATTCGTATTCTTCCGAGGCGAAGGAATCTCGACTTTTCTACTCAGGTCATCCCTGTTTCAAAAAGAAATCCCATTTTTAAGTCCTCCAAAACTTCAATTTAAGACAGAAAATTGCTCAATTTGGTACCAATTTTGGGCGTCGCGGGGGTGCTAATCCTTCCCCGCGCGTAACCGACTCCCGAGCCTGTTTTCTCTAATTTTTCGTAGACCAAAGAGTTTTATAAGGTGATCCAATCGCACCGAAAAGGGTTGGTGGCGACTCCCATTTTCCTTTTTTAGTCGACATCCATTTTTTTTTCAAAAAAATGGTTACGACAATCTCTATGAGTGGAGTTTGGGATTAATTTTAAGGATATGCTTGTTAAAAAAATAGGTAGACTATAAAAATAGCCATTTTTGTTTGTCTCATATTATATTTTAGTCACTTATATTTGAAATGTTACGTTTTAATCACTTATGTTATCATTTTGTTTCAAAGTGGTCACTCTACCATTAAACTTCGTTATCTCTCTAACAGCGGTCCTATGTGGCAGTCTAAATGGGTTTTAAATGCCAACTTGGATGTCAGTTGCTAGGATGAAAATAGGTTTTTAATTAAATAAATTTAATTTGGACTGCCACATAGGACATCCAAGTTGGCATTTAAAACCCATTTGGACTGCCACGTAGCACTGCCGTTAGAGAGGTAACGGAGTTTAACAGTAGAGTGACCACTTTGTAACAAAATGATAACTTAAGTGACTAAAACGTAACATTTCAAACATAAGTGACTAAAATGTAATCTAAAGTAAACAAAAGTAACTATTTTTATAGTTTAACCTAAAATGATCTTTCAACTTCTAATTAAGTTATGAAAAATTCACTTAAGTGTTAAAAACACACTTATTAAATCATTTCACTATTGGTTTTCATCATTGATAGTATATGATGTAGTTATTAACTATTAAAATAATTGTTACGATGTTGACATGACACTTCTGTTAGATTTGTAAAATAAATCTGAAATAAAACTTATTAAACTAGAATCTATCATGTCAGATCATCAAGAATAAATCAATAACAAAACTAGATGCCGAAGCGTACCTGAATCCATGAATTCCTTCAAGTTTTACCGAATCTTGAAGATTTACTGAATCTTGAAGATTTGATCTTCCAAATTAGCACACAAGAAATTCAAAGAATATCTACTCTCTCTTTCCTAATGATGGGATAGTAGAAAAGATATCTTGTGTATAATTTGGAGACCATAACCCTAATATTTATAATATTGGCATATTAGTTCTAATCAAATTCTAATTAGCCCATCATTAATTAGAATCTAATTAGAACTCAATTACTAGAGTATCTACACATATTTGAATACTTTATTTAATAATTAAAGCCCACTAAAATTCTAACCAAATTAGATCACTTTTAATTTAGGCTAACCTATCATGATAGTAAATAATAACATATAATTACTTTATTATATATATGTGATGTCCAATTTTCCAACTATCTCCCACTTGGACCACACATATGTAATGACCCAAATTCATGGGCACCAGAAAAGTACAGTATCGGGCTTCCGTCTTAATAAACCTAGTTCGTAAATAATTATTAGGAATAATCATGAGTCTAGTTAAGTGTTTAATTAGGTTCAAATTGGGTGAATTTAGCTTAATTAATAGATAGTAGGAAAAAGGACTGAATTGAATAATGTGTGAAAGTCTATTTATAGATTAAAAGAAGATAAGGGGGACTAAATAGGAAATTAAGCCTATTCTAATGAATGAGGCGGCAAAGCATAAAAATCTTTGATTTTTATGTTGTTTAATTATAAAATATATTATTATTGTTATTATTGTTATTATATTATAAATTAAATTGATTATATTATTAGATTATGAAATAAATTAAGAAAAGATAAGTGTAAGGTAAAAATAAAATACAAGTGTATTAATTTAAATGAGTACATTTGTATTATTTATATATAATTAGTAAAAAGATATTTTGTTATTTATTATTAATTAGTAAAAGATATTTATTAGATAAATAATTAAATTATGAGATTTTTGTATAATAAACAAATTGAATAATGACAATTGCAATAAAAATATTGGTACATTTGTAATAAATAGATATATGTACACTTGTTGTAAAATAATTTATTTACTTAATATTAAAGTAATAGATAGTTAGATTAAATTATATTATTGTTAATTAAATAATAAAGGAAATATAAAAAAGAATAAACAAATCAAAAGAATAAAAGAAAGAAATAAAGAAGGAAAGAAACAGAGAAGCATTCCACGGTGGGAAAGAAAGAAAAAAGGAAAAAAAAAAAGAAGGGGAAAACTAGGGATTTGAAGCTTGAAGTTTAATTGCTAAGTTAAATTAAGTCCTTTTTCTCTTAAATTAGATGTTTTAAAAGCTTTAGAACAAGGTTTTATTGAAATTAAGTTGATATTTTAAGAGTTCATAAGTTTCAAGTATATTTATGTTGAACAAAAAGATGAATTAGGGATTTAATTAAATGAATTTCAAGTTAGAATTGATAAAATGATTAAATTGTGAAGTAAGCTATAAGTTTTATGTTGTAGGGACTAAATTGAGAAAAATTCAAAATTAGGAAAATATGCTGAAAATTTAATAGTTAAATTTGAGTTTGGATGAAATTTGAATAGAAATAGAGTGTGAATTGAATTAGAAAAGTAAGTAAACTTAGTTAGGATTAAATTGGGAATAAGATAGGAATTGATTAGAAATTTAATTATTTATTATAATTATATAATTACTTTAATTTCCGTAGCTAGCAAAGAACTTGAGGCATCAATACTGAAAGGAAAGGAAAAAGTTGTCGAGGTGTAATCGAACAAATCCGGGTTTATATTACTATAATTCAAGTTATTTATTATTAAATATTAATTTTAAATTTATTTATTTTATGGTAAGTAAATATTTAGGTAAGTAACTTTATTGAATTGAATTTAGTAAATTGAATTGAATGAGAAATATGTGTTAGTATTGAGTTGAATTTTGATTAGTGAATAGAAAAGTGAATTTGATATTGAAAGTGAATTTTGAAATGAAAGTGAATTTGAATTGAGAATTGGAAACCCTATTAACTAGTCGGGCTGAGTCGGATATAGTTGGCATGCCATAGGATTGGAAGAGTTCAGGGATACCACGAGTCGATAAGACACGGGGTGTCACTATGTTTCTTCGAATAGTTTCGATGAGGTACTGAGTGCCAACTTTCTTCGGCTCTGCCGATGAGACAGTGGGTGTCAACTTTGTTTTGAACTATCCGATGAGGTACTGTGTGCCAATTTGGTGTGTTTGGTTAGATCCGTGTATCTGCCAAAGTCCGAGTCTGTTAATAGGGGTAATTAAATGAAAAGTTAAATCGAACAAAATGAATCAGTTGAGCCATTAAAAAGAAACGTGATTGTGGAATATAATTTGAAAATGTGAATTGAATATGAAAATGTGAATGGAAAGCATGAACTAAATGTTCATGAGATAAATAATGGCTCAATGTGAAGGTATATGATGTTAATTAATGAAAAGCTAAATTGAATTGTAAATATTGAGAAATGAAAAGTTATATATGAATTAATTTGGTAAATTCTAAAGTTATATGATTTAATTTACTTGGTTATTATATTATAATTTGAATTATGGTAATACCACTAAGTATATATGTACTCAGCGTACGGTTATTTCCGTGCACAGGTTAGTAGAAATTAAGGCCTTGGTTCAGCATCCAGAGCGATCCCAACTTCAGCACAAAATTTGGTGATGTAATCTTTCTTTTGGTAAAGTGGCATGTACTTAGGTGTTATATTGGTCACTTGAAAATGTCTTATGCTTTTGTTTGAAAATGATATTAAAATGATATTTTGATACTTGGTTTAATGAAATGGAAATAGAATTATCTTAACATATTTGGTATATTTGGTAACAAGTTGAAATAGAATGAATGAAGTTTATTAATTTAAACAATATATGCGAATGTTTATTTAGTAAATTATTAAGTTGATGTTTATGATATATTTAGGTTTATTTGAATATGAAATTGTATGGATTGTATTATTGGTTTTGATTTGGTTGCGATTTGAAATTGCAGGTAAGGTTAAATATTTATAAATGAGTTATATTGAGTTGTTTTTTTAAAAGTCAATTAGCAAAATTTTATATGAATTTATGATTATATTATAATATGTTTGTTATTGATTTAAGAATTATTTGTAAATTGTCCGATATGTTCGGTAATACCTTATAACCCAGTTTCGGCGACGGTTTAGGGTTAGGGGGTGTTACACATATATATACTAATTCTTTTATAATTACATGTCATTATGCAACCTTATGAGCTCAAAATTTTACTATCATATCCAAAAGATATTCCAAACAATCTCGTCCATTAATTATGTTAACATAGAACCAATGCGACTTTCGTTACATATATCGTAACTAAATCCATCCATGATCACGTATATTAACACTGTAACGCCCCAAATTTCCTTAATTTCGGTTTTTGTGAATTTGTAGCACAAAAATATCTATATGTGTTTCTGAAATTAATTTGACACAAAATATCTGTCTGTTTTAGTGGTTAAGTGTTCTAGGTGTGTTTGGGAGGTCTCAAGTTCAAGCCATAACTTGGGTAAATTTTGGCATTTTTATGAATAAAGCCCTATCTCTAGTCAGTAGGCTTAAAATTAAAAGTTTGTAAAGTGATAGTAGAATGGGCCTGTTGGTCTGGTGGTTAAGTGGAGTGTTGGAGTGATTGAGGTCAGGTGTTCGAATGTTGGTGGGGACATTATTTTTATGCTTGCTACTTAGAGAGAGTTTGAAGTTGAGTAGAAATCTGTGTGATGGGTTGTTAGTGGAGAGAATTATGGGGAGATATTAGGGGTTATCAGATTTTGTTAGTTTTCTTTTGCTCTTTTGTAATTTTGGCACCTCATTTCCCTCTCCCCCAAAATTCTTGACATTCTGTCCTTCTTCCATCCTTCTGATTCTCTACTCATTTCTCACTCATTCTTTTTCTTTTCTGTTTCTTTTTCTCCGACTATTGGACTGCGAACGTACGGTAAGTTTTGGTGTTGTTGGGCTTTACATTTTTTTGTGCTAAGTTTTTTATATGCTCGCGATACTAATATCACGATCTTAAAGGCAAGCGCACCTGTCGAACAGTAGTATAGTTTAGCGGCAAGACCGAGTTATCGTACCCAAGGGAACCAAAAGTACCAATACTTACTTCTTTTCTATTATCTAGCCTAAAAATAAAATAGGATTGATTGAAACTAATTCTAAAACTAACTAAAAGTGCACAAAAAGTAAATTGGGGAAAACTTTAGGGAAAAGCTGATTGATATGAGCAATATTTAAGGGAGAATCCACCTAGACTTCACTTGTTATTAATTTCTTAAACTAGATGATTTCTTTACTTGACTTAATCCGTAGAGATCCCTAACTTATGTTAATACATCTTTCGAGGATAAGAACAACTAGGCCTAGGCTGTTAACTAAAGTTTTTTTATTAATTAACACCCTAGGTTGCATTAATTCGATCTATAGATCCCCCTATTAGGTTTGACCCTAATCCGGCAAATTTATGTCGCCCTATGTCTAGGGTTGCATGCAACTCCGCTTAATTATGGTAGATCTACTCTTAAAACAGGGACTTTTGCTCCTTTGCCTAAGTACATCAAGTTCTTGAAGTTATACCTAGGATTATTAAATCAAGAATGAAGAACACATAATTAAGAACAATTCAAGTATTTATCAAATAATTCAAGAATAAATAATAGCAAGATCTGTCTTAGGTTTCATCCCCCTCAAGTATTTGAGGGGTTTAGTTCATAATAAAGAAAGAAAACATCTCAGAAGAATTAAGATAACAAAACATAAAGAACCCAAAAACCCTTGAAGGAATTTAGGGAGATCCTCTGTCTTGATGTAGAACTCTGGCTTCTGGGATGAATCAATCGGCTTCCCTTGGAGTAATCCCTTGCTTTCACTCCTTGTGTTGGCAGAATTATGGCGCTTTTTCTTGAGAGAAAAGAGCATATCTTTAGAGTTGCCTCTTGGGGTCTTTATATAGAGTTTAGAATGGCTTTCTTAGCCTCTAAGTATCCAATTCCGAGTGAAATTCCTCTTCCTTACGACAGGGACACACCCGTGTGCCACGCCCGTGTGCCACGACAAGAGGCCGTGTGAGAGTCTGTCGATGGAGGCACGGTCGTGTGGCCTGGCCATGCTTGTTGGGGGCTGGACCATGTGATCTTCATGTGGCACGGCCGTGTGCCACGGCAGTGTGGTGATTTCTTGGGCCATGTCGTTTTTCCATTTTGGCCCATTTTCCTCGTTTTTGGTCCATTTTCCGTTCTTTTCTCTTCCCTATGCTCTCCTGAGTATAAGATATGAAAAAGAAAGATTAAGAGCACTAATTTTCACAAAATTAATGATAATCCACCTAGAAATTAAGCTAAACATGGGGTAAAAATATGTATAATTTATCGTTTATCAAATAAACCCACACTCAAGCCTTTGCTTGTCCTCAAGCAAAATCTCAATCTCTAATCAAGAATCATTCCTCTTAATTTACAATCGTTATTAATAATGTTTTAAACTAATCCACAGGTAATCATACAATGAAAATTCAATCAAAAGAACATTAAAGATTCAATTACTTTAAGTTGAGAATTTTATCATTGAAAACATAAGTTTTCTCCCTTCTCCTAAGTAATTATCTCTCCATCTTAATTAACAGAAGTTGACATCCTCACTAAGGATTCACTCTATCCACTCGAAGTGTTTAGGGTTCAAGAATTAAGTACTCTCTAATCAACCTGAAAAGTTATTACCATAGGCTTGCAAGAAAATCACATCTCCACCACTTGTAGATTGATATGATACATCGATCAAAAGGTCTTTCAATGGTTGTAATAGGGCTTGGTTAGGGGTGTTGTCACAGGCTACAAAAGAGGGTTAGAATCGAGATTGAATTGAAAAATTATCTAGCTAGAAAAATCTCTATCACTGGAACATATTCTTCGGGCTAATTCTTATGATAACATCATTTCCACCTTCGTAGCCTTAAAATAGAAATATGCAAAAACTATTTGAACTATTATAGATTATAGCTGAATACATACTTTTTTTTTAAGAACAATTCATATTGAATACAATAACTTAAATGTTTACAACTTTACATGCTGGAAAAGAGAATAAAGCTAGATAATAATTTCAACTCAAATCTCGACGAAAATAGGGGTTAAAGTAATTGAATAAAATTCAATAAAAAATGGGTTATTGGTTAATAAATAGAAGGTAAGTCAAAGAATGGGTTGTTAGGCTCAACGGGGTTCACTAGGGGTTAATTTGTGGAGGCAGGTCTTTATGGAGTAAGTGGGTTAAATCCTAAGTGTCTTTATCATCTCGGTATATCAAGTCAATGATGTAGTCTTGACGTGTATAATCCAAGCAAGTTCTAGAATAACAAATCAGTATTGACTCACTCAAAACAATAATAAAAGTGAGCACGAAAGAATGTATGCTCAAAAGGCTTAAAATCTCACCAGAATTATGGCTTTTGATGTCAATCCTGTGAATTTCAAATCTCAAGATAATACTTAGAATTAAAGAAAATAACTTATGAAAAAAATGGGGTTCTCAAAAATTTCAACTTATCATGCTTGATTCCCTAATGTTTTAGAGTTTGAATAATCAAAGTACAAGCACCTATGTCTTAATTCTCACATATTAATAAAAATCATAAATCAATCAAAATTAATTTCTAATAGGAGATTGAAGATAATGCAAATTTGAGAACAATGCAAAAAGTCAGGGATTTCACAGATAATATAAAGATTTAAAGTAAGTTTCCCCCCACACTTAAGATGTACATTGCCCTCAATGTACAAGGATAGTGTTAGTAGCAAGAAAAAGCACAAGATCAAAAGATAAGGGAAAAGGTATAAAACTCCCTGCTTTGGATGGATTAGTGAGACGGAGATTGGAAGAGTTGATAATTGTGGCAAGGTGTTCCCTTTTTCATAGAGATTTGAGCTATAAAGCTCCTTTGAAACTGCGAAAGTATTTATTAGTCGTGGGAAATTCGGATTAAGAGAGATTACTCATTAGGGATTAGTTGATATGAAAATAGAAAAAGAATAAAAGGAAAATAATAAACTAAGTTATAAAAAATACTAATATTCAAATAATGAAAAAGATAAAATAAAGTAAAAAAAAGAAAAAGGAAAATAAAGTTAGAAGCAAGGAAAAGGTAAAAATAGGGATCAGTGTTAAAATAAAAATAAAAATAAAAATAAAGTTAGGAGGAATAGAAGTCTCTAATCCTCAGATGGATCACGCGGCGATAGAGTGATGCGGAGGTGCTAGCATATCTGTTCTAAGGTGGCATCAATATAATCGAGGCGCTGGAAGCAATGCTGCTTGAATTGTGAGAAGCGCTCAGATAGGTCAGTGTGGGAGGCTGTCGCGCGAGATGGGTGGCGAGGTGGTGGCGCTGCTGGTGCATCCTCCTCCGGTGGTGGGACATCGTCAAGAATGTCCTCTGGCTTCTTGCCCTCCTGAATGAGGCGGAACTGTAAGGGGGTGCCTCCTGGCCTCCGCTCGATTATCCTCATATGAAGTATAGTTTGGATGCCTTGAGGAGACATCTGACTGATGAGTGTGTAGGAGGATGTCTGGCCTGAACTGTTAAGGAGCCCAAAGTAACGGGCCAAGCGTGTAATGTAAAGCCCCATGGATAAGAAGCCTCTGCGGTGCCTCTCCGTCTGATTCTGCATGGCGTGCGCAATGAAGTATGCCAAGTCGATAACATGTCCGTTTGCCATGCACCATAGGAAGTAGACGTCGTGAGTGTTGACGACGCCTGTGCTCTCCCGTCTACCTGTCAAAGTGTGAGCAATGAGAGCATGAATGTACCTCAGAGAGGGAACGAGGGCGGTCGCCTTGCTGACACTGGGGTTATATGTCTGACGCCCCGGGGCAATTTCGTTCCAACAGTCGATTGGCCTGATATGGATGCAGTGAGAAAGGTTGGGGAAGTCTTCGTCTGCTATGAATTGCTCTGTATAGAGCCCGAGTGCTGAGCCGAACTCTGGAACGCCGAGGTGTCGCACGAGACCTCCTAAACGGAACTGGACTGTCCCTGGATCATCGAATCTGGTCATCACGGTCTGCAGATAGAATGTGGAGCAGAACTCGAGGGTGAGTTTTAAGTATATGGGCTCCACGATTTGGAAGAACTGTTCCCATGGCTCGGTCATTAATAGGGCTCGAACGTCGTCCACTAGGTGTATCTGTTCGAGGTCAGCCCAATCTATGCATCAGCCGGTGGATATAGTGCGAGCTCGGAGTAATTGATAATGTTCCTCCTAGGAGGCTTGGGAAAAAGTGATGAATGGGTGTCGAGCCTCGAAGGTGGGCCTCGATGATGAACCCCCCGGCCCCTTACGTTTCTTTGAGGCGGGGACGGCAGCCTTCTTACCTCGTGATGATGACATGTTACCTAAAATAGAGTTAGAATTATTAGTTCTAAAAATCAAAATTAAATTGCAAACTATAGTAAAATTAAATGTGTAAATTAAAACGACAATGTGCCTAAAAGCAATAAAAGAGGGACTAACAAAAATAGTAAATAAAATCCATTCTAAGTGGTAGCAAGAACAAACAATATGGGTATGAATTTATACTAAATTTATGAGAAAAATGGCAAGTAAAATATGAATTTAAGTGGCAAACAAAAATTTAAATGGCATGTAATCCTAATATGTTCTATATAATTCTAGATTAGTCATCCTAGTTTACCTACTTCCATACTTGAATTAACATCTAGAATAATGTAAGATTAACTAAATAGATAATAAAAATGAAAATATACATAAATAAATGAGAAAAAAATGAGAAAATAGAACTAAAAATAAAGTTGCACGGTCGTGGGTTGAGGTCGAACGGTTGTGGGGTGGGTTTGCACGGGCGTGGGTCGGCTGTGGACGAACGTGGTGGTGGTTTTAAGGTCGGCGGCGTTTATGGTGGTTGGGGAGGGAGGATTTTAGGGTTTGAGTGAAGAAGAAAATGCATAGTGGCTTCCTATTTATAGTTTTTGGGTCACACGAGCATGTCACATGCCCGTGTGACTCGGAGGTTGCCCATGCATTTCAAAATTGGTGTGCCTGGCTCGAAGTACACGCCCGTGTTGCTATCCCGCACGGCCGTTTGCGATCGTGTTCGCTTTTCACACCGTCGTGTGATAAGTTCCACGGCCGTTTGCGATCGGTTTCGTTCTTCACACGGCCGTGTGGCCGTGTAGAATGGTACACGGTCGTTTCCAAATTGACAGTGTTTGCCACGATCTGGGGACACAGGCGTGGGGATTTGTGCAAGCCCGTGTCTAAGCTACAGGGTTGCCACGGCTATGTCGCACGGTCGTGGGAATTTGTCGGTAGCCCGTGTTGAAGTCAGAAGGTTGCCACGGCCATATCGCACGGCCGTGGCTATTTATCGGTGGCCCGTGCTTTGGGAAAATTTTTTCTCTGGTTATACACGGCCTCGGTACACAACCATGTCTCTGCTTGAAGTGTTCACACTGCCTTGGACATGCCCGTGGGCTTGGCCGTGTGGTCCTAAATCTCTGTATTTAAAAAGGGTTAATTGATGCATGAAAAACACTAAAATTTGTAAGGAAAGGAAAGTTACTAAGTTAGTGCTCGGGTTGCCTCCCGAGAAGCACTTATTTAGAGTCTAAGCTTGACTCTACCTGGATGTGTCACGAAGGGATTTCGTGGAGCTGAAGCTCCTCCCTGTAATCTTTGAAATTCTCACCTCTGTAGTGTTTAAGCCTATATCTGTTTACCTTGAACGTACCGTGGTCGGGGTGGGTTACCTCAATTGTGTCGTATGGAAAGACTTTCATTACCGTGAGGTAAGGTATATCACTTGTATGTTCTTTTGAATTTAAGGTTCGAGGATCGTCCTCCCTTAAAATTACCTTATCTCCCATCTTGAGTTGATCTGTTTGTCCCTGAGGGTCGTCTTGGTGGTGCTCTGTTTTGGCGTGGCATATTTTGGGTTTGTCGTGAAAGTTCAGCCACTCATCTAGTTCCTCGATTCGGAGCATTCGCTTTTCTGGTTCATCTCATGTAGGTGAATTTGCTAATGTTTGCATTGTCTTTATATGGAGTGCGTCCTGCACAGAAGTTTGTGTGGTGAGTTCAGTGTTTTTACAGGGACTCAAAACTCTATTCTCGTCTGTAGTTTTAATTGAGTTGTGAGCTCGTAGGGTGACTGTATTATCACCTACTCGTAATGTGAGTTCACCTGTTTCTAAATCAATTTTTGTTCTAGCAGTTACTAAAAAGGGTCGCCCTAGAATTAAGTGTACATTGCTATCCTCATCAATGTCTAAAACAGCAAAGTCAAGTGGGAATATAAATTTATCGATTTTAACAAGTACATCTTCAATTAGTCCCTTAGGTGCCCTAATAGTTTTATCAGCTAGTTGAATGCTCATCTTGGCTTTCTTAGGGTTTCCAAGACTTAGTTGTTTAAACAATTTATAAGGCATGATATTTATACTGGCCCCTAAATCAGCTAAAGCATTTTTTGCATCTAAGCTACCAAGTAAACAAGGGATAGTGAAACTCCCTGGATCATTTAGTTTAGTCGGCAGTTTATTTTGTAGAATAGCTGAGCAGACTGCATTTAATTCCACATAAGGTTACTCGTTTAGCCTCCGTTTGTTTGTCAAGAGCTCTTTTAAGAATTTAACAGCGTTTGGCATCTGCAAGATTGCTTCAACAAATGGTAAGTTAATGTGTAATTTCTTTAAAAGTTTAAGAAACTTACCGAATTGCTCATCTGTGCGGTCTTTCTGTAACGCTCTTGGGTATGGTATACGATGCTTGTGTTCGTTGATGTCTGGCTTGTTGTTGCCTACCTCTACCTTACCTTTACTCACCTTAGGTTTCTTGTATAATTTTGGATCATCCTTGGTTAATACCTCATCATCTGTTGTATTTACGACATGTAGTTGCTCTTTAGGATTGGTCTCAGTGTTACTAGGAAGTCCACATTGTGGTCTTTCTGATATTAACTTGGCGAGTTGACCAATTTGATGCTTGCTGGTTCTTTAATGCCGTTTCAGTGTTCTAAAAACGAGTTTCTGACATGGCCATGAATTTGGTAAACATCTCTTCAAGATTGGGCTTTTTCTCCTGTTGTGGCGATGGCTGTTGAAATCCTTGAGAGGGTTGTTGTCTTTGAATCCCTCGTCCTCCCCAAGAAAAATTGGGGTGGTTCCGCCAACCTACATTATACGTGTTACTATATGGATTATTTTGAGATCTAAAATTTTTACCAATATAATTGGCTTGCTCGGTTTCTGTGCCATTGTCAGAAGATGAGTAATCTGGAGTGAACATATTTGCCTGAGTTGTGTCACACTGCATCACTACTTGTGCCTGCGTAGAACCAACAAAATTATCAAACTTTTTATTTAAAAGTTCTAGTTGGTTAGTAAGCATAGTGACAGCATCAATATTATAAAATCCTGCAGCTTTTTTTGGCTTTGTCCTCATGACTTGCCACTGATAGTTATTCAGTGACATCTCTTCAATAAATTCATAAACTGCTTCTGGTGTTTTGTTATTGATTGTTCCTCCTGCGGCTGCATCGATCATCTGTCTCGTCGATGGGTTCAAACCGTTGTGAAAGGTTTGAACTTGTAGCCACAAAGGTAAACCATGATGAGGGCATCTTCTCAAAAGATCTTTGTATCTCTCCCAAGCATCGTAAAGTGTTTCTAAATTCATCTGCACAAAAGAAGAGATATCATTTCGTAATTTAGTTGTTTTAGCTGGAGGAAAATATTTAAGTAAAAAATTTTCGGTCATCTGTTCCCATGTGGTGATTGAGCCTCGTGGTAAAGAATTTAACCACTGTTTGGCTTGGTTTCTCAAAGAGAATGGAAATAGCCTTAGACGAATGGCATCATCAGAAACACCATTAATTTTAAAGGTATCACAAAGTTCCAAAAAATTGGCTATGTGTGAATTTGGATCCTCATCCTGTAAACCATCAAACTACACCAATTGTTGTATCATCTGAATAGAGTTAGGCTTTAATTCAAAATTATTAGCAGCAATAGTAGGTCTAAGAATGCTAATTTGCGTACCAGCCAAACTAGGTTCAGCATAATCATACATAGTGCAAGGAGATTCTTCCTGATTTGCTGGTGACGTGACTATTGCGGGAGGTGGTGGAATGTTTTGATTTGCTTCCATCTTTTCTGTAGGTTCTGGCCTTTGTTCTTGATCTTGTTCTGGATATTGTAGGCTTCGTCTGATCTCTCTGCGAGTTCTGCGAACTGTTGCTTCTAAATCTTCGTCAAAAAGTAATGGTCTTGCTGGGTTGTTTCTAGTCATAAACTAGAAATACCTAGAAGGAAAAAGCAAAGAAAAATAGAATAAAATAAAAGAAAAGAAAAATAATAAAATAAAAATAAATAAAAACTGAAAATAGATCAATATAGTAATAGCTAAAGTAATAGAAATCGAGTTTTCTTAATATTTCAGTTCCCCAGCAACGGCGCCAAAAACTTGATATGCTCGCGATATTAAGTAATAAAATTTATAAAAACTGATCACACCAAAAACTAACTAATATCACGATCTTAAAGGCAAGCGCACCTATCGAACAGTAGTATAGTTTAGCGGCAAGACCGAGTTATCGTACCCAAGGGAACCAAAAGTACTAATACTTACTTCCTTTCTATTATCTAGCCTAAAAATAAAAGAGGGTTGATTGAAACTAATTCTAAAACTAACTAAAAGTGCACAAAAAGTAAATTGGGGAAAACTTTAGGGAAAAGCTGATTGATATGAGCAATACTTAAGGGAGAATCCACCTAGACTTCACTTGTTATTAATTTCTTGAACTAGATGATTTCTTTACTTGACTTGATCCGTAGCGATCCCTAACTTATGTTAATACCTCTTTCGAGGATAAGAACAATTAGGCCTAGGTCGTTAACTAAAGTTTCTTTATTAATTAACGCCCTAGGTTGCATTAATTCGATCTATGGATCCCCCTATTAGGTTTGACCCTAATCCGACAGATTTATGTCGCCCTATGTCTAGGGTTGCATGCAACTCCGCTTAATTATGGTAGATCTACTCTTAAAACAGGGACTTTTGCTCCTCTGCCTAAGCACATCAAGTTCTTGAAGTAATACCTAGGATTATTAAATCAAGAATGAAGAACACATAATTAAGAACAATTCAAGTATTTATCAAATAATTCAAGAATAAATAATAGCAAAATCTGTCTTAGGTTTCATCCCCCTCAAGTATTTGAGGGGTTTAGTTCATAGTAAAGAAAGAAAACATCTCAGAAGAATTAAGATAACAAAACATAAAGAACCTAAAAACCCTTGAAGGAATTTAGGGAGATCCTCTGTCTTGATGTAGAACTCCGGCTTCTGGGATGAATCAATCGGCTTCTTTTGGAGTAATCCCTTGCTTTCACTCCTTGTGTTGGTAGAATTATGGCACTCTTTCTTGAAAGAAAAGAGTATATCTTTAGAGTTGCCTCTTGGGGTCTTTATATAGAGTTTAGAATGGCTTTCTTAGCCCCTAAGTATCCAATTCCGAGTGAAATTCCTCTTCCTCACGACAGGGACACGCCCGTGTGCCACGCCCGTGTGCCACGACAAGAGGCCGTGTGAGAGTCTGTCGATGGAGGCACGGCCGTGTGGCCTAGCCGTGCTTGTCGGGGCTGGACCGTGTGATCTTCATGTGGCACAGCAGTGTGGTGATTCCTTGGGCCGTGTCGTTTTTCTATTTTGGCCCATTTTCCTCATTTTTGGTCCATTTTCTGTTCTTTTCTCTTCCTTATGCTCTCCTGAGTATAATATATGAAAAAGAAAGATTAAGAGCACCAATTCTCACAAAATTAATGATAATCCACCTAGAAATTAAGTTAAACATGGGGTAAAAATATGTATAATTTATCGTTTATCAGTTTTGATTGAGGTTGTTTTGTTTCTAGTGATCGCCAGCCGTAAACTGTGGGGATTAAGGCTTCCTTCCTATTAGTTTAATAGGAAATCAACTCAAAGTAACAGTAAGCGTTCATCGCTCAAAGAGCGAGTTTTTGAATTTGGAAGTTGTGATTAATCGTAAATAAAGACTAATTGTAGTGTTGATTCGATCAATATTTAGGTTCTGAAGCGTAGGAGTGCTAGCGCATAAAAAATAAGCTAGGTGTGTACCCGAAATCACAGAAAACGAGAATCAGCGAAAGCCGAAAAATAAAATTGTTGACGCCACACGGGCGTGTGGTCACCCGTGTGGTAGGCTGTGTGGCAGTACACGGCCGTGTGAATGATGAACCAGGCCGTGCGCGTGTGACACAGACACATAACATGACCGTGTGATGGCCGACAAGGCCATGTGCGAGACACGAGCTCAACCAATTGGGCCGTATGGGCCACACAGGCGTGTGGGCCCACACGTGTATAGCACACGGACATGTGGGATTTTGAGCCAGACCGTGTGGATCACACGGCCAAGGCCAATTTGGGTCGTATGGGCCACAAAGGTGTATGGGCCCATATGGCCAAGCCACATGGACGTGTGAGCCTATTTTTTGAAATAATCTGTAAGGTTGCACAGGTCGCCCAAGTCGACTGTTACTTTCCGTAGGGTCGGTAAGCATTACTTAGACCCCTAATTTTGTGTTCTGAATATGTGATGTATGATTTGAGCATGTTACTCTTAGCATGTGTATTTGAATGATTGTATGATCTGTTAAAATTGCATTATAGCATGCCATAGTTGTATGATGCACTGCATTGGGATGGGTTGTGAAAGATGAATGAAGTATTTGAAGGGCTTGAAAAGCCTGATAGTTGGTAGCTAAGCTGCATATTTCTGATATGTGCCACATTTCAGTACTATATGATGTGTAGGGATGGATGGGTGTTATATACCCTATTTGGTGTGCAGGGATAGGTCGGTCGATTTTATCCCCACATAGTGTGTAGGGTTGGACGGAGTTGGTGTGCAGGGTTGGTGGGTTGGACATTGCAAATCTGTTCTGTTTTGTATATTGTATCTGAGTGGGCTAAGGCCCTCATTTATATCTAATTATGATTCTGAATGGGCTAAGGCCCGAACTAATTTTGTAATGGGCTTCGACCCAGGATGTATGATATGACATCTGATATGTATGTCTGTATGTATGATTTCTGTGGGGGATTACACACTGAGTTTGCGAAAACTCACCCATTTCTGTTTAATCTGTACAGGTAATCCTTAGCAGTAAGCGGGACGATGCAATGAAGGACTCGACGGTGATCACTGCCACGTACTTTTTGGTTTAATTTGGGTTTTGAGCTATTGATTATGTTTTTATAAACCGCAACGCAACAAAGTACAATTTTCCTAAAATAAACTAAGATTTTCATGAATAAAAATGATTTCGAAAATTATTTGGTTTCAAAAGCTTCCACATAAAAGAAATATTTCAAAGAAAATCTATTAGTACACATTTTCCTGAACTAAACAAAAGACAATAATTGGAGCGGTTTTAATGTATCAATGCGTTTTCAAAAACACTCTCATGTGACATCGCCAAATTCGGGCATAACGTCCAGGCTGGGTTTGGGGTATCACAAACACAACCAAATGACATAGATCAAGTTTGGATGTGTAACATAGAAATTACATTCAATATGATCTACAATGTCTATTTCCAATTGGTCCTCCTTAATGAGATCAAACCTTACCAAAATCAGAGTGGGAATAAATCAAATAAACCAAATAAACCAAATAAACTTTTTTCTGCAGAAAATAAACTTAATATCTTTAAACTAAAACAACTAAAAATATGTCTATAACATAAAAGCATTTAAAAGTACAAACTCCCATTAAAACCAAATATCATTAAATGTTATTACACCCATATGATCAATGTGCTCATGAAAAACCTTGGGTGTAGTACCTTAGTAAGCAGATCTGCAATCATGGAGTGTTTCCTAATATGCTTTATAGACACCTAACAACTCTGAACTTTTACTTTAACAACCAGGAACTTAAAGTCTATATGTTTTGACTTTGATGTGCTCTTGTTGCTATTGAAATAAATGACTGCAATTTGTTTTCACAATTTGCACGTTAGTGACAAAATCTTGTATCCTATATTCCATCAAAATCGGAGTCTGTATACCTGATGATCTCTAACTGATTAGACCTCTGATATGTGAGCATGTAATCTTTTGTTCTCTGAAAATACCTTATAACCCTCATGGATGCTATTCAATGGTCCAAACCAAGATTGTTTAAAATATCTGCCTAATATCCCAACAGTGTACACAGTATTCCAATGTATACAAACCTGAACATACATTAGAATTCCTACTGTTAAAATTTAAAAAAAAAATCTTATGCATTTTTGTAATCTCAAAATCATTCTTAGGGCATTAATTGAGACTATACTTATTATTGACAAGTAGTATGCCATTAACATATAAAACCAAATATAGAACCTTACTCCCACTAAACTTACGGTATACAATTATTGACAAAATTCATCTCTAAACCAAATGAGATAATCATTTGGTAAATTGTAATACTATTAACGAGAAGTATGCTTAAACCCATAGATGAAGTTCTTTAATTTGCAAATCATTAACTCTGCATCATTAGACACAAAGTTTACTAGTTGCACCATATAAATGTATGATCAATGTTACCATCGAGACACTATTAACTTAATATTCATCTCATGTAGCTTAAGGTCAAATTATTCCACTAAAGCTATTATAACCCTTTCTCTAGTGGACCTTTTTAATGGAATTCATTCTTGAGGTTGTTGAGTTTGTTCTTCTGGAACAATTACTTCATCTTGAATAAGGAGTTGTTCAACATTGTCTTATTGAGGTTCAAGATTCACATCTTAATCAATAATAGGTATGAGAACCTAAACATTAACTTTATTTCTCCCTCCAAACTCAACATCTTAAAAGAATATTGCAATTCTTATCTAAAAAATATTCCTAATTGTGGGATCATAAAACTCATAGCCCTTAAATCGCTCAGAATTTCCTTAACCCTTAACTTTATAGACATCAAAGAAGTCAGAAGTGATGTCATTTCAACCTTATCATTTTTAGCAAAATGTTTCTCAATTTCGTCGAGGAAACCTTGACCTGAGTAATCTTTTCAGATTCTATGCCCCTAAAGGCTTCTAAAATGTTGTGCTTCATGATCATTAGACTCATGCAATTTGAACAATCCCACCTCTCAAAATCCCTTTTAACATAAGGGGTGTCTTCCGCAGTGAGAGGTGTGGGTTGTTCTTCCCTTAGTGCGATGCCTATGTTCATACAACCAAACACTATTAGTAAGTGCCTTTTTCATTCATTGAAATTAGTCTCGTTAAGCATTAGTATAGAATTTATATTAGCAGATATTGTGGCAGTCGAAGATGAATTAGCTGAATATAGAACAAAAATAAATAAAAATAAGCTCACATTAATATTCATAAGTAAACAATAAAATCAGGACAATGGCTAATCCCGTCTCAAGATACCAAACACAACATTAATATCAAGTCTTTGGACAGTAATATTAACAGCAAGCGGTACTCTTGTTGTAGCAATCAAACATTGACAATAAATTATGTCAAACAATGAATTAATCTTTGGACTAACTTATTTCTCACATAAAATACCTCATAATTGTTACACATTTATCACCACAGATGTTGTTGAAATTCTGTCAAATATTAACTTACCTTTGGGTCAATTAATTAACGCATGAATCACAAAAACATATAATCATCTTAATATTTCAAATAAACTAATCTACATAAAAGATGTAACAGCCCATTTTAGACCCTAATCGGAACGAGTGGTTTTGGGATCACTAAACCGAGTCGAAATATTATTTTTGTTGCTTTAATGTGTTTTACAGCATGATAGATTCATTGTGTGAAAGTTTCATATGGAAATTTTATCGTTTAAATAGTTAATTTGATAAAAAGGATTAAATCTCATAAAGCGATAAATAGGAGTTCTTTTGCATAAAGGGCTAAAATGACATTGGCTTTATATTTAGAAGTCCTTAAAATGAAATTTACCCTTATTATAATGCATGGACGGTAGTGGCCTTTAAATGCATGGTTTTTAAATAGTTTTATTAAGGTTATAAAAGGTATTTTATAATTATATGTTATAATGGTTTAATTAAAATACAAAATGGCTCTAATTTTCATTCTTCTCTTCCATCGATTCTTCAAACAAAACTAAGGTTTTAAAAGCTTTTTCATTCGGCCAAGGGTTTTAGCTCAATTAAGGTACGATTTTGATCTGTTTTTAATGATTTCTACGTTTTTGAGATCGTTGCTTTGTATACTATCTGACCCGTACCTCAATTTCTGAAATGGGTTGAGTTTTTAAAATATGCCATTGATGAATACATGGTTATTTTGATGATTTTTGATGAATTATTGAAGGTTATTTGGAAACATACAAGTTTTATAAAGTAATTTTTGATGAAAATGAGTTTTAAGGATTAAATTGAAAAAGGTAGAATTTTGTTGTTGGAATTGTAAATAAATGACATATATGTGCTTATATGAAGTATATGAATATTCGGTTATGATAAATTGAGGGTTCTATTGTGTAATTTGCTATTTTGTGAATTTAGGACTAAAGTGTTAAAGTATGAAAAGTTAAGGGCTAATTTGTAAATAGGCCAAATACATGTTCTTAGACTAAATTGAATGTGTATTTAATATAGATAAAGACAATCAAATCCCGGAACTTGATCAGGGAAAAAGAAAGGTAGACGAGTAGACATCGAGAAATCGAGGTAAGTTCGTATAATTAAAATTGAATTTGTATATGTTTATAACTATTGCTTAATTGTCAAGTGGATGTATGAGATTATTGGATTGAATTGCATATTGGTTATACATATATGAAATAACATGGAAATGTTTAAAGATTACAAATACGATCTGAGTACCGAGTCCTGTTTGAACCGTAGAAAGTCGTAGGATATGAGTGACATGTCACTAGGGCTACAGGGTGGTTCGAGCTCCTGTATTTGTTGCGGACTCACCACAGCTCATGAGCTATATGTTCATCATTCGAGATTACATGTTCAGTCTTCGGACTTACCATTCAGCCTACGGGCTTACCGATCATCCTTCGGGATTATATGTTTAGCCTTCAGGCTTACCGTTTCAGGCTCGAAAGAGCATATATGATGCATTGACGGATTACAGGTTATACGTATATACACTGTGTGTGTATCACCCGAGTATCCCTTGATGTTCTTAAAGGTTCAACAGATATATGTATTACATGTTATATGAGATTTACATGGATCATATGAACTGATTTACATGAATTACATGTTATAAGTATTGAAGTTATGCTTATGATACATGAATGTTGTATCTTATACATGAATGGTTATGAAATTACACAGACTAACAAGTGTATGCTTGTGAAATAGGCAACATGAGTATATGAATTGAATTGGCATTGTTTATGCTTATCTCTAATGTTCGGTAAGTTTAATTCTACGTTATACGAGCTTACTAAGCTTTTAAAGCTTACTCCATTTACTTTTTCTCTTGTTTTATAGATTCGGAAACTAGCTCGATTTTCAAACGAGTCGGAGACTTGTTATCACACTATCCATCAAGTTTTTGGTACTTTTGAATCTTTGTAAATGAGATGGTCATGGCATGTATAAGCTAGTTGCTAAGTTAATGATTATGGTATGTTTTGGTACTAATTCAAGCTATGAGATATGGCTTGCTCTGTAAATGTTTAATCTATTTTGAATGCCATATATGATGTGATCTTTATGGTAAAGTATATGATGAATATGTGAGAGTAATGATATGAATTAGCATGAATGGTTGATAGAAATGGTAAGTGTTGTGATGTGGTTTAATTAGCATTATGAGCTATGGAGTTGTGGAATGTTTTGGTATAAAATGGTATGTATTTGGCATATGTTTAAGTGGTGTTAAATGGTTGTAAATTGTGTATGAGATATTGTGGTTTCATGCTTGTAGGAATTGACCCATTTTGGGTGGCTAGAATGGCTTAAACCAAGCCTACCTTGTGCCACACGGGCAGAGCACACAGGCGTGTGACTCAGCCGTGTAACCCCTGCACCTTAAAGGTTTTAGATAATTTTGCACACGGTCTAGACACGGGCGTGTCTGGTAGCCCTGTGGTACATAGCAGTGTTGTGCACGGGCTAGACACACGGGCGTGTCTGGTAGCCGTGTGAGGTTGGGCAGTGTCAACCACGGGCTGAGTGTTGGGGGCGTGTTTAGTAGGGCACGACCGTGTTGGTGTGCACGGGCTAGGGACACGACCGTGTGTCCCTAACTTGAAAATTTTCTCAATGTTTTCCTTATTTTTCATATATTTTCAATTTGAGCCTAAATGAATGTATGTATCTTTATATGAGCTTTAAAGCGTGATTGGATGAGTGATTGTAGAACTATGTTGTTGAATGTAAAGTTCAAAATTTTACTATTCTGATCTGAGTTACAAGTCCGGTAATGCCCCTTACCTATTCTAGCGATGGTTACGGGATAGGGGTGTTACAAAAGAGGTCACTTTGGCGGTATTTTGTTTCAACTAATTTATTTAAAATATTAGACATCCTTAATTCAAAGCCAAAATCTGAATTTATTTGTTTCAAAATATTTACCTTAATTTCATCTTTCAATCAAATTAAAAGATAATCATATATATTTATATAATTTTCCAAAACAACATGAATTAAACCAATCAAAGCATGCATGTACTATATATTTATATAAACGAAACATATATATATATATATATATGAATCAATTTCTATAATTTTTTTAAATGCCTTATATGATTTAAAAATATTAATAATAATAACCACATGTTTTGCAAATATATATGCATATATACATACAGCAAATCGAAGCATAAATTAAAACAAAACATGACTAATACATAAAGCAAAAGCACCAACTTTAACCTTCATGCAACTGACGAATTAAAATATAGATCGCTCAATCACCGAAATCACCTAAATTAAAAAAAATTAAAACAATACCCTAAAACTTTTAATATGAATTCAAGATAATTAAGATCTAAAAAAAAATTTAATATAAATCTTCAAAGATTAACATATATATCTGCAATATAAAACCCATGAAATTTCATGAATCAATCATTCAGATGAAGAGCCTTAATCAATTTCCAATGATTCGAAATGACGAGGCTCAGATGCCACTTGTTAAATTTATAAAATAAATCTGAAATAAAACTTAATAAACCAAGATCTATCATGTCAAATCATCAAGAATAAATCAAGAATAAAACTAGATGCGGAAGCGTACCTAAATCCATGAATTCCTTGAAGTTTTACCGGATCTTGGAGATTTAATCTTCTAAATTAGCACACAAGAAATTCAAAGAATATCTGCTCTCTCTTTCCAAATGATGACATATTAAAAAAGATATCTTGTATATAATTTGGGGACTATAACCCTAATATTTATAACATTGGCATATTAGTTCTAATCAAATTCTAATTAGCCCATACTTTATTTAATAATTAAAGCTCAATAAAATTCTAATCAAATTAGATCACTTTTAATTTGGGCTAACCTATCATGATAGTAAATAATAACATGTAGTTACTTTATTATATATATATATATGTGTGTGTGTGCATATTTTTCAACAATTTCACGTTAATAAAAAATATAAAATTATGAAATTTCAAGTTTAAAATGAATTTTTTCCAAATTGGTTTGAGTCTTGACATTATTTGTCTATATTCATTTTAAGCATGATTTTTTAAAGTAAAAAAAAAAGTTAAAAGTATATAATTAAATTTTATTGAAATGATTCTTTAAAAAAAAAATTTCTTTTTCTCACAAGTGAATCCTATTTTTTAATAAGTTTTTGGTTGTGGTTTTTTTTTAATCTAATTTTCTAATATTGGCATTGATATTTGATATACAATCAACTCTCTCTACAACAATTTTATTTTATCTATCAAAATTTTGGATGTTATAGAGATGTGGTTGTTATATACTAATAATAGCATTTGAGATTCATATTATATTTGTTTTTTTTTAGATTAAAAACTATAATATATTAATAATATTAATAATTAGCAAGGTTTAGGTTATAAAATTTACAATTGTAATTTCATTTATTAAATTTAATAAAATATTATTAATATATTTTATATAAAAATAAACATTTTATTAAAATAATATCTAAATTAAAATTCATTATTTTTATTTTCACTTAAGAATAAAATTAATTTTATTAAAATTTGAGACAAGAGGATTTTATAGAGAACTAATTTAGTAAAGGATGTGTAGCATTTCTTACCTAGAATGAACTGATTGTCATGAGCAGGAGATGTCACATTTGGGCACTAAAACTAACTTAATTTGAGCATCAATTTCAAGGCTTTGCTTTAACTTAAATAGACTCTTTTAAAGTTATTCAAGTCATTTCTAATCTTATTTTAAATTTTGGATTACAAACGGGGATTATTCAGGGCTTAATCGAGTCAAAACATGGTCAATGTCACGACACAGGAAATGGGTGTCGCGACACTAGACTGATGGCACGACACTAAACTTCTGATGTCAAGACATCGCGAACAAATTACTCTTATGACTCCAATGTCGCGACACTGAAGGTTCGATGTCGCAACACCAAAGATAGATTACTCTATTGACTTTAATGTTGCGACACTGAAGGTCAAATGTTGTGACACTAGAGATAGATTGCCCAAAATATATCAGCAACATCTAAAATCAAGTTTAAAATAACATCCAGCATTCCATAATACATCTAAACATTTTTAAGACTCAAAATATGTCAAATTATCATTCAAAAACTTCTTATAACACATGCGTATATCCATCTAATAAAGATTATCCCAAGGTACAAAATGACATTAGGCATGCATGACGTAGCTTTGGAACTACTTAGTTACTTTACAACAAAAATTAATATGGTTCTAATCCTACGTACATGCCACTCTATTACCACTATTTAAATTCCATACTCTTCAATCATTGTTTGATGATGAGATAAGGATAAGGATGGCCGCTTCAAAATTTGTCTTAAAACGATCTTTATCTACATGTTCAAAACAACGCGTTAAGCTTGTGAAAGCTTATGAAGTACTCAAGAATTCATATCTTACCTTTGAATTCAATTATCTAATTCTATGAAATAATAAATAACTATTATTAACATGATTACAATAAATAAACCAAAGATAAAGTACATAGTAACAACAAGGTTAGTTGACACAATTTCACTTACCATACTTTCATCATTCGCTTATCTCTTATATAACATTCGCGTTGCCCCTTGTAGACTTGAGTGAATAAGAAGGATATGCAGAATGCAATTACAGGGCACGTAAGTACTAGATTATCATGAACATGACATATTGTAATCTGATACATCAAATTAGGCTCTCCAATACACTGGAGGAGATTATTCTCAAGCAATTTAAGTGTCTTGTATATGTTTTTGTCGATTTTTAGATTTAAGTAGTCATAAAAGTTTTTACTTAGTTTTACACCCTTTTAGGACCTAAATTGGCCAAACGTGCCATAGGGAATCTAACAATGTGATTGAGTTGGTTTAAGGAGATGATAAGGGCTCAAACTCAAAAAGAGCGACATCCAGACTGGTATCGGGACATCGATCCCATGAAAGTTGTGATATCTCTGAATGTGCTGAAGTGAAGAAATTAAGTCCAATTGTAATGACTCGAAAGTTAGTGGTGTCAAAATATATAGTTTTGGGACCTTGTTTCCATAAACTGAGATATTTATGAAGTTATAGTATAAGGGAATTGAATTTTGGAAAGGTAATTTTATGGAATTAGTGATTAATTAAGGAATAAGGAGTAAATTGTAAAAGTAGTGAAAGTTCAATCACAAAGGTTTTTAATTAGAAAATCAACTAAGGCCTAAAATGGTAATTTTACTACTTTGGAAATGATAGTGGACGGTAGCTAACTAAGGTATAAAATATATATATGTTATAAAAATTATAATTAAATTAATTATAAAATAAAACACTTATAATATTATCAAGCTAGTGAAAAGAAAAAGAAAACTCATTTTCTTTTTGTCTTCATCTAGGTTAAAGCTAGTAGGAGAAGAAGAGAAGTTACCTCATTGAGGGTTTTTAATTTCAACATCAAATTGGTTAGTGAAATTTAGTCACTTATTGTAATTTTTATGTTTTTTTAGATCATGGGAGTTTAATCTAGTTAGCTCATGTATCAATTTGTAAAACTGTTAAAATTTTATAAAATTATCATTGCTGCTTTCTTGAAGTTTTAAGTGTTAAATTGATATATTTTAAGCTTTGGGTGAAAATGGACTAAATTGTGAAATTAATTGATAGTTTAGTACATTAGGGACCAAATTGAATAAATTGTAAAATTTTCCATAGAAATCAGAAATAGGAGGTCCCTAATGGATTATAGTGAAATTGGAACTGTAACAGCCCGTTTTCAATAAAATAGGAACAATGGTTTCGGGACCACAAATTTGAAGTCGAAAAAATTTATTTTTATTATTATATAGTCTACAGTATGATAAAATACCGTATAAAAATTTTGTTAAGAAATTTTACTATTTACATGCCTAATTTGATGAAAATGACTAAATTGCATAAAGTACAAAGGTTATGTTCTAATAGCTAAAGGTATTAAATAGCTATAGAATTTTAAATTAAAGGTCCTTATATAGTAAATAGGTTATTAAAGTGCTTAGTGGTTAAGCATGAGTAGTCATCATTATTAAGGTTAATTTTGGAAATTAATGATTAAAGTTATAATAAATAAAATAAAATAAACTATTATCACCATCTTCCACCAAAAAAAGAAACCAAGCCATGGAAGCTTGAAATATTAGCAAGCTTATTTTGCTCAATTAGGTTTTTGTCCCATTTTTTAATGATTTTTATGTTTCCGAGATCGTGGTAGCTTAATCTAGCTAACTTGGGGATTAATATGCAAAATTGTTAAAGTATTAGGGTTTTTCTATTAATGAACATACTTGAGTTTTGAAGTTTGATGATAGAAAATGAATGGTTGTTGTTAGATAACAACTTTTGTAAAGAGAATTTTGATAAAAATATCAATTAGGGATTAAATTAAAAAAGATGACAAATTTATGGTAAAGATTGTGAAATTGTGAAATTGTGAAATTGTGAATTATGTGGGTTGCTATTAATATGTATAAAAATTGACTAGGCTTGAGTAAGGATTACATTGTATGAATTTCATTTTCCGAGCCTAAGGACTAAATTGCAATGAATTAAAAGTATAGGGTTAAAATAACAATTTTGCCAAAAAGTGTATTGGACTAAATTGAATATGAATTATATTGAATTGAGTTAAATTCATTCGTATAGATCCAGTTAGACCTAGTACGAAGTTAGACCAAGGCAAAGGAAAAATATCAGATTAGTCGCATTCGTATCTACGTAAATTCGTTGAGGTAAGTTCGTGTAATTAAATTGAGTATTTGTATGTTTTAATTAAATCATATGTATGTGATTTGTATAATTGGCATGTATAAATACTGATCGCATGTAACGTTCCGAATTTTGGGCCTAGATGAGTTGGGCTTTGGGCTTTGGGCTTTGGGTTTCATAAATTTTTTTTTTTTTTGAGTAAGCAAGAAAATGACAAATGACATGTTGGCTTTAAGGGTTTAATAAATTTAGAGTGTCTAGGGGTGTTAGAGAAGTTCTGGGTTCGAACTTTGAGGTGAAGGAATTTTAATTTAATAATTAAAGGAACCTTGATGGCAAGTAGCTTGGCTTTTAAATAAATGGAGATAAAATAAGACACAAGCAATATTGTGGTGTAGTGGATAAGTGACGCCACTTAGGATGCAGGGAAGTGGCGTTAGTGGCAAGCAAGAGGATCCTAGGTTCGAGTGCTGGCTTGGTATTTTTAGGAATTTTATTTTTGCCTTCTAGATGGTTGGTAGTGGCGTGGAACTGGACTCTAAGAGAAGTGATGAGAAGAGAAATTTTTGGAAGGGATTGAGGAGCTTATCATGGAGAAAAGTTAGGAGATGGGATAGAAGAAGTGGTGGAGCCGAATTGGCAATTAAGGGAAGGCAATTTCGGCTAGTATATATATATAAGTGTCGATTTTGGGGTTCTAAGCTAATGACAAATTCTTTCTTCTTATTTTGTCGAAAACTACTTTTCTCTCCAAGTACCCAAAAGCCGAAAAACCCTTATTTTTTCCGTTTAAGTTTGTGCCGATTCCTTCCCTTCATTTCTCATTAAACTTTTCTCTCTCTTGCTCCTAGTTCACATTCTCTAAGCCGAATACTTTATTGGCCGAACCTTCTCCATGCCGCACTACTCCTCTTTTGGGTTGATTGCTTCTTAGGTAAGTGTTCTTGATCTTAGTTGGTCGAATGGTCATATTTAAAGGAAGGGGGACTTATGTTGGATACAAGTCATCTGTTATTCTAGTTTTAATAGTTAAGATTGGTGCAGATCTAAGAGTTTATCGTGGTTAATGATTAAAGAAGGGGCTGTTATAACTTGTCGCGCAAGGGAAGGTGAAAGGTGAGGTTTCGATTTTGGTAAAGATATGTATTAAGCATGCGATTAATTGAAGGGTGATATCGATTATAGGTTCGGGGCTAAGGAAATCGCAGCACGCTTTATTTCCAGGTGTGTACAATACACTACACACACAATAGATTGGTAAATCCCGAAATGCCGAAAAGCCAAAATGCTGAAAAGCCAAAAATTTGGCTACGGTAGTCCTGCGAGTGTGCGAACACTCGTACGAGGGTATTCGATATGTTAACAGAGGCCCCATGAGTGATCTTATGGACTTAGGTCACATTTTGGCTAACCGGGCCAGAATGGGCCAAATGGGCCGACGGGCTTGTGGGCCCAAGCTAGCAAAAATTGATATGTTGATAATAAGTGATGAGTTGACAAAGTTTGTTGAATTTTTTGGGACGGATTGGGCCTGATGGGCTGTATAATTGTGATTGGGCCCCAAAGGGCCATATAAAAGCGATTGGACCTGATGGGCTATGTGAATGAATGAAAGCATGCAGACATACATAGTAGGTTTTATAATGAACTTTTAGGCCTAGTTTCTAATGAATCCCCAAGCGCATAACACTTAATTAATTTGTCAAGCACGTCTGTGGAAAAGTCGTAAGGTTAGAGTGTGGCAATGAGCATATGCATGTCTAGGATTGGATCTAGGGAGAGCTTGGTACTTAAGCGATCTTAATGACCCACCTCCTCTTCTCTAGAATCCTACCTGGTGCATAGTATCTGTTCACTCTAGCCAAGGAGGACTTGTTGACGGGCCAAAGTTCGTAATTAAGACCCATACGTTAGTAAATTACTGGAATACCCCTGTAGGATAGAATTACAGAAATACCCCTATAGGGTAGAATTACTGAAATACCCCTGTAGGGTAAAATTACTGAAATACCACTGTAGGGTAGAATTACTGAAATACCCCTATGTGTTATAAGTATGACTTATGTATACCATATGCTATATGTTGCACTCATGTGTTATGATATTGCATCTGGGTGGGAATTATATTGGAGGAAGTGTTATATGAGGATGGCATGGTCACTTGACGACAATGGATCCAACTAATGCTTTTAAGCCTAATATATGATCAGCAGCTTTGCTGCAACGTTAGGTAGTACCGCAACCGGCGCTACCATTGATGTGTATCAGATGGGTAGGTCGATATAGTTATCCCCACAGGATGTGTTTCGATTGGACGGAGATGATGTGTATCAGCTGGATGGGGTGGGCATTACATTATTTCATACATAATTGTTCTAGATTTTGTGCTACTGTTGTATTGGGCTCAGACCCAAGATGACTTGTGTTGCATGATATGTATATTGTTGCTGAGGGTTGTACACACTGAGTTTCGAAACTCACTCTCTCTTTTATTTTTCTCAAGAAATCCTCAGTAGGCAGCTCGATGGATGGTGGAACTCAGAGGTGGCCAGCTAGCAAGACGACTAAACTTGGGTTTCTTTATGATTTATAGTATTTCTAATTATTTTAATTTGGATTGTAATAAGGTCTTTCCTCTAATTATCATTTCAAAATTTAGACTATCACTTTTATTATTATGTTTATTATTTTGGAAACATTGGCTTATTTCTTTCTAAAGCTATATATCAAGTTTCTCAAAAATCATCTATTGTTTTTAAATTGAGCTTCCGCTGTTAAAGGGAATTTTTCCGAAATAACTTTTAACTTATAACAAAAAGATAGCTTTTAAGTACATCTCGTTTTGAAAACAAATACGAATTGGGATTTTACTTTAATTTCTTTTAGAAGGGTTTTCAATGAAAACAAGGTTTTCGCAAAAACACTTCAATGTGACACGCTGGATTCGGGCCTAACTTCTAGGCCAGATTTGGGGTGTTGCATTTAGTAGTATCAGATCCAAGTTGCAAAGCTTGGAATGTTAAGTGGGCCTTATTATTTGGGTTTAAAAACGATTTTTGATTGGATCAAAATGTTTTGGAAAAAAATTCTTGCTATGTGGCACACCGAGTCTCCGACGTCGAACCAAGTAATTTCTCTTACTACTAAGCTCGTTTAACTTGATATACTATAGATAGTTAGTGGCCTACTTTAGATGATTATACTGAGACTTTTGGTTAGAGTGAAACTGAAGCCCGTAGGAACCTGAAACTGTAGAGGATTTACGAAAACAACCTTTTTACTTAATACTTTCATAAAACATCGGTTTAATTACTGAAACTGACTAAAACTGACTAAAATTCCTAATTCAGATAATACGAGAATCAATGATGAGCCCTAGAAAAGGTGTAAGAGGCCGCGGTAAAGGTCGTGTTAGGGCAGGGTCATCAACATTGGGCCACACATCTGCTGAGGAGGCACTAACTTCACCAGAGCATGAGATGGTCCAGGAGACAGAGGTCAGAGTAAGCCCACCAACTTTGGGTAGCGGTAACCCGGAACTCGGTACTGATGTGCTGACTCAACTAGTGACGAAGGTACTAGAGGAGGTTAAAGAAATTGGTGAAACAGTCCAGGTTAGGTGCATCGACTGTAAGAAAAAAAGAGATCACAGTTCTCTAGGGCTGCAATCTCGTTCTGTGAAACATGTTAAGGTACATCCAAACTTTCTGGCTTGCGAATATTGCAGAAAGCGTCATACGGACGAATGCTAGAGGAAGTCAAGAACGTGTCTCAGATGCGGGTCTGAGGAGCATCGGGCTCGGGATTGTTCAATCACCATTAAGTCAGGTATGTTTTGTGTGGATGCGATGTTTCGTGGGCTAGATTACCACACGAGCAATCGCACGCCTATGTGGCCTCATACGTCATATTTTTAGGCTTTTTGTCATTTTACAGTTAAGACAATGTGATTACACACATGTTTACGAAACGCACACACGGTCTTTTGAACACTCCAAACCTAAGTACATTTGTAAATAATTGATTAGTCGCATGCCAACCGAAACTAAAACAACATTAATTCACATACTCAGTCACTTAATTCACAACCTCCTACCTTGCTTGAATCACTGAGGTCCTACACACCTTAACTGTAAAAAAGAACAACCACCTGCCCCATTGTTACAACCTGCATACCAGCCGAAGTCTTATCAACCATTATTCAGAAAAATTAATTGAACTAAACTGAACAAAGGGTAAGCACATACTCAACACAACCCAATAACTCTATACCAATACGCTTACCGACCATGTAAAGAAGGGAACTAATCAATATTCGGCAATGAGTAAAAGAAATAGAAGGGTGAAAACAGAAGGACTCGGCCAAGAGAAACCATTGAGAGAAACGCTTGTTGATAAACGATAAATTATGCATTTTTTACCTCATGCTTAACCTAATTTCTAGATGAATTATCATTAAATTTGTGGAAATTGGTGCTCTTAATCCCTTTATTTCATGTTTTATACTCAGGTGAGCATAGGGAAATGAAAAAAACGAGAAACGGGACAAAAACGGAGAAAATGGGTCAAAGTATGACAACAACACGGTCTGGAGGTTTGCCACAAGGCCGTGCCACCTTAGGCTCGAACACGGCCCAGCCCCGACGAACACAGCCAGACCACATAGTTGTGCCACCTTAACAGGCCCCAGCACGGCCTGGGCCTTGATCCACATAGGAGTGGAACACGGGTATGTCCCTGTTGTGAGGAAGTTTAATTTCACTCGGAAAAAGTTACTTAGGGGCTAAGAAAGCCATTCTAAACTCTATATAAATACCCTAGAAGGCAACTTCAAGGGGACACATTATTTTCCCGCCAAGACGGGGAGTTAAAGGCAGGGAATTACTCGAAGGAAAGTCGATTGATCCATCTCAGAAGCCGAATTCTGCTTAAAGACTAAAGATCTCCCTTCAATTACCTCTAGGGGTTTTGGGGTTCTTTATGTTTTGTTATTTTATTTCTTCTGAGATGTTTTCTTTTATAATTATGAACTAAATCCCCCAAATATTTGAGGGGGATGAAACCTAAGACAGATCTTGTTATTATTTTCTTTTGAATTATATGATAAATATTTGATTTGTTCTTAATTGTGTTTTTAACTCTTAAATTGATATTTTCAGGATATTGATTTAAGTCGAATGTGCTTATGTAGAGGAGCAAAAGTCCCTGCATAGGAGTAGATCCAACACAATTAAGCGGAGTTGATTGCAATCCTAGAGATAGGACGACGAAAATCTGCCGGATTAGGGTCAAACCTAATAAGGAAATCCATAGATCAAGTTAATGCGACTCTAGGGATTTTAATTAGAAAGAGATTTCAATTAATCAACCTAGGGTTAGTTGTTTTTAGTCTCGAGAGAGATATTAACATAAGTTAGAGATTTCTACGGATCAAGTCAAGTGAATAAATCGTCTAGTTCAAGAGTTGATAACAAGTGAAGTCTAGGTGATTCTCCCTTGAGTATTGTCCAAGTTAATCGATTCTCCTACCCCAATTCACTTTTTGTGCATTCTTAGCTTAGTCTAATAATTAGTTTAGTTTAATAAAAATCCCCTTTTATTTCTAGGTTAGATAATAGAAAGAAAGTTAGTACTAGTACTTTTAGTTCCCTTGGGTATGATATCTCGGTCTTGCCACTAAGCTATACTACTGTTCGATAGGTGCGCTTGCCTTAAATCGTGATAATAGTTAGTTTCTGGTGTGATCATTTATTATAAATTTTATTACTTCATATTACGAATATCACTTGTCTACAACACAGCAAGGGTAGAAGAACCTAAACCCGTAATCGGCACAAAAGAAGGAAGAGATGTTTTGTTATACAAGAGGCCAAAATCAAAAGGAATAATGATCTCAACCGAACACCCTCTCTACAAAAATTTAGCAAAAGAGGAAGGGCAAAAAGAAAGACAGACTCCCAAGTAGAGAACCAAAAAGAAATAAACCCAATTTGCAAAAGAGAGCACAAGACGAAGAGAAACAAAGAAATACAAAAAAAATCACTAAAGTAAATTCGACTACGAGGGAAAAGTTTTCAGAAAAAAAGAAAATAAAAAGAAGCTAAAGCCTAAATTTTGAGTAGCCACACTTCCAATTTGGCACAACTCTCCACTAAACTCAAACTCTTTCTTTTTCTCCCCAAAATCTTTAACCGATAACTCACTTATCCCCAATCCCCCATAACCAAAAATCGCCTTAAAATCCTCTCAAATATTCACTATTATCCCCTCAACAACCAAAACTAACAATCAGTCAAACTCTTTAGTATTTTGGCTGGATTAAAATACTAACACGGCACAAGAAACAAAATAAAACACTCCACTGTGCTCACCAGGATTTGAACCTCAGTCCTCAAGCACACTCTACACCCCACTTACCAATTGACCACTATGCTCCTTGTGTCATGGTTTATCCAAATTTAATTATAGGCCTATTGGCCCAAAGCTAGGGGTTTACCTAAATAAAAACAAAATTTTGCCCAAGCTACAGATTGAACCCAAGACTTCTCAGACATTCCCAAAGCACAAAACCACTGAACCAGACAGTCAGTTATGTTGCTTTCTTACTCGACTAAAAATTTATGTGCAGCCTCCTAACTGTTCCTTGCTTGAGGCCCAATACTTCTAGGCCCAAATTCAGGGCGTTACAATGTTAGTCCCGATTTTAGGGACTAAATTGAATAAATTAAAAAATATGTGTGACTTTGTAATTAATTTCATACACTGAACTAGAAAGTAATTTCATACATTGTGAATTGAGCTAGAAATTAATTTCATACATTCTTGAATTATTAATTGTAGCTAAAGGCGACTTGGGAACATCAAAAGAAAAAGGAAAAGCGACGACTGGCGACGAGTAGTTGAAGTTTTTGGTAAGTGTTTCTACGATTTAACACTTATTTAAATTTTATATTTTGTGATATTAAATATCGTACATTGTTGTAGTCGAATGGTAAGGGTGAATTGAATTGAATAAGATTAATTGAAGTTGAATATTGAGATAAGACACATGAATAAATTAGTAACTATGGAATTTATTTATATTTGGTAATCCATATGAAATTGAATTGAAGAATATTGAGTTATATAAAAAGAAATATGAAAGTGGTTGACTTGTGGCCATACAAAACATGACAAAGACAATCGATGAGTCATTGGGCTAGATTTGATAAACCATCATTGTTAGGTAATTCGGGGTGGCAGGTCATCATTTCCAGGCAACCCGAGATGAAAAAACTGAAAAACTATCATTTTCGGGAAATCCAGGGTGGTAGATCATCATTACCGGACAATCTGGGATAACATAAATAAGCTGAGAAACCATTATTATCGAGCAATTTAGGGTGGAAAATCATCGTTGTCGGACAACCTGGGATAACATAAATGAACTGAGAAACCATATTTGCCAAGCAATTCGGGGTGGTAGGTCATTATTGCCAGGAAATCTAGGATGTTAGTTTGGAATGAGATGAAAAATAGGGTTACGAACTTTAAATTTCATTGGTAGGATAACACGAGAGATATCTCTATGTAGGGAAAATGCATGACCAATGATAAATTCATGTTTGAAATTTAAATGACATGAATTATAGATATCAATTCAAGTGTATTTGGATTATGTCGTTTTCTTATACTATCCCGTTTTAAAGGAATACGTTGAATTACCTATTCATCGTGTAACTCATTTTATGCATGCAAGTTAAGTTCATTGCTACGTTTCGATTTCCACTTCAGCATCCAGCCAAGATCCCAAACTCTCTAAAGTTTGCCCTCCTTTTAGCTATATAATTTGGCATATACCTAGGGATGTCATTTTGAGATTTTGGGTTGTTAGTGTTGGTTTGAATTTGTTAATATATACCTTAGTGAATGGTTAACGTCTAGTTAGGTAGAATATACATATTTTGCAATCCATGTTGTGGTTAGATTTTGGATGATGTTGAATGTATGTAAAATTGAGTTTGGTAGGAAGATGTAGGTGAAATGGTGAATGTTTAATGTTGATAGTATGTTTGACATGGAATTGAATGTGTATACCTTATGAAATGGCATGTGGCATGTTTTGTTTGTGAAATGGTGCTAACTTATAGCATATTGGTTAGGTTGTTATTTGGATTTGTTAAGTGAATGTTGCAATGTATATTTTAGCATAAAAGTTCAATGTATGAATAGATAAAAATTATGTGATTTATCTGGTATGATATGCACGTGTATAAGTGTTGTATTTATGGAAATTGCTGATTGTGGAATGGTTGAATTGTGGCTTTCAGTATGTTTTGAATTTCGATAATAGCGGTAACATTTTGTAGCTTAGTCCGACGATCAAATTAAGCGATTGGTGTTATTCCAACTCCAGTGGTATTTAGACATCGGGGAGTAGGTATCGGGACACTGAGACCCCAAGACCCCAATTTAGCTACTATTTTGGGTATTGTGACACCTAGCCACTACTTGACAAGGAGAAATTTTACAACATGGGTAGTTTTTATCCAACACTAACCCCAATCAAATTACAACATTTAAAGGCATTTTGGTCCAAATTTTTGAATTGTAATAAGATGTTAAAAGCCATTTTTGGCTATTATCTTTACTTTTCTTTCATCTTTTTGGCTTTCTAGTTATCTTCTTCATATTTCTAGGATTTAGTTTCAAAATTTTATAGTTTTTAGTTGTGTTAGTTGGCAGTTAGTCAGTTTTTATTGTAGCTTGGTCTTAATTGTTATTTAGTACTCAAAATTGTCTTTTTAGTTTCATTTTAATCCATATAATTTAATATAGCTTAATTCTATTTCCTCTTTCTTAGTTAAAAATATGAGCTTTCAAGATATTTTGCATGTCCATTGTTACCACATTCATTCTCTTCAAGCAACCATCAAGAAATTAATAAGCTTTCTTCAACCATATTTCTTGTGCTTATTTTAATGTATGTTGTGAATATATGCGATATTTTTGCTTGTATGGAAATCATAATCAGTAACTAAGTCTATGGTAATTGGTTGATGGAAATGTTGTTTGGTTAGTTTTTGGTACAGAAACTAAATTGTAAAAACTAGACTAAATCGTAAAATTTGGACTAAATTGAATAAACTTTAAAACTTAGAATTGATGCCTCTAGGGGAAAACATAGATAAGTGAGACCGAGAGAAGATCCAATTAAGCACCAATTTGGTTGTCCCAAGTTAGTTTGGTGAGGTCGAGAGATAAACCGAACTAAACCATCTAAAATGGAGCCAATTAGAAGTTTAGCCTTTTTAGATCCCTAATCAAAAGACTAATTAGCAACATGGAAATCAACCAACCGCTATTGTTTATTGAATTGTTATTTGCTTAGTTTTTTTCTATTTTACAATTTGGTCCTTTTTTAGTGTTCAACTAGGGTAATTAACTCTCAATTATGATTTGTCGTAATATAAGATTTAGCGAGTAATTAGCTAAACTTCTTGGTTGCATGCTTATTGCTTAGGAATCACTTAGTTCCTAAACTCTCTTGGGTTGACCCTTGGAATACTCAGGTGTTTCAATGTAACATTATAGATATTACAACTCGACCTATCACACTTGCAATACACCGCCATATTATAATTGTTTTTTGTTGATTCATAGCCCTGGTGCACATACATTAGGGCGCAGTCAGAACACTAATAGTGTTAGAACATGAGCACCGAAGTACTAAACTCATGAGCATGCTAAGGAATTCCTAATGGTATACCATCTATATCTCGCAAGTTCAAAACTTGTCTAAAAGGGCTTAACGTTCTTATAAAATCAATATTCATCACAAGCACAATTAAGTTTCATAATTTCATAGTCTCACATAACTTTTCAACATTTTACAATTTAGTCTTTTTCTCTACACATTTAATCATCTCAACAATAATCTTAATCATTTACTACTTTCTTGAATTATTCACACATTTATTAACTTACATATACTTAATTCATGACCTTAACATGTTCTTTATTTTATAATTTTAATAAAATGTAATTAGGTAAAAAAGAATTCTAAAGTACTTATAAATTTTAATTAGACTATACTTCCTTCAAGTTTTATCCACTTTTTTCCCTTTGTGTACTCTTCTTCCATCTTCTTCCTTGCCTTTCTCTTCATTTCATATCAATTTCATAAAATATGAAAAATCAATACACTTTATTCATATCATGTTCATGCTCAAATATTTGAAATAAACATGATACTATCGATAAATCATGAAAATCTTACCTTGGATCTTTAGTTTCTCACATTATCTAGACTCTCTCTCCCCAAGCATGAACACTTACTTCTAACTTGAAATCTAAGCTTGCTAGGTTGTGGGTAACTTATGTCTATTAAAGGTTTCCATGAAATTTTGATAGATTCTAGCTTGGAGGGGTTTTTATTGATGATAAAGATCAAATTGTAAGAAAAAAAAAACTTTTTTTCTCCAACAATGGTGGCTGACATGAGAAAGATGATGAAAAGAAAGATGAAGAAGTCTCTACATCTTTTCCATCATAAGATCTATCTATTTTAATAATAATTTAATACATTATAAATAAAATATTATAACTTAATAATAAAAATCTATTAATCATCCTTATCCACTTAGTCTTGGTAAAAATTGTTCTCCCTATCCTCAAACATTTCACCATTAATTCAATTTAATCATTTTATACTTTAAATTTCTCACACTGACTCCAACATTTTGTAAAATCTTACAATTTAGTTCATACCTCGGATTAATATCTCTCAATGCATCAATGCATCAGTCATTTAAATTTTCTCCAATATCCTACTACATTCTCCACTTACACTTATAGATCACATTTTATTCATTTTGAAAAATTTGACTTGTAATTGATCAAAATTATATTGTTACGACCAAGGGGTTCCCGAGGAGGTTACAAGACGTACTTCATACTTTATGGTTTTTACTATTATAAATGAAAAGTTGGTACAAAGGGTAAAAATAAAACTTAAAAACCAATTATATAACAAATTGGTTGTATAATGAAATGTTGTCATAGATGATGTCTGTTATAGGGAGAATTGATTGTAATTTCAAGGTTTTTTTCGTTCGACTCTTAATTTTAAGGGAACATATTTAGTAGATTTAAACTCCACAGGTAGGACTAGGGGATTAACAAGTATCCTGTAAGGACATAGTAAAACATTTAAAAAATATTTTACAAAAAGACATGATAATTTTTTAAGGCTACTTATAAAATAAAATAAAAAAATACACTACCACTATACCAAATATTAAACCTTCATTTTAATGCATGATGTAAACCTGAAAGGTCAAAAACATTTACTTCCTATTATGAGTGCATGGAAAAGAAAAACGAATTTTGTAACTATTACAAATTTTATATTGCAAAATGAAAACATAAGATTACATTCAAATATTAATTTTTTACCTGTAATGAAAAACATTATTTCATTTAATTGATTGAAAATGTAATAGAGATAGTAAATTAATAAATAATTAAATCTAAACTAAAAACGTTATCAAATTTAATTTAAAAGATTGAAACTAAATAAAAAATCATATGAAAAATCCGAATTAAAATTCCTTAAAAAATATAAGGATTGAAATAAATCATTTTCAAAATTTATAGGATTAAAAGAGATTGAGTATTCAACCAACTCCTCCAGATTCATTCATGAACATGCATATTATACTTAAAAACTAGTTTCAACTATGCCATCCGTTTAAAATAATTCCTAGATTTTGTGATATTAAGTTGTGTACCTATATGTTATCTTATATATAAATAAATAAATAAATATATATATATATATATATATATATATATAATTATGGTTTTTGACCATCACTACTACAATTAATTGTGATTTTCTAACTTTTGTCATTGTGGGGTTAATTAAGGATGGCCATAGTTTATAAAAGAAGATGAATTATATATACTTAGAAACTGCATTTTGGATTATGTATAGTTGATTTTGAATTGTGATAGATTACCCAAAATTTTACAATATATAACTTCAATAAAATATTTTGTACTGTTAGAATTAAGTGACCCAAATTCTTATTTAAATAAAATAAGATGGAAAATAAAATAAAAGTAATATCCAAATAGAACTAGACTTCTTTTATTTTATTTTAGAATAAGGTTTTTTAAACCTTATTAAACTCCATCTATTTTATATTGATTAGGATAAAGTGTTTCAATCCTAATAGAATATGGCTTTACAAGCCTATAAATAGACATAGTCTATTCATCTTGTATCGATTCGAATTTTCGACATAGTGAATTTTCTTCTCCTCTGCCCGTGGTTTTTTTCCCGAAAGGGTTTCCACGTAAAATCTGTGTGTTCTTTATTTTTATTTTATTTTTATTTATTTGTTTGAGATATTTTGTCATTACCGACATTATATTTTTTCACAAATTGGTATCAGAGCTTTCGGGTTTTTTCATCTCAATCACGTTAATGGCGTCTTTGAAGTATGAAATTCCGCTGTTGGATCGCAACACCAGATTTGCGTTGTGGCAGATTAAGATGCAAGCAGTTCTTGCGCAGATGGATCTAGAGGATGCCCTACTAGGGATAGATAAGATGCCTTCAACATTAACAGATGAAGAGAAGAAGCGTAAGGATCGAAAGGCATTAACACAGTTACATCTGCATTTGTCTAATGAAATTTTGCAAGATGTGATGAAGGAGAAGACCGCCGCTGGATTATGGAAAAAGCTGGAACAAATATGCATGTCGAAAACTCTAACCAGCAAGCTGCATATGAAGCAACGTCTTTATGCTCATCGTTTGGAGGAAGGTGCATGTGTGCACGAACACTTAACAGTGTTTAAAGAAATTCTCTCAAACTTGGAGGCCATGGAGGTTCAGTATGATAAGGAAGATCTAGGGTTGATTCTACTTTGTTCGTTGCCCCCGTCTTATTCAACCTTTAGAGATACAATTTTATATAGCCGTGAGTCTCTCACAGTCGATGAGGTTTATAATTCTTTAACCTCGTATGATAAGATGAAGCATCTTGTGGCTAAAACCGACTCTCAGGGGGAGGGTCTCATTGTTCGTGGGAGACAAGATCGGAATGTTGATGATGATCGTGGAAGGACACAAGAACGAAATCCTCGCGGTAAATCTAAGGGTAGATCAAAGTCTTCAAACAGAGGTAAAACTTGTAACTTCTGTAAGAAGAAAGGGCACATTAAATCTGAATGCTATAAGCTACAGAATAAGATCAAAAGGGAGGCTGCGAATCAAAAGGGAAAACAACCAGAAAATTCTGGTGAAGCTGATGTTGTAGAAGACTACAGTGATGGTGAACTTTTAGTCGCTTCAGTCATCAATTCTAAAGTCAGCGATGAGTGGATCCTTGATTCGGGCTGCACCTTCCACATGAGTCCCAATAGAGATTGGTTTACAAATTACGAGACAGTGCCTGAAGGTGTTGTTTTGATTGGAAATAATGCTTCGTGTAAAATCGCAGGTGTTGGAACGATTAAAGTTAAGATGTTTGATGGAGTTGTCAGAACACTTAGTGACGTACGACATGTTCCAGAATTGAAGAGAAATTTAATTTCATTAAGTACTCTTGATTCAAAAGGATACAAATACACAGCTGAAAGTGGGGTTTTGAATATTTCTAAAGGTTCCCTCGTTGTGATGAAAGGGCAAAGAAAGACTGTCAAGTTATATGTTCTGTAAGGTTCTACTGTTACTGGTGATGCAGCTGTCGCCTCCTCTTCCCTGTCAGATGATGATATTACTAAACTTTGGCATATGCGCCTAGGGCATATGAGTGAGAATGGTATGGTAGAATTAAGCAAAAGAGGACTTCTTGATGGGCAAGGAATTTGCAAACTGAAGTTCTGTGAGCATTGCGTTTTTGGGAAGCAAAAAAGAGTTCGATTCACCAGAGGAATTCATAACACGAAGGGAACTTTGGAGTATATTCATTCTGATCTGTGGGGGGCCATCCAGAGTGCCTTCGAGAGGTGGAGCTAATTATTTGCTAACTTTTATTGATGATTTTTCCAGAAAAATTTGGGTGTTCTTCTTGAAGCAGAAAAGTGATGTGTTTTCCGCATTTAAGTCTCGGAAAACTATGATTGAAAAACAGACGAGAAAACAAATAAAACACCTCCGTACAGACAATGGCTTAGAGTTCTGTTCTGATGAGTTTAATAAACTGTGCAAGTCAGAAGGAATCGTGAGACACTTAACAGTTCGTCATACTCCACAGCAAAATAGCGTTGCAGAACGAATGAATAGAACGATCATGGAGAAGGTTCGATGTATGTTATCAAATGCCAACTTACCAAAGTCATTTTGGGCCGAAGCAGCCTCTACTGCATGTTTTTTGATCAACCGATCTCCATCCATTACCATTGAGAAAAAGACTCCACAAGAGGTATGGTCTGGTAACCCTGCTGATTATTCTGATTTAAAGATTTTTGGGTGTCCTGCGTATGCTCATGTTGATAATGGAAAATTGGAACCAAGATCTATTAAATGTGTTTTTCTTGGTTATAAAACTGGTGTTAAAGGATATAAGTTATGGTGTCCTGAAGATAGAAAAGTTGTGATTAGCAGAGATGTTATTTTTGATGAAACTGCTATGCTACCTAACTTATCTCTTAAAGATCCTTCCAATAAAGAAAATCAAAAGCAGGTGGAGCATCAGATTAATACAGAGTCAACTCCTCAAGCCAGTACAAAAATTGAGAATAAAGTTGCTTCTTTACCACAATACTCTATCGCCAAAAACAGAACTAAAAGAGAAATTAAACCTCCAAAGAAGTATGCTGAGGCTGATCTAGTTGCTTATGCTTTAAATGTGGCTGAAGATATAGATGCAAATCAAGAGCCATCTAATTATTCTGAGGCGGTTAGTTGTGAAGACTCAGAAAAGTGGATGTTTGCTATGCAAGAGGAGATGGAATCACTCCACAAAAACAAAACATGGGATCTTGTAAAACTTCCAAAAGGTAAAAAGGCTGTTCGTTGTAAATGGGTGTATAAAAAGAAAGAAGGGACTCCAGGAGTTGAAGAACCCAGATATAAAGCAAGGCTTGTTGCAAAGGGTTACAGTCAAATTCCAGGAGTGGACTTCACAGATGTGTTCTCCCCAGTTGTGAAGCATAGTTCGATTCGAGCTTTGCTTGGTATTGTGGCCATGCATGATTTGGAGCTTGAGCAGTTAGATGTTAAAACTGCTTTTTTGCATGGAGAACTTGAGGAGGATATTTACATGCAACAACCAGAGGGTTTTACAGTCTCAGAAAAGGAGGACTATGTTTGCTTGCTGAAAAAGTCTCTTTACGGTTTGAAACAGTCACCAAGACAGTGGTACAAGAGGTTTGATTCTTTTATGACTTCTCATTATTTCAAAAGAAGTAGCTTTGATAGTTGTGTTTACTATAAGAAAAACAATGATGGTTCTTTTGTATATCTACTCCTTTATGTTGATGACATGTTGATAGCAGCAAAAGATAAAGGAGAGATAAGAAAAGTCAAAGCCCAACTAAGTGAAGAATTTGAGATGAAAGATTTGGGACCAGCAAAGAAGATACTTGGTATGGAAATTCTTAGAGATAGAAAAGTAAGTAAATTGTACCTAAGTCAGAAAGGGTACATTGAGAAAGTTCTTTGCAGGTTCAATATGCAGAGTGCTAAGCCTGTTAGTACTCCTTTAGCAGCTCATTTTAGACTTTCATCAGCTTTGTCTCCACAAACAGATGATAAGGTTGAGTACATGTCACATGTTCCATACTCTAGTGCAGTGGGATCTCTCATGTATGCTATGGTTTGTTCACGTCCAGATTTATCATATGCAGTCAGTGCAGTTAGCAGATACATGGCGAATCCCGGTAAAGAACACTGGAAAGCAGTTCAGTAGATTTTAAGATACTTACGAGGTACTACTGATGTTTGCTTACAGTTTGGAAGAACTAGAGATGGAGTCATTGGATATGTTGATGCTGATTTTGCTGGAGACCTTGATAGAAGAAGATCTCTCACAGGTTATGTCTTTACAATTGGAGGTTGTGCAATCAGTTGGAAAGCCACTTTGCAAACTACAGTCGCTTTGTCTACCACTGAAGCTGAGTACATGGCGATTACTGAGGCTTGTAAAGAAGCTATTTGGTTGAAGGGACTATTTAGTGAACTCAATGAAGACCTTCAAATCAGTACAGTATTTTGTGACAGTCAGAGTGCCATCTTCCTTACAAAAGATCAAATGTTTCATGAGAGAACAAAACACATTGATGTTCGGTATCATTTTGTTCGTGATATTATTGCTCGTGGTGATATTATTGTGAGCAAAATTAGTACTCATGAAAATCCTGCAGATATGATGACTAAGTCACTTCCTATAACCAAGTTTGGGCATTGCTTAGACTTGGTTGGTGTTCATCGTTGAAGTTAAACCCTTAAGGGGTTTTTTGGAAGAGGTGGAGAACTTGTTCGTTGAAAGTTCGCGATGAAGAACTTGTTCATTGAGAATTCGTGTCAAGGTGGAGATTGTTAGAATTAAGTGACCCAAATTCTTATTTAAATAAAATAAGATGGAAAATAAAATAAAAATAATATCCAAATAGAACTGGACTTCTTTTATTTTATTTTAGAATAAGGTTTTTTAAACCTTATTAAACTCCATCTATTTTATATTGATTAGGATAAAGTGTTTCAATCCTAATAGAATATGGCTTTACAAGCCTATAAATAGACATAGTCTATTCATCTTGTATCGATTCGAATTTTCGACATAGTGAATTTTCTTCTCCTCTGCCCGTGGTTTTTTTCCCGAAAGGGTTTCCACGTAAAATCTGTGTGTTCTTTATTTTTATTTTATTTTTATTTATTTGTTTGAGATATTTTGTCATTACCGACATTATATTTTTTCACATGTACTATGCTTACTTAACTCAATTGATAAAATGTTGATTGTCTTTCCTTTAATATTTTATAAAATTATGATAATAAATGTAAGATATTTGAGAAGTAATACTATTAGACATTGCCTACAATGTTGAAGATGATACTTGCTAATAGATAGATATCTTAATCAAACTTTAAGTTATATTTAAACTTATTTTCAAATTACATATTTTATAAATGCTTATAAGATTATGATTTCGTATTTATTTATAAAATATCTTGCTTATTTAGCCTATGTATCAATCTCAACCAAAGCTAAAACAAAATGAGGCATTACAGTATTACAGTAGGAGCTATATTACTTGATTCTGTGTTGGCCCAACGGGTGGCGCTACTACGAGCCGTCTACCACAGCAATACTCACGAATCTTGGCTATAAAATTAGGTAAGCATTGTGGTTGGTGCAGGTAAACCGGTTTTTCAAAGTACAATTTGCTATGAGTTAATAGTAAATAAGTAGAGTAGGTTAGATACTAGCTATCTAGGTAGCTTTATTGTTCGACAAATAACACAATTTCTCCGCCTTCTGTAATCAAGTTTCCTATTCAAAATGGTCCACCACCTATCATTCCTCCTTAATTTATGACATTAATAGAATCTTTCCAATCACACGTTAGAAGCATAAATACACGTTTTAACTTTAGTGGAGGAGAAGCAACGATAACCAATAACATCATTTCATGCTACGACCAAGCCTCTTAACAAACATTTTGAGAATTCAACTTCCCAACCTGAATTTTGGTTGTTGTTTTTTCATTGTGTCTTAAACTTTAAATTTTACAATTGATATTGAGAATTCAACTTTAAGAGTCTTTGAAAGCCCTAAAGTGTAGAAACAATTACTAAATTTAAGTTCTAATATGAGAATAATTATTGAATTTAAAATTTAGCTTGAACAAAAAAATGCTCAAATCTCAATATAAGAACAATTATTAAATTTACGATCTAACTTAGACAAAAAAATTCGGACACCAACACTAAAAAGAATTACTAAGACCAAGCCCAAATAATGATTTAACTCATTAATAAACTCTAAAGTTTTGTCAATCTACCTCTTTTAACTCTCTTTTTGTCCTAAGCTACAAACAAGAATTCAATTATTTGAGCCAGCAGTCCTATTTCTGATAGATGAAAATAATGAACATAAAATCATAGATCATGTTTACTGTGACAAAAAAATCAATCACAGCCCTTTATTCACTTTGTTTTTTTTTTTCTTCTAACCACACGAAAAGCTTAAGACAGCCTCTTCAAACCAAACCCAAAATAGCTCTAATCTGTTTACATTGTTCAGAGAAGAGTAGGAGATTTTAAAAAAAGAAAGAAAAGAAAACCATTAATTATATATGTATTCTATATATGATCTGTTAGTTCTAAATAACTTTAAGCAAGTAATAATAATCAACCATGTGAAGAAAACAAAAAGAACAGTTGGATGATGATCTCCTTTAGGTTCTTCTTTCCTTACCATGATCCTCCTCCTCCACCAAACATTCCATTAGTCCAATATCCAGCTGAATTGCCTTGGTCCTTATTTTGATCAACTTCATTGGTAATGTTTGTTGAAATGGGTTTCATTTCTCCAAAAGGAAAGAAAACCCTTCCTCCATTCTCTTGAATACCATGAATACCTGCAGCCCTATTTTCAAGTCCATCAATTGAAAAAGTAAGTGCTGGTTTATAGTCTTGCATGGAGAAACCAGTTGAGTAAGGTGTAGTTGAGTCTGGTTCGGGTGCTGGAACGAAAGAATTCAACCCTCTCGATGCCATTCCAGTCCTGAGCAGTCCCAAAGCTGAAGCCGAAGGGTACCTTTGCTGGTGGTCGTTGTTCTCAACTTTAGCAACTTGTATATATTGAGATAGACCATGACTCGGTTGCATAGGAGGGAAACCCAGGTTCAGATCTTGTTGGCCTTTATGGGTGTTAGGGTTTTGAGAAGACAAATGTGAGAAACTTGTTGGCTTTAGATCTGCAGGAACTTTGGCTGAAGCTGAAGAAGAAGAAGAAGAAGAAGAAGAAGGAGATGAAGAGCTTGATAATATGGATCTTCTGTTCTTTCTTGAACCACCTCCAACTGGAACATTCCTTAGAGATCCACCTTCAGTCCAGTACCTTCTGCAAGTCTTGCAGAAGTATCTTGGTTGAGTGAGGCTGTAGTTGTTGTAATAACAAAACTTGGTGTTGGTAGAGTTACATCTTGGGCAATTCAATTGCTCTGGTGGCCTTGTTTTTCTCTCTAACATTGGTCCCCTTGTGCATGTATTAGGAAGCATCTCTTCCATGGGCTTAACCAAACCGAAATCCTGAAAACCCCGGGATATATATATATATATATATAAAAGAGAGAGATAGTGAGCAATCATTTCACTATCAAGACAAAAGAAAAAAAAAAAACCAGACATATCATAAACACCAAAATTAACTTGAAATAGAAGAGAAAAAAAAACAAGTATACACACAAAACAAAGTAGGCTTTTTACCTGCTAAATTGTATTGAAAATGAAAAGAAAAGAAAAGAAAACCCAAGAAAATAACAATAAGTAATAACAAATAAAACCTTTTTCCATCCCTTTATCAGCCATCAAAAGAAAAAAAAAAGATGGAGAAAAAGAAAAAGTTCAGCCTTTCTTTTTGGTTCCAAGAACATATTAAACTTGCACCCTCCATGAATATATCATTGACAAGGAATAAAAGATAGAAAATATTATAGCTTTGATTGTCTCTAAAAAAGCGAAAAGAAAAGGAAACCAAGATCAAATCCACCTACCTGTGACCATTTAGCAGCATCCATTAATTTGAGAAGATGAAACCAAAGTGAGGAGAAAAAACAGAAAGGAATTCTCAAAGAGAAAAGAGAATTTGACCTCCTTCAGTTTGTGTGCAGCTGCTGTTTTTATTTGTTATAGAAAGAATGTTTTTGGAGTGTTTGTATGGTGGCTTTATCTGTTGGCTTTCACTTTATGGACGATGAAAAAGGAAGGAAAGAGAGGAGAGGGCTTGTTTTGACTACTCATAAAATATTACAAATATTAATTTTTCTTTTGGCCTTATTTTATTGTGAAGAATTTCTGCTTCGATCGTATTTAAAGACTAATGCAGATATATTATATTTGTTTATTTGAATGTGGGTGGAATTATGAGTGTGTGGACTGTAGGTGGGTTACTACTTTTTGACCTCATAATGGGAAAAGTCTTTATTCTATGTTCTTCTCCTGTTACTTTTCTTTCTTTTAAGTTACTTTGTTTAAATTTAGACGAAATATCAGATTTAAATATGTGATTTATGCTATTGTGGATACATACATACATACATACATATATATATATATATATATGTTTAATATGATTATTTTGGTCTATGGAAAAAGAAATTGATCACACACGAGACCTGGCCTGTGAGGTGAACTTGTCAAAAGATCCTCCACGCTGCTTCTACTTTTTCATGTTCTTAAAAGTCGTTCCTTTCATTTGCTTGCAGTTAAAGTAATCTATGATTCACCCTTTTCCTTTTTCATGGCCAATCATTTTATTGTAGAAAATGATTTAAAATTACAAACATTGTCAGAGAATAATAGATACATGCAGATGAAATTCATTAATTTCATTAAGTTAAAAAAATAAGTTAGATTTGCCATAGATATGTTTTTGGGTTAAATCATTCAATTTTATGTCTTTATGTCTGAATGTTTAAATTATGACCGTTTTAATAAAGATTAGGTGAGTAGAATTTTTAAATGAGATTATTATAAGTTTTAAGTTAAAACACAAAGAACATAAAGAATACGATATTTCTCAAACCATTTGAAATTTTTTTATTCTTCATTATTTTTCTTAATTTTATTTTCATTTTCTGAAAACAATTTGAATATAATCTTGATCTGGACCCGATCTTTGTTTGAGTAGATGAGAATTCCCATCTCTAAAACATTTTATTTGTTGGCTCTAAATACATATATAAGGTAGGAATTTGATTGAAATAAGATATATTTACCTGTAAAGTTGGTGATGCATGAATGGGAATCGCACTTGTGTAATTAAGTACTGATCAAGTATACCATTGTTATTAGTAATTAGAATTTTTGCTTTTAGTTGGAAAAAGAATCTCATGCAGAATTCCAAACTGAAAAAAATATGCTACGCAAAGGTTAATTAACCAGTTCCCAGTTCCCACCTTCAACAACTTTTGGTGAACAAAAAAATTTACAAAGTCATGCATTCTTTTACTCCATCAAAAAAGTGGGTTTAAAATTGAAAGTTGATGGAGGGAGGCGACAGGAAGGCGACAAAGCGAAAGGTAGGGCCTATATAGTGGGATATTGGATGGAAGATTAAATATTTGTTGTATTAACAACTTTTTTTGTTTGGTCATGGCTTTTCTTTTTGAAATATTAAAAATAATATTAGGGTTGAAATTCATGGACTTAGAATCTCAGTGGCTATATATTATTCCAGTTTGGTTACAACATGGAAACCTCCTTGCATTTTCGTCCTTTGTCTCTTTTTTCATAGTAGTTTCACATTCATCGTTGTTAAGACTTGACACCACCATTAAAGATAAGCTTACACAGTACATTACAACACGTGTCGACTTATGTATGTATGTATGTATACATGGTAATCTTTACTGATAATGATGAGATTTTTATTCAAAAAGCCAAATCGTTGTCTTCGAATTTTCAATTTTATTTTCTTCTTGCAACAAAATGATGAATGTCAAAAGGAAAAAACAAAACAAAAAAAAAAAAAAAGAGAGTGTGTGTGTGTTGTTTCTATAACTACATAATTATTATGTCTCCTAAACATAAAAATGTTTGAAAGCATAGATGCTTTGGTGGGTAAGCTTATATTCTGAGGGACTGGTTGGAAATGGGTTGATTAGAGTCGTTCAGAAGGTGTAAGATCACATGGATGGATGTGGTGCTCTACACGTGATTTCTCTTCTCTTCCACCCTTCATATTTCTTCTGCTCTGCATTTCACCCCTATATCTTCCTTATTAGATCAACTTATAATACACTCATATTGAAAAAACTTATGTAAGAATGAAATCAAACTTTAATTAAAATGTCTTTGTAGAAACAACAATATTTTCTTAAGTTTCTAGTCATTTCAAATTTGAATTACTGCTCGACTGTTCATTCATCATACTAATTCACGTGTGGCACATTTTCTAGTACCTGTAAAATAACTACAAAACCTTCAAAGAATGTTCATACTAGCTAGTGTTTGACCATGTCTAATGATTTGCCAGGAAGGAATTGGGGTCCAATTTCTATGAAAAGCCTCACTTACTCGATGGGTAGTCGAAAAAGGGAAAAAGGGAAGAAGAATTATAGTGAGGATGGTTTGATTAAGCTAAAAAATGAATGAGGGGAAGGCCCATTGCTTTAGGACCATTACAATTACAGACCAACAACAACATATAGGTTTTGTTCAACTTTTTTTCAGCAAAGATTCAAAATCAGTAATAATGTGGTTTCTTTCTTACTTTTTCCCACGTAAATCTGCTACTTGAAATAATAATAAAAAAGGTGCATAACATGGCATGGCCTAGTTCAAAAGATTTACTATAGAGGATATGAATTTAAACTGTAACCTATACTTTATACTATAATGTGATGATAGGCAATGAATGAGAAAATAGACCCATTATGTATTTGGGCATAGACCTGAAGGCTAGAAACCAGTCAGGCCTTGGTTTTATAACTTTGGGTATAGGCCAGTTCCTGAATGATAATAGTAAATAAATATAATGTTAAGTATGACTTCTATTTCAGTTAAATTTGAAAAATAATCTTTTAGTTAAACTCTGTTTATTTGTTTCAATTAAGCACTGATTAGTTTAGATTATTTTATTATTATTTAACCTATGAATTTAGCCTATAAATAGGCTCTTTTACAATCTTAGAAAACACACCCATTATATTAAACTCATAACACATTTAAAGAATTTTGTGTTTACGTTTTGAGGGTTCTTTGTTTTCGAGTTTTCTGGGTTTAGTTTTTATCTCCATCTTTTACACTCTTCGTTCTTTTGCCATTATAGTAAAATTATCTTTTCCCGTGGTTTTTTATTCTCTTTGGGGGGAATTTTCCACGTTAAATTTGTATGTTCAATTTCCCAATTTATTCCGCTATTTTTTTTTACTTGTTGCTTAATCGGGTCGATCTCAACAAGTGGTATTAGAGCTAGTTCAATTTTCATATATCAACCCATTCAGAGATGGCAGCAACAAGGTTTGAAATTGAGAAGTTCGATGGCGAGACAAATTTCAATCTGTGGCAAGTTCGGATGATGGCAATTTTAGTTCAAACCGGCTTGAAAAAGTTTCTTATTGGGAAAAAGCCTGAGAATCTAAATCAAACAGAATAGGAAGAGCTTCATGAAAAGGCCTTGTCTGCAATCCAATTGTGCCTCGCAAATACGGTATTGTAGGAGGTATTGATGGAGAAAACCTCATCCGCCTTGTGGAAAAGGTTAGAAACTCTTTATGCGACTAAGTCTCTAGCTAACCATTTAGTGTTGAAACAACGTCTATTTACATTTCGCACGAACGAAAGTGAGCTTCTTAGAGATCACATCAGTCAATTCATTACTCTTTTAAAATATTTAAAAAATGTTGAGGTTCATATTGACGATAAAGATCAGGCTATGTTATTATTGTGCTCTTTACCCCCTTTATACAAGTCTTTCAAGGAGACCTTGATTTATGGCAGAGACAAACTTTCGTTCGAAGATGTGAAAGGGCATTTGTTAAGTAGAGACAAACTCGACAATGAGTTTGGTTTGGATAACAAGGCAGATAGGCAAGCTTCCGTTTTGGTAGCATCAAAGAAACAAGACAAAAGGTGTCGCTATTGTAAAAAGTTAGGTTACGTCAAAACAGATTGTTATAAACTGTGAAATAAAAGAGTTACTGAGAGTAACGAGGAAGATGTAGCCGATGCTAATTTGGTCGATGAAAGCGGTGATGATTTCTTGTTAGAGTCAACGAGTGATAACTCCAAGCTCACGTCCGAGTGGGTCCTAGATTTGGGATGTTCTTTCCACATGTATGACCGTTTCGTTGAAGAGAGATTCTCTTTTGGTTGCAGGTTTTGAAAAGTTAGGGCACTGTGTTCGTGAAAATCAAACCCGAGTTAGTTTTGATTTGGCAGTGTACGAGTTGAATGCTAGAAGTCTTCCAATTTCTGAGCACAGATTCAACTCAGTTAATTCCCTGCATAGTTTAAGATAGGCTTGTGGCGGGCTTTGACAAAGATGGCATTGTGGAAATATGAGTCAAGGTGGAGATTTGTTAAATATGACTCCTATTTCAGTCTAATTTGAGAAATAATCTTTTAGTTAAACTCTGTTTATTTGTTTCAATCAAACACTGATTAGTTTAAATTATTTTATTATTATTTGACCTATGAATTTAACCTACAAATAGGCTTTTTTTACAACCTTAGAAAATACACCCATTATATTAGAACTCATAACACATTTAGAGAATTTTGTGTTTACGTTTTGAGGGTTCTTTGTTTTCGGGTTTTCGGGGTTTAGTTTTTATCTCCATCTTTTGCACACTTCGTTCTTTTGTCATTATAGTAAAATTATCTTTTCTCTAGTGGTTTTTTATCCTCTTTAGAGGGGTTTTTCCACGTTAAATTTGTGTGTTCAATTTCTCAATTTATTTCGCTATTTTTTTACTTGTTGGTTAATTAGATCGATCCCAATAATTAAAAAAGGAAAAGAATACGGACCACAGACTATCAAAATCAATATATAGATGTTGTTAAAGGGGATACAAATGTGATGTTAATGTACCAGAAAAGCAAATATGCCACGTGACAATGCTTCGTTTTCAATCTGTAACCCCAAAAAAGCCTTTTATTTGATGATGATCGTTGAAGATTGAAGAGGATGTATAATTTTAGAAAGAATCAATTGTCGATCTCACATTCATCATATGGCTTCACCCCACCAGTTTTTTTTTTTTTTTTTCAAAGAGAGAGTTAAATGCATTTGTAAAAGCCCCTCCCTCCTATTTATGTTTTTATATGGTTTCACCACATTATTTGGAATGTGTGTTTTCTCTTGTATTGTTGTCAAATGAAGAAGTTCTGCTTTATATTTGGCTGGTAACAACCACTAGTTTTGGTTTTCATAGTAGTATTATTTTAGCCAAAAAGCTTTCAAGTTACTTTGGTGGTTGACTTCAACCCATCTGTTCTCCTGCCTTAGGCCATAAGCTACTTTTGGGTTTGGCTAAAAAATATCAAATATGATTGTTTTGTCCTATTTTCCCCATATTCTCTCTCCCATAATGCGGACATAATCAACTCAAACTTGTAAATAGCTTATAAATAACAATCCAATAAATACTTACAAAAGATATATTGCTTAAATGGAGCAAGGTATATGAAAAAAATTCGTAGCTTTGGTGGAATGATGCATTTATGAGTTGCATAATGCATGGTCATCTTTTACTGAGAATAGGGTGGAATGCTCACATCTAATTGACTTTGGAGGGAATGTAATAACATTAGATTTCAAGGAGTTTAGGATATTAAGCAAGAATTGCTAAGTAGAATATAATATATAGTTAGAATAAGATTAGTTGGTACAAATATAAGGACCTCTAAACACTATATATTTTAGTATTTCTATAGCTTGGGGAAATAATCATGAGGGTATTGAAAGTGCTCATGAGTCGGGTAGGGTTAACTTCGGGTTAATCCCATACAAAGTATTTAGACCAATTTTTCAAGCCTGAACTCGGCCCGACTCAAAAAATGCGCTTATTGTTTTACCTAAACTCAATCCAATTTAGAAAAGGTAAAGTTGGGTATAAAAAATATTTTTTCAAAAAAATACAATACACTAAATGTACTAAAAATGTTCAAATAAAAGTTTTCTAGTCCATTGAAAAGTATTTATATTAAAAAAAATCAACCATAAATATAATAAATGTCCTATTATATTAAAAAACATAAATAAATATAATAATTTTTTATTGTATTAAATATAATTTTTAAAATTTTATATTTTGAGTTGGATTATTTAGTTGGGTAAATTTTTTTTTTTAGGTTTTAGGTAATAGATTTAATTGCTATTGAGCTAATGATTTAATATAAATATAATATATATAATTAACATGAATATTTTTTTTATAAAATAATATATTCAGGCCGAGCCAAGCTTGGGGTTAAAAAAATCTTGGCCAAGGCTTGAGCCATATAAAAAAACAGGTTTTAAATTTTACCAAAATCCATTTTCTGAGCCTTATATTTTTGTCCAAATCTTCTTAATTTTCAGTGGGCCTTTGGAAATGGATGAATGGCCCGACTCATTAGCATGGGGTATAATTTAAATTGGTAGTTTTTGTTTTTTTTATTTGATTGTAACCATTGATCATTGTATTGATGTAGCAAATGGCTGCTTCTTTTTGGATAATAAAACACAAAGTTATCAACAAAAAAGAAGTCAACAAATTGTTAGTAAGAAAAAGAGATTAGGGAATTCTGCAAGATTGCTAATTGCAAAATTCATAGAGTTTGGTTGTATTCTGAAAGTGTATTGCTTAAATTCATTAGCAAACCTAGTGTGGCGATAAATAACTCTCTAAAGAAAGTGATTTATTTTGCTCAAAGTCTTGATTCGTTCTGTTTCTACCTACACATTTACACCGTGCAAACTGTGCAAATCAGCAAATGCAGCCAAAACTAAGAGTTATGATAGGCACCAGGCCTTGCTCTTTGGCCCAGCATGCCCTGTCTCATCTTATACAAAGCGAAATCGCTTTAACTTCCATATCTTATAGAAACCCATCCTCAACGCACCGTTCCTTTAACTTCGTCGACGGTGGAGCTTAAGACCTAACATGAATTGGTCCCGATGGGGTATCTTTGTTGGTTTCAATTCCACATGCATTGTATGCTGATCATAATATTGCTACTTGATATAGTAAGATACGAATTATTTGGCTCATCATCTAAGTTGAATAAAACGATTTTTCTTTTTTCTTTTGTTTCATCAGGATAAAAAGAATTTTGGGCTCAAATAATTTGTCTGGACGTGCCTTGGTGTGCTATGCTAGCAAATCTCTCAAGATTCATGTCGGTGGACAGTAGCCGCTACGAAATAAAGCTACAAAGGTAGACTCTTCTTCGAGATCATGCACGCGACTCAAATTACTTGGTGAAAATCGAGTAAAAAAATATCTGGGTTTTTCAGTTCATATATGCTTCAAATAAACACACTACAGTTTCAGATATTTAGGGAAAAAATTATTAAAAAGGTAGATTCCTGGTCATTTCATTGCTTCCTTATTGGGTCACAATCTTTAATTTCAATGGAAAAATGGTCCAAATAATTCGCTATTGAGTAAATATATATTTGATACAATATTTATCATCGACATTATTTCGAGTGAAAAAAATAAAACATCAAAATAACACAATTTCAATACTTTTGTAACTCTCTAACACAATTACTATATTAGTATAAACTTAAATAAATCATTGATCTGTTGTACTACCTACTGCTAAATAACTAATTAAGTATGATAATCAAAAGCTTTTCAATTAAGTAGGTGGGGGTGACATGAGTTTGATCCTCCTCCAACCCTAATTTACGCAATGATACGTCATTGATGAGGAACTGTGGGGTACGGCTATCACCACTTATTGTTGTTGTAAGCTTCATGTTTTGGTTCCCACACGATCGCATCACCTCTTTTTAAACAAGTGGCCTGTAACAATGCATTACGATTGCAACGTTAATAATAGTCTTCTTATGTAGCAAAAAAATTTGGGGGGGGGGGGGGGGGGGGGGGGTTCCAATAGTTGACTGCTTTTGCGTTTGATTAGACGTGAGACATCTGGCATTATAAAAAAAAATTAAGGAGAAATTGTGGAAGTAATTATTTCGTAATAATACAACGGCCACAAAGATTGGAATATTAATTTTGTGATCAGTCGGCTTGAAGAAGAATCTGGAAATTTAGGTGTTTAATTTGTGTGTCATATAGGGTAATACATGTATAACATAATCAAAACATATTCCAATCTAAATTAAAAAAATGGACATAATTCATATATGATAAATTTTAATTCAGAATAAATTTATATAAAATTAAAATTAAAGTAAGCTATATATAGATATTTTGGTCGGTGTATAATTAACATATATTATTACTGAATCTTAATTTAATTAGTATCAATATTATTATCGATACAGAAAGATGTGATTTCAAATATATTAAAATATATTTATCTTTTTATTTAAAAATTAAGAGAAAATTATAAATAATTCGTATAAATTTTTAGAATTAATTGGGAAGTAGGAAATAGGAATAATATGATGAGAAGTGAGGTAGGAGACATGAGAACATAATAAATTAAGATTTGTTCAAGTACAACATGAGATAGAAGTGCATTAATTGCCAACCTAAAACATAAAGTATTGCATTAATTTCTGGACATAAAGTAATAATTAAATAATGGACATGACCAACTTATCATATTCCAACACACTAGTTTTTTAGCTGAGATAAGAAGGTCGGTCGGTCTGAATTAGAAATAATTATGTGCACGCGAGCCAATTAAAAACAATGAAATATCCGATCATTGCTCAAAAAGTAGCTCTGTTTGCAGATTGGTGTCGTATTCCATGTGATTTAATTTTTCTTAATGGGATATACATTACAACACACTTAACAAATCAAAGGAACATTCTGCCAACGTAATTAATTAATTTCTTCTTAAATTATGACTACTAATGAAGCTAGTTTAATTGCATAGACATCTATGTCTAGAATAAAAAAACAAACCCCCCGACAGCTACCATATAATTGTTGTTGTCCCCATGTTTAATTTTCTTTCTTCACTGTCTGCTTATATGATTATTGAGGTATAATAGGTTATCCTTTTCATAAACCTACCATATCAAGATTTTCATCCATGATTTTTTTTATTGGTGTACTCGCTTTGTGAAACAATATCCTCATGCTTCTGCAAGAATAATACTAGCCTTGTACTGTAATTCCATCGGAGTGTTGCGAACCTAGTCCCAGGGACAGGGCTCATACAAAATTTGTTTAGCAATCCAACCACAAGTTAAATTCCCATTCCGAGAGGATTAAAGAGAGTATATCGATTGAGATTGGTGATTGATTCTCAAAGATATTAAAAATCTTAATTTAATGTGTCGACGGGGGCAAAACCAAAATAATCTTTTAAGGAGGGTCGAATGGAATTTTAATTTTTTATAGTCTATATCTTTATAATTTTCAAGGATTAAATCGAATTTTTATAATTTTAGGGAGCCAAAGTACAATTTTACTATTACTAATTTAATTTTTTTTAAAAACTTAAGGGCTTAAATAGCAATTTTACATTTTAGGGGGGCCAAGGCTCATGCCAGTCCCCCCTCTAGATTCACCACTGTGTGTCGATGCGGAGCTTGTTGTCAGATTTCAAAATGGTATTTTGTCATTGATCACTACAAGAAATTAAGGTTTTAACGGCGTTTTTAGTGCCGTTTGGATGGAAAACAACGCAAATATTATACATTATGGCGCTAACGGAACAACGCCGCAATAGGTAAAGCAGTAGCGGCGTTTATGAGAAAAACGCCGCAAAAGGTCAAGCAGTAGCGGCGTTTATGAGAAAAATGCCGCAATAGGTTAAGCAATAGCATCGTTTATAAGAAAAACGCCACAAAAGGTAAGCAATAACGACGTTTTTGAGCAAAAAATCGTTTTATTTTAAACAAAACAGCGTCATTTTGCACACTGTATTCACACCCATCATCCAAGTACCCATCATGTATTCTTTTCAACAACTCATGCACTCTTTCATCATTTTTTATTTATCATTTAACTAGTTTCTCTATATTAATTAAAATACAATTTATTTTTAATTTAATATTTAAAATCTTCAAAAAAAGTAATGACACATAAAAAAAATTTGAAAGTAAAAACATAGAAAAATATATGTTAAAAATGAAAAAAATTAAAATACTAGTATTTAAAATAATTTTAAAGTTTTTTGGGTATATGACCAATTGTTTTTTCAATTTATATATTAATTAATTTCTTATATAATTATAAAAGAGATAATATTAATTTTAATATATTAAAATTATCATTATAGTTTAAATTATTTAAGAGATAATAAATAAACAAAATTAATTCGTAAATTGAAAAAATTATTTAAATTTCCTATAATATTGAAAGAATATATAATTACAAAAGAGAAATTTTTTTAAAGCTTTTTTTTTTTCATATTTTGAAATTTTTTTTTTTGTTTTCTTACATAAGAAATTATATAAAAATTTCAAATTTTATCTAATTCTTTTAAATATTACTAAAATTTTCAAAAATTATTTATTTAAAATTGATATGGAAGATATAATAATTCAATATAAAAATTGTCGAAACCATTTTTTTTAAAAAAAAGGGTTGACTTTTAACTTTGAAAATGAAAAAATGGGAGTCGCCGCCAATCTTTTTTTCATGAGGTGTGATCGGGTCACCTCGTAATCCAATCGTTTTAATAAAAGATTAAACTTACTAAAATGATGATTTTTGGTCTACGAAATCTAGAAGACGGGTTCGGGAGTCGGTAACGCACGAGGAATGATTAGCACCCTCCTAACGCCCAAAATTGGTATCAAATTGATTAATTAGTTGTCTTAATGTCGAAAATTAAAAAATTTGAAGAGATTTTAAAAATACGCTCCTTTATTTTTTTAAAAAAATTAAGAACAATGCATATTTCACGTTAATCGAGGAAAAGGACCACATCCCGTGAGTTAGGACACGATACCTTTAATTTCTAAAAAACGAGAATAAATGCTGAAAATTTTATTTATTTTGAAAAATGTTTGATTTTCTCGGTTTTAGAAAGAAATCATATCCCGTAAGTTAGAACATGATCTTTTCATAATTTTTGAGATTATTTAAAAAAATTAAATGTTCGTTTGTTCGTATTAGCCGAGAAACTCGAAACCTCGTAAGTTAGAGTACGACTTCTCGAAATCTCAATTCACGAAAAATTGCTTATTTTAGGAATAAAATTTTCAATGCATCGAATAAAATGTAACATGATTTGCAAAAAAAAAAATGTAACAATAAATTACAATGCTAATATGCATAATAGAGTAAATGCAACGATGTGAATAATAATACGAAGGACAAAAATGAACGAACAAATATAAACAAGTTAACCATAAAAAGAAAATAATAAGTAAACTAAGAAATTTTAAAGTTTTAAAAAACTTATAATAATCAAATAAATAAAAGAATAATTATTATGTAAACGGTTTAAAAATAATAATATTAATAATAATGATAGTAGTATTAATAATAATATAAAGAAAAAAATTAAAATTATAGAAAAAGGATAAATAAATAAACGATATAATAAAATGAATATATAAAAAATAAATTAGATAAATAAATATAAGTAGAACCGTCATAATAATAATAAAATAATAAAAATAATAACATGCTACTAATGAAAATAATAACAATAATAAACAGTAATAATATATATAGAACAATAGTACTAGTAATGAAAGATAATAATAATCATAATAAATACGATAATAATAATGGATTAATAAGAATAATAATAATATGTTAATAATAATAATAACAATAATAATAGTAATAATAATGGTAAATAAAAAATAATATTAGCAATAATAATGTAGTAAGAATAATAATAATAATAATAAAATTAATTAATTTAATAATAAAGTAGCTAAAATGACCAAAAAGGATTAAAATTGAACTTAAAACTGAAATTTGGGCAAATCTGAAATAAAAACAAAGGGGAAGGACCGATTTGAATGGCGTGAATAACATGGAGGGGCTAGAAGGGAAATTTTCCCTTCTCCTCCAAAATGCGCAGCACCAGGGGGACTGAATTGGAAATCGAAGTAAATTGTCGGGCACAAATTAAAAAATGAAAAAAATGCGATTGCAAAATTAATAAAATGTGGAAGGGCCATTCGTGCAAATTGCCCATCAGTGTGAAAACACGCGGATCCCTGGCGGGTCGGGTCGCACGCACGGGTCAGGGTATGAAACGACGTTGTTTTGGCGCCTGAAGCTTAGGCCCAAATCGGCGCCGTTTTGCATCACTATATAAACCAAAAAAAAATTTTAAAAATTTCATTTTTCAGCTTTCTCAAAAAAAAAAAAAACAAACCCTCCCCTTTTCATTTTCTCTGCAGGCCTGAGGGACCGACTAACTTTCGGTGGGCCACTACCGCGCCAGCCACCATCCTCCGTCGCCAGCGACCGCCGTGTACGGCAGCGTTCAAGGTAATTTTTTTTTATATATGTATAAATGAAGAAATAAATTCGCAAATAGGGAAATAAAAAATAAAATAAAAAAAGCCTTAGCAACGATTCGATTCTCACTTCAACTGCTGGCTTTTTTTATTGTTTGTGTTTTCTCTTAAAAAGATAAGGTAAATATCGAACAAGAAAAAAAAAAAAAAACCTTAATATTCGAAGTGATTCTCTTTTGTATTTCAAAGTTTTCTGTTCGTATTCGAATTTGTTTTTGTGTATTCAGAAAAAAAAAAACCCTTATTATAATGTTTCAATGGTTTTTTATAGCCGAAAATACAAAAATAGTTTTGCTTTGCTCTCTCTGCTGTTGTCCCTCTTTTTTTGTAGGTATGGGGTGAACGTTGGTATGTTGCTGTGGCGTGGTGGAAGAGGTCGTGGGGTGGTGCGGCGGCAGCAACTGAAAAAGAAACCTTAAGGTAACCTTAAGGTTCCAAAAACCTTAAGTGTTTTGGGCCTGGGCTATGTTTTTTTTTTTTTGGTTTTAAGTTTCGGTTTGATTGTAACTGGGCTTTGTAATTCTGGACTATTAATTGTATTAGGCCCAGGCAAAATTTGGGTTTCACAAAAATCATTAAAAAGTCAAGCTTTAATGGCGTTTATGAGAAAAACGCCGCAAAAGCTATGCGGCAAAAAAATCATTTTATTTTAAATAAAACGACGCCATTTTGTTATGCTAAAAATCCTTTATTTTTCCCTTAAACCATAACCCTAAAATTCTTTATTTTATCCCTAAACCTTGAAACCCTTAATTTTTCCCCCTAAATTTAGAATTCCCAAATCCTATAAAATTTTCCCCAAATCAAAATCCCAAAATCCCCAAATCAAAATCTCGAAATCCCTTTGATTTTCGTTGAAATTTTAGGTCAAATTGAAATTTTGTAGTCTTTAATTTGATAATATGTTTTGATGAACTGCCAGAAATTTGAGGTGGAATAAAGTCCAAGATGTCCTTCCTCCTAAGATCGGTGAGCTAAAAAGACTAACCCATCTGTGAGTACTGAAATCTATCTTTTATAGTTGAATGTGTTTGTACATGCATGTCAGAAGTTCTTTAATATTTAAATCAAAATTTCTTCAGGTCGTTGAGCATTAACAATTTTAAGGGTGACTGTAACACCCCGAATTTTGGGCCTCGAAGTATTGGGTCTTGGTTAAGATTTGGATCCTAGCTTAGTATTTTTAGGAGTTTAATTTTGGCCTTCTAAAAGGTTGGAAGTGGCATGAAGATGGACTCTAAGGAGAGTGATCAGGTGTGGATAAAGTGGAGCTAGTGTGACTTTAGGGGTTCAACTTTGGGTATTTATAGGGGGTGCCGAATTCTTTTTGAAGAGTTTCCCTTGCTTTGCCAAACCGAATGCTTCATTCTTCTCATTCTTTCTAGTTCTTTTTCCTCTTTTGCAAAAGTCGAATACCTATATCCCCTTTGCCGATTTCTTTCCTTAATCTCTTAAAAGCCGAATACCCATATCCCCTTTGCCGATTTCTTTTGCTTCCTCCATCACAAATTGTTTTTGTTATTTACAACCTTTAATCAAGATTTTAAAAGCCGGTCACACTCAGCAGATATCTAGGCCGTTAGTTTGAAGGCGAGTTTCGATCTAGGAATATTCGAGACTATTCGCTAAGGAAAGGCTAGAAAAGCTAAAGGTTCACGGTAAGGCTACGGTAAGGCTTCGGGATTTGATAAAGTTTTAGTAAGGTTTGGAGTTGATTTGGAAGTGGTTTTGATTGTAGGTCAAGACTGAGGATAGTGTAGGAGCGAGTCGTTAATCAGGTGTGTACATACACTACACACACAAAAATCGGTAAAAGTCGAAATCCCGAAATCCCGAATGGGCCAGACATACTTGTGGGCCCAAAGTGGCAAAGTTGTGATATGAAATTGTATAATGAATTAACATGCATGATTGTATGACTGGATTGTGATCGGGCCTAATGGGCTACATAAGCATGTTGGGCTTAATGGGTTTTATGTATATGATTGGGCCTAGTGGGCCTTATGGGATTGTAGAAATGCATGCTAGGGTTTTAATGGACTATATGCCTAGTTCTGATCTCTCAAATTTTACATAAGACTTAATTAAATAATTAAACAAACCCGTGGACAAGTCGTCAGACTAAGGTGTGGCAATGGATGTGTGCATGTCTAGGATTAGATCTAGGAAGAGCTTGGTACTTAAGTGGTCCGAGTGACCCACCTCCTCTTCTCTTGAATCCTACTGGTGCATAGTGTCCGTTCACCTTAGCCGCGAGGACTTGCTGATAGGCCAAAATCCATAACTAAAATATGTATCATTAGGAAATTACGAAAATGCCCTGTAAGGTAGAACTACTAAAACACCCTTGTAGGGTAGGAGTACCGAAATACCCCTGTAGGGTAGATTTATGAAAAATACCCCTGGGTAGTGAAATGACCAAAATACCCCTAAGTGCTTAATATGTGAAAATGTGTGAAAATGTGTATGATGCATTCATGAATTGTATGTTGCACTTGGGTGGGTTTTGATGATACGGAGGAAGTGTTTTGAGGATCACATAGTCGCTTGACAACCGTGGATCCACCGTAGGCTTTTAAGCCACCGAGTAGCTTTGCTACACTGTACTTATATAGCAGCCTTGCTGTAACGTGAGTAGTGCTGCAACCGGTGCTACCTTTGGAGTGTAGATGATGGGTGGGTTGATGTAGACATCCCCACAAGTGTGTTAGGCTGGTACGGGTGGTGGGTAGCGGTTGGATTTGGGATGGGAACATTTGCATACATGTAATTCTGGTATGATATGAGGTCAATGTGGGCTAAGGCCTAAACCACCGATATTGTTAAGGCTTAGGCCCAATGTGATATGTGTATAATGAATTGATTTGATTGCTAAGGGTCGTACACATTGAGTTGCGAAACTCACACCCTTATTATTAATATTTCAGGTGATCCACAATAGAAGGCTCGACGTGGGAGAGGACTCGGAGATGGCCACACTGCAAGCTACTTAGGAATTTTGAATAATTTTCAAATTACTTCACTTTACTTAACGTTTTTGTTTAAATGGGTTGTAATAAGGCCTTGTATCTCCAATAAGACTGTAATTACAGTTTATTTTTGTTTTGACTGCCTAGTTTTATCTTTACTTAGATAACTTTCTCAAATTTAACGTGGATTTTAAATGACATTGCTTTTTGGGCGTTTTTCTTTAAACATGGGCTTCCATTTTGGGCTTAACTAGAACTTGAATTTCTAAATCTCGACTTAAATTTTAACCAAGTAAACTTTCTATCAAACATGTTCTCAATTTCATAAAATCGTTTTGGAAACAATCATCCTCTTCAATATGACATCACCAGATTCGGCCATAACGTCTGGGCTGGGTCTGGGGTGTTACAGTGACATTCCAAGGGAGCTTGCAAATCTACCTGAGCTTCGCTTCAAGAAAACCGTTTCACTAGTCGAGTTCCAGCAGAGTTGGGCACTTTACAAAATCTTTGGCACTTGTAATATTCTCTCTACCATTTTTTGTACCACTCTAATGATTTTTTAATAATTATTGCATTAAATGATTTTTTTTTTCCAGGGATGTCAATAATAATTATTTGGTTGGTACCATTAGAGAGTTTATTCGTATTGAAGGAGGCTTTCCAGTTCTACGTCATTTGTAAGTTATATTTCAATATTTGAATGTTTTATAAAATGATTTATGTTTTTCCATATTCAATCAAATGAACAGTTTTTGTTAAGGTTGCAAATGTAGGTATTTGAATAACAATAAGTTAACCTAGAACACTCTATACTTGGCCTAATCACCTTTATTTTATTAATTTTTGAAAATTTATAATAAATTTAAATGTTTTCAAAATTTTAATTAATAAATATTATATTTTTAATTATAATTATAGGAAAAATAAGAAATGTAAAAGAAGGAATCCCTTCTTTCTCAACTATTTTTATATATTTTCCAATTAATTTTACCTCTTTAGTAAAAAGATACTGATCAGACTAATCGGTTAAATAAATTTTCATAATGAAACTACTTTTATGAATTTATGGTCTGATTTAATTAAAGGGTTGATTCTATTAAAATTGGTTTAATTTTTTAAAATTAATAAAAAAATTTCAATTATTATAATTGGTTGAGGGCGAGTATTTACTTTGGAGTGCCTCACTCTTTCAATGATGGAAGTATTATTCTCGAGGTATCTATATTGAATTTTAGCCTCGGATTTTTGTCTCTCTACTCCGAAGAGAGCCTAAAGGGGTTCACAAAGTTTTGAAGAGAGCGCCTAAATCTACAAAGGAAATGTTTTATCATTTTGACCTTGGTGAGATTCGAACCCATGCCCTTAAAAGGTAAGAATACTACTTAAAGGGTTTAAAGGCATGAACTCAAATCTTACTAAAGCTAAAATGATAAAGTATTTCCTTAGTGGACCTAAGCGCTCTTGTTGAAACTCCATGAGCCTAGGCGCTCCTATCAAAACTTTATAAATCCCTTTAGGCTCTTCTTGAAGTATAGAGATAAAAATCTAAGATTAAAATTAAGCATAGACGCCTTGAGAATAATACATCTGTCGTCAAAGAAGTGAGACACACCAAAACATATACTCTCTCCACATAATTATTTTAATAAATATATTCAATTTATAACAAAAATCTAATAAGTAATTAGAATATAATTAAAATTATATAAAAAATTAAATTCTTGCAAATTCGGGGGCAAAACATTCTCATATAAATTTTTTTTTTTATAAATATAATTAAATAAAGTGCAACGACCCAAGTGAAGCTGGGAAAAAATGCTAGTGGTTATATTCTTTGACACATCCTCTGCACCACCAACATTGATATAGTGACTTAAAAATATAAAAATTTAATTTAAATTTTTAAAAATTATAAAGATATAGTCTATTAAAATAATAAAATTATATTTTTATCATAAAAATTACAATTTAATTCCAACCCTTAAAAGATTTTCTAATTTCACCTCTGAATGATACTTATTATTACTATACTTCAAAAGGTAGAAAATTCAATGTGGCTACCCTTGGACTATACAATACACAACTATGAATTTTAGTGCATTAATTTAAATTATTCTTAATGAAAATGTAAAAAGAAATTTATAAATCATGAAATATGATTTGATGATTGTTCATCTCATCTTTTAATTATGTTGTTGGGGATTTAATTACTTCTTTAAAGAATACCTGTAACAAACGAATTACTCACTGCTATTGACGATAAATACTCTGACTATATATATAAATGACTGTGACTAAATATAGTATATAAATACACAAATCGGCATGGTTAGAGTGGTTAGGTGATTGGTTTGGATTGGTGGAATACCATTTATTTCCATTTGACTTTCTCATAAAAGTTAAAATAATATAAAGGTTCTTTTGGAGAAAAATAATGTAAAGATCTTAAATATAGCCCATTGTTGTCCATGGAGTATAGTGTACAAGGCAAGTACAAACAAAGTACTAGCACGTTAGCTTACCCTTGCTTTTCAAATTTCTTAAAAATATATATATATATAAATTGTAAATATTTGAGATGGTATGATCATTTTACATATATAAGAAATATATATATATATATATAAATGTTAAATGTAATAAAAAAAATCATATTCAAATTTTAAAAACAATACTATTACAAAAAAATAATTATGAATTTTGAATAGGTTAAGAGTTAGCTTGTTTCATTGAAAATGGTTTTTGAAAAATAATTTTTAAAAAATAACTTACTTTCCTGGAAAAGTTAATATTTTTTTGGTGTTTGGATGAATTTGTGTAAAATATTTTCTGTTCTTTAACAGATTCCTTAAAAATATTTCATAAAAATTGTTTTCAATGAACCAAACGTACATTTGAGATTTTCTTATCTTTTCATTATTTAATTGAGTTTATTTTATATCTATAAATTTATATTTTACATTTTTTTCATATATTAAAAATATTTTGTTAAATTTAAGTTTATTACAACATCATTTTTTAGTTATACGACTGTCAAGTGAGTATTTTTTATTTAAAAGTGTGACATCAACAAAATTGACAAAAAATTTTAACAATGTCAACAATTAGACTTGATTTTTAAATCTGAAAAGTAAAGAGACTAAATTCTTAAAAATAAAAGTACAAAGATTAAATTACAAATTTGTGAAGAGTACATAGACTTGTGACATATTTTAACTTTTATACTACAAAACATTTATTATTAATATATTTATAATTATAATAAATATTTATTATTAAAATATTAATATTAAATATTTTTAATAATATGTGAAGAATATTATTTAAAATTATTATTTAAAATTTATTATTAAAATAAAATTAAAATGTTAAATAATTTATTATATGACTAAATATAAATAATTAAATATGTATGTTCATACTGAAAAATATAATATTTTAAATATTTTAATAATAAAAATAAAATTTATTATTAATATATTAATATTAAGTTTAATTTAAGTAAATTTTTATATAAAATAAAGTTACTTATAGAAGAGTTTTTCTTTCGGAAGATTAACTTAAGCTTTTTATAAGGGTAAGTTATTTTATTGAAAAAAACTTATTTTTATTAATCTGTAAACTATTTTTAAAAAAAAATATAAAAAATATTTTTTATAAAATATTTTACATGTAAACGAAGCCAACTTAAATGAATACATATTCATAAATGTAAGGACCGACAAAACATACAACCGCCTTATCTGATGAGTGTCGAAAAGTGATAGGCAAAACTTTCAGCCTATAATTTGGTCACACTCACAGCTAGGCTGTGTGTTTACTTACATTGAATTGAACCCAATTCTCCCGTCTTGGAATTAGTCAAATTTGCATGCCTTACCCCGCCGTACAATTTTGTCTTTCCACATTATGAATATTCAAGCCAATTGCCAATGCATGTCCTGAAATAGTCGTTTTCTGTCTGTTAATGGAATATATATATATATATATATATATATATATAAATATAAAAAATAAGATACAACTTCTTTGATTTTGTTTGAAAAGAATATATAAATCTCAAATTATACAAACGCACACTAAAACTACATTGTTTGAGGAAAATAGGTTTTGATTAAAGAAAAAAAAAACTTAATAATAAATTTGGTCACTAGTATTTATATGTTTTGTCAAAATGGTCCTAATTGTAATTTTGAGTCTTTTTTTTTTGTCATCAAACTTTATTCATTCTTTTAATTTGCTTTTTCTAACAAATTTAATGAAAGTACAGTTAAAAAAGTTAATGCGGATGATGAAGAATTTCATATGTAGAATATTTTTAATGAGATATAACTTATTACTTAGATAACTAAATTCGATGATTACATGAAGAAAATAAATAATACATTAAATTAAAAAAATTTGATTTAAAAAAATATACGTAATTATCTAAAAGAATAATTCAGTAGAAACTTCCTAGTAAACAAACATATGAAAGATTGAAACCTTTTAAAAGAAAAGAAAAATAGAAACTTTGAATTTATTCATTACATTTGTTAGAAAAAACAAATTCAAAAAAAAAAAAAAGAACAAAAGTTAATGACTAAAAAAGGTTCAAAAATACAATTCGGATCATTTTGACAAAACATATAAACATAAGTGGCCAAATTTATCATTAAAGTTAAAAAATAATAATGGTATGCTAAGCACAGTAAAAAGTTGAAAATATAATCAATTTTGAGTTTTTTTTTTTTTATTAGGAAAGGAATGAAGATAAGACAATAGGAAAGGTAATATTTTTTTACATATTTAATTTAGAAATTTTGTAAAATTACATCAAAGCATCTTGTTATTTTACATATTTAATCTAATTTAATATGTAAATTTATGTAAGATTTTAATATATTAATAGCTTAATTTATGCATTATGATAAATAATATTGTTTTTATGGATTATTTTAGAAGGAATATAGCAATGGTTGTGAAAACATTAATTTTTATATAAAAAGGCATGGGAGTTTAAAAAAAAAAGGAATATACTATAATGAATTTAATTAAAAAGAATTGAATATTAATTGTGATGTGTTTGCAGTGTAAAAATTATGCTCTATCATCATGATTCTTGAGTTGTTGTAAATTAATGGATGTCTAACCCCAATAAGCATGTTAAATGGAGATAAAATTCATTATTGCATTTATAATCAGGAGATTATTAAATGGAGTAATTAATAAAATTTAGTTTATTAAACGTAATACATTTATTAATTAAATGTAAATGAGCTTATAAATAGTACTTTGTAAGTGAAGATAACACAATGTAATTCTCTCGTATTTTCCATCCTCTTTTATTTATTGTTTTATTAATTTTTCTATAACACGTTATCAACACGAGCTTCTACGAGTTCATAGTGAAGTTCACATAATTTCGACTTTATATAATTTGCCCGTATAACTCCCGTTAAACTATATACGTGATTATAATGTCAAATCTTGCCAAGCTTGAATTTGCGGCCTTAGATATCTCAGAATATGAATATTCAACAAAATTTTGATGGACCCAAAATCAATGGAGACGTGTGTCTTGCAGATAGTGCTACAACACATACGATACTCAAAGATAAAAAATATTTTTCTCATTTGACAATGAGTAATGCCTATGTTAATACAATATCGGGTAGTTCAAAACTTATTGAAGGCTCTGGAAGAGCTATTATATTATTACCTAAAGGTACAAAATTTGTCATTGATGATGTTCCACTAAGTCTCAAAGAAATTTATTGAGTTTTAAATATATTCGTCTTAATGGATATCATATTGAGACTATGAATGAGAAAAATATTGAATATCTATATATTACAAATGTTGAACGTGGAAAGAAATATATTTTGGAAAGGCTACCTGCTTTTTCATCAGGTTTATATTATACACATATTAGTACAATTGAATCACATGTTACTACAAACCAGAAGTTTGTAGAACCACATACTTTTACTATTTGGCATGACCGATTAGGCCATCCCGGATCTATTATGATGCGAAGAATCATTCAGAATTCAATTGGACACCCATTAAAGAACCAAAAGATTCTTGAATTCAAGGATTTATCTTGTGTCGTTTGTTCTCAAGAAAAATTGATTATTAGACCATCACCAGCTAAAGTTGGGATTGAATCTCCAACATTTTTAGAACGTATTCAAGGTGATATATGTGGGCCCATTCATCCACCATGTGGACCATTCAGATATTTTATGGTATTAATAGATGCATCTAGTAGGTGGTCACATGTGTGTTTATTATCGACTCACAACCTGGCGTTTGCGAGACTACTTGCTCAAATAATCCGATTAAGAGCACAATTTCCAGATAATGCAATCAAAACTATTCGTCTTGATAATGCTGGCAAGTTTACATCCCAAGCTTTTAATGATTATTGTATGTTAATTGGGATAAAAGTTGAACATCCTATAGCTCATGTTCATACACAAAATGGTTTAGCTGAATCGTTTATCAAACGCCTTCAACTAATAGCTCGACCATTGCTTATGAGAACAAAACTCCCTGTTACAGCTTAGGGATATGCTATTTTGCATGCAGCAGCACTTGTACGATTAAGGCCAACAAGTTATAATAAATACTCCCCATTACAATTGGCTTTTGGTCAGGAGCCAAATATTTCCCATCTTAGAATTTTTGGATGTACAGTATATGTTCCAATTGCTCTACCAAAACGTACAAAGATGGGCCCTCAAAGGAGGTTGGGAATATATGTTGGTTATAAATCTCCTTCTATAATTAAATATGTTGAACCATTAACTGGAGATTTATTTACTACACGATTTATTGATTGTCATTTTGATGAAACAACATTCCCAACATTAGGGGGACAGAAAGTACAACTGGTAAAAGAGATTGCATGGAATGGATCATCAATATCTCAAATAGATCATCGCACAAGTCAATGTGAACAAGAAGTTCAAAGGATCATACATTTGCAAAACATTGCCAATCAACTGCCAGATTCATTTACTGACCTAAAGAGAATTACAAAATCTCACATACCAGCTGAAAATGCTCCAATACGAATTGATATCCCAATAGGGCAAATTGTTAGTGCAAAAGAAAGTAATCCACGCCTAAAGCATGGACGGCCAATTGGTTCCAAAGATAAAAATCCTCGTAAAAGGAAAGAAGCAATTATTCAAGATGGTAATATTATGGAGGCAAGTGCCCCAGAAGAGGCCAAATATATAACTGATCAAAAATCCCCAGAAGAGGTTCAGGTACCTAAAAATGATGATAATGAAGAAATCTCAATAAGTTATGTTACTTCAGGAAAAAGATGGAACCGAAAAAATATAGTTGTCGACAACAACTTTGTTTATAATGTTCCTATTGAAATAGCAAAAGAAAATGAGGATCCTGAGCCTAAATCTATTGAGGAATGTAGAAATAGAAAAGATTGGCCAAAATGGAAAGACGCAATTCAAGCAAAATTAAATTCACTTTCTAAACGTGAGGTTTTTGGACCTATAGTCCAAACATCTAATATGTAAAGCCGGTAGGATATAAATGGATATTTGTGCGAAAACAAAATGAGAAAAATGAAGTCGTAACATATAAATCACGACTTGTAGTACAAGGATTTTCGCAAAGGCCCGGCATTGATTATGAAGAGACATATTCTCCTGTGGTGGATGCAATCAAGTTTAGATACCTTATTAGTCTAGCAGTATATGAAAAACTTGACATACGTCTAATGGATGTTGTTACAGCCTATTTGTATGGTACACTTGATAATGAAATTTATATGAAAATCCCAGAAGGATTTAAAATCCCTGAAGGATATAGAGTTTCCCGGGAAAATTGCTCACTCAGATTAAAGAAAAGTTTATATGGATTAAAACAATCTGGACGTATGTGTTACAATCATCTTAGTGAATATTTGTTAAAAGAAGGTTATAAAAACGATCCAATCTACTCATGTGTTTTTATAAAAAGGTTGAATCAAACTTTGTGATAATTGCTATTTATGTTGATGATCTAAATATTATCGGAACTCCTAAAGAGCTTCAAAATGCAATAAATTATTTAAAGAAAGAATTTGAGATGAAAGATCTCGGAAAAATAAAATTTTGTCTTGGCCTGCAGATCGAGCATTTAAAAGATGGAATTTATGTCCATCAGTCAACTTATACGAAAAAGATCTTAAATAAATTTTATATGGATAAAGCACATCCATTGAGTACCTCGATGGTTGTACGATCGTTAGATGTGAATAAAGATCAATTTCGTCCTTGTGAGAATGATGAAGAGTTTATTGGTCCTGAAGTACTATATCTAAGTGCCATAGGAGCATTGATGTATCTTGCAAATAACACAAGACCTGATATAGCTTTTGCTGTAAACTTGTTAGCAAGATTTAGTTCCTCTCCAACACGTAGACATTGGAATGGAATTAAACATGTATTTAGATATCTTAAAGGGACCATTGATATGGGGTTATTTTATTCAAATGATTTAAAATCCCTATTAGTTGGTTATGCTGATGCTAGATATTTATCAGATCCACATAAAGATCGATCTCAAACGGGATATTTATTTACATATGGAGGTACTGCCATATCATGGCGTTCGACAAAGCAAACATTAGCTGCTACCTCTTCAAATCATGCTGAAAAAATTGCAATGCATGAGGTAAGCCGAGAGTGTGTTTGGCTAAGGTTATTAACCCAACATATCCAGAAGATATGTAATTTGCCTTTACAGGAAAATATGCCAACTATCTTATACGAAGATAATGCAGCATGTATAGCTCAATTAAAGGGTGGTTATATCAAATGTGACAGAACGAAACATATTCACCAAAATTATTCTTCACTCATGATCTTGAGAAGAAAGGTGACATAGAAGTTCAACAAATTCGTTCTAGTGATAATTTAGCAGATCTTTTTACCAAGGCATTACCAACTTCAACATTTGAAAGACTACGAAACAAGATTGGAATGTGTCGACTCAAAGATATAATGTAATGTCGCCATTAGGGGGAGTCTAAAACATGTTGTACTCTTTTCCTTTAACCAAGGTTTTGTCCCATTAGGTTTTCCTGGTAAAGGTTTTTAACGAGGCAACTTGTAATAGGAGATTGTGTACTCTTTTTCCTTCATTAGGGTTTTATCCCACAGGGTTTTTCCTAATAAAGGTTTTAATGAGGCACATTCTTATTTAAAAGACATCCAAGGGGGAGTGTTGTAAATTAATGGATGTCTAACCCCCATAAGCATATTAAATGGAGATAAAACTCATTACTGCATTTATAATCAGGAGATTATTAAATGGAGTAATTAATAAAATTTAGTTTATTAAACGTAATACATTTATTAATTAAATGTAAAATGAGCTTATAAATAGTACTTTGTAAGTGAAGATAACACAATGTAATTCTCTCATATTTTCCATCCTCTTTTATTTATTGTTTTATTAATTTTTCTATAACATGAGTAATATTTTCTCTGTGTTATTTATGGGAGTATTCGTGTATTTATACATGTTGTTATAGATTCTACTACAGTTCATGAAAATACCCTACTATTAAGGCCTCACTATTTTGTCTTGACTCTACTGCTTCTAATACTGACATTCTTTGTCCATAGTACTGACATTCTCTACAGACTCGAGGTCTGCTGGACATGTGTCTACGGAGCATGCAGTCTTTTCTGTTTCTAGGACTGACGTTCTGAGTGGGCTTTTCTGTTTTCGTACCTAGTAGACATATGTTTAGATGACTACTCGTTCCTTGAGTATATGCAAACTGAAACTGTGGCGAGTTGAATCCACGAGCTTATCCTTTTTGTGAACTCCTTGGGTATATGCGAACTCACTTTGCTGTCCTCTCACGGTTTGCCTTGCATCCAATTTTCTAGTGAGACCTATTTAAGTCATGAATTAATGATTTGGATCTTATTTAAGACTAGAGTTAATAATCACTAATGTATAACAGTTACCTTGCTTTGGTGTATATAAAAGATTAAATTTGCATAAAAGCATGATAAAAGTGAGATAGAGTAGCACATGTAATGCTACTTTTAACTGAAACTTTCCCCAATTTTAATGAAATTTTTTTTTCAAACGTTAATTAGTTTTCTTATGCTAAATACAAAGTTTGAAACAGCAAAATATCATTACATCACTTCCACCCTCTTTACATATTTCGACCCTTTTTTTTTTTTTTGTTCATCTTAATAGTTTATGCTTCTTCGTGCTCTTTAAACACTTGTCATAATTTTGATGGCATTCTTGATTGAATTTCTCAATATAGATCAACTTGCTTTCCTTCCAAAATTCTTTTCACTCTAAATGTTTTAGGATGAGATTTCAAGTTAAATAATCATTAAAATAAAATAGATAATAAAAAACTTCCAAAAATAATTTATAATAAATTTTCTCGTGAAGTTTATTTCAGTTATTTAATTTTTTTATTCGAGGGAGCGTCTTGATCGATAGTAAAATAAAAAAATGTCAATATTATTAAAAATTAATTATGAAAAGTATTTATGTGAGAGATCGAATCATTAACCAGGTTCAATTCCCACAAGCACAAATGCATAATTAATATTTCTAATAATACTAACACTTTTTCCGTGAATCTACAAGTTATGTCTTTATAAACTGAAGTACTACATACACTCCATGAATTTGGTTGGGCTCTCCTCATAATGTAGGAGATAAAACCCTCAAGTGAGATAATACTTCGAAACAATCATAAGAGAAACATTGATGTGAAGACATCAACAGCCTTTGAAACTCCCAAACGGTAGGAACTCCAGCAAACAACGGATGCCGGAAAAGGAAAAGGCAACACTTGAGAGATGAAAGGGAAGAACATCGAAAGCATAAACGACAGCCATTATGTCGTAAATAGTTGTTAATCGAAATTTAAATTATATGCTTTGATGTGTGTCGTGTTTTACATTTAGATTTTATTATCAACACCAGACATATGCTTTAGAAAAAAGCTTCAATGAACTCATTAATTGCTTAAAAAACCAGACATCTGTTTGGATAAATGAACTGACCATTTTTAATTGTTGCAACGCAAAACGTGCCACACGTGTATGTTACCCACACGTGTCGGTTAACCCATGCACTGTACAACCGAGATTTATGTTTTTTAATTACGATCTGATTTGGATTTAATTTTGAAAAACTTGACACAATAACTTTTGAAATAAAATTAGATAAAAATTATGATTTAAGTAGGAAAATAAAAAGTAAAATTTTAAGAAAATCAGAAGATGTAATCAATTTAATATAAATATTAAAAGAAATCAAATCAGATTTTTTTTAATTAAAATTTTTAATATGGGTTTGTTTTTATATAAAATAATGATTAAAAGAGTGAAAAAGGCAAATGGCGGTAAAGAGGAGGAGCAGTAGAAATAGTCGTAGGGGCAGGAGGGGGCAGCCCAGCAAAGGCAAGGCAACACAGCTCGCGTCTCCAAAACCTCGAGAATCGGGCCACAGTCCATCCGTTTTCACTTCTCTCGAGATTTTCTTTTTTCCTACTTTTTGTACTTTAACTACCTTTCATTTTGTGTATTTTTTTAATTTTTATTTTAAAAGCACACTACTCTCGGTTGTCTCCATTGAAAAAAGCCAAGGAAGGAACTGGAAATCCCCATGGTGGGAGTGGAAGGTGTCAAGCTGCTGTTGCTGAGATATGATTAAGCGTTATCTTGGGTTTGGCGGACTTTTCATCAAAAACCCCAGGTGCCATGCCAAACCCCTTTTCCCACTCGATCACTTTTTTTTTTTATAAAAGCCGAAGAGAAAAAAACGATACTTATCTTGTTTATCTATTCTTTCATAGTGTTTTTTTTTCATTGACTACTATATTAATGTATCCTCTCAATTGCTTTATTTCACTTTGCACTGATCTGTATGTTAATGACTGTTTTTAGATTTGATTGTATTATCTTATGGTATTAAGGTTTTAATTGGGATCTGGGATTTTGGGTATATTAATTTTATAATAGTTTTATAACGATTTTCTATATATATATATATATATATATATATATATATATGTATATATTGTTTTCTGTTTTTGGATTATAATGTTCTGTGTCCCATTTATACTTGTAGGGAATTTAGAACATTGCCTAGGGTTTTTGTGAGAAGACTATTTTTTTTGGTGGGAGGGTGAGTTCTTCATGGGTTGAATTGGTGACTTAATGATGGAGAGTTTAAGTGAAGAAGAAGATCAATTTTTTGACACCCGTGAGGACATCACCTCTGTATCTGATCTGGGATCCGATTGCCCCGACAATTCTGATTCCGAGCTTGTTGCATCCACTAATTCTATGCCAGCTAATTTTGGATTTGAAGTTTGGATTAAAAACCTCAGTAGCATTCGTGAACGGCGTAGTAAATTTCTAAAATGGATGGATTTAAATGTAGATCAGACTGCTAGGGAAAGCCCCTCGAACATGTGTTGCGATGAAATTGAAGTGGAGACTGATAGAATTATGGAGGAGAGTGGAGCGGTCTTAGGATCGTCAACTTTTGATGATGATTTTTCATCAAGTCAGTCTTCCATGTCCTGTTGGTCAAATGATGTCAGGGAGTTGTTAGATGGGGCGTTTGATGATAATTTTGTCTGTAGGATTAAGAATTTGGATGATGGGACAGAGTTCATTGTGGATGAACTTAGTCCGGATGGTATGTTGAAGGGATTGCGGGAAGTTGGTTCCAATAATTTGCTTACCATTGACGAGTTTGAAAGGAAGCTTGGCTTATCCCCTCTAATTCAACAAGCTATGCGCCGGGAAGTCAAAGAAGTTTCTGATTTAGGGCCACAAAGAAAGCAGGGTAAAAGAGGATGGCTTAGGCGATTAGGTGCTGTTGCTTGCATTGTTGATAGGCAGGTTGAAGCTGCTCATATGATATCCAGTGATTGTTGTCCAAATGCTGAGGCTAGGATTCAAATGGTTCGAGTTAGATCTTACAAGAAGCGGTCGAAGGAGTTCTCAGCTCTTTACATGAGACAAGATATCCAAGCCCATAAGGGGGCAATCTCAACTATGAAATTTAGCCCTGATGGTCAGTATCTAGCAAGTGCGGGCGAAGATGGTGTTGTGCGTGTGTGGCAAATTGTGGAGTCTGAAAGATCAGGGAATTCTGACATTCATGATGCCAATCCTTCATATGTCTACTTCCAAGTAAATAGCTTTTCTGAGTTAGTTCCTCTTCATGCAAACAAAGAGAAAAAAGAAAGATTGACAAGTCTGAAGAAAAATTCGGATTCAATCTGTGTCATTTTCCCTCAGAAAGTTTTTCAACTTTTGGATAAACCTATCCATGAGTTCCGTGGGCATTGTGGTGAGGTCCTGGACCTCTCATGGTCAAAGAATAAGGTTACTATTTTCTTTGAAGTTTGAAACAACTTGCTATTATTTGCTAGCATGATTTTGGATTTGTAATTGAGGTTTATGTATTGCAGCATATTCTATCATCCTCTGTTGATAAGACAGTACGATTGTGGCAAGTCGGATATGAAGAATGCCTAAAAGTATTTTCTCACAATAATTATGGTAATGAATTTCAATCCATGCTTATTATTACCTTAATTTTGTTATAGAAATGCTTGAGTTTTATTATACCTTATTTTTGTTATAGAAATGTCTATTAAGTTGAGCAAACCTTTGGGATTTTGATTTGTGACATTGTAATTGTTATATAATCTTATTGCTCTGTGGTACAGTAACATGCGTTCAGTTTAATCCAGTGGATGATAATTACTTCATAAGTGGTTCCTTAGATGGGAAAGTGCGTATCTGGGCAATTCCTGGTCATCAAGTTGTTGATTGGACTGACATGACAGATATTGTTACAGCTGTGTGTTACCGTCCCAATGGAAAGGTTTGATGAAGCTTTTCTTGACCATTTTATTTAGCAATCAGGTTCTAGGATTTTCAGTTCATTATTTTTTATTTTTTCTCACTACAGGGTGCAGTTGTTGGCTCAATGAATGGCAATTGCCACTTTTATGATGCATCAGGTTTTTCTTTGTTTTGCTGGTCCTTTTTTTTTTTTTCCTTTTTCTCTTGAAGAGTTGTTTATATTTTTCAACATCTTGTTCATGCTATTCTAGGATATGGCAACTTTTACTCTTTGATTAGCAGTTGATTGGACTGTCATATTCTTCTTAAATTTGACTATTTTCAATACATTGAAATGTGAGGATATAAATAAAAAATATTGCTTGCCTGTAAGAACTTGAAAACTTTGATGTGCATCCTTTTGTGTCATACAATCTATCTTTTCTAGAAACGTTACAAGTTTAGAGGGCCCACTGAGACTTAAGAAGGAAGGAAAAAAAAATTTGCCCTTTCTTAATGGAACTTAGTTTTACTTTTGATGAATGAAATAACCCTCTGCTAAAAATGAATCACAACGTTTGTTAATTTATAAAATGGATTTTACTTTTGCAACTTGAAGGGCAATCTTGGAGGACTTGCCTTGTCAAATTCCTTTTCTGGCTTTTCAGATGAACCTTATTCTTTCATGTTTGCAGTTTGAAATTTATATGATCTGAACATAATTTTTCTTATGATTAGTAACATGGTAGTTTCAAGAGGTGATTTAGATTGTTTATGTCGAAACTCCAAATGTTCTGTACCAAACCTTCAATAGATGTCTTTCTGAAGGTTAACTTGTTTCTGGAATACTAACTGATCTGTTTATGTTAACCAGATAACTGTCTGCAACTTAATGCTCGAATATGCATACAGGGTAAGAAGAAGCCACCATGCAGTAGAATAACTGGACTTCAGGTATTGACTGCTACCATCTGTTGATCCTCATTCCCCTTTTTTTGTAAAATATCTATGCCTTCAAGCAAGCTTCCAATCATTCAAAAGTTAACAGAGGAATTATTTTGTAGTTTTCTCCTGGGGACCCTGATATATTGATGGTCAGTTCTGCTGATTCACAAGTTCGAATCCTCAATGGTATTGACATGGTATGCAAATTTCGAGGTAGGTATTTGTTTTTGCCTGATTTAATTTGTATGTTAGATCCAAAGTTAGTTGCCAATTTGGTAGTTTCATGAAGAACAAATGGATGATGCGGGAAAAAAAAATGAAACTAGAGTTCTATTTTCCGGTCATCCCAATTTGAGGAAATTTGTTAGGTGAAATTTGGATGTTTTGGTTCACTTTGTAACTTATCTTGGTAACAACCTTTTGAAAAGGGTAGAATAAAAGCCTACTTCACTCACATTACACTTTACGGTTAATCTTAACACCATACAATATGCTTTAAACTCTAATCAAGATGACTCTATTAACACTCTTGAGTTCTTCTCTATATACAGGTCTGCACAATGCAGGGAGCCAGATATCTGCGGTATTCACCTCAGATGGAATGCGGATTGTTTCAGCAAGTGAGGATTCTAATGTCTATGTGTGGAACTATATTAACCAGGATGGGCCAGTGCCCCACTCAAAGAAGAATCGGTCTTGTGAACGTTTTTTCTCAAATAACGCATCAGTTGCGATACCTTGGTGTGGGATAACATGTAGAAACTCTATTTTCCCAAATATGTCAGGAACTTCACCATCACCCAAAGATTTGTCTAGTAGATGGTGTAATGAGAATACTGGGGTGTCACAATCTGAGTTGGGTGATAGCTCTCAACACAAATTGCCCTTCTCTTCTTCTGAACGTTTCTCGCTGGGCCATGGATTTTTTTCCGAGTCACTGCTCAAGGGTACTGCAACCTGGCCAGAGGAAAAGCTCCCGCATCCAGACTCCTTTGTTGTATCTTCTGCAATGTGTAAATCTCAGTACAAGTTGCTGAAGACATCTTGCCAGAGTGCTTTTGGTTCTTCCCATGCATGGGGCCTTGTAATTGTAACAGGGGGCTATGATGGACGAATCAGATCATTCCAAAATTATGGATTACCTGTCCACCGTTAACTTATGGAGATGACTTTGAAGTTTTTCTGTTTGATTTTGACAAAGAATTACGTCACTCATATTGAAGCTTTTCTCGTCCGGATCTGGGTTAAAACTGATTGGCGCTTGGTTGATTTCCCATTTCCGGATGATTGGGTTGGCGGTACATCCACGGTGATATCAGGATCTGGTGTTGAGCACTGTATCTGATGTCAAGGCAATATTTGCTTGGCAGCCCAACCAAAGTTGACAGGTTTGTTACGGTGGACTGAAATCAAAGTTATAGTCAAACATTCTATTCCTGTACTTGAGCACAGCCGGGTGTCAGGATATGGGTGGTTGAATTAAAATGGATCACATATTCTTTGATTTGTTGGAAGTGAAAATCCAATTGACAGGGTCATGCCAAGGAGTCCCATTTCAAGTATTGTATATTGAGATTGTTTTGGTGGGGTCATTTCTGGAGGAGAAAAGTGAAACTGGTGGACAGGAGTTACTTCTGAACAGAACTAGTGGGACTTGGGTGAATAATTGAGGGGCCGTGGTGGTGCATTAACAGAAATTTGGACCATTCTGGCGGCTGCGTTGCATTGTCTTTAAGTGGTAGGGGTCATTATCAAAATTTACTGGTTGGTAAAGTTGTTGCAGTACCAGGACATGGTCGACTTGGTGTAAACAAATGGGTCGTTATGGTGCATGGTAAATCTTATTCATATAAGCTTTGTATTTAAAATTTTTTATTACCCAATTTGCAAGGGTTGATTAATAGGGCATTGAGAGGATCTGATGTAGCATTGCAAGTGTAGTATACCTTTAGTGAAAGAAAAGAAATTACAGTTATTGAGTTAAATTGGAACGAGGAATCTACTTTCAAATGTGTTGATTGGTTTTAACCTTGTTATCCAATTAAGAAATGATTTTCTTTTTGGTACTTTTGTTTGTCCAAGACCATGTAATTTGTTACAACAATCAGAATTATATATATGTATGAAGGGGAGCCTCCAGTGATTGCCTAAAATAGGAATATTTAATTTAAAATATATATTAAATATTTTGATATATAAAAGCTATTAAACTAATTTAATCTCTAACAATCAAGTGATTTTTAAGTATCAAAATTATGAAAATTTTAATAATTTAAATAAAATAGTAATATTTTATAATTAATAATTATTTTGTAATTTATTTCTATCATATGCTAAGTTTCATACTTATAAAATAGTAATATTTCATAACCAACTTAATAATAGATATTAAGTAACTAACAAAATTATTGCAAATATGAATAAATAATAATTTTTTTATAATATATTTTAAAATTTATAATATAACATTTAATAAGTTATTTCATCAAGTAAATATTTAAAATTTAACTTATATGCTTCTAAATGTTGAAACTTTTGTTAAATAAACTTATTAGTGAAAATTTGTGTAATGAATTACAATTATTATATCAAATTAGTTATGAAATATTATAATATTTATATTTTAAATAATTCATGCGTAAAAAGAATAAAATTATATTAATTTCTAGTCATATCAAAGCTTTAATACTTTTCATTATATTTGGAATTTAAATTCAAATATTCATAATAATGTTAAAGACTATTTGAATTGTATTTTATAAAAGTTTATGATTTATGATTTGAAGGAATTAGTTTACAAGGAAATTCCAGTAGCAGAATATATTTTTACCTAATTTGATTATTAGTGCTAAAAATATAACCATAAATCTTTTTAGTGCTTCTAAATTCATTTTTCTTTTTCATCACAGTTGGAGGTAGCACTTTTACATCCACGTTGAGGTTAATTTCGGTAAACTTGATATTTGTGGTGGTCTAATTAATTTCTTTACCAATACTTCAATACAAATGTAGTGCTGGTGATGAAATTTTATATAAAATCTCCATTAAAGATATTAATTTAAAGATAATTGTTCTACCATACTTTTGTATTATTTTTTAACAATATTTAAATTTTTAATATATTTTACTTTATAAATTTATTTAAGACGTAATGTCAATTTAGCTCTATTTGACATAACAAATAAAAATGTTTTTGGAACAGAAAAATTGTAAAGTTTAAAACATAAAAATCATTTCAAAATTTCCAAACATCTTGTAACGGTTTATTTTTAGTTTGCTTCTTTGTATCTCTTTGAAAGGGTTTGTGTCTTAAGGTGTAGGTAGAAGTGAGTTTGTAAGGTTAAATATTGTCCTCAAAGGTTATCAAATTAGTGATTTTGGGAAAATTCTTAGTAGTGGAAAGCTAAGGTAGTGAAGTAGGCAATTGGAGCCAAACCACACTAAATTCTTGTGTCAAATTTTTTTATCCTTATTTTCTAGCATCTACAATTTTTTTTTAAAAAACAACCAATTCACCCCCTCTTGGCAATTTCGGTTTGATTTGTAACAACCCATTTTCGATAAAATCAGAACAATAGTTTCGGGACCACAAATCCGATTCCTGAAGGGAAATTTATTTTAATATTATTTTACGGTCTATAGTATGATGGAAATGTCATATGAAAATTTCATAAAGAAATTTTACCAGTTACATGTCTGATTTGATAAAGGACCAAATTGCACAAAGTGCAAAAGTTGAGTTCTAATAGTTAAAAGGATTAAATAGCTATAGAACTTTAAAGTAGAGGTCCTTATATGAAATAGACCATTTAAAAATGCTTAGTGGTTAAGGATAATGATTCATCCATGGAAAATAAAATAAAGAAAATGATGAAATTGGAAAGTGAAATAATAAAAGATAATAAAAGATAAAATAAAAATAAAAATATCATCATTTATATCATCTTTCCCAAATTAAAAGCAAGGAAACCCTAGCCATAGAAACCTAAGCTCAAGCCAACTTATTTTGCTTGATTAGGTAAGTATTCTTGCCCATTTTTAATTATTTTTATATTTTCGAGGTCGTAATAGCTTAATTTAGCTATCTCAGGGATTAATTTGTAAAGATACCAAAGTACTAGGGTCCTGCCATGGATGAGTATAGTTGAATTATGAAGTTTTATGGTAGAAAATGAAAGGTTATTGAAAGATAAACAACTTTTGTTAAAGGAATTTTGATGAAAACATGATTTAGGGACTAAATTGAAAATATAAAAAATTCACGAAAAAATTCTGATTTTTGTGAAAAACATGGGCTGTAAAAGTTATATGAAAATTTTAACTAGGCTTGGAATAAGGATTAAATTGTGAAAATTTCATTTTCCGAGCCTAGGGACAAAATTGTCATTAATTAAAAGTATAGCGACAAAATAGTAATTTTTCTTAAGATGTAAATTGGACTGAATTGATTATGAGTTGATGTTAAATTTACTTGTATAGATCCAGATAGACCAAATTCGAAGTTAGAATGAGGAAAAGAGAAAATGTCGGATTAGTAGATTTTACATACACGAACATTTGTCGAGGTAAGTTCGTATAACTTAATTATGTAATTATATGCTTGAATTGAATGATTTATATGTTTGAATTGTTTGAATTGAATATTGTATATGTGAATTGTGTAAATGCTTTATATATATGAAATTGATCACATATCCGATAATGCCAGAAAAATGTCAAGTCCTGTTTGAATAAATGAAAGTTGATGGATACAGGATTTCTTGTATTGGCTGTGGTCCAACATTTGTTGTGGACACACCAAAGCTCTTACGAGCATCTCGTTATAAGCCCTCTCGAGCTTCCCTTTATATGGTTCCTGCGAGCATCCTGATCAGTATTTATCCTGCATGTGTTGCGGATATATCGCAGCTCTTTGTGAGCGCCCTATTATATGATCGATTGTGATCTTGCATATATTGTGGACACAAACGCAGCTCTTTGTGAGCATCTTAATATGGCTTGCTTGAACTTTCTGTTATATGGCTATTCGGAGCTCCTTGATAATAACTCTTCGGAGTTACCTGTTAAGCTCAATGAGCTTCCTGTTTTAAACTCTTATGAGTTCTTGTTATATAGTCCGGATAAGTTTCCTGATAGGCTCTTTGTGAGCTTCCAGATTAATGGCTCTTTGTGAGCTTTCTGTTATATGGTCGAGAGAAGATTTCCCGATTATGTGCTTTAAAGAGCACTTTTGAATATGAATTGACGGATTCTAATTTGTACACTTCAAGTGTACTACCTGTGTATCCATCGATGTTTTCAATGATTCAACGGGCAAAATTCTAACATGAGAACACGAAATGAATTATTACACGTATCTGCCTGAAATACATGAAAATGATGATACATGATCTATAGAAGTATGAAATAATGCTATATGAATATGAAATTGATTTGATGAATGTGTCCATCTATGAATATAGATTTGTACACTTCAAGTGTACTACCATATAGCTACCGATATTTCAAATGAATCAATGGACAAAGTTCTAACATGAAATAATCTGAACTCGAGACGAATTATTATGAAAATATACCTGAAATACATGAATATGATTTGTATATCTGTTATATGAATACACAAAGTAGAAAGCATATGATATGGAAATTTGGTTATTGTTGAGCCCATACATGTTTCTTTATATTTGTATGAAATATATGACTAACAAGGGTGATGAGGATATGTGTTAGGGCTTGTGATCAAATTGATTGAATGTGTCTTGCATGTTTATCTTGAATATAAATGAATGGTGTGTTAATTACCATGTTATACGAACTTACTAAGCATTATATGCTTACTCTATTTTATTTTCTCCTGTTCTATAGTAATTCGGAAGCTTGTTAGATTGAAAGCTTGGTGGAGATCACTTACACTATCCATCGGCCCATTTTAGTACATATGGTAAATCAATTTTAGTTATAATGGCATGTATAGGTTAATTAGCCAATGTTGAGATGTAAATGTTTTGGTTATAACTAGCCATTAGAATGACTTGTGATGAACATGTTTTGATATGTATAAATGAGATTATAACATGCTTGGTGTGTGCTTAAATGGTTAATTGATAGATATCATGTTGGCATATTGATGATTCATTTTAGCATATTTGGTAAAATATGCATATAGGTGAATTTGATAAGTTAAGTAAGTTTGTATATTTGGTTACATGATGGTAAAGTGTCATCTGAGGTGCTTAAGAGCACATTGGTTGTATGTGATGATATGCCATGCATGAGACTTGGCTTTGACTTGAATTAATTGTTTTAAAATGGCTTGTGAATATATTAAAGTATTGGTGTAGGAGGAAGACAAAATGAGTGAGAAATGTGGCTTAGAAAAATAACCTTTTTTGTCTATACGGGCGTGTGTCTCAGCCGTGTGTGACATGCAGCCTAGTACTTGGGCGTCTGACCTGGCCGTGTGTCCCTTGCATCTATAAAATGTCAAAATAGAATGCTCAGAATTGATCACACGGGCTTGTGGCTTGGCCGTGTGACCCAAGTCAGAGAGTTACACGGCCTGAGACACGAGCGCGGCTCACACAGCCTAACTACACGAGCGTGTGACCCCTGCACCTAGAAAAAACTTTGAGATTTTGCGAAAAATTCTCTAAGTACCCGGTTTAGTCCCAACTCGTTTCTAATATATGTTTTGGACCTCGACGGTTTGTATAAGGGACTTTATGTCTGATTTCTAACATGAATACTGTATACAATGAAATATTTGTTTACTTGATCTGTAAATTTTGGTAATGCTTAGTAACCCTATTCCGTCGACGGATACAAGTTAGGAGTGTTCCATTATTATTTGAGTTAACAATTGGTATTAGAGCTAGTCTCTATTTGTCAATTTTACAACCAAGAGAAGATCCTTGAGGTAGCTCAACTTTCAACCAATCAATTTATAAGAGATGATTTCTACATCCAGTTCAATTTTTCTTGTAGAATCTCAATCTATCTCCAAGCCTTCTTACTTCAATAGTACTAATTATTCCTATTGGAAGACAAGAATGATGTTTTTCATACAAACGAATGATTTTGTTTTATGAGTCATCATTATGGACGATCCTTCCGTACCTCTCAAGTAAAGAAGAAGAGCTCCATATTCCAAAGAGCAAGAAAGAATGAAATGAGGAAGATAGAAGGAGTATTCAGTTGAATGCCAAGGCTATGCACACATTATTTTGTGCACTTAGCTTAGAAGAATATAGTAGATTATCATCTTGTTCTAATGCCAAGGAGATATGAGATAAGCTTGAAGTCACACATGAAGGTACTAGCCAAGTAAAGAAGTCTAAAGTTGGAATTCTTACTTTAAATTATGAAACCTTCAAAATGAAGACCGAGGAAGATATCAAGGCGATGTCCGATCGATTTAATATCATCTTTTATATTTAGTACATTACCAAATCATAACCCAATTATTACATTATATAACCATTTGCCAATCCATATAACCAACTATCATGACAAAAAACCCTCATATATATGTCTAGTTTTCACCCGATGAACCACAGTGAAATAACATTGGATACGCGGGAAAATACTCACATGAGATATGAAATGGGCCTACTCACACGAGTTTTGGGTCAGGATGATAATCTACACGATGCTGCTTGCACGAGTTATGAAGAATCCGCAACAAATGTAGGATTTTAGCCATTGGTAGGTCACTCAAGACTAACACCTAAAACGATAATAGCCTTAATGACATGTCATTTGTATTCTAGGCATTCACTAAGTTCATATGGGTCTTGTTTCATAGCTATATCATAAAATTACTTATACATTACCATCTCACATGAATTCAACTGTATAACTTTCCATTTTCAAATACATACCCCAAATATGATATTAATACATTTTAATCCACCCAAAGCTTTAATATCACTGCACAAACAAATTCAATCACACACATACATAAATGCATTATATCACAAAAGTAACAATTTAGTTATTTTATACACAATACAAACTTATCTAATCGAAAACGACAATAAACACAACACCGATGACTATTCTATTATCTTTCTTTTTCCACGATTATTGTCCAGTTGATTTGTTTCTTGATCTAAATAATGATTAAATTCAAACTATCAATATATAACACTTTATAATACTTATTAGATGCATATGAACCCTTTTAATTTTATTTTACAAATTTACCCTAAACTTTTATCTTTATGCAATTTAGTCCCTAAAACCAAAACTTATATATTTTCACAATTAAGCCCCATACTTGAGTCGATTCATATACCATCCCTTAACAGCTCCACTTCAACTGAATTCATGGAAAATTTCATGCTAAATTTAACATTTTAACATTTTAGTCCCTAAACTAAAAACTATTCAAATTCATTTTACCAACTAGTGCTTATTCAACATCAAGCTTCAAGCTCCATCATTTAACATAAAAAACATTTAAAAATATCAATGGTAACTTTTCAAACTCTTAACAGTTTCACAAAATAGTCCCTAAGCTAGCTAGATTAAGCTACAACGATTTCGAAACATAAAATTTACGAAAAACAGGTAGAAAAATCACTTACATGCACAATTCTAAACTAGGCCGAAAATCAAGCTTTGGCTATGGTGTTTTCTTCTCTAAAATTTCGGTGGAAAGCTAATGAAGATGATGATGTTATTTTCTTTTGTTTATGTTTTATTATTATTTATCTAATTATAACTTTACCCTTATTATTAACATAAAATTTTAACCAAATAATAACCTTAACCGTCCGTTAAAAATCCTTATGATCTAATTATCAATTAAATCCTCCCACCTAAACCATTTAAGCATTTTAACAAATAAAAATCAATATCAATTGACTTTTATAATTTTTACAATTTAGTCCTTTTTAACTAATTAACTAACCAAACATCAAAATTACTAAACCAAACTTTAATACAACACTACCATAGACTCTTAAATATTAAACAAATAATATTTACTGACTCACTAGTTGAAATTGTGGTCTCAAAACCACTGCTTCTGATATCATTAAAAAGGGGTTGTTACAAGGTCATTACAGTCAACAATAATATCAAATACATTGACAAGTGTCAATTTCTTTTTAAAAGGTATGTGCAAATTATTTTTTCTTTATTTGAAGAATTATTTTTATTCTTTCCAATGAAATAATTTTTTTATTAATTTAGGATTAATTATAAGAATAATAATACTTACATTTAAATATTTAATATTTCTCATGTGTTTTCCTAAGTCAAATTAAGGTGTACAACTTAAACTATTAAATAACAAGAGTGAATACAAATTATAGAACTATGCTAGGTTTGAATCAAATAAGAGAATATTATGAAATAAATCTAAGTAGCACTAGACAATAGCATACGATCTATGATCTATTGTTTCATATATGATAATGATACACTTTCTATACATATTGGTTTCTCAAAAGATGAAAATACCAATTATTGGCGATTAATGGAAGAAGAGTCGCTATAAATTACACTTTTTAGATTATGATGTAGAAACAAAATCAAATCTTGAACAATATGTTATATTTAAAATTATAATTGAAAGATTTAATTCAAGGAAAAATTGTGTTTTTTTTTTTTTATTGATGAACATTTCTTATCAAGCTTTATTTGCATATGTGAGATCAATGCGTATGATAGTCTTAGCTACGGCATCTAATGTAGTTGTAATAATATTACGTGAGAGATGAATAACATATTCACAATTTGTTTTTCCATTAAATCTAAAGAAATAGAGTTTTGTGATTTATGTAAATAGGATGTAATTGCAGAGTTATTATGTCTAATCATATGAGATAAGATGTGACAGCCCTATTTTGACCCTAGTCGGGAAGTGGTTTCGGGACGACAAAACCGATTTATTAAAATTAAATAATGTCATATTTTATAAGTATGATATGTGAATTATGCATGTGTGAAGAATTTATACCTTAATACTATTAGATCAATGTGAATTATTCAATAGGACTTAGGTGAGAATTTTAAAAATTGATTGGGTGAATCTTTGAATGGCCAAATTGGGCATGCTATAAAAGAATTGGACTTGCATGTCAAATTTCTCTTTTTTTGAAAGTGGCCGGCCATGCACATGGTTTTATTGGTTGTTTTATTTTTTTTATGTTAAAAATTAGGTGAGTGGAAAATAATTTCATATTAGTGGAAATAATAATGATAGAAAAAAAAAAAGAAAGAAAAATTTGGTTATGAATTGTTCCTCTTTGCCGTGAACTAAAGAAAGAAAAAGGGATAAGAGAAACTAGACATTCGGTCTTCTTCTTGTTTGATTAAGGTAAGTTTTTAGTTAATTCTTTGAGATTTTATGAAATTTTGGTTGATAGTTAGGTCTTTGACTTAGCCCATGAGTAAATTTTGATTCTTGTAATGCTTTGAGCATTCGGTTTAGATAGGAATGTCACAAGGGGATTTCTATTCTTTATGTTGTATGAGTTGGGAGCTTAAATTGAAGTTGATTGGAAGGAATGTGTGTAGTGGGGGTTAATTAGTGTGGAAATTCGGTTGATGAGAGTGTGTGTGTGGTTACTTGCCGAAATTGAGTATTAAGGGTGGTAAATTGGTTTAATGGTTGTATTGGAAATCTATTTGAACAATTAGATAGGCATTGAATGGTTGAAGTGATGAAATTAGAAACTCATGAACTTGATTTAAATTTTGTTTAGCTTACGGTAATTAAATGGTTTAGAAAGGATCTATTCGGCCATGGTGGGTAAATACTTTGTTAAATTTTTGAATATATGCTTTGGTTGTTAAGGAATATTCGGCCTTGGTGTGAAGTTCATTAAAGAATGTTTAGTTATTATTTTTTTTTGTATAAAATATTTATTAAAATGTTGGAATTGGATTACTTGCTTATGTATTTAGTTATGAGAGTCTTTAGTAAATAGAACTTAAGGGTTGACTTTGAGTAATTTAGAAAATTTAATCTTAAAATGCTTATGAGAACTTTAGTGAAACATTCGGCCATGATACATTTTATAAAGAAGGATTTGTAAAAGGGTGGTGTTTTGTGATAAACATATGTGTTTAGACCCTATGTACGCATCTTGTAATTTTATTGTAAACTCTTGGTTGAACTTGTATCATACTAATTGCTAAAAATACTAGCTTGTGTGGAAAAAAAAATTTATGTATGTTATTATATGCCGAGTGGGAGCCCAAAAATTGAACTCACTTTGTGAACCAAACTATTCGGCCTTGGTTGACTATTATGCCATGAATGATAAGTTGGTTAAAGAGATTATATGTACTTGATCTAATATTTAAGCTATTTGTGACTTACAATCTAGTAATGTTTGACCGAATATGTATGCAAGAAAAGTATGTTTATGTGTCTTATTAAAGTGAATGTCTAACAATTAAATGAGTTGATATTTATGGATTTTGAGACTTTTAGCCTTGGATGAACTTTTGGTAGTAATTAATGTAGCCGAGTATTTAATATGATATGATTTTAATTAGCAAATTCTTTCCTTGCTTAAACCATAGCTCAAGAACCTAGAGGGACACCTTCGGATGAAGGAAAGGCTAAAGTGGTGGAACATTGAAAACCTTAACTACTCAACAACAAATAGAGGTAAGTTTTAAGTGTTATAACCTAGCACATGACTTGATTTAGCATGAGGTGAATATTTTGTTGCTCATATGAATGGTAAGATGAAGTATGTGGAATAGAGTTGATGTAATATAGTAGTGAAATTGATCATATAGCCGAAAGTTCATTAGACATGTGATGGCTTCAGAAACCGATTTGATGTAAAGTGCATTTATGCCTATTGACCGAAAAATGAAATGAAATTTACCATATTTTGAATTATTATGTGTATAAGACAAATGAATGTTAGCATTTAATAGACTAAGTGAAAAGTATATGTGATGGATCCAAATGTATATGTCTCAGTGCTATGATCCGGGTAGAATCCCGAAGGGCATACGTGCCAGAGTTTCGTCCGGGTTAAATCCTAAAGGGCATACGTGCCAGAGTTTGTCCGGGTTAAGTCCCGAAGGGCATACGTGCCGAAGTTACATCCAGGATAAGTTCTGAAGGGCATTTGTGCCAGTCTTTCATCCGGGCTGAGTCCCGAAGAGCCTAAAGGCTAGTGTTATATTCCGGGCTAAACCCGAAGGCATTCATACTGGAAATACGAAATGTTGGGTCTTAAAAAAATAAAAATAAAAAAAATAAAAATAAATTCATGATCCTAAATTAACCAGGTACGTGCTAGATACAAATTATGCATTCATTTCTGTTTAAGCGATGCTATGACGAATGAGTAATACCGAATCTGACCTTTGCTTAGAATAGTAAAAGGACATGATTCTTAATTACTGTACATGAAATTCGGATCTTTGGATATGTGTTGAGATTGATTTGAGCACATGAATGTGTTATGTTTGAAGCATAAAGAAATACGTGTGTGTGTGTGGATATACATCCTATAAGGATTTGACTTGTAACCAAATTAGATGTGCTTGGTCAAATATTGGAGCTTATTTGATATGATGAGGTTCACCTTTATGATTCGAAATTTAGCTAAGAAAAATTGTTTGATTGTACGTACAATAGGGATAAAGATAACCTTGGATACATTCGGTTAAAGATAGACATAGATAAATAAAATAAATATTATGCTTAAACCTTTGATTAGTTCTTTTTATGGCTTAAAGCTTACTAAGCATGTAAATGCTTACTTTGTTTATTTTGATTCTTTGTTTCTATAGATTTCTTTCTCAAACGCTACGAGCTCGTGAGTTCGAGGACAAGTCATCTACGCTATCGCCATTGTTTTTGGTACTTATTTAGTCTTGTTTTGGAAAAATGGCATGTATAGGCTTTTATATCTTGGATTTAATAGTAGGTTTGGATTTTGTGTATTATATTCATGAAAAGCCATGCGAAGATGGCTAATGACGTACTTATCGCATGTATGTATATATATATATGGTTTAGGTTTAATAATTGTTAATGATGTTCGAATTAGTATGTATTTTGAGAATGGTTGTTTTGAAAAGTATGTGTGGCATGCATATACATGAAAAATTGGCCTAGCTGATAGGTTGTTAAATTTTGCTAAGTTTTCATGTTGTAGGACCAAATGGATATGCATGATCATTTAATCAATTCATGAGTCTAAATTTTGATCGAATCGATGATCATGTACGGTTTTGTTTGTTTATATGTACAACTTAGATTTGGAAATCAAGTTCACTTTAAGTTGCTATCCATATGTATTAATAACGTGATTTGCATGAGTGAAGCTGTGTTAATTTGAATGAATGTCGGGTAATGCTTCTTAACCCACCGGCGACGGGTATGGGTCTAAGGGTGTTACATAAGACACCTATGGCAAAAAGATTTGCATTGAAAAGTTTATAATTAATCGAAGTATCAAAGATATTATGGATAGTATAAATTCTTTTTAAGAAAAGTAATTGTATTTTGGAAGTGACTTTCATGTGAAGCATATTATCCCGGATAGCACAAGAGTAGAAACAATCAATGCAAAGTCTTGTAAAAATATATTTATGAAGTTAGATAGAAAATTTGACACTAACAAAAAAGAGTAACATTTATTGGTTTTTATTCCGTTGATTTATTTAGTTTTATTCAATTATTTACTCTAAATTTAAATACGTTAAATGTGTTTTTAGTATATATAAAATTAATTTTGATTATACTAACATTATTTTGTTATTGTTCATTTTATGGTAGATAAATCTAATTTAACAATCCTTTGTAAAAAGAAAAGATTATCATTTAAAATTAAAAAAAATTATTAAAGTCCAACTCGAATGTAATTCGACCCATGAATATTTGTAGTTGTGATAGGTGTTCCTGCCTGTGAACCAGGCTTCAGTTTGAGTTTCATTGGAAAGGGTATGAAGAAGCGAAGTCAAATGGGTTGGTTTTTAAGTAATAAGATTTGGACGTAAGTAGGATAGAGTCCTTGGACTTCGTTCCTTCAAATCTAAACAACTTTGGGCCCAGCTGCGATTCAAAAACAATTTCTCACACCACGAGTTACTGTGTAAAACGAAAATGAAAAAGGGAATGGGAACGATAACAGCGCCATGGAAGCAACTTCTTCTCAACGCTTTGGAATCTAATTCCCATCTCAAGCACTCTTCCTACTTTCAACTCGTTAGCCGCCTTTCTCCTTTTTCACTCTTCCCTTTTTTTTTATTTTCTTTTTTTGTTGACTTGTTGCTACTTCTTACTGTTACAGGCCACGGTGGGATGCAACGGAAGACCCTCCAATCGCACCTTGGTTTTTAGGTACCCTTTTCTTTCATTTCTGTGTAAAATGCTTCTCAAATTCCACATTTTATTTGTTTGGTATTCAATGTGATTCGATTGAATTTACAGAGGATTTCAAGAGAGCAGCGACAAGTTCCATATCAACACCGATAACAGGACTCTCAAGGTTCTTTAATTCACTTCCCCTCTTTCCGGATTCTTTCAATTCTGAAATGGGTACAATATTATTTGTTAATTTCGCAGATAGAAGAGCTAAAGCATTGCCCTTTTGCTGAGGTATTTTCTTTTTTGAGGGTATAGTATACCCATTATTTTCAATAACCTGTATTTTACTTAGGGTTTAATGTAAATCCTTTTTTTATTTCTCCTTTTCATTGCAGATATGTTGGTACTTTACTGATTCATGGGAGCAGTTTCGGATCAGTGGAAGAGTCGATATTATTGATGGATCCAATCCTGACACCTTCAAACTCCAGGTTAGGCAACAATCCACCAATATTTGACTCCATTATTATATGAACTTATGTTGCTAATATTATGACTCAGGACTAGTTTTAAGTACTTTTTGAAAAGAGTTTTTAATCTATGTAGAGTTATATATTCATTGTATACAATAAAATATAAGTTAATTTAAATAATATTTAAATTCATTAATCTTATGATATATGAAATATCAATTTTATTTAGCAATTAATAATAATTTAGTAGATTAAAAGGATTAAGCATATTGTAACTTAGTTGATTATGGAAAAAAGAAATTGTGAAATAAATTACGCTTTAAAGAATCATTTGTGCCTTAAGTTCAGATCCCATTATGTGTTCTAGATTTATTCTGAGCTATAGAAAACAACAAAATGGCAAACATCCTTCTGATATAATATTTATTACTTCGTAAAAAAGATAACATTTTAGTCATTTCCCAACTGAGTTAGTGTTTGGTTAACTCATGAAACCTACTCCGTTAAACATGCATGCATACTGCAGCAAAGGGAGAAATCTTGGTTTGCTAGCTCTGTTAAATCAAGGCTACAATACTTGGGACCTAATCCTGGTCTGCCCCGCATAAGTGAGCACCAAAGTGAGGAGGAAGTTCGTTTAGATCCTTCAATTGGCCCGGTTGCTGCTTTTTGTCTGCTGGTTCTTGATCCTGATCAGGTTATCCCTCCTCCAAACTTACAGTTTCTTTTTGCTACTTCTATTTAAGAATTATATCATAATTTGCAGGTTGATTATTTGAATTTGAAGAATAATGAGAGAGTTAAGTTTATATCTACCCTTGATGTGAATGGAGTGAAAAACTGGACATCAGAGAGAATCAACCCTTGATTTTGTTTTCAGTTTCTAAAGCCATGATGTGGACACACAATGGCATAGCTGGTATGTATATGGTTGATGTGGAATAACATATTATAATCTTTTATACATCAATTTTCACTGGTAGTATGTATTTTAGATTCCATAAATAAATATAGTTTCTTCTTGATCATGTAATAAGGCGCATGACTACAATTGACTCCTTATTGTTTGTTGTGTTGTGCTTTATTTTAGATTCAATAACAAATTTCAGACCATGTACGCTTTGCACCAACCTTAGGGACCACTTCACTTCCTCCTCCGACTCGCACACTGTCAAATGCTTCCTCTACGTTCTCCAATTACCCAACTGATAATCCCCCCCCCTTTTCTTTCACTGTCCTATGGCATTCCCAACTTCATTCCCAACTTGTCGATGTCAAGCTACGGAACACATACGTGTGTGAGTGAGAGATAATGTCAGCGGCCTCTCTGCTTCTAAATCGTGTGGTTATCGTTCACAAATTTCAAGCAGGGTTTTCGCTTCTGCTACGCTCATTTTGAGTCACCTTCTGTTCAGCCTTCCTTGTTGTTTTCTCTCCAATGATAACAATAACCCCAAAACCCTTTCGTTGCTTTCCATGGACCTACAAGTTGGCTCACGAGATTCCTGTAATAAAAAACAAACAGGCTGGCATCAAGCTACCCCCCTATCAGTAGAACAACACTTGGCCTGGAACAAATATCTAGAAATTCTTTCATTAAAAAAAGATGCCACTGTAACCAAATACCGCAATTTGAATGCAAGAATATGGGCTATCAGATACTTTGCGGAGCTTCCTAGGACAATCACAACCTCCAAGTCTTACTCCAGTAAACATGCATGTAACTTACAGCTGCAGGGGATAAATTTTTGTAACCAACCTCTGAAACTCCTATGCAGGTCTAATATTTATTTAATTGATAAAGATATCACAGAAAGCAAGGAGAATCGACACTTGCTTTTGATTTCTATTCCTCTGGCAAGGCAGAAGAGAGGGAAAAATAATAATGGGAACAGGATGTGTGGGATTTCCCGTGAGGAAACGAGGCAAAGTTGAGTTTCCAAGAAGTAGGATCCTAAAGGAGAAGCGAGCAAAGCTGTACATTATCAAGCGTTGTGTGTTGATGCTGCTTTGTTGGCGAGACCCCAAGGATAAATAATACCTTCTTTTCTATCATTCACCTCACTTTTATCTAATCAATACATAGATGAGTAAGGACAGTGTATAATGTCAAACTCAAAGCATTCTCAACTTAGCCTTTCTTTTGCAGCTGTAGTATCAAAATGATTTCTCTGCATAATTTTATATTTTTCAGACATCAGAATCAGAAGCATTTACAATTCCATTCTGAGGCCTTTGTTTGAGCTAAAAATCTCACAAGCAAAGTTTTTTAATGGAACGACTGTGGTCGCCATTTTCTTGAACCAGTTCCTAGTAATTTCCGACGCATGCATTAGTTTTTTTTTTTTGTCGTATGTTGTGAGGGAGACCTCAGACCTCATTGGTTCAGCGGCAGGGACATATCATATAGATGCAATTTTTGACACATAATATTCGACCATAAAGAATATGTAATGCATGGAAACTAAATTCTACCGTATTATAACTGAGTCCAGCTTAATAAACTCGTAGGACATCGTAGCAGTTAATTGCTTTTGGATAAAATAGGAAAGAACTGCTTATCCACAAAAAAAAAAAAAAATGCTCCTACAGGATACACGATGAACAATGAATTGCAATCCATGACAATAGAATGCCAACAATGACCTTGGTTTCCAGTCAGTTCAAGCTTTTGAAAAAAACCAAAGAAGCGTAAAGCGCATCTAGTGTAGTGGTATCATAGTACCCTCCCACGGTACTGACCGGGGTTCGATTCCCCGGATGCGCATTGTATTTTTTTATTAATCTTTTTTGCTCATTCAGGCGACGTTTGAGCGTTCGGTATGGGTGATAATTGGCATTCAATTTCAACTGTCATACTGCATTTTTCAATCTATTAATAATTATATTTAAGGGCATCAATGATCAAACAAACAGCAGAGGAGAAGAAATTTATTTGATTTGAGGAGAAAGCTGTCCAGACAATCTTGGATTTTTCAGATTTAAGTAAATGTGAATATCATCATATGCAGCTTTCTTACAGAAAAAGTGAAAGAGAAGGCAAGTGACAATATTTGACAGCAAACAATGTGGCGCAACAACCAGGGACCTTCCATCCTACTCTCACCCCTCACCAAACACTACCAAGCCAAGGAGCAATAGCCACTGGCTGTGAAATGAAAGCCAAACCCCCCTTTTCATTATTTCTTTCTTACAAATCAAGTAAAGAACACTCTTCACACACTCATGAAAGCCGCTGAAGCAGGAATAATCTCTTGTTGAATGGGACGGATTTCGTATCTCTTTTCCATCTAAATTTCTTTTTTTCTTTTTATTAAATTTAAAAAGTTACTAAATTCTTTGATCATGAAGCGTTTCCTCCAAGCAACCCTCCACCACCACCCCCCCTATCGCTATCACCGTTAATTATTTCCTTCACCTTCCCTTCCCCTCTTTTTATATTCTACGTACCGCTTCTTTCAAACCAACAGTAAGTTTTCCAGTTGCTAAAGAAAAGAATATCTTGGCCAATGCCGGGTCTGTTTTCCGTTAAAACTCTACCCAATGCGACGCCATTGCGGGTTCTCATAGCCGCAACTGAAAACGGCGCCGGCGGAACCAGGCGACCCCCATCTCCGTCCCCTTCGGTTTCACGTACCAAGCCAACGAAAAAGACCCCAGATAAATCGGGCATCGATGAGTCCTCTCTCGAAAATCCGGATCTGGGTCCTTTCCTCCTCAAGCTCGCCCGAGACACTATCGCTTCCGGTGATAACCCGAATAAGGCATTGGATTACGCCATCCGAGCCTCGAAATCCTTCGAGAGGTGCTCGGGTCCAGGTCTGGAGCTGGCTATGAGCTTGCACGTCCTGGCGGCCATCTATAGTAGCTTGGGGAGGTTTGAGGAAGCGGTTCCGGTTTTGGAGCGGTCCATTGATGTGACGGATGATGCACTGGCCAAATTTTCTGGGTGTATGCAGTTAGGGGACACGTATTCAATGATGGGTCGACTGGACCGGTCCATTAGGTGCTACGAGTCCGGGTTGAGGATCCAGATTGAAGCTCTTGGGGATTCGGATCCTAGAGTTGCTGAGACTTGCAGGTAACTGATCCCATTCCTCCCTTATTTACTAATTTACTGTTTTCTTGGTGTCTTGGGACCTGGGTCACTGCATTATGCATGTTTGTCTTTGGTTTGGAGGTTGAAAGTGGGATGATTTCAAACTAATATAATAATTTCTGTAATTGGATAATATTTTATACATTATTAATTACCAATCATTTGTGTAATTGGGTAAAATTTTATCTAATTATTAAAATTGTAATAATTAATTTAATTGTATAATGTTTTCTGTAATTGCGAAATTACATTAGATAATATTTTGTATTATTAATATTTATCAAAATTCATTTAAGAAATTCATCTGAAAATTTCTTGTTACATTTATATGTGTTTATAGATTAAATCGGATTTATGTATGATATATTTTTTTTTAAATCTGATTCAAAATATCTGAATACAAAAAATAATCATTTTACTAGCCTTATTAATGGACCGTTTGTGTATCTTGCTCCGTACCTGTAGGTTTAGACATTGTCTCTGTCATACCTAAATATGGTGTTAAAAGTAAGTAGCATAGGTGCACATTATGAAGTGACTGAAAATGGCAGGTATTTAGCTGAGGCCCATGTTCAAGCTATGCAACTTGACGAGGCCGAAAATCTCTGCAAGAGGACCCTTGAAATCCACAAGGAGCACAGTGCACCAGCATCCCTTGAAGAAGCAGCTGACCGCAGGCTTATGGCTCTTGTTTGTGAAGCCAAGGGAGACTATGAATCTGCCCTCGAACACCTCGTCCTCTCCAGCATGTCAATGATTGCTAATGGTCAAGAAAATGAAGTGGCTGCTATTGATGTTAGTATTGGCAACATCTATTTGTCCCTTGGCAGATTCGACGAGGCAATCTTCGCCTACCAGAAGGCACTTACGGTATTTAAATCCACGAAAGGGGAAAGCCACCCTTCTGTGGCATTGGTCTTTATTCGGCTTGCTGATCTTTACCACAAGACAGGCAAGCTAAGGGAATCCAAATCCTACTGTGAGAATGCCTTGAGGATATATGCAAAGCCTGTCCCTGGAACTACATCGGAGGAGATTGCTAGTGGATTGACTGAAGTGTCCGCCATCTATGAATCTTTGGATGAGATTGAAGAGGCTTTGAGGCTCCTTGAGAAAGCAGTGAAGTTACTGGAGGACACTCCTGGCAACCGAAGCACGATTGCAGGAATTGAAGCACAGATGGGCGTGATGTTCTACATGGTTGGGAAGTATGGGGATGCTCGAATCTCTTTCGAAAATGCCGAGGCAAAGCTCCGAGCTAGCGGGGAGAATAAATCAGCCTTCTTTGGAATCGTATTGAACCAGATGGGACTGGCAAGTGTGCAACTTTACAGAATAGACGAGGCCATCGAGTTATTTGAAGAGGCAAGAAAGATATTGGAACAGGAATGCGGCCCATGTCACTTAGAGACTCTAGGAGTTTATAGCAATCTTGCTGCCACCTATGATGCCATTGGAAGGTAAGCATTAATCCGCATTCTTTCCCTGTTCTTGTTCAAGTCATTGTGGGTATCTGTATTTATTATCGCGCTGCATATGCTTTGAAAATCTGGTTACATAAGCAGATTATTGGGACCTCTGTGTTTGGTATTTCCGAATAGATGACGCCTATGTGGCTGCTACATTGAACATGGAGTTTTATTTGTTGAACGCAGGGTGGAAGATGCAATTGAGATATTGGAATACATCCTTAAAATGAGAGAAGAAAAGCTGGGAACAGCAAATCCGGAGGTAGATGACGAAAAGAAAAGGCTAGCAGAATTGCTGAAAGAAGCAGGAAGGACGCGGAACAGAAAAGGAAAATCACTTGAAAAACTACTTGATGCCAGAAGTGCCAAGAAGGAGAGTGCAAAGAGGTGGTCAACTTTTGGTTTTAGAATTTGATTGAACCAAGCAAGCAAGCATCGCACCTCTAGTTATGTCATATTAAATACTGGAACAAATATATATTTTCCCCTTTCAATTTAGTGGACCCTTAATTTCATATATATATATATATATATATATATTCTTTTTCCTGTTTAAGCTTTGATAGTTGAATCAAACATGGATAGGAATTGGATGGATAAGTTGTAATTTCCAGTTGTCGATAGTTTTCTTGATCAGGATGAGTGGATTACCTCGACCAAGATTCTTGCAATCCAAAGAAACGTTATGCGCCGTGGGAGTGAGAGTTTGTGTTTCAAAACCATGGTTATTAAAATTTTATAATATAATTCATAAATTATATTTAAATAATTTAATATAATGATAAACCATGAGTTATAATAAATTATTTTTATAATTCTTTATTAAAATATCATAATATTTATTTACAGCATCATGTTAAAACTATGAATACGCAATGATGGATTTTGAAATAAAAAAGAGGAGGTTGTTAATGTGGCTGAAAATTACTATAAGCTATTATCAATGGCGGGAAAAAATAGAATTTAGAAGTAATTAAATATATTGAATTTTTTGGTTTAAGAAATTTTAGTTAAAAAACTATTTAGTTTTAATTTTGATTTAATTTTTGTAAAACTTTTAAGAGATTCTAATTAGATATGCTCATGAGTTGGGTCGGGTTTAAGCATGATATTAATATATTTTATGCTTGCCTAAGCCCGATCAAACCCGAAATATGGGCTTAAATTTTTTTTTCAAAATTCATCCATATTTGTAAAAAAACTAATCCAAGTCCATTTTAGCATCGTCCATATTTTAAAATATATATTTATATTATATTATTTTAATATTTCATAAAATTTTATATATTTTTTTATTTATTGAAAGTTTTTATATGGATACCTTAGTATTATTTTAATGTTTATATTAGAGTAGTATTATATATTTAGTATAGTTTTTTTTAATGTGTTCTAAATTACATAATATAAAGTATCATAAACTTAAAAGCATGTCAGGTTAGGTTGGGCTCCAGCCTTGAATGTTTAAACCCGAGCCCGACCCATATTTTAAACGAGCCTATTTCTTTTTTGCCTAAACCTATTTTTCGAGCCTAATATTTTTGTCCAAACCCTCCCAAATTTCGAGCGAGCGTTTGGGCTTAGGCGAGTAGCCTAACCTATGAATAGGTCTAATTCTAATATATGTTTTTTCTTTTACAAAATTTAAATATTTTTAATATTTTTTTAGATTTTAATTTTCTAATTTTTTTAAAGTTGTCAACATTTGCCATATGGCTTATTTTAAGTGGCTAACATGTTACTATATGTAACGCCTCAAAATTTTATGTTTTAACTGGGAAAAATCTGTAGTAATTAGAATTCTGTATCATTGGTTATGTGTTCTACTTCTCTGTTTAAGGTCTGGAGTTTGAATCGCATTACAAAAAGTTTTATTATTTTTAAAACAACCCGTAAGCAAGTATTGTCGCTTAAGTTTAATTCATTATGATAGAGTGACAAGAATGGGCCTGCTAGTCTGGTGGTTAAGCATCTGTCTGTATTCTGTCTAGTTCTGAGTTTGAATCTCTTCGTAAGTATTAGAAATATTTTTGCTTAATGCCAGAAATCTGCAGGGAAGTTAAATGTTAGTAACGATAGTTTTAGTTTTCTTTTTTTTTTCTTCTTTCGTTCTTTTTTTTTTATTCTTCGCGCTCTTAAATTTTTGCTAATCTACGGTCAAGAAGGGTACGAATTAGTAAGTGTGGTTACTAAACGTTCGGCAGAAGGTTGTTGAGTAAGTACTTGTTCACGTGAGCGTTCCATGTTTGTTTTCGTTATAGTTTGTGTAAATCAAATAAACTATGAGTAGAATCAATCACTAATAAACAATCTTTGATTTCCTAATAGACGGAAATGTTTCCAACAAGGAACAACAACAAGTTGATCCCCGTGATCGTTGCTGAAATTCGGTAAGTTTGGAATGTATGAAAGTGTAGTTTTAAAGTTGTCGACATGTTTGATATTTGATTGATGTTGTTGAAATGTGAAAATTGATTTGTGTGTATAGTTGTGAAATGATTAATTAGGGTTTGGTTAGTCTCCGTAGCAGTTTCTGACAAGGAGAAATCAGGTGCGTAACAATTTTCACAAGTTTTGCAAGTTTCAGGTCGACGAAAATGGTGGTTGTCAACATCACATGGCCAGGCACACGGGTGTGTGGCCAGGCTGTGTGAGCCATACAGGCATGTGAGAGGTCGTGCGATCAGCTGTGTAACTCACTATTTGTCGAATTAGGACCATACGGGCTAGCACATAGGTGCGTGTTCTGGCCGTGTCAGACCAAAATAGTGCAGAGTTCACACGGGTACAGGACACGGCCGTGTGTCTAGGCCATATATCTCACTGTTTATGATTTAAAGACGACACGGGCCAGTACATAGGTGTGTGCTTAGGCCGTGTGAGTCACATGGGCAAGGACACGGCTGTGTGTCCAAGCCGTGTAACTCTCTGTTTATTGATCGGTAACACACAAATACACGACACGAGCGTGTGACAGGCCGTGTGGACCACACGGGCAAGGACACGGCCGTGTCACCAAGCAATGTGGTAACCACTGTAATACTGAAAGCTCATTTTACAACCAAAATCATTATTGTGACTGATATTGATTATCTATGATTTGACTGATATGAAATGAGATTCAGTGAGAAACTACTATCAATGTGTAATTGATAATCTGTAAGTATTATGTGAATTTTCTGTATTCTGAATGTGTTTGGTTTGGAAATGTGCGGAGAAGGAAGTAATCTGTTCTGAACAGTGGTTTGTCCACTTTCTGATTTAATCTGAAGTTAGCAGTTAACGCTAATCGTGTTAGCATCTATGATGCGATTCTGTAACGTGTTAAACCAACACATTGCGGTATGCAGGAAGGGATGGACACTAAACGTCCTTAATGGTGTGTTGGGTTGGTCAGAGATGATATGTAGCAGATGGAAAATAAAAATATCTGTTATGAATCTGTTCTGATATCTAGTTAAGCATGTGGATAAATTTCATCCGTCCGTATGTGTTATCTGAGTATAATTGATTAGGTTATATCGATATTGTGAATATTGAGAACTATCCAATATTCTGAGTAGGATCACCTTGTGATCTTATGAAAGCTGTATAGTACATCTGTTACGCACTAAATTCACAATTCACCTTGTTATGTATGGCTTTCAGGTGAACCTTCTCACTGAACAGGATCGATGGCGCGGAGGCTCGATCAACTTTATTACCTTATGATCTTACTTTGTTTAAAGAAAAAACTATATTTTTATTTTATTTTAGAATTATGATGTTTAAGCATTAAGACATTCTGGTGACTGTTAGAGATATGTAGTTTGATTTATCTATCCTACTAATTTGATAATTATTACTATGAATATTTGTAATTCTCTAAGCTTGGTCTGGACGTCTAGGCCGGGGTTAGGATGTTACATTTAGTGGTATCAGAGCCAAGTTTAGTCAACACTCGGACTGTGTTTGGGCTCGTAATACATTAGAAAAATAGCTAGCAATAATTAACAATTAAACTAATGGAAAAATATTGAAACTGTATTTAGTAACCGAGCTCTCAATGTCAATCCTGTAAGTATAATTTTCATTGTTATACTGTTGTAATGATTGTGATTCTGAAACTGATATGTTGGATATGGACTGATAGAATTAGTATACTAGATATATGAACTGATCTGTGAATTATGTTATTGTAGTCTGATTAATATGATGAGTTCGCGCAGTAGTCATAGACATGGTATGAGAGGGCGTCGAGGATGCCGAGGAGGACGAGCTCGAGCAGAGTCTTCCTCGATGGGTAGCATACCCAATTTTGAGACTAGCGAGATAGTTGGTACTCCTACTGCTGAGACGGAGTCTCGGACTCCGATGGTTAGGGACGACGCACTGTCCCAAGCCATGGTTCTGGCACTAGAGAGGGTCGTTGGAACCTATTCAAAAACAGAAAGTCAAGGGTCTATTACTGAGCAACTTCGCTCAAATGATGCTGAATTATTCAGGGGTGTTGTTGGAGTGGCCCCTACTGTTGCTAAATATTGGCTCGAGGCTGCCGAGCGTATCATGATAGATATGGATTGTACTCCGGCTTAGAAGTTAAGGGGTGTTGTATCGTTATTAAAAGATGAAACCTATCAGTGGTGGTTAACTGTGGAACAGGGCGCTCAGCTGGGATAGGTGAGCTGGGATTACTTTAAGAATTCCTTCCAGGGTAAGTATGTGGGGGCAAGCTATGTTGAGGCTCGTAGACGCGAGTTCATGAACCTAGTTCAGGGTGATAAGTCGGTTGCTTAGTATGAGGCTGAATTTCTACATCTGAGTAGGTAAGCACAAACTCTGGTAGCATCTGATTATGACAAGTGTGTACGGTTTGAGGAAGGATTGAGGTACGACCTGTATGTTTTGATAATTCCTCAGAGGGAGCAAGCATTTGCTGCTTTAGTTGATTAGGCGAAGATTGTGAAAGAGGTAAAGTGTCTCGAGCGCGAATGCCGTGACCGTGAGAGAGGTCAGCTTAAGGGTAAGAGGGATTTAGGTCCCTCCGGTTCTGTTCAGCCCCCTAAGAAATGGGAGAGGTTGGAGAGGCCTTTGTGGGCTGAAACGTCCATTGTAGTGGTTGAGGTTCAGTTGTATGGTAAGTGTGGGAAGCGCCACCCGAGCAAGTGCTGAAGGAAATTAGAAGCGTGTCTCTATTGTGGTTCGATAGAGCATCGAGTTAGGGATTGTCCCTGACGATTAGATTCAGTACCAGCTGGGGCACAAACTCAGACTCCTAATCTTATTCAACCGCCGAGAGAGACTCAACAATCATTTCGTGGTCGTGGTACTGGTAAAGGTGGTGGTGGATCCAAAAGAGGTTAGAGGGCACCTGCTAGAGGTGCTGATCAGACTGTGGCTCATCAGCCGATACTGGATTATGCGGCTAGACGCCGTAATGAGAGGGATAATGCTGATGTCATTGCAAGTACATTTTTTATTCATTTTATTTCGTATTATGCCCTTATTGATATCGGTTCTACACATTCGTACATAGCTAGTGTTGTTTCTGCATCTTTGGGTTTATCTGCTGAAAATACAACTAGGGTTTTTTCTGTGATTAGTCCGTTAGGATAATTGATTTGAGTCGATAAGTTATATCGACGGGTATCGTTAGAGCTTCAAAGTATAATGTTTCCAGCCGATTTAATGGAGTTACCCTTTAAGAAATTTGATTTGATTTTGGGAATGGATTGACCCGTTGAGTATCAGGTCAGTCTAGACTGTGCAACGAAAAGAGTTACTTTGAGACGACTGAAACCAAAGAGGTGATCATGATTGGTGAGCGAGAGAATACCTTTTTTAATGTAGCCTCTGTTCTTATAGCTAAGAAACTAATTCAAAAAGAATGTGAAGCGTATATCACTTATATATTGGATTCAACTCCTAAAAAGCTGTCTGTAAGAGATATCCGTAGGGTTAAGGAATTTCTGGACATATTTCTCGAGGAATTTCCCAGAGTACCTTCGGATAGAGAGGTAGAGTTTGGAATTGACCTACTACCTAGTAACGGCTCTTGTTTCCATTGCACCCTATCGTATGGCACCTAAGGAATTGACCAAATTGAAATCTCAAATTCAGGAACTCTTAGATCGAGGATTTATTTGACCGAGTGTTTTCCATGGGGAGCATTAATATTATTTGTTAAGAAGGAAGACGAGTCAATGTTGTGTATCGATTATAGACTGCTGAATAAGCTTGACAATTAAGAACAAGTATCTCTTACCGAGAATTGACGATCTGTTTGACCAATTTCAAAGAGCATCTGTTTTTTCTAAGATTAACTTACGCTCCGAATATCATTAACTTAAAGTTAAAGAGACGGATGTGTACAAAACTGCTTTCCGAACTCGATATGGCCATTATGAATTCTTGATTATGCCTTTTGGGTTAACAAATATCCCAGCAGTATTTATGGATCTGATGAATTGGGTGGTCCAACTGTATTTGGATCAATTTGTGGTAGTCTTCATCGATGACATACTAATCTAATCAAAGACTAAGACAGAGCATGATGACCATCTTCGTATTGTACTTCAGACACTTCGAGAAAAATAGTTATACGCTAAGTTTAGTAAATGTGAATTTTGGTTACGAGAAGTAACATTCTTGGGTTACGTGGTGATAACTGAGGGGATCTGAGTTGATCCCAAAAAAATCAAAGTGGTTGTTGAGTGGAAACAACTGAAGAACGTGTTGAAACTCCGTAGCGGAGGTTTGTTGAAGGATTTTCTATGGTTGCTTCACCTTTGACAAAGTTGTTACGTAAAAATATTCCGTTTGTGTAGTCTGAGGTCAGGAATTTAGCTTCAATAAGTTGAAGTTTGTTTTAACGCAGGCTCCAGTACTAGTGCAACCCGAATTAGGTCAGGAATTTTTGGTATACAGTGATGCCTCACATGTTAGTTTAGGTTGCGTACTTATGCAAGATGGAAAGGTAATAACTTATGCATCACGAAAACTTAAAATGCACGAAGGTAACTATCTGACACATGATCTCGAGTTAGCCACGATTGTGTTTACTTTGAAAATTTGAAGGCACTACTTGTATAGTGAAAAGTGTATCATTTATACTGATCACAAGAGTCTCAAGTATTTGTTGACTCAGAAGGAGCTAAATCTCCAGCAACGACGTTGGGTTGAATTACTTAACGATTATGATTGTACAATTAAGTATCATCCGGGAAAGGCTAATGTGGTTGCCGGCGCTCTTAGTCGTAAAGCAATGGTTGATCTGATAGCAATGTTTGCTCGTTTAAGTCTAGTAAAAGATGAAGTACTATTGGCGAGACTTCAAGTGAAGACTAATTGGACAAAGCAGATTCAGACTAAACAGTTAAACGACGAATTTCTAGCTCAACGTATGCAGCTTGTTGGCTCACAAGAGAATTCTGATTATAGTGTGAACAGTGATAATGTTCTGTGCTTCAAAAGTCGCATTTGTGTTTCAAATGATGAAGACTTGAAGCATTCGATCTTATAAAAGGCACACTATAGTCCTTACGCTTTGCACTCGGGTGGAAATAAAATGTATCAAGATTTATGAAAGCTTTTATTGATGGCTGGAACTAAAGCGAGAGGTAGTCGTTTTTGTCTCCCATTGTTTGACGTGTCAAAAGGTTAAAGCCGAGCATCAATTACCTTCTGGTTTGTTACAACCAGTCAAGATTCCACAGTAGAAGTGGGAGCGGATAATTATGGATTTTATTACGAGTTTGCCTTTAACCCCTACTAAGAAGGATTTGGTTTGGGTCATTATTGATCGATTGACCAAGTCAACTCATTTCATTCCAGTCAGAACGGACTATTCTTTACAAAAATTGGCTAAGCTTTACATTACCGAAATTGTGAGACTACACGTAATTCCGATATCAATTATTTCGGATAGGGATCTGCGATTTACTTTTTGATTCTGGAAGAAACTTCACGAAGTGCTAGGCACCCGACTCAGTTTCAGTACAACTTATCATCCTCAAACTGACGACCAATTGGAACTGATTATTCAGATTCTCGAAGACATGCTTCGAGGCTGTGTGATAGACTTCGGAGTTAGCTGAGAAGAGTACTTACTGTTAGTGGAATTTGCATACAACAATAGCTTCTAAGCTAGTATACAGATGGCACCATACGAAGCCTTATATGGTCGTAGGTGTCTACCCCATTATGTTGGACGGAGTTTACTAAACGCCGAGTATTAGGGCCTGAATTGGTGTCTGAAACTGAGAATACTATGAAAATAATTCGTGATAGATTGAAAGCTGCTTCCAATCGAAAAAAGTCTTATATGGATTTAAAAAGGAAAGACATCGAGTATTCAATAGGTGAACAAGTTTTCTTGAGGGTGTCACCGTGGAAGAAGGTTCTTCGATTTGGATGTAAGGGTAAGTTAAACCCGATATACATTGGACCTTACCGTATACTAAAACGGGTCGGACCTGTTGCTTATCAGCTGGAATTACCGCCAAAGTTGGATCGAATCAATGACGTGTTCCATGTCTCGATGTTGAGACAATATCGATCAGATCCATCGCGTATTATTGTTGTTGACGAAATTGAGCTACGACCTAATTTGACTTTCGAAGAGGAACCTATACAAATATTAGACCGAGATGTCAAATTGTTGAGGAAGAAAGTTATTCCTATAGTTAAAGTCTTATGGCGGAACCATGGTACCTAGGAAGACACGTAGGAGCCGAAAGAATCTGTTTGACAACAGTATCCGTATTTATTCGATCCAGGTAAAATTTCGAGGACGAAATTTCTTTTAGGGGGAGAGAGTTGTAACGCCCCAAAGTTTTATGTTTTAACTGGGAAAAATCTACAGTAATTAGAATTCTGTGTCATTGGTTATGTGTTCTGCTTTTCTGTTTAAGGTCTACAGTAATTAAAATTTTATGTTAATCATAGAACATCAAAAGTCCTCATACAGTCGAATTCAGACCATTCATACATTGAGGAGGTTAAGATCAGTGTCGGCCACACACACGACCTCAGAAATCAAGATTCGAACCAAATTTACAAGCCCTACGGCCTAGACACATGCCCGTGTCTTTACCTGTGTGGTTCACACGGCCTAGACATATGCCTATGGCATCTACCCGTGTGGTTTCAAAACATAAACAGTGAGTTACACGGCCTAAACACATGCCCGTGCCCTCTGCCCGTGTGTCTCAAACGGCTTGGACAAACACCCATGTCCTTAGTCATGTGGTCCTAAGGCTCAAACAGAGAGTTACATAGCTTGGACACACACTCGTGTCCTTAGCCGTGTGACACCAAGACAATGAAAAATGAGTTACATGACTTAAACACACGCCCACGTCCTTCCCGTGTGAACTCTACACTAATATGGCCACACACGGCCGAGGCACATGCCCATGTCCCTAGCCCGTGTGACCCTAAAGTAATGAACAGTGATTTACACTGCCACCTAAACGGCCTGGACACACACCTGTGTGCCTGGCCATATGGCGTCGACAGCCACATTTTTTGACGACTGAAATTCAAAAAATTTAAGATTTTCGACGCGCACCTGAAGTCGTTTTAATGCCAAAGCGACGTAAGAGTATCTCCGAACCTAATATGACCATCCAAGAATCAATTTCACAATCATTCTCAATTCAACACAAAGATTAATATATCATCAAAGTTATATCAAAGATTTCAACAAAAATTCCAACTCAATTTCGCACACCTACCTCGTACGCGATAGTGGAGACCGAACTAACGCGACGGAGAAACGTCTCTTGTGAGAACCTCGCCTAACAAAGTAATCAATTGAGAGTTTAACAAAAATATTTCCTAACGCATACAATGGGATTTGAACTCAAAACTAGACAGAATACACACAAATGCTTAACTAGTGAACCAACAAGCTCATTCTTGACACAGGTTTACACAGAATTGCACTTAACTACATAACACATGGATAAGGGTTGATTTAAAGATAACAAAACTTTTAACGATGCAACTCAAACTCCAGTCCTTAAACACAAAAGTAAAGCAAAAAACCAGAGCACAAAACCAAAGATATAAAAATCTAATTACTACAGATTCTCACAATTAAATTCTAAAATTTTTTAGCATTACAATAGCTCCCCCATGACGCTTATTCGGGGATAGTCCTACAGGGTCTTAAGACCTAGGTTTTTTTTTTTATTTAAGCATGTTAATGTCTTAATCTAAGCTAAAATCTTATGGAAATCTTAAATAAAAACTCTAAAGAAAATTCTTCAATTTACTTGTAACTCGATTAATATGTGTTCACCAAACTTATCTAATTTGAAACTTAAATTATATATTTATTTTTAACAGGAATCCTAAAGGATACCTAAATAATTCTAGTAAAATACCTTCAATTCCTAAAATTAATTCTATTTTAGAATTCTAAAAAACGTAGAAATTACCAATAAATTAAGAGAAATATTAAAATCCATTTGTAACTTATTCGATCTTTTATTATTATTATTTTTAAAAGAGTTAATTAATAACGTTGAACCTATCAATATCTTACGAAAGTATCCTATGTCGAATTTATAATTTATCTTACTTTAAAATTCTTGATTTAAAGTTTAAATTTCATCAAAATCTTAAAATAATATTTCTTAAATAATATTTATTAGCTTTCTTAAAAAGTTTCTAAAATAAAATAGTTAGAAAGACCTACTCATGATTTACAATTCACCTATAAAAATCTTTAATTTTAATCTTGAATGAAGTCCTAAAGAATATTTACATATTAATTTAAGGTTCTAAAGAGGAATCCTATATGATATTTAAAATTAGTTTAAAACCTTAAAAAAATATCCTACATATTATTTATAATTTTTCTAAGGTAAATGGTAGACAAGATCTTAAAACTAACCAAAATCCAAATGTAAAAACCTTATGGTTTCGTTAAAATGTAACACCTACTTAACTAACTTCATGTCAACAATTATAGAATCGAAAAATGACCTAAAGTTTCCTCTTTTAAAACGAATAGTAATAAAATAGAAAAATTAATTAAAATTGGCTAAAGTTAATGAAAAGTTAAAACTCTTTCAAAAAGGGCAATAATAAGAAGAAAACTTAAAGAAATGAAATAAAAAAAGACCTCAACATGATAGTAGTAGTAATAATAATAATAATAATAATAATAATAATAATAATAATAATACACCTTATTCATAATAAATAAAAGAATCAAAGTAACATAAGCAAAAACTATTAAAATGTATGTAAGGGGAATGTGTAAAAAAAAACATAAATATAAATAGATATAAAAATAAATAAAGACGAAATAAGAATAAAGAAAAATCATACAAGTGTGAATAAATATAAAACATTAAAATAAAGTGCATAATTGACATTAAATATATAAGGTATAAATGCAAATGAAAAGGAATTTATAAGTGTAAATAATTTATTAAAGATGGAAACAAAATGATATAGCTTAATTTTTGGACTAAAAGATAAAAAATGTGGAAGACATAGGACTGATGTAGCAATTAATTTGCTTTTAATTTTGAAATTTCGGATTAAATCGAATGTTTGAATAAACAAAAGGGGTACGGGTGTAAATAGGCCAGAGAGTGAAAAGAGGGTGGGAATAAATTAAAAACTAAAGGGGGTGGGAATAAATTACCTATTTTTGGCACCTATGAATGAAAAAAAAAACTATTCATTCCTTCATTTTAACCTCATTTTTTTAAAAAAAAAAAAACATCTTCCTCTTTCTCTTGCTCCTTCTATGTTGGCCTTGGCTCCACCACTGGAGAGCCATTGGCCGTATGGCCCCCGATGGTGGAATTGTCGCGTACGGCAGCCGGAATTTTTTTTGGTTAAATAAAAATTTTCTTTAAAAAAATCACAACTTTTTTTTTGAAAATCAAAACTTTATTTTGAAATATTTGAAAAAGATCAAAACTTTGTTTTAAAATTTTTTAAAATTTTCCTTTAAAATGACTAAAAAATATATTTTTATTTTAAAAATCTAAACTTTCTCCTTTTATTAAAAAAAATCACTATTTTTCTTAAAAATTAAAACTTCTACTTCGAAATAGTTAAAAAAAAATCAAAATTTTGTTTTAAAATTTTAAACTTTCCTTTGAAATGATTAAAAAATATTTTTTATTTTTAAAATCTAATTTTTTTTTTTAAAAAATCAAAACTTTACTCAAGATCAAGCCTTTTTTTTAAAAAAAAACCTTTGTTTTAGAAATGGGAAGGAAAAAAAAGGGGATTTTTGGGGCTTCTAGGGCGGAGGACTAACGTCCCAATGATGTCCTATTCATTGGAGCCTAAACTCGATCCCTCAATATATGTATATGAAAAAATAAGTAGAAGAAAAGGAAAAAAAGAAACTATAATGCTTGTTGTTTTTTTTTAAGAACAAAATATGAAAGTCTCCTCTCCTTTTTTTTTTTTTCCTTTCATTTCATTTCATTTCATGTATATATATTGTTTTTTAATCTTATTTATTTGTAAAAAAATAATATATAATAATAATAATAATAATTATTATTATTATTATTATTATTATTATTATTATTATTATTATTTGAGCCCTTGACAGGCCCAAAAAGGAAAGAAAAATAAAAGAAAATGAAATGTCCCAAATTGAGCAAAATCGAGTGAGCTTCGAACAACCTAAGAGAGAACAAAAAATTAAATGAGCCTCCAATTGGGCTCGGACAAAATGAGTGTCTACAATGAATAAAACCTATTATTTTATTATCATATCCTTTGTATGTTGACAAGTATCCAAGAATAAAAAAAAAAAGATTCCTTGAAGTTGAAAGGTTAAAAGTGATCGTATTTCAACTATTTATAAACATATTAACAGAAAAAAAAAAAAACAGAGACTATGAACAGGGGCTAAGCCATGTAGAGGCCCAGGGGGCCATGGCCCCCTAAAGTTTAATTTTTTTTTCAATTTAGTCCATTGTAAATATACTATGACCCTTCCAAAAATATAAATAGGTTCCCCCAAAGTTTAAGATTTTTGTAATTTCCCCTTTGTATACATATTATAGCCCTCCTAAAAATATAAGTAGGCCCCACCAATCTTGTTATAGTATTAAAAATAATATTTAAAAAATTTATTCTTGATAAAAACGAAGAGAGAATCTTCTTGAAGAAGCTAAATCACTCGTGATGACTTTTGAATGATATTTTTGTTAAATAATAAATTAATGTTTATTTAATATTTTACTTATAAAAAGAAAAGAAAATATGAAGAGCCTTTCATCATATTTCTTCTTCATATTGGTGCCTAGCAAGAAAAGAAAAAATTCATCATTTTTCCTCCAAAATTTAAGGATCAAGTATGTTTTTTTTCAAACTTTTCATAGATTTTGAATATTTGAAGCTTGTTTTACATATATGTACCAATGATTTTTATTTTATTTTATTAAGTGTATTAAAAGTTGTCATTAAAGGATATTGATAGAAGCTTATAAAATTAAGTGAAATGTGTATATTTTTGGATGGAAAATGATTAGAGACGGTTTCTAACTTTTTAGAAGTGTAAAAATGAAACAAAAATAGCTTGATAATATTATAGCAAATTTCGGCCAAAGTGAAAGGGAAGAAGAAAACTTTAGTCATTTTGTTTAAAATTATGTCAAATGATAGCTTGTGAAGCAGTGAGCATTTTGGTGAAAATGGAATAAAAAATGTTTAACTGATAGCATGCTAATTTTGCATATTTTATGTGTTTAAATCGATTAATTCTTAAATTATGTAATGACCCAAAATTCACGAGTATCGGAAAAGTACATTATCGGGCCTCCGTCTTAGCGAAATGGGTTCATAAATAATTATTAAAAATATTTATGAGCTTAGTAGTGTGTCTAATGAGGTTTTGATTAGTTGGATTTAGCTCAATTATGAGAACTTAAGAAAAAGGATTAAATTGAATAAAGGGTAAAAATTGAATTATAGATTAATAGGAAATAATAAAGGCGAAATAGGAAATTAAGCCTTATTTGGAAATTGAGGCGGCAACATGATAAAAATTTTAGATTTTATTATGTTTAATTTACATAAATATATTAAATATATAAAGTATAATTATTATTTTGTAATTTATATTAATTAAAATTAAAATATTATATTATATAAAATAAATTAAATTGTAACAAATGTATGGTGATGATAAAACACATGTGTAATAAATATATGTAAACATTTTTAATATATTTATTTATTTACTTGTGTTTTAAGCAAAATATATTTATTATATTAAATTATTATTTAAACTAAATTATGAAAAATGTAAGGTGATAAAATTATATATGTGTAATATATATATAATTATACACTTGTAATATAAATATTTATTTACTTTTTATTTAAGTAATAGATATTTATTATATTATAATATATTATTATAATAACTAAACTAAATAAAATAAATGAAACAAATAAAGAAACAAAAGAAAGGAAAGAAGCAGAGAAGCCATTCGAAATAGGAGAAAAGAAAGAAGGAAAGAAAAGGAAAATGAAAAGGAAAAATTAGGGTTTAAGGATTGAAACTTTAATTTGGTAAGTTAATTAAGTCATTTTTTTTGTAATTTTGATGTTTTAGAAGTCTTAGAATAAAGTTTTGTTAAATTTAAGTTGAAATTTTGAAAGTTCATAGATTTTTGAACATGATTCATGTTGAACAAATTGTTGAATTAGGGGTTTAATTAAATGAATTTCTAGTTAGAATTGATTAAATGATTAAATTGTAAAAGAAGCTATAAGTTTTATATAGTTGGGACTAAATTGAAATAAATTTGAAATTAAGGATTTATGATGAAAATTAGATAGTTAAATTTTAGTTTGGTTGAAAATTTGATGTAAATAAAGCATGAATTGAGATAGAAATATAAATGAATTTAGTTAGGACTAAATTGAGATTAAGGTAGAAATTGAATAGAAATTCAATTATTTAATATAAATTAGTGTTGTATTAATAGTATAAACTATTTTAATTTTCGTAGCTAGCAAAGAACCAGAGGTATCGGCCCAGAAGGGAAAAGAGAAGATTGTTGAGCAGTAAACTCGAGAAAATCACTATTTGTATTACTATAATTCAAATTACTATTTATTAAATGTTATATTTAATTTATATGAATGGTAAGTAAATTATAAGGTAATGATCAATATTGAAATGAATGAAATTGAAATGAAGTATGAATATGTTTAAGTATTTGATTATATATTGATTGGAAAGTAGAAAAAAAAATGTATTGAATTGAATTGTGATTAAATTGAAAAGTGATTGAATTGAAATGAGAAATTGAATACCCTATTAACTAGTCAGACTGAGTCGGATATAGTTGGCATGTCATAGGATTGGAAGAGTTCAGAGATTCTTCAGCTTTGTCGATAAGGCACTAGGTGTCATTCTAGTGTGTTTGGTTGGATCATTTTGGTTTGTTTGGTTGAATCATTCTGGTTTGTTTGGTTGGATTATTCTGGTGTGTTTGGTTGAATCATTCTGGTTTGTTTGGTTGGATTATTCTAGTGTGTTTGGGTGGATCATTCTGGTGTGTTTGGTTGGAATCCATGTATCCGCCAAGGTCTGAGTCTTGTTAATAGGGTTGAATAAATGAAATGAGAAAATCGAATGAATTTGAGTGATTGAACTATTGAAAGTATGAGAAAGTAGATTTGTGAATTTAAATGTGAATTGAAATTGAGACATGAGATTGAAAGCTTAAACCAAAGGTTCATGATTTGATTAAAGTTTTAATAGATGATATGTGATGCCAATTGATAAAAGTCTATTGTTGAGATATGAAATTAAAGTATAAATTAACTCATATAACTTATATTGTTACATGTTTGATGACTATTATTTATTATAGTATTTTTTTATAATTTGAATTATGGTAATACCATTAAGTATAGACATACTCAGCGTACAGTTGTTTTCGAGCTCAGGTCAGTAGAAGTCAAAGGTTTCGGTTCAACATCCAGATCAATCCCGACTTCAGCACAAACTTGGTGATGTAATTTTCTCTTTTGGTAAAAGTGGCATGTACTTATGAGTTGTAAAGGTCACTTAAATATGTTTGGTGATTTTAGTTGTAAAGAGTTGTTTACAATGTTTAAATGGTTAAATGAAATGGTAAGAAACTTTATAAAATGTTTTGGTACTTTGGCACCAAGTTAAGTGGAAAGATGAATGAAGTTTATTAATTAATTTTGTTTGATATTACGAAGGTTCATAGGTCAAATTGTTAAATCGATGTTGTAGGCATAATTAATTGTATTGAATATTGAAATTGTATGGAATGTGATATTGGTTTTGAATTGGTTGCGGTTTGAATTTGCAGGGAAGGTTAGAAGTTTATAAAAGGGTTATATTAAGTTCACAAAAAAAATCGGAGCACCCCAACAAGTCCGATTTCACTTCTAATACGTATTTTGGGCCTCGAGGGTTCATTAAAGGGACTTTATGATTAAATTATAATATGTATGTTATTTATTTGTGAATTAATCGTAAATTGTCTGATATGTCTGCTAATATCTCGTGACACTGTTTCGGCGACAATTTAGGGTTAAGGGGTGTTACAGTTATTGGTATCAGAGCTATTCAGGTTTAGCTGATTCTCGGTCTAAATCAAGCTCGAAATTGAGTCTAGAGGCACATGCCACTGTTGAGTCGAAATTGAGTCGAGATTTGGATGCTAACCTATTTGTTTATTTCTGTTTTATAGATAAAAGATGTCATATGAACGTATTGATGATATTGACTAAGAAATGTATATTGGAGATGATAAATTATATGGATTAGATGAAACAGAATCAGTTACACCTAGTGTAAATCCAATGGGAAATCAACCTCCTAGAGTAGAAAGGGGAAATGTCAGAGATAGGGATGATTCTAATTTATTAAGAGTTATTGCTGATGCCTTACAACAAGTATAGGGACTGCTCCTGCTACGACATCTGTACCTACTCCTAGACAGGCCCCAATCAAAGAATTAAGAAAGTATGGCGCCACTGAATTTTTGGGTCTAAAGGGAGTTGATCCATCCGCGGCAGAAAATTGGATGGAGTCAACTAAAAGAGTTTTGCAATAGCTAGAGTGTACCCACCGAGAAAGTCTGATCTGTGCTATTTCCCTACTAAAAGGAGAGGCATATTTATGGTGGGAATCTGTAATTCGGCATCTATCGAATGAGCAGGTAACATGGGATTTATTTCAGAAAGAGTTTCAGAAGAAATATGTCGGGGAATTGTATATTGAAGACAAAAAGCAAGAATTCCTGATGCTGAAACAAGGTGATATGTCCGTGGTAGACTATGAGCGAGAATTTTCCAGACTCAGCAGATATGCTTCAGAGTTTATACCGACAGAGGCCAACAGTTGCAAGCAGTTCCTACGAGGTTTAAGAGATGAAATTAGAGTACAGTTGGTATCCCATTGAATCACAGAATTTGTAGACTTGGTTGAAAGAGCAAAAATGGTGGAGCAAGTTCTGGGATTGGATAAAAAGTCAGAAATAGCTAGATCGACCGAAAAATAAGCTGGAACCACTAGTTCTAATCCTCAGCTAAAAAGATCTAGAGATTCCAAAGGTGGTTGGAGGCCGAGTTTTAGATCGGACCGAGTTGATAAAAGTCGGGGAAAGCATACTATCATTTCTACTAGCAGTGTAAGAGGCTTTTCTCAAGACATTGACATGTTGGACTGCGAACATTGTGGGAAAAAGCATAGAGTTGAATGTTGGAGAATAACCAAACGATGTTTCCGATGTGGGTCTACAAATCATTTTATTAGAGATTGCCCGAAAGGTGAAAGTACCACACTAGTAGCATCACAAAGATCAACGTCTACAACTAGAGGTAGAGGTTTGGATAGAGGTGGTTCTGTTTGAAGAGGTGGAGGTGTAAGAAGAGGAAGTGACATAGTTACTCAGCAGTCGGAGGCTATAGCACCGACCAGAGCATACATGGTTCGAACTCGGGAAGAAAGTGATGCACATGATGTCGTGACAGATATATTTTTACTGTATTTTGAACCTGTTTATGCATTAATTAACTCGGGATCATCACATTCATATATTAATTCAAAATTAGTTGAGTCGGGAAAATTAAAATCCGAGATGTCTAGAGTATTGATAGAAGTATTTAGCCCTCTGGGACAAACTGTCTGTAGACCGAGTGTGCCGAAGATGCCCGTTGATAATACAGGATAAAATGTTTTCCGTTGATTTGTTGGTTATGCCTTTTGGTGATTTTAATGTAATATTGGGTATGAATTGGTTATCTAAATATGGGGTGGTATTCGACTGTTTTAAAAAGAGATTTAGTATTCAGACAGAAGATGGAAGCAGAATTGAGGTAAATGGCATCCGTACTAGCGGATCAACACGTATCATTTCAGCAATAAAGGCTAATAAATTGCTTCAGCAGGGTTGTACAACATACTTAATTTATGTTATTAATTCTGATTCAGTTGGAAGTTAGTACAGCAAAATCTAGACCGTATGTGAATTTTCGGATGTATTCCTTGAAGAATTACCGGGTTTACCACCTGATAGTGAAGTTGAATTTGCTATAGAGGTTTATCCGGATACAACTCCAATCTCTATACCTCCGTACCGGATGTTGCCCACCTAATTAAAAGAATTGAAGGTACAATTGCAGGATTTATTAGATTGTGGATTTATCAAAACGAGCATTTCACCTTGGGGAGCTCTGATATTATTTGTTAAAAAGAAAGATGGCTCAATGCGACTTTGTATTGATTACCGACAGTTGAATAAAGTAACGATTAAGAACCGGTATCTGTTGCCCCGTATAGATGATTTGTTTGATCAGTTAAAGAGAGCTTCAGTATTTTTAAAGATTGATTTGAGGTCCAGGTATTATCAGTTAAAAGTAAAAGAAAGTGATGTGTCGAAGACTGCATTTCGTACTTGATATGGTCATTATGAGTTTTTGGTGATGCCGTTTGGCTTAACTAATGCCCTGGCTGCTGACATGGACCTGATGAATGGTATTTTCCTGTCGTACTTAGATCAGTTTGTGGTGGTCTCCATTAATGATATATTGGTTTATTTAAAAACAGAGTCAGAACATGATCAGCATCTTAGAATAGTTATACAGATTCTGCGGTAAAAACAGTTGTACGAGAAGCAGAGTAAATGTGAATTCTGGTTGTCAGAGGTGGTATTTTTAGGACATGTGGTATCTACCGATGGGATTAGAGTTGATCCGAAGAAGATTGAGGCAATTGTTTAATGGAAGGCACCAAAGAATGTATCCAAGAGTCGGGAAAGGACTTTGTTGTATACAGTGATGCTTCTCTGAGCAGTTTGGGCTGTGTATTGATGTAAGACAGAAAAGTAATAGCTTATGCATCTCGATAGTTGAAGCCACATGAGCGCAACTACCCGAAACACGATTTGGAGTTAGCGGCAGTAATCTTTGTATTGAAGATTTGGAGGCATTACTTGTATGGTGAGAAATGTTACATTTATACTGATCATAAGAGCCTTAAATATCTTGTCACAAAAGGAGTTGAATTTGAGGCAAAGACGATGGAATAAGCTTTTGAAAGATTATGATTGTGTTATAGACTCCCATCCGGGGAAGGCAAATGTAGTAGCATATGCATTGAGCAGAAAAGTTGCGGCCGAATTACAGGCAATGTTCGCTCGGCTTAGTATTAATGATGATGGAAGTTTGTTAGCTGAATTAAGGGTTAAGTTGATAATGTTTGACCAGATTAGAGCAGCCCAACTAAAAGACGAAAAGTTGGTTAAGAGAAAAGAGATGGTACGAAATGTTATGGTAGAAAATTTTAGTATTGATGAACATGATTGTTTGAGGTTCCAAAATCGGCTTTGTATTCTAACTACTTCTAAGTTAAAAGAGTTGATTCTTCGAGAAGCACACGATGGTACTTTTGCTTTACACCCTAGTGGAACAAAGATGTATCGGAATTTACAGGAGTTATACTGGTGGCCAGGAACTAAGAAAGATATAGTCGAGTATGTTGGTAAAAGTCTGACTTGTCAGCCGGTAAAAGTAGAACATCAGGTACCAACAGGTTTGTTACAGCCTATTAGTACTCCTGAGTGAAAATGGGATTGCATTACTATGGATTTTGTCACGGGATTGTCATTGTCAGCAGGTAAAAAGAATGCCATTTGGGTGATTATTAATCGGCTTACGAAGTCGGTACATTTTATAGTAGTTAAACTGATTAGTCATTTCAAAAACTTGTTGAGGTTTACATTCGGGAAATCGTTAGATTACATGTATTCCGGTATCTATAATTTTTGATCGGGATCCACTGTTCATATCAAGATTCTAGAGACAGTTACATGAATCATTGGGTACTCGACTCAATTTCAGTACAGCTTTCCATCCGCAAACTGATGGGCAATCTGAGCGGGTAATTCATATTTTGGAGGACATGTTAAGAGCTTGTATCATCAACTTTGAATCAAGTTGAGAATGTTATTTGCCATTAGCAAAATTTGTTTATAATAATTGTTTCCAATCAAGTAGTCAAAAGGCCCCATATGAAGCTCTATATGGTAGAAAATGTCGGTCACCTGTATGTTGGACAGAATTGAATGAAAGAAAAGTAATTGGACAAGAATTAATTCAAGAGACAAAGGAAACGGTTAAAAAGATTCAAGAGAGATTAAAAGTAGCCTTCGACAGATAGAAATCCTACGCAGATTTGAAATGATGAGACATTGAATACTCTGTTGGGGATAAGGTATTCCTTAAAGTATTGCATTGGAAGAAAGTCTTAAGCTTTGGCTAGAAAGGAAAATTGAGTTCTCGTTATATTGGGTCGTATGAAATTGTGGAAAGAATTGGACCGATTGCCTATTAACTAGCCTTGCCTCCAGAGTTACAGAAAATTTATGATGTTTTTTATGTTTCTATGCTTCGGAGATATAGATCTGATCCATCTCATATCATTCCCACTGAAGACATTGAAATTCAATCAGATTTATCTTACGAAGAAGAGCCGGTTTAGATATTAGCTCGAGAAGTGAAAGAGTTAAGAAATAAACGGGTTCTTCTAGTAAAAGTATTATGGAGAAATTATAATGTGGAGGAAGCAACTTAGGAATCAAAGGAAACTATTAGAGCACAATATCCTCATCTTTTCTCAGGTAAATTTTGAGGACGAAATTTATTAAGGGGGAGAAATATAATGACCCAAAATTCACAGGCATCGGAAAAGTACATTATTGGGCCTCCGTCTTAGCGAAATGGATTCGTAAATAATTATTAGAAATATTTATGAGCCTAGTAGTGTGTCTAATTAGGTTTTAATTAGGTGAATTTAGCTCAAAGTAATTAAGAAAAAAGACTAAATTGAATAAAGGGTAAAAGTTGAATTATAGATTAATAGGAAATAATAAGGGCCAAATAGGAAATTAAGCCTTATTTGGAAATTGAGGCGGCAACATGATAAAAATCTTAGATTTTATTATGATTAATTTATATAAATATATCAAATATAAAGTATAATTATTATTTTGTAATTTATATTAATTAAAATTAAAATATTATATTATATAAATTAAATTAAATTGTAACAAATGTATGGTGATGATAAAACACATGTGTAATAAATATATGTAAACATTTGTAATATATTTATTTATTTACTTATATTTTAAGAAAAAGATATTTATTATTTTAAATTATTATTTAAACTAAATTATGAAAAATATAGGGTGATAAAATTATATATGCGTGATATATAATTATGCACTTGTAATATATATTTATTTACTTTTTATTTAAGTAATAGATATTTATTATATTATAATATATTATTATAATAACTAAACTAAATAAAATAAATGAAACAAATAAAGAAACAAAAGAAAGGAAAGAAGCAGAGAAGCCACTCGAAATAGGAGAAAAGAAAGAAGGAAAGTAAAAGAAAAGAAAAAAACTAGGGTTTAAGGATTGAAGCTTTAATGTGGTAAGTTAATTAAGTCCTTTTCTTGTAATTTTGATTTTTTAAAAGTCTTAGACCAAAGTTTTGTTGAATTTAAGTTGAAATTTTGAAAGTTCTTAGATTTTTTAACATGATTCATGTTGAACAAATTGTTGAATTAGGAGTTTAATTAAACGAATTTCTAGTTAGAATTGATTAAAGGATTAAACTGTAAAAGACGCTATAAGTTTTATATAGTAGGGACTAAATTGAAATAAATTCGAAATTAGGGATTTATGATGAAAATTAGATAGTTAAGTTTTAGTTTGATTGAAAATTTGATGTAAATAAAGCATAAATTGAGATAGAAATATAAATGAATTTAGTTAGGACTAAACTGAGATTAAGGTAGAAATTGAATAGAAATTCAATTATTTCATATAAATTAGTGTTGTATTAATAGTATAAATTATTTTAATTTTCATAACTAGGAAAGAACTAAAGGCATTGGCACAGAAGGGAAAAGAGAAGGTTATCGAGCAGTAAACTCGAGAAAACCACGGTTTGTATTACTATAATTCAAATTACTATTTATTAAATGTTATATTTAATTTATATGAATGGTAAGTAAATTATAAGGTAAGTATCAATATTGAAATGAATGAAATTGAAATGAAGTATGAATATGTTTAAGTATTTGATTGTATATTAATTGGAAAGTAGAAAAAAAATGTATTGAAATGAATTGTGATTAAATTGAAAAGTGATTGAATTGAAATGAGAAATTGAATACCCTATTAACTAATCGGGTTGAGTCGGATATAGTTGGCATGCCATAGAATTGGAAGAGTTCAAGTATTCTTCGGCTTTGCCGATGAGGCATTGGGTGCCATTCTAGTGTGTTTGGTTGGATTATTCTGGTGTGTTTGGTTGGATTATTCTGGTGTGTTTGGATGGATCATTCTAGTGTGTTTCGTTGGAATCCTTGTATCTGCCAAGGTTCAAGTCTTATTAATAGGGTTGAATAAATAAAATGAGAAAATCAAATGAATTTGATCGATTGAACTATTGAAAGTATGAGAAAGTGGAATTATGAATTTAAATGTGAATTGAAATTGAGACATGAGATTGAAAGCTTAAACCAATGGTTCATGATTTGATTAAAGTTTTAATAGATGATATGTGATGCCAATTGATAAAATACTATTGTTGAGATATGAAATTAAAGTATAAATTAACACATATAACTTATATTGTTACATGTTTGATGACTATTATTTATTATAGTATTTTTTTTATAATTTGAATTATGGTAATACCAATGAGTATAGACATACTCAGCGTACGGTTATTTTCGTGCGCAGGTCAGTAGAAGTCAAAGGTCCCGGTTCAACATCCAAATCAATCTCGACTTCAGCACAAACTTGGTGATGTAATTTTCTCTTTTGGTAAAAGTGGCATGTACTTATGAGTTGTAAAGGTCACTTAAATATGTCTGGTGATTTTAGTTGTAAAGAGTTGTTTACAATGTTTAAATGGTTAAATGAAATGGTAAGAAACTTTATAAAATGTTTTGGTACTTTGGCACCAAGTTAAGTGGAAAGATGAATGAAGTTTATTAATTAATTTTGTTTGATATTACGAAGGTTTATAGGTCAAATTGTTAAATCGATGTTGTAGGCATAATTAAGTATGTTGAATATGAAAATTGTATTTATTGTGATATTGGTTTTGAATTGGTTGTAGTTTGAATTTGCAGGAAATGTTAGAAGTTTATAAAAGGGTTATATTGAGTTCATAAAAAAAAAATTCGGAGCACCCGAACAAGTCTCGATCCATTTCTAATGCGTATTTTGGGCCTCGCGGGTCCATTAAAGGGACTTTATGATTAAATTACAATATGTATGTTATTTATTTGTGAATTAATCGTAATTGTCCGATATGTCTGGTAATGCCTCGTAACCCTATTCCAACGACGGTTTAGGGTTAGGGGGTACTACAAATTAAATCCTATTAATTTGGTGATTTTATGTAACACCCCAAACCCGACCTAGAAGTTAGGCCCAAATCTGGCGATGTCACATTGAAGAGTTGCTTTTAAAACGGTTTAGTTAAAACTTAGTTTGAACGAAATATGCTTGAAAAGAATTTACTTAGTTAAAAATCGAAGAATTTAATTAAACAAATGTTTAGGAAAAACCATGTTTATTAAATATAACAGTAACTAAATAAATACCTAAGTAAATAGTGAAATCGGAGTTACATAGCCTTATTACATCACAGTGGAAAAAAAATTATCATAAAACACTTAATAAATCTATATTTAAAATTCCTAAGTAACTTGTAGTGTGGCTATCTCCGAGTCCTCTCCCGCGTCGAGCCGTCTATTGTGGATCACTTGAAATATTAATAATAAGGGTGTGAGTTTCGCAACTCAGTGTGTATGACCCTTGACAATCAAATCAATTCATTCTACACATATCACATTGGGCCTAAACCCTAACAATATCGGTGGTCTGGGCCTTAGCCCACATTGACCTCATATCATACTAGAATTACATGCATGCAAATGTTCTCATCCCAAATCCAACCGCTAGGCACCACCCGTACCAGCCCAACACACTTGTAGGGATGTCTACATCAACCCACCCATCCTCTACACTCCAAAGGTAGCATCGGTTGCGGCACTACTCAAACGTTGCAGCGAGCTGCTCGTGGCTCAAAAGCCTTCGTTGGGTCCACAGTCATCAAGCGACCGTGTGACCCTCATATACACTTCCTCCAATCAAAACCCAGCCCACATGCAACATAATATCTCATGAATGCATCATCGTCACATACAACATACACTAGTCACACTCATAACACATAGGGGTATTTTAGTCATTTCACTATCTAGGGGTATTTTGGTAATTTCTACCCTGTAAGGGTGTCTCGGTAACTCTATCCTTCGAGGCGTTATAATAATTCTACTCTACAGGGGCATTTTAGTAATTCTATCCTAGAGGGTATTTTCGTAATTCTACCCTAGAGGGGTATTTTCGTAATTTACTAAAGGTACAGATTTTAATTATGGTTTTAGCCCATCAACAAGTCCTCGTGACTAAAGTGAACGGACACTATGCACCAGGTAGGATTCAAGAGAAGAGGATATGGGTCACTCGGACTGCTTAAGTACCAAGCTCTTCTTAAATTCAATCCTAGACATGCACACATCCATTGCCACACCTTAGTCTAGCGACTTGTCCACGGACATGTTTAATTATTTAATTAAGTCTTATGTAAAATTTGAGAGATCAGAACTAGGCCTATAGTCCATTAAAAACCCTAGCATGCATTTCTACAATCCCATAAGGCCCACTAGGCCCAATCATATTCATAAAACCCATTAAGTCCCAAACATGCTTATGTAGCTCATTTGGCCCGATCACAATCCAATCATACATTCATGCATGTCAATTCATCATACAATTTCATATCACAACTTTGCCACTTTGGGCCCACAAGTTCGTTAGGCCCATTCGGGATTTCAAGATTTTGGCTTTTATCGATTTTCGTGTGTGTAGTGTATGTACACACCTGATTAATGACCCGCACTACACTATCCTCAGCCTCGACCTACAATCAAAACCACTTTCAAATCAATTCTATACCTTAAACTACAACTTTATCAAATCCCGAAGCCTTACCGTAACCTTACCGTGTACCTTCAGCTTTTCTAGCCTTCCTTAGCAAATAGTCTCAAATATTCTTAGATCTGCATCAATACACATATTTTATCAACATCAGGTGACTTGTCTTCCACACGAGTCACCCTTATGGCTACACATATATTCGGCCACCCCCTAAGAAACCGAAATTGAGAATGAGACACTTACCGAAACTTGCCTTCAAACTAACGGCCTAGATATCTACTGTTTAAGCAATCGGCTTTTCAACACTAACTTGAGGATGGTAATCAAAGACGAATAGTGATGAAGGAAAAGAAATTGGCAAGGGAGATATGAGTATTCGGCTTTCAAGAAATCAATGATGATATTCGGCTTTTTGAGAAATAAAGAAACTTAATGGAATTTGGTAAAAGAATGAAAAGGGAGAAGAGAGGTTGGCAATAGAATAAATTTGGCAAAATAAACCAAAACCCTCATGCACATTCGGCATTCCTTTAAATAGGCACAAGCCGATTCAAGCCTCCCTTTGTAACGCCCCCAACCCGAATCCATCACTGGAATAGAGTTACGGAGCATTACCGGAGTTACTAATTTATCTATCAAATATTTTATTTCATCTAACATTCATATTTGAAACCAATTAGTACATGTTGTCGCTTAAACATGCTTATTTTTCTCGACATGTTTTACTTGAATTTTATTACTCGCCTCAGTATGCTTAATTTTCTTGTATCATCGTAAAAAATAATCATATATTTACATGTCAAGATGAATATCATTTTCTTTCCATTTCTTCATAAACTTAAATCAGGTAATACATTATATCAAGATTTCATGTATTTAAAAATATAATTCAAGCTACATTAATTTACCTCGTTACTTGTTTATGTTTATAATTTCACCAATCCGATATCTTTTCTTTTCCACGTTCAAGTCTCGTATTTTAGTTGCACGAATCTTTATAAATAAATTTAATCGTCATTTTCATTCATTTCATATTCTAATACATTTAATTAATGCTTTAGGCAAAATTTCCATTTTACCCTTAAAATGTTTAATTAATTACAATTTCATCCTTGATTCCAGAAAAATAAAAGTATTGTCATTTAATCCTTGTTTACAGCCATTATTCTTATACATATTGATAACGGCCCATGAATTTTATGAAATATCAAAATTTTCCATAATTTCAACACTTTTCAATTTAATCCCTAAAACATGTTTTCGCTTGATCTTGATCTAAATTAATATTTTCATTCAATTTTGTAATTTAAATGATAAAATAATCCATTACATGCAATTTGATCATTTTTTACATTTTTACAAAATCGCCCATAAAGTTCTACTTTTATTCAATTTAATCCCTGAGCCTAAAACATGCAAATTAGCCATGCTGGTTGAATATTCATACATATTTTCCTCCTCCTCCACTCTATTCCACATCCTTAATTTTTATAACATGCTTATAAGTAACATTATCAAAACTTTCACTATTTACTTATATCTATTTTTAGAACTGTCCAATGTTTATATTAGAACTCAAATTTAAAACTTCTTCCAATTCAATCCCTACTATATAAAACTTATGGCCTCTTTTACAATTTAATCCTCTTTTTCATTCTAACTTAAAATTCTATCAATTACACCCCTATTTCATCTTCTTGCTCAACATGAACTACTCTTAGAAATCTATCAACTATCAAAATATCAACTTAATCTTAACAAGACTTTGTTTTAAAGCTTTTAAAACATCAAAATTAAAAGAAAAGGGCTTAATTGACTTACCTATTAAACATCCAAGCTTTAAATCATCAATTTCTCTTTTTTCTTTTTCCTTCTCTTTTTCTTCCCTTCTTTCCCGTTTGCTATTCTATTTCTTTTCCCCCTTCTCCCATTTTTTTCTTTCCACACACACACACATATATATACTAAATAAAATAATAAAATAATAATAAATATCTTATTAAAATAATATTTTTCTAATAAAATAATTATAAAATATCATCAACATCATAATTACTTTCTAGATTTCTCTCTTCCAATTGACCATTTTGCCCTTTGTGATCTTTTAAAATTCCATCATTGAGTCATCACTTAATTGGGTAGAATTACAATTTAGTCCCTCAAAATTCTTCACCTATTCAATTTGGTCCTAATTCATTCATTTTCCTTAGTTTCTAGATTATTCCACCCCTAAAATATTTGCACTATTGGTCTTTCAACTTTTTATATTTATACTTTAACCCCTCAAATTTTGAGTATTTACTCTTGAGCAACAAAACTTTTCTCATTTTTACAATTTAGTCCTTTCTTGAATTAATATGTCATAATATACTTCCCAATGACATAACTCAAATTTCCTCTTCTTGTCACTTTATTTCCTTATTTTACTATATCAAGGATAATATCTTACTGTAGAAATTTTCGGGGTGTTACACCCCTGCAGTCCCATTCGGCACCAACTCCCTCTCTCTCAATCTCCTATTTTCTCTCCATTATCTCCACCTTAAAAATCTCTCCTAAACACTCCCCTTAGAGTCCATCTTCACGCCACTTCCAACCTTCTAGAAGGCCAAAATTAAACTCCTAAAAATACTAAGCTAGGATCCAAAACTCAAGGCCCAATATTTCTAGGCCCAAAATTCGGGGTGTTACATTTTATGTTTAAATTATGTTATGAACATAATTGGGATGCTTTAAGTCAAAAACAAGCAAAAAAGGACTAAATTGGAGCACATGTTATAAAAGAAGGATAAAATTGAAAATTTTGAGACATTTAAGGGCTAATCAGATTTTTGACTTTGTAAAAGCCATATTTAAAAAAAAATCTGATATGAATTTAATTTCATGTAATTGGTTGTTAAGTGTGTTAGGCTAATTTTAGTATATGATATATATATAAATAGGGTGTGTGGTGGCCTTTGAAAAACGCACTTAAATACACTAGAAATTGAATGAATATTATTTTATTCCTTTCGATTTCATACGTCAGTAGAATACAAGGCATTTTGCTATTCTTTTTCCCATTTCTTACTTTGGTTTAATTTCTTCCAAAAACCCTTTCCCTTTCCACCTTCTAACATTTCATTAAATCCATTTACATACACTAATTAGCATGATTAATCTCATGCTTCACTAAACTTCTACTTAGCTTTAGGCCGGTATTCTTCCCGGTCAAGAATAGTGAGAAAATGTATCCGAATTAAAAATAACAGTATTCACCATCTCTTCTGAATATAGGATAATACAAATTCATCCCTTCAAGGTAATTCAATTTCAACACAAAGTGCACGTTGGGTTGGAGTCGTTTTGGCTTATAGTTGGAAAGTTGAGTCAGTCGTGTTGTATTTGAATTTCTACGAACAAATTGGTGTATCTTGGCGGGGTCATATAGTAGGATTTTCGCCAAAGGATATAGTGATCGGATTTAAATGACCCATTCAGTTGAAGCCGTTGATCCGAGTTGGGTTATTCAGAACACAAGGCTGCTGGGGTCTTGAATTGCGAACGCGTGCATCACAGTTAGGCAATCGGTAAAGGGTTGGTTTGCAGATCGTACCAAAATCAATTACGAAAGGAAGAATTGACGGTTGAGACGTTATTGGTCACTATAACCAACTTATGGTTTAGAAGAGAAAACTAATTTTTAAGGATCGATTTGGATCCAGAATTCACTAAGTCTAAGGTTAAGACTTATATTACTACTTTGAAAATTCAATTTCATTTTCTTATTTTATTTTATTTTTTATTAATATAATTTTTAGTTGTTGTTATTCCACTTTATTTACTTTTTAAACATTTTCATTGATAATACTGTAGAATGACATATTTTTATGTATTAATTATGTGTTTATTCTGAGTATGATCCTGCTAATTTGAGCTATTTGTGATATTTATCTTATAGGGACTAAATTGGAGGCAAAACCAAAATTAAAGGCCAAAAGCGTGAAATTAGAGATAAAATGGGCCAATGTGCGACACATGAAAAAGTTGGTGCCAAAAGTGCAAGCATGGAGGATACAAGGGTTGAAATGCAAAAAGAAGAGATTTTATTCTATCAGACTTTAATTTGATTATATTAGGATAATTAATATTAAGATAATTATTAGGGATTATTTAATTTTAGGATTTTATCTTTATTTATCTTCAATTAAATGTATTTATCTTTTGGGAGTTCAAGTAGGATTAGATTATCTCCCCTAGCACTATAAATAGGGGGTGAGGTGACTCAACGTTTATTCCTTTTTTTCTGAAAACACTCTCTCCCCAAAAGTCTAGACTTTTGTTCTTTTCATATTTCCTTTTAATAAAATCTCTATTTTTATTATATACTTATTTTCTTTTCCACCACAACCATGAGCCACTAAAACCCATCTAGCTGAAGATTGTCGAAAATCCCCAAAAAGGGTTCTTGAGGCTTAGAATCCATACTTAGCCTCATCGCTGAGTATTCATCGTTTCTCCGTACTACAAGGCTGACGCTTCTGTCCATGTCCCTTAAGAAGTAAACTTTTCAACGTATGCAAAGGTGGCCGCTTTGTATGTTTTGGGAAGGTTGCACAGTCGGTTCGTTAGCTTACTGCGTCAGAGGTTGGCGAGCCCAAGAGACAAAATGGCGTGTGATTCGCCATTGAGAAGCGTTGATCTAGCATAAGACAATCCCATAGAAACAATTGTTGGCTAAAGTCAGGTTCCACTAAATTGTAAGCCTAAACCCTTGGAGCTGGTGGTCGTAGGCGTCCTCTTCCACTATAACTAACTTATTCGGTTTGAGAAGGTTCATCTAAAACCAAGGATTGAACCCAAGGCGGTTCGAGACAACTAGAGGCTGGAATCTCGTTACATAAGAAACTCTCTATTTTCTCAACTCTATTTATTATTTATTATTTTTTCTTTTTTCTTTTTGTTTTTTTTTGTTAGTATTTATTTACTTAGGAATATATTAAACCTTTTGACGTGAAGAGAGATTACAACCCAAGCACCCCACCCCGGTTACTCAGCCCAACATACTCCTAAGAATTGGTTATTTTCGGTTAGCGGAGTTTTATCTATCACGTCACACAACCTTTTGACGCGGAGTAGAATGACAACCCAAGCACCCTACCCCCGTTACTCAGTCAGTCACGTTCAAAGTTGCACTCATAACCATGGAAACATTTATTATCATTAAAAAAAATTTACATGAAATTTTAATTTTGGAGGACCTAGGAAAAATAATCAAGTGTCAAAAATAAATTTCACTAACCACCTAATAGACATGAACATAATTTAAGCATGCAATCATATTAAGTGTCCACTTTATATTAAACTTGATCAATTTCGAAAAACAAGATAGAGTTAACTTTATTAATCATAATTATTTTTAGCCTAATAAAAATAAAACAGTGGAGATGACATCAATTATGGAAAAAATCGTAATTTCCTCAGAAGGTAAGAATCATGCTTGTAGGTCAAAAGTAGGCAATTCCTGGTAAAAATCTTGGGCATGAAAAAAGGCAGATATTCTAAAAAAAATATGGACAAAATGGAGCCTCAAGCAGCAAACACAAATAAACACAGCAGCAACGATAATAACCAAAATCACATCAGAAGATGACTGTAAGGAAGAGTCCGTGGTTGCTTCTATTGTTCGAGCCGCCCAGCATGGTGGACGACGACGAGGCCGTTGTCGTGATGATTCGGGTGTTGCACGGCATGGTGGTGTTGGGCCCGTTACATCGGCAGTTGTGGTGAAAGAAGTAACAATGGGTTGGCATGTAAAGGAGCGGAGAGTGATGGTGCTTGGTCGCCATGTGGAGGAGAAGATGAATGGCGCAAAAAGGACGGCATCGATGTGGGTGGCTAATACTTGCGATATTAAGTAATAAAATTTATAAAAACTGATCACACCAAAAACTAACTAATATTACGATTTTAAAGGCAAGCGCACCTATTGAACAGTAGTATAGTTTAGTGGTAAGACCGAGTTATCGTACCCAAGGGAACCAAAAGTACTAATACTTACTTCCTTTCTATTATCTAGCCTAAAAATAAAAGAAGGTTGTTTGAAACTAATTCTAAAACTAAGTAAAAGTGCACAAAAAGTAAATTGGGGAAAACTTTTGGGAAAAGCTGATTGATATGAGCAATACTTAAGGGAGAATCCACCTAGACTTCACTTGTTATTGGCTTCTTGAACTAGACGATTTCTTCACTTGACTTGATCCGTAGAGATCCCTAACCTATTTTAATACCTCCGTCGAGGATAAGAAGAACTAATCCTAGGTGGTTAACTAAAGTTTCTTTATTAATTAACACCCTTAAGTTGTATTAATTCGATCTATGGATCCCCCTATTAGGTTTGACCTTAATCCGGTAGATTTATGTCGCCCTATGTCTAGGGTTGCATGCAACTCCGCTTAATTATGGTAGATCTACTCTTAAAACATGGACTTTTGCTCATCTGCCTAAGCACATCAGTTTCTTGACTTAATACCTAGGATTATTAATTCAAGAATGAAGAACACATAATTAAGAACAATTTAAGTATTTATCATATAATTCAAGAATAAATAATAACAAGGTATGTCTTAGGTTTCATCCCCCTCAAGTATTTGAGAGGTTTAGTTCATAATTAATAAAGAAAACATCTCAGAAGAAATAAGATAACAAAACATAAAGAACCCAAAAAACCCCTGAAGTAATTTAGGGAGATCCTCTATCTTGATGTAGAATTCTGGCTTCTGGGATGAATCAGTCGACTTCCCTTGGAGTAATTCCTTGCTTTCACTCCTTGTGTTGGCAGAAATATGGCGCTCCTTCTTGAGAGAAAAGAGAACCCCTTTAGAGTTGCCTCCTAGGGTTTTTATATAGAGCTTTGGGATGCCTTTATTAGCCTCTAAGCATCCAAATCGAGTGAGATTACACTTCCTTAGGACAGGGACACACCCGTGTGCCACGCCCGTATGGTTTCGATAAGGGCCGTGTTCGGGCCTGTTGAGGTGGCACGGCGTGTAGCCTGGCCGTGCTTGTCGGGGCTGGGCCGTGTTGGACCTTGTCTAGCACGACCGTATGCCACGGCCGTGTGGTGACTTCTTGGGCCGTGTCATTTTCACACTTTGGCCCATTTTCTTCGTTTCTGGTCCGTTTTTCGTTCTTTTCTCTTCCCTATGGTCTCCTGAGTATATAACATGAAATAGAAGGGTTAAGAGCACCAATTCTCACAAAATTAATAATAATTCATCTAGAAATTAGGTTAAACATGAGGTAAAAATATAATTTATCATTTATCAAATACCCCCACACTTAAGCCTTTGCTTGTCCTCAAGCAAAATCTCAATCCCTAACTAAGAATCATTCTCTTAACTTACAATCGTTATTAATAATGTTTCAAACAAATCCACAGGTAATCATACAATGATAATTCAATCAGAAGAACATTAAGGATTCAATTACTAAGTTGAGAATTTTATCATTGAAACATAAGTTTTCTCCCTTCTCCTAAGTAATTATCTCTCCATCTTAATTAACAGGAGTTGACATCCTCACTAAAGATTCACTCTACCCACTCAAGGTGTTTAGGGTTCAAGAATTTAATACTCTCTAGTCAACTGAAAAGTTATTACCATAAGCTTACTAGAAAATTAGATCTCCACCACTGTAGATTGATATGATACATCGATCAAAAGGTCTTTCAATGGTTGTAATGGGGCTTGGTTAGGGGTGTTGTTACAGGCTGTAACAGAGGGTTAGAATCGAGATTGAACTAAAAAATTATCTAGCTAGAAAAATCTCTATCACTGGAACATATTTCTCGAGCTAATTCTTATGATAACATCATTTCTGCCTTGGTAGCCTTAAAATAGAAATACACAAAAACTATTTAAACTATTACAGATTACAACTGAATTAGTACATACGTTTTTTTTTAAGAACAATACAATAAATGGAATAAAATTTTACAATCTGGAAAAGAGACTAAAGCTAGATGAAAATTTCAACTCAAATCTCGACAAAAATAGGGGTCAAAATAATTGAATGGAATTCAACAAAAAATGGGTGAAAGGTTAATATTAGAGGTAAGTCAAAGAAAAGGTTGTTAGGCTCAATAGGGTTTACTAGGGGTCAATTTATGGAGGTAGACTTTTGTGGAGTAAGTGGGTTAAATCCTAGGTGCCTTTATCATTTCGGTATATCAAATCAATGATGTGGTCTCGACATGTATAATCAAAGCAAGTTCTAGAATAACAAATCAGTATTGACTCACTCAAAGCAATAATAAAAGTAAGCACGAAAGAATGTATGCTCAAAAGGCTCAAAAATCTCACCAGAATTATAGCTTTTGATGTCAATCCTGCGAATTTCGAATATCAAGATAGCACTTAGAATTAAGGAAAATAACTTATGAAAAAAATTAGGGTTCTCAAAAATTTCAACTTATCATGCTTGATTTCCTAATGTTTTGAAGTTTGAATAATCAAAGTACAAGCACCTATGTCTTAATTCTCACATATCAATAAAAATCATAAATCAATCAGAATATATTCCTAATAGGAGATTGAAGATAATGCAAAGAGTGAAAGTGAGAATTTGAGAACAACGCAAAATGTTAGTAAGAAAAAGTTCAGGGATTTCAAAGAGAGTGTAAAGACTGAAAATAGATTCCCCCCACACTTAAGATGTACATTGCCCTCAATGTACAAAGATAACTTTAGTAGCAATAAAAGCACAAGATCATAAGATAGGGAAGGGCATGAAACTCCTTGAATTTTAGATGAATTTGTTAGACGGATATTGGAATTTGAAGAGTCTGCAGTTGTGGCAGGGTGTTCCCATTTCCATATAGATATGAGCTGTAAGGCTCCTTTGAAACTGCGAAAGTATTTATTTGTCATGAGAAATTTGGATTAATAGAGATTACTCGTTAGGCATTAGCCGATATGAAAAATAGAAAAAGAAATAATAGAAAAATAATAGACTAAGCTCTAAAAATACCAATATTCAAATAATGAAAAAGATAAAATGAACTAAAAATAAAAATAAAAAGGAAAATAAAGTTAAAAGAAAGGAAAAGGTAAAAATAGGGATCAGTATTAAAATAAAAGTTAAGATAAAAATAAAGTTAGGAGGAATAGAAATTTCTAATCCTCAGGTGGATCACGCGGTGGCGGTGGGGAAGTGATGTGAAGGTGCTGGCATATCTACTGTAGTGTGGCATCGATGTGATCGAAGCGTTGGAAGCATTGCTGCTCGAATCGTGATAGGCGCTTAGATATGTCAGCGTATGAAGCTACTGCATGAGATGGGCGACGAGGGGGTGGCGGCTCGACTAGTGCATCTTCCTCCTGTGGTGGGACATCATCAGGAATGTCCTCAGGATCCTCGCCCTCCTGAATGAGGCGACACTGGAAAGGGCTGCCTCCCGGCCTCCGCTCGATCATCCTCATGTGAAGCATGGTCTGAATGCCCTGTGGGGACATCTGGCCCACTAAAGTATATGAGGAAGTCTGGGCTGTGATGTTGAATAGGCCAAAATAGCGGCCTAATCTCGTAATGTACAGGCCCATAGAAACTACGCCCTTGCGGTGCCTCTCTATCTGATGCTGGATTGCATGGGTGATGAAGTAAGCTAAGTCGATGACATGTGCGTTCGCCATGCACCATAGGAAGTAGGCGTCGTGGGTACGTACGACCCCTGTGCTCTCTTCCCTACCGGTTAGTGTGTGTGTAAGAAGAGAATGTAGATACCTCAGAGCCGGGATAAGTTTGGTCGCTTTAGAGCGACTAGGGTCGTATGTTGATGACACAGGGACTAGGGCCTCCCAACACCTAGATGGTGCTAAATGAATGTAGCGGTGAAGCGTGGAGAGGTCCTCCTCTTCCATAAATTACTCAGTATAGAGACCGAGAGCTATGCCAAATTCTGGGACACTGAGCTGTCGCACGAGACCTCCCAAATAGAACTGGACTGTTACTGGATCATCGTATCTGCTCATCACAGTCTGAAGATAGAATGTGGAGCAAAACTCGAGAGTGAGTTCTAAGTATGTAAGCTCCACGATCTAGAAAAACTGTTCCCATGGATCAGTCATCAATAGGGCCCTGACCTCGTCTACTAGGTGTATTTGCTCGAGGGCGGCCCAATCTATGCATCGGCCAGTGGTTATAGTGCGAGCTCGAAGTATTTCATATCGCTCCTCCTGGGAAGCTTGTGAAAAATGAAGGAAAGGATAGCGGTTTTCAGTAATGGGTCACGAGGACGAACCACCGGGTCCCTTGTGTTTCTTTAAAGCGAGGATGGCAGCTTTTTTACCGCGCGATGATGACATGATGCCTAAAAATAAAATAACAAGCATTAGTCCTAAAATTAAAATGAAAATGACTATAAATGAAATACAAGGAAGATTAAAATAACGATGTTCCTAAAAACAAAATGGGGGCTAACCTAAATAATGTAGATTATTCATCCTAATGTGATATTAAAAATAGGCAACATGAGTGTGCATTTATACTAAATGCATGAGATAAATGGCAATCAAATGTAATTTTAAGTGGCATGCAATCATGAAATGTCTTATATTATTCTAGATTATTCATCCTAGTGTAACTAATTCCATGCTTGAATTAATTCAAAATCTAAATATAATCATGATAAAAATAAATAAAATAGATTAGTAAAAATTAAAGAGAAAAATGAGGAAAATAGAACCAAATAGGGGATGTGCACGGTCGTGGGGGAGGTTCCAAATGGTCGTGGGGCGCTTTGCATGGGCGTGAGATAGTCCTATACGAGTGTGGTGGTGTTTTGAGGGTCAGGGGAGGCGTTTAAGGTGGTTGGGGGAGAGTTTGGGTGAGAGGATTTAGGGTTTGAATGAAGGAGAAAGTGAATAGTGACCTCTTATTTATAGTTTTTAGGTCACACGGGCATGGAACATGCCCGTGTGACTCAGGTTTTGCCCGTGTGATTCGAAATTCGGTAGTTTTGGTGCACCTAGTTCGAAGTACACGCCCGTGTTGCCATCTCGCACGGTCGTTTGCAATCATGTTTACTTTTCACACGTCCGTGTGAGAGGCCACACGCCGTTTGAGATCGATTCTTCGTTAATCACACGGTCGTGTAGGTCGTCACACGACCATGTCTAAATTGATAGTGTTGGCCATGGTCTGGAGACACGGGCGTGCGGATTTATGCAAGCCCATGTCTAAGTTGAAAGGTTGCCACGGCCATGTCGCACAACCGTGGCGATTTATCGGTGGCCCGTGTTTTTAGAAAATTTGTGCTCTGTTTACACACGGCCTGGGTGCACGACCGTGTCTCTGCTTTAAGTGTTCACACGGCCTTGGACACGCCCGTGGGCATGGCCGTGTGGTCCCAAATTTCTGCATTTAAAAGGGTTAGTTGATGCATAAAAAATACTAAAATCAAAAATAAAGGAAAATTTAATAAGTTAGTGCTCGGGTTGCCTCTCGAGAAGCGCTTATTTAGAGTCTAAGCTCGACTCTACCTGGATGTATCACAAAGGGATTTCGTGGAGCTAAAGCCCCTCCCTGTTATCTTTAAACTTTTCACATTTATATTGTTTAAGCCTATGGCCGTTTACTTTGAACGTACCGTGGTCTGGGTGAGTTACCTCAATTGTACCGTATGGAAAAATAGTTTGAACAGTGAATGGACCTGACCACTTTGATTTGAGTTTTCCAGGAAATAGTCTCAGCCTTGAGTTGTAAAATAAGACAAGATCACCTGGTTTGAATTGCTTAGGTTGTTTCAGTCATTTGTCATGACGTCGCTTCATGGCTTCCTTATATAGTCGTGAGCTCTCAGAGGCTTTACAACGCCATTCATCTAGCTCATTTAACTGCATTAATCTTTTCTCACCTGCAAGCTTAAAATCAAGGTTTAAAAATTTGATAGCCCAGAATGCTTTATGTTCAAGTTCAAATGGCAAATGATAACTTTTTCCGTAAACAAGTTTATAGGGAGATGTACCTATGGGTGTTTTAAAAGCAGTTCTATAGGCCCATAAAGCATCGTCTATCTTTCTTGACCAATCTTTTCTATTTATTTCTATTGTTTTCTCTAAGATGCGTTTTAGTTCCCTATTTGTTACTTCGACTTGGCCACTGGTTTGTGGATGATAAGGGGTAGCTGTTCTATGGTGTACCCCATACCTTTTTAAAATTTTTTCAAATTGGGCATTGCAAAAATGGGTGCCCCTATCACTGATAATTATCCTAGGTGTTCCAAATCGAGAGAAAAGTTTCTTCAAAAATCGTACTACCATTCTAGCATCATTAGTAGGTAAGGCTTGGGCTTCCACCCATTTTGACATATAATCTACCGCTACTAGGATGTACTTATTCCCGAATAAAGTAGGGAATGGACCCATGAAATCAATACCCCATACATCAAATATTACACATGAAAGTATATAGCTCTGAGGCATTTCATTATGTTGAGAAATATTACCTGTTCTCTAGCATTTATCACAAGAGGTTACATACCTATTGGCATCCCTGAAAAGTGTAGGCCAGTAAAAGCCTGATTCGAGTACCTTATGAGCAGTTCTAGCTCCACTGTGATATCCTCCTGTGGGTCCTGAATGGCAGTGATTTAAAATCTAGTATGCTTCTGTTTTAGTAACGCATCTTCGAATAACCTGATCTGCACAAATTCGAAAAAGAAAAGGATCCTCTTAAAAGTAGTTTTTCACATCAGCGAAGAATCGCTTCTTTTGCTGATGGATCAGCCCTTTTGGGGTTATGTTAGCTGCTAAATAATTTACAAAATCAGCAAACCAAGGAACTGCTACATCTGCTAAGGCTAAAAGTTGTTCTTCGAGGAACAAGTCGTTTATTTTATCGAGGTTTTTGGGTTGTGTGTTTTCTAATCTTGAAAGGTGATCTGCTGCCAAGGTTTCAGCTCTTTTCTTGTCCTTTATTTCTAAATCGAATTCCTGTAACCATAGAATCCATCTTATTAATTGAGGTTTTGCATCAGTTTTAATTAAAAGATAGCGAAGAGCAGAATGGTCAGTATAAACAATGACTTTTGACAAAATCAAATAAGATCTGAATTTGTCAAATGCAAAAATAACGGCTAGCAATTCTTTTTCTATGGTAGTATAATTTGCTTAAGCAGCTGTCAAAGTTCTGCTAGATAATAGATCGGTTGAAAGTGCTTGTCTCTTCGCTGTCCCAAAACTGCACCTACTGCAAAATCACTTGCATCACACATTAGTTCAAAAGGTAGATTCCAATCAGGTGAAATCATAATCGGGGCATTGACTAACTTTTCCTTAAGAGTATTAAAAGAGTCTAAACATTCTTGGTCGAAGTTGAAAAGCACGTCTTTTTCTAGCAGCTTTGTTAAAGGCTTAGCTATTTTAGAAAAATCTTTAATAAACCTGCGATAAAAATCGGCATGTCCTAAAAAGCTTCTTATAGCCTTAACTGAATTAGGGGGAGGTAATTTTTCAATGGTTTCAATTTTTGCTTTATCTACCTCTATCCCTTTACTAGAAATTTTATGTCCTAATACAATACCTTCTTGAACCATAAAGTGACATTTTTCCCAGTTTAGTACTAAATTTGTCTCTTCATATCTCATCAAAAATTATTAAGACAAAGTTAGAAAGAATTACCGAAAACTAAAAAATCATCCATAAATACCTCCATGATGTCTTCCACGAACTCGTTGAAGATGGTAGCATGTATCGCTAAAAAGTAGCAGGAGCGTTACATAAACCAACAGGCATTCTACGATAAGCAAACGTACCATATGAACATGTGAATGTCGTTTTCTCCTTATCTTCTGAAGCTATCGGGATTTGGAAGTAACCAGAGAGGCCATCTAGGAAACAATAATACATGTGACCTGATAATCTTTCCAACATCTGATCAATAAAAGGTAAGGGAAAATGATCTTTTCGAGTGGCGTCATTCAGCTTTCTATAATCAATGCAAACTCTCCATCCAGTGACTGTTTTTGTAGGTATTGACTATTTTTTGTCATTAGACACCACGGTCAAACCTCCCTTTTTAGGAACAACCTGCACAAGACTTACCCAAGAACTATTAAAAATAGGATAAATAATGTATGCATCTAGAAGTTTAATTACCTCGGCCTTTACGACTTCCTTCATGTTGGGATTCAATCGTCTCTGAGCTTGCACCAATGATTTATATTCATCTTCCATTAAAATTTTATGGGTGCAAAAAGAAGGATTAATTCCCTTAATATCTGAAATTTTCCAAGCTATAGCCTGCTTGTGCTTCCTTAACACGTGGAGTAATTCTTCTTTTTCTGCAATGCTTAAATTTGATGCGTTAATAACTGGTAAAGTTGAATCTTCCCCTAAAAAGGCATATTCTAAATGATCTGGCAGTTGTTTTAACTCTAATTTAGAGGGTTCATCAATGGAAGGTTTCTGTCTTAACTCATCATTCATCTTTATACTTTCATAACTTATGTGTCTCGTGATAATTTCATTAAAATCTAATTCCTTTCTTACTTCCTCAATTTCAGTGGTGACTTCATCTTCCCCTCACCTTGAACAAGACACAGTTCCAACGTGTCTGCGAGAGAAAGTTCCTGAAAATTATCTTGAACAACGTAATCAATAATATCAACAAAATAATAGGAATCATCTTATTCTTTAGAAAATTTCCTAGCATCACAGATTTTAAAAACGACTTCTTCCTTACTAACTCTAAGTACTAATTTACCATCCCCTACATCAATAACAGCTCTAGCAGTGGCTAAGAATAGACGTCCCAAAATTAAAGGCACCTCAATATCCTTATCCATATCAAGCACAACAAAATCAATAGGGAATATAAATTTATCTGCCTTTACTAGCACATCTTCAATGATTCCCCTAGGATATTTAACAGATCTATCAGCTAGTTGAATACTCATCCTAGTGGGCTTTGGTTCCCCTAAACCTAATTGTTTGAACATTTTGTAAGGCATGAGATTAATGCTAGCATCTAAATCAGCTAAGGCTTTATCAATAAGTAAACTACCAATTAAACAAGGAATAGTAAAACTTCCTGGATCTTTCAGTTTTGCTGGTAGTTTATTTTGGAGAATAGCTGAGCATTCTTCGTTGAGTTCCACTGTGGCTAATTCTTCCAACTTCCTTTTATTTGTTAGAAGTTCTTTAAGGAACTTCGCGTACTTCGGCATCTGCGAAATTGCTTCAACAAAAGGTAATTTAATGTGTAATTGTTCAAAAAGTTCAAGAAATTTACCGAATTGGGCGTCTGTATGGTCGTTCTTCAACTTTGTCGGGTATGGAATAGGCGGTTCGTATTCCTTGAGTGTTGGTGGAGTGTTTTTCTTGGATTCCTCTGCCTTGTCTCCTGAAGATTCTGGAACAGACTTCTTTTCTGGTTCAGCTAGTACTTTCCCATCTCTTAGAGTAATTGCTTGGACATGTTCTCTGGGATTTGGCTCAGTATTACTTGGTAGTCCACTTTGTGGTCTCTTTGAAATTAATTTTGCAAGTTGACCGATTTGATTCTCAAGCCCTTGAATTGATGCTTGCTGGTTTTTTAGTGCCGTTTCAGTGTTTTGAAAACGGGTTTCTGATGCGGCCATAAATTTGGTGAACATCTCTTCAAGATTTGGCTTTTTCTCTTGTTGTGATGGTGGCTGCTGAAATCCCGGAGGAGGCTATTGTCTTTAATTTCCTTGTCCTTCCCATGAAAAATTAGGGTGATTTCTCCAACTTGCATTGTAAGTATTACTATAAGGGTTATTTTGAGGTCTAGAATTGTTACCCATATAGTTGGCTTACTCAGTTTCTATGCTGTGTCCATAAGATGAATAGTCCGGATTGAACATATTTCCTGGGGTTGCGTCGCACTGCATCACTGGCTGTGCCTGCGTAGAACCAACAAAATGATCAAACTTTTTATTTAAAAGTTCTACTTGGTGAGTAAGCATAGTGACAGCATCAATATTATAAACTCCTACAGCTTTTGTCGGTTTTATCCTCATGACTTGCCACTGATAGTTATTCGGTGACATCTCTTCAATAAATTCATAAGCGGCTTCGGGTGTTCTATTGTTGATTACTCCTCCTGCGGCTGCATCGATCATTTGCCTTGTCGAAAGATTCAAACGGTTGTGAAAGGTTTGAACTTGTAGCTACAAAGGTAATCCATGATGAGGGCACCTTCTCAAAAGATCTTTGTATCTTTCCCAGGCATCATAAAGTGTTTCTAAATCCATCTGCACAAAAGAAGAGATATCGTTTCATAATTTAGCTGTTTTAGCTGGAGGAAAATATTTAAGTAAAAATTTTTCTGTCATCTGTTCCCATGTAGTGATTGAGCCTCGTGGTAAAGAGTTTAACCACTGTTTAGCTTTATTTCTCAAAGAGAATGGAAATAGCCATAGACAAATGGCATCATCAGAAACGCCATTAATTTTAAAGGTATCACAAAGTTTCAAAAAATTGGCTATGTGTGAATTTGGATCTTCATCCTGTAAACCATCAAACTGCACTAATTGCTGTATCATCTGAATAGTGTTAGGTTTTAATTCAAAATTATTAGCAGCAATAGTAGGTCTAATAATGCTAGTTTGAGTACCAACCAAACTAGGTTTAGCATAATCATACATAGTACGAGGAGCTTCATCTTGATTCGCTGGTTGCGCGGCTATTGCGGGAGGTAGTGGAATGTTTTGGTTTGCTTCCATCTCTTCTGTAGGTTCTGGCCCTTATTCTTGATCTTGTTCTGGATAATGTAGGCTTCGTCTGATCTCTCTGCGAATTCTGCAAACTGTCACTTCTAAATCTTCGTTAAAAAGTAATGGTCCTGCTGGGTTGTTTCTAGTCATAAACTAGAAATACCTAGAGGGGAAAAGCAAAGAAAATTAAAATAGAATAAAATGAAAGAAAAATAAAAAAATAATAAAAATAAATAAAAATCGAAAATAAATATATATAGTAATGGCTAAAGTAATAGAAATGGAGTTTTCTTAATATTTTAAATTCCCCGGCAACGGCGCCAAAAACTTGATACTCGCAATATTAAGTAATAAAATTTATAAAAACTGATCACACCAAAAACTAACTAATATCACGATTTTAAAGGCAAGCGCACCTATCGAACAGTAGCATAGTTTAGTGGTAAGACCGAGTTATCGTACCCAAGGGAACCAAAAGTACTAATACTTACTTCCTTTCTATTATCTAGCCTAAAAATAAAAGAATGTTGTTTGAAACTAATTCTAAAACTAACTAAAAGTGCACAAAAAGTAAATTGGGGAAAACTTTTGGGAAAAGCTTGTGTTGGCAAAAATATGGCGCTCCTTGTGTTGGCAAAAATATGGCGCTCCTTCTTGAGAGAAAAGAGTACCCCTTTAGAGTTGCCTCCTAGGGTCTTTATATAGAGCTTTGGGATGTCTTTCTTAGCCTCTAAGCATCCAAATCAAGTGAAATTACACTTCCTTACGACAGGGACACGCCCGTGTGCCACGCCCGTGTGGTTTCGATAAGGGCCGTGTTCGGGCCTGTTGAGGTGGCACGACCGTATAGCCTGGCCGTGCTTGTCGGGGCTGGGCCGTATTGGACCTTGTGTGGCACGGCCGTGTGCCACGGCTGTGTGGTGACTTCTTGGGCCGTGTCGTTTTCACACTTTGGCCCATTTTCTTCGTTTCTGATCCGTTTTTCGTTCTTTTCTCTTCCATATGCTCTCCTGAGTATATAACATGAAATAGAAGGGTTAAGAGCACCAATTCTCACAAAATTAATAATAATTCATCCAGAAATTAGGTTAAACATGAGGTAAAAATATGTATAATTTATCCTTTATCAGTGGCGCATCCATCAGCGCAGTGGTTGCACACGAAGAAGATGATAGCGCGGGCTCAACGGCGTGTGATGAGGGTGAAGAAAATGAGGGAAAAGAGGAGGTGGATGGGTAGTCAGAATATGGCATAGAAGAAGAAGAAGGAGCGGTGGAGAGAGTTCGGCGGTGAAAGGAGAGGAAGATTGGGAAAAAAAATGTAGGGGTTGAGGGTTTTATTTGGCTGAAAGGGGGTGTTTGGCTGCAGGTTTTGGGGAGTCTAGGGCTGGAACGCACTATTTCTAGATGGAATAGAAGCTGTTTGGGCGCAGGGATAAGGCATTTGGCTCTACGGATATGGCATTCTGAGCTGGAATAGAGGCTATTTGGTACCATGGATAAGGCTCTTTTTGTTCAAATCTTCTAGCTTTCTGTCTCTTTTTTCGTATTTTCTCTTTGTTGTACCTAGGCAAAAGAAGAGAAAATTTATTAAAATATAAAATTAAAATAATCAAATAAGTAAAAGTAAATGAATAAAATAAAAAATAATTAAAAATTGGGTTGCCTCCCAACAAGCGCTTGTTTAACGTCATTAGCTCGACGACTTAAATAGTTATACGGTGACTCCAAATAAATCTTTTCAATCGAGTGAGCTTAAAAATTCTCATGAAACGGCTTCAACCGCTGGCCATTGACTATGAACCATTTTTTTGATTCTTCACTTTCTATTTCAACCGCACCATGAGGGAATACTTCGGTATCAATAAAAGGTCCTTGCCATCATGGTTGAAGCTTACGTGGGAATAATTTCAATACGGAGTTATAAAGTAAAACTCTTTATCCTACAGAAAAATGCTTCTGAGATATTTTCTTATAATGAAACAACTTGGTATTGTCTTTATAAATGCGAGCATTCTCGTAGGCATCGTTGCGGATTTTTTCCAACTCTTGGATATCTAATGTCCTCGCCCTTCCTGCAGGGTCTAACTCCATGTTACATTGTCGAACCACCCAATAGGCTTTATGTTCTAATATTACCAGAAGATGGCAAGCTTTGCCAAAAACAAGTCGATACGGGGTCATCCCAATTGGTCCTTTATATGTCGTCCGATAAGCCCAAAGTGTGTCATTAAGCTGAAGACTCTAATCTTTTCGGTTGGGTCGAACTGTTTTCTCCAAAATAGTTTTTATCTCCCTGTTTAAGACTTCGACTTGTCTATTCGTTTGGGGATAGTATGCCGTAGCTATACGGTGATGAACTCCATATTTCGACAATAGTGCCTCCATGACTTTATTACAAAAGTGGGTGCCACGATCACTGATTAGGGCTCGAGGTGTGCCAAACCTAGAAAAAATAGTTTATTTTAGAAACTCCACAACAGTTTTGGCATTATCATTGCGAGTAGGCTTTGCCTCTGTCCACTTAGAAACATAGTCCACCGCAAGAATTATATATACATTGCTAAATGAAGAAATAAACGGGCCTATGAAATCAATGCCCTAAACATCAAAGATTTCGCATACATGAATCAAGGATAGGGGCATTTGATTTCGTTTAGTGATGTCTCGAAAAATTGTGGGCCAATATAGCCCACATTCTAACACCTTGTAAGCAGTCTGCTTAGGCCCAAAATGACCTCCGCAAGCTTTAGCATGACAAAAATTAAGGATAGAAGTTACCTCGGTTTCTAGAACACATCGTCGTATTATCTGGTCTGAACAGTGTTTCCACAAGTATGGGTAATCCAAAATGCAATATCGAGCGTCGCGTTTGAGCTATCCCTCACGAAACTTGTTAACTCAGTGGGTAACGATCATGTGGCTAAAAAGTTTACCATATCTACATACCATGGGAGACGTGCCTCGGTCGAAAATAAGCTCTCATTAGAGAATTCTTCTTTAATAGAGATGTCGTCAAAAGGCACTTTTATTCTGCTCAAGTGGTCAACCACTAAATTCTTGCATCCTCTTTTGTCTTGAATCTCAATGTCAAACTCTAAGAGCAGTAAAATCCACCTAATGAGCCTCGGTTTTGCTTCTTTTTTTGCGATCAAGTACCTAAGGGCTGTATGATCAGAAAAAATAATTACTTTAGAACCCAATAAATAAGGTTGGAATTTATCTAAAGCAAATACAATGGCTAAGAGTTCTTTTTCCGTAGTGGTGTAGTTGCTCTGCATAACATCTAAGGTTTTCGAAGCATAACAAATGACATGGGGTTCCTTGTCTATTCTTTGCCCTAATACGGCCCCTACACTATGTTCGCTCGCATCGCATATAATTTCAAACGGGTACTTCCAATTTGGTGGTTGCATTATAGGAGCGGAGACCAACTTCTGCTTGAGTGTATCAAAAGCCTCCTTAAACTTTTGGCCAAAATCGAACTTCTTATCCTTCTACAACAATTCACAGAGTGGTTTTGCTACTTTTGAGAAATTCTTTATGAAGCGCCTATATAACCCTGCATGACCAAGGAAAGAACGAATTTCCCTCACAGTGGAGGGATAAGGCAAAGAATTTATAATGTCAATTTTGGCCTTATCGACCTCAATTCCCTTAGAGGAAACTACGTGACCTAGAATTAAACCCTTGTTTACCATAAAATGACACTTTTCATAATTTAAGACAAGATTAAATTCTATGCACATGCTTAAAATTATCATTAGGTTTTTAAGGCATTCATCAAAATAATTTCTATATGCAGTAAAATCATCCATAAAAACTTTGATAATTTTTTCCACATATTCAGAAAATATACTCATCATGCATTTCTGGAAGGTGGCTAGCGCATTGCAAAGACCAAATGACATTCTCTTATATGCAAATGTACCAAATGGGCACGTAAAAATGGTCTTCTCCTGGTCCTCTAGCGCGACCAGAATTTGAAAAAAAAACCTGAGTATCCATCAAGACAGCAAAAGTGAGTTTTTCCGGCTAATCTTTCAAGAATCTGATCAATAAAAGGAAGAGGGAAATAATTTTTTTCTAGTGTAAGAGTTCAACTTCCTGTAATCAATGCAGACACGCCACCCATTTTGTACTCGGGTTGGCACCAAGTCACCTTCAGCATTTTTCTTTACTGTCACGCCTGTTTTCTTGGGCACGACTTGCACCGGACTTACCCATCTGCTATCCGAAATGGGGTAGATTACATCAGCATCCAACAGCTTGATTATCTCTTTCTTTACCACCTCTACCTCCATCAGTATCCAGTCCCCGGCAACGGCGCTAAAATTTGATGCGGTCGTTGAAGGCACTAAAAATATCCTATTCCCTAAAAATAATGAAAAAGAACAGTAAAGGGGAAGTAGGGTCGAATCCTCAAGGACTGGATTGTACGAATGCTTGTTTCTCGAAATCTTAGGCAGAATCGTGCCCAAGAAAACCTGCGTTCCTGAAAAAATAAAAAATAACCAAATTAAAAGTTTTGAATTTGGAAAATAAAAACAGAATTTAAAGTTGACTGAAATTGTGATTACAAAAAAACAAAAAAATAAACAGAGTTGAGAAAATAGAGAGTTTCTTATATAACGAGATTCCAGCCTCCAGTTGTTTTGATCCGCCTTGGGTTCAATCCTTGGCTTTTAGATGAACTTTCTCAAACCGAATAAGTCAGTTATAATGGAAGAGGACGCCTACGACCACCAGCTTTAATGATTGAGACTTACAATTTAGTGGAACCTGACTCTAGCTAACAATCGCTTCTGTGGGATCGTCTTATGCTAGATCAATGCTTCTCAATGGCGAATCCCACACCATTTTGTCTCTTAGGCACGCCAACCTCTGACGCAGTAAACTAACGAACCAACTGTGCAATCTTTCCAAAACATACAAAGCGGACGCCTTTGCATACGTTGAAAAGTTTACTTCTTAAGGGATATTGACGGAAGCGTCAGCCCCATAGTGCGGAGAAACGATAAATACTCAGCGATGAGGCTAAGTACGGATTTTAAGCCTCAAGAACCCTTTTTGGGGATTTTCGACAACTTTCGGCTAGATGGGTTTTAGTGGCTCATAGTTGTGGTGGAAAAGAAAATAAGTATAGAATAAAAATGGAGATTTTATTAAAAGGAAATATGAAAAAAACAAAAGCCTAGACTTTTGGGGAAAGAGTGTTTTCAGAAAAAAAAAAAAAAAGAATAAATGTTGAGTCACCTCACCCCCTATTTATAGTGTTAGGGGAGATAGTCTAATCCTACTTAAACTCCCAAAAGATAAATACATTTAATTAAAGATAAATAAAGATAAAATCCTAAAATTAAATAATTCCTAATAATTATCTTAATATTAATTATCCTAATATAATCAAAATAGAGTCTGATAGAATAAAATTTCTTCTTTTTGCATTTCAGCCCTTGTATCCTCCATGCTTGCACTTTTGGCACCAACGTTTCCCTGTGTCGCACATTGGCTCATTTTATCTCTAATTTCATGCTTTTGGCCCTTAATTTCACTTTTGCCTTCAATTTAGTCCCTATAAGATAAAATATCATAAATAGCTCAAATTAGCAGGATCATACTCAGAATAAACACATAATTAATACATAAAAATATGTCATTCTAGAGTATTATCATTCATCTCCCCTTATTTATTTATCTTTTTCAGTAAGTTTGTCACGAGTCATGGACACGACTATTGTCGCGACAATAATTTTGGTCACAAGAAAAGGCGAAATTAGATAACCAGTCCCTATGGATTCGACCCTACTGCTCTATACTACTATTTAGTGTTATTTTGTCTTAGGAATTTTTATTTGGTGGTTTTGATACCCATTATTATCTTAGTCGAAACGTATGTGAATTTTGAATCAGTAAACTTAAGTTGTCAACTTAATAAACCATGCTTATACAAGCTTGTCATTAGTAGTTGATTTACTATATCTAGCTATATTAATTTTATTTTTATAAATTTTGAATGATTTGGCTAGTATTTAAAATATTATGTTTTGAATTGAAAACTATGATTTCAATTATAAAATTAGTAAATTCTTGACTTTAAGTTAGAATTTGAATATTATGATTTCGAATGGTTGAATAAGAACAAGCATGAGTATGTTTGATTAAAAGTAAAAATTTTATATTATACGATTTATGATTTGAATATGAAATGAAATTGAAATGAGAATAATATGAAAATAGAAATGGAAATTAAATGTATGTTACAATCATTTTACTTTTTTATAATTTTATAAAATTAAATTTCAAGTCGATTGCAAAAGAAAATGAAGAAGGTAAAGACAATTGATACTTTTTTAAGAGGAAAAGTAGTGATACTTGTTATGCTAGTCGACCAATGAACAATGAAGATTCTCCAAATATCGAAGTTAATACTAAATGTCCAAGAGTTGAAAGTGAAGATCATCCAAATCTTTCTTTTGATATTAATAATCTAGAATGAGATTCGGGATTACGTTCTCAAATATGGGCATATCCTATTAACCAACGAGATGAAGTTATTTGAGCATATTTAGAAATGGGGCCATATCAAATACGTTTGCCTGAGTACTCACTTTCTGATGACAAGCATCCTCAAAGATTTTAGTCTTCTTGGTTTTGTAAATTTCCTTGGTTGGAGTATTCCCTGACTAAAGATGCAACATATTATTTCTTGTGCTATCTTTTCTCAAAACAGATTGTTCATTATGGAATAGATGCATTCACTGCTAAAAGTTTTAATAATTGGAAAAAAGTTAATGATGGAAAAATGTGTGCCTTCTTGAATCATGTTGGCCAATATCCATGCTCTCCACATAATACTACTGAGAAAAGTTGTCAAGATTTGTTAAATCAATCTTGGCACATTGATAAGGTTATTAATGCACAAAGTTTATATAAAAAAAGGTAAGTGCTTACGAGTCAAGACTTCATTTGATGTTGATTGATGGTTAACTTTGCAAGGATGTACTTTTAGAGCTATTCAAGAAATCAAGGTAATTTTCTGGAATTGATTACATTGTTAGCTTTCTATAATGATAAAGTTTCCAAAGTTGTTTTGGACAATGCTCCAAGAAACGCTAAATATACTTCTTATATGATCCAAAATGAGATTTTACATATTCTTACAAATAAAGTGCGTCATAAGATTCGTGAAGATATTGGAGATTCTAAATTTTGTATCATTATTGATGAGGCACGTGATGAATCTAAAATAGAGCAAATGACTATTGTTTTGAGATACGTTGATGAGAAAGGATTTATAAAAGAGCGTTTCTTTGATCTTGTACATGTCCAAGATACTGCAACAGTAACTTTGAAAGAGCAAATATGTGTTGTTCTTTCTCGACATTGTCTTGATGTTCAAAATATCCGAGGTCAAAGATATGATGGTGCTAGCAACATGCGAGGTGAATGGAACAGTTTGCAAGCATTATTTTTAAATGATTGTCCCTATGCATATTATGTTCATTGCTTGGCTCATCGACTCCAGTTGGCATTAGTTGTTACTTCTTGAGAGGTAATTCCTATTCATAATTTTTTCTCTGATTTGAACTTCATTGTTAATATAATCAGTGTCTCTTTCAAACACCACGATCAATTACAAGCTAGCCTAGCAATTGAAATTGTAAATATGTTGGTAATTGATGAACTTGAAACTAGTAAAGGACTTAACCAATTTGGCACTGTGAAACGAGCTGGAGAAACCTGTTGGAGCTCTCATTTTAGTTTTGTTTGTAGCTTGATAAGGATGTTTGATGCTACTTGTTCTATTCTAGAAAATATTATTGAAAGTGACTTTAATTTTTTCTATTCGCGGGGATGCAGCTGCAACATATAAGAAGATTACATCTTTTGATTTTGTTTTTATCTTACATCTAGTGAAAGAGATAATGGGTATTACAAATATTCTTTGTCAACATCTACAACAAAAATCACAAGATATAGTAAATGATATGTACTTCTCAAGCACCAAAACTTTGATACAAAAGTTGAGAGAAGATGGTTGGGACAATTTGTTGGAAGTTGTGAAAGCATTTTGTGAAAAGCACAATATTGAAGTTCTTGATATGGATTCTCCATATATGATAAAATGTGGTCGTCACCAACATGTTGATTTCAATATGGAGCACCATTATCGGGTTGGGATATTAAATGCTGCTATAGAATCTCAACTTTTGAGCTAAATAGTAGATTTAATAAACGGGCAATTGATCTTCTTACCCTTAGCTCCGCTTTGGATCCTAATGATGCTTATAAATCATTAAATATGGATGATATTTGTTGTATTGTGGAAAATTATTATCCTCTTGATTTCATTGAGCAAGAGAAAGTAATCTTGAAGTATCAGCTGCAACATTATAAGCAAAATGTTCCAAATCATTCAAAATTGCAAAATCTGTCCACAATCTCTGATCTTTGTCAAGGATTAGCAGAGACATAAATGTCAAAGGTATATTTTCTTGTTGATAGATTAATTCGTCTTCTGTTGACTCTTCCTGTTTCAACTGTAACTACAGAAAGAGCATTTCTGACGATGAAAATTGTCAAAACAAGGTTTCGCAACAAAATGGAGGATGAGTTTCTTACAAATAATGTTGTTGTTTATATTGAGAAAGAGATTGCTGAAACTTTTGATTCAGACTCTATATTTAGTAGTTTTATTTCCTTGAATTTCTTTTTAATTGTTAGAATATTCTTCTTTTGAATCAATTTTTTAAATGTTTACATCGTTTTTTATATAGCACGTCTAATTTTAACTTGGTCCCACCAAGATTAACATACTGGCTCTGTCACTGACTATGAACGTGGTAAAATGACATGATGTCGGTATTTTTCCTGATTATATAACAATAATCAAGTTTTAAATTTAGTTTCTATATTATGTGTAAATTTAAGATATAATATTTATATTTTAACTTCTTGACATGATTTTTTGTTATGTGAATATTTACAAAAATTAAAATGTCATTTCAATAAATTTAATGATATTAATAATTAGAGTTATATTTATAAATTTGAAAATAAAAAAATTAAATTCTCAAAATTAAAAAAATATATAGAATATTATGAGAAAAGAAAATGATGGTTTAAGTTAACAGGTGTCAGAATTTACATTAGCTACGTGGTAGGTTTACACAAAAATTGATAACACAAAGAAAAGAGAAGGGTAATGACTAAATGAAACAGCAAAATATCACAAAACCAATGGGCACCCCCAGGATTTTTAATGCTTTCCCCTGCGCTTCATAACTAAACCATTATTGCTATTATTGCAATTGTAGCTGATTGTTTTAGGTATACAAGTTTTCCCTATATGTATGAGTGGTGGCTGGAAAGGATTTTTACATAAACAAAAATTAAAATTATAGTTTATCTTTTAAATATTTATAAAATTATAAATTAATATAATGATAAATTTTTATTTAATTTTGACTTTAAAAATATTATTTAAATCGTCGTATATCTATACTATTATTTAAGTTTTTTATTGAGTTGATTTCATATTTATTTAGGTCACTAATTCGATTAAAAAAATTATAGACATACCCTTTCAAACAGGGTAATTTAAAATATATTTAAAATTTATGGTTTTGGACCCATAACAATTTTAATATTATATTATTTCTTTTACTTTTTCATCATGTTTTCCCAAGTCATTGATTAATAACAAAAGAAAAAATCATCGATAACAACTACACAATTTATATATATAGAAAATTTAATTTAATAATTAAATTTCTTTTAATAAATCTAACATATTAATACAAAATCTTCCAATTTGATCGTGACATGATATCACCCTCCAAGATTTTGATACGGACCCACTACCGACCATTTGATCTCCCATTCATTCGCCACGTGTAATCGATCAATAGCCCCAAAAGCGCTTTCATATAAGCATTAAAGTAGGGAATAAAAACTTGGGTCAAAGTTTTCAGAGTTTGAAATGATAATCAATGTCTGAGTTTGAAACGCTGTCGTCCCCTTTCAAATTTTCTTGTTTTATAAGAAGATTTTTATAAAAACTAAATCCAAAGAAAGGCTGACACAAGAACTAATATAAATAAATAAATAAATAAATAAAGCTTTGGACATTAGTCTCATTCTTCTGCTCTTATCCATTGACATTTAAAACGATTTCTTGTAATTCTGCTTGTATTATGTGTTAGATTAGAATTAGATCTATCATCTATGCAATTACCACTTGCCCATCTCCTTTCAATCCTTTTTCTTTCTGAGTTTCTGCTCTTTCTCCTTATTCTATTTTTCTCTTCTCTTCTCTCTCTGTTGATCATTGGGTATGTTTAATTTGTTGAATTCTGTTAGATTAGTTGACCTTGTTGCATACACCGTTTCATTGCCTTTTCTATCTACACTTCTCTGAATATCTCGTTGTTCAATGACTCAGTTTCTATACATCGAGTTTATTAGTGAACACGATTTAGATTGTAATTTTTTAATCTGGCCTGAATTCAACTGCTTTCTTTTGTTTACCTGATTTGATGATCTAATGAAGGTCATATCTTGAGGAAGTATATGAACTTTACTTGAAATGAACGACAGTGGGTGAAATTAGGTTTTCAAGTCTTATTAAGTACTACGCCTCAAATAAACCCTTTCATCACAAGTTTGTATTGGCTGCATTTGCAAATGTATGGTTCTTGTGTTTTATATGTTGTTGTATTGACTTATTTATAAATCTGCCACTTCAATTTTCTATTTCTGGCTTGAGAAGCATGGTGTATGGTGAAGTCATAAAGTACACTTGAAATAAAATGCTCTTTTAAATTTTGATTTAAGGCAATGAACTTAAGGTTTGCTAAGCAGGCGTGATGGTTGATCTTTTTTGTACTTCATACAGGGGTAAGGACATGTATTATCTGATTGTATTCCTTAAGTAATCATTGTTGGAACCTACGATTTCCAATATGGTTACTGCTTGGTTTTGACTGGTGTGGCAACTTATAAAATTTGTCTTAACCATGTCTGGTTGGCTGGTAGTTTTACTAATTTAGTGAAGAATGAGGATTTGAAGTTTGTCTTACTTAATTAGCTAGAGTAATAATCTCATTTGTAACAAATTATTTTTGGCAGCTACATGTGTCGACGAGGAGTGTAATGGCAGCAGCTGAAGCAAGGGCTGTCTGGCAAAGAACAGCGAATCGTTGCTTTGTCCAAGAAGATGCCAAAAGAGCTCCCAAGTTAGCTTGCTGCCAATCATCATCTCATTGTAAACAGGCTGATTCTAGCCCCACTGGTGTAGCAGATGCTCGTGATCACCCTGCGGTTGATCTCAATGCTCTCAACAGGAACCCTTCCTATTCCAATCTACCGCCTGATATGAGGTGGTGGCTTCAGTTGCAGCCTAGCTATGGACCCCAAAAGGGTTTAACAAATGAGCAGTTATATGCCTTTGAGGATGAAGTGGAAAGTTTGAAAGCTGAAATAAAGTCTCCCTCCAATGTAAGTAGAGTTCAGCCGCATGATGCACAAGATGCTTCTGGTGTTGACAGAAAAAGGAACAATGGAGGTTCTCTTGATTCAACTGAGACGGTGCGAAACTATGAACTTTTGGAGATGGAATCTGTTGAATGCCATGTTTCCAAAAAAATCAATGACTGCCGTTACGATCCAGAGTCTCCTTGGGCTGGGGATGGGAAGGCTGAGCCATGGTGGCGCACAACAGATAAAGATGAGCTTGCCTCTTTGGTTGCACAGAAGTCGTTGGATTTCATTGAGAATTGTGATCTTCCCCCACCTCAGAAGATGCATGTAAGAAGGTACTCGTGTGCATCCTCCGGTTCTTATGGTGGTAATGAAGTGTCTTCTTTGGGTTGGAAGTCTGAAGCAGGCCCTATGCTTGGTCCAATCCTCAATGCGCAGGGCTCTCCTGATTCTGTAAGAACTCTTGGAAGAAAGATGCAATGTGCTTCCAACACACCATTCAGGTATTTTTTTTAATAATAGTTTCAAGTAGTGGTGTTATTGATTTCATTGATTAATTCTTTGAATGAATAGGTTAAACGAGTGTCTAAAATAGGAACGGCTAGCCAAAATGGCTTCTTAGATGTGCATTGTTCTGCATCTCTAGCCAACCAATAATTAAAGAAAAACCATTGATTTTATCTCTGTTTGTTCAACTGTATTCGGTAGAACAATCCAAAAGGATATTATAGAGGAAGTGACGGAGTCTGATCCTACTACAGCTCAGCTGTTAGATGCACTTCGTCGCTCACAAACCCGTGCTAGGGAAGCTGAGAAAGCAGCAAAACAAGCCTTTAAAGAGAAGGAGCATGTCATCAAGCTTTTCTTCAAACAAGCCTCACAACTCTTTGCCTACAAACAGTGGTTCCAAATATTGCAGCTAGAAGCCCTATTTGTCCATACCAAGGATAATGGGCAGCCAGTCTCCCCTCTATTTCCTGTAGTTCTTCCACCTACATCCTACAACAGTAGGAAACTGCGAAAGAGCTGGCAAAAGACTGGAAAAGGTAATCGAGGGAAGCGTGGCTTGCCTAGACCAGACTTGACCAAGTATGTCGTTGCTTTTGCATTGGGGCTGAGTCTTGTTGGTGCTGGTTTGCTATTGGGATGGACTCTGGGGTGGATGTTTCCTTTCTAGAGAATCAGAGAGATCAATTAATCCCCTTGCTTTGGTTTGCAACAAAGAATGGTCAGATAATTTGACTAAATTTGTTTTCCATATTTGAACAGTTTCCGCCGTTAATTTTACACGTATTAAGCCCTGTATATTGTATGTATCTAGTTATTCACCTTTCTGTATCTATTGTTTGTTTTTAGGTCTTTATTTCTTAGTAGCGTACTTTGGATGCATAATTGATGTGGTGGGCTGTTGTACATATATTGGGTGAAAGCGTCACGAGGCAAAGTATCTCAATATATATCTCTTTGATAAATCCATCAATGAAAAGCGAATCTTGCTCAGTGTCTATAAATTGAACAGTCTCTGGATTCTAAGTCCATCCTCTATCTTAATAACTTAAGTCAAGGTCACACAGATTATTAAATCTGTATCTTGCTTTTTGATTCACGAATGCATGAATAACCAAATGCTTAAGCCTGCCTAGAATAAAAGTTCATTGTTTGATTGCTTTGTTTCCTTCATGCCTCTTCTTTCTTCAATCTGTTATCAGTGTGCTGGTGGTGTTGAAGACATTGTTACTGTGAACCCTGGAAAATTTTCCAGTGTCCAATTTTTATTGTTGGTTATTATGGAACTTGGGGGTGCTTGGATGGGTGGAAAAGTGGATAGGAGGGGTGATTATTTTTCATATAAAAATTAATTTTTTTAAATTAAAATGACAAGAGGAGAAAATGAGAGAGATGTATATTTTATTTTAAAATTATGCACCCATATGATAGAAAATTATGCACACCAAGCAATGGAAATCTTTTTATATTTCCTACAAAGCACATTTATAGAAAAAAAATTTTATATTTTCCATTATTCTATTTCTTCAATTTTCATCTTTCTAATTTTTTTCTTCCACTTTAGCTAGTGAAGTCTACTTTATTGGGTGGAAAAGTGAAAGTATGGAAGGAAATGAAAAAGTGAAAAGAAAATAAATTTTGAATTTGTTTAGCAGAGAATAAAAATAAGGGGAAAGAAAATATAAAAAATGATCATTTTCAATACTCATGCATAAAGATTAATCATTTCAAATTAGATTGATGAGATGAGAGGAAATAAAAGATAGGTCTATGTCAGTTCAAAATTATGTATTTTTAAAATTTTTTGTTTTTGGTTTTTTTTTCTAGTTTACCAAGCAGTAGGTGAAAAAAAATTAGAAAAACAATTATATTTTCCATTTTTTTTCACTATTTTATTTTACATCTTTCCAGAAAAAAAAACAAAGGCTGAAGGAGGAGCATGGTGAAAAGCAATATGAAAACCTGTTGTATGTTACAGGCAATAATCGGGCTTCTTCACCAAAACCCTGCTAATGGTGATCCCGATGGGTGAAAGTTGAATGAATCAGGCTACAAATCCAGTGGGCTCTGGTTTCTGAATCAGTAGGTGAACTCAACGCAGCTCACCCACCCTATCCCTCACTCAAACAATCCTCTGAGCGTATGATGCTGTTTGAGTGGGTCTTTGTTGTCGGTTAGCCTCCAACATATAAAGAAAAGTAAGGCGATGAGTAGAACAACTTACTGTGAGAATAGTAGTAATTTCGCAAATGCCAAAAATGGTGAAATAGTGTTGCATTCCCGTGGACCAATGGATATAGTTGAGCCATAATTACATTTATTACTGCTATATATCCAGTCCAACAATGTCTAAAAACTTTTGCAGTAACTTACATGCACAAGACTGGGATTGCAGATAAAAAAGGAAAAACCTTAGCTGAATACAGCCCCACAACCACAACTAGAGAAGAAACGATATAGTAAGGGGCATTAGCTATATCTTCCTTTTGATCAGTCATTTTCATTCACACCAAAATATCAACCGGCTGAACTGGAGTGTAGTTGATTAACTAAAGATAAGAAAGGGTCAGCCCATAAATCCAACCTTCTTCTCCTTTTTATTCCATGGAACCGCTAGCTTTAAACCTTGGTAGATGGTTGCCTGTCGTGTCCAAACACCAAAATCAAACAACTTTCTAGCAATGGTATTGATTTGATTGCCGACAAAGCTAATAGAAGTGGCACATTACATAATTGTGAAGTCAGTCAATAGCAAAAAGCTTAATTAGATTCTACTTCAAGAAACTTGCCACCATACCCGTAAACCTAATTATGTCAAGTAATCTCCACTTACCATCACCATGGGGCATTTTTCTTTCCCTGGTTAGACAAGATTTTCCAAATTTATGCTTTAATTAAACATCCAAGAAGAACCTAATTAACTGCTTCATAAATTTTAAGCAAATTATCTTGACAAGTAAGAAGGATTTGAAATAGAGGAAGCAAGTGGTGAGTCATTCAGTATTTGTGATGAAAACCATGAAAGTAGCATAGCAGCACCCCTCAAAGACTATAAATTTGTAAAGAAACTGAGAGATGGAACTTACCCAGAAGTGTGACTTGGAATTTAAGAGGTTATGAAAGCTGCCAACCCTTTTAATTCTGGTGATCTTAACACTGCTACTATTGCTTTCTTCTTCTTCTTCTTCTCTGCTGCAGTCACTGTCTTTATCACCAGAAGATGGGAAAACGTAACTCTTCCCAGCCCCACCGACTTCTCTTTTAGCCTTGAAGGTCTTTCTCTTCCAAGAACCAAGAAACCCTTTGTCTTTGTAGGTCCCTCTCTTACTAAGAACCATGGTACCGAGCTGCACCCTCTCAGGACTAACACTGCCGACACGAAAAGAGCCGTAGCACTCACTTCCCATTCTGAATGAAGAGGAAGACTGAAGTCTAGCAGGTTCCAAGACAGTGGTGCTCTTGGCATCCTGTAGCAACCTGGGAGGCAGTTCCAGGCACTTTTGAGCCAAGTGATTGGGATTAGAGAAAAGGGTGAGTGTGGTACATGGTTTAGGCTTTCCAGGTTCGTCTTCCCAGCGAAACGGAACCGAGGCTGAGACGTGTAATGGAGGGGTTGACGTCCCTGATCTTTCTGGTGACTGCATGTGCGCTTGTGGAGCTGAAAACAGCGGTAGCTTTGGTGTGCAGCTTGACTCTTGCTCTGCCTCAGTTCCCATGATTTTCTTTCTATACTCTCAGTGCGTAAGGATAGGGGAGGGCTTTATTTTTTAGTTCCTTTTTGTTTTGTACCCTACAGAAAGGGGAGACAAAGAAGAAAGCAAGGGAGGTCCCCGTAAGAAAAAGAGGCCAGCCTTTTAAGTCCAATGTTGTCGCTATTTTCAGCCCCCTCAGCAAAGATTAATCAACGGTCATTCTTATATACTTTCGCTATGATCTTCTCATGCTAGCCATATGTTAAAAAGACTTCAAATACCAGGTTTCGAAATAAGAATGGGTTCCAACCATATAGAGTACTCTACTGCCATTGTATAATAGGAATGAAATGTGTGATTGCTATTCATCTAACCAAAAAGCTTGTACCAATCCCAGGAATTGATGGGTTGAAAGTAAAAACTACTGTAATTAATGGAATGGATTGACCTTAATCATAAAGCAATAAAGTAGCTAAGCTTGACTCCATATCACTATAGAAAGACAAGGTTAAACAGTGAAAGCACTTAAAAGCAAGAATCTACATTGCACCTTTTCCTGGTGACGTCAGCTTTATTCAACTATTCATGGTTTGGCTTTCATTAAAGGGAAGAAAAGTGGGAAAGATAGTTGGAGCGGTGTGATGGGTGGGTGGAAGCAGCTGCACAGGATTGTAGCAGGAGGCTCATAGGATGCCAATTTGAGTGACTGGGTCCAAAGGTAGAATCGTCCTATACTGTTTCAGACGTCGGCTTGTTTTGGACTTTACTCGGTCAAGAAAATGCCCTTTCAAACAGTCACCCTCATTGCCACCAATATCACTTCCCAATCCCATTTATCCCACATGCGCATTAATTCATCTCCCCATCAATACTCTTTTTACCCCTTATCTTAAACATCTAACAGTATAGTGAATTAATAAAATTTTAAGTTAGTTAAAAAATAAAATCTTTTACTTTATAAAATATAATGATTAATTCCCTTACTATAGGTGTTCTCAAAAGAGATAAATAATTTATCATGAAATTTACTTCATTCTTATGAATGGGATCAAATTCCCAATCAAAAAGTGAATAACCATCACATCATACTTCATATTTCATTTCACTTTATTCAGTTACCAAATAGAATAAGAAAGTTTTGGTTTTTTCCCCAAAAGATAGTCGGCCGGGTTTACACTTGGTGTTAATGCAGAGCAGCAAGTAATAAGCAAAAGGTGCATTCCCATTTAAAGCTATTGCTAGAATGAAACCAAAGCCATAACAAGATTAGCTTATTATTATATTAGCCGACGCCCCACGATTGGCTAACCCGCTGCTCTGTACCATACTTTAAAAGAACCAAAAAAAAAAAAATCTCCTTCAGGAATCAGGAATCAGGACCAGTACCATATCCATTGCAACTTAATTGAGAGGACAAATAATGTGGATGAAGCTGTTCAATAGGGACCAGCAGCATAGCATAACCAGCTTTTTTAAAAGGACGTTCATGGCCACCCTCCCAGCACAAGGCTGGAGGAGGCAGAGACATCGAGATTGGATCACGGGATAACACAATCGAGACAATTTCTGGGTCGCTTCTCCTTAGGGGGGCCAGACCATGGTGAAAGCTATAGCTCACTCAGAATTTGCCCACCCAACCAGCAATGAACTAAGTTCAAATTAAATGCAAAACATTTATACATATATTTTTTACAGTCTGATTGATTATTCGCTGAACCACTCACTAAAGCAAAGCTATTCACATGGACAATCCTTCCTTTTTCTAAATCTACAAGTGTTCCTAGTTCCTATTCTTTTACCATGCATCAACTGTGTACTTTTTCTTCAACGCAGCATTTCATTCACTGTTCTAATCAGAGTATAATCTACCAAGGAAAACCAAAATAAAACAATATATATATGTAATGTTAGATAAGAAGGGTCTTCAAACTTTATTATTTCATGTTTCAGATTTATGCTCTGAATCAATGGTTACAGCAGTCCCTTCACCCTCCAAAGACGACACTGCAAATTTGCATCTTGGACTAATCTTCTTCACCTCTTCGCTTGAATATATGAAGATCTTTCTCACCATCTTGCAAAAATCCCTACAAAACAAAACAATTTTATAAAAAACAGCTGCAAAAAGAACGAAATAAAAGCAGATGAGCTTCTTCGAAGTTACTTACATCCATGGATCATCGCCAACAAGCATCATATCACCCTCATCATCAGTGAAAACAACGGACCATTTACCACTGGGGCGAAGCTCTCCCTTGATATCAAACATTTTCTCCACTTCATTAATGAGATCATCATATCCTTTCAACACAGTTAAGTCCACAGCACGACCAACCGCAATCCCTTGCATTTGTACCTTTGGAGTGCACAGGTACTGTTTCAATCAGGAACTTCAATAATGAAAAAGCAATGCAAGTATAAACAAGTAGATACCCCTATGTTTACCTTAGTACGACTTCTGGTTGAAGTAGTGGACGCACCCAGCTTAGCCTGCATCTCCTTGGACGTGGCCTCTGCTGCAACATGCTTCTGTTTAGCTGTTTCTGGATTCTGATCAATATGAGACGCAGCTGCAAGAGACCCCCAAACACCATTGTGGTCAACCGTTGTGTTCGTTTGTTCCTTGTCAGAGGGGATAACTGCACTAATGGTGTCTGTCAAATTAAACCCAAACAACCGGCAACCTGTGGAAGTCTCAGATTTTTTCCCTTTCTCAACTTGGTCATGCGTCAGGCCCTTACTTGGCCTCGATAGAGAAGGCAAGGCATAACCAGTGAGAGTGGTTTGTGGTTTTTCAGTTCTGTTTTTGTCACTCACTGAATTAGGAAAAAGGTTTAAAGAGACATTCACAAGAGGAGAATGCGGCCAGGCGTTCGAATTATAACCTCGACTGTAATCAGCTTCTTTCTGCCTCATACCCCACATAACTTGGCTTTCACTGCTTTGGATTTCAGGTGTGCTTCCTACTTGAGTTAGTTCATGAGACTGGGTTGAACCACGACCCCAGAAGGTTGAACCAGCTGAGTTTGTAGTAATTTCTACAATTTCAATAAATCAAAGTTAACAAAGTGAGCAACCAAGACTCTATTCCACATACTTGAATGAATAATTTTCCCACACCAGAAACTGGAATATCAACAGGTCGTGGCCTTTTGCTCTTTACAGCTGGTTGTACAAGATTTATGGAAGCAGAAGGCGCAAATGGCTCTATTTCCCATGGTGAAACTCTCTCTGGCCTTTGTATTGTTGCAGGTTCATCCCATTGAATCTAAAACAAGATATAGTCGGGTAGAATTACTATCAAAACAAGAATCAAGTTAGCATTTCGTACCAATAATTCATAACTATATTCAACCTTCAAGGTCCGCCATTGAGATTCGGACCAATGTGGGGAAAAATCTCCTACCCCAACTATGGTACCCGTGAACCTGGATATAACAAAGGATAAACAACCTGGATAAAATTTTAGAGGAAAAAAAAAATCACAAGTACAAAGGATAAACAACATTAGGGAACAAAGTACAGAGACAAACCTACCTTCTATCAGGAGTGTCTTCTCCCTCAAATCTCATCTTAAAACGCATTCCAACCGAGAATCCATTTTTAATGGCCTCCAAATACTTATTAACACCTATTATAAATTGGCTCGTCCTGAACAAGAGCAAGGGAAAGAAACTCAGTCTCAAGGTAATCAGAATAACGAAATAATACTGCCAACCATGTGTACATCTAGAGAGAACATTATACCTTGGCTTGTAGTACACAACAAAGAGGGTCTGCGTTGTAACAGCATGAGCAGCAGTAGCAAGCACTCCTAAATGCATGCTCTGGCTGGAAATCACAGATGAAGGCATGGTGGTCTGTTGGCGAGCAAGCCGTCGAGCCCCAACTCTAAGTTCTCCATTATCACCTCTAATAAAACAAGCCAGTCCAATTACAACTAAAGAGACTGCAAAAATGCCACTGACGTGAACATGCAAACACAAACTCAAGCACCAAGAAAGTTCCAAAAATCCCAAGTACCTGAGAAACACAAATGCATCTCCCGCAACCAATCTCTTGGAAGTGACAAAGGTGCTCCATCCTGTTGTAAGCAAATGTCTCCGTGGTTGTCCTGATTATTTGGATTACGAATTAAAAACAGGTCCAAGAAAGCTGCCAAACCGTGACATGTTAAGAAAGCAAATACGAAAAGACAAAACTATTACCTCTAAATATATGCTTGAACCGCCATTCATATCCATGAAGATCTTTAGCAGCCAACTCCTGAGTAGGGGTTGCCTGATTCATATCCTGTTCAAAACACACACACACAATTTAATTCAACACCATAATCTGAAAGTCTAACAAGGGTTATTAACAGAATAAATCAAACTTATTACCAAAGGAGGTAGGCACTCAGTAGCATGCTTTCGAAGAACGGAGAACCCTCCATGAGTGCTCGTATCCGATGCTGTTAAAATCTTACAAAACGAATGAACTGTCCTCTTTGGAGCCTCAGCTGGGCAAGGATCAGGACTTGTAGGTTCACTTTGCTGTAATAATAAACATAAGCATATAACTAAATAATTCAATTGTACGTTTTTAGTTCACATTTCCTCAGGAAATTCGTCAACCAAAGAGTATGATGAAGGGAATACTAAAAAGAAAAGAATGGAGGGGGGTAGCGTTTACTTACATCTGCTTCAGGCTGCAAAGTGATCTGAGCATAAACGTCATCAGTCTCTTGTTCTGCCTATTGCAGGAAAAAAAAAGTAATAATAAGATGATATATTCAAGCTATAAAGTGAAGCAAATGGTAGGGAAAGATAATGAGAGATAGAATACCAGTAACTGGACATGAATAACACGACATAGGATCTTAGAAGGAAGATTAAACAGTGGGGCTTGATTATTAAGTTCCTGATTAGTGGATGCTTCTAACTGCACAAAACAAAGCCAAGAGAAGAGAAAACAAATGGCGGGTTTCAAAATTTTAATCTAAACATAAGGAAGAATCCAAAGATCGTTAAAAAGACAAATTACTTGTTCCATGTGACCCTGAGGGAAGTAAAACACTCTCTCGTGATTACGAGGAATCTCCACCAACGGGCCTGCGCATAACTTCCATAGCTCTGCGTATAGATCATCATCACTCGAACCTATCCAACCAAAATCAAATTCAATTAAAACAAACATAGATATTATAGAGGAGCAGAAAGGAAAAAGGAAATTCAAAAAAAAAAAAGTCACTCCAATTGGCTACTGAGAAAACGCAAGAAAAATGCATAGAAAGTAGAAACAACCAAAACCACCCGTCGAGGATTTTATTTTTTTTCATAATTTGAAAAGCTTTCAGCTCCACCCAGCAAAGCTGAGTTTATTTTCTCTCACAAAAAACACCCAATGTCCGTACATTAACCATGGAGCAACCTAAATAAAACCTTTTTTTTTCCCTTGTAGTTTCTCAGCAGCCAAACAGAGCCATTTTTCTATAAACTTTATTAACACTCACCTGACTCCGAGTGAGCAATAGAAGAACCCCTTGGATTAACTTGTACATTAGCCATCAAAACTACGACGTACCGACGATACACAGAAAGCAAATCACTAAAGAAGAAACACTATAGCTAAAAGGAAAAAGCAGAGCCTACCCCATTAAATGAAAGCAGAGAATAAGATATCAGCAGGAAGGGTCGAGGAAATAAAGGGGAAAAAATAGAACAATAAAAACAAAAGAAAACAAAAAAAGAGTAATTAAAGAGGACGGTTATACATGAACTTATTGTTGGTAGTTTCTGTGTAACGACTAGGAAGATTAAAATCTTTTCTTTTTCCCCTCTTTTAATAAACTTTGGCCTGCTATGTTTCAGTTACAAAACCGCCTTCCACTTTTGTCTGGTCTCCAAATACCGCTTAATCTTTGTTGGCGAAGCAGCTGTAATGTAAGAGTGAAGCTGATGTTTTATTTTGCAGCCCCCTTCTTTCGCTCTCCAACAAACACCTCACAATATAACTTGAATCGCCGTTACCAAATCCCGAAAACCGCTCACTCTGTTTTGTTTCTCTCTCTCAGATCTCTATCCTAAGAGTTTTCTATTACACTTTGTTTTTAGTTTAGTGTCCCTTCCCCCCACCCCCCGCCCCTCACTTCATGTGATTTTCTCTGCACTTACTTGTATTTCACCACTCACGACTTGGCCACGTTTATCATTAAAATTGAAGTCAATAATTACAGTTTTACTAATATCATTTGAAACTGTATCCACATTCACAATCTTCTTTCTGTTTGTCGTTTTATATTAAATGCCATAACCATCTACCATTTAATTTTCACTGCCCATTCCTATGAAACAGGCCCAAATGTATACAGTACAATAGCATCAACACTGCTATTAATCATCATCTTTAATTTGTAAAAGATACGACTTCCAGTACCATTATTAATGAATGGTTTTCATGTGATTGTTCTAAATTTTTTACAAATATATATGATCACAGGTGTTTTTATATTATTTATTTAAAACTAAAATTATTTGTTAATAGAGCGAGCATAAACTGCATTTAAACTTACTTAAGAAACGACAATACTCTCTTTAAATTTATTTCAACTACTTCCCATTAAAACCTAATTGTTTTGACATTTGGGGGGCGGTAATTGAAGAGAGAAGTAGCCTGTTTTCATGCAAACACAGGTAGCATGTTGGTAAACATGTTTTATGTGCAGTTGACACAGTTGTGTAATGCTCCTAACCAATCCCCAATATCAGTTACTGCAGAATTGTCACTCTCAAGCCTATAACCTGCATCTCATGTGATGCAAAAACTGCTTGGCCAACACAACAACACTTGAGGTTTAAGAAAAGTAAAATTACATTACCCAACTATAAAAATTGTGGAGCCAAATGTTTCGTCTCTATTTTCAAGCTAAATTGTTAACACCCTTAATTTTTCTATTAAATACTAAAATAAATAAATTTATCTGCAATTTAAGATTACATTCATCATCTACTAAATAAGTGTAGTAATGAGATTATGTTCTATATTACCACATATTAATAATCATTGAAAATATAAATTTATTAAATGATGAGCATGTAATATTATAAATCGTTATATAACATTTGACCGACCAAACACGTTGTACCCTAACCAATAATGGAAATCGCATTGCTAATATAAATCATTATGTTTTGAAACTGGATTGGTGATCGAATCGGTTATGCCACCGATTGGTTAGTCTAACTAGTTCGATTAAAAATAAAAATTTTCAAAAAATTCAATTCAACCGATTTTTAGTCGATTCATACCGATACTCAATATAATCAATTCAAAGCCACTTTTCAAATTAATTTCTTATTTAATTCTCGATCCGATGGATAAGTTCAATAATTTTTTTTAAAAAAATTATCATAAAATATAACCAAGGTTAGTTACAGTTAATAAAATTAGGGTTAACAATTCTCGCTTGTATCAATGCATTTAACCAATGATTCCACATCACGTCACTGATTGCCCTGTTTATTTGACGCCCCGCCACCTCGGGTATGCGATACAAAGAAAATGGAGTTAGAAGTGAAGCTCCATTCTCCATTTCTAATTGCTCTGGGGTAGGCGTATCGCCGTCTCTATCTTTGCCTGGATCATGGCAGGCAACGGTGTTGGCTGGTGTAAACCCGGCAGAGAATTTTCGGCTGTCTATTTTGTTAATTTGGAAATCTTCAAATCGAATAAAATTCAGAAGGCATTTATGTTTTTTACATTAGACATTGTAGATGTCTGTAATTACAGATGTTGCCACTGTTGCTTAGGGACCCACTGAAAGGCATGGTAAGCGTGTGTGGTTTTTAAATAGTTTGTCAGATCTGTTCCATTCATTCCCCCATTGTCCTTTAGGTTGAGTGTACCACAAGCGCTATTGTTTCTTTTTTCCCTACTCTTTTTCTTTTTGACATCACCTTTTAACACTTGATGCACTTACCCAATAGCATTAAATGTTGTCTTCGCTTATTACTGAGTAGTAATTTTGTAGCTGTTCACGTTACTCCATGCATAGTACATTTACATACGGTATTAAAGTATATTTTCACAAAATAATGACTCGTATGAATTGCGTTGCTGTAAAGATCCTCTTCTTATAAGGCTTTGTTTGGATTCTACCGGTTACGGGAGCCCCGTTTCAGCGTGTTTGTCATGTTTTTGCTTGTAATCTCATTGGAGAATCACGGTGAAATCTTCTCACCGCACCACATCCATCATTCTCCAGGGGAGTTTTAAAGTCCAGCCGAAATTTTGGCGCTGCGTTTTGCAGCTTAAGTACCATTTTGCCCATTTATAGTTTTGGACTTTTATGGTTTTAACTTTTCTAATTTTATTTCATTGATTTTCAAAAAAGTCAATGTGAGATGTGATATCTAAATACATAGATATAAAATAAAACAAAATATTTTCACCAAAATAAAATAAAATAAAATATATAACTATAAATAAAGTGATACTAATTGAATAATTGTAATTAAATGCATTATTAATTTCATAAAAATAATATGATAATATTCAACTTCACATATTTTAATAATTTTATAAAAATAAAATAATTTAAAATTTTATATTATATATCATTTCTATTTAATGCTCTTAATAGCTACTTTCTATTCTCACCATACCACTATAGTTACATTTGAATCTAAATACATATCCCACCACTGATTTTAATCTCATTGCTACAACAACTAGTACAGTTAAGCAAAAAAATTGATACAAATTGAGTATTTTGACGGTTTATAGAATACAAGTTAAAAAATCGCAATTACTCGAAATCAAATTGAATTCTTTTTTTTATTTAGTATATAATTAATTTATATTTTTTATGATATAAAAATAAATATTTTATATTTAAAATAGTGAAAATAATTTAAAAGTTCTTGAATTTTTTTAAATATTTATGAAAAAGACCTTAAAATTTTGTCAAATAACATTCAAAAGCTATAAAACAAGCTCATTTTATCAAAATAAGTCTAAAAATAAAAAAATAAAATAAAAGCCAATTGACTCTTATCTCAATTGGCATTGACATTGCTACCAATACAGGATGATGTGAGTTCAAGTGCGCTGAAACGTATTATCCTCCTATTTATGGGTTGGGAGGGGCTATTGGTAGTTTTAGGATCGTGTCAAAAATAGCATATATGATCAGAACCTATAATGGGGTTGTTAGAAAAATCAAAACATAAAATTAATATAAAAACCGAGTTGAACCGAATTATGATGGAAGGTTGAAAAACCAAACCAATATCACCCTTAGTAACTAATCTCACCACCAATATTGTTTTTAAACTCACCAAATGTAATATCATCTGTGATCCAAAGGAAGCCTAATTGACTTGCCTATGTTTAAATTTTAGTTAAAATATGTTGTTAGTCCCTATACTTTAACAAAATTTGAGATTTAGTCTCAATACTAAAAAGTTAAAAACAAAACCCTTTTTCCTTTCTTGATTTAAAATTTCTATCAAAATTTTGTTTACATGTTTCTTTCCCGTCAATTATATGTCACATCATATGAAGATTGCCTAATCAACGTGCGGAATTGACAAATTTTGATGGGAAACATTAAAAATATTAATGATTGAATTGAGATTTTTAAATAAAAAAAATAGGACTTAACTTCAAACATTTTAATTACAAAGACTAAATCTCAAATTTAGTCAAAGTACAGGACTTACGGCATATTTTATTATTATTATATAACGTGAAATAGCAAGTGTTAGGCACGTTGTTAGGGAAGAGCGTGAGTGGAAAGGGGCAAAAATATATATCTGAAAAAGCCAAACTGTTAAGGATGGTCCATGATACACGTCACACCCGGAACCTCACAAAGCAGAGCCACGTGGTGGAGTGGTTGAGCTAAGCAGGTGTCATAAGCTGACTCGTCTTGGGGTTGTCCGGTTTCTTAAACTAAGTGAAACCACATCACAGTCATTCTTGCATTGGTATTATAAATTATATAAACCATGAAACAATGACATTCTATGCATATGTTTTTCTCTCTCCCTGGAAGCAACCATTTGATTGCACTAAATAAAAGGGGTTTACCAAGTTGATGAATTAAATATAATTCTGCAAATCCAAGTGGCTTGAAGATTGATTGAGCTGATACACATGATCATGATGTTGACCAGGAAACCGCCACAAATTCCACCCATTAAGAATATACCTCATTTAAGTTTGCACTAACGATGAGATAGGATGGAGTAGATTTTTGTTATTGTGCAAAGGAAAAACTTGGATTTTATGAATATAGATTGGACCTCGTCTCATCATTACCACATTTCATTTTCCCAAGTATGAAAAACAAGTCTATCATAACAACAAATCATTTCTTTTTTCTCCAAATGTTCAATGGTTTCAACACATTTGTTAATCAATTAACAATTTGTTTACCAATAAAAAAACACCAACTATGCGCAGATCATTATTCTATTATACGTGGATAAGAATATTCTTGCAAACATACAAGAATAAAAAAGTGCTTAAATGGTGGAGGTGGAATCCAAATCATATAACCTTAACTAGGGTTAACTAAGCCAACAGTTTTTTATTAACCCAATATGCCTCACTAATCCTACCTACTTGCTAACCATCCATTGCCTTAACCCACGTTTTCCCTCTATACTTACAATTTCTGATTATTCTTTTATTTTGAATTTTGTAACCTGTTTTACTCTTACATTCAACCTTAGATATATTTAAAAACAAAAGCGAGACGGGGAAAAAGCATATTTGAAGGAACAAAAACTTTTAATTAAGTTCAAAAAAAAAAAAAAGATTAAGATTTTTATTCCATCTTTTCAAGATTATAAGCTATTCCTTTTGACTAAATTAAATTTTAAAAATTCCCAATAAATCAAAAAAAAATTCACACAAGTATAAAAGAGAGACTACTTTAGCAAGAAACAATATAACTAGAGTAGACAAAATTTGCATAGGATTTGATTCCAGCTGGTAAGTAGTATAGATAAGCAAAAGATTGATCTTCACCATGCAGAAATGGCATTGTCTAAGTTTTTATGTGTAATGTTGGAGCATAGTTAAGAAAGAGAGAGAGAAGGGACCGGACCCTTGACATTTTAACGCTGAACTAAGAAAGGGGTAATGGAATAGATTAATGTTCATTAAATGACTCTAAATTAGGTGTATGATTATAATCACTATTGATGGTTGTAATTCAATTAACGCCATCAACCAATGACTCTTTGCACGTCTAAAGGGGTAGATCCTGCATCATTTTTATATTTATGATGGAAAAAGAAAAATGGTTATATTAACTTTGTTGTATAGTCTTGTCCATCAAATTCTGCAGATTCTTTTAAAATTTAGGGACAAGATCCATGATTATTATCAAAGTCGGGGGGAAAGACATATTGGGCATCATTGATTAGAGTATATTCAATGTTTAAATTCGAATTCTTTTTGAAGATATAATGCTTGTAAAATTTGATTTTAATAGTTAAAAGAGGTCAAATAATCTACATATAGATGAGTGGATTCCATGTGTACTTTAACAATTAATTTTATAGTCACATCGTTAACATAACATAACAAATTAATAATATTAGTGATCATACAGTAACTTTTAAAAAATTCTATTTTAAATTTTAAGCAAAGATGAGTGATTGCATTTATATTTACGGTATTAACCTTGTTGTATTGTCTTTTCCATTAAATTTTGGAGATTCCTTTAGGGTTTAGGAATAAGGTATTTATGGGAATCAATGAAATGAAGATTGAGATTTTGAAGGTGCTTCTTTTGTTTCAATGAGAGAATCTTGTGAATTGTTCCCATTACGTTGGGGTTATTTTGAAAAAGAAGTCACTCCCTCATTGGGTCACGTTAAAGTTAGAAACATTTAAAAAATACGGAAAAAGAAGGAAAGAGAGGTTGACCTGACGGCAATATGGAAGCTTTATTGGGAGATAAAAAGAAAGTGTTTTGGCAAATTAACTAAGGGTGGTGTTTACATTTTTACTGAGAGTATGTCGAAAGCTGTTCAGACAATTATGATAAATTATAATAATGAAAATTTTATTATGTGTAATAAGGAATTGGCGTGCTCCACCACGCACTCAGAATTTTGGGGCCAACCCTAGGGAGGTTTTAGGTTATTTTAGGCATGTTGGGTACCCTAAATAATATTTTAATAAATGAAAACAAAATTTCGGGCCTCGAGTTTATTGTACAACTTAATTTTATTATTTTTTTAAATTCTGTTGTTCAATTTATTTTTCAATTCAACACTTAAATTTAGGTTCTATGGAAAGTGGTGCTCAAAATTAGGAACTAATGAATACGTCCTCTTCGAGACCCTGAATAAAAAATAGTTGGCGAAGAAATGGAGTATGAGAAGATGAAATACTGGAAAAAGAAATGGGTTTTGCAAAGAGTTTGTTGTAACTTTAAATTTGTCAAAAAGTATTTAGTTGGTATTTGAATTTAGATTTTTATTTTGTTAGTTAAGTTGATACTTTTGTACTAACACATTTAATTTATGTTGCATGATACTTATATTCAATCCGGTAGTGACACGTGATAACCTCTCAATATGTCACATGGCGAACATAAATCTTTAAAATATAAATTAACAAAAAAAAAAGTGTAATTTTTTCATATAAAAAATGAACCTAGACAAATGGTTGTCTACATATATCTGAATCTAGATAAATGATTATCCAAATATATATATTTTAGTACATTTATATTTTTATTATAAAATATTAAATTATTTATATTATTATCTTTAAATTAAAAATATATAAATTAATAAAAAAATAAAAAAAGTTTTTACATAAAAATAAATCTAGATAAATGGTTATCCAAATTCAACCAAATGAATTTATCTAGATTCATTGTACACGTACTTTTTAGTTCTTATATATATATATATATATATATATATTATATTTTTTATATTTTTTTATAAATTCATAAGTTTTTAGTTCTTTTATATATTTATATATATAATTTTAATTTATATATTAAATATTACAAATGTATATATATTTCAAAATATTATAGGCTTTTTATATATTTTTAATTGTATATATTTTTACAATTTATAAATTTATATTTGATATATATTTTAAAATAATAATGATAGCAAGATAAATTCGTATTTTTAATATATTTATTTTTGGCTAATTATCGAATAAAATGCTATTAAATTTGAATTTTTCTTATCACAAATGAAGTTGGTGTTTTAAATTCAAACTCTTACAAAGACGGGCTAAATTGGAACAAAAAGTAAAGATGAGGGCTTGATTGAAACATTGAAGATAAAAAGTGGCTGGATAAAGATTGAATGATTTTTTATATTGTTACAACTCTGTAATTAGTTTAAATTTAATCTCTAATTTCAATTTGATTTTTAAATTTTGAATTATTTAGTGATAATATTTAGAATTATTTAGTGATAATATTTAAGATTATTTAGTAATAATACTTAGGAAAAATCTAATTAAATTTTAGCACTAAAAGTATATATAAATACCTAGTGGCTACAACCAACTGAACTCACACTTTTACCTTTGGTATTCAATAAAATTCCTTATTTTTGTTTCCTTTCCAGGGTCACTTTCTATACTGCTGATTCATTCTTTTTTTTTCATTAATTTTCATCTTTTTGGTTTAATTATCTTCCAAGGCCCTTTCCTTTTTCATCTTCCACAATTCCACAAAACCACTTTCAAAGCATGACCTTTTTCATGATTAACTAAACTCTTTTTAGCCTTAGCCCGGTTATCACTTCGACAAAATAATAGTGAGATATGAACCCACACTAAATACTTTGCAACTCAGTATTTACTATCTCTCATGTATATGTGATAGTACAAATTCGTCCCTAAAAGTTGATTCGATTTTAATTCAAAAAGTATGTATTGGGTTGGAATCATTTGGCGTATAATTGGGAAGTTGAGTCGACGGTGCTGTATTCAAAATTACGCGAACAAATTGGCGTGTTCAATTGGAAAAAGCTTTCCGTCAAAGGAGATAGTGATCAGATTTAAACAACCCACACGGTTGAGGCCGTTAATTTGAGTTAAAATTTTTAGATCGCAAGGCTGTCGAAGTATTAAATTACGGATACGTGCCACCTGGTTGGAAATTCGACAAGGGTCAATTTGCAGGTGATATTGGAATCAACTACGAGAGGAAGAGTTAGCAGTTTGAGAGATCCTCGACTGCTATAACCAGCTTATCGCTTGCAAGGAAAAATTTGTTTCAAGGATCGATTCAAGATTGGAGTACATCGAGGCTGAGGCTAAGGCTAAGCTTAAAAAATATTTTATTTATCCATTTATTTTATTTTCTATTTTCAAATCTGTTTTTATTTTATTTTTCGTATTTCTTTATTTTATTATCTTAATCAATTTAAATCCCCATTTTTATTTTTATTTTTATTTTTTTAGCATTTCTACGCATCGGTTGTAGGCATGGCTGTGACTGTGACAACGATTCTGGTCACGAAAAAAAGGCTAAATTAGATAGCCAGTCCTTGCAGATTTGACCCTACTACTTTATACTGCTAATTACTGTTATTTTGTCATAGGAATTTATATTTGGTGGTTTTGACGCCCATCAAATTTTGGCACCGTTGTCGGAGATTGGTGAAAATTTCTAATTTTTGTTTGTTTTCTTTATGGTCAGGTTAGAATCAGAGACTCTAGCATTTAATATAATCGGAGACTCTAGCATTTAAACTGAAAATAAAAAAAAATTGGCTCGAACACTTCGAAGAAGCTATTCGACGCGGTAAACAACCACAACCCGACTTTGAAAAAGGATCTTACATCGAATATATTTACTCATCCGAAAATTTAGATGAAATGGCAAATCAAACTATACGCCCACTTGCAGCTGCACCAAATGAACAACAACCGCTATGCATAACTTACCCAGTGGGCGAAACACCATTCGAGTTAAAGTCGAGATAATACATTTATTGTCTACTTTTTGTGGTTTGAAAAACGAGAATCCTCATACTCATCTAAAAGAGTTCCACATGGTTTGTCTAAGCATAAAACCCGAAGGAGTAACTAAGGATCAAATAAAATTATGAGCTTTTCCTTTTTCATTATTGATTTTGCTAAAGAATAATTGTTTTATTTACGTCCAGGATCTGTTAATACTTGGACTAATATGTCTCGATTGTTTCTTTACAGTTTTTTTAGCAGCTCGAGCAGCTGAAAAGGAGAAGTATAGTCGAAATTCAGCAAAAAGAAGCAGATCACTCTATGAATATTGGAAGTGATACAAGAAGTTGTGCGTAATTTACCCACAACATGGCCTGTCTAAACAATTGCTCTTACAGTATTTCTACGAGGGGTTACCCCCAATAGAAATGAAGATGATTGATGCCACTAGTGGAGGAACTCTTGTAAACATGACTCCTCAAAGAGTTAGGGAACTAATTTCGACTATGGCTGCAAATTCTCAATAGTTTCGACCACCTATGGAACCTACAAGAAAGGTTCATGAGTTAAATACTCTTTCTATAGTAAATAAGATTAATGAACTTACTAATATGATTAAAAGTATACTTGTAAGAAAATCAAACCCAACTCGGTTAGGTGGGATTTACGCTTAGCTTGATCATGCATCTGACTCATGCTCGATTTTACTTGAGGACATAACTACAGTAGTAAACACTGTTGGGAACTTCCCAAGGCCACCTCAAAGGCGTTATGATTAATATTCAAGCACGTACAATGCAGGATGGAGGGATCACCCAAACCTAAGCTATGGGTTAAACCCTCAATACAATCAATCATATCAACCAAGATCACCTCCGCCTCAACAATATCAATCTCCAAAGTCGTCTCTTAAAGCTATAGTAGAAAGGTTAGCCGTTAGCGCTGAAAAGTTCCAACAAAAGACTGAAGCACATTTTCAAGAACTAAATCAACAAATAAGGAAGCTAGCATTTATGGTTAGTCATTTAGAGAACTAAAGAAAATTACCATCTCAAATCGAGCCAAACTTAAGTCAAAATGCAAGTACTGTGTCCGTAAAAGATAGAATAGAGTCAGAACTAGTGCCTAGAACGAATCATGACCACAATGTTGAACAGGAAGTTGAACCAACAGCTCCCACTAAGTCGACACCTGATAAACCATTTGTTGTACTTCTCCCATACACTAGAAGGCTCACCTAAGTTAAAAAGGAATAAGAGGGAAAAGAAATCCTTGAGACATTCCGAAAGGTAGAAATTAATGTTCCTTTACTTGATGCGATTAAACAGGTTCCACGTTATGCAAAATTCTTAAAAGAACTATGCACTGGCAAAAAGAAACTCCAAGGAAACAAATGGGTAAATGTGGGGGAAAATGTTTCTGCAGAGCTACAAAGGAAAATCCCACTTAAGTGTAAAGACTAAGTTATGGTTTTTATATCCTGTAAAATAGGTAATATTGGTATAAAAAAGCCATGTGTGGTTTAGGAGCATTTATTAATGTAATGCATTTATCTATTTTTAAATTGCTAAACACAGGTAATTTTAAAGACATAGGGGGTGATTATTCAATTAGTAGATAGGTCATGCGTATATCCAAAAGGGGTGCTGGAAGATGTCTTCGTAAAGGTAAATAAACTAATTTTTCCTGCAGACTTTTACATCATCGATATGGAGGACGACCACTCAAAAAATACTTTTGATATTCTACTCAAGAGACCATTCCTAAGTACCACATGTACAAATATTGATGTTCGAAGTGGAACCCTTACTATAAAATTCGATAGTGAGGTAGTAAAATTTAATATTTATGAGGCGATGGGTCAACCCAGTACAATGTTGAATATTTCTAGTGTTGATATTATTGAACCACAAACGAAATTTCATTTTGAGTATGATGAAGAGGATAATTTACAAACTATGCTTTGCAGGAATTTAGATCTTAATACAATGGATAAACTGGGAGAATTAATGACATTCAAAGACCCAATTCGTGAGACGAACGACTAGATTATGATTGAGGTCTAAATTCCTGCAAAGCATAGTTCATTAGCAGGTCCTGGAATTGGAACTCAAAATGTTACAGGAACATTTAAAGATTACGATTGAGGAAAAGGCAAACCCGAATAGAGAAGTTCGAATACATTTCAATCCATCGATGATGAAGGAATCTGGAAAATGCTTCAAGGTCAACGGACAAAGGCTGAAATCTTTCTATGAGAACTTTCAAGTACATGTAATCGAAGAATTAATTCTTGATGAACCAAACAAATAATACTCAGGTTGTCGAGTTAACGGCGTTAAACAAAAACGCTTTATGAGAGGCGACCCATAATCTTTATTTATTTAATTTAATTTTAAATTCTAGTTTAGTTTGAGAATTAAATAAAATATTACTTTAATTCATTTGATCATGTTGTTTTCCAGGAGCAACCATCTTCAGTTGTAGACGAACGACTTCATCGCATTGAATCTCACCTCGAAACAATAGAAGCTAACATCTCAAGCATCTTCACCATTTTGCAAAGTGGTCACTTCCACCGTCCACCAGCCCATTAAATATAAACAGAGAGTATATTTTTCTCCACTCTTGTTATTTTTTTGCACATAGAGGGCAATGTTGGCTAAGTAAGGAGATTGTGATCATGCTATACTTTCTTCTTTGCATGTGTTTTGCTAAGAATAATTTCTTAATTCATTTTAGAAATAATTTTAGAAATAAACCTCTAATTCTTATGTTTAGTTTATTTAAATAAGTGGGAGAATCATAAATAACTATTACTTGTTTGATCAATTAATATTTTGTAGAATTAAAAATGTTATGCCTTAGTTGATATTTCATTAAAATTGTTGGTTTTGTTGAACTTGCCTAAGAAAGTACTCGTTTAAATAAATAAATAAATTTGCTAATATCTTAGTTAAGAGTGAAGATTTGGAAATGTGACCAAGTTGAGTAACTGGGGTGAGGTGCTTGGGTCATCATCTCATTTCGCATCAAAAGGTTTGGTGATGAGCTGAATCTTGTAACACTCTGCTAACCGAGCCGCCTTGAGAAATGAGAAATAAATCGATTACAGACATGTGAAATGGAGTAACCGCGATGAGGTGCTTAGGTTGTCATCTCATTTTGCATCAAAAGGTTTGATTATGTCTCAAATTCGTTAAAAATAAATAAAGAGAACGTGTCGGGTTGAGTAACCGAGGTGAGGTGTTTGGTTGTCATTTCACTTCGCGTCAAAAGACTTGACTATGTTTGAAAAAAATGATAATACAAATGTATATTGGGTATGATCGTTTCGCATGTTTGTGAGCCTAAATTTAGTGAAATAATTGAATTTGACATATTGTTCGAGATTTTATAAAATGCTTATTGATTGAGTTTAGTAGTTGTTTATTTTTTATTCACCTAATTGTTTGCAGTATGCTTAACTAGGAAAGGGGGTTTTGATTTTGAAAAGGATTGACGAATTATTTTTAGTGGATACCATGCTTGAGGCCAAGCATCGGCTAAGTAGGGAAAATTTGATAGCAAGATAAATTGATATTTTTAATATATTTATTTTTGACAAATTATCGAATAAAATTATATTAAATGTGGATTTTTCTTATTAGGAGTGAAGTTTGTGTTTTGAATTCAAACTCTTACAAAGATATGTTAAATTGGAACAAAAAGAAAAGAAAAGGGCTTGATTGAAAGATTAAAGATAAAAAGTGGCTAGGTAAAGATTGAATGATTTTCTATATTGTTACAACTCTATAATTAGTTTAAATTTAATCCCTAGTTTAAATTTGATTTTTAAATTTTGAATTATTTAGTGATAATATTTAGAATTATTTAGTGATAATACTTACGAAAAATTTAGCTAAATTTTAGCACTAAAAGTGTGTATAAATACCTAGTGGCTACAGCTAATTGAACACACACACTTTTGCTTTTGACAGTAAATAAAATTTCTTATTTTTCTTTCCCTTCCTGCGTCATTTTTCTATACTGTTGTTTCATTCCTTTTTTTTTTTAACTTCCAACTTTTTGGTTTAATTACCTGCCAAGCTCTTTCCCTTTCCATCTTCCACAATTCCACAAAACCACTTTTAAAGTATGATTTCTTTCATGATTAACTAAACCCTTTTTAACTTTAGTTTGATTATTGTTTCGATAAAGTAATCGTGAGATATGAACCCACACTAAATACTTTGCAACTCGGTATTTGCTATCTCTCCGGTATATGGGATAGTACAAATTCATCCTTCAAAGTTGATTCAATTTCAATTTAAAAAACGCGTGCTGGGTTTGAATCGTTTGGCGTATAGTTGGGAAGTTGAGTCGGCGGTGCTGTATTCAAAATCCCGCGAACAAATTGGCGTGTTCAATTGGAAAAAGCTAATTGGATTCTGTCAAGGGAGATAGTGATCATATTTAAACGACCCACGTGGTTGAGGTCGTTAATTCGAGTTGAGCTTTTCAGATCGCAAGGATGTTGAAGTATTAAATGACAGGTACGTGCCACGTGGTTAGAAATTTGACAAGGATCGATTTGCAGGTGATACTTGGATTGACTACGAGAGGAAGAGTTGGCAGTTTGAGAGATCCTCAATTGCTATAACCAGCTTATCGCTTGGAAGGAAAAATTTGTTTTAAGGATCGATTCAAGATTGGAGTACATCGAGGCTAATGCTAAGCTTAAAAAATATTTTATTTATCCATTTATTTTATTTTCTATTTTCGAATATGTTTTTATTTTATTTTTCTTATTTTCTTATTTTATTATCTTAATCAATTTAAAGCCCCTATTTTTATTTTTTTAGCATTTCTACGCACCGGTCGTGGGCACAACAATGATCGTGACAACGATTTTGGTCACGAAAAAAGGCGAAATTAGATAGCATGTCCCTATGGATTCGACCCTACTGCTCTATACTGCTAATTACTGTTATTTTGTCGTAGGAATTTATATTTGATGGTTTTGACGCCCATCAAATAATAACCTAAAAACTGATATTTTATAAAAATAAAAAATATATAAACTTACTAAAAAAATACTTCTAGAATGAATTTGAACAACTATTTTTCAAGGTTTTTTAATGCGAAAAAAATTATACTTTTTTTTATTAATTTATATTTTTAAAAATATATTTTTAATTTTTTTAGTTATGTTCACCACGTGTCATACTCATAGAATGTCATATGTTACCATTAGATGAGTCATCAGTGCCATGTCAACACAAACTAATGATGCTAGTGCGGAGGTACCAATTTAAGTGACAAAATACAAGTTCACATATCAACTAGATCCAAAAAAAAGTTCAAGTACCAATTAGGTATTTTTGGATAAGTTTAGAGAACAAACTATATATTAACCCTTTTGTAAATGATAATGTTCTTAAAAACGGTTTTATACTTTAGATCGATATGATAGGATATCATAATAGTTTGAAACTTTAATAAATTCAACTGTTAAATCATTAAAATATTAATTATGTAAAAAAATAAAAAGATGTAAAACTACTTTAATTTTACATTGATAAAAATGAATCCGAAGCAAATAATTTTTACTTTCAATTATCATTTCTTATTTTCGTTCAATTTTTTTAAAAAATAATCTAAGAACTCTTTCTTTCTTTGGCCAATAAAAGAATATGGTAAACGACACTAATCCCTCCGATTTAAAATAAAATATACTTATTAGCTTCAAGAATATCCATTTACCTCAAGTTCAAATAAAATCCCATCAACACTCTTGATATATATATATAAATATATATATATATATATTTATCAAGCAAAATTAAATAAAAAATAATTATACCCCTATTATCATTTATCTTTTCTATTTCATTTATATATTTATCCAGTTTTAATTATAAAATAACAAAATTTAATTGCATATTCAATTGCTATAAAATTCATATATTTGAATTTTTTAATAAAATATTATATTTCACTTTAATTAAAATTGAAATAAAATTTTAGAAGTTAATTTTATTTTGATTTGATATATCATTTTTTATTTTCATGTTTAACGTGGTATTCAAAATTAGGCATTAAATGTTTAAATTCGTAATCAACTTGACTTTCATCCAGAATTTGAATAAAAAAATTTATGAAGAAATGGAGAAATGAAGAAAAAAATTTACAAAACGAATATTACATTTTAGATCGATATGATAGATACATCATATTGGGTTAAAATTTACATGCATGGCAAGTACAATTATATTAATAAAATCAACAGTTGAATTGTTAAAATATTAATAGTATAAAAAGATACGAAATGGTGTAAAATTACTTTAATTTTACATTCATATAAATGGATTTGGGGAAGAATTTTGCTTTCATTTCTCATTTCTTATTTTTGTTCAATTTTTTTTTAAAAATCTAATTAATCTTTCTTTCTTTGCTCAATAAAAAAAAGGGGGTAAAAGACATTTATCTATAAAGTTTAATGTAAAATACACTTATTCTCTATAAGTTAAAGAATGTCCAGTTACCCTTTAAGTTTGAAAAAAATCTCATAGACACTTTTGATATCTATTTACTAGAGGTGTGCATGGGTCGTGCCGGGCCGAGCTTAATTAAAAATTTAGGCCCGTTTGCTAAGCTCGAGCCCTGTCCGACCCGAAAAATAAGACTAAAATTTTACTCAAGTTCGGCCCGAATAAAAATATTAAAATTCGGGCCCAACCCGGCCAGCCCATATTAATTTTTATATTATTTTTATATAATTTTAAAATATATATAAACCATCAAAAATACTAAAAACATCAAGATAAATATTTCTCAACAAATTGAAAATAAATTTTAAAAAATATGTATACTTAAATAACACTAAAATAGATGCAACTTAATAAGCAAATGCCTCTAAAATAATAACAAAATTAACAAATGTATTTAAAATAATAACAAAATTAACAATAACATAAATTTTATACAGTATCTAAACAATAACAACAAAATAGTAGCAACATAATAGTAAAATGGTAGCAAAATAGGAAGAAAATAATAAGAAAATAATATTAAAAAAAATATTTTTTTGTCCTTTAGTGAATTCAGGCCGGGCCTGGGCCAAAAATGCCTTACCCGAGGCCCGACCATTTTTTAAATGGGCTTTATTTTTTGTCCAAGCCCATTTTTCGGGCCTATATTTTTGCCCAAACTCTCTCACATTTCGGGTAGGCCTTCGAGCCAGACCGGGTGGCCCGACCCATGCACACCTCTACTATTTACCAAGCAAAATTAAATAAAAATAACTATAACCTTGTTATTATTTATATTTTTATTTCGTTTATATATCCTCTAGTTTTAATTATAAAATAATAAGATTTAATTGCATATTGAAATGCTATAATATAATTTAATTAATAATAATTAAATATTTTTTTATTATTTTAATTTAAAGTTATTTAATATAAAAATTGAATAATAATTAATTAAGGGTAAAGTTGTCCTTCTATTTGACTTATATTAAGACAACGTATTTTGAGTTTATACATCCGAGTCTTAAGCTTAGTTTGGATGGGTGGTGTGTTTAGCTCCGGTGACGTTAAAAACAGCGGTGGTGGTGAGATTAGTTACTATAGTAGTGAGATTGGATACTGTAGCGGTGAGATTAGAAACAGCGGTGGAATGCGTGTTTGGATTCAAATGCAGCTGTAGCGGTGAGGTAAGAATAGAAAATGACTTTTAAGGACATCAGATTAAAAGTTTTTTAAATTATTTTACTTTTATAAAATTATTAAAATATGTGAATTTATAAATTCATTTAATAAAATATTAAAATGTATCTTCCTATATTTTATTATATAAAATGGGAATTTTTAACATTTTTAAATCAAAATAATTAAAAATTAAAATAAATAATCTAAAAGTAGTTAATTCAAGGAATGGTAAATTAAAATTTCTTTTGATAATAACGTAGATTAGTTTGCTATAAAATAATGGGGAAAATGTTTATTATTTTTTCTTTAACCAAAGAAGTGTTTTTTTTTTTTTACTTTTCTTTATTCAATTTATTAATAAATGAAAAAGAACAAAAAAAAGGCATGTAAACGTTTACAGCTTTGAATTTTCAACTGGATATAAATGGAGCAGTGAAAATTTTAGGGTGTGGCGCGATCTATTTCCTTCCACTGCATTGAAATTTGATCATCCAAAGAGAGTTTTGTACTGCAATTGCTCAAAAATCAATAGAAAACGTACTGTAATAATGCTAAACGGAGATCCAGAGGAAGCCTTAGCCTATGACTCCAACGTGTTTTTTTTTTTTTTTTTTTTGCTTTAATTTTTTGGATGTTGATACTCTTTCATAGATTGAAGATAATGTTGGTGTTGCTAATACTGAAGCGTTTCAACAAGTTGGCCTTTCAAATTCAGCCAGAAGTCGGATTTTTGTGCTCTTAAATGAAGTAATTTCGCAATTATGCTTTTAATTTTTTGAATAAATTAGTTAATATAAGTTTATAATTAAATTATTAATTTTGGTATGAATATGATTACCTACCCCTATGTTTGAATAATTAAAAATAAAGGGAAGGTTAAAGAAACGTAAGGAAGTATTTATTTCTTGTTTGGATAGCTAAAAGAAAGGAAAGCATTTCATGTTTGGTTAAGATGTGGAAAGTAAAGTAAATGATTTGTTTAAATAAAATTTTCAATTATAACCTTACTTAAATAACATATAATAATTAAATTAAATTATAAATTATAAAAAATTAATGTTCTTCATAAAATAATAATTAAAAGTGTTAATAAAAAAGTATAAATTAATTTGATACAAACCTTTAAAAACTAAAGAGTCCTAATAATCCAAAAATGTAGAAAACAATTTTGATAGTTAGTTAATTTGATACCAAATTAAAAAAGTAAAAAAGAGTTTTAATATTCTTAACAAGTTGTAATAATTCAAAAAAGAAGAAATGGTAATTTTAAAAATAATATAACCATTCACAACAAAGTAATAAAGTGTTAAAAATAAGAAAAAATTTTAAGGAAAACATTCAAAGCGAAAAAATTTATTAAAATAAATAAATGATAAAAATAACATTACAAAAATAATAAAAAAATATTACCTTTTCTTTCCCCTCTCTTTCCCCTAAATTGAGGTATTAAAAAGGAGGGAAAATGGGAATTCTCAAATCCCTTCCCTTTTCTTCCCCTTACTCCAATTTGACATAATGTAAAGTTTAACTAATATTAAGTTGCATCATACGAATGAATTATGATATGAGAAGACAACTTATATTATGTCCAATTGGGGAGATATGTTGTCTTGGGTATCGGAGCAAATGACTCCCAAAAAGATAAAGACATTAGTATGATCAGATAAATAATATATTAGGCAAGACCCAAGTTAAATTTATCCTAAAACTGTTTATAGATTTATTTACTTGTGATGTTCATAGTGTGACTTACCTGAATCTTGAGTAAGTGACTGACTATATGTACATAACTTATACACTTTGCTATATTGAAAGTTTGTGCTCAATTGGTATCAGAGTTGAAAGCTAGTATGTTAAATATATGACTTATGTATTGCATTACTCCACATACAATAGTAGAATTTATAGTTTGATTGAAGAGTAAATGATATCATCTCATTATCATTGCATGAATTATGAAAAAGGAACGCGATTACAAGTCTTTTGTCAAGGATAAATGATTGTTATTACTTTTTTTTAGTGATAATATTTTTCGCTGTAGAATATGCAATGGTGATCATAAGATAAAATAGAATCATATTGGGTGAATGAATTTAACCCGAAGAGTTAGATATCTTATTAGGGTAAATCATTACAAAAAATAGTGATCATTTATTTACATAATAAATTATATTTTCTACAAAGCTAAAAAGTTTTCAATTTCCCATTGGGAGAAATTAATTTCCCCACTAAAATTTAATTTAAGTTTTCATTCTATACATTCAATTCATGTAGTTTGAGCCCATACTCTAAGCAAGTCAGAGTTTGAGGATAGTAGAGAAGATTATTTGGTTAAAAGCCAGCAAAAGACCTAAACTGTATTGCTCAAAGCAAATGTACTAATTCAGTCTAAGTTTTATTACTATAAATATCACAGAACTCAGGGTTAAAGAAAAAATTGAACTTTTATAGTGCTAAAAAAACAAGTATTACCCAAAATAACCTTCATGTGTAACCTTAACAAGTCAAGTGTTGCTCCAGAACCCCAAACTTAAAGGGGTGTATTAGTTTAGCAAGTCATTTGGCAATTAGATTTCTTATTTGAATTTTAAATTTTAAATTATTTGGATTAACTACTCTTGTCTATGGGTTTTGTTGGTAGTTTATGTGTACAAATAAAGGCTAATTTAAGGTATAAAACACAACTCACTATTATCTTTTTTATTTTGAATAAGTGTTGTAGGTAGATGATTTATGAGATATATTACATGATGAGAAACGAAGCTCCAAAATTTAAATAGGAAATATGCTTAGTGTAATAAAGTTTTGGTTCTTTCAATTATGTGTCTATGGTGATAATCAACAATAGCGACGTGTTGTGGGCTGTAGGATGGGGATTTGAGATGTTCTATACCTTGGAAAGTAAGGTAGGGTTTTAGACTCTAAAATCCACCACCATCATTTGTATAAAATGATAAAAATAGTTTCCACTAACGAGTGAAATATTGAAATATTGATTAGATCTCATTGTTGGTTTTCAAGGTGTATAGCTAAATATATTTGTTCTTTTTATCAATAAAAATAAAATAGTATAACTTTTGTCAATTGATAATACAGAGATAATCCTTATAAATCACTAAAAATTCTTTTTAGGCTCACATCACTTGACAATGTACTTTGGTAGAAAGGAATTTGATGAATTTTATTACTTGAGCAAGCATTACAAAAATAAAGAGATTTGATTTTGGAAACTAGTAAAGAAAATGTAATTAAAATAAATTGTAAAGTCTAGAATTTGGATGGTCTAAATGATTATGCCAAAGTGATACAACACCTTTTGTTATAGTAAAATATGACAATGTGCATCCTGCTTGGAGCATTTTTTCTTTAAAATTATTTCTTCAAAAACCATCTCATCAAAATTATTTCTTTCAGAACTCCTAAACCCTAAAAATTAAATAAAACACTATAACCCATAATTAATAAACATTTAAAAATTAATAAAACCCTAAACTTAAACACTTACAAGTTAAAAAAACCTTAAACCCTAATTTAAAATTCTCACAACCCTAATTTCATAAATCTTAAACCCTAATTAACAATTAAACCACTGAGAAAACACGAGCAAAAAACACTTTACTAAAGCGCTTACGTGGAAGCGTTTTACCAAAGCGCGCTGATGTGGGCACTATTTATAGGTCAGAGAGGAAAAAAAGGCTGAGTTGGACGCGCTATTCTAGTTTTTTCCTGAAAATGACTCTAACTTAGCGTGTTTTAGGAAAAACGGGCCACTCCAATAAATATCATTCAAAATTACCCATTTCTGTAATTTTTTTTTGGAAATGGGCCTTTTCTGGTAAATTAATTAGGAAGATGAGGGAAAATAAAAAAATAAAAAGAAAATTGAGGTATAAAAGGATGCCATGTAGCTACATATGATTGGTTAGCATTGCTACGTCAGTAAAAAATCAACATTGTTAGTCTCAGGTACCAATATAGTGGACGGAAAAAAAAGTTAGAGTACCAATCTAGGACAAAAAAAACCTATAAGTACCAATCTGAGAGAAGTGGATAAGTTCGAGTACCAATTTTATATTTAACCCTAAAAATAAATAAAGACACATGGCAAACATTTATAGAAATGTAAAGAAATTTTGTTGGCCTATGTAATAACAGAGTAATGCCTAACATAGTGTGTTGTATTATCTTTTGATGTTTTAGGCGAGTTAATTTGAAGTTCATGTTAGGAAACTAGAACTGAAAGTTTTTAAAGAACTTGCATAAATCATACAATTTATTGAATTGCTAAACTATCTATTTATACAACATGTTTTGAAATTAAAATGTAGAAAAATCTGCTACAAATCATAATCTAAATTTATATTTGAATACTTTATTTGCTTAGAAATAAGGGTTGAGATTTACCTAAAGGCTAGGACAAATTTAAACTAATAGAACTTCAAAAATAATAAAAGTTAACACTTCTTCTTGATGTTGGAGTTGCAAACTCCAAGATTTTGTCTTAAGAATTCAAATTTGGCTTTACGCAATGCTTTTGTGAAAATGCTAGCATATTGATTTTTTGTACTGCAATAAACCAATTACACTTCTCCCTCCATTTGAACATCATGAAGAAAGTATAATTTTATTTTGAAGTGTTTAGTTTTGCCACGGAATACTGGGGTATTAGATATTGATATTGCAACTTGGTTGTCCACAAATATATGTGTGCTTTCCTCTTGCTCCATATGCAAATCTGTCAAAAGTTTTTTAATCTAGAGTGCTTGATTTACAGCAGCAATAATTGCCACATATGTTGCTTCTAATGTGGATTGTGTAACAATTTCTTGTTTCTTCGAACACCAAGAAAAAAAATTCCTGAACCAAAGATTAAAACAATAACCTAAGGTGCTATGCATATCATCAACACATCCAGCCCAATCGCTATTCGAATAACCATGGAGACTGAAATTTTCAACTTGACTGAACTTTATGCCATAATCAACTGTGGCTTTTACATATCTCTGAATTCTTTTTACTGTCTGAAAATGAATTTCATTAGCACAGTTCATGTACCTTGATAACAAACTCACAACATGCATGATGTCTGGTCCGGTTGTTGTCAAATACATCAAACAACCAATAAAACTTCTATACAACTTGTCATCAACTTTTTTAGCTCCATCTTCTTTCGAAAACTTCTCCTTTTAGTTCATTAGAGTTGTCATTGGCTAGCAAGCTTCCATGTTAAATTTGTTGAGGACTTATTTTGCATATTTTTGTTGACACACAAAAATTTCCTTTTACTTTTATTATACCTGCGTACCAAGAAAAAAATGTCATTTGTCCAAGATCTGTCATTTCAAAGACCTCTTTCATCTCCTCTTTAAACTTGTGTTCAACTTTTGTCTACTTCCTACTACAAGTAGGTCATCAACATAAAGAGACACCACAAGTAATTCATCACCACTCTTCTTGATATATAAAGTAAATTCATTTAGGCATTTTTCAAAACTAAAGTCAAATAAATATGCATCAATTTTGTTGTACCAAGATCTTGGCGCCTGTTTTAAGTCATACAGTGCCTTTCTCAACTTATACACCTTTTATTTTCTTTGAACAACAAAGCCTTGTGGTTGTTCAATGAATATTTCTTTTTACAAGTATCCATTCAAAAATGCTGATTTGACATTCATTTGATTTATAAGCCAACCTTTTTGTGCAACAAGGGCCAATAACATTCGTACAGTATCCTACCTGGTAATAGAAGCAAAAGTTTCCAACAAATCTACCCCAAACATTTGAGCATACCCCTTGACGACCAACATCGCCTTGTACTTGTTTACAGAATCATTAGGATTGAGTTTGGTTCTAGAAACCCATTTCACTCCTATAGCATTCTTGTGATTTGGTTTATCCACCAGTTCTTACGTTTGATTCTTTTCAATCATGTTAAGCTATTCCTTCATTGCAACCATCCATTTTTTATCAATTGCAGCTGCTTTATACCCTGAAGGCACCATCACAACAACATTAGACCTTTGATAGATATCAGAAAGTGACTAGGTTATTCTAACAAGTTTATCATCTATGTCATCATCTTCCTCATGAAGCTTAGTCTTTTTGTCAATATCCCAACTTCAGTTGTAGCCTACAAAAATTCCAGTATCTACTTTTTTGTCCAATTTGTCTCTCTTAACCTGATGAATCTAAGATAAACACAAGCAACCAAAGGCTTTCAGGTTAAAAAATTCAAGTTGTAACCATACCATGCTTCAAGTGGGGTTCTTTTATGCAACGCCTTAGTTGGAAGTCTATTGAGCAGATTAGTTGGAAGTCTATTGAGCAGATAAATCGCTATGTTTGCTGTCTCAGCCCAAAATGCCTTCAGTAACCCATTGTCATGGAGTAAACATATTGCCATCTCCATAATTGTTTTATTTTTTTCTCTCAACCACAACATTTTGTTGTGGAGTGTAGAGTGTAGTCAACTGATGCTCGATGCTTGTATCTTAGCTAAGGCGGCATTAGCAGAGAAAAATCAAGGAAATTATGTGAAAAAAGGGCAAAATTAGAAATTTTAAAAATTAAACAAATAAAACCATAATTAAAAGATTTTCTAGAGAATTCATCATTAATCTTTAGCCAAAAACAACCATAGGAGAGCTCTTAAAGCTGGTTTTTCATATTTTTACTTCATGTGAGTTCAATTCTAGCTCTTTTCTTGGAATTTTTGCGTTTTTAATACTTTTACAATTAGGTCCAAATATCTAATTCATTAGTTTTTGATTTTATGGGTAATTTTGAAAGTTACCATTGATGAGTGCTGGAAGTTTATGATGAATGAACATGGAATTGAAGCTTTAATTTTGTTATATGATGATTTTATAAAGTGAATTTGATATATATTGATTTTAGGACTAAATTGTGAAGAAATTAAAGGGTTTGCTATTAAATTTTTATGTTTCAAACGTTGTAAGATAGCCTAAAATACTTAGAAAATTGTCAATTGAGAAAAATTAGTTCATTTGACAGATTAATTCGTAAGGGACTAAATTGAAAAAATTGTAAAAGTTGAGGTAATTGTGTAATTTCCAAATGTTGTGAAGTGGACTGAAATTGAAATATATCATAATGAATGAAAACTTTTACATTTTAGATTAAGAGCTCGTTGATCAACGAGAAAAAAAATTAGTTGAATACTCCCTAAACTACTATCAATTTTACAATTCAATTCAAGTAAGTTCATATGGTTAAACTTTAATGTTATATGTTAATTTAATGAATGGTAATATAGATTTATTTATATCATTTGTGAAAATAAAATTATTGTTAAAATTATAGAATTAAAGTGAATGTTCGAAGTGAACGGAATGCAAGATTGAGTACAGCTATTCAGTGTAAAGGAGGAAATGAAGGATAAGACCATGGTTGGACCATGGCAATGTTTATGTGTAAGACCATAGCTGGGCTATGGCATTTAATGAAAAAATCATATCTAGGTTATGCACTTTGAACGTAAGACCATGATTGGACCATGACAGTATTTATAAGTAAGACCATAGCTAGACTATAGCATTCTGATGATAAGACCATAATTGGGTTATGACAATACGAGTGTAAGACCATGGCTAGGCCATGGCAATAAATGTGAAAGACCATAGTTGGACTATGGCACAAAGAAAACGATATACTCATATCCGTAAATCGTTCATTGATTCAGTAAAAATCTGTAAAAAAGACCTATGTGAATAATTTGAAAGATATATTGATTATTAATGATATTGATCTGAAGAAATGTGTTCATTGACTTATGTGTATTCGATAGGAAGAACGTAAGAATTATTTACAATTTAGTTATTATATTAAGTTCGGTAAGATCAAGGTTTAACTTATTGAACTTACTAAGCTTCATTAAGCTTACTCGTGTTGTTATATGTTCTTTGTAGATTTATAAGAAGTTCGGAGGATTGAATCAACACACCGAATCATACTATCCAACTACCGGTAGATTTTGCTAAACATACTATGTTTTATATGACATGTATAGTAATTGAAATGGTGGTGTAAATATTAGAAATTATACTTTGGTTATGTTCGTATTAACTTATATAAGTATGGATTGTTATGTTTGGTATAAATGTTGGTTTGGGTAATGAATGAATTAGTAAGCATGATATTATAGTAGTTACATGTGATGAAATATCATGCATGTGACTTAGTTTTGGTTTGGTCTCAGTGTTTATGTAGGTGGAAGGTGAAATTAGGCAAGGAATAGGGCTTGGGAATAGCCTTATTCTGTCCATACGGGCAGAGACACGAGTGTGTGTCTTAGCCATGTGTGACACACAGCCTAGCACATGGGCGTGTGTTCAGGCTGTGTATCCCTTGCATCTTAAAAATTCAAAATAAAATGCTTAGAAATTTTAACACGGCCTAACACACGGGAGTGTGACTTGGCCGTGTGATCTCTACACTTAATGTATTGCAAGTCAGAAAGTTACACGGCCTAAGGACATCGCTATGTACCCAACTTTGAATACCACACGATTTGACTACACGGGCGTATGTCCCTTGTACCTTGAAAAATTTTAAAATTTCGTGAAAAATTTTCTAAGTTTTCAATTTAGTCCCGATTCATTTTTAAGGTATATATTGGGCCTCGAGGGTCCATCTAAGAGACAATATGAGTGTATTATAACTGATTCTTGATATGCAAAATAAAAGTTATGAAATGTTCATATTTAACACGTAAGGTTCAGTAATACTCTGTAATCCTGTTCCGGCAACAGATAAAGGTTAGGGGTGTTACATTTATTGGTATCAGAGCTTCAGTTTAGTCGATTCGCAAAATGATATAATATGTAAAGTGACTAGAAATACATGCCATATAAAACTGTGATAATGTGATGTGTATGATTTGATCTGACCCTTGTTTTTTCTTATAGATTATAAAGATGTTAGATAGATCTGAAGATGCTGAACATGATGCGGCCAATAGTAGAGTACAGACATCTAAACATAGGACAAGCATAATGTCCTAATTCCTCCAGCCCAAGAATAAGAACTTAAAAACATGTTTTATGTGTTTATGAATCAGTGGTTTAATGAATTTATACATGAGAGAAATTGGGCTCAACAATCTCCTCCCCCTACTGTACCATCCAAAGTGCCTCCGGTAACTGAATCAATAAATGTACTTTGATAGAAAAACGCAAAAAGTTTGGGGCTGAAGAATTTGGGGGTAGGTCAGATGATGATCCATTCAAGGCTGAATATTGGCTTCAGAATAGAGTAAGAGTTTTTGAAGAATTGGCTTGTTCCCCAGAAGATTATTTGAGATGTGTTATTTCCTTACTGAAAGAGGAAGCATATAATTAGTGGATGACTATAGTGGCCGTAGTGCCGAAAGAGAAAATTACTCGGGAATTCTTTCAAAGTGAATTTAAAAAGAAATATATTGGCAAGAGATATTTAGACAAATAGAAGATGGAATTCCTTGATTTATGACAAGGTAATTGAGCGGTAGCAGAGTACGAAAGGGAATTCGTATACCTCAGCAAATATACTCAAGAAATTGTACCAACCGAAGAAGAAATGTGTATTCGGTTTGAGGAAGGACTAAATGATAAAAGTAGAATGATGATTGGGGGCACTAAAATAAGGGAATTTGTTGTTTTATCAAATCGTGCTCAAAAGATGGAAGAAGTGTACAATAGAAAGACGCAAAGAGATAGACAAAATAAAAAATACTATAAGAGAAGCTCCTCTAAATCATTTTTAGTATTTTCGGCTAAAAAGCCTAAAGAGGAATTCAATCAAGCTACTTCAATGCCTGAACGATCAAATAAGAATAAGGTGATTCAACAAGATTATTGAGTGACTATTAGACCTACAACTAGTGTGGGTAGTGTGCAAAATGTTCTTAAGCCCAAATGTAAATATTGTGGGAAAAATCACTTCGGTGAATATAAAGGTAAGACAGGAGCTTGTTATAAATGTTGGGCCACCGATCATTTTATTCGAGATTGCCCTAAGTTGAAAGGGATGAAGAAGAGTAGAAAGAGAAACAGATGGTCACTTCCGAAAGAAGTAAACGTTCAGGCCAAAATAGTACTGTTAGGACTACCCTTTCAGCTATGAAAGATTCTGCTGGCCGGTCAGAGGCTAGGGCACTTGTATGTACTTATGCTATCCAAGCAAAGGAGGAAGCTACGGTTCCGGATGTAATAGCTGGTACATTCTATCTTTTTTATGCTATTGTGTATGCATTGGTTGAACCTGGATCCACACATTCCTATATTTGCACTGCATTACTAAATTGAAAAATGTGCAAAACTTGCTAAAGTCATAAATAGCTTAAATAGAAAATAGGGAGGACTTAAAGAGCAAAATAGCCCAAAGAGGATAGTTGAGGTGGCATTAGCAGAAAAAAATCAAGGAAATTAGGCGAAAGAAGGGCAAAATTAGAAATTTTGAAAATTAAACAAATAAAACCATAATTAAAAGATTTTTTAGAGAATTCATCATCTATCTTTAGCCAAAAACAACCATAAGAGAGCTCTTAAATTTTTTTTTCATATTTTTACTTCATATGAGTTCAATTCTTACTTTTTTCTTGGATTTTTTGTGTTTTCAATACTATTACAATTAGGTCCAACTATCTAATTTATTAGTTTTTTATTTTATGGATAATTTTGAAAGTTACCATTGATGAGTACTGGAAGTTTATGATGAATTAACATGGAATTGGAGCTTTAATTTTGTTATATGATGATTTTATAAAGTGAATTTGATAGATATTAATTTTAGGACTAAATTGTGAAGAAATTAAGAATTAGGGTCTACTATTAAATTTTTATGTATCAAAGGCTGTAAGATAGCCTAGAATACTTAGATAAATTGTCAATTGAAAAAAAATAGTTCATTTGATAGATTAATTAGTAAGGGACTAAATTGTAAAAACTATAAAGTTGGGGTAATTGTGTAATTTCAAAATTTGAAGGGTGTATGTAACAGCCCAAATTTCAGTGGTGTCAAAATAGTGATTCGAAATTACTAAATCCGACCAATAAGTAAGAACATATTAGTAATTTAATGAGTATAAGTTAAATGTGAAGTTAGGAAAATAATTGAAATAGTGAATAGTGTTTTAGAAATAAATATTAAAAAAATTAAGAAGTGAAAACGAGGTATCAAGACCTCAGAATATTAAACCGAGCCATAAATATTTTTATAAATATTTATGGAGTGTTAATAAGTTAGTATTAAGGTTTCGTTAAGAAATTTTAAGGTTTCGGTGGTCAATTGAGTAAAAAGGACTAAATTGAATAAAGTGTAAAATTGTGGAAAGTGATTAAATAGCATGAAGGCTAAATGAAGAAGGATTTAAAGTGTAATTAAGCCCAAAGTTAAATGGGCTGAACGGATGAGTTAAAAATTGGCTGAAATATAGTGTGAACTAATGGTAATTTTGTAAATAAGTTGAAATCCAATAGTATAATATGGATTAAATTAGAAGAAATATCTAGATTTTTATTTTCTTTCATCTTCTCCAGCAAAAACACTATAGGAAGGTTTCTAAAAGCTGGTTTTTCTTATTTTTACTGCAAGTAAGTCCAATTCTTGATTATTTCTTGTAATTTTTGTATTTTTGTGACTTTTACAACTAGGTACTCTTGTCTAATTCAATAGTTTTTGAATTTATGGTTGATTTTGCAAGTTGCTATGAATATGTGCTGGAAGAATATGATGATTTAGCATGGAATTAAAGCTTTAATTTGTTTATATGTTGATTTTATTGAAAGAATTGAATAGAAGTGAATATTTAGGGACCTATTTGTAAAAGAGTTTGAAGTTAGGGTTTTATCGGGAAATTTTGAATTCTAATGGTTATAAAATAGCTTATAAGATTTAGATAAGGTGTTAATTGAAGAGGAAATGTCCTATTGATGAGTTAATTGGTCAAGGACCAAATTGTGAAAACTACAAAATTTGGGGCAAAAATGTAATTTCGGGAATTAAAAGGTACAATTTTTGGATTGTAGTAAAAATTGAAATAAATGTTAATAAATGAATGGTTTTGCAATTATAGATCAAGAAATCGAAGTAAATCGAGGAAAGGAGAAAATAACCGAATAATTCCTGAATTTCTACAACTTTTGTGAATTAGCCCAAGTAAGTTCATGTGGCTAAATTTTAATGATCATTGCTAATATTATGAATTTTGTAATGTGTTATATGATGTGTATGTGACAAAATTATGTGATAAAATTATAAACAATGTAAAAGTATGAAATTGTAGGAAACTATCGGATTGAGTACCTTTGTCTCATGATAAGTGACGAATTGAAGGAAAAAGACCATGGTTGGACCATGACAACAAATGACAAGTGATTTCCGTATAAGACCATAGTTGGGCTGTGGCATCGGAAAGAAGTGATAAGTGACCCGTGTAAGACCATATCTAGGATATGGCCTCGGTATGATATGTGATCCGTGTAAGACCATGGCTGGGCTATGGCTTCGGAAAAGGAAACGTGATTATGTGTAAATCCATAGTTCTACTATGGTGAAAAGAAGGCAATGTACTCAATTCCGTATAGCTCCTAATTTGAGAAGAAATGATAAATGGTAAATGGGCCCAAAAAGGATGAAGTTCGAGTATGGGTATTATTGAATGATACTAAGTAAAATTGATTTGATTTGTGAATGACAGGGGATAGTAATGAAATGTATGCTATAAGAGTGATTTATTATTTTGGTAAGTTTACTTTCCAAGCCTATGAACTTACTAAGCTTTCATAAGCTTACTTGAGTGTGTTTAATATGTATTGTAGATTAACGTGGTTTTGGAGAATCGGATCATCACGAGGAATCACACTATCCTGATATTCTCCGGTAGTTTTTGGGTTATTAACTTTTGGTTTATATGGCATGTATAAATTGGTCGGTTAGATGAAGTTATTGATGGTTATGTTATGTGAAATGTGATGGAATGCATGTGTGTATAAAACTTAGTTTGATGGTCAAAAGATTAAATTACTATTATAAAGGTGGTATATATTGGGTTTTGTTCAAATTACTTATGTGTGTATGAATGTTGTGTTTTGAGTATAATGTGATATGTAACATTTATGAAGTATTTGAAATGAATAAATGAATAATTACTAAGTTTGATAGATGAAATGAATGTCATTTGATCAATATTTGTAAGTAAATGAATTGGGTATGAACTAGGTGCATTTAGTGGGTAAAAGTAGCTTAAAATAGTGTAAAATGATGTTTTCACACGGCCAAAACACATGGGCGTGTGCCCAGGCCGTGTGGGGAAAGTCAATGTTGCCCACGGGCAAGCCCCATGGGTGTATCCCAGGCCACACGGCCATGTCCCAAACCACACGGCCATGTGCCCCTATTTTCCAAGAAAAATTTTTAATGTTCCCAGTTTAATCTCAAATCATTTTTTAGACCTATTTTGGGCCCCGTAGGCCTATATTAAGAACTACTTGATGGAAATTGGGTGGTTTTAAATTGAAACTCAAATTTATGTCTCATTTTTATTCGTATGTTAGTGTATAAGTTCAGAAATACCTTGTAACCCTGTTCCGGCGACGGTTTGGGGTTAGGGGGTGTTACAGTGTAAGTTGTGAAGTGGACTGAAATTGAAATATATGTTAATGAATGAAAACTTTTACATTTTAGATCAAGAGCCCGTTGATCAACGAGAAAAAGGAAAATTAGTTGAATAGTCCCTAAACTACTACTAATTTTACAATTCAATCCAGGTAAGTTCGTATGGTTAAACTTTAATGTTATATGTTAATTTAATAAATGTTAATATATATTTATTTATATCATTTGTGAAAATAAAATTATTGTTAAAATTATGGAATTAAAGTGAATGTTCGAAGTGAACGAAACGCAGAATTAAGTACAGTTGTTCAATGTAAATGAGGAATTGACAGATAAGACCATAGTTGGACCATAGCAATGTTTATATGTAAGACCATAGCTAGTCTATGGCATTTAATGAAAAGACCATAACAAGGTTATGGTACTTTGAACGTAAGACCATGGTTGGACCATAGCAATATTTATAAGTAAGACTATAGATGGGCTATGGTATTCTGATGATAAGACTATAACTGGGTTATGGAACTACGAGTGTAAGACCATGGCTGGCCATGGCAATGAATGTGAAAGACCATAGTTAGACTATGGCACAAAGAAAACAATATATTCATATCCGTAAGTCGTTCCTCGATTCAGTAAAAATTGGTAAAAAAGACCTATGTGAATGATTTGAAAGATATATTGATTATTAATGATATTGATCTGAAGAAATATGTTCATTGACTTATGTGTATTCGACAGGAAGAACATAAGAATTATTTACAATTTAGTTATTATATTAAGTTTAGTAAGATCAATGTTTAACCTATTGATCTTACTAAGCTTCACTAAGCTTACTCGTGTTGTTATCTGTTCTTTGTATATTTACAAGAAGTTCGGAGAATCAAATCAACACATTGAATCACACTATCCAACTACCGGTAGATTTTTCTAAACATACTATGTTTTATATGGCATGTATAGGAATTGAAATGGTGGTGTAAATATTAGAAATTATACTTTAGTTATGTTCATATTAACTTATATAAGTATGGATTGTTATGTTTGGTATAAATATTGGTTTGGGTAATGAATGAATTAGTAGGCATGATATTATAGTAGTTACATGTGATGAAATATCATGCATATAACTTAGTTTTGGTTTGGTTTAAGTGTTTATGTAGGTGGAAGGTGAAATTGGATAAGGAATAGGGTTTGAGAATAGCCTTATTCTGTCCACACGGGTAGAGACACGGGCGTGTGTCTCAGCCGTATGTGACACACGACCTAGCAAATGGGCATGTGTTCTGGCCATGTGTCCCCTGTATCTTAAAAATTCAAAACAAAATGATCAGAAATTTTAACACGGCCTAGTACACGGGCGTGTGACTTGACCGCGTGATCCCTGCACTTAATGTATTGCAAGTCGGGACATGGTCGTGTGCCCAACTTTGAATACCACACGGCTTAAGACACGGGTGTGTCACTTGGCCATGTGAGTCATACGGCCTTACTACACGGACGTGTGTCCCCAGTACCTTGAAAAATTTTTAAATTTCGCAAAAAAATTCTGAGTTTCGGGTTTAGTCCCGATTCACTTCTAAGGTATATATTAAGCCTCGATAGTACATCTAAGGGACAATATGAGTGAATTATAACTGATTCTTGATATGTAAAATAAAAGTTGTGAAATGTTCATATTCAACCCGTAAGGTTCAGTAATACTCTATAACCCTATTTCAGCGACGGATAAAGGTTAGGGGTGTTACAGATTGTGTTCTGATGGGCCCTCCTACATTAGTGTGTACTAATCTGATGGGCCCTCCTACGTTAGTGTGTACTAACTTTAATTTCTGAATAGCCCTCCAAGCCTTATTTTATGGAAAAATGAGCCTATTTGTTTCTCATATTGACAAATTTCACATGCAGATAACTTCTTCTCTAAATGACGCAAGCCTTTTACAAGATTATTTTTCTTCATAAAAAGTATAGCGGCATGGTGAAAATGCCCTCAACCTTTTGTGGCAAAGCACAGTATTGCTTTCTTCTTTCTGTACAAGAATCTGCTCTTATAGCATCAAGTCTAAGGCAAAGCTTTTGTCTTTCATATAGACTTTGAACACATATCTGTTTTCTGCATATTTGACTATGTAGTTTTTTTTTTCAAACACCTTATATCCTTTTGTCAGCAGCTATGCAACACTCAAAAGGTTCTATTTATTTCAGACACATATAAGACATCATAAATCAATTTCAAATCTGTGTTACCCTCAATCGCCACTATTCTTTTGCCTTCCACAGCGATATTTGCTCCATTTCCAATTCTAACTCTAAAGACAGTAGTATGATGAAGCTCTTTGAAGAGTTCACGGTCATAAGACATATGGTTGTACAACCTTTATCTATAAGTCAGTTCTTAGTTGAGCTGCTAGTAGTGAAGTAAGATGCCACAAGCAATTGGTCGCCATTTTGTGGATTTTGAGCAGCATTAACTTCTCCTTGTTGTTATGGAGACCTGCATATTTTTTCCACATGTCCAAACTGTCCACACTTACTGCATTTCACATCCGGCCTCCACCAACGCCTTTTTTTGTGGGTGATTGGTCTTTATACAACAAGGACAATAAGAAAAACTGAGTGTTGTTGCCCTTTTTGTTGTCATATGTGAAACCTCCAGCCTACTTGTTTTTATTCTGCATCTTCTTCTTGCTTTTGCCACCATTGTAGGTCTGTGATTTGGCTTGAAGAGCACCCTCTACTGGTCTTCCTTATCTTATGCGTCTCTTTTGTTCCTGCACCTGCAAAGCATTCAACAATTATGCCAAAATGATGGTTGATGAATCTTTCATGTTTTCCAAAGACGAAATTATAATCTCAAACCTTTCAGGAATTGTGACGAGGAGTTTTTGCACAATCCTAGAATCAAAGAAATCAATGTCAAGGAGTCTTACGTTGTTGACAATGCCAAGCAATCTATCAGAATGCTCCTTGATCGTCTCTGATTCTTTCATCCTTTCCAACTCAAATTTTCTGTACAAATTCAATGATTTTATACCTCTGACCCTTTTTTCTCCTTCATACTCTTACTTTAAGAAATCCTAGATCTCTTTGGCAGTTTTCAATGTTATTATTGTATAAAAAAATAGAATTTGAGATTGCTGCAAACAAGCTAGCTTAGACTTTTGATTTCTGCTGCTTTTGATCCTTGTGATTTTTAATCTGAGCCACCGTTGGATTGTTTGGTAAGGGAGGAATTTCATATTCATATTCTATTGTTTCCCACATATCAATAGCATCCATCCTTAATAATTTATGCTATAAAAAATCGGAGGAGCAATTGTAGTGAATGAAGCTTTTGTATTCATGTTTTTAATGTTGTGGTTTTATGGGTGTTTTTTGTTACTTGATTTCACATGTCCTTTAAGAAATAGCTATCGATACCAATTTGTTGGTAAACTAGAATTGAAAGTTTTTGAAGAAGTTGCAGAAATCATACAATTATTTATACAAGAAGTTTTGACATTAAAATGCAGAAAAATCTGCTACAAATCATAATCTAAATTGATTTTTTAAAATTTTTATTTGCCTAGAAATAAGGACTGATATTTATCTAAAGACTAGAATAAATTATAACAAACGGAGTCTCAAAAATCATAAAAGTTAACAGTTGATATTGGTCACTGTTTTAATTATGGGATTAAGGAGTAAGGGCGAGATGATGAGGATGAAGGTGAAGGTTAAGGTGGCGAGATGGGAATAGTTATAGGATTATGATTTTTCAATCTTTGTACCATTGTCCGTACAAAAATATACCCAACTTTTTGACCCCTTTGAGATCCATTTTTGTTATATTATTATTCCTCTTCTACCCTTTCCTTTTCATTCTTTTCACCTCATTCTCACCGCAAAAGCAAAAACCCTAAGAATAATCTCTACTTGTTGAGATTTTTTTCTTTTCACGTACATCAAATGCTGCATTTTTATTCTCTCCTTTAACCAAAGAGCGGTCCAAATAAAATAAAAACGAAAATAATTTGGCTAAACATATTTCAATATTCATTCATTTTAATAATATTTGCCCTGGAAGTAGCTAAAAGAAGAGCAATGAGTAGACATGGAGGAACGGCCATATGATGTTGAGATAATGGGCATTTAAAATAAATAAAGAAAAACATCATGATCATTGTCATTATCTTAGATCATCATCTAAACCCTAAACAAATAAAAGATAAATCAAAAGGAAGGATGTAGTGGAAGTCAGTTAGGCAGCTTCACAACAACCAAAGAAACAACAAAAAAATATTCATCAGCATCAGCTAACATTTGGTGGTCTCCAAATTCTATAAAATGAAAAATATTGTCAGGCCTTTTCACTTTTACATTAAAATTAAACAAACTACAATATAAATGGGCTAAATATTGAGTGGATCTGTCTTAGTGCTAATGGTGGGGAAGGATGGATAGGCTCGGATTTTAATGAGAAAAAAGTTCTGCTTAATTACTTCATATACATAATTTAAATTTAGTTGGTATTAGAAATTAGAATAAAATAATGATTGAAACCTTGAACCTGGTTGAGTCCAGGCGTGTAGGCTGTTGGAAGTTTCTATGCTCAGATTCTTATGACTATGAAAGACCTTTTCTTCTGACGTTATTTAATTTGAAAAAGAAAAGAAAAGTTTCAGTAAAGACTAATAAAATCTTAATCTTGAAATTGGTGCTTTAGAGAAGAAAACTCATAGGTGCAACCTGGAAGATTATTTCATTTTAACATTCAATCCATTGGTTGGTACTAAGAAGGTGAAATGCCTTTCACCAGACATAAAGACAAAATTATTATCATAAACAGGTAGTGATTGGCAGCAGCCTATGAAGCCAGAGAAAATAAACACGTTGAAACAAATACCTTTGAACTTGCGGTTAAGAAAAAAATTCCTTGTTTATATATATATATATAATCACATCTATTTTATTTTATGGTATGAGATTAATTCTTTTCCGATAAGATAATCTAGATTCAAATACTTGAGAAAGTCAACTGCCACTTCCTCCAATCACTTAGTATAAAACTTCATGATCATGTTGGCATAGACACCAGTCATTATTGACGTAATAATTATCTTGCTGTGCTTACCATGAGATATTGTTTACTTCAATGGTGATGAGCACCCTCATCTCAAGAGGAGACGGTGGTTCAGAATCCGACTTTTAGCTGATCAAAATGAGGTTATGGATAAGAGATTGCACATCTCTCAAGTTGTTTAATTAAAACTTTCTAACAGAAAAATACAGAGAGACTTTTAGGAGACTGGGTCTTTCCCAAAGAGCTAAAATGAAAGAATTTCCGTCCAACCTTTAAAGCTGATCGATGATAAGTGTAAATGAAAGATCTGGTCTCGAATGTTTGCCCAAACTCAAACCCTGCTTGAGTTCAAACACCATGTTTTGAGAACAAAAATAAAAAGAGATTGCTTGACAGAAAGAGAGGGCATTAAGAAAAGAGAGCCAACCCGATAAACTGACGTGCGCTCTCCTGTCTTCTTGTACCGTATCCCCCAAATTACTTGAATTTTTGCTTTTTCATTTATAAACCCAGAACAGAAACAGAAGTTGTTTATGTTTCAAAAACAACCACCGTACAACAGAGACAAAAAACCGAATTCAGAGGAACAAGTACCATCCCCTGGTGCCAACTTTGGGTTTCAGCATTCAAGTAATTGCAAAAATAAAGAAAATTGAAGGCAATGTTTTACACTACAAACTCTCTTTCACCATAACACAACAGGACCTGTAACTTGTGGATATATATGCATGCCAAACAAAATCCATAAACTATGTGGGGGACTCACTTTGCTGCCAACCAGTAGAACCGCAAAATCCATCACCACATATGAATCCTTCCAACTTTTGTGTCGAAAAGCATCAATTGCTGACAAACGAATGCTCAAGGTAATGCACCAAAATAAAGATAACAGAAAAGCCCTGCAACCTAGCAATAAACCACTAACCTGTGAGAATGCACACCCCAAACAAAAAAGTTGCATTTTAATCTAAACATAAAATAGAAGGAATTCATTTATTCGGAGTTTGGACAATGGATTAGAGAGAGCAAAAGAAAAGAGAATCCAAACACAAAAAAAGGAAAATCAAGGGCTTTATTAGGTGACTGAGCACAACAATAACTGAGCCTTCCATCATTCAAGATATCAGAATTGGGCAGCTTCAGAGGTCAAAACACCCAGCAACTGGACATTCGGATGAAGTGTACCTCACACACTATTGCTTATGCATGCAGTTTACCTCCTCATACTCATGCTAAGGAATGAAAGAACTTTCTCCCTAAAACCTATGATAGGTTTGATAAGGTAAGGACAACATCCATACATCTAATCCAACTTCATAAAACTTAGAAAAATAAAAAGTTCAGAAGATGTTGTCTATCCCGGAGCCACCAACTTCAAATTCAGATTTAAAAGTTAAAAAACGCAGAATAATGGCAGGACCCTGCCTCACTACAATCCCACATTGGCATTTAAAAATAATATGTCAAACAAACAGGAAAGCACTTACTCAAACTATTTGGCAATTGTAAATGCCGCAAAGCTGAAGTAAAGCTGCTTGATTTGCTGGCTCAAGATTTTCATTGATGATCTGGGGGTATCTCCCTGGGGTAAGTGCAGAAAGTTTTGCCAATGAAGCTACTAAGAATTGCTTTGGATCCTTCACATCAGTCAAAGGATCTTCCTCTTTCTTCCCAGCATTGTAAAGTTTAACAAAAGTGGCAGTATATCCCACATTTTCTGCAATATCTGGCATTTCTGGTTCTTCCTCAATTCTATCCTGCTCGGGCCGAGAAAGAAGAGTAACAATGCTATCCAGCATCTTGCCCCAGAGTCTAGCAGCTGCAGTATCCAAAAGTACTGGAGATTCACATATGAGTCTGGTTGAAGCAACTGCCGTTAACTTAAGCTCAATGGCTCCAGTAATCAGCTTAAGATTGGGAATCCAAAACTGCTCCAAAATAACCAAGAAAATTTTGTCCTGAACTGCATTCATTGTGTCCACTAGATTTGTAGCCCCATGCTTGATTAAGAAGAGTGACATGAAAATCACCAGAGACTTCTGAAACTTTACCGTACGGTTGTTTTGGAGGCGCATAAAGAGGACATTCCAAATATTACCCATATATGGAGATATAACACCATACTCAAGATTCTCAATCACAGTGTTCAAGACATAGAAGCCATGTTCATCTGAGCTAGCAGATGAGACAAGCATGTTGAAAATACCCAGCACCTGATTCAGTCTCCCCTCCTGATTGACCTCATTGGGTGCCTTCTGAAGGAAAGCCTGAAGCAAACGCACAAGGGCCGGAACATTCGAAGATCTCCTCCATGAATCAGGGGAGAGGAGAAGTACAAAAATCTGCATGTAGCTTGGAGAAATGGGTGGTTTGTTCAGCTCAACAAGCTGAGCCAACAGCTGGAATGCATAAGGCAAGAACTCAGTCACATCATTGGCCAAAATGGTTTGGAGACTGGGAAAGAGGCTCCCTTCAAAAGCTGATATAAGGGATGCATCCCTCTCACATGCCCGTCGGATAAGAATGGCCACGGACTCAAAAAGATAATGGTTAAAAATTGGATTTCTTGGATTTTTGCAAACTTCATTGAGTATAGAGGTTAAGCCAGCAATGCAAGGTCCAGCAATCTCACTGGAAATGTCTGCAACTGCTAGAACGCGCAATATACACTTCATTATATATTGATTCTCCTCAGACTCTGGGAACTTCAATGAATTAAAAAGGTTGTTCATCAGCACTGGCACACAAGGGGTTATATCTGCTGAAGTATACCTAGCTTTTCCCCCTTCATCCTTGACAAGCAAGAGTTTTTCTATACAGCTTGCAGCATAAGAATGAACCACATTTGATTCTGCACCCAAAAATCGAACCAAATCTGGGAACAATTGAAATGCAACAGGCTTTTGTATCAAGCCACGGAATGTTGTGAAAAATTTAAGAGCACCTGCCTTGAGCATTGGAAACCCATTTACATCTTGGCTTTGCAACTCGGGGACTATAACTGATAAGAAGAAGCTCTGAACATCCACAAGATCAGTTGAAACCAAAGTGCCCCCAGCTTTCTTAGTAGCAAGAGAGACGACTAAATATATGGCACAGTCCTTGTCCTTCCAATTGGCAGAAGGGTTTGTAGCAAAGGAGCTCAACAAATTTTGAATCTGAATAGAAACGATATCAGTCACTTGCTTCTTGTAATTAGTCGCAATTCCTTTAAGCAATTCACAAGCAATTCTTCTCCTTGTATCTAGATCACTCCCTTCCATATCCCTCCTGATAAACTCAATATAATTCATCTCAAAGAGCTCCTCATCCTCATCCCTCAACCGCACATTCGGAATCACAATACTCTGGCAAATCTGTGGAATCACTCCCTCACTTGCAAATAGAGTATGATGCACACTTGTACTAACCGTGGTCAAAAACTTCATAGCTGTAACAGCCAGCTTGTCACGGCTTGAAGATTGAGACACATTAGTAAGCAAACTCCAAACTGCTGATGCAAAATCATTCAAATAACCTTGAAACTCCTCCTCGTTCTTTTCCATGTAAAGACTAATATTTTCACATACCGCAGCCCTAAGTTGATCGACCAATGCTAGCCCATCACCGCTACTTTCAAGTGAAGGATAATTCGTAGTCAAATACTTCCTAAACTCACCCATCCACTCTTTCATATGATCCTCAAAGAATTCAGGAAGTTCTTGGAAGTTCAATGAATAGAATATCCTACAACATAACCTCTGAGATTCAAAGAGAGGCTGGACGGTCGCAGGGGAACCACCGCCAGGAGAAGAAGCCATTGAGTCAATTAATGAAGCAGTTTTAAGAAAAATATCTAATAATGGAGCCGCGAAATTATCCAAACAGTACTTTAAATCAAGCAAAAGGTCGTTCGTTTTATACTGGTACCTAAATTTTTTAAAGATTGAATTAGCAGTTCCGAGAATACCGTTAATGGAAGCATAATCAGAGGATTGAGCAGCCTTTTGGAGATTGGATATGAGCTCGGGAAGCAAAGTTGGCCACGATTTGGGGAAGTCGTGCTTACCGATAAGAGCAAGGGCTTCGCTGAGCTGGCTCTGAATGCGAGGAGAAGAAGAGAGCATGAGGGATACGATTAGGGTTTTGATCTGGTCCTTCTCAGGGTCGAGGATCGGGGAAAATGTGGGGCCCGCGTTGAGATCGTTGGAGGGAACCCAACGGGTCCGGAGGTGGTTCTTGAAGTTAACGGCGGCAGCCTGACGGATCTGCTCGTCGACGGAAGGCTCCGCCACGAGACGTAGAACAGCAAGACCGTAGTTTGGACGATCGGCGGCTTCTGATAGGGAAGACTCAGCGGCGCGTCGGGGTTCCGGCTGGGGGGAGAGTGTGTGGAGGAAACATTGCGAGAGGAATTGAAGGGTTTCGGGATTCCACTCCATTTGCAGAAGAAGTAAAGATTTCTGGAACTGTCGAGAATGAATGCTAGGGTTTAGAAGAGTGGAGTGAGGGCTATATAATAATAGGTTTCAAAGAGGGAAATGTTGGAGCTTTTATCAATTTTAAAGAGGGAAAAGGAAACTCTGTGAGCGGTAATTAGTGGTATGCAAAAGTTTATAGCATGAATTTTAGGGTATTATAATATAATCTCCTCAAATCAAATGGGCTTTATGGGCCGTTTTCGTTTTCAACTCATTATATTTTAGACGGTCCAAATCAACAATTTTTCATAAAAATTTTTTATAAATAATTTTATATAATTTTTTCACCTTACATCATGAATGTGTAATTAACTTGTGGCAAAGTTTTTATAAATATTTGCATTCTCCTTCTATTTTTAATATTGTGACACATATAATGTATGAATTAAATTTATTTATTTAATTATGTGATGAAAGTTTAAATTTAATTACCGTAACACTCTTTACTTAGTCTGAAAACCTAAGTCAGATAATGAACATCACATTGGTTACCTCAGTGACACAATTGATTAATTATACAATTAAATTATAGGTAAATATATATTATAATAATATAATTAATCATTTCAAACTTCCACAAACCATTACAAATAAAAGCTAAGTTAAAATGGGCATTAAAACGATAATTGGAGGCCCCAAATGCAAAATTAGGACTTATGTCTCAAGACATAAAGATCATATCTCAAAACTTGACTCCTTTGAAATTAAATTGGTTACTGACTTCGAATGTCTCGAGACTTAATTGTCATGTCTTAAGACATGTGCCTAGATTGTAATTCTTATTTCAAGACAAATCTAAAATTGCAAAAAAAATCTTACTTAAAATTATACAAACATGCATCAAAAGTACCCAAAACATACTATCATATGACCTAACTTAGAGCAACATATTTTTTTTGGTGAAAATTTTAAGACAAAGTTACATCAAATCAATTGCTCAAAAGCCCACATGTTTTATCTTGTTGAAGAACCTCTAATACATCATCAGAAGGCACATCAAAAATCTGTAAGCTTGACTTCTATGCTAAACTAAGCTTAGCCAGTTGATCTGCAATTAAGTTGCATTCTCTAAGCACATATCTGATCTCTCATTGTCCTTTAGAACTCATAATACTTTGAATCATTATAAGCAATGTAATACCTGAATCTTCCAACCCCTTAATAGTTAAGGCCTTGACCACATCTAAACTATATGTCTGAATTGTAACCCGTTCATAGCCTTTTTTTAACAAAATGAGAAGCCCATCCAAAATACCCCAGAGTTCCGCTTCAAAAGGTGCACAACTATCTAGATGATAATTAAATCCCAAAATCTAACTACCATCTTGATCATGTAACACACCGCCAGCAGAAGCATTTCTGGTGACTTTAGCCACTACACCATCAAAGAATAAATGAACCCATATTCCACCAGAGTGCGTGACTGAATTTAGGGAGTTGATCTTTTATCCATTGTGGCTAAGTTCAAATTATTGAGCCCAGCTAAGAAAAGCTTTGACAATTTCAAAAGTTGACCAAGTAACATTCTGGAAGATAAAAAGATTTCTATTATACCAAATTCGCCAAGTGATTAGGCGGAACAGACATGACCAAGTAGTTCTCCATTCTTGTAACCTCATGTGACAACAATGGTTAGAATGTAACCATACCTAAAAAGAACCAGAAAAGAACCTGTGTTGTTGTTAACTGAAACTACATGCATCCTCACTTCCTTTGCTACCCAACAATCCTAAAGCACATGGAAAGTATCCTCTATTTCATAGCCACATATAGGGCAAGAACTATTGTAACCAATTCATCATTGCGTGTATCCCGAGTTTGTTAAAAGTCTCTGCTTAGATGCTAGCCAAAGGAAAAATTGAACTCTTTGAGGTCCTTGGTATTTCCAGGTGTTATTCCAATAGACATCTTTGGGATTCCAAGATTCCTCTTTTAAAGCCCATAATACATTGCATACAGAAAAGGAACCTGAAGTCAAGCAAGCCCAAATCACCCTATTAGGGCTCAAGGCAGGATATGGAGGAGGAATACTTACAATTTGTTTAATCATCTCTTCGGGTAGCCAAATACGAAATAGATCAAGATCCCAAGTTCCATCAGTTGTAACCAAGTCTCTTAGGATGCAATCCAAATCTAAATTTGCATGAGCGAGAACATGCAAAAGTAAATACCCACACCAAGGCCTCAAGAATCCTTCCAACAATGAATACGAGTACCATTACCAATTAACCAAGCTAAATTCTTGCAAAAAAGAGGCCATACCTTAAAGAGGAAGCGCCATAAGTACGAATAATGACTCTTAGCAATAGAATCCAAAAGTTATTTTTTCAAGCCATATTTCGTTCGAAGGACTCATAGCCATAAAGCATTATCCTTTGTGATTAAGTTAAACCCAATCTTCATAAGAAATGAATTGTTTTGATTATGTCACTACAGCAAAACAGGGCTTTAGCGGCGTTTTTAGTGGCGTTTTTGGTAAAAACGTCGCAAATATTACACATTAGCGGCGTTTGAAAAAAATGCCGCTAAAAATCGAGCAATAGCAGCGTTTTTACGAAAACGCCGCTAAAAGTCTGAGAAATAGCGGCGTTTTTACGAAAACGCCGCTAAAAGTTTGAGCAATAGCGTCGTTTTTACAAAAAACGCCGCTAAAAGTTTGAGCCGCTAAAAGTCTGAGAAATAGCGGCGTTTCTCCATAAACGCCGCTAAAAGTCTGAGCAATAGCGGCGTTTTTGGAAAAACGCCGCTAAAAGTCTGAGAAATAGCGGCGTTTCTCCAAAAACGCCGCTAAAAGTCTGAGCAATAGCGCCGTTTTTTTCAAAAACGCAGCTAAAAGTCTGAGAAATAGCGGCATTTCTCAAAAACGCCGCTAAAAGTCTGAGTAATAGCGGCGTTTAAAGTCTGAGCAATAGCGGTGTTTTTCCAAAAACGCCGCTAAATGTCCTGTTCTAAATTATATTTTCATAGTTAAGTTTTAAGGTTTAGTTATTATATTTTGGGTTTAGGGTTTAATATTTAAGATTTAAAGTCTATGTTTAGGGTTTAATGTTTGAAATGTTAATTTTATGGTTTAGGGTTTTGTTATTTTAGGTTTGAGGTTTAGTGTTTATGATCTTAATGTTTAGCGGTATTAAGGGTTTATGTTTAGGGTTTATGGGTTTAAGGTTAAGGGTTCATGGTTTATGTTTTTGTGGTTTAGGGTTTAAGGGTTAGTGGTTAGGGGTTTAGTGTTTGTGATTTATAGTTTGTGGTTTAGGGTTTATTGTTTTATAGTTAGGGCCTCAGTACTCTTCATGATTTTAGGGGTTAAGCTATGAGGGTTTAAAGGTTAGGGTTTTTGATATTTAACGGTTCAAGTACTTATGGTCTAGAATTTATGGTTTAAGATTTATATATGGTTTTGAATAGATCACGTAGTTTAGGGTTTGGGATTTGGTGTTTGGTGTTTGTGGTTTAGGGTTAAAATTTCAGTGTATAAAATATATATTATAGATAATTAAGTTTATAAAATATATAAATATATACCAAAAATTTATCTATAATATATTTTATATCTCAATGCAGTTAAATATCCCAAAATCTCATTTCATTTACAAAATAAAAAACATTATTATAATGATTTTTTTTTTGTGTAAAATAACAATGTTTTTATTTTTTATAATCTTATTTAAAACTAGAGAAATAAACAAACATTATGATTTTTAAATCCAAAATTCTATAAACTTACTATTTCAACCAAATTCTTATTTATCTTCTACATGATTTTTTTCATCTATATATAAGTGTAGTATAGTGTAATTATTTGCCTTAATTAAATGACAACTTTTTTGCCCAAAATCTATATAAAAGATCATGTCATTATCAAATCCATGTTGGGTGTAACTATTTGATGTTGCTTTTGAAATGAAGTAAAATCAATTTCACAAGAAATTTATATATATACACTTATAATGTTGGTTTGTAGGCTAGGGATTATAAGATTTTGATGGAATAAATTCTATAAATTTGCCCCAAAAATTAAAAAGTAAATAAAAAAACATAATTAAGGTATGTATTCGTAATAACTATTGTTGTGGCCAATGATAACTCAGAAAAGAAACTTTTTCATAAAAAATATATTTTTACATCATATAATTAAAATTTTAAATAATATAATAAAAAATCAAATTAAAATTAAAATATTGTTAAAAATATATGCCGTATCGTCTTTGCTTTTCCATTTTCATATTAGGTGATTTTGTTAGTAGTTAATTGAAACTATATTTTGTGATCAATATTATTAAATGTTGTAGATCATCACTACTTTCCTCTTCTATGTAATATTCAAACAACTGCTGCCGACATTATATATATAATAAGTTTGTTTATTCCATGTTTATAAATTAAAATATATTTAATAAAATTTAATTTTTTTAAATTCAATTTTTTACTTAAATGAAATATTTATTTAATTAAAGTACAATAAATATATATTTAATTTGTATATATGTTTAATTAACAAAACGTAATGATAATATATTTGACCCATTTTTAAACATTTTTGTAAACTTTTATCAAATTTGAAAAATTAAAACAACTTATTTTAAAATATGCAAGCTAAATATATGGTTAATATATTTATTTGTTAATATATGATTTGGTGTTTGATATTATTTTGTTCTATGAGTTTATAAAATATATTATAGATAAATTACCAATAAATTAAAGAATTAACGGCGTTTTTTTAAAAAAAGCCACAAAAAAATTATTATTTCTTTTATATAAAAAAGGGGTAATTAAAATCCTGCTCACTCCCAAAAATTGAAAGAGGCAAAATCTCTTCTCCCTCTCACACGTTCTTCTATTCTTTTTTTCACGCTTTCTTCTTTTTCTTTTAATCTTTGATTTTCTTCTGCTGCTTCATTTCAATGGGTTGTTTTCGTCTCAATTGGAGTTCTACTCTTTTGCTTCTACTCCATTTCTTTTGTTGCGTTTTACAATTTCGTCGACAGGAGTTTTCGGAATTGGTGGATTTGAGGCGTCGATCGTTTTTGGGTGTTTAAACCGTAAATTCAGGTATGGGTTTTGTAGCTCTTTAAATTTGTTCTTGAATTACTAAATCAATTTTGTGAAATTCGATCTTTTTCTCGCTAAACAGCTCTTCTCTCTTTGGCTTTCCCTCCCAGAAACTGGTTGCCTGGTAAGCTTTTGTTCTCTTTTCTTTACTAATCAAATGATCTTGCTTTGCACATCTTTCTTGTTTCTATTTATGACCTTTTTTTTTTGTTTGATTAAAATTAGGTTAAGAATCTGCTTGTTGATGGGCTTTCTCCTCGTACTGTCAAACAACGTTCTGGCCTTTCTTCTTTAGGCTCGCCTCTTAAAATAGTTAGTGAACCAGTCCGTGAAGTCATACCCCAGGTTAGTTGACAAATTTAAAAGTGCTTTTGTTGAATACACGGTTGCTGATAATAGAGTTCTAAGGAAATATAAAACTTAATTCACACACTTGTTTATTAAAGAAATCAGTATTGATGAAGGAAGAAAAATGAAGCTTGGTTTGTGCTTGAATTTTAGGTTTTAAAATCAACTTGAAGCTTAAAAAATGTTCTAAACATGTTTGGCATTTGTAGCCTGCGTTTGATTTTTGACTAAAAGAAATTGCCAAGCTAAGTGCAAAATCTAGAACCTAGTTCTGTTTCCTCAAAGCAATGACTTTTGGATGTATATATTTAAATTTTTTAGTTTTGCATCTTTAAAGGCTATTAAAGTTGTTTTTGGCTTCATTCAAGCACATTCGGGTTTATCTTATCCAGTTAATCCAAGTAAAGATTTGCATACATCTCTGACATCTTAAACCTGGTTCAATTTTTCAGTACTGAGTTCAAATGGTGACATTCTCATGTTTTTGGGTCAAATTTGATTTCTAACTTCAATTTTATATAATATTCATAGCTCGAATATTTTAGAATTATTTGTTGCTTATTTTAGTAAGATTTTTAGTTTATTTTATAATTTAATTTGCTTAGATTTTAAGAATTTTATTTCATTGACGTTTTAAGTTAATTATATATTTGTAGTGTTAGATCAGGTTAATTTTCGATGTGTTCTTATTCAATTAGGTTAATTATATATTTGGTTATTATATAACCAGCTAATTTGCACTAATTCTTTGAGCATCCAATTCTTTTCACATTGATCTTTTAGGTGTTTTTACATCATGAAGTTTCATCAGTACAAGAGTTTGTTTCCTTGCATGGGTTTGGAGTTGATACTGATTTGTACCTTTAGATTTACTATATTGTTTATATTTTTTGAGCTTTTTATTTTTCTCAAATTTATTTAAATTTAGACAAAGAACTCGATTTCTTAACAAATCTATTCTCCGCGTTGCATAATTGTTGTTTTAGTCAAGCTCAATTTTGATTATAAGATTTCAATACATGGGTTGCATAAAGTATTTAGTTGAGTAGCCATGTCTTTATTTCTAAATGCTTTTATTTAACTATCTAGACGTGTTTGTGGTTAGTTATATATCTCCATATACTTTTGAATTTCTAGAGCAAATTGTAACATGTGATGTCTTAAGTTCAATGATGGTTATAGATTAATCTGTTTTTGTAAACTTCGGCAGATAATAGAGGGTGGTCGTTCATTTCCTTTTTTACCACAAAGGTAATCCATTTTTTGGAACCCTTTCTTTGTTGCCTCTTTGTTCAATATTTGTGCTTATAAATTTATTGTTGAATTTCATTATATGTTTCTTGAGGATTAATTGCTCCCTCTGTTGCCGCTGATTCTGTTTCTGCATGTTGCAAATACACTGCTCTGACTTTTCAATGTATTCTATTCTATATTCATGACAATTCGTTTTTTTTCCATTAAATCAAATTCAGTAAGCATACCATCTTCTCCTGCCTTATGCTTCTTCTATGGTAACTCTTGTATTTTTTCCATTTATTATAATAAATTGGTTTTATTAAGTCACTTACATTTATTTGTTTGTTTGCATTTGTTTTTAAGACTATTTTTATGTCTGTTGGTATTGCTTCGATCTGTTGTTTTCATTTTTGTACTTTATTGATCCTTTTCTTTTCTTTTTGGTGATCTCTAGCTTGACAATGTTAAAGCAAAATTCGGTTGGGTAATTTCTTATGTCTACTGTAATGTTCTTGATTTTCATGTTAATTTTCACAGACACACTCTCTTCCACTTTGTGATAGGGACATGAAGAAGTAAGTTACTTGATTTCCCTCAACTTAATGGCAATAATAGTTGTGGCTTGGCTTGCATGTGAAATTTACCTTGTTCTGCATTAATTTTGTGAAGTACCACTAACCAATGGCAAATTTAATTTGCATTCTGTTTTCTTTTGCTTTTTCATAAGGTTTACTTTTTCAGGATGCTCTGGATTCTGGAAATTGTGACGAGATTCGTATTTTAATGACGTTTGACTGTTTTGGTATGTATGGTGTTATATATTTGTCTATTATAGTGTTGTAGTGATTGTTTTGGGCATGTTTCTGAATGTCTGGAAGCATTAACTTCCTCATACATATGATTGAAGTGAAAATACTAGGAAAGCTAGTTCAGGAATGAGCATTCTATGCTATTTATTTTGTGAGACCTTATAGGCATCTTCAGCTTTGGTTATGTGGCTTTCACAACAGATACATATTTTAAGTATTATGGAGAGATATTTGCAGGTGTTGTTGGGCATCTAGTCAATGTGAATTTTACCTGTGAATTTTACCTTTATTTGAACTTTGTTAAAACTTGAAATGCTTCAAAAATTATTGATTTTACCTGTGAATTTTACCTTCATTTGTTTTTTTTACTGTGTTTTAGTTGTAGAAATTAAAATATTTGAAAAAAGTTTGCTTATTCATCAATTTACATTTGAGATAACCTTGATTCTAAAACTTGGTTATGAATATTTTTCAGCTTATTAAAGAGAGTAAGATGGCATCCAATTTCACAGCCATGTCATCAGTTGGCTCATTCGTTGCACATAATGGTCTGGTCATGAATAAGAAGCTTTCATCTTCTTCCAACAGATTGTCATCTTTAGCATCCATTTATTAGTTGTGTCCCTAGAACATAAATGGGTTTGTATAACAACTGTTATCAAAGTAATGCTAAAGGATTTGCTTAAGCTAGTAAAGGGATAGGAATGGATTTGTATATAAATTGTTATCCAATTAATACTTCTTGTGCGTGCTATGATAATAGTGTTGATTTTATTGCATGCTTCTCTTTGGTATCTGCTGCTTTTTTAATATTTTAATTTTTTTTAATTTTTTATGACTTTTAGCGGCGTTTTTTAGAAAAGCGCCGCTAAAGACAAGGACTTTTAGTGGCGTTTCTTAGAAAAGCGCCGCCAAAGACAAGGACTCTTAGCGGCGTCTATTAGAAAAGCGCCGCTAAAGACAAGGATTTTTAGCGGTGTTTATTAGAAAAGCGCTGCCACAGACAAGGACTTTTAGCGGCTTTTATTAGAAAAGCGTCGCTAAAGAAAAGGACTTTTAGCGGCGTTTACTAGAAAGCGCCGCAAAAGATAAGGACTTTTAGCGGCGTTTTTTTCAAATAAATGCCGCAAATTTTAGCGGCGCCAGTTTTAACGGCATCACAAGCTCCGCTAATACTTTTAGCGGCGCTCAAAAACGCCGCTAAAGGCTTAAAAAACGCCGTTAAAAGTCTATTTTGCTGTAGTGTGTAAGTGTCGAAATCTAAGACTGCCTTGAAACTTTGGTTGATAAATAGAGTCCCACCCAACTAATGCAAGTTTTGGGTGGCCACTAGAACAACCTAAATAAACTACCTTACTATTCACTCGATCTTTACGTAGACTCTTTTCAGAATTAACATGGACTGGATAAAGTAGTTCAGAATGGCAAAGAGGACAGATTGGGCTAGGGTTACTCTTCCAGTAATTGATAACTTCCTTGCTTCCTAACTTTACAATTTACGCCTTACCTTTTCCACAACAAATTTCAGGGTACTTTTAGTAACCCACTCATGAAGAAGAGGTACTCCTAAATAAATGTCAAGATTTTGAACTTCTTAAAAACCAAACAGTTGACTAACCTAAAAACATAGATCAACCTCACACATTTGGAAAAATAGATATTTCTTTTCTGTGCACTGATCTTGCATCTAGAAAACTCACAAAAGTACTTCAAAATGCTCTCTAATAAATGGGTTTGCTCCAACTTTTCTTTACAAAAAATAACTAGATCATCCGCAAAGAATGGGTGAGATAAAGCAGGCCCATTCTTGAAAAATGATTTGGACACCACTTACCAGTATCAATTTCCACACAAATAATATACCCTAACCATTCTATACAAAAAACAAAGAGATAAGGCGATAACATACATTCATGTCTGATCCTTCTAACTAGGAACTTCATTCTAGAGAATTTGCATAGAAGAAGATATGGTTGCCATGATCACTGATATGAGAAAATCTAGAATCCAACAGCCTGTAGAAAAACACCAATGAACTCACTCTGTCATAGGCCTTTTCCAAATCCAACTTGATCACATCCAATTTTTGCCATTTCGTTTACCATGCATAGAATGAATGACTTCTTACGTTGTAATAACATTATTAGAGATATTGTGACCAACAATAAAACCGGCTTGTTCCTGTGAGATGAAGTTAGGAAAAACCAATTTAAATCTATTTGCAATCACTTCTATCACCATTTTGTACAGAACCGAGTAAAGGCTAATGGGTCGAAATTGAGTAAAATTCTCTAGACTGTCTTTCTTTGGAATAAGCACGATCAAAGTATTATTAAGATCTGGGTCAATGTTTTTTCCCGCAAAAACTCCTTGAACCCACTCACAAATAACACTACCAACAATATACCACTAACTTTGGAAAAAGTGTGCATGAAAACCATCATTTCTAGAAACTTTCAGTGGAGCTATGTTGAATAAGACCCTTGATTTGTTGTAATTCAGTGTAGCAAATTAAACTAGTTTTCGCACTTAAAGAGCCTAAATACAAGCATTTTCATTACATTTTAGTTAAGTTTTTTTTTAGTTTTACCTACATTCGATAAAATATGCAAATTGAGTCTTTTATTGTTCTTGAGGGCCGAATGAAGCCTAAGGGAGAGTTAACATACTTTGTAAATGTGCAGGAGACTATTAGAAGGCATTCAGGTCGATATTGGATGCTATGTTGCAACACGGAAGGTTTAATATCGCAACATAGGGAACAAAATGAAGAAAACTCAAGTCTGCCTTCGATGTCATGACATAGACTGAGGGTGTCGCGGCATACCCCTGTAGATGGCTATGGAGAAACATATTATGTAACAGCTCGAAATTTGGCTTAGTTGGAATAGTGATTTCGAAATCACTTTTCAAGGTTTAAGAAAATTATTTTAGTGTTAATTTATGTGTTTTAGTATTTTTATAAGTATGCATGAAATTTTTAGTGAATTAATTTACGCGATTGAAGGCTTAATTGCGAAAAATGACTAAATCGCATAAGAGGTAAAAGTTACAATTTCTAGTAAAATTGAGTTAATTAGTTAAAGAACTAAAATTTGAGGGCTTTAAAGTGCAAATAGGCCCTTATCTAGGTGATGGCCGGCCATGAGAAGCAAGGGAGACAAGAAAATATGAAAAGTCAAAGTTAGGTGACTAAATTTGGTAAAAATAATAGCATATTTGCCTAGCCTTCAATTTTTCTTTCTTCTTGCTTTTACTTTATCTGAAAATACCAGCCATTGGAGGGTTTTAAAGCTCCAAAATTTGCAGCAACCTTTAGCCCTCAAAGGTAAATGATTTTAAGGTCTTTTCTCTAAGATTTTTGCATTTTTGAGACCCTTGTAGCATGAGCTACAAAATGATGAGACTATTTTATATTTTAGATAAAAGTTTAAAATTTGGCCATGAATGTATGAATGATTTTTGCTGGGATTTTAAGAATAAAAATGAATGTAAGTTGCTTAATAAATAACTTTTGTAAAGAAGTGTCCATAGAAAACACCTAAAAAGGACCTAGGTGTAAAGTGAGTAAGTTGTGTGGTAAATGCATGAAATAATAGGAATTTTGGGTTGCCATAAGAGTGAAAAGAGTTTGGTTGGGCTTGGTTATTAAGGAAATTTGATAAGAATCAATTTCTGAGCCTAGGGGTAAAATGGTCATTTTATTTTGCTAAATTATGACTCTTAGCATGTTTAGATTAATTTGGTGATTTAATTAGTGAATTTTTATATCTGTAGATCAAGATTTACCAAATCTAAACTTAGACCGGAAAAAAGCCAAGCAAATCGATTAAACCGGAAGATCATCTTCATTTTGAATACCGAGGTAAGTTGTAGGTAAATAATACGATATTACTAAATTTCACGTATGAAAACATTGTTGGTCATAAGATAATGCATTATAAATTGAGTTATGTACGAGAATGTTTATTCAAGCGTGAATTGTTGAATAATGACTTGTAGTCATGAATTTATGAGAACATGTATAATAGAGCTCGGTTGAACATTTGGGATAGAATTGGATATTTATGCCATGATATTGGGTAATGTGTGTGCTAGTGTAAGACATCTCTGGGACATGCATCGGTTTTGAGACGAGAGCTAGTGTAAGACACGTATGGGACATGCATCAGCCTCGAGATGTACAAGCTAGTGTAAGACCTGTATGGGACATGGCATCGACACCGATAGATGAAGGCCAGTGTAAGACCTATCTGGGACACGGCATTGGCCTCGATACATTGAGAGTCAGTGTAAGACCATGTCTGGGACATGGCATCGACTTAATATGTGAGCTAGTGTAAGACCATGTCTGGGACATGGCATCGGCTCGATACCCTACGTGGAAGTCTCATTGAATATCATTTCATATCCTAAATAGTTCAACGCGAAATCTTAGTTAATGTTAAGTTTGAGAGATGTTATGATGATTTTTACGAGTGGTGCATGTACCTAAATGAATTGTATGAATTGTGAGCTCACTATTATGTTGTATGATTAGCAAAGGTTGGAAACAAGTAAGTCATGTATTGGTTATTCCTTGTATCATACATGAGTCAAGATGTGTTAAGCATACGACTTAGAATGGTAATATTGTTGTTATTTATTTGCCTATGACTTACTAAGCTTTATACTTACCTCTCTCCTTTCCATTTTCTTATAGTGTCGCCTAAGTAATTCGAGGATCCAAGGACGTCGGAGGCATCGTACACACTATCAACTGAAGCACTTGGTAAAGTTATGTTTTATGTTTTGAGTAATGGCATGTATAGATTGTTTGGTTGTTTTTGTGCAATATACTCTAGTTAGCCAATTGTGTTGGTCATTGTTTTAGAAAGTTCATTTTGCAAATGGCTATTCGAATTGGCCAAAATTGTAATAGTCATTTTTAATGAAATGAGAATGAGTTCATGAAAATTTATGGATAGTAGCTTAAATTAATTGTGCATATACATGATGTGGATTGTAGTTGTTGGGTAAAGACATATTTCTGATCATTTGGATGCATATTGATGAGGAGTTACGATATGAAAGAGTTTGGTTGCATTGGTCTTATTTCAGGGTGGCAAAGAGGCTTAGTAGATAGCCTATTTTTGTCCACACGGGTAGGCACACAAGTGTGTGCCTCACACACAGCCAGCCCACGGGCATGTGACTAGGCCGTGTGTCCCTGCACCTTGCATGGATAGAATTAAATGCCTAGTAATAAATACACGAGTTGAGACATAGTCGTGTGTCTCAACCATGTGGAGGAACGGCCAAGCATACGGGCATGTGCTACGGCCGTGTGATTGCTAACATCAGAAACAAAATACCCAGGTTTTTACACACGGGCTGCGACACAGGCGTATGCCACGGTCGTATGTCTACTGACGTCAGAAACAAAATGTCAAGGTTTTTGCACACGAGCCGCGACACGGGCATGTCATGACCGTGTGAAGGATACGGTTTGAGTACACGGGCGTGTGCCAAGCCGTGTGAAAACCCCTGTAGGTTCAATTTTAGAAATCAAATCTGCACAGACGAGGGGCACGGGCGTGTCCCTAAATTGTTTAGGCCGTGTGGGGTACACGGGCCACTAGCACGGCCATGTCTTGAGGTCACACGGGCATGTTGCCCTTCTACACGGGCATTGTACTGTTTTAGTGGAATTTCTTGAAAGTTTTCTAAGTGCCCGAAATGGTCCTAGATTGTTTCAAAACCATGTTTTAGGCCTCGTAGGCCCATATGAAGGACCGAAGAGTCATGTTTGAAAAGTTTTTAAATTGGGACGTATTTTGGTGGTTTGAGATTGGATAATTGCATGTGTTTTAGTAAGGTAACGTCTCGTACCCTGTTCCAGCGTCGGATACGAGTAAGGGGTGTTACATATTAGTTGCTATGTCACGACACAGGTTCTGGTGTGTCTCAACATCGATTTTGGGATGAAAATTAAACACGAAGCAGGAGTGTTTTGGTCTGCACAATCGAACTTAAAGCTCGGAAACATCAGCTGACCTAGGGTTAAGGACGACGACCACTTAAAGGCTATAAATAGGCTCATTTGGCACATGTTAAATACACTTTTTCATCAACCTAGTTTCTTTCTTTAGATTTAGTTTCATTTTCTTTCTTAGATTTCTAGAATTTAGTTTATTTGTTTATTGTTTTCTTTCAAGAGATACTAGATTGTGGAATCATTCAACTCTGTGGATTTTCGCTTAATATCAATACAATCAGGCTCTTTTATTTACTTTATCTTGTCGATTTAATTAGCATGCTTTCTCTTTACATTGATTATGTATTATTTATGAATGCCATGAGGAACTAATCCTTCTACGGGGGATTAGCGAGTGAAGGTATGATCTGTTAACTATTTGGTAAGGTTACTCAATGGATCAGCTGTGTTGGAAAGGGAGAACGTGAAACAAACCCTAAGCTTGACAACCCCGGAAAGTCATCAATATGGGAATTAACCCAAAATTGGTATTACCCAGCCGTGAACACCTTAACCCCAAACTAGTCTGGACTAAGAGGTCGAAATATAAGTAGTTCTTACTGACTCGTTATGTTAGTGGAAAATTGAAAGATCTTGCTAGGGTAACGACTAGTTGATTGACGGGGAACCCAAAACAATAGTTAATGGAGATCACCGAAGTGAGCTAATAACCCATAATCAGATTTGATTTATTCTTCCTTTTTTAATCTCTTAAATTTTATCTTTTTATGTTGTTTTAATTTTATTATTATAAAAACCCAAAAAATCTTTTATTTTATATTCCTCATACTATAATTGAATTTAAATTATTAATTAAATATTTTAATGTTTAGGTTAGAATCGATCTAGCAACTGCCTCCCTTGGGTACAATCCTCGAAGTACTCACCCACTCTGTTGTAAAACTATATTACAACTAGACCTGTATACTTGCGGATATCGCCTCGTAATTTTATATTTTTATGCAGTATTCACACTTTGGATGTTAGTACGTGATCGTGATTTGATGAAGTAATAAAATTTGATGGTACCTGTAAACTAACTAATATCATGATAAAAGGCAAGTGCACCTATTGAACAGTAGTATAGTTAGTGGCAAGACCGGAATATCGAATCCAATGAACTATGAGTACTAGTAATGACTTTCTTCCTATTATCTAGCCTAAAAATAAAGAGAGTTTGGTTGTAAACTAAACTAAACTAACTAAAGAATCGACAAAGAGTAAGGTGGGAGATTGCTTTTTGGGAAATACTGATTGATTAAGGCAATACCTAAGGAAGAATCCACTTAGACTTCACTTGTTATCTAACTCTGAACCAGATGATTTCTTCATTTGATTTGATCCGTAGAGATCCCTAAATTATGTTAATACATCCGTCGAGGATAAGAACAACTAATCCTAGGTTGATTAACTGAAATCTCTTTCTACTTAAAACCCCTAGTCTTGTATTAACTCGATCTATGGCTCCTCATATTTGATTTGACTCTAATCCGATAGATTTTAGTCGTCCTATCTCTAGGATTGCGATCAACTCTGCTTAATTGTGTTGAATCTACTCCTATGCAAGGACTTTTGCTCCTCTACATAAGCACATTCGACTTAAATCAATATCCCAGAAATATCAATTTAAGAGTTAAAAACACAATTAAGAACAAATCAAATATTTATCACACAGCTTAGATAACAATAACAAGATCTGTCTTAGGTTTCATCCCCTTAGGTATTTAGGGTTTTAGTTCATAATTATAAAAGAAAACATCTCAGAAGAAATAAAATAACAAAACATAAGAAAATCCAAAACTCCTGAAAGGATTGGAGAGAGATCCTCTGTCTTGATGTAAATCCTGGCTTCTGAGATGGATCAATCGGCTTCCCTTCGAGTAATTCTCTCATTTAACTCCCTGTCTTGGTGGGAATAAAGCTCTCTTGGCGGGAATAAAAAGCACCCCTTTGTAGTTGCCTCCCAGGGTCTTTATATAGAGTTTTGGAATGCCTTTCTTAGCCCCTAAGTAGCCTTTTCTGAGTGAAATTGAACTTCCTCACGACAGGGACACGCCCGTGTGCCACGCCTGTGTGGATCGAGGCCCAGGCCGTGCTTGAGCCTATTAAAGCCACACGGCCGTGCGGCGAATCTCCATGCCATGTTGATTATTGTACTGGGCCTAATTTACCCGTTTTTGGCCCGTTTTGCTCTTTTCTCTTCCTTATGCTCATCTAAGTATAAAACATGAAATAAAAGGATTAGGAGCACCAATTTCCACAAATTCAATGATAATTCATCCAGAATTTAGGCTAAGTATGAGGTAAAAACATGTATAATTTACGGCTTATCAGTACGTCCGGAGCTAGTTAACGCTCTTAATCTCTTCATTCGTAATCGATTCCTTTAAAAAAGTAATGTTCTGAAACTTAAAGTGTGGAAAAATATTAGATGGGAAACGCCTCATGGGCTAAGAAATTTCACCATATATTTTCTAAAAAAAAACAAACTGCCTCATCTTTAAGGATATTTTATTTAGAACACCATTCACCATTGTTAATGCTCTTAATCTCTTCATTCGTAATCGATTCCTTTAAAAAAGTAATGTTCTGAGACTTAAAGTGTGGAAAATATTAGATGGGAAACGCCTCATGGGCTAAGAAATTTCACCATATATTTTCTAAAAAAAAACAAACTGCCTCATCTTTAAGGATATTTTATTTAGAACACCATTCACCATTGTTAATGCTCAAAGTCGTGATACCTTTTGCCTCCAAAGTAACTCCTCGTGATTAAGCAAATTCTCCAATTCATAGTGAACATCCATTTCTAGTTTGACTAACTGATTAGAGGTAGATTGATTCAGTGCCTTTTGAATATTTGAAAGCAATATCATAAGATGCCTTTTACATTACAAATCCATTAACTGACCTGTTCCATTCCTTAACACGTGAGGTAAATTTAGTAAAAGAGTCAGCCATATTACCTGAATAATTCCACTGATCTTTGATAAAAGAGAGAAAGTTAGCATGATTCGTCCACCCTGCTAGAAATCGAAAAGGTTTTCCTTTAGCTAAACAAATTTTTGGTTTTTTCCTCAGAAGGATGGGCCTGTGGTTAGACTTAATTCGCGTGAGATGAGAAACTAGGTAATATGGAAAAGTTGATACCCGTATGTCATTAGCTAGTGCTCGATCTAGTCTCTTAGCCATGCTACATCTTTGCTAAGTAAATGATGGCCCAATAAACCCTAGATCCTACAAATTACAAGAATCAACAAAGTTGCCAAAAATATTACATCTCTTCCTGTGACACAATTGTTATTTTTATCATCAGGTAAGAGTATAGCATTAAAGTTGCCCATTATCAACCATAGAAAAGATTTATGAGGTAAAACAGATTTCAAGTCTTCCTAAAATGTCTTCCGTTTCCTCCTATGCGGACTACCATAAACAAAGAAGATAAAAATAAAATTAGAGACAACATTACTAGAAACACAAAGGAGAACGAACTGTAAATGATTTTGGATAATATTAATCTGAATAGATTCATTCCAACCCACCTAAATTCCTCTTAAAAACGAATAGCTTCAATATGGTTAGAATAATTAAATCCTAATTTTTATCAATGATAAAATTTTCTTTTTTACTGCTTACTCTCAGTTCCAGTAGGAACACAATATCCAGACCCTTTACATTGTATTCTTAAAAAAAATTGAAGAAATTTACTACTAACGCAACCTTGATAGTTCCATGAAAAAATAGTCAGTTTTAAATCCATAAAAATTAAGGAAAAAAATCAAAACCGTACTGTATAGAAGATTCCCTCTAAGCATGATGCCCTTTTATTCTATCTGAATCACTAGACCCAAATTCCTTATCAGACTGTGTCTAAATAACCTCAGCTAGATGAGCCATGGAATTGTGCAACAAAACCCTTGAACTGTCAATTGTCTTGAAACGACTTCCCCTTCCACGAATAATTTTATTAAGTTTTTTTGAAATACATGCTCTCTTAATTCTCTCCCACGAATATCATTCTGCTAACTGTGATTTTTCCTTTCCCGAAATCGAAATGATGGCCTCCTCCAACAGAATACCAGCGTTTAGATCTTTGTTCTCCTTAAAAGTAATCGTCGTATACTTTCTGGGCTCAAGACTGCCCTCCGTTTTCGATGTCATAATGTCTATCAATCCTTCTGATGCTATCCTTGAACAAGAGAAATATTCTGAGATATCGCCACTACAACCTGTGGAAATGCTTGAGTCCAAACTAGCAATACCATCGTCCTCAACCCGGCCATTGATTTTAAAAGCTTCTGCAATCGTATAATCATTACTAGGTTCCTCCACAACCCGGCCCGTCAAGGAAGAATCCTTGTTTTCCACTAACCCACTAGACGACCCAATCCTCTTATCTTGTTTATTACCCATCAACAAATTGCTCTCTCTCATACCCTTAGAAGCCCTAGAATACATTGTTCTTGGATCACTTACCAACTTCCTAGACAAAATAGGCCCAACAACTAACCCACTAGCATTATTTTTAAACCTTAAAAGACCTACCAAATTCTTGAAGCCTAATTCATTAAGTGGGTCTCTATTCTGATCTCTACTTTCCAAATGGCCTGAATTGTGATGGAAGACCTCAACCTTTTAATTGCCTCCAGTTAATATTTTCTTCCCCTTTTTACGCCGATTATCCAATACCTCATCTCTATCACCATAGTTGATTCCAACGTTAGCTTCTATACCTGTCAGAGCCTTAAAATGAGACCCCTCATTTTTTTCATAATTCCAGTGCCTATCAATGATGAATCCATCGATTTCCACCATGATTCACAGCTTGTATGTTTCACCATTCTCACCCATTCCATCAACGACCATACTTACAGCTTCCAGTAGCGTTTTAGATAGTGGTGAATTCTTTTCAGGGTTGGGTTTAGAGACCCTAAAAGGATAGGCATCCTTCACATGACCATACATTCCACGATGAAAACATACCGTCGGTAAGAATTCATATTCAACTCTCTGGATTTTTCCATTGATTAAAATTTGTGACACCAAAGATTTATCTAGGTTTACATACACAGCTATACGTGCAAATCTTCTTCTTGCCCTATTACCTGTATTTATATCTAATTTGGGTACCTTGCTAATCATTCCCCCTTTTTCCACCAAAATCTTACGCTTATACATGTAACTTAGCAAACCCGAAAATCTGGTCTATGACATTACCACGCTCGAAAATGTTTATGTTAGATTAAAAGACACTGTCCATGGTTACACTGTCATATATTGACCAGAAATAATCCAAGGTCCTTCTGAGAGAACCTTTTCACAGTCAAGTTTGTTTTAAATTTTGGCCAAGAAGTATCTATTCTCTATATCTATAAGATGGAATGGCAACGAGGGATTCCATAAGCTATAAATTTCATTTTATAATACTGAGTAACCAATGTTATGTCCTAGGAGTTTCAAGATCACAGTACTATCCATATCCCTAATAAGAATTTGATGAATTCTATCTAAGAATTCGATTGAGGGAATACCATTGAAAATGGACTTCTGGATGTCTCCATATAGTAAATCAAAATCCTCAGTCTCTTCTAAACCTTTCCCATCAGTGTTGGATGAATGACTAACTAATTTTTCTTTCCAAGAAATTGTTAGTTCTTCAATCAGATCTACCAACAAATCTCTAATCACGCTCTCATCTTTATCTTTATCCTTAAAGCGAACCTTCTTAGGGATTAAGCCTTCTACAAAACTATCTCCAGACATAGTTTTCACGGAGAGAATTCATTTTACTATCTTACTGTACTGTTTTATTATTTTAATCAAAATTAATTGTAGCAACATATTAAACATATTAAAATACATTCAAAACATGCAATTCATGTTCAAACATTAATTAAACCAAAACTTGCGCATCTCACTAAAATGAGAGTACTGTCTTACTTCATGCATATCATTAAATTGTCAACATAAACTCAAAATATATTCACCAACAAAACCAAAATTACATAAGGTCTCAAAACAAACAACTAAAATTTGGGACTACACCATAGCACTGTTGCTATTGTGAGCTGTCTGTTTTGTGCTATATCATGCATAACCTTTTAGGGTGGCGTGTAAATGTATTTTTGAAACTATTTTGTATAACAATATATTATTTTGTTATATAATGACCCAAAATTCATAGGCATCAGAAAAGTGCAGTATTAGGCCTCCGTCTTAATAAATCGAGTCCGTAAATAATTACTAAGAGTAATTATGAATTTAGTAGTGTTTTTAATTAGGTTTTATTTAGGTTAATTTAGCTTAATTAAGAGAAAATAGGAAAAATGGACTAAATTGAATAAAGTGTAAAAGTTGAATTATAGATTAAAAGAAAGTATAAAGGGCCAAAATGACAATTAAGCCAACCACAAATATGAGGCGGCATATAGGTGATAAGAATCTAAGATTTTTATGTTATTTTCTAATTAACTAATTAATAATTTAGATATAAATATTATGATAAATTAATTTAAAATAATTATATTATAAAATTTTTATATGATAAATAAATTATGATTTTAACAAGTGGATGGTGATAAAAATATACAATTGTAATAATAATATTTATACATTTGTAATATGGTTATTTAATTATTTTGTATTTAAGTAAAAGATATTTATAATACTAATTATTATTATTATTATTACTATTATTAAAATAATATCATATTATCAAATAAATTGAAATATGACAAATGTAGGGTAATGATAAAATACATGTGTAATAAATATATGTGGACAATTGTAAAATACTAATGTATTTTCTTGTAATTTAAGTAAATATTTATTTATTATTTATTATTAAGCTAAAAAGATAATTATTAATTAAATAATTATTTTATAAGATTTTTTGTGTGATAAATAAATTAATAAATAAATTAAAATATGATAAATGTATGATGATGATATAGTACATGTGTAAAAATATGTATTACTAAACTTGTAATATATACATATATTGATTATTAAATAGATATTTATTATGTTATTATATTATATTAATATTAAACAAATAAAGTATAAAATAAAAGGGAAATAAACAAAGAAGGAAGCAAAAACAGAATAAGCCAATTAAGGGTTTAAGGTTTAAAGCTTTGATTGGTAAGCCAATTAAGTCATTTTTACTTAATTTTGATGTTTTAGAAGCTTTAAAACAAAGTTTTGTTGAAATTAACTTGAAGTCTTGGAAGTTCATAGGTTTTTAAGTATGGTTCATGTTGGATAAATTGTTGAATTAGGGATTTAATTGAATGAATTTCAAGTTAGGATTTATAAATGGATTAAATTATAAAAGAAGCTATAAGTTTTATGATTGAGGGATTAAATTGAAAGCAATTTTAAATTAGGGTTTTATTATGAACACTTGATAGTTAGGTTGAATTTGATAAGAATTTGAATAAGAGTGAAGTATGAATTAAGTTAGTAAGTGAATGAGTTAATTAGGACCTAATTGAAAATAAGGTGTAAATTGAATAGAAATTCAATTATTTGTTATAATTAGTGTTGTAATTAATGGTATAATTATTTTAATTTTCATAGCTAGCAAAGAACCCGAAGTACCGGCATCGAAAGGAAAAGGAAAAGTTATCGAGGAGTAATCGAACAAATCCAGGTTTGTATTACTATAATTCAAATTACTTTTTATTAAATATTTTATATAAATTTTATATTTAATAAATGAGTATAAGGTAAGTATTAATATTTGAGTTGAATGGGAATTGGATTGGATGGTGAATGTGTATGTATAATTGAATTGTATATTGACTTGAATGTGAAATTGAAATTGAATAGTGATTTTAAATTTGGTATGAAAGTGAAAATTTAATTGAGAATTGGAATACCCTATTAACTAGTCGGGCTAAGTCGGATATAGTTAGCATGCCATAAGATTTGGAAGAGCACGGGATTTATCAGCTTTGCTGATCAGGCACTTTATGTATCGTATTTCAGGCACCTCGTGTGTCGTATCAGACACCTCGTGTGTCGTTTCAGGCACTTATGTGTCGTATACTGATCAGGTACTATGTACCTTTTTAGGCACAATGTGCCTACTGGTGTGTTTGGGTTAGAATCCGTGTATCCATCAAAGTTCGGGTTTGTTAATAGGGTGATAATCGAAATAAGAAAAATTAAATGAATTTGATCGATTGTACTATTGAAAATGTGAGAAAGTTGAATTGTGGATTGAAATTGAGATTGGAAATGAAAGGCATGAACTTAATGTTCATGTAGTGATTGAAATTGAGACATATGACATGTGAACGAAATTGAAGAATAGCTAAAAAAAAAAAATTATATTGTTATTGTTAATTAATGAAAGTTTAAGAATGAATTGATATATGAGAAATTGGATAATTATATGCTTGATAATTATATTCCATTATTATTATAATTTGAATTATGGTAATACCACTGAGTATGAAGTACTCAGTGTACGGTTGTTTCCATATGCAGGTCAATAGGAGTCCAGAGTTCTGGTCTAGCATCCGAATGATCTCGACTCCTGCACAAAAATTTTGGTGATATTTTCTTCCTTAAATGAAAGTGGTATGTACATAGGTGTTGTAATGGTCACTTTAAAATGTTATATAATTTTGGTTGTAATGAATGATATTTAGTGTTTTGGTACTAAGTTTAATAAAATGGTATGACAAATTTGGTAAGTTTGGGTAATAAACTTGGAAAGAAAAATGAATAACGCTAATTAGTAAAATTTTATGTGATTTTATGAATGTAATTTGATCATATGGTTAAGTCAAAGTTATAGACACAATTTAGGTATATTAAGTGTGCGGATGTATTGGTTGAAAGATTAGTTTTGGATTGTATTCGGTTTGAAAATTGCAGGGAAGGTTAGATGTTTATAAATGGGATATATTGAGTTTTTAAAAAAAATAAAATAAAATTTCTAGAGCACCCGAACAAGTCCCGATTCTCTTCTAACACGTATTTTGGGCCTCGAGGGTCCATTAAAGGGACTTAATGATTTAATTATGCTATGTATGTTTTTTATTTGTGAATTATTCATAAGTGTCCGATATGTTTGGTAATACTTCGTAACCCTGTTCCGATGACGGTTTAGGGTTAGGGGGTATTACATGTTAAGACACTATCTTTTTACGAGAATATTCTTAACTTTCAATGCTTGAATTTAGTTATTATAATTTGTTCATGAACCTATCTATTTGAACTTATTCGCCAAGTGAATTGAACCCTGTTTTAAAACACCAATGATGTACATTGAAACCTTTATAAAGTAATAGTCATCACACGTTTTATACTCATAAATTTGTAAAGTTTTACAAGCTTCCACTAAATGATTTGTTTAAGAGTTAGTCTGATTTTAAGTTATGACACATCATACTTGGATCCAATTATCGGGTCGAGTTTAGTGCGTTACAATTTAATTTTGTCAAACCTTTAACTCCTCAAAGTCTATACAATTATTTGATTAGAGAGAAAACACCTGTTTAGAGTTTCATCTACTTAGTGAAAGTTAGAGATCATAGAATAAAGGTGCGAAAAGAGTTACATTTTCTTGAATAATTGAGTAGATTTTTAAATTGTTCATATATTTAAAAAAAAATTAAGTATTCTAAAATTTATATAATTTTTTTTATGAATTTTATAATTCTAAAATAACTTTAAATTTATATATTTTAAATTTTCAGATAATCACGTCATTATAATATTATCATTTTCACAACACACATTCTAAAAGCGTCACAAGTCCAAGACTTAACAGAGTTAAAAAAATACAAAATTAATTGACAAAAAACATTCTATACTGATATGAGGAAAAAAAAATCCGTACGTATCAATTTAAGAGGTGTGAAGTTCAAGTCCTAGATATGCATTTAAAACAAAAGAAAATAAAGTGGTTTTCCAAAATCTCATCCAAAGAAGAATAAGGAGAAAATGAAAACAAATGTTGTAGCTAAATCTCATTCACCAATTCCTGTAATATTCTTTTTTTGGGCAAATTATAGAATTAGTCATCTAATTATTAGTGTGTTTCTATTTTGGTCTCCTAGCTATGAAAGTTTTCAATTTAATCTCTAATATTTTAAATTATTTCTATTTTAGTCTCTCTCCGTTAAATGGTAAACAAAAGTGATGATGTAATCTTTTTTAACTGGAATAAACACATTTAGTCCTCAATACTTACACATTTTATCAATTTAAACTTAATTCTAACTAATTCAATAAATCCAACCCTTTACATTTACAAATTCTATCAATTTGATCCTAAAACACATGTCATTAAAATCTAATTAAATAAAAAATTTATATTAATATTAAAAATTAATGACATTTATATTTAATGTAATATTAATATAATTTTTAATATTAATTTATAAGTTTTTTATTTAATTAGATTTTAATGACATATGTTTGAGTCTCAAATTGATAGAATTTGGAAATGTGTTATTATACCAGATAGAATTAAAATTAAATTGATAGAATATGTAAGTATTGAAGATTAAATATGTTATTATACCAAATAGAAAAAGGTCACATCATCACTCCTATTTACCATTTAGTAAAGAGAGATTAAAATAGAAATTGTTTGCTATTTAAGGAAGAGTGACTAAAATAAAAACAATCTAAAATATGAATAATTAAAATAGAAATAATCTAAAACATTAATAACATAATTGTAACAATCAGGCTTATAGGGCTAATAGGCTAATCCTTTTTTATTGATTCTTTTTCAAAAAAAGTTCAAACTATAAAGAGGAAACATGTCAAATATCATTTCAAACAAATTACCTACTTGATTCCAAGAAAATATGCTGATATAGTTTATAGCTGCCCTAATTGTTAGCCCACCAAAATTTTGATTGAAGATTTTTCACCACATTTTTGTCCAATTGGAAAGCTTTGACAAGGATATCAGGATTAATAGATGGATTTGGTCCGAACACTGCATTGGCAATTGTAATGACACCAGGATTCTGGCTGCTCAAACCAGCGAAGGCAACGGCCTTGGTTTTTCCCACATTGAACTGGAAGTGAATGAGGCCAATTGGGAAAACAAATACATCTCCAGGGTATAGGACCTTGGTAATGAGACGATTATCGGTGTTGGATGTCACAAAGCCAACATAGAGTGTGCCCTCGACAACGACTAGGATTTCGGTGGCACGAGGGTGAGTGTGAGGGGGGTTTAGGCCACCATTTGGTGCATAGTCAATTCGAACCAATGAGATGCCAAGAGTATTGAGCCCCGGTATTTGAGCAACATTGACGGGAGTCACAGTGGATCCTACCGGATTTGATGTGTTTCTAATAATGTTGAGCCCTGAATAATAGAAGTCTTCTGCTTTGGCAAGCTTTGGATCCTTGCAGAACTTCCCATTAACAAACACTGCATAAATGAAAAGAAGAAAGTTATTTCCATGTAGCATGCCATGGAAAGATTGTCGGTTGTTATATTTGAAACACAAGTTTAAGAACAAGAGACAAAAAACAAAACTTACAACCATCCTTGGGGTCGTTGATGGCTACGCAGAAGTCTTGGAGAGGGCTAGGATCAGATGCGTAGGTTAATGGGAAAGCTAGAGCCAAAAGAGAAAATGCTAGGATGAAATGAGCACTTTTCATTGTGATAAACATAATTTGGAGCTTAAAATTATTTCTGAGTTTGGAAAGGATGAGGAACTCTGCTAGAGAACATGACTATTTATATATTACAATCTTTGAACTAGTCTATGTTTTTTCATTTTCATGGAGCAAATGAAAGTCTTACCAAGTCTACTGCATTATTATTATTATTTTAAAATCTGATGAATTATCAACTACTACCCGGGTCTCTTCACCGGAATCCCACTTCCTATGCTTACATCAGTATCTTTGTCATGGAAGTAGTCAATTCTGTCAATTAAATTATATCTTATGCAGCACTTAATACAACTTGATCCATTCGAAGGTTTACTTTAGCAGGTATACAAGGTTGCTAGCGCACTCCAGGCCATATTATAATGTAATTTAAGTAATGTTAACACGTCCAGGTTGACAACATTTTGCCATTTGGCAGTGTTCAAACATAATCCCTTCATTCAAATACAGAATTTTGCATATTTTACAGTCATTCTTACGATAGGATGCTGGCATGTAAGGATTTTCATGCATGCAAGACTGTATGAACGTATATTTACCTCTATTTTATTGTAACAACGAATTCGAGAAATTGTGTTTCCAGGCCGGCGAATTCGAGAAATTGTGTTTCCAGGCCGGCTTATTAACCACCTTCGGGATCTATTAATTAATTCAAATAAAATAGCAGGATTGAGCTAATAAGTATTTGCAAGAAAGGACCTTAGAAAGATTCAATACTTGTGGTTTTATGAACCGTTCAATCTAAAGATATACATGGACACCCTAATCCGGTTCAAAAACTTAAGCTAGAAAGTGGAAACACCATAATTGTATTTTTTTTTTCTGAAGTCAATAGAGTATTTAGAGAACAAAGAAGACCAGTTCCATTGCAATGTATTTTGCACATAGTGGTTGAAGAATGAGTCATTCACATTTCTTTAGAAAACAGTAATTCATTACAGACTTGGTAAATCTTTCATCTGTTTCCATTTTTAAAAATGGAATAAAGAATGAAAATGATAATGGACCTGCAGTGTGGCTAGAATCTATAAATAGACATGCTTTCAAACTAGATTTCTCACCCCTCATAAACTAACAATTCTTAGAAGAATATAACCGAGCTTAGGTTTGGTACTTACAGCAATGAAAGGTGTTCAATTCCTTGTAGCATTTTTGCTCTTGGCTTTGGCTTCTAAACTTGTCTCAGCTTCAGATCCAAGCCCTCTGCAGGACTTTTGTGTAGCAATTAATGATACTAAAGATGGTGGTGTGTTCTTTAGTTCTTTGTTTTCTTTGAAACTCTATCTTTGCAATATATTTGTTTCGACTCTTAATAATACTTTCTATTTGCATTTACGCAGTTTTTGTTAATGGCAAGTTCTGCAAGGACCCAAAACTTGCCAAAGCAGAAGACTTTTACCTTTCAGGGCTCAACATTCCAGGAAATACATCAAACCAAGTCGGATCAATGGTCACTCCAGCCAATGTTCAACAAATACCAGGACTTAACACTCTTGGCATATCTCTTGTTCGAATTGACTACGCACGTTATGGTGGCCTAAACCCTCCTCACACCCACCCTCGTGCCACTGAAATTCTAGTCGTTGTGGAGGGCACACTTTATGTCGGTTTTGTTACATCGAACATGGATAACCGTCTCTTCACCAAAGTCCTGCACCCTGGAGATGTCTTTGTTTTCCCGGAAGGTCTGGTTCACTTCCAATTCAACATAGGGCATACCAATGCAGTTGCCTTTGCCGCTCTCAGTAGCCAGAACCCGGGGGTTATCACCATTGCAAATGCAGTGTTTGGCTCAGACCCCGCCATCAATCCTGATGTTCTTGCCAAAGCCTTCCAACTGGATAAGAATATCGTTAACCAACTTCAGTCCCGATTCTGGTGGGATAACAACTAGAGGGATATATTTCGAAACTCCATGAACTTATATAGTGGCTAATTGTTTGGATGATGTTTGACTAGTTTCTCTTGCTGAATTTAGTATTGTTTTTAGTTGAAAAATAAAAAGGTTGATTATGTACCCTGGCTTGTCAAAACCTCTCTCTATGTTATTTTGGTCGTACTATACGGAGTCTTGTAATGGAAATTTGTTTCTTCTACTATGGATGTTGGATCTTGGAGTTTGGCTCAACCCCTTCTTCGTGTAATGAAAATTTCATTTGTCGTATGTTTAGCTAACCTTTCACTGTAGTAAACAATAAAGATTCGAAAGAGAAAAGTGAAACAGTGAAAGTACCATGAATACAAAAACCTCCCTCAGAACATCAAGCATTGATCCAACCCGTGTCATGTAACTGTAAGAAACAATAATGACAAAAAGAAAATGAATAAACAACCTAGACATCAAATTTTAATTCACTACAGGAAAATAGAGTTTTAGCGGCGTTTTTAGTGGCATTTGAATAAAAAACACCGCAAAGAATAAACAAAAAGTTGAGCAATAGCGGTGTTTTTGGTACAAACGCCGCTAAAAACAAATCAATAGTGGCGTTTTTGGTCCAAACGCCGCTAAAAACAGAGCAATAGTGGCGTTTTTGTCCAAACGCCGCTAAAAGTTGAGCAATAGTTTCATTTTAGTTTTAGTGGCATTAGCGGCGCTGTTTAGGAAAACGCCGCTAAAAATCGAGCTTTAGCGGCATTTTTCAAAAAGGTGCCGCTAAATCTCTATATTTACCTGCGTTTTTACAAAAAGCGCCACAAAAAAAATTTAATCAAAACGCTGTCATTTTATTTTCCCAAATTCAGAAAACCTAAAGCCCTATTACCCCGAAATCCCATTCTTTTTTTCCCAAATTTATTTGCCCCAAATCCCCTTCCCCAAATCCCTAACATTGACGGTCACCCTATCTCCCGCTTACTCTTTCGCCGGCGGCATTCACTGTTGCGTCGTCCCGTGGGTTTTTCCATCAAGACACTGTCGTCGTTCCGGTCAAGCCACCACCATCATCGTTCCATAGCCACTCTATTTTTGCAGCTTCGAGTTCTTTTCGGTGATTTTCTGTTGGAGCTGTTTGGTCGGTGAGAAAACAGGCTGAAACTATTACATCCTCTGCCTTTGTTTGTGTGTATGTAAATAGCATGAAGTTGGGGATCTGTCGGTTTCTTAGTTTACTTTATCTGATCGTTCGAGTTTCCTTTCTCTATATGTCTCCAATTATCGATATCTGTGGATTTATTTTCTACATGGTTTCGCGGCATTTATCTGTTGTTGCTGGTTTTTTTTATTTAACCATTAAGAGAATCTTTGACTGATTTTGGGGGACTATAATCGTTGAGAAGAAGAACAAAAGAACCAGCACTGTTTAATAAATGTAGAGTTGGAATAGTAGCATTTGCGCTACTGTTTCTTTTTTTTTTTTAAATATAAAACCTTGAATCAAAACAGTTAGGAAATGCTGAAATTTGCTTTTTATTTTGCTCTTCCATAACAGTTAGCAGAACACTTTTTATTAATTTTAATTTATATCGTGTAAATTCTTTTAAGATTATTCCTATAGAAAGTGTCTATAAATAGCTATTTGTTTTAAAATTGTTTCAGTGGTTTATAAACTGTGCAGACTTCCAAAATTTGACATGCATGGTTGCTTATTGTTGTTTTTCTTTTTTGGTGTGTGTTGTCTGTGGCTGTAGGACAAATGGTAATCATAGTTCATAGATGATTTTGATCCAAGCAAGCATTGAGAACTTCTACTTTTGTATTTAGATTGATAATTGAGTTTGCTCTTGTTTAAATTGTTTGTTCTCTTTATCTCTGACTGCCGTCTTGTTAATTTTGTTCCTTTTAAATAGATTTGATATTTTTCCTTGTTATAAGAAAGAAGAAGAAATATGACCTTTTAATGGACATGTGCATGTTCGTGATGTGTTTGTTTGCAGGCTTACATACATCTGTTTGCATGTTTATATTCATATCTCTGCTACTGTGTCATCATACTCATGTTTCAAATGGCATTTGGTCAACATAATCAATTACCAGTATCTTACTTGTCGTAAAATAATCAGTTTAATGTTGTCGTAAATTAAAAACAAAAACTATTTAGGTTTTGATAACTTAAATGAATCAATATCTCTTGGTTTGGTTAAGTTTCATTATATTCATTTGATTTTAATTATAATTATTTGTAATTTTACCTTTTTAATTAAATATTTTATAATAAAAATCTTATATAACTTTTTTTTTTATTTTTTAATAAATTGCTTACTACCCTCAATTTCTAAAGTAAAATGTTTGAAGTATATTTTATAATTTTTTTAATGAAGCAATTTCAGGCTCTAATTAACCTGCTAGTGCATCACTAATGAAGGTATCTCAACTTTGATTAATTACTTGTTTTATATGTTTTCAAGATACTGATGCAATGATCTTGGTTTTCAAATTTCAACATCCTAATAACATGGTTTTACCCAATTTTTTCTGGTTTATCAGGTTTAGGTAAGATCAAAACAAAGACTCTCTTGTACTCACCAAAGCAAGAGGGTAGGTAATGGATATAATCTGCAAGATCTCTCATATTCCCTATTCACTCGCTAGATACTTGTCCTAATAACAGAGACTCTATGCATGATAAATGTTTTTTTTTCTTTGGAACTACTTATTTGTTACCTTTCTGTAAATTGAAAAGTGTTTAAATGCTGTAAATTGAAGTGTTTAAATGTTGCAAATTGAAGTGTTTTAAGTACTGCAAATTGAAGTGTTTAGTTACTGGAAATTGAGATGTTTTATTGCTGTAATTGAGGTGTATAAATGTTGTTAATTGAGATGTTAAAGTGCTGCAAATTGAAGTGTTTAAATGCTGTAAATTGAAGTGTTAAAGTGCTGCAAATTGAAGTGTTTAAATGCTGTAAATTGAAGTGCTTAAATGTTGTAAATTGAAGTGTTTAAGTACTGCAAATTGGTGTTTAGTTGCTAGAAATTGAGATGTTTTATCGCTGTAATTGAGGTGTATAAAAGTTGTTAATTGAGATGTTAAAGTGCAGCAAATTGAATTGTTTAAATGCTGTAAATTGAAGTGTTAAAGTTCTGCAAATTGAAGTGCTAAAGTGCTGCAAATTGAAGTGTTAAATGCTTTAAATTGAAGTGTTTAAATGCTGTAAATTGAAGTGTTTAAGTACTGCAAATTGAAGTGTTTAGTTGTTGCAAATTGATATGTTAAAGTGCAGCAAATTGAAGTGTTTAAATGCTGTAAATTGAAGTGTTAAAGTGCTGCAAATTGAAGTGTTAAATGCTGTAAATTGAAGTGTTTAAATGCTGTAAATTGAAGTGTTTAAATGTTGTTAATTGAGATGTTAAAGTGCGGCAATTTGAAGTGTTTAAATGTTGTAAATTGAAGTGTTAAAGTACTTCAAATTGAAGTGTTAAATGCTGTAAATTGAAGTGTTTAAATGCTGCAAATTGAAGTGTATAAGTGCTGCAAATTGAAGTGTTTAGTTGCTGGAAATTGAGATGTTTTATCGCTGTAATTGAGGTGTATAAATGTTGTTATTTGAGATGTTAAAGTGCTGCAAATTGAAGTGTTTAAATGCTGTAAATTGAAATTAAAGTGTTACAAATTGAATTGTTTAGTTGCTGAAATTTAGTTTATATGCCATGTGATGATTGTGTTTTAGAATTTAACTTATTTTAGCTCCTTACATTCTTACAGGATTCACATTCAAAGAGCAAGAAACATCGCAACAACTCATTGGGATCGAGCAGTTAGAGTTCAGAATCAAGCGACACACGAGCTATATTTGGAGCTTAGACTGTCACTGTAATCAATAAATTTTTTTTGCCACTTTAAATGCATGCTCATGGAACTGCATTTTATGCTTTCCAAGAATTGTAAGTTCAAATAAGGTGTTGATCTTGCAATTCATACTTACAACTTGAGCAAGTTGATATGAACTAGTTTGAATTTTTTTTTTAAAATTTCAAAGGAATCTTATGTAATCAAAGGCAATTTGACTTGCTGCATGAGATATAGTGAAAAACACTGATCTTCTTGTTCATGAATTTCTATTTTAATACGTCTTCAAATTAAATTATTCATTTCTAAACTGGTGGAATCCCACTTCTGTTGCATTTTCTAACCAAAGAATGGAGTGATGTATTAATAACAACATTTCTAAACGATTTGCTTAAGCAGGTGTTTGTAGAAAAAAGCAATGCTAAAAGTTATAACTTTTAGCGGCGTTTGTGCCAGAAGCGACGCTATAGGTCGAGACTTTTAGCGGCGTTTTTTTTACAAGCTCTATTAAAAGTCATGACATTTAGCGGCACTTTTATTAAAAACACTACTAAAAGTACTTTTATCGGCTTTTTTCATACAAAGCAACGTTTGCTTTAGCGGCGTTTTTTGCGGCGCTTAAAAGCACCACTAAAGGCTTAAAAAAACACCGATAAAAGTTTATTTTGCTGTAGTGATTCTCATTATACCATACACACTCACATATAACAGGTGCGTATATATGTATACATAACAAGCCAAATCTGAGTGGCAGAAGTAGTGCAGAACAGCAAGAAACAACCTTCCATGGTTAACATTACTCATAATTTACCAAAGAGATTAAGGTCATAGAAACAGGACTTGACAATTTAAGCTTCCAAGATAATAGATGTAAAGAGCAAATTGCAAAAGGCAAGTTGGAAGCAATCCAACTTAAACATAAAGATCACTTAAGAAAATTAAAATAGAAATAAATTATTTAATAAATAACTACTTCAGGTTTTAGATACTAGCATTCTTAAGATTTTAGAAATACTAATTATTTGTTCCATATAACAAATGATTTAACTAAATTCCATATTTATGGATGTAAGTAGAAAGCAATCCGCCTACTAAGTTCGGAATATTCAACAAATTAGCAACATTTGCCAGAAATTGCATCGATGCAACCACATTTGATGCCAAACTCTCTTGCGCTAATCCTACCTTCTTCAATATCTCTCTGATTTGTGCAGATATAAAGAAAATTCAAGAATAATATAAAAATACATAGTACCCACAACAATTTTTTTCGATTTTCAATGACATCAACCCTAAATCTACTTAAATGGTTCCAAAACGTAACATTGTTTGGGGGCTGAGATAGTGAAAGGAAACTATAAAACGGGTTTTTGTAAATTTTCATTAAATTCTTGTTGTACTTTGATTTGATCCATGAATATAAATAGTCACTCAATTATGAAAAGTTACAAAATAATCATCTAATTATTCTTTTTTTTTCCTTTTTTATTTACCTTCCATTAAAATAATGACATCACAGCTTTTAAAATTTGCATAATAAAAAATATAGCCCTTAAAGTTTACATATTATGTCAATTTAGTCTTAAATCTTAAAAAATTAGTCATTAATACTTACAAATTACCTAATTGATGTTGACAAGTAAAATTTTAAATTATGTAGATATATAATTACATCGAATTTAAAACAAACTCCAATAGAACACAATGTTTGGATCTAGTACTCTTAGTATAGTTTTTTGTCATATACACAAGTAATTTTTAGAACAGATTGGTTTAATAAAATTTTTATTATTCACATTAATATCGTTTTTATTTTTCCTTTATGGTTTTTGCACACAAAGCAAAATGAACAAACAAATATTGACTCACTGATTACATAACACTTAATTAATATTAAGTTACGTTATGTGGTTGGATCATAAGCGAGAAGACAACTTATATTAGTAGGTCATCTAAATGGTTAATGGTCTGATGAACCAAAAATGAGTAAATAAATTCAAGAACTATTACATTGTCTATCAAGTCCAAATGGGAAGATACCTTATCTTGGATATCGAAGCGAATGACTCCCAAAAGATAGAAACATAAATGTGATTGTTTGGACTGACAATACTTTGGACATGACCCAAGATGAATAAATCCTAAATCCGTTTATGGATTTATTCGCTTGTGACGTTCATAGTGAGGCTAACCTTAATCTTAAGTAAGTGATCGACTATATGTGCGTGACTTATATATTTTGATGTGTTTATAGCCTAAGTTCAATTTGTAATAGAGTTGAAAGTTGATATGTGGGGTATACAAATTTTGCATGACACGACTTCATTCACAATAGTAAAATTCATAACTTGACAAATGGTAAGTGGTATCTTGTTATTAACATTACATGATAGATGGAAAAGTAAGGTTGCCATGAGTCATTTGTCTAGGACGAATGATGTAATTATTGGTTGTTAATAATTAATTTTTACATGAAAGAATATCTAATGGTTACCATGAGATAAAATAGAACCATATTGGATGAATAGATTTAACTTAAAAAAATTAAGGATATCCTATAAGAGTAACACAAATGTGGCAAAGCCATTGGATGAACACTTAATAAGTTGCTTTTGTAATGATATATAATAGGGAGAGCTCAATCATGATACTTTAGTGGAATAACTCTATGACTAAGGGTGGGTTTTGGATGGGCGGTGGGGTGCGGTGTGATGCGATGCGTTTAGCTTATTTTTTATCTTGCACTATATCATTATAGTATCTAATCTCACCGTCATCATTGTTTTTACACTAACCCAGCTAAATGCATCGCCCATCCAAACTCACTCTAAATAATGTTATAATTAATAGATGAAGAATTAGAAATTAATTAGAAATTATTTGATCCCTAATATTAGAATTAAGTGACCCGAATCCTTATTTAAATAAAATATAGTGGTAAAATAAAATAAAAGTAAAATCATATAGAAGTACACTTCTTTTATTTTATTCTAGAATAAGGGTTTTAAACCTTATTAACTCTATCTATTTGATATTGATTAGAATAAGGTGTTTCAATATTACTACACTCCTATTAGAATATGGTTTTACAAGCCTATAAATAGAAATAATATACTCATTTTGTATTCATTTGAATTCGACATAGTGAATTTTCTTCTTCTCTGCCCGTGGTTTTTTTTCTCGAAAGGGTTTCCACTTAAAAATCTGTGGGTTCTTTATTTTTTTCTCTTTTCTTTACGATATATTATCATTATCGACATTCTATTTTTACAAACTGGTATTAGAGCTTCTGAGTTGTTCATCTCAATCACGGTAATGGCGTCTTTGAAGTATGAAATTTGGCTATTGGATTGCAACACCAGATTTGCATTGTGACAAATAAAGATGTAGGCAGTTCTTACATAGATGGACTTAGAGGAAGCCCTGCTAGGGGTAGATAAGATGCCTTTGACATTGACAGAGGAAGAAAAGAAGCGCAAGGATCGAAAGGCGTTAACACAGTTACATCTGTATTTGTCTAACAAATTTTGCAGGATGTGATGAAGGAGAAGACCGCCGCTAGATTATGGAAGAGACTGGAACAAATATGTATGTCAAAAACTCTAACCAGCAAGTTGCATATGAAGCAGCGTTTTTATGCGCATCGTTTGGAGGAAGGAGCGTCTGTGCACGAACACTTAACAGTGTTTAAAGAAATTCTCTCAAACTTGGAAACCATGGAAGTTCAATATGATAAGGAAGATCTAGGGTTGATTTTACTTTGTTCGTTGCCCTCGTCTTATTCAACCTTTGGAGACACGATTTTATATAGCCTCGAGTCTCTTATAGTTGATGATGTTTATGATTCTTTAACCTCGTATTGTAAGATGAAGCATCTTATGGTTAAAACCGATTCTCAGGGAAAAGATCTCATTATTCGTGAGAGACAAGATCGGAATGCTGATGATGATCGTGGAAGGACAGAGGAACGAAATACTCACGGTAAATTTAAGGGTAGATCGAAGTCTTCAAACAAAAGTAAAACTTTTAACTTCTGCAAGAAGAAAGGTCACATTAAATCTGAGTGCTATAAGCTATAAAACAAGGTTAAAAGGGAGGTTGCGAATAAAAAAGGAAAACAACTAAAAAATTTTAGTGAAGTTGATGTTGTAAAAGACTACCACAATGGTGAATTTCTAGTCGCTTCTGTCAACAATTTTAAAGTGAGTAAGGAGTGGATCATTGATTCAGGTTGCACCTTCCACATGAGTCCAAATCGAGATTGGTTTACAACTTACGAAACAGTGTCTGAAGGCGTTAATTTGATGGGAAATAATGCTTCATGTAAAATCGTAGTTGTTGGAATAATTGAAGTTAAGATGTTCGATGGAGTTGTTAAAACACTTAGTGATGTACGGCATGTTTTAGAATTGAAGAGAAATTTAATTTCGTTGAGTAATCTTGATTCAAAAGGGTACAAATACATAGTTCAAAGTGGGGTTTTGAAGATTTCCAAAGGTTCCCTCGTTGTAATGAAAGGGAAAATAAAGACTGCCAAGTTATATATTCTGGAAGGTTTTACTGTTACTGGTGATGCAACTGTTGTTTCCTCTTCCTTGTTAGATAATGATATTACTAAACTTTGGCATATGCACCTAGGGCATATGGGTGAGAATGACATGACAGAATTAAGCAAAAAAGGACTTCTTGATGGGTAAGGAATTTGCAAACTGAAATTCTGTAAGCATTGCATTTTTGGGAAGCAAAAGAGAGTTCGATTCACTAGAGGAATCTATAACACGAAGGAAACATTGGAGTATATTCATTCTGATCTGTGGGGGCCATCCAGAGTACCTTTGAGAGATGGAACTAATTATATGCTAACTTTTATTGATGATTTTTCTAGAAAAGTTTGGGTGTTCTTCCTGAAGCAGAAAAGTGATGTGTTTTTCGCATTTAAGTTTTGGAAAACTATGATTGAAAAATAGAAGGGAAAACAAATAAAATACCTCTGCACAGACAATGGTTTAGATTTCTGTTCTGATGAGTTTAATAAACTGTGGAAGTTAGAAGGGATCGTGAGACACTTGACAGTTCGTCATACTCCACAGCAAAACGGTGTTACAGAATGTATGAACAAAACGATCATAGAGAAGGTTTAATGTATGTTGTTAAATGCAAATTTACCAAAGTCATTTTAGACTGAAGCAGCTTCTACTGCATGTTTTTTGATCAACCGATCTTCATTCATTGCCTTTGAGAAAAAGACTCCACAAGATGTATGGTCTGTAATCCTGTTGACTATTCTGATTTAAAGATCTTTGGGTATCTTGCGTATGCTAATGTTGATAATGAAAAATTGGAACCGAGATCCATTAACTGTGTTTTTCTTGGTTATAAAGCTGGTGTAAAATGGTATAAGTTATGGTGTCCTGAAAATAAAAAAAGTTATGATTAGTAGATATGTTGTTTTTGATGAAATTGCTATGCTACCTAACTTATCTCTTAAAAACTCTTCCAATAAAAAAAAATTAAAAGTAGGTGGAGTATCAGACTAATCCAGAATCTACAACAGAGTCGACTCCTCAAGTCAGTACAAAAATTCAGAATAAGTTGTTTCTTCACCACAATACTCTATCGCCAAAAACAGAACTAGAAGAGAAATTAAACCTCTAAAGAAGTATGCCGAGGTTGATCTAGTTGCTTATGCTTTAAATGTGGCTGAATATATAGATGCAAACCAAGAGCTATCTAATTATTCTAAGGCGGTTAGCTGTGAAGACTTAGAAAAATGGATGTTTGTTATGTAAGAAGAGATGAAATCACTCTACAAAAATAAAACATGGGATTTTGTGAAACTTCCTAAAGGTAAAAAGGTTGTTCGTTGTAAATGAGTATTTAAAAAGAAAGAAGGGACTTTAGGAGTTGAAGAACCCAGATATAAAGTAAGGCTTGTTGCAAAGGGTTACAGTCAAATTCCAAGAGTGGACTTAACAGATGTGTTCTCCCCAGTTGTGAAGCATAATTTGATTCGAGCTTTGCTTGGTATTATGGCCATGCATGATTTGAAGCTTGACCAATTAGATGTAAAAACTGTATTTTTGCATGGAAAACTTGATAAGGATATTTACATGCAATAACTAGAGGGTTTTACAGTCTCAAAAAAAGAGGACTCTATTTGTTTGCTGAAAAAGTCCTTTTACGATTTAAAACAGTCACGAAGACAGTGGTACAAGAGGTTTGATTCATTTATGACTTCTCATGATTTCAAAAGAAGTACCTTTAACAGTTGTGTTTACTTTAAGAAAAATAGTGATGGTTTTTTTTGTGTATCTACTCCTTTATGTTGATGATATGTTGATAGCAGCGAAAGATAAAGGAGAGATAAGAAATGTCAAAGCCCAACTAAGTGAAGAATTTGAGATGAAAGATTTGGTACCGGTAAAAAAGATACTTGGTATGGAAATTCTCAGAGATAGAAAAGCAAGTAAATTGTACCTAAGTCAGAAGGGGTACATTGAGAAAGTTCTTTGCAGGTTCAATATACAGAGTGCTAAGCCTATTAGTACTCCTTTAGCAGCCCATTTCAAACTTTCATCGGCTTTGTCTCCACAATCAAATGATGAGATTGAGTACATGTCTCATGTTTCATACTCTAGTGTAGTGGGATCTCTCATGTATGTTATGGTTTGTTTACGTCTAGATTTATCATATGCAATCAATGCAGTTAGCAGATATATGACGAATCCCGGTAAAGAACATTGGAAAGCAGTTCAGTGGATTTTAAGATACTTACATGATACTACTGCTGTTTGCTTACCGTTTGGAAGAACTAGAGATGGGTATGTTAATGCTAATTTTGCTGGAGACCTTGATAGAAGAAGATCTCTCACAGGTTATGTCTTTACAATCAGAGGTTGTGTAATCAGTTGGAAAGCCACTTTGCAAACTACAATCGCTTTGTCTACTACTGAAGCTGAATACTGGCGATTATTGAGGCTTGTAAAGAAGCTATTTGGTTGAAGGGACTCTTTAGTGAACTCAATGAAGACCTTTAAATCAACACAGTATTTTGTGATAGTCAAAGTGACATCTTCCTTACAAAAGATCAAATGTTTCATGAGAGAACAAAACATATTGATGTTCAGTATCATTTTGTTTGTGATATTATTGCCCGTGGTGATTTATTGTGAGCAAAATTAGTACTCATGAAAATCCTACAGATATGATGACTAAGTTACTTCTTATAACCAAATTTGAGTAATGCTAAGACTTGGTTGGTGTTCATTGTTAAATTTAAACCCTTAAGGGTTTTTATGGAAGAGGTGAAGAACTTGTTCATTGAGAGCTGGCGATGAAGAACTTGTTCGTTGAGAATTCGTGTCAAGGTGGAGATTGTTAGAATTAAGTGACCCGAATCCTTATTTAAATAAAATACAGTGGAAAAATAAAATAAAAGTAAAATCCATATAGAACTACACTTCTTTTATTTTATTCTAGAATAAGGTTTTTAAACCTTATTAAATTCTATCTATTTGATATTAATTAGAATAAGGTGTTTCAATATTACTACACTCCTACTAGAATATGGTTTTACAAGCCTATAAATAGACATAGTCTACTCCTCTTGTATTCATTCGAATTCAATAAAGTGGATTTTCTTCTCCTTTGCCCGTGGTTTTTTTCCTCCGAAAGGGTTTCCACGTAAAAATTTGTAGGTTCTTTATTTTTTTTCTTTCTCTTTTCTTTGCGATATATTGTCATTACCGGCATTCTATTTTTACACCTCATTATATATCTAATTTGTCCCTTTACTAGCTTAGTACAACCCTTGACGATTTCATTTGAACCAATGTGATGGTTAATTAAAAACCACGAATTAGAGAAATAGACCACATGTATCACTATACACAGTAAATGTGTTTTCTCGCTATAAACAAGAGATGACTTAGATATTAGATTAATTTATTCAAATTATTACTTAATTGATTACAATTAAATAATTGACGTTCGAAATGGAAATTGAATTAATTAGCCATCACAATTTTGTTGAACAATAATATTAAATTTATTTACTCATAAATTCTAGAATGATAAAGTTGTCATGACTTTAACCCAATTAAAATTGGGTTGAGAAAATAATTTAATTAAATTTATTTTAATTAATTAAATAAATAATATTTTTAAAATAAAAAACAAGTTATTGAATTGGTTAAATTATATGTGCTGATTTATAAACCAAATAACACCTATAAATGTAGCCAATACAAGAAAAAAGGCCTGATAAGCTTATCATACATGGGATGGGCATCACATAAGGATCCCAATGGGGGTGTCCCTTGCCTACCTTTGTTATCCGCAACACATAAAGATCCCAAAGGGGAGTGTCCCTTGCCTACCTTTGTTATCCCTGTCAAAATAATTCAACTAAGATCTTAGTGATGTTCTTTGTAAATAGAGATCATAGGTTGGTTAAATTAGACGATACTAAGCATTAATACTCTATCAAATTTCAATGAAATTTATTCTTCAAATAAATTTTAAATTTGAAAGAGTGATTTTTTTTAAATTTCTAGCTCATATCAATAAAATTTTCATTGTACTCATGATTCGTGAATTAAATCTACACTTTAAGCAAATCAAAGTTTAAGAATAATAGAGAAGATCGTTTTAGTAAAAAGTTGAAAAACGATCTAGATTGATACGAATTTGGTAAAAAAATTTACTGTTACAAATAATACTAAAAAAGCTTAAACGTGAAAAAGCCCGAAGTCAACTTGCGGGAATCCTCTGATGACTTGTCTTAATTATATTAATACATTTGAAAATAATGAATAGGTGGTTAAATGATGACCGCCGCCTTTTATATCTTCTTGTGGACTTTTCTCAGGGGTTGGGCAAGGCCAAGAAAGGCATGAGATATGACATCAAAGCACAGTTACCTTATCTCTCATCAGTGAGGCCTCAAGTCAATGGATTCTCCTGCAAACAATGTTGCCAATTTATTGAAATTGATCACATCATATTTTCTGGCAGGCCAATTCACTAAACTCATCCTTGCCCATTCCAATTTTTCTCTTACTCAAAATCCAAGACAATACATATATATAGGAGTTACATTTATAAAGTAATGATTTAGGAGAGAGTATGCTCCTGACTGTTGTCTGATACGGTAAAACCAAAGCTAAAGCTAAGCTATTCCTTCAAATGACCGAAAGAAGTTGTAATTAGGAGAAAGAGGTGAATACTAATCAAAATAAAATTATTTTAATATTTTGTAACTACTAACATGAATTATTTTATTATTTTAATATTCATTTTTATATAATATTTTGTCCTTTAATTTTTTATGTTGTTACATTATTTAAAAAAAATTATGTTAGTAATTTTTATACATGTTACGATATTCCTTTGTATATATATAAGCATCTTTACTTGGATTAGAAAGAAAGAGTTTGCCTTGAAATGGTGTTGCCCCAACGTGTTGAAGTCGATATTTGACACTTTAATTCAAAGGGCGAGTGAATAAGGAATCAACATGGTAGAAGGACAATGACTCACTATGCTCAAAGTTGAACCATTAGAGTTGCTTAGTTGATAAAATTGTTTGGTATTTATTAGCTTCTTTATTTCAAGTTTGCTTTTTAATTTTTGTAATTCTTTGTAAAGAATGTTAGCTATGATTTTCATTGTTTTTCTATTATAAGAGAACGCGCATGGATGAAAGATTATACATCGATATTCTTTGGATTTGTGACAAATTTTTACAAGAAATTAAGCTAAGATATGAAAACTCATGTTATCAAGATTATGTTTCTTGGTGTTGTATTTTGATCTATTTATATAAGATGTTGCATAAATATATTATCAATAGGATAACGAATCAAATAATATTTTTATCACTTATATCTGTCCATGTCCTCTTTGGTTATTTGTAATAAATGGGGTGGTATTTAATTATTAGTTACATTTTAATTTTTAATAATTATATTTTACAGTTTTAATGAATTAATTGAACTTTAAAATGTTCTTTTCATAGCGAATTGGATGACTTTTAATTTATAATTAATTAGTTATACTTAGTTTTTTTATCAATTACTTTCTTGTCTTTAAATTCTGTTTTTGTATGTTATAAATTTTTTATATTTTTTTTAATGTTACCATTATAGAAGCTTTAACTATTGTGCAAGTTTGTAGAGGGTAATTCTCAATAAATAGTATAATTGGTGGCTCAAGAGAATAGACCTTGAAAATATATAGGGAAGATAAATGTGACAAATGAAAAAAATATTTTAAATATTAATTTGAAAATCAAGATATAATTTAGAGGTTAATTTGTAAATAAACTAAAATTGTATTACTAAAATCTATCTTAAACAATCTAACTACAAAATATTACTATAAACATTAAAGAGTTATAAATTACATCAACTTATAATTTTTCGTACAAATAGATTAAACAGAATTGGTATATACAAAAAAAAGATGAAAATTTTCATGTATTCTTAAAGATTCGGCATTCAAATTTTAGTTGTGTCGAGAAAAGTTAATATTGAAATCTTGAGTGTTAAGTTTAGATCTCATTGCGCATAAAATATATATTAATTCTCTGAATTTATTTTGGTTAGTTAATTTAAGTTAAATTATTAAAATTTACTGTTATTTTCTTATAAAAATGTTTGAATATATAATCAAACCATGCAAAGGGGATAATATTCCTAGTAAATTATAATTTTTAATGCATCAAAAATTATCAAATGAATTCTTAATTATATATTGAATATACAAAAAAATAGCTTAATTAATCTTAAAAACTTAAGTTAATTGTAGTCATCATTGAATTAATTATTACATTATTCCTAAGATTTTCATTATATTCAATTAAAGAAAACATTAGATGGCCTTAGAGTTGAATGTCTTACATGAATTGCAAAAGTTGACAAATAGACGGCCTAGAGTCGCGGTGCAAGTTAAGATACAAAAAAAGACAAAACCTTCAATTTCTCCGTGATGTTTGCTTGGTGGGTGGTCCTCTCCACCTTCTTTACTACATTTTCTTTTCTGTAATTCATGTAATTTCATTATTATTTTAGACACAACTATCATATTTATAGAATTATCCTCAAAGAAGAAAAAGTTAAATTAGCATAATTCAAAAGGAAATTAGAAATATATTACTTTTATCAAGTTATTGAAATTTGCATTCTAATCTGCTATCATCAGATCAATTTGATAACAAAATTTAGTCAATTAAAAAATTACTGTCAAAAGCTCTAAAAAACCTACTACATCAATGATATAGAAAAAGTCAATTATCAGATAATTTATCTTTCTCGTCATCATCTCAAAATCTAATTTTACAAGTAGTCCTGGAAATAGTTTTCGATAGGTCTTTACTTGATAAATTTGATATATACGCAACCGGAAAAAAATGAAGTTTGGGATTTTATTGTTGGGTTCAAGTGTTGAAGGTTGTCTCCATGTATAATTATTATACCTATACAAATCCAAAAGTAGTCTTGATTTACTGTAAACAACTGCAGCAGCATGAACGGGAAACGAGTCTGTTAAACAAGCACAGTACTGTAATGCCTGAATTCAATTTCCGATAGTCTACGAGTACAATTAGACAAAAATGATATCATGGATGTGCTAATCATGTGGGCTGGTGTACACATGGAAAACTTTTTGTTTTTCTCTACTTGATTAATTATTCTTCATTTTTTTTATTTATATAAAAAGATTCTATTTCAGCTCGTTAACTCCGTAAATTACGCTGTTCTGAAACGAGGAATGGAGATGTTTCCATAAGCATTCCCATTTCTTCAATTAATGCAACGAGAATATGTCTGTGGGGAGTAAGACCGAAAACAAGATTAATGTTATCCAGACATGATAATGTCTTGTGTGTTCAGATAATCTGACCAAAAGAAAATCAATCATAGAACTGGCAAGAAACTTCTGATCTATAATCAATACTACATACTGTCCCATGCTTGCACTGCATGCACATGTCAGTTTTGTTTTTTTAATATATGGATTCTGAAGACAATGTTCAAAGATCTGAAAGAGGGGCTCCTATATTATTATGCTTTGTGAGAATTTAGACCGGAGACAAGTTTTGGTGAAGCTGTAGCAAATTAAGTTTATTATTAGAATAATGAGGAGAAACAAGGAACCTTCCTAGGAACCCAAGTTAATGCTTTGATTTGATGTGATCGAATATGAAAAAAGTAGCTGCACTCTGAGGCCAGGAGATTTGAATGTGCAACTCACGACATTTGTTACAGTGGGATGTGGAATCCGGCCATGGACCCATCTGATTTGTTAGGACCTAATCAAATTTACGGATGTGATGTGGGTTTGTTTGTTCATTTCCAAAGCTTGGAAACCGGTTTCCAAGGTTGCACGGATTTTATTATTATTATTTTAATTGAGTAAAAAAGCCTAAGGAAAGGAAAGAGAGTGAGAGATGAATATAATGGACACATGAGGAGACTAAAGATGAGAATTCCAAAAGACGGCGAATTGCATGGAAAAGCATGCGACATCCTGTATATGGAAAGCATGTCGTTGTTTTGTCAATTACATGGGAGTGTCGTCAGAGTCAACTCAAATCTGGGAGAAGATAACATTTGTTTGAATTGAATTATTTGTTGCATGTGGATAAAATAGCATCCAAACAACTTTCTCAAAAAAATTTAATGGACCGCAAGTGTGAAATCAAAATTGGATAGGAAATGGTCACTCTTACTACCAAGATTGATTATTTGCCCCTACTTTCTGCAATTATTGACTACAAACATATAAAGGTTGTATGTTAGTTTGTGAGGCAAAAATAATTAAATTAAATTAGTAAATTATGTATAGTTAGGTGATTGGGTTTTGGTTTGGATTGGTAAATCGTGGCGGTGCTTTCGGTTCACACCATGTCACGGGTATCAAACACAATCTTGAAGCTGTATCCCCAAGGGTACAACAGACATTTGGCTGCACCATCTAAACGTGATAAAAGTAAAGCCTGTAATAAAGAACCGCATTACATTCCATTATTTAAGTTCTGTCTCAACTCCACCATCTTCACCATTTTTCTCACTTTTTTCCCTTTTGGTTTCACCCTCACTGACCAATGGGACAAAAATCGAGAAACAACCGTCTCTTTCACTCCTCCATTATTCTTCTCCTAGTTTCTCTCTCCGCCGCTTTATCCTCTCCTTTCCAGCTCCAAACCCTACTCCCCCGCCCACTCCCTTCAGCGCCCACCCTCTCATGGCACAACTCCGAACCCGAATCTAATTCCCTTCAAGAAACCTCCCAGCTCGACCCTCTTAGTTCCAACACCACATTGGAAGTGCAGCTGGAATTGCACCATGTAGACGCTTTATCTTCGGAAGATACTCCGGAGCTACTCTTCGACTTACGACTCCAACGGGACGCGCTGCGGTCTGGAACTATATACTCTCTTGTCTCCAAAGCTGTTGCGCGGAACCCTCCACGCACCGCCGGTAGGCGTTCTGGGTTCAGTAGTTCTATTATTTCTGGACTTGCTCAAGGTAGTGGAGAGTACTTCACGCGCCTAGGTGTGGGTACTCCAGCGAGGAATCTTTATATGGTGCTTGACACGGGTAGCGACGTGGTTTGGGTCCAGTGTTCACCTTGCAAGAGTTGCTACTCTCAATCCGACCCAATTTTTGACCCGACTAAATCAACTTCTTTCTCCGGTATTCCTTGTGGATCCCCACTTTGTCGTAGCTTAGATTCATCGGGATGTAATCAACGCCGGATGTGTCTTTATCAAGTATCCTACGGCGACGGTTCTGTTACTTTCGGCGACTTCTCCACTGAAACACTGACGTTTAGAAGAACCTCGGTGGGACGCGTGGCACTCGGTTGCGGTCACGACAATGAAGGCTTGTTTGTTGGTGCGGCAGGTTTATTAGGTCTTGGTAGAGGGAGATTATCGTTCCCCTCCCAAACTGGTAGCCGGTTCAACCGGAAGTTCTCTTACTGTTTGGTCGACCGGTCGGCTTCGTCTAAACCATCCTCCCTGGTTTTCGGTGACGCTGCCATTCCCCGAGGCGCTCTGTTCACTCCCTTACTAACAAACCCAAAGCTCGACACTTTCTACTACGTTGAACTGCTCGGGATCAGCGTCGGTGGTACACGGGTCCCCAAGATCTCACCTTCCTTGTTCAAAATGGATCAAGAAGGTAACGGAGGGGTCATTATCGACTCAGGCACGTCCGTAACTCGCTTGACTCAACCCGCTTACACGGCAATGAGGGATGCATTCCGTCTCGGAGCTACGAATATGAAGCGGGCGCCTGATTTCTCTTTATTTGACACGTGCTTTGACTTGTCAGGGCAGACTTCCGTTAAGGTACCTACGCTGGTGTTGCATTTTAGAGGAGCTGACTTGTCATTGCCGGCGACCAACTATTTGATCCCGGTAGATAGCAGCGGGACTTTTTGCTTTGCTTTCGCGGGTACAATGAACGGCTTGTCCATCATTGGAAATATCCAGCAACAAGGTTTCCGGGTTGCATATGATTTAGCGGGTTCTCGTGTCGGGTTTTCTCCCCGTGGATGCGCCTAAAAATGGCGGTGCTTTTTAATTTTTATATTAAGGGACAAAGCTCTATCCCTATCTCTATTTTATTTTCCTTGGATATTTTTGGGGGAGGGTAAGAAAGGAAGGAACATAATGTTTTCATAGATAAGAATGTAAGGGAAAGATGATGATCACGAAAGGCGGGTTGCTGGTTAGAAGTAGAGAATGTCGTTCGGCGGGTTTTCAGTTTTCACGTGCTGTCCGTTGTACTTTTGAAACAAAAGAAATGGCATGTCCAAGAAAGTATATATATATTTTTAATTTTTAATTTAATAAAATAATATATTAAGATTTTGTTGATGAACATTGTTAAGATAAGGATGATTGTCGTACCAAGGCAATATTTTATTTATCTAATATATTAACTTAATTGCAATTTGTTGCATAACCAACAATTATTTTGTTTCTCATTATTTAATTGCAATTTGTTAAAATTATGGCGATGGAAAGATGGTTCATTCTCCTATGAGCATTGATCTTGGAAGATTAGGTCGTCATAAAAGGGGCAAAAGCTGGAAGTATAAAGAGAAATTGGGACAAGTGGAGGGTGCTGTGGAACCATAATAATTAATCCAACGATGGGGTTGGCACACATATCAAAGGGGTGGTTTTAGTTTTGGACACAGCAAAGGCATTTTGCCATAAAAGAGTCAATTAAATTGCAATAAAGATATTATTTTTCTTGGGACTAATTTTTAACCATAAAATCGAGTAAAATAGTTAATTGAATTCCCATTTGTTGTGGGGCCCTCACTCTTAAATTCTACAAATTTGCACGCAAATCGATCGAAGGGTGGTGGTGAGTCACACCAAAGCTTTAGAGTTTAATTTCCGAAAGTCAGAGTCAGTGGCATGTGCAAAATAATGTAGGAACAATGATTTGGTTTAATTTAATTTGAGATGATAAGTCACGGCATCGAATTTGTTAATTAGCAGCACATGGTTCAAAGTTAAAAAAGGTAGAGAAAATAAAGCAAAAGTTTCAATTTCTTAAGGATGTCATGTTGGCACGATCGGTGTCTTCCCCCCACCATTTTTGGTTTTCCTTCATTATCAACTACCTTCCCGGCTTCCCCCATCTTTTCATTGTCTAACACACTTTTGACATTTGGATGTATGCATATTTAGTTTTGCTCTGCAAATGACAAATTTCACTTTACCTCCACTTTCATGAACTACAAATGAAAATTTTCCAATGAAGATTCCATGTTGACATCAAACTATACAAAAAGAAAATATTTAAATTAAGATATATTTATTAATTCATATCATCCACACGAAAAATAAAATAAAATCGATTTTTAAGTATGATGCATAAATACAATTTATATTTAAAACTCTAGTTGGGGTGGGACTTTCATTTTCCAAACAGTGTCCCACTCTGATCTAAAACCTCCACCACATCCTTGATGTATTACAGGTTTCCCCTCAGCTAGTGCATAGGCACTAGATTCATCCCATTCTTCTTCACCATTATTGAGTGGTCCTTGGATAAGGCGTCTAGTTGCATCTTCCTCAGGATTTGATCGACTCACCGTTTCTAACCACCCATCTCTGCCCTTGTTTTAATAGCCTAGTGCCTATCGCTTTCTTTCTATATTGTGCCACCCTAATTTCACCCTGAAAGCATTATGTTTAGACTTAGAGTCTTTGATCCCCAAGTCTACCACCGTACTTTTCTGTTTTGGCCGTCTTCCAATTAATGAGGTCTAGTTTCGAGTTATACGCCTTGTATTGTAGGCGAAAGCAAGTTAGCTTTCTAACCACTAAGTTCAGTTCTCACTTTTGTCCACAATCAAATTGTAGTTTGGCTTTGTTACCCTCTTTGTGTCAATGGGAAACCCAAGATCCCTCTCTAAACCCTCAAACTCTCAATGCAAAGGGCGTTGCAAATAGTATAATAATACATCACAATGTTTACTTTTCTTTGGGATTAAGACAAAGGCATATATGTTTGGTTTCATGAAGGTGAATTCTATGTTTGTTAGTTTGTTAGCTATGAATTGCCTAGTGCATTAGTTTTAGTTCATCAAAGAACTGAACTGATCATAAATATGTTTGAAAGTTGTCCTCTTAGTTTTTCTCCATTTGATATTGCATGTAGTCTAGTCCCCAACTACTGAGGATGTATTTTGTTATATTGGAGGAAGGTTTCCCAATACTGATTCAGCATTTCTGATCTGCACGGGGAATTGTGGATTTCAACAGAGGTGGCATGTCTAGCTGTTTATGCTGGGACATATTTTAGAATCATTGGTTCCATTCCCATTTGAGTTTGGTTCTTGCGACATATTTGGAGTTTAAAAAGTTGCATATTTTCACAAGAAATGCGTGGAATAGTGGCTTCATATACAGGTAAGAAAGGCTGATAGAGATTGTCTAATTAGCCATGACTATTTTAGATTTCCATAGGGTTCGTTATTTCTGTTCACCCTGCAATGATCCGAATTTTTTTACGGTTATCGGAAAAGTTTATTTTCGGGTCTTCGTTCTGAAAAATGGATTAGAAAATATTTATTAAAAATAATTATGAAGTTAAGTGAGTGGTTAATCAAAGTTTAATTAAGTAAATTTAGCTTAATTAAGGATAATTGGATAAAAGGATTAAATTGAATATAGTGTGAAAGTTTAGTTCTAAAGTAATAGAAAATAAAAAGGATCAAAATGGCAATTAAGCCATTCACATGAAATGAGGCGGTAAATGGAAGAAAAATCAAGCTTTTTCTTGAATTGTGTATATTAAATGTTATAATTGTTATTATATATATAAAAAAAAGTGTACAAAAATGATTGGTACAAGTGTTAAATAAATATTTGTTGTTAATAGATTTTTATTATAGTTATTATTAAGTTATTATATATATATATAAAACAAAACAAAGTAAAGAATAGAAATAGAAACAGAGAGCCAAACGTGAAAATAGGGGAGAAAGAAGGAGAAAAAGGAAGGAAAGAAAGAAAAGGGAAAATTGGGGGTTTGAAGCTTAAAGTTTAAATAGGTAAGTTAATTTAGTCCTTTTTACTTAATTTTGATGTTTTAGAAGCTTTGGAATAAAGTTTTAGTGAAATTAAGTTGATATTTTGAAAGTTATTAGATTTCTAAATATGGTTCATGTTGAATAAAATGATGGATTAGGGATTAAATTGATAGAAATTGAAGTTAGAAGTGAAATAAGGATTGAATTGTAAAGTAATTCATAAGTTTTATATTGTAGGGACTAAATTGAGGAAAATTCGAAATTAGGAAAATATGTTGAAAATTTAATAATTAAATTTGAGTTTGAATGAAATTTGAATAGAAATAAGGTGTGAATTGGTGTTATAAATTTGGTTATTAACATTTTACACCAAAACAGCTTTGGGCAGTAGCAATGGTTTGACTTTGAAAATTCACTAAAAATTGATGAAATTGAACTAGAGGATGAACAAAATATGGAATTAAAGCTTATTGAGTCTAATTTCTCATAGAAGAAACGGTGTAAGTAAAGAAATTTTAGATCATGAGATATAATAATTTTTGTAAGACTAGTTCAGAATGACTCTGAAATCTCCTGTTCAGTTTTGATAAAATTATTAAAAATTGTAAAAAAATAGTTATGAGATGTAATTTATATTTTTAGAATCCTCAGTGGGTCTAGTTTCAAGAGAAATAGACTAGAACATTATCTGAGTCCTGAGCTATGAGATAATTGAACTTTAGTACAGGAGGGTTGGAACTGTCAGACAGTGAATCAGGGGTAAATTTGAGGAATAAACTGTATTAATTGGAAAAACTAAAAATTCTGGAAATTTTATGGTAGAAAGATACATGAGTCTAGTTTCAGGGAAAATTAATGGAACTTGATTTGGAGTTTCGTAGCTCCAAATATAAATAATTTAGTGACTGTTGCGCAGGAAGACAGCTTTAAAAGAATATATGAATAAATGATAGAATAGGGTATAAAGAATGTAGAATGAAGAGGAAGAGTAGGAATTGAATAAAAATTCAATTATTTAAATTTTAATGCTGCAATTAATAATGTAAATTATTATTATTTTCGTAGCTAGCAAAGAATCAGAAGTATCAAGCAAGTAAGGAAAAGAGAAAGTAAACGAGGAGTAAACGCGAGAAATCCGGGTTAGTATTACTATAATTCAAATTTGATTATTCGTTATATTTTAAATTAATATATATGATAAGCAGATTGAGGTAAGTATCAAGAATGAATTAAGTGATAAATATGTATTGGAATTGAATCAAATTGAGTTGAAATGTGATTTGAAGTGAAATTATGTGATTTATGTGAATTTGAAATTGTGATTGAATTGCTATTGTGATTGAATTGAATCCGAATGATTATGATCAATTGAAAGTGAAAGTGATATGGATATGTGATTTTGATACCCTATTAACTAGTCGGGCTAGGGTGGATATAGTTGGCATGCCATAGGATTTGGAAGAGTACGGGATTTATCGGCTTTGCCGATCAGGCACTTTATGTGTCGTATTTCAGGCACTATGTGTCGTATTTCAGGCACCTCGTGTGTCGTATTTCAGGCACTTTATGTGTCGTATACTGATTAGGTACTATGTACCGTTTTAGGCACAATGTGCCGTATTGGTGTGTTTGGTTGGATCCGTGTATCCGCCAAGGTCCGAGTAAAGTTAATAGGGGTAAATATGTGAAATGATAAATTCCGAATAAATGTGATTGAGCTATTAAAAGAAATAAGAAAATGAATTTGTGAAATAAGTTATGATATGAAATTGGTGATATAAGAATTGATTAGTGAAATTGTTATTGTTGAGACATGACTATAGTAAACACAAATTGTAATAGAATTAATATTGAATAAAGTGATAAAAACTTAGTGAATTGTATATGATACGAAATGAGCTAATGGAATGAGATGTGAAAAAAAAAATTCAATGAAAATTGGATAGTGAATTAATGTATGAATTTGATTAAATACAAGTCTTGAAATAATGCTTATTATTATTAAATAATTTGATTAAAAGTACGAAATAATTATTAAGTAATTGTAACATAAATTGAATGTATATAAATTATTGTATAATTTGAATTATGGTAATACCACTGAGTATACCCATACTCAGCGTACGGTTTGTTTCCGTGCGCAGGTTAGATAAAGTAGAATGTTGAATCAGCATCCTAAGCCGATCCCGAACTTAATAAGGTAAAGTGTGTTAATTATTGGTAATGGCATGTACCTAGGGTGTCGTTTGTGTGTGTCATTTTGAAATTGTAGATGTAAGGATGAAATAAATAGGTTTGGGTTTGGTTATGATATATAATAGAATTTGGTTAATTTGGTATAAAATCGATTTATTTGATGATATTTGATATTTGAATAGAATTAAATTTTGGATAATATGTAAATGTTTAAATTTGGCAAATTATGAGTGTATCTGGTTGTGTTGGTAATTATGTGTATTTTAATTGTAAATGTCTGATAGGTCTGGTAATGCTCCGTAACCCTGTTTCGAGAACGGTTTGGGGTTAAGGGGTGTTACACACCCTCTCATAGCCTTTACAATGTAACAGGCTGCTGACCAAAGCCAATAGTGTGGCTCTTTTATGTAAATAATACAAAAAATAAAATAAATAATGCCATGCCCATTAGATTATTTATCAAAATGGAAGGCCAAAAGTGCAGCTTTTTTACTTAAATAATACAAAAAATCAAATTAATAACTGAAATGGCATGCCCATTAGATTATTTACCAAAATTGTATTTGTCAAATTGGCGACACCAAACTGAAATGTAATGACCTAAAGTATTTAGGGACCTAATATGAAAATTTACCATTTTGAGCGACAGAGGAAAAAAAGTGAAAGGTGCAGCCTCCCACACCCAACTTTAAATGTGGCTAATTCTCTTCTAAGCCCTCCTTATTTATTATTTTCTTTTTATTCCCCTTCAACTCACTATATTGTGTTTAAACAAGCCCTCAACCTATTTTTGTAGTTAAATAAGCTCTTAACATATGATTTTTATTCATAAAACTCTTTATTTTAATATTAAAGTAAATATATTTTAGCCAAAGTAAAGCTATTTAAAAAAATATAAACTAATTTGTATTTTATGTTTATGTGAATTTGATGAGAATAGTTTATTAAATAAAATTTTAAAATTTCTTGAGAGTGCTTAAATACATGATATTCTTAACTACTCTTTTGAAATTTTTGATTACTGTTTTAGACTTTATCTTGATGTTAAAGTGTGTATAATTTTTATTGCATCAACAAAAAATTAAGATAAGAGCTTGAAATTCAAAATATATTTACTTTAATATTAAAATAAAGGGCTTTTATGAGTAAAAATCATAGGTTAAGAGCTTATTTAACTATAAAAATAGGTTAAGGGTTTGTTTAAACACAATATAGTGAGTTGAAGGGGAAAAAAATAAAATAATAAATACGGAGGGCTAGAAGGAAATTAGCCACATTTAAGGTCAAGTGGCACTTTTTCACCTTTTTTCAGCAGCCACTCAAAAGGGTAAATTTCATATTAAGTCCCTGAATACTTTAGATCATTGCATTTTAGTCCGGTGACGCCAATTTGACAAGCGGCACCAATAAAACCATACTATTTTGATAAATAATCTTATGGGTATCGAAACCATTTAAAAATACGGTTATCGATTAAAAACAAAATGGAGTCGCTACCAACCTTTTTCGAGGTGTGACCGGATCACCTTAAATTAACCATTTTAATAACATTTTGATTTATTAAAACCATGAATTTGGTCTTCGAAATTTGAGAAAACGAGTTCGGGAGTTGATTGCGCACGAGGAAGGGTTAGCACCCTCGTAACGCCCAAAATTGGTACCAAAATGATTAAAATGTCCTTATGTCAAAAAAGGTTTTGAAATACGATTTCTTTTAAAATATTTGAACGGCTCAAATTGGACGACAAGATTCTATTGTTTCAAAGGAATACAGTATCACATCCAGCACGTTAGGACACGATCCTTTAAACCCTCAAAACCACGATCAAATCTTGATTTCCAAAAACTCATATATTTGAAAATTACAAAAGGGTGTTCACTTGTTCGGTCCAACAAAAAACGAAACCCAACACGTTAGGGCACGATTTCTCGGATTTCCAAACAGAGAACATTGTCTTGTTTTAAAATTTGGAGAACACGAGTGAAATCTTAAAAGGATATTTGGTTATTTGGTCAAACAAAAAACCGAAACCCAGCATGTTAGAGCACGATTTCTCGAATTTCCAAACACTAAACATTGCCTTTCTCTTTGTTTTTTTTTTAAAAAACGAACAATATTTTAAAAGGATATTTGGTTATTTGGTCAAACGAAAAATTGAAACCCAGCACGTTAGGGCACGATTTCTCAAATTTCTAAACACTAAACATTGCCTCATTTTTGAGAAATTGTCAAATAAGCGATTATAAAGTTGGTTAAAAATGAATTTATTCGATTTGCTCGGGCTAAAAAAAACGATGCATCTAGTAAAGGCTCGAATATGTTGGAGTTACAAAACAATGACAAGAAACACAAGCATGGGATCAAGTATGAAATAATATATGAACTCAATATTATACGCACGAATGGTAATGATACAAATAATTTAAACATAATATTTCTCTAAAATAAATAAAAACACTTAAATAAAACTTAATAAAATACATATATAATAATATAGAAAGTGTTGAAAATAAATAAAATATGATTTAAAATAAGATCTTTAAAAGAACAATTATAGGTTTAAAAGAACATATATACATAGATAAACTTAAAAGAAAATACGTTTATAAAACCATACGAAATCAATAATATGAAATATATATATATATATATATATATATATATGCAATAAAAGTAATTTTAATATGAATCGTACAAGTACATAAATAATTCTGTATGTTTAAACAAATCATAGAAATCTCAAAAAAAAAAAAAAAAACTTTAAAACATGTAAAAGAGAACCCCTTTTCTAGAAAAAAATACAAAGTATAGAATAAAATAGTAAAAAGAAATATATATATATATATATATATATGTATGTATGTATATGTGAATGAAAGTAGAATAATAAACTAAAACAATCTAGGATTAGTAAAATAGTTCGATATTAAAATAAATTTTTAAAAAAAAAGCGAATAATATATAAGTTGAAATAAAATAAAAGAATGTAAAAGGATTTAAATAATGCTGAAACTTAATTGAAATGAAATAAAATCAAGAGAACGAATGTATAAACCAACAATATCACCAAGACAGAATCGAGGACCATAGTGGAATGCACACAAATGCAAGGGATTAAAACTGTAAATGAACCCAATGTCAAAACGTGGCGTTCAAATAAGGATCAACTTGAAACGGTGTGCGAATGCTAAGGCAAAATTAAAAAAAAAAAAAGAAATAAAGACAAGGCCCAATCGAGCACTCATGCGAAATAGAAGGACTAAACGCACAATAAACCCTCAGAGACCAAAGCACGCCAGTCATAGCCACGCTCGGGTCGGGTCATCGGGTTATTGGCCTATACAGCACCGTTTTGGAGCCACTGAAACAGGCCCTAAACGGTGCCGTTTCTTGTGCTAAATAAAAAGCAAAACAAACCCTAAAACTAAAGATATTCAGCTGCTCCTAAAGCCAAAACCAAAAATGAAATAAAAAAAATATCCTATTCTCTCTAAACAGTCGAATAAAGACCAAGATCAAAGGCCATCCGACCGCAATACTCCCTAAATCGGCGATGTGTTATCCACGGAGGGCTGATCTGGCTCTATTTAGGGCGAATATTCGAGGGTTTCACCATTTCAAACCCGAAACCCACATCCATCTCCGATTTCAACGGAGAGAACGAGGATTCCTATGGTCCGCTCGTGAAGGTAACCACTATTTCCCTTCTTTATTCTTTTTTATGTAATGAGCAATGAAAAAGGAAAGGAAAAAAAGAAAACGAATCGAAAGAAAGAAAAATATGTGAAATCACCTTTCAAGAAACTTGATGTTTTGATTGATTTTTTTTGTATCTATTTACATTCGTTTTACTTTCAAAAATAAAAATGGCTTTATAGCCGAATAAGAAAAATAAATAAAATATACAATGTTTTGTCATGTCTGTTGTTGTGTTTGTTTCCTTTTGTGCGTTTTACAGGTACGGGGTCTTGCTGGAGCCTAGTGGCGTACGGGCGCGCAGATGAGGGCAGCTGGTGGTCGTACGGAGGCTGCGTGGTGCGCGTGGTGGCGAGCGTGAGGCGCTAGGGCTTGCCTTGGCTGAAGGTGTTTCAATTTTTAGGGCTAGGGTTCTGAATTGGGTCAGGTTATGTTTGGGCTGCTGTAATGGGTCGATTGGGCTAGTGTAATTATTTTATTGTTTTGGGTTTTGTTTTGTAAAGGATTTTGGACATATAGTTTTGTTTAATTTTGATTTATAGTGGGCCGGGCAATTTTGGGCTGGTACAACGGACATATCATTTTAGTTATTAATTTTATTTTTTATATTATTTAGGTGAAAAAGCCCCAATATAGCTTAACTACAGCCTTTTTTTTCGGCTTTGGTTATTTATTTATCTTTGTTTAGACACAAGTACATTTATGTTTGTAGAACAACTTTAGTTGTCTGTTTTACTCTGCAAGTGGTCCCAAAGTGGTGTTCTAGTTTCTCCAATTCTACATGCCGAAGGCTGGTTCTGTTTCTAATGAATTGATTTTTGTGCAAAAGAGTTTTTCAATGCCTTTGAATGCTAGTATTGCCGATGGGATTTCTTTTTTCGACTCATGCAGAGCATATCTAGCTGCCCCAAATAATTTGACATCTTAGTATGTGTTTTTAACGATTTGTTGTTGGACAGTGCCAAAGTGGGCATATACTCTTTGTTCAACATGTAAAACAATGGTACACAATGGGTGCCCCACTTGTAGTGGCCAGGAGCTTTGTGATATTTAGAAGTGTTCAAATAGTTAGTTTGGTTAATATTCAAATCGAATTACCAAAAATATTAAAATCTTTTAACTCTTAATTGAATCAAATTTTTTTTAAATACATTAACCGTACCAAAATATTTCGGTTAATTCGGTCAGTTTTATAGTTATATAGCCTAGAAGTTGGGGGGAATGACAGGAAATTCATTTGGGAAGGCATCCCGAGAAGTGTAAGAGGTTGCCATGAATCATGATAGCCTCATCATGCAACGTAACTTCGGTGGGACAGGAAAGAGTTGAAGCTACGAGTATGGAGATGGATACGGAAAGAACAACAAACCCAGGAGGAGGTGCATGCATACCCAATCTCTGTAGTTAAAATGCCCAGCTGGATCCCTGCTTCAGATCCCCATAATACTTGTTATATATTCTTGTAATATTTAATGTAGCTTGCAGTTAATATTAAGGATTCTTGAACTCTATCGACATTGGAGGCTTAAATCTTTTTATAACTAGACAATAAGCTTAATCTCTGTATAACTATTGAGACTTGGAATCTAAATCTAGTTGAAGAAGCTCAAAAGATGACAGTATAAACTAGTTGACTTAATTCCTACCATTTCAATGTCTACTTTTGTTCTTTTCAGAACGAAGATGAAGCTCAAAAGGCCTACCAAGACTCACTTCATATACCTAACCTGAGTGAGAAGTGACATCGAAATTGACCACAGTTGAGGACTCCTGATCTATTTCCTTGGCTCCCACGTTTCAACGTGCAATTCAAAAGCCTATCCATTTGAGGAACTTTAACATCACTAAGCAGTGGACATGTGAGCTGTCTGTGGCCTATGCTGCAACCGGAAATCCTTCCTCTTTTATCTGTAGAATTGTAATTGGACAGCAATTTGATCACTTGATTTCCTATATTTATAGTTTAAAAATATTAGCTAGTTTTACTGAATTTGCAGCAAAATGAAAGAAACAAATCAATCCCAGAGATACGGAATCAGCATACGTAATTGACACAGCATCTTAAAACAGACAGTAACTTCAACTTAAACACACTTTAACAACAGTGAATGAAAAGAAACTCATGTCTTTACTTCAAATTTCAAAAAACCAACAAAAAACATCTTGATAAACAATTGAAATGATTGTGAACCTCTAACTAAGTGGCATTTTGTAAAGTACCATAAAGAATAGAGAATCGCATCAAAGGGAGGAGAAGAAAGAATAGACCATTGTCATTCTGCTGGGCCATTTAAGACCTAGCCTTTAGCAATGCATGCAAAGTAATAGAAGGTATGTGCAACTACTTAACTAGCAACTAACGAAACCAGCATTCTCTAAAGATGTTCATCACTATTAACAGTGTTTTGGGATAGCATTTTCATTGCCCAGTAAGCTCATCAAGATGTCGATCCATGATCTGAGAGAGTGTCTCCAGAAATGCAGCTTCACTTGTGCCAGGAAGCACGGAATCCTGTGCCTCTTGGACCATTTGCTCAATTGCAGATTCCTCCTTCAAGTTCTCCCTGCACATTACACTTCCAATCGCATAGGGAGTGAACCCTCTCTCCGCACCCTTTTTGAGGAGCATGGTGGAGATGCGGAGAGTGCGTGAGCACTCTGGTGGCATATCCCATCCAAGGAATTTCAAAAGGGAAATATCTTCTTCAGCATCCAATGATTTTATATATTCAAGTGTCTCGGGCGAGTAGGATTGACGAGCTTGAGGCCAATACAGCCAATCAAATGTGCAATCTTCAAACTATGGAAACAGAAAACTTGATTAGTGTTTAAGCTTCAAGACACAGCAAAGATGATATGAGAAAAATACAGAAAACACCCAAAAACAGAGAAAAAAGAAGAAGACAGAATTTGAGCTTTTGAATGAATGAAACAAAAATGACAAAGTTTAATGATACACTCATAAACTCTATACAAGATGGAAAACCCCCCCAGAAAATTTGAGCACAGAATCAGACTGGTAGCATCACTGAGCTTGCTAGATAGTTTAAAATTAGCCCATCAGTGAACCATAATAATTTTAGTAGTATATTGGAGCCTCTTGACTCAGTAAGATCTAATACAAGTTCAATAACCTTCTAATCATGAATCTATTTCAAGTTAAATCCACAGATGAATTCAAACTATCCTTGGTACTGTGTTTAACATCTACAATCTAAAGGATGAACCTAGAAACAAAAATAACAAGAACAGAGTTAAGGGTAAAGCAGTAAAAAACGGAAAACAAAGATTGTAGTAAATTACAAATTATCAGTGAGCAAACTTACGCTTTCAGGTAAGCAATAGCCATGGTCAATTGGAACCAGCACTGTTTGCCCATGTTCATCTTTGCTCAATAAAATATTTCCAGCATGCCTATCAGCATTAGCCAATCTTATATCCAACACAGAGATTTTATGTACTTGCTCAACTGGAAAAGACCCAGGACCCATATCCTCGCAACTTCCATTGTTTTCCACAAACATCTGCAATGACCCAATCTTGACAATTGATAAATCATCTGGATTGTTGAACCCAGTATGCAAACACTTGACCAGAGCAGTAGGAAGAACCCCAGCAAAACCCTTCTCCTCACATCCTTTAGGATGATCCAAGATATAAGCAGCTACTTCCCTGAATGCTCCTTCTCCAACTCGTGTACCCTTTTTCAGCCCTTCACCATCTGGTGACACTGGTAATTTTCGAGGATTATTAACAGCTAAAGGCTCCTCGTCAATTGGCTTAAAAACAGAAACAAACTTTTGGCCTAATGAATCTTGCATGAAATAGACTCCTCCAGTACCCTCCACAGACCTGATTGGAAATTGTCCATTGTACAATCCATCAAATGTGGAGTTAATCATATCAACAATGACTGAAGGTAATTCAAACTTGGGATTAACAATAACAGGCTCTAATACAAAATCCCTATCAGGAGGCTTTCTTGGTTCAACCTCCCTGTCAACTTCATATCTTCTACAAGAATTCTCTTCATCACCAACATCATATTCTAGCTTGCGTTTCAATTCTGGTGCCACAATAGACAACTCGAAATTCTTAGCAACAGGCTTAGCCCTAACTTTGGCAGATTTCCGAACCAATAAATGCAATACAGCACTGTTGTGCGTACATAGATCATCAATAAGCCTCTGATCCTCTAATCGCTCCCCATCACAAACAACTTCTTGGTCATCAAAATCAGAAAAACCTTTCTCCCTCTTAGCAATCTGCTCCTTCACATAACCAACATCACGCCCTCGTTCAACATGAAAGGTAAATTCTTTCCCAGCTGTAGTCTTAACATGAATGGCCTGGAGATCAGAAAGCCTAAGAACCAAGTGTAGAACATTTCCATCGTTCACTCCATAGTCACGAACAAGTGAATTGCTCCGCGCCAGCTCCCGGCCTCCACAAACCAACTTCTGATTCTTCACAACAAAACCTTTAAAGGTTTGGATGCGTAGCTTCAAGGATTCAATAGAATCCGATTCCAGAACCCGCATTGGAATCATTGATTCGGAAAGGGCCAGATAAATCCAAATTGATTCGTTTTCACAAAGACCCAATTCAGGATTCATGTGATCAGGAGGGATCAAAGGTTCATTTCGAACCGGGACAACAGCAAGACCAGCCGAAGACATGGTTGACAGTGAAAATTTGAAGAACAAAGAGTTTCCAACACTCTAAAATTGAATCCTAAAAAGTCTTAAACTATCTGTACAGATCCACAATAATTTCCCCCACATCTTTTTTTTACAATCTAAACAGTTCTATACAAAGAATAAAAGGAAAAAAAAATCCAATCCTACAAAAAATTGAAACCCTAGGAATCAAAAGCGACCCCAGGCTCAATTCATCTTGGGTTGCAAGATTAAAATTAGAGATTGAATGTACGGAAAGTATTATAATGACACAAAAAGAAGAGATTTCTTACCAGAAAGGAGCGAAGAGAAGGGAAGATGCTTATGTCAAATTTAGGAAATTAGTTAAGGTGTGAGAGAGAGAAAATGGAATTGCAGAAAAGGAAGACGCGTGTAGCCGTCGTCATTTTATAGGTAACGCGTAAAAACTTGTACTACTATTGACTTTTCTCAGTTTTGACCAACTGGCTTTATACACGTCTTTTCAAGCATTGCTTTAGGTACAAGGCAAATTCGATTTTTGGTATTTCTCTGTTTTCGGCTCTGCTTAATTAAAACCAAAATCTTGGACTAATTTCTAAATTACCAATCTTTTATGATTTTTTTCTAAATATATAATTGATGCCTATTATTTTTATTTACTTATTATTATTATTATTGAAGTTTACGTGAATTTATTTTAAACCTTTTTAAATATTTGTTTACCTAGAGTTTCCAAATTTCAAGTGAATTTCTTTTTTTCCAAGTTATTCAAAATATAATTTTTTTATTTTAATAGTTTATATCTTTATAATTTTTAAAAAATTAAATTTAATTTTATCATTTTTGTGGAGTTAAAATGTAATTTTATCATTTTTAATTTAAAATTTGATAAATTATAAAAGATATAAATGAAAAATATTCTATTTTAGGGGGACTGAAACCCCTGCCAACCCCATAAATCTACCGCTGATTTAACTATAAAATACTTTAATTTATATTTTATATTTTTATATTATCAAAATAATGTTGATATATTATACAAAATTAGTGATACATATTTGTATAGATATATGTATTTTTTTTAAACATTATTGTTTTATAAATATTTTTTATCCATGAAATTCTAATCAGCTAAAAATATGTAAAAGTATTTATGTAAATAAAATATTATACATATTAAAATGATGCACTCTTAAAGTATTCTGATTTGAAATTTCTTTAAAAAAAATTTTAAATAAAATAATGGAAATTAAAAGAATTAGGCGGAGAAAGTTAAAAAGGTTGCATCATTTGCTTGGGTCAAAAAAACAATAAAATTGCAAGGAAAGACAGGTATGCGTTCTACCAATTAGTTAATTAAGAAGTCGGAAGTTGACATTTGAAAATTGAATGATGTGGTAAGCCAATCGTCTAGATGGATTCTTTTTTAAATATGTGGACGCTCCTTTTCCTTAATAAAATCTGTGGAGTCTGAACACAAAGATGAGGTCCAACTACTACACTTTCTCACCGCCATTCTTCATTCCCCCACTTTCTGGATTTCTAACTCTTTTTTTACAATCATATCACCTTAAATTTAAATATTCAAATAAGAAATACAATTCTAATTATAGTTTTTGATTTTTTATTTTATAATTCGTTTAAATATTTCAGTTTGGGTTCAAATGAAGCATTTAAAGAAAATTAAGAGTGTATTCGGTATTTCAATTTAATTTCGATTTTGATGATTTAAATTGAAATAACCGATTGTTTTAAACATAAAAAATAGTTTTATAATTATACCAAGTGGCCCAATCCAATATAAACTAAAATCTAACCCGAGTATCTGGTCCAAAAAATTTAGGATAAAATATACCACAGATCACCTAACTATGAGTTATTTTCTCTTTTTGGTCATTGAATTATGAATTTTTTAAAATTGGTTATCGAACTATAGATTTGTTTCTTTTTTTGCTACTCAACTATGAATTCTTTTAAATTAGTCACGCAACTAGTCGAGATTTTTTTTTGACCAGTTTCGTTAATTGCACTAGCAGGAGGGCGATATGGCAATTAAAAAAATTAACCTTCAACCTTTACATATTATATCGATTTAGACATAATTTTAAAAAATTAACTCTCAAAATTTACAACTGATTCTAATTTAATCCTAATTCTAAAAAATATAAATAAAATATAAAAAAACATAAATATTTTCAAATATATATAATAATAAATTTAAAATTTATATTAATATTAAATAAAATAAAATAAAAACCTTCCTACCCCCTCTCCAGTGACCCTTGTTACTTTGTTAGCAAAACCCATGACTAAAATAGTTGAAACATGTAAAACAAAAATAGAATCCCTCAACTCAACTGTATGATTTCAGACTTTCACAGTAAAAAGCAGCTTTAATGGGGCATCATTATCCACATATCTTTTCTCCCAACATTCAAAATGAACTTCCAAGTTAAAATCACCGTGCAGGATAAGGCAATCGAAATCATCACGTAGATTTTGTAATCAAGACTAAGGCTTAGTTTGTATATATGGTGTATTTATCTCCAGTGAGGTTAAAAACAACGGTAAGATTAATTACTATAGTAGTGAAATTGAATACTGTAGCGGTGATATTAGAAATAATGGTAAAATATATGTTTAGATTCAAATGCAGCTGTAACGATTTGGTGAGAGTAGAAAATAACTATTAAGGACATCAAATTAAAAAAGATATATAATAGAAAATTTTAAATTATGTTACTTTTACAAAATTATTAAAAATATGTTAATTTATAAATTCATTTAATAAAATATTAAAATGTATCTTATGATATTTTATTATAAATATTTTAATTAATTATATAATTAATTTTTATAAAAATCCACTTAAAATAGTATTTAATATCATGAAAAGACAAAAAATATTATTATAATGAAACATTATTTTTAAATTTAATAAAACTAAAATTTTAAATATAAAAGAGATTGGGATAAAAGATAAAATGAGATATATTTTGCCAAAAATATATAAATTATAAAAAAAGAAAAAAAAAAGCGCATGACAAAGACAAAAGGGTAAAAGCATACCTGTGTTGAACCCACTGCCAATTTTCTCACCAGTGAAAAAATCCATTTCTACTGGCGTTGTATATCATTCAATGCACTAATGTTGTGCAATCCAAACGGCTTCTACCGGCATGATTGCAATGAAATAACACTCAATTGCACCACACCGAAGGAAAACGAGCATCCAAAGGAGCTCTAAATTAGATCAGAAGTATTCAAGTACACTTCAAAATATCTAATATGAGCAATGGTGGCTACAAGTTGTTGGTTACGTGAGAAAGAGGAGGCTTCGCGGCTAGGTGACTTAGGAAAAGCAGACGGTTGGTCTGAAACAATTAGATAGAAGGATATATAGGACCTTTTTCGAAATGCTGACTTTATTAATCACGTCAGTGCAAATCTGGGATTGAATGTGGGAGGAAAGAAATTAGTTGCTATTGGAGTGGGGGCGAAAGTGGATCCAAATTGGGATATAGTTGAGGAGGATTATCCAATGGGGGTTGAGGAGGGAAAGAAATGACTTCACAATACATTGTTTTCTTAAGTTTCTGATGAGTTGGATTCAAGAAAGGCTTCTGTTAGACAAAATATTATTCACATTTTTTAGATAACGATTAGTTCTATTCGGCAGGGCAGTCGGATGCGATGAAATTCTTAAGTTGAAATGTTTGTGGGTTGGGGTACCCTTGGGCTATTCGTCGCCTTCGACACATGTTGGGGGAGACTAATCTTGAGATGAATTTCTTCATGGAAACAAAGTTGCAGAGTTCGAGGATGAAGAAAGTTCGAAAGAGTTAGGGTTTTACAAACGAAATCGATGTGAGTAGCAATGGTACAAAGGGTGGTTTATCATTCATTGGTTTCTACAGATATTCGGTGGGAACCTTATGGTATCAATCGTGGGCACTACTTCGAAGACTAGTAGAGGAAAGAAACAATCCACGGCTAGTCATAGGAGGTTTCAATGAAATAGTATATTCCTATAAGAAACAATACGGTAGAATAAGATATAAGAAAGCTATGGAAGCTTTTAGATCTGTTCTTAATAATTGTGAACTCCTAGACTTGGGATACAAAGGCCAATGGTTTACATGAGAGTGTGGTAGATTGCCTTAAAATAATATCTGGGAAAGGCTTAATAGAAGGGTGGTACGATCTGAGTGGTGGAGCTTATTTTTGAATTCTAGACTGAAACATCGTGTACACTCAGTGTTTGATCATTGTCCATTATTACTTAATACAAGTTCGACTAAAATGTAGGAGCATGGGCAACGAAACTTTAAAATTGAGGCAACTTGGATGCTTAATAAATCATATGAAGAGGAAATCAATCGTTTATAAGCAGATTCAGTAGGTACTGCGCCTAATTGGATTAAGTCGACTGAATGAGGGTTAATACAGTAGGAAAAGGATATAAGGCAACTTTCGAGGATGATCACAAGTAGATTACAGTGCTGATTAAAAAAGCTGAGTAGCAAGTCTCCGAGTGATGATGTATTGGAAGAATTAGTCATTACTAAGATGCAACTGAATTTAAAGATTGATAAGGGTGAAAGATATTGGGAACAATGAGCAAGGGTTAATTGGTTGATAAATGAAGACCGAAATATAACTTATTTTCACAAGTTTGCTTCGTAGCAAAAACAAATGAATGTTATTAAACGACTTGAGAATGAGGAAGGTTGGATTTTAGTGGGAGACGAAGGGATTGAATAGATTGCTTATTGGTATTTTCAGAGCTATTCACATCACAAGGTAGAGGGGATATGAGAAGACTCCTTTCGGGTATTCCGATTCATGTTACTGAAGGCATAAATGAGTTTTTATGATCGAGGTTTACAGAGAAAGAGATCGAGACGACAATTCGTAGTATGCATCCTACAAAGGCATTAGACAACAATTGTATGCCTGTTCTTTTTTAGTAAAAATTTTGGCATATAATTGGTAAAGATATAAGTGTTGTCTTGATATATTGAATTGTGATGGGTCCCTGACAGATATCAATCATACTAATATAATGTTTATTCTAAAGTTGACTAGTCCTTCTAGCATGACTCATTTTTGACCAATCAGTTTATGTAATGTGTTGTTTAAAATAATTTTAAAGGTAATTGTTAATAGATTGTAAATGATTATGTCGCATTATATTAATAAGGTGTAGAGTGCTTTTGTGCCAGGAAGGTTGATTACGGATAATATGGTAATGGCTTTTGAAATATTCTATTCTTTTAAGAAAAAAAGAGGATGGTCGAAAAGACTCTTTTGCGTTGAAGTTGGATATAAGCAAGGCGTATGATAGAGTCAAGTGACATTTGGTGGATGAGGTAATGCTAAAAATGAGATTCGCAATTGTGTGGGTAAAATTGTTAATGATATGTGTAAAGTCTATTAAGTATACAGTGGTTGTAAATTGTGTAACAAGAGGAGAAATTTCCCTCTCAAGAGAATTTCAACAAGGTGATCCCTTGAGGCTTTTTCTATTTTTATTTTGTAGCGAGGGGTTATCATCTTTATTACGGTTAGTCTATCAGAAGGGTTTGGTGGAGGGAGCGAAGGTGAGTCAATCAAGGCCTATAATATTGCATCTGTTCTTTGCAAATAATAGTTTGATTTTTGAGGATGCTTCTTTAGTGGGGGCAATAAATGTGAAAAATGTTTTGGCAGAATATAAAAGATGTTCTATAACTCAAGTAGTGATCACTTTCCAAGAAAGAGGAACGATGGAGTACACCATTGTGGTAGCTGAAACGGTGGATTCCCCAACTACATTACAATACCTCGCTCCTTATACAGGAGTTGCTTTAGCTGAATATTTTATGTATTATGAATGACACACCTTAATCATTTATGATGATCTTTTCAAGCAAACACAGACTTATCACCAAATGTTTCTTCTATTACGAAGATTGTCGGGTTGTGAAGCTTATCAATGAGATTTTTTTATTTGCATTCGCACCTTTTACAAATAGCCCCTAAATCAAGTTCTCAATTAGGTGAAGGAAGTATAACTGCTTTACCAATAGTTGAGACCCAGTCGAAGACGTTTCGACGTATGTTCCTACTAAAGTGATTTCCATTACAGATGGACAAATATTCTTATCTGCCGATCTATTCAATCTTGGAATGAGACCTACTATTAATGTGGGGATTTCCATCTCCAGAGTAGGACCCACAACTCAAATTAAAGCTATGAAATAAGTTGTTGGTAAATCAAAATTGGAATTGGCCCAATTTGCTGAATTAAAAGCCTTTTTTACAATTTTCTTCTGATATCGATAAAGCTACTCAGAATCAATTGGCACAAGGTTAATGATTATGTGAGTTGCTCAAACAATCCCGATCAAATCCTCTTACGGTGGCAAAATAAATAAGTACTATTTATACCGGAACGAATGGTTATCTTGATTCATTAGAAATTAAACAAGTAAGGAAATTTCTCGTTGAGTTACGTACTTACTTAATAATGAATAAACCTCATTCCAAGAAATCATACATTCTACCAAGACATTCATTATGAAGCAGAAATGCTTTTGAAAGACGTTATTCAGGAAAAAATAGAGCATTTTCTTCTTTAGGAACAATTATAAATAGAAAATTCTAACTTAATGGAATATAGAGAAATTGATTCTAAATTGCGTAGGATTTGAACCTATACCAAATGTTTAGATTACTTCTATCCTATCCATTAGACAATGGATGCTTTTCATCACGATTTTTTAATTTTTTGACTTTTTTCTCTTATTCGGTTTTTTCTTTTCTCTTAGTTGGAAAAACTAAAGAACATGTGAAAATTTGTATACTTAAGAATTGCGTATTTATTAATTTACTTCAATGATGCTAATGCATCGTTGAATTGAATTAATAAATATTGAAATAGATAAAATTCAAATATCGAGTGGGTGGCGGGAATCAAACGCATCGTTAGCTTAGAAGGCTAGGGAAAAGAAAAAGGATAGTTGATTAACTTTAAAAAATTCATTATTTATTTTAGCTCGAACGTTAGTGAAGGAAATCAATACTTGATAGAAATGGGGCTAGGAGTGATAAGTTCTATGGATCCTGAGAAGTATTTGAGGTTGCTTATGGTGGTGGGTCAAAATAGAAAATTGACTTTCCAAAGTATTATGGATCGAATTCAATGGAAGATTAATGGGTGGTATAATCAGTGGTTATTATAAGGAGGTAAAATAATCTCACATATGTTATGTTATGTTTTTTTATTGCCAAACTCCTTTTGCAATAAGATAGAAACATTATTACGTTGTTATTGGTGGTAGAAATTATGGTTGCAACAAGGAATTTATTGGTGTTCGTAAGAAGAATTGTGCGCATTGAAGGAGGTTGAGGGATTGGGTTTTCGAATACTGCACTTCTGGCTAAGCAAGGGTGACGATTAGTTTGTAATCCTACCTCATTGGTGGCACGGGTACTAAAAGTAAAATATGGTAGTGGTGATTTTTTAAAAGAGGAGTTAGAAAGTCAATCTTTGGCATTCTGGAGAAGCATTTGGGTAACAAAGGGGCTTCTGTTATTGGGGAGTAGCTAAGACGTCAATGATGGAAAGTCAATACTTATGTGCGCGGCAACCTAACTGCTTGGTGATAGACCTTATCCAATTAATTTACCACGTGTTTACGATGTTAATATGATTGCTAATCTAATTGACGAGCAAGATTGAACATGAAAAGAGAATTTAGTGCTTACCACTTTTACTTACCAGGAAGTAAAGAGAATATTGAGCATTTCATTAGTATAGCATGGGCTCTCGGACAAATTGCGACGGTACCTTGAGAATTCTGGAGAGTACACAGTGCATAGAAGGTATCGACTTTTGTTGAGAGGCTTCCCTGAAGCTGAGGATGACTTGTATAGAGACATAGGTTTAGAGACACGATCTTTATACAGACAATTGTGGCAAGCAAAAATGCCAAACAAGATGAAAATTACAATCTGGTGATTTATACATAACTATTTACCTACAAAGTCTAATTTGTATTAGAATATTAGTGATTGATGCAATATGTTTACGATATGAAGAAGAGTCCAAAACTGGCTCTTATGCTTGTCGTAGTTGCCCTTATACCCTACAAGTTTGGCAACAACTAGGTATAACTTAGGAACTAAACCAGATAGGGGAATCATTATTTCAATGGGTTAAGCAATTATTTACAAGGCATAATCAACAATAATTACTCGTTGTTGTTGCCATTTGGGCTTTATGGCTATCGAGAAACAAGTTATTGCATGAAGGAAAATAACAAACCAACAATAACTTATGTACCTTCATTTTGGGCTATGTTAGGGAATTGGAAGCATTGAAAGGGGCTTAAATAAGAAATATGACAGATGAAACTGTGGTGTGGCGACCTCTTCCTGATACGTGGGTTAGAGTTAATTTCAATGATAGATTTCACAGAGATTTGGAGGCGTTAAGTTTAGGTATAATAATTAGAGATAACAACGGGTTGACAATAGGTGCAGCGTATCTTTGGAATAGAAACATACCGACCATAGAGGTGACTGTAACAACCCATTTTTGAGTCAGATTGGAACAGGTGGTTTCGGGACCACTTAACAGAGTCAAAAGTATAGGGGCAAATGTGTAATTTGCCAAATTTATATGTATATGGATTAAATTAAATGATTTGGTGAATAAATGGGTTAAATTTAAATTTATATAGATCAAGATAAACAAATATCGAAACTTGATCGGGGAAAACAAAATATAGACGGGTAGACAACAGTTATACGAGCAAGTAAGAGGTAAGTTCATATAATTAGAATTGACTCCTTGAATATATGTATTTAATTATAATGAATGTTTATGAATTGAGAAATAGATATATATGTGAGTATTGAATTGCCTATTTGTTATATGTTCTAAATGATTACTGAGTCCCGTTTGAACCATAGAAAGTTATAGGATATAAGTGATATGTCACTAGGGGTACCATTTTGGTTGAGTTCCTGCATTTATTGCGGACTCACTACAGCTCGTATGAGCTTACCGATTCAGCTCTACGAAACTTACTGATTCAGCTCTACGAAGCTTACTGTTCAGCTCTTCAAAGCTTACCATTTTAGCTCTATGGAGCTTACCGTTTAGCTCGATGAGCTTACCATTTACCGGCTCAGGAGGAGCATACCGATCATGGCTCGAAAAAGCGTAAATAATAATGAATTGACGGATTACTGATTTATACACTTAGTGTATATAACCCGAGTATCCTTCGATGTTTTCGAAGGTTTAACGGGAACTATACCGATATGAATTTTAAAGATTTTATGCTCCAAGAGTTACATGATTTACATGAATTACATGTCACATGAACTATATGCCTTATATGAATTATATGTTACATGAATTACATGACTTGCATGGATAATGTGTTACAAGAGTATGTGGATTATGTAGATGACATGATACATGAAATTTATGATTTGTATGGTTGTAATGACACTTGGTTTACATGCATTGAGAGTTGAATTGGATGTTATATGTTTGGTTTCATCCTTATGGATGGATGGATATATGGATGTTTGATGACTAACTTGTGAATGGTGATGTGAATAGACTTTGTAAACAAATGAGTTGGATTTAAATTGCTTTAAATACTTAATTTCATATTGGTAAGTCAAATTCTATATTATACAGGCTTACTAAGCTTTTAAGCTTACTCTGTTTATTTTCCCGTGTATTATAGATTTCAGAAGCTAGCTCGATTCGTACAAGGTCAGAGATTACTATCGCACTATCTAAACAAACTTGTGGTACTTTTGGAGCTTATGTAAATGATGTAAATATGGCATTGATAGACTAAGTTATTAGTTGAGTTATATGGCTACTTAGGTATATGAATGTGATGTAAATTTTGGTACTTGATCAAGCTATGTGATATGGTTTGAGTTGGAAATGGTTGACTTCGTATGAAAGCTTTATATGATAAGTCTTTAATATGGTAAATTTGATTAATGGTATTTTGGCATATATGATGTTTGAATGTTGACAAATTGGTATGTATGTTGTGAATGAATTGGTAAGTATTGAATAGGTATGAATTGGTTTATTTTGGTATATGTTTTATGGTACAAAATGGCATGAAATTGGTTGGTTATGAAATGGTTCAATTGTGCCTTGTTTTGGCTGAAATGGTTGCTTAATTGAATATAATTTTCATGTATTTTGAGGCTGGTAGGTACATGGTAAATTGGGTGTGAAAAGTGACTTAAATCAAGCCTATTTTCGTGCCACACGGTCTGAGCACACGGACGTGTGTCTCAACCGTGTGAGCTCTGCACCTTAATTAAATTGGATAGTGAGTTACATGGCGTAGACACACATATGTGTCTATTGGCCGTGTGTATGGCACACGGACTGGCACACAGGCGTGTGGTCCGCCGTGTGACCAAGTTAGTATGTATGCTCTGTTTTCACACGGCCAAGACACATAGGCGTGTCTAATGACCGTGTGAGGCACACAGCCTGTTCACACGGGCGTGTGACCCTTATACGAGAAATTTTCTAAGTTTTCTCATCTTTTTCATATGTTATCAAATTAGTCCTGAATACATGTAATGTACATTGTATGCTTGAATTAAGCATGTTATGAGTGTGAATGAATGGAAATCACTAAAATGAAATGACATTTGTTGAATGTTTGATTAATTATCATTCTGAACTGAAATATAGATCTGGTAATACCGCTTACCTATTCCGGCGACGGTTACGGGATAGGGGTATTACAGTGACGAAGGCATTGGTTGCCATTCAGTCTATCAAATTTGCCTAAGAGATGGAGTTTCAGATGGTGGAGGTTGAATGAGACTCCTTGGTGATTATTTCAAAGCTTAGGATGCCATACATAAATAGATTGAAGGTTAGCAATTATATTTGGGAAGCCAAACAAATTATAATGGGCTTTGGAGGCTTCAAATTTCAACACATAAAAAGGGGAGGTAATTGAGTGGCTTATTTGCTTGTGAGAAAGGGCTTCTTCCGAAAACGAGATGTTTGATGGATAGAAGAGGCTCTAGTGGGGATTCAAAGGCTAGTGGAAGCCGAATGACAGAATATGCGTAGTACCAGCTAATGATTCTGGTTGTGCTGACTGTTATAGGCCAATTTTTGCCTAATTACAAAAGACCCTAAACCCAATATAAGATTAAAACCCAAAACCCGTTTTAGCCCAGCAAAACCCCAATACATCGGACCCAATATCCCTAAACCCAGCAGAACCCAATACATCAAAACCCTAACCCATCTAACCCTAATTCTAGCATTCTCACTTGTTTCTGCCGCAGCCACCTACCCCCACTGTTCCACCGCATCTGTCGCATCATTCCAACACCATCCACCGCCCATGACATACCAACTTGTACCTGCAAATACATTTAAAGAGATTAGACAGGAATAAAAAAAAATGAATGAAACGGCTATAAAAGCCGATTGTAAATCAGTGAAAAGGGGGACATATTTAATGCAAACACCCAAAGTTCGAGCACAAAACAATAATAGCAGTTCAATAGCAAGAAATATTTTTCAAATCAGAGAATCCAAAAGCAGACATCGAAGCTAGAAACGAAGGTTTTATTTTTTCTTTTTTTCGAATCTGTTTCCTTCTTTCTTTCTATTTATAAGCATATATAGACATTAAACACATAAATAGACATTTTCTAAAAAAAAAAAGGGGGAAAAAAGGATCTTACCTTTTCCGGCCACCGTGGACGGTGGCTGGAGTCGACGCCGGTGGCCGGTCCGGTGGCCGTCCCTCGCCCCGGGCACCTCCCTTCCTCCCTTCCCCTCCTCTCTCCTTTCCCCTTCTTTCTTTTTTTTTTTCTTTTTTTTCTCTGCCCCGTGCAAATGGCCAAAAAAAGGAAAATTTTAGCTTATATAGTAAAAAAAAGGCCCGACCCGATCCGACTCGGACCCACTTCAGGGTCCGCGTGTTTTTAATCGGAGGGGATATTTGCGCATTTAGCCCCTCCGCTTTTCCAGGCCTGTGCAATCCAGTGTTTTTAATTTTTCAATTTGGCCCCGCAGTTCACCTTGGCTTCCGATTTGGTCCTCCGTGGTTTCTGGGTACTGTGGAAAAAAGGGTTTATTACCGTTTTAGTCCCCCATGTCTCCCCCCGTGTTCGTATTGGCCCTTTTCTTTCGTTTTTATTTTTAAATTTACCCGAAACTATTGCTTTAAATCCGATTTCGTCCTTTTCGTATTATTTTCATTCAATTTTAAAATTATATATATGTATATTATATTTCTATATATTACTTTAAAGATATATATGTTACATATATATTCCTACAAATATCTTATATTATAGTTGTACATATTTTTATGCCATTTTATATATACTTATATTTATTATTAATACGATTATACTATGTTTTTTATATTGGTGTTTTCTTTTTACATATATTATAACTATATCATACTTATATATATATATATATATATATATATATATATTTTAATATGTTAGTTATATATCTTTTTACCTATCGTGTATATACGTTTCCAACATTATTACATATATAATATTATATATACCATATTTTTATATATATATGTATATCTATATATGTGCGTTTGAACATTTTAGTTATACATTACTTTGTCTTATGCACATACATATATTTTTGCGTATTATATATATATACATTTTAATATTATATCTTTATATCTTTATATCTTTATATATTTCGTATGTCATTTTTTTATTTATATATACGTATTTTCAGTTATAAGTAATCACATACTTTTTGTATTATGACATATAAAAATTCTGATATTATATTACGCGTACATCTTATATACTTCGCATGCATATCCTTAACGTCATGTTACTCATATCTTTCCATTATTTCATGCATACATTGCATATGGTTTAAAATACCATACTAAACATTTTGTGTTATACATACTTTCCAATATTATATTATATCTATATATATACATCCCATCTCATGTGCATAAATATATTATCACCACTAATATACGGTACTATAATTATTATGCTCGCATGTTTTATATCTACGTGATTTTCCTTTTAACGTTAATATTATTCTAAAATATATGCATCATATTCCGATACTATTACATATATGTCTTCAAATATATCCTTACACATTTTCTAAATATACATAAATATTCTTTAATATTATTAGTTTTATAATATTACACACTATCTTACATACACTTTTACCATGTTACGTGTTCAGCTGTCATATTGTTCATATTTTTTTTTTTACCCCACGCGTATATTTTGTTTTTCTACACATATACTCTTCTAAAAATGCACTCTCATTATTATCCTTTACTGCAATATCGCTACGGCTATCCTTTTTAAATATCACATTATGAGTTCAATAGCATCGTCATTTCAAAAATTACGTTTCCTATTCAAAAAACGTTAAAAACGAGGCAATATTTTCTGTGTTCAGAGATTCAGGGAATAGTGCCCTAACTTGCTGGGTTGCGATTTCTCGTTCGTCTAAATACCTAAAATACCCTCCTAAATTTTGCAACTCGCGAGATAATTTTAGCTTCGAGGAATTTAAGAACTTCGTGTCCAATCGTGCTGGATGTGATGTTCGTATTCTTCCGAAGCGAAGGAATCTCGATTTTTCAACCCAAATCATCCCAATTCTATTCAAAATGTTCCAAAAACGAGGCAATATTTTTGTGTTTAGAGATACGGGAAATAGTGCCCTAATGTGCTGGGTTACGATTTCTCGCTCATCTAAATACCTAAAATGCCCTTTTAAGCAAAATTTTGTAACTCACGAGACGACCTTAGTTTCGAAGGATTTAAAGAACCTCGTGCCCAATCGTGCTGGATGTGACGTTTGAATTCTTCCGAGGCAAAGGAATCTCGATTTTTTACTCAAATTATCCCTGTTTCAAAAAAGAATCCTATTTTTAAATCTTTCCGAATTTCGACTTAAAATAGAAAATTGCTCAATTTGGTACCAATTTTGGGCGTTGCGGGGGTGCTAATCCTTTCCTGTGCGTAACCGACTCCCGAACCTAATTCTCGATTTTTCGTAGACCAAAACATTTTATAAGGTGACCCAATCGCACCTAAAAAGGTTGGTGGCGACTCCCATTTTCATTTTTTTAAGTCGACATCCGTTTTTCAAAAAAAATGGTTTTGACAGCTTGGCGACTCCGCTGGGGAATCTAAGTGAGTCAGGCCAAAAATTGATCATTTTCTGTCTTAATTTGGAAAATTTTTAATACGATCTTTTACATGCGTTTGTTGTATGTGGTTGCTATCTTTCCTCGCACAAATTGCATTTGCATGACAGTTGTGGTCACACCCTTAAGTGGGAGCGAGAAGCTACGCTTTCGTGAGGTTTTCACCTCCGCATGGGCTAGTAGATTGCTTCCGGGATACATCCGTACCTATGTGCTTCGTGAGATTTTCATCTCTGCATGGTAGTAGGGAAATGTGTTCCCCTGAATTGAACTTGGTCCATATGAGCCTATAATGGGTGAGGATCGAGGAATCTGCTGGTTCAGGTACCCTTTTTCTTTAGAACCAAAAACACATATAGTGAACCCTAGGAGATCGCTTTAGGTAGAACTATGTTGACCCGTAGTGATTACCTATGTAGGTGTTTGTCTTCCATTTTTCTTTGAATTATATTTTTACGCATATGACATTGACCCATTTTATTTTGTCATCATTGCATATCACACTGTATTTAAAGGTATCGATTCACGGTTCGATTTCTAAGAGGAATGAATATCTTGATAAAGTGGAGGACAACGCTAACGTCCGTGCGTGGTCAGAGAAAGCCCAGTTAGAAAAGGGAGATAGTGTCGCCAAGGAGTATACATCGGAGCTGTGGAACTTCATTTGCGTCAGCTCGACACAGAATGAGCTTCAGAAGTTGAGGTCATTTAGGCCCAATGGGATAATGAAGCCCAGCAGTAGTTTTATAAACAACAAGTCTGAATTTACTGTTGTATCTCAGGATGTTATACTTATCAGAAACAATGGGAATACAAGCCCTGATGACTTGGATAGCCCGAATGAGCGTGAAAGAAAGCGATTAAAGAAGACCGTATCATTCAAAGACCTTTAGAGATTAGCTATGCTACGGAGATACCTGTGCAGTCAATTCAAGATGCTTTGCGTGGGCAAAAGTCTAAAAATTCTCACGGAGTACCGAGGGTGTAAGATATCATTTTAAGACGGCATACTACGGAATAGGGATGCCTACTTATTCGCCAATCTCTCTCAAGATAATCAGAACAACATCACAGATATTGGAGGAAGTATCCTTGGCTATAGGGATTACATTATGGGGGAGGCCATCGTCCAGATTCGAGAAGTCGCCGATCATCTGCAGGACTTGGCAGTACAGGTCGATGTGTTAAGTATTAAGTACGAGCTAGAATCAGACTGAGGTCGAGAATTGGCCGCGTTGCTTAGGAAAATTAAGACTCTAGGCCTAAAGGCAAAGGCATATCTGTAATCAGCTTGTTGTAAAAACTTTTGTTCCTGTTATTTAAGAAGGTTGAAACTCTAGACCTAACGATGAAAGTGTCTGTAATCCGTTTTGTGTAAGGATTTTTGTTCCTTAAATAACGTTTTCTAAATTGAGACTGAATCGAAATCGATATCTTTTGTATTTATGCATTCGCATTGCATCGTATCACATGCATTTAAACCAGAAAAAAGACCCTAATTAGTAGAAGTTATTACAGAAGAAAAGAATCTGGAAACTCCACATCCCTACGGTACACGAGCTAAAACAAAGAATATGGATCAGAGATTCGAACAACTCTAAAAGGAGATGCAAGAGCAATTACAAGAACAGTTGGCGAGGATGCAACAGGATATGCGAGAACAAATGTTGGAAGCCCAGAGAAGTATGGTGGCTGAAATGGCTCAACTTCTGAAAGGGGCAATGGATAAAGGAAAGGCCCCTATGGCTACCATCGGAGAGGATAATAATGATTATCCTCCGGGTTTCACCTCACCCCATACACAAGCACAAACTGAGCCACCCCTGCGAAGGCCGTCTGTTACCGTTAGGCCTCAACAGGGGCAAATTGATATTGAAATGCCTGTGAACCTACAAGACGGTTCGGGGTCCAACCCGTTAGATAATCCTATCAATTCGCTTACCATTGATTTAGACTTGGCTGAAAAGGAGAGGGAAATAACCGAATCCTTGAGACAATTAGAGGAGCGTTGCAGGTGGTTGGAAGAAAAGTTCAGAGCTTTAGAAGGTGCTGATGGTCGACATAGAATAAACGCCAAAGAATTTAGCTTGGTCCCAGACTTGGTCCTCCCCCATAAATTTAAAATGCCAGAATTTGAAAAATACAATGGGACTAGCTGTCCTGAAGCCCACCTCACTATGTTCTGTAGGCGAATGACAGGGTATGTAAACAATGATCAACTTTTGATTCATTGTTTCCAAGATAGTTTGATTGGGGCTGCGGCTAAGTGGTACAATCAATTAAGCCGCGACAGGATCGGCTCCTGGAGAGACTTAGCACGTGCCTTCATGTAGCAGTATAGCCATGTGGCTGACTTGACGCCCGATCGAATCACTCTGCAGAACATAGAAAAGAAGCATAATGAAAGCTTCAGACAATACGTACAGAGATGGAGGGAAGTTGCCATGCAAGTTCAACCACCGCTCTTAGAAAAGGAAACTACCATGCTATTCATTAATACCTTGAAAGCCCCATTCCTTACTCACATGATTGGAAGCACCACGAAGAGCTTTGTTGACATAGTCATGGCAGGCGAGATGATTGAAAATGCCATAAGAGGTGGTAAGATAGAAGGGGAAACTACCAAAAGATCAACCTCGAGAAATAGGAACAATGAAGTGAATAATTTGAACATGCACCTAGGGCATCAGGGCTTGTCGAGACAAGAACCCAGTGCAAGACAAAAAGAAAAACTCCAGTTTACTCCAATCCCAATGTCGTATAGGGATTTATATCAGAAATTATTCAATACACATGTGGTGGCCCCATTCCATGTGAAGCCACTGTAACCTCCGTACCCTAAATGGTATGATGCAAACGCTCGATGTGAGTATCATGTAGGGATTACGGGCCATTCAATTGAAAATTGCACCTCCTTTAAGAAGTTGGTTGAGAGGTTCATACAAATGGGTATTGTGAAGTTCGATGATCTGTTAGAGCCTAACCAAACAGCAAAATGTGATAATTGAAGGAAAAGGCAAGAGAGTGGCGTTTCCAAAAGCCAGACCACCAATGGTGTGAGAAACGAGGAATAAAAGTTTTCCAAGCATCTGCCTTTATGAACTTGAGAGTGTTTTGAACAATAGGAACTGTGGAAGAGACTTATTGTAGAACTTACTTGGAGTAATATCCAAAACACGCTTGTTGCTTTCAGCCTAGAAGCAATAACAGTCCTTTTGTGAAATAGGCTGGTGTCCAAAATTTTTATTTCAATGAAATGCATCTTTTTGAGCAATTATTCTTTTACTCTTTACAGATTCTTTGGTACTTGGACTTTCATTCATATTCTTTCATTCATATTCATGATCATACCAATACAAATAATCTTCCTAGAATCATTTATTCTTCGAAATTTGCCTTCGTACCTACAATAGGTGCCCAGATATCAATGTCAAGAGCAACGCTGTTACTAACTCCCTTTTTAGTAAGAGATGTGTCCAGAGGGATCTTAGGACTTCGAAGATGACGGAGATTGTACCTAACTTCCGATTCGTTAAGGATGGCAGAACTAGATGAAAGACAGATCCTAACTTAAGAAGGATTAGTTGACATTGTGAGCTTGAGAAAGAAATGAAGATCGAAACCTAGCTCGCCGCGAAAATAAGGCAAGACGTATATGTCTCCTTTATTTCTTCACGGACTCTCTGCGTGGGGCATGAATGTTATAGTGTCAATGTCGTCAACATCAATTCGTGGTTGTTAGTTACGGGGTAAAGTCGCTTTATATGCCAAAGTTACAAGGTAAACAGTCATCAAATTCAAATTCAAAGGCAAATTCAATTTCAAATACAGATCCAGATCCAAATTCAAATCCAAAACCAGATCCAAATTCAAATCCAAATCCAAGTTCAAATTTGAAATCCAAATTCAGAATTCAAAATTCAAAATTCAAAATTCAAATTCAAATTCAAATCCAAAAATGGAAATTTACGATCTATTCAAAGATCAGATACAATATCCGTGCAACAAAGGCAACCAAAACCATCCAAAAGGATTTTGAAAGATGACTGAGACCTGTAATGGTTGGCATAGAGAAGTTACCATTTACCCTATTTGCTTATCAAATGTTAGCCAGAATCTTCACCGGGGCAATACATTTCTCATTGGTCTGGCGTATTCAAGTTGATATTCTTTCCTCCGAATTTTATCAGAACTGAAGCAGAATGAAGCAGAATAAACCTAATTCTGATGTGATCAGTCAAATCTGAAGAAGAAAAATAGCAATCTGCCGCGGTCAGATAATGCGAGTTTACAACGAAAAGGTTCGCCTAAAAGAATTTCATGATGGGACCTGATATTGGAGAAGATCCTTCAGATATAAAAGGAACTTTAGAGGAAAAAGGGCGCCGTGAGATCAAAAGTCAAAAGTCAAAAAACAAAGAAAATTAATCAGAAAAGGAAAGGAAAAGGAGAGGCCAAGGCGAAAACCTGCAAAGGGCGCTTTGAGACCAAAGGGGATTTGGGTGGCTCAAATTTTGATTAAAAGTGGGGTATACAGTAGTCTTGCTATGCCTAAATTAACACTGAAGAAGTATGATACATCTTGGGGCATCGACGAAGTACTCCGGATCCCCTAGACACATATTGAGCTTAGAATGGTTCTCAAGAAGTTGGAACAAAGGAGCTCAGGCTACGATATCTGGGGCACCTAGTTTCCATCTTACCCCTTCTGAATCTGCTATCTTTGATTATTTTATACGTTTCAACACACGCACCTAATAAACTTCTTTCTTGATTGCATTTACTTAACTTGTTTGTTTTGAGCTATGCTCCCAATCAATTCCCTTCTTGTCCAGTGTTAAGATCTTTTTCAAGCATTTTGCATTGAAATAACGATTAATGGACTAATCATACTTTCATGAAAGGAATTTTGCGTATTACTCTGGGAGCTTCTAGATAGTACGGGAACCTAAAATAGGACTGTTGTTTAAGAGCTCATCAAGTATAAAGGTTGGAAATTTTGAGCTTAAATTGAGTTTATCTCTTTAGATTTTCTGTCAAAAATGTTAGTTGAACAAAAATGAGATATCGCGTTGGTGACAATCTCGGTGAAAACGAGCAATGTTAACCTAAGCATAAAAAGGGTTTCATTCTCAAGGAAAATGATATTCCGCATCCATACACAGTTGGTCAGATCACCCGATGAGTGATCAGTTGATGGAACAAGTTACAGATCTTGTACCCCCGAGTCACAGTGGGATGGATAGAAGTTGATACAAAACCTATAGCCAAGGATTGCAGTAGGATGTATCTTATGTCTCAAAGTTACAAGGGATAGACCCCGAAGTTACAGTGGGGCAAGCTATTTGAGCAAAATGCGATTATTTCTTCGGGTTTTAGGTTAAAGTACCAGCCGAATAAGATGGCAGCGTACTACGATAGAGCCTTGATGGGCAACGAACGATGACACCCTAGACATTAAAAAAGATCATTCTCATGACATTTCTGCATTCACATTTTTCGTAATACATTAGGTTAGGAGCATTTGATTCATTCTGGTCATAACATCCTAATAATTTGTCATAAACATAGGCATATGAAATCAAGTCTACAGGACATGTCCCTCAGAGGACGGTGTAGCAACATTGGTAAAACACAGCAGATCTTATCTTCGCTGAGCAGGAGCGGAGCAGATCAAATTCCAACAGATCTTAACTCCCTAAGCAGTAGGGTAACGGATCGAATTTCGGCGAATCTTATCTCCATACAGTAGTGTTGGAGCAGATTTCAGCCACTCACCTTAACTCCCTAAGCAGTAGGGTAACAGGCAAAATGAAGCAGGTCTTATCTCTCTGTACTGGCAGAGATCGAATCGCAGAAGCAGACTTGACAATCGTTGTATTGTTTTAGCAGAGAGGATCGAAGTTACGAATCTCTTCTCTCTGAATCAACATATCTCTAAAGATGCGAGCGGATTGAAGCTACAAGACATACCTTTGAAGTTGCAGTGGATTGAACCAAAGCCACGAGAGGCGGTGGGCTGGAAAGAGACTACCTGAACAAAAAGAGCACCGAAGAGAAGTCAAGATTTGGCGAGACCAGGCAAAATTGGCCTTTTTTGTGTCTTTGCTCTATTCCCGTTTCACGACAATGAGCAAAGAGGGGCAGCTGTTATAGGCCAATTTTGGCCTAATTACAAAAGACCCTAAACCCAATACAAGATTAAAACCCAAAACCCGTTTTAGCCCAGCAAAACCTCAATACATCGGACCCAATATCCCTAAACCCAGCAGAACCCAATACATCAAACCCAATACATCAAAACCCTAACCCATCTAACCCTAATTCTAGCCTTCCCACTTGTTTCTGCCGCAGCCATCTACCCCCACTGTTCCACCGCATCTGTCGCATCATTCCAGCACCATCCACCGCCCATGACAGACCAACTTGTACCTGCAAATACATTTAAAGAGATTAGACAGGAATAATAAAAAAAATGAATGAAACGGCTATAAAAGCCGATTGTAAATCAGTGTAAATGGGGACATTTTTAATGCAAACACCCAAAGTTCGAGCACAAAACAATAATAGCAGTTCAATAGCAAGAAATATTTTTCAAATCAGAGAATCCAAAAGTAGACATCGAAGCTAGAAACGAAGGTTTTATTTTTTCTTTTTTTTGAATCTGTTTCCTTCTTTCTTTCTATTTATAAGCATATATAGACATAAAACACATAAATAGACATTTTCTAAAAAAAAAAAGGGAAAAAAAGGATCTTACCTTTTCCGGCCACCGTAGACGGTGGCTGGAGTCGACGCCGGTGACCGGTCCGGTGGCCGTCCCTCGCCCCGGGCACCTCCCTTCCTCCCTTCCCCTCCTCTCTCCTTTCCCCTTCTTTCTTTTTTTTTCTTTTTTTTCTCTGCCCCGTGCAAATGCCCAAAAAAAGGAAAATTTTGGCTTATATAGTAAAGAACAGGCCCGACCCGATCCGATCCGGACCCGCTTCAGGGTCCGCGTGTTTTTAATCGGAGGGGCTATTTGCGTATTTAGCCCCTCCGCTTTTCCAAGCCTGTGCAATCCAGTGTTTTTAATTTTTCAATTTGGCCCCGCAGTTCACCTTGGCTTCCGATTTGGTCCTCCGTGGTTTCTGGGTACTGTGGAAAAAAGGGTTTATTACCGTTTTAGTCCACCATGTCTCCCCTCGTGTTCGTATTGGCCCTTTTCTTTTGTTTTTATTTTTAAATTTACCCGAAACTATTGCTTTAAATCCGATTTCGTCCTTTTCGTATTATTTTCATTCAATTTTAAAATTATATATATATATATATATTATATTTCTATATATTACTTTAAAGATATACATGTTACATATATATTCCTACAAATATCTTATATTATAGTTGTACATATTTTTATGCCATTTTATATATACTTATATTTATTATTAATACGATTATACTATGTTTTTTATATTGGTGTTTTCTTTTTACATATATTATAACTATATCATACTTATATATATATATATATATATATTTTAATATGTTAGTTATATATCTTTTTACCTATCGTGTATATACGTTTCCAACATTATTACATATATAATATTATATATACCATATTTTTATATATATATGTATATCTATATATGTGCGTTTGAACATTTTAGTTATACATTACTTTGTCTTATGCACATACATATATTTTTGCGTATTATATATATATACATTTTAATATTATATCTTTATATCTTTATATCTTTATATATTTCGTATGTCATTTTTTTATTTATATATACGTATTTTCAGTTATAAGTAATCACATACTTTTTGTATTATGACATATAAAAATTCTGATATTATATTACGCGTACATCTTATATACTTCGCATGCATATCCTTAACGTCATGTTACTCATATCTTTCCATTATTTCATGCATACATTGCATATGGTTTAAAATACCATACTAAACATTTTGTGTTATACATACTTTCCAATATTATATTATATCTATATATATACATCCCATCTCATGTGTATAAATATATTATCACCACTAATATACGGTACTATAATTATTATGCTCGCATGTTTTATATTTACGTGATTTTCCTTTTAACGTTAATATTATTCTAAAATATATGCATCATATTCCGATACTATTACATATATGTCTTCAAATATATCCTTATACATTTTCTAAATATACATAAATATTCTTTAATATTATTAGTTTTATAATATTACACACTATCTTACATACACTTTTACCATGTTACGTGTTCAGCTGTCATATTGTTCATATTTTTTTTTTTTTACCCCACGCATATATTTTGTTTTTCTACACATATACTCTTCTAAAAATGCACTCTCATTATTATCCTTTACTGCAATATCGCTACGACTATCCTTTTTAAATATCACATTATGAGTTCAATAGCATCGTCATTTCAAAAATTACGTTTCCTATTCAAAAAATGTTAAAAACGAGGCAATATTTTCTGTGTTCAGAGATTCGGGGAATAGTGCCCTAACGTACTGGGTTGCGATTTCTCGTTCGTCTAAATACCTAAAATACCCTCCTAAATTTTGCAACTCGCGAGATAATTTTAGCTTCGAGGAATTTAAGAACTTCGTGTCCAATCGTGCTGGATGTGATGTTCGTATTCTTCCGAAGCGAAGGAATCTCGATTTTTCAACCCAAATCATCCCAATTCTATTCAAAATGTTCCAAAAACGAGGCAATATTTTTGTGTTTAGAGATACGGGAAATAGTGCCCTAATGTGCTGGGTTGCGATTTCTCGCTCATCTAAATACCTAAAATGCCCTTTTAAGCAAAATTTTGTAACTCACGAGATGACCTTAGTTTCGAAGGATTTAAAGAACCTCGTGCCCAATCGTGTTGGATGTGACGTTCGAATTCTTCCGAGGCAAAGGAATCTCGATTTTTCTACTCAAATTATCCCTGATTCAAAAAAGAATCCTATTTTTAAATCTTTCCGAATTTCGACTTAAGACAGAAAATTGCTTAATTGGGTACCAATTTTGGGCGTTGCGGGGGTGCTAATCCTTCCCTGTGCGTAACCGACTCCCGAACCTAATTCTCAATTTTTCGTAGACCAAAACATTTTATAAGGTGACCCAATCGCACCTAAAAAGGTTAGTGGCGACTCCCATTTTCGTTTTTTTTTTAAGTCGACATCCGTTTTTCAAAAAAAAATGGTTTCGACACTGACAAAGAGTGCTAGATCAAAAGATGTTGACTAGCATTTTTATTAAATCGCTCCAGTTTTAAAGCATTTTAATGGGTTTTTATGTTAATTGAAGCATTGTTGTGTCTGGTATGTTTGGGGAGGGGTTGTGAAGGGAAAGGGACAGTTTCTTTTTTCATCTTTGGCTCTCTGTGTCTCTTCATTTGCATTGATTTTATTAAGTCAATAAAAGCATGCCAGTTTTTAAGTAAAAAAAAAAAAAAACCTTAAAAGGTAAAAGACCTTAAACTTAATCGTTCTTCATTTTTCCATATCCAAAATTTCATCCCAATACCTAAAGGTTAACACCATATGCACTCCCACCAACCCTTCCTTGACGGTCACCATTACCAGAGGCCGCATGACCACACCCGTTTGGTGTCCACCACCACTAACCCACAACCATCATTCGTCTGCCCAACACCCCTATATTTTGCTTCACTTTCACTTCCAAGTTCAATTCTTTGATAGGCTAAAGCTGAATTTTTCAAAAAAAAAAAAATTTCAAAAATTATATAATTTTTTGGGTCAAAACTAAAGTGTTCATAGCCACAACCAATAGCAGGGACTAATCTTCTTTTCTTCAAATGCTTTTTAGAAAAGTAAATAGCTAATCATGAAATATACTTTAGATCTCTATAATATTTGTATGATTTGCTAATGACCCTGATTATGTAGTGATCTATAGAAATAATAAGGCTAAGAAACCCGAATCTGAAAAGACCATTACTGGAGGTTATAGCTTCAAGATCCTTGATTGTTTTAAAGTAAAAAAAAATCTAATAAACAGAATTAAAAAAAATTTAATTTGATTATTTCAATTATCCCTTAAATTTCAATTCGGTTAATTTGATTAGCCCCTAATTTTTAATTTATTTGGTTATTCCCATAAAAAAACCGAGCTGACCAATATACACTCCTAATGTTTACATTAGGGTGATATATTACTATACGTCTAATTTTTATGAATTATAAATCACATAATATATAAAAATTACATAATATAATATATTATAAATTTAGAAAAATGGATTGAATTAAGCCGAACTCGAGCCTTGAATGTCTGAGTCCTTCCCAAGCCTATATCTTAAACTGGTTTAATTATTTTTGCTCAATCTCATTTTTCAAAATTAATATTTTCAATCAAACCCAACCAAATTTTAGGTACACCTTTAGACTTGAATAAGTAACCCAGTTCACGAACAAAACAAATCTAACTTACAACTGGGAAAGTTACCGAAACGGGAACAGAAGTTGAACATCTTCAGGTTTTTGGTTAATTAGTGTATGTGGAGTACAATAAGCTCAGAAGGCCATAAAATTGAGCCAGGTTTAAACAATAGCGAAACACCGTTCCAATTATATTACCAAAAATGACCTGCAGAAGCATTTCTATGTTGCGGCCGAACAACCTTGACAGCATATACAGGCCGCCACAATGCCAAGCATAGCTCCAGCAAAGACCTGTGATAGCGTTTAGCCAGAAAGTTCCTTAAGTTTTATGACTCGATTCCAACATTAGTAACCACAAAGAGATCAAATGGCAGTTCTCAAGGCAAGCTACTGGAGTTTTGGGGGTGTTGCATATAATTATGGAACTTACATTCAAGTTAAGGTCATATTTGTATCGAGGGAAAAAAAGAAAGAAATTAGGAACCCATATGTGGGAATACGGCAACTGCAGATGTAGACCTGTGAAAAACAACCATACATAGACGTTTCAATATCAATGCGGAGACATCCATATTGTTTGTATGGAAAATTAATATTTTGCAGAGAGATTATGTTGGTGCAGAACTTCTTCAATTGTTGGGGATGTAAGTCTGAATACTTGAACCAAACATGAAAATAATGCTTGAACACAAAAACTGATCAATATGACAAAACACCAAGTCATATATCAAGCCATTGTTAGTCTTTTTTATTAGTTCCCATTGTAAATGTTGTGCGCAAAAAAAATTATGAACAAATAGACCTCAAGAATATAATGAAACCCAATGATTGTTTACATTTTGTACAGACAAAAACAATTCACTGAGCACTAAGTCATGTTTAACAGAATATAAATTTCTATAAAAGAATTATGAAGTAATTCTTTATAAAATAATTTATGAACATCAAAAGATGGAGAAAGAACAAAACGGAACTTTGTTTCAAAGCTTTTGATATGCCATTCCAAATAAAATCTGAATTTTATCTATAACAAATTTCATGTTTGTTCATATAGATACAAACATCTCCTTGCAATAGACATACCATTCAAAAAAATATCTATCTAGATTGTCACAACTCTTGATTAGTAACAAATAACCAAGAGATGCAAAATTTAATAACTAAGAGACTTAATTTATCGCTTATAACTCTTCACTGCTAAATTTTGGATTACTTATAACATTTCCCTTGTAACTATTGGAACATTAAATACTTTGAAAATGCTAACAGATTATGACCATTTTAAGTTGAAGCAGGGAATCAATGGCCACCATATTTAATTCAATGATTCCGATTCAAATAGCAGCTGAAAAGTTGTTAAAAATGTGTCCTTGAAAATTAGCCACATCACCTGTCCTGTGATTTACCTAAATGAGAATGAAACCTCATTATTTGATATACAGGCAGGAAAGCTTCTAGATTCCTAAATTAGCATCAAGTTGGATTTGTGTTACAAGTAAGAAAGTTACTGAAACAAGAACAAAAGTTCAGCATCTTCTGGTGAGAGTACAATAAACTCATCAAGCCAAAAAATCGAGCCAGGTTTTTACAATAGTAAAACACTGTCCAAATGATATGACAAAAAATTTACCTCTCAAGTATTTCTAGGTTGTAGCCAAGCAACCTTGGCAGCATATACAAGCTACCACAATCCCAAGCATAGCTCCTGCAAAGACCTGTGACGGTGTGTGGCCAAGAAGTTCCTTGAGTTTTCTTTGACTAATTGGATGCCCTTGAAATAGGTCCTCAACGATCATATTAAGAACCTACAACCGGGAAGACAAAATTATTCCATGATCCCAACACATGTTAGTACCAACAAAGAGAAAGTTTTCAAGGCAAGCCACTATTAGAATTTCGGAATGTTGCATGCAATTATTGGAGGATGAGCTAACATTCAAGTAAAGGTCATATTTGTACCCAGGGAAAAAAAAAAACAAGTGAGATTTAGGCATATATATGTAGCCAATAGGAAGCTCCTGCAGATGTAGACCTATGAAAAACAAGCTTACCCAAATGTTTCAATATTTTTGCAAGACAGAAAATATGGAAAGGCATTCTTATTGTTTATGAAACCCTAATCTTCGGCAGACAGATTATGATCATTTTAAGTTGAAGCAGGGTAGTGATGGCCACCATATTTGTTTCGATGAATCAGATTCAATTAGCAGTTGAAAAAGTTGTTAAAATGTGAAGCATGTACTTGAAAATTAGCCACATTGCTCGTCCTGCGATTTACTTAGATGAGAATGAAACCTCATTATTTGATATTAATTCTTAAAAGCTAAAGAAAAGCAATACTGCAATTCAGAATCTAAATTTAGTAACATTCAAGAACCATGTTGTGATAACATCTTTGCTTTTCCAATCATTAAAGAACCCATTCAACAGTTCCACTTCAAAGTCCATATCAAATTCAAAGCTCCAGTCATCAGTGGGGAAAATTCACTTAAAGAAGCGTAGGATGTAATTGTAATGCCAAATATACCACGCATACCATGAGGTCCGTGACCCCAAGAACAAGATTATGTAAATGGAAATCCAATGGCATATGCTACACAATATACCCAAAGAGAATATTATCAACTAGCCATTCACCTACAATTTAAGCATAGATAAGTACTCAAACATTGACAACATTCATCTATAACCGAATTCAGATTTTAAGCCTCAAACTAGGTTTATTTCTGAGTTCTGACAAAAGATTAGCACCACAAATATTCCAATTTCAAAGTTGAAAAAAATATTAAGTCTATCTCTCTCTGGACTCTATTTGAGTAAATTAAAAAATTTGGTGTTTTTCATTAATTTTCATCTATGTCCTTAGTTTACCCACCCTGCAAGTCTCCTTTTCCTTTTCTCTAAACAACCAAGACCTATGGCCCTGTTACAATTACAATTTCGCCATGTTAATAACAGGACCAACAACTTGCTAAGATAATGTTCAGAAAATCAAGTTAGCCCTCTTAATAGACCAGCTTCAAGAACCTATACAATTAAAACAACAAAAGAAAAGGCGATGCAACATTATAAACAAACACAACCCAAAACTCAAAAATCTTCGAGGTAAATAACAGAGAAAATAAAATTGTTGGTTCTTAGTTCTTACCGCAGCTTGCATTCCCGCATGCCTTCTAACTCCAATGGCGTCGTACATAACAATCAAACTAAACCCCAAACAAACAGGAAACAGGGAGTCCGCTATTCCATGACAAATGGCAACCGATGTCGTCAAAGCAGTACACAAAGCCGAGTGCGAAGAAGGCATCCCACCAGAAGCAAACAATATCCGGAAATCCCATTTCCGCTCTATAAAGAAATTTAAAAAAATCTTCATCGATTGAGCAATGAACCATGCAAACAAACCAGAAACAAACGTGGGATTCGCCGCCAATGTCGCCACGAATGGACTAATCCGAACTTTAGCGCTAGCTGTTACACTCAATAAAGCCATCCCAAGACCTCCACTTTGCAAGTAATTGCCATTGTATTGGTCTAAAATTTCCTCCGATTCTGTAATGCAATCGTGCAAACGTGAAACCCATTTTTGGGAATGCGAAAAAGCCAAGCCTCTGATGCTTCTCAAAACTGGGACTAAAACCAATAAAGGATTAACCATAAAGCTTCGAATTTTACATTTGGGAGATGAGTTTATTGGATCAGAAGGAGATTTAAAGGGGGGGAAAGAAACAGGGGAAGGTCTGAGTTTGAGGAATGAGAAGTGAGGCGAATGACAACGAATTTTGGGGCTCTCGGGAATGAAACAGAAAGTATTTAATGAGGGTTTTACAGTGACAGAGCCCATGAGTGAAAAAGCTAGTTTCTATTAGCTTCTATCCGCATTTGAGAATGAAAAACAGAGAAAACAGGAAAGATAAGGAGGAGAGGATCTACATGGGAAGCTTGACTTGAGACTTGGAGACTAGAGAGAGTGGAGAGAAGAAGCAACTGAATGAATGAATGAATGAATTTCTTATTTCTACGAGATACTACTAGATAGATGGAAACGAGTGGTGGAGAACAGCCCTCGTTGTTGGTTTATTTTAACGAATATGCCACTCTTTAGTCTTTACCCTTTCCTTCAAGGCCCCGACGCAAAGAATATGCTACCGGGAACTACTTCAGTAAACTTAGGGTAAACTACGAAGTTAATGTCTCAACTTTTATAAGTTTTCACTTTGGTAATGAAAAAGAAAAATTTGCAAAAAAGGCATCGCCAAAACGTTTTCATATTAATAACATGTCATTAATTCAATGTTATTGTACACTTATTTTATTCGCCCAACTTTAATAAATTTTTGTTATACCTCCACTCGCGTTTAGACATGTGGCAAGCTAAAAAAATACCTAAGCAGTAAGCTAAACTCATCCTTTCGAGATAACCACCCAGGCAACAGATAATCTAATTTTCATTAGGAATATAAAGTTGTCAGTTACAAATATCACGTAGGCTCATTTGCTTTATCGCATCAAGCCAGAATGAATGATAAGATTTGTCTTGTCACAAACATCCTCATCCCATCGAAAACATCCCCCTACACGCTCCTTAATGATGGCAAATAACTAGTCAAACACGTTAACACCATCTTGCATGAGAACTTCGCCTATAAATATCTATAGGAACAATGAAGAAAAGATGGACTCTTCAAGAATACCAAACCTAGACTCTATCAACATACCTTTAGCTCTCAACCTTAGCACTCTCTACACCTTTTCCATAACCTCTGGCTTTCTACCTTAATTGGGTGAACTAGCCTCTGTAGCAACCACCACTCATCTATACTTCCTTCTTGTTGTATCATTGCATCAACAATTTTCATTTTGATCACTTATTTCCTTAAAAAATAAAGGAAATTAAAAATATAAAATGAATGGCAAAAATAAAAACTTACAAAAATTGGTTAATTAAAATGAATATATAATAACATATTATTAAAATGAAAACGTTTTGTAATGACAGTGCCCTTTTTGCATTTTTTTTTATTTTTTGGGCTAATATGTAGTTTGCCTCTTGAACTTTTCTAAAAGTACCTAGTTGGTACCTAATTTTATTTTTTACTTAGTCGGTACCTGAAGTTGTATTATGTCATCTAGGTTGGTACTTTTGCACTAACACCATTAATTTGGGATAACATGGCACTAATAGTGACACATGGAAGCTTCTCAATATGACATGTGGCAAACAAAAATATTAAAATCTTTAAAAATATAAATTAATTTAAAAATAATAAATTTTTTAGATAAGTTCGGGTACCAACTAGATGCTTTTGAATAAGTTTAGGAGACAAACTACATATTAACCTTAAAAAGTTAATGTGGTTAACAAATTAGAGCAACGTATGTGCTATATTTCAAATCCAAGTACCAACTAGGTTAAAAAAAAAGACTTCAGGTACCAAGTAAGAGCTTTTGGACAAATTCAAGGTAAATTACATATTAACCCTTATTTTTTTTTATGACCAAACACTAAATTTAACTGCCTACAACAAGCAACCAGATGGACCAGTGGCAGTGAGGCTCAATCTTGGAACATCGGTTAGTTTAGGGAGAAAGCCTGTACGAAATTCAAAGTTTAGTTTGTTCCATGATGAGCTGGATTCACAAGGTTCGCCCCATCGAGTCGTAGACCGTTATAAAATATCGATGTCACCATTAACGACTATGTCCGACTTTTTCCCGCTTCCTTCGCCAACCCAAATTTCTGAGTCGAAGAGAAAACGACTGATTCCCATCTCATTTCAGAAATTCCTCAACCAAAAAACAAACAAAAAAAAAAAAATCACATTTTTCTTCAAAATGCGCTAGCTTCCGAGTCGACTCATCCGTCTCGGCCTTAACTTCTCTTTTCATTTTTTTTGACTCCGTCACTACAACATGGAGAATTTGATAACATTGGTGAATAATATACAGAGAGCGTGTACGGCGCTTGGTGATCATGGCGAAGAAAGCGCATTGCCTACCCTTTGGGATTCCTTGCCTGCCATAGCCGTAGTCGGTGGCCAAGTACGATCTTCACCGTCATAACTATCGAATGACATTTTATTATCATTTCCATGTTCTTTTCTTGATTTTCTTTTTCTTTTTTAATATTCGTCGGGTTTTTTCGAATATTTGTTTTCTCGTGTCTTTATCGGCGTTTGATCCATTTATTTTTCCTTTTGGTTCTACGTTATTTTGACTCACAACGTATTGGTTGTGCTTTTTTCCCATTTTGAAGTTAGAAATTTGAGTTTATTGAAATTGGGCATTGATCATTCACGTCTTTTGTTTCCATAATAGGTTTTTTTATTTAATACTTTTATTAATTCAATGGATGTAGAGTTCTGGAAAGTCATCAGTGCTGGAAAGTGTTGTTGGAAAAGATTTTTTACCTCGTGGCGCGGGTAAACTTTTTCTTTTTCATTTTTCACCCCGTTTTTGAATGCAAAAACATGGATATGATTGAAAAAACAACAACTTATTTTTACAGGGATTGTTACAAGGCGGCCTCTTGTGTTGCAACTTCATAGGATCGATGATGGAAAAGAATATGCAGAATTTATGCATCTCCCGAAAAAGAGATTCACCGATTTTGGTATGCTTTCTGTTAGGGTAGAACTTTTGTTAGTACTAATTAACTGCTTAGCATTTCCTTTTTCAGCTTCTTAAGCTAATCCATCCACTGTCAATTCATTTTAATACTTTGTTTAATCTTGAACGCTATGCTTACTATACTTTCTGCAGCTGCTGTTAGGCAGGAGATTTCTGACGAGACAGATCGAGAAACTGGTCGTTCCAAACAAATCTCTAGTGTTCCAATCCATCTCAGTATCTTCTCTCCTAATGGTGAGATAAGAGTGGTTGTCAAGTTGTTCAACCCCTTATCATAAATGGGTGTCCCTTTTTTTTTTCCCTAAAATAAACCACATTCTTTTGTTTATTATTTTTGCTCTTCAATACCTTTGCAGTGGTGAATTTGACACTGATTGATCTCCCTGGACTTACAAAAGTAGCTATCGGTGAGTGTCTCACCTTTTGCAAGTTTGTTTATGTTGTGTTGGCATATTCATGTTAATTAATTTAGCTTATATGGTAATTGGCTTGTCATGTAGAGGGGCAATCTGAAACAATTGTGCAAGACATTGAGAATATGGTTCGATCATTTATTGAGAAGGTAAATAGAGGCAGAAATTGAGAGATTCTTGCTTATTCTTCATACACTAAACCTATCCTAATTGAAAATGGTGTTAATTATTGCTTATCTGATTCTTCTTTCCAACTTTTTGTTCATAAGCATGCAATCTGTTAGTATTTATGATGTTCGAGGGTCTACTAATGCCTAAACTAGTGTTTGTTTCTAATGCTTATTAACATGTAGAATATATACTTTCTCCAAAAAGGAAAAAAAAATTATGCTATACTTGTTTCTCATTGCAGCCCAACTGCATCATACTTGCAATTTCTCCTGCCAATCAGGATCTTGCCACTTCTGATGCAATAAAGATTGCACGAGAGGTTGATCCAAAAGGTATAGTTTTGGTCAATGTTCTTTCATGTATTAAATAACAGACATTGTTTTCATTTTAAAGAGTTGATAGTAGAAAGAAATCAACCTGCTAAAACAGAAATAGGAGAAAGAAGAAAGGTGAAACAAAATAAAACAGGCGTTAGTAATTTTTGAATAAATGATCTGACTGGATTACTTCTCTAAAATAGAATACAAAAAACAGGGAATCGGACTAAGGTCCAAAGTAACACAATAAACGAAAAGCTAAAATGAACTAAAGAGTCGGGATAGGCGTTAGTAATTTAAAAAGATAATTTAAGATCAATAATGAAGAGTATGGTGCATTCTGCTTGGGATTTCCTCTTTTTTAAGTTAATAAGAAGAAAATTCGTTCTCAAGGAATCTGTTGGATATATGATGAAGGACGGACTGAAACTGAAGCAAAAATAAGATAAAAATGGAGAAATCAAATTGTGAACAATAAAAATGGAGAAATCAAATTGTGAACAAGTGTTTCATTACCAGAACTCCTTATTAGTTTACATGAACTATTATGCTTAAATAAAATAATTACAACTTGGCTTAATCTTGCAACTTGATTTATTCAACTTGCTTTTTCATTGGCTGATTTCAGTCTAATCAGCAACCAAAACGTTTTATAAAAAATTATCACTATTTCAGTGCAAGTTTGCAAGTTGTAGAGCAGTGCAAGTTGGCAATTTATAAAGTAAAGGCTTGCACGTATAAACTCACCTAATAAGGCTTGCACTTTTGGAGACTTCGTAGCTTTGATGACTTCGCACTATTGGAGAACTCGCAGTCTTAAGTGAGCTTGCAGTTTTGAGTGAGCTCGCAGCTTTGTAGAGCTCGCAGTTTTGGTGAGCTTGTAGTCTTGCAATCTGGGTTTGTCAATGCTTGGATGGTCACCTCGCAACAGAATCAAATACTTTCCAAGACGGTATTACCTCTTTGAATGTGATTAAGAACCACACTTAAACTAGTAGAGAGAAGCTGTATGAGGTGAAAATGGAATAGAAGATCAGCTGGAAGACATTGCGAGTTAAAGAAATGAAGTCCATTTCCTTTGCTTGACTGACAGTTTTCTTTAGTTTTGCCTTACCTCATGCCTCTATTACCTGCTCAACTGTGTATTTCATCTACTGATTCTGTGATGTGACATAACAAGCATTAATAGCAGAAAATGGGATTTAGCAGCTATTATTCTACATAAAACACATTTTGTAGTAAGGATCCTGCTTAGAGACTAGATAAAAATGTGCATGGAATAGTGACATAATTGATCAAAGGGAGAATACCTATTGTTATGGCAGCAGTGTTAGGTTTCATTTTAACAGTTTGGTACTTTTCACTTCGATTGCAAGGTCAATTGCCTACTGGCCGGAGAAACAGATAGTTTATTGATATAAATTTATCCATCATGTTCAGCAATAGAACACTTATTTTCCCATTTTTGATAAGGTGATTATTTTCCTAGTTTTCCATTTAACTTGTATAGAATTTCATGTTGGTTGATGGTCAAAAATCAGGAGATAGGACATTTGGGGTTTTAACGAAGATTGATCTGATGGACAAGGGTACCAATGCAGTTGATGTAAGTTTTGTTCTTCAAACGGTTTATATAGCTGACATTGTATAATATAATACCAACAGCTCCAAGACATATATTTTATCTTTTATATTATATACAAATCAAGTTCAACCTTCCCCCCCCCCCTTTTAAAGAGCCTTTCCATTCTCATACAAAAGTATTCTTGTAAAGTATTTTGTGGACTTGTTATTCGTTTTAATATATTAGTGCGAATTTGTTGCCAATAATCATGTATTCAGCTCGTTCGATGACTATGTTTGCTTATAATATTTTTGGGATTTTAGATTCTAGAAGGAAAATCATATAAGCTGCAGTTTCCATGGGTTGGTGTTGTTAACCGCTCTCAAGCTGACATTAACAAGAGCGTTGATATGATTGCTGCTCGGCGTAGAGAGAGAGAATATTTTCAAAGTAGCCCAGAGTACAGTCACCTTGCTCACAGGATGGGTTCTGAGCACTTAGGAAAGATGCTTTCTAAGGTAAATGTAAATTGTTTTCTAGTAATTTATGTAAATAAATTTATATGGTGAGGCTGACAAAGATTAATTTGCTTGCTGATGATTTTTTTTTTCGTTTTTTTTTTTGGGGGGGGTTCCTTAATTGATAATTTGCATTCCAACTTATTAATGTTATTCTTGCTACCGAAATTGGTTAAATTTGCAGCATTTGGAAACTGTGATAAAGTCTCGAATACCTGGTCTTCAGTCTCTTATCAATAAGACTATTATTGAACTGGAAGGAGAATTGACCAAACTTGGGAAGCCTATTGCTGCTGATGCTGGAGTAAGTGTTAAACCTGTTCGATTGCTTTCAAGTTTTGCCTTTCATCAAATTTTCTGAGCGAAATTTATACTGGAAGAGATTTTCATAGAAGTTGTTTTACTATTACCCGTATATCAGACTTTGATAATTGATACTTAAGAGAATGCATGATGTTCACAGGTTTAGTCACAGATTGTTTTTTTTTCCTGCAGGGGAAGTTGTATACAACAATGGAAATCTGTCGGGCTTTTGACCAAAACTTCAAAGAACATCTTGATGGCGTGTATGTTTCTATGTACTAATGTGTTTTATCAATTTGTTAATCTCTTGTCAATTTCCAGTTTAATGTACATTTTGGTAATGTCAATGTTCACAGGCGTGCAGGAGGTGAGAAAATATATGGCGTATTTGATAATCAACTCCCTGCGGCTTTGAAGAGGTTGCAATTTGATAAACATCTTTCAATCGAAAATGTACGGAAGTTAATTACGGAAGCTGATGGATACCAACCACATCTTATAGCCCCTGAGCAAGGATATCGCCGTCTTATTGAGTCTTGCTTAGTAACTATAAGAGGGCCTGCTGAAGCAGCTGTTGATGGGGTATTTAATTCATTTTGCTATATCAAGCTCTCCTCTCTCAATTTTTGTGGCATGTCCTTTGACTGAGATATCTTTCACGATTCAATTTCAGGTCCATGCTATTCTAAAAGGAATTGTTCAGAAGGCTATAGCTGAGACAACGGTAAGTTCCTGGCCATGTTGACTTTATGATTTTAACCATGCTCTGTAATATCTTGTTAGTTACTGGTTTTCTTTTGTTTTGTATATATAGGAACTAAAGCAATACCCAACTTTGAGAGTGGAAGTAGGGAATGCTGCATTTGAATCGTTGGAGAGAATGAGGGAAGAAAGCAAGAGAGCTACTCTACAGCTAGTTGATATGGAATGTGGTTATCTCACTGTTGAATTCTTCCGGAAGCTTCCTCAAGATGTTGAGAAGGGTGGAAATCCTACACATTCACTATTTGATAGATATAACGATTCCTATCTTCGACGAGTTGGTATGTACTAATTTCTTTCTTTTTCTTTTTTTTTTTTTTCTGTGAACTTAATCATTATTCACTAAATTATGAGTAAATTTTTATTTCGGTCACTTAACTAAAAAAGTTATAATTTGGTTACTGAACTATTCAAAAATTTTCATTTAAGTCACTAAGCCGTTAAAATCGATGCTAGATGACTTCCTCTATTTGCATTAATCAAAAGCTCTCTCTTTTTTTTTCTCTTCTACAGTTCAGTTTTTTATTTATGAAACAGTTTTAGACATTACGAATTGGCAAATCAAAATTCAAACTGTTTTTTTCTCCGATCTCCGACATTAACCGTTAGATCGACTTGAATCTAAAAAATGTTCTTCTACTTATCAATAAGTATTAATCCACAGTACTAATCGTCGAATCATTGCTTGAAACTTGCTAGTGGAGTTTTAAAAAAAAAAAAAAACTTAACAGCCCGGTGAACTAAATAAAAACTTTTGATAATTCATTGACTTAAATATTCGAATAGTTCAGTGACTAAATTATAACTTTTTTTAGTTAAGTGGCGAAAACAAAAACTTACCATAGTTTAGTCACTAATACGTTGTTTACCCTTTTCTTTTTTGGTTTGTTCATAGCAGACCATGTTAATTCATCGCATAATCCTGCAGATAAACGAGAGCGTTAAGAGGTTGGGTATGGAGACATTTCCTTAATTTTTTCTGAATGTGTAAAAACAGGTAGCACTGTCCTGCAATACGTGAATATGACTTGTGCAAGTTTGAGGAACTCTATCCCCAAGTCAATTGTTTACTGTCAAGTTCGTGAGGCCAAACGCAGCTTGCTTGACTTCTTCTTCACCGAATTGGGTAAGAAAGAGGTAAGTATATATCATGAACCCAACCGCATGGCTCAACTCTCACCTCACTGTTCCAAAATGCAACAATATATGAAAATATATCCCATAATCGCCTTTGCAAATGCTATATTTGCAGTCTAAGCAGTTGAGTAAGATGCTGGATGAGGATCCAGCAGTTCAACAACGTCGTGCCAACCTTGCAAAGCGACTAGAATTGTACAGGAGCGCACAACATGAGATCGATGCTGTTGCCTGGTCCAAGTAGTTGAATTGAGATTAGCCATAGAATTTGTTACTCAGAGAGTACATTTGAAATTTCTTTTCTTAATTAGAAGATTTTGGATCTTTGAATACTAATTCAGATCTATTTGAAGGACTGGTTTAATGCAGGAACAAGCATTCATTGGTTAGGTAAGCATACTTGTTCTGTCTGAATTAATACTGCCACTATAACTTAGCATTGACTTATTATATATCTATCTCAGGAAAGAAATTTAAAGTTCCTTGGATGTTTTAGTAACAACTAACAATAAGGTTGAATTTTTGTTATGTTGATGGTAGTGAAGTTAATGGCACTGTTTTGCAGTGACAGGTGTATTTATTGTTATTACTATGTATCAAACATTATCATAAAATATCGCATAAGAAAGGAGCCACCTGGTTATTTTCACCGCAAGACTCCACCATGTGTCCAAGCTCCATGGCTAGGAATTCTAGGGTCAAACCCTGTTTTGAGGAGTGAAGACAGGCCTATATTAATGGAGGTTGACCTCACACAAGAAATATTATGTTGCACCGTTGCGAAAAAAAGTAAAAGCCTCAACATATCTGCGAACAACTCGAGATTTATTGCTTGTAATAAATTTTCTGTTAGGGTGTTGTTTGTCATAATCATTTTAGTTTTAACTTCAGCGTGATCTATAATCCGATTCAACAATATTTAGGATAGAATATGAGGGTAATATGCTTTGAACGTATGATAAAAACTTTGACTAAGTTATAAACATCATCATTATTATACATTATATAATTACAATTTAAAAAAATTATGATGTAAAATTTGTGCATGTAAAAATCCTAATCCCAATATTTTTTTTAATGTAAAAAAGTTGACTGAATATAAAGGAGGTTTTAACTCTGGTCATTAAGTGATTTTTGTTTCTAAAATTTTTTGAAGAAGATTGGATTAGCCTAATATCTATTAATTTAGTTGTGTAAATTGGTTTTGTGCATTACCAGAATTACCAATGAGAAAATATGAGATTGTTATTGTTAATCAAAATTCATTTTCAGCGCAGTTTGATGATTATGGTTTTACTAGTTAAGTGATTCTTATTTCAGTTTTGGTTTTCATTAATCTTCCACTTTTTCTAGTTAAAAAACAAAAAAGCACTTCTACTTTTTCTATTTGTACTTTTACTGTTGTTTAATGAATTGTTGTATTGCTTTTGGTATTGCCATTTCTTAAAAGAAATAATAATTCTGTCCTCTCTTGGCCCTCTCTATAAATGATGAACTTTTGTGCTCAAGCTAAGCCACTTGTATTACCAATAAAAAAAGAAGCTAAGCCTCTGCATGCACTGCTCATATCTACTTCGTTTCCTTTTCCTTGTTAATTGCCAAAAGAATTTCGTGTAATTGGCTTTGAGAGGTAAAATGGAATCTGCGAACGAGCTCAAATGGAGAAAGCAAGCTCTCAAACCGATTGATACGACGAGAAGATCACCATCAAGCAAAAGCGAAGAAGAAGAAGAAGAAGAAGAAGAAGAAGAAGAAGAAGAAGAAGAAGAAGAAGAAGAAGAAGAGAATAAGAATAGCCAGAAAACAGGTGAAGAAGAGCCATTGAGCCCTTCATCTCGTCTGTTTCATGAACCAAACTTCAACGTCTATGTTATAGCCATCATGGGGTGCAAGACTAGAATTTACCCAGACGTTGTCAAAGCTAACTTGGGCCATACTTTGCTTAGACACCCTCGTTTCTCTAGTTTGCAGGTACCACAGGCTCGAATTCATATTCAAATTTCTTAAATTTCTGGGTACTTCAAAAATGAATGCTTTACTTGTTTCCCCTTCTTCTCTGTATTGAAAATGTTAGGTGATGGATGAGAGAAACAAGGGAAGAATGAAATGGGTTCGAACTCGAGTGGATTTGGAAAAACATGTGATTGTTCCAAAGCTGGACCCAAACATTGATTCACCCGAAAAATTCCTGGAGGATTACATTTACAACCTGAGCAAAACCAGCATTGACGAATCGCAGCCTCTTTGGGACCTCCATTTGCTCAACTTAAGAACCTCAGAATCCGAGGCCGTTGGTGTTTTCAGGATCCATCACTCCCTTGGCGATGGCACTTCTCTCATGTCTCTTCTACTCGCTTGTACTCGCCAAATGAATGATCCTCTGGCTTTGCCAACTGTTCCAATCAAGAAGAAGCAAGAAAAGAAGAATGACCATACATGGTTTTGGAGAATTACGTCCATGTTTTGGTCTTCTTTTCAGGTGTTTTTGAATACTGTGGTTGATGTTTTCATGTTTATTGCCACCACATTGTTCTTGAAAGACACTCAGAATCCTCTCAAGGGTCCACTGGGAGTTGAACTCACTCCTCGTCGAATTGTTTATAGAACAGTTAGCTTGGATGACATCAAGTTGGTCAAGAATGCAATGAACACTGTAAGTGCATGCGTTGCATTAGGAAAAAAAACTCAGTTACTGCAGAAGAATTTTTTTTTAAAAAAACATTTCAATTTGCAGACCATAAACGATGTTGCTTTGGGGATTACACAGGCTGGTCTGTCCCGCTATATCAACAGAATATATGGTAAGATTTCTTACTAGCATATAGTTTATGGCTGAAACGAGAAAGAATGATTGATTTTTTCCTTCACTTTGTTAATTAGGTGGGAATAACAAAGCTAAAGGAGCAATAGAAATAGATAATCTTCCAAAGAAAATTCGCCTCCGATCAACTTTGCTCATCAACATAAGACCATCTGCAGGAATCCAGGTTAGTAGTTTTCCCTCAAAATAATTTTATATTTGCTCCCTAATCTCTTAAATAATCTGAACTAAACATGTTGAATGCATGCACGGCAGGCTTTAGCTGACATGATGGAGAAGGATGGTGAAGCAAAGTGGGGCAACTGGATTGGTTATGTTCTCCTCCCTTTCACCATTGCGAGAAGGGATGATCCATTAGATTATATTCGTGACGCTAAGGCCACAATAGACAGAAAGAAACGCTCCCTTGAAGCTATATTCACTTTCTCCATTGCTGAGTTAGCTCTCAAGCTTTTTGGCGTTAAGGTCAATTTCAATCTTTCTAATTATTCTTTAGTCTTAGCTGCTTCACTGATTTGTCCAATGCTGAAAACAGACGGCAAGTGCTTTGTCCCATAGAATTTTGTCTCATACAACAATGTGCTTCTCGAATCTTGTTGGACCACTTGAGGAAATTGGGTTTTACGGTCATCCCATGGCTTTCCTTGCACCTAGCTCTTATGGTCAACCCCATGTAAGTGTTTCATTCGAGAGCAGCTACAATGTCCCTCCAGTTGATGTTGATGGGTCTGATGTGATGACTGAATGCAGGCATTGATGATCAACTTCCAGAGTTATATCGACAAGATGACCATTGTTGTATCGGCAGATGAAGGAACAATACCCAATCCTCACCAGCTATGTGATGACATAGTGGAATCACTGAGGCTCATCAAGCATGCAGTGGTGACTAAGGGGCTTGCCTAGAAAAGAGAAACGTCCTGCCTCTTTTGTAAACTGCAATTAGTTTCAGGATTATGCAGTGACAAAAGTTCTAGAGTGTTTTTGTGACCAAGTTCATATACGTTGAGGTGACCTTTTTGCATGCTAGGAACCAACTGGGAATCATTTGATTGTTTTCAAAATTTGATGTTATTTTATTGCAGACTAATAAAAAGTAAACCACACTTTTAATCATTTAATTATTAATTTTTTTTATGTAGATTATCTAATTTCGAAAAGATACTAATATTTATATAATATTTAATATTTATTTTAACATTACAAAATTTCATGTTTTGGTTACTGATGTAATCTATAACAAATACCTAAATTTATTTGAATACTGGATTTCAAATATTCCAAGTAATGAATTTTAGTAGTTTTAAAATTTTAAATTTAAAGTGTATAACTATAAAAAGGTAAAATATATTTTAAATTTCATATTTTAATAAAAAATTAATATTTGATGTACCATATATGTATAAATTTCATATACCATTAGTTAATAAAACAAAAAAAAAATAATTGAAAGATTTAAAAATAAATATACATAGCTTTATTTTAATATAATTTTAATTTCATAGTTTAATAAAATGTGAACGAAACTTTTATATTATTAATATTAGTGCGTTAATTGATAATTAATTTTAATATGCGATCAAGTTCAAACCTATTTATCATTTAAAATTATTAATAAAATATGGTAAACTTTATAATTAAAAAATAAAGGTATAAACTAGCAATAAATGATAAATAATATAATAAATGATTGAGAAGAAAGAGATAATTAACATTTAATTGTAACTAACAAAATTGTAATAAAAATGTCGATAAGTTAAATCGGGTTTGGGAAGAACTTGGATCAACTTAATATCTTATCCAAGCCTAATCTAAAATAAAATGAAATAATTTGAGTATAGACTAACCCCACGGAAATGTAACTATTATTATTAGATGGAGTTTAGAGGCCTAGCTTGTGAGGTCCGTTTTCATTTCAGTCTCATTTGCCTGATGTGTTCTTCATTTTATTTTTTTATACCTAATTGTGAAATTCACTTTTATTTTATTTTTCTCTTAAAAGCCTAGTTGGGAGGCTCTTCAATTTGTTCTTTTTCTTTATCAAATTGTTATGAATTTTAACCATTTGATTTTCTTATTTTTGTTTTCTTTAAAAAAATATTTGAAATAATTAGATCTTATGTCTTTGCACATTTTTTATTACACAAGTAACGTATGAAGAGGGGCAATCGTACACACTTAAATATGTCCAGGACTTATGATATTGAGTTGAGTTTTAAAATTATTAAAGGGCTATGAATTTCCTTTTCTAAGTATGATTATTTTTGTTTTAATTTTGAAATTAAAAATGAAATGGGGACTAGAATTCTTTTATCTTAAATTTTAAAAATTTGAAATTGGATTAAGTTAGGTTTTGTTTAATGTTGGTTTTAATTAATTTGAAGTCAATTTGAAATAAACTTTAATTTAATTTAAATAAAATTTTGAAATTTTGGTAGGGGAGGTTTTTGAAAAAAATAATGAAATCCATCTTTAAAAAATAAAATTACTTTTAGAAAATAAAAAAATCAATTTTAAAAATAAAATAAAAAATATGGCTCCAATTATTTTTATTGGACTTAATATTGAAAGAATGTTTAAATTTTAAAGCCTAAATAAATTTAAAATGTTTTTTCCTCAATGCCCATATCAATTCTAAATTCATTTTGAAGTGTCAGTCCAGTCCGAGGCCCAATCTTATTTGCATCCCGTTTTCTTTTAAGCTCAAATCTATTTCAATTAGTCAAAACCAAGAGTCTATTTTCATATTTCAATGTACAAGACAGGGTTAGAAACCCTAATTTTCCCTCTGCCGCCGGTGTCAACACACAAAAGGAGAAAGCTAACCATTTTTTCAGCCAAATCAATTTCAATAGGTTTTTGCACAAAAACATATCAAAACAAGTTTTTTTAGTCAATCTAATACCTGATTAGTAGTATTTTTGGGCCCTAGGCAAAACAATAAAATGGGATTAGAAATTTTTTTTAAGTTCCTTAAAAATTGATAAAAAAAATTCGAGGAGTCCCTTAAAATCTGAAAAATAATATTTTGTATCCTTTTCAGCTTTAGGCTCTAGGTAGTCGCATCTCCACACGACCTCAGGGCCGAGCCTGATTAAAAGTTAATAATAATTAGTCAAACAATATAAATTCACCTGCAAATAAAAAGCAAAGAAGAAAAAGAAGTCAGTAGTAGTCAATGAGAGAATCAAGAGTCAACCAGTCAAGAAACGAAATCTAAAAAAATACACAAAGCATTTCAAGTTCTTCAAACGTAGAATAAGTCTTTTTCTTCTCTGCTTGTTTTCGATTTTTTATTTTTGTATGTATGAATAAAAGGAAGAAGGGAGCTATGATGAAGGTGACTTCACAGGATCTCGACGATCTTCACCCACTAGCACGCTTGTAACTCAAGTTTCGTAGAATACAAAAACCAAAAGAAATAAAAGAGAGAGAAGGGTCTCAAAAAATTTTCAATGTAAAAAGAGAGTAAAATGTAAATTGAAAAAATAAAAAGTTTTTCTTTTATTTTCCAAATAAAAAAAGGTATAATTGTGGCAATACCATTATTTACCTAGATATTACATTTTAAAAAATTAAATATTAAAATGGGGTGCCAATACCATTATTTATTAAAATGGAATGTTTAAAACAATACAAATGAATGAAGGGGGAGAGATAAGCAGCACCTAAAAGATTTATGATATTATCATTAACACATCATTACAAAATAATATGTTTTCAAAAATAATTAAAAAGTGGAGAACAAGTGATTGGCGGCACTTGTATTTAAAAAACCCAAAATACCCTTTTTATATATGGTTTATTTAATTCAAAAAATAAAATAAAAAAGCTATTGGGAAATCAACTTGTATCTGGACTTGGAGGGTGCCCATACGTGGGATCAATTAGGTGGAGGACACCCTGCAGGCGGCACCGTTGGCGTCGATGTGACCACTCAGTCACGGGGTGCCAACAAAAGCTGTTGGATTTTATTTTATTTTATTTGCTTATATAAGACAGATTTTTTTTTACTAAATAAATATAAAAAACCAAAATAATACATTTAAAACATTATGTACCAAAATGGTACATGTAGGGTGGTGCTGCCTGGTGCACAGGTGTGACCACCCTACAACCTGACACACATTCTGTTAAAAAAATAATATTAGTTAAAAAAAACTGTTTAAAAAAATAAATATTGTTTAGAAAAAAAAACAAAATGTGATGTGATAGGACACTGGTGGTGGACATGCCAGAGGTGGCACTGGTGGAGCCTCTGGCAGAGACGACACTGAAAGTAGAGGTGCCAGAGGTGGCATCAAGGATGAGACACATGCATGCAGGGAGCTTTGTTCTTTTGTGTTTGGGGACCATTATAAGGTCCCAAGTTCATTTTCAGCTCCGGTGAGGAAGGAGAAGAAGAAAAGAAAAGGCGAAGAGAAGAAGAAAAAGGAGGAGAGGGCGGCACTGGTGAGGGGAAAAGAAGAAAAAGAAAAAGAGAGAGAGAAGGACAAATAGAAGGAAAAAAATAAAGAAAAGAAAAGGTAATTTTTTTATCATAAATTAATGGATTAATGTTTTAATTTGTTTTTGTTGTTATTGTTGTTAATTTAATTCAGATTTAATTTTTAAATTTATTTTTATAAGGTATTATTTGGTTAAAAAGAGATATTAAGGTATGTTTGTATTTATTTTATATTTTCATTCATTAATAATTTATTTTTAATATTTATTGAAGTAAAAAAGCCTATTTATGCTATTTATGTTATGTATAAAGAATGTTTTATTATTTTATGTAATTTATTTATTATGTGTGTTTTAGGTTGATTAGATATATTTTTATGAAATTTATTTGGCATGTTATATTTTGATTATTTTGATATGATGTCTTTATTTTTTATGTAATGACAAATGAAGAGAATTCGGTCGTAAAATCTTAATTTTGTTCTTCAACTTTATAAAAATTGAAACATTACTATTTTTAACATTAATTTTTTAAAAATATGATTATCTTATTTTATGAAAATTAGAAAATTAGATAAACACATAGACTTAAATAAAATTTTTTAAGTAATTTATTGTAAACAAATAATTAAATTATTAATTTTATTAATTCTTTATGTATAAATAATTAAATTATTAATTTTTAGGAATAATTTAATAAAAAGTTTAACAATGTTACCTAATTAATCAAACTTCTCAAATGATTACAAAATTATGATAAATTAAAAAAAATGAATTATCTTTAAATAATGCATATATTAAATTATGTGATTATAATAATAACTTGAACATTGTTTGAATAGGAAAAGATAGGAAATAAAATAAAATAATATTTTAATAATAATAAATAAAGATCCCTTGATTTTTTTTCTTTTTCAGGTTTTTTACTAAAATATTATAAAAAATAATAAAATACCAAAATAGTATCTTAATGAAAAAATAAAATACCAAAAAAATAAAATAATACCAAAAAATAATTTTTTGGGGGAAAAGTGGTGGCGACGGGTTTTTTACTAAAATATTATAAAAAATAAAATATGAAAATAGTATATTTTAAAAAATAAAATACGAAAATAAAATACCAACAAAGGGCCAAGATCACCCAACAAAAAATTGAGAATATTGCAACATAATCCCTCCTTGTTTTCCCGTCTTTTTATTTGCTAAATTTAATTACATATTTTATATTTTAAAACAATATTGAACTACTTATCATGTTTTTTTTTAATTATTATTGCATCACTCACATTATTATTAAATTTAAAAATTAATTTAAAATATATTGAACTACATGCCAGGTATATTATATTATTATATTATAAACCGAAATATTTTACTTATTATTATTTTAAAATAATAATCCATCAAACATTGAAATTAATAATCAAAACTTGTTTAGAAATTGTAGGTATCGCAATGGCTCCATTGATTAAAAACGATCCTCACATATCAAACACAATTAATAATATGGTAATATATTGTTATTTGTTAATCACAGGTTCCATTAAAAAAATATCTACGTAATTTACGGAAATAAATCATATTATTATAACTATTTTCTGTAATTTAGCACTGTCAGGGCCTGTATCGCGCATTAAGGGGTCGGATGAATGGTTTAGGATATTCCCCGGATGAACGACTAATGCCATACTTGGAGTTAGCTGGATTCGAGTCAGCAACATTGATCCGAACGTTTGATTTGTGGTACGATTTAATATCTGCATTGGTCGAGAGTTGGTGCCCGGAGGCCCACACTTTTCATTTGCCGTGTGGGGAGTGCACTGTCACTCTGGAGGATGTTGCATTGCAACTTGGGCTCCCAATCGACTAGAGTGCCGTAACGGGCGTAAGTGCGATAACTGAGCCCTCGGCCTTTTGTTATAGGCTACTAAGAGTCTTGCCCGATGATGATGAGTCCAATTTTACAGGTTTGAAATTTACATAGCTGAAAGCCAATTTTGAACATTTACCAGTTAATGCCACTGAGCAAGAGTTGATGTGAGCAGCTCGATCGTACATTATGTATATTATAGGGGGTGTACTGATGCCCGATGCGAACAACAACAGGGTTCATCTGATGTATTTACCCTTATTAGCTGATTTGCAGTTTTGAATTAAAACATTAATCCATTAATTTATATAAAAATTTACCTTTTATTTTCTCTATTTTTTTCCTTCTTTTTTTCTTTTTCTTCTTTTTCCCTCACCAGTGCTGCCCTCTTCTTCTCATTCTTCTTCTTCTTCTTCTTCTTTCACTAGAGCTGAAAATGAGCTTGGGGACCTTATAATGGTCCCCAAACACAAAAGAAAAAAGCTCCCTACATGCATGCATTCCATCCTTCGTGCCGCCTCTGACACCTCCACCTTCAGTGCCGCCTCTGCCAGAGGCTCCACCGGTGTCTCCTCTGGCATGTCCACCACCAGTGTCTTATCACATCACATTTTATTTTTTTAAACAGTATTTAATTTTTTTAAACAATTTTTATTTTTTTAAACTAATATTATTTTTTTTAGCAGAATATGTGTCAGATTGTAGGGTGGTCACGCTTGTGCACCAAGTGACACCACTCTACATGTACCATTTTGGTACATAATGTTTTAAATGTATTATTTTGGTGTTTTCTTTTTATATTAATTTAGTAAAAAACCCATAAGAGGGACTATGGACCATCATTTGGAAGAAAGAAAAAACATTTTGGTTAGTTTTATTTGGTTCACCATGAAGAAGAATAATGTTTGTATGTTATTTTTTTTGGTTTGTTTATTTTATAAATGTTTGTGTTAATTCTTTTGGTTTTTTTATCTCGTAGAAAGGGTGTGTTTGAAAGGAAAACATGTATATTTTTAACTTTTTCTTAATTTTTGTTTGTAATTTAAATGAAAATAACAATAGAAAGTATATTAGTTTAATTTTTTTTGTTATAATTTATTTCGTAGAGAGGTTGTTTTCAAGAAATGGAGCAAGTATAATGACATTAATTTTTTGGATAGTTTTTTTATAAATGTAAATAACAAAATTTTGTTTTGTTGATTTTTTTAACATTAGTTTTTTTTTTATTTTTTTGTACTTAATATATGGTCCCATTGTGTTGAGATTATTGGAAATTTTATTTTGTTATTTGCTTAACTAGTATAAAGATGATTATTATGTCCAAGAATGTAATACAAAAAAATTAATAATTGAAATGGTATGTTTAAGAGATTATTTATCAAAATAGTACATTTGCTACAAAAATAAATACTGAAATAGGTTTAAAAAATAAATACCGAAATGGGTTATTTGCTTGAAATTTTTACAGTGATCCATTTTGGTAATTAAGTTTTTTTATTATTGTGGTAAAAGAACTGTATTTTACAAATATTGAATAAGTTATGTAATAAAAAAATTATTATTGAGATAAAAAATGAAAAAAAAAGAGATGGTTTTGAAAAATAAACGATCGACTTACTTTGCTGTATTCCAAATTACGTTGTTATTGACTTGTTTATCTATATAAAAATATTAGTAATTCTTAAAAAAAATATTAAAATGATACAAAATTCATTTTTTTTGTTATTTAGGGGTCACTTTATAAGCTTGCACGTAATTTTTTCTTATGTAATTGGCATACATTAACTATTACGGTTGAATATGTGGTTAGAGTGAGCTTCCTTATCGTATACTGAGGGGCTGTGTCAATTGTGTAAATTATTTGCTGGATGAACATATTATGCCATACTTGAAAACATCTAGATTCGGATTGGCAACATTGGCCCGTATGTTCAATTGAAGTATGACATGATTTTCGCGTTAATCGAATGGTGGCGTTCGGAGACCCACACCTTTCATTTGTTGTGTGGGGAGTGCACCATAACGCTAGATGTTGCAATGCAATTAGACCTCCCATCGGTGGTTTTGCGGTCACAGGTTTCAGTACATTTTCCGATTCGGAGACCTTTTGTGATGACTTACTAAAGAGCTTACCTGATGCCGGTGGTGATAAATTAATGACTTTGAGATTTTTATGGTTGAATGCGAACTTCGAATATTTACCAAATAATCCCACTGAGTGGGATTTGATATGTGCCGCTCGAATGTATATAATGCATCTCATAGGGGGAGTACTCATGGCAAATGCTAACAACAACAAGGTCCACTTGATGTTTTTGCCCCTGTTGTAGGATTTATATGCTTCCAGTTTGTATAGTTGAGGCTCAGCAGTACTGGCTACATTGTGTCGCAAGCTTTGTTAGACAATAAAACACTGTGCCATGGACATAGACCGTTTCCTGGTATTGCTGCAGTCCTGAGCACTTTATAGGATGCCATTCTTGGCACCAGTTAAGCACTAAGCATATGCCTTCCCTCTCGTCAATAGGTGATAAAATTTAACAATCACAACAAGAATATTGCTTTGTTCAATTTGGAAATTTGTTCTAACAAGTTTAAATTTTTCGTAGATGGAGTACTTCTCTAGGTGTTGGAAGGTCATATACGCTTTCCATATACCGACAAATGGTCGAAACATACACCGAGGCCAAGTTAATTTTTTGTTAATATTCAATACATGTTATTAATTGTGTTACTACCTTCATGTTATTTTAATCGTGTTATTATATCCATGGTATTAATTGTGCAGTTCATCTAGCTGCCGTACTCATTACCAAATGTTGCAAAAGTTATTCCCCCGTCTGTTCACATCCACTCACACTTGTGGTGCATTAACGTACCATTGTTGAATTTTCAAATGATCAAGTGGTATAATGAGGACTGTGTATTGTGACAATTTAGGTGTGTCCAACATATTTTAGATCCTCCACGAATATTGGGGGCTACTGTACACGTAATTAACAAAATGGGCAAACACAACAAGAATTGGGCATTGGAGCATGAAGAATTTATTATATTGCGGAACAAAGGATGGGGCGGAGACCTCAGATAGATTATTGATAGCTCGATAGAAGAAAACGAAAATGCCAAAAGGAGAGAGAATTGGTCTTTTAAGTAATGGTGGAAGTAAAAAAAGAAAATTAAAACTATTAACACAGATTTAGAGCGATTCGACCCTAATTGCATACTCCACTACCTTAGCTTTCCACCACTAAAGATTTTTCCAAATTTACTAATTTGTTCAACCTTTGGGGACAATGTTTAACCTTACAATTCCTTAAGATTTCTACCCCAAATCTTAAGTTACAAACCTTTTCAAAGAGATACAAATAAGCAAACAAAGAAACAGTCCTTACAAGATTAAATTATTTGCAAAATGAAGCTCAATTATAATGAAATACACTTGAGCAAAAGAATAGAAATAAAGCTCACAAGTGTATGTAAGAAAAATATGAAAGTATTAATCTCTAAGGTTGTTTGATTGATAATTTTTGCTTGAAAGTGCATTTATTAATATTAGAGATGTAAAACTAGAGCATTTATTTCACTTGTAGCTACGAGTATCGATACCAAATAAAATGTTATCGATATTTTTTGTAATAAATGTTAATTCAGTGATCGTTGGATTTATTAATCGATATCAAAAATATTTTATCGGTACTTTTAGAAAACGGTATCAATACCAGATCAATACTTTGTAGGGTTTGTAAGAAACAAAATACTATTCTGGTATCGTTTTTAAGAAAGGTATCAATTATTTTCAGGAAATATCGATACCTGAAAAATGGTATCGATAACTTTTTGGATTTTTGAAAACAAAATACAAGTTTGGTCTCGATTTTTCTAAAGGTATAGATAGTTTCAAAATTATCGATACTTGGCCAAAATGGTGTTGATACTTTTTGGCCTGGAATAATTTTGACTTGTTTGAAAATCATTTTGATGTGTTAAAATGATTTTAACTTGGTTGAAATCATTTTGACTTGATTAAAATCATTTTAACTTGATTTTAAAATTGTTTCAGAATTTTTTAATAGCTTAATGTAAATATTCAAAATTTTATCTCTTAGACTTCAAATTTAAAAATCATTTTGTTAATTTTAACTTATATTAAAAAAAAATTTCAATTTGTTATATCAAAATCTTTTATCAAATAAAGCTTGAATTAACAATTATGCATTTGATTTGCACCCTTCACAGGAGTACATTGCCTGGTACATGGCATGTTGGAAACCTTTTTTTATTTGGTGGGCAAACGATGCTAGTCCCTTTACACATGGAAAGAGTAGGGCACCCCTCCCACCGCATGCGACGAGATCCTTCTACACTGGAACTAAAGCTCAAATCGGACCTCGTCCATAATTGATCTTATTCACATTTTGGGTGTAATAGCCCGAGCTAGGGCCTAGTCAAAATAGTGGGTTCGAGACCATAATTTTGAAGTAGAAAAGTATATTTCATGATCATTATTAAGCTTATAGTATACTTGCATGATATTGAGAAAATTTCATGAAGGAAATTTTATGAATTAGTGATTAATTTGTCCTTAAGGATTAAATTGCAAAAGTTGCAAAATTGAGTTTCTACAAGCTTTAAGTATGAAATAGCATTAGAAAAATTAGTAGGAGTCCTTATTTGGCAATTAGACCAATTTTTGGCACTATGGACAAAAATACCCAAGGAAGAATAAAATTTCAAAGAAAGGTCATAAGGGCATTTTGGGTATTTGGTAAATTAAAGAAATAAAAAGAGAAAAAGAAAGTAAAAAGTGTCTATCTTCTCTATGCTTGTGCCGAAGTTGAAGAGTCCTCCATAGCTAGGGTTTTTTTCATTTTCAAGCTCCAAGTAAGTGACTCTAAGCCCCATTTTTCATGTTATTCGTATTTTTGAAAACCTCGTAGCTTAACCTAGCTATTTCTACCACTAATTTAAGCTAGGGTTTATATTAAAAAATATACGCATACATGACATGCAAGTATTTTGATGTGTAGTGGTAGATTATGAAAGTTTATAGTGTAGTAAACATCTTCCTCCTCTAGGTGATTTTTCATGAAAGTCTCTAATAAGGACCAAATTGCAAAGTTAGTAAAATGTGTAGTAAATGTACAAATTGATGAGAACTGTGGGCTGCTATGTGAACACAAAAGGTTTGGCTAGACTTGAAAAGTCAAAGAATTAAGTGCATTTCATTTTACGAGCCTAGGGACCATTTTGCAAATATGCAAAATTTTAGGGGCAAAATTATAAATTTTGCAAAAATGTGAATTATAGGCCATTTAGTCAATGTGGGTACTAAATAAGCTAAATTTGTTATTTTAGATCAAGAAACACGAAGCTCGGATTGAAACCGGGAGAAAAGTAAAGTAATGGACTAAACCGAGCACTCACCCACATTTTGGACTCGAGGTAAGTTGTATGTAATGATTTAGCCCTATGCATTATTAAAATTTATGATGATGATATTCTATGTGTTTATGTAAAATTCCATGAAATTTGATTACATGAATTCTTACCAAAAGATGATGGAAACATGAAAGGAAAATTTCATGCAAGTATTAAAGATACGATGGATACCGTAATCATGTCATGAGCATTATAGGTCCCATGTAAGACAATGTTTGGGACATGGCATCAGCACCGAACAGAGATCCCATGTAAGACCATGTTTAGGACATGACATTGGCATCCACAAGAGGTTTCATATAAGACCATGTCTGGGACATTGCGTCGGCACCGAGATGAGACAAAGATCCCTGTAAGACCATATCTAGGATATGGCTTTGGCATCATTCTACAATCTCATGTAAGACCGTGTCTGGGACATGGCATCGACATCAATATGAGATCCCGTGTAAGACCATATCTGGGGTATGGCTTTGGCATCAGTTTGAGGTCCCATGCAAGAACATATCTAGGATATGGCTTTGGCACCTTACTATGAGAATGACATTATGGGTATCCTTCGATATTCGAAAAATGTTAATAGAGAATGCATCTAAGTCGTTTAGCTAACACGAGAGAGACTAAAGTTTCATGATGAGTGTTACAGGTACATTTGAGTAAGTCATGAGAGATTATGAAAATGTGAGACATGTGAATAAGTAAAGCATGTGAATGACTAAACCATGGGAAAAAGTAAGTCACGAGTGTAAGTAAGTCTCGAATGAATATGTTATACAAATGAGTAAGATACGAGAAGGAGTAAGAAGTTATATAAACCCCATGATGCCATGTTTGAATGACTTTCCATGACATTTATTGCTATTTTATTCCATGCAACTTACTAAACATTTTTATGCTTACTCCCTTATTTTCTCTTCCATGTAGATTTGTCGAATTAGCTCGGGGATCGCTCGAAGTTAGAGCTCGAAGTCACATTATCAAGGAATTCATTTTAGTGTAGTAAAGTTAGTTTTTTGTTGTATGGCATGTATAGGAAGTTTAGTCACTTTGGTATGTGTCATTTTGAGTAGCCAAATGTGTTGGCTATTGTTATCACTTAAGTCAAGTTGTAATGGCCTTTGAAATTGGCTAATATTATTTAAATTATATTTTATGCAATGAGAATTAAATTCATGATATGCATGATGGCATGTGAGTATCTTAATGATGAATGTTCTTAATGTATGTTATACCTTGAATTGTGAGTTTGAAGCTGGTATAAGTTGAATGTGTTTCAGGGTGGCAAAAAGGCTTGGAAAATAACCTATAATTATCCACACAGATCAGCACACGGGCGTGTGCTTGCATCCTAAGTAATTAAGTTAAAGTTGCACACGGGATGAGCACACGAGCTTGTCCCTTAGCCGTGTGAACCCTTGATGTTTATAATACTTATGTCAGTGTTGCACATGGGAAGAGCACACGGGAATGTTCTCTGGCTGTGCGGATTTTCAAGTTATTCTTTGAGTAAGACCAGATTAGGGCACGGGTTATAGACACGGGCGTGTGCCCATGCCGTGTTCAGGTCTGTAGGTTTGAACTAAGAAATGAATTCAACATGGGCCAGAGATATGGGTGTGTGTGACCACACTGCCTACCCACACGGGTGTGCCCCATCCCACACTGGCGTGTGGCCCTATTTTAGGCAAAAATTTTTTAAGTGCCCGAAAGTTCCCGGATAAGTTCCGGAACACACCCGATATACGTTCTGGGCCTCGTATGCCCTTAATAAGGATAGTAAGAGAATGCATGAAGGGTTTTGATATGGAATGAATTTTTATAGCTCGAGTTTATGTATTCAAGTGTGTTTAAGTACAGGAATGCCTCGTACCCGTTCCCGGCATCTAACTCAGGTAAGGGGTGTTACATTTGGTGGTATCAGAGTTAGTGTTTAGTCGATTCTAGGACTAACCTAGCACATGTACGAGTCTAGCTATACATGCCATACCTATGTATATATGTGATATGATAGTGTGACGACTCTTGATAATCTGAATGTGTTTTATTATAGAAAATAGATCTCAAAAGAGCTACGGTAGATGATGTAGAAAGTAACGCACCAGCTTCTGTTGAAGGGACAGTGCCAGCCGGAATCGAGAATAGGCTGGCTACTGTAAGTCAGGGGGAAGAGGCCTGAGAGCCCTTTTTCCAAATGTTGAACGAGTGGTTCACTGAGTTTGTTTGAACCAAACTGGCCACTCAACACTAAGCTCCACCCCCTCATTTCCTCAATCTATCTAGTTGCTCCTCAGATAGTAGAGGTAGTAAGGTAAGAAAAACCCCCGATTGATATAATCCGGAAACAATGGGCCAAAGAGTCTCGGGCTACTAAATACGAAGATCCAAAAAGAGTAAAATTTTGGCTAGAGAATACCATCAGGGTATTCGATGAGTTATCTTGCACGCCGGAAGAGTGCATGAAGTGTGTCGTATCTCTCCTGTGAGATTCCGCCTATCAGTTATGGAATACCCTTGTGTCAGTGGTACCAAAGGAGAAAATTAATTGAGAATTTTTCCAAGAGGAGTTCCGCAACAAGTATATCAGTCCTCGGCTCATTGATCAGAAGAGTAAGAAATTTCTAGAGTTGAAGCAAGGTCAGATGACCGTGACAGAATATGAGCGAGAGTTTGTGAGACTTAGTAAGTACGCTTGAGAATGTGTTTCCATTGAGGCCATCATGTGTAAGAGGTTTGAAGATGGATTGGATGAAGACATTAAGATGTTTGTTGGTATACTAGAGATAAAAGAGTTCGTAGTGTTCGTAGATAGAGCCTATAAGGCCGAAGAATTGGCCAAAGAGAAGAGGAAAGTAGAAATAGAGTCTCGTGACTCAAAAAAGAGACCATTTAGCAAGTTGTTCCAATCCTCCTCCAAGAGGTCAAAAGAATTCTCTACTCAGTCAACTACTTCAGCAGGGTTTTCGAATAAAGGCAAGAGTAAACAGTATTCAGCCTCTAAAGCTCAGACCACCTCTGTTGCGAGTGTGGGCAACACTCGACCCAGTAGACCTGAGTGCCCTCAGTATGGCAGGTGCCACCTTGGCGAATGCCGGGCTCACGAGAAGGCCTGTTTCAAGTGTGGTTCACAAGACCACTTCATTAGAGAGTGCCCTGAGATGATTGAAAAAGATAAAGATCAGAGTGTAAGATCGAGTAATGCTCCTTCTAGAGGAAGACCCCAGAGGAACCCGGGAACGGGAGCAAGTAGTAAAGGCGCACCGAAAGAACAAATTATAAGACCTGAGGGTAGAGCGCCAGCAAGGACATACGCCATTTGCGCTCGTGAAGAGGTATCTTCACCCGATATGATAACGGGTACATTTTCTCTTCACAAAATTTCTGTTATTGCTTTGATAGACATGGGATCTACCCACTCTTATATTTGCATGAAACTAGTTCCTAGCATGAATATACCTGTAGAGTTTACGAAATTTGTGATAAAAGTCTCTAATCCCCTAAGCAAGTGTGTGTTAGTACACAAAGTATGTAAAGATTGCCCTTTGATGATTAGGGATCATTGCTTCCCAGCTAACCTCATGCTTTTGTCATTCGATGAATTTGATGTAATCCTTGGTATGGATTGGTTAACCACTCATGATGTGATAGTCAATTGTGGTAGAAAATTTATTGAATTGAAATGTAAAAATGGTGATACTCTTCGAGTTGAATCAGATGAATCAGAGAGTTTGTTTACAGTGATTTCCTCCTTGGTTGCTCAAAAGTATGTAAGGAAAGCGTACGAAGCTTATCTTGCTTTTGTGATGAACACAAGAGAGTTAGAGTTGAAAATTGAGTCATTGCCAGTGGTTTGTGAGTATCCAGATTTCTTTCTGGAAGAATTACCCGGATTACCTCCAGTTAGAGAGGTAGAGTTTAGTATAGAGTTGGCCTTCGATACTACACCTATTTCTATTTCTCCTTATAGAATGGCTCCAACAGAGCTAAAGAAGTTGAAAGCTCAGCTACAGGAATTAACAGATAAAGGTTTTGCAAGACCGAGTCATTCTCCATGGGGTGCTCCCGTATTATTTGTGAAAAAGAAAGATGGTTCTATGAGGTTGTGCATAGATTATCGGCAACTTAACAAAGTGACTATAAAGAACAAGTACCCTTTACCAACGATCGATAATTTATTTGATTAGTTAAGAGGAGCCATAGTGTTCTCCAAGATAGATTTAAGATCCGGGTACTATCAGTTAAGAGTTAAGGATGCCGATATGCCTAAGACGGCTTTTCGGATGAGGTATGGTCCCTACGAGTTTCTTGTCATGCCATTTGGCTTAACCAATGCCCTTGCAGTATTCATGGATTTAATGAACCGTACCTTTCGGCCATACTTGGATATATTTGTTGTAGTTTGTATTGATGACATCTTGGTGTATTCACGGGATGAGGATGAACATGCCAAGCACTTGATGATAGTTTTACAAACTTTACGAGACAAGCAACTTTATGCCAAGTTCGAAAAAAGTGAATTTTGGCTTAAAGAAGTTGGATTTTTAGGCCACATCATTTCGGGTGATGGCATCAAAGTTGATCCAAGCAAGATCTCGGCAATTGTTGAATGGAAGCTGCTGAGAAATGTATCGGAGGTCAGAAGCTTTTTAGGTTGGGCCGGTTATTACCGGAGATTTGTTAAGGGATTTTCCATGATCGCCACTCCAATGACGAGGCTTTTGCAAAAATATGTTATATTTCAGTGGACCGATAAATGCCAACAAAGTTTCAAGAAATTGAAGACCCTACTGACTGAAGCTCTCATTCTAGTGCAACCTGAACCCGGAAAGGAGTTTGTAGTTTACAGTGATGCATCCTTAAACAGATTAGGCTACGTACTTATGCAAGAAGGCAATGTGATTGCTTATGCCTCGAGACAGTTGAAACATCACGAAAAGAATTATCCGACTCATGATTTGGAGTTGGCCGCAATTGTGACAGCCCTATTTTGGCCCTAATCTGAAAAGTGGTTTCGGGACCACGAATCCGAGTCAGAAAAATATTTTAATATTATTTTGTGTGCTTGTCATATGTGAATTAGTATGTGTGAAAATTTCGTATAAAAATTTTATCATTTGTGTGTTTAATTTAATGAAAAGTATTATATTGTGAAGATATTAAAAGTAAACGGCTAATTGATAAAGTATTACTATGATATTGTCTTTATATTGTGGAGTCCTTAAAATGTAATTATACCATTGAAATAATACATGGACATTATTAGACATGAGATAGTGGAATTGTAATGATATTAATAAGGTTAAATGTGGAAATGACATATTGATGTTTATTAATTAAGACAAATATGAAAATAAGGCCATTTTGGCTCTTGTTTTTGCCGAAACATTAAAGAAAAGAAAAGAGAAAAGCTCCTTATATTCGGCCTTCTTCAAGCCAAAATTTGGTATGTTTTCATGTTAATTCTTGTTAGATTTTTGTATTTCTAATATTCTTGATAAAAGATTCATTTAGCCCATGGTTTAATTTTGTCAATTTTGAAGATAGTACATTCAGTTATGAGTAAGAAAATTTAGTAAATTTGTGTTTGTTGTATAAAAGTTAAAATGAGCTTTGAATTAATGGAGTTAAATTGATAAATGAAAGGTTTAGTAGATGTATGTGTGAATATAGCAAATGATAGGCATTTTGATGTTTTATGAGGTATTCGGCTTTAGTGTCTAAAAATAAAATGAGGAATTGTTTGATAGTTTGGAATATTGGAGCAATTTATAAGATTAAATTTGATAAGGAGTTATTTTATAAATGTCAAAAATCTTGTGCTATGTGATTTGAACTAAGTAAATTGATTGATTAAGTAAATTTAATTTATTTTGATTAGCTCAAGAACAAAGGGAGCCAAATTCGGATAGGGGAAAAACAAAATTAGTCGATTAGCCGATTCGTAAAGATCGTCCGATAACAACCGAGGTAAGTTTTAAGTAATTAAACAAATGTTACTTGTGAATATGTCATGATATATCATGAAAATTTAACATCTTTTATTTTATATATATATGTATATTGCCGAATGGTATGTATGAAAGAGGAAATAAGGTAATTGGTATAGTTATATTACTGAAAGATGTATATGTGAAATGAAAAATAATTAGTTGATATGTTTATATTGCCAAAAGAGGGTAAGCATGAAATGGAAATGTGATGGTTGTTGTGTTTATATAGTCGAATGGCACACATGAATTGGAAGTAAGGTAGTAATATGCTACATTACCGTATGGATGATGTGAAATGAAAATGAATTGATGATCTGCATATAATCGAATGATGAGTATGAAAGGAACAATAAAGTGTAGTATGAGTATATATATATTCGGATGATGCTAAAGTTTTAAAATGTGATTGTGTTATATGAAATCTATTAGCATATGATTCGATGTGAATATAAATTTGTGAATTGATACGCGAACTGTGTTATTCGGGCCTTTGGCCTAGCAAGCTTTAAGCTGGTGATTATTATTGGGCTTTGAGCCTAGCAGGTGTAATGCCGGTGAATGTATATCGGACTTAAAAGTCTAGCAGGCTTCGTGCTGGTGATGAATTTAGGCTCTTCCCTAGTAGGTTTTATACCGGTGATTTGTTTTAAACGTGTGATTAAAAGTGTACAAGACATTGTGGACATTGAGTAAGAGAAATTGAAGTATATTAAGTTGTATAAATTCGGTCGCAAAGGTAAGTATGTATTGATCTTTAATACACTCTTGTATTCGACTTTTATACGAAGTTAAATGGAATGTGCATATTTCGGTAAGAGAAATTGAAGTATATTAAGTTGTATAAATTCAGTCACAAAGGTAAGTATGTATTGATCTTTAATACACTCATGTATTCGACTTTTATACGAAGTTAAATGGAATGTGCATATTTTGGTTTCGGTGGTGTTGTATTAAACTGTAAGGATGGTTGGAAAATGTTATTATGTGTGATCGATACTTTGAAGTTACATTGAATATATGGGATAGTTAAAATATTACAAAATTGAGATTAAATCATAAGTATTATATGTGATTTCATTATCTCTAATATTCGGTTAAGTGTTACCTTATTTATTTGCATAATTTTAAGTGATGTTAAATAAGTACAGTTATATATATATTTGGCTAAGATAGCCTTTGTGAACTTATATTAAGTTCTTGCATATATATGTAATAGTTTGAATATTATATATTTAGTATTGAGTTGTTTAATTTGCTTAAAACTTACTAAGCTAATTGCTTACTGTAAGTATTTGTGTTATATTCTATTTTATAGATTTTTGGCTGAAAGTTACGAGGTCGGGGATCATTATCGAAGTCATCCACATTATCGTCAAACCTTCGGTACTTTTAATGTCTATATTTCGAACTATGGCATGTATAGGCTAAACTTTCTTATGAACTTTTGGTACTTGATATGTATATAAGTATAAGCCATGCGAATGTGGCTTCTTTAATATGTTTGTATGGTTTTAAGCTTTGATCTAAGATTGTGTTTGGTATGTATATACAAGTCTTGGTATTTTGATTAGGTTAATAATTATACTTGAATGGTTTGTTTTGATATCTATGAATGTGATGGATAAGTTATTTTGGTCTTATAATGAGTTTTGAATTAAAGAAAATAATTATACATATTCAGTATTAAATTAAGAAGAATGATGTGTATATTCAGCTATTAGTATAAATAAGAGTTTAGTTATGATATATGTGAATTGTGAAATTTGATTTATTATAATTATGTGAGTTGTATTTTTGGTTTTATATTGTTTATAAAGCTGGCCCTTGAGCTAAAATTTAACATGCAAGAAATGGTTGAGTAAATGGAATGGAAATTTGAGTTATTGCTTATGAAATAAATAAAAGTAAGGTTCGGCTTTGGCTTATAAACTTACCAAATGAATAGTAATTTTACGCCATGTGATTTAAAATATATATATGTATATGTTTGAATATGCATGTTATAAAATTGACGCATTGGTGTGAAAAGTGAATTATGATATTTGTAAGGTTACCTATATGTGTAATTTCGTATAAGTGTAGTAGTGTAGTAAAGTTGGAATTAATATGATGAATACTATTATATTTTCAGATATATCACTTGAAAATGATCCTTTTTAAATTGTGGTTTTATTTGTATTTAAACGGTTGTTTAATTTTTTTATAAGTAGTAAGTAACATGCTGATTTAAGTTAATTGTAATGTCATTTTTATAAAATAGTATGTTTAACAAGCATTATGAATGAAATTTTTGATTGATTTAAGGGACTGGTTTATATGTATGTGAATTACCCTTATGTCGTGTTTGGTTTAGTAATGCCTTGAAACCCACGCAAGTAACGGTTACGGGTTATTAGGGTGTTACAGCAATAGTGTTTGCACTAAAGATATGGAGGCATTATTTGTATGGCGAGCAATGCCGAGTGTTTACTGACCATAAAAGTCTTAAGTACTTGAGGACACAGAAAGAGCTAAATTTGTGACAGCGGAGATGGCTTGAATTGTTAAAGGATTATGAGTTGATTATCGACTATCACTCAGGGAAAGCAAATGTTGTTGCGGATGCTGTAAGTTAGAAGTCTCTATTTGCTTTGAGAGCCATGAACACACGATTGTCACTAACTGAAGATGGTTTGATTTTAGCAGAAATGACAGCTCAACCAATGTTCATTCAAGAGACTTGTGAAGCACAGTTAAAAGATAGAGAATTGCAAGCCAAGAAAACTCAGTGCGAGTTAAGTACTGACTCAGACTTCCGAATTGATTCAAATGGTTGTATAAGGTTCCGAGATTGGCTTTTTGTACCAAAGGATGATGAGCTTGTTAGGAGGATTTTATGTGACGCACATAGTGGTTGTATGTCTATCCACTCCGGTAGTATCAAGATGTATAATGATTTGAGGAAATGGCATTGGTGGCCAAATATGAAATGAGATATCTCTGAGTATGTTTCGAGATGCTTGATTTGTCAACAAGTAAAAGCAGAGCATCAAGTACCCTCCGATCTATTACAGCCTATTATGGTTCCTGAGTGGAAATGGGACCGTGTTACTACGGACTTCGTGACGAGTTTACCGACAACACCGAAAAAGAAAGATGCCATTTGAGTTGTAATTAATAAGCTTACAAAGTCGGTCCATTTTATACCTGTACGTATGGACTATTCCCTTGATAAATTAGCTGACTTGTATATCTTAGAGATTGTGAGGCTACACAGAGTGCCACTATCGATTATTTCGGATAGAGATCTAAGATGCACATCACGATTTTGGTAGAAGCTATAAGAAGCTTTGGGTACAAAGTTAAACTTTAGTACAGCTTTCCACCCACAGATCGACAGTTAGTCAGAAAGAGTAATACAAGTGCTTGAAGATATGCTTAAATGCTGTGTATTGGAATTTCAAGGTTGTTGGGAAAAGTATCTACCTTTGGTCGAATTTGCGTATAGTATGCCTTTATATTGGACTGAGCTCAAGGAGAAACAGATTCACAGGGTTGATCTAGTCAAGGAAACAGAAGAGAAAGTAAAAGCAATTCAAGATTGCTTGAAAGCTGCTTCCGATAGATAAAAGTTGTATACAGATTTAAAAAGGAAGGAAATAGAGTTCCAAGTCGGGGATAAAGTGTTCTTGAAAGTATTTCCATGGAGAAAAGTTCTTAGATTTGGCCAAAAAGGTAAGTTAAGTCCGCGGTTTATCGGACCATACGAGATCACCGAAAGGATAGGACTAGTAGCCTATCGACTAGCTTTACTGTCCGAATTGGAAAAGATTTAGGATGTATTCCATGTGTCCATGCTATGATGCTACCGATCAGACCTTTCACATGTGATTACCTCGATAAAGATTGAGATTCAACCGGACATGAGTTATGGTGAAGAACCGGTTAAGATTTTGGCTCGAGAAGTCAAACAGTTGAGAAATAAAAGTATAGCCCTTTTGAAAATACTATGGCAAAGACATGGGGTAGAAGAGGCAACATGGGAGCTTGAGGAAAACATGAGAAACCAATATCCCAACTTATTCACTAGTAAGATTTTCGGGGACGAAAATTCCTAAGGAGGGAGAATCGTAATAGCCCGAGTTAGGGCCTAGTCAAAATAGTGGTTTCGAGACCATAATTTCGAAGTATAAAAGTACATTTCATGATCATTATTAAGTTTATAGTATACTTGCATGATATTGAGAAAATTTCATGAAGGAAATTTTATGAATTAGTGATTAATTTGTCCTTAAGGACTAAATTGCAAAAGTTGCAAAATTGAGTTTCTAGAAAGTTTAAGTATGAAATAGCATTAGAAAAATTATTAGGAGTCTTTATTTGGAAATTAGACCAAGTTTTGGCACTATGGACAAAAATACCCATGGAAGGGTAAAATTTCAAAAAAAGGCCATAAGGGCATTTTGGTCATTTGGTAAATTAAAGAAATAAAAAGGGAAAAAGAAAACAAAAAGTGTCCATATTCTCCATGCTTGTTCCGAATTTGAAGAGTCCTCCATAGCTAGGGTTTCTTTCATTTTCAAGCTCCAAGTAAGTGACTCTAATCCCTGTTATTCATGTTCTTCGTATTTTTGAAAACCTCGTAGCTTAACCTAGCTATTTCTACCACTAATTTGAGCTAAGTTTTATATTAAAAAATATACGCATACATGGCATGCAAGTATTTTGATGTCTAGTGGTTGATTATGAAAGTTTAAAGTGTAGTAAACATCTTCTTCCTCTAGGTGATTTTTCATGAAAGTCCCTAATAAGAACCAAATTCAAAGTTAGTAAAATGTGTAGTAAATGTACAAATTGATGAGAAATGTGGGTTGCTATGAGAACATAAAAGGTTCGTCTAGGCTTGGGAAGTCAAGGAATTAAGTGCATTTCATTTTACGAGCTTAGGGACCATTTTGCAAATATGCAAAAGTTTAGGGGCAAAATTATAAATTTTGCCAAAATGTGAATTATAGGCCATTTAATCAATGTGGGTACTAAATAAGCTAAATTTATCATTTTAGATCAAGAAACACGAAGCCCGAACCGAAACCGGGGGAAAGTAAAGTAGTGGACTAAATCGAGCACTTATCCACATTTTGGACTCGAGGTAAGTTGTATGTAATGATTTAGCCCTATGCATTATTAAAATTTATGATGATGATATGCTATGTGTTTATGTAAAATTCTATGAAATTTAATTACATGAATTCTTACCAAAAGATGATGGAAACATGAAAGGAAAATTTCATGCAAGTATTAAAGATACGATAGATACCGTAATCATGTCATGAACATTGTAGGTCTCGTGTAAGACCATATCTAGGACATGGCATCGGCACCGAATAGAGATCCCATGTAAGATCATGTTTGGGACATGACATTGGCATCTAGATGTGATCCCATGTAAGACTAGGTTTGGGACATGACATTGGCATCCACAAGAAGTCTCGTATAAGACCATGTCTAGGACATAGTGTCGGCACTGAGATGAGGCAAAGATCCCCTGTAAGATCATGTTTGGTACATGGCTTGGGCATATAAGAGAGAGATCCTGTATAAGGCCATGTCTGGGACATGGCATCGACATCATTCTATGATCTCGTGTAAAACAGTGTCTGGGACATGGCATCGACATCGATATGAGATCCTGTGTAAGACCATATCTGGGATATGGCTTCGGCATCAATTTGAGGTCCCATGCAAGACCATATCTAGGATATGGCTTTGGCACCTTACTATGAGAATGACATTACGGGTATCCTTCGATATTCTAAAAATGTTAATAGAGAATGCATCTAAGTCGTTTAGCTAACACAAGAGAGACTAAAGTTTCATGATGAGTGTTACAGGTACATTTGAGTAAGCCATGAGAGATTATGAAAATGTGAGACATGTGAATAAGCAAAGCATGTGAATGACTAAACCATGGAAAAGAGTAAGTCACGAGTGTAAGTAAGTCTTGAATGAGTATGTTATACGAATGAGTAAGATACGAGACGGAGTAAGAAGTTATATAAACCCCATGATGCCATGTTTGAATGACTTTCCATGACATTTATCGCTATTTTATTCTATGCAACTTACTAAGCATTTTTATGCTTACTCCCTTATTTTCCCTTCCATGTAGATTTGCCAAATTAGCTGGGGGATCGCTCGAAGTCGGAGCTCGAAGTCACACTATCAAGGAATTTATTTTTGTATAGTAAAGTTAATCTTTTGTTGTATGGCATGTATAGGAAGTTTAGTCACTTTGGTATGTGTCATTTGGATATTGTTATCACTTAAGTCAAGTTGTAATAGCGTTTGAGATTGGCTAATCTTGTTTAAGTTATATTTTATGCAATGAGAATGAAATTCATGATATGCATGATGTCATGTGAGTGTTTCAATGATGAATGTTCTTAATGTGTGTTATACCTTGAATTATGAGTTTGAAGCTGGTATGAGTTGAATGTGTTTTAGGGTGGCAAAAAGGCTTGGAAAATAGCCTATAATTGTCCACACAGATGGGCACACGGGTGTGTGCCTAAGCCGTGTGTGACACACAGTTGGCCCCCATGGGCATGTTAATAGACCGTGTGTCCCCTGCATCCTAAGTAATTAAGTTAGAATTGCACACGGGCATGTGCCTTAGCTGCGTGAACCTCTGATGTTTATAGTACTTATGTCAGTGTTGCACACGGGAAGAGCACACGGGCGTGTACTCTGGCCGTGTGGATTTTCAAGTTATTCTTTGAGTAAGACCAGATTAGATCACGGGTTATAGACACAGGCATGTCTGGGCCGTGTGAGAGACACGGGCCATAGACACGGGCGTGTGCCCATGCCGTGCTCAGGTCTGTAGGTTTAAAATAGGAAATGAATTCAACATGGGCTAGGGACATGGGCGTGTGTGACCATACGACCTGCCTACACGGGTGTGCCCTATCCCACACGGGCAGTTGGCCCTGTTTTAGGCAAAAATTTTCTAAGTGCCCGAAAGTTTTCGGATAAGTTCCAGAACACACCTGATATACGTTCTGGACCTCATATGCCCTTAATAAGGATAGTAAGAGAGCACATAACGGGTTTTGACATGGAATGAATATTTATAGCTCGAGTTTATATATTCAAGTATGTTTAAGTATGGTAATGCCTAGTACCCTGTCCTAGCATCGGACTCGGGTAAGGGGTGTTACATTGGGGGTAGTTCTTATCATCCAGACTTGGGTTGCGATAATTATTTTTAATGGGGAAATGCCTACATGCATGGATTTAGTCTAGAACATCTGTTGGAAAACTTTTCTTCCTAGTTGTAGTTTGTCGTGCAAGTTATAATAAGGTTGTGTCTGTAACTCAATGATAGTCTCTAGCACATACTTGCGCATAGCAGCTATCCACCCTTGTAGCTCATTGTACGACGCATCCCAATCTCCGTACAACTACTCCATGGCCATCTGTTTAGCTATCCATCCTTCCGATATGACACTCGATACTGAAATCACTCTTGCATTTCGACAATCAGTATAAAGACATGAATGATTAACATGTCTTTCACCATTAGCATGATGCTTGTGACATGAATGATTAACATGTCTTTCACCATTAGCATGATGCTTGTGCAGATAGTTTTGGAATCAAGTTTGCAGTGATCTTGAGTCATACGTGTTGAAGTGCATGTGTGAGGCCTAACAAATTTTTGAATATCCCATATTTGCAACCTCTTGATAAATATGACCCATACCCACCAATTGTATCCTTCTGTCGACCTCTAACACTCCTAATACGATGGTCTGTTTAGACACAACAACTTTGTAGTCAATCAACACATTTATGTTATACCACTTAATGACAAATACACACTTTTCCTTGGTTATGAATTTTTGGCCCATGAACAACTCCTCACATTTAGAATCTGCGACCAACTAGTGAACAGGTAGTATATCAAGGTGCTCTGAGAACTTGGACATATGTACCGCATTGGGATCTATGTTCGACATATGTGCTCTAAGAGCATTGCGTATCACAATGCCTTGATTCGTGTTCCCAATTGAAGACACGTTAATATTTCTATCGTCATTCGTGCTTTCTTCATCGATATCATCCGAGACCTCGTCTTGATTGGGATCATAAAAAGCTTCAACTTCATGATCAAAAGAACCATTATTATCATATACATCATTGCCATCCGGATCAGTTTCAATCACCACTGGATGTATTTGTAAACGAGACCCGAGTTAAGGTTCTCAAACTCAGGTGGAGCATTCAGATTGATGTCGATACTGCCTATAGTTGATCGCCCATCAATGTACGCTAACCATTGTACATAGATCTTGAACTCCACGTTCTTCACTTAATGGAGTGAAATATTCAACTAGCGTCACATCAACTAGCTTAGTAAACAACTGAATCAGATCAGTTTGACGACTTAGATCTCGACAATAAAGTGCGACCATTGTCTCCACATCATCATCATCTACAAGTTCTATCTCGATGAATTTTATGGAATCTGTCAAAATTAGAAATTTGTAGAATAGTCTTGAAATCCTCCTCTTACAGCGTCTAACATTTTTTGCACCGATCCTCTCTTTTATATCATCAATTGAGATATTTCTATTAAATTTTAGTGCTATTTTTTTAGTGTTGTTCAAATATACATCCAATTATTGTCAAAATTTCTCCATCAAAATAAATGAATACAAACAATTTATTATCCATATTCAATAATAAATCTGTAAAAATATTTAAAGTTCTAAATATTTTTATTTTAAAAAATATATATTGAAAAAATACATACATAACCTAACATTGAATTCTTCTCTATTTTCCCTCCTTCTACAACCAAATTTGTTTCCCTTCTACTTTACTCCTTCAAAAAATTGAAGAGAAACACTACTTAAAAATAATTTCAGATCCATTGTCGCCTGTCCTTCACTTTCCACTGTCCTAATACTGCCTCTCTCTCCTCCTCCACCAATTAACTCGTATTTTTGCACCAGAAAATATTGGTGTCGCTCATCTCTTTCCCTCCACCAAAAAAAAAAAATCTTTTTTATACTGGTGTCGCTCATCTCTATCCCTCCACCTAAAAAACTAATTTTTTTATACTGGTGCCCCCATCGCTCCCCCTCCACCATTAAATTTTTTTTTGAAAACACATCATTTTGTAATGATGTGTTAATGATTGTGTCAGAAATCTTTTAGGTGCCACCCATCTCTCTCTCTTCATCTATTGGGACTGTTTCAAACATCCTATTTTGGTAAATAATGGTATTGGCACCCCATTTTAGTATTTAATTTTTTAAAATGTAATATCCAACTAAAAAAGCCTATAATTGTCAAATGAGTCCTCCTACTTTCTTACATTCATGTCATTTTCAAAATTAAATTATTTTTATTTTTTATTTTTAAATTTAAATTTGTAGGATTTCTTTTTCTTTTCTTTTAATCTTCTCTTTATTTTAATTTTTTGTGTCATGCATTTTGGTTGAAGAATTGTGAAAAGGCTTGATATATTATTTGGTACCTAAGTTTGATGCCTTTTGCTAATGTCGTATTTATGTTTTTTTTTTGTCCAATTTGGTATTTGTATTTGACAAAAGTTATATATTTTGATACTCAAAGGTAACAGTGTTAACATTTTATTATTTAATTTGGGTTTTAGGGTGTATTGGTAAAAATTAATTGCTAATATTATTATGATTGATATTTTTCATAATTTTGTTGATAGAACAAATTTAGTGTTACTTATGAATTTGTTTAATATAGGATTTTATTTGTCAAATGCAGTTTGTGGATGTAATTTAATTCATGTTTTAGGTTTGATTTGATGAAAGTTAATTGTTAATATTGTTAGCTAATTATGAATATTCATCAAATCTTCTAAAACCCGAATTAAACACTAAAAAATTAACGTTGTTATCTTCAAGTATCAAAATGTATAACTGTTATCAAATATAAGTACCATATTGTACCAAAAAATAACATAAATACCACATTAAAGAAAATGTCAATACCAAATTATTTATTAAACCTTGTGACAATTAATACATTAATTTTGGTAACTTATTTTTAGTTTTATTATTATCTGTGAGTTTTTTTTATTTGTTGGTACATTAATTTTAAATCTTTTATTTTAGACTTTGTTTAATATTTTAGAGTTTTGTATACTTTAGATTCAATTTAAGTTTTGGTAAAATTTAGGTCATTTATTAGATTTAAGTTTTAAATTTTTAATTTAATAGATTTCTAAATCTTTTAGCTGAATTGAGTTTTGAGTTTAAATTAGTATTTCTTTAGTTTTTTAGATTAGATTAATTTAGAGTTAAAATTAGAGTTTTTAAGTTAAAATTTTTTTAACTAAGTGTTGTAGGGGTGCTTTAACCTTCCCTACACGTAATCATATTCTCGAACTCAACTTTTAGTAATGAGAATGAGTCTTAATTTTTAAGATTTTCCTAGGTTAGTCTTAGGATTAGTCTCAAAATTTTAGATGATAGGTGGCTAATGAACCTAACTCAAATTGGTAAGTGAAGACTCTACCTTTCAAGTTTTCAAATTTAGCTTGCTAAATTCTCTTCTAGCACGTTACGATAAATAGTACACAAATTTCACTTTGAAAGACACATATCAAAATGGAACAAACAAAATAGTGGGAATCAACCTTTCTTTCTTTTCCACCTCTATCTTGTAATACTCATAAATTGTTATATAAAAAATTACTGTAAAAATTCTTTATAGCAATTGATATTTTTATCACGCATTGTTCAATAAAATATTTTTGTTATTGCAAAATACAATCATTCGCTTCATTCTATCATCAATGTTCTTTTTTTTTAATAACTCTTTTACATACAAATATATATATAACAAAGATGAATAAACATTCAACCCTTTATTTAATTTCTCATAAATTTATTTTCATCCTCACACAGAGTAGTCAAACTTGTAAATCTAATAGCTGAACATTAGCAAGTGAGGTAGATCAACAACAAATAATTTGGCAGCGGTGAGGTATAAATACCTAAAGTTACTCTCTCTTCATCTTAACTCTTTATTCTTACAATTTACACTCATTTCTCATTATAATAAGTATCGGAATTGAAAGCATAAAATTGTGTCAAATATCTAAATATCTAAATAATGTAAAATATCTAAATCCATCTTAGAAGATCATTCTCAAACTCAGCCCATTAATGAACTTGTTACTTTTTATAGAGTAATAATTTATAGGAACTAATTAACGTGGGAGGAGCATTGAAGTGGGTTGATTTTCATCTTCAATTTGGATTGTAACCTCCAACCGATATGGTGCCCCCCATTCATTATCACCCAACTTGGACATCTATTCATCAAAAAAAAAAAAAAAAAAGCTATGCAAAAAGTTGTTTATTTGGTACATAGTGTGTTTCACCAAATTGGGCGACTTTCATTTTCTCCATTTTATTGTTTTCTGTTGTTATCTAGTTGCATTATATATATATAAATACAGAGTTAATTTAGCAGAATAGAGGGGGTTGTAAATTGATTAGTGAAATTATTGAAATTGGCACCTCGAGAAGCCGAGTTCCAACTTGGTACGTGCCGACTTCTATGTAAATTTTTTTTGGCTCAAGTAACAATGGAAATAGTGAAAGATATATCAATAAAAATTTATCGGTCATCTGATCCCAAGTCGTATGGCATCATCAAAGAAAATGGGAACAACTGTAAGCGTATGGCATGACTAGTAACGCCATTAATCTTAAATGTGTTTGTGACAATCCGTTTTCAGTGGTGTCGAAAATAGTGATTTTGGGACCACAAATACGACGAGTAAGTCCGTAATAATTATTATTTAAATTATATGAGTTAATTATAATTTTATACTAAACTTTGATTTGAAGAATTTTAGTTAATCAAATAAATAATTAAGTATAAGGGGTTGTTTTGAAAGTCAAGTGGTTTTAAAAAATGAGGTATAGTGACTTCGTTTCTATAAATTGAGCTTAAAAGTTTTACGGAGTTATTATTTTGGTATGTGAAGGTTTGGTTCATAAATTTTAATGTTTGGATTGTTAATTAATTAAAAAGGACTAAATCATAAAAGATGTAAAAACCTAACCGCTATTGAATTTTAATGATTAAATGACTTAATTAACATGAGTCGAAAGATTTAAATGGAAATTTAGCCATATTTGTTTAATGGGTAGGTTAGTGCTTGTTTTTAAGTAGTATTTTATGTTAATTTTATAAATAATAAAATATTATAATAAGATTAAAGTAATAAAGTATGTCATATTTTTCAATTCTTTCTTTCACAAGGCGAAACCATCAAAAAATAAAAGAAATTGTAGCTTTTATTCAAGCTTGACGTTCCGCCATTGCATGTAAATTCTCGGGTTATCGGTTTTTTGTAAATTTTATGTTTTTAAGATCATTATAGCTTAATTTAGCTAATTTGGGGATTATTTTGTGAAACTTTTAAAAATTTTAGATTATGCCATTGATGAGTTTGAGATGTTTTTGAAGTTTGATGTTAGATTACTAAGTTTGGGAGTGAAATAAGACTGTTTTATAAGGTGATTTTAGTTAATTTTTAGTTAAAGGACTGAAATGTTAAAATATTAAAATTGACATGAAATTCTTGTGAATTTTGAATAATTATGGGCAGTATTGGTTTAAAAGAAAATTCAGTTAGCATGAAAATGGGTGAAATTGTGATAATTTGAAAGTTTTGAGTTTAGGGACTAAATTGAAAGAAATGTAAAAGTTTAGGGAAAATTATAAATATGAAAATTTTTAAGGGCATATACATAGAAATAAGTTTGATTGTATATTTGAATTTTATATTTTGAATTTAATCATTATATAGATCAAGAATTGAATCGTACGGAGTTTAACTAAAAAAAAGAGAAAATTACAGATTTATCCCTACGAGCCAACCTAAAGCTTAATCTAGGTAAGTTCATAGTGTAAAAATATGCATGTGTGTTTATTTATAGTTTGTCTTAGTATGTATTTGGTTAATTGTATTTAATGTGAAAATTCGTTAATGAGTTGTAAATTTTTAAATACTGCAGTTAAGTACAAGTGAGAAATGAACATTTAATAGTTGATGAATATTGTGATTAAGTGATATGGAACGAATATATTAGGAATTACAGTAAGTGTTTAGAAATTACGGAAGTGCTTCTGGTTGATTAATTGATTAATGTTATGAATTTAATTATAATGCCCGGTTGAACGTAGTAAACAATTGGGATACGATTGGCATGCCAATAGGGTCAATACGCGCGCTTGTACGGCTTTGCACTTCTGTGCCTCTGTTAGCATTTTGATGCTCTTTGATGTGATTTGGGAAACTTAAGTATCCGAGTCAGATTACTATAAATCAACGGGCTATGAAATTATTTGAATATGGGTTAAATTATTTGTTAAATCGAGATTATACAATGAGATTGTATCAAAGATGAACAGGTGAAAATGATTTATTTGAGATGATATGTATTTAATTATCAAAGAATGATTTGTTTTGGTTTAAACTATTGTGGATTATGAATTACTCAATTGAAAGTTTTGGTACTGACATTATATGATATTGGAAATGATTGTCAGGTTTTGTAATTTAATGTTCTTTTAGTATTCATTTAAATATTGAGGTAAGTTGATTTAAATCTTTAATTATGGACTTGCTAAGCTTCTTAAGCTTACTAGTTTTATTTTCTTTTGTTTTCTGTAGTTAATGTTTTGCAGAACTAGTTGGTCAGATTAACTTCAAGTTCACACTATTCAGACTCCTTTTGTTAGCTTTTATTTTTGAGTTATTTTGGTTTGTGGCATGTATATAGGGTTTGCAGTTGTTAAAGTTAATGTTTTAGTTGAAATTTGTAATTAAGCATATATGGTGATGAAGTGATAGGTTATGTCCATGTTTATCCTATTTGTTATGGCAATGTTTTATGCATTTGTTTGAATCACATTTTGATAAGTGGCTTAGTTAAATGGTGTTGGTATTGGAAACATAGTTGTTGATTGAATAACTTATAAGTGATGATGGTATCTTAGGTGAATGACTCATTCTATTTGTATAAAATTTGTGGTGTTAATGAGGGCACATTGGTTAGGCACAAAAGTGCATGAATTTGGTATGCTTTAAGTGTTTTTTACAGTTTCAAAACAACATTAGTAGGTTTCAAGCCAAGAATTTGGTGAGAACTACAAGTAAATATGGTCGTGATTTTATTAATTTCTTTTTCTTAAAGAATTTATCTTGAAATTTTATTAAAATTATGAGGGACCATTTGTGACATTATTCCATTTTTTGTTCAAAGGAACAATGGATCAACTAAAAAATGGAATAATATCACAAATGATCCCTCATAGTTTTATCAAAATTTCAAGATAAAATTTTAAAAATAAAAAATTAATAAAATCAATGCCATATTTACTTATAGTTCCCACCGAAGTATTGGCTTGAAACCTTTATTATTGTATTGAAACTGGAAAAAAAATGAAAGTAACTGAAATTTGTAATCATGAAAGTTTGATAAAATAATGTAGGCCCGTATTTGATATTATCCCTTTTTTTAAGTTGAGATCCTAACGTGTTGTTTGTATGCTTTGGACAAAAATTGGAATAATATCACAAATGACCTCTCATAATTTTATCAAATTTTCAAGATAAATTCTTAAAAAAGGAAGAAATTATTACAATCAATGCCATATTTACTTGCAGTACCCATTAAATTCTTGGCGTGAAACCTATTAATATTGTACTAAAACTAAAAAAAGAAAAAACAATTGAAAGTAACTATCATGAAAATTTAATAAGATACGAGGACTATTAATCATATTTCCCAGTTTTATTTGAGCCCCAAAAATTTATATAGAAGTCGGCATCTCCTAGTCCTGACTTCAAACTTGGTTACTTTAATGTGGATTCAACTATTTCACTAATTAATTTACAACTCCCCTTATTTTACTAAGTAAACTTTTTAACTCATATATGAAAAAAAAGCGTAAATATATATTTATATATCGATGTGTTATTGTCACGGGGATAGACCTTTAGTCTCACAATCCGTGGGACCTTAGGCGATTCTTTCAACTCAAATGCGCCTAAGTCAGCTTAACTTCCACAAAGTGATGATTCTTGCAAAATTCCTCCAAGGCACCAATTTATATAGAGAAAGCAACACAAGCCAAAAGAAGGCTCAAAAGAATAGAATGTCACATAAAAATAAAGCACGAGAGGTGTTTGAGTAAATGCTATCAATTGTATTCACTTTTAAAGAATACATGATACAATAGATGATTTACAACTAAGGTGGAGATTTTCTATTTATAATCAATCTTCCCCAAATCTTCAAGATTAGTTTCTCTATTTATCAAATATGATTCCCCTCAATCTTCTAAGATTAGTTTTCCTATTTACCAAGGTAGCCTAAATTTCCGTATTTGCTTCATTAGACCACCCAGGCTTTAAATAGATAGGCCTCTTCATCATTATTTTGAATTGGGTTAGTTCTCGTGGGTCAAATAATACCCATCTAACCAATAGACCTTCATAGGATGCATTTTGTACGATGGTCACGGGCTTTGCACCTTGTCCCATGACATGATCCCCCACCCATTCTCGCAACACCCTCGTAGCACTCTTGGAATGACACTAACTTGATTTGCCTCGAAATTTTCTCAATACCTTAGCTCATTCCTCACTAGTTTCACTATCGGGTTGTCTTACCCCTTAAAACTTTTTCCTCGACTTCTGTCGCCTCTTACCTTTATTCGTTCCATTCATTGGTACATCTCGTTTGCAAAAGCCATCTCTCTCTCTTGCCCCAATTCTGACTTGCCTCGATTCAAATCCTCTTGATCTACCCAACTAGGCTTTGGTGTGCCCACAACCCTACGGTTTCCTCGCTTCAAAACTTTGAAAGGGTCCCTATATTCTTGCCAAGCCAACGGTAATTCAAAATGTAAAACACTACCACAATGTTTGAGATTTACCTTGCTCGTAACATTTACTCGTCTTAACTATCCAGTTTGCATTGCTACTTTTCCCTCAAAGCCCAACGTATAGCCCACATCTCTCATAGGTGGTAGCTCCAATGATGACTCTATAGGCCTTATATTGGTTTCATGCTCCATTAGCATTTCCAAAAGGGATTCATTAGCAGTCTGATCTACCGAGTCAATGTTCCTCCCATATGAAACATCCTCGGCTAGTTGGATTACTAACAACACCTTGGTCCCAACCTTAATATCTTGGTTTACGCACACAAAAATTTGTGATAACGGACCATTAATGATATGAATTTGATCATCCCAAGAAAAAAGAACCGTATTAATCCATTCCATTTGCTGATTTGTAGCTCCATGCCTTGAGCTACTCCCATGGTTGGAGCCTCCTCAGAATTTACCATCTTGATCTTCTTATTCTATTTCTTATTCTATTTCCTAATCGAGAGACCAAGTTTCCTCATAGCTTTTTTCGATATGAAGAAGTCTGACGCTCCTGTATCAATAAAGAAAGAATTTACCTAGACTTCATTTGTGACTCTCAATCTAAATTACGCAATTTATTTACTTAGTATCTTGATCTGTAGAAATCTTTAAATTATGCTAATAATTTTTTCGAGAGTAAGAGCAATTGACTCTATATTGATTAATTGAAATTTCTTTCTAATTAAAACTACTATTATCGCATTAACTCGATTTATGGATTCCCCTATTAGATTTGACTCTAATCTGGTAGATTTATGTCATCCTATTTATAGGGTTGCATGCAACTCCACTCAATTCTGTAAGATCTACTATTAAATAGGGTCTATTCCTCCTCTGATTTAAGCACATCAAACATGGTTCAATAATCTAGAAATATCAAACCAAGAATTAAGCACACATAATTGAGAACAATATCTAAATATTTGTTGTATAAAATAAAAATCAAACGACAAGATCCATCATAGGGTTCATCTCCCTAGGTATTTAGAAAATTAGTTCATGCTTGCAAATAAAAACATCCCAGAGACAGCATAATCAAAACAAATCTACTTCAGAATCATCTTCAATAGTTATTTTTGAGTTGTTTTCTTGAATATTCTATGACGATTCTCTCATATTTTCTTATGTTTGTCATATATACGTCTTAAAATGCCTGAAAAATCTAAAAACCGCATTTTCTCGCAGTTCATAGTGCTAATTCATAAAATTAACACAACCTGCCACATGGCCCTGTGGCTGCCACATGGGGTTCACACAACCATCTGGAAGGGGTCAGCTCGTGTGGCTCTTGTACCTTGCTCCAATTTTTCGATTTCCACTCGTTTTTCGCTTCTTTTGCTCCCAAATGCTATCATAAGTATAAAAACATGAATTTAAAGGATTAGGAGCATAAAATTCACCATTTACATCGAATAATCACCCAAAAATGCGTTAAGAATGAGATTAAAACATTTACTTTTAGCACTTATCAGACAATCTAAAAGAATAACATGTATGACTAGTTGTATAACACCTCACACCTAGCTCGGTCCCTAGATTCAAATGCGCGACATCACATTACGTTGCCAGAGCAATTCAAACTATCACAACAAAAATACATTAAGTTTAATACAAAATTTTCCATATAATTCAAATTAATCATTATTCATAATCACATACTTATATTGGAGATATTGTTCAACTTCATTTAACATGTTTTAAGGGTACTTGGGGTCAAATACATTTGTTAGGACTCGATCAATACTTAACTAGAGGTTTCGTGACATTGACCAAAGTGTCTCGAGACCAACAGACCAATTGCCTAAAATAAGCCTTGTAACACCCCCGATACTTGACCCGATTGTCGGGTTCGAGCTACAAGGTATCACATTCATTGCCAGAGCAACTACAATCAACAATATATAATTCAACATCATTATCCAATCAAATACAAGTAAATTAAGTACTTTAAACATTGCATTATCATTTTCTAGTCTTATACGAGCTTATGAAAGTTCTTTTGTTAATTTGAGGTCAAAATGGATCAAATTGATAAGATTAAAAAACTTTAAATTGACATCATGACTTCAACAATTTTCTTGTCGTGACCTGAATCTTGAACTAGGGTTCTTTGTGACTTCGGGCTACGTTGTTGCAACTTGAACAATTGTAACACCCCGAATTTTGGGGTTAAAAGTTTTGAGTTTTATGGTTAGGGTCAGTGAGTAGGTGGTGCTATTGTGTTTAAATGCGCGTTTAAGCATCAGAATTAGTCTACTGGTCTGGAGGTTGGTTGTGTGTCAATGTACCTCTAAGTCATGTGTTCGAACATTTATGTGTGCGTTTTAAAGGAATATTATTCCTTTAACTTTATCTTTTGTTAAGTAGTGACTTATTTTAAGTTTATAAATAATTATCTTTTATATTTTTATATTTTTATTTTTTAAGTTTCTATTGTTAATTTCTTTTCACTTTTTTTCCTCTCTATTTTTGGTTTTACTTTTTGTCCTTTTTCATTTCTTAATAAGTCGGTTTTACTTTGGGATTTTGGGGAAAGCTTCAATCTTTGTCGTTAAGTCAGCATCTGGACATCTGTAATCACGAATCAAGTGTGGGTTTTCTACTTTTTCTAATTTAATTGCGAATTTTGATTCAACTCTGTGAAAAACTGACAGTTTGTGTGCATGTTCGCAAATATATTATTTTTGATGTTGTACCGCTATTTTCTTCTTAAAACTTGTTAGCTTTGGTATAATTTTGAGTTATCGAGGGCTGCGAAGTGCTTCGAAGGTGAAAACACGATTTTCTAGGCTATTTTAGGGTGGTTTCGTGACCATACAGGCGGCCGCACAGGCATGTGCTGGTCCATATGTCTGTGTGCATTTAGGAATTAAGGTTTTTGGGCAGGTTTAGTGCCACACGACCGTGTGGCTGATTTGGGGATTTTTGTTAATTTTCACACGACCGTGTCCCTTGGCCACACGAGCGTGTGTGTTAGGGAATTAGGGATTTAGTGATTTGGTGTCATACGGCCTAGCCACACGACCTTGTGGCTAATTTGGGGACTTAGAGATCCCACACGGGCTTGTGTTTTGGATACACGACCGTGTCTGGTGGGTACACGGGGGTGTGAAACCCTCACAAGGTTGTGTTTGCCCTGTACTCTATTTTAGCATAAATGGACAGAGAGTTACATAGCCTGTTCATACGGCCGTGTTGTAACACCCCTGTCGTAACCATTTTTTGAAAAAAACGGATGTCGACTTAAAAAATGAAAAACAAGGAGTCGCCACCAACCTTTTTAGGTGTGATTGGGTCACCATATAATCATTTTGGTCTACGAAAAATTAGGGAAAATGGGCTCGGGAGCTGGTTACACGCGGGGAAGGATTAGCACCCCCGCAACGCCCAAAATTGGTACCAAATTGAGCAATTTTCTGTCTTAAGTCGAAGTTTTAGAAAGATTTAAAATAAGATTCCTTTTTTGAAACAGGGATAATTTGAGTAGAAAAATCGAGATTCCTTTGCCTCGGAAGAATTTGAACGTCACATCCATCACGATTGGACACGAGGTTCTTTAAATCCTTCGAAACTAAAGTCATCTCGTGAGTTACAAAATTTTGTTTAAAAGGGTATTTTAGGTATTTAGATGAACGAGAAATCGCAACCCAGCACGTTAGGGCACTATTCCCCGAATCTCTAAACACAAAAATATTGCCTCCTTTTTTGGAACATTTTGAATAAAATTGGGATGATTTGGGTTGAAAAATCGAGATTCCTTCGCTTCGGAAGAATACGAACATCACATCCAGCACGATTGGACACGAAGTTCTTAAATTCCTCGAAACTAAAGTTATCTTGTGAGTTGTAAAATTTAGGAGGGTATTTTAGGTATTTGGACGAACGAGAAATCGCAACCCAGCACGTTAGGGCACTATTTCCCGGATCTCTAAACACAAAAATATTGCCTCATTTTTTAAAACATTTTTGATTATGTGAAATATATATTCTTTTGAAAAACAATGATGCAATTGATAAATTATTAAGACGTAATATTCGTAAATTAAAACAGTAATAGCGATTTCTTTGCTTCGGCGGAATACGAACATCACATCCAGCACGATTGGACACAAGGTTCTTTGAATTCTTCGAAACTAAAGTTATCTCGCGGGTTGCAAGATTTGTTTAAATTTTAGGTATTTAGACGAATCGAGAAATCGCAACCCAGCACGTTAGGGCACTATTTCCCGAATCCCTAAACACAAAAAACATTGCCTTGTTTTAAAAGTTTTTTTGGATGAAATAATATATTTTTGGGGTGAGAGTGCGATTAATAGAAATATTAAAACACGATGTTAGAAAAATAATAACAGTAATAGTATTTAGAAAGATGATAACGGTAATAGTGTTTACGGTGAAAGAAAAGAGCATATAATTATAACGAAATATATACGTGAGATAAAAACATGTGAGTAATATGATATTAAAATATATATGACGTAATGTTAAGGTGTATATATACGTAATAATATCGAAATACAATGCATATATTTTAGAATAATAGTGATGTAAAAACAATTATTAATAATAAACATGTAAATATATACATATATATATATATATGTATATATAACATGCAAGTAATAAAATATAGTGACTATAATATGGTATATTAGTGATGATAATATTTTAGTATTATATACCTAAGATAGTATGTATATATGAGATATATAAATAATATAATATCAAAAATATATATGTAACATGCAGAAATGTATGTATATAATAATATTACCAATATATATACATAATATAGTATATATAATAATATTACAAATATATGCTAAAACATCAAAACATATATATATATATATATATATAAATATACTATATACGTAATATATGTGAAATGTTGGAGATATATACGGGATAGGTGCAAAAGAATATTTATATACATAGGTCAATAATATCATGACAAAAATAACAAGTAATATAAATATGGTATGTTAATAATAATGATATATAATAGTAAGATGATGGAAAAGAAAATAGTAATGTGTGAAACGCATGTATATAACGGTATAGCAAACATACATAAAATAACATGAAGGAATATATAACGATAATATTAGTATATACATATATATATATATATATATATACAATATATAGTTTAAGGAAAACAATGAATATATATAAAATATATACAATAAAAGTATTAGTTATGATGATAATATATATACATAAAAAGTAGCATGAAAAGTATATACAATTATAAAATATACATACGCAATATATGTATGCAGTTTTAAAGAAAATAATGCATGAAAATATACACAATATTATATAATTTTAAAAATTAAAAAAATAAATAAATAAATAAATAACATGAAAAGGATGAAATTAAATTAATGGAAGAAGTTTCGGGGCAAATTTGAAAATAAAAACGAAAGGGAAGGACCTATACGAACACGGGTAAGACGTGCGGGGACTGAAACTGGTAATAAACCACTTTTCCAAGACACCCAGAAACACGGGGGACTAAATTGGAAACCAAAGTAAACTATTGGGCTAAATTGAAAAATTAAAAAACACCGGATTGTATAGGCTTGGAAAAGCGGAGGGGCTCACTGCGCAAATAGCCCCTCCGATTAAAAACACGCAGACCCTGAAGCGGGTCCGAGTCGGATCGGGTCGGGTCGGCTTTAAGTATAAAAGTTAAAATTTTTTTTGTTTTTAGATCATTTGCACAGGGGCAAAGAAAAAAAAGAAAAAAAGAAGAGAAGGGAAGGAGAGAGGAGGGAAAGGGGAGGAAGGGAGGTGCCCGGGGTGAATGTCCGGTCACCGGACCGGTCACCGACGACGGCTCCGGCCACCGTCCACGGTGGCCGAAAAAGGTAAACTTTCTTTTTTTTTGCTTTTTTTAAAAAAAATATATATTTACGTATTTTATGAATATATATGCTTATAGATAAAAGGAAACAGATTCGGAGAAAAAAAAACCTTTGTTTCTGGCTTCGATGACTGTTTTTGGATTCTCTGATCTGGGGTGATTTGGGGTATTTTCGTGATATTTTTGTATTTTAGGAATCAATCCTTGCTTTTTGATTTAAAGCTTTGTGCTTGTATATAAAAAAACCGAATCCCTTACATTTGTATCAATCGGCCTTTTTTATAGCCTTTACAAACTGTTCCTCTTTATTATTATACATTTTCTGGCCATTCGTCTTGAATGCTTGCAGGTGCCACTTGTGGGCGGTGGGATGTGACCATGGCGGTGGAGCAGCTGCTGAGTCAGAAGATTAGTTGAACGGCAGAGGCGGCAACAGAGCAAGTGGGGGGTTAGGAGGCTAGGGTTAGGGTTAGTGCTAGTTGGGCTGGGTTAGTTAGGATTTGGGTAAACGGGTTTGGGGTTAATTTTGGCTTGTAATTGGGTAAATGGTAAACGGGTAGGGGGTCATTATTATTGGGCCCCAGGTTTGGATGTAAACGGGCCAAAATTAGCCTATAACAGCTGCCCCTCTTTGCTTATTGTCGTGAAACGAGAATAGAGCAAAGACTTCAAAAGGGGCCAATTTTGCCTAGGTCTGCTGAGTCTTGACCTCATTGGTGCTCTTTCTTGTTCAGGTAGTCTCTTTCCAGTCCGCCATCCCTTGTAGCTTTGGTTCAATCCACTGCAACTTTAGAGATGTACCTTGTAGCTTCAATCTGCTTGCATCTTTCGAGATATAATAATTTAGAGAGAAGATATTCGTAACTTCAATCCTCTCTGCTAAAACAATACAAAGATTGTCAAATCTGCTTTTTTTTCGATCTGCTAGAATCTCAAGGAGACGAGAATTCAGAGAGAAGAGATTTGTAACATCAATCTTCTCTGCTGAAACTTTAAAGAAATATTGGTCCTCAATGTAAACTCAGGAAGAAGGGATTTGTAACCTCAACCTACTCCACTGGAACTTCGAGGAGATGAGAATTCAGGGAGAAGAGATTTGTAACCTCAATCTTCTCTGCTGAAACTTCAAAGAAATAATGATCTTCAATGTAAACTCAGGAAGAAGGGATTTGTAACCTCAACCTACTCCACTGGAACTTCGAGGAGATGAAAATTCAGGGAGAAGAGATTTGTAACCTCAATCTTCTCTGCTGAAACTTCAAAGAAATAATGATCCTCAATGTAAACTCAGGAAGAAGGGATTTGTAACCTCAACCTACTCCGCTGGAACTTCGAGGAGATGAGAATTCAAGGAGAAGAGATTTGTAACCTCAATCTTCTCTGCTGAAACTTCAAAGAAATAATGATCCTCAATGTAAACTCAGGAAGAAGGGATTTGTAACCTCAACCTACTCCGCTGGAACTTCGAGGAGATGAGAATTCAGGGAGAAGAGATTTGTAGCCTCAATCTTCTCTGCTGAATAAGGATTGATCCTCATCGTAAACTCAGGGAGGAGGGATTTGTAGCCTCAACCTACTCCGCTGGAACTTCGAGGAGATGAGAATTCAGGGAGAAGAGATTTGTAACCTCAATCTTCTCTGCTGAAACTTCAAAGAAATAATGATACTCAATGTAAACTCAGGAAGAAGGGATTTGTAACCTCAACCTACTCTGCTGGAACTTCGAGGAGATGAGAATTCAGGGAGAAGAGATTTGTAACCTCAATCTTCTCTGCTGAAACTTCAAAGAAATAATGATCCTCAATGTAAACTCAGGAAGAAGGGATTTGTAACCTCAACCTACTCGCTGGAACTTCGAGGAGATGAGAATTTTGGGAAAAGAGATTTGTAACCTCAATCTTCTCTGCTAAATCAATACAAAGATTGTCAAATATCAAATCTTTGATCTGCTTCGCTCAGGGAGGCAAGATCTGGTGTCTTTGCCAATGTTGCTACACCGTCCTATGGGGGACATTTCCTGTAGACTTGATTTCATATGCCTTGGTTTATGACAAATGATTAGGATGTTATGATTAGAATGAATCAAATGCTCCTAACTGAATGTGTTATGAAAAATATGAATGCAGAAATGTCATGAAAATGATCTCTTTCTTTGTCTAGGGCGTCATCACTCGTTGCTCATCAAGGCTCTATCGTAGTATGCTGCCCTCTTATTCGGCTGTATTTTAACCAAAACCCGAAGAAATAATCGCATTTTGCTCAAATAGCTTGCCCCACTGTAACTTTGGGGTTTATCCATTATAACTTTAGAGACATAAGATACATCCTACCGCAATCCTTGGCTATAGGTTTTGTATCAACTTCCATTCGTCCCACTGTAACTCGGGGGTATAGGATCTGTAACTTGTTCCATCAACTGGTCACTCCTCGGGTGATCTGACCAAATGTGTATGCATGGATGCAGAACATCATTTTTCAAGAGCGATCCCCTTTTATACTTGGGATGACATTACTCGTTTTCATCAAGATTATATCACCAACGTGATATCTTGTTTCTGTTCAAATAGTATTCTTGACAGAAATCAGAAGAGATAAACTCAATTTAAGCTCAATTATTTTCAACCTTGTACTTGGTGAGCTCTTAAACAACGGCTCTGTTTCTGTACTATCTAGAAGCTCCTAGAGTAATATGCGAAACTCCTTTTATGAAAGTAATATTAATCCACTAATCGTTATTTCAATACAAAATGCTTGAAAAAGATCTTAGCACTGGATAAGAAGGGAATTGATTAGGAGCATAGCTCCAAACAAACAAGTTAAGCAACTGCAATTAAGAAGGAACTTTATTAGGTACGTGTGCTAAAACGCAAAAGATAGCAGATTCAAAAGGGGTAAGATGGAAATTAGATGCCCCAGATATCGCAGCCTGAGCTTCTCTGTTCCAACTTCTTGAGAACCATTCTAGGCTCAATATGTGTCTAGGGGATCCAGAGTATTTGTCGATGCCCCAAGATGTTGCATACTTCTTCAGTGTTAATTTAGGTGTAGCAAGACTACTGTATGCCCCACTTTTAACCAAAATTTGAGCCACCCTTTTTGGGTTTTCAACTCAAATCCCTTTGGTCTCAAAGCGCCCTTTGCGGGTTTTCGCCTTGGCCTCTCCTTTTCCTTTCCTTTTCTGATTGATTTTCTTTATTTTTTTGTTTTGTTTTTTGTTTTGTTTTTTTTTTTTTGACTTTTGACCTTTGATCTCAAGGCGCCCTTTTCCTCTAAAGTTCCTTTTGTATCTGAAGGATCTTCTCCAATATCAGGTCCCATCATGAAATTCTTTTAGGCGAACCTTTTCGTTGTAAACTCGCATTATCTGATCATGGCAGATTACTATTTTTCTTCTTCAGATTTGACTGATCACATTAGAATTAGGTTCATTTTGCTTTATTCTGCTTCAGTTCTGATAAAATTCGGAAGAAAGAATCTCAACTTGAATACGCCAGACCAATGAGAAATGTGTTGCCCCGGCGAAGATTCTGGCTAACATTTGATAAGCAAAGAGGGTAAATGGTAACTTCTCTATGCCAACCATTACAGGTCTCAGTCATCTTTCAAAATCCTTTTGGATGATTTTGGCTGCCTTTGTTGCACTAATATTATGTTTGATCTTCGAATAGACCTTAAATTGCCATTTTTGGATTCGAATTTGAATTTGAATTTTGAATTTTGAATTCTGAATTTGGATTTCTAATTTCAACTTGGATTTGGATTTGAATTTTGATTTGGATCTGTATTCAAATCTGAACTTGGATTTGCATTTGAATTTGAATTTGACGACTGTTTACCTTGCAACCTTGGCATATGAAGCGGCCTTACCCCCTTAGTAACAACCATGAATTGACGGTGGCGGTGTTAACCCTATAACATTCATGCCCTGCATAGAGAGTCTGTGAAGAAATAACGGAGACATATACGTCTTGTCTTATTTCTGCGGCGAACTAGGTTTCGATCTCTATTTTTCGCAAGCTCGCAATGTCAAGTAATCCTTTGTAAGTTAGGATCTGTCTTTCATCTCATTCTTCCATCTTTAACGAGTCAGAAGTTAGGTACAATTTTTGTCATCTTCGAAGTCCTGAAATCCCCCTGGACACCTATCTCACTTAAAAGGGAGTTGGCAACAGCGTTGCTCATAATATTGATATCTGGGCACCTATTGTAGGTACAAAGGCAAATTTCGACGAAGAAGATTATTTGCATTGATATGATCATGAATACGAATGAAGGAACATGAATGATAGTCCAAGCACCAAGGAATCTATAAAGAATAAAAGAGTAATTGCTCAAAAGGATGCATTTCATTGAAATAAAAAATTTCGACACAAGCCTATTTCACAAAAGGACTCTTATTGCTTCTAGGCTGAAAGCAACAAGCGTGTTTTGGACATTACTCCAAGTAAGCTCTAAAACAGGTCTCTTCCACAGTTCCATCATTCAAAAACACTCCCAAGTATGTAAGGGTAGATGCTCGGAAAAATTTTTTATTCGTCGGTTTTCTCTACGGATATGCCATTGGTACTCAACTTCAAGACTTCTGATGACCTTTCCAAGGAAACGCAACTCTCCTGCCCCTCTTTTCAACCGTCACATTTACTGCTTTATCAAAAATGATCAGGTCCGGATAAATTATCGAACTTCACAATTCCCACTTTAATGAACCTTTCGACCAATTTCTTAAATGCAATGCAATTTTCAATTGAATGACCCGTTATTCCAGCGTGGTACTCGCATTGAGCATTCAAATCATACCATTTGGGGTACGGGGGTTGCAGTGGTTTCAGGTAAAAAGGAGCTACTGCGCGTGCATTAAATAAACTCTGATAAAGCTCCCGATACGTCACTGGAATGGGTGTGAACTGGGGTTTTTCTGAATTCAATTTTGGGTTAGGCTCTTGCTTTGGAGGGACTTGATGGCTAGTAGTTGTAATTCTTGGCTGGCTTATGGCAATCGATTTCACCTTATTTTCTTTTCTTTTTATTGCGCTCGAAGTATTATCTCGGGAGCTCCACTCTCGCTTTTTGAAAGCCTCACACTGTTTCGGAAGCTCCACACTAGCCTTCTTTATTTCTTCAATGGCAATCAGATTGGCTGGATTGCTCCCCAGATTGGGACATGAGCGTACTGGGTAATTTACCAACGCCGACATATTGGCCTGATGCTGTTGGAGTCTAATAATAACAGGTACCCCTCGTGGATGTGCGTCTAGTTGAGTCTGCCCCCTTATTAGAGTAAATCTTGGGGAATAAACGATGTCCTCATTTTCATCCTCACTGTTGACCACTGGGCCTTTCCTCTTTTTAAGCCTTTCGGCTAATAATTGCCTTAGCTGGCCAATCACGTTTCTTTGGAGCTCTAGCATTTGATCACGTATGTCCCGTCAGATTTCGTTCAATTGCTCTTGCATCTGTATTTGCCTTTGCTCTAATCTCTCCAACCTTTGTTCCATTTTTTCAGGCTAACTGAAATAATTCCATCTAATTAGGGACCTTTTGTGAAAATCTAATGCACAAAATGCAATGCAAATGATGCAATGCAAATACATGAAATGCAAATGCATGAATGCAAAAGAAAAGAAGACGTCGATTATGAATTCAGTTCCATTAGAATAACTTTTCTACAAAACAGATTTCTTTACATAAAAACGGATTACATGCATGGCCTTTGCTCTTTTATGGTCCAAGTGGAAACGCTGATCTTCTCTTCGTGTTCCAATCTTGTAAGCTTTCCAAAAGATGCCTTTGCTAGCTCCTTATTGCTTGCTCTGGGCCACGACTTCTTGCTCGCTTGTCTCTAGGATACTTATCAAAAAATAACGGCTCTTGGATAATCTTTATTGGCTTGAATCTTCGGCAATCAAGTTATGTATTCCTTTGTGGACTACCGGCTTTTCCTCGTCGTACTTACTTGGACTATATCCAGACGACCGTACCATAATCCACTTTATTAAGAAATTCATTTCCTTATGACAAACTATTCTATTTAGGAATCGAAGTTCGAATCAACCCCTTCCTTTCTTTGATGCAATGCAAATGCATGAATGCAAAAGATATCGATTCTAATTCAATTTCAATTTAGAAAACATTGTTTAAGGAACAAAAATCCTTACACAAAACGGATTACAGACACTTTTATCGTTACGTCTAGAGTTTTAACCTTCCTAAATAACAGGAACAACAATTTTTATAACAAGCTGATTACAGATATGCCTTTTCCTTTAGGCCTAGAGTCTTAATTTTCCTAAGCAACGCAGCCAATTCTCGACCTCGGCCTGATTCTTGGTCATACTTTATACTTAACACATCGGCCTGCACCGCCAGGGTCTGTAAATAATCAACTACCTTTTGAATTCGAGCTATGACCTCACTCATGTGGTAATCCCTATAGCCAAGGATACTTCCTCCAATATTTATGAAGTTGTTCTGATTATCTTGAGAGAGATTGGCGAACAAGTAGGCATCCCTGTTCCGTAGTACGCCGTCTTAAAATGATATCCTACACCCTCAGTACTTCTCGAGAATTTTTAGATTTCTGCCCACGCAAAGCATCTTGAATTGACTGCGCGGGTATCTTCGTAGTATAGCTAATCTCTAAAGGTCTTTGAATGATACGGTCTTTTTTAATCGCTTTCTTTCACGCTCCTTCGGACTATCCAAGTCATCAAGGCTTGCATTCCCATTGTTTCTGATAAGTACAACATCCTGAAATACAACAGTAAACTCGGACTTGTTGTTTATAAAACCACTGCTAGGCTTCATTATCCCATTGGGCCTAAATGACCTCAACTTCTGAAGCTCATTTTGTGTCAAGCTGACGCAAATGAAGTCCCACAACTCCGATGTATACTCCTCGGCGACACTATCTCCCTTTTCTAACTGGGCTTTTTCTGACCACGCACGGACGTTAGCGTTGTCCTCCACTTTATCAAGATATTCATTCCTCATTACAAAATTTTCTAACTTAGAAATCGAACCGTGAATCGATACCTTTAAATGCTATGTGATATGCAATGATGAGAAAATAAAATGGGTCAATGTCATATGTATAAAAGATATAATTCAAAGAAAAATGGAAGACAAACACCTACATAGGTAAGCACTACGGGTCAACATAGTTCTACCTAAAGAGATCTCCTAGGGTTCACTATATGTGTTTTTGGTTCTAGAGAAAAGGGGTACCTGAACCAGCAGATTCCTTGATCCTCACCCATTATAGGCTCATATGGACCAAGTTCGGTTCAGGGGGACACATTTCCCTATTGCCATGCGGAGATGAAAATCTCACGAAGCATATAGGTTCGGATGTATCCCGGAAGCAATCCACTAGCCCATGCGGAGGTGAAAACCTCACGAAAGCGTAGCTTCTCACTCCCACTTAAGGGTGTGACCACAACGGTCATGCAAATGCAATATGTGCGAGGAAAGATAACAAACATATTCAATAAACGCATGTAAAAGATCGTATTAAAAATTTTTCAAATTTCTAACATTAAGACAGAAAATGATCAATTTTTGGCTTGACTCACTTAGTGTCCCCAATGGAGTCGCCAAGATGTCGTAACCATTTTTTGAAAAAAACGGATGTCGACTTAAAAATGAAAAAAGAGGAGTCGCCACCAATCTTTTTAGGTGTGATTGGGTCACCATATAATCGTTTTGGTCTACGAAAAATTAGGGAAAATGGGCTCGGGAGCCAGTTACGCGCGAGGAAGGATTAGCACCCCCGCAACGCCCAAAATTGGTACCAAATTGAGCAATTTTCTGTCTTAAGTTGAAGTTTTAGAAAGATTTAAAACAAGATTCCTTTTTTGAAACAGGGATAATTTGAGTAGAAAAATCGAGATTCCTTTGCCTCGGAAGAATTCGAACGTCACATCCAGCACGATTGGACACGAGGTTCTTTAAATCCTTCGAAACTAAAGTCGTCTCGTGAGTTACAAAATTTTGTTTAAAAGGGTATTTTAGGTATTTAGATGAACGAGAAATCGCAACCCAGCATGTTAGGGCACTATTCCCCGAATCTCTAAACACAAAAATATTGCCTCGTTTTTTGGAACATTTTGAATAAAATTGGGATGATTTGGGTTGAAAAATCGAGATTCCTTCGCTTCGGAAGAATACGAACATCACATCCAGCACGATTGGACACGAAGTTCTTAAATTCCTCGAAACTAAAGTTATCTTGCGAGTTGTAAAATTTAGGAGGGTATTTTAGGTATTTGGACGAACGAGAAATCGCAACCCAGCACGTTAGGGCACTATTTCCCGGATCTCTAAATACAAAAATATTGCCTCATTTTTTAAAACATTTTTGATTATGTGAAATATATATTCTTTTGAAAAACAATGATGCAATTGATAAATTATTAAGACGTAATATTCGTAAATTAAAACAGTAATAGCGATTTCTTTGCTTCGGCGGAATACGAACATCACATCCAGCACGATTGGACACAAGGTTCTTTGAATTCTTCGAAACTAAAGTTATCTCGCGGGTTGCAAGATTTGTTTAAATTTTAGGTATTTAGACGAATCGAGAAATCGCAACCCAGCACGTTAGGGCACTATTTCCCGAATCCCTAAACACAAAAAACATTGCCTTGTTTTAAAAGTTTTTTTGGATGAAATAATATATTTTTGGGGTGAGAGTGCGATTAATAGAAATATTAAAACACGATGTTAGAAAAATAATAACAGTAATAGTATTTAGAAAGATGATAACGGTAATAGTATTTACGGTGAAAGAAAAGAGCATATAATTATAACGAAATATATACGTGAGATAAAAACATGTGAGTAATATGATATTAAAATATATATGACGTAATGTTAAGGTGTATATATACGTAATAATATCGAAATACAATGCATATATTTTAGAATAATAGTAATGTAAAAACAATTATTAATAATAAACATGTAAATATATACATATATATATATATATATATGTATATATAACATGCAAGTAATAAAATATAGTGACTATAATATGGTATATTAGTGATGATAATATTTTAGTATTATATACCTAAGATAGTATGTATATATGAGATATATAAATAATATAATATCAAAAATATATATGTAACATGCAGAAATGTATGTATATAATAATATTACCAATATATATACATAATATAGTATATATAATAATATTACAAATATATGCTAAAACATCAAAACATATATATATATATATATATATAAATATACTATATACGTAATATATGTGAAATGTTGGAGATATATACGGGATAGGTGCAAAAGAATATTTATATACATAGGTCAATAATATCATGACAAAAATAACAAGTAATATAAATATGGTATGTTAATAATAATGATATATAATAGTAAGATGATGGAAAAGAAAATAGTAATGTGTGAAACGCATGTATATAACGGTATAGCAAACATACATAAAATAACATGAAGGAATATATAACGATAATATTAGTATATACATATATATATATATATATATACAATATATAGTTTAAGGAAAACAATGAATATATATAAAATATATACAATAAAAGTATTAGTTATGATGATAATATAAATACATAAAAAGTAGCATGAAAAGTATATACAATTATAAAATATACATACGCAATATATGTATGCAGTTTTAAAGAAAATAATGCATGAAAATATACACAATATTATATAATTTTAAAAATTAAAAAAATAAATAAATAAATAAATAACATGAAAAGGATGAAATTAAATTAATGGAAGAAGTTTCGGGGCAAATTTGAAAATAAAAACGAAAGGGAAGGACCTATACGAACACGGGTAAGACGTGCGGGGACTGAAACTGGTAATAAACCACTTTTCCAAGACACCCAGAAACACGGGGGACTAAATTGGAAACCAAAGTAAACTATTGGGCTAAATTGAAAAATTGAAAAACACCGGATTGCATAGGCTTGGAAAAGCGGAGGGGCTCACTGCGCAAATAGCCCCTCCGATTAAAAACACGCGGACCCTGAAGCGGGTCCGGGTCGGGTCGGCTTTAAGTATAAAAGTTAAATTTTTTTTGTTTTTAGATCATTTGCACGGGGGCAAAGAAAAAAAAAGAAAAAAAGAAGAGAAGGGAAGGAGAGAGGAGGGAAAGGGGAGGAAGGGAGGTGCCCGGGGTGAAGGTCCGGTCACCGACGACGGCTCCGGCCACCGTCCACGGTGGCCGGAAAAGGTAAACTTTCTTTTTTTTTTTGCTTTTTAAAAAAAAATATTTACGTATTTTATGAATATATATGCTTATAGATAAAAGGAAACAGATTCGGAGAAAAAAAAAACCTTTGTTTCTGGCTTCGATGACTGTTTTTGGATTCTCTGATCTGGGGTGATTTGGGGTATTTTCGTGATATTTTTGTATTTTAGGAATCAATCCTTGCTTTTTGATTTAAAGCTTTGTGCTTGTATATAAAAAAACCGAATCCCTTACATTTGTATCAATTGGCCCTTTTTATAGCCTTTACAAACTGTTCCTCTTTATTATTATACATTTTCTGTCCATTCGTCTTGAATGCTTGCAGGTGCCACTTGTGGGCGGTGGGATGTGACCATGGCGGTGGAGCAGCTGCTGAGTCAGAAGATTAGTTGAACGGCAGAGGCAGCAGCAGAGCAAGTGGGGGGTTAGAAGGCTAGGGTTAGGGTTAGTGCTAGTTGGGCTGGGTTAGTTGGGATTTGGGTAAACGGATTTGGGGTTAATTTTGGTTTGTAATTTGGGTAAATGGTAAACGGGTAGGGGGTCATTATTATTGGGCCTCGGGTTTGGATGTAAACGGGCCAAAATTGGCCTATAACAACCCCCACGCCCGAGACCGTCGCCGGAGTCGAGCTTGAGGTGTTACCGAACATAATTTATCATTTAAACAACTTTACATCATTTATTTTGATTTTCGGAATAAGCAGTTTTTCTGCGTCATGGTCGTTAAAAAATCATATCTTGAGTTACGAAACTCGAAATCAAGATCTGTAAATTTTTCCTGAATCTAGACTCACATATCTATCTACTAATTTTTTTCTAAAATTTTTGGTTTAGCCAATTAGTACAGTTTATTAGTTAAAGTTACCCCTGTTTCAGGACTTGACTGCACTGACCTCTACTTACTACGAACCACTTTTCTCCCTGTACAAAATTTATATAACTATAACGTTTATTTCTATTAAAATTAGATTCAATAAGGATTCTGAGCATATAAATTACACCTCTTAATTATTTTTTTACAATTTATAGTGAATTTTCAAAGTTGGAATAGGGGATACAGAAATCGCTCTGGCCCTGTTTCACTAAAACTCAAATATCTTATAACATATAACTCCTTTACCTATTTCGCTTTTTCCATTTGAAAGTAGACACAATAAGCTTCAATTTTATAGTCAATTATTCAACTAATTCGTTTTATACTATTTTTGGTGATTTTTCAAACTCAAGTCGTTGTTGCTGTAGTGTTCTGTTTTATGGCAAGTTTCATCTTTTTATGAATTCTCATGAACTATATAACATATTAAACTCACAAGGCATCCAACATTATCTAGGCTAGCCATACCAATGACTAATCATTATCAAGCAGTTTTTCAACCAAACCACAACCATATCACAAGATTATTTACACAAAACAAGCATATTGATATACATGCCATACATCAAAACATACAAACAAATATACCAATTCTTCCTCGGATAGTGTGAGCGTTTCTTCGACCTTCCTGATATCCAAGTTGGCTCGCTAAAACTACAATGAATGTAAAGGAGGGAGTAAGCATAAATGCTTAGTAAGTTCACATGCAAATAACAAGTAACATAACAAAGCAATTATATCAACAACAATAGCATGATATCACTAAGATACAAACCACATTTCTAGCTATCGTGTATCATCTTACCACCTTATTTTTGTTGTATCAAGTTTCAACCCGAGGGTTAAGTACATACCTATCCAAATTGTCCATTTTACAACACTTACCAAAATATCATTTTCATCTTGAGTATTCTTCCATTCCGCTAGAATTTTGCCCGTTGAACACATCGGAATATAACTTGGATACAAGGATCATTTGCACATAAGTGCCACATATGTAATCAATCAATCATGTAACCCGCCCATAAGCAAACTCGGACTCAACTCAACGAGCTCGGGCGTTTGCATCCATAAGTGAACTCGGACTCAACTCAACGAGCTCGGATGCCTAGTTACATCTCACGAACTCGGACTCAACTCAATGAGCTCGGACATTTGCATCCATAAGTGAACTTGGACTCAACTCAACGAGTTCGGATGCCCAACCATCCTAGTGACATGTCACTTGTATCCTAATCTATTCCCAAGGTTCAAACGGGATTTTCCTCAGTCACATATTTCCCAGTTGTTCTCCTCGGAATATTGGAACCAATACGTTGCTTGCATCTCATACTTATCAATTTAATCACATACTTTTCATACCAATACATAATATTTCACAAAGCATAATATTCATAATAATATCATATCGTATAAATAGCATTAAATCACTTAAAATAGCAATCATATTACATTATTTACAGATGAACTTACCTCGGTACAAAATATAGCAATTTTGCGATTTAGTCCAAAATCTTTTCTTTTCCTCGATCAAGGTTGATTCCACGTCTTTCTTGATCTAAAATAACACATTTAGCTTATTTAATACTCACATTATCAAAATAGTCCTAAATTCAAATTTTCACAAAATTACAATTTTGCCCCTAAACTTTGCATATTTACACTTTTGCCCCAAAGTTCGGAAATTAAATTTTATCACAAATTCTTATGTTTTAGGACATGCTGATCATTTATTTACCATTAGCAAGCTCAAATTCCCACTAAAACACATACTTATGAACAATATGTACTTTTACAGATTAAGCCGTTTTACTCGTTTTTACTTAAAACCGAGTAGCACAAGTTGTCTAACATAATTTAAAACCTCATATTCTATCATAAAACATCAAAATACACAAATTTCACCTATGGGTATTTTTCCAAATATGAACCCTAACTTAACTTATTGCTAACATAAGCTTTATCGAGTTACCGGGACTACGAAAACGTAAAGAACATTAAAAACGAGGCTTGGAATCACTTACTATGAAGCTTGGAAGCTTGAAACAAACCCTAGATATGGAGAACCCTTGAAATTTCGTGGTAATGAAGAAGATGACCAATTTTGTGTTATTTTCCTTTTTTATTTCATGTTAATATCCAAATGACCAAAATGCCCCTCCTTACTAAACTTTCAAAAATTCCATCCATGTCCAAATTTTGTCCATGAACTTAAAATTGGTCAAATTGCTATTTAAGACCTCCTAATTAATATTCCAAAGCAATTTCATACTAGAAACTTCTAGAATGCAAGTTTTGCAACTTATTCGATTTAGTCCCTAATTTCAAATTAAGCACTTTACGCTTAGAATTTCTTCATGAAATTTTCACACCATCATAAAATCATATCATAAACATCAAAATAATTATAAAATAATTATTTCTACCTCGGATTTGTGGTCACAAAACCACTATTCTGATTAGGCCCTAATTCGAGATATTACAACTCTCCCCCCTTTTAAGGATTTTCGTCCTCGAAAATTTTATCGGTAAACAGGTGTGGGTATTGTTTCCTTATAGTTTCCTCGGGTTCCCATGTAGCCTCTTCTATTCCATGCTTTTGCCACAACACTTTCACAAGAGCAATACTTTTGTTTCTTAGTTGTTTGACCTCTCGAGCTAAAAGTTTAATCGGTTCTTCTTCGTAGGTCATATCTGGTTGTAATTCAATTTCTGTCGGTGAAACCACATGTGAAGGATCCGAACGATATCGACGTAGCATAGATACATGGAACACATCATGAATTTTCTCCAACTCAGATGGTAATACTAATCGATAAGCTACCGGTCCAACTCTTTCAATTATTTCATATGGCCCGATAAAACGCGGACTTAATTTACCTTTCTGTCCAAATCTGAGGACTTTCTTCCAAGGAAACACCTTTAAAAATACCTTATCACCAACTTGAAACTCAATTTCTTTTTGTTTCAAATCTGCATAAGATTTCTGTCTATCCGAAGCAGCTTTCAAACAATCTCAAATTACCTTCACTTTTTCTTCGGTTTCTTTTATTAGATCAACCCCATAGATCTGATTTTCCTTGAGTTCGGTCCAATACAAAGGCGTCCGACACTTACGACCATACAATGCTTCATAAGGTGCCATTTTTAAACTCGTCTGATAACTGTTATTGTAAGCAAATTCCACCAACAGTAAATATCTTTCCCAACTTCCTTGAAATTCTAATACACAACATCGAAGCATGTCTTCAAGAATCTGAATTACCCTTTCTGATTGCCCATCAGTTTGTGGATGAAAAGCAGTACTGAAATTTAACCTTGTACCTAACGCTTCTTGCAACTTTTGCCAAAACCGCGAAGTAAATCTCGGAGCTCTGTCTGAAATGATTGACAATGGTATTCCATGTAGTCTAAAAATTTCTCTAACATACAATTCAGCTAACTGGTTAAGAGAATAATCTGTACGTACTGGAATGAAATGAGCCGATTTAGTCAATCTGTTAACTATTACCCAGATGGCATCTTTCTTTCCTGGAGTCAACGGCAACCCTGAAACAAAATCTATAGTAATCCGATCCCATTTCCATTCAGGAACCATAATAGGCTGAAGTAATCCTGAAGGCACTTGGTGTTCCGCTTTCACCTGTTGACAAATTAAGCATTTCGATACAAATTTCGATCTATCCCTTTTCATTCCATTCCACCAGTACATTTTCTTCAAATCATTATACATTTTTGTACTGCCTGGATGAATCGACAAATAACCACCATGTGCTTCCTGCAAAATCTTTTGAATTAACTCCTCATTCTTCGGTACACAAATCCGATCTTTAAACATCAAGCAACCATCAGGACCGATTCTAAAATCTGACTCTGTATCAACCTCACATTGTTTTCTTTTGGCTTGCAAGTCTTCATCGCTTTTCTGAGCTTCACAAATCTCTTGTAAAAACATCAGTCTTACTTTTAGCTCGACCAGAATGGAACCATCATCTGACATTTCCAACTAAGTGTTCATAACTCTCAAAGCAAACAACAATTTTCTACTAAAAGCATCAGCAACTACATTTGCTTTTCCTGGATGATAGTCAATCACAAGCTCGTAATCTTTTAATAACTCCAACCATCTTCGCTGTCTCAAATTCAAGTGACATCAAGTATTTAAGACTCTTGTGGTCGGTATATACTCGACATTTTTCACCATATAGATAATGTCGCCAAATCTTCAAAGCAAACACCACTGCAGCCAATTCCAAATCATGAGTCAGATAATTCCTCTCGTGAGGTTTTAACTGCCTTGAAGCATAAGCCACAACCTTTCCTTCTTGCATCAGTACACATCCCAAACCATTTAGAGAAGCATCGCTATATACCACAAATTCTTTACCTGACTCGGGCTGTACTAACACTGGTGCCTCTGTTAATAACTTTTTCAATTCTTCAAAACTTTGTTGACATTCTTCCGTCCACTCAAATTTAACATCCTTGCGAAGTAATCTAGTCATAGGAGCAGCAATTATAGAAAATCCATTTACAAACCGTCGATAATATCCAACTAGTCCCAAGAAACTCCTAACCTCGGTTACATTCTTCGGTGGCTTCCAATCAACAATAGCTGAAATTTTACTGGGATCAACTCGTATACCATCACCCGAAATAATATGACCCAAAAATCCAACTTCCTGAAGCCAAAATTCACTTTTACTAAACTTGGCATATAACTGCTTGTCTTGCAAAGTTTGTAAAACTATCCTCAAGTGCTCAGCATGCTCTGTCTCATCTTTCGAATAAATCAAGATATCATCTATAAATACCACAACAAACTTGTCCAAGTATGGTCGAAATATTCGATTCATCAAATCTATAAACACGGCAGGAGCATTTGTTAATCCAAACGGCATAACTAAAAATTCATAATGACCATACCTTGTCTTAAAAGCAGTTTTAGGCACATCTGACTCTTTTACCCGCAGCTGATAGTACCCAGATCTCAAATCAATCTTTGAAAACCATGTTACTCCTTTCAGCTGATCAAACAAATCATCAATTCTCGGCAACGGATACTTGTTCTTAATTGTCACTTTGTTTAATTGCCGATAGTCTACACACAATCTCATCGAACCATCCTTCTTTTTCACAAACAATACCGGAACACCCCAAGGCGAAAAACTCGGTCTCACAAAGCCTTTGTCGGTCAACTCTTGCAACTGCGACTTTAATTCTTTCAACTCTGTTGGTGCCATTCTGTACGGAGCAATCGAGATTGGAGCTGTTCCCAGCATCAAATCAATACCAAACTCTACTTCTCTAACTGGAGGCAAACCCGGTAATTCTTCTGGAAATACATCCGTAAACTCACATACAATTGGCACTGATTCCACTTTCTTTTCAATTTCCTTTGTATTCAACACATACGCTAAATAAGCTTCATAACCTTTTCTCAAATATCTCTGAGCCGACATTGAAGAAATCACACTAGACAATGCCTCTGATTCATCTGATTCGACCCGCAGAGTTTCACCATTTTCACACTTTAATTCAATAACTTTCTGTTTACAATTTACTATAGCATCATGCAATGTCAACCAATCCATACCCAAAATAACATCAAACTCATCAAACGGCAACAACATCAAGTCGGCCGGAAAGTAATAACCCCGAATCATTAAAGGACAGTTCTTGTATACTTTATCAACTATAACACATTGGCCTAACGGGTTTGACACTTTAATCATAAATTCTGTATTCTCAACAGGTATATTCATGCTAGATACTAATTTCATGCGCACATATGAATGAGTAGAACCGAGGTCAATCAAAGCAGTAACATTAACATCATAGAGAGAAAATATACCAGTAATCACATCGGGTGAGGAAGCATCTTCACGCGCTTTAATGGCATAAGTTCTAGCTGGAGCCCTTCCTTCAGATTTAACTGCTGAATCTCTGGTTACATTCTTGCTGCTTGCTTCACTCCCAGCTTTTCTTGGATACCTTCCTCTCGAATCTGCACCACCAGCTTTTGTACTCTGAAGTTTTTCTTTTTCAATCCTCTCTGGGCAGTCTCTAATAAAATGATCCGGAGAACCACATCGGAAACATTCATTTGCTCTGCACGGACCAAAATGATTTCTACCACACTACTGGCACTCGGGTTTAACAAATCTCGAGTTCCCTACACTAGCTGCCGAAGTAGTCTGGGACTTAGGAGCCACATTTTGCTTCCTAGAATTCCCATATGATTGTCCAGCTGAAACTTGGGAACGAGGATTCATATTTCTTGATTTTTCGGGTTACTGTGAGGGTGCATTACTCATTGGTCTTTTCTTCCAATTTCGTGTCTCAGATTCTACCTTTTTCTTCTCTTTAAGTAGTTCTTCAGCCTTACAAGCTCGATCGACAAGTACCACCATTTCCTTTAGTTCTAGAATCCCTATAAATACCTTGATGTCTTCATTAAGCCCATCTTCAAATCGTCTGCACATCTTGGCCTCTGTAGGAACATATTCTCTGGCATACTTACTCAGTCGAATAAACTCTCTTTCATATTCTGTAATGGTCATGTTACCTTGTTTCAACACAAGAAATTCCTTGCGCTTCTGATCAATAAATCTTTCACTGATGTATTTCTTCAGAAACTCTTCTTGAAAGAATTCCCAAGTTACCCTCTCTTTCGGTACCACAGAAATCAGTGTCTTGCACCAATTATAAGCTGAATCTTTCAACAAAGATATAGCACATTTCAAGCATTCCTCAGGTATGCAAGACAGTTCATCAAATACCCGGATAGAATTCTCAAGCCAGAACTCTGCTTTCTCGGCATCATCATCTACATTAGCTCTGAATTCTTCGGCCCCTAGCTTACGGATTTTATCAACTGTAGTTCTTTGGAATTTCATCATACCCACATCTTGAGGCATCGGAGGTACAGGTTAAGGAATTGGGGGAGGTGGGGGAGGTTGTACATTCTGGTTCGTACGAACGAACTCAGTATACCAAGCACTCATCATCTAGAGAAAGGCTTCTCGACCCCTTTCTCCTCCTCCTTGACTAATAGTGGGAGGTGGATTTTTAGTCAGCACTGCCCCATCAGCTGGAGCTGGTGCATTACTTTCTACATCATCGGCCACGGTTGGATCGGGATCCATTTACTATAAAAAAATCATTTAAAAGGTCAGAAGTCGTCACACTATCACAATATATATATATGGCATGTATAGCAAAATCCGTGCATAAAATACGTTAGTCCAAGAACCGACTAAACCTGCTCTGATACCACCAAATGTAACACCCCCACGCCCGAGACTGTTTCCGGAGTCGAGCTTGAGGTGTTACCGAACATAATTTATCATTTAAACAACTTTACATCATTTATTTTGATTTTCGGAATAAGTAGTTTTTTTGCGTCATGGTCGCTAAAAAAATCATATCTTGAGTTACGAAACTCAAAATCAAGATCCGTAAATTTTCCCTGAATCTAGACTCACATATCTATCTACTAATTTTTTTCTAAAATTTTTGGTTGGGCAAATTAGTACAGTTTATTAGTTACCCCTGTTTCAGGACTTGACTGCACTGACCTCTACTTACTAGAACCACTTTTCTCCCTGTACAAAATTCATATAACTATACCGTTTATTTCTATTAAAATTAGATTCAATAAGGATTCTGATCATATAAATTACACCTCCTAATTATTTTTTTATAATTTATAGTGAATTTTAAAAGTTGGAACAGGGGATCCAGAAATTGCTATGGCCCTGTTTCACTAAAATATCTTATAACATATAACTCCTTTACCTATTTCACTTTTTCCATTTGAAAGTAGACACAATAAGATTCAATTTCATAGTTAATTCTTCAACTAATTCTTTTTCTACTATTTTTGGTGATTTTTCAAACTCACGTCGTTGTTGCTATAGTGTTCTGTTTTATGGCAAGTTTCATCTTTTTATGAATTCTCATGAACTATATAACATATTAAACTCACAAGGCATCCAACATTATCTAGGCTAGCCATACCAATGACTAATCATTATCAAGAATTTTCTCAACCAAATCACAACCATATCACAAGATTATTTACACAAAACAAGTATATTGCTATACATGCCATACATCAAAACATACAAACCAATATACCAATTCTTCCTCGGATAGTGTGAGCATTGCTTCGACCTTCCTGATATCCAAGTTGGCTCGCTAAAAACTATAATGAATGTAAAGGAGGGAGTAAGCATAAATGCTTAGTAAGTTCACATGCAAATAACAAGTAACATAACAAAGCAATTATATCAACAACAATAGCATGATATCACTAAGATACAAACCACATTTCTAGCTATCGTGTATCATCTTACCACCTTATTTCTGTTGTATCAAGCTTCAACCCGAGGGTTAAGTACATACCTGTCCAAATTGTCCATTTCACAACACTTACCAAAATATCATTTTCATCTTGAGTATTCTTCTATTCCTCTAGAATTTTACCCGTTGAACACATCGGAATATAACTCGGATACACAGATCATTTGCACATAAGTGCCACATATGTAATCAATCAATCATGTAACCCGCCCATAAGTGAACTCGGACTCAACTCAACGAGCTCGGGCGTTCGCATCCATAAGTGAACTCGGACTCAACTCAACGAGCTCGGATGCTTAGTTACATCTCACGAACTCGGACTCAACTCAACGAGTTCGGACATTTGCATCCATAAGTGAACTCGGACTCAACTCAACGAGTTCGGATGCCCAACCATCCTCGTGACATGTCACTTGTATCCTAATCTATTCCCAAGGTTCAAACGGGATTTTCCTCAATTACACATTTCCCAGTCGTTCTCCTCGGAATATTGGAACCAATACGTTGCTTGCATCTCATACTTATCAATTTAATCACATACTTTTCATACCAATACATAATATTTCACAAAGCATAATATTCATAATAACAAGTATCATATCGTATAAATAGCATTAAATCACTTAAAATAGCAATCATGTTACATTATTTACACATGAACTTACCTCGGTACAAAATATAGCAATTTTGCGATTTAGTCCAAAATCTTTTCTTTTCCTCGATCAAGGTTGATTCCACGTCTTTCTTGATCTAAAATAGCACATTTAGCTTATTTAATACTCACATTATCAAAATAGTCCTAAATTCAAATTTTCACAAAATTATAATTTTGCCCCTAAACTTTGCATATTTACACTTTTGCTCCAAAGTTCGGAAATTAAATTTTATCATAAATTCTTATGTTTTAAGACATGCTGATCATTTATTTACCATTAGCAAGCTCAAATTCCCACTAAAACACATACTTATGAACAATATGTACTTTTACCGATTAAGCCGTTTTACTCGTTTTTACTTAAAACCGAGTAGCACAAGTTGCCTAACATAATTTAAAACCTCATATTCTATCATAAAACATCAAAATACACAAATTTCACTTATCGGTGTTTTTCCAAATATGAACCCTAACTTAACTTATTGCTAACATAAGCTTTATCGAGTTATCGGGACTATGAAAACGTAAAGAACATTAAAAACGGGGCTTGGAATCACTTACTATGAAGCTTGGAAGCTTGAAACAAACCCTAGCTATGGAGAACCCTTGAAATTTCATGGTAATGAAGAAGATGACCAATTTTGTGTTATTTTTCCCTTTTTATTTCATGTTAATATCCAAATGACCAAAATGCCCCTCCTTACTAAACTTTCAAAAATTCCATACATGTCCAAATTTTGTCCATGAACTTAAAATTGGTCAAATTTCTATTTAAGACCTCCTAATTAATATTCCAAAGCAATTTCATACTAGAAACTTGTAGAATGCAAGTTTTGCAACTTATTCGATTTAGTCCCTAATTTCAAATTAAGCACTTTACGCTTAGAATTTCTTCATGAAATTTTCACACCATCATAAAATCATATCATAAACATCAAAATAATTATAAAATAATTATTTCTACCTCAGATTTGTGGTCACGAAACCACTATTCTGATTAGGCCCTAATTCAGGATATTACACGTGTCCCTGGTTTACACGAGTATGTGCCTCTGCTACATGAGCATTTTGACCCCTACACGGCCTGGGCATTTCCACACGGCCGGAGCACACTGGCGTGTGGTCCTAAGACACCAAATGTTGGTTTGTGTATGTTTTTGAGCTGAAAATGTGTCTGTGTATTCCAATCCTTGGCTAGGCTTTAGTGAGGGTAACTAAATCTCTATATTTGTGGCTATGTATTCTATTTATGCATAATTTGTAACTGTTGTATGTGGGATGTTTGATTTTTGAACTCGTTTAGCTGCGTGAGTGTGTGTATCTGTTTCTGTCTGTCTGTCTGTTGATCTGTTCACTGTGTCTGTGAATTGTGAACATATATACACTTGTATAAAGTGATTTTTAGGTTGGTTGAGAAGAGAAGGAAGAGTGGTTCTGATCTAATCTGGCGGTATAACTACAATTTATCGGTACAGCAGTTTACTACACTATACCACATATACGTCAGCTTTGCTGCGTATTATTATCTAATCTGGCAGTTTAACTGTAGCTTACCGGTATAGTGGTTTACCATATTACACTATACCGCATATACGTCAGCTTTGCTGTGTATTATTATATGATCTAGCAGTTCAAACTGCATATCTGTATAGTGGTTTACTGTAATCCATTATACGATATATACGACAACTTTGCTATGTATTATTATTTCTGAGTGGCTTAGTCCACATACATGGAGTGTAGGGTTGGATGGGCTTTTCGAGGTCCTGTGTGGTGTGTTTGGATGGATAGGCTTAAATAGCTCTTTTGGGGTATGTTTAGGAGACGGAGTGGTGTTTTGGTTATATGGGTGGGTTTTTAATATTTGGCTGCATTCATATGCACCTGTTTGAGAGTTCTAAGTTTGAGACTATCTGATTGTTTCTGTCTAACTGAATAGCACTTATGACTGTGTGTCTGTGTGTGATTTGGTGTGTTTGAATTGTTTTTTTTCTGTTGGGATATTGGTTTCAAGTTTACCTTCTGACTCTGTGTATATCTGTTTGTTCACTTCGTTGTTAGATTGAGTTTCCTGATTCTATTTTTTTAATCGTTTGAATTCACATTGAGCTCGTGTAGCTCACCCTCTTAGTGTTTCCCCTTTCAGGTACACATCTATTTTCTGTAGCCTGGACTCAACATGCTGGAGGTCTCGGACAGCTACATTTACAATCATCTTTAAAAGTATTTTGAATAAATTCTACTTTTATTAATAAATGGTTTGAACTGTAAATTTTGTTTTGAATATTATGGTATGAATGTTGGGTTTACACACATAAGCGACCTTGTGGACTAAAGCTTTTGAAATATCATGATTTGGCAACTAAAAGTTTTTACGTAACTTAAATACTATAATGATATTCTGGTTGTTAAACTAAAATTTTTCCCACCATTACTTCGGTGATCAACGTAACCTCTGGGATTCGTTTTAAACTTCTAGGCCAGGTTTTAGGGTGATATGCGTGATATGAAGTAATAAAATTTATAATAATGATCGTACCAAAAACTAACTATTATCACGACTTTAAGGCAAGCGCACCTATCGAACAGTAGTATAGCTTAGTGGCAAGATCGAGATATCGTACCCAAGAGAACCAAAAGTACTAGTACTAACTTTCTTTCTATTATTTAACCTAGAAATAAAAGGGGTTTTTATGAAACTAAACTAATTCTAAAACTAAACTATGAATGCATAATAAGTGAATTGGGGAAAAATTCTTAAGGAAAACTGATTGATTTGGACAATACTCAAGGGAGAATCCACCTAGACTTCACTTGTTATCAAGTCTTGAGCTAGACGATTTATTCACTTGACTTGATCCGTAGAAATCCCTGATTTATGTTAATACCTCCGTCGGGGATAAGAACAACTAATCCTAGGTTGATTAACTGAAAATCTCTTTCTAGTTAAAACCCCTAGTCTTGTATTAACTCGATCTATAAATCCCCTTATTAGGTTTGACCCTAATCCGGCAGATTTATGTTGCCCTATGTCTAGGGTTGCATGCAACTCCACTTAATTATGCTAGATCTACTCTTAAACAGGGACTTTTGCTCCTCTGAATAAGCACATCAATACTTGAATTAGTACTTAGGACTATTAAAACAAGAATTGAGAACACATAATTAAGAACAAATCAGGTATTTATCATAAAACTTAAGATAAAATAATAACAAGATCTGTCTTAGGTTTCATCCCCCTCAAGTATTTAGGGGATTTAGTTCATAATTAATAAAGAAAACATCTCAGAAGAATAATGATAACAAAACATAAAGAACCCGAAAACCCCTGTAGGAATTTGAAGGGAGATCTTTAGTCTTGAAGGAGAATTCAGCTTCTGAGATGGATCAATCGGCTTTCCTTCGAGTAATTCCTTGCTTTTAACTCCCCGTCTTGGCAGGAAAATAATGTCTTCTTTTGAAGTTGCCTCCTAGGGTCTTTATATAGAGTTTAGAATGGCTTTCTTAGCCCCTAAGCAACCTTTTCCGAGTGAAATTGAACTTCCTCACGACAGGGACACACCCGTGTGCCACGCTCGTATGGATTAAGGCCCAGGCCATATTCGGGCCTGTTAAGGTGGCACGGCTGTGTGGTTTGGCTGTGCAAGTTGGGGTTGGGCCGTGTTTATGCTCAAAGTGGCACGGCCATGTGACACGGCTGTGTGGTGAATCTCTTGGCCGTGTTGATTATTAAATTGGGCTTAATTTGCCCATTTTTGGCCCGTTTCTTGCTCTTTTCTCTTCTTTAAGCTTACATGGGCATAAAACATGAAATAGAAGGATTAATAGCACCAATTTCCATAAATTCAATGATAATTCATCCATAAATTAGGCTAAGCATGAGGTAAAAACATGTATAATTTATCGTTTATCATGGGGCGTTATATTTAATGGTATCAGAGCTAGGTTTGTAAAAACTCGGCCTGTGTTTCTATATATCTGTGTGCGCATGTGGTTATTTTAAAAAATTTTTGAGAAACTTTTCCACAATAAGTTAAAATGATTTGTGTTTTAGAAATGTTTTACAAAAATGAAATGTCTGAGACTCCGATGTTAGTCTAAGCGAGAATTCGAAACTTGATTTGAGAAATGCAGTTTTTGCATTTATTTTTATTTTGTGCTTGTTTTCTGAAAATGTAGATATTCTAAGTTAGCCACAAGAAAGATATGGATTCTGAAGGTAAGCAAGATCACGATGAGTTATCTGCTTCTCCAAGACGTGTGTTTCTTCAGGAGTCAGAAGTCAATACGGTTTCGCTAGCTTCGGGTAACGATAATTAGAGGTTGGTACCGAAGCATTGACTCGAATAGTGATAGAGGTTCTAGAAAAAGTTTTTGAGGCTAGTTTAGATAGAAATAAAGAATTGATTCAAGGTAGGTGTGTGGATTGTAGGAAGAAAAGAGATCGCAGTTCTCTGAGGCTGGAGCCTCATTCTATAAAGCATGTTAGAATGCATTTGAGTGACAGTAAAGGTAGTACAGAGGGTGCTTGTAGTGGTGCGAATGTTCCGTTTTGTGAGCCTTGTAAGAAGCACCATTCGAGCAATTGCTGGAGAAAGGCAGGAGCATGTCTTAGATACGGGTCCACGAAGCATCAAATTAGGGAGTGTCCATGACGATATTGAGACAGGTATGACTATAAGGTGTAGTGATTTTGTATGCTATTTATTTGAAAGACATTGATTGCTTATTCGTTGGATAACGTTTGCGTGTGTGATAAATAAACTTGTATCTACTTTAGTGGTTAAGTGTTTTGGTTGTATGTGAGGTCTTAAGTTCAAGACAAACGTGGTAGCGCTTTGAAGATTAGAGTGCATAGCATGAGCGTAGTGGTGTAGCTTGTGTTATACCCTTCTTCTCTTAGATGGAAATTTCGGGGACGAAATTTCTTTAAGGAGGGGTGAGTTGTAACACCCCAAATTTTGGGGTTAAAAATTTTGAGTTTTGTGGTTAGGGTCAGTGAGTAGGTGTGCTATTATGTTTGAATGCACGTTTAAGCGTCAGAATTAGCCTGCTAGTCTAGAGGTTGGTTATGTGTCAGTGTATCTCTAGGTCACGTGTTCGAACCTTTGTGTGTGCGTTTTGAAGGAATATTATTCCTTTAACTTTATCTTTTGTTAAGTAGTAACTTATTTTATGTTTATAAATAATTATTTTTTTTATTTTTATATTTTTATTTTTTAAGTTTCTACTGCTGATTTCATTTTCACATTTTTTCCTTTCTCTTTTTGGTTTTACTTTTTGTACTTTTTCTTTTCTTAAGATGTCAGTTTTGCTTTGGGATTTTGGAGAAGCTTCGATCTTTTTCGTCGAGTCGACAACTAGACATCTGTGATCGCGAATCAGATATGGGTTTTGTACTTTTTCTAATTTAATTGTAAATTTCGATTCAACTATGTGAAAAGCCGATAGTTTGTGTGCATGTTCGTAAATCTATTATTTTCAATGTTGTACCGTTGTTTTATGTTTAAAACCTATTAGCTTTGGTATAATTTAGAGTTATCGAGGGCTGAGAAGTGCTTTGATGGTGAAAGCATGATTTTCTAGGCTATTTTAGGGTGGTTTCGTGACCACACAGGCTGCCACGCGGACGTGTGCCAGTCTACACGGCCGTGTGTATTTAGGAATTAGGGTTTTTGGGCAAGTCTGGTGCCACATGGTCATGTGACCGATTTAGGGATTTTTGTCAATTTTCCTATGGCCGTGTGCCCTAGGCACACGAGCGTGTGTGTTTGGGAATTAGGGATTTAGTGATTTGGTGCCACACGGCAGTGTGGCTAATTTGGGGATTTAAGGATCCCACACGGATGTGTGTTTTGGACTCACGGCTATGTCTGGTGGGCACACAGGCATTTGAATCCCTTACACGGTCGTGTTTGCGCTGCACTCTATTTTAGCACAAATAGATAGAAAGTTACATGGCTTGTTCACACTGGTGTGTGCCTCTACCACACGGCCATGTCCCTCTCTCCACATGGGTGTTTTGACCCTCACACAGCCTGGGCATTTCCACACGGCCAGAGTACACAGGCGTGTGGTCCTAAGACATCAAATGTTGGTTTGTGTATGTTTTTTAGCTAAAAAAGTGTTTGTGTATTCCAACCCTTGGTTAGGCTTTAGTGAGGGTAACTAAATATATATATATATATATATATATATATCTATGGTTATGTGTTCTACTTATGCATAATTTATGACTATTGTATGTGGGATGTTTGTTTTCTAAACTCGCTTAGCTACGTGAGTGTGGGTATCTGTTTCTGTCTGTCTGTTTGTTGATCTGTTCATTATATCTGTGAATTATGAGCATACATACACTTGCATAAAGTGATTGGTTCTGATTTGATCCAACAGTATAACTTCAATTTATCGGTATAGCAGTTTACTGCACCGTACAACATGGACGTCAGCTTTGCTGCGTACTATTAACTGATCTGGCAGTTTAACTGCAGCTTACTGGTATAGCAGTTTACCGCATTGTACTGTACTACATATATGTCAGCTTCGTTGCATATTATTATTATCTGATCTGGCAGTTCAAACTGTATGTCTGTACAACGGTTTATCGCAATGAACTGTACGACATATACAACAGCTTTGCTGTGTATTATTATTTTTGAGTGGTTCAGTCCACATACATGGAGTGTAGGGTTGGATGGGCTTTTCAAAGTCCTATGTGGTGTGTTTGGCTAGATAAGTTTAAATAGCTCATTTGGGGTGTGTTCAGGGGACGGAGTGGTTTTTTTGGCTGGATGGTTGGGTTTTTAATATTTGACTACATTCATGCGCATTTGTTTGAGAGTTCTGAGTGTGAGACTATCTAACTATTTCTATTTGACTAAATAGCACTTGTGACTGTGTGTCTATGTGTGATTTGGTGTGCTTGAATTGTTTTTTTTTTTTCTGTTGAGACGTCGGTTTCAAGTTTACCTTCTAACTCTGTGTATATCTGTTTGTTCGCTTCATTGTTGGATTGAGTTCCGTGATTCTGTTTTTGTTAATCGTTTGAACTCACACTAAGCTCGTGTAGCTCACCACCTTAGTGTTTCCCATTTTAGGTACACATCCGTTTTCTGTAGCTCGAACTCGGCATGCTAGAGGTCTCAGACAGCCATCGTTACAATTATCTTTAAAAGTATTTTGAATAAATTCTACTTTTATTAATGAATGGTTTGAACTGTAAAGTTTATTTTGAATATTATGGTATGAATGTTGGGTTTACGCACATAAGCGACCTTGTGGACTAAAGTTTTTGAAATATCAGGATTTGGTAACTGAAAGTTTTTACGTAACTTAAATACTGTAATGATATTCGTGTTGTTAAACTAAAATTTTTCCCACGATCACTTCAGTGATCAATATAACTTCCGGGATTTAATCTAAACTTCTAGGCCGGGTTTTGGGGCGTTACAACCCTGCTCTATTTCTCATCGCGACGTCAGGGGTTTGTCGTCGCGACGTGACAATCTGTTCCTTCAAAAATCAGCTTGTTACAAGTTGAGTGACCTGAAAACACATACACACACATATACTTATAGTCTAATGCAACAAAAACATTAACTTACAAAATGATACCAAATGAAAATGTGCCAAAATGGTAAACTCCAAAAACATTACCTATCAAAACTAATTTCAATCATTTATACTCCAAAAACCAAACAAAAATTCATTCAAAATACATAATCTTTAACTTTAAGACTCCAAACCAACTATATAAACATATCCAAACATAATTTCTAAACATTTGCATAATATCATGTCATGTACAACTTAACCATTTGAAACATTTAAATTTAAAGTCCCTAGATACATGCCACAAAACCAGAACGAACTGCAAACTTTGTTGAGTCTAAAACGACAACCTAGGTGTTGATTTCACTTCTTAGGGTTTCAAGAAATACTTGCACCTATGCACGGAACAAACAACCATACGCTGAGCGATAAAACTAATGGTACCTTCATGATATAAGATAATATAGCATAAAGTAACATTTATAACATGCTATGATACTTGTAATCTCAATACCTACTAATACATATTATATATTGTAACATAATTATATAATCAATTACGGTATACAATTATCAAGGTAAACTAATTCAACTATTATGGAAAAAAAGATTACCAAATCCACTCACATATACCAAAACTAATTCAACTATCATGGAAAAAGAATGAAAAAAAATCTTATACTTTTTCTATTTGTACTTTTACTGTTGTTTAATGAATTGTTGTATTGCTTTTCGTATTGCCATTTCTTAAAAGAATTAATAATTCATACTCTCCAAGTCCTCTCCATAAATGAAAAACTTTTGTGCTCAAGCTAAGCCACTTGTATTACCAATAAAAAAGATGAAGCTAAGCCTCTGCATGCACTGCTCGTATTTACTTCGTTTCCTTTTCATTGTTAATTACCGAAAGAATTTCGTGTAATTGGCTTTGAGAGGTAAAATGGAAATCAGGAAACGAGCTCAAATGGAGAAAGCAAGCACTCAAAACCGATTGATACGACGAGAAGATCATCATCAAGCAAAAGAGAAGAAGAAGTAGAAGAAGAAAAGAATAAGAATAGCCAGAAAACAGGTGAAGAAGAGCCACTGAGCCCTTCATCTCGTCTGTTTCATGAATCAAACTTCAACATCTATGTTATAGCCATCATGGGGTGCAAGACTAGAATTTACCCAGACGTTTTCAGAGCTAACTTGAGCCATACTTTGCTTAGACACCCTCGTTTCTCTAGTTTGCAGGTACCACAGACTCGAATTCATATTCAACTTTCTTAATTTTTTGGGTACTTCAAAAATGTATGCTTTACTTGTTTCCCCTTCTTCTCTGTATTGAAAATGTCAGGTGATGGATGAGAGAAACAAGGGAGAAATGAAATGGGTTCGAACTCAAGTGGATTTGGAAAAACATGTGATTGTTCCAAAGCTTGAACCAAACATTGATTCACCCGAAAAATTCCTGGAGGATTACATTTACAACCTGAGCAAAACCAACATTGACGAATCGCAGCCTCTTTGGGACCTTCATTTGCTCAACTTAAGAACCTCAGAATTCGAGGCCGTTGGTGTTTTCAGGATCCATCACTCCCTTGGCGATGGCACTTCTCTCATGTCTCTTCTACTCGGTTGTACTCGCCAAATGAATGATCCTCTGGCTTTGCCAACTGTGCCAATCAAGAAGAAGCAAGAAAAGAAGAATGACCATACATGGTTTTGGAGAATTACGTCCATGTTTTGGTCTTCTTTTCAGGTTTTTTTTTTTTTAATACTGTTGTTGATGTTTTCATGTTTATTGCCACCGCATTGTTCTTGAAAGACAGTCAGAATCCTCTCTAGGGTCCACCGGCGCTGAATTCGCTCCTGGTCGAACTGTTTATAGAACAGTTAGCTTGGATGACATCAAGTTGGTCAAGAATGCAATGAACACTGTAAGTCCATGCGTTGCATTAGGAAAAAAAACTCAGTTACTGCAGAAGAATTTTTTTTTTAAAATTTCAATTTGCAGACCATAAACGATGTTGCTTTGGGGATTACACAGGCTGGTCTGTCCCGCTATATCAACAGAATATATGTTAAGATTTCTTACTAGCATATAGTTTATGCCTGAAACGAGAACCATTGATTTTTTCCTTCACTTGTTAATTAGGTGGGAATAACAAAGATGAGGGAGCAATAGAAATGGATAATCTTCCAAAGAAAATTCGCCTCCGATCAACTTTGCTCATCAACATAAGACCATCTGCAGGAATCCAGGTTAGTAGTTTTCCCTCAAAATAATTTTATATTTGCTCCCTAATCTCTTAAATAATCTGAACTAAACATGTTGAATGCATGCATGGCAGGCTTTAGCTGATATGATGGAGAAGGATGGTGAAGCAAAGTCGTCCAGTTGATGTTGATGGGTCGATTAATCAGTTGCTGATGTGATGACTGAAAATTGCAGAAATGGGTGATCAACTTCCAGAGTTATATCGACAAGATGACAATTGTTGTATCGGTAGATGAAGGAACAATACCCAATCCTCACCAGCTATGTGATGACATAGTGGAATCGCTGAGGCTCATCAAGCATGCAGTGGTGACTAAGGGGCTTGCCTAGAAAAGAGAAACGTCCTGCCTCTTTTGTAAATTGCATGCTCGGAACCAACTGGGAATCATTTGAATGTTACCAAAATTTGATGTTATTTTATTGCATACTAATAAAAAGTAAACCATACTAATTTGGAAAAGATTATAATTTGTTCACTAGTATTTATATAATGATTAATATTTATTCTGGCATTACAAAATTTCATGTTTTGGTTATGAATTCTTAATTTACTGATGTAATCTATAACAAATACTTCAATTTATTTGAATACTGGATATCAAATATTCCAAGTAATGAATTTTAATAGTTTTGGATTAAAATTTCAAATATAAAGTGTATAACTATAAAAAAAATAAAATATATTTTTAATTTTATATTTTAATAAAAAAATATTAATATTTGATGTATCATCAATGTATAGATTTCATGTACTATTATTTAATAATAAAATGGCACATCATTATTTATGTAAAATAAAAAAGATATTAAAAGATTTAAAAATAAATATACATAACTTTATTTTAATATAATTTTAATTTCATAGTTTAATAAAATGTGTATGCTTGTTTAAGTACAATCTCAACATATTTCAATATAGATAATAAAATAATTTATTATAGCAAATTTAAATAATTTGGATAGTTAATCATTATTAAAGTCATGTGAGCAATCAACTATCGGTTATAGAGACCCAATACTAATAAAATAAAATTTTACAAATATAAAATTTGATGATTTAATTATGAATTTTTAAAGTCCAGTAAATAAAATAGAACTTTTTAAAACATTGAGCGATGAAACTTATCATTTAAAAAAAAAAAGAGTAAAAGTATAATAGCACATGGACAATATCGTATGGTATATCGGAAGATGTGTGCCACGTGCCATCCAATAATCTTTAATTTTAAACTTTTATATTATAAATATTAGTGTTGATAATTAATTTTAATATGCGATCAAGTTTAATTTTGAATTATTAATACTGTTACCTATTTTCACTATACTAAATTTTAAATTCAAACATAATGGAAAGATTAAAACTATTATTTTTCTTTATTGGTGATGAAAGAATAGCAGTAAATGTTAATTTATAGCGATTAAATTTATACGATACTAGTGTCGCAGATTAATAGATGGTACTCATATTAATTTTAAAAATTGATGTAACCGGTAATTAGAAAAAAGAGTGTCGCCGGTTAGTCAAGTGATACCGATTTTTTACTGTAACTTCCACCTAAATTTGTAAATATTAATGCATTTATTCTATTTTAATATTTATTTAATTATTTTATATTATTTAGGTTAAAAACCCAATATATATTCACTTGAAAACAAAAAGCAAAGAAAAAAATAAGTCAGTAATAATCAAGGACAGACTCAGTCAAGAAACGAAATATAAAAAATACACAACATTTTCAAGTTCTTTGAAGGTAGAATAACTCTCCTTTTTCTTTTTTTTTCCTGCTTGTTTTCCATTTTTGTATGTATTAATAAAAGGAAGAAGGGAGCTTTGATGAAGGTGGCTTCACAGGACCTCGGCGAGGACGCTTGTAACCCAATTTTCGTAGAACCAAAAGAAAAAAAAAAAGTTCTCAAATTTTGTTCAAAGCAAAAGGGAATAAAATGAAAATTGAAAAGAAATAGTTTTATTTTTTATTTTCCAAATAAAAAGGTATAATTTCAAATGAGTCCCTCTGTTTTCTTACATTCATTTAATTTCAAAATTAAATTATTTTTATTTTTATTTTTAAATTTAAATTTGTAGGATTTATTTTTCTTTTCTTTTAATCTTCTCTTTACCTTAAGTTTTGTGTCATGCATTTTGGTTGAAGAATTGTGATAAGGCTTAATATATTATTTGGTACCTAAGTTTGATATCTTTTGCTATTTTTTTTTGTCTAATTTGGTATTTGTATTTGACAAAAAAATATATATTTTGATACCCAAAGGTAACATTGTTAATATTTTAGTGTTTAATTTAGGTTTTAGGGTGTATTGGTAAAAATTAATTGCTATTATTTTTATGTTTAATATTTTTCATAATTTTATATATTGATAGAACAAAAATTTTATATATTGATAGAACAAACTTAGTGTTAGTTATGAATTTGTTTAATTTAGAATTTTATTTGTCAAATATAGTTCGTGGATGTAGTTTAATTCATGTTTTAGGTTTGATTTGATGGAAGTTAATTGTTAATATTGTTAGCTAATTATGAATTTTCATCAAATCAACTATAAAACTCGAATCAAACACTAAAAAATTAACATTGGTACCTTCAAATATCAAAATGTATAACTATTATCAAATATAAGTACCATATTGTACCCAAAAAATAACATAAGTACCACATTAAAAAAATGCTAATACCAAATTATTTATTAAAACTTGTGACAACTAATACATTAATTTTAGTAACATATTTTTACTTTTATTATTATATTGCGAGTTTTGTTCTTTTTCATTTGTAGGTTCATTAATTTTGGATCTTTTATTTTAGATTTTGTTTAATATTTGAGAGTTTTGTATACTTTAGATTCAATTTGAGTTTTGGTAAACTTTAGGTCCTTTATTAGATTTAAGTTTTAATTTTTTAGTTTAATAGATTTCTAGATTTTTAGTTGAATTAAGTTTTAAGTATAAATTAGATTTTTAAATCTTTTGGCTCAATTAGAGCTTAAGTTTAAATTAAGATTTTAGATTTTTTAGCTCAATTAAGTTTTAGGTTTAAATCTTTAATTTAAATTTGATTTTAAAATTTTAAGAATAATAGAATAATTTCATTAAGTTTGAAATTCTTTTAGAAAGTTAATATTCTTTAGTTTTTTTTAAAATTAGATTAATTTAGAGTTAAAATTAGAATTTTTAAGTTAGAAACTTTGACATAAAGCTTTGTAGGACTTTTTAAATAAGTGTTTGTAAGGGTGCTTTAACCTTCCCTACACGTAATCATATTCTCGAACTCAAATATTGGTAATGAGAATGAGTCTTAGTTTTTAAGATTTTCCTAAGTTAGTCTTAGGATTAGTCTCAAAATTTTAGATGATAAGTGGCTAATGAATCTAACTCAAATTGGTAAGTGGAGACTCTACCTTTCAAGTTTTCAAATTTAGCTTGCTAAATTCTCTTCTAGCAAGTTATGGCAAATAGTACACAAATTTCACTTTGAAAGACACGTATCAAAATAGAACAAACAAAATCAACATTTCTTTCTTTTTTGCCTCTATCTTTTAATACCCATAAATTATTATATAAAAAATTACTGTAAAAGTTCTTTATAGCAATTGATATTTTTGTTATGTATTGTTCAGTAAACTATTTTTATTAGTGCAAAAAAGTAATCATTCGCTTCATTCTATCATCAATGTTCATTTTTAATAACCCTTTTGCATACAAATATATATATAACAAATGTGAATAGACATTGAACCCTTTATCTAATTTCTCATAAATTTGTTTTCATCCTCACCCAGAGTTGTCAAACTTGTAAATCTAATAGCTGAACATTAGCAAGTAAGGTAGATCAACAACAAATAATTTGGCAGCGGAGAGGTATAAATACCTAGAATTACTCTCTCTTCATCTTAACTCTTTATCCTTATAGTTTACACTCATTTCTCATTATAAAACATAAAATTGTGTCAAATATCTAAATCCATCATAGAAGATCATTCTCAAACCGAACTTGTTATTTTTTATGGAGTAATAATTTATGGGAATTAATTAACGTGGGAGGAGCATTGAAGCGGGTTGGTTGTCATCTTCAATTTGGATTGTAACCTCCAACCGATACGGTGCCCCCCTTCATTATCACCCAACCTAGACTTCTATCCATCAAAAATAATAAAATCTATGCAAAAAGTTGTTTATTTGGTACATAGTGTGTTTCACCTGGGCGACTTTCATTACCTCCATTTTATTGTTTTCTATTGTTATTCGGTTGGATTATATATATAAATAGATAGTTACTTTAGCAAAATAGGGATTGTAAATTGATCAGTGAAATTATTGCAATTGGCACCTTGAGAAGTCGAGTTAGGGGTGAGCATTTGATTGAGATGAAAATTTTTTGAGTTAATTGAGTTGACAAATCCTATTTTATCATGCTAATTCGATTTAAAATTTTCTCGAATCGAGTCGAGTGAAATGAAATTTAATCGAACATATTTGTTTGAGTTAAATTAAAAAATAATTTTGGTGTTTTTTAATTTTATGTAATCTTTTTTAAAATATAATTTTTTAAAGTTTTTAAACATGACTATACAAAGAAAAATTGTAGTGAAAAAATTGAAGAGAAGAATTGGTGGGGTAAAAGGGGTTTTTTTTGGGTGGGGTAGTTTGATGTTCGAATTCGAGTTATTTGAATTCAAAAATATAACTTGATTTGAATTCGAAAATCGAAAAAATTCGAGTTGACTCGATTAATTCGATTCAAATAATTTAAAATTCGAACTTCTTTTATTTTTTCAAATTGAATCGAATTTTACTCACCAGTAGTAGAGTTTGAAGTTGGCACGTCCCGACTTCTATGTAAATTTTGTTTGGCTCAAGTAAAAAATGGTAAAATATCATTAATAGTCCCTATCTTTTATCAAATTTTCATAAGTTACTTTCAATTGTTTTTTTTTTTTTTACAGTTTCAGAACAAAATTTGTAGGTTTCAAGCTAAAATTTGGTGGGAATTACGAGTAAATATAGTCATGATTTTATTATTATTTTTTTAAAGAATTTATCTTAAAATTTTATTAAAATTATGAGGAACCATTTGTGATATTATTCCATTTTTAGTAAGGAACAATGGGTCAACTAAAAATGGAATAATATCACAAATGATCCCTCATAGTTTTATCAAAATTTCAAGATAAAATTTTGAAAAGAAAAAACAATTGAAAGTAACTATCATGAATCAAAGTTGGCACCTCCTGGTCCCGACTTCGAACTTGGCTACTTCAATGCGAATTTCAACTATTTCACTAATTAATTTACAACTCCTTTATTTCACTAAGTAAACTTTTTAATTTATAAATGAAAAAAAAGCGTAAATAAATAAATAAATAAATATATATATATATATATATATATACACGTGTTATCTCATGCATATATACTGTGAATATAGTGTTTTTTTTACCGGAAAGAATATCTAAACCTGCCTATATGTGTCCAGCAGCTGGGTCTGAGTTCCTGTCTTTTCGAAGGTTTAGTACCAATAAAGGTTTATTTTTAAATTTTTTTATGAAAAATTGGTCGTTTTAAAAAATAATAATGAGTATAAACTGAAAATTTAAAAACGCGCTAATATAGATACGTTTTTAAAAGGAAAGTTAGAAAAATGCTTCTACGTCAGTGGTTTTTTCCTTGTGTCAAGTAAAAGCGCACTGACGTAGATATGTTTTAGTAAAAGCGCTGACGAGAACGCACTTTTGGCCGTGTAATCTCCCAACTGCCACCTCTAACGACCATTTAAAAATTTGACCGTTGGGCCCAACCGTCAGGAAAAAGAAGTACAAAATCCCCCCATTCCATATTTTCACATCAATTTTATTCTTCCAAATTTGTCTCTAAATTTCTCAAAAAAGCTCTCAAAGCTCTGTAAATTCTTTATTTTTGTCTGAATTAGTATTTCTTTTTATAATTTCTAAGAAATTTGATCATTGTAGCAATGGCCCAACAATTAATTCGTCTCAATAATAAAATATCTCCGTTAACCAAATGCAAATGGTAAGGGTTAATTTTATTTTTTAAATATTATTTAATTTTTATAATTTAATTAATATTTTTATAATTTTTTATAATAGTCGGTAGATCGAGTGTTACAATGTTTTATTCGTAATCTACTTGGTCTTCCATCACCATTGATTGAAAAATATTTGAGGGAAGTGGGTTTTGGGCATGTGGCAAATATAGGCTGGGGGTGCAAGTTGGACCCGAAACTCGTCAGTGCGTTTGTGGAGAGGTGGAGACTCGAGATGCACACATTTCATCTTCCATGTGGGGAATATACCATCACTTTGAAGGACGTGTAGTTACAATTGGGGTTACCGGTGGATGGGTTCGTACTAACTGGGTCCACTCAATCTGCTGATTGGGGAACCATATGTTACAATCTTTTGAGTGCGATTCTGGATATTATTTACGGAGGTTGGATCGATATGGGCTTGTTACGATAGACATTCCCGATGCTGGGGGATGATTCGATTGAAATACAAAGAGTACAACATGCTCAGGCATACATCCTTCAGATCCTCGAAAGGTATCTAATGCCGGACAAGTCACGAAACCTCGTACATTTAAGATGGCTGCTGAAACTCATCTATTTTAGAGTAGCTAGCGAATTTAGCTGAAGGTCTGTCGTGTTGGCGATATTGTACCGAGAGATGTGTTAGACGATGCAACCAAATAAAATCAAAATCGAGGGTTGCATATCACTGCTACAATCATGGGCTCAATTTCGCTTTCTATTTTTATTCCTCGAGTGAACCACTTGTATACATTCCCACTCGTAACAAGGTAAAATTCATATTAGATTTTACAATTATTAAATAGATTTAAAATAAAATATTATGCTAAAATTTTATTTAAATAGGTGGAACCATTCGCTGAGTTACGGGGGGAATACCTACTGCTTTTGAAGATATACAGCTTCTATTAAACGAACGGTCGAAAGCGCATGTAAGTATTTATTTCATTTTGAACTATATATACATAACATAGTCGATTTCGTATTTAGTATTTAGTATTTAGTATTATGTATATAACTAATATTTTTATCACGTTCATATAGTTTCAATAAACACCATACGATGATCTGGCAATTTAGGTAGTAATTCCGGATGAATTCCTACAAAATCTGAACATCTGGCATGTTAGGGTCCTATTGGTCAGCTACGTTACCGTCGAGATACACCAGACGGATAAAGTGTTGTGGCAATTTGAATTTCGACAATTGATTCTCGTGGCACTTGAGGTGCTCGCTGATGAGCACAAAATTGACCTACGGTGATCGGATACGCATTGGCCGCTCTTCCACTCGAAATATATTGAAATGTGGAAAAATCGGTATGATAATATACCTACTCACAAACCAATTATTGTTTTGGAGTTAGTGTGCGATACGAATTACATGTCATTGTTTAATATCCATGGCAAGCCATATTTGCTCTCAGGAGATAAGAGGCGTCGACAAATCTGTGTCGAAAGAGAACGATAGGGCCCTTTAAATCCAAGGAAAAAGGATGGAGAGATGGGCCCATCAACACTACCCACGTAATCACCGATCCCAACGGAGCAAGTGACGATGCCCACACTACAACCCCTTTAGATTATGAAAGATGCATATCCTAACCCTTATGTGTATTCTTACTCCTACGCCAGGTTGGAATGTATGGCCCGTTGCATCTCATTTTCTGATGACTTCGAGTCAATCGATGATATGTAGGCCATCGTCACAGGAGGGACCGCACTAGGCACCATCAAGGAGCTCAACTCATTTCCAATCCCCATCACCTGATGGGATTCAAGCCGGTTACCCTCATTCGCCATAGGTGATGCAAACACCTCCGCGATCTTTGTTCTATCAAGGTGGGTCATCTTCCCAACACCCACAACCAAAAGCTAATCCCGAACGACCACAACCCAGGCCGAAAGCTGAACTGAGAAGGAATCCAAAGCGTAACCATCGACCACCCCTATGTGGCACTGATTCCAACCGGTACATGCATTGATTTATTTTTTAATATTTTTGTACAAATTGTTTTTATATTGTTTCATTTAATAAAATAGTTCTTTTGAATATTTTTGTACAAATTATTTTAATATTGTTTAATTTTAATAAAATAGAAGTTCTTTTGAATATTTTTGTGCAAGTTATCTTTATATTGTTTCATTTAATAAAATAGAAGTTCTTTTGAATACTTTTTAACAAATATATTACTAATTTTGCATCCTACTTAAAGCATTTTTTATATAGAAAAATCATCTCGTTAAAATAATTTTTCAGAACACATCACATTAAATTTATTTTTTCAGAACCCATCTTGTCAAAATTATTTTTCCCAAAACAATACTTAGCAATTAAAAAAAATTAAACCCTAAAGCCCTAAATAATTAAAAACCTAATACCCTAATTTATTTTTTTCTAAACCATAATCAAACCCAAAAACCTTAAACAATTAAAAACATAATACCCTAATTTAATTTTTCCTAAACCCTAATCAAACCTTAAAACCCTAAATCTAGGCCCTAATTGTAAATAACCCACTAGGAATTACAGGGCCAAAAGCGCGTCCTCGCCAGTGCTTTTTACTAAAGCGCGTTCACATCAGTGCGCTTTTGCCTGACACAAGGAAAAAAGCACAGACGTGGAAGCATTTTTCTGGGTTTTCCCCTAAAAATGCGTCCACGTCAACAAGTTTTTGGGTTTTCTATCCATACTCGTTATTATTTTTTGAAACGACCCATTTCTAAAATTATTTATGGAAATGGCCCTTTATTGGTAGTAAACCATTCATAATCTAGTTTAGTATAAGAACCTCGAAATATGAGATAGATGAACGATGTGTTTAGGATCCATCACGCAGTTAGCAATTAACAACACTTTTCTACTTAATGACGTGCAATAAACTAACGACTAATTAGGGGGATATTCTTAGAGGGGTTAATTTGGAAATTTATATTCATGTTCTGGCCTAATTATTAGGTGCTTTACAATACCGCCCAATTGCCAGTGCCCTTTTTTTTTTGTGGCTATGATCTTGTCCTTGAAAGATAGACAAATTCTTTGCAAAATATACAATAATCTTGGATGACATCAAGTTGGTGAAGAATGTAACTAATATAAAATTTTATCTTCTCAATTGTGGGTTTGTCTTGTATTTATTGGACTCTTTGTAGGCATTTAGAAAGACAATTGACGAGTAACCGAAAATGGACCAAAATAGGCTCAACATCACGATGAGGAGTGTCGAGACATTGGGACGACGAGACGGACCAAAATAGATTTATTTTCTCTATCTTTTATTCTTTTTTGTTTGCTTGTTTGGTAAAAATTCGAAATCTCATTTGCCTGTGATTTTTATCCCTTTCGGAGAAGTTTTCCACATAAAATTTGCGTTCTATCTTCTTTATATTTTTTTATTTTATTGTTTATACGGATTGATCCCCAACAATAATATTATACAAACTAAAAATTTAATATTATATAATTAAGGGTTAAATATAAAATAGTACATGAACTTGTTCACTTCTCCTAGGTACTTACGGTTTTTTTTTTTGTCTCAGATTGGTAACAAAACTTTTTTCAGTCAGTTAAATCAGTATCTGATCCTAACGCTATTAAGTTTAGGATAGGTGGTAGAATAAGATTGTGACAAATGGCATAAGTAACGTCATGATGGTGTTGTAATATAAAAAAAATTTAAAAAATCTTTTCTTTTCTTTTGACTTCCCCCCCCCAAATTTTTTTCTATCGTTTCTTCTTCTTCTTCTTCCCTCAACCTAGATTTCTTTTATGCTACTTCCTGACCCTTCTAGCGAACACTCTCGGCATAAATTGCAGAGGATTTTCTCAAGAAAATGTTGAAAGTTATTATTTTTTTCTGAAGAATTAAATCAATGCATATTGTCATTATAAATTCCAGATAATATTACTAAAATACACATAAACAAGCTATCAAAGTCATGTCATTTTCATGGAATTGATAGTAATAATTGTCCTCACATGAAAGAAAGAAGAGAAAAATTACAGGCCATATGATTTTCATGGACAAAAAAAACCTTACTTGTTGTAGATGATTTTAGCTTGCTAACCACAATAGGTGAAACTCCAATCATTTTAACACCCAAAAAACAACTTAAATGGAAAAATAATTAATTCAACAAAGTTTCCATATGAGTTTCCTCTGATCTAACACAATACCATTGGTTGAGTTGTTCATATTTTTGAGTTATTAGACCAGACATTACTGTGTTTTTTTTCCCCTTTGAATCACCACATTTACTTTTTTTAAGATGTACAAGCAAGCTTTAATAGTGGATGCATGGATAAGGGAAGTTGAAGAAGCATTAAAGTTGGTGGAAGACATAGAAAATAAAGTAAATAACAAGAACCCATCACTACAAGACCATGGAAATTGCATTGTAGACATTACCGCTCGTTCCAAGCTTTAGATGTTGGGATGAAAATTGATCGACTTGAAACTTTTCTTAGAAACCTTCCTTCAAAACTCATTTTGTATGTTTCATATTTCTCTCTATTAGTTACATCTTAGATTGCTTGTTTTCAATGGAATGCATGATTTAATATCCAAATCTACTATTGCAGAAATACCTGGGAAAAACTAAAGGATACGTATAATTTTTTTCGCTTCTTTTAAGTAAACAAAAGATTGTTGGCTGTCATTTCCAAACAAGAAAGAGAAATCTAGATTGAGGGAAGAAGAAGAAGAAGAAGAAGAAGAAAAAGATATTTGGGGAGAAAAGTCAAAAGAAATAAAGTTTTTTTTTTTTTAAAATTAGATTATGATCTCATTATGAAGTCATTTATGTCACGTGTCACAATCTTATTCTGTCACCTATCCTAAACTTAATGATGTTAGACTCAAGTGCCGGTTTAGTTGATGGAAAAAGTTCGGGTACCAATCTAGGACAAAAAAAACATTAAGTACCAATATGAGAGAAGTGGACAAGTTTAGATACTAATTTTATATTTAACCCTATAATCAATAATTCTAGAATTTTCATAATTATATTATTTTTACATATATAAAAAATTAGAGTTAACCTAGGATTTGATAAAGATCACAAGAAATTAATTTTTCTTTTTCTTGATTTTTGTTTCTTTGTTTCGCAAATCTTGAATGATTGATGTTATAATTTTTTTTTGTGTAATCAGAAAGAGTAATTTATAGTGATCAATCTTTAATTCAATAAATTCATCAAGTAACCAAATTAATGAATATGATTTAATCGCTATTAAATTAAATAACAAAATCTAAAATATTGTTGATTTTTTGTTTCTCAACTTTGTTTAGTTGTAAATGGACATAGTGACTACTAGTAGAAATATAGATATGGATACCAGAAAATTGTTTATGTAGTTTGAAAACTTTCTACGTCTGTGAGACCTTATCCAAAGAGTTAATCCACTATAATCTACAAGTTCCATTCACTCATCAAGTAGCAATCTCACTCCTATACTTGAACTAATTAACTTTTCCTTTAAGACTTTACTCTTAAAAGCTTAGGTGTAAATTGTTTACTTACAAAATTTGCACTCAATAAGCCAACTCCTAATTAAACAATTATAATTTTCTCTCAATTTACATATCTAATAATATATACAAGTAAAAAAGCTTGTTGAATTACAACAAATTATTATCACATATTACTCTAAAATAGTTCATTTAAAAGGTTTTCAATATTCTACTACATATATCTTCTTAGTATCCAACTCTTTTGAATATCAAACTTTCTATTTAAAGTAACTTGGATTGAATTGAGAGTTTCATCATGATTCTTGCTTGACTTTGATTCTCGAGTATAAATTCTTTATAAATATGCTATTAACAATCTTCAATATTCAACAATTTAAGGACTAATTCAATTTGTTCAAAATATGACCATCAATTAAGGTAAGTTATTCGATGCCATATTTTCCTCAACTTTTCCTTAAGTTACAATTGGTGTTGAAGCTAGCAGCTTATAATTGTACTAACAATTAACCTATTTAGCAATTTTGAACAAAAAACTTAGCAACATATCAAGTAAGGATAACCAACTCAACAATCCCTCATAATGTTGGAAAAAATTAGTTTAGAAAACGATTATTATAGTTACAGTGGAAGTTTTTTTTTTTTTTTAAGATTCAGCTTTTTTGTGATATTTATAGTAATAAAACTTAACCAAAATTATACCTATGCTTTGTGTGAGGTGGACTCAAGTTGATCCTGGCTTTTAATTGAGAGACCTTCTCCATTATCCTCGAACTACGAATTGCGTCAAGTGTAGGCATAAACAACACGAACCAATTCACAAAAAGAAATGATATATTTACTTTCAGTAGGAAAGTAAGTTCTCTCTATAAACCGGTTAAACTCATAATTCCCTAAAAATAGAAATTATCATTAGTAAATAAATTTCTACTACTTTCTGGCAGAATAATGATGTGTTGTGCAGTATGTTTTTAGGTCAACCAATGCCCTCTATTTATAGAGAGATGTATAAGAGTTCTGGTTGATTATGTCATTGATAAATAATATTAATTAAATAGGTACAACTCCTACTACAAGTAAAGGAGTGAAGGGCAACACAACTCTTTTAAGGTTGTCGCCCCTTGTGTTCAGACAAGGGCTAAGTTAGGTCTCTCATGTATTAGATCAAATTATATGTGCTTCTTGAACTTTTGGCCCAACACTTTATAATTTAATCTAACCCAATATTTATTTTATATTTCTTAAAATAAATATTATTTAATTAATTTAATTAATAAAATTAACTAAATTGATTTATCAAATAAATAATTTTCTCAACCAAATTCTAATTCTGTTAAAGTTATAACAACTTTACTATAATATAATCCATAAAGAAATATATTTAATTTCCTTATTCAACAAATCTCATAAATCTCATAATGACTAATTATTTTAATTCCATCTTCATATTTTAATTATTTAATAAATAATAATTCAAAAAAACTTAAATTAATTATCAAGCCATTCTTGTATTTAACGAGAAAATACATTCACTGTGGATAGTGTTTCATGGGATCTATTTCTCTTACGTTATCGTGTCTCTTACCATATCATTTAATACTATAACTGGTGGGTTATGACATCATATGGAAAGAAATAAAGAAAGATTATAACATAATGGAGTTATTTGAGTGACCCAAGATGATGAGGGGAAAACCTCACATAACGTGAGTCTAGGAGAATCCCTATCATGAACAAGCCAGAAAATGGAAATCCTTGTGGCAATTTATGAAATTGAAGCCCTGGTGGAGATCTATGGAAATGAACACCTTCATGGCGCATTCTAAAGGAAGACTCATGTGGCAATCATCTGAAGGAAACACTTTTGTGGGAAACTTGAAAGAGAAGAATGGTAAGTATGACAAACCCCAAAGGAATGACACGAAGGAATGATATTTGTGGCTAGCCTTGAAGGATTGGAAGGAATAGTACATATGGAGAACTCTGGAGGAATAGTGCGTATGGCGAACACTAAGAGAAACGGTTCTGTAAGAATGTTGTAGCGTATCCTGCATAGTCTCAAGATATGTACAGAGAAAATAGAATGTGCTAGTGAATGTAGCGAATACATTGTATGAACCAAGTAGATTAGAAGAACAACTTGATCAACAATGTTTTATAGGTATGGGTTCCAGAATGGAAACAATTAAGGAATCACAAAATGGCTGAATGAAGAATGTTAGTAATGTATAGAAGATGCTAAGGTTTAGGTATGGTTACAAAGTAAGGAATAACATAAATGGTATGAAGAAGAAAGATACTAGCCAAAGTTAAGTCGAAGAACGAAGAACAATGATGTGATAATGAAATTCACAGATGCATTATATTGAGACAATATAGATAAATGGAGTTTAACTCACTAAGTTCTCATAAACTTACCTTTGTGTATTATGTTGCAGGTAAGTTGATTGGGTTTACGCCAGGAGAGACGACGCAAAGGTTATGCCAGAGATAACGATAAGGACTATTATGCGTATAGAACGTGTTGGAAGCACAATTGTAGTTAGTATTATCACTAAAGGATTAAAACAAATAGAACATTATAATTAAGTTATGATATTTGCTTGTAAGTTCTCGTTATTTGAAGTCTTGTACAATGATTGTAATTTTCTACGGTACGTCCAGTTGTAAGTTAGTTAGAACAATATTCTTAAATAAGATGTAAATGTTGAAAACTAGTACGTTTTCTTTTTGAGTAAGTCTGTATTAGTGTTGTAACACCCAAGATTTGGATTCGATGAACCAGATCGAGTTGAGGGTGTTACAGCATCAATGATCTACAGAACCTAGAAAACCAACTTGAAATGAGTTTAAAAGGTTTCTGTATGAAAAAGGCATGACAAACATTAGAATTGGATGAAACTTTCACCAAAAATATTCAAGATAAAAGATAATATTTACGCAATTGCTCTTCTACTATTCTCTGCTTATAGGATCAAATTTTAACAGATGACATTAAAGAGCTAAACAACAAGGTTTTATATTAAGCTTTTCTGCCTTTTTATTCAGGTTTTTATTGTTAGATATTTTCTTGTTGAGTAACATTCAATTATTGAATTGCAGGGACACTTCATTCATCAGGAGAATCTAGAACTACATAAGAAGTTAGACCTCATGTACCAAGAAAACACTGGATTTCAAAAGAAGGCATTTGCCTAGATAATTTAATATTGCTAAGAATATCTCACATTCACTTATGAATTATACTTCCTCTATAACACATTTCCTTGGTTCTCATGAAAGTAATAGAACAAAATTCTGAAAAACTAATGCCAATATGCGGAAGGCCCATGAAATAATCTTAAATTCAAAGAAAATGAAGATTTTCCTCCTAATACTCCTAAACAACATAAATTTTAGGTCTTAAGTTTATGGTACAAGGCAAGAAAATGAAGCTAGTAGAATCTCTCCCCCAAATTTTATTTTCAGTAATGGATATGATCTACATGCACTTGTTCATCTCTAGTTATATAACACCCTATACCCGGTCTGGTCACTCGACCCAAGCTATAAGGTATTACAACTGTAAAACGTTAACACTGTTCACTAACTAGACATATATATCCAAATAGATTGTTTCATAATTAAATTACAATCATTTCCATGCTAATAAATCATAACCAGACTTAAATAGAGCATATGAAGCATTTAAAACAAATAGAGAACAATTCTAGACTAAATTGAAACTTTTACAACAATTCAGGTAAAAGAGAAAATAGGGGTCACACAGCTATGTTACCAGGCCGTGTGACATAACTCAGCTCATGTGGTTCAAGGACATGACTATGTGGCCAAATGTTGTAACAAATTGTGCCAGTGTAATTTAAGGTCACACGGCCGTGTTCCCAGACTGTGTAACTCTCTGTAGCCGTGTGGACAAAATTGCACAAAATCAAATAGGCCACATAGTCGTGTCATGCAACTGTGTGGGGCACATGGTCATATGGCAGACCGTGTAAACCCAAAAAATACCTTCAAACACAAGATTTTTCACCTAAACTTCCTTAGGTACTAAGCCATGCAATTATTATCACTTAAACCTATTCAAAATGTACCAAAACATGCCAAATAGCATTCAACCTAAATGGCTAACCAATATGCCCTCATTGGCACCATTCAAACATAAACTTTAACTATTCAAACTAAAGCATAACTAACTTGTCATGTTTATATATATTCATCTTCTAAACCACAAGTAACAAGTGCTAAAATCATCCATTAATACCAAACTTTCAAATGCAAGCGCAACTCAACCAAAGTTTATGAGTTACCAAAATAAAATGATCATTTCATCAAAAATGATCAAGATAAGCATAAAAATCTAACATTTTATACTTATTCAACAATAAAATTTATCATCATTTTATCATGTTCACATTCATGAAACTAAGTTCACTAAATGACCAAAATTTATGCATATTTCTAGTTTATTATTTTATTTCTAGTTTATTTTTATTTTAGTTGTGGGAGAGAGTAAAAAAAAAAAAAGAAAGGGACCCAATTTGTTTTACACGTTCCCACATTTCTCTGTTTCTTCTTCAGTTTTTTTTCATTTCCTCTATTTTCCCAATTTTGTTCTGTTGTTTATTTTCTGGTGCCTTGATCTTTTGTTTCGAGTCTCCAAGCGTTTTTGTTAAAGAAATTATTCACTAAGTTGTCAGGTGTGAATTGAAATTGGCGGGTTTGAGGCGTAAATCATTTTGGGCATTTTGATTGCAAATTAAGGTCTAGGTTCTGGACTCTTCTTTTCGTTATCGAAATACTGAGTTGATTCTGTGAAATTCGACATAACATGTGTGTTCTGAACTATGTAACTCGGTACCGAATTGTTGTGGAATTTAGCAACCTTTAGGGTGATTTGGTAGTTGAGCAATTAAGGCTCGAATCGGTGTTAAGTTACATGAAATTCAGTTTGTTATGTTATGTTCCTGAAATACTTTAATTGGGCGTTGATTTAGCGATCGGAAAGCTTGATTTTCAGGCTAGTTTTGAGTGGTTTCGTGACCACACGGGTCACCACACAAGGGTTCACACGGTCATGTGTAAATGGGATTTGGGGTTTTTGGGCTAATTTGGGTGCCACACGGTCGTGTAGCTGATTTGAGGATTTTAGTTGACTTTCACACGGTCGTGTCCCTTCCTCACACGAGCGTGTGTATTTGAAAATTAGGGTTATGTGATTTGATGTCACACGGACTGACCATACGGCTGTGTGGCCAATTTGGGGATTTAGGGATCCCACACGAGTGTGTGTTTTGGACACACGGTTGTGTTTGCTCTGTACCCTATTCTAGTACAAAGGGACAAAGAGTTACATAGCCAGACCACATGGCCATGTTCTTAGGTCACACGAGTGTGTGCTTTAGCCACATGGTCGTGTGCCTCCTTTCACATGGACATGTGCCTTTCCACATGGGCGTATTGATCCCCACACGGCCTAGGCACTTCTACATGGTCGGAGCACATGGCCGTGTGGCCCTGTTTTGAAAATTTTTATCCTGTAGCATAACTTATTCGTTCTGTTTCTTGTGCCATCTAATGGTTGTTAGGGCATTTGTTACGACTTAGGGTCATGTGATTAACTGTAAGCGTGGTACTAAACTTTCAATTTGATAGTTCGTGTTTGTAATGTACTCTGCAAAATGAAACCGTGTCCAATAACTATGACGAAATTTGACATTAAGTTTCTGTGTGTGAGGGCATTCTGATTCTGTACCCTGATTTTATGTGTCTGATTCCAAAGAGTGTGTATTTTTGTAATCGCACAAAATTTTGTATTTGGCTAACTGTTTACGACCTTTGGTGTTTGTGTGACTGTTCGTGTTTGGTGTGCATTATTGCATTGTATCATGATTTTGGGTTTGATTGTGAAGAGAAGAAAAACTGATGTTAATCTGGTTTGGTAGTTTAACTGCAACATATCCGTACAATGATTTACCGTAATGCACTGTACTGTATATATGTCAACTTCGCTGCGTTCTATTATCTGAGTGGGTTAGTCCACATGCATGGTGTGTAGGGTTAGATTGGCCTTTCGAGGTCCTATGTGGTGTGTCTAGTTGGATGAGTTTAAACAACTCTATTGGGTGTGATCGGGGGACGGAGAGGTGTTTTGACTGGATAGGTAGGTTTTCACTACTTAACTGCATTCATAAGCATCTGATTAAGTGATTGGGTGTAAGTTTGTTTGTCTGCATTCTGTTTGTGTGACTTCTCATTTGTGATTGTTCTTGCGTGTAATAAGGTTTTGTAACACTATGCGTGTTGATAAGTGCTTTACTTGAATACGTTCATTTGAGACGTTGGCTTCATGTATACCTTTTAATTCTATATATCTCTGTAAGTACATTTCATTGTTGTACTGCTATCTGGAATTTCGGTCTGTAATTTTGTTGTTAGTCATGTCTTGAACTCACTTTGAGCTTGTGTAGCTCACCCTTTAGTGTTTTCCCTTACAGGTACATTTCAGAATTTTGATGCTGAACTCGATATGCAGAGGTCTCGGACAGTCACGGTTAAAAACAGGCTTTAATAGTATTTTAATAATTTCTGAGTTTATAATTAAACGCCTTGAATTGTAAGTACTGTTTTGAAAACTATGGTACGAAATTTTGTGTTTTACGCACGTAAGTGTCATTGGGACTGTATCTTCTTTTGAAATATCAAGATTTTATAACTGAGAATTTTATGTAACTTAAATACTGCAATGTTTTTAGGTTTGTTAAACAAAAAATTTTCTTTGACCACTTGGGTGATCAATGTGACCTCCGAAATTAGGCCAAAACTTCTGGGCCAATTTTAGGGCGTTACATAACATATATTTATACCAAAACCCTATCTAGATGCCACTTATAACCAGGTCAAAATAAGTATATAGCTACCAAAAGAGTTGACAGATAGTGTGATCTCCAAAAGCAATCCAATTGACAGCTCAAAATTCGACGATCTACAAGGAAGAAAAACCAAAACGATGCAAGCTTGCGTAAAGCTTAATAAGTTTGAATAATTAAACATAACATACCTGTCATTTAAAAGCATATCAATTGAAATTAACATACAAATTAGTATTTCTTACCATGTTTCACATTCCCTACCATGTCAAATGGTCAGTCATGATCATTTAATATCAACAAAGCTATTATACAACATAACACATATGCCAACTTGCATTCAATTAATAAATAAAATTTCATGCCATGATAATTCATTTCCTTTTAAATATCCACATCAAAAGTCCCTTTTCATATATTCATTTCCATAAACCATTTCATATAATCATTCTAATTTACTCATTTTTCACTTGATGAACCAAAATGAAATAACGTTGGATACGCGGGAACAATGCTCACACAAGTTGTAACTGACAATGCTCACACGAGATATGCAATGGGTCTGCTCACAGAAGTTATGGGTCTAGATGTTAAGCTACACAATGTTGCTCACATGAGCTGTGAAGAATTCGTAACAAATGCATAATCTTAGCCAATTGTAAGACATCCAAGACCAACACCTAAAATGATAATAACCCTAATGACATGTCATTTGTATCCTAAGCATTCACAAGGCTCATACGGGCCATGTTTCATATCTTTATCATTTAATTATATATACATTATTTCATCACAAGAATTTATCCATGTAGTTTCCCATTTTCAAACATGATTTTTAACTTAATTAGCATTGCAACTTAATCCATTTCATCACTTACCATTTATCAAGAAAATACACTCAATCACAACATATATAAATAGGTACTAAATCAAAAAAAGAACATTTAATTAGTTTAACCAATTTACGAACTTACCAAAACACAATAGTTATCGACACCTCTACAATGACTTTTCCTTTCCCACGATTATCAACTGGTTGATTCGTTTCTTGATCTAAATATAATAATTTGATTCAATTACTTTAAAATATTTAAATTCACATATTTGACTCTTTATCTATAATTTATATTTTCACCCTAAACTTTTACCTTTTATTCAATTTAGTCCCTAAACCTGAAACTTTCAAATCTATCACAATTTAACCAAATCAATGCTAGCCAAATTTTATATAGTCCCTATACAGCCCATATTTATCAATTTTTCACAAGAATTTCATGCAACTTTTCTACTTTAATAATTTAGTCCTTCAACTTTAAAACTAAAGAAAATCACTTTACAAAATAGTCATATTTAACAACCAACCTTGTAAATCTATCATCAAACTTCAAAAAATCACAAAATCATTAATGACATAAATCAAAACATTTAACAGATTTATGAATTAGTCCTTGGGTTAGCTAGATTAAGCTACAACAAACTCGAAAACATAAAAATTACTAAAAACGGGTAAAAAAAATACATAGCATGCAAAAGAAACAATCTTTGGCCAAAGCTTTGGTTTCTCAACAATGGTTTTCGATTAAAGAAAGGTTGAATAAGGTGAGAATAAAATGGCCACCTTTTTCTTATTTTTATTTTATTAACTTTTAACTGTATTAAATTATTATAAAACACATAATTTTTATACTTAAACCATTCATTAACTGACCAAATTAAGTAAATATGGCATATGTAAACCCATTTGGCCCTTATAGACCAATAGCGATTAACTTTTGTAGCTTTTACGATTTAGTCTTTTTTTCTTAATTAACTACCCAAACGTCAAAATTTTTGGACCAAATTTCAATACACCTATATAATCACTCTACGAGCTTGATCCACAAAAACGATATCCTGATACCTTATTTTCCAAAACCACTTGACTTTAGGGACAATCCTTGTGCACTTGACTATTCATTTAATTAGCAAAATTTATCATGTTAAAAATTAATATAATACTATATTTGAATTGCAAATATTAAATAATAATATCGACAAACTTACTCGTCGAATTTATGGTTCCGAAACCACTGTTTCCGACATCATTGAAAAATGACTTGTTATAAGTTAAGCCAACCCCTACCTTAGAAGAATGATGCACCAGAAAAACCAATGAAGTTTGGGTAATTCTTCCATTCATTACAATTTTCAAAGGTTGAATGGATGGCCATCTTTCCAATAGAGTACGCCTCATCACTCTACTAGCTCGTCACTCTACTAGCAGAGTGGGGAGCTAGAGAGTGGTGAGCTAGCGAGGAGGCGAGCTAGCAAAGTGGCGAGTTAGCGAGGAGGCGAGCTAGTAGAGTGGCAAGTTAGCGAAGAGGCAAGCTAGCAGAGTGGCAAGCTAGAAAGTGGTGAGCTAGCAGGGTGGCGAGCTAGCAGACAGTAACGAGCTAGCAAAGTGGTGAGCTAGTGGGGAGGCGAGCTAGCAATGAGGTTAGCTAGTAGGGTGGCGAGCTAGCAGAGAGTCGTGAGGTGGTGTTGTCCTTCCATGATCGGGTCAGATTTTGGGTCACCAGAGTGGACCGAATTTCGAGTTTCCAAAGTATTCAATAACAGTAATAAATAAGTTTTTTCCTCATGTTATCACACTAATAACTAAATGAGGCATAAGTGATGAAAGTTATAATTTTACTATTATCTTTTTTTATATAATTCTAATAGATAGAGACAATTATTTTATAATCATCAACCTTTAATCAATTACTTCCATCAATTAACCAAATTAACATATACAATTTAATTTATATTAAAATAAATCACTATATCGACATTTGATGTTAAACTTAATTGGGTACATAAAAGGTTAAAATCTTACTGCAACACCTCGCGTTTGCATTAGGAAGATGCCATAAATGTGTTGAATGGTTATGTCCGAAAATTCATACATCAAAAGGATGTTTATTTGTGGATATGGATCATACAGGCTGGTTGGTCCCGCAGATGTTATCTTAAATTTAGAAGAACAGCTGGCTGGCATGTCTGGCTTTTGGTCCATCGATGAGTAGAAGAATTGTAGCGTTATCTATCCCTCCCCAATTAACCTGCCATACATATAATGATATCTTAAAATTACTCCAGCTAGCTGCACCATACTGATTACGGGGCCGACTAAACTTACCAATAAAACTAAAAGAGATATAGGCACCTCCGCTCACAGCCACAGGATCTATTTCATAAAATGCCCATCGCACATTAATTATGGACCTCAAGCATTAAATAAACGACAGACCACTTGTCTCCTCAATTAGCTACTAATTTCTTAATTTGTTTTTCAACAACCTTAGTCACTTTTCACTTTTTATGATGCAAATAATAAAAATATCAATGATGGATACAACTTAACTTTTTTTAAATTAAGCTAATTATTAATCTCAAACTTTATACGAATTAATTTTTGTATTTATGAAAATAGTTACTTTATTTTTTTTTATTATAAAAAGGATACAACTGGTTTTTCATTACATTTTTAAATTAAAATGAACTAATTTATAACTAAGAAATTTAATTTCGTTAAAATATTTTCGTTCAATGGATATCAATTTGACAATAAACGATTATAATGTTAAAAAAGAAAAACTTTTTTGCCTATGAATTATATTTATTTTAGTATTTAAACTTTATTTTGTCTCATTTTGATATTTGAATTATAGTTCCGTTACACTTTTCAGGCCCTACCATTAACAGTGTTAAAAAAATAGCAACCAATCAGAACATATCACGTGTCCCCATTAATCGCTGATGTGGACGATGGCGTAGTCATTGATTGCATTGACTAGACCAAAAAAATGTGAAAAAATAAAAATAAAAATTAGAAAAAATATTTAGAGAAATATAATAATTTTAAAAATATTAAAATTTGTAAAAATAAATATTGTAAATAATAATTAAATATTTTAAAAATATTTTAAAATTGCAAAAAAGTTATTGAAAATAATAAAACACTTTTTAAAATTTATTAAAAAATACAAATAATTATTAAAAAATTGTAAATAATTAACTAATCAAATTCTTCTTTTACTTCAACTTTCTCTACAAATTCCAAAAGACTACAAGAGATTTTCTATGTTGTCATCTACTTTCTTTCTTGATTTATTCTAGAGTTGTTGTTTTCAGATTCGCAGTCCTGAAACAATAACAACATTGATTTGATTAAAAAATTGTAAAAATTATTCAAAAATTGTGAAGTTGTCAATTAAATGCCACCGATTCAAAATTTTTAAATAATTTTTAATAATTATTTGTAATTTTTTAAATAATTTTCCCAAATTTAATAATTTTTACAAATTTTAAAAAATGTTTTGTAATTTTTAATAACTTTTTTTAAAATTTTAAGTTATTTTCAACAATATTTAATAATTATTTGCAATATTTAATTTTTATAATTTTTACTTTTTTTAATAATTTAAATATTTTTTTACAATTTTATATTTTTAAAATATTTTTTATGATTTATTATAAAATTTTTACAATTTTTTAGTTTGGCAATGTGGTCAACGCACAATCGATGTGGTCAACAACCACATTATCATCCACATCAGCGATCTATGGGGACACGTGATGTGTTCTAATTGGTTGCTTTTCTTTAACACCATTAGCGACATGAGCTAAAAAGTGTAACGGAATTATAGTTTAGGTACTAAAATGGAGAAAAAAGGTTTAAGTACTAATATGGAGAAATGGATATAGTTGAGGGCCAAAGAATGAATAAAGCCAAAAAAATTACATAAAGACTCATAAATAATATAAATTAATAAAAAGACAAAACAGTACTAATAAATGTATCCAACAAACTTTAGTGAACAAAGTTGAAAACCTTAAATGCATGATGATAAATGACACACTAAATCGAGCTACCCCGACGTACATACGTTCGGACCATTTATAATTTCTTCCCATTTCCATTGTTAAATTCCAAAAAGAATTTCGTCGGGAATTGGGTTTTGAGAGGAAGAAAAATGGAATCTACGAACAGTTTCAGATTGAGAAAGCAAGCTCTCAAACCGATTGAAACAGCAAGATCATCAGCAAGCCAAAGAGACGAAGAAGTGAGTAAGAATAATGGGCAAAGAACATGCGAAGAAGAGCCATTGAGCCCGTCGTCTCGCCTGTATCACGAACCAAATTTCAACGTCTATGTTATAGCCATCATGGGGTGCAAGACGAGAATTTACCCAGACGTCGTCAAAGCCAACTTGGGCCATACTTTGCTTAGACACCCTCGTTTCTCTAGTTTGCAGGTACAGTACAAACATAACACACTTCCTTCTTTAGGTGCTCTACTTTCCCTACCTGTGCTAATTGAAAATGCAAGGGCTTCATTCCTTTACCAGTTTAACATACCCTCGAGGTGTCTATTCTATTGGCATAAATCACCTCGGTTCAGTCGCATCTATGTTAAACCTATATATAGAAGTGATGACAGTTATATTCTATTGGCATAAATCACCTCGGTTCAGCCGCATCTATGTTTGCAACGTCTATATAACTTAAGCTACCAACTTAAAGTCTTAAACCCGACAACTCCAAGACAAATAGTCACTTGATTTTGGCACCAACGCAAGTCTATTCCAAAATTATATGGGTTATTGTTTATTTTTCTTTATTATTATTTTAAATATTAGAATTATACAAAAAAACAACCATCACAACTAATCATTATATTCATTAAACACTAATAATTCTTGAATGCAATAATAAGATAAATTGCTGTCTCAAAAATATAAAAATAAGTTTGAAATTTGGAAATACCATTGGTGAAAATAAAAACCACAAACCTTGAACATAGATGATAAAATGGACATGAAGTTTCTAAAATATACCCTTTTTTCCACTTTGATCTTAAAATATTTTTTGTCCACTTTAGTATTAGATATTTTCAATTTAGTCCCTCACGTTATTAGATGTTCCCGATTCAATCCTTCGGACGTTAAAATATCGGTTAGTATATTCGGCCATTCATATGCTATCATGCATCATACAATGATGTCACCGTGAGATCATCATCTAAAAAACCATAAAAATCTTTAAAAATGAAAAATAAAAGGTTTATTAAAAATAAAAAAATATGAAATTAAAAATATATATACTAAATTTTACAAAAAAAAAAATAGAAATTTTAATATTTTTAAAATATTATAAATCTCCTTTATAATAGCTTGAACATTAGATCGTTTGTCTTGACGATGATAAAATTGAACATATTTTTCAAATTATTTAAATAATAAAAATATTATTATTTCAATTAAATAATAAAATGAATAATAAATAACATTATTTTTCATTATTAAAAAAATCATTAAATATAAACCCTATTATTAAATCAGGATGCATTCCTTTCTTAAAAAAAGTAATTAAACTAGAGGATTACTTTAAGAATATATTTTAGTAGTGGATTTCATTTAAAAAATATTGTTTTCCTTTTAATTTTCATTTTCAGTAAACTAATAAATAAAGAAATGGCAGGTCGAGAACAATGGAGAGATGAGATGGGTTCCAACCGAAGTGGATCTGGAAAGGCATGTTATAGTTCCAGAGCTAGACCAAAACATGGACTCACCAGACAAATTCCTTGAAGATTATGTCTACAACCTGAGCAAAACCACCATTGACAAATCGCAACCTCTCTGGGACCTTCATCTGCTCAACTTAAGAACTTCCCAATCCGAGGCGGTTGGTATTTTCAGGATTCATCACTCCCTTGGCGATGGCACTTCTCTGCTGTCTCTTCTACTCGCTTGCACTCGCCAAATGAATGATTCTAAGGCCTTGCCCACCATTCCCATCAGGAAGAAGAAAGACAAGAAGAGTGATCGTATAGGAATTTGGAGGATTCTGTTGAGGTTTTGGTTTGTTTTACAGGTGTTCTGGAATACCGTGGTTGATGTTTTCATGTTTATTGCCACGGCATTGTTCTTGACAGATACTCAGAATCCTCTAAAAGGTCTGCCGGGAAGTGAGTCTACTCCACGGCGGATTGTTTACAGGACAGTGAGCTTGGATGACATCAAGTTCGTGAAGAATGCGATGAACACTGTGAGTCTCTAAGGAAGAAATTCCATAAACTGCTTTCTTAATTATCATTGTCATTTATTTTAGAAGATTTTTATTAAAATCCTTTGAGCTTAATTTTGCAGACCATAAACGATGTTGCTTTTGGGATGACACAGGCTGGTTTGTCACGCTATATTAACAGAATATTTAGTGAGATTTCTATTTCTATACCTTTTACCAACATGTAATAATTTATATATGTAGGAAACAAGAAATTAAGATTGTATGATTCACTTTCTAATTACTTGCTAGGCGAAAACAAGAAAGATGGGGGAGCAACAGAAACGAATAACCTTCCAAAGAGTATTCGCCTCCGATCAAATCTGCTTGTCAACATAAGGCCAGCTCCAGGCATCCAGGTTAGTACATATTTCTTTAAATTCCAGGCTTATTATGGTTTACACTACAGGTTGGGCCCCTGTTCTCCAAATCCACACTTATCTTAATAAAACATATTGTTTAATTCATGGCAGGCTTTAGCTGATATGATGGAGAAGGATGCTGAAGTAAAGTGGGGCAACTGGATTGGTTATGTTCTTCTCCCCTTTACCATTGCTGTAAGGGAAGATCCATTAGATTATGTTCGTAATGCTAAGGCCATCATCGACCGAAAGAAACGCTCCCTTGAAGCTTTTTGCACTTTCTATATTGCTGACTGGGCACTCAACCTTTTTGGCATCAAGGTATAATTGAATATATTTTAGTTCATTATGCTTAAAGTGATATATGTTTTAATCTTGTAAAACACAGGCGGCAAGTGCACTGTCCCACAAAGTTATATCTCGCACAACAATGTGCTTCTCGAATATGGTTGGACCTGTGGAGGAAATTGGTTTTTGTGGTCATCCCATGGCTTTCCTTGCTCCAAGTTCTTATGGTCAACCTTATGTAAGCCTTCATTTGAGAATAACTAGCAGTAGCGATGTGTTTATTGTATATCCTACTGATTACTGAAAATTGCAGGCACTAATGATAAACTTCCAGAGTTACATCGACAAGATGACCATTGTTCTGTCAGTGGATGAAGGAACCATACCCAACCCTCACCAGCTATGTGATGATATCGTGGAATCACTCCAGGTCATCAAGGACGCCGCTCTGACTAGGGGGCTTGCCTAGTTTAGAGAACCACCATCCATGAGTAAGAGGCTAAACATAATCCAACTTCAACTCTTCACCATACACCGCTAAATTTTATGAACTTCAAGCATTAATGATATTTGTTAAATAATGGTAGGATGAGTACTATTGTCTCGTTGAGTCACGAGATTATTTAATTTTCAATATTACCGCATATTATTTTATTTTTTCTTGAAAGGATTGCTGCATTTCATTTATAGGGTTCAGTTTGTATTTATAGTATGTAGCTAAGATTTTTTGTTGTTGTTATTTTTAAGAAGTTTTTGTTATCTTTTTCTTTTATGTTGTTTTAATATTATGAGTGGAGATGAAAATTTATATTTAAAAAAATTTTAAACTACTACTCCATATTAAATTATACTTTATTTTTTATATTCATAATCTTAAAATCTTTTCCTTTTATCATTTTCATTGGTATCATTAGAAATGACAAATAACTCCCTAAATATTAACAACAGTAAATTAATTGTGAAAATATGAACAATAAAAGATAACATGTAAGTTTTATTTTACAAAAGGACTAGAAAACTTTTTAAAAGTACTATGTTTAATTATACTATATTCTAATCTATGAAACTAAGTGGTTTTCTCACTGAGACCCACAACCTTAAAAATTTTCCTTTTAAGACGTGTTAGACAAACCGATGATTAAGAAACAATTTCGAACTTTCTTAATAATAAGTTTTTGGTAAATATATCTCAACCATCATCATAACAAAATTTAAAAATTTTGTTACTTTATATATAGTATGATATTTCATATTAATATGTTTAAATCGAACATAGAAAGTCAAATTCTTACCAAGATGAATAGCACTTTAAATATTACAAAACAAGATATACTTCTCTTGAGTGAAGTTGAGTTCCTACATAAATTTCTCCATCTAAAGCAACTTCTTTCACGCTGTGATTGGTAGTAGACAAAGCAACACATTTATGTAATCTAGATTGTCAAGCTACAGTTCTACTTGGAAAAGTGATGAGGTAACCCAAAGTAGATTTTCTCGAGTCAATGTCTTCAACACTGTTTTCAAAATCAGACTAGACCAGTCGATCGGGCCATGAATCGGTTAGGGTCCTGGTCTAGAATAAGGGGTTGGACCAGCTGACCGATAAGCCAATTGAACCAATCAATCGAACTAGTTAAAGTGACAGGTCAGACCAGTTAAACTGGTTTTTCTCTATTTTTAATATTATTTTTTAATAAATTATTCAATTGAACTGGACAAACCGATTTAACTAATTTGACTGAAAACTGATAGTCTAACTAGTTCGACCGTCAATCAAGTTTTGAAAACCTTAATCTTCAACCATATATGAATATGTATAACCAATTAGAACAAGTTTTTCATTGTCGAGACAAAGTTTCAAGTTGGATGTGCCTCAAAAATATATCTATAGCAACCCCTTTTTTTTGTGGTGTCGGAAACAGTGGTTTTGGGACCACAATTTTGACTAGTGAGTTCGTAAATATTATTATTAAATATTTACGAGTTAAATATAGTGTTATTGTGAATTTTGATTTGATAGACTTTATTAATTGGCCAGTTAGTCAAAGTACAAGTGGTTTGTACTAAAAGTTAGTGGTTTTGGAAAATATAGCATTGGAACCTCATTTTCATATACTAGTGAGTTCGTAAATATTATTATGGAGTTATTGTATAATTGGATTGAAGTTTGGTCTGAAAAATTTGATGATTTGATAGTTAATTGAGAAAAAAGGACTAAATCATAAAAAAAACTACTAAAGTTAATTAGTATTGGCTGTTATTAGTTAAAAAGGGCTCAAATGGTTAAATAATTTAAGTGGCGATTATCCACTTTTAGAGTTTGATGGATGGTAGGTAAATGGTTGGTTTGTAAATTATGCTAAGTATAATGTTAATTTTGTTTTATAATAAAAATAATAAAAGTTAAAAGAAACTTAAAACCAACATCATCTTTATGTTCTTCACCTTCACCGAATTTTCAAACAAAAAAGAGGGGAAGCCATTGTTGTTCCATTGAAGCTTACTGTTCTCTTGCATGTAAGTCTCCCGACTATTTGTTTTTCGTAAATTTTATATTTTTAAGATTGTTGCAAATAGCTCCATTTAATTTGTACCTCCGTCTTCAAAACTGTTAAAGATTTTAAAAGTTTTCATTGATGAAATTGGAAGCTTATGATGTTTAATAGCTTGATTATAAGCTTATATGTGTTCAATGACTAATTTGTAAAGCAATTTTTGGTTAGTTTTGAGTGTAGGGACTAAAATGTAATAATGTAAAGTTTTATATGAAATTTAAGTATTTAGAGGGCTATATAGGGATGGAATTGAAATTTGATTGTAAAATAAAGCTTGAATTTTAAAGATATTTCGATTTTAAGGAATAAATTGAAAAAAATACAAAACTTGAAAAAAATGCAAAACTTGAGGGATTATTCATAGATGAAATTAAATTGTCATATAACTTTAGTATGTTGTCAAATGAGGGTTGTAATTGATAATTGAATTAAATTATGCTTTAGATTGAGATTTTCAACAATCAAATGATATACACGGAAAAAGGAAAAAATGTTGAATAGTCTTTGACGCCTTATCTGTTGCTTTTTTTTGTCAAGTAAGTTCATATGAAACTTACATTTTAAATTCATAATATAGTTTTAATATTCTGATTTGCTTTTTAGATTGAATTGTTAGATATATATATTGTCTTCGTATCAAATAGATTAATTCGATAAGACTTAAACGTAGGATAAATATGGGAAGATGCGTAACATCGAAAGGATGTAAATTTTTATACTAATGGATTAATTTGTAAGAAATGTTGATAAATGAATTGATAGCTGATTATGATTAATTGAATCATATTGGTGTGAATTTGACTAATTATTGAGATAGATGACTTAAATGAAAGTTATTTATATGTGTATAGTACAATTAAACTTTGTGTAGAGTATTGGACGATATTGAGATGAATTTGATACATGCTTTAGTTATTGGAAGTGATGTGATAACATGAATGTACTGAATCTTGAATAGGTGCTCCTGACAGTACTTTCGTACTCTTGATAGCACTACGGTATTCCTAACAATACTTTCATACTCTTGATAGCACTACGATGCTCCTAACAGTACTTTCCTACTCTTGATAACACTATGGTGCTCCTAACAGTACTTTCCTACTCCTGTTAGCACTATGGTGCTCCTGATAGTACTTTCGTACTTCTATTAGCACTATAGTGCTCTTAATAGCATATGCAGGCTCCTATTTGTGTTACGTTGTCCCTGGTTGCATTACGATTCCCTGATTGCACTTTTGTTCCTTTGATTTCTCTTTAGTGCCTCCATAAGCATTTCGATGCCTTTTTTGCATTTGTGGTATCTTTGTTCAGCATTGCAGTTTTCCTTGGTGAGGTGTAATTACCCAGGTATCCGAATCGAATTACTAATGTTCATCGGGCTATTGGATTAATAGAAAAAGGGAAAGATTTGTTAAATTATTATGAGAATACATTCAAATGATATGATGATTAAATGATACGAATGGTATTGAATTGATACAACATATGTGGTTGGTAACGTCTTGAATGATATATACATATACTAGTTCATATAATGTTATATACTCGATGATATGTGGGATTTATCTTATTACTGTGAAATGCTATATCAGGTTAATGATAACACGTGTTTTGAATGGATGTGTACATTGTGTGAATGGAATCCTATTAATAGTATTTTTTTAACGACTCCGTTGTACGATACTAGATCGACATAACAAGTAAATGTTGGATTGATACATGATTTGAATGACTGATGAACTCACCTTGATAATGTGAACTGTTTTAACAAGTAGTTGAGTTTAATTAATTATTTCAATATGTTTAATTATGAATTGTGGTAAGTTTTACTATTTTAAATCCTATGAACTTACTAAGAATTTGAAATGCTTACTTTGTTCGTTTTCTGTCCTATAGTTAACGTTTGCGAAATTTGGCAGATCATATCACTCAATAGCTAATGGTCACTAAACTAACTATAAATACAACTAAGGTAAGCGCATCTATCGAACAATAGTATAGCTATGGTGAGTAGAGAATATCGTATTCACGAGGACTAAAAGTACTAATAATTACTGTCTTCTTATTATTTAGCCAACAAATTGGAGTGATTATGTTTTAATCTAAAATTACTAAACTAATTTAACTAAGAACGCAATATAAAGTGAAATAGGAAAATAATCGAAGATAACCAATGAGATAGACAATATCCAAGAAAGAATCCACCTAGACTTTACCTATTATTATGAATTTGAATTAAAAGATTTATTCACTTGTTACTTGATCTGTAGAAATCCCTAAATTATGTTAATATCTCTTTCGAGAGTAATAACAACTGATTCTAGGTTGATTAATTGAAATCTCTTACTAATTAAAACCCCTATCGTCATATTACTCGATTTATGGATTCCCCTATTAGATTTGACTCTAATTTCGTAGATTTATGTCGTCTTATTTCTGGTATTGCATGCAACTCCACTTAATTATACTAGATCTACTATTAAACAGAGCCTTTTGCTCCACTGAATTAAGCATATTAAACATGAATTAATATCCGAGAAATATTAAAACAAGAAATAAGCATACATAATTGAGAACAAGAATCAAGTACTTATCATGTAAAACAAAAATTAAATAATAGGATTCATCATAGGTTTCATATCCTCTAGGTATCTAGGGGATTGGTTCATAATCCTGAATGAAAACATCTCAAAGTCAGAAAAACAACAAGACATAAAAAACTCAATAAAACTTCAAAAGAAATTAAAAGGAGATATTCAATCTTGATGGAGATTTGCTTCCAAGTTGGCTCTGATGGTGTTCTTATAGTGTTTTCTTTGATCTTCTCTAATGGCTTTCTTCTCTATTCTTCTAATTGGTTTTATAGTCTTTAAAATGCTCAGAAAGCCTAAAAATTGAGGTTTTCGACGTATTTGGGAAGTAGAGTGCGAAATCAACATGGGCTGGCACATGGGCTTGTGGCTAACCCGTGTGGATCCTGAAAATAGCTTTTTTGTCCAATTTTGACTCTTTTTTTGCTCATTTCGCTCCCAAATGCTTTCCTAAGTATAGAAACATGAATTTAAAGGATTAGGAGCATCAAATTCACTAATTTTCATAATTAATCATCTAAAACGCATTAAGAATAGGATTAAAATATGTTACTTTTATCAATAGCTCACACTATCCAGCTTTTGTCTCGAAAGATTTTTAATTGTTTCTAGACCTGATTTTGTGGCATGTATATAGAGTTGGGCTTGTACTTATGTTGTCTTGAATGTTTATAAGTTTGGTATATTAATGATGATGATTTTGATATTATGACAAGATGTATACAAATGTGCAAATTAGTAACATGGTGAATGTGTTTCTAGTAAATGAATGACTCGTGTTGGTAATTTGATATGAAAGGCTTAGCCAAACGATTGTGTAACTTTTGATGAAATTTTACAATTTGATCTACATGATCTCAATGAGATACACAGCCCGAGCACATAGTCGTGTGTCCCCTATTTTGCATGAGTGCCCTTATCGTTTGAAAATGTTTCCATTTGATCTTTATTATGTTCGATTCAACTTAAGAGCTTTCGTAATATTGGTTAAGACTTGAATTTAATTGTATATCATAATATTTGAATGTTTATGACATGATTGATTATTTGAAGGGTTTTTTTATGATATAATTGATCTGTAATTTTGGAAATGTTGCAAATTAGTTCCTAGTTAAATTCTAGGTTGATATTAGAGTATGCATAAGATAGTATAAGGCCTGACCAAAATTATATTTAGTGATGATGCATTGAATTGATTATGATTGTATGATTCATGTTTAAATTGAATGTTAATTATGTAATCATGAGGAAATTCCATGTTTATTTGAAATAATCAATGTGAATTGAATGTGTTCTATTCCGACTTTAATTGTAGCACTCTATAGCTCGGATCTAGCGAGCGGACTGAGTAAGAGGTGTTACAATATCATAATCAACTTCACCGCATTTCAATGTTCTTTGCTTAGATTAGAAACAAACCAATCAATTGTACCAATAGAATAGGCTAAGTTGAATCTCGTGCATACCATTACATACATCAAACTACCCACGATTGAAAAATAAGGAACTTTCTTCTGTCTTATTTAACACTTAATTTGAACTACATAACAAAGGGCATGCTTCCTATTTTAGCTTTATCAATATTAAATATTTGAAGTACCTTTACAATGTACCTTATTTATGATAAACAATAAGTTCTCAGCCTATCAATGTACCTTTTTGATGTCCATATTATACATGGCTTGTTAGATTGACAATTTTGACTTGTATACTTGTATTAAATAGTTTTGTATTTCAAAATGGATGGTGAATATAAGGATTAATTATAAAAAGGGAACTAGATATATTTCACAAAGTCCTTGATAAGAAGGAGACTTTTTTTAAAGAGTTCGAATTTCACAACAACTATCTTATCTATGGGAAAAAGCTATGCGGGCAACCAATGAGAGAATTTACAAGAGGCTTGTCATGTTTATAAATAAGGATTATCAGCTGATCATTCAAAGTTTAAAATACAAGTTGGTAAGATAGTGTTATCCAAGTTTAAATGTCACTTGTATTGCATGTCGAAAGAATGTCGACTTACAAACTTTGGCATCAGTTGTGAGAGCTTTATTCTACCTATTTTGGGACATTTTTACTGAGCAGTTTATCTTTGATATCGTAGGTTTTATTGGAGAGTTTTATTCACTTGTATGTGAGGATATTTGGCGAGAGTGAGTTTAGACAATTTTGCATTGGTGAGCTACATTTACCTTGTGTTATTGGGTAGTTAAGGCTTAAAACATTAGGAGTATTTGAAAATTGTTTAATAAACTTGAAATAACTTTTCGTAAAGATAAAACTTTTATCCGCGCTACGTAAACAATATCTATCTCAATCTTTACTAAAATTTTATATTATACTTTATTTAAAATTTATGTCAAATAAACGCTACAACATTACTTTTGAAACAAATTACAACAATTGTAAACCAATGTACAATATCACTTTATTTTGTCATAAAGTTTAATTTTAATAACTAATTATGGCAATGTTAACATTGGCTCAGCAAGCTTTCTCGACAACAATACTTTTTTTAAAAAAAAATTGTAAATTATCCATGGTGTTTAAAATAAATTATTGGATTCCAAACACTCAATTTTTCCATTTCTAAGTTTTGTCCTGTAGGTTTAAATTTTATTATAATTTTTTAAAGAAATTTTTTATATTAGATTTTTATAATTTTTTTCTAGTTTCAAGCAATAATATAGTAATTTTTGTCATAGTTCAAAATTATTTTTTTTCTCCATACAAATCACAAATTACTTGTGTGCATTAAATAAAAATATTATATTAAATTATTGAAATTAGGTACAAAATTTGTAACATTTTATAAATTTTATTATTAAAAAAGTAAAAAAATATAAATATTTATTTTTTAAAAAGATGATAATCTAAATTATAACATAGAAAATTTAATATTTAAAATAAAATTAAATAATTTGATATTATTCTCAATTATGGTTTTTTTTTTTTTTTGAAAATAAAGTAGAGCATTACAAAATACTAGTAAAACGCCAAAGAAGAAGTTTCATATAACTGTAAACCCTCCTTCCTACCAAAAGCTAGCTTAGTGATACTATCAGCTTCTATGTTTTCATCTCTAGGAACATATTCAATTAACCAAACTTCCTTATTAACGCAGAATTTGATCTCTTCGATAAGGATTCCTTGAAATTCTCAATGACTTCCATATTTTTTGTTTGCATAGTGTCATACCATCGAGTATGCCCCACAATTCAGCTTCAAAAACAAAACATTTCCCCAATTGTAATTGTAGCCAAGTGTCTAATCTCCATTATGATATCTCAATACGCCACCTGTCTCAGCGCAACCTATGTTGGTTTTAACAACTCCATCAGATCTTATGCGGATCCATGTTTTTGTTTCCACCATCTTCGCTCTTAAGGTAGGTCTCACAGCAATGCCTCCCCTGTAAGCTGTAATGCATTGATTTGCCCAACTGTGTGAAACTTTGACAATCTCTTTTACACTCTACGGGACCCCATTAAAGGTGCAAATATCCCTATTCTTCCATATCTTTCAAACAACTAGGCCAAAGAAACATGACCAATCAACATTCCTTCAAACTATGTTGAGCCTATTTTCCAAGTTAGACTCAATCCAATCTTGCAAATTACCTGAAAAGAAAAAGGTTAGTTTGTGGGGAGGGATCATTCGGTTTCATACCTTCTTCGTTGTATCACAATCCCTTAAAACATGTAATACGTCCATTGTTTCATGGCCACAAATTAGACATCTTTCGTCACTACCCACACCACGCCTTAGCTGTTCAACTTGAGTAAGCAATCTCAGTTTGAGAGTCAGCCAAAGAAAAAATTGCACCCTTTAAGGTCCCTTAATCTTCCATAAAAAATTCCAAGCTTCTTCCCTAGGACTCCATAAACTTTCCTTAATCTTATGATAAGCACTCTTAATAGAGAAACACCTTGAAGAGGTTCCTGACCAAGCAATTTTGTCAAGCCTTACTGTAGGATCTGGAGGAAGAATGTTAGTAATTCATCTAGTTAAATATTTGAAATGCCAAACTCGAAAAAAAGTTCCAGATTCCATGTTTTTTCATTTGTAATCATATCCCTTAAACAACAATATGTGGCAATGTTAGCATTTTCTGGGATAAGGTTAATCAGTGGGTTGATCTCTGGAATCCAACTATCCCTCCAACACATAATGGAATTCCCATCTCCAACTTACCAGTAAATGTTTCTCTAAGGAAAGGCCAAACTTTAGATAGAGCTCTCTAGAGAAATGAGCAATTACTATGAACGATATTGAGGGGAATGACATCCTTAATTCCATACTTCACACATAGCACACAAACCCACAAAGCCTCAAAACTCGACAGATTCAACTGTCAAAACCCAAACCCTCCATAAGTCTTTAGCTGACACACTGAGTTCCAACTAACAAGTTCCATATTTTTGTTCCCTTCAATTGAGCTCCATATGAATTAACAAACAATGCTCTCAATTTCGTCACATATACCTTGCAGTGTTCTCAAGGACTGCATGAAATAACTGGGTATTGTAAGAAGGATCGATTGAGCTAAAGTAACTCTGCCCACTAGAGACAATTGCCTCACATCCCACCTTTGTAACCTAGATTTAAAATTTTCCACCATGAACTTCAAAGAGCTATTGGTAACACTTTCATGAAAGAGAGGAACTCCCAAGTATGAACCTAAATTATGGACCTTGTGATACCCAAGCATGTCACATAGACACATTACTAAATCATCATCCACTCCTTTGGAAAAAAAATATTCCTTTTGTGAGCGTTCACTCGGTGCTCAGAAAAGCCACAAAAGCTATCGTCATTGATCAATGTGGCTTGGTGTTCATCTACTTTTCCAAAGATAAAAAGAGCATCAGCAAAAAACAAATGAGAAAGTGACGGGCTTGACCTAGATAATCGAATAGGAGACTAGCTACCACAGTTTATAAAAGAATTAATACTCTGACTCAATCATTCCATGCAGAGAACAAAAGGATAAGGAGACAGAGGACATCCTTGTAGGATACCTCTTACTGGACTAAACTTCTGAGTTAGCACCACATTCCAGAGGATCTGCATAGTAAATCTTGTGATGGCAGACATAATTACATTCCTAAGGAAATCTAGAATGGAAGCTGCTTGGAAAGAGGCATAAATGAATTTCCAACTAACCCTGTCATAAGCTTTCTCCAAATCAATCTTAATAGCCATCCATTTTTTTGTGTTTGCTTTACATTGAGTGGATAACTTCTTGAGCCACTATGATGTTGTCAATGATGTTCCTTCCAACAATAAAGCTAGCCTATTCTAGTCTAATAATTCTGAGAAAGACCACCTTAAATCTATTCGCAATAATCTTCATGAACAATTTGTAAAGAATTGAACAAAGACTTATTGGACGAAATTGAGTAAAGCTTTCAGGGTTATGAACCTTAGGGAAAAACAAGCAAAGTATTATTAAGCTCTCTATCAATGACCTGCCCATTAAAAGTTTTATTTACCCAATCACAAATTGCACTACCAATTAGATCCCATTGACTTAGAAAAAAGAGTGCGTGATATCCATCATTCCAGGCACTTTCAATGGAGCCATGTCAGATGGCCTTTATCTTTTCATTTAAAACTTCTTTTCTAAGGAACACCTCATCATTCTAATCAAGTTTAGGGAAACAATTAGCAGGTAAAGTTTTCATAGAATTGAAAACTTACCATATGATTTCTGAAAAAACATGGTTACCTTAGGCTGGAGCCTCTTATCCTCAAAAATCCAATCACCTTCCCTGTAACAACCCAATTTCGGTGAGATTGAAATAGTGGTTTCGAGACCACAAATTTGATCTGAAAATATAATTTATTTTTTATGTTATTATATGGTCCATATTATGTTAGAAATGTCATGTGAAAATTCTGATAAGAAAATTTTACTGATTTTGTGCTTAATTACGAGAAAGACTAAATTACATAAAAGGAAAAAGTTGAATTCTAGTAGCTATAAGGAGTAAATAGCTATGGAATTTAAAATTTGAGGTCTTTATTTGGTAATTAGACCATTAAGAAAGTATGTAGATATTTTGGTGACTCATCCATGGAAATTTAGAAAAAGGGCAATGACTAAATTAGAAATAGAGATAATTAAATTAATTAAAAAATGATAAAGGAAAATATCATCTTATTTTCTAATCATCTTTCCCAAAATATTCATGGAAACCCTAGGAGAGAGAGAAGAAACTTTCATGTCTTAATTGGGTAAGTTTTTTTGTCCCATTTTTAGTAATTTTTATATTTTTGAAACCGGGATAGTTTAATCTATCTATTTGGGGGATTAATTTGAAAAGTTATCAAAGTATGGAAAATGGGTCATGGATTTATATGCTGAAAATTAGAAATTAATAGTAGAAAATAAAAGGTTGTTAATAGATAAACAACTTTTACAAAGTGATTTTTGATGAAAACATGATTTATGGACTAAAATGCAAAGTTGTGAAGTTGAAGAAAAATGCTGAATTTTTATGAATACTTGTGCTGTAAATTTTGTAATGGGATTTTGGTTAAGCTTGGAACAGGGAGTAAATTGCACAAGTTTCATTTTCCAAGCCTAGGGACAAAATTGGAATTTATGAAAAGTTAGGGGCAAAATGGTAATTTGCCTAGGGCCAAAATTGAGTCCAAATGAGTTTGAAATATGAGAAATTAATGATTAGAATTATTTATATAGATCCGGACAACATAAATTCGAGGTTAGATCGAGGAAAGGAAAAGGTTACGGATTAGTAAATTATTTATGTGAACAAGTGTCGAGGTAAGTTCGTGTAACTTAATCGAGCATGTAAATATGTTTAATTTAATGTTATGTTTGTATGGAATGTGGCTTATATTGATGAACATTATTTGAATGCTATAATGAAAAATTTAATACAAGCTTGAAATGGTGAAAAAGGGGTTAAGTCCCAATTGAATATTAAATTCTGATGAATATACCAGCTTTCCCAAAATGGATGAGGTCCTGCATTTGTTGTTAACGGATTTAGCTTGGAAAAGTAATCCTATTGACCTCATTATAGAAAGGATTTAGCCCAAACGAGTATCCTGATATAATTCCTTTTGAGTATACGTTACGATTAGGGTTTAGCCTAGACTGGCAATCTTAATTGAGCTCTTTTAAGCATACGCTATATAAAGGATTTAGCCTAGACCGGTAATCCTGTTATACGATGTGGCTTGAGAGTGTTTTCCCTTGATTAAGTGCCCTAATGGGTACTCTTGAAAAAGAATTAATGGGTTATTAAATCGTACACCTTGAGTGTACCACCTGAGCATCCATCGAAATTTCAATAATTCAATAGACACAGCTCTTGACATGGTATGAGAAATGTGAGATGAAATGATAATGGCATGAAAGAATATTGCATGATGAGCTCATTTATCCTTACTTGATGTATATGTAAAGTTTGTGACTAACATGTTTGATTGGGTGCATGTGTTTAAGCAATTTTGCCAAATGAATGAAAAACATGATATTGTATGCTTAGATTTAATAAATGGGATTGGTAAGTTTAGTTTCCGTTATATGAACTTACTAAGCATATAATGCTTATTCCGTTTTATTTTCCCCTGTTTTATAATGCTCGGAGGTTCGCGAAGGTTGGAGATCATTAGAGCATCGTCACATTGTCTACTAGCTATTTTGGGTACATATAGTAAAAATCATTTTGGTATAATGGCATGTATAGGACAAATTGGCCTTTAGTGGCTTGATGCTTGATAACAATGTTTGCAATCTAGCCATTGGAATGACTAGTGGTGGTTGTTTTGATATGCATGAAATGTCATGCAATGGTACCTATATATATGCGTTAAGTAGTTGATCAAATCATGTTTAACACATGGATTGAATCAAGGTAAGATTGTAAACATGTATGCATGCAATGATATGCCATGTTGAATGATAAAAATTGTCTAATTTGAATGCTTGAAATGGTTGGAATGTGTTTGTTATGTTTTAGTGCAGGAAAATGATAAATTTGGGTGACAAATGAGGCTAGGAAATGATTTTATTTTGTCCACCCGGGCAGACACACGGGCGTGTGTCTAAACCGTGTGTGACACGCGGTTGGGTACATAGGTATGTAATTAGGCCGTGCGTCCCCTGCACATTAATTTTGAGAAACATAATGCTCAGAATTGAACACACGGGCAGAGACACGAGTGTGTGTCTCAGCCGTGTGAGGCACACAGCCTAGAACACGGACGTGTTTCTTGGCCGTGTGAATCCTGCACCTATTTTTCAAAAATTCGAATTAACCACACGGCTTAGCACACATGCATGTGACATCAATTTGTTCATGAGTTTTAAGTCAGAGAGTTACACTGGTTAGAGACACGGGTTAGAGACATGGGCGTGTGAATCCACACGGCCTGACCACACGGGCGTGTCCCATACCACACGGGCGTGTGACTCTTAATAATGAGAAAAATTTTGGGATTTTACGAAAAATTCCCTGAGATTCCGATTTGGTCCCGAATAGATTCTAATGCATGTTTTGGGCATCGAGGGCCCTACTAAGGGACATTACGACTAATCTCGGAAAATGAAAAGTGTTTGACTCGATTTATTTGAAAGTGTTCTGTAAACTTCAGTAATGCCTCAAAACCATATTCCGGTGACGAATACGGGTTAGGGGTGCTACACTCCTCATTTTTTAAAGCAAAAATTTTGTTATGATTTCTTATTTGAATTATGCAGGAGTGAAAAAAATTAGTGTTTCGATCTCCAAATTGCAACTAATCACACCTAGCTTTTTTCTTCCAAAAAAGCTCTTCAAAATGGAGAATACATTCTAATTCCTCCCTTTTCTGATTTTTCGTATTGCTTAAATGTATAGAGTCATAATTTTCTAAAGCTCTTTGAGCATTAGATAATATATGCATCAAATTCTGCTTGTGCATCCCAATATAACCATACACAGAATGATTCCCAATCTTTAATGTCATTAGTAAAGAAATTTAAAGAATCGGCCATGTTACCTTTAAAGCACCATTTCTCCTTAACAAAGGCCGAAAGTTTAGGATGTTCAACCCAACCAGCGAGGAACCTAAAAGGGCGGCCTTTAGGCAAAGTAACATTAGGCTTAAGAGAAAGCAATAGAGGTCTATGGTCCGACTTAATTCTCGGCAAATGAGTGATGAAGTAGTTCGAGAATGAACACAACCAAACATCGTTACCAATTACCCTATTGAGTCTTTCAAAAAGTCTACCTTGCTGCCAAGTAAAAGGGTGGCGCCTAAACCCTATATCCTGCAAATTAGACATCTCAAGAAAATCATAAAAAGAGGACAACCTTTCCCAACTGTATGCCCTCCTTTTTTATCACTAGAAGAAAGCAAAGCATTAAAATTGCCAACAGCTAACCAAGGGGTGTTACCTGTCAAAATAACAGTTGATAGATCTTTCCAAGCTTCCTCATTTTTTGTCTATATGGGCTTTCATACACAAAAACAATGTGAACAGGCAAAACAAAATTAATCTTAAGAACACGAATACAAATGGATTGGGGATTACTGCAAATGATTTCAACAAAAATCGAGTCTTTCCAACCAACCCAAATGCCACCAAAGAATCCAATAGCCTTCACCCCGTGAGAAAACTGAAAACCCAAACTAGAAATAATTTTATCAGCTTTGAAATCGCTTACCCTCGTCTCCAACAAACTTATAACATTAGGATTATGCTCTCTATTTTATTCACGAAAAATTCTAGGAAATTTCGGACTAGCACAACCCTGGCAATTCTAAGAAAAAACTATCAAATTTATAAATAAAATAGATGAGAAAAGAAACTAGATTGTATCTGAGAGCCCTAAAACTTTAGTTTTTGCATTTCTTTCGAAGAGTCTGATCCTTTGTTATTTTCCATGTCAATGTGGGTGTTAATTAACTCAACCAAGGAACTCATAGAGTCAGACAACGGAACATGAGTAGTACAAGTCAATTTAAAACTATCTTAATGGCTTTGAATGGTCTGATTAAGCTTTCTATCATTTCAACTTATTCCTCTTTTGTCACTTGAACCCCGTGCTTTAAGAATAAACACTACCTTTCTAACCCCATCATCTCCTCCGATCCCTAGAACTTGACCTTTCTTAAAATTAAAATCTTCCTTAAAAACTACGGCCGAGTACTTCCCAGGATCTAAAACAATTCCATCTAAAACCACTACCGTTTATTCTGATTCTTCAAATATGGGATTGAAATGAGTAATCGTCATGTTCGTGTTATTTCAATAATTGGAAAACTTTGAAGGGCCACTAAGTGAATTTTCCAATTTTTTATCAACCCTCAAATTGGCCACTCCCAATTTGGATACATTATGCTGCGAATGTGGCCCAGAAAGAAAACCAACAGTCTTTTCAGCTGGGTTCTTAGTCGAAGGTAACCCAGCAGAGGAAGGCCCAGCCGCAAATTTACTTGGCCTATTATCTTTGGTCTGCCACTTGGCTAACGTCTAAGCCACTTACCCAACAGACCTCAAACCCAGATCCATTTCTTCTTGAGTTTTCGGTCCAAACCCGTTGACCCATTTAAACCGATTCTTCCCCAATTTTGACTTGCGACCTGCACCATTTGTGAGAGAACCAGGGCCTCTTCCAACCTTGTTATGGCCCATATTTCCTTTATTTTCCTAAAATCCCTTTTAGGCCTGGAGCTCGCTTCAAAAATACCATTACCCAAATAACTATTTGAGTCCTCCAAATTACCAACTGTACCATTCTTAAAACCTTCCTTGCTTTTCCCCGAAATTCGCAGAGTCATTTTTCCATTATCTTTTAATTTTTCACTTACACCCACCGAAATCCTCTCATCCCTTTCGTCTTTCCTTAATTCCAGATTCTCTAATCCCTTCAATGCCGTAAATCTTGATCCCAAAAATTCATTTTTTGTATCTCCCTCCTTCTGATTTCACAGATCCTTCAGTCGTTGTCGAGATTTTCGCTCCACCACCATCCACGGCCCGAACGTCGGTCCCTCACCCCCAGTCATCGATTTCGGTAACTCTGAATTACCACTTATTTTCCCGGTCTCATTTCCTTTATCAGACACTGGTGATGGACACAACTCTTTTAGATGTCCATATTTTCCACACGAAAAGCAAATGGAAGGCAGAGCCGCATATTCAACCCGTTGTAGTTCTCTATTTACCAGCACTTGAGAAACCAAGGGTTTGTCAAGATCAACGAAGACGACCATTCTCGCAAATCGACCCCTAGTTTTGCTATCTGTATTGAAGTCAAGTTTGACCACTTTATCCACCAACCCTCTAATTGTTTCCAAAATTCTTTTTTATGCATAAATCTCGGGAAGCCCGACAACTTGATCCACGCCAACACCATACTCGGGTAAGGCTTCTTGGGATTAAAGGATTTTGTCCAATGCTGAATAATGAGGACTTGGCCATATATGATCCATGGTCCTTGCTAAAGGGTGACACACTGAAGTTTGGCCAGGTAGTGACCATTCTCAATATCCATCAGATGGAATGGTTTTGATGGGCACCATAAACTACTGATTCAATTATACAAGGCGACATAACCAATATTTCGGCCTAACAGCTTCAAAACCACCATTGTTCCATATCCTTGAGCAAGATCTGTTGTATGCGATCCGAAAACTCTATATCCGGAATACCATTGACAATAGTTTTTTTTAACATCGCCTTCTAGGAATTCAAAATCTTCAGTGCATTCAACTTCAGATGATCGATATCCTTCTTCTTATTCCGAAACCCCTTTCCCAATTAACATCTATTTCCAAGAAACATTTGGTTGCGAGTCCAAATCCACAACCATCTCAACATCCGCAGCACCATCCCTCTCTTTAAATCTCACTTTTTTGGTTTCCTGGTCCAAAGAAGAAGCCATATAATGAAATTAAGCGTTGACACCCATAAACATTTATTAAGACAATGAAATTGTTCACCCAAAGTTAACAATTAGTAAGTGTTGACACCAAGCAAAATCAATGGGAATGTTTAAATTTAAAATTAATGTTATATTTTGTAAATTTTTTACTCCACAGAATAGTCATAAGGAACACGTGTATATAATTATTCAAACGGAAATTTAGTGTTTGATTAAGTTAATTTTAAGCATTTAAATGCAAAATTATATTACTATTCAATTTTCAAGTAATATGTAAATATGGTAATTTATTAGTGTGACAAATAACAACATTTAAATTAAGTCACATTAGATTATTTTTTAAAATTGTAACTTTATATTACTTTTATATCTATATAATTTTTTACAAAAATAATTTTGTTATAAAATAATATCAAAAACAATTCAAACATGAAATTGAGAAAAAAAATCATAAATATTTATGAATTTGGAGGAGATGCCAAGAAAGAGTTAAATAGATATTTAGCCCTTTTTCATTTATTTACTATAATACATATTTGGTTCTAAAAAAACAAAACGAAGTACTCTACTTTATTGTTTGTAAAGGCTTAAATATAAATTTGAAAACAAATTAATTTATATGTATTTATACATATTTAAATAAATAAACTTTTTGTGCCTGAGCAAAAACTATTTTTCTATAAAATAAAATAAATTTTGAGTTTAATTTTTTAGTCAAAATTTAGAAATAAACTATTTTGGATGGTTTGAAGATACAAGTGGCATGCATGTCAACCCACTCTAGTTTCTGTTATGCCATTCTAAAATTGTAAACCCATAATTTTTGGCATAGTCAACAATCAAAAGCAAGAGTCAAACTCACTAGGACATGGTGAGAATCGAAAGCTAGAGTCAAACTCATTACTGATTTTTGTCAAACTAGAAATCAAACAAGTTGGCTGTGGTCAAAGCAGGAACCTAGAATTTTTGTTGGAACTAAGAAAACAGAACAAGTAAATTCGACAAAGACTTGAGCTTTATGTGATAGCCCGATTTTGACCCTAATCGGGATGGTGGTTTCGGAACCATGAATCTGAGTCAGAAAAATATTTAAATATTATTTTCTATGCTTAGAATGTATGAATTTGCTTGTGTTAAAGTTTTGTTTAAAAATTTTATCGTTTAGATGTCGATTTGATGAGAAGGGTTTAATCGCGTAAAAATGAAAAGTGATTGGTAAATTATTAAAGTGTCAAAATTGTTTTGTTCTTTAAACATGGGGTCTTTATGTTGCAATTTGACATGAATAATAGTGATGGACGGTTTTAATGCTTATATTATAAGGTTTTATATTTTGTTAATAAAGTTAATTTAGTAAAATGTTTAATAACATATATTAAATAAAACATAAAATAAAAAGTTATCATGCATTATTTTGTTCATCAAAGCCGAAACTAGCAAAAAGAAAAGGGAAAGAAAGACCAAGCATATTTGGCCATTGTTGAGTCAAAATTCAAGGTATGTTTGAGCTCGGTTTTTGATAATTTTTATGTTTTTGAGATCGTTGCTTCGAATACTCTAAGACCCATGTTTGAATTTGTGAATTTGATGATATATTCATGAGTTGCCATTGTTGATAGCTTGGTAGATTTTGTGTTTGACGATAGAAAATAAAAGCTATGTGCTAGATTAACAAATTTTGTAATAGAAGTTTTGATGAAATTGAGTATTTAGGGTTAAATTGTAAAAATATTAAATTGGGGGGCTAGATTGTGAAATTTGTGAAATGTGGGGGTTGTATAAGCATGGTGAATATTCGGCTCTAGCATTGTATGAGCAAATTTTGCATGTTTTGTATTTTCTGCAAGTTGAATTAAATTGTAAAAGTGTAAAATGCCAATGGTAAAATGATAATTTGCCCATTTATGTGTTTAGGGATTAAATTGAATGAAATCGTATTTGAATGAGCTCAATTTGAAATGTATATATCAAGAAACAAAAAGATCGAACTTGGATCGGGGGAAAGAAAAAATTGTCGAATAGTCGAAATATACTGTCCGTCGATATATGAAGTAAGTTATTAAGCAAATAATTGTTGTTGATTTAATTAAATACAATATATATATATATATATATATATATATATGTGCCGAATTGAAATGTATAAATGCTGGTGTTGTCGAATGTAAATAGAAATGGGTAAGTATAAATTGATGTATATTGAGTAATTGCGAGTACAAATAGTTATGGAAGTGAAATTTGCACTAAGTGTACGAGCTTGACTATTGAGCACTAAGTAGAGGTGTGCATGGGCCGGGCTACCCGGCCCGACCCGAAGGCCCGCCCGAAAAATGGGAGGGTTCGGGTAAAATTATAGGCCCGAAATATGGGTTTGGGCAAAAAAAAGAGGCCCGTTTAGAAAATGGGCGAAGCTCGGGTAAACCTTTCTTGGCCCGGGACCGGCCCGAATTATATACTAAATATATATTTATTTTTAATTATATTTATATTTTATTTTTAATTTTAATATAACCACTTTTTATTATATTTTTAATTTATGTATTGTTTTAAGAATTGTTCGTCTCATTTTTTATTTATTTCTTATTTTAATATTTGTTTTTATGTTTTTAAATGTATTTGATTTATTATATTTTAATTTTTTATTTAATGAAATAAGCTAAAAAAAATTAATATGGGCCGGGCTGGGCTCGGGCTTAACAATTTTATTTCGGGCCGGGTTTGGACAAAATTTTAGGCCCATATTTTGGGTCGAGCCGGGCCCGGACCTAGAAAACGGGCCTAAAATTTTGTCTGGGCCCAGCCCGAACCTGGCCTGGCCCAGCCCATGTACACCTCTAGCACTAAGTGTGCAAGCTTAATTATCGAACACTAAGTGTGCGAACTCAATATATATTTTCGAATAATTATTAGCACTAAGTGTGCGATTTTATAGAGATGTTGGGAATAGTCGAATGAGTTAATGTTTCGAATTTCTTGGGATGTAACTAGGATATATATATACGAGTTTGAATTTGTGCAGGTGAGTATCGAACCTATATGGTGGATATTATTGAGCTTAAATATGTGTAGTTAACAGTAGTAAAGATGAATTGCATGGTATATGTTCGATTCAAATGAATGAAAGGATACATTGATATATTTAAAATACCATGTTAATGTATAAGAAATGCTAAGGGAAATTCGACCATTTGTGAGCAGGTAACAGTATATGTGTTAAATAGCTTTGTAAATGAATCTAATGATAATTTGAACAAGTTGGCATTGGTACTGGATGATAGATGGTGTTGTGTATTGAAAATTTTGTAGGAACAGGTGGTCATAGCATAAATTCGGTTAACTAAAATTTTCTTTACTATCAATGTCATTTGATTATTTATTTTGCTTATGACTTACTAACCTGTGAAAGCTTACTTTGTGTGTTTATGCTTGCTCTTTATGATTTAGATTTTTGGAGACTGTTACGTGCTCGGGGATCGTCAGTGAAGCTCATCACACTATCATCTTTATTTTGGTACTTTTGAAAATTTAAGTTTAAACTTATGGCATGTATAGACTAGTATGTTTTAATTTGAATTTGAGTTATGTGTTTAATCTGCCATGCGAAAATGGCCAAATTGATTTATAAGTTGATGTTATTTTGAGCCATGTTTTGAGTGTGCTATGTTTAAATAAAGGTTGGTGATTTTGTTTGTGGTTTGAACATGTTGTGAAAGTTAAATGCTCGTCATGGATTCATGGAATATTTATGTTAAGTTTGATGTTAATAACTTGAGATGTGGTTGAGTAAATTAGTGAAAATGCAAAATTTGTTATAGTATAGATGGTGAATTTGTTTATGTGATATAATCTTCTGCTTTTGATTAAATCATAGATGCATTTAGTTCTTAATGATTCGGCCTTGGTACAAGTGTATTTAAGAAAATTTAGGTAATGAAATTTGATCATTTGGTATTCGGCAATTGGGATTAATATGAGGTATGAAATTTGGTTACCATATAGTTTCGGTTATATGTGAGTTTTCATATGTGCTATATGGATGATTTAGTTGTAAATAGACATATTAGTAACATGAATGGTTTCAGCCTTGTTTTATAAAACAAAGTGCATGTTATAAGTTTTCTGGTAATAACGATTTCATTAGATTGTTAGGTTCGACTAAAGTGTGATAAATTAGATTTAAGTATGTTCGTGTATGCCTAAAGTTAAAGTTTCAAAACTTGACCAAATGAACAGTGTTTAAAGGTTTTTTTTTTTTTATATATATGTGTCATGATTGTTTATGGCAATTGAAATTGCAATGATTTTATGTACTTTGTATGTGTATTTTCTTATGATCCATATTAGAAAAAAAAATTTGATAAAATCTTTTATGATGTTGTTGTGTTTGTTTAGTGATACATGGTAACCCCTCCGGCGACAAATACGGGTTAAGGGTGTCACACTTTAAGCTTCAAAGTCTTGCTAAACAATCAAGCAAAAATCAGTCAAAAAACTTGAATAAAAATGCTTGAGTAAAATATCAAAATGAAGAAGAAATATCTGAAAGATTTCATTAACCTCACAAAGAAGGCACAATGCCATTACATATACCAAGCTTCAACTGGTCAAAATGAGACATAGTCACCTAAACATTTACCTAACTCCACTAATAACCTAGTAACTTGATAAACATAACTTACACACTTGGTAAAGCTGATTTATTAGCTCAAACAACACCAAATTACGTCAAGTACTTTAACAACTTAGTTCAAATATAACTAAGTTACAAAACATCAATTGAAGTAACAAAACAAAACAAAAGAGCAACATGAGCTTTAGCTGCAACTGCATGGCTCAGACAGCTTCTGTGCTTCTTGGTCTGCATGGTAGCTAACTTCAACACTCTTTGGCTTGCATGTTGCAAACTCCCATTTTGGTTCTCAAATCCTTGAACCTTGACACACAAAGAGGCTTTGTTAAGATGTCAGCTAGCTGATCTTCAGAACTGCAATGAATCAGTTTAACTTCTTGAGATTGGTCCATTTCCCTAACAAAATAAAGCTTTATCTTGAAATGTTTTGTTCTCCCATGGAACACTGGATTCTTTGTAATTGCAAGAGCAAATTGGTTATCACATCTGATCTCTGTTGCTTCCCTTTGGTGTAGATTCAAGTCTGCCATGATTTTTCTTAACTAAATTACTTAGTTAATAGCTTCTGCAGCTGCCACATACTCTGCCTCAGTTGTTGATTGAGCAACAACAGTTTGCTTCTTTGAACTCTAACAAAAAATGGCCAAACCAAGGGTAAATAGATACCCTGAAGTGCTTTTCATAACATCCAAGAAACCAGCCTAATCACTATTAGCAAAACCAAGGAGGTTCATGCTGTCAACCTCGGTGAACATCACTTCAAAGTTCAAAGTACCTTTGATGTATCTGAGGACTCTTTTACTAGCTTGAAAATAGCTCACATTACAACAATGCATGAATCTTGATAGCAGACTTACAACAAATATTATGTCAGGCCTTGTGGCTATCCAATTAGGCTTTTACAGGTTGATTTAGCTACCTTCTCGAAATCACCTTGGCTAGTTAGCTTTTCTCTAATAGCAACTGGTGTGCCGGTTGCTTTGCAATTTTTCATGGGGAATCTGTTTAGAATTTTCAAGGCAAAAGCCTTTTGACTTAAGAAGATCCCTTATTGAGCCTGAGATACTTTCATACCTAGGAAATAAGTTATTTCTTCTAAATCAAACATCTCAAACATGCTGTCTATTTTGCCTTTAAAATCTATCAGCATGTCATGATTTCCTCCTGTCACTAGCAAGTCATCCACATAAAAGGAGACTATAAGCTGTGTTTCATCACCCTCTTTCTTCATATACAATGTTGGTTCATTGATGCTTCTTTTGAACCCCAAGCTTGCTAGGTAGGTTTCAATTCTATCATACCAGGCTCTTGGTGCCTGTTTCAAGCCATACAAGGCTTTTCTCAGTTTATACACTTTATCTTCTTTACAGCTACTTTGAAACCTTCAAGCTGTTCAACATAGATCTCATTATCAAGAAAACCATTGAGAATGGAAGATTTTACATCAAGTTGATATATTTTTCATTGCTTCTGTGTAGCCAAAACAACTAGTATCCTGATTGTATCAAGTCTAGCCACTGGTGCAAATGTTTCAAAGTAGTCAATGCCATACTTCTGACTAAATCCTTTCACTACTAACCTTGCCTTCAGCTTGTTTAAGGTTCTATTAGCATTGTGCTTGGCTCGAAACGCCCATTTTAATCCTATGAATTTCCTATTAGCTGGCCCTGCAACTAACTCCTAGGTTTGATTTTTGTCAATCATGCACATTTCATCGAGCATGGCCTGTTTCCATCCTTGTTGAGCTTCAGCTTCTTCAAAACAAGTTGGTTTGAAAGTAGCCATATCTGCTCTTTCATATATCTTAGTCAGTGGTTTGGTTCCCCTAACTGGTTCATGGTCAATCTCCATTTTAGGACAATTTTGATTAACTTTATTATGCTCTATCACTAAGTCTTCAGTAGTACATTTTGGTTTATTTTTATCTCAGTTCCAGCTCGATCTCTCATCAAGCACTACATCTCTGCTCACAAAGACTCTGTTGGATGTAGGATCTAAAATCTTATAGCCCTTCTTGATACTATTGTAGCCCATTAATATGCCAGACTAAGCCTTCTTTGCCAGTTTGTCCTCTTGACTGCAGGAATATGTGCATAGCAAATGCAGCCAAAGATCTTCAGGTGAGCATCTGATGGCTTGAACCCAAACCAGGCCTCAAATTGAGTTTTTTTTGAAACAAAGCCTTGGTTGGTAGCCTGTTTTGAAGGTAAACTACAGTGTTAACTACCTCAGCCCAAAAGACCTTAGGCAAATTTCTCTCAAACATTAAACATCCGGCCATATCCATTAAAGTTCGATTCTTCCTCTCACTAACACTATTTTGCTGAGGTGTATAGGTGTTTGTGAGCTGGTGTTTGATGCCTAATTCATCACAAAAGCCTTGAAACATTGCTAAAGTGTACTTTGTGCCATTGTCTGACCTTAGTGTCTTGAGCTTGCAACCTGATTCTGTTTCTGTTACAGCCTTGAATTTCCAAAACACTGAGGCTACTTCTGACTTGTGCTTTAGGAAGTAAACCCAGCAGAACCTTGAGTAATCATTAATAAAGACGATGAAATACCTATTACTATTCAAAGACTGTGTCTTCATAGGGCCACACACATCAATATGGACTAACTGTAGCTTTTCAGAGGCTCTCCAGGCCTTGTTCAAAGGAAATGGAAATTGATGTGATAAGATCATACATGTAAACTAAACTCTTATCTCGATAAAGGCAAGCGCACCTATCAAACAGTAGTATAGCTTATGGCAAGACCGAGATGTCGAACCCACAGTGACTAAAAGTACTAGTATTAACTTTCTTTTTATTATCAAGCCTAAAAATAAATGAGATTTGTTTAAACTAAAAATTAACTAAACTATGAACGCGACAGAGAGTAAATTGGGGAAATTGCTTTTGGAAAACTGATTAATTAAGACAATACCCAAGGAAGAATCCACCTAAACTTCACTTGTTATTTGACTCTGAACTAGATGATTAATTCACTTAACTTGATCCGTAGAAATCCCTAATTTATGTTAATATCACTTTCAAGACTAAAAACAACTAACCCTAGGTTGATTAATTGAAAATTCTTTCTAATTAAAACCCCTAGTGTTGCATTAACTCGATCTATGGATTTCCCTATTAGATTTGACTCTAATCCGGCAGATTTTCGTTGTCCTATGTCTAGGATTGCAATCAACTCCGCTGAATTGTGTTGGATCTACTCTTAGATAGGGACTTTTGCTCCACTAAATAAGAACATTCAACTTGAATTAATATCCTGAAATATTAAAACAAGAATTAATGACATAATTAAGCACAAATCAAAAATTTATCATATAATTCAAAAAATAATAACAAGATCCGTCTTAAGTTTCATCCCCCTATGGTATTTAGGGGATTTAGTTCATGTTTATAAAAGAAAACATCTCAAAATAGGGAAAACAACAAAACATAAAGAACCCAAAAATTTCGAGAGAAATTGAAAGGAGATCTTCAGTCTTAATGTAAATCCTTTTTTCTGAGATGAATCGATCAGTGTTCCTCGAGTAATTCCTTGCTTTCTACTCTATGTATCCTTAGGTTCCTCCCCTTGGGTGTTTTTATAGACTTTTGAATGCCCAGAATACCCAAAAATTAACTTTTTCAGTGTGAAACTGAAACAAGAGTCGACAGGGACACGCCTGTGTGAGGTTGCTCAGGCCGTGTGCACTTCTGTGTGTCACACACGGGCATGTGGTTTACCTGTGTGAAGATGTCTAGGCTGTGTTGAAGGTTGATTTCGGTCCATTTTGTCTATTTTTTACCCGTTTCTTCCTCTTTTCGCTTCTTTATGCTCACCTAAGTATAAAACATGAAATTAAAGGATTAGGAGCATCAAGTTCCATAAATCTAATGATAAATCATCCATAAATGTGCCAAGCATGAGACAAAAATATGTATATATTATGGTTTATCAGAAATTTAGCTTGCTTTCGTAGCTAACACACTTCACAAACATCCTCCCTCTCAATTAATTTTATGAAGCTTTCAACCAGATCCCTTTTGGTCAACTGAATTAGAGACTTGTAGTTGGCATAGCCTAACCTTTTGTGCTACAGCTTGGATTCATTTGAAACAGTTGTGTATGCACAAACTGAGTTGTTGCTCTAATCAACAATAAAGTTTCTGTTAGTCATGGCTACTAACATGAGCTTGGATCCATTTGGATCACTTATCAGACACTTTTTGTCTTTAAACACCACTGAGTATCCCTTTTCAAGTAACTGAGCAATACTAAGCAGATTTCTATCAATTTCAGGCACTAACAGGACACAAGAGACTAGTTTGGTACCTGTAGAAATGTCAATCAGCACATTTCCTTTGCCTTCAGCTTTAATGTAGTGTCTATTGCCCACTTTCACTCTTGTGTTGAAAGATCTTTCGATACTCTTAAAAATAGTATCATCTGGTGTCATGTGGTTTGTGCAACCACTATTAATCAGCCACCCTTTTGTGATTTTTCTTCTGATAGCTGAGCAGGAGACAGCAAAGACTTGTTCTTTTTCGTCACAACCTTCTTCTGCCACTTAAGCTTCAGCTCTAGATTGTTGAGGTTGGTTTTGCTTCAGCTTGCCTTTGTTTCTGCAAACCTTCTCAACATGGCCCATCTATTTGCAAATTTTGCACTGCACATCAAGCCTGAACTGGCAATTTGCTTCTGGATGGCTAAGCCTTCTACAATGTGGGCAAGGTGGATATCTTCTTCTTGCTCCATATCTTCTAGGCTTGTCTAACCAAGTCTTCTTCCTTTTGCAGCCAGAGGAGCTCGAAGTTGGTCTGCTCTTGGCTTGGAATGCACCTTCTTAATACTCTTCTTGTCTGCTAGCTCTCTTTTGTTCCTGAGCATAAAGAGTATTGATTAGCTCAGTCAAAGAGATGCTTGACAGATCTCTTGAGTCTTCAAGGGAGGAGATTTTGGCTTCATATCTTTCAGGTAAGGTTGAGATAACCTTTTCCACTATTCTTGCTTCACTGAACTGGTCTCCAAGCAATTTGATGTTGTTCACAATGCCATGATCCAACAGATCTCTTGAGTCTTTAAGGGAGGAGATTTTGGCTTCATATCTTTTAGGTAAGGTTGAGATAACCTTTTCCACTATTCTTGCTTCACTGAACTGGTCTCTAAGCAATTTGATGTTGTTCACAATGCCATGATCCTGTCTGAATATTGCTTCACTGTTTCTTCTTCCTTCATCTTCAAATTTTCAAAGTCCCTTCTCAAGTTCAAGAGTTGTTGCTGTCTCGTTCTTTCAGTTCCTTGAAACTCCTCCTTAAGCCTATCCCAGGCTTGTTTTGGAGACTCACAACCTATGATCCTTGTGAAAATCAAGTTTGACACACTATTTTGGATGCATGACATTTCTTTGCATCTCTTGGCTCTATCATCAGAATGCTGCCTGATTTGAACCACCGTGAGGTTGGCTCTCAAAGGTGGTGGTTCAACATCTGAGTTGACTAGCTCCCATAAGTCAAATGCTTGCAGGTAGGTCTTCATTTTCATTACCCAAATGTGGTAGCCTTCACTATTGAACACTGATGGTGGAGCTAGAGAGAATCCGAATGAAGACATGGTTTTTAGGATTGAAGAATGACAGGTCTACTAAGAAATGAGCTCTTGATACCAATTGTTGGAACTAAGAAAATAGAACAAGGAAATTCAACAAAGACTTGAGCTTTAAGCTTCAAAGTCTTGCTGAACAATCAAGCAAAATTCAGTCAAAGAACTTGAATAAAAATGCTTGAGTAAAAGATCAAAATAAAGAAGAAATATCTGAAAGATTTCATTAACCTCACAAAGAAGGCACAATGCCATTACATATACCAAGCTTCAGCTGGTCAAAATGAGTCATAGTCACCTAAAAGTTTACCTAACTCCACTAATAACCTAGTAACTTGATAAACATAACTTGCACACTTGGTAAAGCTGATTTATCAACTCAAACATCACCAAATTACATCAAGTACGTTAACGACTTAGTTCAAATCTAAGTTACAAAACATCAATTGATGTAACAAAATAAAACAAAACAAAAGAGCAACATGAGCTTCAGCTGCAACTGCATGGCTCGGATAGCTTTTCTACTTCTTGGTCTACAGCTTCCTCGCTTTTTGTCTACATGGAAGCCAACTTCAATTTTGCTAATAATAAAAATGAAAGACAAGTTCCGATATTGTAGGCCTTTGTTTACCTATAAACAGGGCTCCAACCCCCTACTGTTTTGTGTCGCAAGTTGCCTCCTTTCCTCCTTCATTTAAACAAAAGAATCCAGGAAAGGTTGCAAAAAATGAAAGAAAGAAAAGGGTTGAATATTGGAACACGAAGATTTCCCTCTCCTTGATCTTGTGCTTTGCCAATACCCTATTTCTTGTCCAAATGGAATGCCCTGCAGCATCTGCTACTAAAGCATATCTTGAGACTCTCCAATTGGTAATTAAGCAACTTCTTCAATTTTTTTCCTTTTTATAGTCATATTTGGAATGTTAATAGAAATATTTCGTTGATGCTTGGTGGATGATGAATGCAAAGTTTCTAATTTCCATTGCCTTGTTGGCTAGTTTTGGCAGAAAACCAGCTGATAAATAATGATCTGCAAAATCAACTAGGGAAAAGAAAATGCTTTCAAGTCTTTTTATTTAGAAATAATGATAAATAATGACGATCTGCTTTCGTTTTTTACAGTGGAAAACACGAGAGCCTAGAAGCAACGAGTTCATATCAGCTTTAGCAGCAGGCATGAAATCTAAACTGATGGTGGAGGTTAAATCCAGTGTATCACCATCCACATTAGCATTAGCTACTGCTGCGAAGCATACTGGGGCCAAATTCGTCTGCATTCTAACAGAGGCAGCCCTTCCTGAAGTCAAAAAAGAAAGCAAAGTTTTAGGTCTCACTGATGTTGTAGAATTCAAAACTTACAAAATTATGAAAAGATTGATTTTTCTCTAGTTGATTGCAAGAATGGTGACTACCCAAAGTTGCTAAATACGATAAAAGTTAACCCAAAAAGGGCAGTAGTAGTGGTTACCAACTTATCGGATGACAAACAAGGCTGGGGAGCTCACATCGTAGGAAAGAAGAAAAAGGTTCCAGTGAGGTCCATGAAGCATCCCATTGGGAAAGGAATGGAAATTACTACAATTGGAAAAACCAACACAAGTGAAAGGCATGATCAGGGTGGTGTTCACTTTGGAACGTAAATAAAACGGGGAATTCCGCTGAAGAAGACTACTACTGCTAAGAGCAAATGGATTGTTAAAGTTGATGAGGAGAGTGGGGAGGAACATATCTTCAGGGTGCCAGGGTATAGTTAAATTCACCTTTTTTATCTACCAAAATAGTTTAATATTACACTACAGCTAAAGTTTCTTTCTATATTGAAGCTGTAAATTTTGACTATTGATTTTGACCATCCATGACAATTTTGAATTATCCCTTCCCACAATCTCCAGAATATGTTTACTATATTGAAAAGCAAGGACTCCCAAGTTTCTGTCAAGTGCGTAACCTACTCTGGAAAATGAAGTGTAAATTATCTTTTGCTATTTGTAGCATTAAAGATTTGAGAAATGGATTTTCAAAATGCATTTTGTCTCGTATATTTAAAAATCGGATAATTTAGTATTTTTATGTTAAATTAAAAGTATATTGATCATTTTGTTAAAAATTTTATCTATTATTACGGTTAAAAACTGGTCATTATATGTCAGCAAAGGTACATGTATCTGTCTAGTTATTTTCAAGCACGCCAAGTCTTAATAGTAGAAATTGATGAATTTTTTAATAAAAAAGACACAATTTATTTTTTATCTATCATATCGGGATTATTTTATACATTTTTCAAGTAAAGTAGGCAAAATACAATTCATCTCTTGATACAATGGTTTCCATGGTACTTTTACCTTTTAGTTGTTATTTCCTAGATTAAATAAAATTATTTGTAAATTTGTTTTTGAATTACACTTTTTTTCATATTAATGCTTGAAATTTTTAAAATTATAAGAAGCAACCAAACAAACAATTTTATCTCAATTTACTAAAAAAAATTAACACCAACTAATAAGAATTCGACATGTGATATGTTTTTATTGGATTTGATTATCTTTAGGTAAAAAGAGACAAAAACTAATTGTAGGATACTATTAACAAGAAAAAGAAGTTAAGAACCAATTTAACATATTAGGCCAATTTACTAGCCAAGAAAATTAGAACTTTGCTACATCGAAGTATTTGTCAATTATATATAATTAGTAAATAATTTAAGGGTGAAGTATACAATTAACCATTTAATTATTAGTATGTTTTTGTTTTTGTCATCCAGTTATAAAATTTTTTAATTTAATCATTAACGTTATTATTGATTTTGTTTTGGTCACCCTCCATTAAATTCTTAAAGGAAATGATGATGCGGCATTTTTAATGGTATAATAGTATATTTAGTACTTAATATTTACACATTTTATCAATTTGGTCCTAATTCTAAATAATTTAACAAATTTAACCATCCATATTTAAAAATTCAATCAATTTGATGTGACTAATTAAGTGAGAGGTTAGATCCATCAAGGAAAATAATGATCAGATTTAAATGACTCACACTGTTGAGGTCGTTGATTCTAGCCAAGTCTTTCTAGTTCGCAAGGCTACCAAGGCTCAATCGTGGACGCGAATTTAGAGTTTTTCATTCTGTAAGGGTTAATTGTCGAGTGTTCCCATAGTTAATTTACACACAAAAAGACTGGTAGTCTGAGGCATTCCTCAATCACTATAACCGACTTATCAGTTGGAGAAAATTCACTGTTTTGGATCAGCTCGAAGTCAAAGCCTAAATCATGCCTGAAGCTAGAGTGTCTTCCATTCAGTTTATTAGTTTAATTTTGTTTATTTATTTATTTTATGTTATTTGTTTATTTTCCATATTTAATCCCCTTTTATTTCATATAGGTCAACACGAGTTGTGGGCACAACAATTGCCTACTATGCATTTTGGTTATAAGGAAAAATAATTTTAGATATCTCAATTCATGTAGATTGACCTTACTCCCCATACTAATATTTATATATTCTTTTGAATTACAAAAAAAAAATATTTTTGGTGGATTCAACACCCATCAACTTGTGATGACATTGACGAGGACATCAACCAAGACATCAATCTTCTACTTAGGCATAGAAACATGCTTTGTTATATATAGATTGGAGAGAAGATTATCAATCTTAGTGGCAACTTGTAGGGTTTGTGTAGAAGGGTTAACTCATATGGTTTCTACATCTATGGCTTGTGATGTAGCTTCTCCCACTTCCTTTGTAGCTTTCATATTCCCAAAATCCTTAGATGAGGTATAAGAAACATATTAGTACAAATCTCAGGTGAGGAAAATTTCGAACACACGAACAGAACTCGAACAGAAAAAGAAGAAATAGGACAAGGCTCCAAGGCGTGTATCAAGCCACTATCTATAAAGTTATATTCGCCCCCACCTATCTTCAGTGTGCAAATGAATTCCAAGCAAACTAACCTCGAGGGTATAATGAAGCCAATGACTATTTACATTTTGCACTGACGAAAATAGTCCACTACGCACTAAGCAATGTATAACCAGAAACTCAATTTCTATAAAGGATTTCTGCAATAATACTTTACAGAATAATCTAATAATATTAGAAAATGAAGGAAGGAAAGAAAGAATATTAGAATTTGTTGGTGTGATTTCCAAATGAAATCTCATTCCTATTTATTGGAATTTTCATGTCTCTTCATAGAGACATCTTTCAATAGGTACCTTTTTGAATAATAAAGTCTTTAAAATAAACACATAATTATTCATTTAACTTATAACTATTCAAATAATATTATTTAAATAGTTATAATTCTTTAAAATAAACACATAATTATTCATTTAATATTATAACTATTCAAATAATATTATTTAAATAGTTATAATCCTTTTTTTAAAAATCAAATAACATAAATTTTAATTAATTACAACCATTCATTTATAGTTATTGGAACACTATAAATATTTGAAAATGTTCCAATAATCTCCCTCCATTTTTAAATATTTTAGATTTTGATATTCTTGGAAATCAATTTGCATAAATGAAGGTATCTTACGATTGAACTTTCACTTAGTGAAAACATGTTAAAGTTAATCGAAATTGCATGGTAGACTAAGCTTTGGACCAACTATTCCATTTGATTAACCAAACACATCTCACACAATGATTTCAACATCGGTCAACGCATAGTATTTAGGGACACTACTATAGCCATGTGTCTGTGTCCTCTTTTTGTGAGTGCTGTCAGAGCCAAGCCCTTAAGCTCCTAGAAGCGGCCACACTTCCATTCACATAGGTAGATCCTATCAAGAATGTTCCTGTAATTTTAACACTCTAACATATTTATGTTATGGGTCCATTAAGAGTACATTACTTATCCTTCCCTTATCATTACGGATATTGTAACGCCATAAAATTTCCTTAATTTTGACTTTTGGTGATTTTGATGTATGGAATTTTCTAAGTGTGTTTTGCTATTATTTGACACAAGTAATTGTTTGTTTAAGTGGTTATGTGCTCTGGGGTGTGTTGGGCTGGTCCTAGGTTCAAGCCTTAAGTTGGGTTAAATTTTGGTTTTTATTTGAATAAAGCCTAACCCGTGGACAAAGGGCTTAAAAGAATTTAATAGTAAAAGAATATCAGAATGGGCCTGCTGGTCTGGTGGTTTAGTGGCAAGGGATTATGCTTGAGATCCCGTGTTCGAGTCATTACTGTGGCATTATTTTTGCTATTAATGTCGTAGGAGTGTTTGAGTTGGAGTGGAACATGTAGTGATGGAGTGATTAGGGGATGAGCAGTTACCTGATAACTTCGTTTTTACAAAAATTAAGTTCTCTCTTTTTATCCCAAAAACTCCCTCTGCCGTTTTTTCCAAATTTTCCTCTCTTGCTATCGATTTCTACTATTACTTGCTGCTGAAATTCCCTTCTCTTTATTCTTTCTTTTTGTTTAAACTCTTTCCTGTTTTCTTAGCATTCAATTCGTTTTGCGCACATCTGGGGTTTTCGTCGGTTGGTAAGTTTCCTTCTTAAAACTCGAATATTTCCTCGATTAAGTGATTAAAAGATGTATTGTTGTTGTTTAGGAGATAACTGAGGTTCTGTAGACTGTTAATCGACGTTTTATTCAGTGAAGAAATGCCATTATTCATTGTGGATAAGATTGATCTCTCATTTTGGGTTTTGCTTAGTCTTGATAAAATCGATTAAGTGACTGATTGAGGCTCGAAATTGTCAATTCTAGGTTCTAGGGTGTTCGGAGGTCGTTTAAGCTTCGATTGGAACTAGGCGTATACCCCTAATGCACTGAAAACGCGATTCAACGAAAGTCGAAAAATGAGACTGTCGACGCCACACGGGCGTGTGGACTGCCCGTGCGAGAGACATGTCCGTGTGGTCGACGAGTGAGGCCATACGTGCGCCACACGAGCACGATGAATAGGGGCGTGTCAGGCTAGCTAGGCCGTGTACGAGGCATGGGCTAGGCCAATTGGCCCGTGTGGGCCACACGAGTGAAACCACACGGGCGTGTGAGCCCAATAATCTGAACTGTTCTGAAAGGTTGCACGGGTTGCCCTAGTCGACTGTGACCTGTTAAAGGGATTGGTAAGTGTTACTTAGGCCCTGATCTGTGATATGATACTGAAATATATGCTAGCATGTTATATTTAGCATGTGTTATAATACTGTTCTGAACTGATATGAGTATGACACATATGATTTATTTACTGTATGAAAGCATGCCATGTCATCATTTATGTTGCATTGCCTTGGTTTGGGCTTGATATTGAAGAGAAGGAAGACTGAAAGGCTTTTAGCTGTTTATTTGGCAGCTAAACTGCATTTATTCGATATGTGCCGTTATACGATACCTTATGGTGTGTAGGGTTGGATGGGTTGATTCTATCTCCATACTTGGTGTGCAGGGCTGGGTGGGTCAATTTTATCCCCACATGGTGTGTAGGGTGGACGGAGATGGTGTGCAGGGTTGGTGGGCATAGTCTGTTCTAATATGATATGCATGCGTTATCTATATGGGCTAAGGCCCGATTATAGCTAATCTGATTCTGTACTGAGTGGGCTACGGTCCTCACTGATTCTGTTAAGAGCTCAGGCTCGATTTATGGCTGCTATCTGTTTCTATTATCTGTGTGTATGCATGCTTTACTGTGGGGATGTACACACTGAGTTTGTAAAAACTCACCCTTTTATTTTATTTGTCTGTCAGGTAATCCCCAACAATAGATGGATTGGTGCTGCGGAGGGCTCGAGGGTGACCACTGATGGACACTTTACTGGACTCATTGTTTTAATTACTAGTTATTCGTTATTTTATTATTTTAATATTTTATTTATTCTGGGAGTTTTATGTATGGTGGGCCTTTGGACTATTTTGAATTTTACTTGGGTTTTCAAATTGTTTTACTGTTATTATTATTAACTTTTAGACTGCGACACCTCAACTACATTCTAAAAATTAATTCAAGATTTTCGAATGAATGAATGTTTTCAAAGCTTCCGCAATAAAGAAAAGATAATAACAAGTTTTTGATATTCAAAACGATTTACCAAAACACTCTCATGTGACGCCACCAGATTCGACCATAAAGTTTAGGTCGGGTTTGGGGTGTTACAGGTACTTAGCACTTTAATCTTAAGATGGATTTATTTATAGTGCAAACAATCGCATACAAATGATGTACTTTGCCTCATTGAACTCAAGACTTGACATTATACCAAATGTTGAGTCGAGTTTCCATCATAGGTGACTCTGATTAATGGGCTTGAGTCTCATCCTTTTTGAGGTCCTTTTTACTGCATCACTAGCAAGACTTTTTGTCAAAGGATCCTCCAAATTTTCACTTGACCTCACATAATTAATAGTGATCACTCCATCAGAGATTAATTGTCGGACATAACTATGTCTTAATCCAATGTGTCTAGACTTTCCATTATATACTTGGCTATATGCCTTTGCTAGAGTAGCCTCACTATCACAACGTATAGAAATAGGTGAAATTGGCTTAAGCCATAAAGGTACATCAGAAAGTAAATTTCTTAACCATTCTACTTCTTTAAATGCAACGGCTAATGCAATAAATTTTGCTGCCATGTTGGAATCAGTAATACATGTTTGTTTCGTGAAACCCCAAGAAATGGCTCCTCCAGTAAGAATGAAGATCCATCCACTAGTAGATGTATGATCTTCCAAACTTTTAATCCAACTAGTATCCGAATACCCTTCTAAAATTGAAGGATATCCATTATAACACAATCCATAGTTATCAGTTTTCTTTAAGTGCCTAAGTACTCTATTCAAAGCTTGCCAATGCAAACTACTTGGATTACTTGTGTACCTACTCAATTTCCCAATAGCATATGCCATATCTGGTCTTGTAAAAGTCAATATGTACATAAGACACCCAATTAGACTTGTATATTTCAATTGATCAATTTTCCTACTAGCATTAGATACTAATTTTATTTGAGGATCCATGGGTGTAGATGTTGGTATACAGTTGAAAAGATCAAACTTTTTAAGCACCTTTTCAATGTAATATGATTATGATAAAGCTATTGTAACACCCCTTACCTGTATTCATCGCCAGAATAGGATATGAGGTGTTACTGAACTTAAACATTGACATTCATGCAAAATCGGGCCATAAAAATTCATTCTTCTCATTCACATGCATATCGTCCCTTTTACGGGCCTACAGAGCCCTAAACATACATTGGGGGTGGTTTGGGACTAAACCGAGAACTCCTAAAACTTTTGGGAAACTTAGAAAAATTTCATGTTTTGGAGAGTCACACGCCCGTGTTGGCAGGCCGTGTGGACTCACATACCTATGTGGCTTGGGACATGCCCGTGTCCTCCACCCATGTAACTCTCTATTTATGACGTCATCACCCAAATAAGGTCACACGGCCAAGGCATACGCTTGCGTCCTTAGACCGTGTGGCAAATTAAATTCTGAAAATTAGGTGCAGACTTCACATGGCCTGGGGACACGCCCATGTCCTGAAGCCCTGTCCTTCATACGGCTGAGACACACGGTTGTGGCTCTACCCATATGTTTACTACTGGGCATTCTGTTTTTCCAAATTTAGGTGTAAGGGACACACGACCTATCAACATGCCCATGGGGCTAACCATGTGTCACACACGGCCTAGACACACACCCATGTGTCTACCCTTGTAGACAAATATAAGGCTATTTACCAAGCCATTTGCCACCCTGTAACATCAACCCACTTATACCAATTCAAGGGCACATAGCACAACATATTTAAGTCATCAAATATCTCAAAACTAAGTCATCCACACATCATTCACATACCACACCTATCAAGCCTATACATCCTGTACTTAGAAACTTAAACATGCAAGCTATCACTTCCATGAATAACATCATCATAAGCATATATCAAGTATCAATATTAGCCAACTTTTAATGGCCTTATACAAAATGAATTTTCATCAATTATCATCATAAGCCAACACATTTGGCTAAACCAATATGACATATAACAAAATGACCAAGTTCCTATACATGCCATACTCAAAATAAAAGGCTAGCTATACCCAAATATTCCAAATGATAGTGATAGTGTGATCGAGCCTTTGACGTCCTTCGATCCCCAAGCTAGCTTGGCAATACTATAAGAAAATGGAAAGGAAAAAAAAGAGTAAGCATAAAGCTTAATAAGTTTGCATGTAAATAAATAACAACATTAATCATGCAATATCATACGCATAATATATTTATAACTTATCACAAATGTCAATAAGTATCATGGATACATCTTTACTCATGTTCATTTCATAATATACCATAGAACTCATAGTCATGATTTATTCATTCACTTTTTACCGAGATCTCATTATGCATAAACTCAATAGTTATGAGCTTTGTGTACATACCTGTACCCTTTCAAAATGAACATACCTTGTCTTTTCTTTGGCATACTCTTGGGATTACCCGTTGAACCACTTGGAATACTAAAGGACACTCGGGAAATCTCATATACATGGTAGGACAACACCATGTCCCAGACATGGTCTTACATGGGATTACATATCAATGCTGATGTCATATCCCAGATATGGTCTTATACGGGATCTTATATCGATGTCATGTCCCAGACATGGTCTTACACGAAATCTTATGTCCCAAACATATGCTTACATGGGATCACATATCAATGCCAATGCCATGTCCTAGACATGGTCTTACATGGGATTTCATGACATTTGTATCCTATTTATTCCTAAGGTTCAACTGGGATTTCAAAATATCAAAACCTCATCACATTGTCATCGAGTCATTGTAGTTCAAAATTCATGGAACAATTATACATATCATGCAAAAATTAAAGTATTAAATACAAAGTGAATTAATGTTGCATCATTTATCCACAAACTCACCTTGATAACAAAATATGACTAACTATTCGATTTAGTCCAAAAGCTTGTTCCTTCCTCGATCTAGGTCCGGACTCCGTTCTCTTGATCTATAATAACAAATTTCACTTATTTAATCATCACATTGTTCAAATCAATCCATAAATCATACTTTAGTAAAATTATAATTTTACCCTTAAACTTTTACTTATTTACAAATTAGCCCCTAGGCTCGTAAATTGACATTGACTCATTTTCCTTGTTACTCAAGCCTAGCCGAACCACTTTCATAACTATAACAGCCCACAATTTCCATTAAAACACATTTTTACTACCTATTTTGTAACTTTTACAAATTAGTCCTTTTTTTGGTGTTTTCATGGAAAATCACTTGGTAAAAGATGTTTATCACATATCAAACTTTCATATTCCTTCATTAAACATCAAAATACATGCATGTCACACATGGGTAAATTTTTGAACATGAACCCTAACTCAAAATATAGCTAGAAATAGGTAAATCGGGTTACGAGGGTTTTAAAAATGTAAAGAGCATTAAAAATGGGGCTAGGATGCACTTACTATGAAGCTTGAAAAGTGACAAAACCCTAGCTATGGAGGGCTTAGAAAATTTGCACACACATGAAGAAGATGAGCAAATTTTGACTTTTTTTTCCCTTTTTATTAATTTATTAACTAAATAACCAAAATGCCCTTAAGGCCCTTCCTTGAGATTTTTCCCTTCCATGCCCATTTTTGTCCATTATGACATAAAATGGTCTATTTACTAAATAAGGACATCTAATTTACACATGCATTTCAATTAAGTACCCCAAAGCTTCTAGAATCTCATATTTTACAACTTTTGCAATTTAGTCCTAAAAGTTAAATTGGACTCTTATTTACAAAATTTCTTCATGAAACTTTCACAAAATTATGCAATCATGTCATAGACCTCAAAAAAATATAAAACGAATATTTTTATTTTGGATTTGTGGTCTCAAAACCACTATTCTAACTACGCCCTAATTCGAGATGTTACAGTTATAGTGCTTTCATCTCGGGTTATTTTAATCCCAAGAATAACATTTGCTACACCCATATCTTTCATAGCAAATTTTTTTGACAATATTTCTTTGTGTTTTCTATTTGTTCCAAATCTGTGCCAAAAATGAACATGTCATCTACATATAAGCAAATTATGACACCTTTTCTATTTTCAAATTTGCTATATATGCACTTATTGGATTCATTTATTTTATAGCCATTAGCTAAAACAACATTGTCAAACTTTTGGTGCCATTGTTTTGGTGCTTGTTTAAGTCCATATAAAGATTTAATAAGCTTACATACCTTATGCTCTTGTCCTGGAACAACAGATCCTTCCAGTTGTTCCATGTACACTTCCTTTTCCAATTCACCATTTAAAAATACAGTTTTAACATCCATTTTCTGAATAACCAAATTATATATAGAGGTAAGTGATATTAAGATTCTAATTGTAGTAATTCTTGCTTCTGAAGCATAGGTATCAAAGTAATCAATACATTATTTTTGTGTAAAACCTTTGGCTACCAACCTTACTTTAAATTTATCAATGGTTCCATTAACCTTCATTTTCTTTTTGAAGATCCATTTACAACCTATTGGTTTGGAACCCGATGGAAAATCAACTAAGATCCAAGTTTGATTTCTCATTATTGAATCCATCTCATCATTCATTGCTTCTTTCCAAAAAGTAGAGTCTTAAGATTTCATTGCCTCTTCAAATGTAATAGGATTAGATTTTGTATTATAACAATAAGGTATCTTATTGCATATACTTTCACATTTTCCTTCTATAAGAAATATTATGAAATTTGGTCTAAAATCTTTAACCTTTTTAATCCTCTTACTTCTTCTTAATTCTTGACAAGATTCATCATTATTATCAATTTGTTCCAATGGAATCTCATTCTCATTTGAAGAATGAATCAATTATTGTGGCTGTAATTGTGTTGAAATAGAATTAAATATATTTTCATCAAAAATAGCATATCTTGATTCAATAATAGGATTAATTGAAATTGAATCATTTGGTTCAATTACTATGAACCTATATGCCTTACTATTATGTGCATATCCTATAAAAATTCATTCAATTCTGTTTTCACCTAACTTTTTACGTTTAGGTGTTGAAACTTTGATAATAGCCCTACAACCCTAAACCTTCAAATAATTAAGGTTTGGTTTCCTTTTCTTCCATTGTTCTAAGAGGTTATTTTAGCTTCCTTATTAGGAACTCTATTCAATATATGGTAAGTTGTTAGGACAGCTTCTCCCCCAAAACCTTATCCAAGACCTGAATATGATAACATTGAATTTACCATTTCAGTCAAGACTCTATTTTTCCTTTCAGCTACACTATTTTGTTGTGGTGTGTAAGAGGCTGAAACTTGATGGATAATTCCAGTGGATTCAAAATAACTTAGATTATAGTATTCTACACTCTATCCGATCTTAAGCACTTGATAAATGATTTACACTGAAGTTCAATTTTAGATTTATAAACTTTAAATTTATCAAGCGCTTCATCTTTTGAATGCAATAAATATACATAACAATATCTAGAACAATCATCAATAAAAGTAACAATATATTTCTTTCCACTTAATTTAGGAGTATTATGCATGTCACATAAATCACTATGTATCAAATCAAGCAACTTCGTTTTCCTTTTAACCTTAGGGAAAGGGTTTCTTGTAATTTTAGTCAACATACATGTATTGCATTTTTTAATATTATTATTAAAAATAGGGATTAAATTTAAATTATACATGTCATTCAATTTCCTATAATTCAAATGACCTAATCTATAATGCCACAGACAAAAAGATTCAACCATATAAGCAAAAATAGTATTTTTATTCTTATTAATAATATTAAGTTTGAATATACTCTCATACATATACCCTTTCCGTACAAAAATTCCTCTCTTAGACAAAATAAACTTATCTGCCTCAAAAACAAGTTTGAAACCAAACTTATTCAATAGACTTCCAAACACTAAATTTTTTCTAACTTTTGGTACATAATATACATCATTTAAGGTAAAACCTTTACAAAAGTGAATTGTAGTTCAACAGACCCTTTGCCGTTGGCTGCTGCGGTGGAAGAATTTTCCATGTATAAGACATAGTCATTTTCACATTGTGTGAACTTTGTGAACATGCTTTTTCTTTGCACATATGTTTGGTTGCGCCGGTATCAATCCACCATGTATTATCATCTTGTGCCGAATTAATTTCAGATATCATTACAACGAAACTTTTTGTTATTATCAGCCTTGGAAGATGATTTCTTCTTTAAAAATCGACATTCATTCTTGAAATGTCCCAGCTTACCACAATGATAACATGAGCCCTTTTATTTCTTTTTGAACTTAGGTGTTCTATCAGTCTATTTGAACTTTCTCCTGAATGGTTTAGTAGTCTGTACTTCCCCTGTAACATGCACTTTGGCATTTTCAAAATTTAGGTTCTGATCTTGCTTTCGATATTCTTCTTCAATATGAAGATGATTTGTCAAAGCCTTAAGAGATATTTCCTCTTTCTTATGTTTTAGACTTATTTTAAAGTCTTTCCAAGATGGAGGAAGTTTGTCTATTATGGACGATACAACAATCATTTCATGCATTTTCATATCATATTGCTTGAATTGATTCAGCATCTTTTCAATATCACGGAATTATTCCATAACAGAACAACCATCAACCATTTGATAATTATTGAAACGATTGACAAGAAATTTCTTACTTGTAACATCTTCGGTCATGTATCGCGTCTCTAATTTGTCCCATAATTCTTTAGCGGTGACCTCGTTTTGGTAGGTGCCGAACAAACCATCAGATAAATCATTCAATATGTGGCCTATGTACATGTAATCAACATTGTCACATCTTTGTCTTTCTCGGGTTGCAGCAACATATTCATTGCCATTCTCCTCAAGTTTTGGAGTATTCAAAACATAAGCAATCTTTAATTTTGATAATAGGAAGTGCATCTTTTTCTGCCATCATCAAAAATTGCCAACATCAAACTAATCAAGTTTGACAAAGTTAGAAGCAAACTCTCTTAGTGTTCCACTTTCATGTGTTGCTGTAGTCATCATGAATAAGGAAACTTTCGAATACACGAACGAAACTTGAACAGAAAAAAAATGAGACAAGGCTCCAAGGTGTGTATCAAGCCACTATCTTTAAAGTTATATTCGCCCCCACCTATATTCGGTGTGCAAATGAGTTCCAAGAAAATTAACCTCGAAGATACAATGAAGCCAATGACTATTTGTGTTTTGTACTAACGAAAATAGCCCACTACGCACTGAGCAATGTATAACCAGAAACTCAATTTCTACAAAGGATTTTTGCAGTAATACTTTATAGAATAATCAAATAATATTAGAAAATGAAAGAAGGAAAGAAAGAATATTAGAATTTGTTGGTGTGATTTCCAAGTGAAATCTCATTCCTATTTATAGGAATTTTCAAGTCTCTTCATAGAGACATCTTTCAATATGTGCCTTTCTGAATAATAATGTCTTTAAAATAAGCACATAATTATTCATTTAATATTATAACTATTCATATAATATTATTTAAATAGTTATAATTCTTTAAAATAAACACATAATTATTCATTTAATGTTAATAACAATTCAAATAATATTATTTAAATAGTTATAATTCTTTTTCAAAAAATCAAATAACATAACTTTTGATTAATTACACCCATTCATTTATAGTTATTGGAACACTATAAATATTTGAAAATATTCCAACAGAACAATGGTTGTGGGAGTCTCTTAAACAACCGCCACAAGAGTAGTGGCATTGGTAGTGGCCTCTGAGTCCATCACTATGACCGACTCTCCGTGTGATTCACCCTCATGATTCATGGTTTCAGAATTTTTAGGGTTTAGGTTAACTCCTTCATTCGTTTAAAGTTCATGTTGTTGTCTTTCGAATTGATCTTGTGAGGTGTACTTGACTCAAGCCATTAGAACAAAGAAGAAGCTTGAAGATGAAGAAAGAAACTTGGTTGACAAAAGAGAAACATTAAACCTTTAGAAAAACGATTGAACTTTTAGGTCTTGCAAAAAAACTTAGTAAAGTGATGGAAAAAGTGGAGAATAAGACATGGGTAATGTTGTCTCAAAAAGGTAATTATCTAAGATATGGAGAGAGAAAATTTTGAAAACTATCCTCTAAAGATACAGAGATTATGTTTTAAAAATATTCTATCTTCAAAATAAATAAAACAACTTTAGGAATCAGGGTTTGGATGCCACCAATTACTTGTCAAGTGGTAGATACCAACATAGTTCTTCAAGATAACAAACTTGGCTGCATTTAAGATTTTTGTGACAGTTAATTGGTTTTGTATAGACACAAACTTCAAATAATATCAATATGTTTAATTCTCAAGTTCATCAATGAGTTCTTAGAAATATTAATGACGCTAGTATTATCACAGTAGACAGTGGTCACTAGCAATGTCACTCTAAAGCAATTGAGCACAACAACTCTTTGCTGCAATATACTTTACTTTTGTTGTAGAGTTGTAACGACCCAAAATTTCACGGGCATCAGAAAAGTGAGTTTAGGGCCTCTGTCTTAGGAAAACGAGTCCATAAATATTTATTAAAAATATTTACGAAGTTAGTTATCAGTTGAATTAGATTTTGATTAAGTGAATTTAGATTAATTAGAAATAATTAGTAGAAAGGACTAAATTGAATAGAGTATAAAAGTTTAATTATAGAATAGAAAAATATTAAGGGATTAAATTAGTTATTAAACCAAATTAGTGATATGTGTAAGGTAGAGTTTTTAAATTATTGGTACAAATGTATAATATATATGTATTTACTTAATTATTAAGTAAAAGATATTTATTTATTATAATTATTATTAATAATTATGTAATATTATATTTTATTAATTAATTTTGATGGTGACAAGTGTATGGTAATGATGATTACATGTGTAATGACATGTATGTATACAAATGTATGTATATAATTAGTTATAATTAGATATTTTATTATTAATAATAAATTAAAAGAAGTAAATGAAATTAAAATAAAACAAAAGCATAAAAAGAAAAAAAGAATAGAAAAGGTGCTGAGAAACCCACGAAAATTGAAAAGAAAAAGAAGGAAAGAAAAGAAGAAAGGGGAATTTAGGGTTTGAAAGCTTGAAGATTATTAGGTAAGTTTAATTAAGCCCTTTTTCTTATGATTTTAATGTTTTTGAAGCCTTAGAGTTGAATACTTTTGAATTTATGTGGAAATATTGAAAGTTGATAGATATTTGAGTAGGGTTTATGTTGAATAAATGATGAAATTAGGGATTAATTTGATAAAATTATTGATTTGAATTGATTTAAGGACTAATTTGTAAACTAGTTTATAAGTTTTGAGTTTTAGGGGCTAAATCGAAAGAAATTCGAAATTATGGAAAAAGGATGAAAATTTGATAGTTATATTGAAGTTTTGATGGAAATTGAATAAGGAAATGATGTGAATTGCAAAAAGGAAGAAGATGATAATGATTAGGACAAATTTGGGATTTAGGTAAAAGTTGTATGAAAAATTATTATTTTATACAAAAAATGTGTGTTATTAATTAATTGTAATTATGCTAATTTTCTAGCAAACAAGGAAACCGCGACGACAAATATGAAGGGAAAGGAAAAAGTGATCGAGGAGTAGCTCGAGAGACATCGGTTTGTATTATCATAATTCATGTTATTTATTTTTATATGTTTAATTTTATTATATGCATATGTATGGAATTAAAATTAAGACAAGTAGTGATATTTGATTTAAATGTGATTGGTTATGATTGATGAATATATATATATATATATATATATATATGTGTGTGTGTGTGTGTGTGTGGAATTGTTTTGTGAATTATATTCGCATCAAGGTGAAAGATGTGAGAAATGTGACCAAAGTGTTAATTGATAAGTGAATTTTGAAGTGAAAGTGAAATTATTAAGTGATTTTGATACCCTATTAACTAGTCGGGCTTAGTGGATATAGTTGGCATGCCATAGGATTAGAAGTGTTTAGGGATTCTTCGACCTCGAGTCGATGAGACACGTGGTGTGTCATAGATTTGCTTCGAATAGTTTCGATGAGGCGTTGGTCGCCACTTTGCTTCGGCTTAGCCGATGAGACACGTGGTGTGTCATAGATTTACTTCGAACTATCCGATAAGGCATTGGTCGCCACTCTAGTGTGTTTGGCTGGATCCGTGTATCCACCAAAGTCCGAGTCATGTTAATAAGGATAAATAAATGAAATGAGTAAGTAATTTGAATTTGATTATTTGAATTGTGTATATTTGAAAAGTAAATTGAATAATTATATGTGATTGTGGAAGGAATAAAAGGTTCTTGAATTATTTGAAATCTCAGTGATGATACATTGAATCAATTATTTGAATAATGTTGGCTTGGTATGAAATGATATGTATAAATTACTAATTGTCTATGTATGTAGTGACATTGTGTTGTTGTTATAATTTGAATTATGATAATACCACTGAGTGTTTTCAATACTCAGCGTACGGTTGTTTTCCATGTGCAGGTTAGGTCAAGTTTAAGTCCGTCTCAGCATCTGAATCAATCCCGGCTTCAGCTCAATTTTTGGTGATGTATCTATCTTTTGGTAATGTGGCGTGTACTAGGTTTAGTATTTGTCACTTGTAAATGTTTTATGTTTTGAATGTAAATGTGGTTTATAAACCTTAAGAAGTTTTTGGAATGAATGAATGAATTTTTGTTAAGTTTGAAAATGAAATGAATGGTATTTGATTAAGATATATAAGTCAATGATTTGGGCATGAAATAGGTATGTTTAGTAGGTGAAAATAGCTTAAAAATGATGAAAAATGGTGTTTTCACACTGCCAAGACACATGGGCGTGTGCCCAGGCCGTGTGGGGGAAGTCAGACTTGCCCATGGGCTAGTTGCACGACCGTGTGTGGCAAGTCAGATCTGCCCACGACCTGGCCCCACGGCCATGGGGAGCCACACGGGCTGGCCACACGGGCATGTCCCAGGCCACACGGGTGTGTGCCATTATTTTCAAAGAAAAGTTTTCAAAGTTCCCTGTTTTATTCCAAATCAATTTCTAAATCTATTTTGGGCCCGGTAGGCCCATATTAAGGACTAATTGATGGAAATTAGAAGGTTTTAGATTGAAACTCAAATTTATTTCTCGATTTTATTCATTTACTAATGTATAAGTTCAGTAATACCTCGTAACCCTATTCCGGCGACAGTTTAGAGTTAGGGGGTGTTACATTTGTTGGTATCAGAGCTACAGGTTTAGCCGATTCTCGGACTAAATCGAGCTCGTAAGTGAGTCTAGAAGTACATGCCACAGTCAAGTCAAAATTGAGTCGGGATTTTTAGATGTTGACCTATTTAATTGTTTTTTTTATAGATTAAAGATGTCTGATGAACACCTTGATGATATAAATGAAGAAATGAATAAAGAATCATATGATTTAGACGAAAGTGAATCAGCTACACCTAGTGTAAATCCGATTAGAAACCAGCCTCCCAATATAGAAAGAGAAAATGTTAGGGAGAGAGACGAAAAAGGTAGAAATGATTCTGATATATTAAAAGATTTAGCTGATGCTCTTCAACATGTAGTGGGGACTGTACCTGCTACCACATCTGTACCTGTTCCTAGACAGACCCCTATTAAGGAATTAAGAAAATACAGGTATATTCTTATTATATTCTGAACCTGTTTATGCTTTAATTGATCCTGGATCTTCGCATTCATATATTAATTCAAAGCTAGTTGAGTTGAGGAAATTAGATTCTAAGATATCTAGAGTAACTATAGAGGTTTCGAGTCCGTTGGGACAAACGGTGGTAGTAAATCAAGTTTGTCTGAGATGCCCGTTGAAAATTCAGAATGAAACTTTTCTAGTTGATTTGTTGATTATGCCTTTTGGAGATTTTGATGTAATATTGGGTATAGATTGGTTGTCTGAACATGGTGTGATTTTGGATTGTTACAAAAGGAAGTTTAGTATTCAGGTTGAAAATGGAAGTATTATTGAGGTAAAAGGTATTCGAAGCAGTGGGCCAACATGTGTTATTTCAGCAATGAAGGCTAATAAGTTGTTACAGCAAGGTTGCACAACATACTTGGCTTATGTTATTAATTCAGATTCGGTTAGGAGTCAATGCAGTAAAATTCGTACAGTTTGCGAGTTTCCTGATGTATTTCCTGAAGAATTACCGAGTTTGCCTCCAGACAGAGAAGTTGAATTTGCTATTGAGGTGTACCCAGGTACGGCTCCAATTTCTATACCTTCATATCACATGTCACCTACAGAATTGAAGGAGTTAAAGGTACAATTGCAAGATTTGTTAGATCGTGGTTTTATTCGGCCGAGTATTTCACCGTGGGGAGCTCCAATATTATTTGTTGAAAAGAAAGATGGTTCGATGCGACTCTGTATAGATTATAGATAGTTGAATAAGGTGACAATCAAGAACAAGTATTCACTTCCTTGCATTGATGATTTATTTGATCAGCTGAAAGGGGCTTCGGTATTTTCAAAAATTGACTTAAGATCCGGGTACTATCAGTTGAAAGTACGAGGTATGGTCATTATGAGTTTTTAGTAATGCCATTCGGGTTGACTAATGCCCCAGTTGCTTTCATGGATCTGATGAACCGCATATTTCAGCCATATTTAGATCAATTTGTTGTGGTTTTCATTGATGACATATTGGTTTATTCAAAGACAGAGGCAAAACATGACCAACATCTCAGAATAGTGCTACAGATTTTACGGGAAAAACAATTGTATGGGAAATTGAGTAAATGCAAATTCTAGTTATCAGAGGTTGTATTTTTGGGACATGTGGTATTGGCAGATGAAATCAGAGTTGATCCGAAAAAGATAGAAGCCATAGTTCAGTGGAAAGCTCCAAAGAATGTATCTGAGGTACGTAGTTTCATTGGTTTGGCTTAGTACTATAGAAGATTCGTAAATGGATTTTCGAAAATAGCTTTGCCAATGACTAAGCTGCTACAGAAAAATGTTTCTTTTATTTGGGATGATCAATGTCAAAAAAGTTTTGAGATGTTGAAGCAAATGCTAACAGAGGCACCGGTTTTGACTTTACCAGAGACGGGAAAAGATTTTATTGTATACAGTGATGCTTCATTGAGTGGTTTAGGTTGTGTATTGATGCAAGATGGAAAGGTCATTGCCTATGCATCTCGCCAATTGAAACCACATGAGCGTAATTATCCAACTCATGATTTGGAGCTTGCAGCTGTGATTTTTGCTCTAAAGATTTGAAGACATTACCTTTATGGTGAAAAATGCTACATTTATACAGATCATAAAAGCTTAAAGTATCTTCTTTCTCAAAAAGAATTAAATTTGAGACAGAGACGGTGGATCGAGCTTCTGAAAAACTATGATTGTGTTATAGATTATCATCCGGGAAAAGCTAATGTAGTAGCTAATGCGTTAAGTAGAGAAGCTGCAATTGAATTGAGAGCAATGTTTGCACAGCTCAGTATCAGTGATGATGGGAGTCTATTGGCCGAGTTGAAAATAAAGCCGGTAATGTTTGATCAGATTAAAGCAGCTCAGTTGGAAGATAACAAGATGATGAAGAAAAGAGAGATGATACAAACTGGTACATAAGAAAATTTCAGCATTGATGCACATGGATGTTTAAGGTACCGAAATTGAATTTGTGTTCCAACTACTTCTAAACTGAAAGAGTTAATACTTCGAGAAGCACACGATGGTTCATTTTCTTTACACCCGGGAGGTACAAAAATGTATCGTAATCTACGAGATTTGTATTGGTGGCCTGGAATAAAAAGAGACATAGTTGAATATGTTGGTAAATGTCTCACATGTTAGCGAGTAAAGGCGGAACATCAGGTACCGACAGGTTTACTTCAGCCTATCAATATTCCTGAATGGAAATGGGATCGTATCACGATGGATTTTATTTCAGGATTACCGTTGTCAGTGAGTAAAAAGAATGCTATTTGGGTGATAGTTGATAGACTTACCAAGTCAGCTCATTTTATAGCAGTCAGAACAGATTGGTCATTGCGAAAACTTGCTGAGGTATACGTCCAGAAAATTGTTAGATTACATGGTATTCCGGAATTAATAATTTCAGATCGAGATCCTCGGTTTACATCGAGATTTTGGAAACAATTACATGAGTCGTTAGGTACACGACTTAGTTTTAGTACTGCATTTTATCCGCAAACAGACGGACACTCCGAACGAGTAATTCAAATATTGAAAGATATGCTTCGGGCTTGTATCATTGAGTTTGAATCAGGTTGGGAATGTTATTTGCCTTTAGCTTAATTTGTTTACAATAATAGTTTTCAATCTAGTATTCAAATGGCTCCTTATGAAGCATTGTATGGTAGAAGATGTCGATCACCTGTGTGTTGGACAGAGTTGAATGAAGGAAAAGTGATTGGACCAGAATTGATTCAAGAAACAGAAGAAACAGTTAAGAAAATACAAGAGAGATTAAAAGCAGCCTTTGACAGACAGAAATCATATACCGATCTGAAACGACGAGATATTGAGTATTCGGTTGGGGACAAGGTATTTCTTAAAGTTTCTCTTTGGAAGAAAGTGTTGAGATTTGGCCGAAAAGGTAAATTAAGTCCTCGTTACATTGGACCGTATGAAATAATGGAGGAGAATTGGACCGGTAGCTTATCGGTTGGCTTTACCTCCGGAGTTACAGAAGATACACGATGTTTTTCATGTTTCTATGCTTCGACGCTATAGATCAGATCCTTCTCATGTTATTTCTACTGAAGATATTGAAATCCAACCGGATTTGTCATATGAAGAAGAACCAGTTGAGATTCTAGTACGAGAGGTAAAAGAATTGAGAAATGAATGAGTTTCTCTAGTAAAAGTGCTATAGAGAAGTCATAATATGGAAGAAGCGACTTGGGAACCGGAAGAAACTATGAGAGCTCAATACCCCCATGATACTCGCGATATTAAGTAATAAAATTTATAAAAACTGATCACACCAAACACTAACTAATATCACGATTTAAAGGCAAGCGCACCTATCAAACAATAGTATAGTTTAGCGGCAAGACCGAGTTATCGTACCCAAGGGAACCAAAAGTACTAGTACTTACTTCTTTTCTATTTTCTAGCCTAAAAATAAAATAGGGTTGTTTAAAACTAATTCTAAAACTAAACTAAAAGTGCACAAGGAGTAAAGAAGGGAAAACTTTCGGGAAAATTTGATTGATATGGGCAATACTCAAGGGAGAATCCACCTAGATTTCACTTGTTATTGGTTTCTTAAGCTAGACGATTTCTTCACTTAACTTGATCCGTAGAGATCCCTAACTTATGTTAATACCTCCGTCGAGGATAAGAACAACTAATCCTAGGGTTGTTAACTAAAGTTTCTTTATTAATCAACACCCCTAGGTTGCATTAATTCGATCTATAGATCCCCCTATTAGGTTTGACCCCAATCCGGCAGATTTATGTTGCCCTATGTCTAGGTTGCATGCAACTCCGCTTAATTATGGTAGATCTACTCTTAAAACAGGGACTTTTGCTCCTCTGCCTAAGCACATCAATTTCTTGAATTTAAGAATGAAGAACACATAATTAAGAACAATTCAAGTATTTATCATATAATTCAAGAATAAATAATAACAAGATATGCCGTAGGTTTCATCCTCCTCAAGTATTTGATAGGTTTAGTTCATAATTAAGAAAGAAAACATCTCAGAAGAAATAAGATAACAAAACATAAAGAACCCAAAAACCTCTGAAGGAATTCAGGGAGATCCTCTGTCTTGATGTAGAATTCTGGCTTCTGGGATGAATCAATCGGCTTTCCTTGAAGTAATTCCTTTACTTTCACTCCTTGTGTTGGTAGAAATATGGCGCTCCTTTTGGGAGAAAAGAGTACCCCCTTAGAGTTGCCTCCTAGGGTTTTTATATAGAGCTTTGGGATGCCTTTCTTAGCCTCTAAGTATCCAAATCTGAGTGAAATTGCACTTCCTCACAATAGGGACATGCCCGTGTGGTTTCGACAAGAGGCCGTGTGGGCCTGTTGAGGGTGGCACAGACGTGTAGCCTGGACGTGCTTGTCAGGGCTGGGCCATGTTGGACCTTATGGGGCACGGCCGTGTGCCACGGTTGTGTGGTGACTTCTTGGGCTGTGTTGTTTTCACACTTTGGCCCATTTTCTTCGTTTTTGACCCGTTTTTCATTCTTTTCTCTTCCCTGTGCTCTCCTAAGTATACAAAGAGCACCAATTCTCACAAAATTGATAATAATTCATCCAAAATATAGGCTAAACATGAGGTAAAAATATGTATAATTTATCGTTTATCAAATACCCCCACACTTAAGCCTTTGCTTGTCCTCAAGCAAAATCTCAATCCACAATCAAGAATCATTCTTCTCAATTCACAACCTCTATCAATAATGTTTTGAACTAATTCACAAGTACTCATACAATGAAAATTCAATCAGAAGAACATTAAAGATTCAATTATTCTAAGTTGAGAATTTTATCATTGAAACATAAGTTTCTTCCCTGCTGTTAAGTAACTATCTCTCAATCAAAATTAACAAGATTTGACATCCTCACTAAAGATTTACTCTATCCACTCAAAGTGTTTAAGGTTCAAGAATTAAGCACTCTCTAGTCAATCTGAAAAGATATTACCATAGGCTTGCTAGAAAATCCAATCTCCACCACTATAGATTGATATGATACATCGATCAAAAGGTCTTTTAATGGTTGTAATGGGGCTTGGTTAAGGGTGTTGCCACAAGCTGAAAAAGAAAGGTTAGAATCGAGATTGAACTGAAAAATTATCTAGCTAGAAAAATCTCTATCACTGGAACATATTTCTTGAGCTAATTCTTATGATAACATTATTTCTACCTTGGTAGCCTTAAAATAGAGATATGCAAAAACTATTTGAACTATTATAGATTACGACTGAATTAATATATACGTTTTTTTTAGAATAATTTGACTACAATACAATAAATTTTACAATCTGAGGAAGAGAATAAAGCTAGATGAAAATTTCAACTCAAATCTCGATAAAAATAGGGGTCAAAATAATTGAATGGAATTCAACAAAAAATAGGTGACAGGTTAATATTAGAGGTAAGTCAAAGAAAAGGTTGTTAGGCTCAATGGGGTTTACTAGGGGTTAATTTATGGAGGTAGGCTTTTGTGGAGTAAGTGGGTTAAATCCTAGGTGCCTTTATCATTTCAGTGTATCAAATCAATGATATGGTCTTGACATGTATAATCAAAGCAAGTTCTAGAATAACAAATCAATATTGACTCACTCAAAGTAATAATAAAAGTGAGCACGAAAGAATGTATGCTCAAAATCTCACCAGAATTATGGCTTTTGATGTCAATCCTGCGAATTTTACATCTCAAGATAACACTTAAAATTTAGGAAATTAACTTATGAAAAAAATGGGGTTCTCAAAAATTTTAACTTATCATGCTTAATTCCCTAACGTTTTAAAGTTTGAATAATCAAAGTACAAGCACCTATGTCTTAATTCTCACATATAAATAAAAATCATAAATCAATCAGAATTAATTCCTAATAGGAGATTGAAGATAATGCAATTGAGAACAATGCATCAGATTTCAGGGTTTTCATAAATAATATAATGCTTGAAAGTAAATTCCCCCCACAGTTAAGGTGTACATTGCCCTTAATGTACAAAGATAACGTTAATAGCAATAAAAGCACAATATCATAACATAGGGAAAAGAATGAAAACTTCCTGCTTTTGATGGATTAGTGAGGTAGTGGTGCCTACAGAGTGTCTAGGACAAAGGGAGATGCGAAGGTAGATACTCCAGTAATGGTAGTATTTGTTTGTCCACAGCTTTCATGGTGTAAGTGTAGGCTTTGGAGATGTCATCTTGGTGAGGATGTGGCAAGGTTCCCTTTAGAATTTAGATTTGAGCTGTACAGCTACTTTGAAACTGTGAAAGTATTTATCATTTTTAAGGAATTTTAGGATTAGAAAAATTACTCGTTAAGAGGTAGCGGATAGGAAATTATTGAAAACAAAATAAACTATATCTAAAAATACTAATATTCAAATAATGAAAAAGGTAAAATGAAAGAAAATAAAAGTAAAAGGAAAAAGGAAAATAAAGTTAGAAGAAAAGGTGAAAATAGGGATCAGTGTTAAAATAAAAGTTAAGATAAAAATAAAGTTAAGAGGAATAGAAGTCCCTAATCTTCAGATGGATCGCACGGTGGCGGTGATGAAGTGATGTGAAGGTGCTGGCATATCTGCTGTAATGTCGCATTGATGTGATCGAAGCGCTGGAAGCATTGCTGCTCGAATCGGGATAAGCGCTCAGATATGTCAGCATATGAAGCTGCCGCATGAGCTGGGCGGTAAGGGTGTGGCGGCTCAGTAGGTGCATCCTCCTCCGGTGGTGGTGGGACATCACCAGGAATGTCCTCGGGATCCTCCTGCTCGGCATCTCTAAGTCGCTGGTACTATGGAGGATCCGTCCCACGGCGGCACTGAATCATCCTCATGTGAAGCATGCTCTGGATGCCCTGTGAAGACATCTAGCCCACTAAAGTATATGAGGATGTCTGGGCTGCGGTGTTGAATAGGCTGAAATAGCGGCCTAATTTCGTGATGTATAGGCCAATAGAAATTACGCCTTTATGGTGCCTCTCTGTCTGATACTGGATTGCATGGGCGATGAAGTAGGCTAAGTTGATAACATGTGCGTTCACCATGCACCATAGGAAGTAGGCATCGTGGGTATTTACGACACCTATGCTCTCGCGTCGTCCTGTCAATGTATGCGCGAGTAAGGAGTGAAGGTACCTCAGAGGTGGGACAGGGCGGTCGCTTTGGAACGACTGGGGTCATATATGTGTTGTTGAGGGGCTAAAGCATGCCAGCAGTGAACTGGAGAGACGTGGATGTTACGGTTGAGCTCGGAGAGGTTCTCTTCCTCCATGAATTCCTCAATGTAGAGACAGAGTGCTGTACCAAACTCTAGTACACTAAGCTGTCAGACGAGGCCTCTTAGACGGAATTGAATCGTCCCTGGATCGTCATGTTAGGTCATCACTATCTGAAGGTGGAAAGTGGAGCAGAACTCGAGGGTGAGTTCGAGGTAGGTGGGGTCTACAATCTGGAAAAACTGATCCCAAGGATCTGTCGTTAGTAAGGCCCGGACCTCGTCTGCTAAGTGGACTTGCTCGAGTGCGGCCTAATCGACGCACCTTCCTATTCTAAGGGGTCGTGCCCGTAATAATTGGAATAATTCCTCTCGGGAAGCTTGTGGAAAATGGAGTAAAGGATGGCGGTTCTTAGCAATGGGTCGCGAGGACGAACCACCGGCTCCCTTGCGTTTCTTTGAAGCGGGGACAGCAGCTTTTTTACTGCGCGATGACGACATAGTACCTAAAAAATAATAAACATTAGGCCTAAGACTTGAAATTAAATTGCATCAAGAACTATGAAAAATAAAAAAAAAATAGTTATGCTTTAAATGACAATGTGACTAAAATAATCTGGAATGAAATGTGGACTAACCTAAATAGTATAATTTATTCATCCTAACATGATATCAAATTTAAAAGACATGGGTATGTATTTATACTAAATGTATGTGAGTTTAGAAAGGAAAAAAAATGGCAATCAAATGTGAATCAAAGTGGCATGAAATCATAGAATTCTGTATAACATTCTAGATTATTCATGCTAGTTCAATCAATTCCATACTTAAAACAATGCCAAGACTAAAATATAAAATAAATATAAATATAAAAATAAGCAGTAAAAATTTGAAGGAAAAATGAGGAAATAGAACCAAATGGGAGAGGAATGAAGCGGAGCACGGTCGTGGGGCGGATAGCACGGTCGTGAAGGTACTGTGGATACCGACGGCGGCGCTAGGGAGATTTTGGGTAGGGTTATGTGGGAGGATTTAGAGTTTAAAATGAAAGAAGATTGATGAATAGTAGCTCCTTTTTATAGATTTTGGGTCACACGGGCATGGCACACGCCCGTGTGGCTCGGGTTTTGCCCGTGCTGTTCGAAATTTAGGGATTTTGGTGCGCCTGGTTCGAAGCACACGTCCGTGTACCTAGGGCGTGTTGGGACACACGGCCGTATCGCACGGCCGTGTCCTAAGGTGTTCGCTTCTCCCACGACCGTGTAGTAGGTCACACGCTCATGCTGAATTTGACAGTGTCGACCACGGTCTTGGGGCACAGGCGTGTCATACACTCTTGTTTGGGTCACACGGTAGTATTACACGGCCGTGTCCTTCTAGGCTCAGCCCGTGTGTCAATTGACAGTGTTGGCCATGGTTTTGTGACACGGGCGTGGAAAGTTGTTGAAGCCCGTGTTTTGGGAAAAATTTTACCTTGCTTGTATACGGCCTGGGTGCACGACCGTGTCTCTGCTCATAGTATCCACATGGCATTGAACACGCTCGTGGGCATGGCCGTGTGGTCCTAAAATTCTGCATTTAAAAAGGGTTAGTTGACTCATAAAACGACTAAAATCAAAATAGAAGAGAAGTTACTAAGTTAGTGCTCGGGTTGCCTCCCGAGAAGCGCTTATTTAGAGTCTAAGCTCGACTCTACCTGGATGTATCATGAAGGCATCTCGTAGAGCTGAAACTCCTCCCTGTTATCTTTAAAATTCTCACCTCTATAGTGTTTAAGCCGATGGCCATTTACCTTGAAAGTACCGAGGTTTGGGTGAGTTACCTCAACTGTGCCGTACGGAAAGACAGTTTGAACAGTGAATGGACCTGACCACCTTAACTTGAGTTTTCCAAGAAATAGTTTCAGCCTCGAGTTGTAGAGTAAGACAAGATCACCTATTTTGAACTGCTTAGGTTGTTTCAGTCATTTGTCACGACGTCGCTTCATGGCTTCCTTATATAGTCGTGAGCTCTCGTAGGCATTGCAACGCCATTCATCTAGCTCATTTAACTGCATTAATCTTTTTTCACCTGCAAGCTTAAAATCAAGGTTTAAAAATTTAATAACCCAGAATGCTTTATGTTCAAGTTCAAATGGCAGATGACAACTTTTTTCGTAGACAAGTTTATAGGGGGGTGTACATATGGGTGTTTTAAAAGCAGTTCTATAGGCCCATAAAGCATCGTCTATCTTTTTTGACCAATCTTTTCTATTTGTTTCTATTGTTTTCTCTAAGATGCGTTTTAGTTCCCTATTTGTCACTTCGACTTGGCCACTGGTTTGTGGATGATAAGGGGTAGCTGTTCTGTGGTGTACTCCATACCTTTTTAAAACTTTTCAAATGGGCATTGCAAAAATGGGTGCCTCTATGACTAATAATTATCCTAGGTGTTCCAAATCGAGAGAAAAGTTTCTTCAAAAATCGTACTACCATTCTAGCATCATTAGTAGGTAAGGCTTGGGCTTCCACCCATTTTGACATATTTTCTACTGTTACTAAGATGTACTTATTCCCAAATGAAGTAGGGAATGGACCCATGAAATCAATACCCCATACATCAAATATTTCACATGAAAGTATATAGCTCTGAGGCATTTCATTATGTTAAGAAATATTACCTGTTCTCTGGCATTTATCACAAGAGGTCACATACCTGTTGGCATCCCTGAAAAGTGTGGGCCAGTAAAAGCCTGATTCGAGTACCTTATGAGCAGTTCTAGCTCCACTGTGATGTCCTCCTGTGGGTCCTGAATGATAGTGATTTAAAATCTAGTATGCTTCTGTTTCAGCAACGCATCTTCGAATAACCTGATCTACACAAATTCGAAAAATAAAAGGATCCTCCCAAAAGTAGTTTTCACATCAGCAAAGAATTGCTTCTTTTGCTGATGGGTTAGCCCTTTTGGGGTTATGTTAGCTGCTAAATAATTTGCAAAATCAGCAAACCAAGGAACTGCTGCATCTGCTAAGGCTAGGAGTTGTTCTTCAGGAAACAAGTCGTTTATTTTATCGAGGTACTTGGATTGTGTGTTTTCTAATCTTGAAAGGTGATCTGCTGTCAAGTTTTCAGCTCCTTTCTTGTCTTTTATTTCTAAATCGAATTCCTCCATGATGTCTTTCACGAATTCATTGAAGATAGCTAGTATGCATCGTTGAAAAGTAGCAGGAGCATTACATAAACCAAAAGGCATTCTATGATAAGCAAACGTACCGTATGGACATGTGAATGTCGTTTTCTCCTGATCTTTTGGAGCTATCGGGATTTGGAAGTAACCAGAGAGGCCATCTAGGAAACAATAATACATGTGACCTGATAATCTTTCCAACATCTGATCAATAAAAGGTAAGGGAAAATGATCTTTTCGAGTTGCATCATTCAGCTTTCTATAGTCAATGGAAACTCTCCATCCAGTGACTGTTCTTATAAGTATTGACTCTTTTTTGTCATTAGACATCAAGGTCATGCCTCCCTTTTTAGGAACAACCTGCACAGGACTTACCCAAGAACTGTCAGAAATAGGATAAATAATGCCTGCATCTAGAAGTTTAATTACCTCGGCTTTTACGACTTCTTTCATATTGGGATTCAATCGTCTCTGAGCTTACACCGATGGTTTACATTCATCTTCCATTAAAATTTTGTGAGTGCAAAAAGAAGGATTAATTTCCTTAATATCTGAAATTTTCCAAGCTATAGCCTGCTTGTGCTTCTTTAACACGTGGAGTAGTTCTTTTTTTCTGCAATGCTCAAATTTGATGCGATAATAACTGGTAAAGTTGAATCTTCCCCTAAAAAGGCATATTCTAAATGATCTGGCAGTTGCTTTAACTCTAATTTAGAGGGTTCATCAATGGAAGGTTTCTGTCTCAACTCATCATTCATCTTTATATTTTCATAACTTATGTGTCTCGTGATAATTTCATTAGAATCTAACTCCTTTCTTACTTCTTCAATTTCAGTGGTGGCTTTATCTTCCCCCCCACATTGAACAAGACACAGTTCCAACGTGTCTGCGAGAGAAAGTTCCTGAAAATTATCTTGAACAAAGTAATCAATAATATCAACAAAATAACAGGAATCATCTTGTTCTTTAGAAAATCTCATGGCATCATAGATTTTAAAAACGACTTCTTCTTCACCAACTCTAAGTACTAATTTACCATCCCCTACATCGATAACAGCTCTAGCAGTGGCTAAGAATGGACGTCCCAAAATTAAAGGTACCTTAATATCCTCATCCATGTCAAGCGCAACAAAATCAACAGGGAATATAAATTTATCTACCTTTACTAGCACATCTTCGATGACTCCCCTAGGATATTTAACAGATCTATCAGCTAGTTGAATACTCATCCTAATGGGCTGTGGTTCCCCTAGACCTAGTTGCTTGAACATTTTGTAAGGCATTAGATTAATGCTAGCACCTAAATCAGCTAAGGCTTTATCAATAATTAAACTACCAATTAAACAAGGAATAGTAAAACTCCCTGGATCTTTCAGTTTTGCTGGCAGTTTATTTTGGAGAATAGCTGAGCATTCTTCGTTGAGTTCCACTGTGGCTAATTCTTCCAACTTCCTTTTATTTGTCAGAAGTTCTTTAAGGAACTTTGCATACCTCGGCGTCTGCAAAATTACTTCAACAAAAGGTAAGTTAATGTGTAATTGTTTAAAAAGTTTAAGAAATTTACCGAATTGAGCGTCTGTACGGTCTTTCTTCAACTTTACCGGATATGGAATAAGCGGTTTGTATTCCTTGAGTGTTGGTGGAGTGTTTTCCTTGGGTTCCTCTACCTTGTCTCTTAGAGATTTTTGAACAGACTTCTTTTTTGGTTCAGTTAGTACTTTCCCATCTCTTAAAGTAATTGCTTTGACATGTTCTCTGGGATTTGGCTAAGTGTTACTGGGTAGTCCACCTTGTGGTCTCTTTAAAATTAATTTCGCAAGTTGACCGATTTGATTCTCAAGCCCTTGAATTGATGCTTGTTGGTTTTTTAGTGCCGTTTCAGTGTTTTGAAAACGGGTTTCTGATGCTGCCATAAATTTGGTGAACATCTCTTGAAGATTCAACTTTTTCTCTTGTTGTGGTGGTGGCTACTGAAATCCCGGATGAGGCTGTTGTCTTTGATTTCCTTGTCCTCCCCAAGAAAAATTGGGGTGATTTCTCTAACCTGCATTGTAAGTATTACTATAAGGGTTATTTTAAGGTCTAGAATTGTTACCCATATAGTTGGCTTGCTCAGTTTCTATGCTGTGTCTATAAGATGAGTAGTCTGGATTGAAAATATTTCCTGGGGTTGCGTCCTACTGCATCATTGGCTGTGCCTGCGTAGAACCAACAAAATTATCAAACTTTTTATTTAAAAGTTCTACTTGGTTAGTAAGCATGGTGACAGCATCAATATTATAAACTCCTGCGGCTTTTGTCAGTTTTGTCCTCATGACTTGCCATTGATAGTTATTTAGTGACATCTCTTTAATAAATTCATAAGCTGCTTCGGGTGTTTTATTGTTGATTGTTCCTCCTGCAGCTGCATCGATCATTTGCCTTGTTGAAGGATTCAGACCGTTGTGAAAGGTTTGAACTTGTAGCCACAAAGGTAATCCATGATGAGGGCACATTCTCAAAAGATCTTTGTATCTCTCTCAGGCATCGTAGAGTGTTTCTAAATCCATTTGCACAAAAGAAGAGATATCGTTTCATAATTTAGCTATTTTAGCTGGAGGAAAATATTTAAGTAAAAAATTTTCGGTCATCTGTAAAAAATTTTCGGTCATCTGTTCCTATGTAGGGATTGAGCCTCGTGGTAAAGAATTTAACCACTGTTTGGCTTTATTTCTCAAAGAGAATGGAAAAAGCCTTATTCGAATGGCATCATCAGAAACGCCATTAATTTTAAAAGTATCACAAAGTTTCAAAAAATTGGCTATGTGTGAATTTGGATCTTCATCCTGTAAACCATCAAACTGCACCAATTGCTGTATCATCTGAATAGTTTTAGGTTTTAATTCAAAATTATTAGCAGCAATGGCAGGTCTAATAATACTAGTTTGAGTACCAGCCAAACTAGGTTTAGTATAATAATACATAGTACGAGGAGCTTCATCTTGATTCACTGGTTGCGCAGCTATTGCGAGAGGTGGTGGAATGTTTTTGGTTTGCTTCCATCTCTTCTGTAGGTTCTGGCCCTTGTTCTTGTCCTTGTTCTGGATAATGTAGGCTTTTTCTGATCTCTCTACGAGTTCTGCGAACTGTCGCTTCTAAATCTTCGTCAAAAAGTAATGGTCCTGCTGGGTTGTTTCTAGTCATAAACTAGAAATAACTAAAAGGAAAAAGCAAAGAAAATAAAAATAGAATAAAATAAAAATAAAAATAAAAATAAAAATAAAAATAAAAATAAATAAAAACTGAAAATAAATAAATATAGTAATGGCTAAAGTAATAGAAATCGAGTTTTCGTAATATTTTAGTTTCCCCGGCAACGGCGCCAAAAACTTGATACTCGCGATATTAAGTAATAAAATTTATTAAAACTGATCACACCAAAAACTAACTAATATCACAATTTAAAGGCAAGCGCACCTATCGAACAGTGGTATAGTTTAGCGGCAAGACCGAGTTATCGTACCCAAGGGAACCAAAAGTATTAGTACTTACTTCCTTTCTATTATCTAGCCTAAAAATAAAATAGGGTTGTTTGAAACTAATTCTAAAACTAAACTAAAAGTGCACAAGGAGTAAAGTAGGGAAAACTTTCAGGAAAAGCTGATTGATATAGGCAATACTCAAGGGAGAATCCACCTAGACTTCACTTATTATTGGTTTCTTGAGCTAAACAATTTCTTCACTTAACTTGATCCGTAGAGATCCCTAACTTATGTTAATACCTCCGTCGAGGATAAGAACAACTAATCCTAGGGTTGTTAACTAAAGTTTCTTTATTAATCAACACCGCTAGGTTGCATAAATTCGATCTATGAATCCCCCTATTAGGTTTGACCTTAATCCGGCAGATTTATGTCGCCCTATGTCTAGGGTTGCAACATTCACTGCTACTTCCCCTAACAAACAAACTGCAGTTAAAAGGGTATATATATAATATATGTTTTAAGGTTTGGATCCCCGTCCTTGAAACAGCACCAAAATTACATCAGGGAATAAATTCATAGGCCACCATGACTCGCTCGTTCAACTTTCTACCCATGCTCCTCTTGCTTACTTTATCAGCCCTGGCTGTCCAAGAAATTTCAGTTGCACCTTCCTACAATGAAGTTGCCATAGAATTACTCCCATGCCTCAGCTTCCTGTCTGGCAACAGTGCTGCAGATGTTCCATCGCGGGCATGTTGTTTGGGTGCTCAAACTATTGCTTACGAAGCACAGACCAAAGATGACCGACGGGCTGTATGCGAGTGCCTTGTTAATGCATTAGCAAATATTGGCACATCTGACTCCTTCACTGCGCAGATACCTTTAATTGCTACCCAATGCGGTGTTGATGTTCCTCTTCCGCCAATTACGGGCGACAAAGATTATTGTTCCAAGTACCTATCTCTTCCTTTTTTTTGTTTCCATCTTTCATTCATCAGTGTTCTCAACGTTTAAGGCCACATTGATTTGAGTTTTCTTCTTGCAGGCTCTTCCCTTGACTTTTTTTTTATATACCATCGTGTTGTGCCACACTAGGGAAGATATTAATTTTATCTAGCTCAATCCATTATCCTTTAAATTTCTTTAAGTAATTTACATTGTACTTAATGAATAACAAATCCTAGTTGTGGACAAATAAGATCATACATGATGTTAATGTGAAATCATACTTTCTTCGTTGCTCTTTTTTCCGTTTCTGTATTTGAAATCACCCATGTAGTGTAGAAAACTTCATAATAACTTAAATTTCCTCGGGAAATAAACTTGGAATGGAATGAGGAAAACTATACATATATCTGTTTGGAATAATGCGTTATATGATAAAAACTGTTAATCAGCTGTCTTCAGCTGTAAAATCAGGCTCGGCTGGTTTTTGAGGAAGAAGTGGTGGTAATCTTTGAGGCAGCCTGGTGCTTTGCGAACCATTTTTCCGCAAGGTTCGCAATGCATTGGCAGCAAACTTTGATGCATAAAGAGTGGCTCCGAGACTTGGCGAGGTTCCGGACTCTTTTGCCAAAGCGTTCTGCAGCTTATCCTCTGCTTCACGAAGGGATTTCATAAGCTTCCTCTTGCAGTACCGGTGCCATGCCGCTTGTATAAAAGATGCTGCCCAAGTCTGCCATTGCACTGAGTAGAACCTGAGAATAAAGTTTACTTGAGGTAAGTATTTGAATTTGGTAAATATGGAAGCGAAGTGTATTTCTTCTAGACTTACTTGAAAGTGTGCTGGAACTGCTTGCTGTGAAGACGACGGAACTGGGAGGCAACGAACTTCAAGTCATCAGCCACTAAAGCAAAGGCTTCAACTTCAGTTAAGGCCTGCACGGTTCTAGTTGAGATAGGTAGGTTGGATGAGGACTGAAGATCCAAGGCCCATGTAAGAAGATGATCTCCACAAAAATCACCAGCCTTGAGATGAACTGCATTGAAGAAGCCGGTTCTTCCACCGTTGGTGGTCGTACTTGTTAGATTTCCTCGGATGATAAACAACATCTCTTCTACTGGATCCCCTTCTCGGACGATGTAGCTCTTGTCGGTGTAAAGCGCCGGCTTGAGATGATCACACATTGCATCTAACAGTCTCTCATCCATTTTTTCAAACATTGGCACCTAAAAGGAAAATCTATAGGTCAATGATCTTTGACGTAAATGTGCATGCTCATTTCATAAGATGGAAATTATTAGGAACGCACTCACTCTCTTGAGAAGATCCAAGCAAAGATGTCTCTTTATATCCCTCTGGAGATCTTTAGGAAGGTTGGAAATCAACGTCTCTTCTTCAACCCCTCTGGTTTCTTGCCATTTATACTGCTCATACTTCCTAATACGTTCCCTCAGGTTCTCAGGTAGCATTCGATGGGACATCCATTGTTCTGCATCTTGCCTTTTCACTCTCATTTCCTCGACTCTGACTCCGGTCGACTGCAGATATTTCTGTCAAAACGGAACAAGTAATGTTCAGGTACTATGAAAGAGTTAGCAACATGAAATAAAAATAAAAATAAAAACAATGACGATGAATTAAAAAACACCTGCATATTCCCAATAAGCAGTGAAAACAGAACCAGTCCAGCAATGGAAATCACGATAGCAAAGAGTATTTCCCACACGAAAGTGCTGGTTTTAAGATTTTGACCCAGAGAACTAAAATAAGAAAAGAAACTGTAAATTAGCAAACGTTTCAAGAACTAAACTAGAGAGGTTCATTGTTTACAAACCTTAAATTACGCAAACCCCACCAAAAGCAGTAAAAGAATTTTTTTGGAAAATCCCAAGTTTCCACCACCCGTGAGTCAAGTGCATCGATGAATATACCGAAGTTGAAGGCCTTGGAATCCTTTATGTCATCGGGATTTATAAATGGGCATGAACCATTCAGCAAGTTCACTAATGTGGTGTTTGTGGTCGTGGTGTGTTTATCACAGTACAATGCACTTTCTTCACCTTCGCCTATGGCATTGCGCCAGCAGCTGTCTTCTCGTTCTATTGAGAACAAGTACCAAAAGGCTCCTACTACATGACTAGCTAGCATATAGAGGAAGAGATTCAAAGCAGCTCCAGCCCATGCTGTTTCTGCAAGTATGCCAGAAGTTCTTGTAACTTCTTTGTAAAGAGGAAAGATTCGAATGATCCTCGGAACATACTGAGCGAAAATAATGAATTCCAACAAGTCCTTTGTGACCAATGAAACCGAGCCTTTGATTGTTGGAGTTATAATTAAGATTACCACCTAAGCAAAACAAACATATTAGTGTTAAAACAACAGAACCATCATGATATTGTTCGAAACAAGTTTGATGTGTAACTTGAAGCTGAAGGAAATAAATTAGGTGCATCAAATACCTGTGGGAGTGGAAGAATTGCCAGAACATCAATGATGAAATACTTGGACAAGTATCTCTTCGCTATTGGCCAAAGATCCTCAATCAACTCACCCCTACCAAATACCCGGGACGACGGGGCGATGAACGCAGTGCGGAACTGAAAGATCATGTGAAGTATATAAAAGGCATCTATGAATGTTCGAAGCACGCTGGCTGTAATTTCCAATCTGTCATCCAAATTAAGACATTTGCGACGGCCATCGACCACGGGGATGTAAAAGAACAAGGGATCCACAGCAAGAGCAATGGCACATGATAAAAGGAACATTTTGTTCCATGTCTGAAGAAACTGTCCCTGTGGATTAAGAATTCTCTTCTCGGAACCCAATGCCTTTGCCTTCTCAGTTGCCGGATTACTGCCCAAAGATCGGAAACGTATTGATTTCTTCAAGCTTCTAATCCTTTCAACACCCTTCTCAAACACTCCCTGGAGACGCTCCATAAATGCATTCAATGATTGTCCAACTTTCATTTGAAACAATCCATCATCTGAATTCCAATCTTGGAACCTGGATTTGAAACAAGTTAGACTAGTCGTAATTTCTTAGTATTCAAGAAAAGGCAAAGATCAAACCATGTAAATTGGTCCACAGTTTCCAAACAGGGCCTTATCGTTGACTACTTGGAATATGTCAATAATTCTAAAGTTAAACCGATGAAAACAAAACAAACAAAACGGAAACTGTCTACAAACCTTACAAATCTTTGTCGCCGGAGATTCATGAAGTCGTTCAATATATGTGGCGGTTTCTTCAAGTTTAATAAATTCAAACCTTTTGAGATCAGTAGTATAAAAATCTAGTCCTACAATCCAGGCCCTGCCGAACAAAACCAAACTTCACATCAGATTATTAGCAAAACCTCATATTATTAATATCCATTAAACATAAAAAGTAGATCATTGGTTTATCTAGAAAATCTTTTAATATAAAACATAAACTTCAACTTGTGCCATGATTACAATCTACTTTACCTAACCTGCACAGTATTTTAATTTTTTTTTCTCTGAGTGTAAAACAAGTTACTGTTAATGTTCTTTCATTTTCCTCGTTTTCTTAATGGAGACCTGAGAGTATGAGGAACAAAGCACTGAAAATCATGTCTACTTTAACTACGAAATAAGTTACATAAAACAGAATATATTTTCAACAAAACAAAAATGGGAGAAGAACAAAATGAAGATCCAATAAAGACAATGATCATCAATCTCTCATAAATTCACGACAAAATTAGTTGACGAAAAAGAGAAGCAACGGTCGTTGTTGCTACGTTGCTTTCTCTTCAAAACGGAGGGAGGGGGAAGACACCTTAATGAAGTCAACACTCAAAAATAAGCTTCATTTCATTTTTCGAAAATCCCGGTGACGGAAAACTTGTTTAGGTAATTGGTTTCGAATATTTTCAGACAAACCAAACAAAAACCAGGGAGAGAGACAAAACAGAGCAACAGCCGTTTTGTCTTTGATCTTATAAAGACTTAAAAGCAATGGAAAATGAAGAAGAAGATTCGTATTTAAAACAGGAAAACAAAAAGAAGAAGAAAGTTCGTGGAGGGAGGGAGGGAGTTGTTAGTGACAGTTACTATCAGCAATTTTTAATGCCTTCTCAAAAAGTAAAAAAGGGAGGGAAATATAATATATATATATATACACACAAAATGAAAGCAAAAAAAAAAAAAAAAATGTAACCAAAAACAAAATTGGAAAAGAGAGCGCAGAGGGGAAGACAAGTCAAGCCAAAAACTTCGCTGAAGCCTCTAAGAAATTGTATAGCGTAGCTTTTGGGGGGCATGACAAGTACATTAAAAAAGTCATTTGGATTTATTTTTAAGTGAGACAACTTTACGGAAGCTTAGTTCGGTTACTATGGAAAAAGTTTATTTTTAAACCTAAAATAAATAAAAAATAATTTATAAAAATATAAATTTGAAATTAGAATGATTAATCAAAAATTTCAAAAATTAAAACCTCTCTAAAATAAACAAAAAAAATTCTCTTTTTCAAAAACACGTGGATGATTAAAAATTACTATTTAAAATTAATTTATTACTAATTCATATACTAAAATATGGTGGAAAAATAATTTTTCTATCTATACTATTTATTAAATATTCTATTGAGTTGATATCACTCACAACCGCATCATCAACTCAATTAAGAGAATTGTAGATATATCCTCCGTAATTAAAATATTTTTAATTTTTTATTTAAAAAACAATAAAAAATTATATGTATTGGGATTTGAATCTAAATTAATTGAGTTAGTAAAACTTTTATTTTACCACTCAACTAAATTTTGTTTTTATATTTTTATATATTTTAATTTTTATTATGCACATTTTATTACTTTCATATATATATATATATATATATATATATATTGAGTTAGTGTCACAACTCGACATCGACTCGTAACATGATAAACAATTTTAATCTAATTTTTTTTCATTTTAATATCGTGTATATATATATATATATTTCTTATGTTATTATTAATTAGTTTCAAACAATATCTTCCATTATTTATTATATGTTTATTTCAAAAACACATTTGTGTTTTAAATTTATAGTTTCCACACGCATACACGTGTGATAAGATTTCTATCTTTGTTAAGGGTTTTTCATTTTAAGGTTTTTTTGTTTTTGAGAAATTTATTCTAAGGTTTAAACTTTAATATTTTTTAGAATGAATTACATTGCAGGCCCCCAATTATACTTAAGTTTGTTTTTTGTCACTTAACTATAAAAAGTTATAAACTAATCACTTAACTAATTTTGTTTGTCATTTTTTGTCCAATTCAATTAAATATCGTTAACTTTGTGATCAAATTATAACATGATAGTTCAAAAATTTGCACAATAACAAATTTTGCCTTCAATGTTTACGCATTATATGAATTTGATCTTGATTTTAAAAAAAAAAATTAACACTTAACATTTACATATAAGCAACTCCTATCGACCTTAAACCCCAAATTAATTAAAAGCAACATGAAACACATCGTCAAAATTGTTTAAAAAAAGGCTGAAGATCATATAAAGTAGGGTTCAAATTTTAGGTTCCAAGTTCATGAGATTTGGGGTTATTTCAGAACAATCCAAAGGCAGAACAAGAAATAAGGGAATATGAGAGTTATTTTAGTGCCTAATTTGGTAGGAGAAAACTACCAAGGACAGTGACGATGTCAACGATAACTTAGGGTTCTTCATATGTCATAGACATTAATAAAAAATAATAATTTTGTTAGATCCCACTTTTTAATTACATCATCTATAAGCTGAGGTAATGCTTCTTTGTTGGTTTCAATTGATACTCTCTATTTTCACTATATTGTGATTCTATTCAGGTGCATGGCTATTGTTTTCGGTGATACCCAATTCCTAACACTAAATTTAAAGAAAAAAAAAAGGGAAGAAGAAGAGGGTGAAGAAAGAAAAAGGGAAAAAGAATTCTTAAATTGATTACTTGAAACTTCCACATAACTATCGGTGCTTACTTGTAACAGTTAGTAACTATAATCTATTAATGACCATTACAACAAACAACGACAATATACATCGTATCACAAAAATAGATACACAAAAGTCCATAGGACATCGTATCCTTATAACAGTTTATTCATTCACAACAATATCTCCCATTGTAAAGAGATCATTGACCTTAAGGATTGAAAGAAAGAAGTTATTGTTGAAAATCATAGAGGTTTTCTTAGGTCGCATCTTCAGGGAATAAGTTTGTCAACCTTACCTAGTTTTTAGTTATAGCTCGATTGCCTCTCTTACCTATCTTCTTGTCAAATACAACTAAAGGTTCCTTAACCATTGCCTCGTAACAACCAACAATAGGCAAGTCAGCTTGGCAAATTTGATCATCTAAATAGTTCTTCAGTTGAGACGTATGGAAAAAAAGGTGCACTTAAGATCTCTCTCGTAACTATAATTGATACCCAACCTTGGCCACCACTAGATAAAACCAAAGTACTTACTCCCAATGTTTTGATTTCCCCTTTACAAACCGTGTGTTGTCTATAAGGTTCTAGCTTCAAATAGACCCTATTACCCATAGAAAAATCCCTATCACTACCTTATTGTATACCATATGTTTCATCTTGTTCCTGGTCTATTAAAGATAAAATTTGAGTATTCTCGCATCTGCTTCCCTTTGTTGTAAACTCTTGTCAACTATGGCCACCAAAGAAGACCCCACTAAGTAAGAAGAATGTAAGGGTGGAGGCTAGCTATACAAGGCCTCATAATAAGTAGTGAAAATAAAGGAATAATGAGTGGTATTGTACCACCATTTAGCTAATGGTAGCTAGGAAAACCAATCCCCAAGCTGCTTCCTAGTCATGCACCTCAAATACCCTTCCAAGCACCCATTGAGAACCACCATCTATTTAGGGATGATAGATTGTTGGTAGCTTAAGTTTATACCCTAATTTCCTAAAAGTTCCTACCAAAAAGTGTTGACAAACATCGTTTCCTTATCTGAAATAATATATTCAGGCACCCCACATAACTAAAACACATTATTCAAGTATTTTTGAGCCATAATTAGCGTAAAGTAAGGATGAAAAAGACCTAGGAGGTGTCCGTAATTATTCAATGTATCCACTACCACCAATATAAAACTTTTTCCCTTTGAAACTAACAATATAAAATCAAGACTCACTTCTATGCAAGCTTTGTCAGGTATGGGTAGAGGTTGCAATACTCCAATTGAGGTTGCATTATCAACTTTACACCTCTAACACATTACACACTCAGCCACCCAATCTTGAACATCTTTGCTCATTCCTTTCCAGTACACTTGTAATTTTTCGAACAGATTGGTTAATAAAATTATTCATGAATTACATTAATACTTTGTATATTTTCCTCACATGGTTTTTGGATGCAAAGCAAAATAGAAGCAAATGTTGCTCATTGGTTGCTAATGTTTAACTAATACTAAGTGATATTACGTGATCGGATCGTAATACAAAAAGACAACTTGTATTAGTAGACGAACCTAAACATGTTCTTAGTCTAATAAAAAATGAGCAAACTGATTGAAAGACTAATATGTCATCTATCAAGTCCAATTAGGGAGATGTCTTGTCTTAGGCATCGGAGCAGATGACTCTCAAAAGATAGAAACATAGATGTGACTGACTGGATTAACAGTACATCAAACTGGACCCAAGTAGAATAAATACTGAATTCGTTTATGGATTTATTCACTTGTGATGTTCATAGTGTAACAAACCTAAATCCTGAATAGATGGCAGATTATGTATGCATGACTTGTACACTTTGACGTAAGTAAAAGCCTAAGTTCAAATAGATAAGAAACTGAAAGCTGGTGCGTTAGGTGTATGACTTCTGCAGTATGTAGCGTCGTTCACAATAATGGAATTCATAACCCGAGACAAGGTTAAATGATATCCTCTCATAGGCATTACATGGTTGATGAAAAGTAAACATGGCCACGAGTCGTTTGTCTTTATAATGGATGACTTGATTACTATTTGATAGTGATTGACTTTTTATAAATAAAAAAAGATGTAATGGTTACCATGAGGTAAAATAGGATCATATTGGGAGAGCGAATATTATCCCAAAGAGATTAAGGATATCCTATGAAGGTAACACATTTTTGACAAGGCCAATGGATGAGCATTGAGTAGTTGTTTTCACAATGGTATGTCATTAGGGAGAGCTTGGTCACGATAATATAGTGGAATGAATTCGTGACTAAATGAGTTTATAATTAATAGGTAAAAAGCTAGAACTTAATTATAAATCATTTGATCCCTAATTACATATGTTCAATCGATCCCTCTACTAGCTTGTTGAAACCCGAAATGAATTGCATGTTTGAATAGAAATGAACGGAATGAATAGGAAAAGAGAAATGAGAAACATTTAGGAACGATTATGGTTGTTTCCAAAATGGAGAAATGAAATCATTTGAAAATGAATGTAGGTTTCCAAAATGGAAATAGAAATGAGAATGATCCATTTGGAATTCTATGTGAATTACTTATAAATGATCGAAAGAATGAGTTTATGTTTTTGAGCAATTTTGAAGACAAAAAATGAAAATAAATCATTCGATCACATTAAACATGTTGAGTTGTGAAATATTAAACATATTTTTTCAAATTTTTACTAGGGGTAAAATCGTTAAAATTTTATCAGGGGTAAAATCGTCAAAATTTTACTGAGGGTAAAATAAGGATGAGAAAATTTTTTAATATAAATTATTAATGTTTATTTTGGAAAATAAAAAAATATGTATGAGTTAGATTAAATTATAAAATGTTGGGTTAAAAGTTTAGAAAGCGCATATAATTTGGCCTAATACAATGAGAGGCCCGAATCTCCATCATAATACATATGAGGGGAAGCACACCCTATTAGCCCATCTCCCTCTCCTTGTTGGACTAGGAGGTTGTTTTTTTATTTGAAATAAACCTCTACAATTCAACAAGGGTTCTACCTTCTCTCCCTATAAATAGATGGCACCGGTAAAACTATTTACACAACTTTGACAGATTGTTATTCTGCCGAAAAATAGAGAGAATTTATTTTCAACTATTAAATATATTTTTCTATAATAACAATTCTACCGGTTTCTATTAAAGAAGAGAGAGTTTTCGTTTTCACCCTTAAAGGAAAAAGAAAACTTTGTTTAGTTCTATGTTTTGATTTAATTGGTTCGAGCTCACACTCGAAGCAATTTGTGGTACAAGAATACCGGAGAAGATCAGTTGGTTGAAAGTCGAAAAACATCAAGGATCCACTTATCCAAAAACATAAGTACGATTTAAGTCTAAGGTTTATTACTACAAATATCATAAACTAGGTCGATTTTCAAAATTTTAATTTTTTACTGTGCAAAAAATATAGTTTTCAATTGGATTTTTTCCAACACCATGAACCCTTGAGTGGCCCTCCAAAGAACTGTTATGAAAGTTCAAGTCTAAGTTATTACCAACCACCACATTTTGTTTTCTTCTCAAATATTGACCATCCAAAGTATATTTAGCATGAGATAATTATGTGATTATAATTTGTTATTAATTGTTGTTAATTATATACATATATAAACTACCAAAATTGGAATTGAGCTATGTGGTAATGAATTAAATTTTGAGATAATTCTAATGGACCAAGTAAAAGTCTCATATACGATGTTTTAGATTGATTCTTGAGTGGACCGAGTTCCAACATTGGTTGTGGACTCGAATATACATGTTACATAGATTTAGCCTAGACTGGTAATCTATTATCGTTTTTAAAGTATATGTAACACCTCTTAACCCTAAACCGTCGCCGAAATAGGGTTACGGAGCATTACCAGACTTAACGGATAATTTACAATTGATATACAAATAATGATCAAACATAATATAAAATAATCATAAAGTCCCTCAGATGGACCCTCAAGGCCCAAAATACGTATTAAGAGTAGATTGGGACTTATACGAGTACTCCAGAAATTTTTCGAAAAATTTTAAAATTTTTCTCAAGTAAAGGGCTCACACGCTCGTGTGAATAAGGGTCACGCCTGTATGACCCTTTGACACGCCCGTGTTGTTGAACCGTGTGGCTCAACACGGCCAAGGTATTCAGAGACATGCCTGTCCCTTACCCGTGTAACTCTCTGAGTTCTACTTCATGTACAAATGGATTTCACATGGCCAAGCCACACACCGTTTGCTTAGCCCTTTGTGGATTTATTTTCAATTCAAATCTAGTGCAGTTTTCACACGGTCTTAATACACGCCTATGTGCTAGGCCGTGTGTCAAAACCTAGATATTTTGTTTCTCATTTTTAAAGTGCAGGGGACACACGGCCAGACCATACACCCATGTGTTAGCCGTATGTCTCACACGGTCTGGCCACACACCCGTATGCCAAGCCGTGTGGACTCGAAATGAGCCTTAAATACTAACCTAGCCACCCTGTAAATTTTAAAATCGAAACCAATTCAATACCAATGTTTTAACCAGTACATTTACACATTTAATATACCTAAATCATCTTTAATCCATTGACTTATTTCTTAAATCAAATGACAACCATAATAACATATAAAAGATTAAATCATAATTCCATTCATTCCTTTTTAACTTAATACCAAACTTATTATTTTATAAACTTAGCTTTCATTTACCATTTCCAAACATCACATATTATCTTTACAACTCAAAACTCTTAAGACCCTATATTGTGACAGCCTTAAAACGGCCCTAGTCGGAATGTGGTTTCGGGACCACAAAATCGAGGCATAAAAATAATTAAATATTCATTTTGATGCCTATTGTATGTGCCAAGGCATGTGTGACATCTTAGGTGCTTCAATTTAGTATTATAATTATGAATTGCACCTAAAAGGGGCTAAATTATTAACCTTGAAAATATGCTAGACAAATGTGTGATGACTTATTAATGCATGCATGAGAAATAGTGGATTTGCATGTCAATTTACCCACTTTTATGATAGTGGATGGTAATGATGAGGTTTTGGCCTTTTGTGAATTGTTATTTAGTCTAATAATAATAAAAGAAATTAGTAATTTGGTAGCATAAAATAGATAAAATAGAATTAATTAAATTAAGGAAATTGGGTGACAAAAACAATGTTTTTGTTCATTCTTCCTCTTTGATTGCCGAAACTAGCTAAAGGAGAAGAGAAATAGGGTTCAAGCTATCGGTTGGGGGAAGTCTTGATTAAGGTACAATTTCTAGGTGATTTCCTTTGAATTTCATGAAATTTTGTTGGTTTTGAAGCTCTCTTCCTTGTCTATGTTTGGATTTCTTGAGCCTTTAGTCTTAGAAGCATTCGGTCATGGATGCATGTTCTCCTTGGTGATGTTTTGAAGGTTTTGTTAAGAAATTTGAGCTTGGTAAACATGGAATCTTTGTGTGATAAGCAAGATAGGGTATTCGGCCATATGAGCAAAGATGGAAGAATTGTGTTTTTCTTGATGTTTGATGTTTTAATTGTTATAATTATGCTTTTAGAGTTGATAATATTATCTTGCTTTAGGCCAATTGTAACCTTGATTATATGTTTTAGCTTGAAATGAAATGTGAATTTGTATAAATCTGCTTGGTACAGCAGCAGTAACGTGTTTTGGAAAAATCACCATAAATTGTGTGTGCTAAATTAGAGGCTGAATAAATTATGTAATTAAAGCTTAATGAGTCTAGTTTCTTATGAAAGAAACCTTGCAAGCAAAGGAATTTCCGATAAATAGATTTTTAGAGTAGAGTGAGACAGTGTCAGATTGACTCCGAAGTCCCCTGCTCTGTTTTTGAAAAATCACTATAAATTGCATAGAAATTGTTATAAGATAAAATTTATATGCCTAGACTCCTTAATGAGTCTAGATTCGAATGAAATTGGTCAGGACACATTTTGAACTCTGTACAAGGAGAAATTCGGTTCGTAGTATAGAGTGGTCAGTTTAATCAAACAGTGAAATAGAGAAACTTTAAGAAAATTCTGGTATTGATTGGCCAAACTAAAAATTATGAAAATTTTATGGATGAAAGATCAATGAGTCTATTTTCATGCAAAATTAACGACACTTCATTTGGAGTTTCGTAGCTCCAGTTATGAGTAAATTATTGAATGCTGCTCAGAAAATCAGCTTGTTGTGACTTATGATATGTATGTGAAATGACCGAATGTGCGTGTGTGTTTGCAATGAGAAGAATATGCATGTATTATTTGACTATAAGAGAAAATGATTCATTGAAATGCTTGAATAAGGATTAATAGAATTAAATGTTTTATTTAGCTCAAGAGCATAGAGGGACGAGTTCGGATAAAGGGAAGGCTAAAGTGGTCGAATAGCCAACTCTTAATTGCTCAGAAAAGTTCAAGGTAAGTTTTAAGTGATTATATGTTGATTATATCCGACTATAGTATGGCATATTAAGTTGTTGCATTAGACCGGTTGATAAGTATAAAATCTAATAAATTTGAGTTGCGGAATTATGTTTGAATGCGAATTAATAAAGCTGTTTACCAGCATAGGTAATCAAGCCTTTATGAGAATAGAGTTGAATGCGAATTAGTAAAGCTGTTTACCAGCATAGGTAATCAAGCCTTTATGAGAACAGAGTTGAATGTGAATTAATAAAGCTGTTTACCAGCATAGGTAATCAAGCCTTTATGAGAACAGAGTTGAATGTGAATTAATAAAGCTGTTTACTAGCATAGGTAATCAAGCCTTTATGAGAAAAGAGTTGAATGCGAATTAGTAAAGCTGTTTACCAGCATAGGTAATCAAGCCTTTATGAGAAAAGAGTTGAATGTGAATTAATAAAGCTGTTTACCAGCATAGGTAATCAAGCCTTTATGAGAACAGAGTTGAATGTGAATTAATAAAGCTGTTTACCAGCATAGGTAATCAAGCCTTTATGAGAATAGAGTTGAATGTGAATTAGTAAAGCTGTTTACCAGCATAGGTAATCAAGCCTTTATGAGAATAGAGTTGAATGTGAATTAGTAAAGCTGTTTACCAGCATAGGTAATCAAGCCTTTATGAGAATAGAGTTGAATGCGAATTAGTAAAGCTGTTTACCAGCATAGGTAATCAAGCCTTTATGAGAACAGAGTTGAATGTGAATTAATAAAGCTGTTTACCAGCATAGGTAATCAAGCCTTTATGAGAACAGAGTTGAATGTGAATTGATAATGCAGTTTACCAGCATAGGTAATTAAGCCTTTATGAGTATGTGATGAATGTGAAAATGTATATATGTGATAAGGCCGAACGGCCAATGTGATGATCTATGTGAAATATTATACCACGTGATTAGTTATATAAGAAACTTGAGATTTTGTCCGGGTAAAGACCCGATGGCTATATGTGGAGATTTTGTCCGGGTTAAGACCCGCTGGCTAGGTGTGGGGATTATGTCCGGGTTAAGACCCGCTGGCTTCGTGTGGAGATTTCATCCGAGCTAAAGGTCTCGCCGATTATCCGAGTAAGTCTAAGATTAAAAGAATTCACAATAAGAGTTGTTTGTAAATATGCTCAATGCGATAAGTAAAAACAGGTATGTACCTTGAGCTTAGATGTAAGCTTGTTTTGGACTAATTTCATAAGGCTGTTATGTGATGCATAAGTGAGTAAACAATGAGATTGTTTCGATGATTATATGGCATCGAGTCATCGTGACAAGTTATGTGAAATTATGTATTGTATCTATGTTTAAATGAGCTCACTCTCAAGTGAAAGTTTATCTACTTATTGGTATTATGAAAGTGTGTATATTCGGCTAAGGGGTGAAATATCCCAAAAGAAGATTGAAAGGAAAATGCTAGCAGCCAATTTATACCTAAAATGTTTATCTGTTTACATTGCTTAAAACTTACTAAGCATTGAAATGCTTACTCTGTTTCCCTTGTTTCCTCTGTTTTATAGATCTCTTTTGGAAGCTGCGGACTCGGGGATTGAAGCCTTAATCACCTACACTATCGCTGTTATTTTGGTATTTTGATAGTTATTTTGGATCAATGGCATGTATAGGCTAATCTCCTTCTGTTGAATCAAACTACATTTTGAGTTGTAAATATTTCTAGCCATGCGAAAATGGCTTGCTTAGTCTTCGAGTTTGATTATATGTGTTTGGATGATTCTCATATGATTCGATGTTGTGGCATGGTATTTGGTTAGTACCCAATATGCGATGAATTTCTAATATGGTGATCGGTTATTGAAATGTTCGATTTAGCCAAATTGTTAGTAGCCACAAGGTAGAGATTTGCTAGCATGCTTATAATACGCTTTTAAATGAGATATGACGTACTGACCGAACCTATTTACAAGTGTTATACATTTGGTTATAAAACTCAATGAATCCATGTCTAGTGTGTAACTATGAACCTTGGTAGGTTGTATTTAGATATGTGATACCTTAATACCCTATTCCAGCGACGGACAGGGGTGTAGGGTGTTACATTATATATGACCTTAGTACATGCCACAATTACCACAAGATAGATTACATCACCAAATGGAGCTGAGGTCGGGATTGACTCGGATGTTGAACCGGACTTTAATTTCTACTAACCTGCGCACGGAACACAATCGTACGCTGAGTATGGATATACTCAATGGTATTATTATAATTCAAATTATAAATAACTAAATAAGTTTTACATATATAACCTTACATCACATGAACACATATAGTACCAGTTCACACTTTATTTTCATATCATATCCATAGCAATTTAATTTAACTCATTATCAATTCATTATCATAAACATCACATTTAAGTAATAATAGACTTTAGAGCATTTAGTTCATTCATTTAATCTCATTTCACAATTCATATCACTTTTCACTTTATTTTCACAAAATTTCTTATTTCAATTCAATTTTTCCTTCTCACTTTATTTATCCCTATTAACAAGACTCGGACCTTGACGGATATATAGATCCAACCAAACACACCAGAATGACACCCAGTGCCTCATTGAATAGTTCAAAGCAAATAAGTGACACCCAATGTCTCATCAGCAGAGCCGAACCAAAGTGGTACCCAGTACCTCATCAAATCTATCCAAAGTAATATAATGACACCTAGTGTCTCAACGACTGGAGGTCGAAGAATCCCTAAACACTTTCAATCCTATGACATGCCAACTATATCCGACTTAGCCCAACTAGTTAATAGGGTTTTCAAATCACTTTTCTATTTCAAATTCACTTTCAATTCAATCATAATTCAATTTAAATTCACTTTTCCACTTTCTAATCAATAGACAATTCAATACCAATACATATTTCAGATAATCACATATAATCATACTTCGATTCAATTCAATCCACTTTTCAATCAATACACAATTCACATATTCACACATATTCATAATTTAATTCACTTTTATTCAATTCATAATCTCAATTCATTTTCCAATCAAATTCAAATAACTAATTACTTTTCAATCAATATTCACATCAATTCCACTTTGATCACAATTTCTCATATATTTTCCAACTCAATCATTTTTCATTTCAAATACATTTTCTCATTTTCGAACCAATACACATTTCACATACTAATTGCAAATATCATTCATTGCTTAATTCAATTCCCATTAATATAAAAAATTATACTTACCTTACATTTTTTCTTGGCATACACATATATTAAAATCTAGCATTTAATATAAATTAATTTGAGTTATAGTAATACAAACTGAATTTTCTTCGCGTCTATTCCTCGATAACTTTTTCCTTTCCTTTCTGAGCTGATATATCGGGTTCTTTGTTTGCTACGAAAATTAAAATAATTTACACTATTAATATAACACTAATTTACAATAATAATTGAATTTCTATTCACTTTATATCTAAATTTTCAATTTGGCCCTAATTGAACTCATGTACTTCTCTAACTCAATTCACACTTCATTTCTACTTAATATCTTGCCATATTCAACTTGACTATTCAATGTTCATAATAAAACCCCAATTTCAAACTTCTTTCAATTTAATCCCTACTATATAAAACTTATAGCTTACTTTACAATTTAATCCTTTAATCAATTCTAGTCAATAATTCTATCAATTAAGCCATTAATTCAAACATTTGTCCAACATGAACTTTACTCAAAAACCTAAAAACTTCCAAAACCTCAACTTAATTCCATCAAAACTTAGTTCTAAAGCTTCTAAAGCATCAAAGTTAAGAGAAAATGGCTTAATTGACTTACCAAATTGAACTTCAAGCTTTAAAAACCCTATTACCCCTTTTTCTTCTTTCTTTCTCTTTTCTTCTTCTATTTTGTTTTGCTTTCTGTTTCTTTCTTTCTTCTTTTGTTTATTTTATTTACTGTTATTTACTTTTATTTACTTTATTTTATTAACATAATAATAAATATCTATTTAATATCAAATATATATATTACAATTGTACACACATATATTTTACACTTTTCCCATATCATCACCCTACATTTGTCTTAATTTTATTTATTTTATTTTCTTAATTAATTATAATATAATATAATATAATAATATTTTCTTAAGTAATAAGTAAATACATAATTAATGTACAAGTGTATATATACATTAATAATACACATGTCTTTTATTATTACCACACATGTCACTTTTATGGTTTAATTATTATTTTAGTCCTTTAACTTTTCACTACTCTAAAATTAAACTTTTACACTCTATTCAATTTAGTCTTTTTTACTAATTACTTCTAATTAAATTCAATTCGACTAACCAAAACCTAATTAAACTCTTAACTAACTTTGTAAATATTTTTAATAAATATTTACGGACTCATTTTACTAAGATAGAGGCCCTATGACTCACTTTTCCGGTGCCCGTGAATTTTGGGTCATTACAGTATATCCTGGATTGGTAACCTTACATGTATTTGTAGCCTTGGCCAGGCTATTTTTATGTGTTGTCACTGGTTTTGCCCAGATGAGTAACCTAACACAGATATTTTTGTATATGACTAGCTTGGACGAGCACCATATGTTACCCGCACTCGTATACTGAGTTCTTTTACAAAGTTCCACTGAAAAATCAAAAGATATACAATGTGAAATTGTATCGTCAATGTAGAGGAAATACGAACTCTGAACACTCGTATGTTTTTTATTTATTGACTCGAAATTTTTTGAACTATGTCGTGATAAGGATAATATTTTGAATAGCTATTTGAAATTAACTATTAAATGAGTAAGGTAAGTTATTGAATTGAATTGTATGAGTTTACTAAGTATTTTATATACTTACTTTTATTATTATGTTATGTAGATTTTAGATGCTCTGAACGTGTCGATCGGATTAGTTAAGAGTTCACACCTACCACCTTTTGACTCAGTAGTTTTTAAAGTTTGAAAATATGGTTACTTATGGCATGTATATAGGGTGTCTACTTTGCAAATTAACAATCACGTTTTAGTACTTTGGTTATGAATAAGATTATAAGTAACCTTGATATATTAAGTGCCTGGTACTTAATTGACATTTAGAAAGTTGATGATGTTAGCCAATATTTTAATGGCATTATGTGTAAGTTTAAGTAATAGCATGACTCAATATTGAATGTTAGTAATTGTGATGTTTGGAGTGAATAGCTTGAATAGTATAAAATGGTTAAAGGCATGGTTTAATAAGGTATGATTAAATTGTGAAAATAGATTCTTATGTTTTAGGTCACTTATTGAACTTTGCTTATTGATATCTTAGTTGAAGTAATGATGATTGTATAAGTATGTTTAGGCATGGAAAATCTTGGCATGAATGTTAATATTTTGGATAGTTGTTGTTTCATGATTGTACTGTGATATCATTGAGGGCATATTATGTAACACCCCAAACCCGGCCTAGACGTTATGGCCAAATCTGGCGATGTCACATTGAAGTGCTTTTCGTACAGTATGGTATCAAAGAAAACCCTTTTTTTCATTTTAACCTCTTCGTGTTACCTTAATAATGATTCTAGAACGTGTCGTTCAATTTCCAAAATGTGAGTCATTATCATAAAGTTTTTCACATTTAAACGTCATTAGTTTTCAAAACGTCAGTAATTGCGGAAGCTTTTAAATAAGTTGCGTATTCGTGGTATTTTTCTTAAAATATTTATCCTTTGAAAACTCACGTCTTTCCCTACTGCTAGCAGTTAACAATTAAAACAATAAAAATCCCAAATTAAAATAAAAATCCAAAGAGGCCATTATTATAGTAAAATACCCCAAAAGTTAAATCGAAATCATAAAGTACTATTTTAATTTAGATAGGTCTTGTGGCCACCGCTGAGTCCTTCGTTGCACCGATCCTCCTATGTTTAGGATTTCCTCTACAATTAAAAACAAATGGTGAGTTTACGAAAACTCAGTGTGTAATCCCATAGCAAACAGACAGAAAACAAACACAGTCTGGGCTTAAGCCTTTTTCAATATCAGTCACATATCAATTTAGGCTTTAGCCCATCTCAATAGAGAAACAGTCATGTGTTTAGGCCTTGGCCCATTACAGTAACAATAATCAGTGCAGTAACAGTTTAAATAGTTTATAAGTCCTACCTATCCAGCCTCTACACTCCAACTCCGTCTAACCCTACACTCCATATGGGGATATAATCAACCCACCCATCCCTACACTCCAGAAAGTACCGAAAGCGGCACTATACAGTAATATGCAACTGGGCTGCTAGTAATTTAGGCTTGAAGCCTTTCAGTACACTTCCTCTGAAAGCAGTATGTGTGGCGTTGACGTTCCCTTATTCTGGCTTTGTCAATTTCCATAGTCGGGATTGTTTTACATACCTTGTTTGCGAAAGAGCGCACCCAATCCTTGAGCACTCCAAAACTAAATTCAACCACAACACTCGATTAGTCTCATGGCAACCAAATTAAAACGACTCAAAAGAAAACATTTAATCACTTAGTCGACAACCACTTACATCATTTGAACAATCAGGGCCCTATCCACCTAAAGTGTCAAAAAGAACAATCACCGGTTTCTCGGTTACAACCTGCAATTGAGCCGAACCCCTATTAAGAAAGAAAATATTCGCATGACTAGTTTGACTCTAAACAAACACAACTTACCAAAAATGAAAAATCGCAGAATCGAGTAGCACCCAAATTCGGCAGAGAGCAATATAGCATAGAGTTGGCACAGCAAGGGTCACAAAAGAAGAGAAAACTCGAAAAGAACGCCTTAATAAGGGTCAAACCCGAATTGAAAAGGGATCAAGGAAACGAATAGCAATACCAGTACCAACGAGCGCAAGACAGTCGATTGAGGTTTGAGAAAACCGATAGCCAAAGTCGAAATTGGGAAATGATTCGGTTACAGAATAAGAACAAAACCAACTTACAAATTCAACACAAGGGAAAGGCTTGAGGAAGAAGAAGAAGAGGAAAGAAAACAACAAACTCAAGAGGGAAAAACAAAATGCAATTTGGCAGAGGAGAAAATAGTTTTCAAAAAAAATTTCCAGAGAGAAAAAAAAACAAAAGTAAAGACTCAAGCTGAAATTTTGAGTACAAAGGTAATTCAATTTTGGTTTAAACACTAAAAAAATCCCTAAAATTCTCCACAATATCCTCTAAAAATTCGTCCATAACACCCTACACCCTTCAAACGCTCCAACCGCCCATAAGCATAAGAATTCTACTAGCACTTAAATACTCACACGGTACCAAGCAAAATAAAACACCCCTCTGCATCGCCAAGACTCAAAGACCGTCAGCAAACTTACACTCCATTTAACCATTAGACCAGCAAGCCCATTCTGTCATATTTTTCTCATATTTAATTATAAGCCTACTGGCCAAAGATAGGGTTTACTCACACAAAAACAAAAATTTTGCCCAAGCTAAGACTTGAACCCAAGACCTCCCACACACACCCAGAATACATAACCATTAAAGCGGATAGATATTTGCGTCACAACATACGAAAATAAAATTAAAGGTTTTTGGGGCGTTACAACTCTACCCCCTTAAAAGAAAATTTTGGCCTCAAAATTTTACCTGATCAGAACAGATGAGGATATTACTGCCACATTGCATCATCGGGCTCCCACGTGGCCTCCTCAAAACCATGACTACGCCAAAAACCTTTAACCAGTGGGATGGACTTTCTTCTCAGAACTTTAACATTGTGGTCCAATATCTGTACCGGATCCTCCTCGAAGGTTAGATATGGCCTAACCTTGATTTCCTCAACTAGAACAATATGTGTGGGATCAGAGCGATAGCACCGTAACATAGAGACGTGGAACACGTCGTGAATATTCTTCAACTCTGGAGGTAGCTCTAACTGGTAGGCAACTGGTTCTACTCGTTTCAGAATACGATAAGGCCTAATAAACCTAGGGCTCAGCTTACTCTTGCATCCAAATCTCAGTATCTTCTTCCATGGTGAGACCTTGAGAAACATAAAGTCCTCCACAGAATACTGTATCTCTCGACGCTTTAGATCTGCATACGACTTTTATCTATCAGATACCTCTTTTAGTCGATCTCGAATCAACCTGACCTTATCCTTGGTATTGAAAACCAGTTTAGGACCCAGAACACGACGCTCGCCCAACTCAGTCCAACACAAAGAAGTGCGACACCTACGCCCATATAGTGCCTCGTAAGGTGTCATCTGTATGTTAAACTAGTAACTGTTGTTGTAAACAAACTTCGCCAATGGCAAATACTCCTTCCAACTGCCTTGGAAGTCTATTACATAACCTCTTAACATATTTTCCAATATCTGAATCACCCTCTCAGATTGACCATCTGTCTGAGGATGGAACGCAGTACTGAAGTCCAACCTTGTACCCAAAGCCTCATGTAGCTTTCCCTAGAATCGAAACGTGAAGCGAAGATCCCTATCAGATATTATTGAAACTGGTACTCCATGCAGTCTCACTATCTCAGGTACATACAGCTTAGCTAGCTTCTGCAGCGAATAATCAATACGAACAGGTATGAAATGGGCAGACTTGGTCAACCAATCCATGATGACCCATACTAAATCCTTCTTAATAGGCATTAAGGGTAACCCATTAACGAAGTCCATGGTCACTCTCTCCCACTTCCAGAGCAGAATCTTAACTAGCTGCAGCAAACTCGAGGGTAGCTGATGCTCAGCTTTAACCTGCTAGCATGTCAAACATTTACTCACAAAATCAGTAACCTCTCACTTAAGACTTGGCCACCAGTACAACTTACGAAGGTCTCTGTACATCTTATTTCTGCCAGGATGCATAGCATAAGGGTTACTATGCGCCTCTCGCAGTATGGACTGCCTCAAATCAGTATCCTTTGGAGCACAGATTCTCCTACGGAAGCAGAGCACCTCTTCGCTATTCAGTTCAAAATTTGATGTGGTCCCATTCTTAATCTGTCGAAATCGAAGACCCAGTGACTCATCCTCCAACTGTTTACCGTTAGTCTGCTCGATTCACATTGGTTTAACCTGGAGTTTCGCCAATGACTACCATTATCAAATAAACTGAGACGAGCAAACATTGTCCTCAAATCAGTCATAGCCCTTCAGCTTAGTGCGTCGACCACTACATTGGCCTTACCAAGGTGGTATTCAATCGTATAGTCATAATCCTTTAGCAGCTCAATCCATCTACGCTGCCTAAGGTTCAACTCCTTCTAAGTGAGGAGATATTTGAGACTCTTGTGATAAGTGTAAATGATACACTTCTCCCCATACAAGTAATGTCTCCAAATTTTTAGTACAAATACCACAGCAGCCAATTCCAAGTCATGCGTTGGATAGTTTGCCTCATGAGTCTTAAGCTGACAAGACGCGTACGCAACTACCTTACCCTCTTGCATCAACACACATCCTAAACCGACATGTGATGCATCAATGTAAATAGTAAACTCTATTCCAGATTATGTCTGTATCAAAACAGGGGCCTCAGTCAGTACAATCTTGAGCTTCCCAAAGCTCTTTTGTTACACATCAGTCCAATTAAATGGCACACTCTTATGTAGTAGCTTAATCAAGGGTGCTGTAATTACAGAAAAGCCCTATACAAATCGTCGATAGTACCCAACCAGTCCTAGAAAACTACGATTCTCTGATACAATCTCAGACTGCTTTCAATCCAAAACAGCTTCAATCTTTCGAGGATCGACTCTAATCCCTTCAGTAGATACCACATGGCCTAGAAATGTCACTTCTCGTAACTAGAACTCACACTTACTAAACTTGGCATACAGTTGTTTTTCTCTTAAAATTTATAGAACCACTCGAATATGTTTATCATGTTCATCCTCAGTCCTCGAATACACCAGAATGTCATCAATAAACACCACTACAAACTAGTCTAGATAGGGCTGGGACACTCGGGTCATTAGATCCATAAAAGCTACTGGTGCATTCGCCAGTCCAAACGGTATCACTAAGAACTCATAATGACCATAGCGAGTCCTAAAAGTCGTCTTATACACATCGGCCTCCTTACCCCTAAACTGGTGATACCCAGATCAAAGATCAATCTTGGAGAATACTAAGGCTCATCGGAACTGATCAAATAAATCGTCTATCCTTAATAGGGGGTACTTATTCTTAATAGTCAATTTATTCAATTTTTTGTAGTCAATGCACATACGCATGGATCCATCCTTCTTTTTCACTAACAGAACTGGTGCTCCCCATGGAGACACACTAGGGCGGATGAACCCACGATCTAGTAACTCTTGGATTTGAACCTTAAGCTTCACAAACTCTTTAAGTGTCAATCTATAAGGGGTGATGGATACCGGAGCTGTACCAGGAAGGAGCTCAATCCCAAACTCAACTTCACGGTTCGGAGGTAACCCAGGTAGCTCTTCAGGAAACACGTCTGAAAAATCCTTAATCGTCCTGATATCCCTAACAGAAGAATCTCTAGAATTCAAAACACTGATATAGGCCAGATACGCCTTAAATCCTTTACGAACCATCTTTTCTGCCCTCAGTGCAGATATTACATTACTCAAGTAGTTTCGACATTCCCCAATTACAACTACCTCGTCGTCCTCCTTAGTTCTCAGTACAACTCGCTTAGTGGTACAATCCAAGCTCACTTGGTGTTTGACCAACCAATCCATCCCAAGTATCAAATCAAACTCCCCAAATAGAAGCTCCATAAGATCAGCTAAAAAGATTAACCCTTATACCTCTAAAGAAATGTCTCTAAACAGTTTATTAACCTGGACGGACAGGCCCAATGGACTTAATACAGTAATTCCACTCGAAGTATTCTCAACCAGAATCCTCAAGTTTTCAGTAACAGAGCAGGCAACATAGGAATGAGTAGATCCTATATTTATCAATGCAGTATAAGGTACATTGAAAATTAAGAGTGTACCTATGATGACGTTTGGAACATCTCCCTCTTCTCAGCGACGTGTAGTATATACTAGAGTCAATTGCCTCGCCTTAATTTGATTAACACATCTGCCCGGTGCTCTCTAACCACGGCTCTGACCATTACAACCCCTGACCTGACCACGGCCTTTTGGTGGTTGCTGAACTACTTTCGGTGGTGCAATACCGATACTAGAAGCTTACATCTAATCAAACCTCCGTGGGCAATCTCTAATACGGTGCTTTAAAAACCTGCACCTTAAACCTGCACCTTAAACATGCCCCAGTTCTCTTCCAGCACTCGCCCTGGTGGCGTCTACCACAGTCATTACACGGTGGCTATCCAGTAGCAACAATAGGGGCCCCAACTCTGATTGGCCCATCAACCTTGGCCTTTTTCTTAGGCCTCTGAATGGAATTCGAGGGCTTCGAATCCCTCTTGTTCCTACCTCTCTCTATTCTGACGCTCAGTGCACTTCACTTTCTCAACGATTTTCGTCTTATCGACCAGTGCAGCAAAGTCTCGCTCTCTCTGTGGAGCTATCAAAACCCTTAAGCTATCCCTCAGTAGCTACCATACCTCTCGCATAGCAGCTCAGTCTTAAGAACTCGGCCTCATACTCGGTTACTGATCTGTCCTCCTGGGTTAAATTCAGAAATTCTATTATCCTAGCATCCACATAGCTGGCACCCACATACTTCCCTTGAAAGGCAGTTTTGAAGAACTCCCAGGTCAATCAATCGAGTTGGGTACTCTCATTTACAGTGAGCCACCATTGATATGTCTCATCTCGTAGCAGCAATATAGCACCCTTTAATTTTTGCTCGGGGGTGCAGACCAAGTCGTCAATAATTCTCTCTGTGGCCTCTATCTAGTACTCAGTCACGTTAGGGGAAACTCCAGCAATACCCTTAAAAATCTCAGCTCCATTGGAGGAAAGTCATTCCGTAACCTACCCTCAGCCCCTAGTACCAGTATTGGTCCCAGCGACCCTCTCCAGAATTTTTAACATGGCTTGGGATAGTGCGTCGTCCCCAGCCGCTCGATCATCTAACCTAGTTTCAGTCACAGGTGAAGCCGGTGTCTCACTAGTTTCTAAATTAGGTATGTGGCCAGACGATGAGAACCCAGCTCAAGCATATTTACGGCCTCTACCACGGCCTTTTGTATCTCGTCTACAAGTACCACGTGTGCTTATTGTCTAATCGTGTTTATCTATATTAACAGTTTTATGCAGATTAGTTTATAGTTTCAATAATGATTGTAGATATTTTATGGAAAACAGTATCAGTAATTTAGAGTTCGTTTTCGTAGATCGCAGTCTTGCTACAGTTTTCAATTTACACTAACTAGAGTGTTTCAGTATAATCTACTACCTACAGTAGTCTCAGTATTTTCTATGTATAGCATTTCAGTTTAACACAAACAACAGTTTCAGAAGACTTACAAAATCGGCGCCGGAGACTCGATGTACCACACATTCAGTAAAACATTTCAAAGTACTTCAAATCATTTGAAACAGTTCTTTAGAAATTCAAGTTTTAAAAAAACCAAATCCACAGTCGAGATTTGTAACCTGGCTCTGATACCACTAAATGTAACATCCCAAATCCTGCCTAGACGTTATGGCCGAATCTGGCGATATCATATTAAAGTGCTTTTCGTAAAGTATGGTATCGATGAAAATCCTTTTTCATTTTAACCTCTTTGTGTTACCCTAATAATAATTCTAGAACGTGTCGTTCATTTTCCAAAACTTGAGTCATTATCATAAAGTTATTCACATTTAAACAATATTAGTTTTCAAAATGTCAGTTATTGAGGAAGTTTTTAAAGAAGTTGCATATTCGTGGTATTTTTGCTAAAACATTTATCTTTTGAAAACTCTCGTCTTTCCTTACTACTAGCAGTTAAAAATTAAAACAATAAAAATCCCAAATTAAAATAAAAATCCAAAGAGGCTATTATTATAGTAAAATACCCCAAAAATTAAATCAAAATCATAAAATACTATTTTAATTTAGATAGGTCATGTAGCCACCGCTGAGTCATTCGTTGCACCGATCTTCCTATGTCTAGGATTTCCTCTACAGTTAAAAACAAAGGGTGAGTTTACGAAAACTCAGTGTGTAATCCCATAGCAAACAGATAGAAAACAAACACAGTTTGGGCTTAAGCCTTTTTCAATATCAGTCGCATATCAATTTAGGCTTTAGCCCATCTCAATATAGAAACAGTCATGTGTTTAGGCCTTGGCCCATTACAGTAACAATAATCAGTGTAGTAACAATTTAAACAGTATACAAGTCCTACCCATCCAGCCTTTACACTCTAACTCCGTCCAACCCTACACTCCATGTGGGGATATAATCAACCCACCCATCCCTACACTCTAAAAAGTACCGAAAGCTGCAATATACAGTAATATGCAGCTGGGCTGCTAGTAATTTAGGCTCAAAGCCTTTCAATACACTTCCTCCGATCAGTATAAAACCCATCCCCATGCAATGCATCATAGAATCATGTCATATCATATCATAGTATCATATATGTATCCAGTACAGTTTAAATAGCATGCTAAAATACAGTCATACATGTACATATATATATACATCACACAAGGGTATAACAGCCATTCAGTTAATTAGAGGTCTAGATAAGCTTACCAACCCCACGGTAGGTCCACAGTCGTCTCGAGCAACCCGTGCAACCTTAGCAATCAAACAGTGCAAATGGCCCACGGCCCATATTGGGGGCCCATGTGGGCCCACACATCCGTGTGGCCTATACGGCCCAAAATGGCCTTGGCCGTGTGAATTACATAGCCTGGCTCAATATTTTATACATTCGTATGGTTCACCCCTGTGGAGCCCATATGCCCGTGGGGCCCATACGGCTCAATTCGGCCCAGCCTACAAAATCGCACGTGGTTGGCCTCGTCGATCATATGCCCATGTTTAGTCACACGGACTACCACACGAGCGAGCGCATGCCCATATGGCGTCGACGTACCCTTATTCTAATTTTTGCTAATTTTCATAGTCGGGATTGTTTTATACACCTTGTTTGCAAAAGAGCGTACCCAATCCTTGAGCACTCCAAAACTAAATTCAACCACAACACTCGATTAGTCTCATGGCAACCAAATTAAAACGACTAAAAAAAACTTAATCACTTAGTCGACAACCATTTACATCGTTTGAGCAATTGAGGCCCTATCCACCTAAAGTGCCGAAAAAAAACGATCACCAGTTTCTCAGTTACAACCTGTAATTGATCCTAACCCCTATTAAGAAAGAAAATATTCGTATGACTAGTTTAAATCTAAATGAACCCAACTTACCAAAAACGTAAAATCGCAGAATCGAGTAGCACCCAAATTCGGTAGAGAGCAATATAAGATAGAGTTAGCACAGCAAGGGTCACAAAAGGAGAGAAAACTCGAAAAGATCGCCTTAATAAGGGTCAAACCCAAATTCAAAATGGATCAAGGAAACGAATAGCAATACCAGTACCAACGAGCGTAGAACAGTTGACTGAGGTTTGAGAAAACTGATAACCAAAGCTGAAATTGGGAAATGATTTGGCTACAGAACAAGAACAAAACCAACTTACAAATTCAGCACAAGAGAAAGGTTCAAGAAAGAAGAAGAAGAAGAAGATGAAAGAAAACAACAAAATGGAGAGGGAAAAACAAAATACAATTCAACAGAGGAGAAAACAGTTTTCAGAAAAAATTTCCAAAGAGAAAAAAAAACAAAAGCAAAGACTCAAGCCGAAATTTTGAGTATAAAGGTAATTTAATTTTGGTTCAAACACTAAAAAAATCCTTAAAATTCTCCACAATATCCTCTAAAAATTTGACCATAACACCCCACACCCTTCAAACGCTCCAACCGCCCACAAGCATTAGAATTCTACTGGCACTTAAATACTCACACGACACCAAGTAAAATAAAACACCCCCTACATCGCTAAGACTCGAACTCAAGACCTTCAGCAAACTTACACTCCACTTAACCACTAGATCAGCAAGCCCATTCTGTCATGTTTTTCCCATATTTAATTATAAGCCTACTAGCTAAAGATAGGGGTTTACTCAAACAAAAACAAAAATTTTGCCCAAGCTAAGACTTGAACCCAAGACCTCCCACACACACCTAGAACACATAACCATTAAAGCAGACAGATATTTGTGTCACAACATATGAAAATAAAATTAAAGGTTTTTGGGGCATTACATATTAATTAAGTTTAGGTTGAATGTTTAATTAGCATGTTTTGACATGTTTTATTGAGCTTTGAATTTGTATAAATAGATGTAAATGGTATATCCTGATTTCTAATAAATGATAGATGATATCACTTGGGTTTAAAGGTGTTTCCGATACACACGGTTGGTAATATGACCGTGTGTTCGGTTTAAATTTTGAAATTTAAGGTCCACACGGCACCAGTCAGTTACACGATCTGGAGGCACGGCCGTATGTCTCCTTCCACACGGTCTAAGCTTTGTTACACAGTTTGGCCACACGACCATGTCCCTACACCATACAGTTTTTACCCTGTCACACGGCTTGGCCACACGGCTGTATGACCCTTGTTTTCATTATTTACCTATATTTTTGTAAAAGTTCCAATTTCATCTAGAATTGATTCCAGTTTGTTTTAAATGTTCCGTAAGTTTGATTTAGGTCCCAATATGATTGAATAACATAGAAATTATTGTAATTTATTATGAATTGATCTTTTTGGCTCTGTTTGAGTGGTTGGTGACCCTTATTTTGCATTTTACTTGTTATTTTGTAAATGTTTCAAATTGGTCCCGATTTAGTTTTGAACTTGTTCAAAAGTTTTTGTAAGTCGACTAAGACTCAAATTTGATTTTAATGCATGTTTAACACAGAATTAAGTTGTATTTATTGATTATTGAGTAATATTGAATAAATTTCTTGTGAATGCTCTGGTTTACTGTTGTAGCATCTTATAGCTCAAGTCCAACAACTGGACTGGGTATAGAGTGTTACACTTGGTAATATTCTGAGGATCATACCCTAGGGATTGTAGTGTGGGGTAAACTGCTATTAAGCCAATTACCGAAAATAACTACTAATCTACTCAAGTCACGAATTAGTATTGTTAATCTGGAAGTAAGATGATAATAATAATAACCAAATAAGTTGAATTAAACCTAAATCTATTCCTAAGTTCATGTATCGACTTCCTATCCCTTGTTTTGACTATGCGAGTTCCTTTAGCCTAGATCTAGTTGTTTTACCTAATTAATTATTGATGTGGGGTTATAAATAGTTGGTAACCTAGCAAGGCTTCTTAGCCTTCTACTAACCTAACTAGTTGGTAAGAACTACTCATCTCTTGATGACACAGTTCAGACTGGGGAAGGGTAAGGCTTTCATAGATAGGTAATACCGATTTCGGGTTAATTCTCACCTATATGACTTTCTAGGGTCATCAATCCTAGAGTTTAAATTCCTCCTTCTCTAACCACTGATCTGCTGACTGATGATTGGTAGGCAATACCGATTTCGGGTTAATTCTTACCTAAATAACTTCCTAGGGTCATCAATCCTAGGGCTTAATTGCACTAAATCAAATCTAACCAATCTAAAGTGAACTCTACCTATCAATCAATTAATTAGATTTGTACGATTGAAACAGGTGAAATATGTATAAAACATAAATTGAATCTAATCTTTACACAAACATTCAATTAATAATGTTAAATAAAGAAATATAAAGAATAAAATAAAAGAAAGAGATGCTCATGGATTCATCGATGTAAGTGTGGCTTTAGAACAATCTCCGCTCACGAAAGTCTCACTTCGGAATATGATCTTTTGATTACAAGAACATAAGATCAACCAAGTAAAACCTAATAACAAGAATAAAAATCTAAGAATCCCCTTAATGTGTTATTTTAAGAGAGTATTTATAGATAACATGTATTATGACCTAACTAGGTCAAGTAAGGATAGCTGAGCATGTTAATTTAGGTTGAGTAGATGAAAACACCCTTGCTCATTAAATTAGCCTCATCCCAGCTGTGTTGCAATACCTTTAAGCCTATGTCGCGACATCGAAAATAGTTTACTTTATTCTTGGTGTCTTCAAGGCTGTGTTGTAACACCATTTAACCTATTTCGAAACATCATCAGCAGACTGTTCCTTAGGTATTATGCTTGCTGTGTGCGACATCCCAGCTCTGTGTTACAACAGCGAGAGCAGTCAACTATTTTTTTACCCTCAATTGATGTCTTGCACACTTAATCAACATATTAGTATTCCCTTAGTCTCAGATTGGCCTAAAAGGGCATAAAACACATAAAAATACTCATTTTATTCACTATGTCCTAAAAAGAAAAACTGAATAAAAGATATATTAATTTGTTATAAGATTAGTTCGTTAAGTATAGAATTTGGTCTAATCTGTTACAAGGAATTGTGGTAGATCAACCTCCCCCACACTTAAGTCATTACTTGTCCTCAAGCAATATAAACATATAATTAAAAGTAAATAAAAGAAAAAAAAGACAAAAATAGAAAAATAAACATGAAGATAAAAAAAAGAGAAAAAAATTAGATGCAAATAAAAAGAAAAAAGAAAAAATTAACTTGGTTTCTTTCTTTAAACAAGCTAGATTTAGTGAAGATGAATATAAATAAAAACCTCGTACCTAAACTCCCCCACACTTAACTTTTTGCTTGTCCTCAAGCAAACCAAGTGTAGACATATAACATGCAAAAAGTAGATGTCCCTTAGATTTTATTATTACTATAAACATGGTTGTCAAATATTAAAGGTATAACGATTCTTATTGCACATGCAACTTAATCTTGATAGTTCGATGCATTGAAAACCTTTTAAAGTAAATTAAGATTAGTTCACAAAGTTACATTATTAACAAATTAGAAATAATTCAGTGACCAAATGTTTAACAATATCACCATCAACATAAATCAAATAGATATGCAGCAGACACAATCATGTCAATCAAGAATATTCATTAAGTATAATTGTTAGCAATTCTAGAAGGTTATGTACAGATAACGCTTAAGTCACATTGGTATTCTAGGCTTGTAACGGTTTAAGGCTTAGGACGGTACGAATTCAAAGTACTAATAGTTAAGTGACACAGGATGCAATTTACCCTTAAATTATATATTATCATTATTTTATATTTTAGTGATGAATAATATGAAATAAAATTAAAATTTTTTATTTATAATATATAGAAAAGCAAAAGCATGGTTAAAATTTTTAAAATTCAAAATAATAAAAATAAAAAATTCAAATGTCAATTTTGCAATATCATAAATAATAAAAATTATTTTTGTCAAGTTAATTATTTTCCAAACTCGTAGTTTATATATTCTTGATAATAATTTAAATAAATAAAACTTATATATGTTATATAATCATAAACATTATATATAATAAGCATTTTTTAGTTATATTATATACAATATTTTTATTAAAATAAACATAAACATATATAAAAGTTTTACTTTATATGAAACTAATTTCTATTATTTTATCATAACGTAGAAGTTAAATTAATTATTATGTTCGAAATAAAATAGATAAATCTTAAAATTATACATGAACTTTGATTCAATATGTAATATTATATACTAACTTTAATTTTGTGTAATTTCATACATAAAATAGTAATTTAATTCAATTTTAGCAAATTACAAATATAACTATTGATATAATACCATTTTAAGTATACATATTGCAATAAAAAAAACTATATATAAATGATATAAAAATAAACTAACATATTTATTCCTTTAAATATGTACCGTTAAATCAAAATTAAAATTTCATAAGTACATTTGAACCACAATCAAAGTTCCACATATATAATTACACCAAATTAAAATCTATATATCAAATTATATATTAAATTAAAGTTTATAACACTTATATTACAAATTTAAATTCATCATACGCAATTATAAGCGTGCTACGTGGATTTTTGTTTTACGACTGCTCGGACAAATATCTAATAACCTAAAACCCTGAAACTCAAGCTTTTAGGCTTATAGCCGTTATTGGGGGACATCAGTAATCGGAGCCTCTGACTGCCCGTAGGCCACTGAAAACAGAGAAGATATCCGTGCCCCGAAGCTCGTTGTCGAGGACTAGTCCAACTCAGTGACTAGGTTCGCGAGTTGGGAACCGCTCGTTCCTTGTCTGACTTACTAGCGAAGACGAGGATTAGCTGCGGATAGAGCACGAAATAGAAATAGGAGTAGAGGTAGAGAGGGAGATATGGGTTCATTGAAGAGGAAAAGAAAGAGTGCGTCTGAGTCGAACATGAGTGGAACTGGGGACCCCTTATTCGTTGGACGGAAAAAGAATTAAGACTGGTTTCGATTCTGGAAATACGAATGCTAGTTCCACACTGGGACCGGAGACAGGGAATCCAAGAGGTTCACCAGAGAAATTCGAATCTTATCTGAGTGAAACAAGGCCTGCTTTTTTTTTTTTTAATTATCAATTTTCTGAGACATGATTCTTATTATCTAGGATTTTTATAAATCTCTGGTTTTTTTTCCTTGCTACGCCTGCAGATTTGATCGACTTTCACTTTCACCCATGTTACCGAATGAAGTAAAGAATCTTGGATACGAGAAGATGACCTTGGTACAGGAGGCAACTCTTCCAGCAATACTCCAAGGTTTGTTTCCTTTTCGGCAATATTTATAGCCAGAATTTAAGTAATAGGACCTTTGTATTCGCTACTGTCTTGTTCGTTTACAATTGAAAACTTCGATTGTTAATGGCGAAGAAGTCAAATGTGTAGCAAGAGTAGCAGCAATTTTGTGGCACTTAATAATTCCTTCTTGTTCAAATAGCTTTTAAAGATTAACAATCAAATGGTTAACAGGTAGCCTCTAAATATTAAGTGCTTTTGGTTCAAGTAATTTCACATTCTCAAGTATAATGTAAGATTTCGGAATAACATTTCTCTGTTTAGATTTTGTGAACCAAACAACCCTTAATATGTGTGTTATCCTTGGTTTGCCTAGCTACAATTCCAGTTGAGCTGTATGTTGGCTTGCTAATCAGCTGATGTCATGATGTTGTGAAATGATTTTACCTTTGCTTTATTATCTGTGCATTGATTTTCTGCTGTTTTGAGTTGATATATTCCATTTTGTCATATCCAAGCAGCTAACCACTTTGGTTCACAATCTCTTTCTCTCTCTCTAGGCAAGGATGTACTAGCCAAGGCCAAAACAGGCACGAGGAAGACACTAGCATTTTTGGTAAGATGCTGCATGTTTGAGCCACTTCATTCGTAAGGGGTTAATATTTGCTGGTCTGGTGTTATCAAAGTTATAAACCTTTTTTCTTCATGAGATTTAAATGATCAGGTCCTTTTCGATGGGAAAAAAAAAGAAAGAGAAATAAGTATCTACCTTGCAACAAGATTGTTGCTTTCTATGTTTTTGCTCTCTCCTTTTATCCTGTGTCACTTTCAGGGAGAGATTATTTATAGGCTTCAACAATCACTAGTTTCTCTGAAGTCAACGGAGTATCTATTGGATTCAGGAATTCTGTGAACTAATGAAACTTACTATAAACTGGTGCTCCTAATTATTAGACGTGCTGGAGTTCTTCACTTTGCTTATTGTTTCTTTCTAATTTTCAGCTTCCATTAATTGAAATTGTTTTGAAATTGCCTCGTACTACTCCTGATTTTAAGCGATCATCAGCAATTAATGTCCTTGTAATGTGTCCAAATAGAGAGCTTGTAAATCAGGTTGCTTCAGAAGCTAACAACTTACTGAAGTATAGTCCCTTTATTGGTGTACAAGTTCTTATGGGAGGTAGAAGTGTTGCTACAGAGGAAAAAAAACCTGCGACAAAACCGTTGCGAGGTGAGTGAGTTGTAATTAATGCTTGCTTTCTTATTCATTAAGGTAATGTTGGACAGATTTTTTATCCTTACATGGTTAAACTGTTGGACTGTCATGGACTGGAATGAGATTGAGTTAAAAAAGAATCAAACTATAGATTCTGTCCTAATGTATTGAATCAGGGAACCATCAGTTTCCTGTCAACCCGACTCTGGGTCTTCACTTTGAGTTAATACTGCACTTACTATCAACATCTTATACAGTAGAATGTTACATTTTATCCCATTTTTACTCTCAGATTATTGTTGCTACGCCTACAAGGCTCTCGGACCATATTGACAATACTAGAGGATTTGAAGGGAGGCTGAGAGATGTGAATGTACTTGTACTTCATGAAGCAGATTGTTTATTAGCCATGCGTATTCGTAAAGATGTTGAAAAGATAATTGCCGCTGTTCCAGAGCAACAACAGACGCTTATTTTTTCTGCAACAGTTCCTGAAGAAGTTTCTTTCTTTATCCCTTGTGTATTGGATAATGATGTTTCACAAATTTGAAGAAAATGCTAAAGTTGCTAATTTGTGTGAAGGTCCATCAATTCTGCCATAATGCATTGAGAAAAGATCATGAATTTATCGATATAGTTCAAGAAAGCTCTGAGGAGACACGTTCACAGGTGGTATTTCAGCCTGCTTTTTTTTTTTTTTAACATGGAATTCTCTTGATGTCTTTTAATTGCTTAAATTTTGGATATTCCAGGCCCAATAAATGCACTTGATTGCTCCTCTGGACAAGCGTTTTTCGCTACTGTATATTCTTCTGCAAGAACATATTGTAAATGATGTTGACTAAAAGGTGCAACTTTTAATTGGACAGTTGCAGCTATAAAGGCCTTTTTTTCCCCATTCCTAAGATTTTGCTTATGTTATGCTCACCATTTTGACAATCCTTTCACAAAATATATATTCTAGCAATCCATTCTACAGGCTATTGTATTCTGCACTACTACTGCGGTAACAAGGTTGGTGGCTGAATTTCTCTGTAAGCTGAACATGAATGTTAGATTCATTCAAAGGAAAACACCAAGTCATAGCGCGAAGGTATCTGATGAATTCCGAAAGTCAAAAGGCCTTATTCTTGTGACATCTAATTTACCTGCGGGGGTTGATTATCCTGATGTTACACTTGTCATACAGGTAACAAGGCATACTTTCCCTTGTTAAAATTAAATCTACTTTTTCTCAGTTGTATTTTGGGAAATGTACTGATGTTTTGAACCTATAGTTAAATGAGGTTATTTGCTTGCAATTTGGAAACAGTCTGTATCCAAGTGCATTGTCTCTCTCTCTCTAATATTATATTCAGTCTACTGTGCAACAGTTAAACTGTTGGTTTTTTTCTTGCGAACATTTTATTATTACAGGTGGGCGCGCCATCTAATAGAGCACAGTATATACATCGGCTAGGTGGAACTGGGCATGGTAAAAAAGCGCAGGGAATGCTCTTGCTAGCACCATATGGGAGGATTTCTTTCTATCTAGCATCAAGGATTTGGCAATTGCAGAGGCTCCTTTGCCTTTGGTGGATCCAGACATTAATCGAAAAATACGGTTGAACAGGTGGAGGAGGTGCTTTCCGACATAGAGAAGAAGACCAAAGAGTCGGCTTATATGTGGCATGGCTTCGATATTACGGTCGTATTAAGAAGGTAGGGGAGGATAAGCATAGACTTGAGCTTGCCAACGACTTGAGCAGAGGCATCGGTCTTTACAACCTTCCTGAAATCCCCACGCGCATCCTAAATGAGATGGGCCTTACGAATAGCCCTGACGTGCGTGCTACCTAAATTAGACCCAACTGGATATTTTTAAGTACTTAATTTTGATAATTTTGTTTTATTTTACTTTACTCTTTGACCAGGAGAAAATTTTCATTGCTGGAGACCGAAAAATAAAGTTACTGAAATATAATGTCAAAACTAAAATCTCCTAATAACAATGTGGGTAAGTACATCTAAATCATTGCAATTAATAAAGAACTCGGTTCCTTTCATTTTGTAATCCTAAGGAGCTCCTATTTCGGTTACAATGTGTAGAACCCTAAATTTAAGTCTAACCTCCCGAGTCCTGCATTATTTTCACCATTACTTTTATCTCCTCAAAAGCAGAGCATTTAAAAAAAATGATTTTATCATTCATAATGTACATACAGGCACAAGCCAATACAGGCACAAGCCAAGAAGCGTGGTTGACCATCTCGAGTGAGATGTGAACAAACATGCCTTGTAAGGGGCTTTTTACAAATGGCACTCCATAGTTTCTTCCCTCTGATGGAAAAGAAAGGGGCCGAGAATCCTCATCTTCAGCCACAGATTTGGCAATAAAATCAAAGTCCTCTGTTAAAGACAAATAAATGAGATTCAGAAAACAATCCAATTGAAACAAAAGAGTTCAAAATAGAATGTCGAAGGTATGAACTTTAAAAAAGAGGGTTATAATCCACTTTTAAAATTCAATATATTTGCCATACAAGGAATAACTACTAGTCATAGACTCATGGTTTATGGCAGAGAAAACAGCCCATCAGAACTATGAGCACCAGACAGGAAGAGGGTGATGCCAAGGTGGGAAGAGGAGGAGAGCAAGCAGCAATTCCCATACAGCTAATTCAAGCTGTCCATAGATACGCCATCAATTCTATTGCTAGACCAGTAATGGCAGTTCAACAATAGCATAGATGCAGCGTTCTACTTGGGCTGACTCCTTTTGTCTAGTCTAGTAAAGAAACTATCTCAGACAAGCAAGACAACTTACCTTTGGAGGTGGGGTGAAGAAGGCTGATCTGGAGAAGACTGTTGAGCAGAGGTACCATGAAACCTTTGCTTGTCATATACCCCACCTGGGTTGCTTCCATCACTTACCTGTGATGCTTCTTCATTCATGCCTGAGAAATCCACTGGTCCAAGAGAACCAAATTCAAGTTGTTCATCAGAGGAACCATAACCAGAATTATGATCATAGGGATACAACATGACAACAGAAGGAATGGTAGGTCCATTCGACGACGCCCCACTGGTGTTCATGGCTGGCAGTGGATACATGCCATATTGCATGCTGGCAGAGCTACCTTGAGAAGAGTTTGCACAGACCGGTCCGTTATGAGACTGGTATGAAGAGAATGAATCATGCCTATGTGAGCCCCAAGGCCTCTCAGCTCTGCTGTCATCAGCAACAGCACCCAATTGGTCACATGTGAACCTTGATTTTTCATTTTGATTGCAACTATGGCTGTACCCAGCAGCTTGTGACTTTGAATTGGCAATCCAGTTCCCATCTCTATCACCATGGTGGTCATTTCTATCATAATTATATTTTCCCCTCCTTGTATTTGTAGAATGCCGTTCTCTGATTGAAACTTTCTGAAGTAGAAAAACGTATAGAAAAATTATGAAGGCCATAGTTTTAAATGTTAAATGGCACAAAGCTAACAATATTAAGATCACTTCAAAAACAGACTGATGTATGAATATCTTATGGCCAAGACAATATTGCATTTGAAAAGATTGTCCACTGTAACATTGTACACTAAATTAAAGGAGAACGGAGAAATTACAGGACCATGTATGTAAACAACATCACTCTCCAAAGCATGCAAAATGGAAAAACAGGACCATGTATGCAACCAAAATTACTTTTCAAGGAACGCAAAGTTCAAATGCAGAAATTTGAAGTCATAAAGGCTCATTAGAGAATGTCAGTATGTGACTTACAGGATTAGGCAAGTAGGTCCCAGTACCACTGCGATATCTTGGCATTTCATCAGCATGCCGTTGGTATATGCTGGCAGGTCTATTTGAAACAGATTGATGGGGAGCAGAAACAATACGAGGCCCATAATTCATAAGTTGAGAAAAGAGGTTCACATTTGATGGAGGAGGTCTCCCAGGACCATCCCATGGAAAATGACCTTGTAAATATACAGGTGGCACCACAACAGGAGAAGGATAAATCAGAGATGGAGGATATTGTGAATTTTGGCAAAACCGTCCATACTGCAAGTTTTGCCAATGGCTAGCAATGTCACCATTAAGAATGTCAGACTTACGCTCTACTGGCTCGAGAGATGAAGCATTTCTCATAGAACTAGAAGTACTTAACACCTCAGATTGATCAAGTCCCTCAGATGACTCAAAATTCTGACAAGAATCATTGTTATCCAAACCCTCATCCCAACCAAAATGGCTTGTTGATGCATCTGGAGCTCCTGTTTCTGCTGGAATGTTGTACACAGGGCACAATACAAATGGTACTGGCGGCCCTGTTATGGTGAAGGCCAAGGGAGGAACTCCAGAATTATCCATAGTTCTTGGACCTGAACCTGGACCTAAGAGGAATGGAGTAATGGGTATCAATGGATCTGAACCACTTGTCAAGGCTGTCTCAAATCCAGATATTTGATGCCTTGGAACAGGCAAAGAACAAACTGGTTGAGGTTCAATAGTTCTTTCTGCCATATCATTGCTCACTATTGATGGTGGGTTCCAGTCTCTGCTATTGTCTTCTGCCTGAGAGGAATAGTCAGATATACTTTTATCTTTTCCACATGTAGCAGAAGGAACCGCGGAAGAAGACGATTTCCTACCCCTTTTCTCCCTAGCTGGCTTACAGACCTTTGCTGACGACCCTTCCCAAGAACTTTCTGATGAGGTTTTACTTCTGAGTGAACTTGTATGTGAAGCAGCCATGGATCTAGAACTTGTAGTTCTTTCATCAAAGAAAACATCATTACCTCGGTTATCATCTAGATGACCTTCCCTACTTGAACCTCGAGTTTCTTTAGCAAACTTCTGTTGGGTTTTAGAACCACCAGAGCTGCTTACTCTAGAAGACTGAACAAAATTATAGCCAGCTGAGGTTGAAAGTTGCTTATCATCCGACTGAAGCATTTCAAAACTCCTGTTATCAAGATCAACAAAACCACCACTAGAGCCCCTGTCTTGTTCCTGCCACGAATCACGTTCCACTTCCCCTGAGTTCATTTCTGGAGAACCAAAATTTTCACTACTGGCCTCAATTGGATCCTCTGTATTTGAGGCTAATCCAATGCTAGAAAAGTAATGGGCCAGAGGAGAAGAGACCAATCCCTGGGGAAACATTTGAATATTTGAAGGAAGGATTCCACCCAAATTTCTCTGATTGTATCCCATTGGTAGAGATTGGAAAGGAAAAGGTAAGTGACCTGCAGCTAAATTTAGCGGAACAGGAACCTGACCATTAAAGCCATGAGCCGTAGAAAATGCCATCATGTTCAGTAGATCTTGCTCTTCTTGATGCATTCCTTGTACACCTGGAACCAAAGAAAATTCGTGACTCATGGTTCCCAAGCCAAAATCATCTTGGAAACTATTTGGAAGACTGTTTGGATCAGCAGCGGCATCAATGCTTTGATGGCTTGATGCTTGCCTAATAGATGAAGGATCATCAGATGAAGATTTAATGTTATGCCTTTCTGCCAAACCAGATTCCAGATTCTTCCCCCAGTCATTATTTGACCTCATAGAAGCAATCTGGGTTTTCCCACTCTCCGGCATTCTGTTCTGCCTTTGATTAGAGGTAACTTCTCCATATGTTTCAGTAAGCTCAGGACTAGAACATGTCCTTGCAAAAAGATATCTTCCTTGAACATCAATAACCAAATTCTCTGCTTTAGAAATTCTCTGACCAGCACCGTTACGAACATTCTGATTGGAATTAGAATCCCATCTAACTTGATCAGAGGTTTTTGGGTTGCTCTTGCTACTATGACTCCTTTGGCTTTGAGCACAAGAAACAGCAGAAACATAACTAATCTTACTTGTGCTTTCCAAAGGATAATTAACAAGCTGTGATGAAACACCTTGAACTCTTTCAGCTTGAGTTTCATGCCATGAGGACATGTCATTTCCTTTGCTGCTTGAATTGTTTTTCATATTCTTAGATCCATGAGTATGGTCCAAATTTGACAATCTCAGGCACCGCAGATCATTCCTTGGCACATCAGGCCGTTGGCCACTGCCATGCCTTTCCCATGTATTCAAAAAGAATTGATTTACTTCATAATACAGGTCCTCTTTGGGACAATCAAGCAATCTTGCCAACTTTTTAGCACCAAATGCAAATGCACTGCGTATCCTAAAGAAATTACCTGGAGATTATAGAATTATTTTGATGCACAACAAAAACTATTATTAGCAGAGGATACATCCAACCAGAAAATTCACAACTCTATCTATTCCAAAAGCACTAAGACTGAAAAGTTTTACATGTACATGGCACTATCCATCATCGACTCATGACATGCTTAATCATAAAGTTTCTGCTAAGTGCCAGAATTTTGCAGAAGTAAACAAAATCAAGATTCTAATTGTTTTCTATTACCTTTTCATCCCTGCATTGACAGTCTTTTCAACTTCCTTTTTACCAATTTAAGTTAAATATTTTGAAAAGTTCTTAATCAGGTAGCTGTATTAGAAGTTCATTGCAATGTATCACCCACAACTGAATTTGATGGCAACAAAGTATGCAGACATAGTTTTGGAAACAGAGAATGATAAGTAAGGGAGAAGGAAGTCACAATCTCAAAACAATACAAGGAATAACCACTTAAAAAAGTTACAGATGTACCTTTACTAACACTACGTCCAAGATTGTTATTTAGACGCAAAGGATCGATCACATTGAAATGTTTAGAAGTGAAGGATTGGCCCTGATTTTCTTGGCAAACAGCATATCTTGAACTGCAAGTATCAAGAAAATATTTGCTAAGTAATAACTCTCCACCATCTTTTCGAGGAGGTTCCGCTGCAAAAAAAGCATTTCAAACAATGTAATTAATACAAAAAAAAAAAAAAAAAAAAAAAAAATTGGTAAGTGGAGGATTCTTATTCAAAGCTTAGAATAAGATGTCCAGAAAATGCAGTACCGGATATGTCTGGAAGCGAACGAATTGGAACAGGCCCCCATAGGCTAACACAAAAATTTTCCCAATCAAACTTGCTAAAGAACTCAAGAAAACGATACAGGACCTAATCATGAAGACGAGAGAAAAGTCAAAACAGATGTGGAGCCTAACGCAAAAAGAATAAAAAAAAAATAGAAAAAGGTAAAAATGGCCACCTCAAGTGGTCCAGAAAAGGACTTATTGTAAACATGGAATATGTAAAGAACCAAGGTTTCCAAGGCATAAGTTGAGATAAGCCCATGATGAGCACCCAATATACGGCTCTCATAATAACACCATGCTTTTATCAATATGATGCTACGCTTGAACAAATGGTTCTGATTTATCAAAATATCAACCTACACACATGTACATTAAGCTTGGTTAAAACTTACACTAATACCTAAAGGTCCACTATTCCACAATTCCAAAAATAAATCTGCAGACATTAAGTGGCAGGTATTGCATCACTGACCTCTTCAAGAAAACAAAGGGTACATAATCCACCGAGCTGATTAAATGAAATGTCTACCACAATATTTTCTACAAGACACTTGATTATCTTCACCTGAAGTGCATGAGAAGATCCCAGCCAGTAGCAAGTGTCACAAACATGCAAATTTTCATTGAAGAAATCAGGCCAAGGATACTAAAATGTTGACATAAGGATAAACAAGATATTCTAAGAATCAAGACAATCTCTGAGATTCCAGAGAAGATTCCATAGGAATTGTGAAGAAAAAGGCATCAAATCATGACTTTACCTCGGCCTGAATGTACTGAACTTCTTTCACTCGGAATTCAGCATTTTCATTTTTTTCTTCATTTTCCAGCATATCACGAACCTGATGAGCCCATGTATCCTTCAAATTTTGATTCTTACTGAAGGCTGTTAAGTCAATATCCCCATCAGGCAAATACGTCTTGAGGGGCACAGACCCAAAAGTAAACACCTATCATCAAAAAGCAAAGAAACTCAACATTAAAATTGGTATGGCATAAGTTACATTCAGCATTCCAGTCAACATCCCGAAAAAGAAATGCGAAGATATGAACTTTTTATCCTATTTATATGAATACCCCTTACGAATTATCCATATATAACATCTGTAACAGAGTGAATTCATTCAATCATCTCCTCAACATAGAAACCAAAAATGAAGAATTAGACATATATAATTTCATAGAATGCCATTCACATTAAGAAAAGAAATTATAACGAAGTGGCATTTGATTGGACCTGACAAGGGAAGCATTTAGCGATTAGGCGTTGTACATAATCCGCGACCGCATTACGGCGACTTTCCGAGGGTGAATCGGGCTGAATGCAGGCAATGAGATCAGCGGTTCTGTCCTCAGCCTTCATCCATCGCTCCGAGTCAAGTACCCGAATCACCGAGGCGGCTTCATTCGGTAACAAACCGTTCGGTAATAACCCGATGGGTGGCTGCTGTGCCGCCCACCCTTCATACTCTCCCATGCAATCCTAAACCACTTTTCCTTCCCTAATAACTTCTTAAACCTTCGAACCGCCACAACGCAACAAAAACAAAGACAATAATTTCAAAATAAAAAGGCAACTAATCCGAAAATAAAAGTGGTTTCTTTCAATACGTACGGTTTTCAGGTGAATATATGACTAAGGAAAAAAAATGAACTTTGGAATTAGTTTTAGGCTTCTTCTTTTTTTTTTTTTTTAATTAATCAGGTAACAACCTATATCGTCGTATTAACGTTTCTGAAGTAAAGAAATGGCAAGTGCAGTAAATACTGCCAAAAGGAACGGGATATTCTAATAAATTCCCCAGGTAAGTTTTCTTTTCCTAATTGATGATAAATATCAACAAAAATCGGATAAAAGAACCCAAGAAACTAGAAAAATAAAGCTAGGAAAAAAAAGGAAAGGGGAGAAGGAAACCTGGGAGGGCAAAAGAAAGGAAAGGGAAACAATAAAGGGAGCGTTGATATTATCAAAAACCCTAAGTAGAAACTGCACCAATCCTGGAAATTGGGAAGTATCGGCGAATCATCAGAAAAAGAAGAAGGAGGACGAAAAAGCAAATGCAAATGAAAATATTGGGGATAAATTTGGAAATAGGAAAAAAGGGATTGAAAATAAAAGAAAAAAGCCTACAATGGGTCTGTGGTAAAGAGTCAGAGAAAGGAGAAGAGGGAGGGAGGGAGGGCGAAGAGAATGGAGGCGTTTGGTTACAAGGATATGGGATTCCTGTCCTTTTAAGAAATAGTTAGCCCCAATAACATCTAATAGCTAAGGCCTTCTAAGATATACAATGGGCTCGGACACCCGAATCAAATGCAAGGATAACAGGGAAAACGATGTTAGATTTTATTTTCATGATTTTGTGAGCGTATTTTCAATTTCTTTTTACCATCTATGAATATCAATTATGTTAGCTCTAAGTATTGACAAGGGTAGTCCTGGACTAAAGGGGTACGTCCTCTATAATGTTATTTCCTTTCTTTATTTTAAAGCTTTTGAACTAATTTAAATATCAAAAAATATCTCAAAATATAATTCTAGTACTCTTTTAACTTATCGATAGGAAAAAATGATTGATAGAGCTAATGAAAATGTCATAGTAAATAGAACTACTAAAAAGTTAATTCACAACAATTTAAATTTAAATTAAAAAAAGAAAGAAAGAAGACGTTCTAATAAGATTAAAATGAGATAAATGTATGATCCCATGAAAATAAAAATTTTAAAATAACTTCTTTTATCCGACAAATGGCTACAAGAAACATGCAAAAAGCCACCCAAATGATATATGCTCCACATTTCAAGAGAATTTACATGAAGTTATTAATGCAGTTGGAGTATTTCTCGATACACCATAAGAGAAATATGATCCTTACTCAAATACTTACAAGTTATGATGGCAGGACCATCCAAATTTCAATTATGGAGTTAGGCCACCAACTATTCATAATTTTCAACTAAGGTCACATGCTTGTACACAATCATCCTCTTCAAGTTTAGGTCTGTATTTTGAATAAATTGTTAAATCACTTGTCACTAGCGCGCTAATTTTAATAGGAGCAAAAATTAAGCATTCAGAACTTGGAGAATCAAATTAGTCAATTGACAATTTTAGGAAGTAGACTAAAATTTCTGGATAAATTGCTTTCACAAACTATTATTAATTCGAAACAAAATGTTAATGCAATTACTTTGAGAAATTGTTGTAATATTCTATACCCGACCCAATCGTCAGGTTCGAGTTTTAAGTGCCACATTCGTTGTCGGAACAATTATAATCCAATTATATTCAATTTATGCCAATTAACATAAAAAGATAAGTAATATAAATATATAGTATGTCATATAATCATTACAGGGTCTTGTACTCAATTTATGCCAATTAACATAAAAAAACAAGTAATATAAATATATGGTATGTCATATAATCATTACAGGGTCTTATACGAGCTTACAAAAGTTCTAAAGCTATCCTGAAGTCGAATTAAGACTAAATTGTAACGTTGGTAAAATTTCAAGTTGATATCGCGACATAGGGAGTTCCTCGTTGCAACATGACATACTATTATAACCTTATCACGACGACCAAATTTCACGTCTCACTGTGGTCTAAAGTTTTGATCTTGTCACGATATCACATACTGTTTCTATAATTTCTAAATGAATATCAACCTGCAACTTTTCAGATTAACTATCAAACACAAGCATTTCATATTCAACCAGTATATGTCATTCCCTAGCATTATTTCATGCATTTCAATATCTTATTGAACATTTTACTAATGCATCATCACATATAAGTTAACAATTTAGTGAAAGTCATTCAAAACATATGCATTCTTACCTAAATTCATCAAAGTCAAAAACCTTCAGCATTTCACACAATGCAAACCAATTATGCAACACATATACAATGTATAGGCAGGTACCAACATTTATGTGAAGGTGTTAAATAACATCTATTTGGTTTGAACATGTTGCACTTAGAATGGATGGTAATAAATGTTGATTTATTGAATAATTACAGAGATTAGTTAGAGGTGATGTTGCATATTTTGGATAGGGAGGCTTTTGTTGGTGATGCAAAAATTTGACTGTTATAATATGATTGTTGTAATCTAATCATTACAATATGACTGTTGGGATCTGACCGTTGCAATATGATCATTGAGTTTTTTGGACCACTTTGGCCATTTGAGAATCCTATAAATAGGTCATTTCTCCTCATTTTTTATGAGCAACAAAATGAGAGCTTCCCTCATTCTTCTCAATTATCTTTTTTCTCAAAATGAAATCTCTTTTTTTTCTAGAACTTTGTCATCTTACTAAAATTACATTAGAGGAAATTCTGCCTAAGAGATTGAATTTTAAGCAGAACTGTCTATGATTGCCCTAACCTCTGAACCTAGTGTGATTTTTTTGGCCAAGTTTTCCGACCTGCTTTAAAGCTTTATTTTTATCTTATTTCCCGATTTCTTAGAAAAGAGTATCAATTGTGTTCCACCTTCTTTATTCGGGTATACGAATATTGAAGTTCTGTGTTAATCTTGAGGGCAACGTCCATTATACAATTACACTGACCAGGACAAATTTGCTTCTAAGATAGTGATTCTTTCACGACATAGTGATTCTTTTTCTTATTTATGCTTGGTTTATTTTCAATCAGTGCTAACAATTTTATTTTGCAGTTAAATTTTTACTTTTACAAGCCTAGCTGTGTTACTTTGGCAATTGTAAATTGTGGAAAAATAATTTCAACTCATACTACTTTAGAGTGAGGTCGGTACCTGTAGGATGAATTCATATTACATAATTTAGGATGACGCCCGATCATTCCATAAGCAAAGAGAGTGGTGCATTAGAAGGCCCCAATAGATAATACACTGAAAGTAAACATTGATGGTGCATTTGATAAGGCGGATATGTCTAGGATGTAGGGTGTCGGGGTACACGCTGGTGGGAGGCTTCACACGTAGCCTCCTCGCTATGTTGACTACGTCAATGATGGAGGCACAGGCTTTCATCCTCGGGCTGAAATTTGTTCAGAACCGATGCTTAGGAATATAATCATAGAGGGTAATGCTTATGGACTGATTTCTAAACTCCAAAGAAATTTGGTTGATTTAACTTTGCTGGGTTACTTAGTTGATGAAGAACGTTCTTTAGCTTTAAATTTTCATAATGTTCCTTTTTTTGGTTCATTAGCCATACCGGTAATAGGGTGGCACATAGAGTCACCCTGATGAATCGTCTCAGCTCTAGTTTCATTATTTTTGGTTTAGATTTTTCAAATGAGATTACAATGATATTATGGTTTTAATTAGTTTGATTAATAAAATCTCATATTTATTTTTTAATCGTGACACATATCATTTTTAGGGTGAAGTATAAAATAGATATAATAACTTATTTGGTCCTTCAATTTTTTAAAAAGAAAAAATCATTTTAATCTTCCATTTTTCCGCCTTTTTTAGTTATTGAATTTGTCTTTATTTGTCAAATTACTCCAACATAAATGAAAATTTTAATGTTGGCTAACTTTATTAGCATAACATGCATGTGACAGTCCATGTGTATGTCACATCAGTAATTAAATCTTTTTAAATATAATTTTTATAATTTTTTTAAATTTTAAAAGTTAATTAATTACTGACATGACATCTATGTGGCAATCTACATGTATGTCATGTAGCAAAGTTAACAACGGTTAACTTTTCCATTAATTTTAGGTTGATTTGATAAACAACACAAGTTTAAATACTAAAAAAAAGAAATATTAAATGAAGGATTAAAATGATTTTTTATAAAATTGGAGGACCAGATAAGTTGTTATGCATATAAAATAAGTAGTAAAAAAATGTAATAATATCGGAACTTATTTATGGAATCAAAAATTTCTAGAACAATTGTACAAATTAGTACTAACCCTCTGTTTAATCATATGAACATTAATATATTTAATGTTCTGAGGTAGCTCGAGTAAGAATTGAGGAATGCTTTTGTCAAGGTGAGGTTCAAGGCAGAGGGAAGTAGAAGATATAATAATCGAGAGATATAAAAATAGGATTGGAGATGGGGGTGAGAAGATCACTGGGTTAGAAATAAAATCTTTACTAACCGAAAAATGTGAAATACAACTTTGGTTTTGAAGACAAAATATTGACAGCATGTTTACCAATTGTAGTCTATACCACGGAAACATAAGGTCTAGTGACTATACAAGTTTTGGTGGAGATGCTATTGACCTGGATTTTCCTTTTTTCCATAGTAAAAAGAAAGAAAGGCTAGGCTAAATCATCTATATGTTGTTAACATATGCATATGCGTAGAAACCATAAACTGCAGAGTTATACCCTATCATAGCTCTGTAAATGTGATAATATTCAATTCAACCATTTGAGATATATATCTCAACAAATTTAATTAATGACTTTAATCAACTCTTTAAGAAATAATCATTAACAAATTGAAAAATGAAGAATGAAAATAAAATGGATGATGATGGAAAAATTGTCTCCCTTGAAGAACAAAGCTTCAATAAAAAAATGATCTTCAATAAACTTCACAAATGACTCTAACCGACCCCTAAGACTGAACCCTAATAAATTAGAGGATGAACAATTTTCCCACAGCTTCAAGATTAAGAAGAAAACCTATTTCTAAAAAATAACAAAATAGAAATTTCACAAAGAGCATTAACTCAAAGAGTTAAAATTTACTGATCAAAGTATCTTTATAATAAATAATGAAAGACTTTTATATAGGTTAGCTAATTACACCAAAATAAAACTCTTTTACCTATAATGAAACACTAAACAAAGTAGAATTAAACTTTCTTGTTGATTAAGAAACATAAAACTCCTAAAACAATTCTAAATACTTAAAAATATCCTAAAATTCGAAATAAATAAATAATAAAATTTAATATATGCAAACCGAAACCGAAACCGAAACACGTAATTCCCCGTAATAATTCGGTCCGAAAATTCTGCTCACACCATCATCACTAAAAAGATCATAACTAGAGCTCTCAAACTCAAAATTGAGTGATTCAAAGTGTGTTTTGAAGTTAAGAGATAACTCTTTAAACGCTATGCAGACATCTCATCCCATAACTGCCTAGATTCCATTCAAAAATTCGTCGCAAGTTGACTAATTTTTAGTGAATTCAATTAGCTGCTGTAGTCATGCATGATCTCTTAAGATAGTGCCTTCTGAAATGGTGAAAGCCATAACAGCCCCTGTTGTTACCAACAATCATTGCAGGAACACTTCCCTTCACTGAAATGGTGAAATCGACTACCATCACGTAGGAAAATCTCTCGATTCTTAACCAATGACATGTGTTTAGCAGCGGTATGGCAGTCGGGGCAAATCCTTGAGTTCTTGATTACCCTGATAGGTGTAATGCTTCTTGACTTGATTAGTCCATAAGTTATGGCCAATTTCTCTGTGTGACTCAGTAGCACCTTCTCCTTTTCACTGTCATCAATATTTTGATAAACACACTTGACATCAGGCTTATACCCAAGCTTCTTCATTTCAGAAACCAGATGGTACAACTCATAATATATCTCCCCTTCATCTGGATGGTTCTCTCCTGCACAGAATACATGAATTATCTGATCAATTTCAATCCAGCTCCAAACTTGCCCATTTTTCACCCCGATATCACTCATCAAATCTTTGATACGTTCGACATCCCCCCATCTGTCAAACATGGCATATAGATTCAACATCAAAACATAATTTGCAGAGTTATATGGTTCTAACTTGAAAAGTTTCTTTGATGCAATCTCTGCCAGTTGGATGTTCTTATGGATACGGCAGGATCCAAGAAGAGCACCCCAAATGGTAGCATCTGGTTTCAATGGCATACTTTGCATGAAATCCCAAGCTTCATCAAGGTATCCAGCTCTTCCAAGAAGATCTAACATGCAAGAATAATGTTCAATTGTTGGCATTATCCCATAGTCAGAGCTCATACTATCAAAATATTTCCATCCTTCATTAACTAAACCTGAATTCTTACAACCAGAGAGTACAGCTGTGAATGTTATGGCATCTGGAATTATGTCTGCCCCAAGCATCTGCTCAAAGAGTGAGACCACCTCTTTACCAAGACCATAGATTGCAAACCCCATAATCAGACAATTCCAGGTGGCCAACGTTTTATTCTCAATCCTCTCAAAAACCTCATAAGCAGCTTTCAAATTGCCGGATTTACAGTACATGTCAATAAGTGCAGTAGCTACAAAGACATCTTCAATAAAACCATTTTTTATGCTGAAGCTGTGTATCTCTTTGCCTTTCTGTAAAAGAGATAGCCCTCCACAATTTCGAAGTAAGCTGGATATGGTGACAGAGTTAGGCCTGATACCCTCTCGTTGCATTTGGCTGAAGAATTCAAGAGACTTCCTATAGCTTCCATTTTGTGAACTGCCTGAGACCAGAGCAGTCCAAGATACCACATTGGGACTCATTCCTGAACTCTTTACTTGATGAATCAGGCCCAAAGCTTCATCACCTTGCCCCCACATGGAATATCCTGAAATCAAACTATTCCATGTTACTAGGTCTGGCGTTATCCCTTCCTCTTCCATCTCATTCATTAATTTCCTAGCGTCGTCAAAAAGGCCCTTGAACGAATATCCAGATATTAACGTGTTCCAAGCAACAATATTTCTTTTATTCTTCATGCAACTAAAAACTGCCTGAGTTTTTCCTAGATCATTATGCTTCACATACAGGTCTAGCAATGAAGTTACCACATATGCATCATAATCCAACTCATTTCTTATAACATAACCATGAATTTCTCTCCCAAATTTCAATATTCCCAATTCAATGACAGCTTGAAGAACACTGGTGATAGAACTTGAATTTGGCCTGAAACCGACTACCTGCATTCTCCGCAAAATTTTCACGACTGCTTTATGAGATCCATGAAGGGCATGGCCAGACAAAAGGCAGTTCCAGGTTATTATATCATGTTTTACATCAGATGATTCCATTTCCTTCAATAAATTCCAGGCATCATTCAAATAGCCATGGGTAGCATAAGCCGAAATTATAGAATTCCAAGAAGATAGGTTATGATCTTGCATCAAACCAAAAACTCTCCTAGCAAGTTCCAGTCTATTATTTCTTGAGTACATATTGATTAAGGAATTGCTTACCAATAGATCTGATTGTAATGCAATTTTTAGGACATACCCATGAATTTGCTTTCCTTCCTCGAGAGCTCCCACTTTGCTACAGCAATGCAGCAATTTTGCAACGGTACTAGCATAAGCTTTAGCACAAGAAAACTGCATTCCCCTGAACAACGCCATAGCCTTCTCCCACCTCTCATTCCTCAAGTTTAACATGATAACTTCATTCCAGGCAAGCTCTTTCTTTTCCACCATTTCATTAAAAACTTGATTGGCACTCTCCAGATCCCAACACCTCCCATAAAAATTCATCAATGCACACTTCAAATGCACATCCAAATCGAAACCTTTCTTGACCAAATCAGCATGAATCTGCAATCCTAGCCATGGATCCATCAAACTAGCACACATCTTCAGAACCAAAGTAAGAACTTTACTATCAAAAACCACTCCTTTACCACATAGTTCACCAAAAACCTCAAGTACTCTACGTGTCTGTCCCCCACAACTTTGAAGCTCGTCCAAGAAAGAACTCCAGAAAACATAGTTCCGAGCGAAACCTACGAAGAAAATCGTCGTAGCGGCTCTGAAATCGTTGAATTTCACATAACTCGAGATCAAACTCTTAGTCATAGAATCTGAACTCCAACTATTACTCATTTTAAGCAACCTGGCATGCAAAACCTTAACTGACTCCAAACTGTTGACCTCTTTTAAGTCATCGGAGAAGTGAAAAGCAGGGGAAATAGAGAGATGTGACCAAGAGTACGACAGTGATAAATTAAAGAGTTGGGTTGCAGGAGAGATGAGTGCGGGACCAAGAGCTACAGAAGCAGGTGAAACTTTTTTGGGTTTTATAGGGTTTTGACTCTGGGAGAGAGTAAAGTAGCGTTGGAATGGTGCTACTCTATCCATGGAGGCTTTTTGGCGGTTGGGCGATGAAATGAGGATTGTGAAGGTGGTGGTTGGGTTTCGAAGAAATGGCGGTTTTGGGGTTTTGTTTTCATCCTACGTGACGCGATTGGATGAAAAAAGAAACAGCGCTGCCTTCAGGATTTCATGGATAAGGCTTTTTATCCATACTTTCCTTTATTATTATTTATGTCCAAAAGCTTTTTCTCTTTTTGCGTTTTCACCCCTCTCGTATTATCACCCATTGGGATCAATCTGAACACATAAATTTTGATATTTTAATTTTGTGTAATTGTATAATTTTAGTTTAATTGCTCGTTTTGGAACATTTATGTTTCCTTTTTTCATACACTCATTTTTGTATTTACCCAAAATAAAAGAAAATACATCTATTAGTTTTTCTAAATGGTCAATGTATCTGAGAGGTCCCTCTGTTATAGAGTTCTAATCAAATTATTCCTACTATTAAATATATCAATTTAACCCGTGTACTATTAAAAAATTGAAATAAGGTCAAATATGAATAGATTTAAAATTTACTATTTAAAGATATTTAACAAAGTTAATATTTTTAAAGTTTTTATGGTTTCGTAAATGGAACTTTTGTTTAGAATTGAACTACAATTAAAAAAAATAAATTTCAAGATATTTTTAATAAGTTTAGATTTATTTGATTCTTTTTAATAGAATAGAGACTAAATTGATCCATTTAATAATAGGACTAAATTGATCTAATTTTCATAATAAAGGAACCTTTCAGATACTTTAACAAATAAAATTAAAATTATATATATAATTAAATTAAAATAAAAACTTTATAAGGTATAATTATACCAAATCTAAATTCAAATATTACATTATAATTCATAGTATTTCGAGATACATACAAGAAATCTCTTCCTACAAGAAAGTTACTGTACTGATGGCTGCATTATATATATATATATATATATGTATATGTATGTATGTATTAGTACTGTTATATTGATGCATTTCAATACCTAAATTTTTTTGGTGCCGAATTAAAGACTCAAACGGCACTAATCAGCCGGATACTAACAACCACGAATAGCAGCTTAGATCTGCAATTTGGTAAACATATAATGAAATCATTTTACAAAGTTCCCAAACATTCTTTATCGTTTAAAAATTTATTAAAATTATTTTCAGATAAGCCCTGTACATATGTGAATAGTAGACATCTGGTTACAATCTGAGCAGCAAAGGAACCTAAATGAGATGCCCTGCAAAATAGGGTAAATATCATAACTGGAAATAGTGCCACTGCAATACCTTGTAAAGCAACTACACAATTACATCCCAAAAGAGTTGCCTAAATCATTGCATATATGAACTAGTTATACATATTAGTACAGTTTGCAGATATGCTTTAATTATCCAAGAGCTCCAACCTGCCATTTCACTGTTATAAATACAATGTACTATGAGACAAAGATAAACAAGAACAAATCACTAGAACATTTCTATTTAGATCAATGGTGATGTCTCAGATATATTAACAAAGTGATGAACTGCTCCAAGCTCTCAAGAAATAAGATTTGGCATCTCACCAAATACTAAACTGGATTCTTTCTCCAGAAAAAAAAACCTAACCTTTTGAAGCCAAGCAACGATAAGCAACTATTTAGGAGTCAAAAGGAGTGGGGTCTTCATTTTACAGCAAATTTGGCCTCTTTTTACCAACGCTCTCTTGGCCGACCATCAGGAAATACCGGAACACGCCTTTCTTCTTCTTTCTTGGCTGAGAAAGCTGCTTGTTTAGTTGGTTTGCTCAACCCAACATTAACAAGCTCATCATCGTCATCAAAATCTGGTGGCGCATCACCATCATCATCATCGCTCCAATCATCCGCATAGTCATCATCTTCGCCACCCTCATCATCACCAAACCCACCATCACTCAGATAACTATCCATATCAGAATATCCTTCTTCTTCCTCATCACTTGCCTCCTCTTGCATGTTGCTTTCTTCATTGTTATCTGCATCTTTCTTTGAACTACCCCTTTTTGGGAACCTAGGAATGGCAACAAGAGAGCGAAACTTCTCTTTAATAAGCAAGAGTGGATCCTTATCTATCAATTGAGAATCACGATAAGCTTCCCTAAGAAAAACAGAATCCCTATCCCCTTTCAATGACACATAGAACATATCAGGGTGCCTTATTATCATCCCTCGAAGTTGCTGAGAGAATCTAAACTCCTCTCGGAAATGAGTGAGGTGATCTACAAGAGTTCTCTTCTCAACAGTGAGGCTCAAAATCTCATGTACCACCCCACAAGCATGCTTCTCCTTCTCCGGTGTTCCTGATCTCAATCCTGAAAAGTCTGAATAAGGGCTTATATAAGGCATGTCTCTAAACTGGCATAGCCTTCTCATTTCACCCTTAGAAAGATTAAGACCCTTGGGAAGCTTAATTCTATTGAATTTAAGCGGTCTATCTATAATCAAGTTCTTCTCTTCCAACTCTCTAGCTCGATTTTCCTCTTCAGCTAGTTCAGCAGCTGATACAGCAAGCTCAGGATCCCAATGAGTTAACTCCAAAGCAGGGCCTCGTTCAGTTTGAACTACACGAAAATACTGAGGGTATCGCTGACAAATTGTATCACGAAACTCTAAAGGAAGCCCAAGATCAGTCCTCAAATGTGCAATCTTCTCCAACAGAATCCGCTTCTCCATTGACATCATCAGCAACTTCCTCAACTTAACAACCAGCAAACCTTCCATTTCATTCCTAACTCTCAACTCATCCAAGTATAGCCTTTCAGCTTCAGGTGTCAATCTAAACCTCAATGAAAAAGCTCCCTCCTCCATAATTTCAAACACTCCAGGAAACTTCCTCAATAAAGCAATAAATCTACGCCTTTTTTCAAGACCTAAGTCTCTTCTATATCTCCCCAACGACCTAAGTGACATGATTCTATCAGGTTGACTCACTAGAATCTTCCTTATCTTTAAGACCAGTTTAAGCTTCTTGTCCCTTTGAATCACATTATCAAAAGGAAGCTCTTTTCTTCTCTTAACTGCAGCTCTTATTGGCTCAAAAGGGACATGGGTTTTTCTCAGATTACCCAAAGAAGTAAAAACCTTATCTTGAAAAACCAAGCTTCGACCCAAAAATGGCGTTTTCTCTGGAACTCCTTTTGAGGGATGAAAATGAGATTTCGTGGAAAGTTTTGGTTTTTCATGAAATGAGGATTTGTAGGAAAGAAACAGGGGGAAGGAGGTCGATATTGAAGCTTTGCTTGAAGCAAGCAGAAGCAGAGGTTCCATTTTTAATTGTTTAATTATTGATAAAAAACAATAAAAAAGGAAAAAAAGAAGAAGAACATAAAAGATTAGAGGGAAGAATAACCTGTTTGGGACAGAGGGTGAAGCTCGTTCGGGATTGGAAATTTGGATTCTTAGGGTTTATGAGCAAAACCCAGTTTTAACAGATTTTTCAGATGGGATTTTTGTTGTCTACTATCTATTAAAGGACTTCAATGTAAAATTGTTGAGTATGAAGGGCAAAATTGTCAGGATAAAACAAAATCTGTTCAAAACGGCAAGTCGTTTTGGTTTTCCCGTCAGCTAAACCATATTGCTTGAACTCGTGCCTGGTAGGGGCTGTAAAGAGAGAAAAAAAAAGGGCGAAACGTCTTCGTTTCGTGCAAGTGTATCCGTTGCAGGTTTGTAGCTGCGCGGCTGAAATCTCAAAGTGAAATGAAGCGGGAAACATAACTTGAAATAGTCTAAATACAATGGTCCGATCTAGAGTTTTAGAGCTATTGGCTGTGTTAGATTTTTGAAGAAGCCCCTTTCCCTCGGCTAAATAACAAGACAGCGTTGAAACGAAGGTCAATCTTGCCCTGAATCCCAGTTCGCCGGTCCATTCCATGTCGAGAACCAAGCACACCGCTGCTAAGAAACCAAGACGGAAGCCATCTGGTATTTTCTCTCTTTCTATCTTTCTCTACAACAGATAAATTTGCTTTGGCTTTTGCTAACTGCTACTGTTTTCTCTCTCTCAATCTGCAAAATGTAGCTGCCGCTGCGGCTTCACCGGCGACGGCATCACCACATACCAGATCGGTAACTTTTCCTTTCTCTGATTTTTTTAACCTTCATTTGGATTTGTCTCCTTAATGAGAAAATGTTGATAGAGAATCCAGAAAATTAGGTCATCTTGTTGATTTTTACGTTGTCTTGGGGGAAAATTGAAGAAGACGGAAATTTTATTCTTCTTAGCTCTCCCAAGCTGGATTTTATTCTTCTTGTCCATGTGGTGGCTGGCTAAGTAGAGAGAGGAAACTAGACAAGAACAAATTTTGAAACATTCAACATAGATCCGAGCAATTACTGCTAACAGCTATTATGTTTATAGCAAATCCAAATTTACAATTTCTTTCTTCTTTTTTTTTTCTTTTAATTCTTTTGGTAATCGAATTTTGTACCTATCCAAAGAAAAGTAGGAAGACATGCTAGAAGAAACAACCTGCACAAATATGAAAAGAATGAAACCAACATCAAACAAAAATGTTATCTTCCAACCTCCGTTAGCACATAATATAGCATTTTTATTTGTCTTTTCACTCCCGCCCCTTACATTTTCCCTTATTTTCCTTCTTTATTACAAGTGCAAAACAAATCTGAGTCAGATACGCAATCTTTTGTTCCTGAAGGTAACTGCAAAAAAAACTGGAGGACTGGCCACACCAAGTGAGTTTTTCTCAGATCTGATAACTCCCCCTCTTTTTCCCTCACTAAAAGTAACAAAGTACATGCTATATCAAAGATTAAATGTTCTTTCCATACAAAGAAGAAGATTAAATGTTCTGCTTGTTTATTGTTTAAGCTCCAGGAAAATCGAAGAGGCCTCATCGTTTTCGAGCAGGAATTAGGGCTCTTCAAGAGATTCGGAAATACCAGAAGACCTCAAATCTACTCGTTCCTGCTGCCAGCTTCATCAGAGAAGTGAGCTCTCTTCCTCATCTTCTTTATGTTTTTGGTGCTTATTTAGTTTATGCACAAATGCGATACAGAACAGTTGCTGCAGTATATGTAACTGTAATATTATTATGGTAAATTGAGATTAAAATAAGCTCTATTGGCTATGAGTGCATGAGTTATGGTTGAATTTGATTAAAGGAGGCATCTTATTAAATTTCTATATTTGGCTCTAAAATTTTACAATTAGCTGATATTAACATCTCTGCAATGACTTATCCATATCATCTCTGCGCGAATTATGCAGCACCTTTCACCTAAGCATTGTTATGATTTATGAGGCTTAATCAGAAGGTATTGATATTCTATGTGAAATTTTGTAGGTAAGAGCTATTAGCTACCGATTTGCTCCAGACATAAATCGTTGGCAAGCTGAAGCTTTAGTTGCAATTCAAGAGGTTTGGTAACTTATCCAATCTTCTGCACTAAAGAAAAAATTGTAAGACTTCAAAATCAAATACAGACAAACACAGTAAACACATACATGCTGATTTTTGGCATACGGTTGTGGATGTGTTTGGTCTGTTATAAATCATGCTTCCGGACCTCCATATTATCATGAATGCATAGGTTAGATTGCTAATATTCACATGCAAATTGTTTTACCCTTAGTATCATGTATGCATAGGTTGTCCAAAAAATGAACTTGCGTCTGAGTGGTATGATTATGCTAAATTGCTAATTTCCATTTGCTGAATTGAACTGTATGATTATGATGAGCTGTAGTCCGTTCAGTTTGTCATAGATCATTTGAAAATAAGTAACAGCAAGGCAATTTGTAATACCAATAAATTTTCTACTTTATCTTTTGAAAAGCATATAACTTCAGGTGCATATGTAGGCAGCAGAGGACTATTTGATTCAATTGTTTGGAGATGCAATGCTGTGTGCAATTCATGCAAAGCGTGTTACACTGAGTAAGTTAAACAGTGGAGAAACTGGTGTTGTATTTGTTTGAACATTTTCATGTTGGCGATAGTTGTTCTGCATTTCTGGTTTCCCTAAGTTAATGTGGAAATGTTGTAGTGACCTAAAGGTAGTCATATAACCCATAATAACGTGGCGGTATAAATTGGTAACATTATGAAGTCAACTCTGGGGTTTATTTAAGAAGTTGTTTATATTAACGGAGATCATTCAGGTTTCAGCCTATTAATCTTTTCTTCTGTTGAAGTCTATCTCAATTAAGGGAAACAAGGAGAACTTTAGGAGGGGTAGCTATTTGTAATGTTTATTTTGAATATCTAGCTTACTCTTTGATTAGAAGAGTAAAATCTTACTTGCTGAGTATCAACTTTATCTCATTTTTAGTTGTTATCTTCATCTATACATATAAAATTTAGACTATGTTTTAATCTTGAAGTCTCTGTACCCTCTATATCCTGTGTGTCTAGCTATTTTTTTATGCATCATTTGCTTAGCACATTATTATTAACAATCAATTTATTACATTTCTCCTTTCAAAAGGAACGAACTAACCTGATATACTTTTTCTTGCCTCAGTGAAGAAGGATATTCAGTTGGCAAGGCGACTTGGTGGGATGGGCCAACCGTGGTGAGATACTGTACTATAACCTAAACTAGCCTTCAACCTAGCTATTCTGGAAATTGAAATTTAGTGTGTTTTGAAATGTAACCTTTCTTTTGCAAGACTTCAGTGTAATGGTTCTTGAAACCCACACTGCCTTCAGCTAACTGCACGTATGGTTGGGGATATGGACTAGCCTTCCTCCAATATTCTTGATGAATCATTTTTCAATAGTTTAATTGGAATGAATGGTGAATTCTATGTAATACTATTCATCCTTTCTTCTCTTTTGTCTTATAGTAATCATTTTTGGAGGATGTCAAGGAATGGGTAATTTTATGGAACAAGGAATAGCAACATTCAACATATTTTCTTATTTTCCCTTATAAAAGTTTATTAGATATTAATAATAAAAGTAATTATTTGATACGCTCGTGAAAATTTTTTATTTCAATAATGTGATTAAGATTTTGCTACATGTTTTATTTATTTATCTTTTATTTTAAAAAATACTATTTAATAACACAAGACAAATTCTCAACCTATAATAATATAAAATAACTATTATTCTTAATGTAAGGGTAAAATTTTCATTTTATTCCATTTCTTACAAAGGAAGTTTATAAGGATAAATTTTAAAATTATAAATGAACTTTAATTTAATGTGTAATTGTATATATGAATTTTAATTTGACTTTAATTTAATGTGTAATTGTATATATGAATTTTAATTTGATAAAATTATACATGTGAAACTCTAATTGTGGTTTAAATATATATTTAAAATTTTAATTTTGATTTATTCATGCACATTTAAAGAAATAAACATATTAATTTATTTTATATTGGATAAATATAAATATTTATGTGTATATAAACATAAAATAATGTTATATCAATAATTGTGTTAATAATTTACAAGAATTGAATCAAATCAAAATTTCATATATAAAATTACATAAAATTAAAATTTATATATACAATTACACATCAAACCATAATTTATCTATAGTTTTGAGGTTTATCCCAAGTTTATAAGATTTTAATAAATATATAAATAAAATAATGTTTTAATTTAAGGGCAAAATTTTCGTTTTAATCTATTTCTTACAAATTCTCTAATATTATTTTATATGATAAAAAAAATACAATACATGTTTCATTGAAAATGATTTACTTTTCTGATTAGATGAATCTGTATAAAATATTTTTTGTTGTTTGGTAGATTTCTTAAAAATATTTTATAAAAGTTCTTTTTAATTAAACAAACATACATTTGGGATTTTCTTATTTTTTTCATTGTTTAATTGAATTTATTTTTATCTATAATTTTATATTTTACATTGTTTTTGCATATATTAAATATATTATGTTAAATTTAGGTTCATTACAATGTCATTTTTTATTTACATGACTATCAAGTGAGTATTTTTTATTTAAAAATGTGACATCAACAAAATTGACAAAAAAAATTAATGATGTCAACAATTGGACTTGATTTTCAAATTTGAAAAGTAAAGGGACTAAATTCTTGAAAATAAAAGTACAAAAACTAAATTACAAATCTGTAAAGTGTATATAGACTTATGACATATTTTAACCTTGATACTACAAAACATTTATTATTAATATATGTATCATTGTAATGAATATTTATTATTAAAATATTAATATTGAATATTTTCAATAATATGTGAATAATATTATTTAAAATTATTATTTTTAAAATTTATTATTAAAATAAAATTGAAATATTAAATAATTTATTAAAATAATAAATTATATTTATTATATTAATAATTTATTATATGACTAAAAATAAATAATTAGATATGTATGTTTAATAATATTGAAAAATATAATATTTTAATAATTTTAAATATTTTAAAAATAAAAATAAAAATAAAAATTATTATCAATATAACAATATTAAGCTTGATTTAAGTTAATCTTTATATAAAAATAAAATTATATATAAAGGAACTCTTTTCTAGAAAATGACTTACGCTTTTCAAAAGGGTAAGTCATTTTACAGAAAAAAAGCCTTATTTTATGTTCACTTGTAAATTATTTTCTGTTGACCAAACTGTTTTCTATAAAACAAACATAAAAAAATACAAAAAATATTTTCTATAAAATTTTTTACATGTAAACAAACATGCCATAAATCTATTTCATTCCAATAAATTAAACATGACGTATGTTTTACTAGAACCGAAAAAGTAGCAAATTGTTCATGATGTAAGAAGCAACGAAGTTAAAGAATGATTATTATTATTATACTTTCTGAGAAGAAAAAACATTCAAGACTAAACTACAATAATATGTTTGGTTAGTATTTTTTTATTCTCAATGTTTGTTTTACGGATAAGTGTTAATACTTTTAAATAATAAGAACGAATTTTTAAGAATAATGATCTAATAATGTAGATTAATTCACATGTGATTATATATATTTCTTTATTAAGATATTTTATTTAAAATTAATTGAACTATATATGAAGTGGTAAGAGATTTGTGTTAAAAGTCTTCAGTTAATACTAATTATGAGTTTATTTTTAAAAAAATTTATTCCCTCAACCTTCAAAAAAGTCATATATATCATTTTAAAAAAATTGTCAACTATACCACTAGTAAAGTGGCAAAATACTTGCGGTTTAAAATGACTTTTGTGGACATAAGTTTTAAGTTTTGACTTTGATTCTTAAGAAGTTGAGTGTGGATTTTAGAATAACTTGTGATGTACCACCCAGCTTTTAGATAGATAATTTAAAATTAAAAGAAAAATCATTTTCTAAAAATATTTTCTTAGTTAGTCAAATGTGGATCCTAAATCGACCAATAAGTCAATATATATGAACCAATTCTTTTATATATAAATATTACACGTAAATTTTGAGTTGAAATAAGACCTAAAAAATTGGAGTAAGAAGAAAAGTGTTTACGAAATTATGAGTTACGACCTATTGATGAATCATTTGATTCTTCTCTTCAATAGAGCTTCGGTTCAAGTTTCGTCTAAACTTGATTTTAAATGGATGTGAGTCACTTCAAGGGTCCTTGAGACTAGATCTAAAAACTGGGTTTGGAAAAAAAATACTTGCTTGAAAAATTGATTTAATTTGGAATTAAGAATCTTCAAGACTTTATCCTTTATCAATGAAGCTTGCTTGTTGAGACTTGATGTTGAAAATGAGTTTAGAGAGAGTTTGGATCCTAGGGTTTTTGAGACTTGATATTGGATGGTTAATCCACTTCAAGGGTCATTGAGACTGGATCTTAAAAAGCAAGTTTTATCTTCTTCATGTTGATGCAATCATATTAAGAAGTTTGATTCAAGGATCTCTAGTGTAATACCCCTTACCCGACTTGGTCACCGGACCCGAGCTACGAGATGCTACTCCTATCACCAGAATAATTACACACATTTTATGCCAAGTAATTCAATTTAAAGATCATCGATTCATTTTTTTAAAATACGAGTACAATACTAATTACAAACAGAAACGGAACTCATCAGTTCATAAATATAAATAAATTGTTTCACACATGAAAAATGACTAAGTTACAAATTTCCAAAAATAGGGTATAAATATCGATACTATGATTTGGTATCGATACCAACTTGGGATTCTATTTGTTTAGCAAAAACATTTCAAAACTATAAGGATTTGGTATTGATACTTCTTCCACGAATATCGATACTGAAATCTGGTATCGACACCATTTTGGTATATTATCATTTTTAAAACACTGTTCATTTGGTCAAATATCGATACTTCCTCTAAAAGTATTAATACTTCTTGACAAAAACCAAAAATATCATTCTTTTTTATACTCAATTCTCAACCAAAATGTCAATGGTGCTTTTAGGCACCAAAATTAATGTACACATGAACATTTCAACATCCCAAATACCACAACTCAATCATGTACCATTAATCTACTATATGCCTCAATAGCATTCCAAACATACAATCACATTTACACCTTTCATTCCATTGAAATCATGCTCATCCTGTATACACATTCACTTCTGTCCTATCCAATTATGCAACTATCCATTCACTAAGTCATACAAAGCATCGTCATCCATTTCCTTACACACCTATATTGAGTTATAAGACTTGAACCATTCAATAATGCTAACCATTAACTAAATTCAAGGTTTCAACATTCAAGTGTGCATACATACACAATAAGACTTATAATCATACCAAAAACTATATACATGCCACATAACCAAGTTCAAATGAAATAAAAGTCTACCGAGATTGAAGTTGGATAGTGTGAGCTCTAGGGCGATCCAAAAACTGAGTTTCGCAAAACGTCAACTACAGAAATAGAGTAAACATTTATATGCTTAGTAAGCTCATAGGAACTAATACAGTAAACTCACTTCAAAACATTATTAACATAGCGAATTAACTAACTATACCACTTTTTTGTCTCCATATTTAACAACGAGGTGAGATCATCAGACATAAGTCTCATGACAATTCAATACATACAATACCATTCAAGTCAATTCAATGTCATTTAATCAATATCATCAAGTGCATATATACTTCAATTACATTATTCAATCATTATATAACATAGTAATTTAGAACACATATAATTATTTCACTCATTTCATCTTATATCTTCCATTTCTATCATAATACACATTACTTTTCATTAATTTAACTTAGTGCCATAACTATTTAGCCCAATGAATTATAATAAATAGATACAGGTAACCACCAAAAAGCACATAATTGCTCATTCAAGCAATATCTCTAATACACACCTGGGCGCTGAAGTGCCAATCCCATAGGCTTCACATCCCTCCAAAAACTCTTGGATCTCCGTAGAGATAATAACTAACAATGGTCTCCATAGGTACAAACTCAGTAATCTGCAGCAAATGCTTGATTTTGGTAAGCTGTGATTTCTTCACACTTAGTATCATTTCTTTTACTTATCCTATATAACGTGCGAATAACCTTATTGGCATGCCAATCGTATCTTATCCTTTAAAACGTTAATAAGGGAACTTTTAACACATTGACTGCCTCCGGATGTACTAATGTCTAGAATGTAATTCTTGCAACCAAATATAAAAGTTAGGCAGTTTTCGCAAGTATATGGGTCAGGTTGTGTAACCTCCCCAACCCGGCCTAGACATTATAGCTGAATCGTGAAGACTATATTTGTTACAACCCATTTTCTAGTGGTGTTAGAAATAGTGGTTTCAGGACCACAAATTCGATGTGTCATTCCGAAAATATTAATTATTTAATATTTAAAAGGTCATTAGAGTCATATTAAAATTTTGATTAAGAATTTTAGTGTTTAGATAGTTAATTAAGTAAAAAAAGACTAAATCGTAAAAGTTGCAAAAGTCAATTGTTATTAGTTCAATTATACTAAATGGATAAGGAATTATGATTTAATGGATTAAATTGGTAAATATACCACATTAGTTTATATGGACGGTAGTGACATTGTTTTTAATGAATTTTTAAGTATTAATAAAGGGTAAACTTGTAATTATATAAATAACTTAAATTAAAACATAAAACAAAAGATGAATAAACTTAATTCTCCATATTTTTGCTTGAGAATTAAAACTCCATGGGAGATTAGACTAAGCTTTCGACCAAGACTCATTTCACATGCATGTATTTTCACTCGTTTTTCATGAATTTTGTGTTTTTGAGATCGTTTTAGTTTTATCTGGCTAACCTGGAGGTTAATTTGTAAAACTATTTTAGGGACCCACCATGATGGTTCAAGTGTGTTTGTGAACTTAATTGATAGATTAATGACATTGATTGTTAAATAGAAATATTTTGTTAACTGATTTTGTATAAGTTTTAATTTTAGGGATTAAACTGAAAATAAAGTAATTATAACATGTTTTTATTGTGAAATTCCAGCTTGTAAGGACTGATTTAAAGCATTAGTAAATTTGACACAAGGGGTTTAAGGTTTAATTATGAAAATAAGCTTGTTTTGGTCTTAAGGACCAAATTGAATAAAATGTAAAAGTTTGAGGCAAATGTGAAAAAATTTATAAATAGGAAATCATATGCATTAAATTAAATATTATATGAAATTGAGGCTGATAAGTTGAAATAAGCTATTTTATAGATCAAGAAAAAGTAGATAATCGGGGAAAAGGGAAAGTTGTTAAGTAATCCCTGAACTTTTACTATCTCTACAATCTAGCCTTGGTAAGTTCATTTAGTTTAGTATAATTTAAAATGTTATATTTATTTTGAAATTGGTTGTTGAATATTTTAGATACAATTGATTTTTTATAAAATATTGTGAATTGAGAAAGCAATTTGTTATAAATGGGCTGCGACATGACTGTGTGACCTTATTTCGATTTGCACACGGGTGGGCACACGGGCTACGGCACGGCTGTGTGACCCTTATTTCGAATTGTACAGGTTTGGCTGCATGACCATGTTCTTGAGCCACATGGCCTAGCCACACAGCCGCGTGACCTCTATTTTCAAAATTTTCAAATTTTTTTATAATTTTCTGTTTTATTTCCAATTAGCCCCTAATTATTCCCAAACTATTTTTAGGCCCCGTAAGCTCGAGTAAAGGCCCGTAAATGTATTTATGCAATGGATGAAATTTGGATTTGAATGTTGTTATTTAAATTAATAATTGAATGGTTTAATGATGTTAATTGTTTTGATATGTGTTGTAATACTTCGTAACCCTAATTAGTGACGGAGAAAAGTTAGGGGTGTTACAACATTAGCCACCAGCATGACCAAATGACCCTACCGCTATTTGAAAACCTTAGTTACTCTCTTTTAGGAAAAAAACTGCAGTTTGTTCTTGAGTTAATATGTAACACCTCTAACCCGTTTCCATCGCTAGATTAAGGTTGCAGAGCATTATCGAACAATTGAAAAACATTTAACATCATATCTTAAATAAATTAATATTATCAAAAACCAATCAAACATATGCATTCGGTCTTTAAATCGGGCCTTCGATGCCTTAAAAATAGCTTAGAAGCAATTCGAGACTAATTCAAAACAAAACAGAAGATCTAAGAAAAAGTTGCAAAAATTGGAAAATAGGGGTCACACGATTGTGTGACATAACCCAGGTCGTGTAACAATCGAACAAAGGGACACACGGCCATGTTTTAGCCCGTGTCTTCACTAGTGTAACTCACTGAGAAGGGTCACACGACCGTGTAACTCACTGACTTAAAATGCTAAGAATTTACAAATGACATAGGACCGTGTCGCAAGACCGTGTGTGTCACATGGCTGTGTGGCAGCCCGTGTCCCAGGCTATGTGATCCATAATTTGACCCTAATTCAAGCCATTTCAAAGCTAAAACACATCTAACCATTCATCACATTTGTGCACACATTCAAAAGACTTAACATCATTCAAACACATCTAAACATACCATTTCAAACATCCTAATTCATTTAACCAATATGCCATTCAAAGGCGCCGTATTTATACCCAAACATCAATAACCAAAGCAAGTCAATATAACCATACCTCAAGCACAAAACCTAGTTCATTTATCTACCAAAAGATATAAAAATGAACATTGACATGGCCATTACAAACATACCAAAAGGGTCTTATGTACAAGCACTTACAATTGGCCAAAATAACCTAATTTATCAAAGCTCCAAAGTTCATCAAACTAAACATAAACTTCAAAAGCACAAACCATTACACATTCAAGATATACCATATATAATATCCTATACATGCCATACATAATCCTAGCAAAAATGCACAAAAACTACAAAAATGGTTGCTGGATAATGTGATAGGTCTTCGATGAGCTTCTAACAGATAGACTTCTGATAATCTATAAAACAAAGGAAAGTAACTATGTAAGTAACTAGTGCTTAGTAAGCTCGTACAAACTAAAACAAAACTTACCATTTTATTAGCACAATTTATAGAATAAGTGTAATGTCATTACTAAGACCATAAGCTTAGTAAAAGCCTATACAAGCATCATCAAACTCACAAGTTAGTAAGCTCATTCATGATACATATGAATTCAACCATAATATATGTAGGTTTCCATAAGCACATCCTTTATTACATATCCCTTTCATAGCTCATGATTTAATATCACATTGTGTACTTACCATGCCATTCCTTTACATTCCCATTGAACCATCTAGAATTACATCAGATACTAAGGAATGCTCACACATAGTATGCCTTTCCATATAATCGTAACCTTTCCTTTTCAATAGTGCTCACACGAGCTGTGAAATGGCTTGCTCACATGAGCTGTGGGTCGAAATGTTAGCTACACGATGCTACTCACACGAGCAATGGAGAATTCGCAACAAATGTAGGACCTCAGCCATCGGTAGGACATTTAAGACCAACACCCGGAACATGAAATCCCTAATGACATTTCATTCGTATCCTAAGAATTTTTAAGATTCAAACGAGATTCGTTGTCCGTCAATTACCCAAACATTAATACATATGCAATTTCAAGTCCATTTATATTAATACAATATAACAAATAACCAATTTAGCTATCATTAATACGATTATAATTCATACAACCTTACCTTGATAACTTTGGTTGTAGAAGTAGAGTTGAACACTAATATGAAGCTTTAGCCTTTCCTCGATTTAAGTCCGGTTGTTGTTTATCTTGATCTAAATAGATAATTTCATTCAATTAAGTACTTCTAGTATTCAATTTAATCCAAAATTCATATTTATATAAAATTACAAAATTGCCCCTAACATTTTAACTTTTTATAATTTAGTCCTTAAGCTCATAATTTGAAATTTAACCATTTTAATCCTCCATAGAAGCTAGCCAAATTTCTTAGAGACTCATACCAACCCACTTAAATCATTATTTCATAATTTACCATGTAATTTTACTATTTTCACAAATAAATCCCTAAATGCAATTTCATCAAAAATCACTTAACAAAATATGTTTATTTTACTACTAAGATTAATAATCTATCAAATAAATTCAAAACCTATTAAAAAAACAACCATGTAAAGTCTTTCAACCTTTAACATTTTTGCAAATTAACCCTTGGGCTAGCTAGACTAAGCTAAAACAAACTCAAAAACATAAAAATAATTAAAAATGGGGCTTGAATTCACTTACATGCATTAAAAGGAGCTTGGCCGAATATTTATTTAGCATAACAATGGAGTTTCGACAAGGGCAAGGTGAAAATGAGAAAGATGATAGCTAATTCTCATGTTTAAGCATTTATTTATTAAATTACTTATTTACCCATATAATATAACTTATAAAATAACTCAATCATATCCATCATTGTCCACCATAAATGTGAATGGCATAATTACCCACTAGATCCCTTAGTTTACCTTTCCATAGCCATTTAGCCCTTTTAACTAATAAAATTTAACTTTTACTCCTTTTACAATTTAGTCATTTTTACCTAATTAACCATTTAAACTTCAAAATTTTTTAACGATATTTTAATTTGACCTTAAAATAATCCCGTAGACATTAAATAAATATTAAACTAATAACTCACTCATTGGAATTGTGGTCCCGAAACCACTATTTCTGACACCATTGAAAATGGCTATTACATAATCTGTAAATCATTCATTCATTAAGTCATCTATCTTAAGTGAGGTTTTTATTGCCAAAAGTGACATTTTAGAAAAGAATATTTTTTGTCGCTTTGTTTTACAAAATTTCATTATCTTTTAATGCAGCAAAAAAAAAACTTTATTGATGTCCAATTTTAGTTAGGTTGAGTAGCATGCATTTTTTGGTTACCATAAATGTATATTCATCACGTTTGAATAATGCATGCATGAGAAAAACCCAAATCACAGTCCAAATAAATTTTACAGTCCATAAACAGAATAAAACTTATTAAAAATTATTTTAATAAAAAGAATGGTCTGAAGTTTGTACTTCCATATGTTAAGTCCGATCCTAGTTTCTTGCATTACCGAAGAAGTTTGAAACTATAGTGTGATCTAAACTAGCTCAGTGTGAGTCTATAATAGTGTAAACACACATTCATACATGCAGATAGCATTCATTAATTCAATACACTACAACATGTAGCATACATCAATAACATTTGAGTATGTCATGAGTATGATGCAATGCAAAAAGATTCTTACTCATCCATCCGCTACACTCCACAAGTTTCTCAGAACCTGTTTGCTAATCTCCAAACAATGCGAGCTAAGGTCGATGTGGTTAAACCACCAATTTAAACAATGCAGTTATATTGCCAATCAATATGCACATAAGCTACCAATTTTGTGGACAAGCCACCAGTACAATAAATACAGTTTAGATTGCCAATCAATATGTGATAAAATCACTAATCTCCTTAGTACTACCGTGCAGTACACTAAAAAAATAATGCGGATTATAATTGCTACCGGTACTCCGTGGAACTTCTCCGTCATTTACAATATCCCACCCATGCACATGCATTATGACATACAAGAAACGAGTAATATCATGCTTCCATTTTAGTCTCAATTTAATGTTATTTATATATACTTTCAATATCTCATTCAATTCAGTGCAATGCCATGCTTCATGCATACAATTTCATAATCATTGCAATGGCATTTAATCATGCTACAATAACAATTTTAGTGCATAGGCTTTCAATCATTCATACAGTAGTATCATAACCAAACATACATTTCACACATTCAATCAAACAATAATTGGTTGTGTGCCATGTTATACATTTAACTAGCAACCATTAATATCTGTATCAACCATTTAAAATCATATCAATACCATAAATACAACTAATCAGTTAACCATGCCAATTTTTGCATTCATGCTATTTAGTTAGGGTTCAATACGTACCTAGTTTGACCACCTTTAAATCACTTATTTAGCCATTTAAATAAGCTCAAATAGAAAGCTTAAACATTAATTTAAACACTAAAAATATAGTTTTAACACTTAATTTTAAAAGTTAGAACCCACGCCTTAAAATCGCAAAACTGCAACACTATTTTGTGAAGTCCACACTTCCTCCCTTAAAATTAACTCGTACCTGATGCGATGCTGGCCACATCATGTTTCGATACACCTCAACGACATTGAGATTGGCTTAAACTCGAGGGGCCCAAATGCAAAATGAAGCTTTTAATTTCAGTTTGTTAATTTAGTTGTTGGAATAAGGACTTTGATTTATTTATTTTAGTTACTTTAGTTGTTATAATATGAGTCTTTAATTATGTCTTATTTTTTAAATGCATCTTTAATTAATGTCTTGCATTATTGATCTACATCTTTTAATTATGACATGCGTTATGTGTTCTGTATTTAATAAAGTCATGTATTATGTAACTCTCATGTTAGTTAAGATTGCATCGTAAATTATGTCATGTATTATGTAACTCCCATGTTAATTAAAGTTTGCATCTTTAAATAAAGTCATTTATTAAGTAACTCATTGTGCATTTAGTTTACATCTTAATTAAATCATGGATTTAAGCATCATATTTGTTTGATTTAGTTTATAAGTATGTTATTTAATTTGGTTGTTACTTTTTAATGCTTAAGTTATAGTGTGTTTAATTTTTATTAAATAAATTGATTGTGTGATAGTTGTAGGAAAGTCCAAAAGGTTGGTCACATATTTAAAGCTACAATAGGGCTGCTCGTTTGCCAAGAAGAATCAAATGCTGTCATATTTAATTGCCTATCCAGTTTTGACATAAAAAAGTGTGCATTTGGTCACTTAATTGTTGGTGCATATTTAGAACGTTTTTGGTGGATATTGAAGCACTAAAAACTCATTATGGTGGCTTTTCAAATGGACCAAGAGTGACTCTTCAAGTTTGATCGGTTTTATGCACTCAAAGTTAGTTATGGTTCCAATTAAAGAGATGAATACACAAGAATTAAGGCATTTGGTTAAGGGGAAAATGAAGGGACATCAAACAACATATTTAATGGACCATTAAGCCTTCATCAAGTGAAGAGGCATGACTTTTCAGTTATGCATGAATCAAGTGAAAAGACATGACTCTTTGGCTGCCCATTAAGAGTTATAACCAATTTTTAATAGCTGATATGAATGTTGAATTTGGATAGTCATATTAGTGCCTATAAATAGCTTGTAAAAGGACAATGTTGGGGACTTTTGCTCATTTTGATATATTTTTATAACATTTGTGAGTTTTTCAACTCTTTTAATTTGTTTTAGACTCAACTTGACTTATCTAGCTTGCTAGTGGCATCATTCTGTTTCTTTCGAACTTATCACTCATTCCGAGTATGACGTTCACCAAAATTATACCTTCGTTTCCTGCCTTACTAGGTAACGGGTCAAGGTCCACCTTAAGGTTATATAAGTCCCGAGTCAGCACTCACATATAGTGTTGGTTTGTTCTTGATCCTTAAGTTCGTTTTCCATCCCATTCAAATATCACCTATCTATTTTATTTCTTTGATAACCAAACTTTAAATAACTTAAACTTAGCCCTTTTTGAAACTATTTTGTTACCCAACTACATACTTAGTCGAATATACTCAAACAACAAGTAAGAATGATACTTCTCAGATTTTACGATCGGGCAACACCTATGACTCAAATCATCATCGAATCGAGTTCGTATCCGTACCTCAATCAAAATACACCATTTATAAGGTTAAGATGTTGTTAAACCAACCTTAAAACACCCTCTAAGGGTTTGGCCAAATCAGTTCTACCATGTCCAATTTATGAAACCAAATCGTTTAAACCATTTGCACTTATTCAGTGCAAAACGAGGGCATGACAAGTAAACGTCTTCACTGCTGGTTTGAGGCATTTAGACCAGTATCTAACACAACATAATAATGAAAAATTGGTAGCTTAACATCAATTAAAAACTCCAAATTATCCAGCCAAAATATCCCCTATTAGTGAAATCAAAACTACACATTAACTCGCAAACAACTACACTTACGCTTCCTAATTTGTCAGATTTGAGTTGCCGAATGGTGGGGATCGACTATTCTTAAATCACACAGGATTAAATGCTAATTAGAGTGATGCATTACTGTAAGAACCCAATTTAGCCCGGGCCCATAACAGTATTAAAAAAACAAAAATATAATAAAAGTCCAATGTTTTTTTACAACCATAGCCCAACACCACAACCCAAATACAAATAATACCCATGGCCCAATACCCTAAACTAACCTAAACTACTAAAACCCAACGCAAAAAAAAAAAAAAGGCCTGAATTGATTCAGGCCTGACCCAATAGCAAACCCTGGGCCCAAACGATACCAAATCAGAAACCTAGGGTTTCTGAAACCCTAGACCCCACAGCCCCTAGCATGTTCCTCCTGTTGCGTCGCAGCCTTCAGCCCCAGCATGGAGTCACGCGCAATCAGCGCTTGGATTGCGCCCTCTGCCATTGTGATCCTCGTACTCACCTGCAAAAGGAAAGAAAAGCAGCCAAGAAATGAAACAAACATAGCAAGAAATCGAAGGAAATTTTTATACTAAATTTGTATCATTAACAGTGGCTATAAAAAGCCCGAATACAAACAGTGTAATACTACGATTATTCTAGGCATATACACAACCAATAAAAATCACAAAAGCAGTGGTGATTTTCTATTATATTTTGTTTAAATCTGCGTTTTATTTTCTTATTTCATTGATACAAAACAGAAATACCGGAAAATGTTTGTTATTTATTTTTTTGCACAAAATACTATTTTAAAATAAAAAAGGGAAGGATTGCCTGCGTTTTGGCCGAAAAAGGGTGGTTTTGGGCCTACCGATTGCCGTGTGCGGCAGCACGTGCGGTGGCGCGTGAGGCGTCCCATCACCGGAGCCAGGCCGGTCATTAGCCAGAGCTTTGAGAGCTTTTAGAGGATTTTGGGAGTTTTTTTTTTTTAAAACGGGTTTTAAAATGAATTTTTGGCTAAAATTTGGTTTATATAGCATTACAAAAACGACGCCATTTTTGCTTAATTCAGTAGGCACCAAAATGATGCTGTTTAGGTGAAGGATCCGCGCGTTGACCCGTAACCCGGGGAGGATCCTCCCGTTTTTGATAAATGGGATATTTTCCCTCCAAGTCCTTCCGCATTTTTATTTTTGTGCAATTTAGTCCAATTACAGTTTTTCTTTTATTTTTAATTCAACCCTAAATATTTACTTTAGTATCAATTTAGTCCCGAAACCATTTAAACACGGATGTTGGAACAGTGTCGTTTTGGGAATAAGGTTTATTTGCCCAGTGAGTCCTTTTTATATGACGCGCGTTTCAGTTAAGTCATTGGTTCAGCATTATTCATTTATTTTCTTTAAAAATTCTCCCCAAAGTTTTATTTAAATTTCGTTTTAATCCTTATTCTGTTTTTCTCTTTATTCACTTTTTATCCTTGATTTTGTTTTTATTCACTTAGTTCTTTAAATTTATTATTTATTTATCTTAATATTTTGTATATATGCTATTTATTTTGAACCTTTTTTATAAAGTTGCTTTATTACATTTTTATTTTTACTATATATTATATATTATGTATTAATTTAAAATTTATGAATATTGTATTATGTTTTAAATTGACTTAATAATGTAAAGTTTTTTTTTGTGTGTATATTATCCCTTTTAAAATTTTTATATATTATATATATATTCTTTTTTTCAAACAAAGATCTTTAGTTTTATATTATTTATTTAAAATACATTAATTATTTTATATATATATATATATCTTTTTAAAAAAAATTATTTTCCATTTTTTTACTTTCTTTTATAATATCAATTTGTTGTTTAAAATACTTCATACATTTTTTTGTCATTTTTATCTTTATTTTCTTTATGATTTTGTATTCATTTCTAAGTTTTTTTTATATTTTTTAATTTGTTTCCGATTACTTTAGATCTTTTATTTGCTTATGTATGTGTTTGTTTATTTTTACTTAGGCATATTATCTTATTACATGTATAATTCATTATTTTTAAGTTGTTGTCTTTTATCGTTTGAATTTGTATGAAATATTGATATGGCATGTAATTATATATTGCTTTAGTATTTATGTTTTGTATTATATTATTGTTGCATCTCACTCAAAATATTATTTTAAAATATATTTCATTTAACTGCTACCTTTTTATCCAAAATTGTTTTTTTTTTTAAATTAAGGCAATGCTTGACATTTGGAATTTTTGAAAGAATCGTGCTCTAACTTACTGAGTTTCGATTTCTTTCGTTAATTCTAAATGATTAAGTATCCTTTTCAAATTCAAATGTACGACTTTCAAATAAAAAACTATCTTTGAAAATCTAAGACGTTACGTCCTAACTTACTGGATGTGATATTCAGATATTTCAAGACAGGGATTTCTAAAAACAAAGATGTTTGGCATTTGAGAAATTTGAAAGGTCGTGCTCTAACTTACTGAGATTCGATCATTTTCTTTTATCCAAATAAATAAATATCTTTCAAAGTTATACATTTTTAGAAAGAATCAAAAGGATCATAATTTAAAACCTTTTCAAATCTTTGACACTAGGACATCTAATAATCAGTTTGGTACCAATTTTTGGGTGTTACGAGGGTGCTAACCTTTCCTCATACGTAACCGACTCCCGAACCCAATTTCTCAAATTTTTATAGACCAGGATCTTTTTAAAAAAAAAATCAAAATGTTTCATAAGGTGATCCAATCACACCTCGAAAAAAGATTGGTGGCGACTTCATTTCCGTTTTTCATTTTAAAGTCGACCCTAGTTTTTCAAAATTAAAAATGGTTTCGACAGCTTGGCGACTCCACTGGGGACATTTTTGAGAGTCAAGCCGTGAAATTGATTATTTTCTATCCTTTTGTCGAAGTTTGGAAATTTGATTTCAAAAATTACAAATCCTTTTACATTTGTTTACATTGTTGCATATGTTTGTTATTTTCTCGCACACATTGTATTTGCATAACCGTTGTGGTCACACCCTTAATTGGGAGTGAGAAACTACGCCTTCATGAGGTTTTCACCTCCGTACAGGATAGTGGATCAATTCCTGGATACATCCGTACCTATGTCTTCGTGAGATTTTCATCTCCGTGCAGCCATAGGGAAATGTATTCCCCTAAACTGAACTCGGTCCGTATAAGCCTATAATAGGTGAGTATTGAGGAATCTGCTGGTTCAGGTACCTCTACTTTAGAGTTAAACCACACATAGAAAACGTAGGGGCTCACCCTAAGTAGAACTATGCCAAACCTTAGTAGCCACCTTGATAGGTGTTTGCTTATTCTATTTGCTTTATGTTCTATTTTGTGATACTAACTTGTTGTGCTTTATTTTTGTAACAGCCCAATTTTCAATAGTGTCAGAAATAGTGATTTAAGATCATTAAATCCGACAATTAAGTTTGAAAAACTTATTAATTAGAATTTATGAGCTAAGTATGAATTTAGAAATATTTTTGAACTAGTGAATTTTGTGTTTTAGAAGAATTATTAGAATAATTAGTTTTGAAAATAGAGAATTGATACCTTGAAATTATAAACCGAGTCATAAATATTTTTATAAATATTTATGGAGTGTTAATAAGTTAGTAGTAAAGTTTCGTTAAGAAATTTTAAGGTTTCGGTAGTCAATTGGGTAAAAAGGACTAAATTGAATTAAGTGCAAAATTGTGAAATGTGATTAAATTGCTTAAGTAATAATTAAAGGAGGACCAAATGGGCAAATTGGCATATGGGCAAAAGGCTGGACGGTAGAGTTATAAAAATTAGTAAAGAGATAGTGTGAACTAAGGGCAAAATTGGAAATTTTGTAAAGTTAATGAATAAATATCTTTCCTAATTAAGTTTTCTAGTGGATTCTTCATTCTTTCCAGCCAAAAACGCCAGAGAAGAATGTTATAAGCTGGTTTTTCACATTTTGCACCATGTGAGTTCAATCTTTGCTTTTTCTTTGTAATTTTTATGTTTTTGTGTCTTTTACAACTAGGTCCACCTATTGAATTCATTAGTTTTTGATTTTATGGGTAATATTGAAAGTTGCCATGGATGAGTGCTGTATGTTTATGGTAAATTATTATAGGTTTGAAGCTTCAAATTCATTAGATGATGGAGTTATTAAGAGATTTTTAATAGAAATTGATTTTAGGACCTAATTGTGAAAAAGGTTTAGAATTAAAGGTTGTTGCTGAAATTATGAATACTAAAGAGTACATATTAGTTTATAATGATAGAATAATGTGTTAATTGAGGGAAATAAGTTCAATTGATGGGCTAATTGATCAGGGACTAAATTGTAAAAACTGTAAAGTTTAGGGTAAAAGTGTAATTTCAAAAAATTGAAAGGCATAAATTATAATTAAATTAAAAACTAATGAATGGAATTCTATATTATAGATTAAGAGCTCAAGGAAGCCGTGGAAAAGAGAAAATAGCTAATAAATTCCCAAATTTCCTACAACTCCTGTAAATTGACCAGGTAAGTTTATATGTAAATAATGCACTTATGCTTAAGTAAATTTATGTATTGTTAAATTATTATACGTGATATTTATTGATCTGAAAATGAGAAAGTATATTTGGTTTGAACCGAAAGTGTGATAGAAAAGATTTACCTATTTGGAAATGAAATTTAGAAAATAATGGTATATGAATTGAATTGAATATGATCGAGATTTAATTGTTGAATATGTTTATTTATATATATGTGGAAATGTATGACTATGTGAATTGGAAGCAATTTATGTTTGAAATGAGAAAGATGTGATAAATGTGACCAAAGTGTTAATTGACAAGTGAATTTTAAAGTAGAAGTGAAATTATTAAGTGATTTTAATACCCTATTAACTAGTCGGGCTTAGTGGATATAGTTGGCATGCCATAGGATTGGAAGTGTTCAGGGATTCTTCGACCTCGAGTCGATGAGGCACTAGGTGTGCCATAGATTTACTTCGGATAGTTTCGATGAGGCTTTGGTAGCCACATTGCTTCGGCTTGGCCGATGAGGTACTTGGTGTGCCATAGATCTGATTTACTTCGAACTATCCGATGAGGCGTTGGTCGCCACTCTGGTGTGTTTGGTTGGATCCGTGTATCCACCTTGGTCCGAGTCATGTTAATAGGGGTAAATAGAAGAAATGAGGAAATTGAATGAATTTTGGTTAAATAAGTAAACAAATGAAATGAGAAAGTGATATTGAATATATAAGTAAAATCCCGTTGAACCTTAGGAATACTTTAGTGATCATGATCAGTGGTAGCTTCGACTACATTTCAGTGGTAGCTTCGGCTACATATCAGTGGTAGCTTCGGCTACATATCAATGGTGGCTTCGGCTACAATTCAGTGTGGCACTTATGTGCAAATTTCTGTGTATCCTTTAGTATTCTAAATGGTTCAACGGGTAAATAGGTGAATAAATAAGATGAGAAAGCATGTGATTAAGTGTACAATTGAGCACAAGCGTATATGTGAAACTTTATTGGATGAGTTTTCTTACGTGATAAATGAGTGCAGGTATATATGTGTGTATGTTTGCGAATAATATGCTCTTGATCAATGTATAATCGAATTTGTGGTAAGGATGATATGGAGTAAGTGCTATTATTAATATTTGTAAATATTTGATATTAAGTATACATTGAAATGGTTGGCTATGGACATGTTGGGTATTATATGAATATAAATGAAAATATTGCATAGCAAACATGAAAGCGTAAAAATTAGCTATAAAACAGTTTTGAGCAACAGCAGACATGTGACTTTGAAAAATCATTAAAAATGGTGTAAATTGAATTAGAAGCTGAATGATATGTGTAATTAAAGCTTATTGAGTCTATTTTCACATGAAAGAAATGGTGTAGGTGAAATAATTACAGAGTAGAATATATTTAAAGTTTTCTGTGACAGGGTCAGAATGAACTTCGAGATCCCCTGTTCCGAATTTGGAAAATCACTAAAAATTGTATAAAAATTATTATGGAGTGTAGTTTATATGGATGAATTCCTTAGTGAATCTAGTTTCAAAAGAGATAAACAAAAACCTTATCCGAGTTCTGCACACTGAGATAATTGATTTTTAGTAGTGAAAGGTCAGAACTGTCAAGTTGAGTAATAGGGGAATCTTTAATGAATAAACTGTACTAATTGGATGGGCCAAAAATTCTGGAAATTTTATGGTAATAAGATATATGAGTCTAGTTTCAGTGAAAATTTACGGAACTTAATTCGGAGCTCTGTAGCTCAAGAAATAAATAATCTAGTGACAGTGACTCCAAAAGACAGCTCAATGGGAACATAGATAAAAAGTGTATTTAAGCAAAATGGTGATTATATCACTTTGAAAATAAAATTTTAAGAATTAATTCAAATGAGGTATTACTTGCTTATTATTATTTGCATATAAATTTACTAAGCTTTGAAGCTTACTCTCCTTTCTTTCCATCTCCTTAGGGTTGAATGTTAGTTCGGGTTGGAAATCGTAGGAGATGTCATCACACTATCATACTTTTATGAGAGGTAAAGATAATAATAAATTTTGTAAGTCTATGGCATGTATAGGGATTTGGTGTTTTGTGTATTTAGCAATTGTTTTGGCTATAAGATATAGCTCACTTGATTAATGGCTTGTAGATTTAATTGGTTGAATATTAGTACTAGATGCAAATTTGTATTTTAGTATTTCAGGGAGGCCAAGGCTCGGTATACAGCCTCACACGGCCTGGCTGGCTGGTTACACGGGCGTGTGAAATAACTTGTGGCCGTGTCAAGTAAGTCAGAATGTTCCACGGTTGCTTAACACCGGCGTGTGAAAGCCACACGGTTTAACAACACGGGCGTGTGTGATAATGCTTTTTCATGAAATATTTTCTAAGTCACGACTTGTTGGGATTCGAATCCTAACCATCCGAGATGTATGTTTTTAATCCGAAAACATCTCATAAGAACGTTTATGTGATAATTGACATGAAATTTCTTAATTGTTGCCGAATAAATTCTGTAAAAGGTCCGTTAAGTCAGGTAACGCTCTGTACTTGATTCCGGCGATGGTCTCGGGTATAGGGTGTTACATTTAGTGGTATCAGAGCTAAGGTTTAGTCGATTCTCGGATTAATATAACATAAGTGAGTCTAGCTATACATGCCATATTATTGTTTGTGATAGTGTGATGCCTCCCGATCCTGACGAAATTGTTCTATTGAGATAAAAAAAATGTTTTCCAACCGAGCTACTTTTGGTAAAGTTGATAGTAATGTTAAGATGTGTAAAAATGTGTTTGTGATGAGATAAAACTCAGAAAGGTAAGAATAAAGTTTATGATATATATGTGATTAGTTATGAAATGAAATAGAAACAAGTTGAGAAATATAGAAAAGTGAAATGAAATAAAAGTTTATATCGTGATACATTTATCCATGTTTGTTTGACATTTTCATGATATTGTGTGCCTAATTTGTTTGGTTAGATGAGTGTGGTAAGTAGATCTACTTAAAATTTATGGAATGTATGTATGAGTGTATTTGTTTAAATGAGACAATTAGAAAGTTAGTGTAATATAAATATGTGTGTGATAATCTGCCTGAAGCAAATTGTATAATTATGATGATAGTATGATGATAAAAGATGTGTCACATATGTGTGTACATGGGAATTGAGTTAGAGGCTTTACGACCTCACCCCCTTAACAATGTGCCGTTTTGGAATGGAAATTTCACGGGACTTAAGTTGAATAAGTTCGCAAATGAGAGACTAAGGAGTTTGGTAGTGGGATGAATGATGTGCAGATAGAGTTAAGAATGGTTTTTGACAAATGAATTGAGGTTGAAAAGGATATCAAATTGTTCCGAAGATAACCAGATTGAATAATGTCATGGTTAAAGGAAAGGTTGATTTTGGTAAATCGACTTAATCAAGTAGGGTATCTAAAGTATGTATTTATTAGAAATTCTCCCAAATTGGTTTTCGTTAATGAACGGAATAATATGGGGTTCATGACGACAGATTTAGTTAGAGGAATGACATTGAGTTGTGAAGATGTTTGTGTGTGACAGATACAGTTAGGTAATTATGACTATCTCTTATGGATATTTTATGTGTTCATATTTTCTCAAAGGCATATATGATTGCTCGTTTTTTTGATGAAATTATTATTATATGAAAATGTTAGATAACTGTAATATCAGACAAAAGCTTTGTTAGCCCAATTGATTTACGATTGATATTTTTTCTATCTTTCTTTGGTATTTTATTTCGTTTCATTTGAGATCAAAGTTAATGATGAGATTTATTTGAGACTACCACCTTATTTATACTGGTTCTGTTGGAAATTATATCCTCTCGGTCATAACTGATTTCAGAGTATATAAGTCGTGTTTTCTTTTCTTCTGGATTTCTTGAAGGAATTATCAAGAATCTCTATTAGTTCTTATGGGTAGTATTCTCGGATTTCCCGTATGGTCTTATATTTGGAATTTCTGGTATGGTATCGTATCTTGGGCTTCCGTATCTTGGTTTTCCTATTATTCTTATTTCGTGAATTATCAACTATGATTCATCTGTAAAAGGGTATTCATTGGTCGAAGGAAAATATATTTATTACTGTTATAAATCCTAGCATAAACGTAAGAGTTCGGTGATATAGATCTCAGATTATAGAAGTTGTATTATTGTACTGGTTATTATTGAGACTATTCTTGGATTTCTTATTCTATTTTGGAATGCACTATTGATGTTGTGGTAATCTAAATTTGTCAGACTATTAAGGTTTCCTTTTGCACGAAGATACTTTTAACCAAAGTGTTAGTTCTGGTTCAATCTGAGTTGAGTAAAGGATTTGTGAATTCTAGTTGTGCAACAATGTTTAGTTTGAAGTATGTTCTGATGAAAGAGATTTCAGAAAATATCTGGTTATTCTGTGTAATTAGAACTGTATGCAAGGAACTAAAATGCTTTTTGCTAACAAACGAAATCGGGGTGATTCTGATTCTGATTTTGAGATTCGAGTAAATGTTATGATCGACTGCAGTTCAGAGATAGGTTTTATATTCTGAGAAGCTCAGAATTAAATTTTTTATGATTTTGAACGAAAGTGGAATTGAGTAATTGTGGATTTTGTTTTAGATTGCCTTTATTTTCTGAGGAAGAAAGATTCTACATGAATTGAAGTGATAGGTTGATGAGAGAAATCCATAATATTCCAGTATAATCTGATTTTGTACTCAATAATTGGTCAAGTTCTACATTTCTGATATTATGAGGTTGTACGGGGTATCTCTGTCAGTTGTGTTTATTAGAAATCGGAGATTTACTTCGCGATTCTGAAAGAAGACGTAAGATTATTAATTATGGTTTTCTTCTGGATTTCTCTGACTCTTGAGAAAGGTTTATGGTAAAAACGCGAGTTCGAATTGTGTGGTGTACTTTCTGATTTAGATTGATCAAGATTGAATGCTACAGAGGAGATTAAAATGTAAGACAGTATGATTTGATTAAGGTTCCTATTAATATTGTTATTGTTTCGATTCGAGATATGTGTTCCGGTAAGTTTAAAGTTTACGCGAAAAAAATTTTCCATCCGATCTTTATATGTGAAATGTTATTTATTTGAGTTTAATAAGATGTTCAGATACTTGGACTAAGTGAGAGGGTGATTGTATATATACTGTATTTCATTTTGGATCGATACTCAGATGACAAGTTGATATCTGATGAAATTAGAAGTTAAGTCTGTTGGAACAAAAGCGATTAGTGGTTAGGGAAAAGGATATGAGATAGAATTTCTGTCCGAATTAAAATGAGAAATTGTTATTGACTTTGAAAAATATATATATCATGAGATTATGATAAATCTTCTGATAGGAAAAGATCTGTATCATTGGGTTGGTGTGAAAAAGGGTTTGTTTAATAAATGATTAAAGTGTTCGTGATATGATTCGTTAGAGTAAACAGAAATTTCAGCCTGTTAGTGAATTGAGAAACATGATTCCGAGAAGTTTGTGAAAATGTCTCTCAGATTTGAAATTGATTGCTTCTGATAAGATTTTCGGGGACAAAAATCCCAAAGGGGGGGAGAGTTGTAACAGCCCAATTTTCAATAGTGTCAGAAATAGTGATTTAAGATCATTAAATCCGACAATTAAGTTTGAAAAACTTATTAATTAGAATTTATGAGCTAAGTATGAATTTAGAAATATTTTTGAACTAGTGAATTTTGTGTTTTAGAAGAATTATTAGAATAATTAGTTTTGAAAATAGGGAATTGATACCTTGAAATTATAAACCGAGTCATAAATATTTTTATAAATATTTATGGAGTGTTAATAAGTTAGTATTAAAGTTTCGTTAAGAAATTTTAAGGTTTCGGTAGTCAATTGGGTAAAAAGGACTAAATTGAATTAAGTGCAAAATTGTGAAATGTGATTAAATTGCTTAAGTAATAATTAAAGGAGGACCAAATGGGCAAATTGGCATATGGGCAAAAGGCTGGACGGTAGAGTTATAAAAATTAGTAAAGAGATAGTGTGAACTAAGGGCAAAATTGGAAATTTTGTAAAGTTAATGAATAAATATCTTTCCTAATTAAGTTTTCTAGTGGATTCTTCATTCTTTCCAGCCAAAAACGCCAGAGAAGAATGTTATAAGCTGGTTTTTCACATTTTGCACCATGTGAGTTCAATCTTTGCTTTTTCTTTGTAATTTTTATGTTTTTGTGTCTTTTACAACTAGGTCCACCTATTGAATTCATTAGTTTTTGATTTTATGGGTAATATTGAAAGTTGCCATGGATGAGTGCTGTATGTTTATGGTAAATTATTATAGGTTTGAAGCTTCAAATTCATTAGATGATGGAGTTATTAAGAGATTTTTAATAGAAATTGATTTTAGGACCTAATTGTGAAAAAGGTTTAGAATTAAAGGTTGTTGCTGAAATTATGAATACTAAAGAGTACATATTAGTTTATAATGATAGAATAATGTGTTAATTGAGGGAAATAAGTTCAATTGATGGGCTAATTGATCAGGGACTAAATTGTAAAAACTGTAAAGTTTAGGGTAAAAGTGTAATTTCAAAAAATTGAAAGGCATAAATTATAATTAAATTAAAAACTAATGAATGGAATTCTATATTATAGATTAAGAGCTCAAGGAAGCCGTGGAAAAGAGAAAATAGCTAATAAATTCCCAAATTTCCTACAACTCCTGTAAATTGACCAGGTAAGTTTATATGTAAATAATGCACTTATGCTTAAGTAAATTTATGTATTGTTAAATTATTATACGTGATATTTATTGATCTGAAAATGAGAAAGTATATTTGGTTTGAACCGAAAGTGTGATAGAAAAGATTTACCTATTTGGAAATGAAATTTAGAAAATAATGGTATATGAATTGAATTGAATATGATCGAGATTTAATTGTTGAATATGTTTATTTATATATATGTGGAAATGTATGACTATGTGAATTGGAAGCAATTTATGTTTGAAATGAGAAAGATGTGATAAATGTGACCAAAGTGTTAATTGACAAGTGAATTTTAAAGTAGAAGTGAAATTATTAAGTGATTTTAATACCCTATTAACTAGTCGGGCTTAGTGGATATAGTTGGCATGCCATAGGATTGGAAGTGTTCAGGGATTCTTCGACCTCGAGTCGATGAGGCACTAGGTGTGCCATAGATTTACTTCGGATAGTTTCGATGAGGCTTTGGTAGCCACATTGCTTCGGCTTGGCCGATGAGGTACTTGGTGTGCCATAGATCTGATTTACTTCGAACTATCCGATGAGGCGTTGGTCGCCACTCTGGTGTGTTTGGTTGGATCCGTGTATCCACCTTGGTCCGAGTCATGTTAATAGGGGTAAATAGAAGAAATGAGGAAATTGAATGAATTTTGGTTAAATAAGTAAACAAATGAAATGAGAAAGTGATATTGAATATATAAGTAAAATCCCGTTGAACCTTAGGAATACTTTAGTGATCATGATCAGTGGTAGCTTCGACTACATTTCAGTGGTAGCTTCGGCTACATATCAGTGGTAGCTTCGGCTACATATCAATGGTGGCTTCGGCTACAATTCAGTGTGGCACTTATGTGCAAATTTCTGTGTATCCTTTAGTATTCTAAATGGTTCAACGGGTAAATAGGTGAATAAATAAGATGAGAAAGCATGTGATTAAGTGTACAATTGAGCACAAGCGTATATGTGAAACTTTATTGGATGAGTTTTCTTACGTGATAAATGAGTGCAGGTATATATGTGTGTATGTTTGCGAATAATATGCTCTTGATCAATGTATAATCGAATTTGTGGTAAGGATGATATGGAGTAAGTGCTATTATTAATATTTGTAAATATTTGATATTAAGTATACATTGAAATGGTTGGCTATGGACATGTTGGGTATTATATGAATATAAATGAAAATATTGCATAGCAAACATGAAAGCGTAAAAATTAGCTATAAAACAGTTTTGAGCAACAGCAGACATGTGACTTTGAAAAATCATTAAAAATGGTGTAAATTGAATTAGAAGCTGAATGATATGTGTAATTAAAGCTTATTGAGTCTATTTTCACATGAAAGAAATGGTGTAGGTGAAATAATTACAGAGTAGAATATATTTAAAGTTTTCTGTGACAGGGTCAGAATGAACTTCGAGATCCCCTGTTCCGAATTTGGAAAATCACTAAAAATTGTATAAAAATTATTATGGAGTGTAGTTTATATGGATGAATTCCTTAGTGAATCTAGTTTCAAAAGAGATAAACAAAAACCTTATCCGAGTTCTGCACACTGAGATAATTGATTTTTAGTAGTGAAAGGTCAGAACTGTCAAGTTGAGTAATAGGGGAATCTTTAATGAATAAACTGTACTAATTGGATGGGCCAAAAATTCTGGAAATTTTATGGTAATAAGATATATGAGTCTAGTTTCAGTGAAAATTTACGGAACTTAATTCGGAGCTCTGTAGCTCAAGAAATAAATAATCTAGTGACAGTGACTCCAAAAGACAGCTCAATGGGAACATAGATAAAAAGTGTATTTAAGCAAAATGGTGATTATATCACTTTGAAAATAAAATTTTAAGAATTAATTCAAATGAGGTATTACTTGCTTATTATTATTTGCATATAAATTTACTAAGCTTTGAAGCTTACTCTCCTTTCTTTCCATCTCCTTAGGGTTGAATGTTAGTTCGGGTTGGAAATCGTAGGAGATGTCATCACACTATCATACTTTTATGAGAGGTAAAGATAATAATAAATTTTGTAAGTCTATGGCATGTATAGGGATTTGGTGTTTTGTGTGTTTAGCAATTGTTTTGGCTATAAGATATAGCTCACTTGATTAATGGCTTGTAGATTTAATTGGTTGAATATTAGTACTAGATGCAAATTTGTATTTTAGTATTTCAGGGAGGCCAAGGCTCGGTATACAGCCTCACACGGCCTGGCTGGCTGGTTACACGGGCGTGTGAAATAACTTGTGGCCGTGTCAAGTAAGTCAGAATGTTCCACGGTTGCTTAACACCGGCGTGTGAAAGCCACACGGTTTAACAACACGGGCGTGTGTGATAATGCTTTTTCATGAAATATTTTCTAAGTCACGACTTGTTGGGATTCGAATCCTAACCATCCGAGATGTATGTTTTTAATCCGAAAACATCTCATAAGAACTTTTATGTGATAATTGACATGAAATTTCTTAATTGTTGCCGAATAAATTCTGTAAAAGGTCCGTTAAGTCAGGTAACGCTCTGTACTTGATTCCGGCGATGGTCTCGGGTATAGGGTGTTACATTTAGTGGTATCAGAGCTAAGGTTTAGTCGATTCTCGGATTAATATAACATAAGTGAGTCTAGCTATACATGCCATATTATTGTTTGTGATAGTGTGATGCCTCCCGATCCTGACGAAATTGTTCTATTGAGATAAAAAAAATGTTTTCCAACCGAGCTACTTTTGGTAAAGTTGATAGTAATGTTAAGATGTGTAAAAATGTGTTTGTGATGAGATAAAACTCAGAAAGGTAAGAATAAAGTTTATGATATATATGTGATTAGTTATGAAATGAAATAGAAACAAGTTGAGAAATATAGAAAAGTGAAATGAAATAAAAGTTTATATCGTGATACATTTATCCATGTTTGTTTGACATTTTCATGATATTGTGTGCCTAATTTGTTTGGTTAGATGAGTGTGGTAAGTAGATCTACTTAAAATTTATGGAATGTATGTATGAGTGTATTTGTTTAAATGAGACAATTAGAAAGTTAGTGTAATATAAATATGTGTGTGATAATCTGCCTGAAGCAAATTGTATAATTATGATGATAGTATGATGATAAAAGATGTGTCACATATGTGTGTACATGGGAATTGAGTTAGAGGCTTTACGACCTCACCCCCTTAACAATGTGCCGTTTTGGAATGGAAATTTCACGGGACTTAAGTTGAATAAGTTCGCAAATGAGAGACTAAGGAGTTTGGTAGTGGGATGAATGATGTGCAGATAGAGTTAAGAATGGTTTTTGACAAATGAATTGAGGTTGAAAAGGATATCAAATTGTTCCGAAGATAACCAGATTGAATAATGTCATGGTTAAAGGAAAGGTTGATTTTGGTAAATCGACTTAATCAAGTAGGGTATCTAAAGTATGTATTTATTAGAAATTCTCCCAAATTGGTTTTCGTTAATGAACGGAATAATATGGGGTTCATGACGACAGATTTAGTTAGAGGAATGACATTGAGTTGTGAAGATGTTTGTGTGTGACAGATACAGTTAGGTAATTATGACTATCTCTTATGGATATTTTATGTGTTCATATTTTCTCAAAGGCATATATGATTGCTCGTTTTTTTGATGAAATTATTATTATATGAAAATGTTAGATAACTGTAATATCAGACAAAAGCTTTGTTAGCCCAATTGATTTACGATTGATATTTTTTCTATCTTTCTTTGGTATTTTATTTCGTTTCATTTGAGATCAAAGTTAATGATGAGATTTATTTGAGACTACCACCTTATTTATACTGGTTCTGTTGGAAATTATATCCTCTCGGTCATAACTGATTTCAGAGTATATAAGTCGTGTTTTCTTTTCTTCTGGATTTCTTGAAGGAATTATCAAGAATCTCTATTAGTTCTTATGGGTAGTATTCTCGGATTTCCCGTATGGTCTTATATTTGGAATTTCTGGTATGGTATCGTATCTTGGGCTTCCGTATCTTGGTTTTCCTATTATTCTTATTTCGTGAATTATCAACTATGATTCATCTGTAAAAGGGTATTCATTGGTCGAAGGAAAATATATTTATTACTGTTATAAATCCTAGCATAAACGTAAGAGTTCGGTGATATAGATCTCAGATTATAGAAGTTGTATTATTGTACTGGTTATTATTGAGACTATTCTTGGATTTCTTATTCTATTTTGGAATGCACTATTGATGTTGTGGTAATCTAAATTTGTCAGACTATTAAGGTTTCCTTTTGCACGAAGATACTTTTAACCAAAGTGTTAGTTCTGGTTCAATCTGAGTTGAGTAAAGGATTTGTGAATTCTAGTTGTGCAACAATGTTTAGTTTGAAGTATGTTCTGATGAAAGAGATTTCAGAAAATATCTGGTTATTCTGTGTAATTAGAACTGTATGCAAGGAACTAAAATGCTTTTTGCTAACAAACGAAATCGGGGTGATTCTGATTCTGATTTTGAGATTCGAGTAAATGTTATGATCGACTGCAGTTCAGAGATAGGTTTTATATTCTGAGAAGCTCAGAATTAAATTTTTTATGATTTTGAACGAAAGTGGAATTGAGTAATTGTGGATTTTGTTTTAGATTGCCTTTATTTTCTGAGGAAGAAAGATTCTACATGAATTGAAGTGATAGGTTGATGAGAGAAATCCATAATATTCCAGTATAATCTGATTTTGTACTCAATAATTGGTCAAGTTCTACATTTCTGATATTATGAGGTTGTACGGGGTATCTCTGTCAGTTGTGTTTATTAGAAATCGGAGATTTACTTCGCGATTCTGAAAGAAGACGTAAGATTATTAATTATGGTTTTCTTCTGGATTTCTCTGACTCTTGAGAAAGGTTTATGGTAAAAACGCGAGTTCGAATTGTGTGGTGTACTTTCTGATTTAGATTGATCAAGATTGAATGCTACAGAGGAGATTAAAATGTAAGACAGTATGATTTGATTAAGGTTCCTATTAATATTGTTATTGTTTCGATTCGAGATATGTGTTCCGGTAAGTTTAAAGTTTACGCGAAAAAAATTTTCCATCCGATCTTTATATGTGAAATGTTATTTATTTGAGTTTAATAAGATGTTCAGATACTTGGACTAAGTGAGAGGGTGATTGTATATATACTGTATTTCATTTTGGATCGATACTCAGATGACAAGTTGATATCTGATGAAATTAGAAGTTAAGTCTGTTGGAACAAAAGCGATTAGTGGTTAGGGAAAAGGATATGAGATAGAATTTCTGTCCGAATTAAAATGAGAAATTGTTATTGACTTTGAAAAATATATATATCATGAGATTATGATAAATCTTCTGATAGGAAAAGATCTGTATCATTGGGTTGGTGTGAAAAAGGGTTTGTTTAATAAATGATTAAAGTGTTCGTGATATGATTCGTTAGAGTAAACAGAAATTTCAGCCTGTTAGTGAATTGAGAAACATGATTTCGAGAAGTTTGTGAAAATGTCTCTCAGATTTGAAATTGATTGCTTCTGATAAGATTTTCGGGGACAAAAATCCCAAAGGGGGGGAGAGTTGTAACAGCCCAATTTTCAATAGTGTCAGAAATAGTGATTTAAGATCATTAAATCCGACAATTAAGTTTGAAAAACTTATTAATTAGAATTTATGAGCTAAGTATGAATTTAGAAATATTTTTGAACTAGTGAATTTTGTGTTTTAGAAGAATTATTAGAATAATTAGTTTTGAAAATAGGGAATTGATACCTTGAAATTATAAACCGAGTCATAAATATTTTTATAAATATTTATGGAGTGTTAATAAGTTAGTATTAAAGTTTCGTTAAGAAATTTTAAGGTTTCGGTAGTCAATTGGGTAAAAAGGACTAAATTGAATTAAGTGCAAAATTGTGAAATGTGATTAAATTGCTTAAGTAATAATTAAAGGAGGACCAAATGGGCAAATTGGCATATGGGCAAAAGGCTGGACGGTAGAGTTATAAAAATTAGTAAAGAGATAGTGTGAACTAAGGGCAAAATTGGAAATTTTGTAAAGTTAATGAATAAATATCTTTCCTAATTAAGTTTTCTAGTGGATTCTTCATTCTTTCCAGCCAAAAACGCCAGAGAAGAATGTTATAAGCTGGTTTTTCACATTTTGCACCATGTGAGTTCAATCTTTGCTTTTTCTTTGTAATTTTTATGTTTTTGTGTCTTTTACAACTAGGTCCACCTATTGAATTCATTAGTTTTTGATTTTATGGGTAATATTGAAAGTTGCCATGGATGAGTGCTGTATGTTTATGGTAAATTATTATAGGTTTGAAGCTTCAAATTCATTAGATGATGGAGTTATTAAGAGATTTTTAATAGAAATTGATTTTTAGGACCTAATTGTGAAAAAGGTTTAGAATTAAAGGTTGTTGCTGAAATTATGAATACTAAAGAGTACATATTAGTTTATAATGATAGAATAATGTGTTAATTGAGGGAAATAAGTTCAATTGATGGGCTAATTGATCAGGGACTAAATTGTAAAAACTGTAAAGTTTAGGGTAAAAGTGTAATTTCAAAAAATTGAAAGGCATAAATTATAATTAAATTAAAAACTAATGAATGGAATTCTATATTATAGATTAAGAGCTCAAGGAAGCCGTGGAAAAGAGAAAATAGCTAATAAATTCCCAAATTTCCTACAACTCCTGTAAATTGACCAGGTAAGTTTATATGTAAATAATGCACTTATGCTTAAGTAAATTTATGTATTGTTAAATTATTATACGTGATATTTATTGATCTGAAAATGAGAAAGTATATTTGGTTTGAACCGAAAGTGTGATAGAAAAGATTTACCTATTTGGAAATGAAATTTAGAAAATAATGGTATATGAATTGAATTGAATATGATCGAGATTTAATTGTTGAATATGTTTATTTATATATATGTGGAAATGTATGACTATGTGAATTGGAAGCAATTTATGTTTGAAATGAGAAAGATGTGATAAATGTGACCAAAGTGTTAATTGACAAGTGAATTTTAAAGTAGAAGTGAAATTATTAAGTGATTTTAATACCCTATTAACTAGTCGGGCTTAGTGGATATAGTTGGCATGCCATAGGATTGGAAGTGTTCAGGGATTCTTCGACCTCGAGTCGATGAGGCACTAGGTGTGCCATAGATTTACTTCGGATAGTTTCGATGAGGCTTTGGTAGCCACATTGCTTCGGCTTGGCCGATGAGGTACTTGGTGTGCCATAGATCTGATTTACTTCGAACTATCCGATGAGGCGTTGGTCGCCACTCTGGTGTGTTTGGTTGGATCCGTGTATCCACCTTGGTCCGAGTCATGTTAATAGGGGTAAATAGAAGAAATGAGGAAATTGAATGAATTTTGGTTAAATAAGTAAACAAATGAAATGAGAAAGTGATATTGAATATATAAGTAAAATCCCGTTGAACCTTAGGAATACTTTAGTGATCATGATCAGTGGTAGCTTCGACTACATTTCAGTGGTAGCTTCGGCTACATATCAGTGGTAGCTTCGGCTACATATCAATGGTGGCTTCGGCTACAATTCAGTGTGGCACTTATGTGCAAATTTCTGTGTATCCTTTAGTATTCTAAATGGTTCAACGGGTAAATAGGTGAATAAATAAGATGAGAAAGCATGTGATTAAGTGTACAATTGAGCACAAGCGTATATGTGAAACTTTATTGGATGAGTTTTCTTACGTGATAAATGAGTGCAGGTATATATGTGTGTATGTTTGCGAATAATATGCTCTTGATCAATGTATAATCGAATTTGTGGTAAGGATGATATGGAGTAAGTGCTATTATTAATATTTGTAAATATTTGATATTAAGTATACATTGAAATGGTTGGCTATGGACATGTTGGGTATTATATGAATATAAATGAAAATATTGCATAGCAAACATGAAAGCGTAAAAATTAGCTATAAAACAGTTTTGAGCAACAGCAGACATGTGACTTTGAAAAATCATTAAAAATGGTGTAAATTGAATTAGAAGCTGAATGATATGTGTAATTAAAGCTTATTGAGTCTATTTTCACATGAAAGAAATGGTGTAGGTGAAATAATTACAGAGTAGAATATATTTAAAGTTTTCTGTGACAGGGTCAGAATGAACTTCGAGATCCCCTGTTCCGAATTTGGAAAATCACTAAAAATTGTATAAAAATTATTATGGAGTGTAGTTTATATGGATGAATTTCTTAGTGAATCTAGTTTCAAAAGAGATAAACAAAAACCTTATCCGAGTTCTGCACACTGAGATAATTGATTTTTAGTAGTGAAAGGTCAGAACTGTCAAGTTGAGTAATAGGGGAATCTTTAATGAATAAACTGTACTAATTGGATGGGCCAAAAATTCTGGAAATTTTATGGTAATAAGATATATGAGTCTAGTTTCAGTGAAAATTTACGGAACTTAATTCGGAGCTCTGTAGCTCAAGAAATAAATAATCTAGTGACAGTGACTCCGAAAGACAGCTCAATGGGAACATAGATAAAAAGTGTATTTAAGCAAAATGGTGATTATATCACTTTGAAAACAAAATTTTAAGAATTAATTCAAATGAGTTATTACTTGCTTATTATTATTTGCATATAAATTTACTAAGCTTTGAAGCTTACTCTCCTTTCTTTCCATCTCCTTAGGGTTGAATGTTAGTTCGGGTTGGAAATCGTAGGAGATGTCATCACACTATCATACTTTTATGAGAGGTAAAGATAATAATAAATTTTGTAAGTCTATGGCATGTATAGGGATTTGGTGTTTTGTGTATTTAGCAATTGTTTTGGCTATAAGATATAGCTCACTTGATTAATGGCTTGTAGATTTAATTGGTTGAATATTAGTACTAGATGCAAATTTGTATTTTAGTATTTCAGGGAGGCCAAGGCTCGGTATACAGCCTCACACGGCCTGGCTGGCTGGTTACACGGGCGTGTGAAATAACTTGTGGCCGTGTCAAGTAAGTCAGAATGTTCCACGGTTGCTTAACACCGGCGTGTGAAAGCCACACGGTTTAACAACACGGGCGTGTGTGATAATGCTTTTTCATGAAATATTTTCTAAGTCACGACTTGTTGGGATTCGAATCCTAACCATCCGAGATGTATGTTTTTAATCCGAAAACATCTCATAAGAACGTTTATGTGATAATTGACATGAAATTTCTTAATTGTTGCCGAATAAATTCTGTAAAAGGTCCGTTAAGTCAGGTAACGCTCTGTACTTGATTCCGGCGATGGTCTCGGGTATAGGGTGTTACAATTTTGGTGCATGTCATCTCATTTTCTAAAAAAGTATCGATTCACGGTCAGTTTCTAAATTAGAAAGCTGGTTATGGAGAATGAATTTCTTGATAAAATGGGAAACAATGCGGCTGTTCATAAATGGTCAGAGGAAAGACAACTAGCAAAAGGAGATAGCCTAGCTGAAGGATATACATCAGAATTATGGGCCTACACTTGCATCAGTGTGATGCAGAATAATATCCAGGAGATAAAGGAAATATGGGATCGATGGAGTAACGAGACCAAACAGTTGTTCTATTACAACTTTGGGGATTTGCCCTACTTGCTGGATATGAAGGTAGATGAACATTTGTTTCAGGCCATCACTTAATATTGGAACCCTGCATATAGTTGCTTTACTTTTGGAGAGGTTGATATGGTACCCACGGTGGAAGAATATTTAGCTTTGTTACGTTGTCCCAGGATTCAGGTTGATAAAGTTTACTCAAGGGCTAATTGTATTCCAACTTTTGTGAGGAAATTGATGAACATCATGGGGATGAGCGAACAGTGGGTCACAGCTAGAATCAAGCAAAAATGTGAGTGTAAGTGTATCACATAGAAGGTTCTGAAGGATTTAATTCTAACTCATCCTGATGAGAAAAAGAAAGTTGATGTTCTTGCCTTAAGTATATATGGATTGGTAATTTTCCCTAGGGCATTGGGATATGTGGATGAAGCCGTTTCAGATCTTTTCAATCAACTTGACAAGCAGGTTACACCTGTTCCTGCGATCTTGGCTGAGATGTTTCGATCGTTGAATGCATGTAGGAGAGCTGGCAAGGGCAGGTTCATAGGATGTGCACAGTTGCTGTTGGTTTGGTTCCACAGTCATTTCCGAAAGGTGGATAAAGTTTCCTATCAAGTTTTTCTCAAAAATTACTCTCTTTTAAAGGAAATTGTTGCAGCACCACAGAGAGATGATGTGTCAGAAGAAAATTGGATAGCGCTTCTTTGAAATCTCCAAGAAGATGATGTTGAGTGGCGAGCTTCTTGGTTGGTTCCTGATGAAATTTTGTACTGATGTGGGAGTTTCGATTGGGTCCCACTACTTGGAATTTGGAGAGCTGTCGGTTATGCACCTTTGCTCGTGTTGAGGCAGTATAGATCAAGGCAGTTCATACTGGCGACACATGGGTTGGCTCAATGTGAGTTTTCATACAAGGGAGATCGTTATAAGAAACTGGTTAAGGAAATTTCTAGTGCTTGGAATTCGAATTTCCGTATGAGAATAGTGGATGTATGTCCAGTGACAACTCTAGAATATACAGAATGGTGGAGTAGAAGAGTTAATGACAATATCCCAGTGCCAAGTTTAGAAGGTGCTCGATCGATTGAAGAGTACTTGCGAGTGGTCCCATCGGAGTTAGAAATTATAAAGCAAGATTTCGAAAAGAAGAGTTCAGAGTTCGAAAAACAGATAGAAAAGTTGGAATAAGAACAAATGCATCTCAGATTAGACGTGGATGTTCAGAAACTGGAGGCCAAAAAATTAAGAAAAGAGAAGAGGAAAGTTGAAGAAGATCGAGATGATTTGAAGACAGAATATAAGAAGATATAGATGTTGACGAAAATAGCCGGATTGGGGAAGACTTCGGAGCAGTGGCAATAAGAGATTCGGGAGGAAAGGGCCAAAGCTGACCAATGGGAGAGGAAGTTCCAAGAAATTCAAGCACGGAATGAGGCCTTAGAAAGGAGTTTGGCAGAAAGTCAAAAGGAGAAAAGTGGATTAGAGGCTAGAGTGGCTGAATTGGGACGATCTCTTCATCAACATCAAAACCGTAATTCTGCAATCGAGTTAAAGTCAAGTCTGAACAAGATTGAAGAAATGAAGGGCAAGATTGAAAGATTAGAATCGGCATTATAAAACTGCGAGCTCCGCATCAAGCATCTTGAAGCGAGAGAAGGGCATTGGAAGGAAGAGCTTCATCACTTTCAGGATCAAGTCAGAAATAGGGATTATCTCATAGGAGAAGCCATAGCTCAGATTCGAGAAGTAGCCGACCATTTGCAGACTCTGGCGGTACAGGCTGATACGTTGAGCACGAGATATGAGTTGTAGTCTAATCGTGGTCAAGAGTTAGCCTCATTGCTTAGTAAAGTCAAGACTTTGGGCATTAGGGCGAAAGCATATTTGAAGCTCGTTTTATGTAAAGAATTTTGTTTTCTAATAAAGTTTTCTAAATGAAATTGAACCAGAATCGATGCCTTTTTGCATTCATGCATTTGCATTACATCATATGCATTTAAATCCATAGAAAGACCCTAATGAGTGGAAGTTAATACAGAAGAAGAAAGAAAAATCTGGAAACTACACACCGTTACGGTACACGTGCTAAGACAAAGAACATGGATCAGAGATTGGAATAGCTCCAAAAGGATATGCAAGACCAGTTGCAAGAGTAGTTGGCAAAAATGCAACAGGATATGAGAGAGCAAATGATAGAAGCTTAGAAGAATATGATGTCTCAGATGGCCCAACTACTGACTGGGGCAATGGATAAAGGAAAGAGCCGTATGGATATTACTGGAGAGGGTAATGAGGATTATCCTCTGAGTTTTACCCCACCCCATGCGCAAGCACAACCTGAGGTGCATCCCCGAAGGCCGTCTGTCACAATAAGACCTCAACGAGTGCAAGTTAATAATGAAGTGCCCATGAATTTTCAGGTTGGATCAGGATTTAACCGTGGAGATAACCCCGCCAATCCTGTCATCCCCGATCTAGACATAGCTGAGAGGGAAGGAATGAGAATTGAATCCTCAAGGAAGCTAGAGGACCGTTGCAGATGGTTAGAAGAAAAGTTCAAGGCTTTAGAAAGTGCTGATAGTCATCATAGAATTGATGCTAAGGACTTGAGTTTGGTCCCGGATTTGGTGCTTCCTCATAAGTTTAAGATGCTAGAATTTGAGAAATACAATAGGACTAGCTGCCCTGAAGCCCATATCACCATGTTCTGTAGACGGATGACAGGATATGTTAACAATGATCAGCTGTTGATCTATTGCTTTTAGAATAGTTTGGTTGGGGTAGCCTTCAGGTGGTACAATCAACTAAGCCGTGCTAAGATTGGTTCTTGGAGAGACCTCGCGCAAGCTTTTATGAAGCAATACAATCATGTGATGGATATGATGCCTGATAGAATCACCTTCTAAAATATGGAAAAGAAGTCAAATGAAAGCTTCAGGCAGGATGCGCAAAGGTGGGGGGAAGTTGCCATGCAAGTGCAGCCACCGCTCTTGGAAAAAGAAACTACAATACTCTTTATCAACACTTTGAAGGCCCCATTCATTACTCATATGATAGGGAGTACCACCAAGAGCTTTGTAGATATAGTAATGGCGGGAGAGATGATTGAAAATGCCATAAGAGGTGGCAAGATTGAAGAGGAAACTACTAAGAGGTCAACCCCAAGAAGGAAGGATAATGAGGTGAATCATGCGAGTACTTATAACTCAAAGTCAATTACTGTTAACCAACCGATAGCAACTACTACTGGGCAACAGGGTTCGCAAAGGCATGAATCCAATACAAGGCACAACTTTGAAAAACTCCAATTCATGCCTATCCCAATGAAGTATAAGGAGCTATATCAAAGTTTGTTTGACGCACATGTGGTATCCCCATTTTATCTAAAGCCGTTACAACCTCCATACCCCAAATGGTATGATTCCAATGCTCAATGTGATTACCATGCGGGAGTACCAGGGCATTCAATAGAAAACTGCACTGCTTTCAAGAAAACGGTGGAAAGACTCATTAAGATAGGGATTGTAAAATTTGATAATACCCCTACTGCAGAAAACCTGTTACCTAACCATGGAGATAAAGGGGTAAATGCGATTGGAGAAAATATGGTGAGAAAGATTAAAGAAGATATTGCGGAAGTGAGAACCCCATTAAAAATGATTTAGAAAGAAATTGTGGAAAGAGGGATGATAATTTCTGAGGAAGGATGTGAAGGAATAGGGGACTACTGTGAGTTCCATAAAGAGGAAGGGTATGAGATCCAGGAATGCGTGGAGTTCAGGGTCTTATTGCAAAGCCTTATGGATAATAAGGAATTAGAATTTTATGAAGAAGGCTCAGATGAAAGAAATGCATGCGTGACGGAAGGAGAGTATCCAAAAGTCAATTACCCGAGGATCATCATCTCCAAACCAAAGAACACGGAGGGTGGAACTCAAATGGTGCCAAAGGTTGTAATCCAGAAACCTATTTCCTTTCCTTACAAGGATAACAAAAGGGTACCCTGGAATTACGACTGTAATGTGACGATACCAGAAGGTGAAAATATGGCTAGTACTTCCAAGGAGGTCCAAGGCGAGGGATCTTACACACGTAGTGGAAGGCGTTATAACTCAGTAAACGTTAGGACCGAGCCTGTGAAAGCAAAAACCTCGGTAGTAGAGCAAGAGAAAGGAGTTAAGGCGCTTATCAATGAGCCTGTAAAAGAAGAAGAGGCTAAAGAATTTTTAAAATTCTTAAAGCATAGTGCATACAGTATGGTAGAGCAGTTGCGCAAACAACCAGCCTGTATATCGGTGTTAGCTTTGCTTTTGAGCTCAGAAGTACATTACGAAGCATTGATGAAAGTGCTCAATGAAACTTATGTTACTAATGACATATCCGTCAACAAGTTGGATCGTCTGGTTAGTAACATAAGTGCCGATAACTTCATCTACTTTAATGATGATGAAATTCCACCTGGGGGTATGGGATCGACCAAGGCTTTGCATATCACTACTCGTTGCAAAGGATATACACTACCCAGTGTGCTAATTGATAATGGATCTACTCTGAACGTTTTACAGTTGTCTACATTGAACAGATTGCCTATAGATAGTTCTCACATGAAAACATGCCATAACATAGTGAGAGCATTTGATGGCACAGAGAGAAAGGTGATGGGAAGGATCGACATACCTTTGTTGATTGGACCAAACACGTATGAGGTGGATTTTCTGGTAATGGACATCAAGCCCTCCTATAATTGCTTGTTAAGGAGGCCCTGGATACATTCGGCGGAAGCGGTGCCATCATCTTTGCACCAAAAATTGAAATTAGTAATAGAAGGACGGTTGGAATTGAATGCTCCGTATCTGAGGATATCATAGCAACAGTTACCAATGACGCGCCGTATCTGAGGCGAAGGAGAAGTCAATTGAATGCTCTTTCCAGTCTTTGGAATTGGTGAATGTGACATTCATTACGGAAGGAAGTGAGATACTGATGCCCAAGATATCCAGAACCATAAAAATGAGCTTGCAAATGACAATGGGAAAGGGGCCTTACCTGGAAAAGGATTAGTTAGAAATCTCCAAGGAGGGGTTCAAGTACCAATGATGAAGGAAAAAAGAGACCGTTTTAGCTTAGGCTTTAGGCCAGATCCTAGACAAAGGAGGAAGGAAATAGAAAAGCGGCAGGAGAGAAGAAGGGCACGGTTGAGTGGAAAAGAAGTCGAGTAGGAATTGATGACGTTCCCTCACATATCCCAGACTTTCGTATCAGGAGGGATAATTCACCCTGAGAGAGGGTTGCTTGAAAATGAAAGGTATCACATCAATGCCATACACAACGAAGAGGCTGAACAAAAAAATCTGGAGGGCATTCGTCCTTACGAACCGGGAAGCTCCTTAAATAACTGAACTGCAGAAGAACTTCCTGTAGTCTTTAGAAATTGTACAGAGTAATATTCAAAACACTCTTGTTACTCTAAAGCCTAGGAGTAATAAGATTTCTTTTGAGAAATAGGCTCATGTTCAGACATTTTTGTTTTAATAAAATACATCTTTTTTATCAATTTGAGAAATAGCAATTATTTCATTTAACAGCTACCTTTTTATCCAAAATTGTTTTTTTTTTAAATTAAGGCAATGCTTGACATTTGGAATTTTTGAAAGAATCGTGCCCTAACTTTCTGGGCTTCAATTTCTTTCGTTAATTCTAAATGATTAAGTATCCTTTTCAAATTCAAATGTACGACTTTCAAATAAAAAAAACTATCTTTGAAAATCTAAGATGTTGCGTCCTAACTTACTGGATGTGATATTCTAATATTTCGAGATAGGGATTTCTTAAAACAAAGATTTTTGGCATTTGAGAAATTTGAAAGGTCGTGCTCTAACTTACTGAGATTTGATCATTTTCCTTTATCCAAATAAATAAAAATCTTTCAAAGTTATACATTTTTAGAAAAAATCAAAAGGATCATAATTTAAAACCTTTTCAAATCTTCGACACTAGGACATCTAATAATCAGTTTGGTACCAATTTTTGGGCGTTACGAGGGTGCTAACCCTTCCTCATACGTAACCGACTCCTGAACCCAATTTCTCAAATTTTTATAGACGAGAATCTTTTTTTTTGAAAATATCAAAATGTTTCATAAGGTGATACAACCACACCTCGAAAAAAGATTGGTGGCTACTCCATTTTCGTTTTTCATTTTAAAGTCGACCCCAGTTTTCAAAATTAAAAATGGTTTCGACAATTACAAATTTAAACCTTGCTGGAAAAGGGTGGCAAAAATAAGAAAAACTAGCAGCCTTATCGAAAACTTGACCTTGTACCTCCAGTGGACACTGTCTGTATAGTCCACTAACTAACATACTATCCCCAAAGGAACTAGTATCAGTTACACCTTTTTCTATGTCTCTACTGCCATTCCCATCTCACCGGTTGGTTCACTGAAAATATACGAGTGTGTTGAACTAGAGTCAACCAAGGAAAATAAAAGAATAGTTTGTAGAGTAAAGGTACCTGTAATAACATCGGTGGTACCTTGCTCACGTGGCTCCCTCATAGCATAGACTCGTGCGAGGCTTCCTGACTCTTTCTTTGGAATCACAACAGTATGGGCCAGAGTTCACCGCGCAACTGGCCTTGTCTCGCCACCTTTGCCTCAAAACCATGCATAGCATCCTTTTTGACAGCGAATCAATAGAGGATAGCAATGCCCACATCCAAGAAAAAGGAGCTAGAAAATAAACTTCTAGCAGTTCAATGAAAAATCCTTCTATAAGAATGAGGATTTGAATCCATAAGCACATTGAAGAGTGAAACATGAGAGTTGATCCAATTTCATTGATGGGAGAAGTTTTGTACAACCCTAACTAATCTGATGTACATTTTCAATTGTGCATGAATTCTATGTCATGTTAAAGAAGGCGGATGTGATTAGACCGATGGATGTACCGTGGATATGGATGCTAGTTTGAGGGAAGAAAATTTATATCTCATCTCTCGAGATTGAAGGTATTATGACATTCATGTATTTCCAAAGAGAAAATAGGGACGACGTAATTAATGTCTTAACGGACGAAAAAGGTGAGTGGAAAAGCCAATTAGAAACAGACTATCTTATATCATTCTCAGGTGAAGTTAAGTTCGAAAGCTAGAATGTGGTTGAAGTTTATTAGGACTTGAATCTGCCCAGTGTCAGACATGTCCAATATCGGTATGTTTCAAGCAATGTTGTTGTATGCGATTTAAAAAAAAAGAGGAAAGAATATGTGTTGAAATGTGGATGTATCGGAGCGTGCTCAAATGTGTAAGGAAAAACTATGTGGAATTACTTTTTCACACTGAGCGACAACCTTATGCTGACAAGCAAAGGTGTCAATGGGATGACCAGGCCGTGTCTTACAACCAATCAAGTTTCCGATATTGGAACCATGTGTGGAATATCTTCTAGGAAATAGGAAATGAAAATGGGAGATAAAGAAAAAAACCACATCTAGGCAAGAATGTGCTATCTGATTTGGAATAGATAGTTCGGTGGATGCAAGAAGCTGGATTGATTTTTGAGAACTATGTAAGGAAAAATAGGTTGAAGCTGCCACAATTTCCAACAGTTAAGTATGAGGTAAAGGCTGAACCAAGCAAGATGAAAGAAGAGTAAGATCCTGAAGAAGACCTGAAGCTTGAACCAGGCAAAGTCGATGAAGCATCAGATTCTGATTCTGACTAATTTTAAACAATTTCATTTAAATTTCATATTTTTATTTTTTTATTTGGACCGTGTATTTATTTTTATTCGGATGATTTTATTTATGGTTTTTAGTTAGTTTTTTTTAATATTTCCTATATATAGTTGTGTTCAATTTTTTCTTAGTAAGAACTCCCAAATTTTGGAAGGCACTACAATAGTGGGCCAAAATCGAAAGGAGGAGTAGTCCTACCAATTGAGTTGCACATATCACATCAATTGGGTAACCTTTTTCCTTTATTTTTTTTATTGCACATTAAGGACAATATATCGAATAAAGTGTGGGGGTAACTTAGAAAATTTTTAAATTTTTACGTTATTTTTTTTCTAGTTTTTCGTAGTTCTTAAAATTTTTATTTTGCATGTTTTCTATGTGCTTGAGCTTGTATAAATAAGTGATTGATTAGGAGCATGTTAATAGGATTTTGTGAATAAGCTATAAACTTAGTTTGATAATAATTGATTCTAAATTTTTGAATTTTAGACTAGTTAGTTCAATTTTTTACACTGTGAATAGATTTAAGATGTTAAGTATACCACATGATAAATACATATAAAAATATCATGGATATTTACTAAAATTATAGGTTGTAGAAATTGATAGACTTAGCCGATTTAATTCATGTATTGAATTACCTAAGGACAACATAAGGTATTGTTTGGTAGACAATTTTTTGAGCCAACAAATTATCTCGTAAATATTTTCCCTAGTACCTATTTGGAAGCTTGAATCCATTTCCTTGATGAACCATAATTGAAACCTTAAGCCTCAAGAATATTCTATTTGATCCTTTATTTCTTTGTCCTTGCATGGATTTAGACGTCTTACCATTGATACTGAGGGATTAGGTAGATACATCCTTGAGGTTTCAAAAGAAAAAAATGAGTGAATTGAGGAATTGTATGGTATAATAAGTATAAGATTTCTTGAGCTTGTAGAAAAATAAGGAAAAATGCCAATAAAAAACAAAATGAGTTGAAAAAAGAAAGTATGCTCACATTTGTTAAAAAATATAAAAAAATATGAGCTCAGATGATTGTAGTCATGAATACTATATTAAGACTTAGTCAATGGAGAAATAAGAAAGGTGAGGGAAGTGGATATAAGGTGGTGAGATTATTCAAAATTAGAGGAGTATTGGAGACAATGTAATTTTCCAAACTACTTCGTGATTACCCGTTTTATCGAGCCTGTTCTTTGAATTCCAAACCAACCTAAGCCGCAGAACATTACAAGTCGAAAAGTCCTATGTGGCTTAGATAGTACCTTATGTGGATGAAATTGTGCCAATTATTGATATTTTTACCACTTATATTCATTTGGACATAATTGTATATTTGTAATTTTTTTTATAGAAACCTATACTGAATATTATTTTATTTTTTTGTTTTGTAATTTATTGAACTAACCCGTCTAATTTTAGAAATTGTGAGTCAATTGTTTATCACTCTAGAGTTATTTGTTTATTTACATTATCTTGTTAAGATCTTTTTATCCAAATTCTAGTATAAAGCTAGCTCAAATGTATTCTATTTCCTTGTATGTTTATTTATTGTTTTTAGCTTATTTTGTTTTCAGTTTTTGCTTAGTCTACTTGAGGGCAAGCGAAGACTTAAGGTAGGGGTATTTGACCTGCCATTAAATGTACTAGTAATTTTTGTCTATTTCCACACTTAAAAGAGCTTGTTTTTTTTAGCTAATTTAGTATTTATTGTTATGTTTTTAGTAGTTAATACTTAGTACTAAACACATGTAAACACATTTTAGCAAGTTAATAAAAATAAATGTTTTAAACACATTTTGTGAGAGTTGTAACACCCCTTACCCACATTTGATGCCGGAGTCGGGTACGAGGCATTACTAGACTTAAACATAATTAATCGTACAAAACTGAGCCATAAAATTTCATTCCAATTTAAAACCTTTCATTCATATTCATATCGTCCCTATTATGGGCCTAAGAGACCTTAAACATACTTTGAAGGGGGTTCGGGACTGAACCGAAATATTTCGTACACTTAGAAAATTTTTACTCAAAATAGGGTCACACGCCCATGTGACCTAGGACACGCCCATGTGGGTAGGCCGTGTGAACGCACACGCCAGTGTCCTTAGTCTGTATGGAATTTATTTTCATTTCGAACCTACAGAGGTTTTCACACGGTCTGGCACACGCCTGTGTCCATAGCCCGTGTCCCTCACACGACCATGGCACGTCCGTGTCTTAGCCTGTATGTGAAAATCTTGATATTTTGTTTTACTAAATTTGAATGCCGGGGACACACGGCCTGACTACATGCCCATAGGGCAGACCATGTGTCACACAGGCCTAGACACACGCCCGTATGTCTACCCGTGTAGACAAATATAAGGCTATTTACCAAGCCTATTGTCACCCTGAATAACACCAAACTTATACCAAATCCAATAACTCATAATATGGCAATAATGCACATCCAAACATCCTCAATCATGACATTCAAACCATAATTTCATGCTACATTCATCTTATGTGTACTTCCTACATTCACACTTAACTATACAAGCTTACTCTTCCATGAATTTCAGGCAAGGCTTCCTCACTCTTTCTTTGGAATCACAACAGTATGGGCTAGAGTTCGCCACCCAACTAGCCTTGTCTCGCCACCTCCGCCTCTTCCTCATCCCCGAGTGTCAGCTCACAGTCTCGTAGGGGTCACAGCTTGAGCTTGCAAACCCTCCTGTCATTCCAACAGTCTCTAACAAAGTGATCTTTCGAACCATACTTGAAACACCCTCTTGTCTTCTTGCAACACTTTCCAAGATGATTCCTTCCGCAAAGGTTATAGTGTATCCAGTTCGCAGATCATGCGAACCTTCCTTTTTATCATGGATTTCCTTATTCTGACGTGATCAATTTGTCTTGTAAGCTTGCTTGACATTTCTGCCGGAGTTTTTTGAGTTGCGGTCCTTCTTAGACACTCGCCCAAACACTTGCTTTTCGGTTCACGGGGCCTTAATGTCTTTAATGGCTTTATCTTTGTCCACTAGCTCATCGAAGTTTGTAGCGTCGTGAGTCAATAGGTAGAGTTCGATGTCACGATGCAGTCCATGACGAAACCTCTGGCATTGGTTCTTCTCTTGTGAGACCATCTCTTCAATGTATTGGCTTAGCCGTACAAACTCAGCCTCATACTCAGCTATTGATAGTTAGCTTACTTCAGGTTGATTAAATCTCGTTTGCAAGCCTCCAAATACTGTTCGCCCATAAATTTCTTTTTGAAAGTTCTCAAGAAAAACTCCCATGTCAGTCTATCTACAACAATTCCTTGCTTTATGGTGTTTAACGATGTGCTTTGCTAGTGAGTAGGGACATAGTGCATCCCAACTTCTCATGATCAAAACATGCCATTTTCTCAATGATTTTCTCAACACCCTCAAGCCCATACTTAGCCTTAGTGGGATCAGCTCCACAGAGAACATTAAATTCCTTGCCACCTAAAGTTCACAGATGCTCCAATGGCAGTCCACGGTGTGTAGGTGCAGCATTGGCTTCAATAGCTCATTGAAAAGCCCCAATCATAGCCTGAACTAGAGGCTTCATGCTTTCTTCCAAAACCCTTATCTTGTAGGGTCACTATTGCGTAGCTTGAATCATTTCATCTTCTACGTGATTAGCAGCTTTATTGACACGGCTTACCCTAAACGTACACAAGATACTGAATTTAGGTAAGACATTAAACACATAACTAAGTATCCAGACTACCAGACACACTTGCAGGCGTAGTTTGCACTTTAGCAATCTTACACTTACAAACACAGTTTGCTCAAGACAAACTTACACTTGTTAACACAATTCACATTGAACATATCTTACTTTATAGAGTTGGCAGATAGCAGATGGATGATCCTAGGTGTAATCCTACAAAAGATGTAGCTAAACTAAAGAAGATGTTTATTCCCTATCCTACCCCAGCAAAAAATCATACAATCATGCATACAGAGCACTTCAAATTTTCACACACCATAATTTACCTTTTTCAGCTCTAGTGAGCCTTCTTTGCCAAATCTGGCAAACTCTCTTTGCCACATTTTGGCAACCACATTCTGCCACTTTCCGGCGAACTTACCTAGCCTGCCCTTGCTTTGGTGAGCTCAACATGGCTACCTCTGATACTAACCAATGTAACACTCCAAACCCAACCTAACAGTTTCGGCTTGAATTTGGTAAGCTACATTAGCCACGAAAGTGATTCTCTGCTGACTCCTAACCTAAACTCCAACACACCACTTATTCTTAACAGTAGTTGTGCTAACTCAGACACAACAGTGAAAACAGAATGTAAACATGCAAGCTCCACAAACAAACATAAGTAGGCTTGTATACCTCATAACAACATACTTAAGAGTTTACAACACAACTTAGACTTTGCAGGCCACAACATGGGTCGCACAACAAGAAAAACATATGAGTTCATAGTTCAGTTTAAAGCATAAGCTCGCATACTTATTAGACTTTGCATGAAATTTGTAACACTCTAAACCTGGCCTGGTCATTATGGCCGAATTCGGAAAGCTACATTGGCCACCGGAATGGCCCAAAAAAACTTTCTTGATTTCAAATGTACTTATTTTATTTTAAACCATTTGTGAAGTTCGTTCAAAACTAGTAAAATTGAATGTTCAACTTTATTTTCAATCTTATTTCAAAAACCATTTGTCCACGAAAATGCCTGAAATAAACTTTTGGAGTTTTGAAAAAAATATTTTAAAACTACTGGCTTATCAATTCAAAACAAATGAAATAAAACATTTACTTTAAGTTCATAAAAATTGTGCAAATTTCAGGAATCGAAATAAATAATATCTGAATTGCAAACATTCAATCATTTATTCAAAACTATTTCAAATTTTCAATCATACTTCAAAATCATTTGCCTTTTTATTCAAAATTGGAGAACTTTGTTATTCGTCATTATTTCGAAAATAAAAACATATTAACTTCATAAATCAAATGCCTTTAAAAAACTCATTTGTAATCATTAATAATTTTGAAAACTAAGTCTAATTTTATTAAAAACTCATTGTTTTTTCAAAAATGCAGTGGAAAAATGTGTTATTGACTGATTCTATTGTAAAAACCGAGTTTCAATCGAAGTCTTATCAAATACTAATTTATACATTTTTTTAAAACTTAAAGTCATGCAAGCAATTTATACAAATTAAAATAAAAAAAATCTCCAAAATAAAGTCCCATGCCACAATCTATACTCAAACTTATTACAAACCCAAAATATTAACATATCAAAATAAAATTTAATTACTTTAATTTAAAAATACTTTTGAGAAACTCCTCCAAATGTCGTCATCGAATCCTAACAATAGGGCTATGTGAAAAATAAAAAAACTAAAGGATGGTGAGCTATAAAGCTCAGTGTGAGATTAACATAAAAATAATCGCATAAATATAAACATATAATTATAAAATCATAAAAATCATATCAATTTCATATAACTCAATATTTCACACTTATACTATGCATGACCATGTCAATGCACATTTCGTAAAATGATGAAAATTTTATGAAAGTAGTCCTACCTATCTCCGCTACAGACCAAAATTGAGTTTCTCCAAAACTTGTCCATCCAACACACCAAATTACGAACAGTGTCACCAAAATTGCAGATAAACTGCCAATAATCAATATCATGGAAAAGCCACCAAAATTGCAGATATACTACCACATAATCAAAATTGTGGACAATGTCCATTTAATGCAGATAAAGTGCCACATACTTCCACCTTTAACATATCCCACCCCATGAATGTCATATGACCAAAATCATTTTTTCACTTAAAAATCAATTTTCACTTTGGCATGTGAGACATGTTTATTATATCACTTTTTACTTAAAATCAAATAGGCATGCTTAACATGCAAATCACATATGTTCACATGGTACCAAAATTTCACATTTTATAAATCATGCAAAAATCAAATATGCCATAAGATCACATAACATGAGAATGAGATTTTTATAATTTTCATATCATTAATAATCAACAAATCACACATCATACATATCACCAAAATCAATGGTTTCAAATCACTTACTTGACATAGTCCATAACGATTGGTTTTATCTCTCTTAATGGATACATAAAGTATCCTCATCAAACATAATTTAAATTATAATTTTAACAATATAAAACATAGGTTTATTTTTGTTTAATGTTACAAACCCACACCTGATCTAAGCATCTCAAATGCGAAAAACTTCTTCTAATGCCTAGTTCCAGATTTAATTAAATCTATCTCGGATCTAAAAACAAAATGAATATCCCATCATTAAATCATCACTTAAGTTATCCTTTTAAATAAAAATGGATTAATTTTGATTTCCAATACTACATTTATGCTAATATAACTAGAATCAGAGATGTGATTCACTTCCCAAAAGTTAAAGGTGTTCTGAGTTGTTAGCAATTGGCCCTTTACACAAGATCAATATACGAGATGTTAATATCGAGAAAAAACAATGTCTAACACTAAAACTACATTCGGGTGTTAATAAAAAGATGAGGAAGAAGTGTTGATTTAGTATCCAATATCATCCTATACTTACATTATTCCTTAATTGAATCTTTGCTAAATCAACCAATCAAGAGAAGAGAAAGGATAAATTGAAGAAATAATTGATAGCAAATGATCCTTTTAGGATAGAAGCAATAAAATTCCAGCAAGGATTTATCAGAACTAGAAAGTTAGAGATTAAGGTGGAAGTGGCAAGTTTTTGTAAACAGAAAAGAAAAAATAGGAAAATGGTGGTCACGGCGGTGGTCTTGCAGTGGTGAGGTGGTGGTGCAAAGGTAGTGTGGTTAACTAATAGTGGTGGAAAGTAGAATAGAGGTGGAGAAAAAGAGGTGCAATGGTGGCTTAAAGAAGAAGAAAATGGAAGAGAAAAGAGGAGCAATGGAGGAATTGGTCAAAAGTGGAGGAGGAGACACAATAATGAGAGAAAAAAAGTGAATTGTGGCTAACTTAGGTGGGATGGATGGTTCAAGCTTGGTAAATGGGAGAAAATGGAAGCTTTAGGGGACAATGACATGAAAAGTAGATCAAGGGGGTACATGTGGAGTGAAAAGGGGGTTTATGGGGGAAAGTTAACTAGTTAAAGGAGGAAAGAATCTTTCTTTGCATGGTAATTAGAAGTGGACAGTTATGGAAGCTTTGACCAAAGTTTTATGAGCCAAAAATTAAATAATGACATGAGAATATGGGGAATTGAACATAAGACCTTTAGGAAATTAACTAAGCACTTAACCTCTTAACTATTCACTACCTTATTATAATGCTTAGAACATTTATTTTAAAAACATGGTGTAACCTTTGCTAAGATTTGAGGCAAAATTGCACCATATAGAAAATAATGTGAGGGAAGGGATTTGAACACAGGTCATCAAGGATAGCTCCACCACTACTCAACCATTATACTCTATACTTATTTATTATCAAATGAGTAAATGATCATCTAAAAGAAATTCAGACTTGGCCATTCTTGGTTCATTAACCCTATTTCTACTAACCCATATTTTGGGATGCGACAAAATTAGATAAAACAAGAGTTCGGTAAATATGTATAGTTCACAACTATATCATGCTTTCACAAGTAGATCGACTTCGCAATCATATAAGTGTTATTATATTTCAATATGATTCACATATAATCATTGGTTTGTATGCATATATGGGTTTGCATATCTTACCAATGGTTCGCATATAATAAAATAATCATAGCAAGGGTACGCGTGTAAATATGACATGCAACATGCAGTAAACCTTAATCATATATCTAACTCACATGTAAGTAAACACAGTACTCTCGTGCATGGATAACATCAATTTTATTTATGAAATAACACGTACTTTAAACATGGTTCGCAAATCAATATACTGAGAACTTTACACGTACCTAAACTGTCTAATATTCAAATAATATTGTTATATTCATAAAGTCAGAAGTATAACACTAAATTCTAAATCCCATATCAATAATCCTATCACTCTTAACTCAGATTCGTCAACATCTGTTCAGAGTGCACCTCACTTCATCATTGGCTTTGCCAATGCTAATTTGCGACCTACATACTTCAAAAGAAGTAAGAAAGGAGGGGATGAGTTCATTGTGAACTCAGTGAACAATTAAAAAAATTAGGATATGTGATAACATTTCACTTGCTGGGTTCGCAGGTGAGGTTGCGAGACCTAGTTCACACATTCTATTAGAAAACATAACTTTGGAAAGCAGTTTTGAAAACTCATTAGCCTTTTCTAAAACATATTTGGCAAGGCTTGCTTTAAAATCGTGAGGCCTACTTTGTTTATCAAAAACCTTTTAAAATCGAGTCTAGGTTCACCCTAAAATCACGAAGCCAGCTTGCACTTTCCAGAAAAACCTTTTCTTTGAAAAGGGCCTGCCTTAGCTCGCAAGACCGATTCACACTTACAAGAAAAGTCTACCTTAGGTCACAAGACTGACTCATCACTTGTCTCGTTGGATATAATCCAACCGAATGCACAGAGGAGTACACACTCTAAGACATATCACACTAGCTCACATAAAGCTAGGCTTATTGTGGAGCACAATCACTTAAGCTTACATGGGGAGCTTCGCTGATACACAACTTGTCACTTAAGCTCACATGAGGTGTAACACCCTAAACTCGGCCTAGACGTTATGGCCAAATCTAGTGGCGTCACATGAGAGTGTTTTTGGAAAACCTTTTCGATTATAAAAAGTTGTTCAGATTATTATCTTTTCTTAGCCAGAAATTATGTATTGGTTGATTCACTTGAAAACATTTCTTTTTCGCGAAAGTTTTTAAAATTGTTCATTCATACGAAAATCTTTAATTTAGTTTAAAATGCGTTTGTGGTGTCGTAATTTATAAATCAATAAAAATAACAATTTACAATTCCAAAATAAAAACCAAAACAGTCCAAAGTTCCACATTACATAAAATTTCCCAAATATAAATAATAAATAAAACATAATGTAAACTGTAAACCATGAAATCAAAATGGAGCTAGCAGTTGTCACTGTCGAGCCCTCCACTGCACCAATCCCTCTATTGCTGAGAATTGCTTGACAGATAAAACAAATGAAGGGGTGAGTTTTTACAAACTCAGTGTGTACATCCCCGTAGTAAAGCATGCATACAGTTAGAAATTAGAAATCAGTCATAATTCGGGCCTAAGCCCTTAACAGAAAAGATGTGAGCCTTGGCCCACTCAAATCAGAATCAGAATATAATAGGGCTCTCAAGCCCAAATAGATACAGAATCAGATATAATCGGGCTTTAGCCCATACGGATATCACATGAAAAATAGATAAAAAATCATGCCCACCAACCCTACATACCATCTGTGTCCAACCCTACACCCCATGTGGGGATAAAATTAACCCATCCAGCCCTACACACCAGGTATGGGGATAAAATCAACCCATCCAGCCCTACACACCAAATCGTACTGTATTACAGCACATATCAGTAATATGCAGCAAAGTTGCTAGATAATAGGCTAATAGCCTTTTAGACTTCTTTCATTTCAACAATAAACCCAACCCAATGCAATGGAACATAATATCATGGCATGATTTAATGCAGATAAACAAATCATACAAACATATCAGAACAGAATCAGTACACATGCTAATTGTAACATTCTATCACATACATCTTATTATCTCATCACAGAAATAAGGGTCTAAGTAATGCTTACCGATCCTACAATAGGTTAAAGTCGACTTGGGCGACCCGTGCAACTTTACAGAATATTTTAGAAAAATGGGCTCACACGCCTATGTGGCCTGCCCGTGTGGGCCTACATTTTAATATGGCCCACACGGCCCAAATTGACCTTGGTCATGTGGATCATATGGCCTGGCACAAAATTTCACACGCCCGTGTAGACCCAAGCGCCCTAGCTCATACCTCGCACATGGCCTAGCCAGCCTCACACGGCCGTGTCTGTCGTGATCGTGTCCAGCGTATACGGCCTGGTTCATCGATCACATGGCCATGTCTCGCCACACAGCCTCTACACAGGCAGTCCACATATAACAACCTAAACCCAGCTCGGACGTTATGGCTAGATCCGGTGTGTCACATGGAAGTTTGTTCGAAATCAGTCTTGTTGATAAAAAGTTTCTTCTATTTTAAAGCCTCGCTTAGAGTTTTGAATGTAGAACAAAATCCAATTAAAATCATTTTATTTGTAAGTTGAAAGTGTATTTGTTGTATTCAATTATTTGAATATTGAAAGCTCTTTATCTTTGAAAACATTACGTATAAATTCCTTGAAACTATTTGTTATTAGTTTTGAAAACCCAATTAACTTCACTAGCAAGTTGAAATAATAAAACAGTTCAAATAACGAAAGGTAAAATAAAAACTCCATAATGGCCTTATTACACAAATAGTACCCAAACTAAAATTAAATAAAAACAAAATACAAAAGAAAAAGTCATGTGGCCACCCCGAGTCCCTCGCAGCTCCAAATCGTCTATGGCTGGAGGTTACCTGCACATTTAAAAATAAAAAAGTGAGTTTGCGAAAACTCAGTGTGTAAATTTCCCAATCGATGACAGTGAATAGATATGCTGATCAGATTAGGCTGAAGCCCTGTATAGAAACAGATTCGTCTGGGCCTTGGCCCTGTACAAAAACAGAGTAGGCTCAAGCCATTACAGAATTAGAACAGTGTATATGCATGAAAGCCCAACCCAGTCCAACCATCATACCACCCGTACCAACCCATCACACCATGTGGGGAATTACTCGACCCCCTCAACCCGCACACCAATACGCAACCATGCTGCCAATCACAGACATCGTGGCAGAGCCACTATACAGAATACGTGGCGAAGCCACTATACAGAACTACCTCCAATCTCATGCCCAGTCCCACACAGAATCACACATCATAATCAAGTATATAACATGCATGCAGAATAACAGACATAGTTACAGTCCTACATATATCAAACAACCTATCTTTAGGGGTATAAGAGTCGTTTTAGCAATAAGGGGTAAAATGGTAAATTTACCCTTAAGGGGTATTTTGGTCACTATTTTAATTTTCAGAGTCTCATTACCCAATACGACCTCTTAAAAGGTCTTACGTCACTTCGAGTGACTCAAATAGTCTATATGGTCAAAACAAGGTATATGGGCCTAAAACCCCTATTGGGCCCAGGTGGGCCTACACGCTCGTGTAGGCCATTAAGTCTAAATTTACGTATGGCATCACAAATATTATAATCCATTATACTAATAATCACTCACTGAGTGATTTGCCCATATAGGCCCGTAGGCCCATTGTGCTCATTTTGGCCCATCGAGGCCCATAACGGCCCAAGTGCACGAAATCGCACACGATAGCCTTTACAGACTATTGCCCATGGTTTGTGGGATCAGTTTGGCCCACAAGCGTTCGCACACCTGTTAGGCCTCGAATGCCAATGTTTCGGCATTTCAGCTTTTTGGCTTTTGCCAATCTATACTACAGTAGGGTGCGATTACACACCTGTTTTGTATAGTCGAGTGCACCACTACACCCAATGCCTACACTTCCACCATACATATCGTTAGTCTACCATTACCAAAATCATCACATAAAATCCCCAACTTTATTCATTAATACCAACCTTGATTGCAACGCACGTCGATCTAATATCTTTAGGATCGCTAGTTAGAAGATGCTTGTCGCCTAATAACTGCAATACGATAATTCCTATTAGCAAATATTCACAACAATGTGATTAACCCACACACAACACCTATGAGGCACCCATTGTACCTTCGACTTTGACCTAAAGCAGAGTATAAACATTACTTTAAAAGGAGTTGTAAGTAGAGGCTTAAACATTTTCTCAACCTATCCGTATTCACCACACCTCGAGAAATCCTACAACCCAATGATCCACACAAAGGACCCTGAAATCGGTTGTTGCAGAATATGGAGAAAAGATATTCGGTTTTAAGACAAAATAAGAAAGGACAACCTTACCTCCAAATGCAACTCTTGCATACTTATACCGTCGATATTCAAACAATGAAAGGAGAAAGAGAAGCGCCAGACAAAAAGAGTTCGACTATGAGGGCAAATTGGTTTTGGCCAACTAAATGAGAAAAAAAAGATCGAAGAAAAGAAAAGAGAAGAAAAGGAATGAATTCGGCAAGAATTCGACCAGACAAAACAAGAAGAAGAGAAGAGTAAACTGGAAGGCAAGATTCGGCAAAGGTTTAGATCGGTTTGAGGTTTGGAAAAAGGACGAGGTATGTAAATGGCAAAGAAGATGTGAGGCTCAGCTAGAGAAATAAGGAGAAAAACAAATGAAGTTTGGCCGAATGGTGCACTACTCAAATACTTATTCGGCTTTTGGCAAAAGAGAGAGAAATAGGAACACCAAATCGTTAAAGAAAAATATGAAGGAGAAAGAGGTGGATTTGAAAAGGAAAGTCGGCACTTAGTGCTTTGGCTTCGGCAATTTGAACTAGGGAGAAGAGCCCGAATGGTACCAAAAAACCAAAATAGAAACACCAAAAGACCTACACCGATTTGGCACTAGAGAAAACAAAACAAAAATGTCCCCAAAACACCTAAAAGGAAATTTTAGCACCTAAACTTTACCAAAAAATGCCGCACATCCCTACATCCAAGCCTTAGCCAAATTTGCACTCTAAGATACCCCACATTCGGCCAACACTTCCCCTAAACCATATCCCTTGAAAATCTCCTTGATTTGCTCCACGATTTACTTCAACTCCTCAACTCAAATTCAAATTAAGCTTTGACCAAATCAACTCTTCACCAAGAAGAGTTCCACGCCAACTCAACCTCTAGCTTGGCAAGGAGTAAAATAAATTATCCTTTTATGCAACGAGAGGCTTGAACCTTTGACCTCCTTGTCATGCATGTGACACCACCTCCCTGCATCTCATGTGGCGCCACTTTGCCACTCCACCACTAGCTCCCTTGGTTTCATGAACCAACCATAATTAAACTTCAGTCCTACAAGCTACCCTCTAGGTTCTCTTAAGCCCAAAAATTTAAAGTCAGACTTGAAACCAGGCCTCCTAAAAACCCTCTAATGCACTCAAAACACTTGGCCAACAAGCCAAACAAGCATTTATGTCAAACTTATGCCAAACATTAAAAACCCTAAAATTTTGGGGCGTTACACCACATGCCTGTGTAGGGTCAACAGTTTCATTTTCGGCTTTTGTTGAAATGCGATTTCAATGCAATTGAAGTACACACCAAGTTTATTTTTGATGCTCTTAGAACCCTGAGGTCACCTATACCTAATAATCAAAATATCCAACCTTTAGAAACTAAAAAATGAGCCTTAACAACAATCCCAAAAATGAGAAAGTCACTTACCGCTACTGGAATGCTTACTATTCTGTATCAACTCGACAACCTATTAAGTCCAGTCTCCTGAATGGCTCCTAATAGCATCCAAAACCATCATTAAACACTTATTGTAACACCCCAAACCCGACCTAGATGTAATGGCTGAATCTAGTAGTGTCACATTGGAATGTAAAATGTAAAACTCGTTGTCGTTGGAAACTTCAAAATCAATTAATCAATTTGTTATTAAACGGTGATTTCGTTTGATAAAAACCCAATCTTTCTTTAACTTTTTTTTTTTTACATTAAAAGATGTTTTAAAACCTTACGTTATTATCAAAGTTAATTTCTTTAAAATGTTATTAAATTTTAAAATCTCGTTTATGGTAGAAGTTTTTCTTTTAAAACAGTTGCGTACATGCGTTTATTTTGTAAAAACGTTGTTTCTCTTTTTTAAAAACTTGAGTCCTAAAACTAGCAGTCATAGGGAAAGCAAATTAAACCTCAAAATTTAAAATAAAATCCAGACAGGCCTTATTACAAGTAAAAAAACCCAATACCAAAATCATAAACATTAAAAAGTATTGAAAGTTCTAATTCATCAAGTAGTGTGGCCACCGCTGAGTCCTCCATTGCACCGAACCGTCGAAGATTGGGGATTACCTGTACAGTTAAAATAGAGGGGTGAGATTATGAAAATTAAGTGTATAATTCCCTAAATATACATACAGACAATATGCAATAGAACAAGCTGGGCCTAAGCCCGTAACAGTATCAATAATCAGTATGCATGATGCATGTTATCCCAACCAACCTTGCACTCCTGTGGGGATTAAATCACCCACCCATCCCTACACATACAAAGTTAGCACCGGTTGCGGCACTAAATAGAATCGCAACAAAGCTGCCAGTAATATAAGCAGCTTTAAGCCGTTGGTAGGTCTACAGTCATCTTGGGCAACCCGCGCAACCTTAACAGTCAAAATAGTGTAAATGGGCCCAAAGCCCATTATGCGGCCCAAGTGGGCCCACACGTCCGTGTGGCCCACGAAGGCCAAAAAATGACCTTGGCCATGTGAACGATACAGTCGTGTCTAATATCTTTCACACATCCGTGTGGTTTAATAGCGTGGGGCCCATAAGCCCATTGGGCCCACACGGCCCAATTCAGCCCAACAAGGCTCAAAATGGCCCAAGCCCACGGAATAACCCATGGTGGTCTCTACGATCAAATGTCTACATTTTGCACACTCATATTGCTACACGAGCGAGCGCACACTTGCGTAGCGTCAATTGTCATAATGTCGGCTTTTAGCCGATTGCGATAATAACAGTGTGATTACATATCTGGTTGAAAATGCGCAGATAATCCAAAAGCGCTCCAACCTTAGATTCAAACATAATCCACCATCAATCCTTTTTTACCACAAGATCCATAATCCTTTCTGTTATAACACTTAATCCAAAATAGTATTAACACTTGCCTCAATTGACAAATGTGGCTTAGCTTACTTGTATTGGTGATGAAGGTTGATTACAATCTCCTTGGTGAAAAACTGCACTACCAATAAAGTCTATTAGTAATGATCACATAAACAAATGGCTTGAATCTACACATATAGACTTATTGTAAACACAACCCGAGATTAGAAAATAAAATAAAGTGATCGTCCAACCCCCAATCTTGTTAACCAAAACCTTAAACGTAATACCTTGGACCAAAGGATCACTTACCGAAATGTTGTCCAAGAGTAGAGAGAAACAGTAACCCGAACAACAGACGAACCCAACTGCCCAAGTCGAAATCTTTGGCTAAACATCAAGAGGAGGAATTTGGCTTAGCACAACGCAGAAAAGGGGAGACTTGAAACATATAGAAAGAGTAGAGAGAAAACAAGAAACAGTCGAATAAACTCACCGATTGTTAGAAAATAATTATCAACCGAGAACGAACATAAATGAGTAAAGGATGCAGTATCTGGCTTGGGTACCAAATAGGAAGATGTGATACTAGAAAACAATTTGCAAAGAATAGAGAGGAGAGGGAAGGTGCATTCGGTTACAATTGCAAGATGGAGAGAAGGAAGGTCGTTAGCAAAAAGAATCGAGGGAGAGAAGAAAGTGTGTTCGGCCAAGATAAAACTCAAGATCCAAGAAAAGAAAAAGAATACCAAAATAGAAAGACTTAAGTGGAGGAAAAGTATTCATCCTAGGAGTAAGGTGAGAACAAAAAAAAACCGAAAAGAAGGGTAGCCTCCAAAAAAAGTAGCAACAGAGAAAACGAGAGAACCCTCAAAGTCCCTTAGCAAGATCGGCTCCAAAAAGTGCCAAAAACTTGATATGGAGAGAATGAATCAGCACCCACTCCCCCTCAAGCCCTCAAAGCCAAATTCCCAATGCCCTTACTATCCCAATTCGGCTCCAACACTCCCTCCACCTCTCACTTCCTTGATTTACTCCTATTATCTCTCTACAACAACCCCCAAATCCTAATATCCTCTCTTCAAATCTTTCCCCAAATCACTCCACCAACCCATTCAAATTCCATTCAAACACTTTAATTTTAGTTAACCTAGGACACTCCCACAGGAAAGAGTAAAATAAATACTCCTCTTGCATTGCCACAACTCAAACCTCAGACCTCAAGAACACTCCACACGCCATTTACCACCAATACCAGCAGGCTCTTTGTGTCATGGTTTACCCACATTTAATTGTAAGCCTATTGGCCTAAAGCTAAGGGTTTACTTAATAAAAACAAAATTTTTGCCTAAGCTACAACTTGAACCCAAGACTTTCTCAGATACTCCCAAACACTCTTAAATCCCTTAACCATTAAAACAAACAATCAATTTGTGTCACAACACACAGAAATTAAAGGATTAGATTTTTGGGTTGTTATAACTCTACCCCCTAAAAGGAAATTTCGGCCTTGAGATTTACCTAGTCAAAACAAATGAGGGTATAGTTGCCGCATCGCCTCCTCGGGTTCCCACGTAGCCTCTTCAGAACTATGATTACGCCAAAGCACCTTAACCAATGGAATGGACTTCCTTCTCAGAACTTTGACATTGTGATCCAATACCTGTACCGGTTCCTCCTCGAAAGTTAGATTCAGTCTAACCTCAATCTTCTCAGTCGAGACAACATGCGTGGGATCAGAGTGATAATGCCTTAGCATGGAGACATGGAACACATCGTGAATCTAGTCCAACTCTGGAGATAACTCAAGTTGATAGGCAACTAGTCCCACACGCTTCAGTATTCTGGAAGGCCAAATGAACCTAGGGCTTAGCTTGCCCTTCTGTCTAAACCTTAGTATTTTCTTCCATGGCGAGACTTTAAGAAAAACGTAGTCCCCCACAGAATACTCAATCTCCTTATGCTTTAGATCCGCGTAGGACTTCTGTTTGTCAGATGCCACCTTTAGTTGATCCCGAATTAGTCTAACTTTGTCCTTGGTATCAGAAACTAACTCAGGGCCCAGCACACGCCGCTCTCCAAACTCAGTCCAACACGAAGGAGTACGAAAACTATGACCATATAATACCTCGTACGGTGCCATCTGTTTGCTAGATTGGTAGCTATTATTATACGTAAACTCTGCTAACGGCAAGTAGTCTTCCCAACTGCCTCGGAACTCTATTACAGAACCCCTTAACATGTCCTCCAGTATCTGAATCACCCTCTCTGACTGACTATCTGTCTGAGGATGGAACGCAATACTGAAGTCTAACCTTGTACCCAATGCCTCATGTAACTTCTTCCAGAACCAAAACGTGAAGCGAAGATCTCTATCAAATATTATAGAAACCGGTACCCCATGCAGTCTTACTATCTCAGCCACATATAACTTAGCCAACTTCTGTAACGAGTAATTAATACGGACTGGTATAAAATGGGCAGATTTGGTCAATCGATCTACGATGACCTATATTGAATCTTTCTTAGTAGGTGTTAGGGGTAGCCCACTAGCAAAGTCCATAGTTACCATCTCCCACTTTCAAAGTTGAATCTTAACCAGCTGTAATAACCCCTAAGGTAGCTGATGCTCAGCCTTAACTTGCTGGCATGTCAAGCATTTACTTACAAATTCAGTAACCTCACGCTTAAGTCCTAGCCACCAGTAAAGCTTACGAAGGTCTTGGTACATCTTGTTCTCACCAGGATGCATAGCATAAGGACTATTATGCGTCTCTCGCAGTATAGACTGCCGTAAATCAGTATCCTTTGGTACACAAACTCTCCCACGGAAACATAGTACCCCTTGGCTATTTAGTCCAAAATTTAAAGTTTCCCCACTCTTAATCTGTCGGAATCGAAGACCTAGTTACTCATCCACCGACTGCTTACCCTTAATTTGTTCAATCCACTTCGGTTTAACTTAAAGCTCGGCTAGCAGACTACCATCATCAAATAAGCTTAGGCGAGCAAACATCACCCTCAGATCAGACATAGCCCTACGACTCAGTGCATCGGCTACCACATTTGCTTTACCAGGATGGTATTCAATCGTGCAATCATAGTCCTTAAGTAGCTCAATCTATCTATGCTACCTAAGGTTTAGCTCTTTTTGATTGAGGAGGTATTTGAGACTCTTATGATTCGTGTAAATTATACACTTCTCAATATACAGGTAATGTCTCCAAATTTTCAGTGCGAATACCACCGCAGCCAACTCCAAGTCATGTGTTGGATAATTAGCCTCATGAGGCTTAAGCTGGCGAGACGCATATGCCACCACCTTACCCTCTTGCATCAGCATACAACCTAAACCAACGTGTGATACATCACTGTAGACAGTAAACTCTGTCCCGGGCTCTAGCTGAATCAAGATAGGGGCCTCAGTCAGAACTTTCTTAAGCTTCTCAAAACTTTCCTGTTGCTTATCAGTCTAGTTAAAAGGCACTCCTTTTCGAAACAACTTAGTTAGAGGTACAACGATCAACAAAAACCCCTCAACAAAATGTCTATAATATCCTGCCAGACCCATAAAACTTCAAATCTCAAATACAGTCTTAGGTGACTTCCAATCTAGAACAACGTTTATTTTTTAAGGATTAACCCTAATCCCTTCGGTAGATACCGCATGGCCTAGAAATGTAACTTCCCTCAACCAGAACTCGCACTTACTAAACTTGGCATATATTTGCTTTTCCCTCAGAATCTGCAGAACCACTCAGAGATGTTAATCATGTTCATCTTCAGTTTTCGAATACACCAGAATATCATCCATAAAAACCACTAGAACTGGTCCAGATAGGGCTGGAACACTCCGTTCATCAGATCCATAAAGGCTGCTGGTGCATTCGTTAGCCCAAACGACATCATTAGGAACTCGTAGTGACCATAACAAGTCCTAAACGTTGTATTATAAACATCAGTCTCTTTGAATCTCAGTTGATGGTACCTAGAACAGAGATCAATTTTGGAGAAAATCAAAGCTCCTCGAAGCTGATCAAATAGATCGTTAATCCTCGATAGAGGGTACTTATTCTTGATGGTCAGTTTACTCAATTGCCAGTAATCAATGCACATACGCATAGACCCATCCTTCTTTTTTACGAATAACACAGGTGCTCCCCATGGAGACACACTCGGTCAAATGAATCCTCAATCCAGTAACTTTTGAATTTGAGCTTTTTAAGTTATACAAGCTCATTTGGTGCCATTCTATAAAGAGCGATAGACACCGGAGCTATATCAAGCAAGAGTTTGATCCCAAATTCAACTTCACGGTTTAGGGGTAATCCAGGTAGCTCATCGGCAAAAACATCCGGAAAGTCCTTGACCGTTCTAATATCTTCAACAGAAGAACCCTCAGAATATGAAACACCGATGTAGGCTAGATACGCCTCACAACCCTGACGAACCAATTTCTTGACCCTCAGAGCAGAAATTACATTCGATAAGTAATCCTGACGCTCCCCAATAACCACTACCTCATCATCCTCTGCAGTTTTCAATACCACCCGCTTAGTAGCACAATCCAAATTCTCTTGATGCTTAACTAGCCAGTCCATTCCCAAGATTAAGCTGGATTCTCCGAAAGGAAGTTCCATTAAATTCGCTAAAAAGATCATCCCTTGAACCTTCAAAGGCACATCCCTAAACAGTTTATTCACTCTCAGTGATTGCCCTAATAGACTCAACACGATAACCTCACTTGCAGTAATTTCAAACATTATACCCAAAGTCCCAGTCACAGTACATGCAATATAAGAATGTGTAGACCCTACATCAATCAGTGTAGTATAAGGTATATTATGGATAAAGAACGTATCAGTAATAACATCAGGGGTATCTCTATCCTCTCGGCGACGTACAATATAAGCCAGAGTTGGCTGCCTCGCCTCAGTATGTCCAGCACCTCAACCCGGTGCTCCACAACCACGACCTAAACCATTTCCACCCTTGTCCTGACTTCAGCCTCTCGACGGCTATTGACCACCCCTCGGTGGCTTACCCATACCAGTAGCTTGCACCTGATCTGGCCCCTATGGACATTCTTTGATACGATGCTCCATTGATCTGCATCTCAAACAGACTCTAGTCCTTTTCGAGCACTCGCCTAGATGACGTTTCCCACAATTAGCACAAGGTTACAATCTAGTAGCAGCAATAGGGGGCCCAACTCTGACTAGCCAATCAACTCTGGCCTTTTTCTTAGGCCTCTGAATAAAACTGGAGGGCTTCGCATCCCTTTTATTCTTCCTCCTTTCCTTCTCACGATTCTAGCACTCCGCTCGCTTCACATCCTCGGCAATCTTTGCCTTATCAACTAAAGCAGCAAAGTCTCGCTCCGTCTTCAAAACGAACGCAGCACTCAAATTCAATTACCACCATCCCACGTGAATAGCGGCTAAGTCGCAAAAATTCTGCCTCGTATTCAGTTACAGATTTATCCCCCTGAGTCATGTTAATAAATTCCCTCCTTTAGGCATCCACATAACTAGCGCCCACATATTTTCCTTAGAATGCAGTCTTGAAAAACTCCCAAGTCAATCGATTAGACTGAGTACCTTCTTTCATTGTAAGCCACCACTGATAGGCTTTGTCTTGTAGTAATGACACTGTACCTTTTAACTTCTGCTCAGGAGTACAGTCGAGGTCATCCATTATTCTTTTTGTGGCCTCCATCCAATATTCAACCACATTAGGGGCAACTCCAGCATCTCAACTTCATTAGACTGAGGTCGTTCTGTAACTGACCTACAGGTACATTACCAGTATTAGGCCCAACGACCCTTTCTAGAATCCACAACATCACTTGGGACATTGCATCATCCCCAGCTGCACGATCGTGTGACCCAGTCCCAATCACAGGTGAAGCCAGTGTTGCACTATTTTCCAAATTAGGCATGTGCCTAGATGGCGGAGACCCAGCCTTAACACCTCTACGGCCTCTGTCGCGGCCTCTAGTACCCCTTCCACGAGTACCTCTAATGCTCATTATCGAATATTCACTTTATCTGTTTTAACAATTTTATACAGTTTAGTTTATAGTTCCAGTAATTATTAGCAGATGTTTTATGAAAAACAGTAATTTAGAGTTTATTTTCGTAGATCGTAGTCACACTACAATTTTAGTTTCCTACGGTTTTTAGTTTACTCTAACTAGATTATCTCAGTACAGTCTAATATCTAAAGTAATCTAATTATTTCCTATCCATTGCACTTCAGTTTAAAATAGACAACGATATCAAGAAGACTTATAGATTCGGCGCCGGAGACTCGGTGTGCCACACAATTAGTAAAACCTTTCAAAACACTTCAAATCATTTGACAGAAACTTTCAGAAAGTTAAAAAATTAAAATCTCATTCCACAACAGAGTTTTGCAACCTGGCTCTAATACCACTAAATGTAACACCCCAAACCTGACCTAGATGTAATGGCTGAATCTAGCGGTGTCACATTAGAGTGTAAAACGTAAAACTCATTGTTGTTGGAAACCTTAAAATCAATTTGTTATTAATTGGTGATTTCGTTTGAAAAAAAACATAATCTTTCTTTAACCTCTTTGTGTACATTAAAAGATGTTTTAAAACCTTGCGTTATTATCAAAAGTTATTTTCTTTAAAACATTATTAAATTTTAAAATCTCTTTTATAGCGGAAGCTTTTCTTTTAAAATAGTTGCGTACATGCGTTTATTTTGTAAAAATGTTGTTTCTCTTTTTTAAAAACTCGAGTCCTAAAACTAGAAGTCATAACCAAAGCAAATTAAACCCCAAAATTTAAAATAAAATCTAGAGAGGCCTTATTACAAGCAAAAAAAACCCAATACCAAAATCATAAATATTAAAAAGTACTAAAAGTTCTAATTCATCGAGTAGTGTGGCCACCGCTGAGTCCTCCATTGCACCGAACCGTCTAAGATTGGGGATTACCTGTATAGTTAAAACAGAGGGGTGAGTTTATGAAAACTCAGTGTATAATTCCCCGAATATACATACAGACAATATGCAACAGAACAAACTGGGCCTAAGCCCTTTCGCAGTATCAGTATCAGTATCAATTGGGCCTTAGCCCATAACAGAATCAGTTGGGCCTTAACCCATAACAGTATCAATAATCAGTATGCATGATACATGTTATCCCAACCAACCCTGCATGCCATCTCCTATCCAACCCTGCACTCCTGTGGGATTAAATCACCCACCCATCCCTATGCTTACAAAGTTAGCACCAGTTGCGGCACTAAACAGAATCGCAGCAAAGCTGCCGGTAATATAAGCGGCTTTAAGCCGTCGGTAGGTCCACAGTCGTCTTGGGCGACCCGCGCGACCTTGAAAAATTAGTACATTTCCTCCAATTACAATAACCCATCCCCATGCAGCATATCATAATATCATGCATGTATGCAAAACATATATATTAAATGGCATGCTCCATAGATCATACAACATATAAGGGCATATCGGTCATTTTACCTCTTAGGGGCAAAATAGTCATTTAATCAGTTTAGGGTCTAGGTATACTTACCGACCCATCAGTAGGTCCACAGTTGTCTTGGACAACCCGTGCAACCTTAACAGTCAAAATAATGTAAATGGGCCCAAAGCCCATTATGCGGCCCAAGTGGGCCCACACGTCCGTATGGCCCACGAAGAGCAAAAATGACCTTGGTCGTGTGAATGACACAACCGGCTCTAATATCTTCGATACATTTGTGTGGTTTACTCGTGTGGGGCCCACAAGCCCATTGGGCCTACACGGCCCAATTCAGCCCAACAAGGCCCTAAATGGCCCAAGCCCACGGAATCACCCATGGTGGTCTCTACGATGAAACGCCTACGTTTCATACACTCAGATTGCAACCCGAGTGAGCGTACACTCGTGTAGCGTCAATTGTCATAATTTCGGCTTTTAGCCAATTGCGATAATAATAGTGTGATTACACACCTGGTTGAAAATGCGCAGATAATCCATAAGCGCTCCAACCCTAGATTCAAACATAATCCACCATCAGTCCTTTTTACTACAAGATCCATAATCCTTTCTGTTTTAACACTTAATCCAAAATAGTATTAACACTTACCTCGATTGGCAAATGTGGCTTAGCCCACTTATATCGCTGATGAAGGTTAATTACAATCTCTTTGGCAAAAAACTGCACTACCAGCAAAGTCTATTAGTAATTATCACATAAATGAATGGCTTGAATCCACACATATAGACTTATTGTAAACACAAAACTCGAGATCGAAAAATAAAAATCAAGTGATCGACCAACCCCCAATCTTGTTAACCAAAACCCTAAACGTAATACCTTGGACCAAAGGATCACTTACCGAAATGTTGTCCAAAAGTAGAGAGAAACAGTAACCCGAACAACCGACGAACCCAACTGCCCAAGTTGAAATCTTTGGCTAAACATCAAGAGGAGGAATTCGGCTTAGCACAGCGCAGAAGAGGGGAGACTTGAAACATATAAAAAGAGTAGAGAGAAAATAAGAAACAGTCGAATAAACTCACCGATTGTTAGAGAATAATTGTCAACCGGGAACAAACATAAATGAGTAAGGGATGTAGTATTCGGCTTAGGTACCAAATAGGAAGATATGATACTAGAAAATAATTTGCAAAGAATAGAGAGGAGAGGAAAGGTACATTCGGTTACAATTGCAAGATGGAGAGAAAGAAGACCGTTGGCAAAAAGAATCGAGGGAGGGAAGAAAGTGTGTTTGGCCAAGATAAAACTCAAGATCCAAAAAAAGAAAAAGAATACCAAAACAGAAAGACTTAAGAGGAGGAAAAGTATTCAGCCTAGGAGTAAGGTGAGAACAAAAACAAAACAGAAAAGAAGAGTAGCCTCCAAAAAAAGCAGCAACAGAGAAAACGACAGAACTTCTAAAGTCCCTTAGCAAGATCGGCTCTAAAAAGTGCCAAAAACTCGAGATAGAGAGAAAGAATCGGCACTCACTCCCCCTCAACCCCTCAAAGCCAAATTCCCAATGCCCTTACCATCCCAATTCAGCTCCAACACTCCATCCACCTCTCCCTTCCTTGATTTACTCCTATTATCTCTCGACAACGACAACCCCCAAATCCCAATATCCTCTCCTCAAATCTCTTTCCAAATCACTCCACCAACCCATTCAAATTCCATTCAAACACTTTAATTTTAGTCAATCTAGGACACTCCTACAGGAAAGAGCAAAATAAATACTCCTCTTGCATTGCCACGACTCGAACCTCAGACCCTAGGAACACTCCACACGCTATTTACCACCAATACCAGTAGGCTCTTTGTGTCATGGTTTACCCACATTTAATTATAAGCCTATTGGCCCAAAGCTAGTGGTTTACTCAATAAAAACAAAATTTTTGCCCAAGCTACAGCTTGAACCCAAGACTTCTCAAACACTCCCAAACACTCCTAAATCCCTTAACCATTAAAGTAGACAATCAATTTGTGTCACAACACACAGAAATTAAAGACTTAGATTTTTAAGGCGTTACACTTACTACCATCGGTATTCAAGATAGAAAAATGGAGACTTACCACACACGATTCTAAAATGCAATTAGCATAACGATCGAGACGTAAAAATGAAGGAAAAAGTTGAGACAGGAGAGAAACCAAAGAATTTTAGTAGCAAGAAGGGGAAATTTGGCTGGAAGAAAAAAGAAAAGAATGCAAAAAGTGGAAATTTTGTATAGGAGTTTTGACAGAGAGAAAGTGTGCAGAAAATTTGGGTAACTCCCCCTTCCCATGAGTCACTCCATTAAATACTCCACCATCAATATTCCAGTCCAACTCAAACACCGATACGATAAGAGCAGCAAAAATTAATGTTTCAGTATAAACTCGAACCCAAGACCTCCCTCTTATACACACACCATATTACCACCAAACTAGCAGACCCATTCTGATATGCCCTTACCAATAATTAAACTTAAGCCTACATATCAAGGATTGGGCTTTACTTAAATAAAAACCAAAATTTAACCCAAGTCTTGGCTTGAACTTGGGACCTCCCCAAACATATCCAGAGCACATAGCCACTAAAGTAGACAATTAGTTGTGTCAAATTAATACAAAAACACATGTAGAAAATTTTCATGCCACCAATTCTCAAAAGCTGAAAATCAAAAAAATTGGGGCGTTACATGAGGATTTTACACAAGTTATCACTTAAGCTCACGTGGGGAGCTTCGCTGATACACAACTTATCACTTAAGCTCACGTGGGGAGCTTTGCTGATACACAACTTATCACTTAAGCTCTCATAGGGAGCTTCGCTGATACACAACTTATCACTTAAGCTCTCGTAGGTAGCTTTACTGATACACAATTTATCACTTAAGCTCTTGTAGAGAGCTTCGTTGTTACACATATTATAAAACTATTTTTGAAAACATTCTTTAAAACCTTAGCTTGTATAAAATTGTGCTTTAAAAATCATATTTTCAGTTCGTATTTGAAAATAAAGGTTCATAACTTTAAAACATATCTCTTTCAGAAATATTACCTTTGAAACTTGTTTCGAAAACATAATTCTTAAAGAAAACATAACAATATAAACTAAACGACATGTCAATTAACATGCTCCAAATAATTCCAAAACACTCATTGAAAGATGGAGAAACTTAAACAAGTTTAGCTTTGCCTTTATCCTTGCTAGTAGATGGTCTGACTGGTTCGTAACAACATACACACATATTACTTAAGCAGAACAAGACATACATAATTCATACAATGCAAACCTGGACAATAACACCAAACAAGACAGAACCTTACCCTGATAGCTACGATCTAAATATAGCATAGAGAATTTGATGAAAGAATATTTAGTGAATAATTTCATGGAATTAAGGGTCGTATTGATAGACTTAAGAGTCCTAATAATCTTTGGATACCCTACTTGACTTAGGGAAGTTGATAATTGTAAGTAAATTATTTCTAGATTTACTAAATTTTTATCTCCTAATTTGAGTTTGACTGTATCTTTGATTGGTGAACCTGTAACACCCTTCGCCCGTATCCAACGCCGGGATAGGGTTCAAGGTGTTACTGGACTTAAGCCAACACTTTCATACTAAACTGGCCATGAAATTTCATTCAAAATTAAAACTTTTCATTTCACATGCATACTGTCCCTTAGACGGGCTTATGAAGCTAAAAACATACATTCGGGGCGGTTCGGGACCAAATCGAGAACTTCAGAAAAATATTGGAAAATTCATGCTTTAAGGCTCTACACGCCCAATTGAGCTACTAACACGGCCGTGTCCACAGCCCGTGTTGAATCAGGTCTATAATTTGAGCTACTGGGATTTTAGCATGGCTTTAGTGCATGCCCGTGTCTATGACCCGTGTTCCATCACACAGCCTAGACACGCCCGTGCCTACATCTCATGGCGCATCCTGTCAAAATCATACGGCCAAGGCACACGCCCGTGTGCTCAGCCGTGTGGACAATGTCGGGCTATTAATCAAGCCCTTTTATCACCCTCACATCATATGCACACATACTTATACAATAGTATACAATGAGGCATACATGGGCACTTAAACGTCCATAAACATATTATGATCATGTCAATTTCTCATGCAATAGATATCATAGATTTTACTCACATCTTTTCCACATTCATGCCATAATCATTATAAACTCATCACATAAGACCCGAGCACATGCATGTATATATATAAATAGATTTACAACCTCAATAGCTAATATAAGCCAATACATTTGGCTAAAACAAATGTCACACACCCAAGCATTTAAGCTCCTATACATGCCATAGACTCAAGCACTTGAAATCACTCACACCAATGGCGATAGCTTGACAGTGTGATAATATCTCCAACGAACTCCAACTCTAGCTAACCTGCCAACATTAGAGAACATGAAGGGGGTAAGCTTTACGCTTAGTAAGTTCATATGAAAACAATAAGCAACTCAATAACATGTTTTTATCAATGTTCCCAACATTTTCTTAAGTTTATGATAAGCTGCCTTCTTGTACAATAGTCAATAAAATATTAATATCTGGAGGTACGAAACTCTAAATTAAGTTACATTAATTTTCCTTGAAACTAGAATCATATACCTTTCTACAATAAAATTTTTAGAATTTTTGGTTTAGCCAATTAGTACAGTTTATTTCTCAAAGTTACCCCTGATTCATTTTCAGACAGTTCTGACCCTTCTACACTAAAGTCTAATTATCTCATAGTGCAGGACTCTAATAATATTCTCATCTATTTCTTTTGAAAATAGACTCATTAAGGATTCTAAGCATATAAATTATAACTCAAACTATTTTTATGCAAGTTATAATGATTTTCTCAAATCGGAACAGGGGATTTTGAAGTCATTCAGACCCTCCCTCACAATAATTTAAATATTTCATACTAAAAAGCTCTTTTGCTTCCATTGTTTCTTCTATGTGAAACTAGATTCATTAAGATTTAATTCCATATTTTATTCAGTCTATAACTCATCTCCCACTATTTTTAGTGTATTTTCAAAATACACTACTGCAGTAAACCAAAGCTGTTTTAGTGAAAAAAATCATGATAACTTTTATATGATGACATAATAAACATAAACATAAACATGAGCTCATTCATCATTCAAAATCCTTGACTTACTTGTGCTCATATACCTCTTCATCACGAGCCATCATATATCATGGTATTACTTGTGAGTTTAGTGTACATACATGTACCAACTCGTGCTAAAGTATATAATCAAACCTTCTTTAACATGCTCTCCTTAGGGCTTTTATTACATCATCCCTTTTATTACCCGTTGAGCACTCGGGATGCTAAAGGATGTTCGGAATTATCATACACCAAATAGAATACCAAAGCCATGCCTCATACATGGTCTTACATGGATCCACATATCGTTGCCATACCCCTGATATGGTCTTATACAAACACACATATCATCGCTGATGCCATGTCCTCGACATGGTCTTACACTGGTGCACAATTAATGTGGTGCCCTGATAGCCGAAATCCTAAGCATTCCTCAGAGTCACCCGGGATATCCAAGATACAAAGCTATCATCACATTTTCATTGAATCATCACAAGTAAATCCCAATAAGGCATATGTCCACATTTGTACAATATCAAGTATTAAACACAGGATAATGAAGTTGATAAATTACTTTCATACAAATTTACTCGTTTCAAAGAACATCATATTCCATCAAACTTCCAATATATTAAATCATATAATATGTGCAGTACTAATAAGGAATGTAATACAAACATAAATTTGCCTTATTATTATCATATGAACTTACCTCGACACCAAATTGGTAAAAGAGGCCCAAATCTTATTTTTCATCATCTATAACATCACATTAACTTATTAAAACAATATACTAATCCAATTAGTCTAATGACACATTTTGGCAAAATTTACAATTTTGCCCCTAACTTTGCCATAATTACCAAATTGCCCCTAGGCTTGTAAAATGATTTTTATTCAATTTATTTACTCCTTAGGCCTAGATGACCATTTCATGACTATAGCAACCGATAATTTCAACTATTTCACACATTTACAACTTGTTTTACAACTTTTGCAAAATACCCCATTTTAGGTGTCTTCATGCAATTTCTTTCATAAGGGTTGTCTACAACACTACCAAGACTCATATTCTTCTATAAAAACTCAGAAAAAAACACATATGCTTTCATGGAAAAACCCTAGACTCTTAATCATTTTGCAAAATAGTCCTTTCTTATGAAAGCTCATGCTTTAGGGGTTCCAAAAATATAAAAATTATCAAGAAAAGGCATTGAAAACACTTACTTATTAGGGAAATATGTTGCTGAATTTTATAGCTCTGAAACCCTTTCTTTGCTGCCATTTTCAGTGAAAGAGAAAGAGAAAAATGAATGAAAATGACAACCATTTTCTTTATTTTATTTTATTACCCAATACTTTTGACTTTTCAACTCAAATTTTGTCCCCTTACACTAGGCATAGCCGGCCAACTATCTTGGGAAGGCTTTATTGCCCTTTTAAGCCTCCCAAATTTGGTGCTCTAGCTATTTAATACCTTTTGCTAATAAACCACAACTTTTACCTTTTACTCGATTTAGCCCTTTTTCGAAATTAAGCTAGAAATCGCTAAAATAAAATTATCAAAATTTTTATGCACCCTTATAAACATGCTATATCACATAAAATAATATCAAAATAATTTTCTCCGGCCTCAATATAGTGGTTTCGAAACCACTGTTCCGACTAGGCCCAAAATCGGGCTGTTATAGAACCCTAGTTCGTAACCTAACTGGTAAACCTTAGTTCACCAAACAGATTGGCGAACACCTACTACTCAACACATTAGTGAACCTACCTCGCGAGGAACTGGCGAACCCAACTTTGAACGGATCTGGCGAATCCCTTACCAGATCTTCTGTAGGCATACATTGCTACTTGCGAACCCCCTTGTTGATACTCTTTTGGCGAACCCTCAGCTTGCCTAAACCTTGGTGAACACCTAGTTCATCGAAACATTGGCGAACCCTTCATTTGTGAGGCCAAAACTTCCAGGCCTACTTGCGGGATGTTATAGAGACAAACCTTTTGAACCTAAAAATGCATAATATTATCGTTGTGTGGCGTCATGCCATATCTATGGCACAATGCACCCTCAATGTTAGCCAGAACAGGGGCAAAATAGGTGTCATGTCGTGCCTTACATGCCATTTTTAGTAACTTTCCATTCTTGGTTTGACACAGTCTTCATATTAATTCTCCAAGTTTACACGGCAAGTAAAGCCGTAGATGGCCTCTATATATATTTCCCTTACCAGTAACTACTTCCTCCAAGCCGTCATAACCAACCAAATTACCATTTGCAACCCTTTTCTTTAAGATTCTATGTATTCTTTTCCTTTCCCCTGTCTATAGCCTCAAAACCATGCATAACAACCTTTTCGACAGTGAATCAATAGAGGATAGCCATGCCCACATCCAAGAAAAATGAGCTAGAAAATAAACTTCTAGCAGTTCAATAAAAAATCCTTCTATAAGAACGAGGATTTGAATCCATAAGCACATTGAAGAGTGAAACAAGAGAGTTGATCCAATTTCATTGATGGCAGAAGTTTTGTACAACCCTAACTAATCTGGTGTACATTTTCAATTGTGCATGAATTCTATGTCACGTTAAAGAAGGCGGATATGATTAGACCGATGGATGTACCATGGTGCGGATGCTAGTTCGAGGGAAGAAAATTTATATCTCATCTTCCGAGATAGAAGGTATTATGACATTCATGTATTTCCCAAGAGAAAATATGGACGATGTAATTAATGTCTTAATGGATGAAAAGGCTGAGTGGAAAAGCCACTTAGATACAGACTATCCTATATCATTCTCATGTGAAGTTAAGTTCGAAAGTTAGAATGTGGTTGAAATTTATTAGCACTTGAATCTGCCCAGTGTCAGACATGTCCAATATCAATATGTTTAAGGCAACGTTGTTGTATGCGATTTTAAAAAAGGAAAGAATATGTGTAGGAACTTGGATGTATCGGAGCATGCTTAAATGCGCAAGGAAAAATGACGTGGAATTACTTTTTCACACTGAGTGACAACCTTATGCCAAAAAGCAAAGGTGTCAATGGAATGATCAGGCCGTGTCTTACAACCAATCAAGTTTTCGATATTGGAACCATGTGCGGAATATCTTATAGGAAATAGGAAATGAAAATGGGAGATAAAGACAAAACCACATCTAGGCAAGAATGTGCTATCTGATTTGGAATGGATAGTTCGATGGATGCAAGAAGTTGGATCGATTTTTGAGAACTATGTGAGGAAAAATAGGTTGAAGCTACCACAATTTCCAACAGTTAAGTATGAGGTAAAGTCTGAATCACGCAAGATGAAAGAAGAGTAAGATCCCGAAAAAGACCTGAAGTTCGAACCAGGCAAAGTGGATGATGCGTCGGATTCTGATTCTGACTAATTTTAAATAATTTCATTTAAATTTCATATTTTTATTCTTTTATTTGGACCTTGTATTTTATTTTTATTCGGATGATTTTTATTTTTGGTTTTTTTAGTTAGTTTTTTTTAATATTTCCTATATATAGTTGTGTTCAATTTTTTCTTAGTAGGAACTCCCAAATTTTGGAAGACACTACAATAGTGGGCCAAAATCGAAAGGAGGAATAGTCCTACCATTTGAGTTGCACATATTACATCAACTGGGTAACCTCTTTCCTTTATTTTTTTATTGCACATTAAGGACAATCTATCGAATAAAGTGTGGGGTGTAACTTAGGAAAATTTTAAATTTTTACGTTATTTTATTTTTTTCTAGTTTTTTGTAGTTCTTAAAATTTTTATTTTGCATGTTTTCTATGCGCTTGAGCTTGTATAAACAAGTGATTGATTAAGAGCATGTTAATAGGATTTTGTGAATAAACTATAAACTCAGTTTGATAATAATTGATTCTAAAGTTTCTAATTTTCGACTAATTAGTTTAATTTTTTACACTGTGAAAAGATTTAAGATGTTAAGTATACCACATGATAAATGCATATATAAATAGCATGCATGTTTAATTAAATTATAAGTTGTAGAAATTGATAGACTTAGCCGATTTAATTCATGTATTTAATTACCTAATGACAACATAAGGCATTGTTTGGTAGACAATTTTTCGAGCCAAAAAATTATCTCGTAAATATTTTCCCTAGTACCTATTTTGAAGCTTGAATCCATTTCCTTGATGAACCATAATTGAAACCTTAAGCCTCAAGAATATTCTATTTGATCCTTTATTTCTTTTTCCTTGCACGAATTTAGATGTTTGACCATTGATATTGAGGGATTAGGTAGATACATCCCTGAGGTTCCAGAAGAAAAAAAATGAGTGAGCTGAGGAATTGTATGGTATAATAAGTATAAGATTTCTTGAGCTTGTAGAAAAATAAGGCAAAATGCCAATAAAAAACAAAATGAGTTGAAAAAAGAAAGTATGCTTACATTTGTTAATAAAATATAAAAAAATACAAGCTCAGATGATTGTAGTCATGAATACTATATTAAGCTTTAGTCAATTGAGAAATAAGAAAGGTGAGGGAAGTGGATATAAGGTGGTGAGATTATTCGAAATTGGAGGAGTATTGGAGATAATGTAATTTTCCAAACTACTTCGTGATTACCCATTTTGTCGAGCCTGTGCTTTGAATTCTAAACCAACCTAAGCCGCAGAACATTACAAGTTGAAAAGTCCTATGTGACTTAGATAGTACCTTATGTGGATGAAATTGTGCCAAGGATTGATATTTTTACGGCTTATATTCATTTGAACATAATTGTATATTTGTATATTTTTTTATAGAAACTTATACTGAATATTATTTTATTTATTTGTTTTGTAGTTTATTGAACTAACCTGTCTAATTTTAGAAATTGTGAGTCAATTGTTTATCACTCTAGAGTTATTTGTTTATTTACATTATCTTGTTAAGATCTCTCTATCCAAATTCTAGTATAAAGCTAGCTCAAATGTATTCTATTTCCTTGTATGTTATTTATTGTTTTTAGCTTATTTTGTTTTCAATTTTTGTTTAGTCTACTTGAGGGCAAGCAAAGACTTAAGGTAGGGGTATTTGACCTGCCATTAAATGTACTAGTAATTTTTGTCTATTTTCACACTTAAAGAGCTTGTTTTTTAGCTAATTTAGTATCTATTGTTATGTTTTCGTAGTTAATAATTAGTACTAAAAGTTAATAAAAATAAATGTTTTAAACACATTTTGTGAGAGTTGTAACACCCTTTACCCGCATTCGATGCCGGAGCCGGGTATGAGGCATTATCGGACTTAAACATACTGAATCGTACAAAACCGAGTCATAAAATTTCATTCCAATTTAAAACTTTTCATTTGTATTCATATTGTCCCTATTATGGGCCTACGAGGCCTCAAACATACTTTGGAGGGGGTTTGGGACTGAACTGGAATCTTTCGTATACTTAGAAAATTTTTACTCAAAACAGGGTCACACATCTGTGTAACCTGGGACACACCCATGTGGGCAGGCCGTATGAACGCACACGCTCGTGTCCCTAGTCCGTATCAAATTTATTTTTATTTCGAACCTACAGGGGTTTTCACATGGCCTGGCACACGCCCGTGTCCATGGCCCGTGTCCCTCACACGGCCATGACATGCCCGTGTCTTAGCCCATGTGTGAAAATCTTGACATTCTATTTTACTAAATTTGAATGCAGGGGATGCACGACCTGACTACACGCCCATGGGGCGGCCGTGTGTCTACCCGTGTGGACAAATATAAGGCTATTTACCAAGCCTATTGTCACCCTGAAATAACACCAAATTTATACCAAATCCAATAACTCATAATATGGCAATAATGCACATCCAAACATCCTCAATCATGACATTCAAACCATACTTTCATGCTACATTCATCTTACATGTACTTCCTACATTCACAGTCAACTATGCAAGCTTACTCTTCCATGAATTTCATCATCATTGAATAAACATATCTTAACTAGTTTTGACCAATTCCAAATGGTCATTTACAAAATAAATGAGTAACATCACTAGCCAACACATTGGCTAACCAATATGACATTTAACAAAATAACCAAGTTCCTATATATGCCATACTCAAAGTACACAAACTTTACTTTACCCAAAATAATGACTTGATAGTGTGAATCGAACTTCGACTTCCTTCGATCCTTGAGCTAGCTTGGCTAAACTAGAAGGAAATGAAAGGGAGAGGGAGTAAGCATATTTTCTTAGTAAGTTGCATTCAATAACTAACAACATAAATTGTGAAATAACTTCTGCTTATAACATCATGAAACATTAAATACTTATTCTTGATCATTAACATAGTTTACTCATACTCTTTCTTACGTACATATTTATATCATATCGAGCTCATTACTCATGAGTTTCTCATGTGTACCTATATCACTCATCACATAACTTTAGTCTTCCTTGTTCTTAACATCGACTTTTATTTCTTGCCCGTTAAATCACTTGGAATACCGAAGGATACTCAAAATGTCAATCGCATAATAGGATGCCAATGCCATATCCCAGATATGGTCTTACATGGGATCATATGTCGATGCCGATGCCATGTCCCAAACATGGTTTTATACGGGATCTCATCTCGATGTCAATGCCATATCCCAGATATGGTCTTATATGAGATTGTACGTTGATGTCAATGCCATGTCCCAGACATGGTCTTACACGAGATTGTATATCGATGCCGATACCATGTCCCAGACATGGTCTTATACGGGATCACATTTAGATGCCGATGCCATGTCCCAAACATGGTCTTACACGGGATCTCAAATCAGTATCAATGCCATGTCCTAGACATGGTCTTATACGGGACCTTCTCAGTCTCACGTCATGAGAATGGTATCCTTTGTATTCTTAGAGTTTAATCGGTATTCCAATATACATAGCTTAATCATTTCTTCGTAGATATATCATTGATAAAGTTCATGAGCATAACATACTTTTCATACAATCATCAAAGTAAAAATTACATAATAACATATTGTTAATTTAATTACATACAACTTACCTCGAATCCAAAATAAATGTAGATGTTTCGTTTATTCTACCACATTGTTTTTTTCTCGGTTTCAGTTTGGGCTTCGTGTTCCTTAATCTAAAACGAAAAATTTCACTTATTTAGTTACCACATTGACTAAATCAGTCCCTAATTCATATTTTGGAAAAATTATAACTTTACCCCTTAACTTTCACTTATTTATAAAATAGTCCCTAGGCTCGTATAATGAAATGTTTTCCATTTCTTGGTTACCCAAGTCCAGCTGAATCTTATATACACTCATAATAGGCCACATTTCTCATCAAATCAAACTTTTACTACTACTTTTACAACTTTTACACTTTGGTCCTTTTTCATGAAATTCTATAAAAATCACTTAGAGAAAGATGTTTATCCATCATCAAACGTTCATATTCTACCATTAAACATCAAAATACAATCATGTCACACATGGGTAAATTTTTGAACATAAACCCTAGCTCACAATAATGGTAGAAATAGCTATAGATTAAGTTACCAGGATTTCAAAAATACGAAGAACATTAAAAACGGGGCTAGGAGTCACTTACTTTGAAGCTTGAAAGATGGAAAAATTCTAGCTATGGTTTCTCTTCTAATTTTGGCACAAGGGGAAGAATATGGACAAGATTTTGGCTTGATTTTTCCTTTTTTATTAATTTATTAACTAAATGACTAAAATTCCCCTCATTTAAAACTATTGTATTTTACCCTTCCTTGGACATTTTTGTCCATCATGAAATATAATGGTCTAATTACTAAATAAGGACTTCTAATAAAATTTCTAATGCTATTTTACGCTTAAAGTTTCTAGAATCTCATATTTTGCCATCTTTGCAATTTAGTCCTAAAAGACAAATTGATCATTAAATCATAAAATTTCTTCATGAAATTTTCACACAATCATGAAATCACATTATAGGCCTTAAAATAATCTTAAAACATATATTTCTACCTCAGATTTGTGGTCTCGTAACCACTATTCTGACTAGGCCTTAAATCAAACTATTACAAGAGTGGTTACCTATTAGGCTAACATGGGCCTTAGGTAGTGCTAAAGTGTTGAATTGAGTATAGGATGATGATTTATAGGCCCAATGGATGTAGGAGCAAGAGACGAGTGGTACATAAGCTTTCTGAGTCATCAAAGCTTGAAACGAACCAAGGAAGCCACACATTGCTTGTCGTGTCGTGCCATAAACCTTGTATGGCACAACATAGCCCAGTGGTGCCGAAGCACTTCAAGGCTATTTTTGTCTGCACAATCAACTTTATACAAAGGCCTAGGATGTGTCAAAGACCTAATTTAGGCTCGTTTGAGATGCATCCAAAACCTTAGTAGTTTAGGAGTAGGACTAGATTAAGTTTTCTTTCAGTTTTTATAAACACTTTGTTCTTTCTTCTTGGAATTGGTTTCGACCCAAAAGTTCTTTTATTTAATTGAAGTATTTTAGTTTATTTTCTTTCGTAACTGACGATATTTTTTATTCCAATCGAGAGATTATCTACCGCATTCTCCATCGACATCAAATCTAAGATTATTCTAATCTCTTCTCTCTTTTGATTTAATCATGTTGTTTACATGTTTAGTTTAATTAAGTTACAGATTATGAATACCATGAGTGGCTCAATCCCTTAGGGGTGATTAAGAAGTTGATGAGGAAGTGATTAACTGAGGATTTAGGGTTTCCCAATAAGATTAGTTGGTTTAAATTATGCATTTTTAAACCCTAGGAAGTAATCATACATTAAAGGTCAGGAGATAAGTTTCTTGTAGAGGATAAACTTGATTAGAAAACAAACAAAGTGAAGAAAATAAGAACTGAAAAGATTGAACACGCAAATTTTACGTGAAAAAACTCCTCAAAAGAGGATAAAAAAAACCATGAGTAAAAGGAGATTTCACTATAATAAAGAAGAGTACAAAAGATAGAGAGAATTAAAAGAAAAAACCCGAAGCCCCGCAAGAGAAACCTTTCAATACAAAGAATAAAATTCTCTCAATCTAAATATTTTTTGTTGTGTAAAACCTAGAGTAACTAAGTCCTATTTATAGGCTAAAATTCGTAGCATATATGACTACAACTCTAGGTTAATTAGAGTTTAAGTGGGAAACTAAAAACATAGTTTAACTAGGAGAAGAAAAGATAAAATAAATTTTTGTCAAAATAAGAGGCATTCTCCCACAAATCTTTACCTCTACTCATATTTGGACCAACTCCCTCGTTGAGCCTTGTTACGAGCTTAACTAATTCTTCGATAGATACTTACCAAGTCTAAGCAATGCTCGACCTTTGAAACTAGAAGGTTCTTTGTCAACATGTCGACCAGATTGTATTCTGTGCCAATTTTAAGAATATGAATATCCTTTGAATAATCACCTCTCGAACAAAATGATAATTAATGTGTATATGTTTCGTTCTGTCATGATGCGTTCAATCTTTGGTGAGATGTATGGCACTTTGTCTATCACAATATACGACAGTTGCCATTTTTCATTTACTAGTTCATTGAATAGGAACCAAATTTTTTTCTTTTACTGCTTTTGTAATTGCCATATATTTTGCTTCAGTAGTTGACAAAGCCACTATTGTTTGAAGTGTCGCTTTCCAACTAATGACACAATTCCCAAAAGCAAATAGGTAACTTGTGAAAGGCCTTCTTCGATTTAAGTCTCCTGCATAATCAAAATTGACATATCCAACTAAATCCTTTTAAGTTCTTCCAAAGTCTAAGCACATGTTAGAGGTACCCCGTAAATATCTGAAAATCCACTTAACCGCATGCCAGTGTAACTTACCAGGATTGGTCATGTATCAGCTAACAGCACTAACAACATGTGAAATATCGGAACAAGTGCATACCATTGCATACATCAAACTTCCAAATACGCTTGAATAAGGTACTTTTGAAATGTACCTTTCATCTTCTTTATTCTGTGGGGAATCTAAAATTGAGAGTTTAAAGTGTGCAGCTAAAGGAGTACTTATCGACTTTGCATCTTGAATCTCAAACTGCTCAAAGATCTTCTTGATATACCTTTGTTGTGATAAAAACAAATTCTCGGTATGTTTATCTCTCAAAATTTCCATCCCAAAAATTTGCTTTGCACCTAAATCTTTCATCTCAAACATAGAGTTAAGCGTACTGTTAAAACAATCAATTTCAGGTGGACTCTTAGCTGCAATTAACATATCATCAGCATAAAGTAACAAATATATAAAAGAACCATCATCAAGACTTTGTGGATAAAAACAACTTTCACACTTACTTCGAGAAAAACCAATACTCAACATGAAAGAGTTAAACTTTTTATACCACCACCAATGAGACTGCTTCAAACTGTACAAAGATTTTGTAAGAGACAAACATGATCTTCTTTACCTTCAAATTTGAAGCCTTCCAGTTGTTGTATGTAGACGTCCTCCTCAAGGTTACCGTGAAGGAAAATAGTTTTTTGCATCTAATTGCTCTAACTCAAGGTTATTTGATGCAACATGGGCCAAAAGCACCTAAATGGACATATGTTTCCAAACAAGAGAGAAAACATCATGGAAATCAACTCTCTCCACTTGACTATAGCCCTTTGTAACCAGTATTACCTTGTAACTAGTGTCATAAGGACCTGAACCTTCCTTCTTTTTAAACACACATTTGCAGCTAACGGTTCTTTTATTGATGGGTGGTTTAACTAGCTCTAAGTCTCATTCTTTTGAAGCAATTCCTTCTCTTCTTCTATTGCAACGAGCCATTTTCTAGAACCGGAGGCTTGAACTACCTCATAATAATATGAAGTATTGGTTGAATCAATGCTCTTAGCAACACTTAGAGCATAAGCCATTAGGCTTCCTTCATAATATTTCTATGGTGGTTATATTTCTCTCATTTCCTGTCACGAGCCAACTTCTAATTAGTTAACTGAGATGGTGAGGGTACCTAAGGGTCGGATAGAACCCCAAACAGATAGAAAACAACTTCAAACTCGCAAGAATAAGATTTTTTTTCATGTCGTCTCGATGTTAAGCATTTGCTCGTCATGACTTCACCCTTTGTTTTGGCTTTTAGCTGTACCTTGCTCGAGATACTCTGATTTATTGTGTCTTTAAAAGTAAAAGTTCCCTTTTCTGATCTAAACATGGTAGATTCATCAAACGTACCATCTATGCTAACAATTATTTTATCAGATTCTGAACACCACAACTTAAAACCTTCTGTACCGGTAGAGTATCCCAGAAAGATGCATTTAACGACCCTTAGTTCGAGCTTTCCTTGGCTAACTTTAGCATAAGAAGGATAATCGAAAATTTTAAGATTAAAATAATTGGGAGGATTACCTGACCATATCTCCTCTGGAACTTTCCCATTCAATGCTCAATGAGGAGATTGATTTACCAAACAACCTGTTATGTTTATGGCTTCACCCCCAAAATTCCTTCCCTAAGCCTGCATTAGAAAGCATACATTGAGCCTTTTCCAATAACATTTTGTTCATTCTTTCTGCAACTCCATTCTGTTGTGGAGTTCCAACAACGATTAGATGTCTTTCAATTCCTTCCAATTTTTAGAAATCATTAAACTCTGACGAACATAACTCAAGACCATTATCCGTTCTTAACCGCTTTATGAATTTTCTAGTTTTTTTTCAAATAGTGTCTTCCATTATTTAAAGATTTCGGACACTTCATTTTTCTATTTCAAGAAATAAACCCAAACTTTTCTGGAGTGATCATCAATAAAAGTTAGGAAATATTTGTTACCTCCTTTTGAGATGTTAGAAGATGGACCTCATAAATCGGAATGATTATAATCTAGAGTCCTTTTTGTTCTGTGCATTGCTGAATCAAAACTGACTCAGATTTGATACAATGCTCACAGAAACCTATCTTACCAACTCTAGTGTCTTTGAGAAGATCTCTATTATACAAGACTATCATACCTTTCTCACTCATTTAACCTAGTCGTATGTGCCAAATTTTGGTTAAATTGAAATTGGTGGAGAAAGAGTCACTTCATGTTATTGCAACATCAGGTTGATTCTCATCATAATATGGTGGTAATTTTAAATTTTCTTTGGTAATTACAGTCACATCAGTAACAGTTGACCCTTGCAGAACGTATAGGCTGCCCTTTTTCTGTCATCTTATCATAAAAAAAGCCCCATGAGAAACTTTTAAGCCATTTGAATCAATGACTATCATACAACTATTAGAATCTAAAATTCCCAATGAGATAAGATTTTTCTTTAAATCATGAACATACTTGACATTTGATAGTGTTTGAATAAGTCTGTCATGCATTTTAATTTGTACTGATCCAATTTCAAATATTTTACATGGAGAGTTATTCTGCATCAAAATAAATCTACCTTCAACTGAACTGTATGTAGAGAACTAGTCCATGTTGAGATACATGTGATAGGAGAACCCTAAATCTAAGATCCATTCAGAAGTAAGATGAAAGCTTTTGCTTATTGACACTAACAAGAAATCATCACCTCTTTCCTCAGCTACATTAGCATCAGTAACTTCGGCTTTCTACTTATCTTTCTCGTCATTTTTGGCATCCCTTTTGATTTTATTTTGAAGTTTCCAATATTCTTCCTTAACATGACCCACCTTTTTATAATAGCCATAATATTTGTCATGATTTCTAGATTTGGACCTTGCTTTAGACTTGTTTTGATTTGTCTTTCTCGTTTATTGTTTGCCTATTGCAACTAGAATTGAGGCTTGCCTGTCTGGTTTTTTGTTTGGGCCTAACTCATTGTCAAATTTATCCTTGCTCAAAAGATTCCCTTCACATCCTCTAAGGAGAGATGATCTTTTCCATAAATTATAGTTTCTCTAAAAGTTTTATAAGAAGAAGGCAAAGAGCATAACAACAACATAATTTGATCATTTTCACTAATCTTTGCTTCGAGATTATTTAAGTCATTAAAAAGGGTAATAAACTTGCTAATATGAGTTTTGAAGGACTCACCTTCGGCCATTCTGAACATGTAGAGATGTTGTTTTAATACTAACCTGTTGGATAGAGATTTCGTCATATATAAGACTTCTAGTTTCTTCCATAATGCATATGCTATTTTTTCAATCAGAATCTCCTGTAATACATTATTCAAGAGGCATAATTGAATAGTGGATAGAGCCTTTTCATTGAGCTCTTCTCATTCTGATTGATCCATATTTGCTAGCTTCTTTCCTGTAACGAACTTTTCAGACCTTTCTGAACGAGTATTGCCGTTATCCGGACTTGCCACAAACTAAAATTTACAATTCCGTTGAACTTCTTATATCGAATCTTGACCCTACCATTTCTGAACGGGTTGATTGTGGAAACAGAACTAGCTTTGATACCAGTTTGTAGGAGATAAACTCGATTAAACAACGAACAAAATGAAAAAAAATAAGAACCAAAAATATCAAACACACAAATTTTACGTGGAAAACTCCTTAAAATAAGATAAAAATCACGGGTAAAAGGAGATTTCACTATAACAAATGAAAGTACAAAAGATGGATAGAATTAAAAGAAAAAAAACCTGAAGCTCCACAAGAAAAACCCTTTGAAACAAAGAATAAAATTCTCTCAATCTAAATATTTTTTGTTGTGTAAAACCTAGAGTAACTAAAGCCTATATATAGGCTGAAATTTGAAGCATATATGACTACAATAACTCTAGGTCAATTAGATTTAAGTAGGAAACTAAAAATAGAGTTTAGCTAGGAGAAGAAAAGCCAAAACAAATTGGTCAAAATAAGAGACATTCTCCCACAAATTTGGTTTAGAAAGTTAGGTTGGGAGATAAGCGAGTATCAACCAACTGATTAATCGATTAGAGGCCAAGAGGTAATAATTTGTTAATTTATAACTAATCCACACTAAAACCTTAATTAGAAGTTTGTTACAACCCTTGAAACGAATTAATCTTCCTGATTGATTTTATCAGTTTAGTCATTTGTTTGTTTCATTGTTTATTTATTTTATTTATTTGACTCTTAATATTCATCTATTTTATGATCTATCGTAATATAGGATTTAATTACTACTATTTAGACTTATTACTGTAAAGAGATTTTTTTATAGATTTAATCCATCCTTTCTTGGGTACGATCCTCAGAATACTTCCTATGTTCCGTTGTACACATATACTATATTACAATTTGACTTGTATACTTGAGGACATCGTCAATTTAATCTCTTATATTTTAAGTGTGATATTTTTACTATAAACGATAACACATTTATAGACGATCAGAGTATAATAATAAATATATATATAATAATACATTAAATATACAAATAATAATAATAATAAATTTTTTAATTTATTTTTCTTCTTTTTCTTTCCCTTTTTCCCTTCTAAAGTCACCTATCACATCCCTAAGATTAACCATATTCTTTAATCGATGCATCTTAAATGTTAAAGATATGAAATTTTGAGGTGTTTGATAGGTTACATATAGAAAATTAAGTTTAGACTAACTGGAAAAGATTCTGTCTTGTTATGGTGTTTGTAAGAGGTCCTCTTTATTAAAAAATAAAATGTGAATTTAAAAAAAGTTAGACTCTTGTCGAAACAATTTTTTAAGAGGGTTTGGAAAACAACAGGGTCGACTTAAAAAACAAAAATGGGAGTCGCCACCAACCTTTTTAGGTGTGATTGGATCACCTTATAAAAACGTTTTGGTCTACGAATTTTAGAAAACAGGTTCGGGAGTCGGTTACGTACGAGGAAGGGTTAGCACCCTCGTAACGCCCAAAATTGGTACCAAATTGAATAACTTTCTGTCTTTGATGCAAAAATTTAAAAACATTTAAAAATATGATCCCTTTTGAAATTAGAATGGTTCGGGTTTAAAATCGAGATTCCTTCGTTCAAAAGTATATGAATATCGCATCCAGCATGATAGGACACGATATTCTAACACTTTTGTAACTAAAATCGTCTCGTAATTTATAAAATAGTTTAGAAGGGTATTTTAGGTATTTAGACAAATAGGAAATCGCAACCCAGCATGTTAGGGCACTACTTCCCATATTCCTAAATACGAAAAACATTGCGTTTGTTTTAAAACATTTTTATTTTTTTAGAGTCATGATGCCAATAAAATAACAATAATATAAATTATGAAATTCATGCTTTTAATATTTCGTACAAACATGCTATAGAGAATATAAACAATGACATAAATTACAATATGCACGAATACAAATATAAGAAACCTAAATCTATAAATATTTCATGCAAATACAATTTAGAATACCAACATAAATAATCAATCCTCATGCAAATATATATATAATAAATAACACAAAGAAAATAAAATTAATACATTAAAAGTGTATAAATCAACAAATTTTACAAAAATAAAAAAATAAAGTATTTTAAAAGATTGATTAATAAGAGAATATTTCATAGTATAATAAATATAAATAAAAAATAATAATAAAATATAATAGGTACAAAGCTTTATAAGAGTTTTTTTTATAACATACGAAATAGATATTTAATATGTAAAAATATAATTTAGATAATAATTTACAAAAATATAAATATAATGGAGTATCAACAATAACATAGTAATATATATAAAAATAATTAATAAATTTTAAATATTTAATGGTAATATAAGCACATAATAATGTTTTATAATCCTTTTAAAATTATACATAATAATATATAAAGTATAAAATTAATATAATATTTATAATAAAATTTAAAACATAGGTAATGAAATAATATCAAATATATATAATATAATAATACAATATAAAGTATAAAAGGTTTTTTTTATAAAAAAAAAGAATAAAATAATGTATAATATAAATAGTAAGATAAATTACAAATATGAACTAAAAACATAATATAATAATAACTTACAAATTTTAAAAATATAAATGAGTAAGAAAATATAATAATATGATAATATAATAAATATTATATACCAAAATATAACATAAATATATAGGAAAATAATTAAATATAAGATAAATAGAATTTTTATACATAAATAGTATAAAAGGTTCAAAATAAATAGATTTAAAAAATGTGTATTAAAGGATTAAAATTAAAACGAAATAAAACCTTTAGGGTTAATTTAGAAATAAAACACGAATTTTGGGCCTTGTGGAACGCGCGTTAAAAGTCCAGGGACTCACCGGGTAATTAACCCTAATCCCAAAAACGACGTCGCTCCAGAAACAAACCTTAAAACAGATTTAGGGACCAAATTAAACTTTAAAGAAAGATGATGGGCAAAATTAAAAGACTAATCAAATTTAATTTTAAACCTTAAAAATACAAGAGGGTCAAATGAATAAATAACCCAATTTTACGGTAAAACACGCGGACCCTTCGGGTTAACACGCGGATCTTTTGGGATTCGGGTCAGGCAAACGGGTCCTATATAAGTTAAAAAATAGGAAAAAAAGATCATTTTTAGGCTTAGTTAAAAAAAACTGAGAAAAAGCTCTGAAGGTCCTCAGGGCTCTGACCTTCAGTCGTCCTGGCCCCGGTCATCGGACCTCCGCCCCACGCACCCACGCGCCGTCGTATTCGATAGCCGGAAAATCCCAAATCCCTTTCCTTCAGGTATTTTCTTCTCCCTTTTGTATTTTGGTTTTAAAAACACTCTTTGCATGCAATCGAATTGAAACAGAAAAATAAAAGAGAACAAAGTATCACCTTTTAGAAAAAATCCCAGTATTATTGCTTTTTTGTATCGTATCTGTATCCGTGTCTTTACAATGGTTGAAGGAAGGCTTTTATAGCCTTCAGATTACATATCTTGGAAAGAGATCAAAAGATTTCTTTTTGTATCTTATCTAGCCTAATCTGCTATGATTTTATTTTCTTTTCCTGCATATCCACCCGGTTTTATTTCCTTTTCTTGCTTATTTGCCCGATTCTATTTCCTTTTCTTGCTTCGTTCGATCATTTCCATTTCCTTGCTTTGCTCTGCTGTTTGTTTCCATTTCCTGCAGGTTGCTTGCGCGGATCTCGGTGATCGAGTTGGAAGGCTGTGGTGCGTCGAAAGGCTTGAGACAACGCATTGATGGCCCGAGACAGTGCATTGAAGGTCGCATCGATTTTGGGGACCTGGACAGACACTCGGGTGACGTGTCGCAGCTTCTAGATCCCCGTTGCGACGCTAAACTTCTTAGACCCTTAGGGTTTCTCATTTCACCTAAGTTGTTTGGGCCTTTTGGGCCGTTTTAGGATTTGTAATTAGGTCTAAGTCTGGTAGCTTTTGTAAAATGGGCTTGGAATGTATTTTGGTACATAGGTAACAGTTTCGGGTTCTACTGGACCGAAGCTTTATTGGGCTTGTACACCGGACACTTTATTTATTTAATTGTTTATTTCATTTTTTTTTTTGTGTTTTGTTTTATTTTTTAATACTGTCATGGGCTTCCAACAGGCCCGGGCAAAATTGAGTGATTACAACTCTAATACTGAAAAGTTTAGATTCTATAATTTAAAATTCAATTTTAGTCTGAACTTTTTAATAATCATTAGGTCATCATTAGTCGTAATTAACAATCGTTAGCCTGTATAAATTTGGTAATTATTCTAAGTTAGTCTTTAAATTTTTTTTTGAAAAAAAGTTGGATTAAAAATAATTAATCTTGAATATGAGAATAATTATTTAGTTTAAACCTTAATATAAAAATAATTGTCAAATTTAAAAGAATTAACTTGAAAAAAAATTTTAACTCTAATGTGAGACTTATAGTGAATTTCACGCAAATTATAACAAGAAATAATAGTCTTATGAAAACAACTTCATCAAGTGAAATCCTCATCATCAATATACACTTCTATTAATCAAAGTTGTCAAAATGTATAATCATCTAATTCTCGTTAAAAAAATTTTCAATTTTTATGTTATAAGGCAAAAGAAATTAAATATATTGAAGTAGTACTTCACTCCCGCAATAATATCAAAGATGATGGCTTATAAACAATATTTACTTAAAACTAGAAAGTTAAAATTATTGGAAAATATAGAATAGTATTGTGTATTATGTTAGAATCGTAAAATAAAATTTGATATAAACTTAAAATTGTAAATTAAGGTCTATCATGTCAAATTATAAAAAATAAATCAAGAATAAAATTAGATGTGAAAGCGTATCTAAATTCATTGATTTTCTTAAAATCTAGGGATCTTGAGGTTTTGATATTCTAAATTAACACACAAGTAATCTAGAGAATGTGACTCTTTCTTTTCTGAAGATGGGATATTAATGTAATTTAGGGACCATAACCTTAATATATAAATTTTACACATTAACCTTAATTTCTAATCAATCCATTATCAATTAGAAATTAATTACTAGAATATCTACACATATTTAACCCATACTTTATTAATAATTAAAGTCCAATAAAACTTAACTAAATTAAATTACTATTTATTTTAACTAATATTTTATAATAATAAATAATAACATGCATGTGACCTACATATTTTCAAACATTTTAATGATTATGGTACGTGAAAGTCATTTTTTTTCATGTATAGCCAATCGAAGAGACAAAAACAGTGTTCGGTCATTTTCAGTTAGCTAGCTAGCTCTGTATGCATTCATCCACCGCACTAGAAGTTGACTTTCAACATCAAAAGAGATGCAAGAAAATGCCAAATGAAAGTAAGATTCATTCTCTAAAAAGGGCACTAAGGATCTTTGCAAAAGCTGCCCCCAAAGTTCAAACTCATTGTTAAACACCCTCACACAGGTCGTTCATCTTAAATAAAACAAAAGCACATATTTTTAGACAAATAGAATATTTGAGATTTTAAATACAGCCCAACATTCCTCCTTTCAATTCCTCAACAAAAACATAATACCATTATTTTATCGCTTATAAAATTGAAATTAATATAAATTAACTTTAGGTAATTACACATTTGGTCACTCAACTTTTATATTTTTATTTTGGGCATCAAAATAAAAAAATTGCAAATTGAGCACTGTTGTTAACAACCCTTTTTATTTTAATTATCCAACTTTAATAAATTTTCATTTCGGTTACCCTTGTTAATGTAATATTATTATACATTTATATTAGTCGCCCAACTTTAATAAATTTTCATTTTGGCTACTCATTTACTTTTTAAAATTTAAATTAATTTTACTTTATAAAAAATACTTGATTTTTAAAAAAAAAATTGAGTTATTCAATTATGAAAATAAATCTCAAGTTTTTTTTCCTATAACTCAATCCTTTATAAACCCCTAGGCTTTCCCTGTAAAAACTTAGGTGTTCTTGTGAAAACACTTAGATTCTTCCATTTTTACTAAAAAAAGCTAAAAATTAATTCTAAAAAATTGATAAAAGAAATTAAAAAGATAAAATGTTTTTTCTATGCAAAAGTCGACGTAATTTTCTGCAAAACCCAAGTTTTCCCTTTTATTGATGAAAAAATAAAATTCAAAAAAAGAAAATTAAAGAAAATTAAAAGATAAATTGGGTTTTCATTATGAAAACCTATATAATTCCTCGTAAAATATCATATTTTTCTCTTTTATTGAAAAAATTAAAATTAATTCTTAAAAAAAATAAAGGAAATTAAACATATAAAATATTTTTTTGTGTGAATATAAGTTTTTCCTATAAAAATACGAATTTCCCTATAAAACTCCAAGATTTTTTTATTGGAAAAAAATAAAATCAATTCTAAAAAAAATAATTAAGGAAATTAAAAATATAAAATTATTTTTCCCGTAAAAACTCAAGTAATTTTCTACAATATACCATATTTTTTTCTTTTTTACTAGAAAAAAAATTAAAATTAATTCTAAAAAAGGAAAGAGAAAAGGAAATTAAAATGAAAAATTGGTATTTTCCTATAAAACCCCATACAATTTATTGTAAAATCACATGTTTTTCCCTTTTATAGGAAAAAAAAAAACTAAAAGAAGTTTTAAAAAGTGCAAAAAAATAAAGGAAATTGAAAAAGATAAAATGTTATTTTCGTGTAAAAATCCAAGTTTTCCTATAAACCCCTAGAAGTTCCCCTTTTACTTGAAAAAAAAAACTAAAATGAATTTTAATAATAAAAAGAAAAGAATAAAATTAATTTTTAATAGATAAAATGAGTGGTCAAAATGAAAACTATTAAAGTTGGGTAACTAGTATATAATAACATTAAAATAACGACAGATGACCAAAATAGAAATTTATTAAAGTTGGGTGACTAAAATGAAAATAGTTGTTAATAGCAGTACCTAATTTACATTTTTTTATTTTCAGTGCTTAAAATAAAAATTTATAAAAGTTGGGTGACCAACTATATAGTTTACCCCCAAAAAAAAAACAAAACACGATGGTTTAATTGTAATTTCAAATTAAAAAACTAATAATTTATTAAAATTTTTATATGAATTTTAAGTTGTTAAATAAGTAGATATTGTTTCAATGCCCTCAACCCCTTTCTATCTTAATTTAAGGGCTAAAGTGCAAGAATAATAATTCAACTATGTATTTAGTTCTATTTTGGTCATCTAATTATTATTATTTTTTCGATTTAGTCATTCAACTTTTTAAATTTAATTATTTTAGTCACTCTCCCATTAATTCATGTGAACTCGGTAACAAAAGTCTAACATGCTTTTTTTATTGGCATATTAACAAATTTATCTCTCAAATATTTACAAATTCTGTCAATTTGATCATAAATCTAAAAAATTAAACAAATTTAGTCATCATTATTTACAAATTTTCCATTTTATTCCTAACTATTTAAAAATATATGTATTAAATTAGCTCACAATTGCAAATTGAGACATTTTGTAAGAATTTTTAGCTAATTATGTAGACCCAATTTAGTATAAAATCACGTGGCCCAATTTAAAAAGGAATAAGTGTTTTACTTTACTAGAAATTAAATTATATTTGTTTATTCAATTACTTGATGGATATACTAGATTAAAAATTAATTTTTCCTTTACCTATTAGGGTTAAAAAAAAAACACAAATAAAAATTATAGCATCCATAGCTTAATAGCTAACTACAATTCCACATCAAATAATTTCTTAAACTTGTGAAAATTATATTATTCTAAATATCCTAAAATTATTGTTTATGCAATATTAGGGATTTAATTTACATAATATCAAGTTTATAAAGATTTTACATATAGTATCAGAGCTTGAATTAAAGAACATATAATTTTCTAAGTGAATTTATAATTGTTTCTAATAAAATATTTATACTAATGAATCATTTTGATTTTATTATTAATGATAAACTATTTATACTAATGAATCATTTTGATTTTATTATTAATGATAACTAAAAAGATTATGGTTCTTGACTAGTTTTTCCTACATTTGATTTGCAAATTAAGTTTAATGATGCGTGCAACTAATAATGAAATAAACTTATTTTTATTTGTTCTCAGAAAATTGCAAATGAGTTTTATCACAATATTTTTGAAATTGATAGAAATCATTATGTTTTCATGGATCAATAAATAAGTTTGAATATTTGAGATATATCTATAGTTCCTATTTTTGCTAATATTTCGTATTGATGCAATTTATCAATTTTGTTAAGTGGCAAACCTAATTGAGGCATCATCTTTTGTAATTTAACGAATTCAATCTTATATGAATTATCGTTTTCTAATAAAATTTAGTTTTTGTATTTTATACTTCAACCTTTATCAAATTGACATTAGATTAAATTATAAGGGTATTAAAAGTTTTATCTTTTAAAGTTGAATATTTTAATTGATATATATGTGATATGTAACCTGTTAGTCACCAAAGTGATCGAATTAGAAAGTTTCATAGATATCGATTAAATTATACATGTATAAATTGTTGATATCCATATCATTAATTAAATGTTTATGATGAAAAAAATTGATAATTGAACTTTAGAATTTATCCAAAGATGGATTATTTATTCTATGAATAGTAAAAATTATAGTGACAAATTAATATTTTTGTTAGAGATATATTTGAATGTTCCAAGGCAACATGTATATTTGATAGAAATTATTTATTTGTCCATTAAGGTTATTAGTATTTATTTATGATAGTATATTCTAGTATTTACCAAAGGAGAACTAGGATATACTTGGATTTTTTATATATTTGAATTCAATATTTGAGCATTTATATATTGCTTTGCTTTATGTCTTAGTTTATAGTTATTTCTCTTCATTTGCAAGCCTCATTTGTTATGTGATTTAATGGGTTAAACTTCTCTTAATGGAGTGAATAAGCCAAGTTCCATTTCATTGTTATGGATCTTGTGTAACACCTTCACCCAACCTAATCAATGAATCCGAGTAAGGAGTGTCACAAATAGACCCGATTTGAACTAAGGACCGAATTTAAACTTAATAAAATTAAAACAGACTTTATTAAATAATGTCTATATATATCCCTTACAACATAATCTTTAAATAAAAGTTTACTATCTTAAGTTTTTGGACTCTAAGGTAACTATTTAGTTACAATATATTCGCCCTCTTGGCAAAGTCTCTAAAGGTACCCCATTCCTATGTGAATGACACTTGCTAATGGAGCTCCTTGGTTCAATACAGTATGGCTTCGTCCGTTATTGAGTTTCTTATCCAACGAGCATTGCAATCATAAGCGAAAACGTTTGTAAGTTTGAATGAACTTAGTAAGTTTCTTCACTACTATTCACTACTACCAAGCATAGCTCACCCCTTCTGTAACACCCCTAATTCGTATCCGTCATCGGAATAAGGTTACGAGGTATTACCAGACAAGACACAGATTCCGTATATTTATATGCATATACATAATCGAAAATCTTATAAGAATTGAATTTTAAAATCATATAACTAAAATAATCTCTTACGGATCGTTTCATGTTATAAAATAAATGCAAATATAAACACATACTTCTTAAGTAAAAATATTAAATATATCATTAAGTCACAAAAGCATGAATACATAACCAAGCTAAGGAAATTTATTTCGTTACATGAAATTCATAAATCAAACAATTTAAAGTTCTTGTTATTTAACCATTTCATTATCAGCATAATATACATAAACTTTTATAAAATAATAAAGTTAATAAAATAATGAAATCAAAAACTTTAAATCAATTCCACATAAGCGACCATGACAGATACTTACACAATATTCTTGTAATTAAAGCTCAACTAGCAAAGCCAACTTACATAATTTGCATCTAACTACCTTGTTTTATTATTGCATGAATTTCTATTCATATGGTAAATTTTTAGTGCATTAACCAAATTTACACATGTCAAATTATAAGTACTTTAAGATGTCAACTACCATTTAAACTATCAAATTATTTATCACAAATTCAAAACATTAATCTGTTAACTATCATATAATAAAAACAACATGTTATCAAATAATCATGTAAATCATCCAATTTGTCTTACTTCTCAATTACAGTTGCCGAATATAAATATATTAATATCACCTATCTTACCATGTATCATAATATCATATTCAATACCAAATCCTTCAATACCTATTCAACTAAAATTTTATAAATCTAAAACATATATTTTGCTACTCTTCAATTACCGAATAAGCATACCAAAAATTATATTCGATTCATAATGTAACATTTATTCAACTCTAATACTTGCATTACCAAAACTTGAATGGTCATTCCAAAATCATTTACTTATTTGCATTTTACCTATTTAATCACATAACCAAACTAATAAAGCCGTACATATCCATCATTAGATCAACAAATAAATTCCAAACTTAACTAATCATGCCAAACTTATTACATATTCATTATAACCATCTCATTATACATAAAACACATTATTAAAATTTAATCAAACATATCAAGCATAAATCACACCCATCATTATAACATAACTGAACCATTAATCAAACATAAATATAATCAAACACAAGACTATCAATTCATGTTGAACCCACATCATACATATATAAATCATAACCAAATAACCAAAACCAAAACTAAACATAACCATCATTTGATCGAAACATAAGAACTGAGCTTAACATAATTAAATAAGCCATTTTCGCATGGCTTATATATACATACCCAAAATCAAACATATCACAATCTAGCCTATACATGCCATAGGTTTAAATTGGACTTTATAAAAGTACCGAAAACAGTCGATAGTGTGATAGACTTCGATGACGATCCCCGAGCCCATAACAAGCTTCCAAAATCTATAAAACAGAGACAAATATATATACGCAAAGTAAGCTAACTTAGCTTAGTAAGTTTTAAGCCAATAACTAACTCAATAACATCAATAATTCAATTTAACAAAATCAAAACATGCTATTACATTCATATACATTTATAAACTTACAAAATGCCTTTATTAACCAAATCATTATACAACCATTCTAGTTGACCGAATGCACTTTTACTTAATAACATAACTATAATCCACCTTTAAGATTACATACTCATTCATAGCCACATTTATCATTCATATACACATAAACACATAGATCATAAATATAATATCTCATATACTTGTCATAGACCGAACATACCTTTCATATATACACATATACTTATAATAGCATTATGTATCATTTTTGTTATATATCAAACAACTTACTTACCTAATTATCAAATAGGTAATTAGGCATCACATACCTAATCACCTTAACTCCTTAATCACATTCGACACCATATTGGTATAAAGCCTACTAGGTATAAAGCCTATTATAATACCCTAGCATAAAGCCTGCTAGGCTCAAAGCCTGATATATTACACCGGCACGAAGCCTGTTAGGCATAAAGCATGATAAAATTCACCAGCTCGAAGTCTGCTAGGCTCAAAGCCTGATATATTACACCGGAACGAAGCCTGCTAGGCATAGAGCCCGAATATCACTGATACAAAGTCAATCTTACACATAATTCATATATCGGAAATCCTATTTATTCCTTAATGTTCACACGGAGCTTTTCGAACGTCATATCTCAGTTGAATCGAACTTGTACCCAAATCTCATAAGCATTTATACATTCGGCTATAACTAATAAAAATTCATACAATTAAATTCAGCATATAAAGTTCATATAAAATCAAATTTAATGACGTTTATTGCTTATAGACTTACCTTGGATATCAACAGACGATATAGAACGACTATTCGACTATTTTTGTTTTCCCTCAGTCCAAGTCTGATTTCTTTAGTTCTTGATCTATACATTTTCAAATTAAGCTCATTCAAACCCCATTTCATTCAATTTAATCCAAAAATACATAAATGGGAAAATTATGATTTTATCCCTGACATTTTACACTTTTACAATTTAGTCTAATTTGCACAAAACACAAAACATGCAAAATTTGCACACACCATGCAATTTAGTCCTAATTACTCAAAATCATCAAAAATTCTCATACAAAACATATTAATCCACCACATATCTTTTATAATTCATCATCAAACATCATAAAACACATTTATTCATCAATGGAATAACTCAAAATATTCATCACAATTAGAAATTCAAGCATGGGTCGGGTAGTATTCGAAGCAACGATCTCAAAAACGTAAAAATTATCAAAAACCAAGCTCAAATCACTTACCTAATTGATCATGCAAGAGGCTGAAACCTTGAAGCTTTATTTTCTTTCTTTCTTTTTGATATTCGGTTAATGTAAGAAAATAATGAATGCATGGTTCTTTATGTTTTATTTTATTTAACATATGTTATTATTTTAATTACAATATTAACATTTACTAAATAATATATATCCATTATAAAATAAGGTTATTACCGTCCATCACTGTCAATAATGGCTTAATAACAACATAAATGCTCCATATTAAAAAGAAAAATGCAATTTAGCCCTTTCACATTAAACTACTAAATTTTCATTTTACGTGATTAAGCCCTTTTAATTAATCGGGCATCCAAACAGCAAAATTAAAACATGAAAATTTCACAGATATCAATTCATACATAATAAACACCAAAAATAATTTTTAAATATTTTTCTGACTCAGATTCGTGGTCCCGAAATCACCGTTCTGAATAGGGTCAAAATCGGGCTGTTACACCTTCTTAGTTGGGTATTAACTTAAAAGAATAATAAAATGCTTTACTCCATGTTTTACATCAGACTTTCGCGCCGTGCTTGATCTAGCAACTCTCATGCGCCTTCTGCCTTTCTTTATTGGTTGATTATCTCTTTAACTACATGCTTCTAGCGATGAATCATCGTTTCTCCTTAACCTGATTTTAAATTTTGAACTCTTGGTGCTCATTGAGGCGTACCCCTATTTTCCCCCTTTAAGATGATGTTCAATTGTACATTTTATCCATAATAGTACTCCCAATACGTCGTTCTCCTTTTAACTTTTCTCATAATAGTTTGGTGTACTTATCACCATTTCTTCAATAAGGCTACTAGTAGGCCCTATTCTACATGGGCTAAATTAATCCTATCTTACCTTTCTCTACCTTTGATACGTTTAAATTATATAGATTTATTTAGCACCTTTTTACTTATAATTTATGCAAATTTCGAGCATGTGGGTAGCCAATTAAGTCATTTTAATTCATATTAAGACATTAAACATAATTTGAGTGAATTTTATAATTTTATAGAATTTAGTATTAATTTTACATAAATTTTCTATTTTCTGCTTCATTTTAATTTTTGCCCAATTTGTTGTAGAATAGACCACTAAATTAATTAATGTGGGAGTCAATAATATCACACATGAACACAAGTCAATTTCTACTTCATGTGGATGAAAAGCTCACCAATTAGACTCATAAATTGAATTCAACCAAACTTGGAAGATAATTGCTGAAAAGAATGAAGTATGCTCTTAATTGGGTTGTCAAAACCGTCCAATAAGGGGGGAGAATGACCCAAATTCGGCAAAGGCATGAGAGCAGTCCAAATTAGCTTTGGGATAATTAATTTGATGGTCCCTACATGTGCAAAAAAATAACAAATCATCTCTTAACTTCCACCTTGATTGCTATCCAACCTATGTCACAAATCAAGCAAGAAAAAATCTGCCTACTTTTCACAATTCATGGTCGGCCTAACAATGGAGTAATTCAAGGGATTTCCAAGCTATTTTTAGCTTACTCCCATGCTATCCCTCTACTATAAATACTACTTTCATTTCACTTCTCAAACATCACTCACCATTCATTCATCTTTCATTCATAACATTCTCTTATCCCTTCCACGCATAAGCCTTCCCATTTCCTCATTTTCTTTAGCTAGCATTTTCCCTTGAGGAAAACCACTCTTGGCCAGCCACCTTGAGGAGCATTTTGCAAAGGAGCAATCACGAGAAATAGAGGAAGCCACCACAATCAGTTTTCAGATAATCGTCGAAATCATCAAGAGTTTCTTCTTTCCTATTCTTTAATTTTGTTCTTAATTATTCAACATGTTTGCAAATTATTTTGACGTTTTTCCATTAACAATGATGACTTAATTTTGTTTTGGCTAGAATGATTGCATTAATTTGATAAAGTTCATTTGATTCATGTTTATGATGTTATGTGTCTCAGTTGTTCATGCTTCCAATTAAAATCATTTATGTATTGCATGCATTAAAACATGTTTGAATGCATTAGAATTAATTGATCAACCTTGACCAGATGGGAATTATTGGACATGGTAATTGGAAAGTGCTTGCTTAATTTAGATCCTGATCCGATTAAATTAAAGGTTCATAATAACCCAGGAGAGCTGTATTACCTTGCATAACTTTAGGTTTGTGTGATTAAATTGTTTCAAACCTTATTCGTCCCTTTTACTTCATGTAACAACCTATTTTCAGTGGAATCAGAACAGTAGTTTCGAGACCAAAAATCTGACGTAAAAATATTTATTTTATTATTATTTTAATACCCACAGTATGTTAGTAGTGTAGTATAAAAATTTTGTTAAGAAATTTTGACATTTACATGCTTAATTAAGCAAAAAGGACTAAATCATAAAAGGTGTAAAAGTATAGTTCCATTAGTTAAAGGTGTCTATTAGCTATGAAATTAAATTGTTAAGGGGTTTATGTGGTAATTATACCATTATTATTATGATTGGACATTTATGGGCATGAATTAGATAATTTTTAAGTTAAAAGTTAAAGGTTAATAAAGTAAATTAAAAAATAAGTTAAGTGAAATAAAGAATAACAAAATGTCATCTTGCAAAAATTCTTTCATCCACTGAAAATTAAGCTTAGAAACTCCATTAAAGAAGTTTCAAGGTTCGTCCAAGTCTTTGCTTGCATGTTAGTATAATTTTGTTCTATTTTAAATGATTTTTATGTTTTCGGGATCGTTGTAGCTTAACCTAGCTAGCCCAGGGACTAATTTGCAAAATTGTTAAAGGTTTAGGGTTTTACCATGAAAATTTTTGTATGATTCTTGAAGTTTAATGAAAGATTATGAGTCCTTATTGATAAATAAACAAGTTTTGTAAAGTGAATTTTGATGAAAATGTCAATTAGGGACTTATTTGAAAAATATGTAAAAGTACATGATGAAATTATGAAATGATTATTTGTATGAGTTTTTATGGGTTTATAATGAATTTGGCTAGCATGGGTTAGGGATGAAATTGCGTAAATTTCCATTTACAAGTTTAAAGACTAGATTGTAAAGAAGTTAAAATATTAGGGGAAAATGTAAATTTTCAAAAGCATGAATTTTGGATTAAATTGAATAGTATGTGTATTAAATAGGTTGTATTTTCCTATTTAGATCAAGATAGACCTCATACGGATTTATATTAGGGTAAAGCTAAAGCTTCGGACTAGTCGACTCTATTTCTATACCCTTATCGTCGAGGTAAGTTCATATGATTATGTATTGTTTAATGTTGTGTTTTGATCTATATGTTAATATGTTAATTGATATGCAATTGAATAATGTAAATCCAACGATGTATGATGACTATCGAGCCCTGTGTGAACCTTCAAAATTCATAGGATACAAATGACATGTCATTAGGGTTTTCATGTTTCGAGTGGTGGTCTTGAATGTCCTACCGGTGGCTGAGGTCCTGCATTTGTTGCGGATACTCCATAGCTCGTGTGAGTAGTATCGTGTGCCTTACATTTCGACCCACAGCTTGTGTAAGCAAGCTTATTTCACAGCTCGTGTGAGCAATGATGTAAATGAAAGGAAAGGTTACGATTATATGTTTAGCACACTTGGTGTGAACCGTCCCGTGTATCAATGATATTTTAAACGGTTCAACTGGTATGAAAAGGGAAAGGAAATGGAAAGTGTTCAATATAAACCATGATATGTACTTATGAAAAGGGAAAGGAAATGGTAAGTGTTCAATATGAACCTTGATATGTACTCATGAAAAGAATTGAAATGGTGAGTACATTGAAAGTATGTTATGTTGAGGAAGATGATGAATTCAAATGAGTTATGTACATGTATAATGGCTTACCTATGTTAAACTCATGTGGATTATGTTTGAGTATGGTAACATGTGTTGTTATTGGTGCTTAGGCTTGTGCCAAGCTTATGGTTGGATTGTATTATACATAAATTTAATGTTATGTAATGAAATGGTAAGTTATGTTTTATGTTTTATGTTTTATGAACTTACTAAGCATTATATGCTTACGTAGTTTTCTTTCCTATGTTTTATAGATAATCAGAAGCTCGTTCGGTTTGGAAGCTCGTCAGATACCCATCATAATATCCCACAGATATATCGGTAGATTTCAATGTTTTCGCTACAATTATAATGGCATGTATAGGAAACTTATGTTTAAACTTTGAGTTAAATGTTACCATTTGAAAATGGTTAGTTTTGTGTCATTTAGATAATTTTGATGCATGTGAGAAATGGTCCAAATGGTAAGGTTATTTTGATATGGCATGGATCTAGTATGGTATGTTTGAAATGTGGTCAATTGTGATATGTTTTGGTATGGAAATTAGTTAATGAATGGTTAAGAATGCTCATGTTTAGATATGTTTGATGTTTGATGATTGAGATACCTTATTGGCATATTGGTTGGATGTATTTTGGGTCTTTGAATAGGTCTTTTTATGTAGGTTATGAACATGTTTTAAAGCCTTGATCATGTGTGCAAAAGTACTTAGGTATCTGCTTGAGATGGGTGAATGAAATGGCTTGTTTTTGCCCTATTTCTTGTCTACACGGCCTAAGACATGGATGTGTGTCTCAACCGTGTGTCCCTTATAGATTTTAAAAGGTTGCAAGTCAGGCAGTTACATGACATAGTAAACGGCCTGGCAAACGGGCATGTGGCTTGGTTGTGTAACCCAAGTTAGAGAGTTACACAGGCACGAACACGTGCTATGACACGGCCGTGTGTCCTTATTTCAAATGTTACACGGCCTGAGACACAGGAGTGTGTCTCATTCGTGTGAGGCACATGGCCTGGCCACACGGCCGCGTGATCCCTACAGTGTGAAATTTTCTAACTTTTTACTTAATGTTTCAAATGTTCCCAATTTAATCCTAAATTGTTTCTAAAGTGTTTCTAAGGTCTCGATGGCTCTAATGAGGGAAAATATGCTTGTGTTTGAATGAATTATGTTATGATTTAAGAAATGTTGCAAATGAATGTTTTTAAGTTACGCATTTATAGTAATGCTCTGTAACCCTATTCCGATGACAAATATGAGTTAGGGGTGTTACAATGCACAAAATTCCAAGGTAATGAATGATCGAGTTGCCATGAAATTTTTCCAGAACATTGTTAAACATGATGAAAAATAAATTAAATCAAAGGTTGTAATTATTCTAGCCTATTCATGTTATTGTTGTTAACTTGTGAAAATTGCTGCTAAACTTTCACCTTGCATTTCATTTCTTTGCATTAGGTTAACTTGCATTTAGTTAATTAATTTAATTTGACACTTATCACTCAAAATTATTGTGTTTTTCTTAACCAGCTTATGAATAGTAATTTTACATTTATCAATTTAAACACAGTACATTTGGAGACGATAACTCTTATACTTACTTATTACTTGATAACGACTGTGCAAACTTGCACATTTCATCGCGAGCCAAGTTTTTGGTGTCGTTACCGAAGACTGCTAATTTACTTATTATTTGTGAAATTATTTATTGCAATTTGGTTTATTTATTTTTATTTAATTATTTTTTATTATTTATTCTTTATTTTTTTGTGATTTTTTTCTAGGTGCTTATGAGTATAGACCGAATCATCAATTTACTCCCTATAGACCCTGAAATTGAACGGACATTTAGACAAAGAAGATGAGAAAGTTTAGCTCAGAGATAAGCCGTAGAGATGGACCTTGAAAATCAAAATGATGTTTAAGGGAATGGAGCCATTAATGCTCGTAATCCAATCCTTATTGTTGATGATAAGGATCGAACTATAAGGCAGTATGCTGTGCCACTTTTTAATGAGTTAAATCTGAGAATTAGAGACTGGAGATCGAGACATCGCAGTTTGAACTGAAGCCTGTGATGTTTCAGATGCTTCAAGCAATGGGCCAATTTAGTGAAATACCCATAGAATATCCACACCTTCAACTTCAATTGTTCGTGGAGGTGAGTGGTTCCTTCAAGATAGTCGGTGTAACTGAAGACAAATTGAGGTTGAAGTTGTTTCCATACTCATTGCAAGATCGAGCATGAGCATGGTTTAATTTGTTGCAGCCCAATTCAATTTATACTTGGCAAGAATTAGTGAAACACTTTTTGGTAAAGTATTTTCCACCTAGTAAAAATGCTAAGTTGCGGAATGAGATCAGCACTTTTCAGCAGATGGATGAAAAATCCCTATATGAGGCATGGGAAAGATTTGAAGAGTTACTACGCAAATGCCCTCACCACGGATTCCACATTGCATCCAATTGGAGACATTTTATAATGGACTTAAAGCACACACAAGGTTGGTGGTAGATGCTTCTACGAATGGTGCCATTTTATCGAAGTCTTATAATGAGGCTTACAAAATCATCGAGAGAATATGATATGGATTAAGGTGGAAGCGGATCGAATTCAAGTTGTTTGACTCGAAAAGGAAAGACTTGGATATGATCTGAAAAAAAGAAATAAACAAATTTAGTAATAAAAAAATTGAAAATAGTAAATAAGAAATTTGAGAATAAAAAAATAAAAATCATAAATAAATAAGAAATAAAAATTTTTAAAAAATAGAAGATGAATGAGCAAACTGATAGATATGATGGATAGAAGGATAAATGTCCAATTGAATCCTTTGAGATATAAATCCCAACAAACTCAATTAATGGCTCTAATTAACCCTCCAAGAAATAATTCTTGACAAATTGAAGGATGAAGAATGAATTCCCATGACTCCTTAAAGAAAATCCAGATGAAAACTACTTCTAAAAATCACAAGAAAGAAATGTTGCACAAAAAAAAAAACTCCCAGAATTGAAAACTTTCTTAATGAAAAACAATTATCTGATTTGTGTACAATGCAAAGGCCTATATATGGGCTAGCTAAATAAATCTAAATAAAACTTTTAAGTATACTAGAACTCTAATTAATCTAAAGAAGAAATAGTTTTAAATAAAACTTTCTTATTGACATAAAACTCCTAAATAACTTAAACTACTTAATAATTATTAAAAATTAGGAATAATAAAATAATAAGAGCTGATAAATACAATATTGGACTCATATATAATAAAAATTAAGCCCAAAACCAGAACCCAATATGATTTAAAATCGAATTAAAAGCCCAAAACTCATAATTCTCGTCATAATCCCTTCCAGAAATTCTACTCGTGCAATCTTCACTAAAATGATCATAACTTGAGCTCCCGAACTCAAAATTGAGTGATTTCAAGTGTGTTTCGAAGCTAAGAAATAGATATTCAAATGCCATGTAGATATCTCAACCCAAAAATTCCTAGATCCCATCTAAAAAGTCATCGTAAGTCTTTTCCAAACTTGAAAATTAGCAGCTTCAGTGAATAGAATTTAATAAATTTCACCCCACTTGTGCATGTATCATTCCCCCTTTCCTTGAAAAGATTCATCCTTGAATCTTGTATTTGGTTGAATAAGAAAGAATCTTTATCATGGGTGGAATGATTTAATTAAGCTCCTCACAAAGGATCAACAAATTCCTGAAAGAATGAAATAAGTCCACTAGACAAATTCAAGTTAAGGTTAGTGAAAACATACTTATTCTTCTCTTCCAAATAGATTCTCTCTTTCTTTATATTTTCTTTTTCAATGTGAATTGAACTCTCTAATTTGACCTCATAGAAATTTTCACTCATCAAAGTTGGACCATCAAATTGACTTTTATAGCTCAAAGTCTCTTTTCTCTCAGTCCTTTTCCATGAAACATCCTCATTTCCCTTTAACCCATGACAAAAATTTTGAACATTGAATTCATCATAACATAAATTTGTATGAGGAGAATAGAAGTCTAACCCAGCCAAATTCGTACACTCTAGGAAATAGTTCTCACTATTAACTTTTTCTGGTTCACAAAGTTCACTATCACTATCATCATAGTTTGTACTATTACTATCATCATAGCTCGCATTATTACTATCAACTTCTTCGACATCAACTTTGAAAAAATTTGCAATGTTAGATCAAGACTCCAGAATAGATGCAAAATCACACTTACTATCTTTACAAATGGTGTCATTCAAAGTTTCTTGCTCATTTATGTCATCATCGTCAATAATAGCAGTAGACAAAGACTCCTCAATAGGCTCTGTGTCATACTTACATTCCTCGGCTTGCAAGAATATTTTCTAAAATGAATATTTTAGACAGTCAAAGGCTTTGTGATCCTTTGCATTACACCAAATACACTTGCTAGCTTGCTCTCTTTGTTTTACCATAAGTCATTTAAGTTCGTAGAAAATGTTATGTTTTTTGTATCAATGTCTTTCTTGACAAGTCCATGAACAATAGAAGGTTGAACTACGTTGGGAACGACATGTCCGTGTGAGTTTTTTTTACAAATATGACATTTATGTCTTGCCCAAGGTTTATCATTGTTAGTTTCCATTCGAGCCATAGTTTGACTAAAATTTTGTTGAATCTTCTCGTGATGAAGGACTTGAGCTTGTAATGTGTCAAACTTATTTTCCAAATGATCTTGCGCTTTTTGAAATCTTTTCGATGCTTATCAAATAGAGCTTTAAATTAGTCCATGGTAACCAGGGATGGATCATGCTCCTTGTCCTTATGATAAAAGATAAATTATACATGTTTTTACCTCATGCTTAGCCTAATTTCTAGACGAATTATCATTGAATTTGTGGAAATTGGTGCTCTTAATCCTTCTATTTCATGTTTTATGCCTAGGTGAGCTTAAGGAAGAGAAAAGAGCAAGGAACGGGCCAAAAAGGCAAATTAGGCCCAATTCAATAAACAGCACGGCCCGAAGATTCACCACACGACCGTGCCACCTTGAGCTCGAACACGGCCCAACCGTGATAGCACAGCCAGACCATACGGCCGTGCCACCATCAATAGGCCCGACCATGGCCTGGGCCTCGATCCACACGGGCATGGCACACGGGCGTGTCTTTGTCGTGAGGAAGTTCAATTTCACTCGAAAAAGGCTACTTAGGGGCTAAGAAAGACACTCCAAAGCTCTATATAAAGACCCTAGGGGGCAACTACTAGGGAGACTTTTCCTCTCCTGAAAAGGATACTTTTCTCTCCTCAAAAGAGTACTTTTATCCCTCAAAAAGGAGAATAGAAGAAAGGAATTACTCCAAGGGAAGCTGATCGATCCATCTTAGAAGCCGAATTCTGCCTCAAGACTAAAGATCTCCCTTCAAATTCCTACAGGATTTTTGGGTTCTTTATGTTTTGTTATTTTATTTCTTTTGAGATGTTTTCTTTTATAATTATGAACTAAATCCCCCAAATACTTGAGGGGGATGAAACCTAAGACAGATCTTGTTATTATTTTCTCTTGAATTATATGATAAATATTTGATTTGTTCTTAATTGTGTTTTTAACACTTAAATTGATATTTCTGGGATATTGATTTAAGTCGAATGTGCTTATGTAGAGGAGCAAAAGTCCTTGCATAGGAGTAGATCCAACACAATTAAGCGGAGTTGATCGCAATCCTAGAGATAAGACGATGAAAATCTGCCGGATAAGGGTCAAACCTAATAAGGGAATCCATAAATCAAGTTAATACAACACTAGGGGTTTTAATTAGAAAGAGATTTAAATTAATCAACCTAGGGTTAGTTGTTTTTAGTCTCGAGAGAGATATTAATATAAGTTAGGGATTTATACGGATCAAGTCAAGTGAATAAATCGTCTAGTTCAAGAGTTGATAACAAGTGAAGTCTACGTGGATTCTCCCTTGAGTATTGTCCAAATCAATCAGTTTTTCCTAAGAGTTATTCCCCAATTCACTTTTTCTGCATTCTTTGTTTAGTTTTAGAATTAGTTTACTTTCCTAAAAATCTCTCTTTTTATTTCTAGGTTAAATAATAGAAAGAAAGTTAGTACTAGTACTTTTGGTTCCCTTGGATATGATATCTCGGTCTTGCCACTAAGCTATACTACTGTTCGATAGGTGTGCTTGCCTTAAATCGTGATAATAGTTAGTTTTTGGTGTGATCATTTATTATAAATTTTATTACTTCATATCACGTATATCAAGTTTTTGGTGCCGTTGCCGGGGAACTAAGATATTAAGAACACTCAATTTCTATTACTTTAGCCATTACTATTTTTATTTATTTTCAAACTTTATTTTTATTTACTTATTTTAATTTTCTTTGATTTTTCCCTTTCTAGGTATCTCTAGTTTATGACTAGAAGAAACCCAGTAGGACCACTGCTTTTTGACGAAGATTTAGAAGCTACAGTTCGTAAAACTCGTAGAGAAATCAAACGAAGCCTACATTATCTAGAACAAGGACAGGAAGAAGATCCTAAACCCATGGAAGAGATGGAAGCAAATCAAGACAATCTACCATCTCCCGCGATAGCCGCAGAACTGGTGAACCAAAATGATGCTCCTCGTACTATGTATGATTATGCTAAACCTAATTTGGCTGGTACTCAATCTAGTATTATTAGACTTGCTATTGCTGCAAACAATTTTGAATTAAAGCCTAACACTATTCAGATGATTTAGCAATTTGTGCAGTTTGATGGTTTACAGGATGATGATCTCTATTCACATTGAGCCAATTTTTTGGAATTCTATGATACCTTTAAAATCAATGGTGTTTCTGATGATTCCATTCGCCTCCGACTATTTCCTTTTTCCTTAAGGAATAAAGCTAAACAATGGTTAAATTCTCTACCACGAGGCTTAATCACTACATGGGAACAGATGACCAAGAAATTTTTACTTAAGTATTTTCCTCTAGCTAAAATAGCTAAATTACGGAATGATATCTCTTCTTTTGTGTAGATGGATTTAGAGACACTTTATGATGCTTGGCAGAGATACAATGATCTTTTGAGAAGGTGCCCTCACCATGGGTTGCCTTTGTGGTTACAAGTTCAAACTTTTCACAATGGTTTGAACCCTTCAACACGGAAAATGATCGATGCAGCCGCCAGAGGAACAATCAACAATAAAACACCCGAAGCAGCCTATGAGTTTATAGAAGAGATGTCACTGAATAACTATCAGTGGCAAGTCATGAGAACAAAGCCGACAAAAGTTGCATGAGTTTTTAACATTGATGCCGTCACCATGCTTTCTAATCAGGTAGAACTTTTAAGTAAAAAGATTGATAATTTTGTTGGTTCTACGCAGGCACACCCATTGATGCAGTGTGACGCAATTTAGAGAAACATGTACAATCCAGATTACTCCTCCTATGGACACAGCATGGAAATTGAGCAAGCCAACTATATGGGTAACAATTCTAGATCTCAAAATAATCCTTACAGTAATACTTACAATGCAGGTTGGCGGAACCATCCCAATTTTTCATGGGGAGAACAAGAAAATCAAAGACAACCACATCCTCTGGGATTTCAACAGCCACCTCCACAACAAGAGAAAAAGCCGAACCTTGAAGAGATGTTCACCAAATTTATGGCCGTGTCAGAGACCCATTTTCAAAACACCAAAACATCACTAAAGAACAAGCAAGCATCCATTCAAGGGCTCAAGAATCAAATTGGTCAACTCACAAAGATGGTATCTGATAGACCATAAGGTAGTTTGCCGAGTAATACTGAGCCAAATCCTAGAGAACATGTAAAAGCAATTACTCTAAGGGATGAGAAAGTACTAGCTGAACTGGAAAAAAAACCTGTTTAAGAATCTAAAAAGGACAAGGTAGAGGAAGAGGAACCTAAGGAAAACACTCCACTAGCACTCAAAGAATATAAACCACCCATACCATATCCAGCAAAGTTAAAGAAAGACCACATAGATGCTCAATTCAGTAAATTTCTTGAACTTTTTAAACAACTACATATTAACTTACCTTTTGTTGAAGCAATTTCATAGATGCCGAAGTACGCAAAGTTTTTAAAGGAACTTCTCACAAATAAAAGGAAGTTGGAAGAGCTAGCCACAGTGGAACTCAATGAGGAATGCTCAGCTATCCTCCAAAATAAACTGCCAGCCAAACTGAAAGATCCAGGGAGTTTTACTATTCATTGCTTAATTGGTAGTTTAATCATTGAAAAAGCCTTAGCTGATCTAGGTGCTAGTATTAACCTAATGCCCTACAAAATGTTCAAGCAACTAGGTCTAGGGGAACCAAAACCTACTAGGATGAGTATTCAATTAGCTGATAGATCTGTTAAATATCCTAGGGGAATCATTGAAGATGTGTTAGTAAAAGTAGATAAATTCATATTCCCTGTTGATTTTGTTGTGCTTGACATGGATGAAGATATTGAGGTACCTTTAATTTTGGGACGCCCATTCTTAGCTACTACTAGAGCTATTATCGACGTAGGGGATGGTAAATTAGTACTTAGGGTTGGTGAAGAAGAAGTTGTCTTTAAAATTTATGATGCTATGTGATTTTCTAGAGAACAAGATGATTCTTGTTATTTCATTGATGTTATTGATTATTTTGTTCAAAACAATTTACAGGAAATCACCCTTAAAGACACGTTGGAACTGTGTCTTGTTCAAGGTGGGGAGGAAGATGAAGCCACCATTGAAGTAAAAAAAATAATGAAGGAGTTGAACTCTCATGAACTTATTACAAGGCACATAAGTTATGAGGGTATTAAGTTAAAAGACGAACTGAGACAAAAACCCTCGATTGATGAACCTCCTAATTAGAGCTAAAACAATTGCTTAACCACTTAGAATATGCATTTTTGGGAGATGATTCTACATTACCAGTGATTATCGCATCAGATTTGAGCGCTAAAGAGAAAGAGGAATTACTTCAAGTATTAAGGGAACACAAAAAGGCTATAGCTTGGAAGATTTCTGATATTAAAGGAATTAACCCTTCTTTTTGCACCCACAAAATTTTAATGGAAGATGAATATAAGCCATCGGTGCAAACTCAAAGACAATTGAATCCCAACATGAAGGAAGTTGTAAAAGCCGAGGTAATTAAACTTTTAGATACAGACATTATTTATCCTATTTCTGACAGTTCTTGGGTAAATCCTGTGCAGGTTGTCCCTAAAAAAGGAGGCATGACTGTGGTGTTTAATAATAAAAAGGGGTCAATACCTACAACAACAGTCACTGGATGGAGAGTTTGTATTGATTATAAGAATCTGAATGATGCAACTCGAAAAGACCATTTTCCCTTACCCTTTATCGATCAGATGTTGGAAAGATTGTCAGGACATATGTATTACTGTTTCTTGGATGGCCTCTCTGGTTACTTCCAAATTCCAATAGCTCCAGAAGATCAGGAAAAGACAACATTCACATGTCCATATGGTATGTTTGCTTATCATAGAATACCTTTTGGATTGTGTAATGCCCCTGCTACTTTTCAATGATGCATGTTAGCCATCTTTGATGAACTCGTGGAAGACATCATGGAGGTATTTATGGATGATTTTTTGATTTTCGGTAATTCTTTTCAACTCTGTCTTAATAATTTAAAACGTGTTCTGATAAGATGTGAAGATACAAATTTAGTGCTCAATTGGGAAAAAAGTCACTTTATGGTTCAAGAAGGTATTGTATTAGGACATAAAATTTCTAGTAAAGGGATAGAGGTAGATAAAGCAAAAATTGAAACCATCGAAAAATTACCTCCCCCTAATTCAGTTAAGGCCATAAGAAGCTTTTTAGGACATGCTAGTTTTTATCGAAGATTTATTGAAGACTTTTCTAAAATAGCTAAGCCTTTAACAAAATTACTAGAAAAAGATGTGCTTTTCAATTTTGACCAGGAATGTTTAGAGTCTTTTAACACTCTCAAAGAAAAGTTAGTTAATGCCCCGATTATGATTTCACCTGATTGGAATCTACCTTTTGAACTAATGTGTGATGCGAGTGATTTTGCAGTAGGTGCAGTTTTGGGACAACAAAGAGACAAGCACTTCCAACCGATTTATTATGCTAGCAAAACTTTGACGGCCGCACAAGCAAAATTCTACCACGGAAAAAGAATTGCTAGCTGTTATTTTTGCATTTGATAAATTTAGATCATATTTAATATTGTCAAAAGTCATCGTTTACACTGATCATTCTGCTCTTCGTTATCTTTTAAGTAAAACTGATGTAAAACCTCGATTAATAAGATGGATTCTATTGTTACAGGAATTCAACTTAGAAATAAAAGATAAGAAAGGAGCTGAAAATTTGGCAGCAGATCACCTTTCAAGGTTGGAAAATCCACACCCCAGGGACTTCGATAAAATAAACGACTTGTTTCCTAAAGAAAAACTCCTAGCCATAACAAAGGCTGCAGTTCCTTGGTTTGCTAATTTTGTAAGTTATTTAGCAGCTAATATAACCCCAAAAGGGTTGACACATCAGCAAAAGAAGTGATTCTTCGCTGATGCGAAAAACTACTTTTGGGAAGATCCTTTCCTTTTTCGTATTTGTGCAGATCAAGTCATTTGAAGATGCGTTACTGAGATAGAAGCATATAAAATTTTAGATCACTGCCATTCGGGACCAACAGGAGGGCACCACAGTGGAGCTAGAACTGCTCACAAAGTACTCAAATCAGGTTTTTTCTAGCCCACCCTTTTCAAAGATGCCAACAGGTATGTGACCTCTTGTGATAAATGCTAGAGGATAGGTAATATCTCTTAGCATAATGAAATGCCTCAAAATTATATACTCTCATGTGAAATATTTGATGTATGGGGTATTGATTTCATGGGTCCTTTCCCTACTTCGTTTGGAAATAAGTACATACTAGTAGCAGTAGATTACATGTCAAAATGGAAGGAAGCCCAAGCCTTACCTACTAATGATGCTAGAATGGTAGTAAGTTTTCTTAAAAAACTTTTCTCTCGATGCAGAACACCTAGGATAATTATCAGTGATAGGGGTACTCATTTTTGCAATGCCCAATTTGACAAAGTTATGAAAAGATAAGGAGTACACCATAGAACATCCACCCCTTATCATCCACAAACCAGTGGACAAGTTGAAGTAACAAATAGAGAATTAAAACGCATTCTAGAAAAAATGGTAGAAATAAATAGGAAAGATTGGTCAAGAAAAGTAGATAATGCTTTATGGGCCTATAAAATTGCATTCAAAACTCCCATAGGAACATCTCCTTATAGACTTGTTTACGGAAAAGTTGTCATCTGCCATTTGAACTCGAAACATAAAGCATTTTGGGCTATTAAATTCCCAAATCTTGATTTTAAGCTTGCATGTGAGAAACGTCTAATACAACTAAATGAGCTGGATGAATGGCGCTGCAATGCCTACAAAAACTCACGATTATATAAGGAAGCCACAAAGCGACGCATTGACAATCATTTGAGACAACCTAAACAGTTCAAAATCGGTGATCTTGTCTTGCTATACAACTTAAGGCTTAAACTATTCCCTAGAAAACTTAAATCAAGATGGTCAGGCCCATTCACTGTCCGAACTGTCTTTCCATACGGCACAATCGATGTAACTCATCCAAACCACGGCACTTTTAAGGTAAACGGCCATCGGCTTAAACATTATAGAGATGAGAATTTCTAGAATAATAGGGAGGAGCTTCAGCTCCATGAACTCTCGTCGTGATACATACAAGTAGAGTCAAGTTTAGACTCTAAATAAGCGCTTCTCAAGAGGCAAATCGAGCACTAACTTAGTAAATCCTTTTAGTTCAATTTTCTAATACATCAACTAAATCGTTGTTTGCAGGAGTTTCAAAGTCACACGGCCATGCCCATGGGCGTGCCTAAGGCTGTGTGGACAATACGAGCAGAGACACGACCATGCGATATGGTCGTGTCTGAGCAGGGTAAAATTTTTCCTAAGACACGGGCTTCGAAAAATTGCCACGGCCATGCGATGTGGCTGTGGCCAAACCTGTTGAATCACACACGGGCTTCGACAAATTGCCACGGCCGTGCGATGTGCCCGTGGCCGAAACTGCCAATTCAAACATGGACGTACGACATGCCCATGCCTCCAAGCCATGGCCGAACCTGCCAATTCAGACACGGGTGTGTGACCCCCTACACGGCCATGGGAGAAGCGAACATTGAAGGACAACACGCCCTAGGTGCACGGGCGTGTGTCTCGAACCAGGCGCGCCAAAATTCCTAATTTTTGAACCATACGGGCAAAACCCGAGTCACACGGGCATGTGACGTGCCCGTGTGACCCAAAAACCTATATAAACAGGCCACTATTCACCTTCTTCTCCAATTGAAACCCTAAAACCCTCCCACCCAAAACCCACATCAAGCCCCCTAGCACCGTCGCCAGCCTCAAAAGCTCCTCCATGACCGTGCCACCCGTACCACGACCGTGCTCCAACCTATTAGTCACCTATTCAGTTCTTTTTTCTTAATTTCCTCTTTAATTTCTAATATTTTTATCTGTTTTTATGTTAAAAAAATGATTTATTTAGTTTTTACATTATTTTTAGGCATGAAATTCATTGATCTAGCATGAACAATCTAGAATACTATAGAGAATTTCATGATGCCATTTAGACTCTCCTTAGGTTACCACTTTTACTTATCTAGAATATTTAACACTTAGTATACAATGATATCTAGGCCATGATTAGAATGAGTAGATTATATTAGTTAGGTTAGTAAAATCTCCATACAATATGTTCATGTTTTTCTTAAATTGTCATTTAATCTTAAAAACTTATTTAGTTTCAATCTTTATTAGGACTAATGCATATCGTTTTGTTTTTAGGAACTATGTCATCATCACGTGGTAAGAAAGCTGTCGTCCCTACTTTGAAAAAGCGAAAGGGACCCGGTGGTTCCTCATCAAGACTCACTGCTGAAGTCTGACACCCATTCATTCAGTTCCCGCAAAACTCCCATGAGGAGTTATTTCAGATTCTGCAAGCTTAACCTCTGGAGTCGGGAGATGCATCGACTAGACCACCTTAGAGCAGGTCCACCTAATAGACGAGGTCTGGGCCTTGCTGATGACAGACCTATGGGAGCAGTTTTTCCAGATCGTGTAGCCCACCTATTTTGAACTCACTCTCGAGTTTTGCTCCACGTTCCATCTACAGACTGTGATAACCAGACATGACGATCTAGAGATGATGCAGTTCTGTTTAGGAGGCCTCGTACGTCAGCTTAGTGTACCAGAGTTTAGTACAACTCTTGGCCTCTATACCGAGAAGGTCATGGAGAAAGAAGACCTTTCTACACTCCACCGCCACATCCATATCTCTCCAGGCAATTGCTGGCACGCCATCATCCCTGAGCAGCCCACATACGACCCTAGTAGCTCTAAAGTGACCAACCTTGCCCCATATCTGAGGTACATACACGCCCTCTTCACGTACACACGACGGGCAGATGCGAGAGCACAAGTGTCATCAACACCCACGATGCTTATTTTCTATGGAGCATGGCGAACGCACATATCATCGACCTTGCCTACTTCATCGCTCATGCCATCCAGCACCAGACCGAGAGGCATTACAGGGGCATGATATCTATGGGCCCATACATCACACGGTTGGCCCACTACTTTGGCTTGCTCAACACCGCGGCCCAGACATCCTCCTACACTTTGATTGGCCAAATGTCCCTTCAGGGCATCTAGACTATGCTACACATGAGGATGATCCAGCGCCGACGTGGGATCGATCCTCCACAATACCACCTACTTTGAGATGCCGAGTAGGAGGATCCCAAGGACATTACTGATGATGTCCCACCACCACCGAATGAGGCCCCAGCTGAATCACCACCTCCTCGCCGCCCAGTTCATGCGGCAGCTTCATATGCTGACATATCTGAGCACCTCACACAATTCGAGCAGTAGTGCTTCCAACGCTTAGATCACATCGACGCTACTCTTCAGTAGATATGCCAGCACCTTCACATTTCATCACCGCCCCCACCTCGCGACCCATCTGAGGATTAGAACTTCCTAATCCTCTTTTCTTCTCTTTTAATTTCCTTTTCATTTTTCCTTTTATTTTATTTCATCTTATCTTTTTCATTATTTGAATTTTAGTATTTTTAGAAATTAATTTATTTTATTCCTTTATTTTAATTATTTCATATCAGCTATCCCCTAACAAACATATTCTATTAATCCAAATTCCCTAAAATTGATAAATGCTTTCGCAGTTTCAACGGAACTTTACAGCTCAAATCCAAAAACTAAAGGGAATCTTACTACAACCTCACCCAGTTGACACCGCTAAAGCCTACACTCCCAACATGAAAGCTGTGGACAAACATACACTACCACCACCGGAGTATCCACCTCTGCACCTTCCTTTGTCCCAGACACTCTATAGGCACCACCACCTCACGAATTCATCCAATCCATGGAGTTTCATGCCTTTCCCTATCTTATGATCTTATGCTTCTATTGCAACTAATGTATCTTTGTACATTGAGGGCAATATACATCTTCAGTGTAGGGGGAAACTTACTTTCAGTCATTGCATTCTCTTTGAAACCCTTGAAAATTTCTAAAACTAACATTTTGCATTGTTCTCAAATTTTTGAATTCTCAATTTCACTATCTACATTTTCTTCAATCTCCTATTAGGAATTAATTTTGATTGATTTATGATGTTTATTGATGTGTTGAGAATTAAGACATAGGTGCTTATGCTTTGATTATTCAAAATTTAAAACACTAGGGAATCAAGCATGATAAGTTGAAATTTTTGAGAATTTAAAGTTTTTCTAGGTTATTTTCCCTAATCTTAAGTGTTATCTTGATATTTGAAATTCGCAGGATTGACATCAAAAGCCATAATTCTGGTGAGATTTTTGAGCCTTTTGAGCATACATTCTTTCGTGCTCACTTTTATTGTTGCTTTGAGTGAGTCAATACTGATTTGTTATTCTAGAACTTGCTTCGATTATACATGTCAAGACCACATCATTGATTTGATATACTGAAATGATAAAGGCACCTAGGTTTAACCCACTTACTCTATAAAAAGCCTACCTCCATAAATTAACCCCTAGTGAACCTCATTGAGCCTAACAACCTATTCTTTAACTTACCTCTAATATTAACCCATAACCCATTTTTGTTGAATTCCATTCAATTATTTTGATCCCTATTTTTGTCGAGATTTGAGTTGAATTATTATTTAGCTTTATTCTCTTTTCCAGGTTGTAAAGTTGTAATTATTCAAATTATTGTAATTGATTTGATTTGATTAAAAAAATATGCATATACAGTTAATTCAGTTGTAATTTGTAATAGTTCAATAGTTTTTGCATATTTCTACAAGCTTCCAAACACAAAACAATGTCATCATAAGGCTTAGCTCTAGGAATATGTTCCAGTGATAGAGATTTTTCTAGCTAGATGATTTTTCAATTCAATATCGATTCTAACCCATTTCTTTTCAACTTGTGACAACACCCCTTACCATAGCCCCATTACAACCATTGAAAGACCTTTTGATCGATGTGTCATATCAATCTATAGTGGTGGAGATTTGATTTTCTTGCAAGCCTATGGTAATAACTTTTCAGGTCGACTAAAGAGTGCTTAATTCTTGAACCCTAAACACTTTAAGTGGATAGAGTGAATCTTTAGTGAGGATGTCAAATCTTGTTAATTTTGATTGAAAAGTGATTACTTAAGAGAAGGGAAGAAAACCTATGTTTTTGTGATAAAGTTCTCAACTTAGAGTGTTTAAATCTTTAATGTTCTTCGGGTTGAGTTTTCATTGTATGATTACTTGTGGATTAGTTTGAAACATTATTGATAAGGATTGTAAGTTGAGAAGAATGATTCTTAATTGTGAGTTGAGATTTTTCTTAAGGACAAGCAAAGGCTTAAGTGTGGGGGTATTTGATAAAAGATAAATTATACATGTTTTTACCTTATGCTTAGCCTAATTTCTGGATGAATTACCATTGAATTTGTGGAAATTGGTGTTCTTAATCCTTCTATTTCATGTTTTATGCCCAGGTGAGCTTAAAGAAGAGAAAAGAGTAAAGAACGGGGCAAAAAAGAACAAATTAGGCGCAATTCAATAAACAGCATGGCCCAGAGATTCACTACACGGCCATGCCACCTTGAGCTTGAACACGGCCCAACCACGATGAGCACAGCCAGACCACACGACTGTGCCACCATCAACAGGCCCAACCACGACCTGGGCCTTGATCCACACGGGCATGGCACATAGGCATGTCTCTGTCGTGAGGAAGTTCAATTTCACTCGAAAAAGGCTACTTAGGGGCTAAGAAAGACACTCCAAAGCTCTATATAAAGACCCTGGGGGCAACTACTAAGGAGACTTTTCCTCTCCTGAAAAGGATACTTTTCTCTCCTCAAAAGAGTACTTTTCTCCCTCGAAAAGGAGAATAGAAGCAAGGAATTACTCCAAGGGAAGCCGATTGATCCACTTCAAAAGCTGAATTCTGCCTCAAGACTAAAAATCTCCCTTCAAATTCCTACAGGGGTTTTTGGGTTCTTTATGTTTTGTTATTTTATTTCTTCTGAGATGTTTTCTTTTATAATTATGGACTAAATCCCCCAAATACTTGAGGGAGATGAAACCTAAGATAGATCTTGTTATTATTTTCTCTTGAATTATATGATAAATATTTGATTTGTTCTTAATTGTGTTTTTAACTCTTAAATTGATATTTTCGGGATATTGATTTAAGTCGAATTTGCTTATGTAGAGGAGCAAAAGTCGCTGCATAGGAGTAGATCCAACACAATTAAGCGGAGTTGATTGCAATCCTAGAGATAGGATGACAGAAATTTGCCAGATTAGGGTCAAACCTAATAAGGGAATCCATAGATCAAGTTAATGCAACACTAGGGGTTTTAATTAGAAAGAGATTTAAATTAATCAACCTAGGGTTAGTTGTTTTTAGTCTTGAGAGAGATATTAATATAAGTTAGGGATTTCTACAGATCAAGTCAAGTAAATAAATTGTCTAGTTTAAGAGTTGATAACAAGTGAAGTCTAGGTGGATTCTCCCTTAAGTATTGTCTAAATCAATTAGTTTTCCTAAGAGTTTTTTCCCAATTCACTTTTTATGTATTCTTAGTTTAGTTTTAGAATTAGTTTAGTTTCATAAAAATCGCTCTTTTTATTTCTAGGTTAAATAATAGAAAGAAAGTTAGTACTAGTACTTTTGGTTCCCTTGGGTACGATATCTCGGTCTTGCCACTAAGCTATACTACTGTTCGATAGGTGCACTTGCCTTAAATCATGATAATAGTTAGTTTCTGGTGTGATCATTTATTATAAATTTTATTACTTCATATCACGCATATCACCTTACTATGTGTAGGTAACATTATTAAAGGTTGAAATAAAAACACTAAAAAAAGTTGATCAAAGAAAATTAAACCTCACCGTTATAGCCTCACAATAAAAATAAATAAACAACTCTAAGAGAAAAAGAAAAGAAGTTAAGATTTTCTTGCTTGTAGCTTTTAAAGAGCAATTAAACTCAATAATATTCAAAAAGATGTGGAATCACTCTCTAACAAAGTTTACCTAAGGCTCTAAGAAGTCAAAGAAAAATTTGACTCCAAAGGAAGTAAGTTTTGTGGAGAAAGGAGAGGCAACTCTTTTTGTACCTATTAACATGAGAAGCAAAAATGTGTTAGAATGCGTAATAGAATAAGAAAAGGTAAAACAAAAGAAACCATAATGTTAGAATCAAAGAAAATAAAGTACCCAACTAAAAAAACCCGAAACAATAGAAAACAACTTGAATTTGTTTTTTGTAATAGGCCTATTTCGCCTGGGCCCATAAACCATACAAAAAAATAAAACCAATAAGTAAAAGTCCAAATTTATAAATTCCATAGTCCAAGCTCGTTTACAATGCTACAAACCGTTTGTACAATGGCCGAAATTTTAACTCAAACTTTAACACAAGATAAACCCAAACTTAACCAATTACAGGCCGGAATACAAAGGACCCAAAACCAAAATAAACTACCCAATTTACAAGGCCCAATGGCCCAATCTCAAAATAGGCCCAAATGGCCCAAGCAGATTGAAGCTTCTGTAAACCCTAAGTTTCCCCTTGCGCCGCAACTCCCATGAACAACCTCTTCCTCTATACAGCCACGCTCGCAACTCACACGGCCTTTGTACCTACAAAAAATGACAAGAATAACAACAATAACAACAATGTAGCAGGAAAAACAAAAAGAAAAGAAGATTTTTTATTTTGTATTTTGTATTTTTTTCATTTTGACAATAAAAAGCCTAATACAATCATTGTAAACAGATCTTACGGACCTTAATACAAAAATCAACGAAATATAAAAAAAGGATACAAAGAAATCAAAATAAAAAAGGTTGCGTTTATTTCTTTTTGATTTCTTTTGCTTCCGTAGGGTTTTCTTTTCGTAGGGTTTTCTTTTCGTTTGTTTTACTTTGAGTTTTCAAAAATAAAAGGGAAAAATGGGATTACCTTAGTCACTTGGTGTGGCTGTCGATGAAAGTCTGAGCACCTTGAAAATGTGGAGGTTCAGACGAGAGGCCGAAGGGTATCGAAATCCCTTTCGTTTTATGAATCTTTCCTCTTGTTCTCTAAAATAAATATAGGATTGAAGTTTTTTTTAGAGTTGAAAAAGGGGTCGAAAAAGTACCTTATTTTGGCTCATCCGGTTGCCACTATCGGTGAACGCACAATGGACCAGCGACGGGGTTAAGGCTGATCCTTTTTGCCTTAGCAGAAGAAATATGAAGCCCTTTCCCTTTTTTTTTTCTTATCATTCGGTTAAAATGATTTTTGAAAAAAATAATTTGGTTTTATAAATAAAAGAAACAACACCATTTTGCAAGGGCAGGATCCGTGCGTTGACCTGATCCGTAGGCCGGATGTGCGCGTTTTTGTTCTAAAAGGGGAATTTATGCATATGGTCCCTCCGTCTTTGTGGCGCCATTCGATTAAATCCTATTGCATTTTCTTTTTTTCTAATTTGACCATGAAATTTTTGCTATGTTTCATTCTGGCCCGTGTTAAAACGCAGTGTTTATGGGGGCGGGGATTAATTTCCTAATAAGTCCCTTATTCTTTGCACGCGTTTTACTTGGGCCCTCAATTCCCTTTTTATTTTTTTTTGATTCGGCCTACAATCTTATTTCAATTTCAAATCGATCCTAGGCCTATTTAACTTCATTTTCTTTTTTTTTCCTAAATTTCTTTGATTATTTTGTTACTCAATTATTTATTTGTTTAGTTTTTTTAAAAAGCAATCAAATAACTTATATTTTGTTTTCATTCCTTTCTTTTTTTTAAAAATTTTTTTTGTTCATTCCTTTTTTTATTTTACTTTTATTGTCAAGTATATTTCAAAATTTAAATTTATTTTTGTTTTTATTATTATTGTTGTTGTTGTCATTGTTGCTTATAATATTACTTCCATGTTTATTGTTCTTTATATTATCATTGGCCTCGTTATTATTAGTGTTTATACATGTTGATATATTGTTATGTATATGTTGTATCTTATTACATATATTGGGTTATTGCACTTCGAGCATATATTGCATCATTATTTTAGCCACATATAACCCCTTTTTACACATTAAATGATTTCTTTTTAAAATGCATATGTTTTTAAATATATTTCATCAACTTTCACCTAAGTCCATAAAAAAGAATTTTTTTAAAGAATGAGGCAATATTTCGCATTTTGGGAATTTGAGAAATCGTACTCTAACTCACGGGGTTGTCGATTTTCTTGTTAAACTCGAAATAGCTAAATAACCTTTCAAATTTTTAAACGCATGAATTTTAAAGAAATATCAAGGCAATATTCCATATTTAGATACTCGAGAAAGTCAAGCCCTAACTTACGGGGCTTCAGTTTTCTCATTGGATCTAAATAATAGAATATCCTCTCGAAAATCCAAATACATTTTTAAAATAAAACATCTAAAGGCAAGCTTATTTTTGGAAGTTCAAAGGTCGTGTCCTAACTTAGGGATGTGACATCTTGTGATTTCGAGACGATAAGGCCTTTAACACTCTTTTTAATCCATCCAAGTACATTTAAAAAAAAGGATCGTACTTTAAAATCTTTCAAAATTTCTGATTTTCGACATTAAGGTATTAATCAATCAATTGGGTACCAATTTTGGGTGTTACGAGGGTGCTAATCCTTCCTCGTATGTAACCGACTCCCGAACCCATTTTCTCAAATTTCGTAGGCCAAAATTGACATTTTAATAAATCAAAATGTTTTATTTAAACGATCAAATTTTACATGGTAACCCGATCACACCTCAATAAAAAAGGATCGGTGGCGACTCCATTTTCGTTTTAAAGGTCGACCCCATTTTCAAAAAAATGGTTTCGACAGCTTGGCGACTCCACTGGGGACCTCATAAGAGAGTCAAGCCACAAATTGGTTAATTTTTGTCTTTTTGTCAAAAATTGAAAATCTGTTTTAAATTTACAATCGCTCCATTGCATTTTATCCATCATTTCCATGGTTTTCATAATAAAATGCTTGCTCTGTTGGCTTAAAAATGTTGATGTGCCTTTGCATTTTGCATTACATAAGTCGATTGACTTTACCCCTTTTAAGTGGGAGTGAGAAACTATGCCTTCGTGAGGTTTTCACCTCTGCATGGGCTAGTGGATCGCTTCTGGGATACATCCGTACCTATGTCTTTATGAGATTTTCATCTCTGCCTGGCCATAGGGAAATCTATTCCCCTGAACTGAACTCGATCCATATGAGCCAATAATAGCTGAGGATCGAGGAATCTACCAGTTCAGGTACCTTTACTCTAGAATCGAGCTGCATATAGTGAGCCCTAATGGCCCACCCTAGGTAGAACTACGCCAAACACTAGCGGTCACCCAGATATGTGCTTGATAATTTTCTGTTTGCTTTGAGTTTTATTTTTTGTATATGATACTGACTTGTTGTGTTTTGTTTTGGCTATGATTGCATGTCATTTCATATTTAAAAGGTGTCAATTCACATTCGATTACTAAATTAGAGAGCTTGCCATGGAGAACGAATTTCTTGATAAAGTGGAGGATAATGCGACTATCCGTATATGGTCAGAGAAGACGCAATTAGAGAAAGGGGATAGTCTAGCTGAGGGTTACATGTCGGAATTGTGGGATTTCACTCATATTAGTCTGACACAAAATGATCTCTAGGAATTGAAAAAATTATGGGCCCATTGGGATGATGAGATCAAGTAACTGTTTTATTATAATTATGGTGATTTACCCTATCTACTCGACATCAAGGTGGAAAAGCACTTGTTTCAGGCCATGGCTTAGTATTAGAACCCTACCTACAGTTGTTTTACCTTCGGGAATGTGGATTTGGTGCCCATTTTGAAAGAATATACAGCCTTGCTTTGTTGTCCAAGGGTTCAAGTTGAAAAAGCCTATTCCAGGGCTATTAATGTCCTGACTTTACTGAAGAAGTTAATGAATATCACCGAAATGAGTGAGCAATGGGTCACGACACAAATCAAGCAAAAAGGAGAAAATAAATACATTCCTTGGAAAGTCTGTGAGATCTGATTTTGGCACACCCAGATACAAAGAAAAAGGTTGATGTTTTTGCTTTGAGTATTTATGGATTGATGGTCTTCCCTAAGACATTAGGGCACATAGATGAGATAGTCTCAGATCTCTTTGATCGACTTGATAAACGGGTCACACCTATTCCTGTAATCTTGGCTGAGACATTTAGATCTTTGAATGCATGCTGGAGAGCAGGTGAGGGGAGATTCGTAGGATGTGCGTAGTTTTTGTTAGCTTGGTTCCATAGTCATTTCTAGAAAGTGGACAAGGTTTCTTATCAGGTTTTATCTGAGGATTACTCCCCATTAAAGGAAGTAGTAGTTACACCAAGGAGGGACGATATATCGGAGGAAAAGTGGATAGCAATTCTCCAAAATCTCTAAGAAGAGGACTTCGAGTGGAGAGCTCATTAGACGGTTCCCAACGAGATTCTTTATCGGTGTGGGAATTTTGACTGGGTTCCTCTACTTAGGATTTGGGAAGCCATCGGATATGCTCCTTTGCTCGTACTGAGGTAATACAGATCAAGATAGTTCATACCAGCAACACGGCTAACTCAATGTGAGTTTTCGTACAAGGGTAACAACTATAAGAAAAAGGTTTGAGAGATTTCTAGCACTTAGAATTAGACATGCCGGATGAAACGATTGGCTATAGGTTCAATGACTACCCCAAAATACAATGGGTGGTGGAGTAAAAGGATCAATGATAATATCCCTGGGCTGAGCCTAGAAAATGCTCGATCGATGGAGGAGTACTTGCAAGTGGTCCTATCAGAGCTAGAAATTATAAAGAAAAATTTTGAAAAGAGGAATTTAGAGCTCAGAAAGAAGATAGAGTAACTGGAAGAGGAAAAAATGCATTTGAAATTAGATGTTGATTTTCAGAAGTTAGAGGTAGAGAAATTAAGAAAAGGAAAGAATAAGGCTGAGGAAAACTTGGATAGTTTAAAGATAGATTATAATAAGTTGCCTCTATCAATGAGAACCGCTGGATTAGGGAAAATGTCAAAGCAATGGTGACAAGAAATCCAGGAGGAAAAGACTAAAGCCGACCAATAGGAGAGAAAATTCCAATAGGCTCATGTATGGAAAGAGGCCCTAGAAAAGAGTTTGTCAGAAAGCCAAAGTGAAAAAAGTGAATTAAAGGCTAGAGTGGCAGAACTTGAAAAGTCACTTCATTAGTATAGAAGTTGTAACTCTATGATTGAGCTAAGGGCAAGTTTAAACAAGATTGAAGAAATGAAAAGAAAAATAGAAGAACTAGAGACTGCTTTACAAAACTGCGACCTCCGGGTTGAGCTCTTTGAAGCAAGTGAGGAGCATTGGAAGGAACAACTTCATCATTCTCAAGATCAAGTTAGAAACAAAGATTACATTATGGGTGAAGCCGTGGCTCAGATTCGGGAGGTAGCCGATCATTTACAAACTTTGGCAGTTCAGGCTGATGTGCTAAGCGTGAGATATGAGCTAGAATCAGATCGGAGTCAAGAGCTAGTTTTGCTACCTAAGAAAGTTAAAACTTTGAGCATGAGGGCAAAGCCATATTTGTAACACGTTTTATGTAAATGATTTTGTTTTCTAGTAAAGATTTCTAAATGGAATTGAATCAGAATCGATGCATTTTTTTTGCATTCATCTCACGAATTTGCATTACATTGCATTATATGCATTAAATTCCACAGAAAGACCCTAATTAATTAAAAGTTATTTCAGTTAATTTGGAAACTGACAAAAGCCTACCAACTAAGCATCATTACAGTACTAAAATAAAAGATATGGACCAAAGGTTGGAGAGATTAGAGCAAATGCAAGTACAAATGCAAGAGCAATTGACCAAAATTCAACAAGAGATGTGGGATCAAATGTTAGAATTCCAAAGGAATGTGATGGGCCGGTTAAGTCAGTTACTAGCTGGAGGGCTTGAAAAAAGGAAAGACCCAGTGGTCAACATTGGGGATGATAATGAAGACCTCATCTATCCCCTAGGTTTTACTCCAATAAGTGTCTAGACCCAAGCAGACGTGCATCTGCAAAGGGTATCCATCACTATCAGACCCTAACAATATCAGGCCGGTATATCGGCACCAACGAACTACTCGATAGGTTCAGGTTCCAATCTGAGGGGCAATCTAACCAATCCCATTGTCATTGATCTGGATGGTCTAGTAGAAACAAAGAAGGCAAGGGAGGAGTTCCCGAAAGAATGTGAAGATTGTTACAAACGAAAAAGGCGAGAGTGGAAAAGAAAATGAGGCAAATAATACGAGTATGTGTAACAAGGGCTATTCAAAGTCGATTACTGTAGGCTAGCCAAGGACGAAAACTACTAGCCATCAGGTCTCCTCAAGGTAAGAACCCAATCCAAGACCGAACTAAGAAAAACTCCAGTTCGCGCCCATCCCAATCACGTGTACGGAGTTGTACCAAATATTGTTTTATGCACTTGTTGTATCCCCTTTTTACCTAAAACCAACACAAACCCCATACCCCAAATGGTACGTGATCTCTCGTGATTGTGATGAAGTAATAAAATTTGATCGTACCTAAAAACTAACTAATATCACGATAAAAAGGCAAATGCACCTATCAAATAATAGTATAGTCAGTGGCAAGACCAGAATATCGAATCCAAGGAACTATGAGTACTAGTAATGACTTTCTTCCTATTATCTAGCCTAAAAATAAAAGAGGGTTTTGTTTGTAAATTAACTAATCTAAACTAAACTGAAAAGAAATGGTAAGGAGTAAAGAGAGAGATTGCTTTTGGGAAAACTGATTGATTAAGGCAATACCTAAAGAAGAATCCACCTAGACTTTACTTGTTATCTAACTCTGAACCAGATGATTTCTTCATTGATTTGATTCGTAGAGGCCCCTAAATTATGTTAATACCTCCGTCGAGGATAGGAACAACTAATCCTAGGTTGATTAACTGAAATCTCTTTCCAGTTAAAACCCTTAGTCTTGCATTAACTCGATTTATGGCTCCCCATATTATATTTGACTCTAATCCGGTAGGTTTTTGTCGTCCTATGTCTAGGATTGCGATCAACTCTGCTTAATTGTGTTGGATCTACTCCTATGCAGGGACTTTTGCTCCTCTACATAAGCACATTTGACTTAAATCAATATCCCGTAAATATCAATTTAAGAGTTAAAAACACAATTAAAAACAAATCAAATATTTATCACACAGCTCAGATAACAATAACAAGATCTGTCTAAGGTTTTATCCCCCTTAGATATTTGGGGTTTTAGTTCATAATTATAAAAGAAAACATCTCAGAAGAAATAAAATAACAAGACATAAGAAAACCCAAAACTCTTGAAAGGATTGAAGGGAGATCCTCTGTCTTGATGTAGATCCTAGCTTCTAAGATGGATCAATCGGCTTCCCTTCGAGTAATTTCCTGCCTTTAACTCCTCATCTTAATGGGAATAAAGCACACCCTTGTAGTTGTCTCCTAGGATCTTTATATAGAGTTTTGGAATGCCTTTCTTAGCCCCTAAGTAGCCTTTTCCGAGTGAAATTGAACTTCCTCACGACTGGGACACGCCCGTGTGCCACGCTTGTGTGCCACGCTCGTGTGGATCAACTACCAGGTCGTGCTCAATCCTGTTAAAGTGGCACGGCCATGTGACACGGCAGTGTGGCGAACCTCCAAGTCGTGTTGATTATTGAACTGGGCCTAATTTGGCCATTTTTGGCCTGTTTCTCGTTCTTTTTACTTCCCTATGCTCACCTAAGTATAAAACATGAAATAGAAGGATTAAGAGCACCAAATTCCATAAATTCAATGATAATTCGTTCAGAAATTAGGCTAAGCATGAGGTAAAAATATGTATAATTTATGGTTTAGCAGTACGACGTAAATGCCCAATGCGAATACCATGCGAGAATCACAGGGCATTCGATCGAGAACTGCACCGCTTTCAAAAAGATAATTGAAAGATTCACCAAAATTGATATTGTAAAATTTGATGATCCCTCTGGTGCAAAAAATCTGTTACCCAACCATTCAGATAAAGGGGTAAATATTGTGAGTTCCGTGATGGAAAGGGGCGTGAGATCCAAGAATGCATCGATTTTAGGATTCTAGCACAAGACTTGATGAATAATAAAGAACTTGAAGAGATCCAAGGCCTAGAAGGAATATTGGGGAATATGCCTTTACATACTTGGGAGTGTTTTGAACAATGGGACTGTTGATGATAAACTGTAAATTATACATATTTCTACATTTTAGCACATTTATGGATGAATTATCATTGAATTGGTGGAATTTGATGCTCCTAATCCTTTAATTTCATGTTTTATACTTAGGAGAGCATAGAAGAGTGAAAAGAACAAGAAACGGGCCGAAAATGGAGAAAATGGGCCAAAGCAAGGAAACAACACGGCCTGGAGTTCAGCACATGGGTAACCCACACGGCCGTGCCACTTTAATAGGCTTGAACACGGCCTAGGGCTCAACTCACACGGGCATGCCACACAGGCGTATCCCTATCATGATGAAATTCAATTTCACGCAGAAAAAAGCTACTTAGGGGCTAAGAAAAACATTCCAAACTCTATATAAAGACCTTAGGAGGCAACTACAAGGGAGAGAATTGTCTTCCCGCCAAGACGGAGAGCTAAAGGCAGGGAATTACTCAAAGGAAAGCCAATTGATCCATCTTAGAAGCCAGGATTTATATCAAGATAGAGGATCTCCCTTCAATCCTTTCAGGAGTTTTGGGTTTTCTTATGTTTTGTTATTTTCTTTATTCTGAGATGTTTCTTTTTATAAATATGAACTAAACCCCCAAATACCTGAGGGGGATGAAACTTAAGATGAATCTTGTTATTGTTATTTGAACTATATGATAAATATTCGATTTGTTCTTAATTGTGTTTTTAATTCTCGAATTGATATTTTCGGGATATTAATTTAAGTCGAATGTCTTAGGCAGAAGAGCAAAAGTCCCTGTTTAAGAGTAGATCCAACACAATTAAGTGGAGTTGATAGCAATCCTAGACATAGGACGACGAAAATCTACAGGATTAGAGTCAAATCTAATTTGGGGATCCATAGATCGAGTTAGTGCAAGACTAGGGGTTTTAATTAGAAAGAGATTTCAATTAATCAACCTAGGATTAGTTGTTCTTATTCTCGACGGAGATATCAACATAATTTAGGCATCTCTACGGATCAAGTCGAATGAAGAAATTGTCTAGTTTAGAGTTAGATAACAAGTGAAGTCTAGGTGGATTCTTCCTTAGGTATTGTCTTTGTCATTCAATTTTCCCAAAGCAATTTCCCAATTTACTCTTTGTCGCATCCTTAGTTTAGTTTAGAGTTAATTAGTTTACATAAACCCCCTCTTTATTTTTAGGCTAGATAATAGGAAGAAAGTCATTACTAGTACTTTTAGTTCCTTGGATTCGATATTCTAGACTTGCCACTAACTATACTACTATTCGATAGGTGCGCTTGCTTTTTATCGTGATAATAGTTAGTTTCTTGGTACGATCAATTTTATTACTTCATCACATCACGATCAAGTTTTTGGCGCCATTGCCGGGGAACTGAAATATTAGGAACACTCTATTTCTATTACTTTAGCCATTACTACTTTTATTTATTTTTACTTTTTATATTAGGTTTTATTTACTAAATTTCTTTTTCACTGGCAAGTATCTCTAGTTTATGACTAGAAGAAACCCTTCAGGACCTTTGCTTTTTGACGACGACTTAGAAGCCACAGTTTGCAGAAATCGCAGAGATATAAGAAGAAGCCTATGATACCCAGAACAAGGACAAGAAGAAGAACCCGAATCTACTGATGAGATGGAGGCAAATCAAGATAATCAGCTACCTCCTGTAGCAGCCGTAAATCCTATCGAGCAAAATCCTGTTCCTCATACTATGTATGATTATGCTAAACCTAATTTGGCTGGTACTAAATCTAGTATTGTTAGGCCTACTATTACTGCAAATAATTTTGAACTGAAGCCTAACATTATTCAAATGATACAATAGTTTGTTCAATTTGATGGTTTGTAGGATGAAGATCCTAATGCTCGTTTAGCCAACTTTTTGGAATTCTGCGACACATTTAAAATAAATGGCATTTCTGATGATGCCATTTGTCTTCGGTTATTCCCATTTTCCTTGAGGAATAAAGCTAAAAAGTGGTTAAATTCTTTACCACGATGGTCTATCACTACATGGGAACAAATGACTGAAAATTTTTACTCAAATAATTTCCACCAGCTAGAATGGAAAAATTGAGGAATGATATCTCTTCTTTTGTGCAGATGGATTTAGAAACACTTTATGATACTTGGGGGAGATATAAGGACTTATTGAAAAGGTGCCCTCACTATGGGTTACCCCTGTGGTTACAAGTTCAAACTTTTCACAATGGTTTGAACCCTTCAATGAGACAAATGATCGATGCAGCCGCTAGTGGAACAATCAATAACAAAACACCAGAAGCAGCTTACGAGTTTATAGAGGAGATGTCACTGAATAACTATTAGGGGTAAGTCATGAGAACAAAGCCGCAAAAAGTTGCCGGGGTTTTTAATGTTGATGCGGTCACCATGCTTTCTAATCAGGTAGAACTCTTAAATAAAAAGATTGACAGTTTAGTTGGTTTTATTCAGGTGCACCCAGTGTTGCAATGTGACTCAATCCAAGGAAACATGAGCAATTCTGAGTACCCCACTTATGGATATGGCATGGAAAACGAGCAAGCCAACTATATGGGTAATAATCCTAGATCTCAAAATAACCCTTATAGTAACACTTACAATACAGGTTGGAGGAATGACCCTAATTTCTCCTAGGGAGGACAAGGTAACCAAGGAAATCAGAGACCACCACCTCCTCTGGGATTTCAGCAACCACCCTACCAGTAAGAGAAAAAGTCAAACCTTAAGGAGATGCTCACGAAATTCATCTCCATGTTAGAAACCCATTTCCAGAACACCGAGACGACATTTAAGAACCAGCAAGCATCCATTCAAGGACTCAAAACTCAAATAGGCTAGCTCGCTAAGCTAATTTCTAAAAGACCACAAGGTGGGTTACCAAGCAACACTAAGACTAGCCCTAAGGAGCAACTCCATGCCACCGACACGATTGATGAAGAAGGGTTAGCTAAAACCAAATCAAAGCCAAGTAAGGAGATTATGGTAAGTAGAGGTAAGGATGAGGTAAGTCACAAAGAACCAGTTGTCAAAGAATATAAACCTCGTGTCCCATATACTAATGCGATAAGGAAAGACCGCACAGTTGAACAATTTGGTAAATTTCTTAAACTTTTAAAGAAATTACATATTAACTTACCGTTTATTGAAGCTCTTTCGCAGATGCCAAACGCTGTTAAGTTTTTAAGAGAGCTTCTAACGAACAAACAAAACCTAGATGAGTCATCTCATGTGGAACTGAATGTAGTTTGCTCAGCTATTTTGTAGAATAAGCTACCCAACAAACTAAAAGATCCAGGGAGTTTTACAATTCCTTGTTTACTTGGTAGCTTAGATGTTAAAAATGCTTTAGCCGATTTAGGAGCAAGTATTAATGTAATGTCTTATAAATTGTTTAAACAATCAAGTCTTGGGAAACCTAAACAAACTAGGATGAGCATTCAATTAGCTGATAAAACCATTAGATTTCCTAGGGGTATAATCGAAGATGTGCTTGTCAAAATTGATAAATTTATATTCCTAGTCGACTTTGTTATTCTAGACATAGATGAGGATAGCAATGTACCCTTAATTCTAGAGCCACTCTTTTTAGCAACTGCTAGAACCATAATTGATGTAGGCACAGGCGAGCTCACACTTCGTCTAGGTGATGAAAAAATTACTTTGCAGGCTCGTAACTCTAATAAGGTTGTCAATGATAAAGATATTATTACGAGTCCTTGTAATAAGAATCATCTCACCATCCAACCTTCTTTGTAGGTTACCCTTCACATAAGTGCGACCGAACTACAGACGAGTCCATCCAAGGGAAACACCCATGAAAAACGAATGCTACAGATTGCAGAACTGGACGAGTGGCTGCACTACCCCCAAGAGAAACCCAAAATATGCCACATCAAACCGAAGCATCACCATGATGACCCTAAGGTAAAAACGAATCAATTTAAGGTAGGGGATAATGTATACTTAGAGGAGAAAGATCCTTGAATTTTGAACTCAAAAGTTCATACAGGTGACATCCCTCCCTTCACGATAATGAAAATTTTCCCCTATGGTACAGTCGAGATAACACATAAGATATTTGGCACTTCCAAGGTAAATTATACTCGACTCAAACCTTATTTTGATAGTGAGACTGATAGCAAGAGAGAGGAGTTTGAACTCTCAAACCACCGTGACCGTGCAAGCTTGGAAGAAGTCAAGCTTAGACTATAAACATGTAACACCCCAAACTCGACCAAGACGTTATGGCCAGATCTGGTGAGTCACATAGACAGTTAATTACACCTCGTTCTTCATTTCATAATTTTAGGTTGACTTAGCAAAACCATTTCATGCGTTTTGAGAAAATAGAAGGTTATTTAATTTATAAAAATCCTTTCCACTATCAGTTTGGAGTTTACTTTTTGAAAGATCTTGATAGCGAGTCTTTCTCATTAAATTATCCATTTGTCACGAATAGAACGTTTTGAAAATGTTTGTTAATTTGAAATAAAAACCCGCACAGCCTTAGCCTATCATTTTTAAACAAGTAATAATAAATAAATAAAACCGAAATAAAAATACATACTGATTAACGGGCGACCTTATTACAGTTTAGAAAACCCAAAAATTAGTGAATACTAAAATAAAGAAAACTTAAGAGATTGTAAAACCAAAAAATAGTTCACGTGGCCACTCTGAATCCCTTGTAGCTCCAAGTCCTCTAAGGTTGGAGTTCACCCGCATGGATGGAAAGAAAGGGGGTGAGTTTGTGAAAACTCAGTGTGTAAGCTCACCCAACTAGAATCAAGATCAGTTCAAGCTCAAACTGGCCTAAGCCCTATTTAGATACAGTGATAACTGGGCCTTAGCCAAGCCCAATCCAGCCCTACACACCACCCGTACCAGCCCTACACACCATGTGGGGAATAACTCAACCCACCCAGCCCTACACACCACAGTCACAGCATAGCTGCTTAATCAGATATTGTGGCCAAGCCACCAGAAAAGTAATACGAGGCACAGCTTCTAACAGAATATGTGGCATTGCCACTTTAGCACTTCATCCATCATAATAACCCAATCCCATGCAATAGAATATATTATGATATGGCATACAGAGTATCAGAAATATTAGCATGCAAATCAGTCAACTTAACCCTAGGGGTAAAATAGTCTTTTAGCATCTAGGGGTAAAACAGTAATTTTCACCCTTAAGGGGTATTTCAGTAAATTTACCAGATTCTAGGGTTTCATAGTCAGTATTGTCTACTAACAGACCTATTGTCGTCCAAGTAACTTAATTAGCCCATTTTATTATTAACGAGTCATTAGGCACTAAAACCCCTAATGGACCCGACGGTGCCCACAAGCTATTGTGGCCCATTAAGTCTAGATTTTTCACTCGATTTAGCAGATTTAGCTACCAGACTACCAGAGTATACTTACCTCTCGATTTCACCAATATGGGCTCGTAAGCCCATTAGGCCCAATTTCGGCCCTTTGAGGCCCAAAACCACCAACGTGCATGAAAACACACACACAACAGTCTTACCGCTTGCGATTACCAACTTACTGTTTCAAACCGATCCACGAGCATTCGCACGCTCTCAAGCCCTTGAAATGCTAGAATTTTAGCATTTTGACTTTTTGGCTTTTGCCTATCTAGTCTACTAGAGGGTGTCGATTACACACCTGTCTGTGACATATATGCTGAGATCCCTCGAACACTTAACCTACAATTGTTTTAACCATATTGTCAACTAAAATCCAATTGAATAATTGTTAACAACCTAACCTACCTATTCGACCATAATAGAGCATCACTAACACTTACCTTTGTCGATTCTAACCACTAGATCACCAGATCTACATTGCTTCAATGGCCTTAGCCTCCACTGCTCCTCGTTAGACCACCTCTTTACCACACTAGAACACAAGAGAACCAAAAGAAAAGGCTAACATACATCTTTGTCAAAATCAACAGCCATCCTGAAGAGTTAGGGGTTTTCGGCTTTTCTTGAATCACAAGGTTACGAACGAAGGGGCTTCGAATACTTACCACCATTTTATTTTTCCAAAGAAGAGTCCCCAAACACCAGCCTAGTCCATATCTATTGTAGATCTAATCAAAACGCGAGAAGAAGATAGATCTAAGTGATCTAAAGATTTAGTTTCCAAAATCACTATAGAGTATGGAGGTTTTGGCTTTTGCAGAAACGAGAAGAAGAATAGAAGTCTATGAAACAGAGAGGAGATGGCCGACAGAGGGATGAGAGAGTTGAGAGTTTCAACTTTTGAAAAGATAGAGTTGAAGAGACTAAGAGATTCGGCCAATAAAGAAGAACCGGCTAGCAAGACAATTCAGGTTTCGGCTTTTGAGAACAATCAGATAGTTAAGTTTTGAGAAAAGGGTTACTTCAATTGGTGGAGAAAAGAAGAAGAAAAAAAGAGTGGAAAGAAGAGAAAAGAGAGAAGGTGACAGATTCGACTTGAAAGAGAAGGGAAGAAAAGAGAAGAGTCTGGTTCTCTGCACAAATCGGCACAAAAGAGAATATGTTTTGCATTTTCGGCTTTTTGAACTAAAGAGAGGAGAAAAAGAAAAAGCAGAGAGCCCTAAGAAGTACTATACTAATTTGGCAAAAAAGAATTGCCAAATCTTGAAGACTAACCACTAAAGAAATCGACACATACACCCAAAATGTCGAAAATGAAGTCTCTTCACAACCCCAGCCGAACATGCACTCCTAAACTCTACTTTCGGGCAACCCAAGCTTCCTCTTTCAAAATCCCTAAATTTTCTCCCCTTATCACTCCTTGATCCAATCCCCTGAGCATTTCAAACTTCTTCCTTCAATATTTCACTTGAAATCCACCACTTACCATGCACAAGCACAAAAATAACAACACCTTGCTTACCACGGGATTTGAACCTTAGCTCTTTCACAGCTTCCACATACCACCCCTCATGTTCTAGGTGGCGCCATCTTGCCACTTTAACACAAGCTTTCTTGTGTCTTAATTTCCCAATTTTTATTTAAAAGCCTACTTAACCAATGCCCCTTCTCCTTTAAGTCTAAAATTCAAAAATTCTCTCAGGCTTTAACTTAAACTTAGGCCTTCCAAAGGCCCACTAAACATTTTTAATACAGAATTTAACACATCCAGACAAGCAAATAATAAATTCAAGCAAAAACTCAAAAACCCGAAAATTAGGGCGTTACAACTCAACCCCCTTAAAGAAATTTCGGCCTCGAAATTTTACCTGGTCCAAACAGGTGAGGGTATTGTTGATGAATCGCCTCTTCTGGTTCCCACGTAGCGTCTTCCCTGCCATGATTGCGCCAAAGCACTTTCGCCAAAGGAATTGACTTCTTTCTTATTACCTTGACATCACGGTCCAAAATTTGCACAGGTTCTTCCTCAAAAGTCAAGTCAGCTTCCACTTCAATCTCTTCTATCAGTACAACATGAGAAAGATCAGATCGATACCGCCTTAACATGGAGACATGAAAGGCATCATGAATCCTATCCAACTCCGAAGGTAGTTCCAGTTGGTAAGCTATCGGACCTACCCGTTTAAGAACTCAATAAGGCCCGATAAACTGTGGACTCAACTTGCCCTTCTTTCCAAACCTTAATATCTTCTTGCAAGGCGAGACCTTTAGGAAAACCATGTCCCCCACTGAGTATTCAATTTCCTTACGCTTCAAGTCAGCATAAGATTTTTGCCTATCAGATGCTTCCTTCAACTGATCCCTGATTAGCTTAACCTTGTCTTCTATATTTGCCCCCAACTCTAGCCCAAGAACAGGATGTTTTCCCAACTCTGTCCAACAAGTAGGCATACAAAACCTTCGACATACAGTGCCTCATATGGTGCCATTCGAATACTCGCCTGATAACAATTGTTGTAAGCAAATTCTGCTAACGGCAAGTAATCTTCCCAACTACCTCAGAAGTCGATAACACATCCTCTGAACATGTCCTCTAGAACTTGAATCACCCTTTCCAACTATCCATCTGTCTAGGGGAGAAAAGCAGTGCTGAAATCTAACTGTGTACCCAATGCCTCACGCAACTTTTGTAAGAATCGAGATGTAAACCTAGGATCCCGATCAGAAATAATCAAAACTGGCACCCCATGAAGTTGCACTATCTCTGCCACATACAACTTCGATGACTTTTGAAGTGAGTAATCAGTTCAGACAGGTATGAAATAAGCAGATTTAGTTAACCTATCCACAATCACCCAAACTGAATCTTTCTTGGTAGGCGTCAAGGGTAGCTGATAATCGATAAATTATACATATTTTTACTCCATGCTTAGGCCTACTTCTGGATGAATTAACCATTTATTTGTGTAAATTGATGCTCTTAAACCTTTAATTTCATGTTTTATACTCAAGTGAGCTTAGGGAAGAGAAATGAGCAAGGAACGGGCCAAAAACGGGGAAATTAGGCCCAATTCAATAATCAACACTGCCTAGGAGTTCGCCACATGGGCATGTCACACGGTCGTGCCACCTTAAAGCTTGAACACGGCCCAACCCCGACTCACACGGCCAGACCACACGGCAGTGCCACATCAACAAGCCTGAACATGGCCCATTGTCGAAGTCACACGGGCGTGGCACACGGGCGTGTCCCTATCGTGAGGTAGTTCAATTTCACTCAAAAAAGGCTACTTAGGGGCTAAGAAAGACATTACAAAACTCTACATAAAGACCCTAGGAGGCAACTACAAAGGGGTGCTCTTTTTCCCGCCAGGACATAGAGTAGAAGCAATGAATTACTCCAAAGAAAGCCGATTAATCCATCTCAGAAGCTGAATTCTCCCTCAAGACTGAAAATCTCCTTTCAAATTCCTCCAGGGGTTTTATGGGTCTTTATGTTTTGTTATCATTATTCTTTTGAGATGTTTTCTTTTATTATGAACTGAATCCCTCAAATACTTAAAGGGGATGAAACCTAAGACAGATCTTGTTATTACTTTCTCTTGAATTATATGATAAATACTTGATTTGTTCTTATTTATGTGTTATTAATTCTTACTTTAATATTCCAGGATATTGATTCAAGTATTGATGTGGTTATTCAGAGGAGCAAAAGTCCCTGTCTAAGAGTAGATCTAGCATAATTAATAGGAGTTGACTGCACCCCTAGACATAGGGCGACATAAATCTGCCGGATTAGGGTCAAACCTAATAAGGGAATCCATAGATCGGGTTAATGCAACACTAGGGGTTTTAACTAGAAAGAGATTTCAATTAATCAACCTAAGGTTAGTTGTTCTTAGTCTCGAGAGAGATATTAACATAAGTTAGGGATTCCCACGGATCAAGTCAAGTGAATAAATCGTCTAGTTCAAGAGTTGATAACAAGTGAAGTCTAGGTGGATTCTCCCTTGAGTATTGTCCAAATCAATCAGTTTTCCTAAGAGTTTTCCCCAATTCACTTTTTGTGCATTCTTAGCTTAGTTTAATAATTAATTTAGTTTAATAAAAATCCCCTTTTATTCCTAGGTTAAAAAATAGAAAGAAAGTTAGTACTAGTACTTTTGGTTCCTTTGGGTTCGATATCTCGGTCTTGCCATTAAGCTATACTACTGTTCGATAGGTGCGCTTGCCTTAATTCGTGATAATAGTTAGTTTTGGGTACGATCATATTTTATAAATTTTATTACTTCATATCACGCATATCAAGTTTTTGGCCCCGTTGCCAGGGAACTAAGATATTAGGAACACTTGATTTCTATTACTTTAGCCATTATTATTTTTATTTATTTTCAACCGTTATTTTTATTTGTTTTATTTATTTATTTTAATTTTCTTTGCCTTTTCCCTTCCAGGTATCTCTAGTTTATGACTAGAAGAAATCCGGGAGGACCACTGCTTTTTGACGATGATTTAGAAGTGATAGTTCGTCGAACTCGCCGAGAAATAAGAAGAAGATTGCAATACCCAGAACAAGGACAAGAAGAAGAGCCAGAACCTACTGAAGAGATGGAAGCCAATCAGTATAATTAGCTACCTCCTGTAGTAGCCACAAATCCTGTTGAGCAAAATCCTGCTCCGCGTACTATGTATGATTATGCTAGACTAGGCTCTGAATCTAGCATTGTTAGGCCTACTATTGCTGCAAATAATTTTAAACTAAAACCTAACACTATTCAAATGATACAGTAATTTGTTCAGTTTGATGGTTTGCAGGATAAGGATCCTAACTTGCATCTAGCTAACTTTTTGGAAGTATGCGATACCTTCAAAATAAATGGCGTTTCTGATGATGCCATTCGTCTTAGGCTATTCCCATTCTCCTTAAGAAACAAGGCTAAACAGTGGTTAAATTCTTTACCATGAGGTTCCATCACTACATGGGAACAAATGACTGAGAAGTTTTTACTTAAGTATTTTCCTCTGGCTAAAACAACTAAATTGAGGAATGATATTTCTTCTTTTGTGCAGATGGATTTAGAAATACTTTACGATGCTTGGGAGAGATACAAAGATCTCTTAGAAGGTGCCCTCACCATGGGTTACCTCTGTGGCTACAAGTTCAAACTTTCCACAACGGCTTGAATCCTTCGACAAGGCAAATGATCGACGCAGCCGCCGGTGGAACAATCAACAACAAAACACCCCAAGTAATTTACGAGTTTATAGAAGAGATCACTGAATAACTATCAGTGGCAAGTCATGCGAATAAAGGCACAGAAAGCTGTAAGAGTTTTTAATATTGATGACGTAACCATGCTTTCTAATTAGGTAGAACATTTAAATAAAAAGATTGATAATTTTGTTGGTTCTACGCAGGCACACCCAGTAATGCAATGCGACGCAATTCAAGGGAACAGTTACAATCTCAATTACTCCTATGGACATGGCATGGAAACCGAGTAAGCCAGCTATATAGGTAACAATTCTAGATCTCAAAATAACCCCTATAGTAACACGTACAATGCAGATTGGAGAAATCACCCTAACCTCTTATGGGGAGGACAAAGCAACCAAGGAAATCAAAGACAACCACCTTCTCTGGGATTCCAACAACCACCATTCCAATAAGAGAAAAAGCCGAACCTTGAAGAGATGCTCACAAAATTTATTACCGCATCAGAAACCCGTTTTCAAAACAACGAAACGGCACTGAAGAACCAACAAGCATCCATTCAAGGACTCGCAACTCAAATAGGCCAGTCGCCAAGCTAATTTCTGAAAGACCGCCAGATGGGTTACCAAGCAACATTGAGACTAACCCTAAGGAGCAACTCAACGCTGTGGATACAATAGATAAGGAAGAGCTAACCAAAACCAACTCAGTGTCATGTAAGGGGACTGTGGTAAGTAAAGGTAAGGATGAGGTAAATTCCGAAGATGTAACTATCAATAAGTATAAACCTCGTATCCCATACCCAAATGCGTTAAAGAAAGACCGCATAGATGAGCAATTCGGTAAGTTTCTTAAACTCTTAAAGAAATTACATATCAACTTACCACTTATTGAAGCTCTTTCGCAGATGCCAAATACTGTTAAGTTTTTAAGAGAGCTATTAACAAACAAGCAGAAGCTAGATGAGAAATCTCATGTGGAGCTGAATGCAGTATGCTCAGCCATTTTACAGAATAAGCTAACCAAAAAACTAAAAGATCCAGTGAGTTTTACTATTCCTTGTTTACTTGGTAGTTTAGACGCCAAAAATGCTTTCGCTAATTTAGGGGCTAGTATAAATGTCATGCCATTTAAATTGTTTAAACAACTAGGTCTTAGAAAACCTAAACAAACTAAGATGAGCATTCAATTGCTGATAAGACCATTAGATTTTCAAAGGGAATAATTGAAGATGTGCTTGTCAAAATTGATAAATTTATATTCCCAGTTGACTTTGTTGTTTTAGACATTGATGAGGATAGCAATGTACCCTTAATTCTAGGGCGTCCCTTTTTAGCAACTGCCAGAACCATAATTAATGTAGGAATAGGCAAGCTTACACTACGTGTAGGTGATGACAAAGCCACTGTACAAGCCTGAAACCCGATTAAAATTGCTGATGATAAACATACTGTCTTGAATCCTTGTAAAAACACTAATCTCACCACCCAACCTTCTATGCAGAATGCACTCCATATAAAAGCGACCTAACCACAGGCAAATCCATCCAAGGGAGACATACATGAAAAGCAAATGCTTCAGATTGAGGAACTAGACGAGTGGCTGAACTATCAAGAAAAGCCAAAAATATGCCACACCAACCCAGAGCATCATCAAGACGACCCTCAGGAAAAAAAAAATCAAATCAAGGTAGGGGATAAGGTAATCTTAGGGGGAGACGATCCTCGAATCTTGAATTCAAAAGAACATACAAGTGACACACCTTACTTTACGGTAATGAAAACTTTTCCCTATGGTACAGTCGAGATAAAACATGAGTCACTCGGCACTTTCAAGGTAAATAACACTCGACTCAAATCTTACGTTGATAATGAAATTGAAAGCAGGATAGAAGAGTATCAACTCTTCAAGCCATCGTGACCAACCAAGCTTGAGAAAAGTCGAGCTTAGACTATAAACAAGTGCTTTTCGGGAGGCAACCCGAGCACTAACTTAGTAAATTCTTTTGTTTTAGGCTTTCTAATACATCAACTAACCCTTTTGAATGTAGGTTTTTCGAGCCACACGATCATGCCCACGAGCGTGCCATAGACGTGTGACATTATGAATAGAGACACGGGCTACGACACCACTCCCCGGTCGTGCGATGCGGTCATGGTCAAGCCTGACAAATTGAAACGGGCATACGACAAGCCCGTGTCACACAACCGTGGCCAATCCTGTTAAAGCAACACGGGCATGCAACACGCCTGTGTCCCAAGGCCGTGGTCGAATTTGACATTTCAGATACGGTTGTGTGACCATCTATACGGCCGTGAGAGAAGCGAACATTGAAGGACACGGCCGTCCGACACAGCCATGTGCCCCAACACACCCTAGAAACACGGGCGTGTGTCTCAAACCAGGCCCCTAAAATCCCCAAAATTTGAACCACACGGGCTAAACCCGGTCACACAGGCATGTGCCATGCCCGTGTGACCCAAAATCCTATATAAACTCCCACTATTCATCTTTTTCTCCACTAAAACCCTAAAATTTCCTCTACCAAAAACCCATACCAGCCCTCATAAGCGCCGCCGACAGCCTCAATAACACCTCCACGCCCGTGCAACCCTCGTTACGATTGTGCTCTATCCCCATTACCACCCATTCGGTTCCCCTTTCTTACTTTTTCTCTTAATTTTTAATATCTTTTATCTATTTATCTGTTAATACTCTCATTCATTTAGTTATCTGCATTATTATTTGCATGATTTTCATTTATTTAGCATGATTAATCTAGAAACTTCATTGTGTCACTTTGAATCATTCCTTGGCTGCCATTTTTACCTATCACATACAATAGGCTTTAGGTATACATTGATTATAAAAACCATCAAAAACAAGCCATTGTTTTCCTGCTAGAAGTCCTGTGCTTAGGATGAATCAAATTTGGTATTTAGGTTAGTGAAATTACTATTCGCATGCATTACTTAGTATAATTTGCCACTGAGCTTATGAACTTATGATTGTTTTATACTCCTATATTTTTTTATTTAGGAATGATATCTACAAACCTTATTATTTTTCCTTTTTGTTTTTAAGAATCATGTCATCATCACGTGGGAAGAAATCTGCCGTCCCTACTTCTAAAAAACGAAAGGGACCCGGAGGTTCCTCTTCTAGACCCTCCGTTGAAATCTGACACCCCTTTCTCCAATTCCTGCAGAACTCTCAAGAAGAACTATTTCAGATATTACGGGCCCCTCAGAGTAGAAAGAAGTATTGATTGGGCCGCCCTAGAGCAAGTCCAATTAGTAGATGAGATTCGAGCCTTGTTGATAACGGACCTGTGGTAACAGTTCTTTCAAATCGTGGAGCCCACCTATCTTGAACTCACCCTCGAGTTCTACTCCACGTTCTATTTCTAGACGGTGATGAGCTGACACGACGATCCAGGGATGATACAATTCCATCTAGGAGGCCTCATTCGTCAACTTAGTGTACCGGAGGTCGGTACAACACTCGTCCTGTACACTGAGCAGTTTTTAGAGGAGGAGAACCTTTCCGAGCTCCATCGACACATCCACTTCTCACCCTCAAAGTGTTGCAGGGCTTAGTCCCAGTCTCAGCCACATACGACCCCAGTCACTCCAAAGCGACAGTTCTCGCCTCATCTCTGAGGTACCTTCACACCTTACTCAAGCATGCATTGACAGGCAGACGCGAGAGCATCGGCGTCGTCAACACCCACGACTCCTAATTTTTATGGACCACGGCGCACGCACATGTGATCGATCTCGCCTACTTTATTGCCCATGCCATCCAACACCAGACGGAGCGACACTGTAGGGGCGTAATCTCTATGGGCCCATACATCACGCGATTGGCCCGCTACTTCAACCTACTCAACACCGCAGCTCAAACATCCACCTACACTCTAGTTGGCCACATGTCCCCATAGGGCATCCAAACTATGCTACATATGAGGATGATTCAGCGACAACACGGGACTGATTCTCTACAGTATCAAATACTTCGGGATGCCGAGTAGGAGGACCCCGAGGACATTACTGATGATGTCCCATCGCAGGAGGAGGCACCGACTGAACCACCACCCCCTCACCGCCCAGTTCATGCGGCAGCTTCATATGCTGACATATTTGAGCGCCTCGTACAATTTGAGCAGTAGTGCTTTCAACGCTTCGATAATATCGACGCTACTCTTCAGCAGATATGCCAGCATCTACACATCGCACCACCATCCCCACCTCACGGACCATCTGAGGATTAGAACTTTCTATTTCTCTTATCTTTATTTTTATTTTTATTCTTGATCTTTATTTTTACCTTCTCTTGCATTTTATGTTTCTTTAGAATTTTTAGATTTTTCTTTATCTTTACTTCGATCTTTATGCTTATTGAATATTTCAATTTAGTTTTCAATTTTATCATTTTATCGGCCATTTCCTAACGAGTAATTATTCCAATCTTCAAATATCTAAAATCTCTTAACTGTTATTATAGTTTCAAAGGAGCTTTACAGCTCAAATCCAAATCATACTCTTCCGGTAGAACAGTTGTGGACAACAACCACTACCACCACTGGAGTATCTACCTCCACACCTTCCTTTGTCCCAGACACTCTATAGCCACCACCACTTCAAGGAATCCATCCAATTCAGGGAGTTTTCACTTCCCCCTATCTTATGATATTATGCTTCTATTGCTACTAATGTATCTTTGTACATTGAGGGCAATGTACATCTTAAGTGTGGGAGGGGAACCTACTTTTAGTCATTGCATTCTTTTCAAACCCCTGAAAAATTTTTACAACTAATATTTTGTATTATTCTCAAAATTTCGAATTCTCACTTTCACTCTCTGCATTAGTCTCAATCTCTTATTAGGAATTAATTCTGATTGATTTATGATTTTCATTGATATGTTGAGAATTAAGACATAGGTACTTATGCTTTGATTAGTCAAACTTTAAGACATTAGGGAATCAATCATGATAAGTTGAAAATTTTTAGAATTTAAATTTTTTCTAGGCTATTTCCCTAATTTTAAGTGTTATCTTGAGATTTGAAATTCGCAAGATTGACATCAAAAAGCCATAATTCTGATCAGATTTTTGAGCCTTTTGAGCATACATCCTTTCATGCTCACTTTTATTGTTGCTTTGAATGAGTCAATACTGATTTGTTATTCTAGAACTTGCTTCGATTATACATGTCGATACCACATCATTGATTTGATATACCAAAATGATAAAGGCACCTAGGTTTAACCCACTTACTCCATAAAAGCCTACCTCCATAAATTTTCCTCTAGTGAACCCCATTGAGCCTAACAACCCATTCATTTGACTTGCCCCTTAAAATTAACCAAAAACCCATTATTGTTGAAATCCCCCTAATTATTTTGATCCCTATTTTGTCGAGATTGGAATGAATTATTATCTAGCTTTATTCTTTTTCTGTTTGATTTGTAAAGCCCATAAATATTGATTTGTTCTTAAAAAAAAAACGTATGCATACCTCAGTTGTAATTTAATATTTTTTGCATATTTCCATTTTTGAGCTGCTGTTATTGGACAACATTATCCAAAAGAAAAGCTTTACATTAGAAATATGTTCAAGTGATAGAGATTTTTCTAGTTAGACGATTTTTCAATTCAATCTCGATTCTAATCCTCTTTTCAGCCTGTGACAAAATCCCTAACCAAAGCCCTATTACAACCATGTGAAAGATCTTTTGATCAATGTGTCATATCAATCTATAGTGGTGGAGATTTGATTTTCTTGCAAGCCTACGGTAATAACTTCTCAGATTGACTAAAGAGTGCTTAATTTTTGAACCCTAAACACTTTGAGTGGATAGAGTGAATCTTTAGTAAGGATGTCAAATCTTGTTGATTTTGGTTGAAAGGTAATTACTTAGGAGAAGGGAGAAAACCTATGTTTCTGTGATACAGTTCTCAACTTAAAGTGTTTGAAACTTTAATGTTCTCCTGGTTGAATTTTCATTGTATGATTACTTATTTCTGGATGAATTAACCATTGATTTTTGTAAATTGATACTCTTAAACCATTAATTTCATGTTTTATACGCAGGTGAGCTTAGAGAAGAGAAAAGAGCAAGGAACGGGCCAAAAACGGGCAAATTAGGCCCAATTCAATAATCAACACGGCCTGAGAGTTCGCTACACGAGCGTTTCACACTGCCATGCCACCTTGAAGCTCGAACACGGCTCAACCCCGACTCACATGGCCAGACTACACGGCCGTGCCATATCAACATGCCTGAACACGACCCATTATCGAAGTCACATGGGCGTGGCACACGTGCGTATCCCTGTCATGAGGTAGTTCAATTTCACTTGGAAAAGGCTACTTAGGGGCTAAGAAAGGCATTCCAAAATTCTATATAAAGACCCTAGGAGGCAACTACAAAGGGGTGCTCTTTTTCCCGATAGGACACAAAGTAGAAGTAAGGAATTACTTCAAAGAAAGTCGATTGATCCATCTCAGAAGCCGAATTCTCCCTCAAGACTGAAGATCTCCTTTCAAATTCCTCCAGGGGTTTTAGGGTTCTTTATATTTTGTTATCATTATTCTTCTGAGATGTTTTCTTTTATTATGAACTAAATCCCCCAAATACTTAAGGGGGATGAAACCTAAGACAGATCTTGTTATTACTTTCTCTTGAATTATATGATAAATACTTGATTTGTTTTTAATTATGTGTTATTAATTCTTGCTTTAATATTCCAGGATATTGATTCAAGTATTGATGTGCTTATTCAGAGGAGCAAAAGTCCCTATTTAAGAGTAGATCTAGCATAATTAAGCGGAGTTGATTGCACCCCTAGACATAGGGCGACATAAATTTATCGAATTAGGGTCAAACCTAATAAGGGAATCCATAGATCAAGTTAATGCAACACTAGGGGTTTTAATTAGAAAGAGATTTCAATTAATCAACCTAAGGTTAGTTGTTCTTAGTCTCGAGAGAGATATTAACATAAGTTAGGGATTCCTACGGATCAAGTCAAGTGAATAAATCGTCTAGTTCAAGAGTTGATAACAAGTGATATCTAGGTGAATTCTCCCTTGAGTATTGTCCAACTCAATCAATTTTCCTAAGAGTTTTCCCCAATTCACTTTTTGTGGATTCTTAGCTTAGTTTAATAATTAGTTTAGTTTAATAAAAATCCCCTTTTATTCCTAGGTTAAATAATAGAAAGAAAGTTAGTACTAGTACTTTTGGTTCATTTGGGTTCGTATCTCGGTCTTGCCACTAAGCTATACTGATGTTCGATAGGTGCGCTTGCCTTAATTCGTGATAATAGTTAGTTTTGGGTACGATCATATTTTATAAATTTTATTACTTCATATCACGCATATCAGTAGCCCACTCACAAAGTCCATGGTTACCCTTTCCCACTTCCAAAGTGGAATCTTCACCGGTTGCAGAAGTCCAGAAGGTAATTGATGCTCAACTTTCACTTGCTGGCATGTCAGACACTTACCCACGAATTCTGTTACTTCACACTTAAGTCCAAGCCACTAGTAACTCTTAATACAACTTATTCCCCCTAGGATGCATGGCACAAGGTCCGCCATGAGCATCTCTTAGAATTGACTGCCTCAAGTCAGAGTCCTTCGGAATACAAACTCTTCCTCGAAAACATAGAACTCCTTCACTGCTCAATCCAAAATTAGAAGTCTCACAATTCTCAACTTGTTGGAATCGAGGAACCAGTGACTTATCCTCTAACTTCTTTTCCTTAATCTGTTCTACCCAGGTTGGTCTCACTTGTAATTCTACTAACAAGCTACCATCGTGTTATAGACTCACACGAGCAAACATTACTCTCAACTTAGTTACAGCTCTTCGACTCAGTGCATCAGCCACCACATTCACTTTGCCTGGGTGATACACAATAGAACAGTCGTAATCCTTAAGCAACTCTATCCATCTTTATTACCTAAGGTTCAACTATTTCTGTGTCAACAGATACTTAAGACTCTTATGGTCCGTGTATATAATACACTTTTCTCCATACAAGTAGTGTCTTTAGATTTTTAACGCAAAAATCACCATTGCCAACTCTAGATCATGCGTAGGGTAGTTCGCTTCGTGAGGCTTAAGTTGTCGTGACGCATAAGCGACCACCTTACCCTCTTGCATCAGCACACAACCCAAACCAACATGTGATGCATCACTATATATAGTGAAATCCTTCCCAGACTCCGGCTGAATCAACACTAGCGCCTCAGTCAGAACTTTCTTCAACTTCTCGAAAGCCTCTTACTGTTTTACCGTCTAGACAAATGGTGCTGCTTTCCTCAAAAGTTTCGTTAACGGTGCTACAATCAAAGAAAACCCTTCCACAAACCTTCTGTAGTACCCTTGCAATCCCAGAAAACTCTGAATTTCTGACACGGATCTCGGTGGCTTCCACTCCAAAATTGCCTCAATTTTTCGAGGATCCACCTTAATTCCCTCAGCAAAAACAACGTGACCTAGAAACGTCACCTCTCGCAACTAGAATTTACACTTGCTGAATTTCGCATACAGTTGCTTCCCCCTCAACACTTGCAGAATAATACGGAGATGCTCATCATGTTCCTCCTTAGTCTTCAAATACACCAGAATATCGTCTACGAAGACAACCACGAATCGGTCCAAGTAGGGTTGGAATACTCGATTCATCAGATCCATGAAAGCTGCTGGTGCATTCGTTAATCCAAATGGTATCACCAAAAACTCGTAATGACCATATCGAGTTTTGAATGCTGTCTTATGAATATCCACCTCTTTGACCCTCAACTGATGATATCCAGATCGAAGATCGATCTTGGAAAATACCGAAGCTCCTCTTAACGAGTCAAACAGGTTATCGATCCTTGGCAAATGGTACTTGTTCTTAATAGTCAGCTTGTTCAGTTAACGATAATCGATGCACATATGCATCGTCCCATCCTTCTTCTTCACGAACAGTATCGGTGCTCCCTATGGAGACACACTTGGCCTAATAAAACCTCTATCCAATAGCTTTTGGATTTGTGCTTTCAACTCCACTAACTCTTTTAGTGCCATCCTGTAAGGAGTGATGGACACTGGAGCCATTCCAGGCAACAAGTCGAGTCCAAATTCGACTTCACGATTCGGAGGCAATCCAGGAAGCTCATCAGGAAAAACATCTTGAAATTCTTTGACAGTTCTAACTTCTCCTATGGTCAAATTCTCAGAATTAGATTGACTCACATATGCCAAAAATGCCTCGCAACCCTTACGAATTAACTTCTCAACTCTCAAAGTTGAGACAATATTGGACAAGTAGTCCCTTCGCTTCCTTATCACCATCACCTCCTCATCCTCTGTAGTCTTTAATACCATCTACTTAGCAGTGCAATCCAAAGTCACCCTATGCTTAGCAAGCCAGTCCATTCCTAAGATGAGATCAAACTCTCCATATGGTAGCTCCATTAAAACCGCAGAGAAAATCCTACCTTGAGTCTCTAAAGGTATATCTCTAAAGAGTTTGTCTACCCTAACCAAGTGACCCAGTGGACTTATCACAGTTACCCTACTCACAGTTTCCTCAGAGTGCACACCCAACGCCCCAGATACATCACATGCAACGTATGAATGGGTAGAACCAATATCTATCAAGGCAGTGTATGGCATGCTAAAAATAAAAAACGTACCGGTTATGACGTCAGATCGTCACCCTCCTCTCGGTGACGAGCAGCATAAACCAATGCTGGCTGACAAGCCTCAGCATTTCCAGTACCCTTGCCCGCTGCTCCACGTCCACGACCATTTCCATTGCCGCCCCTACCTTGACACGGCCTCTCGGTGGTTGTGGTTCACCTCGCACTGGTTGAGCAACCCTCTATTCAGCAGCTTGCGTCTGAGTCAGCCTTTGAGGATAATCCTTAACTCTATAATCCTTGGACCCATGCCTAAAACATGCCCCAGTACGCTTCCAACATCACCCAAGTGTACTCTGCCACAATCCCTACAAGCCTGCAGTCTAACCACATTCACCGGAATTGCTCGAACCAGCTCATCCACTATAGCCCTTTTAACATTATTACCCGTAGCACTCGAATGTCCAGAATCCCTCCTAAATTGATTTCGGTCCTTCTCATGGTTCTGCCGCTCCATTCGTTTCACTTCCTCGGCTATCTTAGACTTTTCCACTAAAGCCACAAAGTCGTGCTCCCTCTGCGGAGCAATCAGCACCCTTAGCTCATCTCTAAGGCCATCCTCGAATCGCACGCTGTGTTCATACTCTGTAGCGACTATTCCACAAGCATACTGGCTTAACCTTAGGAACTCAGCCTCATACTCTGTGACAGACTTATTACCCTAGGTCAGATTTAGAAATTCCTTCCTTCGAGCGTCCACATAGCTTGCCCCGACGTACTTCCCTTTGAAGGCCGCCTTGAATAGCTCCCAAGTTACCCGCTTAGCTGGGGTACTATCCCTCACAGTGATCCACTATTGGTTGGCCTCATCACGCAGCAGAGATACTGCTCCCTTTAGCTTCTGCTCCACTGAGCAGTTCAAGTCGTCCATGCTTCGCTCCGTGGCCTCCAACCAATAATTGGCCACATTTGGGGCTACACCAGATACGCCCCTGAAAATCTCCACTCTATGAGCTCAGAGTCGCTCAGAAATAGATCCCCGATTCACAGTCCCCGTACTCGCTCCAGCGACCCTTTCTAGAACCCGTAACATTACTTGGGACAAAGCATCGTCCCCTGCAGCTCGATCATAGGACCCCGTCTCAGTTGTCGACGATGCTCGTGCCTCTCTGGCTGGTATATGTCCCGAAGACGAAGACCTAGCCTGCACACTTCCTCGGCCACGTCCACGGCCTCTTCCATGGGCTGCCCTCGTACTCATATTGTATTATCTGATTACGAATTTTATGAATCAGTTCAATATTTTAGTGTTTATTACAGATATTTTATGCATTGATAGTATTTCAGAGTTTTGTTTTCAAAGAATCGTATCTTAGCTACAGTCTCAATCTTCTAGAGTTTTCAGTTTCCCTACTGTCTCAGTCTCTACAGTTTTAGATTTGCCCTAACTACAGAGTCTCAGTTGGGTCTTAGTATTATCTACAGTAGTGTAACAGTATTACAGTAAAGAACAGTATAGCAAAAGATACTTACAGACTTGGTGCCGGAGATTCGGTGTGCCACTCTTCAGAAATCAAATTTCAGTAAATCAAGTTTTGGTGATACTAAATCCTTTGAATAATATTTGTTTGCAGGAAAACCCTAGACTTTAAGGAAAATGAAAACATCTTAAAGAAAATCAGTTTAAAAGGAATTTTCTTAAGGAAGTTTTCAAAACAGATTTTTTTTCAAAATACAATTTTGGGCCTTAATTTAAATTTTGAGAAAATATTTAGACCCAATCCATAGCGGAGTTGTTGCAACGGGCTCTGATACCACTACATGTAACACTCCAAACTCAGCCCAGACGTTATGGCCAGATCTGGTGAGTCACATGGACAGTTAATTACACCTCGTTCTTCGTTTCGTAATTTTAGGTTGACTTAGCAAAACCATTTCATACTTTTTAAGAAAATAGAAGGTTCTTTAATTTATAAAATCCTTTCCACTATCAGTTTGGAGTTTACTTTTTGAAAGATCTTGATAGCGAGTCTTTGTCATTAAATTATCCATTTGTCACGTATAGAACGTTTTGAAAATGTTTGTTGATTTGAAATAAATATCCGCACAGCCTTAGTCTATCATTTTTAAACAAGTAATAAATAAATAAATAAAACCAAAATAAAAATAAATACTGATTAACGGGCAGCCTTATTACAGTTTAGAAAACCCAAAAATTAGTGAATACTAAAATAAAGAAAACTTAATAAATTGTAAAACCGGAAAATAGTTCACGTGGCCACTCCGAATCCCTCGCAGCTCCAAGTCCTCTAAGGTTGGGGTTCACTTGTATGGATGGAAAGAAAGGGGGTGAGTTTGTGAAAACTCAGTGTGTAGGCTCACCCAACCAGAGTCAAGATCAGATCAAGCTCAAACTGGCCTAAGCCCTATTCAGATACAATGATAACTGGGCCTTAGCCTTATTCAGAAAACAGTGATAACTGAGCCTTAGCCCTATTCAGAAAATAGTGTGGGCCTTAGGCCCATTACAGTAGCAGATCAGTGTATTATGCATGAATGCAAAGGCCAAGCCCAATCCAGCCCTACACACCACCCGTACCAGCCCTACACACCACAGTCGCAGCATAGCTGCTTAATCAGATATTATGGCCAAGCCACCAAAACAATAATACGAGGTAGAGCCTCTAACAGAATACGTGGCATTGCCACTTTATCACTTCCTCCATCATAATAACCCAATCCCATGCAATAGAATATATTATGATATGGCATACAGAGTATCAGAAATATTAGCATGCAAATCAGTCAACTTAACCCTAGGGGTAAAATGGTCTTTTAGCACCTAGGGGTAAAACAGTAATTTCCACCATTAAGGGGTATTTCAGTAAATTTTCCAGATTTTAGGGTTTCATGCTCAGTATCGTCTACTAGCAGGCCTATTGTCATCCAAGTAACTTAATTAGCCCATTTTATTATTAATGAGTCATCGGGCCCTAAAACCCCTAATGGGCACGACAGTGCCCACAAGCTCCTGTGGCCCACTAAGTCCAGATATTACACCCGTTTTAGCAGATTTAGCTACCAGACTACCAGAGTATACTTACCTCTCGATTTCACCCCATATGGGCCTGTAAGCCTATTGGGCCCAATTTCGACCTTTCGAGGCCCAAAACCACTAATGTGCATAAAAACGCGCATACAACAGTCTTACCGCTTGAAATTACCAACTTACCATTTTGAACCGATCCACAAGCGTTCACACACTCGCAAGCCCTCGAAATGCTGGAATTTCGGCATTTCAGCTTTTCGACTTTTGCCGATCTAGTCTACTAGAGGGTGTCGATTACACATCTGTCTGCGATATATATGCTGAGATCCCTCGAGCGCTTAACCTACAATCATTTTAACCACATGTCAAATAAAATCCAATTGAATAATCATTAACAACCTAACCTACCTATTTGGCCATAATAGAGCATCACTAACACTTACCTTTGCGATTTTAACCACTAGATCACTAGATCGAGATTACTTCAATGGCCCTAGCCTCCACTGTTCCTCATTAGACCGCCTCTTTACCACACTAGAACACAAGAGAACCAAAAGAAAAGGCTAACATACATCTTTGTCAAAATCGACAGCCACCCTGAAGAGTTAGGGGTTTTCGGCTTTTCTTGAATCACAAGGTTACAAAAGAAGGGGTTTCGAATACTTACCACCATTTTGTTTTGCCAAAGAAGAGTCCTCAAACACCAGCCTAGTCCAGATCTATTGCAGATCTAATCAAAACGTGAGAAGAAGATAGATCTGAGTGATCTAAAGATTCAGTTTCTGAGATCACTATAGAGTATGGAGGTTTCAGCTTTTGTAGAAACAGGAAGAAGAATAGAAGTCTATCAAATAGAGAGGAGATGGCCGACAGAGGGATGAGAGAGTTGAGAGTTTCGGCTTTTGGAAGGATAGAGTTAAAGAGAATAAGAGATTCAGCCAAGACGAATCAACTAGCAAGACGATTCGGGTTTTGGCTTTTGAGAACAATCGGTTAGTTAAGTTTTAAGAAAGGGGTTACTTCAATTGGTGGAGAAAAGAAGAAGAAGAAAAGAGTGGAAAGAAGAGAAAAGAGAGAAGGTGACAGATTCGGCTTGAAAGAGAAGGGAAGAAAAGAGAAGAGTCTGGTTCTCTACACAAATCGGCATAAAAGAGATTATGTTTTGCATTTTCGTCTTTTTGAACTAAGGAGAGGAGAAAAAAGAAAAATCAGAGAGCCATAAGAAGTACTATACTAATTCGACAAAAAGGAATTACCAAATCCCAAAGACTAACCACTAAAGAAATCGACACATACACCCAAAATGCCGAAAATGAAGTCTCTTCACAACCCTAGCCGAACATGCACTCCTAAACTCTACATTCGGCCAACCCAAGCTTCCCCTTTCAAAATCCCTAAATTTTCTCCCCTTATCACTCATTGATCCAATCCCATGCGCATTTCAAACTTCTTCCTTCAGTATTTCACTTGAAATCCACCACTTACCATGCACAAGCTCAAAAATAACAACACCTTGCTTAGCACGAGATTGAACCTTAGCTCTTTCACAGCTTCCACATGCCACCCTTTGTGTTCTAAGTGGTGCCACCTTGCCACTTTAACACAAGCTTTCCTGTGTCTTAATTTCCCAATTTTTATTTAAAAGCCCACTTAACTAATGCCCCTTCTCCTTTAAGTCTAAAATTCAAAAATTCTCTCAGGCTTTAACTTAAACTTAGGCCTTCCAAAGGCCCACTAAACACATTTAATACATAATTTAACACATCCAGACAAGTAAATAATAAATTCAAGCAAAAACTCAAAAACCTAAAAATTAGGGCGTTACAAAACAAGCACTTTTCGGGAGGCAACCCGAGCACTAACGTAGTAAAGTTCTTTTATCTAAGTTCTCAAGGTCTAATTCATCAACTAACCTCCTGAATGTAGGTTTTTCAAGCCACACGCTATGCCCACGGGTGTGCCTAAGGCCATGGGGACACCATGAGCAAAGACACGGCCGTGCAATACGTTCGTGCATAGCAGGACAAAATTTTCCCAAAACACGAGCTGCAACAAATAGGCACGGCTGTGTGACACAGCCGTGGCCAATCCTGACAAATTGACACGGGTGTGCAACACGCCCGTGTTCCAAGGCCGTGGTTGATCTTGTTAATTTAACACGAGCATGAGACACGCCCGTGCCCTAACCCCGTGGTAGAACCTGCCAAATCATACACGAGCGTGTGACCCAATACACGGGTGTGGGAGAAGTGAACATCGAAGGACACGGCCGTGCGACACAGCCGTGTGCCCTAACATGCCCAAAGAACACGGGTGTGTGACATGACTCAAGCGCACCAAAACCTTTGAAATTCGAACCGCACGGGCTAAAAATGATTCACAAGGGTGTGTGACACGCCCGTGTGCCCTAATTTCTATAAAAACCCCTCACTATTCAACATCTTCTTCACTTAAAACCCTAAATCCTCTCCCACCACAGCCTATTCCAGCCCTTCCTAGCGCCGCTGCTGACCAAGCCCGAGCCACCACGCTTGTGTACCATCACCATGACCGTGCTCCGCCCCTACAACTGCCCATTCGATTTCCCTTTCTCTCTTTTCTCTTTGTTATTACCTTTTATTTTGCTATTTTATTTAGTTTCTAGTTACTTCCATTGTTATATTCATTCATCTTTTATCTTTGTAAGTTACTTTCAGTGCTTATTTGACATCCAGACAATACCCATGATCTATTGATTTAGAATAATACCATTTTGAATCATTCTCTTGCTGCCATCTTAAGCCATCTCATGCCATTGATTGTAGCACACATAGATGATAAAAAGTCATTTTAGCAACCATTGTCTTCATTAGTTTGTTCAATTCCATGTTTACAATGAGTCAAATAACAAATTGCTTTTCTAGAATTAATTTTTGCATTGAAACATGTATTAATTACCGTTAGTCATCACTTAGTTATTAACTCATTAATAATGATAATACATGCCCATTTTTATTGTTTTTCATTTTGTTTTTATTTCAGGAACTATGTCATCGTCAAGAGGAAAGAAACCCGATGTCCTCGCCTCAAAAAAGCGAAAAGGGTCTGGTGGTTCCTCTTCCAAAGCCACAACCAAAATTTGACACCCCTTCCTCTAGTTTTCGCAAAGTTCCCAAGAGGAACTATTTGAAATCCTTAGAGCAAGACCCCTCGGAGTGGGGAGGTCTATAGATTAGGCCGTATTAGAGCAGGTCTAATTAGCAAACGCAGTTTGGGCCCTGTTAACGACGGACCCGTGGGACCAGTTCTTCCAGATCGTCGAGCCCGCTTACCTCGGGCTTACTTTAGAGCTCTGCTCCACATTCCACCTCTAGACAGTCATGTCCTGATATGACAATCAAGGGATGGTCCAGTTCCACCTCAGAGGCCTTGTTCAACAGCTTAGTGTACCGGAGTTCGGTATAGCACTAGGTCTATACACTGAGCAGTTTATGGAAGAGGAAAACCTTTCCGAGCTTCACCACCACGTCCATTTTTCTCCAGCAAAGTGTTGGCAGGCCTTAGTCCCTATTTCAGCCACATACGACCCCAGTCGCTCCAAGACGATAGCTCTCGCCCCATCCTGAGGTACCTACATGCTCTACTCGCACATACACTGACGGGTAGAAGAGAGGGCACCGGCATCGTCAACACCCACGACACCTATTTCTTGTGGAGCATGTCACACGAGCGCGTGCTTGACCTCGCTTACTTCGTCGCCCACACCATTTAACATCAAACTAAACGGCATAGAAGTGGTGTGATCTCGATGGGCCCATACGTGACCCGCCTGGCCCGTTACTTTGGCCTCCTCAACACAGTGGCCCAGACATCCTCCTACACTCTGATCAGCTAGATGTCCCCGCAGGGCATCCAAAGCATGCTTCATATGAAGATGATTGAGCACCGACGTGCGACCAAACCTTCTCAATACCGCTTATCTCAGTCCACCGAGTAGGAGGATCCAGAGGATATTCCTGATGATGTCCTCCTATCCCACGAGGAGCCACCACCCACTTGCCGTTTAGTTCATGTGGCAACTTCAGAATCTGTCACTTCTGAGCAATTCACACGATTCCAGCAACAGTGTTTTCAGCGCCTTGATCACATTGATGCTACTTTATATCAGATTTGTCAGCATCTCAATCTCACACCACCACCCCTACCTCAAAAACCATCTAAAGATCAGAACTCACGAGTTCTCTTATCTTCTTCTTTATTTTCCTTTTTTCTTTTATTTTACCTTTTTCATTATTTGAATTTTAGTATTTTAAGAACTTAGTTTATTTTATTTCAAACATTTCATATTGGCTATTTCATAACGAGTACATTGTGCTAATCTAAATTCCTTAAAAATTTATAAATGCTATTGCAGTTTCAAAAGAGCTTTGCAGCTCAAATCCATCTCTAATGGGAATACCGTGCCACGACTGTTGGTCCTACTCGACCATGACCATAGCCACCACGACATCGATCATCATATTCTTGTGGCACAGAAATTGTGGATCAACACACTTCCCTACAAATCTTCACACCTCCAACTCAAGGAATTCATCCAATATTCAGGGAGTTTCACTTCTCTCCCTATCTTATGATTTTATGCTTCTATTTTCACCAACTCTATATTTTTAAATTGAGGGCAATGTACATCTTAAGTGTGGAGGGGAGTTCACTTTCATTCTTTGCATTATCCTCGAATCCCTGAAAATTTTTGCCACGAACTTTTTACATTATTCTCAAATCCTTGAATCTTGGCCTTAACAAATAGAATGAATTCTGATTGATTTATGATTTTTATTGATATGTTGAGAATTAAGACATAGGTACTCATGCTTTGATTATTCAAACTTTAAGACATTAGAGAATCAAGCATGATAAGTTGAAATTTTTGAGAATTTAAATTTTTCTAGGTTGTTTTCCCCAATTTTAAGTGTTATCTTGAGATTTGAAATTCGCAGGATTGACATCAAAAGCCATAATTCTGGTGAGATTTTTGAGCCTTTTGAGCCTACATCCTTTCGTACTCACTTTTATTGTTGCTTTGAGTGAGTCAATATTGATCTGTTATTCTAGAACTTGCTACAATTATACATGTCAAGACCACATCATTGATTTGATATACAAAAATAATAAAGGCACCTAGATTTTAACGCACTTATTCCATAAAAACCTACCTTCATAATTAACCCCTAGTGAACCCCATTGAGCCTAACAAACCATTCATTGACTTACCCTCAATATTAACCTATAACCCATTCATTGACTTACCCTCAATATTTCCATGTAATTTTTAAGCTCCTGTTCTTAAACGATGTCATCCAAAAGAAAAAGGCTTTATTCTAGGAATATGTTTCAGTGATAGAGATTTTTCTAGTTAGATATTTTTCAATTTGATCTCGATTCTAACCCTTTTTTTCATCTTGTGACCACACCCCTAACCAAGGCCACGTTACAATCCTTGAAAGACCTTTTGATCTATGTATCATGTCAATACATAGTGGTGGAGATTTGATTTTCCTGCAAGCTTATTGTAATAACTTTTCAAACACTTCGAGTGGATAGAGTGAATCTTTAGTGAGGATGTCAACTCTTGTTGATTTTGAGTTCAAGGTAATTAACTAGAAGAAGGGAGGAAACCTATGTTTCTCTGATAAAATTCTCAACTTAGATTGTTTGAGACTTTAATTTTCTTTCGGTTGAATTCTCAATGTATGATTACTTGTGGATTAGTTTAAAACATTATTGATAAGGATTATGAGTTGAGAAGAATGATTTTTAATTGTAAGCTGAGATTTTGCTTGAGGACAAGCAAAGGCTTAAGTGTGGGGGTATTTGATAAACTGTAAATTATACATATTTCTATCCCACATTTTAGCACATTTATGGATGAATTATCATTGAATTGGTGGAATTTGATGCTCCTAATCCTTTAATTTCATGTTTTATACTTAGGAGAGCATTGAAGAGTGAGAAGAACAAGAAACAGGCCGAAAACAGAGAAAATAGGCCAAAGCATGGCTCGGAGTTCAGCATATGTGTAACCCACATGGTCGTGCCACTTTAATAGGCTTGAACACGACCTGGGGCTCGACTCACACGGGCGTGTCCCTGTCATGATAAAATTCAATTTCACACAGAAAAAGCTACTTAGGGGATAAGAAAGACATTCCAAACTCTATATAAAGACCCTAGAAGGCAACTACAAGGGAAAGAACGGTCTTCCCACCAAGACGGAGAGCTAAAGGCAGGGAATTACTCAAAGGAAAGCCGATTGATCTATCTCAGAAGCCAAGATTTATATCAAGACAGAGGATCTCCTTTCAATCCTTTCAGGAGTTTTGGTTTTGCTTATGTTTTGTTATTTTCTTTATTCTGAGATGTTTCCTTTTATAAACATGAACTAAGCTCTCAAATACCTGAGATGGATGAAACCTAAGATGAATCTTATTATTGTTATCTGACCTATATGATAAATATTCGATTTGTTCTTAATTGTGTTTTTAATTCTTGAATTGATATTTTTGGGATATTAATTTAAGTCAAATGTGCTTAGGCAGATGAGCAAAAGTCCCTGTTTAAGAGAAGATCCAACACAACTAAGCAGAGTTGATCGCAATCCTAGACATAGGAAGATGAAAATCTGTCGGATTAGAGTCAAATCTAATTTGGGGATCCATAGATTGAGTTAATGCAAGACTAGGGGTTTTAATTAGAAATAGATTTCAATTAATCAACCTAGGATTAGTTGTTCTTATTCTCGACAGAGATATTAACATAATTTAGGGATCTCTAGGAATCAAGTCAAATGAAGAAATTGTCTAGTTTAGAGTTAGATAACAAGTGAAGTCTAGGTGGATTCTTCCTTAGGTATTGTCTTTGTCATTTAGTTTTCCCAAAGCAATTTCCTAATTTACTCTTTGTCGCATCCTTAGTTTAGTTTAGAGTTAATTAGTTTACACAAACCCCCTCTTTATTTGTAGGCTACATAATAGGAGGAAAGTCATTACTAGTACTTTTAGTTCTTTGGATTTGATATTCCTGTCTTGCCACTAACTATACTACTATTCAATAGGTGTGCTTGCCTTTTATCGTGATAATAGTTAGTTTCTTGGTACGATCAATTTTATTACTTCATCACAGCACGATTAGTGGAAGAGATCCCTGTATTTTTTAGAGCTAATCCAGAGTAAAATTCAAAACACGCTTGTTGCTTTAAGCCTAGAAGCAACAAGAATCCTTTTATGAAATAGGCTTGTGTCCAAAATTTTTATTTTAATAAAATGCATCTTTTTAAACAAATATTCTTTTATTTTTTTCATACAAACAATTATTCTTAGAGTCTTTTGTTCTTTGGATTTTCTTTCAAATATTATTTTATTCTTTATTCATGATCATACCATACAAACAATTGTTCTTAGATTCATTTATTCTTTGGAATCTCCCTTCGTACCTACAATAGGTCTCCAAATATCAACAACATGAGCGACGCTGCAACTGACTCAGAATCTCCTTTTGAGCGAGATATGTGTCTAGAGGGATCTCAGGACTTTGAAGATGACATAGGTTGTAACCTATCTCCTGATTTGTTACGGATGGTAGAACAAGATGAAAATGGATCCTACCTTAGAAAATGTCAGTGGACATTATGAGCCTAGCAGAAGAGAAAGAGGCAAAGATTGGAGTCTGCATCACCACAGAGACAAAGCGAGACGTCATTGAGTTATTCCAAAAATTCAAAGATGTTATCACATGATCGCATTAAAATATGCCTAGGCTACTAAGACGTGAGGATGCTGTAGGGTGCTTGAAAAGTACATGCTAATGGTTTTACGATAGCGAGACTAATCATGAGGTTCGGGTACTGCTGGTCCACCATGGAAGGGGTTTGCATCAGCTATGCCGTAAATGCCGAATTTAGGAAGACAAGACTTATGTGCCTCCTTCATTTCTTCACAGATTTTTTATATGTGGGGTATGGATGTTATTGGGCTGATCTCACCAAAAGCTTCTAGCTGACATCGATTCATCTTTGTGATTGTTGATTACTTCATTAAGAGGGTGAAAATAGCTTCATATGCCAATGTTACAAGGTCGACAGTTATCAAATTCCTAAAAAAAGAAAAAAATCAGGTGCCGACAAAGAATGCCAGAAAGGATCATGTCTAACAATGCACAACCGCATAATGTCAAAAGTTTGCAGTCTGTTCAAAGATCAGACGCCATATCACAATGCAGTAAAGGTAGCAAAAAACAACGACAACAACAACAAAAACAAAAAAACAACAAAAACAAAAAATATTGTGGGGAAGGTAACTGAGACTTGTAAGGATTGAGATAAGAAGTTACCATTTACCCTCTATGCTTATCGAACGTTGGCCAAGACTTTCACTTGGGCAACACCTTTCTTATTGGTTTATGGAATGGAAACGGCTTTGCCCATGGAAGTTGAGATTCCTTTTCTCTAAGCTTTGATTGAGTCAAGAACTGGATGAAGTAGAATGTCTCTAGTGAACCTGGTTGAAGAAAAGAGTTTGAAAGTATTCATCATAGTCAAATGTACCAGAAACAGATGATGCGGGCTTATGACAAAAAAGGTTCGCCCAAGAGAATTTCATAATGAGGACCTGATATTGAAAAAGATTCTTCCCATACAAATGGATTTCAGAGGAAAGTGGATGCCAAACTGGGAAGGACCTTATGTAGTAAGGAAGGCCAATTCTGGAGGAGCGTTGATATTGACTAAGATGGATGGCAAGGACTTACCCAATCCGGTGAATTCAGATTCAGTCAAGAAGTATTTTACCTAAAAGGGGAGAGGCCAAGGTGAAAACCCGTAAAGGGCACCTTGAGACTAAAAAAATTCAAAAAAATCAAAAAAATCAAAAAATAAAAAAAGAAGAAAGAAAAAGGAAAGGCCAAGGCGAAAACCCGCAAAGGGTGCCTTAAGACCAAAGGGGTTTTGAGTTGAAAACCTGAAAAGGGCGGCTCAAATTTTGATCAAAAGTGGGGAATACGGTAGTCTTGCAATGCCTGAATGAACAATGAAGAAGTATGCTACGTCTTGGGGCATTGACAAAGTACTCTAGATCCCCTAAGCACATATTGAGCTTAAAATAGTCCTCAAGAAGTTTGTACAGAGAAGCTCATGCTGTGATAATTAGGGCATCTAGTTTTCCATCTTACCTATTTTGAATTTTCTATCTTTGATTACCTTATTCTTTTCAAGATACGCCCCAATCAATTTCCTTCTATTGCCATGGCTATCTTTGATTAATTTAATTGTTTCGAGCTATGCTCCTATTTAATTTGCTTCTTGTCCATTGTTATGATCTTTTTCAAGCATTTTGCATTGAAATAATGATTAATGGACTAATAATACTTTCATAAAAGGAGTTTTACATATTACTCTGGAAGCTTCCAAATATTACAAGAACTTGACACAGAACTATTATTTAGAACTTGCCAAACCTAAGGGTTGGAAATATTTGAGGAAGAAGAGTCTAAATTGTGACTATCTCTTCAGATTTTTTGTTAAAGAGATTAGTTGAATGAGAAGACAAGATATTGCATCGGTGATACAATCTCGACGAACAACGAGTAATGTTAAAAGAGGATTATTCTAAAAAAATGACATTCTACATTCATGCATATACATCTGGTCATGACACCCGGAGAATGGTGCAACAGATCAAATTGATTGAGGATACAAATCCTTTACCCCTGAGTTGTAGTGGGATGGATTGAAAAAGATATAAGTCCTATACCCTTGAAGTTGTAGTGGGATAGATTGAAGATGAAACAAATCCTATGCCCCTTAGTTGCAATGGGATGGATTGAAAATGATACAAATCCTATACCCCTAAGTTGCAGTGGGATGGATGGAAGAAACCACAAATTTTATCTTCCTGAAGTTACAGTGGGTCAAACTAGTTAAGTAAAATGTGATTGTTTTTCAGATTTTCTGTCAAAGGTACCAGCCGAGCGAGAAGGCAGTGTGATACGTCAGCGATAAAACCCTAATGAACAATGAGTGATGATGCCCTAAGCATTAAAAAAGGGATCATTCTCCTGACATTTTTGCATTCATATATCATTCATAACACATCTAGTCAGGAGCATTTGATTCATTCTGATCATAGTATCCTAATCATTTGGCATATGCATAGACCCATGAAATTTGTTCTACAGATATATCCCCCAGAGGACGGTGTAGCAACATCGGTGAATTTAGAAATCTCATTTCCTTAAAGTAGCAATGGAGCAGATTGAAGATTATAGATCTTATCTCTCTAAAGTAGCAATGGAGTAGATCGAAGATGGCGAGTCTTATCTTCCTAAAGTTGCAGTGGAGCAGATGTAAGCCACCAGCCTTATCTCCCTGAAGTAGCAGTGGAGCAGACTGAAGATTGTAGATCTTATCTCCCTGAAGTAGCAGTAGAGCAGATCGAAGCTAGCGATTCTTATCTTCCTAAAGCTGTAGTGGAGCAAATTTAAGCCACCAACCTTATCTCCCTGAAGTAGTAGTGGAGTAGACTGAAGATTGTAGATCTTATCTCCCCAAAGTAGTAGTGGAGCAGATCGAAGACGGTGAATCTTACCTTCCTGAAGTTGCAGTGGAGCAGATTTAAGCCACTAGCCTTATCTCCCTAAAGTAGCAGTGGAATAGATTGAATATTGTAGATCTTATCTCCCTGAAGTAGTAGTGGAGTAGATCGAAGATGGTGAATCTTATCTTCCTAAAGTTGCAGTGGAGCAGATTGAAGCCACCAGCCTTATCTCTCTGAAGTTGTAATGGAGCAAAATGAAGACACAATTCTTATCTCCTTAAAGTTTCAACGGAGTAGATCGAAGCTACAAATCTCTTTTCCCTGAAATTATATTGGAGCGAATCTAAGCACCAATTCCTATACCCTTGAAGATGCGGTCGAAAATTAGCAGGACCGGGCAACATTGGCACTTTTAAGGTATTTGCTCCTTTCCTGTTACACAAAAATGAGCAAAGTGGGGTAGTTATAATAGGTCTATTTCGCCCGGGCCCATAAACCATACAAAAAAAAGCAAAACCAATAAGTAAAAGTCCAAATTTATAAAGTCTATAGTCTAAGCCCGTTTACAATGCTACAAACCGTTTGTACAATGGCCCAAATGTTAGCTCAAACTTTAACCCAAAATAAACCCAAACTTAACCAATTACGGGCCCGAATACAAGGGTACTAAAACCAAAATAAACTACCCAATTTACAAGGCCTAATTGCCTAATCTCAAAACAGGCTCACATGGCCCAAGCAGATTGGAGCTTTTAGAAACCCTAGCTTTCCCTTGCACCACAGCTCCCACAAATGGCCTCTTCCTCCGTACAGCCACGTCCGCAACTCAAACGGCCTTTGTACTTGCAAAAAATGACAAGAATAACAGCAATAACAGCAACAATATAGCAGGAAAAACAAAAAAGAAAAAAAGATTTAGTATTTTGTATTTTTTTTTTCATTTCGGCTATAAAAAGCTGTATATGATAACTGTAAAAGGATCTTATGAACCTTAATACAAAAATAAACGAAATACAGGAAAAAGATACAAAGAAATCAAAATAAAAAAGGTTGCGTTTATTTCTTTCTGATTTCTTTTGCTTCCGTAGGGTTTTCTTTTAATTTTTTTTACTTTGAGTTTTCGAAAATAAAAGGGAAAAATGGGATTACCTTAGTCACTTGGTGTGGCCACCGATGAAAGTCTAAGCACCTCGAGAATGTAGAGGTTCAGACGAGGAGCCGAAGGGTATCGAAACCCCTTTTGTTTTATGAATCTTTCCTCTTGTTGTCTAAAATAAATATAGGATTTGAATTTTTTTTAGAGTTGAAAAAGGGGTACCTTATTTTGGCTCCTCCGGCCGCCACTATCGGTGAACACACGGCGGACCAGCGGCAGGGTTAGAGCCGATCCTTTTTGCCCTAGCAGAGGAAATATGAAGCCTTTTCCCTTTTTTTCTTATCATTCGATTGAAAGGATTTTTGAACAAAATAATTTGGTTTTATAAATAAAAGAAACGACGTCGTTTTGCAAGGGCAGGATCCGCTCGTTGACCTGACCCGCAGCGCATTTTTGTTCTAAAAGGGGAATTTGCTCATATGGTCCCTCCTTCGTTGTGGCGCCATTCGATTAAATCCTATTGCATTTTCTTTGTTTTCTAATTTGACCATGAAATTTTTGCCATGTTTCATTCTGGCTCGTGTTAAAACGCAGCATTTATGGGGGCGGTGATTAATTTCCTAATAAGTCCCTTATTTTTTGCACGCATTTTACTTGGCCCCTCAATTCCCTTTTTATTTTTTTGATTCGACCCTACAATCTTATTTCAATTTCAAATCAATCCTAAGCCTATTTAACTTCATTTTCTTTATTTTTTTTCCTAAATTTCTTTTATTATTTTGTTACTCATTTATTTATTTGTTTAGTTTTTTTAAAAAGCAATTAAATAACTTATATTTTCTTGTCATTCCTTTCTCTTTTTTTTTAATTTTCGTTCATTCCTTTTTTTATTTTACTTTTATTGTTAAGTATATTTCAAAATTTAAATTTATTTTTGTTATTATTATTATTGTTGTTGTCATTGTTGCTTATAATATTACTTTCATGTTTATTGTTCTTTCTATTATCATTGGCCTCATTATTATTAGTGTTTATACATGTTGATATTATAATTCGTTTATATTCTTGTTATGTATATGTTGTATCTTATTACATATATTGGGTTATTGCACTTCGAGCATATATTGCATCATTATCTTAGCCACATATAACCCCTTTTTACGCATCAAATGATTTCTTTTTAAAATGCATATCTTTTTAAGTATATTTCATCAACTTTCACCTAAGTCCATAAAAAGGAAATTTTTTAAAGAATGAGGTAATGTTTCGCGTTTTGAGAATTTGAGAAATCGTACTCTAACTTACGGGTTGTCAATTTTCTCGTTAAACTCAAAATAACTAAATAACCTTTCAAAATTTTAAACAAATGAATTTTAAACAAAAATCGAGGCAATATTCCATATTTAGATACTCGAGAAATTCAAGCCCTAACTTACGAGGTTTCAGTTTTCTCATTGGATCTAAAAAATCAAGTATCCTCTTGGAAATCTAAATACATTTTTAAAATAAAACATCTAAAGGCAAGCTTATTTTCGAAAGTTTAAATGTCGTGTCCTAACTTATGGGATGTGACATCTTGTGATTTCAATACGAGAAGGCCTTTAACACCATCCAAGCACATTTTAAAAAAAAGGGATCGTACTTTAAAATCTTTCAAAATTTTTGATTTTTGACATTAAGGCATTAATCAATCAATTGGGTACCAATTTTGGGCGTTATGAGGGTGCTAATCTTTCCTCATATGTAATTAACTCCCGAATCTATTTTCTCGAATTTCGTAGGCCAAAATCAACATTTTAATAAATCAAAATGTTTTATTTAAGTGATCAAATTTTACATGGTGACCCGATCACACCTCAATAAAAAAGGATCGGTGGCGACTCTATTTTCATTTTAAAGGTCCACCTCGTTTTCAAAAAAATGGTTTCAACATTTTCATTTGAGGTGTTCCAGATATCCAAAAATTACAAAATTTAATCTAGAGTCTCCTCAAAAAGTGTAGATCTGATTTGGAAACTTTAAGCACAAAATTCAACCCACAGAATATTTTTTTTTGTTTTCGTATTTTTTTAAACTTGTTTATCACTTTTTTGGTGGGAAATATTTTTTATATTCTAAGAGAGTGCCAAGAATCAATATGTAAAATTTCAGATCGTTTGAAAAATGTTTACCCAATGAAAAATATTTTATTCTAAAAACTTTCTGGGTAAAAAGAAAATTTGAGATTATTCGCTGAAAATCAGTTTATAAGAACCCAAAAAACACCTAAAACGCCCGAATCTGATACCAAATGATATGGAATGAGGCGGAAGCGGATCAAATTCAAGTTGTTTCAGTCAAGGAGAAAAGATTTAATATGATCTAAAAAGAAGAAATAAACAAATTTAGTAATAAAGAAATCGAAAATAGTAAAAGAAGAAATTTGAGAATAAAAAAATAAAAATCATAAATAAATAAGAAATAGAAATTAAAAAAAAAAACAAAGTGGTAGATGGACGAGTAAACTAATGGATATGATAGATAAATGTCTAATTGAACCATTTGAGATATAAATCCCAACAAACTCAATCAATGACTTTAATGAACCGTCCAAGAAATAATTCTTGGAAATTGAAGGGTGAAGAATGAATTCCCACGACTCATTGAAGAAAATCGAGAAGAAAACTACTTCTGAAAATCACAAGAAAGAAATCTTGAATAAGAAACAAACTTCCAGAGTTGAAAACTTTATTAATGAAAAATAATTGTCTAATTAATCTAAAGAAGAAGTAGTTTTAAAGTAAACTTTCTTGTTGACATAAAACTCCTAAATAACTTAAACTACCTAATAATTATTAAAAATTTGGAATAATAAATAATAAGATCTGATAAATGCAATATTGGGCTCATATATATTAAAAATTAAGCTCAAAACCTGAACCCAATATGATTTAAACTCGAGTTAAAAGCTTGAAACTCCTAATTCTTGTCATAATCCCGTCTTGAAATTCTGCTCGCCCAGTCTTCACTAAAATGATCAAAACTTAAGCTCCCAAACTCAAAATTGAGTGATTTAAAGTGTGTTTCGAAGCTAAGAGATAGATCTTTGAACTCCATGAAGACATCTCAACCCAGAAATTCCTGGATCCCATTCAAAAAGTCATCGCAAGTATGCTGATTTCTCAAACTTGGAAATTGGTAGCTTCGGTGAATGGAATTTAATAAATTTCACCCCATCCATGCATGTATCAGAATAGCCAGTAACAACTACTAGTGGCTGACTAATTGGGTAGCTTCAAGAAGACGAGTAGCTGGAGTGTATGAAGTAGATGCCGTCACTTCACTCTTAGCTCAGGTATTTTCTATCTCTTCAATGTTGAAACATTACAACTAACGGTTTAAATCATGTTGCAGCTTAGCCACTAAGTCACTTTGATGTTATTTCCTGTGTATATTGTAGGTACGGTTATTCTTTTGAGAATTATCCATCAAATCCCGAGTCTGTTTATTTTGTTGGAAATTAATACCATAATAGAAGTGGATAAGGACCACAGTCCAACTTCTATAATCCTTCATGGTGAAACCATCCTAACTTTTCTTGGAGTAACCAAGGACTTGGACTGAACAAATATATGCAACATAGATTAAATTAGCCGCAACGGTTCAAACAACAAGTTCAGAAAACATCGCAAGCTGAACCATCCAACAATTTGGAGAATTTGTTGAAAGCGAACTTGCAAAGAATGACACCTTAATCTAAAGCCAACCAACAACACTGAAAATTTTGGAGAACCAAGTGGGTCAGTTAGCTATAGAGCTTTGTAATAGACCGCAAGAAGCCTTGTCGAGTGACATAGAAAATCCAAGGAATTTGGGTAAGGAACACTGTAAAGTATTTGCTTTATGAATTGGTAAGACTTTAGAACCCTAGGTAGTTGAGGTTGAAGATGAACTTGCCAAGGAAGAGGAAAATCAACCAATAGTTGAAATTCTTGCACCAGAAGAGCCTGAGTTTACAAAGACTGAAGAGGTAAAATCTAAATTAGTTAATTTTTATACGCAAACACCTTCTTTAGATGTAGATACAATTCCTAGGAAAAGTTGTTTGATTCAAGCTACAATTCCACCACCTTTGTATCCACAAAGACTCAAGCAGTAGAAACATGAGGTGCAATTCAATAAGTTTTTGGATGTTCTAAAGCAGCTTCACATCAATATACCATTGGTAGAAGCTTTGGAAAAAATGCCTCACTATGTCAAGATCATGAAGGACATTCTGTCCAATAAGAAAAGACTTAAAGAGTTAGAGACTGTAGCACTAATGAAGAAGTGCAGTGCATTCTTACAGAACAAACTACCTCTAAAAATAAAGGACCCTTGAAGCTTTACTATACTCTATAATATTGGAGAATCTTACTGTGGTAAAGCTTTATGCGATTTAGGAGCAAGCATCAACTTAATGCCCAAGTCTATTTTTAAGATGTTGGGAATAGGTGATGTAAGACCCACAACTATGATGCTCCAATTGGCGGATCGATCTTTGGCATACCCAGAAGGAAAGATCGAGGATGTTTTGGTGTAACGTGTAACACCCCTTACCCGATTCCGACGCTGGGACGAGGTACAAGGTATTACCGTACTTGAACAAGCTTGAATACACCAACATCGAGCCTTACTTTTCACTCTAATTTAAATCTTTTTCAAATGAAATCTTAATAACTTTATTACGAGCCTACGAGGTCTAAAACATACACGGAAAGTGGTTTGGAACTAATCCAGGAGCTCTAGAACTCTTTGAAAAATTTTGCTTGAAACAAGGCCACACGCCCATGTGAGGTGGGGCATGCCTGTGTAGGCTGGCCATGTGGTCATACACGCCCATGTCCCTCGCCCGTGCTGAATTTATTTCTTATTTCGAACCTATAGGTTTGGACACGGTTTGGGCACATGCCCGTGTCTGTGGCCCGTGTCCTCCACACAGTCTAGACACGCCCGGGTCTATAACCCATGGAACACTCTGACTTAAATACTATAAACATCAGGGGTTCACACAGCTAAGGCACACGCCAGTGTGCTCAACTTGTGTGCAATTCTGACTTACCTACTTAGGATGCAAGAGACACATGGTCTACTAACATGCCCATGAGGGCCAACCGTGTGTCACACACGGGTTAGGCACACACCCATGTGCCCTCCCGTATGGACAATTATAGGCTATTTTCCAAGCCTTTTTGCCACCCTGAAACACATCCAACTCATACCAGCTTCAAACTCACAAATCAAGGTATAACATACATAAAAAAATATTCATCATTGAGGCACTCACATGCCATCATGCATATCATGAATTTCATCCTCATTGCTTAAAATATAACATAGACAATATTAGCTAATTTCAAAGGCCATTACAACTTGACTCAAGTGATAACAATAGCCAACACCTTTGGCTACTCAAAATAACACATAACAAAGTAACTAAACTTCCTATAGATGCCATACAAAAAAAAAAAAGAAAGACTAACTTTACTATACCAAAATGAATTCCTTGATAGTGTGACTTCGAGCTCCAACTTCGAGTGATCCCCGAGCTAATTCGACAAATCTACATGGAAAGGGAAATAAAGGAGTAAGCATAAAAATGCTTAGTAAGTTGCATGAAATAAAATAGCAATAAATGTCATGGAAAGTCATCCAAACATGGCATCATGGGGTTTATATAACTTCTTACTCTTTCTCGTACCTTACTCATTCTTATAACATTCATTCAAGACCTACTTACTCCCATGACTTACTCTTTCCCATGGCTTACTCATTCTCATGCTTTGCTCATTCTCATGCTTTACATTTTCATAATTTCTCATAACTTACTGATAAACGCTAAATTATACATATTTTTACCTCATGTTTAGCCTATATTTTGGATGGATTCTTATCAATTTTGTGAGAATTGGTGCTCTTAATCCTTCCTTTATATATCTTATACTCAGGAGAGCATAGGGAAGAAGAAAGAACGGAAAACGGGCCAAAAAAGATGAAAAATGGGCCAAAATGTGCAAACCACACGGGCAAAGAAATGCCACACGGCCGTGCCACACGGCCGTGCCATATGAAGATCACACGATCAAGCCCTCGACAAGCACGGCCAGGTCACACGGTTGTGCCTCCACCGATAAAAGCACACGGCCTCTGTCGAAGTCACACGGGCGTGGCACACGGGTGTGTTCTAATCATGAGGAAGGGGAATTTCACTCGAATTGGGATGCTTAGAGGCTAAGAAAGGCTCCCCACAAGCTCTCTATATAAAGACCTCATGAGGTAGAAGCTGTAACAACCCTAGCCCGTATTCAATGTCGGAATAGGGTTCGAGGTGCTACTAGACTTAAACTCAACCAATCATGTAAAATCGGCCCGTAAAATTTCTTTCAAAACAATTGTGCTATGAACCACATCACAAGAAATAATAACATACAAGCATAAGAATAATTATAAAGGTCCATAACATTATTAGCCGACATAGACTGATTTACAAGAATACATACTACCTTAACCACAAGCCAATGCTTTTGGCTAAATCATAATATTACCTATTCACTTTACAACCCTATACATGCCATAGACTCGGAAACACTTGGATTTACTTACGCCAATATTGTAGACTCGACAGTGTGATATTATCTCTGACGGCCTCCAACTCGAGCTAACCTGTCAACCTGGGGAATATGGGAAAGAATAGGGGAGTAAGCTTTACGCTTAGTAAGTTCATATGAAAACAATAAGCAACTCATTAACAAGTTTAACCAATGTTTACAACATAATCACAAGTTCACTACAAGCTGTCTTCCTGAGCAATAGTCACCAATTTATTTATATCTGGAGCTATGAAACTCCAAATCAAGTTCTGTAAATTTTCCTTGAAACTAGACTCATGTACCTTTCTACCAAAAAATTTCAAGAATTTTTGACTTGGCCAATTGATACAGTTTATTCCTCAAAGTTACCCCTGATTCACTATCAGATAGTCCCGACCCTTCTTTACTAAAGTTCAATTATCTCATAGTTTAGGTATCGGATAATGTTCTCGTCTATTTCTCTTGAAAATAGACTTATCAAGGATTTGAATCATATAAATTATATCTCATGGATAATTTTGTACAATTTATAATGATTTTCTCAAAACAAAATAGAGGATTTCAGAGTCATTCTGACCCCATCTCACCCAACTTCAAATATCTCGTTATAAGAAATTCTTTTGCTTTCAAGGTTTCCTTTATAAGAAACGAGATTCATTAGGCTTTAATTAAATATTTTATTCAGCCTATAACTCATCTCCCACTATTTTTAGTGGATTTTCAAATTTACACCACTGCTATAACCCAAAGCTGTCCAGGTTAAAATCTACTCGTTTACAATTATTGCTTACTAAATTAAAATCATTATATCCATTTCAATGTCATATCATTTCTTCAAATCTCGAAGTCACATAATCACAACCTCTAAATGCCTCAATGTAATTCTTTGATTCGACTTAATATGGCTAATTCATGTAACACCCCGAAATAGGGCCTAAATGGAATAGTGGTTGCGAAACCACAAATCCGAGATAGAAAAGTTTATTACGATGAATTATCATGATTTACTGATTGACTAGATGCATGTGTTAGATTACCGATAAGAAATCTTATAGATGGCATGTTTAATTTGCCTATTAGGGCTTATTTGCAAAAGTTGCTATAACAGCCCGATTTAGGGCCTAAACGGAATGATGGTTTTAGAACCACGAATCTGAGGTTTAAATTTTATTCCGATTAATTTTTAAGATTTATTTATTGATTGACTAATTGTGTGAAAATTTTGAGAAGAAATTTTATGTATAGGTGCCTAAATTGATAATTAGGACTAAATTGTAAAAATTGTAAAATGTGAGTTCTAGATGCTAAAGGGGATTTAATTGAAATGAGTTCTTAAAGTGGAGGTCCTTATTTAGAAATTAGACCATTGGATAATTTTTTGGACAAAAATGGGCATGAATAGGACAAATTTGAAAGAAAAGCCTTTAAGGGCATTTTTGTCATTTGGTAATTAAAAGAATTAAAAAGGGAAAATAAAGCCAAAATTAGTCCATCTTCTTCATGGAGGATGAAATTAGCATGGAGAATCCATGTCTAGGGTTTTTCAAGCTTTCAAGCTCGATTGTAAGTCTGTTCTGGCCCCGTTTTTCATGTTCTTTACGTTTTTGGAATCCCAGTAGCTCGATAAAGCTTATGCTAGCAATAATTTAAGCTAGGGTTCATATTTGGAAAAATACTCATAGGTGAAATGTGTTTATTTTGATGTTTTATGATAGAATATGAGGTTTTAAATTATGCTAGACAACTTGTGCTACTCGGTTTTAAGTAAAAAACGAGTAAAAGGGCTTAATCGGTAAAAATACCTATTGTTCATAAGTACATGATATAGTGGGAATTTGAAGTTGCTGTTGGTAAATAAATGATCAGTATGTCCCAAAACATAAGAATTTGGGATAAAGTTTAATTTCCGAGCCTTGAGGCAAAAGCGTAAATATGCAAAATTTTAGGGGCAAAAACGTAATTTTGCCAAAGTTTGAGTTAGGGACTGTTTTGAATAGTAAATTAATTAAATAAGTGAAATATGATGTTTTAGATACCGGAAAACGAGATTTGGACCTAGAACGGGAGAAAAATCAAAAATCGGGAAAGTTGGTAAAATGGTCGTTTTGACATTGAGGTAAGTTCATATGTTTAATAAGAATTTAATTATGCATATTTGGATGTTAAATTGGTATTTTAGCTATAAATATTAGTAGTGAATTTCAGATATAGAAATTATTACTCGATAATAATTCGACATTGAAAAGATAAATTATAAAAAGTAATATGAAAGCCCATAACTGAAATATGGCCTTGTATGATATTGAGAAAGTCTATAAAAATATAGTTTGAAGGGGATAAGTTGAATCGAAGAAGATTCAATAGATAAAAAGTATCAGAAAGCCCCGTTTGGACTTTAGGAATGTTAGGATACGAAATGTCATGACATTTGGGGTTGACAGGACAGGACAGAAATGAGCCATGTAAGTCCATACTAGACATATGGCTTTGGAGACAGGAATGAGCCATGTAAGTCCATATCAGATATATGGCTTTGGAGACAGGAATGAGCCATGTAAGCCCATATCAGATATATGGCTTTGGAGACAGGAATAATTTATGTAAGTCCATGTCAAGGACATGGCATTGGCAGGATATTATCAGGCAGAAAACCCATATCCTTAATATTCCAAGTGGTTCAACGGGAAAATTTAAGAGAATCTTAAGTTAAGGCAAAGTAAGCTGAGTTATGTTAAGAAGACAAGACTAGTACATGTGACAAGGTAAGTAAGCAAGTGAGTAAGTAAATAAGTAGTGAGATATGTTTATGAGTTTCAACATACATGATACAAATTGAAATACATCTATATCAGGAAAGAATAGGATTATGTTCAGTGAGATGATGCAGGTATACAAGGGAAGCTAATAAGTGAGGAGTCTATAGTATATTGGTAAGGTCACAGACGAGTAAGTTGAGATAGTAAGAACTTAGCAGTATTTATTCTAGTTATGACAGTCTATTAGTAAGATAAATCCATTGCTTGTGTTTATTATTAAGCATGTGAACTTACTAAACTTCATAAGCTTACTTTTTCTGCCTTTCCCATATTCCAGAGTACTTAAATGCAAGCTCAGGTTGGAGGTCATCGTAGATCACTTCACACTATCGATTATCAAGTTACCGAATGGGTATCTTCATTTACAAATATCCTAGTTTATAGCATGTAGAGGGACTTAATATTTAGTAAGTGTCAATTATGATATGTTCAATGAATGGTGTGTAAATACTTGTTAGTGAATAGTTAATGGAATGGCTAATCATACATATGTTTAATGATATGTATGCTTGAATAATAATTATCACAAGGAAACCAAGAAAAAGGTGAAAATAGTTTAAAAATAGATTTGAACAGCAGAAATGATGTGACTTTGAAAAATCAATAAAAATAGTAGAAATATAATTAAAAGGTGAATGAGGCATGAAATTAAAGTTTAATGAGTCTATTTTTATGTAGAAGAAGCAGAGTAAGAAAAAGAGTTGTATTTTATGATTTATTTGCACTTGAGTGAGACTGCTCCAGATTGACTCTGTGATCCCCTGTTCTGAATTTAAAAATTCACCATAAATTGTACATAAATAATTAGGTATTATAGTTTATATGCCTAGATTCCTTACTGAGTCTAGTTTCTAATGAAACAAACAACATGCCTATTTGAATTTTTTACGGAGATAAAATTAATTTGTAGTGAACAGAGGTCAGAGTAGTCAAACTGTGTAACAGGGGAGACTTTAACTAATAAACTGTACTAATTGGCTAGACCAAAAATTCTAGAAAAAAATTAGTATATAGATATATGAGTCTAGATTCAAGGAAAATTTACAGATCTTAATTTCAAGTTTTGTAACTTGATATATGATTTTTTTTTTGTAATCATGATACAGTTGGACAGTTTTCTAAGGAATAGGGAAATAATTCATTTTGGTTCGTTTAAGTAATCGGAAAAATTTTATTGATCCTGGTTTAGTCCCGAACCGTTTCAATATCATGGTTTAGGGTCTCGATGAACCTTTTTAGGGATATATTGAACGAATAAAAATAAATTAATTTTAAAAGCAAATTTTTATGCCCGTTTGAGTAAGTTAAGTCCAGTAACACCTCGTGCTCGACTCCGATGGAGGTCTCGGGTAAGGGGTGTTACAAATTCAAAGCACCACATTCACATATGATTTCAATGTTCATAGTCACATTCAACGCATACTTTCATTTATTAAATTTCACAATGTTCGAATATAGATATACATGAACTAAGTGTAATATCATTTGGACGAATAGGCCTAACCACAATATGCACTTTTCCATTAACATCTCATATACTTAAAATTTAAAATCACATAATCATATCATCATATAACACAAAGTCATTCATTGATTCAACTCAATAGAGTTAATTTATGGCATCGTATCTTCATTTAATATCATCGACCTAAATCACATATAAATCAGACTTATTTTCCAGTGTATATTATTCCTTAAGGCCGAATATATATATATATATATATAAACATATATAATCACTTCACATTCAAGACATTCCTTCTTTATTCAAAGCCACTTACATACTATTTTACTTCCGTGAATAATATCACATGAGTCGAATGTTCACAAACGAACAAATCCATAATTCAATTAGAATCATTCTCATATAAATAGGTAAATATCACATACCTGGAAAACTTATTGCCTAATGCGAATTCAATTCGCCATTTTAACACAGGTTCTCATAGTCATATGCTTTTATCAATTCACCGGCACTTGGCCTGCTGGGTATAAGACCCAAATTTTATCACCGGCTCTAAGCCTGCTAGACTTTTTAAGTTTAAAATTACTTTACCGGCACTACGCCTGCTAGGCTCAAGGCCCGATATCATTTCACCGGTATTACGCCTGCTAGGCTCAAAGCCCGAATATCATATCACCGGCATTACGCCTGCTAGGCTTAAAGCCCGAATATCATATCACCGGCATTACGCCTGCTAGGCTCAAAGCCCGAATATCATATCACCGGCATCATGCCTACTAGGCTCAAAGCCCGAATATCTCATTACAATAATCACTTCACATATTCTTTAATATTTTCGTAACTTATGCTTCAACTTTACATATAGCCAGAACATATACATTTGAACCCAAGTTTTCATAATATGTATAAAACACACATTTGACATATCGTATTATATTGAAATCCCATATCTCAATCACATTCGACTTCCACACATAACGAATAATAAAGTCATATCCAACATGGTTAATCTTGGGTTTCTAATAATCACAAATAGTGATACCCCTTTCATCATTCATATGACATAGTACATTCATCAAAATGCTCATTTATCACATCATATTTTCACATCCAATTTAATTTAGATATACTAGCTATCTTTAATTTATAGCATTAATTCCATTCTCATTCGGATAAATAACCATCAAACAAACACATTTTATAATTTAATTGCATACTAAAACACATACGTACTTTATTACGAGCTAACAAAATTTTAGCTCATGTTTAACTTTCCATGTGTATTAACTCACATAATAGCACAATCAATCCAAAGTCTCGTAATAACATTCAAGCATATTGCTCGTTAAGTACAAATTTGATTCGAATACAACGGCACAATGCCTACTAGGTTTAAAACCCGAATATATTTTTATAACTTATATCATCGATCACTAAAATTTACCTCATCGAAGTTCACATTTAATCACCTTAGTACCAAGCCACATTCGGCTTATAGTCTTAAATCAATACATATTCTGCACATTAACTAAATAAAATTTACATTCTCTTTGTCATATTAATTTAACTTTTAGGCATATAAAAAGAATCAAGCTTAAACACTTACGAACTTACCTTGAATGTTGTCGAACGACTACGAATCAACTATTCAAGTAGTTTCGCTTTTCCCTTTCCTGAGTTAAGCTCCTTTTTCTCTTGAGCTAGGTAAAATAAATCGGTTTGTTTAATTACTTAACTATTTTATTTAGGTTCAACATCAATAATTTCTCATAATATGAAACATACGGCAATTCACATTTTCGAACTGTTATACGAGTATCAAAGTCAACCCATACTCTTTCATTAATCACATTCGACATAGTTTACAACCGAATTAACAACAGTTTACTCACATCATGATCCATGTCCACATTCGGCTATTTAATATATATATATATATATACTAACCACTTACACATTATAGCACAAGGACATTTTTCAATCCAAACAAAGATAATCTCATATTAAAAATTCCCAAAAAGGAAAATTCAATTATAATCATCTTAATTTACTAACAATTCAAACCTCATATTAACTTAAGCTCATTCGGCCATTATAAGCAAAACAACTAGTTTAGCCTTCAAATTCTTTTAACAATTACTCAAACACCTATTCAAATTATTATTTAGTCTCACATTCGGCAACCATACTTATAAACAAATTTAAGCATTCATTTTTAAAATCAAACATTAATCTCATTTTTCTCCAAAATGGCCGATTGTCAACAATCTTTTAAGCCATAGATATCAATTTTCTAATGACCGTATGCCATATAGCTCTTAAATTCACATTTCAAAATTTGTTAAACTTTAAACCTAACTTATAACCATCTTCCAATTAAAAACATTCAACACCTATTTATTTTTTTTTCATTCAAAACATGCAAATAAATACTTACCTAAATATATAAGTATATGTATATATATATATACACGACAATCACATGTTTCTAAACTCTCAATAAAATTTTATCTAAGCAATCTATCACTAGAAATTATACTCAACTAACCATTCATTACTTAAAAATCACATCAAAATGCAAAGTCCCTTAAATTATAAGCATAGCCGCATACCATCTCTTCAATACTTTCATTTCTCACTTAATTCATTACAATTCATATATTAACCTTATACACTTAATTCACTTAACATATAATGAAACATATAATTTAACCGAACATATAATATATAATTTAACATATACACTTAGTCCCTCATATTCCTAATTTTTCTTTTAATTAATAACACCCAACATAAATTCTTCTTGCATAAAAGCCACAACCAAATACTCTTTTATATATTTAAGCCACATAAAGCATGAATTTCACAAATTAACTTATAAGCTTATAATCATATGAATTTTTAACAATGTCCATATAGTATTCATTCATCAATTGCTAACATCAAATTCAATAAAAATTCATAATTTCTCCACTCATAACTGAACATCCTACTAAAACCAAATCAAAGATTTAATTCATGGGTTTAGGAGAGAATCGGCCAAAGAACTCAAAAACATCAAATTAACATCAAACTAGCATGATTTACCTTGAATTTTAAACCCCCAAGTGACTGATTATCCAAGAGCTCCTCTTCCTTTGGTTTTCTTTAGTTTCGGCTAAAAAATATAAACTATGAAAACTCCAATTTGTTTTTATCACCCCATTCTCTTTTATTTATTCATATTCTATATTATAACATATAATTAGTTTCTTTTTTAATTATTTTATAAAGCATATAATACCTTACCAACTCCCACTACCATAGGCTTGGATAAAAATGGTTTAATAACCATGCAAATACTCACATTACTAATTTACAACTTTTGGCCACTTGAGATTTACCCACCACATTTTTTTGAGTTTCACAACTAAGCCCTTATTAATTAATTAAACATTTAAAGGATCAAATTCCCATATTAGCTTTTTACATATACTAATTCACATATAATACACACAAGTTATAGCATTTAATAAATTTTTTGACTCGGTTTTGTGGTTCCGAAACCACTTTTTCGATTAGGACCTAATTAGGGCTGTCACAACAGCATAAACACATGTTTTTAGATATCTTTCTTCTCGTTTTTTTGCCACATTGAGGGTAGAAGCAAGGGATTACTCCAAGGGAGAAAGCCGATTAATTCATCTCAGAAGCCAGAATTCTGCAGCAACATAGAGGATCTCCCTAAATTCCTTCAGGGGTTTTTGGTTTCTTTTATGTTTTGTTATTTTATATCTTTTGAGATGTTTCCTTCTTTATTATGAACTAAACCCCTCAAATACTTGAGGGGGATGAAACCTAAGACAGATCTTGTTATTTATTCTTGATTTATTTGATAAATACTTGAATTGTTCTTAATTATGCGTTCTTCATTCTTGATTTAATAATCCTAGGTATTAATTTAAGAATTAGATGTGCTTAGAGCAGAGGAGCAAAAGTCCCTGTGATAAGAGTAGATCTACCATAATTAAGCGGAGTTGCATGCAACCCTAGACATAGGGCGACATAAATCTGCCGGATTAGGGTCAAACCTAATATGGGGAGCCATTGATCGAATTAATGCAACCTAGGGAGTTAATTAATAAGGGAACTTTAATTAACAACTTAGGCCTAGTTGCTCTACGCCTCGACGGAGGGTTTAGCATAAGTTAGGGATCTCTACGGATCAAGTCAAGTAAAGAAATCATATAGTTCAAGAAAATAATAACAAGTGAAGTCTAGGTGGATTCTCCCTTGAGTATTGTCAATATAAATCAGCTTTTCCCTAAAAGTTTTCCCAATTTACTCTTTACGCTTTCTTAGTTAGTTTTAAAATTAGTTTAAACAATCCTCTTTTATTTTTAGGTTAGATAATAGAAAGGAAGTAAGTACTAGTACTTTTGGTTCCCATGGGTACGATAACTCGGTCTTGCCACTAAGCTATACTACTGTTCGACAGGTGCGCTTGCCTCAACGTCGTGATATTAGTTGGTTTTGGTGTGATCAAGTTCTTTATAAATTTTATTACTTCATATCACGCATATCAAGTTTTTGGCACTGTTGCCGGGGAACTAAAATATCACGAAAGCTTGATTTCTATTACTTTAGCCATTACTATATTTTTTTCTTTTATTTTTATTTTTAGTTTTTATTTATTTTTATTTTCTTTTTCTTTTTATTTTAAATTATTTTTGAGTTTTCTTTGCTTTTTCTTTTTAGGTCTTTTTAGTTTATGACTAGAAACAACCCAACAAGACCACTACTTTTTGACGACGATCTAGAAGCAACAGTTCACAAAAATCGCAGAGAAATTAGACGCAGTTTACATTATCCAGAACAAGAACCTGAGCAAGAGCCAAAACCTACAGATGAGATGGAAGCAAATCAAAACGTTCCACCACCTCCAGCACTACCAGCAGAACCAATAAACCAAGAAGAAGCTCCTCGCACTATGTATGATTATGCTAAACCTAGTTTGGCTGGTACCCAAACTAGCATTCTTAGACCCACTATTGCTGCTAATAATTTTGAGTTAAAGCCTAACATTATTCAGATGATACAGCAATTGGTGCAGTTTGATGGTTTACAGGACGAAGATCCAAACTCACACATAGCCAATTTCTTGGAACTATGTGATACCTTCAAAATAAATGGCGTTTCTGATGATGCCATTCGATTGAGGCTATTTCTATTCTCTTTGAGAAATAAAGCCAAACAATGGTTAAATTCTTTACCACGAGGCTCAATTACCACATGGGAGCAAATGACCAAAAAATTTTTACTCAAATATTTTCCTCCAGCTAAAACAGCCAAATTACGCAATGATATTTCTTCTTCTGTGCGGATGGATTTAGAAACACTATACGATGCATGTGAGAGATACAAAGATCTTTTGAGAAGGTGCCCTCATCATGGTCTATCTTTGTGGCTACAAGTTCAAACCTTCCACAACGGTTTAAACCCGTCAACTAGACAAATGATCGATGCAGCTGCAGGAGGGACGATCAATAATAAAACACCTGAAGCAGCTTATGAATTTATTGAAGAGATGTCATTGAATAATTATCAGTGGCAAGTCATGAGGACAAAGCCAACAAAAGCCGCAGGAGTTTATAAAATTGATGCTGTCGCCATGCTTACTAACTAAGTAGAGCTTTTAAATAAAAAGTTTGATAATTTTGTTAGTTCTACACAGGCACAACCAGTGATGCAATGCGACGCGACTCAAGGAAACACGTTTAATCCAGATTTCGCATCTTATGGATGCAGCATGGAAACTAAACAAGCCAACTATATGGGTAACAATTCTGGATCTCAAAATAACCCTTATAGTAATACTTATAATGCAGGTTGGAGAAATCACCCAAAATTTTCATGGGGAGGACAAGGAAATCAAAGACAACAACCTCCTCCAAGATTTCAGCAACCGCCACCGCAACATGAGAAGAAGCCAAATCTTGAAGAGGTGTTTACCAAATTTATGGCCGCATCAGAAACCCGTTTTTAAAGCACTAAAACAGCACTGAAAAATCAGCAAGCATCAATTCAAGGGCATGAAAACCAAATTGGTCAACTTGCAAAATTAATTTCAGAAAAACCACAAGGAGGATTACCAAGTAACACTGAGCCAAATCCTAGAGAACATGTCAAAGCGATTACTTTAAGAGATGGAAAGGTCCTAGCCGAACCAGAAAAGAAGACTATCCCAGAACTTTCAGAAGAAAAGGTAGCAGAACCCGAGGATAACACTCGATCGCCACTCAAGGAATACAAACCGCGCATCCCATATTCGGCAAAATTGAAGAAAGACCATACAGATGCTCAATTCGGTAAGTTCCTTGAAATTTTAAACAATTACACATTAACTTACGTTTTGTTGAAGTAATTTCACAGATGCCGAAGTATGCGAAGTTCCTTAAAGAGCTTCTAACAAATAAAAGAAAGTTGGAAGAATTGGCCACAATAGAACTCAACGAGGAATGCTCAGCTATTCTCCAAAATAAACTGCCAGCAAAACTGAAAGATCCAGGGAGTTTTACTATCCCTTGTCTGATTGGTAGTTTACTTATTAATAAAGCTTTAGTTGATTTAGGTGCTAGCATTAATCTCATGCCTTACAAAATGTTCAAACAACTAGGTTTCGGGGAACCCAAGCCCACTAGGATGAGTATTCAATTAGCCGATAGATCTAGGGGAATCATTGAAGATGTGCTAGTGAAGGTAGATAAATTTTTATTCCCTGTTGATTTTGTTGTGCTTGACATGGATGAGGATATTGAAGTACCTTTAATTTTGGGATGACCATTTTTAGCCACTGCTAGAGCTGTTATTGATGCAGGGGATGGCAAATTAGTACTCAGAGTTGGCGAGGAAGAAGTTGTCTTTAAAATTTATGATGCCATGAGATTCTCTAAAGAACAAGATGATTCGTGTTATTCTGTTGATATTATTGACTATTTTGTTCAAGATAATCTCCAGGAACTTGCTCTCACAGACACGTTGGAACTGTGTCTTGTTCAAGGTGGGGGGAAAGATGAAACCACCCCCAAAATTAATGAAGTAAGGAAAGAGTTGGATTCTAATGAAATCATCACTAGGTACATAAGTTATGAAAATTTAAAGATAAGTAATGAATTGAGACAGAAACCTTCCATTACTGAACCCCCTAAATTAGAACTAAAACAACTGCCAGATCATTTAGAATATGCCTTTTTAGGGGAAGAATCAACTTTACTAGTCATTATCGCATCCGATTTAAGCCTTGCAGAGAAAGAGGAACTACTCCATGTTTTAAGAGAACACAGATATGCTATAGCTTGGAAAATTTTAGATATCAAGGGAATTAATCCTTCTTTCTGCACCCACAAAATTTTAATGAAGGATGAATTCAAACCATCAGTGCAAGCCCAGAGACGATTGAATCCCAACATGAAAGAAGTTGTAAAAGCCGAGGTAATTAAACTTCTAGATGCATGTATTATCTATCCTATTTCTGACAGTTCTTGGGTAAGCCCTGTGCAGGTTGTTCCTAAGAAAGGTGGATTGACCGTGGTGTCTAATGACAAGGAAGAGTTAATACCTACAAGAACAGTCACAGGATGGAGAGTTTGCATTGATTATAGGAAGCTGAATGATGCCACTCAGAAAGATCATTTCCCATTGCCTTTTATTTATCAAATGTTGGAAAGATTATCAGGTCATATGTATTATTGTTTCCTAAATGGCCTCTCTGGTTACTTCCAAATCCTGATAGCTCCAGAAGATCAGGAGAAAACAACATTCACATGCCTATACGGTACGTTTGCTTATCGTAGAATGCCTTTTGGTCTATGTAACACTCCTGCTACTTTTCAGCAATGCATGCTAGCTATCTTCAATGAATTCGTGGAAGACATCATGGAGGTATTTATGGATGATTTCTCAGTTTTTGGTAATTCTTTCCAACTTTGTCTTAATAATCTAGAACGTGTTTTGATCAGATGTGAAGAGACAAATTTAGTGCTAAACTGGGAAAAATGCCACTTTATGGTTCAAGAAGGTATTGTTTTAGGACATAAAATTTCTAGTAAAGGGATAGAGGTAGATAAAACGAAAATTGAAACTATTGAAAAACTACCTCCTTCTAATTCAGTTAAGGCTATAAGAAGCTTTTTAGGACACGCCGGTGTTTATCGAAGATTCATTAAAGACTTTTCTAAAATAGCTAAGCCTTTAACTAAATTATTAGAAAAAGACGTACCCTTCAACTTTGACCAAGAATGTCTGGAATCTTTCAACAACCTTAAGGAAAAGTTAGTTAATGCCCCGATTATGATTTGACCTGATTGGAATCTACCTTTTGAACTAATGTGCGATGTAAGTGATTTTGCAATAGGTGCAGTTTTAGGACAGCAAAGGGACAAGCACTTCCAGCCGATCTATTATGCTAGCAGAACTTTGACAGCCACTCAAGCAAATTACACTACCACAGAGAAAGAATTGCTAGCTGTTATTTTTGCATTTGACAAATTTAGATCTTATTTAATTTTGTTAAAAGTCATTGTTTATACTGATCATTCAGCTCTTTGCTACCTCTTAACTAAAACTGATGCAAAACCTCGATTGATAAGATGGATTCTATTGTTACAGGAATTCGACTTGGAAATAAAGGACAAGAAAGGAGCTAAAAACTTGGCAGCAGATCACCTCTCAAGGCTAGAGAACGCACAGCCCAAATATCTCGACAAGATGAACAATTTGTTCCCTGAGGAACAACTCCTAGCTTTAGCAGATATGACACTTCCTTGGTTTGCTAATTTTGTGAATTATTTAGCAGCTCACATAACCCCAAAAGGGCTAAACCATCAGTAAAAGAAGCGATTCTTTGTTGATGTGAAAAACTACTTTTGGGAAGATCCTTTCCTTTTCCGAATTTATGCAGATCAGGTTATACGAAGATGCGTTGATGACACAGAAGCATATCAAATTTTGAATCACTGCCACTCAAGACCCATAGGAGGACATCAGAGTGGAACTAGAACTACTCATAAGGTACTCGAATCAGGCTTTTACTGGCCTACACTTTTCAGAGATGCCAACAGGTATGTAACCTCTTGTGATAAATGCCAACGAACAGGTAATATCTCTCAGCTTAATGAAATGCCTCAGAACTATATACTTTCATGTGAAATATTTGATAAATGGGGTATTGATTTCATGGGTCTGTTCCCTAATTCATTTGGGAATAAATACATACTAGTAGCAGTAGATTACATGTCAAAATGGGTAGAAGCCCAAGCTTTACCTACAAATGATGCTAGGGTGGTAGTACGCTTCTTGAAAAGACTTTTTTCTCGATTTGGAACACCTAGGATAATCATTAGTGATAAGGGTACACATTTTTACAATACCCAATTTGAAAAAATCTTGAAAAGGTATGGAGTACACCATAGAACAGCCGCCTCTTATCACCCACAAACCAGTGGCCAAGTCGAAGTAACAAATAGGGAACTAAAACGCATCTTAGAGAAAACAATAGAAACAAATAGGAAAGATTGGTCAAGAAAGGTAGACGATGCATTATGGGCTTATAGAACTGCTTTTAAAACACCCATAGGAACATCTCCTTATAAACTTGTTTACGGAAAAAACTATCATCTACCATTTGAACTTGAACATAAAGCATTCTGGGCTATAAAATTTTTAAACCTTAATTTTAAAAGTGCAGGAGAGAAGAGATTAATGCAGTTGAATGAGCTAGATGAATCGCGTTTCAATGCTTACGAGAACTCGTGACTATATAAGGAAGCCATGAAGCGACGTCATGACAAAAGGCTGAAACAACCCAAGCAGTTCAAAACATGTGATCTCGTCTTACTTTACAACTCAAGGCTGAAACTATTCCCTGGAAAACTCAAGTCAAGGTGGTCAGGTCCATTCACTGTTCTAAATGTCTTTCCATACGGCACCATTGAGGTAACTCACCCTAACCATGGTACGTTCAAGGTAAATGGCCATCGGCTTAAACATTATAGAGGTGAGAATTTTGTGGAAAACAGGGAGGAGCTTCGGCTCCACCACACCCCTTCTTGACACATCCAGGTAGAGTCGAGCTTAGACTCTAAATAAGTGCTTCTCGGGAGGCAACCCGAGCACTAACTTAGTAACTTTCTTTTCTTTAAAAGTTTTAGTATTTTTTCATGCATAAACTAACTCTTTAAATGCAGAAATTTAGGACCACATGGCCAGGCACACGGGCGTGCCTTAAGCCATGTGCACACTTAAAAACAGGGGCACGGTCGTGCATCCAGACCATGTACAAATAGAGTAAAATTTTCCCAAAACACGGGCCATCGATAAATTCCCACGGCCGTGCGATATGGCCGTGGCGACCTTACAAATTCCACATGGGCTATCAACACCGCCCCACGATCGTGCGACATGGCCGTGCCAACCCTGCAGTATCAACACGGGCCTTGCACAAATCCCCACGACCGTGGCATAGAACACACGACCGTGTGCAACACGAACACGATCACAAACGGCCGTGTATACCATCACACGACCGTGTGAGTAACGAAGACCTGATCTCCCACGGCCGTGTGAACCAACCACACGAGCGTGCTCATCGGAACATGGTGCGCTAAAACCTCCAATTTTCGAAAAACGCAGGCTGAATACGACTCATACAGGGGTGCGATATGCCATGTGACCCAAAATGTATAAATAGGGGGCTATTTTTAAACCTTCCTTTTCACCTAAAACCCTAGAATCTCACACCCAAAACCTCCCCAACCTCGGTGAGCACCTCTACCACCCTCAAAACCACTATAATACTCAAAAATAACCTCCCCACGCCCGTGTAACAGCCCCCCACGATCGTGCAAACTCATAATTGGTTCTATTTTCTCATTTTTCTCATTTATTTTTGTTTTATTTCATTTATTTAATTTTTATTTCACTTTACTTTTGTCTAAATTGTTGATACAAGCATGGAATTAGGAAATATAGGATGAATAATCTAGACTAATATAGAATCAATTAGGATTACATGCCACTTAATTTTATTTTTGCTGGCCATTTAGATTTCATTTTATTTTGCCACTTGGACACATATTTGCATGCCATTTTTCTCATAAGTTAATATATACATGCCTATAGTTCTTAGTTTTTGTTATAAGTTTTTAATATGGTTAGATTTTACTATTCAGGTTACTCCTTAGTTGTTATTTTAGGAAAAATATCAATTTACATCTTAAATCATTTTTAATCTCAATATTTAGGACTAATACTTTTGTTTTTTTTCAGATACCATGTCATCATCGCGCGCCAGAAAGACTGCTGTCCCCGTCTCCAAGAAACGAAAGGGGCCAGGAAGTTCCTCAGCAAGACCCACCTCTGAGACACGCCACCCGTTCCTCACATTTCTGCAGGACTCCCAGGCGCATCTACATCCAACCCCTCGACTGCTGGAACGAGATTGCTCCAAGGCGATAGATCTATAATGCTAGCGTCAGCAAGGCATCCACCCTCCCTCCTTCTCTCAGGTATATTCACGCCCTCCTTGCTCACACCTTGACAGGTAGACGGGAGAGGACAAGCATCGTCAACACTCACGATGTCTATTTCCTCTGGTGCATGGCCAATGGCCACCCCATCGACCTTGCCTACTTCATAGCGTTGGCCATGCAGCACCAGACTGAGAGGCACCGCAAGGGAGTCTTATCCATGGGCCCATACATCACACAATTAGGCCGCTACTTCGGCCTACTCAACACCGCAGCCCAGACATCCTCGTACACCCTACTTGGCCAGATGTCCTCCCAGGGCATCCAGAGCATGCTCTCCATGAGGATGGTAGAGCGACAGCCAAGTGGCGACCACTTTCACTTCCACCTTGTCCAGGAAGGCGAGGATCCAGAGGACATTACTGATGATGTCCCACTACCACCACCTGAGGAGGATGCACCCGCCGAGCCATCACGCCCCAGATGACCTACCCAGACAGCAGTCCCACACACTGACATACATGAGTGCCTAGACCGATTTGAGCAGCGCCTCGATTACATCGACGCCACCTTAGTGCACATATGTTAGCACCTTGGCATCACCCCACTGCCACGAGACCCATCAGAGGATTAGATCCTCTTTTATCTTTTATTTTTGTTTTATGTTTTTTTTATCATTTATATTTTATTTTTACTTTATCCTAACTCTTAAACACTGATCCTTATTTTCACCTTTTTCTAACTTTATTTTCCTTTTTAGGTTTATTTTTAATTTTTTTCAGTTCAGCTTTTTCTTTATTTGAATTTTTATTTTTTTATATATATTCTATTTATCTTATTTTATTTTCTTCGGCCATCTCCTAATGAAGTAACCCCTCTTCATTTTAACATCCCACGACTAATAAATCCCTTCGCAGTTTCAAAGGAGCTCTGCAGCTCAAATATCTACGGAAAAGGGAACACCGTGTCACAACTTCTGTCTCACAAATCCATCCACATTTCAGGGAGTTTCATACCTCTCCCTATCTTATGATATTATGCTTCTATTGCTACTAATGCTATCTTTGTACATTGAGGGCAATGTATATCTTAAGTGTAGGGGGGAACGTACTTTAAATTTTATTTCATTCTCTTTGAAATCCCTGAAATTGTTCTAACTAATTGCACTGTCCTCAATAGCATGATCTTCAGTCTACTATTAGGAATTAATTCTGATTGATTTATAATTTTTATTGATATGTTGAGAATTAAAGAAATAGGTGATTGTACTTTAAATATCCAAACTTAAAAACAGTAAGGAATCAAGCATGATAAGTTGAAATTTTTGAGAACTTCAATTTTTGCATAAGTTATCTTCCCTAATTTTAAGTACTATCTTGAGATTTGAAATTCCCAGGATTGACATCAAAAGCCATAATTCTGGTGAGATTTTGAGCCTTTTTGAGCATACATTCTTTCGTGCTCACTTTTATTATTGCTTTGAGTGACTCAACACTGAATTGTTATTCTAGAACTTGCTTTGATTATACATGTCAAAACCACATCATTGATTTGATATACCGAGATGATAAAGGCACCTATGATTTAACCCACTTACTCCACAAAAGCCTACCTCTATAATCTAACCCCTAGTGAACCCCATTGAGGCTAACAACCTTTTCCTTGACTCACCCTCTGAATTATTAACCAATAACCCTTTTTCCATTCAATTACTTTTGATCCCTATTTTTGTCGAGATTTGAGTTGAATTTACTATCTAAGCTTTATTCTCTTTTCTAGTATGTAAATCTTTACTCAATTTATTGTATTACTTGAATTGTTCTCAAATAAAAAAAAAATGTGTACATACAGTCAAATTCAGTTGTAATATGTAATAGTTCAAATTAAGTTTTTGCATAATTCTCTCTTAAGGCTACCAAAATGATGCTATTAAGCTTTGAAAATATGTTCCAGTGATAGAGATTTTTCTAGCTAGACAATTTTTTCAATTCAATCTCGATTCTAACCCTCTTTTTGCAGCCTGTGACAATACCCCTAAACCAAGCCCCGTTACAACCATGAAAAGACCTCTTGATCGATATATCATATCAAACTATAGTGGTGGAGATTTGATTTTCGTGCAAGCTTATGGTAATAACTTTTCAAGTTGACTAAAGAGTGCTTAAAATTTTGAACCCTAAACACTTCGAGTGAATAGAGTGAACCTCTAGTGAGGATGTCAACTCCTGTTAATTAAGATGGAGAGATAACTACTTAGAAGGAAGGAAGACTTATGTTTTCAATGATAAAATTCTCAACTTAGAGTAATTAAATCTTTAATGTTCTTCTGATTGAATTTTTCATTGTATGATTACCTGTGGATTAGTTTGAAACATTATTGATAAAGATTATAGGTTGAGAAGAATGATTTTTTTAGGGATTGAGATTTTGCTTGAGGACAAGCAAAGGCTTAAGTGTAAGGGTATTTGATAAACGCTAAATTATACATATTTTTACCTCATGTTTAGCCTATATTTTGGATGGATTCTTATCAATTTTGTGAGAATTGGTGCTCTTAATCCTTCCTTTTTATATCTTATATTCAGGAGAGCATAGGGAAGAAGAAAGAACAAAAAACGAGCCAAAAACGATGAAAAATGGGCCAAAATGTGCGAACAACACGGGCAAAGAAATGCCACACGGCCGTGCCACACGAAGATCACACGGTCAAGCCCCCGACAAGCATGGCCAGGTCACACGGCTGTGCCTCCACCGATAAAAGCACACGGCCTCTGTCGAAGTCACATGGGCGTGGCACACGGGCGTGGCACACGGGCGTGTTCTAGTCGAGAGGAAGGGGAATTTCACTCGAATTGGGATGCTTAGAGGCTAAGAAAGACTCCCCACAAGCTCTCTATATAAAGACCTCATAAGGCAGAAGCATAAACACATGTTTTTAGATATCTTTCTTCTCATTGTTTTGCCACACTGAGGGTAGAAGCAAGGGATTACTCCAAGGGAGAAAGCCGATTAATTCATCTCATAAGCTGGAATTCTGCAGCAACATAGAGGATCTCCCTAAATTCCTTCAGGGGTTTTTGGTTTCTTTTATGTTTTGTTATTTTATATCTTCTGAGATGTTTTCCTTCTTTATTATGAACTAAACCCCTTAAATACTTGAGGGGGATGAAACCTAAGACAGATCTTGTTATTTATTCTTGATTTATTTGATAAATACTTGAATTGTTCTTAATTATGCGTTCTTCATTCTTGATTTAATAATCCTAGGTATTAATTCAAGAATTAGATGTGCTTAGAGTAGAGGAGCAAAAGTCCCTGTGATAAGAGTAGATCTACCATAATTAAGCGGAGTTGCATGCAACCCTAGACATAGGGCAACATAAATCTGCCGAATTAGGGTCAAACCTAATATGGGGAGCCATAGATCGAATTAATGCAACCTAGGGAGTTAATTAATAAGGGAACTTTAATTAACAACTTAAGCCTAGTTGCTCTACGCCTCGACAGAGGGTTTAGCATAAGTTAGGGATCTCTACGGATCAAGTCAAGTAAAAAAATTATATAGTTCAAGAAAATAATAACAAGTGAAGTCTAGGTGGATTCTCCCTTGAGTATTGTCCATATAAATCAGCTTCTCCCTAAAAGTTTTCCCAATTTACTCTTTACACTTTCTTAGTTAGTTTTAAAATTAGTTTAAACAATCCTCTTTTATTTTTAGGTTAGATAATAGAAAGGAAGTAAGTACTAGTACTTTTGGTTCCCTTGGGTACGATAACTCGGTCTTGCCACTAAGCTATACTACTGTTCGACAGGTACGCTTGCCTCAACGTTGTGATATTAGTTGGTTTTGGTGTGATCAAGCTCTTTATAAATTTTATTACTTCATATCACGCATATCACTTACTGAAATGTACCAGTAACACTCATCATGAAAGTTTAGTCTCTCTTGTTAGCTAAACAAGATATGGTCTTACATTCTCTATTGACATGCTTAGAATATCGAAGGATACCCATAGTGTCATTCTCATGGTAAGGTGCCAAAGCCATATCATAGATATGGTCTTACATGGGCCCTCAAACTGATACCAAAGCCATATCCTAGATATGGTCTTACACGGGATCTCATATCAATGTCGATGCCATGTCCTAGATATGGTCTTACACGAAATTGTAGAATGATGCCAATGCCATGTCCTAGACATAGTCTTTTACGGGATCTCTATCTTAGATGCCCAAGCCATGTCCCAGACATGGTCTTACAGGGGATCTATGTCTCATCTCGGTGCTGACGTCATGTCCCAGACATGGTCTTATACGAGACCTCATATGGATGCCAATGCCATGTCCCAGACATGGTCTTATATGGGATCCCTGTTCGGTGCCAATGCCATGTCCCAAACATGGTCTCACATGATACCTACAATGATCATGACATGATTACGGTATCCTTCGTATCTTTGATACTTATATGTAATTTTTCTTTCATGTTTCCATCATGTCTTGGTAAAATTCATATCAATAAATTTCATGGAATTATACATATGCAATAAGCCTCATGAAACTTCATGGATTCATAGAAAAATCATTACATTTAAATATTCATAAAATATAAAGCTAGATTATTGCATACAACTTACCTCGGCCCAAAACGAGGGCAATTGTTTGATTGAGTCCACTATCTTGCTTTTCCCCCACTTTCGGTCCGGGCTTCATGTTTCTTGATCTAAAATGACAAATTAAGCTAATTTAATACACACCTTGGCTAAATAGCCCATAATTTACACTTTTGCAAAATTTATAATTTTGCCCCTAAACTTTTACATATTTAGAAAATGGTCCCTAGGCTCGTAAAATGACATGCACTTAATTTCTTGACTACCCAAGCCTAGCCTAACCTTTTATGCTCTCATATCAGCCCTATTTTTTATCAATTCACACTTTTACTACACATTTTATCACTTTTGCAATTTGGTCCCTATTAGGGTTTCTCATAAAAATCACTTAGAGAAAGATGTTTATTACACTTTAAACTTTCATTCTCTACCACTAGGCATCAATTTACTTGCATGTCATGTATGGGTAAATTTTTGAAAGTGAATCCTAGCTCAAATTAGTGGTAGAAATAGCTTGCTCATGTTGCAAGGATTTCAAAAATACAAAGAAAATTAAAAACGGGACTAAATTGCACTTACTTGAAGTTTGAAAAGTTGAAATAAAATCCTAGCTATGGAGCTTCAAATTTTTGACACCCCATGGAGAAGATGGACAAGATTTTTCCTTTCTTTTTCCCTTTTTATTACATAGCTTTACCAAATAACCAAAACACTATTTTGACTAGGCCCTAATTTGAGCTATTACAATTCTCCCCCTTAGGGATTTTCGCCCTCGAAAATCTTACCAGTGAATAAGTTGGGATATCGGTTTCTCATGTTTTCCTCAAGCTCCCATGTTGCCTCTTCTACCCCATGTCTTTGCCATAGTACTTTCACTAGGGAAATACTTTTGTTTCTCAACTGTTTGACTTCTCGACCTAGGATTTTAACGGGTTCTTCACCATAAGTCATGTCCGGTTTTATCTCAATCTCCGTCAAGGTAATCACATGCGAAGGGTCTGATCAGTAGCGTCGTAACATGGACGCATGGAATACATCATGAATATTTTCCAATTCAAACAGAAAAGCTAATCGATAAGCTACCAGCCCTATCCTCTCGATGATCTCATATGGTCTGATAAAACGCGGACTTAACTTGCCCTTTCGGCTAAATCTAAGAACTTTTCTCCACAGAGATACTTTCAAGAATACTTTATCCCCAACTTGGAACTCTATTTCCTACCTTTTTAAATCGGCATACGACTTTTGTTTGTCAGATGCAACTTTCAAACAGTTTCGAATCACTTTTACTTTTTCCTTTGTTTCCTTAACTAGATCAACCCCATGAATATGATTTTCCTTAAGTTTGGTCCAGTATAAAGGCATTCTACGGCCATAAAAGGCCTCATAAGGAGCCATTTTCTAACTCGATTGAAAACTATTGTTGTAGGCAAATTCTGCCAACGGTAGGTATTTTTCCCAACTACCTTGAAATTCCAATACACAGCATCTGAGCATATCTTCAAGCACTTGTATTACTCTTTCCAACTGACCGTCAATCTGTGGGTAGAAAGCAGTGCTAAAATTAGGCTTCATGTCCAAAGCTTCTTATAGCTTCTTCCAAAATCATGACGTGAACCTTAGATCTCTATTTGAAATAATTGATAGTGGCACTCCGTGTAGCCTCACAATCTGTAACACCCCTTACCCGTATCTAATGTCGGGACAGGGTATGAGGCGTTACCTTTCTAAAAAACACGTAATTGATTGATCTCGAACCTTCAAAAATGCGTCCCAAATTTAAACTTTTCAAACATTAGTCTACGAACCTTTTTATGGGCCTATGAGGCCTAAACATGGATCGGAGGTGACCCGGAACCATTTCGTGCACTTAGGAAAATTTCTTCAAAAACTAGCATAAATAGGGCACACGCCCGTGGGGATGGGCAACACGCCCGTAGGGAAGGGCAACACACCCGTCTGGTCTCTAAACTTGGTCGTGCTGATGTGTAATATCCCGAATTAGGGCCTAATCGGAATAGTGGTTTCGTGACCACAAATTCGAGGTAGAAATAATTATTTTATAATCATTTTGATGTTTATGATATAATTTTATGATGGTGTGAAAATTTCGTGAAGAAATTCTAAGCGTAAAGTGCTTAATTTGAAATTAGGGACTAAATCGAATAAGTTGCAAAACTTGCATTCTAGAAGTTTTTAGTATGAAATTGCTTTGAAATATTAATTAGGAGGTCTTAAATGGTAATTAGACCAATTTTAAGTTCATGGAAAAAATTAGGACATGGAAGGAATTTTTGAAAGTTTAGTAAGGAGGGGCATTTGGGTCATTTGGATATTAAATGAAATAAAAAGGGAAAAATAACACAAAATTCATCATCTTCTTCATACGTTGCTGCTGAATTTTTCTCTCCACCATAGCTAAGGGCTCTTCAACTTTCAAGCTTCATAGGAAGTGATTTCAAGCCCCGTTTTTAATGATTTTTACGTTTTTGCGATCCCGGTAGCTCGATAAAGCTTATGTTAGCAAAATTTTGAGTTAGGGTTCATATTTGGAAAAAATACCCATAGGTGAAATTTGTGTATTTTGATGTTTTATGGTAGAGTATGAGGTTTTAAATTATGTTAGACAACTTGTGCTACTCGGTTTTAAGTAAAAACGAACAAAACGACTTAATCGGTAAAAGTACATATTGTGCATAAGTATGTATTATAGTGGGAATTTGAGCTTGCTAATAGCAAATAAATGATCAGCATGTCCGAAAACATAAGAATTTGAAATAAAATTTAATTTCCGAGCTTCGGGGCAAAAGTGTAAATATGCAAAAGTTTAGGGGCAAAATTGTAATTTTGCCAAAATTTGAATTAAGGACTAATTTGAAAATGTGAGTATTAAACAAGCTACATGTGTTATTTTAGATCAGGAAAGACGTGGAATCGACCTCAATCGAGGAAAAGAAAAGATTGCGGACTAAATTGCAAAATCTTTGTATTTTGGTACCAAGGTAAGTTCATGTGTAAATAATGTAACATAATTGTTATTTTTAAGTTAATTGATGTTAATTATATGATATGCTGAATTTTTATCATGGAATATATGCTTTGTGGTTATTTTCAAAATTAATGTAAATTAAGTGTGCTACTTGTTAAAAGTAAATTGCTATCGAGTATTGGTTTCGGTATTCTACGGAAGACGGCGAGGATATGTGTTCGAGGAAAATCCCGTTTGAACCTTAGGAATAGATTAGGATACAAGTGACATGTCACTAGGATGGTTGGGCATCCGAACTCGTTGAGTTGAGTCCGAGTTCACTTTTGGATGCGAATATCCGAACTCGTTGAGTTGAGTCCGAGTTCGTGAGATGTAACTAGGCATCCGAGCTCGTTGAGTTGAGTCCGAGTTCACCTATGGATGCGAACGCCCGAGCTCGTTGAGTTGAGTCCGAGTTCGCTTATGGGCGGGTTACATAATTGATTGATTACATATATAGCACTTATGTGCAAATGATCCGTGTATCCGAGTTGTATTCCAATGTGTTCAACGGGTAAAATTCAAGTGAAATGGAAAAGCACTCAAGATGTAAGTGACAATTCGGTAATGTTGAGAAATGGCCATATTGGACAGGTATGTACTTAAACCTCGGGTTGAAACTCGATACAACAACAAAAATGTGGTAAGATGAAGTATGATGATTAGAATTGTGACATATGTTTTGGTGATGCTATGCAAATGTTGTTTGGCATAATGACTTTGTTATGTTACTTGTTATTTGCATGTGAACTTACTAAGCATTTATGCTTACTCCCTCCTTTTTATTCATTGTAGTTTTGGACAAGCCGGCTCGAGAATCGGGATAGGTCGAAGGCTCGATCACATTATCCGAAGGACTTTTTGGTAAATGGCTTGTAAAACTTAGTATGGCATGTATAGCAATATACCTACTTTGTGTAAATAATCTTGTGATATGGTGGTGGTTTGGTTGAGGAAATGCTTGATAATGATGAGTCATTGAAATGGCTAATATAGATTATGTTTGATGTCATGGAAGGATAATAGGTTATCTAGTACATGAAAGCTTTTATGAAAATGAAATTAGCCATAAAACAGAACATTGCAGCAACACTGACGTGAGTTTGAAAATTCACTAAAAATCATAGAAATTGAATTTGGTGATAGATTAGTTATGAAATTGAAGCTTATTATGTCTACTTTCAAATGGAAGAAGTGAAATAGGTGGAAGGATTATGTGTTATAAGATATTTGAGTTTTAGTGAGACAGGGCTAGAACAATTGCTGGATCCCCTATTCCAACTTTGAAAATTCACTATAAATTGTACAAAAATAGTTAAGAGGTGTACTTTATATGTACAGAATCCTGAATTAGTCTAGTTTCAAGATAAGGAAATGGCATAATCATATGAATTTTTTATAGAGAGAAAAGTGGTTCATAGTAAACAGAGGTCAGTGCAGTCAAGTCCTGAAACAGGGGTAACTTTAACTAATAAACTGTACAAATCGGCCCAACTAAAAATTCTAGAAAAAAATTAGTGAATAGATATGTGAGTCTAGATTCAGGGAAAATTTATGGATCTTGATTTCGAGTTTCGTAACTCGAGATATGATTTTTAAAGTGACCATGACGCAGAAATTCTGCATATTCCAAAAATTAAAATAAATGATGTAAAGTTGGTTTAATGATAAATTAAGTTTAGTAACACCTCAAACTCGACTCCGGTGACGGTCTCGGGCATGGGGACGTTACATGATGGCCCGTGTACCTCACACGGCCTAAGTATGTTAGGGACACGCCCGTGCCCCTCACACGTGCAGGATTAATTTCCAACATTCAACCTATAGGGGTTTTCACACGGCCGAGCACACGCCCGTATGCCTAACCTATGTCCCCTCACACGACCATGACATGCCCGTGTCGCAGCCTGTGTGTGACAACCTTGACATTCTATTTCTAACATCAGCAGACACACGATCGTGGCACACACCCGTGTCTCAGCCCGTGTGAGAGAACCTGGGTATTCTGTTTTTGACGTTAGCAACCACACGGCCATACACACGCCCGTAAGCTGGCTGTGTGTCGCACATGGCTTAGGCACACGCCCATGTGCCTACTCGTGTGGGAAAAAATAGACTATTTACCAAGCCTTTTTGCCACCCTGAACCAAAACCAACACAAGTCCAAATATACTAAGTCTACTATGCTCAGCCAATTGCCATAAATTGGCATCCAAAACATTGATGAGTATCATCAACCTTTGCACGAACTCATGTACATTTCATTAACAATAACTAGAACCATTTTAGCCAATTCCAAAGGCCATTTACAAAATAAGCTTAATGTCAAAAATGGCCAACACAATTGGCTCACTAAAGTACCTTACAACAAAATGACTATTTATCCTATACATGCCATTACTCAAAACACAAAATACGACCATACCGAGTATTTTGGCGGATAGTATGTACACTGCCTCCGACGCTCTTGGATCCTCAAATTAATTAGGCGGCTCTAAAAGAGAATGGAAAGGAGAGGGGTCAGCATGAAACTTAGTAAGTCTCAAGTAAATAAATAACAACAATATATCAAGCCATGATAAACTTGCATTTCTGTCACAATCATGCATATATCAAGAAAAGCTACCACATAACTTACTCAATTCCATCCTTTACTAATTATACAACATGTTAGTGAGCTTCATACAATTCATTTGGCACCTGCACCACTCGAAAATCGTCATATCATCTATCAACTTAGCAATAACTGAAACTTTTTCGTTGAACTACTTAGACTACTAGAGGATATTGAATGAGCCTTTTGTAGGGTATCAAGCCGATGCCATGTCCCAGATAGGTCTTGCACTGACTCGCCACAAGCTAACGCCATGTCCCAGACAGTTCTTACACTAGCTTGTATAACTTGAGGCTGATGCATGTCCCAGACATGTCTTACACTAGCACTCGTCTCAAGCTGATGCACGTCCCAAATGTGTCTTACACTGGCTTATAAATCTCGAGGCCGATGCATGTCCTAGACATGTCTTACACTAGCACACACATCACCAATGTCTCGGCATGAATATCCAATCCCATCCTAAGTGTTCAAACGGGCTCTATTATGCAAGTTCTCAATAATTTATAAATACTAGTCATCAATACCACAATTTATGCTCGATTTCTATTACACTCTTTTCTCATATCACAACTCTAGATTTCGCTATAATGTATTGATTCCAAGCATAAGGATTAGAAATGTTGTATTATTTACCTACAACTTACCTCGGTATACAAAAAAGGAAGGTAACCATTCGGTTTACTCCACTTGCTTGGCTTTCCCCTGATCTAGGATCGAATTCGGCAATTCTTGATCTATGACAATAACGAATTTACCAATTTAGCCACTAATTTAATACAAACAAACTAAAATTCACAAATTGGTAAAATGACCATTTTGCCCCTAGATTATGGCAAATTGACCATTTTACCCCTAATCCTGGAGATCAATTTTTATCGAATTTCCTCAACTCTCATGCTTAGATAACTCTTTTTGTTCCCATTAGTACCCCAATGTCTCATTATTTCTAATGCTTGCCTCTTTATTTTGCAACTTCTACAACTAAGTCCTATTCTATGCATTCTCATGCAAACTCTTTCACAAGTTGTTTATTTAACAAAAATAGCTCATTTTCTTCCCAAAAATTTTAGAAAAAAACATTTATACACTCATGGCAAATTTTTAAACCTCAAACCAAAATGCTCAATACACCCTTCAAAATGTAGCTCATGCTACAAGGGTTCCAAAAATGCAAAAACATTAAAGAAAAACCTTAGAAATCACTTACTAATGAGAGCTTGAAGTTGCTGAAAATTTTTGTTTCTAAAACCCCCAAAATGGCTAAACAATCGGTGGAGGCTAAAATGAAGAAGAAAAGGTGACTAGGAAAAAATAAGTACTATTTTACTATTTTGGTCACCTTATACACCTAAGCCTTTGACTTTTCTTGTTTTTGTCCCACCTTGGCTGGCCATGACTCAATTAATGGGCTTACTTGCCCTTTAAGACCTTCCACTTTTAATTCTCCAGCTTTTTAACTCAATTTTATAGTAATTTGCACCTTTTACCCTTTATGAGATTTAGTCCCTTTTCGCGATTAAGCCTTCAATCGCGTAAATTAAATCGCCAAAATTTTTAAGCATACTTTTAAAATCACTAAAACACATAATTTATTGCCAAAATAATTTTCTTAAACCTCGGGAAGTGATTTCAAAATCACTATTCTGACTAGGCTCGATTTTGGGCTGTTACACAATCTCTAAAATATACAAGTCAGCCAACTTATCAAGGGAATAATCCATACATACAGGTATAAAATAGGCCGAATTAGTAAGCTTGTCGACCACAACCCAAATAGCATCTTTCTTCTTCGATGTCATCGGTAATCCCGTCACGAAATCTATAGTAATACGACCACAACCCAATTTAGTCCACAATCTTGCTTTTCCTCGGTTCGGTCTAAGCTTCGTGTTTCTTGATCTAAAACGACAAGTTAAGCTAATTTAATACACACATTAGCTAAATATCCCATAATTTACACTTTGGCAAAATTTAAAATTTTACCCCTAAACTTTTACGTATTTGCAAAATGGTCCCTAGGCTCGTAAAATGAAATGCACTTAGTTTATTGACTACGAAAGCCTAGCCAAACCTTTTATGCTCTCATATCACCCCTATTTTTCATCAATTCACACTTTTACTACACGTTTTTATCACTTTTGCAATTTGGTCCCTATTAGGGTTTCTTATGAAAATCACTTAGAGATAGATGTTTATTACACTTTAAGCTTTCATTTTCTACCACTAGGCATCAATTTACTTGTATGTCATGCATGGGTAAAATTTTGAATGTGAACCCTAGCTCAAATTAGTGGTAGAAATAGCTTGCTCATGTTGCAACGATTTCAAAAATACAAAGAAAATTAAAAATGGGACTAAATTGCACTTACTTGAAGTTTGAAAAGCTGAAATGTAACACCCCAAACCCAGCCTAGAAGTTAGGCCCAAATTCGGCATGTCACATTGAAGTGTTTTTCAAAAACCAAGTTTTCATTGAAAACCCTTCTTGTTTATATATTTGTGTAAAACCTCAGCTTGCATTTGATCAATTCCCAATGTGGTTTATTAAAAAGATTATTCCCTATTAAAGACGTTATTAATTATAAAATCTTAATCGTTGCGGAAGCTTAATTTTAAACAAGGTTGTTTTGGAAAAACTTGTTTTTACCACTAGCAATTATAAAATCACAATAAAATCCAAAATTTAAAAATAATCCCGAAGTTATAAAAGCCTTATTACAACCCAATAAAAATAATTTAAAATAAGGTAAATAAATAAAACTACTGATCATTAAAACAAGTTACAGTATAGCCACCTCCGAGTTCCCTCCATCGTCGAACCGCCTACTAAGGGTCACCTGAAAAAGATTAAAAAGAGGGAGTGAGTTTATGAAAACTCAGTGTGTACATCCCTCGGCAAACACATAACATGCATTAAACAATTTGGGCCTAAGCCTTATTAAATAATGGTGGCCATTAGGCCTTAGCCCATAGTGGCCTCGGTTGGGCTTGATCCCATATCTCAACATAAGTGGCCTTAGGCCCTAGCCCAAATCACAAAAATATAAATATGATTATGCAATGTGCAATTTCCTATAACCAACCCTGTACACCCCTTTCCAACCCTACACTCCTGTGGGAAGATACTCAACCCACCCATCCTTATACACCCGGTGTGGCACCGGTTGCGACACCACTTATCGTTGTAGCATAGTTGCTCATATTCAATGTAGCATCGGTTACGACACTACTTATCGGTGCAACATAGCTGCTCGGTGGCTAAAAAGCTTGCAGTGGCTATAAGGCCTTTGGTGGATCCACAGTCGTCAAGTGACCGTACGACCCTTATATACACTTCCTGCAATCATAATCCCAGCCCATATGCAATATAATGATACATGAATGTAGCAGAAAACATATAACATACATAAGCCTTACTCATAACACATAAGGGTATCTTAGTCATTTCATCTTACAAGTGTTTTGGATGAATCCACAAACCAGGGGTATTTAGGTAATTTTGCAAACTAAGGGTTTTTCTATAATTTTGTAAGTCAAGGTTATCTCAGTATTTTTGTCCTACAGAGGTACTTCAATAATTCTACCTTACAAGGGTATTTCAGTAATTCTACCCTACAAAGGTATTTCAGTAATTTCTTAACACTATGGGTCTAATTATGCACCTTGTCCCGTCAACAAGTCCTCGTTGGCTAAAGTGAACAGGTACTATGCACTAGGTAGGATTTTAGAGAAGAGGAGGTGAGTTATTAAGACTGCTTAAGTACCAAGCTCTCCCTTGAACCAATCCTAGACATGCATATACCCATTGCCACACTTTAACCTTATCACTTGTCCGCAGGGACACTTAATTGGTTAATTAAGTTTTATGTATGCTTAAATGATTATTAGATACTAAGCCCAAAAGTCCATTACATAAACCTAACGAGTCCACATATATTCATATAGCCCATTAGGCCCAATCACATTTATATGGCCCACTAGGCCCAGTCACATTTATACGGCCCATCAGGCCTAAATCTATTCAAAGCCATACAACCAACTTAATCAGCTCATCACTTATTACCAATTTACCAATTTTTGCTTATTTGGGCCCACGAGCCCATCGGCCCATTCTGGCCCAGTTGGCCAAAATGTGACCCAAGTCCATGAGATTGCTCATGAGGTCTCAGATATCGTATTGATTACTCTCATATGAGTGTTCACGCACTCGCAAGACTACCGTAGCCAAACTTTCAGCATTTCGACATTTTGGCTTTTTGGTATTTTAGGATTTGCTGATGTGTAACGCCTTAATTTTTAAAATTTCGAGATTTTTGCGATTTTGGTGAAGGTTAAAATTTTGTTCTCTGGTTATGATAATTTATGCTTTGGGTAGGTTAGTAGGCCTTTAGAAGGCCTAAGCCTAAGTTAAAACCCGGTAGAATTTTAAAATTTTAGACTTAAAGAGAATGGGTGTAACACCCCAAACCCGGCCCAGACGTTACGGCCAAGTCTGGTGTGTCACATTGAAGTGTTTTTCAAAAACCGTGCTTTCATTGAAAACCCTTGAAGTTTTAAAAACTCTTACCGTTAAACTTAGCTTGTCTTTTTCCAAAACGTGATTTATTGAAATAATCCTCCCTTTGCAAACATCGTTAAAACCTTTGTAAAAGTTTTATGAAAGCTTATAAACCCTTGTAGTTTGCAAAAACATGTTAATTTTGAAAACGGTTTAAGTATCAAATAAATTTGACCTTTTTCGTTAAGACTTAAAGTGAATGGAAGCTAGGCACCAGGTAGGATTCTAGAAAAGAGGAGGTGAGTCAAATAGACTGCTTAAGTACCAAGCTCTTCTTGGATCCACTCCTAGACATGCACACTACCATTGCCACACTTTAACTATTTGAAATATTTATCTACAAGATCATTTAAAATTGCGGAAGCTTTGCTTGGTTATCGTGTTATTTTGAAAACAAGTAACTTTTATAAAAACCGCGTCTTAAAATCATTTATTTTCAACTCGATTTAAATAATATCCTACGTAAGCTAAAACCAATTTAAATAAGTAAAGAATAAAAACCCAAAATAAAACTAATTAAAGAGGCCCTTTTTACAACCCAAACCAGAAATAAATAATTAAATCTAAATTCAAATAGGTAACTTAATTAGAAATCCAATAGTCCAGTCCATGTGGCCACTCTGAATCCCTCCCAGCTCCAAGTCCACAAATCTAAGGCTCACCTACAAGGATAGAAGGAAAAAGGGGTGAGTTTTGAAAACTCTGTGTATACAGAAGCCCATCCAAAACCCAAGTCAACTCAAGCCCATTGGGCCTAAGCCCTATCCCATCACAGTCAAATATTGGGTCGAAACCCTATTCAGATATCAGTAAACTAGGTCTTAGCCCTTTTCAGATAACAGTACAGCCCATAGGCCCATTACAGATACAGATCAGAAATGATATGCAAACAGAAAACCCAACCCAGATCCATCCATAACACCCCCGTACCAGCCTTACACCATGTGGGGAGACTACTCGACCCACCCAACCGCTACACACCACAGAAATTTGCAGCGAGGCTGCCAGATATAATTTGCAGCGAGGCTGCCAGATATTGTGACGAGGTCACCAGATACAGATATTGTGGCGAGGCCACCAGAACAGATGTATATACGTGGCGATGCCACCAGATTGCAGCGAGGCTGCCAGAACAGATATATATGTAGCGAGGCCACCAGATTGCAGCGAGGCTGCCAGAACGCTTCCTCCATCATAAACCCAAACCCCATGCAGCAGGCATACATGCTATGACATATAACATACAGAATCACATGCATCAGATATATAGATATGTTATGAGACATGATATGCAGAAACAGAAAATCATACATTTCATATAGAATTTACCCTAGGGGTATAAAGGTCATTTTACACTTAGGGGTAAAATGGTAATTTTCCATACTTAGGGGTATTTTAGTACTTGTTCCAATATTACGAGTTTATGCATGTTACAGTCACATATAAGCTTTAGTTCCATCTTAGCAGTCAATTTAACAGATTTTAACAATTTCAGTCACTGGGCCCTAAAACTCCTAATGGGCCCTACAGTGTCTATTTAGCAAATTAAGCCCATTCAGCCCAAATTTCCTATCTAGCTACCAGTTGTAGCAGTTCCGATACTACAGTCTAATAGAACACATTTATTTCCTATTTTTACCTATATGGGCCCGAAAGCCCGTGAGCCCATGTTCGGCCCATCGAGACCCAACTTACCGAGGTGCACGAAATTGCACACTCAACTAATTTACCACTTACGATTACAGATCTCAGGATTTCCAATCATCTTGTGAGCATTCGCACACTCACAAGCCCACATAATACTAACTTTTCAGTTACTTGGCCTTTGCCGAATTAGACTAAAGAAGGGTTCGATACACACCTGATTACGACGAACGATGATGATATCTGCTCCAACTCAATCCTATATTCGATTACTAAAACATTAGACCACGAATCAATGATAACTAAATTTAACATACTCTTACCATATTCGGGCATCCATGAACAAGGCCCTAAATCCTTACCTTTGCTGAAGTTGATATCCAAATCTGGATCCGAACGCTCCATTGATCCAAGCCCTTAGTCAGCAGCCTTTAACCCTTACAAGCACAGAGTAAAATAATTGGTAACAGCCCCTTAAAGCCTTAGGCACTATTTCGACAGCCTCCCTAAACACATAGGGATTCCAACTTTTCCAAATCCCAAAAAATAAGAATAGATCACAGTCAAGTCATTCATATCACCAACTTATATCCACGGTCAAACTAGCCCAATCATCACACAAGTTACTCATTTACCCACGAAGGGCAAAATAGTCATTTAACACCTAGGGGCAAAATTGTAATTTTACCCTACAGGGGTATCTCGGTAATTCTACCTTACAGGGATATTTCAGTAATTCTACCCTAAAGGGGCATTTCAGTAATTTCACAAATCAAGGGTAAAATATTAAGTTTACAGATCAAGGGTAAAACGATAATTTTACAAATCATGGGTAAAATGGTAATTTTGCAAATCAGGGGTAAAATAGTAATTTTATGAACCAGGGGCAAAATGGTAATTTTACAAATCAGGGGTAAAATAGTAATTTTACAAATCAGGGGTAAAATAATAATTTTACAAATCAGGGGTAAAATGGTAATTTTACGAATCAGGGGTAAAATAGTAATTTTACAAATCAGGGGTAAAATGGTAATTTTACAAATCAGGGGTAAAATAGTAATTTTACAAATCAGGGGTAAAATAGTAATTTTACAAATCAGGGGTAAAATAGTAATTTTTCAAATCAGGGGTAAAATAGTAATTTTACAAGTCGAAGGTATTTCAGTAATTCGGTAAACTAAAGCATTCTAAACAGAGATAACAATGCAAATTGGGCCTAGGGCCCATTCTCGGCCCAAATAGGCCCACACGCTCGTGTGGCCCTTTTAGCCCAAATTTAGCTACAGATATGCGATTCACCTAGTCTAGTCCAATATTTACTATACAATTAAACAACTTGTCCAAATGGCCCCGTAGGCCCATTGGGCCCACATGGCCCCCTTCGGCCCATCGCAGCCCGAAGTAGCCGTCCTACCGCTAGAGTAGTGAGAAATACACACCTGATAGGAGACTGAAGTTAATCCGCGCTCCAAACACTCTTAGCCGATGCCTAACCCAAACGGGCACGCCATAAAGCAAAGGGATTAGCCAAGAAGGCTGTGCCTACTCTCCTCCTGGTTTGCTCTATTTAAAGCTAACTCCTCACCTGCTCTCATGTTAGCTTTTCGATGTGGGATTCTCCATCAATCCCCCCAAAATTAAAGCATTAGCAAAATAATCAACCTTTGCGTGCAACGGGATTCGAACCAAAGTCCTCTCAGTAACCCTGTCATGCCATCACCACTCGGACACAAGCTCCTTTGTGTCATAAGTCCAACACATTTAACTTTAAAGCTCACCTACTTGCTTCCAGATTTATTTAAAAGAAAAACCAAAATAAATTGCAAGAGCCAAGACTTGAACCTTGGACCCCCTTGCTTCCTTGTCCCCTAAGTGGAGCTACTTTGCCACTACACCACACTCCTTTTTGTGTCTTATTACACACATAATTCCTTACAACTCCTCTTTTCCAAGTCCTCTATTCCTTAAGTCCAAAAATCCAAGAATTCCCTGGGTTTTTAACCAACACTTGGGCCTTCCATAGGCCCAATAACACACTCCAAACACGAATTACACATCCATATATCAAAATTTCAACATTACACCAAATATCACAAAAATCCCAGAATCCTAGAAATTAGCCCAAGACTTTTCCCCACACTATGAATCCTTCGCAGTTCACTAAAATACCACATTAACCCATTAATAATAACCTTCCATAACAGAATTCAACACATCAATAATTTTATTTCGAACTATCTCACACCCGCACCCAGGCCCAAGGCCCAATACTTCTAGGCCCAAATTCAGGGTGTTACAACTCTACCCTCCTTAAAGAAATTTCGTCCTCGAAATTTTAAACTATCAACTAACCGTATTACTCAAGTCCAACCACTATTCTTCTGCTGCGCACTTTGATCCCAATAATTTTAGTACGACCCAGAACATCTAATAAACATTAACACTAGCGCACACAATTCGTAACCAAACATCACACATTCCTAACTCGAATAAGCTTTGCAATCAAGAGCTCGATGTTCGAGGGACCCACAAAAAAAAACACGCTCTTTTCTCCTTATCGCATTCACCCAGATGACGTCTGTTGCAGTTGTTGCAAACCGGAGATCTTAGTCGTGCCCTAGCATGTTTCACTGAACGAGACTCTGTCCTTTGCGAACTAGGATCCTTCCTCTTCTTACACTCCAAGCACCCTGCTTGAAGCATTTCCCTAATTTCCTTAATTTTTGGTGTCCAAAACTTCTTCTACCACTTTCCTTACTAGCTCGACCAGTGCCTCTGTACCAATCTCCGAGTTAACGCTACCCGAAGTTGGCAGACTTTGCTTACCCTCAAAATCCATATCAATACTCTACATTACCAGTACACATATCAAATACCTACAGAGTTCTCAAAATTTTATTATTCTTATGTCTTATGCAGAGATAGTATTTTAAAGCTTTTGTTTTATTCAAGATCATATCCTAGCTACAGTCTCAATCTTTTAGTTTCTCTACAGTTTCAGTCTCTACAATTTTTCAGTATTACTCTATCTAAGTATCATAGAAAAGTCTCAAGTCTATTTACAGTACAGTTCAGTACATTACAGAATATAAAGCAGAAATACTTACAGACTTGGTGCCGGGGATTCAGTGTGCCACATCTCAATTTATCAGATTCCAGAAAAACTCAGAAAGATTCAAGCATTTTAAAATCAACTTCTTAAAACATGTTAATTTTAGAGAAAACAAGTTTGAAACAATTCTCTTTTAAACAGAATTTTCCAAAAATTTGATTTTTCCAAAAATACCCTTCTTTGGGCTTAAACTTCAAATTTCCCCAAAATTTTTTTTTAAATTATTTATTTGTAGAAATAAAATCTTATAAACAATTTCGACAACAAATTCTTAAAGCGACTTCAGAAATCTTTGTTTTACTCTTTAAAAACTTCTATTTTTAGACCCGTTCCACAGCCGAGTTGTTGCAACTTGGCTCTGATACCACTAAATGTAACACCCCAAACTCGGCCCAGACGTTACGGCCAAGTCTGGTGTGTCACATTGAAGTGTTTTTCGAAAACCGTGCTTTCATTGAAAACCCTTGAAGTTTTAAAAACTCTTACCGTTAAACTTAGCTTGTCTTTTTCCAAAACGTGATTTATTGAAATAATCCTCCCTTTGCAAACATCGTTAAAACCTTTGTAAAAGTTTTATGAAAGCTTATAAACCCTTGCAGTTTGCAAAAACATGTTAATTTTGAAAACGGTTTAAGTATCAAATAAATTTGACCTTTTTCGTTAAGACTTAAAGTGAATGGAAGCTGGGCACCAGGTAGGATTCTAGAAAAGAGGAGGTGAGTCGAATAGACTGCTTAAGTACCAAGCTCTTCTTGGATCCACTCCTAGACATGCACACTACCATTGCCACACTTTAACTATTTGAAATATTTATCTACAAGATCATTTAAAATTGCGGAAGCTTTGCTTGGTTATCGTGTTATTTTGAAAACGAGTAACTTTTATAAAAACCGCGTCTTAAAATCATTTATTTTCAACTCGATTTAAATAATATCCTACGTAAGCTAAAACCAATTTAAATAAGTAAAGAATAAAAACCCAAAATAAAACTAATTAAAGAGGCCCTTTTTACAACCCAAACCAGAAATAAATAATTAAATCTAAATTCAAATAGGTAACTTAATTAGAAATCCAATAGTCCAGTCCATGTGGCCACTCTGAATCCCTCCCAGCTCCAAGTCCACCAATCTAAGGCTCACCTACAAGGATAGAAGGAAAAAGGGGTGAGTTTTGAAAACTCTGTGTGTACAGAAGCCCATCCAAAACCCAAGTCAACTCAAGCCCATTGGGCCTAAGCCCTATCCCATCACAGTCAAATATTGGGTCGAAACCCTATTCAGATATCAGTAAACTGGGTCTTAGCCCTTTTCAGATAACAGTATAGCCCATAGGCCCATTACAGATACAGATAAAAAATGATATGCAAACAGAAAACCCAACCCAGATCCATCCATAACACCCCCGTACCAGCCTTACACCATGTGGGGAGACTACTCGACCCACCCAACCGCTACACACCACAGAAATTTGCAGCGAGGCTGCCAGATATAATTTGCAGCGAGGCTGCCAGATATTGTGACGAGGTCACCAGATACAGATATTGTGGCGAGGCCACCAGAACAAATGTATATACGTGGCGATGCCACTAAATTGCAGCGAGGCTGCCAGAACAGATATATATGTGGCGAGGCCACCAGATTGCAGCGAGGCTGCCAGAACGCTTCCTCCATCATAAACCCAAACCCTATGCAGCAGGCATACATGCTATGACATATAACATACAGAATCACATGCATCAGATATATAGATATGTTATGAGATATGACATGCAGAAACAGAAAATCATACATTTCATATAGAATTTACCCTAGGGGTATAAAGGTCATTTTACACTTAGGGGTAAAATGGTAATTTTCCATACTTAGGGGTATTTTAGTACTTGTTCCAATATTACGAGTTTATGCATGTTACAGTCACATATAAGCTTTAGTTCCATCTTAGCAGTCAATTTAACAGATTTTAACAATTTCAGTCACTGGGCCCTAAAACTCCTAATGGGCCCTACAGTGTCTATTTAGCAAATTAAGCCCATTCAGCCCAAATTTCCTATCTAGCTACCAGTTGTAGCAGTTCCGATACTACAGTCTAATAGAACACATTTATTTCCTATTTTTACCTATATGGGCCCGAAAGCCCGTGAGCCCATGTTCGGCCCATCGAGACCCAACTTACCGAGGTGCACGAAATTGCACACTCAACTAATTTACCACTTACGGTTACAGATCTCAGGATTTCCAATCATCATGTGAGCATTCGCACACTCACAAGCCCACATAATACTAACTTTTCAGTTACTTGGCCTTTGCCGAATTAGACTAAAGAAGGATTCGATACACACCTGATTACGACGAACGATGATGATATCTGCTCCAACTCAATCCTATATTCGATTACTAAAACATTAGACCACGAATCAATGATAACTAAATTTAACATACTCTTACCATATTCGGGCATCCATGAACAAGGCCCTAAATCCTTACCTTTGCTGAAGTTGATATCCAAATCTGGATCCGAACGCTCCATTGATCCAAGCCCTTAGTCAGCAGCCTTTAACCCTTACAAGCACAGAGTAAAATAATTGGTAACAGCCCCTTAAAGCCTTAGGCACTATTTCGACAGCCTCCCTAAACACATAGGGATTCCAACTTTTCCAAATCCCAAAAAATAAGAATAGATCACAGTCAAGTCATTCATATCACCAACTTATATCCACGGTCAAACTAGCCCAATCATCACACAAGTTACTCATTTACCCACGAAGGGCAAAATAGTCATTTAACACCTAGGGCAAAATTGTAATTTTACCCTACAGGGGTATCTCGGTAATTCTATCCTACAGGGATATTTCAGTAATTCTACCCTAAAGGGGCATTTCAGTAATTTCACAAATCAAGGGTAAAATATTAAGTTTACAGATCAAGGGTAAAACGATAATTTTACAAATCATGGGTAAAATGGTAATTTTGCAAATCAGGGGTAAAATAGTAATTTTATGAACCAGGGGTAAAATGGTAATTTTACAAATCAGGGGTAAAATAGTAATTTTACAAATCAGGGGTAAAATAATAATTTTACAAATCAGGGGTAAAATGGTAATTTTACAAATCAGGGGTAAAATAGTAATTTTACAAATCAGGGGTAAAATGGTAATTTTACAAATCAGGGGTAAAATAGTAATTTTACAAATCAGGGGTAAAATAGTAATTTTACAAATCAAGGGTAAAATAGTAATTTTACAAATCAGGGGTAAAATGGTAATTTTTCAAATCAGGGGTAAAATAGTAATTTTACAAATCAGGGGTAAAATAGTAATTTTACAAGTCGAAGGTATTTCAGTAATTCGGTAAACTAAAGCATTCTAAACAGAGATAACAATGCAAATTGGGCCTAGGGCCCATTCTCGGCCCAAATAGGCCCACACGCTCGTGTGGCCCTTTTAGCCCAAATTTAGCTACAGATATGCGATTCACCTAGTCTAGTCCAATATTTACTATACAATTAAACAACTTGTCCAAATGGCCCCGTAGGCCCATTGGGCCCACATGGCCCCCTTCGGCCCATCGCAGCCCGAAGTAGCCGTCCTACCGTTAGAGTAGTGAGAAATACACACCTGATAGGAGACTGAAGTTAATCCGCGCTCCAAACACTCTTAGCCGATGCCTAACCCAAACGGGCACGCCATAAAGCGAAAGGGATCAGCCAAGAAGGCTGTGCCTACTCTCCTCCTGGTTTGCTCTATTTAAAGCTAACTCCTCACCTGCTCTCATGTTAGCTTTCCGATGTGGGATTCTCCATCAATCCCCCCAAAATTAAAGCATTAGCAAAATAATCAACCTTTGCGTGCAACGGGATTCGAACCAAAGTCCTCTCAGTAACCCTGTCATGCCATCACCACTCGGACACAAGCTCCTTTGTGTCATAAGTCCAACACATTTAACTTTAAAGCTCACCTACTTGCTTTCAGATTTATTTAAAAGAAAAACCAAAATAAATTGCAAGAGCCAAGACTTGAGCCTTGGACCCCCTTGCTTCCTTGTCCCCTAAGTGGAGCTACTTTGCCACTACACCACACTCCTTTTTGTGTCTTATTACACACATAATTCCTTACAACTCCTCTTTTCCAAGTCCTCTATTCCTTAAGTCCAAAAATCCAAGAATTCCCTGGGTTTTTAACCAACACTTGGGCCTTCCATAGGCCCAATAACACACTCCAAACACGAATTACACATCCATATATCAAAATTTCAACATTACACCAAATATCACAAAAATCCCAGAATCCTAGAAATTAGCCCAAGACTTTTCCCCACACTATGAATCCTTCGCAGTTCACTAAAATACCACATTAACCCATTAATAATAACCTTCCATAACAGAATTCAACACATCAATAATTTTATTTCGAACTATCTCACACCCGCACCCAGGCCCAAGGCCCAATACTTCTAGGCCCAAATTCAGGGTGTTACAATGGGTCTTGAGTATGTGGGCTTTTAAGAAGAAGGGGGTAATTTAAGACACAAATGAGCCAGTGGTAAGATGGCAATGTAACGCCACTTAAGGGACAAGGGAAGTGGCGTGTGGATGCTGTGCAAGGACCAGGGTTCAAGTCTCACGGTAAGCAAGGTGGTGTTTTATTTTTTTTATGCATGTACAATGCATGTGATGGACTCCAAGTGAAATTCTGTTGGGAAGATTTTGAAGTGTTCAAGGGATTGAGTCAATAAGGGACAAGGGGTAAAATTTTAGGAGTTTTGAATAGGAGGGTGTATTGGCCAATTGGAGGGTTGAAGGTGCACATTCGGCTAGGGCTTTTGGGAGGTTGTAGTTTCGGCATTAGGAGCTAGTTGAGTGCCGATTTCTTAAGGTTAGCTTTCGGGATTTTGTCAATTACCTTGATTGCTGAATAGGTTTAATAGTTGGGATCTTTCGTTCATTCTATTCTTCTTTTTTCTGTTTAAAAAGTCGAAACCCTAAACCTTAAGCTTTTTCTTGCCGATTTTTTTCTTCTAGCCAAACCTACTCTCCTCATTTTTCCCTTCTTTCTTTTCTTCTTCTTTTTCTTCATTGCTCCCCTTAAACCCCATTTAACCGATTGCTTCAAGACTAAAACCGGAATCTTTTCTAGCCAAACTCTTCTTGACCGATTTCCATAAAAGCTGAAATACTGAAACCTTGGACTTTCCCCTGTCGTTTTCCTCTTAAACCGAACCTTACTCATTCTTATTTTAAAAAGCCGCAAGCACTTGACACTCTTTTCTCTTTTACTTTTATTTTTTCCACTTGGGTTCTTAAAACTGAAACCCCTATAATCTCTTGTGTGTTCTTGGACGCCGAATTCTTTGAATCCCTTTTTTCTTTGCGTTTTTACTAGAATCGTAATATAACTAGTCTAGACTAGTGATCGGTGGTTCTTTTGTGAGACAAGACTGACAAGATCGGCTTTGGGTAAGTAGTTCTTTCCTGTTCTATTCTTTCTTTTAGATTAAGAAAAGCAGAAACCCTTAACCCTTTTGGGGTTAATCGGCCTAAACTTTTTCTAAGGGCTTGGATGATAGGCTGGTTCTAATAAGGTTTTATGGTTTTGTAAGGTGGATCTATTTGGAGGCTAGTAAGATCAACAGTTTCAAGGCAGTCTAGATCTAGATCTAGTAGTTAAAATCGACAAAGGTAAGTGGTTAATAATGCCTTATTGTGGCCGAATATGTATGTTAAGGTAGTAGTGATTATTCGATTTGATTCTTAGATGATAATATTATCTAAACGTATGTAGGATCGATTTGGAGAGGATCTCGACTTAGTACACAATTAGGTGTGTAATTGAAACCCACTAGTAGACTAGATTGGCAAAAGCCAAAAAGCCGAAAAGTTGAAATTCTAGCATTTCGAGGGCTTGCGAGTGTGCGAACACTCGTGGGTCGGTTAGAACGGTAAAATCGATAATCGCAAATGGTAAGTGTGCTGTGTGCGCGTTTTCGTGCACGTTGGTGATTTTGAGCCTCGAAGGGCCGAAATTGGGCCAAATGGGCTTACGGGACCATGTGGGAGAAAATTGGGTGGTAAGTTTGTTCTGGATGTTGAAGTATTAGTTCTGCCAAAACGGGCATAAAATATGGACTTAGTGGGCTGTAATGGTTAGCAAATACCGTAGGGCCCATTAGGGGTTTTAGGGCCGATGACTCTAAGTTGATAAAATAGGCTATATAAGTTATCTGGGTGTCATTAAGATTGTTGACAAACAGTAATGTGCATAAAACCCTAAAAACTGGTAAATTTACTGAAATACCCCTTAAGGGTGGAAAATTACTATTTTACCCTTAGGGTTAAATTGAGTGAATTGCATGCTAAATTAAATCTGTTCACTGTATGCCATGACATATTATACTGTTGCATGGGATTGGGTTATGATGGAGGAAGTGCTAAGTGGCAATGCTACTTTTACTGTTAGGGGCTTTGCCTCGTTTTACTGTTAGTGGCTTGGCCACGTTATCTGATTAAGCAGTTCAGCTGCGACTGTGGTGTGTAGGGCTGGGTAGGTTGAGTTATTCCTCACATGGTGTGTAGGGCTGGTACGGGTGGTGTGTGTCCTGGATTTGGGTTGTGCTTTGCATACATGCATTAATACTGTTTTGTTACTGTAATGGGCTTAAGAGCCATACTGATTTCTGAATAGGGCTAAGGCCCAGTAATTACATTTACTGATTAGGGCTAAGGCCCAGTTAATACTGTATCTGGATAGGGCTTAGGCCCAGTAAAGGTTGAACTGATTCGGGCTCTGGTTGGGTTTAGCTTACACACTTAGTTTCCCACACTCACCCCTTTCTTTCCATCTATGCAGGTGAGCCCCAACCTTAGTGGACTTAGAGCTAGAGGGATTCGAAGTGGCCACATGGACTGTACTTGATTACTTTTTCTTAAGTTATTCTTTGTCAGTATTTTACTTAAATTATTTTCTTTCTGGTTTTTGATTTGTAATAAGGCCGCTTCTAAGTATTTTTATTTTGGTTTTCATTCCTTTATTCATAGCTTGCTTAAAATGGATAGACTAAGGCTGCGCGGGTTTTATTTAAAGTTAATCAACGATTTCAAAATATAACACACGTATCAAATGGATAACGTAAAGACAAACAAGCCCTTTGAAACAAAATAAACTCTAAACTGGTAGTGGATAGGACTTTCACAAACTTAAAAACCTGGTGTTTTTTCCAAACCTTTAATAACGGTTTTTGCAAAACTCACATTTAATGAATTAACTAAAGAATATGATATAATTCCTCGTCGATATAACACACCAGACTTGGCCATAACGTCTGGGCCGGGTTTGGGGAGTTATATTTAGTGGTATCAGAGCCAGGTTGTAATAACTCGTCTGTGGATTGGGTCCAAAAGTTTTCATAAAATTTTTAAACCAAGGCCCAAGTAAGGTATTTTGAAAATCAGTTTTGGAAGATTCCTTAAGGAAACCCTTTTCAAATATTTTTTCTTCAAGGTATACTCATTTAAGGTTTTACTTTAAAAACAAAGTTTAAGTTTTATTAAAATTTTATCTAAAATTGGGCTTTTTGAAATCTGGTTTCTGAAGAGTGGCATACTAAATCCCCGGCACCAAGTCTGTAAGTATTTCTTTTTCTGTACTATACTGTACTGAGATATTACTGTAGATAGTACTGAGACCCTACTATGATACTGTAGTTAGGGCAATACTGAAACCGTAGAGACTGAGACAGTAGGGAAACTAAAAACCCTAGAAAATTAAGACTATAGCTAGGTTACGACTCTGTGAAAACAAACTCTGAAACACTATCTGTGCATAAGACATTTGTAATAAACACTGAAATACTAAACTAATTTCATAAAATTTGTAATCAGATAAGTCGATAAGAGTACAAGGACAGCTCGTGGACGAGGACGTGGACGTGGCTGAGGTAGTGTACAAGCTGGGTCTTCATCTTCGGGAGATATGCCAGCTGAGGAGGCATGAGCGCCGCCAGCGACTGAGACTGGATCATATGATCAGGCTGCAAGGGACGACACTTTGTCCCAGGCAATGTTAAGAGCTCTAGAAAGGGTCACTGGAGCGAGTACTGGGACTGTGAATAAGGGATCTATTTCTAAGTGACTCCGAGCTAACGGAGCAGAGATTTTCAGGGGTATATCTGGAGTAGCTCCGAACGTGGCTGAATACTGGTTAGAGGCCACGGAGCATATTATGGACGATCAGGATTGCTCGGTGGAGCAAAAACTGAAAGGAGCGGTGTCTCTGCTGTGAGACGAGGCGTATCAGTGGTGGACCATTGTCAGAGATAGTACTCTAGCTGAGTGGGTAACCTGAGAGCTGTTTAAGATGGCCTTCAAAAGGAAGTACGTCGGGGCGAGCTACGTGGACGCTCAAAGGAAGGAATTTCTGAACCTGACCCAGGATAACAAGTCTGTTGTTGAGTATGAGGCCGAGTTTTTAAGGTTGAGCAGGTACGCTAGTGGAATAGTTGCTACTGAGTATGAACGTAGTGTTCGATTTGAGGATGGCCTCAGGGATGAGCTTAGGTTACTGATAGCTCCATAGAGGGAGCTTGACTTTGCTGCATTGGTGGAAAAGGCTAAGATAGCCGAAGAGGTGAAACGAACTGAACGACAGAACCATGAGAAGGACCGAAATTGGTTCAGGGGGGATTTTGGACCCTCGGGTACTGCAAACAGGAATGTCAAAAGAGTTAGAGTGGATGAACCGGTCCGAGCAGTTCTGGTGAGTACAGTTAGACCACAGGCTTGTGAGGATGTGGTAAAGTACATTTGGGAGAATGATGGAAGCGTACTGGGGCTTGTTTTCGATGCGGGTCCAAGGAACACAGAGTTAAGGATTGTCCTCAGAGGCCAACTAAGACGCAAGTTGCTAAACAAAGGGTTGCTCAACCAGTGCGAGGTGGACCACTACTGCCGAGAGGCCGTGGCCAAGGTAGGGGCAGCAACGAAAATGGTCGTGGACAGGGAGCACCTGGCAGGGGTGCTGGAAATGCTGAGGCTCGTCAGCCAGCGTTGGTATATGCTGCTCGTCACCGAGAGGAGGGTGACGCACCTGACGTCATAACTGGTACGTTTCTTATCTCAAGCATGCCATACACTGCCTTGATAGATGTTGGTTCTACCATTCGTACGTTGCATGTGATATATCTGGGTCATTGGGTGTGCACTCTGAGGAAACTGTGAATAGGGTAACTGTGATAAGTCTACTGGGTCACTTGGTTAGGGTAGACAAACTCTATAGAAATGTGCCTTTAGAGACTTAAGCTAGGATTTTCTCTGGGGACTTAATGGAGCTACCGTTTGGAGAATTCAATCTCATCTTAGGAATGGACTAGCTTACTAAGCATAAGGTAACTCTAGATTGTGCGGCTAAGTGGATGGTGTTAGGGACTACAGAGGATGAGGAGGTAATGGTTATGGGGGAGCGAAGGGAGTACTTGTCCAATGTTGTTTCGGCCTTGAGGGCTGAGAAGCTGATTCGCAAGGGTTGCGAGGCGTATTTGGCATATGTGAGTCAGACAAAGGCTGAAGGTTTGACTGTAGAGATGGTTAGAACTATCAAGGAATTTCATGAAGAGCTTCCTGGATTGCCTTCGAATCGTGAAGTCGAATTTGGAATCGACTTGTTGCCTGGAATAGCTCACCTTACAAGATGGCACCAAAAGAGTTAGTGGAGTTGAAAGCACAAATCCAAGAGTTGTTGGATAGAGGTTTCATTAGACCGAGTGTGTCTCTATGGGGAGCACCAGTACTGTTCATAAAGAAGAAAGATGGGATCATATGTATGTGCATCGATTATCGCCAGTTGAACAAACTGGCAATTAAGAATAAGTACCCTCTGCTAAGGATTTATGACCTATTTGATCAGTTAAAAAGAGCTTCGATATTTTCCAAGATCGATCTTTGATCTGGATATCATTAGTTAAGGGTCAAAGAGGGGGATATTCATAAGACAACATTCAGAACTCGGTATGGTCATTACGAGTTTCTAGTGATGCCATTTGGACTGACGAATGCACCTACGGCTTTCATGGATCTGATGAATTAAGTATTCCAACCTTACTTGGATCGATTCGTAGTCATCTTTATCAATGATATTCTGGTGTATTCAGAAACTGAGGATAAGCATGATGAGCATCTCCGTATTGTTCTACAAGTGTCGAGGGAGAAACAAGTCTATGCAAAGTTCAGCAAGTTTGAATTTTGGTTGCGAGAAGTTACATTTCTGGGTCACGTTGTTTCGACTAAGGGGATTAGGGTGCATCCTCAAAAGATTGAAGCAGTTTTATATTGGAAGCTACCGAGATCTGTATCAGAAATTCAGAGTTTTTTGGGTTTGGTAGGGTACTACAGAAGGTTTGTAGAAGGATTTTCCTTGGTTGCGGCACCATTGACGAAACTGTTGAGAAAGGGAATGCCGTTTGTATGGACTAAGAAATAGCAAGAGGCTTTCGATAGGTTGAAAAAGGTATTGACTGAGGTGCTAGTATTGATTTAGTCAGAGTCTGGAAATGATTTCACAGTGTACAGTGATGCGTCACATGTAGGTTTAGGCTGTGTACTGATGCAAGAGGGTAAGCCGGTCGCTTATGCTTCGCGACAGCTTAAGCCTCACGAAGCAAACTACCCTACACATGATCTGGAGTTGGCAGCGGTTATTTTTGCATTGAAAATCTGGAGGGACTATCTGTATGGAGAAAAGTGTATTATATACACGGACCATAAGAGTCTCAAGTATTTGTTAACTTTGAAGGAGTTTAATCTTAGGCAAAGAAAATGGATACAGTTGCTTAAGGACTACGACTGTTTGATTGAGTATCACCCAGGCAAGGCAAATGTAGTGGCTGATGCACTGAGTCGAAGGGCTGTAGCTGAGCTGAGAGCAATGTTTGCTCGTCTGAGTCTATACGATGATGGGAGCTTGTTAGCGGAGTTACAAGTGAGACCAACTTGGATTAAGCAGATTAAGGAGAAACAGTTAGAGGATGAGTCATTAGTTTCTCGATTCCAGCAAGCTAGAAGTGATGAGATTTCTGATTTTGGGCTAAAAAGTGAAGGAGTTTTGTGCTTTCGACAAAGAGTTTGTATTCCGAAGGACTCTCACTTGAGGCAGTCAATTCTAAGAGAGGCTCATGGTGGACCTTGTGCCATGCACCCTGGAGGGAATAAGTTGTATCGAGACTTGCGAGAGTTGTACTGGTGGCCTGAACTTAAGCAAGAAGTGACAGAATTTGTGGGGAAGTGTCTGACATGCCAGCAAGTGAAACATGAGCATCAATTACCTTCTGGACTTCTGCAGCCAGTGAAGATCCCACTTTGGAATTGGGAGAGGGTAACCATGGATTTTGTGAGTGGGCTACGTTTGACACCCACCGAGAAGGACTCAATGTGGGTAATTGTGGATAGGCTAACAAAAACTACCCATTTCATACCTATCCGAACCGATTACTCACTCCATAAATTAGCTAAGCTGTATGTGGCGGAGATTGTGCGACTTCATGGAGTGCTAGTTTCGATAATTTCTGATCGAGATCCTAGGTTTACATCTCGATTCTGGCAGAAGTTGCATGAGGCGTTAGGTTCACGGTTAGATTTTAGCACTGCTTTTCACCCTTAGACAGATGGACAGTCGGAAAGGGTTATTCAAGTTCTAGAGGACATGTTGAGGGGTTGTGTTATCGACTTCCGAGGTAGTTGGGAGGATTACTTGCCATTAGTAGAGTTTGCTTATAACAACAGCTATCAGGCAAGTATTCAAATGGCTCTATATGAGGCACTATATGGGTGAAGGTGTCGTACGCCTACTTGTTGGATAGAGTTGGGAGAACATCAGGTTCTTGGGTCAGATTTGATGGCGGATACTGAAGACAAGGTTAAGTTGATCAGAGATCAGTTAAAGGAAGCATCTGATAGGCAAAAATCTTATGCTGATTTAAAGCGTAAGGAAATTGAGTACTCAGTAGGGGATATGGTCTTCTTGAAGGTCTAGCCTTGGAAGAAGATATTAAGGTTTGGTAAGAAGGGCAAGTTGAGTCCGCGATTTATCGAGCCTTATCAAGTTCTTAAATGGGTCGGTCCAGTAGCTTACCAGCTGGAACTACCGCCGGAGTTAGATTGAATTCATGACGTTTTTCATGTCTCCATGCTAAGACGGTATCGGTCAGATCCTTCTCATGTTGTACCAATGGAAGAGATTGAGGTGAATACCGACTTGACCATTGAGGAAGAGCCTGTGCAAATACTGGATCGAGATGTCAATGTGTTAAGAAGGAAGTCAGTTCCTTTGGTAAAGGTGCTTTGGCACAATCATGTCAGAGAAGAAGCTACTTGGGAGCTAGAAGAGGTGATGCGTCAACAATACCCTCACCTATTTGGATCAAGTAAGGCCGAAATTTCTTTAAGGGAGTAGAGTTGTAACGCCCTATTTTCAGGATTTCGGGACTTTTACGATTTTGGTGAAGCTTAAAATTTTGTTGTTTGGTTATGATAATTTATGCTTTGGGTAGGTTAGTGGGCCTTTAGAAGGCCCAAGCCTAAGTTAAAACCTGGTAGAATTTTAAAATTCTAGACTTAAAGAGAAGGGGTCTTGAGTATGTGGGCTTTTAAGAAAAAGTGGGTAATTTAAGACACAAATGAGCTAGTGGTAAGATGGCAACATAATGCCACTTAAGGGACAAGGGAAGTGGTGTGTGGAAGCTGTGCAAGGACCAGGGTTCAAGTATCATGTTAAGCAATGTGGTGTTTTATTTTTTTTATGCATGTGCAATGCATGTGATGGACTCCAAGTGAAATTCTGTTTGGAAGAGTTTGAAGTGTTCATGGGATTGAGTCAAGGGGGATAAGGGGAGAAATTTTAGGAGTTTTAAATAGGAGGGTGTGTTGGCCGATTGTAGGGTTGAAGGTGCACATTCTGCTAGGGCTTTTGGGAGGTTGTAGTTTCGGCATTAGGAGCTAGTTGAGTGCCGATTTCTTGAGGTTAGCATTCGGGATTTTGTCAATTACCTTGATTGCCGAATAGGTTTAGTAGTTGGGCTCTTTCGTTCATTCTTTTCTTCTCTTTTCTGTTCCAAAAGCTGAAACCCTAAACCTTAAGCTTTTCATTGCCAATTTCTTTCTTTTAGCCAAACCTAATCTCCTCATTCTTCCCTTCTTTCTTTTCTTCTTCTTTTTCTTTATTAATCCCCTTAAACCCCATTTAGCTGATTGCTTCAAGACTAAAACTTGAATCACTTCTAGCCAAACTCTTTTTGACCGATTTCCATGAAAGTCGAAATTCTGAAACCTTAGACTTTCCCTTGTCATTTTTCTCTTAAACCGAACCTCACTCATTCTTATTTTGAAAAGCCACAAGCACTTGACACTCTTTTCTCTTTTACTTTCACATTTTCCACTTGGGTTCTTAAAACTAAAACCCCTATAATCTCTTGTGTGTTCTTGGAAGCTGAATTTTTTGAATCCCTCTTTTCTTTACGTTTTAACTAGAACCGTAATACAACTAGCCTAGACTAGTGATCAGTGGTTCTTTTGTGAGATAAGACTGACAAGATCGGCTTTGGGTAAGTAGTTCCTTCCTGCTCTATTCTTTCTTTCGGATTAAGAAAAGCTGAAACCCTCAACCCTTTTGGTGTTAATCGGCCTAGACTTTTTCTAAGGGCCTGGATGATAGGCCTTGGTTCTAATAAGGTTTTATGGTTTCGTAAGGTGGATCTATTTAGAGGCTAGTAAGATCAACGGTTTCAAGGCGGTCTAAATCTAGATCTAGTAGTTAAAATCGACAAAGGTAAGTGGTTAATAATGCCTTATTATGGCCGAATATGTATGTTGAGGTAGTAGTGATTATTCGATTTGATTTTTAGATGATAATGTGATCTAAACAAATGTAGGATCGATTTGGAGTGGATCTCGACTTAGTAAGCAATCAGGCGTGTAATCGACACCCATTAGTAGACTAGATTGGCAAGAGTCGAAAAGCCGAGATGTCGAAATTCTGGCATTTCGAGAGCTTGCGAGCATGCAAACGCTCGTGGGTCGGTTAGAATGGCAAAATCGATAATCACAAACAGTAAGTGTGCTGTGTGCGCGTTTTCGTGCATGTTGGTGATTTTAGGCCTGAAAGGGCTGAATTTGGGCCCAATGGGCTTACAGGCCCATGTGGGAGAAAATGGGTGGTAAGTTTGATCTGGATGTTGGAGTATTAGTTCTGCCAAAACGGACATAAAATATGGACTTAGTGGGCTGTAATGGTTAGCAAACACCGTAGGGCCCATTAGGGGTTTTAGGGCCGATGACTGTAAGTTGATAAAATGGGCTATATAAGTTATCTGGTTGTCATTAAGACTGTTAACAAACGGTAATGTACATAAAACCCTAAAACTAGAAATTTTACTTAAATACCCCTTAAAGGTAGAAAATTACTGTTTTACCCTTAGGGATAAATTGACTGAATTGCATGCTAAATTAAATCTGTTCACTGTATGCCATGACATATTATACTGTTGCATGGGATTGGGTTATGACGGAGGAACTGCTAAGTGGCAATGCCACGTTTACTGTTAAGGGCTTTGCCTCGTTTTACTGTTAGTGGCTTGGCCACGTTATCTAATTAAGCAGCTCAGCTGCGACTGTGGTGTGTAGGGCTGGGTGGATTGAGTTATTCCCCACATGGTGTGTAGGGCTGGTATGGGTGGTGTGTAGGGCTGGATTTGGGCTGGGCTTTGCATACATGTATTAATACTGTTCTGTTACTATAATGGGCCTAAGAGCCATACTGATTTCTGAATAGGGCTAAGGCCTAGTAATTACTATTTACTAAATAGGGCTAAGGCCCAGTTAATACTTTATATGGATAGGGCTTAGGCCTAGTAAAGCTTGAACTAATTTGGGCTCTGGTTGGGTTGCTTACACACTGAGTTTCCCAAACTCACCCCTTTCTTTCCATCTATGCAGGTGAGCCCTAACCTTAGTGGACTTGGAGCTGAAGGGATTCGGAGTGGCCAGGTGGATTGCACTTGGTTACTTTTTCGTAAGTTATTCTTTGTCAGTATTTTACTTAAATTATTTTCTTTCCGGTTTTTGCTTTGTAGTAAGGTCGCTTCTAAGTATTTTTATTTTGATTTTCATTCCTTTATTCATAGCTTGCTTAAAATGGCTAGACTAAGGCTGCGCGGGTTTTATTTAAAGTTAATCAACGATTTCAAAATATAACACGCGTATCAAATGGATAACGTAAAGACAAAGAAGACTGTTGAAGCAAAATAAACTCTAAACTGGTAGTGGATAGGACTTTCACAAAATTAAAAACCTGGTTTTCTTTCCAAACTTTTAATAACGGTTTTTGCAAAACTCACCTTTAATGAATTAACTAAAGAATATGATATAATTCCTCGTCGAAGCGACACACCAGACTTGGCCATAACGTCTGGGCCAGGTTTGGGGTGTTACACGATGTCACTCAACAGTTAATCATACACTTATCAAATATTATTACCAAAAGCTGAAATCATACCACTTCTCCTTATCTTGCGCAATTGATCCTAATCAAACTTTCACCGCTTGCTAGCCCCGATCGATTTCTAGATCTGCGTTGTAGAAACTCTTATTATTAAAGATTGACTTAGCAGATGACTAACATCTATCGTAGTCACCCTTACAACTCCTAATAACATTTAGCCAACCACCAAAACTAAAAATAGAGATAAAAGTACTTACCAAACCCAAAGCACACTAGGAGTAATTCGGCAGATACTTGAAAAAAAGATTCAATCCCATAATTAAGAAGAAAGAGAGGAGATGTCGATTTTGGTGTTTAGAAATAAAAATAAAGTTAGTGATGGCACAACAGGGGATTCGGACACACAAAAGAGGAGAGCATTCGGCACAAAATAAGAAAAGAAATCGGCTAATTGGTTTAGCACCCAATCTACCAAGGTTAAGGAACAAAGAAAAGAATGTTAAAGCAACAAGGAAATTGAGAGGAGAAGGTTTCGACAAAGGCAATAAAGAAAGAGAGAATTCGGCAATACGCCTTAAGAACCAACAATGAAAATTCGTAATACCCCTAAAAGACCCAAAAACAACACTCATTTACTCCCCTAAGCCGAATTTACACACTCCTCACTTCTCAAATCGGCACCAACTCTTCACACACCCCATCTCCTAATTTTCCTCCAAGATATTCTCCCCTTATCACTCTATTAATCTTTTCCTTGAATTTCTCTCCTTTAGAGTTCAACTCCAATGCCACTACTAGCCGTCCATAGCGTAAAAATTAAATCCCCAAATATTACCATGCTAGCACTCGAACCTAGGATCCCCTTGCCAACTAATGACGCCACATCCTTGCTCCCTAAGTGGCGCCACTAAGCCACTACACCACAACCTCTCTTGAGTCCTATTTCTACTCCATTTATTTAAAAGCCATGACACTCGCCATCCCGGTTCTTTTAACATTTAACTAGAATTTCTCTATCTCAAAGCTCGAACTCAGAACTTAACAAATGGCCCTTTAACACCATAAAGACATTTAACTAAAATATCAAACACACCATACACATCTTAACCACAAAAGAAAGTTCGGGATTTTTGGTGTGTTACAACTCTACCACTTAAAGAAATTTCGTCCTCGAAATTTCCAACTATCTACTATGCACCCAATATAGGTTACACCACTACACTTCTGCTGTGCACTCTGACTCTAATTGCGAATTAAGTCCATAGGCCACTATGAGAAAAAATCACGTACCAACATTCACATCTGGAGCGTCTCTATCCTCTTGGCGGTATGCTGCATAAACCAACACTGGCTGCCTCGCCTCCGCATAACCAGCACCTCTACTGGGTGTTCCACGATCTAAGCCATTCCTACCTCTGGCCTGACCTCGGCCCCTTGGCGGCTGCTGACCACCCCTCTGAGGCTGCTCATTACCTCTGCCCACAGCTTGACCCAGATCCAACCTCCTAAGACAATCCCTAACCTTATGCTCCATAGATCCACAGGCCAAACAAGCTCCTGTCCTCCTCCAGCACTCACCCAAGTGACCTTTCCCACAAATAGCACAAGGTGGTATTCTAGTATTAGCATTAGCAGTAGGGGGCCCAGCTCTGACTGGCCTATCCACTCTGGCCCTCATTGCAGGTCTCCGTCCAACACTAGAAGGCTCTGCATCCCTCTTATTTCTGCCATTCTCTTTTCCCGGTTTAAGCGCTCAGTGCATTTCACCTCCTCAGCCACCTTAGCTTTCTCAACTAGTACTGCGAAATCCCACTCCCTTTGTGGAGCTATCAGTACCCTGAGACTATCCCTCAGGCCGTCCTTGAACCGCACGTAACGCTTATAGTCCGTGGCTACCATTCCTCTTGTATAACGACTGAGGCGTAGGAATTCAACCTCATATTCTGCCACCGATTTGTCTCCCTGAGTTAAGCTTAAGAACTCCTTGCTCTGAGTATCCATATAGCTTGTGGCCACGTACTTTCCTTGGAATGCCGCTTTAAAGAATTCCCAAGTGATCCGCTCAGGTTGAGTGCCCTCTTTCACTGTCAGCCACCACTAGTAGGCTTCCTCTCTTAGCAGCGATACTACCTCTTTTAACTTTTGCTCGGGTATGCAGTCCAAATCATCCATTATCCTTTCAGTGGCCTCCAACCAGTATTCACCCACGTTGGGAGCCACACTAGTAATACCCTTAAAGATCTCGGCCCCATTAGATCGAAGTCTCTCCGAAATTGACCCACGACATTCCATACCATTGTTGGGCCCAGCGACCCTTTCCAAAATCCTCAGCATCGCCTGCGATAATGCATCATCTACAGCGGCCTGATCATATGGTCCCGTCTCAGCTACTGGTGAAGCCGGAGTCTCATTTGCTTCTACATTGGGCATATGGCCTGATGCCAAAGACCCAACCCTAATGCTTCCACGGCCTCTGCCACGGCCTGTTGCACCTCTCCTAGTGCTCATCGTCGATTTGCATATTATATGAATTAGGAATTTTATAGAATTAATTCATAGTTCCAATGTTTTAAGCAAATGTCTTATGAAAGTAGTAGTTTAAGAGTTGTTTTCGCAGTCGTAAGTCCACTACAGGCTTAAGTTTCCTATGGGCTTTAGTTCTTCCCTACCTAAGAGTCTATCAACTAAAGTAGCCCGTAACTATCTACAGCACATCAACTTAAGACAAGCTTAGTAATAGGAGAACTTACATGGCTCGGCGTTGGAGACTCAGTGTGCCACACTTCAAAATCCTTCAAAACTTTTTGATCCACTCGAAAATAATTTTAAAACCCAAAGTCTAAAGCCTATTTCACAGCCTGAGCTTTGCAATCGGGCTCTGATACCACTAAATGTAGCACCCCAAACCCGGCCTAGAAGTTAGGCCCGAATTCGGCGTGCCACATTGAAGTATTTTTCGAAAACCAAGTTTTCATTGAAAACCCTTCTTGTTTAAATATTTGTGTAAAACCTCAGTTTACGTTTGATCAATTCCCAATGTGGTTTATTAAAAAGATTATTCCCTATTAAAGACGTTATTAATTATAAAATCTTAATCATTGCAGAAACTTAATTTAAAATAGAGGTTGTTTTTGGAAAAAACTCATTTTTACCACTAGCAATTATAAAATTACAATAAAATCCAAAATTAAAAAATAATCCAGAAGTTATAAAAGCCTTATTACAACCCAATAAAAATAATTTAAAATAAGGTAAATAAATAAAAGTACTGATCATTAAAATAAGTTGCAGTGTAGCCACCTCCGAGTCTCTTCCATCATCGAACTGCCTACTGAGGGCCACTTGAAAAAAAATTAAAAAGAGGGAGTGAGTTTACGAAAACTCAATGTGTACGTCCCTCAGCAGACACATAACATGCATTAAACAATTTGGGCCTAAGCCCTATTCAATAACGATGGCCTTTGGGCCTTAGCCCATAGTGGCTTCGGTTCAGCCTGAGCCCATATCTCAACATACAATGGCCTTAGGTCTTAGCCCAAATCACAACAGTATCAATATAATTATGCAATGTGCAATTTCCCATAACCAACCCTGTACACCCCCTTCCAACCCTACACTCCTGTGAGGGGATACTCAACCCACCCATCCTTATACACCCGGTGTGGCACCGGTTGCGACAACACTTATCGTTGCAGCATAGCTGCTCATATTTGGTGTAGCACCGGTTGCGACACTACTTATTGGTGCAGCATAGCTGCTCAGTGGTTAAAAAGCCTGTGATGGCTATAAAGCCTTCGGTGGATCCACAATCGTCAAGCAACCGTGCGACCCTTATATACACTTCCTCCAATCATAATCCCTGCCCATATGCAATATAATGATACATGAATGTAGCAGAAAACATATAACATACATAAGCCTTACTCATAACACATAAGGGTATCTTAGTCATTTCATCCTACAAGTGTTTTGGGTGAATCAACAAACTAGGGGTATTTTGGTAATTTCACAAACTAAGGGTTTTTCTGTAATTTTATAAGTCAAAGTTATCTCAGTAATTTTTCCTACAGGGGTACTTTAATAATTCTACCATATAGGGGAATTTTAGTAGTTCTACCCTACAGGGGTATTTTAGTAATTCCTTAACACCATGGGTCTAATTACACACCTTGTCCCATCAACAAGTCCTCGTTGGCTAAAGTGAACAGATACTATGCACCAGATATGATTCCAGAGAAAAGGAGGTGAGTCATTAAGACCGCTTAAATACCAAGCTCTCCCTAGATCCAATCCTAGACATGCATATACCTATTGCCACACTTTAACCTTATCACTTGTCCACAGTTACACTTAATTGGTTAATTAAGTTTTATGTCTGCTTAAACGATTATTAGATACTAAGCCCAAAAGTCCATTACATAACCCTAACGAGTCCACATACATTCATATAGCCCATTAGGCCCAAATCTATTCCAAGCCATACAACCAACTTAATCAGCTTGTCGCTCATTACCAATTTACCAATTTTTGCTTATCTAGGCCCACGAGCCCGTCAGGCCATTTGGCCCATTCTGGCCCAGTTAGCTGAAATGTAACCCAAGTCCATGAGATCTCTCATGGGGTCTTAGATATCGTATCGATTGCTCTCATACGAGTGTTCGTGCACTCACAAGACTACCGTAGCCAAACTTTTGGCTTTTCGACATTTCAGCTTTTTGACATTTTAAGATTTGCCAATTTATTGTGTGTGTGCAGTGTTTGTACACGCCTGATTGCAAAACGTGCTACGATCTCCTTAGCCACGAACCTACAATTAATGTCACTCCACAGTTAATCATACACTTATCAAATACTATTACCAAAAGCCGAAATCATACCACCTCTCCTTGCCTTGTGCGATTGATCCTAATTAAACTTTCACCGCTTGCTAGCCCCGATAGATTCCCAGATTTGCGTTGTAGAAACTCTTATTATTAAAGATTGACTTAGCAGATGACTAACATCCATTGTAGTCACCCTTACAACTCCTAATAACATTCGGCCAACCACCAAAACCAAAAATAGGGATAAACGCACTTACCAAACCCAAAGCACACTAGGAGTAATTTGGCAGAGACTTGAAAAAAAATTCAATCCCACAATTAAGAAGAAAGAGAGGAGATGTCAGTTTTTGTGTTTAGAAATAAAAAAAAAGTTGATGATGGCACAACAAGGGATTTGGCCACACAGAAGAGGAGAGCATTCGACACAAAATAAGAAAAGAAATTGGCTAATTGGTTTAACACCTAATCGGCCAAGGTTAAGGAATAAGGAAAAGAATGTTGAAGCAACAAGGAAATTGAGAGGAGAAGGTTTCAGCAAAGGCAATAAAGAAAGAGAGAATTCGGTAATACCCCTTAAGAACCAACAATGAAAACTCGTAATACCCCTTAAAAGACCTAAAAAGGACACTCATTTACTCCACTAAGCCGAATTTACACACTCCTTACTTCCCAAATCGGCACCAACTCTTCACACACCCCATCTCCTAATTTTCCTCCAAGATATTCTCCCTTTATCACTCTATTAATCTCTTCCTTGAATTTTTCTCCTTTAGAGTTCAACTCCAATGCCACTACTAGCCGTCCATAGCATAAAAATTAAATCCCCAAATATTACCATGCTAGCACTCGAACCTAGGATCCCCTTGCCAACTAATGACTCCACCTCCTTGCTCTCTAAGTGGTGCCACTTATCCACTACACCACAACCTCTCTTGAGTCCTATTTCTACTCCATTTATTTAAAAGCCATGACACTCGCCATCAAGGTTCTTTTAACATTTAACTAGAATTTCTCCATCTCAAAGCTCAAACTCAGAATTTAACAAATAGCCCTTTAACACCATAAAGACACTTAATTAAAATATCAAACACACCATACACATTTTAACCAGAAAAGAAAGTTCGGGATTTTTGGTACGTTACATGAAATAAAACCCTTGCTATGGAGCTTCAAACTTTCGGCACCGTATAGAGAAGATGGACAAAATTTTTGCTTTCTTTTTCCCTTTTTACTACTTAGCTTTATCAAAAAACCAAAATGCCCTTATGGCATTTCTTTGATATTTTTCCCTTCCATGGCATTTTTGTCCATCATGCCAAAAGTTGGTCTATTTGCTAAATAAGGACCTCCTCTAATTTTTCTCATGCTATTTCATACTTAGAATCGGGTCTGTGAATCGAGAGAGAGTGGTCATGCCTTAATTTTTGAGATTATATATGCATTTTTAGGAAATAAATGAGGTATTGGTTTGTTGGTTAAGTGTTAGTGTAATGTTTCTTGAAGCCCAAGTTCAAATCTCGTTTCTCGCATCATTTTTATTATTTTGGAAAATTTTCTTTAAACCCTAGTATGTGACATGCCTCTTTTTTGAAATAAATATTTCAAATTAAATCAAGAATGAGTTATTGGTTTGATGGTTAAACATTAGTGAATTTATCCTTGAGGTCCTAACTTTAATTCCCTTCCCATGCAAATAATTTAATTTTTTTGATAAAAACCCCTTGTTTTAATGTGTGGGCCATCCAAGCCTAGTTAATCTAGGTATAAATATTAATTTTTCACTAATAATCAGGCTTTAATCCTTCTCCTCATTGCCTTAGTTGTTCATCTCTTACTCTTCTTCTTTTTTATTTTATTTTTTTTCCTTTCCTCCATTATTGTCGTCGCCTACACCTAGTTTTACCATCTCTTTCTTTTTCTTCTTTTTCTTTTTTCCATAAGATTTGCTAACATATTCTCCACCATATTTTTGTAATTTTCCCTTATTAAAATCAGCCCCAAATCTGTTATCTTGAACTCCAAGATCGACCCTGAACATTACCAAGAAAGTGTCATTATCGTTTCTCTCGACTAGCTTGGGTAAGGTCTCTTCTCTCTTCAATTTCGTAATTAATATTTTCCATTAATAACCTAAATTTATAGATATAGAATTTGGGTAATTTTAAATTATTTCAAAGGTATTTTTCTAGATTTTAATGAGATCTCAAAACATTTTAAAATTCAGCCCCAATTTTGGCCACCATGGGTGGTGGTGCGTGCGCCTATGTGCAAGAAAGGGGGCTATTTTATTTCTTGGGTCTTGACCATATTTTTCTAGCATTAAATTGTGCTCTTGAACCCTCCTAATCAAGTTTTAAACTCATTTCAATTAGGAAAAAATTTTCTTGACCGATTGGCCATTAGGATCCGACAAATCATGAAATGTAAGTGCAATTAAGGATAACTAGTTTCTTATTTCGACATAGTTGTTGGGTAAAGGTTATGAATTGATTAAATGAAGGAATTTAATCATTAATTAGCTACTTATTTTCCATTATATTACTGAATTAGGTGCTGACCCAAACACCCCAAATCATCCATAAAGGCGAAGAACGATTGTACGCACGATTCGCATCGATATAGTGTAAGGAATCTAACTAGTTTGGATTCATAAAATAGTTATAATTTCAACAATTGGTTTGAACTCATAAGTAGGTGTTTGGGGGCTGGTTTAATGGTAAATTGATTGAACTTATACTAAATTTCGGTTTAGGCTCGTTTAAGGAATTATTAAGAAAAATTGGAAGATTCGCTAGTGTGCTGTGAGGAAGCGAAAAATAAGGTGTGGTCCTAAACTTGTAAAATTTGTTTGATAATGATAAATGTTAGGTTATACTAGATAATTAGCTTTCTGATTGGGTTGGCATAGTAGCCAAAATATTAGTTTTACGAGTGGTTGAACCAGGTATGTTTCGAGCCTTAAAAGATTGATGTGTTGGCAAAATTGCTAGTTTGACTGTATGAATATGTAATTGAGATTGTTATGCATAGTTATATTATGTGGTATGAAATTTTGAGATATTAGTTTTACGCATGATTCAAATGCATGAAATATTTACTATGATATATATATGTGAGGTTGTTATTGGTGCACAATGTAATTCGTAAAGTATGTGCATTGAACGATATTGATAGATACCATCTTAATGGTAATTTGAAAATTGGAACATTTTTTCCTTTCTCTGAAAGTATGTGATTATTGAGGACATGTTGAGCATCTTGAATAAAAATGAAAAGTATTGAAATGTGATTGAGTATGAATTTGTATGACATATTGCATGTGCATTGGGATGGGATTTTGTGGTTGACAGAGGAGTTTCGTGGAGTACTGGCGGCATATTAAGTCTGCATATATTTTTCGTCAGTGCACCGCATTTAGAGTACCGAGGGGATTGGTGATTATATCGCATTATATATTTGGTAGTTTCACTACATTATTGATTGGTGGTTTTACCTCATCGAGCATTACTCACATACGTTGGAGTTTGGCAGACGGGTTCTGGGGATGTAACACCCCAAACCCAACCCAGACGTTATGGTCGTATCTGGCAGTGCCACATTGAAGTGTTTTGAAATTGTGACCTTACTTTGCCTTGTCTTGTTGTAAAACCATTTTAGTTTGGAAAGAAACATTATCCTATCTATCTTATTTAATCTGATTATTAAAGAAGTTCACTTTTGAAATTTTGTTAATTGCGGAAGCTTTGCTTAAATCCTTGTTTGTTATGAAACCGTGATTTTTGAAAAATAAATATCTTTTGTTGAAAATCGCGCCCTACAGCTAACAAATTTTAAATGTAACAAGTAAGCCTAATATTTTCGTTTAAAGCTTAAATAATGGCCTTATTACAAACCCATCATAAAATAATGAAAATAAATTAAATCCAAATACAGTTTTAGAAGTGAAGTGTGACCCTCTCCAAGTCCCACGCAGCATCGAACCGCCTATGCCTTAGAATTACCTGTACAGTAAAATAGGCGGGTGAGTTTACGAAAACTCAGTGTGAACCCCAGAAATATTAGTATCACAGTATCAGTTTGGGCCTTAGCCCATTACAGTATCATATCACAATCAGTGGGCCTAAGCCCATTACAGTAATAGTATAGCATGCATTCAAGAAAATCCTACCCAACCATCCTTTACACTCCATCTCCATCCAACCCATCACTCTATGTGGGGATATAATCGACCCACCCAACCCTACACTCCACAATGTAGCACCTATGCAGTACTATCGATAATATGCAGCAGTGCTGCCAGAATATTAAGATGTAAGCCATTAGAATAATGTAGCAAAGCTGCCAGAACAGAACACTTCATCCAAATTCATATACCCAACCCCCATGTAATGCAACATAATCAATTTCATTTTATATCATAATACAAAGTATAAACACATATATATAATATCTCATAGCATGCATAATCATCCAAACAACATATAGGGTCAAAACAGACATTTTACCCACGAGCGGTATTTTGGTCATTTTGCCCCTTAGGGGCATTTTAATCGTTTACCAGTGTGGCCTAAGTACTTTAAGGCCCCTCAGCAAACTCACGGTCATCTAGCGACACATGCGACTATATCAGTACAAAAATTTGTTTTATCGGCCAAAGCCCATTAAGTAGGCTCCTGTGGGCCCACATAGTCGTGTGGCCCACCAAGCCCAAATTTGGCCTATGCCAAGCGTGTATCATATTCAAAACATCGTTACCTACTAATTATAAAGTTTTACTCAAACGTGGCCAACGGGCCCATTGGGCCCATCTGGCTCATTACGACCCAACTCATGAAACTGCTCATGATGGCTGTTTTTTTGGTGTACGGCCACATTTCGTAGCCTCATCCGATCACATGTGCATTCGCACACCCATGTGGCCAACATTGGATTCGTCAGCTATTCGGCATTTGACATTCGGCATTTTGCCTCTGTATCTTACTAGTGTGATCAACACACCTGTATACGTGTCGTGCAACTAACTCCCTCGTGCAGAACCTAAAATTCAACAATACCTTGTTAGTCAATTGCCATTAGGGTTACACACTTCCAACCCTTAATCTAAAATACACACCACCTCACCTTGCACGCACGAAAGTTCTTAGATCTGCTAGAACCACTGGCTACCACTGATTACACTTCCTAATCTAATAACTATAGTAGCACACCTCTTATTAGTTACAAACCTTTAATCAACAACAAACTAAAGTCCCAAAACAAAGCTATAAAGCATTCGGCCCAAAAAGCACTTACCCCTACCTCAAACAACTATTGACAGAGAAGTTCCTAGATCCTCAGAGGATTCTACACTCTTTGAACTTGAACCCGATGAACTTATTCATAACCCAAAGAGCAAAGAATCAGCATTTACTAACTGTAACATATGGTTTCTAATGGTGAAGAAACTAAGAAGTAAGAATAGCATATTCAAAACTGAAATATTACCTATCTTCAAACAATCGGCCGAAAAGTAATGAGAAGGATAGATTCGGTAAGTGTCCCTTGCTATAATCGGTTGAACTCCAACACAAAAGAAAGACCAAGAGAAGAAGGAGAACACTCGGTCAAGAGAAAGAATGAAAAAGAGGATGAGTGCCAATGGTGTATTCGGACCAGAGAGGTAACACAAAAGAGAGGAAGAGGATATAAGAGAATATTCGGCCAAGAAGGGTTATACAATAATAATGAAGAAAAAACAAGAGAGTACTCAGCGTTTGAAACTAGAAGAGAAGAGAAGATGTTGGAGAAAAAGAGAAAAAAGATGAAGAACAAAGATAAAGAGTAAAGAAAAGGGACAATCGGTTGAGGGGAGCTAATTGAGAAAAAAAGATGAGGAGATAAGAATGAGACGGGAAACTCAATATTCGGCTAGAGAAGTTGAACACAAAATAAAATTTGGCTATCAGGCAAATGAACACTCGACTCACCCAAACAAGGAGAAACGAAGTGTTGGGAAGGGAGAAGAATGAAATGACTAATAACTGAGAGCAAACTAAATCGACACTTCAAGGTTTTTGCCAAAAAAAGCCAAAACCGAGTAGAGAAACACTTTTAGCCGAATTTCCTCTACAAGCCTACCAATTCAGTCATCAGGGATATTCAAATTCGGTCATCACTCTTCAAATTCGAAAGACCTCGATTTTCTCCTCAAATTACTCCACCAAACCGTACCCATCCACCAAATCCCTACAATTTCTCCTCAAGACCGATTCAACAACCACCTTGGCAGAATTCCACTTCAACTCAAACACTGGGCGTCCCCTCAGCAAAATAAATACTCTATTGCTTATCCCAATACTTGAACCTTGGACCCTTTGCCACACCTTGGATGTCACTTCCATTAGGCCATAAGGCTCATTGTGCCACTTCTTAACCATAATTAACTATAAGATCTACTTCTAATCACCAAGGGTTCACTTAGGAGCAAAAATAATAATTTTGCAAACGCCAGGACCTGAACCCCAAACCACATGGGTACTCCTAATGCCACCTTGCCACTAGACTACATGCTAATAATTTTGCAAATGCCAGGACCTGAACCCTAGACCACATGTATACTCCTAACGCCACTTTGCCACTAGACTACATGCTCACTTATGTCATATTTCAACCAAACATATTTATAAGGCCTTCCAACTAACACTAAGGTCCCTTAAAGGGAAAAACTAAAAATTTTGCTAGAGCCCCGGTTTGAACCCAGGACTTCTCAGACACTCCCAAACACTCTTAAATCACTTAGCCACTAAACTAAACATGCAATTTTTTTTGAACTTTTTCTCGCACAACTAAAATCCAATTTCTCTGACACACGAAGCCCATTTCTCCTAGGCCTAAAATCCGGGGCCGTACAGGGGAACTCGTGGTGTGTAGCAAATGGTATGGGTAGGATCTCACATGTGCATTTTAAAGATCATGTGCAGTTGAAAATTTTTACTATTATTATTTGATTGTGCTATTGATACCTCTATGAAATTGCCTATATGAATGCTTAATACTCGTTTAGACTCACACTAAGCTTGTTAATCTCACCCCATTATCTCAACTTCTCAGGTAATGATCAAACTTAGGATCAGAATTGGCATGCAGACGTACGGCGAACTTCAGACTTTACTTTGTCATATTATTTTAACATAATTATATTTTCTTAGGTTATTTTATTATTTGGTTTTGGATTGTAAAGTTTCTTTAAACTGTGGTTTGGGACTGTTCAAGATTTTGGGGTTTTTCATGCATGCATGACACACATATTTGGTATAGGTACATGGTTTTTATAATATGTTGAAATGGACTATGCATGACATATGACTAAGTTAATAATTTGACTAGTAATGGTGCATTTCTACTGTTAAAAAGATAACAAAATGATTTTCAAAGGCAACATCGTCAGTAAGGTTTTACAAAAACTCACTTAAATTGCTAATTTGATTTAAGCATGGTTAGACTAAGTAAATGTACATTTTCTAAAGCTAACAATAGAAACGACAATTTTAGAAAAAGAAGTATCTCAAGGTTTTTAACTATCATTAGGGTAAGTTCGACACTAAGGTGTCTAGTGTGGCCTTATCGATTCGACCATAATGTTTAGGTCGAGTTTGAGAGGTTACATCTAGTACGTGTAGATAAGTTTATTTTTCCTATTGATTTTATTATCTTAGATTTTGAAACAGATAAGGAAGTGCCAATCATCTTGGGGGGACTTTCCTAGTCACAGGAAGAACATTAATAGACGTGCAAAAAAGAGAACTCATAATGAGAGTTCAATATGACTAGGTAACATTCAATGTTCTTAAAGCCATGAAATTCCCTAATCTGACGGAGGAATGTTCAGTAATAGAGGATCTAGAAACCTTAGTTTCTATAGAATAGGAATGCAATTCTATAGAAGACCTATTGGGAGACATTTTGGGTCTAAGCCATTGGAAGATGATCAAGGTAAAGAAAGTATGGTTTTGATGGAATCCAAACCGAGGGATTATGTTCAACTAGCACGATTTGAACTGTTGGAGTTAGAAGTTTGAGAATACACACAACTAAAGTTGTCAATTGAGGAACTATCCAAACTTGAACTTAAGGTACTTCCTTCCCATTTGAAATACATTTATTTGGGTAAATGTTCTACTTTTCTTATGATTGTTTCAGTAGAACTAACAAAATGCCAAAAGGAGTAGTTGATCGAAGTTTTAAAGAAATTTAAAAAGGCGATCGTTTGAACCATAGCTGATATTCGAGGAATAAACCTATCCTTTTATATGCACAAGATTATCTTAGAGGAGGGTGAGCGAGCTAGAATTGATAGGTAGAGGAGACTCAACGCAATAATGAAAGAGGTAGTTTGAAAGGAAGTCATTAAATGGTTAGATTCAGGAATTATCTACCCAATTTCAGATAGTTCATGGGTAAGTTTGATACAGTATGTACCAAAAAAGGTGGAATTACGATTGTTGAGAATGAACGTAGTAAGTTAATCCCGACGAGAACAATTACGGACTAGAGAATTTGTATAGACTATAGAAAATTGAACAAATCCACATGGAAGGATCATTTTCTGCTACCTTTTATGGATCAGATGTTGAACCAACTCATAGGTAACAAATATTACTTTTTCTTAGATAGATATTTAAGATATAAACAATTAGTTGTAGCCTTGGAGGACCAACATAAGATAACTTTTACTTGCCCGTATGGTATGTTTGTTTTTGGGCGAATACCTTTTGGTTTATGTAATTCACCTGCTACATTTCAAAGATGCGTGATGGCAGTATTTATTGATATGGTAGGAAAATTTTTGGTAATTCATATGATGTTTGTTTGCATAATTTGGCTAAGGTATTGAACAGATGTGAAGAGAAAAATCTTGTCATTAACTAGGAGAAATGTAATTTTATGGTTAAAGAGGGAATTGTCTCAGGACACAAAATTTCCAGGAAAGAGATCAAAGTTGACGAAGCAAAAGTTGATGTAATTGAGAAATTGCCACCTCCAGTCACTGTGAAGGGAGTGAGAAGTTTCTTAGGCCATGCTGGTCTTTACTGAATGTTAATAAAAGATTTTTCAAAAATTTCCAAGCTTTTGTGTATGCTATTAGAGAGAGACGCCACTTTTGAGTTTAACAAAGCATGCTTGGAAGCATTTAAGGAATAGAAAATTTGGTTAATCTTAACCCCAATTATCATTACACCAGATTGAAACTATCCTTTTGGTTGATGTGTGATGTAAGCAATTTTTCTGTAGGAGCTATGATGAGGCAAAGAAGAAACAAAGTGTTTCATTCAATTTAATATGCAAATAGAACTTTGACAGGAGCCTAACTTAATTACATGGTAACTAAAAAAGAACTCTTTGCTATAGTTTTTGCTTTTGACAAGTTTTGTTCTTATCTCGTAGGTACAAAAGTCACAGTCTTTACCGGTCATACGATCATAAAATATTTACTCTCAAAGAAAAAGTTGAGGTTAATTCGATGGAGTAATTCGACCTTAAAATCCAAGATAGAAAAGGAGTTGAAAATCAAGTGGCTGACCATCTATCAAGGTTGGAACAAAACGAGATAACTTATTCACTTATTCCAATCAATGAAAATTTTCTAGATGAGTTTATTTTTAAGGTAAGTCAAATCCATTAAACTCTATGGTTTACTGATTTTGCAAATTATTTAGCATGCAAAATAATGCCTATTGGAATGGCATACCAACAGAAGAAGAAATTCCTTCATGATAGTCGGTATTATTTCTGAGAGGAATTGTTTTTGTTTAAATAATATGCAGATAATATAATTAGGAAGTGTGTAGTTGGATGTGGGGGACATTTTGGTGGTTCCTGTACTGCAGCAAAGATCTTTCAAGCTAGATTTTTCTAGCCTATCATGTTTAAGGATACATACGCATACGTGAAAATTTGTTATAACTGCCAGAAGACTGGAAACATATCAAAGAGGAACAAGATGCCCTTGACAAACATCCTAGAGGTAGAATTATTTGAAGTTTGGGGCATTAATTTTTTAGGCTTCTTCCTTCTTCTTATGGTAATAGGTACATCCTAGTGGCGATAGGTTATGTATCCAAGTGGGTGGAAGCTAAAGGATACCCAATGAATGGTGCTAAGGTAGTCATGCGGTTCCTACATAAGCATGTGGTTACATGATTTGGGAATCCTAGAGCTATAATTAGTGATGAAGGATCTATCTTTGTAAATAAATGGCTTAAGCGGTTGCTCGACAAGTATGATGTGAAACACAAAGTAGGCACTGCATATCAACCACAAACGAATGGGCAAGTTGAGCTTGTGAACCATGAGATTAAAGGAATCGTTGAGAAGATGGTTTGACTTAATAGAAGAGATTCGTCTCAAAGGTTTGATGATGCTCTCTAGGCCTATTGAATAACTTTCAAGATGCCGTTAGAAATGACTCCTTATCGGTTAGTCTTTGGAAAGGCATGTCATTTGTTGCTTGAGTTGGAAAATAAAGCTCACCGGGCCTTAAAATAATTAAATCTAGATCTAAAACAAGTCGGAAAGAGAAGAATGCTACAACTTGATGAGTTGGAGGAATTAAGGTTGTTTTTATACGAGAATGCCAAGATGTACAAAGAAAAGACTAAGAGACGGCATGACAAACATATACAACCTCGAGAATTCAAAGAAGGTCAAATAGTCTTGTTATTCAATTCAAGGCTAAATTTATTCCCAAGGAAGCTCAAATCCTAATGGACTGGACATTACACCATTCACTAAGTTTGTCCATATGGAGTAGTAGAACTACACAATAAAAAAGGAAGGCACATTTAAAGTTAATGGTCAACGTCTGAAGCACTATTGGAATGGTGAATTTGAGCGAATTGAAAATTCATTCAATTTAATAGACCCTTGATTTTTTATGTAATTAATTTGAATAAATGACATATTTATAATTTTTTCTTGAATTAGTATATTAAATTAATTTTGTCTAAGGAGATTGGAACTTAAGTAGTACCATTTGTGACTCCTCCAACCTTTCTTGGGAATTTAATTTGATGTAATTTTTCGAGAAGAAATTTTCTAAGTATCCTAATGGAAATTATCAATTTTAATTTTATTTTTTTTATATTGGCCCAAGTACTAATCAATTTATTTTTTAGTGAAAATTAATTTTCAAGTACAGGAAATAATTGCAGTTTGGGCTTGAGGCCCAAAACAGGGAAGATGAGAAAATTAACCACTTATTATCGTCCATAGGTCCCCCCAAATCCCTAAATTTGCTGCCACTTTTATTTCCCTCCATGCCTTGATGCCCAAGTCATTTCTTTAGCTAAAATTTTGCTAAAAGTTTGCCCTAATCTACTGCTATATAAACCAATTACCACCATCATATTTTTCACAACACCTAAACTATTAACCTTCACCTTAAACCTATATTCTTTTCTTTCTTTTTGTCGTCGGACCTAAACCCCAAAAGCTTTGCTCCAATTTTTTTCCTTTTTGCATAACCCTACTATCGACACCGTACATCCTTCATCATATCAAACCTCTCTGCCACAGCAACTGTTGCTACCTACCCCTTTTACCACTACAATCCTTTTATCGCCGCAACTTTTTTGCTATCGCAAACCTAAGCCACCATAACCACCTTTTCGATTATTTTCTTTCCCTTACTTACAGTTGATTCATCATGTCCTGAAAGAGAACGAGATCTTCACAGACTTCTGCTGAAAATTCAATTGTAATTCAAGATCATGAAGTGAGGGAAAGATTTGATTCCATCTTCAAAAATCAACCCTTGATGCCAGAAAAAGGTTTCTATTTAGAGAGCAATGACAAGATGGCCGGGCCTTTGTCAATTCGAAATGCATGATCATTGCTTGAAGAGGAATTAGTACTAGAGTTCTACACCAACTTGTCCATGCCAGATGCTAATGAGGCTTTTGTTTGTAAAAAGAAGGTACCCTTACTTCAAAATCCATTAATGATTTTTTTAATCTACTAATGTTGAAGAAGATGAGTACTCTGCCATGATGACAAAAATCAATTGAGATTTTCCTTAATAAGTACTTAATGTTTTAACAAATCTAGGATCCTAATAGATTATAAGAAAACACGATAGTCATTTTAGTCAAAGCGAATACCTAAAACCAATGGCTAAGGTATGGTTCTACTTCGTTCGATATAGCTTCATACCTATCACACATAGTTCCATTATCTCGATGGAACAAATGCTTTTGTTGTATGCAATTAAGACAGAGAGGTCTATCAATGTTGGGAAAATTATTCTCAAAGGAATCCAAGATTGTGCTAGGAAAAAAGTAGGAAGTGCCTACTTTCCATCATTGATTACTTCTCTTTGCTTAAGGGCCTAAGTTAAATCAAAGGTGAACCTGAAAGGCCGTTATGTTTAAGGTTGCATAACAAGACATGATCTTAAAAGGTTAGTATAGAATATTGAACAGTTGAACCAGATTAAGCTGAATGAACCAAACAAACTAGAATCTGATGAGTCGTCAACCTAATTTGAACTAAAAGCTGACTCAGTAAATGAAACAAATGAGGCAGAATCTGAAGGCAAACCAAACAGCCCTGAACTGAGAGTGAAACCAAATATTACTGAACCAGTTGATCCAAGTGTTAATCCTAATTTGACCATTCCAATGCTCACTTCTTCAAACACTATGAAGAAATTAGAATTTTCAATTATGATGGATATGTGGAAATTTATGCATAACCAACACTAGGCTTATTGGAAATATGCAAAAGTTAGAGATGATTCCATACGGAATACTTTTAAAAATTTCTCAAAAAATTTCATTCTTGAGTTCCCAGATCATATTTTTGAGTCATGGAAAGAAGATGACATGAATTCAAGTGAGAACAAAAAGGCAAAGCAGTAAGAAAAGGAGGATGATTAAGATGAATAAAAGGGGGGAATTCCTTTTTCTTTAGTATTACTTTTAAGACTTTTATTTATTTTATTTTAGGAATATTTTGTTTTATGCATAACAAAGTTAAATAAAGTGTTCATGAAAAAACTAAGCAAATGCTCTTTCATTTATTTTGTTCTCTGGTAAAGAACATAGTAGTCTGGCAATGTGAATGTACATGTCTAAGGATTGGATTTTTCAAAAAAGACTAGTACTTAAGTAGTCTTCATGACTCACCTCTCTTTTTTGAGTCATATCTAATGTACAATTTTCATTCACTACTTTGTTATCTTATAATGAGGACATATTGCTTCTTTTTAAAGGGGGTGAGGGCCAATCTTGTATGATTTTTAAAATTTTAAAAATTTCAACTTTCACATAAGTATGCTGAAATAAAATAATGCTTAGAAACAATTTTTATTAATAAATTAGCTCATATGCAAGTATAGTTTCTGATTTTATTTAAGTTCTTGTTACATGTTAGCTTAGTTATGGTATGCTTGTATATTTCATTAGTCTTATCTCGTCTTTTCCATTAAAACTTACCTTAGAAATAGACATGCATGAAGGTTTAAGTCTCTAGAATTGTTTGAGTAACTTTATTTAGGCAAAATCCTAAAAGCCATAAGAATCTAAATATGATTTAGGCACATTTTCTTTGGATCGTTTGAGCCTTTCAAGCTTACCATATGAAATCAACCCTTGAAACCTTAGTTTGAGCCATATAGCCTATTTTATTGTTATTTACCTACGTAATAAGCTACGATATTATCATCTTTTAAATTTTTACCCTATCTTGCACCATTCTTAACTATACTTGTCTTGGTGATACAAATTCGGTGGAAATTCAACAAGATGGACATATTTGAAAAAAACAAAGAGAAAATAAAAAACATCTACTCAAATGTTGAGATATATTGTTGAACAAAAAGAAATATATATTGTTGAGCAATTTATTAGCAAAAAGAGATTACGATCATGAACTTCATTACTGCATGATTATGTGAAAAGTTGATTATTTGTAAATATTGTGCAAGATTGCACTAAATTTTTTCTTTGCATGAAACATTGCTCAAGACGAGCAATGGATTAAGTTTGGGGGTGTGATATGTTTAATTTATATAGATTTATTTAGCACATTTTTACTTATAACTTATGCAAATTCCAAGCATGTTGGTAGCTAATTGAGTCATTTAATTCATATTAAGACATTAGACATAATTTGAGTGAAGTTTTTAATTTTATACAATTTAGTATTAATTTTACATAAATTTGCTATTTTATGCTTCATGTTAATTTTTACTCAATTTGCTGCAGATTGGGCCACTAAAAAAAATTCATGTGGGAGTCAATAGTATCATATATGAACACAAGTTAATTTCTACTTCATGTGGATAGGAAGCTCACCAATTGGACTTATAAATTCAATTCAACCTAACTTGAAGATGGTTGCTAAAAAGAATGAATACTCTTCTCAATTGGGTTGTCAAAGCCATCAAATAATGGGGGGAGTGGCCCAAATTCAACAACGGTGTGACAGCAGTCCAAACTAGCTTTGGGAGAATTAATTTGAAGGCCCTTATATGTGCAAAGAAATCACAAATCAACCCCTAACTTCCACCTTGATTATTGTCCAACCCATGCCACAAATCAAGCAAGAATCAAGAAAGAAAATCAAGAAAAAATCAAGTCACCCTACACAATTCATGGTCGGCTAAGCAAGGGAGCAATTCAAGGAATTTCCAAGCTATTTTTAGCTAACTCCCATGCTATCCCTCTACTATAAATACTACCTTCATTTCACTTCTCAAACATCACTCAATATTTATTCATCTTTCATTCATAACATTCTCTTCTCCTTTCCATGCATAAGTCTTCCCATTTTCCCATTTCCTTTAGCTAGCATTTTCCTTGAGGAAAATCACTTTTGGCCTACCACTTTATGAATCATTTTACGAAGGAGTAATCATAAGAACTAAAGGAAGCTGTAAACGGGAAAATAAATAGGATTTTTCCTATATAATTCATCACCTTTTTGCTTAATTTTATTGCTAAAACCTAGTAATTGTTTATTAAATTAATGAAATATGTGGAAAAATGAAATTAGGACATGGAAATTATTAAAATGTAATTTTATGTTTTATTATATGGTTTTTATGCATAAAATGGCTATTTTATATTAATTTGAGCATATTACATTTTTAAGTTATAAAATGGGCCATGCATGATTTAATTTTATAATAAAATATAAAGTTATATTTAATAAACTATTTCTATATGTTTCATTAATAAAATTGGGCTTAATTAATTAAGTAAAATTAATTAATTCAAGTGGTTAATTTGTATTGTTTGGTCCTCTGATTTTTTTGCTATTTTCAAACAGGTGGAGGAGTCTTAATTCAATTACTAAGCTGTCCCAATTGGACTAAATTAGCCCCTAATTTCGGCTGCATATGGAGGTTAATAAATCAACATTTGGATTAATTGCATGAAGTCCCTGAAGATTTAAAAAAATCAGAGATTTACCTGAAGATTCATCGGAGACTGAGTCTTGCTACTGCATGATGTGGCACATGAATCAAGCTAAAAATTAGCCACCTTACCTACATGTATGGCCGGCCACACTTGGAAGGATTTGAAGTGGATGAACACTTCCTTTTTTACTAAAATCACACTCCAACCTCACCTATAAATAAGACCCTTCACCCTACTTCTCAAATCATCCCTCATTCATCCATTCTATTCTATTCTCTCATTTTCTCTCAATTCTCTCTTCTCCCCACGCCGTCCACCATCATTCCTTAAGAGGTTTTAGCTATTTAGCCTATTAAGAAACCTTAGTTGGCCACCTCGAAGAGCCATCAGCAAAGGAGCGAGCAAAAGCCGAAGGAGTTCTCACCATTCAGAGTCTTGGGTGACAGCCGTCTGAATAGGGTTTAATCTTTCTTTTCTTAAATTTAATTTGAATGCTTGCTATGAGTTCTTTGTTCTTGTTTTCAACAATGAAAGCTTAATTTTATTTAAGCTAAGATGATTGTTTTAATTAAATAATATTTATTTGATTCATGCTTAAAATGCTTTGTGCCTCAATCGATCATGTTTTCAATTAAAATCAAGTCTGTATTTCGTTCATACGTGATTGAAATGCACCTAAATTAGCTTAGCGATCCTAACTAGATGACGGCTAATAGACGCATAATTGAAATGTGCATGCTCAATTTAGATCATTAAACTGATTAAATTGCAGGTTGCATAACATCCCTAGTACGACTTTGTTATCTGTATAGTTTTTAGATTTGTGTGATTAAATTGTTTCATACCTTAATTCGTCCCTGTTACTTCACATGAATACTAAGAAATCCTAAAATGGTTTTCAAACTCATGAAATGTAATAACCCAAACCCGGCCTAAACGTTACGGCCAAATCTGTTGTGTCACATCACCTACAACTAACCATGTTACCTAGTTACTAAGATTGGGGTGAGCTTTGCAAACCGATACTGTGGGTTTAAGAGAAATTCCCGGTGTTTGGAGAATATCCTAAACATTACTAGTTGTTAAGAGGATAATGTTAAAACTTAACTTTGTTACTCATTTGAAACGTGTGATGAGATTTTTAAAACATTTGATTAATTTTAAGAAAACTTGCGTAGGTGTATTCAAAATAATTAAAGTAGTGTATGAATAAGTAATTAAGAACCCAAAATAAAAATAAAAATAATTAGAGCGACCTTATTACAAACCCAAAACCATAATAAAAATAATTAAAAATAAATACGAAAATAAAATAAGTTCAAATAGATATTATTTAAATAACTGCAGTCCATGTGGCCACTCTGAATCCCTCTCAGCTCCAAGTCCATCAATCTAGGGCTCACCTACATGGATGGAGAGAAAGGGTGAGTTTGGAAACTCAGTGTGTAAGGAAAGCCCATCCAGAGCCTAAATCAGCCCAAGCCAACTGGGCCTAAGCCCTATCCAATCTCAGTAATAACTAGGCCGAAGCCCTATCCAGATACAATAAACTGGGCCAAAGCCCTATCCAGATACAATAAACTAGGCCTTAGCCCTTTTCAGATAACAGTACGGCCCATAGGCCCATTTTAGTAACAGATCAATGAATATGTAGGTATGCAAAGCCCAAACGAAGCCTATGTCCATCCGCTACACTCCACCTGTACCAGCCGTACACTCCATGTGGGGAATAACTCAACCCACCCAGCCCTACACTCCACAGTTGCAACATAGCTGCTTAGATAACAGTAAATTGAGGCAAAGCCTCCAGTACGTGGTGAAGCCACTTTTAGTACTTCCTCCGTCAATATCCCAGTCCCATGCAACAGATATTCATGACATGGCATGCAATAAGCAGTAACAGTAAAACATGCATTTTGGTCAAACTTAGCCCTAGGGGTATAAAGGTCATTTTACACCTAGGGGTAATTTAGTAATTTCCACCCATGAGGGTATTTCAGTAATTATGCCAATTTCTAGGGTTTCATACATATTTTAGTCAGAAATAGTCTAACTTTTATCTCCGTAGCTTATTTAGTCCATTTTAGCAGTTTACAGTCATGGGCCCTAAAACCCCTAATGGGCCCTATAGGGTCATTTAGCTAATTTAGCCCATCTAGTCCAAATTTTACGATAGATTTACCAGTTTTAGCAGTTCTAGACCTACAGTCTATTAGTACGCATTTATCGCCTATTTTTACCCATATAGGCCCAGTTTCAGCCCATCAAGGCCCAATTTACCGAAGTGCACGAAATCGCACACTCAACTATCTTACCACTTGCGATTACAGATCCAACGATTTCCAACTGACTTATGAGCGTTCGCATGCTCACAAGCCCATGAAATGCCAGAATTTTGGCATTTTGGTTTTTCGGCTTTTGCTGAATTGAAGTACAAGAGGGTGTTCGATACACACCTGATTTGCGACAACTACTAACAAGATCTCCCACGATATCTTATAATCGGTCACTAGAACTCTTAGATTACAAATCAACAATAACCAATCCTAATAAACACTTACCATATTCGGCCATAATCACCTAAGGCCCTTGAGATCTTACCTTTGCCGAAATTAGTGACTAGATCTAAATCTAGTCGTTCCACTTGTCCAAGCCTTCAATCAGTCGCCTCTAGAACACACTATCACCAAAATAATCATTTGTTAATAACTTTTAGAGCCCTAAGCCCCAATCGACAGCCTCCCTAAGACTTCAGGGATTTCGGCTTTTCTAAATCCCGAAATAATGAATAGATCTGAGATGTTAAGTACTTACCACAGATTCCCCTTCCGTTTCTACTCAGATCTGATGCAGATCTAGCCCCTAAACACTAGTAGATCTCGAATCTTAGAGATCTACAGATTCAGCTATATGTCCCTAAAAACTATGGTATTTTCGGCTTTTTAAGACTGTGAAGAGAAAGATGATTTGGTGTCGGGGTTTTGAAGTGATGTTGTTGACAGAGGCTAGGGGTTTAGAGGATGTGAAAATCGGCCAAAAGAGGTGAAGAAAATAGGAGGATTTTGGCTAGAAGAAATCGGCACAAGAACAACTTTTGGGATTTTGGCTTTATAGAAATTGGCTATGGAGGTTTAGAAAAGAATGGGAATGAAAGAAGAGATGAGTAGAGTGGTAGGGATGTTTCAACTAGAGAAGAAAAGAAAAAGAAAAAGAAAACAATGAAGAGAGGAGAAGAGAAGGAAGAATTTGGCACTTAGGAGATCTACCTGCGTTTTTGGCTTTTTGTGACACTGAGAAGAGAATAGAACGAAAGTGAAGGCTCTAGGTGGCTAACCCCAATTCGGCAAGACAATAAAGAAAATAAAGCTTGCCCTAATGGCCATTCAAACCAACGGCCCAATCCCCCTAAGGCCCTAGTCGAATGCTACTTAAGCTCTATCACATGCCCGGCACATGCACAAAAATAAAAGTACCATCAGCTTACCTTGCGACTTGAACTCTGGCCCTTAAACTCAGTCCACATGCCACTTTTTTAGGAACTCAGTGCCACCACCTTGCCACTTTACCAAGGCCCTCTTCGTGTCTCAACTTACTAACTTTTTCTTAAAGGCCCACTTAACCAAGTCCCTTTCATTTAAAATCCAAGTTGATATTTCTGCCGGGTTTTAACTTAAGCTTAGGCCTTCTAAAGGCCTACTAACACACTTAAACATAATTTTAGTATCCAAAACACCAAAACTTTAGAATTTTCACCAAAAATCACAAAACTCGAAAAATCCTGAAAATCAGGGTGTTACATGAAAGGTCGCCATGGAATGTTTTTCCGAATATTATTAAGCATGTTGAAAATAAATTAAGTTTAATTAAAGTAATTGTCCTAGTTTATTTATGTTATAATTGTTGCACATCGTGTTAAATTTGCTAAAATCTATTTCATTCATATTGTTGCATACTTAGGATAATTTGCATCAGGGATCATTGCATCTAGTTATTTTAATTCTTTTCAATCATTACTACCAATCAAATTGAGTTTTTATTCACCGAATTGTTAATATAAATTTATAATTAATTGACTTTGTGCTAATACAATCCCTGTGGAGACGTTAACTCTTTATACGTATTTATTACTTGAGCGACTGTGTACACTTGCACAAACCGACTGCTACAAGTTTTTGGCACCGTTGCCGAGGATTGTTAATTGTCGCCAGAGTTATTATTTTTTGTGAAATTATTTATTTTCATTTTGGTTTATTTCTAAAATTACTAACTTATTCTTTTTAATTTTGTGAATTTCCTTCAAGAGTTTATGAGCATAGATCGGATTATCGATTTACTCCCTGTAGACCCTGAAATTGAGCGGACCTTTAGACAAAGAAGACGTGAACGAACAGCCCAAAGACAAAACGAGATGGACCTCGAAAATCAAAATCAAAACCAAGGTAATGAAGTCGATCATCCACGAAATCCCATCCTCATCGTCGATGATAGAGACCGATGCATCAGACAATATGATGTGCCACTCTTCAATGAGTTGAATCCAGGAATTAGAAGGCCAGATATTGAGGCAACCCGGTTCAAATTGAAATCAGTGATGTTTCAAATACTACAAACTGTGGGCTAGTTCAGTGGTATGCCCACAAAAGATCCACATCTCCACCTTCGATTGTTTATGGAGGAGAGTGATTCATTTAAGATAGCCGGTGTGACTGATGACGCATTGAGGCTGAAGTTGTTCACATACTCGTTGTGAGATTGAGCACGGGCATGGCTCAATTCTTTACCACCAAGTTCCATATCTACATGGCAAGAATTAGCAGAGAGATTTTTGGTTAAGTATTTCCCGCTTAGCAAGAATGCTAAGCTAAGGAATGAGATCACAACTTTCCAATAAGTAGATGACGAGTCTTTGTATGAGGCTTGGGAGTGATTTAAAGAGTTACTTTGCAAGTACCCCCATCATGGGATTCTGCATTGTATCCTGTTGGAGACATTCTATAATGGTCTCAATGCGTATACAAGATTGATGGTAGATGCTTCTGCGAATGGTGTAATTTTGTCTAAGTCTTACAATGAGGCTTATGAGATCATCGAGAGGATCGCAAGAAACAACTATCAATGGCCAACGAATCGTACAGCTTCAGGAAGATGTGTAGCTAGAGTTCATGAAGTTGATGCCCTCACTTCATTATCAGCTCAGGTATCGTCTATCTCCTCGATGTTGAAACAGTTTACCACTAACAACTCTAATAATTTTGTAGCTCAGCCACAATGTCCGTTTGAACTAGTTTCCTGTGTATATTATAGGGAAGGTTATTCTTTTGAGAATTGTCCATCAAATCTTGAGTCAATATACTATGTGGGGAACCAGCAGCAAAATAGGAGTGGACAAGGACCCTAGTCCAACTTCTACAATCCTTCATGGCGTAACCATCCTAACTTTTTTTAGAGCAACAAAGGAAATGGACCGAACAATTTTATGCAGTAGAAACCCAACCAATCCCAAGGGTATAGTCAGCAACCTTCAAGGCCAGCCCAAGCTGAGTCATCAAACAGTTTAGATAACTTATTAAAGGCATACATGGCAAAGAATGACGCTTTGATCCAGAGCCAAGCAGCAACACTGAAGAATTTGGAGAACCAAATGGGTCAGTTAGCTACAGAGCTTCGCAATAGACTGCAAGAAACTTTGCCGAGCGATACTGAGAATCCACGAAACTCAGGTAGAGAGCATATTAAGGTAGTGGCATTACAAAGTGGTAAAGTTCTGGAGCCCCAAGTGATTGATGTTGAAGATGATCCTACAAGGAAAGAGGAAAGACAACCAGCCGCTGAAATTCCTACACCAAAAGAGTCAGAATCTGCCAAGTCTGACAAGGTAAATCCTAACGTACTAAATTCAGATACTTTAACATCTTCTTTGGATGCAGACTTATCTACTCAGAAGAGTTGTCCGATCCAACCTAAAGTTCCATCACCTCCATATCCGCAAAGATTGCAGCAACATAAGCAGAAAATAAGGTGCAATTCAAGAAGTTTCTTGATGTTCTAAAACAGCTACACATTAACATCCCGTTGGTAGAGGCTTTAGAACAAATGCCAAACTATGTGAAGTTTATGAAGGATATACTATCTAAAAAGAAACAACTGAATGAGTATGAGATTGTTGCTTTAACAAAGGAGTGCAGTGCGTTCCTGCAGAACAAGTTGCCACGAAGTTGAAAGACCCAGGAAGCTTTATGATACCCTGCAACATCGGTGAATCTTATAGTGGTAAACCTTTGTGTGACTTAGGAGCACATATCAACTTGATGCCTAAGTCCATTTTCAAGATGTTAGGAGTAGGTGATGTACAACCTACAACTGTGACGCTTCAGCTAGCAGATCGATCGATAGCCTACCCCGAAGGAAAGATCGAGGATGTTTTGGTAAGAGTTGATAAATTTATTTTTCCCGCTGATTTCATTATCTTAGATTTTGAAGTAGGTAAGGAAGTGTTGATCATCTTTAAAAGACCATTCCTAGCCACGGGAAGAACGTTAATTGATGTACAGAAAGGCGAACTCACTATGAGAGTTCAAGACGATCAGGTAACTTTTAACATTCTGAAAGCGATGAAATTTCCCGATCTAGCAGAAGAGTGTTCAGTTATGGAAGAAATAGAGATCTTGGTTTCTATGGAAAGAAATTGTGAAGAAGATCCACTGGAGAAAACCTTAGAGTTTGACCCTTTGGAGGATAAAGAAAGTGAAGAAAACATGGCTTTGATGGAAGCCAATTCGAGGAAGTTCACTTAGACCACACGGTTTGAACCGTTGGAGTAAGAAGTTAGAGAATTTATTCAACCCAAGTTGTTAATCGATAAACCACCTAAACTCGAGCTAAAGGTACTCCCTTCCCATTTGAAATACGCTTATTTCAGTGACTATTCTACTTTGCCTGTGATTATTTCAACAGACCTAACGAAAGATCAAGATGAGCGACTAATTGCTGTTGTAAGGAAATTCAAAAAAGCAATTGGTTGGACCATAGCTGACATTCGAGGTATAAGCCCTTCTTTCTGCATGCACAAAATCATTTTAGAGGAGGGTGAAAGAGCTCGAATTGATGAGCAAAGGAAACTTAATCCAATTATGAAGGAAGTGGTGAGAAATAAGGTAATCAAATGGATAGATGCAGGAATCATCTATCCTATTTCAGATAGTTCATGGGTAAGTCTGATGCAGTGTGTGCCGAAGAAATGGAGGATCACTGTCGAAACCATTTTTTTTATTTTTGAAAAATGGGGTTGACTTTCCAAAATGAAAATAGAGTCGCCACCAATCCCTTTTTGCGTAGGTGTGATCGGATCACCTTAAAAAATGTTTTATTTCGAAACGTTGACTTTAGTCTACGAAATTTAAGAAAACAGGTTCGGGAGTCGATTACGTACGAGGAAGGAGTAGCACCCTCGTAATGCCCAAAATTGGTACCGAATTGATCCTAATGTCGAAAATTTGAAAAGATTTTAAAACATGATTTCCTTAAAAAAACTTGAAATTTGAGTTGGAACTTGAGATTCCTTTGTTCCAAGAAAATACGAACATCACATCCGGCACGTTAGGACACGATGTTTTAAACCCTTGTAACCAAAATCATCTCATGATTTTGAAAATTTATCAAAAGGATATTTAGTTATTTAGTCAAACGAAAAATCGCAACCCAGCACGTTAGGGCACTATTTTCCAAATTTCTAAACACCAAAACATTGCCATATTTAAGAAAAAAACTTTTCAATTTAACGAAATATATTTTTTTTAAAAAATGATTTGAGTAAAATGCAACATTAATATATTTCAGAACATCAATACTAAAACAATATAAATTTCATGATATACTAACACTTCATACAAATATAGACAATTAAAAAATAACATAAAATAATGGATTATAATAAATTGACCATGCTAAAGCAAAAATAAACAAATACATAACTTGAATAGACAAATAAAAGATATAAAGTAAACCATAACAAATTACAAAATATAATAACTTAGAAATGAATGCAAAATCATAATAAAAAATAAAGATAAAATGACAATAAAAGGTGAATGAGATATTTTAAACAACAAATCGATATTATAAATAAAAAAAGGAAAAAAAATATTTTTTTTAAAAAGGATATATATACATATAAAATAATTAATGTATTTTAAATAAATAATATAAAAAACTTAGGATAAAAAAAGAGTAAATATATAATATATAATGATTTAATATATATATTTTTTATATATAAAAAATATACATATTAAAAAAATAAATAAATAACCTTCAATAATGAATCAACTTAAAAAAATATTATACAATATATAAAATTTTAAAATAATACATAATATATACTAAATAATATACTAAAATATTAATATATAAAAAATAGTATGTAATGAAACAATTTTATATATAAAAAAAGCTTTAAAATAAATTATATACAAATGATATATAGGAAATATGATTTAACCTATAATATTGAAATAATTGAAAATAAAATATAAAAAAAATTAAACAGTCAAGGTAACAGGACTAAATCAAAATAGAAACAAAATTTAAAATAAAATGTAAAAAGGATTAAACTGGAACGTGTGCCACACTATAATGACCTATCGGGCAATTTTTCCCTATCTCTTTAAATGACGTCGTTCTGTTATTCGCCTTTTAATGGCCGAAGGATCAAATCGAAAAGAAGGCTACATTCTAGGGCCAAATTTAAAAATAAAAGAAAATATAAATTGGATGTAATTTTAAAAGAAGATAAATCAAAAGGGCCTATAAGGCAATTAGACCCTTTAATAAAAAAGCGTGGATCCTCCCCGGGTCGGGTCAACGCGCGGATCTTCGCCCCCGAAACGACGTCGCTTTGGCCTTTAATGGTAACCCCCAAAATGGTGTTGTATTGAAACTTTATAAATATAAAAAAAATAAGAAAATCATTTGTATCTATCATTAAAAAAAAAGGTTTTAAATTCTCTGAAAGGCTCTTGGAGCATTGGCTGATGCCTGGCCTTGCTCCGTCATCGAGCCGTCACCTTTTGCCCTCATCCGCCACCATGTACGGTGGTCGGGATTCTCGAGAAAGGGTTATTTCGACCCTTTTGGGCTTCCTAAGGCCAAATCTGATGTTACAAAGCCCTTCCAGTAACCCAAAACAAAAAAAAAAAAAAAAAGAGAAGGAAATCCCATCGGTCCCTTTGCTTCGTTGAGAATGGTAAGAAGATTGGAGTTTTTCTTTTTTGGCAATTTTAATATGCATGTATATTTGCCATATGTAAAAACTAATCTAAAGTATACCTTTATTCCTTTGATTAAATCTCGATTTTTTATTGGTAAAAATAGTGTCCCCTTACATTGTTTGTGTTTGGCTTTTATAGACAGAATGAATCGAGAAAAAAAAGTTACAATCCTTGATTTTTGTTTCTTGCTATATCTTCTATGTCTCTCTTTTCATTTTGCAGGCAAATGCGAAGATCCGGTGATGAGGGCATGTTGATTCGGGCCCCGATTGCGGCGCGATACGAGGCTAGTGTCGGGGAGCTGTGGCGCAAGGTTTTTCCAAAAACCCTAGGTTTCTGATTTTGAGTATTGGGCCTTTGGGCCCTATTGGACCTCAAGGGTTTGGGTTAAGGTGTATTTAGGTTGCTGTAATGGGTTATGTGTAATTGGGCATTGGGTTAATTTAGGTTTTGGGCTGTTTGTTTTAATGTTTTGGGCTTAAGGGTGCAATGGGGTTTTGGTATTGGGCCATTGTAATTGGGCTTTTGGGTTACCAAGCCTCTAAACTATAAAAAAAAAATGGGACATTTATTTTTGGTTTATTTTTTTATTTATTTATTGTCTGGTTTGTACGGGCCCGAGCAAATTCGGGCTATTATAGCTGCCCCTCTTTGCTTATTGTCGTGTAACGAGAATAGAGCAAACACTATAAGAGGACCAATTTTGCCTGGTCTTGACAAGTCTTGATGACTTCCAATCCATCTGCAATTTCAGAGGTATTGGGCCACGAATCTGACGGCTTCAATCTGTCTTACTACAACTTTAGGAAAGCAATATCTGCTATCTTCAATCTACTCCCTGCAAACTTAGGGATGCCAGACTAATACCTTCGATCTGCTCCTGCAACTTTAGGAAAGCCAGATTTGCTATCTTCAATCTACTCCCTGCAAACTCAGGGATGCTAGACTAATATCTTTGATTTGCTCCTGCAACTTCAAGAAAGCCAGACCTGCTATCTTTAATCTACTCCGTACAAACTCAGGGATGCCAGACAAATATCTTCGATCTGCTCCTGCAACTTCAGGAAAACCAGGCTTGCTATCTTCAATTTGCTCCCTACAAACTCAGGGATGCCGGACTAATATCTTCGATCTACTCTTGCAACTTCAGGAAAGCCAGACCTGCTATCTTCAATCTGCTCCCTGCAAACTCAAGGATGTCAGACAAATATCTTTGATCTACTCCTGCAACTTCAGGAAAACTAGACTTGCTATCTTCAATCTGCTCCCTGCAAACTCAGGGATGCCAGACTAATATCTTTGATTTGCTCCTGCAACTTCAAGAAAGCCAGACATGCTATCTTCAATCTGCTCCCTACAAGCTCAGGGATGCTAGACAAATATCTTTGATCTGCTCCTGCAACTTCAGGAAAACCAAACTTGCTATCTTCAATCTACTCCCTGCAAACTCAGGGATGCTGAACTATATCTTCGATCTACTCCTGCAACTTCAGGAAAGCTAGACCTGCTATCTTCAATCTGCTCCCTGCAAATTTAGGGATGCCAGACAAATATCTTCAATCTACTCTTGCAACTTTAGGAAAACCAGACTTGCTATTTTCAATCCGCTCCCTACAAACTCAGGGCTGCTAGACTAATATCTTTGATCTGCTCCTACAACTTCAGGAAAGCCAGATCTGCTATCTTCAATATGCTCCCTACAAACTCAGGGATGCCAGACTAATATCTTCGATCTGCTCTTACAACTTCAGGAAAGCAATATCTGCTATCTTCAATATGCTCCCTACAAACTCAGGGATGCCAGACTAATATCTTTGATCTGCTCCTGCAACTTCAGGAAAGCAATATCTACTATCTTCAATCTGCTCCCTGCAAACTCAGGGATGCGAGACTAATATCTTTGATCTGCTCCTGCAACTTCAGGAAAGCCAGATCTGCTATCTTCAATCTGTTCCCTGCAAACTCAGGGATGCGAGATAATATCTTCGATCTGCTCCTGCAACTTCAGGAAAGCCAGATCTGCTATCTTCAATATGCTCCCTACAAACTCAAGGATACCAGACTAATATCGTCGATCTGCTCCTGCAACTTCAGGAAAGCAATATATGCTATCTTCAATCTGCTCCCTGCAAACTCAGGGATGCCAGACTAATATCTTTGATCTGCTCCTACAACTTCAAGAAAGCCAGATCTGCTATCTTCAATCTACTCCCTGGAAACTCAGGGATGCCAGACTAATATCTTCGATCTGCTCCTACAACTTCAGGAAAGCCAGATCTGCTATCTTCAATCTGCTCCCTACAAACTTAGGGATGCCAGACTAATATCTTCGATTTGCTCCTTCAACTTCAGGAAAGCCTGATCTACTGTCTTCAATATGCTCCCTACAAACTCAGGGATGCCAGACTAATATCTTCGATCTGCTCCTGCAATTTCAGGAAAGCCAGGTTTGCTATCTTTAATCTGCTCCCTACAAACTCAGGGATGCCAGACTAATATGTTCGATCTGCTCCTGCAACTTCAGGAAATCTAGATCTGCTAACTTTGATCTACCTTACTACATTGTCCTCCAGAGGACATAACCTGTAGAATGGGTATATGCTTATGCCTAATGATTTAGGATGCCATGATCGAAATGAACCAAATACTCCTAACTAGACATGTTATGATATATGAATGAAAAAATGTTATGAGAATGATTCCTATTTCAGGTGTCACCACTCATTTATTCATCAGGGTTTCATTCTTCTCAAAGTACTCTACTCGTATGCTTTGAATTTTTCCATCAATTTGGTCCGTCATGCCATTCCCCGAATGTTATGACCTAATGAAGATGTTTGTAAAATGATCCTCTCTTAGGATCGATATTGCTTAACTCATTAATTTGTCCAACTCATTAATCTGACCCTTACACACGAGAATTCTTAAACAATTGTCCTGTTTCAGTTTCTTGTATTATCTTAGAAATTTCCAGAGTAATATGCAAAACTTCTTTTGTGAAAATATTATTAGTTCATTAATCATTATTTCAATGCAACATGCTTATGAATAATGGACAACAAATAAATTAATCTTGGAAACAATTTAGAATCGAATATAAAGGGAATTAACTGGGAAAATATCTTTGAGAAGAAAAAGAATCCAAAGATAGTAAATTTAACATGAATAGGACAATAACCAGGAGATAGTAAATTTAACATGAATAGGACAATAACCAGGCGCCCTAGATATCGCAGCTTGGGCTTTTATCTACAAATTCCATGAAGACTACTCTGAGCTTAATATGTGTTTAGAAGATCCCAAGTATTCCGTTGATGCCCCAATATGTAACACACTTCGTCTCTTACTGATTCAGGTATAGCAAGATTACTACATGCCCTTCCAAATTTGAGCCGCCCTTTTCAGGTTTTCAACTCAAAATCCCTTTGGTCTCAAGGCGCCCTTTTGCGGGTTTTCTCCTTGGCCTCTCCGTTTTTTTTTAAAGTCTCAAAGCACCATTTGCGGGTTTTCACCTTGGCCTCTTCTCCTTTTTAGGCAAAATATTTCTTGACTGAGTCCGAATTCATAGGATTGGGTAAGCTTTTCCCATCCATTTCGGTCAAAAGAAGTACACCTTCAGAGAAAGCTTTCTTTACCATATATGGCCCTTCCCAATTTGGCATCCATTTTCCTCTAAAATCCTTTTGTATGGAAAGGATCTTCTTCAGCACAAGGTCCCCCTCATGAAATTCTCTTGGACAAACTTTCTTGTCATAAGCTCGCATCATTCGCTTTTGATACATTTGACCATGACGAATAGCCCTTAGCCTCTTTTCTTCAATCAAGTTCAACTGATCATATAGCGATTAAATCCATTCTGCTTCATCCAGTTTTACTTTTGAAAAAACTCAAAGGGAAGGTATCTCTACTTCAATAGGTAGAACTACCTCCATCCCGTAGACCAATGAGAAAGAAGTTGCCCCAGTAGAGGTTCTGACAGATGTTCGATAAGCATAGAGTGCAAATGGTAATTTCTCATGCCAATCGCTATAAGTCTCAGTCATTTTCCCCACTATCTTCTTGATGTTTTTATTAGCCGCTTCCACTTCCCCATTCATTTTTGGACGATATAGAAACGAGTTGTGGTGTTTGATCTTGAATTGACTACAAACTTCGACTATCATGCTGTTGTTCAAGTTCAGCGTATTGTTTGATATGATCCTCTCAGGTATTCCATATCGGCATATAATCTCTTTCTTTAAGAACCGACTAACTGTCGACTTAGTAACACTTGCGTATGAAGTAGCCTCTACCCATTTCATGAAGTAGTCGATAACCACAAAGATGAATCGATGCCCATTCGAAGCTTTCGGTGAGATCAGCCCAATAAAATCCATGCCCCACATGGAAAAAGGCCATGGGGACGTCATAACATGTAAAAGTGAAGGCGGTACGTGAATTTTGTTACCATAAATCTAGCATTTATGACATCTTTTGGCATAGTCGATACAATCTCCTTCCATGGTAGACCAATAGTATCCAAACCTCATGATTTGTGTAGCCATCGTGAAACCATTGGAATGTGTCCCACAAACACCTTCATGTACTTCTTCCAAAATTTTCCTAGCTTCAACAACGTCAACACATCTCAGGAGCACTTGATCTTCCCTTCTTTTGTACAAGATATCCCCGTCCAAAACATAGTCATCGGCTAATCTCCTTAATGTCCTTTTGTCATTCTCAGTTGCATGATTAGGGTACTCACAATTTCGTAGTATCGCAATATATCCTAATACCAAGGACGGTCATCCTTTTCCTCTTCCTCTATGTTGCAACAATAAGCTGGAACCTCGAAAATACTCATCTGAATAGGTCTCACATCTTTTTGTTTGTTTACTTTGATCATGGAAGCCAGAGTTGCCAAGGCATCGGCCATTTGATTTTCATCTCGAGGGAGATAATTAAAGGTGATGTCATCGAATTCTTCAATCAATCCCAAAACTATTTTTTGGTAATCAATCAGTTTGGGGTCTCTTGTCTCCCATTCTCCTTTAAGCTGGTAAATTACCAACGCAAAATCTCCATATACCTCTAGCACTCTGATTTTACATTCTACAACTGCTCGAATCCCCATGATGCATGCTTTATACTCTGCCATGTTATTTGTGCAATTAAAACCCAATTTGCATGTGAACGGATAATGATCACTACTAGGGGATACCAAAACTGCCCCAATTCCATTTCCCAAAGCATTTGACGCTCCATCAAAGTTTAGCTTCCACGGATACTCCTCAGTAGTTGCTACATTCATTAGCTCTTCATTGGGGAAATCAAAGCTCAACGGTTCATAGTCTTCTAAAGCTTTGCTAACCAAAAATTTCGCTATTGCGCTTCCTTTTATAACCTTTTGATTCACATAGACTATATCAAATTCAGAAAGCAATATCTGCCACCTTGCCATTCATCTATTTAGAGCAGTTGACTCCATATATACTTTAATGGGGTCAAGTTTTTAAATTAGCCAGGTCGTATGATATAGCATATATTGCCTCAATCTTCGGGGTTGTCCAAATCAAAGCACAACACAACTTTTCAATCGGCGAGTATCTCATCTCACACTCAATGAATTTCTTACTGAGGTAGTGATATGCCTGATATGAAGTAATAAAATTTATAATAATGATCGTACCAAAAACTAACTATTATCATGACTTTAAGACAAGCGCACCTATCAAACAGTAGTATAGCTTAGTGGCAAGACCGAGATATCGTACCCAAGGGAACCAAAAGTACTAGTACTTACTTCCTTTCTATTATTTAACCTAAAAATAAAAAGGGATTTTTATTTAACTAATTCTAAAACTAACTATGAATGCACAGAAAGTAAATTGGGGAAAAACTCTTTTAGGTAATCATACAATGAAAATTCAATCAGAAGAACATTAAAGATTCAAACACTCTAAGTTGAGAATTTTATCACAGAAACATAGGTTTCCTCCCTTCTATTAAGTAATTACCTTTCACTCCAAAATTAACAAGAGTTGACATCCTCACTAAAGATTCACTCTATCCACTCAAAGTGTTTAGGGTTAAAGAATTAAGCACTCTCTAATCAACCTGAAAAGTTATTACCATAGGCTTGCTAGAAAATCAAATCTCCATCACTATAGATTGATATGACACATCGATCAAAAGCTCTTTCAATGGTTGTAATGGGGCTTTGGTCAGGGGTGTTGTCATAAGCTAAAAAAGAGGGTTAGAATCGAGATTGAATTGAGAAATCATCTAGCTAGAAAAATCTCTATCACTGGAACATATTCCTGGAGCTAAGCTTTATGATGACATCATTCTAGCCTTGGTAGCCTTAAAATAGAAATATGCAAAAATGTTAAACTATAAATTACAATTGTATCATTTTTTTAAGAACAATTAAAGTATAATTCATTTACAAACTTTACAATCTGGAAAAGAGAATAAAGCTAGATAATAATTCAACTCAACTCTTGACAAAAATAGGGATCAAATTAATTGAATGGAATTCAACAAAAATGGGTTATGGGTTAATATTAAAGGTAAGTCAAAGAATGGGTTGTTAGGCTCAATGGGGTTCACTAGGGGTTAATTTGTAGAGGTAGGCTTTTATGGAGTAAGTGGGTTACAACCTAGGTGCCTTTATCATCTCAGTTCATCAAACCAATGATGTGGTCTTGACATGTTGATAAACGATAAATTATACATATTTTTACCTCATGCTTAGCTTAATTTCTAGATGAATTATCATTGAATTTGTGGAAATTGGTGCTTTTAATACTTCTATTTCATGTTTTATACTCAGGAGAGCACAAGGAAGAGAAAAGAACGAAAAATAGGCTGAAAACAAAGAAAATGGGCCAAATTGTAAAAACAACACAGCCTAAGGATTCACCACATGGCCGTGTCCCACGGCCGTGCCATATAAAGTCCAACACGGCTCAGCCTCGACAAGCACAGCCAGACCACACGGCCTTGCCACCATCAACAGGCCCACACAAGGCCTCTTGTTGATCCACACGGGCGTGGCCCACGGGTGTGTACCTATCGTGAGATAGTTTAATTTCACTTGGAAAAGGATACTTAGGGGCTAAGAAAGGCATTCCAAAACTCTATATAAAGACCCTAGGAGGCAACTTCAAGGGTATGCTTATTTCCTACTAAGGGACTATTTTTCTCTCCACAAGAGAGTGACGTATTTCTACCAACACAGAAAGTGAAAACAAGGAATTACTCCAAGGGAAGTCGATTGATTCATCCCAGAAGCTGAATTCTACATCAAGACAAAGGATCTCCCTTCAATCCTTCAAGGGTTTTTGGGTTCTTTATGTTTTGTTATTTTTATTCTTCTGGGATGTTTTCTTTATTAAATATGAGCTAAATCCCTCAAATACTTAAGGGGGATGAAACCTAAGACGGATCTTGTTATTATTTTATCTTGAGTTATATGATAAATACTTGAATTGTTCTTAATTATGTGTTCTTAATTCTTGTTTTAATAATCCTAGGTATTAATTCAAGTATTGATGTGCTTATTCAGAGGAGAAAAAGTCCCTATTTAAGAGTAGATCTAGCATAATTAAGCGGAGTTGCATGCAACCCTAGACATAGGGCGACATAAATCTATCGGATTAGGGTCAAACCTAATAAGGGGATCCATAGATCGAATTAATGCAAGACTAGGGGTTTTAACTAGAAAGAGATTTCAGTTAATCAACATAGGATTAGTTGTTCTTATCCTTGACGGAGGTATTAACATAAATCAAGGATTTCTACGGATCAAGTCAAGTGAATTAATCATCTAGCTCAAGAATTGATAACAAGTGAAGTCTAGGTGGATTCTCCCTTGAGTATTGCCAAATCAATTAGTCTTTCCCAAGAGTTTTCCCCCAATTCACTTTTTGTGCATTCATAGTTTAGTTTTAGAATTAGTTTAGTTTCATAAAAACCCCTTTTTTTTCTAAGTTAAATAATAGAAAGAAAGTTAGTACTAGTACTTTTGGTTCCCTTGGGTACAATATCTCGGTCTTGCTGTTAAACTATACTATTGTTCGATAGGTGCGCTTGCCTTAAAGTCGTGATACTAGTTAGTTTTTGGTGTGATCATTATTATAAATTTTATTACTTCATATCACGCATATCAAGTTTTTGGCGCCGTTGCCGGGGAACTAAAATATTAAGAAAACTCGATTTCTATTACTTTAGCCATATTTATTTTTGTTTATTTTCAGCTTATTTTTATTTTTATTTTTATTTTTTATTTTACTGAAATTTTCTTTTCCTCTAGGTATCTCTAGTTTATGACTAGAAGAAACCTAGCAGGACCATTACTTTTTTACTAGGATTTAGAAGCTATAGTTCGCAGAAATCGTAGAGAAATCAGATAAAGCCTTCATTATCTGGAGCAAGGACAAGAACAAGAACCTGAACCTACTGAAGAGATGGAAGTAAATCAAGATAATCAACCACCTCCCGTGATAGCCGCGCAACCGGTGAACCAAGATGATGCTCCTCGTACTATGTATGATTATGCTAAACCTAATTTGGCTGGTACTCAATCTAGTATTATTAGACCTGCTATTGCTTCAAATAATTTTGAATTAAAACCTAACACTATTCAGATGATTCAGCAATTTGTGCAATTTGATGGTTTACAGGATGAAGATCCCAATTCACACTTAGCAAATTTTTTGGAATTCTGTGATACTTTTAAAATAAATGATGTCTCTGATGATGCCATTCGCCTCTGACTATTTCCTTTTTCCTTAAGGAATAAAGCTAAACAATGGTTAAATTCTTTACCATGAGCCTCAATCACTACATGGGAACAGATGACTGAGAAATTTTTATTTAAATATTTTCCTCCAGCTAAAACAGCTAAATTGCAAAACGATATCTCTTCTTTTGTCCAGATGGATTTAAAGACACTTTACGATGCCTGAGAAAGATACAAATATCTTTCGAGAAGGTGCCCTCACCACGGGTTGCCTTTGTGGTTACAAGTTCAAACCTTCCACAACTGTTTGAACCCTTCAACAAGGCAAATGATCAATGCAGCCGCCGGAGGAGTAATCAACAACAAAACACCCGAAGCAGCTTATGAGTTTATAGAAGAAATGTCACTGAATAATTATCAGTGGCAAGTCATGAGGACAAAGCCGACAAAAGTTGTAGGAGTTTATAATTGTAACGCCCTAATTTTCGGGATTTTTCGGGTTTTGTGAATTTTAGTGAAATTTTAAAATTTTGGTGTTCTGAAGGTTGAAAATGTATGTACATGTGTTAATGGGCCTTTAGAAGGCCCAAGCTTAAGTTAAAACCCAGTAAAATATTAAGTTGGATTTTCAAGTGAAAGGGGACTTGGTTAAGTGGGCCTTTAAGAAAAATCGTGGGAAATATGTCACAAAGGGAGCCTTGGTAGAGTGGCTAAGCTCCTAAAAAAGTGGCGCCTAAGTGGGTATTCAAGGACAAGGGTTCGAGTTACAAGGTAAGCGTAGTGTTCGTTTTAATTTTTAAGCATGTGCCGGGCATGTGCCTAACTTAAGTGAATTTCGGCAAGGGCTTTTAGGGACTTGGGCCGATTGCTTTAGAGAGATTATTAGGGTTATATCTTTTTCTAATTTCTGTCATAAGAATTAGGGTTAGCCACCTTAGGAATTAATCTTCTCTTTTACTGTCAGAAAAGCCGAAACTTGCCTCCCTAGAAAGCTTCTAGCCGATTTCTTCTTCTTCACCTCTACAATTATTTTTTTCACTTTTCTTTTTCCTCTTTGATCTCTTCCCTAGCCGAATACCCTCCTTACTCAGATCCACTCTTCCTTTATCTTTCATCCCTCTCAAAATCAACCATAGCCGATTGCTCAAAGTGTCAGAAATCCCGAAAACTGCTTCTTTTTGCCGAATCTTTCTAAGCCAAATTACCCCTGTTCCTTTCACCTGTTGTGGCTGATTACTACATCCCCTTGAGCCACATCATTATCGCCACCATTACTCAAACTCATAGCCCAAATCGCCATCTTCTTCTCTAGTTGAAAAGCCGAAATCACCATAGTTTTAGGGAGATAGACGAATTTGCAAATCTCAGAGATAAGGGTTCTACTACCGTTTAAGGGTCAGATTTACATCAGATCTGCACAGGAATCGAAGAGAAATCATTGGTAAGTGCTTAATACCTCAGATCTGTACATTATTTCATGTTTTGGAAAAGTCGAAAGTTCCTAAAGTTAGGGGGATTATCGATTTGGACTTTTGGTAATTCAAAGTGGTATTTTTATTCTTTTTGAGTGATAGTTAGCGAGGAAGGTGATCAAGCAAGGAGTTCAAGGCATCAGTATCACCAGATCTAGATCTAGTGCACCTAAATTGTCAGAGGTAAGTTTTCATGGCCATTAAGGGTGTGGCCGAATGTGGTAAGGGATTGTGGTTTTGGTTTTTCGTAGATCTATTGATTAATCGAGTAGATATTGGGTTGTAGGAACTGTCGCATAGGAGGTCTCGTCAGTGGAACTGCAAAACAGGTGTGTGTTTTGAACACCCTTCAATGCTCAAATCGGCAAAAGCCGAAAAGCCGAAATACTAAAATTCTGGCATTTCGAGAGCTTGTGAGCGTGCGAACGCTCTCAAGTTGGTAGGAGAAGGATGGTTTTGGAATCGGCACTGTCAGACGGGCTGACCGCGAAATTTTGGGCGCTACGGTAAGTTGGGCCTCGGTGGGCCGAATATGGGCCCAATGGGCAATTTGGGCCCAGATGGGTAAAAATAGGTCTAAAGGCAATAATATGGATTACAGGCATAAAAACTGTTAAAAAAAGATAATGGATTGGAAATTAAGGCTTAAATGGGCCTAATGGGCTAAAATGGCATGGTAGAGCCCATTAGGGGTTTTAGGGCCTAAGTGCTAAAACTGATAAACTGAATTAAATGAGTTTCTGTAATAACCACTGTAATAGTAGAGGCTGTAATAATAATAAAAACTGTAATAAGAGAACAAAATTACTGAAATACCCTTAGGGTAAGAAATTACTAATTTACCCCTAAGTAGAAAATTACCATTATACCCCTAGGGCTAAAATCGACTGTACTGCTTGATATGACTGTTACTGTTACTGTATACCATGATATGTATCTGTTGCATGGGTTGGGTTTTATAATGGAGGAAGTGTGAGTGGCACTGCCACGTTACTGAAAGGGGCTATGCCTCGTACTGTTACTGAAAGGGGCTTTGCCTCGTATACTGTTTATCTGAGCAGCCATGCTGCGACTGTGGTGTGTGGGCTGGGTGGGTCGAGTTATTCCCTACATGGTGTGTTGGCTGGTACGGGTGGTGTGTAGCGGTTGGTGGGTTGAGTAGTCTCCCCAAATGGGTTGCATTCATACTGTTATACTATACTGTACTGTTATGAGCCTATGGGCCAAACTGTTATCTGAATAGGGCTTCGGCCTAGTATCTGTTATAGGGCTTTGGCCCAGTATCTGACTGAGACTGGTTAGGGTTCTGGCCCAGTGGGCTCGAGCCGATGTGGGCCTTGGATGGGTTCTGCACACACTGAGTTTTCCCAAACTCACCCTTCTCTTCCATCCTTGCAGGTGAGCCCTAGATCATGACTTGGTTGCTGGGAGGGATTCAGAGTGGCCACGAAGACTGAATGCATATTTTAATTGGTTTATTAATTTAATTACTTTTACTATTGGGTTTTATTTTTTATGGGTTGTAATAAGGCCACTATATCTGCTTTTATTTGGGACTTTCAACTATTTTATTTCATCCACAATTACACATTGTTTTTGAAAAATTAAACAAATGTTTTCTTAACCAACCTGTTATTACAAGAGACTAAGTAAGATAATAAGGTTAAAGTGAATCGCTTAACAAATGAATTAGAGATTAAGTTGAATAGTTACTAAAACGGGAATTTCTAAAAAAGTCAAGCATTGCTTTTCAAAACTCACCATCGGACTTAGTGAACAGGGCGGCGTAGGATAGTCTAGGTGATGTAGCACACCGGACATGGCCATAAAGTCTGGGCCGGGTTCGGGGTGTTATATTTAGTGGTATCAGAGCCCGATTGCAACAACTCGACTGTGGATCGGGTCCAAAAAGGGTTTTCAAATATGTAGAGTCCAGAAGGGTATTTTTGGAAAAATCAGATTTTCGGAAAATTTTTGGTTTTAAAAGGTTTTTTTTCCCTTCAAATTGTAGTTTTTAAAACAAGTTGTTTGAAACATTGATTTTTTAAAGAGGCCTCAAACTATTTGATCTGATAAATCGAAAAGTGGCACACTGAATCCCCGGCACCAAGTTGTAAGTATTTTCTGCCTTAACTTCTGTACTGTACTGAAAAAAAACTGTAGATAGTACTGAGCCTTGGATGTGATACTATAGGTGAGGTAGTATTAAGGCTATAAAACTGAGACTGTAGGGTAAACTAAACCCTAGGAAACTGAGACAGTAGCTAGTCTACGATCGTGTGAATACAACTCTAAAATTTTATCTGTTCATAAGATATTCTGTAATAAACAACTGAAACATTAACTGATGTCATAAAATTTGTAAATCAAATAATCGATATAAGTACAAGAGCTGCTCGTGGACGAGGCCGTGGACGAGGCCGAGTTAGTGCTCAAGCTGGATCGTCATCTTCTGAGCATATGCCAGCTGGAGAGGCACTACCGCCGGTTGAGGATAATGGGCCGTACGATCGGGCCGCAGGGGACGACGCTTTGTCCCAGGCCATGCTGAGAGTTTTGGAAAGGGTGGCCGGAGCTAATGTTGGGCCTGTGAATAGGGGGTCCATTTCTGAGCGACTCCGGGCCAATGGAGCGGAAGTTTTTAGGGGTATATCTGGAGTGGCCCCGAATGTGGCTGAGTACTGGTTGGAAGCCACAGAGCGAATTATGGATGACTTGGACTGCTCAGTGGAGCAGAAGCTGAAAGGAGCAGTATCGTTGCTGAGGGACGAGGCATATCAATGGTGGATCACCGTGAGAGAGGGTACCCCAACTGAGAGGGTAACCTGGGAATTGTTCAAGTAGTCTTTCAAGGCGAAATATGTTGGGGCTAGTTATGTGGACGCACGAAGGAAGGAATTTCTGAACCTGACCCAGGGTAGTAAGACTGTGGCTGAATATGAGGCAGAATTTCTGCGATTAAGCTGGTATGCTAGTGGCATTATTTCCACCGAGTATGAGTGTAGTGTTCGGTTCGAGGATGGCCTCAGAGATGAGCTGAGAGTATTGATAGCGCCGCAGAGGGAGCGCGACTTTGCTGCACTGGTGGAGAAGGCTAAGATAGCTGAGGAAGTGAAGCAAGCTGAAAGGCGGAATCGCGATAGGGATCGCAACCGTTTTAAAAGAGATTCTGGAACATCAGGAGCTGCAAACCAGAATTTTAAGAGGGCTAGAGTAGAAGAACCAGTGTGAGCTGTGCCAGTGAATGTTGTTAGACCACAGGCTTGTGGAGACTGTGGCAGAGTTCATCGATGAGAATGCTGAAAACGCAGTGGAGCTTGTTTTCGTTATGGGTCTAAGGATCATCAAGTTAAGGACTGTCCACAGAAGCCAGCTCAGGCTCAAGCTGTTGATCAGAGGGTTGCTCAGCCTGCACGTGGAGGACTGCCACCGCCAAGGGGCCGTGGTCAAGGTAGAGGAGGCAATGGTAATAGACGTGGTCATGGAGCACCTGGCAGGGGCACTGGTAATGTTGAGGCTCGTCAGCCAGCCTTAGTGTATGCTGCTCGCCGCCGCGAGGAGGGTGGTGCACCTGATGTTAAAACTGGTACGTTCTTAATATATCATACACCATATACTGCTTTAATTGATGCGGGTTCGACGCATTCGTATGTTGCTTGTGAAATTTCTAGGTCGTTGGGTGTGCATTCTGAGGAAACTGTGAGTGGGGTAACTGTGATTAGTCCTTTAGGTCACTCTGTTAGGGTAGATAAACTCTTTAGAGATGTGCCTTTAGAGACTCAAGGTAGAATCTTTCTAGGAGACTTGACGGAGTTACCTTTTGGAGAATTCGACTTGATTCTGGGCATGGACTGGTTAACCAAGCACAAGGCAGCGTTGGATTGCGCGGCCAAAAGAATGGTATTGAGAACAACCGAAGGCGAGGAGGTGATGGTTATTGGTGAACGTAGGGACTATTTGTCCAATGTGGTTTCTGCCTTCAGGGCTGAAAGGTTGATGCGCAAAGGTTGTGAAGCATACTTAGCGTTCGTAAGTCAAACTGAACCCGAAGGGGTGACAGTGGAGACAATGAGGACTGTTAATGAATTTCAAGATGTATTTCCTGCGGAGCTACCTGGATTACCTCCTAACCGAGAAGTGGAATTTGGGATCGATCTGTTGCCTGGAACAGCTCTAGTGTCCACTGCGCCTTACAGAATGGCACCAAAGGAGCTAGTGGAATTGAAAGCCCAGATTCAAGAGTTGTTAGATAGGGGCTTCATTAGACCGAGTGTGTCTCCGTGGGGAGCACCGGTGCTGTTTGTGAAAAAGAAGGATGGAACGATGCGTATGTGTATCGATTATCGCCAGTTGAACAAACTGATAATAAAGAATAAGTATCCTCTATCAAGAATCGACGATCTGTTTAACTAGCTTAAAGGAGCTTCAGTGTTTTCCAAGATTGACCTTCGATCTAGATACCATCAGTTAAGGGTGAAGGAGGTGGATGTGCATAAAACAGCATTCAGAACTCGTTATAGTCACTACGAGTTCTTGGTTATGCCCTTTGGATTGACGAATACACCAGCAGCTTTTATGGATTTAATGAACCGAGTATTTCAGCCGTACTTGGATCGTTTCGTGGTCGTCTTTATTGACGATATATTGGTGTATTCGAAAACAGAGGAGAAGCATGATGAGCATCTTTGAATCGTTCTGCAGACTCTAAGAGAAAAGCAATTGTATGAGAAATTTAGCAAATGTGAATTCTGGCTTCGAGAAGTGACTTTTCTAGGTCATGTTGTTTCTGCTAAGGGAATTAGGGTAGATCCTCGTAAGATTGAGGCAGTTTTGGATTGGAAGCCGCCTAGGACGGTGTCAGAAATTCGTAGTTTTCTGGGTTTGGTAGGCTATTATAGAAGGTTTGTTGAGGGGTTCTCTATCATCGCGGCTCCGTTAACGAAATTGTTAAGGACGGGAGTAACCTTTAATTAGACTGAGAGGCAGCAAGAAGCTTTTGACAACCTGAAAAAGGTGTTGACTGAGGCGCCAGTGCTGATTCAGCCAGAATCTGGGAAGGACTTTACGGTTTATAGCGATGCTTCGCATGTGGGATTAGGTTGTGTACTGATGCAAGAGGGTAAGGTGGTTGCTTATGCTTCACGACAGCTTAAGCCTCATGAGGTGAGTTACCCTACGCATGATTTGGAGTTGGCAGCGGTGGTATTTGCATTGAAAATCTGGAGACACTACCTTTATGGGGAAAAGTGTATTATATACACTGACCATAAAAGTCTCAAATATCTGTTAACTCAGAAGGAGTTGAATCTTAGGTAACGGAGATGGATAGAGTTGCTTAAGGACTATGACTGTTCGATTGAATACCATCCTGGCAAGGCTAACGTAGTGGCTGATGCACTGAGTCGAAGGACCGTTGCTGAGTTAAAGGTCATGTTTGCTCGTTTGAGTTTGTATGATGATGGGAGCTTGCTAGCAGAGTTGCAAGTAAGACCAACTTGGACTGAGAGAATAAAAGAGTTACAGTTGAAGGATGATTCGTTGATTCCTCAATTTCAGCAAGTTAAGAATGGTGAGAGTGAGGATTTTAGACTGAATTCTGATGGGGTTCTTTATTTCTGTGGGAGAATTTGCGTTCCTAAGAACTCTGATTTAAGGCAGTTGATTTGGGTGAGGCTCATGGTGGACCTTGTGCTATGCACCCTGGAGGTAATAAGTTGTACAAAGACTTGTGAGAGGTTTATTGGTGGCTTGGACTTAAGCGAGAGGTGACTGAGTTCGTTGGGAAATGTTTGACGTGTCAGCAAGTTAAAGCTGAGCACCAACTGCCGTCTGGATTGTTGCAGCCAGTGAAGATTCCGTAGTGGAAATGGGAAAGAGTAACGATGGATTTTGTGAGTGGGTTGCCTTTGACACCTTTGAAGAAAGACTCTGTTTGGGTAGTCGTGTATAGGTTGACGAAGTCTGCTCATTTTGTACTGGTCAGAACCGATTACTCACTGCAAAAGTTGGCCAAATTGTATGTAGCAGAAATTGTGCATTTGCATGGGGTGCCAGTTTCGATAATTTCTGATCGAGACCCTAGATTTACATCTCGATTCTTAAAGAAGTTGCATGAGGCATCAGGTACGCGATTGGACTTTAGTACTGCATTTCACCCTCAGACAGATGGTCAGTCTGAGAGGGTTATTCAAGTGTTGGAGGACATGTTGAGAGGATGTGTGATTGACTTTCGTGGTAGTTAGGAAGATTATCTACCATTGGCGGAATTGGCATACAACAACAGTTATCAAGCAAGTATTCAGATGGCTCCATATGAGGCACTTTATGGGCGAAGATGTCGTACTCCTACTTGTTGGACAGAGTTGGGAGAGCGCTAAGTGCTTGGACCAGAGTTAGTGGCAGATACTGAAAGTAAGGTTAAGCTGATTCGAGATCGGTTAAAGGAGGCGTCTGATCAGTAGAAGTCTTATGCTGACCTTAAGCGTAAGGAGATTGAGTTCGCTGTTGGGGATATGCTGTTCCTAAAGGTGTCGCCGTGGAAGAAGATCTTGAGATTTGGTAAAAAGGGCAAGTTAAGTCCGCGGTTTATTGGGCCTTATAGGATTCTCAAGCGGATTGGGCCAGTAGCATATCAGTTGGAGTTGCCACCAAAGTTGGATTGTATCCATGACGTTTTTCACGTGTCTATGCTAAGACGGTATCGGTCGGACCCTTCGCATATTGTACCAGTACAGGAGATTGCAGTAAATACCGATTTGACGTTTGAGGAGGAACCTGTGGAGATATTAGATCGTGAAGTCAAAGTCTTAAGGAGGAAGTCTGTTCCATTGGTAAAGGTGCTAGGTGTAATCATGGTAGAGAAGAAGCTACTTGGGAGCCAGAGGAGACTATGCGTCAACAATACCCTCAGTTATTTGGATCAGGTAAATTTCGAGGCCGAAATTTCTTTAAAGAGGGTAGAGTTGTAACGCCTTGATTTTCAGGATTTTTCGGGTTTTGTGAATTTTAGTAAAATTTTAAAATTTTGGTGTTCTGAAGGTTGAAAATGTATGTACATGTGTTAGTGGGCCTTTAGAAGGCCTAAGCTTAAGTTAAAACCCGGTAAAATATTAAGTTGGATTTTTAAGTGAAAGGGGACTTGGTTAAGTGGGCCTTTAAGAAAAACCGTGGGAAATATGTCACAAAGGGAGCCTTGGTAGAGTGGCAAGGTGGCGCCACTAAGCTCCTAAAAAAGTGGCGCCTAAGTGGGTATTCAAGGACAAGGGTTCGAGTCACAAGGTAAGCGTAGTGTTCTTTTTAATTTTTAAGCATGTGCCGGGCATGTGCCTAACTTAAGTGAATTTCAGCAAGGGCTTTTAGGGACTTGGGCTGATTGCTTCTGAGAGATTATTAGGGTTATATCTTTTTCTAATTTCTGTCATAAGAATTAGGGTTAGCCACCTTAGGAATTAATCTTCTCTTTTACTGTCAGAAAAGCCGAAACTTACCTCCCTAGAAAGCTTCTAGCCGATTTCTTCTTCTTCACCTCTACCATTATTTTTTTCACTTTTCTTTTTCCTCTTTGATCTCTTCCCTAGCCGAATACCCTCCTTACTCAGATCCACTCTTCCTTTTGCTTTCATCCCTCTCAAAATCAACCATAGCCGATTGCTCAAAGTGCCAGAAATCCCGAAAACTGCTTTCTTTTGCCGAATCTTTCTAAGCCAAATTACCCCTGTTCCTTTCACCTGTTGTGGCCGATTACTACATCCCCTTGAGCCACATCATTATCGACACCATCACTCAAACTCATAGCCCAAATCGCTATCTTCTTCTCTAGTTGAAAAGCTGAAATCACCATAGTTTTAGGGAGATAGCCGAATTTGCAAATCTCTGATATAAGGGTTCTACTACCGTTTAAGGGTCAGATTTACATCAGATCTGCACAGAAATCGAAGAGAAATCGTTGGTAAGTGCTTAATACCTTAGATCTGTACATTATTTCATGTTTTGGAAAAGCCGAAAGTCCCTAAAGTTAGGGGGATTGTCGATTTGGACTTTTGGTAATTCAAAGTGGTATTTTTATTCTTTTTGAGTGATAGTTAGCGAGGAAGGTGATCAAGCAAGAAGTTGAAGGCATCGGTATCACCAGATCTAGATCTAGTGCACCTAAATCGTTAGAGGTAAGTTTTCATGGCCATTAAGGGTGTGGCCGAATGTGGTAAGGGATTATGGTTTTGGTTTTTCGTAGATCTATTGATTAATCGAGTAGATATTGGGTTGTAGGAACTGTTGCATAGGAGATCTCGTCAGTGGAACTGCAAAACAGGTGTGTGTTTCGAACACCCTTCAATGCTTAAATCGGCATAAGCCGAAAAGCCGAAATGCCAAAATTCTGGCATTTCGAGAGCTTGTGAGCGTGCGAACACTCTCAAGTTGGTAGGAGAAGGATGATTTTGGAATTGGCACTGTCAGGCGGGCTGACCGCAAAATTTTGGGCGCTACGGTAAGTTGGGCCTCGGTGGGCCGAATATAGGCCCAATGGGCAATTTGGGCCCAGATGGGTAAAAGTAGGTCTAAAGGCAATAATATGGATTACAGGCATAAAAACTGTTAAAACAAGATAATGGATTGGAAATTAAGGCTTAAATGGGCCTAATGGGCTAAAATGGCATGGTAGAGCCCATTAGGGGTTTAGGGCCTAAGTGCTAAAACTGATAAACTGAATTAAATGAGTTTCTGTAATAACCACTGTAATAGTAGAGGCTGTAATAATAATAAAAACTGTAATAAGAGAACAAAATTACTAAAATACCCCTAGGGTAGGAAATTACTGATTTACCCCTAAGTATAAAATTACCATTATACCCCTAGGGCTAAAATCGACTGTACTGCTTGATATGACTGTTACTGTTACTGCATACCATGATATGTATCTGTTGCATGGGTTGGGTTTTATAATGGAGGAAGTGTGAGTGGCACTGCCACGTTACTGAAAGGGGCTATGCCTCGTACTGTTACTGAAAGGGGCTTTGCCTCGTATACTGTTTATCTGAGCAGCCATGCTGCGACTGTGGTGTGTGGGCTGGGTGGGTCGAGTTATTCCCTACATGGTGTGTTGGCTGGTACGGGTGGTGTGTAGCGGTTGGTGGGTTAGTAGTCTCCCCAAATGGGTTGCATTCATACTGTTATACTATACTGTACTGTTATGGGCCTATGGGCCAAACTGTTATCTGAATAGGGCTTCGGCCTAGTATCTGTTATAGGGCTTTAGCCCAGTATCTGACTGAGACTGGTTAGGGCTCAGGCCCAGTGGGCTCGAGCCTATGTGGGCCTTGGATGGGTTCTGCACACACTGAGTTTTCCCAAACTCACCCTTCTCTTTCCATCCTTGCAGGTGAGCCCTAGATCGTGACTTGGTTGCTGGGAGGGATTCAGAGTGGCCACGAAGACTGAACGCTCATTTTAATTGGTTTATTAATTTAATTACTTTTACTATTGGGTTTTATTTTCTTATGGGTTGTAATAAGGCCACTATATCTGCTTTTATTTGGGACTTTCAACTATTTTATTTCATCCACAATTACACATTGTTTTTGAAAAATTAAACAAATGTTTTCTTAACCAACCTGTTATTACAAGAGACTAAGTAAGATAATAAGGTTAAAGTGAATCGCTTAACAAATAAATTAGAGATTAAGTTGAATTAAAATGAATCGCTTAACAAATAAATTAGAGATTAAGTTGAATAGTTACTAAAACGGGAATTTCCAAAAAAGTCAAGCATTGCTTTTCAAAACTCACCATCGGACTTAGTAAATAGGGTGGCGTAGGATAGTCTAGGTGATGTAGCACACCGGACATGGCCATAAAGTCTGGGCCAGGTTCGGGGTGTTACAATAATATTGATGCTGTCACCATGCTGACTAATCAGGTAGAACTTTTAAACAAAAATTTTGATAATTTTGTTGGTTCTACGCAGGCACACCCAGTGATGCAGTGTGACACAACCCAGGGAAACATGTTCAATTTAGATTACTCCTCTTATGGACATGGCATGGAAACCGAGCAAACCAACTATATGGGTAACAATTCTAGACCTCAGAATAATCCTTATAGTAATACTTACAATGCAGGTTGGCAGAACCACCCCAATTTTTCATGGGGAGGACAAGGAAATCAAAGACAATGGCCACCACCACAACAAGAGAAAAAATCAAACTTTGAAGAGATGTTCACAAAATTTATGGCCGTGTCAGAAACATGTTTTCGAAACACCGAAACGGCACTGAGGAACCAGCAAGCATCCATTCAAGGACTTGAAACTCAAATAGGCCAGCTCGCCAAGCTAATCTTTGAAAGACCGCAAGGTGGATTACCAAGCAACACTGAGACTAACCCTAAGGAGCAACTCAATGCCGTGGATACGATAGATGATGAGCGGTTAACGAAACCAACCTAGAGCCATGCAAGGAGCCTGTGGTAAGTAACAGAAAGAATGAGGTAAGTTACAAAGATAAAATTGTCAAAAAGTGTAAACCATGTATCCCATACCCAAATGCGTTAAAGAAAGACCATACAGATGAGCAATTTGGTAAGTTTCTTAAACTTTTAAAGAAATTACACATTAACTTACCGTTTATTGAAGCTCTATCACAGATGCCAAACGCCGCTAAGTTTTTAAGAGAGCTATTAACAAACAAGCGGAAGCTAGATGAGAAATCTCATGAGGAGCTGAATGCAGTATGCTCAGCCATTGTACAGAATAAGCTACCCAACAAACTAAAAGATCCAGGGAGTTTTACTATTCGTTATTTATTTGGTAGCCTAGACACCAAAAATGCTTTAGCTGATTTAGTGGCTAGTATAAATGTCATGCCTTATAAACTATTTAAACAACTAGGTCTTGAAAAACCTAAGCAAACCAAGATGAGCATTCAACTGGTTGATAAAACTATTAGGTTTCCTAAGGGAATAATTAAGGATGTGCTTGTCAAAATTGATAAATTTATATTCCCAGTTGACATTGTTGTTTTAGACATTAATGAGGATAACAATGTACCCTTAATTTTGGGGCGACCCTTTTTAGCAACTGCCAGAACAATAATTGGTTTAGGAACATGTGAACTTACACTACGTGTAGGTGATGACAAAGTCACTTTGCAAAATCAAAACTCGATTAAGACTGTTGATAATAATATAATTATGAGTCCTTGTAAAACACTGAACTCACCACCCAACCTTCTGTGTAGGATACACTCCACATAAAGGCAACCCAATCACAGACAAGTCCATCCTAGGGAGATGCACCTGAAAAGTGAATGCTTTAGATCAAGGAACTAGATGAGTGGCTAAACTATCAAGAAAAGCCCAAAGTATGCCATACCAACCCAGAGCATCACCAAGACGACCCTCAAATGAAAACGAATCAAATCAAGGTAGGAGATAAGGTAATATTAGGGGAAGATGATCCTCAAATCTTGAATTCAAAAGAACATACAAGTGACATACCCTTCCCCTATGGTACAGTAGAAATAAAACATGAGTCACTTTGCACTTTCAAGGTAAACCACACTCGACTCAAGTCTTACGTTGATAATAAAATTTTAAACAGGATAGAAGAGTATCAACTCTTCAAGCCGCTATGACCAAACAAACTTGAGAAAAGTCGAGCTTAGACTATAAACAAGCGCTTCTCGGGAGGCAACCCCAGCACTGACTTAGTAAATTATTTTATTTCAGCTTTCTAAATACATCAACTAACCCTTTGAATGTAGGATTTTTCGAGCCACACGGCCATGCCCACGGGCTTGCCTAAGGCCGTGTGGACACTACAAGTAGAGACACGGCCGTGCAATTTGGCCGTGTACAAGTAGGGTAAAATTTTTCTAACACATGGGCTTTGACAAATTGCCACAGCCATATGATGTGGCCGTGGCCGAAACTGTCAAATCCAACATGGGCGTGCGACACGCCTGTGCCTCAAGACCGTGGTCGAACCTGCCATTTCATACAGGGGCGTGTGATCCCTTACACGGCCGTGGGGCCAAATCACTGTTACTTAATATTTATTTTTAATTTTCATTTTCTTTATTTTTTATGTTCCTTTTATTTTACAATTAAATTCCTATCAAGTAATACTTGAACTTTACACAATTATGATCAATTTCTCTAGTCACCCCAAATCATGAACTTCAAGTATTCCTTCCTCCAAGACAGCTTTCACAATTCAAGGGTTCCCTCCAATATTCAGGGAGTTTTACTTCTCTCTCTAATTTATGATTTTGTGCTTCTATTGCTATTAATGTTATCTTTGTACATTGAGGGCAATGTATATCTTAAGTGTGGGGGGGGAACTCACTTTCATTCTTTATATTATCTTTGACTGATTTATGATTTTTTATTGATATGTTGAGAATTAAGACATAGATGCTTACGCTTTGATTATTCAAACTTTAAAACACTAGGGAATCAAGCATGATAAGTTGAAATTTTTGAGAATTTAAATTTTTTCTTGGTTATTTTCCCTAATTTTAAATGTTATCTTGAGATTTGAAATTCGCAGGATTGACATCAAAAGCCATAATTCTGGTGAGATCTTTGAGACTTTTGAGCATACATCCTTTCGTGCTCACTTTTATTGTTGCTTTGAGTGAGTCAATACTGATTTGTTATTCTAGAACTTGCTTCGATTATACATGTCAAGACCACATCATTGATTTGATATACCGAAATGATAAAGGCACCTAGGATTTAACCCACTTACTCCATAAAAGCCTACCTCCATAAATTAACCCCTAGTAAACCCCATTGAGCCAACAACCCATTCTTTGACTCACCCCTAATATTAAACTATAACCCCTTTTTGTTGAATTCCATTTAATTATTTTGATCCCTATTTTTGTTGAGATTTGAGTTGAATCATTATCAAGCTTTGTTCTCTTTTTCCAGTTTGTAAATATGCAAAGTATGATATTTGATTTGTTCTTAAAAAAAAAAAAAACAACAAAAACAAAAAAAAAAATGTATATACAGTTAATTTAGTTGTAATCTGGAATAGTTCAATAGTTTTTGCATATTTCTACAAGCTTCCAAATCTAGAACGGTGTCATCATAAGGCTTAGCTCTAGGAATATGTTTCAGTAATAGAGATTTTTCTAGCTAGATGATCTTTCAATTCAATCTCGATTTTAACCCTTTCTTTTTTCAGCTTGTGACATCACCCCTAACCAAAGCCCTATTACAACCATTGAAAGACCTTTTGATCGATGTGTCATATCAATCTATAGTGGTGGAGATTTGATTTTCTTGCAAGCCTATGGTAATAACTTTTCAGGTTGACTAAAGAGTGCTTAATTCTTGAACCCTAAACACTTTGAGTGGATAGAGTGAACCTTTAGTGAGGATGTCAACTCTTGTTAATTTTGGATTGAAAAGTAATTACTTAAGAGAAGAGTAGAAACCTATGTTTCTGTAATAAAATTCTTAACTTAGAGTGTTTGGATCTTTAATGTTTTTTTTGGTTGAATTGCCATTGTATGATTACTTGTGGATTAGTTTGAAACATTATTGATAAAGATTGTGGGTTAAGAAGAATGATTCTTAATTGTAAGTTGAGATTTTACTTGAGGACAAGCAAAGGCTTAAGTGTGGCGGTATTTGATAAACAATAAATTATACATATTTTTACCTCATGCTTAGCTTAATTTCTGGATGAATTATCATTGAATTTGTGGAAATTGGTGCTTTTAATACTTTTATTTCATGTTTTATACTCAGGAGAGCACAAGGAAGAGAAAAGAACGAAAAACGGGCTAAAAACAGAGAAAATGGGCCAAAATGTAAAAACAACACGGCCTAAGAATTCAATACACGGCCATGTCCCATGGCTGTGCCACATAAAGTCCAACACGGCCCAGCCCCAACAAGCACAGCCAGACCACACAGCCGTGCCACCATCAATAGGCCCACACACGGCCTCTTGTCGATCCACACGGGCGTGTACTTGTCATGAGATGGTTTAATTTCACTTGGAAAAGGATACTTAGGGGCTAAGAAAGGCATTCCAAAACTCTATATAAAGACCCTAGGAGGCAACTTCAAGGGTGTGCTTATTTCCCGCTAAGGGAATACTTTTCTCTCCACAAGAGAGTGCCGTATTTTTGCCAACACAGAGAGTGAAAGCAAGGAATTACTCCAAGGGAAGTCGATTGATTCATCCCAGAAGCTGAATTCTACATCAAGACAAGGATCTCCCTTCAATCCTTCAGGGGTTTTTGGGTTCTTTATTTTTATTCTTCTGAGATGTTTTCTTTATTAAATACAAACTAAATCCCCCAAATACTTGAGGGGAATGAAACCTAAGACAGATCTTGTTATTATTTTATCTTGAGTTATATGATAAATACTTGAATTGTTCTTAATTATGTGTTATTAATTCTTGTTTTAATAATCCTAGGTATTAATTCAAGTATTGATGTGCTTATTCAGAGGAGCAAAACTCCTTGTTTAAGAGTAGATCTAGCATAATTAAGCGAAGTTGCATGCAACCCTAGATATAGGGCAACATAAATCTGCCAGATTAGGGTCAAACCTAATAAGGGGATCCATAGATCGAATTAATGCAAGACTAGGGGTTTGAACTAGAAAGAGATTTTAGTTAATCAACCTATGATTAGTTGTTCTTATCCTCGATGGAGGTATTAACATAAATCAGGGATTTCAACGAATCAAGTCAAGTGAATAAATCGTCTAGCTCAAGAATTGATAACAAGTGAAGTCTAAGTGGATTCTCCCTTGAGTATTGCCAAATGAATCAGTCTTTCCTAAGAGTTTTTCCCCAATTCACTTTTTGTGCATTCATAGTTTAGTTTTAGAATTAGTTTAGTTTCATAAAAACCCCTTTTTATTTCTAGGTTAAATAATAGAAAGAAAGTTAGTACTAGTACTTTTGGTTCCCTTGGGTACGATATCTCAGTCTTGCCACTAAACTATACTATTGTTTGATAGGTGTGCTTACCTTAAAGTTGTGATAATAGTTAGTTTTTGGTGCGATTATTATTATAAATTTTATTACTTCATATCACACATATCACATGTATAATCGAAGCAAGTTCTAGAATAACAAATCAGTATTGACTCACTCAAAGCAACAATAAAGATGAACACGAAAGAATGTATGCTCAAAAGGCTCAAAAATCTCACCAGAATTATGGCTTTTGATGTCAATCCTGCGAATTTCAAATCTCAAGATAATACTTAGAATTAGGAAAAATAACTTATGGAAAAAATTTAGATTCTCAAAAATTTCAACTTATCATGCTTGATTCCCTAGTGTTTTAAAGATTGAATCATCACAGTACAAATGCCTATGTCTTAATTCTCAACATATCAATAAAAATCATAAATCAAAAACAATTAATTCCTAACAGGAGATTGAAGATAATGTAAAGAGTGAAAGTGAGAATTCAAAATTTTGAGAACAATGCAAAATGTTAGTTGTAAAAATTTTTAGGGATTTCAAAGAAAATGTAATGACTGAAAGTAAGTTTCCCCCCACACTTAAGATGTACATTGCCCTCAATGTACAAAGATACATTAGTAGCAATAGAAGCATAAGATCATAAGATAGGGAAATGCATGAAACACCCTGAATTTTGGATGAATTTGTGAGACGGAGATTGGAATTGGAAGAGCTAGCAGTTGTGGCAGGGTTGTCCCATTTACATATGGATATGAGCTGTAGGGCTCCTTTGAAACTGTGAAAGCATTTATCAGTCGTGGGAAATTTGGATTAATAGAATATGTTTGTTAAGGGATAGCCGATATGAAATAATTAATAATAAAGAAAGAAAACAAATTAAGTTCTACCAATACTAAAATTCAAATAATGAAAAAGATAAGGTGAACTAAAAATAAAAGTAAAAGTAAAAAGGAAAATAAAAGAGAAGAAAAGAGAAGGTAAAAATAGAGATCAGAGTAAAAATATAAATTAAGATATACATAAAGATAAGAGGAATAGAAATCTCTAATCCTCAGATGGTCCTTGAGGTGGGGAAGGTGGTGCGATATGAAGATGCTGACAAATCTGCGCTAAGGTGGCATCAATGTGATCAAATCTTTGAAAACATTGTTGTTCGAATCATGTGAAGCGCTCAGCTAAGTCAGCGTAAGAAGCTGCCACATGAACTGGTCGGCGAGGTGGTGGTGGCTCAACTGGGCTCTCCTCTGATGGTGGTGGGACATCATCAGTAATGTCTTCTGGATCCTTGGCCCCTTGAATGAGTCGGTATTGTAGGGGGTCGGCCCCTGGTCTGCGCTGGATCATCCTCATATGGAGCATAGTCTGGATGCCCTGAGGGGACCTCTAGCCGATCAGTGTATATGAGGATGTCTAGGCCGCAATATTGAGTAGGCCGAAGTGGCAGGCCAAGCGTGTGATGTATGGGCCCATGGATATCACTCCCCTATGATGCCTTTCCGTTTGATGCTAGATGGCATGGGCGATGAAGAAGGCTAGGTCGATGTAGATGGGTGTTCACCATGCTCCATAGGAAGTAAACATCATGTGTGTTGACGACACTAGTGCTCTGGCATCTACCCGTCAAAGTATGTGCGAGGAGGGCGTGAAGGTACCTCAAGGATGGGGCAAGGGCAGTCGTCTTAGTGCGACTAGGGTCATATGTGGGATGCCCTGGGGCGAGAGCACGCCAATAGTTGACTAGTGTGATTGGATGTGACAGGGAAGTGTAGTAAAATCCTCGTCGGCTATGAACTCATCCGTGTAGAGTCCTAGTGCGATTCCAATTTCGAGGACGCTCAGCTGATGCACCAATCCACCGAGGTGGAATTGAATAGTACCCGAATCATCATGGTTTGTCATTACCACCTGTAGATGAAATGTAGAGCAAAATTCTAAGGTTAGTTCAAGATAGGTGGGTTCGATTATGTTGAAAAATTGTCCCCATGGGTCGGTGGACAGTAGGGCCCGAATGGCATTAGTGAGTTAGAGGGTGTCGACTTTCGGCTATAGGTTTCAACGAGGATGAACCACCTGGCCCCTTACGTTTCTTTGAAGCAGGGGGCAGTTCTCTTACTACGTGACGACGACATAGTGCCTAAAAACAAAATGATATACATTAGTCCTAAAAAATTTAAATTAAATTACAAAGACTAATAGTAATAAGTATTTATGCTCAAATGTTAATGTAAACAAAATATTTTGAAATGAGATGTGGATTTCACTAACCTAAATAATATAATTTATTCATCCTAAAATGATATCAAACTTAGGAGGCGTAGGTATGAATTTATACTAGATGTATGTTAGTTTAAATGGGAAAAAGTGGCAAGCAAATGTGAGTCTAGATGGCATGGTATCATGAAACTTTCTATGATATTCTAGATGGTTCATTCTAAATCTATGAATTTAATTCCCTAAAACTAGTGCAAAAATGAAATAAGACATATTATGAACATAAAAATAGATAAAAGCATTAAAAACTAAAGAGAAAATTAAGAAAATAGAACCGAATGGGTGATTAATGAGGTGGAGCACGGTCGTGGTACGGGTGGCACGATCGTGGAGGAGCTTTGGAGTCTGCCGGCGGCACTGGGGAGGCTTGGGGTGGGAGGATTTAGGGTTTAAGTGAAGGAAGATGATGAATAGTGCCCCTTTTATATAGTTTTGGGTCACACGGGCATGGCACATGCCCGTGTGGCTCAGGTTTTGCCCGTGTGATTTGAAAATCGGTGATTTTGGCGCGCCTGGTTCTTGGTACATGCCCATGTACCTAGGGCGTGTTGAGGCACACGACCGTATCGCACGGCCGTGTCCTCCGATGTTCGCTTCTCCCATGTCCGTGTAGTAGGTTACACGCACGTGTCTGAATTGACAGTGTCGACCACGATCTTGGGGCACGGGCGGGTCGCATGCCCGTGTTTGGATTACACGGCCGTATCGAGCGGCCGTGTTCGACTAGTCTAAGCCTGTGTCTCAATTGACAATGTTGACCGCAGTTCGGGGACAGGGGCATGGCACTTTGTCGAGGCCCGTGTTTGAATTGATATGTTTGGCCACGGCCATATCACACGGTTGTGGAATTTGTCATAGCCCGTGTTTTTAGAAAAAATTTTACCCTCATTGTACACGGCCAAGGTGCACAGCCGTGTCTCTGCTCATAATGTCCACACGGCCTTGGACATGCCCGTGGGTATAGCCGTGTGGTTCAAAATTCCTACATTCGAAAGGTTAGTTGATGTTTTAAAAGATTGAAATAATAAGTTACTAAGTTAGTGCTCGGGTTGCCTCCCGAGAAGCGCTTATTTAGAGTCTAAGCTCGACTCTACCTAGATGTATCACGAAGGGAGTTCGTAAAGCTGAAGCCCTTCCCTATTATCTTTGAAATTCTCACCTCTGTAATGTTTAAGCCGATGGTCGTTTACCTTGAAAGTGTCGTAGTTTGGGTGAGTTACCTCAACTGTGCCATATGGAAAGACAGTTTGAACAGTGAGTGGACCTGACCACCTTGATTTAAGTTTTCTAGGGAATAGCTTAAGCTTTGAGTTGTAAAGTAAGACGAGATCACCGATTTTTGAACTGCTTAGGTTGTTTCAACTAATTCTCATGGCGTTGCTTTGTGGCTTCCTTATATAATCGTGAGTTTTCGTAAGCATTACAGTGCCATTCATCCAGCTCATTTAGTTGTATTAGTCATTTCTCACCTGCAAGCTTAAAATCAAGATTTAAAAATTTAATAGCCTAAAATGCTTTATGTTCGAGTTCAAATGGCACCGTAGACAAGTCTATAAAGAGACGTTCCTATGGGTGTTTTGAATGCAGTTCTATGGGCCCATAAAGCATCATCTTCTTTTCTTGACCAATCTTTCCTATTTGTTTCTACTGTTTTCTCTAGGATGCATTTTAACTCTCTATTTGTTACTTCAACTTGGCCACTGGTTTGTGGATGACAAGGGGTAGCTGTTCTGTGGTGTACTCCATATCTCTTTAAAACTTTTTCAAATTGAGCATTGCAAAAATGAGTACCCCTATCACTAATAATTATCCTAGGTGTTCCAAATCGAGAGAAAAGTTTTTTTAGAAAGCATACTACCATTCTAGCATCATTAGTAGGTAAGGCTTGGGCTTCCACCCATTTTGACATGTAATCTACTACTACTAGGATGAACTTATTTCCAAGTGAAGTAGGGAACAGACCCATGAAATCAATGCCCCATACATCGAATATCTCACATGCAAGTATATAGTTTTGAGTCATTTCATTATGTTGAGAGATATTACCTGTTCTTTGGCATTTATCACAAGAGGTCACATACCTGTTGGCATCTCTGAAAAGGGTAGGCCAGTAAAAACCTGATTCAAGTACCTTGTGAGCAGTTCTAGCTTCACTGTGGTGTCCTCTTGTTGGTCTCGAATGGCAGTGATCTAAAATTTGGTATGCTTATGTTTCAGTAACGCATATTCGGATAACCTGATCTGCACAAATACGAAAAAGAAAAGGATCTTCCCAAAAGTAGTTTTTCACATCAGCAAAGAATTGCTTCTTTTGCTTATGGGTCAACCCTTTTGGGATTATGTTAGTTGCTAAATAATTTGCAAAATCGGCAAACCAAGGAACTGATGCATCTGCTATGGCGAGGAGTTGTTCTTCAGGAAACATGTCGTTTATCTTATAGACGTACTTGGGATATGGATTTTCTAATCTTGAAAGGTGATCTGCAGCCAGATTTTCGGCTCCTTTCTTGTCTTTTATTTCTAAGTCGAATTCCTATAACAATAGATCTATCTTATGAATCGCGGTTTTGCATCAATTTTAGTTAGAAGATAGCGAAAAGCAGAATGATCAGTATAAACGATGACTTTTGATAATATTAAATAAGATCTGAATTTATCAAATGCAAAAATAACATCTAGCAATTCTTTTTCTGTGGTTGTATAATTTGCTTGTGCGGCTGTTAGAGTTCTGCTGGCATAATAGATCGGTTAAAAGTGCTTGTCTCTTCGCTATCCCAAAATTGCACCTACTGTAAAATCACTTGCATCGTACATTAGTTCAAAAGGCAGATTCCAATCAGGTGAAATCATAATCGGGGCATTGACTAACTTTTTCTTGAGAGTGTTAAAAGATTCTAAACAGTCTTGGTCAAAGTTGAAAAGCACATCTTTTTTTAGTAATTTTGTTAAGAGTTTAACTATTTTAGAAAAATCTTTAATGAATCTACGATAAAAACCAGCATGTCCTAAAAAGCTTCTTATAGCCTTAACCGAATTAGGGGTAGGTAATTTTTCAATAGTTTTAATTTTTGCTTTGTCTACCTCTATCCCTTTACTAGAAATTTTATGTCCTAGGACAATATCTTCTTGAACCATAAAGTGGCATTTTTCCCAATTTAGCACTAAATTCGTCTCTTCACATCTTATCAGAATGCGTTTTAAATTATTAAGACAAAGTTGGAAAGAATTATCGAAAACTAAAAAATCATCCATAAATACCTCCATGATATCTTCCACGAGTTCATCAAAGATAGCTAACATGCAGCGCTGAAAAGTAGCAGGAGCATTACATAATCCAAAAGGCATTCTATGATAAGCAAACATACCATATGGGCATGTGAATGTCGTCTTTTCCCGATCTTCTGGAGCTATCGGGATTTGGAAGTAACCAGAGAGGCCATCTAGGAAACAGTAATACATATGTCCTAATAATCTTTCCAATATTTGATCTATAAAGGGTATGGGAAAATGATCTTTTTGAGTTGCATAATTCAGCTTTCTATAATCAATGCAAACTCTCCATCCAGTGACTGTTCTTGTAGGTATTGACTCCTTTTTGTCATTGGATACTATGGTCATGCCTCCCTTTTTAGGAACAACCTGCACAGGACTTACCCAAGAGCTGTCAGAGATAAGATAAATAATGCCTGCATCTAGAAGTTTAATTACCTCGGTTTTCACGACTTCCTTCATATTGGGATTCAATCGTCTCTGAGCTTGCACCGATGGTTTATATTCATCCTCCATTAGGATTTTGTGGGTGCAAAAAGAAGGACTAATTCCTTTAATGTCAGAAATCTTCCAAGCTATAGCCTTCTTGTGTTCTTTTAATACTTGAAGTAATTCCTTTTTCTTCTCAGCGCTCAAATCTGATGCAAGAATTACTGGTAATGTCGAATCATCTCCTAAAAATGCATATTCTAAGTGGTTAGGCAATTGTTTTAATTCCAATTTAGGAGGTTCATCAATCGAAGGTTTTTGTCTCAGTTCGTCATTCATCTTAATACTTTCATAACTTATGTGACTTGTGACAAGTTCATTAGAGTTTAACTCCTTCATTACTTCTCTAACTTCAGTGGTGGCTTCATCTTCCCCCCACCTTGAATAAGACACAGTTCCAACGTGTCTGCGAGAGAAATTTCCTGAAATTTATCTTGAACAAAATAATCAATAACATCAATAAAATAACAGGAGTCATTTTGTTCTCTAGAAAATCTCATAGCATCATAGATTTTAAAAATGACTTCTTTATCACCAACTCTAAGCACTAGTTTACCATCCCCTACATCGATAACGGCTCTAGCAGTAGCTAAAAATGGGTGGCCCAAGATTAAAGGTACCTCAATATCCTCATCCATATCAAGCATAACAAAATCAACAAGGAATATAAATTTATCTACCTTTACCAGCACATCTTCAATGATTCCCCTAGGATATTTAACAGATCTATCAGCTAATTGTATACTCATCCTAGTGGGTTTTGGTTCCCCTAGACCTAGTTGCTTGAACATTTTGTAGGGCATTAGATTAATACTAGCACCTAAATCAGCTAAGGCTTTATCAATGATTAAACTACCAATTAAGCAAGGAATAGTAAAACTCCCTAGATCTTTTAGTTTGGCCGGCAGTTTACTTTAGAAAATAGCTGAGCATTCCTCGTTGAGTTCCACTGTGGCTAATTCTTCCAACTTCTTTTTATTTGTAAGGAGTTCTTTAAGAAACTTTGCATACTTCGGCATCTGCGAAATTGCTTCAACAAAAGGTAAGTTAATATGTAACTGTTTAAAAAGTTCAAGAAATTTACCAAATTGAGCATCTGTGCGATCTTTCTTGAACTTTGCCGGATATGGTATGGGTGGTTTATATTCCTTAAGTGTCGGTGGAGTGTTTTCCTTGGGTTCTTCTTCCTCTACCTTGTCTTTTGTGGATTCTTGAACAGGCTTCTTTTCTGATTCAGCCAGTACTTTCTCATCTCTTAGAATAATTACTTTGACATGTTCGCTGGGATTTGGCTCAGTGTTGCTTGGTAGTCCACCTTATGGTCTTTCTAAAATTAACTTGGCAAGCTGACCAATTTGATTCTCGAGCCCTTGAATGGATGCTTGTTGATTCTTTAGTGCCGTTTCAGTATTTTGGAAACGGGTTTCTAACACAGCCATAAATTTGGTGAACATCTCTTCAAGGTTTGGCTTTTTCTCTTGTAGTGGTGGTTGCTGCTGAAATCCCAGAGGAGGCGGTTGTCTTTGATTTCCTTGTCCTCCCCATGAAAAATTAGGGTGGTTCCACCAACCTATATTGTAAGTGTTACTATAAGGATTGTTTTGGGGTTTAGAATTGGTACCCATATAGTTGGCTTGCTTGGTTTCCATGCTATGTCCATAGGAAGAGTAATCTGAATTGAACATATTTCCCGGGTTGTGTCACACTGCATCACTGGGTGTGCCTGTGTAGAACCAACAAAATTATCAAATTTTTTATTTAAAAGTTTTACTTGATTAGTAAGCATGGTGACGGCATCAATGTTAAAAACTCATGCAGCTTTTGTCGGCTTTGTCCTCATGACTTGCCACTGATAGTTGTTCAGTAACATCTCCTTTATAAACTCATAGGCTGCTTCGGGCGTTTTATTGTTGATTGTTCCTCCGAAGGCTACATCGATCATTTGCCTTGTTGATGGATTCAAACCATTGTGAAAGGTTTGAACTTGTAACCACAAAGGTAACCCGTGGTGAGGGCACCTTCTCAACAGATCTTTGTGTCTCTCCTCAAGCATCATAAAGCATCTCTAAATCCATCTGCACAAAAGAAGAGATATCGTTTTGTAATTTAGCTATTTTAACTGGAGGAAAATATTTAAGTAAAAATTTCTCGGTCATCTATTCCCATGTAGTGATTAAGCCTCGTGGTAGAGAATTCAACCATTGCTTAGCTTTATTCCTTAGGGAAAATGGAAATAATCAGAGGCGAATGGCATCGTCAGAAACACCATTGATTATAAAAGTATCACAGAATTCCAAAAATTTTACTAAATGTGAATTGGGATCCTCATCCTGTAAACCATCAAACTGCACAAATTGCTGAATCATCTGAATAGTGTTAGGCTTTAGTTCAAAATTATTTGCAGCAATAGCATGTCTAATAATACTAGATTGAGTACCCGCCAAATTTGGTTTAGCATAATCATACATAGTGCGAGGAGCATCGTCTTGGTTCACTAGTTGTGCGGCTATTGCGGGAGGTGGTAGATTGTCCTGATTTGCTTCCATCTCTTCCGTAAGTTCTGGCTCTTTTTCTTGTCCTTGTTCCAGATAATGAAGGCTTCGTCTGATTTTTCTACAATTTCTGCGAACTGTCGCTTCCAAGTCTTCGTCAAATAGCAGTGGTCCTCCTAGGTTTCTTCTAGTCATAAACTAGAGATACCTAGAAAGGAAAAAGAAAAGAGAATTAAAATAAATAGAAATGAAAATAAAAGCTGAAAATAAATAAAAAATAGTAATGGCTAAAGTAATAGAAATCAAGTTTTCTTAATATTTTAGTTCTCCGACAACGGCGCCAAAAACTTGATATGCATGATATGAAGTAATAAAATTTATAATAATGATCGTACCAAAAACTAACTATTATCATGACTTTAAGGCAAGCGCACCTATCGAACAGTAGTATAGCTTAGTGGCAAGACCGAGATATCGTACCCAAGGGAACCAAAAGTACTAGTACTTACTTCCTTTCTATTATTTAACCTAAAAATAAAAAGGGATTTTTATTTAACTAATTCTAAAACTAACTATGAATGCACAGAAAGTAAATTGGGGAAAAACTCTTTTAGAAAAAACTGATTGATTTGGGCAATACTCAAGGGAGAATCCTCCAAGACTTCACTTGTTATCAATTCTTGAGCTAGATGATTTATTCACTTGACTTGATCCGTAGAGATCCCTAACTTATGTTAATACCTCCGTCGAGAATAAGAACAACTAATCCTAGGTTGATTAACTGAAATCTCTTTCTAGTTAAAACCCCTAGTCTTGCATTAACTCGATCTGTGGATCCCCTTATTAGGTTTGACCCTAATCCGGCAGATTTATGTTGCCCTATGTCTAGGGTTGCATGCAACTCCGCTTAATTATGCTAGATCTACTCTTAAACAGGGACTTTTGCTCCTCTGAATAAGCACATCAATACTTGAATTAATACCTAGGATTATTAAAACAAGAATTAAGAACACATAATTAAGAACAATTCAAGTATTTATCATATAACTCAAGATAAAATAATAACAAGATCCGTCTTAGGTTTCATCCCCCTCAAGTATTTGGGGGATTTAGTTCATAGTTAATAAAGAAAACATCTCAGAAAAATAAAGATAACAAAACATAAAGAACCCAAAAACCCCTGAAGGATTGAAGGGAGATCCTCTGTCTTGAATAGAATTCGGCTTCTGGGATGAATCAATCGGCTTCTCTTGGAGTAATCCCTTTCTTCCACTTTCTGTGTTGGCAGAAATAAAGCACCCTTTTGAGGAGAGAAAGGCACCCTTTGTAGTATCCCCCTAGGGTCTTTATATAGAGCTTTGGAATGCCTTTCTTAGCCTCTAAGCATCTTTTTTCGAGTGAAATTGCACTTCCCCACGACAGGGACACGCCCGTATGCCACGCCCGTGTGGATCGACAAGAGCCCATGTGTGAAACTATTAATAGTGGCACGGCCGTGTTACCTGGCCGTGCTTATCGGGGTTGGGTCGTGTTGTACTTTATGTGGCACGGCCGTGGGACACGGCCGTGTGGTGAATCCTTGGGCCGTTGTTTTTACACTTTGGCCCATTTTTTCCATTTTTAGCCTATTTTTCGTTCTTTTCTCTTCCCTGTGCTCTCTTAAGCATAAAACATGAAATAGAAAGGATTAAGAGCACCAATTTCCACAAATTCAATGATAATTCATCCAGAAATTAAGCTAAGCATGAGGTAAAAATATGTATAAATTATCGTTTATCAGGTAGTATATCGCCCTGTCCCTTCTTCCTGTCTCATCATGTTGACCCAACACACATCCTATAGAGTTACTAAACACCGACAAATATAGTATTAACGGTCTATCTGGACTAGGCGAAGATAGTACTGGAGCATTTAACAAATATAGCTTGACTTTATTAAAAGCATTCTGACATTTAGCATCCTAAGTGCCTTGGTTGTGCTTCTTAAGAAGGGGAAATATAAGGTCACATTTCTCAGTTAATTGTGAAATGAACCGGGTAATGTAATTTAACCTTCCCAAAAAACCTCGAACTTCTTTCTGCGTGTGCGGTGGAGGCAATTTTTACATAGCTTTGACCTTATCTGAGTCAACCTCTATTCCTCTTTCGCTGACTATCAAGCCTAGTAGCTTCCCTGACCTAGCTTCAAAGGTACACTTTGCCGGGTTGAGCTTCAATTGAAATTTCCCCAATCTCAAGAACAACTTCTTCAAGACTTTGATGTGTTCTTTTTCTGTTCGAGGTTTAGCAATCATGTCATCAACATATACCTCAATCTCTTTGTGCATCATGTCATGAAATAAGGTCAACATAGCCTTTTGATATGTTGCCCCTACATTCTTTAGCCCGAACGGCATCACTTTATAGCAAAAAGTACCCCACAACGTTATGGAAGTAGTTTTAGCCATATCCTCAGGATGCATCTTTATCTGATTGTATCCAGAGAAACCGTCCATGAAAGAGAACAGTGAGTATCCCGCCATATTATCCACTAACGTGTCAATATGAGGCAAGGGAAAATTGTCCTTCGGGCTGGCCTTATTCAAATCCCTGTAGTGTCTGCTGGCCTTATTCAAATCCTTGTAGTGTCTACACATCTGAACCTTTCCATCCTTCTTAGGGACAGGAACAATGTTGGCAACCCACTCTGAGTATTTGACCATTTATAGAAAACCAGCATCAAACTATTTCTTGACTTCCTCCTTTATCTTTAGTACCACATCAGGCCTCATTCTACGCCGTTTTTGCTGGGCTGGCTTGCATTCTTCTCTTATGGGAAGGCAATGCACTACTATATCAGTACTTAGCCCCGGCATATCTTGGTATGACCATGCAAAGACGTCTTTGAATTCCTGTAATAACTTAACAAGATCTTGCTTCGTCTCCTCGGCTATGCATGTTCCAATTTTTACAACCTTCCTTCCTCTAAGACTATATTCTATACCATCTCTGCATGGGGTAAAATTTGTTTCTTTTTGCTTTACCATTCTTAACAAATCTGGAGACAAGTCACAATCTCTATCACCCTTAAAATCCTGAGGTTCCTCTAGACACATGTCTTGCTAAAAAAGGACCTCTGAATCTGTAGTACCGTTGCTTATGCCATTGATATCTAGGGACCTGTGGTAGGCACAAAAGAATGTACAAAGAACAAATGAATTCAAGAACGACTATTTACATGGTATGAATGAAAATAAAAAATTTGGAAAAAAATTGAAGGATCGAAAGTATATTTAAAAGAAATGAAAGAATATTTGCTTGAATTGGTCATCAAAAGATGTTTTTATTGAAACAAAGATGATTGAACATGAGCCTATTTCACAAATGAAATCTTATTATTTCTAGGCTTTAAAACATCAAGTGTATTCTGAACATTACTCTGTATAATTTTTAAAAACTACAGGAAGTTTCTCTTCAGTCCAGTTATTCAAAGCACTCACAGGTTCATAAGGTTGGATGCCCAATAGGTTTCTTTGTTCAGTTTCCTCCTCTTGTATGGCGTTGTTGTGAGGGATTTCATTTCTCAGTAACCCTCTCTCAGGGTGAATTATCCCTCTAGATATGAAAGTTTGGGATACGTGAGAGAATGTCATCAACTTCCACTTGACTTCTTCCCCACTCAGTCGTGCCCTCCTTCTCTCTTGCTGCTTCTTCATCTCTTTCCTCCTTTGTCTAAGATCTGGCTCGACACCCAAGCCAAAACGGTCTCTTTTTTCCTTCAGCATTGGTACTTGAACCCCTCCTTGGAGATTTCTACCCAACCATTTTCCTAGTAAGGCTCCTTTCCCCACTGTTATTTGTAAGCCCATTCTCGTGGTTCTGGATATCTTGGGCACCAGCACCTCATTCCCTTCTAAAATGAATGTTGCGTTGACGAATTCTAAGGATCGAAAGAAGCACTCAACTGCCTCCTCATTCGCTTCTACATAGGGTGCGTCACTGGTAACAGTCGCTATGATGTCCTCCTCCGCATTTATAGTAACCAGCTATCCTTCTGTTACTAATTTCAATTTTTGGTGCAAAGATAAGGGCACTGCTCCCACCAAATGTATCCAAGGCCTCCCCAACAAGCAATTATAGGAGGGCTTGATGTCCATCACCAGAAAATCCACCTCATACGTGTTTGGTGCAATAAAAAAAGGCATGTCGATCCTTCCCATCACTTTTCTCTCCGTGCCATCAAATGCTATCACTATGTTATGCCATGTTTTCATGTGAGAGCTATCTATTGGCAACCTGTTCAATATAGACAATGGCAGGATATTTAGAGCCGATCCATTATCGATTAGCACACTGGGCAGTGTATATCCTTTGCAACGAGTAGTGATGTGCAAAGCCTTAGTCGATCCTATGCCCCCAGGTGGAATTTCATCATCATTAAAGTAGATGAAGTTGTTGGCACTTATGTTACTAACCAGACGATCCAACTTGTTGACGGATATATCATTAGTAACATAGGTTTCATTCAGTACTTTCATTAATGCCTCACGATGCACTTCTGAACTTAGAAGCAATGCTAGCACTGATATGCGAGTCAGTTGTTTACGCAGCTGCTCTACCACGCTATATTCACTGTGCTTCAAGAATTTCAAAAACTCTTTAGCCTCTTCTTCCTTCACCGGTTCATTTATAAGTGCTTCAGCCCCTTTCTCTCGCTCATCTACAAGGCCTTCGCTTTCACAGGCTCAATTCTGACGTTTCTCGCATCGTAACGCCTTCTACTTCGTGTGTAAGATCCTCCACTTCGGCCCTCCTTGGAAGTACTAGCTAGATTTTCCCCTCCTGGTATTGTCACATTACAGTCATAATCCCAAGGTACCATTTTGTTATCCTTGTAAGGAAAGGAAACAAGTTTCTGGATTACGACCTTTGGCGCTACTTGTGCTCCGCCCTCTATGTTTCTTGGTCGGGAAATGATGATCCTTGGGTAATTGACTTTTTGATTCGTCAATTCTCCTTCCGTCACACATATATATCCTTTCCTTGATCCTTCCTCATAAAACTCCATCTCTTTATTGTCCATGAGGCTTTGTACCAAGATCCTAAACTCAATGCATTCCTGGATCTCGTGCCCCTCTACCTTGTGGAACTCACAGTAGTTCCCTATTCCTTCGCATTCTTCCTCAGAATCAGATGTTATCATTCCTCTTCTTATCATTTCTTTCCAAACCGTCTTCAATGGGATTCTTACTTCAGTGATATCTTCCTTAATCCTTCTCACAGTATTTTCCCCATTTGCATTTACCCCCTTGTCTCCATGGTAAGGTAACGGGTTTTCTACACTAGGGGTATCATCAAATTTTACAATCCCCATCTTAATGAGTTTTTCCACTATTTTCTTGAAAGCAGTGCAGTTTTCTATTGAATGCCCTGGTATTCTCGCATAGTAGTTACATTGAGCGTTCGAGCCATACCATTTGGGATACGGGTGTTGCAACGGTTTTAAATAAAACAGAGACACTACATGTGCGTCAAACAAACTTTAATATAGCTCCTTATACGACATTGGAATTGGCGTAAGTTGGAGCTTTTCAGAATTTTACCTTGTGCCCGATTCCTGCCTTGACGAACCTTTCGACTGACTAACGGTAATTGACTTCGAGTTATATGCACTTGCATTATTCACCTCATTATCTTTCCTCCACGAAGCTGATCTCTTAGCAATTTCCCTTTCAATCTTGCCACCTCTTATGGCATTTTCAATCATTTCTCCCGCCATTACTATATCTGCAAAGCTTTTTGTGGTACTCCCTATCATATGAGTAATGAATGGGGCCTTCAAAGTATTGATAAAGAGCATTGTAGTTTCCTTTTCCAGGATTGCATGGCAACTTCCTTCCACCTTTGCGCATACTGCCTAAAGCTTTCATTTGGCTTCTTTTCCATGTTTTGCAGAGTGATTCTGTCAAGCGTCATGTCTGTCATATGACTGTATTGCTTCATGAAAGCTTGCGCGAGGTCTCTCCAAGAGCCAATTCTAGCACGGCTCAGTTGATTGTACCACCTAGATGCTACCCCAACCAAACTATCTTGGAAACAATGGATCAATAGCTTATCATTATTAACATAACCGGTCATCCATCTACAGAACATGGTGATGTGGGATTCAAGGCAGCTAGTCCTATTGTACTTCTTGAATTTCGGCATCTTGAACTTATGAGGAAGTACCAAATCTGGAACCAAGCTCAAGTCCTTAGCATCAATTCCATGAAGACTATCAGCACTCTCTAAAGCCTTGAACTTTGCTTCTAACCATCTGCAACGGTCCTCTAGCTGCCTTGAGGATTCACTTCTCATTCATTCCCTCTTGGCTATGTCTAAATTGAGGATGACAGGATTGGCGGGGTTATCTCTTAGGTTAGATCCTGAGCCAACTTGGAAATTCATGGGCACTCTAGTATCAGCTTGCCCTTATTGAGGCCTAATTGTGACAGATGGCCTTCGAGGATGCACCTCAGGTTGGGCTCGTGCATGCAGTGGGGTAAAACCCAGAGGGTAGTCCTCATTATCTTCTCCCATATTAGTCATGGAACCCTTTCCTTTATCTATTGCCCCATTCAGTAGCTGCCATCATGTTTCTTTAGGCCTCCAACATTTGATCTTTCATCTCTTGTTGAAGCTTTACCAACTGCTCTTGTATTTGATCTTGCATGTCCCTTTAGAATTGTTCAAGTCTTTGATCCATATTTTTCGTCTTGGTGCATGTACGATAACGTTGTATGGTTTCTAGGTTAACTTTATCTTTCCTTTTCTCTCTCTTTCTCTGTAATATCTACAACTAATTAGGGTCCTTCTATGGATTTAAATGCATATGATGCGATGTAATGCAAATGTATAAATGCAAAAAGAATATCAATTCGAATTCAGTTTCATTTAGAGAACTTTATTTAGAAAATAAAATTCTTTACACAAAACGGATTACAAATACGCTTTCGCCCTAAGGCCCAAAGCTTTAACCCTTCTAAACAATACAGCTAACTCTCGACCCTTATCTGATTCTAACTCATACTTTACACTTAACATATCAGCATGTGCTGCCAAAGCTTGTAAATGATCTGCCACTTTCCGAATTTGGACTATGGCTTCACCCATGAGATAGTCCCTATTTTTAACTTGATCCTGAGAATGGTGGAGCTCTTCCTTCTAATGCCCTTCTCTTGCTTCAAGATGCTCGATCTGGAGTTCATAGTTTTGCAACACCGACTCCAACCTTTCAATCTTGCCCTTCATTTCCTCAATCCTGCTCAGACTTGACTCTAACTCGGCTACAGAGTTACGACTTTGAAGGTGATGAAGAGATCGTCCAAGTTCAGCTACTTTAGCCTTTAATCCACACTTCTCCTTCTGACTCTCTGCCAGACTCTTTTCAAATGCCTCGTTTCATGCTTGAACTTCTTGAAACTTCTTCTCCCATCGGTCAGCTTTGGCTTTTTCCTTTCAAATCTTTTGTTGCCACTATTCCAAAGTCTTCCCCAATCTGGCTCTTTTTATCGACAGCTATATCTTCTTATATTCTGTCTTCAAATCATCTCGGTCTTCCTCAACCTTCCTCTTCTCTTTTCTTACCTTTTCGGCCTCCAATTTCTAAGCATCTACGTCTAACCTCAAATACATTTTCTCTTCCTCCAGCTTTTCTATCCTCTTTTAAGCTCTAGACTCTTCCTTTCGAAATCTTGCTTTATAATCTCCAACTCTGATGGGACCACTCGCAAGTACTCCTCAATCGATTGAGCACCCTCCAAGCTTGGCCCAGGGATGTTATCATTAGTCCTCTTACTCAGCCACCCCTTGTATTTAAGGGTCGTCATTGGTCCTGTAGTCAAAATTTTCATATAGCAAGTTCGCTTCCAAGCCTCAAAAATTTCTCAGATCTTTTTCTTATAATTATCGCCCTTATATGAAAATTCACACACTGAGCTAACCCATGTGTTTCCGGTATGAGCTGCTTGGCTTTGTATTGCCTTAATACGAGCAACGGTGTATATCCAACAACTCCCCAAATTCCAGGCAGAGGTACACAATCAAAATTTTCTCACCCATAAAGGACCTCGTCGGGAACCATCCAAGGGGCTTTCCACTTAACATCTTCTTCTCGAAGGTTTTGAAGAATCGCCATCCACTTTTCCTCCAATATATCATCCCTCCTTGGTGTAGCTGCTGCTTCCTTTAAAGGGGAATAATTCTCGAAGAACACTGGGCAAGGAACCTTGTCAACTCTCCAAAAATGACTATGGAACCAAACCATCAATAACTGTGCACATCTAATGAATCTACCTTCACCAACCCTCTGACATTCACTCAACGATCTGAACGTCTTAGCTAGAATTGCAGGTATAGGTGTGACCTGTTTTCTAAGTCAATCAAATAAATAAGTGACTGCTTCATCTATATGTCTTAGTGCTTTTGGAAAAATCACTAGACCATAAATACTTAAGGCCCAGACATCAACCTTCCTCTTTACATATGGGTGTGCTAATATCAGATCCCTCAAACTCGCCCCAGGAATGCATTTACGATCACCATTTTGTTAGATTCGAGCTGTGACCCACTGTTCCCTCATCCCAGTTATATTCATTAATTTCTTCACAAAAGTTGGGACATTAGCAGCCCTAAAGTAAACTTTGTTACCAAGAATCATCGGACAGCGAAGCAAGGCCGTATACTCCTCTATTATAGGTACTAAATCCACTTTCCCAAAGGTGAAACAATTGTAGGCAGGGTTCTAAAACTGATTCATAGCCCGAAACAAATGCTTTTCCACCTTAACATCAAGCAAGTAGGGTAGATCACCATAATTTTGGTAGAACAGCTGCTTAGTCTCGTCATCCCATTAGGCCCATATATCTTTCAATTCCTGTAGGTCATTTTGTGTCGCACTGATACGAGTGAAGCCCCACAATTCCGATGTATATCCCTCAACGATACTATCTCCTTTTTCTAACTAGGTATTCTCGAACCATGCATGGACTGTAGCGTTGTCCTCCACTTTATCAAGATATAGTATTGCTTATACATGCCATAACCCTAAGTTTTTAAACCTTATAGAGGTACCAAAATATAGTTGATAGATGTGATAACTCCCGAAATGGTCCCGAGCTTGCAACGGATCAATATCTAAGTAGAAAAGAGAGTAACACACTGAATGAGCTCCCAGCTCAGTAAGTCATAAGCAATAAAATAAAATCAATAAGATTGACATATCAAATTAATACTAATTTAAACTAGCTCTATAGCTTACATCTCAAAGTATCATATAACCATTATTTGTTTCACTTTAATATTTAGAAACTCAAAATTTATATCCATGTAAGAATCAAATATTACCATCACACTACTTGAACATTTCTCAAGCCATACATATAATGTTATTTTAACTTCATTTCTATATATACACAACACTTGAATTAATTGATTCAACCGTAAATTACATTATTTAACTTTAGTTTCACATAACCGAAATAAAAGTACTTTCCTCCCCAACCATTATACATATCATCTTTGACACATATCATCACGTTTATCATTTGATAGATTCGTATACCTGTCCATTTTACACATTGAATGCCTAAACAACCGATTTCGCACACATAGTGCTTGGTAAAAAGGGTTTGCACACATAGTGCAATACTATCTTGCACACATAGTGCTTATGCTATTTCGCAACATAGTGCCCATGGTTGTTCGCACACATAGTGCCATGCTAACATACCAATTTGTTTTTACTTAATTAAACATGTAAATCTCCACCTATCCAACTACCACACATAGATACATATACGTATAAGATTATCTCTTCCACAACTTGTATACATCATTTGTAATGGGATAATAAAGTTCCTAATTTGCCAAATGACTTACCTTATGTTGGATGAAATGGCTTCGATCAGCTACTCAATATCCCTTGCTTTTCCCTTACTTGATTCTCCTCTTTTAGGCTCTTGAGCTTAATGCAACAAAGATTAAACTAGTTTAATCACTTTATCAACTCATTATAATTAAAATTTCATAATCTCCTTTGATAATCTATCAATCAAATGAACCTTAAAGCATTATAACCACAAAGTCAATCTCCCAATGAAGCACATGCCTACGGCAATTATTTTTAATTAAACACATACAAACACTCACATTCGGCAATTCATCACTATTCATATCAAATACATTTAGCTAACTCATTGTTAACTTGAAATACAATAAGACTTTAATACAAATAATTTAATACTTTCTCTTATATACATCCTTAAGACCGAATGCCTACCTCACTCACCTTAACATATTTATATCTCACCACCTTACTTATTTCTTCTAATTAAGCATCATTTGAACATTTATAAATATAAGATACATAATAATCACTTTAGTCAACTACCACTTGTCACTTAACATAGTTAATTTCCGTTTTCAATATTATAAAACTTAAATTGGTCGAATATTCACTTTTATTAAGCTTACAATCCCATTCAATCACCACATAGTCGAATACACATATACCCTTTTATACACATACAAAATTTACATTTTAATAATTTTATACATTCATCATTAATCCAATTATCCATTAAACAAGCATTTGTACATATTTCCTACCCCAATTTCACATTCGGCAAACCTTAACACATAAGCACATTAACTAATTGCTATTTATCAACAATTTCAAACTTTCACTAATTTCAAATTACAAACAAACATTCGATTCATAAATTAGAGGGTCATTCGGCAATTTAACAACAATTTATCATCCATTAGACCAAAGCCGAATGCTCTCTTAAGGATTTAGGCCACCCCAAACCTAATTTTTCACAAATTTAACTTACAACTCAAAATTCACATGCATTTTAGCATCACAAAGCTCATTAAACACTCCTAATCCATTTCTATCTTAAATCACTCAACTAAACCATGCATTGGCATTAGTTCATTTGGCCATCATAAAAAAAATAATTAGCTTAAATTTCACCTATCCATAATTACTAATTTGAAGCATGAAAACACAACCACTTTCGTCAATCTTTCCATAGCCGAATGAAACTTTCACCATCAAACTAAAAATCAACTCATGGGCTATGTCAAAAGCTTAAAAACTAACTTAAATTCACAAAATATAAAGAAATTAACATGAAATTCATACCTTAATGCAAGCTAATAGTTGACCGAATGCCTTAGCTTCATTTCTCAATTTTTTTTCTCTTAAATTCGGTAATGAAAGAAGAATAATATGCCAACCTTGTTTTTTTCACCCTTTCCTTATTTTAATTTATCTTTATTTCATATTATAAAACCATTAATAATTATAATACATATATAAAATACATATATTGTAAATCATCATCATTATTGCCATCCACTAACTTTTAAAAGGTGTATTTGACATACAAGTCTCCATATTTTAAACCATATACATTCGGCCACTACACATAAGTCCCTTTTTAATAATTCTACATTCAAATGACAAAATTAAAACACGATATTTTCATACATGAAATTTCACATATAATAAACATAGAAATGAGCATTTAATTATTTTTGTAACTCAGTTTTGTGGTCTCAAAACCACTTTCCGACTAAGGTCAAAATAGGGTTGTCACAGAGAATCAAGCAGCTGATCATCTGTCAAGGTTAGAGCAAGATGAGGCAACTCAATCACATGTGCCAATCAACGAGAACTTCCCAGATGAACACCTATTTGAGGTAAGTCAAATTCATGAAACTCCTTGTTTTGCTAATTTTGCCAATTATCTTGCATGTGGAATAATTCCTCGAGAAATGACATACCAACAAAGGAAGAAATTCCTTCATGATAGTCGATATTATTTTTGGGAGGATCCGTTTTTGTTTAAACTATGTGCAGATAACATAATCTGAAAGTGTGTAGCTGAAAGTGAGATTACTGAGATCTTATATCATTGTCATTCATCTCCAAGTAGGGGACACTTTAGTGGCTCACGTACTGCAGCCAAGATTTTGCAAGTAGGTTTCTTTTGGCCTACATTATTTAAAGACGCTTACATTTATGTAAAGAATTGTGATAATTGCTAAAGAACCAGAAATATATCAATGAGGAATGAGATGCCATTAACAAATATTTTGGAAATTGAATTATTTGACGTATGGGGCATTGACTTCCTAGGCCCGTTTCCCTCTTCATATGGAAACAAGTACATTTTGGTTGCAGTGGATTATGTATCCAAATGGGTTGAAGCTGAAGCATACCCTACATATGATGCTAAAATAGTCATGCATTCCTGCATAAGCATGTGATTACACAATTTGGGACACCAAGAGCTATTATTAGTGATGAATGTTCTCATTTTATGAACAAGTGGCTTAAGTGGTTGCTTGACAAATATAATGTTAAGCACAAGATTGCTACTGCTTATCACCCCCAATCCAATGGGCAAGTTGAAAGAGTGAACCATGAAATCAAAGGCATTCTTGAAAAGGTAGTATGCCCAAGTAGAAAAGATTGGTCTCGAAGGCTTGATGATGCATTGTGGACCTATCGTACAGCATTTACGACACCTCTAGGGATGACTTCCTATCGATTTGTCTTTAGGAAGGCATGTCGTTTGCCGTTAGAGTTGGAAAACAGAGCTCACTGGGCTTTGAAGAAGTTAAATTTTGATCTTGAGCAAGCCGGTGAGAGAATGATGTTACAATTGGATGACTTGGAAGAGTTGAGGTTGTCCTCCTATGAGAATGCCAAAATATGTAAAGAAAGATAAAAAAAGATGGCATGATAGTCACATATAGCCTCGCGAGTTTAAGGAAGGTCAGAAGATGTTGTTTAATACAAGGCTGAAGTTATTTCCTGGGAAGCTGAAATCCCAATGGAGAGGACCCTACACCATCTATCGAGTTTATCCTTATGGAGCTGTTGAATTAATGGACAATCACAGAGGTACATTTAAAGTTAATGGTCAACGTCTCAAACATTTTTAGGATGGTGAGGTTGAGCGAGTTGAATCCTTGTTCAAATTAACAGACCCTTGATTTTTCAAAAATTTGTTTTGTAAATAAATAAATAATTAAAATTTATTTTCTTAATTTAGGACATTTAATTAATTCTGTCTAAGGAGATCGGAATTTAAGCAGGACCGCTATGACCCCTCCAACCTTTCCTGGGAATTAATTTAATGTAATTTGTTAAGAAGAAATTTTAATTAAATTTCAAATTCTTAAGCACTAGTTTTATTTTAATTTTAAATTCTTTTGTTTTTTTTTTATGTTAATAAAGGAGGCCAAAAATTGGCCTAAGTACTAATCAATTTTTTAAGTGAGTCTAAACATACAGTCCAAATTTAAGGCCCAAGTTAGCAAAAAGAAGGGAAAAATCTATGCCCTTGTCGCCACTTCCATTCCTTGCCGCCCAAGTAACCCTAATGTGGCTAAAATTTTGCTACATGTTGCCCTAAATTTTCCTATATAAACCCCTCTTCATTCTACTTCTTCTCACATCCATTAAGCAAGTTGCTTAGCCTAAAAAATCCCGAAATTCTCTTCTTGTGTTGCTAGCCTCAAATCCCTAAAGAAATCCCTAGTTTTCTTTTTCTTTTCCCATAGCCAAAATACCCTAGTGCAGTCAAAAAAGGTTTGCTGAAGCATTGGCATTGCCGCCGCAAGTCGCTTCTGTCGCTGCCGCAAACCCAAGTCTCTGCCGCACATTGTCGTCGCTACCACAAATTTCGTCACTGTCACAAGGGCTTGATGAACCAAATCCCATCACCTTGCCGATCCTTTTCTCCCTATTTTGCTGAAACTCTACTGAATTTTCGAGAAAAAAACCATGCCTCGCAAAAGAACTAGATCGTCAAAGACTACTCTAGAAAATCTGATCGTGATTGACGAAGAGGTGAAAGAGAGGTTTGATTCAATTTTCAAGCATCAACCCATGATGCCGGAAAAAGGTTTCAACTTAAAGAGCAATTATGTAAAGGTTGTCCCTATGCCGATTAGAAAAATAATCAATGCCCTCAAGTGGGAACGATTCTGTGATGCTCGATCACTTCCTGATGATGAACTAGTTAGAGAATTTTATGCAAGTTTGACTACACAAGATGCTACCAAGGTTATTGTTCAAAGAAAAAAGGTACCTCTTACTTCTAAATCCATCAATGATTTGTTCAATTTACCTGATGTTGAAGAAGATGAGTACTACCCTATGATGAACAATATCAATTGGGATTTACTTCAACAAGTACTTAATGTTGTGACAAATCCAGGATCCCAATGGATTATAAGAAAGTATGGGAGCCATTCTTGTCGAAGGGAATACCTAAAGCCAGTAGCAAAGGTATGGTTTTACTTTGTTCGCTATAGTTTTATGCCTATCTCACATAGTTCCACTATCTCGATGGAGCGGATGCTGTTGTTATATGCTATCTTTAACAGAAAAGTCCATTAATGTTGGGAAAATTATTCTCAAAGAGATTTTTGACTGTGCTAAAAAGAAGAAAGGAAGTGTAACACCCCTATCCCGTAACCGTCGCCGGAATAGGTAAGGGGCATTACTGGACTTGTAACATATATCGGAGCAGTAAAAATTTTAAACTTTTTAATCAAGATTCATCACGTATCATCAATCATCAGAGCATGCTTCAATTCATCATAAAAGGATGCATATAACTATTGGAAGTCTAATTGGAAACATGCTAAAAGATAGGAGAAAATTTGCAAAATTTTCAAAGTTAGGGACACACGGCCGTACCCCTTGCCCGTGTTCTTCACACATGGCCGTGTCCCTCCAGACACGCCCAAACCTTTCAGCCATTAACTGTCAAATATCACACGGCTGCCAGACACACCCGTGTACAAAACAGAGTAGACCGTGTGACTATACTGCCAAATTTCACACGGCTACAAGTTACCAGACACGCCCGTGTGTCTAGGCCGTGTACCAAAACTGACCAAAACATCAAGGTGCAGGGGACACACGGTCGAAGCGCATGCCCGTGTTCCCTGGCCATGTGGTACGTTATAGGCTCGGTTTAAGCCAAATTTGCCACCCAATATGGGTCCTTTCTACTAGCCATTAACTAACAACATTTCATGCCATTCTACCAACCTAAAACATACCAATTCAAGCACAAAATGGACCCAAAATCATCTCAATTCATTCACAAATCAAGCACACCAACTCAAAGGCCTAAATGACCATTTCCATGCACTCATCCACACATATATACATATCAATTATGCAAGCTTATAGTCTCATCAAAATCACATATCTTTCCATAAGCACATATAGCCAAAGAATAACTCTAATACTTGATTATATTCATATATGACCCAAGCCACATCTCATAGCTTGATCATTTACCAAAATATATCATGCTCACCAAATATCTAGCCTATACATGCCATGACCATTTCATTTACAAAAGGTTTAAAAGTACCAAAGTTTGTAGACAGTGTGATGGCGATCTCCGACTCGTTCGATTATCGAGCTAGCTTCCGAATCTATAAGACAGTGAAAGAAATGAACAGAGTAAGCTTCTAAAGCTTAGTAAGTCCGTATAATATAGAAATTAAACCTTACCGAATCAATGCGATAATTACAACAACAATGCCAATTCAATTCATATACTCAAGTTGCCTATTTCACAAGTATACACTTGTTAGTTCATGTAACATATAAATTCATTCATGTACCAACCACAACATTCATGTATCATATCATTGCTCAAATACTTGTACATGTATTTCATATAACTTATACCATATAATCCATGTAATTCTCATGTCTCATATAACATGTAATACATATATCATTCAATCTTCATGTAACATGTATCGGTAATTGCTCGTTAAACCTTTAAGAACATCGAGGGATACTCGGGTGATACACACACAGTGTATATACATATAACCTGTAATCCGTCAATACATCATGTATGCTCTTTCGAGCCTGTATCGGTATGCCCGAAGGCTGAACATGTGATCCCAAAGGATGAACGGTAAGCCCGTAGGCTAACGGTGAGTCTGAAGACTAAACATGTAATCCCGAAAGATAAACCTGTAGCTCATGAGCACGTGGTGAGTCCGCAACAAATGCCGGACCTCGAACCACCCTGTAGCCCTAGTGACATGTCACTTGTATCCTATCGACTTCTACGGTTCTAATGGGGCTCGGTATTCATTTCTCACTTGTATCAATTTCATTTCAATTTCATATGTATACATCCAAATAGGCTATTCAATCAACTAATATGTCATATATTCCATTAACAACAATTATAAACATAAACACATTAAATTTCATTATACGAACTTACCTCGTAATCCCGTATCTACTCGCTTATTTTCTGTTTTCCCCGATCAAGTTCCGGGATTCGATCGTCTTTATCTAAATTAATGCAAAATTCAGCTATTTACTAACTCGCATATTCAATTCAATTCAAAAACAGATAATTTGACATATTTGCAATTTAGCCCCTATATTTTTAACACTTTGCAATTTAGCCCATTTAACACCAAATGGCAAATTACACAATCAATCCCCCAATTTACCATAGCCGAATATTCAAGGGGCTTATACAAGCATATATCTTTTAATTAATCACAATTTAACCTCAAAAATTCTATCTTTTTGCAAATAAATCCTTAAACTCATTTTCATCAAAATTTACTTTAAAATTCTTGTATTTTCTCACATAATATACAATAATTCATCAAAATCTATCAATATATCAAGGATTCATCAATGGCATTTTTCAAAAACATAATCAAAATCAAAAATTGAGGTACGGGTCGGTTAATATACAAAGCAACGATTACAAAAACGTAAAAATTATCAAAAACGGAATAAAAACGAACCTCAATTTGGAGCTTAAAGTGGCCGAATGCTTGAAAGTGTAAAACCCTTAATTTTTGTTCATATAATAGGTGAAGAAGGTAATGAAAATGAAGACATTTTATTTTTTGTTTTAATTAAAACATATAATAAATCAAATGACCCTTTTACCCTTTGTAAAATTATTATAAAACATTATAAAACATGGACATAATGGTCCATTACCAACCACTCCAATTAAAAATGGCATAATTGCCATGAAAGTACCTCCTTTTATAAAGCCATGCTCAAATAATCCATTTATAAAATAGAACTCTAATTTATCGCTTTATGCGATTTAATCCTTTTTATCAAATTAACCGATTAGACAGTAAAATTTCAATACGAAACTTTCACACCATATATCTATCATACAGTAAAACATATTAAAGCATTTAAAATAATATTTTGACTCGGTTAAGTGGTCCCGAAACCACTCGTTCCGACTAGGGTATAAAGTGGGCTGTTACAGGAAGTGCTTATTTCCCAGCATTAATCACTTCACTTTGGTTACGGGCCCGTGTGAAAACACAAGCAAATCTGAAGGGGCAATATGTTCAAGGGTGCATTACAATTCATGACCTTGAGAGACTAGTAGGAAGGGTGTAGGAGCTGAACCAAGGTGAGCAGGCAGAGCCATCTGAGCCAGAAACTAAAGAGTTGACAAATGCAGCTGAAACTAAATCTAACTCAGTTGCAGAATCTGAAGAAGAAGAATCTGAAACAGAACTAGTAGGTCCTAATCTAACTGAAGGAACTACAAACCCTGAACCTGGGGTTGAGCTAGAAAAAGAACCAGTTAAGCCGAGTGTTGAACCCGAATTTGTAACTCCAATACCAACTCATGCAAGTACTTTAAAGAAATCAGAGTTGTCAATTATGATGGATATGTGCAAGTTCATGCACAAACAACAGCAAACTTACTGGAAATATGCAAAAATTAAAGATGATTCAATTCGAAACACCTTTAAGAATATCTCTAACACTTTTGTACCTAAGTTCCCAGATGATATCTTCGAGACATGGACGGAAGAAAGTGACGATGCAAGTGAGGATGGAGCATAGAAAGACGAAGGGAATGAATCAGAAAATAAAAAGGGGGATTCTTGTCTTTTTATTTTATTCTAGGAACTTATTTCTTTAGTATTTAGGATTTAATTTTTGCAAAATAAAACCTAGCAAGCATGAATAAATACTTCTTTAGAAAGAAAAAGACTAAGTAATATGGTAATGGGAATAAACATGTCTAGGATTGGGTTATGAGGAAAGACTTGGTATTTAAGCAGTCTTAATGACTCACCTCTCTTTCTTTTTCAACCCTACCTGGTGTTCAGTTTTCATTCATTACTTTGTTCTTGCAATGAGGACATTGCTTCTTTTTAAAGGGGGTAAGGCAAATAGGTTGCACGAGTTTTGTTGTTTCAATCAATTTTTTTCATAAGTATGTTTTAATAAATGAATGCTTTAAGAAATTTTTTTAATAAGATAGCTCGTATGCAAGCATGAATGATGATTTTATCTAAGTGATTGTATGTTATCATGAAGAATGGAATAATTGTATAAACTTAGCCGTAGGTAATGTTTGCCATGAAAACTTAGTTTCTTCTGAGATTAGACATACATGAGGGTTTATATCTTTAGAATTGACTTAGTGATTTTCTTGAGGCGAAATCCTAAGAGATATAAAAATCTAAAATGATATAAGCACCATTTCTTTGGAACGTTTGAGCCTTTCAAAGCCAACCTTGCGACATTTGACCCTTGAAACCAAAATTTTGAGCTTAACGGTCTGTTTATTGCAATGAACCTACATTACAAGCCATATTCCCATCTTTTGAAAGTTATCCCAATTTTGTACACCCATCTTAACTTAAGCTGTCTTGGTAGTCAACATTTAGAAGATGTATGTGCTCATATTTAAAAAAAAAAAACATAAAAGAGTGAAGAAAAGTTTGCTCAGTCTTGAAAAAGAAAAATATATGAGCATAGGTTCAAAATAAGTTTAGGGGTGTTCCAAAGGTTCACTTGAAGAAGAAGGTTGAATTTCAAGTCCAAGACAAAGTTAAAGGTTAAGATTTTGAAACTGAAATTTCCCATCTCTTAAAATCCCTACCTTCAACCGAGCCCCATTATAACCTTATGAAAGACCTATTGATTTGATGATTATGTCACCTACATTAGTGGAAAGGGAGTACTAAGTTCAACATATGAAGAGCATAAATAAGTCTTATAATTGTTTTGCTTGATTGATGAGAAATTATGTTGAATGAAGAATATTATTTTCGACAATGGCATGCATGCATATCATGATTCATGTTGGCATATCTTGAAACTTAGTATGGAACTCTCAAATGTGTGCATATGAGGTAATTATTAATGAAGAAGATCTCTGAGCATGAATTTATTAAAGCATGATTATGGGACAAGGATTGATGCTACTCACCTTTTTAGCTAAAATTTGCCTTAGCAAAACCTGGTGTTGTGCATGAACATTACTCGGGATGAGTAATAATTTAAGTTTGGGGGTGTGTAAACGGGAAAATATATAGGATTTTTCCTATATAATTCATCACCTTTTTGCTTAATTTTATTGCTAAAACCTAGTAATTGTTTATTAAATTAATGAAATATGTGGAAAAATGAAATTAGGACATGGAAATTATTAAAATGTAATTTTATGTTTTATTATATGGTTTTTATACATAAAATGGCTATTTTATATTAATTTGAGCATATTACATTTTTAAGTTATAAAATGGGCCATGCATGATTTAATTTTATAATAAAATATAAAGTTATATTTAATAAATTATTTCTATATGTTTTCATTAATAAAATTGGGCTTAATTAATTAAGTAAAATTATTTAATTAAAGTGGTTAATTTGCATTTTTTGGTCCTATGATTTTTCTGCTATTTTCAAACAGGTGGGGGAGCCTTAATTCAATTCCAAAGCCGTCCCAATTGGACTAAATTAGCCCCTAATTTTGGCTGCATATGAGGTTAATAATCAACATTTGGGTTAATTGCATGAAGTCCCTAAAGATTTAAAGAAATCAGAGATTTACCTAAAGATTCATCGGAGACTGAGTTTGCTCCTACGTGATGTGGCAGATGAATCAAGCTAAAAATTAGCCACCTTACCTACATGTATGGTCGGCCACACTTGGAAGGGTTTGAAGTGGATGAAAACTTCCATTTTTAGTAAACTCACACCCCAACCTCATCTATAAATAAGACCCTTCACCCCACTTCTCAAATCATCCCTCATTCATCCATTCTATTCTATTCTCTCATTTTCTCTCAATTCTCTCTTCTCCCCACGCCGTCCACCATCATTCCTTAAGAGGTTTTAGCTATTTAGCCTATCAAGAAACCTTGGTTGGCCACCTCGGAGAGCCATCAGCAAAGGAGCAAGCAAGAGCCGAATGAGTTCTCACCGTTCAGAGTCTTGGGTGATAGCCGTCTGAATAGGGTTTAATCTTTCTTTTCTTAAATTTAATTTGAATGTTTGCTATGAGTTCTTTGTTCTTGTTTTCAACAATGAAAGCTTAATTTTATTTAAGCTCGGATGATTATTTTAATTAAATAATATTTATTTGATTCATGCTTAAAATGTTTTGTGCCTCAATCGATCATGTTTTCAATTAAAATCAAGTCTGTATTTCAGTCATACGTGATTGAAATGCACCTGAATTAGCTGAGCGATCCTAACTAGACACGGCTAATAGACGCATAATTGAAATGTGCATGCTCAATTTAGATCATTAAACCGATTAAATTGCAGGTTGCATAACATCCCTAGTACGGCTTTGTTATCTGCATAATTTTTAGATTTGTATGATTAAATTGTTTCATACCTTAATTTGTCCCTGTTACTTCACATGAATACTAAGAAATCTTAAAATTGTTTTCAAACTCATGAAAGGTCGATTTGCCATGGAATGTTTTTCCGAATATTATTAAGCATGTCGAAAATAAATTAAGTTTAATTAAAGTAATTGCCCTAGTTTATTTATGTTAGAATTGTTGCATATAGTGTTAAATTTGCTAAAATCTATTTCATTCATATAGTTGCATACTTAGGATAATTTGCATCAGGGATCATTGCATCTAGTTATTTTAATTCTTATCAATCATTACTACCAGTCAAATTGAGTTTTTATTCACAAAATTGTTAATATAATTTTATAATTAGTTGACTTTGCGCTAATACAATCCCTATGGAGACGATAACTCTTTATACTTACTTATTACTTGAGCGACTGTGTACACTTGCACAAACCGACCGTTACAGAAGCCACAACGATTAATTTTCAGAGAATATTTCAAATCATCAAGAGTTTCTTGTTTCCCATTCTTTAATTTTGTTCTCAGTTATTCAACATGTTTGCAAATTATTTTCATGTTTTCCCATTAAGAATGATGACTTAATTTTGATTTGGCTAGAATGATTGCATTAATTTGATGAAGTTCATTTGATTCATGTTTATGATATTTTGTGCCTCAACTGTTCTTGCTTCCAATTAACATCTTTATGTATTTCATGCACTAAAACATGTTTGAATGCTTTAGAATTAGTTTATTAATCCTGACTAGATGGCAATTAATGGACACGATAATTGAAAGGTGATTACTTAATTTAGATACTGATCCGATTAAATTAAAGATTTTTAATAACTCGGGAGAGCTCTATTACCTTGAATAACTTTAGGTTTGTATGATTAAATTGTTCAAACCTTATCCGTCCTTGTTACTTCACATAAATTCTAAGGAATCCTTCGTTAAATATGGACATAAAAATATTCATGTTTTTTCTAAGTATAAGATTTTGAAAGAACCTATATTAGATTCTAAGTTAATGAACGGCCGAGTTGCCATGGAATTTTTCCGAAACATTGTTAAACATGATGAAAAATGAATTAAGTCAAAGGTTGTAATTATTCTAGCCTATTCATGGTATTATTGTTAACTCATGAAAAATGCTGCTAAATTTATTGAACGCCTTCTAACGCCCTTAATGGCATATTCTCATATGAAATCCTTGGATTCATCTTCTCTCGCTTGTATCTACTCTAGTCATTTCTCTCATTTCCTTTTTTGCAGAATTTCCCACGATTATTGTCCTGATTATACACATATTTTTACTCTCCTAACGGACTCCTTTATGTTGCCAGAATCAAGCTATGGTGTTGCACAACATGATCCTATGTTTAATGTCCTCGCGCCCCATGTTTAGTGTCTTTGGGGACTCTACATGCTGCCATAGTCTAGCTATGGTCTTATTTGTCAAGTTCCATATTTATTGTATACCTCGTGTTTATTGTCCCGACGAGCTTTATATGCTACTATAGCTGAGCTATGGTCTTACACAATATATCCCGTGTTTACTGTCTCGATAGATTCCATATGTTGCCATAATTGAGCTATGGTATTACACTCTAAACTTCTTTTGAAGTGCCACCCCAAAGGATCTTTTTGCTGTCGCAGTGTCGCCCTATAGAGCTTACTGCTTGCCATTATGGTGTTGCTCTATGGAACCTAATAGCTATCAATATCATCTTATCTCATATCAACCTTGATGCTTAAACACCAAAGTGTCCCCCTGGTAAAGCTCGAAGCTTCACACATCATGATTTGCTCCTAACAATCCCAAATGGCAGAATCGTAACGAAATTCCAATTTTCTTTTTCCTTATTCCTTTGCCCATTCCTTCATTCATCATCCAGACCTTGATGCTCGAATACCACAGTGTCCCCTTCACAAGGAGCTTCGCACATCACAGTTTCCACTCAACAATACTGTATAGTGGTATATAATAGAATCACCCTTTTTTCCCAAACAACAGAGCTTTTATTCTCCTAGTAGCTAAACATGACAACCAAAATCATGAGTTAAGCTCAGTATCTTCAGCTTAAAACTCAGTTTTCTAGAAACATGAAGAACCCTTAAAATGGTTCTGAAAACCCTTAACTTTGTTTCCTAAATCTTACGTTCACGAAGGACATAGAACCTTACCAACTCCCCATATTTTCTACCTTTCTGACTAATTCCTTACGATTATAGCTCTATGCAAAGCTTTCCACAACCATCGCTTCCTCGAAGCAACCATGGAAGATGAAGAAGAGGAAAGAATGAAACATAATTGAGAGGAATCCACCTAAGGAATCACTTCTCAGCCATTTATAGCCCATCACGCACTGACTTCAATCGTTTAGAGTCTATCCATTTACGATCATTTTGTCCCCTACCAAGGGACCGATTGGTTCTAATCCAACTAAACCAAAATTGGATTTCAACTTGTCCAATTTTGTTCCTAACTTTTCTTGGTTTTTTATTAGAGACTGTCAGCTTACGGTTTCTTTCAATTTGACCTTCAAATTGTTCCTAATATTCAGGTTTAAAGGAAACCGAGTGTGACATCTTGAATTGGAACTATTAGAAGATAAACCTACTACTATTACTTATTCAAGCAATGAGGGGGAAATGTTCTACCATAAACAATAGGAACAAACAAACTAATTGAACATTATGTTTTTATGAATGACTATTATCAACAACATTAAAACCACCATTCTACAAATTGAAAACACAAAGTAACCATATAAAAATAATAAAACAAGGAAAACTTACGAATATACACACATGTTTTACATATACATATTAAAATAGAAGAAAATCAAAATAGCTTATTTATGTTTCATAAGTTGTTGATCAAATCCTTAAATTCAAAGTACCTCAATCCAAGTCAAGCTTCCTTTAAGTGGTCAAATGCAATACAGTCTTATCAGGGCATAAATTCAAAGTACCGGGAAAAGTTAGGAACAAAATTGGACATGGATGAAATCCAATTTTGGTTTAGATGGATTAGAACCAATTGGTCCCTTAATAGCCTCCTTTGTTATAGGGTATTATCGAAAAGCATGATCAAGAGTTTCAATAACCCTTCCATATCTAGGACAATTAGTACTACTCACCAATCTTTTGTAATACAAATTAGTTAGAGTAAGGATGAAATTCCAAGAGATCCTCCAAATAGTGATTTTAATTTTAGTAGGGAGTTTTAAATTCCACAATTTTCTGTAAAAATCCCTTATGGCATTCTGTAAGTCACTATCATTAGGATCTGATGTACCTTTTTGTAATAGTTTATAAGCATTGCACATCGAGAATTCCCCTGATGGCTCACCTCTCCACACCAGCATGTCTTCGTGTCTCTCATTCATCAAAGGGATATGCAAGATCTTAGTCACATCAACTTTCGAAAAGGTATTGACAATTACCTCATTTTTCCACTTTCTACATTTGTTATCAATCAAATCCGAAACCATAGATATATTGACACTATTAATACTACTACTTAATTTATAATCAACTGCCCTAGGTGTCCAAGTATCCTCGGTTACTGAAATCTTCTCACTCGTACCAACCCTCTATCATAGCCCATCCTTTAGAAGTCCCTTTGCTGCCCAAATGCTCTTCCAAGTATAGAAAGGAAAACTCCCTAATCTAGATTGTAAAAAATTAGAATTCAGTTAATACTTGGCTTTTTAATATACAAGCTAGCAAAAAATTTGGAAAATTAATTAGAAGCCATCCCTATCTTTCTAATAAGGCTATGTTGAATTTTGCTAAGCTTCGAAAACTGAAACCCCCATCTTCTTTCATTGCATATAGACGACTCTATGCACACTAGTGAATTCCCCTCCTCACATGCCCTTTTTGCTACCAAACCTCGCCATAATACTATCCAATTCCCCACACAAATTCTTTGGTGATAGAAAGTAATACATTGAATACGTCGAAATGGCTTGTAAAACAGACTTTATGAAAACCTCCTTGCCACCTTGTAATAAAAATCTTCTACTCCAACCATTAATCCTCCTCTTAAGACGGTCCTTTAGAGTTTGAAATGATGCCTTTTTTCGTCTCCCCATCATATTAGGTAGTCCTAAATATCTTTCTGGATCATTCAAGTATCTAACACCCAGTAGACATGAAATCAAAACTCTATCTTCTTCTGATGTATTGGAACTATTAAAGGCTGTTGATTTTTTAAAATTAACACATTGTACTAAACATGACTTGTATTCCTTTAAGATCACTTTTAATATCTGTGCTCCTCTACCAATTACTTCTCCAAAAAAAACTCAATCATCCGTACATAATAGATGTGATATCTGAGGGCCCCTCTTACTAGCCTTTGCCCCTTTTATAAAGCTATCTTTCAATGCGAATCTCATAAGAGCAGATAGTCCTTCACTACAAACCAAGAAAAGAAAAGAACTTAACAGGTCTCCTTGACAAAGTCCTCTAGTAGGTCTAAAAATCTCCCTACCCTTCCCATTCACATTTACAGAATATGATACCAATTTGATACATCTCATGATAATACCCACCCATGAATTATGAAACCCCATGCGTTCCATCATTGCTCTAAAAAATTCTCATTCCACCTAGTCATATGTCTTACTCATGTCTAATTTCAGTGCCATAAAACCTTGCTTACTCGTTCTTTTCTGTCAAAAAGTGTGTAACACTTCATAGGTTAACAACACGTTATTCGACATCAACTATCCTAGCATAAAAGCACTTTGAGCAGTATCAATACGGATATCCAATACTTTCTAAAAACGATTAGCTACCACTTTGTATAAGACTTTGCAAAAGCTAATTGGCCTAAAATTCATCAAGTTCATTGGATGTGGAACTTTAGGAATTAGTACTATATTGGTAACATTCAGAGAATCGATTTCCTTACCTTCATTTAGGACACCCAAACAATAAGAGTTTATATCGCTTCCCACTATATGCCAACATCTTTTAAAAGATAAAGTTGGGAAACCATCAACTCCTGGCACCTTTGTTGGACCCATACCTTTTACTACTGCATATACCTCATCTTCTATATATTTTCCCGTTAGCATTATATTTGCATCATTTGAAATACATCGTTCCACCCTTAATAGTATATGCTCCATATCACTTACCCCACTTGTCGAGAACAGATTTTTGAAAAATCTTCTAGCTATTACCTCTATTTCCACGTTATCTCTAGTTTTCCTCCCATCTTCATGCTTCAAACACTTAATAGTGTTCATTCTTCTATGACAAGAAGCAAAGCTATGAAAAAAAACTCGTGTTTTTTCCCCCAATTTCAATCAATTAGAATGCACTCTCTATTCGCAAAAAGCTTCGCCCTTGTTTATCTCCAAATTAAGCTGAATTTTAGTATCAATAAATTCTACTAGGTTGTCATCAACTTCTTTTTGTCCATTATCTATTTTAATTTCTTAGTGATATCCCTTTTTTAGTTCATCCCTTCCATTCCTAATAGAGCTTACCCATCTCCCCAACCCCTTTCTTAGACTCTCTAATTTAGCAAAAATATCACATGGAGTAGATTCCTAAATTTGCTTAACCTCTCCTTCAAATGATTCCTCCAATGATTCCTCATTAATTTCCTCCTTTCCAGCTCCGTAAAAATAAAAAGCGAGCAATGATCCAAATTCTAATGCGACAAATGTTAAATCATTTCACTTGAGAACATATTCATCCACTCAGCATTTGCCACCCTTCTGTCTAGCCTCTTTTTTATATTAGTTCATGGAAAATTACCCCTTTCCTATGTAAACCACGTCCCAATATAACCAATGTCCATTGATTTACATTCTTCTAGGACTTTCCAAAACAGCTCCATTCTCCTTTCCTCCCTTAGCACACCCCCAATCTTTTCAAAGGGATACATGATCTCATTGAAATCAATACACACTAGACAAAGTAACTCTTGGGAACATCTTAAATTCCTTAGCACATTCTACGAATCACTCCTTCCACTTACAAACAGGGCCCCATAGAAACTTGTGAACCTCCATTCTCTTTTTTCATCAGTCCTTTGAAAAACAACATCAATATGATTTTTGGATAAACTCTTTAAGTTAATTATAGTAGACACTTTCCAACCCAAACAGGGCCCCCTCTTAAACCATCAACTGAAACATCAATCTCATTTAAGAAACCACACCACTTTCTCACATTCTCCATTTGTTTACCATCTAATTTTGTCTCCATAGAGAAGACCACATAGGGATTATACACCTTTAGTGTATGCCGAAGTCTTCTTATAGCCCATGGAGTCCCCAAACCACGGATATTCTAACATAGTATTTTCATTATAACCAATTGGCTTGCCCCTTGGCAGCTGTCGATAAAAGGTAATCTTGTTCCAACAATCTTCTATCTTTAACCCCTAACGAATCGGTCACGTTCGAACTATTGTGATTCCCATTCCCTCTTCTCGATCTTTTTTTTCCATCGTCACTTTTTATTGGACAATCCTCTAAATCATGTTCGATATCCATTTGGCCTTGTATCTTATAAGAATCCCCTCGCATTTATTCCAAATCACCCTCAAGTTTAACCCCAAAACAGGGTCTATTCATCGTCTTAAAACTCTCCCTTCCTCTCGAGATTCCCATCTCGATCTCTAATGATCTGTGCCATTTTCCTTTATCCCCCATTTGCCTTCCTCCCTTAACCATATACTTCCCATTGCGATAGCTCTCCTTGACTAAGCTCTTAACGACAAATCCCATCCCATCTCTACAACTTCTCATTTTGCCATTTTAATTTGACAGAAAGAGTCACTATGTACCAAACAACCACCATAAAAGCAAAACAATGTCAACCTTTCATATTTAAAACAAACGTAAGAGCACTTGCCTTATGAGAACATAACCCTATTTTTTTGCTTCAAAGGATGTCGAACATCCATCTGTACCCAAATTCTCATATAGTTCTTTAATCCCCTTCCTAAGCTTTTGGTATCATATTCTAAAAACTTACCAATAAAATCACCCAATTGTCTTGCAATAGCTTTAAAGAAAAAACCTAGAGGAACGTTATGCACTTTTCCCCAAAAACACGCATATATTAATGGTACCTTAAGTGGACCTTCACTATTCTCCAACCGATGGATCACCAAAAGATGATTGTTAAAAGTCCATGGAGCCCCATTTCGCACTCAGTTGAGATCCATCTTGTGAAAAAATCGAAACATAAATCTTCACTCCCCTAGATCTATGATATGGACCCCTCTCACAGAGTGCCAAAGATTCGCCATTGTGCTCCTTATGGTGGATCGCACTTGCTGTGAGAAAACACCCTACCAGACAGAGATCATAAATATCCTTTGCAGTGTCAGACTCATTGTGCGCCTGTAAAATCTCTTCTTTCTTATCATCCAAAGAAAGCTCTGCCAAACCATTTTCTATCCCAAAGATACCCAAACTGGAAAAAAAAAAAAAAAGAACTACCCCTCACAAACACCACCTCCACTTTCCAAAATAGAGACTAGAAAACAAAACCCTAATAAAACAAAAACATGCTAGAGTAGCAGACCAGAGACGTGCAAGAGTAATAGACCTTTATCCTGCCATTTCTCATTTATAAATGACCTAAGAGTCAAAAAGGCCCACAGTAAAAAAATCAAAAAAAAATCAATTGAGGTCTTATGAAAAAAGTGCACCAAATTGAGCTCTTAGTAACCCCCCAAAAATCAATTAACCCATTCCATTAACAGAAATTGTCAATTGATCGATTTTTCCATTAACCTCATTGACATGGTTGATGAAAGCCATCAGAAACTGTCAAGTGACAATATACTTACTTACATGGCATGCCACATCAACAAAAAATAAAAAATTATTTTTTTAAAAAAAATCATTTTTTAAAAAATAATTAAAATGCACGTATAGAATGAATTTGAACAAATAGTTACTTAAATTCATTTCGGATGAATGTAAAACTAAAAAAATTCAAAATTTAAAAAAAAATTAAAAATTCCAAGAAAATATATAAAAATTTAAAATGTGCAAAAACTCAAAAAATTTATTATTTATTAAAAATTCTAAATATATATATATATAAATTCATATTAAATATACATATGCTGAATCAAGCCGATGGTGCAATAATAAATGACTTTTGTTACGGAACTCAAAAAATTTATTTATTTATTGAATGAATGTTATTAAACAGTCATAACTGATATCGCAGTTCAACCTCTCGTTTATTCAAAAGTTCCTCTGTACAATTATTGCTAATTCCTGATACAAGAGCTATCAAAGTCGTATCGAAATTGATAAAATCATCCTCATGGTTATTGGCTCTTTATACAATGGCACATTTGTACTTTGAATCATTTTCTCTCGTCTTTGCATCTTTTGACTTGGCACTTTTTCTCCTTATCTTTTACTTTCAGTGTGTCTAATGCTGAATATGCATTCAAGCACAAGAAGTATATGGCATCACTTATAAGGTTAACTATCTTTTACATCCTTCTTGCCATTGCAAATGGGACATGTATTTTAACAATCCCAATCCTATTGTTGCTTCCACTTTTGGAAGGTATGACTATTACCAATATGAATGTTTATATATTTTTATAATTTTTAAGAAATAATAATTTAATTTTAGTTTTTGCACATTTCAAATTTTTATATATTTTTTTAGAATTTATTAAATAATTTTTATTTTTATTTTTATTTTATAACTTTTGAATTCTTTTCAGTTTTGTCCTCATCAAAAAAGAATTTGGACAACTATTTATCTACATTCATTTTATATATATATTATAATTTTTTAAAAAAGATTTTAATTTTTTGAAAAAAATATTTTTTTATTTTTTGAAAAAATATTTTTTTATTTTTTTTTTGCTGACATAGCATATAACATCCTTGACACCCCTCAAGATGTGAACGATGTCAATTCGAATTGGCATGTGTTAAAATTTTTGAAGTAGATAAAATAGTAATTATTATTATCAGTGGAGAGGATAATGGATATTATAAGAAATTAAAAATACTTTTGAATTTATAGAAATTAATTTAAGGGATGAATTAAATTATAAAGGTGTAAAAATGATGGGGTAAAAGTGTAAAAGTTAAAAATAAAAAATGGCTAGATTACATGGATGGGAAATAGAGGGAGGACTGGAAGTGCAATAATACTGGGAAAGTATAAAAAAGAGTAGATGAGATTGAGAGTGAATAGCTACCATTTGTTTAGAGTGATAATGATTAGATTTTTGTTTAATTAAATATTAAAAAAAAAGCAAAAGTGAAAAGATATTTCTAATAGAAAGATGTAGAAAAAGTAAGAAAGGTCAATATCATCATCTTTTCTATCTTTTCTCTCATGTCTTTCACTCCCCAATTCTACCAAGTTTTCTTTTCTTTCATCTTAGTCCTTTCTCCATTTCAACCCTTTCAAGCTTTAAATTTCAATTGTCTTTCATAGATTCCTAGTGAAATCAAGAGAACAACTTCATGGCCAGCTAAGTTTTATGTGAAGTTAGCTAAATTTTGTAGTTGAGGAGAGAGAAAAGAAAAGTTTGGAATTTTGAGTAAGGTTAAGGCGAGAATGATAAAGTTTTATTGTAGGGCTTTATATTTATCTCATCAAAATGCATAGAAATAGTATGTTATTTTTGTTTTGATGTAACATCCCGATTTTGGGCTAATCGGAACAATGGTTTCGAGGCCACAAATCCGACAAGGAAAACATTATTTTTATTATTTTTTATGATCTACAGTTTCACAAAAAGATTTCATGAAAATTTTGTTCAAAAATTTCGACGTTTGGGCTCTCAATTTAGTCAAAAGGACTAAATTGTAAATAGTGCAAAAATTGAGTTCCATATGTTAGAAGTGTCTAATTATTATGAAGTTTTAAATTGAAGGTCCTTAAATAGTAATTAGACTATTGGTTAAATTTTTGGACAAAAATGGGCATGAATAAGACAAATTTGAAAGAAAAGTCTTTAAGGGCATTTTGGTCATTTAGTAATTTAAAAGAATTAAAAAGGGACAATGAAGCAAAAATTTGCTCATTTTCTTCCTCAAGGCCGAATATAGCATGGAGAAACCATGGCTAGGGTTTTTCAAGCTTCCAAGCTCGATTGTAAGTCCGTTCTAGCCCTATTTTTAATGATTTTTATGTTTTTAAAATATCGGTAACATGATTTCTCTATTTCTACCATTTATTTGAGCTAGGGTTTGATTTCAAAAATTGACCCACGTTGAATAATTGTAAATTTTTATGAATTATGGTAGATTATGCATGTTTATGGTTAGAGAAACGGTTTTTGCCGAGTGATTTTCGACGAAAATGTCCGAAAGGACTAAATCATAAAAGTTATAAAATTGGTCATAAGTGTTAGTTTTAATGAGAATTCTAGGCTGCCATATTTATGAAATGGTTCAGTTAGGCCTAAAATGCAAAGAAATTGAATAAAAATTTATTTCTGAGCTTTGGAGCAAAAGTGTAAATATGCAAAAGTTTAGGGGCAAAAATTTAAATTTTGTAAAAATATGTTTTAGGTCTGAAATGATTAGTACATTGATTAAATAAGTGAAATATGATGTTTTAGATCCCAGAAAACGAGATTTGGACCTAGAACGAGAGAAAAATTGAAAATCGAGAAAGTTAGTCAAAATGGCTGTATTGGTATCAAGGCAAGTTCATGTGTTTAATAAGCATGTAATTAAGCATGTTTGAATGCTAAATTGATATATTAGTTATAAATGTTTTAGGATTGATTTTTGAATATAATGATAATAATTAAGAAATGTTCGATAATGATTCGACATTAAAAATGAGAATTCGAATAAGTTTACATATAAGACCATAGTGGTAATGTGGCTTTGTATAAGATCAAGAAAGTATCAAATAGCTTAATTTGAGGAAAGTAAGATAAATTGAGGATATGATGAGATTAAGAATGTAAATATGTAAGTTGAGTAGCATTTTATTATTATGAAATTGTTGCTATTATTATCATTGAGTTATATGATTGACCTTGAGAATTTTGAGCAAGTATGTTTTAGCTATGAATTGCCAAGACATTAATATTTCAACGTCCATGTTTATAACAGGCAATTAAGGAAGAATTGATGGAAAAAGATCATGGTTGACCCATGGCAACATAAGATAAGGATACCAAGTAAGACCATGCCAAGACATAGCATTGGTAAGTTTTACAAGGCAAGGAAATCATGTAAGACCATGTCAAGACATGGCATTGATTAGTTACTATAAGGTAAAGATCTCATGTAAGACCATGCCAAGGCATGGCATTGGTGAGTATATAAGGCAAGGATCCATGTAAGACCATGCCAAGGCATGGCATTGGTGAGTACATAAGGTAAGGATATCACGTAAGACCATGTCAAGACATGGCAATGGTAAATTTCAAAAGGAAAGGTACTTGAGTAATCCAAAGAGTAAGTCAAAGAGATGACAAGGTAAGATCACGAGGAAAGAGCACAGGTATGTACATAAGGCTTATTAATATTGAGGTTATAAGTTGATGATATTAAAAGTATTTTAATGAGTATATTCAAGTATTAAGTAAGTGATAAGTTTTCAATTATACTTATGACGCTTTGTGACATGATTAGCAATATGCCTATATATTATGAGAGAGTATTAATGTGTTAAATGAGATGTTGCATGTATATAAGCAAGCTATTAAGTAAGGTATTTTTTTATTATTCCGAGCTTTTGGTAAGGTTACCAATGAGTAAGATGGGAAAGTAAGAACTTAACATTATTTATGCAAATTATGAAAGCTTAATAATAAGCTAAATTCATTACTAATGCCTATTATTTTACATGTGAACTTACTAAACTTTATAAGCTTACCTCTTTCCTTTCCTCTGTTCCAGAGTTTATCAAACAAGCTCGGGTTGGAGGTCGTTGGAGATCACTTCACACTATCGACTATCAAGTTACCAATTGGGTATTTTCATTGAAACGTTTTCAGTTATGGCACGTATAGGGACTTGGCCATTTTGTGTGTATGTCCTTATGATATGGCTAAATAAGAACATGTGTTGATGTTATGTATGCCTAAATGAGGTTTAATGCAAAGAAATTATGAAAGAGTAAAAGTTGGTTATGAAATAGTTTTGGGACAGCAACAGTGACGTGATTTTGAAAAATCACTAAAAATTGTAGAAATGGAATTGGGTGAATAAGATATATAATTAAAGCTTATTGAGTCTACTTTCATAGGAAAGAAACAGAGTAAGCAAAGAAAGTCTTTATTTTGAGATATTTAAACTCTTACGAGACTGGTTCAGAGTGACTTTGTGATCACCTGTTCCAATTTTAGAATTTCACTAAAAATTGTACAAAAAGAATTATGATGTATAATTTATATTTATAGATTCCTTAGTGAGTCTATTTCATTAGAAACAAATAGAAGCATTATCCAAATTCTGTAAAATGAGATAATTGATTTTTAGTAAAGAGAGGTCAGTCTGTTGGACTGTGAAATAGTGGAAATTTTAATGAATAAACTGTACTAATTGGACAAACCAAAAATTCTGGAAAAATTATGGTAAGAAGATATATGAGTCTAGTTTAGGGAAAATTTACAGACTTAAATTTCGAGTTTTGTAACTCAAGTTATAATTAATTTAGTGACTGTTATGCAGGTGGACAGTTTTATTATGAATAGTGAAATAAATTGTTTTGATTTGTATAAGTAATCAGAAAAATTTTAATGTTCCCGGTTTGGTCCTGAACCATTTCAATTGCATGTTTTAGGACCTCGAGGGCCTTTTTTAGGGATATATTGGATGAATGTGAGTGAATTAATTTTGAAAGTAAATTTTTATACCCCGAATTAGTAAGATAAGTCTGGTAATGCCTCGTGCTCGACTCCGGTGATGGTCCTGGGTAAGGGGTGTTCTATTTGATATTAAATGTTGTATATGTTTTGTGCTAATGAAGAGAAGGAGAAGAAGAGTGAACATCAAGTTGGTGATAAAGGCAAAGAAATAGCAAATGAGTAAAGGAAGAAGGAAGGGGTTCATTGTAAGCAATTTTGTTGTAAGTATATCAAGAATTTACTTTACCTAATTTAAAACCTAAATAAAATTATGATAAATTGGTTCAATAACATTTGTGAGATAAGTTTGTAGTTGAAAATGATCATATGAATTTTGAAAATTATTTGAAAGTAAAATGGTGTTCCTATAATGAATTGAAAAGTGTATGTGTAGTGCAATTAGAGAAAAAGACTAAATTGCAAAGAGTGTAAAATTTAGATAGTTGGAATAGATATTGACATGGAGTAATTAACTGAAATGTTGAATGTTGAAAAAATAGATGTCAAGTGAAATTTGATGAATGGTTGATTCTAAATGGATAAGGACTAAATTGTAAAAATAGTAAAATTTGAATTGTTTTCTTTGTTGAGAAATGTAAATAAATTGTATAGTTTAAATGTCCAAATAAACAAAATGAAAACTAGTAGGATATAAATGACATGTCACAAGGAAAATTTCTATGTGCGCAAGTGATAGTGGCACAATGGTGCATGTGATAATAGCACTATAGTGCACGTGTTTGTGGCACTTCAGTGCAAAGTGACATCTGCATATCCATGCAAATAATAGTGGCACTTTGGTGAAAATTATCAACATTTCTAGATATCTTATATGTTCTATTAATTCTAAATTTGGGAATTAGAATTACAAGGTAAGTAGACTTAAAAATGACATTGGTAAGTAGCTTGTAACTTGTTGAATTGGTAGCTTACTATAGTTATTATTGAAACAAATCTGTGTACGATGATATTGATTCATGATAGTTATATATATATATATATGTGTGTGTGTGTGTGTATTTGTATGTGTAATGAATTAATTTAAATGCAAAGTTTAATTCTTTTTGTGCTTACTTAGCTCTCGTAAGCTTAACATGTTTCAAGATAATAAAATTCTAGATACAGAACTCCAACATGCTATAGACCCTAAATGGCATGCCAACTATATCCTAACATCTCAATAAGTCTACTAGGGCAATTCATATAAGTTCTTATATCATTTTCCAAATTTCCACATGTATATGTCATGGGACGAGGATCAAAAGTTGTAACTAATGTAGAAAGAGAGTCTCATGGAGGTCAATTGATTAAATGGGGCTCATTCAACCCACTTGAGTCGGCCCGATTTGTGGAACATGTAGAGAATCCCATCTACTTAAAGCCTTAGTGGCCTAGTAAGCTCTAAAGGGAAATTAGGTCTACCTTGGGAAATATGGAAAGTAATTTTAAAAGATTTGTGATCTGATAAGGTTTGATTTGTAATCTTAAGGGATCATGTAAATCCCTTAACAATCTCAACTGTAGATAGACTTTAATTTTGACCGTTGATGTAAAGCAAATTGTACCATTGGATTTAGGGGAGCTCAACTATAAATAGACGCATTCCCCCTCATTTATATTTATCTCATTCATTACTTAATTCTTGAGTAATAGAATACTTTGAGAGCATTTAGTCGAACACCTTGTGAGGATTGCTTTCTTGTGGCATTTTTTGTTCTCTCGTTGCTTATTTGAGTTGCATCTGGCTTTATTTTTTGTACCTTAGAGAATTTCTATTGTGAATTATCACTTTGTGAGGGTAGGCTGACTTAGGTAAATTCAAACCCAAGAAATTGCCTAAGGTAGCATAGACAACGAGACTAAAGTTCTAACCCCGTGACAATTGGTATCTGACCTAAGGTTTTGAAGTTGCCAGTCAAGATGATTAAAGAAGTAGCGATCAAATTGAGCTTATGGAGACTCGTGGGTGGGGTAGGAAAGCTAGTCAATCGAGGGATATGTTCTCGATTCTAGAAATTCGAGTGGTCAATCTCGAGGAATCCATAAGGGATGTGAAGGAGGCACTCAAGGTAGCTGAGGGATGCACTGATGAGCTAGACTCGATGAAGGAGCAGCTCAGGGAATTTTTTGTTTTAGTCTATTGGTTCTAATGTGGAAGCGATGCAAGGGTTGCTCAATTTCACTACAAATAAGTTGACAGTGAGGGAATATGTTGTCTCGAAATGATTCTATTGATGTGCAAGTATACACAATCGTTGCCAAGTAATAAAGTAGTGAGTAAAAGTGATGGGTTTTAATTAAACTAAACTAACCTAAGTATGCTTAAATTTAAATTAAATAAAGAATAATTATGCAAGTCTTTAAGAGAAATCACAATAGCATGCATGTGTTAGAATAATTGTAACACCCTTAACCCGTATCCATCGCCGGAACAGGGTTACGAGGCTTTACTAAACTTATAACTCAAACATATTTTCATTTGTCATACAATTGCATACATAAGCATTTATCATTCAAATACATTCACATTGTCTCTTATAAGAGCCTACGAGGCCTTAAACATGCTTTAGAAGTGGTTCGGGACTAAAATGATAACTTAGAACAATTTTAGAAAACTTGGAAAATTTTCATGAAAACAAGGGACACATGGTGTAAACAAGCTGTGTGTCTCACACAGCCACCAGACATGCCCGTGTCACAGGCCATGTGGACATTCAAAATGGGAGCACATGGCCGCGTCCCAGCCCATGTCCTACCTCGTGTAACTCTCTGACTTGGCCACACGACTGACCACGCGCTCGTGTGTCTAGCCTGTGTGACTATTCGAAATGGCCTCACACGCTCGTGTGCCAGGCTGTATGCTAGGCGGTGCCAAACCTGTAGGGTATACTAACTTATGCCACACGGCCAGTGACACCCCCGTGTGTAAGGCCGTGTGGTACATATTGACTTACATTTAATGTCAACACTAGGGGACACACAGCCATGTACCATGATCGTGTGTCACACACGGCTGAGACATACGCCCGTGTCTCTACCCGTGTGGACAAAAATAGGCTATTTACAAGGCCATTTTGCCACCCAAGTCAAGCATACCTACAGAAGGGCAAATGCTACCATTTTCATACACAAATAGGCAGCCAAAAATCATCAACCAAAAGCACAATTTATACCATTCTAAATCCATCCATTCTAAAACCCAATTCACTACCATTTATTTAGCCAAAAACATGCCAAAAAAATCAAAACAATATGGTTCATTTGCCATAATTCGTATATGTATAGCCTACCATATAGACAACCAATTCAACATCTAAAATCATGCCACAACAAGGCATTTCTCAAGCATTTATACACCACCAATCAACTAACCATTAGAACAACCATACCAAAACATACTATTTCACAAGGTAATATATGCACCAAACTTTGCAACATTATCAAGCCATTTCATAAGGCCAAGCATATTACTAAAACATTTATCAAAATGACTCAAGCCTATACATGCCATATACCAAATATACAATTTCAAAAGTACCAAAATAGATGTCCGATAGTGCGATGATGTCCTTGATGATCCCCTAATCCGAGCTAGCTTTGATACACTATAAAACATAGGAAAATAAAACAAATAAGCTTTGCAACTTAGTAAGCTCATATGATAATAAACTTAAATCATCAAATAAATGCAGTTCAACTGAATAAGCATAATATATTGCATATTACATATCAAATACAAACCTTTCTCATGTTTATAACATAGTTACACATAAATTTCTCAACTTACCTCATTTCAATTCTCATTTATGTTCAGTATGTACCTATGACACTTATATCATTCTTACTTTCATCCTCGTCTCCTTTATGCCCGTTAAACCATTCAAAATACATTTGGATACTCGAGAATCTCATATATAAAGTAACAATGCCATATCCTAGATATGGTGTAACATGTAATCTCATATCGATGCCATAGCCCAGCTATGGTCTTACACGAAATCTCATATCGATGTCATATCCCAGATATGGTCTTATACGTAATCTCAGTAACACTAATGTCATGACATTTGTATCGTAAACTATTCCTAAGGTTTGTACGGGAATTTCGGCTGTCGTAACTCTGTCGATTATGCTTGTACCCATATCCAACTAGCATTATAATTAAATTCAACATTAATAATAAATTTATAACACAATATAGCAACATTTATTAGCATACGAACTTACCTCAGATATGGAAACGACGAAACTAGTCAACTACTCGATAATCTTGCTCTTCCCCTGATCTAATTCTGAATTCTTCCTTTCTTGATCTATATGTAATCAAATTTACCTTATTTAATCATCTATTCATTCAATTTAGTCCAAATCACAAATTTGAGCACTTTTACACGTTAGCCCCTATATTTTCACATTTTTGCAATTTAATCCTTATTTCATAAAATCAAAAATTCATACAATTTCACAACACCCATGCTTAGCCAAATTACTATAATGCCCTTAGCAGCCCATATTTTTCTCTATTCACACTTTTGACCAAAAAATTTTAACATTTCTCAATTTAATCCATAAATTGCATTTTTACTCAAAATCACTTTGTAAAACATGAAAATCTAACATCAAAATTTCATATTTCATTATCAAACACCAAAACACATCAATATTCATCAATGGCATCTTTCTAAATCTTTAACAGTTTTGCGAAATAGTCCCTAGGCTAGCTAGAACTAGACGCAACTATCACAAAAACATAGAAATCTTCAAAAACTAAACAAAAATCACTTACCAATAAAGCATTCAAAGTGCCGAATTTACAAAGATTCCAAGCCCTAAGTTTTCTTCTAATACTCGGTCAAAAAAGAAGAAGACGGACACCATTTAACCTTTGTTTTATTTTAATTAACTTTATTTTCAAATTACTTATTTAACCTTAGTTAAAACATTACAAAAACACTTAATATATGACCATTATTGTCCATCCCTACTACCAATGGTCTAATTTCATCATAAGGACTTCCAATTTAATAATTCATAGCTATTAAGCACTTTAAACTAATAGAACATAAATTTTGCATCGTATGTGATTTAGTCCTTTTATCAAATTAAACATCCAAACGATAAAATTAAATCACGAAACTTTTACACATACATGCTATCATGCTGTAAACACATAAAATAATATTCAAATAATTTTTTGACCTTGGATTTGTAGTTCCGAAACCACTGTTCTGATTTAACTAAAAATGGGCTATTACAATAATCCTCCTTCCTAACTTAGAAATATTTAAATACTGCTATGATGTTACGAAAAATTCCATGGCAACTCTATTATTTATTAATCCTATTTTAGTTACGAGTACTTAGGCTCCTCTTGAAATATGAAGTTTAACCACTTGTCTATATATGTCTATGTCTGTTATGACTTCAAGGTCACCTTTTCAAGTATCGTTTAAAGATTCAACTTAATAAATGATAAGTGATAAGAGTAACATATTTTAATCCCATTCTTAATGTGTTTTTGGATGATTATTTATGCAAATTAATGAATTTTATGCTCCTAATCCTTTGAATTCATGTTCCTTTACTTAGAAGAGCATTTGAGAGCAAAAGGAGTGAAAAACAAACAAAAATCAGACATATAGAGCAGATTTCAGGAGCCATACAGGTTGGCACACGAGCATGTGCCAGACTACATTGATTTCATGGTTCGCATCCCAACCACGCAAAACAATACAATTTTTAGGCTTTCTAGGCATTCTAAAGTCCATAAATACCAAATAGAAGAAGAGAATAGGGGGCAATCAGAGAATATTGAAGAAAACAACTTGAAGAAAACCATTGGAGCCAACTCTGAACCAGATTTCCATGAAGATTGAAGACCTCCTTTTAATTTCTTTTTAAGTTTTTATGTTTTTCTTTATTTCCTGTGGTTATTCTATCTTTAAGATGTTTTTATTCACAATTATGAACTAATTCTCTAAATACATAGGGAAGATGAACCCTATGATGAATTTTATTATTTGATTTCTATTTTATGCGATAAATACTTGATTTTTGTTCTCAATTATGTGTGCTTACCTCTTGTTTTAATATTTTTTGGATATTAATTCATGTTTAATGTGCTTAAATCAAAGGAAAAAAAGTCCCTGTTTAAGAGTAAATCTAGCATAATTGACTAGAGTTGCATGCAATCCTAGAAATAGGAAGGCATAAATGTACTAGATTAGAGTCAAATCTAATAGGGGAATCCATTGATCGAGTTAATGTGACAATAAGGGTTTTAATTAGAAAGAAATTTCAATTAATCAACCTAGAGTCAGTTGCTCTTACTCTCAAAAGAGATATTACAATAATTTAGGGATTCTAACGTAGCAAGATACCAAGTGAATAAATCATTTAATTCAAATTCATAATGATAGACGAAGTCCAGGTAGATTCTTTCCTGGGCATTGTTTTGCTTATTGGTTATTATTCGATTATTTTCTTGATTTATTCTCTGTTGAGTTCTTTAGTTAAATTAATTTAGCAATTTTAGTTTAAACTAAACACTCCCATTTGTCGTCTAAATAATAGGAAAACGGTAATTACTAGTACTTTTGGTCCTCATGGATACAATATCTTTACTCACTGTAGCTATACTATTTATCGATAGGTATACTTGCCTTTGTCGTATTTTTAGTTAGTTTTGTGATACATCAATAAATTATTAAGTATAACATATGTCTATGTCAACAGCTTAGCAATTGAATAAATACAAAAATAGATTTATGTGAGGTAATAGTAATATTTCTACACTAAAACAGTTTAATCACATGAACCCTAGGATTATGCAGGGTAATAAGGTTCTCTCGAATTATTATGAACTTTAATCCAGTTTTCTCAAATATAGATTAAAAGTGCACCATTAAGATATTGTGTCAATTAATTACAGTCTAGTTAGGATTTAATAATTATTTCAATTGCATCTCTACATTTATAATGCATGAAAAACATAGTCATAATTTTATCTAAATTCATAAACAACACATAGCATCATAACAACATTAATAATATAATATATGAAAATTATATAATTCTAACATTGAAGGAATTAAACTTTAGTTGCAAACATGTTTCTTAAATTAAACAACAAGAAAATAAAGAGTAAAGGGAAAAAAATGCAAAGCCATTTCTTGTGTTTCTTCAAGATACATCTCACTTTGCTCCTCTTTTGTACTTCACTTCTTACTATAACAATCAGCAGAAAATGCTCCTCTTATGGTCGAATGGGTTGCTTTCAAATCCTTGCACAACTCACTTGAAAAATGGGAAAATGGGAAAAGAGATATGAGGGATGATGAAATGAGGGAGTGAGAGGTGGTATTTATACTATTAAGGGGTAGTTTTTATTTGCTAAAAATAGCAAGCAAACCCCCTTCCCATGGCCAACCACCTTGAGAAGAGGAATGGAAAGGATGATGTAGTTAAAAATAACTAGTCCAAGGCATGTTTCAAGGGAGGAATTGAATGGTCACTTAGAAAAAAATTTTAGGGATATTTTACAATTTTTTAACAATTTTTAAGGACCCTTAATTAATTAATCCATGGATGGTTGGGATGCTTGTAGCCTATATGGGCTTTTCCTTCCTTCATTGGACGGTTTAGCTTTAAAATTAAGCTACATGCTTGCCCACTTCAATTATCGAATTTTTTGAGCTAGGTCAAGGCTCTTAATTATCCATCAATTTAATTAATTCTGGATATCCATAGTTGATTAATTATCAGCCCTCCTTTGCATGGCCTTTGCTACTGAAGAAACCTATAGCATCGTGCATCGTACAAGTGAGCTTCAAGACTAATTTTCCTCCTATTGCACAAAAACTATGTCAGATAGGCAAAAATTTGTCAAATTAGCATGTAAATAATTAAAAATAGAGTTTTGTCTTTAATTTTGTCCATATTAGTTATTTTGTAATAAAATTTTAAAAATTTATTATCAAAATACTTAGAACTTACATGAATTACTTATCAAAAGGTGCTAAAAGAGTCTATATAATTTAGAGTTATCAGATTCTCTCAAGGCTAAGATAATAGCCTTGAAGGAATAAATTAAGGAGTGCCAAGTGGAGCTCATTATCTACAAGGCTTCTTTAGGTAATAGGATGTTGGCTTCGGGACCGAAGCAACCCAAAATGGATGTTCCCAAACCAAAAAAGTTTAAGGGGATAGGGTCCCCAAGGGAAGTGAACAACTTTCTCTAAGGGATGGAACAATACTTCTGTGTGATTGGCATTGGGGATGATGTTGGATCTGGTGCCCTAATTGTAGTATTTTTGTCTAAGTACACTTGTAATTTTTTCGAACAGATTGGTTAGTAAAATTATTCATGAATTACATTAATACTTTGTATATTATCCTTACATGGTTTTTACACATAAAGCAAAATGGAAGCAAATGTTGCTCATTGGTTATCTAATGTTTAACTAATACTAAGTGATATAATGTGGTTGGATCATAATATTAAAAGAAAACTTGCATTCGTAAACGAACTTAAACATGTCTTTAATCTAATTGAAAATGAACAAACTATTTGAAAGACTAATATGTCTTCTATCAATTCCAATTGAGGAGATACTTTATCTTGGGCATCGAAACAAATGACTCCCAAAAGATAGAGACATAGATTTGACTGACTGGGTTCACAGTACATCAGACAGGACCCAAGTGAATAGATCCTAAATCTGTTTATGAACTTATTCACTTGTAACGTTCATAGTGTGGCATACCTAAATCTTGAGTAAATGATGGACTATATATGCGTGACTTGTACACTTTAATGTAAGTAAAAGCCTGAATTCGAATAGATAAGAAATCGAAAGCTGGTATATTGGATGTACGACTTTTGTAGTATGTAGCATCATTCACAATAGTGAAATTCATAGATCGATACATTGGTAAGTGATATCCTCTCATTGGCATTACATGGTTGATGAAAAGTAAACGTGGCCACGGGTCGTTCGTCTTTGTGTTGAATAACTTGATCGCTATTTGATAATGATTGACTTTTCATGGAGGAAGATGTAATGGTTATGATGAGATAAAATAGGATTATATTGGGAGATAAGATATTATCCCAAAGAGATCAAGTATATACTATGAGAGTAACAAACTTATGACAAGGTCATTGGACAAGCACTGAGTAGATGCTTTCGTAATGGCATGTTGTTAGGGAGAAAATAGTCACAATACTATAGTGGAATGACTTTGTGACTAAATGAGTTTATAATTACTAGGCGAAAAGTCAGAACTTAATTATAAATCATTTGAACCCTAATTACATATGTCCAATCGATTCCTTGCTAACTCGTTGAAACCAGAAATGAATTGTGTGTTTGAATCAAAATGAACAAAATAAATAGAAATAAAGAAATGGAAAACATTCAAAAATTATTATGGTTTTCTCTAAAATGGAGAAATTGAATCATTTGGAAACGAATATGGGTTTCTTAAAAATGGAAATGAAAATGAGAAATGATCCATTTGCAAATATATGTGGATTACTTAGAAATGATTGGAAGAATGAGTTTATGTTTTTAAGTAGTTTTAAAGCCCAAAAAAGAAAATAAAACATTTTGTCATAGTGAAGAAGTTGAGTAGTGAAATATTAAATATATTTTCTTGTAAATTTTACTAAGGGTAAAATCATCATAATTTTACTGAGGGTAGAAAATTATTTAATTGGAAAATTAGTGTTTATTTTGGAAAATAGAAAATTATGTGTTGGGTTGAATTAAATTATAAAGTATTGAGTTAAAAGTACAGAAAATACATATAATTAGGCCCAATACAATGAATGGTCCGAATCACCATCATAATACATATGAGGGGAAGCACACCTTATTAGCCCTTCTCCCTCTCCTAGTTGGACTAGGAAGTTATATTTCTATTTGAAATAAACCTCTATAATTCAACAATGGTTCTACTTTCTCTCCCTATAAATAGATGGCACCGATAGAGCTATTTAAAATAAATTGAAGATATTGTTACACTGCCAAAATGTAGAGAGAATTTATTCTTAACTATTATATATATTTCTAGAATAACAGTTCTACCGGTTTCTAATTTGAAGAGAGAATTCTCATTCTATTTTCGTTCAATTGGTTCAAGCCCACACTCGACACAATTTATGGTACGAGAATATTGGACAAGATCGTTTGGTTGAAAGCTTGAAAACATCAAGGATCTGTTTACCTGAAAACATAGGTATTATTTCTGTTCAAGGTTTCTTGTGATAAATATTACAAACTAGGTCACTTTTCAAAATTTTAATTTTCCACTCTGTAAGATAATCGTTTTCAAACCAAATTTTTTCCAACAAGTGATGCCTCTAAAGTAAACATTGCTCCAATTTATTTTACTAATGTTGTTCTGTTATGGTGGTGTCGTAGGTCCGCGGATGAGAAATGAGGTGGTACCACTATTAGTACTTTGGTGGAGTTCCAGATTGAATTTAGGAATTAGTTTTACCCACAACATGCCAAGGAGGAGGCTCAATCTAAGTTGCATCAGCTTACACAACAAGACACTGTTCGAGAGTATGTTCAGGAGTTTGTTGAGTTGTTAACCCGACTCCTAGATTTGAATGAGAATGAGGCATTCTACTGGTTCAAGGATGGGTTGAAGCCTTGGGTGACGCAAAAGTTGCATCGACTTAAGGTTAAAGTGCTTACCAAAGTTATTACTAAGGTAGAGTCATTTTCCGAGCTTGGTCCGAGGAAAAACAAGTTCGAATCTTCTAAGCCCAAATATATGGGCAATTATGGGGGGAAACCATTAGGAATAATGGGATAGAAATGGCAACGGTTCAATGGTAATAACCGTGGTAATGGAAAAGCACCTAATGGAAAAAGGAAACCCAACAACCATCTGATGAGCAAAGAGAATGAAAAAAAACCAATACAGTGCTTCTTATATAGTGGTTCACATAGAGTGCGAGACTGTCTACATCGATTAATGCTATTTGCAATTGTTAAAGAAGATGAAGTAAAGCCTGATGAGGAAAAGGTGTTGAGGATTAGATCAATGATACTACAATTTGCGAAAGAGAAAATGGATTATAAGCAGAAAGGGCTGATGTTTGTGGATATTAACATTATAGGTCAAAGAAGGAGTGCCCTTGTTGATACAGAGGGATCTGACTTGTTTTTATCGGAGAAAGCTACGGGTAAACTTGGTCTCTCAGTTATCAAATCGAATAAGAGAATCAAGGTGGTTTATTCCAAAAAGGTCCCAATTGTAGAAGTAGCATAAAGAGTTGAGCTACAAATCGATGAGTGGTAAGGCAAGGCAGATTTCAAGCTAATTCACTTTAATGATTATGTCTTTGTGCTGGTCTTAAATTTATTTGATCGGATTAGTATTCTTTTGGTTCCTTTTGCCATTTGAATTTTTGTCTTGGATACTTGTTAACGATAATGTGTGGTGCCAGTGATTCGTAATTAGAAAGATGAAACCAAGGTATTGTCTGCAATCCAGCTAGCCAAGAATGTTCATCATGGCAAGAACATTAACTTGGTGGATCGAAGTGTTAAAGAGACCTCTTTAGAATTTTTAAAGGTACAACAAACCAATACGAAGTTTGTTGAGTCATCAACGGGGCTACCACCTATAAGAGAGGTGGTAGAATTTGGGGGAAAAAGTAGTTATGCAAATTGGGTAGTTGGAACGAGCAAATGTGACAAGTGAGGTAGATCTCAAACACTTATCTAGTGTTTTTAATTATGACTTACCATGGGCTTGGCAAAGATCAAAGCCCGTGACCAATGCATATAGAGTGCCTCATGAAGATCAACCCACTTAAGTTGGCTCAATTTGTGGAACATATGGAGAAGCCCATACACTTGAAGCCTTGGTGACCTAATTAAGCACTAAAGAAAAATTAGGGCTACCTTGGTAAATATGGAAAGTAATATTAAAATATTTGAAACTTGATAAGATTTGGTTTTTGAAGTTTAGGGGATCATGTATGTAACACCCCTAACCTGTATCCATCACCGAACTATGGTTAAAAGGCATTACCGGACATTTCAGAATATTTCACGATCATTTCACAACATACTCTATACATCATCAAATCATAGTCATTCATAATCAAAGTGTCCTTTCCAAAGGTCTACAAGACCTTAAACATGCTTTAGATTAAGGTCGGGACTAAACCAAACACATACAAAATTTTTTTGACTTAACATTTTTTCAAAGCTACAGAGGTCACATGCCCATGTGAACAAACCGTGTGCCTCACACGTCATCAGACACGCTCGTGTGTCTACGCTATGGTGAAACAGGGCATACATACTGACTTGCTCAAACGGCCAGTCACGTGCCCGTGTGTCCAGCCCGTGTGGCTATTCGTAATGACCTCACATACCCGTGTCTGGGCTCTGTGTTTGCTCGTGTGAAACCTGTAGGGTATACTGACTTGGCCACACGGCCTGCCACACGCCCGTATGGTCTACCCAGGCTTAATTCAAATTGAACCCTCGAGTAACACGACAGAGACACATGCCTGTGTCCCTGCACGTGTGGGAAAAAATAGGCCATTTACAAGGCCAATATGCCACCCAATTTGGGTCCTCCCTACATGCACAAAAGAGCATACATTTCATACCTAATTGGCAACCAAAACATTACCAAAACATGAACAATTCATGCCATATAATCACAAACAAATTCCATACTCATTTCCATATCAAAACTTACCAAATTCACATGCCAAAACCATTCATTCATCTATGATCAACATTTCCAAATACACATTCAATCTCATACCAAAATCATGCCAAAACTCAACTATGAACATACCAAATTGACCATTTAACTTGGCCATATAAGAACGCGCCAAAGATACCATTTTTGCATCACTTAGCATATACCAAAATCCATTCATAAAATCAACCATAACCAAGCCATATTACATGGCTAGATATATACATCTCAAAACATCTCATATATATATCACATGTCCACAAAGGCACATATACTTACCTTTCTTTCTCAAACATTGTATACATTTCAAATGTACCTGATTCAAATACACATTCACATATTCATTCATTTCTCAAAATGCCCGCTGAACTGTTCGGAATCAATAAGGATACTCGGATAGCTCGGAAAGCTTGGACAATGCCAACATTCCAGATGAGGTCTTACATGTAATCAAATATTGATGCCATTGTCCCAGACAGGGTCTTACACGAAATTATATACAATGCCGATGTCCCAGACATGGTCTTACATGTAAATCCCAAATCGATGCCAACATCACAGACGTGGTCCTACACGAAATCTTATATCGGAATCCTATGTGTATCCTAACTATTCCTATGGTTCGTACGAGGCTTTTCGGACGTCGTCACATTATCTATACTTTCTCAGATTCAATAATTCATCTCCAATAGCCATTCCTCATATTTCATTATCATATAAGCAATAATAAATCAATTCAAACACATTTATTTGTATATAGACTTACCTCACACGGATATGATCGGAAATGAACAACTATTCAATGACTTTTGATTTCCCCCAATCCAATTCTGTTTTCTTTGATTCTTGATCTATACACATTCAAATTTAACATATTTATTCACCAAATCCTTTAATTCAATCCATAAACATATAATTAGGGCATTTTACACTTTAGCCCCTAAAATTTCACATTTTGACATTTTAGTCCCTATTTTATAAAATCACAAAATACACATAATTTCTTTATGCACATGCTTGGCCGAATATTCCATTATCTCATATAAGCCCATATCTTTCATTTATTTCATATTTTAGCCCTTCAATTTCTCATTTTCATAATTTAGTCCCTAATAAGCAAATTCATCAAAAATCCAAATACAAAATATATTTATCTATCATCAATCTTTCATATTTTATCAATTAACATCACAAAGCTCATAAAATCATCAGTGACACATCACACATTCATCAACAATTTTTGAAATTTAGGCATGGGCATGATAGAGCACAAAGCAACGATTACAAAAACGAAGAAATTATCGAAAACTGATCAAATCACATACCTTAATCAAGCAAATTTCTAGCCGAACCCTAGCTTGGTTTTTTTCTTTTATTCCTTTGATATAATTGACCAACAAAGATGATAATGGCCTTAATTTTATGTTTGTTTTATTTAATTCATATTATTTCATCAATTACCATTTTATTCATACTTAATAAACATAAAAAACATATATATTAAGGCCATTAATGTCCACTATTATTTAAAATGGTTTAATTACCATTTAAGGCCATCATATTCTAAAGCCAAAGCAATTTAACACATTAAACATATAGAATGCCACTTTTATCTCTTATGCAATTTAGTTTTTTTATTAAATCGAACACACAAACAATGAAATTTTCATATGAAATTTTCACATATATCGATTCACATACTATAAGCACAAAAAATAATATTAAAATATTTTTCTAACTCAGATTTGTGGTCCTGAAACCACTATTTTGACTAGGGCCTAAACCTGGCTGTTACAATGTAAATCCTTTTCTTAATTATAGATAAGCTTTAATCTCAATCGTTGATGTCAAGCAAATCGTACTGTTAGATCTGGGGAGCTCAACTATAAATAGGCCTCCCCATCATTTGTATTTATTCTATTCATTACTTTATTCTTGAGTAGTAGAATACTTTGAGAGTATTTACTCAAACACCTTGTGAGCGTTGCTTTCTTGTGGCTTTTTTTGTTTTCGCATTGCTTCTTTGTCTTTAAGTTGTGTCCACTTTAATTTTTGTGCCTTTGAGAATTTCTATTGTGAATTTTCACTTTGCGAGAGTTAGGTTGACTTAGGCGAATTTAAACTCAAGAAGTAGCCTAAGGCTTCACGGACTGTAAGACTAAAGTTCTAGCCCCGTGACATATACATATACTTGTATTTCATGTATTCCCAATAAGTCACACTTAAAAAATTCATATAAGTGGAGCTCATTAGGCCTCCATTCAACATCATATACTTTTCCATTTTCAAATCACATCACATATCACTTATAAAATTCATCGAGTAATTTTTCAGTTTACATATTGACTTAATTTGTATGCTCATTTATAAAAGTGCCTAAGCACTTAATGTTCTCACATGGTTTTCCTATACACATTTAAACATAATGCAATTTTCATTCCCAATTCTCTTTAAAGATTATTTCTTTTTGTTGTATTGAATTACCATTTTAACTTTTATAGTAAACAAAATGCACTTTTTCTATCTCATGTTATTTCTCTAACTTAATTTACCAACTAAGCTAAATTTCATACATTTCACTATTTCTATCCAATTACCAAATTTTGTTTAATTACTCATAATCACATTTTCAATGTTCATGGCCAATAAATAATTTTTTTATCATTATATCAATTTTTAAAAACATTTTATTATAGGGAAGCTAGGAGAATCCATGATACTTACTTTTTAATGACAATAGTTCCAAAACAAAGCTTCCTCACGAATGTCCAACACTTTATTCCACCCAATAATCCATTCAAAATCATACTCTCCATCATTCGATATTCCTCAACACTAACAATATAAAAAAATATTAATATATTCTTTCAAATAACTTTCTCATGCTAAAAGTCCAAATATAAAAGATGGAGATAATGGAAATCCACTTTCTTACGTTTCACGGTGTTCTTTCTCTAGCCATGACTTTCTCTCCCTAATCTCATAAACCCTAGGTTTTGAAAGATAAGATGAAAGATCTAAATGAGCTTAGAAGTGGATTTTCTACTTGATTTTTGCGAGAAATTCAAGTTCAAACTTGAGGTTTTAGTTAGATTTGATGAGAAAATTAATAGAGAATGGAAAAAGAAATTGAGGCAGCCAGCTATGTAGAGAAGATGACAAATTTCCATCTTTTCTCTCTTGTATCCATTTTTTTTATTCAAGTCAACAAGTCAAAGCTTTTAAAAAAATCATCCCATGTGTGGTCCATATTTCATCTAACCATGTAAAATGATAAAGATCCCCTTATGTGGGAAAATAACACTTTAGTCCTTTTTTTATCTCATCACTAATCTTTATTCTATTCAAGACACTTAATCCTTTAAAAATATATTAATTTATGATTTTCGACCATAATTACTATTTATCCATGCACAAATTTGTGTTTAGGACCTTTCTCGGTAAAAATGGAAATTTTACAATTTAGTCTTTGAATTCTTATTTTCATCTAATTCAGTCCCAAAAATCCTTTTACTTGCACTCGTATACTATTCTAATCATATAATACTTAATCAATACTCTTTCAACTTATTCCTTCATCTTTGGGTGATTTGCACTATAGGTCATTATACTTTTCAAGTTTTCCAAATTAGTCCTCAAAGTAACTTTCATCAAATTAATAATCAATATAAAACATCCTTATGCTCCCCAACCATTATTAACTTTTATTTCCCTAATTTGGTCAAATTACACTATTTTCCTTAACTTTTTTTAATTTAAAATTTAATCCTTTTTCCACATTTTCATATCTAAATTTTACTTTATTGATTTATAAAAACAAATCTTATAATCCCTTTTTAAAAATTCTCTTTATTGCCATATTATTGAATTTTTCTCGAAAATTTACTATAGAGGTTCCTAGAACAGAACCATTTATTGTACCAAAAAAAATTGAGGCATTACAATGGTCATTTAGGAGAGCCTTCTTAAACCAAAAAGTTGTGTTATTGAATCCAATAGTTACTTTCAAAAGGTTGGGTTGAAATGATTTCTTGCAGTAAATAGTGCAACTTGAAAAGTGATGTTGTTTTAAGGAGTCATTAGGCGTGTATTGGTGCATTATAAATAGAAAATAAGGTCAAAAAATTGAAAATATAATTCATTCCATCCAATTTGTGAGTGAAATATTTTTAATTAAAATATTATTCTTTCTTTTTCATGATATATATTTAACTTTAGATATGAAATTATTTGTTTATTCAACTCATGATATTAGTAACTAGCATTTTGATTTTATAAATGAGACATTATTTTAAGTGTATTGATTGTTAAAAATGAAAATTTGTAGATGATCATATAATATGAATAATCTTGATTGGTTGCAAATTGTTACATATGACTCCTATTTTTAGTCAAATTTGAGAAATAATCTTCTAGTTAAAACTCTGTTTATCTGTTTCAATCAAATACTGATTAGTTTAGATTATTTTATTATTATTTGACCTTTGAATTTAGGCTATAAATAGGCTCTTTTACAACCTTAGAAATAACACCCATTAGAGATTTGAACTCATAACACATTTAGAGAATTTTGTGTTTGCGTTTGGAGGGTTCTTTGTTTTTTGGGTTTTCGAGGTTTAGTTATTATATCCATCTTTTGTACTCTTCGTTCTTTTGCCATTATAGTAAAATTATCTTTGCCCGTGGTTTTTTATCCTCTTTGGAGGGTTTTTTCCACGTTAAATTTGCGTGTTCAATTTCTCAATTTCTTCTGCTAATTTTACTTGTTCGTTGCTTAATCGATCAATTCCTAACAAGTGGTATCAGAGCTAGTTCAATTTTCATAGATCAACCCATTCAGATATGGCAGCAACAAGGTTTTAAATTGAGAAGTTCGATGGTGAGACAAATTTCAATCTGTGACAAGTTTGGATGATGGCAATTCTAGTTCAATCCGGTTTGAAAAAGGTTGTTACCGGGAAAAAGCCTGAGAATCTAAATAAAACAGAATAGGAAGAGCTTGATGAAAAGGCTTTGTCTGCAATCCAGTTGTGCCTCGCGAATACGGTATTGCAGGAGGTATTGATGGAGAAGACCTCATCCGCCTTATGGAAAATGTTAGAAACTCTTTATGCGACTAAGTCTCTAGCTAACCGTTTAGTGTTGAAACAACGTCTATTTACGTTTTGCATGAATGAAGGTGAGCTTCTTAGAGATCACATCAATCAATTTATTACTCTTTTAAATAAATTAAAGAATGTTGAGGTTCATATTGATGATGAAGATCAAGCTATGCTATTATTGTGCTCTTTACCCCTTTCATACAAGTCTTTCAGGGAGACCCTGATTTATGGCAGAGACAAACTTTCGTTCGAAGATGGAAGGGTCATTTATTGAGTAGAGACAAACTCGACAATGAGCTTCAATTGAATAGCAAGGCAGATAGGCAAGCTTCCATTTGGTAGCATCAAAGAAACGAGACAAAAGGTGTCACTATTGTAAAAAGTTAGGTTACGTCAAAGCAGATTGTTATAAACTGCGAAATAAAAGAGTTGTTGAAAGTAACAAGGAAGATGTAGCTAGTGCTAATTTGGCCAATGGAAGCAGTGATGATTTCTTGTTAGTGTCAACGAGCGATAACTCCAAGCTTACGTCCGAGTGGATCCTAGATTCTGGATGTTCTTTCCACATGTGTCCCAATAAAGAATGGTTCTCCACATACAATTCGGTTGAAGGTGGAGTTGTGCGCATGGGAAATGATTCATCTAGTAAGGTAATTGGTATTGGTACTGTTAAAATTAGGATGCACGATGAGACAATTAGGACACTCTCAGATGTCAGGTATGTACCTGATTTACGAAAGAATCTCATCTCCTTGAGTATTTTAGACTTGAAAGGATGGAAAATCAATATCGAGTCAAGCGAAATTAAAGTATCTCGTAAATCTCTCATTTTGTTAAAAGGTAAAAGAACTGGTAGTCTTTATATTCTGGAAGGTTCTACAGTGACCGGTGAAATCAGACGTCCCTCGTCCGTTGCAGAGTCGAAGTCAACTCGTTTGGAGCGGAGGCAACTTGGTCATAGGAGGGAAAAATGTATGACCGTTTCGTTGAAGAGAGGTTCTCTTTTGAATGCAAGTTTTGAAAAGTTAGGGCACTGTGTGCGTGATAATCAGACCCAGGTTAATTTAGCAGTGTACAAGTCGAAGGCTAGAAGTCTTCTAGTTTCTAAGCACAAATTCGACTCAGTTAATTCCCTGCATAGCTCAAGATAGGCTCGTGGCAAGCTTCGGCAAAGATGGCATTGTGGAAATATGAGTCAAGGTGGAGATTTATTAAATATGACTCCTATTTTTAGTCAAATTTGAGAAATAATCTTCTAGTTAAAACTCTATTTATTTATTTCAATCAAACACTGATTAGTTTAGATTATTTTATTATTATTTGACCTTTGAATTTAGCCTATAAATAGGCTCTTTTGCAACCTTAGAAATAACACCTATTAGAGATTAGAACTCATAACACATTTAGAGAATTTTGTGTTTATGTTTTGAGGGTTCTTTGTTTTTTGGGTTTTCGAGGTTTAGTTATTATCTCCATCTTTTGTACTCTTCGTTCTTTTGCAATTATAGTAAAATTATCTCTGCCCGTGGTTTTTTATCCTCTTTGGAGGGGTTTTTCCACGTTAAATTTGCGTGTCCAATTTCTTCTGCTAATTTTACTTGTTCGTTGCTCAATCGGGTCGATTCCTAACAAAAATATTATAAGCTAAATAGGTTTAATATATGATTGCATATTTTTCAAATCTATATTATAATGGTTAAACTAAAAGTGGTTTTGAGTAGAAATGAAATAAGTCATATGCAAAATGCATGGTTAATTTTTCTAGTCAAGATAGAATAGTAAAAAATATTAACTGCGATAAAAAAATCACTATTCTGGTATGAAATCTTCTAGTGGAAATATGGGCATGATAATCATATATTTGAAAATCGAGATCATATTGTGCATGTTTATGATAGTGTAGATGATATATTTTTAAATATATGGTTTGGATATGATCTATAATCTCATGGTCCTATAATTTGAGATATAGTAAAAATACACTTTAGAAGTCATGAATCAAAGATCTCCTGAATAAGATAATTTGAAAATTTGTCGTAATTTGATACATCAAATTCGGCTCTCGATCACACTTAAAGAGCTTATTCTTGAGCAATTTAGATTTCTTTTTTGTACTTTTGTCGAGTTTTAAATTTTCTTAGTAATAAGTGATTTTATCCATCTTATGCCCTTTTTGAGACCCAAGTTGGCCATTTGCTCCAAAAGGAAACTAATGATTTGATTAAGTGTTGTAGGGAGTTGATATTGACTCAAGCTTAAAGGAAACATCACTCATGATACTGAAGCATGGAAGTCGCTATACCCCTGCCAATGTTGAAGTGAAGGGAATTAAGGCCGACTACAATGATATCACGATACTAGAAATGGGTATCGCAATACTAAGACCCTTAAGACTCCCCATTTCAAGACTGTTGTGGAAATCATGATACCAAAGCCTGGGTATCGTGATACCATTTTCGTATAGAGATAAAAATGATTGTAAGGGTAATTCTTGTCCAAAATCACACCCAATCAAAATTAAACGATTAGAAGCATTTTGGCCCAAATTTCGGGCTTGTAATTAGTTGTTTAAAGCCACTTTTGGCTGAGAAAAGAAAGGGCTGCTTTATTTTTGTTCTTTCAACTTTTTATCTTAGGTTTAGAGTTGTCTGCTTCATTTTTTAGTGTTATTAGATATAGCTTTAGGGTGTTAGCTATTAGTTAGTTAGTTTTACTTTAGCTAGGTGTTATTTACCTTTAAGTACTTGGACTTTGCATTGTATTTTCATTTTCATCCCAAGCTTTTGATATAGTTCAATCCTATTTTCAATTTCTTAGATAAAATTTTGATATTTAGTGTTCTTGTGCATTATCTTTGCTACCATTGTCATTTACCTCAAGCATCTTTCAAGAAAACCTTAAGCTTTTTAAACCCTATATATTGCACTTAATTTAATGCATGTTTTGGGTGTTTATTTGATTATTTTTTGTTTAAAAATGAGGATGAGTAGCTAAATTTATGGTGGTTGGTTGATCGAAATGTTAGCCAGTTAATTTTTGGCATAGAGATTAAATCGTAAAAATTGGACTAAATTGAATGGACTTCAAAACTTAGGATTGATGACCCAAAGGGAAAATTTAGATAAGTGAGATTGAGAGAAGATCTTATTTAGCACCAATTCAGTAGTCTCAGATTAGTTTGGTGAGGTCGAAAGATAAACCAAACTAATTTGTCTAAGTTGATAAAATGGAGAGTGAGAGGTAAAATTAAGCCAAATTAGGAGTTTAGTGATTTAGATCCCTAATCCAAAAGTTAATTAGCAACATAGATGTCAACCAATCACTATTGTTCATTTAATTGATATTTGCTGAATTTTTTCTATTATGCAATTTAGTCCTTTTTAGTGTTAAGTAGTTAATTCGATTAATTAACCCCCCAATTATGTATTATCGTAATATAAAAATTAGTGAGTATCTAGTTAGACTCCTTAATTTCATGTTTGACGAGTAGGAATTAGTAAATCATTGACTCTCTAACCGTCGCCAAACATATGAATGTTTGACTATAAAAACACTACACCAAAAATATATTAAATTAAAGCAGTGGTGCCTGCAAGTATACATGTAAATTTGTAATATAGTATTTGTGTTATAACGGAACACAGGGAAGTATTCTGAGGATCATACCCAATGGATGATAGATTAAATCTATGCAAAATCTCTTTACAATAATAAGTCTAGATAGCAATAATTAAATTCTATATTATGATAGACCATAAAAGGGATGAAGTACAGGAATTAAATAACTAAAATAAATAAATGATAAAATAGTCAAACGATTAAACTAATTAAACCAATCAGGAAGAATAACTCGTTTCAGAGGTTGTAATTAACTTTGGATTAGGGTTTTACGATGGATTAGCTATTAACTAACCAATTATTACCTCCTGGCCTCTAACTAATTAACTAATTGGTTGATAGTCTCTTATCTCTTGACCTCACTTTGTCAACTAAGATAAATTACGATTTACTCGACAAAACTTTTCTCCCGACCTCATTTAACCTATGATTATTTCCTAGAGTTGTCAAGCCTAGGGTTTAGGAATGCATAATTTAAACCAACTAATTATATCGGGAGACCCTAACTCCTCCATTAATCATGTCCCCATCCACTCGTTAATCTTCCTGAATGGATTTAGTCACTTATGGTATTCATGATCTCAATCTTAATTGAATTAAACATGTAGATAACACGAATAAATTAAAAGAGAGAAGAGATTAGAATAATCCTAATTTGATGTCGATTGAAGCGCAGGGTAACGGATCTCTTGATTGGAATAATCAAATCTTGTCGCTTGCGAAAGAGAAATAACTAAATAACTTTGATATTATAAAATAAGTCTTGGATTGAAACCGATTCCAAGAGGAAAGAACAAAACGTTTAGAAAAGTAAAGGAAAACTTAATCTAAATCTTATTCCTAAACTACGAGGGTTTTTGGATGTGTCTAAGACGATTTAGTTACATCAAACCCCTAAGGTTTTCTTTATAGGAGTATTGGCAGCTTGATTAGAGGTCTTTGACACATCCTAGGTCTTCATATAAAGTAAATTGTGTAGACAAAAATAACCTCAGAATACTTGGGCACCACGTCAACCCTATGTCACGTCATGCAAGGCCTATGGCGTGGTATGACATGTGTTTTGTAGGCTAGGAAGTCTTTTTCTTGCTTTTGCGGCTTAGGAAGCTTGTGCATCACTTGTCCCTTGTTCCTACATCCATTGAACCTATAATTCATTATTCTACACACTCAAATCAACACATTAGAACTATCTAAGGCCCGTGTCGGCCTAAGAGGTCACAAACACTCATAAATGTGTTAAAAACACTTATTTTATTAAATTTTACTACGTAACTACTAAATACAGAAAATATAATATTAAATACTAAAATGACTAGAAAACAAGCTCCTTAAAAGCAAAAATAGGCCAAAATAACTATTATTGACGTCAAGCCATTCTTTTGGGTTCGATCCTTGAAATACTCTAAGTGTTCCATTGTACACTTATAAATATTACAATTGATTTGTCACACTTGTAGTAACGTCGTTATAGTTGTATTTGTATTAGTGTTGATTCTTAGACCTAGTGCACGTACGCCGGGGTACGATCAGTGGACATAGTTTTGATCATAGTCAAAAAATGACTAATAATGTCCATGATAAAGGTGTATAAACATGTGGTGTTATAGTAAACAGATTGGACAATTAATGGTCCTCTAACATATGAAACACCTTTATATTGTTGAAAAAAATCTAACTTGAAAACGATTTTCGTGCACAGCGAAAAACGAAAATTTTGAAAATCGACCCGATCCGTGATATTTATAGAAATAAACTCTAGACTAAAACCGTACCTATGTTTTTTGATAAATGGATGCTTACTATTCCTGACTTTCAACCAAATGATATTTTTCACTATTCTCGTACCATGAAATACTTCGAATGTGGGCTCGAACCAATTGAATCAAAATACAGAACTAATGACTAGAATTCTCCTCCAAGTAAAGGAAGAGAAAGAACCACATTGGATGGTTCTAGATTAGTGGAAGGGAAGTAACGTGCTTTAAAAACTTTAGCTAACAAGCAATCTGGTTGAGTTAGAATTCGCCAATATTGCTTACCCAACCCTCCTTTTGACTTCAGATAACATAATTTTTGCCAAGAGTTCCAATGAATTCCTTTAAGTGATTTAGAGTTCCTCCACCAAAACCGATTAAGAATATTTTCTAAATCACTACATAATGAGTTTTATCTCGGTTAACTTTTTTAGTTGAAGTGTCTAACCCCGTTTGGAAAAAAATTCCTTGATCTATCAGAGTTTGACAAGTGCCAATGTTAGATATTAAAAGAAATAAATATTAAAAAAACAAATAAAGAAAGAAATAAAATATTAAAAATGTAATGTTTTCCGTATCAAAGCTCTAGATCAAGCTCTTCAATGCGTATTTCCTTGTTGCTGACATTCATTTTCTGGTTAACATTATTATTAGTCGACGCCCTTGAATGGACTGCTTTGGTTGAGTAACAAAAAGAACTATTTAACGTCGGAAGAGTTGCCAGAAAATTTATAGATGTTGCCGCCGCCGCCATCAAATTGTAAGAGGGATATGATGAAATGGAGAGGAGGGTAGGAGGTGAATCCATGGATCATGCATTCATGGGTGGAGAAGAAGTAAGAACCCTATTACTAAGGTTGTGTAATTGGTAGAGGAGGCACAAACTGCCATTGGTGACAAATGCTTGTGTGGGTGTTAAGAGAGTGGATGAAGAAGTCGTCGGTGGAAAAGATGGTAAGGTTGGGTTGTTGAATACACCGTTACCACCAACGGCAACAGGGTATGCTTGGTGAAGCCAAGCCCTGTCACGGCGGTGCACATTCATATGACCCCCGAGGGCTTGAGCAAATGGGGACGGGGCTTGAGACGGTAGGAACAAATTGAAACAAAATTATTTCTTTTAAATATCTGGCATGGACACATTTCAAATCGGGATTGGTCAGAGAATTTTTTTCAGACAGAGCTAGGCATTTGGACTAAAAAAATTAACCTAATTAAAGTTTAGGTATCTATTTGAGAAAAAAAAAAAGAGTCGATACCTATATAAAAAATAAGTATAGTTTAGAGGTTAAAACGTGAATAAAACCTTTTAAATATCAATAAAACAAACATTTACGAGTTTTTAATTTTAGTTGTGAAATTAAAGATTGTACCATCAAATATCAATGTTATCCGATTGAAAATAGTGCCGAATTAAAAGGGAAAATGCTTACGAATTAAACAGGGATAACTACAAGTCAACGGAATTTAATTTCGTTTGTTTGGTAGGATCCGTCGTTCGTTGCCATTTGTCCCCTGGGAAGGCCCATTTATATAAAGTCCATAGAATATTTATACCACATATCTTTGAGGAAACTATTAATTGCGCCTCTCATCCTCTGTACTTCAATCCTATTCACGTGTGCTTATCACCACTTCTACTTAGGAGTCTTAGGTATCTTTTATTCTCTTCAAATTCTCTGCCTCCTTTTGCAAATTAAAGATATGGACGGACGTCGCCGGAAGCAACCAAAGACTAGTGGCTGCTGCTCTGAAGGTAGGTTATTTTCTTTTGTTTTTTGTCGGAACAACAGCACCCATTTCCCTTGATTTTTGGGGTTCTTTTATGTCTTCTTAATTTATTGTTTTTGACTAGTCCATTTTCCATTTTTTTTTAAAACACTTGGGGTTGGTTAAGGTTAACTCTGTTTGGTCGTCTGAATGTTATGGCAGAGGTGAGCAGCATTGAGTGGGAATTCATAAACATGTCTGAACAAGAAGAGGATCTAATTTATAGAATGTACAAACTCGTTGGTGACAAGTAAGGAAATCTGAAATACATAGTTATCACTGGTTTCACAGAGTTGAAACATTTTGCTTCTTTACATATGCTCTTATGATCATAAACAGGACACGATTGCAAGCAACTTGCAATTTAAATGATTGAGCAATTAATCGTGGGCACTGGGTATTAGTTAAGAATGCTTTGTCTGGTCATGTATTTTTATTTATTTATTCCCAAACCAATAATGTCAGACAATTGTTATTGTCCTATTGGTGAATATAGGAAATATAACAGAGCAGTGGCTCCATTATTCCATGGCTGCTATTCAACGTGGAAAATAAGTTCACTCGGAAAGTACAATAATATTTGTAGTATTTGTTTTTTTACTGTTTTCTTACATGAAACCCACTGGATTCAGTGTAATCCTAATTAAAAAATGCATCTATTTTTGTTTTGAATGGTGTGGTGGTTGATTTTATTGTTCCGAATAATTAAACCTAATACTTAAATTATTTACATAGGTGGGCCTTAATTGCTGGTAGGATTCCAGGTCGAAAAGCTGAAGAGATAGAAAGGTTTTGGATCATGAGACATGGAGAAGGATTCGCCAACAGACGAAAAGAGCTCAACTGAAGCAACACATCCTAATTAAAGAAGAATAGTAAGGCTTGCATTTGCATATGCCTTTAGTGTAGTATGCTGTATGTCACCAGGTGGTTCTTGTATTTTTTATGGAAATTATGCTAGTAGTAGCTTTATTTTGGGTTTAATGCATTCAATCCTGCTTTCTCCATTTTATGGATTTAAATATCAATTTAAATTTATTTTTGATGCAATTAAATATATAATTTTATGCATTATCAATATGTAAAATGATTAACAAATAATTTGAAATGATGATGCATAAATTATACAAAATCAACAGTTATATATAGCAACTGTTGCAAATAAAATTGAGTAAGTAACTTAACAAAAGTCTCTAGATTAAACTCATAAATAAGATTTAAACTTAGAGACATCAAAGTTATCAAAACTTTTTTCATATCCTCTTTATATCATTCAACCAAAATCTTATATGTATAAATAAAAATGAAAATTGGACAAAAAAAGTAATAATAGAATGGCATATGCAATTTTTTTAAAAACATGAAGCTTTAGTATAATTGATTAAAGCAAAAGTTTTAGGCTTTCAAAAATTTAAGTTTATAGTTGTAATATATAAGTCTTGAATTTTACTGTATGCATATGTCATATACGAGTACAATTATTCAAATATATGTTTTGTATTTGTAAATGTATTTTATTTATATAAATGATAAAGCTTTAGAAAAAATCTATAAGCATGAAGATTGGAAAATCAGTCCCTTTCAATTATCATTTATTAACTTCTTTCCAGTTATGATTAATTAACTTGGAATTGCAAGGGTATTAAAGCGACAGGTGACTATGACACTCTATAATATAACATGATCAATGATTGAAAGGCACGTGATCTCTTGACCTTACCTCCCTTCATATTTCAGATTATGCGTACTTATTTAGAAAATTATTTAATTTTTATTTTTGCATTTTCATAAATTCTATTATATATAAAAAAAGAAAATTCAGTTATAATGATATAATAACAGAGGAGTATGGAAGAGGATCTGGTGGTGTCAATGGAAATTGATTTATCCAATTGAGACTGAGAGTTAGAGATTATAGAAAATGAGGGTGAAGGAAATATGGAGGTTGAATATTAAAGGCAAGTTGACAAAGTGAAAGGAAATATATCTTGAGAGTCGATCCTTTTTTAATTGTTTTTGAGAATATTTATAGACAAGGTCTTATGCAGGAGTGTGTTAAAGTGTTGATCCCACCATCAAATTATTATTGCGGGATGTGTGGGGCATGTCTTCGATGGGAGGGAAATGTCTATGAGGGGACATATTTTTTCACTCATTCTGATTCAATGATATAAAGTAGTTGAATTTACATAGAGTTTGGTGACCCAAAAACTTACGTTCTTAACAGAAGGCCGGGTGTAATTTGAAGAAGTGAAGGGTTACCTTCTTTGAATTGTTACCTTCTATTTGTCAAGGTGGTTAGAACGCGCCTCCTCTTAGCAACTTTTCAATTTGTAGCAGGTAAAGTGCATCTCTCGAAAGACCTTCCGATCTACCATATATCCCCATTCATTGGGAAGGTATAACAAATTTACATTAATTTTACATTGTGAATATAAAGATAAATAAAATTGAAATCCAAGTATTTGAACAACATTCTTTTCATGTAGCAATAATTTATAATTTCATTGGAAACAATTTAAAATGAGAAAGAGTGAATATATGATTTGGTATTTTAGTTTAGGTTTAATGTTTAATTTAGTATTTGACTGCTTTTTGTTATAATTTACTACTTGAGTTTGGCTTAATATTTAAATTGGCACCTAAAATTTTTCAATTTAATACTTGAGAGTCCTTTCGTTCCAATTAAGTACCTAGTTTGGTTTCAATGTTCAATTTGATATTTAAGTTTTTTTTCCTAATTCAATACATATATTCTTTTACTAGAGTACACATATCAAATATCAATTAGAGCACCAATGGCCTTTAATTTAGATACTAAATTGAACATTAAAATTAAACTCAAATATGAAATTGAAACAAAAAACTTTAAATATAAAATTCAACATTAACTTTAAACATAAAAATCAAATCATATATTAAGAAAACCCAAGTTAATTTGTTGTATACATATTCCTTTATTCCGACAATACAAAATCCTTAAATTCCATAATAAAATTTATTTTATGGTTTAAAATATATTAAAATGTTAAAAAAATAATAAATTAATAAAATTTGCATCATGATTCCTAGCACTTTTATCTGGCTTTCTTTTGAGGCTAAAAGTATCAGCCAACTAACCATCTCCCATACATTGACTGCCTCGTAAATTAGTGGCTAAAACCCTTCACGTCCACCTTGAATAATCAAATAATGTATTTGTTAATTATGAGATTATAAGAGCAATCCACCGGTCCAAAAGTCAAAGGCTCAAAGCTCAGAGCTGCTGGGCAAGGATCTGTCTTTATGTCCCCACTCCATAATTACGTAGCGGCCAGTTCAATACCCACTTAACCCTTTTGCCCATGGCTGGAACTCATCACTTCCTACAATCTGTCAAATTTCAGATATCAATCCACCTTTTGTATACAGCGCTGTGACTTTGTTTATGCTCTGTGTTTTTCTTTGTCGAGGAAAACAAGTAGAGTTTTTCTATATATGTTCATATAATGAGATAAAGACTAAAAGAAATCACAATCGAAAAAGATACTGATCAAAATAAAAAGGGATACAACTGAAGATTTTCTTTCCTATTGCTTTGTTACACGGTAAGTTAATGATGGAGAATAAGAATTTGGGTAACTAAATTTTGTCTCTCACGTACTCAGATATATATATATAGGCGGGTCCAATGATATGGATTGGGTATCTCTTAGGCAAGTGGACTGCACCTTTTACCAGAATCATTCTCAACCAACTCATGATGAAAAAGTCTTATTTTTATTGATTCTCTTACAGATCAATGGTGTCGAGCAACTGCTCCAGCAGATTTAACTTAGCTAAAAAATTTATCATTAATATTTGGCTTAAAGTATATTTCGCCCGTAAAGTATATAATTTTTTCCAATTTAATATCTAAATTTTTTTTAATCTAAACTAATACCTAAATTTATTTTTTTTACCTGAATCAATCATTTCCATCAAACACCACTAAAAAAATTTGTTTAAATGTTCCCACCCCATGATATAATGTCGTGGTTTTTCTACCCAAGGATGTATATTGTCGGATATCAATTGTTCTAAAAATTTTGGTTTGAAAACAGTTTTGTTGTACAATGAAAAATTAAAATTTTAAAAATTGATTCGATTTTTTATTTTTATGGTAATAAATCTTAGACCGAAACCATACTTGTGTTTTCAGATAAGCGGATCCTTGATATTTTTTGGGTTTCAACTAAACAATCTTTTTCGCTATTCTCATATCACAAACTGCTTCTAGTGTGGACTCAAACCAATTGAATCAAAATACAGAACTAGAAAAAAGTTTTATTTTCCTTTGTGGGGTGAAAATGAAAATTCTTTCTTCTTTAATAGAAACCGGTAGAATTGTTATTTTGGAAAACTATATTTAATAGATGAGATTAAATTCTCTCTATTTTCTTGGCAAAGTAACAATCTCTCAAAGTTGTGTTAATAGCTCTACCGATGTAATCTATTTATAGGAAGAGAAAGTAGAACCCTTGTTGAATTGTAGAAGTTTATTTCAACTAGAAAAACAACTTCCTACTTAGAGTAGGACTAGGGTGAACGATATCCCCTAGTATTCCTACTAGGGTTGTCGCCCCTTCATATTTCTTGAGGAGATTTTGGGTCTCTCTTACATCAGGTCAAATTACAAGTACTTTTTGGACTTTTACTCTTGTCAATTGAAGGATTCATGAAGTTTTTAGTGCTAATTGCTTGCATGTGAAGCTTAAATGTTTGTAAGACTAATTTGTAATATGAGATTTGGATAGTTTTGTTATTAAGGATTAAAATGTAAAATTTTGCAAATAGTGGGGTAAAAATGATATGCTATGTGCTGCTAGTAAATTAGCTAAGGAGGAATTCGAAATAGGTTTTGGAATCGATGCTCAAATTTAAAAGTTATGACATTTTTAGTTTAAGGACTAAATTGAATAAATATCAAATTATATAATACTTTGAAATTGGTTGTAAATTCAATTGGAAAATAATGATTTGCATTGTTATATTGATGTTTATAGCTAAAGACGACGCGAATGCATCAAAAGGGACGGGGAAGGCAAAATTCAGCGATGAGTAGTCCGAGTTTCTGTAAGTGTTTCTATGGATTAACACTTATGAAATTTCTGCATTTTAATGATATTGTCTTTTAGTTATTACTAAAACTGTTAGTGGTCAATGAAATGATTTGGAACCATTGGGATTGAATATCAATATCAGTACTAGAGTGAATAAATGTATAATTATGGAGTTAAATTATGTTTGTTAATTGTATGATAAATTATGTTTGTTAATTGTATGACTTGGGCAGAAGCATTTTGAGTATAGGAATCGAGAAATGAAGGTGTTTTGATTTTAGCAATACAATGAGAGACAAAGGTGATTGACATACCAGTGGATTCGACTTGATAAGCCATCGTCATTGGGCAACCTAGGGTGGCAAGTCATCATTGTCGGGCAATCCGGGATGGTAAGCTATTGTTACTTGGCAAGTCGGAATATCAATCATCATTGTCGGGCAATTCAGGAGGACATAAATAAATTAAGAAACCATCGTTGTTGAGCAGTTTGAGATGGTAAGCTATTGTTGCCGAGAAACCCTGGATGGTAGTCATTATTATCGAGCAATCTGGGATGACATTAAAAAGTTAACAAAGATGAGTTTATGAGTTCAGAGACTTTAGCAGAAGAAGAACGCAAAAATGATGTTCGTGAATATTGAAATAAAAAAGAAATGAATTAGTGATCAAATGCATACTGAAACCTAATGGTAGAGAATTTTACTATTAATGTAAATGCTTATAGATTGAATTGATTTCATTATACCATCTTAATGTATATAGATATATAGCATTGCTTACTTATTAGGAAGTTTGACTCTTTGTGTGTAGTTTAGGTCTGTAGCTACATTTTGAGTCTCACTTCAGCATCCTATCGAGGCCCTAGACTTCCTAAAGTTTGTATTCCATTTTGGTTATGTAAGTCAGCATGTACCTAGGGTTGTCACTTTGAATTTTAGGTGGTTGATGAATGTTGAAAGTATGTTTGAATGTTTTAGAGAATGATTAATGTCTAGTATTGTTGTTGTTAATAATGATAGGTTAAGTATTTGTGAGTTTTAAATAATGATGAAGGTATATATATACATATATATATATATGTGTGCTTTTGACAAGTTGTTAAGTTAACTATGACTTGAAATGGTAACCTTGAATGTATGGTATGCTTGTTTAAGATTTAATGTTTGATGATTATTTTTGTTGTGTATAAACTTGATATATGTAAATGTTTTGGTATCAATCTTGTAAGTTATTGTTGTTGGCAATATGATCAATTAGGTGATTGAAATTTCGGTACTTTGGTTTCATATAAGGAATGTGCATGGTCATTTTCTAACTTGGCATGAATGGTAGTACATTTTAGAACTGGTTCATATTGTGTTAAGGTACCTTGAGGCATATTGGTTAGAAATAGGATATGTTGTGTTTGGGCATGTTTTGTGCATTTTTGGACAGGTTTTAGGTATGGCTAAATACAAATTTATGACATAGTTGACGTGTTGAATTGATAGCTTGCAAAACAAGACACTTATTGGCACACACGGGCTAACACACGACTGTGTATCATATACGAGAAAGTGGCATAATTTAAGAGGTTCTAGGTTGACACAACTTCATTTATTACATAGGCTAACCACATGTCTATATGATACTATTCATATGGTTGTTAATTTAGCACACTATCTCAGTTTGTTACATGGTCCAAGAACACGGTCGTGTGACTTTAAGTCAAAATTTTCGCATCTAGGTCCACACGAATTTAGTTAATTATACGGCTATGTGACTCTCTTACATACGGTTTCAGCTTTTCACATGGTCTAGGCACATGGCCATGTGGTCCCTTTTTACTGAAATTTCCCAACTTTTTGTTAATTTCTTGACTGCTTGTAAACGTGTTATCATTTATAGTGTAAATATCGCATAAAAATATATAGAATTAAAACTGTAACAGCCTGATTTTGGGTCTAGTAGGAATAGTGAGTTTCGGGACCACAAATTCAACGCAGAAAAATTTATTTTTAATATATTTCTATGCTCTATAATTTTATGGAACGATTTTGCAAAAATTTCATTAAAATTTTTTTACGTTTGGGCACTCAATTTAGTCAACAGGACTAAATTGTAATAAGTGCAAAATGTGAGTTCTATAGGTTAAAGGTGTCTAATTGTTATGAATTTTTAAATTGGGAGTCCTTAAATGGTAATTAGACCATTGGTTAAGTTGATGGACAAAAATGGACATGGTTAGGTATGTTTCTAAAAATTTTCATTAAGGGCATTTTAGTATTTTGGCTATTAAATGAATTAAAAAGCCAAATTAAAAGCCAATTTTTACTCATCTTCTACCCCATGGCCGAATTTCTCAAGGGGAAACCATGGCTAGGGTTTTTCAAGCTTTCAACCTTGATTGTAAGTCCATTTTAGCCCCATTTTTTTATGATTTTTACATTCTTGAGATCCTCGTAACCTAATTTAGCTTTTCTAAGGACTAATTTGAAGTATTATCAAAGTTTAAAATTTTACCCATGTTAGATATTTGTGTATTTTGATGTTTAGTGGTAGAAAATGCATGTTTGGTGTTAGATAAATGACTTTTGCTAAGTGATTTTCAGTAAAAATGTCAAAAGGACCTATTTATACAAAGTTATAAAATGAGTAGTAAAAGTGTGATTAAATGGAAAATGTGGGCTTCTACAAGATTTTATAAGGTTCGGCTAGGCATGGGTATTGAAGAAATTATGTACATTTCATTTTACGAGTCGAGGGACTAAATTGTAAAAATGTGAAACTTTCGAGGTAAAAATGTTATTTTTCCATAATATGATTTTTGTGCTAAATTGAATAGTGTGATGATTAAATGGGTTAAATGTGATATTATAAATCAAGAAAAAAGAGAATTGGACCCAGAATGGGGGAAAAACAAAGTTTCGGATTAATAAATGTTAATAAATGTTAATAAATGTTATTAAATTGTGTATTATGTGCATTATATAATTGATTGAATTGTGGAACTTAACTTAAATTTTTGAAACAAGTAAAAACACAGGATCTGTCACAATCGTTTCTTAACGAAAGACGAATTGACGGTAAAGACCATGGTTGGACCATGGCAGGTTATGATTTTGTATAAGACCATAGCTAGGCTATGGCATCGATATATGATTTCGTGTAAGACCATATCTGGGATATGGCATCGATATGTGATATGTGATTACACGTAGGACCATATCTAGGATATGGCATTGTATTATACATATGTGATTCCGGGTGCTGGTCTTGTACGTCCTACCAGTGGCTTGGTATTCCGGCATATGTTGCGGATACTTGACAGCTTGTGTAAGCAGCACTATGTAGTTACGTCTAGACCAACAGCTTGTGTGAGCAGGCTCACGAATAGCTCGAGAACGAGCCTATATGTGTTGTGAGATATGAGATAGCTTTGGCTACATATGTGGCACTCATGTGCAAGATTCCGAGTATCCTTAGTGATTACGAATGACTTAGTGGGCAAAGTCACGATGAGATTGTCAGTACGACTAAATTAAGTTAAACAGGTATGTACCAAACCTATGTGAGAATCGAATGATGGTAAATTGGTGAGCTTATAGTGTATTATGTATATGAAGCGAGAAAGATTTGTGTATAAGATTGCTTCATGCCATAGTGTGTTTATTTGGCTATATTGAAATATGGATTAAATAAAGTTATGTAGATACTCGATTTTGCATATATAAATGTGGACAAAATGATAAAAATGTATTTGATTCATACAAATATAGAAATGAGTAAATTTGTGAACCTTTTGGTTGATTATGTACTTGGATTTATGATATAAAGGTGAAATTAAATGAGTTTACATATAGTAATGAAAATGCTTAATAAACGTTTATTTGATAAGTTGTGTTTATTTTTATACATGCTTACTAAACTTTATAGTTACTCTGTGGTATTTCTTCTATGCTTATAGGATTTTGAAGACTCGCTCGGGTTAGAAGTTGTCAGAGATCTCATCACACTATCCAGCTATCGTATCGGTATTTAAAAGCTTGTGAATTTGGTTCTATGGCATGTATAGGCTAGTTGGTTTATGAAGTGTATAAGTCTTTTTAGCTATTTAATGGCTAAATAGGTTTAATATGAATAGCCAATTATTTTGGTTCATAAATGATGTAAATGTTGGTGTGTATTTGGCTATTTAAGTTGGCTTATTTTGAGATTGTGGTATATGTAAGTGAAGTATATATATTATGCCTTGTGATTTGGTTTTATTTTGATAGGTGAATTATGGTAAATATTGAGTATAGTGGTTGTCATATTGAAATGACCTATAATGTGATAATTTATGGGTGTTTGGTTGCTTAAGTATACCGTGTTTTGTGTCTTTGAAATGGTGTAAGTGTATGTGAGAATAAGGGTGGCATAGGGCTTGGTAAATAGCCTTTGTTTTGTCCAAACAGGTAGACACACAGGGGTGTGTCTAAGCCATGTGTCACACACAGCTTACCCCATAGGCATGTGTTCCGGTCATGTGTCCCCTACACCTAAATTTTGAGAAACAGAATGCTCAGAATTGAGCACACGAGCAGAGACATGGGCGTGTGTCTCAGCATGTGGATGGCACGGCCTAGCACACGGGCGTGTGACTTGGCTGTGCGATCTCAATTTGGTCATGAGTTACAAGTCAGAGAGTTACACAGTGTAGGGACACGGGCATGTGTGACCACACGGCCTGCCCACACGGGCGTGTAACCCCTATTTAGTGGAAAAAATTTCTAAGTGTTGTAAAAATTTTCTACAGTTCTTTGTATAGTCCTAAATCACTTCCAATGTATGATATGGGCTACGTGGGCTCATATTAAGGACTTTATGATTAAATGAGAATGGTTTTAATTTGGACACAAATTTATGATCGAAATTGTATGTTCGTTCGTATGATAAGTCCGGTAATGCCTCGTACCTTGTTCCGGCGTCGAATACGGGTAAGAGGTGTTACAAAAACGGCAATGTCTGAAAGTATATGGGTCAAATTATAATATAATATTTGTGTTACAATGGAACACATGGTTTTAATTTGGACACAAATTTATGACCGAAATTGTATGTTCGTTCGTATGATAAGTCCGGTAATGCCTCGTACCTTGTTCCGGCGTCGAATACGGGAAAGAGGTGTTACAAAAACGGCAATGTCTGAAAGTATATGGGTCAAATTATAATATAATATTTGTGTTACAATGGAACACATGGAAGTCTTCTGAGGATCATACTAATGATCACTAAACTAACTATAAATACGAAAAAGGCAAGTGCACCTATCAAACAATAGTATAGCTATGGTGAGTAGCGAATATCGTATCCATAAGGACTAAAAGTACTAGTAATTACCATCTTCGTGTTATCTGGATGACAAACTGGGGTGATGTATTTGAATCTAAAATTATTAAACTAATTAATCTAAGAACACAACAGAGAATAAATCAAGGAAATAATCGAATAATAACCAACGAGATATACAATACCCAAGAAAGAATCCACCTAGACTTCACCTTTTATTATGAATCTAAATTAAACAAATTACTCACTTGTGCCTTGATCCATAGAAATCCCTAAATCATGTTAATATCTTTTTCGAGAGTAAGAACAACTGACTCTAGGTTGATTAATTGAAATCTCTTTCTAATTAAAACCCCTATCGTCACATTAACTCGATCTATGAATTCCCCTATTTGATTTGACTCCAATCCCATAAATTTATGTCATCCTATTTCTAGGATTGCATGCAACTCCATTCAATTATGCTAGATCTACTTTTAAATAGGGACTTTTGCTCCACTGAATTAAGCACATTAAACATGAATTAATATCCTAGAAATATTAAAACAAGAAATTAGCACACATAATTGAGAACAAAAATCAAGTATTTATCATGTAAATTAAAAATCAAATAATAAGATTCATCATAGGTTTCATCTTCCCTAGGTATCTAGGGAATTTAGTTCATAATCCTAAATAAAAACATCTCAAAGTCAGAATAACCACAAGACATACAGAAACTCAATAAAACTTTGAAATAAATTAAAGGGAGATCTTCAATCTTGACGGAGATCCTCTTCTGAGTTGGTTCCGATGGCATTCTTCGAGTGTTTTCTTCGATTTTCTCTGATTGCCCCCTAATTTTTTCTTTTAATTAGTATTTATAGACTTTAGAATGCTCAGAAAGCCTAAAAATTGGGTTTTTCCATATATTTGGGAAACAAGATGCGAAATCGACATAGGCTGGCACATGAGTGTGTGTCCAGCCCGTGTGGAAATGCCCAAGCTGTATTGATCTTAAAAACAACTCTATTTGTCTGATTTTAGCTTCTTTTTTTTGCTCATTTCACTCCCAAATGCTCTCCTAAGTATAAAAACATGAATTTAAAGGATTTAAAGCATCAAAATCACCAATTTGCATAATTAATTATCCAAAAATGTATTAAGAATAAGATTAAAATATGTTACTTTTATAGCTTATCAAATATCCCCACACTTAAGCGTTTGCTTATCCTCAAGCAAAATCCTCAAATCACATTAAAATTAATCTTTCTCAACTTATAATTCTCATCAATAATGTTTCGAAATAATTCAGAAATAATCATACATTGACAATTCAACTAAAACAGCACTAAGGATTCAAACAATCCAAGTTGAAAAATTTTAAAACATGAAAACATAGATATTTTCCCTTATCTAAGTAATTACCTTTAACTCAAAATCGATAAGAATTGACATCCTCACTAAAGATTCACTCAAATCACTCAAAGTGTTTAAGGTTCAAGAATAACCACTCAATAGTCAAACAAGAAATGTAATTACCATATGCTTGCATGAAAATTGATAAACCATAATATATGCATATTTTTATCCCACATTTGGCACATGTATGGATGAATTATCATTGAATTTGTGGAATTTGATGCTCCTAATCCTTTAAATTCATGTTTTATACTTAGGTGAGCATAGGAAAGTGAAAAGAATGAGAAACGGGCCAAAAACGAATAAAATGAGCCAGAGTGAGAAATCAACATGGCTTGGAGTTCCTCACACGGGTACACCACACGCCCGTGCCTATTTAGCAAACCTAAACACGGCCTGATGGGCGTGTCACATCGTGACGAGTTTTAATTTCACGCAAAAAAAAGGCACTTAGGGCTAAGAAAGGTATTCCAAAGTCTATATAAACACCCTAGGAGAGGACTAAACAAACACATAGAGTAAAAAGTAAGGAATTACTTGAAGAAAGCCGATTGATCCATCTTAGAAGCCGGAATCTCCTTCGAGACTAAAGATTTCCCTTTAATTTCTTTCAGGGGTTTTAGGGTTTCTTTATGTTTTGTTATTTTCTTTATTTTGAGATGTTCTTCTTTATAAACATGAACTAAATCCCTTAAATACCTGAGAGGGATGAAACCTAAGACGAATCTTGTTATTATTTTCTGAATTATATGATAAATACTTGGTTTGTTCATAATTGTGTTTTTAATCATTGTGTTAATATTCCAGGATATTAATTCAATTCAAATGTGCCTATTTAGTGGAGCAAACTTCCCTGCTTAAGAGTAGATCCAACACAATTAAGTGGAGTTGATCGCACTTCTAGACATAGGACGACGTAAATCTGCCGGATTAGAATCAAATCTAATAGGGGAATCCATAGATCGAGTTAATGCAATACTGGGGGTTTTAATTAGGAAGAAATTTCAATTAATCAACCTAGGGTTAGATGTTTTTAGTCTCGACGGAGATAATAACATAATTTAGGGATTTCTACGGATCAATCAAGTGAATAAATCGTCTAATTCAGACTTAAATAACAAGTGAAGTCTAGGTGGATTCTCCCTTGGTATTGTCTAAATCAATTAGTTTTCCCAAAAGTAATTTCCCCAATTTACTCTCTGTCATGCTTCTAGTTAATTAGTTTAATTTAATTAGTTAAAACAAATTCCCTTTACTTCTAGGCCAGATAATAGAAAGAAAGTTATTACTAGTACTTTTAGTTCCTGTGGGTTCGACATTCCGGTCTTGCTATAAGCTATACTACTGTCCAATAGGTGCGCTTGCCTTATTCGTGATAATAGTTAGTATCTAGGTACGATCATAAAATTTAAAACTTATCACGCACATCAAGTTTTTGGCGCTGTTGCCAGGGAGCTAAGATATTAGGAACACTCGATTTCTATTACTTTAGCTATTTTTACTTTTATTGCAATTTATTTTCTTTTTTTATTTTTTATTTACTAAATTTTTATTTATTTTTCTTTGATAGGTGCCTTTAGTTTATGACTAAAAGAAACCCGTCAGGACCATTATTGTTTGATAGCGATTTAGAAGCGATAGTTCGCAGAAACCGAAGAGAGATAAGGCGAAGCTTACAGTACATAGAACAAGGGGAAGAGGACGAAACTAAATTTACTGAAGAGATGGAAGCAAATCCAAACAATCCGCTACCTCCTGTGGTAGCCGCAGATCATGCGAATCAAAATCCTGCTCCTCGTACTATGTATGATTATGCTAAGCCTAATTTAGCTAGTACTGAATCTAGTATTGTTAGGCCTGCTATTGCTGCAAATAAATTTGAACTGAAACCTAACACTATTCAGATGATTCAATAGTTTGTTCAGTTTGATGGTTTGCAGGATGAGGATCCTAAAACACATTTAGCTAACTTTTTGGAATTCTGTGACACTTTTAAGATAAATGGCATTTCTGATGATGCCATTCGCCTTTGGTTGTTTCCCTTTTCTTTGAGGAATAAGGCTAAACAGTGGTTGAACTTTCTACCACGAGGGTCTATCACTACTTGGGAACAAATTACCGAAAAATTTTTACTTAAATATTTTTCGCCGACTAAAATGGCAGAGTTGAGGAATGATATCTATTCTTTTGTGCAGATGGATCTAGAGACACTCTACGATGCTTGGGAGAGATATAAGGAGTTATTGAGAAGGTGCCCTCACCATGGGCTACCTTTGTGGTTACAGGTTCAAACTTTTCATAATGGTTTGAATCCTTCAACAAGACAGATGATCGATGCAGCTGCCGGTGGAACCATAAATAATAAAACACCTGAGGAGGCTTATTAGTTTATTGAGGAGATGTCACTGAATAACTATCAGTGGCAAGTCATGAGAACAAAGCCCACAAAAGCTGCCAGTGTTTTTAATGTGGACGCAGTCATAATGCTGTCAAACCAGGTAGAACATCTTAATAAAAAGATTGATGGTTTAGTTGGTTCTACACAGGTACATCCAGTGATGAGGTGTGATTCAAATGGAGAAGGAATGTACAACACAGATTATTCATCCTACAATCCTAGCACAGAAAATGAGCAAGCCAACTATATGGGTAACAATTCAAGATCTTAAAATAACCCATATAGTAACACTTATAATGCAGGTTGGAGGAACCACCCCAATTTCTCATGGGGTGGTCAAGGAAATCAAAGGCCACCACCCTCTCTAGGCTTCCAACAACTTCCTTACCAGTAAGAGAAAGAGCTGAATCTTAAGGAGATGCTCACGAAATTTATCTCGGTGTCAGAAATCCATTTTCAAAATACTGAAACAGCACTTAAAAACCAACAAGCTTTGATTCAAGGACTTGAAAACCAATTTGGTTAACTTGCCAAGATGATATCTGGTAGACCACAAGGTAGTTTGCCAAGTAATACTGAACCCAATCCTAGGGAGCATGTTAAAGTAGTCGCACTAAGGAATGGGAAAACACTAGTTGAACCTGAAAAGAAGTATGTTCAAGAACATGACAAAGAGAAGGTTGAAGAGGCTGAACCCAAAGAGAATGTTCCACCAGTACTTAAAGAATACAAGCCACCCATCCCATATCCATAAAAGTTAAAGAAAGACCGCACGAATGCACAATTCTGTAAATTTCTTGAACTTTTTAAACAGTTACATATTAACTTACCTTTTGTTGAAGCTATTTCGTAGATGCCCATGTATGCAAAATTCTAGAAGGAACTTCTAACGAACAAAATGAAATTTGAAGAGCTATCCACAGTGGAACTCAATGAGGAATGTTCAGCTATCCTCCAAAACAAACTGCCAACCAAATTGAAAGATCCAAGAAGTTTTACTATTCCCTGTTTAATTGGTAGTTTAAATATTGAAAAGGCGTTAGCTGATTTAGGTGCAAGTATTAACTTAATGCCTTATAAAATGTTCAAGAGACTAGGTATTGGGGAACCAAAATCCACTAGGATGAGTATTCAACTAGCTGATAGATCTGTTAAATATCCTAGGGGTATCATTGAAGATGTTTTAGTTAAAGTGGATAAATTTATATTCCCTGTTGATTTTGTTGTGCTTGACATGGATGAGGATGTTGAGGTACCTTTAATCTTAGGACGCCCATTTTTAGCCACTACTAGAGCTGTTATTGATGTAGGGGATGGTAAACTTGTGCTTAGGGTAGGTGATGAAGAAATTGTGTTTAAAATATATGATGCCATGAGATTTTCTAGAGAACAAGACGATTCCTGTTATTTTATTGATTCTATTGGCCATTCTATTAAAGATTCATTTTAGGAAATCGCTCTTAAAGACACGTTGGAACTGTGTGTCACCCAAGGTGAGGAGGAGGACGAAGTCACCACTAAGGTGAGAAAGGAATTCAACTTAGAGATACAAGACAACAAAGAGGCTAAAAATTTGGCGGTAGATCATTTATCAAGACTTGAAAATCCACACCTTAAAGAACTCGACAAAACCGAAATAAACGACTCGTTTCCTGAAGAACAACTACTAGTCGTATCGAAATATGAGGTACCTTGGTTTGTTGATATTGCAAATTATTTAGCGGCTAACATAACCCTAAAAAGGTTGACGCATCAGTAAAAGAAGCGATTTTTTGCTGACGTGAAAAACTACTTCTGGGAAGATCCTTTCCTTTTTCGTATATGTGCAGATCAAGTGATTCGAAGATGCGTTACTAAGAAGCATACAAAATTCTAGAACGCTGCCATTCAGGACCAACTGGAGGACACTAAAGTGGGACTAGGACTGCTCACAAAATACTCTAATCAGGTTTTTATTGGCCTACGCTGTTTAAAGACGCTAACAGGTATGTTGCTTCTTGTGATAAATGTCAGAGACAAGGTAATATCTCTCAACGTAATGAAATGCCTCAAACATTTATACTCTCATGTGAAATATTTGATGTATAGGGTATTGATTTCATGGGCCCATTCCCTAATTCGTTTGGGAATAAATATATCTTAATAGCGGTCGATTATATGTCAAAATGAGTGGAAGCCCCAGCTTTACCTACTAATGGTGCTAGAATGGTGGTAAGATTTCTTAAAAAGCTTTTCTCTCGATTTGGAACACCTAGGGTAATTACCAGTGATAGGGGTACTCATTTTTGTAATACCCAGTTCGATAGAGTTCTAAAGAAATACGGAGTACACCACAAAACGACTACCCCTTACCATCCTCAAACTAGTGGACAAGTTGAAGTAGTAAATAGAGAATTGAAACGCATCTTAGAAAAACGGTAGAGTTTCAAATAGGAAAGATTGGTCGAGTAAAGTAGATGATGCTTTATGGGGCTATAGAACTGCATTCAAAACCCCCATAGGGACATCCCCTTATAGACTTGTTTATAGGAAAAGTTGTCGCCTACCATTTGAACTTAAACATAAAGCATTTTGGGTTGTTAAATTTCTAAATCTTGACTTTAAACTTGCAGGTGAGAAACATTTAATGTAGTTAAACGAGTTGGATAAATGGCGCTGTAATGCATATGAAAACTCACACTTATACAAGGAAGCCACAAAGCGATGCCATGACACTCGTTTAAAGCAACCTAAGCAATTTAAAGCTGGCGATCTTGTCTTGCTTTACAACTCGAGACTTAGATTATTCCATGGAAAGCTTAAATCAGGATGGTCAGGCCCATTCATAGTTCAAAGTGTTTTTCCCTACGGCATAGTTGAGGTAACACATCCAAACCACGGCACTTTCAAGGTAAACGGTCATCAACTTAAACATTATAAAGGTGAGGATTTTAGGAATGAAAGAGAGGAGCTTAGGCTCCACAAACCCTTGTAAAAGTGCACACATGGCAAGTCAAGCTTAGACGCTAAATAAACGCTTCTCGGGAGGCAACCCGAGCACTAACGTTGTTAATCTCTTTAATTTCAGTTTTTAACATCTACATCATTAGCTGAATCCTTGAATGTAGGTTTTTCAGAACCATACGGCCAGGCACACGGGCGTGCCTAAGGCCGTGGACACACCACGGGTGGAGACACGGCTGTGCGACATGGCTGTGTAAAAACAAAGAAAAACTTTTTCCCCAAGACACGGGTTTTGACAAATAGCCACAGCCGTGCGATATGGTCGTGGGCGAACCTGCTAATTAAATAAGGGCGTGCAACACGCCCGTGTCCCCAGGCCATGGTTAAAACTGAGAAATTAGCACGGGCGTGCGAGACGCCCGTGCCTAAGGCCCATGGTCAAACTTGTTAAACTAGCACGGGCATGTGACTTAATACACGGGCGTGGGAGAAGTGAACACAGTTGGACATGGTTGTGTGACACGGCCATGTGCACCAACACACCCACAACACATTGGCGTGGGCCAAGTCTCAAGTACGCCAAAATTCAAATCCACAAAACGCACGGGCTAAAACACGGGCGTGCGTCATGGCCGTGTGCCCCAATTTTTATTTATACCCACCCCCCAATTTTCACTGTTCATCTTCTTCTACCCTCAAAACCCTAGCACCCACACCTCCTTTCCGTCGTCGTTGCCTCTAGTTTTAGCCACCGCCCTCGTAACCTTCTCCTCTTACTCCTTTCTTCCCTTTCCTTCCACTCAAAACCCCCAAACTCCTTCTCCTCCCATTCCCCCTTCCCCTCTAGTTTCGGCCACCGCCCTTGTAACCTTCTCCTCTTACTCCTCTCTTCCCTTCCCTTCCACTCAAAACCCCTAAACTCTTTCTCCTCCCATTCTCCCCCTTCCCCAACCATAGTCAACACCACCACCACCTTACCCCTCCGGCGCCATCACACCTTCGACCACCGCACCATCGAAACATCGACCGCTATCAGTTTTCCCTTTCTCTCCCATTTTCTTTGATTTTTACTCTTATTTTTACTTTATTTTATTTTATTTATTTTATTTTATTTTTCTTATTATTCATTCTTTGTTTATCATTTACTTCTCATGCTCATTAAAATCTATTTCACATATCTTACATTTCTCTTTTACCGCTAGTACTAACTATGCCACAAGAAGTGAATGAATAATCATACTATTCCCATCAAATTCTTGTCTTTGAATCCTTTATGTTTGATTGCTTTTAGTCTCGTTAGCTTTATTAGGCTTTAGGATACTTCGAACATTTAACTAACTTTTTTACTTTAATTTTTAATTGAGTTTTGTTAGGATTTATTTATATATATTAGTTTTACTAGGTCTTATTGTGTTCGATGCCATTTTAGGACTTTTAAATTAACCATTGCTCTCTTTATTCACTAGGGTACTTTGTTTTTGGACTAAATTGTTTCGGAACGACTAAGTTGAAAAATGTTGACCCCATTTGCATAAAGTATGATACTCCTTCGAGCATTGTTGCTTATATATGGTTTGCACTCTTTCTCTCAGGTACACAATGACACTTCTACGAGGCAAATCAAAAACTGCCGTCCCCGCCTCAAAAAAGTGAAAGGGACCATGAGCTACATCCGCGAGTGCATTTTCCGAAGTGCGTCACCCTTTCCTATAGTTTCCACAAGAGACACAGGAGGAGCTTTTTTAGATTCTGCAAGCTAGACCCCTCGGCATGGGACGATACAATGATGGGCAACCCTCGAGCAGGTCCAACTCATGGATGCGATTCGGGCCCTATTGACGACTGAGTGGCGGGATCGATTCTTTAAGATCATCGAGCCAACATATCTCGAGCTCACCTTTGAGCTCTGTTCTACCTTCCACCTACAGACGATTATGTCCCAGTATGATGATCCCGACATAGTTTAGTTTCGTCTCGGTGACTTAGTTTGAAAACTTAGTGCATCTGAGTTCGGTTCGGTACAGCTCTGGGCCTCTATACTGAAGAATTCATGGAGGAAGAAGACTTATCCGAGCTCCATCGTCACATCCACTACTCTCCATCCAAATGTTGGAGGGTCGTGGTCCCTCATTCAGCTATCTACGATCCTAACCACTCCAAAGTGACAGCTCTCTCCCCATCATTGAGGTACCTCTACGCCATCCTTGTACATACATTGCCAGGTAGACAAGAGAGCACCGGCGTCTTCAACACCCACGACGCCTATTTTTTATAGAGTATGGTGCATGGGCACGTGTTCAACCTAGCTTATTTCATCGCCCTCGCTTTTCAACATTAGACAGAGCGACATAGGAAGGGGGTAATTTCTATGGGCCCATATGTGACGCTCCTTGTGAGATATTTTAGTCTCCTCAACACAGTGGCGAAATCATCCTCCCTCACTCTCATCGGTCAGATGTCACTACAGGGCATCTCGAGTATGCTACACATGAGGATGGTCGAGCGGCGACGTGGATACGATCCTCCTCCGTACCATCTAGCTCAATCTACCGAGTAAGAAGACCCAGAGGACATTCTGATGATGTCCCTCCACCTTAGGAAGAGCCACCATCCCAGCCACCGCCTATTCATTATCCAGTTCATGCGGTTGCTTCACTCTCTGACATATCTGAGTGCTTAACACGATTTGAGCAGCAATGCTTTTAGCGCTTTAATCACATTGACGCTACTCTCCATCAGATTTGTCAGCATCTTCACATTTCATCGCCGCCCCCACCTCGTGAACCATCTGGCGATGAGTACTTTTGAGTCCTTTTTATTTTTATTTGTTATTTTTTATTTGTTATTTTTACTTTTATTTTTAATTTTTCATTTCATTTTTATGTTTATTTCTCTTTAATATGATTTTTATCTCATTTTTAGGTTTCATAATCTTTATTAAACAATTTACATTTTTGGCAATTTCTTAACGAGTAACCATGCTACTTTATATTTACTAAAAAGTCATTGATGCTATCGCAGTTAGAAAGAGCCTAAAAGCTCAATAGTACTCTGAAATATCCAACTCTAATGGGAAAACTCAGCCACGACTGCCAGGTCCTACTCGACCATGACCATAGCCACCAAAACACCAAGTATAATATTCTTTTGGCGTAGCACTCGTAGACTAACAACTTCTACCACCACTGGAGTATCCTCCTCTAACCTCACATTTGCCCTAGCTATAGACACATCTCCGAATCAAGTTTCTACACTTCCAACTCAAGGATACCATCCAATATTCAGGAAGTTCCATTTCTCTCCCTCTCTTATGATTTTCTACTTATATTTGAATCCATCTTTGTACATTGAAGACAATGTACATCTTAAGTGTAGGGGGATATTAATTTCATTATCATAAAATCCCTTTTTGCATTGTTCTCAAATACCTAAATCTTGGCTTTTACTATTAGAATGAATTTGGATTGATTTATGATTTTTATTGATATTGATTAAAACATAGGGAATTATGCTTTGATTGTCTAAACTTTAAATCATTAGAGAATCAAGCATGGTAAGTTAATTTTTGAGAATTAAACTTTTTTCTAGGTTGTCTCCCCAAGTATAGGTATTATCTTGAAGTTTGAAATTAACAGGATTGACATCAAAAGCCATAATTTTTGTGAGATTTTGAGCCTTTAGAGCATGTCGATATTGATTTGTTATGAGTGTGTCAATATTGATTTGTTATTCTAGAACTTGCTTCGATTATGCATGTCGAGACCACACCATTGATTTGATATACCGAGATGATAAAGGCACTTAGGTTTAACCCACTTACTCCATAAAAGCTTATTTTCACAATTAACCATTAGTGAACCCCCTTGAGCTTGATAACCCATTTATTAATTTACCCACAATATTAACCAACCAGCCCATTATTGTTAAAATCCCCTTAATTAATTTGATCCCCATTTTTGCTGAGACTTGATTTGAATAAATTGCCTAGCTATTTTCTCTTATTCAGTTAGTAAAGTTTCATATTTGGTTTGTTCTTAAAAAAAAACATATGCAAAATTATTTCAGTTGTTAATTTATCATTCGACATATTATTACGAACCTATGTAATGCTTGAACTTGAACGATGATGTTCATGAGGAAAAGCTCAATTATAAGATTATTTATTTAGTAATTCAATTTTTTTAGTTAGGTAATTTTTCAATTCAATCTCAATTTTAACCTCTTCTTTCAGCTTGTAACCACACCCCCTAACCAAAGCCACGTTAAAACCCTCCAAAGACCTTTTGATTGATGTATCAATTCAATATACAGTGGTGGAGATTTGATTTTCATGCAAGCCTATGGTAATAACTTTTCATATTGACTCTCGAGTGCTTAAATTGTTGTCCTTAAACACCTTGAGAGATTTGAGTGAATCTTTAGTGAGGATGTTAACTCTGTGATATTTTGAATCAAAGGGTGATCACTTAGATAAGGGGAGATACCTATGTTTTCATGCTAAAATACTCAACTTGGATTGTTTGAAACTTTGATGTTCTTTTAGTTGAACTCTCAAGGTATGATCACTTATGGATTATTTTGAAACATTATTAATAGAAATTGTAAGTTGAGAAAAATGAATTTTAATTGTGAGTTGATGATTTTGCTTGAGGACAAGTAAATGCTTAAGTGTGGGGGTATTTGATAAACCATAATATATACATAATTTTATCCCACATTTGGCACATTTATGGATGAATTATCATTGAATTTGTGGAATTTGATGCTCCTAATCCTTTAAATTAATGTTTTATATTTAGGTGAGTATAGAAAAGTGAAAAGAATAAGAAACGGGCCAAAAACGGAGAAATTGGGCCAGAGTGAGAAATCAGCACAGCCTAGAGTTCCTCAGACGGGTACACCACATGCCCATGCCTATTTAGCAGACCTAAACACGGCACCCGAATCACACGGGCGTGCCACACGGGCGTGTCCCTGTCATGACGAGTTTTAATTTCACGCGAAAAAGGGCACTTAGGGGCTAAGAAAGGTATTCTAAAATCTATATAAACACCCTAGGAGAGGACTAAACAGACACATATAATAGAAAGTAAGGAATTACTCGAAGAAAGCTGATTGATCCATCTCAAAAGCCGGAATCTCCTTTGAGACTGAAGATTTCCCTTCAATTTCTTTTAGGTGTTTTCGGGTTTCTTTATGTTTTGTTATTTTCTTTATTTTGAGATGCTCTTCTTTATAAACGTGAACTAAATCCCTCAAATACCTGAGGTGGATGAAACCTAAGACAAATCTTGTTATTATTTTCTGAATTATATAATAAATACTTGGTTTGTTCTTAATTGTGTTTTTAATCATTGTGTTAATATTTTAGGATATTAATTCAATTCAAATGTGCTTATTCAGTGGAGCAAAAGTCCCTGCTTAAGAGTAGATCCAACACAATTAAGCGGAGTTGATCGCACTCCTAGACATAGGACGACGTAAATCTGCCGGATTAGAGTCAAATCTAATAGGGGAATCCATAGATCGAGTTAATGCAACACTGGGGGTTTTAATTAGGAAGAAATTTCAATTAATCAACCTAGAGTTAGATGTTTTTAGTCTCGACGGAGATAATAACATAATTTAGGGATTTCTACGGATCAAGTCAAGTGAATAAATCATCTAATTCAGACTTAAATAACAAGTGAAGTCTAGGTGGATTCTCCCTTGGGTATTGTCTAAATCAATCAGTTTTCCCAAAAGTAATTTCCCCAAAAGTAATTTCCCCAATTTACTCTCTGTCATGCTTCTAGGTAACTAGTTTAATTTAATTAGTTAAAACAAATTCCCTTTACTTCTAGGCTACATAATAGAAAGAAAGTTATTACTAGTACTTTTAGCTCCTGTGGGTTTGACATTCCAGTCTTGCCATAAGCTATACTACTGCCCAATAGGTGCACTTGTCTTATTCGTGATAATAGTTAGTGTCTAGGTACAATCATAAAATTTAAAACTTATCACTCACATCAAAAATCAAATCTCCACCACTATAAAATAATATGATACACAAATCAAAAGGTCTTTAAGAGGTTGTAATGGGGCTTAGGTTAAGGGTGTGGAGAAAGGCTAGAAAATTTGGTTATAATTGAGATCGAATTAATAAATTACCCAACTAGAAAAAATAAAAAAATGTTAAATTAAAAACAAGCATAAATCAAGAATTATTCAAGAATAAAAACAATTTTATTCTCAAATTTTGAATATAACTATTCAAGCTCAGTCAACATAGCACTAAATAATAATCAATATATATTTTTGATTTTCTCTTTTTTTTTATCTAGAATAATTAGAAATAATTCAATAAATCAAATAGAAGAGCATAGTTAAGCAACTAACCAAATAAAATCTCGACAAAAAATGGAGTCAATAAAACGGGAAAAAGTCTCAACAAAAAAATGAGTTATGGGTTGACATTAATGGGAAAATCAAGAATAAAAAATCAGGCTGACACACTCATAACCAATAATAAAATGAGTAAGAAAAATGTATGCTCTAAAGGCTCAAAATCTCACAAAAAATCATGGTTTTTGATGTCAAACTTGCAAATTTAAAACTTTAAGATAATACCTCAACTCAGGGAAACAACCTAAAATTTTTAATTCTAAAAATAAACTTATCATGCTTGATTCTCTAATGACTTAAAGCTGAAATCAACCAATTCACAAATATCTAAAAATTAATCCAAAATACATCAACGAAAATCCCAATTTGACAAAAATTCATTCTACTGGAAATATGAGAAAATTACCTAAATATGAGAAATAATTTAAGGATTTTCTAATAGTCATATAAATAACCACCCCACACTTAATATGTACATTGTCCTCAATGTATAAACAGGTATAAGCATAGTATAAGCGGAATATCATAAGAGAGGGAGAAAACCGAAACTACCTTGAATATTGGATGAAATTGCCAAAGTGGTGAAAAGCAGAATTGTAGGCAAATCTAATGTAGTGCTTGATTTCGAGTGAACTAATAAGAAAATAAAAAAAAATAGTGAAGGAGATTAAAAGGTTACTAACTCGATTAGAAACAACCATAAAAATAAAAATATAGTTCAAAAGATAAGGAATGAAAGAAGTCTAAAAAAATAAAAAGAACTAAAAATAAACATAAACATAAACATAAACATAAAATAAAAATAAAAATAAAAATAAAAATAAAAATAAAAATAAAAATAAATAAACTTAATGGTCCTCATCGTTAGAGGCGTCGATGTCGTGAGTCGTCGACACTGAAGAGGAGATATAGAGATGCTGACAGATCTGCTACAAAGTTGCATCAACACTGTCGAACCTCTAAAAGTAATGCTACTCGAAGCAAGTGAACCGCTCGGAGAGGTCCTCTAAAGTAGCAGCAGAAAAAGCAGGACGGTGACACGAAGGTGGAGGATGAGGTGGATCCTCGTGATGGAAGGGGACATCATCAGTGAATTCCTCGTGGTCATCTTGAGGGTCAAAAAGAGATAATCGGTACTGAGGAGGACCCACTCCACGAAGTCACTCGATCATCCTCATATGGGTCATGCTCGAATTTTCTTGCGGGGACATCTAGCCAACTAGTGTAAGCGAAGAGGACTCCTCCGGTATGTCGAGGAGACAAAAGTGTCAAGCAAGTTGAGTCACATAAGGGCTTAAATATATAAGACCCTTCCTGTTGTGGTCTGTCTAATAGCGAAAGATGAGAGCAATAAAGTAGGCTAAATAAAAAAATATGCCCTATGAGCATGCCCCATAGAAAATATGCATCGGTGGTACCGATGACTCCAGTGCTCTCTCTCCTATCAGTCAATGTGTGAGCCAAGAGGGCATGAATGTATCGTAAGGCAGGAGGAAGAGAAGTCACCTTTGAACGACTCGTGTCATACGGTAGTGTACCCGCCATGAGGTCTACCAACAAAGAGATGGCGAGTAGTGGATATGTTGATGTAAGCAGCGGAAGTTCTCAGCACTCACGAACTCTCCAGTGTATAGTCCCAAAGCAGCACCAAACTCAATGAAACTCATATGTCGCGCTATACCACCAAGTCTAAAAGTGATAGTGCTCGGCTCGTCATGGGCCATCAGCACCTGCTGAAGGATAAATGTGGAACAGAACTCCAAAGTCAGCTCTACGTATGTGGGCTCGACGATAGAGAAAAAAGGTTCCACAGGGCTACAGCAATGATGGCACAGACATGATCAGCTACTTGGACTTACTCCAAAGTAGCCCAATCAATACATCAGCCTAAGCCGAGTGGCCTCAGTCGAAGAAGCTGATATAAGTTCTCTTAGGGGCCTTGAGAAAAGTGGAGGTACAGATGGCGGGCCTTGGTAGAAGCACTCAAGGAAGAGGTCGCGCAAGGGGTCTTTCGCTTTTTTGAAATGGGAACGGTGACTTTAGATTTATTGCGAGTGTTTGTCATGGTGTGCTTGAAAAAAAGATAATCCAATATCAGAAAAAACAAATTCTCATCACTAAATAAACAAACACAGAGGCCGAGAAACAGTCGTGGAAATTAAAATATGACACTAAGAATCATCCTATGACAAGCATCAAAATGCAAACAACCGAAAATAGAAAATTGACTCCTAAAACAATATTTACCAATATCAATCATGCAAAAATAATAATGAAGAAAATAACAATAAGAAACAAAATGGAATACTAAAAGCGACTGTAGATACTCAATTTTGCCCGGGGCCCGTTGGAAGCCCATGTATAATTCAAGATAGAAAAATAAACAAAATAAATAAAATGTCCATGTTTAAGACAGTCCTTTTACAAACCAAAAAGTCCAAATAATTAAATCTATACCCTTTTACATTAGTAGCCCACTATTCTGACCCAAAAGTAATACCCAATTAGCCTATTTTACCCGTGACTCAGCTAACCACAACCCGAACTCAACCCAATACCAACCCCAAGCCCGTAAGGCCCAATTTGCTAAACTATTCGGAAACCCTAGGGTGTTTGTAACCTTAAGGCGCCGCAAGCAGGATCCCTCACTGGCTCCATCAATGTGCCGCAGTCTTCATTCGGCCTCTATCAGCGCCTCCAAACATGGGCCACATATCGCGCCACCATCGCCACGACCTTCACGCCACCATCATCGCCGAAGGCTTCGCTTACCTGCAAAAAAAGAAAAGGAAACCAACAACAAACATGGAAGGAAATCGGACATACCAAATAGAACTAGAAACAGTGGCTATAAAAGCCCTTTTTGTAAACTGTAAAAGGACTACAGGAACTAAAGGAATGTACAAAAAATATATATAAAAACAGTTTCGTTTACAAAGAAAGGTGATTATTTTTCATTTTCTTTCCTTTTTTATTTTGTTTTATTTCTTGTTCGAGGTATACGAATAAATAGAAGTTATTAAATACTTATCTTGCGCAAAGAAAAGACGAAAGAAATTACCTGCAGCCATCGCGTACGGTGGCTCTGATGATGGCGCGTGAGGCGCGTACGGAGGGCGCCCATCAGGGCCGATGACCGGATTTCATGCCAAAAGGGAGAGCACCAAAGGGTTTCTGAATGTTTTTTAAAAAAACCTAACTTAAAATTAGCTTTTTTTTGCTTAAACATGATTTATATAGTGTTATTAAAACAACACTGTTTTAGCTTAATTCAATAAGCCTAAAACGACACTGTTTCACAAGGCGACCCGTGCGGTGACCCGACCCAAGGGAAGGATCCGCGTGTTTCTATTAATGGGCTAATTGCCTGACAGATCCTTCCGCATTTTTAGTTTCTTTAATTCTGTTTAATTTAAATTTTATTTTATTTTAATTTAGCCTTAACCTTTTGTTTTCATTTTAATTTGATCCTATAATCTCTTTAAAGCTAATTCTGGAAACGGCACCCTTTTGGGAATAGGGAATATTTTCCCAATGAATCCCTCAACTTTTAACGCGCGTTCCAGAAGGCCCAAAATTCATGTTTTATTTCTAAATTAACCCTAAAAGTTTTAGTTCGTTTTAATTTTAACCATTTTTTTATATAACATATTTATTTTTTTATTATTTTACTATAAAAATTATCTACTATATATATTATTTTATTATTTTCATTTATATAAATATTTTTATCACTTATTATTACATATTATTTATTTTATATACTTTAAAATGTATTATATAAAATTGTTTTTATTTTTATTTATGTTAAATTAATTTATTTTATCTATTATGTTTTAATAGATTATTTGTTTTATTCTCAAATGTATAAAATTATTTTTGTTATTGTCATATTATTATTTTTATATATTTTATATTAAGATATATATATTATTTTTAAAATTTGATTATTCATTTTATTTTGAATTATTATTATTTAATATAATATATTTTTAAAATTTTAGTTATTATTTAAAATTATATATTATTTTTGTATATTATTATTATTATTATTTTGTATATTATATTATATTCTAAAATATTTTATTATGAAAATAAAATTTGGTTTCTTATTATTATATTATTTTATACTTTATTATATTATATTATTTCATATTAATATTTATATTTTTATTATATATCATTATGTATAATTCTTTTTTAAAAATTTATAAATTTTGGTTAAATGTTGTGTTTTTGTATAAATGTTATTGTTTAGAGATTTAAATTTCATTTATTATTTATTATACTACATTATACTTTATATTATATATTTTATTATATGTATATATTTATATTTTATATTATTTTGTATAATTTGTAAATTTGTAAATTATTTTTTATATTTTTACATATTAAATATCTAATTTGTATGTTATAAAAATCCTTATAAAGTTTTGCTCCTATTATATATTATTAATTTTTTTTCTTAAAATAGATATGTATATTGATTATATTATATAATAATCTTTTATTAATTGATCTTTTTTAAAATACTTTATGTTTATCTTTTCAACTTTTATTTTTTTTAAATTTGATGATTATTTTTGGTATACACTTTTTATTCATTTTATTCTCTTTATGCTATTTATTGTTCATATATATTTGCATGAAATTGATTATTTATGTTGTTATTTCCATATCGTATGTTGCATGAAATGTTGTTATCCTATATTCGTATTAAAGTGTGTGTTATAATCGTTTAAATTTTTGTTATCTCTTAATATACTGTCTTAATTGCATCATATTAAAATAAAATAAATGTAAAAATGTTTTAAAACAAAGGCAATGTGTTTCGTATTTAGGCATTTGGGAAATAGTGCCCTAACATGCTGGGTTGCGATTTCCCATTTGTTTAAATGCCTAAAATATCCTTCTAAATGATTTTACAAATTATGAGATGATTTTAGTCACAAAAGTTTTAGAATATCATATCCTATCATGCTGGATGTGACATTTGTATTTCTTTTGAACAAAGGAATCTCGGTTTAAAACTCGAACCATTCTAATTCCAAAAGGGATCATATTTTCAAATATTTTCAAATTTTAGCATTAAAGACAGAAAGTTATTCAATTTGGTACCAATTTTGGGCGTTACGAGGGTGCTAACCCTTCCTTGTACGTAACCGACTCCCGAACCCATTTTATTGATTTTGTAGACCAAAACAAATGATTTCAAACAAAATGGTTTGAAAGTGGTTCAATCACATTTAAACTGATTGGTGGCGACTCCCATTTTCGTTTTTTAAGTCGAACCCCGTTTTTCAAAACCCCTTAAAAAAATGGTTTCGACAGCTTGGCTACTCCGCTGGGGATCAATAAGAGAGTGAAGCCAAAAATTGATAACTTTCTGTCTTAATGCTAAAAATTTAAAAGGATTTAAAAATAAAGATCTCTTTTTCATGTGTTTGCTGCATATGTCTGTTATTTTATCCGCACACATGGCCTTTGCATGAACGTTGGTCACACCTTTAAGTGGGAGTAAGAAACTAAGCTTTCTTGAGGTTTTCACCTCCGCATGAGTTAGTGGATTGCTTCCGGGAGACATCTGTAGCTATAAGCTTCGTGAGATTTTCATCTCCGCATGGTCGTAGGGAAATGAATCCCCCTAAACTGAACTTGGTCCATATGAGCCTATAATAGGTGAGGATCGAGGAATTTGCTGGTTTGGGTACCCTGGCTTTAGAACCGAACTTCATGTAGTGAGTTTTAAGGGCTTGCCTTAGGTAGTAGGGTGATAACTTTTAGTACCTACCCTTTTTAGGTATTTGTTTATTATATATATATATATATATTATATATGGCACTGACCAATTCTTCTTATTTTTGGTTGTCATTGCATATCATTCATCATTAAAAGGTATCGATTCAAGGTTCGATTTCTGAGTTAGAAAGTTTTATAATGGGGGACGAATATCTTAATAAAGTGGGGGGCAACTCTTTCGTCTGTGCATGGTCAGAGAAAACCCAGTTAGAGAAAAGGGATAATAACACCGAAGGATACACATCAGAGTAGTGAGGCTTTGCTTGGGCTAGTTCGACATAGTTTGAGTGGAAGTAGTTGAAAGACGTTTAGGCTCAATAGGATAATGATGTCAAGTAGTTGTTCAGCTATGAAGACTTACAATATTTTCTTGATGGGAAGATAAATGGACAATTCAAGGTGAGCATGATGGACACTTCTACCATTACAACATTTCTCTGAAGATGGTCGCCCTATGGATGGTACATGATTGACGAAATGCATGAGACCTGCAAAAATAAGTGGGATGGAAAATTTTGCCTATGATGGTAAAAAGGTTATTTACTATAGGACCGTTACCAAACGACAAGCTTGAGTTTACTAGGATGTTGCAGAAACAATGGAAGTACAAGATTTGGACAAATGGGCGTGAACGAAGAGGTTAAAGAAGACCGTATCATTTAAAAACCTTTAAAGTGGAGATTAGCTATGCTGCGAAGGTGCAATTCAAATGCTCTGCCGGGGGCAAAAATCTGAAGACTCTCAAGAAGCGCTGAGGATGTTGGATATCATGCTGGGAAGCAGGAGTGCTTATCTATTCGCCAATCTTTCTTTCAAGATAATTATAGACATTAGAGAAGGTGTCCTTGATTGTAGAAGCCATAGTTCAGATTTAAGAGGTTGCTGATCATCTGTAAGAATTGGAAGTGCAAGCTAATGTATTAAGTGTAAAATATGAATTAGAGGTTGAGAGTTAGCTTTAGATAGGGTTAAAGCTCTGGGCCTACGGGCGAAAGCGTAATTGTAATCCGTTTTATGAAAAGATTTTTGTTCCTTAAATAACGTTTTCTAAAATGAAATTGAATCAGAATCGATATCCTTTTGCATTCATGCATCTGCATCTCATAGCATTTCATTGCATCATATGCATTCGAGGTTATAGAAAGACCCTAATTAGTTAAAATTACCACAGAGAGAGTAAAGAGAAGATCTGGAATCTACACATCCTTACGGTACCCGCGCAAAATCCAGAAATATGGATCAAAGGTTTGAATAGCTACAGAAGGACATGCAAGAACAGTTGCAAGAATAGATGACAAAAATGCAAAACGATATGAGAGAACAGATGTTGGAATCTCAGAGGAATATGATGGCTGAGATGGCGCAACTGTTAAGGGCTACTGATAAGGGAAAGGCTCCTATGGCCATTACTGCTGAAGTTAATGAAGATTATCCCCCAGGTTTCACTCCACCTTATGTGCAAGCACAAACTGAGGTACCCCCTACCAGGCCATCTGTTACCATAAGGCCTCAACAGGGGTCGACCAATGCTGGGATCCAAATTGGTTCAGGATTTAATTTGGGTGACAATTCTGCTAATCCGGTCAATGTTTCGGATTTGGATGTGATTGAAAAAGAAGACACGAGAGCAGAAGTTACCAAGCAATTGGAGGAACGTTGCAAATGGTTGGAAGAGAAATTTAGGGCACTAGAAAATACTGATGGACACCATGGAATTGATGCCAAAGATTTAAGTGTGGTCCCAGACTTAGTGATGCCACACAAATTTAAAATGCCTGAGTTTGAGAAGTATAATGGGACTACCTGTCCAGAGGCCCATATTACGATGTTTTGTAGGAGGATGACTGGATATGTGAACAATGATCAACTGTTGATCCATTGTTTCCAAGATAGTTTGGTTGGAGCAGCAGCCAAGTGGTATAATCAGCTTAGCCGGGCCAGAATAAGTTCATGGAGGGATCTCGCACAGGCCTTTATGCAACAGTATAATCATGTGACTGATATGACTTTAGATAGGATCACGCTGCAGAACATGGAGAAGAAGCCTAATGAGAATTTTAGGCAATATGCCCAAAGATGGAGGGAGGTGGCCATGCAAGTTCAACCACCGCTTTTGGAAAAAGAGACCACTATGTTGTTCATCAACACTTTAAAGGCTCCATTCATCACTCATATGATTGGAAGCACTACCAAAAGTTTTACTGATATTGTTATGGCCGGAGAAATGATTGAGAATGCGATAAGAGGTGGCAAAATAGAGGGAGAGGCTGTCAAGAGATCGGCCCTGAGAAGAAAAGATAACGAGGTGAACAACGCGAGTAGTTATAGCTCAAAGGCAATTATAGTTGGACAGCCCAAAATAGTGGCGGTTGGGCAACAAAGTACCCAAAAGCAAGAATCTAGCACAAGGTAGTTTACGCCCATCCCTGTGACGTACCGTGAGCTTTATCAAAACTTATACGATGCGCGTGCCATAGCTCCTTTCCACGTGAAGCCTATAGAGCCTCCATATCCCAAGTGGTATGATGCAAATGCCAAATGCGAATATCATGCGGGAATATCAGGGCACTCGATAGAAAATTGCACCGGTTTCAAAAAGGCGGTGGAAAGGCTTATTAAAGCAGGGGTTGTAAAATTTGACAGTACTCCTAGTACAGATAATCCATTGCCCAATCATGGTGACCAAGGGGTAAACGCGATTGGAGAAGTCGATGCAATAAGGATTAAAGGAAATATTGCTGAGATAAGGATGCCGATGAAGGAGATTTGGAAGGAATTGTTGAAAAGAGGAATGGTGATTTCCAAAGAAGGAAGGGAAGGAACAAGGAACTACTGTGAGTTCCATGGAGAAGAGGGTCATGAGATCCAGGATTGTGTCGAGTTCAAGGCCTTGGTGCAAGGCTTTATAAACAACAAGGAGCTACAAATTTTTAAGGGTAGCTTTTATGAGAGACAAATGTGTATGATGGAGAAGTTCCATACACGAGGAAGGGACTGAATGAAGAAGCTCATGAGACATTAGACCTTATAAACTTGGAAATATTTTGGGCAATTGGTCTGTGGAAGAACTTCTTGCATTTTTTAGAAATTAGGCAGAATAATGTTTAGAACGCTTTTGTTGCTCAGAGCCTAGGAGTAATAAGATTACATTTGTGAAGTAGGCTCATGTTCATCCATCCTTATTTTAATAAAATATATCTTTTATGATCAATTCAAGCCAATATTTCTTCATTCTTTATTCTTTGATGTTCTAATTTTTATTAAATTTCTTCATTCATACGTGTAAATAGTCATTCTTGAATTCATTCCTTGTATATTCCTTTATGACTATAGTAGATCCCTAGATATCAATGACAGGGGCAACAATATTACAGATTCAGATTTCTTTCTGAGCGCGACATGTGTTTAAAGGAATCTCAGTACTTTGAAGGTGACAGGATTTGTAACTTTGTTCCTGAATTATTGAAATGGTGGTGGAAAACATAGCCTTAGAGAAATGGAAGGTTGTGAAACAAACATGCATAGCCAAGGGGTCAAGACAAGACTACGAGACCTCGTGGAGGCTATTTTAAAAACGTGGTCAAGGTAAAAGAAGCTTGGAATGTTAAGAAGAATGCATGATGACCAGGAAAAGCATAAGGTTTGGACACTGTTGGACCATCTTAAAAATGGATCATGTCAGATATGCTATAAATGCCGAATTCAAGAAATCAAGACTTATGGGGCATGGGCCGTGTTTGTTAAAAGTTTCGAGCTAACAATGGATCATCTTTGTGGCCGTTGACTGCTCCATTAAGAGGGAGAGAGTAGCTTCATAAGCCAATATTACAGAGTCAATAGTCATCGATTCAAAAAAAAAAGAAAAAGAAAAGATCATTTTCAACTGCACAATGTCAAAAATTCGCAGTTTGTTCAAATAAGGTGCTATATCACAATACATCAAAGGTGGCCAAAAAGACAAATCAATAAAGAAATATAGAAGATGACCAAGACTTTGTAAAAATTGGCATAAAAAGCTACTACTTGCTTCTATGTTGGAGCAAACACCTTCAATTCAAGTTGTTCCAAAGGTTCTAACCATCATCCTTGGTATAGATGTGGCTCTCCTGAGCAGCCTGGTATTCCATTAACTGCGGCGTTGGCAATGGCTTTTGATTTCCAGCTATAGGGCATTAGTCTGTACACAGTCTCCAAAGCTTGAAATGATAGATTCTCTTTTCAAAACAGTTTCTGACAAAGTGGATAAGTAGAAGTTCAGGGAAGAGGAAGCCTGATCAGATAATTATTTTCAGGGATGGGGTTAGTGAGTCTCAGTTCAATCAAGTTCTGAACAAAGAGCTTGATCAAGTTATTAAGGCTTGCAAGTTCCTTGATGAGGATTGGAACCCTAAGTTTGTGGTTATTATTGCACAAAAGAACCATCATACCAAGTTTTTCCAGCAAGGATCTTCCGACGATGTGCTACTTGGTACTGTCATTGACAACAAAGTATGCAATCTGAAGAATAATGATTTTTACCTTTGTGCTCATGCTGGACCACAAGACCGACCCACTATCATGTTCTCTTAGACCAGGTTGGGCTTTCAGTTGATGATCTACATGAACTTGTTCATTTTCTATCCTATGTATATCAAAGAAGCACCATAGCCGTATCTATTGTGGCCCCAATTTGCTATGCTCATTTGGCCGCCTTACAACTAGGGCAATTTACGAAGTTTGTGGATGCTTTAGGGACGTCATTGAGCTATGTGTTTGTCAAACGATAGTCAGAACTGCTTTTGGGGCAATCCTTTTCTCATGGGTTTATGAATTGAGATATTTTCCTCCAAGCTTTAATGGAGTCGAGAATCGAATACCTCTAGGGAGCTTGAAAGTATTCATCCTAATGGATGACACAGATGAAGACGGTTTGTCCACAAGATTTACTCGTGGAAGCCAAGGTGAAAACCCGCAAAGGGCGCTTTGAGTCTTCTATTCTCAAAAAAAAAAAAAAGAAAAGAAAAGAAAAGAAAAGAAAATAAAAGAAAAAGAAAAATGGAGAGGCCAAGGTGAAAACCCGCAAAGGCCGCCTTGAGACCAAAGGGGTTTTGAGTTGAAAACCTGAAAGGGCGGCTCAAATTTTGAAAGGCATGCAGCGACTTTGGTATACCTGATTCAACAAGAAGCGAAGTATGTTACGTGTTGGGGCATCAACAAAGTACTTTGGATCTTCTGAACACATGTTAAACCCAAAGCAGTTTTCATAGAGCCTGTATATGGAAGCCCAAGCTGCGATATTTAAGGCATCTGACTTTTGTCATGTTTACCATCTTTAGATTCTCTTTCAAAGATACATCCTTAAATTAACTGCCTTTGTTTTTTTTTTTTTGACAAAACTTTCAAACTCTGATTTTCCTCAAGATTAATTTATTTATCCTCCATTATTCATAAAGTGTGTTGCATTGGAATAATGATTGATGAACTAAAATATTTTCACAAACGAAGTTTTGCAATTATTCTGGAAATCTTTAGATAATGCAAGAAACTGAAACAGGACATTTGTTTAGAAGAATTCCTGTGTATAAGGGTCGAAAGTTCTCAAGAAAATTTCTTCTTCAGTCCAAATGGTGATTGGACAATTCAAACGATTCGATCCTAGGAAAGGATCCCTTTTTCACAAACATCTCCAGTGGGTCATGACATTTGGGAAAATGGTACAATTGACCGAATTAAAGGAGAAAATTTGAAGCATATGAACAGAGTGTGATGAATGAATGAGAGATAATACCTAAAATAAAAGTCATTCTCATAACATTCTGCATCATAATATGTTTAATTAGGAAGCATTTGACTCATTTCGATCATGGCATCTTAATTACTTGGCATTAGCATAAATTTCAGGAAATCAAATTCTACATATAGATTCCCTAGTGGACAATGTAGCAAAATTTGAAACTACAGTAGATCTTATCTCTCTGTAATGGACGGGGAGCAGATCCAAGATGACAGATCTTATCTCTCTGTAATAGACAGGGAGCAGATCTAAGATGGCAGATCTTATCTCTCTGTAATGGATGGGGAGCAGATCCAAGATGACTGATCTTATTTCTCTGTATTCGATAGGGAACAGATCAAAGATAGCAGATCTTATCTCTCTGTAATAGACGGGGAGCAGATCCAAGATAACCGATCTTATTTCTTTGTATTCGACAAGGAACAGATCAAAGATAGCAGATCTTATCTCTCTATAATGGACGGGGTAGATCCAAGATGACCGATCTTATTTCTCTGTATTTGACAGGGAACAGATCAAAGATAGCAGATCTTATCTCTCTATAATAGACGGGGAGCAGATCCAAGATGACAGATCTTATCTCTCTGTAATGGACAGGGAGCAGATCCAAGATCACCGATCTTATTTCTCTATATTCGACAAGGAACAGATCAAAAATAGCAGATCTTATTTCTCTATATTTGATGGGGAGCAGATCGAAGACATAGCAGATTTGACCCTCATTAAGGCAGATCCAAGATGATTTGGCATCTCTGTATTCAACGGAGGGCAGATCGAAGAACTCAAGACTCGGCAAGCCCGGGCAAAATTGGTTCTTTTGTAGTCTTTGCTCTATTCCTGTTACACAGCAATGAGCAAAGAGGGGCAGCTGTAGATACTCAATTTTGCCCAAGGCCCGTTGGAAGCCCATGTATAATTCAAGATAGAAAAATAAACAAAATAAATAAAATGTCCATGTTTAAGACAGTCCTTTTACAAACCAAAAAGTCCAAATAATTAAATCTATACCCTTTTACATTAGCAGCCCACTATCCTGACCCAAAAGTAATACCCAATTAGCCTATTTTACCCGTGACTCAGCTAACCACAACCCGAACTCAACCCAATACCAACCCCAAGCCCGTAAGGCCCAATTTGCTAAACTATTCGGAAACCCTAGGGTGTTTGTAACCTTAAGGCGCCGCAAGCAGGATCCCTCACTGGCTCCATCAATGTGCCGCAGTCTTCATTCGGCCTCTATCAGCGCCTCCAAACACGGGCCACATATCGCGCCACCATCGCCACGACCTTCACGCCACCATCATCGCCGAAGGCTTCGCTTACCTGTAAAAAAAGAAAAGGAAACCAACAGCAACCATGGAAGGAAATCGGACATACCAAATAGAACTAGAAACAGTGGCTATAAAAGCCCTTTTTGTAAACTGTAAAAGGACTACAGGAACTAAAGGAATGTACAAAAAATATATATAAAAACAGTTTCGTTTACAAAGAAAGGTGATTATTTTTCATTTTCTTTCCTTTTTTATTTTGTTTTATTTCTTGTTCGAGGTATACGAATAAATAGAAGTTATTAAATACTTATCTTGCGCAAAGAAAAGAAAAAGAAATTACCTGCGGCCACCGCGTACGGTGGCTCCGATGACGACGCGTGAGGCGCGTACGGAGGGCGCCCATCAGGGCCGATGACTGGATTTCAGGCCAAAAGGGAGAGCACCAAAGGGTTTCTGAATGTTTTTTAAAAAAACCTAACTTAAAATTAGCTTTTTTTTGCTTAAACATGATTTATATAGTGTTATTAAAACAACACCGTTTTGGCTTAATTCAATAACCTAAAACGACACTGTTTCACAAGGCGACCCGCGCGGTGACCCGACCCAAGGGAAGGATCCGCGTGTTTCTATTAATGGGCTAATTGCCTGACAGATCCTTCCGCATTTTTAGTTTCTTTAATTCCGTTTAATTTAAATTTTATTTTATTTTAATTTAGCCTTAACCTTTTGTTTTCATTTTAATTTGATCCTATAATCTCTTTAAAGCTAATTCTGGAAACGGCACCGTTTTGGGAATAGGGAATATTTTCCCAATGAATCCCTCAACTTTTAACGCGCGTTCTAGAAGGCCCAAAATTCGTGTTTTATTTCTAAATTAACCCTAAAAGTTTTAGTTCGTTTTAATTTTAACCATTTTTTTATATCACATATTTATTTTTTTATTATTTTACTATAAAAATTATCTATTATATATATTATTTTATTATTTTCATTTATATAAATATTTTTATCACTTATTATTACATATTATTTATTTTATATACTTTAAAATGTATTATATAAAATTGTTTTTATTTTTATTTATGTTAAATTAATTTATTTTATCTATTATGTTTTAATATATTATTTGTTTTATTCTCAAATGTATAAAATTATTTTTATTATTGTCATATTATTATTTTTATATATTTTATATTAAGATATATATATTATTTTTAAAATTTGATTATTCATTTTATTTTGAATTATTATTATTTAATATAATATATTTTTAAAATTTTAGTTATTATTTAAAATTATATATTATTTTTGTATATTATTATTATTATTATTATTATTTTGTATATTATATTATATTCTAAAATATTTTATTATGAAAATAAAATTTGGTTTCTTATTATTATATTATTTTATACTTTATTATATTATATTATTTCATATTAATATTTATATTTTTATTATATATCATTATGTATAATTCTTTTTTAAAAATTTATAAATTTTGGTTAAATGTTGTGTTTTTGTATAAATGTTATTGTTTAGAGATTTAAATTTCATTTATTATTTATTATACTACATTATACTTTATATTATATATTTTATTATATGTATATATTTATATTTTATATTATTTTGTATAATTTGTAAATTTGTAAATTATTTTTTATATTTTTACATATTAAATATCTAATTTGTATGTTATAAAAATCCTTATAAAGTTTTGCTCCTATTATATATTATTAATTTTTTTCTTAAAATAGATATGTATATTGATTATATTATATAATAATCTTTTATTAATTGATCTTTTTTAAAATACTTTATGTTTATCTTTTCAACTTTTATTTTTTTTAAATTTGATGATTATTTTTGGTATACACTTTTTATTCATTTTATTCTCTTTATGTTATTTATTGTTCATATATATTTGCATGAAATTGATTATTTATGTTGTTATTTTCATATCGTATGTTGCATGAAATGTTGTTATCCTATATTCGTATTAAAGTGTGTGTTATAATCGTTTAAATTTTTGTTATCTCTTAATATACTATCTTAATTGCATCATATTAAAATAAAATAAATGTAAAAATGTTTTAAAATAAAGGCAATGTGTTTCGTATTTAGGCATTTGGGAAATAGTGCCCTAACATGCTGGGTTGCGATTTCCCGTTTGTTTAAATGCCTAAAATATCCTTCTAAATGATTTTACAAATTATGAGATGATTTTAGTCACAAAAGTTTTAGAATATCATGTCCTATCATGCTGGATGTGACATTCGTATTTCTTTTGAACAAAGGAATCTCGGTTTAAAACACGAACCATTCTAATTCCAAAAGGGATCATATTTTCAAATATTTTCAAATTTTAGCATTAAAGACAGAAAGTTATTCAATTTGGTACCAATTTTGGGCGTTACGAGGGTGCTAACCCTTCCTCGTACGTAACCGACTCCCGAATCCATTTTATTGATTTCGTAGACCAAAACAAATGATTTCAAACAAAATGGTTTGAAAGTGGTTCAATCACACTTAAACTGATTGGTGGCGACTCCCATTTTCGTTTTTTAAGTTGAACCCCGTTTTTCAAAACCCCTTAAAAAAATGGTTTCGACAGCGACAATAAAAATAAAATACCAATAATAATCAAGATAAGTAAAATAAGAACACATAATAATGAGAAGAATAAAAAGCATAAGAAACCTAAGTCGGATACTAAGAACAATGACAATATTAATAGAAACAGCAAGCAAATAATTCAAATAATAAACTAAGGACTAATAAGCATGATAACTATAATAATAATTTAAAACAGTAACATAAAGAATAATAAACTGACGAAACTAAGAAAAATAAGAAACTTTAAAATAATAATGAAAAGAATAATAAATATCTAACCTAAACAAACTCTACCAAAAAGAATTCAAAGTAATAATAAGAGTAAAATTATTATAAGCAATAAAATAAAAAGAGTAGTAAAAAACATAATCAAATAAGAATAATAAAATTCTAAACGAGGTAAATAAATAAATGAAATAACCATAAACAAAATAATAGAATAAAATAAATAAATAAACAAATAACTAAATAAATAAATAGGAAAATGGGGAAAAGATCGACGGAGGGGTGTTGGGTGGGTGCGCGATGGCAGTCAGTGCAGGGGTTGCACATAGTGGGGTGGTGGTGGGTTGGCGATGGTGCAAGGATAGTGACAGGGAAGGGCGCAAGCAGTGGTGGAATGGGGCTGGTCATGTGAGAAGAAGAAGGCCAATGAGGGGATGTGGGGCAATTCAGGCATGGATGGAGGGGTTGGGTCATGAGATGGAGGGTGATAAGGCTTTGCAGGTGAGGAGAAGGGGAAAAAGGAAAGGGGTCGGGGTTGAAGGTGTTGCAAAGGGAAGGGAAGAAAAGAGGGATGTGGGAAGGGAAAAGAGAGGGAGGTGTGCGTGGGTGCTCAATGATGGAAGGAGAGGGAGGGTGGTCGACGATGAAAGCAGAGAGACAGGCGTGGGGCGTCGGTGGCCGGGAAGTGGACTGGCTGTGGGTGAACGGCGGCTTGGTGGGACTTTAAGGTGAGAAGAAGATAAAAAAATAAGTTAGGGTTTGGGGAATAAAAGGGGTGACACTGTCGTGTAAGGGCCCGTGTTGGGTCACACGACCGTGTCACATGCCCATGTGGTTCCTTCTCAGCCCATTTATAATTAACAAATTCAACCCAGTCTTCACACAACTATGTGCCAGGCCGTGTGTGCTCCTTCGCTTCTCCCACACCCTTGTGAGCTCCCACACAGTTGTGTTGCTCGGTCGCCTCTCGCACATGGTCGTGTCGTTTGCCCGTGTAACTCTTTGACTTCAAATAAAATCGAGAAAAATAGCTCTAGGACTCACATGGCTGTGTCGCACGGCCCTGTAGACTATTTTAAGCCATGTAACCTTTGAATTTTTGAAAAATTAAGTCCCATGATCTACATGGCCAAGGACATGCTTGTGTGTACAGGCCGTGTGGGTTAATTTTTTTTAAATTAAAAAGTTTTAAAAATAATATGAAATAAAATTAAAAGAATTAGTAGAGTGTTAGCACTAAGGTTGCCTCTCGAGAAGCGCTTATTTAAAGTCTAAGCTCGACTTACCTTGTATTTGCATGGTCACGATGGTTCGCGGAGCTGAGGCTCCTCCTTCTTGCTATCAATTCTATTATCAAAATAAGGTTTAAGTTGTGTACTATTTACCTTAATAGTGCTAAATTCAAAATGGGTTACCTAAATTATACTAGAGGGAAAGATATTCAGTACCGTACATATGGTTGATCCGTTTGACTCGAGCTCCGAAGGGGAGATTCGTGGATTCATTTTTCCAGTCGTACTTTGTCTCCAATCAGAAATTGGTTTGTTCTCATCAGGGGCTCATCATGGTGCCGCTTTGGCTCTTCATTGTGCTATCTCGGTTTCCTCTTAACATGTGTTTGCCATTTATCTAGTTCATCAATTTGTAACTTTCATTCTTCATAAGTCATTCTATTTCTATCATATTGACTGAAACGTGGCTCCTTTATGATCTCTTATGTGATTTCCTACAAAGAAGGTTGAATCACATGGTTACTCACGTTAATAGAACATTTAAAATCAGCTCAATTACTAGAGGCTCTCACAGAATCACGTGCTTGGAGAGTAATTGTTTTTTCACCTACATGAAGTACTAATTCACTCGTACCAACATCAATTATAATTCTAGCAGTTACTAAAAAGGGTCATCCTAAAATTAAAAGTACCTCACTATCTTTATCCATGTCTAAGATGACAAAGTCAACAGGGAATATGAATTTGTCTATTTTAACAGGCACATCCTCAATAACACCCTTAGGATATCTAACGGTTCTATTCGCTAATTGCATATTCATCATAGTTTGTTTGGGTTTCCCAAAACCTAATTGTTTAAACATTTTATAGGGCATGACATTAATACTTGCCCTTAAATCAGCCAAAGCATTATCAATACTTAAACTACAATTTAAACAAGGAATAGTAAAACTCCTTAGATCTTTCAGTTTGTTGGGTAGTTTATTTTGCAATATAGCCGAGCAAACTACATTTAGCTCTACAGTCGACAAATCATCCAAATTCCTTTTGTTTGCCAAAAGCTCGTTTAAAAATTTGACATAATTGGGCATCTATGAAAGAGCTTCAACAAATGGTAAGTTAATATGTAATTTTTTTAAGAGTTTTAGAAATTTACCAAATTGGTCGTTTGTGTGGTCTCTCTTCATCAGATTAGGATATAGCACTATAGGTTTATATTATTTGGCAACCAGCTTTTGCCCTTTCTGGCTTACCTTAACCTTATCGTTATTTACCATAATTTCTTGTCTTGGTTCTAGTTTAGGTTCAACTAACCCTTCTTCATCTCAGATAGTAATTGCATGAAGTTGCTCCATTAGGTTAGTTTTAGTATTGCTAGGCAAGCTACCTTGTTGTCTTTCAGAGATTAATTTAGCAAGCTGACCTATTTGGTTCTCGAGCCTTTGAATTGATACTTGTTAATTCTTTAATGCTGCCTTAGTGTTTTGAAAATACATTTCTAACACCGAGATAAACTTCATCAACATCTCTTCAAGGATCGATTTTTTCTCTTGTTAGTAATGTTGTTCTTGGAAGCCCAGAGGAGGTTGTGCTCTCTGCTTTCCTTGACCACCCCAAGAGAAATTAGTTCCTCCAACCTGCATTATAGTGGTTACTATAAGGGTTATTTTGAGCCTAGAATTATTACCCATATATTTGTAACCATAAAGGTAACCCATGGTGAGGGCACCATCTCAATAAGTCCTTAAACCTCTACTATGCATCATATAAAGTCTCCAAGCTGATTTGTACAAAGGAGGAGATATCATTCCTCAACTTGGCTGTTTTAGTAGGTAGGAAATACTTTATAACGAACTTCTTGGTCATTTGAACCCATGTAGTAATGGAACCTCGTGGTAAAGTTCAACCACTACTTAGCTTTGTTCCTGAATGAGAAAGGGAATAATCGTAAGCGAATAGCGTCGTCAGTGATGCCATTAATCTTGAAAGTATCGTAGATTTTTAGGAAATTGGCCAAATGAGTATTTGGATCTTCGTCTTGTAAACCATCAAACTGAACAAACTGTTGTATCATCTAAATAGTATTTGGCTTCAATTAGAAATTATTCGCAACAATAGTGGGTCTCGCAATACTTTATTCAGTCCCAATTAGAGGGGGTTTGGCATAATCGTACATAGTACGATGAACAATATCTGGATTTGCAGCAACTACAGGAGGTAGCTGATTATTCTGATTATCACCCATCTTCTAAGTAATAATAATGTCTTCTTGTTCGTCTACTATATTATGTTGACTTTGCCTTGCTCCTCTACAGTTTCTGCGAGCAGTACTTTCAATTTCACTATCAAATAACATTGGTCCCGACGGGTTTCTTCTTGTCATAAACTAAAAGAACCTGCCAGAAGTAAATAAAAGAAAATAAATTAGAATGTAAAAATTAAACTAAAAAACCATAAAACAAATAAAAAATGTCTAAATTAATAAAAATAAAGTGTTCCTAATATTTTAGTCCCCGGTAATAGCGCCAAAAACTTGGTCATCAATAAACTACCTAGAAATACGATAAAGGCAAGCGCACCTATCGAACAATAGTATAGCTATGCTGAGTAGGGAATATCGTATCTATGAGGACTAAAAGACTAGTAATTACCATCTTATTATTATCTAGTCGACAAATTGAGGTGACGTATTTTAATCTACAATTATTAAACTAATTTATTTAAGAACACAACAAAGAATAAATCAAGGAAATAATCGAATAAAAACTAGCGAGATAGACAATACCTAGGAAAGAATCCACCTAGATTTCACCTTTTATTATGAATCTGAATTAAACAATTTATTCACTTGTGTCTTAATCCTTAGAAATCCCTAAATTATGTTAATATCTATTTCGAGAGTAAGAACAACTGACTTTAGGTTGATTAATTGAAATCTTTTTCTAATTAAAACCCCTATCGTCGCATTAACTCGATCTATAGATTCAGCTATTAGATTTGACTCTAATCCAGTAGATTTATGTCATCCTATTTCTAGGATTGCATGCAACTCCACTCAATTATGTTAGATATGCTTTTAGACATGGACTTTTTCTCCACTAAATTAAGCACATTAAACATGAATTAATATTCCAGAAATATTAAAACAAGAAATTAACACACATAATTGAGAACAAGAATCAAGTATTTATAATGTAAATCAGAAATTAAATAATAAGATTCATCATAGGTTTTATCTTTCCTAGGTATCTAGGGAATTTAGTTCATAATCCTAAATAAAAATATCTCAAAGTCAGAATAACCACAAGACATAAACAAACTCAATAAAACTTCAAAAGAAATTAAAGGGACATCTTCAATCTTGATGGAGATCCGCTTCCGAGTTGGTTCCAATGGCATTCTTCGAGTGTTTTCTTCGACCTTCTCTGATTGCCCCCTTATGACTTCTTCTAATTGGTATTTATAGACTTTAGAATGCTCAGAAAGCCTAAAAATTGGGTTTTCTGCGTATTTAGGAAACAAGGTAGAAAATCGAAACGAGTTGGTACATGGGCGTGTGTCTAGCCCGTATAGCTTACACAAGCTTGTGCCTGGCCCGTGTGGAAATGCCCAGGCTATGTGGATCCTGAAAATAACTCTATTTGTCTGATTTTGGCTTGTTTTTACTCTTTTAACTCCCAAATGCTCTCTTAAGTATAGAAACTTTAATTTAAAGGATTAAGAGTATCAAATTCACCAATTTGCATAATTAATCATCCCAAAACGCGTTATGAATGAGATTAAAATATGTTACTTTTATAGGTTATCATATACCCAAGGGAGGATGGTCTAAATCTATTGAAAACTTCTTTAAAATAATAAGTCGAAATAGTAATAATTAAATTCTATATTACAACAAATCATAAAATAGATGATGATTAGAAACTAAATAATGAAAATAAATAAACAATAAAATAAACAAACGATGAAATAAACAAACGATGAAATCAATTAAACAAATAAGGAAGATTAACTTATTTCAGGGGTTGTAATTAACTTTGGATTAGGGTTTTAGGGTGGATTAGCTGTCAATTAACCAATTATTACCTCCCGGCCTATAATTGATTAATCAATTGGTTGATACTCACTTATCTCCTAACTTTACTTTCTCAACCAAAATAAATTATGTTTTAATCAATGAAACTTATCTCCCGATCTAGTTTAACCTATGATTACTTCCTAGGGTTATCAAGCCTAGCATTTAGTAACGTGTACTTTAAACCAACTAATCCTATCGGGAAACCCTAAACTACCTATTAATCATGTCCTTGTCCACAGGTTAATCTCTCTTAAGGGATTTAACCACTCATGGTATTCACAATCTCAAACTCAATTGAATTAAACATGTAAATAACACAAATAAATCGAAAGAGAAAAGAGATTAGAATAATCCTGGATTAATGTCGATTGAAGAATGAAGTCGTGAATATCTCGATTAGAATAACAAATATCATCGCTTGTGAAAGAGAAATAACTTAATAACATTGAGGTTCAGATTGTTGATGAAGGTAAAACTATACTACTATTGTGCTCTTTACCCCCTTCATGTAAGTCTTTCAAGGAGACCCTAATTTATGGTAAGGATAGACTCTTGTTTGAGGATGTGAATGGTAACTTGTTAAGTAAAGGCAAACTGAACAGTAAGTTTAATACATATAGCAAGTCAGATAGTCAAGCCTCAATTTTGGTAGCATCAAGGAATCAGGACAAGGGATGTCGCTACTGCAAAAAGTTAGGTCATATTAAGGGAAATTGTTACAAGTTACGAAATAAGAGGACTACTAAAAGCAACGATGAAGGATTAGTTGATGCAAATTTGGCCGACGATAAAGGTGATGAATGTTTGTTAGTGTCTACAATCAGAAGGTCTAAGTTTACATTCGAATGAATCTTGAATTCAAGGTGTTCTTTCCACATATGTCTCAACAGGAACTAGTTCTCCTCATACAATTCAGTTGAAGGTGGAGTTGTCTGTATGGGGAACGGTTCATCTAGTAAGATAACTGATGTAGGTACCATTTAGATTAGGATGCACAGAGGGGCAATCAGAACACTGTCAGATGTCAGACATGTACCTGATTTAATGAGGAATCTTATCTTCTTGAGTATGTTAGACTCGAATGGTTGTAGAATTAACATAGATTCAAACTACATTAAAGTGTCTCGTGGGGCTTCGTTCTGATGAAAGGTCAAAAAATTAAAGTCAGAGTTGACTCGTTTGAAGTAGAGGCAATTTGGTCATAGGAGGGAAAAATGTATGACCCTTTTGAATAAGAGAAGTTTTTTTTTGGGTGTAGGATTTGGAAAAACAGAGCATTGCCTTTGTGGAAAGTAGACCCGAGTCAGTTTTTATTTAATAGTGCATAAGTCAAAGACTAGAAGTCTTCTGGTTTCAAAGTTCAAGCACATCTTAGACTTAATCAATATCTTGCAAAGTTTAAGATAGGACCTTGGCGAGCCCGACAAATAAGGAATTGTGGAAATATCAGTCAAGGTAGAGATTTAAGGAATATGTCTTGCATTTTGGTTAAATTAAGACACAAATAGATAGCGACATTCAGACGAAGAGCCCTGCGATGTCACGATGATGCGGCAATGAAACAAGGGAGATTATTTGCCCTAGTTTTTTTCTTCGAGTCAAATTCTGATTATTTGCCCCAGTCGAACTATAATTAGTATAGATTATTTCAAGACTATTTGACCAATGAATTTAATCTATAAATAGGCCCTTTTTTACCCTGGAAAGAAAAACCCATAACACATTTCAGTATTAACCTTTAAAAGCTTTCAGAGAATTTTGTGTTTAAGTTTTGAGCGTTCTTATTTTTAGTGTCAAAACCATTTTTAAATTTTGGAAAAACGGGGATCGACTTTGAAAAACATGGAGTCGCCAACAACCTTTTTTGTTTAGGTGTGATTGGATCACCTTCTAAAAAAGATTTTGGTCTACGAAAAAACAATGTTCGGAAGTCGGTTACGTACGAGGAAAGATTAGCACCCTCGTACACCCAAATTTGGTACCATTTTGATTAATAATTGTCTTAATATTGAAATCTTAAAAAAATTTTGAAAATGTAATCTCTTTGAAAAAGGTTGGAATGATTCAAGTTTGACTGTAAAATTCACTCGTTCCAAAAGGACAAAATACTACACCCAATACGTTAGGATTCAATACTTTGAACCCTCGAAGTCGAGATCATCTTACAATTTCCAAAACATGCAATGGAGAAGGATATCAAGTTATTTGGTTAAACGAGAAACCGCAGCAAAATACGTTAGGGCACAATTTCTCGTACTTCCAAATACCAAAATATCACCTTATTTTAAAAAGCTTTCGAGTAAGTGATTATAAACCTGACTCAAAATGGATTTTATTTGATTTGTTTGGGTTAAAAAATAAAGCATCTAGTAAAACATTAAATATATCAGGATTTTAATCACAAAACAGTAGCAAGAAACACAAGCCTATCATCAAGCATGAAATAATATATGAGCTCAACATTATACAAATGAATGGTAATGATACAAATAATTTAAATGTATACATAAACAATAGCAATAACTTCATGGCATACCCCATTTACAAGGCCAATATTAACAATTCGGGACCAATAAACTTAAGGATATAATAATTTTATAAAATTTACAAGGCAAATTAATGCAAAACAAATTTTGAATAATAACAAATGGTTTTAAAATAAAGAAAAAGAGTGTGAAACAATTTAAAAATAAGTTATAATCAATATAATAATTTATAAATGAGTTTATGAAATAATTATTATGTGAAACTGAATTTGAAATAAATAATATACAAAATAATTCAAAACAAAATATATCTCCCTAAAATAAAAATCAAAATCAAAATAAAAAACTTAATATAATAATGTATATATAAAAATAATAATATAGAAATAAAAATTTAATATAATAATGTATATATAAAAATAATAGTATAGAAAAGCATTTGAAATAAATAAAATATAATTTAAAATGTGTACTTTAAAATCATAATATATAAATGAACCAATTTAAATGAGAATATATAAATACATAAATATTTACAAACACATTTAAATGAAAAATATATGGAATTTAAAATATACATAAAATAGTATATACATAAAATGATATGAAACAAATAATATATATTGAATAAAATAATTTAAAATAAAACATGTATATTTATATGATATGATAATTTATGCAGATACTTAAAATGTGAATCATTTAAATTTTAAAATAAAGGAATATAAAAGAAAACCTTAAGAAAAATAACTATGTGATAAAATAATAGAAAAATGTACAAATGGAAGAATAAAATGAAACAAATTAATACAATAGATGATTCAAAACAACTTATTAAAATAATTTCTAAAAATAGAGGAATAATAAATAAATTTAAAACAACTAAAGGATTTCAAAGAATAAAAAAAAACAGAAACTATACTCAGTTGAAATAAAAATAAAATTAAAATGACAATTTACAAATAAACAAAATTATTAAGATGAAGTTAAAGATCAAAATATAATGCACACAAACTAGCAAGGACTAAAAGCGTAATTAAACTAGATTTTAAAACGAAACGTTTAAACCAAGACTAATTCAAAACAGGAAGTAAATCCCAGGACAAATTTAAAATGTAAAAGAAATTGAAATAAGTCTCAATCGAATAACAACATGGGATGGGGGGACTTAAAGCGCAAATAAACCTTTTAAGGTAGAAAGGCACAGATCCAGGCCACAAACCGGGTCGACGCGTGGATCCTACACCCTTCCAAACGACACCGTTTTGTTTTAGTTATAAAATTAATTTTTTGCTTGAAAATCACATTTAGCAGAATGAAAAGAAAAAAAAAAGAAAAAAAAGCTTTGTAATCTCTCCTTAATGCGCCAATTGAGACCACCGCTGTACCACCACCATATTCGGTGGCCAGCAGTGATCACGATGAGCCTTCAACTCTGCTTTAAGGCGCGCTCGGTAAGTTTTCCTTCCTTTTTTCCTTTTTCTTTTGTTTTTGAGTATAAAGAAATGAAAGGAAATAAAAAAAAAACCCTAAAAAACTGAAGAAATCAATAGAAATCACCTTTAAGAGAAAAAAACTCTGCTCTCTTATGATTTTTAGTATTCGTGCCTCTGTTATACCAAAAGAATCAGCCCCTGATACAACTGTTCTTAGCCTCTATTTATAGCCGAATGGAAATAAAACTAAATAAATAAAAGAAATCATAATACAATATTTTTTCTCTGCTGTTGAATTTCCTTGCTGTAATTTGTTGTTTATTGCGGTTATTTGCCATAGCTATCAAATTGCTGCCTTCTGTTGCTGGTTGTTAGTCTGTTTTGCAGGTAAGAGTCCAGTTAGAGGAGCAATGGTGCGCGTGGAGAAGGGGGCCGTGTGGGCAGTGGCGGCACCAATCTTAGCCCTATGTTTTTGCCGAATTTTGTTAGTGTCTTGGGACATTAGGGTTTGTGAACTTTGGGTTGATTGTAAAGGATTTGGGCCATGATTTTTTGGGTCTGTGTTAAGTTTTAATTAGCTGGGCTAATCATCGGCTTTAGGCCTTTGTATTTATGGACTGGACTGATTTTATTTTTTGGGTTTATGTTGATTTTGTTTTATTTATTTTGGATAATTTATGGGCCCTGGGCGAAATGGGCCTATTACAGCTGCCCCTCTTTGCTCATTGTCGTGTAACGGGAATGGAGCTAAGACTTTAAAAGGGCTAATTTTGCCCGGTCTTGCCAAATCCTGACTTCTTGGCACTTCTTTTCTTTGAGTAGACTCATTCTAGTTCTTCAAGGGCATAGGAATTGTTGCTTCGCTCCAACAAAATTTTAGGGAGAAGAGATTGGTAACTTTGATCTATTCTACTGGAACTTCAAGGTGATAAGAATCGAGGCTCCAATGTAATTTCAGGGAAAAAGAGATTTGTAGCTTTAATCTTTTCCACTGGAACTTCGAGGAGATAAGAATTCAGGTAGAAGAGATTTGTAACTTCGATCTTCTCTGCTGAAACTTCAAGGAAATAACGATTGATCCTAAAGGTAATCTCAGGGAAAAGAGATTTGTAGCCTTAACCTACTACAGTAGAACTTTGAGGAGATAAGAATTTAAGGAAAAGAGATTTGTAGCCTCAATCTTCTCTACTGAAACTTCAAAGAAATAAAATTCACCTTCTTCGATTTGCTCCACTGCTATCTCGAGGAAATAAAATCTGAAATCTTCAGTCTGCTTTCTTGCTATCTCAGGAAGATAAGACTACAATCTTCGATCTGCCCTACTACTATCTCTAGGGGACAAAATCTAAAATCTTTAGTCTACTTTCTTGCTATATCAGGAAGATAAGACCACAATCTTTAGTTTGCCCCACTACTATCTCGAGAGGACAAAATCTAAACTTTTTAGTCTACTTCCTTGCCACCTCAGGAAGATACGACTACAATCTTCGATCTGCCCCACTAATATCTCTAGGGGACAAAATCTAAAATCTTCAGTCTGCTTCCTTGCTATCTCAGGAAGATAAGACTACAATCTTCAGTTTGCCCCACTACTATCTCGAGGGGACAAAATCTAAACTTTTCAACCTGCTCTACTATTGCTCAGAGAAAAAAGGCTAGTGACTTTAATCTGCTCCACTACTGCTTAGAGAGATAAAATTTGCCATCTTCAATCTGCTCTACTACTGCTTAGGGAGACAAATCTACCATATTCACCCTGCTCCACTACTGCTTAGGGAGATAGGGTTGGTCATCCTTGATCTGCTCCACTACTTCTTAGGGAGACAAGATATACAATCTTCAGCCTACTCTACTACTGCTCAGGGAGATAGGACTGGTCATCCTTGATCTACTCCACTACTGCTTACGAATACAACTTCTGTGAATTCACCGATGTTGCTACACCGTCCTCTAGGGACTTGTCCTGTAGAATCGATTTTATGTGCTTATGCTTATGCAAAATGATTAGGATGCTATGATCCGAATGAATCAAATGCTCTTAATTGAATGTGTTATGAATGATATATGTATGAAAATGTAATGAGAATGTTCATTTTCCTTGCTCACCAAGGCTTTATCAATGACGCATTACGCTGCCCTCTTGCTTGGCTGGTATTTTGACCAAAAACCCAAAGAAACCATCGTATTTTGCTCAATTGGTTTGACTTCAAGGGGAAAAAATTAGTTTCTTCCGTCCATCCTTCTGCAACTTAGAGGTATATGACTTGTATTAACTTCAATCCATCCCACTACAATTCAGGGGTATAGGACTTGTATCTTTTTCAGTCCATCCCACTATAACGTTGGGGTATAGGACTCGTATCTTTTTCAATCCATTCCACTGCAACTTTGTGGTATAAGATCTGTAACTTGTTCTATCCACTAGTCACTCCCCAAGTGACCCGACTAGATGTGTATACGTGATACTCGCATGGATGCGGAATATCATTCTTCCTTTTCGAGAATGATCCCTTCTACACTTGGGTTGTCCTTGCTCATTTTTTGTATCACTGATGCAATATCTAGCCTTTTGACCAACCAATGTCCTTCACAGAAAATCCGAAGAGATAAACTCTCTTTGGGCTCAAATATTTCCAACCCTTAAGCTTGGTGAATTCTAAACAATAATCTTGTTTCAGGTTCTTATACTATTTAGAAGCTTCTAGAATAATATGCGAAAATCCTTTTATGAAAATATTATTAGTCCACTAATCGTTATTTCAATGCAAAATGCTTGAAAAAGGTCATACCAATTGAGTGGAAAGCATAGCTCGAAACAAACAAGTTAAGCAAAGACAGCAAATGCAATCAAGAAGGAAATTTATTGGGAGTATATTTTGAAACGAATAAAATAATCAAAAATAGAAAATTCGAAATGGGCAAGATGGAAACTAGGTGCCCCAGATATCGCAGCTTGAGCTTCTTTGTTCAAACTTCTTGAGGACCATTTTAAGCTCAATCTGTGTTTAGGGGATCCAGAGTACTTTGTCGATGCCCCAAGATGTAGCATACTTCTTCATTGTCAATTCAAGCATAGCAAGACTACCGTATGCCCCACTTTTGATCAAAATTTGAGCCGCCCTTTTAAGGTTTTCAAGTCAAATCCCCTTTCGTCTCAAAGCGCCCTTTGCGGGTTTTCACCTTGGCCTCTCCTTTTTCCTTTTTTTTTGATTGATTTTCTTTTTTTTATTTTCCATTTCTTTATTTCTTCTTTTTTGATTTTTTTATTATTTTTTTAAGATCTCAAGGCGCTCTTTGCGGGTTTTCACATTGGCCTCTCCTTTTAGGTGAAATCTGAATTCACTGGCTTGAGTATGTCCTTGTCGTCCATCTGGACAAGGTTAATGATCTTCCAGAATAGGCCTTCTTCACTACATAAGGTTTTTCCAAATTTGGCATTCATTTTCCTCTGAAGTCTTTTTGTATATGAGGTCACCCTTTGGAATTCTCTAGAATAAACCCCTTTTGCAATAAACTCGCATCATCTGACTGTAACAGATATATATTAACCTTTTTCTTCAAATTTGATTGATTATATCGGGACTGGATTCATTCTGTCTTTTCCAACTTCAGTTCTGATAAAACTCGGAAGAAAAAAATCTCAACTTCAATGAGCAAGACCAATGCAAAATGTGTTACCCCAGCGAAGGTCCTGGCCAATGTTTGATAAGTATAGAGAGTAAATGGTAACTTCTCTATGCCAACCTTTACAAGTCCCAGTCATCTTTCAAAATCTTTTTGGATTTTTTGGTTGTCTTTGCTGCACTGATATGGTGTCTGATCTTTGAACAGACTATAAACCTTTGACATTGTGCGATTGTGTTAGACATGTTCCTTTTTGGCATTCTTTATTGCCACTTTTTTCTCTTTTTTTTTGAATTTTGAATTTTGAATTTGAATTTTCAACTTTGAATTTTGAATTTGAATTTGAATTTGAACTTAAATTTGGATTTGAATTGGGATTTGGATTTGAATTTGGATTTGGATTTGAATTTGGATTTGGATCTGGATTTGAGTTTGGATCTGGATTTGAATTTGAATTTGATGACTGTTGACTTTGTAACTTTAGCATATGAAGTGACCTTCACCCTCTCAGTAAAGTAATCGACGATCACGAAGATAAATTGATGTCGGCGAGATTGGCCCCATAACATCCATGCGCCTCATATAGAAAATCTGTGAAGAAATGTAGGTGGCATTTAAGTCTTGTCTTCTTTAATTTATCATTTACAATATACTAATGCAATCGCTTTCCATGGTGAACTGATAGTACCCAAACCTCTTGATTAGCCTAGCCATTAGCATGTGTCTTTTCAAACGGTGTTTTCACATCTTAATAGTATCATGCGAAGGCATCCTTGAATTCTTGAAATAACTCAATGACATCTCACTTTCTTTCTGTGGTGAGCTAGGTTTTGATCTTCATCTCTTTCCCAAGTTCGCAATGTCAACTGACCCTTTGTAATGTAGGATCTATTTTCATCTTGTTCTACCATCCTTAACAAATCAGAAGGTAGGTCACAATCTCTATCATCTTCAAAGTCCTAAGATCCCTCTAGGCACATACCTCACTCAAAAGGGAGTCAGTAATAGTGTCGCTCATGTCATTGATATCTGGGTACCTATTGTACGTACGAAGGCATATTCCAAAGAATAAATGATTCTAAGGATTATTATTTGCATGGTATGATCATGAATAAAGAATATTTGAAAGAGAGTCCAAAGAACAAAAGAATCTATAAATAGAAAGAATAAAAGAATATTTGCTTAGAAAAATGCATTTTATTGAAATAAAAATTTTGGACACGAGCCTATTTCACAAAAGGACTCTTATTGCCTCTCGGCTTAAAGTAATAAGCTTGTTCTGAACATTACTCTGAGTAAGCTCTAAAAAATACAAGTATCTCTTCCACAGACCTATTGTTCAAAACACTCCCAAACATGTGATAAACAATAAATTATACATGTTTTTACCTCATGCTTAGCCTAATTTCTGGATGAATTATCATTGAATTTGTGGAAATTGGTGCTCTTAATCCTTCTATTTCATGTTTTATGCCCAGGTGAGCATAGGAAAGTGAAAAGAACGAGAAACAGGCCGAAAACGGAGAAATTAGGCCCAATTCAATAAACAACACGGCCTGAGAGTTCGCCACACGGCCATGCCACACGACCGTGCCACCTTAAAAGCTCAAACATAGCCCAACCCCGACTCACACGGTCGTGCCACACCAAATAGACCCAAACACGGCCTATTGTTGAAGTCACACGGTCGTGGCACACGGGCGTGTCCTTGTCGTGAGGAAGTGCAATTCTACTCGGAAAAGGCTACTTAGGTGCTAAGAAAGACACTCCAAAGCTCTATATAAAGACCCTAGGAGGTAACTACTAAGAGATACTTTCTTCTCCTGAAAAGGAGACTTTTTCTCTCCTCAAAAGAGTACTTTTCTCACCTCAAGAAGGTGCCTTATTCCCGCCAACATAGAAAGTAGAAGCAGGGAATTACTCCAAGGGAAGCCGATTGATCCATCTGAGAAGCTAGACTCTCCTTCAAGACTGAAGATCTCCCTTCAACTTCCTATAAGGGTTTTTGGGTTCTTTATGTTTTGTTATTTTTATTCTTCTAAGATGTTTACTTTTATAATTATGAACTAAATCCCCCAAATACATGAAGCGGATGAAACCTAAGACTGATCTTGTTATTATTTTATCTTGAGTTATATGATAAATACTTGATTTGTTCTTAATTATGTGTTCTTAATTCTTGTTTTAATATTCCTAGGTATTGATTCAAGTATTGATGTGCTTATTCAGAGGAGTAAAAGTCTCTGTCTAAGAGTAGATCTAGCATAATTAAGCAGAGTTGCATGCAACCCTAGACATAGGGCGACATAAATCTGCAGGATTAGGGCCAAACCTAATAAGGGAATCCATAGATCGAGTTAATGCAAGACTAGGGGTTTTAACTACAAAGAGATTTCAGTTAATTAACCTAGGATTAGTTGTTCTTATCCTTGACGAAGGTATTAACATAAATTAGGGATTTTTATAGATCAAGTCAAGTGAATAAATTGTCTAACTCAAGAATCAATAACAAGTGAAGTTTAGGTGGATTCTCCCTTGAGTATTGTCCAAATCAATCAGTTTTCCCAAAGAGTTTCTTCCCCAATTCCTTTTTTGTGCATTCTTTGTTTAGTTTTCGAATTAGTTTAGTTTCATAAAAATCCCCTCTTATTTTATAGGTTAAATAATAGAAAGAAAGTTAGTACTAGTATTTTTGGTTCCTTTGGATTCGATATCTCGGTCTTGCCACTAAACTATACTATTGTTCGATAGGTGCGCTTGCCTTAAATCGTGATATTAGTTAGTTTTGGGTACGACCATATTTTATAAATTTTATTACTTCGTATCACGCGATATCAACATGCAAGGGCTTGGAAACTTTGATTCCTCGGTTCCCTCTTTAGATACATCATTAATGTTCAAATTCCCCTAGTATCAGGTCTTGCACTAGATCCCTAAACTTGATGTACTCCTGGATCCCATGCTCTTATTCATCATGGCATTCACAATATTTGTCCATTTAACAGAATAGCTGGGTAATGGATTTTATGCACCAGAAGGATCATCAAATTTTACAATTCCTATTTTGATGAATCTTTCAACCAGCTTCTTAAAGGCAAGGCAATTTTCTATTGAATGTCCTTATCGTCCTCACTGTTGACCATTGGGCCTTTCCACTTTTCAAGCTCCTCAGCTAATAATTGGGTTAACTGGTCAATGACTCTTGCATTTGTATTTGCATTTGCTCTATTCTATCCAACCTTTGTTCTATGTTTTCTAGGTTAACTGAAATAATTTTACCTAATTAGGATCCTTTTGTGAAAATCTAATACAAATGATGCAATGCCAATAATGTAATGTAAATGATGCAACGCAAATGCATGCAATGCATGAAATGAATGCAAAAGAAAGAGAGGCATTAATTCTGAATTCAATTCCATTAGAACAACTTTTCTAGAAAACAAATTTCTTTACATAAAACAGATTATATATGCGACTTTGCCCTTATAGTCCAGGTGAAAACACTAATCCCTTTCTTAATATCTGGATGCTATGGTCAACTCTCGCATACCTTCTAATAGTTGCAACCACTAGCTCCTTTTTGCTTGATCCAGGAAGCGACCCCTTGTTCACTTGTCTCTATGATGCTCATAAGTTCGTTTAAGAAAGTTGAGACGTGATGACTTTCGAATAATCCCTGTTGACTTGAATCTCTGGCCATAGGACAAAGTCTTGCTTTCCTCTGCAGACTATCAGACTTCTCTCATTGTGTTTACTTGGACTATGCTTGGACGACCACATTATATTCCACTTTATCAAGAAATTTAGATTCTTATGACAAGCTTTTTAATTTACCAATCGAATATTAATCAACACCTCATTTCTATGATGATGCAATGCAATGCAATCAAAACAAAAGAAAACACGTTAGCACAAGAGAAATAAACAACAAAATAGAGTACCTATCCGGGTAACCACTAGGATTTTGTGTGGCTCTACCTAGGGTAGGCTCTTAGGTCTCTCTATATGTGATTCGATTCTAAAGAAAGGGTACCTGAACCAGCAAATTCCTCAATCCTCACCCATTATAAGCTCATATGGATCGAGTTCGGTTTAGGGAAATACATTTCCCTATGGCTATACGGAGATGAAAACCTCACGAAGCACATAGGTATAGATGTATTCTGGAAGCGGACTACTAGCCCATGCAGAGGTGAAAACCTCAAGAAGGCATAGCTTCTCACTCCCACTTAATAGGGGTAAAATTGATCAATCATGCACTGCAATGTGAAAAAAAAAACTTAAACCCACACAACAAATATAAATCATAATTATGAGGATCGCAAAAAAAGACAGGTGAAATGCAACGAAAGGACCATTATAATGAAAATGTAATGCACTCGAAACAAAAGCAAACGCGTTAGCCTTGAAGAAATAGACAAAATAGAGCACATATCTGGGTGACCACTAGGGTTTGGCGTGGCTCTACCTAGGGTAGGCTCTTCGGGTTCACTATATGTATTTTGGTTCTAAAGTCGAGGTACCTAAACCAGCAAATTCCTCGATCTTCACCCATTATAGGCTCATACAGACCGAGTTCAGTTCAGGGGAATACATTTCCCTATGGCTGCACGGAGGTGAAAACCTCACGAAGACATAGGTATGGATGTATCTCGAAAGTAATCCACTATCCTGCATGGAGGTGAAAACCTCACGAAGGTATAGTTTCTCACTCCCACTTAAAAGTGCGACCATAACGGTCATGCAATACGAATGCAAGTATTCTACAAAGTTCGACTCCTAACAATCATAACACCAATAAATGCAAACCAAAGAATCATGATTTTTCAAATCAAATTTAAAGAATCATGATTTTTCAAATCAAATTTTCAATTTCCCGACAAAAGGACAAAAATTAATCAATCTATGGCCTGACTCTCAACCAGTCCCCAGTGGAGTCGCCAAGCTGTTGAAACCATTTTTAAATTTTTGAAAAATGGGGATCGACTTTAAAAAACATGGAGTCGTCACCAACCTTTTTTGTTTAGGTGTGATTGGATCACCTTCTAAATAAAATTTGGTCTATGAAAGAACAAGGTTCGGAAGTCGGTTACGTACGAGCAAGGATTAGCACCCTTGTATGCCCAAAATTGGTACCATTTTGATTAATAATTGTCCTAATATTGAAATCTTGAAAGCATTTTGAAAATGTAATCTCTTTGAAAAAGGTTGGAATGATTCAAGTTTGACTATAAAATTCACTCATTCCAAAAGGACAAAATACTACACCCAATACGTTAGGATGTAATACTTTGAACCCTCGAAGTCGAGATCATCTTACAATTTCCAAAACATGCAATGGAGAAGGGTATCAAGTTATTTGGTTAAACAAGAAACCGCAGCCCAATACGTTAAGGCACAATTTCTCGTATTTCCAAATACCAAAATATCACCTTATTTTAAAAAGCTTTCAAGTAAGTGATTATAAACCTGACTCAAAATAGATTTTATTTGATTTGTTTGGGTTAAAAAATGAAGCATCTAGTAAAACATTAAATATATCATAATTTTAATCACAAAACAATAACAAGAAACACAAGCCTATCATCAAGCATGAAATAATATATGAGCTCAACATTATACAAATGAATGGTAATGATACAAATAATTTAAATGTATAAATACACAATAGCAATAACTTCATGGCATACCCCATTTAAAAGGCCAATATTAACAATTCGGGACCAATAAACTAAAGGATATAATAATTTTACAAAATTTACAAAGCAAATTAATGTAGAACAAATTTTGAATAATAACAAATGGTTTTAAAATAAAGAAAAAGAGTGTGAAACCAACAATTTATGAAACAATTTAAAAATAAGTTACAATCAATATAATAATTTATAAATGAGTTTATGAAATAACTATTATGTGAAATTGAATTTGAAATAAATAATATACAAAATAATTTAAAACAAAATATATCTCCCTTAAATAAGAATAAAAATAAAAAACTTAATATAATAATGTATATATAAAAATAGTAATATAGAAATAAAAATTTAGTATAATAATGTATATATAAAAATAATAGTATAGAAAAGCATTAGAAATAAATAAAATATAATTTAAAATGTGGTACTTTAAAATCATAATATATAAATGAACCAATTTAAATGAGAATATATAAATACATAAATATTTACAAACACATTTAAATGAAAATATATGGAATTTAAAATATACATAAAATAGCATATACATAAAATGGTATCAAACAAATAATATATATTGAATAAAATAATTTAATATAAAACATGTATATTTATATGATATGATAATTTATGCATGTATTTAAAATATGAATCTTTTAAATTTTAAAATAAAGGAATATAAAAGAAAACCTTAAGATAAATAACTATGTGATAAAATAATAGAAAAATGTACAAATGGAAGAATAAAATGAAACAAATTAATACAATAGATGATTAAAAACAACTTAATAATAAATAAATTTAAAACAATTAAAGGATTTCAAAGAATAAAAAAAAAACAGAAACTATACTCAGTTGAAATAAAATTAAAATTAAAATGACGATTTACAAATAAACAAAATTATTAAGATGAAGCAAAGGATCAAAATAAAATGCGCACAAACTAGCAAGGACTAAAAGCGCAATTAAACTAGATTTCAAAATGAAACGTTTAAACCTGAACTAATTCGAAACAGAAAATAAATCCCAGGACAAAATTAAAATGTAAAAGAAATTGAAATAAGTCTCAATCGGATAACAACCTAGGATGGAAGGACTTAAAGCGCAAATAAACCTTTTAAGGTAGAAAGGCACGGATCCGGGCCACAAACCGGGCCGACGTGAGGATCCTTCACCCTTCCAAACGGTGCCATTTTGTTTTAGTTATAAAACTGATTTTTTGCTTGAAAATCACATTTAGCAGAATGAAAAGAAAAAAAAAAAAAAAGAAAAAAACCTTTGTAATCTCTCCTTAATGTGCCGATTGAGACAACCGCCGTACCACCACCATATTCGGCAGCCAGCAATGATCACGACGAGCCTTCAACTCTGCTTTAAGGTACGCTCAGTAAGTTTTCCTTCCTTTTTTCCTTTTTCTTTTGTTTTTGAGTTTAAAAAAATGAAAGGAAATAAAAAAAAAACACTAAAAAAGCTGAAGAAATCAATAGAAATCACCTTTAAGAGAAAAAAAACTCTGTGCTCTTATTATTTTTAGTATTCGTGCCTCTATTATACCAAAAGAATCGGCCCCCAATACAACTGTTCTCAGCCTCTATTTATAGCCAAATGGAAATAAAATTAAATTAATAAAAGAAATAAGAATACAATATTTTTTCTCTACTGTTAAATTTCCTTACTGTAATTTGTTGTTTATTGCAGTTATTTGCCATGGCTGTCAAATTGCTGCCTTTTATTGCTGGTTGTTAGTCTGTTTTGCATGTAGGAGTCCAGCTGGAGGAGCAATGGTGCTCGTGGAGAAGGAGGCCATGTGGGTAGCGGCGGCACCAATCTTAGCTTGAGGTTTTTACCGAATTTTGTGAGTGTCTTGGGCCATTAGGGTTTGTGAACTTTGGGTTGATTGTAAGCGATTTGGGCCATGATTTTTTGGGTCCGTTTTAGGTTTTAATTAGTTGGGCTAATTATCGGCTTTAGGCTTTTGTATTTATGGTCTGGACTGATTTTATTTTTTGGTTTTATGTTGATTTTGTTTTATTTATTTTGGATAATTTATGGGCCCCGGGTGAAATGGGCCTATTACATATAGGTTTCAGGGTTTAGTTTTTATCTCTATCTTTATACTCTTTATTCTTTCCGATTTAGTGAAATTATTTTTATTCGTAGTTTTTTATCTTCTTTGGAGGGCTTTTTTTACGTAAAATTTGTGTGTTCAATCTTTTCAATTTCTTCGTTATTTTTCTTATTTGTTGTTTACACAGGTTTATCCCCAACAAAAATTAATATACTATATTTAAATGTGCTTTTATAGTTATTTTGTAGTTAAATAATCTAGTATTTTAATTTAGGAAATTGTTAGCAAGCCATTTCAAGTGTATAAACATTAAGTAAACAACACTTAAGTCAAATAATGTTTACAATATATTTTTCTTTAATTGTTTTTATTCTGTTGAGTTTCCTATTTTTAATGAGGGTGTTCCTCCACTTTAGTTCTGTGGTGTATTTTTCTGTACTTCAGTTAGGCGATTGCATTTCCTTAAAGAGCAGTTTCTCTTATATGTAACTGATTAAGAAGTTAATACACTGTTTTATGCTAGAGAATTTATCATATTCCTAGACAATATGCAACCATGGGTAGAAAGAAGAAAATCCCCTTATTCCTTTCATTACCTCAACCAGTTCCTTTGTTGAGTAGACCCATAACTATATCTAGTTCTATGGACCATAACATTTTGGATTCAAAGCCAAGAGTTACTGTTGAGTTTAAAACAACCACGAATAAAAAACAACTAAAATTTGTGTTGAAAGATGAAAAACAGAAGCAAAAATCCAGATATTGAAGGCGAGAAGAAGTTGACTTATCTCATTACTTTATTAAGCAAAATAACATATACATGCATAGTTCTATTACATTGGAAGAAAATAAATCTTGCTTGTGCAAGTAACCAAGCTATTAAATTAGTTGAATGATAACCTAAAACCTACTAAAACTGCTAAGTACATGGGTGAACCTCAGCTAATCAAAAAGTTACAATCAAATCAAACAAATCTCATATGTTACAAAACTTCAATGACTGAAATACACCATGGACATTAGCATGCTGCATGTATGCATGTTGCATTGTGGTTTGGACGCTTTCATGCTGCTGAAATGTTGCCAACTTTCAACACTCCTCTTTGGCTACAAAGTAGCAGACTACAATTTCCTTCCTTAAGTACTCAAACCTTGTGACAGCCAATGGCTTGGTTAAAAGGTCTACAAGCTGAATCTCTGAGCAGCAATGGACCAAGTTGATTTCTTTTGACAATTCTACCTCCCTTACAAAATGATACTTAATCTTGAAATGCTTAGTCTTGCCATGAAATACATGATTCTTGGCAATGGCAACAGCTGACTGATTATCTACTCTAATCTCTGTTGCTTCCACTTGATCAGCATTCAAGTCACTCAAGAGCTTCCTAAGCCAGATGGCTTGATTAACAACAGTAGCAGCTATAATATACTTTGCTGCTGCAGTGGATTGAGCTACTGTCTATTGCTTCTTAGAACTCCAACTATAAACTCCTGAACCTAGAGTGAAAAAGTAGCCCGATGTACTCTTCATACCATCAACTAAACCAGCCCAATCCCTGTCTGAATAGCCAACCAGCTTCAGTTACTCAGCTTTCTCAAATTTCACACCATAGCCGAAGGTCCTTTTGACATACCTTAAGACTCTTTTAGCAGCTGTCAAATAGAGCAAGCAGCCAACTAGACTTCTATAGTTCTTCTAATCAACTTGAGCATGGTCACTTTTGTTAGAGAGTTTTTCTCTCTGTGCCACAGGAGTGCTAGCAAGTTTGCAAATTGTCATGCAAAACTTACTTCGGACCTTCAATGAAAATGCTTGTTGGCTTATGAAAATACCTTATTCATTCTAATTCACTTCCATACAAAGAAAGTAAGTCATCAAGCCTAAATTAGTCATCTTGAAAACATCTTGCATCTATGATATCGCGTGATATGTAGTAATAAAATTTATAAAAACTGATCACACCAAAAACTAACTAATATCACGATTTTAAGGCAAGCGCACCTATCGAATAGTAGTATAGTTTAGCGGCAAGACTGAGTTATCGTACCTAAGGGAACCAAAAGTACTAATACTTCCTTTCTATTATCTAACCTAAAAATAAAAGGGGTTTGTATGAAACTAATTCTAAAACTAAACTAAGAATGCACAAAAAGTAAATTGGGGAAAGACTCTTGGGAAAAGCTGATTGATATGGGCAATACTCAAGGGAGAATCCACCTAGACTTCACTTGTTATCAATTCTTGAGCTAGACGATTTATTCACTTGACTTGATCCGTAGAGATCCCTAACCTATGTTAATACCTCCGTCGATGATAAGAACAACTAATCCTAGGTTGTTTAACTAAGGTTTCTTTCTAGTTAACACCCCTAGGTTGCATTAATTCGATCTATGGATCCCCCTATTAGGTTTGACCCTAATCCGACAGATTTATGTCGCCCTATGTCTAGGGTTGCATGCAACTCTGCTTAATTATGCTAGATCTACTCTTAAAACAGGGACTTTTGCTCCTCTGCCTAAGCACATCAGGTTCTTGACTTAATACCTAGGATTATTAAAACAAGAATTAAGAACACATAATTAAGAACAATTCAAGTATTTATCATATAACTCAAGGTAAAATAATAACAAGATCTGTCTTAGGTTTCATCCCCCTCAAGTATTTGGGGGATTTAGTTCATAATTAATAAAGAAAACATCTCACAAGAAATAAGATAACAAAACATAAAGAACCCAAAAACCCCTGAAGGAATTTAGGGAGATCCTTTGTCTTGATGTAGAATTCTGGCTTCTGGGATGAATTAGTCGGCTTCCCTTAGAGTAATCCCTTGCTTCCACTCTTTGCGTTAGCAGAAAGAAGGCGCTCCTTTTTGGGAGAAAAGAGTACACCCTTAGAGTTGCCTCCTAAGGTCTTTATATAGAGCTTTGGGATGCCTTTCTTAGCCTCTAAGTATCAAAATCCGAGTGAAATTGCACTTCCTCACAATAGGGACACGCCCGTGATTCACGCCCGTGTGGTTTCGATAAGAGGCCGTGTGGGCCTGTTGAAGGTGGCACGGTCGTGTGGACTGGCCGTGCTTGTTGGGGCTGGGCCGTGTTGGTCCTCATGTGGCACGACCGTGTGGTGATTCCTTGGGCCGTGTCGTTTTCACACTTTGGTCCATTTTCTTCGTTTTCAATTCGTTTTTCATTCTTTTCTCTTTCCTATACTCTCCTGAGTATTCAACATGAAATAGAAGGGTTAAGAGCACCAATTCTCACAAATCTAATGATAATTCATCCAAAAATTAGGCTAAATATGAGGTAAAAATATGTATAATTTATCATTTATCAAATACCCCCACACTTAAGCCTTTGCTTGTCCTCAAGCAAAATCTCAATCCCTAGTTAAGAATCATTCTTCTTAATTCACAATCTTTATCAATAATGTTTCAAACTAATTCACAGGCATTCATACAATGAAAATTCAATCAGAAGAACATTAAAGTTTCAAACACTATAAGTTGAGAATTTTATCACGGAAACATAGGTCTTCTCCTTTCTCTTAAGTAATCACATTTCAGTCAAAATCAACAAGATTTGGCATCCTCATTAAGGATTCACTCTATCCACTCAAAGTGTTTGGGGTTCAAGAATTTAGCACTCTTTAGTCAATCCTGAAAAGTTATTACCATATGCTTGCAAGAAAATCAAATCTCCACCACTATATATTGATATGACACATTGATCAAAAGGTCTTTCAATGGTTGTAATGGGGCTTTGGTTAGGGGTGTTGTCACAAGCTGAAAAGAAAGGGTTAGAATCGAGATTGAATTGAAAAATCATCTAACTATAACATGAATTACACTGAATTAATTGTATATATGTTTTTTTTACTTTTTTTAAGAACAATTCAAATCCAATACAATAAATTGAATATTTACAACTTTACAAACTGGAAAAGAGAGTAAAGCTAGATAATAATTCAACTCAAATCTCGACAAAAATAGGGATCAAATTAATTGAATGGAATTTAACAAAAACAGGTTATGGGTTAATATTAGAGGTAAGTCAAAGAATGGGTTGTTAGGCTCAATGGGGTTTACTAGGGGTTAATTTATAGAGGTAGGCTTTTATGGAGTAAGTGGGTTAGATCCTAGGTGCCTTTATCATCTCAATATATCAAATCAATGATGTGGTCTCGACATGTATAATCGAAGCAAGTTCTAGAATAACAAATCAGTATTGACTCACTCAAAGCAATAATAAAAGTGAGCATGAAAGAATGTATGCTCAAAAAGCTCACCAGAATTATGGCTTTTGATGTCAATCCTGCAAATTTCAAATCTCAAGATAATACTTAAAATTAGGGAAAATAACTTATGAAAAAATTAGGATTCTCAAAAACTTCAACTTATCATGCTTGATTCCCTAATGTTTTAAAGTTTGAATAATCAAAGTACAATCACATATGGCTTAATTCTCAACTTATCAATAACAATTATAAATCAATCAGAATTAATTCCTAACAAGAGACTGAAGATAACGCAGAGAGTGAAAGTGATAATTCAAAATTTTGAGAACAATGCAAAATTTTAGTTTGAAAAATTTTCAGGGGTTTCAAAGAGAATGCAATAACTAAAAGTAAGTTCCCCCCCCCACACTTAAGATGTACATTGCCCTCAATGTACAAATATAACATTAATAGCAAAAGAAGCACAAGATCATAAGTTGGGGAGAGAAGTAAAACTCCCTGAATATTGGATGGAACCCTTGAATTGTGAAAGTTGTCTTGGAGGAAGGAATGCTTGAAGTTCATGGTTTTGAAACTGCGATAGCACTTAAGGGATTTTAGGTATTTCAGGATTAGAACAATTACTCGTTAGGAAATAACCGATATAAAATAACTGAAATAACATAAACTAGTTCTGAAAATACTAAAATTAAAATAAAGAAAAAGATAAAATAAAATAAAATGGAAAAACAAAAAATCCCAGGGATTTTGGCGTACCTAGCTCGAGACACACGCTCATGTTGCAAGGGCGTGTTGAGGCACACGGCCATGTCCTTCGATGTTCGCTTCTCCCACGACTGTGTATGGGGTCACACGCCCATGTTGGAATTGGCAGTGTTAGCCACGGCCATATCACACGGCCGTGGCTATTTATCGTAGCTCGTGCCTTAGGGAAAATTGTACCCTAATTATACACGGCCAAGTTGCACGACTGTGTCTCTGCTCAAAGTGTACGCACGGCATGAGGCACGCCCGTGTGCGTGCCCGTGTGGTCCTAAATTTCTGCATAAAAAGGGTTAGTTGTTGTATTAGAAAACTGAAATAAAAGAATTTACTAAGTCAATGCTCGGGTTGCCTCCCGAGAAGTGCTTGTTTATAGTCTAAGCTCGACTTTTCTCAAGCTTGTTTGTTCATGGTGGCTTAAAGAGTGGATACTCTTCTATCCTACTTGCAATTTTATTATTAACGTAAGACTTGAGTCGAGTGTGGTTTACCTTGAAAGTGTCGAGTGACTCATGTTTTATTTCTACTATACCATAGGGGAAGATTTTCATTACCGTGAGGTAGGGTATGTCACTTATGTTCTTTTGAATTTAAGATTCGAGGGTCATCTTCCCCTAAGATTACCTTATCCCCTATATTGATTTGATACGTTTTTACCTGAGGGTCGTCTTGGTGATGCTCTGGGTTGGTGTGGTATGTTTTGGGCTTTTCATGATAGTTCAGCCACTCATCTAGTTCCTCGATTTGAAGCATTCGCTTTTCAGGTGCATCTCCCTCGGATGGACTTGTCTTTTGGTTGGTTGCCTCTATGTAGAGTGTATCATGCACAGAAGATTGGGTGGTGAGTTTAGTGTTTTTACAAGGACTCGTAGCTATATTATTATCTGCTGTCTTAATCAAGTTCTGAGCTTGTAAGGTGAGTGCGTCATGACCTACACGTAATGTGAGTTCGCCTGTTTCTAAATCAATTTTTGTCCTGGCGGTTGCTAAAAAGGGTCGCCCTCGAATTAGGGGTACATTACTGTCCTCATCAATATCTAAAACAACTAAGTCAACTGGGAATATAAATTTATCAATTTTTGACAAGTACATCTTCAATTATTCCCTTGGGTGCCCTAATAGTTTTATCAGCTAGTTGAATGTTCATCTTGGTTTTCTTAGGGTTTCCCAGACCTAGTTGTTTAAATAGTTTATAAGGCATGACATTTATACTAGCCCCTAAACTAGCTAAAGCATTTTTGGCCTCTAGGTTACCAAGTAGACAAGGAATAGTAAAGCTTCCTGGATCTTTTAGTTTGGTTGGCAATTTATTCTGTAGAATAGCTGAGCATACTGCATTTAGTTCCATATGAGGTTTCTCATCTAGCTTCCGCTTGTTTGTCAAGAGTTCTCTTAAGAATTTAACAGCGTTTGGCAGCTGCAAAATTGCTTCAACAAATGGTAAGTTAATATGTACTTTCCTTAAAAGTTTAAGAAACTTACCAAATTGCTCATCTATGCGGTATTTCTTTAGCGCTTTTGGGTATGGGATATGAGGCTTGTGTTCTTTGATGTCTGGCTTGTTATTACTTACCTCTACCTTACCTTTACTCACCTCCAGCTTCATGCATGACTTTGGGTTGTCTTTGGTTAACGCCACCTCATCTATTGTGTTCATGGCGTAAAGTTGTTCTTTAGGGTTGGTCTCAATGTTACTTGGTAGTCCACCTTATGGTCTTTTTGATATCAACTTTGTGAGTTGACCAATTTGATTCTCAAGTCCTTTAATTAATGCTTGCTGGTTCTTTAATGCTGCCTCAGTGTTTTGAAAACGGGTTTCTGACATGGCCATGAATTTGGTGAACATCTCTTCAAGATTTGGCTTTTTCTCTTGTTGTGGTGGTGGTTACTGTCTTTGATTTCCTTGTCCTCCCCATGAAAAATTGGGGTGATTTCTCCAACCTGCATTGTATGTGTTACTATAAGGATTATTTGAGATCTAAAATTGTTACCCATATAGTTCGCTTGCTCCTTTTCTGTGCCTTGTTCGTAAGATGAACAGTCTGGAGTAAACATATTCCCATGAGTTGTGTCACACTGCATCACTAGCTGCGCTTGCGTAGAACTAACAAAATTATCAAACTTTTTATTTAGAAGTTCTACTTGGTTAGTAAGCATAGTGACAGTATCAATATTATAAACTCCTGCGGCTTTTGTTGGCTTTGTCCTCATGACTTGCCACTGATAGTTATTCAGTGACATCTCTTCTATAAACTCATAGGCTATTTCGGGCGTTTTATTGTTGATTGTTCCTCCTGCTGCTGCATCGATCATTTGACTTGTTGATGGGTTCAAACCGTTATAGAAGGTTTGCACTTGTAACCACAAAGGTAGTCCATGGTGAGGGCACCTTCTCAAAAGATCTTTGTATCTGTCACAGGCATCGTAAAGTGTTTCTAAATCCATCTGCATAAAAGAAGATATATCGTTTCGTAATTTAGCTATTTTAGCTAGAGGAAAATATTTAAGTAAGAATTTTTCCGTCATCTGTTCCCATGTAGTGATTGAGCCTCGTGGTAAAGAATTTAACCACTGTTTGGCTTTATTTCTTAAAGAGAATGGAAATAGCCTTAGACGAATGGCATCAACAAAAACACCATTAATTTTAAAAGTATCACAAAGTTCCAAAAAGTTGGCTATGTGTGAATTTGGATCTTCATCCTGTAAACCATCAAACTGCACCAATTGCTGTATCATCTGAATAGTGTTAGGTTTTAATTCAAAATTATTAGCAGCAATAGTAGGTCTAATAATGCTAGTTTAAGTACCAGCCAAACTAGGTTTAGCATAATCATACATAGTACGAGGCGCTTCATCTGGTTCTGCGGGTAATGCTGGAGGTGGTTGAATGTTTTTATTTGCGTCCATCTCTTCAATAGGTTTTGATTCTTGTTCTGGTTCTTGTTCTTGATACTGTAGGCTTCGTTTGATCTCTCTACAGTTTCTGCGAACTGTAGCTTCTAAATCTTCGTCAAAAAGTGATGGTTCTGCTAGGTTTCTTCTAGTCATAAACTAGAGATACCTAGAAGGAAAAAGCAAAGAAAATTAAAAATTAAAAATAAAATAATAAATAAAAACTGAAAATAAATAAATAAATAAATAAAGTATGGCTAAAGTAATAAAAATCGAGGTTTCTTAATATTTTAGTTCCCCGGCAACGGCGCCAAAAACTTGATATCGCGTGATATGCAGTAATAAAATTTATAAAAACTGATCACACCAAAAACTAACTAATATCACGATTTTAAGGCAAGCGCACCTATCGAACAGTAGTATAGTTTAGCGGCAAGACGGAGTTATCGTACTGATAACCACTCGCGTGATATGAAGTAATAAAATTTATAAAGACTTGATTTCACCAAAACTAACTAATATCACGATGTTGAAGCAAGCGCACCTGTCAAACAGTAGTATAGTTTAGTGGCAAGACCGAGTTATTCGTACCCAAGGGAACCAAAAGTACTAGTACTTACTTCTTTTCTATTATCTAGCCTAAAAATAAAAGAGGTTTGTTTAAACTAATTCTAAATTTAACTAAGAAAGCGTAAAAAGTAAATTGGGAAAACTTTTTAGGGAAAAGCTAATTAATATGGACAATACTCAAGGGAGAATCCACCTAGACTTCACTTGTTATTATTTTCTTGAACTATATGATTTCCTTGCTTGACTTGATCCTTTGAGATCCCTAATTTATGCTAAACCCTCCGTCGAGGTGAAGAGCAACTAGGCCTAAGTTGTTAATTAAAGTTCCCTTATTAATTAACTCCCTAGGTTGCATTAATTTGATCTATGGCTCCCCATATTAGGTTTGACCCTAATCTGGCAGATTTATGTCGCCCTATGTCTAGGGTTGCATGCAACTCCGCTTAATTATGGTAGATCTACTCTTATCACAGGGACTTTTGCTCCTCTACTCTAAGCACATCTAATTCTTGAAATAATACCTAGGATTATTAAATCAAGAATGAAGAATGCATAATTAAGAACAATTTAAGTATTTATCAAATAAATCAAGAATAATTAACAAGATCTGTCTTAGGTTTCATCCCTCTCAAGTATTTGAGAGGTTTAATTCATAATGAAGAAAGAAAACATCTCAGAAGATATAGAACAACAAAACATAAAAGAAACCAAAAACCCCTGCAGGAATTTAGGAAGATCCTCTATGTTGCTGCAGAATTCTGGCTTCTGAGATGAATTAATCGGCTTTTCTTTTGGAGTAATCCCTTGCTTCTACCCTCAGTGTGGTAGAAAAACAAGAAGAAAAATATATCTAAAAACGTCCCTTTGCCACTGCCTCATGAGGTCTTTATATAGAGAGCTTGTGGGGAGCCTTTCTTAGCCTCTAAGCATCCCAATTTGAATGAAATTCCCCTTCCTCACGACTAGAACACGCCCGTGTGCCATGTCCGTGTGACTTCGACAGAGGCCGTGTGATATTTTGTTTATGGGGCACGGTCGTGTGGCCTGGCCGTGCTTGTCGGGGTTGGACCGTGTGGTTGTTATGCTACACGGCCGTGTGCCACGACCGTGCGGTAAATCCTTGGGCCGTGCATTAAGCTATTTTTGGCCCATTTTCCTCATTTTTGATCCATTTTTGGTTCTTTTCTCTTCCCTATGCTCTTCTGAGTATAAGATACGAAAAAGAAAGGTTAAGAGCACCAATTCTCACAAAATCATTAATAATTCATCCAAAATATAGGCAAAATAAGAGGTAAAAATATGTATAATTTAGCATTTATCACGTACCCAAGGGAACCAAAAGTACTAATACTTCCTTTCTATTATCTAACCTAAAAATAAAAGGGGTTTGTATGAAACTAATTCTAAAACTAAACTAAGAATGCACAAAAAGTAAATTGGGGAAAGACACTTGGGAAAAGCTGATTGATATGGGCAATACTCAAGGGAGAATCCACCTAGACTTCACTTGTTATCAATTCTTGAGCTAGACGATTTATTCACTTAACTTGATTCGTAGAGATCCCTAACCTATGTTAATACCTCTGTCGAGGATAAGAACAACTAATCCTAGGTTGTTTAACTAAGGTTTCTTTCTAGTTAACACCCCTAGGTTGCATTAATTCGATCTATGGATCCCCCTATTAGGTTTGACCCTAATCCGGCAGATTTATGTCGCCCAATGTCTAGAGTTGCATGCAACTCTGCTTAATTATGCTAGATCTACTCTTAAAACAGGGACTTTTGCTCCTCTGCCTAAGCACATCAGGTTCTTGAATTAATACCTAGGATTATTAAAACAAGAATTAAGAACACATAATTAAGAACAATTCAAGTATTTATCATATAACTGAAGATAAAATAATAACAAGATATGTCTTAGGTTTCATCCCCCTCAAGTATTTGGGGGATTTAGTTCATAATTAATAAAGAAAACATCTCACAAGAAATAAGATAACAAAACATAAAGAACCCAAAAACCCTGAAGGAATTTAGGGAGATCCTTTATCTTGATGTAGAATTCCGGCTTTTGGGATGAATCAGTCGGCTTCCCTTGGAGTAATCCCTTACTTCCACTCTTTGTGTCGGCAGAAAGAAGGCGCTCCTTTTTGGGAGAAAAGAGTACACCCTTAGAGTTGCCTCCTAAGGTCTTTATATAGAGCTTTGGGATGCCTTTCTTAGCCTCTAAGTATCCAAATCCGAGTGAAATTGCACTTCCTTATGACAGGGACACGCCCGTGTGCCACGCTCGTGTGGTTTCAACCAGAGGCCGTGTGGGCCTGTTAAAGGTGGCACGGCCGTGTGGACTGGCCGTGCTTGTTGGGGCTGGGCCGTGTTGGTGCAAGACTAGGGGTTTTAATTAGAAAGAGATTTCAATTCATCACTCTAGGATTAGTTGTTCTTATCCTCGATAGAGGTATTAACATAATTTAGGGATCTCTATGGATCAAGTCAAATGAAGAAATCGTCTAGTTCAGAGTTAGATAACAAGTGAAGTCTAGGTGGATTCTTCCTTAGGTATTGCCCTAATCAATCAGTTTTCCCAAAAGCAATTTCCTAATTTACTCTTTGTCGTTTCCTTAGTTTAGTTTAAAATAGTTTACAACCAAACCGCTTTTTTTCTTATGCTAGATAATAGGAAGGAAGTTATTACTAGTACTTTTTGTTCCTTGGATTCGATATTCTGGTCTTGCCACTAGCTATGCTACTATTCGATAGGTGCACTTGTCTTTTATCATGATAATAGTTAGTTTCCAGGTACGATCAATTTTATTACTTCATCATCACGAGATCAAGTTTTTGGCGCCGTTGTCGAGGAACTAAGATATTAGGAACACTCAATTCCTATTATTTTAGCTATTTTTACTTTTATCGTAAAATTATTTTCAATTTTTATTTTATTTTATTTTAGGTTTTTAATTTTCTTTTTACCTTTCCCTTCTAGGTATCTCTAGTTTATGACTAGAAGAAACCTAGAAGGACCATTATTGTTTGACGACGATTTAGGAGCTACAGTTCGTCAAACTCGCAGAGAGATAAGAAGAAGCTTACAATATCCAGAACAAAGTCAAGAAGAAGAATCTAAACCTACTGAAGAGATGGAGGCAAATCACGATAATCAGCTACCTCCTGTAGTAGCCGCAAATCCTATTGACCAGAATCCTGTTCATTGTACTATGTATGATTATGCTAAACCTAATTTGGCTGGTACTGAATCTAGTATAGTTAGGCCCACTATTGCTGCAAATAATTTTAAACTGAAACCTAACACTATTCAGATGATACAACAGTTTGTTCAGTTTGATGGTTTGCAGGATGAGGATCCTAACGCTCATTTAGCCAATTTCTCGGAATTCTACGACACTTTTGAAATAAATTGCGTTTCTGATGATGCCATTCGTCTTCGGTTATTCCCATTCTCTTTGAGAAATAAAGCTAAATAGTGGTTAAATTCTTTACCACGAGGGTCTATCACTACATGGGAACAAATGACCGAAAAAATTTTGCTCAAATATTTTCTGCCGGCTAAAACAGCAAAATTAAGGAATGATATCTCTTCTTTTGTGCAGATGGATTTAGAAACACTTTACGATGCTTGGGAGAGATACAATGACCTATTGAGAAGGTGCCCTCACAATGGGTTACCTCTGTGGTTACAAGTACAAACCTTTCACAATGGTTTGAACCCCTCAACGAGGCAGATGATTGATGCAGTCGCCGGTGGAACAATCAATAACAAGGCACCAGAAGCAGCTTACAAATTTATAGAAGAGATGTCACTGAATAACTATCAATGGCAGGTCATGAGAACAAAACCGCAAAAAGCTACCAGAGTTTTTAATATTGATGCAGTCACCATGCTTACTAATCAGGTAGAACCTCTAAATTAAAAGATTGATAATTTTGTTGGTTCCACACAGGTATATCTAGTGATGCAGTGTGACTCAATTCAAGGAAACATGAGCTATTCTGAAAATCCCAATTATGGATATGGCATGGGAAACGAGCAAGCCAACTATATGGGTAATAATTCTAGATCTCAAAATAACCCTTATAGTAATACTTACAATACAGGTTGGAGGAATCACTCAAATTTCTCATGGGGAGGACAAGGAAATCAAAGGCAACCACCCCATTCGGGATTTCAACAGCCACCGTTCCAACAAGAGAAAAAGCCGATCCTTGAGGAGATGCTCACAAAATTTATCGCCGTATCAGAAACCTATTTCCAGAACACTGAAACGACACTTAAGGACCAACAATCATCCATTCAAGGGCTTGAAACTCAAATAAGCCAGCTTGCTAAACTAATCTCTGAAAGATCACCAAGCAACACAGAGATTAAATCTAAGGAGCACGTTAAAGTAGTTACACTAAGGAGCGGGAAAACACTAGCCAAACCTGAAAAGGAGGTAGTACAAGAACATGACAAGGAAAACATTGAGGAAGCTGAGCCTAAAGAAAACACCCCACCAGTACTCAAAGAATACAAAACACCCATCCCATACCCAACAAAATTGAAGAACGGCCGCATGGACGCTCAATTTGGTAAATTTCTTGAACTTTTTAAACAATTACATATTAACTTACCTTTTGTTGAAGCTATTTCACAGATGCCCACATATGCAAAATTTTTGAAAGAACTTCTAACAAACAAAAGGAAGTTTGAAGAGTTATCCACAGTGGAACTTAATGAAGAATGTTCAACGATCCTCCAGAATAAAATCCCAACCAAATTGAAAGATCCAGGAAGTTTTACTATTCCCTATTTGATTGGTAATTTAAATATTGAAAAGGCATTAGCAGATTTAGGTGCTAGCATTAATCTAATGCCCTATAAATTGTTCAAGCAACTAGGACTAGGGAAACCAAAACCCACTAGGATGAGTATTCAATTAGCTGATAGATCTGTTAAATATCCTAGGGGTCTCATTGAAGATGTATTAGTTAAGGCGGATAAATTTATATTCCCTATTGATTTTGTTGTGTTAGACATGGATGAGGATGTTGAGGTACCCTTAATCTTAAGACGACCATTTTTAGCTACTGCCAGAGCTGTTATTGATGTGGGAGATGGAAAACTTGTGCTTAGGGTAGGGGATGAAGAAATTTTATTTCAAATATATGATGCCATACGATTTTCTTGGGAACAAGATGATTCTTGTTATTTTATTGATTCTATTGATCATTCTGTTCAAGATTCTTTTCAGGAAATCACTCTTAAAGACACATTGGAACTGTGTCTCGTTCAAGGTGAGGGAGAAAATAAAATTACCACTAAGATGAAAAAAAGTAATAACTGAGTTAAACTCCAACGAATCTTCTCCAAGACAAATAGGCTATGAGGGCATTGAAATCAGGGATGAACTAAGACAAAAGCCCTCTATTGACGAACCTCCCAAACTAGATCTCAAACAATTACCCAAACACTGAGAATATGCATTTTTGGGAGACAATTCTACACTACCAGTCATTATTGCTTCAATCTTGCAACCTAAGGAAAAAGAGGAATTAATTCAAGTGTTAAAAAAGCATAAAAAAGACATAGCTTGGAAAATTTCTGACATCAAAGGAATCAGTCCTTCCTTTTGCATCCACAAACTTTTGATGGAGGATGAATACAAACCATGTGTGCAAGCTTAAAGAAGACTGAACCCCAACATGAAGGAAGTGGTCAAAACAAAGGTAATTAAACTTCTAGATGTTGGAATTATTTATCCTATTTCTGCAGTGCTTGGGTAAGTCCTATACAGGTTGTTCCTAAGAAAGGTGGCATGACTGTTGTTGCCAATGAAAAGAATGAATTAATCCCTACAAGAACTATCACAGGTTGGAGGGTTTGTATTGATTACAGGAAATTGAACGACTCTACGAGAAAGGACCATTTCCCCTTACCTTTCATTGATCAGATGTTAGAAAGACTATTAGGACATATGTACTACTGTTTTTTGGATGGACTTTCTGGCTATTTCCAAATCCCGATAGCTCCTGAAGATCAAGAGAACACGACATTCACTTGTCCATACGGTAGTTTACTTATCGTAGAATGCCTTTTGGATTATGTAAGGCTCCTGCTACTTTTCAACGTTGCATACTAGCAATCTTTAACGAGCTCGTGGAGGACATCATAGAGGTATTCATGGATGATTTCTCGGTATTCGGTAACTCTTTCCAACTTTGCCTCAAAAATCTAGAACGAGTCTTAATAAGATGTGAAGAAACAAATCTTGTTCTCAATTGGGAAAAATGCCATTTTATGGTACGAGAAGGTATTGTGCTAGGACACAAAATTTCTAGTAAAGGGATAGAAGTAGATAAAGCAAAAGTTGAGACCATTGAAAAACTACTTCCCCCTAGTTCAATTAAGGCAATTAGAAGCTTTTTAGGACATGTTGGTTTTTATAGAAGATTCATTAAAGACTTTTCTAAAATAGCTAAGCCATTAACGAAATTACTAGAAAAAGACGTACCTTTCAATTTTGATCAGGAATGTTTAGAGGCATTTAACACTCTCAAAGGGAAACTCACCAATGCTCCAATTATAATTGCACCTGATTGGAATTTACCTTTTGAACTAATATATGATGCAAGTGATTTTGCAGTAGGTGCACTTCTTGGATGGCGAAGAGACAAGCATTTTTAGCCAATCTACTATGCTAGCAAAACTCTAACAGTAGCACAAGAGAACTACACTACCACAGAAAAAGAATTGCTAGCTATGGTTTTCGCATTTGACAAATTTAGACCATATCTAATATTGTCTGAAGTCATCATTTTTACTGATCATTTTGCTCTTCGTTATCTTTTAACTAAATCCGATGCAAAGCCTCGACTAATAAGATGGATTCTACTGTTGCAGGAATTTGATTTGGAAATCCAAGACAAAAAAGGAGCTGAAAACTTAGCAGCAGATCACCTTTCTAGGCTTGAGAATCCACATCTCGAAGAACTTGATGAAGCTGAAATAAACGACTCGTTCCCTGAAGAGCAACTCTTAGCCATATCTAATTCTAAGGTACCTTGGTTTACCGATGTTGCAAATTACTTAGCTGCTAACATAACACCACAAGGGTTGACACATTAGCAAAGGAAGCGATTCTTTACTAATGTGAAACACTATTTCTAGGAAGACCCTTTTCTTTTTCGTATTTGTGTAGACCAAGTCATTCAAAGGTGTGTTACAATGACTGAAGCCAGCAAAATCTTAGAACACTGCCATTTAGGACCAACAGGAGGACATTACAATGGAACTAAGACCGCCCATAAAATACTTGAATCATGTTTTTATTGGCCCTCATTATTTAAAAACGCTAGCAGGTATGTTACTTCTTGTGACAAATGTCAACAAACAGGTAATATCTCTAAACGTGATGAAATGCCCCAAACATATATGCTTGAATGTGAAATATTCGATATAAGGGGCATTGATTTCATGGGTCCATTCCCTAGCTCATTTGGAAATAAATACATCTTAGTAGTAGTCGATTACGTGTTTAAATGGGTAGAAGCCCAAGCCTTACCTACTAATGATGCTAGAATGGTAGTAAGATTTCTTAAAAAAAACTTTTTTTCTTGATTTTGAACTTTGAGAGCAATTATTAGTGATAGGGCAACTCATTTCTGCAATACTCAGTTTGAGAAAGTTTTACGAAAACATGGAGTGTACCATAAGACAGCTACCCCTTACCACCCTCAAACTAGTGGACAAGTTGAAGTAGCTAATAGAGAGCTAAAACGTATCTTAGAGAAAATCGTATAAGTAAATAGAAAAGATTGGGCAATGAAAATAGATGACGCTTTATGGGCTTATAGAACTGCCTTCAAAACTCCCACAGGAACATCGCCTTATAGAGTTGTTTATGGGAAAAGTTGACATTTACCCTTTGAGCTAGAACATAAAGCGTTTTGGGCCATTAAATTTTTAAACCTCGACCCTGATCTTACAGGTACAAAGAGACTCATGTAGATAAATGAGTTGGACGAATGGCATTGCAATGCATATGAAAACTCACGCTGATACAAGGAAACCACAAAGCGACGCCATGATGCTCGTCTGAAGCAACATAAATAATTTAAACCTGGCGATCTTGTGTTGCTGTTGAACACAAGGCTTAAATTATTCCCTAGAAAATTAAAGTCGAGATGGTCAAGCCCATTCATAATTCAAAGTGTTCTTCCCTACGGCACAATTGAGGTAACACATCCAACTCAAGGCACTTTCAAGGTAAACGGTCATCGACTCAAACTATATTATGGTGACGACTTTAAGAATGATAAAAAGGAGCTTAGGCTCCACAATCCCTCATAAAGGTGCATGTAAGAAGTCGAGCTTAGACTATAAACAAGTGGTTCTCAGGAGGCAACTCGAGCATTAACAATTTTGATTTTCTTAGATTCATAACTAACTCCTTAAAACGCAGATTCCCCAGAACCACACGACTAGGCACACGGGCTTGCCTAAGGCCGTAGGCACCCTACGGTTAGGAACACGGCCGTGCGATACTGCCGTGGCTAAACCTGTCAACTCATACACGGGCGTGTGAGCTCAGACACGATCGTTGGAGAAGGGAACACTAGAAGACACGACCGTGTTATATGGCCGTGTATCCCAGCACGCTCATGTTAATAAGCAATGGACAAAACTGAGAACTCAACACGAGCATAGGACACGCCCGTGCCGACCAACCGTGGTCACACCAAAAAGTCCACGAAACACATGGGCCAACCCAATGGCACACGGGCGTGCGCCACAACCGTGGGACTAAATCCCTATTAATTAATTTCAATTTTCATTTTCTTTATTCCTCCCTTTTTCCTTTTATTTTTGCACTCCAATTTTTATCAAGTAATACCTGAATTTTACACACAGTTGTGCTATTCTCTTCAGTCACCCAGAATCATGAACTTCAAATAGCCCTTTCTCTAATTCAGCTTTAACTACTCAAGGAATTCATCCAATATTCAGGGAGTTTCACTTCTCTTCCTATCTTATGATTTAATTGCTACTAGCTTTATCTTTATACATTCAGGACAATGTACATCTTAAGTGTGGGGGGGAGTTCACTCTCATTCTTTATATTATCCTTGAACCCCTGAAAATTTCGAATTCTCACTTTCACTCTCTGCATTATTCTCAATCCCCTATTAAAATGAATTCTGATTGATTTATGATTTTTATTGATATGCTGAGAATTAAGACATAGGTACTTATGCTTTGATTATTCAAACTTTAAGACATTAGAGAATCAAGTATGATAAGTTGAAATTTTTGAGAATTTAAAGTTTTTCTAGGTTGTTTTCCCCAATTTTCAGTGTTATCTTGAAATTTGAAATTTGCAAGAGTGACATCAAAAGCCATAATTCTGGTGAGATTTTTGAGCCTTTTGAGCATACATCCTTTCGTGCTCACTTTTATTATTGCTTTGAGTGAGTCAATACTAATTTGTTATTCTAGAACTTGCTTCGATTATACATGTCAAGACCACATCATTGATTTGATATACCGAAATGGGAAGGCACTTAGGATTTAACCTACTTACTCCATAAAAGCCTACCTCCATAAATTAACCCTTAGTGAACCTCATTGAGCCTAACAAACTATTCATTGACTGACCTTCAATATTAACCTATAACCCATTTTTTGTTGAATTCTCTTCAATTATTTTGATCCCTTTTTTTGTCGAGATTTGAGTTGAATAATTATCTAGCTTTGTTCTCCTTTTCAGTTTGTAAAGTTTATAATTATTCAATTTGTTGTTAATTGACTTGTTCTTAAAAAAAAACCTATATATATTCTAGTTGTAATTCAATGTTTTGCATATTTCCATGTAATGTTTGAGCTCTTGTTCTTAAACGATGTCATCCAAAAGGGCTTTATTCTAGTAAAATGTTTCAGTGGTAGAGATTTTTCTAGTTAGATGATCTTTCAGTTCAATCTCGATCCTAACCATCATTTTCAGCTTATGACCACACCCCTAACCAAGGCGACGTTACAACCCTTGAAAGACCTTTTGATCGATGTATCATGTCAATATATAGTGGTGGAGATTTGACTTTCCTGCAAGCTTATGGTAATAACTTTTTAGGTTGACAATGAGTGCTTAATTTCTAAACCCTAAGCACTTCGAGTGGATAGAGTGAATCTTTAGTGAGGATGTCAACTCTTGTTGATTTTGAGTTCAAGGTAATTACTTAAGAGAGCGGAGAAAACCTATGTTTTTGTGATAAGATTCTCAACTTAGAATGTTTGAGACTTTAATTTTCCTTCGATTGAATTTTCAATGTATGATTACTTGTGGATTAGTTTGAAACTTTATTGATAAGGATTATAAAATGAGAGGAATGATTTTTAATTGTGAATTGAGATTTTGCTTGAGGACAAGCAAAGGCTTAAGTATGGGGTATTTGATAAACCGTAAATTATACATATTTTTACCTCATGCTTAGCCTAATTTCTGGATGAATTATCATTGAATTTGTGGAACTTGGTGCTCCTAATCCTTTTATTTCATGTTTTATACTCAGGTGAGCATAAGGAAGAGAAAAGACCAAGGAACGAGCCATAAACGGGCAAATTAGGCCCAAATCAATAATCAACACGGCCTGAAAGTTCGTCACACAGGCGTGCCACATGGCCGTGCTACTTTAACAGGCCCGAGCACAGCCTCCACATCGACTCACTTGGGTGTGGCACACAGGCGTGTCCCTGTCATGATGAAGTTCAATTTCGCTCAGAACAGGCTCCTTAGGGGCTAAGAAAGACATTCCAAACTCTATATAAAGACCCTAGGAGGCAACTACAAGGGTGTACATTATTCCCGCCAAGATGGGAAGTTAAAGGCAGGGAATTACTCGAAGTAAAGTCGATTGATCCGTCTCAAAAGCCAAGATCTACATCAAGACAGAGGATCTCCCTTCTATCCTTTCAGAAATTTTGGGTTTTCTTTTGTTTTGTCATTCTATTTATTCTGAGATGTTTCTTTTTATAATTATGAACTAAAACCCCAAATACCTAAAGGGGATGAAACCTAAGACGAATCTTGTTATTGTTATCTGAACTATATGATAAATCTTTTATTTGTTCTTAATTGTGTTTTTAACTCTTGAATTGATATTTTTGGGATATTAATTTAAGTCGAATGTGCTTATACAGAGGAGCAAAAGTCCCTGTATAGGAGTAGATCCAACACAATTAAGCAGAGTTGATCGCAATCCTAGACATAGGATGACGAAAACCTACCGAATTAGAGTCAAATCTAATATGGGGAGCCATAGATCGAGTTAATGCAAGACTAGGGGTTTTAATTAGAAAGAGATTTCAATTAATCAACCTAAGATTAGTTATTCTTATCCTCGACGGAGGTATTAACATAATTTAGGGATCTCTACGGATCAAGTCAAATAAAGAAATCATCTAGTTCAGAGTTAGATAACAAGTGAAGTCTAGGTGGATTCTTCCTTAGGTATTGCCCTCATCAATCAGTTTTCCCAAAAGCAATTTCCCAATTTACTCTTTGTCGTTTCTTTAGTTTAGTTAAAAATAGTTTACAACCAAACCCCTTTTTATTTCTTATGCTAGATAATAAGAAGGAAGTCATTACTAGTACTTTTAGTTCCTTGGATTCAATATTCCAGTCTTGCCACTAGCTATACTACTATTCGATAGGTGTGCTTGCCTTTTATTGTGATAATAGTTAGTTTCTAGGTACGATCGATTTTATTACTTCATCATCACGAGATCAAACCCATCTGCAAAGTTTTTTGTCCTGAACACCCATTTCACACCAATAACCTTTCTATTTGATGGTCTATCAACTAGCTCCCATGTGTCATTTTTGTGGATCATCCTCAATTCAACCTCCATTGCTTCTTTCCAACAGCCCTCTCTTACGACATCATCAAAATTAGAAGGCTCAAAAATGGTCATTTCACACATTTCATAGATGTCTATTAAGGTTCTAGTGCCTCTAACAGGTGCATCATCATAATCATCCTCAATTTCAGCTTTAATCTTAGCATGCTGCAAATCAAGATCATGTTGGTCTTTCTTAGACAAGCTTGCATCTGTTCCATCTCGTTTTTAACAACTGCTCTCATTGAATTTCACATCTCTACTCACAACAATCTTTTTAGTGGATGGATCAAAGACCTTATACCCTTTCTTTACACTGCTGTTGCCAACAAAGACTCTAGACATGGACCTCTTCTCTCGCTTGGCTCTCTTCTCAGTTGGCACCAGTGTATAACATAAGTAACCAAACACTTTCAAGTGTAAGAGATTTGGTTTGTGTCTAAACCATGCTTCAAAAAGTGTTTTGCCTTTGACTGCATTTGTTGGTAGCCTGCTTAGCAAATACACAGAGGTATTTACTGCCTCAGCCTAAAAATTGTTAAGCATTTTGCCTTCAAACAACAAACACCTGGCCATATTGAGAATAGACCTATTCTTTCTCTCACAAACACCATTCTACTGTGGTGTGTAGATGGTGGTTAATTGGCGTAGAATTCCAGCTTCATCAAAAGTCTTCTAGAACCTTTGAGACACATATTCAGTCCCATTATCAGACCTAAAAAATTTCAACTTGCAACTAGCTTGATTTTCAGCCAATGCATTCATCTTGCAAAAGTAGTTAGCCACCTCTAACTTTTGTTTCAAGAAACTCACCCAATAGAATCTAGTGCAATCATCAATGAACAATGCAAAGTACCTATTGCCATTCAAATAGGAAGTCTTCATAGGTCCACAAATGTCTGTATCGACTAGTTGGAACCTCTCTTGAGCTCTCCAAGCTTTGTTAACAGGAAAAGGCAATTTGATCTGCTTGCCAAACTAACAGCTTCACACACATCTTTCCTAGGCTCGATCTTGGACATGTCTTCAACTAGGCTCATCTTGTGCAGTAAACTTAGTGACTTATAGTTCACATGCCCCAGCCTCTTGTGCCACAAGCATGATTCATCAGCTAGAGCTATATGTGCCTTTGCTTCTATCTGATTCACATTTAAAATGAAGGATTTATCATGCATAGCTACTGTCACTAACACTTGATAAAAAGAATCCTTGATCAGACAAGTCTTTTCTTTAAAAATAAGGGAATAGCCATTCTCTAACAACTGACCAACATTCAATAGATTCTAATCAATATCTGGTACAAAAAGAACTTCTGAGATGGTTTTGTTACCTAAATGAGTGCAAACCACAGACTTGCCTTTGCCTTTGGCCTCGATGAATTCACCATTCCCAATTCTGACTTTAGACACAAAGCTGGTGCCTAGCTCCCTGAACATGCCTTTGTATGAAGCCATGTGATAAGTGCAGCCCTTGTGAATTAGCTAATTCTTCATAACTTTACTCGAGCTTGCGAGGCAAGAGGCAGTAAAGACATGCTCCTCCTGAGCTTGGACATCCTCAGTAGCTTGAGCTTGATTCTGCTGCTATGGTTGTGTTTTTTACCTTATTCTTGGAGACCTTTTCAATGTGGCCAAGTTTCTTGTAGCTTCTACATTAAATGTTAGGCCTGTACCAGCAATATTTTTCCAAATGAGTGGGCTTCTTGCAGTGAGTGCATGGTGGAAACTTTCTTTTTGTAGCATGCTTCCTCCCTTTGTCTTTCTTTTCTAACCAAGGCTTTTTGCCCTTATAGCTTAAGCTCTCTCTGTTCCTGGCCTAAAAGGCTCCTTTAGAATGCTCCTCCATTCTATTTGCTCTTCTTTGCACTTGTGCATAGAGAGCATTTATCAGCTCTGTCAAGGGTATAGCTGATAGGTCCCTCAAGTCTTCCAAAGAAGAGATTTTTGACTCATACTTCTCTAGAAGAGTTATAATGACCTTTTGAGCTATCCTTTTGTCACTAAACTCATCTCCAAGTAGTCTTATGTTGTTGACTGTGGCCATAATCCTGTCAATATACTGCCTGATGGTTTTAGATTCCTTCATCATCAGATTCTCGAAGTCCCTTCTCAAATTGATCAACTACTGCTACCTGGTCTTGTCTGACCCTTGAAACTCTTCCTTGAGTCTATCCCAGGTCTACTTTGGAGTGCCACCAGCCATTATTCTTGTGAAAATCACATCTAAAACTCCATTTTAAAGGCATGACATAACCTTATACTTTTTGGCACAGTCTTTATTGTGCTGCCTAATTTGATCTATGATTGGATTAGCTGTCAAAGGTGGTGGCTCTATGTCAGCTAGAACAACACTCCACAGATCATGAGCCTGCAAATATGTCTTAATTTTCACAGCCCAAATATTATAGTTTTCACAAGCAAAAATAGGTGGTGGTGGTGGTGGTGAAAAGCTCATTCTTTTGCAGCAACTGAACAAGCCAATAAAGATAGCTTTTGTTTCTTTTCTTTCAAGCACGAGTCACTTAAAGAATCAATACAAATCAACACACAATAAAGCCCCTCAAAGATGGTAAGTTCTTGATACCATTTGTTGACTTTAAAAAAGCCAAGAATAAAAAAAAACTAAAATTTGTGTTGAAAGATGAAAAACAGAAGCAAAAATCCAGATGTTGAAGGAGAAAAGAAGTTGACTTATCTCATTACTTTATTAAGCAAAATAATATGTACATATATAGTTCTATTACATTGGAAGAAAATAAATCTTGCTTGTACAAGTAACCAAGTTGTTAAATCAGCTTAATGATAACTTAAAACCGACTAAAACTGCTAAGTACATGGGAGAACCTTAGCTAATCAAAAAGCTACAATCAAATCTTTGTCACATGTTACAAAAGTTCAATGATCGAAATACACCATGGGCATTAGCATATTGTATGCATGCTGCTGCATTGTGGCTTGGACGCTTGCATGCTGCTGAAATGTTGCCAACTTTCAACAATTACGGATGACATCATATAATAGGGGAACAAAATTATCCATTTTTTCCTTGAAGAGCAAGTTGCTAACAAAACTAAACAAGAGGTAATAGAAGAAAATTTGGCAGCTATTACCTAAGACTTAAGGAATGCTAAACAAGCAACATCATCAGCAGGGGCAGAAAGTTATAGTAGAACACGAAAAGATAAAGGTCTAGCAAGAATGACGAGTTTAGATTTTTCGGAGGAAGCAGTCATGTTCCCAAAGTCATAAAGTTAGGTTTTTCGCATTTTGATATCAAGAAGATCCTTTGAGCTAGCTTAGTAGGTATATACATTTTTCCCCCAATCAACAGACGTTGGAAGAGGAGAAACTAGGCTTAGCTTCTTTTCACTTGGAAGGTACGACTCAATTATGGTTTCTAAAATGGTGAATGACACATCTAATCCTACATGGGATGAATTTAAAACTTAGTGTTGGCTTTGCTTTGGACCTTCAATCCAAAGAACAAAATTGGAAGAATTAGCCAAAAATAAACAAACTAGCATAGTGGCTAATTATCAAACGAAATTTGAGGTCCTTATGTCCTGAGTCGTAATTTTTTACACAAGGCTAGAAAATTAAACTTTTATGTTTGTGGGTTGCAAGAATACATTGCAAAGTGGAGCTTGATCAGCCTAAGGACTTGGTAACTGGCAGAAGTATGTCAAGGCTGTATGAATGCAAGTTATTCTCTCGAACAAGCTACTTGGATAGTAAAGGAACTCCTACTACCATTGAAATTAAAAATAATAGATTAATTAAAAGGCTGACTCGAGAAGAGATAGAGGATAGAAAAAGATGGGGACTTTGCTTAAAATTGTGATGAAACTTTTTTTTCATGGGCATCAATGCAGAAAATTATTTTTGATAGATCTAGTAGAAGAAGAGTTACTTGACCAGCAAGACCAAGAGCAACCTCCAAAAATTCTTTAAATGTCATCACGGGAATTAAAAGTCTACAAACCATGCGATTTGAAGGGATTTGGAATGGAAGCATAGTTCTTGTCCTCATCGACTCTAGTAGTACCTATGGCTTTGTCCCATCTTCTGTGGTGGAGGAGTTAAGGAGAGCTCAATTATTTCCCGACATGGATTTGTTGTCTAGGTATCACCAAGTGCGCATGTATCCATCGAATGTTGAGAAAATGACATTACCTAGACATGATTACCATTTTTGAATTTTTGTTCATGCCATTCAACCTTACAAATGATCCTTCTATTTTGCAGGTGTTGATGAATGAGGTTTATCCATACTAAAGGAAATTTGTGGTGTTGTTTCTTTCTTTCTTTCTTTTTTTTTTTTTGACATTCTTGTTTTTAGTAGAATTTGGGCATAGCATTTCCGTCATCTTCGATTGGTTTTTTAGCTCTTGACAACTAATAAATTATTTCTCAGAAAAATTCAAATGCTCTTTTGTTAAAAAATAGATTGTATATTTGGGTCATATAATCATGCCACAAGGAGTTCAAGTTGATGCGTCGAAGATTTTGGCAATCTTAAATTGGCCCAACCAGCAACGATTAGGGAATTACATGGTTTTCTAGGGTTCACGAGCTACTATCACAAATTTGTTCCCAACTATGGACTAATATCAGCTCCACTCATAGTAATGTTGAGGAAAAAACCATTCTGATGGACTGAAGAATCAATTGCGGCCTTTGAAAAACTAAAGATTGTTATGAAAACTACACTAGTGCTTAATCTAACTGATTTTCACAAGCCATTTTCTGTTGAATGTGATGCATTAGATTTGGAATACGTGTGGTTTTATTACAACAAACCCAACTTATTGCATACTTTAGCGTCCATGGTGGCTTAACATTGCAATTTTTCAGCTTATGAAAAAGTTCTTTTAGTGTCCATGATCAGAATCTTTAACCAACCATATTGTCCTTTCAAGGTCCTTGAACGTATTGGTTCTATGGCTTACAAGTTAAAGCTACCACTAGAATAAAAAATACATCCCGTTTTTCGTGTTTCAAACCTCAAAACCTTTCCACGAAAGCCTTAACTCCTACATTCCAGTTTTACCACCTTATCAACCTGATACTATTGTTTATCAGCTTATGGCAATTCTAGATCATAGAACTAGAGCTGGACAGCATGAGGTTTTGGTCCATTGGCAAAATTCGTCTCTAGCGAATAACATTTGGGAGGTGGCTTAAAAATTATGCTAAAATTATCCTGGCATTGCTCTCAAGGACAATCATAGTTTGGAGGGAGGGAGTGAACTTTTCAAGTTATTCAAGTGTACAAGCATTACACCCATGGCTCCTGTCAAAACCATTTTTATTTGTTGAAAAACGGGGTTGGCCTTTTTTTTTTTAATGAAAATGAGAGTCGCCACCAATCCCTTTTTGCTTAGGTGTGATCGAATCACCTTATAAAATGTTTTGTTTCAAAACATTGATTTTAGCCTACGAAATTCAAGAAAACAGGTTCGGGAGTCGGTTACGTATGAGGAAGGATTAGCACCCTCGTAACGCCGAAAATTGGTACCAAATTGATTAATTATTGTCCTAATGTCAAAATTTTGTGAATAAGTTTTGAAATACGATCTTTGATTTGAAAGAAAACTTGAATAAATCAAATGGCATGCTAAGACTCACTTATCTCGAAGAAATAAAATGCTACACCCAATGAGTTAGGGTGCAACATCTCAAGTTTTCGAAATTAAGCTTGCCTTCATTTGTTGAAAATCCGCATCTCAAGATAACGAAATGTCATGTCCCATAAGTTAGAACACAACATTTCGAATTTTTGAGAATAAGCTTTTATTTGAAATTTGTAATCTTTGATTTCAAAAAGGATACTTGGTTATTTGAATTCAACGAGAAAAACCAAAACCCAATAAGTTAGGGCACAATTTTTCTCGAAGCTCCCAAATGCCAAGCATTACCTTATTTAAGAAAAAAAAACTTTTGGATAAAATGTGGCGATTAAATGAAATACATTTTTTAAAATAATATTTGAATACAATGTTGCTAATGCATAAAAATGTAAACATATTAAAACGATTCCAACATAAAAATATACGACATGCAAATTGTCAATACCAATTCAAACGATCAAATGAAGCATAAAAAACATAATTAATAATACCTATCATGCAATGATAATATGATAGTTAACATAAACGTACAACAATAATAACAGTCTCACTAACTCTAAATCAAAAATGGAAAATAAAAACTTTGGAACATCTAATAATTAAATAAAAACTAAAAATGTAACCTTATACGAAATAGTTTGAAAACAAAAAAAAAAAAAAACATAAAATAATAAAAACATGATAAAAATTTTTAAAGGTCAATATATATATATATGTACATGTAATAAAGTAAAATAAGTGACACGTATTTTAAAATAATATTAAAAAAGCTTATATAAATAATAAAGTAAATTAGAAATATCGGATATAAATCAACATTTAAAATGATTATAATACCCCTTCAAAAGATAAATGTTTTATGGTAAATAAATAAATAATATTTTTTTTTTTAAAATTAAGCTCAAATAACCAGGATCTAATTAGAAAATAATGAAATTTGAGGTAACAAAAAAAAATGAAAGAAAAGGTGAGTAAGGGTCAAATCAAAATACGCGCCACAACAGAGGGATCAATTGGGCAATTATGCCTTTATCCCAAAACGGCGTCATTTCAATACCCATATTTGAATAGCTCGAGGACCAAATCAGAACGGAAAACAAATTACAGGGCCGAATTAATAAGAAAAGAAAAATATAAGTAGGACGGGATTGTAAAAATGCAATAAAGCGGAAGGGCCTGTGGAGCAATTAGCCCCTCTAACAAAAATGTGTGGATCCTCCCCGGCTAGGCTTAACGCGCGGATTTCGGCCTTTAAACAACATTGTTTTGGTGCTTATTGGCTTAAGCAAAAACGACGTCGTTTTTACTCCGCTATATAAGTCAACTTTCCTGCAAAAATTCATTTGAACCCTGTTTTTTTAAAAAAATAGAAATCCTTTCAATCCCTCCTTTCCTCAACCTGGTGTCCGGCCATCGGACTTACGGGCCCCCACCGCACACGCCTCACACGTCACCTTCAGTGCGGCCATGCACAGTGGTCAGAAGGTTACAAAACCTCTTCTTTTCAGGCCGGATGAAAGGTAAACGTTTTCCCTTTTACTTTTAAATAATGTTTTGCATAAAAACTTTAAAAGAAACAATAAAGAAAACAAATATAAACTGTTTCTCCTCGATTCCTTTTTTCTTTAAAATTCGTTTCTTATTATATATTTGTATTTTTTATATGCGAAAAAAATGAAAATAACGAAAATAAAAGCACAAATTAAACAAAATAAAAAAGGGACAATCACCTTTGTTCTTTGATTTTTTTTGTTTTGTATTCGTATTCGTAAAAAAAAACCCCCCTTACATTGTTTTTGGGTTTGCTCTTTATAGCCAGAACAAATCAGAAGAAATAAATATTACAATTTTTATTTTTTGATTTCTTGCCATATCTGCTACTGTCTTTGTTTTCCTTTTCTTTTTGCAGGTGAATGGCGAGAACTTCGGCAATGATGGCGGAGTTAAATCTGGAAGTAGGAGCTGAAGGAAGGCTGCGGCGCAAGGGTTTCAGGGACCCTTAGGGTTTCTGACTTGGTGTACTTTAGATCTTTGGGCATTTTGGGCCCCGTAGGTTTGGGTGTAATTAGGCTAGGTAGTGTTTTGGGTTTAGGTTAGTATTGGGCTACGGGCAATATTTGGGTCTTTGTGAAATTGGGTCTGTAAATTAGACTGTAAAGGTACTTTATTTTTTATATTGTTTTTTTGGTTTTTGTATGGCTTAGGCCAGGGCAAATTGGGCCAATTACAGCTGCCCCTCTTTGCTTATTGTAGTGTAATGAGAATAGAGCAAAGACTATAGAAGAACCAATTTTGTCCGGTCTTGTTAAGTCTTTGACTTCTTGGTCCTTGCTTTCTTCAAATAACTTCCAACCCATCTGCAATTTCAGACGTATTGGACTATAAGTCTGATGACTTCAATTGGCTTCACTATAACTTTAGGAAGGCAATATTTGCTATCTTTAGTTTGCTCTACTGCAAATTCAAGGACACAACACTGGTGTCTTCGATCTGCTTCACTGCAACTTCAGGAATGCGAGATCTACTATCTTTGGTCTGCTCCACTGCAAACTCAGGGAGACAAGACTGATGTCTTCGACCTGCTTCACTACAACTTCAGGAAGGCCAGATCTGCTATTTTTAGTCTGTTCCGCTGCAAACTCAGGGAGACAAGACTGATGTCTTCAATCTACTTCACTACAACTTCAGGAAAGCCAGATCTGCTATTTTTAGTCTACTCCATTGCAAACTCAGGGAGACAAGACTGATGTCTTCGATCTACTTCACTACAACTTCAGGAAGGCCAGATCTGCTATTTTTAGTCTGCTCCACTGCAAACTCAGGGAGACAAGACTAATGTCTTTGATCTGCTTCACTGCAACTTCAGAAAGGCAAGATTCGCCATTTTCTATCTACTCCATTGCAACTTCAAGGAGATAAGATCTACAACTTTAATCTAGTCCACTGCAACTTCAGGGAGATAAGATTTATGGATTCATTGATGTTGCTACACCATCCTCTAGGGGACATAACCTGTAGAATCGGTTTTATGCTTATGCCAATGATTAGGATGCTATGATCGGAATGAATCAAATGCTCCTAACTAGATGTATTTTGAATGAAGAAATATTATGAGAATGATCCCTATTTAAGGTGTCATCACTCATTTATTCATCAGGGTTTCATCTTTAATCCTCTCGAAGTATCAATCATATTCTGTTCAAATAATTTGCCCCATGGTAATTTCAGGGCTCACTCAATTTGAACCTTGGGGACACAAGGCTTGTACCGGCTTCAAACCATCCCATCATAATTTATAGGATTTGAAACTTTTTAATCCATTCCTATTACAATTTAAGGGTACAAGATCTGTTTCAACTTCAATCCTTTCCACCACAATTCAAGGGTTTTGAATCTTTTCCTATCAATTTGGTCTGTCATACCATTCCCTGAGCGTTATGACCCAATGAGAATGCTCGTAAAATGATCCATTATTTTGTCTAATCAACCTTTGGACAAAAAATTCAAAGAAATAGTCTCAATCTAGACTTTTTTCTCAAGTGCTTCCAATCCTTACACATGGAAATTCTTAAACAATTATCCTGTTTTAGTTTCTTGTATTATCTAGAAATTTCCAGAGTAATATGTAGAACTTCTTTTGTGAAAATATTATTAGTTCATCAATCATTATTTCAACGTAACATGCTTATGAATAATGGACAACAAATTGATCCTAAGGATAGTTAGAGTTGAATAAATTATCAAAAATAGAAAGGAATTTAACTGGGAACATATCTTTGAAAGGAAAAGGAATCCAAAGATAGAAAATTTAATATGAACAGGACAAAGACCAAGTGCCCTAGATATCGCAGCTTGGGCTTCCATATACAAACTCCATGAAGATTGCTTTGAGCTTAACATGCGTTTAAAAGATCCAAAGTACTTTGTTGATGCCCCGATATGTAACATACTTCGTTTCTTGTTGATTCAGGTATAGCAAGATTACTACATGCCCTTCAAAATTTGAGTTGCCCTTTCAGGTTTTCAACTCAAAATCCCTTTGGTCTCAAGGCGCACTTTGCGGGTTTTTCGCCTTGGCCTCTCATTTTTTTTTTTAAGTTTCAAAGTGCCATTTGTGGGTTTTCACCTTGGCCTCTTCTCATTTTTAAGCAAAATATTTTTTGATTGAATCCGAGTTCACAGGATTGGGTAAGCTTTTCCCATCCATTTCGGTCAAAATCAGTGCACCTCTAGAGAAAGCCTTCTTTACCATATATGGTCCTTCCTAATTCGGCATCCATTTTCCTCTAAAATCCTTTTGTATGGGAAGGATCTTTTTCAGTACAAGATCCCTCTCATGAAATATTCTTGGGCGAACTCTTTTATCGTAAGCTCTCATCATTCTTTTCTGATACATCTGACCATGACGAATAGCCCTTAGCCTCTTTTCTTCAATCAAGCTCAACTGATCATATCGAGACTGGATCCATTCTGCTTCATCCAGTTTTATTTCTGACAAAACTCGAAGGGAAGGTATCTCTACTTCAATAGGTAGAACTGGCTCCATCCCATAGACCAATGAGAAAGGAGTTCCCCTAGTAGAGGTTCTGACAAACGTTCGATAGGCATAGAGTGCAAATGGTAATTTCTCATGCCAATCCTTGTAAGTCTCTATCATTTTCCCTACTATCTTCTTAATGTTTTTATTGGCCGCTTCCACTGCCTCATTCATTTTTAGACGATATGGAGACGAGTTGTGGTGTTTAATCTTGAATTCACTACAAACTTTCGCTATCATGCTATTGTTCAAGTTTAGTGTATTGTCTAATATAATCCTCTCGGGCATTCCATATCAACAAATGATCTCCTTCTTTAATAACTGACTAATCATTGATTTAGTAACACTAGCGTATGAAGCAGCCTCTACCCATTTCATAAAGTAGTCAATAACCACAAAGATGAATCGATGCCCATTCGAAGCTTTTGGTGATATCGGCCCAATGACATCCATGCCCCACATGGAAAGAGACCATGGAGAAGTCATAACATGCAAAGGTGAAGGCGGTACATGTATTTTGTCTCCATAAATCTGGCATTTACGACATCTCTTGGCATAGTTGATACAATCTCCTTCCATAGTAGACTAATAGTATCCAAATCTCATAATTTTTCTAGCCATTGTAAAATTATTAGCATGGGTCCCACAAATACCCTCATAAACTTCGTCCAAAATTTTTCTAGCTTCAATAACGTCTACATATCTTAATAGTACCTGATCCTTCCTTCTTTTGTACAAGATGTCCCTATCTAAAACATAGTCACAGGCTAATCTTCTTAACGTCCTTTTGTCATTCTCAGTTGCATGATCAGGGTACTCACGATTTCTTACGTATCGCAATATATCATGATACCAAGGGTAGTCATCCTTTTCCTCCTCTTCCATGTTGCAACAATGAGCTAGAACTTCAAAAATACTTATCTGAATAAGTCTTACATCTTCTTGTTTGTTTACTTTAATCATGGAAGCCAGAGTTGCCAAAGCATCTACCATCTGGTTTTCATCTCGCGGGAGATAATTAAAAGGGATGTCATCAAACTCCTCAATCAACCCCAGAACTATTTTTCGGTAATCGATCAGTTTGGGGTCTCTTGTCTCCCATTCACCTTTAAGCTGATAGATGACTAACGCAGAGTCTCTATATACATCTAGCACTCTAATTTTACATTCTACAGCTGCTTGTATTCCCATGATGCATGCTTATACTCTGTCATATTGTTTTTGCAATCAAAATCTAATTGACACGTAAATGGATAATGATCTCCACTTGGGGGTACCAAGACTACCCCAATTCCATTTCCCATAGCATTTGACGTCCATCAAAGTTTAGCTTCCACGAATACTCTTCAATAGTTGCCACATACATTAGCTTTTCATTGGGGAAATCAAAGCTCAAAGGTTCATAATATTCTAAAGCCCTGTTGTCAGAAATTTTGCTATTACACTCCCTTTTACAGCCTTTTGGTTCATATAGACTTTATCAAATTTAGAAAGCAAAATTTACCATCTAGCCATCTTTCTATTCAAAGCAGTTGACTCCATCATGTACTTTAATGGGTCAAGTTTTGAAATTAGCGAGGTTGTATGATATAGCATATATTGCCTCAACCTCCGAGTTGTCCAAATCAAGGCACAACATAATTTCTCAATCAGCGAATATCTCATTTCACACTCAGTGAACTTCTTACTGAGGTAATATATCGCCTTTTCTCTTCTTCCTGACTCATCATGTTGACCAAGCACACATCCCATAGAGTTATCAAACACTGACAAATACAGTATTAATGGTCTATCTGGATTAGGTGGAGACAGTACTGGGGTGTTTGACAAATATTGTTTGACTTTATCAAAAGCATTCTAGCATTCATTATCCTATGTACCTTGATTGTGTTTTTTAAGAAGACGAAATATGAGATTGCATTTCTCAGTTAATTATGAAATAAACCGAGCAATGTAATTTAATCTTCCAAGAAAACCTCGAACTTCTTTTTGAGTGCTTGGTAGAGGTAATTCTTGTATAGCTTTGACCTTGTCTGAGTCAACCTTAATTCCTCTTTCGCTGACTACGAAGCCCAGTAGCTTCCCTGACCTAGCTCCAAAGGTACATTTTGCTGGGTTGAGCTTTAATTGAAATTTCCTCAATCTCAAGAACAACTTCTTCAAGACTTCGATGTGTTCTTTTTCAGTTCGACATTTGGCGATCATGTCATCAACATATACTTCAATTTCTTTGTGCATCGTGTCATGGAATAAGGTTACCATAGCCCTTTGATATGTTTCCCCTGTATTTTTTAGCCCGAATAGCATTACCTTATAACAAAAGGTACCCCACAATGTTATGAAAGTAGTTTTCTCCATATCCTCAGGATGTATCTTTATCTGAATGTATCCCGAGAAACCATCCATGAAAGAAAACAGTGAGTATCCCGCCGTATTATCCACTAACGTGTCAATATAAGACAAGGGGAAGTTGTCCTTCGGGCTGGCCTTATTTAAGTCTCTGTAATCTATACACATCCGAACCTTTCCATCTTTCTTAGGGACAGGAACAATATTGGCAACCCACTCTGAGTATTTGACCACTTGTAGAAAACTAGCATCAAACTGTTTCTTGACTTCCTCTTTTATTTTTAACACCACATCAGGCCTCATCCTTCGTAGCTTTTCCTGAAATGGCTTGCATTCTTCTCTTATAGGAAGGCAATGTACTACAATATCAGTATTTAGCCCAGGTATATCTTGGTACAACTATGCAAAGATGTCTTTGAATTCTCGCAGTAACTCAACAAGGTCTTACTTTGTCTCTTTGGCTATGTGCATTCCAATTTTTACTACCTTCCCTTCCTCTAAGGTCACATTTTCTACCATCTCTTTATGGGGTAAAATTTGTTTCTCTTCTTGCTCTAAAATTCTTAATAAATCTGGAGACAAGTCACAATTTCTGTCACCTTCAAAATCCTAAGATTCCTCTAAACACATGTCTCACTCAAAAGGGAATTCTGAATATGTAGTCTCGTTGCTCATGTCATTGATATCTAGGGACCTATGGTAGGCACAAAGGAATGTACAAAGAAAAATGAATTCAAGAACAACTATTTACATGGTATCAATGAGAATAACAAAAGAAAAATTTTGGAAGGAAATTAGAAGATCGAAAGAATATTTAAAAATGAAAGAATATTTGCTCGAATTGATCATCAAAGATGTATTTTATTGAAACAAAGATGTCTGAACATGAGCCTATTTCACAAATGAAATCTTATTGTTTCTAAGCTTTAAAATAACAAGTGTGTTCTGAACATTACTCTGTGTAATCTCTAAAAATAACAGGAAGTTCCTCTGCAGTCCAATTGTTCAAAACGCTTCCAGGTTTATAAGGGCGAATGCCCAACAGGTTTCTTCGTTCAGTTCCTTCCTCGTGTATGGCATTGATGTGAAGATTTTTATTTCTCAACAATCTTGTCTCAGGGTGAATTATCCCTCCTGATACAAAAGTCTGGGATATGTGAGGGAATGTCATCAATTCCCACTTGACTTCTTCCCCACTCAGCTGTGCTCTCTTTCTCTCTTGCTTCCTTTCTACCTCTTTCCCCCTTTGTCTTGCATCTGGCCTGAAACCTAAGCCAAAATGATCTCTTTTGTCTCTTAGCATCGAAACATAAATCCCTCATTGTAAATGTCTACCAAGTCATTTTCCCGGTAAGGCTCCTTTTCTTACCATCATCTGCAAGCCCATTCTCATGGTCTTGGATATCCTAGGCATTAGAGTCTCACTTCTTTTCATAATAAATATTGCATTTACGAATTCCAAAGATCGAAAGGAGCATTCAGGTGCCTCTTTATTTGCCTCTAAATATGGCGCGTCATTAGTAACAGTTGCTATGATGTCCTCCTCTGCATTTATAGTAACCAACCGACCTTCTGTTACTAGCTTCAATTTTTGATGTAGTGATGAAGGCACTACTCCTACTGAATGTATCTAGGGCCTCCCCAACAAGAAATTGTAAGAGGGCTTGATATCTATCACAAAAAAATCCACTTCATATATGTTTGGCCCAATCAACAAAGGTATGTCGATCCTTCCCATCACTCTTCTCTCAGTGCCGTCAAATGCTCTCACTATATTCTGGCATGTTTTCATATGAGAACAGTCTATAGGTAATCTATTCAACGTAGACAATGGTAAGACATTCAAGGTCAATCCATTATCAATTAACACACTTGATAGAGTGTATCCCTTGCAATGAGTAGTGATGTATAGAGCCTAGGTCGATCCCATACCTCCAGGTGGAATTTCATCATCACTGAAATAAATAAAGTTTTTGGCACTTATATTACTAACCAAACGGTCAAGTTTGTTGATGGATATATCTTTAATAACATAGGTTTCATTCAACACTTTCATTAATGCCTCGCGATGCACTTCTGAGCTTAGAAGTAATGCTAGCACTGATATGTGAGCTGATTGTTTGCGTAGTTGTTCTACCACGCTGTATTCAGTGTGCTTCAAGAATTTCAAAGATTCTTTAGCCTCTTCGTCCTTTACTGGTTCATTAATAAGTACCTCGGTCACTTTCTCTCACTCAACTACCAAGGCCTTTGCTTTCACAGGCTCAGTTCTGACGTTTACCGAGTCGTAACGCCTTCCACTACGTGTGTAAGATCCTTCACTTTGGACCTCTTTGGAAGTGCTAGCTAGATTTTCCCCTCCTGGTATTGTCACATTACAATCATAATTCTAGGTACCAATTTGTTATCCGTGTAAGGAAAGGAAATAGGTTTCTAGATTATGACCTTTGGCGCCATTTGTGTTCTGCCCTCTATGTTTCTTGGTCAGGGGATGATGATCCTCGAATAATTGACTTTTTTATTTATCGACTCTCCTTCTGTCTCGCATATGTTTCCTCCCCTGAGCCTTCTTCATAAAATTTCATTTCCTTATTGTCTATAAGGTTTTGCACCAAGACCCTAAACTCAATGCATTCTTGGATCTCATGCCTTCTGCTTTGTGGAACTCACAGTAGTCCCTTATTCCTTCACATCCTTCCACAGAATCTAATACTATCAATCCTCTTCCCACCATTTCTCTCCAGACCATTCTCAATGGGGTTTTTACTTCCTCAATATCCTCATTGATCCTTCTCATGATACTTTCACCAATTGCATTTACCCCCTTATCTCCATGGTTAGGCAATAGGTTTTCCACACTAGGTGTATCGTCAAACTTTACAATCCCCATCTTAATGAGTCTCTCAACTATCTTCTTGAAAGCAGTACAATTTTCTATTGAATGCCCCGGTATTCCCGTATGGTAGTCACATTGAGCCTTTGAATCATACCATTTAGAATATGGGGGCTGTAACAGTTTAAAATAAAATGGGGACACCACGTGTGCGTCAAAGAAACTTTGATATAGCTCCCTAAATGTCATTAGGATTTGCGTGATTTGGAGCTTTTCAGAGTTTTGTTTTATGCCCGATTCCTGCCTTACTGAAGCTTGTTGCCCAGTGGTAATTACTTTTGGTTGGCTAACAGTAATTGCCTTCGAATACCTTTTGTTGTATGTGCTCGTATTATTCACTTCATTCTCCTTTTTCCTTGGAGCTGACCTTTTGGTGGTTTCCCCTACTTCAATATTGCCACCCCTTATGGCATTTTCAATCATTTCACCTGCCATTACTATATCCGCAAAGCTCTTTGTGGTACTTCCTATCATGTGAGTAATGAATGGGGCCTTCAAAGTATTGATAAAAAGCATTGTAGTTTCCTTTTCTAGGAGCGCTGGCTGAACTTGCATAGCAACTTCCCTCCATCTTTGCGCATATTGCCTGAAGCTTTCCTTTGATTTCTTCTCTATATTCTGCAAAGTGATTCTATCAGGCGTCATGTCTGTTACATGATTGTATTGTTTCATAAATGCTTGTGCTAGGTCTCTCCAAGAATTAATCCTAGCTCGTCTTAGTTGATTGTACCACCTGGACGCTGCCCCCACCAAACTATCTTGGAAACAATGGATCAACAGTTGATCGTTATTAACGTACCCGTCATCCGTCTACAGAACATAGTAATATGAGCTTCAGGACAGCTAGTCCTATTGTACTTTTCGAATTCTGGCATTTTGAACTTGTGAGGAAGCACCGAATCTAGAACCAAGCTCAAGCCTTTAGCATCAATTCCATGGTGATTACCAGCATTTTCCAAGGCCTTGAACTTTTCTTCCAACCATCTACAACGGTCCTCTAACTATCTTGAGGATTCAATTCTTGTCCCTTCCCTCTCCGCTATATCTAAATCAAGGATAACAGGATTAGCAGGATTATCTCCTGGGTTAGATCCTAAGCCAACTTGGAAGTTCATAGGCACTTGAGTATCAGCTTGACCTTGTTGAGGCCTAATCGTGATATATGGCCTTCGGGGATACACCTCAAGTTGTGTTTGTGAGTGTGGTGGGGTAAAACCCGGAGGATAATCCTCATTATCTTCTCCAACATGTAACACCCTGAATTTGGGCCTAGAAGAATTGGGCTTTGAGTTTGGGTTCGGATAGAAGAAAACCTGAATAATTGAGAAGTTTTAAATATTATTGTTTAAAAAAATATTATTGATAAAATATTTCTGTTATTATTACTGATATTTTAATTTTTTTATGAAAATTATAATTAGTATTATTATTATTATCATTATAATTATTAGATACAAATATATTTATAAAATTATTGTTGTTAATTTAGTATTTAAATTAAATTATTGCTAGAAAATTTTACTGTATTTATTTTTACTGATTTATGGAAATTATTATTATTATTATTAGGAAAATATATATATACTGTATTTGAAATTTTCATTATTATGGTTATTATTATTATTATTTTTATTTAAAAATATATAGGATATTATTATTAATTTGGTGTTTAAATTTATAGAAGTATTTATATTGTAGGAAAAATCTTAGGTTTGATCCAAGACACTAGCAAAGAAATTAATTTTTGCTTCTTTAGGGTATCTGGGCATTAAGGTTTATGAAAAAGTTGGGCTAAAACTCAACAAAAGGAGGAGCCTGGCCCAGTGGTTAGGCGTGTTAAATAGTAGGAAGGTAGCAGGGGTTCGATTCCCTGCGTGCGCAAATGTGGGTTTTTATTTTTAAAAACCAAGGGCTGTCGCAGGTAGGCCTTATTAGTTGTTCGGGCTAATTCATGTCACAAGCAAGTGTCACGGGCCAGAGTTCAAAGCCCGTGACCATCGAACCAAATGCATCTGATGGAGGTCTATTGCTTAGATGGGGATCATTTGGCCCACGAGAGCTGGCCCGATTCAAGGAACTGTTGGAGAAGCCTGTCAAATTGAAGCCTGGTCGGCCCGATAGCGAAGATATGGCAACTTAGGCAAATATGGTAATTAATCTTGTAAGATAGAGGAAATCATATCTTGTAAAGATTAGATAGGATTTGATATGGCATATCTTGTAAATCCCTTAAATTAAGGGATATGGTCGATCTTGTCCGTCGATGTAACTTAATCTTGTCCGTTGGTTATGGGGGAGCTCAAGTATAAATAGGGAGCCTCCCCCTCATTTGTAATCACTCCATTCTATTGTTTCATTATTCTTTGTGAATAAGAATAGAGAGCATTTACTCAAATACTTTGCGTGCGCCTTTCGGTTGTTTTTGTGTTGCTTTCTTTTGGCATTAAGTCGCTTCCGCTCTTCAATCGGTGCCTTGGAGGAGTTCTTAACGAATCCTCAATCGAGTTAAAGGCTGACTTAGGCGAGTTTAGGGGAAGAAACTGTCTAAGGCCGCACGGGTTTGCGTGTGAAAACTCTAGCCCCGTGACAAGTGGTATCCGAGCTAAAGGTTCGAAGGCACTGTTGGGATGTCGAAAGAAGAGTTCGAACAAAGGTTGGCGAGAAAGTCCTTGAGGGAAACACTGTCGGCAGTAGAAGAACGTGTGGGCGAACTCGAAGGATCCATGGAGGACATAAAAGAGGCACTCGATGGGGTCGAGGGTCGCATAGACAACTGGAAGGAACAGTCCAGAGACTATGTAAAGATGTCTCTTGATTCTACCATGGACCAGGTAAATGAGTTGTTTAATTCACACGATGATAAAATGTCGAAGTGGTATGATGCTCTTGCAGCCATGATAGTGGCTTTGAAGGAGGAAACAATGGCCACAACGCTGGCTTTGAGCAAAAGAGTAGAGGAACTCGAGGGAGAGTTGGTTTCGTGCCGAGTAGCGGTGGGGAATGGAGTGTCAAGTGCAGCACTCAGTGACGAGTATGTCCCGAAGCCGAAAGAGTTTGTGGGGACAAGGTCTGCATGCGATGTGGACAATTTCTTATGGAGGATGGAAAATTACTTCCGTGCCAAAGGCATCGTGGACGATGCGGGTAAGGTTAAAACTGCTTCATTATTTCTTACTGACATTGCGCTTTTATGGTGGCGAGGTAGGACCACAGATAAAAGGCAAGATGAGATTGGAACATGGGAAGAGTTCCAATGCGAGCTGAAGGGACAGTTTTACCCGGAGTTTGTCGAGGAAGAAGCTCGGGCAAAGTTGCAAGGGATAAAGCAACGAGGCACAGCAAGGGAGTATATACGAGAGTTCAAGGAACTCATGCTCCAAGTTTCTGATATGACCGAGGGAGAAGCAATGCTTGCTTTTCAAGAGGGATTGAAGCCGTGGGTCAGACAGGAGGTGGAACAAAGAGGTGTCCAAAAGCTGTCGGAAGCCATGATGGTAGCGGAGTCCGTGGTTAAGCTTGGTCTAGAAAAAGACAAGCTTGGGTCTTCCAAGTCCGAGGAAAGGGGCGTATGTGAAGGGAATCACGAGGGAGACAAGGATGATGGCAATGGCAACGATGACAATAGTGGTAATGGGAAACCACGAGTTGGGAAGAAGGAACCCAAGAGGAAAAGGGACAAGCGAAAATGCTTTCTCTGTGACGGTCCACACATATTGAAGAATTGTCCGAAGAAATCCGCGCTTAAGAAGAAGCCGGTGGTAAAGGCCTTGGGACTTGGTTTGAGCGCAAGGGGTGTCGAAGCCAAGGAGGCCGAGAACGAGAAGAAGCCAGTTGAGTGCTTCTTGTGTAATGGTCCGCATAGGTTGCGGAAGTGTCTGATGAAATCCGCGCTTAAGGAGAAGCCGGGGGTAAAGGCCTTGGGACTTGGTTTGAGCGCAAGAGGTGTCGAAGCCAAGGAGGTCGAAAGCGAGAAGAAGCCGGTTGAGTGCTTCTTGTGCCATGGTCCGCATAGGTTGCGGAAGTGTCCGAGGAAGTCTGCCATCGAAGGGAACGATGGAGCAGACAAGGAGCCCAAGAAGCTTGGTTCGAGCAAGGGAAAAGCCGAAGCCAAGAGGGCAAAGAAGAGCAAGTCTGTCATTGAAGGAATCGATGGAGCAGACAAAGAGCCCAAGAAGCTTGGCTCGAGCAAGGGAGAAGCCGAAGCCAAGAGGGCAAAGAGGAGCAAAAAGAAGCAAGTGAAGTGCTTCTTGTGCCGTGGTCCGCATGAGTTGCGGAACTGTCCAAAGAAAGCCGTAGTCAAAGGAAAGGCAACGTCCGAGCACGGTGAGTCGTCGGAGGGGCTTCTACTTAGGGAAGAGGTGAGTTTGTCATCGAACTCAGAGGAAGAAGTTGAGATGAAAACAGTGAAGCTGGGACCAATGAGGCTCAAGCCGAGTGAAGTGTTAGAGTTGGCCGAGTCATCGACAAGGCTTCCACCTATGGGAGAGGTGGGTGATGCATCAGACTTCGAGGAAAAAGAAGTGATGCATGAGGGACAGTTGACCCGAGTAAATGCTGAGGTACATTCCGAACACCTTAAGAGTGCGTTGCGTTCTAACTTGTTAACTTGGCAAGAACGTAGGGGCCCTTTCGAAGTTCTTGAGCAAGGAGGCCGAGAGACTGTGGGCGAAGTGAAGCCAAGTGCTGTAAATCAAGAGAATTCTGTTCGAGGGAAGTTAGAACGTGGGCAAGGGAGTGACATAACTCCTTGTCGTCGAGATGTACGAACGAGTAGGACGGCTCGAAGTAAGAAGCGACAGAAGCCGAGGCAAAAGTCCCGAAAGAAGGGAGGAGCTAAGGCAACAAGACGAGACCGAGGCGAATCAAGTCAGTGCCATTCGGGAGCCGCAACGAGGATGTTGCGAGAATGGGTGGGGGAGAATGTCACGGGCCAGAGTTCAAAGCCCGTGACCATCGAACCAAATGCATCCGATGGAGGTCTATTGCTTAGATGGGGATCATTTGGCCCACGAGAGCTGGCCCGATTCAAGGAACTGTTGGAGAAGCCTGTCAAATTGAAGCCTGGTCGGCCCGATAGCGAAGATATGGCAACTTAGGCAAATATGGTAACTAATCTTGTAAGATAGAGGAAATCATATCTTGTAAAGATTAGATAGGATTTGATATGGCATATCTTGTAAATCCCTTAAATTAAGGGATATGGTCGATCTTGTCCGTCGATGTAACTTAATCTTGTCCGTTGGTTATGGGGGAGCTCAAGTATAAATAGGGAGCCTCCCCCTCATTTGTAATCACTCCATTCTATTGTTTCATTATTCTTTGTGAATAAGAATAGAGAGCATTTACTCAAATACTTTGCGTGCGCCTTTCGGTTGTTTTTGTGTTGCTTTCTTTTGGCATTAAGTCGCTTCCGCTCTTCAATCGGTGCCTTGGAGGAGTTCTTAACGAATCCTCAATCGAGTTAAAGGCTGACTTAGGCGAGTTTAGGGGAAGAAACTGCCTAAGGCCGCACGGGTTTGCGTGTGAAAACTCTAGCCCCGTGACACAAGCACCTGGTCTAGTGGCTAAGCATGCTAGGAGGACGGGGGAGGTGCCTGGGTTCAAGCCACGATGCACGCGAGACACTTGGTTACTTTTTGGCGGACCAGGACTTCAGCAAATATAGCTTAAGATTAATTGCGATCACATTATACTAAAGAGGAAAACTTGTTGCAGTGGCCAGCAGCAGGTTGTGGAGTGCAGGTACGGGAGCAGGTCTGGAGTTCGAGTCTCGCCTCACGTACGGAAGGTAGAATTTTTGCTGCACGCGTGGGGAAGGAGTTGGAGTCCGATCGGGACTCCTAGCAGCAGGATAGAGCGGTCGAAGCGGCATAGAGTGCTGCTGTTTCGGTGAGGGGATTTGGATGAAATCCAAATCCAATTGTTGCTAAAATCAAGGAGCAATACATGGAATTTGAAATGGGGTAGGAAATTGCGTCAGAATAAAAGTCTTGGGCACCAATCGGCATTAGGCAATTAAAGTGCCAAAATTGCACTTAAATTCTTTAGGCGATTATTTTCTTCTCCATTATTTTTTAGTATTAGCCGACCTTTGTTTATTCAATCAGTTTTCATTTTATTTGCTCATTTTTTTTTCTTTTCACAAAACCTTCTACCCTTATTTTTTTATTCTTTCTTATATTTTTTTCCCTGTTGATTTTCTTTCCCAAAAGGCCGAAACCCCATTCTTTTACTTAGTCAAATCGGGATCGTTCCTTTTTATTTAATCTTCTTCTTCGTCGCATCCTAAGCTAAAAACATCATATTCATAAGGACTTAGTAGCCGAATTCATAGATTCTTTAGATTCACTCTTTGCTCAAATTTAGGGACCGGATTTGCGTTGGAATCGGGACCAAAATTGTTTGGGTTAAGAGAACCTATGGTAAGTGCTTGAATTCACTTATTTCTATTTCATTATTCGGGATTTTAGAAAACCAAATATTCCTTAATCACTTAGGGAGGCTATCGTTTTGGACTAAAAGGGTTTAATGGTTGTTATTTATCCTTCTATTACGAGAAGGCAGAATAAAAGGCTATCGATCAAAGAGCTTTGAAAGGCGAGGACCATTTGGATGACGGATTTAGACTTAGTCATCAGTTTTGGCAAAGGTAAGTGAGTTAAAGCCATTTAAGGAGGTTGGCCGAATATGTATATTGTGATAGTAGTGAGCATTTGATTTGGTTTTTTAGATAATAATGTGATTTAAACGAATGTAGGATTGTTTTGGAGCGGATATCGTCATCATTCGTCGCAATCAAGTGTGTAGCGAACCCTCTCGGTAGTTTAGGTTAATAAATGCCGAAAAAGTGAAATGCCGAATTTCGGCATCTTTAAAACTTGTGAATATGTGATGGTTCGTGGATTGGCTAAAATACAATAGGCTCGGTAAACAGAATCGATGGAATGGGTAAGAGCACAATTTTGTGCACAATGGTAAGTTGGGCCTCAAGGGGCTGAAATTGGGCCCAGTGGGCTTTCGGGCCCATTTGGGGAAATGTGGTAGGGAATGGATTCTAAATAAATTGCACATTAAGATAGTTAATATCGCTATGGAATATAGGCTAATTGGGCTTAGATGACTAAATCGGCTACGTAGGGCCCATTAGGGGTTTTTGGGGCCAATAACTCGGTTTTGCTAAAATGAGCTAGAATCGCTGTTTGAACACATGGAATTGTTGATAATTGATAATGAGCATGTAAACCCTAATAATTAATAAAATAGCGAAATCACCCTTATAGTATGAAAATGACTATTTTGCCCCTAGGTGAAAATGACCATTATACCCCTAGGGTTATGTTATGATTAAGATGCATGTGATATTATTTTTGTACATGATATGCAATGATATACACATGATATGCCATGATATAGTCATATATGCATGGGTTGGGTTTTATATGAATGGAGGAAGTGCTAAAGGGCTTTGCCCCAGTTTACCGAAAAGGGCTTTGCCCCAATTAATAAAAGAGGCTAGGCCTCCAGCTATATGATAAAGCAGCTATGCTGCCAATGGAGAGTTTGGTTGGGTGGGTTGAGTTATTCCCCACATGGAGAGCTTGGTTGGTACGGATGGAGAGTAGCGGTTGGGTGGGTCGATAGTTTCCCCACATGGATCATGGGTTTTGCATACATGCATTGATGTTTACATGTGTTATTGAAATGGGCCTATGGGCCATACCATTTACAGAAAAGGCTTCGGCCCAGTGATATGATTTAAACAAGGCTTCGGCCCAGTAACCGTTAAACAAAAGGCTTCAGCCCAGTATATGTTGAGACTGAACTCAGGCTTAGGCCCAGTATGCTGATATTGTTTTGGGCTCTGAAAGGGGCTTGTTGCACACTGAGTTTCCAAACTCACCCCTTTTCCTTCCATCCTTGCAGGTGAGCCCTAGATTGGTCGACTTGGAGCTAGGAGGGATTCAGAGTGGCCACATGGACTGGACTGTTGGTTTTTAATTAAGTTATTTATTTCAATTTAGTTTTAATTATTTATTTTTGGTTTTGGGTTGTAAAAAGGCCTCTTTAATTATTTTTATTTTGGGTTTTAATTATTTAATTTGTTTTAAGCTTAAGTATGATATCGTATAAATTGTTTAGAAATCAGTTAGCTCTAAGGCGCGTTTTTATAAAAGTTACTTGTTTCCATCATATCAGGATAATAGAGCAAAGCTTCCGCAAATTTAAATGTTTTCATAAATAAATATTTCAAATAGTTAAAGTGTGGCAATGGTCTTGTGCATGTCTAGGAGTGGGTCCAAGAAGAGCTTGGTACTTAAGCAGTCTATTTGACTCACCTCCTCTTTTCTAGAACCCTACCTGGTGCCCAGCTTCCATTCACTTTAGGCCATAACAAAAAAGGTCTAATTTTTCGATACTTAAACTGTCTTCAAAATAACATGTTTATAAAAGTTACAAAGGGGTTACAAGCGTTCACAATTTTCTATAAAATTACACAGTTTTTAACAATGTTTGAAAAGGGATGATTATTTCAATGAACCACGTTTTGGAAAAAGATAAGCACAAGCTAAGGTTTTACTCAAGTTTAACGGTAAAAGTTTCTAAACATTAAGAAGGGTTTTCAATGAAAACATGGTTTTCAAAAAACACTTCAATGCGACACACCAGACTTGGCTGTAATGTCTAGGCTAGGTTTGGGGTGTTACACAACATTTGTCATGGGGCCTTTTCCCTTGTCCATTGCCCCATTCAGTAGCTGAGTTATTTGAGCCACCATATTTCTTTGGGCTTCCATCATTTGTTCCCTCATATCTTGTTGGATCTTTGCCAATTGCTCTTGCAACTGGGCTTGCATGTCTTTTTGGAACTGTTCAAGTCTTTGATCCATGTTTTTCATCTTACTAAGAGTACCGTAATGGTGTTTAGTTTCTAGATTAACCTTTCCTTCTTTTTCTCTCTCTGAAATAACTGCAACTAATTAAGGTTCTTCTATAGATTTTAATGCATATGATGTGATGTAATGCAAATGCATGAATGCAAAAAAGGCATCGATTCCAATTCAATTTCATTTAGAAAACTTTAATAGAAAACAAAATCCTTTACATAAAACGGACAACAAATATGCTTTCGCCCTAATACCCAAAGTCTTAACTTTCCTAAACAACAAGGCTAACTCTTGACCACGATTTGATTGTAGCTCATATTTTATGCTCAACTTATCAGTCTGCACCGCCAGGGTCTGTAAATGATTAGATACCTCTCGAATCTGAGCTATGGTTTCACCCATGAGGTAATCCCTATTTCTAACTTACTCTTGAGAATGGTGCAGCTCTTCCTTCCAATGCCCTTCTCTTGCTTCAAGAAGCTCGATCTGGGGTTCACAGTTTTGTAATGCTGATTCTAATTTTTCAATCTTGCCCTTCATTTCCTCAATCTTGTTCAGACTTGACTTTAGCTCGATTGCAGAATTACGACTTCGATGGTGATGAAGAGGCCGTCCAAGTTCAGCCACTCTAGCCTTTAATCCATATTTCTCCTTCTAGCTTTCTGCCAAACTCCTTTCTAGGGCTTCGTTTCGCGTCTGAATTTCTTGGAACTTCCTCTTCCATTGGTCAGCTTTGGCCTTTTCCTTTTGAATCTCCTGTTGCCACTGCTCTGAAATCTTCCCCAATCCAGCATTTTTCATTGATAGCCATAGTTTCTTATATTCTGTCTTTAAATTATCCAAATCTTCCTGACCCTTTTCTTTCCTTTTCTTAATTTTTCTGCCTCCAGTTTCTAAACATCCACGTCTAATCTCAAGTGCATTTTTCTTCTTCCAACTTTTCTAGCCTCTTTCCAAGTTCTAAACTTCTTATTTCGAAATCTTACTTTATGATCTCTAACTCTGATGGGACCACTCGTCAGTATTCTCCCATTGATCGAGTGCCTTCTAAACTTGGCGCGGGAATATTGTCATTAACTCTTTTACTCAACCATCCACTGTATTCTGAGGTCGTCATTGGACATAGTCCACTCTCTTCATGTGCCGGGTTTGATTCCAAGCATTAGAAATCTCCCTAACCCTTTTCTTGTAACTATCTCCCTTATAGAAAACTCACATTGGGCCAACCCATGTGTTACCGGTATGAACTGCTTTGATCTGTATTGCCTTAGTACGAGCAAATGTGCATATCTAATGGCTCCCCAAATTCCAAGTAGAGGGACCCAGTCAAAACTCCCACACTAGTATAGAATTTCATCGGGAACCATCTAAGGAGCTCTCCACTCAACGTCTTTTTCTTGGAGATTTCAGAGAAGCGCTATCCAGTTTTCTTCTGATATGTCATCTCTCCTCAGTGTGGCCACTATCTCCTTTAACGAGGAATAATTCTTGGAAAAAACCTAATAAGAGACTTTATCCACCTTCCAGAAATGATTGTGGAACCAAGCCAACAATAATTGTGCACATCCTATAAATCTGCCCTCGCCAGCTCACCTACATGCATTCAATGATCGAAATGTCTCAGCCAAGATTGCAGGAACAGGTGTGACCTGTTTGTCAAGTCGATTGAAAAGATCTGAGACTACTTCATCCACGTACCCTAATGCCCTAGGGAAGATCATTAATCCATATATACTCAAAGCAAAAACATCGGCTCTCTTTTTCATATCAGGATGCACCAGAATCAAATCCTTCAAAACTTTCCATGAGATGCACTTACACTCTCCCTTTTGCTTGATTCTGGCTGTGACCCACTATTCACTCAGCCCTGTAATGCTCATCAATTTCCTCTAAAAGGTTGGAACACAAGCGGCCCTTGAATAAGCTTTATCCACTTGAATCTTTGGACAATGTAGTAAAGCTGTATATTCTTCCACCGTGGGCACTAAATCAACCCTTTCAAAAATAAAGCAACTATATGCAGGATTCCAATATTGGGTGATGGCCTGAAACAAATGCTCATCTACCTTAATGTCGAACAAGCATGACAAATCCCTATAGCTATAATAAAACAACTGCTTGGTCTCATCACTCCACCGATCCCATATTTCTTTTAATTCATGTAGATTATTTTACGTCACACTAATGCGAGTGTAGTCCCAAAGTTCTGACATGTACCCCTCGGCTAGACTATCCCCTTTTTCTAATTGAGTTGTCTCTGACCATATACGGGCAGCTGCATTGTCCTCCACTTTATCAAGAAATTCGTTCTCCATAACCAGCTTTCTAATTTAGTAATAACCGTGAATCGATATCTTTCTAAAATATGAAATGACATGCACCAAAATAAAGTACAACAAGTTAGTACCATGAAATAAAACATAAAGCAAATAAAATAAACATACACCTATATGGGTGACTACTAAGGTTTGGCATAGTCCTACTTAGGGTGAGCCCTTACGTTTTCTACGCGTGGTTTAGCTCTAAAGTTGAGGTACTTGAACCAGCAAATTCCTCGATCCTCGCCCATTATAGGCTCATACGGACCGAGTTCAGTTTAGGGGAATACATTTCCCTATGGCTGCACGGAGATGAAAATCTCATAAAGACATAGGTACGGATGTATCCCGAAAGCGATCCACTATCCTGTACAGAGGTGAAAACCTCACGAAGGAGTAGCCTCTCACTCCCACTTAAAAGGGTGTGACCACAATGGTCAAGCAATGCAATGCAGAAATATTTTACTAAACCAACCAAATGCAATAAAAGAAGCACGATTTCAAAACAAATTTTCAAAATTAGGATAGAAAATAATCAACTTTACAGCTTGACTTTCTTATAGTTCCCTAGTGGAGTCGCTAAGCTGTCGAAACCTTTTTTATTTGTTGAAAAACGGGGTCGACCTTTTTTTTAAAAAATGAAAATGGGAATCGCCACCAATCCGTTTTTGCTTAGGTGTGATCAGATCACCTTATAAAACGCTTTGTTTCAAAACATTAATTTTCGCCTACGAAATTCAAGAAAACAGGTTCGAGAGTCGGTTACGTACGAGGAAAGATTAACACCCTCGTAACGCCTAAAATTGATACCAAATTGATTAATTATTGTCCTAATGTCAAAATTTTGTAAATAAGTTTTGAAATACAATCTTTGATTTGAAAGAAAACTTGAATAAATCAAATGGCATGCTAAGACTCACTTATCTCAAAGAAATAAAATGCTACACCCAATGAGTTAGGGTGCAACATCTCAAGTTTTCAAAATTAAGCTTGCCTTCATTTGTTGAAAATCCTCACCTCAAGATAACGAAATGTCATGTCCCATAAGTTAGAACACAACATTTCGAATTTTTGAGAATAAGCTTTTATTTGAAATTTGTAATCTTTGATTTCAAAAAGGATACTTGGTTATTTAAATTCAACGAGAAAAACCGAAACCCAATAAGTTAGAGCACAATTTTTCTTGAAGCTCCCAAATGCCAAGCATTGCCTTATTTAAGAAAAAAAAAACTTTTGGATAAAATGTGGCGATTAAATGAAATACATTTTTTTAAAATAATGATTTGAATAAAATGTTGCTAATGCATAAAAATGTAAACATATTAAAATGATTCCAACATAAAAATATACGACATGCAAATTGTCAAAACCAATTCAAACGATCAAATGAAGCATAAAAAACATAATTAAAAAACCTATCATGCAATGATAATACTATAGTTAACATAAACGTACAACAATAATAACAATCTCACTAACTCTAAATTAAAAATGAAAAATAAAAACTTTGAAACATCTAATAATTAAATAAAAACTAAAAATGTAACATTATACGAAATAGTTTGAAAACAAAAAAAAATAATACATAAACAAAGAGTACACAACAAAAATAATAAAAACATGATAAAAATTTTTAAAGGCCAATATATATATATATATATATATATGTACATGTAAAAAAGTAAAATAAGTGACATGTATTTTACAAATAATATTAAAAATGATTATATAAATAATAAAGTAAATTAGAAATATAGGATATAAATAAACATTTAAAACGATTAAATTTTAATGATGTATAATAGATAAATAATACCCTTTCAAAAGATAAATGTTTTATGGTAAATAAATAATATTTTAAAAAAATTTAAAGCTCAAATAACCAGGATCTAATTAGAAAAATAATGAAATTTGGTGTAACAAAAAAATGAAAGAAAAGGTGAGTAAGGGTCAAATCAAAATGCACGCCACAACAGAGGGATCAATTGCGCAATTATGCCTTTATCCCAAAACGGCGTCATTTCAATACCCATATTCGAATAGCTCGAGGACCAAAACAGAACGGAAAACAAATTACACGGCTGAATTAATAATAAAAGAAAAATATAAGTAGGACGGGATTGTAAAAATGCAATAAAGCGACAGGGCATGTGGAGCAATTAACCCCTCTAACAAAAATGCGCAGATCCTCCCCTGGTCGAGTCAACGCGTGGGTTTCAGCCTTTAAACGACATCGTTTTGGTGCTTATTAGCTTAAGCAAAAACGACGTCGTTTTTACTTTGCTATATAAGTCAACTTTCCTGCAAAAAATTCATTTGAACCATGTTTTTTAAAAAAAATTAGAAATCCTCTCAATCCCTCCTTTCCTCAACCTGGTGTCTGACCATCGGACTTAGGGGCCCCCACCGCACGAGCCTCACGCGCCACCGTCAATACGGCCATGCACGGTGGTCGAAGGGTTACAAAACCTCTTCTTTTCAGGCCGGATGAAAGGTAAACGTTTTCCCTTTTACTTTTAAATAATGTTTTGCATAAAAACTTTAAAACAAACAACAAAGAAAACAAATATAAACTGTTTCTCCTCGATTCCTTTTTTCTTTACAGTCTGTTTCTTATTATATATTTGTATTTTTTATACGTGAAAAAAATGAAAATAACGAAAATAAAAGCAAAAATTAAACAAAATAAAAAAACAGACAATCACCTTTGTTCTTTGATTTTTTTTGTTTTGTATTCGTATTCGTAAAAAAAAATCCCCTTACATTGTTTTTGGGTTCGCTCCTTATAGCCAGAACAAATCAGAAGAAATAAATATTACAATTTTTATTTTTTGATTTCTTGCCATATCTGCTACTGTCCTTGTTTTCATTTTCTTTTTGTAGGTGAATGGCGACAACTTCGGCGATGATAGCGGCGTTAAATCTGGAAGTAGGAGCTGAAGAAAGGTTGCGGCCAAGGGTTTCAGAAACCATTAGGGTTTCTGACTTGGTGTTTAGATCTTTTGGCCTTTTGGGCCCCGTAGGTTTGGGTGTAATTAGGCTAGGTAGTGTTTTGGGTTTAGGTTAGTATTAGGCTACGGGCAGTATTTGGGTCTTTGTGAAATTGTGTCTGTAAATTGGACTGTAAAGGGACTTTATTTTTTAAATTGTTTTTTTGGTTTTTGCATGGCTTGGGCCCGGGCAAATTGGGCCAATTATAGCCCCAAAAAAGAAAACAACAAAAAACTTAGTGAAATTGTTAAAAAAAGCTGAATTTCTATAATGGCAATGTACAAATACCAGAAAGAAAAAAAGACAGAAAAAACAATAGAACACATAGATTTTACGTGGAAACCCTTTCGGGTAAAACCACGAGCAGAGGAGAAGAAAATTCACTAATGTCGAATTCGAATGATATAAGAATTTCGACTACATCTATTTATAGGTTGAAAAAGCCTAATTCTAATCAGTGTAAAATATATAATGATAATAAATGCTAAATATATTATATTACTAAATCTTCTAGAAAGAAGATATATTTTATTTAACTTGACTTGCAAGCAATCTCTTAGAATTTGGGTCACACAACTCTAACAATCTCCACCTTGACATGAATTCTCAACAAACAAGTTCTCCATCTGTTACATGAAACCCTTAAGGGTTTTATCTTCAACAATGAACACCAAGCAAGTCTAAGCAATTCTTAAACTTGGTTATAGGAAGTGACTTAGTCATCATATCTGCAGGATTACCATGAGTACCAATTTGCTCACAACAAAATCACCATGAGCAATAATATCACAAACAAAATGATCCCAAACATCAATATTTCTTTGTTCTCTCATGAAAGATTTGATCATTCGTAAGGAAGATGACACTTTGACTGTCAAAAAATACTATACTGATTTGAAGGTCTTCATTGAGTTCACTAAAGAGACCTTTTAGCCAAATAGCTTATTTACAAGCCTCAACAATCGTCATGTACTCAGCTTCAGTGGTAGAAAAAACGATAGTAGTTTGCAAATTGGCTTTCCAACTGATTGCACAACCCTAATTGTAAAAACATAACCTGTGAGAGATCTTTTTTTATCAAGGTCTCTAGCAAAATAAACATACCCAATGACTCTTATCTCTATTTCTTCCAAACTGTAAGCAAACATCAGTAGTACCTCATAAGTATCTCAAAATCCACTGAACTTTTTTCTAGTGTTCTTTATCGAGATTCGCCATGTATCTACTAACTACATTGATTGCATATGATAAATCTAAACATGAACAAACTATAGCATACATAAGAGATCCCACTACACTAGAACATAAAATATCTGACATGTAGTCAATCTCACATTTGATTGTGGAGATAAAGCCGGTGAAATTTTGAAAATGGCTGCTAAAGGAGTACTAATAGGCTTAGCACTTTCCATATTGAACTTGCAAATAACTTTCTCAATGTACCCTTTTTGACTTAGGTATAACTTGATTGGTTTTCTATCTCTGAGAATCTACATACCAAGTATCTTCTTTGCTGCTCCCAAATCTTTCATCTCAAATTCTTCACTAAGCTAGGCTTTGACCTTTCTTATTTGTCCTTTATCCTTCACTGCTATCAACATGTTATCAACATAGAGGAGTAAATACACCAAAAAACCATCATTATTTTTCTTAAAATAAACACAACTGTCAAAGCTACTTTTTTTGAAACCATGAGTAGTCATAAAATAATCAAACCTCTTGTACCACTGCCTTGGTGACTATTTCAAACCATAAAGGGACTTTTTTAGCAAGCAAACATAGTCCTGTTTTTCCAAGATTGTAAAGCCCTCTAATTGTTGCATGTAAATGTCCTTCTTAAGTTCTCTATGCAAGAACATTGTTTTGACATCTAACTGTTCGAGCTCCAAATCATACATAGCCACAATACCAAGCAAGGCTAAAATCGAACTGTACTTCACAACTGTAATTGTTGCATGTAAATGTCCTTCTTAAGTTCTCTATGCAAGAACATTGTTTTGACATCTAACTGTTCGAGCTCCAAATCATACATAGCCACAATACCAAGCAAGGCTAAAATCGAACTGTACTTCACAACTGGGGAAAACACATATATAAAGTCCACACCTGGAATCTGACTATAACCCTTTGCAACAAGTCTTACTTTACATTTAAGTTCTTCAACTCCTACAGTCCCTTCTTTCCTCTTGAACACCCAATTACAATGAACAACCTTCTTACCTTTAGGAAGCTTCACAAGATCCTATGTTTTGTTCCTGTGGAGTGATTTCATCTATTCTTGCATGGAAAACATCCACTTTTTTGAGTCTTCACAGCTAACTGCCACGGAATAAGTTGATGGCTCTTTGATTTGCATCTATATATTCAACCACATTTAAAGCATAAGCAACTAGATCAGTCTCGGCATACCTCTTTGGAGGTTTAATTTCTCTTCTAGTTCTATTTTTGGCAATAGAATATTGTGGTGAACAAATGGCTCTATTTTGAATTTTTGTACTAACTTGAGGACTCGACTCTATTATAGATAATGGATCAATATGAAGTTCCACCTGCTTTTGTTGTTCTTTATTTGAAGAGTCTTTAAGATAAAAGTTAGGCAACATAGTGGTTTAATAAAAATAACATCTTTGCTAATCACAACTTTTCTATTTTCAGGACACCATAGCTTATACCCTTTTACACCATCCTTATAACCAAGAAAAACACATTTAATTTATCTCGGTTCCAAGTTTCCATTGTCAACATAACCATACGCAGGACACTTAAAAATTTTTAAATCAAAATAATCAACGGGATTACCAGACCTCTTATAGAGTCTTTTTCTCAATGGCAATAGATGGAGATCAATTTATCAAAAAAATACAGTAGAGGCTACTTTTGCCTAAAACGATTTTGGTAAATTAGCATTTGGCAACATACATCGAACCTTCTCCATGATCGTTCCGTTCATTCGTTTTGCAATACCGTTTTGTTTTGGAGTATGACGAACTGTCAAGTGTTTCATGATCCCTTTTGATTTGCACAGTTCGTTAAACTCATCAGAACAAAACTCCAAGCCATTATCTGTGCAGAGGTGTTTTATCTATTTTCATGTCTATTTCTCAACCATAATTTTCCAAGACTTGAATGCAAAAAAACATATTACTTTTCTAATTCAGGAAGAATGCGCAATTTTTTTTGAAAAATCATTAATAAATGTTAGCATATAATTAGCTCCACCTCTCGAAAGCACTCTGAATGGCCTCCAAAGATTAGAATTAATTTGGCTGTTTTTCTCTACCTTTTCATAACAAGGGAACCCTTGCTAATCTTCAAAGCCCAACTATTAGCTGTGTATTTATGCCCTTTTGAATCAAGAGTGCTCAACAAATCAAATTTCTCTTCAATTCTAGGAAATGTTGAAAGTCACTAAGTTTTCTGACAACTCCATCAAACATTTTAACTTTAATCATTCTAACACCTACGATTTTACACGAAACATTATTTCTTATCAAAACAACACCTTCAGACACTATTTCATAAGTTGCAAACTAATCCCAATTGGGACTTATATGGAAAGTGCAGCCAGAATCAAGCATCCACTCCTCGTTCACTTTAAAGTTGTTGGCATAAGCAACTAATAGTTCACCATCGCTATAGTCTTTTGTAACATTAGCTTCACCAGATTTTTTTGGTTGCTTTCCCTTTTGATTCATAGCTTCCATTTTAATCTTGTTCTGTAATTTATAACACTCAGATTTAATATGTCATTTCTTCTTGCATAAGTTATAGATTTTACCTTTGTTTGAAGATCTTGATCTACCCTTAGATTTACTACGAGGATTCCATTCCTATGTCCATCCACAATCATTTTCAGTTTTTCGTTCTTGTCTCCCACGAACGATGAGATCCTCTCCTTGAGAGTTGAATCCAACCACAAGATTTTCATCTTGTCATATGAGGCCAAAGAAGCATATACTTCGTCAACTATGAGAGGTTCACGACTATACAAAATTGTTTCTTTAAATGTAGAATAACACAGAGGCAACGAGCAAAGTAGAATCAACCCTAAATCTTCTTAATCATACTGAACCTTCATGGCCTCTAGGTCTGAGAGAATTTCTTTAAACACAGTTAAGTGTTCGTGCACAAAGACACCTTCCTCCAAATGATGAGCCTAAAGACACTACTTCATATGTAACTCACTAGTTAGGGGTTTCGACATGCATAGTTGTTGTAGTTTCGCCCATAACGCAGCGATAGTCTTCTCCTTCATCACATCTTGTAGAATTTTGTTACAAAAATGGAGATGTAATTGCATCAAAGCTTTTCAATCTTTATGCTTCTTTTCTTCCTTTGTCAAAGTCGAAGGCATCTTATCTATCCCTAGCAGGGCATCCTCCATATCCATCTGTACAAGAACTGTCTGCATCTTTATTTCCCACAACATGAATCTAGTATTGTGATCTAATAGTGGACTTTCATACTTTAAAGATGCTACTACTGTGATCGAGATAAGCAACCCGGAAAACTCTAATACAAATTTGTTAAAAAACCAAATGTTGATAATGAAAATGTAAAAAGATTGCAAAGAAAAAAAGAAAGAAGAAAATAGAACACATAGATTTTATGTGGAAACCTTTTCGGGAAAAACCACGGGTAGAGGCGAAGAAAATTTACTAATGTCGAATTCAAGTGATACAAGAGGAGTTTTGACTTCATCTATTTCTAGGTTGAAAATGCCTAATTCTAATCAACGTAAATAATATTATGCTAATAAATGCTAAATATATTATACTACTAAATCTTTCAAAAAGAAAATATATTTTGTTTAACTTGACTTGTGAGCAATCTCTTAGAATTTGGGTCACACAACTCTAACAAAAATAATGTTTAGAATATAGTTTCCTTTAGTTGTGTTTCTTGTTTCGTAAGAGGGTGTTCCTCCACTTTAGTTCAATGGTGTTTTTTTGCACAGTAGTTAAGCAGTTGTGTTTCCTTTAGCAGTAGTTTGTCTTATGCATATATGACTAAGGAAGTTAATAGACAATTTTGTGCTTGAGAAGTTATTCTAAGGAGGCCATCAGACTCCCTTCTTAGAATTTAAACAACCTGCCATCATAGATAGAAAAAAGAAAACCCTCTTATTTCCTTTATGATCTTAACCCATTCCTTCATTCAATAGATCCACAACTAGATCCAATTTAAAGGACCATAACAGTTTTTTTATCTTTTAATTTTATTTTTGTACATGTCATAATTTTATTAGTTAAAACTATTTCTCTATTGAACACTCAAATGTATTGGATTGAAAATCTTTTAGTCTACTAAATTTATTTAATATTTTTGATAGATGAAAAGAGTTATTCATTCACCTACAACTCCTTTCTCCTCGCCTTTTCTTGATGCTCTCCCACACTCATTCACTTTTTTTTTTTTTTGGTTTCTATTCCATTTCTCACCAATTTGGCGAAGTGAGTTATTTCATTTCAATTTTTTTCGTACCCAATAACATAGCAAAAACCGTTAGCATGTTAAAACTTGTAGTTTTTGTAATTGCATCTTGATGAGGTTGTGAGATGCACTGCTCTATTGGTGCCATGGACTTGCGAGAAAAGCCTCAACACCACTACAACTATCAATATGCATATTTCTCTTTTTATAGGGCACATACCTATACTTGGCACTTGAGTTTTAGTAACATAGAGAGAAAAAGAATCAAACTTTTGATAAAAAATTTTATAATAGACCTACCTTATACGCATATTTAAAATATCTTTTTGAAGGTTTTCCTTGCGAGATGACCATTTATGCAATGTGGATACTTGGCGAACTCTCCAAGAATGGCGAACTCTTCTAGAATGGTGAACTCACTACATAAGGTGAACAAATATGGAGGACCGAACTTGGCAATCTTTCCTATATTGGTGAATCCTCCAATATTGAATGACTCAAAGAAAGTGACGAGCTCATTACTTTGGTGAACTAAGAATACAAACTGGATTTGAAGAGCTTCCGTGCAAGTTATGTTTATAGATTATATTTTGTTGGAAGATTTAATATTTATTAGCATAATATATTTAATATTTATTAGCATCTTTGGTATTTCTTTCTATATTTACATTGTTTAAATATAGTGTGAAAATATATAAAACTTTAGTAGACAATTTTGTTCCTAAATTTCTCATTTCTTCTCTGCAATTCTTTCTTATTAAGTATCAAAATTCCAACAATTGGTATTAGAGCTACATTCTTAAGGGGTCGTTGTTGTTCTTTCTAACTATACATGGCTTTCATGAGTTTTTCACCATATTTACCATCCGTTTTCAATTGCGAAAACTATCATATATGGGTTGTTAAGATGAAGACCTACCTACAAGCTTATGACTTGTGGGAGGTTGTGAATACTGATGTCGAGCTTACACTATTGAGGGGAAACACTACAGTCACTCAAATCAAGCACCATAGTAACAAGCGCGCTAAAAGATATAACATGATGTCTTGTATACAGAACGAAATTTTGGATGTCATATTCACACACATTATGGCTTGTAACACTAAAAAAGAAGCTTGGGATGAGCTAAATGAGGAGTTTTAAAGTTCGAATAAGACCAAATAGCAATAACTCATTAATCTCATGAGAGATTTTGAGAATTTGAAGGTGAATGAGGCTGAAACAGTGAAGCAGTACACAGACAGTATTATGACAGTTGTTAATAACATTAGGTTACTTGGGGAGGAGTTTTCAGATAATAGGGTTGTTGAAAAGGTCATAACAACGCTTCTTGAGAGGTATAAGTCTAAGATTTCTGTTCTTGAAAACTCAAGGGACATCTCGAATATCTCTCTTTTAGAATTGATAAATGTCTTATATGCTTAAGAGTAAAGAAGAGCATCAAGGCAAGAGGAGCACCCAAAAGAAGCACTGCAAACCTTGAGTATTGATGGTGCGAACCTCCAAAACTATAAAGGTAAGAAATGAAGGACAAAGAAGAATGAGAGGGTGAAGCAAGATGGTGAAAAAAAGAAATATTCACCATGTTAGCACTGTAAGAAAAACACTCACCCTAAAAAATATTGTTGGTTTAGACTAGAGATAAAATGTAGGTCATGCAAGCAATTGGGTCACATAGAAAATGTATGCAAGAAAAAAAGGCGAACCCCTAAACAGAATGTACATGCTCAGGGAGCTGAGGGAGATCGCATTCAAGAAGAGTAGATGTTCGCAACCACAAGTTCTGTATCGAAAAATAGAGTCAACAAAGGTTGGTTAATCGATAGTGGATGCACCAACCATATGAGCTCAGGTGAAAGCATATTCAGGAAGATTGACAAAAGTTGCAGTTTTAAGTTGCGGATTGGTAATGACAAAATCTTAGAAGCTAAGGGCAAAGGCGAAGTGGTGATCAATTTGCCATCAGGTACTAAAATAATTTCAAATGTTCTTTTAGTACCTACGATAGATCAGAATCTCCTTAGTGTTGGTTAACTGCTTGAGAAAAATTGCAATGTAGTTTTTAAGACTAGGATGCATTATATTTAATTCATTAGGATAGAAAGTCGTAATAGTCTCGATGAAAAATAGAAGTTTTATGTTAGATTAGAATTTGGCGAACTCAAGTGCTTACACCAATTCTATTAATGATGCGAACCTTTGGCACAAAAGAAACATATGAACTATAAGTCCCTTAGTTGAATGGCAAGGTAAGTTTAGTTGATCAAACAATCAGTGTTGAGAAGCAAAGTGGTATCTGTGAAGTCTGCCAACTTGGGAAATAGACAAGGTTACCACTCCCAGTGAGCAAAGCTTGGCGAGCTCAAGAAAAGATACAATTGGTACACTCTGACGTGTGCGGAGTGTTGGAAAATCATGTTTACAAAACGCAACAAAAAATAAATTTAAGGAAAAACTAGAGTTTTAATTTTTTTTCCAAAACAAGAACTTGATTGTGATATCAAAAGTAATAAACACTTAATCAAAATTGTACCTTTTCGATTCGTCTAGGATGAACACTTCGACTGAGTAGTCTTCTCCGCTATCCTCAAGCTCAGTTTGCTGAGTGTGGGCTCGCCTCTAATAAGAAAATTTTCACAAAAATTACCAGTGGGGTAATTTCGCAATTTCTCTAAACTTTTGGGCGAAGTTGTAAATAAAATAAATGTCTCTAGAAATTTTCTAAAATAATCACTTCAGAGAATTTTCTCTCTACAACTTTCTCTTGAATTCAAGCGTGTGAAAAATAATGGAACAAGGCTCTCTTTATATAGAGAGAGTTTATAGAGTTCAACTATAATTAAACTTAATCATTTTAATATTAAATTAATATAATACTTATCAAGATAAATATTAAATTAAATTTAATATTAAGATAATCACTTTAATATTAAATTAATAAAATATTATTAAGATAAGTATTAAATTTAATTTAATATTAAATCTATTAAAATAATACTATTTTTGGAATAGTTAATCTGAAATCAAATTTTCTGGTAGAGTCTCAATAGGAGTGTAACTCTTCCACTGCTCAATCACCGAAGACCTATTGCTACCAACCATTTGTCAACCATTGGAATGTCGCCATCGCAACCGCTGGCACCCAGAGATGATCCCATCGATCTAGTCTAGCTACCAGTTGGATCGTTGGCCCGGTTTCACATACCAAGCCTGATTCAACCAGTTTTTGGGTCTTAGTCTCAGTTTTGGGCTCCTAGGCCCAATTTACGATCTCAAGTCCAATTATTGAAATTCAATTACCCACTGGGTCAATTATATGACTTGAAATTCTAAAAATATCATATTAATTTTAATTAATTTGATTAATTTAATTTTACTTGATTGAAATTACTTTTCTCAAAAATCACTTAGATTTTCCAACTTATTTTTTCAAGAAAATACTTTAGTCAAATTCTCTAGTTGAACAATACTTACAACTGCCCAATTTAATTCCAAAATCGTATAATTTCCTTTTGATTCAAATACAATCTTATCAAGCTTTTTTTGAGCCAGCGGAGGGACCAATCGAACATATACAATTAGGCTCTAGTAATTGCAATTATGTTCAGAAGCATTGTTTTGATAATTCGCAATTACTTAATCATGAAGTCAATCTACAAGAAGTACCATGATTGAAAATTCCTTATTGTATACTTTTTACAAAAGTAATTCATCTAACTCCATTGTCCAATGACCTTATCATGTATGTGTTACCCTTATAAGATATCCTTGATTCATTTGAGTTAAATCTGTTCACTCAATACAATCCTATTTTATCTCATTATCATCATTGTGTTTTCTCAATGATTAATATGATCACTATCAACAAATGATTTTGACAAATTGCTCATTTGAGAATAAGCAACCCATGGCCACGTTCTATATTCATCAATTCACACAATGCCAATAGGAGGATATCGTTAACTCTTTAATTGAGCTATGAATTCCACTATTGCTAGTAAAGCCATGCCATACACAAGTTATGTACCCAACATATCGGCCATCGGCTTGATCATCTTTAGAGTATAAGCATCCACTTATATCAAAGAACATGAGTTACTGACTAACTCATAGTTTAGGTAAATCACACCATGAATGTCACAAGTGAATTAACTCACAACCAGATTTAGAATTAACTCATCTTGAGGCAATGAACATGTCAGTCTATTTGCTAAATAGGCTACCATCTAAGGTTGTAAAAGAGATGACTCCATTCGAAACATGGTTTGGAAATAAACACTATGTTTCTCATCTGAAAGTTTTTGGCTATGTTTATTTTGCTCATGTGCCTCAAGTGAAACGGAGCAAGTTAGAAACGAGGTTGCAACTCGATATCTTCCTTTAAGAAAGTTTTGGCAAGCAGGGATGTTGTGTTCGACGAAGGTAGAACATGGAACTGGGATGCTCCTGAAGCTGAGCAAAGGATATGTGAACAAAGTTTGTAAAATTATGTTGATGGTGGCGAGCGAAGACTATAGCTTGACGAGCTGAGGTCACAATACGGTGATGTGTTAACTGAAGCAGACTTTGACGACACTCTAGTAAATGGCATGCGATCCATTGATGAGATCTATCAACGAGCTAATGTAGCATTACTTAAACCTACAAGCTTTGAAAAGGCTGAAACTGTAAAAGGCTGGAAAGAAGCCATGCGATAGGAGATGAGTATGATTCACAAGAACCAAACTTGGGAGCTCATTGATAAACCATTGGACAAAAAGGTCATTGGCGTCAAGTAGGTGTTCAAAACCAAATTAAATGCTCATGGTTCACTCAACAAGCTAAAGGCAAGGTTAGTTGTAAAAGGTATGGAATTGATTACTAGAAGACCTTTGCAGTAGTAGCAAGGCTGGATATGATTATATTATTACTGGTTTTGGCAGCATAGATGGGTTGGAAATTCATTAGTTGGATGTCAAATCAACTTTTCTAAATAGGTACTTATAAGAAGAATTCTATGTGAAGCAACCTGTTGGGTTCACAGTTAGAGGAAAAGAAGAGAACGTATATATGCTTAAAAAGGCCTTATATGGATGGAAACAGGCTCCGTGAGCTTGGTATATGAGGATCGATAAGTACTTCGTGAGCTTGAGATTTGAAAAGAGTCCTGGTGAACCTACCTTGTATGTGAAGAAAACTGGTGAAATTACTTTGCTGATTGTTTTATTATATGTTGATGACCTACTTGTGATTGGGAGAAACGAAACCTTAGTAAAAGAGTTTAAATAGAAAATGTAGAACATATTTAAAATGGCAGACCTTGGAGAAATGAGATATTTCCTTAGAATGGAAGTACAGCAAGTTCAGGGATGAATTTTCATAAGTGCAACAAGTAAACCAAAATTGTTTGCTACTCGTCTATGACTCTCGACTTTTCTTTCTCCAATGATAGCCCGGGGTCGTCTTTAGCTATGTTCGGTAATTCAATAATAAACACAATATCATTTTACATCGAATTCACAACCAAATATATAGTCAGACACATTTTCCATTTTATTTATGTTGAGTATGACTCATATTTCAGTCAAATTTGAGAGATAATCTCCCAGTTAAACTATGTTTATTTGTTTCAGTCAAACTCTGATTAGTCTAGATTATTTTATTATTATTTGACGTACAAATTTAGCTTATAAATAGACTCTTTTACAACCTTAGAAGATACACCCATTAAAGATTAGAACTCATAACACTTTTGGAGAATTTTGTGTTTTTATTTTGAGGGTTCTTTGTTTTCGGGTTTCGGATTTAGTTTTTATCTTTATGTTTTGTATTCTTCGTTCTTTTGCCATTATAGTAAAATTATCTTTGATTGTGGTTTTTTATCATCTTTAAAGGGGTTTTTCCACATTAAATTTTTACTTGTTTGTTGTTTAATCGGGTCGATCCCCAACAATTTAGTTTAGTCCTTATACTTGGGATACACATATCTTTCGATATCCAACATCGGATTAAAATTCAATTTCACATTCTTTCATTAGGGACATATACCTTTCATCTATAACATAATCTGATTGCAGTTTTCAATTTATTTAATTTATTCCCTAATGCTACAAAGTTATTTAACAAGCTTAATTTAATTTGTAATTTAGTCCTTATCACAATCTAAGCCTATTAACTATAAATTTCTTCAATTCGAGCTCAAAATCATCAACCTCATCTTAATAGTAACTTGCTAAAAACTTAACAATTGAACAAATTGATACATGGACTAGCTAAATCAAACTTCCATGATTCAAATTCTATAAAAATCAAAGAAAAATAGCTTAAAGACCTTACTTGAATAAATGGTCCAATGTTTCTTCAACCATGGAGTTTTCTTCCCTTTATTTCTTTATAAGGACGGTGGAGGGCTTAAAGATGATGATGGCATGTTGTCATCCACTTATTTTTGTATTTATACTTAAATTAAACTTAGGTTAATCTTGTTTAATTAATTTAATTATTAATTAACTAATGGAAACAACCATCATCATCCGTTAAACAAATGTTAAATAATCATTTTGATTATTTGGATAATTACTATCTAAGTCCTCAAGCTTTTTTTAAATAAAAACTCAATAGTGATTAGACTTTTATGATTTAGCCCCTAAACTTTAATTAATTATCTTCTCGGTTAAATTACTTAACTAATATTTAATATATTTTCACACAAACTTCATTAATATTCATATTTCATCATTACATACTGGTTTACGAAAATAAGGTTCCAAAACTATATTTTTTGACACCACTTAAAATTAGATTGTTACAAGATTGACGGGAAAATATAGCATTCCTTACTCGAGTTTAGGTATGAGCTCGGGTAAGGGATATTTCATTAATTGTGGAGGAAAGTTGTTTGAGAGAAAAGTATTGGATAAGGTGGATCCAAAAGTGAGACCCAAATACAAAGTTCTTCCTTAACCTGGTCGATGCCAAAAATGGCTCGAGCACTATAAAGGTGTTGGAGAATGAAAAGAGATATAAATTGGAGTTCTTTGATTAACTTACTAAAGAAATATTTGGATGTTTTAAGAATATCTCGAGGGAGGTTGATTATACAATAGTAATGCTTCTATAGGACATGCTTGAGGAGTTGCTGCAAACTTCGTTGTCTATTATTGAGCAAGAGGACTTGTTCAAATAAACTAGCAGGGATGAGACAAAGGAAGCTATCTTTACCCATAAAGAAGATAAGTCTTTGTAGCCAAATGGGTACACATTTCATTTCTTCAAGAGTGTTATATTTCTTTCATACAAGGAAAATGATGCTAGCTTTTAATTTTACAACAGTAGCATTAGCTCCCAAGAGGCGAAACCCAAATTGCATTAAAGATTTTAGGCATATTTCTCGTTGCTTTATAATTTATGTGTGCATCATTAGGGTTTTGGTGAACAGGTTAACAAAGTATCTCCCAAACAGCATATATAGGAATTGCTCAGCATTTGTGAAGGGTAGAAGCATCATAGATAACATCTTACTTGCCTAGGAATTTGTAAAAGGCTATGGTAGAAAAACAACTTCCCCCAGGTGTGCCTTGAAGATGGATTTACAAAAAGCCTTTGACTCCATAAGTTAGGGTTTCTTACTTATTGTTCTAGCAACTATAGGATTTCCATTTTTTTCATCTCATGGATTGGAGGATCTATCACAAGTCCTAGGTTCTTTATCTCGAAAAATGAAGGTTTAGTGAATAGGGAAAAAGGAGTACAACAAGGAGATCCAGTATCTCTTTTATCTATTCATAATAACTATGAATGTTTTATGTAATTTGTTGGATGCTACTGCTACCAATGGTCAGTTTTACTATTACCTCAAGAGTTAAAGGCTTAAGCTAATGCATCTATGCTTTGTGAATGATTTTCTAATTTTTGCGAAAGGGAGTATGGAATCCATTATAGGGATATAATGCATATTAAAATATTTCCATAGCTTCTCTGGTTTACAACTTAATTCACCTAAAAGTGAAGTGTTCTTGGTTAGAATGACAATTAAAATTTCAAGAGATTAAAAAGACCAATAGATTTTTATTTTATTATTATTATTTTTTTTTTTTGTGTGTAAGCTTCCTATGAGGTATCTAGAAGTACCTCTTGTTCCAAGAAGTCTAAGGAAGAGGAGCTACATTCCACTATTTGATAAAATTAATACAAAGAATTTATTGTGGGGTAGCAGGGTTCATAACCGATGCTTGGGAAGGTCTACTGATCTAGGAAACATTATTCGATGTACAAAACTAATGGGCTCGTCACTTCATGCCTTCAAGGTCAGTGCTCAATAAAATTAAATAACTATACTCAAGATTCTTTGAGGGAGGAGAAGACTGACACTACCATAGGAGCGAGGGTATGCTAGAATTCAATTTGCAAGCCTAAAATGAAGGTCGGATTCGGGTTAAAGGATCTTATTGGTTGAACCAACCTCGTATTTTCCATCACATATATAAGGTTGGGCAAAAAAAATTTTCAAAAATTGAAAATCATTTAAACTGTGGTATTTGGTTGAATTTTAGTTCAAAAGTTAAAAAATCACGATGATCTAACATAAGAGAATAAAATCATATTTTTTATTTAATTTATAATTATTTTTAAATTTTTATGATGTGAAAATAAATATTTCATATTTAAAATTGTAAAAATAACTTGAAATACTATATACAAATATTTTTCAAAAAGAGCTATATAAGAGTAATGTTTATTTTTTATTTATTTGAAAAAAAAATAATATTTTTACAATTATGAAGAAAACTTTGAAACTTTAACAAATAATGTTCAAAATGCATAAAACAAAACTCACATTATCAAAATAAAATTGAAAACTCCAAACCCAAAATTAATATGAAAAAAATCTAAAATCGAATAAATTTAAATTGAATTTTCATAAACGAGTTAAAAAATTCAAAAAAAAAAAAAATGAAGTGAACAAAACTCAGCCTACATATATAGATCATCCTAGTATATGCATATTCATAGTGGATTGCCTGGATACTCAAAAAATGGTCATTGATACAACTACCACTTTGACAAAGTACTTAGGCTTATGGAAGGGAAAAAGTTCTTGGTGAGTAAAGTTTGGAATGAATTGAGAAATGAGACCAAAGACGAAGCAGGTATTATGGAGCAAACTAATATGGTTTCCCTTGCATATACCGAAGCATTCATTAGTTTTGTGGATGGAAATTTTGAATAGGGTACCAACTAATAATAAGCTCCTTGCTAGGAGGAAGAATATAGGAGGCAGACATAAGCTCTACCTTGCAGAGCAGGAGACTCATGACCACTTTTTGCGTGTGCCCGTGCGCGCCCATTCTAAATGGAAGAAGTTCTGCAAACATGTTTATTGGATAGACAACCTAAGCAATGGTGCCATGAGCTACAGTTGGCAATTTCTAAGGTGAAGAGGAAAGCACTTGTATCAGTCATCTTGTGCTTGGGTAGGAATGCGTATTTATATCTGATATGAAGGGAACGAAACCAAAGACAATTTGGCAAAATGCAAAAATCTAAGTAGGATCTGGTTGGTAAAATAAAGATGATCATAAGAACGAGAATAGCAGGAGCAAAAATTAACATGAAGATTCAATCAACAATCAGCTTTGCATAGCATGGGGAATTAAACAATCTGTATAGATTTTGTAAATTGTACTTGTACATATACTTGCAGAGATTCTTTTCATAGGATAGTGATAACGTGGAATTACAATTTTATACAATCTTTTCTCGTATATTTGTAGTAGATTTCTACTTGAATAATAAAACAAAATTTATGCAACATAAATACAACCGGTTGTCTATGTTTAAATTTATAATTTTATATTTCTTAATATTTTTTAGCTTATAATTATTTATGCTTAAATTTCTTTTCCCCTATATATATTAGATAGGCTTTTATATTTGAAATGGATTTTAGCTAGTTTTTCATTATTTAAATATCATTTAAAATTTAGGTACGGTTGAGGTTATTTTTGTTTTCATTATCATGGAAAATGGGAACATTAACAATAAAAAAACATGTTTAGTTGAAAATTTAAAAAATAAAAATAAAAATATATGAAAAGTATAAAACAATAAAATATTGTTTTCACTAAAATTATTTTGTAAAATTTGAGAAGTTGCAAAAAAATATTTTTAATATTATCAATTGGGCAACGGTTAAAACACACAAAAGCAAAATCATTTATGTTTTCAGCAATTGTTAAATATGAAATCTGATACACTGGTTTGAATCTATATAAATGTAGGAATTTTTTTTTTTAATTCTCATTATCTTGTTATGGAAAAAGGTTACCAAATATATTTTTCTTTTTGATAATAAATTCTTATTTTTATAGCGGCGAAGCCAAGCGAGACAAACACAAGCTTTGCCCTCAGCTTATTTTTGAAATAAATAACTCGTACACACTTCCTTTCTAAAAAAGATCAACACACCAATGACTACATTTAGATTTATTGGATTTGTTGCTAAAATATCGGTATTAACCCCGAAACTTCCAGCGGATGGCCAATGACCCAAGGAAACGAAAAAATCGATTAAATTTTTCATATGATCTCCTATTTTATTTTAGATAGACAAAAAAAAGAACTGAGTTTTTTTTGTCTTATATCGCTTTGACTCTTTTTCGATTTATTTTATTCTATCATATTTACATTATTCTAATTCTATGTATTAATCTTTTTGTTTTAATAAATTATTAAATTTATTATTAAATTATTCATTATTATGATTACGAATTACGAATTTTCATTTACCTATGTCTAAATAGAGAAGAATATGGTCCATGAGTTCCCTTTATTGGAACTATGTTTCTATTTATTTTTGTTTCTAATTGGTCAGGTGCTCTGTTGCCTTGAAAAATCATACAATTATCTCATGGAGAGTTAGTTGCACCCACGAATACTATTGTTGCTTTAGCTTTACTTACATCAGTAGCATATATCTAGGCAGGTCTTTCAAAATAACAATTGAGGTATTTCAGTAAATACATTCAACCCACTCCAATTCTTTTCCCTATTAACATTTTAGAGCATTTCACAAAACCTTATCACTTAGTTTTCGACTTTTTAGTAATTTATTAGCTAATGAGTTAGTAGTTGTTGTTCTTGTTTCTTTAGTACCTTCAGTCGTTCTTATACTTACATTTTTCTTGGATTATTTACAAGTGGGATTCAAGCTTTTATTTTTATAACTTTAACTGCGGCTTATATAGGCAAATACATGGAGGGTCATCATTGACTTTGTTTTTTTGAAATAGTCTAACCCTCTTTTAGTTTTGCTTGGTCCAATCTAATTTATGAACAAGTCAAGATAATATACTTACTTAGGGACCATAAATATACATATATGATGATCTAGAGTAATAACAAAAAAGATTGCGATATTAGAGAATTGTAATAAAAAGGGAAAGAAATCTAATTGAAAATATCCTTTTCCTAAAATTCAAGGTTGACCGTCTTTTTAATACTTACGTTTATATCATATTTTCATTCAATAAATGTAACACGCCAAACCAGCCTAGACATTATGGCCGAATCTGACAATGTCACATGATAGGGTGTTTCAAAACTAAGTCGTTACGACAAATCCATTTCCATTTAATTACTTTCCTTAATCTCTTATTTAATTAATTGATAGTTTGAAAACGTAGTTCATTGCGGAAATTTTAAAAACAGTTTAAGTAATCGTGAGATTAGAAAATAATTTTAGCTTTTTGAAAACCGAGTTTTTCCTTCGATTAACAGGTATAAGTCTGAAAAATAAATAAAAGCTGTTCCAGCAAAAGTCCCAGAAAGTCCTCAAATTACATCAAAATAAAACCAATAATAATAAATAGTAAACCATAAAAGTCCAAAAACTACGGACACCGTCAAGTCCTTCGCCACACCTATCCATCTAAGTCTGGGATTACCTGTGCACATTAAACAAAAAGGGGGTGAGTTTACATAAACTCAGTGTGTAATCCCACAAAAAACAAACAATGGTAATCACAGTGCACAGTCAAAAGCAGTTGGGCCTAAGCCCTTTTAAGTATCAGTGGCGGTTTAGGCTTTAGCCCAATTCAGTATCAGTAATAGTCAAGCATAAGGGCCTTAGCCCATCACAGTAAAAGTAACAGATAAACAGTATACAGTAAATCAATCCTACTCAAGCAACCTTTACATACCATCTCCGTCCATCCCTACACTCCATGTGGGGTTTAAAACACCCACCCATCCCTACACTCCAAATAGTGTCGAATGCGGCACATAATCAGTAAAATGCAGTTGAGCTACCAGATATTAGGCTTAAGAGCCTTTCAGTACACTTCCTCCAAATAATATCATCCCAACCCAACGCAATGCAACATACAATAAATGGCATGCTATTATGCAATTATCAGTACATACATTCAGTCCAGTATACATGTAAAATATTAACATGCTCAGTACGGATATCATACAACTAGTTTCATACATTTAGGGGTCTAAGTAGTGATTGTGATAACTATGATCATACCTATAAAACTAAACTATTATCACGGTAAAGGCAAGCGTACCTATCGAATAGTAGTATAGCTTATGGCAAGACCGGGATGTCGAACCCACAGGGACTAAAAGTACTAGTATTAACTTTCTTCTTATTATCTAGCCTAAAAATAAAAGGGATTTGTTTCAACTAATTAAGCTAAACTAATTAATTAACTAAGAACGCAACAGAGAGTAAATTGGGGAGAATACTTTGGGAAAACTGATTGATTAAGACAATACTCAAGGAAGAATCCACCTAAACTTCACTTGTTATTCGACTCTGAACTAAATGATTTATTCACTTGACTTGATCCGTAGAAATCCCTAATTTATGTTATTATCTCTTTCAAGACTAAGAACAACTAACCCTAGGTTGATTAATTGAAATTTCTTTCTAATTAAAACCCTTAGTGTTGCATTAACTCGATCTATGGATTCCCCTATTAGATTTGATTCTAATCAGGCATATTTTCGTCATCCTATTTTTAGGATTGCGATCAACTCTGCTTAAATGTGTTGGATCTACTCTTAAACAGGGACTTTTGCTCCACTGAATAAGCACATTTAACTTGAATTAATATCCTGAAATATTAACACAAGAATTAATAACACAATTAAGAACAAATCAAATGTTTATCATATAATCCAGAAATTAATAACAAGATCCGTCTCATGTTTCATCCCCCTAAGGTATTTAAGGAATTTAGTTTATAATTGTGAAAGAAAACATCTCAAAATTAGGGAAAACAACAAAACATAAAGAAAACTCGAAAACCCCTAAAGGAAATTGAAGGGAGATCTTCAGCATTGCTGTAGATCCTTGCTGCTGAGATGAATCGATGGTATTCCTTGAGTAATTCCTTGCTTTCTACTCTGTGTGTCCTTTCAATCCTCCCCTAGGATGTTTTTATAGACTTCTGAATGCCCAGAATATCAAAAAATTACATTTTTCTGCATGAAATTGAAATAGGGTTTGACAGGGACACGCCCGTGTGACACGCCCATGTGAGGCTACTCATGCCGTGTTCAATTCTGTATATCATACACGGGCGTATGGTTTACCCATGTGAAAAATGCCTAGGCCGTGTTGAATACTCATTTCGACCCATTTTGTCTATTTTTGGCCTGTTTCTTGCTCTTTTTACTTCCTTATGCTCGCGTAAGTATAAAACATGAAATTAGAGGATTAGGAGCATCAAATTCATTAAATTATAAGGAAATTCATCCAAAAATATGCTAAGTATGGGATAAAAATATGTATACATCATGGTTTATCAAGTAGTGCTTACCGACCCTACAGTAGGTTCATAGTCGACTTGGGTCACTCGTGCAATCTTAGAACACATTTTAGTTAAATAGGCTCACATGCCTATGTGGCCTGCTCGTGTGAGTCCATACGTTCGTGTGGCCCACGCTCAGATTTCCACACGCCCGTGTGGACTACTCATGTTGACCCCCACGCTCGTGTGGTCTACATGGCCTAATTCAATCTAGCCCATGTTTCGCACACGACCTACCTGGCCACCACATGGCTGTGTCTTGCACGCACGGCCTGGGCTCGTCGATCACACACCCGTGTCCTAGCACACGGCCTACTACACAGGCGACCACATGCTCGTGTGGCGTCAACAGTGAGGTTTTTGGCTTTCGATGAAAACTTCATTTTTTGCATAATCGGGTACACACCTGGTTTTTATTGATGGTAAAATGGTCCTCAAGCACTCCAAAACCTATAATTGAACATTAAACACCAATTTAATGATTTATAACACGAACTCAAATTGAACTCGAACCGAGGCTTTCACCCAAAAAGTGACCAACCTTACCTTCAATCAATGAACAGCAATTCCCACAAAACTAAGACTCTGACAAGCAATTACGAGCTCTTGAATCCTCCCTTAGTTGGCATAAACAAAATATGTCAGAGGAAAGTTATTAAATGTAAACAAACCACCTAGCTAAAACTTACCAAACAATCGAAATTTAAAATGGAATGACACGAGACCGAGACGAAGAAGAATGGAAGAGAACAAGAATTTTGGCAGCAAGGAAAACAATGGGAGAGGAAAAGGCAGCAAAAAGGGAGAAGAGAAAAAAAGAAAACCAAAATTTTTTTGGGAAAAAAGGATGAACAGAATAATTCAATAAGAATCCGGATAACCCCAAAATCCCTTAATTCTCTCAATTAACCAACCACTAACATCTCCACTACTCAGAATTCCAATTTAACTTGAACTCCACCACACCACATGCCTAAAAAAACAAAAATATTTCCCTTGCTCGCGCAGAGGCTCGAACACAGGACCCCCTTCACACCAACACTCCACTTATCCACTAGACCAGCAGGCCCATTCTGTTAATTTTTTACCAACTTTTACTTAAAGAGCCTACTGACCAAAGATATTCATAAAAATACAAAAATTTTCCCAAGTCATAACTTGAACTTGGGGCCTCACACACACACCCAGAACACATAAAAACTGAAGTAGACAAATAGTTGTGTCACACATACACAAAACAAAATTTAAAATTTTAGGGCGTTACAACTCTACCCCCTAAAAGAAAATTTCGTCCTCGAAATTTACTTGATCAGAATAGATGGGGATACTGTGACGCATTGCATCCTCAGGCTCCCATGTGGCCTCCCCAGTGCTATGATTCCGTCATAGCACCTTCACCAATAGAATAGACTTCCTCCTCAGAACCTTTACGTCGTGATCTAGAATCTAAATCGGCTCCTCTTCAAACGTCAAATCTGGCCTAACCTCAATCTCCTCAATAGGAACAATATGAGAAGGATCAAAGCAGTAGCGCCTCAACATCGAGACGTGGAACACGTCGTGAATATGATCCAACTTCGGAGGTAGCTCCAATTGATAAGCAACCGGTGTAACATCCCGATTTTGGGCCTAGTCAGAACAGTGGTTTCGAGGCCACAAATCTAACAAGGAAAATATTATTTTTATTATATTTTTATGATCTCTGATTTCACAAAAAGATTTCATGAAAATTTTGTTCGAAAATTTCGACGTTTGGGCACTGAATTTAGTCAAAAGGACTAAATTGTAAATAGTGCAAAAGTTGAATTCCATATGTTAGATGTGTCCAATTTTTATGAAGTTTTAAATTGAAGGTCCTTAAATAGTAGGTAGACCATTGGTTAAATTATTCGACAAAAATAGGCATGAATAAGACAAATTTGAAAGAAAAGTCTTTAAGGGCATTTTGGTCATTTAGTAATTTAAAAGAATTAAAAAGGGAAAATGAAGCAAAATTTGCTCATCTTCTTCCACAAGGCCTAATATAGGATGAAGAAACTATGGCTAGGGTTTCTCAAGCTTCCAAGCTCAATTGTAAGTCCGTTCTAGCCCCGTTTCTAATGATTTTTACATTTTTGAAATCACGATAACATGATTTCTCTATTTCTACCATTTATTTGAGCTAGGGTTATAAGCTTTATAAGCTTACCTCTTTCCTTTCCTCTGTTCCAGAGTTTTATCAAACAAGCTCAGGTTGGAGGTCGTCAGAGATCGCTTCACACTTTCGACTATCAAGTTACCAATTGGGTATTTTCACTGAAACGTTTTCAGTTATGGCATGTATAGGGACTTGGCCATTTTGTGTGTATGACCTTATGAAATGGCTAAATAATAACATGTGTTTATGTTATGTATGCCTAAATGAGATTTAATGCAAAGAAATTATGAAAGAGTAAAAGTTGGTTATGAAACAGTTTTGGGGCAACAGTAGTAATGTGATTTTGAAAACTCACTAAAAATTGTAGAAATGGAATTGAATGGTGAATAAGATATAGAATTAAAGTTATTGAGTTTATTTTCATAGGAAAGAAATAGAGTAAGCAAAGGAAGTCTTTATTTTGAGATATTTAAACTCATATGAGACTAGTTCAGAGTGACTTTGTGATCCCCTATTTCGAGTTTAGAATTTCACTAAAAATTGTAAAAAAACGAATTATGATGTATAATTTATATGTCTAGATTTCTTAGTGAGTCTATTTTCATTAGAAACAAATAGAAACATTATCTGAATTCTGTAAAATGAGATAATTGATTTTTAGTGAAGAGAGGTCAGGTCTGTTGGACTGCGAAATAGGGGAACATTTAATGAATAAACTATAATAATTGGTCAAATAAAAAATTCTGGAAAAATTATGGTAAGAAGATATATGAGTCTAGTTTCAGGGAAAATTTACGGATTTAAATTTTGAGTTTTTTTATTCGAGTTATAATTAATTTAGTGACTGTTATGTAGGTGGACAATTTTATTATGAATAGTGAAATAAATTGTTTTGATTTGTGTAAGTAATCAGAAAAATTTTAATGTTCCCAGTTTGGTCTTGAACCGTTTCAATTGTGTAACATCCCGAAATAGGGCCTAATCAGAATAGTGGTTTCGTGACAACAAATCCGAGATAGAAATAATTATTTTATAATTATTTTGAGGTTTATATTATGATTGCATGATAGTGTGAAAATTTCGTAAAGAAATTCTATGCATAAAGTGCTTAATTTGAAATTAGGGACTAAATCGAATAAGTTGCAAAATTTGCATTCTAGAAGTTTTTAGTATGAAATTGCTTTGGAATATTAATTAGGAGGTTTTAAATATCAATTTGACCAATTTCTAAGTTTATGGACAAAAATTGGACATGGGTGAAATTTTTGAAAGTTTAGTAAGGAAGGGCATTTTGGTCATTTGGTTATTAACATGATTAAAAAAGGAAAAAGATGACAAAATTGCTATCATCTTCTTCATTAGCACGAAATTTCAAGGGTTCTCCATAGCTAGGGTTTGTTTCAAGCTTCCAAGCTCTATAGTAAGTGATTCCAAGCCCCGTTTTTAATGTTCTTTACGTTTTCGGAGTCCGGGTAGCTCGATAAAGCTTATGCTAGCAATAATTTAAGTTAGGGTTCATATTTGGAAAAATACCCATAGGTGAAAAGTGTTTATTATATGAAAATATTCAAATTTGAATTAAAGACGATGTAACAGAGAAAAGCATTAGAAAGCCCCGATTGAACCTTAGGAATGTTAGGATACGAAATGTCATGACATTTGAGGTTGACAGGATAGAACAGAACAGGAATGAGCCATGTAAGTCCATATAAGATATATGGCTTTGGAGACAGGAATGAGTCATGTAAGCCCATATTAGATATATGGCATTGGAGACAGGAATAATTCATGTAAGTCCATGTCAAGGACATGGCATTGGCAGGATATTGTTAGACAAAAAAGACCCTAGTATCCTTAGTATTCCAAGTGGTTCAACGGGCCATTGTACAAGTTAAATTACAGTGAACTATCAGCAAAGGAAAGGTAGATTGTATTTATGAATAATGAAAGGTCAGGTAAGAAAGAAGGTAAGTGAATAAAGAAGAAGGTAGAAAATGAGATGTAAAGAAAGTTTATGATGTTAGGTGACATTATGCATAATTATCATTTGTGATGAATGTTGTGATTTATTTGCTTGTAAACTTACTAAGCCTAGTGCTTACTCTCTTTATTTCCTTCTTCTTATAGTTCTTGCCAAGCCACTCGGGGATCGAAGGAAACGTCGGAGATCCGGTCACACTATCAAAGGAATCACTTTGGTATAGTTAGACATTTCGTTTCGTGTATGGCATGTATAGGAACTTGGCTTCTTTTGACATGATATGATCAATAAATGATGTGTAAATACTTGCTAGTGATTAGCTAATAGAATGACTAATGATATGCATGTTTAATAGTATGTATGATTGAGTAGTAACTATCACATGGAAATTAAGGAAAATGTGAAAGTAGCTTAAAAACAGATTCAAGTAGCAGAAATGACGTGAATTTGAAAAATCACTAAAAATAGTAGAAACATGTTTTGATGGTGAATAATATATGAAATTAAATATTATTGTGTCTATTTTCATATGGAATAAGAAAACAGGTAAAGGTACTGTATTTTATGAGATATCTGAGTTTTAGTGAAACAGGGCCAGAGCGATTTCTGGATCCCTATTCCAAATTTTGAAATTCACCATAAATTGTAAAAAAATAATTAGGTGGTGAATTTATATTTTAAGAATCCTTATTGAGTCTAGTTTTAATAGAAACAAACGGTATAGTCATATGAATTTTGTATAGGGAGAAAAGTGGTTCGAAGTAAGTAGAGGTCAGTGCAGTTGAGTTCTGAAATAGGGGTAACTTTAACTAATAAACTGTAATAATTGGCTCAACCAAAAATTCTAGAAAAAAACTTAGTAGATAGATATATGAATCTAGTTTCAGGGAAAATATACGGATCTTAATTTTGAGTTTTGGAACTCAAGATATGAATTTTTAAGCGACTATGACGTAGAATGGCAGCAAATTTCGAGAAGCTTAAATAAACGATTTAAGGTTGCTTAAGTGATAGATTAAGTTTAGTAGCGCCTCGTGCTCGATTCTGGTGACGGTCTCGGGTAAGGAGTGTTATAAATTGCATGTTTTAGGGCCTCAAAAAATTTTAAAATTAATTTTAAAAGTAAACTTTATGCCACGAATTAGTAAGATAAGTCTGGTAACGCCTCGTGCTCGACTCCGACGACGGTATTAGGTAATAGGTGTTACAATCGGTCCCACTTGCTTCAGAATTCGGTAAGGTCCAATAAACCTAGGGCTCAACTTGCCCTTATGATCGAACCTCAGAATCTTCTTCCATGGCAAAACCTTGAGAAATATGAAGTCCCCCACAGAATACTCAATCTCGCGTCTCTTTAGATCCGCATAAGATTTTTGTCTATCAGATGCCGGTTTCAGACAATCTTGAATCAATTTGACCTTATCCTCAGTCTCAGAAACCAACATATGACCCAGAATCTGTTGTTCACCCAACTCAGTCCAACATAGAGGAGTGCGACACTTATGACCATAAAAAGTCTCATAAAGTGTCATCTGAATGCTAGACCGAAAACTGTTATTATAGGCAAACTCCGCTAGCAGCAAATAATCCTCCCAACTGCCTTGGAAATCAATAACACAACTTCTCAACATATCCTTCAACACCTGAATCACCCTCTCAGATTGACCATTGGCCTGAGGATGGAACGCAGTACTGAAGTCCAACCTTGAACACAAATCCTCATGTAGCTTTCTCTAAAACCGAGACGTGAAGCGAGGATCCCCATCAGAAATGATCGAAATTGATACCCCATGCAATCTCACTATCTCCGGTATGTAGAGCTTCGCCAACTTTTGAAGAGAATAATCAGTACAAACTGGTATGAATTGGGCGGACTTGGTTAATCAATCCACGATGACCCATACTGAATCCTTCTTGGTGGGTGTTAGAGGCAACCCACTAATGAAACCTATAGTCACTCGCTCCTATTTCTAAAGCAGAATCTTAACCGACTGCAACAAACCCGAAGGCAACTGATGCTCAACCTTAACCTGCTGGCATCTCAAACATCTAGCCACAAAATTAGTAACATATTGTTTCAATCTTGGCTACCAATATAACTCACAGAGATCTCGGTGTATCTTATTTCCACCAGGATGTATAGCATAAGGGCTACTATGCACCTCCCTCAGTATAGACTATCTCAAATCAATATCATTTGAAACATAGATCCATCCAAGAAAACACAACACCCCCTCAGAGTTTAACTCGTAATCGTAGTGTCACCACTCTCAATCTACTAGAACCGAAGACCCAAAAACTCATCCTCTAACTGCTTACCTCTAATCTGCTCAGTCCAAGTCGGTTTAACCTAAAGCTCGGCTAATAAGCTACCATCATCAAATAAGCTAAGGCGAGCAAACATCATCTTCAAATCAGTCATAGCTCTACTGCTCAGTGCATTGGCCACCATATTGGCCTTGCCAGGATGGTTGATCGTGATGAGATGAAGTAATAAAAATCGATCGTACCTGGAAACTAACTAATATCACGATAAAAGGCAAGTGCACCTATCAAATAGTAGTATAGTTAGTGGCAAGATCGGAATATCGAATCCAAGGAACTAAAAGTACTAGTAATAACTTCCTTCCTATTATCTAGCCTAAAAATAAACAGGTGGTTTGTGTAAACTAATTAACTCTAAACTAAACTGAAGAAACGACAAAGAGTAAATTGGGAGATTGCTTTTGGGAAAAACCAATTGATGAGGCAATACCTAAGGAAGAATCCACCTAGACTTCACTTGTTATCTAACTCTGAACTAGATGATTTTTTTATTTGATTTGATCCATAGAGATCCCTAAATTATGTTAATACCTCCGTTGAGGATAAGACTAACTAATCCTAGGTTGATTAACCGAAATCTCTTTCTAATTAAAACCCTTAGTCTTGCATTAACTCGATCTATGGCTCACCATATTAGATTTGACTCTAATCCGGCAGATTTTCATCATCCTATCTCTAGGATTGTGATCAACTCTGCTTAATTGTGTTGGATCTACTCCTATGTAGGGACTTTTGCTCCTCTACATAAGCACATTCGACTTAAATCAATATCCCGAAAATATCAATTTAAGCATTAAAAACACAATTAAGAACAAATCACATATTTATCACACAGTTTAGATAATAATAGCAAGATTTGTCTTAGGTTTCATCCCCCTTAAATATTTAGGGTTTAGTTCATAATTATGAAAAGAAAATCTCAGAATAAATAAAATAACAAAACATAAGAAAACCTAAAACTCCTGAAAGGATAGAAGGGAGATCCTCTGTCTTGACGTAGATCTTGGCTTCTGAGATGGATCAATCAGCTTTCTTTTGAGTAATTCCCTGCCTTTAACTCCCCGTCTTGGTGGGAATAATGTCCCCTCTACTGTACACCCTTGTAGTTAACTCCTAGGGTCTTTATATAGAGTTTATAATGTCTTTCTTAGCCCCTAAGTAGCCTTTCCCGAGTGAAATTGAACTTCCTCATGACAAAGACACGCCCGTGTGCCATGCCCGTGTGAGTCGACTTTAGGCCGTGCTCGAGCCTGTTAATGTGGCACGACCGTGTGACACGCCCGTGTGGTGAACCTCCAGGTCATGTTGTTTTCACACCTTGGCCCATTTTCTCCGTTTTCGGCCCGTTTCTTATTCTTTTCACTCTTCTATGCTCTCTTAAGTATAAAACATGAAATTAAATGATTAGGAGCATCAAATTCCATGAATTCAATGATAATTCATCCATAAATGTGCTAAATGTGGGATAGAAAATATGTATAATTTACAGTTTATCAATGGTACTCAATAGTACAGTCGTAATCCTTAAGCAGCTCAATCCACCTATGTTGCTTAAGATTCAGCTCCTTCTGAGTAAGGAGATACTTAAGGCTTTTGTGATCAGTGTAGATAACACACTTCTCACCGCACAGATAATGCCTCCAAATCTTCAGTACGAGTACCACGGCAGCCAACTCCAAATCATGCGTCTGATAGTTTGTCTAATGAGTGCTAACCTGACAATACGCATATGCTACCACCTTACCGTCCTGCATCAACACGCATCCCAAACTGACCTGTAACACATCACTATAAACCGTAAACTCCTTTCCAGGTTCAGGCTGTATCAGAACATGAGCTCGAGTCAGAACAGTCTTAAGCTTCTCAAAGCTCTCTTGCTACGCATCAGTCCAGTCAAACAGTACATCCTTACGTAGCAACTTAGTCAAGGGTGTTGCAATCTGTGAGAAGCCTTCCACAAACCGCCGATAGTATCTTGTCAATCCCATGAAACTACAAATCTCAGACATGTTCCTAGGCTACTTCCACTCCAACACAGCCTCAATCTTTCGAGGATCAACTCGAATCCCCTCAGCAGAGACCACATGGCCCAAAAATGTTACTCCACGTAACTGAAACTCGCACTTGCTAAACTTAGCATAGAGCTACTTCTCCTTCAAAGTATGAAGAACCACTCTAAGGTGTTCGTCATGCTCCTCCTCAGTCCTCGAGTAAACCAGTATGTCGTTGATGAACACCACCACCAATTAATCCAGATAAGGTTGAAATACCCGGTTCATCAAGTCCATGACAGCTTTCGGTGCGTTAGTCAGTCCAAATGGCATCACTAGGAACTCGTAGTGACCATAACGAGTCCTAAACGCCGTTTTATGTATGTCAGCCTCCTTAACACTTAACTGATGATACCCAAATCGAAGGTCAATCTTAAAGAATACTGAAGCTCCTCAAAACTAGCCAAACAAGTCATCAATCCGCAGAAGTGGGTACTTGTTCTTAATGGTCAACTTATTCAATTGCCGGTAGACGATACACATCCGCATGGATCCATCTTTCTTCTTTACAAACAGTACTAGTACTCCCCACGGAGACACACTAGGGAGGATGAACCCACGATCTAACAACTCCTAAATCTAAGCCTTAAGCTCTGTAAGCTCCTTCGATACCACTCGATAGGGAGCGATAGACACCAGAGCTGTACCTGGAAGAACCTCAATCCCAAACTCCAACTCACGATTCAGAGGTAAACCTGGTAGCTCCTTAAGAAAGACTTCAGGAAAATCCTATACCATTCTGATGCCTTTAACAATAGAGTCCCCGTAATTAGAATCACTTACATAGGCCAAGAATGCCTCACATCCCTTACGAACTAACTTCTCCGCCACCAGTGTAGAGATCACATTAGATAAATAGTTTTGGCGTTCTCCAATCATGACTACCTCGTTATCTTTCCCAGCTCTCAATACGACCCTCTTAGTCGCACAGTCTAAGCTGATATGGTGCTTGACCAACCAGTCCATCCACGAAATTAGGTTGAACTCCCAAAATAGAAGCTTCATCAGATCAGCCAGAAAGATTTCCCCTTGAACCTCTTAAGGAATATATCTAAATAATTTATTAACCCGAACGGACTTCCCCAATGGACTCGGTACAGTAACCTCACTCGTAGTGCTCTTAACTAAAACTCCAAAATTTTCAGACACAGTGCAGGCTATATAGGAGTTAGTGGATCCTATATCTATCGAAGCAATGTAAGGTATATCATAAATAAGAAACGTACACGTGATGACATCCGGAACATTTCCATCCTCTCACAGGCGTGCAGCATATACTAGAGCCGACTGCCTAGCCTCAGTCTGTCCAGCACCTTTGCCCGGTGTTCTCTGCGCACGACCCATACCATTACCACCCCTAGCCTGACCATGACCTCCCAGTAGCTGCTGTGCTACCCTCTTTGGCTGTATAGTACTAGTACCTGGAGCTTGTATCTCATCGGCTCCTAACGGACACTTACTAATGCGATGCTCCAATAACACACACCTAAAGCAAGCCCCAGTCCTCTTCCAACACTTACCCTTATGGTGTCTACCACAATCAATACATGGCTACAGTCCAGTAGCTACAACAGGGGGCCCAGCTCTGTACAGAACTCGAAGGCCCCGAATCTTTCTTGTTCTTACCTCTCTCTATGTTGATTTTGGTGCTCAGCACGCTTAACCTCCTCGGTAATCTTTGCCTTCTCAACCGAAGCAGAAAATCTCGCTCCCTTTACGGAGCTATCAAAACCCTTAAGTTATTTATGAGGCCATCCTTAAAGCAGAGACACCTCTCATACTTTGATGCCAGCATACCTCGCGCATAGCGACTCAATCTCAAGAACTCAGCCTCATACTCGGCCACTGACTGATCCCTTTGTATGAGATTTAGAAACTCCCTCCTACGAGCATCCACATAACTAGCTACCACATATTTCCCCTAGAAGGTGGTCTTAAAGAACTCCCAGTTTAGACGTTCGGGCTGAGTGCCATCCTTAACGGTTAGCCGTCACTAACAAGTCTCATCACGCAACAGCGAGACTGCACCCTTTAATTTCTACTCAGGGGTTCAATCTAGATCATTCATGATCATCCTTGTGGCCCCAATCCAGTACTCAGCCACATTAGGGGCGGCCCCAATGACACCCTTGAAGAGCTCAACTCTATTGGATCGGAGACGTTTCGTAACCAACCCTTGGCCCCCAGATCTAGTATTGGGCCTAGCGACCCTCTCCAATATCCTTGCATAGCCTGAGACAATATGCCATCCCCAGCCATGTGATCACGAGACCCAATCTCAGTAGTAGGTGCCACCATGTCTCACTAATGTCCAGATACGATATACCACCCCAAGAAGAAGAAGACTCAGTTCAAGCTCCCCTACGGCCTTTACCATGGCCTCGAATACCACGTCCGTGGGTACCACGTGCGCTCATTGTCTAACTCGAATTTATTTGTATTACGAGTTTTATGAATCAATTACAGTTCAATATTTATTAGCAAATGTTTTATGTAAACAATTTTAGCAATTCAGAATTTATTTTTATATGTCGCAGTCTCTATCAGTTTTACTACAGTTTTCAGTTTACACTAACTAAAGTGTTTTTATAGTATACTACCTACAGTAGTTTCAGAATACTTACAGGATTGGCGCCGGAGACTCGGTGTACCACATACTCAGGTAAAACTTTTCAAATTATTAAAAATCAGTTCTTTAAAAACCAAGTTTTAAAACTCATAATCCACAGCCGAGTTTTGTAACCTAGCTCTGATACCACTAAATGTAACACCCCAAACCCGGCCTAGACGTTATGGTCAAATCTGACGATGTCACACGATAGGGTGTTTTAAAACTAAGTCGTTACGACAAATCCACTTCCATTTAATTACATTCCTTAATCTCTTATTTAATTAATTGATAGTTTGAAAATGTAGTTCATTGCGGAAACTTTAAAAACAGATTAAGTAATCATGAGATTAAAAAAGAATTTTAGCTTTTTGAAAACCGAGTTTTTCCTACGACTAACAGGTGTAAGTCTGAAAAATAAATAAAAGTCAAGTTCAAGCAAAAGTCCTAGAAAGTCCTCAAATTATATCCAAATACAACCAATAATAATAAATAGTAAACCATAAAAGTCCAAAAACTACAATCACTGTCGAGTCCTCTACCACACTGGTCCATCTAAGTCTGGGAATTATATGTGCACATTAAACAAAAAAGGGTGAGTTTATGAAAACTCAGTGTGTAATCCCACAGAAAACAAACAACACTAATCACAGTGCACAGTCAAAAGCAGTCTTGTGCCTAAACCCTTTTCAGTATAAGTGGCAGTTTGGGCTTTAGCCCAATTCAGTATCAGTGACAGTCGAGCATAAGGGCCTTAGCCCATTACAGTAACGGTAATAGGTAAACAATATACAGTAAATCAATACTACCTAACTAGCCTCTACACACCATTTTCATCCATCCCTACACTCTATGTGGGGTTTAAAACACCCACCCATCTATACACCCCAAATAGTGCCGAATGCGGCACATAATCAGTAAAATGCAGCTGAGCTGCTAGATATTAGGTTTCAGAGCCTTTCAGTACACTTCCTCCAAATAATATCATCCCAACTTAATGCAATGCAACATACAATAAATGGCATGCTATTATGCAATTATCAGTACATACATTTAGTCCAATATACATGTAAAATATTAACATGCTCAGTACGGATATCATACAATCAGTTTCATACATTTAGGGGTCTAAGTAGTGCTTACCGACCTTACAGTAGGTTCACAATCGACTTGGGCGACCCATGCAACCTTAGAACACATTTCAATTAAATGGGCTCACACGCCCATGCGGCCTGCCCGTGTGGTCCACATGGCCCAATTTGGCCTAGGCTGTGTGGATCACACGACCTGGCCCAGATTCCCACATGCCCTTGTGACTACCATTGTAGACCCACATGCTCGTGTGGCCCATACAGCCCTATTCAATCTAGCTTATATGTCGTACACGGCCTACCTTGCAATCACACTACCATGTCTTGCGCGTATGGCCTGGCCTCATCGATCACACACCCGTGTCCTAGCACACGGCCTACCACACGGGCGAGACACACACCCACCCACACCCAAAACACTTGACCACTGAAATAGACAGGCAGTTGTGTCACATATACACAAAAAAAATTTAAAATTTTGGGGAGTTATAATAAATATTAGTTATATATTGATATTGTTTTTGTTTATTCAGTTTCAATATTTTAAATCCTAATTAAAATAAGAATTATTATGGTATCAATTTAGGGTCTATAAATTTCTTTAAAAAGTTGTTGTTTCTATAGAATGATTTTCATTTTAGTTGATATCTTAATTCAATACAATGATTAACCAAAAGATTTTTTTTTTTTTAGATATCAAACATTCCCCACTTGTCCGACTATTGCTAAGTAGTTTTTGGATATTGATAGGTGCTAACAGTAATATGTTTTAGTCTTATTCTTAATGTGTTTTTGGGTGATTATTCGATGTCAATGGTGAGTTTTATGCTCCTAATCCTTTAAATTCATGTTTTTATACTTACGAGAGCATTTGAGAGAAAAGGAGCAAAAACCAAAAAATTGGAACGAGTTATAAGACCTACACTGGCGTGGGAGAAGTGAAGGATCATTGTACACGGCTTGGCAGACGGACACACAGATGTGTCCTAGGTCGTGTAGATACTGAGCTTATTTTTACCTTTTCTTATCACATTGCCATGTAATTTTTTCCTCTTTAAAGCTGTTTTTTTTCTTTTGTCTTTTTATTCCTTTATTCGTCCCTACCCCAAACCCCAATTTTATTTATTTATTTTCTTGATTTATATATATATTTTTTATTTTTATTTTTTGGATTTATATTTATATTTTATTTTATTATGCATTTTTTATGCTTTTTCAATTGTTTTTCTAGTTTGTAATCTTTTTATCTTTTTTTTTTTATTTTCTTACTAGTTTGCTCGAAAACATGCACTTCATTTAGAATCGCCTACAATTTCGATTTTCACTATTCTGGCGAATTCAACCAAATTCAAGGTAGTTTCAGTTCTCTCCTTCTCTTATGATATTCTACTTATTCTGTTTATATATGTTTGTATATTGAGGACAATGTACATCTTAAGTGGGGAGACTGTTTATATATTTATGCAATAAATTCCTTGAATTATTTTTTGTGTTAAGTAATTTTCTCAAAGTTATCATTTAAGTAATTTCTTTTAATTTGGAGTTTTTTATTCATTCAGTTTTGGAATAAATTGTGGGTTTTTGTGCATTGTTTGATTTATATTTTAAGACATAAGGGAGTCAAGCATCATAAGTTGTTTTTCAGAAATTATTGTTTTAGGTTATCTCCCTAAATTAAAATATTACCTCGAAATTTTAAATTTAAATGTTTGACATTAAAACCATAGTTTTTTTTAGCTTTTGAACCTATAGAGAATATATTTTATTTCGTGCTCATTTTATTTTTGGTTGCCAATATGTCAACTTGATTTGTTATTCTATAACTTGCTTTGGTTATGTATGTCGAGACCACATTATTGATTTGATATATTGAGATGATAGAGGCACTTAGGATTTAACCTACCCAACCTTTAATTAAATTACCTTACTAAATCACGTTGATCCTAACATATTTTTTTACTATAACCCATTAATGTTAACCCGTAACCTATATCTATGTTGTAAATTATCCCTTTTATTTACTCCCTTTTTGTCAAGGCCTGACTATGTTTCATCATTTACATTGCTGAATTTTACTTTATTCTTAAAAAAACACAAAAAAAGAAAAGAAAAATAAAAATAAATATAAAAATGAAAAAAGATTGATTGAACTTGAATAGTTAGCTTCATATTGTGTCGAAAATATCATTTTTATTATTTATTTATTGTTTAAGTGAATTCTTTTAATTCAGCAACTAATTTTTTTTCTAGTTTGGTAACTTATCAACTCGATTATCGATTATAACCAACTTATCTAACCTTTTCATACCCTTAACTTAAGTCCCATTAAAACCTTGTAAAGACCTCTTGATTGGTGTGCCATCTCGTTTTATAATGGTGGAGATTTGATTTTCAAGCACACCTATGGTAGTTGTACCATCCTATTTTTTAGTGGTGTAGTTACTTGAGTATCTGAGTTAAGTTACTATTTCATCAAGCTATGTAATAATTGAATTACAACTTATTTATGTGCTTAAATGTTATTACATATTCATAGTACTAGAAAGTGATAAATATTACAATGAATTTCTTAGTTACAAGTATGGATTGCTATGTTGAGGAAATGTGATTTATGGTATGAGTAAGTTCTTGGAGAAGGGGGTTGTTATGATATATTTGAATATGTGAACAATTACTAATGTAATTTGGGAATTTGTATTTGGATATCAAGAATTTTAAATTATCTCTTTGATTTTTAATTTTGAATAATGTAAGTTAATTTGATGTTTATATTATAAGCTTACTATGAAACACCGCTTACCCATATTCAACGCTGGAATAGGGTATGAGGCATTACCTAACTCAAACACATACATCCATTCATTTTTGAGTTAAAAAATTCCGTTCTAATTTAAAACTTTTTAAACACTAGCTTAAAGTCCCTAATATGAAACTACAAGGCTCAAATTACACTTTAAACGCGAATCAGGATTAATTCGAGCGCTTAGAAAACTTTTAGGAAAAGCCTTTGAAAAATAGGGCACACGCCCGTGTGGATGGGCAACATGCCCATGTGATCTGTTAACATGGCCGTGTTGGTGGCCCCTGTGGCTTACACGGCCTATGCATATTGGGACACGCCCGTGCTCCCCACCCATGTGGATTTATTTTCTAACACCAAACTTACAGGGGTTTTCACGCAGCCTGGTACACGCCCGTGTCCCTCACACGGCCATGACATGCCCCTGGCGCTACCCATGTGCAAAAACCTTGGCATTTTGTTTCTGACTTCATCGTCCCTTAAGGGCCAAACGGCCAAGGCACATGCCCGTGTGCAGCACTGACTTGGCCAACCTAAGGTGTAGAGGACACACGGTCGAGCCACACGCCCATGGGGCGGACCGTGTGTCATACACAACCTAGGCACACGCCCGTGTGTCTACCTGTGTGGACAAAGACAAGGCTATTTTCCAAGCCTATTTGCCACCCTTTCTTGTACCATCCTACACAACATTACAAAGCCACTTTCCAAACATATGCATACATGCTAATCATTCATAATTAATACCTCAATACATAATTCAAATGCTTCTTTAACCATATAATATCTTCACATAATTAATAAGTCAAATTCATGGCTAAACATGCATTGAACACTAAAGTAACCATGGTTAAACTCACTTTACACGTAATACGACAACTAGCTTATACATGTCATATAACTAAAATTTGCAAAGCTTTAAGTACCAAACCATGACGAAATAGTGTATTGAGATCTTCATCACCTTCCAACCCGAGCAAACTTCCAAAATCCTACAACATGAGAGAATAAACGAGGTAAGCTATAAAGCTCAGTAAGCTCATATGATTATTGACTTTATGTTAGCTAATAAATACATTTCGAGTATTACCCAAGCATAAAGAGTTTATATAGCCTCACCGTACAATCATTTACTGCCTTATAGGGATTTACCTTGATTTTTTGAAAGCTTATTCATTCAATCATCGTATTAAATGATTTCCTAATTATCAAATATCTTACAATTACATATGCATAATCGATATAAAATAGATTACATTCAATTCATTGATCATTTCGTAAGCATAATATATTATTTCGCATGTCAAACCGTAATCTTTCTCATGTTGACAACATGCCCTTAAGTTACTTTTACTTGACGTTCACAGGGATTTCATACATACCTTTATCACTTAACTCAATTATGTTTTCATCCTCATATTGACCTTGTCCATTGCTTCACTTAAACATTGACAATAACACGTTATCCAAGTTCATTATTATCAATATCATGAACTCATAAGTCTTTCACTTTATATTCATAAAACTAAATATAGATTCTATAATCTCTACCTTACCCGTTAAGTCATTCGGAACACCATCGAATACTCAGGAAATCTCGTATGCACGATACCACTGCCATATCCCAGATATGGTCTTACATGGGGTCGTTTGTCGGTGTCGATGCGATGTTCCAAACATGGTTTTATACTGACACACACATCGAGGCTGATGCAATGTCTGAGACATGGTCTTACACTGGCTCTCATCTATCTGTGTCGATGCCATGTCCCAGACATAGTCTTACACTAACACATATCGAGGCTGATGCCATGTCTTAGACATGGTCTTACACTAGCTCTCATCTCATTGCTGATGCCATGTCCTATACATGGTCTTACACTGGCGTACATATCGAGTCGATGCCATGTCCCAGACATGGTCTTACACTAACTCTCTCATAACGAGGCCAATGCCATGTCCCAGACATGGTCTTACACTGGTTCTCCTCTGTCCGTGTCGATGCCATGTCCTAGACATGGTCTTACACTAGCACATGTTGAGCTAATGCCATGTCCCAGACATGGTCTTACATTGACACACACATTGCCATGGTCCAACCATGGTCTTTTCCATCAATTCATCATGAGTCATAGTACAATCGTACTTGACCCTGCATTTCTCCTGAATTGATCTTTCGACCCGATTTCGTACTTGCAAAATATCATGGTTAGTTGATAGCATATAAAATAATACATTATCTCATTTCGAATTTAATGATTGATCACTAAATTAATCGTATGAACTTATCTCGTTTGCCGTAACGATAAATTGTGTCGACTAAATCCAATACTTTGTTCTCCCTCGTCCTCTATCCAAACCTCATTTCCCCCAATCTATGAAATAACCACTTTTATTTATTTAGTAGTCAATTTATACAATTTAGTCCAAAAATTCACATTAGGGCAACTCTACACTTTTTCCCCTAACGTTTCGCATTCTTGCAATTTAGTCTCTATCACATAAAAGTGTAAATTCATGAAATTAAGCACAATCCATGCTTAACCAATTTTTATAATTATTACTAGCAGTTCATAAAACATACTTTGGAAATTTTACAATTTTGCCCCTAAACTTTCACAAAATTACGATTTAGCCCCTATGCTTGGAAATTGATTTTTATCGAAGTTCTTCATTTCTTAAGCCTAACCGAACCTTTTTACTCTTATAGAAACTCAAAATTTCCATTATTTCACAACATTACTATCTATTTTACAATTTTTACAAACTAATCCATTTAGCGATTTTTCATGAAAATCTTTTCACAAAAGTTGTTTACTAAGCAACCAAGATTCATTTTCTTCCATAAAATTCCAGAAAAGAACAAAAATTCTCTCATGGTAAATCCCTAAACTTTCAACCATTTTGCAAAATAGTCCCCTCACTAGCTAGATTAAGCTTCAAGGGTTCCAAAAGTACAAAAATCATCCAAAATGGCTACCAAAATGACTTACTTGTAAGAGATTTGCTTGGCTGAAATTTCAGCTTCAAAACCCCATATTTTGCTGCACATTTCGGTGGAGAAGAAAAGAGAGGTGAAAAGATGATAGCTTTTTCCTATTTACTTTATTTTATTGCTAAATAAGTCACCTAACACCACCAACTTTGACTTTTCAACATTTTTTTGTCTCCATGTTCGGCCACTATCTTTTTATTGGTCTATTTACTCAATAAATGCCTCTGATTTAATGTTCCATAGAAAATTAACACCTTTAGCTATTAAAAAAAACTTCTAGACTTTATGCGATTTAGTCCTTTCTCGCGATTAGGCAAGCAATCGCTAAAATAAATTCACCAAAATTTTCATACTCTAATATAATCATGCTAGAACACATAAAATAATATTAGAAATAATTTCTCCGACCTCAGATTAGTGGTCCCGAAATCACTGTTACGACTAGACTTGGAATCGGACTGTTACATACTAAGCTTCTTTAGCTTACTTATTTTATTTATGTTCTTTTGTAGTTGTCAAGTTTACACACTGACCGGGCAGATCTACAAAAAGCTCACACTATCCATCCATTTTGGTAGTTGTTTTCTATTTTGGGATGTGACATGTATATAGGTGTTTTCTTGAGAATATGTAAATGTTATGTTATAATGATAATTCTAGTAAAAGGGTTAGATTTTGAATGTATGTAATTGAAGTGTTTTGGTTTGGTAATCCTTAATGCTATGAATTAGGTCATGTTGCTTGGAATGGTAACTTGATATGCATGTTTATATATTGTCTAATTTGGTTGATAGTTTGAGCATGAATTGGTGAATAACGCCATATGATTTCTTAGCTAGGATAGTTGAATGAATGATCTTTGCTTGTGGTGCCTTTGAATGACATATTGGTTAGGTATAGGATGCATGAAATTTTGGCATGTAATTAGTGATTTGAATGTGTTTTTGAATCGTGGAAATGAGCTAGGTATGGCATGTCTTGTTATGCAAGGAATGGTGTTTGAAATTTCTTATTTTAGAGGTTAAAAATGGAACACACAGTTTGGGACACGGGCTATCACACGACTATGTGCCATACATGGTTACCTTACATGGCCATATGTACTTATTATTTTTAGGTGTACCACACGGCCTAGCACATGGCCTAGCACATAGCCTGTGACACGGCCGTGTAATCCAAAACATTTTGTTACACGATATAGCATACAACCATGTGACACAACTTCGAATACACATATGGTCTGGCACATGGCCTACAACACAACCGTGTGGCCCTATTTCAAATACTCACTCGGGCAAACACATAAGCTGGGATACTGTCATGTGTCCTAACTTTGAATGTTGACATGGTCTAGGCTATGTCACATGGCCTGGCCGCACGACCGTGTGACCTATATTTTTCAAAATTTTAAGTTTTTTTTGAATTTGTTTTATTTGTTTCGATTTGATCCCAGATTGTTCTAAAACTACTTTTAGGGCCCCTTAAGCTCAATTTAAGTCTCAGAAGTGTATTTATACCATAAACTGATTTGTCTCATATATATTTGAAATTTATTGTTCAATTGTTTTGAAATGAAGTCAGATGTTTTGTTTTGCTCAGCTACTGATCGTAGCTATACCATAATTGATAGGTGCACTTGCTTTAGTTGGATTTTTAGATAGTTTACGACTGTATCATATTTCAAACGGACCTCCCTAGAAGGTAATTTTAATATGGTCGATTTCTCCTCCTTTGCAATCAGTTCTGCAACAGAACCCGCTGTTCTAGCTAATTCTCCATATTTTCTAAGTTTGATTTCTATGTTATGTATGGTTGTGCCTAAAGGCATATTAGTTGAAGTTGATCGATCAATCAACACCCCTTCCCAAATTGTACAAGTTTCTTCCAAGGCATACGACTTTTTAGATGTAGATGATAATATCTATATAGATGGATTCATATAATTCTTATATATATATTGTATAATGAAGTACCATATGAGTAGATATATAGGAATCCAAATCTGCCAAACCACTCATGTTATGACCTTTTACATCCTAGGTCTTCCCATTCCATCATCTAGCTTATGTTCTTCATGTAGCATTAAGACTGAATGACTCTATGAGATTACTTCAATACTTCCTTATATTATGGGCAACATAGGAGACATCTTTATTTTTCCATCGGGGAATCTTTAGAATTACTACTGCTTAGTTTTCAATTTGCCTCTAACCATCAAATGAAATATGAATAACCCGTTCTCCTCTCTTTGAAACAACGGCCGCTTCTGGTTCTGTCGGTGCTTAAAACAAATTTGTCTACTCCATATTACTATATTCTAGAGTCAATAATTTTATATGATGAGCTACTGAACTCAATCACTTGTTGTCGTTACTCTTCAATTTTCTGTTGAGGTCTACTATAGAGGTACTCAAGTTGGACCAATGATTGATTGTTAGGTTTTTTCATAAACCTAATTGGTTCTTTCAAATTACGTAAAGAAATAGTTCAAACCGCACTCAAAGGTAGGGCATTTCCTATTTTTATAAGAACTTATGTACTAGAAACAATGGTATCTTCAATTATAGCCCCTCTGGGATGTAAAATATTTCTCTCATCACCATCCCTATAGTGTATGAGACAAATGTAAGAATTTCGATTAGGGTTGTATTCTATCATAACAATTCTAGCATATATGTCTTTTTCATTTTGTTGAAAATCAATTTTACGGTATAGACGCTTATGACCTCCCCCTTTATGCCTTAAGGTAATGATTCCTCTGGCATTACGACCTTTACCACAATGATGCTATCCATAGACCAAAATATTTCGTGGATTGGATTTCGCTTTATTGTCTACCGCTCCATTGTATGTGCCTAAGGTAAAAGTTTTCTATAAATGTATCTCCATGCTATTATGTACTTTGATTTAATTTCTTTTCATTCTAAGAGGTGGAATAGAATAATCCTGTTGAAGCGTAATGATCATACATCTATAATGGACTGTATATCCCATAATAGGTCCCATACTTCTACCCTTTTTACAGAGTTGATGACTATTCATAGCTATTATCTTGACACCAAAGAAGAGTTTGACCCAATGCTTTATTTCTGTCCTAATTTATCTTTACTCAACATTAAAAGTAAATTGATTTTCCACCAATAACTAAATACTTTTGTCTGTAACTGCTACATATTTGATTCCATCCATAAATTTATTTTCTTCCCATGAGTTCGAGTCTCAATAAGAATGCTAGTTCTTACTATTCATATGTTATGATATAAATGTACGACACCAATTCGTTATGTATAGATGATGAGATTCTATTGATACAAAGCTAATTCCAATAGACTTATTAGAAGTTCCCATTATCATGCATCAAGTAAATAGATAAAAAGAAATTGAGGAATTGAGGTTTCATTCGTATTCATATGGATAGACTAATAAATAAAAAGAAATAAAAGACAATACATCATTGAGATTCTCGATTTTTGAAGAGACTTTTTAATTTATTTTATTCCGGATGAGCGGAGACAATAGGATGAACAACAAGGGTTCTATGCTGTGAACTTTGTATCGCATACATCACTTAGATGAACTCTAGAGAGTCGCATAGAAGGAAGTGAAGAAATGGCATATGAAAGAGAATACAAAGAAATAAATTAAAGGAGATCAACTTCTATTTGTACTGTAGCTGAGATGAGCCTTGGTTATTTTTATCCTTAAACTCCTCTAGACCTGACTTTTTGTTGGGCCTTTCAACCAACTATTTTAATCTTTTAATTAAATATGTATGAAGTATTAACATTCTTTTTGAATGTGAGAAGCCGTAGTGTGAATAAATAAAAAAGAATAGGAAAGATAAGCAAATTTTGTCTTTTACTACATTATAATAAACACATTAGATTAGACTCTTTGCTCATTTTAAAAAGAGAAAAAAAATACAAAATAAAATAAATAAAGAGAGGGTTTTCTCTCACATACCTAGTTAGATAAGTATGTATTGTGTCGATAAGAACTTTGAACCACTAACAAAAAGGGTAGGATAAAATATATAGACAGCGAATGAGCTTTTTGGGGTTGGGGATAGAGGGACTTGAACCCTCACAATTTTTAAAGTCGATGGATTTTCCTCTTACTATAAATCTCATTGTTTTTGATATTGATATTGACATGTAGAACGGGACTTTATCTTTGTTCTCATCCGATTAATCAGTTTTTCAAAAGATTTATCAGACTATGGAGTGAATGATTTGATTAATGACTATTCTATTCGATTCTTTCTTCAACTTGGAATCAATTCACAACAATTCTTTTTATTTTTCATATTTTCATATAAATATAAATTGATTTTGCATATAATATAATAGAAATAAAAAAATACGGGTTCGATTCGTCTTTTTTGAGATAGTTTTTCATTAGTATACCTGTAACAAAAATAGGTATATCTTGCATCCTTTCTAGAGTTTTGATATAAGGATTCCTTTACGAATAGTCAACCCCATTTGTTACAATAGCTTCCATTGAGTCTCTGCACCTATCCTTTTCTTTTTTTTTATTCTCGCTTGTTGAACCTTTGTTCATGTTTACGAACCTATGAATTTTTCAATTATAAGTTGAGTGCGACTAAATGAAAAATTTTGTATTTAACCCATCCCAAAATATAAATCATTCAAGTTAAATTTTTTAATTTTTAATAATTGAAAGTTTTGTATTTTTAGCCTCTCAATAAAATTTGATAATGCAATTTAAGCATTTTAACAGATTTTTAAACCTTGGCTCCTCAAAAGTTTTATAATTTTATCTCACCCGTTCCCAAAAAATAAAATTTATGGCTTCGCACTTCTTTTCCTTTTTACCAAAAGTATTTTTGTTTTCTAAAAAATGAAAATAAAAATATATTTTCGAAAAAATAATAGAAATTTCACATTATGTATAGTAAATGAAGATAATCAATATCAAGTTACTCAATACATATATATATATATTTGATACAGTATTTAGAGTTACTCACAATCCCTCCCTACGTTTAAATAGGAGGATAACGCGCTCAAATCTACATATATCTACTCTAGCAATTATGTCAATATCAACTTCAATTTACAAAATGTTAAATATTAAATATTTTAATACTACAATATATGGGGTAATAGCCAATGTTTACTCAACAATAGCTTAGTTGAATATAAGTAAAAAGATTAAACACTTAGTTTGTGTATTTTAGCCTTCCAGCTATTAAAACCAGTTTCAATATACCATCCAAAAACGAATTTGACTTTGGTTGAATATACGATAAACTCATATGAAATTAAGTTCCAAAATAGTCTCTCCTTTTCTTTTTTTATAAACCAAATAGTCTTATGAATTCTATGTATCCCATTAATTCAAACTTTATACTAATTCTTTCTTCTTCTTAAATTGTCACTATCGCTTCTAAAGCAAATAATTAAATTTAAAGTAGTCAGAAAAACTATCCACCACAAGATATTTCAACATCATAGACCCACTGACTTGTACACTCGGGTTTCCTTTTCTAGCATTTATGTGTCCAGAAAAATACTTTTGTTTCACACCTGGATGGGAACACTTTTAGAATCAATTAGCCGCACATGTTTCTATCACCTCGCTTTTCCTTTTTCTTCGTTTCTTTGAAAGAGTACGCAAAAGTTAGACGAATGAATAATAGTATCTTTTGATGGAGCCCATGCTAGTGATTTAGTCCGAACCAGATTGTACTCAACTAAAAGATGATAGTAGTTTTGGAAAAGGAGCTTTGTTTGTATAATCCCAAACAATCCCTGTTCAAGGAGACAAATGTAGAATAGGCCAATTTGAGATATCAATAGATACTACCAAGGTAGGATTTAAGGATATGAATTAAATATATATACATTCACTGCTCTATATCAGATAAACCCCTAAGCACTATTTTGTATGAAACTAGAAGTTTATCTGATAATCTTCTTGTTTATTTTGTCGTCTTGTTGAGGCCGACAAAGTTGGCCTTCCGCTATATCAAACCTTTTAATTGAATAAAAACTATTATGAAACCAAGAAAAAAAAAGGTTAAACTCAAGGAACAATAAAACGCATTCCACATTTGGAACATTGGACTTTCTTGTGAATGCATCTTTTGGTTATTTCTGGATCCTAATCTATTTAGATATTCAAGTACTATTCTTCTCATTATCTATGCTATATTTATTAATGTTCAGGTTGAAATTTTTACTATATTGATGACGTTTGTTCTTTATTGTTTATAAGGGATGTATATTTTTTTCCTTGAAATATATGTTTTAAAATGAATTAATGAATTTTACTTTAAAACAATATTACAGACTGAATTAATTGCGTTAAAACTCCTTGAAGCTCAACTAAATTGAGGTTTATGTTCAGGGTCTAATAAAATTAATTTAAGTCTAAGATTAAATTTATTTTTGATTTAAAAATATTATAATATTATAACTTTTATAAAATTTAAAAAAATTTTAGTTTTAATATTTAATATTTTTATTTTTATAAATTTATTAAATTATTTTTAATTTAATGATAATATAGCACAATCTCAAAATATCATATCAATGATGTTATAAAAATACATGAAATTTAAATTTAAAGAATAACTTAAAAAAATTAATAATTAAATTTAAAATGGTCAGATTCAAATTGCTGTATCTAATTACACCAAAAGAAGTTGACCGAGTCATAGGCAAATGCAAAACTAAAAATAAGAAAGAACAAAATGATTGGACCCTACATAATTTGAGCTTCTTTTCCTACACACCAACCATGAAATTGCGTAGAAGTTAGTAGTATTTTATTAAATAAATATATGTGGCAGCAAAAATATTTGTAATAGAAAATAGATTGTATTTTGCTTCTTTTATTTAAAATTAGATAAATTAGTTCCTGTACATTAAAGTAAAGAGCAAACCAATTGTACTGATAAAAATTGGCATGGTTGACAAAATAGTCAAACAATGACAGGTCACCTACCACGTGTACCTCAACTCATGTTGATGTACAGGGGATCAATTTTCAACAATAGAAATAAATGGAATTTTTAAAAGGACCAGTTTACTCTTTTTTAGGTAATAAAATAACGAAGTCAATTACAAACTAACAAAATTAACATTTGAAGTTCAAGATAAAGACTCTATATATAAACAAATTTGATCAGCAACTTTAGTCAGGGGAACTTGAAATACTCATGGACCATATGGGAAATCCTTCATTAAGCTTGCCAATATGTGCGATGCAAAATTTGCATTTCTTGGAATTTGTTTGATGACCACACACCAATCACGCTTACAAGTTCTTGAATTCTTGAGACCAAGTCTCTATTCATATGTCTCTTAAGGCCACCAAGGATATCTTTGACAACTATATCACAATCAGTCTCTACTATAACTTCTTTCCATTTGGCACTCTATGCATATTGTAACCCATCGTAGATGGCCCAAAGCTCAACTTGTTTTACACTGCATCGACCAATATTTCTGCTAAATCCACATAACCATTGGCTATGCCCATCTCTTGCGACACCAGCCGAGGAAGCAAGATCTGAAGATGGGTTGCGTGCACCATCGACATTCAATTTGAAGAAGCCAGTGGGTGGTAGGAGCCATCTACAATCCTTTCTACTAATGCTGGAAGGGACCCCGTTCTTCTCTGTTGTCATTTTGATACACCTTGCCCAACACCATGAAGATTGAATAACATTTGCTAAATTCAAATGAACATTATGAAAAATCTTAAAATTCATTTGTTTTCATAGTCTCCAACAAACAATGCCAAAAAAGGATGACCAAGCTACGTCTTAGAAATCTAAACCGAGATCATTTCTTAAAATTTCCAAGATCCAATCTTGCAAAGAGTAAGTGAAAAATTGGGAAAAGAGGTTCGTAGGGAGAATATGTTTCCAAACTTCCTTAGCATTTTAACAGTCTCTTAGGACATGAATACAAGATTCTTTAACAAAACCACAAGTTAGACAATAAGAGTTGTCAAAAATCCCTCTTTTACATCACTCCAAATTAGTCAAAAAGCGCTCCTTCAAGACTAACCAAAGAAATTGACGAATCCGTTGAAGGTCATTAAGCCTCCAAACTAACTTCCATTTGTTATCTTGAGGATTAAAAAAATTCTTTAAGAGCATATTTTAAGCTGACTTCACTGTATAGATGCCATTTGTAGACCACCTAGATATAAGAGAATACTGTCCAACCAAGGGATTAGGTGCTAGAATTCCCGCAATATACGAAATAACATTGCTATCAAGAAAACATTGCAAATAATCCCAATTCCATTCGCCATTGGTGGAAACAATCTCATTCAGAGTGATAGAAGTGTTAATGAGGGAAGGGGAATGACAGTAATTAAAAAGAGGACCAAAATTCGCTAACTAGTTGTCTGTCCAAAATTTCACAATGGAACCATCACCAACAGACTAGAGAAGGCTTTGGCGAAGAAAAGGCCAAACCTTTGTCAGCAAATTCCAAATGAACGAGTAGTTACTTCGTGAAATGTGACAACCCTAATTTGACCTTAGTCGGAAAGTGGTTTCGGAACCACCAAACCGAGTCACAAAAATAATTAAATGTTAAGTTTCATGACTATTATATGTGATATTGCATGTGTGAAATTTTGATGCTTTTATTTTGTCATTTGAATGTGAATTTAATAAAAAGAGCTTATGTGAGAAACATTGAAAATGTGATGAATCATTTTAGAGGGCCAATTAATGCATGGTTTACAAAATGGGGACTTGCATGTCAAATACCCCATTTTGTAAGTTAGTGGCCGGCCATAATAATGATGATAAGCAATTTATGCTTTTTAAATTAATATTATATTATTATATGAGTTTATATTATAAACTAAAGATTTATAAAATAATTTAAGGGTGAAAAGAACAAAGTCTCTCCATCTTTGTTCTTCATTGCTGAAAGCACCAATGCAAAAAAAAGATAGGAAGGAACAAGGCATTTGGCCATTCTAGTATCAAATTTAAGGTAAGAATTCATGTTATTTTCTTAAGATTTTTGTGAAATTTAGTTGTTAAATGTGTTGTGTAATGAACCCATGGTTCAAAATTCATGAAATTTGGGCATAGTTGCATACAGCAACTTGTTAAAATTTAGAAAATAGTGATAAGAATTGGTAATTCATGCTTAATAGTTAAATTGAGCTTTGAATAGATGGAATTATGTGGTAATTGAATGAATTGAGTTGGGAATGTATAAATTCTTGAGTTGTGATGAGGATGGTATTCGGCCATGTTGGAGTTATGATAAATTTTGAGTGTTTTATGTTTTAAAATGAAAATGATAGAAAGATGAATAGGAAGCTAGTTGAATTGATATTTATAAGCCCTTGGGATACATGGAAATTCGATTAATGTGGTATATAAGTAGATTGCATTCGGCATTTTTGCTTAAATATGAAGGAAAATCGTTTTATTTGATTAAGCATGTCATTTCTTTTAAATTTAGCTTTGAATGGATGCAATTGAGTTGAGGAAGTATGAAATTATGAGTTTGTTATAAAGCATGTACTCGACTATGTGATATTACGTTAAAATTTTTGAAAATTTGATGTTTTAATTTGGAAATGGCTTGTCTGTTTAAGTAAAAGTACATAATTGCTGATTATGGATTGAGTAAATGGTTGACGTTTTAATGTTAAAGAATGGTTTAATTGAGGTACATTAAAAAGGCCGATTAAGGCTTATGATGTGTGTGATTTAACTCTTGAATCATAAATTATGATGTCGAAAATGGTTTGTTGTGGGAAATGGTATATTATGATAATTTATAATGTGTATAACTTATTCTATGGTTTATGTGTGTTATTTGAAAGTGGCTTAAAATATAGTGAATGATGTTGCTATACTTAAAGTGGGAATTGTCGAATGTGACCTAGAAATAGTAAGGGGTAGTTGTTGTGTTTTAAGGGTAATGACCGATTATGATTTATTAAAGGTAGATGATATTAAAAGTTAGTTAAATGTGGCTAATAAGGCCTAATTACTTTCTTGTTACATTCGACCAAGGGTTTGGATAATTGAGTAGTAATAAGTTGTATTATATTTAATTTAGCTCACGAGCTCAAGGAACCAAATTCAGATAGGGGAAAAGCTAAACTAATTGAGTAGACGATCCGTAGTCATTCGACGACAATCGAGGTAAGTTCTTAAGTAATTAAGTTCAATTACATATATGATTAAAGGTTAAATGAATATATGTATATATAAATGGGAATGATGAGTATATGAGATTTAAAATATACGAATGACATATGTATTTCTAAAGAACAAGGGTAAATAGGATGTGTATTCCTTTAGGAATGGCTAAATGTGGTAGCCGAATGTATTTGAAATTAATATATGTGTAGGGTATTTCAATGAATTAGGTGATGAAATTTCCGAATGTATTATGAGATGAGTTTTGGATTAGTGTTATAAAGTGGGTGAAATTTCTAGTCGTGATTTGGAATTTGAAGGAAAGAATTTGAGATCTTAATGAGTTTTTGTTATGTCAATTGAGGTACCATATATATATATATATGTGTGTATGTGTGTGTGTGTGTGTTTGTAATGTTCGGGCTACGAGCCTAGCAGGCTAAGTGTCGGTGAAATAATAAAAGTCTATGAATATGAGATTTGTGCCATACGATGTCGGAATTCATTCGATAGATTAAATTGTTCAGGTATGTATAAATTGTTTATGCATATGAGGATAATGTGAATCGAATTACCAAGCGAAATGAGAAGTGTATGTGGTTGTGTATATTTATATTCGGCTAATTTGAATTTAGTACATGAAAGTATATGTTATATATGTGATTATGATCATTGAAATTATATGTGAATGTAGTGCTCTGAATTAACCCTATAAAGTCGAATTAAAGAATTACTTCGAGTCATTTAGATGTTGTGATTATGAGACTTTGTGCTAATACGGCATGTGGATTCATTTCATTAATTAAGTTATCCAGGTTTGTATAACTTATTTATGCTCATGAGAATTAAGGGAATTAGATGATGGATGCGAAATATATGTGAAGTGATTCTATGTTTATATTCATATATATAACCACGTGGTCCTTGTGGAATGTTTTATGGAAGTATATAATTTTTATATGTGATTATGATCATGGGAAATTAAATGTGGATATGACATTGTATTTTGTTCATTTCAATTGAATTAAAGTTGACAGTGAAGCATTTTAAATGTCTATGTTACATGAGTTCAATCTTGAATAATATGATATACATGTTTAAATGATATGAATGCAACGAATGTGTGAAAGAGTAAAATTGTAATAAATTTGCTTGAGTCAGCAGCAGTAACATGATTGTGGAAAATCACCATAAATTGTGGGAGTTTAGTTAGAGGCTGAATAAATTATGTACTTAAAGCTTAATGAGTCTAGTTTCTTATAAAAGAAACTATGTAAGCAAAAGAATTGCCGATAATGGGATATTTGATGTGGCGTGGGACAGAGTCAAAATGACTTTGAGTTCCCTGCTTTATCTTTAGAAAATTATTATAAATTGTAAAAAAATGGTTATAAGATAAAATTTATATTCTTAGACTCCTCAATGAGTCTAATTTCAAATGAAGTAAACAAGAACATATTTTGAATTCTGTACAATGAGAAATCTGATTCGTAGTGAAGAGTGTCCAGAATAGTCAAATTGTGAAACAGGGGAACTTTAAGAAAAAGCTGGTATTGATTGGTCAAACCTAAAGCTCTGAAAATTTTATGGATAGAAGTTATAAGAATCTATTTTTAGGGAAAATTTACAGCACTTGATTTGGAGTTTCGTAGCTCCAGTTATAAATAATTTAGTGACTATTGCTCAGGAAGACAGCTTGCAGTGAATTTGTGATTCTGTTGCAAACATTGATAAAACTTGCTAACGAGTTGCTTATTGTTTTCTTATGAACTTACTAAGCTTTAAAGCTTACTCCCCGTTCTCTTTCCCTATTTCTTATAGGTCTACTCAATAGCTCAAGTTGGAAGGGCCGGAGATAACATCACACTATCAAGTTAACATGTAAGAAGTGTTACATGGCATGTGTAGATAAACCTGTTTTTGGAACAAGTTTGATTTTGGAGTGTATTTGAAGGCCGTGCGAAAACGGCTTGACCACGTTTCTTAATTGCAAATTCATAAATTGTCCATGTGTAGTCAATGTTTATAGATATGAATTGTTTAATCGATTTGCTTTATTAGTAAATGGCTAATATGCATATATTATATTGAACTTGATAATAAAATAGTTATTAGTTGACATCTTGAAGCTTGAACCAATAGAATGCCGAATCTTATGTTTGTCTGTACAAATTTGAAAAGTGTATAATTTTGAATGTCGTACTTATATGAATTGCATGTCCGACAGCTATGTTTTGTTGAGTAATACCTTGTAACCCTATTCTGGCGACGGACAGGGGTTTAAGGGTGTTACATGAAATGTCTTTCGGAATGGTCTCAAAAAACTTTTATTTGGATCAAAGAACTATAACCCATATATCATGCTTATTAGTAAGGAGATTAAAACCCAACGTGAGTATGAACATATCATTCTGTTCTAACCATTATAGTATGTGACCCTTTAACATAATTGATGTGTTTATTTATAGTATGTTTGACTACTCACTAAGCTTTCATAAGCTCACCTAATTATTTATAATATTACAGTGACTTAGCTTGTAAAGAGGTATGGAAATGAGCTATCCAAGTTGATAAGCTATAAAAGTAACATATTTCAATCCTATTCTTAATGCATTTTTGGATGATTTATTATGTAAATTAGTGAATTTGATACTCTTAATACTTTAAATTCATATTTCTATACTTAGGTGAGCATAGACAAGTGAAAGGACTGAAAAACGGGTCAAAATCAGACAAAAAGAGTTGTTTTCAGGATCCACACGACCTGAGCATTTTCCACACTGGTTGGGCACATGTGATCCACATGGGCTGGCCACACGCCCATGTGCCAGCCCATGTCGATATCGCTTCCTATTTCCCAAACACGCGGAAACACCCAATTTTCTGAGCATTCTAAAGTTCACAAATACACACTAGAAGAGGACCTAAGCAAGCATGCAGAGAAGAACGAAGAAAAGACTCGAAGAACGCCACTGGATTCATTTTAGAAGTGGATCTCCTTCAAGATTGAAGATCTTCATTCAATTTTTTTAGAAGCTTTATTGGGTTTCTTTATGTCTTGTTGTTTTCCTAACTTTGAGATAATGGTATTCCAGATTATGAACTAAATTCCCTAGATACCTAAGGAAGATGAAACTTATATGAATCTTATTATTTGATTTCTGAATTACATGATAAATACTTGATTCTTGTTCTAATTATGTATGCTTATTTCATGCTTTAATATTTTCAAGATATTAATTCATGCTTAATGTGCTTATTTTAGTGGAGCAATAGTCCATATTTAAGAGTAGATCTAGCATAATTGAGTGGAGTTGCATGTAATCCTAGAAATAGGATGACATAAATTTACCGGATTAAAGTCAAATCTAATAAGAGAATCCATAGAACGAGTTAATGCGACAATAGGGGTTTTAATTAGAAAGAGATTTCAATTAATCAACTTAGAGTCAGTGGTTTTTACTCTCGAAATAAATATTAACATAATTTAGGGATTTCTATGGATCAAGGTGCAAGTGAATAAATTGTTTCATTCAGATTCAGAATAATAAGTGAAGTCTAGGTAGATCCTTTCCTGGGTATTGCCTATCTCATTGGCATTATTCGGTTATTTTTCCTAAATTCATCCTCTGTTGCATTCTTAGTAATTTGTTTAGTTAATGCTAGATTAAAAACAATAATCCCAATTTATCAGCTAAATAATAGAAAAATAGTAAGTACTACTACTTTTAGTCCTCGTGGATATGATATTCTCTATTCACCATACTATACTATTGGGAACACCCGATTTTTACTAATTTGGCCATTTTTATTTTTATTGTATTTTATTTTTGCTTTTAGTTTAATTTTTTGTTTTCTAATTTTTCTTTTATTTGCTTATGGCAGGTGTCTTTAGTTTATGACTAGAATAAACACGTCAGGACCATTACTATTTGATAGCGAAATTGAAAGCACAGCTCATTGAAACTATAGAGAAGCAAAGCAGAGTTGATAGAATATAGTGGAAGAACAAGAGGACGTTATAATTGTTAATGAGGAGATGGTTAATAATCAGAATAATCAACTACCTCATGTAGTTGCTGCGAATCCTGCAAATCTGAATCCTACTACTCGTACTAAGTACGATTATGCCAAGCTTAATCTAGCTGGGGCTGAATAGAGTATTGTGACACCTACCATTGCTACGAATAATTTTGAACTGAAGCCGAACACTATTCAGATGATTTAACAATTTGTTCAGTTCAATGGTTTGCAAGACAAAGATCCAAATACTCATTTGGCTAATTTTTTAGAATTCTGCGACACTTTCAAGATAAATGGCATTTCTGACGACGCCATTCACTTACTATTCTTTCCCTTCTCATTGAGGAATAAAGCTAAACAGTGGTTGAACTCCCTACCACGTGGTTCCATTACTACATCGGAGCAAATGACCAAGAAATTTTTACTGAAGTGCTTCCCACCAGCTAAAATAGCTGAGCTGAGGAATGATATCCCTTCTTTGGTGCAAATAGGCTTGAGACACTATATGATGCATGGGAGAGGTCTAAGGATTTATTAAGAAGGTGGCCTCACCATGGGTTACCTCTATTGCTACAAGTTCAAACCTTCTGCAACGGTTTGAATCCCTCAACTAGGCAGCTAATCGATGTAGCAGTCGGTGGTACTCTAAACAATAAAACACCTGAAGCGGCTTATGGGTTTATAGAGGAGATGGCACTGAATAATTATTAGTGGCAAGTTATGAGGACAAAGCCTAATAGAGCAGCCGGTATTTTCAATCTTGATGCAGTCACCATGTTATCAAATCAGGTAATACAATTAAATATAAAAATTGATGGTTTATGTGTTTCTACGCAGATAAATCTGGTGATGCAGTGTAATATGAATAGAGGAGGAACGATCAATCCAGAATATTTACCCGACAATCCTAGAGTAGAGAACGAACAAATCAACTATATGGGTAATAATTCTAGACCTCAGAACAATCCTTACAGTAACACTTATAATGCAGGTTGGAGGAACCATTCCAATTTTTCTTGGGTGGTCAAGGAAATCAAAGACCACAACCCCCTCTAGGCTTTTAACCACCTTACCAGCAAGAGAAGAAGCTGAACCGTGAGGAGATGTTGACAAAGTTCGTTTTAGTGTCAGAAACACGCTTCTAAAACACCAAAACAACACTTAAAAATCAACAAGAGTTTATCTAAGGGCTCGAGAGCCAAATAGCATAGGTTGCTAAGTTGATTTTAGAAGGACCACAAGGTGGCTTGCCTATTAATACCGAAACTAACCCAAGGGAGCAACTTCATGCCATTACCGTGTGAGATGAAGAAGGGTTAGTTGAATATGAACCAAAATCGAGGCAAGAAAGTGTGGTAAGAAAATGTAAGGTTGAGGTGAGTCAGAATGAACAAAAACTAAACTGTAACGAATATAAATCTTGAGTTCCATATCTGAATGCAATGAAGAAAGACCGTATTAATGAACAATTTGGTAAATTCCTTAAATTGCTTAAAAAGTTGCATATTAACTTACCGTTTATTGAAGCTCTTTTGCAGATGCCTAATTCTGCTAAAATCTTAAAAGAGCTTTTGGCAAATAAACGAAAGTTAGATGATTCATTGTTCATGGAGCTAAACTCAATTTGCTCAGCTATTTTGCAAAATAAACTACCCAACAAATTCACAGATCCAGGGAGTTTTACTATTCCTAACGTGAATAATGCTTTAGATGATTTAAAGGCTAGTATTAATGTCATGCCTTACAAAATATTCAAAGAATTAGGTCTTGGGAAACCCAAACAAACTAAGATGAGTATTTAATTAGCATATGAAACTATTAGATTTCCTAGGGGTATTACTGAAGATGTTCTTGCTAAAATTGATCACTTCCTATTCCCAGTTGATTTCGTTGTTTCAGATATGGATGAGGATAGTGATGTACCACTGATTAGCAACTGCTAGAACTATTATTAATGTTGGTACAGGTGAAAAAATGCTACGTGTAGGTGACAAAACGATCACTCTTCAAGCTGGTGATTTGGTTAATACATCGAGTAATAAAAATGATTGTATAAGTCCTGTTAATATGAGCAATCATGTGGTTCAACCCTCTTTTCAGGAAACACTTTAGAAAAGCACAATGGAACCATGTTCTAGTTCAAGCGACAACAATAGAACAATCCATGAAGAACGAATGCTACACATGGTAAAGAGAAACCAAGAATACACGATGCAGAACCAAAGCGACACCATGATGAGCATGTGGATGGAACAACTCAATTCAAGGTTAGAGATAAGGTATTGCTAGATAAATCGGATCCATGTATAGCCACTTCAGAACTTAATGCAAATGAAGCAACTCCGTTTACAGTACTAAATGCTTTCTCATACGGTACAATCGAGGTAACTCATTCTGAATTTGGCACTTTTAAGGTAAATATTACTCGACTTAAACCTTATTTTGATGATAGAATTCATAGCAAGAAAGAGGAGTTTCAACTCCTCGAACCACTGTGATCATGCGAATACAAGTTAAGTCGAGCTAAGACTTTAAATAAACACTTCTCAGGAGGCAACCTGAGTAGTAACACTGCTCAGTCTCTTATTTTATTTCATGGTATTATTTAAAAACTAATTAAATAAATAAAAATAAAGGTTTTTGAACACAGCCTAGACACACGGGCATCTTCCAAGACATGTGCACTTTAAGGGTTTTGATAGTAAGCTACACGACATGGCGAGTAACACGGCCTAGATACACGGGCATGTCCTTGGCCGTGTGGATCCTAAGACTTAGTTTTAAAATATTAAAAAAATCAACATTGAGTTACACAGCTTGGCAACATGGCCGTGTAACCTACACGGCCTCGACACACGGGCGTGTCTTTAGTCATGTGGAAATAGGGACTTAATTTTCCAAAAAAATCGATAAAGACACGGTCTAAGATCGACCATAGGCCTAGACACAAGGACATGGCCTAGGCCATGAGAAACCTGGAGCTAAATTTTTCAATTTTACAACAAGTTAGAGAGTTACAAGGGTAAGGCACAAGGCCGTGCATGAGACACGGCCACGCCACATGGGCGTGTGAGAGGCCACAGGGGCGTGGGGGAAGCAAAAGAGGTTGCACACGGCCATGAGAAATAGCCGTGTGTAACACACGGCCCGGACACATGGGCATGTCCAAGGCCGTGTGAAGACTGGGCTTGTAGTTTTAAAACATACACGGTTGAAAACGTACTGCACGGGCATGCGACACTGCTGTGTGGGCCAACACGGGCATTACACGACTGTCTGCCTCCTTTTAATCCTTATTTCCTTTATCATTTTTTTTTACTTTGTCTTCTTCCTCAACCCTCCCACCAACCCTAGCCACTGCCTCTCCCTCACCCTACTTACTCTGGCCATCATCGTCACCCCCCTTTCGCACCTCCTTTTACCTTACTTTCCCTCATCTCTCCCTCACCCCAAAAGCCCCACATTCCCACACAACCACCAGCACTCCTCCTACTATTTAACATTAGTGTGATGGTTATTGATATTCCTTAGTTGAATTAATTGCTCATTGTTTATATTATTATTTGTTCTTTGTCCTTAGCATTAGAATTGTTTATTTATTTATGTATTTCTGCTTTTTATTATTCTTGCTTTAAGAATGTCATAATTTATTTTTTATTCTTTTTTGTTTCATCACGTTGTTTCATGATAGTTTTACGATATGGTTTTTGCATGTTTGGGTATTCGTACATATTGTTTCAGAAATTATTTGCTATTTGGACTACTTGGATTTTACCTTCTTGGCCTTTGGTGATGCTTTATTTATTGATGAATTCTTTTATTTTCAGGCACACCATGACGAACACTCGTGGCAAGTCTGAGGTCACCGTCCCCACTTTGAAAGAGCAGAAGGGCCCCGGCACAACCTCCTCCTCGAGCGCCTCCTTTGAAGCTCGCCATCCTTATCTCAGATTTTTCGCAAGCCCCTAAGAGGACTTATTCTAGCTCATTCGAGTGCGACCACTCAATTTGGGCTGATGTATCGACTGGGCCACTTTGAAGCAGGTCCACCTCACCGATCTTCTTTGAGCTTTTCTTACCATAGCCCCATGGGGCAGTTTCTTCTATGTCATTGAGCCCACTTACATAGAGCTGAATTTGGAGTTTTGCTCGACTTTTCATCTTCAGCACGCAATGATATCGCATGACAGGCAAGGTGCCATTACTTTTAGACTTGGTGGCCTAGTGCTCCATATAAGTGTACCTGAGTTTGGCACATCTTTGGGCCTCTACACTGATGAGTTTATGAGTGCCGAGAACTTCCTCCTCTTACATCAGCATAACCACTATCGACCCTTTTGCTGTTGGACAGATCTTACGGCGAGTACGATCCCCTATAATGCGAGCCACTAAATGGCTACTTCTCTCCCTCCAACTTTGCGGTAAATACATGCCCTTCTAGCTCATACCTTGACTAGTAGGAGAGAGAGCACCGGAGTCATTAACACTACCAATGCATATTTTCCATAGAGTACGGCCATCAAACATATCTGTGACTTAGCATACTTTATTGCCTTAGCCTTCCGCCATCAGACTGACTGCCACAGGAAGAGAACTATTTGTTTAGTTCCTTACGTGACTCAACTCACTCGACACTTCGGTCTCTTCGACACACTAGAGCAGTCCCCTACACTTACTCTAGTCGGTCAGTTGTCCTCGCAGGAAATCTCGACCGTGATCCATATGAGGATGATAAAGCGACTTCGTGGAGTAGATCTTTCTCAATATCATTTACTTTATTCTGACTCTTAGAATGACCCAGAGGACTTCGCTGATGGTGTCCCACTACATCATGAGGATCCACCCCATCCTCCACCTTTGAGTACCGTCCTGTTCATTCTGCTGCCTCTTTGACGGACCTCTCCGACCATTTCACTCGTTTCGAGCAACAGTGCTTCTAGAGGTTTGAGAGTATCGATGCGACTTTGTAACAGATCTGCCAGCATCTCCATATCTCCTCTTTGGCGCTGACGACTCATGGCGCGTCTAATGATGAGGACCATTGAGTCCATTTATTTTATTTTATTTTATTTTATTTTTTTATGTTTATTTTCTTAGCTTCATTTCATTTTTATATTTTGAACTATATATATTTTTATGGTTGTTTCTAATTAAGTATAATCCATTAATCTTCTTCACTATTTGTGTTTATTTTTTTAATAGTCTATTCGAAATCATGCACTACATCTAGATTTGTCTACAATTCTACTTTTCACTATTCTGGGAATTTCATCCAATATTCAGGGCAATTTCAGTTTTCTCCCTCTCTTATGATATTCTGTTTATAATGTAATTATATATGTTTGTACATTGAGGACAATGTACATCTTAAGTGTGGGGAGGTTATTTATAGAATTATTAGAAAATCCCTGAACTATGTCTTGTGTTTAAGTAATTTTCTCATACTACTATTAGAATGAATTTTTATCGATTTATAATTTTTATTAATATGTTTTGGATTAATTTGTAGATAAATGTGAATTGGCTTATTTAAACTTAAAGACATGAGAGAATCAAGCATGATAGGTTATGTATTAGAAATTAAAATTTTTAGGTTTTTTCTCGAAATTTAAGTATTATCTTGAAGTTTGAGATTTGCAAGATTGACATCAAAAATTATAAATTTTTGTGAGATTTTGAGCCATTAGAGGATATATTTTTTTTGCTCACTTTTATTATTGGTTGTGAGTGTGTCAATATTATTTGTTACTCTAGAACTTGCATCGGTTAAACATGTCGAGACCACACTTTTTGATTTAATATACTGAGATGGTAAAGGCAATTAGGTTTAACACACTTATCCCATAAAAAGCCTACCTACATAATTAACCATTAGTGAATCCCGTTGAGCCTAACACACTGTTTCTTAAATCACCCATTAATGTTAACCCATAAATCATTCTTTTTTATTCATTGAGAAATTTTTTGATTTTATTGATCCCATTTTATCGAGATTTGATTTGGTTTGTTGTCTAACTATGTTCTTTTTTTTATTTGCTGAATTATAAATACTTGATTCTAAAAACAAAAAGAAGAAAAGGAAAGAAAAGAAAAATATATCTATTTACATTTATTCAGTTACATATTGTTTATTATTTAATTATGAGCTTGAACAGTTAAATTCATATTTAAGAAAAAGCTCATTTTCTTATTATTTAATAGTTCGTAATTTTGGCACTTGTTTTTAATTCAGCATTTGTTATTTTTCTAGTTTGGTAATTTATTAAGTCAATCTCGATTTTAACCATCATTTCAGACTTTCTTCATACCTTTAACCTAAGACCCATTACAACCTTTTAAAGACCTTTTGATTTGCATATCATATCATTTTATAGTGGTGGAGATTTGATTTTCATGCAAGCCTATGGTAATGACTTTTTATGATTGGCTAATGACTGTTTATTCTTGAACCTTAAACACCTCGAGTGATTTGAGTGAGTCTTTAGTAAGGACATCGATTCTTGTCAATTTCGAATTAAAGGTAACTATTTAGATAAAGAGAAACATCTATGATTTCGTGCTTAAAAATTTTTAGCTTAGATTGTTTGAGACTTTAGTGTTCTTTTAGTTGAATTAGCAATGCATGATTATTTATGGATTATTTTGGGACATTATTGATGAGATTTAAAATTTTAGAAAGAATAATTCTTAATTGTGAGTTGAGGATTTTGCTTGAGGACAAGCAAACACTTAAGTGTGGGGATATTTTATAAGCTATAACAGTAACATATTTTAATCCCATTCTAATGCGTTTTTAGATGATTTATTATGTAAATTAGTGAATTTGATGCTCCTAATCCTTTAAATTCATGTTTCTATACTTAGGTGAGCATAGAAAAGTGAAAGGACTGAAAACCAGGTCAAAATCAGACAAAAAGAGCTATTTTCAGGATCCACACGGCCTGAGCATTTTTAGGTTTTCCAAACACGCGGGAAAACCCAATTTTTAGGTTTTCTGAGCATTCTAAAGTCTATAAATACATACTAGAAGAGGACCTAACGAAGCATGCAGAGAAGAACGAAGAAAAGACTCGAAGAATGCCATTGGATTCATTTCAGAATGAGATCTCCTTAAAGATTGAAGATCTCTATTCAATTTCTTTAGATGTTTTATTGGGTTTCTTTATGTCTTGCTGTTTTCCTAACTTTAAGATGATGTTATTCCAGATTATGAACTAAATTCCCTAGATACCTAGGGCAGATGAAACCTATATGAATCTTATTATTTGATTTATGAATTACATGATAAATACTTGATTCTTGTTCTTAATTATGTATGTTTATTTCATGTTTTAATATTTTCAGGATATTAATTCATGCTTAATGTGCTTATTTTAGTGGAGCAAAAGCCCGTATTTAAGAGTAGATCTAGCATAATTGAGTGGAGTGTCATGCAATCCTAGAAATAGGATGACATAAATCTACTAGATTAGAGTCAAGGCACAAGTGAATAAATTGTTTAATTTAGATTCAAAATAATAAGTAAAGTTTAGGTAGATTCTTCCCTGGGTATTGCCTAACTCATTAGTTTTATTCGATTATTTTTCCTAAATTCATTCTCTATTATGTTCTTAGTAATTAGTTTAGTTAATTTTAGATTAAAAACAATCATCCCAATTTATCGGCTAAATAATAGAAAAATAGTAAGTACTAGTACTTTTAGTCCTCGTGGATATGATATTTCCTACTCACTATACTATACTATTGTTTGATAGGTGTGCTTATCTTAGTCGTAATTTTAGTTAGATTAGTGACACATCACAAGTGATCCAAATCGAGACTATACGTAGGTATGTCATTGTGTTCCCAAACCCAATGAGGAAGGCAATGTGGGACCAAATTATGGTATTTAGAATTAGACTTATAATTGTTGGGTTGTAATTAAACACTGTGGATTATTTAATTGTTTTGTTTAAAACTTTTATCATTGCGTTAGATAGATGATTGAATAATGGATGATGATTATTTGATAATTAGTTTGAATAACTATTCGACTAACTTGTAAGTGCAGGTTGAATAGTCGCTAGTCATCGAGGTAAGCATTAGATGTTTTATGTGTGATTTGGATAAAAACATGTGCTTGGTATGCATGAGATGTAACATAGAATTTGGTCAAGTCATGTAATATGTTAAATGTCTTCTAACTAATTAATTAATAATGTTATGATGTTGTACAGGATGCTTTAATAGAATTTCCAAAATAAGACTTATACGTATAATCCTATAATACTATTTTTATACCTTGTGAAATGGAGTTTTTTCAATATTTTACTATATTATGATATAAATCTAATTATATGTTTTTAAACAAAATGATTTTTCAAGTCCCTACAAATGTAGCCCTTTTAAAAATACCCTACCGCATGTATGTACATTTAATTAAAGTTTCCGAGGTAATTGTCTATTAAATATTAAATTGTGAATTAGTCTTGTTGTTGATTGTTGATCAGAGTAACACAACAAAAGCATTATATTAGGTTTTAATAAAATATTCCATGATTAATTGTGTGGTGTGATTGGTTGGTTGGTATGTTTTGTGGTGGTTTAAACGGAGAGTCACTTTGGTTGCTTATGTGACGTTCGAAATTTGTGTCGGACAGTCTTAGCCGGGTTTGAAGCGCCATAGAATTACACGAAAGCCTTATTATCTCTTAACCATTAAGCCAATACTCAATCTTGTCATAGTTTTACAATTTTAAAATTAAGAATTTGGGATGTTAAGCTTGATGACTATTATCATCTAATTCGAAGTGATTGAGGATGATATGATGGTTCTCATGATCTAAATTGGGAACAGTGTATTCGATTTCTACCAAAGGACTCTGTGCCTCCATTTTTCGTATTAGTGATTTTGTCATTTCCAATATTTGCACCATCAGTTGTTTTATTTCCACCACATCCATAGTGTAGGTTGACGTGGTTGTCTTGCACGAAACTGTCTCATGCTGATTATGAAAGAGATTGGTTGGATCTTTGGATATTTCTAACCGGTTTGATTGTCACTGGACTTCTAGCTTGAGGCGCAATGACTTATATTCCTCTGATTTCGTACAAAATTTATATGAATCTTCGTCCTCTCTACACCTTCGATCCTGACTTCGTTGGTTCGTTAAGGCTCCGTTCAACCATCATGATCTTTGATTGTTTCTATGTTACTCATACAAATCTCGGTATACCTTATTATCTATGAATTAAGTCCAATTCTTGCTGGGTTAGATATTCGAGAATGTCATATTCTCCATCCTAACTCTATTGGTTTATCGAAACTCCATTCATCCAACTTGCTGCTTCATTAATGTGCACATAAACATTATATTGAGAATACATTTCCAACTCTTGTTGACTGTTACAATTTGGTTTAGGGTGATTGACAACACTATAATGGTCTTCACAATCAGGGTTAGGAACATCATGCACGACCTCTTCCAATGGAGTCATCGCTTCGTTTCTTTTTTGGAGCATATCTATCATGAACAATCTTTAGTTCTCCATAATTTCCTCTTGATCATATACTCCCTCTGAATATACTCCGTCATCATATTGCGCAAACATCTCGCGTTCTTTGTCCCAACTATTATCATCATCAATTACATCCATGATCAAATTATATAGTCGACAAGGTATCTAAAAATATTTAAACAAATAAAAATAATGAAAATAAAAACAATTAAAATTAACACACTATCAAACTTGTTTATCTTTCAACTAGTGTTATTTTACAAAACAATTACATTAATAACAATTTTTACGATCACAATCCCCGGCAACGATGCCAACAACTTGACTGTCTCTAAACAAGTGAATGTTTAGAGTAACAACCGTGCAAATAAAATATATAAAATTAAATGTGGTATTTGCAAGTGAACATGCCAAATTGTAATATAGTTTTGTATTACGACGAAATACTGGTAAGTATTCTGATAATCGTACCCAAGGGATTGCGGATTGGAGAAATTTATTATTAAATTAATTTTAGAAAATAATTACTAATCTAACTGAGTCACAAATCAGTAGTGATGATGTGAAATTAATATATTAACTAAACTAATTATTAATTAACCTAAAATAGCCAAATGAAATTTCCTATTCCTAGTGTTGACGATGCAAGTTCCCTTCCTATGATCGACTAAATCCCTAATTATTAATCAAGTCACTAATTACCCTCGATTGAGTTACTTATCACCTTTAGCTAATAATACCCTCTCAGTCTGATCTTCACTAAGTGTAACACCCTAAACCTGGCCTAGACGTTATGGTCGAATCCGTGAGTGTTGCGAAGAAAGGTTTTGAAACTGTTTTTATTTCGACAAAAACCTTATAAAGTTACTTGTTATAAAATGTCCAAAGTTTACAAAACATATTCATTTACTTGTTTATTACTGAAATCATTGTGAGTTTATTCATTCATTAAAACATGATTTACAGCAGAAATCTTAAAAGTCATTATATTTTAAAAACCTAGCTCGTGTTTCAAGAAAAACCTTTGTCTTCGTAAAATCACCGTTTTCATAAATCATTTCAACAACAATACAGGATAGAATACAATCAAAACCAGAACCAAAAGTTAAAACAATATAATCCAAAGAGTCCTAAAAATAACAAACTCTCAAATCAATCCAGAATTTTAAATATACCGAAAACTCAAAGGAAATTTTATCTGGTGGTCACTGCTGAGCCTCCATCACACCGACCCACCTATGTCTGAGGGTTACCTATATAGAACAAACAAATAAAAGTAAGTTTTCATAAAATCAGTGTGTAACCCAACAGAGATAGACATGCAAATGTACACAGTATTCTTATATGGAAAATCAATACACATATGGACCTAAGTCCTTAGCAAATATAGATATCAGAATCAGATAATCCAGAAAGATACACAGAATCCCACCCCCATCCTCTACACACCATCTCCGTCCATCCCATCACACCATGTGGGGTTAAAAACACCCACCCATCCCTACACATTGTATAGTGTCGATGCAACACATAATAGATAATATGCAGTCAAGCTGCTAGAATATGAGCCAAAGGTCGCCATACAAATCACTTCCTTCACATATACAAATCCCACCCCAAACAAAGATACAGAATACAGATACATAAATAATAGTTTTAACATGCTTAACATGCTCGTATACAGATAACATACACTTAAACAGTATAGTCAGACATACATATATGTTACCTACTTAGATCAAACTATCAGAATATCAGATCACATGACAAAAGGTATGATTAACCGTTACCGACCCTACGGCCGGCCCATAGTCGATCTGAATGACCCGTGCCACCTTAGCAAAAATTTTAGAATCCTGGGCCCACACGCCCAATTTGGCCTAGCCCGTGTGGCCCATTAGGCCACGATCTTGCTATCACATGGCCATTTCTCACACACACCCATGTGGCGTCGACAGTTCCCTTTTTCAACTTTCATTGAACTTTATTTTCTCGTGTTTTAGGTACACACCTAGTATGGTTTTGACGCAAATACTCCCACGAGACAACCAAAACCTAAAATTCAATTAAGAAAACTCGCCAATACCTGAAATGATTTATAGAACTCAAAATCCCGAATCCACCGAACTGCTCACCTTTGATGAACAACGCTTCTCAAATCTAATCCGCCAAACAATTGAATGTTTCCAACCCCTCTCCTCAACAAACAACTAAATCCAAGCATTCAAACTCAACATTCATGAAAATTGCAAACTAACTCCCATAATAAAAAATCCCTAACACGTAACGTAAAGGGTAAAAAGCTACTTATAAAATACTTTACTGCAGAACAAATAATTACAAGCACCTAAATGATTAAAAAAATCGAAGAACTCACCATACCACCATTTGACCAAACAAATGGGAGAGAAGGAAAAAGGAAAAAAAAAACACAATATAGAAGATAGGAAAAATGAAAATGAATTTGGGGGAGGGAAAAATTTTGGAAAAAGAAAATAAAAATAAAAACTAACTAATTAACTAATATTATTTTAGTAGCATATCCCTAAAATCTCTCTAACTCCCCACTACCCCACTAACCAAATCCAACCATCTTAAAATTTCAGCTCTACCAAAACTCTATCAAACAATCGAGACAAAAATTAACATCTATACACACACGAGGATTCAAACACAATACCTCCAGCAAGCTAACTCCTTACCATTCAAACCAGAAAGCTCATTCTGATATGGGTTTACAAAGAATATTACATAAACCTACCCAGTAGGGATAAGCCTAGGATAAAAAATAACATAATTTTCCAAAATTGGGGCTTGAACCCAAGACCTTAAACACAAAATCAGAACACTTAGTGACTAAAGCATATGCTCGTTATGTTAGAATTTATAGAAATAAGATTAATTTATTTATGGTGTTACAACTTTACCCCCTAAAAGAAATTTTGGCCTCAAAATTTACCTAATCCGAACATATGAGGATACTGCTGATGCATCGAGTTCTCAGGTTCCCACGTGGCTTTCTTAGTGAAATGATTCCACTACGACACCTTTACCAACGGTATGGACTTCCTCTGTAACGCCCTAAATTTTCCCTTAATTCTAACTTCTATGAATTTGCAGCATGAAAAATGTCTGTATATGTTCTCACATTAATTTGACACAAATATCTATCAGCTTTAGTGGTTATGTGCCCTGGGTGTGTTGGGGAGATCCCAAATTCAAGTCAAGACTTGGGCTAAAATTCTGATTTTATTTGAAAAAGGCCTTGTCCTTGGCTACGAGGCTTATAATTATTTATTTGTGAAAGCTTACCAGAATGGGTCTGCTGATCTAGTAGTTTAGAAGAGTGTTAGAGTACGGGAGGTCTTGTGTTTAAGTCGTTACTTGGGCACTATTTTTGCTGCTAAGCTGTGTGCGAGTTTCAATTGGTTTGAAATACTATTAGTGGGGAGTTTAGTGGAGAGAATTAAGGGTTGTGGGGGTTATCAAATTTTTCTGAGTAGTTTTTCGAAGAATCCTCTTTTGCAACTTTCTCCTATTTTCTTTTCCTAGTCTCTCTTTCTTTTGGATAATTTTTTGCATTCTTCTTACTACCAAAATTCCATTCTGTTTTCCCCATCCATTATTTTGCTCCTTGCTTGGCTTCAATTCTGTCTCCCAACTCGTTCTCACACACAACTCTTGTTTTCAGTTGGCTTGGTAAGTTATGCTTTTGGCTAAACTTTAACGATTTCTGAATATCTGTTAAGAGGGGTTTTTCGTTGTTGGTAGGAGATATTCAAAGGGCTGATCATCGTTCTTGAATAGATTAAGCGTGTAGAGTATAATGTCATTCGTTGAAGGTTAGGTTGTCATTGGTTTCAGGATTTATTGGTTCATAATAGTTCGATGTAGATCTCTAAAATTGGATTTCAGAATGTCGATTTTAGGTTTGCAATGGCTCTAGGGTGCTTAGGCATCAGAAACGAACCAGGTGGGTACTCCGATTGCACAAAAATCAAAATTTGACGAAAGCTAAAAAGCCTACTGTCGACATCAGACGGGCGTGTAGACTGCCCGTGTAAAGCCCGTGTGGCGAGACACGGCCGTGTGAGCGACAAACCAGGCCGTGCACCCACAAGACAGGTATAACAGACGGGGTTGTATAAGGCCGATGAGGCTGTGTCGAGGCACGGGCTCAGCTAATTGGGTTATCTGGGCCAGACGACCATGTGGACCTACACGAGTACACCACACGGGCATGTAGGATTTTAGGCTAGGTCATGTGATCCACACGGCCAAGGCCAATTTGAGCCGTATGGGCCACACGGACGTGTGGGCCCAGACGGGTAGGCCACATGGGCGTGTGAGCCCATTCTTCTAATTTAAATTGTAACGGTTGCACGGATCGCCCAAGTCGACTGTGACATGATGTAGGGTCAATAAGGATCTTTTAGACCCCTATTTCTCTTATCTGATATTGCGATGTATGTACTTAGCATGTATGACTACTCTGTTCTAAATACGAATGTATGATCTGCTTATCTACATTATAGCATGTCATTTATGTATGATTGCATTGCATTGGGTGGGTTTATTGATGAAGTGAAGGAAGTATCTGAAAGGCTTCTAAGCCTATTTTCTGGCAACTATGCTGCATATATCTGACATGTGCCGATTCACGGTACCTTATGGTGTGTAGGGTTAGATTGGTTGATTTTTTTCCCTATACTTGGTGTGCAGGGCTGGGTGGGTCGATTTTATCCCCATATGGTATGTAGGGTTAGACGGAGTTGGTAGGAAAGGTTGGTGGGCATGTTTCTAATCTGATATGCATGCGATGTTTATGATGGGCTGAGGCCCTAAGACTGTATCTAATTTTGTTTCTAAGTGGGCTAAGGCCCACACCGTTTCTGTAAACGGCTCGGGCCCGAAATATGACTATATTTTGTTATCTGACTATATGCATGCTGAATAGTGGGGATGTACACACTGAGTTGCAAAAACTCACCGATTTATTTGTTTTGTCTATCAGGTAATCCCCAGCAGTAGTTGGATTTGTGCAGCAGAGGACTCGACGGTGACCACTGTCGTACACTTTGGACTTTACGGTTTTAATTGCTTAACCTGTTACTTTAGGGTATTTTATGTAATTTCTGGACTTTGGGACTGTTTTGATTTTAATTTGGGTTTTTAAGTTGTTATTTATGGACTTATTAATTACATCGCCATAAAACATCGTTTTCCAAATTAAAGCTCAAGTTTTTCATAAATAAGACGGCTCCAAAAAATATTTGGTTTTATAGCTTCCACGAAAAAGAAATATTTTCAAGCAAAAAAATAATTGCATATTTTTCGATTAAGAAAAAGATAATAATCTGAACAAGATTTTATATTCAAATGGTTTTTCAAAAACACTATCATGTGACATCTCCAGATTCGGCCATAACGTCTGGGCTAGGTTTAGGGTATTACATTTAGTGGTATCAGAGTCAAGTTGCAAAACTCAGCTGTGGTTTGGGGTTTTAAATTTGGTTTTGAGAAATGACTTGTAAATGATTTGAATCATGTTTTGGAATAAGTAAGTGGTACACCGAGTCTCTAGCACTGATCCAGTAAGTTTTCTGAAAATCTGTTAGAAATGTCTAAAAGCATGCTTAAATATTCAGAAATTCTATTTGATCTATCTAAAATTATATTCTGAGACTGTCATAGGTAGTAATTACATTGAAAACACTCTAGATAGTGTAGACTAAAAACTTTAGTGAGACTATCTCTCGTGATAATAGACTTTAAACCTCTGATATTATACTGCATAAAATATCTGTTAATAATTATTGGAATTGTAATCTAATTTGCATAAAACTGTTAATACAGATTAATTCGATATTTATGATGAGCGCACGTGGTACTCGTGGACGAGGTACTAGAGGCTGAGGAAGAAGCCGTAAAGGGGCTCGAGCTGAGTCCTTCGCATCAGATACGATTCTGAATCTGGACAGTAGCGAGACGTCAGTGTCACCTGTTACTGAGACTGGTCAGGGTCTTATGATCGAGTGGCTGGGGACGACGCATATCCCAAGCCATGTTACGGATATTGGAGAGAGTCGCTGGGCCTAACACTGGTTCTGAGGGCCATAGGTCGGTTATGGAACTACTCCGGTCTAATAGGGCATAGCTATTCAGGGGAATTACTAGAGTTGCCCCTAACGTGGCTGAGTACTGGATGGAGGACATGGAGAGAATAATGGATAACTTGGATTTCATTGATGAGTAGAAGCTTAAGGGGGCTGTATCACTGCTTCGCAACGAGGCATATCAGTGGTGGCTCACGGTTAAGGAGGGCACTCAGCCTGATCGTCTGTCATGGGAGTTGTTTAAGATGGCTTTCCAGAGTAAGTATGTGAGAGCCAACTATACTGATGCTAGGAGACGTGAGTTTTTTAATCGCACACAAGGAGACCGTACAGTGGCCGAGTATGAGGTCGAATTTTTAAGATTGAGCCGTTATGCAAGGGGCAAAGTGGCGACATAATATGAGCGCTGTGTTCTATGTGAGGATGGTCTCCGAGACAATCTGGGGTAGAGGTGTGCATGGGTCAGGCGGCCCAGCCCGGCCTGAAAGCCCACCCAAAATGTGGGAGGGTTTGGGTAAAAATATAGTCCCAAAAAATAGGCTTGGACAAAAAATAAGGCCCGTTTAAAAAATTGGCCGGACCTCGGTAAGGTATTTTTGGCCCGGGCCCGGCCCGGCCTGAATTCACTAAAAGACAAAATATCTATTTTTTTTGTTTTTAAATGTTATTTTCTTGTTATTTTCTCCCCATTTTGCTACCATATTACTATTATGTTGCTACTATTTTGTTGTTATTATTTGGATATTGTACAAAACTTATTTTATTATTATTTTTGTTATTATTTTAAAGGCATTTGTTAATTTTGTTATTATTTTAGAGGTATTTGCTGGTCAAGTTGCATCTATCTTAATGTTATTTAAGTCTACATATTTATTTAAAATTTATTTTCAATTTGTTAGAAAATATTTATTTGATTTTTTTAGTATTTTTGATGTATTATATATATTTAAAAATTATAAAAAATAATATAAAAAATTAATATGGGTGGGCTGGGCTGGGCCCGGGTTTTAACATTTTTATATAGGTCAGGCTTGGGTAAAATTTTAGGCCCGACCCATGCACACCTCTAGTCTGGGAGTTCTGATATCTCCACAAAGGGAGTGGGATTTCTCTGCACTAGTAGAAAATGCGAAGATCGCCGAAGAGATAAAGCGCTCAGGGCTCTAAAACCGGGAAAAAGGGAAGGCTAAGAGGGATCTAGAGCCTTCAAATATTAGGATAAGGCCTAAGTAAAAGCCAGGACTAATGGGCCCGTGAGAGTTGGGCCTACTGTTGCACCTAGTGGGGTGACGATTTGTCAGCACTGTAATAGACGCCATCCGGGTGAGTGTTGGAGGGCTACTAGAGCTTGTTTGAGATGTGGGTCTACTGAGCATCATGTTAAGGACTGTCCATTAGGGAGTAATTAGATGCAAGCTCCGACTACTGAGATTGCATAGCCGCCGAGGGTAGTTCAGTAGCCACCTCGGTGCCGAGGATAGGCCAGGGCTGGTAATGGCATAGGCTGAGGATAGAGAGCACTGGGCAGAGGTGCTGGACTGACTGAGGCAATGCGAATTGCACTGGTTTATGCTGCATGTCACCGTGAGGATGAAGATACTCCGGATGTCATCATGGGTATGTTTTTAATTTTTAATGTACCTTATTTTGCACTAATAGACATAGGCTCTACTCACTCTTACGTAGCTAGTACTGTGACTGAGACCTTAGGAATTTCATTTGAGAGCACGTCTAGTGAGATAACAGTGGTGAGTCTGTTGGGTAGTCTATTAGAGTTAGTAAATTATTTAGAGATGTACTGTTAGAGGTCCAAGGGACTGTATTCTTGGCAAATTTGACGGAGCTTCTGTTTGGGGAGCACCTGTTCTATTTCAAAAGAAGAAGGACGGTACAATGAGGATGTGCATCGATTACCGTCAGTTGAATAAGTTGATGATCAAGAATAAATACCCACTTTCGAGGATAGATGACTTGTTCAACTAGTTTAGAGTGGCTTCTGTGTTCTCCAAGATTGATCTACAATCAGGATATCATTAGTTGAGAGTAAAGGAGGCCAATGTGCATAAGACATCATTTAGGAGTCATTATGGACATTACGAGTTCCTTGTTATGCCCTTTGGGTTAACTAATGCATCAGTGACATTTATGGATTTGATGAACAGTGTGTTCTAGCCTTACTTAGATCAGTTTGTGGTGATGTTTATCAACAACATTCTCGTGTATTCTAAGACGGAGGATGAGCATGATGAGCATCTCAGGGTTGTTCTATAGACTCTGCACGAGAAATAGTTGTATCCAAAATTCTCTAAGTGTGAGTTTTGGCTTCGAAAGGTTACCTTCTTGGGACATGTGGTGCCTGCTGAGGGGATTTGCATGGATCCTCGTAAGATTGAGGGTGTGTTAGATTGGACACAGCCGAAGAGTGTGTCTAAGATTCGTAGTTTTCTAGGGCTAGCAAGATATTACCGACAATTCGTGGAAGGGTTCTCTTTAATCGCAGCTCCGTTCACTAAGCTGCTGCAGAAGGGAGTTCCTTTCGTTTCGATTGATGCACAGCAGGAGAGCTTTGAGAAGCTCAAGACAGTTTTGACTCAAGCTCCTATCCTGATACAACCTGAACCTGGTAAGGACTTCGTAGTATACAGTGATGCGTCGCATATGGGTTTGGGTTGTGTTCTGATGCAAGATGGGAAATTGGTTGCTTATGCGTCATGATAGCTTAAGACCCGTGAGGCTAATTATTTGATACATGATTCAGAGTTGGCAGCAATAGTCTTTACTCTTAAGATCTCGAGGCATTATCTGTACGGTGAGAAGTGTACTATTTACACGGATCACAAGAGCCTCAAGTATCTCCTCACTCAGAAGGAGTTAAACCTTAGGCAGCAACGATGGGTTGAACTGCTTAAGGACTAAGACTGCAGTATTGAGTATCATCCTCGGAAGGCCAATGTGGTGGCCGATGCATTAAACCATAGGGCTATGACCAATCTGAGAGCAATGTTTGCTCGACTGAGTCTATTCTACGATGGGAGTCTTTTGGCTGAGCTGCAAGGGAAACCGATATGGATTGATCAGATCAGGGATAAATAGTTAAAGGATAATTCTTTTGAGTTACATTTCTGTCAGGTTGAGAGTGGCACCACTATTGATTTCAGGGTTAACAATAATGGAGTATCGTGTTTCTGCACTTAGATTTGTGTACCGAATGATGAGGACTTGAGACAGTCGATTCTGAGGGAAGCGTATAGTAGCCCTTATACTATGCATCCTGGTAGGAACAAGATGTATAGAGATCTCTGAGAGTTATATTGGTGGCCAGGGTTGAAACGTGAGGCTACCAACCTTGTTGCTCGTTGTTTGACTTGTCAGCAGGTTAAAGCTGAGCATCAGTTACCTTCGGGTTTGCTGTAGACGGTTAAGATGCCATTGCAGAAATGAGAGTGAGTAATGATGGACTTCGTTAGTGGGTTGCCTCTAACATCCACTAAGAAGGATTTTATTTGGGTCATCGTGGATCGATTAACCAAGTCTGCGCATTTCATTCCGGCCAGGACGGACTTCTCGCTACAAAAGTTGGCTAAACTCTACATCTCTGAGATAGTGAGGTTAAATGGGGCACCTGTTTCGTTCATCTCTGATAGGGATCCTCATTTCACGTCACGGTTCTGGTAGAAGCTTCATGGAGCTCTGGGTTCGAGATTAGACTTTAGCACTGCTTTCCATCCTCAGACAGATAGTCAGTCAGAGAAGGTGATTCAGATAATAAAGGATATGTTGAGGAGTTGTGTGATAGATTTTTGAGGTAGTTAGAAGGAGTACTTGCCTTTAGCAGAGTTCGCCTACAATAATAGCAATCAGTCCAGTATACAAATGGCACCTTATGAGGCACTATATGGTCGTAAGTGTCACAATCCCTTATGTTGGACTGAGTTGGGTGAGCGACATGTTCTGGGCCCAGAGTTGGTATCAAAGACTGAGGACAATGTCTGATTGATTCGAGAGCGATTGAAAGTGGCTTCAGATAGGCAAAAGTCCTATGCTTATTTGAAGAAGAAGGACATTTAGTAGTCTGTGGGGGACTTGGTTTTCCTTAAAGTTTCAGCATGGAAGAAGGTTCGGAGGTTCGATCGCAAGGGTAAGCTGAACCTTTGGTTTATTGGGTCGTATTGAATTCTGAGACCACTGGGGACAATCGCATATCAGTTGGAACTACCTCTAAAGTTAGATCGTATACATGATGTGTTCCATGTCTCAATATTGAGATGTTACCGCTCTAATCCCACGCATATTGTACCTATGGAGGAGATTGAGATTAGACTAGATCTAACATTCGAGGAGGAGCAGGTTCAGATTCTGGATCGCGATGTTAATGTTCTACGAAGGAAGTCTATCCCTTTAGTGAAGGTGCTGTGGCGAAATCATATCACTGAGAAGGCGACTTGGGAGCCAGAGGATTCGATACGGCAGCAGTATTCCCATCTCTTCTGATCAGGTAAAATTTCAAGGAATGTCTATATATGTTTTCACATTAATTTGCCACAAATATATGTTAGCTTTGATGGCTATGTGCCCTGGGTGTGTTAGGGAGATCCCAAGTTCAAGTCAAGACTTGGGCTAAAATTTTGGTTTTATTTGAATCAGACCTTATCCTTGGGTATGAGGCTTATAAGTATTTATTTGTGAAAACTTATTAGAATGGTCCTGTTACTCTAGTGGTTAAGAGAAGTGTTGAAGTAAGGGAGGTCTTCTGTTCGAGTCGTTACTTGGGCACTATTTTTACTACTAAGCCGTGTGAGAGTTTGAGTTGGTTTGAAATACTGTTAATGGGGTGTTTAGTGGAGAGAATTAAGGGTTGTGAGGGTTATCAAATTTTTCCATGTAGTTTTCTGAAGAATCCTCTTTTGCAAATTTCTCCCATTTTCTTTTCCTAGTCTCTCTTTCTTTCAGACAGTTTTTTGCATTCTTCTTACTGCCAAAATTTCACTCTGTTTTCCCTATCCGTTCTTTCGTTCTTTTCTTGGCTTCAATTTTGTCTCCCAACTCGTTCTTGCGCACAACTCGTATTTTTCGTTGGCTTGGTAAGTTTTGCTTTTGGCTAAACTCTAATGATTTCTGAATATCAGTTAAGAGGGGTATTCCATTGTTGGTAGGAGCTATTCGAAGGGCTGGTCATCATTCTTGAATGGATTAACCGCATAGAGTATGCTGTCGTTTGTTGAAGGTCAAGTTGTCATTTGTTTTGGGATTTATCGGTTCATAATAGTTCAATGTAGATTACTGAAATTAGATTTTGGATTGTTAATTTTAGGTTTGGAAGGGCTCTGGAGTGCTTAGGCATCGGAAAAGAACCAAGTGTGTACATTGATTGCATAGAAATTAAAATTTGGTGAAAGCCAAAAAGCCTACTGTCGACGTCACACGGGCATGTGGACTGCCTGTCTGAAGGCCGTATGGCGAGACACGCCCATGTGAGCGATGAACCAGGCCGTGCGCGCATGATGCAGGCGCTACAGATGCGGCTGTGTGAGGCCAACGAGGCCGTGTGCAAGGCACAGGCTCTGCCACTTGGGCCATGTGGGCCACACAGGCGGTAGGCCCACACGAACGTGAGAGATTTTGGGCCGAGTCCAATTTGGGCCGTGTGGGCCACACGGGTGTGTGGGCCCACACAGGTTGGCCACATTGGCGTGTGAACCCATTTTTCTGATTTAAACTATAAGGTTGCACGGGTCACCCAAGTCGACTGTGACTTGATGTAAGGTCGGCAAAGATATTTTAGACCTTTATTTCTCTAATTTGATATATATCTTACATGTCCCGATTCATGGTACCTTATGGTATGTAGGGTTGGATGGGTTGATTTTATCCCCATACTTGGTGTGTAGGGCTGGGTGGGTCGAAATTATTCCCACATCTTGTGTAGGGTTAGACGGAGTTGGTGTGCAGGGTTGGTGGGCATGTTTCTAATCTGATATGCATGTGATGTTTATGGTGGGCTAAGGCCCTAAGACTGTATCTGGTTCTGTTTCTGAGTGGGCTAAGGCCCACACCATTTCTATAAAGGGCTCAGGCCTGAAATATGACTATATTCTGTTATCTGAATATATGTATGCTAAACTATGGGGATATACACACTGAGTTGCAAAAACTCACCCCTTTATTTGTTTTGTCTGTCAAGTAATCTTAAGCAGTAGTTGGATTGGTACAGCAGAGGACTCAACGTTGACCACTGCCGTACACTTCGGACTTTACGGTTTTAATTGCTTAAGCTGTTAATTTGGGGTATTTTATGTAACTTCTAGACTTTGGGACTGTTTTGATTTTAATTTGGGTTTTTAAGTTGTTATTTATGGATTTATTAACTGCATTGCGACAAAACATTGTTTTCCAAATTAAAGCTAAGGTTTTTCGTAAATAAGATGGCTCCAAAAGTTATATGGTTTTATAGCTTACAAAAAAAAAAATATTTTCAAGCAAAACAACGATTGCATATTTTCCGATTAAGAAAAAGATAATAATCTGAATGAGATTTTCAATTCTAATGGTTTTTCAAAAACACTCACATGTGACATCTCCAGATACGGCCATAACATCTGGACTGGGTTTGGGGTGTTACATCCTCCTAAGAACCTTAATATCTCGATCCAAAACTTGAACCGACTCTACATCAAATGTCAAGTCTGGTCTAACTTCACTTTCTTTAATAGAGATGACGTGAGATAGATCAGACCAATACTGCCTTAACAACGATACATGAACCTAGGCCATAACATCATGGATATGGTCTAACTCCAAAGGTAGCTCTAACTGATAAGCAACCGGTCACATACGCTTCAGAATCCAATACGGCCCAATGAACCTGGGCCTCAACTTGCCCTTACAACCGAACTATAGAACCTTCTTCCACAAAGATACCTTAAAGAAAACGAAGTCACCCATAGTGTACTCAATATCCCTCTTTTTTAGATCAGCATAGTACTTCTGTCTATCAAAAGCTGCCTTCAGATGATCCTGAATCAGTCTAACCTTATCTTCAGTCTGAGGAACCAACTCAGGACCCAAAATCTATAGCTCACGCAACTTAGTCCAACATAGCGGAGTACAACACTTACGACCATACAGAGCCTCGAAGGTGCCATCTGAATGCTAGATTGGACACTATTATTGTAGGCGAACTCAGCTAATGGCAGAAAATCCTCCCAACTATCTCGGAAATCAATCACAAAGCTCCGAAGCATATCCTCTAGTATCTGAATCACCCTCTCATATTGACCATCAGTCTAAGGATGGAACACAATACCAAAGTCCAATCTCAAACCCAGAGATTCGTGAAGTTTCTTTCAAAACCAAGAAGTGAACCGAGGATCCTTATCAGAGATTATTGAAATTGGTATCCCATATAGTCTTACAATCTTAAAAATGTAGAGCTTCGCTAGCTCTTGAAGAGAGTAGTTCGTTCGAACTGGAATAAAATGGGTGGACTTGGTCAATCGATCAACGATGACCCAAACAGAATCCTTTTTAGTGGGTGTTAAAGGCAACCCATTAACGAAGTCCATCGTCACATGTTCCTATTTCCATAATGGAGTCTTAATGGGTTGGAGCAAACCTGAAGGCAATTGGTGCTCAGCCTTAACTTACTAGCACGTCAAACAACGAGAAACGAAATCAATTACCTCATATTTCAAACTCGAAAACAATTCAGTTTACGTTGATCTCGATACATCTTATTACCACCGAGATGCATAGCATAAGGGCTACAATACGCTTCCTTCAAAGTCGAATGTCTCAGATCGAAATCGTTTAGTACCTAAACTCGTCCTCAGAAACACAGAACTCTATCCTTATTCTATCCAAAATCAGATGTGCTGCCACTCTCAACCTAACGAAACCATAAACTCAAAGACTCATCCCCTAACTACTTTTCTCGAATCTATCCAATCCAAGTCAGCTTAACTTGCAACTCTGCTAACAAACTCCCATCATCAAACAATCTGAGACGAGCGAACATAGCCCCGAAATCAGTCATCACTCTACGACTGAGACCATCTACCAACACATTTTCCTTAAGGGGATTACACACTATCGTGTAGTCATAATCCTTGACCACCTCAATCCATTCATGCTACCTAATATTCATCACCTTTTGAGTAAGGAGGTACTTGAGGCTCTTGTGATCGGTGTAGATGATACACCTCACACCATACAGATAGTGCCTCCAGATCTTTAATGCAAACACCACAGTAGCTAATTCGATATCATGCGTCGGATAATTCCCCTCGTGCGACTTAAGCTGTTGCGATGCATAAGACACAACCTTACCATCTTTCATAAATACGCATCCCAAACTAACGTGCGACGCATCACTATACACAACAAACTCCTTACCAAATTCAGGCAATATCATAATAGAAGCCTAAGTCAGAACAGACTTGAGCTTCTCCAAGGTCGATTGTTGCGTATCAGTACAAACGAAAGGAACATTCTTGCGTTAAAGCTTAGTCAGAGGAGCTGCAATCAGTAAGAACCCCTCAACAAACCTCTAATAGTAACCCTCAAAACACAAAAAAAAAAAAATGCAGATCTCAAAATGCTCTTAGGCTATAACATCCCAAAAAATTAGGGGTTAGTAGAATTGGGTTTTTGAATCAAGAAAGAGTGATCATGCATTAATTTTTTAAATTATCTATGCATTTTTAGGGAATAAATGAGGTATTGATTTGTTGGTTAAGTGTTAGTCTAATGTTTCTTGAAACTCAAGTTCAAATCCCTTCTCTCGCATCATTTTTATTATTTTGCAAATTTTACCTTAAACCTTAATATGTGACATGCCTTGTTTTTCAAAATAAATATTTCAAATTATATTAGGAATGAGTTATTGGTTTCATGGTTAAACATTAGTGAATTTATCCTTGAGGTCCTAACTTCTATTCCCTTCCTATGCAAATAATTTAACTTTTTGACAAAAACCCCTTGTTTTAATGTGTGGGTCATCCAAGCCTAGTTAACCTAGGTATAAATATTAATTTCTTACTAATAATCAGCATTTAATCCTCCTCCTCATTGTCCTCAACATTCCTCTCCTCCTCTCCTCCTCTTTGATTTTAAGTTTTTTTTTTCCTTTCCCCCATTGTTATCGTCGCGTACACCTAGTTTTACCATATCTTTTGTTTCTTTTTCTTTTTGCCACAAGATTTGTTAACATATTCTCCACCATATTGCTGTCAATTTTCCTCATTAAAACCAGCCCCAAATATAAAATCTTGAACTCCAAGATTGATCCTACACATTGCCAAGAAAGTGCGGCTGTCGTTTCTCTCGACTAGCTTGGGTAAGGTCTCTTCTCTCTTCAATTTCTTACTTAATCTTGTTCACTAAAAATATAAATTTATAGATATGGAATTTGGGGGATCTTAAATGATTTAAAATTTATTTTCCCATAATTTAATGAGATCTCAAATCGTTTTAAAATTCAACCTCAATTTTGGCCACCATAGGTGGTGGTGCGTGCGCCTGTGTGCAAGAAAAGGGGTTGTTTTGTTTCTTGGTTCTTGCCTATATTTTTTCTAGCATTAATTTGAGTTCTTGAACCCTTGTAATAATATTTTAAACTATTTCAATTAGGGAAAAACATTCTTGATTGATTGGCCATTCAGATCCCACAAATCGTGAAGCGTAAGTGCTATTAATGGTAACTAGTTTGTTATTTCGACATAGTTGTTGGGTAAAGGTTATGAATTGATTAAATGAAGGCATTTAATCATTAATTAGCTACTGATTTTCCAGTATATTATTAAATTAGATGCTAACCCACAGGCTCTAAATCATTCGTAAAGGCGAAGAACGATTGAATGTATGGTTTGCATCGATACAATGTAAGGAATCTAACTAGTTTGGATTCATAAAATAGTTATAATTTCAATGATTTTTTTGAAATCATAAGTGGGTTTTTGGGGGCTGGTTTAATGGTAAATTGATTGAATTTATACTGAATTTTGGTTTAGGTTCGTTTAAGGAATTACTAAGGAAAATTGGAAGATTCGCTAGTGTGCTACGAGGAAGCAAAAAATAAGGTGTGGGTCCCAAACTCATAAAATTGTTTGAAAATGTTAAATATCATGTTATATATGATAAATTAGCTTGCTGATTGGATTGTTTTAATAGCCAAATTCTTGATTTTGTGAGTGGTCAAACCAAATATGTTTCGAGCATTAAAAGATTGACATGTTGGCAAAATTCCTAGTTTGATAGCATGGATGTTCGATTGAGTTTGTAATTACATATTTGAGTTATGAGATATGAGAATGTTTGACTGAATGATATAATGTGTTGAGATATTAAGCTTATGTATGATTTAAATGCATGAGATATTCTTTTTATTGTGTATTGAAAAGGGTGCTATTTTATGCACAATGGAAATCCAAAAAATATGTTAAATTGAACGGTATTGATTGATACTGACACAATGATAATTTGAAAAATTAGAACACTGTTTCCATTTACTAAAAGCATGTGATTATTGGGGACATGCTGAGCATGTCAAATTAATGTGAAAAGTATTGAGATATTGTTGTGTATGAGATTGTGTGACATATTGCATATGCATTGGGTTGGGATTTTGTGGTTGATGAAGGAGTTTCGAGGAGTACCGACGGCATATTAATTTCGCATTATTCATAGTCAGTGCACTACACCTGGAGTACCGAGGGGATTGGCAATTTTATCGCATATTATATGTTATTGGCAATTTTATCGTACTATTTAATATTTGACAAATTTTTTGCATTATTGATTATTCGATAGTTTTACCACATCAAGCTATGCTCATAATGTTTCAGAGTTTGGCAGACGGATTCTGGGGAACTCGTGGTGTGTAGCAGATGGTATGGGTAGGAACCTTTTTGCATTGCATCATGTGAACGACATATTCAAATGTTATTGATTTATGCTACGCATTGTATTTTGTTGTATATAATGGTATCGAAATTAATTATTGTTACTCGAATGAATGATCACCTCTGCTCATAAATCGTTTGACATCAATTTGATAATGGCTATGTAATGACATGAAATTCCTATGACAATTCCGTTTTCTTCTGTTAATCCTAATATGTTTCATTGTATTTGATTTTTTTTCCCGTTTAAATAATTATTTGACTCACACTGACCATTTCATAAGCTCACCCCCAATAATGTTTAACTTTTCAAGTCGACAACAAAATTAGGACCAGACTCGGCATTCGAAGAATCAACTTGGACCTCATATTATTATTTTTTAGTTAAGTATTATTAAGTCGTTATTGGTTTTGGCTTGTAGTTTTTAATTATTTTTAGTCTGTGCCTTGATAACTTTTCTTTTGGGATTTTTGCATGTATTGATTACTCAAGCATAATAACCGGATAATGCATGATATTGAGCTTAAGTAAAATTTGATATTGTTCCCTAGTTTCCACTACATTGCAAAGGAACTGTTTTTGTAAAACAAATCGATAAGGCAACTAATTTTCTAAAATGACTTGAAAAATGTTTTTCTGCATCATTAGTTTAACTTCGAGTTTTTTTTAAAGAACAGTGACAAGCAAACGGTTTTTCTAAAACAACAGTATTAATAATAAAATGAATCCTAAGCATACACGACCTAATGAATGAATGCTTTTAAGCTAACTCAAAGTACAACTACGGTTTTCTCTAAAATGAGTTTATTTAAAGTCTTAAAAAGTAATGTAAGTTACCTTAACCATTTTGGTGGCTAATGTAGCCTTCTCAATCTAGCCATAATGTCTAGGCCGGGTTTGGGAGGTTACAGAGGCTATTTCCAATCAAGCACAACCTCAATCTTACTAAGATCAACTTGAATCCCCGAAGCAGAAACAACCTGTCCTAGAAATGTTACTTCCTGTAACCAAAATTCATATTTGCTCAACTTAACGTAGAGCTCCTTCTCTCAGAGTATTTGAAGCACTACTCTAAGATGCACATCATACTCATACTCAGTTTTAGAGTACACTAGATTATCGTCGATAAAGACTATAACAAACTGATCCAGATACGGCTGAAAAACTTCGTTCATCAAATCCATGAATGCAGCTGGAGCATTCGTCAAACCAAAAGGCATAACTAGGAATTCGTATTGCCTATAACGAGTCCTCAAGGTTGTTTTATGAATATCAGCTTCCTTAACTCAAAGCTGATGATACCTAGAACGAAGATCTATTTTTGATAATACTGAAGCCCCTCGAAACTAATCAATCAGATCACCAATCCTCGAAAGTGGGTACTTATTCTTCACAGTCAACTTATTCAATTGCCGATAGTTAATGCACATCCTCATGGTACCATCCTTTTTCTTTACAAACAAAACTGGTGCCCCCCACAAAAACACACTAGGACGGATGAAACCACGATTTAGAAGCTCTTAAAGTTGAGCCTCAAGCTCTGTAAGCTCTTTAGGTGCCATACAGTATGGAGCGACGAACACTGGAGCAATACCCGGTAGAAACTCAATACCAAACTCAACTTCCTGATTTGGAGGTAAACTCGGTAACTTCTTAGGAAAAACATCTAAAAATTCTCTCACTATTTTCATATCCACAACAGAAGAGTCCCTAGAAACTGAAACACTAACATAAGCCAAATACGCCTTACACCTTTTCTGAACCAATTTCTCAGCCATTAGAGCAGAGATCACATTAGACAGGTAATCTCGAATCTCACCGATCACAACAATTTCCTTATCGTCTTCAGTTATCAAAACAAACTGAATGTATAACCTTCCTAAAACATCCAAAGTGACCGCCTTTGCACAAGATGAAAAGATCACTTTTGAAGGGACAAGCATGAAAGCGTGAGTCCTGTAGTGTGAAGAAACGATGAATACTCGTTGAGAAGGCTAAGCGCGGATTCTAAGCCTCATGAACCCTCTTTGGGGAATTTCGACAACCTTTGGCTAGATAAATTTAGTGGCTCATGGTTTTGTGGCGAAAAAGAAATAAACTTAATAAAAATGGAATTTTATTGACTAAATGAAAGAAACAAAGGTTAAGCTTTTTTGGAGAGGGAGTGTTACAGAAAAAGATGAGTTAAAATTTGTGTCACTTCATCCCCTATTTATAGTACCTAGAAAACTAGTCTATTCCTAATTAAATTCTAAAAGATAAATACAAATAAATAAAGGTAATTAAGGTAAAGTTAAAAACTAAAATAAAATCTAAATAATAATATTTAACAATTATCCTAATATAATGAAAATTTAAATAGAGTCTTGTGTTTATAAAATCTCTTCTTTGCACTTTTGCCCTCATGTCTTCCACATTTGCACTTTTGGCACTACCTCTTTTCCTATTCTGCAAGCTGGCCCATTTTATCTTTAAATTCACACTTTTTACCCCTAAATTTCCTTTTTCCTTCGATTTAGTCCTTACAAGATAAAAGACCATAAATAGCTCAAATTATTAGGATCATACTCAGAATAAATATGTAATTAATATATAAAAATATGTCATTCTAGAGTATTATCATCATGCAGTCCAAACTAACTCGGTGCTCTACTAACCAATCCATACCTAGAATTAAGTCAAACTCCCCAAACGGTAGCTCCATCAGATTTGCCAAAAACACTACCCCTTGTACTTCTAACATAACATTCCTATAAAGTCTATTTACCCGAACAGATTGTCCTAACGGACTCAGCATAAAGATCCCCAAGTAATCAACAAGTTTTTAAAAACTGAACTAGCTACATAGGAATGTGTGGATCTTATGCCTATCAAAGCAGTATTTGGAGCATCAAAAATAAAAAATGTACCAGTGATCACATCAAGGGCATCTCTATCCTCTCGGCATCGAGCAGCATAAACCAATGCAGGTTGCCTCGCCGTAGTTTTATTAGCACCTCTACCTGATGCTCTCTATCATCAGCCTATACCATTACCACCTATGGTTGGTCCACGGCCCCAGGCAGCTATTGAACTTCCCTCTACGGCTGAACAAAACCTAGACCTATAGCTTGCATCAGATCAGAATGATGTGGACACTCTCTAATTTCATACTCCAGCGACCCACATCATAGACAAGCCCCTAATCTCCTCCAACACTTGCCTGGATAATGCCTACCACAATCGTTGCACAGTTGAACCCCTCCTCCAACACTTGCCCAGATAACTCCTACCAAAATCGCTGCATGGCTAAACCCCATAGGAACAGCTGGAACTCCCACTCTAGAAGGCCCATCAGGTCTGGCCCGTTTCTAAGGCCTCTGAATAGAACTAGAGTGCTCTGAATCCCTCTTATTCTTACCTCTCTCTCGATTTCTATTCCAGTGCTCTACACGCTTAACCTTTTCGGTGATCTTCTACTTATCTACCAGAACAACAAACTCTCACTCCCTTTATAGAGTAATCAATACCTTTAGACTGTCCTTCAAGTCGTCCTCAAAGCAGGCACTTTTCAAATACTCGGATGCCACCATGCCTCAAGCGTAGCGGCTCCGTCTCAGAAATTCAGCCTCATACTCGGCCACAGTCCTATCGCCTTACGTGAGATTCATGAACTCACGCCTACGAGCATCTACATAGCTCGCGCCCACATACTTCCTCTAAAAAACAGTCTTAAAATAATCCTAATTTAGACAATCTGGTTGAGTACCCTCCTCAATCGATAACCACCACTAATATGCCTCATCGCGAAGCAAAGAAACTACACTGATATGCCTCATCGCGAAGTAAAGAAACCACAGTAGGGGCAATTCCATAGATGCCCTAAAACATCTCAGCTCCATTAGACTAAAGTTATTCAGTTACCGACCCATGGCCTCTAGATTCAAAATGAGGTCCAACAACCCACCCCAAAACTCTTAACTTGGCTTGGGATAATGCGTCGTCCCCAGTCGAGTGGCTTTGAGACCTAGTCTCAGTAGCAGCTGAAACTGATGTCTCACTCGTATCCAAATTTGGCATACTCCCCAATGAAGAAGACTAAGCTCGAGCCCCCTACGGCACTCACCGTGCCCACGAAATCCTCGACCACGTGTTCCTCGTACACTCATCGTAATTTGAATTTTATCTATATTTTAAAATTTTATGCATAAGTTTCAGTGTTTATTAACAGATGTTTTATGCTTGAGTTATTAGAACTTTAGAAATGTTTCAAAAGTTCAGTCTCTAACTAACTCAGTACAGTTTTAGAGAGTTCTAACTATAGTGTTTTCTAAGTCTAGAAGTACTTACAGGATTGGCACAGGAGACTCAATGTACCACATACTTACTTAAAAAGAAGCAAATTTTTGTTTGCAAACCAATCTTTTTTAAAACCCAATTTTCAAACCCTAAATTCGTAGCTTGAGTATTACAACCCGACTCTGATACTACTAAATGTAATACCCTAAACCTAGCCTAGACGTTATAGCTAAATAGAGGAGTGTTACAAAGAAAGGTTTTGAAACTGTTTTTGTTTCGACAAAAACCTTATGAAGTTACTTGTTATAAAATGTCCAAATTTCACAAAACATATTAGTTACTTGTTTATTATCGAAACCATCGTAAGCTTATTCATTCGCCAAAACATAATTTGCAGTGGAAATCTTAAAAGTCATTATATTTTAGAAACCTGGCTCGTGTTTCTAAAAAACCATTGTTTGTGTAAAATCGTTGTTTTCGTAAATTGTTTCAACAACAAGACAGGATGGAAAACAATCAAAACCAGAACAACAGTTAAAACTATACAGTCCAGAGAGCCCCAAAAATTACAAACTCTCAAATAAATCTAGAATTTTAAAAATCCCGAAAACACAAAGACAATTTTATCTAGTGGTCACCGCTGAGCCTCCGTCACACCGATCCCCCTATGTCCGAGGGTTACCTGTACAGAATGAACAAACAAAAGTGAGTTTTCATAAACTCAGTGCGTAACCTAACAGAGATAGTCATGCAATTGTACACAGTATTCTTATATGTAAAGAAGATACACAAATGGACCTAAGTCCTTAGCAGATACAGATATCAATATCAAATAATCCAAAGAGATATACAGAATCCTACCCCTATCCTCTACACACCATCATTGTCCATCCCATCACACCATGTTGAGTTAAAAACACCAATCAATGCCTACACACCATATAGTGTCGATGCGACACATAACAGATAATATGCAGTCAAGCTGCAAGAATATGGGCGAAAGGTTACCGTACAAATCACTTCCTCTACATATACAAATCTTGCCCCAAACACAGATACAAAATACAGATACAAAAATAATAGTTTTTAACAAGCTTAACATGTTCATATATAGATAACATACACACTTAAACAGTACAGTCAAACATACATATCTGTCGCCTACACAGCTCAGACTATCAAAATATCAGATCACATGAAAAATGGTGTGATTAACCCTACGGACCCTACGGTAGGCCCACAATCGATCGGAATGAACTGTGTGACCTTAGGGAAAATTTTAGAATCTTGGGCCCACATACTCGTAAGGCTTGCCCATGTGGGCCCACATAGCCTGGCCCAAAAAACACACGGCCATGTGGTCCACACGCCCATGTAGCCCACACAACCACACTCTTATCGTCACACGACCGTGCCTCGCACCCAGCCAGCCACACGGCCAGGCAAACGCCAGTAAGGCGTCAATAGTCCCTTTTTTGGCTTTTATCGAACCTTGTTTTCTCGTGTTTTATGTACACACCTAGTACTGTTTTGACACAAACATTCCCACGAGACAACCAGAACCTAAAATTCAATTAAGAACATTCGACAATATCTGAAATGATTTATAGAACTAAAAATCCCCAATCCACTGAAGTGCTCACCTTTAATGAACAACGCTTCTTAAATCTAATTCGCAGATGAATCGAACGTTTCCAGCCCCTTTCCTAAACAAACAACCAAATCCAAGCTTTCAAACTCAACATTCATGGAAATTGCACACTAACTCCCATAACAGAAAATCCCTAACACACAACATAAAGGGTAAAAAGCTACTTATAAAATACTCTAACTGGAGAATAGACAATTACAAGCACCCAAACGATTAAACAAAATTGAAGAACTCACCACGCAGCCATTTGACCAAACGAAAGGGAGAGAAGGAAAGAGAAAAAAAACACAATATGGAATATAGGAAAAATGAACATAAATTTAGGGAAGGGAAAATTTTTGGAAAATAATAAAGACAAAAATTAACTAATATTATTTTAGTAGCATATCCCACTAACCAAATCCAACCACCTCAAAATTCAAGCTCTACCAAAACTTTATCAGACAATTAAGACAAAAATTAACATCCATGCTCACATGAGGATTTGAACACAAAACCTCCAGCAAGCTAACTCCTTACCACTCAAACCAACTCATTCTGATATGGGTTTACAAATAATATTTCATAAGCCTACCCAACATGGATAAGGCAAGGATAAAAAATAACAGAATTTGCCAAAAGTGGGGCTTGAACCTAAAACCTCAAACACACAATCAAAACACTTAGCCATTAAAACAGATACTCAATAATGTCAAGATTTACAGAAACAATATTAATATATCCAGGGTCTTACACTAAGGATTACCATCTAAGTCAACCTTTCAGTCTCTTCCCGGGCATACAGATACCCTTTCGATCTCCCTACTTGGCACAAGTTATATGCGATAAGATACCCTCTCGGTCTAACTTGTCTAGATATTCTATCAAGCACGTCACTCCCTAACATACTAAGTAATCTTGAAAACACATGCAATTTTAGGTAAATAATTAATCAATTAATAAACCAAATCCATAACCAAAAACATGCAAGATAAAGAATACATATAATAATTTATCCCAATATTCATACAAAAATCATTTGATCAGGCTAATGAAATATAAATGATGAAATAAAAGAAAGAGATAAGAGAATGTTCATTGATAAATAATTGAAGTAGCGTTTCAAAACAATCTCCGCTTGTAAATGTCTTCACAATGGAATAGAAAAGTTTCAATTAAAGGAATATAATAATAAACTAAAATTAAAAACTAAAAAAAAATTGTATCTCCAAGTCGACTTCCCCTAATGAGGTTATAAGAATGTTTATACAGGCCAATATTAGGGTTTTGGGTGCCTAAAACATCCTTGATACTTTGAATGCAAGTAAGAAATAAAATCTAAGAAACTCATCCAAAAATACGTTTGCTGACGTTAGGATTGCATCATGATGTCATCTAGGTTGTGTTGTAACACCGATGCCTATTTTATTCCAATACTTTGTTTTTTGCTTTGATCATTGGGGTCGCGACACTGGATGCATGTGTTACGACATGGTTGTCGTCCTTTGTGTTTTGGTGTCTAAAATGACATCCTGCACACCCAAATAGCCAGTTAGTCATTCTCAAGGCCTAAGTTGGCATAACAAGTTATCGAAATACTAGAAAATGCGAAAAACTGCTTATTTTGCTAATAATTACATATAAGCTACTAAAACAGAAAATGGAACAAAATAACATAAAATGACTTGAAATCAAACTTATTAAATGCAAAAGATAGTCTAATTTGCCACAACGAATTATGGCAGATCATGTAGCTAAAGATTATTTGCACTTTTAGTCCATTTCCTTTGCTTGTAGTGACATTTTAACTTTTAGTGTAATGTATTTCAGGTCTTTTTAGTTTTAGTTATTAAAAACTTTACCTTTTTTATGTGTCTTATTCTTCATTTTACTATTGAATGCTCATATTTAATTTTATTTTAAGTTTTCTAGATTAAAAATCTAAACTGTCATATTTTTTTTAAGCTTTATGTTAATGGTTGTTGTCAAAACCATTTTTTATTTTGAAAAACGGGGTCGACTTTTTTTTAAATGAAAATGGGAGTCGCCACCAATCCCTTTTTGCTTAGGTGTGATCGAATCACCTTATAAAATGTTTTATTTCAAAAACATTGATTTTGGCCTATGAAATTCAAGAAACCGGGTTCGGGAGTCTATTACGTACGAGAAAGGATTAGCACCCTTGTACGCCAAAAATTGGTACCGAATTGATTAGTTATTGTCCTAATGTCGAAAATTCTAAAAGATTTTAAAACATGATTTCTTTAAAATTTTGAACAATTTGAGTTGGAACTTGAGATTCCTTTGTTCCGAAAGAATACAAACATCACATCCAGCATGTTAGGACATTATGTTTTAAACCCTCGTAACCAAAACCATCCCATGATTTACAAAATTCATTTAAAGGATATTTAGTTATTTAGTCAAACGGAAAATTGAAACCCAGCACGTTAGGGCACTATTTCCCGAATTTCTAAACACAAAACATTGCCTTATTTAAGAAAAAAACTTTTTGGATAAAAAGTGGCAATTAAATGAAATATATTTCTTTAAAACAATGATTTGAGTAAAATGTTACATTAATATATACCAAAGTACAATTCACTAAATAAATACAAAACATATTAATAATTAGCACTAACATAAACAATTAAGCAAAAGAATGACATGACGGAGCAGATAATACTAGCAATAATAATAATGTTAAGACAAATAAAATAATAGATTTTAATTTTAAGAATATAAATAATAAAATAAAAAAAGAGTAGATAATAGCAATTTAAAAAATCTATGAAAAACTAAGAAATAGATATAAAAATTTATTCAAAGATTAAATATAAAAATATAATAATACAAGGTAAAAACAAATGAGCATTATAACAATTTAAAAAAAAAAAACAAAGAAAATATAAAAAAATGAGATGGCCAAAACTAAAATGAATAATATGTACGTGGTAAAATAAGTAGTATATATATATTTTAAAATAAATAAATAAATAAAATATATAAAACTTTTACTATAAAGAAATATCTAATGAAAGATATATAATATAATAATCTAATATATATATATTTAAATAAATAAATAAAATATATAAAATTTTTACTATAAAGAAATATATAAAGGAAGACATATAATATAATAATCTAATATATATATACATAAAAAAAGATAATATACATATTTAAAATAGAAAAAATATGGAAGAAAATTTATGTTAAGGATAAAACAATTTACATATTATATAATATACAAATTTTAAAATAATATATAATAATATATAAATTTAAAATAATATGTAATATATAAATAAAAAAATAATATATAATATGACTAAAGCAATACCACGCATAAATAAACAAAGCATTGAAATAAATAAATAAATAATAAATTAAAAGTACTAAATCATAATGAAAAAAACAAAAAAAATATTAAAACTAAATTTAAATAAATTCTAAGGGTGAAATTTTAAAAAGGAATAAAACCAAACTAAGGACTCAATTGAAACACGTGCCACAAAGGAGGGACTCATTGGGCAAACATGCCCTATTCCCAAAACGGCACCGTTCCGATATTTATGTTCAAATGGCCTTGGGACTAAATCAAAATGAAAGCCAATCTTCAAGGTTGATTTTAAAAATAAAAGAAATACTTTAATTGGACGGAATCACAAAGAGTAAAATTGCGGAAGGACTTCAGAGGCAAATTTCCCCTTTTATAAAAACACGCGGATCCTCCCCGGGTATAGGGTCAACGCGCGGATCCTAGCCTTAAAACGACGTTGTTTTGGCCTTTAATAGCAACCCCCAAAACGGCGTCGTATAGAAGCTTTATAAATATAAAAAAAATTAAAAATCATTTGAATCTAACATTTGAAAAAAAAAGTTTTAAACTCTCTGAAAGGCTCTCGGAGCATTGGCCGATGCTCGGCCTTGCTCCGTCATCTAGCCGTTGCCTTCTGCCCTCATCCGCCACCACGTACGGTGGTCGGAATCCCCAAAAAGGGTTATTTCGACCCTTTAGGGCTTCCTAAGGCCAAATCCGAGGTTAAAAAGCCCTTCCTATAACCCAAAACAAAAAGAGAGAGGGAAATCCCCTTGGTTCCTCCCTCTGCTTCATCGAGAAAGGTAAGAAGATTGAAGTTTTTTCTTTTGCAATTTAATATGTATGTATATATTTGTTATATGTAAAAACTAATCTAAAGTATACCACTATTTCTTTGATTAAATCTCGGTGTTTGTATTAGAAAAATCGTAACCCTTTTACACTGTTCTTCTCAGTTTTTATAACCAAAATAAATCAAAGACTAATAAATACAAGATTTTATTTTGCCCTAATAAATACAAGATTAAATCCGTGCGCTGATTGCGGCGCGACCAAGGGACTTGTGTTGGGAGCTACGATGCCTAGGGTTTCAAAAACCTTAGGTTTCTGATTTGGTTTGGATATTGGGCCTTTTGGGCCCCATAGGTTTAGTTTATTTGGGTCTGTTGGGTTTGGGTGTAATGGGTTTAGGTTAGTATTGGGCTACGGGTGTAATTAGGTTTGAGGTGTAACTTAGTTTAGGTTAATATTGGGCTTGTAAATTGGACTGTAAAAGGACAATATTATTTTTGGATTAGAATTTAGTTTATTCTATTTTTTGTTTTTGGACTATGTATGGGCCAGGGCAAATATGGGTCATTAAAGCTGCCCTTCTTTGCTTATTGTCGTGCAACAGGAATAAAGCAAAGACTATAAAAGGACCAATTTTTCCCGGCCTTTCCAAATCTTGACCTCTTGGTCCTACAAATAACTTCCAATCCATCTGCAACTTCAAAGGTATTGGACTATAAATCAAACGGCTTGCATCTGCTTCACTGCAACTTCAGGAAGGCAATATCTGCCATCTTTAGTCTACTCCACTGCAAACTCAGGGAGACAATATTGATGTCTTCGATCTGCTTCACTGCAACTTCAGGAATGCCAGATCTGCTATTTTTAGTCTGCTCCACTGCAAACTCAGAGATGCCAGATTGGTATCTTCGATCCGCTTCACTGCAAACTCAAGAAGACAAGATCTGCTATCTTCAGTTTGCTCCACTGCAAACTTAGGGATGTCAGACTGGTATCTTCGATCCGCTTTGCTGCAAACTCAGGAAGACAAGATCAGCTATCTTCAGTCTGCTCCACTGCAAACTTAGGGATGCCAGACTGATGTTTTTGATCCGCTTCACTGCAACTTCAAGAATGCTGGATCTGCTATTTTTAGTCTGCTCCACTGCAAACTCAGGGACGCCAAACTGGTATCCTCGATTCGCTCTACTGCAATCTTAGGAAGACAAGATCTGCTATCTTTAGCCTGCTCCGCTGCAAACTCAGGGATGCCAAACTGGTAACTTCGATCTGCTTTACTACAATCTCAAGAAGTCAAAATTTGCTATCTTCATCCTGCTCCACTGCAAACTCAGGGATGCCAAACTGGTATCTTCGATCTGCTTCACTGCAACCTCAGGAAGACAAGATCTGCTATCTTCAGCCTGCTCCATTGCAAACTTAGGGATGCCAAACTAGTATCTTCGATCCGCTTCACTGCAAACTCAGGAAGACAAGATCTGTTATCTTCAGTCTACTCTATTGCAAACTCAGGGATGCCAAACTGGTATCTTCGACTCGCTTCACTACAAACTCAGGAAGACAAGATTTGCTATATTCAGTCTACTACACTACAAACTTAGGGATGCCAGGCTGATATTTTCGATCTACCTTATTATCCTCTAGAGGATATAACCTGTAGAATGGGTATATGCTTATGCCTAATAATTAGGATGCCCTGATCGAAATGAGTCAAATGCTCCTATTTAGACATGCTATGATGCAAAAATGTTATGAGAATGATTCCTATTTCAGGTGTCATCATTCATTTATTCATTAAGGTTTCATCTTCGTTCCTCTTGAAGTATCATATTCTGCTCAAATAATTTACCCCATTTTAGGGCCCACTCCACTTGAACCTTAGGGACACAAGGCTTATACCACCTTCAAGCCATCCAACTAAGATTAGAGGATTTAATCCATTCCTACTGGACCTGTTCCAACTTCAATCTATTTCACTGCAATTTAGGGTTTTCGAATCTTTTCTCGCCAATTCGGTCTGTCATACCATTCCTCGAATGTTATGACCCAATGAGAATACTTGTAAAATGATCCTCTCTTAGGATTAATATTGCTCCTTTTTGTCGCAACAACTCATTATTTTGTCCAATCACCATTTAGACAAAAAATTCAAAGAAATAGTCTTAATCTAGACTTTCTCAAGTACTTCCAATCCACACACATGGAAATTCCTAAATAATTGTCCTGTTTCAGTTTCTTGTATTATCTTAAAAATTTTCAGAGTAATATGTAGAACTTCTTTTGCGAAAATATTATTAATTCATCAATCATTATTTCAATGCAACATGCTTATGAATAATGGGTGACAAATAAATTGATCTCAAAGATAGTTAGAGTTAAATAAATTATCAAAAATACAAAGGAAATTAACTAGGAACATATCTTTGAGAAGAAAAAGAATCCAAAGATAGTAAAATGAATAGGACAAAGACCATGTGCCCTAGATATCGCAGCTCGGGCTTCCATATACAAACTCCATGAAGACTTCTTTGAGCTTGACATATGTTTAGAAGATCCAAAGTACTTTGTTGATGCCCTGACATGTAACATACTTCATTTCTTTATGATTCAGGTATAGCAAGATCACTGCACACCCTTCAAAATTTGAGCCTCCCTTTCGGGTTTTCAACTCAAAAACCCCATTTGGTCTCAAGGCGCCCTTTGCGGGTTTTCGCCTTGGGCTCTCCTTTTTTTTTGAAGTCTCAAAGCGCACTTTACGGGTTTTCACCTTGACTTCTTCTCCTTTTCAAGCAAAATATTTTTTAACTGAATCCGTATTCACAGGATTGGGCAAGCTTTTCCCATCTATTTCGGTCAAAAATAGTTCACCTCCAGAGAAAGCCTTCTTCACCACATATGGTCCTTCCCAATTTGGCATCCATTTTCCTCTGAAATCCTTTTGTATGGAAAGGATCTTTTTCAGTACAAGGTCCCCCTCGTGAAATTCTCTTGGGCGAACTCTTTTATCGTAAGCTCACATCATTCGTTTCTGATACATCTGACCATGACGAATAGCCCTTAGCCTCTTTTCTTCAATCAAGTTCAACTGATCATATCGAGCCTGGATCTATTCCGCTTCATCCAATTGTATTTCTGACAAAACACGAAGGAAAGGTATCTCTACTTCAATAGGTAGAACTGCCTCCATCCCATAGACCAATGAGAAAGGAGTTGCCCCAGTAGAAGTTCTGACGGACGTTCGATAAGCATAGAGTGCAAATGGTAATCTCCCATGCCAATCCTTATAAGTCTTAGTCATTTTTCCCACTATCTTCTTGATGTTTTTATTGGCCGCTTCCACTGCCCCATTCATTTTCGGACGATACGGAGACGAGTTGTGGTGTTTGATCTTGAATTGACTGCAGACTTCTGCTATCGTGCTGTTGTTCAAGTTTAGTGCATTGTATGATATGATCCTCTGAAGCATTCCATATCAACAAATGATCTCCTTCTTCAAAAACTGACTAACTGGTGACTTAGTAACGCTAGCGTATGAAGCAGCCTCTACCCATTTTGTGAAGTAGTCAATAAGCACAAAGATGAATCAATGCCCGTTCAAAGCTTTCGATGAGATCGGCCCAATGACATCCATGCCCCACATGGAAAAAGGCCATGGGGAAGTCATAACAAGCAAAGGTGAAGGCAGTACATGTATTTCGTCTCTATAAATCTGGCATTTATGACATCTCCTGGCATAGTTGATACAATCTCCTTCCATAGTAGACCAATAGTATCCAAATCTCATAATTTGTCTAGCCATTGTGAAACCATTAGCATGAGTCCCACAAACGCCCTCATGAACTTCTTCCAAAATTTTCCTAGCTTCAACAGCGTCTATACATCTCAATAATACCTGATCCTTTTTTCTTTTGTATAGGATATCTCCATCTAAGACGTAATCGCAAGCTAATCTTCTCAATGTCCTTTTGTCATTCTCAGTTACATGGTCAGGGTACTCAAGATTTCTTACGTATCTCAGTATATCATGATACCAAGGATAGTCATCCTTTTCCTCCTCTTCCATTTACAACAATGAGCTAGAACCTCAAAAATGCTCATCTGAATGGGTCTTAGATCCTCTTGTTTGTTTACTTTAATCATGGAAGCTAGAGTTGCCAAAACATCTGCCATCTGGTTTTCATCTTGTCTCCCATTCACCTCTAAGCTGGTAAATTACTAATGCAGAATCTTTATATACTTCTAGTATTCTAATTTTATGCTCTACCGTTGCTCGAATTCCCATGATGCATGCTTCATACTCTGCCATATTGTTTGTGCAATCAAAATCCAATTTGCATGTGAATTGATAATGATCTCCACTAAGGGATACCAAGACTGCCACAATTCCATTTCCCATAGCATTTGATTCTCCATCAAAGTTTAGCTTCCCCGGGTACTCTTTAGTAGTTGCCACATACATTAGCTCTTCATTGGGGAAATCAAAGCTCAAAGGTTCATATTCTTCTAAAGCCCTGCTAGCTAGAAATTCTGCTATTACACTCCCTTTTATAGCCTTTTGCTTCACATAGACTATATCAAATTTAGAAAGCAAAATCTGCCACCTTCCCATCCTTCCATTCAAAGCAGTTGACTCCATCATATACTTTAATGGGTCAAGTTTCGAAATTAGCCAAGTCGTATGATATAGCATATACTACCTCAACCTTCGAGTTGTCCAAACCAGGGCACAACACAGCTTCTCGATCGGCGAATATCTCATCTCACACTCAGTGAATTTCTTACTGAGGTAATATATCGCCCTTTCTCTTCTTCCTGACTCATCATGTTGACCAAGCACACATTCTATAAAATTATTGAACACTGTCAAATACAGTGTTAATGGTCTATCTGGATTCGACGAAGATAGTACTGGAGCATTTGATAAATAGTGTTTGACTTTGTCAAAAGCAATCTGGCATTCATCATCCCATGTGCCTTGGTTGTGTTTCTTAAGAAGGTGAAATATGGGATCATATTTCTCAGTTAATTGCGAAATAAACTAAACAATGTAATTTAACCTTCCAAGAAAACCTCGAACTTCTTTTTGAGTGCGTGGTGGAGGCAATTCTTGTATAGCTCTGACCTTGTCTGAGTCAACCTCAATTCCTCTTTCGCTGACCACAAAGCCTAGTAGCTTCCCTGACCTAGCTCCAAAGGTACACTTCACCGGGTTGAGCTTTAATTGAAATTTCCTCAATCTCAAGAACAACTTCTTCAAGACTTTGATGTGTTCTTTTTCTGTTTGAGATTTAGCGATCATGTCATCAACATATACTTCAATTTCTTTGTGCATCATGTCATGGAATAAGGTCACCATAGCCCTTTGATATGTTGCCCCTGCATTCTTTAGCCCAAACGACATCACTTTATAGCAAAAGGTACCCCACAATGTTATGAAAGTAGTTTTCTCCATATCCTCAGGATGCATCTTTATCTGATTGTATCCAGAGAAACCGTCCATGAAAGTAAACAGTGAGTATCCCATCATATTATCCACTAAGGTGTCAATATGAGGCAAGGGGAACTTATTTAAGTCTCTGTAGTTAACACACATCCGAACCTTTACATCTTTCTTAGGAATAGGTACAATGTTGGCTACCCATTTTGAGTATTTTACTACTTGTAGAAAACCAGCATCGAACTGTTTCTTGACTTCCTTTTTTATTTTTTACACCACATCAGTCCTCATCCTTTGTAGCTTTTGCTGAACTGGCTTGCATTCTTCTCTTATAGGAAGGCAATACATAACAATATCAGTACTTACCCCAAGCATATCTTGGTATGACCATGTAAAGACGTCTTTGAATTCCTGTAATAACTCAACGAGGTCCTGCTTCATCCATCCAGCTATGTGCGTTTCAATTTTCACAACCTTCCCTTCCTTTATGACTATACTCTCTACCACCTCTTCATGGGGTAAAATTTGTTTCTCTTCTTACTTTACCATTCTTAACAAATCTAGAGATAAGTCACAATCTCTGTCACCCTCAAAATCCTGAGATTCCTCTAACCACATGTCTTGCTCAAAAAGGACCTCTGAATCTGCAGTATTGTTGCTCATGTCATTGATATCTAGAGACCTGTGGTAGGCACAAAAGAATGTACAAAGAACAAATGAATTCAAGAACAACTATTTACATGGTATGAATGAGAATAACAAAAGAAAAGCTTTTGGATGGAAATTAGAAGATAAAAAAATGAAGGAATATTTGATCAAATTGATCATCAAAGATGTATTTTATTGAAACAAAGATGTCTAAACATGAGCCTATTTCACAAATGAAATCTTATTGTTTCTAGGCTTTAAAACAACAAGTGTGTTCCGAACATTACTCTGTGTAATCTCTAAAAACTACAAGAAGTTCCTCCGCAGTTCAGTTGTTTAGAATGCTTCCTAGTTCATAAGGACAAATGCCTAACAGGTTTCTTTATTTAGTTCCTTCCTCATGTATGGCATTGATGTGAAGATTTTCATTCTCCAGCAATCCTCTCTCAGGGTGAATTATTCCTCCGGATATAAAGTTTGGGATATGTGAAGGAATGTCATCAATTCCCACTTGACTTCCTCCCCACTCAGCCGTGCCCTTTTTCTCTCTTGCTTCTTCTCTATCTCTTTCTTCCTTTGTCTAGCATCTGGCCTGAAACCCAAGCCAAAATGATCTCTTTTTTCTTTCAGCATCTTCCCTCATTGGAGATATTTACCAAGACCTTTTCCCGGCAAGCCCATTTTTGTGGTCCGGGATATCTTAGGCACCGGAACCTTGCTTCCTTTTGTAATGAATGTGGCGTTCACGAATTTCAAAGATCGAAAGGAGCATTCATTTAACTCCTTATTCGCCTCCAAATATGACGCGTCATTGGTTATAGTCGCTATGATATCTTCTTCCACATTTATAGTAACCAGCCGACCTTCCGTTACTAATTCCAATTTTTGGTGCAAAGATGAGGACACTGCTCCCACTGAATGTATCCAGGGCCCCCCTAACAAGCAATTATAGGAGGGCTTGATGTCCATTACCAGAAAATCTACCTCGTATATGCTCGGTCCAATCAACAACGATATGTCAATCCTTCCCATCACTCTTCTCTTAGTGTCGTCAGATGCTCTCACTATGTTCTGGCACGTTTTCATGTGAGAATGGTAGATAGGCAATCTATTCAATGTAGATAATGGTAAAACATTCAAAGTCGATCCATTATCTATTAACACACTTGGCAGCATGTATCCCTTGCAACGAGTAGTGATGTACAGAGCTTTGGTCGATCCCATACTGCCAGGTGGAATTTCATCATCATTGAAATAAATGAAGTTGTTAGCATTTATATTACTAACCAGACGGTCAAGCTTTTTGACAGATATATCTTTAGTAACGTAAGTTTCATTTAGCACTTTCATCAGTGCCTTACAATGCACTTCTGAACTTGGAAACAATGTTAGCACTGAGATGCGAGCCGGTTGTTTGTGCAGCTGTTCTACCACGCTATATTCACTGTGCTTCAAGAATTTCAAAAATTCTTTAGCCTCTTCCTCCTTTACTGGTTCATTGAAAAGTGCTTAAGTCCCTTTCTCTCGCTCAACTACCAAAGCTTTTGCTTTCACAGGCTCAGTTCTGACGTTTACTGAGTCATATCGCTTTCCACTACATGTGTAAGATCCTTCACTTTGGAACTCCTTGGAAGTGCTAGCTAAGTTTTCCCCTACCGGTATTGTCACATTACAGTTGTAGTTCCAAGGTACCATCTTGTTATCCTTGTAAGGAAAGGAAACAGGTTTCTGGATTACAACCTTTGGCGCCACTTGTGTTTCGCCCTCAATGTTTCTTGGTCGGGAGATAATGATTCTCGAGTAATTAACCTTTTGATTTGTCAACTCTCCTTCTGTCATGCACATGTTTCCTCCCCCTGAGCCGTCTTCATAAAATTCCATTTCCTTATTGTCCATAAGGCTTTGCACCAAGACCCTAAACTCAACACATTCCTGGATCTCATGCCCCTCTGTTTTGTGGAACTTACAGTAGTCCCTTACTCCTTCACATCCTTCCATAGCATCTGATACTATCAATCCTCTTCATACCATTTCTTTCCAAACCATTCCCAATAGGGTTTTCACTTCCGCAATATCTTCATTGATCCTTCTCACGATATTTTCACCAATTGCATTTACCCACTTGTCTCTATTGTTAGGTAATGGGTTCTCCGCACTAGGTGTAGCATCAAACTTCACAATCCTCATCTTAATGAGTCTTTCGACTACCTCTTTGAAGGCAGTACAGTTTTCTATTGAATGCCCTGATATTCTCGCATGGTAGTCACATTGAGCGTTTGAATCATACCATTTTGGATACGGGGTCTGTAATGGTTTTAGATAAAATGGGGACACCATGTGTGCATCAAATAAACTTTGATATAGCTCATTATACGTCATTGGGATTGGCATAAATTAGAGCTTTTCATAGTTTTGCCTTGTGCCTGATTTTACCTTACCGAACCTTGTTGCCCAGCAGTAATTACTTTTGGCTGGCTAACAGTAATTGCCTTCGAGTACCCTTTGTTGTACGTACTCATATTATTCACCTCATTTCCCTTTTTTCCTAGAGCTGACTTTCTAGGGGTTTCCCCTGGTTCGATCTTGCCACCTTTTATGGCATTTTTAATCATTTCTCCTGCCATCACTATATCTACAAAACTCTTAGTGGTACTTCCTATCATATGAGTAAGGAATAGAGCCTTCAAGGTATTGATAAAAAGCATCGTAGTTTCCTTTTCCAGAAGTGGTGGCTGAACTTGCATGGCAACTTCCCTCCACCTTTGCGCATACTGCCCGAAGCTTTCATTTGACTTCTTTTCCATATTTTGCAGAGTAATTCTGTCAAGCATCATGTCGTCACATGATTGTATTGCTTCATAAAAGCTTGCGTGCTAATTCTCACACGGCTCAATTGATTGTACCACTTGGCTGCTGCCCCCACCAAACTATCTTGGAAGCAATGGATCAACAATTGATCGTTATTAACATACTCAGTCATCCGTCTACAAAACATGGTAATGTAGGCTTCAGGACAGCTAGTCCCATTGTACTTCTCAAATTCTAGCATTTTGAACTTGTGAGGAAGCACCAAATCTGGAACCAAGCTCAAGTCTTTAGCATCAATTCCATGATGATTATCAGCATTTTCCAAGGCCTTGAACTTTTCTTCCAACCATTTACAACGGTCTGCTAACTGCCTTGAGGATTCAATTCTCGTCCTTTCCCTCTCCGCCATATCTAAATTAACCATAATAGGATTAGCAGGGTTATCTCCTGGGTTAGATCATGTGCCAACTTGGAAGTTCATGGGCACTCTAGTATCAGTTTGTCCTTGTTGAGGCCTAATCGTGACCGATAGCCTTCGGGGATACCCCTCGGGTTGTGTTGCTGCATGTGGTGGGGTAAAGCCTAGAGGATAATCCTCATTATCTTTTCTAGTACTAGTCATGGGGCCTTTTCCTTTGTCCATCGCCCCATTCAGCAGCAGAACCATTTGAGCCATCATATTTGTTTGGGCCTCCAACATTTGGTCTCTCATCTCTTGTTGGAGCTTCGCCAATTGCTCTTGCATCTGGTCTTGCATGTCTCTTTGGAACTGTTCAAGTCTTTGATCCATGTTTTTTTATCTTGGTACGTGTACCGTAACGGTGTTTAGTTTCCAGATTAACTTTTCCTTCGTTCTTTCTCTCTCTCTCTCTGAAATAACTACAATTAATTTGGGTCCTTCTATGGACTTAAATGCATATGATGCGATGTAATGCAAATGCATGAATGCAAAAGGATATCAATTCGGATTCAGTTTCATTTAGAAAACTTTATTTAGAAAATAAAATTCTTTACACAAAACGAATTACAAATACGCTTTCGCCCTAAAGCCCAAAGTTTTAACCCTTCCAAACAACAAAGCTAACTCTCGACCCCTATCTGATTCTAGTTCATACTTTATGCTTAACATATCAGTCTGTGCTGCTAAAGTTTGTAAATGATCAGCTACTTCCCGAATCTGGACTATGGCTTCACCCATGAGGTAATCCCTATTTCTAACTTGATCTTGAGAATGGTGAAGCTCTTCCTTCCAATGCCCTTCTCTTGCTTCAAGAAGCTTGATCCGGAGTTTACAGTTTTGTAATGCCGATTCTAATTTTTCAATCTTCTTCTTCCTTTCTTCAATCTTGCTTAGGCTTTCCTTTAGTTCAATCGCCGAATTATGACTTCGATACTGATGAATAGATCTTCCAAGCTCAGCCATTCTAGCCTTTAATTCACTCATTTCCTTCTGGCTCTCTGCCAAACTCCTTTCTAGGACCTCGTTTCGCACTTGAATTTCCTGGAACTTCTTCTTCCATCGGTCAACTTTGGCCTTTTCCTCTCGAATCTCTTGTTGCCACTGTTCTGAAGTCTTCCCCAATCTGGCATTTTTTATCTACAGATGTATCTTCTTATATTCTATCTTCAAACTACCTCAATCTTCCTCAACCTTCCTCTTCTCTTTTCTTAATTTTTCGGTCTCCAGTTTCTGAACATCCACATCTAATCTTAGGTGCATTTTTTCTTCTTCCAACTTCTCTATCCTCTTTCCGAGCTCTAAACTCTTCTTTTCGAAATCTTGCTTTATAATCTCTAACTCTAATGGGACCACTCGTAAGCACTCTTCCATCGATCGAGCACCCTCCAAACTTGGCCCAGGGATTTTATCATTGATCCTTTTGCTAAACCACCCCTTGTATTCAAGGTTGTCAACGGACCCGCAGTCAGAATTTTCATACAGCAAGTCTGCTTCCAAGCCTCAAAAACCTCTCGAATTTTCTTCTTATAATTGTCCCCTTTATATGAGAATTCACATTGAGCTAACCCATGTGTTACCGGTATGAACTGCCTTGCTTTGTATTGCCTTAGTACGAGCAACGATGTATATCCAACAGCTCCCAAGATTCCAGGCAGAGGTACCCAATCAAAATTTCCACACTGATAGAGGACCTCGTCGAGAACCATCCAATGAGCTCTCCACTCAATATCTTCCTCTCGGAGGTTTTGAAGAATTTCCATCCACCTTTCCTCTGATATATCATCCCTCCTTGGCGTAGCTACTGCTTCCTTTAAAGGGGGAAAACTTTCAAAGAACACTCAGTAAGGAACCTTGTCAACCCTCCAAAAGTGACTGTGGAACCAAACTAACAATAATTGCGCGCATCCAATGAATCTACCTTCACCAGCCCTCTGACATGCACTCAAGGATCTGAACGTCTCGGCTAGAATTGCAGGTATAGGTGTGACCTATTTACCAAGTCGATCAAATAAATCAGTGACCGCTTCATCTATATGCCTCAAAGCTTTGGGGAAAATTACCAAACCATCAATACTTAAGGCCAAGACATCCACTTTCCTCTTTACATCTAGGTGCGCAAATATCAGATCTCTCAAACTCGCCTAATGAATGCATTTACCATCACCCTTTTGTTGGATTCGAGCTGCGACCCACTATTCACTCATCTCAGTAATATTCATTAATTTCTTCACAAAAGTTGGAATATTAGCAGCCCAAAAATAAGCTTTGTTGCCTCAAATCCTTGGACAGCGAAGCAAGGTCGTATACTCTTCAATAGTAGGTACCAAATCCACCTTCCCAAAAATGAAACAATTATAAGCAGGGTTCCAAAACTAAGCCATAGCCCGAAATAAATGTTTATCCACCTTAAAGTCAAGCAAGTAGGATAGATCACCATAATTTTGGTAGAACATCTGTTTAGTCTTGTCATCCCATTGGGCTCATCTATTTTTCAATTCTTGAAGCTCATTCTGTGCCGCACTGATACGAGCGAAGTCCCACAACTCCGATGTATATCCCTCAATGACACTATCTCCTTTCTCTAATTGGGTTTTCTCTTACCATGTACGAACAGTAGCATTGTCCTCCACTTTATCAAGAAATTCATTCTCCATAACAAAACTCTCTAATTTAGAAATTGAATCGTGAATCGACACCTTTTTAAATATTGAATGACATGCAATGATAACAAAATAAAACTAGTCAGTGTCATGTATAAAAGATATAATTCAAAGAAAGTAGAAAATAAACAAGCACCTATATGGGTAATTACTATAGGTCAACATAGTTCTACCTAAGGCGAGCTCTTAGGGTTCACTATATGTGTTTTTGTTCTACAGAAAGGATACCTGAACCAGCAGATTCCTCGATCCTCACCCATTATAGGCTCATATAGACCGAGTTTAGTTCAGGGGGATACATTTCCCTATGGCCATGTAGAGATGAAAATCTCACGAAGACATAGGTACAGATGCATCCCGGAAGCGATCCACTAGCCCATGCGGAGGTGAAAACCTCACGAAGGCATAGTTTCTCACTCTCACATAAAGGTGTGACCACAACGGTCAAGCAATGCAATGCGGAAATATTTTACAAAACCAACCAAATGCAATAAAAAAAAGCATGATTTCAAATCAAATTTTCAAAATTTCGACATTAGGATAGGAAATAATCAATTTTACGGCTTGACTCTCTTATTGGTCCCCAGTGGAGTCGCCAAGCTGTCGAAACCATTTTTTATTTTGAAAAACGGGGTCAACTTTTTTTTAAAAAAACAAAAATGGGAGTCGCCACCAATCCCTTTTTGCTTAGGTGTGATTGGATAACCTTATAAAATGTTTTATTTCAAAAACATTGATTTTGGCCTACGAAATTCAAGAAAACGGGTTTGGGAGTCAGTTACGTACGAGGAAGGATTAGCACCCTCGTACGCCCAAAATTGGTACGGAATTGATTAGTTATTGTCCTAATGTCAAAAATTCAAAAAGATTTTAAAACATGATTTCTTTAAAAATTTGAACAATTTGAGTTAGAACTTGAGATTCCTTTGTTCCGAAAGAATACAAACATCACGTTGATGGAGATGTGGATAAGCTGATTTTTGGATTAGACTAAGTCGTAACAAATTAGACTAGATTGAATAAACTTAAAAACTTAAGATTGACGAGCCTAAGGGAATATCAAGGCAAGTGAGACCGAGAGGTAATCTTGTTGAGCATCAATTCATTAATCCGGGCTAGTTAGTGAGATCGAGAAATAAATTAGACTAATTTGTCTAATTTGGTAAAGTTGAGACCGAGAGGTAAAACAAAACCACTTTAGGAGTTTAAACAATTTAGATCCCTAATTCAAAGATTAGCGAACCACATTGAAATCAATAAACCATTGTTTGTTATTCATTGGTTAAGATAGCAACTTTGCATATTATATAATTTAGTCCTTGCATTAATTAGTTGATAAATTAGTATAATTACCCTTAATTTTATGGCTTGCCTTACTATAGTGTTTAGCAATTAGTGGGTTACACTTTATTTTGCATGCTTATAGCTAGAATTTGCTCAATAACCAACTCTATTGGGTTTGATGCTCAGAGTACTTTGTACCCCGTTGTACAATTATATTACAACTGACCTGTCACACTTGTAGACACCGCACATAGTATTTTATTTGATTGTTGTCTTTATTTGTTGATTTCTTTCTGTCATTCACGAAGGTGACAAAAGGGCGACCAGTGATAAAGATGCTTCAATCTGGGCACCACCTTGATAGAAACCAACCTAAACCGTTAGCTACCAAGATGTGGAATTCATTCATCATGTTGATGTCACTAATGATTTTTATTTTTATGCTTATTTAAAAAAAAAGAATTCTGTTAATTTAAACCTATTGACATAAGGATATTTTTTAAATATTTGTTCATATGTTTAATAAGTTAGTTTTAAAATTATTAAGTTATATTTTTTAGAGTTAATTAAATGTTACATTTCATCCTTGAAAAAAATGAGTTTAGAAAAAAATAAAGTTAAATAAATAAAAAATTCTCATGATTTCCTTAATGTCAAATCTATATTTTTTACATCACATTCTTTATATAACAAATTAAATACTATTAGTAACAAACCTCTTTCAAGACAAAAGTTGCTCATAGTGTGTCTCATCCTTTCAATAGGTTTCTTAGGTCTTAGTGGGCATTAAGCCATTGAGCAAATTATTAATTTTAAATCATCAAGACAATATTAAATCTATCAAATAGTTTTATGTTAAATTAATAACACCTTAAGAAAGTTGAACCTTAAACTCATTTCTCTAAACATTAACAAATTTGCGATTTGTGCCTTTCCTTTAACCTATAAATGAAGCACACTTACTTTGATCTTAGGGACACATAAATCATCAAGAATCAAAACTAAAGGTGCACATGATGATTGGACATCCTCTCATCTGGATAAAACTGCCAAAGATAACACTTTGACATTACAAAAACCCTAATGTGAACTTTGGTTCGACTCAAAATAAATTGAGCACATGGCATGCATCATTTAATATGAGATGTTCTCTAGCTGCACACGACTTGCATGATCTATTGTGACATATTCTTTAGGTGTTTGTAACATCTATGTCTTTAAGCTAATTAAGATGCTAATCTGACATCACTTAACAAATGAATTTATTAAGCTAACAAATGTCAAATTAGTAACATCAAATAACAATTTTATCGTAGGATGTAACCCATCTATCTAAACCTTAAAAATTAAACTCATTTTTTTAAATCTTAAACTTGGAGCAGGGAAATGGTTTGCAATTTTCAATTTTTGTATTTTTTCAGTCATGCAAAATTAAACCTTAAACCTTAAACTCTAAATATTTATGCTTAAATTTAGGATTTAAGGATTGGGAAAATGGGTTAGGGTTTTTAGTTTAGATATTTTTGTTAGATGAGGGAGGAGGAAGTGACAAGTCTTGTATTTATAGAGTTTGAAACCATAAGTGACCTTTAAAAATAAGGACCTTAGCACCCACAGTTTTCAAGTGACATGAATATTTTGTCAGAGATTCCTCAAAAAGAATTTGGTTTGAACTCAACACCAATGGTGTAGAGTTAAGTGTAGTTTTAGTCCAATATACTTAATTAAATGACTTAAACCATCAAAAATATCTTACAACTTCAAGTACCTCCACAACTATAAGTGAGAGTTTAGACCAAACACCTTAACTCTTTAAAAAGATCCCTAATATAAAACTACAACATTAATTTAAAGCCGGTAACTCGACACCTATGGATTTCAAGTTTAATATTCATTTTCATAGATTCCTTATTCATTGATTCTTGATGGCAACAATAGTTCGATAAGACAATACCTTCAACTCAACAAGCGTAGGTGTCAAGTCTATGTATAGTGTGTTGATACTCATGGTTGTCAAGTGTAGCAATTTTTTTGCCTTATAAAAATATCCTAAATCCTCGAACATTTGCTAATAGCCCTAAATTATAAAGGTTTAAAGCCTCACCCATTTTCCTAAATAACTAATTGTAAATTGAAAATTTTAGTAAATTCTTATCGGGTTAGTTTTCTCCAACTTATTGTACTTTATAATCCTTTGTTTGATCAAGGATTTCAACCAAATTTTAACTTCAATCAAATGAAACTTCAACTCTCTTGATTCAGATGCATTTCATGATCTAAACTTTAGTAAGTGTTGAAGCGTTATTCAGGTATGAGGACATTTTCTAGCCTAATCATAAATAAGGTTTACCATAACTTGTAATTGTGATTTACAGATAAGGTAAATGATTTTTTTCATACTTAATTGATACTTCATCACTTTTGAAAGTTCGCTCTAATGTAATATATGAAACAAAAGAGTTAAATTCTTCCTTTTATTGAAGTTAGTCATTGACTTAACAAGGGATTGAAGCTACAATATGGTGGAGGAAAATAATTTAATGGGAGTTTATCCAATATTTTAATTTAGGATTATGTGTTTTGATATTAAGGTTAAGGGTTAATGTTGAGGGTTTAGTGCTATTGTCTAAGGTTTAGGGAAATAGGTTAAGGCTTTTCAATTCTTCAAGAAAGTAGCATAGTTAAGAAAAATCTTTAGGTGTCAAGGCTTTTTATTCAATGTATGTCCTGTTACTTGATTCCCATCATTGGGGATTTAGAATTTAAGGGAATAGGTTATAGTTTTTTGTGGGGGAGAAACTTTGGTAGGTTTATTCGAGTGCAGTAGCACTTTTAGAAATGTTATTTGCTTTCAAAAAAATTCAACCAGGTGATTAAGGGTTTAGGTCATGGTTGCCTCCACCTCTCAAGGTAGCACCACCCTAAATTTTAATCCAATCATCAACTAATCATTCCATGAAAAGCCTATCAAAATCAAACATATAACAAGTACATGTTTAAGTGCTGAGACAAAGACCTCGTCTAGATTGAATTTAAAAATTCCCTTTACTAAATGTCGTCTAGTAGAAGGCTCATAAATGATGATGCTTCTTTTAGTGTTATTGTAAATTCTTTGCATGGGAGATGAAGCGCATGGATCATGAGTCTCCGTCGTTCAATCAAAATATAATTAATGTTGACACAAAAATACAATTTTCAATTTGACTAACTTAATAGAAGTCAACATCTCAATAAAGGGACAACCATTATGGTATGCTTCAAAATTCAAATTTAGAAAATTTCAGTTTGTAGAATAATAGAGAATGTAAAGGAAGAAAGTTTTAGATTTTTTGTGAAAAATTGGCAAGTATGATGAGTTGTTTATAGGTTGTAGTGTTAGGGCCCTATTAGGGTTTTTCATAAATTTTGCCACCAAAACCTCAACATCCATAGGTCAAAATCCCTTGAAATTCTTGAGATATTCTAATATTCAAAAGGCCAATTATAAATTAGGAAATACATGTTAAAAAACTTTTACAAAAATCAATGGTATCGGGGTTTGTTTAAATATTATCCACATCCGTTAAAAAATATATAAGTGGTTACAATTTAAAATTAAAAATTTTTAAATGTACTTGTAATCATTCATTAATCTTTTCTCTAATTTCAATGAATCTATAAAAATTTAGAGGCACAAGACATTTAACTAAATTTACTATTGGGGACATTGGGTAATATCCCACATAACTGTAGCTTCAATATGAAATATTAATACCGAATTGTGTGTTGGAAAAATTTGTTTTAAAATAGTGAAAATAAGAACAACAAAATTTAAAAAAAAATTAAAATTTATTCGTTGTGATGTTTATAGAAAAAAAACCTATTACTCAAATTATGCCTATGTTTTCAAATTAGGCAGACTCCATCAATCCCAACTTTCTACCACTTGATCTTCTCCATTAATCTCAACCTCAATTTGCTAGAGTATGGGCTCTATTCGTAAATCAATGAAAACTTTAGTGAAACTTTCAAGACTAGAAACCAAAGATAAACTCTGTCAAAAGATAGAATTTATTTTGGAGAATAACTTAACTATATTCTAACAAAATATCGATGTTGAGAAGTGAGTATTTGACTTAGCTTGTAATCAGTATTTATAAAGATAATAACAAGAGTTTCAATAAAATAAGGTATCACCAAATAATAATATTTTAATAGCAAACACAACTCCCACAAGAAGTGTATATATAAGGGGCATCGACACAGTATCTCTAGGACTAGGGTTTGTCACCCCTTGCTTCTAAACCAAGCTTAGATAGGCCTCGTCATTTATCAAGTCAATTATATGTATTATTTGATCTTTAAACCAACTCATAAATTATTTTATTGAGTTAATTAATTAAATTAATTAAACTAATTAAATTACTTTCTCAACCTGATTCTGATTATGTTAAACTCATGACAACTTTATCATACTAGAATCTATGAGTAAATCAACTTAATTTACTTGTTCTCATGAAAATAGCATGACTTGATTAATATAAAATTCAATTCAAACTTAAATTATTTAATTACAAATAAATTAATTAATAGTTCAAAATTTTTAATTTAATTATCAAGTCATCTCTTGTTCATAGTGAGAAAACGAATGCACTGCAGATAGTGAGATATGCAGTCTATTTTTCTAGTTCATCATTTCACATTTTCATATCATTTATTAATGGAAAATATCAAGGTTGTATCAATCTAAGAGAGAGACCGATTAGACATATATAATTAAGCCTCAAATAATTTGTCATTAAGTTCTGATATTCGTCTATTAATTAAAACTTTAATTAGTTATGGAGTCATTTTGGTAAAGTATTATGACTTAGCTCTCCCCATTATATATCATTACGAAAGTTACTACATCAAATGCTCAACCAATAACCTTATCATATATATGTTACCTTCAAAAGGCATCATTAACCTTTTTGGGATAAAATCCATTCTCTAAATATAATCATATTTTATTTCATAGTAACTATTACATCTTCCATCATGAAAAGTAGGGATGTGCAAAAAAATATCGAACCTAAAAAATCGAAGTGAACCAAATTGGAAAAACTAATTTTTTTCGATTTAATTGTTTTTTTAGTTTAATCAATTTTTATGTTCGATTTAATTAGATTATTCGATCGATTTTCAATTTTGACATTTTAAACCAAATATTTTAAAGTTCGTTAAAAATTGTTTCATTTAATTTTTAATATTTTTATAATGAATTTGAACTAAAAATAAAATTAAAAGGTATACAATATAGTAAATTAAATAAAGAAGACAATTATGTGAAACATTTAAAGAAAATAAAATTATAATTACCTCAATTAAATTTTTTTTCATCTCAAAAATAATATTAAAAAACCAAAATGAACTGAAATTTTTTTCTTTGATTTCTTCAGTTTTTTTCCCTAGGTCAGTTCAATTTATTTGACTTAGGTGATTAATTTGATTTATTCGATTTTCAATATAAAAAAAACGGAACCGATTGAACTGATCGAATCTACAACCCTAATGAAAAGTCAATTACTAACAACTAGTAATTAAATCATTCGTCTTAAGACAAATGACCCATGGTTACATTACTTTTCATCTTCCACCTAATGTCAATAAGAGGATATCATTTATTCTTTATTACGCTATGAATTTCACTATTGTAAAAAAAATTATGTCATGTAGAAATCGTATATCCAACGCACCATCTTTTGACTCTATTTCCAATTGAATTCAAGCTATCAATATATCAAAGCATACGAGTCATGCATACATAGTTTATCACTTACTCAAGATTGAGATAAGCCACACAATGAACATTACAAGTGAATAAATTCATAAATGGATGTTGGGTTTATTCTACTTGGGTCATGTCCAATGTACTATTAGTCTAGACAATCACACTTATGTATCTATCCTTTAAGAGTCATCTGATTTGATACTCAAGGCAAGGTATCTCCCCAATTGGACTTAATAGACAACATAATAGTCTTTTAGTTGACTTGCTCAATTTCGATTAGACTACAGGCTAGTTTAGATTATCTAGTAATACAAGTCATCTTCTTAAATTATGATCTAACCTCATGATGCAACTTAATATTAGTTAAACCTTAAATAATCAATTAGCTAATATTTCCTTTCATTTTGCTTTGCATGAAAGAACCATTTGAAAACATTTATACAAAAGATATAAATGATAATGATGAAATTTATTAAACCAAATTGATCGAAAAATTATAAGAACATAAAGTACATGGACAATGTCACTACACTAAGGACACTAGGCCCTCAACATTAGGAACACCAATACCAAATTGAAACTACCCGAGCACATCAAGTTAACCCAAACGAATAACTATTGAATGATAAAATGCGATAGAAAAACCAATAAATGCAAATATAATGGATAAATGAGAGAATACACCAAATTTACGTGGTTTGGCAAATTTCTTATGTCTTCAGGCACCAACACTAGGTGATAATTTCACTAACACTGAAAATTTTACAAACTAATAGAGATCTTAATCAAAAGATTTCGCAAAATATACTTCAAGTATACTAATGAGAGTGAAAGAGAAATCGTAGGGACGATACTAAGTGAAGGCTCAAAGCCTTCGTATATAAGGTGAGGCAACAACCAATTTATCCCAATTGATATGGGATTAAATGAACCAACACTTACAAACCTCCACCTTTGGCAAGTTAACTAATTGTAAACGGGAAAATATATAGGATTTTTCCTATATAATTCATCATCTTTTTGCTTAATTTATTGCTAAAACTTAGTAATTGTTTATTTAATTAATGAAATATGTTGAAAAATAAAATTAGGACATGGAAATTATTAAAATGTAATTTTATATTTTATTATATAGTTTTTATGCATAAAATGACTTATTCTATATTAATTTAAGCATATTCTATTTTTAAGTTATAAAATGGGCCGTGCATGATTTAATTTAATAATAAAATATAAAGATATATTTAATAAATTATTTCTATATGTTTCATTAATAAAATTGGGCTTAATAAATTAAGTAAAATTAATTAATTAAAGTGGTTAATTTGTATTGTTTGATCCCCTGATTTTTCTGTTATTTTTAGACAGGTGGGAGAGCTTTAATTCAATTACAAAGCCGTCCCAATTGGACTAAATTAGCCCCTAATTTCAGCTGCACATGGAGGTTAAAAAATCACCATTTGGGTTAATTGCATGAAGTCCCTGAAGATTTAAAGGAATCGGAGATTTACCTGAAGATTCACTGGAGACTGAATCTTGCTCCTGCATGATGTGGCACATGAATCAAGCTAAAAATCAGCCACCTTACATACATATATGGCCGGCCACACTTGGAAGGATTTGAAGTGGATGAACACTTTCATTTTTAGTAAACTCACACCGCAACCACACCTATAAATAAGACCCTTCACCTCATTTTTCAAATCACACCTTATTCATCTAGTCTCTTCTCTTCTCTCATTTTCCCTCAACTCTCTCTTCTCTCCACGCCATACACCATCCTTCCTTAAGGGGTTTTAGCCATTTAGCCTATTAAGAAACCTTGGTTGGCCACCTTGGAGAGCCATCAGCAAAGGAGCAAGCAAGAGTCAAAGGAGTTCTCACCATTCAGAGTCTTGGGTGACAGCCGTCTGAATAGGGTGTAATCTTTCTTTTCTTAAAGTTGATTTAAATGTTTGCTATGAGTTCTTTGTTCTTGTTTTCAACAATGAAAGCTTAATTTTATTTAAGCTAGTATGATTATTTTAATTAAATAATATTTATTTGATTCATGCTTAAAATGTTTGTGCCTCAATCGATCATGTTTTTAATTAAAATCAAGTCTGTATTTTGTTCATACGTGATTGAAATGCACCTGAATTAGCTGAGCGATCCTAACTAGACGACGACTAATGGACGCATAATCGAAATGTGCATGCTCAATTTAGATCCTTAAACCGATTAATTGCAGGTTGCATAACATCCCTAGTACGGCTCTATTATCTGCATAGTTTTTAGATTTGTGTGATTAAATTGTTTCATACCTAATCTGTCCCTGTTAATTGATAAACGATAAATTATACATATTTTTACCTCATGTTTAGCCTATATTTTGGATGAATTATCATTAGATTTGTGAGGATTGGTGCTCTTAATCTTTCTTTTTCATATCTTATACTCAGGAGAGCATAGGGAAGAGAAAAGAACGGAAAATGGATCAAAAACAAGGAAAATGGGCCAAAATGTGAAAATGACACAGCCCAAGGAGTCACCACAAGGCCGTGGCACACGGTCGTGCCACATAAAGTCCACACGACCCAGCCCTGACAAGCACGGCCAGGCCACACGGCCGTGCCACCATCGACAAGCCCGTACACGGCCCTTATCGAAACTATACAGGCATGGCACACGGGCGTGTCCCTATCGTGAGGAAGTTCAATTCTACTCGAAAAAGGATACTTAGGGGCTAAGAAAGCCATTCTAAACTCTATATAAAGACCCTAGGAGGCAACTTCAAGGGTGTGCTTATTTCCCGCTAAGGGAATACTCTTTTCTCTTAAGAAAGAGCGCCATAATTCTGCCAACACAAGGAGTGAAAGAAGGGATTACTCCAAGGGAAGCCGATTGATTCATCCCAGAAGCCAGAATTATTACTTCAGGGGGATGAAACCTAAGACAGATCTTATTATTATTTATTCGTGAATTATATGATAAATACTTGAATTATTCTTAATTATGTGTTCTTCATTCTTAATTTAATAATCCAAGGTATTACTTCAAGAACTTGATGTGCTTAGGCAGAGGAGCAAAAGTCCCTGTTTTAAGAGTAGATCTACCATAATTAAGCGGAGTTGCATGCAACCCTAGACATAGGGCGACATAAATCTGCCAGATTAGGGTCAAACCTAATAGGGGGATCCATAGATCGAATTAATACAACCTAGGGTGTTAATTAATAAAGAAACTTTAGTTAACAGCCTAGGCCTAGTTGTTCTTAGCCTCGACGGAGGGATTAACATAAGTTAGGGATCTCTACAGATCAAGTCAAGTAAAGACATCATCTAGTTCAAGAAGTTAATAACAAGTGAAGTCTAGGTGGATTCTCCCTTAAGTATTGCTCATATCAATCAGCTTTTCCATAAAGTTTTCCCCAATTTACTTTTTGTGCACTTTTAGTTAGTTTTAGAATTAGTTTCAATCAATCCTCTTTTATTTTTAGGCTAGATAATAGAAAAGAAGTAAGTATTAGTACTTTTGGTTCCCTTGGGTACGATAACTCGGTCTTGCCGTTAAACTATACTACTGTTCGATAGGTGCGCTTGCCTTTAAAAATCATGATATTAGTTAGTTTTGGTGTGATCAGTTTTTATAAATTTTATTGCTTATATCGTGAGCATATCAAGTTTTTGGCGTCGTTGCCGGGGAACTAAAATATTAAGAAAACTCGATTTCTATTACTTTAGCCATTACTATATTTATTTATTTCTTTCTTTCCAGTTTTTATTTATTTTTATTTTATTTTTCATTTTCTTTGCTTTTTCCTTCTAGGTATTTCTAGTTTATGACTAGAAACAACCCAGCAGGACCATTGCTTTTTAACGAAGATTTAGAAGCGACAGTCCGCAGAACTCGCAGAGAGATCAGATGAAGCCTACATTATCCAGAACAAGATCAAGAACAAAGGCCAGAACCTACAGAAGAGATGCAAGCAAATCACAACATTCCACCACCGCCCGTAATAGTCGCACCACCAGCAATTCAAGAAGAAGCTCCTCGCACTATGTATGATTATGCCAAACCTAGTTTGGCTGGTACCCAAACTAGCATTATTAGACCTACTATTGCTGCTAATAATTTTGAATTAAACCCTAACACTATTCAGATGATACAACAATTGGTGCAGTTTGATGGTTTACAGGACGAAGATCCAAATTCACACATAGCCAATTTTTTGGAACTTTGTGATACTTTTAAAATTAATGGCGTTTCTGATGATACCATTCGTCTATGGCTATTTCCATTCTCTTTGAGAAATAAAGCCAAACAGTGGTTAAACTCTTGACCACGAGGCTCAATCACCACATGGGAACAGATGACCGAAAAATTTTTACTTAAATATTTTCCTTCAGCAAAAATAGCTAAATTACGAAACGATATCTCTTCTTTTGTGCAGATGGATTTAGAAACACTCTACGATGCTTGGGAGAGATACAAGGATCTTTTGAGAAGATGCCCTCATCATGGCCTACCCTTATGGCTCCAAGTTCAAACCTTTCACAATGGTTTGAATCTATCAACAAGGCAAATGATCGACGCAGCCGCAGGAGAAACGATCAACAATAAAACACCCAAAGCAGCTTATGAATTTATTGAAGAGATGTCACTGAATAACTATCAGTGGCAAGTAATGAGGACAAAGCTGACAAAAGCTGCAGGAGTTTATAATATTGATGCAGTCGCTATGCTTACTAACCAAGTAGAATTGTTAAATAAAAACTTTGATCATTTTGTTGGTTCTACGCAGGCATAGCCAGTGATGCAGTGTGACACAACTCTAGTAAATATGTTCAATCCAGACTACTCATCCTCAGGATACAGCATGGAAACTGAACAAGCCAATTATATGGGTAACAATTTTAGATCTCAAAATAATCCATATAGTAACACATATAATGCAGGTTAGCGAAACCATCCCAATTTTTCTTGGGGAGGACAAGGGAATCAAAGACAACAACCCCTTCAGGGATTACAGCAGCCATCGCCGCAACAGGAGAAAAACCCAACCTTGAAGAGATGTTTACCAAATTCATGGCCATGTCAGAAACCCATTTCATAACACTGAAACGGCATTAAAGAACCAGCAAGCATCAATCAAAGGCCTTGGGAATCAAATTGGTCAACTCACCAAGTTAATATCAAAAAGACCACAAGGTGGACTTTCAAGTAACACTGAGACCAATCCTAAAGAGCAACTGCATGCCATAAACACAACAGATGATGAGGCGATAACCAAAACCAACCCAGAGCCATGCAAGGAGCCTGTGGTAAGTAAAGGAAAGAATGAGGTAAGTTACAAAGATGAAATTACCAAAGAATTTAAACCTCGTATCCTATACCCAACTGCGCTAAAGAAGGACCGCACAGATGAGCAATTCGGTAAGTTTCTTAAACTCTTAAAGAAATTACATATCAACTTACCATTTATTGAAGCAATTATGCAAATACCGAAATACACAAAATTTTTATAGGAACTTCTCACAAATAAAAGGAAGATGGAAGAACTGTCCACAGCGGAACTCAACGAGGAATGCTCAGCTATTCTCCAAAATAAACTGCCAACCAAACTAAAAGATCCAGGGAGTTTTACTATTCATTGTTTACTTGGTAGCCTAGATGCCAAAAATGCTTTAGCTAACTTAGGGGCTAGTATAAATGTCATGCCTTATAAACTGTTTAAACAACTAGGTCTTGAAAAACCTAAGCAAACCAAGATGAGCATTCAACTAGCTGATAAAACTATTAGGTTTCCTAAGGGAATAATTGAAGATGGGCTTATCAAAATTGATAGATTCATATTCCCAGTTGACTTTGTTGTTTTAGACATTGATGAGGATAGCAATGTACCCTTAATTCTAGGGCGACCTTTTTAGCAACTGCTAGAACAATAATTGATTTAGGAACAGGTGAACTTACACTACGTATAGATGATGACCAAGTTACCTTAAAAGCTCGAAACTTGATTAAGACTGTTGATAATAATATAGTCACGAGTCCTTGTAAAAACACTGAACTCACCACCCAACCTTCTGTGCAGGATACACTCCACATAATGGCAACCCAATCACAGACAAGTCCATCCAAGGGAGATGCACCTGAAAAGCAAATGCTTCAGATCAAGGAACTAGATGAGTGGCTGAACTATCATGAAAAGCCCAAAGTATGTCGAACCAACCCAGAGTATCACCAAGACGACCCTCAGGTATAAACGAATCAACTCAAGGTAAGGGATAAGGTAATCTTAGGGGAAGACGATCCTCGAATCTTGAATTCAAACGAGCATACAAGTGATACACCTTACTTCACGGTAATGAAAATCTTTCCCTATGGTACAGTTGAGATAAAATATGAGTCACTCAGCACTTTCAAGGTAAATCACACTCGACTCAAATCTTACGTTGATAATGAAATTGTAAGCAGGATAGAAGAGTATCAACTCTTCAAACCACCGTGAACGTACAAGCTCGAGCAAAGTCGAGCTTAGACTATAAATAAGTGCTTCTCAGGAGGCAACCCGAGCACTAACTTAGTAACTTTTCTTTTATTTTCGATTTTAGTATTTTTATGCATCAACTAACCCTTTTTAATGCAGAAACTTCTCATAACCTCTTCCGTTTCCCATGTTGCCTCTTCCACTCCATGACGTTGCCACAACACCTTTACTAGCTCAATCTTTTTACTTCTTAACTGTTTTACTTCCCATGCTAGAATTTTAATCGGTTCTTCATCATATGACATGTCTGGTCAAATCTCAATCTCAGTAGGCTCAATCACATGTGATGGATCTGATCGGTACCGACGAAGCATAGAAACATGAAACACATTGTGAATTCTTTCTAATTCCGGAGGCAAAGATAACCGATAGGCAACTGGACCAATTCTTTCAACTACTTCATATGGCCCAATATAGCGCGGACTTAGTTTACCTTTTCGGCCAAACCTTAAAATTTTCTTCCCCAGGGAGACTCTCAAAAATACTTTATCTCCCACTTGGAACTCGATTTCTTTCCTTTTTAAATCCGCATATGACTTTTGTCGATCTGATGCAGCTTTTAGACAATCTCGAATTATCTTTACTTTATCTTCAGTGTCTTTTACTAAATCAGTCCCATGAACATATCTTGCATGAAGTTCAGTCCAATACAATGGAGTCTAACATTTTCGCCCATATAGAGCTTCATACAGTTCCATTTTAATGCTCGACTGATAACTGTTATTGTACGCAAATTCAATCAAAGGCAGATATTTGTCCCAACTACCTTCGAACTCTAAAACACAACATCTCAACATATCCTCGAGCACTTGAATCACTCTTTCCGATTGTCCGTCTGTCTGAGGATGAAAGGTAGTACTAAAATTTAACTTAGTACCTAATGCCTCTTGCAATTTCTTCCAAAATCTCGAAGTAAAATGCGGATCTCTATCGGAAATAATAGATATAGGCACACCATGTAATCTAACTATCTCAGAGACATACAACTCCGCTAATTTGTCCATAGGAAAGTCCATTTTCACCGAAATGAAATGAGCTGACTTGGTTAACCGATCAACTACTACCCAAACAGAATCTTTCTTTCTCGGTGTCATAGGCAATCCGGAAACAAAATCCATGGTAGTTCTTTCCCATTTCCACTCGGGAATCATAAATTGGTTGGAGCAATCCCAAAGGCAATTGATGTTCTGCATTTACTCTCTGACATACCAAACACTTTGACACAAATTCGGAAATATCTCGTTTCATGCCCAGCCACCAATATACTTTCTTCAAGTCTTGATACATTTTCACGCTACCGGGGTGCACTAACCATCGACTATCATGAGCTTCGTGCAAAATCTTCTGAGTCAAGTCAGTATTTCTCGGTACACACACTCTATCACGAAACAATAGACAACCATCCGGATCAACTCGAAAATTAGAATCATCCTTCATTTCACACTGAATCCGTCTTATCAATAACTCATTATCCGCTTTCTTAGCTTCGCAAATTTCTTGCAAAAACAACGGCTTCGCCACTAACTCAGTATTTAGTGAACCATCATCAGACATCGATAATTCCATATTCAAAGCTCTCAAAGCAAACAGAGATTTTCTATTTAAGGCATCAGCAACTACGTTTGCTTTACCCGGATGATAATATATCACAAGTTCATAGTCTTTTAGTACTTCTAACCATCTCCATTGTCGCAAATTCAATTCCTTTTTAGTCATAACATACTTCAAACTCTTATGATCGGTGTACACTCTACACTTTTCACCGTACAAATAGTGCCGCCAAATCTTCAAAGCAAAAACTATAGCGGCCAGCTCCAAGTCGTGGGTCGGATAGTTTCGTTCATGCGGTTTTAATTGTCGAGAAGCATAGGCTACTACTTTTCCTTCTTGCATCAATACACATCCGAGTCCATTTAAAGACACATCACTATACACGACAAATTTTTTTCCCGACTCAGGTTGTACTAACACCGGCGCTTCAGTTAAACATTGTTTATGCTTTTCAAAGCTTCGCTGACATTCATCGGTCCAAGTAAATTTAACTTCTTTTTGCAACAGTTTCGAAATCGATGAAGCTGTAATCGAAAAACCCTCTACAAATCGACGGTAATATCCGACAAGGCCAAGAAAACTTCTGACTTCAGACACATTCTTCAGAGGCTTCCATTCTACAATTGCTGAAATCTTATTCGGATCCACTCGGATACCATCTCTCGAAACAACATGTCCCAAAAATCCCAATTCACTGAGCCAAAATTCACTTTTACTGAACTTAGCATAAAGCTTCTTTTCTCTCAAAATCTGCAATATTATCCTCAAATGCTCAGCATGCTCGGTCTCACTTTTAGAGTATATTAGAATATCATCAATAAAAACCACCACAAATTTATCTAAATAAGGTCTGAAAATCAAGTTCATCAAATCCATGAAAATGGCCGAAGTGTTGGTCAATCCAAACGGCATTACCAAAAATTCATAGTGACCATATCGGGTCCTAAAAGCAGTTTTAGGCACATCAGATTCTTTAACCTTCAATTGATAATACCCAGACCTCAAATTAATTTTCGAAAACACTGAAGCACCCTTAAGTTGATCAAACAAATCATCGATTCTAGGCAACGGATACTTGTTCTTCACTGTCACTCTGTTAAGCTGACGATAATCAATGCAAAGCCTCAATGACCCATCTTTTTTCTTGACAAATAAAACCGGAGCACCCCATGGAGAGAAACTTGGCCTCACAAAACCCTTGTCAGTCAACTCTTGCAACTGTGTCTTCAACTCTTTTAACGCAATCGGTGCCATTCTATAAGAGTAATCGATATCGGAGCAGTACCCGGAAGTAATTCAATACTAAACTCTATCTCTCTGTCCGGAGGTAAACCAGGTAATCCTTCCGGAAAGACATCTAAATATTCACAAACTATAGGCACAGATCTGATCTCTTTCTCAGACATTTTGGTATTCAACACATATGCTAAATATGCATTACACCCACTTCTCAGACATTTATGAGCCAACATTATAAAGATCACATTCGGAACACAATCTAACTTATCTATTTCAATTCGGAGTATTTCATCATTATCACAATTGAACTCAAGGATCTTTCGTCTACAATCTATCTTAGCACCATGCATGGTTAACCATTCCATTCCCAAAATAACATCAAACTCATCAAAAGGAAGCAACATTAAATCAACAGGGAAACAGTGACCATGAATCATCAAAGGACAGTTCTTACAAATTTTGTCTACTATCACATGTTTTCCTAATGGATTTGACACTTTAACTACAAATTTAGTGGACTCAACACAAAGATTCTTATCAGATACTAAATTTACACACACATACGAATGAGTCGATCCCAGATCAATTAAAGTAAGAACAGAATTATCATAGAGAGAAAATGTACCAGTAATCATTTCCGGTGAAGATGCTTCTTCACGAGCCCGTATAGCATACGCCCGAGCCGAAGCTCTCGCTTCAGATCTTGTAAGGGTGTTCTTTCTTTCACCTTTACTGTTATTCCCAGACCCCATATTTCTTGATGGTCTTCCCCTACTCACATTACTTGGTTTTACATTTTGAGATTTCCCGAATTCTTCTCTTTTCTGGCAATCTTTAATAAAATGGTCTTGAGATCCACAATTAAAACAAGCCCGATTACGCACATAACATTCACCCAAATGTTTCTTCCCACAATATTGGCATTCGAGCCTATCAGATCTCACACTACCGACACTTGTTGCAGAAGTAGTTTGTCCCTTCGATTTGAAACGCTGCTTACTACGATCCCTCTGAGAAAAGTTTACCGAAACATTTAACCGAGAATTCATCTCTCTTCATTTCTTCGATTGTGATTGAAATGATTAGACCATCAATCTTTTCCTAGAATCTCTAGCTTTATTCTCAACCTTCTTCTTATCTTTGCTTAATGCTTCGGCCTTAACAGCTCGTTCAACTAACACTACCAACTCTTTAATTTCCAGGATTTCTACAAGCAGTCGGATGTCTTCATTCAGCCCATCTTCAAATCTCTTACAAAGCATTTCTTTGGAAGTTACAAACTCTTGAGCATACTTGCTCAATCTGACAAACTCTCTTTCATATTCGGCTACTGACATACTCCCTTGCTTCAATTCTAAAAATTCTTTCTGCTTTTGATCGATGAAATGCTGACTAATATACTTTTTACTGAATTCCTCTAAAAAGAAATCCCATGACACTCTTTCTCTAGGCACAACGGATATCAAGGTCTTCTACCAATGATAAGCGGAATCTTTTAGCAATGAGACAGCACATTTCAAGCTCTCATCTGGAGTACAAGACAATTCCTCCAACACTCTAACAGTATTCTCTATCCAGAATTTAGCCTTCTCAGGATCATCATCCATACTGGCTCGAAATTCTTCGGCCCCATATTTTCTAATTTTATCCACTGGGGGTTTAGAAAGTCTTACCACTTCTGGTTGTGGAGGAGCTATAGGAACAGCTTGAGGGACAGGAGGGGGCGGGGGAGGTTGAGCATTCGGATTCGCCCGAATGAACTCCGTATACCAATTATTTATCATATGGAGAAAGGCTGCCCGGGCCTCATCTCCTTGACCCTGAGCCTCGGGTCTATTCTCAATAGGCGCTGTCCCTTGCGCGGGAGCAGGCGCATTACTCTGAGCATCATCAGCAAGAGCTCAATTGGGATCCATTTACTATAATAGAAAACAATTTGAAATCATTAGAAGTAGTCACACTATCAAGTCTTATTTTGGCATGTGTAGACTGACTATTACACTTGCTACGTTAGTCCGAGAATCAGCTAAACCATGCTCTGATACCAATTAAAATGTAACACCCTTACCCGAAACTGTCATCGGAATCGAGTAGAAGGCATTACCAAACTTATCGGACTACAAACTCTAATTTTTAGCGAAATTATTAAAAATTTATCTTATTGAGGATTTTCTAAATCAATACAGACATCTCAGATTATTAGGATTCAAATCCTATCACATCGGAAACCCAAAAAATTTTTCTCTTTCAAAACAACGTCACACGCCCGTGTAACATACAGCACGGCTGTGTGATAAGGCCGTGTGGCCTTCACACGCCCATGTCCAGAGACCGTGGTCGAATCTGTCAAATTTGCCACGGTCACCCTACACGGTCGTTTGGGGGCCGTGTACTCCACACGGTCAAGACACACGGCCGTGTCTCTAGCCCGTGTGGTACTCAAAATTTAATTTAAAGTGCAGGGGAGACACGGTCTAGGGACACACCTGTGGGGTCAGACCGTGTGTCACCCACGGCCTAGGCACGCCCGTGCCATAAGACCGTGGAGCATTCTGCCAAATTCCACACGATCATGACATAGCCCTTGTGTCCTGCTGCGCAGGCCGTGTTAGGCTATATACCAAGCCTTGGCCTTTCCAAACTCAACAAACATCCATACCATTCAAATTCAACCAAAATAAGGCATCTACCCATAAGAACTATATTTACAAATACCATTTACAAGGCAATTATCATTTACACACCTACTTGATAGGCTTATAAAAGAATATCTATGCTAAGACTAGCCACCTATACATGCCAAAAATCAAAATACAAACTATGTTTTCAAATACCAAGATGGCTTGATAGTGTAAGACGAGCTTCCTTCGATCACCAATCCAAGTTGTAATGTGCTCGGTAATCTAAAAGAAGGGCAAGGAAGAGAAGTAAGCTACAAGTAGCTTAGTAAGACATAAGTAATTTAAAAGTAGATGCACATTATCTAATTAAGGCAATTGATTTCCACATAATACAAATGTAACATTCATGAACTTACTCATTACATACTCTTACCACATTGTTCAATTATAGATATTCCATGCACATGTCCTATTCAATTTTATTACCCTGCACCCATTAACGTTAATCTTTTCCCGTTGAACTTTCAGAAAAGAAAAAGGATATGCAGAGATTGGCATCAAGTGCCTCACAATAATATGGCCGGAGCCACCACAATACGTAGCCGAAGCTACCTCAATATGTAGCTGAAGCTACCACAATATGTAGCCGAAGCTACCACAATATGTAGCCGAAGCTACTACAATCAATGAATCACAAACGTAATCCACGGGTCTGCTCACAGAAGCTGACAGGTGACTGCAACACATGCTAGTACACCCAGCACCCGGGATATGGAAGCGGAACCCTCAAGTGACATGTCACCCATATCCAAAATTAATCTTACAGTTCAAACGAGATTTTCCATAATATATAAATTATGCAATTATTCAATTCACCATTCATATTCATACATTTTCACATGTAATTTATCAAATAATTAACGATAATGCAAGTGCATGATAATTTACTCATGACTTACCGCGATTACGAAACGACTAGCTCGTACTAATCTACTATCTTTTCCTTTCCACGATTTCGATCACCTTCTCTTCTTTCTTGATCTAAATAAATGCATTTAACATATTTTATCAATATTCTATCCAAACACATTCATAAACTGGACTATTGGGCAAAAAGACCATTTTGCCCCTAGTCTCGAAAATTCAATTCCACTTTATTTTCTTGCATTTTAGACTCAATTAAACTTTTTACCAATAAAATAATCCAAGAATCACTCACATTCACATACTTATGAACAAACTTTTCTCTTTTCTCATTTTAGTCCCTTAGGGACATTTTTATCGAAACTACTTGTAAAAACACGTAATTAATACATTAATAACTCATTTACTACCAAAACTCATCAAACAACAGATTTCTCTAAAATGGGATATTTTCAAACCCTAATTTCTTCTCAAATAAATGGCAAAATCATGAAATTCAATCCTTAAGGAACTCAAAAATACGAAAATAATTGAAAACGGGGTTGAAATGCACTTACAAATTGCTTGAAAAAGTCCAAAGCTCTCTTGGCTATGGAGGAAGAAATTTTCGGCAGAAAAATTGGGGAAGAAGATGAACATTTTCATCTTTTTCTCATCTTTTATGATAATTTTTACAAAGTGGACAAAAATGCCCCTAGCCTTGTTTCTCAAACTAACTCATGGCATAATTACATCATAAACACTCCTATATTCATATCACATTTCAATCAAGTCCCTATGTCATCTAATACTCATATTTTTCACTATTTACAATTTAATCCAAAATTTTCAATTAATCACAAAAGCAGTAAATTTCTAAACGATTTTCTCACAGAACTTAATCAATAAACAAATGCGATATAAAATTCACAAAATTAACTTATTTCATCTCGGATTTATGGTTGCGAAACCACTATTCCGATTAGGCCCTATTTCGGGCTGTCACATTTATGCTTTGATCATTCAAACTTTAAAACATTAGGGAATCAAGCATGATAAGTTGAAATTTCTGAGAACCTAATTTTTTCATAAGTTATTTTCCTGAATTTTAAGTGTTATCTTGAGATTTGAAATTCGCAAGATTGACATCAAAAGCCATAATTCTAGTGAGATTTTTTAGCCTTTTGAGCATACATTCTTTCATGCTCACTTTTATTATCGCTTTCAGTGAGTCAATACTGATTTGTTATTCTAGAACTTGCTTCGAGTATACATGGCAAGACCACATCATTGATTTGATATATTGAGATGATAAAGGCACTTAGGATTTAACCTACTTACTTCATAAAAAGCCTACCTCCATAAATTAACCCCTAGTAAACCCCATTGAGCCTAACAACCCATTCTTTGACTTACCTCTAATATTAACCCATAACCCATTTTTGTTGAATTCCATTCAATTATTTTGATCCCTATTTTTGTCGAGATTTGAGTTAAAATTATTATCTAGCTTTGTTCTTTTTTTCAGTTGTAAAGTTTGTCAATATTCAAAGTATTGTACTTGAATTGTTCTAAAAAAAGTGTATATACAGTTAATTCAGTTGTAATCTGTAATAGTTCAATAGTTTTTGCGTATTTCTACAAGCTTCCAAATCCAGAACGATGTCATCATAAGGCTTAGCTCTAGGAATATGTTCCAGTGATAGAGATTTCTCTAGCTAGATGATTTTTCAATTCAATCTAGATTCTAACCCTCTTTTTAAGCTTGTGACAACACCCCTAACCAAAGCCCCATTACAACCATTGAAAGACATTTTGATCGATGTGTCGTATCAATCTATAGTGGTGGAGATTTGATTTTCTTGCAAGCCTATGGTAATAACTTTTCAAATTGACTAGAGAGTGCTTAATTCTTGAACTCTAAACACCTTGAGTGGATAGAGTGAACCCTTAGTGAGGATGTCAAAACTTGTTGATTTCAATTGAGAGATGATTACTTAGAAGAAGGGAAGAAACTTATGTTTCAATGATAAAACTCTCAACTTAGAGTGATTGAATCTTTAATGTTCTTCTTTTTGAATTTTCATTGTATGACTACTTGTGAATTAGTTTGAAACATTATTGATAAAGATTGTAAGTTGAGAGGAATGATTCTTAATTAGGGATTAAGATTTTGCTTGAGGACAAGCAAAGGCTTAAGTGTGGGGGTATTTGATAAACGATAAATTATACATATTTTTACCTCATGTTTAGCCTATATTTTGGATGAATTATCATTAAATTTGTGAGGATTGGTGCTCTTAATCTTTCTTTTTCATATCTTATACTCAGGAGAGCATAGGGAAGAGAAAAGAACAGAAAATGGACCAAAAACGAGGAAAATGGGCCAAAATGTGAAAATGACACGACCCAAGGAGTCACCACACGGCCGTGGCACACGGCTGTACCACATAAAGTCCACACGGCCCAGCCCTGACAAGCACAGCCAGGCCACACGACCGTGCCACCATCAATAGGCCCACATACGGCCCTTATCAAAACCACACGGGCGTGGCACACGGGCATGTCCTTATCGTGAGGAAGTTTAATTCTACTCGAAAAAGGATACTTAGAGGCTAAGAAAGCCATTCTAAACTCTATATAAAGACCCTAGGAGGCAACTTCAAGGGTGTGCTTATTTTTCGCTAAGGGAATACTCTTTTCTCTCAAGAAAGAGTGACATAATTCTGCCAACACAAGGAGTGAAACCAAGGGATTACTCCAAGGGAAGTCGATTGATTCATCCCAGAAGCTAGAATTCTACATCAAGACAGAGGATCTCCCTAAATTCCTTCAGAGGTTTTTGGGTTCTTTATGTTTTGTTATCTTAATACTTCGTAGATGTTTTCTTTCTTTATTATGAACTAAACCCCTCAAATACTTGAGGGGGATGAAACCTAAGACAGATCTTGTTATTATTTATTCATGAATTATATGATAAATACCTGAATTGTTCTTAATTATGTGTTCTTCATTCTTGATTTAATAATCCAATGTATTACTTCAAGAACTTGATGTGCTTAGGCAGAGGAGCAAAAGTCCCTATTTTAAGAGTATTTCTACCATAATTAAGCGGAGTTGCATGCAACCCTAGACATAGGGCGACATAAATCTGCCGAATTAGGGTCAAACCTAATAGGGGGATCCATAGATCGAATTAATGCAACCTAGGGTGTTAATTAATAAAGAAACTTTAGTTAACAGCCTAGGCCTAGTTGTTCTTAGCCTCGACGGAGGGATTAACATAAGTTAGGGATCTCTACGGATCAAGTCAAGTAAAGACATCATCTAGTTTAAGAAGTTCATAACAAGTGAAGTCTAGGTGGATTCTCCCTTAAGTATTGCTCATATCAATCAGCTTTTCCCTAAAGTTTTCCCCAATTTACTTTTTGTGCACTTTTAGTTAGTTTTAGAATTAGTTTCAATCAATCCTCTTTTATTTTTAGGCTAGATAATAGAAAAGAAGTAAGTATTAGTACTTTTGGTTTCCTTGGGTACGATAACTCGGTCTTGCCGCTAAACTATACTACTGTTCGATAGGTGCGCTTACCTTTAAAAATCGTGATATTAGTTAGTTTTGGTGTGATCAGTTTTTATAAATTTTATTACTTATATCGCGAGCATATCATTACTTCACATGAATACTAAGAAATCCTAAAATGGTTTTCAAACTCATGAAAGGTCGAGTTGCCGCGGAATGTTTTTCCAAATGTTATTAAGCATGTTGAAAATAAATTAAGTTTAATTAGAGTAATTGTCCTAGTTTATTTATGTTAGAATTGTTGCATATCGTGTTAAATTTGCTAAAATCTATTTCATTCATATAGTTGCATACTTAGGATAATTTGCATCAGGGATCATTGCATCTAGTTATTTTAATTCTTTTAAATCATCACTACCAATCAATTTGAGTTTTATTCACCGAATTGCGAACATAATTTTATAATTAATTGACTTTGCGCTAATACAATCCTAGTGGAGACGATAACTCGTTATACTTACTTATTACTTGAGCGACTGTGTACACTTGCACAAACGAACCGTTACAAGCTTTTGGTGCCGTTGCCGGGGATTTTTAATTGTCGCCAGAGTTAGTTTTTTTGAAATAATTTATTTTCAATTTGGTTTATTTCTAACATTACTAACTTATTCTTTTTATTTTTGTGAATTTCTTTTAGGAGTTTATGAGCATAGATCGGATTATCAATTTACTCCTTGTAGACCCTGAAATCGAACAGACCTTTAGACAAAGAAGACGTGAACGAATAGCCCAAAGACAAAACAAGATGGACCTTGGAAATCAAAATCAAGACCAAGGTAATGAAGTCGATCATCTACGAAATCTCATCCTCATCACCGATGATAGGGACCGATGCATCAGACAATATGCTGTGCCACTCTTCAATGAGTTGAATCCAGGAATTAGAAGGCCAGATATTGAGGCAACCTAGTTCGAATTGAAACCAGTAATGTTTCAAATGCTATAAACGGTGGGCCAGTTCAGTGGTATGCCCACGGAAGATCCACATCTCCACATTCGATTGTTTATGGAGGTGAGTGATTCATTCAAGATAGTCGGTGTGACTGATGACGAATTAAGGCTGAAGTTGTTCCCGTACTCATTGCGAGATCGAGTACAAGCATAGCTCAATTCTTTACCACCGAGTTCTATATTTACATGGCAAGAATTAGCAGAGAGATTTTTGGTTAAGTATTTCCCACCTAGCAAGAACGCTAAGTTAAGGAACGAGATCACAACTTTCCAACAAGTAGATGATGAGTCTTTGTATGAGGCTTGAGAGCGATTCAAAGAGTTACTTCGCAAGTGCCCTCATCATGGGATTCTGCATTGTATCCAATTGGAGACATTCTATAATGGTCTCAATGCGCATACGAGATTGATGGTAGATGCTTCTGCGAATGGTGCAATTTTGTCTAAGTCTTATAATGAGGCTTATGAGATTATCGAGAGATCGCAAGCAACAACAATCAATGGCCAACAAATCGTACAGCTTCAGGAAGACGTATAGTTGGATTTCATGAAGTTGATGCCCTCACTTCATTATCAGCTCAAGTATCGTCTATCTCCTCGATGTTGAAACAGTTTACCACTAATCACTCTAATAATTTTGTAGCTCAGCCACCAAGTCCGTTTGAACTAGTTTCCTGTGTATATTATGGGGAGGGTCATTCTTTTGAGAATTGTCCATCAAATCCCGAGTCAGTATACTATGTGGGGAACCAACAGCAAAATAGGAGTGGACAAGGACCCAGTCCAACTTCTACAATCCTTCATGGCGTAACCATCCTAACTTTTCTTGGAGCAACCAGGGAAATGGACCGAACAACTTTATGCAATAGAACCCTACCAATCCCAAGGGTATATTCAGCAAGCTCTAAGGCCAGCCCAAGCTGAGCCATCAAACAGTTTGGAGAACTTATTAAAGGCATACATGGCAAAGAATAACGCTTTGATCCAGAGCCAAGTAGCAACATTGAAGAATTTAGAGAACCAAATGGGTCAGTTAGCTACAGAGCTTCGCAATTGACAGCAAAGAATTTTACCGAGCGATACTAAGAATCTAAGAAACTTAGGTAAAGAGCATATCAAGGTAGTGGCATTACGAAGTGCTTAAGTTCTGGAGCCCCAAGTGATTGATGTTGAAAATGATCCTACGAGGAAAGATGAGAGAACTAGCCGCTGAAATTCCTATACCAAAAGAGTCAGAATCTACCAAGTCTGACAAGGTAAATCCTAACTTACTAAATTCAGATACTTTAACATCTCCTTTGGATACAGATTTATCTACTCAGAAGAGTTGTCTGATCCAACCTAAAGTTTCATCACCTTCATATCTGCAAAGATTGTAGCAACATAAGCAGAAATATAAGGTACAGTTCAAGAAGTTTCTCGATGTTCTAAAGTAGCTACACATCAACATCCCGTTGGTAGAGGCCTTAGAACAAATGCCGAGCTATGTGCAGTTTATGAAGGATATACTATCCAAAAAGAAACGACTAAGTGAATATGAGACTGTTGATTTAACAAAGGAGTGCAGTGCGTTCCTACAGAATAAGTTGCCACCGAAGTTGAAGGACCCAAGAAGCTTTACGATACCCTGCAACATCGGTGAATCTTACAGTGGTAAAGCTTTGTGTGACTTAGGAGCAAGTATCAACTTGATTCCTAAATCCATTTTCAAGATGTTAGGAGTAGGTGATGTACGACCTACAACTGTGATGCTTCAGCTAGCGGATCAATCTATAGCCTACCTCGAAGGAAAGATCGAGGATTTTTTGGTAAGAGTTGATAAATTTATTTTTCCCAATGATTTCATTATCTTATATTTTGAAACAGATAAGGAAGTGCCGATCATCCTTGGAAGACCATTCCTAGCCACGGGAAGAACGTTAATTGATGTACAGAAAGGCAAACTCACTATGCGAGTTCAAGACAATCAGGTAACTTTTAACATTCTAAAAGCGATGAAATTTCCCGATCCAGCAGAAGAGTGTTCAGTTATGGAAGAAATAGAGACCTTGGTGTCTATAGAAAGAAATTGTGAAGAAGATCCATTAGAGAAAGCCTTAGAGTTTGACCCTTTGGAGGATGAAGAAAGTGAAAAAAACATGGCTTTGATGGAAGCCAATTCGAGGAAGTTTATTCAGACCATACAGTTTGAACCGTTGGAGTCAGAAGTCAGAGAATTTATTCAACCCAAGTTTTCAATCGATGAACCACCTAAACTCGAGCTAAAGGTACTCTCTTCCCATTTGAAATACATTTATTTAGGTGACTGTTCTACTTTGCTTGTGATTATTTCAACAGACCTAATGGAAGATCAAGAGGAGCGACTAATTGCTATTCTAAGAAAATTTAAAAAAGCAATTGGTTAGACCATAGCTAACATTCAAGGTATAAGCCCTTCTTTCTGCATGCACAAAATCATTTTAGCGGAGGGTGAAAAGCTCGAATTAATGGGCAAAGGAGACTTGATCCGATTATGAAGGAAGTGGTGAGAAAGGAGGTAATCAAATGGTTAGATGCAGGAATCATCTATCCTATTTCAGATAGTTCGTGGGTAAGTCTAGTACAGTGTGTACCGAAGAAAGGGGGGATCACGATTGTTAAAAAGAGCTAAACGAGTTGGTTCCAACGAGAACTATTACTGGGTGGAGGATCTATATTGATTACAGAAAACTGAATAAAGCTACTCAGAAGGACCATTTTCCATTACCTTTTATGGATCAGATGTTAGATCGACTAGCAGGTAACGAATTTTACTATTTCTTGGATGGATATTTAGGATACAATCAAATAGTTGTAGCTCTAGAGGACCAACATAAGACAACGTTTACTTGTCCGTACGGTACATTTGCTTTTAGGCGAATGCCTTTTGGTTTATGTAATGCACCTGCAACATTTTAACGATGCATGATGGCAATATTCACTAATATGGTTGAAAATTTTGTTGAAGTTTTCATGAATGACTTTTCTATTTTTGGTAACACTTATGATATTTGCTTGAGTAATTTAGCTAAGGTACTAAAGAGGTGCGAAGAGACAAATTTTGTCCTTAATTGGGAGAAATGCCATTTTATGGTTAAGAAAGGGATTGTCTTGGGACATAAAATCTCAAAGAATGGAATTGAAGTTGATAGAGTGAAGGTGGATGTACTTGAAAGATTACCGACTCCAATCAATGTGAAAGGAGTCAGAAGTTTCTTAGGCCATGCCGGGTTTTATCGAAGGTTTATCAAGGATTTTTCAAAAATTTCTAAACCACTATGTTTATTGTTAGACAAAGATACAGTGTTTGATTTCAACAAAACGTGTTTAGAAGCTTTTGAAGATCTGAAGAAACGATTAGTCTCAGCCCTAATAATTGTTACACCCGATTGGAGCTCACATTTTCAGTTAATGTGCGATGCGAGTGACTATGTTGTGGGAGCTGTGAGGGGTCAAAGAAGAAACAAAGTCTTCCACCCTATCTACTATGCAAGCAGAAGTTTGATGGGAGCTCAACTCAACTATACGGTAATCAAAAAGAACTCTTTGTTGTAGTCTTTACTTTTGACAAATTCCGCCCATATCTTATAGGTACCAAAGTTACGATTTTTACTGACCATGCGGCCATTAAGTACTTACTCGCCAAGAAAGATGCGAAACCAAGGCTAATTCGTTGGATACTTTTGCTCCAAGAATTTGACCTTGAGATCCAAGACAGAAAAGGAGTCGAGAATCAAGTAGCTGATCATTTGTCAAGGTTAGAGCAAGATGAGGCAACTCAATCACATGTGCCAATCAACGAGAACTTCCCAGATGAACATCTATTTGAGGTAAGTCAAATTCATAAAACTCCTTGGTTTGCTGATTTTGCCAATTATCTTGCATGTGGAATAATTCCTCAAGAAATGACATACCAACAAAGGAAAAAATTCCTTCATGATAGTCGGTATTATTTTTGGGAGGATCCGTTTTTGTTCAAACTATGTGCAGATAACATAATTCGAAAGTGTGTAGCTGAAAGTGAGATTGCTGAGATTTTATATCATTGCCATTCATCTCCAAGTGGGGGACATTTTGGTGGCTCACGTACCGCAGCCAAGATTTTGCAAGCAGGTTTCTTTTGGCCTACATTATTTAAAGACGCTTACACTTATGTGAAGAACTGTGATAATTGCCAAAGAACCAGAAATATATCAAGGAGGAATGACATGCCATTAACAAGTATTTTGAAAATTGAATTATCTGACGTATGGGGCATTGGCTTCCTAGGCCCTTTTTCCTTCTTCGTATGGAAACAAGTACATTTTGGTTGTTGTGGATTATGTACCCAAATGGGTTGAAGCTGAAGCATACCCTACAAATGATGCTAAAATAGTCATGCGATTCCTGCGTAAGCATGTGTTTACACGATTTGGGACACCAAGAGCTATTATTAGTGATAAAGGTTCTCATTTCATGAACAAGTGGCTTAAGTGGTTGCTTGACAAGTATGATGTTAAGCACAAGATTTCTACTACTTATCACTCCCAATCCAATGGGCAGGTTGAAAGAGTGAACTGTGAAATCAAAGGCATCCTTGAAAAGGTAGTATGCCCTAGTAGAAAAGATTGGTCTTGAAGGCTCGCTGATGCATTGTGAGCCTATCGTACAGCATTCAAGACACCGTTAGGGATGACTCCCTATCAGTTAGTCTTTGGGAAGGCATTTCATTTGCCATTAGAGTTGGAAAATAGAGCTCACTGGGCTTTGAAGAAGTTAAATTTTAATCTTGAGCAAGCCGGTGAGAGAAAGAAGATACAATTGGATGAGTTGGAAGAGTTGAGGTTGTTCTCCTATGAGAATGCCAAAATGTGTAAAGAAAGATCAAAAAGATGGCATGATAGTCACATACAGCCTCACGAGTTTAAGGAAGGTCAGAAGGTGTTGTTGTTTAATTCAAGGCTGAAGTTATTTCCTGGGAAGCTGAAATCCCGATGGAAAGGAACCTACACCATCTATCGAGTTTATCCTTATGGAGCTGTTGAATTATATGACAATCACAGAGGTACGTTTAAAGTTAATGGTCAACATCTCAAACACTATTGGGATGGTGAAGTTGAGCAAGTTGAATCTTCGTTCAAATTAACTGACCCTTGATTTTTCAAAAATTTGCTTTGTAAATAAATAAATAATTCAAATTTATTTTCTTAATTTAGGACATTTAATTAATTCTGTCTAAGGAGATTGAAATTTAAGCGGGACTGTTGTGACCCCTCCAACCTTTCCTGGGAATTAATTTAATGTAATTTGTTAAGAAGAAATTTTAATTAAATTTCAAATTCTTAAGTACTAGTTTTATTTTAATTTTAAATTCTTTTGTTTTTTTTTTCATATTAATAAAGGAGGCCAAAAATTGGCCTAAGTACTAATCAATTTTTCTTTTAAGTGAGTCTGTACATATAGTCCAAATTTGAGGCCCAAGTTAGCAAAAAGAAGGGAACAATCTATACCCTTGCTGCCACTTCCATTCCTTGCCGCCCAAGTAACCCTAATATGGCTAAAATTGTGCTACATGTTGCCCTAATTTTTCCTATATAAACCCCTCTTCATTCTACTTCTTTTCACATCCATCAAGCAAGTTGCTTAGCCTAAAAAAATCCCACAATTCTCTTCTTGTGTCACTAGCCTCAAATCCCTAAAGAAATCCCTAGTTTTCTTTTTCTTTTCACCTAGCCAAAATACCCTAGTGCCACCGAAAAAAGTTTACTGAAGCATTGGCATTGCTGCTGCAAGTCGCTCCCATCGCTGTCGCAAACCCACATCGCTATCGCATGTTGTCGTCGCTACCACAATTCCGTCGCTGTTGCAAGGGTTTGCCGTAGCAAATCCCATCACCTTATCGATCCTTTTTTCCCTATTTTGCTGAAACTTTGTTGAATTTTTGAGAAAAATGACCATGTCTCGCAAAAGAACTAGATCATCAAAGACTACTCCAGAAAATCCAATTGTGATCGACGAAGAGGTGAAAGAGAGGTTTGATTCAATTTTCAAGCATCAACCCATGATGCCGGAAAAAGGTTTCAACTTAAAGAGCAACGATGTCAAGGATGTTCCTGTGCCGATTAGAAAAATAATCAATTCCCTCAAGTGGGAACGATTCTGTGATGCTCGATCACTTCCTGATGATGAACTAGTTCGAGAATTTTATGGAAGTTTGACCACACAAGATGCTACCGAGGTTATCATTTGAAGAAAAAAGGTGCCTCTTACTGCTAAATCCATCAATGATTTGTTCAATTTACCTAATATTAAAGAAGATGAGTACTACCCTATGATGAACAACATCAATTGGGATTTACTTCAACAAGTACTTCATGTTGTGACAAATCCGGGATCCCAATGGATTATAAGAAAGTATGTGAGTCATTCTTGCCGAAGGGAATACCTAAAACCAGTAGCAAAGGTATGGTTTTACTTTGTTCGCTATAGTTTTATGCCTATCTCATATAGTTCCACTATCTCAAGGGAACGGATGATGTTGTTATATGCTATATTGACAGAAAAGTCCATTAATGTTGGGAAAATTATTCTCAAAGAGATTTATGATTGTGCTAAAAAGAAGAAAGAAAGTGCTTATTTCCCATCATTAATCACTTCACTTTGCTTACAGGCCCGTGTGAAAACACAAGCAAATCTGAAGGGGCAATATGTTCAAGGGTGCATTATAATTCATGACCTTGAGAGACTAGTAAGAAGGGTGTAAGAGCTGAACCAAGGTAAGTAAACAGAGCCATCTGAGCCAGAAACTGAAGATTCGACAAATGCAGCTGAAACTGAAGCTAACTCAGTTGCAGACTCTTAAAAAGAACAATCTGGAATAGAACCAACAGGTCCTAACCCAGCTGAAAGAACTACAAACCCTGAACCTAGGGTTAAGCCAGAAGAAGAACCAGTTAAGCCGAGTGTTAAACCCTAATTTGTAACTCTAATACCAACTCATGCAAGTACTTCAAAGAAATCAGAGTTGTCAATTATGATGGATATGTGCAAGTTCATGCACAAACAACAGCAAACTTACTAGAAATATGCAAAAATTAGAGATGATTCAATTCGAAACACGTTTAAGAATATCTCTAATACTTTTGTGCCTGAGTTCCCAGATGGTATCTTCGAGACATGGATGGAAGAAAGTGACGACACAAGTGGGGATGGAGCTTATAAAGACAAAAGGTATGAGTCAGAGAATAAAAAATGGGGATTCTTGTCTTTTTATTTTATTGTAGGAACTTATTTCTTTAGTATTTAGGATTTAATTTTTGCAAAATAAAACCTAGCAAGCATGAATAAATACTTCTTTAGAGAGAAAAAGACTAAGTAATGCGGTAATGGGAATGAACATGTCTAGGATTGGGTTATAAGGAAAGACTTGGTATTTAAGCAGCCTTAATGACTCACCTCTCTTTCTTTTTCAACCTTACCTGGTATTTAAGCACGAGTTCTTTTTGTTGTTTTAATCAATTTTTTTTCATAAGTATGTTTTAATAAATGAATGTTTCAAGGATTTTTTTTGTTTTAATAAGATAGTTCATATGCAAGCATGAATGTTGATTTTATCTAAGTGATTGTATGTTATCGTGAAGAATGGAATAATTGTATGAACTTAGCCGTAGGTAATGTTTGCCATGAAAACTTAGTTTCTTCTGAGATTAGACGTACATGAGGGTTTATATCTTTAGAATTGACTTAGTGACTTTCTTGGGGCGAAATCCTAGGAGATATAAAAATCTGAAATGATATAGGCACCATTTCTTTGGAACGTTTGAGCCTTTGAAATCCTAGGAGATATAAAATTCTGAAATGATATAGGCACCATTTCTTTGGAACGTTTGAGCCTTTCAAAGCCAACCTTGCGACATTAGACCCTTGAAACCAAAATTTTGAGCTTAATGGCCTGTTTATTGCAATGAACCTACATTACAAGCCATGTTCCCATCTTTTGAAAGCTATCCCAATTTTGTACACCCATCTTAACTTAAGTGGTCTTGGTAGTCAATGTTTAAATGTTTAGAAGATGTATGTGATCATATGCTTAAAAAAACACAAAAGAGTGAAGAAAAGTTTACTCAGTTTCAAAAAAGAAAAATATATGCGCATAGGTTCAAAATAAGTTTGGGGGTGTTCCAAAGGTTCATTTGAAGAAGAAGGTTGAATCCCTAACTTCAACCGAGCCCTATTGCAACCTTATGAAAGACCTATTGATTTGATGATTATGTCACCTAAATTAGTTGAGAGGAAGTACTAAGTTCAACATATGAAGAGCATGAATAAGCCTTATGATTATTTTGCTTGATTGATGAGAAATTATGTTGAATGAAGAATATTATTTTCAGCAATGGCATGCATGCATATCATGATTCATGTTGGCATATCTTGAAACTTAGTATGAAACTCTCAAATGTGTGCATATGAGGTAATTATTAATGAAGAAGATCTATGAGCATGAATTTATTGAAGCATGATTATGGGACGAGGATTGATGCTACTCACATTCTTAGCTAAATTTGCCTTAGCAAAACCTGGTGTTGTGCATAAACATTACTCGGGACGAGTAATAATTTAAGGTTGGGGTGTGTAAACGGGAAAATATATAGGATTTTTCCTATATAATTCATCATCTTTTTGCTTAATTTTATTGCTAAAACTTAGTAATTATTTATTAAATTAATGAAATATGTGGAAAAATGAAATTAGGACATGGAAATTATTAAAATGTAATTTTATGTTTTATTATATAGTTTTTATGCATAAAATGGCTTATTTTATATTAATTTGAGCATATTCTATTTTTAAGTTATAAAATGGGCCATGCATGATTTAATTTAATAATAAAATATAAAGATATATTTAATAAATTATTTCTATATGTTTCATTAATAAAATTGGGCTTAATTAATTAAGTAAAATTAATTAATTAAAGTGGTTAATTTGCATTGTTTGGTCCCCTGATTTTTCTATTATTTTTAGACAGGTGGGAGAGCTTTAATTCAATTACAAAGTCGTCCCAATTGGACTAAATTAGCCCCTAATTTTGGTTGCACATGGAGGTTAATAAATCAACATTTGGGTTAATTGCATGAAGTCCCTGAAGATTTAAAGGAATCGGAGATTTACCTGAAGATTCACTGGAGACTGAATCTTGCTCCTGCGTGATGTGGCATATGAATCAAGCTAAAAATCAGCCACCTTACCTACATATATGGCCGGCCACACTTGGAAGGATTTGAAGTGGATGAACACTTCCATTTTTAGTAAACTCACACCCCAACCACACCTATAAATAGGACCATTCACCTCACTTCTCAAATCATCCCTCATTCATCTATTCTCTTCTCTTCTCTCATTTTCTCTCAACTCTCTCTTCTCCCCACGTCATCCACCATCCTTCCTTAAGGGGTTTTAGCTATTTAGCCTATCAAGAAACCTTGGTTGGCCACCTTGGAGAGCCATCAGCAAATGAGCAAGCAAGAGTCGAAGGAGTTCTCACCATTTAGAGTCTTGGGTGACAGCCGTCTGAAGAGGGTATAATTTTTCTTTTCTTAAAGTTGATTTAAATGTTTGCTATGAGTTCTTTGTTCTTGTTTTCAACAATGAAAGCTTAATTTTATTTAAGTTAGGATGATTATTTTAATTAAATAATATTTATTTGATTCATGCTTAAAATGTTTGTGCCTCAATCGATCATGTTTTCAATTAAAATCAAGTTTGTATTTCATTCATACGTGATTGAAATGCACCTAAATTAGCTGAGTGATCCTAACTAGACGACGGCTAATGGACGCATAATTGAAATGTGCATGCTCAATTTAGATCCTTAAACCGATTAAATTGTAGGTTGCATAACATCCCTAGTACAGCTCTGTTATCTGCATAGTTTTTAGATTTGTGTAATTAAATTGTTTCATATCTAATCCGTCCCTGTTACTTCACATGAATACTAAGAAATCCTAAAATGGTTTTCAAACTCATGAAAGGTCGAGTTGCCATGGAATGTTTTTCCAAATGTTATTAAGCACGTTGAAAATAAATTATGTTTAATTAGAGTAATTGTCCTAGTTTATTTATGTTAGAATTGTTGCATATCGTGTTAATTTTGCTAAAATCTATTTCATTCATATAGTTGCATACTTAGGATAATTTGCATCAGGGATCATTGCATCTAGTTATTTTAATTCTTTTAAATCATCACTACCAATCAATTTGAATTTTATTCACCGAATTGCGAACATAATTTTATAATTAATTGACTTTGCGCTAATACAATCCCTATGGAGATGATAACTCTTTATACTTACTTATTACTTGAGCGACTATGTACAATCACACAAACCAACCGTTACACTAATACCACTCAACTTCTAATGTCTTACACTCTTCAACTTTGATGAAGTCATCTTCAATAGTACTTTCAAATGTGCTCATAAGCACCATACACCTGAAGGTGTTCAAACTTGTGGGATATTAATCAAGTTCAAATAGTGATTTTTCACCACCTTGGTCATCATATCTATAATATTTTTAGTTGTTTCAATCTTTTGAAGTAGAATCTTTCCTTCATCAATGATTTCCAACACAAAGTGATACCTCACATGAATGTGCTTAGTTCTTGAATGGTAAACTTAGTTTTTTTTCTAAATGAATAGCACTATGATTGTCACAATAAAGGCTAATATGATTGTGAACAATTTTCAAGTCTTTCAACAACCCATTAAGCCAAATAACCTCTTTAATAGCTTTTGAAACTACCATACACTCTACCTCTATAGTTAATAAAGCTACTGCAAAATGTAAAGTAGATTTCCAACTTACCAAGGCTCTAGCAAGAGTAAATAAATACTTGTAGTAGATAGACATTTATACAAATCACCAATAAAATCAAAATCAACATATTCAACTAAACACTGACCAAGCATCTTATCTTGTTCAAAGATTAAACTAACATTTATAGTTTTCTTAAGATATTGTAGAATCCATTTCAAAGCATGTCAATTTCCTTTACCAATATTATGCATATATCTACTCACAACACCAACCACTTGTGAAATGTTCGGCCAAGTATATACCATCACATACATCAGGCTCTCAACTATATTAGCATATAAAACCTTTGTTATATATTTTCATTCTTCACTTTTAGGAGATAATTAAGCACTAAGTTTCAAATGAGAAGCAAGTGGGGTACTTACATGTTTTGTGTTTTCATTCAAGCCAAAATGTTGTAATACCTTTCTCACATATTGTTTTTAAGTTAAACAAAGTTTTTCTCTCTTTCTGTCTTTATATATCTTCATGTTGAGAATTTTCTTAGCCTCACATAAACCCTTCATTTCAAACTTTTGATTCAACTAAGCCTTCAACGCATCTATTTCTCTTTGAATTTTTAAAGCAATTAGCATATCATCAGCATAGAAAAAGAGATAAATAAAATGCCCATCTTGTAACTTTCACAAAATCTCCATTAAAACTTTATTTACTGATAAGTTACTAATATTTCGTCTATACACGACCCTCATGTAAGGTCTTCCACTCAAAACATATTGTTCTTATATCTTTTTCACATCCTTACTCTTTATTGTCATAACATGTAGAGGTATCGAACTTACCAGGAGGTTGAATCATCCACTAATTTACAAAACCTTAGCTTTAGCTTATTTAAGAAAAATAATAGAACGTTTAGAATAAAAAGAAGTAACCAAAATGCAATCAGAAGAGAAAAAAACCATCTAAATGCATCCCCTTCACCATATATATATACTTTCAATCCCTTATAGTGGATTTTGACAAGTGGCGATATTAACTGAATTTGTCCTCTAATTTTCCTACAAATTTTTGGGAAAATAAAAGGAAAATTCGGCTTGTTTGATGTTATGGTAGACTAATCAAGAAGAGAGTCAAATCAATCTAATTAACCCCAACTAATCCTGTTACAAGAACCAATTGAACAATGCTCATACAAGCCAGACGTACTTTACCTTAGTGATGACTCTCTCATAGGGTGATCTTAAGGACAATTAATTCTTTCTACAGTTTTCCCATACACTTAATAGACTCTTTGTTTTTTAGCCAAAAACTCTGACACGTAATATTTCTTCACTTGAAGATATCCTAGAGCAACTTCTTAGATACCGACAACGGGCGAATACTTTCATACTAAAATGTGCCAATACTCGATCTCGCTAACGAATCAGTCGGGTGGTGGATCATACTACTATAATGTGCCAAAATAGTTAATGTGTATACATTATTCTCTCAAATTTGGATCCGTCGAATTTGGGGTGTGACACATGGGTAATCTCCAATAGTGAAAAATTCTTTTTTGATGTTGAAAATCAAACAAGTTATAACTATAGAGAATACTAAGAAAATTAATAATTCTTCTCTAAGGCTTTGATAAAGCTTTGGTACCAATTGTTGGGGACAACAAATAATATTACACATGATTGTAGCTTCAATGAAACACCAATACTAAATTGGGAACATCAATACCAAATTAAAACTACTCAAGTATAGTGGATTAACCAGAAAAATAACTATTGAATATTAAAATGTGACAAAAAAATCAATAAATGAAAATAAAATAAATAAAGGAGACAACACACCAAATTTACGAGGTTCAATAAATTGCCTACATCCTTGGGCAAAAACACTAGATGATAATTTCACTAACACTAAAAAGTTTACTAACTAATGGAAACTTTAATTAAAAAATTTCTCAAAATATACTTAAGATGTGTTTGGGTAAAGAATTTATAGGAGGGGTTTCCATTGTATCAAGGTTTTTAAAATTCTAAAAGTGAATTTGTTTGTTTGCGTAAATATATTGGAGAATTTTAAATTTGATAAATAACTTCAAGAGAGAATTTTAGTAACTCAATTTATTTTTTCAAATTCCACCTTAAGGTGGTTTTTCATAATTTTATTTGACTTAATACACATGTTCTGCCTATAAGATAAAAAATTATACTTCAAAAATATTTTTTCTTTAATTCCAATATTTTTGAAATTTTAATAAAACTATTTATAGTTTTTTTTCAAATATAAAATTATCCATATTGAAATTTTTTATATTATTTATTTTTAATATAATTATTATCCTCCTATAATTATTTTTAAATTTTTAAATTTTCAATAACCTAATTTTTCTTAAATTAATTATTTGTCCAAACAAAATAATTAGAAATTCTAGTATTTTCAATTGATTAATTTTAAAATATTATTACTTTAAATTTTTTAAAACTTTAAAATGTATATTAATGAGAGAAAAATTGTTGGGATTGATACAAAGTGAAGGCCTTCTGACATATATAAGGTGAGGCGGCAACTAATTTATACCAATTGAAGTGGAATTTTATGTGAGAACACCAAACTCTTATCATTCAAGGTGAGTTTAAATAAATGGCATGTTTTTTTATGATTAATATAAAAATAGTGAAGATAATGATATTAAATATTATAATAATATTGTAATATAAGGTAAAAAAATAAATTAAATATATTATACTTAATCGTCTATTCAAACACACCCTTACATAGTATTCGTTTAAAAAATATTTTATGTTGTGAATCATTCGAGTAAAAAAGAAGGAAAACCTACGCGGTTAGTTACTAGATCAAAAGATTTCTTCGATCATGAACCCCACCACTGTTTCCTAGGTTAAAAGTAAAGCATTGATTGGGACATGCTACGCAATTTTAAGCGAATCCATGTGGGGCGAGTGCGATTGTTGTGGATGCCTTTTCAAAGCCTGAGTGTGAACATGATGCCATTCGCAATGGAATTTCATATTGGTAATTTGGTTAAAATTTGCGACTAGTCCCTGTACGTTTTGAAAATTAGGAATTTAGTTCATTCTCTTTTATTTCATGAAATTTAATCATTTACTTTTTAGATTTTAAAATTTAGATCTAACTGTTAATTTTTTTATTAAATTCAAGTTAATTGTAAAATCATTGTTTAATTCCATAACAACCAAGTGAATATATTTTTTTATTTCAAAAATGTCACAATAGCAAATTCAACAAAAAAAAGTTAAACACCGGTAACAATTGGACCTAACTTATAAAATCTAAAAAATAGAGAAACTAAATTCTGTGAAATAGAAATATAAGGACTAAATTCCTAATTTTTAAATATATAGGTACTTATGGTATGTTTTAACCTTGTAAATTTTGTGAACCCAACTTGCACGGTGAACTCAAAATATGAGGAAAAGAAAGGTTAAAATCTTTTGTCAATGCCCATACTTTTTGATAAAATCTAAGATTTATTCTTTATATTTAAAAATCCTAGTCCAGTCATTACTACTGTTAGTATTTTTTATTAAAAAATTATCAACTTAACATGTTGATTAAACTATTCTCATATAATGTGACATATATTAACGAAAATAAATATGCCAAGTTAACAAATTTTGTTAGAAATTAGTAATATCATTAATGATTAAACTAATATTTTTGAACTTAAAAAAAGTAGAAAGTTTTGAATATTAACTTTTAGGAGTGCTTGATAGGTCGAATGCTACTTTATGGCTCGTAATGTTATATTTTATAATTTCAACATTTTGATCATCCTGTAATTTTACATTTTCTAGTAGTATGAAAATGGAGTAATATAAGGTATAATTTCATTATAATTTTCTTTTTAAATTATTTAAAATTTTAGACAGAATTTGAAATTCAAAACAAAATTATCGTTTGTTTGTATTATGTTAATTAATATTTAAAAAGAAAAAGAAAATCTATAACCCAAAATATTTCTTTTATACCAATTGAGGTTTATGCAAGCAAAGGAGACCTGGAATGAGTTCAGAGTTAGCGCAATTCCCTTTAATTTGGTGTTGGCTGTTTTATTTTTTATGTTACTATTTTTTTATGGTTTCAATAATGAGTTGTTTACACTCATTAAAAAAAAGTTAAAAGAAAGTGAGCTTGTAAATGACAAAATTCTATGACAATGATAATATAATAAATTTGTTTTAAAAATAATTTTATATTTTATCAACGAGATATCTGAAATTCATATTCTAACTAAATAAATCAAATAAGGTAATTCTATTCTACTTAATATTATTAAGTTTTCGTAATTTTATTATGAAATTTAATTTAAGATTTAATGAACCAAATACATCATTAAAGTATAGACTAAAAATCAAATTTTATGAAAGTATAAACACTAACATTTGAAAAAAAAAAAAAACGTGCTCGGAGGTTATTAGGGGTGTGGGGGCTCCATATGTTACTTGAGGTTTGAAAAGAAAATACGCTGTTGTTGTACCTTAAAATAATGCACTTCGCTGTCTTATTCTAATTGTTTGTTTGTTTTCATGTTCTCCTTCCAATAATAGCCAAATAGTTGATTAAGTAATTTATCCTAAAGAAAGAAAGTTATCATGTGTTAACATGCATCTTATATTATAATCATCCAATCTGCTTGCATTGGGATTCTTCTCTGTTTTAAACTAAAAGTCAATTAGCTTTCTTAATTACCAATAAAGCTACCAGATTCAATTAACCTGCTTGCAGAATTTCGAACCGAAGTGTTCCAACTAATGGTATTTACATAAAGGCAACATTCGGTTGATGATTATGGGGAAAATAATAATAGTGAGAATCCCCTGGTATGAACATAATCCTGCCGTTTTTAAAATCCATACTTATATCTCTTCTAATTTCTCCTCCTTCCTTTTTCCTTTCAACAAATTTGAAGTTTTTCTCGTCTTCCAAACAAGAATTTTTCAAAATTCGTTTAACGACGACCCAATATGTTTCTTTTTCTCTCCATCTACTACGTTTTTTTTTATGTTCGGCATATAATATATTACACTGATTTCATTATATGCCGTTTAAGTAAGCTTTTATGTTATTTTTGTAGATAAATAAATCTATAACTTATAATTTTTACCCGTAAAATCCCTTGAATATCATAATAAAAATATTTTTAATTTTTAATTTAATTTCTATTTTATGCTAATGTGAATTTGATGAGAGTAGTTTGTTAAATAAAAATAAAATAATATTTTTGAAAATAAAACATAATAATATTTAAAAAAATTTTGAAAGTGCTTATGTAGATAAGACTTAATCACTCTTTTGAAAATTTTGATTACTCTTTTAAATTTGATGTTGATGTCAAAGGTATATAGTATTTCTATTGCATCAACAAGAAATTAAGATAAGATCTTGAAATTTAAAATAATTTTACTTTAGTATTAAAATAAAAGGCTTTTATGGGTAAAAATAATAGGATAGATACTTATTTAACTATAAAGATGGTTTAAAGGCTTATTTAATCAAGGGTAGTAGTTTAAGGCTTTTTTAGTATATTAACTTCTTAAAAATTAAAATATATAAAATATTCTAATAATAAAAAATTCAAATTAGAATTAAAGTTGTATAATCTTTAAAACGTAACACGTTAATTAATAATAATGGTTGATGGCTTCATATATAATTTGGTATTTGAGTTTGAGAATTCTTTTTAATATGGTACATGTGTTTTTTTTTTGTCCAATGTGGTACTTATATTTGACAAAAGCTATACATTTCAGCACTTGAAGGTAAAAATGTTAACTTTTTAGTATTTAATTGGAGTTTTAGAGTTAATTTAATGAAAATTCATAATTAGCTAATAATATTAGCAATTAAATTTTTATCAAATCTACCTAAACCCAAATTAAATCATATCCATTAGATTATATTTGGCAAAGTAAATGAAAAATTAAATAAATTCACAATTAAGCCTAAATTTATTGTATAAACAAAATTATGAAAAATTCAAACCTAATAATATGAGCAATTAACTTTCATCAAATCAACCTTAGGACCAAATTAAACACTAAAAGTTAACATTGTTACCTTTGAGTATTAAAATATATAACTTTTGTCAAATACAAATATCGGATTGGACCAAAAAATAACACAGATGTCACATTAGAAAAAATTCTCAAACTCAAATACCAAATTATATGTTAAGCCATAATTAATTAATATTTTAATGCTATGTTTGGTAAAAGTATCATTTTTTACGCATGTTTTAGCACATAAGTTAGCAATAAACTAATTTAATGGGTAAGATTTAGACACTCCGATAACTTATTTTTAACAAAGAAAAAATTTCACTTATTTTTCACAAAAATTATTACTTACCTTTCTAATTCCAAAATTTAATTTACACTAAATATTTTTTATTTTACATCTAATTATTATAAATATTTTTTATCAAATTACTAATATTTTGGCGAGTGTGGAAGTTTGAGATAAATACGCTTTTCCTTTTCCGAAAACAACATATCCAAACATAGCATATGTATTCAACAATTAATTAATGTAACTACGCGAGAGGAGAATGACGCAACGAATTGACGTCAGCTGTCTTCATCTAAACTCAATATAATGTGAATTTTAGGAAGCAACAACGCGGAAAAAGATTTGAAGATTCCTGCTCGTTTGCTCCTAAATTCCTAATAATTTTCCCTTCTCTTTTCTTTCATCATCTCTGACTTTCCACTACTCTTCCTCTCTAGAGCTTCTCTCTTTTTCACTCCATCTTTAAACCTTTTTCTTTTTAAAATTTTTATTCAGTTTGAATCGGTCATCAACTCGGCCTTCTCTCTCTTCTCTACACACTATAATACCACATCCTCTTCCCCATTTCCTCACTATGCTCCATCCCCTCTTCTCTTTCGACTATCCTCATCCTTTCCGGATTTCTTCTCCTTTGCATGCATACCTATACCATCCACACCCACCTTTTCCCTGCCTCTGCGTTCGGGTTTTCTTTTTTTATTTCTGACTGCCATTTGGCTATCTTAACTTATTCTATGCGGTCTTTATATATATATAGTATTTTGTTTTAAGTTAATGAAAACCTAGGCAAAACTTGTCACCGTTGAGAGGCGATTGTTTAGCAGATATTTGGGTGTGCAATATTTGTGTTTTATAATTGAAAAAACGATGGATTGGGAGCAAAACACTCTTTTGAATGAGCTAACACAGGGAAGAGACTTCACAAATATGCTAAGGAAGCACCTCCATCCATCTTCATCCCCCGAAACGCGCCAAGTCTTGCTTGACAAAATACTCTGCTCCTATGACAAAGCTTTTTCGTTGCTGAATTGTAGTGGTTTTATGGTTGAGACGAAACCCAGGGTTAGCACGTTGGGATCCCCTGAAAGTGACGCCTCTGATAAAAAGGATATGTTTAAAAAGAGGTAAAATGGAGGACTTATGCCTTTCTTTTTTCGCCGCCTTTGTTAAATAGTGGGTAAGCTCCGAACTTCACTTATTAACCATTGGTTACAGGAAAGCATCTTCAGGGTGGAGTGAGCAAATAAGGGTTTGCTCCGCGACGTCATTAGAGGGGCCTCTTGATGATGGATATTGCTGGCGAAAATATGGGCAGAAAGATATTCTTGGATCCAATTTTCCAAGGTGAGAAAATGTTCTATTACTGTTTCTATTCGGTCCAAGGACAAGGAAACAGTATAAACGTCATACTGGTTCTACTCCTACTCCTGTTTTCACTGTCTCGATTTTCCTTCATACTATAAGATAGCTTGTAAACTGATATTGAACTTGCACGCCCAATTTTAGGGGATATTATCGATGCACTCATCGTTACTCGCAAGGCTGCTTAGCCGGTAGGCAAGTTCAAAGATCAGACGAGGACCCAACAATCTTCAAGGTGAAATATCGTGGAAGACATACCTGTAACCAAGTCCCTCACTTGTTTGCTGCGCCCAAAGAGAAAGGCAATCATTATCGGGAAAAGCAGCAAGTTGAAGAGAAACAAAAGCAATCCAAGGAAATGTTGTTGAGTTTTGAAACAGAGTTTAAGGTTAAAACAGAGGACTTGGACAACGGAGAGGACATATTTCCTTCATTTTCTTTCCCCATTGAGTCAGAGGAAGTTCAAAATGGGTTATCGCTTAATTCCCTAATGAAAAACATATCTCCGGCATTTGTGTCACCAGCTACATCTGAATCCAACTATTTTTCAGTGTCAGCGTTCCACATGGGCAGCTTTGATTTCGGCCAAAATGTGCAGACTTCGGAATCTGAGCTTACAGAAATAATCTCTGCACCAGCTTCAGTTACTAATTCACCCATTGTCGACCTCGATATTTCATCACTCGAGAAGCTGGAGTTCGATCAAAGCTTCCCATTTGATAATCCTGAGTTCTTCACTAATTTTTTACAGTAAGCTCTCAGTCTGCATTAGAAAATAGAATGACAAGTGTCCATGTTTTGGGTGTGACCAGACTTCAATATCAGTCGATTAGGCAGCTCAATTCTTGGAAATATTTTGTTTTCCCTTCATTTGCTTTGAGCTATTCATTTTTGCTTTTTAGCCTTGAGAGTGTTCTTGTACTGATTCCAATCGAAAAAAAAAATTGTAACCTCTTATGTAAAAATTTGGTCAAATTCTGCTATTAGCCCTTGTACTTTAAGTGAGTTGTGGATTTAGTACATGTAATTTAATTTGATAAAATTTAGTCATTTTACTATTTAGTCAAATTTAATCCTTATACTTTTCAAGGACCAAAAATTAGCAATTAAATCTATTTGGTTAAATTCTACTATTAATCATGTATTATGCATAAAATTATAGATTTAGTTCATGTTCTCTAATTGGATCATTCTTAATCACTATTTTTTTTTTAATTTTAATGCAAATGATAGTTGCTAAATATATTAATTAATTTTTTGTGAGTAATATATGAAAATAACAAATTAATATGTTTGCCGCATTAAAATTTAAAATTAATAAAACTTAAGTTAATAAATTTAATAGCTACCAGATCAAAATTAAAATTATAAAATTATAAAAATAATACAAAAATTAAAAATGATGAAATCAAAATACAAAAATTAAATTTATAACTTGGATGAATTTAACCTAAAATTTTCTTCTGTAGCGCACAGTTAACGATGTCTTCTAATATCATTTTGACGTCACATTTGTAGTAAAATTTTCTTCTTTTTAAATCTGAAGAACAACAAAGCTTATTTAGCGGATGATTAGATTGTTTCTTAATCCTTTTTACTATGGGCTCCCTGCATCAAATTCAAAACTTTTTATTTACTAATTTATATACTACACCTGATATGAATACATCTATTAACAAGGAATTCGTGTTAAATTCAGGGCAAAGTTAGATTAATTTTTTAAGGGAATGAAATTTTAATTTTTTTTTATAGTTTATATCTTTATAATTTTTAAAAGATTAAATTGAATTTTTATAATTTTAAGGGTTAAAATAAAATTTTACTTTTACTAATTTAAAATTTTAAAAAATTTAAAAGAGCCTAAATAACAATTTTTCATTTTAAGGGGGCTGGCACCTCTAGTTAAATTTAAGTGCTTTTATATTTTTTAAATCTTTTTTATGTTTAATATTTTAACAATTTAATTGTTGAATTATTAAAATATTTATACTTGTTATGTATGTAAGTTTTTTAATTAATTCGATATTTCTATCATATCGATTAAAAGTATTGTTTATACTAAAATATACTTAAAGGTTAAAAGTTTTCTTTACATAAAATAAATAATTAAAATTTTTAATATATGTTAAACTTAACATGCATGATCTATATGATTGGAGCATGAAATATGACGATTGTATTGTTAAAATATTAAATGTATAAAAATTTATGAAATGATGTAAAACTATTTAAGTTTTACACTGATGTAAGTGAATCTCTCTTTTTATTAAAATTGTATAAAAGTTATTGAAACTATTATAAATGTTACCAATTTATATAGTAATTAAAAACTCATTCTAAGGTGTCAATTGAATCTTAATTCAGTTGCTAACAACATTGTTACCAATACAATAGATTGTGGGTTCGAACACGCATGCACATTTATCTTCTTATTTAATAGTTGTGGAGAGATTATGACTAATTTTAGGCATTGTATAAAAAAAATCATCACATGGCAAGGCCCCCGCCCCCTTGAAATGGGAAATTTCTTTTTTAGCCATTATATAATTTATAAATTTTAAATTAGTAATAGTAAATTGTACTTTGACCCCAATAATGATAAAATTTTGATTTAATTCTTCAAAAATTATTAAAATATAAGCTATTTGTTTTTATTTTTACTTAAATAACTTTACGCACCCACGCAAGTAGGGGCGGAGTCAGGGGTTGGTAGGTGCCCAATCTCCCTAAAATGGAAATTTTCTTTTTTAGCCCTTTTGTAATTTATAAAAGTTTGTATTAGTAATAGTAAAATTGCACTTTGACCCCCAAAATGAAAAAATTTTGATTTAATCTTTTAAAAATTATTAAAATATAGGCTATTTTTTTTTTATTTTTACTTAAATATCTTTACACACCCACGCAAAGTAGGGACTGGTAGGGCCCCCAACCCCTTAAAATGGGAAAACATGTAATCCTTTTAAAATTTATAAAATTTTATAGTAATAGTAAAATTACACTTTGACCCCAAAAATAATAAAAAAATTGATTTAATCTTTAAAAACTATTAAAATATAAGCTCTTAAAATAGTAAAATTACATTTTTACTACCATAAAAATATATAACTTAATTTCATTCCCTCTAAAAAAGTTTTTTGGCTTTGTCCTTACTAGAGCTGAGCATGGGCCGGGCCGCGAAGGCCCGCCCGAAAAATGGGAGGGTTTGGGTAAAAATATAGGCCCGAAAAATGGGCTTGGACAAAAATTGAGGCCCGTTTAAAAAACGGGCCGGGCCTCGGGCAAGAATTTTTTGGCCCGGGCCCGGCCCGGCCCGGCCCGAAATATATATTAAATAATTTTTTTATTTTTATTTCTTTTTTAATTTTTAACTTTACCTTTCTTTTACTTTAACTTTCATTTACCATTTCCCAATAAAATCTAGAAAAATTTTAAAGTTTTTGTATTTTATTTTAGTATATTTTTTATTTGTTTCTTGTTTTAATATTTTTTATTTTTTTAAATATTTATTATATTTTATTTTTAATAAAATAAGCAAAAAAATAATATGGGCCGGGCCGGGTCGGGCTCGGGCTTACCAATTTAATGGCGGGCCGGGCTTGGACAAATTTTTAGGCCCATATTTCGGGCCGGGCCGGGCCCGGGCCCGACAAGCGGGCCTAAAAAATTTTTTGAGCCCGGCCCGAACCCGGCCCGGCCCGGCCCATGCTCACCTCTAGTCCTTACACGCAAGTGATAAAAAAAATTATATCTTACTCTGTAATTTAAATAAACATGTGTATAATGCTTTTAAATTATGGAAATATATTTGGTACATTACCAATAAGTTTTCAGACTCTACAAATAAAGTTAAGAGATTGAAAAATATCTTATAGAAGTATAGTCAAATATTTTTAAAAAAAAGACACATAACAATTTTTAAAGTTATTTGTGAAATAAAATAAATATAATATCAGTGTACCAAATATAAACCCTTAAATTATTGATAGCTTTTTTATTGAAGAGTTGTTTTAAAGGAGGCTAGTAGTTATTTCAAAGGAAGTAATTTTATTTTTATTTTAAATTAAATTGCTTATATAACTTTGATAATATACTATTCTTATATAAATTTGATTAATTTACCTTTTCCCAACTGAGTTTGTCAACGGTTTTAATATAGTACTAGCATTATCTCTCCCCCTGCCCGGGGCTTTTCAAGGTTTTATTTATAAATTTTATTTAATAATATTAAAAGTAATTTTAAAATGAATTTTAATAAATTATAATTACTTAATTTTTTGTTAATTATAAAAAATAAATTACTACTTATTTAGAATTGGACATGGATTTTAAACTAACGAGCAAGAATCATTTTAAATATATTATTTAAAAATAAATAATAAAATTTTGATCAATTGGAAATACTTAACATTTTTAATTAATTTATTTTATTCATATAAAAGTTTATTGTGGAATATTTTTTTCACTGCATCAAATAATAACTCTTAATTAAAGATGGAACTCAATTCCAAGATTGAGATTTTGGCGTCGTACTTCTTCAATTCATTAATGTTTGATTTGAGTAAAATTTGCTAATGAAGATGACATTAGAGATTTAGTAAACAATGATCCTTTTGCAGGGACAATTGAAGTTACGGTAGAATTTGTAGAATATAACTTCTTATATCATCATCCTCTATTGTTTTATTTTCTAAGGGAATTTTTGATAAACAAAATTTTGAGTTTTTTTTAGTTGATTTAGGCATAAATGAATGATTAGGTAGTCAAATCCTCTAATTATTATGTTTGGTGAATGGAAGTTTATAAGAGTTTGTTGAGCTAAAATCTCCAAAATAAAAAACGCAGGGATGGGCAGCCTTTTTCATAGCTGATTGAGAATGAAATATGTAGAATGATATATTTGACCATACTTGATCAAAAATTACTCCATTTGCCACATGCATCTATTTCTTGAATATTTATGTACTCTTAATTTATTTTCAATTTACTCGTGTAAAATGATTTCTTATGCAACTTTATATTAATTGAAATATACTACTTGGCAAATTTATTTAGAGTGTGGCATAATTATCACTAATTTATATACTAAGAACATGACATAATTATCACTAAGAATATAGTTTACAATTATATTGATACACTATTGATATTTATCAATTTCCACAATATTAATATTTGCAAATAAGGAACTTAAGAAAATTGTTTATTTAAATTTTTAAAAATATTCACTAATTAGTTTCCACAATGGATGTTTTAATTCCTTGGTAATAGTGTTTTATTTCAATAATTTCACCCAATAAAGACTAAAGTATTATAAATAAATAAATACTTAACAATAATATATGACATGCCTTTATTTGTTATTTTACACATATCAGCTTTAGTTACAACTAAGTTTTACCAAACACTTTTAAATAAAAAGTTAATCGAATCAGTTGGTCAAATCAATTAATAGAATTAATTGGTCAAACCAGCCACTACAATCAACAATCAGCTATCAACCAATTGTCAAACAGGACCTAATTTTTTTTTGTTATAATAATTTTTAGGGTCTTCAATAAAGGTCCTTTCTATTATTTTAAATAATTTTTTAAACAAAAAGTGGCATATGACACCATATAGTTGGACCACATGTCCTGATAAGGTACCAAATTGATAGAAAGATTAAAAGTTTAAGTAATAAAATGAACATGTTCAATGTAAATGAACTATATTAGAATATATGATAAAATACATATACCAAATATGCCATTTTTCTTTTTCTTTTCAGGCTAGACCTAATCATGGGCCAGGCTGGCCAAGCTAATGAAAAATTTTAAGCCTATTTTCTAAAGCCTAACCGGAAAAATGAACCTAAATTTTTTGTCCAAGTCCGACCCAAATAAAAATGCTAAACTTAAGCCCGAACCAGCCTGACCATATTAAATTTTTTTATATTATTTTTAATATAAATACAATTTTAAAAAATATAAGGGCAAACTACTAAAATAATCACTTTTGTTTGCCTCAGGTTACATTGTCACTTCCATTTGAAATATTATGTTTTAGTCACTTTTGTTATCGTTTTGTTACGAAATGATCACTCTGCCTTTAAGATCTGTTACCTCCCAAACGACAGTCTGACTTGGCAGTTAAAATGGGTTTTAAATGCCAACGTGAATATCCAACTGGGATGAGAAAAGCACGAAGAAGAAGAAGAAGAAATGATATAGAAGGAGTTAGACCACTTATTGGGCTCAGATATTTGGGGTTTAAGAGAAGATTATGATAGTAACAATAATGAGGATTTGAACAATGACCTAGATTCTAATGAAGATGGGAATGAAAAGTACCTATTGTTCAATCTTGGCTAAACACAAAATATTTTTGTAATTTTATTATAAAATATCTAAATTGGATAAATTAAAAACAAATTTCTATTTTCAACTATTACAAAATTATGCCAATTTCAAGCAATTTTACGCAACGGAAGAAAAATCAACCGTGGAGTCACCTTAAGAAGAGCAAATTACTGAAGCATCTTTCAAAGCATTGGATAGTTAAATATTATACATTCATGGAAGATTCAAATTTGCATTCTTGGGCTCTCTAAAAATTTTATTTGATCCAATTAAAAATTGAGTTGATGAGATTAGATAGCCTGATGCAAAAGAAGAGGCCTGAAGTGTCCAATTGAAGAGGAAAGAAACACAAGCCCAAGAGTAGCCCAAACCGTCCATTCACATGCCTAAATCAACACCTAAAGTTGATTAAAAATAATTATAAAATAACCTCTAAACTTTTCTATAAAGCTATTCCAACCCCTTGAGTTTTGAAGCCTTCTATTTTCAAGCACCTAGCAAAATTTAGTAAAACCATTCAACCCCTCTTTCCTCAAATCATGGTCGGCCATTTAAGGGAGAAAATCAAGGCTCTCTCATGCTATTTTTAGCCGTCCCATACTAGTACAAATAGGAACCTAATTTTCCTTTCAAAAACATCTCATTCATTCATCCATTCTCTTTGCATTTCCTTTCCATTTATGTTCTCTTTTCTCTATTTTCCATTCCTTATCTCTTCCCTCTTAAAAAAGAGTTTTGCACAACCTTGAGAGCAGCCTATTTTACTATATTGAGAGTTTCTTGACTTAGTTGTGGCAGTAAAAAGAGGAACAAAAGAAGGAACAAACAATGTATGCCTCGAGAACTTCCAGAATCGGCTAGAGTTTTTTTTCCCTTTTGATCTTTGTTTTTGTTCAATCCATAAACATGATTTCAACTAAGTCTTTGATTTTCAATATAATCATGATTTCTTAAACTCGTTGATGTTAGAATGATCTGATTTCCATAGTTTGCTTTATTCAATTCCATTAAAAGGTGTTTTGTACTTTTGATTTATTTATTCATGCAAGTAAAATCACGATTAAGTTTCTTATGCATGTTTAATGTGAAGAAATATATGGATTAATTAATTAATCTAAACAAGGTTTTAATTAATTGACAAAATACTTATATGGTGTAATGTTTAATCATGTATGGATTAAATTTGTAATAATACCAAAACTGTTATTACCTTACATAACCTTGTAATATGTTTTGCTTTTGAAATTTTAAGTCTCCTAAACATAGAAATATGTGACATAGGTTTGGAAATTAAATAAATTATATATTTTCACTTAATTTGATTAGGGTTAATATATGATCAATTTAGCCACGAAATTTCTTGTAACATCTTTTAACAGTGTGAATAATTCTAAGCTAGGAAGGATGGTTGTTCTAACACAAGCATGCCATTGTGATAAACTTTTAAGACTACATTTTCTGTGTTTATTTTTAATTACATACTTAGATAGTTTTTAGTTCATTAAATTAGTTAGTTAATTCACTTTTATTTATTTACACCATATTTTTAACTCATATTATTTTTCCATCACCAATTAGTTCAAGTTGTAATTTTTCACAAAGAAATGCTTGACAGTCCCTGTGGAGACAATACTCGATACTTATCACTTTATTATTTGTCACGACTGTGTACACTTACACATTTTCATCGTTCTAAAATTTTAACGTCGTTGTCGGGGACTATGTTTAAAGACATTATTTGTGAATTATTATTTTTGCAAGTTGGTTTAAATTTTTTATTGAGTTTTAATTTAGTTATTTTTTTTTTGTTTATTTCAGGCATTTATGAGTATTAATCGTATCATTGACTCACTTCCTGTAGATCTTGAAATCAAAAGAACATTTAAACAAAGGAGAAGAAAAGCAACTCAAAGCTAGACTGAAGAAATGAATCTTGAGAATCATAATCAAGATCAAGGAAATGGAGCTGCAAATGCTCAAAATCTAATCATTTTTGCTGATGATAGGGACCAAGCCTAAAGATAATATGTTGTGCCACTTTTCCATGAACTTAATCTGAGTATTGTTAGACCCAAGATTGAGGCACCACAGTTCGAGTTGAAGCCTATTATGTTCCAAATGCTTCAGACAGTAGGCCAATCCATTGGGATGCCTACTGCGAATCCCCATCTTCACCTTCAATTGTTTATTGAGGTGAGTGATTCTTTCAAGTTGGCCGGAGTTATTGAAGATGCATTAAGGTTAAAACTGTTCGTATACTCACTAAGGGAAATAGCAAGAGCTTGGCTAAATTCATTGCCACCTGGTTCGATTTCTACATGGCAAAAATTGGCAGAACGTTTCCTAATGAAGTACTTCTCATCTAGCAAGAATGTTAAGTTGCGAAATGAGACCACTACTTTTCAACAAGTGGATGATGAATCTTTGTATGAGGCATAGGAGAGATTCAAGAATTATTACCAAAAATCCCCCATCACGGAATTCTGCATTGTAATAGTTGGAGACATTCTATAATGGTCTCAATGTACACATGAAAATGGTAGTAGATGCTTCTACGACTGGAGCACTTCTCTCTAAGTTTTATAATGATGCTTATGAAATTATTGAACGAATAACTAGCAATAATTATCAGTGGCCAACAATCGAGCCGCCATAGGACGTAGTGTTACAATAGTATATGAAGTTGATGCGCTTACATCCCTTGCAGCTCAAGTATCTTCTATGTTCTCAATGCTTAAGAATCTTACTACTAATAGTTTCAATAATAATATGATAAGACAACAGCCTAGCTAATTTGAAAACACCTCTTGTGTTTTCTATGGAAATGGACACATGTTTGAAAATTGTGTATCAAATCCAGAGCCCATCTATTACATGGGAAATTCGAATCAAAATTGAAGTGGGCCAAGACTGCAATCAAATTTTTATAACCTTTCAAGGAAAAATTATCCAAATTTCTCATGGAGTAACCAAAGAATGGGTCCTAACAACACTTACATGCAATTGAGGCCAAGTTCATCGACAGGATTTAATCAACAAGTTCAAAAACTATCCAAAGCTAAATCCTCCAATAGCCTGGAGAACTTATTAAAAACATACATAACGAAGAATGAAATAGGTCAAATATCCAGTGAATTATTAAATTAGACTACAAAGCGTTTTGCCTAATGACATGGAGAACCTAAGAAAGTCGTGCAAGGAACATTGTAAAGCGATCACTCTACAAAGTGGAAGAACATTAGAGCCCAATGCTATCGAGGTTGAAGATGAGCCCACTGATGCTCAAAAACAAGAAGCAGTTCAACCAATTGTTGAAACTCTAGAGCCATAAAAGTCAAAATCTAAAAAATCTGACAAGATAAACCCTAACTTGGTCAATTCTGATAAACTAACATTTACATCAGATGTAGAAAAAATGCCGCAGAAGAATTTTCGAGCACAAGTTAAGAATTCTCCACCACCCTACCCTCAAAGACTTCAGAAGTAAAAGCAGGAAGTCTAATTCAATAAATTTTTAGACGTACTTAAGTAGCTTCATATCAATATTCAGTTAGTGGAAGCCCTTGAGAAAATGCCAAATTATGTACAATTTATGAAGGACATCCTATCTAAAACGAGAAGACTTGGAGAGATTGAGATTGTAGCATTAACAAAGTAGTGCAGTGCACTCTTGCAAGACAAGCTACCCCTCAAAATGAAGGATCTATGGACCTTTACCATGCCATGCAACATAGGAGATTTGTAATCATACCATGGAACCTAAAAGGGTTTATGTGATTTGGGATCAAGTATCAACTTGATGCCAATATCTGTGTTTAGGCAACTAAGGATTGGTGAGGTCAAACCAACGACGGTCACACTCCAATTGGTGAATAAGCAATTGGCACATCCTGAAGGAAAAATCGAAAACATACTAGTACATGTCGATAAATTTATCTTTCTTATTTACTTCATTATGTTGGATTTTGAGACAGATAAAGAAGTTCCTATCATTCTAGGGAGACCATTCTTAGCAACCGGTAGAACGTTGATCAATGTGCAAGAGGGTGAACTTAGAATGAGGGTTCACAATGACATAGTAACTTTTAAAATCTTTAGTGCTATTAAATCCCCTAATGAGATTAAATAATGTTCTATTATTTCCAAGATGGAATCACTAGTCTATCTAGAGTTGGAATGCATGTTATTATGTGATTTGACAAATGACAAGGAAGACAATGAATGTTCGATTTTGTTAGAAACAAATTCAAAAGAAGTCATTTTTAAAACTTGGTTTGATTCATTAGAGTTGTCATCACAAGGATTCAAGGCACCAAAAGCATCTGTTGAAAAGCCACTTGAATCGAAATTAAAAGAGTCTAATGAAGGATGGAAGAGATTGACCAAATCTTGGGTATTTGACTCGGCAAAACTCGAGTCTCGATGGTTAGAGGCCAGAGTCATTTATCCTAATTCTTACAGTCCTTGGGTAAGCCCAATTAAGCGTAGACTAGAAAAGGATGAAATTACTACGATTATAAATGACGACAATGAGTTGATTTTAACAAGAACAAACACGAGTTAGGTGATTACCAAGAAGATAAACAAGGATACTAGGAAATATCATCTCCTGTTTCTTTTCCTTGATCAAATGTTGAACAAAATTGTTGGGCAAGATTATTTCTTCTTTCTAGATAGGTGTGATTAGTATGAAAAATGGCCATTTGACACTACCTTAGTCAGCGGTGACCCTTAATAACATTGAGGGAGTTCTCATTACTTTCTCTATCTTTGTTTTATATTTTCAATTATTTTTTTTCATTTGAATAAAATGGCAGACTTAGATAAAATATTTTTTGGAACATTACATTAATTAAAATTCTGTCTAAGATATTAGAACTTAAGTGGGACCATCTGTGACCCCTCTAATCTTTCCTGGGAATTCAACTTAATATAATTTTCTGAAAAAACATTCTCTAAGTAGCTAAATAAATTTGTTGAATAAAGGGTCAACTCTGATCCAAGTGCTAATGTTCTCTTCTTCTTGTATATGTACTTTATTAATTACTACTGAATAAGAGGTTATGTTCCTTGTAAATATTTTCAATAGCCAATAATAATAACAATATATATACACATATATGATATGTATTTATATATTATTTGTTATTAAAGTTTATTTAGGACTAGGATTAAGATTATTTGTTTTTTTTTTTTATTTTCTAAGTACGCTAAATTGTGTATCTAAACCTTTAAGTTTGAAAACCTTAATTAACCCAAAACCCTACCACATTTTCCCTCTCCACCATCGCACCTCCATTAACCCTTCAACCGTCACCCTTAAACTCCCAAAAGCTGCCACACTCTATCCTTAAATCGCTCAAAACCACAACTCTATTTCCTAAACCACCAACTCTCTCACCTTGTACCCAAAATTGCTACACCTCCAACATACCTTAAAACTGCAACCTCTATTCCCTTGAACCACCCCAAACACTTCATTTCAAAACCACCTACCACCGCAGCTAAACTATCATCTAAGGCCAGTGCTACACCTTTCAAAACAACCACCCAAGCCACCGTTGATCACTCTACACCTCTAGCTCCGATGCTTAGAGCCCCTTAATCTAACACAATTCCACGAAGTGAACAGTTGACTATAATGGACATACTGCAACACATGCATTGGCAACAACAGACTTATCGGCGATACACAAAAATACAAGATGATTCGATCAAAGAGGCATTTAAGAAAATATCCCATAACCTGTTTGTTTATGTGCCTAAATTTTAAGATTTTATATTTGAGCAGTGGGCTCTACTATCGAGGAAGGAACAAAATGACTCAAGTTAGACAAAAATGATGAAGCAAAAGCTAGGTGGATATTAAGGGGTCTACAAATAAATAAAATGGAGGTCTTTACTTTTCTTTTCTTTTAGGATATTTTAAGTTGTAATTTCTTTATAAGTTCTTTTTTTGATTTCTCGCATAATAAACATTAAGTTGGAATCATTAATAAAATTGAACAAACTGTGCTTTATTTATTAAAATTCTTGAAAAAAAAGAAGTGTGGTAATGGATATGTACATGTTAAATATTAGATCTATCTAGAAAAGGCTTGGTATTTAAGCAGTCAAATTTGATTCACCTCCTTTCCTTGGGATTAGAGGTGTTCATGGGTCGGGCCAGGTCGGGTTCAGGCCGGGCTCAACTAAAAATTTAGGCCATTCATCGAGCTCGGGCCCGGCCAGGCCCAAAAAATAGGCCTAAAATTTTGCCCAAGCCCGACCCATATAAAAATGCTAAAACCCGAGCGCGGCCTGGCCCGCCAGTATTAATTTTTTATATTATTTTATATAATTTTTAAAGATATATAATACATAAAAAATACTAAAAAATCAAAATAAATATTTCCCAACAAATTGAAAATCAATTTTAAAAAAATATGTAGACTTAAATAACACTAAGATAGATGCAACTTAACAAGCAAATACCTCTAAAATAATAAAAAAAATTACCAAATGCCTTTAAAATAATAACAAAATTAACAATAAAATAAGTTTTATACAATATCCAAACAATAACAATAAAATAGTAGCAACATAATAGTAATATGGTAGCAAAATAGGGAGAAAACAACAAGAAAATAACATTTAAAAACAAAAAAAAAATAGTAGATTTTTTTTGTCCTTTAGTGAATTCGGGCCGAGCCGGGCCCGAGCTAAAAATACCTTACCTGAGGCTCTGCCCATTTTTTAAACGGGCCTTATTTTTTGTCCAAGCTCATTTTTTGAGCCATAATTTTGCCCAAACCCTCCCACATTTCGGCCGGGCCGGGCCACCTGACCCATGCACACCTCTACTTGGGATCCTACCTGATGTTCAGTATACATTCGATTTTTTTATTTCTGTTCCTTCTATCTTACATCTTAAACAACGAGGACATGTTTCTCCTAAGTGAGGGGACTAGAAATTAAAATTTCTTATTTTTTGGGGATTTTTCTTATTTTTCTGGATTCGTTGAAATTGCAATTTTTTCTAAGATTTTTGACAAAAATTAATTTTTCCCATCAATTATGATTAATTAAACTTTGCTCGGAAATTTAATTTTTTGTCTAATTGTGTTAGCTTTTGTATATACAAAATTTCATTATTTCAATTATTTCTATGTTAACTTAATTTTGACAAAAATGCTTATCTTAATAAATGTGTATAAATCAAACCATAAAATTTTATTCCTTTAGTAAGGTATGCATAAGGTTTAAGACTTTGGTATTTTGATCCAATAACTTGCTTGAGGCAAAATCCTATGAGGCATATCAGTTTCAAAATGATTTAGGCAAATTTTTATTTGAATCGTTTGAGCCTTTCAAACCTACCTTATTAAAATTTATCCCTTAAAACCTACTTTTGAGCCAAATGACCTATTTTTTTTAATTCATTACATTAAAACGAACCATCCCTTATTTGAAAATTTACTCATCTTGATATTTTTCACCAAACTTTAGACTCAACTTATTTTAGGATATTTTATGTCTTTAAGTTTGGGGGAGTTCGAAAATAGTGTTAGGAACCTAAAGTGTAAATGGTTATTTTATGCTCAGAAGAAGTGCCCTTATTATATTGTTACCTTAAAAAAAGAGAGAATCTCAGTTGTTGTGCAAAGAGACGAAATGGGCATATGGTTCCAAAATTGAGAAATAAGGAATTGGGTAGTCAAGGGGATGATTGTGTAGTTTCGAAGGCCTGAGGTAAGCTGAGTTTAAAGGTATAAATTTAAGCATGTAATTTGAACTGTTATGTTTGTTACATTAGTGGAGAGAAATTATTGAATTCGACATATGAAGGCATCAATTAGACCTAAGGATTGCTACTTGGCTTAATTAAGGGAAATAAATTGATTGGAAAAAAATTAAATACGCCTTAATTAGGAGAAGACATTTTGTTCATCTCGTTGTTAGCATACTAATAATTGAATGATATATAGACTTAAGTTCCATAGTAGCGAAGTATTTATTTTTTAGCATAGTTTCACTGAATGCATAACTATGGGATAGATTGATTTTTCGAAGGGAATCTCTAAAAAATTAAATTCTTTTGTAAGTTAGCATTACTCAGGACGAGCAATGAATTAAGTTTGGGAGTGTGGAAACTGGAAAATATATAGACTTTTCAGCACTTTCTAACTGGCAATTCGTGCAAATCTCGAATCCTTTTTAGCATATTTTTGTAATTTTATTATAAAATATCTAAATTGGAAAATTTAAAGACAAATTTCTATTTTCAACTATTTTATGCTAAAATTACAAAATTTTGTCAATTTTAAGCAATTTTACGTAACGGAAGAAAAATCAACCGCAAAGTTACATTGGGAAAAGCAAATTGCTAAAGCATCTTTCAAAGTATTGGATAGCTAAATACTATATAGCCATGGACACCCCCAAATTAGCATTCTTGAACTCTAAAAAAATTATTTGATCAATTAAAAATTATGTTGATGACATTGGACAGCCTGATGCAAAAGAATAGGCCTGAAGTATCGAATTGAAAAAGAAAGAAACACAAGCCCAAGAGTAGCCCAAACTGTCCATTCACTTGCCCAAATCATCATACAAATCTAATTAAAATAATTATTAAACAACCCCTAAATTGTTCCACAAAGCCATTCCAACCCCTCCAATTTCTAAGCCTTCCATTTTCAAGCACCTGGCTAAATTTAGCAAAACTATTCAACTCCTCTTTCCTCAAATTATGGTCGACGACAGGAGGAAGAAAATCAAGGCTCTCCCATGCTATTTTTAGTTGTCCCATACTACTATAAATAGAACCCTAATTTGCCTTTCAAAAGCATCGCATTCATTCATCCATTCTCTCTTCATTTCCTTTCCATTTATGTTCTCTTTTCTCTCTTTTCCATTCATTATTTCTTCCCCCTTAAGAAAGAGTTTTGCACAGCCTTGAGAGTAACCCTGTTCAGCTATATTGAGAGTTTCCTGACTAAAATGGAGCAAGTAGTTTATGTCTAAGGAACTTCCAGAAAAACTTCCAGAATCGGCTAGAGTTTCTTCTTCCCTTTTGATCTTTGTTTTTGTTCAATTCATAAACATGATTTCAACTAAGTGTTTGATTTTCAATATAATTATGTGTTTGATTTTCAATATAATTATGATTGCTTAAACTTGGTGTTAAAATGATCTAATTTCCATAGTTTACTTTATTCAATTATGTTAAAAGGTGTTCTATGCTTTTGATCTATTTATTCATTCAAGTAAAATCACAATTAAGTTTCTTATGCATGTTTAATATGAAGAAACGTATGAATTAATTAATTAATATTAACAAGATTTTAATTAATTGACAAAATACTTGTATGGTGTAATGTTTAATCATGTATAGATTAAATCTGTAATAATACAAAAACTATTATTCCCTTACATAACCCCTATAATATGTTTTGCTTATGAAATTTTAAGTCTATTAAACATAGAAATATATGAGATATGTTTAGAAATTAAATAAGTTAAATATTTTTTACTCAATTTGATTAGGGTTAACAAATGGTCAATTTAGATAGAAATATGTAAGATATGTTTAGAAATTAAATAAGTTGAATACTTTTACTCAAATTGATTATGGTTAATAAATAGTCAATTTAGCCATAGAATCTTTGTAATATCTTTTATCAATGTGAATAATTCTAAGCTAGGAAGAATGGTTGTTTTAACACAAGCATGCCATTGTGATAAGCTTTTAAAACTGCATTTTCTATGTTTATTTTTAATAACATACTTAGATCATTTTTAGTTCATTAAATTAGCTAGTTAATTCACTTTTATTTATTTACACCACATTTTCAACTCATATTATTTTTCCATCACCAATTTGTTCAAGTTCTAATTTTTCACAAAGAATTGCTTGGTAGTCCTTGTGGAGACAAGATTCAATCCTTATCACTTTATTACTTGCCACAAATGTGTACACTTGCACATCTTTGTCATTCCAACAAGGTATCTATGCCGCTAACAAGTATCGATACCAAAATCGGCCTCTGAAACTCCAAAATTTCAATTTTTTTTGTGAAGGTATTAATACCTTAAGGCTAAGTACTGATACATTGTCTTCAAAATCGATACCAAAAATGATATTGATATAAAAAATGCATTCTGTTTCAAAAATTTTAATTTTCAAAGCCCAGGTATCGATACTAAGGGGTAAGGTATCGATACCTTGAGTAAAAAATATTAAAAATGCTTTCAAGAATTTGACTACTTTGAAACATTTTTAATGCAATCCAAAATCCTTCAAACAACCCTATTTATAACCATATTTCTTATCATAATCATTTTATAACTCCAAACTCAAGCAAACTAATATTAAACATACTATATTTTCACATAATTCAACTTTAGAAAAGTTCATCATATTAACAATTTAGTTCTTTCAAGTTTTGAACCTACATTTACCCTATGTACATGCCATTCTATTTTCAAAATATAATATCATACTCTTTTAAACTTGGGGATGTGGTGAAATGAGCAAGTCGCCAACCACTTCTATCTTCTCTTTTGACGTCAACCTGCGTGTTAAAGAAAAACACGTTAAGCTAAAAAGCTTAGTAAGTATTACAAGAATTTAATCGCAAATCGTCATATTATAATGAATATATATAATAACCATAAAAATAATCATGCTTACTCTAGGTACACTTACCGATCTACATTTCACATACAAGGCCCAAGTAAACTTATTAGAATAATTAGAACATACAGAATAGAAGTGAACATCGTCGAAACGGATAACTGATCATCGTCAAAGAAGATAACTGAACACTGCCAGAGCAGATAAATGGTAAGCACACAAGGTATTCCTTAATGGCATGTCACTAATATCCTAACAGTTCATATTCATCTACTTAGGCTTAATGACAATTATACAACTTCTAATTTTTACCGGCTAATCCATAGACTCATAATTTTTCACATATAACTTCATTTAACTTCACATCTTCCCCTCCCCCCACACACATATATATATAGAAATAATAATATTTATAACTCACTTTACTAATTAATTCACATTCATGTTCGTATACTAAAATTTACTAACTTTATAATTTAATCATTTACTTTACTCCTACACTTAAATTTAAAAATTATTCATCTATTTATCAATTCTTATTATAAATATATAAAGAATTGAACTTAAATAGTGTAATACTTACAACTCAAGCTTGAAGATTAAGTTTACTTCTTCCTTCACTCCTTGGCCACACTTTTCCTCTTATTTACAAGTTGGTCCTCTTCTTTCTTCTCTTTCTCTTCATTAACATAACAAATACATAACACCCTCTTGTTAAAAATCATAATCACATAACAAATTCATGCTCAAATAATAGAAAATAACATGAACATCATGAAGAATTTTTATCTCTTACCTTGAACCCTTGTTACTACAAACTAACCCTAACTTTCTCTCTCCTTTTAAGTAACTATCCACTCTCTTTATATGAACTAAAGTAAGTACCTTGATCTTCTCTTAATTTGGTTGAGAAATCATGAAAGAAAATTGAAAAAACAAGCTTGAAGGACTCAAAAATGGGTGAAAAGAACTTAAATGGAATAAAAGTAAGACTGGCTTTGGGAGAAAGGAAAGTAATGGTGGGTTTGGAAAAGAAAGATGAAAGCATTCTCATCTTTCTTCCTTCTTCTATACTCTTAATAAAAAAAAACTCATGATTTTTACTTAAAAATGGCTAAATTGCTACCTAGTCCTTCATCTTCTCATCTTTACACTTTGACCTAATCATTAACCATAAATATCTTATTTTTCTAATTACCATTTTGGCATTTATCATCATTACAAATCCCAAGCATGGTTCACATTCTATTTGGTAAAATTTCTTCCTAATGCTTCGTTGTTTTCCACCAAATACTATGTTACTAACTTAACTTTTAATTTTGATACATTTCCCCACTACTTTTTATTTTCCTACAATTTAGTCAACAATATGAAATAACTTTTTCCTATTTCAAATACGTTTCGATCTTTCATTGACTCTAACTATATACTACACTATCACATTGAATTCTTGATAAATTTATTTCTTAAAATTTTCTAATTCTCTCAACTGAATTGGCTATTGCCCTTCCCACAGGTTACATATGAGGAACCCTATATTGATAAAGGGTTTGGTTTTCCCTAGTAGGGACATTTTAAAAGATGCAATTAAACAATAAGGGAGGATAAATAGGTTGGTGAATCCATTTCTTCTTTTTCTTCTTCTCTGTCCTTCTGCCCTTCTCTTCTCTTCTCTTATTTGATGGTAACAAAAAACCCAACTATTACTTCTTTTTAAATCGAAAAAAATTGAGTTTTAGGAAAAAAATTGTATTTTATTTTCATAAAAAAAATTTAACTTTTCTCATCCCAACTAGACATTCACGTTGACATTTAAAACCCATTTTAACTGCCATATCGGACTATCATTTGGGAGGTAACAAATCTTAACAGTAGAGTGACCATTTCGTAACCAAATGATAACGTAAGTGACTAAAACATGACATTTCAAACATAAGTGACTAAGATGTAACCTAAGGCAAACAAAAGTGACTATTTTGGTAGTTTACCCAAAATATAATACATAAAATACATAAAAACATTAAAATAAATGTTTCCCAATAAATTGAAAATACATTTAAAAATATTTATACTTAAATAATACTAAAATAGTTGCAATTTAACAAGCAAATACCTCTAAAATAGTGCCAAAATTAATAATAATATAAGCGGTATACAATATCTAACCAATAACAAAATGGTAGCAAACAACAACAAATTACCAGCAAATAGTAGCGAAAAAAATTTTAGGCAAATTCGGGTCGGGCTAGATCAAAAAATCTTATCCGAGGCTTGGCCCATTTTCTTTATTTTCTATCCAAGCTTATTTTTCAGATTTATATTTTCACCAAAACCTTCCCACTTTTTAAGTAAACTTTTAAACCTGAATAAATAACTCGGTCTATGATAAAATCTATTTGAGGGTTTCCTTTCTTTCCTCCCTTCATCAACGTGCCAAATTCTAATTAAAAAAAGAAAAAAAAAAAGTTAGTCAATCGTTTGAAGGCCAAACATCTACTGGCCTCTCAATGTGTATACATGAGGAAGCCAGGACATACGATCCAGCGAAGCTATCCAATGTATGTTATAAATTAGGTTTTTGTACTTAGCTTCGCTCGGGATTTAACAATTAAATATAAATTAAATTTATAATACATATGATAGAATTATTAATTATTATTTAAACAATTTATGTAAATAAATTTAAAATTACCTTTGAATAATCAATGATAAATTACATAAAATGAGAGCTAACAAATAACCCAATAATTTTATGAATTAACTTATATATTTAAATGATAATTAATAATTCTATCATATAAAGTAAAAGATATTAAACATTCGAATTCAAATATGTAATAACGATGGCACAGAGTCAGTTGATTTTCAATATATTATTATTACTATTTCCCTTTATTCCTTCTCTCCCTCCCCATGTCCCCACGTTCCAGTTCAAAAAACCAAAAAAGTAAGGAAAAAAAAAATCACCTGTCACGGAATAGAAGTCCAGTGTTGGTTACTTCAATATATACTTATATACATATCTAATATTACTAATAAAATTTTTTATTGAATTAATGTCATGATAAATCGTGTATTAATAATTTTTCCTACTTAAAATAAGTTATATTATTCGAAGATATTTTAGTCATTTTAATTTAAAAAATAAAAAAATACATATTGTGTGATTTGTATCAATGTCATTAAATTAGAAAAATGTAAAATTTATCACTTAATTAAGTCTTTTATTTTAATTTTCTTATGTATTTTAATTTTGTTATCCACCTCCATTAATTGTATATATTATTTATTATATGTTATTTTTAAATATTTTTATTTTTTAAATACATAATAAATGGGTGTGATAAAATTTCTTGTAGTATAAAAGATTCTTAAAATAGGCTTGACGTGGGTGTGCTTATCCATGCTATGGACTAAAGTAACGCTAGTTGTTTAAGGAGTGTGATCTGGATGTGTGGAAGTAGTACAAGCAAAACAAGGCTAATTTGGGCCAACCGAAACACAAATTGAACTGCAAGGATTTTATGCCGAAAAAACAGTGTGTACAATCGAGATGGCTTGGACTAAAGGTCCAAATCCAATTAAAGCTCATGAAGTGTAGCTTAAATTTCATAAAATAGAAGACTACTCTCGACACCAAGTATTAGTGCTGAAGATCACCAGTCCTCCTTGCACACCTGATGGAATCATCTATTATCATCTTCAAATCACATTTATATTCAAAGCCCTTTTCAATAAGCTTGGTAGACCCCCACTCGGTATCTCCTTTTGCTCCATCCAATTTCCTGAAATCCATTTTCCATTAATAAATATATATAGATCATATAATGCAGGATAAACTAGATACCACTCAAGATGAATGGTTTGGGATACTTACTCTGCTTTAACATTAAATTCTGGGTAATGCAGTTGATAGCAACCAGCAAGTTGTGCTGCCGAAACAAAAGCGCTGGCAATTAAAAATCTACCGCTGATGGAAGGCTTCTCCATGCAGAAAATATGAGCTTCGCAAACATCATTTATGTGTACAATCGGGAGTCTCCCCAGCAGTTCTTCCGCGTATATCACACTTCGGTATGAACGCTCGTTGTGTGTAACTTGCGAAATGAAAGCAGCCACACTTCCAGGTGTATAAGATAAAACAGTATCTCCTCCAACAATGCCACAAGCTAGGGTTACCACCTTCATTCCACCATCTTTTTCACTGCTCCCATACCCCAAAACTTCTTTCTCTGCCAATGTCTTTGATACTGTGTAATCCTACCCGGCCCCCAACAATAAACATACAGAATTCTTAGCTATGGTGATCTCATATATTGTTTTCAAGTAATAAAATGTACAACTTGCCTTAAAGAAGCCATTAGAGGAAGCAAGTGAAAGATTAAGGGGCGTCCAACAGGTTTCATCTATGGAGTCCTTGTAACCACTCCCATCGTCTTTCAATGGCGATGCAGCACAAACAGAGGCTGTGTAGATTAATCGTTTCACACTACCTGATTTTATACAACACTCTGCAATACTTTTTATTGCAGAAACTGCAGCCTCACTCGTGTTTTTAAACTGTTCATAAATCGTCAAAAGCGGCATGGTTCAAAGTTTAAACTATAAAGAGGATGAAAAAGTAATGTCACAAGAGAGAAACCTGAGAAGCATCAGAGGGTTGCAAGGGAGTCGCAACATGGAAAACGAACGTACAGCCATGAATAGCTTGCTCAAACTCATTTGGCCTGTTTATATCAGCTTCAAACAAAACTAATTCTGTGTCCGCATGAGGAAAGCTCTTAAGGAGTTGAACCTTTGAAGCATCGCCTGTCATGAAAATATTGCATTAGAAACACAATCAAACACGATGACAGAAATGGAAGAGAGATAGTAAGCGTACCCAAATTTCTGAGGGTGGCGTGGACGGTATATCCTTTCTCTAGTAGCTTCTTGACCAGTGAAGAGCCAATGAAACCAGCGGCTCCTGTAACGCATACCCTGCACTCACCCTTCTCCATTGCTGCTAAATTCTCTCTCTTATGCATGTATATATCATATCTAACAAGAAGAGTGACCCCTCGTGTAAAATATAATTAATCATAGAAATACTTATTTAATTTTAATCTTAAATATTATAATTTATTAATTATGGAAATTAAATTTATGTCAAAGTATACTTTAATTATTTTATACAAGATTGAGGATCAACCTATTGAAATATAAATAAAGATGAAAGTTTAATAAGTATGTTTGTTATATAAAATTGATAAACTCCCTCCTTCCCTGTCTTCCCTGCCAAATGAAAACAATATAATAACAAATAAAAGGGGCATTTCCGCTAGGATAAAATGTGTATCTTCCTTTTTAACTATTTTATAGAGAATATAATCAAAAGACGGGATTTACACGGCATTGCCAGGAGAAAAACAAGCCTATGGAGGACAAATACCGAAGAACAATATCCTGCCTGCTGTAATTATTTCACTATGCTTTGTTTGATGCAACTTGTCTCTATATGTTTTCTTCCACAAAATTTGCACTAAATGTTTCAACCTAAAGCTTCCGTCAAACAAATCTCTACAGTAGATTATTTCATTAATAATCATTTTATTGTATATGGATGTTGTCATGAATGATTTTGTAATCTTTGCATTATTATTTCAAAAGTTGAATGTGGCAATGTGAAACGGATTAATCAAAGATTTTTCCTTCGTACCTTAAACTTTGTTATTAGTATAATTCATACGTAGTTTAGAGGTTCAATTTGTATATTTTAGTCCGTAAATTCATTGAATTAAAATATGCTAGTTTTAAAATTTTATACCACAAATATATTATTACATATATAATGCTATGTAAGTTTATTACTATCACGAAAAAGTCACATTATTCTTGTTAATAAATTTAATGGTTTAGGATTTAAAATTCAAAAAATATAAATATTAATAAAAAAATAAAGATAAACTCACAACTTAACTAAAATATGGGACTAATAGTACAATTTATTTTAATGAATTTAAATAGGATCAAGATTAAAATTTTAAAATTCTATAAATATAAAATCCAAACATAATTAAACTAAACTCATAATTTACAACTAATGGTAGGGTGGGACCCAAAAGTATAGAAAGATTTCCTACTTCCAAAAGAAAGAATAGAGAGACAATGAAGGAAAGCGGAGTTGAGGCTTCATTGATTTCTCAAAAACACAAAAAGCCTTGCGTTTATACCCAAAAGAAGAATGTTGCAGAGAAAGTGGATATGATAACCAGTTATGCCATCAACATTGCTTTTGTAGCGTGGAGATTATAAAGCAACTCATTTTTTTTAAATTAATTAATACGATAAGTCTCAAATTTTTACTCCAATTCTTTTGTATAAAAATATAAGAATCTTCATAGAATTTTATATATATATATATATATATATATACTGTGATCTATGACCTATAAATCATATTTTATATAAAAAAGCATTTAAAATTATATTAAATAGTAATTTGTATCCTACATTTAAAATCAAAAGAGAAACAATTTAGGTGTGAGAGTCGTTTCATTTGGAAAATATTGTAACACCATGCAATATCCAAAAATTGATACTTAATTTGATTATCTCAAAACCCAAACATTAAATATTGAAATTTTTATTTTTAATCATGATGGCTCCACATATTTATAAAAATGATAATTTGCGATGATAGACAAGAATAAAATTGGACTGAATGAGGAAGGTATTAAGAAAAATGGAAGGGCAAATGAAAGGAGAAACATGTGTGACAAACCTTTCTCTATGTTTGGAACACAATTTGAAGTATTAATATTGTAAACACTTTTTTTTTTTGTCCAAGCCCAATTGGAGGTTTATTTGTTCTTTCTAAATTTTTGTTCTTTTTTTGGACCTGTTTGAAATTCACTCAATTTTGATTAATTGGAGGTTTTTGTTTTTGTTTTTTTTTTTTTTTTGACAGGGACAAATTCAAATGGGGTTGGCATGGGCCCTTGTCCCCCAAATGTAAAATTATTATTTAAGCTTTTGAGATTTTTTAAAAATTTTAAATTAGTAAAAATAAAATTGTACTTTGCCCCATAATATTATAAAAATTCAATTAAATCCTTTCAAAATTATAAATATATAAACTATAAAAAATTAAAATTTTATCTGGCTCCCCCTAAAATATATAGATTATAAAAAATTAAAATTTAATCCGAAATTATTATTATTATCATTACTACTACTATTATTATTATTAACTATTATTATTATCTTTTTTTTTACAAATAAACAAGATTGAAAAACAATATATATACATGAAATAAAATGAAAGGGAAAAAAAAAGCTTTTTATATTCTTCTTTTTAAAAAAGATAAAAAGAAAAAAAAACAACATAGAGGTGAGCAGGGGCCGGGCTGGGCTGGGTTCGGGCCGGGTTCGAGCCGGGCTCAAAAAAATTTAGGCCCGCTTGTCCGGCCCGAGCCTGGCCCTGCCCAAAATATCGGCTTAAAAAATTGTCCAAGCCCGGCCCGACATTAAATTAGTAAGCCCGAGCCGGCCCGGCCCGGCCCATATTAATTTTTTTTGCTTATTTTATTAAAAATAAAATATAATAAATCAAATACATTTAAAAAAATAAAAAATATTAAAACAAGAAACAAATAAAAAATGATATTAAAATAAAATACAAAAATATTAAAATTTTTCTAGATTTTATTAGGAAATGGCAAATGAAAGTTAAAGTAAAAGAAAGGTAAAGTTAAAAATTAAAAAAAGGAATAAAAATAAAAAAATTATTCAATATATATTTCAGCCCAGCCCGGGCCAAAAAATTCTTACCCGAGGCCCGGCCCGTTTTTTAAACGGGCCTCAATTTTTGTCCAATCCCATTTTTCGGGCCTATATTTTTACCCAAACCCTCCCATTTTTCGGGCGAGCCCGGCCCGGCCCATGCTCAGCTCTAAAACAACAACAAGCATGCTATTTCTTTTTTTTTTCTTTTTTTATTTTTGCTTTTTGCCATAGAAATGTAATGAGGAATCAAGTTTTGGGCTCCGATGGACGTCACCGAACCGTTGGTCCTCCGCCCCTAGGAGCCCCAAAAATCCTGTTTTTTTCCCTTTCTCTTTCTAAAATAAAGGCTTTTCTTTTAAATGGCTTGATCTTGGGAAAAGTTTTGGTTTTTTTTTTTAAATGAGAAAGTTTAGATTTTTAAAAATAAAAATCTATTTTTTAGTCATTTTAAAAGAAAATTTAAAATTTTAAAACAAAGTTTTGATTTTTTTTAACTATTTCGAAATAAAATCTTTGATTTTTAAGAAAATTAGTGATTTTTTAAAAAAGAAAAAGAGAAAGTTTAGATTTTTAAAAATAAGAATCTATTTTTTTTAGTCATAGGAAAAGTTTAAATTTTTAAAATAAAGTTTTCATCTTTTTCAATTATTTCAAAATAAAACTTTGATTTTTAAAAAAAGTAGTGATTTTTTTAAATAAAACTTTGATTTTGCAAAAAATAAATTTCCAACCTCCGTCTGCGGCGGCTCTACCGCCGGAAGCCGGAGAGCTGTTGGACTCTCCGGTGATGGAGCCATGGCCAACATAGAAGGATGAAGAGAAGGAGGAAATGTTTTTTTTTTTTAAATGAGGTTAAAATGAAAGAATGAATAGATTTCTCCTATTTATAGGTGCCAAAATGGATAATTTATTCCCACCCCCTTACTTTTTAAATTTACAAAAAATACCTCATTTTTTGTAGTGCCGCCTTCACTCTCTGGTCTATTTACACTCATAACATTTTTGTTTATTCAAACATTTGATTTAATCCAAAATTTCAAAATTAAAAGTAAATTAATTGCTACATCAGTCCTTTGTCTCCCACATTCTTTTATCTTTTAGTCTCAAAATCAAAATATGTCATTTTGTTTCCATCTTTAATAAATTATTTACACTTATATCTTCCCTTTCATTTGTATTTATATATTTAATGTCAATTATGCACTTTATTTTAATGTTTTATATTTATTCACACTTGTATAATTTTTATTTATTCTTTTTTCGTCTTTATTTATTTTCATGTCTATTTATATTTATGTTTTTTTAACACATTCCCCTTACATACATTTTAATATTATTTGTTTATGTTACTTTGATTCTTTTATTGTATTATGAATAAGGTGTGTTATCGTTATTATTATCATCATCATGTCAAGATCTTATTTATTTCATTTATTTAAGTTTTCTTTTTATTATTGCCATTTTTGAAAGAGTTTTAACTTTTCATGAATTTTAGCCAATTTAATTAATTTTCCTATTTTATTACTATTTATTTTAAAAGAGGGAACTTTAGGTCATTTTTCCATCCTATAAATGTTGATATGAAATTAGTTAAGTAGGCATTACATTTTAATGAAACCATAAGGTTTTTTACATTTGAATTTAAGTTAGTCTTTAAGATCTTATCTACCATTTACCCTAGAAAAATTATAAATAATATGTAGGATATTTTTTAGGGTTTTAAACTAATTTTAAATATCGTATAGGATTCCTCTTTAGAATCTTAAATTAATGTGTAAATATTTTTTAGAACTTTGTTCAAGATTAAAACTAACATTATGTTTGGTTAGGTGTAATAGGAATAGATTACATCTCAATTCGATGGGCCTACCACCAAACCAATGTTTGGCTGGCTGTAATATTACAACCTCATTCAATACGGCCTCTATTCCCACTAAACATGCTGAATAGCATTCGGCACCCTACCCATAGAATAGCCATTTAGTGTGTCTCAGTTTCAACTTTACCCTTCTCCCTCTTTTGTATCCTCACGTCTGAAGCCTCTTCCTTTTTTCGTTCATTTTCTCATTTCCTACCAGCCTTCTTATTATTCTTCGTTCTCTAAACTCTAAAACCACCGTTAAATTATCCCAATCTTCTAACTTCAATGGACTCTTTCCTCGACGCCTTCTCCCTCTTAGGTTAGGGTTTGGATTGAACTCGCCGATCCATAATTTGCAGGTCTATCGATGCTTTCGCCCTCTCAGGTTAAGGTTTTGATCGAACTCGCCTTCTAGTGACAATGTTACTATGGACTTAGATATGTTGCTACACTTGCTAAGTGGGGAAAAAATACTACTGTTGGCTGCACATTTCTATTTTTTCATTCGATTTTCTACTTGTCCATTTTGAGTTGTCGTTGTTTTAATGTTGATTCTGGTTTTATCTGTTAGTTAGGTTTTGTACTTTGGAATCAACTCATCTATTCCTATGTTCAGTGAATTGTAGTACACACTACACACACTCATGAATGTTACCTTAGTTACTCTTTCTCTTTTGTCTTTCTTTCCATTGATTTTCTATTATTTACTATTCTAGTGACTACTAGGACATGTTTGAGGGTTGAGAAGGTCCAAATTTGTCGTCCATCGTTGCTCGGTATGGGTGTCTGAAATTCAATCTTGTCGTCCTCACGTTGCTGCGTTGTCAAGTTACTTTACCTTCTCATGATCAGTGTCTAGTTGTATTAATGCTATGGTATTTTCGGTCTTTATGGATCATAGTGCATCATAGTGTCAGCCATCTAATCTGGAAAATATTTTAATGTTGATTCTGGTTTTATCTATTAGTTAGGTTTTGTACTTTGGAATCAACTCATTTATTCTAGTGATAATGTTACTATGGACTTAGATATGTTGCTACACTTGCCAAGTGGGAAAAAATATACTACTGTTGGCTGTACATTTTTGTTTTCTTCATTTGATTTTTCTACTTGTCCATTTTGAGTTGTCGTTGTTTTAATGGAAAACTTTTGTTAGAAATAACAAGCACTTAGCCTCAAATATTAACTAGTTTCTTCAGTTGTTTTCATACTTGACATGGTCTGGTGAGAGATGTATTGTTGTACTTTTGAAAGATTTGCTTTAAAACCTTTTGGAATAATCACACCTGGCACAATATGAAAATAATCGAAGTGTGATTGGTTACAAAATCACAATGTCTCATATTTTGCCACATCATAGGTTAAGCTTAGTCCACCTATGGCACACATTATGATTGTATTGATGTTAAAATTCTCTGGTTAATGTTGCTGCATGTTGTATGTATCTTTTCTTGTCTTTCAATGGCTGCTACTGTTTTCTTATCAGTATTACATGCTTGAAAGATTTGCATTGGAATAGTTTGGAAATTGATTACCCCATATGAAAATTACTGGAGTATGTTGGTCACATGCACTGATATTAAAGTACTCGGGTTAATCTGCATGTAGTATTTATTCATTCTGTCATTAAATGATGTTGGTCTTCGTCTTGAATCGAGAATACAAGCGCTCTTTTATCAATATTACATGTTGCATAAGTCCCTCGATGCTCATACGAGCATCTAGAAAAATGGAGGTCTAATTTTAAAGCTGAGGAAGCTGCTATAGAATGCCTGTATCAATGTTAATAATCGGATTATTTTGTTTTTATTTGTAAGCCTTGTCAGCTCTGGTGGTAATACTTGTAAGTTCTTTTGTGCTCCATTTTCTACTGAGTGTTGTCTATTAAGATCGATTATGGAATACATTTGCAATTGTTATACAGTATTTTGGTTTTTAAAGATCCAAATTGAAATCAAATCGAACCGAACCTTTCACTGGTTTGAATCGGTTTGGTTAATTGTTTTTTTTTATTTTTTTAAAACTGATTTTTTTATTATATTAAAGTTACTTTCACTCATTTAATATGAAGTTTTTATTTCCATACTGTAAAAGTTTATAATTTTTATATTTAGAAATTAAAAAAAACCCAATATTGTTTGGATAATTTTGGTTTATCAACTTGTGAAATGAATTGATTTAAAGTTTTTATGAATCGAATTTGTTTCAGGTTCAGATTTGGTTTGGGTTCGTTGTAATTATATATTTTCTAATAGAAATTATTAGATTATTATAGTTATAAGTAAAATTTTATTATAATATAATATTATTTATTGTATTTTAGTGTTCTTTCTATTACAGTAATTAATATTGATTTCTATGTCACTACATCTATCCTATCCAAATAATAATTTGGATTAAACCATGGCTTCTATTACAATGTACATCTAAAATTTGTTCATGAGTTGGATATAATTTATTAATAAATTAACCAAAACTAAAAGGATATAGTTTGAGACTTACACGGTTAAAACATCCTTAAAAGGTTTGTTCCCCTCTGGAACATGGTCAATCACTTTTAGGCATGAGTAGTTAGTGAAGCCATGTTTAATATGTAATTCAAATTCTGGCTGTTTTTGATTTGGATGCATTGATCTTTTCATCTCCTGTGGTTAAAAATGTTTTAAGCTTGATATGCATCTATCACTGTGATTATCCTGCAAATGTGCTTGTAACTTCATATTTGCTTCTCAACTTTTGCAATGACTTGTTTAAGTAGACATCGACTTGTTGTTCTTAAAATTCTTTAGCCTTACTGTATGTGTGGCAGGACATTTGGCTGCGAACTTTGGTTTGAATGTTGCAAGTATAATAACTATTGTTAACCACATAAATATCATTTTTGAATATCTCTTAAGATGTATATGACTACTGGCCTGCATGTGTAAAGATGTTGGACTGTGACATAAATTTTGGCGCGTACTCTAGGATTGCCAAGTTTCATAATACCCTTTTATCAGTAGTATTTCAGTGTTCTTTCTAGTCCCACATATTCACTTATCCATGAATGAGCATTGTATTTCCTTTACAATATGATACTGGGAAAAGACAAATTATAACGAAGTTATGTTTTTGACATGATACATATCTTTTGCCGGCTATTCTACTTGTGATTAACTTGCAATCTTTCACTTGTTGCAGATTATCTTATCACAAGAGAAGAACATTTAGAGACTTCAAGAACTTGTGCGGAGCCTTCAACATCAAGTTTTGCCTATTATTTTTTTTAACTCTCTATTAAACTTTGCTTAGTTTTATCTTTACCCAAATTTTTCTATTCAAATTTAATTTAAAGATAATTTTTAATTAAAACATATTTTTAATGTTTTATTTTAATTGTTAAAATAATAAATTAATTAATATAATTTTAAAAATTAAATTTAAGTTATCTTTAATTTTCAAGTCTTTTAATTTAATAAATAAAAATTCTAATTTAATTTATTATATTTTATAAATTAAGTTATGGTTAACTATTAAAATAAAATATTTGAAAGAATATTTTTCTTGTTAAATTTGTTTTCAAATCTTCAAAATCAATACTGAGTAGAGGTGTGCATGGGTCGGGCGGCCCGGCCTGGTCCAAAGGCCCGCCCGAAATGTGGAAGGGTTTGGGCAAAAATATAGGCCCGAAAAAATGGGCTTGGAAAAAAAATAAGGCATGTTTAAAAAATGGGTCGGGCCTCGGGTAAGGTATTTTTCGCCCAGGACCGGCCCGACCTGGCCCAAATTCACTAAAGGACAAAAAAAATCTGCTATTTTTTTTGTTTTTGAATGTTATTTTCTTGTTGTTTTCTCCCTATTTTGCTACCATATTACTATTATGTTGCTACTATTTTGTTCTTATTGTTTGGATATTGTATAAAACTTATTTTATTATTAATTTTGTTATTATTTTAAAGGCATTTGTTAATTTTGTTATTATTTTAGAGGTATTTGCTTGTTAAGTTGCATCTATCTTAGTGTTATTTAAGTTTTTTTTTTAAATTTATTTTCAATTTGTTAAGAAATATTTATTTTGATTTTTTTAGTATTTTTGATGTATTATATATATTTAAAAATTATATAAAATAATATAAAAAATTAATACGGGCCAGGCCTGGGTTTTAACATTTTTACATGGGTCGGGCTTGGGCAAAATTTTAGGCCCATTTTTTGGGCCGGGCCGGCCCGACCCGAGCCTGATGAATGGGCCTAAATTTTTAGTTGAGCCCGGCCCAAACCCGGCCCAACCTGGCCCATGATCACCTCTAATACTGGGTAGTAAAGTTTAATTAAAAAAATCAAAGTTGGTGGAAAAATTCAATAAAATTCAAATTTTAGTGGCAAAATTCAATCACATTAAAGTTAATTGACAAATTTACGTATATTCTCAGAGTATAATGACAAATGTAAATTAAAATAAAGTATAATGCTATTGTGGATGCTCTCTAAAGAGGTAAACAAGATGACTAGCCACGAAATGTGCTTCATTCTCATGAATGGGGATCAAACTACCACCCATAAGATAAAGTAGTGAATTTATTTTGTATTTTTTTAAAGATTCTTAATATGTATTGTTCATTTTTCTTAATATGTATTTTTTTTTTAAGATTCTAAAAGGGCCATTATATTTAGTTGTAATTTCTATTTTCTGCTTTATAAAGATTCTTAATATGTATTGTTTATTTTTCTTAATATGTATTTTTTTAAAGATTCTAAAGAGACCATTATATTTAGTTGTAATTTCTATTTTGTGCTTTATAAAGATTCTTAATATGTATTATTCATTTTTCTTTGACAGGTTGTTATTGCTTCCTTTTCTTATTTGGCTTCTTTGATCGCTTCCTCCAACCAAACTTAAGCATCTTGTATTCAAGGAATTACTGTAAGCTATTTGGCAATTAAATTCTTTGATTTTGTTTTACTGTTATTGAAATTAGTATTGGAGAAATGTGACCCTTTTACTACGATTTGAAGATATGTAACACTTTAATATCTTGCAGTAATGGCTCGTCTGCCTTTAATAGTACAAAATGAGAGATGTAAAAGAATTGGGCTTGCTATTACAATATGGTTGCAAATGTGTACAATTGCGAGTTGGTTCTTAGTTGCATTGGGTGCCATCCATAGCCTACATACTTATAGACCTAGGATTAGATCCTATATTTTAGATTTTTATGTAAAACGAGATTATGTGAAAAGACTTGTATATGCTAGTGACGAGACCTGTATTGAACAAGTTAGGATGAATAGAATTACCTTTTTTAAACTATGTGAGATGTTACAAACTTTAGGAGAATTGAAGTCGTTAAGGAACATGCTTGTTAATGAGCAAGTAGCAATGTTTTTACATATCATTTCTCATCACCTGAAAAATAGAGTTATCAAGCATCACTTTAATAGGTCCGGGAAAACTGTTAGCAGATCATTTCACAATATTTTAAATGCTGTCATATGCTTACAATATGTATTATTTAGAAAGGCAGAGCCAATTACAGCTAATTCTACAAACCCAAGGTGGAAATGGTTCAAGGTATTGGAGTGAGTTCTATATATAACTCGTACATAATTTAGTCCATTTAGATTTAAATATAGTATCCTAACTCAAGATTTTATACATGTGATGTGGAATTGCTTAGGTGCTTTAGATGGAACCCACATTAAGATTAGGGTTCCAACAGTTGATAAACCTAGATATCGAACGCGAAAAGGTGACATAACAACAAATATGTTAGGTGTGTGTACGCCTGATATGCATTTTGTTTATGTTCTTCCTGGTTGGGAAGGTTCTGTTACTGAAGGACTAGTTCTTCGAGATGCCATTAGTAGGAGACATAGACTAAAAGTTCCTCATGGTAAAGTGCAAAATTAGAGGAATTTGAATTAATTTTTAAGATCACACTTTTTTGGGAAATTAACCATGACAAATAGTTTCTTTTTATAGGTTGTTATTATCTAGTTGATGCTGGATACACAAATTGTGAGGGATTTCTTGCGTCTTTTAGAGGACAAAGATATCATTTGAATGAGTGGTGTCAGGGTTACCGGTCAAGTACTCTGGAAGAATTTTTCAATATAAAACATGCTTCAGCGCGTAATGTTATTGAAAGATGTTTTGGGTTATTAAAACTTAGATGGGGAATACTTAGGAATCCATCATTCTATCCTATGAGGGTGCACAATAGAATCATTATTGCATGTTGTTTGCTCCATAATTTTATTCGAACATATATGAGTCTTGATCCTATTGAAGAGGAGTTGGGAGACGGATTACTTAGTAATGTGATAGATGACGATGAAACGAATATCGTAAATATTCATCCATAAGATGCATAGGCTACTTGAAGGATGGAACTAGCCAACTAAATGTTTGATGAATGGCAAGTATCTAGAAATTAGTTAGGTTTAAGGTAAAAATAGTAAACGTTAAGTTGTTTATGTTATTTCATGTATCTAGTTTATGAAACTTTGGTGTTGTTTGAATTATTTTTTTGTATTGTACTAGACTTGTTGAATGATAATTTATTTTCTTTTGATTTATCATGTGTTATAATTTTATAAAGTGTTGACCTTTTGATGTATAATATTGAACTTAATTTTAATTTGCATTTTTTCTTAAAATAGTTATGTTAGGTTTTTCACAATCAACTGTTTCTTCCCAAAGTTCTCGAGAAACCAAAAGGAAATGGGTTCCAGAAGAAGACGTTGTGTTGGTTGCTTGTATGGTCGACTTGCACAATGCTGGAACCTTTAATACGGATACGAGATTCAAAGCCGGCTATTTAAATGAGTTAGAAAAGTTGTTAGAAAAAGTTTTACCCAATGCCATGTTGAAGGCTAAACCTAATCTTGAATAAAGGATTAGGACATTGAAAAGGGATTAGTCAATCGTTTATGATATGCTTAGTGGAAAAAACAATAGTGGTTTTGGTAGGGATGAGCATAGGCAGCTTGTTGTTGCTAAAGATGTGGTGTGGAACTCATATATAAATGTAAGAATTATTTCAAGTCTTTATTATCTTATTTTGACCAAACTTATATCTAATAAGAATTTCTCATTTTTATAGAGTTATAAAGAAGCCGCTCAATTGAGACATCGGAGTTTCCCTTATTATGACCAACTTACTTCCATCTACGCAAAAGATCGAGCCACTGGAAAAGATGCTCAAACAGTCGCTGATATTATTGAAGAAATAAATGCTGAGGATGTAGCTGATACAAATACACATGAAGAAAGAAACGATTTCCATGGATGCGAAGTTGAAGTTTCTTTGGATGACATGGATCTTTCAGCTACACAACTGCAACCAGCTAGAAACCAAGGTGATTTTACATTTTCAAAGAAGAAAAAAAAAGATTTCTAATGCAAATGAATTTTTCTACTTCATTTAATGATGCTGTCACTTTATTGGTGGAAAATATATGGACCGTTAGCCTTGAAATCAGTAAGAGTATTGCTTCCAAAGTGCTAATTCAACAAAAGTCAGAAATGACCATTCAAGAAAATGCTCTGAAATTATATCCAACATTATATGAAGTGGAAGGTTTAACTGAGGATGAGCACTATTGAGCATTGAGCAAAATTCTAGATCATCCAACGCAAATGCTCATTTTCTTTAGTTTACCTTTTGCTGTGCAATTGGAATAGGTCAGAAGATTTCTTGCTGACCATTAAAAATCATGGTTGTGTTGATATTTTGGTAACTTTTTATGTTTATAATATTTGGATGGTATAATGACATGATAGAATGTCATTACAATGTTGTAACTTTTTGATGTTGTAACATTTTAAAATATATAGATTATGACATATAAACTAATGAAATCATGTAACTTTTTGTTAACATATGCATATTATGCTTGGATGTGAAATATAATTCTCAAGTTATTTATTACTTTTTTAGCATTGAGTTATTTATTACTTCTTATAACACCCCAAACCCGGTCTAGACGTTATGACCAAATTTGGTGGCATCACATGAGAGTGTTTTTGAAAAACTGTTTCAATTGTAAAAAATGTATTGAGATTATTATATTTTAACGCAGAAGCCATGAAAACTGTTCATTAATATGAAAAACTGTAGTTAAGTTTTAAAACGCATTTGCGATGTCACAATTTATAGATCAATGAAAATAACAAATTGAAATCCCAAAGTAAAAATCAAACAGTCCAAAGGTCCTCATTATATAAAACTCCCAAAATAATTAAACGTAATGAAAATAGTAAAGTCATGAAACCCAATAAAGTGTCTAACAATGGTCACCCTCGAGCCTTCCGCTGCACCGATCCATCTACTGTTGGGGATTACCTAAAAGACAAATAAATAAAGGGGTGAGTTTTCGCAAACTCAGTGTGTACATCCCTAGAGTAAAGCATGCATATAAACATATATCAGTCAATCAGTCATAAATTGGCCTAAGCCTTCAACAGAAACGGTGTGGACTGTAGCCCACTTAGTACAGAATCAGATCAGATATTATCGGGCCTTAGCCCATACAGAAAACGCATACATATCAAAATAGAAACAGATCATGCCCACCAACCCTGCACACAATCTCCGTCCACCTTGCATACCATGTGGGGATAAAATCGACCCGCCCAGCCCTACACACCAAGTATGAGAATAAAATCGACCCATCCAGCCCTACACACCATGAAGTACCGTAAAATGACACATAATAAATAAATGCAGTACAGCTGCCAATCAAACGACTAAAAGCCTTTCAGTCTTCTTTCTCTTCAATAACCATCCCAACCTAATGCAATGCAACATAAAAAGTGTCATGGCATGCTTTCATACAGTAAACTGATCATACAGATTTACCATAGCAGATATAGTACACTTGCTAAACATAACATGCTATCACATACATTTACTTAATCATATTTCAGAATAGGGGTCTTAGTATCGCTTACCGACCCTTTAATAGTCACAGTCGACTAGGGCGACTCGTGCAACCTTTTTAGAACATTTCAGATTAATAGGCTTACACGCCCATATGGCCTGCCCGTGTGGGCCCACACGCTCATATGGCCTACACGGCCCAACTTGGCCTTGCCCATGTGGATCACAAGATCTGGCCCAAAATCTCAAATGCCCATTTGGTTCATCTGTGTGGGCCCACATGCCCGTGTGGCCCAGACGGCCTAATTGGCCTAATCCATGCCTCGCACACGGCCTACCCAGCCTCACACGCCTATATCTATCACGCCCGTGTGGCGTGCACATGATCTAGCTCTTCAACTACACGGTCGTGTATCGCCACATGGCCTCCACACGGACAGCCCACACGCCCGTGTGGCGTCAACAGCCTCATTTTTAGCTTTAACCGAATCGCATTTTTTGTGCGTTCAGAGTAACACCTGGTTTGTTTTTGACGCGTAATCACTCCCGAGCCCTTCCAAACCTATATCATCAATTCAAAGTCTAATTTCAGTATTCTAATTCGAATAATTATGAACTGACAAATCCCGAAATCGTAAAATTACCTTACCGCAACCTGGTGATCACTCCTTCGAAATAGCTCTTTGAATCGTCAGTTCCAATCTCCCGAATTACTCCTAAGCAGCAGAAAAACATCTCTTGAATACTTAACCAAAACACCGTTCAAGATCGAAAGTCAGCAACTTACCAACGATTAACACGACTAATAAATGCCAAGCTCGCTAACATGAAATTGAAACTAATCAAGGGAAAGCAAAGGGAAAAATCGGCAGCATCAAGGGTAGGAGGAAAGAAAATTGGTAGCAAAAAGAGAGAAAAAGACAATGGGTAGTCGAAAATTTGCCAAGAGAGAAATAAGAGAGAAAAGAGTATTCAGATAACTTCCATCAACCACAATCCTTTGATTCTCTCCATCCACTACCCTACTAACAGAATTTCACTGAGACTCCACCTTTTACATGGCACTAGCAACAAAAATATACTCTCATGCTTACGCAGGGATTCGAACTCCAGACCACAAGCAAATTAACACTCCACTTAACCACCAGACCAACTGACCTTTTCTGATATGCTTGTACAATTAAATTTTTAAAAGCCTATTGTCCAAGAATCAAGCTATATTCATATAAAAACCAAAATTTAACCCAAGTCTTGGCTTGAACTTAGGTCCTCTCCAAACACACCCAGAACACATAACCACTCAAGTAGATAAATAATTATGTCAAATAATTTGTAACACCCCGAATTTCAGGCCTAGAAATATTGGGCCTTGGGTTTTAGATACTAGCTTAGTATTTTTAGGAGTTTAATTTTGGCCTTCTAGAAGGTTGGAAGTGGCGTGAAGATGGACTCTAAGGGGAATGTTCAGGAGAGAAAATTTAGGAAATAGATTGGGGAGTTATCAAGAAGAAAAATGAGGAGATGAGAAAGAGGAAGTGATGGAGCGAAATTGGGAATTGAGGGTCAGGCAATTCAGCTATAGGCTATAAATATGTGCTGAGTTTGGGATTCTATGCTAATGCCAAATTCTTCATTTTTTTCAGTACCGATTGGTTTTTCTATCTTTGCTAGCTGATTCTTTTTCCATTCTTTCTCTCCTCAATTCTCTTTTGATTTACCCTTTGGGTTAGTCGATTCCTTCTTCTACTCTTCTTCTTTAATTTGTGCCAAATAAACCTTATTCATCATATTAGCTTAAAAGCCGAAAAGCCGAATAATTCTACCCTTCTTTTTGTCGAAATTCTTATTGTGTCATCATTAACCCTTCAAACCTTAACCAAACTGATTTTTGATTTCAATCTTGCTCTTGTAGGTTCTCTTTAGTTGAATCTTCCATAAGCAATCTTGTACATGAGATTGAAGGCCAAATCCCGATGGGAAAAGGGGATGTTAGTGGTAAGGAGATTGCAAAGGTGACAACGGAATTTGAACACGTAACCACTATTCCCCAGTTTAAGCGACGTAAGGTGTCAACAGTTCGGGACTTTCCGCCTGGATACGGAAGAGGGGCTACAATGGACCACGGATTAAATAGGCAAATCGCAGTAGATCAATGTTCTGACGATTATGAATATTTGGTACTCTTTGTAATAAGGTGTGTACTTCTACCCTATGATTCGATAGTTTGATAAAGCCAAAGGTGAGTACACACACTACATACACATAGATCGGCAAATCCCGAAATACCGAAAATCTGAAATGCCAAAAAGCTGAAAGTTTCACTACGGTAGTCGTGCGAGTACGCGAACACTAGTATGAGGGTAACCGATACAATAACAGAGACCCCATGAGCGATCTCATAGACTTAGGTCACGTTTTGGCCAACTGGGCTGGACTAGGCCAAATGGGCCCGACGGGCTTGCAGGCCCAAATAAGTAAAAGTTGATAATGTGGTAATGTGTGATGAGTTGATTAAGTTTGCTGAATGGCTTGGAATGGATTTAAGCCTGATGGGCCATATAAGTATGATTGAGCCTAATGGGTCGTATAAATGTGATTGGGCCTGATGGGCCATATGAGTGTATGAAGCCTATAGACTTGTTAGGGTTTTATAATGGACTTTTAGGCCTAGTTTCTAATAAATCCTTAAGCATAAAACTTAATTAATTTATCAAATTTGTCTGTGGACAAGCCATAAGGTTAGAGTGTGGCAATGGGCATATGCATGTCTAGGATTGGATCTAGGGAGAGCTTGGTATTTAAGTGGTCTTAATGACCCACCTCCTCTTCTTTAAAATCCTACCTGGTGCATAGTGTCTGTTCACTTTAGCCAACGAGGACTTGTTGATGGGCCAAAGTTCGTAATTAAGACCTATACGTTAGTAAATTACTGAAATACCCCTGTAGGGTAGAATTATGAAAATACTCCTGTAAGGTATAATTACTGGAATGTCCATGTAATGTAAAATTACCAAAATACCCTCAATTAGCAAAATTATCAAATTACCCCTGATTTGTGAAATTACCAAAATACCCCTACGTGTTAAATGTAGGATTTATGTACACTACATGTATGTTTTCTGCATTCATATGATATTCTGTTTAGGTTGCATATGGGTTAGGAATTATAGAGTAGAGGAAGTATATGAGGATCGCATGGTTGCTTAACGACCGTGGATCCACCAATAGCTTTTTAAGCCCAATATTTGATTAGCAGCTTTTCTGCAACGTTAGGTAGTACCACAATCAAGCTACCATTGTTGTGTAGCGGATGGGTGGGTCAATTTAGATATCCCCACAGATGTGTTTTGGTTGGACGGAGATGTTGTGTAGCAGATTGATTATTTGAGGAGGGTTTTCACAGCATTACATGCATGATATTATTATGTTACTATGATATGGGCTTAGACCCAACCGAGGCCACTATGGGCTAAGGCCAAAGGCCACTGTTATGTGATAAGGGCTTAGGCCCAGTTGAATGTTTGTATCCTATTCGTTTGATGAGAGTCGTACACACTGAGTTTTCGTAAACTCACCCCCTCCTTTTACATTTTTTTTAGGTGATCCTCAGTAGGCGGTTCGACGGATGGAGGGACTCGGAGGTGGCCACTTAGCAAGAAGTTTTTGACTTAGTCTTTTATTTAATTCCTAGTATTTTAAATGATTTTTATTTGGATTGTAATAAGGCCTTCCCTCTAATTATTATTATTCCATTATTATTGCTGTGCTTTATATTTTAGAAACAGAACTTGGGTTTATTCTTTATTAAACACATTTCAAGTTTTTCTGAAAATACGTGTTGTCTTTAAAATAAGCTTCCGCAGTTAAAGGGAATTTTTTTTAGCTTTGAATACACCTCGTTTTAAAAGTAAATACAAATTGGGATTTTACTTGAAATTTTCCTAGAAGGGTTTTCAATGAAAACAAGGTTTTCGCTAAAACACTTCAATGTGACACGCTGGACTCCGGCCTAACTTCTAGGCCAGGTTTGGGGTGTTACATAATTGCAAAAACAATTCAGAAAATTTTCATGCCACAATTTCACCAAAAGCCAAAATTACAAAAATTCGGGGCATTACACTTCTAATATTTAATTGTTTTTTATTATGGAATAATTAAATTATTTGTTTCAATAATGATATTTTAGCACATTAAATATGTATTATAGTTTAAAAATAATAAAGTAGATTATATATTTTTTATAGTATTATATATTTTGATTTTTTTAATTCATATAATAATAATTATATTAAGAATGTTATTAAATTATATTTTTTATTAAATTATATTTAATAATAATTATGTTAAAATATGGTTAAACTATTTATTATTTTTATTAAATTATTTTTAATAATAATCTTATTAAAATTTAATAATAATAACAATAATCATCTACCTTAAAACAAAATTCTGCTAAGGGTATTTTGATCATTTTAGTTTTTTTTCCTTATACTATTACAACATCATTCCATTCAACCAAACACAAGAACGTTATTACAGTTCTATTCCATTCCATTCAACCAAACAGTTGAATTATTTATTACAGCTCTATTACATTACAACTCTATTTAATTACAGCTCTATTCTATTACAGTGAACCAAACGCACTGTGAAGATTTTTGTAGGTGAATTATAAATCATGAGTAGGTCTTTCTAATTATTTTATTTTAGAAAATTTTTAAGAAAGATAATAAATGTTATTTAAGATTTATTATTTTAGGATTTTGACGAATTTAAACCTTAGATAAAAAATTTTAAAGTAAGATAAATCATAAACCCAGTATAGGATACTTTCGTAACTTGATAGGTTCAACGTTATTAATTAAATCTTTTAAATAATAATAATAATAATAATAATAATAATAATAATAATATAATAATAATAATAATAATAATAATAATAATAATAAAAGATCAAATAAGTTGTACATGGATTTTAATATGTCTCTTAATTCATTGGTAAATTCTAGGTTTTTTTATAGAATTCTAAGATAGAACTAATTTTAGAAATTGAATGTATTTTACTAGAATTTTTTAGGTATCCTTTAGGGCTCCTGTAACAGCCCGATTTAGGGGCTAGTTGGAACAGTGGTCTCGAAATTACTAATCCGAGGTAAGAGAAAATATTTTTAATATTATTATATGTGTTATAGTATGTTTATATGAGTGCATGAAAATTTGGGTGAAATAATTTTGGTGATTGCACGCACAAAATTAAAACAGGACTAAATCGCATAAAGGGTAAAAGTTTTATTTTAATAGCTAAGGGAGTTAAATTGCTTGAGAACCATAATGTGGGACTTTTAAAGGGCAATTAGCCCTTCCCTAGGAGGCAAGAAGGGGTTGAAAAGTCAAAGTTGGGGGTATTAGGTAACAATTAGGTAATAAAAGAAAACAAAAAGAAAAAGTTGTCATATTTCTTTCTTCTTTCTTCTTCATTCAACGAAAATGGTAGCAAACATGGGGGTTTTAAGAACTCAAACTTTCAGCCACCTATTTCTCATGCAAGTAAGTGATTTTAATGGTCTTTCTTGAAGATTTTTGTACTTTTGGGACCCTAAAGCTTTATCTAGCTATTAAGGGGAATATTTTGCAAAATGGTTAATAGTCTAGGGATATGCCATGAGAATAGTATTGATGTTTGCTGAGTTTTTATGGAAGAAAATGAATCTTGGTTGCCAAATAAACCACTTTTGTGAAAGGGTTTTCAAGAAAAACACTTATATTAGACTATTTTGCAAAGTTATAAAATTGATGATAATTGGGTGTAATAGTAGGAATTAGAAGTTGCTATAAGCTTAGAAAATGTTCGGTTAAGCATGGATAGTGAGGAAATTCGATAAAAATTAATTTACGAGCCTAGGAGAAAAATCGTAATTTTGTGAAAGTTAAGGGGCAAAACTGTAAATTTGCCAAAGTGTGTTTATGGGCAGCTAGTAGTAATTGTAAAATTTGGCTAAGCATGAATTGTGTTTAATTGCATGAATTGACACTTTTATGTGGTAATGACTAAATTGTAAGAATGTGAAATATTAGGGGCAAAAGTGCAAATTGCCCTAATGTGAATTTTTGGACTAAATTGTATAAGTGGATGACTAATAAGTAAAATTTGTTATAAATAGATTGGGAAAGACAAGACTTGGATAAAAAACGAGGGAAAAATAAAGGACTGAAATTAGTCGACTTAATTCGTTGTTGCGGCAAACGAGGTAAGTTCATATGATTAATTTACAGTGAATGATTATTAAATTTGAAATGGGATATTTTATTATTTCATATGCTTGTTATGTGACCATGATGAAATGTAAGTATGAAATCGGACTGAAAGACCAATCAGTTGAGATGTAGGGTCAAATACAACTGTACTATGACTTATGATGAATTGATGGAAAAAGACCATGGTAATACGAGTGTCAGTGTAAGACCATGTCTGGGACATGGTCACCGAGTTTTGTTGGCCAGTGTAAAACCATGTCTGGGACATGGCATCGGCGATGATACGAGTGCTAGCTTAAGGCCATGTATGGAACATGGCATCGACTTGGATATGTGTCAGTGTAAGACCATGTTTATGACATGGCATCGGCACGGACAGAGGAGAGCCAGTGTAAAACCATGTTTAGGACATGGCATCGGCCTCGGTACGAGAGAGTCAGTGTAAGACCATGTCTGAGACATGACATCGTCTCGTTATGTGTGCTAGTATAAGACCATGCCTGGGACATAGCATCAGCATTGATGCGAGAGCTAGTGTAAGACCGTGTCTGGGACATGGCATCAGCCTCGTTACATGTCAGTGTAAGACCATGTCGAGAACATGGCACCGGCACGGATAGATGTGAGCCAGTGTAAGACCATGTCTGGGACATGGCATCAGCAGACGACCCCACATAAGACCATATTTAGGATGTGATAGTGGTACCATACATACTTGATTTCTGATGCATTCGATGGTATTCCGAATAACTCGACGGGTAAGACATACATTGTAGAATTCATATCTGGTTTTATAAATGAAATGTAAAAGATTTATGAATTTATGAAATTCATTAATAATGACCTGAGATAACGTATTGTTATTGATGTGCAAGTAAATCAATGGACAAGGTCAAGAAGATAGTGAAAACGTAATCGAATTAAGTGAGGCAGGTACGTATGAATTTCATGTGAATATCGAGTGGTAGTAACTTAAAGGCGTATAATAAATCAATATTGTAAATATGAGGAAGGCCACGAGTTGACATGCGAGGTAATATTTTTAGCTTATGAAATGATCCAAGAATCAAATGTGAAATATTTCATACCATTATGCATAAATAATGGTAAGTGATTTCCTAAGTATGTAATTGTTTCATATGATAATTTAAATGAATAAGATTTCAAAAGTCATGGTAAACCCTATAAGGGAGTAAATGATTGAACGGTGAGACCATATAAACTTTTATGCTTGTGTAATTACTCAAAATGTATTTGATAGGTAACATAAAGTAAATGATCATATGAGCTTACTGAGCTTTATAGCTTACCTCATTTATTCTCTCATGTTGTAGGATTTTAGAAGTCTGCTCGGGTTGGAAGGTAATGGAGATCTCAACACACTATCCCGTCATGGTTTAGTACTTTAAGCTTTGCAAATTTTAGTTATATGGCATGTATAGGCTAGTTGTCATATTAAGTGTAAAGTAAGTTTAATCCATGGTTGCTTTAGTGTTCAATACATACTTAGCCATGAACTTGGCTTATTAAATTATGTGAAGATATTTGGTTGGTTAAAGAAGCATTTGAATAATGTACTGAGATGTTGATTATGAATGTTTAGGATGTATGCATATGTTGGGAAGGTATCCTTGTAATATTGTGTAGGATGGCACAAGAAAAGGGTGGCAAATAGGCTTGGTAGATGGCCTTGTTTTTGCCCATATGGGTAGACACACGGGCGTGTGTCTAGGCCGTGTGTGACACACGGTCCGCCCCAAGGGCGTGTGACTCGACCGTGTGTCCCCTGCACCTTAAGTTGGCCAAGTTAGCGTCGCATATGGGCTGAGCAACGAGCGTGTGCCTTAGCCGTGTAGCCTTTTTGCGATGCTGACATCAAAAACAGAATACCCAGGTTTTTGCATTAGGGCTGCGACACGTGCGTGTGCCAGGCTATGTGAAAACCCCTGTAGGTTCGAAGTTAGAAAATAATTCTGCATGAGCGATGGGTACGGGCATGTCTCTAAATGCTTAGGCTGTGTGAACCACACGGGCCATTAGCACGGCCATGTTTAGAGGCCACACGGGCGTGTTGCCCTCTCACATTGGCTTGTGACGTGCTTTCAATAGTTTTTGATGAAATTTTCTTAGGTGCTTGAAATAGTCATGAATTGTTTCTAAACTACGTTTTAGGCCCAATAGGCCCATATGAAGGATCGAATACCAATGTTTAAAAAAAAAAGAGTTTTAAATTGGAACAAAGTTTTATGAACCGGGAGTGGGTGTTTGCTTGTGTTTTCGTAAGGCAATGCCTTGTACCCTATTCTGGCGTCGGATACGGGTAAAGGGTGTTACAGTTCCCGTTAAAAGTAAAAATCTTTAATTTAAGTTTCAAATTAGATAAGTTTGGTGAAAACATTTTAATCAAGTTATAAGTAAACCGGAGGCATTTTCTTTAAAGTTTTTTATTTAAGATTTCCATACACTACAACAAAACAGGCCTATCGCGACACTTTTTTTGTGACATTTTCTAAAATGTCGAGATAGACTTGTCTATATACACTTTGGCCAACTCATGTGTAAGGGTCGGGATATCCATGCTTAAGGCAACGCTTAAAAAGGTGTCGGTTTTGCACAACATTATGCCAACATTTGTTATACCTTTCCCAACTACATAAAAGTGTTGCCATTTGAAAAGTCTAAGACGACTCTTTTTGGACTACGCCGACCCTTTTTTAGATTGTTTAAATTTGTAACTTTAAGCAACTTTTTAGGTGTTGGCAAAACTTGATTATATCCCGACTTTGTAGAAAGAGTTAAGAAAATATAACCTATCACAACCTTTTTTTTTATGTGTTGGCAAATATTTTATTTAACCCAACTTTTATCGGTGTTGCATTTGTGATTTATCGCAACCTTTTTGAACTATGTCGTTTTAGATTTTACCCTTCTTAAAACCCCGAAAATCAAATCCCTAAAACTTCATCTCTTCTTTTTTTTGGAAAACAAAATAACGATTACATAGGATAATTCATAAGGGAACTTCAACAAAATTATCTTCTTGCAAAATTCCTTTAATTCTAAAAGTGAGAGCTTCGAATATACGTAAGGAATTAACACCCGATTGATCTCTCTAGAACATAAGTCAAGGGACCAACCTTTTTTTCTTCGTTTTTCTTTTTTCTTTCTTTTCTCTTCCTTCCCTTTTTTTTTTTTTTCATTCGTCTCCTCCCTCATCTCTTTTCTCCACTTCCTGTGCCCTTACCCCTCAAAACCCTAACTTTATCCCCTTTCTTACAATTCCGACCCAAAAATCAATCAAAAATCTCGTGGGGGGAAGCCGATAGCCATGAATGTTGAAGATTCTAGGGACCAAGCCCTTTCTCTGCTCATTCTCGCGCTCAACCACTCTGATTTGGCGATGAAGCTTTCGTCTCTTAAATAGGCCAAGGACATTCTTTCCTCTCTCGGTTCTTCTTATGCCGTCGAACTCTTCCCCTACCTTTCCGACCTCCATCTTTCTCATCATAGCCTCGTTAGGGGATTTCTTGTCGAATGAGTTTCAAACCCTAATTCTTTCCAATTTTGTATGTTTATGTTATTTTATATGCTGCTGTTGTACGCTTAACTGCTTCGCTTCTTAGTTTTGATATTTGTGTGATTAATGAGTTGCATTTCTTTGACAGGAACATGAAACATGATAATCTCATGGTCTTATTTCTTTGACAGAAACATGAAGGCTGAGTACTTCTTTCCTCTACTAATCTTTTTTTTCGTTGGGTATTATGCCTTGTATTTAAAATGGATAGAAATATAATGATCTCATGAGTCTGCGTTTGTATAAAGGTATAGGTTTAAGTCTTCTTGCCTTAGTTTGCTTCATAATCTTTTTGAATGATGAGGTTATACCATGGGTGGTGTTGTTTTCATCAACCCCAAGGTAGTTTAAATAAGCATCCATAATACAGCTAACATTATCAGATTACCTGTCAGTTTTTACTTATTTTTGTACTTATGATATAACCTTCATCAATAAATAAACTAGCACTTGTCTTTTCTCTTATTGTCCTGTTTTTACTCAGAATATTTTCTTAACCTGACTAAATGAACTAGAAACATATTTGAATTATTAGAAATGCATGTAACCAGTCTTAAGAAGTTAATAGAGTGCCACAATATGAAATATTGATCATGTTATAAGCAAAAGCTTTAGAGCTCGCTTGATCTTTTGAGTCAATTGGATGGTCATAAGTTAAGACTGTAACTATAGCCATTGATCAAATTGATTTGATGCTAGTTTCAGCAACTTGTTTTTTCAATCAATTCTGTAAGTAATAAAAAATGACACATCAAATTATGCATCTTACTTTGGGTTGAGGATGAAAATGGAACTTACCACTGACATAGGAAGTCTTGCTACTGACATATTAAATTAGTTCACTTCCTTTAATGATAATTTTGCTTTTTATCCATTTTCCCCTTTATTTTTATCAAATTTCGATTGTAATTTCATGCTTTTATCAATTTATTAATATATTTTTTCGGTTGATAGATTGCAGGCGTCAACTCTTTGATGGGAGAACTTCGAAATATAAGTTCAAATGAGATTGCTTTACTTGACCACTGTCAAGAACTTGTATCAACAATTGCAGCTATGCAGGTAAATATCTTATTTACATCCATCATTATTATTGAGATAAGCATCTGATGCTACTTGAAATGCATAATTTCAATTTAAAGCATTCCGCCTCATTTTTATGTCTTTGTTGGCATTACTGATGTTTTAGCTGTTTTTGTTTAATTAAAAATAGTGTGCAAATTCAAAGAAGGTTAAATTTATGGTAAATCTCTTGATTGCTTTTACTCTCAGTAGTGGAAGCAAGATCAGGCTTTTGTGATTGCAGTGAGTTTGCGTTCAGTTGTAGTCTTTTGCATTAGAATTTTCAACTGCAATCACAGTGACAAACTAGGCTTAAACTTTTATTTTATGTTGACATTTTTTTACCCTTATAATTTGTTTAGCTTTGTTATATTCTCTATGTACGTTAATTAAATTGGCATAGGAGAAACCTACTCTATTTTCATTCTTGAACGAATTTGTTTATTTGGAATGCATATATCTAGGTATTTAATTCTCAAATGCTTGCTGGGAGGATTTTCAGAATCACAGTAAGGGCAACTACTTAATGGATGTTACTATGCAATTGGATGTTTCTTTTGTTATTTCGTGACCAATCACTTTCTTCCTATTTATGTTATTAAATATGTTTGATTGCCTTTCTAACTAAGAGTCTTATGATTTTAGGAGATTCAAAAGAATATAGTGTCAAAGCCCATTTTTACCCGGGCCCTAAACAGACCCAAATAATAAATAAAACCAAACAGCAAGCCCAAAAAAATTATAACAGTCCAATTTTTATTACAAGCCCAAAAAATAACAAATTACAAATAGACCCAAACTAAAAAAACTAAGCCCAAATTAACCCTAGCCCACAACAGTTCTAGCAGAAACGAAAACCCTAACAGCCTCCAGTGCCGCACCCCCTGCTGCCCTCCTTTGTCATCGTACCTGCAGACAAGACAAAAGAACAAACAGCAGATAGCAGAGAAACAGTAGCAAACGAAAAGCAAGAACAAACAAAATATTGTAATGAAATCGGCTATAAAGCTACAGAACCTAAGTTGTAATTCTTTAAGAGATATTGAATACAAAAAAATTTCATAGAGAAAAATACGAAAATAAAAAAGCAAAACGGAAACAAAATCGAAAAGTTGGTTTTTTTTTATTTTTTTCTTCTATTTTTACTAGTTTTTTAAAAGAAATAAACAAAAAATACAAAAAGAGGGGTCAAAGTTACCTGACCTTTCGTGTTTCGCTGTTGTGGACTACAGAGTTTCGTCGTTTTTTATGAAAAATGATGTCTTGCAGATTCGGGGATTCGAAAAGTCAAGAAAATGGCTTTTTTATTTTCTCTTGCCACCGTGTACGATGTCGTCATCGCGGTGACCTGTGGCCGCCACAATGGCCGGAGCTCTTAAGGGTTGAGAGAAAAAAGAAAAGAGCTTTTAGTTTTTTTTTTTTTTTTTTTTTTTTAAAGAATGGTAGAAATGAAAATTTAAAAAAAAAATGGGCTTAAATAGGCGTCCTAAACGACGTCGTTTTGGGTAGGCCTCTGAAGCCCTAAAACGGCATTGTTTTGAGCTAGACTGAATCGAACCGACCCGACTCGTAAGTAAAGAGGATTCGCGTGTGTTTAATAAAGGGATTATTTACCTTTTTGGTCCTTTCGCTTTTTAATTTTATTTTAATTTAGTCCCATTCCGTTTTTTAATTTTACCACGAAATTTTAAGTTTGTTTCATTTTAGTCCTTTTGAAACGATGCGTTTAGTTGGCCTAGGAATAATTTCCCATTTGGTCCTTCCCTTTTATTTGCACATTACAATTTAGCCATCTACTTTATTTTATTCTAATTTTTCCCTTTAAACTCTATTTACGTTTTCAATTTAGCCTCTTTTATATTCATAAACTTATTTTATTAGGATTTAGACTCTTAATTTTATTTCAATGTTAATTTAATCCTTTTTTTTTAACCTTGTTTGGGTTTTATTTTCTTTTTCTTTTTGTGTTTTGTTTATTTTATTTATTTACTTACCATTTCCTTTTTTTATTTTAATTTTCGTAATTAATGAGCATTTTTATTTTATTTTATTTATTTTATTCTTGGCCTTTATTATTGTTATTGTTATTATCGCTCTTATCATTTTTCATTATTATTATTGTTCTATTAGGCATATTATTGTCATGATTTTTTTTATTATCATTATTTTTTTATTCATTATTAGTTTATTATAAATTTATGGCGCATCATTGTTCGTTAAATATGAGATTTTTACGTTTTAGTCATACTCAAATAAACTAAACATATATAATTTTAAATGTTACATTAATTTTTACCCAAATACGTAAAAAGAAAAATTTGAAAACAAAGGCAATATTCTGTATTCGGAGCTTCAAGAAGTCGTATCCTAACTTATGGGGTTTCGATTTTCTTGTTGAACCTAAATGACCGAATATCTTTCTAAAATTAAAATATATGAGATTTAAATAAAAATTAAAAGGTAAACTTATTCTCAAAGGTTCAAGGTGTCGTGTCCTAACTTACGGGGCATGACATTTTGTTACTTCGGGACGAGAAAGTCTTTAACGTACGTTTTGATTTATTCAAGCGATTTTTAAGTAAAATAACATCATTACAAAAAGGAATCGTATTTTAAATTCTGATGCGAGCTCGTCCATGAAGACTATGGAATTACCATCAGGGCGAATTACTCGAGCCCGTGCCAAGAGGTTCCAAGATGCCGTAACAGGTTATATTGCTCGAGTTTGGATGGAAGGCTTGGCCGAACATCAAGTGACCAGCCTAAGTAGCTCTATTTGCAACGTTGTTCACGTTGATTTAGCTCGTACCTGCTCCAAGGAGTTCGTGACGCTTTGAGCAATTTCATTGAGTTGATATAATTTATTTTTATGCATTTAATTGCTGGAATAAATTTTAATTAGTTCAATTAATTGGTTTCAGTTTGTTATTTAATTAAAATCTGGACATTTGAATTTTTATAAAATAAATGAGTTTAGATTAGGACACATTTTAAATATGTTAAGTTTTAGACATATCATTAATGCTCCAGCCGAATTAAATACATGTCCTAGACATGTTATTAATGTGTCTTGAGTTCCAGCCGAAATTAATGCATGTTTAGACATGATATTAATGTGTTTTGAACAGCAAAATTAATGATGTTTTTTTTTAATTAATTAGTGTCCAGCCGAATTTATGAAGAAGAATTAACTTAAATTGCTTCAATTAATGTGTGCAGGTAATGAGAAAAGCATGCTGGACGTTATTAATGTGGAGAAGCATGCATGAACAGCATTTTATGCATGAATAGCAATTAATAAGCTGCTGGAAAAGCATGCATGAACAGAATTTAATGAGCTGTTGGAAGCATGCGTGGGACACCATTTAAGAGGTTGTTTGGTGCAAGTGGGGAGCCTATTTCATGAATAGCAAAAGAGCAACATTTAAGGAGCTGCTGAACCTTGTTTCTTCATGCAAAGAACGTCATTAATGCTAAAAAGTTGGCCGAATTTTATGATATGTTAAGTGCATGCTCGGCAGCATTTAAGAAGGATGTTGTGCATGAAACATGCGTGAATGGCCTTGAATAGGCTGCCGAATCCTTCTTTCAAGGTCCTTTTTCGTGGAGATCAATGGACAAGGGAGTAAATACTAGCTGGTGCCATTTCGTGAATATCAAAGCGCTGCTGGTTGATATTTCCAAGTGACCATTCGGCCAAAAACAAGTTTGTTGCTTTCTCTCTTCAAGGCTGAACGTCCCACTCCCCAAAGAAGCATTTAAGCCACTTTAAAGTACCAAGGACGAATGTAGACTACTCCATAAGCCCTCCATCAATGTCCAGCCGAATCAATCTATTCTAGAAGGGGTCTATTTGGATTTCAAGGCTAAAATGTTCTAGAAAATGACAAGTGAAGCTTCATGGAAATTTCTTAGTAACTTAGCCATTAAGGTGCTGTCCACTTGTATACCCAAAGTGTCCATTTGGCTAGCAAGTTCCTAGGCTATAAATATGTACTACATTTTACATTTTGGGGTTAATGAACAATTATATATCAACTTATATTATTGAGAGCTTGTTTCACATCTCTTTATTCTCCAAAGACTAGTTCGACTTATCAAGTAACCTTGTGGCGTCAACCTGTCTTTGTTTTTACCCGAACTTATCACTTTACTCAAAGTGTGGCGTTCGTTTAATACCGAGGTTCCTATCAATTTCTTTGATAGTGGGTCGAGGTCTTTTACCCATTTCCAACTGAAATTTCCCATATCTTTGACCTAAAGAGTTCACTTAAGATCCGGGTTAACACACTTATATTGTGTTAGTTCCTCTTGAACCATTAGCCAATTTACCAACTATCAACCCATAACCTATTTGCAACCATTTTGAAGTCCTTTACCAAAATATACCTTTTCAAGAACTTACAAGCAAATCACAACTTACGTAATTCATGATCGGGCAATCAAACATACGACACAAGTCTTAAATTGAGGTGCGTGCGTATATCAAGATTTTAAATTCTTTTCAGGTTTTCAACTTTCGACACTAAGACATTAATTAATCAACTAGGTACCAACGAGGATGCTAATCCTTCCTCGTATGTAACCGACTCCCGATCCTATTTTCTAGATTTTTGTAGACTAAAAAAAATATTTTTAATAAATTAAATCTTTTATTAAAATGATCAAATTACGAGATAACTCGATCACACCTCATATAAAAAAAGATTGGTAGGGACTCCCATTTTGGTTTTTTAAATAAAAATTCGACTTAAAAAAATGGTTTAGACAGCTTGGCGACTCCGCTAGGGAGTTAAAAAGAGAGTCAAGCCACAAGTTGATTACTTTTTATCTTTTTGTCAAAAATTGAGAATTTGATTTAAATCTACGATCCTTTTTTGTTGCATTTCATTTTTTGTGATTTTCATCATTTTGATATGTTTGTTTTATTGGTTCGAGCCTTTGGATATACTTTTTCATATTACATTACATGATCGCTCGATTATACCTTTTTAAGTGCGAGTGAGAAGCTATTCTTTCGTGAGGTCTTCACTTCCGTGTAGGATACTGGATCACTTTCGGGATACATCCGTACCTATGTTTTCGTGAGATTTTTATCTCCGTGTAGCCATGGGGAAATGTATTCTCCTGAACTGAATTTAATTCATATGAGCTATAATAGGTGAGAATCGAGCAATTTGCCGGTTTAAGCACCTTTACTTTAGAACCAAACTGCATATAATGAGTTTTAAGAGCCTACCCTAGGTAGAACCACACCAAACCCTAGAGGTTACCCGAATATGTTCTTACTTATTATTTCTCGTTTGCTATGAATTCTAACTTTGAACATAATACTGATTTGTTTTGTTTTGCTTTGATTGAAATTGCATGGCATTTTTATCATAAAAAGAGTGTCAATTCACATTCGGTTACTAAATAGAGAGCTTATCATGAAAAAAGGGGTTTCTTGATAAAGTGGAGGATAATGCGGTCATCCGAATATAGTCCAAGAAAACGCAACAAGAGAAGGGTGATAGTCTGACCGAGGGATACGTATTAGAGTTATGAGATTTCACTCGCATCAACATGACTAAGAATAATCTCCAAGAATTAAAAGAGATATAAGACCAATAGAATGACAAGATCAAACAACCATTTTACTGTAACTATGGTGATTTGCCCTATCTGCTCGATATAAAAGTGGACAAGCATTTATTTCGAGCTCTCATCTAGTATTGGAATCCTACCTACAGTTGCTTCACTTTTGGGAGGGTAGATCTGGTACCTAACGTGGAAGAGTACAGGACCTTGCTTCGTTGCTTGAAGATTCAAGCTAAAAAGGCTTGTTCTAGAGCCACCAACGTCTTAGATTTCTTAAAAAAGCTAATAAGCATCACGGGGATGAGTGAGCAATAGGTTGCAGCTCGGATTAAGCAAAAGGGAGATAGTAAATGTATCCATTGAAAAAGTTTGCGGGATTTGATCTTGGCAAATCCGGATACTAAAAAAAGGGTCAATGTTTCCGCTTTGAGCATTTACAGGTTGGTCATCTTCCTCAAGGCATTAGAGCATATAGATAAGGTAGTTTTAGATTTATTTGATCGACTTGACAAAGGAGTTACACCCGTCCTGTCAATTTTAGCTGAAACTTTTAGATATTTGAATGCATGTCAGAGAGAGGGTGAATGAAAATTTATCGGCTGTGTGCAACTTTTGTTAGCTTGATTCCATAGCCACTTTTGGAAGATAGAAAAGGTCTCTTATCGAGTATTCTCTGAGAATTACTCTCCATTGAAAGAGTTAGTGGCTACACCGAGACGAGATGACATTTCGGAAGAAAAATGGATAGCTATTCTTCGAAATCTCCAAGACGGAGACATTGAATAGAGGGCTCCTTGGATGATCCCTGATGAGATATTGTACCGATGTGGAGACTTTGACTAGTCCCTCTGCTCGAGATATGGGGAGCTGTTGGATATGCTATTCACTTGTGTTGAGATCAAGGCAGTTTATACCAACAACATAAGAGTTGGCTAAGTGCAAGTTTGCATACAAGGGTGATAATTACAAGAAAAATGTTTGTGAAATATCAAACACTTAGAAACAAACTCGTAAAATGAAAAGATTCACAGTAAATTCGATGGCGACCCCCGAATATGATTGGTGGTAGGGTAAAAAAGTCAATGACAACATCCTTGTGCAAAGTCAAGAAAACACTTGGCTGATAGAGGAGCATCTACAAGTAATCTCGTTTGAGTTAGAGATTATCAAATAAGATTTTGAAAAAATGAGTTTGGAATTGGGAAAGAAGATAGAGCAGTTAGAAGAGGAAAAGATGCTAGAGCAGTTAGAAGAGGAAAAGATGCGGCTAGGATTAGACGTCGACAACTAGAAGTTAGAGGTCGAGAAATTAAGAAAAGGAAAGAATAAGGCAGAGGAAGATTTAGACAGTTTAAAAATGTATTACAAGAAGCTGTATTCGTCGATAAGAACTGTCAGTTTAGGTAAAACATCAGAGTAATGGTGGCAAGAAATTAAAGAAGAAAATATAAGAGCCGATCAATGAGAAAAGAAGTTTCAAGATACTAAAGTTCGGGAAGATGCTCTAAAAAGGAGTTTGTTAGAAAACCAAAATAAAAAGGTAGGATTAAGAACTCAGGTAGCAGAGTTAGAAAAGTCACTACATCAGTATGGTAGTCGCAACTCTGCAATTGAGTTGAAAGCCAACTTAAACAAGATTGAAGAATTGAAGGGAAAGATAGAAGAGCTCGAGACCGCACTACAAAATTGTGAACTCCAAGTTGAACTTCTTGAAGCGAACAACAAACATTGGAAGGAGTAACTCCACCATTCTCAAGGTCAACTTAGGGATAGAGATCACATCATGGGTAAAGCTGTGACTCAAATACGAGAGGTGGCCGATCACTTGCAAACCCTAGCAGCTCAGGTTGACGTGTTAAGCTTAAAATACAAGTTAGATTTAGATCGAGATTGTGAATTACCTTAGCTTCTGAGGAAATTCAAAACCTTGAGTATTAGGGCAAGGCCGTTTATGTAAAATATCCATTTTATGTAAAGAGATTCATTTTCTAGTAAAGTTCAGCTAAAATAATTGAATCAGAATCAATGTCTTTTTGCATTCATTTCATTCATCTGCATTACATTACAGCATATGCATTAAACTTCACAAAAAGACCCTAATTAATTAAAATTATGGCAATTAACCTAGAAACCAACAAAAATCTACCAACTAACCATCGTTATAGTATTCGTAGCAAGACCAAAGCAATGGATCAAAGATTAAAGAGGCTAGAATAGGTTCAAAAGGACATGCAAGATCAGTTGCAAGCACAACTATAAGAATAATTAGCCAAAGTCCAATAAGACATGATGGATCAAATGCAAGAATCCTAAAAAAGTATGATAAGCTAGTTGGCCCAGTTGCTAGCTAGAGGAATAGAAAAAGGGAAGAGCATTGTGGTTAATTGGGGGGACGATAATGAAGACCTTACTTATCCCTCAGGCTTTACCACAGTAAACATTCAGGCCCAACCAGATGAGTATCCACGGAGGGTTCCCGTTACCATTAGACCTCAATAATATCAGGCTAGTACCTCGGCACTGATGAACTACCCAATAAGCTCAAGTTCCAATCCGGGGGATAATCCAACCAATCATATTGTTCCTGAACTAGGCGATATGGCAGAAATGGAAAAAGTAAGGGTGGAACTGCCAAAATAACTTGAAGATCGATACCGGTGGTTAGAAGAAAAATTCAGAACAATTGAGAATACTGACTACCATCGCGGGATTGATGCTAAGGATTTGAGTTTGGTCCCAGACCTAGTGCTCCTACCAAAGTTCAAAACTCTAGAGTTTGAAAAGTACAATAGGACTAGTTGTCCTGAAGCTCACATCACGATGTGCTATCGAAGGATAACAAGATACGTTAATAATAACCAATTATTAATACACTGCTTCCAAGACAATCTAATCAGGTTTGCGGCCAAATGGTACAACTAATTGAGCCGTGTCAAAATCAATTCATAGAAACACTTGGCACAGGCTTTTATGAAATAATATAGTCATGTGACGGACATGACACCCAACAGAATCACATTGCAGGATATGAAAAAAAAATAAAGTAAGAGCTTCAGACCATATGCCCGAAGATGGAGAGAGATAGCAACGCAAGTCCAGCCACCTCTTCTAGAGAAAGAAACCATAATACCTTTTATCAATACTTTAAAAATCTCGTTCATTAACCATATATTAAGAAGCGCTATCAAGAGCTTCTCAGATATAGTAATGCTTGGCAAAATAATAGAAAATACAATAAGGAGTGAGAAGATAGACATGGGGGAAAGCGCTAGAAGATTAGCCCCGAGGAAGAAGGAAAATAAGGTGAATAATGTAAGCATGTATAACAAGGGTTATTCAAAACCAATCACTATAAGCCAGCTAAGGACAGTAACTACTAGCCACTAGGGCCCCCCAAGATAAGAATCCAACCCAAGGCCGAACACAGAAAAACTATAGTTCACGACCATCCCGATGACATATAGGGAGTTGTATCAAAGTTTTTTCGATGCATATGTGGTATTCCTATTCTACTTGAAACCTATGCAACCTCCGTTTCCAAAATGGTACGATGCGAATGCTCAATGCGAGTAGTACACAAGAATAGCGGGGCACTCAATTGAGAGCTGCACTGCTTTTAAAAAGTTAATTGAAAGGTTCATTAAGATGGGAATCGAAAAGTTCGACGACCCAGCAGGACCTAATGTGGCAAGAAATCTGTTACCCAGTCATTCTAATAAAGGGGTAAACGCGATAATTGAGAGCGAGGGAAGAGAACCAAGATGGATGTAGCGGAAGCGAAAACCCCACTGAGATGGGTTTAGAAGAAAATGGTAGAGGGAGGATTAATCATACATGAATTAGAAGAGAGACTCGAAGGGATGAAAAACTACTGTGAGTTTCATACTGAAGAGGGTCATGAGATCTAAAAGTGTGTTGAATTCAGAGCTTTAGTGCAAAATCTGATGGATAACAAGGAGATAGAATTCTTTGAATATGCCAAAGGCTCTAAGGGAGAAGATGTGTACACCTCAGAAGAAGGGTTGACAGAAAAGGTCTATAGGGTGAACCACCCGATAGTGATTATCTCACGACTAAGAAACAATGAAGTCAGAACAAAAATTGCACCAAGGGTCATAATCCAGAAACCCATAGCATTTCCCTACAAGGACACCAAAAAGGTTCCCTGGAATTATGAGTGCAACGTGACAATCTTGGGAGAGGAGAACTCGGTTAGCACTTTAGAATAAGGTCAGGATGTGAGTTTTTACACGTGTAGTGAAAAGCGCTATAATCTACCGAATACAAGAGCCGAACCTATTAAAAGAAAAGCATTTGTAGTTGAACAAAAGAAAGAAAAGACGATCATACTTGAATCGCCTGTTAATGAGTCGGTAATTGAGAAAGAGGCTTAGGAATTCTTGAAATTCCTAAAGTACAGCGATTATAGTGTTGTAGAACAACTACACAAGTAGCCAGCTCACATATTAGTACTAGCTTTACTCTTAAGCTTAGAGACATATCGTAGCACATTAATGAAAGTTTTGAACGAAACTTATGTCGTGGATGATATCTCTGTAAAAAAGTTAGACCGATTGGTCAATAATATAAGCACTGATAATTTCATCTTTTTTAATGATGATGAAATTCCACCAGCAGATATGAGATCCACAAAGGCTCTGCACATCACTACCCGCTGCAAAGGATATATATTGCCAGGGGTGTTAATTGATAATGGATCAGCATTGAATGTCTTACCCCTATCCATTCTGAATAGGTTGCCTGTGGATAGCTCTTATATGAAGACATGCCAAAACATAGTAAGAGCATTCGACGGTACTGAAAAAAGGGTAATGAGAAGTATTGAGATACTTCTTTTGATTGGCCCAAACATGTATGAGGTGGACTTCTTGGTGATGGATATCAAGCCTTCTTACAATTGCTTGTTAGGAATGCACTGGATTCACTCCGTTGGGGCAGTACCGTCATCACTACAACAAAAGCTAAAGTTAGAACAGAAGGTTGGGTAGTAACGATAAACGTAGAAGAAGACATTATTGCATCTGTTACCAGTGACACGCCATACATCGAGGCAGATGATAAGGCGATAGAATATTCCTTTCGATCGCTAAAATTTGTTAACACAACATTCATTATCAATGGGAACAAGATCCCAATGCCCAAAATATCAAAAACTACAATGATGGGCCTGCAATTGATGGTCGAAAAAGGAGTCTTGCTGGGAAAAGAATTCGGGAGATACCTCCAAGTGAGGGTTGAAGCACCTAGGCTGATGGACAAACGAGACTGCTTTAGCTTAGGGTATAAGCCAGATGCAAGGTAAAAGAAGAAAAAGCTAGAGAAGAAACAGGAAAGGAGGAGAGTACGTTTGAATGGGGAGGAAGTCAAATAGAAACCAATGACCTTTCCCTATAATATTCGTGTCAGGAGGAACTATTTACCCTGAACAGAAGATGACAAGAAAAGAGATTGCAGAAGAAATGCTGGGAAATTTAAACATCAACGCCATATCTGAGGAAGGAACATGAGAAGAGAATTTATCAGGCATTCGCCCTTACATACCCGAGAGTTTTTTGAACAATTGGACCGTAGAGGAGATCTCTGTAACTTTAAAAATTAATTTAAAGTAATGTTCAAAACACGCTTATTGCTCTAAGCCTAGGAGCAATAAGAATCCTTTTGTGAAATAGACATATGTCTAAAAATATTTATTTTAATAAAATACATTTTTATGTCTCATTCTGAGTAAATATTATTTTATTCTTTCATTTCATTCATAATCATACCATACAGATAATTTTTCTTAGATTCTTTTGTTCTTTAGATATTCCTTCATCCCTATAACAGGTCTCCAAATATCATTTATATGAGCGAAGCTGCTACTAGCTCAGAGTCTCCTTTCGAGTAAGATATGTGTATGAAAGGTTATCAAGATTTTAGAGATGATTGTGACTGTAACCTATCTCCTAATTTGTTGATGATTGTAGAACAAATCCTACCTCATAAAAAGTCAATGGAAATTGTGAGTCAATGAGAGGAAAAAAGGTGAAGATTGGAGCTGGCATTGCTGTAGAGACAAAGCGAGACCTCGTTAAGTTACTCTAAGAATTCAAGGATGTCTTCGCATTGTCATATTAAGATATGCCCGGGTTAAGTACTGATATTGTGATACATCGGCTCTCTATAAAGGAAGAGTGCAAGCCAATTCAATAGAAGCTCTGATGGATGAGGCCCGACGTTTTGTTAAAAATAAAAGAGGAGATCAAGAAGTAATTTGATGTCGGTTTCTTACAAGTGGTTAAATACTCAGAATGGGTAGCCAATATAGTCCCCGTTCCTAAGAAAGATGAGAAAGTACGAATGTGCGTAAACTACAGAGATTTGAACAAAGCCAGCTCAAAAGATAATTTTCCGTTGCCTCACATTGACACCTTAGTGGACAACATGGCAGGTTACTCACTATTCTTCTTCATGGATGGCTTCTCAAGATACAACCAGATAAAGATGTATCCTGAAAACATGGATAAGACCGCATTTATAACCATGTGGGAAACATTTTGCTATAAGGTGATGCCATTTGGACTGAAAAACGTGGGAGTGACATATCAAAGAGTCATGGCAACTCTGTTCCATGATATGATGGATAAATAAATTGAAGTTTATATCAACGATATGATTGCCAAATCCCGAACAGAAAAAGAGCATGTGCAAGTCTTGAGGAAATTATTCTTGAGGTTGAGAAAATTCCAACTAAAGCTCAATCCAGTGAAATGTACTTTCGGGGCTAGGTCGGAGAAAATGTTAGGATTCGTAGTTAGCGAAAAGGGGATTGAGATTGACCCAAACAAAGTTAAGGCTATACAAGAGCTGCCTTTACCTCACACTCAAAAAGAAGTTCGAGGTTTCTTAGGAAGACTAAATTACATTGCTCAGTTCATTTCACAACTAACTGGGAACTGTGACCCCATATTCCGTCTCCTTAATAAACACAACCCAGGTGTGAGTTATGAGGAGTGCTAGAAAACTTTTGATAAGGTCAAACATTACTTATCTAATGCTCCAGTACTAATGTAGCCTAGCCCCGATAAGCCATTGATACTGTACTTAGCAGTATTTGGAAATTCTATGGGATGCGTGCTGGGCCAACATGATGAGTCAGGTAGGAAAGAAAAATCAATATACTACCTCAGTAAGAAGTTCACTGAATGTGAGACAAGGTACTCGCTGATTGAGGAATTATGTTGCGCCTTAATCTGGACAACCCGAATACTGAGATAGTACATGTTATACCACACAACTTGGCTCATCTCAAAACTGAACCCTCTAAAGTACATGATAGAGTTGACTGCTTTGAATGGAAGGATGGCCCAATGGCAAATTCTGCTTTCTGAATTTGATATAGTCTATGTGAATTAGAAAGCTGTAAAAGGGAGTGCAATAGTAGATTATTTGGCTAGTAGAGCTCTCGAAGATTACGAGCCTTTGAACTTTAATTTCCTGAAGGAAGATCTAATGTTTGTTGCAACCACTGAATAAGACTCTCAAGAAGGCCATCCTTGGAAACTAAACTTCGACGGAGCATGAAACGCTATGGGTAATGGAATCGGGGCAGTCTTGGCATCCCTAAACGAATATCATTATCTCTTTACTAGTAAATTGGATTTTGATTACACAAATAACATGGTGAAATACGAAGCATACATCATGGGTATCCGTGCAGCCATAGAATTCAAGATCAAAGTACTGGAGGTATGTGGGGATTCTGCGCTAGTGATCTATCAACTCAAAGGTGAATAGAAGATAAGAGATCCCACCCCTAAGCATAAATAAGTGCTGGTCGAGAATTGCCTTTATAAACAAAGAGTTTGATGATATCACATTCTGCTACTTCTCGCGAGAAGAAAATTAGATGGCTAACGCCCTAGCAAATTTAGTTTCCATGGTCAAGGTGAACAAACAAGAGGATGTGAAACCGATCCAGATGAGTATTTATGAGGCTTCGGCTCATTGTTACAACATTGAAGAAGAAGTAGAAGAAAAGGACGATCATCCTTGGTACCAAGATATACTGTGATATGTGAAGAATCGTGAATACCCTGACCAAGCAACTGAGAATAATAAAAGGACATTGAAAAGATTAGTCAGTGACTATGTCTTGGATGGGGAGATCCTATATAAAAGAAGAAAGGATCAAGTGCTACTAAGATGTATGGATGCTATTGAGGCTAAGAAAATCTTGTAAGAAGTCCATGAGGGTGTCTGCGAAACACATGCTAATGGTTTCACAATGGCTAGGCAAATCATAAGACTCGAGTATTATCGATTCACCATGGAAGGAAACTACATCAATTATGTCAAGAAATACCATAGGTGCCAAATTTATGAAGACAAAATTCATGTACCTCATTCGCCCCTTCATGTTATGACTTCTCCATAGCCTTCTCTATGTGGGGCGTGGATGTTATTGGGCCAATCTTGCCAAAAGCTTCTAATGGACATCGATCCATCTTTGTGGTCATCGATTACTTCACCAATTGGTAGAAGTTACTTCGTATGTCAATGTCACAAAGTCAGCAGTTAGTAGGTTCTTAAAGAAGGAGATCATATGTCGATATAGAATGCCAGAAAGAATTATATCTGACAATGCATTGAATTTCAACAACAGCACGATATCGAAAGTCTGCGGTCAGTTCAAGATCAAACACCACAACTCGTCACCGTATCGTCTAAAAATGAATGTTACAGTTAAGGCAGCCAATAAGAACATTAAGAAGACCGTGAGAAAAATGACTGAGACTTATAAATATTGGCATGAGAAGTTATCATTTGCCCTCTATGCCTATCGAACATTTGTTACAACCTCCACCGAGGCAACGCATTTCTCATTGGTTTATGGAATGGAGGCGATTTTTCTCATTGAAGTCGAGATTCCTTCATTCTGAGTTTTATCAGAGTTGAAGTTATTTGAAGTAGAATGGATCTAATCCCGATATAATCATCTAAACTTGATTCAAGAGAAGAGACTGAGAGATATCCAGCATGGTCAAATGTACCAAAAATGAATGATGTGGGCTTATAACAAAAAAGGTTCACCCTAGAGAATTCCATGAAGGAGACCTAGTGTTGAAAAAGATCCTTCCTATGCAAAATAAGTTCATAGGAAAGTGGATGCCGAATTGGGAGGGACCTTATGTAGTAAAGAAAGCCTTTACTAGAGGAGCTCTAATTTTGACCGAGATGGATGGCAAAAACCTGCCTAATCTTATGAATTCAGATTCAGTCAGGAAGTACTTCACTTAAAAAAAAGAAAAGAAAAAGAAAAGAAAATGGAAAGGCCAATGCGAAAACTCGTAAAAAGGGGTCTTAAGACCAAATGGGTTTTGAGTTGAAAACCCAAGAATGGGCAATTCAAATTTTGATTAAAGGTGGGGTATGTGGTAGTCTTGTCCTCTCTGAATTAACAAGAAGGAGGGATGCTACATCTTGGGGCATTAACAAAGTTTCTAGATCTTCTAAACACATATAAAGTTCAAAAGGTTCTTTAGAAGTTTTGTTCGTAGAAGCTCATGCTACGATATCTGGGGCACCTATTTTCATCTTATTCATTTCGTATTCTAGCAAAATTTGCTATTCTAATAAATTTGTTTCGAGCTTCGCTGTCAATAAATTTCAATCTTGTCCACGGTTATGATCTTTTTACAAGCATTTTTCATTGAAATAACGATTAAAAGACTGATAATATTCAAGTAAAAGGAGTTCTGCATATTACTTTGAAAAGCTTCTAAATAGTACAAGGACTTGAAACGAGGACCACTAGTTAGAACTAACCAAATTTAAGAGTTGGAAACATTTGGGAAATAATAGTCTAAATTGTGATTATTTCTTCGAGTTTCTTGTCAAATATACCAGCTGAACAAGAAAGCAAGGTAATACGTCAGTGATAGAACCTTAATGAACAACGAGTAATGTCGACCTAAGCAGTAAAAGAGGATCATTCTTGAAAAATGACATTATGCATTCACAGAAATATCATGCATACACATATAGTTAGGAGCATTAGATTTATTCTGATTATGACATCCTAATCACTTGGCATAAATAGGCCCATGAAATAGATTCTATAGGTCGTGTTCCCCAGAGAATGGTGTAACAGATCAATGAAACTATAAATCTTATCTCCCTGAAGTTGCATGGAGCAAATTAAAAATAGCAGATCTTGTCTTTCTGAAGTTGCAGTAGAGCAGATTGAAGTCACAAATCTTATCTCCCTAAAGTTACAGTAGAGTAGATTAAAGATGGCTAATCTTATTTCCCTAAAGTTATAGTGGAATAGATTAAAGCTACAACTTGCAAATCTTATCTTCTTAAAGTTGCAGTGGAGCAGATTGAAGATGATGAATCTTATTTCCTTGAAATTGTAGTGGAACAGATTAAAGTTACAAGTTACAAACCTTATCTCCTTGAAGTCGCAGTGGAGCAGATTGAAGATAGCGAATCTTATTTTCCTAAAGTTGCAGTGGAGCAGATTGAAGATAGTGAATCTTATTTTCTTAGAGTGGCAGTGGAACAGATTAAAGCTACAAGTTACAAATCTTATCTCCCTGAAGTTATAGTGGAGCAGATTAAAGCTAGCAGGTCTTATCTCCCTGAAGTTGTAGTGGAGCAAATTAAAGTTACAAGTCTAATCTCACTGAAGTTGCAATGGAGTAGATTGAAGCAACTTATACCTCTGAAGTTGCAGTGGGTTGGAATGAGGCTACTTGAAGAAGAAGAGCACCAAGAAGTCAAGATTCAGCGAGACCGAGCAAAATTGGTCCTTCTTAAAAGTTTTTGTTCCATTCCTATTATACGATAATGAGTAAAGAGGGGCAGCTGTCAAAGTCCATTTTTTGCCCGGGCCCTAAACATAACCAAATAATAAATAAAACCAAATAGCAAGCCCTAAAAAATTACAATAGTCCAATTTTTATTACAAGCCCAAAAAATAACAAATTACAAACAGACCCAAACTAAAAAAAACTAAGCCCAAATTAACCCTAACCCACAATAGTTTTAGCATAAAGGAAAACCCTAACAGCCTCCAGTGCCGCACCCTTTGCTGCTCTCCACTGCCACCATACCTACAGACAAGACAAAAGAAGAACAAACAGCAAATAGCAAAGAAACAGTAGCAAACAAAAAGCAAAAACAAACAAATATTGTAATGAAATCGGCTATAAAGCCACAGAACCTAAGTTGTAATTTTTTACGAGACATTGAATACAAAAAATTTCACAGATAAAATACGAAAACAAAAAAGCAAATTGGAAACAAAATCGAAAAGGTGGTTCTTTTTTTATTTTTTATTTTTCTGCTCCTATTTTTACTAGTTTTTTAAAAGAAATAAAAAATACAAAAAAGGGGGTCGAAGTTACCTGACTCTTCGTGTTCCACCGCCGTGAACGGCAGAGATTCGTCGTTTTCGATAAAAAATGAAGTCTTGCGGGTTCGGGGATTCGAAAAACCAAGAAAATGGCCTTTTTATTTTCTCCTGCCACTGTGTATGGTGACACCGTCGCGGTGACCGGCGACCGCCATGGTGGCCGACAGTTGGACCCATGACCGGAACTCTGAAGGGTTGAGAGAAAAAAGAAAGGAGCATTTAGTTTTCTTTTTAGAAGAATGACAGAAATGAAAATTAAAAAAAAAAGGTTTAAATAGACCCCCTAAACGACGTCGTTTTGGGCATGCCTTTGAAGCCCCAAAATGACATTAATTTGAGCTAGGCCGAATCGACCCGACCTACAAGCAAAGAGGATCCGCGTGTTTTTAATAAAGGGATTATTTACCTTTTTTGGTCCTTCCGCTTTTTAATTTTATTTTAATTTAGTCCCATTTCGTTTTTTTAATTTTACCACGAAATTTTAATTTTGTTTCATTTTAGTCCTTTTGAAACGATGCGTTTAGTTGATCTGGGAATAATTTCCTATTTAGTCCCTCCCTTTTATTTTCGCATTACAATTTGGCCTTCTACTTTATTTTATTCCGATTTTTCCCTTTGAACTCTATTTAGGTTTTCAATTTAGCCCCTCTTATATTCATAAACTTATTTTATTAGGATTTAGACTCTTAATTTTATTTCAATGTCAATTTAATCCTTTTTTTAACCATGTTTAGGTTTTATTTTCTTTTTCTTTTTTTTGTGTTTTGTTTATTTTATTTATTTACTTACGATTTCCTTTTTTTTATTTTAATTTTCATAATTAATGAGCATTTTTATTTTATTTTATTTTATTTTATTCTTGGCCTTTATTATTGTTATTGTTATTATCACTATTATCATTTTTCATTATTATTATTGTTCTATTATGCATATTATTGTCATGATTTTTTTATTATCATTATTTTTTATGCTTTATTAGTTTATTATAAATTTATGAAATATCATCGTTCGTTAAATATAAGATTTTTACGTTTTAGCCATACTCGAATAAACTAAACATATATCATTTTAAATGTTACATTAATTTTTATCGAAATATGTAAAAAGGAAATTTTGAAAATAAAGGCAATATTCTGTATTTGGAGCTTCAAGAAGTTGTACCCTAACTTACGAGGTTTCGGTTTTCTCGTTGAATCTAAATGACCGAATATCCTTCTAAAATTAAAATACATGAGATTTAAATAAAAATTAAAAGGCAAACTTATTCTCAAAGGTTCAAGGTGTCGTGTCCTAACTTACGGGGCATGACATTTTGGTACTTCGAGACGAGAAAGTCTTTAACGTACGTTTTGATTTATTCAAGCGATTTTTAAGTAAAATAACATCCCTACAAAAAGGAATCGTATTTTAAACTCTTTTCAAGTTTTCAACTTTCAACACTAAGACATTAATTAATCAACTAGTTACCAATTTTGGGTGTTACAAGGGTGCTAATTCTTCCTCGTACGTAACCGACTCCCGAACCTATTTTCTGGATTTTTGTAGACTAAAAAAACATAATTTTAATAAATTAAATCTTTTATTAAAATGATCAAATTACGAGGTGATCCGATCACACTTCATATAAAAAAAGATCAGTAGCGGCTCCTATTTTCATTTTTTAAATAAAAAGTCAACCTAAAAAAAATAGTTTCGACATGTAGTCTTCGAATGTGCATTTGAAAAGAATTTAGAATCATGAAGGAGGAAGGAGGTTTTGATGAGGGTGTGGTTGTGCAGGTAGTTCATCATATTTAATTCTGGACCTCATGAACTTGTTCTGGCTTGTTTGCTGTGAGAACAATTATTTTATTTTCCTTTTTTTTTTGTAAATTTCTTTTTACAATGTCTGTGGCTTCTTTAGCTAAGTCATGTGTTAGTGTATTTTGATTGTTGGATCGATTTTTTTATTGAATATTCAAGCTTTATTTTAATTTTAATTTTATATTTTTTAGTCATATTTAAAACACAATTTCTATCATTATTCAATATAAATGTTTATGAAAATATATTAATATTGAAATAAAAAAATAAAAAAAAAATCACCTTAAACATGTCTATCGCAACCTTTTTTAAAGGTTGCCTTAGACAAGTTCTATCCCGACCATTTTAAGGTTATCTTAGAGGGGTCTATCCAAACCTTTTTAAGGTTGCCTTAGATAGGTTTATCCCAACCTTTTTTAAATGTCAGCATTGACTAGGTTTTTGCCAACCCTTCAATAAAGGTCGGCTTATGTTGAATTATGCTGCGGCTTTTTCAAAAGCGTCAGGGAACCTATGCCAACTACACTATGGACGATGTTTTCGGAAGCGTCAGGATAACCTATGCCAACCTTTTTTGCGTCGTCTAAAATAATAATAAAAAAGTGTCGCGATAGGCATGTTTTGTTGTAGTGATAGGATTTTAGCCTAGATTAAGACATTAATATGCTTAAATAAATAAATAAAACCTAGCTCCCAAGACCCCGTAGGACTATCTCCGGATAGGCGTTGTGGGGGTACTATAACCTTCCCCACATGTAACTGTACTCCCGAATCCAAAATTTGATGATGAGATCGAGTCTAGACTTTTAGGTTTTTTCATAGTATTAATTCTAGACTTTTAGACGATAAGTGACTAACCAACCTAACCCTAATTAGTTAGTGGCAACTCTACGTTATTTTAGACCCTCCGTGTCTAGTTTTACTTACTAGGCCCCGTACTCTTATGTAGACAATGTTATGACAAATATTATGTTAAAACAGATACAAGCAAACAAGTCGATAGCCTGTCTCGTAGGTATGAAATTGTGAGAAGAATCAATACAATTAAATATTTATGCACTCTCAACAAGACTGAGCAAATATGGTTTGGCTAAAACTCGAGAATCGAAATGGGGGCTCCATCAATGAGTGTATCCATTCCCTAAAAGTGGATTGATTTTAAATGATTGAATAATCTAATTACAATAAGGTGGACTTCACATCTAACTACTATAAGTATAACGAGAAAAGAGAATTAGTGTAATGGTATTGTAAGTATAGTGTAAGAAAAGACATATGTATTAAATTGATTAAAAATGTACAAAATGTATAGGTTGGTTCCAAGAGGAAGAACGTGCTCGTTTTTCTATGCCTGCAGATCACATCACATCTTAAGGTGTACAAGTGTATTTTCATTTGTCTTGTATTAGAGTGACTTAATATGACATGTAAATAGGTTAAGTTTTATTCTATACTAAGCTTATAAGCGTGATGGTGTTTTAATGGTACTTTTAATGCTTTCAAATAAAGTTTTGGTTCTAAATTGACTTGGGCATGTTTATGAGATGAAATTGAGTTTAAATGAGTTTTTTTTATAATGATTTAAAATGATTAGGAATCTATTGGTATGTTATCATATTGTTCGGGATTGATTTGAAGTGTTTTTAAGCTAATTTTTAAGTCCTTTGCTCCCGTATATTGATATTTGCAAGTCAATAGCTAAAAAGCTACAATAGATAGGCTAACTCTTGAGACTTATAAGCTAAGTCTCAAGGCCTATAGGCAAAGTATCAAAACTTGCCATTCAAGTCTCCAGGCTTACTCATCTATAGCCTTTAAGGCTTGTATTTTTAAGTCGTTTGAGCAACCAAGACCCTATTTTATGTATTGGCTATGTATAGACTGTTGGGATCTAGTGGCTTTAGTGTAGTAATATCGTTAAATGTACTTGAAATTTTTCAAACAGATTAATATAATAAAATTTCATTGTTCTCATTAATATCTTTTGTATAATGTCCTCAATAGTTTTTGCATGCAAAGGAAATATAATCAAATATTAACTCATTGATTATCTAACATTTAACTAATATTAAGTTGTATTATGTGGTTGGATAATAATACAAGAAGACAACTTATATTAGTAGATAATCTAAATAGTTCGTAGTCTAATCTAAATTGAGCAAGTCAATTAAAATACTATTATGACGTCTCAAGTCCAAATGGGAGATAATTTGTCTTGGGTATCAAAACGGATGACTCCTATAAGATAGAGACATAGATGAGATTGTAATGACTCAATTTCCAATCCAAAAATGCAGTTTCGAGATCCCATTTTCGTAAACTGAATCCGTAAATATTATAGGGATATTTTCAAAGTTAGTATATAGATGAATTGAAATTCGGTTAAGTAATTTAACCGAAATTGTTGTTAATTTAAGCCTAAAGACTAAATTGTAAAAATTCAATCACTATAACTTTATATCCAAAGTGCCAAAATAGTTAATAAATTATTCTTAAACATTCTCTAGTGGATGGTAATGATTATTATTAATTAAATTAATTACTTAAGATTTATTACAATTAAAACATGATTAATTATAGTTAATTCAGTTTTAATCCAATTATAAAAGTTAAATTTCAATGGAAGGAGAGATAAATACATCTCCTCCAATTGGTTTTTAGAAAAGAAGTTTGACGCAATTTTTAAGTTTTGAAGTTTTTCGTTCTTAAATTCAAGTAAGTTCCAGGTCACTTTTTTTTTTAAGCTAACTTAAAGATGGTTGTTTGAATTAATCAATTCTTAAGACTCATGTAATTTACTGTGACTCATCTAGGCTCGAAGGCCCGCTTGAAAAATGTGAGATTTTGGACAAAATATGAGGCTCAAAAAATGAGTTTGGGTAAAATTTAAGGCCCATTTTTTACATGAGTCAGGCTTTAGGCAAGTTTTTTTGGCCCGAGTCTAGCCTGAATATATTATGTTGTAAAAATTATTATATAATTATACATGTTAAATACTATTTATATATATTAAATCACTAACCCAATATCAATTAAGTCCATTATCCAAAATCTAAAAAAATTAAAATTACCCAACTCAAAATATAAAATTTTTAAATTTATATTCAATTCAATAAAATATTTATTATATTTATTTGTTTTTTAAATATAATAAAACATTTATTATATTTAGAATAGTATTTTTTAATATAAATACTTTTTAGTGTATTTTTAATGTGATAGAAAACTTTTATTTTAGCGTTTTAGTGTATTTAGTGTATTATCTTTTTAAAAAAAATTATTTTTAAATAAAAACTAATCTAAAAAAACTCATATATGGGTGAACCAGGTCGGGCTCGACTTTACCTTTCTTAAATTAGGTCGAACTTAGGTAAAAAAATAAATCTATTTTTTGGACCAAACCAAACCTAAATTTTTGAAATTTTGATTTAAATATTTTACATGAGCCTGACTCAAATTTAACCCAACCTAACCAATGAGCACCTCTCATTCATCACCATATTTCAAATTCACAAATACATTTCATTTGATAGCATGAAATTCTAATGACAACAACAATTTTGTACACAAATATATACAAACACATACATTTAAAAGTTTGTTTTTATATTTTAGTTTAATTTTTTAATTTTGGAAAATCACATCCAAATATGTTAAATTGAAATTTTAATAATAATTAAAATATTCTCTTTTTATTCTTAAACTGCGTCTCTTTATACTTAAAAAAAATGGAGAAATTTATGTTTTGTGTTCCACAATTGGCTTCAAAGATTAATGGGGAGCAAAGTCGTCATGCCACTTGCATATGAGTAGACATTGTCTTCTTAAGATTAATTTGAATAATATTTGTATATATATAGATTATAGATAGGTGAAGTGAGTAGTTAATTATTTTCCTTCCCCTGCTTCTTGCCCCTTGAGAAATAAAATTGGAAGTCAAAGGTCTTATCTAATACGTGTGCATTGATCTTAGATTACCTTCATCATCATCATTAATCATTATCCATCACCACCCATCATAATTATTGATGAATTAAACATTCAACAATTTATTGTAATTAATAGATTTAATTTTAATTTGATTAATATGAATATTATTATTAATATTAAAAAATATAAATTTAAGTGTGTTGAAAAATAATTTTAAATATTGTATATAAAAAATTACACGAAATTATATGCAATAATGAAACTTTTGTCTTCCCTCTCTCACCTACTTGTTTGACCTCCACAGCCGCTATGAAAATATTTTTGTACAGAATCTTTAATCACTGCTCTCGTTCGTGGGGTCAAATAATGATTAGCCGTTAAAAAATAAGGGGAAAAGTCGAGTTTAAAGTGTTTGGAAGAGCAAACATATTCCATCCCAACAAATATTTTGTACATTATTTTTTCGTTAAATTGACAATAACTTTATGGTAAATGGAAATGGGTGCGGTTTCGGATTCTAGATGGTAGTCTGATTCCTCCACTTACTAGCCACCTGAGAGAGTGCCTTGGTGGAACACCCATTTTCACCCAGTACCTTCGAAGCTGCTTCCTTGAGGTGTTTCATTCTGTTTCAAACACCTTTACCCTCTTCACCTTCCATTAGAACCTTAATAGCCTTTGCGATCTCGTCTTTGCAAACTAAACTGTTTTCATTGGATTTTGGTCTCAATGCAACTTTAACATCCTCAATTAGCATCAGGGCATTCATCTTTTGTTCCGCGTAGAGTGGCCATGCGATTAGCGGCACCCCGTTCACAACACTTTCAAGAGTCGAGTTCCATCCACAATGGGTCAAAAACCCACCTGTAGAGCCGTGGCTTAGCACTTGAGCCTGTGGTGCCCACGATGCCACCACTAGTCCCCGTCCTTTGGTTCTCTCGAGAAATCCCTTGGGTAGAAAATAAAAAGGGTCCTTCTCACTCTCTACGCTGAAATATGAGGCGTTTGCAACCGCATCATTTGGACGTCTCTGTTGAGCATTGGCCTGCAATGCAACATGTAACCAATGGCAAGATAGCAGTAACACACCAGCAAAACATTGAAACAGTAGAGCAACGGGCAGCAGCATGAATTGTTCATTTTGAATCATTTTGATGACATGTAACTAAGTCTAGTTTCTTAGTAACTTGTATTTGAAATCATTAGGATTTGATCTTGATTTGAACTTGATGTAAAAGCTGATATGTCAGCTTTCTTTCTTTTGTGTGTAATTCAAGTTTATATTTGACTAATTAGTGGGAGCAGTTACATTATTAGGTAACTGTCATAGTCATTTTGTAACTCACATATATTTTGATGTTAATCAATGAAATGGAGTAATTTTTCAGATTCAAATTCCTTTGTATTTCCTTTTCTCCTCTCCAAAAAATTTTGCTTCGGTTTTCTCTTGCTATTATTCTTCTCAGAGCTTTGTTTTATTGTTTTTAATGCTATTGTTTTAGACAAGGCTAATTACCATCATAGGAAATTGCCTCTTTGTTCCAACAAATGGTATACAGAGCCTAAGTCTTTGAGGGCCTCTGATTGTTGGTTATTATCGTTTGAGAAAACAAAGCACGAGAAAGCAAAGTTTGAAGCTGCTAAACTTGTTGCACCAGGATGAGCTTCACACCACCTCCACCTCCGGTTTTTGTTGGTGAAAACTACAACATCTGGGCAGTCAAAATGAAGACTTATCTTCAGGCGCATGACTTGTGGAATGTAGTGGAAAATGATGCTGAGCCACCTCCATTGAGGGCCAATCCCACTATTGCTCAGATAAGGCAACATGTTGAGGATTCTGCCAAGAAGCCAAAAGCCATGGCTTGCTTGCAGAATGGAGTGTCTGATGTCATATTCACTCGAATCATGGCCTGCAGAACGCCTAAGGAAGCATGGGAAAGGTTGAAGGAGGAGTTTGTAGGCTCGGACAAGACAAGGCAGCAACAAGTGATAAATTTGAGGAGAGACTTTGAAAACCTGAAAATGAAAGAGTCTGAGAGCATAAAGCAATACTCAGATAGGATCATGGTCACTGTTAACAGCATAAGGCTGCTTGGTGAAGATTTCAGTGACAGTAGGGTAGTTGAGAAAGTCATCACGACACTCCCTGAAAGATTTGAGTCCAAGATATCATCACTTGAAGACTCAAGGGATTTAACAAAAATCTCTTTGTCTGAGTTGGTGAATTCCCTTTATGCCTTGGAGCAGAGAAGGGCCAACAGGCAGGAAAACCATCCTGAAGGAGCCTTTCAAGCAAAGGCCAAAGAAAGCTCCTGCACAAGTCAGAAAGACAAGAAGCCTTGGCTTAACAGAAGAGACAAACAGAAGAAAGAATCAGGCAAGAGAAGGTTCCCACCATGCGTTCACTGTAAGAAAACCACTCACTCTGAAAAATTTTGCTGGTTTAGGCTTGACATTCAATGTAGGAGCTGTAAGCAATTTGGCCATGTTGAGAAAGTTTGTAAAAATAAAGCAAAGGCTTCAACACAGCAGCAAATTCAAGCTCAAGCTGCTGAGGACCTTCAGTCTCAAGAGGAGTATGTGTTCACAGCCTCCTGTCTTGTATCTTCAAGCAGAGCTGGTAACAATTGGCTGCTTGATAGTGGCTGCTCACACCATATGGCACATGATGAGAATCTGTTTAAGGATTTAGACAGAAGCTATGGCTCAAAAATCAAAATAGGGAATGGTGAACTGATTGAAGCCAAAGGCAGAGGCAGTGTTTCAATAAACACTTGCTCAGGTAATAGAATCATTTCAGATGTGCTATTTGTACCTAAGATTGATCTGAATCTGCTGAGTGTTGGTCAGTTAGTTGAAAAAGGGTATTCACTGTTTTTCAAAAGGGGTTCTTGCATTATAAAGGACCTTCATGGTCAAGAATTGATTACAGTAGGCATGGTAGACAAATGCTTCATGCTCGATGTTAATCAACTCGAGAAGAAAGTCTATGCTAGCTCAGTTGATAATGCTAGTCTTTGGCATAAAAGACTAGGCCATGCAAATTACAGATCACTTGATTTACTGCACAAACAGAACTTGGTGCATGATATGTTCAAGATCGAGCCATATGATAGTGTTTGTGAAGCCTGTCAACTTGGAAAACAAGCCAGACTGTCATTTCCAGTGAATCAGGCATGGAGAGCTCAAGAAAGACTTGAATTGGTGCATTCTGATATATGTGGACCAATGAAGACTTCTTCTCTGAATGATAGCAGGTATTTTGTGTTGTTTATTGATGATTTGACAAGGTTTTGTTGGATCTATTTTTTGAAGCAAAAGTCTGAAGTGTATGAAGCCTTCAGTAAATTTAAGGCTCTGACAGAGAATCAAACAGGATGCAAGATTAAAGCTTTGAGAACAGATAATGGGTCTGAATATTTGTCAGAAAGGTTTCAAAAGCTTTGTGAAGAAGCAGGGATTCACCACCAGATGACCACTGTCTATACTCCACAGCAAAATGGAGTTTGTGAAAGGAAGAACAGAACAGTTATGGAGATGGCTAGATGTTTGCTATTTCAAAGCAAGCTTCCAAGTAAATTTTGGGCAGAAGCAGTCAACACCTCTGTTTACCTATTGAACAAGCTTCCAACTCGAGCAGTCAAAAACAAAACACCTTTTGAAGCCTGGTATGGACACAAACCTTTTGTTTCTCATTTGAAAGTGTTTGGTTGTGTGTGCTATGTGCTTATTCCAGCTGAAAAAAGAACTAAACTTGAAGGAAGGTCAACCCCAGCTATATTTGTAGGCTACAGCAGCAATAAGAAAGGTTATAGAGTGTATGATCCCTCAACAAACAAGATATTGGTGAGCAGGGACATCAAATTTGATGAGGAGAAACTTTGGAGCTGGGATGACTCAGAATCAAGGCAGATTGATAAAGATCAACTTGACTTCAGCGCAGAATCAGCAGAAAATGAACCTGAAGTTACTGATATTGATGATCCTCCTGTGAGAGGAACTAGAACCATTGCTGACATCTACCATAGATGCAATGCAGCACTAGTTGAGCCTACAAGCTATGAAGAAGCTGCAAGGGACAAATGCTGGAAGAAGGCAATGGATGCTGAGCTCGAGATGATTAGGAAGAATGAGACATGGGACTTGGTTGATAAGCCAGATCATAAGAAAGTCATAGGTGTCAAGTGGGTTTTTAGAGCCAAGTTCAACTCTGATGGTTCTTTAAACAAACATAAAGCAAGGTTGGTGGTGAAAGGATATAGTCAGCAATATGGCACTGACTTTGTGGAGACATTTGCTCCAGTGGCTAGGCTTGACACAATCAAGCTTTTGTTTACCTTGGCTGCACAAAAATGCTGGAAGATTCATCAACTTGATGTCAAATCGGCTTTCTTAAATGGATTTCTCAAGGAAGAGATTTACATAGAGCAGCCAGAAGGATTTAAAGTTCAAGGACAAGAAGACAAGGTTTGCAAACTAAAAAAGGCCTTGTATGGTCTTAAACAGGCACCCAGAGCCTGGTATGACCGGATCAACACTTATCTGCTCAAGCTTGGATTTGAAAAGAGTGTTAGTGAAGCTACACTTTATGTGAAGAAATTAGAAGGTAAAACCTTATTGATTGTGTCAATCTATGTGGATGATCTACTTGTGACAGGTAGCAAAAATGAACTCATTGATGAATTTAAAGAACAAATGCTGGAAGTTTTTGAAATGACAGACCTAGGAATCAAGACATATTTCCTTGGTATGGAGATAAATCAGACTGATCAAGGCATTTTCATCAATCAACATGCTTTTGCATCAAGAATCCTTGACAGATTTTGCATGACAAACTGTAAATCAGTAAGTACACCAGTAGCACAAGGGGAGAAGTTATCAAGCAATGAAAATGTAGCAAGAGTTGATGAAAAGGAGTATCGAAGCCTAGTTGGTTGCCTGCTTTATCTAACAGCAACCAAGCCTGATGTTATGTTTGGTGCAAGTCTTTTGTCAAGATTTATGCACTGCTGTAATGTAACACATTTAAAAGCAGCTAAAAGAATCCTTAGGTATATTAAAGGAACTCTGAATTTTGGAGTCATGTTTGAGAAAGGAAGTGAGCTCAAGTTAACAGGTTATTCAGATAGTGACTGGGTAGGTTCAGTTGATGATATGAAGAGCACCTCTGGCTACTTCTTTACTCTTGGATCTGGAGTTTTCTGTTGGAGCTCGAAGAAGCAACAAACTGTTGCTCAATCTACAGCTGAAGCAGAGTACATTGCAGCTGCTGCAGCAGTAAATCAAGCCATTTGGCTTAGAAAGCTACTAAGTGATCTAAATGAGGAGCAATCTGAATCTACTGAAATCAGAGTTGACAACCAATCAGCCGTCGCCATTGCTAAAAATCCAGTTTTCCATGGGAGAACTAAACATTTTAAGATAAAGTATCATTTTTTTCGAGAGGCTGAACAATTGGAGGAAATCAGACTTGTTCATTGCAGCTCACAAGATCAATTAGCTGACATTTTAACTAAGCCACTTGGTGTTACAAAGTTCGAAGTTTTAAGAAGCAAGATTGGTGTATGTTGCATACAGACCAAGGAGGAGTGTTGAGCATTGGCCTGCAATGCAACATGTAACCAATGGCAAGACAGCAGTAACACACCAGCAAAACATTGAAACAGTAGAGCAACGGGCAGCAGCATGAATTGTTCATTTTGAATCATTTTGATGACATGTAACTAAGTCTAGTTTCTTAGTAACTTGTATTTGAAATCATTAGGATTTGATCTTGATTTGAACTTGATGTAAAAGCTGATATGTCAGCTTTCTTTCTTTTGTGTGTAATTCAAGTTTATATTTGACTAATTAGTGGGAGCAGTTACATTATTAGGTAACTGTCATAGTCATTTTGTAACTCACATATATTTTGATGTTAATCAATGAAATGGAGTAATTTTTCAGATTCAAATTCCTTTGTATTTCCTTTTCTCCTCTCCAAAAAATTTTGCTTCGGTTTTCTCTTGCTATTATTCTTCTCAGAGCTTTGTTTTATTGTTTTTAATGCTATTGTTTTAGACAAGGCTAATTACCATCATAGGAAATTGCCTCTTTGTTCCAACAGTCTCACCACCCATAGAAATCGTTGCTCACTCATTTCCAACCCCAAAGCCAACTCATGTATCTGGTTATAAGAAAGGGTCCCCCCGCTCCCAAATGAGACATACAAAACCGACCCATGTGGCTGATCATCTAGCCACTTCAGACAATCCGAACCATCATCCACTTTACTAGGGTCAATGTTAACAAGTGGCCCAACCGGATAAACTGGAGGCTTACCCGGTTCTTTCTCCTGCAAAGCCTTTATTGCACCCGCTTCCAAGTCCACGAAACTGTTGACCATAATTCCTTCAGCCAATCTATACCGCTTTGTATGATGAAGAAGCCACTTGTAAGCATCGTTTTTCCTATCTTGAGTCGGGTCCAACAATTCTTTACCGTGAATCGGTATGCACCCTGGAATTCTGACCAGTTCCGGCCGGTCCCTGTATTCGCATGGAATCATTTGGTCGAGCTTTGGTAAGTAAAGAATCAGAGACAAAGTCATGGCCGTGGCAGGGAAAAATATATAGGGGGAGACGTTGAATTCTCTCGCAACATCGAATGCATCAGTCCCGAAAAGATCAACGACCAAAGCAACAAGGTTAGTTTTATCAACGATAGACTTGAAAGCATCCCGAAGGAAAGAAAGGGAGCGAGCCAAGGTTAAAGAAATGACCGTTTCAATCTTTGAATCCGGGGGAAGGTCAGACAAGTCAGCAGAATGAAGAAAGATATGGGTAATGGAGGTGGGAAGAGAGTCAAGAACTGATTTTTGAGCTTTGGAAGGAGAATCATTGGTGGGGATAACAAAGGTGACAGTGAAGTTGTGTTGGTGAACGAGTGACTTGGCGAACTGAACGAGTGGAATGAGGTGACCCATTCCAGGACTTGGCAGAATGGCTATATGGGGTGTTTGCAACTTTGCCATGAAAATGAAAACTAAAACGGAACTACTCTTTCTTGCCTCCCTTTCTCTACTGTTTATAGGGTGTAGTTTTTGGCACGAAGGCGAAAGAAGGAAGCTGAGGTTTATATAGAATATTGAGAGTTATTTTGTTTGGGTAATCTATGTTGACTCTAAAATAGGTAGTTTGCTATTTTTGTGACTTTCACTTTTGTTTTTTCATGTTAATTATTTTAAATAAGATAATTATACGAATTAATCATTATTTTTAAAATTTATAGTTCTTTTAACAGATTGATAATGTTACACATTAACATGTTGAGTAATTGATACATAATTTTCTTTTTTTTACATTTGACTAAAGCTTAAAGACCTCTCTATAATTAGTTCAAAATTCTTTTCCTTAAAAAAATATCACGTGTCAATCATTCATTAAGTAATGTGTCATGTCAATAATTTATTAAAAAAACAAAAATTTTAAAGACAAAAATTAATTTATACAATTAATTCATTAAAAATGATTAAATTAAAAAATAAAAATTTAAAATAATCAAAATATAAGAAATTAAATTTTATAATAATGATGATGTTTGTCTGTTTGTTGGTGGCGGTGGGATTCATTGTATAAATACTAGGACGAGATATCAATGATATTTGATATGATACTATTTATATACATGTATGCATGTATGAGATGGTGATGTCAGTTGAAACGTGTGGATTAGGTTAGCAATAAAACTTCTTGTATACATTTAATTTATTAGTATTTACACATTCTGCATTATGCTATTTTATCAAAATAATCGGCTATAAGTTAATAGGGAAATTTCTAACATAATATTAATATTTTTAATATATTAGATATTTTGGTATAATTAAAAGTTTATTTTTTTAACTGTTTATATCCAAATTTTTAATGGATACTAATATTTCTAACGTGTATCAAAATTTGTAATTAAATTCTAAGATTTCTAATGTAGTACCATCATTTTTAATAAAAATTATTAGATATTTTGATATACCAAAATTTTCTCATCCGTGTTTAGAGACTAATATCCTATACCAAAATTTGTAACGTTTTACCTATATTTCTAACAATATATGTAATTCTCAAACAAAATACCAAACTTTATAAACTAAAATCTCTAATAAATACCAATATTTCTAATGGATATCAAAATTTCTAACTACTCTAATCAAATACCAATATTTTTTACGGATACTAAAATTTCTAATCGAATATAAATATTTCAAATGGATACCAAAATTTCTAATTAAATACTAAAATTTCTAATAAATACATAAATTTCTAATGGATGCCAAAATCAAAATTTATAATGGATAATAAAATTATATAGAAAATATAAAAATATATATATAACTCGTTAAAAAATTGTAAAAAGATGTTATAAACAAAAAAAAAAAAACTAAAAAAATGTGAAAAATTAAGAAAAACTACAAAATTAATCATCTTTCTTTCACATATACTCTCATACGCATTTCAAAATTTCTCATTTTCATCAAGCAAAGTATGAAATTTATTAAAAATTCAAAAGACAAGAAACAGAAGATAGGCCTAATTGAATAGAGAAAAGCGTAAGAAACATACCACTTGGAAAAAAATAGACATCAAATTTTAAAAACATGAAATTATTATTATACACCATTCAAAGAGAAATTACTTTATGGACCCTTCTCATCACATTATTCATGATCTCTTTTCAATTATTTATTACATTTAGACAATTTTTTTTCATGTCATTGACACATGATTTTGATAATCCCATACCCTGAACCCAAAATATAGAACCTAAACCCCGAACCCGTAACCTCAAACCTTTGAACCTTGAACCTTAAACCCAAACTTGAATCTTAAATCTAAACTTGAACCCTGAACTCTAAACCTTCAATCCCAAACCCTGAACCTCAGGGTTCGAGGTTCTGGGTTCAAGGTGAAATAATTACCAAAATTATGTGTCAATGACGTGTGTTGAGCCCAATTTCTGCACGGGCCCAATCAAACCAGCCCAAATTAAACACCCCACTAAACCGACCACTAAAACAAATCACCCCACTAAACCGACCACTAACTCCATCACCCTACTAAACCATCCACTACCTCCATCACCCCCACTAACTCCATCACCCTACTAAACCATCCACTACCTCCATCACCCCCACTAGCTCCACTTGCCTATAAGTTGTAAATTTTGGCTATAAAAGCCATGAAAAACCATTGTAAGGGGATCAAAAAAGGAAGATCAATAGAAAGAACAGTATTTTCGAGTACACAAATTGCAAAGAAATCGTTTTTCGATTTAGGTGATTTTCTTTTTTCGCTACTTTTTTTTTCCTTTCATTTGTTTTTTATTGTTTTGCCATATATTTTTTTTAAATTCTCTTTTATTCCTCGGTTTTAAGATTTTACATGATTCGTATTTTATATACTCTTATACATCATTATGTTATATGTATATACACGTTTTATACTATTTTTTTTACTCAATGTACATATTGTTAGTTTCATAATATTTTACATATATAACTTATTTTAAATCTATTTATATAGATATTATTTTTTTACTATTTTCACTATTGTTTTACTATTATTGTTTGTAATTTTTATATGTGTATATTTTTTGCCAATGATTTTTTTTATATAATTATTAATAGACCTACTATATTATTTTATTATTTTTATATACCATAGTTTATTTAATCAAATATTATTTTTATTACATTATTATTATTCATTATCTTTCACTTTCACTAATTTAGCATCGTTGTTTTAACTTTACTATTATGCTATATTAGGTCATTATACTTATTTCTATTGTGATTACTATTATTATTAATGTCCCTTATGCTTATTATATGTTAGGTACTTGTATATGTTAATACCATATTGTTATTTTCATGCGACATGTCACGATTCTTATCTTTACGCTTTAACCGCTCAAATTCATTTTGCTCAAAGATTTATCCTCGATTGTTTTCAAAATAAAGGCAATGCTCGATATTTAGGGTCCTCGGGAAAGTTGTGCCCTAACTTACTGGGTTCCAATTTTCCTAGTTGAGCCTAAATAACCGAGTACCCTTCTTAAATCCAATTGTATGAGGTTCGAATAAAAACCTATTCTTGAAAATTCGGGATGTTACATCCTAACTTACTGGGTGTGGCATCGCGTTATATTGAGGATAGTGATTTCCCAAAATCAAGGCAATATTCGGTTTTTGGGAGTTCTGAGAGATTGAGCTCTAACTTACTGAGTTCTAATTTTTCATGAATCCCAAATGACCAAATACCCTTTTCTTGAACCTTCATACATGAATTTTGAAAATCGAAGACCAACTTACCTCCGAAGGTTTGAAGTGTTAGACCCTAACTTACTGGGTATGGCATCTTTCTCCTTCGAAACGAATGGGTCTTTACATTTTATCCAATTTATGCCTTTTTTTTCTTTTAAGTGAGAGGATCGTACTGTAAAATCTTTTCAAGTTTCGACATCAAGACATTAACTAATCAAATCGGTACCAATTTTTAGGCGTTACGAGGGTGCTAATCCTTCCTCGTACGTAACCAACTCCCGAGCCCATTTTCTCAAACTTAGCAGACCAAAAATAATTGTTTTAATAGGCCCAAATGTTTTATTAAAACGATCAATTTTAGGGTGGCCCAATCACACCTCAAAAAGGATTGGTGGTGACTCCATTTACACTTTTAAAGTCGGCCCCGTTTTTTTCAAACTGAAAAAAATGGTTTCGACAACGTGAAAAAAATTTCACAAAATTATTATTATTTTAAATTGGTTGCACAAAAATAAAAAATATTAACTTATAGAAAAAATGAAATAATTAAAATTTTTAAAAGAGGAAAAAATTTGTTTATAATTTAAAAAGTGAATTATTTAAGTAATTTAATTAATTTTAAATTAAGTTGGAGAAGATATTAGATATAGATGAGTTTATAATATTACTATGTTATTTTTAAAAATTAAAGACGTGGCACTATTTTATTGATGCCTAAAAATTATACTTTTTAAAATAATCCTAACATAATTTATTCCAATAGTTTATTTCATTATCAAGATTTTTTTTCATAAATAATAGGCTGTTATGCACTGTAATAGCATTTAACTTTTAGATATTTTTAATTTTTTAATTTAATTTTTAAGTTAAAATATATAATTTATTAATAATATTAATTATTGAAATTTAGATAATTTATTTAATAAAAAATTATGATTGCAATTTTATTTATTAAAGATTATTTGTATTAATAAAATATGATTAAGTATGTAAATTTTAAATATTTCATTGAAACAATGTCTTAATTAAAATTTATTATTTTATTCTATTGAGAATATAATCAATCTCACTACAATTTGAGAAAAGTAATTGTTATCCTAAACTAATTTAATAAGCAATATACTTTATAATTTATTAATGTTGTTATTTATACTATTGATAAAATTCTTAATTTAGTTGTTGTTACGGGTTAATTAAGTATTAATTTTGTTAAAAATTATGTAAATGTCTTTTCGTAATTAAAATAAGTGATATTATTTAAGGGTATTTTAGTCTTTTTATTTTTAACAAAAATCAAGAAAAATATGCATATAGTGAGATTTGATCCGCGCCAATTGAAGTAGTAAAACTTTAAATTTACTATTCAATCAAATTTTTATTTTGATATTTTTATATATTTTTAATATATGCACAATTTATTATCTCCACCAGTTGTATATCTATATTATAAATAAAACCCCTTATTGAATTGGTGTCACGGGTTAACCGAATTGGTACTCGGTTAATAAATTATGGAAATGTTCTTCCATGATTAAAACAAGTCATATTATTTGAGAGTATTTTAGTCCTTTTATTTTGACAAAAATTAAGAAAAATATGCATATGGTTTATTTATTTGATGTATTTATGGGTTTAAATTTTGTTTTACTCATAATTTAATCTAAACTTTTAGTTTAGTATCGTATATATTTTATGTGTTATTATGATCAATTAGTTTTAAACCATACTTTTCATTGTTTATTGTATATTATTTTCAAAGATACATCTATATTCTAAATTTTTTATTTTTATATGCATACACATGTGACAATATTTCTAGTAGAAATTAAAAACAAAACACAAAAATTATAACAAATGAATATTATTATTATTATTATTATGAAATGGATAACTCTTGCAATTGGCAGTTTAAATTATGTTTTTTCAACGCTTAATTTCTACTTTTCTAATATATTAATTAGAACGCCTCCCTCCAACTTATTCATTCTGTAACGCTTTAATATCTAGTATATAAAAGTAATGTCAACCATGCTCTCATTCTGTCACCGTCCTTTGTCTTCTCTCTTTTCCTTTTTCTTTTATAGAAATGGTTAAATTTTGTTTTTGGTGTCCTCCTTTCTTTTTTTCTTTTACATTTTGAAGTAATGTCCATCATGCTCTTCTTTTTGCCGCGTTCTCCTTTGTCCTCCGCTTTTCAGATAAATAATCTAAAAATATTAAAATTTTATAAAAATTATCATAGTATCATATTATTTAGAAAAATGATTTAGTTTCCACAACTATTTTACTAAAAAAAGCCTATTTCTTACTTTATTTATGAAAATTGACTACTTTAAACTTTATTTACCGGATGAGCTAAAAAATCCAAAACGCACTTACATGAAAATGTTTGGGAAATTTCAAAAAAACATGCTAATGGAGATGCGTTTTACCTCATGTCAGCAAAAATGCGCTGACGTGAGCGCGGTTTTGCCCTTTCTCAAATTAAATTTTCAAAAAATATCATTTTTTTAAATATTATAAAAATAGACTAAATTTTTTTAAAATTTACAAAAATAAACCTTTATAAAGACCCAAAATGGCAACACTTTTTTTTAAGGTGTCACCATTTAATATGAAAATAAAATGTACAAAGCAGATCTTTATATAGACCCAAAGTCTCATTTCCCTTGTTTTCTTAAATAATGTGGAATATCAGATATGTGTATATATAGACTCATAAATAGGTTTGTAACTTGTTCCTAAAAAATGCCGGATTCCTTCCTCTTTTAACTAATAACATAAGATTAAAGGCTACACTATATTTTATATTTTTTTACTTAAAGAGTTTAAATTTTTTTATAAAAAAATTAACATTTGTTACATTATAAATAAAACTTTTAAACTCTATAAGTAAAAAAATATAAAATATAAAATGAGTATGGTAAAATATTTAAAAAATTACTAATAGTTGAGTGATTATTTTGTAAGTTTTTATAATTCGATAGCCAAAAAATCATAGTTAAGTGACTATTAATGTAATTTAATCTAGATATAAAATATGAAAAATAATTATTATATTTTATGTATATTATATATTTCTATAAAAAAATTTATTTAACATAATTATATACTATGTTTAAATAGATTCTTTATCCAATCAAAATACATCTGAAATAAATTTATCAGCATTCATTAGGTGATGAAAATTAAATTAAAATTAGGATTAAAAAAGTTAATGAGTATAGTAAAATATTAAAAATAAATAAATATTTTAAAAAGATATATCAATTTTTTAAAACTACAAAAAAATATACTATTTGAGTACGAAATACTCACTATTTATTTATTAATCAAACATTCATAATATAAAATAAAATAAATAATAAAAAATTTAAAAGTATAACTTCTAAATTTAAATAATGGAAAATTATTTTAAAAATTGGAATTGCATGGATATTAATTTCAAACATTTAAAATTGAATAGAAGATTATTGCATGCACAAGTTTCATATGTGCAATTTATTCTTTTTCTTCAATAGTCCTTTTTTTTTTTGTATATGTTAACAATTCTAACATGCAATAGGATTAAAGATCTCAAAAGATAATTTTATAATATGAGAAAATGTTAACAAAATATAAAAAAAATAAAAATTGTTTTGTAAAAAAATTATAAAATATAGTGTAGTCTTTAATCTTATGTTGTTAGTTAAAAGATGAAGGAATCCCACATTGTCTAGGAACAAGTTGCAAACCTATTCATGGCTGTTTTTATACACATATCTCACATCCCATATTGCTTAAGAAAATAAGGGAAATGAGACTTTGGGTCTATATAAAGATCTATTTTGTAAGTTTTATTTTCATATTAATTGGTGACACCTTCAAATAAAATTAAAAAAAATGGTGTTGTCACTTTGGATATTTATAAAGGCTTATTTTTGTACATTTTCAAAAAATTGGTTTATTTTTATAATATTTAAAAAAAACCTTTTTTGAAAATTTAGTTTGAGAACGGGCAAAAGTGCATCCACGTCAGCGCGTTTTTGCTTACACGAGGTAAAGTGCGTCCCTCTCAGCGCACTTTTATGAAAGTTCCCTTTAAAATGCTTCCACGTAGGCTCATTTTGGGTTTTTTGACCCATTCCGGTAAATAAAGTGGCATATTTCTGTAAATAAAATAGGAAATGAGCATTTTTTAGTATAATGGTCAGTTTTTACACTGCCAATAGAAGCCACCATTTCCCAATGCAACATCATTCCAAAATGTGATACAATCATTGTCTCATAATTACAAAAATCATTGAATGAAAACAAATCAATTTTTTTCCCGTCACTTCCCAAAGCGGCACCCGTATAAATTTTCCCGTGTGCCACATGCCCGTGTGCCAAGCTGTGTGATCAATTTTGAGCATTTTGTTTTGATATTTTAAAGATGCAAGGGACACACGGCCAGGTCACACGCTCATGTGACACAGGGCTGTGACACACGCCCGTGTCTCTGCCCGTGTGGACGAAAATAGGCTATTTTCCAAGCCACATTTTTCACCCAACTAGTCTTCCTCCTACAACAACACTTAAACACATTCACAAACTATATTAAAGCATGTAAATCATATCTAATATCATGTTTTTAACATGACATATTATAACATACAACCAATATATTTTTAAATACCTCAGATGACAATTTATTACCATGTTAAACTGTCATTCATACTTGCCTAGCTACCAAATGCATATATGCATGGTCACATTCATTCTTCAAACATGATAAATCCATTTATAAACATATCAAAATATGTCAGCACAAGCCATTTCAATGGCTAGATTCATTCAAAACATTTACATGTCATAATTGGCTAAATAACTTATACATGCCATTATAAACGTAATTGATTTACCATATATACCTAAATGGGTTGATGGATAGTGTAAGTGATCTCCGCCAAGCTTCCAATCCAACAAGCTTTCGAATTACTATAAAATAGGGAAAATAAAACAGAGTAAGCATATAATGCTTAGTAACTTCGTATAACATGGTAAATAGTTTACCATATATTTATGTTTAAAATAAAAATTTAAGGCACTATCAACCAATTTGGTCACAAGCCCTAAATACATATCCTCATCATGTTAGCCAAGTAATCACATATAATAGTCCTTAATCATGAATAAACAAAGTCATCAAGCATGATCCACGCTCATGTAATAACCATTTTATGCATCATTATATCAGACATTGTTATTTCTATGTATTTCATATACATACGGGTAATAGTTCATTTCTAAGTCATACTATCTTATATAAACATCAAGAAACATATAAGGGCTCAATAATAACCAAATTCTCATACACATATACTTTCCACATCATGAATTCAAATAACACATATAAATTATACCCATTTATTTCAAGTTCATTCTCATAATATTTCGTCTCAAGTTCAGATTATTTCATGTCAGGAATTTGCTCATTAAATCAATTAAAATATCAATGGAAACCGAGAAAGTACACCCGAAGTGTACAAATCTATAGTCTTAGATGAACATATTCATCAAAAAAATTCTATGTTTCTATGTCACTATCTCATACTTCCATATATCATGTATCATCATTTTCATGTTTTTCAGGTAGATACATGTAATAATTCATTTTGTGCTCATATTTTCTCATGTCAGGATTTTACCCGTTGAATCGTTGAAAACATCGATGGATGCACAGTTAGTACACTTGAAGTGTACCAATCAAAAATCGCCAATTCATATTCAGGGATACCCGTTAGGGCACATAACCAGAGAGCACACCCTTGAGCCACATATCAGGATGCTCAGATGAGCCATGTAACCATGTAACAAGACACTTATCCAGGCTAATCAGAAAACTCATAAGAGTTTTACTCAGGAAACTTATAGAACTTATCAGTTATCTTCGAAAGAGATAATATTAGGGAGCAATGGATAAGGTAACAGGGAGTTCAAGCGAGCCATGTCAGGAAGCTCATAAGAGCCTATATCAAGACGCTCACGTAGAGCTGCGTTTGTATCCGCATTATATACTGGATCACAACCGATTGAGTCATGTAACAAGATGCTCACACAAAGCTGCGGTAGTGAACTACACATGCTAAAACACAATTGATCAGAATGCTCACAGGAACTATATAACAGAATGCTCGAGAGGGCTTTTATCAGAATTACTTTTCTGAACTAAATCTCGTCCACAACATATGCAAGACTATATTCATTACAGAAAATCATGTATCCATCGACTTTCATTTATTCAAACGAGATTTAATATTTTTCAAGCATTATCAGGAATGTGGTTATTTCATACATTTACAATCTTTATAAAATTAAAATAAACGCATTCCACATTCATTTCAAGCATAAAAGTAACATTTTTATCATTTATCATTTATCGGGCTTTGTCGGATATGTTTTCAATGTCATATATATTTATATATGTAATATTTATACAATTTACATATTCAACATTTAATTCAAACATAAAAATATACACAATTTAGTTACACGAACTTACCTTAACAAATGTTCGTGTATGTAAAATCTACTTGTCGAAACCATTTTTTTTGAAAAGATGGGGTCGACTTTGATTTTGAAAATGAAAACGAAAAAACGGGAGTCGCTACCAATCCTTTTTGTTAGGTGTGATCAGATCACCTCAAATTAATCATTTTAATAAAAGTTTAAATTTACTAAAACGATAATTTTTGGTCTACGAAATTCAGAAAACAAGTTCGGGAGTCAGTTACGCACTAAGAAGGATTAGCACCCTTGATACGCCCAAAATTGGTACCTAATTAATTAGTTGATGTCTTAGTGTCGAAAGTTAAAAATTTGAAAAAGAATTTAAAATACGATCCCTTTTTTGTATTAATACTAATTTCTAATAAAATCTCTTGAATTTATGAAAATGCGTAAAAAGACATCTTATCTCGAGGTAAATAAAAGGCCCTACCCCGTAAGTTAGGATACGACATCTCGAATCCCCAAAAATAAGCTTTACTTTTACTTTATTATTTAATCAAATCTCATGTATTTCGAATTTTAACAGAATGTTTAGTTATTTAAATTTGACGAGAAATCGAAACCCCGTAAGTTAGGGTACGACTTTCTCGAATCTCCAAATACGAACATTGCCTATTTAATTTTTTTTGAATAATAATGAGCGTAATGTCTAAAACGACGAGTAGTTATAAAATTTGGACGTAAAATGAAAATGAAAAATATTTTTAAATATAGTGTATAATGATAATAACGTAATGTGATGTAGATATATAGATAAGACATTTATATTGGAATGACAAATAACAAGTAAATGGATAAATACTATGGAAATAAGGATATGAGTATAGCAATAATAGAAATACTAATTTAAAGCATTAACAACAATAAAGTAATTCAACAATAAAAAAATGAAGATGAAATGTATTTGATGAAAATTAAATGCAAATAGTATCCAATCCCTTAAAAAAAATGAAAGAATGACAAATAAATAGATGTACTTGTCGAAAACCATTTTTAATTTTGAAAAACGGGAATCGATTTTTAGAACGAAAATAGAGTCGCCGCCAATCCTTTTCAAGATGCGATTGGGCCACCTTAAAAATTGATCATTTTAATAAAACGTTTTAATTTATTAAAACAATGATTTTAGTTTACAAAATTTGAGAAAACGGGTTCGGGAGTCGGTTACGTACGAGGAAGGATTAGCACCCTCGTAACTCCCAAAATTGGTACCTAATTGATTAATTAATGTCTTGGTGTCGAAAAATTGAAAATATTTTAAAATACGATCCTTTTATTTAAAAGAAAATTTGAGTAAATTGAATTAAAAATTAAGACCCTCTTATCTCGAAGAAATAAAACGTCACACCAAGTAAGTTAGGATGCAACACTTCAAATCTCCGAAACTAAGCTTGTCCCTTGATTTTTGAAAACTCATGCATCAAAGTTTAAAAGGATATTTAATTATTTGGGCTTCTTAAAAAAATTGAAACCCAGTAAGTTAGGGCACAATTTCTCAAAATTCTCAAATATCAAACATTGTCCTGGTTTTTAAAAATCCTTACCTCGAGATAGCGAAATGTCACATCCAGTGAGTTAGGGTGCAACATCTCGAGTTCCCGAGAATAAGCTTTTATTTGAAACTTATGCATTTTGTTTTCAAAAGGGTACTCGGTTACTTAAAATCGACGAGAAGAATCGAAACCCAGTAAGTTAGGGCACAATCCTCTCAAAGCTTCCAAATATCGAGTATTGCCTTATTTTGAAAAAATCATTTTTATGAATTGGAGTAAAAATAACATTTTAAAATATATGCATAATAAAAATGAACGTAAATATAACGCCCTCTTACCCAAGACCATCGCCGGAGTCGAGCTTGAGGTGTTATTAAACTTAATTTATCACTTAAACGAATTTAAACCATTTATTTCAACATTAGTAATAAGCTGTCTATCTGCGTCACAGTCGCTAAAAAAATCATATCTCGAGTTACAAAACTCTAAATTAAGATCTATAAATTTTCATTGAAACTAGATTCATATATCTATCTAGTAATTGTTTTCTAGAATTTTTGGATGGGCCAATTAGTACAGTTTATTAGTTAAAGTTTCTCCTATTTTAGTGTTTGACTGCTCTGACCTCTGTTTACTACGAATCACTTTTCTCCCCGTAAAAAATTCAAATGACTATGCCGTTTATTTATTCTAAAACTAGACTCAATAAGAAATCTATAAATATATAGTATGACTCCTAATTATTTTTTTACAATTTTTATCAAATTTCTAAATTCAGAACAAGGGATTCAAAAATCGCTCTGACCCTGTTCCACCAAAACCCAAATATCTCATAAAATAAAACTCTTTTACCTGTTTCGTTTCTTCCATATGAAAATAGACACAATAAACTTCAATTTCATATTTTATTCACCACCTAATCATGTCTCTACTATTTTTAATGATTTTTCAAACTCACGTCATTGTTGCTGCAAAATTCTGTTTTATAACAAAATTCATCTTTCTATAGCTTTTCATGGACTAAGTAACACATTAAACATACATGACACCAAATGTAATCTAGATTGGCCATTCCAATGGCTAATCATTTCCAAGCATTTCCTTGCCATGCCATCACCATGTCATAAGATTATTTACACAAAATGATTATAATGCTATACATGCCATATTCAAAATACAAGCCATTATACCAATTTGTCCCGGATAGTGTGAACGTTCCTTCGACCCTTCCCGATTTCCAAACTGGCTTGTCAAAACTACAATGAATGAAAAGGAGGGAGTAAGCATAAATGCTTAGTAAATTCACATGTAAATAACTAGTAACATAACTATGCAAATCAACATAACCACCAATTACATAATATCATTAAAACATTCATGACATAAGAATACTTGCTATTTTACCACATTCTTGTCTTACCAAGTTCTCAACTCGAGATTTAGGCTCATACCTGTCCAACTTCCTCTTTCACCATACTTTCCAACATACCTCTTTTGTTTAGGCGTTCTCATTATTCATTTAAAAATCTACCCGTTGAACACATAGGAATATAACTCGGATACACAAATCGCATACACATAAGTGTCATACCCGTAGCCAAGCTACCATGTAACCCGCCCATAAGCGAACTCGGACTCAACTCAACGAGCTCGGGCGTTCGCATCCATAAGTGAAATCGGACTCAACTCAACGAGCTCGGGCGTTCGCATCCATAAGTGAACTCGGACTCAACTCAACGAGCTCGGATGCCTAGTTACATCTCACGAACTCGGACTTAACTCAATAAGTTCGGAACTCAACCATCCTGGTGACATGTCACTTGTATCCTAATCTATTCCCAAGGTTCAAACAGGATTCTCTTCAATCGCACCTCTTGGTCGTCTTCCTCGAAATGTCGGAACCGATATTTTGTAGCATTTCATATTTATCAAGTAGCTCACGTAATTTGTATATTACTAAATAATAATTCACAAAGCATAATATTTCATGATAATAAGTATCATATCATATAAATAACATTAAATATTTTAAAATAACAATTATGTTACCTTATTTACACATGAACTTACCTCGGTACAAAATGTTAGGAATCGAGCCTATTCCTCGTAAACTTTGTTTTTCCCTCGATCACGACTCGAATCTCATTTCTCTTGATCTAAAATAACACATTTAGCTTATTTAATACTCACAATTATCAAAACGGTCCTTGACCCTAACTTTTTCAAAATTACGAATTTGCCCCTAAACTTTTGCATATTTACACTTTTGCCCCAAAGGTCGGAAATTAAATTTTATCCCAAATTCTTATGTTTTAGGACATGCTGATCATTTATTTACTAACAGCAACCTCAAATTCCCACTATAACATGTACTTATGAACAATAGGTATTTTTACCGATTAAGCCGTTTTACTCATTTTCACTTAAAACCGAGTAGCACAAGTTGTCTAGCATAATTTAAGACCTCATATTCTATCACAAAACACCAAAATAAACAAATTTCACCTATAGGTATTTTTCCAAATATGAACCCTAGGTTGAATTATTGCTAGCATAAGCTAAATCAAGTTACCGGGACTCCGAAAACGTAAAGAACATTAAAAACGGAGCTTGGAATCACTTACTATTGAGCTTGGAAGCTTGAAACAAACCCTAGCTATGGAGAACCCTTGAAATTTCGTGCTAGTGAAGAAGGTGGACATATTTTGTCATCTTTTTCCCTTTTTTAATCTTTTAATTACCAAATGACCAAAATACCCTTAATGCCTTTCTTTGAAAATTTTCATGTACAAGCCCATTTTTGTCCAAAATTTTAGAAATTGGTCAAATTTCTATTTAAGACCTCCTAATTAATATTCCAAAGCAATTTCATACTAAAAGCTTCTAGAATGCAAGTTTTGCATCTTATTCGATTTAGTCCCTAATTTCAATTTAAGCACTTTATGCGTAGAATTTTTTCACGAAGTTCTCACACCATCATGCAATCATATCATAAATATCAAAATAATTATAAAATAATTATTTCTATCTCAGATTTGTGGTCCCGAAACCACTATTCCGATTAGGCCCTAATTCGGGATATTACAGTAAAAATGGAAACAATGATAACAAGGACAAAAATAATCACGGAGAAATAGGTAACAATGTCAACAATACCATAAATAAATAAGTGAGGATTAATAAAATTTAAATAATAAAACAAAGGGAAAATTTGAAAGATAAGAAATAAAATAAAAAATAAATAAAATTAAAGAAATAAAAAAAAGGGTAATAATAATAAATTTGAAAGGAAGAATAATATACTACTAATAATAATAGCATGCTAATAAAAATAGTAAGATTTAATAATAATAATAATAATAATAATAATAATAATAATAATAATGAAAAAAACAGTAATAATAGGAAATTTAAAAAAAATGATAGTAGTAGGAAGTCAAAAAAAATAAAAAATAAAAAATAATATGAATAATAGTGATATAGTTACAAAAATAATAGAATTTGATGATAAAAACAATAATAATAATACGTTAAATAAGGAAATAGTAATAATAAATATGATAAATGGAAGAATAATAATCATAATAATAACCATAAAACTCAAATTAATTGATTTAAATAGTAAAATAGCAAAATTTACAAAACAAGGGCTAGATTGAGTTAAAAATAGAAGTTTGGGGCGAAATTGAAAATAAAAGAGAAGAGAAGGGCCATATTGAACTCGCGCGCAATGTAGAGGGACCAGGAAAGCAAATTTCCCCACGCTCCAATGTGCTGCGTTTAATACGGGACTAAAACGTGAGAAAATTGAAATTTTCGGGTCAAATTATAAATAATAGATACCTGATTGCAGAATCTTAAAAAGGCAGAAGGACCGAAGGGGTAAATATACCCTTTTTCAAAAACACGCGGGCCCTCCTAATGGGTCGGGTCAACACGCGGGTCAGAGGCTAAAACGACGCCGTTTTAGGCCTCTGACCCAATCTTCAAAACGGCGCCGTTTTATTGAGAGTATAAAAGCAAAAATTTTGTCAAAAAAACTTCATTTTTCTCACATTTTCAGAAAACCTTTCTTCCCCCCTTTTTGTTCTCTGCTAGCCTGAAGCCCGGCCAAACTCTGGCGCCGTCAATCACCGTTCGCCGCCGACGCCGACGCCGTTGCACGGCGGCGTCAAAGGAAAATTTTTTTAATTTTTTATACTATATTATATATATAAATAGTTTTTTAAATAAAAAATAAAAAATGTAGTTTCGAAAAAATGAAAAGAGTAAAAAGAAAAAAGTAAATACCCCTAGTGTTTCAGATCTTTTCCGATTTTCTTCTTCAATCTGTTGGTCGTTTAGACGTATTTAGTACTTGAATCTATTTCTTTGTAAAAAAAATGTCACTCTCTGTGTATATTTCAAAAAAAAGGTCCTCTTTACAATCGTTTTCAAAGGCTTTTATAGCCTTTTTTACAACTGATTCTTGCTTGTTTGCAGGTGCGTGATCGAGCACGACTCTGACGTGGCGCGGTGGAGCGGTGCACGTCACGGGTGGTGGCGTCCGACGTGCGAGGCACGTGCTGATAACGGCGCGAACGGGGTGGTATTAGGGCTTTGCCAAAAATGCTTTAGGTTTTGGGCTAGGGGTTAGATGTTTGGTTTGTGTTTCAATTTTGGGCCTATTGTAATTGGGCTGTTGTATTTTGGACTATTTGGACTTTATTTTTGGTATTGGTGTGGGCCCCGGGCTAAAATTGGGCCCTACAGTAATAAATAATAATTAACATCAAATTTAAATATTTAAAAAAGGGGTAAAAATATAAGAAAATAAATATATGAATACAATGCCCAACTTAAATATTTAAAAGTTATAGAATAATAGATAAATAAAGTAAGTATACATATTTAAAATTTAAATATTTTAGGTATAAAAGGATGACAAAATCGTAAAACGAAATAAGAAATAATAATAATAATAAATAAATATAAATATGTGAATAGAAAAACGTAGAAATCTTATTTTAATATATAAATGCAAATAATAAATAAATGGGTGAATAAACAAATAAATTAATTAATTAATTAATAGGACAAGATATAAATAACATTAAAATTAAATAAGGACAATGAACTAATAAATAAATAGGTTAGATATAAATAATACTGAATTTAAGTATTTTAAAAAAGAAGAATAAAGAAACAGATAATAATAAAATAAAAAAAACTATGAAAAATGTTGAAATTTAATAAATGACTTAATTGAAATTAAAATAAAATTAAAAGGGTAATTTGTAAATAAATAAATAATTAATAAAACAAAATTAGGGACTAAAATAAGATGCGCCAAAATGAATGGGGATTAAATATGAAATTATTCCAAGATCTCTAAACGCGTCGTTTCTGCGTTTGTCCTTTAAACTGACCCAATGACCAAATTGAGACAGAATAAAATATGCGTGGCCAAATTAAAAAATAAAAAAAGACTAAAATAAAACAACCCAAAAAGGCTGAAGGGCTAAAGGGTAAATATCCCCAAAAGTCAAAAAGTGCGAATCCTCTAGAGCGGGTCGAGTCACCGTGCGGATCAGGGGGTTAAACGACGCTGTTTTGTCCTATGCGCACTGGCACCAGAGCGGCGCCATTTTATGCGCTTATAAAGGTTAAAAAGTTTACAAAAAAATTCATTTCAACCTTCAACACCCAAAAAAAAACTAAAAAAAAACTCTCTCCCTTTCTCTCAAGGCCCTCTAGTCTAGCCTAGCCCCCGGTGTCGGACCACCATGCCAACTGCCGATTGCCGGCGACGGCGCCGCTGTCCACGGTGGCCGAAAAATAAAAAAATTTTATTTTTTGCTTTTTTAGCTTCCCGAGCCTAAATGTGTCATTTTTCTTTGGAAACGACGAACCTCGGCCACCCACGGCAGCGGGCTTTGAAAAATCAGGTTAGTTTTTTCCATCCTTCTTCGTATTTTCGTTTTTTATTAAAAAAAAAAACTAGGAGTAAAATCAAATGAGAAAAAATGAAAATGAAAATAAAAACAAAATAAAAATGCAACCTTTGGAAATTTCGATTCTTTATTTCAAATACTGTTTTTGCATTTTGATTTCTTTTCTTTTCTTTTTTTTGTGTGTAAAATAATACATTGGTTCTTCATGGCTTTTATAGCCAAAAAAGAAACAAAAAAGAAAATACAAAATTTTGCTATCGTTTTTTTGCTTGTTATATCTTGTTGTTGTCCTTTTTTGCAGGTGGAGGAGGCCAGTTATGTACAGAGGTCGACGTGGAGATTGGGGTTGCAGTGCAAAGTTGTTGGGGGCTAGGGTTTCTTTTTAGTTTTCTGAAAATTGGTTTAATTTTGGGCCATAGGATTGGGTTTGTAATTTTGGGTTAGAGTTTATTATTTTCTTGGGCTTGTTGGGATATTGTAATTGGACATTGTTGTAAATGGACTGTTTATTTATTTGGATTAAAGTACTAATCCGACATTTTTCTCTTTTCCTCGTTCTAACTCCAAATTTAGTCTATCCAGATCTATACGAGTAATATAACATCAATTTAATAAAATTTAAACTCAATTCAATTCAATTCACATCTTAGGCAAAATTACCATTTTGCCCTTAAAATTTTAATTAATGATGATTTCGTCTCTAGGCTCGAAAAATGAAATTTATGCAATTTAATCATTGTTCCAAGCCTAGCTGATTTTTACATGTAACATTTACAGCCCATGTATTTCATAAAATTTAGAATTTTTCCATGCATTTTACAACTTTTCAATTTAGTCACTAAATCATGTTTTCATCAAAATTCACTTTATAAAAGTTGTTTATCTATCAACAACCTTTCACATTTTACCAAAAATTTCAAATTTTTAGCATATTCATCCATGGAAAATTTTCATACTTTGATAACTTTATAAATTAACCCCCAAAATAGATAGATTAAATTATCCCCATCACGAAAATATAAAAATTACTAAAAACGAGACAAGAAAACATACCTAATTAAGCCAAGAAAGTTTCCTTTCTCTCTCCTAGGGTTTTCATAGAATTGTGGGGATGAAGATGATATAAAATGATGATATTTTCTTTTGTTTATTATTTATCATCTTTATTTTTTATCTTTCTAATTTTGTCCCTTTCTTTATTTTTAGTTTCTATGGATGAATCATCATCCTTAACTACTAAGCATTTTCAATTGGTCTATTTACCATATAAGGACCTCCACTTTAAAGTTCTATAGCTATTTAGTCCCTTAGCTATTAGAACTCAACTTTTTCACTTTGTGCAATTTGGTCCTTTATCAAATTAAACATAAAATCGGTAAAATCTCTTTATGAAATTTTTATACGACATTACTATCGTACTGTAGACCATAAAATAATTTTAAAATAAATTTTCTTTCTGGAATTAGATTTGTGGTCCCGAAACCACTGTTCCAATTTTTATCGAAAACGAGTTGTTACAGGAGGTGAAATTTTTATAAAAATGCAATGAAAAATCGTATCATGTATTTTAATTGATTACATTATTTCATCACGGTAGAATAACTATGTTAAATATTTTACAATTCGTATGGATGTTGTATTCCGCGTCAAACGTTGTTGTTGTTATTCCACAGTGGACTCACGCACACTCAATTGTGTGGTGCATCGACGCATCTAATCACCATACAATTGTTCCATCCCATCTGTTTTGCCCACCACGATTTGTTGTACGACACCCTGTACTGAAACCGAGCTTGCATGTCAGCAATGATGACCGATACAACAATGGTGGACATGTCCTTCACCATCAACATGATACAATTGCGGATTGTTTTCACATCTAGTTTGAGATGGTCTTGTGTCATACGTGCGAACATGCATGTATAGGGCTCTTCAAGTTTCCAAATGCACCATTGTTGAGTCCTCTGCCCCAATGCAGCTCAAATCTGCCATTGGTAACCCTCCCCAAACCTCCAACATTGTTCAACATATAATGTCGGTGTAGACTTGATGATTTTGTAGTCCACCAACATGATTATGTTGTACTGCTTGATGGAATGTAAGCAGTCCTACTTACTTTGGAATCGTTGCCCTACGAACAAATCTTTCGTTTCCAAAGATGGCATCAACCAATAAGTAGGTAGTATATCTTCGTACTCGAGGAACTCAAGTGCATGTGCCGTATCGGGGTCAACATTCAACATGTTTGCCCTATGGTCATTTCATGTAATAATCCCACAACTCGAGTACCCGACTGAAGGGGTTGTAGATTTTTTCCTTCCTCTATGCCTTTATTGTTGATATCATTCGGGACTTCATCTTGATTGAGGTTACTATATTCTTCATTATCATGGTGAGAATGAATATTACTATCGAACCCTTCTTCATCGTTTGCATCGGTGCCCTTCACCTTAGGATGTATATCTAAACGACAAGTCGGAATTATGTTATTATACGCTACTGACCCATACTGTGTATTTTCAGCCTTTGTTGATGGCCCTCCATAACATGATTATTCTGTCCATTTGACATTGAGATCAAAATCAAACCCGTGTTGTTGACTTAATGGAACGACATTTCAATGGGCTCAGGGTCGACTAACTCGACAAACAAGTGAACTAGTTTAGTGTTGTTGTCCCTATTCGAGCACTAAATTCCCACCATTGTGCCCAGGTCTTCTTCGTCTACAAGTTCCATATGTTTAAATTTCAACGGGTTGAAGGAAATTGGAAATTTATAGAATAGCCTAGACATTTTCCTCCCATAACGTCGAGTTATTGTGGAACCAATCATTTCTTTCATTTCTTGCACCCCTACATTCTTATCGAACCCCATTCCAACCTTTTAACAATATTCAAATGCACAACTAACTGCTCATTCTAGAATAACTCTGTCAAAATAAACGTAAACGATAATTTGGTTATTCATTTTTATATAATTTTTATGTTGCACACTCCAACTAAAAAAAAAGATTGCCTTTTTTTATTCCCTAAAATAACGTCAAAATATTATACTTGCATTTTAATTGTAAGGTAAAAATTGAATTAATTATTTGAACGGATTGAAATTGTTATTACTGGACACAATATTTAATCGGTGTATATTTAATCTTCTAAGGTAGCTAAAGGTTAAATTAGCAACGGTATTAAACAATACATTAGCCTTGCATAACTTGCAAGATTATTATGATTAAATTGTTTCAATATAGAGATATATTGTTACCTCACTTAATAAGTTACTTGCTTATTAAAATTTGATTAATCGATTGAATTGATATAGAGATATGGTCAAGAGATTATTGAGTTTTAGTAGGTAAGTATGTGCATTAGTTAGCAAGTTACCAAATTGCCGTGAAATTATTTGTAACAACATGAACACGATTTTAATAATTCTAAGTTAAAAAATAAAATTAATCTAACACATTTATGTCATATTGATTAAACCTTATTTTCTTAGAAACTATGCATTGAAATTTTTAATTTTATTTTTTTAGTTAATCATTTAGTTAATTTCTAGTTTTTATATTACCTCTTTTCAATCAAACATATTTTTCCTCACCAATTTGTTTAATTTTTACATTTCATAAATATTTTCTTACATATTCCCTGTAGGTCCGATAACTCAACATTTTTATCACTTTATTATTTGATATGATTGTGTACATTTGCACAATTTCGTCGTTCCAATGATCACATTTAAAAGGAGGTGGAGATGAAGCTTTGGAAAGGAAGAAACCTAAGAGAGAAAGAGAAGACCAGAGGAAAAAAAGAGAGGAGAGAATTATATAGAACTTTAGAGAAAAGAAAGAAAAAATGATATTAAAATAAAATTTTATACTTTTATAGGTAGGGTTTTTAATAGTATTTTTAAACATTTAAATATAATAAAATAATTTTAAATATGACTTTTAGATTTATTTTTAAATTTTAAAAAATTAAAATTATTGTTAAATGTTTTTATTTTTAAATATAAAATGTTAAATTATTTATTTTCAAATATAATTTTTTGACAAAATATTTATAAAGTTATTAAGAAAGAAAACATATTTTTATAAATAATATATCAATTATACTATTAAAATATTTATAATATATGTTACTAAATTATAATATTTACTTATAATATTAAAATTTTCTAGATATATTATTTTTATTATTTTTATGAATTATATTAATTAAATTAAATTTATATAAACATTTAATAATAATTGAATAATAAAAATACTATTATTAAATTGTATTTAATAATAATTATATTAAAATATGATTAAATTATTTATTATTTATATTAAATTATATTTAATAATAATCTTATTAAAATTTAATAATAATAAATATTCAAAAAAATTAACCCTCAAAATTTACAAATGATCTTAATTTGATCTTAATTCTAAAAAATTCAAAAAATATGAAAATACATAAATATTTCAAAAACATAATAAAATAAATAAATAAATAAAACCCACCCAAACGTGAGAAAGATCCGCAACAGGCCTTACAAAAATTTAGCAAGGCGTCACAGCAGAAAGACTTTACTCATAACAGTGCCACCTATGGAACCATCCTTCACAAGCTTGCATAGTCCAAGAAGTTTTAAGCCATTTACTCATTACTTCGTCAAATGACCTATGAAACTTGTAGATTTCATCAATGTATATTTAATCCATCAACCATAATGATGTTAAAAAGAGAGGGAGAGGGATTTTTTTAATTTTGATTTAATATTAATACAAATATTAATATAAGTTTTAAATTCATTATTATTTTTTAAAATATTTATTTTTATATATTTCTTTTAATTTTTTAGAAACAAGATCAAATTGATATTATTTGTAAATTTTAAGAGTTAAATTTATTATTATACCAATTTTTCAACTATCATGTCTCTCTCCTATTAGTGCAATTAACAGAAATGAACTAAAAAATACAATCTCAATTAGTTGGTTGATTAATTTAAAAAGATTTATAGTTAAGTGAAAAAATTCTATAATTAATTGATTAATTTAAAAAATTCATAATTGAATGAGTAAAAATAATAATATCCATAATTAGGTGAATTCCCCTTAATTTTATTACTTAAGTTGTAATGAAATCCCCACGCCAATAGTGGATATGATTTTTTTTACCAAAATATATATAACACTTGTGACAGAGTCTAAAACACTTCGCGAGTGGCATATCAATTAGTTGAAAAAAAAATGGTATATCTATTAATTACCCAATATAGTTGTGATACAAATTTCTAATTATTATATATACACGAATATTGAAATATTTTCACAAGCAAAATTATATTTTTGTTATTTTTATCAGTATTTATTTATTTTTAATTTAAGTACAAGATAAGAGATAACATTATAATGTGAATTTTTTTATTTCATTATTAATAATAAAATTATAAATTTTCTAACTAAAAGAATTAATAATTAATTTAATTTTCATCTTAACATATATTTTAGAAAAACTTCTTAATTATTAAAAAAAAAAAACGAATCTTTTAAATTTAATAGATGGGATTTTGAAAAAGTATTAAAGATAACCATTTAGTTCACATCATTTGATCTCTCCATAATGAATTTTTTTTTTTTTTTAATTTGTCAAACGTGAAAAACAACAGGAATATATACCTCTTTAAAAGTAAGATTTGACCCAAAGCGTGAAGGCAACCAACATGCTGAAAGCCCTGATTTGTACACAAAATTGTTGACATTTTGACAAATAGAATGGACTTTGGATCGGTAATGTGTTTACTTGTAGTTAATGTAAAAATAGCGGTAGCGGTGAGATTAGATATTATAGCGATATTGTAGTGTGAGACAAAAAGTAAGCTAAACGCATCGCACCCCACCGTCCATCCAAACCCACCCTCAATAGGGAAGAAAAGAAGGTTATGACGATAGTGGTTCACCATGGATTAGAGGTAGAGAGTCGTGGTGATTGGTGATCGGTTGAGATTGGTGGAAGAAGAAAATTCTAAATGTCTTGGTCTCTCTCGTTTCAGGTATTGTGAGGAAGTCCAACGACTCGGCTTGCTAATAGAGTTATTCTTTTTTTTCTTGCAATAGAGATGATATGGCATCCTAAATTAAGGGTGCGAAATTTTCGGACAATTAAGTAATCAATAAATTTAAGATCCCATCTGTGAAAGTGGTCTTTCAATAGATCACCATGGTGTTGACCAATGCCTAAAGTTCGCCCGATATGAAATCCACCTAATGGAAGCATGTGTATAGTGTTACAGGCCAATTTTGGCCTTTTAACAATTTAAGCCCATTTACAAATATATCTAACCCATACACATTACACTAACCTATCTTGACCCCCAAACCAAAATAACCAAAAACCCATTTACCAAACCCTTAGACCCATTTACAAACCAAACCCAAATGGCCCAAAACAAACCCCTAATCCACTAAACCACCCCAACCCGTTACAACCTAACCCAATACCGGTCAAGCCCAATTTCACCCCAAACCCTAATCCCACTTGCCTCTGCCCTAACCCCGTTCTGGCCACTTGCCTCTGACACCTACTGCTGCCACTGCCCATGGTCACATCCGCCGCCCTTCGCCTGCAAACAATAAATAGGAGAAGACAGCAAAAAGAAAAGGGGAAAAAAAAAAGAAAAAGAAAACAATTTGTACAATAGGCTATATAAGATGATTCAGAAACAATGTAAATGACCCTTTTTTTTTTCGAATACAAATTAGAGAGATTAATACTAAATGCATAAGCATCAAAATACCAAAATCAGACAAAGAAATCAATCTAAGCAAAAACAGCGAGATAGTAATACGAAATCAAAGGAACAATATCAAATAGAGATCCCAAACATTCAAACACCAAAAATCAGATCAAGACAAGTATAGAAAAATGGAGAAACAGATTCGAAATCGGGAGGTATTTTCTTGTATTTCTTTTTTTTTTCCTAACCATTAAATACCAGAGAATAAATATTCTTAAAATAAAACAAGGAGAAAAAATAAAATAATTTACCTTTTCCGGCCACCGTTCACGATGGCCGGAGGTGGCGAAGCCACGGTGGCTGTCGCAGTTCCGGTGACCGGATTCTGGGCTTATCCGGGAAAAGGAGAAAGCCCCCCACCCTTTTTTTTCTGAAGCAGCTGACTGAAATGAAACAAACAAAAAATTTTGACTTATATAGAGGGTCAAAACGCACCGTTTTGGACCCCCGAGTATTTAACGTAACACGACGTCATTTGGGCCTCGGGTCGGATCGATCCGACCCGAACCGAGAGGATCCGCGTGTTTTCTACTACGGAAGGGTTAATTGCGTTCCAAACCCTTCCGCTTTTCAGTGATTTTTCAATTAAATTTTACATGTCTTTTAAATTTGGCATTGGAATTTTATTTCGTTTTCATCTGAGTCCGTATCGCTGCTGTGCGTTTTGGGAAAAGGGGTTATTTCCCGTTTCAGTCCCTCCATTTTTCACACGTGTTCAAATAGACCCCTTTTTGTCTTTCTTTGTTTTAAATTCGACCCAAAGGTTTTGTTCCGTTTTCAGTTTAATCCTGTTTTTATTACGTAGGTATTTTACGTTATTATTATTATTATTATTACCTTACTTTATTATTATATTTTGATTATTATTATTTCATTAACATGTTATCATACTATTACTATATTATTAATTATTATTATTCTTAATATTATTCATATATTGTTATTACTATTATCATATTATGATTATTATTATACTAATATTATCTTAACTTTTATATTATTATTACCTTATCACTATTACTATTATCTTACTATTATACTTTGTTATGAATGTTAATATTAGTTTTTTATTATCAATATTGTTTTATTTACCATGTGTCATTATTCTTAAATATATATATATATATACATATTTTTATATATATAATCATTAACGTATGTTCCATTATTAATATTTTGTATTTTTCAACTATTTTCATTATTATGTTCTACTTTATTACTATCATTGTCATTATTACTTATATGTTATCATCATATTTTATTTAATATTGTTTTTATTATTATGTGTTGACTGCCCTCTTATTATATATATATACATTATTGTCATATTTTACTATTTTAATATTATCTTAACTATTATACTATATTATTACCTTTTAATATTATTCCATTACTATATTATTACTATATCCTAATACTACTAGGTTTAATATATTTTTTTAGTTTTGACCACCTTTTTCTACATACGTATATATTATTATCGTATTTTACTTAATGTCATTTTAATATTATCTTAAATATTATATCACTACCTTTTTAACATTATTTCATTATTATATTATTATTTTACTAGCAAATTTTCACATACCTATCATGATTTCTAATATATCCCTATTATACTATTAATACATCATTTCCATTATTATATTTTATTTCCATCATATTCTCGTACATATTATGATTTCATTATTATTAATATATATTATTATTATTCCTATTATGTTACTAACACATCATTTTCACTATTTTTGTTAATATTATTATTATTATTACTATCATTTGTTTTAAATACTTTTATCGCGAATTATGCATTGTTTTACCCCACGCCAAATTGATCTTTTTATAAAGGCAATGTTTCGGTATTTAGAAATTCGAGAAACCGTGCCCTAACGTATTGGGTTTCGATTTTCTCGTCTAAATCTAAATAACCGAATATCCTTATCAAAGCATAAAGTTTAAATAAAAAACCTATATATTATTACTGCTTCGCATACTATTGTTGCTCTTGTTTATATTTCACTGCTACATTCCGTTCTGTTATGCATGCTCCTATTGTCATTCATCACGTGTTTTATAAATTACCTTTTACCCGATGCAAAAACGATTTTTTTTATAAAGGCAATATTTTGTATTTAGACATGCGAAAATCGTGCCCTAACGTATTGGGTTGCGGTTTTTCGTTTAAATCTAAATAATCGAATATTCTTTCAAAACAAATGTATAATTTTTTCAATATAAAAACTTATTCTCGAGAATTCAAGATGTCGCGTCCTAACGCATTGGATGTGATATTTTGTTATCTCGAGATGAGATTTTCTAAACCAAAGCAATATTCGGTACTTAGGAATTCGAGAAATTGTGCCCTAACGTATTGGATGTGACGTTTACCTTAAGGCGAGCCGGCCTTTTGATACTCATTTTTCAACCCATCCAGATGTTTCCAAAGCAAATAAGGATCGTATTTTAAATTCTTTCAAATTTTCGAATCATCGACTCTAAAGACATTAATTAATCAACAAGGTACCAATTTTGGGCGTATCGAGGGTGCTAATCCTTCCTTGTGCGTAACTCACCCCCGAACCCATTTTTCTAATATTCGCAGACCCAAAATCGTTGTTTTAATAAATCAAATCGTTTTAAAAACAACCCCTTTTGAGGTGACCAATCACACCTAAACAAAGATTGGTGGCGACTCCAATTCTTGTATACATTTTTAAGTCGACGTCCGTTTTCGTTTTTTCAAAAATTGTCCCGACATATAGTATGTAGTTCGCTCATTTTAAATACATGTATGGGATACATGGAGGTGACATAACAAAAATAAATCGTTACAAATTATCTATCCTCAAATTATTATTATTTTTATCATTTTTGTTTTAATCCCCATCTCCTTTATGTTAAAAAAAAATGTTAAACATGCTAATTATAAATGTAAAGTTTATATGTCAAAAAAACCCTTAAGAAAATAAAAAAAATCAATTAGGCTCCTGCACTAAATTTGTACCAAATTGAGTCCCTATCGTTAGCTAAAATAATCAATTAAATCCCCTTCGTTAATAGAATTCACAGTTGACCATTAAAATAAATTGATGGACCAATCAAATAGTGCCACATGGTAGCTTCAGGTTTAATATAATATAATTTATAAAAAAAGGATTAAAAACATAAAAAATTATTAAATATTAAAAATATTTTTTAAAATAATAAAATTGATATAGACTAGGCCTGATCATATGTCTAGCTGAGATGGGTTCGGGTCGGGCCACACAAAATTTTAGGCCCATTTTTTTGGCCTTGGCTTGGCTTGAAAAAGGGCCTAAAGTTTTGCCCAAGACTGACCTAGAAAAAAATGCTAAACTCGAGCTTGGTCGCCAGTATTAAATTTTTTATATTATTTTTTTATATAAAACAGATTTAAAAAATATAATACATCAAATATAATAAAAATATTAAAATAAATGTTTCCCAACAAATTGAAAATACATAAAAAAAGTCTTTATACTTAAATAACACTAAAATAGTTGCAACTTAACAAACAAATGCTTCTAAAATAGTTTTTATATCTCCTTTTTTAGGCCTGTATTTTTGCCCCAACCCTCCCACTTTTCAAGCGGAACTTCACAACTTATGATTAGGTCTAATATAGACTTACAAAATTATAAAAAAAAATTATAATAATTTTCAAGTTTTTATGATTTTTCTTTTCATAATTTTAATATTTTTCAATATTTTTATAATATCTTTATGATTTTCCAAAGTTTTTAAGATTTTTTTATGCGCTTGTATAAAATTTTCAATATGTTTTAATAATTTTATAATTTATTATATTATTAGATTTTTTATAATTATTTTTTATAAATTTATAAAAATAATATAATTTATAAAAAATAATATTTAAAATATTTAATAATTTTTGTAAATATTTCTAATTTTTCATAATTTATTTGATTTTTTTATGATTTTTAATCATCTTTTATGAAAAATATTAGATTAAACTAGAAGCTACGATGTGTCACTATTTGATTGGTTTGCCAATTTATGTTAATAGTCAACTTGCTCAAATACGAATTCCGTCAATGAAGGGACTTAATTAATTATTTTAATTAATGATAGGAGCTCCATTGGGTACAAATTTAATATAGGGGCTTAATTGATTTTTTTGTATTTTCTTAAGGACTTTTTTTGATATATCAACCTAACTGTAATAAAAGAGTGTTTTTAGATATGCTCACCAAACTTGAACCTTGAGATAGTGAGGACACTTGGTTAAAGGAAGAGATTGGGCCTATCAGAGGAAACGATGGGAGAAGGCCTATAAATTAGGCCCAGATTTGACCCCAAATTAACTGCTATTGCCCCAACATAGACCTCATCTCGTTAAAGGCAACCAAGTTGGGATTTTGAGGGTCCAACGATGACAAGCTGAAACTCGTCAGAGGGGGAGAAAAGGGGAAAAAGATGATTCACCGAAAATGGAGTTTGCTGACAGGACCAGTCTACATCCTTGGCGGAATCGTTGGAGCCACTGTTGTTGCCCACCTAATCTTCCTTGACGTAATTTCTTTTACCCTTTTCCTTCTATTTCTAAACCCTAGTTTCTCATGTGATTTGTTGATTTGGTATTATGTTTCTCTCTTTTTCTTTATTTCAATAAATATCAGTCATTAGGAACTTGATTAGATTGCTTAACATAAAATTTCAAAATTGATTCTGGATTTATAACTTCTGAATATGCCATTACAATTAGGAAGATCATTAAGTGTACTTGATTTTTTATTTAAAGTGTTCTTCAAATATTTCAATAAATATTGTTGGGTGTTCAAAATTTGAAGTTCGAGGTTTCTTTTGTGTTTGAACTTTTTATGATAATTGAATTGAAGGATGAATAAAAATGAAGAGGGTTGGAGAAAGAAATAGGCATTATAAAATGATTAAAAAAAAAAAAAACCACATTGTTTATATGCAATTGAGGACAATGCGTTCCATTTCCTCATTGTTTGTCTAGGTATTTTCCTGCGGATTATATACAAAACATTATAACGTGTCTGCAAAGGGGTGGTGCACTGTCTTGACATCTTTTCTTTTTTAAAAACATGTTGAATACTTGCAGGATCCATATCTTAAACCCAAGAAGACTATCGACAGAGTAGAAAGAAGTTGACAGTTGCTTTGTTGGTTTTGGCAAATGCATAGGTTTGTTGAATAATACCAAATCTGGTTGTTGTATAATATAATTTACTTAGCTTAGTAAAAGCTTGAATGAATGCAAAGGAACAATTTGATTTAGTTACAAGACAGGAAATTGAATGTCTCCTATAAATGCTGGGGATTTGTTTGGTCCTCCTGAAATTAAGGCAAGGAAACTACTAAGATTTTCAATTTTCAATATGGCAGACAAAGAAACACAAATACCATTCAGTAAACGAAATGGTAGAATGAAGGGAGATTTACATAACATATACAAATGCTGCTTACAGACATCAATACTTTTGGAACCCTGTAATTCTTAGGAATTCATCATACAGCTGCTCTTCGAACTTTCATGCCGAAACCATGCTTCACTTTCAAGACACTGTTCAAAATCATATGAACAAAGCTCAGGAGATGAAGCAAAAATTAGAAAGAAGAGAAAGAAAAGAGAGAATGAGGTCATACGTTGGGGCAAGTTTGCCAAGCTTACATAGCTCTTCTCCAGTATCCTCATCCAACACCCTGCCTGATATCTCAATGATGTAATATCTATCTCTATCAGTTGGAAGCCCTCTATTAGCAAGCAATTCCAAGTCTTTTTGATGGAGCTCTCTCCCATTTACAAACACACCGCTACTCCCACCAGCACAATTTTCCGGCATCGGATAGTTAAATTCTTCTATATGCGGCTGCAACAGAAATGAAATTTAGTTGAGAAAAATAGTAGGCCGGCCAAACAACAACAAGATGCTTATCTGTTTAATCTTACAGGAATTATGCCAAGACAAGGTCCGCCCAGAACACCCCAGAATCCAGCTCGGAAATCATACCTGATTAACCATGTACACATTCATCATGATAGACATAACAAGAAGAACTAGCAAAAGTAATAAAACAGCAGATCAGAAAGAAAAACCAATGCATGCTTACCAGTACTGGCCGGATTGAATTCGTCCAGCCATTTTTTCAGCTTTTTTAACCACACGTTCAGGTAGAGGATGCCCATTAACTGAAACGTTTCTTTTCCCATGTTCCTCTATTTGATTATATTTTGAGGAATTCTTGAAATTATTCTTGATAATATTTGCAAAAAAAGATTCACCTCCTCTTGTCATTTTCGGTTGATCATCTTCTTCGATTCTATCCCTTGAATCTTGAGAAGCCCCGGTATTAGAGTACTCATTGAAGGCCACCTCCACCTCAGTAGGTAATGATGCTTCTTTAAAAGAACTTTGTCGTGTGGTACCATTGTTTGACACAACGATCTCCTGATCAGAGTGATTACTATGATTTCCCTTCCCAAATCGGTTGACTGCACTATTGTTAGTAGAGTAATCAAAGTGCTCTTGAAGAGGTGAGCCTGAAGGTGGGGGAGCCAAAATGGATTTGATCGGTTGATCAATAGACTTCACCTCCTCTCTGTTTGGACTGTTTTCACCCTGAGAGATGCTGGGAGATGAAGAACAAATGCTTTGCATATCCTGAGCTGTGACTGAGTTCAAAGCCTTACCCATCGACAATGCATTAGGTTCTCTATCCATTGACTGAAACTCATAACCAGAATGATCATAGTCATCAGACGAAAAGTTAGGAGATATTTGGTTCGCATGGCCATGGAAATGTGAGGAGCAATCCTTTGCAACTTCATTAGAGATATCATCAACCTCCACAGAAATTTCCATCGCTTTTGCATGATCACGAAGAACAAGTCTCTTGTTAGTGATGAGAAAGTTTATCACGGTAGAACAGGCTCCACACCGCACTTGCTGTTCATTTTTTACCATGAGTTGAAGTTTCCTGGGCATTTGTAGTAGTTCAAAGCAATTATAGCATGTTATAAATGGAGCACCACCAGCCAAAGGACATAAACGGCGTCCACCACCGGCCAACGCCATCCTCTGTGGACAGCTCTGAACACAACCACCTGTTTCTGAGTTAATGTCTCTTGGCAATCTAGCATGTGCTTGCATACCATGTACATTCAATGGAGGCATTGCAGTCCTAGAACCCAAAGTCCCAGGGTTCTCAATATGGTACATTGGATTACTAGGCATATCACGGAATCTTCTATTGCCAAATGCAGAGGTCGGAACAGGAGCTGGAACTCGCTGATTTTTCTCGTAACAGTGAAAACAAGAACAAGAAGCATGATGTGACACTGAACTTTGCGGGTATGGCATGAATGGGTGATGATCACTTCCATTGTACTGTCTAGGAAAGTATGGATGTGGCGGCAGCTGTTGGTATTCCCCTGGCAACTGATGCGAGGTTCTTCCAAGCACTCGGGGTCCAAAATATGCAGGAACATGATTTGGATCAAGCATTGGAGGATGCAGTCCATGCGGAGTCATTGCATTCGCAACAGGACAAGCATACGATTCTGGAAATTGAGCAAAGTAAGAAGGCCCTGCCCTAGAACCATCTTTATCAGGTCCATAGAAAGGTAATGAAGGGTTTTGTGATGCGGAAGAACCATTTGGAAACCAGGAACCAACACCACCAAATGACACTGGAGGAGCAACCCTCCCATCAAGTGGAACCTTATCTTTTGGTTTATCTACCAAATTACAGGACCTACTAAGTTGCTCCTTTATCTCATTTAGCTTCCTCAGAAGCATAGCTCGATCTTCTTCGAGGAGAATTCTACCAGAACCATCCTGGTCAGTTTGAGCCTGCAACCCATAAGAAGCATCTAACTGGCGGTTTGATGGGCCTTCATCCGGATGGTCTTCGGTAACATCTCTTGGAATTCTCGGAAAACCCTCCATCTCTTCTTGCTTCCCAGCTTCCCACTCAGGAACGTCTCCGAGTATTTGTGATCCACCAGTATGCCCAAATTTGGAATCGAAAATCTCGTTTTCTGTTCCAGTTAAATTTACCACCTCATCCTTATTTGTACTAATATCATTACCTTTGTCAACACAGCATTTATCAGCAGCAAGTTTAGGTTCATTCCTAGTTGGATCACACCTGAAAGAGCCAGCGGTTGATTTACCACCCGCATCACATGAGTCTACTATATCCTTCTCCGAAAAAATACGGAACTTGGTAGGAACTCGGCCGAGCCTGTCTTCTTCCAACTTCTCAGAGGAAGTTTCTGGTTCACAATTCTCAGTTTTTGCTGTTTATCAAACAACATTCCACTATCAGTTTCATGCAAGAAATTATGCTCATTTGATTGCAAAAGGACCGAACTAAAACAGGAAACTGGAATCCAAAGCCTTAAATGATTTCAAACTACTCTAATAAGCAAAATTTCAAGTTAACACAGATACATGACAGGGTGAAGGTAGAGACAAATTTCTGTCTCTTGGGTTCAACAATTTTCTCATCAACCAAACAAAAAAGTAGGAAAATGAAGAAAAAAATAAAGAGAGAAAAGTACCTCGAAGAACAGCACCGCAGCCACCACACTTGTAAACAGAATAATCTGCAAGTTCTGGAAGAAGGTTTTCACACTTTGGACACAGAACCAACCTTACTTTGGTTGACTCGGTCATTTTTTTTTAAGTCATTTAGAGCCCCAGCACGCCAAAATTATAGAAAACGACATCACACCAGAAGCAATTTACTTCCTTAAACCATTTCTTTGCTAAAATATCCCCCCACGACTCTTGGCAACAGCCATCAGCATCAACAAACTCGCTTACTCATATATTTATATGAAGCCAACTTTGGGAACCCAGAAATGGAGAGCTAAGGAGGAAAAAAAGGAAAAGGAAGCTGAATTGACGGTTCTAATAACTTTCTTTTTAAAAGCCAAGTTGCTGGGTTGCTGTTCTTGGTTTTCTCAGAGACCAGACATATAAACAAAAGAAACCCAGATTACATGATAGCTTCCCAAAGTTGTATGAAAAATAAAGAATATTCATACTTTTAAAGAAAATGTTGATTAAACGATTATCTTTTAACGATGTTGTTAATGTGGAGGTTACGTGTTAAAGGATTTGGAGCTTTAAATTTTTTTGACATTGTACAGCTTAAGAGTTTCACACATTCAAGTTTTGAATTTTTTATTAATTAAATAAATTACAGTAAATTTAATTACAATATTTGATATCTTTTTTTTTGCCATTGTACGGCTTCTTGACTTTTTTTTTTTTAAAGCTCGACTCCGTTGCATTATATGTATTATAACTTTTTATATCATTTATTTTTATGTTTCGAAATGTTAGAATAATGGTAATTTAAATTGAATTAAAAATTGATTAGAATATTAATTTTAAAAAAATCAAATTGATTGACTCGTGAATAAGTACGAAATTTATTAAAAATGATTTTAGTTATTTTTTATTTTTTAATCTTTTATTTAATCAAATCATATGGACCAATCAAATTAATTTGATAATTACTTAATCGGCTTAATTATCAATTCGGTTTTGAGTTTGTTTGATACAAACAAAAAGTGAGATGAAAGATTTTCTATCTTAATGCATAAAAATCAACAATTCCAAATAGAAATGATGATAAGAATGTGTATTTTAATTTAAAATTATGTATTTTTTAAACATTTTATTTTCTTATCTTATTTTAATTTAAAAAATTACAATTTTTATTTAGTTTCCCATTTTTTCTATAAAATACAACTATAAGAAGAGAATTATATTTTCCATTTTTAATTTTTATCTTTCTAAATTTATTTTATTTCATTTGGCTCTACTAAGCAAAAGACTAAGATAAAAAATTATGGCATTAAGGTTGTACAATTAATGCAACCAAAGAGAGAAGAAGAGGAAAAGCAGTGATTTGTCGGTTGTGAGGAGTGAAGGAAACTGCGAAAATCTATTCATCTCATTGTTGTTTGCCCTTTAACATATGCTTATGACAAATATTATACAGAATTATATTTACTTGATAGTGTTATTAGCCCTTTTATATAGAATTTTTAATAAAATACTTGAAAATGATAAATGGACAATATTCAATAAAATGTTGAGTAGGTAAGCCATTATTTTATCAAATTTGTTGTATTTATTTTAATATTTGAAAATTTAATAATAACTGCAAATAACAAATCATTAATCTGATGAATAATTCAATTATTTAATATAGCAGAAGTCAGTCAGCTAAACCAGGGGATGTGGTCCAATGCTGTCAATGTTGCACATTTCTCATTGCATGCTCTTGCTTAAACGTAATAATGGAAAATTTTGGGACAAGTTTCTTTTATTTTCCCATTACTTTTACAAGGGACAGGGAAGAGGTTGTCGTCCTTTCGTCTTGTTTTTCTTTTGGGAAATAAATGAAACATTGGTGGGAAAGGGCAGTCGGCATGGAAGGGTTTCACTTTTTAACTATGGATGATGATAGTGATTAATGGCGTGTGTTTTGAGAAGTGAGTGCAAGAGGTCGAGTTTTAATGGCAGCAATTAGATGGACGGTGGGGCTTTTAACGTCAAGTTTGGTTTACGTGTAAGTACTAAATCATTAATGAAGGATGATACTACCAATAATATAATTAATAAAGAGGTTGAAACTAGGCCTAACAATTAATATCCACCACCCAGCATCACTATTCAATAATCACAAATTTAGTACAAAGTCACTTATGTTCTTTCATCCAAATTAATTTTTCTACAGTTGTAGATCAAAATTCGTAATTATTCCACATAAAATGTTTTATGGAGGTTAACTTATTAAATAGGGTTCATTTGACCCGCTTAAACTAGTTCAATATATGAAATTCATGGAAAATCTTATCTACTTGAAACTTTAGTGGGCCCAATGAAATACTCTAGTAAAATTAGAGTTAGCAAGGTAATTTATGTAAATCCTAAGGGATAAAGATATATAGAGTTTAAATACCTTAGGACTCTCATCTTGTAAATCGACACAAATTTCAACCGTTGATGTAATTCGATCTGTACTGTTGTTTTGGGGGGAGCTCAACTATAAATAGAAGCCTTTCCTTCATTTGTAATCGCTCAATTGTAATCATTCATAGTAATTTAATACTGTTGAGCATTTACTCAAACACTTTATTTTTCTGTGGCTTTTCTGTTCATTCGTTGCTCTTTTGTTTTGAGTTTGCTTCCATACTGCTTTAGTGCCTTAAAGAATTTCAGTAAGAATTCTCATTTCTCGAGTGTTAGGCTAACTAGGCCAGATTTGAATCCAAGAAATCGCTTAAGACCATGCAGTTTGCCAGACTGAAGTTCTAGGCCCGTGACAATTGGTATTCGAGCCAGTGTTCGAAGGCATTGATTGAGATTTCAAAAGGAGTAGAAGAACAAGATGAGTTGATAGAGACTCATGGGAGGAGCAAGAAAGCTAGTAACTCGAGAGATATGCTGTCAAATTTGGTAGATAAGTTGCCAAAATTGAAGGCTCCATAAGGGATATGAGAGCAACCTTTGAGATAGTCGATGGACACACTGATGAGTTAGGTTAGATGAAAGTGCAACTCAATGACTATATGGCAGAGGCTCTTAGTTCCAATCAAGATATGATGAGAAAGACCGTCAATGTCGCCATGGATGACCAAACTGAGAGGATGACAAAGAGGAATGACTTTTTCAAAGCTTCAATTATGACTTTGAATGACGAAGCTAAGGTCATGATGGCAAAATTTGAAGAGTTCGAGGGACAACTTATTGTGTGCAAAGCTGTTGTGGGTAAAGGGATGCTAGCCTCAATCTCTATGCAACGCAAAATAGATGTTCTCAAACCAAATGAGTTTAAGGGGATGAGGTCTATGGGGGATGTAGATAGTTTTCTCTAGGGCATGGAATAATACTTCTATGCAAAGGGCATCGAGGATAATGTCACTAAGGTAAATATTATTTCTGTCTATTTTACTGATGCCACTCTTTATTGGTGGCGTCGTAGGTTCACTAATGAGAAACTAGGTGAGATCACAATTGGAACTTGGGAGGAGTTTTGAAAGGAGTTTAAAAAGTAATTTTACCTGCAGTATGTCGAGAATGAGGCTCAAGCTAAGTTGCAGTGATTTATGCAACAAGGCACTATGTTGGAGTATGGTAAAGATTTTAGTGAGTTGACGCGTTAAATCTCTGACCCGAGTGAGAAAAAAACATTTTATTGGTTTAAGGATGGGTTAAAACCTTGGACGAAGTAAGAGTTGCGTCGACAAGGTATCACTGAGTTTATTGTAGCCATGGTCGAAGCGAAATCTTTTGTCGAGCTTGGTCCGAGGAAAGGCATGTTCAAGACTTCCAAGCCCAAAGAGACGAGTAATGGTAGGGGAGACTATAAGGGAAAATAGGACAAAAATGGAAATGGGAGGAATGGGAAACCACTTGATGGGAAATGGAAACCCAACAACAAACTGGAGGGGCTGGTGAAATGCTTTCTTTGTGATAGTCCGTATATGGTGAGGGATTATCTAAAAATGTTTGTGTTTTATGCCATCAAAGGGGGTGATGAGCTAGACAAAGCAACAATAAGACTAGGTTCGTTTGTGTTTTGTCAAAGCCAAGAAGGCCAAAGAGAACAAGAAGAAGCCAGTAAAGTGCTTCTTATATTGTGGTTCGCATAGGATGTGAGATTGTCTAGAGCGATCTAAGTTGTCCCCAGTCATGACAGATGTAGCAGAGCCAAAGAATGAGGTATTAAAGCTTGGGTCGATGATACTCAATTCTGCAAAAGCAAAGAAGAATCGCAAACAGAAAGGGTTAATGTATGTGGATATCAACATTTCAAGTTAAAAGAGAAGTGCTCGTATCAATACAACGATATCTGGTCTATTGATATTGAGGAAAGCCATGGGTAAACTTAGTTTTTAAGTTAGCAAATTGACCAAGAAAATCAAGACTGTAAATTCCAAAGAGGTCATAATTGTGGGAGTAGCACAAGGAGTTGAGCTATAAATAAGTCAATGGAAAGAAAAGGAAAACTTTGAGGCAATTCACTTAGATGATTATGACTTCGTACTTAGCTTGAATTTCCTTGATAAGGTTAATTGTTGATTCATTTGTCTGACTGCATTTGTATATTAGATGCTAAACAACAATAAGGCATTGTATTAGTGAGTCGAAACATAAGAGGTAGAACCAATGTGTTTCGGCTATACAACTAGCCAAGGATGTCCCCTGTGATGGGAATATGGACTTGGTAGATCAGAGTGATACAAAAACCCCCTCAAAATGCTTGAGGTGTAGAAAAATGATATGAAGTCTGTGAAGTTATAAGAGGGACTACCACCTATGAGAGAGGTAGGTAGTGCATCAAATTTTATGGAAGAAGTAGTAATACAAACTGGATAGTCAGACTGAGTAAATGCTACGAACGAGAAACATCTCAATCACTTTCCTAGTGTTTTGCATTTTAACTTACCATTGGTTTGGCAAAGACATAGGGGCCCTTTCAAAGTTCTAAAATGGGTAAGTCGAGAGGCTTACAAACTAGAGTTAGTAGCAATACTCAAGGTTAGACCAAGTGTTCAATGTGAGTATGTCGACACCAATTTGTGAGAATCAAAAGGATTCCGATCGAGGCAAGTTACAATGGGGGCAAGTAAAAGCGATGACCTCTAACTATCGAGATATAAAAAAGAGAAATGTAATTCGTGTTAAACAACAACGAAGACATAAATCTGGGCAAATGTTTCGAGGAATAAAACTACACAACAGATAGACTAGTTGGGAATTATTTGAGGCATCAAAACCATTTCAACACGAGTCAAACCAGTGTTATTTCAAGGACACAAGATGATGGTGTCTTGAGAATGGGAGGAAGATAATGGCATGGATCGTGGATCAAAGCTCGTGACTATTACGTACAGAACGTCCCACGGAGGTCAACTTATTAAATGACACTTATTTGACCCACTTGAACTGGCTCAACTCATGGAACCCATGGAGAAGCCCTTCTATTTGAAGCCTTAGTGGCCTAGTATAACTAGAGTTACCAGGGTAAAATACGTATGTAATAGCCCATTTTTTAGTGCAGTTGAAACGAAAATTTCGGAACCTTATTTTCGATGATCAAACCTGTAAATATTATTATTTAATATTTACGAGGTTACTATAAAGTTTAATTAAATTTTGGTCCATTAATTTTGTCAATTAGATAGTTAATTAAGATACATGGATTAAATTGTAAAAGTGAAAAAAAGTTAATCACTATGAATTTTTAATTAATCGAATGACCAATTGAGCAATTGAACCTTTCCAAATGTGACAAACGGTGGTGGATGAGCTAGAATCCACTAAATTTTGGTTAATCATGCTTATGTTTTATTAATTAAAATTTAATTAAATTAATTTTGATTAATTAATTAATAACCAAGTATAAAAGACAAATTAAATGAAACAAAAGTCATTTTCTTTTCTTCTCTTCATCTTTCTCCACCAAAATCACCATGGATGATAAGCTTTCAATGGTTTGAACATTCGATCCTCAAATTTCTATGGTAATTTCAAGTCCCTTTCTTATAATTTTTGTGTTTTTGAGGCCCTGAAAGCTTGATTTAGCTAACTCGTATACCAATTGTAAAATTGTTAAAGTTTTCAAAAGTTTCTATTAATGAATGCTTGATGAAATTGGTACTAAATTGTTATATTTTAAGCTTAGAAGTGAAAAATGACTAGTTTGTAGTATAATTGTTGGTTTTTGAATATAGGGACTAAAGTGTGTAAATTTAGAAATTGATGTTAAATTTATATAAATAAATATAATAGAGGGTTGTAGAAGGATGAAATTGAGATCAGTTTCGAAATTAAAGCTCAAATTTGAAAGTTATGACAATTTCAATTTTAAGGAATAAATTGAATAAAATTCAAAACTTTTAGGGCATTCGAAAGATGAAATTGAATTGACATATGCACATAATAAGATAATATAAGATATTTGGAATTAATAAATTGAAATGAATTGTTGTATAAATTGAGAATTAAACTAAACCGAGAATAATTGGGGAAAAGACAAAATTGTCGATTAGTTCTGGCGATTTAACTTGTTTCTTGATTTAATTAGATAAGTTTATATGGTGTAATTATATGTAATTGTAATGTATATATGTTTGAATTATGATTTGTTTTTTGTGTAAGTGTATCTTGAATTGTTTATGATTTGGTATAAATAGATGAGATATTGACTAAATTGTAAAGAAATGGTTATATATGTTAAATATGTCCAAGTGAACGTATTAAAGGATAAGATGTAATTGGCATGTCATTAGAGCGTGTCGGTACAAGATATATGTGATGGTATGGATTTGTTATTGATTATACCAGAATCCAGCTTTTATTGCAGATTACCGAGTTATATGTCTCTATAGAGACCCTGGTGTGGTGAAGGGATGTATTATCTGATTATATGTGGCCTACGAGCTTTGCACTTTGGTGCCCCTGGTGTGGTGTAGTTACCTATGTATTCGAATTTGTTTATTATATTTCATTGAGCTAATTGATTAATGAAAAAGAGAAATGACAGTGGAATATTACGAGTTTAATGTTCAAATGGTTATATGATGATTAGATAATGCAAATGGTATTGAATTGTGAATTCTATGTGTATGGTACTAATTTGAATAGCATATTAAATGTTGAATTGTTATTTGATTTGATTATTTGATGAACTCACCTTATTGTTGTGGACTGTTATGTTAAGTAAATTGTGTCAAGTTAAGTAGTTTGATATGTTTAATTATAAATCGAGGTAAGTTTATCGTCTCAACACCTATGAGCTTACTAAGCATTCAAAATGCTTACCTATTTGTTTTCCCTATTTTGTAGATTGTCGATTGGTGGATCGCATCGATCAGATCACATTGAAGCTCACAATATCTTACATCCTGCTATCGACTTAATAAACTTTTGCTCGTTTTAATCTCGGTTATGTGGCATGTACATAGATGTTATTTATATGAGTTTTCTTGAAAATGATAGATGGATTTGAATCTTGGTTAATGGTTGAATTTGAGAAAGTTGATGCTCATATTTATATGTGTGTATGTTTGGTAATATGTTAAACTATAAATGTGGTACATGAATGACAAATTGATTGATGAATTGATATGGTATATGAGGGTATGGTATAGCTTAAAAGCATGGTAAAATAAGTTGAATTTGGTTAGGTTGGATTGATAAGTTGATGTTAAATTGTGGAATGGTTGCATTGGATAATTTTTGCAAATGGTTAAGTACATGAATTAGAATGGTTTTGTTTAGTTTCTATGTAGGTATAAGTGTGCATTTAAACACCATTTGAGTGTGTTGATATCTTGACATGAAAGAAGAGATTTTTGGCTCATAAGTATCAATACCTTAGAAAGAGGGATCGATACATTAGTGATTTTCTTAAAATTTCAAACATCAAACCTAAAATGGTATTGATACAGAGGTAAGTTATCGACACTTTGCCAAAAGGACTGCTACTTTATGCTTGGTATCAGTACCTTCATTTTTTTATTCAATTTTTTTAAAACACCAAAGCTCAAAATGGTATCAGTACCTATATGCGGTATCGATACCTGTTTTAGAAACTTTAAAAACATTACAATTTGATCCTATTTCATGCTCGAGTCTACAAAAGAGCTTTCATAAGCTCGATTAAGGCTCGCATTTAATTGTGTGTCATAATATCTAGGTGTTTATGACACGATTGAATATTTGAATGATTTATTTATAATGTATTTGGTCTAAAATTTTAAAATGTTTAAAAAAATCATTATTTGATCTCGGGTTGACTTTAAAGCATTCGTTTGCTTGTATAAGAATTGGGAAAAAATGTCCAAGATATTCAATATTGAATTTTTGTTGATTGCATGATGATGATTTTACTGTGAATTTTTCATTAGTTGCTTTGGAAACGACTGTAGCATCCCGTAATTTGGACCCAACGATTGGGTCAAGTGAGGGGTGTTACAATGTAAATCCTAAGAGATAAAGATGTGTAGAGTTTAAATCCATTAGGACTTTCATCTTGTATATAGATAGAAATCTCAATCATTGTTGTAATTCGATTTGTACCATTGGTTTTGGGGTAACTCAACTATAAATAGAGGTCTTCCCCTTTATTTGTAATCACTCAGTTGTAATCCTTCATAGTAATTTAATACTATTGAGAGCATTTACTCAAACACTTGGTATGCACCATTTTTCTGTGGCTTTTTTGTTCATTCGTCGCTCTTTTTTTTTAGTTTGCTTCTACTCTACTTCGGTGCCTTAGAGAAATTCAACAAGAATTCTCATTTCTCGTGTGTTAGGCCGACTTAGATGGATTTGAACCTAAGAAATCGCCTAAGGTTGCCCGGTTTGCCAAACTATAGTTCTAGGTCGGTGACATATATATTTATTTATATTATTATTAGTCATTAATTCAATTGATGTCACAAGTTGTACAAAAAAGTTAGATATCATAAGTTAACTCGGGATTAGGAAAAGAATTAAAATAATATTACAAATATATTTCTTTTTCTCTTTTTATTTTTTATAAAACCAATAAAATTAATTTGAATTCAAAATAAACCTAGAAATCACATATAAAAGGAATTAAACCTAAAACACAAAGGTACCAAAAACTTCAAATTTTTCATTTTAACGAAAACCTTATTAATTTTGTACACATTATATATATAATTCTTACATATATTTGTCACCTACGTCATGATTTGTCAAACTAAGTTAAACTTTGTGAATTGAAGACACTGGCTAAATTAAGTAAATTAGAAAATAAAAAAGAAACTCATCTTAAAATTAGATTAATAAAATATTTAAATTTAAATAAATAACCATAAATCTTATTATTTACTTAAACAACTACATATTTATTTTTAAGTTTTAGTTTATTTTTGAAAAGGTATAACTATTTCTTTTTTTTAAATAAAAACAGATTGGATTTTATAAATTCAAAACCAATCCAAGAAACAAATAGGGCCCAAAACAATCAACCTGAGTCCTTAAACAATACACATAACGGAAAGAAAAGAAGAAAAAATCAAAAATCAAAACAACGTACAGTGCGAAATGAAGTGTCCCTCATTTTTACTTTCCAAAAACACATTAACTTTGATGCCGATTACAGTTCTCTAAGGATAATGAGTAGACTCTTTTAGATTCCCCATCTATCGTTCTCTTCGTCCTTTATAAGCCTTCATTTCGCCTCAATCAGGCTCTCGTTCTCTTTGTCGACTAGATCCCAGCAATTCCATGGCATACCTAGGTACCGATCCTTCCAGGTAAACCTCTCCTTGCCTTCTTAAACTCTATGATGCGATTTTGTTGGCTGTTTTATTTGTCGATCATGAAACTTGTTAAAACCGAATGCTTTGAAAACCACTTTTGCATTGTTGAATGTCTCTAATATACACTTCTATTTCCAATTTGTTGATGGTTGTAGACTGATACTTCTTTATGATTGTTAATGCATCTTCTTCAACCTCAATCTTTTCAACTCCCATGGTTAACCCCATTCCCACCGCTTGAAAACATGTACGAGCCTTCGCTGCAAACGGAGATGGAACCTTTGTACTCAAAATCAATTTTGAGGCCAACACCTCTCCTCTGCTATTTTTGGCCACCAACCCTGAAGTTGATCTGAACTGATTATGATCGTATGTCGCATGAAAATTGATTTTTAACAACTTGGGTTTCGGGAGGACTCCATTTCAACACTACTTACTACATGGTAAGGGTTCTGGTCCCCATTTCATCAATTTCTTTGAGAAATCTGTTAGTCATTTCAACAATCTCTTTTCCAGTACTAAGCTTTCCTTCATGCAACTTCTTATTTCGCTCTGTCCAGATCAACCCATAAAGCGCAACAAAATAATTGACACTGAGGAATAAAGCTTCGTTTAAACACCCAGGTGAGTCATTCCCAATTATTTAAATTTGGCATAGAGACAATCCACATGAGTTTAAAGAATGCCACATTTCCAAAGACACAAGGTAAACTTGGAATACATGCATAATACTTTCCACTCCCCCTCCGCACCTTGGACAAACTATGTTTTCCCCAAGTCTTTGAAAATGTAAATTATTCAGAGTAGGTAAGAAGTTCCACAAGATTTTTTAGATTGTAATTTTTTGTTTTACGTTTAAGTTAAGGCTCCATAGTTGCTTGTAAAAAAAATTATATTATGTTGTAAGTCTGTAGCAGTAGGATCAAAATTATTTTCGAGCAGTATTTTGTAACCACTCCTCATTGAGAAATCACTAGAAGGCTCACCCTTTCACATTAGCATATCCTCATGCTCCACTATAGCTAGAGAGATCCTCAAGATTCTACCCGCATCAATTTCAGAAAAGGCAGCTTTTACATCTTCTACTTTTCACGTTCTAGTTGGTGAATCCATTAACTCCAATACCCTTGTAATTTCATTACTAATATTGCCACTAATTTTGTAATTTGCAGCTCCTAGTATCCACGCATCATCAACCACTGAGATTTTTGAATTAAATGCCAACCTTGGTTCGCTAAAAAAGCAAGGTTAAATTTGAGCTCGCACAACCTACTCCAATTGCACCAATGGATGCCTTTTTCCCCATGTCTTTCCACCACTAAAAACGAGTTATTATACTTTTCAATTCCCCACATAATGATTTTGGCAACAAAAAAAAATCATAAAATACGTTGGGATAGCTTGAAAGACGGCTTTAATAAGAACTTCCTTCACCCCTTAAGATAAAAGCCTGGCATTCCAATTATCAATTTTCTTTTTAAATTGGTTCTTTAATCCCTGAAACGCCATTTTCTTCTGTCGACCAACCAAATTTGGAAGCCCAAAATATCTTTCAGTATCACTCGAATTCCTGACCCCCAAAATTATTGAAACCACTAACCTATCTCTCTCAGAGGTATTTGAACTAAAAAAGACAATAGATTTATCATAATTGATACATTGATCAGAACATACCTCATATTTTCTTAACACCTGCTTCAACGTTTGAGCCCCATTATCATTAGCTTCACCGAATAGCACACAATTATTTAGCGCTAACTTCATCAGTGTCGATAGTCCCTCACTGCATATTAAAAAAAAGGGACTAAATGGATCCCCTTGTCGCAACCCTCTGTTCAGTTTAAATATTTCACCAACCTTCCTATTAATAATTACCAAATATGAGACTGAGGAAATATACCTCATGATTAAATCCACCCAATTTTTATCAAAACGCTTCCTCTCCATCATTATTATTAGAAAATGGAATGATGAAAATGTGCAAGTGTACATAATCGCAATAAGTAATACAGTGACAAGTAAATGTCGAGTTATCGTACCCATAGGGACTATAAAAAGAATTATTTATGAATGCAATTAAAAACACTTTGGTGAAGAAAAATATTTTGATATTGAGGAAGTGATTAAAAACTAAAGTTTAACTAAATAAAATAAAAAATAAAAGTTCCAATACACAATTTCAAAAGATGATTTTAATCAAGATGACATAATTGTGTTAGATTAATTACATTTCTTAACTTAGAATTATTAAACTCGTGTTCATGTTGTTACGAAAAAATTCACGGTAACTTGGTAATTTGTTAACTATTGTTCATACGTACTTAGTAAATTAACTAATCTCTTGAACATTTTTCAATGCAAATTCAAACAATTAATCAATCTTCATAAGCACATAAAAGATTAAGTGAGGTAACAATACCTGCATTGAAATTGTTTAAACACAATAATCTTACAAGTTATGCAAGGCTAATGTACCGTTTAATACCGTCACTATATTAACTCTCAACTACCTTAGAAGATTAAACATGCACTAATTAAGTATTGTGTCAATTAATTACAATTTCAACAAGATTTAATAATTAATTCATTATTTGCCTTACAATTATAATGCAAAAATTACTTAATCATAATTTTACTTAATCAAACAATTTATCGGGACCTATAACAACACAAACATAATTTTAATAACTTAGGTGGATGAAATGCAATCAACCTAACACGAACTAAATTTAAGCCATATTAATTAAATTAAACATATTAACATAACAAGTATTTATAGACATGTTCATAACAACAACAATAATAATTAATGGATAGGGAACTAGAATCAAATCTGGTGTTTCTCCGAAGCTTGACTAGTTTGTTTCGCTCATCCTTCTCCGCTTATTCTTGTTGAACCGAGGCTTCTACGAGCACTTGAATGCTGCTACCAATGGTGGTTGAAGGGATCTTTTCCAAGAGGGGAAATCAACAAGGGGATGGAAGGGAAAAATGGAGAACAAAGGAAGGGTTTTGAAGAGAGAGTGAGAAAAAAAGTGAAGAATGAAAGGATGAGAGGTGTGTTTGAAATGAACAGTAAAGGGGGTATTATAGATTAAGTAGGCTGTTAAAAATAGCAAAAATCAGCAGCCATTGACTCCCCCCATAGCCAGCCACACATGTGGCAAGTTTGAAGCTTTCAAACTTGCTAAATTTAGCTAGGGGCAAATCTACAAAAGCTTGATAAGTTGAGGGGTTTGAATGCAATTTCAAGGAAGCTTCAAGGGTTGTTTTGTAAGCCAAATAACCAGCTAAATAAGCTGATTGGGTCAGCATATAGGACGGTTTTGGGCAACCCATTACTCAGTTGGACTGGTCTTCTCGGTTTAGCACAACTAGACCTTCTTTCATAATTTAATTAATAATAATTATTTAACCCAAAATAAATTGGATTATAATTAAAATTAATTATATTATGAATTAATATTCATAAATTTGACCGTCTTAGACTGAGAAATTAATTCTCATTGATATTTCAAAAATTGCTTCTCGGTTTTACGCTTCTAGTAGTGCCTGTCAAGCCATTTTTCGCCCTTTGTACGAATTTGTCAAAAATAAATCAAAATTAATCAAAATTTATTATAAAATTAATTAAAATTAAACATGTTAATAATTTAAGTACAATTTAATTATTTTATAATTATTATATATTTTTCGCTAAGAATCACACCGAAACTATATGAATTTGGGTTAAAAAATGCATGAAAAAGTCTATATATTTTCGCGTTTCCAAAAATCCTCACTCAACCCAATCATAAGCTTTCCTCATATCATGCTTTAATGCCATAAAACCTTTCTTTCCCATTCTCCTCTGTCGAAAAGAGTGTAGAATCTCATAAGCTAACAACACAATATCAAATATCAATCTTCTCGATACAAAGGTGCTTTAAGTAGCATCAATGCAATCATCAAAAACACTCTGAAATTAATTAGCAATCATTTTAGCTATCAATTTACAAATAATGTTACATAAGCGCTAATAGGCCTAAAGTTGGTTAAATTCATTGAATGATTAGTTTTTAGAATTAGTACAATATGAGTGATATTCAAAGTGTCAAGCATTTTACCTTCATTCAATATAGCCAAGCAATGAGAGGTAATGCCTTTCCCACAATATGCCAACACTTTTGAAAAAATATAATCGAAAAACCATCTTCACCTGGCGCCTTAGTCTGTCCCATCCCTTTCAAAGCCATAATAACTTCTTCCTTCGTATATTTCTCCACTAATATTTAGTTGGCTTTATAAAAAATACACTTTTTGACTCTTTCCAGTATATAACCCATGGCTTTCATCCCATTCATTGAGAAAATATTCTAAAAATAACTATGAGCAGTCTTATCCATCTCTACCTCATCCGCCGTTACTCTGCTATCTTCATATTGTAGCCCCCAAATTCTATTCATATTTTGACATTAAGACACAAATTTATGGAAAAAGGTTGTGTTCTTATCACCGAACCTCAATCAATTCACTTTAGCTTTCTGCTCCCAATACATTTTATCTTTGTCCACCTCCAAATTTAATTGAATTTTTATGTCAATTAAGTCCACAAGATTCTCATCATCTCTATCCATCTTTAAAAGCTCGGCCAATTTTCTAATCAATTCTCTCTTAATCCTCTCACCTTTCCTACTAATCAATCTCGTCCATCTTCCCAAGCTCACATTCACACACTCTAATTTAAAAAAGTATCACCATCAATAGATCCCATAACCTTTTGACCTCTTCCTCAAAGGATTCTTCCAATACCCACCATACCTCAAACTAGAATCTCTTTGGCCTCAAAACAAAACCTTCCACTTCCAATTGAATAAGAAAGGGACAATGATCAAAAAATGAGTGTGGGAGATAGCAAATCATTAAATTCAAAAACAAAGCCAACATATTTGCATTCGCCACTCCCTATCCAATCTTTTCCTAATATTTGTCTCTAGAAGATTTCCCTTTTCCTAAGTGGACCAAGTCCCAGAATATCCCACATTTGTTAACCAACATTCTTCTAATACTCCTCAAAAGGATTTCATTAAAGTCTCCTCATACCAAACAAATGAGGTTTTACGAACGCCCCAAGTTTTTCAATAAGCTCCACGCATTACTCCTACCCCACACAGTAAGGGCACCATAAACGCCCGTAAACCTTCATTTTTTTTTATCCTCTAAATCCTAAACTAGAATATCAATATGATTCCCTAAATAAATTTTAAGAGAGACTTCCACATTTCCTTTCCACGCCATACTTAAACCACCTCTCGACCCATCAAACGAGACATTAAAACCATTCAAGAAACTATGCCTTCAATGAATATTTTCCATTCTCTTATTGTTTAATTTAGTCTTCATAAATAAGACTATTTGGGGATTATACTTCTTAAGCATATGCCAAAGCTTTCTTCTTGCACATGGGCTCTCCAAACCACGAACATTTCAACTTAGCATTTTTATTGTGACTGGTCGGCTTGCCTTTTAAAAGCCACCGATATAATATGAAATCTCCCCATCGATCGCTTTCCTCTAGCCAGTGCTAACCTTTCCACCCTAGAATCATCTAGGCTCCCAATTTCCTGTCGAGGCCTCTTGTTTCCATCTCCGCCTTCAATTGTCCTCTCTTTTGCATCATGTTCCATGTTAATCTGACCTAGAATTTGCATCTCTTCCCTAATTTTTCCTAAAAAATTCCTCATATCTCCTTCCAGATTTAATCCTAACATTAGATCTACTCGAACCAAACACTATTCATAGCAGCAACTCTCCTAGATTGCACTCGAAGGGACAAATCCCACCCTATCTCCATAGTTTCTTCCCCTTTCAACGTTTGAATTTGACAAAAAGAATCGTTATGCCCCAATCGCCCATAATAGAAATAAAACATTATTAATCTCTCATATTTAAAGCTGACATACGTACAGTTTTCGGATGCTAACATAATCTTCTTCTTTTATTTCAGAGGTCTCCTCATATTCAATTGAACCCTAATCCATAAAAAATTGTTTACCCCCTACTTAGACTTTTAGAATCTTATTCTAAATTTTACTAATGAAATCACCCAATTGTTTGGAAACAGATTCTAAAAACAATCTTACAGGTAACTCATGAACTTGCACCCCAAAGGTTGATAAGACCAACTGTAACGCCCTGATTTTTGGGATTTCTCGGGTTTAGTGTGATTTTGGTGAAGTTGTGAATATTTTGTGTTCTGATTGTTGAATTTGTGTTTGAGCATGTTAGTAGGCCTTTAGGAGGCCAAACTCAGGTTAAAACCCGATAAAAAATAGCAAAATATGTTTTTAAGTGAAAGGGGGAACTAGATCAAGAGGGCTTTTAATAAAAACTTAGCAAAAATTGTCATGAAAAGAGCTTTGGCAAAGTGGCAAGGGGGCGCCACTAAGCTCCTAAAAAAGTGGCACCTAGGAGGTGTATGAGGTCAATGGTACGAGTCACAAGGTAAGCTTTAATGACTTTTATTTTTATGTGCATGTGTGGGCAAGTGTTGGCACTCAAGTGAAGCTCTGGTTTTAAGAATTTGAACTGCTCAGGAGAGTGAATTGAGGAGAGTTTTTAGGATGTTTGAATTTGAAAGAGTAGTGGTCGGCCATAGGACTTTGTAATAGTGCAATTTCGGCAAACAACTTAGGTTGGTATTTCGGCAAATTGAGTGTTAGTTGTGCAGATTTCTCTAGGGTTCTTTTTGAACATTCTTGTGCCGTTTGGGGTATAGCATCTTAGGTTTTCTATTTGTCATTCTTTTGCCATATTCTTTCTTCTTTTCTGACCTATAGCCGAACCTTACACCTCAAAAAGACCCCTATTGCCGATTTCTCTGTTGACTGAAACCACTTCTCTATTTTTCTTCTTCTTTCATTCTTCTTCTGTTCTCTTTGCACCTCAAACTGATTGCAAACCATCACTCCTCTTCAAAGCCGAATCAACCTGCTCTTCTCCTTCTCTTCTCAAGCCTCTGTCGACAACCACTTGACCGAAACTCCTGCCATAGCCGAATACCCCTTGACTGAAAACACACCACTGCTGAATGTTCTCTTGACCGAGACACAACCCTTCTTTCTTTTCAAAACTTCACCAAACCGAAACACTACTTCTCTATCTCTGTATTCTATCGATTGGTCCCATTTAACCCCTTGGTAAAGTCGACAATAGCATCTAAATAGATCCTAAAGTCGAACCTCTTAGATCCTTTTTCCTTGATAATATTGGGGGTAGATCTATCATAGATCTTGTCTAAGGAGAGCGTAGAAGCAATATTCATCAAGTAAAGACATCGATAAGTGATCGAAACCTTGGGTACATTCGTTTTCTTAACATCTGTGGAGAAGCCAAAACCCCTAAGTCCTTAGGGGCTTTGTCGACTTGGTCTATGGATAATATAGTGTTGTATTCTGGTTCTTTTACATGTTAGTTAGCAAAAGAGGAGAGCAAACGAGGAACTGAAGGCATCGATTCAAGCGAATCTAGATCTAGTGCATCTAAATCGACAATGTGAGATTTCAAGGCCATTAGGGGTACTGGCCGATTATGGTAAGGGACTTTTTACTATGATTTTCATAGATCTGTAGTCTAATCGATTAAGTATTGGATTGTAGGAATTATCGCGTAGAGGATTTCGTCGGTGGAATCATAAACAGGTGTGTGTATCGAACCCCCTTCATGGTTCAAACCGGCAAAAGCTGAAAAGCTGAAATGCCAAAGTTCTGGCATTTCGAGGGCTTGTGAGCGTGCAAATGCTCTCAAGTCGATAGGAGTATGACGGATTTGAAATCGCTACTAGTTGGTGAGTCGGTTGCGTAATTTCGAGCACGTCGGTATGTTGGGCTTTGATGGGCCGAATATGGGCCCAATGGGCTTTTGGGCCCATTTGGGTAGAACTGGGTTTAAAGGGTACGTTGATGGACTATAGGGTTAAAACTGCTAAAACCGATAACTAGATATTAAAATTAGACTAAATGGGCTTAAGAGACCAACAGGCTCTGTAGGGCCCATTAGGGGCTTTAGGGCCCAATAACTGAAACTGCTTAAAACTGCTAAATTGACCGTTCAAGTGGAAGTAAAGACTGTTAGTGACTGTAACATGCTTAAAACTGGTAATAATAGTGTAAATGACTAAAATACCCCTTAGGGTGAGAAATTACTGTTTTACCCCTAGGTGTAAAATTACCATTATACCCTCAGGGTTAGAATCAACTGTACTGCTTAATTTTGACTGTTACTGTTCTTGCATGCCATGTTATATCTATCTGTTGCATGGGTTAGGTTGATATTGGAGGAAGTGTGAGTGGCACTGCGACGTTTACTGAAAGGGGCTATGCCTCGTATTACTGAAAAGGGGCTTTGCCTCATTATACTGTTTATTTAAGCAGCCATGCTGCGACTGTGGTGTGTGGGCTGGGTGGGTTGAGTTATTCCCTACATGGTGTGTTGGCTGGTACGAGTGGTGTGTAGCGGTTGGGTGGGTCGAGTAGTCTCCCCACATGATATGGGCTTGCATTCATACTGTTATTTGTACTGTTCTGATTTGAGCCTATAGGCCATACTGTTCTCTAGATAGGGCTTCAGCCCAGTTTACTATATCTGAATAGGGTTTCGACCCAGTTATTACTGTGACTGGATAGGGCTTAGGCCTAGTGGGCTCGAGCTAATTTGGGCTTGGGATGGGCTTCTGCACACACTGAGTTTTCCAAACTCACCATTTTCCTTTCCATCCTTGCAGGTGAGCCCTAGTTCGTGGACTTAAAGCTGGGAGGGATTCAGAGTGGCCACGAGGATTGCATTTGGTTTTAATCTTGCTTTAAATATTTCACCTTCTTAGTTACTCGTTTTATTTTCATTTTAGGGTTTGTAATAAGGTCGCTCTAACTACTTTTATTTGGGGTTTATTTCTTTACTTATGCATGATTTATTACATTTACAATGACACACGTTTTTCAAAAAAATTAAATCAATGTTTTCAAAACCAACCTTATAGTATAACCAGTTAACTAAGAGAATAATAATAATAATATAGTGATTCGTTGAACAAACAGATAGAGAGTAGGGTGATTAACAAATGAAGCGGGAATTTCTATTAAACCCTAAGTATTGTTTTACAAAACTCATCAGACTTAGTAACTAGGCTTCGCAAGTTAGGTTAGGTTATGTAGCACACCAGATTTGGCCATAACGTTTGGGCCGGGTTTGGGGTGTTACACCAACGAAATCTTCATCGAGTCTTCCCCATTCTCCAAACAATAGAACACCAATAGATGATTGTTAAAAGTCTAAGGTGCTTCATTTAGAACCCGATCCATGTCCAGTTTATGAAAAATTTGGAATAAAAATCTCTTATCACCTATATTCGAAATTTGGATGCCTTTTACCGGATGCCAAATATTCGCTATAGTACTCTTGTTGCTAGAAAATGGACTATACTAGCTGTAAGAAAACAACCTACGGGACATAAATCCAACCTTATATTCTGAGATTCAAAATCCTCTTAAACTCGCAAAACCTCCTCCTCTTCATCGTCCAAAGACAAATTGGCCAAGTCATTTTCCATAATCTAAAACGCCTAAATTCCAAATAGATCACCTATTGTATTCTAATGAATCGCCGTCAAAGTATCTTTCAAAGATCTTACAGTTAAGAAAAATAAAAAGCAAAAAACCTTATTCGTGCTAGAGCAGCAGACAAAAACGTGTTAGAGTAGCAGACTTAACTAGAAAGTATACTTATTTCTAAATAATCATCAACTTTAAAAAAAATTATTTTTAAATTTAATTTATCTTTTAAATTATAATTATTTTTAAAAAATATATTACTTACTTTGAGGATGTGATGAATTCTAATAAAAAATTGATTTGTTTCGTTTTGACTTCCTTTTTCTTTAATGTTTCTAACTTGATTTTGATTGAAATATTCATGGGCGAAGAAAGTTGGATTGGTTTGCATTTGAGTTTAACTTTTTCAATCTTAGATAGGTTTGGTCTGATTTTTATTATTTTTAAAAATAAAAAATAAAAAATATTTTTATATTATTATTTTTATATTTTATAATTAAAGATAATGATGTGTTTTATAAATTAAAAATGTAAGTACTGAAAAATTAAGTATTAAATTGTTAGAAAATCAGTTGATAAATTAGTAAATATAAGCATGAAATATTATTATGTTATTTGATAAAAGTAAATATTAACAATGATTTATTTTTAATTTTAATCTTATCAATATAATGTTTTATATTATTTTGAATAGTTTTGCATGAAAGATAAAAATGGTAATTTAAATATTTTATTTTTTAAAAATATAATTTATATTAATTTTTAATAAAATAAAATAAGTTAATTTTTTTACATTAAGTGATGAATAACTATCTACCTCCTTATCTTATTTAATATTTTTTTGTTGTAAATTTTGTGTTAAATAAAAATTAAAATGATCATAAAACACATTTAAATTAAATGTAATTTTTTAATGATTTATTAAATACACCTTAAATAAATTTATTAAATTTTTTTTTTTGAAATGGTAAAACGATTGTGCTATACCTAAAGATGGAATGTTTTCTTAAAATCGAATGTGGGTTCCAACAGAACACTGATACGGTCGGTGCGGACTTTTATTTTATTTGATGAAATTGATTAGTAAGTACATGAAAGAGTAGTTACCAATATAATTTTCGTTTTTGACATGATCCTTGAGATGTGCTAATTTCTTTTCTTTCTTTCTTTTTTTAAATATATTTACAATTTTATTTGCAAGTAACATGATAACTTTGTGAAAAACAAATATGAAAGTCAAGAAACACATAAAACATTAGATTTTAAAAAAGAAAAAGAAAAATGTAGGTAATTTGATGAAGAAAGCAACGTCCAAGGAGCCGCTGGCCTTTGGTTGCTATTGCAGTGGGCTTCGTCTCCTATCACACCCAACCTCAAACTACTAACCTATTAGATAAAAAAAGAAATAACATTTGAAGATGTCCCCAGTTCTGATTGTTGTGTAATAATAACAATCAATTTGTAGGGCATTCATAAAAATTGAAGTTTCGTTATTATTGATAGAAAAATGCAATGGGTTGAGTAGTGAAATTTGATAAGTTGATTCCAAGGTTTATTAATTGGCGTTTGGGCGACAATTCCCGGTCAACTGCTAAACCAAGCAATGGGTCAAAAAGGGATTGCCTTGCTTAATATTAGTATGTAGGAACTTTCCCCAAGAAGTCAATGGCTTTAATTGTATAAGACCTCGCAATATGTGGGTCATGCCAGAAACAAGAGAAGGGTGAAATTCCCTCAACCTCATCAAATTCAATATTTAAATACAAGTTGTCCCCATAATATTAGTTGGATCATTTGCTAGCAGATTCTTTTAAGGCAGGCAAATTTGTCCTGTTTTTGTGTTTAAGCTAAAAAAATGCTAAAGCATTGCAGGGCCCAAACTAGGCAATGATAGGTCCATGACCGGGAGGCCCAATGTGTAAGCAATTGAAATGAAGTCACTATTCTGATAATAATTATCAAAGTTGCCTTCTTTCTATTTGGGACTCCATGTACAACCTTCTTTTTCTTCCTCAAACCAGGTTTTTCGGTAAACCAAGTCGTCCTTTACATGGTGGGAATTCAAAAATAAAGTATAAATGCAATAAAAATATTATGTAGGTATTTATAGTAAGAGTTGAATTATATTTTGTCCTATTTATTAAAAAATAGATAAATTAATTCTTGTACATTAGATCAAATAACAAATTATTTATTTTATTAAAAATTTTATCTATTTTATTGTTAAAAATTAATCTTTGTACATTAAAATAAGGTATACATGTAACTTTCTAGTTATTTTATCAGTTGTAAACTTTTAACAGTAGAAATAAAAAAAATTTTAACAAAAAAATAAATTTACTTTTTTATGTATTATATAAAGATTAATTGTATGATTTATATTTTTCACCGATTACGTGATACTTCATCTTGATATCGGTTTCCTTTGGTATGGGGTCGTGATTTGATATTTTGAGAAAAGATGTAAGAAGAGTGATGTTTTTGCTTCAAGTCTCGGATAATGAATATACTAATTCACCACAATTAGCCCAAATCAACCATTCTTCCGAAACGAAGATTTACTTTAGACGGAGCCCATAAGCAGTTCTTCTCTATTTCTTACTACAGTGGTCACCTAAGTTTTCATTTTAAGTCATTAAACAATAAAAAATTACAATTTAGTCATTAAAATTTTTAATATTAGTCTTTTTATTCACTCTTAACGAAAGAGTGATATGGTGCAAACTAAGATTAATTTAATTTGCCTAAATATGCCATGTGGATTTTATAATTTCCACATAATTTTTTCTTGTTAAATGAAATGGCGTGTTTTACACCAATAAGAACCATCTCTTCCAGCTTCTTCTCCTTTACCCTCTACTACTCTCTTCAAAGTGGATCGGAAGGTTATACTAAACCCAGAATCTGACATCCAAAAATTTCAAGCCATCGTACCCCAACCACAAGTCGCTCCAAAACTTTGACCTGTACTAATTTTCACCTAAACTCTTCAAATCCAACCTCTGTTTCAAAGTTATTTTATGCCTAAGTACTCGAAAAGACTAGAAGGAAAACATAAGTTGTGATATAATGATAATTATTGTAAGAGTGCGTGTGCTTGTTTCTAAATTCAAAAATCCTGCAGAGAACAATGAAATATTGATAGAAGAACAAGGAAGTCTACGACAAAAAAAAATGGAACTTTATAATATTAGTCTAAAATATGATTTGGTTTTTTTTTTTTTTTTTTTTTTTGCTTCACTGTAAATGCATTTTTTCTCTTCGACAACTTCTTTACAATTTTTTCTATTTATGAGCATTAAAGGAATTAAACGGAACTCCTCTCTTTAAGTCCAAAGTGTCGAAATCATTTTTTTGAAAAACGGGGATCGACTTTTGAAAATGAAAGTTGGGAGTCGCCACCAATCCTTTTTTGAGGTGCAATTGGGCCACCTTATAAAACTTTTTGGTCTACGAATTTTAAGAAAACAGGTTCGAGAGTCGGTTACGTACGAGGAAGGATTACCACCCTCGATACGCCCAAAATTGGTATCTTATCGATTAATTTATGTCTTAATGTCGAAATTTGAAAATTTGAAAAGAGTTCAGAACACGATCCTCCTCTTTATTAATTTTTTGAAAATATTCGAGTAAATCAAATGTATGCTAAAGACCATCTCATCTCAAAGTGAAATGTCACATCCAGTACGTTAGGACACGACATTTCAATCATCGAGCATGAGCTTGCCTTTTATTTAAACCATGCACTTTATTTTAAAAATGGTATTGGATATTTAAATCAAACGTAAAACCACAACCCAGTACGGTAGGGCATGATTTTTCGAATTTTTTAAATACAGAACATTGCCTCCACTTTCCAAAACTTTGAGAAATCCGATAAGAAGGATATTTGAATATTTGGATCGAACAAAAACCGAAACCCAGTACGGTAGGGCACAATTTTCCGAGCTTCTAAATATCGAAAATTGCCTTTGCTTTAGAAAAATTTAGAGAGAAAGTCGATGAAAAGGATATTCGATGAAAAGGATATTCGAATATTTAGATCGAGCGAAAAAATCGAAACCAGTACGGTAGGGCACGATTTTTCAAACTTCTAAATACACGAACATTGCCTTTTTATTAAAAAATGATTATAAGTAAATTAATGAATAAATGAATTAAAGAAATTTAAAATTTAAAATTTAAAATTTAAAAACTATAATAATGATATGTAACATAAAAAATAATAATACAATAATAAGCTTAACAATTAATAATAAGAAATATAACAATAAAAAAGGTTTAATGATAATAATAAATAGTAATAACAGTAATCATAGATATAATAATATAATAAATATTGTAATGGCAATATTAATGATAATACTGAAGAAAAATAATAGTAATAACAATGATATGGTAATGGTAATATTAAACATAGTAATAATAGTAAAATTAAAATAATGGCAGCCAAATCCAAAATGATGACAAACAATAAATAATTAGTAATATAATAAGATATATAGAAAAAAGTAACAGTAGTAAAAAAAACAGTAGTTAGTAAAAGCAATAAAAATATGGTAATAAATATGATAAAATATATATAAAAGTATTAAATGATTAGTAATAATAGTAAAAACCAGCAGTGATTAGTAAAATAGTAAAAGTAATACAAAAAAATATAATAAGTATAATAAGGCCATATTTAAAATAATTAACTTTTAATAAAATATATATAAAAAATAATATAATAATAGTTTAAAATAAAAGGTTAATTAAAATAATTAATTTGAAAACAAACTACAAAAAATACAAAATGGGATTAAATCGATTTAAAAAACACCAGTTCTGGGGTCAAATCGGAAGGAAAAAAAACAAGGCTTAATTGAATGATGCAACAAAAAATGGGACTAGGTGTGCAAATTAGCCATTTAAAGTAACCCATGTACGGTTACCAATTAAAACCAAAAATTAAAGGCTTCAACCCCTCTCCTTTCCTTCTTCGGTGGTGAACTCTCCGTCGCGCCATAGGATCGCCACCATACTCAGTGGCATGCAACCGCGAACATGGGCCAAAGGTAAAGTATTTTCCCCCTTTCTCGTTTTTACTACTCTTCACAATAATGAAATAAAAATGAAAAAAATAAAAAAACAAGAGAGAAAAACCTTCAAAATCGATCTATTGCTTTTGGACTCTTTTTTGTATTCCAAATATGCTCTAGTTGTATTTTCTGTTTTTTGTTTCTTTTTGAGTTTGTATTGAATAAAATCCGAAGGAAGAAAAGGAAAAAAAAAACTTGTGTTACATCATTTGGCTTTTATAGCCTAGTTTTACAGGTACAAAAAATGGAATCATGGGCGAACGTGGAGCCGTGGGCACAGACGTGGGCACAGACGTGGGCAAGAGGCGACGTGGGATGGAGCGATGTGGGGCGTGGGGGTCTCTGCGGTGACTAATAATTGGGAAAGGCTAGGGTTTCTGTTTAGTTTGTCTAGGGTGGGTTTAGGTTTGAGATTTTGGGCTTTGAAATTGGGCCAAAGTTTGTTGGGTGTTTTGCAAATTTTTTGGTTTGCTTTTGGGTTTTAATGATTGGGCTTTGTGTCTAGGACTTGGCCCGGGTAGATATTGGGTCATACAGCTGCCCCTCTTTGCTTATTGTTGTGTAACGAGAACGAAACAAAGACATTAGAAGAGCTAATTTTGCCCAGTCTTGCCGAATATGGACCTCTTGATGTTTGTCTTCTTCAAGTAGTCTCATTCCATCCCATTGCATCCTCAGGGGTACAAGAAATAATGCTTCGATCTACTCCAATAAGTTTCAGGGAGAAGAGATTTGTAGCTTCAATCTACTCCACTGGCACTTTAAGAAGATAATAACTGGTAAGTCCAACCTACTCCACTGCAACTTCAGGGAGATAAGGTTTGCTATTTTCGATCTGCTCCACTACTGCTTAGGGAGATAAGATCTTCAATCTTTAACCTGCTCTACTGCTGCTCAGGAAGATAAGGCTAGTGGCTTAAATCTACTTCCCTATTATCTCGGAAAGATAAGATTCATTGTCTTTGATCTGCTCCACTATTGCTTTGAGAGATAAGATCCGTAATTTTTAGCCTATTACCCTATTACTTAAGGGATTAAGGCTCATCGTCTTCGATCTGCTCCACTATTACTTAGGGAGTTAAGATCTGTGATCTTCAGCTTGCTCCTCTACTGCTCAGGGAGATAAAGCTTGTCATTTTCGATCTGCTCCACTATTGCTTAGGGATATAGGATCCTTATTTTCAGTCTGTTACCCTATTGCTTAGGGGGTTAAAACTCAACATCTTTGATCTGCTCCACTATTGCTTAGGGAGATAAGATCTGTCATTTTCGATCCGCTCCGCTCCTGCTCCGCGAAGATAAGATCTGTCGAAATTTGATCTGCTCCGCTCTTGCTCAGCGAAGATAAGATCTGTCAAAATTTGATCTGCTCCGCTCCTACTCAGCGAAGATAAGATCTCCAAAAATTTGTAGTTTCAATCTTGCACATTGTCCACTGTGGAATCTATTTGTAGAATTGATTTCCTGGGATTTATGCTTATGTCAAATGATAAGGATGCCATGATCAATATGAATCAAATGCTCCTAACTAACTATGAATGACATTTGTATGAATGCAGAATGCCATGAAAATGATCCTTTTTTTGGTTGTCATTATTCGTTAAGGTCATCATTTCATCGACGTGGGTCTTCTTGCTCAGTTGATATCTTCTGACAGAGAACTCGTAAAACCATTCCCATTTTGTTCAATTGGTTTGCCCTACTAAAACTTCAAGGTCTAGTCCACTGTACTTCTGGGACATAAAGCTTGTACTATCTTCAAACCCTTCCACTGCAACTTAGGAGAAATTCATTCCCACCATAATTCAAAGATATAGGATTTGACTCTTCCTCCATCAATTTGGTCCGTTACACCATTCCTTGGGTGTCATGACCGGATGTGTATGCCTGATATTTGCATAGATGCAGAATATCATTTTTCTCTCGAGAATGATCCCTTTTAAAGCTTGGGTTGACATTACTCGTTATTTGTCAAGATTGTGTTACCAACACAATATTTGCCTTTGACAGAAAATCTTAAGGGGTAGTCTCTCAGACAATTCCAAACTTAAGCTTGGTAAGTTCTAAACAATAATCTTGTTTCAGATTCTCGTGTTTATTTAGAAACTTCTAGAGCAATAAACAGAACTCCTTTTGTGAAAGTATTATTAGTCCATTAATCGTTATTTCAATGCAAAATGCTTGAAAGAGATCACAATAAAGGACAAGAATGAAATTAATTAAGAGTATAGCTCAAAACAATTAAATCAATCAAATAAGCAAGTGTATAAAGAAGGAAATTTATTGGAAACATAACCTGAAACAAACAAGGTAATCAAAGATAGAAAATCCCAAAATGGGTAAAAAGGAAAAATTAGGTGTCCCGATATCGCAGCCTGAGCTTCTTTGTACGAACTCCCTAATGACCATTTCGAGCTCAATATGTGTTTAGGGAATCTGAAGTACTTTCTTGATGCCTCAAGAAGTAGCGTACTTCATTGTTGTCAATTCAAGCATAGTAAGAATACTGTCTGCCCTCACCCTCGATTAAAATTTGAATTGCTACCGTCTGCCCTCACCCTCGATCAAAATTTGAATTGCCCTTTTCAAGTTTTCAATTCAAACCCCTTTGGTCACAAGGTGCCATTTGCGGGTTTTCACCTTAGCCTCTCCTTCTTTTTTTTTTTTAAGCGAAGTACTTTTTGACTGAATCCGCATTGACTGGGTTAGGCAAACTCTTGCCATCCATCTCAGCTCATATCAAGGCTCCTCCAGAAAAGGCTTTTTTCACCACATACGGTCCTTCCCAATTCGGCATCCATTTCCCTCTAAAATCTTTTTATATAGAAATGATCTTTTTTAATACCAAGTCCCCATTATGGAATACTCTAGGGCGAACCTTCTTGTTATAAGCTCGTATCATTCGCTTGTGATACATTTGACCATGACGGATGGCCTTTAGCCTATTCTCTTGAATCAATTCAACTGATCATATCTGGATTGGACCCATTCTGCTTCATCCAATTCTAATTCTGATAAAACTTGGAGGGAGGGAATTTTAACTTCAATAGGCAAAACTGCTTCCATTCCATAAACCAATGAAAAAGGGTTGCCCCAGTAGAAGTTCTGACAGACGTTCGATAGGCATAAAAAGCAAATGGTAACTTTTCATGCCAATCTTTATAAGTCTCAACCATTTTCCCTATGATCCTCTTGATATTTTTATTAGCTGCCTCAACTGCACCATTCATCTTCGGGCGATATGGCGATGAGTTATGATGTTTAATTCTAAACTGACTGCAGACTCCTGCTATCATGCTATTGTTCAAATTCAACGCGTTGTCTAATACGATCCTCTCTGGCATGCCATATCGACATATAATCTCTTTCTTTAAGAACCTACTGACCGCTGACTTTGTGACATTGGCGTATGAAGTAGCTTCTACCCATTTGGTGAAGTAATTAATGACCACAAAAATGAACCGATGACCATTAGAAGTTTTTGGTGATATTGGTCCAATGACATCAATGCCCCACATTGAAAAAGGCCATGGGGAAGTCATAACATGAAGAGGTGAAGGAGGCACATGGATCTTATCTCCATAAATTTGGCACTTATAGCACTTCTTGGCATAACTGATGCAATCTCCTTCCATTGTAGACCAATAATACCTGAATCTCATGATCTGCCTAGCCATTGTAAACTCGTTGGCGTGCATCCCACAAACACCTTCATGGACATCTTCCAGGATTTTCTTCGCTTCCACGGCGTCGACGCATCTTAACAACATCTGATCCTTCCTCTTTTTATACAGGATCTCTCCATCTAAGATATAGTCATTAGCGAGCCTTCTCAATGTTCTCTTGTCATTTTCAGTCGCTTGATCAGGGTATTCATGACTCTTTACATATCGTAGATTGTCATGATACCAATGATGATTATCTCTCTCCTCTTCTTCGCCTATATTGCAGCAATGAGTTGGAACATCGCAAATACTCATCTGGAAATATCTCCTTGTTCATTTATTCTGATCATAGAAGCTAATGTAGCCAGGGCATCGACCATCTGATTTTTGTCATGTGGGGGATAAAAGAAGGTGACGTCATCAAACTGCTCAATTAATTCCAGAACTAACTTTTGATAACAGATCAGATCAATTTGGGATCTCTCGTCTCCCATTCACCTTTGAGCTCATAGATCACCAATACAGAGTTTCTATATACGTCTAGCACCCTGACTTTATGATCTATGACTGTACGAATTCCCATGATACATGCCTCATACTCTGCCATATTGTTTGTACAGTCAAAATCCAACTTGCAAGTGAATGGATAATGATCTTCATTTGGGGATATCAGGAATGCCCCAACTCCATTACCAATGGCATTTGATGCTCCATCGAAATTAAGTTTCCAAGAAGAATTTTTAGACGTGTCTTCCTCGGTAGTTGCCACATACATTAAATCTTCATTGGGAAAATTAAAATTCAGAGGCTCATAATCCTTTAAGGCTCTACTGGCCAGAAAATCTGCTCTGGCACTTCCTTTAATGACCTTCTGGTTCACATAGACTATGTTAAACTCAGACAGCAGAATTTGCCATCGGGCCATCCTTCCACTCAACGCAGCTGATTCCATCATGTACTTTAAAGGATCTAGTTTCGAAATTAACCACGTCGTATGGTACAACATGTACTGCTTCAATCTCCGAGTGGTCCAAACCAAAGCGCAACATAATTTTTCAATTGACGAGTATCTCATTTCACACTCAGTGAATTTTTTACTGGGGTAATATATCGCCTTTTCCTTCCTTCCGATCTCATCATGTTGACCAAGCACACATCCCATTAAATTGTCAAATACTGTTAAATACAATATCAATGGCCTATCAGGGTTAGGCGGCGTCAGCACTAGAGGGTTGGATAAGTAATGTTTAACTTTATCGAAAGCTTTTTGGCACTCATCATCCCATACACCTGGATTGTGTTTCTTAAGGATACGAAATATGGGGTCATATTTCTCTGTTAGTTGTGAAATGAACCTGGCAATGTAGTTTAACCTTCCTAGGAAACCTTGAACCTCTTTTTAAGTACGGGGTAGAGGCAGTTCCTGTATAGCTTTGACTTTGTCCGGGTCAACTATAATTCCCTTTTCACTGACGATGAAACCCAGTAATTTTCCTGACCTGGCTCCAAAAGTACATTTCGTCGAATTGAGTTTAAGTTGAAATTTCCTCAACCTCAGAAATAACCTCATTAAGACTTGCAAGTGCTCATTTTCTGTTCAAGATTTTGCGATCATGTCGTCGACGTAAATCTCGATCTCTTTGTGCATCATGTCATGAAACAGGGTTACCATAGCCCTTTGATACGTTGCTCCCGCGTTCTTCAAACCGAATGGTATCACCTTATAGCAAAACGTTCCCCATAGAGTTATGAACGTAGTCTTTTCCATATCTTCAGGATGCATCCTAATCTGATTATATCCCGAGAATCCATCCATAAAAGAAAACAATGAGTAGCCCGCTGTATTATCTACTAGGATATCATTGTGAGGCAATGAGAAGTTGTCTTTTGGACTAGCTTTGTTTAGATCTCTGTAATCTACACACATCCACACTTTTCCATCTTTTTTAGGGCAGGGACAACGTTAGCTACCCATTCTGGGTAATTAACCACTTGTAAGAAGCCAGCATCAAATTGCTTCTTGACCTCTTCCCTTATTTTCACTGCCACATCGGGTCTCATCCTTCGGAGCTTCTGCTGTACCAGCTTGCACTCCTCCTTTGTGGGAACACGGTGTACTGCAATATCGAGGTTTAAACCTGGCATATCTTGATACGTCCATGTGAAGACATTCTTGAAGTCTCGCAACAATTCAACAAGGTCCTGTCTTGTTTTCTCATTAATGCAAGTACAAATTTTCACATCCTTTCCTTCTTACAGGGTTACGTTCTCAATTGTCTCCTGGTGAGGTAGAATTTGTTTCTCTTCCCACTTTACCATCCTTAACAAGCCCGGAGATAAACTATAATCCTCGTCATCTTCAAAATCCTTAGATCTCTCTAAGCACAAATCTCGCTCAAAAGAAGATTCAGGGTCCATATCAGTACTACTCGTGTCATTGATATCTGGGGACCTGTTACAAATATGAAATAATGTCCAAAAATGAATAACTTATTTGTAACATGACAATGAATGAAAATAATATAAGGTATTTGCTCGAAGAGTGATGAAAATGCATTTCTTTATTGAAATAACGATTATTAAACATGAGCCTATTTCACAAAAGATTCTTATTGTTCTAGCTGAAACAATAAGTATGTTCTGAACATTACTCTGAATTTGCTCTAAAAACTATAGGAATCTCTTCTGCAGTCTAATTGTTCAGCACACTTCCAAGCTCGTAAGGGCAAATACCTAATAAGTTTTCTTCTTCCACTCCTTCTCCAAGTACAGCATTAATGCTCAGGCTTTCGAACATGTCTTCAAAATATTCTTTCCTTGTCATCCCGCTCTCAAGATGAATCATTCCTCCTGACACAAAAGTTTTAGATATGTGGGGAAATCTCATTGGCTCCCATTTGACTTCTGCCCCACTTAACCGTGCTATTCGTCTCTCTTGTCTCTTCTCTGCTTCCTTCTTTATTCGTTTTGCATCCAGCCTATATCCCAATCCAAAGTGATCTCGCTTGTCAATTAAGATCGGTACCTCAACCTGTCCATAAAGATACTTTCCGAGTCCTCGTCCAGGTAATGCTCCGCTTCCAACCATCAGTTGTAAACCCATTTTCGTAGCACTGGATATTTTGGGTATCAGGATCTTATTTCCTTCCATAATAAAAGTAGCATTCACAAACTCCAACGAATGAAAAGAACACTCTAATGCCTCACCGTCTTTCTCTATGTATGGTGCATCACTGGTAACAGATGCAATAATGTCATCTTTCGCATTTATTGTTATCAATCGACCCTCCGTTATCAATTTTAACTTTTGATGCAGTGACGACGGTACTGCCCCTGCCGCATGAATCCAAGGCCTCTCTAACAGACAATTATAGGAGGGCTTAATGTCCATCACTAGGAAATCTACCTCATACGTATTCGGACCAATTAGAAGAGGTACTTTGATCCTTCCCATCACCTTTCTTTCAGTCCTGTCAAATGCTCTTACCATGTTCTGGCACGTCTTCATGTGAGAGCTGTCTATAGGTAGCCTATTCAATGTAGATAAGTGTAAAACATTCAGTGCTGACCCATTATCAATTAGAACCCCCGGCACAGTATACCCCTTACAACGGGTAGTGATGTGTAAGGCCTTGGCAGATCCCCTACCCTCTAGCGGTATCTCATCGTCGCTGAAAGAGATGAAATTGTCTGCACTTATGTTATTGATAAGGCGGTCCAACTTGTTTACTGAGATGTCATCCGCGACATAGGTCTCATTTAACACCTTTATTAACGCGTTGCGGTGTATCTCCGAGTTTAAAAGTAAGGCCAGTACCAATATGCGAGCTGGCTGTTTATGTAGCTGCTCCACAACACTATATTCACTGTGCTTTAGGAATTTTAAGAATTCTCTTACCTCGTTGTTAGCTATCGGCTCCTTAATAGGTAGCTCCAACTTCTCTTCCCTTTGCATGTTGACTGGGCTCTTCTCTCCCGGGATTGCCACATTACAATTATAGCTCCAAGGTACCCACTTGCTATCTTTATAAGGGAACGCAATGGGTTTCTGTATCACAATTTTTGGTGCTACCTTCATTCCAGCTTCGTTAATCTTTGGCCGTAAAATAATTACCCTCGGGCGATTGACCTCACAACCTTTTCCTGACAACCCTCCTTCCGAGGTGCATACCTCTTCCTCTTCTACATACTCAAAGAACTCCAGGTCTTTATTGTCCATTAATCTCTGTACTAAGGCTCTAACTTCATCACATTCTTGGATCTCATGGTCCCCTTCACCGTGGAACTCACAATAGTTCCCTATTTTCTGGGATCTATTTCCCGAATTCTGCATAATTAACCCTCTCTTTATCATTTCTCCCCAAACCTCTCTCAACGGGGTTCTTACCTCTGCAACAGACATCTTGACCTTTTTTTCAACATTTTCGATTACCGTGTTTATCCCCTTATCAGTATGATTGGTTAATGGATTTTCCCCACCAGAAGGGTCATCGAATTTTATGACGCCCATTTCAAGGAGCTTCTCAACTAACCTCTTAAATACAGTGTAATGTTCTATCGCATGTCTTGTGATTCCCGTATGGTATTCACATTGGACATTTTCATTGTACCACTTGGGATACGGAGGCTGCATCAGTTTTAGGTAAACCGGGGATACATGTGCATTAAATAAATTTTGATATAACTCCTTATATGTCATTGGGATGGGCATAAACTGGAGTTTCTCTGTATTTCGCTTTGTGTCAGACTCTTACTTCGATGGGGCTTGCTGGCCCGTGTTTACTGTTCTCGGTTGATTCACAGTGATTGGTCTTGGATAACCCTTACTTACATTATTTACTTCATTTTCTCTCTTTCGCGGGGCCGACCTCTTGGTGCTCTCCCCAGCTTCTATCTTTCTGTACCTTATCGCGTTCTCTATCATCTCACCGGACATTACTATATCCGAAAAGCTCTTGGTTGCGCCTCCTAGCAAGTGATTAATGAAAGGTGCTTTCAGGGTATTGATAAACAACATGGTCGTTTCCTTCTCAAGCAGTGGCGATTGGACCTACGTAGCGATTTTTCTCTAGCTCTGGGCATACTGCCTGAAACTCTCGTTCGACTTCTTCTCCATATTTTGTAAAGTGATTCTATCAGGTGCTATATCTGTTACGTGGCCATATTGTTTCATGAAAGCTAGTACCAAGTCTTTCCATGAACTAATTTGGCCCCGATTTAGCTGATTATACCATTTGGCTGCTGCCCTAGTCAGGCTATCTTGGAAGCAGTGGATTAATAACTGATCATTATTGATATATCCTGTCATCCTTCGACAGAACATTGTGATGTGAGCCTTAGGACAACTGGTTCCGTTGTATTTCTCAAACTCCGGCATCTTGAACTTTGGAGGAAGTACTAGGTCTGGGACCAAGCTCAAATCCTTAGCATCAATCCCACCGTGATAATCAGCACTCTCCAACGCTTTGAACTTCTCCTCAAGCCATTTGCATCGATCCTCTAGCTGCTTTGGGATCTCCATTCTCACCTTTTTCAGTTCTACTGCCTCATCGAAATCAGGAACCCTGGGATTCACCAAATTATCCTCGGGGTTAAAGCTTGAGCCCATCGGGAAATTCATCGAGGCTGAAGTACCATTTTGACACGGAGGTTTAATGTTAACAGATACCCTTGGTTGTGGCATTTAAATGCCTGTTGGGGTAAAGCCTAGGGGAATTGAAGGGTCTTCGTCGTCGTTTCCGGTACCAATTATAGGGCTCTTTCCTTTATTCGAGGCTCCAGCCAATATTTGTACAAATTGGTTTATCATGTTTTTCTGGGATTCCAGCATCTGATCCCTCATATCCTGCTGAATTTTGGCCAACTGCTCATGTATCTGTAAATGCAGTTGCTCTTACATTTCTTTTTGCATCTGTTCCAATTTCTCTAATCTTTGGTCCATGGCTCTCGTTTTCCTTCGCGTACTATAGTGGTGGTTAATCGGTGAACTTTCACGGGTTTCTAGATTAACTAAAATAAATTTTAATCAATTAAAGATCTTTTTATGAAATTAAATGCATATGATATGATGTAAATGCAAATGTATGAGATGAATGCAAAAAGAAGACGTCGATTCTGATTCAATTCCATATAGAAAACTTTACTAAAAAACAAAATCCCTTACATAAAACAAATTACATATATGGCTTAGCCCTAATGCTCAAAGCTTTCACTTTCTTAAGAATGGAGGCTAACTCCTGCCCTCGATCTGACATTAACTCAAATCTGACACTCAGCATATCTGCCTGAACTGTCAGAGTCTGTAAGTAATCAGCCACTTCTCGTATTTGGGCTATAGCTTCGCCCATGAGGTAATCCCTATCCCGGACCTGATCTTGAGATCGATGAAGTTGCTCACTTATCTGACCGTTATTTGCTTCCAGTCGTTCAATTCGGAGCTCACAATTCTGAAGTGTAGACTCAAGTTCTTCTATTTTTCTTTTCAAATCCTCGATTTTGCTTAAGCTGGCCTTTAATTCAATCACCGAGTTACGACTCCGATGCTGGTGTAGTACTTTCTCTAACTTAGCTACCCGGGCCCTTAACATCTCCTTTTCACTTTGACTATCATCCAAGCTCTTCTCCAATGCAACCTCTCGTGCCTTAGTATCATGGAACTTCCTCTTCCACTGATCAGTTTTAGCTTTTTCTTCTTGGATTTCTTGCCTCCACTGTTCAGATGTCTTACCCAAGCCATCGTTTCTTACTGATGCTCGAGACTTCTTGTAATATTCCTTCAAATCATCAAGATCCTCTTCAACTTTTCTCTTTCCTTTTCTCAAATTCTCGGCCTCTAACTTTTGAACATCCACATCCAGCTTCAACTACACCTTTTCCTCCTCCAACTGTTCTATTTTCTTTTCTAACTCCGAATTTTTCTTTTCGAAGTCTTGCTTTATAATTTCCAACTCAGAAAGGACCACTCGTAGATATTCCTCTATCGGTCGAGCATTTTTAGGTTTGGCCTCAGAATGTTATCATTAACCCTTCTACTCCACCACTCGTTATACCCAAGAGCCACCATCAGCTTTACAGCAATTCTTTTCATCCGGTAGGTTCGGTTCTAGAAGTTACAAATCTCTCTAACCTTTTTCTTGTAATTATCCCCTTTATAAGAAAACTCGCTCTGAGCCATCCCCTGTGTTACAGGTATGAATTGTCTTGACCTGTATTGCCTCAATACGAGCAAAGGGGCGTATCCAATGCCTCCCTAAATCTCCAGCAAAGGGACCCAGTCATAATTTTCACACCGATAAAGAATCTCATTGGGAACCATCCAAAAGGCTCTCCACTCAATGTCTTCCTCTTGAAGATTTTAAAGTATCGCTATCCATCTTTCTTCTGTTATGTCATCCCTCCTCGACGTAGTCGCTATTTCTTTCAAAAGAGAGAAATTTTGGAGGAAGGGTTGGTAAGAGACCTCCGTCTTCCAGAAGTGGCTATAGAACCAAACTAATAAAAGCTGTGCACACTCAATAAATCTGCCTTCGCCCGCCCTTCGGCATGCATTTAAAGATCTGAAAGTCTCAGCTAATATTGTAGGAACAGGTGTGATCCCTTTACCAAGTTGGTCAAATAAATCGGTAACTGCTTCGTCTACATGCCTTAAAGCCTTAGGGAAAACCACCAACCCATAAACACTCAAAGCAAAGACGTCGACTCTTCTCTTCATATCAAGATGTGTCAGGATCAAATCTCTCAAACTTACCCAAGGGATGTACTTTCCATCACCTTTCTACTGGACTCGAGCCGCAACCCACTGCTCACTTATCCCAGTAATATTCATCAATCTCTTGACGAAAGTTGGGACATTGACGACTCTAGAATAAATCTTATCGGTTTGAAACCTCGGACATCGAAGCAAAGTCGTATATTCTTCTATAGTAGGCATTAAATCCACCTTTCCGAAAGTAAAACAACTATAAGCAGAATTCCAGAATTTAGCCACGGCTTGGAACAAATGCTTATCTACCTTAATATCAAGAAGATAAGACATATCACCATAATTATGATAGAATAATTGCTTCATCTCACCATCCCAATGACTCCATATCTTTTTCAGCTTCCTAAGATCATTCTGTGCCACACTAATAAGGGTAAAGTCCCATAAATCCGATGTATACCCCTCCGCCAAACTGTCACCCTTCTCTAATTGTGTGTTCTCTGACCATTTCTGGGTAAACGCATTATACTTCACTTTATCAGAGAATTCGCTCTCCATGGAAAAACTTTCTATTAGTAACTGAACCGTAAATCGACACCCCTTTTTATGGTGAAAATGATATGCAATCACTATTAAAGGAAAAAAATAAAAAATAAAAACAAGTCAAAATCATGCATATAAAATAAAAATCAAAGCAATCAAGTAGTAATCAAGCACCTACTTCGGCAACCACGAGGGCTCGGTGTAGTTCTACCTAAGGCAGGTTCCTAAGGCGTACTATATGTGGGTTGGTTCTAGAGTAAAGGTATCTAAACCCGCAGATTCCTCGATCCTCACCCATTATAGGCTCATATGGACCAAGTTCAGTTCAGGAGGATACATTTCCTTATGGCCATGCGGAGGTGAAAACCTCACAAAGACATAAGTGCAGATATATCCCGAAAGTGATCCCCTAGCCCATGCGGAGGTGAAAACCTCATGAAGGCATAGTTTCTCACTCCCACTTAAGTGGTGCGACCACGACGATAATGCGATATGATGCGAGAACGTATAGAAAAATTCAACAAATAAAGCAAATTCAACAAGGACATAGAAAATGCAATGCGAGGATCGTAGATTTTTAGCAAACCAAATTTTCGATTTTCGAAAAGAAGATAGAAAATAATCAATTTACAGCTCGACTCTCTTATTTGTCCCCAGTGGAGTCGCCAAGTTGTCGAAACTATTTTTTTTGAAAAACGGGGATCGACTTTTGAAAAGAAAGTTGGGAGTCGCCACCAATCCTTTTTTGAGGTGTAATTGGGCCACCTTATAAAACTTTTTGGTCTACAAATTTTAAGAAAACAGGTTCGGGAGTCGGTTACGTACGAGGAAGGATTAGCACCCTCGATACGCCCAAAATTGATACCTTATCGATTAATTTATGTCTTAATGTCGAAATTTGAAAATTTGAAAAGAGTTCAAAACACGATCCTCCTCTTTATTAATTTTTTGAAAATATTCGAGTAAATCAAATGTATGCTAAAGACCATCTCATCTCAAAGTGAAATGTCACATCCAGTACGTTAGGACACGACATTTCAATCATCGAGCATGAGCTTGCCTTTTATTTAAACCATGCACTTTATTTTAAAAAGGGTATTCGGATATTTAAATCAAACGTAAAACCACAACCCAGTACGGTAGGGCATGATTTTTCGAATTTTTTAAATACAGAACATTGCCTCCACTTTCCAAAACTTTAGAAATCCGATAAGAAGGATATTTGAATATTTGGATCGAACAAAAACCGAAGCCTAGTACGGTAGGGCACAATTTTTCGAGCTTCCAAATATCGAAAATTGCCTTTGCTTTAGAAAAATTTAGAGAGAAAGTCGATGAAAATGATATTCGAATATTTAGATCGAGCGAAAAAACCGAAACCAGTACGGTAGGGCACGATTTTTCGAACTTCTAAATACACGAACATTGCCTTTTTATTAAAAAACGATTATAAGTAAATTAATGAATAAATGAATTAAAGAAATTTAAAATTTAAAATTTAAAAACTATAATAATGATATGTAACATAAAAAATAATAATACAATAATAAGCTTAACAATTAATGATAAGAAATATAACAATAAAAAAGGTTTAATGATAATAATAAATAGTAATAACAGTAATCATAGATATAATAATATAATAAATATTGTAATGGCAATATTAATGATAATACTGAAGAAAAATAATAGTAATAACAATGATATGGTGATGGTAATATTAAACATAGTAATAATAGTAAAATTAAAATAATGGCAGCCAAATCCAAAATGATGACAAACAATAAATAATTAGTAATATAATAAGATATATAGAAAAAAGTAACAGTAGTAAAAAAAATGGTAGTTAGTAAAAACAATAAAAATATGGTAATAAATATGATAAAATATATATAAAAGTATTAAATGATTAGTAATAATAGTAAAAACCAGCAGTGATTAGTAAAATAGTAAAAGTAATACAAAAAAAAAATAATAAGTATAATAAGGCCATATTTAAAATAATTAACTTTTAATAAAATATATATAAAAAATAATATAATAATAGTTTAAAATAAAAGGTTAATTAAAATAATTAATTTGAAAATAAACTACAAAAAATACAAAATGGGATTAAATCGATTTAAAAAACACCAGTTCTGGGGTCAAATCGGAAGGAAAAAAAACAAGGCTTAATTGAATGATGCAACAAAAAAGGGGACTAGGTGTACAAATTGGCCATTTAAAGTAACCCATGTACGGTTACCAATTAAAACCAAAAAGAAATGTTAACCCCTCTCTACTGCTGCTATTTCAAACAAAAACAAAAAAAAAAATGAAAGGTTTCCCCTTCCCTTCAACGATAGGAAAAAGGAAAAAAAAAATTAAAGGCTTCAACTCCTCTCCTTTCCTTCTTCGGTGGTGAACTCTCCGTCGCGCCATAGGATCGCCACCATACTCAGTGGCATGCAACCGCGAACATGGGCCAAAGGTAAAGTATTTTTCCCCCCTTTCTCGTTTTTACTACTCTTCACAATAATGAAATAAAAATGAAAAAAATAAAAAACAAGAGAGAAAAACCCTCAAAATCGATCTATTGCTTTTGGACTCTTTTTTTGTATTCCAAATATGCTCTGAGTTGTATTCTCTGTTTTTTGTTTCTTTTTGAGTTTGTATTGAATAAAATCCGAAGGAAGAAAAGGAAAAAAAAACTTGTGTTACATCATTTGGCTTTTATAGCCTAATGTTACAGGTACAAAAAAATGGAATCATGGGCGAACGTGGAGCCGTGGGCGCAGACGTGGGGGAGAGGCGACGTGGGATGGAGCCGATGTGGGGCGTAGGGGTCTCTGCGGTGGCTGATAATTGGGAAAGGCTAGGGTTTCCGTTTAGTTTGTCTAGGGTGGGTTTGGGTTTGAGATTTTGGGCTTTGAAATTGGGCCAAAGTTTGTTGGGTGTTTTGCAAATTTTTTGATTTGCTTTTGGGTTTTAATGATTGGGCTTTGTGTCTAGGACTTGGCCCGGGCAGATATTGGGTCATACACAAAGCAAATAACTTGAGGTGAAGATTACTTACTACATTCAATACTATAGTAAATGATATCTCCAAGTTAGCTTAGCAATGAAACTTTTGAAGGTCTAGTCAAATGGTTTAAGAGTTATGATTCGGTTGAGTTGTGAATAATACATAAGGTGGATTTGAAGAGTTTAGGTGAAAATTACTACGGCTCGAAGCTTTGGATCGACTTGTGGTGGGGGTACGGTGGCCTAAAATTCGTGAGTGTCAGATTTTGGGTTTAGTTTAACTTTCTGATCAGCTTTGAAGAGAGCAGGTAGAGTTAGAGGAGAAAGAAGCTGAAGAGATGATTTTTGTTCATGCAAAATACACCGTTTCATTTAACAAGGAAATTATGTGGAAATTATAAAATCCACATGGCATAATTAGGTGGATTAAATTTATCTTAGTTAGTGCCACGGCACCATTCCGTTAAGAATTAAACAATCTTAAAAACTTTAGTGATTAAATTGTAATTTTTCATAGTTTAATGATCAAAACAAAAATTTACATATAGTTGAATGACTGATGTTGTAGTTTGCCTTTTTTTAAACTTCAGTAAATTATTAGTAAGTTTATGTTTTGATTACTAAACTTTGAAAAAGTTACAATATGGTCATTGAACTATTCAAAAATTTTCATTTAAGTCACTAAGCTACTCAATAGTTTTATTTAAGTCACTAAGCTATTAAGTTTCTTTTTTCTTTAAAGTTTGGCTAACGAGCTCCTAGCAATAATTCAACGATTAGTACAGTGGATCAGTACCCATCAATGAGTAGAAGAACATACATTACATTTAAGTCAATCTTACAATTAGTGTTGAAGATTAGAGAAGAAAACTATTTAGATTTTTGTTCACATATTCGTGACGTTAAATGCAGTTTCATGAAAAACAAACTGAATTTTAGAAAAGAATGTGAAAAAGAGCTTTTGATTGGTGCGGGCGTTGTAAACAAGGAATGCCATAAAGTTGCAATTTTAATAGTCCAATGACTTAAATGAAAACTTTCGAATAGTTCAGTGACTGTTTTATAACTTAAAATTGAGTTATTAAAGTGTAAACTCATTAATAGTTACTTTACCCTTTTTTTATCTTTCTCAATTGGTTTAAATAACAAATTACTACTTAAACTATATCATTTCTTCAATCTTAGTACCTAAACTTTTTTTTAAAGTGACGCTTTAGTTATATTTCCATTACTCAAGTCTTCCCAAATGTTAGATCTATTCATAAAAATTTTCTTAGCCAATTACTAACGTGACATGTGGTAATTTTCATAACAAAAAAGCTAAATATTTTTAAATTTATATTTCTTTTTTTTTTTTCTTCCTGTCGTTCTCTAAAATTGAAAGAAAACCCAATAACTATCATGGAAGGTGCCCAACTTAGATTAAAAATGTTAAACCCAAGTTCAATCTAGTTCATCCGTATTAAATTTTTTAGATTATTTTTTATATAAAATAAATTTTAAAAATACAATACATTAAATACAATAAAAACATTAAAATAAATGTTTTTCAACAAATTGAAAATACATTAAAAAATTTTCTATACTTAAATAATAGTAGGATAGTTGCAACTTAGCAAGCAAATGCCTCTAAAATAGTAGCAAAATTAACAATATCCAAACAATAAAAACAAAATAGTAACAATATAATAATGAAATGACAAAAAAATAACAACGAAATGGCTGTAAAACAACAACAAAAAAGAAAGTTTAGGGTGATTAGGGTAGAGTCGAGCCAAAAAAATCCTAAATGAGACCCGGAGTATTTTGAAAACGGACTTTACTTTTTATCTAAACTTATTTTTCGAGTTTATAATTTTACCTTAATCCTTCCACTTTTTAAGCATGCCTTTAAATCTAAATGGATGACCTGGTCCATGATTAGGTCTAGTACAAAGTCTTTTACTATGTTTAATCAATCTTTTAGAAATTGAAGAAGATGCCAAGTTATGACTTTACTAATTAGGAACCCATAGAATGAGAGCCTCGAAGGAGGCGAATGACATTTCTACTCCGCTGAAACTTGCCAAATTGTAGGGAGCAATAATTGGCTTTTTCATATAAATAATATTAAAAATAATAATTTATTATTCAAATAATATAGAACACTTTTATTTAACAAAATGATATGTTTTGAATAATAAAAAAGAAAAGTTTATTTTTCAAAGGGCTTAAATTTGCACAATTGGCAACCAGTAGAGTCTTTGGAATTTTTTTTTCATATTAAAAATATAAAAAATATTAAAATTATATTTTGAAAAATAAAAAAATATATGAAAAATAAACTCTTTAAAATTAAAAAAATTAAAAGAGATATAAAAATATAAAAAATTTTAAAATTCAAGGTTATGTAATCCAAACTAGACTAGTTGGACTAGAAATTGGCTGGAGTATTGATCTAATGGAATTCATAGTCCAAAATATGGGTAAATTATATATTCTCATTCGCATTACATAGTTGATAAAAAATAAATGTAGCCACAAGTAAGAGTGAGTGTTCGATCGAATCGAATGAAAAATTTTCGAGTTAGTTGAGTTGACGAATCCTATTTTATCTTCCTAACTCGATTTGAAATTTTCTCGAATCGAGTCGAGTGAGATGAGATTTGAATCGGATTGAATCGAATATATTTGTTTGAGTTAAATTAAAAAAAATGACTTCGGGTCCTTGTAACCACTTTCACTCACCGTAATCAAATTTGCCCACTATAATCAAAATTGTTATTAACTTTCATTTCCTCATAATTTATTTGTTAATATTTTATATATGGGTTAGCTTCTTTGCTTGCTTAGTTGCTTCAATTATCTTCTGATTTTTGTCTCTATGTATTTTGAAATTAAAAAAAATATTAGACATAAAAAATGTGATTTTTTAATAAAAGTTATCTTAAAGATAAAATGTGAAATTGATACCAACATAAAAATTTAACACGAATATTTTATGGCATCATCAATAATTTAATTTTAACAAAAATTTATAAAGATTTAATATGATTAAGCAATTCAATAATATAAATAGTACAAAATGTAAATTTTAATTTAATAATATAAATAGTAGATATAAATACAATTATTACTATTTAGGTTTAGGAATTTTTTGGATGATTTTTTATTTGGGGGTAAAGGGTGAAAAGTAAAAGTTTAGGGGAAATAAAAAAGTTTTGAGAGTTGGGGAGTAAAATTTTGGGAGGAAAGTAAATCGGGGGAAAATATTCAAAAATACAATTGGGGGAATCGGTTTGTGGTAGATAGGGGTAGGATGGGAGGGGAGTAAAAATTTTGGGGGGAAAGTAAAAAATTTTGGGGGCTTGGGGTAAAAATGTAAAATGTTATAGTTTAGTATTTGATTTATTCGAGTTATTCGAATTAAAAAATTAAACTCGATTCGAACTCAAAATGCGAAAAAAAATCGAGTTGACTCAAATAACTCGATTTGTTTAACTCTAAAATTAAATTTTTTTCAATTTTTTTGAGTTGAATTGAGTTTTGCTCACCCTTAGCCACAAGTCATTTGTCTTTGTGTTGAATGACATTATTACTATCTGATAGTAATTGACTTTTTATGAAGAAACATGTAATGGTTATCATGAGATAAAATAGGATCATATTGGGAGAATGGACGTATCCCAAATAGATTAAGGATATCCTATGAGGGTAACACACTTGCAACAAGGTCATTGGATGAGCATTGATTTAGTTGCTGGATGAGCATTGATTTAGTTGCTTGCGTAATGATATGCCATTAGGGGAGCTCAGTCACAATATTATAGTGGAATGACATCGTGACTAAATAGTTTAAAATTAATAGGTGAAAAGTTAAAACTTAATTATAAATTATTTGAGCCCTAATCACAAATATCCAATCAGTCCATTCGCTAGCTCGTTGAAACCATAAGTGAATTACATGTTGAATCACATGAACGTAAATGGATAGAAATGATAAAGTTGAAGAAATGAGAAACATTTGGAAATGAATCTGGTTTTCTCCAAAATGAAAATTGTAACCTCACAAACTCTACCTAAACGTTATGGTCGAATTCTGAAGGTTACATTGGCCACTGAAATGGCACAAAAAAATTTCCGTAATTTCAAACATATTTTAAAACCATTTACCTTTTATTCAAAACTAGTGAACTTGGTTATTTGTCTTAATTTCGTGAAAACATATTAATTTCAAAAATCAAGTGTCTTTAGAATTTTGTTTATAAAGATTAATCATTTCAAAAACTAAGTTTTATTTTATTGAAAATTTATTTTCAATATTGCAACGGAAATTAGTGATAATATTAGATTTTCATTAAAAACTAAATTTCCATGCATAATCATTTAAATATCAAGTAATCAATTTAAAACTTAAAGATATGCAAATTAAAATAAAAATCCCCAAAATAAAGTCTCATGCCACAATCTATATAAAACTTATTACAGTCCCAAAAAAATTATTAAAATCTAGTTTAAAGTACTTAAAAATGAAAATATCCAAGAAGCTCCTCCGATAACCGTATCTAAGTCCTAACTTTTAGGGTTATTTGTAAATTCAAAAAAATTAAGAAGTGAGCTAATAAGCTCAGTGTGAGCCTTAACTCTAAAAAATAGTAATAAACACTAAATCTAACACTCGAGCAAGTAAATATACAAAATATCATAACCATTACAAAATTTATAGTTTATGCTATGCATGACCATGTCAATGTAAATTTTTTAGAAAGGTTCCTACCCAACTCTGCTACATACTCTGATAAGAAATCTTCGAAACTCATCCAACCAATAGCACACCAGTTTGTGGACAAGCCACCAATATTTCAGGTAAACTGCCAAAATTGCAGACAAGCTACCAGTATTGTGGATAAGCCACCAGTAATGCAAATAAACTACTAGTAATGTGGACTAGCTACCAGTAATCTGAACAAGCCACCAGAATTGCAGACAAGTTGTCTATACTTCCTTCTTTCATAATTGTCCCAACCTCAATCCAATATGACATGTTTTGAGCAATAACAAAACAATACAGTAGACATTATTGAAACATGCAATCAGTAGCAGAAACAACAGGCATGATTTAAACATGCGATCAGTGATAGAAATAATGACACGAATTATCATGCATTCAAAAAAATAGTACAGTGAGTGCATCTAATGATGCTTTTAGTGTTTTTAGTATTAGAAACCATATTTTTAACATGTGACTAAAATTTCAGTAATAGTGTACATGGATTATTATATAATCAATTTGAATAATAGATCAGCAACATGCTTTAATATCACATAATATACGAAACATCATCGAGTCATATAATAACATATGCACATATGTGGCATCAATTTTTTTTAGATCAGAGGCACTTACTTGAAATAAATCCTAATAAAGGATTTATCAATCACCAAGAATACTTCGTTTAGCTAATATTTCAGAGCAAATTTAAACGATAATTATTATTAATCATAATGATATAATATTTATGAACAATCATGTATAACTTTAGTTGGTTAAAACCCACACTTGGAATAAGGGTCTCATGACATTAGATTTAATCCTCCATACTTCAATGCTACAGATCTAATGATATCTCGACTTGATTCTATTACTGGTTCGAACAGAGATCCAAGTAATCCTTTTGTGTTATTGCAATTTCGAATGATTTGGATGAAATCCTTCAACGAAAACATAATATACATATACTAGTTATTAGATTCGACTCACGTAAAGAATAGAAAGAATTGAGATTAGATGAACTAATCCTCACTTACACTATATTGAGCTAAATCAAAGATCTTACAATTTCAATAGAAAACTTGAATGGAGAGCGATATAAATGCTATATAGAAAAATAAAAAGTATAAAAGTGAGAATATTATTTAACAAATTGAAAAGAATAGAATAAGTGACTAGGATTTGGTTATGACCAAAGAAATGAAAAGAAGAGAAAAAAAATAAGAAAAACATGTGGCAGTGACGGTGGTAGTGCAGCAATAGTGGTGACAGTCTGGTGGTAGAGTAAAGAAAAAGAAGGGAAGAAGCGATGGTGGAATAGTGGTTGTAGTGGTGCAATTGACGACCAAAGGTGGTTGAAGTGGCAACAAAAGAGAAAATGTGCTGGCACAAGTAGAGAAGGAGAGAAAAAGATTCTCATTTCGTACAATTTGTCACAATTTATATTGATATTACTAGTACAATTGAAATGCATGTTAAACTAAACCAGAAGTTTACTGATACAAATACATTTACTACTTGGTGTGACTAGTTAGACCATCCTAAATCATATTATGATGCAAAATTTAATTGAGAATTCATATAGACATTCATTATAGAACCAGGAGATTCTTTAATTTAAAGAATTCTAATTTGTTGTTTGTTCTCAATGAAAATTGGTTTTTAGAAACTCACTAGTTCAAGTTGAGGTTTGATGTCTTGTATCTCTAAAATGAATATGAGCTCATTCATCCACCATGTGGATGGTTTTGATATTATATGATTTTGGTAGATACATCTACAAAATAATCACATATGTGTTATCAACTTGCAATCTATCATTTGCAAGGTTGCTTATTTAAACAATTAATTTCAAATTATACAATTAAGACAATTTATATTTCTAAAGCTGATGAGTTTATATCACAGTCTTTTATTGATTGAGTTTTAAAAAATCTTTGTATAAGATTGTTATTTATTCACATAATGGTTTAGAGATTAGCCTATGATCAATATCTAAATCATTACTTATGAGAACTAAACTTCCTATTTCAACATGAGATTATGTTGACTTACATGTTGTACGCATCAAGCCAATAAGTTATAAATACTTTCCATTACAATTGGTTTTTGGTCAAGAGTTAAATATTTCCTATATTAGAATTTTTGTATGTGCGTATATATTCTAATTGCTCTACCACAACGCATAAAGATGAGTGAATCCTCAAATAAAGTTGGGAATATATATTAATTACGAGTCTCCTTATATTATTAGATGTTTTGAATGTATTGGAGATTCAATTATGATGTGATTTGTGATTACTATTTTGATTTAATAGTTTTCCTGATATTAGGGAGAGAGAAATAATAAATGAATGAAACCACTACTTGTAATGAGTTATCATTATCTAGATCCTTATAGAGAGTAATTTAAACCATAAGTTCAAAAAGGATAACTCAATTTATTACAAGTTAACTGTTAGATGTATTTACAAACTTAATGAGAACAACCAAGTGTTATATACCATCTAATATTTTGAATCAAAGTTCCGGTGGGACAATCAGTTAGAATAAATAATAGATTGATCAGTTCCAAGGATGAAAATTCTTCTAGATGGTCATATAATGGAGGCGCGGGTGCTCCAGAAGAGACCTAATATATAACCAATAAATAAAACTCTAGAAGAGATTCGGGTGCCTAAAACTGAAAATTAAAATAGTGAAAAAAAAAGAAATCTCAATAAATTATGTCAATTTGAGAAAATGTGGAATCAATAATAAAAGTAGTCCATAAAACTGAATAGATTCAAGTAGTAAAGGTACAAATGAAGTAGTTCTGCAAAAATAGAATAAAATATGAAGTTTTTTTGCTAAGTCTTAGCATTGATTATGAAAAGATATGATATTCTTTTGTGGTGGATGCAATAACCTTTAGATATATTATTAAAATGACAGTTTATAATAGATTTAACTTGCGTCTAATGGTTGTTGTAACAACCTTTTATAAATCACTATATAGTAAAGTTTATATTAAAATCTTTGAAGGATTTAGATTGCTAGAATCATATTGAAATTCTCGGAAAATTGTTCATTTATATGATTTGAAATAATTTGAACATATGTAAATTTGACTTATTGATAGTAGTTGAAGGAGAATTATAAAATGATCCAAAATAGCTATTTATATTTTTAATAGAAGAATCATGATTAAAGTTTTCTATGATTATTGTTGAAACTCTTGAAGAGATCAAAATATTTTTCTCCAAAATTTTCCTCACACATGACTTTCAAAAGAATGGTGATATAAATACTTAACAAATACGTTCAAATGGTCATTTGAAAAGCTAGTATTCAAGATTGAATAAGTAGAATGTGAGATATTATGTGATGTTTTCATGATGGACAGTAAATACGTGCTATACTCTTTTTTCCTTAACTGAGATTTTGTCCAATTGGGTTTTCCTGATAAGGTATTAAATGAGGTGGCATGTTATGCGTATTATAGATATGTATACTCTTTTTCCTTTAGGTATTTTTTTTCCACATGGTTTTTATATTAGTAAGGTTTTAATGAAACACATTATTTACTGATGGACATCCAAGTGGGAATGTTATGAATATTTTATTATTAAGTTGATGTCTAACAAGACCAAGATAAGTTTTGATGTACTTAAAATTCTAATAATAATTAGAAGTAGAACTTTATTTTATCTATACTTCTTATGTTTATAAATATAGACTTTAAAGAAGCATTGTAGATAATTTCTCATTGATCAATAAAATACACTTTCTCTCTTGTTCTCTCATTTTTATTGTTCTTTACTTTCTGTCTTTTTATTTTATAACATTACTTTTGTAAAAAAGCCGTGAGAATCTTTTGCTATTGTTTATATTTTAAAGAGCAACTAGGAATGTTGACGTAATTTTTTTTGTAAATCATATGTGTTTATGTGATTAAGCATAGTCATCGTTATTGAATAAAAAAAACAAATACCAGCCATCTCAATTAACTTGGAGTTTAGCATTCAATTTGCGGGATTTGAGTTGAGACATCAAATCAAAACAATTCCAAGGTAGAAATAGATAGTTAAAATCAACACTGGCATTTCTGTTTCAATAGTTGCTTTACTGTTTTAACTAGTTGACTTCACACCCCACATTGGAAATGCACTCAAACAAATTTTCACTACCAACAATAAAACAGAGAAAAGGAACAAGAAAGTGTCTGTTGTACATCTAGGACCATCCAATTCACTTTCATGCTGGCCAGCACACCCACTTAATGAATGATGGGAGACAACGCATGATCCAATCATACATTGAATGGGAGACAATGGAGAAATGAACAATAAACATAATAATTTCCCAGACATTGAGTTACCTGTTAATCTCTTATATGTTGTTTTATGTATATATTTATCTACTTCTTGCAAATGCAACACCTTGTCCTTCCTTCGTCCAAACCTTTCTTCTCTTCCAAAACCTACTCCCCAGGAATTCTCTGAGTCTTTTTCTGAGAGAAGAACGATCCTTGTCTCCGCCGTCGTTGCTTGTAGAATCTGAAATGGTGACATCAGGCCGATAACCAATTCTGGTGGTCTGCCTGTTTGGGCCGCCGAGAGAAGGCAATTTCATTAGATGCCTCTCGATTTGATGACTGACTGATACCAATTCATATGAATCATATAAAGGGCTGCCACAATCCCATATATCAAATGCTGCTGCTGATTCATTTCTTTCTTTGGATTTTCTCATAGTTTTGAGTTTGAAAGAACTTGTGGGTTTAGAAACTAATGATCTAATGTATTGGGAGATTTCTCTAAAAGTCGTATCAATTTTTAATTTAAGCTGGGCTGTCCTTCCATTAATTAACTGACCCTTGTAATATAAAAACAAAAATGAAAGAAAAAGGGTAGGGTCCAGAGGAAGGTGAAGGCCCAATCACTAACAAATTGGGATTGATTGTAGCATCTCACTCTGTATTGGTTTTAAATACCAAACCAATCAAACCATACTTGAAATGCATTTGCAGTAACATGCGCTGATTTTGAACCAACACTGCAATCTCCACCAAACCACCACCTTCATCACACAAAAATGCCAAAATGGTTTAAATATGCCAAACTTCCCTGGAAATCCTAATTTTTGACACATTGAATCCCTGTACTTTTCTATTTAAAAACCTTGCCATCATTTTTGCCGTTAAAGTTAATAATGTCAAAAGGAAAAAATTAACTATTTTAGCCCTCAACATTTACAATTTTTTGTTAATTTAGTCTTTATCCTTTAAAAGTACATACAAGTTAGAAAATATGTATAATATATATAAAAGCACAAGTTTAGAAAAACTTTTGAACTAAAAAGAATACCCTTTATTTCTCATCATGTTACTAAATTTGCATTTAAAATTTAAAAAAGTTCAAATAAAATAAAAATTGTGATAATTATACATTTAGGATTACAATTTAATAGAAGTTTTGATAATTGCACATTTAGAAATAATTAAAATTTAATTTAAAATTATTACTTAAAAAATTGTACTAGTTTTAAAATAGAAATATTACTTGAATACAACTCTAAACAAAAGAATATATAGGAAATAAAAGTTATAATTATAATTTAAATTACAAATATTAATAAAAATTTTGATATAAAAAAAATAATGCTAATTTTATTTATGTAAAATTGAGTTATTACATAAATAGAATTTTAAGCATCTTAATTATAACTTAATTAAAATCACAAGTCTAGAAAAACTTTTGAACCAATAAGAATACCCTTTTAGTGCCAATTATATTACTAAATTAACATTAAAATAATAATTTACTAGTATTATTATGTGATAATAATCAAAATAATATTAATCAATATAATATTATATTCAAGTGAAATCAACTAATTTATTCATCTATAATCTATAATATATATAAAAGCACAAGTTTGGAAAAACTTTTAAACGGATGGTAATACCATTTATTTTTTTATCATGTTACTAAATTTACATTTAAAAATAAAATAAAAATTGTGATAATTATACATTTTAAATTATAATTTAATAGAAACTATGATAAATACACATTTAAAAATAATTATAATTTAGTTTACAATTATTAGTTAAAAAATAACTCTTGAACTTGTATTTTTTTGTCAAATCACCTCAAAATGAATGTAAATGTTAATGTTTGTAAACTTTGCTAACGTGACATATACGTGGATTATTGTGTGGATGACATGTTAACATTTAATTGATTTTTAAAATTAAAAAATATTTTTATATTTTAAAAATAATTTTAATGAATTTTAATTTTTAAAAACAATTTTTTATAATTGTTTTTCTTTGAATTTTTAAATTTTAAGAAATTAATTAAATGCTGATGTGTCATCTACATGGCAATTCATGTGTATGCCACATCAACGAAGTTTAAAAAATAGCATTAAATTTTCCATATATTTTGGGGTGATTTGGCAAAAAAAATGTAACTTTTAAGGGCTAAGGGCAGAAACTTAAATAGAGGGTAAAAATAACTTTTTTTTTGTCAAGTTGGAGAGCCAAATAAGTCATTATGATTTTATTTATTTATTTTTAAAAAGTTATGCTAATTTTATTGATATAAAATTGAGTTATTACCTAAATAAAATTTTAAGTATCTTAATTATAATTTGATTAAAAGTACGAGCTTGAAAAAACTTTTAAACCAACGAGAATACTCTTTATTGTTAATTATATTAATATTTTAACATTAGAATAATAGTTTATTAGAATTATTATGTGATAATAATAAAAGAAATATTAATTATATTATATTATATTAATGTGAAATCAATTAATTATATTATATTATAATAATGTGAAATCAATTAATTTTAGAATAAAAAATTGAACTGACGAGAATAGCTTTTTTTTTTATTATGTTATTAAATTTACATCTAAAAATAAAATAAAAATGGTGATAATTATATATTTTAAATTATAATTTAACAGAAGTTGTGATGATTATACATTTAAAAATAATTATAATTATTAGTTAAAAATCGTGTTAATTTGAAAATAGAGATATTATTTGAATAAAACTCTAAACATAAAATATAGGGAAAATGTGATAAATATAAATTAAATTACAATTATTAATGGAAATTTTTTATATAAAGAAGAAGTTGTGCTAATTTTATTTATTTATTTAAAAAAATGTTATAATTTTATTAAAGTAAAATTAAGTTATTACTTAAATAAATTTTTAAGCCAATTTCACTAGTATTAGTTAAAAATTGTGTTAATGATACTGAAGGCATCTCCTTGAATGAAGTGAGAAAGAGAAGAGGATGGTTGGTGTGGATCTAATAACTTAATTAAATTTGGGCCACTTCTCCTCTAATCTCAAAATCACAACACCACTCACTAAATATCATAAGCAAAATCAACATCTAAATATAAATCTAAAAGGAACTAATGTCCTAAAATACCACAAATAAATACATAAAAGAGCATATTAACCCAAATCATAAAATAGAAGCAAGAAGTGAATAAAATGAAATTAAAAACTATAGGGACCGACGTTGAAATTATGCCCTACCACAACCCCTCTTTCCTCAAACCCTTTCTTTTTGTTTTGGTTGGATGAATGTAAGAAGAATGAGAGTGAGAGCAGTCCAGCATTGTAGTTCACCTTTACCTGCTCCAAATATATAGTTTTGTTTTGTTTGGATGACAGAAACATGAACCTAACAAGGAAGAATGGCTTCAATTATTGTGGGTGCTGTTTATAAAACATATTTTACACCCAGATAAGGTACTAAACATGTGGTTTCGCTTTACCTTTTTCACCCAATCATTCTTCTCTTGCTCTACTTGCTTTTAGTCCTTCTACTTTTTACATTCTGAAATTCATATTCACTTATTACACAGTTAAGATTTTTCGTTAAATTTATTGCTATGATATTTTAAAATTAAAAAAAATTACTCACTTAATAGCCATGTAAACAAAAAGTTAGCATTATAATGAATCCGAATATAACAAAATAATTTTAACAATGTTAATAATTGAAACTGAATTTTTGAAACTTGAAAAAGTAAAAGATTAAATATCAAATTTAAGAAGAGTAGAAGGACTGATGGCACATTTAACCTTGTTTTGTTTTTGTTTTTTATTGATCTGTTGTCTACAAGTTATCCTGTCTGCTTTATTTCTCTTATCATCATCATGTCCTTTAATCTAAACTCAAAACACTCAACAATGGGTTATCGGTCAATATTTTAAAAATATGATTATATTTGTCCCTTTATTTAAATTTTTTTATATTTTCTACGTTTAAAAACCTCTTATTTTTGTATTTGGTATCTTTTAATTAAAGATTATTGCTTATTTGAGTATAATTTAAAAAGTTATATTATTTTGATTATGTATAAAAATTATAAATATTTAATTATGAACTTTTTCCCTCTATTTTACAAAATTGAAAACTTATTTCAATCAAATAATAAAAGTGAACATTGTTATTGAATTATTGACTTAAAAATCAACAATTCAATAACTTATACACAAGAAATTAGCAAAAGTTAACATTTCAAGTTTATGTGTTTATCGATACGAAATCTAACTTTTTTAAATTCCATGACAAAAATTTATTGAAATAAAAAGATAATTTTGTTTGAAAGTTTAAACTATTATAAATTATACTACATTCACAATTTTAAATATATGTCTAATTAATTATAATATAGAATCACTCTATGAATGGTACACACATATGATGAGACGAAAAATTTTACATATCACAATTTCATACAATGATGTTCAAACTTAAATATTCAAACACCCGAAACTTCACCTTAAACAACAAACTAAAAGGTTGAGAATAAAATGATAAAGTTTTATTTTTTTGATTTTACAAAAGGAAAATCCAATGTAATAAAGATCAAGTTATCAAGGTGTTTTTTATGGATTAAAATCAAAAAGTAAACAATTATTCGCATCACGACATCCAATTCATATAATATAGTTTTGCAATTGCAATTGGTGAAGCAAATTAAAATATAAGATTGTGGAATCGAGCTGATCCTCCTCTACACCCAATGAACCACTTTTGATTTTTTTTTATTGTATTAAGAAAAATAGCGAATTTTTATAGGAAAGATATATTTAACAACAATTAGAAAGCAGTACTGAAATAAGTCTTGGCAACATTATCGCACAAGATCTGCAACACTTTATAATTAGTAGGCCCTACGCATCGTGGTGTTTTAAACTGGCTAACAGCAGCCCCTAACCCTAAGTAATGGTCCAAAACCTTCTGAAACGTTCCCCTCCTAAGAACTCGGAGCTCAAGGGGACCAATGGCGTTCACCTTCCGGGAACTAACATACCCTGCATCCACAAATGAACGATCTAAACAATTGCAGCATTCTTTCAGCACTTCATCGCTTACTTCCCCACTTATTTCCCAGAATATCACGTAGTGACCGGGGTCGGTCCACATGTCCACATGGCTCGAGAAATCTATCACTTCCTGCTTTTCCTCCGCAATCAACTTGGCTGCTTCTTCCACTGCTTGCTGCAAATCCTTCTCCGTGTTTTTGTCGATGTTTACGGTCAGCATCAGGTTTCTTCTGCATATAAATTTCAGTTCCGGGGTTGAGTTATGGAACCCCATGACCTTCACCACATCCCCTAGCCTATACCTGTATAACCCTGTGGTTTACAGTTGAAAAAGATTTATAAACAAATTTTCAACTGAGAACCCCATAGAAGTGTGAACGAGTGGTGCAGTATTTCTAAGAAAAGGACAAACAACAAGTTACACTAACATGCCAATGTTTCAAATCCCCCAATTAATAATAGCAATGAATATACAGATAAACACAGAGAAACATGGCTAATGCAATGCTTGAAGGGGGGGGGTTTAGACGGGGTCACCCATCTAAAATATAATATTTCCTATTGCAACTATTTGTTAATCAGGATTCCATAGCCAATAACTAAAATACAAGAAGTCCCAGTTTCCACTAAACATCTTTTAAATATATATTATTATATTAATGTGTGTTGAATGTGATCATTTTTAATTATTCCATAACCTAGGCAGTTTTGTTTTACATGATCCTAACACTTCTCTAGCACGATACACATAAACCTATGACATAAAAATGGCCCCAATGGCATCTATCTCTTCTCCTTGTTTGTCATGTATATAATCATTAAAAATTGTGAATATATAAAATTATCTTTCAAGTGTTTTTTTAACGCAGACCATTGACCCAGAAAAACCCGTCCTTTTCGAAACACAACACTATTTTCTAAATAATCTTGATCATCCTTAGTATCTCAAAGACTTTGGCTGAGAAACCAATGACCTCTTCCCCATGCCTCTAGACTGAAACAGTTTGCTTCTAGCCTACTCATTCGACTTAGCCTGAAAGATTTTCTGATGTACTTGATGATTTACAAGAATGGAAAGCCTATAAAAAAAACACCCCATTAAGGTCCTCATTTTAAAGCATGTAAATATGATGAGCCTATGATAACAAGTAAAATAAAAAGATCCCAGATACTTGAAAAGATTGGGTAAATGTACTTACATAAATAAATAAACATAAAAAGATATGATGCATCTGATATTATCTCTACATGTAGGAGTCAAGAGTAGCCAGATTCTTAATACAGAAGTTTCAAATTTTGGAGCAACGAGAACTATGGCAGAGAACACGTGGGTGTTGTTGATAAGAGGACCTCTATTTCCTAATTTTGTGTAAACATTAAATAAAAATGTGGATGTGCAGAAAGGATGTGTGAAAAAGACCACAACAAATAAGCCAATTAAATGAGCCTTCGACTGTTTGGTGCGCCTTTGTCTTAACCAATTGGGTCAGATATGTCTGAGCCAAAGGGTTTTTTTTTTTTTTTTAAAGAAAAAAAATTCACGACACTGCTGCAAATGAAATATCACATTATTGGAAGCAGCAAAGGCTTGGACCATTAACAGCTTGCTTGTCCTACCTCCTACTTGGCTACACCCACATGAAGATCATTAATGTCATGGTTGGGTAATTTCATTACCAAATAAACAAATTAGAAGTTGTAGAGACACTGTAACGTGCAATGTGGATTATAATGTCAACTTGAACGTGATTGAGACATGACATGGAGTCTAAATTAATTGTAGGAAAAGAAAGTATTGATTCTTCATAAGGAAAACAAATTAGTACCTGCAAAACTTGTGACAATAACCTCATACTCTTCACCGATTTTAACTTCAGTCAGACTCACTGGTTTGGGCTCCATAGAGAGGATATTAGCATCACCTCTGTCATGGACTTGCTCTTCAACATTCTCTTTCAGAGGAATGAACTCAAAATAGCCAATATTTGGAAGAACAGCATAAGTAGTAGACTCTGTAGGCACATTTGGGTCGATATTTGCCCCAATCCACCCCTCAGAAGAACCATAATCAGCACTTATAAGAGGCACATCCCCCGCATAATGTCTTAATTTCTTCAGATAATGCTCCATGGACCCAGTCATGATCCCATAGATGTATTTGACATTAGGGAAAAGCTCCGGTATCAATCCATACCAATTACTCAACCCTGAAATTTTCCTATGAATTAAGTCTGCCAACTCAGGATTGGGCTTCAGTAATTTAGCCATAGCTGACCGGACGGATGGGAAAGTGATGCGGCTTGTGAGGATCCCTTCTCTAATATCAACACAAAGCTCTTCCCACACTTGTTCAAGAGTTCGAAACGCATGAACTATGCTATGGGCAAAGGTAGAGGAAACCAACTGGATTTCCTCGCGGAAAATCAGCCCACATAAAAGATGGCAATACAAAGATTGACGGAAATCTGGACCAAATATCACCTCATCTGGGCTGCAACACTGAGATTGCATTGCTTTCATTGCCTTCTTAAACTGCGAATTGCGAAACACATTGGTCGTAGCGGTTCCAGCAAACAATCCCCCTTTCGTCCTACTCTGCTTGCTGCTGTATATGAACTGCAAAGCCTTCCCATTCTTGACAGGGAATTCCCTGTGTCAATAACACAAACTGATTAATAACGACAAAAAAGCTCCCAAAAAAAAACCTTTGGGGGGAGAAAAAGGTTAACAGATATCCAATCATATACCTGTTTCTAAAAGCATAAGAAGTACGGAATATCTGCAAAGTAGTTTCCATCAATTCGTCATTGAAAGGCACAAACTTGGGCCTTCCTTGAGTGGTGCCAGAGCTGCAAATTTACAATAATAATAAAAATTATCATTCAATTTTAAAAAAAAAAATCATATAAAACATAAAATTGAAGTAAAGAATACCTGAGAGATATGGTGGTTATGGGTTTTCCGGTGAGAACCGGGGAAGAAGCACCATCGACAATTCTTTGAATATAAGGCTCCAAATCCTGGTGAGTGACGACAGGAACACAAGCCTTGAAGCTTTGGGGGTCAGTTCTGCCATTGAGACCCAGATTCTGCAAATACTCGGCGCTTCCATTTTCTTCTAAAATTTTCTTTAAAGTCTCCCTTTGAACATTCTCAGCATCTTTGGTCATCGTTTCGAACTCTTCTATCACTTTTTCTACGTGTAGAATTTCCATCTTTTCTAACATCCTTACTTACTCAAACTACAACCTTTAAAAAAAAAAAAAAAGGAAATCAAATTATATGAAGACAGTTGACTTCTTATTTAGGAAAAAGAATAAAGTGATCCGAAAGCATAGAAAAATAATTTTTAAAAGAATACAATCATGTTTGCCGCTCTCTCTCTCTTCTACCAAACGGAAGCAGAATGGAGTTTTCTTTTGCTATCAATAAATGCAAGAAAAAGAAATTACTTGAGGTGAAAAAAATAACCACTAATTTAAAAATAAAGTCAAAAGGGGAAACAAGCTTATATGATAATTAAGCAGCAATCTGAAAAACTAAGACAATAACTCAAACATTTCCAAGCTTTCACTTTATTTGAGGGATAGTCAATACAGTCAACCGATAAGAAACTTCAATTTGAAATGTGAAACAAAAATTCAACTTCATGTCCTGTTCCAAAACTTTGAAAATTTCAAACGAACAAAAAGAAATCAAAGAAAGAGATTCAAATCACCTGTAACAAAAATGAAAGAAATGAAAGAAATTCAATAGAACAGAAAAAGAATAAAACAGAATCAGAGTAAGTATGTGGAAAAAGTGGAGTTTGAAATTCAGAAATTTCAAGTATCAGAGGAAGCTCAGTGTTTTTCAGTAAAAGAGTGAGACAGAGATAGATACGGAGGGAAGGTGGTGTTGAGTCAGAACTCAGAACTCAGAACTCTACAAGTTTATATGGGAAAAGAGGTGAAAAAGGATAGGAATTTTGTTTACTCACCGATTCCAATGCGTTCTCTAGTTTTCCGCAAAGATAGATAAATTGGTTTTTCTATCGTAAGAAAGGCAAAGGCAAATTGCTGTGTGCTATTGATTTTGGGTATGGCGGATCGGGAGATAGAGAGAAGATTCTTCGGCTTGCATTTTATAGGCGTTTTCTTTAAAATTATTAATGTTACAAATTTGCCTGCCTCTCTTTTTTCTCTTTAATTCATTAAATGTTTTTTGTCCACTCCCCACTTTGCCCATACTCCAACCTTAGAATTCCGGAAATGCCGGCTTGAGTACAACTGATGAATTCTGAAATTACCTTTATGGGCTTGGATTATTGTGAGAATTGGTTAATATTGCCTTGGTTCACTAGATAAGGAAGTTAATAACGCCAGATTGACGTGGGGTCAACTACAATGAAAGGCTGATTTTGGCAATATTCCACTTCTCATCCCTTTAACTTTGCTATTTTCTTTCAGATTCTTGTTTAATTAGTTTTTGTTGTAGAGTGAGCCAATTGTGTTAGGAAAGTTATGAAAATGTCCTTTCCCAATTAAATTAATTTATATTATTTGAGGCTATTTTGGTCTTTTTATTTAAAAAAAGTCAATAAATGTGATGAGATTTGGACATGTGTTATTTAAATCGATAAAATATTAATTTTACCACTAATCAAATACTTATCTGAACATAATATTAACATTAATTATATTATGTATATCCTGTTACTTCCATCAGTTATATAATTATACTTCTATTCTTCTATTCTTTAAACCTGTTTCCTCATCAAAGTAAACCGAGAAAAAAATCCAAAATAAAGCACCCCCACAAGACATTCCAAACTAGGATAAATTATAGAGGAGCGAAGGAAAATCGGTTTCTCCAAACAATTTCAACATTTTTCAACAAATTCACTTATCCCAAAAGAATTTAAAAAAAAAAACCACATTGTAATATGTGTCAATCATAGTCAACAAATCAAATAATAATCAATGTCAATCTATTATACAGGTTAAATTAAATGATGCATCAAATTAAATTTGTATAAAGAAATTAGTTTGGGACAGTCCGATTTCCTAGCCCCTATATCATAGACTCCTTGATACATCGAAATTTTAATGAGAATAAAATATAAGGTACTTGATGTTAATTTAGGATCGAAACGATATATATTAGATTGACTGATTCAGTATCGACTACCATGATTAATATAGCCCATACCATTTAGTAAGTTTTATTTTTTTTGAAAAATAGTAATAAATACAAAATATTAGATTGAAATATAGGATGTGGAAGTTTTGGTTTGATAATGAGTGGTAATTTAACATCTAATTAAGATGTACATGGATTGGCAAAGTAAGCAAATTAAAGATGTAGAAATGGGGAAGTAATGGTGGCATGGCAATGCATGGTGGGGTGTGACGAGCGGCCAAATGGTGGGTGGGCCCTACGCTCCCAATCCGAACTCCAAAACACATGTCGGCATACAAAAACGTTCTTTTCTTTTCTTTCTTTGCACTGCCATGGCTATATTTTAATTTAATGTCACGTTTTGATGCCAAGTTTATCATTTATCAACTTTTTGGATTATTATATTAATTCAATTCAACTCTTTGTGGGTTTATAGTTATATGATATTTTTCCTAATTTTTTTAAATAATATGATTTTTTTATTTATATAATATATATAGGATCTTCAACTTCCAAACATACATATAAGCTATTTTTATTATTCAAACTCAAATCATTCTTACGAAATAAATACTCAATTAATAGATCATAACTTAAATATTATAAACGTATGTAAATTTGTGCACCATTAGAACTTTTAGCGATTGGTTAAATATAATAATTTCAATATTAAATTTTTAATAAAAGAGTTAATTATCCTGATATTAAATTTAGAATTTGATATGAACAAAAATTTCATTTTAACAAAATTTCTTTATCATTTATCATGGGCTTAGTTGACCTAATAGTTAATTATTTAGTTTAATCTTATTTAGTTTTTTCATTAATAGAAAGATTGCATTTTTTTATTTTTAATTAATAGTTAATTTCAAAACTCTTTTAACAAAAATATTTTAAGTTCAATTTTTTAAAAGTAGAAAAAGGGTCTAAAAACTTTTTAGTAAGAAAAATAAAAAAATTCAGTTGAGTCTTTAAGGAAAAAATTGCACCCAATTGACACTTTAACAATTAAAAAAACTTAATTAAGTCATTTCGTTAATGGAAATCATCATTGATTGGTTTGACCGTTAACGAATGCTAATGTAATTGCTAGCAATAATGAGAAAATAAAAAAAACCCTAAAAACTATTAAAAAATACTAAAACATGTACATCTAGAATGAATATGAATACATGGATGTCTATATTCATTTGAACTTAGACAATAGTTTGCCCATGTTCATTCTAGACATGATTTAGAATATTATAAAAAAATATTACAAATGGTAAAGAATTATTAAAAATTATTTAAAAATTCTAAAAATGATAAATTATAAATCATAAAAATCTTACAGATTTATAAGAAAATATTGAAAAAATACATGTTCAAAATGAATCTAGACAAATGGATGTTCAAGTTCATTTACATTTGGACAATCATTTCCTCAAATTCATTCTAGATGTGCCTCAAAATATTATAGAAATTATTAAAATATTTATAAAATTCTATAAAAAATTAATAGTTATTGAAAGTAGCATATAAAAAGTATTCAATCATATCCCTAAGTCTAAGGATTAAGATATTAATTTTTTGTTTTTTTGAGTTTTCGATAAAAAGTCCGCTAAAAGCTAAGGCTTTGTTTCTCATTACTTTTTAAAAGTGTTGTTAGAGTCCTAAGCAATACTGATGCCATGTTTGGTTGGAGGTGTAGGAATAGGTTACATCCCAATTCGGTGGGCTCACTACTAAACCCATATTTGGTTGGCTGGAAAGGTTTATTACGTCTGCTTTGAAAACAACCTTATTCCGTGAAAACATTGCATCCTTAAACCCTTCCCTCACCACTAAATAACAATTCAACGCAGGTGAAACTTTCCCCTTTTTTTCCCATTTTCAATTTTAACCCTTCACCTTTCTGAAACCATCCTTCCTATTCCGTTTCTTAAAATGTGAGTTAGTCTGAAATCAAGACAAATTGTTATGAAAGCATATTTAAAATACATAAATATGATTGTTATATGTTATGTGAATAAATGATATGTAAAAGTATATGCATATGAGAAATCTAATGAGAGTTGAGCCCATACATGTTTCTTGGTATTTATATGAATTATATGACTAACAATGTAATAATAATAGGTATTAGTGCTCATGATCAATTCGAATAATTATGCTTTGCATATTTATGTTGAATATAGAGAAGCGGTAAGTTAATTATCATGTTATATGAATTTATTACATGCTTAATTTGTTTTACTTTTTCCCCTAATTAATAATGATTTAGTAAACTCCCGTAATGCCTCGTACCCTGTTCCGATGACGGATACTGGTAGGGGGTGTTACAATAGCTATGTCAGACTTTTTACAATCAAGTGCTTCTTCCCAAAATTCTCGAGAAACTAAAAAGAAATAGGTTCCAAAAGAAGATGCTGCATTGGTTGCCTGTATGGTTGACTTGTACAATATTGGAACCTATAACGTAGATATGGGATTCAAAGCCGGTTATTTAAATGAGCTAAAAAAAATGTTGGAAAAAATTTTACCTCATGCTATGTTAAAGGCTAAACCTCATCTTGAATCAAGAATTAGGGCATTGAAAAGGGATTGGGCAACCGTTTACGACATGCTTAATGGAGAAGAAAATAGCGGCTTTGGTTGGGATGAGCATAGGCAGATGGCTGTTGCTGAAGATGTAACACCCCAAACCCGACCTAGACGTTATGACCGAATCTGGCGATGTCACATGAAAGTGTTTTGAAAAATGCCTTGACAAGTCTAAAACCGTTCTGGTTATTATCTTTACTTAAGTCAAGAAAACATGAGTTAATTGCTATGCTTAAAACAATTTCTTAGACGCGGAAGCCTTGAAAACAAAATATTTTCTCAACCATATTCTCTTATGAAAAACTCTACTTAAATTTAGGAAAAACTGTAGTTTAGTTGCGTTATAGTTTATAAACCATAATAATCAGTTAAGAATCCCCAAATTAAAATCAGATAGTCCAAGAGTCCATAATACAAAATAAATCCCAAAATAATAAGTAGAACCGTAGAGATATCAAAATCAAAAACCGAATCAAAGATGGTAGTGGTCACCGTCGAGCCCTCCGCTGCACCAATCTAACTACTGCTGGGGATTACTTGACAGATAAAATAGATAAAGGGGTGAGTTTTCTCAAACTTGGTGTGTACATCCCCACAGTACAGCATGCATATAAACATATTACAGAAACAGATAATAGTCGTAAATCGGGCCTAAGCCCTTATAAGAAACAATGTAGGCCTTAGCCTCTCAGAATCAGAATTAGAATATAATAGGGCCCTGAAGCCCAAATAGATACAGAATTAGATAGCATATGCAGAACATATCAGAACAGTACATGCCCACCAACCTTGCACACCATCTCCGTCCAACCCTACACACCATGTGGGGATAAAATTGACTCACCCAACCCTACACACCGAGTATGGGGAAATAATCAACCCATCTAGCCTTACACACCAAGTTGTACCGTATTACGACACATAACAGAAATATGCAGCAAAGTTGTCAGATAACAAGCTAGTAGCCTTACAGTATTCCTTCTCTTCACAATAACCCCACCCCAATGCAATGCAACATACATAATATCATAGCATGCTTTTAAATAGTAAACAGATCATACAAATATATATATCAGATCAGAATCAATATAGATGCTAGGTATAACATATTATCACATAGATTTATTTATCACATTACAGAATAGGGGTCTCAATAACGCTTTCTAACCCTACTACAGGTCACAGTCGACTAGGGTGACCCGTGCAACCTTTCAGAACTTTTCAAAAAAATAGGCTCACACGCCCATGTGGCCCACACGGCCCAACTTGGCCTTATTCGTGTGGATTACACGGCCTAGCCCAAGATCCCACATGCTTGTGTGGTTCACTCGTGTGGGCCCATACGCCCGTGTGGGCCCACACGGCCCAATTGACTTAGCTCGTGCCTCACATACAGCCTAGCCAGCCTCACACGCCAGTGTCTATCGTACCAGTGTGGCACGCGCACGTCTAACTCGTCGAATACACGGCCGTGTCTCGCCATACAGTCTCCACACGGACAGTCCACACGCTCGTGTAGTGTCGACAGCTTCGTTTTTGGCTTTTGTCGAAACGCGTTTTCACTATGATTGAAGTACACACTTGGTTCGTTTTTGATGTTAATGTAATCCCGAGCAATCCAGGACCTATAATCAGAATATCCAATCATTTAGAACCTCAAAATCGAGCCTTAATCCTTAATCCAAAAACAAAAAATATAACCTATGAATGATTAAAACTTACCCTCGATTAAGAAGTAGTAAACCCGAATCTTTAAAGCGATAATGGTTGTTCCTCAGCCCCTTGATCAACTCCTAACAACCAGCAGAAACCTCTTATTGAATTGTTTAAACCAGACAATATTCAAGTCCAATGAAACGAAAGCTTACTGTGCCTTTTCCAAGTGAATAGCAAATCGATTGAAACAAAATAGAAAAGAATAGAAGGGGAACCAAAGGATTTCAGCAGCAAGAATGGTAAAAAAAGATGAAATCGACAGCACAGAGAACAAGAAGAGAGAAGAGAAATCGGCAAAGGTTTGGGTAATTTGAGAGGAAAAGTGATTTGGGAATATTGAATCAACTAATCAGATAACCCTTGATTCCCTCCACTACTTGGAATCACATTAAAACTCAAACTCTTATACACCAAAAACAGCAAAAATTAATGCCCAAGAACATAATCAAACACAAAACCTCTTACATCACCACACACCCCTTAACCACCAGACCAGCAGACCCATTTTGTCAAGTTCTTATAAATAAATATTTATAAGCCTATAAACCATAGTCAAGGCTTTATTCAAATAAAGACCAAAAATTCAGCCCAAGTCTTGGCTCGAACTTGGGACCTTCCCAACACACCCAATACACATAACCACTAAAGCAAGCAATTATTTGCGTCAAACCAATGCAGAAACACATTTAGAAAATTTTCATGCCACAATTTTACAAAAGCCGGAAAAATAGAAATTTGGGGCGTTACAGAAAATGCTGTGTGGAACTCATATATAAGTGTAAGAATTATTTTCTATTTTTTATTATCTTGTTTGACCAAACTTATATCTAATATGGATTCTTTCTTCTTCTTTTTTTTTTTTTTATAGTCATAAAGCAGCTGGTTAATTCAAAAATTGTAGTTTCCCTTATTATTACCAACTTACTTCCATATATGCAAAAGATCAAGCCACTGGGAAAGATGCTCAAACAACTATAGATATTGTTGAAGAAATAGATGATAAAGATGTAGCTACTGCAAATAATCTTGAAGAAGTAAACAATTACCATGGATGCGAATATGATGTTTCCTTGAATGAAATGGATGTCTCGGCTACACAACCGCAACTGTTAAAGCCAAACCAAGATGGTTCCACATCTTCAAAGAAGAAAAAACAATATTTTTTATGGAAGTGAACAAATTTCTACTTCAATTACTGATGCTGCCATATTTTTGGGGGGGAAAACGTATGGATTGTTGGCCTTGAATTACGTCGGAGCATTGCCTCTGAGAAAGTGATTTAAGAATGTGCTTAAAAATTATATTCGGCCTTATGTGAAGTAGAATGACTAACTGAGGATAAGTGCTATCATGCGTTGAGCAAAATCCCAGACCATCCAACGCAAATGCTAATTTTTTTAGTCTTCCTTTTTCTGTGCGATTGGGGGTGAAAAAATTTCTTTCTGCCTATTAAAAATCATGGTTGTGTTAGTGATATTTTGGTAAATTTTTGTATATGTAATATTTGGATGGTAAGATGCCATTAGTAGAATGCCACAGACTATTATAACTTTTTGATGCTATAAATTTTAACATATAGATTATGGCATATAAGTTAATGATATCATTTAACTTGTTGTTAACGTATGAACATTATCTTTGGATGTAAAATATAATTCTCAAGCTATTTATTACTTATAATCTTTTGCTTTTTAGTTTAGAAGATAATTAAAATATTTGCTTTGCTAATCATATTTTAGCACATTAAATATGTATTACAATTTAAAAATAATAAAGTAGGTTATATATTATTTTTCTAATATTATATATTATGATTTTTATTAATTCATATTTTAATAAAAATAATATTAAAAATGTTATTAAATTATATATTATTTTATTAAATTATATTTAATAATAATTATGTTAAAATATGATTAAATTATTTATTATTATTAAATTATATTTAATGATAACCTTATTAAAATTTAATAATAATCATCTACTAAAAAAAATTCTGCTAAGGGTACTTTGGTCATTGAAACATTTTTCCTTATGTTATTATAACATCTATTCCATTCAACCAAACAGCTGAATTACTAATTACAACTCTATTCCATTACAGTCAACCAAACGTGGTGTAAATAAATAACTTTTGAAGTTAATATTACTTTTGAATCCAAAAGCAAAAAAAAAAAGAAAAGATAATAATAATATTTTTTTAGTTTTTTGCTTTTTTGGGAAATACACTTTTGGAGTTAAATGACATTTTTAACTATTATTTATAATCAAATGTATTTTATGTAATATTTATGTTGACTATACATCTATTTTCCTATTGAAATTTATTTCAAATACATAACACTATATTTAAATTTGTAGCTATTATATTTTTAATAATATTTAAAATATAAATTATATAGTCAAATTAAATTTTACAAATAATTAATATTAATTATTTATAAATATTTAAAAATTGTATTTCATATATCGAAATATTAATAATGAGTTATAATAAATTATTTTTTTATATTTATACAAAAATATCATAATATTAACGAATTTGAATATTGTTTAATGCATATTTTTACTTCACAACATTATGTCTATAGCCATTTTATTTCTCAAAATCACTTTTTGACAGGAATATTAAATACTTAAATATTAAACCAAACATTTCAAAAGTATTTTTTTCATGGCACTTTTTTCAAATGCAATGAGAAACTAACCCTAGGTCCAATGTTTTTAGAATTGGATCGATGGTTGAATCAAGCAACTGGTTTATTAGTTTAACCAATTTTATTAAAAATCATTAAAAAATAAAAAAGCATGTTCAATCATTAATTTAACCGTTTCGTACAAATTCCTAATCGAACCACTTTAATACCATTCTCCAAACTAATACTCTAACTAATTCCCGATTCGAGTCTAACATCATTTCCTAATCATATAAAAATATTGGGCTCACGAATTCATAAATCATATACAATTTGCATTTATAATGTACGCTTCCTAAGTTTATAACAATATACTTTCCAAAGCAATTATGAGTGAATTTAGATTTTGTTAATTAAATCTTAAATTTTTTTCGACTTATTTTGAGCTAAATATTATGAGATCTTGAACGAAATAATTACAATCCTGAATTTAGACGCAATTGCTAAAATTTTATGATAATTTTTTTATTCTTATAATTACTTATATATTTAGATTTTTAATTATTTATCATTTTTAAATATTTTTATAATATTCTGAAATAATAAATTTTGATAAATGAATGTTTAAATTATTTATAACTAATTATTCAAATTCATTCTTGTTTTGCATGTTTTAAATTTTTTTATAATATTTTAAGATTTTGTTATTTTTTTAAATTTATGTTGATTTGGCATATTATATCAACATACGTATCAATTTTTTATTACTTTAGTTGGTCACATCAGCATTTATTATTATTTTATTACCAAAAGCTTAATTGAATCAACTTTTTTCTAAAACCCTCGATTACTTAATTAATTAATTTATAAAATATTTTTTTGGCGAAAAGAAAATCAACTTAAAACAAGCTAATTAAATAGAAGGCCTTTGAGTAAGGTTAACACTTGCTTTGACAATAGGTGAGATTACTAATACTTCCCTTGAGATCTCTTCAAACACTGTCAAGTTTTGACTTGTATCAACTGCTAACTTGGCCATACAATTTGCCAATTTGTTCAACTCCCTAGGAATATGTTGTATGGCTTAATATCCAAACTTCGCTAAAAGTTGATGGATTCTTCTAATGAGGCTCAAAGTTGAAGCTGTCAAGGAGAAGTCTTGAATGGTCTTGAACACCTCTAAACTATCTGCTTGAATCATTACGCTCTCAAAAATCTTATCTTCGATAAGGGTCAGCCCATTAAGAATGTTCCACAATTTAGCATAAAAAACTGAACAATTACCCAGAGATATGTTGTAACCCAAATTATTAGAAATAAGAAATGTGGTTAACACAATTTGAATTTCTATAAAATGAGTGTTTGATAAAGATTTTAACTATTGGTCCATTCAAATGCATTTTTTGATGCACACTTTTTAAATCCTTTAGGTTTTAAAGTTATATATTTTTATTTGTGTGGATGAAGACTGCTAATTATATTTGACTGGAAATAATCTACGGAGGAGGCTAAGACTCCATGTTTTAACAGAAGCTATGTCCTTCACTGATCTATGGCTAGTGTTTCGGGGGGGCATAAAAGGGAGATGCATGGCGGTAACTAATAATTATTGAGAGTTGAAAAGAAAAGAAGCTTCTTATTATGAGGCTAGGTTTTTATTAATATTATAAAGACCTAAAAGGGTAAGTTTGTGAGTTGGATAAGAAAACGACAGAAAGGAAGGGATCACAGCTGATACCAACTAAATCAAAGATGATTCCTTTTTTTCCTTTATGGGGTTTGAGTCATCCTGCTAGGGGATACTATTGTCGCCATTAATTTACACTTTCATCGTGCTGAGGCGGCATATCGGCTAACCCCCACTCCTGCTGGTGGGGTCTTCATTCTCTATGTGTGTATGTTGTTTTCATGATTTGGAAACCGACGATTAGAGTTGTAACTTCAGACAAACTTAAATTTCTCATTCTTGTTTATCAGATTAGACTTCTTCCAACCAAGAGGGACTAAAGTGGTAATTCAGGAGATATTTACATTTAGTGCATTGGTGCTCCCCCCTTCCAATTGCTCGACTGCGACACATGGTATTTATAGCGTATATTTCTCTCTTCTCAACCATATGATTTGTTACAGATAATGACTTTGAAATTATTATTTACAGTAGAAGTGGTCCTGAAAACCCACTAGTTTCGACGACCTTCTATTTTTGCAATTTTCCTGGTTTCGGAACTCTTATGTGCAGGAGGCCTAAGCTTAGAAGATCGACCGACGTTTGATTTATGAGATCAAACTCTCTTCTCCCTCCTCCTACTTTTAACAAAATTTGTGATTCACTCCTTACAAATTTAAATCTTTTCTTTTTTAATTTAAAAATGATTGTCCAATATAATATCATTAGTATTTTCTATCAAAATTTGTTAATATTTTTTTAATGACATGTTACATCATGTTAGGATAGCCTAATCCACATATCAAATTGATAACTTTAAAATATACTAACAATATTAATGATTTGACTATAACTTTTAAATTGAAAAAAGAAAAATAACTTATAAGCACTAAATCTCAAATTTTGCCATAGTAGAGGGATTGTTTACAAATTTCAAATATTATTTTAAAAAACACTAATCAAATCACAACTCATTGAAAAATGTGAAATTAAATATTTTCTTCAAATATTTGGATCAAGTTCAAATCCTAAAGTCATCGATACTAAATAGTACTAGTTTTAATATTACAAGAAAATAAGTGGAAGACTTTTTTTTTTAAACAATCCAGATTCCTTTTAAAAAAAAATTGTCAATGTTTATGGCAATATGGGTTTTGTCGGGTAAAAAAGCTATTATAGCTTTATTTGTAAATTTTTATGTAAGATAAAAGGTGGAAGATTTTATTTTTAAAAGTTAAAATCATATAAAGAAGATAGTAACTGAGATTAATCAAATAAATTCATAAAGGAAAGAGGTTAATCAAACAATTTTAAGTTTGTGGATTAACCCAACATCAAAATTTAAAATTTTTAAAGAAATCTAATTTCTTAGAGCATCCAACAAACAAATTTAAAAAAAAATCGACAATCAATGCAATAAACCACAATGTAATATTGTTAGAATTAAGTGACCCGAATTCTTATTTAAATAAAATACGATGGAAAATAAAATAAAAGTAATATCCAAATAGAACTAGACTTCTTTTATTTTATTTTAGAATAATATTTTTTAAACCTTATTAAACTCCATCTATTTTATATTGATTAGGATAAGGTGTTTCAATCCCACTAGAATATGGCTTTACAAGCCTATAATAGGCATAGTCTATTCCTCTTGTATTAATTCGAATTCGACATAGTGAATTTTCTTCTCCCCTGCCCGTGATTTTTTCCCGAAAGGGTTTTCACGTAAAATCTGTGTGTTTCTTTTTTTTATTTTTATTTTTTTCGACATATTGTCATTACCGATATTATATATTTTCACAAATTGGTATCCGAGCTTCCAGTTTTTCATCTCGATCACGTTAATGGCATCTTTAAAGTATGAAATTCAGCTGTTGGATCGCAACACCAGATTTGTGTTGTGGCAGATTAAGATGCAAGCAGTTCTTGTGCAGATGGATCTAGAAGAAGCCCTGCTAGGGATAGATAAGATGCCTTCAACATTAACGGATGAAGAGAAGAAGCGTAAGAATCGAAAGGCATTAACACAGTTACATCTGCATTTGTCTAACGAAATTTTACAAGATGTGATGAAGGAGAAGACCGACGCTGGATTATGGAAAAAGCTGGAACAAATATGCATGTCGAAAACTCTAACCAACAAGCTGCATATGAAGCAACGTCTTTATGCTCATCGTTTGGAGAAAGGTGCATCTGTGCACAAACACTTAACAGTGTTTAAAGAAATTCTCTTAAACTTGGAGGCCATGGAGGTTCAATATGATAAGGAAGATCTAGGGTTGATTCTACTTTATTTGTTGCCCCCATCTTATTCAACCTTTAGAGACACGATTTTATATAGCCGCGAGTCTCTCACAATCGATGAAGTTTATGATTCTTTAACCTTGTATGATAAGATGAAGCATCTTGTGGTTAAAATTGACTCTCAAGGTGAGGGTCTCATTGTTCATGAGAAACAAGATCGGAATGCTGATGATGATCGTGGAAGGAAACAAGAACGGAATCCTCATGGTAAATCTAAGGGTAGATCGAAGTCTTCAAACAAAGGTAAAACTTGTAACTTCTGTAAGAAGAAAAGGCACATTAAATCTGAGTGCTATAAGCTACAGAATAATATCAAAAGGGAGGCTGCGAATTAAAAGGGAAAACAACCAGAAAATTCCGATGAAGCTGATGTTGTAGAAGACTACAACGATGGTGAACTTTTAGTCGCTTCAGTCATCAATTCTAAAATGTGTGAGGAGTGGATCCTTAATTCGAGCTGCATCTTCCACATGAGTTCCAATAGAGATTGGTTTACAAATTATGAAACAGTGTCTGAAGGTGTTGTTTTGATGGGAAATAATGCTTCGTGTAAAATTGCAGGTGTTGGAACGATTAAAGTTAAGATGTTTGATGGAGTTGTCAAAACACTTAGTGACGTACGACATGTTCCAGAATTGAAGAGAAATTTAATTTCATTAAGTACTCTTGATTCAAAGGGTACACAGCTAAAAGTGATGTTTTGAAGATTTCTAAAGGTTCCATCGTTGTGATGAAAGGGAAAAAAAAGACTGCCAAGTTATATATTCTGTAATATTCTACTGTTACTAGTGATGCAACAGTCGCTTCCTCTTTCTTGTCAGATGATGATATTACTAAACTTTGGCATATGTGCCTAGGGCATATGAGTGAGAATGGTATGGCAGAATTGAGCAAAAGAGGACTTCTTGATGGACAAGGAATTTGCAAACTGAAGTTCTGTGAGCACTGCGTTTTTGGGAAGCAAAAGAGAGTTCGATTCACCAGAGCAATCCATAACACGAAGGGAACATTAGAGTATATTCATTCTGATCTGTGGGGGCCATCCAGAGTGCCTTTGAGAGGTGGAGCTAATTATGTGCTAACTTTTATTGATGATTTTTCTAAAAAATTTTAGGCGTTCTTCTTAAAGTAGAAAATCGATGTCTTTTCTACATTTAAGTCTTGGAAAACTATGATTGAAAAACAGACAGGAAAACAAATAAAACACATCCGCACAGACAATGGCTTAGAGTTCTGTTCTAATGAGTTTAATAAACTGTGTAAGTCAAAAGGGATCGTAAGACACTTGATAGATCGTCATACTCCACAGCAAAATGACATTGCAGAACGAATGAATAGAACGATCATGGAAAAATTTCGATATATGTTGTCAAATGCCAACTTACCAAAGTCATTTTGGGTCGAAGTAGCCTCTACTACATTTTTTTGATCAATCGATCTCCATCCATTGCCATTAAGAAAAAGACTCCACAAGAGGTATGGTCTGGTAACCCTGCTGACTATTCTGATTTAAAGATTTTTGGCTGTCTTGCGTATGTTCATGTTGATAATGGAAAATTAGAGCCGAGATCCAGTAAATGTGTTTTTCTTTGTTATAAAGTTAGTGTAAAAGGGTATAAGTTATGCTGTCCTGAAGATAGAAAAGTTGTGATTAGCAGAGATGTTGTTTTTATGAAACTGCTATGCTACCTAACTTATCTCTTAAAGATTCTTCCAATAAAGAAAATCAAAAGCAGGTGGAGCATCAGATTAATACAGAGTCGACTCTTCAAGCCAATACAAAAATTGAGAATAGAGTTGCTTCTTCACCACAATACTCTATCGCCAAAAACAGAACTAGAAGAGAAATTAAACCTCCAAAGAAGTATGCTGAGGCTGATCTAGTTGCTTATACTTTAAATATGGCTGAAGATATAGATGCAAATCAAGAGCCATCTAATTATTCTGAGGTGGTTAGTTGTGAAGACTCAAAAAAAGTGGATGTTTGCTATGCAAGAGGAGATGGAATCACTCTACAAAAATAAAACATGGGATCTTTTAAAACTTTCTAAAGGTAAAAAGGTTGTTCATTGTAAATGAGTGTATAAAAAGAAAGAAGGGACTCCAGGAGTTGAAGAACCCATATATAAAACAAGGCTTGTTGCAAAGGGTTACAATCAAATTTGAGGAGTGGACTTTACAGATGTGTTCTCCCCAGTTGTGAAGCATAGTTTGATTCGAGCTTTTTTTGGTATTGTGGCCATACATGATTTGGAGCTTGAGCAGTTAGATGTTAAAACTGCATTTTTGCATAGAGAACTTGAGGAGGATATTTACATGCAACAACCAGAGGGTTTTACAGTCTCAGAAAAATAGGACTATGTTTGCTTGTTGAAAAAGTCCTTTTACGGTTTGAAACAGTCACCAAGACAGGGGTACAAGAGGTTTGATTCTTTTATAACTTCTCATAATTTCAAAAGAAGTAGCTTTGACAGTTGTGTTTACTATAAGAAAAACAATGATGGTTCTTTTGTATATCTACTCCTTTATGTTGATGACATGTTGATAGCAGCAAAACATAAATGAGAGATAAGAAAGGTCAAAGTCTAACTAAATGAAGAATTTGAGATGAAAGATTTAGGACCAGCAAATAAGATACTTGGTATGGAAATTCTTAGAGATAGAAAAGCAAATAAATTGTACCTAAGTCAGAAAGGGTACATTGAGAAAGTTCTTTGCAGGTTCAATATGCAGAGTGCTAAGCCTGTTAGTACTCCTTTAGCAGCTCATTTTAGTTTTTCATCAGCTTTGTCTCCACAATTAGATGATGGGATTGAGCACATGTCACATGTTCCATACTCTAGTGCAGTAGGATCTCTCATGTATGCTATGGTTTGTTCACGTCCAGATTTATCATATGCAGTCAGTGCAGTTAGTAGATACATGGCGAATCCTGGTAAAGAACACTGGAAAGTAGTTTAGTGGATTTTAAGATACTTACGAGGTACTACTGATGTTTGCTTATAGTTTGGAAGAACTAGGGATGGAGTCATTGGGTATGTTGATGTTAATTTTGCTGAAGATCTTGATAGAAGAAGATCTCTCACAGGTTATGTCTTTACAATTGGAGGTTGTGCAATCAGTTGGAAAGCCACTTTACAAAATACAGTCGTTATGTCTACCACTGAAGCTGAGTACATGGCAATTACTAAGGCTTGTAAAGAAGCTATTTGGTTGAAGGGATTATTTAGTGGACTCAATGAAGACCTTCAAATCAGTATAGTATTTTGTGACAGTTAAAGTGCCATCTTTCTTACAAAAGATCAAATGTTTCATGAGAGAACAAAACATATTGATGTTCGGTATCATTTTGTTCGTGATATTATTGCTCGTGGTGATATTGTTGTGAGCAAAATTAGTACTCATGAAAATCCTGCAGATATGATGACTAAGTCACTTCCTATAACCAAGTTTGAGCACTACTTAGACTTGGTTGGTGTTCATTGTTGAAGTTAAACCCTTAAGGGGTTTTATAGAAAAGGTGGAGAACTTGTTCACTGAAAGTTCGCGATGAAGAACTTGTTTATTGAAAATTATATTTAAAAAGAAAGAAAATAGATGATTAGATGGATAGAAATGTGTTAAATTAATATATAAAAGAAAATAAATTGATAAATAGGTGGAATGTTGGAATTGGCATCATTGATTATTCATTTTATATGTAAAGTAAGCAGTAAATGAGTAATATAAAGGCTTAGATGACAGTTTTAGTTGAATCATGAATTTGGTTAGGTTTATGACATTAACATTTTTTTTATTAGGTCTAGGATGGGAACCATGTCCACTTCTAGAATATCCTGTTTTATTCACAAGAAAAGGGTGATGTAAGAAGATTTTTACAATTTCTTTCTTTTTTTAATTATTCATTACATAATTTTCCCCGTCATTAGATTTACTTTTGCATTCATTTGAATCAATTTTCTGGCTGCTCTTGTCATACTATTCAATTTTCTCCATTAATGAGTTTTTTTTTATTCTTAATTATTGGGAAAAAGTTTAAAAATTAGGACAATTTTCATTGCAGCAACAATAAACCTTTGAAAATCAACAAAAGCAAATAAAATGCTCTCTACAGGCTACTGCCAATTCAACCTATACATTAGACTATGCTAATAGTCGGCCAATCCTTAGGGAAATGATCAACAGTGTTAGCCTATTATTTTTTTTTAGTTTTTCATTTTTGAAATTTAAATTTTAATTCTCGAGTTGCAAAACCTGAACCCTCAACTCTCAAAATCTAAAAGTTGAAACGGAAACACAAAATCCTAAAATTTAAACTCTATGAACATACTCCAAAATTTAAAACTTAATTTTGGAATCTAAATTTAACTTTAAATCTCTAAAAATTGAAAAAAAAAAGTTGAGATTAAAAGTAAAGGTTGAGATTTGACGGTGTGGAATCATGTACCTTCACAGATCTACTTATCCATGGGATTGGTTGGACATGAACCTTCTGGTAACTATGACTTATATTTACTTAAATCTGAATTATTGCAGTGCATGTCGGGTCTAGTAGGAATCTACTTTCACACTAAAAAAAATTTATCCAAATTATTCTAGACATGATTGAGGTTGTTAATAACAGTAACCTATTATCCATCAATATAACAACACATTTATTGCAATTGTAATCATAAGACGTGTATATTTTTTTAATAGTTTAATATCACATCAATATTTTTATTTTAAAATTTAAAATAAAATTATAAATATAATATTATCTATTAAAAAATAACAATATCTCTGTTTCGTACGTTTTTTTTTTTTTTTGACAATACATGAATTTATGTGATAATTAGGCAGAGATTTGGGGAAAAGGTAACGTGCAATTGGCTTATAAATTAGGAAGATGGTCTCTTTTTAATAACGGACAAGCAGCTTACTTCTAAAAGGTAAAAGCAAATCTCAAGGATATTCACTAAACCTGTCGTTTCATGTAATAAGATGAACATAGCCACCACCTTAGGTTGTCTTCAACTAATGTCTTTTCCGTCCACACCTCAATATTAAGAAATTCAATTTAAGAAAAGTTCCTCCCCCTTCCCTATGTTTTGCTATCAAACAAAAGGAAAATAAATTTATTTTGTTGGTTGCATTTAAAATTATTTTTAGTTCAGGTAGGTTTAAATTTTAGAATTTTAATTTTGATTTAAACAGTAATTTTATTAAATTTATTGAGTTAAATTATGTTATTTTTAAAATTTTATGTAACAAATATATTATCAAATGTATAATGCTATATTAGTATAAAAAATCATATTATTTTAGTTAATTAATTTAAAAATTATTATTTAAGTCATGATTAAAATTTTAGAGTTGGAAAAGTTTAAGATATAAAAATGCCGAAAATAAAGAAGAAATACTAAATCCATGAAAAATTATAAAGTATAAGACTTACAATAATAACAGAACTTGACCTGAAATTAAAAGGGTTAGGCAGATAAATGTCGGAAGAATGATGGGTGATGGCAAATGGGACAACCGCTAAAATATGGGTTTTGAGTGTCTTTTAATGATAAAGGGATAAAAGAAAGGGAAATAGAGTTATAAATTAGGTATGTATGCCACATCCACTATTTCATGCAACCCAAAATCGTAATTGACAAGAATGAATCAGAAATGTTAGAAATGGACCAATGAATGCCATTTTCAGAACTTCAAGTTCTGAGTTCGTTGTTTGAGCTTCGTTTATGCGCCGAAATCAAATCCTTTTGTTGTTTTGTAGATTGAGATAGGCACAAGTTTGGTTGGTTTTTTTTAATCATGCAAATCTTATTTAGATTTATAGGAAGAACATCGAGTGTAAACAGGACAATCAAACATTCGACTGAAATGGTATACTATTACCATTTAAACGCTAATCCAGTTTGTTAAAGACAAAGTGAAAATCAACAATGGGGGACTACCGCATTGTCCCATAAAATCCGACCACAACAACAACGAATGATCTTAAAATCTTAATTAGCAGCACCAATTCCCTCACGTGCTAAACCTATACCTAATGCCCTGCCTAACTTCAGCCGTAAACTAACCTTGTCCCCAAATCTCAACTCTTTTGTATTAAACTGATGTTGCTTTAATTGTTTCAGCTAGTTTTGTCGTTCTATGTATGCTATTCCTGTAGACTTCTAAAAATCTGGCACAAACCCAAGTTTCTTGGCAACAACTCCATCGATCAGTTTTCATTAAAGATAAAAATAAGATGATTTTAAGAAATGAATATTAAAATAGTATAATATATGTATGATTCTTGTAAAATGTAGTGCCTGTTTCTTTCTGCTTTACGTGGAAAGCAAAGCAACATGGGGGCTAAATGAATGGTGGTGGGCGGTTGAGAGGGACTTAAATTTTAAAAAAAATTGTAAATAGCTTTCAATCTACTTATATTAATTTAGAATACGAAATTGTAAATACATAAAAGATGGGTGTTGAAAAAAAATGGGTCATGTTTTATTTAGTTAAAATGTTGTCGTTATATAAAGGCAACAAGAGTAGCTTAGGAATCCAATTGGTTGAAACGAAATTAAGGATGCAGTATCACGTTTTCCTTCACGTGGACCGCCTATAATGGAATTTAGGCAGTCCTTTCTATATACTCACTCTCATCCTTAGCTATTCCAACAACCACAAGTACTCCAACTTTGAGATTTTTGGATTAATTCACTGCAACAAAAATGGTTTTAATAAGCTGTTTTAATATCAAATTTTCTTTTCTTTTCTTCCTTTTAAACAATACTTTTTTTTGCTTCTTGTTCTAACCAATGATTTTTTTCTGTTAAATGCAATATTTATATATACATATATTTATATTGAAAATTTCTTTTTAAAAAAATTGACACTCAACTTGTAAAAAAGAATCGAATTTGACCGTTATCATTTTAAAAAAAGATACTAACTAAAACATTAAATTTCTAAACATAGCTGCTTACATGTCAATTCACATATACTTCATACTGATTTGTTGAATTTTTATGAAATATATATGATTTTAGATATTTTATAATTTTTAATTTATTTATTGATATGCTATGTAAATATGAAAAACGAGTGAGTTGTACGTGAAATGTCACGTTAATATTATTAAAAAATTAATGTGTTTGTCAATATTTTCATTTTAATGTGTTACTAAATAATGATGTTATGGGAAGACAGAAAATGAAATGTTGGCTGGTTTATATATTTAAAAATATAGGATTAATTGTAACACCCCTAACTCGTATCCGTCGCCAGAACAGGGTTACGAAGCATTACCAGAACTTACAGAATGAATACATATATTTTATATTATTTTACCATACATGTCAGAAAATTTATCGTAAAGTCCCCTATTAGGGCCCTCAAGGCCCAATACATACATTAGAAACAAATCGGGACTCAATCGAGAGCTCAAAGGATTTTTCACGAAATTTTAAAATTTTTCCTCGGTGCAGGGGTCACACGCCCATGTGGTCAGGCCGTGTGAGCATGCTCATGTCTCAGGCCATGTGACATATGAGGTAGGGCACACGTCCATGTCCCTAACCCGTGTAACTCTCTGACTTGCAACTTAATTAAGTGCAAGGGTCACACGGCCAAGCCACACGCCCGTGTGCTAGGCAGTGTAGTTAATTTAAATTTTAAAAATTAGGTGCAAGTTTCATAAGGTCAAGACACACACCCGTGTTCTAGGCCATGTGTTACATACGGCTGAAACACGCGCTCGTGTCTCTGCCCGTGTGCCTAATTTTGAGCATTCTTTCTCAATTTTAAGATGCAGGGGACACACGGCTAGGACACACGCCCATGTGCTAGGCCGTGTGTCACACATGGCTGAGACATAAGCCCGTGTCTCTGCTCGTGTGGACACATGGCTGAGACACAAGCCCGTATCTCTGCCCGTGTGGACAAAATAAGGCCATTTCCAAGCCTTATTTCTCATCCATTTGTTCATTCACGTAACAACCATTTTAAGACAACCAAGGGCCAATCGAAAACATTTAAATCATGCAAATCCCAAGTCTCATACATATCAAATTAAGCACTTATATCTAACATATCTATCATAAGCCATACCAAAGGCTATTTACAACCAAAACAATATTAATGTGCCAACATAATTTAGTTAACCTATACATGCCATTATATATTTAAAATAAAGTTTGTCATTTAATACCCAAATCAAGCTAAAGGATAGTGTGATGTTGCTCCGACCTACGTCTAAACCTTACGAGCTTCCGAGTGCTATAAAACAGAAGAAATGGAACAAAGTAAGCCCTTAGTGCTTAGTAAGTTCGTATAACGAAAAATAAACTTACCATGCATTTGTACAATAAGCAAACACATATTTGTAATCCAAACAATTTGGCCATTTATGTTAGTTGTTCATTTCATAAAAATATCAATAATGAAAATGAGCTCATCAAGTTTCAAGTTTCATGTATTTCATGTATTTTTTAGATATTGATTTCATTTTGATTTTCATTTATCTTCAAGTCATAGTCTCACTTAATGATTCATTTAAAATCTCGATAGATACGAGGGTAGTACACATAAAGTGTACAATCAGTAATCCGACAATTCATGCTCGGGAGTACTCATTAGAGCACTAAATCAGAAAGCTCTCTCTCAAGCACTATAACGGGAAGCTCATTGAGCCATGTAATAGAAAGCAAACCCAGGCAATATAACAAAAAGCTCACATAGAGCTTATAGCAGGTAGCTTCGTATAGCAATTAACGGGAAGCTCCAGAGAGCACTTATCGGGTAGCATCGGATACCTTATAACGGGAAGTTCAAGTAAGCACTAACAGGAAGCTCTGGAGAGCCTTTAACGGGAGGTTCACAAAGAACCTATAAACAGAATGCTCAATAGAACGTAGGCGTGTCTACAACATATGCAGATCACGACCATTCGGGATGCTTCGAAAAGCATTTAACGGGAAGCTCGTAAGAACACTATAAGGGGAAGTTTGAGAGGGCTTGTAATGGGACGCTCTTTCGAGCTATGGTATGCCCGCAACAAATGCAAGACCACTTCCATTTCGGGAAACAGAATCCTCTATCCAATCGAGTCTCCTTATCCATACGGGAGTTATTTATTTATCAGGGAATATCATATGTAATATAAATTACATACACATACAAGTCATTTATATAATTTTTATATTCAATCATTCAATTTTAAGCATATAAATATATACAATTTCGTTATTCAGCTGAAAATCATGATGATTTTCTCTAGAAATTTCAATTTTTCTTTTATTTCACTTAATTTGACAAAATTTACAATTTTGCTCTTAATCACATAAAATCATTGAATTTTTTTAGGTTATGCCCTCTCAACCATTTAAAATGGGTCTATTTCCCTTTTGTTCCTCCCTTATTTACTATTTAGGCTATTTAATCACTTTAGCAAATTTCGAACATTTTTTAATTTAGTCCTTTTTAATTAATTAACTACCGAAACGTTAAAATTTTCTAACGAAATTTTAATACTACTTTAATGACATTCTATAAATATTTATAAAAATATTTATTGCTCGGTTTATAAAATCAAGGTCTCGATACATCTTTTTTAAATCACTTGACTTATTATTTCTTATAAAACACAAATTACTATTTCAAAAATATTTTAAAAATCACATTTGACTCGTAAATATTAAATGGTATAATTTATGAGCTCATTTGCCGGATTTAGTTGTCTCAAACTATTGTTTCCGATATCACTAAAAATCGAGCTATTACAAGGAAAATTTTATTTACATGGATTATCAATAAAAATTTAAGCAACTTAGTATGTTGCTTAATACATTAAGAAATTGTTGAGTATTAAATGTTTTAAATGTTGGTTAAAGTCATTTATGTTGTATTGTAGTGTATTTGAGAAGAAAGTGAGAAAGGGTAGAGGTGCATGGCATTTGGCTAATCTATCAAATCAATCCTTCATCATATACTTTTAGATTCATTAGTTTCCTGATTAAGCAAATTGGAAAACACGACGATGATGCATGCAGTAACTTCACCATTTACCAACTCAACTTTATAACTTTAATTCACCACCATTTTTACCTTTAATTAACCTCTAAATCTACACTTCACTTGCTTGCTGTCAAGAACCCCCAACTCCCCACACTTTCTACATATACTTTTTTTTACCTTTAATTACTCTTTATATTTTTAAAATTTTTTAATTAAGATAGTCACTATTGTACCGGTGGATATATTATTTTTTACTGGTATTAGTACGTACTTGTATTGATCTATTTTGGTATATCATTTTAGATTTTTCGTATTTGATATGTGTTATAAAAGGTATTTACAAATATTATATAATGAGATTAAATAAATCTCAAATATAAAATACTTATAAAAATAAAATTTTGATTGAAGTGGTAAAGAAAAAAGAATTAAAATGTTAGTGGTATTGGTTCAAATCTCACAGAAAAAATACTCATCAATTATATAAAATATTTTTTAATAATACAATCCTTCATTAAACAAACTCAAAATAAACAAGAAAAAAATTATTTCATAAATTAAATGATAAGATTATTCCATTCTATACATATAACAATTCAAAATTTAGCCAATGTTAAAATATATTTTTTGGTACTAACCAATACACCATATTCTAATCGATACAGACGAAATCAATTAGAACGCGTTAATACGATCTATACCGACTACAGGTGATCATGGGTTAGGCGGTCCAACCCGACCCGAAAGCCCGCTCGAAAAATGGGAGGGTTCGGGTAAAAATATAGGCCCGAAATATGGGTTTGGGCAAAAATACGAGGCCCGTTTAGAAAACGGGCCGGGCCTCGAGCCAATCTTTTTTGGCCCGGGCCCGGGCCCGGCCCCGGCCCGAATTATATAAATATATATTTTTTATTTTTTAACCATATTTTTAGTCCTAACTTGTTTCAATTTTAATATAACCACTTTGTATTATATTTTTAATTTATGATTGTTTTAAGAATTGCTTGTCTCATTTTTATTTTGTTTCTTGTTTTAATATTTATTTTTATGTTTTTAATTGTATTTAATTTATTATATTTTTAATTTTTTTATGAAATAAGCAAAAAAAATTTAATATGGGCTGGGCTGGGTCGAGCTCGGGCCTAACATTTTTATTTCGAGTCCGGCCTGGACAAATTTTTAGGCCCATATTTCAGGCTGGGCTAGGGGCCTAGAAAACGGGCCAAAATTTTTTGGGCTCGGCCCGGCTCGGCCCATGATCACCTCTAATACCGACTAAATTTACATGGGAAAAAAAATAAAGCATGTTTAACCTAGTTAGGAAACCTTAAACAGAAAGGTAGGAAAGAAATTTGAAATAAAATGTTAATATAAAAAGGCGTAAAGACAGATTGAAAAAGAGTGAAGTGATTGATAGGATGTAGAAACCTAGACCCACTTTATAGCATTGGACATCCATCACTAGTGATTATACATTAACCATATCAAAAGTTCCTGCTCGTGAATTGAATTCGTTCATCTCTTTTCTTGACCTTTACAAATGCTTTCAGCCTCCAACCGTACGGATAATTTCAAATGATGCGGATTGTTTTGTCGGAAAGTTGGATGAGATGTAATGTATTTTACTGTATGGTACAGTCAAAAGTTTTGTCCATTTACAATCATGTTTCACCTTTTAACTGTGTACGTAGTTTTGGCTTAAATTTGCATGAAAAAACAACAACCAAGAAATCATTTCTTTTGTTTGTTTTTGGCCCTTTTCGTAGGAAACAGAGAAGGTACATGTATGTATACCGAATAGGGCAAACAAAATTGGAATCCAATTTGCAGCTGAGGCAGGACCCGATGTTTCAGATCATCAATACAAACTTCTGTTGTATTAAGCACAAAATGTTTATTCCTGATTACCGGTTGTGAATTGTGATTACAGGCTGTTAAATGACGACTCAGAATGATTTCTTCTCATATTTTGGTGCCAATATCGATCATGGTCTTGGCGCTGTTGTTGAATTTATGCAACTGATGTGGTTAAGAAGGACGAATTCAGAAAATTTTTTAGGGTTAAAATTAAATTAGTAAAAGTATAATTTTATTATTTTAATATCTATATCTTTTTAAATTAAATTTTTATCATTTTTATGAAGATCAAAGTATAATTTTATTTTTATTAATTTAAATTTTTATAAAATTTAAAAGTATCTAAATGAAAATTTCCATTTTGGGCCCTGCCAGCCCCGGGTACTCCCCTACTAGCCGACATGAAAGGGTTTTTTACTCAAATATATTAAAAAAGTTTTAAATACCAAAATAGGTTGTGAACTGGATTATTTACTAAAATGATATACTTTTTTGGCGAAATATATTTTTTAATATTAATTTTTTTGTTTAATAAAATATTATTATTTTTAAATATTTATATGTATATACCGGTAAAAATCCGATTAAAATATGAATTACTGAATATGGGTCGACCTATCAGGTAGGCAGAACACCTGTGGAACCTACCTACTCTGCTGCTGCTTGCCCCAGTTAATAATGTGGATGAGATTAAAACAAAAAGAATGCTAAGGGCTGAAGTTAAAAAAACCCAAAATGTTATTTTATTAAATAATATATATAATAAAATGATTATTATCTTCTATTATTTCTTTTTAGTGAGCATTTTCTATTTAATTAAATATTAACAAACATAACCGGTTAGAATATAAAATTTTTATTTTTGTTATTGAATTATTAACATAAAAAATTTATAAAAAACTAAAAAATATAAATACCAAATAAAAGCATCCATCAAATGTTAATACAAATCATAAATTTTTTTACGGAAATAAATGTGTCATAATCTAATATTAATTTATGATTTCGTATTAATATTTGATGGATGCTTTTATTTGGTATTTATATTTTTTAGTTTTTTTTATAAATTTTGTGTCATATGTGTCATAATCTAATATTAATTTATGATTTCGTATTAACATTTGATGGAAGCTTTTCTTTGATATTTATATTTTTTTAGTTTTTTTATAAATTTTGTGTCAAATGTGTCATAATCTAATATTAATTTATGATTTCGTATTAACATTTGATGGATGCTTTTCTTTGGTATTTATATTTTTTAGTTTTTTATAAATTTTGTGTCATATGTGTCATAATCTAATATTAATTTATGATTTCGTATTAACATTTGATGGATGCTTTTCCTTGGTATTTATATTTTTTAGTTTTTTTATAAATTTTGTGTCATATGTGTCATAATCTAATATTAATTTATGATTTCGTATTAACATTTGATGGATGTTTTTATTCAATATTTATATTTTTTTAGTTTTTTTTAGGTTAATAATTCAATAACAAAAATAAAAATTTTACATTCTAACCAGTTGTGTTTATTAATATTTAATTAAATAGAATATGCTTATTAAAAAGAAATAATAGAAGATAATAATCATTTTATTATATATATTATTTAATAAAATAAAATTTTGGGTTTTTTTAACTTCAGCCCTTAGTATTCTTTTTGTTTTAATCCCATCCACATTATTAGCTGGGCAAGCAACAGCAAAGCAAGTGGGGTCCATGGGTGTTGTGTCTACTTGACAGGCGCGACTACCTGACAAGCTCGACTCATATCTGGTAATCTGTATTTTAATCATATTTTTACACATATATAAATATAAATATTTAAAAATAAAAATAATAATATTTTATTAAATAAAAATTTAATATTAAAAAAATAGGTTACGCCTGTCATAGAGGCGTGACCCAAAAAAATATACCATTTTGATAAATAATCTAGCTGATAACCTATTTTAATATTTAATTTTTTAAAAATATATTTAGGTAAAAAACCCGAAATGAAAGTTTTCATCTAAGGAAGCTGGGAGATTCATGTTCCAAAAATAGTTTTCTTTTCCACATGGAATTTGTGGCCCCTGAACTGAGGCTGATGGCCCCAATAAGCTGCACATTATGGATACTGGTTCTGTGCTATTCAAAAGTTGGGCTGTATGACAGGCTCAAAACTGCTAAGCAAGTGATATGGATTTTTTTAATTAAGGTTTGATCCCAATACTCTTTTAAAATATAAAATTTAGTCAGGTACTTTTAATTCTAAAACATTGAGTCCATGTATTTTTTTACTTAAAAATCTTTTCCCTGAGCTAATTCCCATCCAATTTTTCTGTTAGTTGTTGACGTGGATCTCTAAAAAAAAGGTAAAATAACTTTTATATCCCATAATATTTTTAATTTTTGTTAATTTGACCCTTATTCTTTTAAGTACATAATAAGTCTATAAAGATTTTTAAAAAGCATTTTTTTTCATTTTTTCCATAGCAATCCTAAAAATTATTAAAAAAAATTAAAAATTATTAAAAAAATAAAAAATCTTTAAAATTTTAAAAAATGAAAATAAAGAATTTATTTACTAGAGTCCTTTATTCTTCGGTTTTTGCTTTCAATTTGAAACATAAAATAGGAACAATTTTGCCATTTCTTGTACTAAAAGTAATTAAAATCCAAGCTTAAAAACATAAAGAAACTAATACACAACTACATTGGTAATGTGCTTAATCAACATATCTTTATTATTTATTTTAATCAATTTTGGATATGAATTCTACTTAATTTGGAACTTGATTGATCATTTTCTATATAAGTACAATTATTGCTTGATGTGTTGGGAAATAAACGGATAAATGAATTGCATGAAAACTTTGGCACAAGAGCTCAAGTTGATGCACAAAACGAAGATCTTAAGATTATTATTATATTTTTATTATCTCCATTAAGACTTATTTTATACTAAATTATCAAATTTAGGGTTTTAGGGTTAGGGTTTATGGTTTTAAATTGATTAAAATTTTAACCTAATAATTGTAATAATTGAATTAGATATTTAAAATATTCATATTTACACCAATTGCATATTATTTTCGATTAAATATCGAAATTCAGAGAATTGAAAAAATAATTTTGACGAGATGGGTTCTAAAAAATATCCCGGGAATCCCGGGATATTTGAAACGTTTCTGAAAAAATGCCTCGGATAGTGTAGGAACCCAGGCCATACAATGCAGTCATGTCCACATCGAAAGGACTATGCAAACTAGAAAACAAATATCAATTCCATTATAATATGTAAACGTGTGGTTTTGTGAAATAATAACAAATATCACATTTTCATGTTGTGAAATTATAACAAATTACAACGTTAATTTTGTAAAATGATAACAAATATCAACTACCATTTTCTTAAATGACACAACGTTAATTTTGTAAAATGATAATAAAAATCATCGATACAATATAAAATTAATCAGTGCATGTGTCAGTCAGAATCGGTGCTACATCGGCGTGATCGACGGCTACGCACTGGATTCCTTTTTAATTCAGCTTTCGGGCATGGTTGTGGTTGTAGGGATTGTGGCCTCAGTTGCTCCTCTTTTGCGTAAAAGGTTTGAAAAGGGGAGGAGTTACAGCTACCATTTTTGTAACATCCTAATTTTGGTCAGATCGAAATAGTGATTTTGGAACCACAAATCCAAAGTTAAAATATTTATTTTATTATTAAAATAAGGTTTACAACATGATATAATAATTGTGTGAAAGTTTCGTTAAGAAATTTTACTGTTTAAATGCTTAATTCGGTAAAAAGGACTAAATCGCGTAAAGTGTAAAAGTTGAGTTCTATTAGCTAAAGGGGTTTAATAGCTATAGAACTTCAAAGGAAAGATCCTTATGTAGTAATTAGACTATTAATAATGTTAGTGGACAAATATTGACATTAAATAGGTGAATTTTAATGTTTTATTAAAGGTTAAATAAGTAATTTAGTAATCAAAATTATATTAAGTAAAATAAAACCATTTTCTTGTACATCTTCATCACCACCAACGAAAAATGGAAAGAAAAAATGCCATGGGAGACTTTCAAAGGTTCGGCTAGGGTTTACTAAGCATGTAAGTGATTTTTTACTCGGTTTTTAATGATTTCTATGTTTTTGAGATCATTGCAGGTTAATCTAGCTAACCTATATCTCCGATTTCAAAACTGTTAAAGTATTTGAATGTTGATATTGTTGAATACATGAGTATTTTGATGTTTAATGATAGAAAATGCAACTTTGTTGTTAGATTAACAACATTTGTTAAGTGATTTTGAGTAAAAATGTTAATTAGGGATTAAATTGTAAAATATGAAAATTTGGTGGTTAAAAAGTGAAATAAACGAAATATATGGGCTGCTAGGGACTCTATTGAAATTTAGCTAAGCATAGTAAGATGAAATTGTATGAATTTGTAATTTTATGTGATAAGGACTAAAATGTAAAGAAGATGAAAGTTTAGGGGAAAAAGTGTAAAATTGCTAAAATGTAAATTGTGGGCTAAATTGAATAGAATGAATATTGAATGAGTTAAATTTGATATTATATAGATCAAGAAAAGCAAAGATCAAAATTAGATCGGGGAAAAGGTAAGGTTACCGAATAGTTGATAGTTTTCATACAAGCGATACGAGGTAAGTTTGTATAACTAGTATTGAACTTTTTAATACTTGTATTTTAATTGATATGAATGTATGTAAATTGAGTAAATAAATTACTTAAATATCAAATGCCTAATTAATAATGTCAGATGAATATCGAGCATCGTTAGAACCGTAGGAATTCGTAGGATACAAGTTACATGTCACTAGGGTTACCGTTTGGTTGAGATCTTGCAATTGTTGCAGACTCACCGTAGCTCGTATGAACTTACTGATATTTCAGCTTGTAAGAGCTTACTGTTCCCTCAGCTCAGATAAAGCTTACTGATATAGCTTGAAAGAGCATATAATTATAGGAATTGACGGATTACCGATGTCATAACCCAATTTCGCCTGGCTCGTTTTATAACCTTAAACCCCAAAAAACCAAGACCCAAACTAAAATACCACTAGTCCAATTACAAATCAAACTCGAATGGCCTACTAAACCTAACCCACTAACCCAAAACAAGACCCGAACCCACCTAAATTAAACCCATCAGCAGCCCAATAATAAAACCAGCCCAAAACAATTCAAACCCAAATCTCCTAGCAGCCCTAAGACCCAAAATTAGAAAAAACAAGAAACCCTAGATCTAACCCTAGGTCGGCGCCGCACCTAACCTTTTGCCACCACCGCCGTCGCAGAGCCACTTGCTCCACTTGCCACCTTCACCTGCAAAACAATTAATGGAGAAAACATTAGATTGACAAGGGACACACCACTTGTATTAGAATCTGGCTACAAAAGCCTTTCAAATTTTTTTGTAAAAAGGGGGTCGGAGTTTTACTTTTGCGAATACAAACATTAGATTTTGAATCAAAACGAAAATAGTGATTAGAATAACACCAAATCAGGAGAACAACACCAAATCAAAGGATCTAAACACCAAAAATAAAAACCGAAACCCTAAGGTGACTTTCTTTTTTCTTTTTAGGCCTCGAATCGGCCTTTCTTTTCTTTTTTTTCTTTTTCTTTTTTTTCTACTCGTGTATCTATATATATATATATATAGTTTTATAAGAAAAAAAACTAAAAAGAAAAAAACTAAAAAAAAAACCGTACCTTTTGAAAAATTTGACCACCGTGTAAGGTGGCCGGCGATGACGGCCGGCATTGTGACGACGGTGATCCTTCCGGCTGAGTTCTGGGTCTGCCCAGAGAGAAAAGAGAGCTTTCTCTCTCCCTTTTTTGAAAACGGCTAAACAAATGAGTTTTTAAAAAAATTTTGACTTTTATAGAGGGCCAAAACGCACCGTGTTGGTCCCTCTTCCTTTTTAATAAAACGACATCGTTTTGCTTAAAGGTCCGATCCGACCTGACCTGTCCGGCCAAGGATCCGCGTGTTTTTAACGCGGAAGGGCTATTTGCGCATTAGGCCCTTCTGCTTTTTCTATGTTGTGCAATCAAGTTTATTTTTATTTTTAATTCGGCCTTGAAATTTGTTGCACTTTTCAATTGAGTCCTCCATGCTGTTGCGCGTTTTAGCTGGAGGGGTTTATTGTACTTTTGGTCCCTCTAGGTCATGCGCGCATTGCAATTTGGCCCTGTTTCCTATTTTATTTCTAATTGCACCCCAAGAATTCTGTTTTGATCTCAATTTCGTCCTTTTTTGTCGATTTCGTTCTTAAATATTATTTGTAATATTATATTTTGCTATTATTATTATTATATTATTGTTACTTATTATTATTATTTTTTCATGTATATATTATTTATATTATTATTATTATATCTATTTTTACTACCATTATATTTATTATTAATATTAGTATTATTATTACTACTATTATTATTATTTGATATTATTATTATGTTATATTTAGTATCATTTTTAATATTACATTTTTTACTACTATATTTATTATTTTCACTATTATTATATTTACTATTATTAAGGTTATTACCATTATTATTAGTGCATACTTTTATTATATACGTGTATATTTTATGTACATATTGTTATTATCATTGTAAATATGTTATCTTTTTTATTATATTATTAGTACATTATTTTTATTATTTTTTTGTAAATATTATTGTTATTATTATTCTAATATTTTATTTTTTCTTCATTAATCATATCATTATTTGCAATTTTTACAATAATCTTACTAGTTTTTTTTATCATTTTAAAAATATTATTTTATGTTTTTTAATTAATTTCAATAAATAAGGCAACGTACCGATTTAACATTAAATCATTGATTTCGTCGCTATGTTGGGTGAAATTCGTCGGCTCGTGTTAAAAACGGGACGTCCTTCTAAAAAACCAAAAACATAAGGTTTCTCATTTCTTTCAATCGGATCACGATTAAATGTCAAATTGAACTCGTATTTTTGAAAATTAAGACAACATGTGTTTAATAAGATACCAATTTTGGGCGTCACGAGGGTGCTAATACCTTCCCCGTGCGTAACCGACTCCCGAACCCTATTTTTCTCTGAATTTTGACGTAGACCTAAATTCGGCCTTCTTTTATCAAGAAAATAAATTTTTTCTGTTAAAAAGAGGATTTATTAGGTGTCCGATCACACCTAGGAAAAAGGATAAATGGCGACTCCCCTTTTTCGATAAATCGAAAGTCGATTTTCAAATTTTCAAATAATCACCTCAATTAGCGACCAAGCAAATTTTTACGTCGCTACAGCTGGCGACTGCACTGGGGACCCTTTTTGAGAGTCGAATTTGGAATTAAACGTGTGTTGTCAAAATTTTTGAAATTCCCTGTTCAAATTAATATTTATTCGTGATCCTGGAAATTTGTTTTTTGAAAATCATGCATTTGAATCGTGTTGTAAATATTCTTCTAACTTGTTTTATCTTCTTGTTTTCCAGCTCTAAGTTTTTATGGTTTTAGTTTTCTTAGTTTAAAACAAAAAGGTTTGTGAGTTTCTCTCCACACACCGTGCACTTGCATTCTTGCATAACATGAGCTCTCTACCTGGGCTCCGTCTGCTTAAGTGGAAGTAAATGCTATGCCTTCGTGAGATAACTCGTCCCTCCGCACAGGCTAGTGAATACTTTCGGGTTACATATGACTTATTCTTTCGTGAGTTAACTTGCCCCTCCGTATAGGCATAAGTAAATGTAATCCCTCGAATTGAACTCGTAAGCCTGTGATGGGCAATGACCGAGGTTCTGTACTAATCTTAGTAAATGACAGTACGAACAATTCGAGTACCTGCCTAGAACCGAAACCGCATGTAGTGAACCGAACGAGCTACCTAATTAGAGCCATGCTGAACCTTTGTCAGTTTAATAGTCACCGAAATAAGTACATGGGAGAAACGCCTCTTACCTTTTATTTCTTTTACATTTACACTTTTTATGCAAAGGAATCGGGTCTACTGGACCGAGTAGTTTAATTTGTTAGATTTTCCATAATGTTTCTCCGTTCATATTTGTTGTTGTTACTAACCAAGGATTATCTGTCTTCATTTTATTTTTCATCATGCATCATAGGTATCTTGTTAGGAAGGTGTTGATTAGAGATTGGTTGCTAAAAACGGGTTTCTGATAGAGAAGTCAATTACACAAGTAACCGAGAAAAATGCCGTTCCCTCCGAGCCAAAGATTAAGCATGTCGGAGTTCCTAGAACGAGTGAAGAAACAAGGCGATGTGGCTAGGAAATTTGTGTAACTGTTAAATAAGAGATGACAAAACATTTTGTAATAGACTCTTTTGATTAATGAAATGCCTAAGTATAGGGCTATCTTGAAATCAACACCAAATTCTTGCATATTTATTCATGACTAACATTCATTTGTCATTTATTCATTCATCTATTCATTGCATCTGCATATCACCCTAATCATTCACTGAGGCTAAAACCGTATAATCTATAGTTGCGACACTACAAGCCTGGAATCACGTCATTCTTATAGGACGCGTCTAAGAGTTAGAATTATGGAGGTTGAATTCAATGATTGAAAGGATGGAAAGGACCCAAAGAAAATTGCAAGAGCCTCAGGTTTGGAATTGGAATGGGAGCCCATAGCGTATCTGTAACGTCCCCACGCCCAAAACCGTCACCGGAGTCGAGCTTGAGGCGTCACTAAACGTAATTTATCATTTTAAACAACTTTACAAAAACTATTTTCATTTTCGGAATAAACTATCTCCTGCGTCATGGTCGCTCGAAAAATCATATCTCGAGTTACGAAACTCGAAATCAAGATCCGTAAATTTTCCCTGAATTTAGACTCATATATCTATTCACTAATTTTTTTCTAGAATTTTTGGCCGGGCCGATTAGTACAGTTTATTAGTTAAAGTTGCCCCTGTTTCAGAACTTGACTGTACTGACCCCTGTTTACTACGGACCACTTTTCTCTCTGTACAAAACTCATATAATTGTGCCATTTATCTCTCTTAAAACTAGATTCAATAAGGATTCTAAGCATATAAAATACACCTCCTAATTATTTTTGTACAATTTATGGTAAATTTTCAAAATTAGAACAGGGGATCCAGAAATCGTTCTGGCCCTGTCTCACTAAAACTCAAATATCTCCTAACGTGTAACTCCTTTACCTATTTTGCTTCTTCCATATGAAAGTGGACACAATAGGCTTCAATTTCATAACTAATACATTACCAAATTCGATTTCTATGATTTTTAGTGAATTTTCAAACTCACATCAGTGTTGCTGCAATGTTCTGTTTTATGGCTAGTTCCATTTTCATAAAAGCTTCCATGTACTAATTAATCTATTATTCTTTCATGACATCAAACATAACCTATATTGGCCATTTCAATGACTCATCATTGTCAAGCATTTCCTCAACCAAACACCACCATATCACAAGATTATTTACACATAGTAGGTATATTGCTATACATGCCATTCTAAGTTCTATAAGCCGTTTACCAAAAAGTCCTTCGGATAGTGTGATCGAGTCTTCGACCTATCCCGATTCTCGAGCCGGCTTGTCCAAAACTACAATGAATAAAAAGGAGGGAGTAAGCATAAATGCTTAGTAAGTTCACATGCAAATAACAAGTAACATAACAAAGTCATTATGCCAAACAACATTAACATAGCATCACCAAACATATGTCACCATTCTAATCATCATACTTCATCTTACCACATCTTTGTTGTTGTGTCAAATTTCAACCCGAGGGTTAAGTACATACCTGTCCAATGTGGCCATTTCTCAACATTACTGAATTGTCACTTACACCTTGAGTATTCTTCCATTCCGCTAGAATTTTACCCGTTGAACACATCGGAATATAACTCGGATACACGGATCATTTGCACATAAATGCCACATATGTAATCAATCCATCATGTAACCCGCCCATAAGTGAACTCGGACTCAACTCAACGAGCTCGGGCGTTCGCATCCATAAGTGAACTCGGACTCAACTCAACGAGCTCGGATGCCTAGTTACATTTCACGAACTCGGACTCAACTCAACGAGTTCAAACATTTGCATCCATAAGTGAACTCGGACTCAACTCAACGAGTTCGGATGCTCAACCATCCTAGTGACATGTCACTTGTATCCTAATCTATTCCTAAGGTTCAAACGGGATTTTCCCTCAAATTTCACCTTTTTGGCCATCTTCCTCGGAATGTCAGTACAAATAATCGCTAGCACTTCATGCTTATCAAGCTAATTACATACTTTGCATACCAATAAATAATAATTCACAAGGCATAATATTCCATGATAGTAAGTACCAATCATATAAATAACATTAAATTACTTAAAATAACAATTATGTTACATTATTTACATATGAACTTACCTTAGTACCAAAATACAACGATTTTGCAATTTAGTCCGTAATCTTTTCTTTTCCCCGATTGAGGTCGATTCCACGTCTTTCTTGATTATGAAGCTTGAAAGTTGAAGAAACCCTAGCTATGGAGAGAGCAAGTTTCGGCAGCAACCAAATGAAGATGATAACAATTTTGTGTTATTTTTCCCTTTTAATTCATGTTAATAACCAAATGACCAAAATACCCCTCCTTACTAAACTTTCAAAAATTCCTCCCATGTCCTAATTTGTCCATGAACTTAAAATTGGTCTAATTACCATTTAAGACCTCCTAATTAATATTTCAAAGCAATTTCATACTAAAAACTTCTAGAATGCAAGTTTTGCAACTTATTCGATTTAATCCCTAATTCCAAATTAAGCACTTTACGCTTAGAATTTCTTCACGAAATTTTCACACCATCATAAAATCATATCATAAACATCAAAATAATTATAATATAATTATTTCTACCTCGGATTTGTGGTCACGAAACCACTATTCCGATTAGGCCCTAATTCGGGATATTACAACTCTCCCCCCCTTTTAAGGATTTTCGTCCTCGAAAATCTTACCGGTAAACAGATGTGGGTATTGTTTTCTCATAGTTTCCTCGGGTTCCCATGTAGCCTCTTCTATCCCATGCTTTTGCCACAACACTTTCACAAGAGCAATACTTTTGTTTCTTAGTTGTTTGACCTCTCGAGCTAAAACTTTTATCGGTTCTTCTTCATAGGTCATATCTGGTCGTAATTCAATTTCTGTCGGTGAAATTATATGCGAAGGATCCGAGCGATACCGACGTAACATAGATACATGGAACTCGTTATGAATTTTCTCTAACTCAGATGGTAATGCTAACCGATAAGCTACCGGTCCAACTCTTTCAGTTATTTCATACGGCCCGATAAAACGCGGACTTAACTTACCCTTCTGTCCAAATCTGAGGACTTTCTTCCACGGAGACACCTTTAAAAATACCTTATCACCAACTTGAAACTCGATTTCTTTTCGTTTCACATCTGCATAAGATTTCTGTCTATCCGAAGCAGCTTTCAAACAATCTCGAATTACCTTCACTTTTTCTTCGGTTTCTTTTATTAAATCAACCCCATAGATCTGATTTTCCTTGAGTTCGGTCCAATACAAAGGCGTCCGACACTTACGACCATACAATGCTTCATAAGGTGCCATTTTCAAACTCGTCTGATAACTGTTATTGTAAGCAAATTCCACCAACGGTAAATATCTCTCCCAACTTCCTTGGAATTCTAATACACAACATCGAAGCATGTCTTCAAGAATCTGAATTACTCTTTCTGATTGCCCATCAGTTTGTGGATGAAAAGCAGTACTGAAATTTAACCTTGTACCTAACGCCTCTTGTAACTTTTGCCAAAACCGCGAAGTAAATCTCGGGTCTCTATCTGAAATGATTGACAATGGTATTCCATGTAGTCTAACAATTTCTCTAACATACAATTCAGCTAACTTGTTAAGAGAATAATCCGTACGTACCGGAATGAAATGAGCCGATTTAGTTAATCTGTCAACTATTACCCAAATGGCATCCTTCTTTCCTGGAGTTAACGGCAACCCTGAAACAAAATCCATAGTAATCCGATCCCATTTCCATTCAGGAACCATAATAGGCTGAAGTAATCCTGAAGGCACTTGGTGTTCAGCTTTCACCTGTTGACAAATTAAGCATTTGGACACAAATTCTGATATATCTCTTTTCATTCCATTCCACCAATACATTTTCTTCAAATCATTATACATTTTCGTACTACCTGGATGAACTGTCAAATAACTACCATGTGCTTCCTGCAAAATCTTTTGAATTAATTCTCCGTTCCTCGGTACACAAATCCGATCTTTAAACATCAAGCAACCATCAGGACCGATTCTGAAGTCTAACTCTGTATCAACCTCACATTGCTTTCTTTTGGCTTGTAAGTCTTCATCACTTTTCTGAGCTTCACAAATCTCTTGTAAAAACATCGGTCTTACTTTTAGTTCGGCCAGAATGGAACCATCATCTGACATTTCTAATTGAGCGTTCATAACTTTTAAAGCAAACAACAGTTTTCTACTCAAAGCATCAGCAACTACATTTGCTTTTCCTGGATGGTAATCAATCACAAGCTCGTAATCTTTTAATAACTCCAACCATCTTCGCTGTCTCAAATTCAAGTCCTTTTGTGACATCAAGTATTTAAGACTTTTGTGATCGGTATATACCCGACATTTCTCACCATACAAGTAATGTCGCCAAATCTTCAAAGCAAACACCACTGCAGCCAACTCTAAATCATGAGTAGGATAATTCCTCTCGTGAGGTTTTAACTGCCTCGAAGCATAAGCCACAACCTTTCCTTCTTGCATCAATACACATCCCAAACCATTTAGAGAAGCATCGCTATATACCACAAATTCTTTACCTGACTCGGGCTGTACTAACACTGGTGCCTCTGTTAATAACTTTTTCAATTCTTCGAAACTTTGTTGACATTCTTCCGTCCACTCAAATTTAACATCTTTTCGAAGTAATCTAGTCATAGGAGCGGCAATTATAGAAAATCCATTCACAAACCGTCGATAATATCCGGCTAGCCCCAAGAAACTTCTAACTTCGGTTATATTCTTCGGTGGCTTCCAATCAACAATAGCTGAAATTTTACTGGGATCAACCCGTATACCATCACCCGAAACAATATGACCCAAAAATCCTACTTCCCGAAGCCAAAATTCACTTTTACTAAACTTGGCATATAACTGCTTATCTCGCAAAGTTTGCAAAACTATCCTCAAGTGTTCAGCATGCTCTGTCTCATCTTTCGAATAAATCAAGATATCATCTATAAATACCACAACAAACTTGTCCAAGTATGGCCGAAATATTCGATTCATCAAATCCATAAACACGGCAGGAGCATTTGTTAATCCAAACGGCATAACTAAAAATTCATAATGACCGTACCTTGTTCTAAAAGCAGTTTTAGGCACATCCGACTCTTTTACCCGTAGCTGATAATACCCAGATCTCAAATCAATTTTTGAAAACCATGTTGCTCCTTTCAGCTGATCAAACAAATCATCAATTCTTGGCAACGGATACTTGTTTTTAATTGTCACTTTGTTTAATTGCCGATAGTCTACACACAATCTCATCGAACCATCTTTCTTTCTCACAAACAACACCGGAGCACCCCAAGGCGAAAAACTCGGTCTCACAAAGCCTTTGTCTGTCAACTCTTGCAACTGCGACTTTAATTCTTTCAACTCTGTTGGTGCCATTCTATACGGAGCAATCGAGATCGGAGCTGTTCCCGGCATCAAATCAATACCAAACTCTACTTCTCTAACTGGGGGCAAACCCGGCAATTCTTCAGGAAATACATCTGGGAATTCACATACAATCGGCACTGATTCCACTTTCTTTTCAATTTCCTTTGTATTCAACACATATGCTAAATAGGCTTCATAACCTTTTCTCAAATATCTCTGAGCTGCCATTGAAGAAATTACACTAGACAATGCCTCTGATTTATCTGATTCAACCCGCAGAGTTTCGCCACTTTCACACTTTAGCTCAATAACTTTCTGTTTACAATTTACTATGGCATCATGCAATGTCAGCCAGTCCATACCCAAAATAATATCAAACTCATCAAACGGCAACAACATCAAGTTGGCCGGAAAGTAATAACCCCGAATCATTAAAGGACATTTCTTGCATACTTTATCAACTATAACACATTTGCCTAACGGGTTTGACACTTTAATCATAAATTCTGTATTCTCAACAGGTATATTCATGCTAGACACCAATTTCATGCATACATATGAGTGAGTAGAACCGGGATCAATTAAAGCAGTAACATTAACATCATAGAGAGAAAATATACCGGTGATCACATCGGGTGAGGAAGCATCTTCACGAGCTTTAATAGCATAAGTTCTAGCCGGAGCCCTTCCTTCAGATCTAACTGCTGCATCTCTGGCTACATTCTTGCTACTTGCCTCGCTCCCAGCTTTTCTTGGATACCTTCCTCGCGAATCTGCACCACTAGCTTTTGTATTCTGAAATTTTTCTTTTTCAATTCTCTCTGGGCAGTCTCTAATAAAATGATCCGGAGAACCACACCGAAAACATTCGTTTGCTCTGCACGGACCAAAATGATTTCTGCCACACCGCTGACATTCGGGTTTAACAAATCTCGTGTTCCCTACACTGGCTGTCGAAGTAGTTTGGGACTTTGGACCCACATTTTGCTTCTTAAAATTCCCATAGGATTGTCCAGCTGAAACTTGGGAACGAGGATTCATATTTCTTGACTTTCCGGATTGCTGTGAGGGTGCATTTGTCATTGGTCTTTTCTTCCAATTTCGTGTTTCAGATTCTGCCTTTTTCTTCTCTTTAAGTAATTCTTCAGCCTTGCAAGCTCGATCGACAAGTACCACCATTTCCTTTAATTCAAGAATCCCAACAAATACTTTAATTTCTTCATTGAGCCCGTCTTCAAAGCGCCTACACATCTTGGCCTCGGTAGGAACATATTCTCTAGCATACTTACTCAGTCTGACGAACTCTCTTTCATATTCAGTGACTGTCATACTACCTTGCTTTAGCTCAAGAAACTCTTTACGCTTCTGATCAATAAATCTTTCACTGATGTATTTCTTCCGGAACTCATCTTGAAAGAATTCCCAAGTTACCCTCTCTTTCGGTACCACGGAAATCAGTGTCTTCCACCAATTATATGCTGAATCTCTCAACAAAGATATAGCACATTTCAAACATTCCTCAGGTGTGCAGGACAATTCATCAAATACCCGGGTAGAATTCTCAAGCCAGAACTCTGCTTTTTCCGCATCATCATCTACATTAGCTCTGAATTCTTCGGCCCCGAGCTTACGAATTTTATCAACTGGAGTTCTTTGGAATTTCATCGTACCCACATCTAGAGACATCTGGGGCACAGGTTGAGGAATTGGGGGAGGTGGGGGAGGTCGTACATTCGGGTTCGTACGAACGAACTCCGTGTACCATGCACTCATCATTTGGAGAAAGGCTTCTCGATCCCTTTCTCCTCCCTGACCAACAGTAGGTGGTGGGTTTTCAGTCGGCGCTGCCCCTTCAGCCGGAGCTGGCGCATTACTCTCTACTTCATCAGCCACAGCTGGATCGGGATCCATTTACTATAAAAAAAAATCATTTAAAAGGTCAGAAGTCGTCACACTATCACAATATACACATATGGCATGTATAGCAAAATCCGTACATAAAACACGTTAGTCCGAGAACCGACTAAACCTGCTCTGATACCACCAAATGTAACGTCCCCACGCCCAAAACCGTCACCGGAGTCGAGCTTGAGGCGTCACTAAACGTAATTTATCATTTTAAACAACTTTACAAAAACTATTTTCATTTTCGGAATAAACTATCTCCTGCGTCATGGTCGCTCGAAAAATCATATCTCGAGTTACGAAACTCGAAATCAAGATCCGTAAATTTTCCCTGAATTTAGACTCATATATCTATTCACTAATTTTTTTCTAGAATTTTTGCCGGGCCGATTAGTACAGTTTATTAGTTAAAGTTGCCCCTGTTTCAGAACTTGACTGTACTGACCCCTGTTTACTACGGACCACTTTTCTCTCTGTACAAAACTCATATAATTGTGCCGTTTATCTCTCTTAAAACTAGATTCAATAAGGATTCTAAGCATATAAAATACACCTCCTAATTATTTTTGTACAATTTATGGTAAATTTTCAAAATTAGAACAGGGGATCCAGAAATCGTTCTGGCCCTGTCTCACTAAAACTCAAATATCTCCTAACGTGTAACTCCTTTACCTATTTTGCTTCTTCCATATGAAAGTGGACACAATAGGCTTCAATTTCATAACTAATACATTACCAAATTCGATTTCTATGATTTTTAGTGAATTTTCAAACTCACGTCAGTGTTGCTGCAATGTTCTGTTTTATGGCTAGTTCCATTTTCATAAAAGCTTCCATGTACTAATTAATCTATTATTCTTTCATGACATCAAACATAACCTATATTGGCCATTTCCATGACTCATCATTGTCAAGCATTTCCTCAACCAAACACCACCATATCACAAGATTATTTACACATAGTAGGTATATTGCTATACATGCCATTCTAAGTTCTATAAGCCGTTTACCAAAAAGTCCTTCGGATAGTGTGATCGAGTCTTCGACCTATCCCGATTCTCGAGCCGGCTTGTCCAAAACTACAATGAATAAAAAGGAGGGAGTAAGCATAAATGCTTAGTAAGTTCACATGCAAATAACAAGTAACATAACAAAGTCATTATGCCAAACAACATTAACATAGCATCACCAAACATATGTCACCATTCTAATCATCATACTTCATCTTACCACATCTTTGTTGTTGTGTCAAATTTCAACCCGAGGGTTAAGTACATACCTGTCCAATGTGGCCATTTCTCAACATTACTGAATTGTCACTTACACCTTGAGTATTCTTCCATTCCGCTAGAATTTTACCCGTTGAACACATCGGAATATAACTCGGATACACGGATCATTTGCACATAAATGCCACATATGTAATCAATCCATCATGTAACCCGCCCATAAGTGAACTCGGACTCAACTCAACGAGCTCGGGCGTTCCCATCCATAAGTGAACTCGGACTCAACTCAACGAGCTCGGATGCCTAGTTACATTTCACGAACTCGGACTCAACTCAACGAGTTCAAACATTTGCATCCATAAGTGAACTCGGACTCAACTCAACGAGTTCGGATGCTCAACCATCCTAGTGACATGTCACTTGTATCCTAATCTATTCCTAAGGTTCAAACGGGATTTTCCCTCAAATTTCACCTTTTTGGCCATCTTCCTCGGAATGTCAGTACAAATAATCGCTAGCACTTCATGCTTATCAAGCTAATTACATACTTTGCATACCAATAAATAATAATTCACAAGGCATAATATTCCATGATAGTAAGTACCAATCATATAAATAACATTAAATTACTTAAAATAACAATTATGTTACATTATTTACATATGAACTTACCTTAGTACCAAAATACAACGATTTTGCAATTTAGTCCGTAATCTTTTCTTTTCCCCGATTGAGGTCGATTCCACGTCTTTCTTGATTATGAAGCTTGAAAGTTGAAGAAACCCTAGCTATGGAGAGAGCAAGTTTCGGCAGCAACCAAATGAAGATGATAACAATTTTGTGTTATTTTTCCCTTTTAATTCATGTTAATAACCAAATGACCAAAATACCCCTCCTTACTAAACTTTCAAAAATTCCTCCCATGTCCTAATTTGTCCATGAACTTAAAATTGGTCTAATTACCATTTAAGACCTCCTAATTAATATTTCAAAGCAATTTCATACTAAAAACTTCTAGAATGCAAGTTTTGCAACTTATTCGATTTAATCCCTAATTCCAAATTAAGCACTTTACGCTTAGAATTTCTTCACGAAATTTTCACACCATCATAAAATCATATCATAAACATCAAAATAATTATAATATAATTATTTCTACCTCGGATTTGTGGTCATGAAACCACTATTCCGATTAGGCCCTAATTCGGGATATTACAGTATCCTCCTTTGTCAAAAACATTTACATCTGTAGGAATGATGTACCTAGAGCAAGATAATTCACGAAACACGTTGTTATTTGAAAGGGGTCTTTAGAATATCAGTATAAATGTCATTGACAAGAGGAGATGATGCAATTAAAGATGTTTCAATAATACGCCCTCGTCCTCCTGGATTCGTTTTGAACAATTGGACTACTGTGGATCTTCTTGTAGTTTCTAAGTCTTCTCCAGAGTAATGCTTAATGTTAACTCTCCTTTTTTGTGTGCCCCTAAGTAATAGTGGGATTCTTTTGTAAGAGCTTATGTTTGCTCTTTATCATTTAAATGAACATTAATGGAGATGCATTTTGTCATGGTCTCTTTATTCTCATTAACTCCATAATTATTCCCTCTTCTTACAGCCTGTCCTTACATGTATCTCACATCATGCCATAACATTATGCTTGTTAGTTTCAATACTTTGATGCTCCTCTATAGTTTGCTTTTCCATTCAACTTTCGGATGCTCGGATATCAACGACATGAGCGAACCCGTTACAAGTCTTGAAATCGATTTCGAGAAAGCTATTTGTTTAGGAGAATTCGAAGCTGAGGAAAATGCTGAAGACTACGTCTCGTCTCCTGACTTACTAAAAGTGGTAGAACAAGAAGATCAATAGATTCTACCTCATCAAAAATTTGTTGAGACAGTAAACTTGAGAAATGAAGAAAGGAGGCAAGAAGTAAAGATTGGGACCTCCATTTCAGATGACACCAAACATGATCTGATCATTTTGCTCCGTGAGTACAAATATGTATTTGCATGGTTGTATCAAGACATGCCAGGATTGGATGAAGATATAGTGTTCCATAGACTCCCACTGAAACCAGAATGCAAACCCATTCAACAAAAACTAAGACGAATGAGACCTGAAATGCTGTTAAAGATAAAAGAAGAAGTCAAGAAACAATTTGATGCTGGCTTCCTACAAGTCTCCAAATACCTAGAATGGGTAGCTAACATAATCCCAGTACCGAAGAAAGACGGCAAGGTACGAATGTGTGTAGATTATCATGATCTGAATCGAGCAAGTCCTAAAGATAATTTTCCCTTACCACATATCGATACGTTGGTGGATAACACAGCAAAACATTCATTGTTTTCTTTCATGGATGGATTTTCGAGTTATAATCAGATAAAGATGGCTCCTGAGGATATGGAGAAAATCGCCATTGTAACAATGTGGGGAACTTTCTGCTATAATGTGATGCCGTTCGGATTAAAGAACGCCGGGGCAACATATTAGAGGGCCATGGTGATGCTGTTTCATGACATGATGCATAAAGAGATAGAAGTCTACGTTGACAATATGATTGCTAAATCCCGGGGGGAAAGAGAGCATGTTGGGAACCTTAGGAAGTTGTTCGAAAGACTAAGAAAGTTCTAGCTGAAGCTTAATCCAGCCAACTGTACGTTTAGGGGTACCTCGGGAAAATTACTAGGCATCATTGTCAGCAAGAGAGGTATTGAGGTTAATCCAGATAAGATAAAAGCCATACAAGAACTACCACCTCCGCGCACGCAAAAAGATGTCAGAGGATTTTTAGAAAGGTTGAACTACATCGCTCGATTCATTGCTCAACTTACCAACCAGTGTGATCCAATTTTTCGACTCCTTCGAAAACATAATCCGGGAGAATGGAATGAGGAGTGCCAAGTGGCTTTTGACAAGATAAAATAGTATTTGTCTAGTCCTCCAGTACTAGTACCGCCAACTCCAGGAAGACCGTTAATATTGTGTCTGACTATGTTCGAAAATTCAATAGGTTGCGTACTGGGGCAACATGATGAGTCGAGGAAAAGAGAAAATGCAATTTAGTACCTCAGCAAAAAGTTCACAGAGAATGAGGCAAAGTATTCGTCAATTGAAAAATTTTGTTGTGCTTTGGTTTGGGTAGTTCGGAGGCTTAGACAATATATCATACGACATGGTTAATTTCAAAGAAGGACCCAATAAAGTAATGATGGAATCACTTGCACTCTTAGGAAGAATGGCACGATGGCAGATCCTGCTATCGGAGTACAACATCGTCTATGTGAGCCAAAAGTAGATAAAAGGGAGCGCAATTGCTGACTTCTTAGCAACTCAAACAATGGAAGAATATGAGCCATTGAGATTTGATTTCCCAGATAAAGACTTGATGTGCATTACAGAAAAAGAATGTGAATCATCAAAAGAGAAGTCATGGAAGATGAGCTTTGATGGTGCATCAAATACATTAGGGCATAGGATTTGAGTAGTCTTGGTATCCCTAGAAGGGAATCATTATCCGCTCACTACCAGGCTGAATTTCTTCTATACCAATAACATAGCAGAATATGAGGCTTGTATCATGGGACTTCGTTCAGCTATTGAACGAAACGTCGAAATCCTAGAGGTGTACGGGGATTCAGCGTTGGTGATTTACCAAATCCGTGAAGATTAGGAAGTAAGAGATTCGAAATTAGTTAAATATAGCGATCTAGTCACGAAACTAATTAAAGAATTCAAAGAAGGGACGTTTAATTATTTCCCATGAGAAGAAAACCAATTGGCTGATGCCCTGACCACTTTGGCTTCAATGTTCAAAGTGAACAGAGAAACGAAAATAATTCTTCTCCAAATAAGCATATATGAGGTCCCTGCACATTATTGTAGCATTGAAAAAGAGACAGATGGATGGCCTTGGTTCCATGATATCTTAGAATATGTCAAGAATCAAAGGTATCCCAAACAAGCAAATGAGAACGACAAAAGAATGATTAGAAGAATGGCGGTGGGATTTGTTCTTGATGGGGACATCCTGTACAAAAGAGGAAAAGATCAAGTGCTTCTGAGATGCGTGGATACTGTTGTTATAGGCCAATTTTGGCCCACACAAAACCCATTTTAATTTAACCCAATACAACTTTCAAACCCAAACCCAATCAGCCCACTAAGCCTAGACAAACCCTAGCCCAATACTAAGAAAATACAGCAGCAACCCTAGCCTCTTCAGCCGCCGCTCCCCACTTGCACCTACCCTCTGCCGAAGCCCCTGACAACCATCACATCCATCGCCTCTCCACCGCCCATGCTACCACTTGCACCTACAAAAACAAAAAGGCAATAAGTAATAGAATATTGTATTTCAATGGCTATAAAAGCCTTCCAAATCAATGTAAAAAGGGGGGATCCCCGATTCACGAAGAAAATAGAAATAGATTCGACCATTCTTGATTGTTCAAATACATACACACGCACGTCACTTTTCACAAAAAAAATAATAGATCTAAAAACAAGAGGATCGATCAAATCAGAAGGCCGAGGCCGAAACCAAAAAACCAAAGGTGATTTTTCATTTCTTTGAATCGGCTCTCATCTTTTTTTCATATATCTATACATGCATACATATTTTTAAAGTGATAAAAATCATAATAAAAAAGAGAAAAAAATATAAAACTTTTACCTTCCGGCCACCGTGTGCGGTGGCCGGCACCGTCGCCGGAGACTGGTCGGAATGACCACTGGAGCTACTTCAGGCCGAGAGAAATAAGGGAGAGGAAGAAAGTTTTTTGAAGAATAAAGAAGAAAAATGAAATTTTTGATAAGGTTTTGGCTTATATAATACTAGTTAAACGGCGCCGTTTTAAGGTCCCCCAAACGCGCCCAAAACGGCGTCGTTTTGGGGGTCCAACCCGAAATCTGACCCGACCCTGAGCTAGGATCCGCGTGTTTTCATTGGAGGGGCTATTTGCGTGTTTAGCCCCTCCGCTTTTTCAAGCCCATGCAATTGAGTATTTCGGGTATTTTCAATTTGACCCCGTAACTTTTTTGGGTCTCCAATCAGATCCCCATATTGCTGTGTGTTTCAGGCCAGAGGGATTTATTGCATTATTGCTCCTCGCACCATTTTCGCGCTCTCAAATCAATCCTCCTCTCCTTATTTATTTTTAAAATTGGCCCTAAATTTCTGTTTTGCTTTCAATTTAATCTTTATTTCTTTATTTTATCATTCTATTAATTAATTGCATTATTGTTTGTTATTATTCATATCATTATTATTATTATCATACCCCGTCTCGTTATGTTTGTTATTATAGTTATATTTTCTTATTGATCCATCATTATTTTCTACTTTTCTATTATTAGCTTTGTTAAATATATTAGTAGTTCTATTATGTTTTACTTTAGTATTGTTATATTTACCAATATAATTGTTTTCATTTTTGTTTACATTCTTATTATTAGTACCCTATTTTATTATTCTCAACTATATATTACGTATATATTCTACTTTTATACGTATACATATTTTAATATTATATACTATCACACGCATATATTTTACTATTATGTATATATTATATTTCTTATATATACGTATTTTCCATTCTATTAGTTACATATTTTTTTTATTATATTATGTATATATTTTAATACTATATTATGTATATATATTACGTATATATATTTTCAATATTCTACTTTACATATCTTTTATATATTATAGTATTCATATATTTTTATTATCCCAGGTGCATATTTTTTTACTATATTATATATATTTTAATATCTTATTATTCGTATACTTTTTATATTATCATTTTAAATATGTATATCATATATTTTCATTTACATATTATGTATATATTTTTTTATATGTCTTTTTAATATCTTTTTATATTATGTATATACCCTTTTTAAATGCTAGTATTATATGTTATATATATAAAGCATGATTTGTTTTCTGTCACCTTACTTATTGCTATACGTTTATATATATCCATTGTTATGTTTTGTGTTACTATTATCATCGCGTTAAATATCATATGCATTATTAGTATTTTATAAATTGCGTAGTTTAGTATTGATATCTTGTAACCTGCTAATATTGTATTTTGATCGCATCATTTTTCTTATATATACATTTCATTTAAATCCAAAAATGCTTTAAAAAACGAGGCAATATTTTTGTGTTTAGAGATCTGGGAAATAGTGCCCTAATGTGCTGGGTTGCTATTTCTCGTTCGTCTAAATACCTAAAATGCCCTCCTAAATTTTACAACTCGCGAGATAACTTTAGTTTTGAGGAAATTAAGAACTTCGTGTCCAATCGTGCTGGATGTGATGTTCGTATTCTTCCGAAGCAAATGAATCTCGATTTTTCAACCCAAATCATCCCAATTTTATTCAAAATGTTCCAAAAACGAGGCAATATTTTTGTGTTTAGAGATACGGGAAATAGTGCCCTAACTTGCTGGGTTTGCGATTTTTCGCTTATCTAAATACCTAAAATACCCTTTTAAGCAAATTTTGCAACTCGCGAGATAACTTTAGTTTCGAAGAATTTAGGAACCTCGTGTCCAATCGTGCTGGATGTGATGTTTGTATTCTACCGAAGCAAAGGAATCTCGAAGATTCAACTCAAATCATCCCATTTTCAAAAAAGAATCTTATTTTCAAAATCTTTCCAAATTTCGACTTAAGACGGAAAATTACTCAATTTGGTACCAATTTTGGGCGTTGCGGGGGTGCTAATCCTTCCCCGCACGTAACCGACTCCCGAGCCCGTTTTCTCTAATTTTTCGTAGACCAAAACGTTTATATGGTGACCCAATCACACCTAAAAAGATTGGTGGCGACTCCCATTTTCATTTTTTAAGTTGACACCCGTTTTTTTTTCAAAAAAATGGTTTCGACAACTGTTGAAGCCAGAAAAATACTGGAAGATGTCCGTGAAGGAATTTGTGGGACCCATGCCAATGGTTTCACTATGGCTAGGCAAATTATGAGACTCGGTTACTACTGGCTGACGATGGAAAACGACTGCATTAGTTATGCACGAAAGTGCTACAAATGTCAGATTTACGGCGATAAAATTCATGCAGCCCCTTCGCCCCCTCATGTCATGACTTCTCCGTGGCCTTTTTTTATGTGGGGCATGGATGTTATAGGGCCAATTTCCCAAAAAGCTTCTAATGGACACCGGTTCATTTTTGTGGTTATAGATTACTTCACGAAATGGATAGAAGTCGCTTCGTTTGCTAAAGTAACGAAGACTGCAGTTTACAGGTTCTTAAAAAAGGAAATCATATGTCGATATAGTTTGCTTGAGAGAATCATTTAAGATAATACTTTGAATCTGAACAACATGATGATGAAGGAAGTGTGTAAGCAATTTCAAATAAAGCATCATAACTCCTCACCCTATTGCCTGAAAATGAACGGAGCTGTTGAAGCGGCCAACAAAAATATTAAGAGGATTATTAGGAAAATGACCGAGACATATAAAGACTGGCACGAAAAGCTACCATTCGCCTTGTATGCATATCGCACATCTGTGCGGACATCTACGGGGGCAACTCCTTTCTCTCTGGTCTGTGGAATGGAAGCTGTGCTGCCCATCGAAGTTGAGATCCCCTCTCTGCAAGTATTAATGGAGTCAAAACTAGAGGAATCAGAATGGGTTCTAGCTCGATATGACCAGCTAAATCTTATCGAAGAGAAACGCTTGAAGGCAATATGTCATGGATAGATGTACCAAAAGAGAATGATCGCGGCCCATGATAAGAAGGTACGGCTAAGGAAATTCTGCAAGGGAGAACTTGTACTGAGAAAGATTCTCCCAATACAAAAAGACTTTCGAGGAAAATGGGCACCAAATTGGGAAGGACCATACGTCGTAAAGAAAGCTTTTTTAGGTGGAGCTTTGATTCTCACCGAGATGGATGGGAAAGAATTACCTAATTCAGTGAATTCAGATACTGTGAAGAAATATTATGCCTGAAAAAATAAGAAGAAATCAAGATGAAAACCTAGAAAGGGCGTCTTGATAAACAAAAGGATTAGGATGAAAACCCAAAAAGAGCGTCCTAATGAAGCAGATTTAGGCTTAAGGAGTAAGATGATGTGAACAGTGAGCCAAATGATGAGGCTACAGTATTTGAAGCATTTCCAGAAGCTTGAAATCTTCTACGCAAGAAGCCATACTCGAAAAATAATCTTGATTAATAAACGTGGAAGAGTTCATGTGTTGAATATTTAGAGCATCTGTAGCCACTGAATGAGATTCCCTTTTTCTTTATGACTCTTTTAATTGTTCTTGGTTAACTTTCTTTGTTTGTTACCTGTGAATTAAATAAGTGTGAGGTATCCCTTTTGTACCTACCTGGTCATTTTCATGCATCTCATTGTATGGTTTATTTAAATAATAAATAGTAGAATGACATACTCTAAACAAAAGGAATGTTGAGCATTACCCGGATGAGAATTTGATAAGTACAAGATCCTCAAAGCAAGGACAAAGTTCAACAGGGGGAAAAAGAGTGATATCTGAGAAACGCAGATTACTCATAAAGCTTGAGGACAGGTACAAAGCCTGAAGAGAAAGTCAAGAGTCGAAGCAATGAATGTAGATCATCACAAGAATCGTGACGAAAATGGATATATGACAAACAAGCCCAAGGCGCATAGCATAATCATGTAGGCATAAAAGCATTTAAGACAAACATTTGCATATCATGATAACATCACACATGACATATACAGGTACTCCAGCAGAGCAAGAGGTTTTGATGATAGCTACACTGAATCAAGGAAAAGACACTTGAGTTCCACCAGATGATATGTTTTGGTATTCTGATATTTTTATTTATGTTCCAAAAATCAACTCATATTACAAGAGGTGAGTTGAGCCTCGGGACATGCTGAGGTATTTTCAATTTTTGTTTTTCAATTTATGTTTCAAAAAATCAACTCATATTGCGAGAGGTGAGCTGAGCCTCGGGACACGCTGAGGTATTTTCAATTTCTGTTTTTCAATTTATGTTTCAAAAATCAACTCATATTGCGAGAGGTGAGTTGAGCCTCGGGACACGTTGAGGTATTTTCAATTTCTGTTTTTCAATTTATGTTTCAAAAATCAACTTATATTGCGAGAGGTGAGTTGAACCTCGGGATACGCTGAGGTATTTTCAATTTCTATTTTTCAATTTATGTTTCAAAAAAATCAACTCTATTGCAAGAAGTGAGTTGAGTCTCAGGTCACACACTAAGGATAAAGATTGGAACTGATTGAAGACACCAGATTTTGCCTCTCTGAAGTTGCAATAGAGCTAATCAAAGTTACAGATTTTACCTCCCTGAAGTTGCAGTGGAGCAGGTTGAAGTTACAAGTCTTATCTCCCTGAGGTAGCAGCGGAGTCTTGAGTTGCAGCGGAACAGACTGAAGATGTCAGATCTTATCTCTCTGAAGCGGTAGAAGAGCAGATCACAGCAAACCTTATCTCCCTGAAGTCGCAGTGGAGCAGTAGAGCAGATCGAAGACAATGAATTCTATATCCCTGAAGATGTGAGTAGATTGAAGCTGTAGGTCATGTCTCTTTAAAGTTGTAGTGGATTGAACCAAAGCTACAAGATGCGGTGGACTGGAATAAGGCTACCTAAAGAAGAGCACCAAAGAAGTCAAGACTCGGCGAGACCGGGCAAAATTGAGCTTTCTTAAAAGTCTTTGCTCTGTTCTCGTTACACGACAACGAGCAAAGAGGGGCAGCTGTCATAACCCAATTTCGCCTGGCCCGTTTTATAACCTTAAACCCCAAAAAACCAAGACCGAAACTAAAATACCACTAGTCCAATTATAAATTAAACCCGAATGGCCCACTAAACCTAACCTACTAACCCAAAACAAGACCCAAACCCGCCTAAATTAAACCCATCAGCAGCCCAATAATAAAACCAGCCCAAAACAATTCAAACCCAAATCCCCTAGCAGCTCTATGACCCAAAATCAGAAAAAACAAGAAACCCTAGATCTAACCCTAGGTCGGCGCCGCACCTAACCTTCTGCCACCACCGCCGTCGCAGAGCCACTTGGTCCACTTGCCACCTTCACCTGCAAAATAATTAATGGAGAAGACATTAGATTGACAAGGGACACACCACTTGTATTAGAATCTGGCTATAAAAGCCTTTCAAATTTTTTTGTAAAAAGGGGGTCGGAGTTTTACTTTTGCGAATACAAACATTAGATTTTGAATCAAAACGAAAACAGTGATTAGAATAAAACCAAATCAGGAGAACAACACCAAATCAGAGGATCTAAACACCAAAAATAAAAACTGAAACCCTAAGGTGACTTTCTTTTTCCTTTTTAGGCCTCGAATTGGCCTTTCTTTTCTTTTCTTTTCTTTTTTTTCTACTCGTGTATCTACATATATATATATATATATATATATATAGTTTTATAAGAAAAAAACTAAAAAGAAAAAAACTAAAAAAAACCCGTACTTTTTCGAAATTTCGACCACCGTGTACGGTGGCCGGCGACAGCGGCCGGCACGGTGACGACGGTGATCCTCCCGGCCGAGTTCTTGGTCTGCCCATAGAGAAAAAAGAGCTTTTTCTCTCCCTTTTTTGAAAACGGCTAAACAAATGAGTTTTTAAAAGTTTTTTGACTTTTATAGAGGGTCAAAACGCACCGTTTTGGTCCCTCTTCCTTTTTAATAAAACGACGTCGTTTTGCTTAATGGCTCGATCCGACCCGTCCGGCCAAGGATCTGCGTGTTTTTAAGCGGAAGGGCTATTTGAGCATTAGGCCTTTCCGCTTTTTCTATGTTGTGCAATCAAGTTTATTTTTATTTTTAATTCGACCCTGAAATTTGTTGCACTTTTCAATTGAGTCCTCCATACTACTGCGCGTTTTAGCTGGAGGGGTTTATTGCATTTTTGGTCCCTCTAGGTCATGCGCGCGTTGCAATTTGGCCCTGTTTCCTATTTTATTTCTAATTGCACCCCAAGAATTCTGTTTTGATCTCAATTTCGTCCTTTTTTGCCGATTTTGTTCTTAAATATTATTTGTAATATTATATGTTGCTATTATTATTATTATATTATTGTTACTTATTATTATTATTTTTTCATGTATATATTATTTATATTATTATTATATCTATTTTTACTACCATTATATTTATTATTAATATTAGTATTATTATTACTACTATTATTATTATTTGATATTATTATTATTATGTTATATTTAGTATCATTTTTAATATTACATTTTTTACTACTATATTTATTATTTTCACTATTATTATTTATTACTTTATCTTTAATATTATTATTATTATTATATTTATATTATTAAGGTTATTACCATTATTATTAGTGCATACTTTTATTGTATACGTGTATATTTTATGTACATATTGTTATTATCATTGTAAATATGTTATCTTTTTGATTATATTATTAGTACATTATTTTTATTATTTTTTGTAAATATTATTGTTATTATTATTCTAATATTTTATTTTTTCTTCATTAATCGTATCATTATTTGCAATTTTTACAATAATCTTACTATTTTTTTATCATTTTAAAAATATTTTTTTATGTTTTTTAATTAATTTCAATAAATAAGGCAACGTACCGATTTAACATTAAGTCATCGATTTCATCACTATGTTGGGTGAAATTCGTCGGCTCGTGTTAAAAACGGGACGTCTTTCTAAAAAACCAAAAACATAAGGTTTCTCATTTCTTTCAATCGGATCATGATTAAATATCAAATTGAACTCGTATTTTTGAAAATTAAGACAACATGTGTTTAATAAGATACCAATTTTGGGCGTCACGAGGGTGCTAATACCTTCCTCGTGCGTAACCGACTCTCGAACCCAATTTTTCTCTGAATTTTGACGTAGACCTAAATTTGGCCTTCTTTTATCAAGAAAATAAATTTTTTCTGTTAAAAAGAGGATTTATTAGGTGTCCGATCGCACCTAGGAAAAAGGATAGGTGGCGACTCCCCTTTTTTGATAAATCGAAAGTCGGTTTTCAAATTTTCAAATAATAATCTCAATTAGCGACCAAGCAAATTTTTACGTCGCTACAACCGATTAGTACACCTTGTGTGTATCACCCGCGTATCTATCGATATTCTAAGAGGTTTTACGAGCACAAATCTGTACGGGATAAATGAGTTGCTATGAATTAGCATATAAGTTATATGATTTGAATGAAATATATGTTATATGATATATTGAAATATGAATGGAAAGATATGAGCACATGAAATTGAAAGTTACAAGATATATTGAAGTATGAAATGGATGGTATTTGCATATGAGATTTGAATAATGGTTATGCTTATTCATATGAAATGTTGATTATATGTATTTTATATGAGTAACATAATGGTGGATATATACGTGTTTAGGCATTTGACATTTTGGTTGGATTATACTATATTTAATTGCCTAAATTGTGTATAAATGGTAAGTTTAATTTCTATGTTATACGGGCTCACTAAGCTATATAGCTTACTTTGTTTTCTTTTGTGTTTTATAGTGTTTTAGAAGCTCGCTTGATTGGAAGTCGTCGGAGATTTGCATCACACTATCCAGTTGATGATTAGGTACTTTTGAACCTTTGGAAATATGGTGATATGGCATATATAAGCTAATTGGGTACATGATGTGTATAAGTCATTTTGGCTGATAGAGCTTATATGTGTATTATATAGTTAGCCATGAGATTTGGCTTATTTTGGTACATATTTTGGGATTGTATATATATGTGCAAATGACTTTGATATATGTGATGTTTAATGATTGCTTTGATATGCTTGGTGATAGAACATATTGATCAAGTATCCCTTTTGTTATATGGTATAGATATTGGCTTGGAAATGGTCATTTGTGAATTGGTAACATAGTACCTATTACATGAATAGATGAAATTATATTACATGATGTTTAGTGCATGTTTGAAGTTTGCTATTTAAGTAACATTTGGTTATGGTATTGATATATGTTGAGTGATTTCTTAATGTGTTTATTAGACGTTGGATATTGGAATAGAAATTGCATATTTATGCTTGATTTTAAGACGGCTTGAAGGCTTAAATTGGTTGTGATACGTGCTAATTGGATTGCTTGAAATGATGTAGGTTTGGGTGGCAAAATGGCTTGGTAAATAGCCTATTTTTGCCCACACGAGCAAAGACACGGGCATGTGTCTCAGCCATGTGTGACACACGGTCAAGTGACATGGCTGTGTGTTCCCTAAAGCATTTAATAGAAACAAGTCAGTGAGTTACACGGCTTAGACATACGGGCGTGTGGTCGGCCTGTGACCCACTGGGTCAGACATGGGCTGAGACACGGTCATGTACTCCCATTTCGAATGTTCACACGGCCTGTGACACGGACATGTTTTGTGGCTGTGTGAGACACATGGCCTAGTCACACAAGCGTGTGTCCCCTGTTTTAAGAAAAATTTTCTAAGTTTCCTTAAGATCTTTTGAGTTATCGGTTTAGTCCCGAACCACTTCTATTGCATGTTTTGGGCCACGTAGGCTCATAATAGGAACGATATAGATGATCATGAATGATGTTTACATGGGTGAGGTAAATGTATGTGAATTGTATGAGTAATTATGTTATACGTCCGGTAATACTCCGTAACCCTATTCCAACGATGGATACGGGTTAGGGGTGTTATAATTTTCTTTTTTAGGTTTTAGTTATTATATATAGTTTTAATTAAGGTGAGGTGTTTTACAGTGTAACCTCCCAAATCCGGCCTAAACATTATTTTCGAATTCAAAAGATTATATTGGCCACCAAAATAACCCAGTAAGCTATCGGAGTTTTTAAAACAATCATTTAAAAACATTTTTTTATCTTAGAAGAAAATTTAGCATATTAAAAAAAAAACTCATGAATTAATAAAAACTGATTAAGTTTAACATTTTTCTCGTACCAGTGATTATTTTTGAAACCTTAGTTAATTTTTAAATTATTTATTCTTCCAAAATTTATTTATAATTTGGCAATAGAAAAATAATATTCAATTTAGTTTTAATTAAGTTAAATTAGAATTGTTTAATGCATAACCAAATTTAATTCCATGTTCAATATCCTAAATTCAAATTAAAAATCATGTATGCTAATGAAACCCTAAACAGAAGTCCCATGCCACAATATAAATAAAACAATACAGTTCTGAAATAACAAGAATTATAAAAATAAACCTAATAATACTTCTATATAAATAAAATGTTTCTAAGCCCTTTGTATGTCATGTCCGCGTCCTAACCTGGTGGGTTATCTGTAGAAATGGAAATAAAATGGGAGTGAACTATGAAGTTTAGTGTGAGTTCCATTACAAGAAAAATAGTGCAGAATAATAAACCAAACACACATAATAACAATTTTCAGTATAATGGCATTTGTATAATATAGCAAAAATTAACAGTTCATTCGAGCATGCTTATAAGTGCCAATGCAATGCAATTTTAGTTTAACAAAAATGATCTTACCCCACTATTACACTCCATAGTAAGAGTTTCCTAAAACTCTTTTAATTAGGACAATCCGGTTTATGGATGAACCACCAGTATTTGCAGGTTAATATGCCACCAATAGGTTGTGAATGCACAACATGTTTGCAAATAAAAGTTGCCAATAAGTTTGTGGATGAACCACCAGTGCTTGCAGGTTAATATGCTGCCAGTAGGTTGTGAATGCACAACGTGTTTGCAGATAAAAGCTTTCAATAAGTTTGTGGATAAATCACTAGTGTTTGCAGATTATTACATTAATTGTCAGTACTTTTTCCTTGCAATTGTCTCACTCCATGCAATGCAGTATTACATGCTAGTAACAGTATAGTATAGAAATAGTGAACATGCTTAACATGTGTTTGGTTCAACAGTAGAAGTAGACATGCTTAACCTGTATCCAGTTCAACAATAACAATAGACATGTTTAACATGTATTTGGTTCAACAATAACAGGAGGCATACAACTAGTAACACAATGGTAAGAATAACAGTATTAGCTTATCAGAAAGACAATGATAGTAAACATGAAATATTCACATATCATCATGATACTGTGGCAGTTCAATCATCAAATCATAGATTTTAGCATGTTCATAATATCAACGACTCAATTGAGTGAATAAAATTTCTAAAAACAGTATGAGGTTTATACAGGGACTAATATAAAAATTTAACCCTTATTCTTTACAAGTACATAATAAGTCTATAAAAAATTAAAAAAATATATTTTTTTCAAATTTTCCATAAAAATCCTAAAAAATTAAAATATATAATTTTAAAAATTCAAAAATTATGAAAATAAGGAAAAATTCTTTAAAACTAATAAAAACAAAAACAAAGAATTTAATTATTAGAGTCCTTTGTCTTTCGGTTTATGCTTTCAATTTGAAATTTTTCGGTTTATGCTTTCAATTTGAAGCACAAAATAGGAACAATATTGCCCTTTCTTGTACTAAAAGTAACTAAAATCCAAACTTAAAAACATAAAGACACTAATACATAACCACATTGGTAATGTGCTTAATCGACATATCTTTATTATTTATTTTAAGGGTTAAATATAAAATTGGTACTCGAACTTATTCACTTCTTCCAAATTGGTACTTATATATTTTTTCATTCCAAATTAATACCTGAACATTTTTTCCTTCAATTAAATCGATACCCAAGCCTAACACAGTTAAGTTCATGACAGGTGGCAAAATGAAATTATGACATATGGCATAAATGATATCATGCTGATGTCATAATCTAAAAAATTAATTTTTTCTTTAACTGTTCTCCCCCATTTTTTTTTCCATTTTCTATTTGTCTAAAAAAATTAATTTCCTTTTTTTTTCTGCCATTTTTTCTTCTTCTTTCTTTATCCTCCTTCAACTAGTTTTGCTGCCTCTATCGCCGATGGTGTTTGGCCTCCTTTTCGGACTGGAAATGGCATTGGAGTGTAGCTCTTTGTTTACTCATTCAATTGCTCAAATTAGATTTCTCAAAAAACTTTTCCAAAGTCATAAAAGTGTCTCTAAACTTTCAAACTTCTCTTACTTGATCTAAAGATCTGACCGTCCAATCATATTGTAACTTCGACAACAACTTCCCTTTGATATGAAAAACTTCTTCACTATTCAACTCTCCCAAATAGTTTCCAAAAATCTCCACATGGATTTTTATTTTAGCTTTTGATTATCTTTCTTTTTTTTTTCTATTCTTAAAAATATTCTGCAAATAAAACATTTTAGTCTTTAAAAACTATTAAGAAGAAAATGCTATTTTGGTAATTGATATTCTAGTTTTCTTGGTCCGTTTTCACATAATTTGGGTCCATGCAATGGATTCTCCAGTGGTGAGTCTTTGTTTAAATACAAAGTTTCCATGTGATTATGATGTTGAAATCTAGAATCTAAAATTTTTGTTCAAAAATATTTTTCTTTCTTTTTTCTTTCATTTAATACAAAGTTCCAGCTTTATATTATTAGTGAGGATTTAGTTTGGTTTGGTTTGTTCATAAGCATTTGCATTTTCTATTCTTATTTTGAATTTGAGTAGTTTTTTTATTTCTCGTCTAAATTCATTGCATTGACGTCTAACATCTTCCAACCTTTCTCTTATATTCCTTTGTTAATCTCTTATGCATCTTTAATCTTCCTTTATCTATCCCATATCTTGTTTTAGGGTGATTGAAGAAGGTGAAGATAAACCGGGGCGAAAGGAAGAAGAAGTAATAGCTTGTGAGGGAATCAAGCATTGGGCTTAAAATCATTCAGTTTTTCAATTTGTATCATGTTACAGGCCAATTTTGGCCATTACAAATTAAACCCAGAAGCCCAATTACAAATCATGCCCAAATATACCAAAACCCACTAAACAAACCCAAAACATAACCCAATACACCACTACCCATTAACCTACCCAATACCCAAACCCATTACAGAAACCCATGCCCGTTTCAGACTAATCCCTAACCCGAACCTAACCCAAAACCCCAACTGAGCCCCCACTTGCCTCTGCTGGCAGTCACATCCACCGTTCGGCACCGCCCTTGATGTCTCAGCACCGCCCAAGGCTCTGCAAATCAATAAATATGAAGGGACAGAAGTAATAAAATATTTTTGTAAAAGGGTTATATAAACCCGAATCAAACAATGTAAAAAGGGGTCGGATTTTTGAAAGGGAGAAATAACAGCATTCTCATTTTTAAAACAAAAGCGTGAATATAGCTTAGGCAGCAAAAGGGAATACCCCCAAGTTACGAGAACAATAATCAGAGCAGTATAACAAAGAACTGAAAATATCAAAGAAACAGTAGGTAGTTTCTGCTTCGTTTCTCTTCCTTTTTTTCTTTTAAAATTTCTTTCTTTTCTCATATATATAAATGTATAAATAAGTAATAGAAAAAAATAGAAAAAAAAATCAAAAAAAGAAGAGAAATATTTACCTTTCCGGCCACCATGTACGGTGGCCGGAGCCAGTGCCGATAACCGGATGGTGGTCGGACCGACCACCAGAAATCGCTCCGGTCCCTCTCCCCTCCCCTCTCTTTTTTTTTCTTTCTCCCGTTGCAAATAACCTTTTTTTCAAAAAAAATTGACTTTTATACTAGGTGACCCGGGTCGGGTCGACCCAACCCAAACCGGTCAAGATCCGCGTGCTATGATGTCATGGGGGTATTTGCAACCCTGGCCCCTCCGCGTTTCTGAGGATTTGCAATCAGGTTATTTTAATTGTAATTTGGCCCAGAAATTTATCCCATTTTTCAATATTGGTCCTCTCTGCAACGATACCGTTTTAAAGACCCCGATAAATTGCTATTTTAGCCCCTATTGTTTTAACCCGTGTTCTAATAGGACCCTATCTTTCGTTTTTATTTTAAAATTCATCCCGTCTATTCTATTTTGCTTCCAATTTAGTCCCGATTATCATTTTATTATTTTGCTTCGTTATTCTATTTCTTTTTTATTATTTTTATTATTAGTACTGTTATTATATTATATATATATTATTTATATTATTCTATCATTATTACTATTATACGTATTTTCTTTAAGTATTAGTATTTTTGTTACTATTATTAAATTTATTTTTAATGTCAGTATTATTATTACTATTGTTATTAACATTATTATTATTACATATGTATAATGTATTATGTACTGTATATGTTGCGTTTTATATATACTATATCAAACATTTATATATATTATGTTTTTAATATTATTATTATGTATGCTTATATATATATAGATATATTTAAATGGATTTATTAATAGTTTGCTTTCAACAATCATCATTCCCTATATGTATTATGTATATTCCCAATACTATGTTTTATATTTTGCATACGTATTTTAATATTATTTATATATTATTTTATGTATATACTTTTCAACATTACATTATGTATGTATTTTAATATCATATTATGTATGCATTATACATATATCTTAATATTATATTATACGTATACATTTGGATATTTCATTTTTAAATAATTACATATGTCTTTTGATATTATATTATTTATATATATTATCATCTTATATATATATTTTTTATATAACTATACTATGTACATATTATTACATCTATCTTACTACTATTATTTTAGTATTATTATTACCATTATCATTACTATTTTATATTATTATTATATTATACCCGATATTATTTTTAATATTATATTTTATTATCATGTACTTACTATTATATTTATTGCTTTCATTATCATTACCTAGTACTTCCTTTCTAATATTATTATATTTTATTTCTATATCACTATTATTATTATTATTATTATTATTATTATTATTATTATTATTATTATTGGTATATCACTTTCATTGTTCACATTAGTATTATTTTTGCTCGAAACTTACATACATATTGTTATGCTCCTTTTTAATCTTATATTTTTACTTTATATACTATGTAAATGCTCTTAATACTTTTATTTCTAATATATACATATATATTATATACGAATATTTAGTATTATCGTATACCTATATTTAATATACATGAACTTGTGAAATATTATTAATAGTTATAGTTATTATTATCGGTTTTAATACTCATACCTTGTATATATACATATATATTTTAAATACTATCATGCGTATTTTGTATCTTGTACATATATTTTTAGCATTGCATATTATATTATGTATATATATATATGCTTATTTTTCTTTTATTATTATGTATGTATTGTGTTTCTTTATACCATATTTTTAACATAATATTATATAAACTTTTCGTCCACATTATATTTTTACGATATATATATATATATATATATATAAGTATATAGCGTTGTTAGTATTTTACTATTATGCTTTCATCTTACTTTTCACTACATATATACTATTTTTTTATTTCATGTTCAATGCAATTGTCATATTTATTGTTTGTTTTGTTATATTTCTACTCTTATGTTTCATTTCTTTCCATTTTAGCAGTTATTATCTAAAAAATATTTTTTTCCACGTTTTTATTTCAATAAATAAGGTAACGTACCGACTCAACATTAAGTCATTGATTTCATCGCTATGTTGGGTGAATATCAATCGCTCGTGTTGAAACCGGGACGTCCTTTTAGAAAACCAAAAAATAAAATCTCTTGTTCCTTTCTATCGGATCACGACTAACTGTCAAATTGGACTCGCATTTTTGAGAATTAAGACAACACATGTTTAATAGGATACCAATTTTGGGCGTCGCGGGGGTGCTAATACCTTCCCCGCGCGTAACCGACTTCCGGACCCTATTTTTCTCTGAATTCTAACGCGGACCTAAACTCGGCCTTCTTTTACCCGAAAATAAATTTTTGTTAAAGGTGTCCGATCACACCTAGAAAAAAGGATCGGTGGCGACTCCCTTGTTTTAATAAAATTTAGATTTCAAGTTTTCAATAGATCGCCACAATTAGCGACCAAAGCTACTAAAGCAAATTTTACGTCGCTACATATCAGATGATATTCAAATCCACAAATAAGTTTTAAAAAGTCTAGAAATCAAACCCAAATATTAATTTTGAATACTACGTATTTTGGTGCAATTTTAGATTTGGAGTTAAAATTGTTAGGATCGAAAGAAAAATATAAAAAAGAAATTAAAATGCCCATAAATTAGAATGGGATTATGTTGGATGATGAGGAAGAAGAAAAAATACAAAGAATAAAAGAAAAAAGGAGATGGGAAACGGGAAAAAAGAAGGATAAAAGAAAAAATAGAAATATTTTTTAAAAGAAGAAACGGTAGAAAAAAAAAAGAAAAAAGAAAACTAATTTAAAAAAAATAGAAAATGATAGAAAAATGGGGGGGAGAAAAGTCAAAAAGAACTTTTTTTTTTTAAATTTAGATTATGATATCATCATAATGACGTTAATTAGTCATTTTCTATGTAGGTACAATTGTTGCTCGATGTGTTAGGAAATGAGTGGATATGTGAATTGTACGACAAATTTGACACAAGATCTTAACTTGATGCACAAAATAAAATCTTAAGATTATTATTATTATTATTATTATTATTATTATTATTATTATTATTATTTCCATTAAGACTTATTTTCTTTTAAGTTTGTCGCTTTTTTATTTTATGGATTTATTAATTAAGGTTATCAATATTATTAGGGTTAAATATAACATTGATACCCAAACTTGTCAACTTTTCCCAGATTGGTACTCATGAATTTTTTTTGTCTCAGATTGGTACATGAAATTTTTTCCGTCCACTATATTGGTACCGGAGATTAATGGTGTTGATTTTTTATGACATGACAACGTTGGCAAATCGCACGCTCGCACGTGGCATCCTCTTATGCCTCTTTTTTCTTTTCCTTTCTCTCCCATTTTTCTTTTCATTTCTTATTTTTGCATTTCTTTTTCTAGGCCTATATCTTTCTTCTTTGTTTCTTCCTTTGTCAAAAACTTCCTCTCGTCAGAACGCTTGTCTCCACCCAGGTAGAACCAAATTACCCAATGCCTTATTTGCATTTGATCTTGGAGAAAACAAAATCAGCAACAACTTGAAACTTGATATAGAGAAGAGCCGCAACAAAAGAAGCATGAGGCTTGTTGTGTCGTCCGTTAGGGCATGGACCTTGCTTCCTTCTCAACCCCTCAAATCAAACGTATCATCAGGTGTAGTGTAACTTACAAACATATATTTATTAAAAAAATTAAAATTTCAAATCAAATGGTATAATATTGAAAGCTAACATTTTTGTTTATTTTAATTTCTTTTGTGGCATGGATGTTTAAAGATGTTTTCGATGCTTTAATGCTAGTTAAGGTACTTAAGGAAGTGCAAGTGTTATAATTCTGAAGCTTCTTAGTAGTTCATTGGAAAATATGTTATTGTAGACAAAGTGTTTGTGTTTTGGTTACAGGGACTAGGGCTTGATGTTTGAGAGGGAAAGCAAAGACATTTTAATTATATTTGTAATTTATTCATACCAAATACATTTTCTTCCTGCATTTTCTTTTAGATACCAAATTGAGCAACCATGAACTCCAATATCTGCTTTCCATATGCTCTTGAATTTGCGATTTTGAGTATAGCCTTTGGACTTATTTTAATTTGTTTTTGTTCAAATAAGGAGAACTTGTGAACTGTAGATTTTCCATTGTACATTGATATTGTCTTTATGATCCATCTCTTCGTTCTTGTGATATGTTGTTATATATCTTATTCAAACTGAAATATGAATGTCTATACAAATAAAAAATGTATATGAATGTCTATAACTTGCCATAAAACAAAGAAAAAAAATAAGGAAGGAGACTGGTTGAGCCTGAGTTTCGAGTTTGAAATTTAAAAAATTATCAATATCAATGTTCATATTGGAATGCTTGACTATGTTACTCAAACTTAGGTGTAAGTGTTGAATATGTGTATATACCCAAGATAGGTATGCATGCAGTGGCAAATTTTGGCATTTGATGTTGTGATAGGACTATAAATCATTAGTTTTGTGCCTTTCATTCCACAAAATGTAAAACCCACATCTGTCGCTAGAATAGGGTTTCAGAGCATTACCAAAGCTTATTGATAAAATAGACATAAATTTCAAACATTTCTTATCATATTATATTCAGGTAAAAGAAAACAATTAAACTCATAAATATTGTCCCTTATTCGAGTCCTCGAGGCCCAAAATATGCATTAGAAACAAATCGGGACTAATTAAAAAACTCAAAGAATTTTTCAAAAAATATTAAAAATTTTTAAAGCTACAGGGTTCATACAGCCGTGTGGTCAGTCACACGGCTAAGAGACACGCCTGTGTCTTAAATTGTGTAGGCATTTGAAATAGGGACACACGGCCGTATCCCAGCCCATGTCTATATCAGTGTAACTCTTTGACTTGGGCTACACGGCCAAGCCACACACCCGTGTGCCAGACAGTGTGCCCTTTTGAAATGGCCTCGCACGCCCGTGTGCTAGCCTTGTGTCTCACACGGCCCAGTCACACTCCCGTGTGCTAGCCGTGTGTCTCACACGACCCAGTCACACACCCGTGTATCTAGCCGTGTGGACTCAAAATGTACCTTAAACAACAAGTTTACCAATCCCTGCAAGCTTGGACATTAAACAACTCAAAAATCATTCGTTTAACTATTTCAAATCACAATCAAACACATTCAAAACATGTCAAAACAATCATCCTAGGTGCCAACCAATGTACCCTCATTGGTACCACAATTATATCATCAAAACAAATCATCAAAGCATTAATTTAATCCAAATTATAAACATACCAATTTCAATCCATTTTTGCCTAAATCATGAATACTTAAACATTAATTTAGCATACCATAATAAGACTTCAAGCACAAACACATACTTATAGATATATGCCAAACAATATTAAACTTATAATCTCATTTACAATCAATTCACAAAATAATTATTATTTAGACACCCTAGGTACATGCTGACACATTTCAAAAGGATAAACATCACCACGTTTGAGTTCAGGATCATTGTTGGATGTTGAATCGACGATCAAAATTAAATACCTAACCTGCGCACGGAAAATAAAACCGTACGCTAAGTAAAACTCAGTGGTATTTCCATAATCTGAATATTTAAAGAAAAGAAATTACAAATATACAATTGAAATATAAACACATATTAATATTCAAATATTACAACAACCATATCATATTTAACTTGTTTCACAAATATCTCAATTCTCATACTTGCTATATAAATAGCTTTTCACAATTTATATCACATCTCATTATACAATTGCATTATCCATTCCATATTCATTTCATGAGTATATAACTCATATATTCCATATATTTGCAACATATTTCACATTCTATTTTCAATTCACTATTTCACTTTCATTTCTCATACCATGCCATTTCAATATCAATTATAAAACTTTATTATTCATTTACCCCTATTAACAGGACTCAGACTTGGACAGATACACGGATCCAACCAAAACACACTAGTTTGGCACCGAGTGTCTCATCGGATAATTCGAAGTAGTAAATTGATACCTCAATCACTTACCATAAACATTTAATCAAAATACAACAATTAATAACTAAGTTCGAATTATAAAAATACAAAACGAAAATTCCGAGCTATTCCTTGTTAAATTTATCTTTGCCCTTTTTAGTCGAAGATTCTGGTACGACTTTAGTTACAGAATTAAAAAAATTAAAATTCATCAATACAACACAATTAAATTTTATATTGAATATTTCAATTTTTACTCAAGGTTTGCCTAAATTCCAATTTAGTCCCTAAACCAAGACTAACTTTTATTCTTCACATTTAATTCTTTATTTTCATGTAAATTCCGCTTTAGGCTAAATTTAAGTCCTTATTTTCACTTAAATCCCTAAATTTCAAATTTTCACAATTTAGTCCCTATTACTCAAAATTTACAATTTATTCTACAATTTAATCATTTTTTATTTCTAGCTTAAAAATCTATCAATTTAATCCCTAATACTAAAATTATTCAACATAGACAACACTTAAAAACTTAATAATTTCTAAAATTTCGAAATGGGTTGGGTAGTATTTAACACAGGGAATCCAAAAACATAAAAATTACAAGAAAGGGAACTTAATTGAGTAACCAATTGAACTTGGAAACTTTAAGACCCCTAGCCTTGTCTTTCTCACTTGGAAACTTTAAAACCCCTAGCCTTGTCTTTCTCCTTTCTTTCTTTCCCTTTTTCTTTCTTTATTTCTTTCTTTTTTCTTTCTGTTTCATTTCTATCTTTCTTTTTTTTTCTTTTTATTCATTTACATATTTATAACATATAATATATATACTTAATAATTAAGATTTAATATTATAATATTATAATATATATTTTAAATTTAAATTTTATAATAATATACACCTTATACCGCAACATTTTAAGACAATGACATAATTATATTACTTCTTTAGCCCTTTTAATTTTTCCTTAATCTATAATTCAACTTTCACACTTTATGCAATTTAGTTCTTTTACCTAATTACTCTTAATTCATGCAAATTCACTTAACCAAAACCTAATTAACTACACAACTAACTTCGTAAATATTTCTAATAAATATTTTTGAGTTTGATTTACAAAAATGAAGTCCCAAAAATGCATTTTCTGAAACCCGTAACTATTTGGTTGTTACACAGAAAGCACTTATTTAGCATGATAAACTACCTTCCCACCAACTTTGAAGTTATTACTAGAAAGAAGCAGGTAAAAAACAAACCTAAAATAGAGAGCGGAAGCAAGTCACAAATAGCATTAAGGTGAATGATGAATGCAATTCGAACTATTAAGTCAGAACTCTGTATCATCATTTTTTTGAATAATGATTGACTGGGTATTATTAAAAGAGGAATTGAATAAAAAAAAAGTTTAGGCCTGCTAATCCAAGCCCAAGAACTAACCGGCCTACCACAGTTGTAGTGGAAACCAGCAAAGCAAAAGGAAATTCAAAAATAAAAAACTGAAAACGTCAGAAACATTAATTGCCTAGAAAAAATGGAAACTTAATCTTCCCATTATCAATCCTTCAATGGCTGGAAACCATTACTCCTATTGTCTTGTCATATCACTTGTCCCATCCGTTTGTTGATAGCACTTCCCTATGATATCTTTCTTGGCTATCTTCTTCTGAAACCAAACCTATTTGCCTTATTAATCTGGATTCCATGCCCATTGCTGTGTTGCAATACGATCCTGTTGAATCATTTCTTCATTTTCCAGGTATGTGCTTTCTCTTGCCTTCAAAGCTTCTTGCGCTATACTATGGGCTCTTGTATTCTTCATTTTCTGAATATGCTTGAACTCTATCTTTCGGAAATAAGATTGTTTGCTTTGAATGTCTTTGATAATCGCCCAATGACTGAGAAATTAGTTGCTTTTGCTTGACATTTTTTTATCACAGTTTGAGAATCACCCAATATTTGTATTTCCTGAATACCTATTTTGATTCCTAACTTAACTGCTTCCAACCTTGCATGTGCTTCTGCTGCAAACGGAGATGCAACATTTGTGTGAAGGACCGATTTCGAAGCCAAATACTCATTCGTCGTTCCCCAAACAACCAGCCCTAATGCTGATCTAAACTCTCTATTGTCAAACGCAGCATCAAACTGGATTTTCACAAGTGGTAAGACCTCCTCAGCTTTTTGGTTAATCTCCCTGTTTGATGAAGCCTTTATTTCTCTAGTCCCTTCAAATTTCGGCACATGATACTGTATTTTTTGTGATAGATCTCTGGCTGTTGTGTTGACCTTCTCATGCATAAGCTGATTCATTGAGTACCAAATTAACCATAGAGCGAAGCAGAAATATCTGCATTGTTTGTCTGTTCCTTGCTTAAAAACCTCGGTAAGCCACTCCCAAAAACTATGATGCCTGATATTTGTGACCCACAAAAGATTTATGAACTGACATACTTCAATGATTGTAGGATAATGCTTAAAAACGTGTTGGTAATCTTCTTCTCCATAACCACATCGAGGGCAGCTGGCAAGTGTCACTAATTTTCTGTGTTTGCGAGTACTTAACGTGGAAATGTAATTCCAGGCGATGCGCCAGATTAAAATTATAATTTTAGGTGATAGTTGTAAGTTCCATAACTTTCAAAAAAATGTCTTAGAATCGGCCTGTAATAAATAATCATTAGGATCAAGATTTGCGATTTGTAATAGTTTATAAGCACTGCGAACTGAGTATTCACCAGTCGGTTCGCCTTTCCAAACTTGAAAATCCGTGTGATCTGACTTCGACAAAAGGATCTGTAATATTTTACGAGCAACATTCGGTTGAAAGGTAGTGCTAATCAACTCTGTCCTCCATTTTCGATTAACATTATCAATAAGATCTGAAACTAACTCTAGTTACATATTTTCTGTGTTATTTTGCCTTTGCAATGAATCAATTCCCTGAATCCAGTAGTCGTTCCAAATGGAAACCTTATTTCTTCGCCCAATTCTCCAGCATAAACCTTTTTGAAGGAGCCCCTTAGATGCCCAGATGCTTTTCCAGGTAAGTGAAGGTAAAGTTCCTAACTGAGCCTCTAAGAAATTAAAATTTAGATAGTATTTTTCTTTCAAAACCCGAGCTAATAATGAACTAGGGTAGTTAATTAGATGCCATCCTTGCTTAGCAAGTAACGTAATATTAAAATGACTCAAATTATGAAACCCTAAACTGCCATTTTCTTTTAAAAAATAAATAATCTTCTAAGTACACCAATGAATTCCTTTTCTTCCGTGTCTCTTCTGCCACCAATATTTTGCTATTATGCTTTCAAGATCAACACATAAAGAAATAGGTAATAAGAAACAAGCCATTGTATAAGTTGGAACAGCTTGGAGAACTGCCTTAATAAAAACTTCTTCCCCCCTTGATAGGAACCTGGTGCTCCAGTTATCAATGCGCTTTTTAAGGCGATCTTTTAAATTCTGAAAAGTTTCTTTTTTCCTCCTTCCATACATATTCAGCAAACCTAGATATCTCTCTGGTTCGCTTGAACTACGAACACCCAATAAATTGACTACCGACTGCTCGTCTTCATTTGTTGTGTTTCTACTGAAAAATACAGTCAATTTATCAAAATTCACGCATTGACCTGAGCAAAGTCTATATTCTTGTAACATATTTTGTAATACATGCGCCCCCTACGTGTTGCTTCCCTCAATAGAATCCAATCATCTTCAAATAGTAAATGTAAGATCAATGGTCCATTTCGACTAACCTTTACTCCTCTGGAAAGCCCTTCCCTTACTGCTAGTCGCATTAGACTTGATAAGCCCTCACCACACAACAAAAATAAAATCGGGCTTAAAGGGTCACCTTGTCGAAGACCTTTACTTGGCTAAAATTTCTCTCCTAAATGTCCATACAATGGCACTGAATAAGAAACAGTTGAAACACATTGCATAATAGCCTCTATCCATCTAGTTGCAAAACCTATCCGTATCATTATCTGCTTTATAAAGTCCCATTCAACCCTGTCGTAAGCTTTACTCATATCAATTTTCACTGCCATGAATCCTTTCTTCCCCATTCTCTTCTGCTTCAACATGTTCAGAATTTCATATGCTAATAGCACATTATCAGATATTAATCTTCCTGGCACAAAAGCACTCTGTGCATTATCAATGCATTTACTAATAACTTCTCGAAAATGATTTGCAATGGCTTTTGCTAATATTTTATACAAAATATTGCAAAGACTAATCGGACGAAAATGCATCATATTTGAAGGGCTAGGACTTTTTGGAATTAGCACAATATTAGTAGAATTAATTAGACTAACCTTAATGTCACCATTTAAAAGTTGCAGACAAAATCCCATGACTTCTTCCCCAATAATGTGCCAATATTTCTGATAAAAGATTCCTGGCAATCCATCTTCACCCGGAGCTTTTGTTGGTCCTAACTCAAACACCACCGCTTGAATTTCTTCCTTCGTATACTTGGCGGTAAGTTGTTTATTATCCTCATTAGTTATGCATCGATCAATGCCTGATAATAGACGTTCATACGATCCCTTTTGACCTGCCGAGAATAACTTCTGAAAATATGAACGAGCGACTTCCTTCATTTCCTTGAAGACCTCTATTTCTTTGCCATCTTCATTTGTTAACTTACGAATGAGATTTCTCTTCTTGTGTTGTGTTGCTTGGCTATGAAAAATGGCTGTGTTTTTATCTCTAAATTTTAGCCAATTTAATCTAGCCCTCTGTTCCCAGTATTTTTCATCCTTTTCAATCTCGAAATTCAAATAGATTTTCGTGTCAATCAACTCGGCCAAATTATTGTCATCCCTCTCCGCTTCGTATAGATCATAAAGTTTAGCCATTAGAACTTGCTTTCTTTTCTTTCTGCTTGCTTGGATCTGTGCAGCCCATATCCCCAAACTATTCTTTACATTTTCCAGCTTTTGCATCAAATTCTCTGAAGATGTCCCCTAAAGTTGTTTAACTTCATTAATGAAGGATTCCTCCAACACCCACCAGGCTTCAAATTTGAAAATTTTATTCTTCATTTTCCCCTCTTCATTGCTTGTATTAATTAAAAGGGGACAATGATCTGAAAAAGAATGCACTAAATGTTGCACTTTCACCTCTGAAAACAAAGATAACCATCCAACATTAGCCATCCCTTTGTCCAACCTTTCTTGAATATTCGTTTCCGGAAGATTACCTTTCTCCCATGTAAACCATTTGCTAGAATACCCTATATCTATTAGTTGGCATTCCTCTAGGGTTCTTCGAAATAAATCCATTCTTCTCTCATCCCTAGGTAACCCTCTTTTCTTTTCAGAGCCATACATTATTTCATTGAAATCCCCACAAATAAACCAAGGGATACCACCAATAGTGCTCAGCCTTTTCAACACATCCCAAGATTCATTTCTATCTTATGCATAAGGGGACCCGTAAAAACCGGTGAATCTCCATTTTACTCTAGCTTCATTATCCTCAACTTCCACATCAATATGCCTTTTAGAAAAAGATCGAAGTGTAACTGAAATATTCATTTTCCAAGCCAAACATAAACCTCCTCTACTACCTTCTGAATCTACCTCAACACCATGCACAAAACCACATTTCCTACGCACGTACTCCATCTGTCTACTACCAAGTTTTGTCTCCATAAAGAAGACGATATGGGGATTACACGTCCTCAGCAAATGTCAAAGTCGTAGAATTATCTGCGGCCTCCCCAATCCACAGAAATTCCAGCTTAAGAATCAACTAACCTTCTATTTCTTTCAATTAAACTGATATTATCTTCTTTTACAGATAAACCCTCCATTACACCTCTTGCTCTCTTCTTCCCCTCCTCTCCAATCAAGACCCCATCCTCTATATCATGCTCCATCGCTATTTGGGATAAATCTGACGGTAAATTTATTCTCTGACGATCACAAACTGATGGACCTCCTTCTAGGTTGAAGCCTAAAACTAGATCAATAACCTTTACGTTTTTTCCTCTATTACATTCATTTCATATGTCGTTTATTGGAGCCTAATTATTCCTTCTATTTCCTTCACCATCATCGTCTTCTCTAAGCCAGATACTCTTCATCGATAAGGTCCTTCACGATTGAGTACGTAATGATAAATCCCAACCTAATTCAGTAATTTCCACTCCAAGCAACATCTTGGCTTCACAAAACGAAGCACTATGCCCCAAACGACCATAATAGAAGAAAAACAAAAATAATCGTTCGTATTTAAACCTGACATATGAGCATCTTCCATTAAAAATAACCTGTTTCCTCCTCTTCAAGGGACGTCTAATATCCAGTTGGGCTCTTATATGCATATAATTACGATTTTCCTTCCCTAAATTTGTACCATCATATTCCAAAAAATTCTATAAAAAATTACCCAATTGTGTTGCTAATTATTCATAATAGAAGCCAGCTGGAATATCATGAATTTGAACCCAACAAGGAGTATGGATTAACGACACATTTAAGGGATCCTCCCCCACTGTAATTTATAAAGAATCAATAAATGATTGTTGAAAGTCCATGGTGATCCCTTAAGAACCCTATCCATGTCCATGACATGAAAAATTTAAATAGATTCACCATCGTGCCTTTCATGGCAGGGAAGTGAATTATACTCGCTGTTAGGAAGCAACCTACTAGTTGAAACTCCCCCCTTTCCCTTCCTAAAATTGGATCTGCTTGGATCTGCAAAATTTCATCCTCTTCTTTATTAAGTGAAAGATCAGCTAATTCGTTTTCCATTGATGCAGATACCCTCGCGAGACTTGGAGATCTTTCTTTCAAGCTTATGAGAAAAGACTAATCTTCAAAAATCTGGTTGTAATTAAACGAAAAATAATAATGGAAAAACAAAAGACTAGAAGACAAAAAACCTAGAAACTCATGCCAGCGGCGGCAGACCTTGGCTTGCTAGGGTAGAAGACTTCAACTTTAACTTCCTCTGTATCATCATTTTTGCTTGCTTGGTTTTTGTATTTATCATTCCACCTTTTGCCTTTTAAAGGTCACTCGTTGGGCAGCCGAGAAACAATCTTAAGATAGTTGATAATAGTTACAAGGAGGATGAAGAAGAGCAGGGTGGTACCTTTTTGGGACTTGGTGGGGGTTGGGGGGAAGGATACAATTCAGATGAGTTTTGGATTGGTTGTGACAGTTGTGAATGGTGGTACCATGGAAAGTGTGTGAAGATAGCACCGACGAAGGCAAAAATTACTAATGAAATATTTTCAGTTAGTAGTGTCGATTCTTCTTGTTCAGAAATGGTGAGATTCTTCAATGGATATATATATATATATATATATATATATATAGATCTTTATGGTTATTGAGCTTTCGGAAACAAACGTCAATGATTGTGGACCAAACTAGAAAAGTTGCTATTGTGCCTACTCTTCCAGATTTTGAAATGAGTTGTTATGTTTGGTTGAGATTTTAATTTTATTTCCTCCCACTTGATATTTACATGTAAAATGTTGTGAAAAATACAAAAATAGTGGTTTACAAATAGAAGGCTCTACAACAAATTAAGAAAGTGTTCATTTCAACACTGCAAGAGATGGGCACCTAAAGGAAAAAAAAATGACGGACATCAATAATGCATAAGAAAGTGTTCGTTTCAGTATATTGGTTTCTTAATAGAACATACCTGATGACCCCTATAATTTTGTGATTTGTAAGACTTTAATCGTATGCAATATGACATGCATAAGAAAATGAACTTAATTATGGTACAAAATAATGGTATTACAAATCATATTAATCAAAACTCTCTTCCGTAATCAATTGCTTGGCGATGGTACGAGGAAAACGAGCAAGGGTCTTTCTGGCACTCCTTACTGCTGCTTCTATTTTTTCTTTATCTTCTTCACTCACATTTTAGCTTTGTTCTTAACTTGTTTGCACTTTTCGAATCAATAATGAGCAAAATCTTACAGTTTATGTTTTAATAGATACAATGACATCCAGGTCTGATCATGTTGCTACCATTATGATCCTAAGGAGTCGCCTAAAATTAAATCACTAACGAAGTTTGAATTTACATTTTTATCGAATTGAATGAATAGTGTTCCCCCAGCCATGATGACAATGCTACAAAATATTCATGCCATCATATTTGTGCATCTTTGATCATATACGGAAAGGAAATGAGTCTAAAATTAGGTGCAATGTTAACAGTTTAACTAGAAATAAAGTAGTTCTATTGAGATGGATTGCCATTTGTTCAGAAGAAATAGATATCCGATGCTTACCCTCAAGTCCAAGCAGCGTAGTTTGAAAGTGATATGCAGATATGATTGATTGACTATTTAACTGCCAAGTTCTCTTCTTAACCTTCAAAATATCAATATATCTTTTACTTTTCCTCATATGGATTTATCTTATGAAATTAAAGGAATGCTGTTACTGGTAGTTCTTTCGGATTTCAGCGCGAGAAGCTCTTGGGAAGTCTCGGAGGCATGTTCTCTTGAACCTGGAAACCGAAGAAGACTCGGCAAATAGTTGGCCCTGTTATAACAAGAGGTTCATTTTCTTCCTATACACCTCCATGAATCATCTCTTTGTTTTTCCCCATTTAAACATCTGAATGTATTATTTCTTGCAATTAGAAGTTGGTGGTGTGCTTGGAATTTGTGTTTGCATCTCTGTCTTTGTTGTGTTTTTTTCTGAACTGTATGTGTATGTATTTGGCCTGCAGATGATTTGCCTAAGAGTAGAGGTGGCCACTTGGAGCAAAAGGAGAAACTGGGATTGAATCCGGTTCCAAGGAGACATTCAAAATCACAAACGACACCCCCCGAGCCAGCGGATATGTATCAAAAAGTCGAGGTACGAGAAGGGCATGAAACCACTCATTAGTCTTTATTTCTTTTTGCTGGAATATGCAATTTCTGAATTTATTTTTTCCTGGGATTGTTTAAATAGTTTGAAAAGGCAAAGCAAGATGATGCCCTCTCCGGTTTAAGCGATCGACTGGGAGAGTTGAAGGGTATGGCTGTCGATATGGGATCCGAAATCGAGAGGTTAGTTTCGTGTACTCAAGTAGATCATGAGCTAAATCAAGCTTTCTATTTTTAATTAGTATCGGAAATCATAATTCAAACCCTAATTGCAGGCAAAATAAGAGTTTGAATGGTCTCCAAGAGCTAAATTTCCGTGTGAGAGGTGCAAATCAACGAGCTCGCCGATTGCTTGGGAAGTAACACTGCAGTTTTGAGATTCAGGCCGACATGTCTGTTTCACTCTGTAGGACCAAATATATGCCCGGCCCAGACCCAATACCAATTACAAACCTAAAAACTAAGACCAGACCCAAAACCAGTTAAAACCCAAATACAAAACAAAACACAAGCCCACATAAAACCTAGCCCAAATACCAATAAAACAGAAAAGAAAAGGAGAAACCCTAGTATCAGGGAAGCCAGCATCGCAAGCCCCAAATTCAAGTGCCGCACCTCGCGCAACTCCGAGTCGTGTGCCACACCACCCCTCCGTGATCTCCGCTCGGCACCTACAAGCACAACAACTAACCCAATAGCAAGAAATAACAGAATTTTCGGGATGTTTTCTAGGCTATAAAAGGCATTGTAAACATTGTAAAAGGGAAAAGACTTTTTTTTGGGGGGCATTTTTACACATACTGTGTACAAAAGGAACAAGCCATAGCAATCAAAGGGAGATTCAAGGTTTAAGAGGTTGCTTTCCATTCTTTTACCAAACTTCTTTTTATTTTTTTTCCTTTATTTCTTTTCCTTCTTTCATATTTTGACAAATCGATTTTGAATAAAACCAAAAGAAGAAGGCTTACCTGATTTCACCCCGTGAAACACCAGCAGAGGCGGAGGTGCATGGCACCGATGACCTTTAGATGCGGTGCTAAGCAAGGTTAAAACCTTAGCAGAGCAAAAGGGGGGGTTCCCTTTTCTTTAAAAAAATAAAGTGACCAGGTGCAGTGCTTTGGCAATTTTTTTAGCCTTATAAGCTTATAAAACAGCACCGTTTGGTGCCTTGATTTTGGTGGGGGTTATTTGTGCAATGGATCCCTCTTTGTTGCATTGGCTTTTAATTTAGCCCTCCGCCTCTCTTTTATTTTCGATTTCACCCCAAAAGTTTTTTTTCTATTCAATTAAGCCTTATGTCGATTGGTTTAGTCACTTTTATTATAAAATTAATTATTTTTTAGTATTATTACATTTATATTTTATTATTACTATTTTATTATATCCTACTATTAATTTCTACTATTATATTTTTTTTATCCTACTCTTTATTTTACTCTTTTATTATAATATTATTTATTATTTATTATATTATTCGCATACTACATTTTGTTCTATTAGTAATCATTTTAAATTATTATATTATTGTTAATCTTTTTATATATATAATTTTTTATTAAAAATTAATTACTTTAAATATAGTTTTATACTTATTACATTTTATTCTTTTTCACTACTATCATTTTATTGTATATACATACTTACCAAAGTTTTATTTTATTATACTTATTTTTTTATTGTATATATATTTTACGAAAATTAATTATTTTAAATATAGTCTTTCATATTTATTATATATATTTTTTACCATTTGTTACTATTATGTTATTATTCTTATTTATAATTTGTTACATACATTTTTTTTTTCACTAAAGTTTTTATAATTATTAATAGTCATATCATGTTATTATATTATTTCTATTATTTTTAAAAACCACCACTGTTATTATCACCATTTTATTTACTATATTATTATTGTCATATGTCTTAATTTAGTATATTTATTTATTTTCTTTTATCACTGTGTTTAATATCATCATAGACATATTATTTTCATCTCCACTTATGTGTTTTTATATCGTTAGTATCATTCTTGCTATGTTTATATGTTATTATATTTATTACTATTGTTATAGTTCTTATTAATTTTCCATATGTTTACTACATTTTAGGTATTAATATATATACACTGTCAAGTTTATTATATTGTGATTTTTATATCGCATACTATCATTTTTCTCAAATTTTTAAATTTCCCAAATTCATTTATTCAACGGCTTATTCTCAACTGTTTTCTAAAATAAAGGCAATGTTTGGTATTTAAAGAATTCAAAGGATTGCGCCCTAACGTACTGGGTGTCGCTTTCTTTGTTTATTTTGAATATCCAAATATCCTTTTATCGGTTCGCTCTCAAGATCTTTAAAATAAAGGCAATGTCCGGTATTCATGGAACTCAAAGGATCGTGCCCTAACGTACTGGGTTTCGCTTTCTTGGTCCGTTTGAATATACGAATATCCTCTTAAGACCAAAGCACACATTTTAAAAGTCAACAAAAGGAGGATCGTATTTTGAACTTTGTCCAAATCTTTAATTTTCGACATTTAAGATACCAATTAATCAATTAAGTACCGATTTTGGGCGTGTCGAGGGTGCTAATCCTTCTTCGTACGTAACTGACTCCCGAGCCCGTTTTCTTAAAATTCGTGGACCAAAACGTTTTATAAGGTGGCCCAATTACAGCTCAAAAAAGATTGGTGGCGACTCCCAACTTTTGTTTTCAAAAGTCGATTCCCGCTTTCAAACTAAAAATGGTTTCGACAGCTTGGCGACTCCACTGGGGACCAATAAGAGAGTCGAGCTGTAAATTGATTATTTTCTATCTTCTTGTCGAAATTTAAAAATTCGGTTTTTTTCTAAATGCACGATCCTCGCATTGCATTTTCTATGGCTTTATTGAAGTTGCTCTATTTTGTTGAATGTTTTGATATGCTCTCGCATCATATTGCATGACCGTTGTGGTCACACCTCTTAAGTGGGAGTGAGAAACTATGCTTTCGTGAGGTTTTCACCTCCGCATGGGCTAGGGGATCGCTTCCGGGGTACATCCGTACTTATGTTTTCGTGAGGTTTTCACCTCTGCATGGGCATAAGGAAATGTATCCTCCTGAACTGAACTCGATCCATATGAACCTATAATGGGCGAGGATCGAGGAATCTGCTAGTTCAGGTACCTTTACTCCAGAACTAAACCACATATAGTGAGCTGTAGGAACTCACCTCAGGTAGAATCACATCTAGCCCTAGCGGTTGCCCAAATAGGTGTTTGATAATTTCCTGATTGCTTTGATTTCTATTCTTATGCATAATTCTGACTTGTTTTTCTCTTTCTTTTTTGTAACAGTCATTGCATAACATTTGCATCATAAAAGGAGGTGTCGATATACGGTTCGATTACTAGGAGAAAGTTTTACCATGAAAAATGAATTTCTTGATAAAGTGAAAGACAACGCGGTTGTCCAGAGATGGTCGGAGGATGCACAGTTAGAGAAAGGTGATAGTTTGGCAGAGGGGTACAGGTCAGAATTATGGGACTTTACCCATATTAGTGTAGTTCAGAATGATCTTCAAGAGCTGAAGGAGTTATGGAATCGCTGGGATGATGAGATAAAGTAGCTACTCTACTATAATTATGGTGATATTGCTTATCTCTTCGATGTTAAGGTAGATAGGTATTTGTTCCGAGCCATGGCCCAATTTTGGAATTCTGCCTACAGTTGTTTTACTTTTGGAAAGGTAGATCTAGCGCCTACTGTCAAGGAATATACGGCTTTACTTCGTTGCTCGAGGTTTCAAACTGATAAGATTTATTCTAGAGCTGTCAATATCCCAACCTTTGTTAAGAGGATGATGAACATCACTGGGATAAGTGAGCCGTGGGTTGCAGCTCGAGTCCAGCAGAAGGGTAATAGAAAGTGCATTCCTTGGGAAAATCTGAGAGATCTGATCCTGACACACCCTGATATGAAGAAAAGAGTCGATGTCTTCGCCTTAAGTGTTTATGGTTTAGTAATTTTTCCTAAGGCTTTAAGGCATGTAGATGAAGCAGTCGCCGATCTATTTGACCGACTTGGCAAAGGAGTCACTCCTGTTCCCGCCATCTTGGCTAAGACTTTCAGATCTTTGAGTGCATGCCAGAGGACGGGCGAAGGTAGGTTTATTGGATGTGCACAACTTTTGTTGGTATGGTTTCATAGCCACTTCTAGAAGATAGGAAAACCCTCTTACCTGTATTTTCTCGGAGATTACTCACATTTGAAGGAGATAGCGGCTATATCGAGAAGAGATGACATAATAGAGGAAAAATGGATGTCGATACTTCAAAATCTCCAAGAGAAGGATATCGAATGGAAAGCCCCTTGGTTAGCTTCCGATGAGATTCTCTACCGATGTGGGAGTTATGATTGGGTCCCTTTGTTGGGGATTTGGGAAGCTATTGGATACGCCCCTTTACTCGTATTAAGGCAATATAGATCGAGACAATTTATACCGCTGACGCATGGGCTAGCTCAGAGTGGGTTCTCGTATGGGGAGAAGGACTCCAAGAAGAAGAGTCGCGAGATTTATAATGCTTGGAACCAAACCTGTCAGATAAAAGGAGTTCCTGTAAATCCGATGGTGACTCCTGAGTATAATGAATGGTGGTGTAGAAGGGTTAACGACAATATCCCAAGGCCGAATTTAGAAGAGGCTCGACCAATAGAGGAATATCTGCGAGTGGTCCCCTCTGAGCTGGGAATTATAAAGCAAGACTTCGAAAAGAAAACCTCGGAGTTAGAAAAGAAAATTGAACAGTTGGAGGAGGAAAAAGTGTACTTGAAGCTAGACGTGGATCTTCAAAAGTCTAAGGCCGAGAATTTGAGAAAGAGAAAGGTTGAAGAGGACCTAGACAGTCTAAAGACTGAGTACACGTAGCTACATAAGTCAATGAGGAATGCTGGCCTGGGAAAACGTCTGAACAGTGGAAGCAAGAAGTCCAAGAGGAAAAAGCTAGGGCTGATTGGTTGGAGAGAAAGTTCTATGCCACTCAAGCTCGAGAAGTTGCTTTTAAGGAGAGTTTGGATGATAGCCAAAATGAAAAGGAGATGTTAAGGGCTCGAGTGGCGGAGTTAGAGATAGCACTACAGCAACATCGGAGTCGTAATTCAGTGATGGAATTAAGAGCGAGCCTAAGTAAGATCGAGGATCTGAAGGGGAAAGTAGAGGAACTTGAAACCGCGCTTCAGAACTGTGAGCACCAAATTGAAGCACTAGAAGTAAATAATGAGCGGCTAGGAGAGCAACTTCACTGATCACAGGATCAGGTTCGAGATAGGGATTACCTCATGGGTGAAGCTATAGCTCAGATACGAGAGGTAGCTGAACATTTACAGACTTTGGCTGTTCAAACAGATGTGCTAAGTGTCAAAGATGAGTCAGAGTCAGCTCGGGGGCGAGAGTTGGCCTCCCTTCTTAGGAGAGTGAAAGCTTTAGGTGCTAGGGCAAGACAGTATATGTAATTCATTTTATGTAAAAGATTTTATTTTTCAGTAAAATTTTCTAGATGGAATTGAATTTGAATCGACGTCTCCTTTTGCATTCATGTTATACATTTGCATTGCATAGCATCATAAACATTAAATTTCACGAAGGAACCTTATTAATTAGTGGAAGTTCTATCTAGTTACTCTGGAACATCACTACTATACTCGAGGATAAACAAAAGTAATGGATCAAAGTTTGGAAAAATTAGAGCAGATGCAAAAAGACATGCAGGATCAGCTGCAAGCTCAGATGCAAGAGTAGTTGGCCAAGATCCAACAAGATATGAGGGACCAAATGCTGGAGTCTTAGAGAAGCATGATAAGCCAGTTAACACAACTGTTAATTGGAGGGCTTGAAAAAGGCAAAGGCCCTATGAGTGATACTGGTGATAATAATGAGGACTCTGCATATCCTTCTGGCTTTGCCCCGACAAGTATCCAACCGCCAAAGGTGTCCGTTAACGTTAGACCTCAGTATCAATCTGGTACCTCAGTACCAATGAATTTTTCGACAGGTTCAAGCTCTAATCCTGGAGCCAATTTGGCAAACCCCCAGGTCCCTGATTTTGATGACGCAGCAGAGGTGGAAAAGGCAAAGGCTGAACTCCCAAAACAGTTTGAGGATCGATGCAAATGGTTGGAGGAGAAGTTCAAGGAGTTAGAGAATGCTGATCATTACTGTGGAGTCGATACAAAGGAACTGAGCTTGGTTCCAGACTTAGTACTTCCCCCGAAGTTCAAGATGCCAGAATTTGAAAGATATAACGGAACCAGCTGCCCTGAGGCTCACATTACGATGTTTTGTCGAAGGATGAAGGGGTATGTCAACAACGATCAACTGCTAATCCACTGTTTTCAGGATAGTTTGAGTGGGGCTGCAGCGAAATGGTATAATCAATTGAGTAGGACTCAGGTCAAGTCATGGAAGGACCTAGCTCAGGCATTCATGAAGCAGTACGGCCATATAATAGATATAGTACCTGACCGGATCACGTTACAGAATATGGAGAAGAAGCCAAGTGAAAGCTTCCGGCAGTATGCTCAAAGGTGGAGAGAGGTCGCTACACAGGTCCAACCACCGCTGTTAGAAAAAGAAACAACAATGCTCTTCATCAATATATTGAAGGTGCCTTTCATTACCCACATGTTAGGTAACGCAACCAAGAGTTTTGCGGACATAGTAATGTCTGGCGAAATGATAGAAAATGCCATAAGGTCTGGTAGGATAGAAGTGGGGGAAAGTACAAGAAGGTCGGCCCCGAAGAAAAGAGAGAATGAAGTTGGTAATGTGAGCTCAGGCTACTTAAAGCCTGTCACGGTTAGTCAGTCAAGAACGATAGTCACAGGCTAGTAGGCCGCACCAAGGCGAGAGCCTAACACAAGGCAGAATATAGAGAGGTTCCAGTTCACTCCTATACCAGTGACATATGGGGAGCTTTTCAAAAAGCTGTTCGATGCACACGTAGTGGCCTCTTTCCACTTAGAACCATTGCAACCCCTATACCCTAAATGGTATGACGCAAATGCTCAGTGCGAATACCATACAGGGATTACGGGGCACTCGATAGAGAACTGTACCTTATTCAAAGGATGCGTCGAAAGGCTGGTTAAGGCGGGTATTGTGAAATTCGACGATACACCTGGTACAGGAAACCTGTTATCCAGTCACACTAATAAAGGGGTAAACGCAATAATTGAGAATGGGGGGAAGAAGGTCAAGCTGAATGTCGTCGAAGTGAGAACCCCGTTGAAGCTGGTCTAGAAGGAAGTGCAGAAGAGAAGGTTAGTCCCGCAAGAGTTGAGGGGTAAAATCCAGGATACACGGAACTACTGTGAGTTTCATCAAGAGAAGAATCACGAGATCCAAAATTGTATTGAGTTCAGGGCCCTAGTACAGGGTCTAATGGATAATAAGGAGTTGGAGTTCTTCGAGTTTGTCGAAGAGGATGATGTATGCTCTTTAAGAGGAGAGTCAAGTGAAGAGGGCTGCAGAGCCAGTCGCCTGGTGATAATTATCTCGAAGCCCAGAGGCAATGAAGTAGAAGCAAGAGCTACACCAAAAATTATAATCCAGAAACCAGTAGCTTTCCCTTATAAGGATGGCCGTAGGGTGCCTTGGAATTATAACTGCAGTATAACAGTGCCAGAGAAAGAGGGTTCGGTTAACACGCCAAACACAAAAGCTGAACCAGCAAAAGGGAAGCCCGTCGTGCTCAAGCAAGGAGAGAAATCAGAATTACTGGTTAATGAGCCAGTAAAAGAAAATTAAGCCAAAGAGTTTTTGAAGTTCCTAAGATACAGCGAGTATAGTGTTGTGGAACAACTACACCGACAACCAGATTGCATATCTATATTGGCTCTACTGTTAAATTCGGAGGTCCACCGCGACGCGCTGATGAATGTGTTGAATGAAACCTATGTCGCGAATGACATTTCTGTTAACAAATTGGATCGCCTCGTCAGTAACATAAGCGCCAACAACTTCATCTCCTTCAGTGATGATGAGATACCGCTAGGGGGCATGGGGTCTACTAAGGCTCTCCATGTCACTACCCGTTGCAAGGGGTATATGTTGCCTGGGGTACTGATTGATAATGGATCCGCATTGAATGTCTTGCCTTGGTCCACCCTAAGCCGTCTGCCTATAGACAACTCTCACATAAAGACATGTCAGAACATAGTGAGAGCCTTTGATGGCACGGAAAGAAAAGTGATGGAAAGGATAGAGATACCTCTCCAGATTGGCCCAAACACGTACGAGGTAGACTTTCTCGTGATAGATATTAAGCCTTCCTATAACTGTCTATTAGGAAGACCTTGGATACACTCAGCTGGGGCAGTACCATCCTCGCTGCATCAGAAGGTGAAGTTGGTTTGGAGGGTCGGTTAGTAACGATATATGTAGAGGAGGACATTATTGCATCGGTTACCAGTGATGCGCCCTACGTGGAGAATGATACTGAAGCAGTTGAATGTTCATTTCGATCCCTAGAGTTTGTGAATGCAACATTTATAACTGAGGGAAGCAGGATTCCGATGCCTAAACTATTAGGGGCTACGAAGATGAGCTTGCAGCTGACAGTTGGGAAAGGGGCGTTACCCGGGAGAGGATTCGGAAAGTACCTTCAATGACAAGTTAAAGTGCCAGTCTTGGTTGGCAAGTGGGATCGCTTCGGTTTGGGATTCAGGCCAGATGCAAGCCAAATAAGGAAAGAGTTTGAAAGGAAACAAGAACAGCGGAGAGCAAGATTGAGTAGGGCAGAAGTCAAGTGGGAACCGATGAGCTTCCCCCACATTTTCCAAACATTCGTATCGAGAGGATTTATTCGTTCGACACAAGAGAAGACAAGAGGAGGAATGGCTGAAGAAGTGGTGGAAATCTGAAGCATCAACGCCCCGTTGGAAGATGAATCGAAGGAAGGGAATTTATCGGGCATTCGCCCATATGAGGCTGGGAGTGTTTTGGATAACTGGACTGTGGAAGAAATTCCTGTAATCTTTAGAGCTAACACAGAGTAATATTCAAAACCCACTTGTTGTCTTCTAGCCTAGAGATAATAAGAATCTTTTGTGAAATAGGCTCATGTTCAAACATTGTTATTTTCAATAAAATGTATTTTCATAAATCAGCTCGAGCAATTATTCATTCTTCCTTTTCATTTTATACACAATCATACCATACAAAGGAATTATTCATTGTTGTTTTTCTTTAGGTATTCTCCTATACTCATAATAGGCCCCCAGATGTCAACGTCAGGAGCAATGCTGATACAAGCCTAGAATCTCCTTTTGAGCGAGATATGTGCTTTGAGGGATCTCAAGATTTTGAAGATGACGAGGATTGTGGCTTATCTTCGGACTTGTTAAGGATGGTGGAGCAGGAAGAGAAACAGATTCTGCCACACAAGGAGACCGTTGAGATTGTGACCCTAGAAGAAGGGAAGGAAGTGAAAATTGGCACTTGCATTAACGAGAAAACAAGACAGGACCTCGTTGAGCTGTTGCAAAAGTTCAAAGATGTCTTTGCATGGTCGTACCAGGACATGCCTGGTCTAAGTATAGATATCGCGGTGCACCGTGTCCCTACAAAAGAGGAGTGCAAGCCAGTTCAGCAGAAGCTCCGAAGAATGAGACTCGATGTAGCAATGAAAATAAAGGAAGAGGTCCAGAAGCAGTTTAATACTGGTTTCTTACAGGTGGTCAATTATTCAGAATGGGTAGCCAACGTCGTCCCTGTCCCCAAGAAAGATGGGAAAGTGTGGATGTGTGTAGATTATAGAGATTTAAACAAAGCCAGCCCAAAAAATAACTTTCCATTGCCTTACATTGATACCCTAGTGGATAATACGGCAGGCTTCTCACTGTTCTCTTTTATGGATGGTTTCTTCGAATACAATCAGATTAAGATGCATTCTGAAGACATGGAAAAAAACTACATTCATAACTTTATGGGGGACATTTTGCTACAAAGTGATGCCGTTCGGGTTGAAGAATACAGGAGCAACGTACCAAAGAGCCATGGTAACCTTGTTTCATGATATGATGCACAAGGAAATTGAAGTCTACGTTGATGACATGATCACAAAATTCCAAACTGAAGAGGAGCATGTGCAAGTCTTGAGAAAATTGTTCTTGAGGTTAAGGAAATTCCAATTAAAGCTCAATCCGTCAAAATGCACTTTTGGAGCTAGGTCTGGAAAGTTACTCGGCTTCGTAGTCAGTGAGAAAGGAATAGAAGTTGACCTGATAAAGTCAAGGCTATACAGCAATTGCCTCCGCCGTGCACTCAAAAGGAAGTCCGAGGTTTCTTGGGGAGACTAAACTACATCGCTCGGTTCATCTCGCAGCTGACTGAGGAGTGTGACCCCATATTCTGCCTTCTCAAAAAACACAATCCTGGGATATGGGATGATGAATGCCAGAAAACTTTTGAAAAGGTTAAGCAATATTTGTCCAGTCCTCCAGTGCTAACACCATCTAGCCCTGGTAGACCATTGATACTGTACTTAATAATTCGATGGGATGTGTGCTCGGCCAACATGACGAGACTGGGAGAAAAGAAAGAGCGATATATTACCTCAGTAAAAAATTCACTGAGTGTGAAATAAGGTACCCGCTAATTGAGAAGCTATGCTGTGCTTTAGTTTGGACTATGCGAAGGTTGAGACAGTACATGTTGTACTATACGACCTGGCTAATCTCAAAGTTAGACCCTCTCAAATACATGATGGAATCAACCGCTCTGAATGGAAGAATGGCCCGATGGCAAATTCTGCTCTATGAATTTGACATAATCTATGTCAACCAAAAGGCTGTGAAGGGGAGTGCAATAGCGGACTTTCTAGCCAGTAGAGCCTTGGAGGACTATGAGCCCTTGAATTTCAATTTCCCCAATGAAGATCTAATGTATATAGTAATCGCTAAAGGTGACATAGTTGAAGATCGTTCTTGATAATTACATTTTGATGGAGCATCAAACGCCGTTGGAAATAGAGTTGGGGCAGTACTGATATCCCCAAATGGAGATCATTATCCATTCACTTGCAAGCTGAACTTTGATTGTACAAACAACATGGCAGAATACGAGGCATGTATCATGGGAATTCGGGCAGCTATAGACCGCGAAATCAGGGTACTAGAAGTATACTGGGACTCTGCATTGGTAATCTATCAGCTAAAAGGCGAGTGGGAAACGAGAGATCCCAAATTGATCAGTTATCGAAAGTTAATTCTGGGGTTAATTAAGGAGTTTGATGATATCACTTTCCATTACCTCCCGCGAGACGAAAATCAGATGGCTGACGCCTTAGCTACACTAGCTTCCATGATCACAGTAAATGAACAGGGGGGTATGAAACCAATCCAGATGAGTATTTGTGAGGCTCCAGCTCACTGCTGTAATATCGATGAAGAGGAAGAGAGAGATGATCATCCTTGGTATCATGATATCCTACAATATGTGAAGTGCCGGGCGTACCCAGATCAAGCAACTGAAAATGATAAAAGAACATTGAGGAGGTTAGCTAGTGATTATATTTTAGATGGAGAGATCCTGTATAAAAAGAGGAATGATCAAGTGTTGCTAAGATGTGTTGATACTATTGAGGCTAAGAAAATCCTAGAAGAGGTCCATGATGGTGTCTGTGGGACACATGCCAATGGTTTCACAATGGCTCGACAAATCATGAGATTTAGATATTACTGGTCCACGATAGAAGGAGATTGTATCAATTACGTTAAGAAGTGCCATAAGTGCCAAATCTATGGAGACAAAATCCATGTGCCCCCTCCATGTCATGACTTCCTCATGGCCTTTCTCAATGTGGGGCATGGACGTCATTGGGCCAATCTCACCAAAGGCTTCCAACGGACATCGATTTATTTTCGTGGTCATTGACTACTTTACCAAATGGGTAGAGGCTGCTTCATACACCAATGTCACAAAATCGGCGGTTAGCAAGTTCCTGAAAAAGGAGATCATATGTCGTTATGGTATGCCAGAAAGGATCATATCTGACAACGCGTTGAATCTGAACAATAGCGCGATAGCAGAGGTCTGCAGTCAGTTCAATATTAAGCACCACAATTCGTCACCATACCGCCCGAAAATAAATGGGGCAGTCGAGGCAGCTAATAAGAACATCAAAAGGATTGTGGGGAAGATGGCTGAGACTTACAAAGATTGGCATGAAAAACTCCCATTTGCCCTTTATGCTTATCGGACATCTGTCAAAACTTTTACCAGGGCAACACCTTTCTCATTAATTTATGGGATAGAGGCAGTGTTACCCATTGAGGTCAAAATCCCTTCTCTCCGGGTTTTATCAGAGCTGAAGTTAGATGAAGCAGAATGGATCCAATCCCGGTATAATCAGCTAAACTTGATTGAAGAGAAGAGGCTGAAGGCTATTCGTCATGGTCAAATGTACCAGAAGAGAATGATGCGAGCTTATAACAAAAAAGTTCACCCCAGGGTATTCCATGAGGGGGACTTAGTATTGAAAAGATTCTCCCTATGCAAAAAGATTTTATGGGGAAATGGATGCCAAATTGGGAGGGACCCTATGTGGTAAAAAAAGGCTTTCTCTGGAGGGGTATTGATACTAGCAGAGATCGATGGCAAAAGCCTACCTAACCCGGTAAATTCAGATTCAGTCAAGAGGTATTTTGCTTGAAACAGTTGAGGTGAAAACCCGTAAAAGGCGCCTAAAGAAAAAAGGGGAGAGGCCAAGGTGAAAACCCGTAAAGGGCGTCTTGAGACCAAAGAGGTTTTGAATCGAAAACTCGCAAAGGGCGATTCGAATTTTGATCCATACTAGGGCAAGTGATATTCTCGCTATACTCGACAAAGAAGGGATGGGCTACACCTTGGGGCATCGACAAAACGCTATAGATCCTTTAAGCACGTGCCAAGCTTAAAATGGTGATCGAGGAGTTCGTGCACAAAAGCTCAAACTGCGAAATTTGGGGCACCTATTTGTTCCTTTTATCCATTTTCGTACTTCAAATAATGAATGCTTTCTTTGTCTAGTACATCTTTCGCGAATTTTGACTCGAATAAATTTCAGTTCTACCTACCCTTATGCTCTTTTTCAAGCATTTTATTAAAATAATGATTAATAAACGAACAATGCTCACAAAAGAGGTTTTACATATTACTCTAAAAGGTTTCTAAATAATACAAAAACCTAAAACAGGACAATTATTTAGAACTCACCGAGCTTAAAACGTGTGAGGGATAAGGAATTAACCGCATCTTCAGGTCTGCTGTTATCAAGCTGAACAAGAAGACACACGTCAGGGATGTTACCAGCGAGCGATAACAACCCAAAAATTAAAATGGATCATTCTCATGACATTTTGCATTTATACATTTAATATCCATAATACATGTAGTTAGGAGCATTTGATTCTCATGGCATTCTAACCATCTGGCATAAGCATATCATTCTTCTACAAATGAATTCTCCAGTGGACAATATAGCAAGATTGATCAAGATTACAGATATCATCAGCCTTATCTTCACTGAGCAGGAGTGAAGCAGGCTAAATATCAAATCTTATCTTCACTGAGCAGGAGCGGAGTAGATCGAATTTTGGTGAATCTTATCTCCACGTACCGGCGATGGAGCAGATTCCAATCATTAGCCTTATCTTCACTGAGCAGGAGTGAAGTAGGCTAAATACCAGATCTTATCTTCACTGAGCAGGAGCGGAGCAGATCGAATTTTTGTGAATCTTATCTCCACGTACCGGCGATAGAGCAGATTTCAATCATCAGCCTTATCTTCACTGAGCAGGAGTGAAGCAGGCTAAATACCAGATCTTATCTTCGCTGAGCAGGAGCGGAGCAGATCGAATTTTGGTGAATCTTATCTCCACGTACTGGCGATGGAGCAGATTCCAATCATCAGCCTTATCTTCACTGAGCAGGAGTGAAGCAGGCTAAATACCAGATCTTATCTTCGCTGAGCAGGAGCGGAGCAGATCGAATTTTGGTGAATCTTATCTCCACGTACCGGCGATGGAACAGATCCCGATCATTAGCCTTATCTCCACTGAGCAGGAGTGGAGCAGGTCAGATATAGCAGATCTTATTTTCGCTGAGCATGAGCGAGGCAAATCGAATTTCAGTAAATCTCAATTACATGAAGCAACAGCGGAGTGTTTTGAAGCAATAAGTTGCAGAGGGTTATGACGAAGTTACATAAAGGAGCCAGGACTCAGCCAGCCCAGGCAAATTTGGTCCTTTTAAAAGTCTTTGCTCTATTCTCGTTACACAATAATGAGCAAAGAGGGGCAGCTGTAGGACCAAATATATGCCCAGCCCAGACCCAATACCAATTACAAACCCAAAAACTAAGACCAGACCCAAAACCAGTTAAAACCCAAATACAAAACAAAACACAAGCCCACATAAAACCTAGCCCAAATACCAATAATAAAAAAAAGAAAAGGAGAAACCCTAGCATCAGGGAAGCCAGCGCCGCAAGCCCCAAATCCAAGCGCCGCACCTCGCGCAACCCCGAGTCGTGCGCCACACCACCCCTCCGTGATCTCCGCTCGGCACCTACAAGCACAACAACTAACCCAATAGCAAGAAATAACAGAATTTTCGGGATGTTTTCTAGGCTATAAAAGGCATTGTAAACATTGTAAAAAGGAAAAGACTTTTTTTTTTGGGGCATTTTTACACATACTGTATACAAAAGGAACAAGCAATAGCAATCAAAGGGAGATTCAAGGTTTAAGAGGTTGCTTTCCATTCTTTTACCAAACTTCTTTTTCTTTTTTTTTTCCTTTATTTCTTTTCCTTCTTTTATATTTTGACAAATCGATTTTGAATAAAACCAAAAGAAGAAGGCTTACCTGATTTCACCCCGTGAAACACCAGCAGGGGCGGAGGTGCGTGGCACCGATGATCTCAGATGCGGTGCTAAGCAAGATTAAAACCTTAGCAGAGCAAAAGGGAGGGGTTCCCTTTTCTTTAAAAAAATAAAGTGACCAGGTGCAGTGCTTTGGCAATTTTTTTAGCCTTATAAGCTTATAAAACAGCACCGTTTGGTGCCTTGATTTTGGTGGGGGTTATTTGTGCAATGGATCCCTCTTTGTTGCATTGGCTTTTAATTTAGCCCTCCGCCTCTCTTTTATTTTCGATTTCACCCCAAAAGTTTTTTTTCTATTCAATTAAGCCTTATGTCGATTGGTTTAGTCACTTTTATTATAAAATTAATTATTTTTTAGTATTATTACATTTATATTTTATTATTACTATTTTATTATATCCTACTATTAATTTCTACTATTATATTTTTTTTATCCTACTCTTTATTTTACTCTTTTATTATAATATTGTTTATTATTTATTATATTATTCATATACTACATTTTGTTCTATTAGTAATCATTTTAAATTATTATATTATTGTTAATCTTTTTATATATATAATTTTTTATTAAAAATTAATTACTTTAAATATAGTTTTATACTTATTACATTTTATTCTTTTTCACTACTATCATTTTACTGTATATACATACTTACCAAAGTTTTATTTTATTATACTTATTTTTTTATTGTATATATATTTTACGAAAATTAATTATTTTAAATATAGTCTTTCATATTTATTATATATATTTTTTACCATTTGTTACTATTATTTTATTATTCTTATTTATAATTTGTTACATACATTTTTTTTTTCACTAAAGTTTTTATAATTATTAATAGTCCTATCATGTTATTATATTATTTCTATTATTTTTAAAAACCAACATCGTTATTATCACCATTTTATTTACTATATTATTATTGTCATATGTCTTAATTTAGTATATTTATTTATTTTCTTTTATCACTGTGTTTAATATCATCATAGACATATTATTTTCATCTCCACTTATGTGTTTTTATATCGTTAGTATCATTCTTGCTATGTTTATATGTTATTATATTTATTACTATTGTTATAGTTCTTATTAATTTTCCATATGTTTACTACATTTTAGGTATTAATATATATACACTGTCAAGTTTATTATATTGTGATTTTTATATCGCATACTATCATTTTTCTCAAATTTTTAAATTTCCCAAATTCGTTTATTCAACGGCTTATTCTCAATTGTTTTCTAAAATAAAGGCAATGTTTGGTATTTAAAGAATTCAAAGGATCGCGCCCTAACGTACTGGGTGTCGCTTTCTTTGTTTATTTTGAATATCCAAATATCCTTTTATCGGTTCGCTCTCAAGATCTTTAAAATAAAGGCAATGTCCAGTATTCATGGAACTCAAAGGATCGTGCCCTAACGTACTGGGTTTCGCTTTCTTGGTCCGTTTGAATATTCGAATATCCTCTTAAGACCAAAGTACACGTTTTAAAAGTCAACAAAAGGAGGATCGTATTTTGAACTTTGTCCAAATCTTTAATTTTCGACATTTAAGATACCAATTAATCAATTAAGTACCGATTTTGGGCGTGTCGAGGGTGCTAATCCTTCCTCGTACGTAACTGACTCCCGAGCCCATTTTCTTAAAATTTGTGGACCAAAACGTTTTATAAGGTGGCCCAATTACACCTCAAAAAAGATTGCTGGCAACTCCCAACTTTCGTTTTCAAAAGTCGATTCCCGCTTTCAAATTAAAAATGATTTCGACACACTCTTCTGTGATCTCACACAGCCATATTGGGGGGATTTTATTAGTATATTCGTCTGCTTACCTTACCATGTTTCTCTTACGTTTCAGGCATATCATATGCTTAACTATGGACTTTCACAATCCGAGTATGCGTCTTGTCTTTTGTATTTATTTTTCTGTTTTTCAATAAAAAATATTACCAAATATGTTGAATAATGTTTTGTGTTTATTAAATGTCTAACAACGAAAAACATGAAAAATATAACTAACAAATAATATGAAAAACATGTTAAAATTTAAATAGCTCATTATTGTTTTGTTAAAATATGTACGAATACGATGTACTGCTGGCGAAGACTAGGATGGGCAAAATCCTAAAACATTTAGATTTGTTCTTCTTTTTTATATTTTAGTTATTATATATATAGTCTTAATCAATGCGAGGTGTTTTACAGCCACTAAAAACATTAACCCTTTTTAATTTAACAAAATTTCCTTGTTTTTTAATTTATGACTCTACTGTACTTTTTAATTAAAATTTTATAATTTAGTTTTTAAGTCTTATTTAATTAATTTACAGACGAAATAATTACATAATATTTGTAAATATTTTTATTTTATATTTATGGATTTAATTTACAAAAATGAAATTTTAAAATTGTATTTTTTAATATCATTAAAAATTGAGTAATTACATATTTTTTTCAAAAATTAATGGGCATAGAATCCTGATATTTCTATACAAAAATTGATTTGTTTTGTATAATCACAACTATTCTCATTCGTTTTATGGTTTGAGTATAGTCTTGCTCGGGCTGAAGTGGTATTTAGGTAACGCCCTCCCAATAATATTAACTTCAAAATTCAAATTTAGCCCAAATACTCGAAAAAAAAATAATTATTTAGATAAACTTTATATTTCATTGATAAAATTTGTGTTTCCTTAATAAAATTTAACGATAAAAGTTACAAAGATGTGCAGGAAGAACATAAATTTTAATACTAAATAAAAAAATTAAGCTTAAAAAGATTCATTAAAATTCATTACCTTTTGACTATATACTAAAAAAAATGACAACGAATGAAATTTATCTACTTTAATTTGATTGTTTTAAATGATTTTCCGTGTTGGCCTGATGATTAAAGTGTTTATAACTTTAAATGTAATTTAAATTTAAATCACGTTATTGTTAAGACTTTACCTTATCTTATAATTCATTAAAAAAAATCTCCATATACATCTGAATACTATAACTTACAAAACATAATTAACATTTAAAATTTATAACTTTTAAAAATTGTTTAAGACAGATAATAATAAAATTATATAACTTCCAAAACAATTTAAAACAAAAAAATAATTTAATATAATATAATTAAAATTTAATACATACCACTGACAAAATTTTTTCATTATAATAAAATTTCAAAAAGAACAATAAAAAAATTAATTAAAAAAGAGTGAAGAAATAAGGGGAAAAAAAACTTGAAAAGAACCCAACAATTTCAAAATAGTTTTTATATAGACCATATTGTGTAGTCTCTAATTAAAGAGACGATTTATGAGAAATAAAAATGATTTAAGACACAGAATTATAACATCAATGAAAAATGAAATAAACTTTTACATAAAATCAATAAATTTAATAGTTATTTGTTTGTGAAGATAAAATTTGATTTGACACTCATCATTACAAAATATTTCTTAGGAGGAAAAAATATGTTTAATTTGCATTTCATAATTGATTAATATTTAGTGTAAATGAAGAACATGTTTCAAGTTATGAGATAGATAACAAGAAATTGAAAAAATAACAATAAATAATTAAAAATTAAAAGTAACATGAATCAACCACGAATAGTCAGGAACAAAAAATTAGAGAGAGTTCGCGATAGTGATGGCCAATCAACTTCATGAAGTACATCCATCAATTAAAAGAAGTTATGTTGTATTTTATATTTATATTTAATCCCCTTTTCCTTAATTTTGCAAATTCGTTTAATCTTAATCATAAAAAAATAGTAAAATTTATCAGTTTAGTCTTTGTGGGATGGATTTTACTGCAAATTTAATTTAAATTTAGTTTAAATGTATAAATTTATTTTTGGTGATTCCACCTAATCATACATCTCTACATCATCTTATCTACTATGATTGATTTCTAAACTACCAAACTTAATAATTCTTTCAATTTCGTTCGATAAACATTTAGCATTAATTCTTGACAGCCAAACCCAATATATATTAGTTATCATTTGTGTTTTAAGTCGTGGTTTATCCATAATTTTTTTTGAATTTTTATGTATTTTTAAAGAGTAATGGTCAAATTGACAAAAAATTATAAATGTTGAAGATTATAAAAGTTATTTTTCCTGTAATTGTCACATTAGAGACTAATAAAAAAAATGGACTGAAGTTAGGTTAGGGACCAAGATTTTTAAATTAAGAAAAATATAGGAACTCAATGTCGCAAAATTAAAATGGAATTCAATTTTAAAATTCAAAGGAGTACATAGACTCGTGACATTTTTAAACCTTTATTTATTTATTCATAAGATAAATATATATTTTGATACCGAAATTTAATTTTAAAGTTCAAATTGATCCTTCTGATTATTGTTAGTCCAATTAAATACTTAAACTTGGCCTCAAGATTCAATTTGATATTTAAATTTTTTTTTATTTGAATTATATACTTCGAAGTTTACTTTAAATTGGTTCAGTTAAAGTGATTTAAATAGCAACTTAAACATTGGCTAATTTTATGTTTAATGAGATTGTGCTTTTTCATTTTTTACTTGGAATGTATTTATACGTGCTACATCATTTATGATTTATAAAAGAAAAAACACATGCAACTTTAAAAATAATTAAAATATGTACGTAAATATATATATAAAAAAAATGTAATAAAGTGAATTTGGAGGCCAACTGACCGTGAATGGAGCAAGGGAATTATCTTCGTCCAATCAAAAAAACAATATATATTAGAGTACCAGCTGCTACAAATACAAAAAGAACCGCCAATTTCCTCAGCGCTTAACCATAAAAATTTTCTTGTTTTCGCTTTTCCTCTCTGTACAAATGTCGTCGTCTACATTCTTCTGCAATGCCTGTGCATAAATTAAGCACATTAATAACTGGACATATAATACCTGCTTCTCTTTTCTTCAATGTAAAAACGTAATGTAAAAAAAGAAACACTGCCAAATCTCTCACCTGAAATCCTTGTGTGGTGTTTGGAACTTTTGTGTTTGTCGTCTCTTGAGCTTTACGTTGTCGTTGTTGGTATCCCGTTTTCTAGCATGGAGCCTGGAAACATTGCAGGTGTTGCCCTTATCCTTACCTGCTTCACGATCCTTAATATTGACTTTGTTGTTGTCGGTGGCATCCAAGTTTAAGCCATCATCTCCTTCGTTGCATATGGAGCTTAGTGAAAGCGCCACAATCAGGAGATTCAAATCAGTAAGAAATGTGTCATTTGGCTGCCGCAAGTCATCAGCCTCATCAATGGCCACCATCGTCTCCTCCTCCTCTTCACCTAATACGTACTTTGTTTCCATGTTGTTGCTTCTAAAACCTGTACCCACAGCATCTTAATAATGACATATTTCCATCTCCTAATTAAATCATCCCTCATTTTTGACAAATCGTTTAAAGCCTGTAATGCTTAACAGAATGATTTACCTCCTTGATCGACTAAAATCAGGGATGGAAGACAATACATATGTGTATATATATGTTTGTAAGGGATGGCTGTGATGCACCACATGAAGCTAGAGAACCAAAATTTTTAACCCCGCAAATTAGTAACAACTCAGACTTTATTTTATTGGACAAATATGGGAGAGAGGTTAGTTAAAAAATTGTTATACTAATCATCATTGGGAAGAAATGAAATCTATTTGGCTCTAAGCTCGCCAAAACTTAGGCCCGACCCATTAGTCCAATGCTATGCTGGCCGCCAGAGTCTACAATGTGGCCATTATGAACTGCTCAATACTTTGGAGATGGAAGTTTAAGGAGTCTCATGGTAGCAATAGGAAAATACAGACATGGGATGCCGAAACTTGTTAAGGGTTCTTACAATACACTGAACAACCAAAAGAGGGCAATGTGCTGTCGACTTTTCTCAAGTTGAACCAACAAAGTTGGGCCAGTACGTTGAAGTAATGACTGCTCTGTCAAGCTTTGGAGCACTAACATGGTATGCTTAAAGAATTTCCAAATAGTTTTTTGCTAAAATTGTCTCATCTTTCACGAACTAAGGTCTAAGCATGATTGTTCAGCACAGAGGCTATGTATAGTGTACGGATGGTTAAGCATATTAGCACAAATTCATTAGGATTGACCGTAATTCCTCTGTTTCGTATTCAGATAGAAGCCACGTTTGATCTAGGAAAGCATTTTATCAATCATCAATGATTCTGTCTCTAAGCAAATTGAACCTGATGAAGACAGACTAGGAGAGTTGGGAATCTAAGGCATGACCAAAGGCTCTTCTAGCTCTTGGACTCATTAAAAGTAGCAGGCTTTTTGAATTCATTCTTAAACTGCGCCCAAAATCTATCATTGGAGGAGGTCTTGATGATCTTCCTTTTGGCGTCACTGACAAAAGAAAACATATATTATGAATTGCTCCAATGTTTAAAATTTGACATGAAAGATGGAACAATATTTGATGTTGTGCCTTACTATTTCATAGAGGAAGACTAAGATCTAGGGATTTCATAAAGAACCTTCCCTCTGTTAAAGGGTCATCAATATCCCCATTTCCATCGCCACTAACTGAAGTTATTCCACTTCCCGATTCAGAAGTGTCATTGAGACTAGCTCCTGTTTTCTTTTTTTTTTTCCAACACTCTAACCAAACATTTGAAAACAAATTTCTGAAGTTTCCCATGTTAGAGTATATCATCATTAGTAAAGAATCTGTTAGGCTGTTAGTATTGTTAGTGAGCTGTTCACAAGCTGGTAGTAGTAGTTATCCCTTTGTAAATTGTATATAAATACACTTGATAAACTGTATCAAAATAGGCAATAATAAATCAATTTTCTCAATTCATTTCATTCATTTCCTTTTCTATTGAATTCTTTGTATATACTTACATGTTATCTTTCGCCTAAATCCTAGAGACTTGCTCGTGCTGCGCTTTCATGACTAACTCGACTGATTCTATTTCTGCAAACAATGGTAATCTGTCTAATGTACTGTCAAATTCTTAATTAGTTAAATGCTTCCCTCGACATGATACTGTCAAAGTAGATGAAGGTAAATTTGTACAGTGGCAACAACACATAAAATTGATTGTTGAAGATTATGAGTTAACAGGGTTTATTGAAGGTACTTTACCTGCTCCACCATGGTTTATTCTATCTCTAGAGGGTCCTCTGGTTCCAAATCCATAGACATCGTTGTTCCATCACCAAGATAAGTTGCTTGCGTCCTAGTTGTTGTCCATAATAAGTGGTGCGCTTCTCTCTTATTTTACAAATTCAAAGTCTTCGTACGATGTCTGGGGTACCGCAAATCGACGGTTCACCGCCGTGACTGGAGCCAAATTATCTCGCATTAAACATAAGTTGCATTCGGTTAAAAAAGGTAATATGTTAATTAAAGGATATGTGGCTAAGATTCAAAATACTTGTGCCTTGATCGAAGCATCTGAATCTCGAATATTAGAGGTTGAGAATGTGTAGATTATTCTTGCGAGCTTGACACCGAAGTACGATGTCGTACTCACTTGTGCGTCGTTCTCGTCCAAACTTCTTCCCATGCAAAGACTTATGGATGTTCTGTTGGAATATGAGAGTTGACAGCCTCGTGTGGTGCAGGAGGCGTCGTTTCATGTAAATTTGATGGAGACCGCTCCAACGCCGATGGTGGTGGAACTTGCGCGTGGTGGTCACTCCTCCATTGGTGGCAGTGGGAGGGGATTTCGCTCTCGGATCTAGTGCCAAATTTGTGGTTGGTTTGGGCACTCGATGCAATGTTGTTATTATCGATTCAATAGGGACTACGACGGCCCCTCCATGTCGGCGGTGGCTTGGGTTTCGATTGCGTGGGCTCCAATTGCAATTGACGGAAACGGTCGCGTGATGTTTTTTGTTCAAGTGCTGCGAGTCGACGTGAGGATGCTTCCAATGGTGGTTTCTTCTTCCCTCCAAAGGTTCTAGGTCCGTTCGGGATATTTTAGTAAACTTTATGTATACGAACAATTGTCGAGGTAAGTTCGTGTAACTAAATTATGTAATTATATTTTTGAATTGATATGAATGATTTGTATGTGAAATGTAGAATTGCCATGTATGTGAAATTGATTGAATTTCTAACGAATGTGTATATGTAAATTTTATAAATGTAATAAATATAAGAAATGATCACTGTCGAAACCATTTTTAAATTTGGAAAAATGGTGATCGACTTTAAAAATGTAGGAGTCACCACCAACCTTTTTTGTTTTGGTGTGATTGGGTCACCTTCTTTTAAAAATTCATTTGGTCTACGAAAAAAATAGGGTTCGGAAGTCGGTTACATACAAGGAAGGGTTAGCACCCTCGTACGCCCAAAACTGGTACCATTTTGATTAATATTTGTCCAAAATATTGAAATCATGAAAGAGCTTGAAATATATATTTTTTTTAAAGAACATTTGGTTTGAATTGAGCTTTAAGATTCCCTCGTTTTAAAGGAACAAGATACCACTTCCAGCACGTTAGGAGATGCTATCTTAAACCTTTAATACGGAATTCATCTTCTGATTTTTTTAAAATATGCAATTTAAAGGTTATTTAGTTATTTGGTCGAACGAAACAAAATCGCAACCCAGCACGTTAGGACACAATTTCTTAAGTTCCCAAATATTAAATATTGCCTTATTTTTGATGGCCTTTGAAAACAATTTTGAAACCAAACTAAAACATATTATTTTGAACTTGTTTGATATATAAAAATTAGGAATTGATCTATGGCTACCACAATTTGAGTCATTATTTGAAAACATGAGATGTCAATGGCAAACAGTGGAACTATGTACAAGGATAACATATTACAAATGAATGCTGACAATAAACAAATACGTAGATCAAAATAAATGGTATTATATCATAAAAGCATCTAAAACAATATAAAAATCAAATTGGACAAATTAGAAAAAAAAACTTAAATGTTGACTCGAAATCAATAATAAAAAATATTCAAAAGTATCTTATACATAAATAAATAAATTATGTATGTAAAACAAATCGTAAAATCAATGAAAATTTGAAATTAGTATATAAAATAATATAAGCAAATTCTAAAATGAATATTTATTAAAAGAAAGTCAAGGAAAACAATATGCAAAATAATACATATAAATTAACAAACATGATATGTATAAAATAAGCGTAATATAAGTAATTTACATATGGACACAATAATTTATGAAAGTTTGGAAATAACCATGAATATGAATTTTTTTAAAAACAAATTATATATAACTACATTCACAAGAATATATATATATATATATATATATATAGATAGATAGATAGATAGATTTAAAATAAAACAACTACATGAAATAATATAAAGCTAAATATATATCCTGTATAAAGTAATTTAATATAAAAAATGTATATTTACAAATAACTAATGGAGAATGTTGAAATAGGCCAAATATAATTTAAAACGAAGTATCTAAACGAAAATATATGAAATTTGAAGTATACATAAAACAATTAAACCAAAACAATCAAGATAAAATAGTAATTTCACAAATAGACTTAAGTTAAAGCAAAAATGAGATCTAAAAACAATTCAAAGCATTAAAACGGAGGTCAGGATACAAATAAAACTTGCGTAAATTGGAAAGGACGGAAAGCGAATTAAACCAAATCTTAGGGCAATGCATTTGAACGCAGACTCATTTGAAACAGAAAACAAATCCCATGGCTAATGTTAAAATATAAAAAAAAAAAAATTGAAACGAGGCCCGATTGAGCAAAAACGCGCATTAGAGGGACCAAACGCGCAATTGTTCCCTCACTGCTGAAACACCAGAATAGGCCTCAAACACCACCGTTTTATGCAGTTTATTTTTCCTCTCTGCTATTTGTTTCTAAACGAAACCCTGCCCTTTATTTTTCCTCTCCCCGAACCGAATGGAGCTGTTCAACCACTAAGGCGCCACTATTCTTGGCGTATAGCAGTGCGAAGATGCTCGATCTACTCAGATCGATGCTATATTTCAAGAACTTGCCATTTCAAACCCCGTTTCACTCCGATTTCAACGAAGAAAACAAGGCCAATAGCATACTCATAAAGGTAAAATCCATATTTCTTCTTTATTCTCACATGCAACAATCGATAATGAAAGACCAAAGAAAAAAGGGGGAAAAAAATAGAATTCGAAATCACCTTAAAAAAATCTGATTCTTATTGCTTCTTTAATTTCAAGTATGCTTGTATACAAAGAAAAAATGGGATCCCGTTTACATTGTTTTCGGCCTATATTTATAGCCGAAAGAAATAGAAAAAGTAAAAAGAGAAAAAATTAATTTCTTTGCTGTAATTTGCTTTTATTTACTGTCAATTTTACTGTTATCTACTATTTTTCTGCTGCTGGTTGTTGCAGGTGTGTATGGCGTGGAGGTCGCTTGTGGAGGAGGTGATGATGAGGCTGCGCTCGTGTGAACAGAGGCGTCAGAAGACCCTAGAAGCCTCTAGGGTTTCCGAAACTCCAAAGTTGGGTTGGGTTATTTGGGCCTTTAAAATCGGGTAATTTTTAGTCTAAATCGAGTCTTGGATTTAACTTTGTAAAATGGGTTTTGATATTTTGGATTTTATTTTGTATTTGGACTAAAAGAAAAACTATAAATGGACTTTGGTTTAATTTAATTTGGGTTTATGAATTGGGCCAATAAAAATTTGGGCTATGGTTTTTGGATTTTATTTATTGGATTTTTGGTTTAATTTAAGTTTGACTTTTTATTTGGTTCATTTATTTGTTGCAAACAAATTTAAATGCCCGGGCAAAATGGGCCTTCTACAATCACTGTGCCCAAAAAATGTTAAGTCCCGTATGAATGAATGAAAGTTGGTAGATATTGAATTTCCCGATTGGTATTGATATCGCATATGTTGCAGACATACCATAGCTCGAAAGAGCATTCTGATATAAGCCCTCTCAAGCTTCCCGTTATAGTGTTCTTGCGAGCATCCTGCTCGGTAGTGACTTGCATGTGTTGCGCACTACCACAGCTCTTTATGAGCATCTTGTCATTTGATCGGTTGTGATCCTGTATATGTTGCAGACACAAATGCAGCTCTTTGTGAGCGTCTTGATATTCAATCGGTTGTGATCCTGCATATGTTGCAGACAAAAACGCAGCTCTATATGAGAGTCCCGTTAGTGCTCACTTGAACTTCCTCTTATAAGTTATCCGATGTTTCCTAAAAAGTGCTCTACGGAGCTACCTGATATGATAAGTGCTCTCCAGAGCTTCTCGTTAAGTGTTCTTTGGAGCTACTTGATATAGAATCTTTGTGAGTTTCCCGTTATTAAGCTCAGATAAGCTTCCCGTTACATGACTCTTCGTGAGCTTCATGATATAGTTCTTTGTGAACTTCCCAATTATGGCTCTTCTGAGCTTCCCGATATAGTGGTTAAGAGAGCGCTTTCTGTTTACGTGCTCTAATGAGTACTCCCAGACATGATTTGACGGATTCTGAATTTTACACTTTGAGTGTATTATCAGTGTATCGATCAATGTTTTCAATGATTCAAAGGGTAAAATTCTGACAAAAGAAGATATGAACATGAAATGAATTAATACAAGTATCTATCGGAAGTACATGAAATTGATGATATATGAAATATGAAAATATGAGATGATGATACAATGAACATAGAAATTGATTGATGAATATGTTTATTTGTGATTATGGAATTGTATACCTTGAGTGTATTACCCATATGATATTGATGTCACAAATGACTAAATGAGCAAAGTTTCGACATGAAATAATCTGTACTCGAAAAGAATTATTATGAAAACGTATTTGAAATACACGAATGAGATTTGTACATGTTATATGAATACATGATATGGAATGTATATGTACATGGAAATCTAATTATTGTTGACCCCATACATGTTTCTTGATATTGGTATAAAATATATGACTAACAAGGGTGATGAAGATATGTGTTAGGGTTCGTGATCAAACTAATTGAATGTGCCTTGTATGTTTATCTTGAATATATAAATGAATGGTAAGTTATTTACCATGTTATACAAACTTACTAAGCATTATATGCTTACTCTGTTTTATTTTTCCCTATTCTATAGTAATTCAGAAGCTCGTTGGATAGGAAGTTTGACGGAGATCACTCACACTATCCATAGGCCTATTTCAGTATTTTTGGTAAATCAATTATGGTTATAATGGCATGTATAGGATGATTAGCCAATGTTGGCATATAAATGTTTTGGTTATAACAAGCCATTGAAACGGCTTATGATGAACATGTTTTGACATGTATAAATGAGGCTATAACATATTTGGTGTGTGCTTAAATGGTTGAATGTTAGAAATTATGTTGTTATATTAATGATTAATTCTAGCATATTTGGTAAAATACACATATAAGTGAATTTGATAAGTTAAGTAAATTTTGTATGTTTGGTTACATAATGGTAAAATGAATTTGAGGTGCTTAAGAGCACATTAGTTGCATGTGGTGATATGTCATGCATGAAACTTGGTTTTTACATTGAATTAATTATTTTAAATTGGCTTGTGAACATGTTAAAGTATTGGTGTAGGAGGAAGACAAAATGGGTGAGAAATAATGTTAAGAAATGGCCTTATTTTGTCCACACGGGTAAAGACACGGGAGTGTGTCTCAACAGTATGTGACACACGGCTTATCACATGGGTGTGTATTCTAGCTGTGTGTCCCCTGCATCTTAAAATTTCAAAACAGAATGCTCAGAATTAACCACATAGCCTAGCACACGGGCGTATGACTTGGCCGTATGACACTGCTTCTTAATATTTTGCAAGTTAGAGAGTTACACGGGTTAGGGACACAAGCATGTGCCCTACCTTATATGCCACACAGCTTAAGACACGGGCATTTTGTTTGGTCGTGTGATCCACATGGCCTAACTACACGGGCGGGTATCCCTTGCAAATAGGAAAAATTTTGACATTTCACGAAAAATTTTCTGAGTTCCCGATTTAGTCCCTACTGGTTTCTAATAAATGTTTTGAGCCTCGAGGGCTCATACAAGGGACGATATGATTAATTTATGATCTATATCTGATTTGAATATAAAGTGACATGAAATGTCTGAGTTTGATCTGTAAATTTTGGTAATGCTCCTAAACCCTGTTCCAGCGACGGATATGGGTCAGGGGTGTTACATGCATAAGTTAGAACAGAATGGTGTGGCCAACAAAAACACAGACATATTGTTGAAATGGGTCTTAATCTTTTGGCTCAAGCGAATCTACCTATGGAATTTTAGGGTTATGCTTTCACTTGTGTTGTACATTTAATAAATCGACTACCTATCTCGGTTTTGAAAGGTTAGTCTTCTTATAAGATTCTTCATGGTAAGGACCAAACGTATGATCATTTGCGAGTGTTTGGGTGTTATTGTTTCTCATATTTATGCCTGTTTCATAATCATAAGCTAGAATTTCATTATCAGTCGTGCACGTTTTTAGGATACAGTCCTCAACATAAAGGTTATCAATGTCTTACACCGGATGGTAGGATTATTGTCTCTGGGCACGTTGTGTTTGATGAATGTTAATTTCTGTACCTTGAGAATTCTGTGGTACCTTCCCAGTCCGGTGGGTGTGTCTCCACATATCTTCCTATTATGCAGTCTCTGTCTGATAGGCCTACTAAGTCCTCGAGTTTCGGATCTTTGTTCTATGACTTGTCTATTAACATTGATTCTCGTACCATAATGGGACCGATAGACTCACAGATTGAATTGGGTGGTGTTAGTTGTGATCAAGACATATTGTCTACTACACCGGAGGATTCAAGTCATGTCTCTCCGACTGCTACCACTCTAACTGCTCCTTCTATCCCTCCGCTTGTGGGTAATACACATCACATGGTTACACGGTCCAAAATGAAAGTTTTTAAACCAAAACATTGTCTGTTGAAGTTGTTGATCATGGGCCACGCATAATTTTGAAGCATTTGCTAATGAGGAGTGGCGGTTGTCAGCACAAGCTGAGTATGATGCTTTGATTAAAAATTCCACCTAAGAATGTAACACCCCTTACCCGAGTCTGACGCCGGGACAGGGTACGAGGCATTACCAAATTTAAACATAACTAATTATACAAAACTAGGCCATAAAATTTCATTCAATTCAAAACCATTCATACACAAACATATCATCCTTTATACGGGCCTACGAGACCCAAAACATACATCGGGAGTGGTTCGAGACTAAATCGGAGACCTTGGAACACTTAGAAAATTTTCATGTTTTGAAAAGTCACATGCTCATGTGAGTAGGCCGTGTGGTCACTCACGCCCGTGTGGCTCCGGACACGCCCGTGTCCTCAGCAACTCTCTGTTTATGACGTCATCAACAATTTAAGGTCACATGGCCAAGTCACACATACGTGTGCTAGGCAGTGTGGCGAATTTAATTTTGCATTTAAGGTGCAGACTTCATACGGCCTAGGCACACGCCCATGTCTTGTGGTCGTATACTACACACGGCTGAGACACATGACCGTGTCTTTGCTCGTATGTCCCATACTAAGCGTTTTGTTTCTCCAAAACTACGTTGCAGGGGACACACGACTTATCAAAACTCCCATGGGGCAAACCGTATGTCACATGGCCTAGACACACGCCCATGTGTCTACCCGTGTGGATAATATATAGGCTATTTACCAAGCTATTTGCCACCCTGAAAACACAAAAACATATATACCCATTCAACAACACTTATCATGACATAATTAAGCAACCAAACCTCCACAACAAGGCATCCACTCATCATTCACATACCATGATCACTATGCATAAACATTACACAATTATTAATTTAATCATGCAAACTACCACATTCATGAAAGACATCAATACATGATTATACCAATAACCAACATTGGCCAGTTTCAAAAGGCCTTATACAAAATGAACCTTCAACTAACTTACGCTTGGGCAAATCAAATATGACACTTAACAAAATGACCAAGTCCCTATACATGCCATACTTTCAAAAATATCACAACTATCAAATGCCTAAAATAATGTTTCTGATAGTGTGATACGAGCCTCCGACAAGTCCCGATTCCGAGCTAGCTTGGTGACACTATAAGACAAGGGAAAGTAAAAGCTAAAAAGCTTAGTAAGTTTATATGCAAATAAATAACACCATAAGCACCTAATAACCATGCAATTTCATATAATGCATTTATCATTGAAATCTCATAAACTTACTTACTCAAGTACAATCTTACCATACGATCATCACTTATAGAATTTATACTTATGAATTTCACATACACACCTGTACCACATCGTCATACAAACACATATTTTCACATATTTATCATTCCCGTTGAACACTCAAAATATTAAGGGATACACGGAAGGTTTGCACATAAGGGTCACATAAGTAGCCAAGCTACCTCATATCACATTTCACATATATGCTCGTTCTCGAGCTAGTTACGGGTTTGCTCACATAAGCTAACGGTCGGGACGTAGCTACTAGTGCTGCTCTCACAAGCTGACAGGTATCCGTAACATATGCAGGATTACCTAGCCACTAGTAGACGTATAAGACTAGCACCTTGAATCACATAAGCACATAATCACACATAGGTTCCTCACTTATCAAAGTTTTGTCGACTATGTCACATAAGTCATTCACACATTTTATACAACATTAAAGTATTAAAAAATAAAATGATGCATTATTTACATACAAACTTACCTCGGTATAAAATGACTACTTTTGCGATTTAGTCCACTGCATTGTCCTTTCCTCGGTTAAGGTTAATTCATCGTCTTTCTTGATCTATAATAACACATTTAACTCATTTAATTATCACATTATTCAATTAGGCCCCAAAAATCATATTAAGGCAAAATTACATTTTCCCCTAACTTTTCACTTATTTACACTTTAGTCCTTAGGCTCATTAAATGAAAAGTATTCATTTTTCTCAAAACCCAAGCCTAGCCGAACCTATTACATGTTTATAGTAGCTCAAATTTTTCATTTATTCACATATTTATACGCACATTTTACAACTTTTGCAAATAGGTCATTTTGACATTTTTACCAAAAATACCTAGCAAAAGTCGTTTATCACATAACTAACATTCATTTTTTACCATTAGACATCAAAATACATGCATGTCTAACATGGGTAAAATTTTAAACTTTGATAATACTTCAAATTAATCCTTGGAAAAACTAGATTAGGCTACAAGAATTTGAAAAACATAAAAATCATTAAAAATAAGGTTAGGATAGACTTACAATTGAGCTTGGAAAGCTTGGCCAAAACCCTAGCTTTGGAGACTCTTCAAATTCAACATAAGGGGACTAAATTGGGGAAGATGATATCTTTTATTTGTTTAATTTTGTCTTCATTTGCCAAATGACCAAAATGCCCTTAATGCCTAACTTTGAAATTTCACCTAACCATGTCCATTTTTGTCCATCCTATGATATAATGGTTTAATTACCATTTAAGGACCTCAAATTTAAGAATTTATTTTAATTAAGCACCTATAGCTTCTAGAACTCACATTTTGCACCTATTACAATTTAGTCCTACTAGGCAATTTATACACTCTATCGATAAAATTTCTTAACGAAATTTTTACACATACATTCAGTCATACTATAAACCTTAAAAATTTATCACATTAAATTTTTCTACTTCAAATTTGTGGTCTTGAAACCACTATTCTGACTTGGCCTTAAATCGGGCTGTTACAAGTAACTAGTTCCCTTGCCGCCTGGCCGAAAGGCGATTGGTTTTAAATGGTACTGTAGCTCATGGTAAGGCTCAGTTAGTGGCAAAGGGCTGCTCTCTAGTACCAGGGTGCGATTTTAAGAAATACTCAGTCTAATGGTTAAACCTGTTACTATTTAGAATATTTTTTCTGTTACTGCCTCCAAAAATTGGCAACTACGTTAAGTTGATGTTAATAATGCTTTTTTGAATGGTGATCTTATTGAAGAGGTGTACATGCACTAACCTCCAGGGTAAGTTTAATGTGGTGTGAATGGAGAGCCTTTGGTGTGTCGACTGATGAAAGCTTTGCATGGGCTATGCCAAGCTCCACGAGCTTGATTTGATAAGTTGAAACAGTTTCTTGTCTCCTTAGGTTTTCTTTTATCAAAATCTGATGCTTCTTTGTTTGCTTGGGTTACAAATGACTCGAATATATATGTGTTGGTTTATGTGGATGATATTATTATTACCAGAAATGCACCCAAAAGTATTGATGATTTTGTTCGACAGTTGCACGTGGATTTTTCTCTTAAGGACATGGCAGATCTTCATTATTTTTTAAATACTGAAATTACTTGATCGTCAACTGAGAGTCTTCATCTTTGCGAATGTAAGTATATTCTGGATCTTCTTAACAGAAGTTTGTTAGCTAATGCCAAGGGTGTCCATATGTCACGGACTTAGGTTTTTCCCACGTGATCCGTGCGACCTTAGGCAGTTCTTTCGCTCAAAAAAGGCCTAAGTCAGCCTAACTCGCAACAATTGAAGATTCAATAGAATTCCTCTAAGGCGCTCACGAAAAATAACAGAAGAACGAAATAAGAACGAACTCGAAAGATGAACAAAAGCCACAGAAAAGCAAGAACACTTGAGAGAAAATTTGGAGTGAATGCTCTCAAAATTCTATTAATAACTAAATAAATTATAGTTGAGCCTCCCAAAATCAACGGTACAGATCAAACTACATCAATGGCTAAGATTAAAAGCTTTCTAGAAATCAAATCTCTAAGATTACAAAATCATATCTTCTAAAGATTACATTTAATGTCTAGGATTACATATCTTTGAAGATCACATTTTATATTTGTCAAGCTTTGTAGATAGGCTTTCAATCTCTTCGAGCAACGGGCCAGTCGGATTGGGCCAAATGACCCCATTTGAACACGATGGATCACACAAGTGCATCATAGTTGCTGAATCTCATACACAACCCATGACATTCTGCCCCACTTCCTCTAGCGACGCCCTCGTCGCGTCCTCCTCATAGAACTGGTTTATCTTTCTTTAGAACTGTCACAATGCTTCGACAGGTTCCCAACTCACTTCACTGTTAGAAAGTTCCTTCTATTGAACTAACTATTGATACCGCAACCGATGATACTTTTGTCTAATCACACAATCTACCTTGATGCTTTCAACTTTATGATTGTAAGAGGCTTTTACCTTCATTGGTGCTCGTTCAAACTTACCTCGATTTCGATCCTCTTGATCCCCATACAACGGCTTAAACATATTCACATAAAACAGTTGGTGGACTTTGAGCTTTGTTGGCAACTCAAGCTTGTAGGCCACCTTGCCTAATCTCTTCACACTCGAAACGACCCATCATACCTTCGCACAAGCCTCTTATGGATACCAATATGTCGTAAAATCAAGTGTAATTTAGCAAAGACTAAGTCAACCACCTAAAATTACACATCTTTTCGATTCTAATTGGCCCACTTCTTGTTGCACTTACTTGCCTCGTGTGAACAAGCTCTAGCCAAGTCATTCTTCTCTTGGTAATCCTTCGCAAATTGATAAGCTATTGGATTTGGTCCTATATAATGGGTCACAACAGTGCTGGTGTGAGTGGCTGTTAGCCCGTCCCTATCTTGAAAGGACTTTGATTGGTGGCCTTACTTCGCTACAAGTTATATGAAAATTGGGCCATATCTAACAACTTTGGCCAATCCCTTTATGTGGCACTCACATAGTGACGAAGATATGTCTCTAATAACGTATTCACTTGTTCAATTTGCCTATTGGTTTGCGAACACATGCTAGTGGAAATGTTCAAAGTCAGAGCCCATTAACTTGAACAGCTTCGCCCAGAACCAGCTTGTGAATCGCCCATCTCGATCACTAATGATAGACAGTGGCACTCCTCAATATTTCACCATATGTCTAAGGAACAAATGAGCTGTCTCCTCAGAAGGGTACTCTTTCGTAGCTGGAATAAACGTTGTTATAGGTCAATTTTGGCCTGTTTAATTAACCTCTAACCCATACACATTACATTAACCACAAAACCCATACCCATTTACATTAACCCACTTAAAACCCAAATGACCCAACCCCCAATCCTAGCCCAATTGCCTAAACCCGGGGCCTGTTTACAAACAAACCCAAAACCCCAACTACACCCTAACTCTAATCGAACCCTAGCCCCAAGTTGCTCCCCACTTGCTCTGCTATTCTACCAGCACCGCCCCAGGTCACGTCTCCACCGCCAAAGCTCCCTGCAAACATTTAAAGAGAAAGGGACAGAAAACAATACAGGGAATGATGGCAAAAATAACTTGTAAAAGGCTATAAAGCCGAATCAAAATGGATTGTAAAAGGGTTCGGCATTTTCCAATAAAAACACTAAAAATTTCAAATACGAAGAAAAGTAGCAATATTAACGATATATAGCGAAGGGATACCCCCCAATCGGAAACTAGATCAGAAAAACGAAACAGAAACTTAAGGTGATTTCCTTTTTTATATTTTTCAGATTTTTTTTTACATGCATTTATATTTTAGAATAATAATAATAATATTCAAAAATAAAAAAATAGACTTTTTACCTTTTTCGGCCACCGTGTATGGTGGCTGGCGGCGGTGCCGACGGAGGTCCGGTGACCGGACGGTGGCCGGAGGCTGGTCGGACCGACCACCGAAAATCGCACCCCCAAGCTCCCCCCTCTTTTTTTTCTCTTCACCCGGTTAAAATGAAATTTTTTTCATAATTTTGGCCTATTTATAGCGATGGAAAACGGCACCGTTTTGGTGTTAAAACCCAGGGCATAAAACGACGTCGTTTTGCCCTAGGTCGGATCGATCCGACCCGACCCACCAGAGGATCCGCGTGTTTTAGCTTCCAGGGGCTAATTGCTCGCGCGGTCCTTCCGCTTTTTCTCTATTTTGCAATCAAGTTTCACTGTTTTTTAATTCAGCTCGTTAATTCGCTTTAGTTTTTAATTTAGTCCTCCCTAATGCTGTGCGTTTTGGGAAGAAGGGTTATTTCCCGTTTGTGTCCTTCCACTGTTCATGCTTGTTCAAATCGACCCCCCTTTTTCGTCTTTCTGTATTTTAATTTGGCCCTAAAATTTAAACCCGTTTTTACTTTGACCCCGCACTAAGCGTTGTGTTTTAAGAGGACGAGATATTTTCAATTTTAATCCCTCCCCTGATTTGGCGTGTTCCAACTGGTCCTTCTTTTTATGTGTTTGTTTTCGTAATTGCCCCGAAATCTTTGCTTTATTTTCAATTTAATCCTCTTTAGTATTTTGACATTTTATCATTATCACTATTTTATGTACGTATTATTATTATTATTATTATTATTATTATTATTATTATTGTTGTTGTTGTTATTATTATTACATTTACTATCATTAATATTATTATTTATGCACATTATTATTCTCTTTTTTATCATTTTTACTATTGTATATATATTATTATTATTAACATATTATATTTATTTTACTTGTTATTTTCATTATTATTATCATGTTATTATTATTTACCCATATATATATATATATAAATGTTTTTATGTACTTATTACGTATATATATTTGCAATATTTATTTATTTTTTTAACATATATCATGTATATATATATATATATATATATATATATATAGATTATAATGTTATAGTTACATGTTATTTTATGTTATCTTACGTATGTGTTTTTAATACCATTATGTATATGTTATATTTTCGCATATATTATACGTATTTTTTTTTCATTTTATTAGTTATGTATTTCATATATTACATCATGAATTTTAATACTATTATGTCTAATATATTTTTACGTTTTGACCACCTTTTACTATATACATATATTATTATCGTATTTTACTTAATACTGCTTTCATATTATCTTAGCTATTATACTATGTTACCACCTTAATAATATTATCCCATTATTACATTATTATATTATGTTGCTAACATATTTTCATGTTCATATTATGATTTTTATTAATTTATTATTACTCCTATTATGTTACTAACACGTCATTTTCATTATTATTTTTTGTTAATATTATTACTATTATTATTTTAATACTTTTCGTTACAAATTATGTTATGTTTTTGTCCTACGCCAAAATGATCTTTTTATAAAAGGTAATATTCTGTATTTAGAAATTTAAGAAATCGTGCCCTAACGTATTAGGTTTCGCTTTCTCGTCTAAATCTAAATAACCGAATATCCTTCTTAAAATATAAGTTTAAATAAAAAGCTTATATATTATTACTGTTTTGCATACTATGTTCTCGCCCGTATTTATATTATTTTTCATTATCACATTTTATCCTGTTATGCATGCTCCTATTGTCACTCATCACGTGTTTTATAACAAATTACTTTTGCCCGATACAAAAACGATTCTTTATAAAGGCAATATTCTGTATTTAGACATTCGGGAAATCATGCCCTAACGTATTGGGTTGCGATTTTTCGTCTAAATCTAAATAACCTAATATCCTTTGCAAATACATAATCTTTCAATAAAAGGCTTATTTTCGAGAATTCGATATGTCATGTCCTAACGCATTGAATGTGACATTACGTTATCTTGAGATAAGATTTTCTAAACCGAGGCAATGTTCTGTACTTAGGAATTCAAGAAATTGTGCCCTAACGTATTGGGTTTCGATTTCCTTCGTTTATTCCAAGTATTCGAATATCCTTTCAAAATTTAATACATAAATTTCAAATAAAAAGTTTAGCCTCAAAGGTCGAAATATCGTGTCCTAACGTATTGGATGTGATGTTTTACCTTAAGGCAAATCAGCCTTTTATACACATTTTCAACCTATCCAAATGTTTTTAAAGCAAATGAGGATCGTATTTTAAAATTCTTTCAAGTTTTCGAACCATCAACTTTAAAGACACTAATTAATCAACAAGGTACCAATTTTGGGCGTATCGGGGGTGCTAATCCTTCCTCGTGCGTAACTCACTCTCGAACTCATTCTTTGATTCTCGCAGACCTAAATTGTTGTTTTGATGAATCGAATCGTTTATTAAAAACAACCCTCCTTTTGAGGTGACCAATCACATCCTAACAAAAAAGATTGGTGGCAACTCCGGTTCTTGTATTCATTTCTAAAATCCCAAGTCGATATCTGTTTTCATTTTCTTCAAAAATGGTCTCGACAAATGTCACATACTTCGAAAACCTATCCATCATAACAAGAATACTTGCAAACCCATCAGACTTAGGCAAACCAACAATAAAATCCATGGATACACTCTCCCATGGTCTTTCCGGAATGGGCAAGGGTTGTAGGAGTCCGGCTGGAGCCTTTAACTCAACCTTGTCTTGTTGGCATACTAGACAAGTTTCCACACAGGTCTCTACATCATCACCATGTGAAGCCAATAGTAACAATCCCCTAAAAGGGTTAAAGTGCGGTGCATTCCTGGATCGCCTACCCATTTCGAGTCATGACATTCGTTTATGACTTTCTTGTTCAATTTCCTATAACGAGGCACATAAAGACAGTGCTCATAAGTGTATAGCAACTCCCCATTAACCAAAAATCTCCTCGTTTTCCCCTCATTGTCATGCTCAACCAAGTTTTTGGCTGCGGGATCATGGGACAATCCCTCTTGAATATGCTCCAATAATGGACCATCAAGTTGGCTGACGACCCTAAACTCCATCTTTTGGCTAAGTGCATTAGCTATAGTGTTGGCACTCCTCGGTTTATACTCCATCATAAAATCAAACTCAGCTAGGAAAACCTGCTAGCGAGGTCTTTTGAAAGACAACTTTTTTGGGGTTAAAAAGTAACTATTGGCAACATTATTGGTAAAGACCACGAACCTGGAACCTAGTAAATAATGTATCCATGTGCGCAAGCAATGCACCATAGCGGTCATCTTATTTTCTTGGACTGTGTACCTCCACTCCGTCTCATTAAGCTTTTGAATCTCAAAAGTAATTGAATGCTTATCTTACATCAATACTCCCCAACAGCATAATCTGATGCATCCGTGCTACCTCATAAGGCCTCGAATAAAGCAAGGACGGGCTCCCTCATCATCACTTTCTTTAATTGATTAAAGACCCTCTCACATTGTGGATCCCAATCCATACCTTACCCTTTTCCAACATATTCGTCAAGGGTGCGGTAATTTTGGACTTGTGTCGATAGTAATTCGCAAACCAAAGGAAAGATCTCAACTCTTTCACCTTGGTTAGAAGCTCCTATTAAACAATGGCCCGAATCTTGCTCTTATCCATCGGGATCTTACGACCTCCCACAATATGGCCTAGAAATGGCACATCTCGTTGGGTAAACGAGCACTTCTCCTCTTTGAAAAACAACTCAATTTTCCTCAAAGTTTGGAACACTTCCCTCAAATATTCCATATGCTCCTCGAGTGACTTACTGTATACCACAATATCATCACGATAAAGAACCATGAAATGATCAAGGAAAGGTTGAAGTACCTTATTCATTAGGGTACAGAATACAGCTGGGGTATTCGTGAGTTCGAAGGGTATCACAAGGAACTCATACGAACCATACCGCATCACACAAGCTATCTTTGGCTCGTCCCCCTCGACTATCTGAACTTGATGGTACTCCGATATCAAATCTAACTTGGTAAATCATCTCGCACTACCAAGTTGATCAAACAAATCCGTAATAAGGGGAACAGGGTACCTGTTCTTCACAATGATATTGTTTAGAGCCTAATAATCGATGCACACCCTCAACAACCCATTATGTTTCTTTTGAAACAATACTGGCGCACCATACAGAGATTTAGATGGCCTAATGAATCCCGCATCTAAAAGTTCCTTCAATTGTTTCCGTAGCTCTTCTTATTCCGACAGAGACATACGATATATGGGGCCCTTACTAGAGGCACCATGTTGGACACTAACTCGATCCTGTGGTCCACCTTCCTCGAAGGTGGCAAACTCTTAGGCAATTTGGTGGGCATCACATCCTGAAAAGACTGCAATACTTGGCCTAATTCCTTAGGAATCTCACTAACGAACTTAACGATTTCCTTGATCTTCAAATTGGCTAAATAGGAGACTTCATCTCTACGTACTCCTTTAGCAAATTGGATTACTGACAATATTTTTCCCTCCATGCTTCCCTTCCTTATCATTCTCACCATGCATTGATGGTTCGAATCCGAAATCACCATGTAATTACTAGAAGGAACAATAGATGCATTAACCTGGTTAAGGAAACTTAATCCAACCATAAAATCATAGTCATTAAGTGGTATTACCTTAATGGATGCCTTACCGGTCTAATCACCAAATTGGAGATCTACTCCCTTTGTAACCCCCTTGATTGGAACATTTTTTGAGTTTATCGTTTTGATCCGACCCGACTTGTTTTCGATCTTGAGGCCAAGTTTACGAGCAGCCTCTTTGGACATGAACAAATCAAACGCAACTATGTTGACAAGCGCATTTAATTTTCTGCCAGCTACTATGATGTCTACAAACATTAACCTATAACCCGTCTTGTCTTCAACACCCCCTAGTATTGAACCAAGATTGTTATCCTCTTCATCTAACTCCTCTTTTGCTTTCATAGCAGAGAGTGCGACCTTCTTTGGATAGTCCTTGATCACATGTGGACCATCACAATGGAAGCAACTTATAGGCCCATTCTTCTTTTTGTCCCAAGGCTTCTTACCATTGCCATTCTTAACGAGCTTTCCTTTGTCTCTCTCACCATTGCCCTTTGGTTTGAATTTGGGCTTGGAAGACTCAGGCTTATTTTTCTTCCCACCAAATTCGATAAACGATTTCGCTACAGACATAGCCTTGGTAAGCTCTTGGAGTCTTCGGCGTTGCAACTCTTGCTTTAGCCATGGTTTCAACCCATCTATGAGGGAAAAGAACGTCTCTTTCTCACTCATATCTGAGATTTGATGCATGAGTTCGCTAAACTCCTGCACATACTCCTTCAAAGTGCATTGTTGCGTAAGCCGGTGCAACTTTGCTCGAACCTCATCCTTGGCATACTCAAGATAAAACTGTGCTTTGAACTCACTTTGAAACTCCTCTCAAGTCTCAATTTTGATCTTATCACATCTCACATTAGTAGACCTACAACACCTCTACAACAAAGTAACTTCAGTAAGATACATAGCAGTAGTAATTCCCTTAGTGGTAACATTCATAATGCCTTTTGCTCGAAAGTATTGCTTGATTCCCTATAGAAAATTGTCCATATCTCTTGCGGACCTTGTTCTATTAAACTCTTTGGGCTTGGGAACATCTGTACTGGGCTTGGGTGTAATAGCAGCTAACCCTCTATTACTCAAAGCAACCTTGTAGATTGTGAATTCACCCTTAAGCTCCACAATTTCATTTTTCAAGATCGCTATCATAGCCTCGATGGCATCATCCCTATTGTTTAGTTTTTCAACAGAGTCCAACACATAATCCCTGAGTTGCTCCTTCATAGACTGTAACCCATCAATGACCTTATCATCAACATCGTCGATCCTCTTCTTGACATCTCCTACGGGTTCCTCGAGAGTGACAACTCATCTTCTAAAGCCAATAGTATGTCACTTGAATGACTAGCTTTCTTAGCCCTCTCACGGGTCTCCATTGGCTTACCATGCTCAGAAATTTCTTTCTACATCTTTCAACGGTGCCTTCAAACACTAGCTCAGATACCAACTGTCATGGACTTAGGTTTTTCCCATGTGATCCGTGCGGCCTTAGGTAGTTTCTTCACTTCAAAAATGCCTAAGTTAGCTTAACTTACAATAATTGAGGATTCAACAGAATTTCTTTAAGGTACCCACAAAGAATAGTAGAATAACGAAATAAGAACGAACTCGAAAGATGGACAAAAGCCATAGAAAAGCAAGAACACTTGAGAAAAATGTTTGAGTGAATTCTCTCAAGATTCTATTAATAACTAAATGAATTACAATGAGTGAATGCTCTCAAAATTCTATTAATAACTGACTAAATTATAATGAGGGTAGATGTCTCTATTTATAGTTAAGCCTTTCCAAAATCAATGGTACAGATCAAAGTACATCAATGGCTAAGATTAAAAGCTATCTAGAAATCAAATCTCTAATCATATCTTTTAAAGATTACACTTAATGTCTAGGATTACATATATTTGAAGATCACACTCCATATTTTCCAACCTTCATAGATGGGCTTTTAATCTTTCTGAGCAATAGGCCAATCCGATTGGGTCAAATGACCTCCTTTGAACACGATAGATCATACAAGTGCATTACGGTTGCGGGCTTCCATACGCAACTCATGACACATACACCTATGATTAGTTCTTTTATATTGTCTAAAGATGAGGGAGTTAGTCTGAATGATCCTACTGAATATAGAAGTCTTGCTGGCGCGTTGCAATATGTGGTTCTCACTCGGCCTGGCATTGCTTATGCGGTAATTCAAAATTTTCAATTTATGCATGCACCCACTAGTATTCATTTGATACGTTAAAACAAATCTTTCGATATTTGAGCAGCATTGATGATTATGGGTTAGCTTTTCACTCATCTGACAGACTATCTCTGATTGGTGACTCTGATGCTAACTGGGGCTTGGATTTTTATGATAGACAGTCGACAATTGGCTATTGTGTGTATTTTTGAAATACTCCTGTCTCCTGATGTTCTAAAAAGCAACAAGTTGTGTCTCGCTTCACTTTTGAGGCTAAGTATAGGAGTTTGGATGTTGTAACTTCTGATGTTACTTGGCTAGTTTCTCTGTTGAAAGAATTACGGTTGAGCTCTCTTGATACTCCATTCCGTCCAGTGTGACAACTCTAGTGCTGTTGCGGTAACTGCTAATCCAGTTTTGCATTCTAAGTTCAAACATGTTGAACTTGACTTGTTTTTTGTTCAAGGAAAAGTGGTTGATGGTTCTCTTATTGTCGGTGAAGTTCCAGCCTGCGATTAGGTTGCCGATATTCTCACAAAACGTTTGTCTGTATCCAGATTTGCTCGTTGTCATAGTCTTCTTCAAATCTTGCCGGTCGAAAGTTGGGTAAATGTTAGAGTTCATCATCATTAGTAAAGAATTTGTTAGGTTGTTAGTATTGTTAGTGAGTTGTTCACAAGTTGTTAGTTGCAGTTATCCCTTTGTAAATTGTATACAAATACACTTGATAAACTGTTGAAGCATTGAATCAATGTCATAGTAGTTCATAGGGCTGGTAAATGAGTAGGCTCATTTTGTACTCGAGTTTGCTTGAGTTCAAAACCTTTTGAACTTAGCTATTTTTTGGATTTGAGTTAATATTGAGTTGCACAGGGAGGCTTTGATGAATTTAAACAATTTTAAATTTTATAAGCTATAAATATATTAATTTATAATGTAATAATTCATTTTATTTTTATATGATGCAACATAATTTAAATTTACCCTATAAAAAGCATAAGTTATATATATTTAAAAAAAATTCTTTTATATAAAATAATTATAGGGCTTATTGTAGGCAAACTTATTCTTCTATAATATCATATGGATTAATGAAAATATATATTGTTCTTCATTTTTATATTATGTTGACAATTGAATAAATTTTTTATCTTTCTTATTAAATTTATAAACCTAATACTTATTTTTAGAATAATTATTCCAAAATCTAAATATATTATATTAAGTCAAAACCCAAATAACATACTTATTATTACCCAAACGAAAAATAAACTTATTATAACCTAAATCTCAAGTAAAACAAAAATTTAACTCAATACCTAACTACAATTTGCAAAAGTTAAAGCTCAATTCAAAATCTAATTTAATAAAAATAATATTTTATTAGGATATTAAAATTTTAATAATATTTTATATATTGCTAGTTATAATTATAAACCTATAATTTAATATACCAAATTAGATATAACTATTACTATTATGTCTTTCATTATAATCTATAACATAATAATAGTTATATATATTAATACTTATAAAATATATAATTTCATTATATAATACTATATATAGTAAAGTAGTACATAATATATTAATTATTAATGTTTATTATTATATGGTTCAAAATATGCTCTAAGGTTTAGTTTAGCATTATTTCTCAAAAGTGCTTTTGGGGTTAAAAGTACTTTTGGAGTCAGAAATAATACTAAATAGACAACTTTTGAACTCAAAAGCATTTTTGAACTCAAAAGCAAAAGCAGCTTTTGGCCGAAACACTTTTAGAAGCAAAGGACAATTTTAATCTTTATAATATATTTTATATAATATTGATATTAGGTATGTAATTACTTTCATATTGAAATTAATTTTAAATATGTAATATTATATATTTATATTTATATTAAAATATAGTTTATATATTCAAATTAAATTTTATAAATAATTAATATTAATTGCTTAAAAAATATTTAAATTTTATATTTTATATGTTAAAATATTAACAACAAATTATAATAAATTATTTTTATATTCTCATGATGTTAACTAATTTGAACATTATTAAATGTATATTTGTTACTTTATAACACTATATCTAAAATAGACATTTTATTTCTCAAAAGTAATTTTTGACAACAATACTAAACATGTCACATCCCAAAATCAGGTTAGTGAACCGAGAGAGTGGTCACGCCTTGTTTTTAGTTAAATGTTATTAAATTTTGTCAAGTGTGTTAATCTGGTACAGTAGTTAAGTGTTGTGTTTATGTGTGAGAGGTCATGTATTCAAATCCCTCAAAAAATTTGATGTGGATAATTTATAGGATTTAGTAGGTAGTTATCAGGATTGTTGGGGTATTCTTTTAAAAATATTTTTAGAAATATTCTCCTATATCTTCTCCCATTCTTTGTCGTCCCTCTCCCCCACTATCTCCATCAGTCTGTTTTTTCTTTTTCATTTTTGTTGATGAAAACACCTCTCTGTTGTTTTGTTTCCCTTTTCTAATTTCTCCTTCTCATTCTTTTGCTACTCATTTTATCTCTCTTCTTTGCAAAATAATACTTCTTGTTCTTCAGTCTCGATCTTCCTGTGTACTTGCTTCCATTCAGACGTTTAGTCCTAAACCGTCGCTTCTTCTGTGTTCATTCCTAGTTGTGCGGGTTGTCAATGTGTTCTTGATCGAGGTAAGTATTTTTCGTGTCCTTGTTAGTGGTGTTATTTATTTGCTCTATTCTTTTTCAATGAGGTATGTAAAGTTTTGGTTTGGTTTGTGGGATTTTGGTTTAACTGATATGGTGAATTTGATAGATGAGGATTGTGAGATGCATTAACCCTCTTGTGAATTAAGAGCTTTGGAAACGATTTCATTTTTGGGTAAGTATCCGACTACCTTGTAGAGGTTGATTTTCAGTGTTAGGGCCGAATGCTTATCGCTTGTAGCTAAGTAAATTGGTTGAATTTTGGTGTATTAGGATTTGGAAGTGTATTGTATCATTGTTTTCTGGAAATAGTAAGGTGTGTGACTCTATCTCGTAAAAACAACGAACAACGTAAAGTCGAAAACCTACCATTGACATTACACGACTATGTGCCAAGCTGTATGAGCCACACGGGCTGGGTTAAGTAGGTCGTATGAGCCATACGGGCTGGGTTAAGTAGGCTGTGTGGGCCTATTTTTTGTAAATTTTAGATAGGGTCATGTTTTGAAGTGCATTTCGAGGTCAGTGATTCTGTAGGGTTGATAAGTGATATGTATGATATCTGTTAAAAAAAAAAACTATTATTTTGATATAATTGCATAAATTTTGGAGGTATGTTGCCTTATACATTGTGGTTTTAATATGAAAATTAGTGAGCATCATTGGCATGTTTTTGATTAGTTAAGTATATACGACTATTGATATGTTATGTTTTGTTCAATTTCCATAACATGTGAGATTGTGGCTATTCTGATTAAAATGATTTGTAATTATTGAAATCTGATATATCTGTTCTGCAAAGCATGAAATCGCATGCTTACTAGTTTCTGTAAAAAATACGAATGCATGTTCAACATGCTTGTTGTTTTGATTTTTTATTTGTATGACATGTCACATTGCATGGTGTTGGGATAATATGATAATGAGAAAGTTCTAGTAGTTTAATAATCTGCATTATCTGGTAGTTTAACCACATATCTGTTCTAGCAGCTTGACTGCAATTATAGTGGTTTGACCACACGTATCTATTTTGGCAGCTTGACTGTAATATAGTGGCTTAACCATATGTATCTGATTTGGCAGTTTAACTACAACTTTAGTGGCATTATCAACAAATATCTGTTGGTGTGATTTTGGAAGGACGAGTTTTGGGGAACTCTAATTTGGTAGCGGAGTTGGGTAGGAAGTTTTCTAAAAAACCTGCATTATATTTTCTAAAAATACTACATTATCATAACCATGCATGCACAGTTTTTCCATTTGACTTTGATGGAATTCTCTGCAATGTTGTGATTTGTTTATTATGTTATTTGTGTTTCCTTTTAAGTTAAGTTATACACTGAGCTTTATAACTCACCCTTTTCATTTAACCATTTTAGGTAACCGACAGAATTAGGATTGGACAACATTTGGGAACTCAGATTGGTTTTCTTGATAAGATGGTCTGAATTATTAATAATTAAATTTTCTAAAATTTTGAATTTTTGGTCTAATTTTCGGATTTAATTTTTGGTTTTAGGTTTTGTGGTAGTTTTTATTATAAAATATGTTTAAAATTAAGTATTGAATTTAAGTTATAAAATATGTTCGATTTCTTAAAATTAAGGGTGTGTTTGAAACCATTGAAAATTTTCAACATTTAATTTTCTAATCGTGTTTGATAACCATAATAACTTTTTACTTAATATGAAATTTTCATCAACAAACTATTGAATATGATAAGTAGATACTAGATAGCTACTTAAGACTTAGGATGTCTTTGATAAATTGAAAAATTAAGTGTTGAAAGATTAATTATGCTAAATTATATGAACACTAAATTTATATGATAAAATTGTTTGATATATTGGTCAAAATTAAAAATTGAATATAATTATTATTTTTATAATAATAAATCTTAATTTTTGAAAAATCATTTCATAATTTTAATCATTTTAGTAGAATAAGGAAATAATTTATTTCAAAAATAAGATTTTGAAAAGGTTAAATTTTGTTATTAATCCCTGTACTTTATGAAAGTTGCAGATTTAGTCTTTGCACTTTAATCTAGTCATTTTAAGTCTCTGTACTTTTTCGAATTTTAAAATTTCAATAGTTACAAAATGATAATAGTTAAACTTATAAAATTAAGTTTTGTTGTTTCCAAAATCTAATGCAACAAATATATAATCATATGTGTAATATCATACGAGCTTGTTATTTCCACATATTAATCACTAAATATTTAGTTAATGAATTAATGACTGTCATTTGCATCAAGATTGAAATTTCAAATTTCGAAAAGTATGTGGACTTTGAATGATCCAATTGGAGAATATAAATTAAATCTATTACTATACACATAACACAATACTAGTAATTGAATTTAACTGTTATTGTTTGGGTTAGGACTAAAATTTCAAAATTCGAAAAGTATAATGATTAAAATTGATAAATTTTAAAAAAATATATATAAAGACTAAAATTAATCAAATTAAAGTATAAAGACTAAATCCATAACTTTTGTATAAAATTCTCAATTTAAGAATTTTGTATGCAAATTTGTTTTTATTTATGTAATGTGGCAGGTTACTTTTTTCGAATTCCTGTTATTTCTAAAATTGATAGCTTTAATTGTTACTAAAACAACTAAGACTCAATATATTGATATTATTTTTACGAGTCATAATTATATTTAAGATATTTATATTCATCTCAAAATTTGTATAAATAATTACAACAATTCAAATTTTAAATTCATTTACTTAGAAAGTAGATTATCCCATCTAATATTTAGTAATCCAATATTATATTCTGTGACTCTCACTTGTAAATTTTTGACTTGAAAAAGATTTAAGTATTTAGTAGAATAAATACCTTCAAAAGTTTTTTTTTTGGTTTGAAATTACATTATTTTAGAATGTCGAATTTTATTATCAGTGGTAAATAGTATTTATAAAATCCATTATTTAATTGTTTGATAATAATGAAATAATATTACTATAAACTCAAAATTCATAAGTATAGAAATCTTTCTCACTAATTTTTAATATTTTTCTCGAAAATCTTGCATTTTCTTATTACGATTTGATGGAATATGGAGTTGGGAGGTAAATATTTTAAAATCTACGCGAATTAAACCATATTTTAATGTTATCATCTAATCCATAAGCATGATTCAATGGTCCAATCCATACTGTGTCAATATGCTTTAATGGCCTATATTCCATCCTTCTTCTTTTTAACCATGAATGATTACTTGTCTTTCACATGTTTCAGATGATTTTCTCTTTTCATGTTTTGCTTTTGTTGAAGCTTAAATGTGAAAGCCACCTAATGCTTTGAAGACGAGAAGAGACAGAAATTGTCTAGATGAATTTTTCTCAGTAACCAGCAGGACAAATACTGTGTTTTCATGCTAAGGAATCATATACTATTTCCTACTTATTTTTTTCAATTAGTAATAAAGGTTTTTTGTCTCAATTTGATACTTTAGTTTGACTTCAGTGCTCATTTTAGTACTTAATTTTTATGCTTTAAGTTTTTTTTGTCTTTTCTGTCCAAGTTTGATATATATGTTTAATTTGGTATTTGAGTTTTTTTTATCTAAATTATTTATTTTTTATTAGAGCATACGTGTTAAACATGTATTAAATCACATGATATTATTTTGTCTGAGTACCAAATTGAACATTAAAACTACCAAATTGAGACAAAATACTTAAATATCAAATTGAATGTTAAAACTAAACTTAGATACCAAATAATATATTATCCCTCACGCTAATTACAAATTGTATACGTAATAAGGGCACAGTATTTTTTGTAATGAAACTCCTGTAGCGACGGCTACTAACTAACTTCCACATAATGTTGAAAGGCATGCCGTTTAATTAGAAAGAGAATCCAAGGCAAAATTAAGAGGATGTGATTTTCTTTATTCTACATAATTGTACTATTCACCATTATTTGGGAATAAATAATTAATGGATGAAATTAAATAAATAAATAAGTTGAAGAGGTACATAAGCTCCCATGCTGTACCTGGACCCTCGAAAGAATTCGATTCAACAAGACAACCACCACTCCATCTGTTGTCTTCGTCATATTTTGTAAATAAAAAATCTTTAAATTATATAGATGTCTTACCTAATCACAAATTGGCAGTAATGACGGTAGGTAAAACATTGTATTTTCAAAAAAGAAAAAAAGTATACGAACACGCCATTTTGGTGGTTCTCTCGTCAACTCCTTCTCTGATCCCTCGCTTGCGGTTTTGGTTTTCCGTGAGCGGCCGGCCGCTATTGATCGGTGTCGCTCATATCTCCAACCGCATCTGTTGGTTTTTTTTCCTTTTTGTCTTTATTTTAGTAAAATAATCCAAACAGTAATATTTTTTTTTGTGTTGACTCTCTTTTGTCGAATGAAAATGGTTCAGATGGACTCAAAAACACATATTACTATTTTAAAAAATAAAATATTTATATTTGTATATTTTTATAATTAAATTTAAATAAAAATATTCTTATTTAAATTTGAGTCATGCTTCGTGGACAAAAACTTTTTGTGACCGGGTAAAGTCGACCAAACCAGGCAAACCACCCAACCGTGGACAACATTAATCATAATTAATGACATGTGATGAACATTGTTGATACTCAATTAGGAAGAAAATGGTTAATGGTGGTTCAAGGTAGTACCAAGAATGAAGAACAAGAGTCAAGAAAAATAGGCTGAAGAGCCACGAAGGAAGATTGAATGTTATCTTTGTATTTTGGCAAAGTCTAGGCGTGAAAACCGGTGTTTTAAAAGAACATGGTCAATGAGAAGGGCCTTTAAGCTTCTGGAAGTTGGGTCTTTTTAATATGAACGTCTTGTAGGGGAAACAAATCAACTGAGTTAAGGTAGACCTCTAACACATGCATTTAAAAGAGATTAAATGACATGTTATTTTGCTGTAAAATCCTATACTTGACTCAGTCTACGGATTTGGATGCAGAATATCACATTTATTCTCGAAGCTATTTAGATAATAATTAAATATGACACTGAAACTAAAAACAAGCATGCGTGAAATCTTATCAATAAGTAATTAGAATGTTATAAGTATGCAATAGATGTTAATGGGGGCCCACATAGAAAAGCTTGGGGTCAAGGTTGGTAAAAATGGGACAAGGTTCCTGGGCCAAAATGTCAAAATACAAGGTAATGTCTCTGGAGAAAGAAGTGATGTCTTAAGATACCTTCCTTACATTTAAATTTTACTTTAGAATTTGATGTCTCAAGACAAAGCCTCATGTGTCAAGACCTTGCACTAAAAATCACGAATTTAGTTTTGATGTTTTATGTCTCGAGACAATGTCACAATATCTCGAGACCTATCACTTTATGTTTTGAGATAAACTTGGTTTGTCTAAAGACCTCTACCCAAAAATACATGAAACACATGAATTTATTCATATGATCTTGAGACATGTACTTAGTGTCTCGAGACTATATTATAATAAGTAGAGAAATACAAATTCAAAGCATGCAATTGATAATTTATATGCTCTTAAACATGCCTAACATATAACCTATTTATACGCTCTTAAGCATACACTACATATTCTCAATGTTTTGTTCCCTCGACTCTGAAAAAAGTCCGAAAATGTTTAATAATTAATGAACAGATGAAATTCATGATACCATGTGAAATGTTAAATTTTACATTCAAAACCCAATCAAATTATCATCAAAATAAAAGCGAAACATATCTACTATTTAATTGAAAATCTCATAACGATTCCATTCTAGTTCAAAATTGGAATAATATATTCCCATTTAATTTCAAATTAGATTTGGATAAAAAAAAAAACCCATTGTATGGATTCAATCAGTTTTCTGTAATTTCATAACGTTTTAAAAAATATACATATAATATCATGTTTTAAAAAAGAAAATGAAAAAACATAATCAGTCTCAACAAGAATACAGAAAATCCAGATATCACGTGACCTTGTAATCAACAATTCAATATTTAACCTAATAAAGATAATCACTCTGACCTACTCTCCCAAATCATCCACATTTTCAATTCATTATTAAGTGACCTTCCTTTTAAATGCAGACTTGCTTCTCCCTTGGAATTCATCTACTGACTCAACTCTTCCTTTCTTTCTAGCCTTTCTTCAACTTCATATTTGCATTTGAAGCTCTTCCTTTCTCCACTGCTACTTGTTATGCACTGGGCTTTCTTCATAATTCGTTAGTCCTAAAAAGAAAACCTACAATGACGACGATTTCTTCCAGTACATTCCTGGGTGTTGCGGTTATCTTTGGTCTTGTTTTTGCTAGTATGTCACCCTATGTTGAGGCACAGTCTGCGTCTCCAGCTCCTTCTCCCACTAGTGATGGTAATTTCCTTCATTATTAGATCTGTTTTCTTTGCTTCCTTTCTGTTTTATGCCCAAGAGAAGGTTCTCATTTTTAGATCTGTGGTAGTAATATTGGAAAATGCTTGAATTTGAGCAGGAACTTCAATCGACCAAGGGATTGCTTACGTGCTGATGGTGGTGGCACTTGTGCTCACATATCTCATCCACCCTTTAGACTCATCTTCCTACACCTTCTTCTAAATCATTGTTTACAACAAGTGAATGATTTATTTAGGTCAGCCTCTTGTAAACCAAATTGCTTTGTTGTTAATATCTATTAAAATCGCTTTCTTTTTCTGGGTGATGGGTTTATTAATAATGTTTCCTGTTATTTATTATGATTATAATTTTGCTTCTTCTTCTACTTGATTACTTTATTTCCTCTTTTTCTCTTGGAAATGAAGAGTAAATCGCAACACTGAGTCGGGACTTCCCAAAAATCATGTTGGGTGAACAGTCCCTTTGTCATTCCATCCTTGTTTCAAATTGACTGAATTCCCTCTTTGTCTCGACCTCATAAAGCAAAAGATTGACCTGCAACGAACACAAATATAGTAGGATGGCTAAAGCTATGTTGTTTTAGGTAGGACCTAGGAAACATTCTTTGTACTAAATTTAGTCATTCACACTAGAAGCTTTGCTATTAGAGGTGAGATCAGGTCCATTACTTTTCAATACATTAGTCATCATCACCATTTATACGTTTAGAATTCATCCATGGATCATGTAAGTCATACTTATGAATATAGTGATTAAACTTGTATTGATTAGTAGTGGAGGGAGCTTTAAGCATTTTACAGCGACTAGATTAAAGCAGGAATGTACCCTTCAAGGAAAAGAATTTCCTGCAAAGTGGCAGGACCTTTCAGGAAAGAAAAATTTAGTGCCAAGATGCAGTCATCCAAAGCATAAATATATTGTTTGACCACTTACCCTCTTCCAGTCTCGTATTTATGTAGCAACTACTTACTGCTCTGCAGATAATCCTCGCCAACTAGTTAGGTCACATCGTATGTTTATGTGTATGATATTCATGGAAGCTTCGCTAGAGAGTGGAGGCTTCTTTCTGCTGGTGCCGGCTCTTAACAACTTCTAGGCGACAGGTAATGGCTGCCACAAAAACATAACTGAAACCAGCATCAAACGTATCTGTAAACAAACCATTATACCTCTTGAGATTAGATTAAGGAACTGAAGTCTCACTGTCCAAATTGTTGCTCAAAAGATTGCACAAGGAACATCCCAAGCAAGGCCATTTCATAAGATAAAGAATATGTCAGCAACAATAAGCGTCTCACTATGCTTAATAATTCTTGGTTATACAAGCGGCAGTATAGAGTTTCTGCCTGCAAGAGTATACTTGGCAGTTCAGCAGAATAACAAGTTGCAGAAACTTAAAAACATGCAATTTGCCTGCAACTAATGAGGTCAAGGTTGGAGCATTATTAGTTGTGAATTCTTCCATTGAAAAAGCTAAAAAGAAGAAAAAAAATGCATAACAAGGCATGTGTGGATGCCAACCTGATTCACAACGAAAAGAACAAATATTTAACACAGGGAATAATCTGATGACGAAAGGAAACCAATAAAATCGATGTGGACCCTGTTAGTTAAAAAGCATGTTTGGTATGGAACGGAAGTTAAACTACTCAAGTCCGAACTTTAAATACAGCTAAAAATGGTTTCCAATACCAAGCTCATTATGTTTTTTAACATGTACATGGTCCTTGAATGGACTATATATCATTATAAAAAAAATTAATGAAGAAATTGAGCTGTATTTCATCTTATATTAATGATGAATGATGTAACAATCATCCCCTGCCACAAAACACATCCAAAGGCATCTTTGAGATAGTCAACAAACTATCTAAGTTTTCTGCTTCTTTTTCTTTTGAATACGTAGCTGAAACAATGGTTTTCCTTTGTGAATTACTATAAGGTTGTTGCTTGGAGTGATAAAACTTGACGGTAGACGAAAGGCTGGCTGATATCAGAATTAAATTTACTGCAATTCCAACAGCATTCTGCCACTTCCAGGGTCTGAATAAAACTCTAATGCAGCAAATGAGGAAACCAGATATCCTTCTCCTCGAGCTTTCACCTTCATTTTTCTTAACACTTTCTTCCACATCCCTGTCAATTGAGGTTCCATTCTCATGATCATTGCCAAAGCAAGCACTTAACTCTTTCACCACATCCAGGGGTCTTCCTTCATATTGTGTTACTTGTTTTATGAGACATGATCTGGTTTGCTCCAATCGACTAAGGGCCAATTGCCTATCTTTCAGCTGCCAAGACCGCAATTTCTGCATGTAGATATATATCAACATAAATTTCCCAGGGAGGCCTAATGCTAAGATAATAAAAAACTGCAAATGCGAATCAAATTAAGGCAAAAACCTCTAAAAGTCGGGTGGAATATTCTAATTATACTGGATAGGTTTCGACACTAATTAAGATTATCAATCAAAAGGTAACAGAATTCATAATTCCATTAAAAACAGAGTCCAAAAAGAAGAGCTTTTGAAATAGGTAATCTGAATTGTTTATTAATCTTTTTTATCAAAGGAATCAAATATTGAGAACCAATATCTGATCTGAATATATTAGATCTCATGAAACAATGTTGAGATTAAGACGAGCAATCTTAGTATTCGGATCTAAAGGAGTTGAACAGAGAGTGTTGGGAAATAAAAGAGAAGACAGAAAGTAAATTACCTGCAAATGCAAAAGCTTGTTCTCAACTTGGTTGAGTGAATCTCTGATGGCAATCAACTTCTTCCTTTCCAGAAATGGGGTCTGCCCAATATCACAATAGCGACCATGGTCTGAACAATACCTGCAGAAGCTGATACTGTCGTCGATTTCATGGTTCAACCTGTCGTGCAAAGCCCATGCCCTCTCAATGAGACTCAGCAGTTTTTTGTTATTCAACTCCATTGGTTGGAAAACATAGCCCACCACCATTCAAGACCCTCCTGTGTTATAACTTTTTAAACTCCATCATTTGCACTTTATTCTCTTGTTTTTGCTTCTTTCTACAAATTACCCTTGGCTGTGGAAGAAGAAAGTTTGAGGAACTATTTAGAATGGTATAGAATGGAAGGTAGGCCTCTCCTTTTTTAATGGTGTTTGGACGACATCATTTTAGTTTCTTTCACTTTTTTTGTTTTTTTTGGGGGGGGGGTGTGTGTGTGTGGGTATGTTTGCTTTAAAGGAAAGTTTTGGTTGGAATTGAAACTGAGACGCCTAGCTGTTGAGTACCCCACAGTCTCATATTGCATGCCATACATACATTGCCATGTGCAATCCATTATCCCATCCAAGGCTGAAGCAAGAAAAAGAAAGAAGAAATTGAAAGTATTAGTGAAGCAACAGCATGCCATCGTCCCTCATCATACAAAATGTTTAAAACCATGGTTATGATATTATCAGAAACTCAAAAGCCCAAAGCTCCCATGTGATGTGAATGGTTATAATGTCGTAAAAGTCAATAACAAAATCAGGTTCTTTTTCAGTTACCAAATAATGATGATGGGCCAGGATTAGTTGGGCTACAAATCCTTAAACGTGGTTAGCAGAAACCCAGCTCACCTTCTTTAGTTTATTTGATTGCCTTTTAGCTGTCTATGAGCTCTCTAAATCAATGGCATTTTTAATTTGGTGATGATTTAATGGTTTGGCTCTTTGCAGAAGCAAAAAGACATGAAAATTGCAATGACTAAGGAGCCTGCCAGCCGCCTTACTTAATATGAGAATCTGCTCAATGACACATCCAAATCCAACTAATCATATTAACCCATTTCTTACCCTACCCCCATCATCCTTTTTTAAGTATTATCATTTAGACTTTGACCAAACTTAGTAATTTCATTTCTCGGTCTCCAAAATAACAGACCAAAGCTTTACTCAACTATAATTACTCAGGAATAATAACATATGAAATATGTATTATATTAATAAAAAATTAAAACACTTCAAATAATATAATTTATTTTAAATACATAATTTTATTTTTCATAATTTTCCTAATTAAATTTACAATCGATTGACTCATAATACGAACTTAATTAAATACTTAAATAATAATAATAATATAGATACCTATCAATAATAAATCATTTTTAATTTTTAAATGTTTCAATAAATTTCATCCCTAAGCAATTTTTTATTTTACTTTTATTATATATTACAAATTATATATATATGGATATACATGAAAATTAAATTAAATTATTATTATCATTTGACAATATTATTAGATTGTCTTCCAAATATATCTGTTCATAGGCCGGGCCACCTGACCCAGCCCGAAGGCCCGTTCGAAAAGTGAGAGGGTTTGGTTAAAATATGGGCCCAAAAATGGGCTAGGACAAAAAAATAAGTCCCATTTAGAAAATGATCCGAGTCTCGGGTAAGCCTTCTTTTGCCCGAGCTGGCCTGAATATTGCAAAAAAAATTGCTATTTTTTTCTGTTTACTTGTTTTTTTTTTTTTATTTTCTTGTTTTTTTTCACTATTTTGCTACCATTTCACAATTATGTTACTACTATTTTGTTGTTATTATTTGGATATTGTATAACTCTTTGTTTATTGTTAATTTTGTTACTATTTTAGAGGTGTTTGCTTGTTAAGTTGCACCTATATTAGTGTTATTTAAGTATACATATTTTTTAAATTTATTTTCAATTTATTCAGAAACATTTATTTTAATGTTTTTGGTATTTTTTAAGTATTATATATTTAAAAATTATATAAATAATTACTATTGTCGAGCCAGGCCGGGTTCGAGCTTTAGTATTTTTATCTGGACTGGGTTTGGGTAAAATTTTAGGCCTATTTTTCGAGTTGGGCCCAAGCCTAGCAAACTGACCTAAAATTTTGGTTGGATCTGGCCAGGTCCATAGGCACATCTACTTTTAAATTATTAGAAATTAAATTATTTAAATAATTTTAGCTGTACTAAATAAAATTTATTAAATATTTTAATGCTTATATATATATATATATATATATATATATGTTAAATAATTATAGTTTTTAATATAAAAATTTCAAATTTCAAATTAAGTAATCATTTTATGTACTTTTTTCAAAATAAAAAAAAAATTGGCATATTTTTCCAAACATGTAGCATAAAAGTTAAGAAATTAGAAATCTATTGTTTCTAAGTATTCATTTTAGTGACCATAAGTTATTGTAAGAAATATATTTTGTAGTTTTTCTAAACGCTTAATATATTTTGGCATAGATTTATATAAATTTTAATTGATTAATCATTTGTATCATATAAATTTTTATGTCACATATATATTATTTTTCATCATATTATGTTTTAGTTAATAACTTGAGTTATATAAATTTTGAGGCATTAATGTATTCATCCATATTTTTTTGTTATTTTTGTTGTATAATAGCTATTTATTATAATAGCTATCAATAATATTTTTTTCAACTCGAATATTAGGTTTCATGTTGTATTTTAATTAATAATTTAAATTATATAGATTTTGAGACATTAATTTATTCATTTTGATTTTTTTTATTTTTTATCATATATTAGTAGGGATAAATCTCAAAATTACAAGCGAAATTTGATTCAATTTGCAATACAATAAAATCAACCTTAATTTGGTACAATTATACACATCAAATTGATTTTTATTCAATCATATACATGAACTTTTTATTTTTATTCAATTATACACATTTTAAAAAATTAATACATCTATTTATTTTTCTATTAGATAACTATAATTGTTCATATATGGAATATGCAAACATAAAATAATACTATGTTGATAAAGGTGTTAGTGATTTGTGAAAATTAAAGCCTTTATTCATGTTTTGGCCCTTGAATTATATCTCTTTTCTCACTTTGGTACCTAATTTTTTTTTGGCCCACTTTAATACTTCAAGTTTAATTTCATCCACCGGTTTAGCCTTTAAAAACCAAAAGGACATGTGGGCCTACTACAATGCGCCGCGTGACAATTTTTTGCCTATGTCAACATGATAATGCATGATAACATGTTAAATTTGCATGATTTTTTGTGTTTAAATCGGTTAATTCTTGAATTTATCCCTGCTAAATTAGTGATTTTATGTTTTAATCCTGTCAGGAATGCAATTGGGATACTATGAGTCAAAACGAGCAGAAAAAGACTAATTTGCAACACAGTCAATAAAGTGGGGCCGAATCAAAAACTTAAAAATAGTCAACTACTTATCAGATTTCTTTTAACCTTGTAAAAGCTAAAATTAGAAGAAACTGATTTTATTTTTATTTAATTCTAATTTTGTGTAATAGGTAGTTAGGCCAAATTTTGTAAATCATTTATATATAAATAGGGCATTTGTGGTAGCTTGAAAACAAACTGGAAATTGATTGGATTTAATGCAATTATCCATTTTATTACTTTTGTTCAAAACGCTTGTACTTATTCTTGTCATTCTGCCATTTTCGTTTTAGTAGCTTTCCATTTCTTTATTGGCTCAATTATTTTCCAAGCCCCTTTTCTTTTCCAAGAATCTCCATTGCCATTTAATCCTTTAACATAAACCAACAAAAGAATGATTAAATTCATGCTTTACTAAATTCTAACTTAGCTTTAGGCCGGTATTTTTTCTGGTTAAGAATCGTGAGATATGTATCTGTACTAAAAATCCTTCCAATTGGTATTCACTATTTTTCCTAAATATCGAAATTGACAAATTCATCCCTTAAAGTTAACTCAATTTCAAATCAAAAAGTGTGTTGGGCTGGAGTCGTGTTTGCAGAAAGTTGGAGAAACAAGTCAGTCGTGCTACATTCGGACCTCCGAGAACAAATCAAGGGAGATAGTGATCGGGTTTAAACGTCCCGCACGGTTAAGGCCATTAATCCAAGTTGGGTTCTTCAAAGCGCAAGGCTGCCGGAATCTTGAATCGGGTACGTTTCTATCTCTATTAGGTAATCGGTAAGGGTTGGTTTGCATGTTGTACCCGGACCAACTACTAGATGAAGAATTGGCGGTTAGAACATTCTTAGCTGCTATAACCAGCTTATTGTTTGGGGGAGAAGACTAATTTTTGAAGATGGATTCAGAGATCAGAATTCACCAAGTCTAGGGCTAAGGCTTAATTTTTTTGTTATCAAAATTCAAATTTCATTTCTAACTTAATTTTTTTCTGATTTACTTAATTATTTATTTTGTCTCCATTATCCCATTTCTAGAAATTCCAACTCCCCTAATTTATTTAATTTATTTTTCAGTAGGTCCGTTTGGAGTCGTGGGCACGAATTTTGCACGATTGTCGAATTGACTGAAATTTTGTTCATAAGAAAAATACAAAAGTTGATTATAATATCCAATCCGGACTTGACCCTACTACTCTTTACTACTGTTTAGAGTTCTTTTCCTGTAAGAATTATTTTTATTTGGTGGTTTTGACGCCCACCAATGCATGCACATGCTTTAAATTTATCTTCCTTGAAGAAGACCAAAGCGAAACCAAAAAAGGAAAGTTTTAAAGAAATTTTTTGAAAATGAAAATCTTTGAATTTAATGAAAATCAAGCATTTGACATGCTCAACTCTGTATAATGAGCTCGAGTAACTAACTCTTCAAGCATTTTTGGCTTGATGCTTTGAAGAATGTAGTGTAATCCTCAATTCATTCTTTAGATGCACATATCAAGGGTTGAAGATTTTGACAACCTTTCTTTGCAATTCAAATTCAGATTCCTCTAGTGATGGATGTAGTCAATGACAGGTTAATCTTTCTACTATTGTGCTCCAATAAGCTTGATCATGCTAACAATGCAACCAATGTTGTAGAATTTGTTGAGAAATTCACATTCGAGTTATTCTCAACTATCAGTAGTTCTTGGCTCAAGGTCAATGTACCAACCAAAGGCATTTCCTTTTAACAATTAGATAATTAGCTTCACCATGAAACCTCAATCAATTCTAGCATTATTGCATGTCTCTACGAAATTAGCAACAGTCGGTATGGATTCCCTTTGCCATCAAAATTATTGGAATATTGGAGATTGATAGATTGTTGACATTCTGAGACGATCAATCCTGTAGGAGTATAGCTTAGCATTAGTATATAAAGGTTGAGTTACACAATCAACTTGATCTTTGACAACTTTTTAATGAGCTTATAGAGCTTATGGGTAATTACAACTTCATTGATCATTGGTTAAGGATCATCGGCAACGTGTACATTAGATTGTTCACCAAGCTCCTATTACAAATTCTCATGTTGAAAATTTTCATTAATTTACCTCTTCCTAGTAAGATCAATAATTTTTTTCGTCATGAAGCCCATCTAATTATCCCTTTCTTTGAGGCTTGCATTAAGACTCTGTAACACCCCATACTTGACCCGATTGTCGAGTCCGAGCTACAGGATGTCACATTCGTTACCCAAACAACAACGATCGAATTACAATTCAAAATAATAGTTAATACATATTATTAAGCTCAAAACATCATTACTATATGTTATACAATCATATATGAGCTTTATATGGCTTACAAAAGCTTTTAAAATAACTTGAGGTTGAATAAGGACCAAATTGTAAAATTTTTAAAATTTTGGGTTGATGTCGTGACTTCAAGGGTTTAGTTCGCGGTTCAACTCACTGAATTATCCTCTTCATGATGTTAAGGGCCCAATGTCGTGATGTGACCGTATGTTTTCAAAATGTCCAAATGGTACCAATTTCACAATAGCCTAGAAAATTGACCAATTTCGCATTCAACCTGTTTAAACATATAAACATACTTCCAATATCTCATATACTACCATAAATGTTTCATCACTATCTAATTCATCAATTTAACCATTCAACGTTGAAAATCGACCATAATTACCAAGATAATTTCAACCTTTGAGCCATTTAAACTATAGGCCATATTTGCATTTGACATTTAACATATCATAGAACCATAAATTCAATTGACATTTACCTTGTCAATTATCCAAAAAACCATATACATTACAAAATAGATTCAAAACCTAGGTACATGTCATATATCAAAATGAAATAGGACTATACAAGCATTACTAAGTCGAGGGTTGATGGTTGGATGCTAAATCACGTTTCGAGATTTCGAGATCTATTAAAACCTATGCACGAGAATAAACAGTGTTACTTTCATGCTTCAAGTTAATATACCAATATCATTTTTCATAAGAACACAACCAATTCAAGTTCTATATACCACCATTTTATATATCTTTCATGCCAAGTAATTCAACCAACATGTCAATTAAGCTTATAACAGTTATATATACCAACTCAGTTGACATATGTCATTAAACATACCATATCAACTCTTTAATCATAAGGTACTTGTACTTACATTTCATAACATATCTGTAACACCCTCTAGCCAACCTGATAGTCAGACTCGAGCTACAAGATGCCATATTCGTTACCGTAGCAATTAAAGTCAAATATGCAATAAATAATCATTCACACATGCAATTAGGTGACAACTACATTCAAATCATGTTAAACAATCAATTCCAAGTCTTGATCGAGCTTATGAAAGCTCTTCTGTCAACTTGAACATGAAATAAGACCAAATTGAAAAGTTTTAAAAGTTCAACGTCGATGTCATGATGTCATCTTTTCCTTGTCATGACATCGCCAAAATAATATGTCATGTCACAACGTCAAGCCAGTTGATATTGCGACAAGATGGATGATCATCGAGACGTAGACCCTATTTTTGGTAGAAATAAACTATTTTGGCACCTATTTCAAATTTCTAATAACAACCATTCAATATATTAACAAATCACCACATGAACTTGATTGAAAACTTGCAAAATGATCATCCTAACAAGTTCAAACATTCAAATTCAGCATCTAAACAAATCAATCAACACTTATTCATTAATTAAATCTAAGCATTTCAAATTCCATTACAACCTAGTAACTAAGTTAAGAAATTTTCAAACTTTACCTATGCCTAATCACATTGGAACTTACCTCTCCACCTCATTTACCTAACTTGTGAACATTATGCACATATATGTCATATAAGCTTTAAGTTCAACCATCAGACATAAGAACTAGGCCATATTTTGCAAGCATGATTCAAGTTATAATTGTTCAAATGCATTTCCATTTCATTCACCAATCAAACAAGCTACCATACCTACCTCTTTTCATATAATTCCATATACCACACACTTAGTTATAGATTTTTACATCATTAAGCATGAAATATGTAACACCCCTAACCCGTATCCATTGTCGGAACAGGGTTACAAAGCATTACCAGAGTTTACAAATCAAATAAACAAAAATTTTAAACATTTTATATCATAGAATATTCATTGTCAGAAACTAACCAAAATCAAACATATTGTCCCTTATACGAGCCCTTAAGGCCTAAAATATGTGTTAGAAACAAGTCGGGACTAAATCGAATACTCAAAGAATTTTTCAGAAAACATTGAAATTTTCAAAGCTATAGGGGTCACATAGCCTTGTGCCTAAGTCATGTGACGCACACGGCCATGTGGCCAAGAGACATGCCCATGTCTTAGGCCGTGTGGACATTCGAAATAGGCACACATAACCGTGTCCTAGCCTGTGTCTATGCCCGTATAACTCTCTGACTTGGGTCACATGACCAAGCCATACGCCAGTGTGCTAGGCCATGTGAGCATACTGACTTGCGTTCTAAAAAGATATAGGGGATACACGGTTGTGTCACCTGGACGTGTGTCACACACGGCTAAAACACACACTCGTGTCTCTACCCATGTGGAAGAAAATAGGTCATTTTCCAAGCATATTTCTCACTCAATTTGACACCAACCTAAACTCAACATTTTGCAGATCAACAAACCATAACAAGGCATTCAAAACAAGCCAAAATCAAGTCTTAAACATGTAATATCACCACATACAATCAATATGCCCTTAGGCACCTCAAATGACAACTTAAAAACATGTCAATCAAGTATCTAAACTTACCTAAATGACCAAATACATATATGCATAATTCCAAATGGTACCAAATATACCATTCTAACAAACATCAATATACCTATAAGTTTTCCATAACAAAGCACTAAATCACATCAAGGTATAGCACATACCATAAAGCACATATACCATACATATATTCAACTATCATTTCATCTTCTATCATTCAAACAAACAAGCCAAACATTAACCATAATAAGGTTACTCACATAAATGTCAAACTTTGCCATTATATCACCAAGATAACAAAACTCAATAGCCAAATGGCCATTTCAACATTCAAACACATAGACCAACATTAACCAGAATACCTATACATGCCATTATAACTAAAATCAAAACATTCGAAAGTACCAATAGAACTGATAGATAATGTGATATAGCTCTGACAAGCTTCCAACTCGATCGAGCTTCCGATAATCTGAAAAGTAAAGATGAACAACTACGTAAGCAATGAATGCTTAGTAAGCTTGTATAAACTTTAATCATATCAATCCATTTCCAATATGAAATTTATACATATCAAGAACAAACATATACCGATACCATATGGTTCATGAAACCACATTCAACAACTCACAAAATGAGTAAATCAATAGCATCACTTATACATATTATCCCTAGTATAGTAGGATTTTAAACAACTTTAAACTCTTCCAAATTTCTTTATTTTCATTTGCATTTCTTTACTTTCCACACCCGTTCCATATGCATAACACACAAGTCATAAGCATATCATACAACCATAGCCACAAGCTAGTACATTTAAACATAGCCCTTTTCGAATTAATCACATGATAAGCCATTTCATAAGAAATTGCATAATTTAAACCTTATCACTATTTCATGAGCACTATCATATTTTCATTTGAGCACTTACCATTTCAATGCAACTTATAAGTAAACATATCACCATTCAACTAACAGCTTGGCACTTGCCTAAGCATCAAACAACAACACTTGTTAGCATACTTGAACATATTTCATATAAATTCAACATCAATAACCTTATTATCTCAACATGTCACACTTGAGTTTATTACTCGTCTTAACTTACATAATTTCCATGTATCAACATATCAAAGATATTCATATATGTACATGTCATAATACAAATCATTCTCTTACTGTTACTTCATATACATATATCATTCATTTCAATATATCAATATATCATGTACCATCATTTCCATGCATTTCATGTATATTGTATTAGTTCGTATCAAACTCATATCGTCTCGTAATAGAACATTGCCCGTTGAATCATTTAGAATATCGGATACACAGGAATCTCGCACACTAAGTGCCAACATGTGGTCGAAGCCACTACTATCACATACCTCATATTAGTGTTCTCTCTCGAGCCGTATATGGGTCTGCTCACACAAGCTGTCAGTCAAGACGTAGTTACACGGTACTGCTCACATAAGCTATCAAGTAACCGTAACACATGCCGAAAACTCAACCATCGGTAGGACGTACAAGACCAGCACCCAAAACTCGATAACCCCTAATGACATGTCATTTGTATCCTATATATTCCTAAGGTTCATATGGGACTCGATAGTTGTCGTGTGTCGTTGAATTTTCCTCGTTTCATTATAAGCTAAATTGTATAATAACATATATATATATATATATATATCGATTTATTTTCATTAAAATTCATATAATAACATTAAATTTAATCAACAATATACATAGTATATGTAATAGCCCAAATTTTAGTGATGTTGGAAATTGTGGTTCGAGACCACCAAATCTGACAAATGAACAAGTAGATTATATTATTTAATATTTACGAGCCAAATGTAGTTTTTAAAAGATTTTTGAAATAGTAAATTGTGTTTTATAAAGATTTATTTGGTCAAGAAATAGAGAAAAAGAGGTATCGAGATCTCGATGTTATAAACCGAGCCATAAATATTTTAATGACTATTTACGAAGTGTCAATAAGGTAATATTAAAATTTCGTTAGAAAATTTTTACGTTTGGATGGTTAATTAAATCAAAAGGACTAAATTAAAAAAGGTGTAAAAGTTGCTAGAAGGATTAAATGGCTCAATTGTCAAATGAGGAAGGACCTAAAGTACAAATAATCCCAAAGGAGATATTTTGGGTGGCAATAGCTAAGAAAAATCAAGAAATGGGTGAAATAAGGGCAAAATTAAAATATTGCCAAAATTAGTTAAATAAAAATGGGACCAAATTGGAATATCTAGAATTCTCTTCATTTATCTTCATTTTCTTCAGCTGAAAAACAGCCATGGAAGAGGGTTCAAGCTGGTTTTCAAACTCTAGCTTCATGTAAGTTTAATTCTTGCTCTCTCCTTGAAATTTCTATGTTTTTGGACTTTTACAATTGGGTCCAACTTATTAATTCATTAGTTTTTGATTTTATGGTTAATTTTTAAAGTTTCTATGGATGAGTGCTGGAAGAATATGATGAATAAACCTAGAATTGAAGTTTTAATTTTGTTATATGATGATTTTATCAAGTAAAATTAATGGAAATTGGTTTTAGGACCTAAATTTGAAAGAGTTGAAATTAAGGCCTAGTGTTAAAATTATGATTTTCAAAGGTTATGAAGTAGTTTAAAATGATATAGAAAAGTATTAAATGATAAAATTAGCTCAATTGAGGGGTTAATTGAGCAAGGACTGACTTGTATGAATTGTGAGATTTGGGACAAAATAGAAATCAACATGTTGCACTAAAGCAGTTTTGGACAGCAGTAGTTGTCTAAATTTGAAAAATCACCAAAAATGGTAGAAATTGAATTAGTAGTTGAGTGAGATATGGAATTAAATCTTTTTTAGTCTATTTTTATATAAAAGAAACATAGAAAGTAAAGGAAGTCTATATATTGAGATATTTAAATTTTTGTAAGACTGGTTTAGAATAACCCGTGATCCCCTGTTCTTACTTTATAAATTCACTAAAAATTTTAAAAAAATAATTAAGAGTTATAATTTATATGTTTAGATTCTTAGAAACAATTGGAAACACTATATGAAAATTTTACTATGAGATAATTGATTTTTAGTGAAGAGAGGTCAGAGCTGTCGGACTGTGTAACAGGGGAGAATTTAACTAATAAACTGTACTAATTGGTCATACCAAAAATTCTGGAAAATTTATAGTAAGAAGATATGTGAGTCTAGTTTCAATAAAAATTAACGGATCTTAATTTGGAGTTCTGTAGCTCAAGATAAAAATAATTTAGTGACTATGACACAGATGGACAGCTTGATTATTCATATAAGTAAAAAGTAAAAATTATAGATAATGTTACCTACAAGTGTGTTAGTTATACTAAGGATGTGGAATGGAATGGAGAAGGAGGAAAATATATGAATGATTTGTATTTAAATTAATCATATGCCTGATTATAATCGATAAATTTTGAACTAGAAATGATATATTGTTTTATTTTGAATATTTATTATGGAATTATGATTACTGTTATGGTATAAAAATAGAATTTGTAAGTTTATATGGCTAAATTTTAGTGATCATTTGTTAGTCTTGTGAATTTCATGATGTGTTATTTCATATGTATTGTTGATAAAATTGTGACCAATGTAAAAGCATGAAAATTTAATAAATGCTCAAATTGAGTACTTCTATCTTGTGATAATCGATGAATTGACGGAAAAAGACCATGATTGAACCATGGGAACAAGTGATAAATGGTAGCTTCGACTACAAGTGATAAGTGGTAGCTTCGGCTACAAGTGGCAAGTGATTTTCCATATAAGACCATAGCCGGGCTATGGCATCGGAATAAAGTGATAAGTGACTTCCATGTAAGACCATAGCTGGGCTATGGCATTGGGATAAAGTGAAAAGTGATTTTTCCGTGTAAGACCATATCTGAGATATGGCATCGGAGTGATATGTGCTTTTGTGTAAGACCATATCTGGGATATGGCATTAGTGATATATGTGATCCGTGTAAGACCAAATCTGGGATATGGCATCGGTGTGATGCGTGCTTAAGATGTAAGAGCATAGCTGGGCTATGGCATTCTATTGAAAAGTGATTAACTAACGGATAAGTCCATGGTTTCACCATGGCATAGTGATAGTGAATATGTAAGACCATAGCTGGGCTATGGCATTCTATCAAAAAGTGATGAATTAATGGATAAGTGAAAAGACCATAGTTATGCTATGGCATCAGTGATTATCAGTGAAATTCAATGCATACCGGCGCACACCAATGAACGTGAGACCATGATTGTACCGTGCAGTAAGTGAATAAGTGAAAGACCATAGTTGGATGAGACTATGGCACCAGTGAAAAATGACGATTTCCAAATTGATAAAGTTTTGGTAAGTATCATTTGAATTTATGTGATAGATTTTAATTAAACACTGAAATTAGGCTCAATATTAAATTGTGATTGGAACAATAGTTAGTGAATTACATGTTTGTGAATTGATATTTAAAGTTTGGTAAGTGATATGTGATTATTATTAGTATTGATTCTGATGTATGTGTACTCTTCGATGTTGAAATGATTCAACGTATAAATCTAGCATATGAATGAGTATGAGACTAATACGAATTAGTACAGACATGTACATGAGCCTTACAAGTATTGAATTGATAAGACTTGTGAATTGTTTAGTAAATTATGTGAAAGAACATGGTATGGATTAGTGAATCCTTACGAGTTACAATGTGAAATGAAAAACTGCTTTCATTATGTTATATTAAGTTATAAAATGTATAATGAATGTAAAATGTAATGGAGGTGGTTTAATTACATGTGTGGCACTTAATGTGCGAGATAATGAGTATTCAATATATTTGTATTGGTTCAATAGAAAAATATGATAATACGAGGATAAATAATAATACTGATTAATATGAGCTTGACAAGTAAGTGATATTTGATAAATTCATGTATCGAGAAAGTGAAAGATTATAATTGCATATTTATGAAAGGTTACATGTATTTATCTGGAATATAAGAAAATGATAGTTATTGATATATGGAAGTAAGAGACTATGAAGTATATATATAAGCATGAAATATGATTGATAAGTGAGTTCAATCACAATTATAGAATTGTTCACCTCAAGTGTACTACTCGTGTAAAGATGGTATTTCATATGATTTAATGAATAAAACTCAAATATGAAATAGTTAGAAACCAAGACAATTTGTTATGAAAATGTATATGAGATACAGGGATATGATGGTCGTATGTTATATGAATACATAATGTGAAAAAGTATAAGAGAGAGAATAAGAATAGAGCCACTCGGCCAGTCCACAGGCATGTAGGTGGGCCGTGTGCCTCCTGCACCTTAATGCATGAAAAATTTAGATACTGAAATTATAACACTAGCGTGTGCCACGACCGTTGGAAAGAAATAGAATGTGCAGGTTTTTGCACAAGGGTTGCGACACGGGCGTGTCCCATCACGCACGGGCGTGTGGCCCTATTTAAGGTTAAAAAAATCATAAGTGCCCGAAAGTTCTCGGATCGGTTCTGGAACACCTCAGATGTATGGTTTGGGCCTCGTAGGCCCATGATAAGGATCTTAAGAGAATGAATAAAAAGTTTAAAGATGAAAAGAAATTTGATGGCCCTAGTTCACGAGTTTAAGCATGTATAAGTCTGATAATGCCTAATACCCCGTCCCGGCGTTGGGCTCAAGTAAAGGGTGTTACAGTATAGTTCATACGAACTTACCTGGCTAAATTGCAAAAATACTAAAGATTAAAGACATTTTGGTAATTTTTCATTTTCCTTGATTTTCCACCTGATCTTGATCTAAATTTATAATTTCATTCAATACATTAATTTAGACAATAAAAAATTCATTTCATGTAATTTGGTCATTTTTTACATTTTTACAAAATTACCCCTAAAGTTTTATTTTTATTCAATTTAATCCTTGAGCCTAAAACATGCAAATTAACTATTTTTAATGCAAACTCATGCTAGCCAAATATTCATGGAATTAAATACAGCCCATTTTTGCAATAATTTCATAACAAACCCTTGTATTTTTACTATTTCAACAATTTAGTCCCTAATCGGAAAGTTTATCAAAAATCACTTAACAAAATACTTTTAAATAACAATTAATATCTCAAATTCATCATTTAACATCAAAAATCACAAAATTTGTCAATGTCAACATTCAAAATATTTAACAGTTTCAAAGTCGAAGGTACGGGCTAGTTAGACCTAGTTACAACGATCTCAAAAACATAAAATTACAAGAAATATGATCGATTATACTCACATGTAAAGGAGTGAAGCCAAAACAGAAACTTCCCCCATAACTATGGTGTTCGATGGAGTGAAGAAGAAGAAGTGAAATTAAAACATTTAATTTCACTTTAATTTGTTTTAATTTCCATTTAATTACAAAATTTCCATTTAATTTCACTTTAATTTGTTTTAATTTCCATTTAATTACAAAATTGCCATTGAATTTATATTATTTTATCATTTCCATTCAAGTTGTCGTCCAACCATATTAGTTAAGGCTAAATTACCATATAGGTCCTTCTTCATTTAGTTAATAAGTTATTTAATTATCTAAATGTAATAATTACTAAGTTTGACATCTTTTACAATTTAGTCCTTTTCTTTAATTAACCATCGAAACGTTAAAATTTTTCAACGAAACTTTAATACCACCTTAATGACATTCTGTAAATATTTATAAAAATATTTATGGCTCAGTTTATAGAAATGAGGTCCCGACATCTCATTTTTTAAAACCAATTAACCTTAGGATTTTACCACTTGAACTTAATAAATTGCTTATATAACAAAAAATCACTATATCAAAAACATTTTTAAAACCATGCTTGACTCGTAAATATTAAATAATAATATTTACAAATTTACTCTTCAGATTCGGTGGCCCTCAAACCACTATTTTCGACACCACTGAAAAACGGGCCATATATATTCATGTCCATATATGAATCACAACACCAAGTCATCACAAGTTACTAAACTCATCAAGATATCTTATACATTAATGTATATACCAAAACACTTATATACAGGCCACAATCCTAGACTCAAGATGACCGAATAGCTACAAAATCAAGGATAGTGTGAGTTTCAAAACGGTTCGACTTGACGTGTTCCACAAGGTATCAATTTACAAGGAAAAGGAAAAACAAACTAGGTAAGCATATAAAATGCTAAGTAAGTTCATAGACATAAAACAAAACTTACCTTATCTTTTTTTTTTAAAAATATAATCAGCTGCCATAATTTATTTGGCATTAGTTTGGCTAAACATGGCAAATCACAACATCGACAAGGTGAGTTTTAACATATAATCAAACTAAGTAATATCAAAAGTATTTAACATGCCATTACATGTCATAATAGGTAACAAACTCAAAACTCATTCAATCCAAGAGTAATGTAATCACACACACACACACATATATATATATATAGCTTTATACTCAAATCGTTCAATAATCTTTCATTAGAAAATTATGTTTATTTCATCTCATTTTAATTTCTCATTTTATATATATATTATTTTGCCCGATGAACCCTAGTAAATGGACTCAGATACACATGTAACTACACTACACCAGTTGCTCGTCTGAGCTGAATATATTCGTTTCATGTTACTTGTCCAAGCTAAACCTTTATAATGACACATCCGATTGTTTATCCAAACTGAATATATATACATGTTAAGTTACCCGTTCGGGCTGAACCTTTAAAACGATATCAGGTTACTCGTCTACGCTAAACCTGTGTCACATGTCTTTGAGTATCTACAAAAAATGCTAGACATCGGTAACATCTGAAATCAATCTCGTACAAGCGCACACATAACTCTATTGGCATGTGAATCGTATCATAACATTTACTAAGTTTATATGGGCATCTATTACACATATAATCATCACTTTTCAAATGAAGTCCTATTCTTAACATTTAAATCTATTCACAACCCATTATATTTACAATAAAACACATAAATATAATTCAAATGCATACAGTCTAAGTTATAAATATCATATGAACTTACCATATCAAAACAACAAACAAGTTAAATCTTTAGAGACTAATCAACAATTTTGGCCTTTCCTTAATTATCACCGGTTTGATTCATTCTTGATCTATAAAATTATTTCATTCAATCCATCAATACCAAATATTTATACAATATGATATGACATGAATGAACCTATAAAATTTTATTTTTTTGTACCCTTAAAGTTTTTCATTTTATTTAATTTAGTCCCTAAAATCAAAATAACTATATCTTTCAATTTTAAGCCTCAGTTTGAAAATCGACTTAAATTTCATTCATTATGGACCATCTACTATCTATTTATTTATAAATTTCATAATAACTTTGCATTTTAATCGCTTTAGTCCCTATGTACAAAGCTAACAATTAAACTTTACACTCTAGGTTTTTTTCATAATCTAAACTTAAAATCTATCAATTTAACACCAAAATCTTCAAGAAATCAACAATGGCAACTTTCAAAAACTTTAAAAATTTTACAAATTGATACATGGTAGCTAAATGAAGCTCCCATTATCTCAAAAACATAAAAATTACAAGAAAATGACTTAAAATTACTTACCAATCAATCACGGACTGAATGCTTGAGATCAAAAAAATTGTTAAAAGATTTTTAACCATGTGATTGTAATTGATAAAAATTTTAAAATTTAAAGAGTGGTAAAAATTATTATAAAAAGAATATAAAGTTATTGAATTTTTAACTACAAATTTTACAAACAGATCTGCATCAGTCAATTTCTAATATTATATAATTTACTGTTTCAAAATAAATCCTTTTGATTTAAATAAAGATTTATTTATTAATTCATGAATTTTATTTTTTTTATTTACATGCATAATTCATGGTTTTATTATTTACAAATTTAACTATCAATCAATCATAATGCTTTTGAATTTAGTAAAAATTTATTCGATTTTAAATTTATTATAATGCAATTAAATGCATATATAAATATATCTAATTATCTAAAAATATTAACATATTGAAGGATAAAATTGATTTTTGCAAACTTGAAAATTAATTGCTTGCAAATTTTGAAGTAGAAAATTGATTTTTTACGTAACTAAATTTTCTTTTACAATTTCTTCCCCTTCACTTTCCCACAAATTGGTATTAAAAAAAACTACTTTCCCTTGCTTAATCAAAATAAATTATCTAAGAAGGGAAAAAGGGGATCTTTTCCTTTGATTTACTTAGTTTTCTTTCATTTTCAAGATATTTAAACGGTTAATTTTTATGTTTCGAAACTGTCTATAAACTACTTCATCGTATTTTTTTTTTGTTTGATATTCTTTCATAATTTTTGCCACTCTTTTATATTTCAGAGAAAAAAAATATAATTTCTGCATACTAAAAAATAGTTGTTCAGCGGAAAAATTACAGTGTCCAAGGAAGATAAAAGAAAAAAAGTAATATTTTAGATAATAGAAATTCCATCACATGTAGAGGTATGTTTAAATACAACATAAAATAAATAATAAAAAGTATAATTTAAAATTAATCAAAAATAATATATGAAAATAAATATATTAAATTAAGAATACTAAATACACTACAATTATTCATTTTGGTGTTATCATCAATTTTTAATTGTTGTCAAGTTAACTTGTGACATCAACTCAATCAACGACTTCATTGATACTAGATTTTATCACAGTTATAATGTGGGTGAATGAAAATATTTTATATTAAAAATTAATATTTATTAAATTATTTTAACGAATGATTATGTGTGGATTGGTAAGAGATTTCTATTGAATTTGTTGGTATTGTTTTCTATTCCTAAATAATATTTTTTAATTGTTCTATTTGAAATATTATATAAAAGTGTAAAATAACTAAAATACTCTTATAATAGTAATTATTCTTTAAAGTAAGAGCATTTTAGTACTTTCATAATTGAGTTGATGTCGAGTTTACTCATGAGACACCAACTCAGTCAACCATTTTATATATAGTATAGATATACAATTGATGGAGTTAATAAAATATCTTTAATAAAATTAAAATAAAACAAAACTATAGTTGAGTGGTAAAAATAATGAAAGTTTTATTAATGTAAATGGTATGAATTGAAGTAATTATTTTAAATACATTTCCTTAATCGAATCAATATTTGATTAATTCGTGATATCAACACAATCGAATACTAAAAATTTATAATACCTATTTAAAATTAATCAAATGGGAAAAGAAATCCATGAGGCACAAGATCATTACTATATGTAACATTAAGGTTTAATAATAATATTTAGAAATGAAGTTGGTAATTATAGGTGAAATGGATCTGAAATGGGTCCTACTTGTTTGATTTGATAAAATGAGTGGCTGAGGAGACCTCTAGTTTTCAAAGGTATGGGAGTAGATTTCCTTTGGGCTCGGCTCACTGCTGTTTTCCCATGTGACACAACAGAGATTCTGTGGGCCAACCTATTTTGTTTCAAAACATATAATATAACTAATATGTCGGCTCCGCCTAAGAAAAAAATAAATAAAACTTATATGGCCGAATGTTGACGTGGAGGACTCAAGCCCATTAAGCTCGAGACTGTCGCGTGCCATTCACGTGATCAATGAGTCAAAAGAAGACGTCCATAATCAGAGTCAGTCTTCCACTCTTTCTACTTTTCTATACCAACTTCACAACTACACAATGAATAAAAATTTATTGTTTTTTCTCTACTTTTCAATTTAATAATATTTATGTTTAGATTTAGATTTTAGGTTCCCATCATCCCATCTTTTCAAAGGATATATATATATATATATATATATATTAAGACCATTGTTACTGTTAATTAAGAATTTTCAATGCACCTCCCCCAGACGGGATTTTTACTTAAATAATATAACAAAAATTAAAAATTACCAAAATAATATAAAAAAATTTTTATTTACCAAAATAATACATCCCTTTTTTTATTTACAAAAATAATACAAATAAAAAAAAACAAAACAGAAAAAAAAGGTGGGACCCACAAGCGGCACCAATGGTGCCTCTCCCATAGGCGGCACCAATGGTGCCTCTCCCATAGGCACCACCCAAAACTCGTATTTATTTTGGTCATTTGTTCGTATTTTTTCTTATTTTTGGATTAAAATCACTTTCAAAATAAATATTATTTTCGTATTTTATTATTTTTCCAAAATAAATACAATAATATAAAATAATAAAATACGAAAATAGTATTTATTTTGGAAGTGATTTTAATCCGAAAATAAGAAAAAATACGAACAAATGACCAAAATAATGGTTTTTTGCTAAACTTATATAAAAATATTAAAATAATACATTTGAAACATTATGTACTAAAATAATATAAAATAATAAAATACTAAAATAGTATTTATTTTGAAAGTGATTTTAATCCGAAAATAAGAAAAAATACAAACAAATGACCAAAATAATAGTTTTTTACTAAACTTATATAAATATTATTTTCGTATATTATTATTTTATATTATTGTATTTATTTTGAAAAATAATAAAATACGAAAATAATATTTATTTTGAAAGTAATTTTAATCCGAAAATAAGAAAAAATACGAACAAATGACCAAAAATAATGGTTTTTTACTAAATTTATATAAAAAAATATTAAAATAATACATTTGAAACATTATGTACTAAAATAATATAAAATAATAAAATACGAAAATAGTATTTTATCCTTTATAAGAAGATTTTTTACCCAAATATTTTCGTATTTTATTATTTTTATATTATTTTAGTACATAACGTTTTAAATTTATTATTTTAATATTTTTTATATAAGTTTAGTAAAAAATCATTATTTTGGTCATTTGTTCGTATTTTTTCTTATTTTCGGATTAAAATCACTTTCAAAATAAATACTATTTTAATATTTTATTATTTTATATTATTTTAGTACATAATGTTTCAAATGTATTATTTTAATATTTTTTATATAAGTTTAGTAAAAAACCACTATTTTGGTCATTTGTTCGTATTTTTTCTTATTTTCAGATTAAAATCACTTCCAAAATAAATACTATTTTCGTATTTTATTATTTTATATTATTGTATTTATTTTAGAAAAATAATAAAATACGAAAATAATATTTATTTTGGAAGTGATTTTAATCTGAAAATAAGAAAAAATACGAACAAATGACCAAAATAAACACGAGTTTTGGGTGGTGCCTATGAGAGAGGCACCATTGGTGCCGCCTATGGGAGAGGCACCATTGGTGCCGCTTGTGGGCCCCACCTGTTGTTTTTTTTTTTTCATTTTCAATTTTTTTTACTGTTTGTATTATTTTAGTAAATAAAATTTTTTTTGTATTATTTTGGTAAATAAAAAATTTAGTGTATTATTTTAATAATTTTTAATTTTTTTTGTATTATTTAGATAAAAATCCCCCCCAGACCTTTCTTCACCGTCTTAATCTGATTTTTCATCAGACACAATTGACTTTTATACCCCAGAATTACAACTTTGCCTGCCTGTATTTCCATGCAACAACATCAGAGTTAGTCCTCTCCAAGCCGACAAAATGCTACGAAACTCCTACTTGTAGGCTATAAATGTCAACCTCTTTTGTATGTTTTTATTTTTTATTGAAGAAAATTAGTATCAAAAAGACCGGGCATCAAATTTCGTCTTTCTAATCTTTTCTAGTCAGCATCCCTTGAAGGAATTATATGGAACATTTAGAGGTCAATGAGAAATTCCTTCATCAAACCGGTCAGAATATAAGGGGTAAAATTCGTATCCCTTTGCATTTATTTAATTTTCATATGTTAAATCCGTTTACAAAGTTATCGAATTCTTAAAATTAAATATCTATTCAGTTGTCCTTTGATGCCTCCCTGAATCCTTTTGATGGCAAGAGCACAATCAGTCTCAACGATAACTCCATACCATTTAGCATCCCAAGCCACCTGAAGACCATCATAGATAGCCCAAAATTCTACTTGCTCTACAGTATATCTTCCAATGTTACATCCTATCCCCCACATCCATTTGCCATGCTCGTCTCTTGTTACAGATAGCGAAAAAGCCAACCCTAATGACAGAATAAAAACAACTTAAGGATTAGTTTCTTGTATTAGTTTTATTAAAAAACCAATAAATCAAAGTAGATAATATTCTAAAATTTTTAAATGAAACTTGTGATCAAATTAATCAAATCATCTATTTTTAATTAAATCATTTAATATTAATTTAATATTTCAATTAAATAAATTAATAAAAAATATAAAATTTAATTTAACCATCAATTCAACTAATTTTTATTGATTTGTAAATTAAACAATTTTATCTCTTATTTTAAACCAATATATTAAGCCTGATTCAACCAAACTTATCTAATCCAATTTCAACCGCATATATTAAAACAACCGGTATAAACATTAGTGGATAAGAAAGTGGGTTTAGCAAAGTCGTTAAGTGTCTTATAAGGAAGTGTCAAGTCATAAACGGGAAAGTTTCGTTATTTCTTATTCTGCGGTGTGTCCAGCTTTGCTAGTGTGAGTTTGGGATTTTACATGCCTTTTCAGTCATCAGAAGTGATAAAACCTATCACACTTCACTATACATGGCGGAATAGGTCCTAATATAAATTCTGCTCAACAAATGCGTAAACCTACCATAACTAAATGCCAAAAATATGGCCAGAGGGCAAAATGCAATAAAAAGTAGTTTGTAAACTAGTGAGAGTTGGATTAAAAAAAAATAAATTAATTTCTATATTTCGTTAAAAATCCTATCTGCTTTTACCATCAAGAGGGTATTTGGTACTGTTGAAAGTTTTTGGAATATAATTCCAATGTTTAGCATGTAAAAATTTAATTTATTTTCTTTTTAATGCAACATTCTCTTAAGTTACTTTCCTACAAATAATGTAAAGTGATTCCTTTGATAATTGGTGTGAAAAGATTTTGCTTTGACCAAAATAGCATTTTTATTTGTACTTAGGATTAAGATTCAAAATGAATGCATTTCTTTTGTTATAAATATTTTTTTTAAAATATATTTTTGCATTGATATCAAATTTTCGTATCAATATAATTGCAAGTTATATACACAATATATGAATACACTCCAACTTATAGTTACATTGTAATAAGGGAAAATGTTTCAATTTTACATCTTCACAATCTTAAATTAATATATAAGTTATTTTTCAAATGAGTTCATGTAACGAATTCAATCAGAATGTGAACAAATCATACCTTGCAGATTAATTCAAATATTTGTTAATAATAAAGATTGGTAAAAATATTATTATTAAATATTTGTTTATAATCATCATTGAAAATAAAATACATGAGTACTGTCTTTTATTTAATAAAACTAATTATTACATCCTCAAGAAAGTTTTGAACTTACCAAATGTGTTAATCTAACTTTCTTGACTTTCTTGAGATTTTAATCTATACTTTCTCATGTATATCAAACGTTGCAAAATAACTTTCTAGACAATGACATTCTCATCAATCACATTCTATAGAATTACATTTCATTAAAATTATAACATGAGAAAATACTAGAATCTCCTTAAGTGATAATGTAGCCAACAGAGCAAGTAGAAAGCGACACATGATGAGCTTGAATAACTATTTGTCTGAATTAATCTTAGACGTAGTTTTTCAAATAATTATTAAAAAACTTATTTATTTTTAAGATTTTTACCATATTAACGTGGGGTACAAATGAAATGTCATATTTCACTATTGACTTACTCTATTAATTACATCATAATTTAACTGTAAAAATAAATAAATAAATTAAAAAAATATATAAACAACCTCACCGTAGTTTTACAATCAAAGGAAAATGCCAAGTTAATTACCTAGGGGCTCAGGTGTACTATTTGCGGCATTTGTCCAACTCCAACATCCCTTTTATGCGTGGAAACTGGAAAAGTTTATTTTTAGGAAAACATCAGAGCTCTGACCTGTTATTTGAACTGCCTTTGTTAATGGTTTATGAGTAACCTTTTTCCCCCTAGTTTATTTCCTTGATCTTCAATCTTTGACCATTATGAAATTTTGCTATATATTTTTGGTGTAACCAGCTACGTCGACCCCACCAATTCTGGGAAAGTAGAGAGGGGGCCACCACCTCAAAGTCAAACTAAACTTTGCATTGCTATGTCGCTGTTAGTATACATTTAAATCAGACGTAAAAAGAAGACATGAACATCAGTATTCAGCGAGAAGGGTCGACTATTGGGCTACCAGGAATCCAGAGCTTCAGCTTGCAAGTGGGTCTGCTTACCGACAGCAGTCCAGCAGATGCTGATATTAGCCGTGATTTTTGAAACCACCTTTGCTGCTATCTTTGTTCATCATAATTAAATAATCCCCAAAAGCCTGCAATCCACGAACCACCTTTTGTAACAAATCGATTTTTGACTGAAAAAAAAATATACTTGTCGTTACCGGAGATTCAAGCATGCCGGGATATATCACCTGAAAATGCCAAGGCCTAACCCAGTGTGCAGGTAGCCCTAGGGCTCTACGACAACCCTTTCCGAGACGTTTTTTAGTATTGTGTCAAGACTTTTTTTATGTATTTCTAGAGGCTGGCTGGCTCAGCCTTGGGGACAGGGCAAAGAGAGGCAGAATCGTGTCTAAAGATCCCGCCAGGGTCAATCTCTGTGGGGCCGACGTATCATTTATTTTCCAAAGGATTCAAAATCAACTTTGTCAAGTGGATGGAATTGGGTCCTCTAAACGAGAGTCCCACGGGGCATCTCGCACTTCTGTCTGTTTTCTCAACTCAAGATATGTCCTTATCAATTGAAGTCACTGTTATACTGTTCCAAGGCAACCCAAAAACATCCCCAAAACAAAGAAGTGCCTCTTAATATGGAACATAACGTGTCTCTCTTGCTCTCTTTCATTATTTTCATATATAAGAAAAAAGATCCTTCTTAGAATCGTAGTTGGCATTTTTTTTAACCTTGATGGTGAAATCAGAGCACGAGAACTTGTCAATGAAAGAAACATAACTACTACTTTTTAGACGATCAAATGGTAAATTTTTCCAAAGGGTCATTTTACTTTTTTTTTCCCGCTTTTGTTTGATGGAAAATCAAACAGGGGGAACAAGTGGCATGGAATAGGAATGCCATGCTTAAAAAGAATGGCTCTTAACAAAACTCAAACGAGTTTATGGCTAACAAGTGTCTAAGGTGGCAAACCGTTGAACATGGGTACCCAACTTTAGCTTAACTTGGCAGCCTTTTGAGTCCCGCGCCAATGCACCCATTAAAGATTAAAAAACCATCTCACCGACCCCATCAATTCCCCAGACAAGAAAAAGAAGTAAAGCAATGAATTCAATAACCCAAAACAAAATAAATTTAAGATTTTTTTACTTTCTTTTTAAACAAAAGACATAACGGCAAAGCACGCTTCCTGGCATACAAACAACGACCATGCCAATTGAAACGCACACCAAACCTGTTCATATCCACGAAAAAGAAGCCTTAAAAGAAACCAAGAATTTACATGTTTACTTGGCATTTCTTTACACACTGTAGCAGCAGTAGAGAAACACATCTAGAAAAAGGTATCCAAAATTCCACTCGGAATTTACCATAAAATTACGCACGGCAAAAAGTATATACCAGCAACTCAGGTAAACATGGGCAGCAACAAGAGCCAAAACTACTCTGATCTTAATAGTAGTTATCCACATCCCAGGAACAAGACCCGAAATCAACATCCAATTTAACAGAAATATCACCATAATCATGTTCCGAATTGCTGCTTGCTTCCGGTAAACTCAGTTCATCAAAAAATATTGGTGTAGGGTTATCAGAATCCAAGTAATCATATAAAACCACTGGATCTGTTAACAAAAACTCGTCTAATAAGTTACTTGGGTCTTGAGAGAGTTCCTTAACAGGGCTCCACCCAGTTTGTGTTGTTGAGCCATCTTTGGACTCGCTTTGAAGTTCAGTTTCTTCATTCGACTGAAATCTGAGAACAGAAGTTGGTGAACAGAGTGAGTGAGATTCTTGGCCAGAATCATACCCGGAAATCATTTCAAGTTCAATCTCAGGTGGGGAGGGTCTGGCGGGAGGCTTTATAAAGTTGGTGAGAGCGTCAGGGCCTTTGATTCGAATCGCGGCTCTGTCATAAACCAAAGCAGCTTCTTCAGCCGTATCATAAGTGCCAAGCCAGACCCTGGTTCGACTTGTCGGGTCTCTGATCTCAGCAGCCCATCTTCCCCATGGCCTTTGTCGAACCCCACGGTACTTGACGCCGTTAGACAAACATTGCTGCTGCTGCTGCGGTTGTCGCTTCTTTGATCTGATATTGACAAGATTGGTCTTATTGTTAGTCCGTCTGTTTTGCTTGTTTGATGGCTTGTTGGAATTGAATGTAGAACAATCTCCGATCCTGATTTCGCTAACATGCCTTTTCACTGTGTGATGTCCCTCCTGCTCGCTTTCATCGCTAGAAGAATCGGTGGCATCGCCATCGGTGACAGAAATCCTGACGATCCTAGGGGCTTTGGGTTTGGACTCCATGGGAAACCACTTGCTCGATGGCTTGAGAAGCTTATTAGTAACAGTTCTTCGCTCTGTGTATTTCACCCTCCCTGGATTCATTTCCAGGTGGTTAACATAAAAAAAGAAAAAAAAACGGGGATTTTGTTTTCGAGAGAGAGAAGAAAAAAGGAACTAAAACTTTGGCGGAGAGTAAAATGAAAAGGCGAGATAGTGGAAAAGGAACAGGAGAGTTTCAGTTGCAAGGAAGAGTCAAAATACCAAGAATCGCTGTTTTGTAGGAGTATCCTCCATAAAACTACCTATTTATTTATTTATTTATTTCCCCTGTTTGATATATTTTTTTTTCTTTTAACAATTCATAAAATTTCTTAATTCCTTCAAAATTAGCGAACAGGTGACTTGCTGCTTCTCACTCTAATGACACGTGTCCTAAATTTCCCTCCAAATGTGCTGGGTCTTCCTATTCAGCTTGGTCCCCAAGCAACAAAAGCCTCACACGCTCTAATGCCCACCGAGTCCTACACGCTTCACTGCATTGGATACTTGTCCTCAATTATGATATTTGATTGGCTGTTGGAGTAATATAGTAGTAATAAAGTATATATTGCAGAATTTAAATTTATGATATTACAGAAGTAATTTTTGATTAATTAGACATCAAAGTTATATTTTGTGATAAAAAAATAAAAAATAGGAATAATATTATAAAATATTATTTATTAATGGAGATTTTAAATACCAATACATATGTTGTAAAGTAGGCAGACAAAAAATTAAAAAGATAAATAAGAAATCTGTTCAAAATAAATAAATTATGTAAAATTAGAGTAATAAAGATAGACATCAGAGAGAGAAGGAGCAGGGTGCAGAGGTACGTGTAATCATTGTTTAAACGCCACCTCACTTGATTAACAAATAATTATAATTTTTAACATCATAATAAATAATAAATCGGCATGGATTGATTGGCCGAAAATTTCTCTTCAAAAAAATCTTTTTCCTTTACTGTGGTAGTTCCCATTTATTGGCAGTTGACTATGAGATTGGGTGAATATAAAAATAAACTCGTACTAAGTATTATTTAGATTCCATTGAAAGAGAATTAAGCTAAAACACGGACTATATTACATGGAAACATTTATTCTTTTTCCCTTTTAAACATAATTATAATTAGAAATGTGAAGTTGGAGAGAAAAAGCATGAGTGGGTAGGTAAGTAGAAAACAAAAATAATAAGAAATAAGATTTATATTCAAAACAAATTTATTTTTATGAATTGTAAACATATATTAAAATTGTTTTGAGTCACTGTTGCTCTCATTTACTTCACGTGACTATTTTTTAATTGGGAATTCCTTTTAGCTAAACTATTATATGCTGGGCTTTCCTTCATTTCATCCTCCTCCTTTTTTACTGTGTTGGCTCACTCCGCTCACCCTATTTCACGTTTCAATGCTCCAAGTCAAGCAAGAATGAGTCACTCGCCCCCTACTAGTACTCTTACAAATCGACATCTGGTTATTTCATTACCTGGATTAGTGGTATATAATAAAAATATTTAACTTATTATAAATTGTTAAAAGATTAAAAAAAATCAAGATAAAAAAGTTATGGTTGTCGGAATTGGACTAAACCGAACGGTTAAATCAAGAATCAACCGATGTAGTTACTTGAATAAAGAGTTAAATCAATTTTTGTTCGAACCTCTCAAAACTAGGCTAAAAACCGGTTGAACATGTGGTTAAATTGATTTTCTCCTTTTTTTGATATGTAATTTTTTTTAATTATGAATGTTTTAATAATTTGTTTAAATAAAATTGGCTCAGCTGGTTGAATCAGGGATCAGTAGTCTAACTAGTTCAATCATTGATCTGGTTTTAAAAACCTTGCAAAAGAAAACCAATAGTTCAACCAATTATGGATTTTTTTTTAAATTTAATTTAATTATTGATGAATTAATAATCAATTATTATATTGGTTTGACCGCTAATCTAATTTTCAAAACATTGTTCCACTCTTCATCTAGAATTCTAAATCAACCGTGTTTAAACCAACTAACTTTTATTTATATTGGTTTGAAACAATAAATTTAAATAAATCGAGTTTGAATATGAAAATTTTTAATAAAAATTAAATATAATAGAGATGAAAATCTAATTAATTATAAAAAACTGTTGTATTGTTTTTACAAAGCAAGAATAATTAAGAACAAGAGAGACTAATGAAAGCTTTGGAGGTATTCGAAGCCCATTGTCTCATCTCTTTACTAAGCTTTCTATTATTCATTGGTTGATGTCTAAGGTTGATGTCTTGAAGGAGAAGTCTGACATCACCAAATGCTAGTTCAAGCTTCCATCCTGATTTAATGTCCTTAAATTATGTTGATCTATCTCTTGCTATCATCCTATAGCCTACAAAAAATAATATTATGAGATTTAAGCATAAAAAGGATAGCTCGAAGGATAAGAATTTTTTCTTGGAGTTTCTAACACCTCTAACTCGTATCCCTCGCCAGAATAGGGTTTCGAGGCATTATCAGAGTTTACATGACACTTTCAAACAAAATGATTCGAACACTATTCATTTTTCTGAGATTAGTCATAACATCCCTTAGTAGGGCTCTCGAGGCCCAAAACATGCATTAGAATCAATTCGGGACTAATCAGGATTGTAGAAGCCCAATTTTGTTTGAACCCAAACCAAAATAAAACAAAAACTAAATCAAAATAAATAAAGGCCCAAAAAGTTACCCAAACCCAATAACCAAAAACCCTAACAGCCCATTAGCCCACAAAACTTAAAAAAATTTTCAGCAAAATGAAACCCTAGCCTAAGAGCTACTGCCGTTCCTCCCATAACAGCATCCCCTCCGCCTCGTGTGTCCCTCCACCGCGCGACGTTAGCCCACGTAGCGTGTCCCTCTCCACCACGCCGCCTGTACCTACAAACATGCAAAAATAGTTGTAAATAATTCGACTATAAAAGTCAATATACAAACTTTGTAAAAGAGGATAGAAATCAATACAAACACACACAGATTTTAAATCGAAATAAAAGCAAAATTTTGTGAAAGGTGATTTTCATTTCTTATTTCTACCATTCAATTTTTTTCTACTTTTTATTTCCATACACGAAAACACAAAAAGAAAGAGATAAAATGAACTTACCGGAGTTATTCTACTGTTTTTTTTCTTTTGGGGAGTTTTAAGGCCGAATGTGGGTTCAAGGGGTGAAATCTTAAAAAAAAAAAACTTTTTTCATCGCCAGCCACCGTGCGCGGCGGTGTTGGCGCCGACTACTGGCAGCCGATGCGGCGGTGATCCATCGAGGACCTAGCCGGCCTGGGGGTTTGAGAGAATGGGGGGAGAGCATTTTTTGTTTTTTTTTTTGGAAGTGAGGGGTTAAAATGATTTTTTTTTGAAGTTTTAATGGCTTTTATAGAGTTCCAAACGATGCCATTTTGGAGGGGTTCAGAAGGCCCCAAAACGATGTCATTTTAAGTCGACCTGATTTTGACCCGACCCAGAGCCTAGGATCCCTTTTTTTTTTTGCGAAAGGGTTATTTACGATTTCAACCCTTCCGCTTTTTCGACCTATCTCAATTTAATCCAATTCTTCTTTTAAATTTACGCGGTGATTTTTTATTTGCTCCATTCTAATCCCTTTTGAGCTGCGTTTTCTTGAGGCCTGGGATAATCTCCATGATGGCCCCTCCCCTTTTATAGCGTATTACAAATTAGCCCTCTATGTAGTTTTCATGTCTGATTTCTCCCCTAAAATTTGTTTGGCTTTCAATTTTAGTCCCTATTTCATTTATTTATTTATTTCTAACACTTTGGCATTTTATATTTGCATCTGTTGCATTTTTTTAATTTCTTTTTTAAAATTTTTACACTTGTTTCACTTTAATTTATTTATTTCCAACTCTTTTACCATTTATTTACTTTTTATTCACTTTTTCATTTATTTGTATTCTACCTTAGAATTCCATTTTATTTTGAATTGAATTATTTTTACTTTTCCTTATAATCGCTATTTATATTTATCATCTTTATTATTATTGTGCATACTAACATCGTTTTATTATTATTATTATTATTATTATTATTATTATTATTATTATTAAAACCATTTTATTTAATATTTCCTTATTTATATGTTTATTTGCTTACTCTCAATTTTTAATTAAACTTTTCCTAGTATTTATTTATCTCCTTTATTATTCCTTTTATCATTTTAATATTTTTATTTTTATTTTAGTTTTGCCCTCACTATGGTTGTTTCATTATACATATTTATATATTTATTTATATCTTTTTAATACCTTCAAAATTTTATATTATTCGTTATTATTATTAACATTATTATTAGCTTTATTATTATTATTAAAACCATTTTATTTAATATCTCTTCATTTATATGTTTATTTGCTTACTCTCAATTTTTAATTAAACGATAATGGGTGAGGATCGAGGAATCTACCGGTTCAAGTACCCTTACCTTAGCACTGAACTGCATATAGTGAGCCTTAAGAGCTTACCCTAGGTAGAACCACACCAAACCCTAGTGGTCACCCGAATAGGTGTCCTATTTGTCGTTCATTTCTTTTGTACTGACTTGTTTTCTTTTGTTTTGATGATGATTGCATTGCATTTTCATCATAGAGATCCTTTCATTGCATTTCATCCATCTCTGTTGCGATCCTCATCATTATGGTTTATAATGATTGTGTTGATTTGAGTTTTGGTATCTTTCTGCACATTGCATCGCATGATCGGTCGATCTTACCTTTTAAGTGAGAGTGAGAAACTATTCCTTCGTGAGGTCTTCACCTTCGCATGGGATAGTGGGTCACTTTCGAGATACATCTGTACCTATGTCTTCGTGAGATTTCATCTCCACATGGCCATAGGGAAATGTATTCCCCTGAACTGAACTTAGTCCCTAAGAACCTATAATGGGTGAGGATCGATGAATCTTACAAGTCACAAATCTGATACCTCTAAAGTTGCATAAGTCAAGTTTTATCTCCCTGAAGTTGCAGTAGAGCAAATCAAAACAAACCTTATCTCATTGAAGTTGTAGTGGAGTAGGTTGAAACGATGAGTCCTATACCTTTGAAGTTGTAGTAGGTTGGACCAAATCTTCCATAACAAGTATTATTTCTCTAAAGTTACAGTGGAATAAGATTTAAGCTACAAGTTACAAATCCTATACCCCTAAAGTTGCAGTAAGTCAAGTTTTATCTACCTGAAGTTGTAGTGGAGTGGATCGAGGCAATAATTCCTATACCCCTGAAGTTGCAATGGGTTGGAACAAAACTATTGGAAGAGGTTCAGCAATACCAGACAAAATTGGTCCTTCTTAATGTATTTACTTCATTCTCGTTACACGACAATCAACAAAGAGAGGCAGTTGTAGAAGCCCAATTTTGTCTAAGCCCAAACCAAAATAAAACAAAAACCAAATCAAAATAAATAAAGGCCCAAAAAGTTACCCAAACCCAATAACCAAAAACCCGAACAGCCCACTAGCCCACAAAACTTAAATTTTTTTTTTAGCAAAATGAAACCTTAGCCTAAGAACTACCGCCGTTCCTCCCATAACAACATCCCCTCTTCCTTGCGCCACTCTACTGGGCCACGTTAGCCCACGTAGCGTGTCCTTCTCCACCACGCCGCCTGTACCTACAAACATGCAAAAACAGTTGTAAAGAATTTGGCTATAAAAGCCAATATACAAACTTTGTAAAAAAGGGTACAAAATCAATACAAACACACATAGATTTTAAATCGAAATAAAAGTAAAAATTTGTGAAAAGTGATTTTCGTTTCTTATTTCTACCATTCAATTTTTTTCTACTTTTTATTTCCATACACGAAAACACAAAAAGAAAGGGATAAAATGAACTTACCGGAGTTATTCTACCTTTTTTTCGTTTTTTGGAGTTTTAAGGCCAGATTTGGGTTCAAGGGGCGAAATCTTAAAAAAAAAACACTTTTTTCGTCGCCAACCACCGTGCGCGGCGGCCTTGGCGTTGACGACCGACGGCTGATGCAGCGGTGATCCATCGAGGGCCTAGCTGACCTGGGGGCTTGAGAGAATGGGGGGAGAGCATTTTCTGTTTTTTTTTTTTTTGGAAGTGAGGGGTTAAAATAAATTTTTTTTTGAAGTTTTAGTGGCTTTTATAGAGTTCCAAACGATGCCGTTTTGGAGGGGTTCAGAAGGCCCCAAAACTACGTCATTTTAAGTCGACCCGATTTTGACCCGACCCAGAGCCTAGGATCTGTGTTTTTTTTGCGAAAGGGTTATTTACGATTTCAACCCTTCCGCTTTTTCGACCTATCTCAATTTAATCCAATTCTTCTTTTAATTTTACCCGGTGATTTTTTATTTGCTCCATTCTAGTCCCTTTTGAGCTGCGTTTTCTTGAGGCCTGAGATAATCTCTATGATGGTCCATCCCCTTTTATAGCGCATTACAAATTAGCCCTCTATGTAGTTTTCATGTCCGATTTCTCCCCTAAAATTTGTTTGGCTTTCAATTTTAGTCCCTATTTCATTTATTTATTTATTTCTAACACTTTGGCATTTTATATTTGCATCTTTTGCATTTTTTAATTTCTTTTTTAAAGTTTTTACTCTTGTTTCACTTTAATTTATTTATTTCCAACTCTTTTGCCGTTTATTTACTTTTTATTCACTTTTTCATTTATTTGTATTCCACCTTAGAATTCCATTTTATTTTGAATTGAATTATTTTTACCTTTCTTTATAATCGTTATTTATATTTATCATCTTTATTGTTATTGCGCATACTAACATCGTTTTTTTTTTATTTTTTTGTTCTTATTATTATTATGATTATTATTAGTATTATTATTTTTATTAAAACCATTTTATTTAATATCTCCTTATTTATATGTTTATTTGCTTACTCTCAATTTTTAATTAAACTTTTCCTAGTATTTATTTGTTATCTCCTTTATTATTCCTTTTATCATTTTATTATTTTTATTTTTATTTTATGGTTGTTTCATTATACATATTTATCTATTTATTTATATCTTTTTAATACCTTCAAAATTTTATATTATTCGTGATTATTATTAACATTATTATTATTATTAGCTTTATTATTGTATTTATATTATTATCTTCATTATTTTTATTCTGTTATGCATTTTAGTACCATAATTTTTTTCTCATCAAATTGCATTATATTAACCTTCACTCGATTCACAAAATTTTGTTTTAAAATAAAGGCAATATTTTGTATTTAAAAAGTCGAGAAATCGTGCCCTAACGTACTGGGTTTCGATTTTTTTCGCTTGATCCAAATAACCAAATATCCTTTTAAAATTAAAGTACATGAGTTTTTAATAAAATAAAAGGCAAGCTTATACTCAAGGGTCAAGGTGTTGTGTCCTAACGTACTGGATATGACATTTTACCTTGAGATGAGACGGCCTTTGACATACTTTTTAATTTACCTAAACGATCTTTAAGTAAAAAACATTAATACAAAAAGGGATCATATGTTAAACTCTTTTCGAGTTTTTAATTTTCGACATTAAGACACTAATTAATCAACTAGGTACCAATTTTGGGCGTATCGAGGGTGTTAATCCTTCCTCGTATGTAACCGACACCCAAACCCGTTTTTTATTTTCGTAGACTAAAATCGTACGTAACTGACTCCCAGACCCGTTTTTATTTTCGAAGACCAAAATCGTTGTTTTGGTAAATCAATTTGTTTATTAAAAACAAAGATGTTTTGAGGTGACCCGATCACACCTCAGCAAAAAAAAAAGATTGGTGGCAACTCCCATATTCGTTTTTGTTTTCAAAATTAAAGTTGAACTCCTTTTTCAAAATAAATGGTCTCGGCAAGGATCTCAAAGAATTTTTCGCAAAATCCTAAAATTTTTTTACTATTAAGAGTCACACGCCCGTGTGGTATAGGGCACGCACGTGTGGTCAGGTCGTGTGGAATCACATGCCTGTGTCCCTAACCCGTATAACTCTCTGACTTGCAACTCATGCTCTAGGTGCAGTGTGGTTAATTAGAATTTTTAAAAAATAGGTGCAAGATTCACACTGCCAGTAGACACGCTCGGGCTCTAGGCCTTATGCCGCACACGGTTGAGACACACGTCCGTGTCTCTGCCCGTGTGCCCAATTCTGAGCATTCTGTTTTCTCAAAATTTAGGGCGCAAGGGACACACGACCTAACTACACGCCCATGTACCCAGCTGTGTATCACACACGGTCTAGACACACGCCCGTGTGTCTGCCCATGTGGACAAAATAAAGCCATTTCCTAGCCTCATTTGTGACCCAATTTTGCCATTTTCCTACACTAAAACAAACCAAACACATTCCAACCATTTCAAGCATTCAAATTAAACAATTTCTATCATTTAACATGGCATATCATTGCATGCATCCATGTTTACAGACTTACCTTGATTCAATCCATGTGTTAAACATGATTTCATCTACTGCTTAGCATATATTTGTACATATCTACCATAGCGTGATATTACATGTACACCAAAACAACCACTACTAGCCATTCTAATGGCTTAATTACAAACATCACTATCAAGTCACTAAAGGCCAAGTTGTCCTATACGTGTCATTATACCAAAATGATATTTACTATATGTACTCCAAATAGCTAGTAGATAGTGTGACGATGCTCCAATGATATCTAACCTTCGCGAGCTTCCGACCACTTTAAAATAGGGGGAAAATAAAATGGAGTAAGCATTATATGCTTAGTAAGTTCGTATAACAGAATTTAAACTTACCAATTCCATTTATTAAATCTAAGTATACAATATCATGCTTTCCATCCATTTGGAAAAATTGCCTAAACACATGCATCCAATCAAACATGTTAATCATAAACTTTACATATACATCAAGTAGGATAGATGAGCTTATCATGCAATATTCTTTCATGCCATTATCATTTCATCTCATATTTCTCATACCATGTCAAGAGTTATGTCTGTTGAATCATTGAAATTTCGATGGATGCTCAAGTGGTACACTCGAGGTGTACGATTCAATAACCTATCGATTCTTTTTTAAGAGTACCCATTAGGGCATTTAATCAAGGAAAAACACTCTCAAGCCACATATCATATAACAAGATTACTAGTCTAGGCTAAATGTTTTATATAACGTATACTCAGAGGAGCTCAATTAGGATTACCAGTCCAGGCTAAACCCTAATCGTAACGTATATTCAAGAGGTATTATATCAGGATTACCCGTCTAGGCTAAATCCTTCTTATAATGAGGTCAATAGGATTACTCGTCCGAGCTAAATCCATCGGCAACAAATGCAAGACCTCATCCATTTCGAGAAAGCACGTATATTCATCAGAATTTAATATTTTATCGGGACTTAACCCCTTTTTCACCATTTCAATCATGTGTTAAAATTTCTCACATAACATTCAAAAAATGTACATCAATGTAATTCGCATTCCATACAAACACAACATTCAATTAAACATATTTACATGCTCGATTAAGCTACACGAACTTACCTCGACACTTATTCGCGTAAGTAATCTACTAATCCAAAACATTTTCTTTTCCTCGATCTAACCTCGAATATGTATTGTTCGGATCTATATAAATAAATTTAATAATCAATTTCACACATTTGATAATTATTTGGACTCAATTTATGTCCTAGGCAAAATTACTATTTTGCCCCTAACTTTTCCATAAATTCCAATTTCATCCCTAGGCTCGGAAAATAAAACTTGTGTAATTTACTCCTTATTCCAAGCCTAATCAAAATTTCAAAGAAAATTTACAGCACATATTTTCTATAAATTTTAGAATTTTTCATCAATTTTTACAACTTTACATTGTAGTCCCTAAATCATGTTTTAATCAAAAATCACTTTGTAAAAGTTGTTTATCTATCAACAACCTTTCATTTTCTAACATAAATTTCAAACTTTCAGTACATACATCCATGACCCATATCTCATACTTTGATAATTTTTCAGATTGATCCCCCAAATAAATAGATTAAACTATACTAGTATCAAAAATATCAAAATTACTAAAAATGGGACAAGGAAACTTACCCAGTTAAGCCATGAAAGTTTCTTCTCTCTTTCTCCTAGGGTTTCCATGTATTTTAGGTTGAAGATAACATAAAAATAAGATGATATCTTTTATTATCTTTTTAATTAATTAATTTATTTCTATTTCTACTTTAGTCCTTTCATTTTTTTTAAATTTCCATGGACGAGTCACCAAAATATCTACATACTTTTCTTAATGGTCTAATTACCAAATAAGGATCACAAATTTTGAATTCCATAGCTATTTACTCCTTACAGCTACTAGAATTCAACTTTTGCCTTTTATGCAATTTAGTCCTTGTAATTAAGCACAAAATTAGTGAAAATTTCTTATCAGAATTTTCACATGACATTTCTAACATAATATGGATCATATAATAAAATAAAAATAAATTTTATTTTTGGATCATATTTGTGGTTCCAAAACCATTATTTCGATCTCACTAAAATTGGGCAGTTACAACTCTTTCCCTTAAGGATTTTCATCCTAAAAAATCTTACCAGTAAAGAGGTTTGGATATTGCTTTCTCATGGTATCCTTCGGTTTCCAAGTAGCCTCATTTATACCATGTCATTGCCAAAGAACTTTTACCAATGCTACCTTTGTTTATTTATTAACTCTTTTATTTCACGTGCTAAGATTTTGATTGGTTCCTCGCTATAAGTCATGTTGGGCTGTATCTCAACTTTTGCCAGAGAAATAACATGCAAAGGATCTGATTGATACCATCGTAACATAGACACATGAATAACATTATGAATCGATGTGCAACAGGTCCAATTCTCTTTGTAATCTCGTATGGCCCAATAAACTATGGACTCAGTTTTTCTTTACGACCAAACTGAAGAACTTTCTTTCAAGGTGATACTTTCAAGAATACCTTATCACCAACATGAAACTCTATTTCTTTTTGTTTAAGATCAGTATAGGACTTTTGACGATTAGAGGCTACTTTCAAATTGTCCCGAATTACTTTCACCTTTTCCTCGGTCTCACGAACTAAATCAACTTCGTGTAACTTTTTCTCACTAAGTTCTATCGAATACAATGGAGTTCTACATTTACGACCATACAAAACTTCATGCAGTGCCGTTTTAATGCTGGATTGATAACTGTTGTTGTAAGCAAATTCAACCAAAAGCAAATATTTTTCCCAGTTACCTTTAAACTCAAGTATACAACATCGAAGCATATCTTCTAAAATCTATATTATTCGTTCAGATTGGCCATCAGTTTGGGGATAGAATGCAGTACTGAAATGTAGTTGTGTACCTAGAGCTTTTTATAATTTGCTCCAAAATTGATATGTAAACTGAGGGTCTCTATCTGAAATAAAGGCCGGGTTTGGAGTGTTACATTTAGTGGTTTCAGAGTCAGGTTGCAAAACTTGACTGTGGATTATGGGTTTTAAAACTTGGTCTTTAAAGAGCTGATTTTGAATTATTGAAATGTTTTTACTGAGTATGTGGTACACCGAGTCTCCGACGCCGATCCTGTAAGTATTCTAAAACTAATGTATGTTTAAATTGAAAATACTATGATATTCTAAAACTACTATAAGTAGTATACTGTGGAAATACTATAGTTAGTATATACTGAAAACCGTAGCCCAACTGAAATTATAGTAAACTATTAGAGACTGTGATATACGAGAATAAACTATGAATTACTAAAACTATTACATAAAACATCTGCTAATAACTATTGAACTGTAACCGATACATAAAAATTTTAATATAGATAAATCTGATTAGATAGGAGCACACGAGGTATCTGCGGATGGGGTACTAGAGGCCGTGGTAGAGGCCGTAGAGTGGCTTGAGCTAAATTTTCGTCATCAGGTAACATACCAAATTTGGACATGAATGAGATGCCAGTATTGCCTGCTATTAAGACTGGGTTTTATGATCGCATGGCTGGAGACAACGTGCTGTCCCAGGCTATGCTCAGGATTTTGGAGAGGGTCACTAGGCCTAATACTGGATCTGGGGGTCGAGGGTCGGTTATGAAACGAGTTTGGTCCAATAGAATTGAGCTCTTCAAGAGTGTCACTAGAGTCGCCCCTAATATGGCTGAGTACTGGATTGAGACTATGGAGAGGATCATGGATGATTTAGATTGCACCCCCGAGCAGAAATTAAAGGGTGCAATCTCACTGTTGTGGGATGAGGCTTATCAGTGGTGGCTGACTGTTAAGAAGGGTACTCAGCCAGAACGTTTGACCTAGGAGTTCTATAAGACCGCCGTCCATGGGATATATGTGGGAGCCAGTTATATAGACGCCCGTAGGAGGGAGTTCCTGAATCTTACTTAGGAGGATCGATCAGTGGCCGAGTATGAGGCTGAGTTTCTAAGACTGAGCCGCTATGCACGAGGTATGGTGGCATCTAAGTATGAGCGATGTATCTGTTTTGAGGATGGCCTTAGAGATAACTTGTGGGTTCTGATAGCTCTGTAGAGGGAGCGAGATTTTTCTGCCCTAGTTGAGAAGGTGAAGATCGCCTAAAAGGTTAAGCGCGCTTGGTGCCAAAACCGTGATAGAGAAAGAGGTAGGAATAAGAGGGATTCAGAGCACTTGAGTTCTGTACAGAGGCCTAAGAAAAAGGCTAGAGCTGATCAGCCAGTTAGAGTTGAGCCCCTACTGGTCTTGCTGGGTTGTTGCCTTGTGGGATTGTGGTAGACCCTATCAGGGCGAGTGTTGGAGGAGGACTGAGGCGTGTCTGGGATGTGGATAATTGGATCATTGTATTAGGGAGTGTCCACTGAGAGTCAATTAGATGCAAGCTCAAGGTACTGGTACTGTAAGGCATAGAGGTAGCATAGCAGCCACTGAGAGGCCGTGGTCAGGCTAGGGGTGACAATGGTAAGACCGTTGGCAGAGAGCACCGGGTAGAGGTGCTGGATAGATTGAGGAGAGATAGCCGACTCTAGTATATCCTGCATGCCGTCGAGAGGATGGAGATGCTCCAGATGTCATCACAGGTACGTTCTTTATATATGATATACCATACATTTCATTGATAGATGTAGGAACCACTCACTCCTATATAGCATGTATTATGTCTGAAAACTTGAGGATTTTGGTTGAGAACTCTACGAGTAAAGTTACTGTACTGAGTCCGTTGGGGCAGTCTGTTCGAGTTAATAAACTATTTAGAGACGTTCCTTTAGAGGTTTAAGGGGCAATCTTTTTGGCTAATTTGATGGAGCTTCCATTTGGGGAGTTCGACCTAATTCTGGGGATGGACTGGTTAGTCAAGCACCGTGTCAGCTTGGACTATGCGACTAAGAGGGTTGTATTGAGAACTGAGGAGGATAATGATGTAGTAATGATTGGAGAGCGCTGGAATTATCTATCTAATATGATCTTTATACTGGTGGCGGAGAAGTTCGTTCGTAAAGGATTTGAGGCATTCTTGGCCTATGTAAGTGTTTCTGATTCTTGGGATTCTACAGTTAAAGATATCAAAATGGTAAAGGATTTTTCAGATGTCTTTTCTGAGGAGCTACCGGGTTTACCTCCGAATCGTGAGTTGGAGTTTGGGATTAAGCTATTTCTAGGAGCAGCTCTGGTATCCATCGCTCCTTATCGAATGGCACCGAAGGAGCTTGTAGAGCTTAAGGATCAGATTCAGGAGTTATTGGATCATGGGTTCATCCACCCTAGTGTGTCTCTATGGAGAGCACTTGTACTATTTGTAAAGAAGAAGGATGGATCCATGCAGATGTGTATCGACTACTGACAATTGAATAAGTTGACCATTAAGAATAAGTAGCCACTACCAAGGATTGATGACTTGTTTGACTAGTTTTGAGGAGCTTCAGTTTTCTCTAAGATTAACCTCCGATCTGGGTATCATCAGTTGAGGGTTAAGGAGGCTGACATATATAAGATGGTGTTTAAGACTCGTTATGGTCATTACGAGTTCCTAGTGATGCCATTTGGACTGACTAATGCATCGGTGGTTTTTATGGATTTGATAAGCTGAATATTTTAGCCTTATCTGGATCAGTTTGTTGTGGTGTTCATCGATGACATACTAGTTTACTTGAGGACTGATGATGAGCATGAGGGAAAAGCAGTTTTATGCTAAGTTTAACAAGTGCGAGTTTTGGTTGCATGAGGTGACATTTCTAGGTCATGTGGTTTTTTCTGAGGAGATTCGAGTAGATTCTCAAAACGTTGAGGCTATGTTGGAGTGGAAGCAGCCAAAGAACGTGTCTGAGATTCATAATTTTTTTGGATTGGCTGGTTATTATCGGCGGTTTGTGAAAGGTTTCTCACAGATCGCAGCACCTTTAACTAAGCTGCTATGTAAGGGTGTACCGTTTGACTGGACTGATGTGCAGTAGGAGAGCTTTGAGAAGCTTAAGACTATACTAACTGAGGCTCCTGTTTTGATACAACTAGAACCTGGAAAGGAGTTCACAGTTTATACTAATGCATCTCATGTCGGTTTGGGATGTGTGTTAATGCAAGATAGAAAGGTGGTAGCATATACGTCTCGTCAGCTTAAGACTCATGAGGCGAATTATCTAATGCATGACTTGGAGTTGGCTGCCGTGGTATTTGCATTGAAAATCTGGAGGCATTATCTGTATGGTGAGAAATGTATCATCTATACTAACCACAAAAGCCTGAAGTATCTCCTTACTTAGAAGGAGCTAAATCTTAGGTAGCGTAGATGGATTGAGCTGTTTAAGAACTACAACTGCACTATTAAGTACCAACCTGGCAAGGCTAATATGGAGGCCGATGACTGAGCTGCAGAGCTATGATTGATCTGAGGGCGATGTTTGCTTGCCTCAGTTTATTTGATGATGGTAGTCTGTTAGCTGAGCTTCAGGTTAAACTGACTTGGATTGAACAGATTAAGGGTAAGCAGTTGGAAGATGAGTCTTTGGGTCTTCAGTTTCGATAGATTGAGAGTGGTGGCACTGCAGATTTTGGGTTTAACTCTGAGGGTGTGTTCTATTTCTGTGGACGGATATGTGTGCCGAATGATACTGATTTGAGATAGTCTATCTGAGAGAGGTGCATAATAGCCATTATGCTATGCATCCCAGTGGAAATAAGATGGACCGAAACCTCTGTGAGTTATATTAGTGGCTAGGACTGAAACAAGATGTTACTAATTTCGTGGCTAGATGTTTGACGTGCCAGCAAGTTAAGGTTGAGCATCAGTTACCTTCGGATTTGTTACAGCCAGTTAAGATTCCTCTATGAAAATAGAAGCAAGACTTAGTTAGTGGGTTGCTCCTCACACCCACCAAGAAGGATTCAGTATGGGTCATCATGGATTAATTGACCAAGTCTACGCACTTCATACCAGTTCGTACTGATTATTCTCTACAGAAGCTGGTAAAGCTTTATATTTCTGAGATAGTGAGACTGCATGGAGTACCAGTTTCGATTGTCTTTAATAGGGATCTTTGCTTCACATCTCAGTTTTGGAGAAAGTTGCATAAGGCTTTGGGTTCAAGCTTAGACTTCAGTACTGCGTTCCATCCTCAGATTGATGCTCAATCTGAAAGGGTGATTCAGATACTAGAGGATATGTTGAGGAGCTATTTTTATTGATTGTCGAGGCAGTTGAGAGGAGTATTTTCCGTTAGCAGAGTTTGCCTATAATAATAACTTCCAATCTAGCATCCAGATGGCACCTTACAAGGCTCTGTATGGTCGTAAGTGTTGCACTCCTCTATGTTGGACTGAATTGGGTAAACGACGTATTTTGGGTCTTGAATTGGTTTCTGAGACTGAGGATAAGGTCAGATTGATTCGGGATTGACTGAAAGCGACATCTGATAGATAGAAGTCTTATGCAGATATGAAGAGTCACGAGATCAAGTATTCTGTGAGGGACTTCATATTTCTTAAGGTCTTACCGTGGAAGAAGGTTCTGAGGTTTAATCGTAAGGGCAAGTTGAGCCCTAGGTTTATTGAACCTTACCGTATTCTGAAGCGAGTGGGACCGGCTACTTATCAGTTGGAGCTACCTCCAGAGTTGGATCGTATTCATGACGTGTTCCACGTTTCTATGTTGAAGGTTGAAGTGCTACCACTCTAATCCTATTCACATTGTTCCTATTGAGGAAATTAAGGTTAGGCCAGACTTGACCTTTGAAAAAGAGCCGGTTGAAATTCTAGAGCGTGACGTAACGGTTCTAAAGAGGAAGTCTATTCCACTGGTGAAGGTGCTGTGGTGAAATCATAGCACTGAGGAGGCCACGTGGGAGCCTAAGATTACAATGTGTCAGCAGTATCCTCATCTATTCTGATCAAGTAAATTTCGAAGACAAAATTTTCTTTTAGGGGGTAGAGTTGTAACGCCCCAAAATTTTAATTTTTGTTTTATGAATGTGTGACACAAAATATCTATCTGCTTCAGTGGTTAAGTGTTTTGGGTGTGTGTGGGAGGTCTCAAGTTCAAGCCATGACTTGGGCAAATTTTGGTATTTTTATGAATAAAGCCCTATCTCTGGTTAGTAGGCTTTTATTTAAATATTTGTAAGTATGTATCAGAATGGGCCTCTTGGTCTCGTGGTTAAGTTGTGTGTTGGAATGTTGGAGGTCCTCTGTTCAAGTCTTTGCTTGGGCATTATTTTTGCTCGTTCGCCTAGAAGAGTTTAAGATGGACTAAAAATCTGAGTAGTGGATGGAGTGGGGAGTTTGGTAGAGAGAAGTAAGGGGAAAAGAATTTGGGGTTATCAGATTCTGTTCATTATTGCTTTCTTTTTGCAATTTTGGCTCTTCCTTTTTCCTTTTCCTCTCTACTTGCTACAGTTTCCCTCTCATATTGCTTCCTTTTGCTGCCGAAAATTCCATTAATTTCCCTCAATTTTCCATTTTCTTCTTTCCTTCAATCATTTTTGTTGTTCATCGCTTGGCCGCGCGTTCAGTAAGTTATGGTGGCGTTAAATCTTAACTGTTTCTTATGAATGTTTATTGAAGAGGAGTTTTATTTGGTTGTTAGGAGTTAATCGAGGGCTGAAGATCAGCCAATAATGTTGAGGGTACGAAGTTCGATTGTTCGATTGAAGGTAAGAGATTTTTCGCTCAAAAGGTGGATAGGTTGTTTTGGAGTTGGTCTTAATTCATTGTAAAAAATAATTAATCGAGAGTTTTATTGACTGAATATATGTTTTGGAAGGCTCAGGAGTGTTTTTATAGCGAAATGATACCAGGTGTGTACCCGATTATGCAGAAAATGAGGTTTCGATGAAAGCCAAAAACCCCACTATCGATGCCACACGGGCTTGTGGTTGCCCATGTGGTAGGCCGTGTGCTAGGACACGAGCGTGTGATGGATGGGGCTAGGTTGTACGTGAAGGACATGACCGTGTGATGGCCAGGTAGGCTGTGTGTGACACACGGGCTAGACTGTTTTGAGCTGTATGGGCCACACTAGAAGTCTACACGAGCTTGTGAGATTTTGGGGCCAGGCTGTGTGATCCATACGGCCAAGGCCAATTTGGGCTGTTGGGCCATACGGGTAGGCCACATGGGTGTGTGAGCCCATTTTTCTGAAATGATTGTTAAGGTTGCACGGGTCACCCAAGTCAACTGTGAACCTTTTATAGGGTCGGTAAGCACTACTTAGACCCTTAACTATATGAAATTGATTATGTGAATTATGTACTGAGCATGTTATATGTAAGCATGTTATATATAAGCATGTATACTGAACTGTATGTGTATCTGATAGACCTGTGATAGCATGACATTTCATTGTATATTGCATTGCATTGGGTTGGGTTGGTATTATTTGGAGGAAGTGTCCTGAAAGGCTCTTAAGCCCAATATCTGGCAGCTCAGCTGCAAATTACTATTATGTGCCGCATTTGGTACTACTTGGAGTGTAGAGATGGGTCAGTGATTTAATCACCACATAGAGTGTAGGGTTAGACGGAGATAGTGTGTAGAGGCTGGTTAGGTAGGACTTTGCCACTGAATATTGTATGACTGATACTGATACTGTGACGGGCTAGGCCCTATTGCATATTTGATACTGTATTGAGATGGGCTAAGGCCCAAACTGATACTGATACTGTAAGGGGCTTAGGCCCAAGACTGTTTAACTATGCACTGTGATTTCTATTGTTTGTTTTCTGTGGGATTACACACTGAGTTTACGAAAACTCACCCATTTTTGTTTAATGTGAACATGTAATCCCTAGACTTAGACGAATCGGTGTGGCGGAGGACTCAACGATGACCACGGTCTTTAGACTATTTTGATTTACAATTTATGATTTATGTTTTATTTTTATGGGTTAAGTTTTTGATGTAACGTGGACTTAAGGACTTTTATTTTGTTTTGGTTTGGTTTCCAATTTTCTTTACTTTAAGGATTTATTATTGGTAGTAATAGGAAAACTCGACTTTCAAAATAACAAATATTTTCTCTAAAACACACGAGTACTTAAACTGTTTTTAAAGCTTCTGTAATGAACTTTGTTCTCAAAATTCCAATTAATTAAATAAGAGATTAATGAAAAACAAGACAGAAATGGTTTTATCGCAACAACATAGTTTTTCAACACCCTATCATGTGACATCGCCAGATACGGCCATAACATCTAGGCCGAGTTTGAGCTATTACAACTTCCAGCTTTATCGGGGTTCAGCTCTAGCTTGGTTGGAGGACATTACTATATGATAAACACATTTAAAATGATAATGAGACATCACACTATCACAATGATACAATGGCATGTATAGCTAAACTCGTGTTTGCTACGTTACATCTGAGAATCACCTAAATAGTAGCTCTGATACCACTAAATATAACACCCCTAACTTGTATTCCTCGTGAGAATAGGGTTTCGAGGCATTACCGAAGTTTACAGGACACTTTCAAACAAAACGAGTAGAACACTATTTATTTTTTTGAGATTAGTCATAATTTCCCTCAATAGGGATCTCGAGGCCCAAAACATGCATTAGAATTGATTCGGGACTAAATCAGGATCTTGGAGAATTTTTCACAAAATCTCAAAATTTTTCTCACTATTAAGAGTCACACGCTCGTGTGGTATCGGACACGCCTGTGTGGTCAGGCTGTGTGGAATCACACGCTCGTGTCCCTAACCTGTGTAACACTCTGACTTGCAACTCATGAACAATTTGATGTTACATCAGCCAAGTCACACGCCTGTGTGCTAGGCCGTGCGGTTAATGTAAATTTCCAAAAAAAAAGGTGCAGGATTCACATGGCCAATAGACACGCCCGTGCTCTAGGCCGTGTGCCACACAAGGCTGAGACATACGCCCGTGTCTCTACCCGCGTGCCTAATTATGAGTATTCTGTTTTCACAAAATTTAGGGTCCAGGGGACACACGGCCTAACTACACGCCCATTTCATAGCCTCATTTGTCACTCAATTTTACCATTTTCCTGCACTAAAACAAACCAGATACATTCCAACTATTTTAAACATTCAAATTGAACAGTTTCTATCATTTAACATGGCATATCATTGCATGCATCCATGTTTACAGACTTACATTGATTCAATCCATGTATTAAACAAGATTTCATCTACTACTTAGCATATATTTATACATATCTACCATAACATGATATTACATGTATACCAAAACAACCATATTACATGTATACCAAAACAACCACTACTGGCCATTCCAATGGCTAAATTACAAACATCACTATTAAGTCACTAAAGGCCAAGTTGTCCTATACATGCCATTATACCAAAATGATTTTTACTATATGTACCCATAATAGTTAGTAGGTAGAGTGACGATGCTCTAACGATCTTCAACCTTCGCGAGCTTCTGAGCACTCTAAAACAAGGGAAAAATAAAACGGAATGAGCATTACATGCTTAGTAAGTTCATATAACGAAATCTAAACTTACCAATTCCATTTATTAAATTTAAGCATACAATATTACGCTTTTCATCCATTTGGCAAAATTGCCTAAACACATGCATCCAATCAAACATGTTAGTCATAAAATTTACATATACATCAAGTAAGATAGATGAGCTCATCATGCAATATTCTTTCATGCCATTATCATTTCATCTCATATTTCGCATAACATGTCAAGAATTGTGTTTTTTGAATCATTGAAATTCCGATGGATGCTCAAGTGGTACAGTCGAGGTGTACGATTCAATATCCCATCAATTCTTTTTCAAAAGTACCCATTAGGGCACTTAATCAAGGAAAAACACTCTCGAGCCATATATCGTATAACAGGATTACCAATCCAGGTAAATCCTTTATATAACATATGCTCAGAGGAGCTCAATTAAGATTACCAGTCCAAGCTAAACCCTAATCGAAACGTATACTCAAGAGGTATTATATCAAGATTACCCGTCCAGGCTAAATCCTTCTTATAATGAGGTCAATAAGATTTCTCATCTGAGCTAAACTCGTCGACAGCAAATGCAAGACCTCATCTATTTTGGGAAAGCACGTATATTCATCGGAATTCAATATTCAATCGGGACTTAACCCCTTTTTCACCATTTCAAGCATGTATTAAAATTTCTCATATAACATTCAAATAATGTGCATCAATAGAATTCACATTCCAAACAAACACAACATTCAATTAAACATATTTACATGCTCGATTAAGTTACATGAACTTAGCTCGACACTTGTTCGCGTAAGTAATCTACTAATCCAAAACTTTTTCTTTACCTCGATCTAACCTCAAATTTGTATAGTCCAGATCTATATAAATAACTTTAATCATTAATTTCAAACATTTCATAATCATTTGGACTCAATTTACGTCCTGGGTAAAATTACCATTTTGCCTTTAACTTTTCCATAAATTCCAATTTCGTCCCCAGGCTCGGAAAATGAAACTTGTGTAATTTACTCCCTATTCCAAGCCTAACCGAAATATCGAAGTAGAAGTTACAGTACATATTTTCTATAAATTTCAAAATTTTTCATCAATTTTCACAACTTGATATTTTAGTCCCTATATCATGTTTTAATCAAAAATCACTTTGTAAAAGTTGTTTATCTATCAACAACCTTTCATTTCTAACGTAAATTTTAAAATTTCAGCACATACATCCATGACCCATATCTCATGCTTTGATAGCCTTTCAAATTGATCCGCAAATAGATAGATTAGACTATCCCAATTTCAAAAATATCAAAATGACTAAAAGCGAGACAATGAAATTTACCAAATTAAGCCATGAAAGTTTCTTCTCTCTCTCCTAGGGTTTGCATGTATTTTAGGTTGAGGATGACATAAAAATAAGATGATATCTTTTATCATCTTTTTAATTAATTAACTTATTTCTATTTTTAATTTAGTCGTTGTCCTTTTTCTAAATTTTCATACACGAGTCACCAAAATATCTACATACTTTTCTTAATGGTCTAATTACCAAATAAGGACTTCAAATTTTAAACTCCATAGTTATTTACTCCTTATAGCTGCTAGAATTGAACTGCTGCCTTTTATGCAATTCATTTTTCTAGTAATTAAGCACAAAATCAGTGAAATTTTCTTATCAGAATTTTCACATGACATATCAAAGGTAATACGAATTATATAATAAAATAAAAATAAATTTTATTTTCGGATCAGATTTGTGGTCTCGAAACCACTATTTCGATCTCACTAAAATTAGGCTGTTATAGAGTTTGCTTGAGAATTTGAAGCTACGAACTCTAAAAAGTTGGAAGCCGTTGGAATTTTGAGTAATGGTTGCTCCTTTGATCATGTTGTTATAACAATTTTGAGTAATGCATAAACACAGAGTCTAAGTTGCTAGAGTTGTCACATAGAGTTAAGAAAAGAGTAGATAATCAATTGGTGAAGATAAATAATCATTTTGATAGCAGCAATAGGATTTTCGTTTGAGCTTCTAAATATAAACTTATTTCTAGATTTCTAATTGATCCACAAGGTAGAGGCCCAAATATGTAGAAAACCCTGGATTCTTGAGAGTTAAGATTCTTACCTTAGAGCCATTGCAGGATCGAGTTAGTGATGGGTTGATTATTAAAAGAGTAAGTGTGAAGGGCAAGATGAGAATTAAAACAAAGCACCCTTTCAAAATTGCATGTAAGGAAGAGGTGTTCTTGAGTTTCTCTACTTTCTTTAAAAAGGAAGCATTAGAGTTTAAAATTGGGAATTCGCTATGAGAGAAGATCTTTAGTAGGGAGACAATTATTACAAATTTTTTGTAGGAGAAGGATGATTTTAAAAGGGATCTTAAGTCGCCAAAGGTTAGCCCAACTTGCCTAATGTGAGTTTGGGATAGAGACATTGGAGTTGCCCTAATATAGAAGATTATAAGCGTTTTTGGTAGAAAAACAACCATTGAAATCATAATTCTAGACAAGAATGTCATCTTTTCCCTAGAATGAGAGTGTTGTATTGAAAAGATGAAAGGTTGTATTAATATCAAGTACTCGTAGCAACTTATTTTGATCAAGATCTTGGCTCTAGTGTCTGGTGAGATTATGAATTATAAATGTTGTGTCTGTTGGAAAAAAATCCAGTTTGAAAATAGTTTTCTTTTATAGCGGAAAATTAAAATTTTGAAAATCAATCCGGTTTGTGATATTTATAGCAATAAACCTTAACCGAAATCATACCTATTTTTTCGGCTTAGTGGACATTTTTTGTTGTTGGCTTTCAACCAATGATCTTTTTCGCTATTCTCGTACCACGAACTACTTCGAGTGTGGGCTCGAACCAATTGAATCGAAATATAGAACTAGAAAATGTATAATCTCCTTTTTGGGGTGAAAACGAAAATTCTCTCTTCTTAATAGAAACTGATAGAATTATTATTCTGGAAAAAAATATAACAATTGAAAATAAATTCTTTTTATTTTTTTGGCAGAATAACAATCTAAAAAAATTGTGTAAATAGTTTTATTGGTGCCATCTATTTATAGGAAGAGAAAGTAGAACCTATGTGTTGGATCTGGTGCCCTTAGTGTAGTATTTTCGTCAATATACACTTGTAATTTTTTTTGAACAATTGATTAATAAAATTATTCATGAATTAAATTAATATACTTTGTATTATTTTCCTTACATGATTTTTGCACACAAAGAAAAATAGAAGCAAATATTGCTCATTGGTAGTCTAAACGTTTAACTAATACTAAGTAGTATTACGTGGTTAGCTTGTAGTATAAAAAGACAACTCGTACTAGTAGACAAACTTAAATATGTCCTTCGCCTAATTGGATATAAGTAAATCGATTGAAAGACTAATATATCGTCTATCAAGTCTAATTTGAGACATGCCTTCTCTTGGGCGTTGGAGCAGATAACTCCCGAAAGATAGAGACATAGATGTGACTGACAATACATCGGACAAGACCTAAGTAGAATAGATCCTGAATCCGTTTATGGATTTATTCACTTGTGACACTTATAGTGTGACATAACTAAATCCTGAGTGGATGGTGGACTATGTATGCATGACTTATACATTTTGATGTAAGTAAAAGCCTGAGTTCAATAGATAAGGAACCGAAAGCTGGTGCATCTGGTGTATGACTTGTGTAGTATGTAGCGTCATTCACAACAGTTGAATTCATAACCCAAAATATGGGTAAATGATATCCTCTCATTGGAATTATATGGTTGATGAAAAGTAAACGTGACCACAGGTCGTCCATCATTATGATAGATGACTTGATCACTATTTTATAGTGATTGGCTTTTTATGAAAGAAGATGTAATGGTTTCCATGAGATAAAATAGGCTCATATTGAGAGAGCGAATATTATCTCAAAGAAATCAAGGATATTTTATTAGGGTAACGCACTAATGACAATGTCATTAGACGATTATTAAATAGTAATGAGAAGATGTATGTCTAGGATTGGGTTTAGCAAGGAAATACTTGTTTTGTAAGTGGTTAAATACAACTCACCTCCCTTTCCTGAGAACCTACTTGGTGCATAGGTCACATTCACTTCTTCGATATTTCCCTAAAACAAAAACTGTGGAGAAGAAAATTTTTTTTGATTGACTCTTGTGAATAAATGAATGTGAATATTATACAATTGCCAAAGCATGTCATGCATACATAAGATAAGCATGCCATATAGTTTAGGAAGTAATGCCATGCGTACTTGTCATGCATATATTGATTATACATGATTGTAACCGAGAATTAAAAGCCTTGCTTGTTTTTAAAATATTGAGTAGGAGAAGGTCCCTAAACAAGACATATGATCTCCATCAATGGTCTCTTTTGGTGGCGTGAAATAGGCCTTGCCCAAGATAGACATTGTCGTGTGGATTTCACTGAGGAGACTTCCTTAAAGTAAATAGAGTTTGTTATGATCATATGATACTTGGACTAACCGTTTTGGTAGGTATTATCATATGATAGGTCAAGAAATTCTATCTTCAAAAGAGGACAACTAGTCAAAGCATGCTACTTGGTAAGATTGTCCCGCGATGACTCATTTGTGGTGCATGATGTAATAGGTGTTGAGTTGATCGTTATACACTCAAGATCTTCTAGTTAAGTAACTCCCTACAAAGCTTTACTCAAGTTAGAACGATGGCCAAACGTTACACGGTTATTAGTACATGTGAATGCCTAAGTAATTAGGCTCATGTACTAATTGGATGAAAATTCATGTTCTTACTAGTTGATCATGATCACCCCAAGGTGGCTTGATTCAATGCGTGTAGGAATTATTGTTACAAAGACTTACAAATATTTTCAAGGTTTACTGTAAGAAGCATGCATCATCTTAATTCATATCGTAATGTTGCAAAACTTTTAAAGCAATTGTTTAATATAAAGATATCAAAATATGAATTTTTATTTTCAATTCAAAAAGTGGCACCAACTCCCTTATTGAACATACTTACTAAAAACAAATTGAACGAAAATAACTATAAGGAATGAAAAAGGAAACTAATAATTGAGCTGTGAGGAACTTAAAACAATTGATAATAAGTGGCCATCAGCCACTTAAGCTGAAGCTAGAAAACATTTGGAAGAGTCTGATGAGATAGCTCGTTGCTATATGGGTGAGCATGACCAATACTATATATAAGCAACTAGAGAGCTGTAAGACTGTTAAAGCGATTCTAGATAAGTTGGAAGACATGTTTGGAGGCCAAACTACCTTGGCTTGACAGTCTGCCAAACTATCTTGATGAATGCCCAACATAAGCTTAAACTCTAGTCAAAGACCAGATAATTACTCTTATGGGCTACTTTGCCGAGGCTGTGAACAATGAGTCCAATATTTACCAAAACACTCAAATTGATATGGTGTTCAAAAGCTTGTCAAAGGATTTTTTTTGGTTTTTGTGCTGTATATAACCTTGGCAATAAAAACTTGAGGGTATGTTTGGTTGACTATAATGGTAATACATTATAGCCCAATTCGGTGGGCCTATCACCAAACCATTATTTGGTTGGCTGTAATAGTTCTTACAGGCATATTCATTACGGGATTATTCAGCATTTTCCATTCCATGCACTCTTCATTGAATGGTCATTTAGGGAATGGGTGGAATAGCAAATTAGAGAAAGGTTTCAATTTTACCCTCACCATTCTCCTCTCTTTCTCACAATTTGAAATCCCAACTCATATATTCTCATTCTCACACCTGAAATCCCCAATCCCTAACTGATTTTTTTCATTCTTCTTCCCTTCACCACTGTAAACTTCATTTCTTCTTCACTTAATTTAAAATTTTCTTTTTAATCTCATTTCCTATTAACCCTAATAGTTCATCCATTGAAAAAAAGAAGTGAAGTGTTTTTCGAGTTGTTTCGCAAGATCCAAGATTTGGTAAGTCTTAATTCGAATTATCTGCTTTCAATGTTTCTTTTTCAATTGTAAAAGCAAATGTAAAACTTACCCTTGTTCAAGTAATTTGGCTTTCCAAGAAGAGCGCTGAGATTCCATTCTATTTGTATTAGATTGAAAAAACTAACCCTTCTTTGATATTTGGAATCTTCGTCTCTATTTCCGGTAAAATTTTCTTTCTCTGTTTTCTTCATTTTATTAAATATTTCCATGTTGATGTTTGGTTTTCTGTGAATTTGATGATACATTCTAGGAAAAGATCACTAACTCTGACAATAACAAATCATTTTAATTTTTAAACAAAAGGAAGAAACTTTATTTTTATAAGCTATGGAGTGACAATGTGCTGTTCTTGTGTGTGTGCCTAGTGTTTGTTTTTTGTTTAAGGTAGATAAAGGGAGCTTCAAATACCCAGATTAAAAATTATGGGGAAAATTACCAAAAAAATTATGGGAAAAAAATGTTATTTTGGGATCTCAATGTTTAGAGATTTTGATGATTCTTATAGGGAGAAATAGGAAAAAAATTTAGTTAATGTGTCAATTTGGTATTCAGCTTAAATTAATGGAATATGTTTGCTTCTTTGAGTCTATTATCTAAGATTTTCTAGTTCTTTCTTTTAGAGGTGTATTGGATTTGTTGGTTTTTTATTTGATTTACCGTTTTATTTGCATTGAAGTTGAGATTCTTGCTTGATGTCCAATGCTAATTATGGATCTTACTTGCATTGAATTCGATTTAATTGCATATCATTGTATGCTATGTTTCATTTTTGCTAGTGTTAATGGAGTTTTTGGGGCTAACCATTCACGTGTATCATGGGAATGGAGATTAAAGGTGGTGTCGCTAAAATCCAGAAGGACAAAAACACTCCTCTTGTGCCAAAGGTTTTTCTTTTTCCCTTCCATTTGTAAATGCATACTATTTAACCTGCAAACTTGTTGTGTTGTTGTTTTTTCTCTGTTTATTTTTATTTTTGGTTCAATATTATATTCTTTACTTAAATTAAAACATTTAATGCTTCTCTCATTGATAACTTAGGTTCTGGCTTAAAGGACGTGATTAGAAACAAAAATACATGCACTCTCAAATATGATTCAGGTTGAATTTTTTACCATCTTAATCACAAACGTTTGCAATTTGCTAAACCAAGCCAACACACAAGACGTCTATTATGTTCGTCCAAACTTGGAATAAACTCTTGCTGTGATTTTGATACAATTAACCTTCCAAAAACCTTTATGATTGCTCATATCAGTGACAATAAAGAACTATCCTTCTCATTTTTTCGGAAAAAAGAAATGAGTTTGATTTTACTTGTATGCTTTTCAGCTTGAAACCTTCACCCATTTTCTATGTTTTCTTTCCTCTTAGTACTAATTGTATGCAATTCTGATATGCTCTGTGACACAAACATTCAAGATGGTTGCGATCAAATAGTTGTACGTAATGTGAAACCCCCCTTCTTTTTAGAGAGATGGAAAGGAAATCTTTGACTGCACATATGATACAACTTACATAATGTATTAATAATTTTGCCTCTATTGGTTGTCAGATGAAATCAACTTTGCATGTTGCATATTACCATGCCGTCTGAAGTTAATATCTTTATCTTTTGGTCTTTTTCCAAGTCTTCACCATAGAGTATTCTCTAATATGCAAAATTTTATATTACAAGAAGCTTTATAGAGCATTCTTTATATTGGGTATAGTTTTTAGTTATAGTATGTATTTAGTATTTAAAGATAAAGATATACACTGATTTTATATGTAAAAGTAAGTTTCTCAACTTCCTAATGAAAAAGAGACAGTTTATGGAGCATTGGACAAATGGGTAGCTTGGGAGACCGAGTTTCCATTGATTGTAACTGCAAAAAGCTTTACGAATTTTCAAAACAAGGAGCCAATGGTTGCATGTTATTCAAGTATATTCAGCCTATTGGTATTCTTGCTTTGTATATTCCAGCTTCTAAAATATATTCATTGATGCAGGGAAGCTTTTTATGTTCAATAATTTTCCAGTAATATATATTATATTAAAATAGCCTTGTATTATCATATTTGATTCTATAGAATACTCTCGATCAATATTTTAAAGGAACCTTAATGCTATTCTTTGTGAATAGATACTTCGATCAGTATTCTTTGTGAAGTTTGGCACATGTAAAAATGAAGTTGCATGAGAGTTTGTGATTACATATATGAAATCTATATTATTCATTTTTACTTTCACATGAGATTCTTATATATTACACGTCAAGTAGCATAAATAAATTAATGAAAATATGTTAAATATATATATATATATATACAACATAACAATTTCATTAGTTCTTGCTGTATTTCAACATCTGTCTATGAGTAAAAATATTTGAGACAAGATATTCTTTAAATTACTCTTTTAAATTATTCTTTAAGTAACATATAGATTATGATATATATGCTAAATAATTTGTTTTGCTAATAATATTCTAACACATTAAATATGCATTATATTAAAAAAAAATAAAGTAGGTTGTATATTATTTTTTGTAATATTATATATTATTTTTATTAATTCATATTTTAATAATTGTTATATTAAGAATATTATTAAATTATATATTATTGTTAAATTATATTTAATAATAAATTTATTAAAATAGGATTAAATTATGTATTATTTTTTATTAAATTATATTTAATAATAATCCTATTAAAATTTAATAACAATAATCATCATTTTAACAAAATTTTTGCTAAAGGTACTCTGGTCATTTCAGCTTCTTTTTTTATGCTATTAAACTCTATTCCATTCAACAAAACACAAGAATACAATTACAGTTTTATTCCATTCCATTCAACCAAACAATTGAATTATTATTACAGTTCTATTCTATTACAACTCTTTTCTATTACAGTTTTATTCCATTACAGCTCTATTCCATTACACTGAACCAAACGTGGCCTGACACTGACACAACTCATGAAGGAGTTACAATCCTGTGAGTTGATGTTGAACGGCGGTTAACCGGTTCGAAAAGTTGAAGCAAATATAATCATAGCTTCTTCCTCAAAAGGTAAGGGAAAGAGTGATAAGAAAGGCAAGGTTAAGATTTCTGGGCCAACACAAGTGGGAAGACGAGAACCAGAAAGTCTAAAGACTTATCTAAGTCTAAATGCTTCTTTTGCAGCAAGAAAGGACACTTCAAGGCAAACTATAAATAATGGAAGGAATACTTAGCTACCAAGAGAGAAGTTATGAAACCCTTGATAATAGAAGCTTGTTTAGTGGGAGATTCAATAGGCCACTAGGTCATTGATTCGAGAGCCATTAATCATGTTTGTGTTTCTCTACAGGGACTGGAGGAGATGAAAGATCTTAGAGATAATAGCTTATTGTTATGAATCAAGAATGGAACAAGTATGGTAGCTGAAGCGTTGGGAGATGTACATCTTTATTTTGATAATTTTAGGAAGATTATTTTAAATTATGTTTTCTATGTACCAAGTTTCAAAAGAAGCTTAATTTTTGTTGCATTTTTATATAAAGACGGCTTGACCATGACTTTTAATAATTAATTGCAATATTTAGAAATCGCAATCTTATTTGCAATGGATGAATGTCAAATATTATCCATTTTATCAAACCAAAGATGTACACACTACTTGAGATTGAAATATCAAATAAAAGACTTAAAACTTTTCACTCTAATGAGACGTACCTTTGGCATTTGAGACTTAGTCATATTAATTGAAAAAGAATCACTAGACTTGTAAAAGAGGGCATCTTATGTTCACTTAAGGAAATTGATCTTCCACATTATGAATATTACTTGGAAGGTAACATGACTAAGTGATCTTTTAATACAAAAGGAATAAGAGTAAAAAAAACCCCTAGAACTGGTACACACTGACGTATGTGGCCCCATGAGCATTAGTGCAAGAGGTGGTTACAAGTATTATGTAACCTTTATTGATGACTATTCCAGATATGAGTATGTATACTTGATCCACTGTAAGAGTGAAACCTTTGATAAATTCAAAGAGTTTTGTGCGGAGGTGGAAAAAAAAACTAGGTTTACCCATAAAGACACTTCAATCTGATCGAGGTGAGGAATATTTATCTGATGAGTTATTACGGTACCTCATAAAGAATGGAATTCTGTCCCAGTTAACTGCTTCAGTTACTCTACAATAGAATGGCATGGTAGATAGAAGAAATCAAACATTGTTAAACATGGTACGTTTGATGTTAAGTTATTCGAAGCTGCCAATCTCTTTTTGAGGATACGTTGTACAAACGACTTGCTATATTCTGAATAATGTGCCAATTAAGGTAGCATTGAATACCCCCATTTGAATTAATTGTGGCATGGTAGGAAGCTGACTTTTAATTATTTTAGGATTTGGGGATGCCCGACCCATGTATTGGATAAAGATGTGAGGAAGTTGGGCTCACGGACAGAATTTTGCTTGTTTGCAAGATATTGAAAGGGAACAAATGGTGGTTTGTTTTATTACCTGAAAGATCAAACTGTTATAGTCTCAACTCATGCTACTTTCCTTGAAGAAAGTTACGTGAATGACTTCAAACCTCGGAGTAAAGACGTACTCAAGGAGATTTTGGAAATATACAAAACCTTATGCAAATGGTTTCAGAACCAACTCCTAATAGTAGACCTGTAATTAATCAACAACATAAGGAGCTTCATCACAGTGAGAGGGTCTTTCATAGGCCTGAGTTTTTCTAATCTGGCAAAAGTGTTTTTAACACTGAGTCTATTGAACAGGAAGATGATGACCAACTCACATATGACGAAATGATGCAGAGTGTTAATTCCAAGCTTTAGAAAATAGCTATGAAAGTTGAGGTGGACTCCATGTATTCCAAATCAGTGTAGGAACTTGTAGACTTACTGGAAGGGATAAAACCCATAGGGTGCAAGTAGACTTGCAAGAGGAAAAAGAAATACTGATGGAATAATGGAAACTTCTGAGGCCAGACTTGTAGCAAAAGGTTATACTTAGAAAGAATGTATTGATTATGAAGAAAACATTCTCTCCGGTTGCCATGCTGAAGTCAATCCACATATTACTATTGATAGCCTTTGGGTATACCAACGTTTAGAGTAAAAATCCTGTACAAAAGATATAGAAAAATAATATTCGCAAGTATATGAGTCAGGCTGTAATATAGTTACAACGGAGTAGTTGAGTACTCCGAGGATCATACCTAAGGGAGGCAAACACTAAATTAATCTTAACTTAAATATAAATAGATCTAATTAATACTTTACTCAGTTTATAGCACGAAGAGATAAAAGAAGAGTTTTTGGATTATAATAAAATAATAATAAAAGAAATAAAAATAACTAAATGAATGGAAAACAAGAAATTGAATAAGGAAGGAAATATCAAATCTAGACATGGGTGATTAACTCGCTTTAGTAATTATAATCAACTGTTGTCTTGGGCTTTCTTGTTCAATCAACTAGTCAATGCCCCAGTAGGATCTTCTGATACGTCCACTAAAATACTAAGTCGACAAGGACTACTTATCTCCTAACCTCATAGTCCAAACCATTTCAGGGTTAAAGTGTTCACAGATAAACCATACCAATTTTGGGTTAATTCCCACATTGATGACTTTTTAGGGATGTCAAGTCCAGGGTTTAGGTTCTTCCTCTCCTGAACAACTAATCCGTTCAGGAATCCCTACAAAATAGTTAATTATTCATATCACTACTCGCTAATCCCTCATAGGAGGATTAGTTCCTCATGGATTTAGTAAACCGTATAAACTTGAAAGAAAGAATGGACATGAATACCAATTTCAAGAGTAATAGTTAGAAGAGGCCTGATTGAATTGACTTTTAAACGCAGAATCCTCACAGAGTTTGAGAATAATTTTAGAATCTGATTTTTTTCTCGAAAGTAAATAAAAAGAATGGAAATAAAGTCTAAAACCTAAGAGAAAGGAAAAACTAAATAGAAAACTATACAATAGAAAGAGTTGTGTATAACATGTGTTAGATTAGCCTATTTATAGACTTAGGATGGTGTCGTCCTTAGCCTTAAGTCAGCTGACATTTTTAAGCTTAAAGTTGGTGTGCGGACCAAAACGTCCCTGGCTCGTATTAATTCCCCATGTAGAGGTGATGTTGCGACACACCAGGTCTAATGTTGCGACATCGAAGGCAGTATGCTCAGCTTCAGGGTGTCTTCAGGGTATGTTGCGACATCCTGAGACTGTGTCGCGCCATTGAAGGCAGTCTTGGACTTTTCTTATTTTGCTCCCTATGTTGTGGCATCGCATGCTCCGTGTTATAACCTAGCGACCAATATTGAGTTAATACCCTTCTAATAGTCTCCTGCACACTCACAAAGTATATTAGCTCACCCTTAGGCCTCATTCGGCCCCTAAGGTCAATAAAAGACTTGAATAACACATTTTATTAAACTTAACTAAATTTGCTAAAATTTAATTAAAACATAACTAAAATGCTTATGTTCAAGCTCCTAAAGTGCGAAAACTAGTTTAATTTGCTACACTAAATTACAACAGATCAAACTCCCCTACACTTAAGTCATTGCTTGTCCACAAGCAACACAACAAAAACAAGAAATGAAAATATGACCTTTGAACAAGTATAGTACAAATGTTAGCTTTGGAGCACCTGAATAGGCATTTCATATTCATACATAATATTGTAATTAGATATAACTGACTTGCCACTTTTAGTTTCAAACACCTAAGTTCAGTGTATTACAAATCATACAAGCATTAATGGTCTTAAATGTAAGAATCCATTAATAAATTATACAAGTAATTTGATTATCCTAACATAATAGAAATAGTCATAAATGCAATTATTCAATATGATTTCAAATTGTAGAGAGAACATAAATGAAAATCCTACAAATTTATATACTTGGTTCATCTGTTCCGTTAATTCCTAACCAAATCATTTATAACGTAATTAACACAGTAACTCAATGAACTTGGCATACAATACCTTCAACGATAACCTCAACTTACAAAACTCTCAATACACTTACCCGACTTTTCTTCTTTATGACTCCACATATTCCAAGGTAAATCCTTACTTAATATCCTGACATCTACTATTCGCCTGATCTACATGCCAAAAACAACAATTAGGTAGATATAACTGTGTCTCATAGCTACTCGCCAGAACTTAGGACCTGTCAAAACTGGGTGTTACAATCTAAATATAAAGAACCTAAATTATTTAACTTCAAGCTAAATTTACAATTTAAACAAACAACTTAGGTATATGCTCCTAACCGATCACTTTTATTTCTACAAGCTTAACCACACACAGAACATATAAAAATTATCTATTAAAAATCTATAAAAACAAAGTAAAATAAAAGAAAAATTAAAAATTTTCTTATGTCACCCTACACTTTATTCAGCACATTGTCCTTAATGTGAAATGAAAGGTAAAGGAAAGAAGTTACTCGATTGGCATGATATGTGCAATGTAATTGGTGGAACTACTTCTTACGATTTGGCTCGTACTTGTAGTGTTGTAAAAAAAAAAATAGAGTTCCTACAAAGAAAAACTAAACACAAACTATATATATAATAAAATAAAATCCTAATTAATCTAACTAAAAAAAATCATCCAAAATTAAAATAAGTCTTAAAAGTATAAACCTAAAATAAAAATAAAAATTATTTAGAATTAGTTGGGATTATGTTTCGACTCCATCATCATTTGTGCTTTGCCCCTTTCGCCCCGCTGACGCTTTAGTAGCCTGCCATCCTAATGTTTAGGTCAGGTTGTGATGGCTCGGGTTCTGGATCACCATGCCCTTCGACGGTGAGCGACTGGTTGAAATGCTTGCTCATAATTCAGTGGCATGATCGGGGTCTCCTCCTCTTCGTCCTCGTCCTCCTCATTATCATCATTGTCTCCTCCCTCATCGGTGTCCTCCTTTAGATCTTCTTCTACCTCTATCTTACTGAATTCCATCGTTGCATCGTATTTTTTTGTTGGGAATTGAGCCAACCTCAAGCCATTTTTCTATGTATAGTCCTCGTAGATTGGTCTCACTTCGTATACAATACAACATACTTCGATAAGCCATTGTCTTCGAGCGCTGATAAACTCGCCATCTTAATAGATATATTAGTTCTGTCTTTATCCATGGTATGTCCACCTGTTGAATCTTTTTGGTCTCCTTTAAGGACACAAAATTCTGAGATGTCCGAGATAGAAACTCATTCCTTTGGGATTTCTCCTTGTTTTTCCTATATATAGAATTTGATTATGTCCTTCATCTCATTGGTCAGGGACATATGAGACTAAAAACCTCTCTCTTAAAGAGGAGATTTCCTTCACATATATCATATATACGTTTCAAGCTCCCTTTCTTTAAGGATCTTAAAATTATTGACTCCTGATTTGGCATCAGAAAGTTTGCTATTCGTCATTTTATAACTATGGGATAGGTGTGGGGAATTTAAGACAACATGAAAAATATAGTATATAGAGGTTGCGAATTGATTTGGGATGGCTTGGAGGTTGTGGCAGCTGCTAGGAACAATATATAGAGGTCGTCTAGGTCTTTTCTTGTTGTGCAAACTTGGGGGATATCTTTGAAGATCGCATCAATCTAAGATTGAGAAGTCTCTAAAAAATAGCCTACATGGTGTGACACGATAGGAATTTTTCTTATACTTCCCCCAAAGTGGTTATGTCATGCCACAAGGTATGTGTGGCACGACATGACACTGATTTTTCATATTTCCTACTTTGAAATGTGTGTTGTGCCATAAATTTGATTTGTTGCGACACGACTTCGATTTAACCACTCCAGGACTTGTTATAGTCTGTAGGTTATCTGTACTTGACCCCAAATTGCTTCTAGCTCCTCCGTTGCTCTTGGAAACTTGTTTTCTTGTAATTCTAACATAAAAAATTAATAATAAAAATAATAAAAAATAAAATAAAATTTGAAATCAAACAAAATTTAAAAGTGAAGTCCATTTTTGGAGTCTGGATGACTTGTATCACCCTCAAAGAAGAACTTCCAACTAGTCTTCGACACTTTGATCTATCTTTTGTTCCATTGTCGATAAATCTAAACCAGAATCTTTAGTTGGTTCCCATGATATCATCGTATCTTTGATCGACTCAACATTCACACCATGAGTAACTTGGTGTCGAATCTGAGCCAATCCTCAAATTATTTTTCGGGTTATTATTATTTTGAGCTTCCTCCCGTCCATGTTGCGAGAAGCTTTGGTTATCTGAGCTTTATTTTCATCGTAGAACGAGAATGAGATAAACTCGTTGATTTCTTCGGCTGCCACCCCTCAGTTTTGGCCAGAAAGTGTATCTGCTCATCTACACTTTCATTCAGAATCAGTTGTAGCTCAAAGTTAGTTGTTAGTTCTATCACTACTTCTAGATCTACATCTATGTTAATTAGATCAAAGACATCTTCAGTTATATTCAATTAATTCTCGTCTCTAAATCCAAACTCTTGTTGATTTTCAAGATTTAATTCTAACTGGTTGTCGGTGATACATCGCTCCCTCTGGTTGGAATTGGATACATCATGTACGACCTCTTCCAATGGAGTACTTGCTTGGGCTCTTTTTTGAAAGAATTCCTCTAATTGATCCAACTGTTGTTGGATTCTCTTTGCTTGAAATTCTCACTTGTGGCTTTCTTGTTCCGACTTATATTCATACGAATCATAAGGAGTTTCAACAAGATACTTGGATGTCCCTAATAGTCACTCATCTATTTCTTCCAACAAAGTAATTGTTTTATTTCTTCGTTGGTAAAGCTCTAGCGTAATCGATCTTTGGTTCTCCATAATCTCCCATTGTTCATATACCCCCTCCTCGTATACATCGTCTTTGTCCCACTGGTTTGTCAAATTTCCATCCCTTTCGTAAGTATATTTGCTCGATTTAGGTGGGAATTTGTTCGAATACTTGGGTTGCTCGTCTTTGTAATCATAACTCCATTGGTTTGTCGAATCTAAAATTCCAAATTCATGGTTAAATATGATAATCAACAAGGAAAGTAAAAACAATTAAAATAAAAATATTTAGTTAATGAAAAAAATTTAAAATACTTTTTTTCACACTAAAATAAAACAAAAAAAAAGTTAGAACACTATCTAGCTCGTTTGTCATTCGATTAATATTATTTTACAATAATCAATCTAACAAAAATTTCATTGTTGCAGTCACTGAAAATGATGCCAACACTTTGACTGCCTATAAATGTGTAATGATTTTTAATTTAAATATCACACCAAAAAATATATTAAATTAAATTGACGGTGTCTGCAAGTGTATGGGTCAAATTGTAAGATAGTAAAGTTTATAACGAAACATTGGTAAGTGTTTCGAGGATCATACCCAATGAATTGCATATTGAAGAAATCAATATTAAATCAACTACAGAAAATTATTACTAATCTAATTGAGTCATGAATTAGTAGTGGTAGTCCAAATTAATAGATTGATTAAACTAATTAAATTATTAAACCTAAATTAACCTAATAGACTTTCCTATTCCTAGTGTTGACAATGCGAGTCTCTAGCCTATGATTGATTAAATCCCTAATTACCTATTTAAATAATTAATTACCCTAGATTGAGTTATTTATCACCCTTAGCTAAGACTACCCTCTCGGTTCATCTTCACTAAGGATTACCACCTAAGTTTCCATTATGATTTCTTCCTAGGCATACGGGTACCTTTTCGGTCTCACCACTTGGCACAGTTTATACATGACAAGATACCTTTCTGATCACCTGTCTTGATATTCTATCAAGGGTGTCACTCCCTAATATACTAATTACTCTTGAATAAACAACTAATTTTAGATAAAAAATCACTTAACAAATAACTTAGTCTATTAGTTGAATCATGCGAAATATAAATAAAGCACCATAATCTATTGTAATATTTATAAAACAAGTAATCGATCGAATTAACAAAAGACAAATAAAAGAAGAGAAGAGATATGAGAATGCTCATATATAAATATATTGAAGTGTGATCCCAGAGCAATCTTTACTCTCAGTTGTCTTCATATCGGAATAGAAAAGTTCCGACTACATGAACATATAAAAAAAGAAAACTAAGAACTGGATAGAAAAATCGTCATCTGCATACCATCGCGATGACCTTAAGGTTGCTTATATAGGCAATGACCTACTTGGTGACCACTCAACCCCAAATACACTTAGATACCAATTAATAAAATATTTTGCTAAAAGCTTGGGTCTAAATATGGAAATATCCCAATAATGTCGTCTAAGGAAGTCATCTTCATTTTGGCCCACCATCACCACGTTGTTGTGACGCGGGAATGCTCCTCGTCACGACGTCACCACCATACAAATCTTCCCATTTTCATTGTATCTTCGTGATAAGAGGAAACTCCTTGTCACAATCTCAAGTCCATTCCGAGCTTTGGCAGCTTCGTTATGCTATCGAGCTTCCTTGTCTCGCGGCTTGATCGTCATCCCTTGTATTCTTGAACATAAATAAGCACCCTAGACACTTAATTAGTCCAATAGTCACTTACGAGGCTCAAATTGGCCTTACAGGTCATCGAAATAGCAAAAAAATGTGTAAAAACGTTTATTTTATTAACTTTTAGTTTCTACCATACTAATACTGAATATATAATAATTAATTATAAAATGCCTAGAAAATAAAATCATTAAGTTTAGAAATGACCTAAATCAACTACTACATTTGACGTCAAGTCAAGTACTTCCTAAACCCTATTGTACAATACTATATTACAATTTGATCTGTATATTTGTGGACACCGTTGCTTATTATTTATCTTTTTGCTGCAGTATTTCTAGTTCAAATGTTTGCATGTTTAGCGGTGATCAAATTACGAAAACATAAAAATTTCAAAATAAAAATAGGTTTACCTTAAAGATTTTGGATCAAATTAAAAAAGAAAACAAAACTTATTATTTTTTTGGATCAAATTGAAAAAGAAAACAAAACTTATTATTTCTTTTTCTCTTATTAGTAATGAACGACAATGGTGGAGAGGATGATATATTTTTACATTCTCTCTCCCACTTTCATATATATAAACATATATACATAGGATTAAAAAGGCTAATTAAGAAACAAAACTTAATCAACTAAACAATGGTAATGATCATTATTTAACATACTTAATGGAAATGGATTTGGAGAATTGTTCTATCTAGTAACTTATGAAACTTTAATGGTTAAATAACCATTAGGTCCCTTGGTTAATTGTTAATTAGGTCCTCTAGTATTTTTTAAATTAAAATTCAATAGTAATTGTACTTTTACAATTTAGGCCATAAATTATAATTAATGATTTTATTGATTTAATTATTTGATCGACCACTAATATAATTTCATATTAATATGAAAATCCTTTTGTTCAAAATTTCATCGATTAGGTTTACAGAATTGAGTTCTTAAATCGTATTTTCTAACACAGACTAAAATCGAGTTGTTACATTCATGCTTCAGTGACATCTCCCATTCGTACCAATCATCGGGGTGGGTGAGGGGTGTTCCACGACATATGAATGTAGCTTATGCAAATGATATCTTAGCTCTTAATGCTGTAATACATGAAAATGAAGGGAATAAATTGTTTTTCATGGGAAGTAATTATTTTGTTGCAACTGTGTGGAATGCTCATAGGTTAGGGAACAATAAGGTGGAATTAATGGCATAGAGTTCTTTGGTCCAAGATCTGTATACCAAAGCACTTGATAGATTGCTTGGATGGCTATTTTGAATAGGTTGCCTACTAAGGATAGGCCTATCTCATGGGTTTGACATTTGATAAGGGGTGTCCTCTTTGTAAACAAGAGGTTGAGTCCATGTATCTTCTTTTTGTTGGTAAAACAACCAAGAAAGAATGCTCAGAGAAGAGTAAATGACAGAATAGGAAATAAAACACTCTTTTTATTTTTCATCATGGAAAAGAACAGAGTACATGCTTTAAATAATACTAGTGGTAACTGAAAAAAACTAAAAATTGGGAACACTATCCTCATGATCAGATTTGGTGCCAGATAAATTAACAACTAAACAACCAAATCAGAATAAGATTTTCACTAACTAATAAAGATAAAAACATATACTAAATATAGCAGTAAATAACATTTTGAATCATTATTATTTTTTCAACACTTCCCCCTTGATTCAAAATCACATACTCCAAGTTGTGATCTGAAAAAAATGATGCTTGGCTTGAGTAAGAGACTTTGCAAATACATCAGCCACCTGTTCATTTGTGCTGTGTCACAAAAGATTTTAGTTGCTTCTTTTTGATCAAGACTAAAATCACTAAGAAGTTTTCTCAGCCATAAAGCTTGTCGTGTCGCTGCTGTTTCTGCTGCATATTCTGCATCAGATGATGATAAAGCTATTGTTTCTTACTTCTTTGAACTCCATGTTACTGCTCCTGAACCAAAGCTAAAAAGATTGCCGGAAGTGCTTTTTCGATCATGTAAACAACCTACCCAATCACTGTCAGTGAAACCAATTAATTTGAAATTTGATACTTTGCAGTACCAAATACCAAAATTCACAGTTCCTGCAATATAACGAAGGATTCTTTTTGCTGCTCCAAAATGTTGTTTTGTAGGACTTTGCATAAATCTGGACACAATACTAACACAAAAAGCAATATCGGGCCTAGTGTGTGTAAGATAATTCAAACCACCAGTTAAACTTCTGAATAAGGTTGAATTAACTTTGTCAATCCCATCTTCATGCTGCAACTTTTCATTGATATTCATTGGTGTGGATGCCACCTCACAATCCACCATGCCAAACTTCTTTAAAAGATCTGCAGCATATTTCTTTTGGCATACAAAAATTCCATCATCACCCTGCATAACTTGAAGTCCCAGAAAATATTACAACATGCCCAAATCTGTCATCTCAAAATTTTTCACCATACATGACTTGAAATCATCAATTAACAACTTTGAGGAACCCAGATAGATCATATCATCGACATAAAGAGATACCACCAAAAAATCTCTATTACCTCTCTTTTTCAAATAAAGAGTTGGTTCATTTTCGCTTCTAGTGAACCCATTATTCTGAAAGAAGGAATCAATCTTACTGTACCAGGCACGTGGAGCTTGGTTCAAACTGTAAAGAGCATTTTTTAATCTATAAAATTTATTTTCATTGCCACAGACTAAAAACCTGGTGGTTGTGACACATAAACCTCCTCCATAAGATCACCATTCAAAAAGGCAGATTTTACATCAAATTAATACACAGATAATTGCAATTGAGCAGCCAATGCTAAAACAACTCTTACAGTTTCAAAACGAGCAACAGGGGAATATGTTTCTTCGAAATCAATAGCTTGTTGTTGTGAATAACCTTTTGCCACAAGCTGAGCTTTATGCTTTTGGATGCTTTCACTTGCATTATACTTTGTTCAGAATGCCTACTTCAGTCCTACAACATTCTTGCCTTTGGGAACATCAACCAACTCCCATGTTGAATTTCTTTTAGTGGCATGCATCTCCTCCTTCATAGCAATCTGCCATTCAGGTTGTTTTGTAGCTTCTTCAAAAGAAGTTGGGTCAGTGACCAACGAGGTGAAGTCACATGACACATTTATTTCTCTAAGAGACCTGAACCTTCTTGGTGGTGTTTCGCTTTTACTACTGCTGTTGGAGGCATGGGCTGTAGTAATCTATAAACAACAAAAAATAGCGATTTCCACCAAGTGACTCTATTTTCATAGGTCCATATAAGTCAGCATGCACAAGTTCAAGAGAATTAGATGCCTTCCAAGATTTTCCAATGGGAAATGACTTCCTATTCAGCTTCCCATAAACACACCCTTCAGAAAAATCAAGTTCACCGATGTTTGGTAAGCCAAGAACCATTTCCTTTTTTTAAGAAGTTTCAAGCCATTCAGATGCAAATGTCCATAACGTAAATGCCACAAATTTGCCTTATTATCCCTCCTAGCAATTAAGGCCTTATTCACTACATTTGAGACATCAAGAGGAAACATCCTATTTTGAGTCATATGGACAGTCTCTATGATCTGACCAGATTTTTTATCACGAATAGCACATGAATCACCATCAAACACAATAGAATAGCCACTAGCCATTAACTGCCCAATGCTCAATAAGTTATGACCTAAACTAGGCACAAATTGCACATTAAAAAGAAGTTTGACATCACCTTGCATGGTTTTAATGGCAACTGTACCTTTTCCTTCAACTTTCATCTGCTTGTTGTCTCCAAGTCGGACTTCACTTTTCCGTGATTCGTCAAGCTCTCTGAATAATGATTTGTTTCTAGACATATGATTAGAGCAACCACTGTTTAAAAACCATACATCGTTGCTATTGTTGTCATATTGAATTGGAGAACGGACCATGAACAAAGAGGTTTCCTCTTCTACATTCTCGGTAAAATGAGCCTGCTTCTGATCTTCTCTTTGTTTGGCCCAATAATCAGCTTCCTTATGACCCATTTTGCTACAGTATCTGCACTGGATTGAACTTTTATGAGGTTTACTAAACTAGCCTCTACCTCTGCCACCGCTACGACTATGTCCATGAAAGCCACGCCTGCCTTTAAAGGATTCTTCCTTTACTTGAAAAGCTTTTTCCTCAGAATTTTCATGAGACCTGTTAAGTCTAGCTCCATGGGCTATCAAAGAACTCATCAATTCATCAAAAGTATAAGTGGAAAAGTCCTTTGATTCTTCAATTGCAGCAACAACATGATCAAACTTTGATGTTAAGCTTCTTAACACCTTGCTCACAACAATTTCATTACTCAAAATTTCACCATAAGATCGCATTAGATTAACAATCCCAGATACTCTAGACAAGAATTCTTGCACTGATTCTGTCTTTCATAATTAAAGTCTCAAAATCATGACGAAGAGTTTGTTATTTTACAGTTATTACCTTCTTGTCGCCCAAATATTCTTGCTTCAAAATCTCCCATGCTTGTTTGGAGGTGTTTGCTGCTGAAATTTGAGAAAATATGTCATCCTCAAGTGCTGATTGGATGAGCATTAGTGCTTTTGCATCCTTCTTGCGATTTTCTTTTATTCGTTGGTCAGACTTTGCTGGTGCCGGATTAGGCTCTTCATACCCATGTTCCACCAAGTCCCATAATTCTTGAGACTTGAACATCGTTTTCATCTTGAGACTCCAAAGATGATATTTTTCACCTTTGAAAATTGGGATTAGCGGTTGTGCTGCTGGGTTGGTTCCACTATTCGCCATGAATCACTCAATTTGGGATCGAAACCTGATTTACTGTACCACAAATGTTGGTAAAACAACCAAGAAAGAATACTCAGAGAAGGGTAAATGACAGAATAGGAAATAAAACACTCTTTAAACGACAGAATAGGAAATAAAACACTCTTTTTATTTTTCATTATGGAAAAGAATAGAGTACATGCTTTAAATAATACTAGTGGTAACTAAAAAAAAACTAAAAATTAGGAACACTATCCTCATGATTAGATTTGGTGCCAGATAAATCTAACAACTAAACAACCAAATCAGAATAAGATTTTCACTAACTAATAAAGATAAAAACATATACTAAAAATAGCAGTAAATAACATTTTGAATCATTATTATTTTTTCAACACTTTTGTCTTCCTGTCGTTTTACTAAACGAATGTGGCAGTAGATTTTGAATTGAATGGGATTCAACTAAGTACAGGAGCTCGGAAGCAGAATTACAGTGGGTTGCAAGGAACACAAGAAGGTAATCATCTGAATTGCTTGGAACATGATCCATTTCATATGGAAGGAAAGGAACAATAGAATTTTCACCCAAACTAATACCAATGAAGGCCAAGTCTTGGAGCAACTTTGAGAAGAAATATCCTTTAGATTGCGTTAGTGTTCACTTTATTTCTTGTAATTTGTTATCGAGTCAAAACTGAAGGCTAAGTTCTGCCATTTTTGCTTCATTATTGTTAGTAATAGGAACAATGTACTGCTTAAGCAACTGGTCTGCTTTCCAGCATCTACCCAAATATCACACTCTCATATTTGAGTTTGAGAATTATTCAATTATGAAGCATTCAAATTTAAAAATTAATTTTGAATGAAAAAATTGAAGAAAAAAGTGGGAATTCTATAAATTATTTGTCTTAGAACATTATTCAATTACAAAGTATCCAAATTAGAAAAAAAAAAAACCATCGAATATCTAATTTTTCAGTATCAATCCTAGTTAGGAAGATGTCAAAGTTGAAAAAGAAATTCTATAAATAGAAAAAGAAAAGGCAAAGCCATCAAAGAATGTTGGTCAAGGTACATAATCATGATCAAGTATTGGCTGGGTTCTGATCATGGATGCAGAAGGCATTTTATCTCCGCCAACCCAAACTGTATCCAAAGTCATACCTGTTTCAGAATCTTTCTCCATAGTTTTGATCTTCTTCATTTTCCACGTCCTAACAATGGCTACTCCCGCCAAGACCAACACTACTACCCAACACCTCCTGCCACAAACCCTATCACCCACCATTTCCATATTCTTCCCTTCTTCTTTGCCATCGACGACGCCGCAACAGAAAAACTCGCCGGCGTTCTCGTTACACAAACATTCCTCTTTGTCATGTTATTGATTTTAACCAATCCACCTTCTCCAAATTTAATACATTTAAATTGTGTAACGTTTTATCTTCAGCCTCAACATAGGAAAAATAAATGGAAATGGGTTCACTGGTGGTGTTCAATGTTACTTTTTTATTGCTTAATGTAGTTGTATTTGAAGAATCATAAACGTTGAAGCCGACGACCGGAGAGACAAAGGAATAATCAGGAATCTTATAGTATTTTGAGGACCATTTTCCCAGGTTATGATAAACTACAGCTAATCTTTTCACGTAAGGTAATGTAATAACTTTTGATGGAATTTCAATAAAGCTGGAATTGATTCCTTTGCTCCATAGACTCCCGCTACGTAGTGTAATGACAAAAACATTCATGCCCCAGAAATTAGAAGGGAGGGAAACTTGGGTTAAACTACCTGTTTGGTGTTGCGCTATTGTTTGATTTGCGTGGTAATAGAACAAAGAGTCTAAAGCCTTTGTATCGTAGGTATTCCAGCCAGCAAAAACAATGGGCGATGTAATGAAGAGAAAACCATGAAGATGATGAGGCAACTTTTCTTGGACCCCATCAAGATCTATAAGAGAATGCCTTGTTTTAGTTTATAAACCAGAGTCGGTCATCATCTTTGATCTATCTTTTTGCTTTAAAGCAATGCATGATAGTTTCAACAAGTTTAAGAAAACAGAAAAGGAAATGAAAGTTTGAAGAGAAGATCACAACTTTGAAAATCTTCAAATCATGCAGATTGAATTGCAAGCTTATTGGGGTTGATGGGTATGGAGAGTGGTGGAGAAAGGACAAATGAAACAAAAAGAAGAAATGCAGGAGCGAGAAACGGAATATGAAACATGGAAATTGGCCATGTTGAACGACTACCTAAATAAGAAAGGTTTCCTATTTCATTAAATATACTACTAGTGCTTCTATTTCTTTATGCTTATTAAAAAAAAGGGGAGTAAGACCAATTTGTCAGTCTCAACTGTTGTTTCTAGTTCCTACTCAGGAGGGTTAGTTGAAGGCCAATGAGGCCATTGGAGCTCCAAAATTAGGTTTGGTTACTTATTTTTAGGCAAGTGCATGTGATTATGAAGGCTCATTTCTATTTCTTTTCCGGTTTCAATTTTGTTGGTCTTTAGCAAATCACTCAATGTTTTAAAAGCCAAGCCACAATTGAGTTTTACAGGTCTAAGAATGTCATTTACACGTCTAATTCACTATTATACCAAGAAACAAATTATAATATTTTACATCATATAGAAGAAAAACCATATGAAAACTATGTTTGGTGTTTGTATTCAGCGATAAAAGAAATTCTCAATAAATTTATATACCACAATCGTTTGGATATATAAAATAAACACCATCTATAGATTCAATTTTTTTATAGGAAAAATGAAGAAATAGGAGATAATAAATTCATCTTTCTTCACCAAATGAAAATAAATCATTAAGATTAGTACAATTTTTTTTTCTTTTTGTTAAATGAAAAACAAGCCTAAAAATTAGCAACTGAGTTTCATCATTGATGGGGTGGACGGTTATTTTTTTGTAAGATGTGCACTAAGATGACAAAATTTATATAGGGATAGTAAAACATCCCCCGTTAATAGATTTTGAATCAATCTATTTTGAATGAAGTTGATTTTTTTTTTCTTGTGGAAATTGGATGTGGGAGGGGTAGATGGATTTTTTCTTTTGGATAGTGAGTATAGAGCAGTTATAGTAATTGTTTGCCCGACCCTGATCCGTTCCACTATATAAAATTACTATTTTATCTTTGTCTATATAAACTATTAAAAGGTTAAAAATGTAATAATGTAATATAGAAAAAAAATCCATATGTTTTATTTTAAATATTTTTTAAAGAATTATGTTTAAATATTTTATTGACTTAAAAATTGAAAATATAAAAAATAAGTAGTAAAAATTAAATTGAACCAGAAAGTGTTGGTGTAACACCCTATACCGGGTCTGGTCAATTGATCCGAGCTATAGGTATTACAACTGTAAAACATTAACATTATTAATTATTTTGTCATAAATAAACAAATAATCCATTTTAAAATATAAGTTATGATCATTTTGATGCTATTTGATCAAATCCGAGCTTAAATCGAGCATATGAATATTTAAAATAACCTGGGGATATATCTAGACTAAACTAAAACTTTTACAAAAATTCAAGTAAAAAGTGAAAACAAGGGTCACATAGCCGTGTGGCCAAGCCATGTGATAGAGCTTAGACCATGTGGCTCCAAGACATGGCCGCGTGGCCAAATCGTGTAACAATCTGCTACTGTGTAATTCAGGGTCACATGGCCGTGTCGCCAGACTGTGTAACGCACTGTGACCTTGTGGACAAACCTATACAAAAAACAAATAGGCCACATGGTCGTGTCATTCAAACGTATGTGGCACATGGCCGTGTGGCAGACTGTGTCACAAGCCGTGTGCACCTAAAAGTGCCTTCAAAACCAAGTTAGTTCACCTACAATTCCTTATGTCCCAAGCCATGCAATTACCATCACTTAAATATATCTAAAATACAACAAAACATGCAAAAAAGATACCAAATTCAACTTAATTCAATCAACCTAAGTGCCTAATCAATATGTCACAATTGGGTCTGTAACACCCCAAACCCGGCCTAGACGTTATGGCCGTATCTGGCTATGTCACATGATAGGTGTAACACCCCTAACTCGTATCCATCACCGGAATAGGGTTAAGAGGCATTACCTAACGAAACACAACATTATACAATCATTTCAGATACATTGCTCAGACATCATCATATCATAGTCATTCATAAACACAAAGTCCCTTAAGAAGGTCTACTAGACCTTAAACATGCTTTAGAGAAGGTTTGGGACTAAACCAAACACCTTAGGGATTTTTATCCTTGAAAATCTTACCAATGAATAGGTTCAGGTATTGCTTTCTCATAGCATCCTCGGGTTCCCACGTAGCTTCTTTGACTCCGTGTTGATGCCATAAAACTTTAACTAATGCAATTTTCTTATTTCTCAATTCTTTAACCTCGCGAGCTAAAATTCAGATCGATTCTTTTTCGTATGTCATATCAGGTTGAATCTCAATCTCAGACAGAGAAATCGCATGTGAGGGATCAGATTGGTATCGCCGAAGCATCCAAACATAGAATACATTATGAATCTTTTCTAACTCTGACGATAGCGATAGTCGATATGCTACTGGCCCAATTCGTTCGATAACCTCATATGGCCCGATAAATCTCGGACTTAACTTTCCTTTTCTATCGAATTTGAGTATTTTCTTCTGCAGTGAGACTTTTAAAAATACTTTGTCACCTATTTGAAACTCAATATCTTTCCGTTTCAAGTCTGCGTACGATTTCTGACAATCTGACGTTGCTTTCAAACTATCACGAATTACTTTCACTTTCTACTCAGTCTCTTTGATCAAATCGACCCGTGAATCTTATTCTCGCTAAGTTCTATCCAATACAAAGGTGTTCGGCATTTGCGACCGTATAAAGCTTCGTATGGTGCCATTTGAATACTTGATTGAAAACTATTATTATAGGCAAATTCAATCAATGGCAAATACTTTTCCCACATACCTTCAAACTCAAGAATGCAACAACGCAACATATCCTCGAGTATCTAAATAACTCGCTCGGATTGACCATCCGTCTATGGGTGAAAAGCAGTACTAAAATACAGTTTCATACCTAAAGCTTCTTATAGTTTCTTCCAAAACCGTAAAGTGAACCTCAGATCTCTGTCCGAAACAATAGAGATAGGTACTCCGTGTAATCGAACAACCTCTGAAATGTATAAGTCAGCAAATTTGTCAAGTGAATAGTCCACTTGTACCAGAATAAAATGAGCTGATTTCGTTAATCTGTCAACTACAACCAAAATCTCATCTTTTTTTCTCGAAGATAGGGGCAATCCCGACACAAAATCTATCGTGATTTTGTTCCATTTCCACTCAGGAATCAAAATAAGCTGTAACAAACCTAACGACACCTGATGTTCAACTTTGACTTGCTAACAAATTAAACACTTCGATATGAATTCAGAGATATCGCGTTTCCTACCAGGCCACCAGTAAAGCTGATTCAAATTGTTATACATTTTCGTACTTCCCGGATGAACAGATAAATGACTGCTGTGTGCATCATTTAAAATCATTTGAATCAACTTTGAATTTCTCGAAACACGTATTCAGTCTCTGAATCTCAAACAATCATCGGCATCCACTTGAAACTCTAAATTAGGATTCGAATCACAATGAACTTTTTTTTGCTAATATTTCATTATCGACTTTCTAAGCTTTACAAATCTGTTGTAAAAACAATGGTCTCGCCTTCAATTTAGCTACAATCGAACCATTATCAGATAAAACCAACTGAGTATTCATGACACGTAAAACAAATAAAGATTTCCAGCTTAAAGCATCAGCAACAACATTTGCTTTTCCCGGATGATAGTCAATCACTAACTCGTAGTCTTTTAGCAATTCTAGCCATCTCCACTATCGCAAGTTCAAATCTTTCTGAGTCATTAAGTATTTCAAACTCTAATGATCCGAATAAACATGACAATTCTCACCGAATAGATAATAGTGCCAAATCTTCAATGCAGATACAATGGCTGCTAAGTTTAAATCGTACGTCGGATAATTCTTTTCATGCTACTTCAATTTTCTCGAGGCATAAGCTATGACTTTGCCTTCCTACATTAAAATGCAACCCAGGCCGTTCAACGATGCATCACTATATATCACAAATTCTTTACACGATTCTTGCTGTACTAACATCGAAACTTCAGTTAGTAGGGCTTTCAGCTGATCAAAACTTTTTGGACACTTATCTGACCACTCGAACTTAACATCTTTCTGTAATAGTCTTGTCATTGGAGTTATAATCATAGAAAAACCTTTTACAAATCGTCTGTAATGGCTAGCGAGTCCTAAAAAGCTACGAACTTCGGACACATTTCTCAGAGGCTTCCAATCTATTATTACTGAAATCATGCTCAGATCTACTCGAGTACCCAATGCAAGCACAATATGTCCCAGAAAACCAACTTCGCGCAACCAAAATTCACATTTACTGAACTTTGCATATAACTGCTTGTCAGGTAGAGTCTGTAACACAATTCTCAAGTACTTGGCATGCTCAGATTCATCACGCGAATAAATCAATATGTCATCAATGAATACAACGAAAAATCGATATAAATACGGTCTGAAAATTCGGTTCATTAAATCCATAAAGTTTGCAGGAGCATTCGTTAATCCGAAAGGCATAACCAAAAATTCGTAATGCCCGTAGCTCGTTCAGAAAGCAGTTTTAGGTACATCGGAGTCTTTAACTCGTAACTGATAGTAACCCAATCTTAGATCTATCTTTGAAAACACTATAGCCTCATTCAATTGATCGAACAAATCGTCTATCCGTGGCAAAGGATATTTGTTCTTGATAGTCAGTTTATTGAGCTGTCTATAATTGATACACATTCTCATAGTTCCGTCTTTCTTTTTCACTAACAAAACCGATGCACCCTAGGGAGAATAACTTGGTTGTGCGAAACCTCTATCTGTCAATTCTTGCAACTGAGCAGTTAATTATTTTAATTTCGTCGATGCCATTCTGTATGGAGCTATCAAAATAAGAGTTGTTCCTGATACTAACTCAATACCAAATTCGACTTCTCGGATCGATGGTAATCTCGATAATTCTTCAAGAAACACATCTGAATACTCACACACAACTGACACTGATTTGATTTTCGTTTCGATCACTTTCATGTCCAGCACATAAGCAAATTAAGCTTTATAACCCTTTCTCACATATTTCTAAGCTAACATCGATGAAATCACATCTGGTAACCTATTCAAATCATTAGACTCAATCTGGATAATCTCATTGTTCTGACATCTTAAATCAATAGTCTTCTACTTGCAATTTACTATAGCATCATGCAATGTTAGCCAATCCATACCCAGAATTATAACAAATTCGTCAAATGAAAATAACATCAAATTGGCCAGAAAATAGAAATCCCGAATCATAAATGGATAGTTCTTGCATACTTTATCAACCAAGACACATTTACCTAAGGGTTCGATACTCTAATCACAAATTTAGTAGACTCCACAGGCAAAATCTTACTGGATATTAAGTTCTCACATACATAAGAATGAGTTGATCCAGGATCAATCAATGCAATAACAGTAGTATCATAAAGAGTGAAAGTAGGTAATAACATCTGGGGACGAAGGTTCTTCGCGAGCGTGAATAGCATAAGCTCTGGCAGGTGCTCGAGCTTTAGATTTCACAGCTGAATCCTTAGCCCCTTTCTGCCTACCACTCATATTACCTGTGTTTCTAGGTGTTCTACCTTTAGCTACCGTGTTACTTGGCTTCATGTTCTGCACTGTATCTTGCTCAGTTAACTCGGGACAATCAAAGATGAAATGATCTAACGATCTACATTTAAAACAAGCCCAATCATGTAATCTACAATCACCAGGATATCGTTTACCACAATGTCTGCACTCAGGTTGGTTTAGTCTGGCACTTCCAACACTAGCTATCGAAGTAGCTTTCGAACTCATAGGTGGCCTTTCTCGGTCTCGTCTAGATGACCCACAGTGGCCTTTGAATGACTATAATCATCTCAAAATTTCTTTGATGTAGCCCGGAATAGGGTTAAGAGGCACTACCTAACGAAACACAACATTATGTAATCATTTCACATACATTGCTCATACATCATCATATCATAGTCATTCATAAACACAAAGTCCCTTAAGAAGGTCTATTAGACCTTAAACATGCTTTAGAGAGGGTTCGAGACTAAACTGATCTCGTATAAAAATTTCCAAAATTTTAAAAATTTTCTAAGTAACGGAGGTCACACGCCCGTGTTAACAGGCTGCGTGCCTCACATGGCCTTAGACACACTTGTGTGTTAGGTCGTGCGAAAACATGGCATACTTACTGACTTGTACCACACGGTCGAGGACACGCCCATGTGCCAGGTCGTGTGAAAACTAGAGGGTTTACTAACTTGTGTCACACGGCCAACCACGCGCTCGTGTGCCGCCCACGGCCAGTAGACACACCCATGTGTCTAGGCCGTGCCAAACCATTAGGGTATACTGACAGCCAGTCACACGCCCGTGTGTGAGGTCGTGTGGAGCACCCAGGCTTAATTTGAATTGAACTTTCGAACAACATGACAGAGACACACACCCATGTCCCTGCCTGTGTGGGCAAAAATAGGCCATTTACAAGGCCAATTTGCCACACTTAAAGTGTCTACCCTACATGCTCAAACAAAACATCATTCCATATATCATCTCCAGCCAAAATCATACCAATTCATGCACAATTCATACCATAATAACACTAATAATTTCTAATACAATTATTAACCCAAAGTAAGCTAAATTAATATGCCAAAATCACCTAATTACCTCATAACCAACTAAACATTTTCTCATCCATTCAACTACCAAATCATCCACAACATTCATACCAATTCAATATTTCCATTTCATACCAAAATTGACCATTTCCAAATACCATAACGAGCTTACCAAAAATGCCAATTCACAAGGCCTCGCAAAATCATCATTTAGCATATATGAACATATATCATAAACACAAATATGAGCATATAATATAAGCCAAATTTACATTCAACTTCACCATCATTTTCAAGCCAATTCACATCGCTAGAATTCACATACAAAACATACCATATCCACACTAGCCTATACATGCCATATACCATAATTACAAGATTCAAAAGTATAAAAAAAGCGATCGATAGTGTGACGATGATTCTTGACGATCCCTGAGCTCGAGCTAGCTTCAATTATATTTAAAATAGGGAAATAACACACAAAATAAGCTTTTCAAAAGCTTAGTAAGCCATATACAAATAAATCATGAGATCAATAACAATATCAATGCATAAAAGCTAAACATAACTAATTATATGCATATTTACCATCCTTTCTCATGTAATTCACATTTCATCCTTCAATTTCGTGCTTACCTTTTCTTCGTAATATACGTATAAACTTCATACGCAGCTGAGCTATTTAACTCGTTTACATATTCTTTCTCATATTCTCATCGCCCATTGAACCGTTCAGAATTGTTAAGGATACTCGGATAGTACATAAGCTTGTACACTGCCATATCCCAGATATGGTCTTACATGTTATCACATATCAATGCCGCTGTCCCAGACAGGGTCCTATATGAAACCATATACGATGCCAATGTCCCAGATATGGTCTTACACATAATCTCAGATCGATGCCAATGTCCTAGACATGGTCTTATATGAAATCTCACCTTGGTAATCCTAATGTCATGACATTTGTATCCTATATTATTCCTAAGGTTCGTACAAGGCTTTTAAACGTCGTAACTTTGTTGATACTTTCTCGTACTCAATTATTCAACATCCAAAACAATTCAATATCATATAAACATATATAATACAACTCAAAAACATTTATTTGCGTATGAACTTACCTCAAAAACGGGATGAACGAATCGGAGCGACTATTTAATAACTTTCGATTTCCCCCGATCTAAATTCGATTTCTTTTGTTCTTGATCTATATAAATTCAAATTTAACTAATTTAATAATTCATTCATTCAATTCAGTCTACAAATACATAATTAGGCATTTTTATACTTTTTCCCCTAAAGTTTCACATTTATGCAATTTAGTCCTCATTTAAAAAACACAAATTACAACAATTTCAATTAAACCCATGTGTGCCGAATTACTATAATGCCCCTAACAACCCTTGTATTTCATTTATTTTACATTTTAACCCCTCAATTTACAAATTTCACAATTTAATCCTTTTTATGCAATTTCATCAAAAATCACTTTATAAAATATGATAATCTATCAACAAATACTTATTTTTCATCATCAAATATCACAAAACTCATGGATTCATCAATGGAATTTCTTAAAATCATCAACTAATTCAAAAATTAAGGCACGAGCTAGCTAGAATACGAAGCAACGATCATAAAAAATAGGAATGATCAAAAACTAAACTAAAACCATACCTTAATCATGCTAGAAGGTGGCCGAATGCTTAAAACCTAAGAATGGCTTCTTCTATCTTCAATATTCGGCTATTTAGAAGAAAGATGGACTAAATTTGATTTTTTTTTAATTTAATTAACATATATTTAACAATTACCAAATTAACCTTAACATTAAACCATTAAAATCACTAATATGATGTCCATAAAAGTCCACCAAATTTAAAATGGTCTAATTACCATTTAAGACCATCATATTTAAAATCCAAAGTTAATTGACATCTTTAACTAGTAGAATGCAACTTTTGCATTTTACGCGATTTAGTCCTTTTGTCAAATTAACTAACCAATCACTAAAATTATTTCACGAAACTTTCACACATGCATAATATCATACTGTAAACACCAAAAATAATATTAAAATAGTTTTACGACCTCAAATTTGTGGTTTCAAAACCATTATTCTAATTTAGCTAAAATCGGGCTGCTACAACTCTTCCTCTTTAGGGATTTTCGTCCCCAAAAATCTTACCAGTGAATAGGTATACATGCTTATATATAACATGCTTAGTACATAATTCACATAATCACTTTCACACAGTTAAGGGTCTAAGTAGTGCTTACCGACGCTACAGACGGTTCACAGTCGGCTTGGGCGACCCGTGCAACCTTAACAATCATTTCAGTAAAAATGGGTTCACACGCCCATGTGGCTGGCCTTGTGGGCCCACGCGCCCATGTGGCCCACACGGCTGAAATTGGCCTTGGTCGTATGAGCCCTAAAATCCCACACGCCTGTGTGGACTTCTCGTGTGGGCCCACACGCTCATGTGGCCCACGCGGCCCAAAATAGTCTAGCCCGTGTGTCACACATGGCCTATCTGGCCGTCACATAGCCATGTCCTTTGTGCACGGCTAGGCCTCGTCGATCACACGTTCGTGTCCTAACACACGACCTACGACATGGAGTACCACATGTCTGTGTGGCGTCGACAGTGGGTTTTTTAGCTTTCATTGAAACCTTATTTTTTGTGTAATTAGGTACACACCTGGTATCGTTTCGCTGCAAAAATACTCTCGAGCAATCCAAAACCTATATTCAATTAATACAACTCTCGATTAATCATTTTTAACAATGAAGTAAGACCAACCCCAAAACAACCTATCCACCTTTTGAGCAAAAAATCCCTTACCTTTAATCGAACAGTCGAACTCTACACCTTCAACATTTTTGGTTGATCCCCAGTCCTCGATTAACTCCTAACAACCAAATAGAACTCCTCTTCAATAAATATTCATGAGGAACAATTAAGATTTAACGAAACCAGAACTTACCGAACTCGTGACCAAGCGATGAATAATAGAAACGATTGAAGGAAAGAAGAAAACAAAAAAAAGGAGGGAAATTAATGAAATTTTCGATGGCAAAAGGAAGCAAGGAGAAAGGAAAACGGTAGCAAGTAGAGAGGAATAAGGAAAAAAGGAGAGCCGAAATTGTAAAAAAAAAGCAATAATGAACAGAATCTGATAACCTCCAATTCTTTACCCCTTACTTCTCTCTACCAAACACCCCACTCCATCCATTACTTAGATTTTTAGTCCATCTCAAACTCTCCTAGGCGGACGAGAAAAAATAATGCCCACGCAAAGACTCGAACACAAGACCTCTAACATTCCAACATACAACTTAACCACCAGACTAGCAGGCCCATTCTGATACATACTTACAAATATTTAAATAAAAGCCTACTAAACAGAGATAGGGCTTTATTCATAAAAGTACCAAAATTTGCCCAAGTCATGGCTTGAACTTGGGACTTCCCACACACACCCAGAACGCTTATCCACTGAGACAGATATTTTGTGTCACACATTCACAACACAAAAATTAAAATTTTGGGGCGTTACAGGGTCTACAATTCAAACATGAAACAACAACTATTCATTAATAACATTCAATATCAAATCATGCTATTACCTAAAAACACATAATGCCATTTAAAATTTAACTAATATAATCACATTACTAAGTACCAAATAGATATCAAGCACTTAATACATCAAAATTACATATAATCTCATTCACAACCAAAGTACCAAAACATGATCACTAATTTGCAAAGTAGACATCCTATATACGTGCCACAAGTAACCATTTTCAAACTTCAAAAATCCACCGAATCAAGTGTCGGTAGGTGTGAGCTTCTTGTTGATCTGATCGACACGTTCCGAAAGTCCAAAATCTACAAAAAAGTAGTAACTGAGTAGGTATATTAAATAATTAGTAAGCTCATACAATTTAAACAAGTAACTTACCTTATTCATTTAGTATATATACAATTCGTTACTCAAAATAATTTCCCTATCATGGCATAATACAACAACATCAAATAGATGAGATTTTGGTTTATGATCGTACTTACAATCTCAAATAACAATACACCAAATCCTAATTAATATACATCATATATACAAGTACTTTATGTTCATCTTTTTCCCACATTAACTTCACAATTCTATATTTCTCATCTTTTTGTTTTACCTGATGAAACCTTGTAAAAGAACTTGATATACATGTACAAATAAAGTCTGATGCTTGTCCAAGCTAATCATATACATCAGTGTCAGGTTACTCGTCTAGGCTAAACCTTTAACGACACAATAAATAGCTTGGTCAGGGCTGTATATACATCTAAGGTTACACGTTTGAGCTAAACTTATAAAATGACATCAGATTACTCGTCTGAGCTAAAATTGTGTCACATGTATCCTTGAGTCTACAAGAAATGCTAGAGCTAAGTATCATCAGAAATCAAGTTGTAACCTTATGTATGAGACTTTTACTAAGTTCACATTTGGACTTATTTCATTTTAGTCCCTCAGATCAAAACTAACAACTTTTACTTTACAAACTAGTCCGTTAACATATCCAAGCTTCAAAACTAACAAAATAACCTCAAAAGCTTCAAGAAAACATCAACAAAAACTTTAATAAAGTTTAACAGTTTCACGAAGTAGTCCTTGGGTTAGTTAAATCAAGCTTCTAAGATTCCAAAAACATAAAAATGACAAGAAACAGACTAAAATTCACTTACCAAGTAAAGCTTTTAGTATGGATGAGAGCCAGGGATTGCATTTTCTCCTCAAAGTCAGTTTTGAGGTTGAAGGTGACCATATGCATTTTGTTTTCTTTCTTTTTCTTTTGTTTAATTATATTTTATTACAAAATTAACTAAATAATATAATATAAACAAAGATTTCCACTAATTTTTATGCTACCTACCATCCATTCTTTCACAAATATGGCTATTTTCTATATAAAACCATTCAAACTTCTATTTTATAAACATTTAGTACATGTAATTCAATAGTGATAAACTTTTGCAGCTTTTATGATTTAATACTTTTTCCTTAATTAACTAGTCAAACAACAAAATTAATGGGTAAAAAATTAATATGATACTTATATAGCTTCATAGATATTAAATAAATAATATTTATTAATTCACACGTCAGAATTGTGGTTCTAAAACCACTATTTTTGGCACCACTAAGAAATGAGTTGTTATAACTTTCCCCTTAAAGAAAATTTCATCCTCGAAATTCTTACCAGTGAATAGATTAGGGTATTGTGATTTAATAGAATCTTTAATTTCTCATGTTGCTTCCTCAATACCATGACAATGCCACAAAACTTTCACTAACAATACTCTTTTGTTATGAAGTTCCTTCACTTCCCAAGCCAGAATTCTCACTAGTTCTTCATTATACGACAAATCCTACTGTAGCTCAATCTCATCAGTAGATACACATGTGATGGATTTGAATGATAATGATGTAACATCAATAGGTGGAAAACAGTATGAATCTTTTCCAACTTTGGTGGTAAAGCTAAACGATTTGTTACAAGTCTGATTCTCTCAGGAGATTTTTATGGCCTTATAAATCTCGGGCTAAGTTTTCCTTTTTTGTCGGACCTTAACACTTTTATCCTAGGCGAAACTTTCAAAAATACTTTATCCCTAATTTGAAATTTCATATCTTTTTGCTTCAAATCAACATACGATTTCTGTCGAAAACTAACCATTAATTATTTGGTAAAAGTTAATTTGTTATTATGCATAGATTTAAATTGTTATTGGTTTTAACTTTGTTTCAGTAAAAAGAAGATAATGTACATAGAAAACATAGAAAATTGTAAATGATATATCGATTGCAAATGTTTTATTTTTCTAGCAAAAATAAAATTTTTTAAAATAAAAAATTTGAAAAATTATAAATTTGATTTTGGCATTTTTCCCTATTAATGGAAAAAAAATTAATATACCTAAATAATATGAAAACTTGCAAATGTTATACATAATTAGTGGGCAAGCTTTAAGAAGAAAAAGGTAAGAAAACTTTATACTGTAGTTATATAAGAAAACTTTATACTGTAGTTATATTATGGTTTTGCGATTCATGAATAGAATAAAATGACATTATAATAATTGGTTTGTGACATGAGAAGTAGGGTTTAGAATTTATGAAATATGATTAGTTTGAAATGGTTAAATGGTTTAGGGTTAGGTTACATATTGTAAGAAATGCTTTGCTTTATAAATGTTTTGTGTAGAAAAAAATGGTCAGGATTATCCAAACTGTGAAAAAGATAAGAACTGAATAACAATGAGAGGTTGTATACATTTTCATAGAAAACCTAAGAAATTATAAGATGAAACAGAACAATGAGTGCCTTATTGCCCATATAATTGCTATGAACCTCCTTGTGCAGGAGTTAATTTGGTCATGTTATACTAGTCTTGGGTGGGACATTGAAAAATATCATTTTCTAAGAGAAAAGCTTATGTTTGTTGAACATAAAGTTAGGTTGGATTGTCTATATTTGATGTTATCTTTGAACAAGAGAAATAAAAGAAAATGGTACGAGGCCTTAAATATATATTTTCTCAAGGCCATCACAAAAGATGGTGTAAAAAGAACTTCCTAGCTGATTACGGGTAACCATATCTATAGTAGAAATCTAAATCCCCATTATTTTCCATGGATGAGGAATTTAGATATCAGTAGATTTTTGGATGATTTTATCAAATCCATTCCTAATATTTGTTAGATTAAACCAAAGAAGGATAGAGGTGCATAGGGTTATGGGCTTATGTAATTAGGGGAAAGACATTAAGGTTTCAGGTTTGAAATGTATTATCTTGTATAAAAAAATCTGGCTCTGTTATTATGTGAAGTTTTTGTTTTTAATATATGATAAGGAAATTGTGTTCAAGTTTTAATATCATGTTTGCCTTAAAGTTTTAATTATTTTATTATAAAAAACTCATCTGTTAATTCAATGAAACTTAAAATAGAAAAGGGTGTTAGGGTTTGTTAACAACTATATTAATTTGAATTGCAGTTAGGTTAAAAAGCCACTCTACAACATTCATCTACTATGATGGGCAAATTATGGATTTTGGTGTTGGTGCTATTTTTGAATCCAACCACCATATAGATTAAGATTTACAAATTCTACAACGTTCAATGAAATAAAGACAAAGATTAGACACAAAATAACTCATTGCTGTGGAAGACTTGTTTTGAAACTGTATTATAGATTTCCCATGACATCCATTCTTCGGATGTATAAAATATTGGAACTTTTTAAAGATGATGATGTCAAGACAATGGTATATGCATATACCAACTTCTAAGACCTGTATGCTGCGGAGCTATATGTTGAGTTACAAGACAATAATCCAACTCCCTCGGCATACACTCAACCATTGTTATCAATGGGCTTCAAGTTTTAACCTAAATATTGATGAAGCTACATCCTCTTAGAGTAGAAGATAATCTGTATTTCAGTACAATTTCGACTTGAATGTGGGATTAAAAGACTGCAGTTCTTGTGGAGCCATATCATTATATGTTGGCAACACAATTACCCAGCACAATATATGGTTATTGGTATACATGTTAGATCTGGTTCCCTAAGTGTGTATAGTCGTTTGTAAACTTGTAATTTTTTCGAATAGATTGATTAATAAAACAATTTGATTGTAACCTTGTGCAAACAAATTCTTTTCTGTAGTGTGAAAATGAAAAATCTCTTCTCAAATAGAAACCAACAAAATTTTTTATTCTGGAAAATAGATTCAATAGTTGAGGATAAATTCTCTCTATTTTCGGGTAGAGTAACAATATCTTAAAGTTGTGTTAATAGCCCTACTGGTGCCATCTATTTATAAATATAGAACGTAGAACCCTTATTGAACCGTAGAAGTTTATTTCAACTAGAAAATTGAACTCCTAGTATAACTAGATGTATAGATGGCGGCAACCCTAGTTAATAATACTAGGGTTTTTCGTCCACCCCTTTAACATGAGAGGCTTTTGGACCTCTCCCATATTTGATCTAATTACAAAAACTTCTCGGGATTTTAACCCAATATTTTATAATTAGATCCAACCCAATATTTTTTTTTGTATTTCCCAAAATAAACTTCTTAATATATTTCTAATTAAATAATCTTCTCAACCTAATTCTAATTCTATTAAAATCATGACGACTTTACCGTAAAGGAATCAATGAGAAAATATATTTAATATTTCTATATTTAATAGTTCAATATGACTAAATGATTTATTTCCATTTTTGAACTTCATTTAATTCAAAAAACATTAATTCATTTTTCAAGTCATTTTCATTTAGGAGAAAACGATATTCTTTTCCAAATTATTCCATTGCTCCATATTCATTTTTATTTTGGAGGAAAGCATAATCATTTTCAAATGTTTCTGTTTATCTATTTTCATTTTGGAGAAAACTATAATAATTTTCGAACAGTTTCTTCATTTTCACCATTTCTATTCATTTATGTTCATTTGATTCAACATGCAATTTATTTATGGTTTCAACGAGCTAGTAGAGGGACCAATTGGACATATACAATTAGGGCTCAAATAATTTATAATTAAGTTCTAGATTTTCGCCTATTAATTATAAATTCATTTAGTCACGAAGTCATTCCACTGTAGTATCGTGACTGAGCTCTCTCTAATGACATACTAGTACGAAAGCAACTCGATTAGTGCTTGTCCAATGAACTTGTCATAAGTGTGTTACCCTCATAGATTCCATAATGTCATTGGGATAAATCTGTTCTCCCAATATGATCCTATTTTATCTCATGGTAACCATTACCTCTTCCTTCATGAAAATTTAATTAATATTAAATAGTAATTAAGTCATTCATCACAAAGACAAATGACCTTACGGCCACATTTACTTTTCATCAACCATGTAATGTCAATGAGAGGATATCATTTATCCGTGTGTCAAGCTATGAATCCCATTGTTGTGAATGATGCTACATATTGCAGAAGTTGTATACCCAATGCATCAGCTTTTGATTCCTTATCCATTTGAACTCAAGCTTTTACTTACATCAAAGTATTTGAGTCATGGATACATAGCCCGTGATCAACTCAGGGTTTAGGTATGCCACACTATAAACTTCACAAGTGAATAAATCCATAAACAAATTCAGGAGTTATTCTTGTTAGGTCATGTTCGATTTACTATTAGTCTAGTTAGTTGTATCTATGTCTTTATCTTTTGGGAGTCAACTACTCCGATGCCTAAGATAAAGCATCTCCACAATTGGACTTGATAGATGACATATTAGTCTTTCAATCGGTTTTCTCATTTCCAATTAGACTATGGATATATTTAGGTTTGTCAACTAATATAAGTTGTCTTTCTGTATTACGATCCGATCATGTAATATCGCTTAGTAGTAGTTAAACATTAGACAACTAGTGAGCAACATTTGCTTCTATTTTGCTTTGCATGCAAAAACCATATGAGGAAAATCATACAAAGTATATTTCTGTAATAAATGAATTTGTTTTATTAGGTAATTTGCTCAAAAAAATTATAAGTGTGCATAGACGAAAATACTACACTTAAGACATCAAATCCAACAATAGCATGATGATATTTATTTTTGTGCAAATGTATGTTCATGTATATGTATGATAAGCATGTCATATTGTTTAAGGAAAAATGTCACATGTACTTTTCAAGCATTTATTACTCATTCAGGATTAAATCCGGACATTAAAAACCTTACATATTGTTTAAAATATTAAGTGGTAGAAGGTCTCTAAAGAAGATTTATTGACTCCATCAACAGTCTCTTGTGGTGGCATGACAAATTAACTATCCCTCGGTAGGATTGTCATATGGATCTCACTGAGAAGATTTCCTAAAACTGAGAGGAATTATCTTGTAATCGTATGATAGTTGATCGACCATGTTTTAGGTATTATAATCCGATAGACTAAGAAGTTTTTCTTCAAAGAGGACAACTAGTCACAACATGTCATTTGGTGAGATTGTTCCACGATGACTCATTTGTGGTACATGATGAGATAGGTGTTGAGTTGATGGTTATACACTGAAGATATTCTAGTTAAGTAGCTTCCCATGAAACTTTACTTAAGTTAGAATGATGGCTAAACATTAAATGATTATTCCAATGAAGCTTTACTTAAGTTAGAATGGTGGCCAAACATTAAATGATTATTAGTACTTATGAATACCTAATGAATTATGTTCATGTATTAATTGGATGGAAATCCATGTGTTGGATCTGGTGCTACGAGTGTAGTATATTTTTTTGTAAACTTGTAATTTATTTAACAGGTTGCTTAATAAAATAATTGATTGATTACATTAATATACTTTGTATAGTTGTCCTTACGGTTTATGTAATGTTTAAACTAATACTAAGCAGTATTATGTGGTCGGATCGTAATATGGAAAGAAAACTCATATTAGTAGACGAATTTAAACATGTCCTTAGTCTAACCAGAAATGAGCAAACTGATTCAAAAACTAATATGTTGTTTATCAAGTCCAACTGAGAAGATGCCTTGTCTTTGCCATTGAAGCAGATGACTCCCAAATATAGTAATATAGATGTGACTGACTAGATTGACAACACATTATACTGGACCCAGGAAGAATAGATCCTAAATTTGTTTATGGATTTAATCACTTGTGATGTCTAAAGTGTGACATAGCTTAATCTTGAGTGGATGACGGACTATATATGCGTGACTCGTATAATTTGGTGTAAGTAAAAGCCTAAGTTCAAATAGATAAGGAACCAAAAGCTAGTGCGTTGGGTGTATGAGTTTTGCAGTATGTAGCACCATTAACAATAGTGGAATTCATAGCCCGAGACATGGGTAAGTGATATCTTCTTATTAGCATTACATGGTTGATGAAAAGTAAATGTTGTCACAAGTCATTTGTCTTTGTGATGAATGTCTTGATTACTATTTGATAGTAAATGACTTTTCATGAAGAAGATGTAATGGTTACGATGAGATAAAATAGGATCATATTGGGAGAATGGATTTATCCTATGAGGGTAATACACTTATGACAAGGTCATTGGACTAGCATTGATTGAGTTACTTTCATAATGATATGCCATTGGAGGGAGCTCAGACAAGATACTATAGCGAAATGGGTTCGAGACTAAATGAGTTTATAATTAATAAGTAAAAAGATGGAACTTAATTATAAATCATTTAAGCCCTAATCACATATGTCCAATCAGTCCCTCCGCTAGCTCGTTGAAATCAGAAATGAATTGCATGTTGAATCGAATGATATGGATAGAAATGGTAAAAATGAAGAAATGAGAAACATTTGGAAATGAATGTGGTTTTCTCCAAAATAAAAATGACTTGGAAATGAATTTATGGTTTTCGAATTAAATGAAGTTAGAAAATGGAAAGAAATTATTTGGTTATTGTGAATCCACTGAATGTAGAAACGTTAAATATATTTCCTCATAGATTCTTTTATGGTAAAACCGTCATGATTTTAACAAAATTAGAATTGGGTTGAGAAAATTATTTAATTGGGAAATTAATTAATTAAAATTAATTTAATATCTTTATTTTGGGAAATAGAAAAACAAGTATCGGGTTGGATCGAATTATAAAGTAATAGGTTAAAAGCCAATGAAGTACTTGTAATTGGACTCGATATAGAATAGGCCGAAAATACCCTCATGATAATGCTCGGGGATGACAAACCCTAGTATAATTAGCTAGGGTTGTCGCCCTTATACTCATTGTTAGACTAAGAGTTCGTTTTTCTATTTGAAATAGACTTCTACAATTCAACTAGGTTTTCACCTTTTCTCCCTATATATAGATGGCACCAGTAGGGCTAAAAACAGAAGTTTAAGATATATTTATTCTACCCAAAAATAGTAAGAGTTTTATTCTCTAAGTAAAAATTCTATTTTCCAAAATAGCAATTCTATCAGTTTCTATTGAGAGAGATTTTTCCTTCACACTAAAATTAAATGAAACTATATTTGGCTGTGTTTGATTTGAATCGTTTAAGCCCACACTCAGAGCAGTTTATGGTACGAGAATAGTGGAGAAGGTCACTCGATTGAAAGCTAGTGATGACAAGGATTCGTCTAGCAGAAAAAATAGGTGCAATTTTAATAAAGGGTTTATTACTATAAATATCACAAATTGGCTCAGTTTTCAAAAAAAAATTTCACTAGTTGATTGAGATTACCTCAAAGTGACTCAATTCAATGGGTCTAGGAATTATCCTTGTAATGACTTACAAATGTTTTCAAGATTTAATGTAAGACGCATGCATTATCTTAATGTATATCGTTTTTTGCAAAAATGTTTTCAAAAAAAATTCTTAATAAAAAGATATTAATGAATGAATATTTTATTTTCTGTTAAATAATGACACCTACTCTATTAAACATACTTACTAAGACAAATCAAACAAAAATAACTAGAAGAAATCGAAATGGAACCTCATGATTGTCTTAAATTGTGAAAAACTAAAAAAAGTCATTGATAATAAATTCCGTCTGGCCACTCAAGTTGAGGTTAGAAGATGTTAACAGGGGTCTGATGAGATAGCTCGTTGTTATATGTTGGCAAGGATGACCAACACATTTTATAAGCAACTTGAGGGTTGTAACAGTACCAAAGTGATTTTAGACAAACTAGAGGACATGTTCCAAAGCCAAGCTATTTTGACTTGACAATCAGCTATCATAGTTTGATGAATGCTGAGTAAAAGCTTGACACCCAGGACAAAGACCATATGGTTACTCTTATGGGATACTTTTTCGATACTACAGATAATGAGTGTGTTCACAAGCTTGTCCAAGAGTTTGAGGGATTTAGGGTTGAATATAACCTTGGGAACAAGAATCTGACGCTTACACAACTCATGAAGGAATTACAATCCATTGAGTTAAGTTGAATGGTTGTCAATCCATTTGAAAAGTAGAAGCAAAATTAGCAGTTACTTCTTCCTCTGAAAGGAAGGGAAAACACATTAAAAGAAACAAGGCTAAGCTTTTCGGGCCACCTCAAGTGGAAAGGAAGAGAACTAAGAAGCCTAAAGACTTATTCAAGTCTAAATGTTTCTTCTGTAGTAAGAAATGAGACTTTAAGGCAAACTGTGAAAGACTGGAAGGATTACCTAGTCACTAAGGGAAAATGTATGAAACTCTTTATGAAAGATTCAATAGACCACTGGGTTATTGATTCTAGAGCCACTAATCATGTTTGCATTTGTCTGTAAGGGTTAGAGGAAAGGAAAGAACCTAGAGATAAGAGTCTATCGTTGTAGACCGAAAAGGAGGCAACTGTGACAGCTAAAGTAGTGAAAGATATATGTCTTTATTTTGATAATTTTAGGAAGATTATTTAAAAATGTTTTCTATGTACCAAGTTTCAAAACAAAATTAATTTCTATTGCATGTTTAATTAAAGATGACTTACCGTGACTTTTAATAATAGTATTACAGTATTTAGAAATTGTAAACTTATCTGCAATGGATGGATGTCAAATAATCTCTATTTTATCAAACTAAAAATGTACAGACCTTGAAATTGAAATTATGAATAAAATACTTCAAACTTCTCACTCTGATGAGTCGTCGTACCTTTGGCATTTGAGACTTGGTCATATTAACAAATAAAGAGTCACTAGACTTGTGAAAGATGACCCTGTAAATTCACTTCAAAAAGTTAATCTTCCACAATGTGAATCTTGCTTAGAAGGTAAGATTACTAAGCAATCTTTTAATGTAAAAAGAACAAGGGTCATGAAAGTTTTAGAACTTTTACATACTGATGAGATTAACTAGGATAAAATCTTATTATCTATGAGGTACCATAAGAACTCATCAGATAAATATTCTTGACCTCGATGAAACTGAAGTGCCTTTATGGGTAAACCTAGTTGTTTCTCCACTTCCGCACAAAATGCTTTGAATTTATCAATGGTTTCACTCTTGTGGTGCATCAGATATATATCCTTATATCTGGAATAGTCATCAATAAAGGTGACATAATACTCGTAACAACCTCTTGCACTAACGCTCATAGGGCTGCATATGTCAGTATGCACAAGTTCTAGGGGTTTTTCGACCCTTATTCTTTTTGCATTAAAAGATCGCTTAGCCATCTTAGCTTCCACGCAAGATTCACATTGTGGAATATCAACTTCTTTAAGCAAACTTAAGATGTCATCTTTCACAAGTCTGGTGATTCGTTCTTGGTTAATATGACCAAGTTTCAAATGCCAAAGATATTCTTCATTAGAGTGAGAAGTTTTAAGTCTTTTTATTCAATATTTCAATCTCAAGTAGTGTGTACGTCTTTGGTTTGATAAAATAAAGATTATTTGACATCCATCGATTACAGGTGAAATTGTGATTTCTAAAGATTGTAATTCCATTATTAAAAGTTACTGTCAAATCATCTTTATATAAACATGCAATGAAAATTAAGTTTCTTTTGAAACATGGTACATATAAAACGTCTCTTAAAATAATCTTCCCAAAATTATCAAAATAAATATGTACATATCCCATTACTTCAGCTACCACACTTCTCCTGTTGCCATCTGCAATGATAAGCTCTTATCTCTAAGACCTTTTGTCTCCTCAAACCCCTATAGAGAAACACAAACATGATTAGTGGCTATCAAATCAAAGACCTAGTGGTCTATTAAATCTTCCAATAAACAAGCTTCTATCATCAAGACTTCCATACATTTTCCTTTGGCAGCAAGGTATTCCTTCCATTATTTACAATTTGCCTTGAAGTGCCCTTTCTTCTTGAAAAAGAAGCATTTAGACTTAGATAAGTCTTTAGGCTTTCTAGTTCTCTTCCTTTCCACTTGTGGTGGCCTAGAAACGTTAGCCTTGCTTTTCTTAGCACGCTTTCTTTTCCCTTTTGAGGAAGAAGCGATGGCTATATTCGCTTATGCTCTTCGGACTGGTTGATCGCCTTTCAACATTAACTCATAGGACCGTAACTCCTTCATGAGTTGTGTAAGCATCAGGTTTGTTTCCAAGGTTATATGCGACCAAAAAACCAACAAAATCCTTTGACAAGCTTTTGAAAACTATCTTAATTTGAGTGTTCTAATCCAGATTTACCTCATTGTCCATGGTCTCAGCAAAATAGCCCATAAGAGTGATCATTTGGTCTTTGATTGGTGTGCCAAGCTTTTGCTAAGCATTCATCAAGCTAGTTATGGCAGGCTATCGAACCAAGGCAACTTGGCCTCTGAACATGTCTTCTAGCTTATATAGAATTGTTTTAGCAGTTTTATAGCTCTCTAGTTGCACCATTACAATATGCATTAAGATTATGCATACATCTTACATTAAACCTTGAAAACATTTGTAAGTTGTTGTAACAATAATTCCTACACCCATTGAATCAAGCCACCTTGGGGTGATCATGGTCAACCAGTAAGAACATGGATTTCAATCCAATTAGTATATGAATCTAATTGCTTAAGCATTCACACGTTCTAATAATCATGTAACGTTTGGCCATCATTATAACTTAAGTAGAGCTCTATAGGAAGTTACTTAACTAGAAGATCTTGAGTGTATAATCATCAACTGAACACCTATCGCATCATGCACCATAAATGAGTCATCAGGGGACAATCTCACCGAGTAACATGGTTTGACTAGTTGTGCTCTTTTGAAGATATAATTTCTTGACCTATCGCATGATAATGCCTACCACAAGGGTCAGTCCAACTAGGATATGATCATAAGAAAATTATGCTTACTTTCAGTAAGTCTCGCCAGTGAAATCCACATGACAACGCCTACCTTGGGGCAGGTCCATTTCATGCCATCAGAAGAGACCATGATGGAGGTTGTAGGTCTTGTTTAGGGACCTTCCCTTACTCAATATTTTGAAAACATACAAGGTTTTAATTTCCAATTTCTGTCATGTATGATCAATATATGCATGACAAGTACAAGTGGCATTCTTTCCTAAAGTATATGGCATGCATATCTCATGTATGCATGACATGATATGGCAATTTTATTATATTCATATTCAATTATTCACAAGAGTCAATTAAACCATTTTGATTCTCTATAGTTTTCTTTTAAGGGAAAAACCAAAGAAGTGAATGTGAATCGTGCACCAGGTAGGTTCCTAGGAAAGGGAGGTGATTTGTCTTTGACCACTTAAAAACCAAGTCTTTCCTTACCAGATCCAATCCTAATCATGCACCTTCTCATTGCCACTTCTCACTGTAATGAAATAACCTAAAGAAATGAATGGAACAATACAACACATGTATTTTCTCATTACCACACTTATTTTTGATAGATCAACTGTGGATCATCTTATACATATATATCAAAATTATATCATAAATAATTATTAAATAGATATATAAAGAGATGATTAATAAAATAAAATTTCCAACCAAGGTTTCCATGGATTATTTTTAGAAAATAAATGAAAACAAAAATTACAAAGTTTTTCATCACAAGGCATTCCTTATGTCTTCGACAGTCATCGCTCCATCTTCTCCTTGACATGGACTACATTTTGGAAAAAATACATTTATGTCCTATGTTCATTTTCGGCTCCAAAGAATTTTATAAATAAACATAATCCTACGTGGTGATGATAGTCGACTGTTTATTTCCTATAATCCTTAACATTGGCAAAAAATAATAAATATATAATATTTCATTCATTCACATACATTCCCCTAAACATGCAAATAATTACAAGAATGCCATATCTTGTCAAATATTAATCAAACAAGATGAAAGGAGTGGTTTGGTCTTGGTTTACAACCTAAACATAGCACAAACCTTGTTATGATACCAATTATTGGAAAGAAATCTGGTTTGAAAATGGTTTTCTTGAACAACAAAAAATTAAAATTTTGAAGACCAACCCAGTTTGTGATATTTATATAAGTAAAACTTAACTGAACTTGTACCTGTGTTTTTAGATAAATGGATCTTTGATTTATTGAAATTTCAACCAAATGATCTTCTCCTCTATTCTCGTACCACAAATAGCTTCGAGTGTTGGCTTGAACCAATTGAACCAAAACACATAACTAGAAAAAAGTTTTCCTTTTTGGGTTGAAAAGGTAAAATTTTTATACTGAAAAAAATGTTTCTAAGTTGAGAATAAATTCTCTCTATTTTTTCGGCAAAATGACAATCTCTCAAAAGTTTTCTAAATAGCTTTATAGGTGTCATCTATTTATAGGAAGAGAAGGTAAAACCTTTGTAGAGTCGTAAAGGTTTATTTTCACTAGAAAAATAATATCCTGGTTTATCTAGGATATATGGGAGGCAACCCTAGTTAATGATACTATGGTTTTTCCGTCTCACCTCCTTACACGAAGGGTTTTGAGCCTCTCTCATGTCCGGTCTAATTACGAGTACTTCCTAGGCCTTTTTGACCCAGTACTCTGTAATGTGATCCAACCCAATTCAATTATTCTATTTCCCAAAATAAACTTTAGTATCTACATATTAAATAATTTTCTCACCCAAATTTTACCCTAGTAAAATTTTGACAATTTTACCTCATTAAAATTTTGACGATTTTACCCCTGATAAAATTTTGAGAAAATTCATTCAATATGTTACAACTCAACATGTTCACTATGACTGAGTGATTTATTTTCATTTTCGGGGTTCCAAATAGTTCAAAAACATAAACTCATTCTTCCATCATTTTTTTCAATAATCCTATATATAATTGCAAGTTTCCATTTTCATTTTCATTTTTGGAAAGCTACATACATTTCTAAATGATTCCATTTCTCCATTTTGGAGAAAACTATAATCATTCCTGAATATTTCCTATTTCTGTTTTTCTATTCATTCTGTTCATTTCTATTCAAACACGTAATTGATTTCTTGTTTCAAAAAGCTAGCGGAAGGAACGATTAGACATATGTAGCTCGGGCTCAAATGGTTTATAATTAAGTTCTGGATTTTTGCCTATTAATTATAAACTCATTTAGTCACGAAGTCATTCCACTATAGTAGTGTGACTGAGCTCTCCTCAACGACATACCATTGTGAAAGAAACTACTATGTGCTCATCCAATGACCTCATGATGAGTGTGTTACCCTTATAGGATATCCTTGATCTCTTTGAGATAACATCCCTTCTCTTAATATGATCTTATTTTATCTCATGGCCACCATTACATCTTCCTTTGTAAAAATTCAATCACTATCAAAGTGATCAAGTCATCCATCACAAAGATAGACGGCTCGTGACAACGTTTATTTTTCATCAACGATGTAATGCTAATGAGAGGATACCATTGCCCATGTTTTCCGCTATAAATTCCATTGTTGTGAATGATTCTACATACTACAGAATTTGTACACCTAACGCACTAGCTTTCAATTCTTTATATATTTGAACTTAGGCTTTTACTTACATCAAAGTGTATGAATCACACGTACATAGTCCGCCATCTACTTAGGATTTAAGTATGCCACAGTATAAATGTCACAAGTGAATAAATTGATAAACAGATTTAGGATCTATTTTGATATGGTCCTGTCTAATGTACTGTTAGTTTAGTCAGTCACATCTCTGTGTGTCTATCTTCTGGGAGTTATCCGCTCCGATGCCCAAGACAAGGTATCTCCCCAATTGGACTTGATATGTAAGGCCCCAAACTTGGCCTAGACGTTATAGCCGAACCTGACAATGTCACATGATAATGTTTTTGAAAACTAAGTTGTTACGATAAAATCGTTTCCGTGTTATGACCTTTCTTAATATTTTATTAGTTTTAAAACTTTGATTTACCTATTATTCAATTATTAAAAACTTAACTCATTGTAGAAGCTTTAAAAACATTTTCAATAATCGTGAGATTAGGAAATAAAACCTTAGCTTTTGAAAACCAATTTTTCCCTACGACTAACACATATATATAAATCCATAAAAACAAATAAAAACCAAATTTAAGCATAAGTACCAAAAAATTTGAAAAAATACATCAAAATAAACCAATAATAAAACCATAACAAAAAGCAATAAATTAAAACCACCGAGTCCTCCACTGAACCGATCCGTCTAGGTCTGGAATTACCTATGCATATTAAACAGAGCGGGTTGAGTTTATGTAAACTTATTGTGTAATCCCCACAGAAACCATATAAACAATAAACAGTCATGCACAGTGTGGGCCTAAGCCTGTTTTAGTATCTGTGGCAGTAGGTTCATAGTCGACTTGGGTGACCCGTGCAAACATAGAAATCATTTCAGTAAAATGGGCTCACACACCTATGTGGCCTGCTTGTGTGGGCCCACATGAACCAAATTGGCCTTGGTCGTACAGATCACACGGCTTGGCCCAAAATCCCACACACCTTTGTGGCCCACACGGCCCAATTCAGTATAGCCCCTGTGTCGCACACGGCCTAATTGGCCATCACACGGCCTACTTGGCCATCACACGGCCGTGTCCTTCACGCATGGCCTAGCCTCGTCGATCACACGGCCCTGTTAGGGCACATGGCCTACCACACAGGAAACCACATGCCCGTGTGGCATCGACAATGGGGTTTTTCAGCTTTTTTCGAAATCCCATTTTCTACACTTTCAGGTACACACCTATATCATTTTTGATGCCTAATCACTCCCGAGCACTTCAAGACCTATAATTAACCAAATTTTCACTCAATCAATCAGTTATTAGCCAAACCAAAATCAAATTCGAATAAGAATATTTATCCATCGAATGATTAAACTTACCCCTGATAGAAAAAAATAAGAACTTAACACACCTGCTGCGTTAATGGTTGATCACTAGTCCCTTGATCAACTCCCAACAACCAAACAAAAGTCCTCTTAAACCACTTAATTAGAAAAACATTAAGACATATTGGGAACATATCTTACCGAAAATTCCCCAAATGTTCTACCTATTGTAAAAAGAAAAGACGAGATATGAAATTAGAAAGAAAAGGGAAGAGAAAAACTCAAGGGAATTTCGGCAGCAATGGCGGGGGAAGGGGGAAAAAAGGTAGAGAAAGAAGGAAAGTTTGAGATGGAAAGTTATTTTTGGAAAAACAAAGATTAACTCTATCAGATTTTTCTCAACTCCCATTATCACACAACTTAACGAACTTTCAATTCCAATCAAACTCATCCATGCCACATGCCCCCTGCAAAAAGATTTACCCCCTCACTTCGGGGATTGGAACACAAGAGCTCTAGAATATTGACACTCTACTTAACCACTAGACCAGTAGGTCTATTATGTTAATTAATTACCATCTTTTACTTTAAAGCCTACTGACCAAAGATGGGGCTTATTCATAAAAATTCAAAAATTTGCACAAGTCATGGCTTGAAATTGGGAGCTCCCACACACTCCTAGAATACTTAACCACTGAAAGAGTTACACATTTATGTGAAAATTTCACAAACACAGAAACATAAAATTTGGGGTGTTACATGATAGATGACATATTAGTCTTGTAACCAGTTTGCTCATTTCTGATTAAATTAAGGACATGTTTACTTATGTCTACTAATACAAGTTGTCTTTCTATACAATGATTCGAACACATAATATAGCTTAGTGTTAATTAAACATTAGACAACCAATGAGCAAAATTTGCTTCCATTTTGCTTTGTGTGTAAAACCCATGTGAGGACAATATACAAAGTATTAATATAATTTATGAATAATTTTATTAACCACTATGTTCGAAAAAATTACAAGTGTACTTAGACAAAAATAATACACTAAGGGCACCAAATCTAGCAGTTAGCCGGTGAGGTCGAGTGACAAACCAGACTAGTTTGTCTAAATTGGTAAAGATGTGGCTGAGACATAAAATTGAGCCAATTTAGAAGTGTGAGTGATTTAGATCCTAACTTAAGGGTTAATCAATAACATAGAAATTGACCAACTACTTCTTGTTATCGTATTTAGTAGTTTTATATTTTGCATTATTTACAATTTAGTTTGATCTGCTATAATTTGGTGTAGCAGATTAAACTAATTTTCACATTTAAAGAGCTTGAATAAAATCATATTCATTATGTTGTTAATTCAATTTCTGTAGTTTTGTTTACATTCAATAAAATATGCACATCGGGTCTTTTATTAACCTTAAAGGCCAAATGAGGCCTAAGGGAGAGCTAACATACTTTGTGAGTGTGCAGGAGACCATTCGAGGGCATTTCGGGTATATAATGAATGCTATGTCACAACATGGGAGATCTAATGTCACAACATAGAGAGCAGAATAGAGAAAGTGAGAAACTGCCATCAATCTCGCGACACAGGCCGAGGGTGTCACGACATACCCCTGAAGATGGCTACAAAGGAACTTGTTGGTTGCTACAGAGGAACATACCTACAAACATGCAAATGGCTCAAAATAAGAGAACTCTAAGGGACTATGCTGTACCAAGTGTAAACATGGTTCAGGAAAGTATAGCAAGACTGGCGATTACAAATAATTATTTTGAGATCAAACTCGCGGTGATGCAAATGATCCAAAATAATCTACAATTTAGGGGCACTCTGACATAGCACCCCAATCAACATTTGGAACGGTTAATTTAACTTTGTGATACCTTGAATTATAACTAGGTCACTAATAACTCTATTCATCTTCAGTTGTTCCCATTTTCTTTGATTCAAAATGCTTTTTTTGTTAGACTCGCACGTACTAGGGTGAATCACAGCATGGGATGAACTCACTGGAAACATCCTACATAAGTTTTTCAAAATCAATAAAACAGTCCAACTAAGAAGACAGATTGCTATCTGCATAGACATGGAGGGAGAAAGTTTTTATGAGGCGTGGAAACATTTCAAGATGTTGATTCAAAAATGTTCGTACAATGGATTTCCTTAGTGGATGAGATTGCAAAATATTTTATAATGGGTTGGATGCCAATACATGGTTTGGATTAGACGGAGCAACATGAGGAGCGCTTATGAATAGGACATACATGGATGCGTGTGAAATTATTGAAAATATAGCATTAAACTCATATCAGTGGCCGACTGAATGATTCACATATGGTCAAAAACCCACTACGGTCAAATCTATTCAAGAGGATGATAATTATTAGGAAATAGTGGATGGACTCAACCGCATCGAATCTGCTTCTACACAGTCTATGCATGGAGGAGACAAGCCACTCTTCTATTATATCAATAGTCCTGTTGAGGATATAAATTACATCGGGAATAGTGGTGGAAACCCTTATTCAAATACATACAATCCCAGTTGAAGACATCACCCAAATTTGAGATGGGGAGGAAACCAAGGGGGAGGTAACAGATCAAATCAAGTTAAAAATATTAATTATCAACCTCCTTACTTGCAGAAACCTCAGGATAGAACCAACCAAAGCGACCATACTACATGTGGTCAATGTTTGGATAGAATTGAGGAAGAGATGTAGTCAATTAAAACAGATGTGAAGCAAATACAATCTAAAGGCACTAACTCAACAAGAACATTGACTAAGCTCAAAGATCAAATGAGCCAATTGGTGACCATGATGGGTGACATTAAAAGAAAAATTGGTGCAGGTAACCTTAGCAATACAGAGGATAATCCATGGAGGGAAGGAAAAATACCTACCCAGAGGTAACTTTGTAGCCTAGAAATACCTACCCTAGAGGTAACTATGGATAATATTGATAAACCTCAAGATAACTCCCTAGAAGAATCAAATGGACCTGAACCAGAAGAGGAGAATACACTAACGATTGAGACAGGAAAAAAGACAATTAAAGATGCTGAAATCACAAAAGTCTCATTCCCATCACGATTAGAAGAAAGAAAAAAAGCGGGACGAGGATGAATTTGTAAATTTTTTAATTTTTTTTGAAACCTTAAATGTTAACCTACCATTGATCGAGTTAATTGAGAAGGTTCCTAAGTACGCCAAGTTTTTAAAGGATATGATGGCAAGGCGTAATAAAATAAAGGTAGGAGAACAGGTTAATTTAAGTGCCTCTTATAGTATAATAATTTCCATCCAAGTACTGCGAAAAGTAAAAAGACCTGAGCAGTTTCACCATTCCCATAGAAATAGGGAGTATTCACCTTAATAGAGCCCTGTGCAATTTAGGAGCTAGTATTAGTGTAATGCCCTTATGAATTTTTAAAAAACTAGGGTTAAGGAATCTTAAAGCAACTCAAATAACATTACAATTAGCTAATAGGTCTTCAGTACACCCAAAGGGTGTCTTAGAAGATGTGTTAGTCAAGGTGCGAAGCTTTATTATTCCTGCAGATTTTGTACTACTTGACTTTGAGGAAGATCATGAGATACCAATCTTACTAGGAAGACCTTTCTTGGCCACTTTTTGATCCACTGTTAATTTAGAGAAAAATGAGTTGATAATTAAAATTAATGGTGAAACTGAAACCTTCAAATGTGGCTACCACTCGAATGAGGAAAGTAGGAGGAAGTTAGGGGAGCATTGCAAAAACTTATCTATTTTTACATTCCTAAATCAAGGGAAATGTTTCCTTTTATGAATAAAGAAAAAATAAACAAGTTCAAGGAACGGGATAAACAAGTAAGGGAGGAATGGGACGATGGACATTGGACCAACATTAATAGAATAAAAAAATCATCCATGATTGAATTGACAATACTGCCAGACAACTCTGGCAGTATAACTTAAAATTTGTGAATTGTTGCATGATAATTGTAAATTTTTGTATACTTAACTAGCCATATAGTTTAGACTTTAACTTTTATTTGATTTAGGTTTATCTTTAGATCGAAACATCCTTAAGATGGAGTTTTGGACTGAAACAGAGTTATCGTCGCGACATCAAAACAACAAGTTGCGATGTAGTAGACAATCTCTAAGAATCTCCAAACTGGCAAATGTGTCGCGACATGTAACCCCTGTGTCACAACATTGGTATCCTACTCGGGATGTCGTGACACAGAACCCCTGTGTCGCGATATCAGTGCAATTTCCTGTAGGGTTGACCCAACCCATTACGCAACCCGACGACTTAAACATTAATTTTGCCCAAGTTTTATGCCTTCTAAACTCTATTTTACAATATAGAATCCTATTCACTCCTAATTAAAACACTCCCTAAGCCCTTACCCGCTCAAACTCTCTCAAATCTATCAACATCTCCTAAACTTTATGTAACGCCCTAATTTTTGAGTTTCTCTTAGATTGTTGTTCATCTAATAAAATGTAGGAACTCTGGTATTTGGGTGTGTAATGCATGTTTGGGGAGTGTTAATGGGCCTATGGAAGGCCCAGGTGTTGGTTAGAAACTCGGCAAAATTTTGTATTTTTGACTTAGGAGATAGGGGGCCGTTGGAAGTAAGTGTCTTAAGAAATTGTGCGTGAAATATAGCACAAAACAAGTCTTGGTAAAGTGGCAAAGGAGGCGCCACTAAGCTCCTTAAAAAGTGGCGCCTAAGAGAGCTTGGAGGTCCAAGGTTCAAGCTCCAGGGGCTACAAAGGAGGCGTTTTATTTTTCTGCTTGAGCAGGCAAAAGTTGGAAGCAGAGTTGAACTCTGTTGAGGAGTGGTTGGATTGGTCATGAGAGGATTTCGTAGAGTGATAAGGGGAGCTTGTTGAGGAGGATTTTCAGGTGAGTTTGAATTTTGAAAGGAAGTGGCCAGCCAGGGGATTCTGTTTAGAGTGAATTTGGCAAAGTGCATAGGTAGTGTTTCAGCAATTAGGCTCCTTAGTGTGCCGAATTCTTTAGGTTTGTGCACTCCTTCTTTTACCGATTTTAGGTGACACGGTAGGGTTCTCTTTTGTGATTCTTTTTCCTTGTTTTTGACTTAGTAGCCGCACCTCATACCTCAGGAACCCCACTGCCGAATTCTCTCTAGTAACCAAAAGCACTCTTCTGCTTTCCTCTTCACTCATTCTCTTCTTCTACTCATCTTGCATTCTAAGCCGAATTATTCTCTTCTTCTACAAGCCTCTGTCGACCATCTTTTTACCCAAATCCCTCATTAAGTCGAATGTTCATTTGATCAAAACCCTACCATGGCCGAATACTTTATGTGATCGAAACCATACTCCTTTGTTTACCTATTGACTGAAATCCATCACTTCTTCTTCTCCTTGATTCTCTAGCAAGCCGAACCTCTTAATACCCATTATTTGAGCCATCGTATCACGCTCCCAACTCAGTGTTGTGTCGACAAGGGTACCTAGAAGAGGATCTAGAAACCAAATCTATTTGGAGACATTCTTTGTAGTTGTTAGAGTCAGATCTAGCATAGATCTAAATTAGTGGAAGCGTAGAGACGTCTTCTTCGAGGAGAAGTGTTGGTAAGTGCTCGAGACCTTGTGTATATTCGTTTATGAGTATTTAAGGCAAGAAGCCGAAACCCTTTTAGGGGGAGGCTAACGTCAGTGACTAAGGGCTTGTTGGCCTCTTTCTCTTATTTTGCTTGCGTTAGTGTGATCAAGAGGTTGTGCAGCTAAGGATTCAGAAGGCTAATCGCAGGAGGACAGCGGGATCTAGTCCATATTCAGCAGAAGGTAGGGATTTTAGGGTCTTAGGCCATGTAGGCCGATTTTGGTAAGGATTTATGACTCTTTGGTTATCGAAGATTAGACTAAAAAGTTAGTGTTCAATTGTAGGCTCTCTCTACGTGGGTTTCGTCAATGCTTCGACAGATAACAGGTGTGTAACATACTCCCGCTATAGACTAGGACGGCAACGGCCGTAATGACCAAAAGTGACAGACAAATGACCAAAAGTGATCGAAAACTCGGTCTTGTGAAATCTATGTGTAATCGTTTACGCTGTTAGGGTCAACTTTAGATTTGATGGTGATAGAATTGTAGAAGGTGCGATTCTGAGCGTTTCGGTAAGTTGGGCTTGAATGGGCCAAAGGTGGGCCCAATGGGCTTCCGAGCCCTTATCAGTAAAATTGTCATTAAAAGCATTCTGGCGGTATGTTGAGAATAAACCGGTTAAAATTAACAATCTGAACATTAAAATTTGGATTTAACGGGCTTAAGACGATAATGGATTTAGAAAGGCCCATTAGGGGTTTTTGGGGCTACAAAGGGCAGAATTGGAAACTAAGGTTAAAAGGACTTCTGTAAACACTAATGGACTAGTAATTATTTGGACTTGCATAAAAACTCTGAAAATCAGTAAAAAGACTAAAATACCCCTAAGTATGGAAAATTACCATTTTACCCCTAGGTGCAAAATGACCTTTATACCCCTAGGGTAAATTCTGTATGAAACGTATGATTTTCTATTTCTGTATGTCATATCTCATAATACATGTGTATATCTGATGCATGAGATTCTGTATGTTATATGTCATAACATGTATGTCTGTTGCATGGGGTTTGGGTTTATGATGGAGGAAGCGTTCTGGCAGCCTCGCTGCAATCTGGTGGCCTCGCCACATATATATATCTGTTCTGGTGGCCTTGCCACATATATATCTGTTCTGGTGGCCTCGCCACAATATCTGTATCTGGTGACCTCGTCACAATATCTGGCAGCCTCGCTACAAATTTCTGTGGTGTGTAATGGTTGGGTGGGTCGAGTAGTCTCCCGACATGGTGTAAGGCTGGTACGGGGGTGTCATGGATGGATCTGGGTTGGGTTTTCTATTTGCATATTATTTCTGATCTGTATCTGTTATGGGCCTATGGGATTAACCTGATTTCTGTAATGGGCCAAGGCCCAATTAACTCTGATTTTGAGGCTTGATCTGTTTTAGCCTATGGTTGAGATTATGTTACACACTGAGTTCTCAAACTCACTCCTTCATTTCATCTCTGCAGGTAACCCTCAACCATAGTGGGCTTGGAGCTGTGAGAGATTCAGAGTGGCCACAGCATCTGCAAATTCGGTTTTCTTTTCATTTTCAGTATTTTATTATGCTATTTTTAGGGTTTTAATTGTAATAAGGCCGCTATTTTTCTTGATTTTGTTTTAAATAATGGTTTAATTCATATTTTATCGAAACTGCTAGTTATAGGCTGCGCGAGTTTTCAAAATCTTAAGAACGGTTTCGAAACTCAACCAGATCACGATACGGATAATCTAAAGGCTTATCAAGATGACTTTTCACAAACTTGCTATTTTAATAAAAACTATCACCTAAGTTACAACAAGCAAAATATCGTAAACTTAGTTATAGGTTCATGTGACACACCAGATCTGGTCATAATGTCCAGTCCGGGTTTGGGGTGTTACACTTTAAACCTCCAATTGCCTAAATTTCCTTTCATAAACTCGATGCAACAGAGAACGAGGACATCACGGGCAAGTGAAGAATTCAAGTGACCTTCAACTATACATTCAATGTTAAGGGTTCCTAAACTCAAACTTTTTACTGTTCCATTGCTTCATCTATTTTAGTAAGTCATTAGGATTGAAACAACATACCTCCTAAGAAAGGTAGGTGAACAATGGAAACAGGGCTATTGATGGTTCAAAATCCCTCTACTTTTCTATGTTTCAATGCTGAAGAGTTTTTTAATGAACATCAAGGAAAAGTATTCATTCATGAGGGGGGATTTGAGCCATCGATTATTTTGTGTAATGAAATTTAGCCTTTGGCCATGTATCATCGTTGGGAATGTTTTTGGACAATCCAGAGGATAATGTTGTGATCCCTGTTGTCTAAGAATTCTACGCATCTCTACGGGACTGCAAGTTTAGAAATATTGAAGGTTATATATAAGTTACAATACTTTTACAAAGGAAAGAGGTGCAAGTAACCCCTAGAATAATTTGCATGTTTTATAATATTCCATACTATGAGAATGATTTCATTGATGAAACTAAATTAGAATATTTTAGAGACATAAATATGGATAGTGTTATAAAGTTTTTAACTGAAGAAAGGGTTGAATGGAAGTATGGTGCAGGTACTAATATCCAGTCTATTTTTATCAAGCCATTATGTTTTCTCAGGCGAAGATGTTGATTTAGTTCATTTGCACACAATTTGTACCTGCTTTAAATGTTTCTAACATTAATACCCTTAGAGCAGTTTTACTCTATGCTTTTTTGCAATATAAGTAGGTGTGTGTTGGTAAATGGATCCACTAGAACATGGGAAGATGCATTAGTAGCCAAAAAGTGGGAGTGTTCTTTTCCCATCTAGTGACGGATTTATGCAGAAAGGCGAGTGTACCCATGACCTCTATTAAGTAGTTGTTGAAAGCATCACGAAGCATTATTAGAGACACCTTGTTCTAGCAATACATCGAGCTACAGGCCAAACAAATCAAAAACAGTAACAAGCGACAGCAAGAAATGAGAACTACACCTACCTCATCACAGAAATTGGCATGAGCTCAACAAGATATTGATGAGAGTAGTCATCCTAAGTTAGATTGAATGATTTAGTGGATGCAAGAATAAGGACCAATTTTTCAAGAGCTTGCAAGGGAAAATAACATCCGAATCCCAATTATACACTATATATGTTCTGTCCAACGAGTATCGAACAAGATGAAGAAGCCCTAGAAAGTGAAGAGGAATTGAGAAGAAAATGAGGATGACGGGGATGAGGAGATGAGGAGATGAACAAATGAGGAGGATTGAGTATTTTATTTTTATTTCATTTTAAAAGACTTGTATTAATTATTGGATGATTTTAATTTAGACTTTGTAGGAATAGGTTTTATAAGTATATTTTCTTTTAGTTTTGTTGCTTTGTGTTTAATTTTTCGATGTAGGAACCTGACACGAAGTAGACACGAACAAATTTGAACTTTCAACGATCAAAGTAGGAAGCACCCACCAATAGGAGTTCAAGCAATCATGATCAATCGGGTAAATTCTTTTTTTATCTTTTAATGGACTACACATAGAGGACAATGTGTCAACTAAATTGTGGTGGTTAATATCGAAAATTTACTTCAAAATTTTACATTTTCATTTATTTTTCTTGTCTTTTGGTGTGTTGAGCTTGTGTGTATGAATAAATTTGGCATGATAATAGGAGATTTTAAATTTTTTATTAGTAAACTACTGAAGTGTAATATCCCGAATTAGGGCCTAATCGGAATAGTGGTTTCGTGACCACAAATCTGGGATAGAAATAATCTTTTTATAATTATTTTGAGGTTTATGATATGATTGCATGATTGTGTGAAAATTTCGTGAAGAAATTCTATGCATAAAGTGCTTAATTTGAAATTAAGGACTAAATCGAATAAGTTGCAAAACTTGCATTCTGGAAGCTTTTAGTATGAAATTGATTTGGAATATTAATTAGGAGGCCTTAAATAGCAATTTGACCAATTTCTAAAATTTTGGACAAAAATGGGCTTGTACATGAAAAATTATAAAGAAAGGCATTCATGGCATTTTTGTCAAATGGTAAAGGTGTTAAATTGAAATGTGTTTTATTTATATTTTTATGGTTTACATTTTTATGAAATTATTTTGTAAAAAAATTTCGTACGAAAATTTTGAAGTTTGGGCACTCAATTTGGTCAAAAGGACTAAATTGTAAAAAGTGCAAAAGTTGAGTTCTATATGTTAGAGGTGTCCAATTGTTATGAAAATTTAAATTGGAGGTCCTTAAATGGTAATTAGACCATTGGTTAATTTATTGGACAAAAATGGACATGAAATGGGTGGAAAAAATATTTTTAAGTTAGGGGCATTTTGGTCATTTAAGTGATTAAATGAATTAAAAATCAAATTAAAAGCCAATTTTTGCTCATCTTCTTCCTCAAGGCCGAAAATAGCATGGAGAAACCATGCTAGGGTTTTTCAAGCTTGCAAGCTCGATTGTAAGTCTGTTCTAGCCCCGTTTTTAATGATTTTTACGTTTTTGAAATCCCGGTAACATGATTTCTCTATTTCTACCATTTATTTGAGCTAGGGTTTGATTTCAAAAATTAACCCATGTTGAATAATTGTGTATTTTGATGTTTTATGATAGAATATGAGGTTTTAAATTATGTTAAACAACTTGTGCTACTCGGTTTTAAGTAAACACGAGTAAAACGGCTTAATCGGTAAAAATACCTATTGTTGATAAGTACATGTTATAGTGGGAATTTGACGTTGCTGTTAGTAAATAAATGATCAGCATGTCCTAAAACATAAGATTTATGGAAAAAGTTTAATTTTCGAGCTTTGGGACAAAAGTGTAAATACGCAAAAGTTTAGGGGCAAAATCGTAAATTTTCCAAAGTTAGAGTTAAGGACTATTTTGATAAATATGAGTATTAAATAAGCTAAATGTGTTATTTTAGATAAAGAAAGACGTGGAATCGATCTTGATCGAGGAAAAGAAAAGATTATGGACTAAATTGCAAAATTTCTATATTTTGTACCGAGGTAAGTTCATGTGTAAATAAGGTAACATAATTGTTATTTTAAGCAATTTAATGTTATTTATATGATATGATACTTATTATCATGAAATATTATGCTTTGTGAATTATTATTTAGTAATATACAAATTATGTGAGCTACTTGATAAATAAGAAATGCTACCAAGTATCGGTTCCGACATTTCGAGGAAGACGACCAAGAGGTGCGATTGAAGAGAATCCCGTTTGAACCTTGGGAATAGATTAGGATACAAGTGACATGTCACTAGGATGGTTGAGTTCCGAACTCGTTGACTTGAGTCCGAGTTCGTGAGATGTAACTAGGCATCCGAGCTCGTTGAGTTGAGTCCGAGTTCGCTTATGGGCGGGTTACATGGTAGCTTGGCTACATAAATTCCGTAGGCTATTGAGTTGGCTAGCTACGGATATGACACTTATGTATGTGAAATCCGTGTATCCGAATTATATTCCGATGAGTTCAACGGGTAAATTTTTAAATGAATAGTGAGAACTCCTAAACGAACGATGTATGTTGGAAAGTAAGGTGAAAGAGGAAATTAAACAGGTATGATCTTAAACTTCAAGTGGAGAACTTGGTAAGATAAGATTGTGGAAAGATAGTAAGTATACTTGTGCCATGAATGTTTTAATGATACTTATGCAATTGGTGTTTATATTGATTTGCATAGTCATGTTACTTGTTATTTACATGTGAATTTACTAAGCATTTATGCTTACTCCCTCCTTTTCATTCATTGTAGTTTTGACAAGCCAGCTTGGAAATTGGGAAGGGTCGAAGGGATGTTCACACTATCCGGGACAAATTTGTATAATGGCTTGTATTTTGAATATGACATGTATAGCATTATAATCATTTTGTGTAAATACTCTTATGATATGGTGATAAGGAAATGCTTAGAAATGATTAGCCATTGGAATGGCCAATCTAGATTATATTTGGTGTCATGTATGTTTAGTGTGTTTTAGTCCATAAAAATCCATAAAAAGATGAACTTTGTTATAAAACAGAATTTTTCAGCAGCAATGACGTGAGTTTGAAATATCACTAAAAATATTAGAGACAAGTTTAGGTGGTGAATAAAATATGAAATTGAAGCTTATTGTATCTATTTTCATATGGAAGAAATGAAATAGGTAAAAGAGTTGTATTTTATGAGATATTTGGGTTTTGGTGGAACAGGGTCAGAGCGATTTCTGAATCCCCTGTTCTGACTTTAAAACTTCACTAAAAATTGTACAAATATAATTAAGAGTCATACTTTATATGCACAGATTCCTTATTGAGTCTAGTTTTAGGAGAAATAAATGGCATAGTCATTAGAATGTTTTAGAGGGAGAAAAATGATTCGTAGTGAACAGAGGTCAGAGCAGTCGAACACTGAAAGAGGGGAAAATTTAACTAATACACTGAACTAATTGGCCCAACCAAAAATTCTATAAAAAATTTAGTAGATAGATATATAAGTCTATTTTCAGGGAAAATTTACGGATCTTAATTTAAAGTTTCAAAACTCGATATATGAATTTTTTAGCGGCTGTGACACAGATGAACAACTTATTACGAAAGTTAGAATAAATGATTTAAAGTTCTTTAAGTGATAAATTAAGTTTAGTAACACCTCAAGCTCGACTCCGGTAACGGTCTTGGGTAAGAGGGCGTTACATGAAGTTCTATATGTCATACTATAAATAAGTATTAAGGTATCATTTGTACCAAGTGATAGAAAAAATACAAGGAAATGACATGCTAGTATGAATGATAAATGGTTGAATTTGTGTTTGTTTGATTGATTAATTTTATGCATGTTGAGATATTTAGGGGTGACTCAAGACATTGTTTGGAACACATCCAGAGCTAAAAAATTGCCCTACCTATACTTCACCTCCTGTACTAATTTTGAACCTCTTGACACTTCTTGATGAACCGTAGCATTCACCCCAAGCCTAAAAATGTTAATTCGTATATGCCTAGTAACACCCCTAACCTGTCTCTATTGTTGTATTAGGGTTACAAAGTATTACTAGACAATAAAAACATTTAAAATTTACATTGTTCAATAATATAATGACATCATAAACTATCCATGCACTTGTATACAGTCCCTGAATTGAGCCCTCGAGGCCTTAAAAATAGCCTAGAAACAATTTGGGACGAATTTAAAATAGTTTGGAAAGTTTAGGAAAAAGATGCAAAATTTTCAAAATAGGGTTTAGGGTTTATTCAACTGTTTGTAGTCTATACACATCTTAAGGGTCATCTTTCTTTTTTACAAACAATACAGGTGCACCTGAGGGAGATACGCACGGTCGAATAAACTCTCTATCTAACAACTCTTGCAATTGTACTTTCAACTCTTTTAATTCACCTAGTTTCATGCGATACGGTGATATCGATATTGATGCAGTTCTAGGAGTTAGATCAATCACCAATTCAACTTCACGATAACTCTTCAGAAAATACATCAGTAAACTCATTAACAATCTGTAACTATTCTAACTTCGACTTTGGGTCTCTAGTATCAAGGATGTATGCTAGAAACACTTCACTACCTTTACGTATCAATTTCTGTGTAGAAATAGCTGAAATGATTCTAACAACATTATTCAGCTTGTCAGATTCAACTGAAATAATATCTCCTGTCTGACATTTCAAATAAATCTATTTTTGTCTACAGTTTACTACAACATCATGTAATGATAACAAATCTATACCCAGAATAACTTCAAATTCTCGAAAGGCTAGTAACATCAAATCAGCAGGGAAGTCACAACCACTAACTTTTAGTGGACATTTACGACAAACTAAGTTAACTATCACACTCTGACCTAACAGATTAGTAACTTGAATATCATATTTGGTTGATTCAACAGGTAATTTCTTTTCTGTTACTAATGTAGTGCAAATATAAGAATGAGTTGACCCAGGGTCAATCAGTGCATACATAGTAACATCAAAGAGATAGAATGTATCAACAATTACGTCAGGTGCAACAGCTTCCTCTCTTGCTCGTATAGCATATGCGCGGCAGGTGCTTTAGTCCCTGACCGAACAAGAATGTCTTTTACTCCCTGACTAGTTGTTTAACGTCGCAACAATAATGTGCAAGTGTACACTATCGATGCAAGTATAGTAGACAGATATGAGTGTAACACCCCAAACCTGACCTGAATGTTATGGCCGAATTTGGCGATGTCACATTGACGTGCTTTTCGTAAATCAGGTTGGTATTGATGAAAAACCCCATTTTCCTACAAGTCCTCTTTTTATTACTTTCAATCGATTAAAAGTTGTGTCATTAATTTCCAAAACGCATGTTGTTGCCAAAAAGTTATCTACTTTTAAAATGTGATATCGTATGGAAAGCCCAATCTTTATTTAGCCTATTTGTTTGATCTAAAAGATGATTTAATATCTTGCGTTATTATCAAAAGTACTTTCTTTAAAACGTTATTAATTTCAAAAGAAAAATCTCGTTTATAGCTGAAGTTTTTTTTGTTAAAAACAGTTGCGTACTTGTGTTTGTTTTGTAAAAACGTCGCTCCTTTTTAAAACTCAATTACTAATACTAGCAATTATAACCAAAGCAAATTAAAATCCCAAAATTAAAAATAAAATCCAGAGAGGCCTTATTACAAGCACAAACCCAAATACTGAAATCTTAAATATTATAAAGTATTAAAAATTCTAATTTAACGAATAGTGTGGCCACCGCTGAGTCCTCCGATGCACCGATCCACTTAATGTTGGGGATTACTTGTACCGTTAAAAAAGAGCGGTGACTTTACGAAAACTCAGTGTGTAATTCCCCAAATAAACATACAAACAATATGCAATAGAAAGAACTGGGGCTAAGCCCTTTAGTAGTAACAGTATCGGTTGGGCCTTAGCCCATGACAGTATCAGTTTGGCCTTAGCCCATAACAATATCAGAAATTAGTATGCATAATGCATGCTACCCAAACCAAGCCTCCACACCATATCCTGTCCAACCCTGCACTCCTGTGGGGAATAAATCACCCACCCATCCCTATACTCCAATGTTAGCACCAGTTGCGCACTAAATAGTACCGCAGCAAGTTGCCAGCAATATTAGTGGCTTAAAGCGATCAGTAGGTCCACAGTCGTCTTGGGCGACCCGTGCAACCTTAACAGTTCAGTACACTTCCTCTAAATACAATAAACCCATCCCCATGCAGCATATCATAACATCATGCATGTATGCAAAATACATATAAAATGGCATGCTCAATATATCATACATCATATAAGGGCATAATAATCATTTTACCTCATAAGGGCAAAATAGTCATTTTATCAGTTTAGGGTCTAGGTATACTTACCGACCCATCAGTAGGTCCACAGTCATCTCGGATGACCTGTACAACTTAGACAGTACAAACAGTGAAAACGGGCCCAAGGCCCATTGAACGGCCCATGTGGGCCTACATGCTTGTGTGGCCCGCAAAGCCCAGAAATGAACTTGGCCGTGCATAGTACACAGCTTGGCCCAAGGAATAAACAAAAAGGTCTGAAACTGCAAACACCCGAAACCGAAAATGAAAAGAAGGGAGAATCAAACATACCCCTAGCCAAATTTTCAAAGTCTAAAGTCCCAATTTGGCACAACTGCACTACACCTCAAACTCCACTTTTTCCTCCCTAAAATCTCTCCTAATATCCCTCCTCAATTCTCTCCATGTGACCAATTCAAATTCCACCACAACTCTGCAGTATTTCGGTCAAACACTACTACCCACAAAGCAAAGGTAGCAAAATAAAACCTTAATTGCGCAAACAAGAACTCGAACCTCAGACCTCAGACATTAATAACACGCCACTTACCCCTAGACCAGCAGGCTTTTTATGACGTGTTTTACCAACAATAATTTAAAAGCCTAGTAACTAAAGACAAGGGTTCAATCAAGTAAAAAGCAAAATTTTTGTACAAGCCAAGGATTGAACTCAAGACTTCTTAGACACTTCCCAGGGTACTTAACCATTAAAGCAGACAATTATTTGTGTCACTTTCTTGCACCACTAAACTTTTATGTGCTGCCTCCTAACTATTTCCGTGCTTAAGACCTAATACTTCTAGGCCCAAATTCGGGGTGTTACAATGAATCTATCAGTTATCGATCCCACAAGGATGGTTATCTTTTGTCTATCAATTTCAGTGTAATAAAGAGATAGAAATGAGATAAATTGTGAGAGTAGTTGTCCAAGCAATAACTTAATAACAACCAAATAAAATATGATAATGATAAATTGGGATCTCAAATGTGAATATTCAACAAAATGCTAAGTGCTCACAAGGTATAAAAGGATAGGTGATTGTCGATGCATTAAATTGCAATGAATATCTTACCAAGCTTAACTTCTATGCTTAAACTAAGAGTTAAACATGCAAATTAACCACACCTTCCGATGATGGAAGTTGAACACTATTAAGAACAGGTGGATTAAATTCCTCTAATCCTCAAGCAACTTCTGTTGTCTTGGTTGTTAGCTTGAATTGTCACTGCACTTTCTAGTGTTAGTGACTGTAATAACACTTCTATGCTAAAAATATTCAAACTCAAATATTAAATAGTAGAAGCAAGATTGAATAAATAAATTTAACCCAAAAATCATGTGTACTTCTGTACAAACATGAAATAGAAAGTAATCACCATCATTTAGAAAAGAAATATAAAAGAAACAAGTGGAGAGTACTATTCCTAGAAAATCTTGACTTGATCTTTCAACTCCCTCTTGTGTCACACTCAGGGCTCCTAGTCAAGAGCTAATTTGCATCCCTTTCACGTCGGTTCACCCGAAGGAGGCTTATGCCGCCATAGCCAAAAAGTTTCAAAAGATAGGTTGAAGAAGAAGATTCAAAAAGCTCTCTCTTTTTTTTCTTTTCTATGTGAATATTTATATTTTTCGCTAAATAGCCTAGGTGTCCTTTCATCAGAATCATGCTGCGTCTATACATACAAGTTAGTTGTACCAAACTGGATAGCTCACACATTTTTATTCCTATCCGGACAATCAGGTGCAATGACAATTCTGGCGCAATCTGAAATTACTCATGCAAAGACATCAGTACCAAAATATGAAAAAATTAAGGATAAATAATCTAAGATCAATTGAGTCATAAAATGTAAATTACTAAACTGAAAATACTAAAATATGTGCTAAAGATAACTAGAGGGGAACAAATTAACCAATAAGTAGGGAGAAAACATATGTTCTTTCTAGTATTATCACACCCCCAAACTTGAATTTTTACTTGTCCTCAAGTAAAACAGAAACTGTCAAGGCTACACAAGAATTCACTAAGGTAAACGATCATTCTAGCAACTTGAATCACCTAAAATTCTAGTAAATGATTCACATTCAGATGACAAAATATTGTATCAACAATACATAAGTACGAATGATTAAGATTTCATCTTCATCAAAACCAACATGATGCTTCAATCCTAAATTCTATCTACCAATACAGCATTTATTGTACAATATATGTTTTTTTGTGTGTGAATAAGGGATATAGATGAATCACTATACATTTGTTCTTGAGAAGTAACGATAGAGTGCAATAAACCCCTAGGGATTACATAATTGCGCCGACACACACTTATGCAGCAATAGCCTTTGGCCAGATTCATTTTTCTAATGCTTGCATTAGAGTGTTCCCTTTTTAACATTTCACAATACACTCACTTTGGAGTGTCTCTTATTCATAAATATATATACATATGAGTAGCTGTAAAAGGTATATTCATTCAAGATTCAAGGAATGCTACTAGTCATCCGTTACTATTACAACCTAAATCATTCATCAAAGAATTGAAGACACAACATTTAGTCAAATTTATCCAACTCATTCTTTGATAGTTCACATGATTCAAGAATTAAGCATCGAATGTAACACAAATTTTCAACACATTTGCATTAACCAGAAATAGACATTGCGTGCTTCATTAATATTAAAAAACAAAATTTTGAAATGTGGGTGTATTTCCAATCCCTATATGCATTCCCCTAAACTTAAAGTTTGCATTGTCCCCAATGCACTAAGATTAAAATGTGATGACAATAACAATGCAACAACAATGTTCACTAACAAAATGAAAATTATAGCTACATGCAATGCATGAATACTTCAACTAGGACTTAAAATAAACTAACTTAGTTTTCCTCGGCCATCAATGTGGCTACACAATGTGTCATTTTCCTCCTATTTTTCTCCTGCTTCTTGCCTTTTTTGTCTTTGAAGCACTTTCTCTTCTTTTTTTAGGGTTCGTACAATCCTCAGATCACTCTTCAATTTCTTGCATTACCCCAACATCATCGATTGTGGTGCTCCTTACGTGTTACCTTTGTAGCTTCCATCGGTCTAGTTCCATCTTGCTTTAGATTGTCATTAGTTGTATCCACAAACTTGGATGCATTGATAATGTCTTCAACAGATTCTTTCTTAGCAACTTGTCTTAGTATTTTCTTCTTCGGCCTTCTCGTTAACAACTTCAACACGGACATCCTCCTCTTCCACAATAACTTCCTCCTCAACAACAGGCACCTCCTGACAAACAACGATGTCACCCTCGACTAGGCTAGCAATCCTTCGCATACCCTCCTTAAGGTCCCTTGAGTCCTTTTCTTTTTTAACATCAAAGACATGCACAATGGAAGAGGATTCCAGCAATCTGTCTCGATCCCCTAGGTCATCTTCCTTGGAGGAGGGTTTATACTCTCGGATAATCGATAGGAACACTGGAAATTCTAGGAGTGGGTTTGGGCTTAACTGACACAATGTGGCTACAATAGAGTTGCTATAGGCCCTAGTATAAGAGTAGAATAAATTTTGTGATATATTCATATCCTCTATTGTAGTGACAAGCCTGATCTGCTTATTACTGATGGAATTGGCCAGCTTCTCAATATCTTTCATTTTGTGCAGCAATGATGTCTCTACAGTTAAGTTTGTTTCCCTGCTTTCTGCTTTGGTTTTGTCATTTGTAATAGCCCAAAATTGGGCTTAGTCAGAATAGTGATTTCAAAATCACTTACCCAAGGTTAGAGAAATTATTTTAGCATTATTTTACGAGTTATAACATATTTATAAGGGTGCATGAAAATTTTGGTGAATTATTTACACGATAGAGAGCTTAATTGTGAAAAAGGGACTAAATCACATAAAGGGAAAAAGTTTGATTTTTCAAGCAAATAGTGTTAAATGGCTAGAGAACCTAAATTGGGGGCCTTTAGTGAAAAATTACACCCATTTAAATAAGGATGGCCAACCATGGGACATGAAATAAGAGAAAAGTCAAAGAGTTGGTAGGATTTTTGCGACTAAATTGATTCAATAATAGCTTACTAGTCTATCTACCATTTTCTCTTTGTTTCTACATCTCTTCCACTGAAAATTTTAGCCATTGTTGGGGTTTGAAAGCTCAAAAATTTAAGCAACTTATCATCCTCACAAGTAAGTGATTTTCATGGCCTTTCTTGTTAAATTTTGCATTTTTGAAACCCTTATAGCATGGGCCACCTATTGAGGGGACTAATTTACAAAAGGATTGAAAGTTTAGATTTTTTCCATGAATGCATAAGTGTTGTTTATTGGATTTTTATGGAAGCAAACGAGTCATAATTGTTTAATAAACAACTTTTGTGAATAGGTGTTCATGGAAAACACTCAAATGCACTAATTTGTAAAGTTTGATAAGTTGATGATATTTGTATGAAATAATGGGAATTTTAGGTTGCCATAAGAGTAAAAAGGATTTGTTTAGGCTTGGTTAGTAAGGAAATTAGATAAAAATCAATTTCCAGGACTAGGGGTAAAATAATCATTTTGCAAAAGTCTCGGGGCAAAATGGTCATTTTGCCAAATTATGAATTTTGAAATGTCTAGTGATCGTGATTGTGATGAAGTAGAAATAATGATCATACCTAGAATCTATCTATTATCATGATAAAAGGCAAGCGCACCTATCGAATAGTAGTATAGTTAGTGGCAGGACTGGAATGTCGAATTCAAGGAACTAAAAGTACTAGCAATAACTTTCTTCTTATTATCTAGCCTAGAAATAAAGGGAGTTTGTTTGTAAACTAAAATTTTAACTAACCAAAGACGCGACAAAGAATAAGTTGGGGAAATACTTTGGGAAAACTTGATCGATAAAAGCAATACCCAAGGAAGAATCCACCTAGGCTTCACTTGTTATTTAACTCAGAACTAGACGATTTATTCATTCGACTTGATCTGTAGATATCCCTAAATTATGTTAATATCTCCATCGAGACTAAGAACAACTAACCCTAGGTTGATTAATTGAAATCTCTTTCTAATTAAAACCCCTAGTGTTGCATTAACTCGAGCTATGGATCCCCCTATTAGATTTGACTGTAATCCGGTAGATTTTCATTGTCCTATGTCTAGGATTGCGATCAACTCTGCTTAATTGTGTTGAATCTACTCTTAAACAGGGACTTTTGCTCCTCTAAATAAGTACATTCGACTTGAATTAAAATCCTGAAATATCAACCCAAGAATTGAAAACACAATTAAGAACAAGTTGAATATTTATCATATAGTTAAGATAGCAATAACAAGATTCGTCTTAGGTTTCATCCCCCCTTAGGTATTTAGGGGATTTAGTTCATAATAATAAAAGAAAACATCTTAAAATAAAGAAGACAAGAAAACATAAAGAAAACCCAAAACTCCTGAAAGAATTGAAGGGAGATCTTTAGTCTTGATGTAGATCCTTGCTTCTGAGATGGATCAATCGGCTTTCCTTGAGTAATTCCTCGCCTTTTACTCTCTGTGTGTCTCTTTTAGTCATCTTCTAGGATGTTTATATCGAGTTTGGAATGCTTTTCTTAGCCCCTAAGTAGCCTTTTTTGCGTGAAATTAAAATATGTCATAATAGGGACACACCCGTGTGGCATGCCCATGTGACTCGGGCTTAGGCCGTGTTCAAGTCTGCTAGAAAGACATGAGCATGTGATGTACCCATGTGATAATGTCCAAGTCATGTTGATTATTGATTTGGGCCTACTGTGCCCGCTTTTGGCTCATTCCTTGCTTTTTTCTCTTCCTTATGCTTATCTAAGTATAAAGCATGAAATTAAAGGATTATAAGCATCAAATTCCACAATTCTAATGATAATTCATCCAAAAATATGCTAAACATGGGATAAAAATATGTATAAATAACGGTTTATCATCTAGATTAAAATAGTGATTAAATTAATAAATTTTTATTATTATAGATCAAGAAGTACGAGACCCGAACCTTGATCGGGGGAAAGCGAAGCTAACGGATTAAACTAAATTATCCGTCTACATTTTGTGTATCGAGGTAAGTTGTAGGTAAATAATACAACATTACTATAATTATGCATGAAATCATTGTCTTAGTATAAAATGATGAATTGTAAAAATGAGTTATGTATGAGAATAATTGTTGAGCATGAGTAGCAATTATGATTCGTGATAATGATATGATGAGAACCCATGTGATAGAACCCAGTTTAATCCTTAAGAATAGATTGGATATTCATGCCATGATACTAGGGTCGATACGAGAGCTAATGTAAGACCATGTCTGGGACATGGCGTCGGCCTCGTTACATATTAGTGCAAGACCATGTCTGGGACATGTCATCGATATGGATATGGGCTAGCCAGTGTAAGACCATGTCTAAGATATGGCATCAGTGTTGAAACGAGTGATAGTGTAAGACCAAGTCTAGGACATGGCATCGGCTTGGAGATGTGTCAGTGTAAGACCATGTCTGGGACATGGCATCGACACGGATATAGGAGAGCTAGTGTAAGACCATGTCTGGGACATGGCATCAACCTCGAGATATGAGAGCCAATATAAGACCATGTTTGGGACATGGCATCGGCTTGACCTGTGAGCCAATAGAAGACCATGTTTCGTATTCTAAATGGTTCAATGGGAAATTTAAAGTTGTATTAAGAATGAGAGATATTATGATGATCTTGTGAGTGTTGTAGGTACCTATATGAAATGTATGAAAAATGAGCTCAAATTGATGTTGTATAATTAGAAATGGATGAAAACAAGTAGGTTATGTTGTGGCCATTCTTTATATCATGCATAAATTATGATGTATTGAAAGCATGTCTTAGCTTGGTAAATTATGGCCTTTTATTTACTTGCAACTTACTAAGCTTTATGTTTACCCCTCTCCTTTCTATTTTCTTATAGTGCCGCCTAGCTAGCTCGTGGATCAAAATACATTGAAGGTTTCATTCACACTATCATCCAAAGCTTTCGGTATAGTTAGTTTCTAGAATTTTGAGAAAATGGCATGTATAGGGACTAGTCTTAGATTGATGTCATTCTATTTTAGGCCAAATGTGTTGGTTCGATTTTGAAGTATCTCATTTTCTATAAGGCTAAAGGTATTAGCTAATATTCACTATTGGTTATTAAATGCAAATGATGATGTTTTCAAAAATGAGAAATTAGCATGAGTGATTGTATGTGCTAGAAGTAATAGATTGAATGCATGGTTGGATCAATTATGTGATTATGTGTGGTTGCCAAATTATGGCCATTGTTTGATTTTAGGAGACCTGTTATATATTGGTATGTGTCTAACCTTGTTTCAGGGTGGCAAAAAGGCTTGGTAGATAGCCTTATTTTGTCTAAACGGGCGTTTGTCTAGGCCGTGTGTGACAAATGGTCTACCCCACGGGCGTGTAGTTAGGCCGTGTGTCACCTGCACCTAAATTGTGTTGAATTAAATGCCCAGTATTAAACATACGGGCTAAGACACGACCATGTGTCTCAATCGTGTGAAGGACATGGCTTATCACACGGGTGTGTGCCACGGCCGTATGACCCTTAAGGGTTGCTGATGTTAGAAATAGAAAGCCAAGGTCTTCACACATGAGTCGTGACACGGGCGTGTTATAGCCGTGTAAGGGACACAGGCTGAGCACGCAGGCGTGTGCCTTGGCCGTGTACCCTATATTGAGTGATGACGTCAAAGTCAAAGAGTTAAATGGGTTAAGAGCACGGGCATGTCATAGTGGTGTGAAGGACACGGGCTATGGAGACAGGCGTGTGCTCAGTCGTGTATACCACACGGGCCATCAGCACGACCATGTTTAGAGGCCACATGGATGTGTTGCCCTTCCACACGGCCGTTTGCCCTGTTTTTAGTAGTTTTTGATGAAATTTTCTTAAGTACCCAAAATGGTCTCGGATTGTTTTTAAACTATGTTTTAGGCCCTGTAGGCCCATATGAAGAACCATAAGTCAGTGTTTGAAAAAGTTGTAATTTGGGACACATATCACTGAGTTAAAGTTGAATGTTTGCATGTGATTTAGTAAGCTAATGCCTCATACCTTGTCTCGGTGTCAGATACGGGTAAGGGGTATTACACCCTTCCTTGTCTTGCTGGTCTCTACCTCTTTCATTTTCAGCGTATCTTTTCCACCAGTCATTCTTTCAATAGACATTCCATTGATCGAGTGCTTATTTCCAAGACCTTTTCATCATCACGGTGTATGATCCCTTTCTATTGGCACAGTAGCATCACCAACGATGGGAAAACCTAAATTCTAGTTTGCCTTGCGCTGCAGTCTGTAATTTCCTGGTGGAGTATTGTGTTGACATCAATCTTTCTACCTTTGACAATTGAATGTATCAGGCACATTCTGTGAAGGTCGACTATGGTGCTATGAGTAAAGGGCATTTACCTACAGTTGACAAAATTAAACCATATTTTGCTTAGCAGTGTTAGGAAGCAACGGTGCATCGTATAATTCTTTTGATGTGAACTTGTCCACAGTGCTTCTGCGACACATAAATCTTTCACCAATAGGTCCCTTTTCTCGTCTGTGATATCCTCAATAAACTTAGAGTGTTCATCGACATCCATCTTAGTGTTGTATAGCTCATTGATTTTTGTAGCATCCCATGGGATTAAGCCTTCTCGAACAAAGATAAACTCCAACTCATGGTCATAAAGGTTAGTGTAAAACTCACGTACCAATGAAGGAGAATAGCTTTCAGGATGCGTGTAGAAAGTCTCCCACTTTAACTTAGAGATGGTTCTGGTGGCTTTTTTTGCGTAAGTCTTACTGTTGCAAAAGGAGAATACCCTATTTTGGGTGGAAGTTTTACTTTAAGATATTGTTTTGAAATTAGTCTTTGGCTGCTTTCATTAAAATGATCACTTGCTCCTTTTTTTTTGTTGGCATAAAGGATTTTGATTCACGAACTGCGGCTCAGAGGATAAGTGTTCTTGAACAGGCTTGGTGGTTTTCTTGATTGGTCCTCTCGTTCTTGCCATATTTTGTTTGTTTTGTGGAGTGAAGGTGGTTTAAAGGTGTAAAGGTATGAAGTTGGGGAAGAGAAAGTGAATAAAAATTGCTACTTGGGTGTTCCAGAGTCGACACAGTGAAGAGGGGTTTATAGTAAGTGAAAAAGGAAGATGGAAAGACGTGATTTTTTAAAGGTAAATAAAACTGGTGAGAATAATTACGTCTAATGAGAATTGCAGCCGCTCAGACAGATCAGATAGCTAGGTGACTTTTGATCAAACAGTGGGATCTGAAATTTCTGATCTACCCTCATTCATGCTAAGTCAGAAGTGACAGTACAATAGTATGAACTACGTTGACAATAAATCCCAAGTGCGTCAACAATGGTACCTAATTATTCTGCAAAAATAGAAATAAATAAAAATAATAAAAAAACTTGAACAGAAACAAAAATAAAATAAAAATAAAATTACATAATAAATTGCATAAGAATTAAAATTTTTCGACCAATTTAATGGTCTCTACCTGCTTGTGATCAATATTCCTAAGATAATGTTTCGATCGCTGGCCATGCACTTTAAATTGGTGTCCATCATTTAAATCTCTGATTGCGACTGCACCATGAGGAACTACTTTGACAACTTCGAAAGGTCCAGACCAACGAGAGTGTAATTTACCCACGTACAGCTTCAATCTAGAATTGAATAATAAAACTTGTTGGCCTGCAGTAAATTGTCACTATAAAATAATTTTGTCATGTCATCATTTGGTCTTTTCCTTGTAAATTATAGTGATTTCATAGGCATTTCACCTAATCTCCTCTAGTTTAGTGATATCCAATAACTTTTTCTTTCCAGTAGCTTTATAGTCCATGTTCACTTGTTTAATTGCCCATATTGCTTTGTGTTCCATTTTAGCTGGCAAGTGACATGCTTTCCTAAAAACCAATTGATATGACAACATCCCTAATGGAGTTTTTTATGTTGTCTACAATCCCCATAAAGTGTCATCCAGTCTGGACGACCAATATTTCCTCAAAGGGTTCACAACATTCTTAAGAATGTTTTTAATTTGTCAATTTGATACTTCAGCTTGTCCATTGATGACAAGTAGTAGCCATTCTATAATTAACTCCATATCTTTTCAGTGTAGCTGCCACTTGGTTGCAATGAAACTGTGTACCTTGATCACTAATCAATTCCTTTGGTTTGCCAAAGTAAGTGAGTATAAGCTTGTGTAAAAATTTAAGCATTGTCTTTGCATCATCCTTTGGGATTGCAATAGCTTCAACCCATTTTGAGACATGGTCAACAATTACTAATATATAAAGATTTCCAAATGAACTTGGAAATGGTCCCACAAAATCCATACCCCAAACATTGAACAATTCAACCTCCACAATAGGCTGTTGTAACATTTCATTGCGTCGGGATATAGAACCTGTGCCCTGACACCTGTTGCATTGATTCACAAAATTGTTGGTGTCTTTGAATAAAAAATACCAGTAGAATCCTAATTGGAGAACCTCAGATACAATTCACAAGCCATCGAAATGACCTCCATAAGGAGCATCATGATAGTGCTTCAAGATTGAAAGCATCTCTTCTTCTGGAACACAACACCGAATAATGTTGTCACTGCATACCTTGAAAAAATATGGTTTGTTCCGACGATACTTTACTACTTCATAAAGAAATCTTTCTTTTTTATGGCCTATGAGACCCAATGGGGGTTTTCTACATACTAGATAATTAACAAGATCTGCATACTAAGAGGTTGCATCTATAGTAAATAACTTCTCATTTGGGAATGCATCGATAATTTAAAGTATGTTTCCATCTTTGCTGCCAATTACCAATCAAGACAGATGGTCTGCAACTTGATTTTCTAAACCCTTACTGTCTTTTATCTCGATGTCAAATTTTTGCAACAGTAAGATCCAGGGTATTAATCTTAGTTTTGCATCCTGTGCAAAAAGATATTTCAATGCTGAGTGATTAGTAAATATAGCCTTTTCGCCAACAAGATAAGAACAAAACTTGTCGAAAGCAAAGACTACAGCCAACAATTCTTTCTCTATAGTGGTATAATTTATTTGAGCCTCAGCAAGAGTTCTGCTAGCATAATAGATGACGTGAAATATTTTGCCCTTGCGTTGTCCTAGAACATTACCCACAGTAAAGTCACTTGCATCGTACATAACTTCAAAAGGTTGAGACCAATTTGATGCAATGATAATAGGTTCATTTACTAGCTGCATCTTTAATTGAATGAATGCCTCTAGACATGTATCGTCAAAGATGAATTTTTTTATTCTGTTCCAGCAATGATCATAAGGGCTTTGCAACTTTCGAGAACTCTCTAAAAAATCTTCGGTAAAACCCTGCATGCCCAAGACAACTATGAATACGTTTTACATTTGTTGATGGAGGTAGTTTCTCAATGATTTCCACTTTAGCTTTGTCTACTTCAATGCCTTGACTAGAGATGCGATGGCCTAACATAATGTCTTTAGTTGCCGTGAAATGGCATTTTTCCCAATTTAAAACAAGATGTGTGTCTTCACCTTGCTGTAATATTTTATCAAAATTGTCAGTGCAACAATCAAAATCATTCCCATAGGCTAAGAAATCATCCATAAAACCCTCTGAAGAATCTTCAATGATATCCTAGAATATTGCCATCATACACCTTTAAAATGTGACTGGTGCATTGCAAAGACCAAAAGGCATACGACGAAAAGCAAAAGTACTAAAGGGACAACTGAAAGTTATTTTCTCTTGATCCTTTGGTGCAATAGCAATCTAATTGTACCCAGAATAGCCATCCAAAATACAATAATAGGCTCTTCCAGCAAGCCTGTCCAACATTTGGTCAATGAAAGGAAGTGAAAAGTGGTCCTTCCTTGTGGCAGCATTAAGTTTGTGTTAATGCATACAGACTCGCCATCCCATAGGAATACATGTAAGAATTAATTTGTCTTTGTCATTGCTAACCACTGTGATGCCACTTTTTTTAGGAACGCATTATATTGAACTTACCCAATTGCTATTGGAAATAGGGTAGATAATTCCAGCATCAAGCCACTTTATAGTTTCTTTCTTAACAACTTCCTTCATCTTCTTATTTAATTTTCTTTGTTTTTCAATTGACTGCTCGCCTTCATCTTGCAACTTGATATGGTGCATGCAAAAAGATATACTAATGCCTCGAATATCAAAAATACTTTTAGCAATAGCTCGTTTAGGTTGCTTAAGAATATGGACCAATTTCTCTTCTTGAGTTACATACAGTGTTGCAAAGACAATAACTGGGAGAGTATTGTTATCACCAAGAAATATGTATTTAAGATGAATAGGTAGTGGTTTCAATTCCAAGTACGAGCTTCATCGATAGATGGTTTGAAAATTGAAGTTGTTCTGTTAGCAAAGTCTAAGGATTCAATCTGCCATCAATGCCTAAGTTTAATATTATTAGCATCAACCCTATTGTCACAATTATCTAAGAATTCATCATCAGATGTCACTACAAACTCCTCAAAAAGCATTATGCTTTGGTCATTAAATTCTTCTCCAATTAAATTATCTAGCACATCGACAATATGACATTCTTCTTTATCCTAGCATTGAATAGATTTGAAAAGACTAAGGGTAATGTGCTCATTATTAAGTCACATGGTCAATTCACCTTTGTAAAGATCAATAAGAGTTCTCCTAGTGGCTAAAAATAGTTGTTCCAAGATTATGGGAACCTCCTTGTCTGTCTTGTAGTCAAGTTTGATAAAATCAAACAAAAAAGCAAATTTATTCACACGAACTAAGATATCTTTAATTTGCCCTTGAAGTTGAGCCAAAGATCGATCAGCTAGTTGCAATGTCAATGTAGTATGTTTCATGTGACGAATTCCCAACTTTTTAAAAGTTGATAGCGACATTAGGTTAACGCTAGCTCTCAAGTCGCATAAAGCCTTGCCAAAATAATGGTTGCCAATTGAACCTAGTGATAAACCGCAATTTATACATATTTTTATCCCATACTTAGCATATTTTTGGATGAATTATCATTAGAATTGTGGAATTTGATGCTCCTAATCCTTTAATTTCATGTTTTATACTTAGATAAGCATAAGAAAGAGAAAAGAGCAAGGAACAAGCCAAAAATGGGCAAAATAGGCCTAAATCAATAATCAACATGGCCTGGACATTCTCACAAAAATACATGCCCGTGTCTTTCTAGCAGACTTGAACACGACCTAAGCCCGAGTTCCACGGGCGTGCCATACGGGCGTGTCCCTGTCGTGACCTGTTTTAATTTCACGTGGAAAAGGCTACTTAGGGGCTAAGAATTTCATTCCAAACTCTATATAAACACCCTAGGAGATGAGTAAAAGGGAGGAGAAAGTAGAAGGCAGGGAATTACTCAAGGAAAGCCGATTGATCCATCTCGGAAGCAAGGATCTACATTAAGACTAAAAATCTCCCTTCAATTCTTCCAGGAGTTTTGGGTTTTCTTTATGTGTTGTTGTTTTCCTTATTTTGAGATGTTTTCCCTTTTTATCTTGAACTAAACCCCTAAATACCTGAGGGGTATGAAACGTAAGACGAATCTTGTTATTGTTATCTGAATTATGTGATAAATATTCTATTTGTTCTTAATTGAGTTTTTTTTTTTTAAATTTTTGAGTAGATATTTTAGGATATTAATTGAAGTCTAATGTGCTTATACAGAGGAGCAAAAGTTCCTGTTTAAGAGTAGATCCAACGCAATTAATCAGAGTTGATCGCAATCCTTGACATAGGATGACGAAAATCTCCCGAATTAGAGTCAAATCTAATAGGGGAATCCATAGATCGAGTTAATGCATCACTAAGGGTTTTAGTTAGAAAGCAATTTCAATTAATCAACCTAGGGTTAGTTGTCCTTAGTCTCGATGGAGATATTAACATAATTTAGGGATCTCTACAGATTAAGTCGAATGAATAAATCGTCTAGTTAAGAGTTAGATAACAAGTGAAGTCTAGGTGGATTCTTCCTTGGGTATTGTCTTTATCGATCAGTTTTCCCAATGTATTTCCCCAACTTATTCTTTGTCGCGTCTTTAGTTAGTTAGAATTTTAGTTTATAAAGAACCTCCCTTTTTTTCTAGGCTAGATAATAGGAAGAAAGTTATTACTAGTACTTTTAGTTCCTTGGATTCGACATTCCGGTCTTGCCACTAACAATACTACTATTCAATAGGTGCACTTGCCTTTTATCGTGATAATAGTTAGTTTCTAGGTACGATCATTATTACTTCATCACAATCACGATCAGCTAGGAGAGTAAAGCTCTTCGGATCTTTCATTTTTGGGGGAAACTTATTTGTAAATAGAGCACTATAGCCCTCTATGAGTGCAATAGTTTCCATATCACTGAGCTTCTTCTTCTTGGACAAAAGCTCTTTCATAAATTTCCCATAATTTAAAATTTGCACAAATGTGTCTACTAAAGGAATGTTGACCTGAAGTTGCTTCAATATGTTTAGAAACTGTTGGTACTACTTGTCTTACTCATTCTCCTTGAATCTTTGTGGAAAACGTAAGGGTGGAGATACATTTGAGTGTGCTGACAACTTTGGTTGTGTCGATAGTTTTAAGGGTCAGACATTAGGCATATAAGTGACAATTTGTAGAACTTTTTTATCTGATGCATCGACAAGCTCTTCAGATTCAACCTTCTCACTAGGGATCATTTCACCAATAGTTTGAGGTACGATAGTAGAGTCTGCAGTTTGCTCACCAGTTTGTTTACTACTCCTAAGCGTGATAGCCATACAGTGTTCTTTCCCTCTCAGATTTAGATTTTTCGTGTCTCTTGGTAGTGTGCCCGGTAGTCGAGTATTTAAATTGAAAGCAAGTTGTCCTAATTGTGTCTCCAACAAGTGAATAAAAGATGAATTCCATTGCACAATAGCTTCTATGCGAGTTATATACTCCCGCATCAAAACTTTAAGAGCTACTAATAGGTCAGCAGTCGGTGCTTGCGTGTACTGTTGTGTCGATGTTCCTAACCATGCTGATTTGGTATTAAAGAATATTGTGGTTGTGTCTGATTCTGATCTGGATGCATCTAGCCTTGTTGTGGATGCATCTAAGGGTGCTAATTGTAGTTCTTCTGTGGTTGGTTGTAATTCCCTTGCTTTAGATTATAACTACCTTGAGTAGAAATATTCCCATATCAAAATGGCAAAACATGTTGTCTAGCATTCTAAGTTCCCCAAGATTGTTGATTGCGTGCAAAATTATTGTAAGAGTTGCCATAAATATTGTTGCAGATGTTACTGACATAAAAGGCATTCTTTGCATGTTGTGAACAATCTTCAAAGCTATGGTTGTCACTACAAATCTCAGAGCAAAATGTAGGAACATCAACTTGTTGAGCGACTTGTATAGGTGCAACATCACTAGTCCCTTGTATATTCTTTTATCATATTTGCAAGAGAAGAAACTTGAGCACTAAGTGCAGATATTGCGTCCAATTCAATAACACCTAAAGTAGCTTTTGCTTGCACAACTCTCGAGATAGGGTAGTGATAATCATTCTGAGCAATTCTCTCAAGAATTCCAATCGCATCATAATAAGTACAATCAAACAAAGGTCCATTGGATGATGCGTCAGTAAGATTCCTCGTGTGTGAATTTAGCCCATTATAAAAAATCTCAATTTGTGTTTCCTATTGAATAACGTGCATGTTATAACGTCGAAGCAATAATTTATATCGTTCCCATATGGTGTGAAGATTCTTATCGTCTAGCTGATGATAAGCTATGATATCATTTTAGAGACTAGCATTCATTGCCGGTGGGTTAAATCGTAAAACAAACTGTGTTGCCACTGGATTCCAAGAAGTAATTGATCAGGCAGGTATCCCAAGGAACCATGTACGAGCTCTTCCCTGCAAGGAATAAGGAGATAATTACATCTTCAAAATGTCATCAGGAACACCTTTTTGACTAAAGGAAGCACCAATAAGTAAAAATCATTTAAGATGTTCTCGTGCATCTTCATGTGGCAGCCTTGCATATTGCCTTTAAAATTCAGTATTTGAAACATTATGGGCTTGAGTTCGAAATTTGTAGCTTGTATTGCTGGCTTAACAACTCTCGGTTGTTAGTAATCAAAGACAGGTTGTAACGCCCCAAAATTCCTGAAACTTTTAATCTTGTGTTCTGTAGTTCACATACATGATCAGCACTGTTAGAGTGCTAATTGTGAGGTATTATAGGGTTTTTATGAAGTCTCAGGTTAAGGTAGACCATAGGAAAAATTTTGATTTTTGGCTTTAGTGGAACCCAGACCTTAGGGGTTATGACTTTTAAATAAATATAGGGGAAGTAAGACACAAGTAGGCTTGTGGCCTAGTGGCAAGGTGGGGCCACTTTGGGAGTAGGGGGTGACGCAACAATGTTTGTGGGGAGGTCCAATGTTTGAGTCGTGGCATGGGATGTGCATGGGTATTTATTTTGCAAGTTTGGATAGCCAGTGGTGGACATGGAATGGAACTCTGAAGGTAAGAGTTTGAAATAGTCAAAAGAGAGATTTAAGGAGTGATAAGTGGAGGAAATTTTGGAGAAAACTTAAGGATTAGGTTGTTGGATAAAGTGGAGCCGAATGAGACTTTAGGGGAAGGGAGAAATCGTCTTGGGTAGGGGTTTAGTGCCGATTCGGTCAGTTTTTTTGAGGGTATAGCTGAATGCTCTTGGCCTTTTTGCTTTCTGCATATGTGTGATTTGGTTTTTGGGTTTTTCTTTCTTTACTCGATTAGAGAGCAGTGTTGTTCCCTTCAGATACTCATTCTTTCAAACTCTAAAAGCCGAATCCTCTCAATACTTCTTCTTTTCTCTACTCCTCCCCGTATCACCTCATAGCCAAACAATTGCTTTCAAACCACCTTTCTTGTGCCGATTCTTTACTTGTTCTCTCATAACCCCAAAATGACTATTTTGTTTCTTAGATCCAGATCTACACTTCCATAATCAGTTGTGTTAAAGGCCGACCTACTTTCTTCTTTAGTGTGTTTTGTGGAAGCCGGAGGGCTTATCTAACCCTGTCTTTTCGTTAACCCTGTCTTAACAAGGGCAAGTTCCAGAGATCGCACTCGTGGTAAGGATCGCTATCAAGTAGTAAGTGTATTCGTTTCTAATTCTGGATTAGTAAGTGGCAAAATATGGTTATGGTGTTTTAGGGGTGACCTGTATTGGATATGAGTCACTTGTTATTCAACTTTTGGCAATGTATGTATGAATGCAAATTTTGGAAACGATTGTGGGTAGCGATTCATAAGGTTTATTGATCAAGGTTAGTACAGTAATGTGGATTCGGTTTTGGCAGAGGAGGGAATCTTTACTAGGCATATAACTAACTATTGGATATGATGGATTATAGGACTAGAGTTGGAGATCTTGGGTACCGATTCTCAAAAAGGTGTGTACATACACCGCACACATGACGAATCGGCAAAAGCTGAAATCCCAAAAAATCGAACTGCTGAAAAGCTAAAAAGTCGAAAGGTTGGCGCCAGTAACCATACGAGCGTGTGAACACTCGCGTAGAGATACCGATACGAGCGTGTGAATATTTTTCTAACAAAGTGGTTTTGAAAATGAACCCTTATTTGAACCACAAGGGGATGATTATCTCAAAGTTCTCCAACATATTCGATTTATACGAGTCACCCTTCAACGTGACACCACCACATTCGGCCATAATGTCTGGGCCAAGTTTGAGGTGTTACATTTAATGGTATCAGAGCCCAGTTGCAAAGCTCGGGCTGTGAATTGGGCTTTAGATTTTAGGTTTAGAACAACAGTTTACAAGTTAACCAAAAAGTTTTGAAGAATTTTTGAAGTGTGGCGCACCAGGTCCCCGACGGCGAGCCAAGTAAGTTCTTCTAATACCAAACTTGTCTTAAGCTACTGTACTGTAGATAGTTACTGGTCTACTTTAGGTGATAGACTCTTAGGTAGGGAAAGAATAAAACCCATAGGAAACTTAAGCCTGTAGTGGACGTATGACTGCAAAAACAGCTCTTAAACTACTACTTTCATAAGACACTTGCTTTAAACAGTGGAACTATGAACTAATATCATAAAATTTCTAATTCAGATAATACGCAAGCAACGATAAGCACTAGAAGAGGTGCGAGAGGGTGCGACAGAGGCCGTGGTAACGATAGGGCTGAGTCGTTGGCATTGAGCTACATGGCTCATGTTGGAGCAGAGGAGGCGCTGGCCTCACTAGTGGCTAAAATGGGACTGGACAAACAGGTCGCTGTTACAGACAATGCGTTATCAGAGGCCTTGTTAAGAATTTTGGAAATGGTCGCTGTGCCCGATAATGACATGGGAAGTCGTGGGTCAATCTCAGAGCGACTTCGATCTAATGGGGTAGAGATTTTCAAAGGTGTTGCTAGTGTGGCTCCGAATGTGGCTGAATACTTGTAACACCCCAAACTCGGCCCAGACGTTATGGCCAAGTCTAGTGTGTCACATCACCTACAACTAACCATGTGACCTAGTTACTAAGATTGGGGTGAGCTTTGCAAAACCGCTATTTAAAGTCTTCAGAGAAATTCCCGGTTTATTGGTGAACGTCCTACCCATTACCAGTTATTAAGAGATTTATTTAAAAAACTTAACTTTGTTACTCGTTTGATTCGTGTGTTTGATTTTGAAAACGTTTGAACAAATTTTAAGAAAACTCGCGCATCTTTGTACATAGCATTAGTAGTATAGTATAAATAAAAAGTTGGAAAACCAAAATAATTAAAGCGGCCGTATTACAACCCAAAACCATAACAAAAAGAATTTAAATAAATACGAAAATAAAATAAAATAAAAACTTAATTAATAACCAACAGTCCAGTCCACGTGGCCACTCTGAATCCATTCCAGCTCCAAGTCCACAGAAGGGTGTTCGTTTACACACATATTTTACGATGACTGCTAATGAGATCTCTCATGGTAACCCTTGCCGATCTTATCTACTAGATCTAGATCTACCAGTCGCTCCAATGATCCAAGCCTTCGATCGGTAGCCTTCAGTTCATACGAAGATCCACTGGACAAGAGTGCCTCTAACCCTTTCCTATCTTAGATCTAATATAGATCTAGCCTTTAACCACAAGTAGAGAAAGATTCTAAGAGATTTAAGGGTTCGGCTACCAAATCCCTATGAATATGGTGATTTCGACTTTTGATGGATGAGGAAGAAGATGATTTGAAACTATGGATTGAAAGGGTGTTGTCGACAGAGACTAGGGGTTTGAAGAGTGTGAAATTCGGCCAAAAGGGAAGAAGAAGAAAGGAGGATTCGGCTATGGATAAATTAGCACAAGAGCAAACTTTCAGGATTTCAGATTTTAGTAGTAGTCGATTGGCTTGAGAAGAAAAGTATGGCAGATTCGGTCTTGAAGAAAAAGAAGAGAAGAGATGAGTAGAGAGAAGAGGTTGTTTCAGTTTAACAAGAAAAAAAAGAAAAGAAAAGAATGAAAGAAGGGAGGAGAGGGTTTTCTTTTGGTAAAAATGGCAAAAGGGGGTTCTTGCCACACTTTTGGCTTTTTGCGAAAAGAGAGAGGAGAAGAGAAAAGAGCTTATCACTATACCTAATCGGCAGCCAAGAAAGAAAGAGCCAAAACAAACCCTAAGAGACCCCAAAGCTATTCGGCTAGTACCTAAACACTCCCTGGTCAATTGTGTCCCAAAACCATCAGCCAAAACCGATATGATCCCACAAAATCCTTTGTTCGGCCACCACATGCTTCCAGTCAAAATTCCTATTATTTCTCTCCCTAATCTATCTAATCTAATTCCATGGACCACTCAAACTCTCTTTAGCAGAGTTCCACTTGAGTTCCACCACATGCCCAGCACATGCACAAAAATAAAAGCACCACCGCTTACCATGCAACTAGAACCTTGGCCCTAGCACTCAGTCCACACGCCACTTTTTAGGCATTTAAGTGGCGCCATATTGCCACTTAACGAAGGGCCTCTTTGTGTCCTATTTTACTAACTTTTTCTTAAAGGCCCACTTAACCAAGTCCTCTTTACTTAAAATCCAAAGTTGATATTTTTGCCAGGTTTTATCCTCGGCTTGGGCTTCTAAAGGCCCACAATACTCTTAATCACAAATTTAATACCAAATAACCAAAATTTCAAGATTTCACCAAAATTACAAAATTCTCGAAAAATCCCAAAAATCAGGGCGTTACAATACTAGTTGGAAGCCACTGAAAGAATAATGGATGACCTGGATTGCACAGCTGAAGAGAAGCTAAAAGGGGCAGTGTCACTACTCAGAGAGGAAGCCTATCAATGGTGGTTGACCGTGAAAGAGGACACCCAACCTGAGTGGATTACCTGGGAATTCTTCAAATTCGCATTCCAGGGGAAATACATTGGAGCGGGCTATGTGGATGCCCCAAGGAAGGAGTTCTTAAACCTGACCCAGGGGGACAAATCAGTGGTGGAATATGAGGCTGAGTTTTTGCGTCTTAGTCGTTATACAAAAGGAATAGTTGCAACTAATTATGAGTGTTGCGTACATTTCAAGGATGGCTTGAAGGACAATCTTAGGGTGCTGATAACTCCACAGAGGGAGCGAGACTGTACGGCCTTAGTGGAAAAAGCAAAGATAGTGGAGGAAGTAAAGCACATAGAGCGTCTTAACCTGGAGAAAGAAAAAGGCAAGAACAAGCGGCATATAAAAGTTTTTGGAGTTGGATAGACGCCTGCGAGGAGGGCCAGAGTGGATGGGCTAATTAGAGCTGGGGCCCGTGTTACTGCTGGTAATATTGGGATACCACCTTGTGCTGCTTGTGGAAAAGGGCATTTGGACGAGTGCTGGAAAAAGACAGGAGCCTGTTTGAGCTGCGGATCTATAGAGCATAGGATTAGAGAGTATCCGAGAAGGCCAGATCAGGTGCAAGCTAGTGGCAGAGGTTATGTTCAGCCAAAGAGAGGTGGTCAAGAACAGCCAATGGGCCGTGGGCAGGCCAGTGGCTGTAATGGCGTAGTACGCAAGCGCGGAGCACCGGGAGGAGGTGCAAGATAGACAGAAGTGAGGCAGCCAGTGTTAGTTTATTCTGCTCATCGCAGAGAGGACGGGAATGCCCCTAATGTGATAACGGGTACATTCTTTATCTATGAGCTGCCTTATATTGCACTAATTGATTTTGGGTCAACACATTCATACAGTGCATGCAACATGGCTAAAACTTTGGGTCATGTGTTTGAGACCATTGCGAATGAAATTACTATTTTGAGTCTTTTAGGGCAGTCGGTGTAAGTTAATAAGTTGTTTAGGGATGTACCGTTGGTAGTCCAAGGGGTTACTTTCTTAGCGGATTTGATGGAATTGCCTTTTGGTGAGTTTGACCTCATCTTGGGTATGGACTGGTTGGTGAGACACCGGGCAACTCTATATTGTGCTGCAAAGTGGATGGTATTGAAAACTGCGGAGGATAAAGAGATAATGGTGATCGGGGAATGACAATATTACCTATCAAATGTGATCTCAGCTTTAAGGGCGGAGAAGTTGGTGTGGAAGGGCTGTGAAGCTTATCTAGCCTACATTAGTGATATGGAATCTAAGAGTCTTACTGTTAAAGATTTGAGAACAGTAAAGGAAATCCCTGACGTTTTTCCCGATGAATTACCTGAGTTACCTCCCAAGAGAGAGGTAGAGTTTGGGAAAGAATTTTTACCTGGTACGGCTCCGGTGTCCATCGCTCCTTATAGGATATCACCGAAAGAGTTGGTGGAGTTGAAAGCTTAGATTTAGGAATTATTGGACCGTGGATTTATTAGACCAAGTGTGTCTCTGTAGGGAGCACTGGTATTATTCGTGAAGAATAATGATCGGTCCATGAGGATGTGCATCGACTATCGGCAATTAAACAAGCTAACCATCAAGAATAAGTACCCTCTGATGAGGATAGATGATCTTTTCGTCCAGCTTTGGGGAGCCTCAGTTTTCTCAAAGATTGATCTGCATTCAGAGTGCCATCAACTGAGGGTTAAAGAGGAGGACGTTTATAAGACAGCTTTCAGAACTCGTTATGGACATTACGACTTTCTGGTAATGCCATTTGGGCTAACGAATGTACCTGCTGCTTTCATGGATCTTATGAATCGGGTTTTTCAACCTTATCTTGATCAATTTGTAGTGGTTTTTATAGATGACATCTTAGTGTATTCAGGAACTAAAGACGATCACGATGCACACTTCAAGACTGTGTTACAGATTTTAAGAGAGAAGCAGCTGTATGCTAAGTTTAGCAAGTACGAATTTTGGCTAAGGGAAGTTACTTTCTTAGGACATGTGGCCTCAGTTGAGGGGATTAGGGTTGATCCTCAGAAAATTGAAGTAGTGTTGGACTGGAAACCACCTAAGACAGTGTCGAAAATTTGAAGTTTTTTAGGCCTGGTGGGGTACTATAGGCGGTTTGTTGAAGGGTTCTCATTGATTGCTGGACCCTTGACCAAGCTGCTACGGAAGGGGCTACTATTTGTGTGGACCGATGGGTAGCAAGGAAGCTTTGAGAAGCTTAAAAAGGTTTTAACAGAGGCCCTCATTTTGATTTAGCCAGAGCCTGTGAATGAGTTTACGGTTTATAGCGACGTGTCTCATGTGGGCTTAGGCTATGTGTTGATGCAGGAAGGAAAAATGGTCACGTATGCATCGCGCCAACTTAAGGCTCACGAGGGTAATCACCCAACCCGGAAAAATGGTCACGTATGCATCGCGCCAACTTAAGGCTCACGAGGGTAATCACCCAACCCATGATTTGGAATTGGTGGCAGTGGTATTTGCGCTTAAGATATGGAGGCATTACTTGTATAGAGAGAGTGTTATCATTTATATGGATTACAAGAGTTTGAAGTACCTCCTTACTCAGAAAGAGTTGAATTTGAGGCAGCGCAGATGGATCAAGCTGCTAAAGGATTATGATTGCACGATCAAATATCACCCGGGTAAGGCAAATGTGGTGGCTGACACACTAAGCCATAGGGCTATGTTAGATTTGAGGGCTTTGTTTGCTCGGTTGAGTCTGTATGATGATGGCAGCTTGTTGGCCGAGTTGCAAGTGAAGCCAATGTGGATTGAGCAAATTAAGGTTAAACAGCCATTGGATGAGACTTTGGGACCTCGATTCAAGCAAGTTGAAAATTGGGAAACGACGAATTTTTGGGTAAATGGTGATGGATTGCTGTGTTTCTGTGGGAGAATTTGCGTACCACAGGATGATGATCTCAAGAAGCCTATACTGCGGGAAGTGCATAGTAGTCCCTATCTATGCATCCTGGTGGTAACAAGATGTATCGGGATTTGCAGGAGCTTTATTGGTGTCTAGGGCTTAAACGCGAGGTTACGAAATTTGTGGGCAAGTGCTTGGTATGTCAGCAAGTGAAGGCGGAACATAATTTACCTTTAGGATTACTCCAGCAGTTTAAGATTCCACTCTGGAAGTGGGAAAAGGTCATTATGGATTTTGTTAGTGGGCTACTCCTAACGCCTACTAAGAAGGACTCTGTATGGGTTATAGTGGATCGGTTAACTAAGTCTGCTCACTTTGTACCATTCCGCACTAACTACTGATTGTAGAAGTTGGCAAGGTTATATGTGGCCGAGATTGTGAGACTGCATGGGGTGCCGTTCTCTATAATATCTGATAGAGATCCTCGATTTATGTCTCGCTTTTGGAAGAAGCTGTGCGAGGCACTGGGCACAAGATTGGATTTTAGTACAGCATTCCACCCTCAGACTGATGGTCAGTCAGAGAGGGTAATCCAAGTGTTGGAGGATATGTTGAGAGGATGTGTAATTGAGTTTCAGGGCAGCTGGGAGGATTATTTGTCGTTAGCTAAATTTGCATATAATAACGATTATCAAGCAAATATTGGGATGGCACCGTATGAGGTGTTATATGGGCGAAGATGTCGTACTCCGACGTGTTGGATAGAGTTGAGTGAACGGTGAGTATTGGGTCCGAAGTTAGTGGCAGACACTGAAGATAAGATGAAATTGATTCGGGGTCGATCGAAAGAAGCATCGGATAGGCAAAAGTCATATGCTAATCTTAAACGGCAAGAGATTGAGTATGTTGTAGGAGACTTAGTTTTTCTCAAGGTTTCCCCTTGGAAGAAGGTATTAAGATTCAGACGGAATGGCAAGTTAAGCCCTAGATTCATTGGGCCATATCGAGTGCTGAAGCAGATTGGGCCAGTTGCTTATCAGCTAGCATTACCTTCTGAACTGTGTCAGATACACGATATGTTTCATGTGTCTATGCTAAGGGATTATTGCTAATTGGGCTAATTACGTGGTTCTTGGTAGAATTGGGCCTACTGGGCCAAATAAATGTATGGGCCCTAATTGGGCTATGAAATGGGCTTTTAGGTCCTAATGAACTGATAACACTAATGAAATTGGCTTAAAATGCATTGAATAATGAAAAAGTGATAATGGGCCAACATATGAGTAATTAAGCCCATGATGTAATATGATTGATATGACTAAGTGAAAAATGACTAAATGCCTTAAATGCGTAAATGACTAAAATAGCCCTAGGTGTTAAATATGTGAAAATGTATATGTTGCATTCATATGATGTATGTTGCATTTGGGTGGGTTTTTTTATTCGGAGGAAGATATGTGAGGATCGCATGGTTGCTTGACGACCGTGGATCTACCGGTGGCTTTTAAGCCTATTATATGATTAGCAGCTCTGCTGCAACGATTAAGTTAGTGCCGTAACTGGTGCTACCACTGGAGTGTAGGGATGGGTGGGTTGATATTTTTATCCCCACTGGAGTGTAGGGTTAGAAGGGAAAATAGAGTGCAGGGTTGGATTGGGGTGGGTTCATTGCATACATATGCTATTGTTGTGATATGCGCTAAGGCCCAACTGAGGCCACTATGGGCTAAGGCCCAAAGGCCACCGATATTGATAGGGCTTAGGCCCAACTTGTGTTTTGCATGTTAATATGTTTGCCGAGGGTCGTAAACATTGAGTTTTCGAAAATTCACACCCTACTTTAATTCTTCAGGTGATCCCCAGTAGGCGACTTGCCGTAGGAGAGGACTCGGAGATGGCCACACTACAAGTTGATTAGTAATTTAAATGTTAATTTATTTTATTTTTTAAAATTGTTTTTATTGGGTTGTAATAAGGCATGTTATCTCTGGTAGGTTTTTATATTTGGTTTTATTACTTCCATACTTGTTTGACTTTCAACTTAAACACGTTTTCAATTCAAGTATCATTTTGAAAACAACATCAATATCTAAACGTTCTCTTAAAAATATGAGCTTCCGCTGTAATTTAACAAGGAACTTAACAAGATTTGCAACCTCAGGTTTTCAACTGGCAAACTCAAAGTTTCTATTCAAACTCACCTGAACTTTTAACTATGCAAACATTCAAAAAGATTTGCTTTAAAACAAAATCTTTTTCTAACAAAGTGGTTTTGAAAATGAACCCTTATTTGAACCACAAGCGGAGGATTATCTCAAAGTTCTCCAACATATTCGATTTATACGAGTCACCCTTCAATGTGACACCACCAAATTTGGCCATAACACCTGGGCCGGGTTTGGGGTGTTACACAGGTATGACAAAATCTCGTATAGTCCTGTATTGTATTTGAACGTCTTGCTGCAACGGTGGGTCATTAGCATTTTGGTTCCGCATCGAGGGTATGATTGCATTGTTTCTTGGCAAATTAATATTCCTTTGTTCTCGATGTCTTCTTCGAATGGTTCTTTCAATTTCTGGATCAAAATCAGTAATAAACTTCGAATTGCTTCAGATTGTGCAAAACCTAAAATAAAATGTTCAAATAGTGACAAAAAGAAAACGAGTTAGTAACAATGAAATATTATGAAATAAAAGCAAACAAAAATAAACATCAAACAAATGCCATCCCCTACAATAGCGCCAAAACTTGATCAGTTGTTTAATGTTACAACAGTAATGTACAACCGTACACTGTCGATGCAAATATAGTGGATAGATATGAGTTTGTCGGATATTGATACTACGAGGATGGTTGTCTTTTGTTTATGAATGTCAGTGCAATAAAGAGATAGAAACGAGATAAAAATTGAGAGATTAGTTGTCGAAGCAATAACTTGAAAACAACAAGATAAAATATGATAATGATAAACTAGGATCCCTAAAGTGAATATTGAACATAATACTAAGTGCTCACAAGGTATAAAAGTATACGTGATTATCGATCCATTAAATTGTAATGAATATCTTACCAAACTTAACTTCTATATTTAATCTAAGACTTAGACGTGCACATTAACCACATCGAGTGCGTCCCAATAAAGTCCAAGTATCCTTTTATCAGAATCATGCTGCCTCTGTACATGCAAGTTAGTTGTACCAGATTGGACAGCTCACACATTTTTGTTCCTATCCAGATAGCTGTCAGGTGCGGCGATAATTCTGGGCACAATATGAAATTACTTATGCAACTACATCAGTACCAAAAGATGAAAAAATTAAGGGTAAATAAACTAAGTGTCACACCCCTAACCCGTATCCGTCGCTGGAACAGGGTTTCAAAGCATTACCAAAACTTTTAGAATATATTCAGATAATTTATGTAAATTACTATTCATTTACTAACATCATTCATAACGTCCTTTAATAGGACCCTCGAGGCCTAAAACATACTTTAGAATGGATTTGGGACCATGTAACACCCCTTACTTGTATCCGACGCCGAGACAGGGTACGAGGCATTACCTTACTAAACCACATGCAAACATTTAACCTCAACTCAATGAAATGCATCTCAATTTAAAACTTTTTCAAACACTGTCTTACGGTTCTTCATATGGGGCTACGAGGCCTAAAACATGGTTTGCCAATGGTCCGGGACCAGACTGAGTGCTTAGAAAACTTTTAAGAACAATTCACTAAAAACAGGGCACACGCTCGTGTGGAAGGGCAACACGCCTGTGTGGCTTCTAAGCATGGTTGTGCTGATGGCCTATATAGCCTCTAAACATGGCCGTGTTGATGGCCCGTGTGGTTCACACGGCCTAAGCACTTAGGGACACGCCCATGTCCCACCTCTGTGTGGATTTATTTTCCAACATCAAACCTGCAGCGGGTTTTCACACGGCCAGACACATGTCCGTGTTCATGGCCTGTGGCCTTAACACGGCCATGGCACACCCGTCTGTTCCACCCATGTAACTCTTTGACTTGTACTCTATGAACAAATTGGGTTCGCATAGCTAAGGCACAAGCCTATGTGCTCAGCCCATATGCCCCTTACACGCCCATGATACGCCCGTGTCGCGGCTACTGTGTAAAGAGCTTGGCATTCTATTTCTGACATCAGCAACCCTTAAGGGTCAAACGATAGTGGCACACACCTGTGTGCTTGGTCGTGTCCTCCACACAGTTGAGACACACGGTTGTGTCTCAACCCGTGTGTTTAATACTGGGTGTTTAATTCATCAAATTCAAGTTTTAGGGGACAGATGGCCTAACCATACACCCATGAGGATGACTGTGTGTCACACACGGCCTAGACACACGTCCGTGTGTCTACCCGTGTAGACAAAATAAGGCTATCTACCAAGCCTTTTTGCCACCATGAAACAAGGTCAAACACATACCAAAATATAACAAGTCCCCAATACTCAAACAATGGCCATAATTTGACAACCACACATATTCACATAAATGATCCAACCATGCATTCAATCTATTGCTCTTAGCACATACAATCACTCATGTTAATTACTCATTCTTGAAAACATCACCATTTGCATTTACTAACCAATAGTGATTATTAGCCAATACCTTTGGCCTTACACAAAATGAGGTACTTCAAAATCAAACCAACACATTTGGCCTAAAATAGAATGGCATTAATCTAAGGCTAGTCCCTATACATGCCATTTCTCAAAATGCTAGAAACTAACTATACCGAAAGCTTTGGATGATAGTGTGAACGAAACCTTCGATGTATTTCGATCCACGAGCTAGCTAGGAGGAACTATAAGAAAATAGAAAGGAGAGAGCTAAGCATAAAGCTTAGTAAGTTGCAAGTAAATAAAAGACAACAATTTACCATGCTAAGACATGCTTTCAATACATCATAATTTATGCATGATACAGAGAATGGCCACAACATAACTTACTCGTTTTCATCCATTTCTAATTATACAACATAAGTTCGAGCTCATATTTCATACATTTTATATAAGTACCTGCACCACTCACAAGATCATCATAATATCTCTCAATCTTAATAAAACACTAAATTTCCCGTTGAACCATTTAGAATACGAAAGGATATTCAATAAGCCTCAAACATAGGGTATCAAGCCGATGCCATGTCCTAGACATAGTTTTACACTGGCTCACATGTTAAGTCGATGTCATGTCCCAAAACATGGTATTAGACTGATTCTCATATCTCAAGGCTGATGCCATGTCCCAGACATGGTCTCACACTAGCTTCCATGATGAGGTCGATGCCATGTCCCAGAGATGGTCATACACTAGCTAGCACATATACGTGCCGATGCCATGTCCCAGACATTGTCTTACACAAGCTCTCGCATCGACCCTAGTATCACGGCATGAATATCCAGTCTATTCTTAATGTTCAATCGGGTTTTATCGCATTGTAACACCTCTTTCCTGCGTTTATCGCCTTACCCGAGCACGAGGCATTACCAAACAATAACACCATCATGCACGCACACCGAACCATAAATTTTTGTTCCAATTTAATACTTATTGATAAAATATCATAAAACCTTTAAAATAGGCCTACGAGGCCCAAAAATAGTTTGGGAATGATCCGAGACCAAACCGAAAACTTAGAAAAATATTGGAAAATTTTACCTAAAATAGGGCACACCCCTATGTGAAACAGGGGCACGCACGTATGGGCGGGCCGTGTTGTCACACACGCCCATGTCCCCTACCCATTTCGAATTAATAGAAATTTATTTTTCATTTCAAGCCTACAAGGGTTTTCACACGTCTGAGCACATGCCCGTGTCCTTGGCCCATGTCATTCACACGGCATCGACACGCCCATGTGGCCTCCCCGCGTGAAAAACTGGGACATTCTTTTTATGACGTCAACAGACCATTTTGGTCACACGGCCACGGGACATGCCTGTGTGACCAAGCCATGTGACGTCTCTAAACTCTAAAAATCCCATGCAAGGTTCACATGCCCTACATACATGGTCGTGGGGGATTGTAACACCCCTATCTCGTAACCGTCGCTAGAATGGGTAAGGGGTATTACCGAATTTGTAACATTAATCGGAACAGTATATTATCAACCTAATCTAAAACATTTTCATGTATTCTCAATCAAATCACGCTTTAATCATTCATATAAAGCTATAATAATAACATAGGGACTAATTTGAAAACAGATAAAAGATAGAAGAAAACTTAAGAAATTTTTCAAAATAGGGTCACATGGCCGTGTGCCTCACATGATCACCAGGCACCCCCGTGTGTCCAAGCCGTGGCAAAACAGAGCATACATACTAACTTCTGCACACGGCCACAGGACACGCCTGTGTGTCTAGGCCGTGTGAAATCTTGGGAGCTATTGACTTGTACATACGGCCACAAGGCATGCCCGTGTGTCTAGCTCGTGTGACATCCTAACCAATTTGACAAAGGTACAGGGGTTAAACGATAGAGTCAAACACCGGTGTGCTCAGGTCGTGTGGCATAAAGTAGCCTTGGTTTAAGCCACTTTCACACCCAAAATTTACCTTATACCTACATGAAACAATATGCAACATTTCCAATCCAATTTCATCCAATTTCTAGCTTAACACGAACATCATTATAACAAAATCCATATGAACCAATTCAAACATCTCTTCTATATCAAATTATACCAAATATCAACCCATATTCATAACTAAATATGTACATCATAACTCATTCATTTACCAATTCAATTCATAATCAAAACTTACCCAAAAGTCCATCATTTGGTTCATACCAAAATGACCATTTTCATATTAACCATACATGTATCATATATCACATACCAAGACAAACATATTCATACACTTAGCTAGCCAAATCACTTAGCTTAGCATATTTACAACTCAAAATATAACAAAACTTCCCTAACCTATACATGCCATACTTAGCTATCCAAAATCTCAAAAGGGTACCAAAATAAATTCAGATAGTGCGATGAAATTCTTCGACAATTCTCAAGCTTTCAGTAGCTTTGATGATCTATAAAATAGAATAAACAGACCAAGTAAGCTTTTACAACTTAGTAAGTTATAAGCAAAAAATTTAACACCTAATCTCAACAATAAAACAACCATTTCATCAATTTGAACTATGAACAAATAATACAAACTTTATCCATGTCTTAACACATGGTTACTCATTCAATTGACATAATCCATGTTTGATACAATTCATCTCATCTCACATATGTACATAATCTCAACAACTACACACATAATTCATACCTGTCCATTCTCACTCCACTTCGTCTATATGCATTATCATAGCTCATTATTTGAACCATCCGATTTAAGAGTCGAACATTCGAACATAACATCTGATAAGTACCTATACCATGGCCCGTATCCAAATCAAGGTAACTTATCTCGATGTGCCTATACTATGGCTCGTAGCCAAATCAAGGTCACCCCCAAAACATCTATATCATGGCCCGTAGCCAAATCAAGATGTTTATCGCACCCATAGGGCTGATATCATGGCCCGAAGCCAACATTTTAACCTAGTGACATGTCACTACCTTCCTAAACTAATCATACAGTTCAACCGAGTTTTCTCAATCTCGTTTTCTATTACTAACTCATCCACAACAACAATATCACTAATTCCACCTCTTCTATGGTTCAGTCATTTCAATTCATTTAATATCAATGCAATTAACAACATTATAATGAAATTACTACTTATGAACTTACCTCGAGTGTGTTTGTCGAAAATAGTCGATTACCCGTCGACTTTCGATTTCTCGCGATCCAAGTCCGGATTTCACTTTTCTTGATCTATATGTATTAAAATACACTCATTCAATCTCACACTCAATCAATTCAATCCATAAACACATAATTAGGGAACTTTGCAAATTATCCCTCACATTTTCACCTTTTGATATTTAAGTCCTTATTTCATAAAATCATCAAATACACCCAATTTCTTTAAACAAGGCCTAGCCGAATTTCTATCTAGTCCATTCAAGCCCACATATATCATAAATCTCCTATTTTAGTACCTCTATAAATTCATTTTCACAAATTAGCCCAAATTAGCTAATTCCATCAAAAATTCATTACAAATATATCAATCCAATTCATATATTTCATTTACCACTAAAAAACTTCATAAAACTCATATTTTCATCAATGGTACATCTCATAAACATCAACAATTTCTCAATTACAACATAGGCTTGATAGTAGACTAAGCAACGATCTCACAAACATAAAAATTATCCAAAATCGAACCCAAAACATACCTTAATTGAGCTAAATTATAGCCGAACCCTAGCTTGACTGTTTTCTTTCTTTTTCCTTGGTATTTTTGGCCAAGAATGAACATTAATGAACTATTTTAATGTTTTGTTTTATTATTAAGATATGCTATAATATACAATTTCCATTATTAACCTTATTTATATAATTAAAAATCCACTATCCCTTGTCCAACTTTTTCATTTTATGAATTCAATGGTTTAATAACCACATAAGGGCCTCTCTTTTACAAAGACACATCAAATAGGCACTTTAATAAATAGAAGGACACTTTTGCATTTTCTGCGATTTAGTCCTTTTTCATAATTAACAGACAAACGACTAAATTTTCGCACGAGACTTTCACACATGCTAATTCACATTTGATAAACATGAAAATTAATAATAAAATATTTTTCTGACTCGGATATGTGGTCCCGAAACTATTGTTCAGACTAGGGTCTAAATCAGGCTGTTATAACTTTAGGGTCCCGAAAATCTTACCGTTAAATAGATTCGGGTACTGTCGTCTCATGACATCTTTAGGCTCTCACATAGCCTCTTCAACCCCGTGTTTATACCACGACAGTTTGACGAAAGAAATTTTCTTATTTCTCAATTCTTTAATCTCAATAGCCAAATTTTGAGCTGGTTGCTCACTATACGAAAGATCAGGCTAAATCTCAACCACTGAAGGAGTAATCACAAGTGAAGGATCCGATAGTATTTTTGTAACATTGAAACATGAAATACATTATGAATTCCTTCTAGCTCAGGGGGCAACCATAATTTATAAGCAACCGGCCCCACACGCTCTAAAACCTCATACGGTCCGATGAACCTCGGACGCAACTTGCCTTTCTGGCCAAATTGTAATACTTTCTTCCGCGGAGACACTTTGAAAACTACTTTGTCCCCGATTTCAAACTCAATATCTTTTTGTCTCAGATCTGCATATGATTTCTGACGGTTTGATGCTGCTTTCAAACTTTCTTGAATAACTTTCACTTTCTATTCAGTTTCTCAAATCAAATCAACCCCGTGTATCTTATTCTCACCAAGTTCAGTCCAGTACAACAGCGTTCTGCATTTTTTACCGTACAGAGCCTCGTACGGTGCCATTTTTAAACTTGATTAAAAATTGTTATTATAGGCAAATTCAACTAAAGGCATGTATCGCTCCCACGTACCTTCAAACTCGAGAACGCAACATCTCAACATATCCTCGAAAACCTAAATAATCCGCTCAAACTGACCATCTGCCTGCGGATGAAAAGCTGTACTAGAATGAAGTTTCGTGCCTAAAGCATCCTACAGTTTCTCCTAAAATTGTGACCTGAATCCTGAATCTCTGTCCGAAACAATAGAAATAGGTACCCCATGCAATCTCACAATCTTTGAAATGTACAACTCCGCAAGTTTATCAAGCGAGTAATCGGAGCGAATAGGAATAAAATGAGCCGTTTTAGTCAATCTATCTACAATAATCCATATAGCATCTTTCTTGCTCAGCGTCAATGGTAAACCCAATACAAAATCTATCGTAACTTTGTCCTATTTCCCCTCAGGAATCATTATCAGCTGAAGCAACCCAGATGGGACTTGATGTTCAACTTTAACTTGTTGACATACTAAACATTTCGAAACAAAGTCAGAAATGTCTCGTTTCATACCATGCCACCAATAGTGTTGTCTTAGATCATTATACATTTTCATACTACCCGGATAAACATAAAATCGGCTATTATAAGCTTCACTCAAAATCATTCGAATCAATTTAGGATTCTTCGGTATACATATTCGGTTTCTGAATCTTAGACAACCCTCAGCATCAACTTGAAACTCTGAATCTTTATTCACTTCGCATTGAGCCCATTTTTCTATCAACACATTATCAACTTTCTAATCTTCATAAATCTGTTGAATAAATAATGGTCTTGCTTTCAACTCAGCTACAATTGTGCCATCATCAGACATAGACATCTGTCTATTCAGCGCACAAAGAGCAAACAACAAGTTTTGGCTTAAAGCATCGGCAACCACATTAGCCTTTCCAGGGTGGTAATCAATCACCTGCTTGTAATCCTTTAGCAACTCTAACCATCGTCTCTGTCTCAAAATCAGATCTTTTTGGGTCATCAAATACTTTAAGCTTTTATGATTGGAATAAACATGGCATTTCTCACCGAACAAGTAGTGACGCCAAATTTTTAATGCAAATACGATAGCTACGAATTCTAAATCATGAGTCGGATAATTCTTTTCGTGCAGCTTTAATTGTCTTAAACCATAAGTGATAACTTTGCCTTCCTGCATATAAACGCAGACCAAACCATTTGAAGATGCATCACTATAAACAACAAATTCTTTACCGAATTTTGGTTGAACTAACACTAGAGCTTTAATTAACAAAGCTTTCAGCTGATCAAAACTCTCTTGACACCTCTCTGACCATTCGAATTTAACATCTTTCTGTAGTAGTTTCGTTATCGGAGTTGCAATCATTGAGAACCCTTTGACAAAACGTCTATAATAACCTACAAGTCTCAAAAAACTTCAGACTTCAAAAACATTTTTCAGAGGTTTCCAATCAAGTATGGCTCAAATCTTACTCAGATCAACCCGAATACCCGATGCTGATACAACATGTCCCAGAAAGCTGACTTCTCGTAGCCAAAAATCACATTTACTAAACTTTGCATACAACTGCTTATCTCACAACGCCTATAGCACTATTCTCAGATGTTCAGCATGCTCTACCTCATCACGCGAATATATCAATATGTCATCTATAAACACAACCACAAATCAGTCCAAATATGGTCTAAAAATTCTATTCATTAGATCCATAAAAATAGTAGGTGCATTTGTTAGTCCGAAAGGCATAACGAGAAACTTATAATGTCCGTACCTCATCCAGAAGGCAGTCTTTGGATCAGAGTCTTTAACTCGTAGTTGATAATATCCCGATCTCAAATCTATCTTTGAAAACACAGCAGCCCCTTTCAACTAATCAAATAAATAATCAATTCTGGGTAGAGGATATTCATTCTTTATAGTAGCTTTATTTAACTGACGGTAATCTATGCACATTCTCATCGTGCCATCTTTCTTTTCCACAAATAAAACCGGAGCACCCCAAGGTGAGAAACTCAGTCTAGCGAATCCTCTATCAGTCAATTCTTGCAACTGTGCCTTTAACTCTTTTAATTCTACCAGTGCCATTCTATATGGTGCTATCAAAATTGGAATAGTCTCACGCATCAATTCAATGCCAAACTCGACTTCTCAAACAGGTGGTAATCCCAAAAGTTCTTGAGGAAATACATCAAAGAATTCGCATACAACCAGCACTAATTCAATTCCCTTATCATTCACTTTTGAATCTACCACATAAGCTAAACAAGCTTCACAACCCTTATTCAAACATTTTTAAGCTTTCATTACAGATATTGCAGCAGGCAATCCATTCAAATCACTAGATTCAATCCGAATTGTTTCATCATTCTTGCCTCTCAAGTCTATAACTTTCCGTTTACACTTCACAACAGCATCGTGTAAAGTCAACCAATCCATACCCAAAATTATATCAAATTCATCGAAAGGCAATAACATCAAATCAGCCAGAAAAAAATATCTCGAATCATTAACGGGCAATTCTTGTATACTTTATCAACCAGGACACTTTTGCTTATGGAGTTCAATACTCTAATTACGAATTCAGTAGACTCTACAGGCAAAGTCTTACTATGTACCAAATTCATACATATATAAGAATGCGTTGACCTAGGATCTATCAATACAATCACAGAAGTATTGTAAAGAGTAAATGTACCCATAAGAACATCAGGAGATGTAGCTTCGTCTAGAGCTCGGATAGCTTATGCTCTAACAGGTGTTTTGGCCTCTGACGTGACTGCCGTATCTTTTGTAGCCCCTCGAGTACCGCTCACAATCTCGACACCTCTAGGTGGCCTCCTTCTAGTCACAGCAGTCTTTTGTCTCACATTCTAAATTGCTTCTTGCTCAACCATCTAGGGATAATCTCTTTTTAAATGATCTAACGATCCATACTTATAGCAAGCTTTATTACTTTTGTTCCAGCATTCACCAAAATGTCATCTCCCACACTACTGACACTCGGGTTTATTATCCCGAACACGACCAACACTTGATACTAAAGTAGCTCAAGTCTTTGAACAGATTATTGCTTTGAATGATCTCTAATTGAAAATCCTGTTGAAGCATTCGAATGAGCATATGAGTCCTTGAATTTCTTTGAAGAAGATTGATGTTGTTTGCTCATCGATCGCTTTCTTGTCTTGTTAATTTCAGAATCAACTTTCTTTTTCTCTTTACTAAGATGCTCAGCTTTGCAAGCCCTCTCGACTAGCACGATGAATTCTTTCAACTCAAGAATTCCAACCAGAAGCTTTATATCTTCGTTTAATCCATCAACAAACCGTTTATACATGATTTCTTCAGTACCAACATATTCCCGAGAATACTTGCTCAATCGCATGAATTCCCGCTCATATTCTGTCACCGACATTCAACCCTGTTTTAGTTCCATAAATTCTTTATGTTTCAAATTAAGAAATCGCTGACTAATATACTTTTTTCGAAATTCTGTTTGAAAGAATTCCTAAGTAAATCGTTCCCTCAGAACCACCGATGTCAAAGTCTTCCACCAATGATATGTATTATCTTAGAGTAAAGATACCAGACACTTTATACATTCGTCAGGTGTGCAGGATAGTTCATCAAACACTTTGATCGTATTTTCAAGCCAAAACTCGGCTCTTTCAGCATCATCATCAACTGTAGCCCTGAACTCTTCAGCCTCAAATTTTAGTATCTTATCAGCTTGTGGCTTACCCAATCTCAACGGATGAACAACTTGTGGAATCACTGGAATTTGTTGAGTAACAGATGGGGGTGGTAATTTTTTTGCAGCCGGATTCGTACGAATGAATTTCGAGAACCATTCATTCATAATCTGGAAGAAGGCTTGCTTAGCCTCTCCCTCATGGCTACTCGTAACAATTCTATATTTAGTTGGCATAGTCCCTTGAGCAAAAGCCGATGCATTGCTTTTTACATCATCAGCTACGGCTCTCTTGGGATCCATAACTATACAGAAACAGGTTTCAATTGTCAAGATTCATCACAGTATCTCACTTCATAAATATGGCATGTATAGCTAGACTCGAATACGCTACGGTGGTCCTAGAATGGACTAAACCGTAGCTCTGATACCAACCAAATGTAACACCCCTATCCCGTAACCGTCGCGAAATAGGTAAGGGGCATTACCGGATTTGTAACATTAATCGAAACAATATATTATCAACCTAATCTAAAGCATGTTAATCCATTCACAATCAAATCATGCTTTAATCATTCATATAAAGATATAATAATAACATAGGAACTAATTTGAAAACATATAAAAGATAGAAGAAAACATAAGAAAATTTTCAAAATAGGGTCACACAGCCGTGTGCCCAAGCCGTGTGCCTCACACGGTGACCAGACATCCTCGCATGTCCAGGTCGTGGCAAAACAGGGATACATACTGACTTATCCACACGGCCACAAGACACGCCCATGTGTCTAGGCCGTGTGAAATCTTAGGAGCTATTGATTTGTACACACGGCCACAAGGCACGCCCGTGTGTCAAGCCCGTATGGCATCCTGACAGGTTCGACTAAGGTACAGGAGTCACACGGTTGAGTCACACACCTGTGTGGTCAGGCCGTGTGGCACAAAGTAGGCTTGGTTTAAGCCACTTTCACACCCAAAATTTGCCTTATACCTACATGAAACAATATGCAACATTTCCAATCCAATTTCAACCAATTTCTAGCCTAACACAAACGTCATTATAACCATATCCATATGAACCAATTCCTACATCTCTTCTATATCAAATCATACCAAATATCAACCCATTTTCATAACTAAACATGTACATCATAACTCATTTATCTACCAATTCAATTCATAATCAAAACTTACCCAAAAGTCCATCATTTGGTTCATACCAAAATGACCATTTTCATATTGACCATACATGCATCATATATCACATACCAAAACAAACATATTCATACACTTAGCTAGCCAAATCACTTAGCTTAGCATATTTAAACCTCAAAATATAACAAAACTTCCCTAGCCTATACATGCCATACTTAGCTATCCAAAACTCAAAAGGGTACCAAAATAAGTTCAGATAGTGTGATGAAAATCTTCAACAATTCCTGAGCCTTCAGTAGCTTCGATGATCTATAAAATAGAATAAACAAACCAAGTAAGCTTTTAAAGCTTAGTACGTCATAAACAAGAAATTTAACACCTAATCTCAACAATAAAACAACCATTTCATCAATTTGAACGATGAACAAATAATATAAACTTTATCCATGTCTTACCACATGGTTACTCATTTAATTGAATTAATCCTTGTTTGATTCAATTCCTCTCATCTCACATATGTATTTCATCTCAACAACTAAACACATCATACATACCTGTACATTTTCATTCCACTTCTTTTATATGCATTATCGTAGCTCATCCGTTGAACTACCTGGTTTAAGAGTCGAACATTCGAACAGAACATCCGATAAGTACTTATACCATGACCTGTAGCCAAATCAAGGTCACTCTTGAAACATTTATACATGGCCAGTAGCCAAATCAAGATGTTTAACGCACCCATTGGGCTGATATTATGGCCCAAAGCCAACAGTTTAGGAAGGTAGTGACATGTCACTACCTTCCTAAACTAATCATACAGTTCAACCGAGTTTTCTCAATCTCGTTTTCTATTACTAACTCATCCACAACAACAATATCACTAATTCCACCTCTTCTGTGGTTCCAATCATTTCATTTCATTCAATATCAATGCAATTAACAACATTATAATGAAATTACTACTTATGAACTTACCTCAAGTGTGTTTGTCGAAAAGAGTCGATTACCCGTTGACTTTCGATTTCTCGCGGTCCAAGTCAGGATTTCACTTTTCTTGATCTATATGTATTAAAATACACTCATTCAATCTCACACTCAATCAATTCAATCCATAAACACATAATTAGGGAACTTTGCAAATTAGCCCTCACATTTTCACCTTTTGATATTTAAGTCCTTATTTCATAAAATCATCAAATACACCTAATTTCTTTAAACAAGGCCTAGCCGAATTTCTATCTAGTCCATTCAAGCCCACATATATCATAAATCTCCCATTTTAGTACCTTTATAAATTCATTTTCACAAATTAGCCCAAATTAGCTAATTCCATCAAAAAATCATTACAAATATATCAATCCAATTTATATCTTTCATTTACTACTAAAAAACTTCATAAAACTCATATTTTCATCAATGGTACATCTCATAAACATCAACAATTTCTCAATTACAACATGGGCTTGATAGTAGACTAAGCAACGATCTCACAAACATAAAAATTATCCAAAATCGAACCCAAAACATACCTTAATTAAGCTAAATGATAGCCGAACCCTAGCTTGACTCTTTTCTTTCTTTTTCCTTGGTATTTCCGGCCAAGAATGAACATTAATAAACTGTTTTAATGTTTTGTTTTATTATTAACATATGCTATAATATACAATTTCCAATATTAACCTTATTCATATAATTAAAAATCCACCATCCCTTGTCCAACTTTGTCATTTTATTAATTCAATGGTTTAATAACCACATAAAGGCCTCTCTTTTACAAAGACACATCAAATAGGCACTTTAATAAATAGAAGGACACTTTTGCATTTTCTGCGACTTAGTCCTTTTTCATAATTAACACACAAACGACCAAATTTTCACACGAGACTTCCACACATGCTAATTCACATTTTATAAACACGAAAAATAATAATAAAATATTTTTTGACTCGGATATGTTGTCTCGAAATAACTATTTCGACTAGGGTCTAAACTATGCTGTTACAGGGCTGGCCGTGTGGCCCTAAGTTAGGCTATTTTTCAAGCCATACTTTGCCCCAAAGCACATGCTATCACTACAACTTTTAACACCACATAACAAACACCTCTTTAGTTATCAAAATGACTCCATTTACCCATCCACCATCCAATTCAAGTTGAACACACAGAAACACACTAAGTATTCCAAGAACTTCCTCATAATGTTAGATAAACAAAACATTAGTCATCAATAGCTAAATCACTTAGTCTTTAATTACAAAATGACTTATCCCATGACAATTACCATAACATAACCAAACCAACTTACTAAGTCCCTATACATGCCATAGTCTAAGAGTTTGTTTCACTATGCCAAAAGATAATGTCGATAGTGTGGGTGATCCTCCGACTCGATCCGATCCTGAGCTGGCTTGACTGAATCTATAAAACAGGGGAAAAGAAAAAGGAGTAAGCTTTAAAAGCTTAGTAAGTCTATATGTAAATAATTAATATTAAGATAACATAGAGCCACATCAAGGATATCTCTCATATACCAACTTACCACCCAAAACTTACCAACTTTCCTATACAATCCATATACATTATTTTCACCTATTTAAATCCACATGCACCTTCACAACCACATCCATTTTTCCACAATTTCACTTGCCCAAAAAATACACCTGCACACACATATCAACTACCACACCAAATTTCTTTAGTGAGCATTCCTGTTGAAATTTTCAGATTAACATTGGATACTCGGTGAGTTTTCCACTCATGATTCCACCAACACATAAGCCTGGCTCTCGAGTACACAAAGTGAAGATCACTTTATCACCCATGTGACCTAGCCATTTAATTTCATAGCCCTCATGTGCGCATTGTAAAGGTCACTTTATCACCCATGTGACTTAGCTACATAGGACATTGCTCTCATGTACACATGGTGAAGGTCACTTTATCACCCATGTACTCATGTGACCAAATCATATTTTATCCGTAGCACCCGTTATTCCGAAGATTCAATCAGGAATTCTCATTTCCAACACATCCAACATCATAGAAGATTTTCAAGATCAACATTTCATAATATCTATTAGAATTATTAATGTAAAAATAAAACAAACACATTACTTACATATAACCTTACCTTGACAACAAAAAGCGATAATTTGCAACTTTATCCGATACATTGCCCTTGCCCTGGTCCAGGTTGATTCCTCGATCTTCCCAATCTATAATGACACAATTAATTCATTTAATACACACATTACTCAATTGGATACAAAATCATCCTATGGAAACTTTTACCATTTTACCCCTAACTTTGTAAATTTTTACAACTAAGTCCCTAGGCTTGTAAATTGAAATGTATCAATTCCTTTGGTTACCCAAGCCTAGCCGAATATCCATGGCACCCAAAATAGCCCACATTTCTCACAATTTCATGCTTTTACCCTTCAATTTATTAACTTTGCAATTTGGTCCTTTTTAGGGACTTTCATGAAAAATCATCTATTAAACAGTTTACCACACCCTAAACCTTCATATTCCACCATTAGACATCAAAATACTTGTATGTCATACATAGGTAAAATTTTAAACATCAACCCTAGCTTAAAAAAATGGTAGAAATAGCTAGAGCAAGTTACGAGGATTCTAAAAATACGAAGAAAATTAAAAACGAGGCTCGATTGCACATTTTGGCCTTATTTTTCCCTTTTGATTTCTTTTATTAACTAATGACCAAAATGCCCTTCATTAAAAACATTTGATATTCCTATCTTCCTTGGGCATTTTTGTCCAAACTAAATTAAAATGGTTTAATTACCATATAAGGACCTCTAATTTAGAAACCCAATTCAATCAAATACCTTTATGGACTAAAACCCATATTTTTCACCTATTGCAATTTAGTCTAACATACCAAATTGGACATGCAACCAATAAAATTCAGACACCAAAATTTCACATATTTATCCAAACACCCAATAAACATCAAAACTAAATTGAAATAATATTTTAAACCTTGAATTTATAGTTTCGAAACCACTTTTTCGTTTAACCCCTAGTTTGGGCTATTATAACTCTCCCCCCATTTAGAGATTTTCATCCTCGAAAATCTTACTAGTAAATAGGTTTGGGTACTATTTCCTCATAGCTTCCTTCGGTTCCTATGTAGCCTCTTCCACTCCATGTTTTTGCCACAACACTTTCACCAAAGCTATATTCTTGTTTCTTAACTATTTAACCTCTAGAGCCAAAATCTTAATTGATTCTGTAACGCCCCAAAATATAGGGGGTAGTATTTTGGGCATGTTTAACAAATTACATGTTTGGCATGTTGGTTTGATGGTTTGAGTGCGTTTGAGGGTTCTTAGGAAGCCTGGGTTCAAGTTGGACCCTTGGTAAAATTTTCAATTTTGTCTTAAGTGAATCTGGTCATTGGCATGTAAGGTTTATAAGTAAATGTTGTCTTTTCATGACATAAAAAAGTGCCTCTGGTGGAGTGGCAGGTAAGGCCACAAGCATGGGAAGGAGAGTTGGGGTTTAAATCCCCTTGTAAGCAAAATGAATTTATTTTGCTACATAGGGGCGACAAGTGGTTCAATCGGGTACAAACTCTTGGGGTTAGTTGTAGACTTGGTAAGAAATAAAGGTTGGACTTGGTCTTGAGCATTTGAGTTAAATTCGAATTGAGAGGTTCAGTGTATCAGGGAGAAAAAGGGGGAGAAAGCTAAGGAGCAAATCATGGGATTCAAAGTGGGTAAGGTTGTAGTTGAATTTGAGGTTTTGGAGGTGCATATTCGGCTCTTGGTGTTTTGGGGAGATGTGTGTCGAATTTGCTTTGGTTTTAAGTGGTAAAATCATTTTTGCTACCTTCAGTTTTAGGTCGTTTGAGTGTTAGCCGAACCTTCTGCCTTTCTGTTCTCTCTCAATTTTGGTTCCTCGCATCTTACTTCTTTCTCTCTTTTATTCTTTCAACCCCACTTTCATAACTGAACCCATCCTTTCTTTCTTTCCAAATATTCTCTTACTATTTTTAAGGGGTGATATGGTCGAATTTGTTCTCTCTTTTAGACCCGTTTTTCTTTTATTGTTTTCTTTTGGAAAATTCTTGCTTAATCTTCTCTTTGGCCGAACCTTGTTCTTTCTCCTTCTTTTCTTCCTTTTGAACCAAATCTTCTCTTCTCTTTTCTCAGCAAGGTTAGTCAAACTCATTCTCTAATATTTCCTTTTAAGAACCGATTGTCATCTTCCTCTTTTCTATTGCTCTATTCCTTAGTTATTTCTTAACCAATCCTTTGTTTACCATTTCTCTTCGCAAGGGGTTTGTTCTCTTAGACGATTCCCTCTTGGGCATATTTGTTTTGGGCTCTATGTCAATTGTCGATTTCTCTCTTGGGTATTGTCTACCATTTGGGTTTTGGTAAGCAAATCCTTTCTCTATCTTTTAATATAGTAATGATGTTAGTTTCCCTTGGGGAGGTCGAATGCTCCTTTACCTTTGTAGATAGTTTTCAAAGGGATCATTTGTTTCAGAACGATTCTATCTGATAAGTCTTGTATTAAATGCAGTTCTTTTGTAAGGGGGAGTGTGTTCAATCTCAAACCTTCGATTTAAGGAACGGGATGTAGATCTCTCAACTGAGGTAAGTACTATTCCCAAGAATGGGTTATTTGTGGATGAATCTAGATGGATTAAAGCTGACTTTTGATCATATCGATTTGTAGGTGGTGCACTCGTGAGTTATTCTACTCGAATCGTAAACAGCTGTGTAACCACACCCTTTTGTAGCATAGGTTGGCAAAAGCTGAAAAGCCGAAATGTCAAAACATCAGCATTCGAGGCCTTACAAGTGTGCGAATGCTTGGGGGCCGAACTGAGCCCACAAATCATGAACAATAGACTATTGAAGCCTTTACGCGCCTTTTCGTGCACTTGGGCCCAGTGGGCCTACGTGCCCATATGGGTAAATTGCTCGGTAAGTGATCACTGGTATGTTGATTGATAAGGGTTGCAATGCTGTACATAAAACAAGACAGAACGGGCCACATGAGCGTGTGGGCCTACTGGGCCCAATAGGGGTTTTGGGCCCATGTACACCGTTTTGACCTATAGACTATCTGAGTCATTTAACCCGATGTTAGACCTCATAAAAGGTCATATTAGGCACAGTGACTTCAAAACATAGTAAAATTACCATTTTACCCCTGACTGCCTAAAAGACTATTATACCCCTAAAGATAGATTGCCTGATATATGTAAATGACTGTATCTGTGTCTGTTAATATGAATTTTATATTTGATTATGATATGTTATTCTGCATGGGGTTGGGTTTGACATTAGAGTAGCTCTATTACAGTGGCTCTGCCACGTGAGTCTATATAGTGGCTTCGCCACGTAATCTGTATCTAGTGGCTCTGCCACGATATCTGTTTTAGCAGCTTGGTCGCATATTGGTGTACGGGCTGGGTGGGTCGAGTTATTTCCCACATGGTGTGATGGGTTGGTATGGGTGGTGTGATGGTTGGACTAGGTATGGTTATTCATGCATCCACTGTTCTGTCTCTATAATAGGCTTAAGCCCACTTTGTTTCTGAATAGGGCTAAGGCCCAGACTGATCTGTTCTGTATAGGGCTTCGGCCCAGTCTATTCTGCATATCTGTTCTCTATTACTGGTTGGGGAAGTTACGCACTGAGTTTTCACAAACTCACCTTTTAATTTAAATATGCAGGTAACCCCTAGCCATAGACGATTTGGAGCTGCGAAGGACTCATGATCACCACAAGTTTTCTAATTTTGGACTTCGTTTTTATTAAATTTTAGTTTGGTTATTGATTATGTAATAAGGCCATTATGGGTTTTATTTTGTTTAATTTTCGTTATTTGGGCTGATTTATCATTTCAAGTGGTAAAGTAGTTAACTGGGTTTTCAAAACTAATAACAACGATTTTAAGGAACTCACGCGTGACGTTTTCAAAAATAGTAATAAATTAAGAGTTTTCATAACTTCACTTAAATGAACACAACAAACATGGCAACCATTTTTCATTAACCTATTTTCCAATTGATAAAAATGGTTTTAGTTGGATTCAGTTTTATGAACAAAATCAGAACGGGATTTTTTTATAGTAGGAACTTTTTATCGAGAAGTCCAATTTTGAGCGTAACTTCCATGTGACACACCAGATCTGGCCATAACGTATGGGCTGAGTTTAGGGTGTTACAGGTTACTTCTCATAGGTCATGCTCGACTGAATCTCAACATCCACAGATGAAATCACATGAGAGGGATCTGAACGATATCGTCGTAACATTGACACATGAAACACATTATGTATTTTCTCTAATTCTGATGGTAAAGCTAGATAGTATGCCACTGGCCCTATTCTTTTCATAACCTCGTACGGTCCAATGAAGTGTGGGTTAACTTGCCTTTCCGACCAAATCTTCATATTTTCTTCCATGGCGACACTTTCAAAAATACTTTATCACTAACCTGAAATTTAATCTCTTTCCTTTTCAAATCAGCATAAGACTTTTGCCGATCAGAAGCAGCCTTTAAACAATGCCGAATTATTGATAAACGGTAAATTATACATATTTCTAGCCTACATTTAGCACATTTATGGATGAATTATCATTGAATTTGTGGAATTTGATACTCCTAATCATTTAACTTCATGTTTTATACTTAGGAGAGCATAGGAGAGTGAAAAGAACGAGAAACGGGCCGAAAACGGAGAAAATGGGCCAAAGCAAGGAAACAACACGGCCTGGAGTTCGTCACATGGGTGAACCACACGGTCGTGCCATATTAACAGGCTTGAACACGGCCTAAACTTGACCCACACGGGCTTGTCCCTGTCATAATGACGCTCAATTTCACACAAAAAAGGTTACTTAGGGGCTAAGAAAGACATTCCAAACTCTATATAAAGACCCTAGGTGACAACTAAAAGGGTGTACAGTATCCTCGCCAGTACTTAGAGTAGAAGACAGGGAATTACTCGAAGGAAAGCCGATTGCTCCATCTCAAAAGCAAGGATCAACATCAAGACTAAAGATCACCCTTCATTCCTCTCAGGGTTTTTGGGTTTCTTTATGTTTTGTTGCTTTCTTTCTTTTGAGATGTTTTCTTTCATAAACATGAACCCAAATATCTAAGGGGGATGAAACCTAAGACGAATCTTGTTATTGTCATCTGAACTGTATGATAAATATTTGATTTGTTCTTAATTGTGTTTTTAATTCTCGAATTGATATTTTCGGGATATTAATTTAAGTCGAATGTGCTTAGGCAAAGGAGTAAAAGTCCCTGTTTAAGAGTAGATCCAACACAATTAAGCAGAGTTGATCGCAATCCTAGACATAGGACGACAAAAATCTGCCGGGTCAGAGTCAAATCTAATAGGGGGATCCATAAATCGAGTTAATGCAAGACTAGGGGTTTTAATTAGAAATAGATTTCAATTAATCAACCTAGGATTAGTTGTTCTTATTCTCGACGAAGATATTGCTATAATTTAGGGATCTCTACGGATCAAGTTGAATGAAGAAATTGTCTAGTTTAGAGTTAGATAACAAGTGAAGTCTAGATGGATTCTTCCTTAGGTGTTGTCTTTATCATTCAGTTTTCCCAAAGCAATTCCCCAATTTACTTTTTGTCACATCCTTAGTTTAGTTTAGAGTTAATTAATTTACACAAACCCCCTCTTTATTTTTAGGCTAGATAATAGGAAGAAAGTCATTACTAGTACTTTTAGTTCATTGGATTCGATATTCCGGTCTTGCCACTAACTATACTACTATTCGATAGGTGCGCTCGCCTATTATCGTGATAATAGTTAATTTCTAGGTACGATCAATTTTATTACTTCATCAGATCACGATCAAGTTTTTGGCGCCATTGCCAGGGAACTAAGATATTAAGAACACTCGATTCCTATTACTTTAGCCATCTTTACTTTTATTGCAATTTATTTTCTATTTTTATTTTCGGTTTTTATTCACTAAAATTTTCTTTTTGTTTTCCTTGATAGGTATCTCTAGTTTATGACTAGAAGAAACTCGTTAGGACCTTTGCTTTTTGACAATGACTTAGAAGCCACAGTTCGCAGAAATCGTAGAGAGATAAGAAGAAGCCTATAGTTCCCAGAACAGGGACAAGAAGAAGAACATGAATCTACTGAAGAGATGGAGGCAAATCCAGATAATCAACTAACTCCTGTAGTAGCCACAAATCCTGTCGAGCAAAATCCTATTCGTTGTACTATGTATGATTATACTAAACCTAATTTAGCTGGCACTGAATCTAGTATTGTTAGGCCTACTATTGCTGCAAATAATTTTGAACTGAAACCTAACACTATTCAAATGATACAACAGTTTGTTTAGTTTGATGGTTTACAGGATGAGGATCCTAACTCATATTTAGCCAATTTTTTGGAATTCTGTGACACATTCAAAATAAATGGCGTTTCTGATGATGCCATTTGTCTTCGGTTATTTCCATTTTCCTTGAGGAACAAAGCTAAACAGTGGTTAAATTCTCTACCACGAGGGTCTATCACTACATGGGTACAAATGACTGAAAAATTTCCACTCAAATATTTTTCGCCGGCTAAAATGGCTAAACTAAGGAATGATATCTCTTCTTTTGTGTAGATGGATTTAGAGACACTCTACGATGCTTGGGGGGAGATACAAGGACTTATTGAGAAGGTGCCCCCACTATGGGTTACCTTTATGGTTACAAGTTCAAACTTTTCATAATGGTTTGAACTGCTCAACAAGGCAGATGATCGATGCAGCCGCCGGTGGAATAATCAAATAACAAAACACGAGAAGTAGCTTACGAGTTTATAGAAGAGATGTCACTAAATAACTATCAGTAGCAAGTCATGAGAACAAAATTGCAAAAAGCTACTGGAGTTTTTAATGTTGATGCGATCACCATGCTTTCTAATCAGGTAGAACTTCTTAATAAAAAGACTGATAATTTCGTTGGTTCTATGCAGGTACATCCAGTGATGCAGTGTGACCCAATTCAAGGAAACATGAGCAATTCTGAGTACACCACCTATGGATATGGCATGGAAAACGAGCAAGCCAACTATATGGGTAATAATTCTAGATCTCAAAATAACCCTTATAGTAACACTTACAATGCAGGTTGAAAGAACCACCCTAATTTTTCATGGGGATGACAAGGTAACCAAGGAAAATCAGAGACCACCACTTTTTCCAGGATTTCAGCAACCACCTTACCAGCAAGAAAAAAAGTCGAACCTTGAGGAGATGCTCACAAAATTTATCTCCGTGTCAGAAACCCGTTTTCAAAACACCGAGACGGCACTTAAAAACCAGCAGCATCCATTCAAGGACTTGAAACTCAAATAAGCCAGCTCGCTAAACTAATCTTTGAAAGACCATAAAATGGTTTACCAAGTAACACAGAGACTAATCCTAAGGAGCACGTTAAAACAGTTACATTAAGGAGTGGAAAAATGCTAGCCGAACCTGAAAAGAAGGTATTACAAGAGCATGACAAGGAAAATGTTGAGGAAGCTGAGCCCAAAGAAAACGCTCCACCAGTACTTAAAGAATACCAACCACCCCTCCCATACCAGCAAAATTGAAGAAAGACCGCATGGACGCTCAATTCGATAAATTTCTTAAACTTTTTAAACAATTGCATATTAACTTACCTTTTTGTTGAAGCTATTTCGCAGATGCCCACATATGCAAAATTTTTGAAAGAACTCCTAACAAACAAAAGGAAGTTTGAAGAACTATCCAGAGTGGAACTTAACGAAGAGTATTCAGCGATCCTCCAGAATAAACTCCCAACCAAATTGAAAGATCCAGGAAGTTTTACTATTCCTTATTTAATTGGTAATTTAAATGTTGAAAAGGCATTAACAGATTTAGGTGCCAGCATTAACTTAATGCCATATAAAATGTTCAAACAACTAGGTCTAGGGGAACCAAAACCCACTAGGATTAGTATTCAATTAGCTGATAGATCTATTAAATATCCTAGGTGTATTATTGAAGATGTATTAGTTAAAGTGCCTAAATTTATATTCCCCGTTGATTTTGTTATGTTAGACATGGATGAGGATGTTGAGGTACCCTTAATCCTAGGACGACCATTTTTAGCTACTGCTAGAGCTGTTATTGATGTAGGAGATGGTAAACTTGTGCTTAGGGTAGCTGATGAAGAAATTGTGTTTAAAATTTATGATGCCAGGCAATTTTCTAGGGAACAGGATGATTCTTATTATTTTATTGATTCCATTGATTATTCTGTTCAACATTCTTTTCAGGAAATCACTCTTAAAGATACGTTGGAACTGCGTCTCGTTCAAGGTAGGGGAGAGGACGAAGTCACCTCTGAGATGAAAAAGTTGATAACTGAGTTAAACCCCAACAAACCTTCCCCAAGACGAATAGATTACGAGGGCATTGAGATTAAAGATGAACTAAGACGAAAACCTTTTGTTGACGAACCTCCCAAACTAGATCTCAAACAATTACCCAAACACTTAGAATATGCATTCTTAGGAGACAATTCTACACTACCAGTAATTATTGCTTCAAACATGCAACCCAAGGAAAAGGAGGAATTAATCCAAGTATTAAGAAAACATAAAAGAGCCATAGCTTGGAAAATTTCTAACATTAAAGGAATTAGTCCTTCTTTTTGCACCCATAAAATTTTGATGGAGGATGAATATAAACCATGTGTGCAAGCTCAAAGAAGATTGAACCCCAACATGAAGCAAGTGGTCAAAATCGAGGTAATTAAACTTCTAGATGCTGGAATTATTTATCCTATTTCTAACCGTGCTTTGGTAAGTCCTGTGCAAGTTGTTCCTAAGAAAGGTGGCATGACTGTTGTGGCCAATGAAAAGAATGAATTAATCCCTACAATAATTATCACAGGTCAGAGAGTTTGTATTGATTACATGAAATTGAATGACACCACTAGAAAAGATCACTTCCCCTTACCCTTCATTGATTAGATGTTAGAAAGACTATCAGGACATATGTACTACTGTTTTTTGGATGGACTTTCTAGCTATTTCCAAATCCCAATAGCTCCTGAAGATCAAGAGAAGACGACATTCACTTGCCCATACTGTACGTTTGCTTATAATAGAATGCCTTTTGGATTATGTAATGCTCCTGCTACTTTTCAGCGTTGCTTGCTAGCGATCTTTGACCAACTCATGGAGGATATCATGGAGGTATTCATGGATGACTTCTTAGTATTCGGTAACTCTTTCCATCTTTGCCTTAAAAATCTAGAATAAGTTTTAATAAGATGTGAAGAAACAAATCTTGTTCTCAATTGGAAAAAATGTTATTTTATGGTACGAGAAGGTATTGTGCTAGGACACAAAATTTTTAGTAAAGGGATAGAAGTAGATAAAGTAAAAGTTGAGGCCATTGAAAAATTACCTCCCCCTAGTTCAGTTAAGGCAATTAGAAGCTTTCTAGGACAAGTTGGTTTTTATAGAAATTCATTAAAGACTTTTTTAAAATAGTTAAGCCATTAACAAAATTACTAGAAAAAGATGTATCCTTCAATTTTGATCAGGAATGTTTAGAGGTATTTGACACTCTCAAAGAGAAACTCACTAATGCTCCGATTATAATTGCACCTGATTGGAATTTACCTTTTGAGCTAATGTGTGATGCGAGTGATTTTGCAGTAGGTGCAGTTCTTGGACAGCGAAGAGACAAGCATTTTCAGCCAATCTACTATGCTAGAAAAACTCTAATAGCCGCACAAAAGAACTACACTACCACAGAAAAAGAATTACTAGCTGTGGTTTTTGCGTTTGACAAATTTAGACCATATCCAATATTGTCTAAAGTCATCATTTATACTGATCATTCCGCTCTTCGTTACCTTTTAACTAAGTCTGATGCAAAACCTCGATTAATAAAATAGATTTTCTTATTGCAGGAATTCGTTTTGGAAATACAATACAAAAAAGGAGCTGAAAACTTGGCAGCCGATCACCTTTCCAGGCTTGAGAATCCACATCTCAAAAAACTCGATGAAGCCGAAATAAACAACTCGTTTCCTGAAGAACAACTTTTAGTCACATCTGATGCTGAGGTACCTTGGTTTGCTGACATTGCAAATTACTTAGCTGCTAGCATAACCCCAAAAGGGTTGACACATCAGCAAAAGAAGTGATTATTTTCTAATGTGAAAAACTACTTTTGGGAAGACCCTTTTCTTTTTCGTATTTGTGCAGACCAATTCATTCGAAAATGTGTTACAACGACAAAAGCAAACAAGATCTTGGAACAATGCCATTCAGAACCAATAAAAGGACACTACAGTGGAACCAAGACCGCCTATAAAATATCGAATTAGGTTTTTATTGGCCCACATAATTTAAAGACACCAGCAGGTATGTTACTTCTTGTGACAAATGCCAACGAACAAGTAATATCTCTAAACATGATAAGATCCCTCAAACATATATGCTTGAACATGAATTATTTGAAGTATGGGGCATCAATTTCATGGGTCCATTCCCTAGTTCATTCGGAAATAAATACATTTTAGTAGCAGTTTATTACGTGTCTAAATGGGTAGAAGCCCAAGCCTTACTTACTAATGATGCTAGAATGGTAGTGAGATTCCTTAAAAAACTTTTTTGTCGATTTGGAATACCAAGAGCAATTATCAGTGATAGGGGAACTTATTTCTGCAATACTCAGTTAAAGAAAGTTTTACAGAAATATGGAGTGTACCATAGAACAGCTACCCCTTACCACCCTCAAACCAGTGGACAAGTTGAAGTAACTAATAAAGAGCTAAAACGCATCTTAGAGAAAACCATACAAGCAAATAGAAAAGATTGGGCAATGAAAGTAGATGATGCTTTATGGGCTTATAGAACTGCCTTCAAAACTCCCACAGGAACATCTCCTTATAGACTCGTTTATGGGAAAAGTTGTCATTTACCCTTTGAACTAGAACATAAAGCATTTTGGGCCATCAAATTTCTAAACCTCGACCTTGATCTTGCAAGTGAAAAGAGACTCATGCAGTTAAACGAGCTAGATGAATGGCATTATAATGCATATGAAAACTCATGCTTATATAAGGAAACCACAAAGCGACGCCATGATGCTCATCTAAAGCAACATAAATAGTTTAAAACTAGCAATCTCGTTTTGCTGTACAACTCAAGGCTTAAATTATTCCCAGGAAAGCTAAAATCAAGATGGTTAGGCCCATTCATAGTTCAAAGTGTTCTTCCCTACGACACAATTGAGGTAACACATCCAACTCATGAAACTTTCAAGGTAAACTATCATTGACTCAAACTATATTATGGTGACGACTTTAAGAATGATATGGAGGAGCTTAAGCTCCACAAACCTTCATAAAGGTGCAGGTAAGGTAAGTCAAGCTTAGACTCTAAAATAAGCGCTTCTCGGGAGGCAACCCGAGCACTAACATTTTATATTTTTCTCAAATTCATAACTAACTCCTTAAAATGCAGATTTTCCAGAACCGCACGACTAGGCACACGGGCGTGACTAAGGCCATAGACACACCATGGTTAGAAACACAACCGTGCGATACGGCCTTGTAAAAATAGAGCCAAATTTTCCCCAAAACACGGGGTCCGACAAATTGCCACGACCGTGTGACACTGTCGTGGCCAAACCTGTCAAATCATACACAGGCGTGTGACCTCAAACATGGTCGTGGGAGAAGCGAACACCAAAAAAACCACGACCGTGTTATATGGCCATGTGCCCCAACACGCCCATGCCAATAAACCATGAGTGAAACTGAGAAATCAGCACGAGTGTGTGACACTCCCGTGCCTACCACCCATGGCCACACCAATAGTCCATGAAACACACGGGCGAAACCAAAGGCACACGGGCATGCGCCACTACCGTGGGCCCAATCCCCTATTACTTAATTTTCATTTTCATTTTCTTTACTTTATATCTTTCCTTTTCCTTTTATTTTGCACCTCATTTCTTATCGAGTAATACTTGAATTCCCCACACAGTTGTGCTTATTCTCTTTAGTTAACCAGAATCATGAAGTCCTCTCTCCAATTCTACTTTCACTATTCTCAAGGAATTCATCCAAAATTCAGGGAGTTTCACCTCTCTCCCTATCTTAAGATTTATGCTTATATTGTTAGTAAATTTAACATTGTACACTGAGGGCACTGTACATCTTAAGTGCGGGGTGATTATTAGTCTATAATTAGAAAATCCCTTAATTTTGCTTTATCTCTCAATTCACTTTCTCATGTCACTATTAGAATGAATTCTGATTGATTTATGACTTTTATTGATATGTTGAGGATTAAGACATAAGTATTTATGCATTGAGTACTCAAACTTTAAGACATTAGATAATCAAGCATGATAAGTTGAATTTTTTGAGAATTTAAATTTTTCTAGGTTGTTTTCCCCAATTTTAAGTGTTATCTTGAGATTTGAAATTCGCAAGATTGACATCAAAAGCCATAATTCTGGTGAGATTTTTGAGCCTTTTGAGCATACATCCTTTCGTGCTCACTTTTATTGTTGCTTTGAGTGAGTCAATATTGATCTGTTATTCTAGAACTTGCTACAATTATACATGTCGAGACACATCATTGATTTGATATACCGAAATGATAAAGGCACCTAGATTTTAACCCACTTATTCCATAAAAGCCTACCTTCATAATTAACCCCTAGTGAACCCCATTGAGCATAACAAACCATTCATGGACTTACCCTCAATATTAACCTATAACCCGTTTTTTGTTGAAATCCCTTCAATTATTTTGATCCCTATTTTTTGTCAAGATTTGAGTTGAATAATTATCTAGTTGTGTTCTCCTTTTCGGCTTGTCAGTTTATAAATATTCGATTTGTTCTTAAAAAAAAGTATGTATATTTTAGTTGTAATTCAATGTTTCACATATTTTCATGTAATTTTGAGCTTCTGTTCTTAAACGATGCTATCCAAAAGAAAAAAACTTTATTCTAGGAATATGTTTTAGTGATAGAGATTTTTCTTGTTAAATGATTTTTTCAGTTCAATCTTGATTCTAACCCTCTTTTTCAGCTTGTGACCCCACCCCTAACCAAGGCCACTTTACAACCCTTGAAAGACCTTTTGATCGATGTATCATGTCAATACATAGTGGTGGAGATTTGATTTTCCTGCAAGCTTATGGTAATAACTTTTCATGTTGACAAATGAGTGCTTAATTTCTGCACCCTAAACACTTCGAGTGAATAGAGTGAACCTTTAGTGAGGATGTCAAGTTTTGTTCATTTTGAATCAAAGGTAATTAATTACCTAGAAGAGGGGAGGAAACCTATGTTTCTATGATAAAATTCTCAACTTAGATTGTTTGAGACTTTAATTTTCTTTCGGTTGAATTCTCAATGTATGATTACTTGTGGATTAGTTAGAAACATTATTGATAAGGATTGTAAGTTGAGAAGAATGATTTTTAATTGTGAGTTGAGATTTTGCTTGAGGACAAGTAAAGGCTTAAGTGTGGGGGTATTTGATAAACTGTAAATTATACATATTTCTAGCCCACATTTAGCACATTTATGGATGAATTATCATTGAAATTGTGGAATTTGATGCTCCTAATCCTTTAATTTCATGTTTTATACTTAGGAGAGCATAAGAGAGTGAAAAAAAAAAGAGAAACGGGCCAAAAACAGAGAAAATGGGCCAAAGCAAGGAAACAACACAGCCTGGAGTTTATCACACGGGTGAACCACATGACCGTGCCATATTAACAGGCTTGAACAGGGCCTAAAATTGACTCACACAAGTGTGTCCCTATCGTAATGAAGTTCAATTTCATGTAGAAAAGGTTACTTAAGGGCTAAGAAAGACATTCTAGACTCTATATAAAGACCCTAGGTGACAGCTAAAAGAGTGTACAGTATCCTCGCCAAGACTAAGAGTAGAAGATAAGGCATTACTCGAAGGAAAGCCGATTGATCCATCTCAGAAGCAAGGATCAACATCAAGACTGAAGATCGCCCTTCATTCCTCTCAAAGGTTTTTAAGTTTCTTTATGTTTAGTTGTTTTCTTTCTTTTGAGATGTTTTCTTTCATAAACATGAACTAAATCCCCAAATATCTAAGGGGGATGAAACCTAAGACGAATCTTGTTATTGTTATCTGAACAATATGATAAATATTTGATTTGTTCTTAATTTTGTTTTTAATTCTTGAATTGATATTTCCGGGATATTAATTTAAGTCGAATGTGCTTAGGCAGAGGAGCAAAAGTCCCTGTTTAAGAGCAGATCCAACACAATTAAGCGGAGTTGATCACAATCCTAGACATAGGACGATGAAAATCTGCCAGATTAGAGTCAAATCTAATAGGGGGATCCATAGATCGAGTTAATGCAAGACTAAGGGTTTTAATTAGAAATAGATTTCAATTAATCAACCTAGGATTAGTTGTTCTTATTCTCGATGGAGATATTACATTAATTTAGGGATCTCTACGGATCAAGTTGAATGAAGAAATCGTCTAGTTTAGAGTTAGATAACAAGTGAAGTCTAGGTGGATTCTTCCTTAGGTATTGTCTTTATCATTCAGTTTTCCCAAACCAATTCCCCAATTTACTTTTTTTCGCATCCTTAGTTTAGTTTAGAGTTAATTAGTTTACACAAACCCCCTCTTTATTTTTAGGCTAGATAATAGGAAGAAAGTCATTACTAGTACTTTTAGTTTCTTGGATTTGATATTCCGGTCTTGCCACGAACTATACTACTATTTGATAGGTGCGCTTGCCTTTTATCGTGATAATAGTTAGTTTCTAGGTACGATCAATTTTTTTACTCCATCAGATCATGATCAATTATCTTCACATTTTCCTCAGTCTCTCTAACCAGATCAACACCATAAATTTGTTTTTCACTCAACTCTGTCCAATACAATAAAGTTCGGCACTTTCAACCATACAATGCCTCATAAGGCGCCATCCGTATACTCGACTAATAACTATTGTTGTAGGCAATTCCACTAAAGGCAAATACTTTCCCCAACTACCCTCGAACTCTAGAACACAACACCGAAGCATATATTCAAGAACCTGAATTACTCTCTCGGATTGGCCATCAGTTTGCAGGTGAAATATGGTACTAAAATTTAACTTCGTACCTAGTGCCTCTTGCAAATTTTTCCAAATTCTCGAGGTAAACCTCGGATCTCTATCAAAGAGGTACTCCGTGTAACCTCACAATTTCAACAACGTATAATTCAGCCAATTTATCAAGTGAATAATCCACACGTACCAGTATGAAATAAACTAACTTTGTCAATCTATCCGCAACAACCCACATAGCATCTTACTTTTTCGGTGTCAAGGGCAATCCTGTCACAAAATCTACGGTAATTCTATCCCACTTCCACTCGGGAACCATTACTGGTTGAAGCAAACCCGAAGGTACTTGATGCTTCGCCTTCACCGGTTGACAGATCAGACACTTTGTCACAAATTCGAAATGTCCTTTTTCATGCCCGGCCACCAATACAATTTCTTGTGCTATCCGGATATACAGATAAACAAACACTATATGCCTCAAGCAAAATTTCCTGAATCAACTTCTCATCTCTAGGAACACAAGCTCTATCATGAAACGTCAAGCAACCATCCGAACCAACTCGAAAATCAAAGTTACCATCCGTCTCACACTAACCCTCTTGGCTTGCAATCCATCATCATTCTTTTGAGCTTCACAAATCCACTGTAGAAACAATGGCTTAGCCCTCAACTCGGCTAATATGGAACCAACATCCAACAATATCATACTCGTGCTCATACCTCTCAAAGCAAGCAAAGACTTTCTGCTCAAAGCATCTGCAACCACATTTGCCTTTTTGGGATGATACTCAATTTACTAGCTCCTAATCCTTTAACAATTCAAGCCACCTTCGTTGTCTCAAGTTCAATTCCTTTTGATTCATTAAGTATTTCAAACTTTTATGGTTGGTAAAAATTTGACATTCTTCACCATACAAATAATGGCGCCAAATCTTCAATGTAAAGACGATAGCAGCCAATTCTAAATCATTTGTTGGGTAGTTCCTTCCATGTGGTTTTAACTACCTCAAAGCATAGGCCACCACCTTCCCTTCTTGCATAAGTACACATCCAAGGCCATTTAGTGATGTATCACTATAAATCACAAACTCCTTTCCAGATTCAGGTTGCACTAGCACTGGTGCCTCAGTCAATTTAGCTTTCAACTAGTCAAAACTTTGTTAACATCTTTCGGTCCACTCAAATTTTACATCCTCTTGAAGCAGCCTTGTTATAGGAGAAGCAATCATAGAAAAACCTCGACAAATCGTCTGTAATAGCTAGCTAAACCTAGAAAGCTTCTAACCTCAGTTACATTCTTCGGCTGGTTCCAATAAACAATTGCTGAAATGTAGCTTTTATCAACCCGAATACCATCACCCGAGACTATATGTCCCAAAGATCCAACTTCATATAGCCAAAACTCATTCTTGCTAAATTTAGCAAATAACTTCTCTTTTCTCAAAGTCTGCAATACTGTCCTCAAATGCTGAGCATGTTCTAACTCATCCCGAGAATAGATTAATATATCGTCTATAAATACTACTAAAACCTTGTCCAAATATTGCCAAAAAATCCGGTTCATCAAATCTATAAACATTGTCGGTGCATTACTTAAACCAAAAGGCATAACAAGAAATTCATAATGGTCGTACCTCATTCTAAACGCAGTCTTTGACACATCGAATTCTTTAACCCGCAGCTGGTAATAGCCAAATCTCAAGTCAATTTTAGAGAACATGTTGCTCCCTTTAACTGGTGAATAAATCATCAGTTCTCGGCAATAAATACTTTTTCTTGATAGTCACTTTATTTAGCTGCCTATAATCAATACAAAGCCTCATCTCGGATTACTCGGGCAATTTATCAAGTGAATAATCTGAGGGTCTCTATCTGAAATAATAGAGATAGGTACTCCATGCAATCTAACAATCTTAGAAACATATAACTCAGCCAATCTATCCAAGGAAAAATCCATACGTACCAAAATAAAGTGTGCAGATTCTATCAACCGATAAACAATTACCCAAATGGCATCTTTCTTTTTTGGAGACAGGGGTAACCCTGATACAAAGTCCATAGTAATTCTTTCCAATTTCTATTCTAGTGTCGTAATTGGCTGTAAAAGTCCAGAAGGTAACTAATGTTCAACTTTTACTTGCTAACATATTAAACATTTAGATACAAACTTAGAGATATCATGTTTCATTCTTATTGACCAGTACATCTTTTTCAGATCATTGTACATTTTATTACTACCAGGATGTATAGACATGTTACCATTATGAGTTTCATTTAAAATCTTCTGTACTAGCTCTGAACTTTTCGGTGCACATACTCTGCCTCTGAATAACAAACAACCATCAGTCCCGATCTAAAATTCTGAGTCAGGAGTCGATTCACTTTGTATCCGTTTTGCTTGAAACTTACTATCATTTTTCTGAGCTTCAAATATCTACTGCAAAAATGTTGGTCTAGCTTTTAACTCAGCTATAATTGAACCATCATCAGATAATGACAATCAAGCATTCATTGCCCGCAAAGTATATAGAGATTTTCTGCTCAGAGCATCTGCCACTACATTGGCTTTTCCGGGATGGTAATCAATAACAATATCATAATCCTTCAGTAATTCTAGCCATCTACGCTGCCTCAAATTCAAATCTTTCTATGACATCAAATACTTCAAACTATTATGATCAGTGAATATGTAACATCTTTGACCAAATAAGTAAACGAACACAATGGCTTGCAATTCAAGATCATGTGTCGGGTAGTTTTTTTCATGTGGCTTTAGCTGTCTTGAAGCATAGGTCACTACTTTGCCTTCTTGCATCAAAACAGTCTAAACCATTTAATGACGCATCATTGTAAACTATAAATTCCTTACCCGATTCTGGCTAAACTAACATTAGAGCTTCTGTCAATAAAGTTTTTAATCTATCAAAACTCTGCTGGCATTTATCAGTCCATTCAAATTTCACATCTTTTTACAATAATCATGTCATCAAAAAAGATATCAGTCCCAGAAAACTTTGGACTATAGACACATTCCTCGGTGGCTTCCAGTTAATAATGGCTGAAATTTTATTCAGGTCTACACTGACACCTTTAGCAGATACTATATGCCCAAGAAAACTAACTTCCTGTAGCCAAAATTCACATTTTCTAAATTTTGCATACAATTGTTTCTCTCACAGAGCTTGCAACACTACTCTCAAATGCTCAGCTTGTTCATTTTCATTTTGGGAGTAAACCAAAATATCATCTATAAATACCACCACAAACCTGTCTAAATATGGGCTGAAAATTCTGTTCATCAGGTCCATAAACACTACAGGTGCATTTGTTAAACCGAATGGCATCACTAAAAACTCAATGTCCATATCTTGTTCGAAAAGTTGTCTTTGGTACATTTGAATCCTTTACTCGTAGTTGATAATAACCAAAACAGAGATCAATCTTTGAAAATACTGTAGCACATTTTAACTTATCAAACAAGTTATTAATACGAGGCAATGGATACTTGTTCTTTATGGTAACTTTGTTGAGCTGTCTGTAATCCATGCACAGCCTCAACGATCCATCTTTCTTCTTAACAAACAGAACCGACGCATCCCAAGGTAAGAAACTAGGTCAAGAAAAACCTCTATCGAGCAATTCTTGCAACTATACTTTCAACTCTTTCAATTCAGTAGGAGCCATTCTATAAGGTGCTATTGATATCAGTGTCATTCCCAGTACAAGATCTATAGAGAATTCTACTTCTCTATCTGATGGTAAACTAGGTAATTCTTCTGCGAATACATCAAGGCCCTAACTGGATCTTCATCTCAGAGACTTTAATATCCAATACATATGCAAGATAAGCATCATACCACTTTCTAACATATTTTTGTGCTGATATTGCTAAAATCATATTAGGTAATCCATCTAGTTTATCATATTCAACATGAAGTAATTCTCCATTAGAACATTTCAATACAGTATATTTCTGTTTACAATTCACCATTGCATCATATTTGGTTAGCCAATCCATTCCCAAAATCACATCAAATTTATCGAATGGCAGTAACATCAAGTCAGTCAAAAAGCAATAACCTTTTACCATCAACGGACAATTTTCACAAACTTTATCTACCATAACACATTGGCCCAGGGGTTTGAAACTTTAACCACAAATTCAGTGAATTCAATAGGTAAATTCTTAATAGTCACAAAGTTTGTGCATATGTATAAGTGTGTGGAACCAGGATCAATCAAAGCAGTAATATCAATATCAAGTAGAGAAAATGTATCAGTCATAATGTCTGGTGCAGAGGCATCTTCTCTAGCACGAATAGCATATGTTCTTGCAAGTGCTTGTGCCTCAGATCTAATTGTTGTATCCCTAGTAGTACCTCGACTACCACTAACATTGTCGGGATGACGAGGTGGTCTACCTCTCAAGATAGGATTACCAAGCTTTGGAGCGGGTTTTATCCCTTTTTTAACTCTTCTTGGATAATCCCTAAGAAAATGGTCAAGTGAACCACATCCAAAACAAGCTCCACTTCTAGACTGACATTCCCCATGATGAAATTTGTTATAATGTTTACATTTCAGTTTGGGATTACCAACACTATCCATACTGATCACAGATGGAGATGAAGACCTCGGGTTAGAACGTTCAGAGCACCGCTCTCTTCTAAAATACCTCATAGAGGTGGTCACATGATCATAATACTTCTTTAATTTCTTAGAAGTGAATGATTGTGACTTGCTCATAATTCTTTTTCCAGAAACCCAAGCCTCTCTTTCAGCTTGTTTCTTCTTCTTACTCAATTCCTTAACTTTGTGTGCTCGACTGGCTAACACCGTAAATTCCTTTATTTTGAGAATTCCAATCAACAATTTAATGTCTTCATTTAAACCCTCTTCAAAGCATTTACACATTTTAGCTTCGGTTGGAACCCATTCTCTGGCATATTTGCTCAACCGAACAAATTCTCATTCATATTTGGATATAGTCATGTTTCCCTACTTGAGTTCTAAAAATTCTTTCTTTTTTGATCCATAAATATATAACTCACATATTTCATTCTAAATTCAGTATGGAAGAATTCCCATGTAATACTCTCTCTCGGCACAACAGAAGTTATGGTATTCCACCAATGATAAATTGTATCTTTCAATAGGGATACTGTACATTTAAGACATTCAGTAGGTGTACAGGATAATTCATCAAAAACCCGGATAGTATTTTCTAGCAAAAACTCAGCCTTTTCTGGATCATCATCTATGGTAGCTCTAAATCCTTCCACCCCACGCTTACAGATTTTATCTATCGGGGGATAACCAATTCTAACAGGTTCAACACCCTATGGTACCTCAGGAACCGATTGAGGACCAGGTGGGGGAGGTTGTGGTACAGCGGGGTTTGTTCTTAAGTACTCGGTAAACCACTCATTCATTAATTGGAAGAAGGCCTGTTTTGCCTCCTCACCTTGGCCCTCAGACACGGGCCTTTCACTACTGAATGCAGAAGCAACTCCTCAACTTCCTCAGATTCAGCTCTAGCTCAGTTGGATGACATTACTATATGAAAAGCACAGTTAAAATAATCAGGAGTCATCACACTATCATAGTTTATATAATGGCATGTATAGCTAATGTTTGCTACATCAAAACTAAGAATCGGCTAAATCGTAGCTTTGATACCACTAAATGTAGTACCCCTAACTCGTATTCATCGTCGAAACAGGGTTTCAGAGTATTACTAGAACTTTCAAAATATTTTTGGATAATTTATATAAATTACTATTCATTTACCAACATCATTCATAACGTCCCCTAATAGGACCCTCGAGGACCAAAACATGCTTTAGAATCGATTTGGGACAAAGTCAGGATCTTTGGGAATTTTTCGTAAAATCCCAATCTCTTTCTTACTATTAAGAGTCACACGCCCATGTGGTCAGGTCGTGAGGAGCCACACGCCCGAGTAACTCTTTGACTTGCAACTCATGAACAAATTGATGTCACATGGCCAAGTCACACACCTATGTACTAGGCCGTGTGGATAATTCAAATTTTTGAAAAATAGGTGCAGATTCAAATGGCCAAGGGAAATGCCCATGCTCTAAGCCGTGTGCCCCACACGGCTAAGACACACACCCGCGTCTCTGCACGTATGCTATATTTAAGCATTCTATTTTTCAAAATTTAGGTGCAGGAGACACACGGTCTTGACACACGCTCATGTATCAGCCTGTGTGTCACATACGACCTAGACACACGCCTGTGTGTCTGCCCATGTGGACAAAATAAAGCCATTTTTAGCTTCATTTTTCACCCAAAATCACACCCAAGACCTGCACTTGAAACACACATCCAATACCAACCATTTCAAGCATTCAAATTGTAAAACCCCAAACCCGACCCAAACATTATGGCCAGATCTAGTGTGTCACATAGACAATTGATTTATTTACGATCATCCTTTTGTCAAAACGTTATGTTATTCGTTGGAAAATCATGAACAACAGCTTGTAATTCTTAAGCAATATCAGATTTAGAAACTGTATTACTTACCAAGTAAAGTTTATATATAAAAAAAATCATTGTTGTGTTTTCCAGTCATTATGTAATGCATATTTAAACATGTTTGATTAAGTTTGAAAAGCCCACATTAACTAGTCTACTGTTCTAAAACAAGTAACAAAGAAACCCAAAACAAAATACCCAAGTGGCCTTATTACAACATAAATCTGAAATTTAAGATGGAATATAAATAAATTAAATTTTAAGAAAAGTTAAAAACCAGAAGCATGAACCACGTGGCCACCCCGAATCCCTCGCAACTCTAAGTCCTCTATGGTTAGAGTTCCTGCATGGGTGGAAATAATAGGGTGAGTTTGTGGAAACTCAATGTGTAATGTAACCCAACCAGTGTCAAAGATCAGTCAAAACTCAGTCTAGGCCGAAGCACTGTTCAGATACAGATCAAACTGGGCCTTGGCCCTTTTCAGAAACAAAGTGGGCCTTGGGCCCATTACAGATACAGAACAGAATATATATGTATGTATGTATGCAAAGCCCAATCCCAGTCCAGCCCAACACACCACTCGTACCAGCCCATCACACCATGTGGGGAATAACTCAACCCACCCAGCCCTACACACCACAGTCGCAGCAAAGCTGCTATTACAGAGATCATGGCAGAGCCACGAGTACAGATATACGTGGCATAGCCTCTAACAGAATACGTGGCAGTGCCACTTTACAAAACTTCCTCCATATCCATAACCCAACCCCATGCAACCTAGAGTACTACATGACATAAGCATACAGATTATCAGATATAGATATATGCAAATCAGTCGACTATTTCTAGGGATAAAAAAGTCTTTTGGCAATTAAGGGTAAAATGGTAATTTTTACCCTTCAGGGGTATAATGGTCATTTAGCTACGTCTCAAGGTTTCATGCTTAATACGACCATCTAGTAGGTCTAACGTCGCTCTGAGTGACTTAGAAAGTCTATACAATCATATAGTGAAATCATGCCCCAAAACCCTTAATAGGCCCGAGGGAGCCCACATGCTTATGTGGCCCGCTCAGTCTAATCTTACGCATTTTATCTCAAATTTAACGTCTAATATACCAAAACTTACTTACCGCATACTATTACCCATATGGGCTCGCAAGCCCATTGGCCCAATTTTGGCCCATCGAGGCCCAAAATAGCCCAAGTACACGAAAACCCGCACAATAGCCCTTACAATGCAATATACCAAATTCATGATTTCGGATCGACCCACGAGTATTCACATGCTCGCAAGTCCTCAAAATGTCTGCATTTTGGCTTTTCGACTTTTCAGCTTTTGCCGATCTAAGCTACTACAGGGCGTCATTACACACCTGATTTCGCAATTCCCACAGTCGGCACGCGCTCAACCTATTACCATAACAATGAGTAGAAAGAAGGATGATAGGTTCAGCTCTTGAGTCAATCAGCCAAGAAGAGATTGAGAGTTTAAGGACTTTTGGCTTTTTGAGAAAGAAAAGATGAGGGGAAGAATTTTGGCACACTCCCTACTTACAAACCTGAATGCACAATCTGCTCCCAAAACCAAAAGGAGAAATCAGCACCCACACTCCCTAATTTGCCGAAAATACACGCACAAATGGCTAGTAGCTGAATTTGCCCCCCAAGCAACCCCACAATCGACCAACTCTTGCTCCTCACTCAAATTCCTAAATTTTCTCCTTGATAATCTCCCCTTATCACTCCTTAATCCAATCCCATGAGCAACTCAAACACCTTCCCTCAGAATTTAACTTGGAGTCCACCTCTTGCCATGTACATGTAGCAAAATAAAAGGATTTTGCCATCAGGGAGATTCGAACCTTAGCTCTTTCAGAAGCTACCACACGCCGCCTCCCTGAGCTTTAAGTGGCGCTACCTTGCTACTTTACCACAGGCTTCCTTGTGCCATAAAACCCCAACATTTATTTAAAAGCCCGCTCTGCCAAAGTCCATTCTTACACAATGCTAAAATTAAAATTCTGCCAAGCTTCAAACTTAAACCTAAGCCTTCTAAAGGTCCACTAATCACACTCAAATCATTAATACAGCACATCAGGCCATGCAAAAATAAACTTAAGCAAAAATTCAAAAACCCTAAAAATTGAGGCGTTACACAAATTAAGCAATTCCATCATTCTTCATGGCATACCATTTCATGCAAGTTTGTGTTCATATCTTACCTTGATTTAACTAAGGTATTAACCACGTTTAATCTCCTATACTTAACATACTACATGTGAATATATCATAATAACCTACTTAACATATATTTGGCTACCAAAGCATGACATTAGAAGTATATCAAAACAACCATTTTTAACCATACCAATGGCTAAATTACAAACATCATTATCAAACCACTAATGGTCAAGTTGTCCTATACATGCCATTATACAAAAAGGATTCAACTATATATGCCCAAAATAAGCTAGTTGATAGTGTGACGATGCTCCAATGATCTTCCAACCTTCACGAGCTTTTCAGCACTATAAAACAGGGAAAATAAAATTGAGTAAGCATTACATGCTTAGTAAGTTTGTATAACAAAAAACTAAACTTACCAATCCCATTCATTAAATCTAAACATACAATATCATGTTTTCCATCCATTAGCAAAACTTCCTAAACACATGCATTCAATCAAACATGTTAGTCACCAAAATCTCCATATCAATCAAGCAAACATAGATGAGCTCATCATGCAATACTCTTTCAAGTCATTATCATTTCATTTCATTTTCTCATAACATATCAAAAGTTGTGTCCGTTGAATCATTGAAATTTCGATGAATGCTCAAATGGTATACTCGAGGTGTACGATTTAATAATCTGTCAATTTCTTATTCAAGAGTACCCATTAGGGCACCTAATCAAGAAAACACTCTTGAGCCACATATTGTATAATAGGATTGCCAGTCCAGGCAAAATCCTTTATATATCGTATGCTCAGAAAAGCTCAACTAGGGTTACTCGTCCAGGCTAAACCCTATTCGTTACATATACTCAAGAGGTGTTAAATTAGGATTACCCGCCTGGGCTAAATCCTTTCTATAATAAGGTCAATAGGATTACTCGTCCAAGCTAAATCCCATCTGCAACAAATGCAGAACCGCATTCATTTCGGGGAAAGCACATGTAATCATCTGAATTCAATATTCAATCAGGACTTAACCCTTTTTTTCACCATTTCCAAGCATGTACTAAAATTTCTCATATAACATTTAAATAACGTACATCAATATAATTCACATTACATAAAAACACAACATTCAATTAAACATATTTGCATACTCGACTAAGTTACATGAACTTACCTCGACACTTGTTTGCGTATAAAATCTACTAATCCGAAACCTTTTTTTCCTTAATCTAACCTTGAATTTGAGTTGTCCGGATCTAGATAAATATCTTTAATCGTTAATTTCACACATTTCATACTTATTAGGACTCAATCTACTTCCTAGGCAAAATTACCATTTTACCCCTAACTTTTCCATAAATTCTAATTTGGTCCCTAGGCTCAGAAAATGAAACTTGTGCAATTTACCCTTTATTCCAAGCCCAATCAAAATCCCATTACAAAATTTAAAGCACAAGCATTCATAAAATTTTAGCATCTTTCCTTCAATTTGACAACTTTGCATTTTAGTCCCTAAATCGTGTTTTCACTAAAAATAACTTTGTAAAAGTTGTCTATCTATCAACAACCTTTCATTTTCTACCATAAAATTAAAATTTTCAGCATATACATCCATGACCCATTTTCTATACTTTGATAGCTTTTCAAATTAATCCTCCAAATAGATGGATTAAGCTATCTCGGTTTCAAAAATATCAAAATCACTAAAAACAGGACAAGAAAACTTACCACATTAGGCCTTGAAAGTTTCTTCTCTCTCTCCTAGGGTTTTCATCAAATTTTGGGGTTGAAGATGACAAAAATAAGATGATATTTCTTTTTATCATCTTTTAATTAATTAATTATTTTAATTTCCAATTTAGTCCTTCCCCTTTTCCTAAATTTCCATGGATGAGTCACCTTAAAATATCTACATACTTTCTTAATGGTTTAATTACTATATAAGGACCTCTAGTTTTGAATTCCATAGCTATTTAATCCCTATAGCTACTAGAATTCCACTTTCGCATTTTATGCGATTTAGTCCTACTCGTAATTAAACACGAAATCGGTAAAATTTTCTTACCAAAATTTTCGCATAACACTTCTAACATACTACGAACCACATAATAAAATCAAATAAATTTTATTTCTAGATCAAATTTGTGGTCCCGAAACCACCTTTCAATCTCATTGAAATTGGGCTATTACCCCAAAACCATTTTTCCATCACCACTAAAAATCAGGCTATTACATGCCCTTTTTCTTTGGTCCTATACTACACAATTATAGATATCTGGCCATACGTATTGAGGGTTAAGTAGATACATTACAGTAGAGTTTGTAAAACTAGAGTGAAGTAGGAAAGATTGGCATGATATAGGAATTATAAGTTAGCCTAATGTGCGAAAGAAAAAGAAAAATCCAAAAAGAGAATTGATATAAGTAGAAAAAGTCTTAAACCAGTGAAAAAGCATTCATGAGTGAGATGTATTGAAAAAGAGAAAAGTGGCAAAGTCACAAAAGAATGAAGAACTCGTTCATTAGAGCACAAATGTAACAGCCCGATTTAGACCCTAATCAGAACGGTGGTTTCAGGACCATGAATTCGAGTCAGAAAAATATTTTAAAATTATTTTCTGTATTTATTTTGTGTGAAATTATATCTGTGAAAATTTTGTAATTTAATTTTGTCGTTTAGGTAGCCGATTAAATAAAAGGACTTAGTCATATAAATTGAAAAGTGGGTAGTTTATTTTGTAAAGGGCATGTTTGTTAATGGCTTTTTAAATGGGAGTAGCAATGTGGAAATTAGTCCATTATATATAGTATTGGACGGTAATGGACTTAAGCTATATGAAATAATATTTATTTCATTAAGGGTAAAAAAGGGAAATAGAATAAAAGTCATATTATAACTTAATATAACATAAAAAAATAAAACCATGTTCATAATGTTTTCTTCTTCACCAAATATAAACAAAAGAAAAAAAGAAAGAAAAAGGACTAGGTTCGGCCATCTCTCCTAACTTGATACAAGGTTCGTTTTTAATCGATTTTTGATAATTTTTATGTTTTTGGGATCATTGCTTCGAGTACTACAAAACCCAAGCTCTAATTTTTTATTTTGTTGAATATTTTGAATTGTGCCATTGTTGAGAGTTTGTAATTTTTGTTGTTTGATGGTAAATTTTGGAAGATATGAGTGGGTTAACATAATTTATAAAGGAATTTTTGAAAATTTTGAGTAATTAGGACTTAATTACAAAAATAAAAATGTGAGAGGACTAGAATGTGAAATTGATGAAAAATATGGGCATATTAGGACCCTAGGAGTATTCGCCCACCCTTTGATGTGATTAATTTGGTATTTTTTTAAATTTTATGTAATAGGGACTAAATTGTAAAAATTGTAAATGTTAAGGGTAAAATGGTAATTTTCCCATTTATATGTGTGTGTACTAAATTGAATGAAAATATGTTTGAATAAGCTTAATTTGAATATGTTTAGATCAAGAATTAAAGAAATCGAATATGGATCGGGGAAAAACGAAAGTGGTCGACTAGCAGCTCCGTTTCGTTTTACGACGTCCGAGGTAAGTTTATAACCAAATAAACGTATTTAATTTCAATTAAATGTAAATTATCGATGCTGAATTGAAATGTTTGATATTATAAATGTAAATTAAATGAAGTCAGTTTTCTGGGCCATGTGGTGTCAGCATCAAGTATTCGGGTCGATCCAAGCAAGATTTTAGCTATACTAGATTGGAAACCTCTGAAGAATGTTTCTGAAGTTCGAAGCTTTCTGGGACTTGCTGGGTATTATAGACAGTTCGTGAAAGGTTTCTCTATGATTGTAGCCCCGAATGGTCAGAGAAGTGTCGGAAAAGCTTTGATCAGTTGAAAGCTCTTTTGATTGAAGCTCCAGTGCTAGTTCAACCAGAGTCGGGTAAAGAATTTGTTATCTATAGTGATGCATCATTAAATGGTTTGGGCTGTGTTCTGATGCAGGAAGGCAGAGTGATAGCTTATGCCTCAAGACAGTTGAAGTCGCATGAAGAAAACTATCCTACACATGGCCTAAAATTGGCAGCTATTGTTTTTGCCTTGAAAATTTGGCGTCACTATCTATTCAGTGAGAAATGTCACTTCTATTCTAATCACAAAAGCCTAAAATACTTGATGACTCAAAAAGATCTGAATTTAAGACAACGTCGATGGTTAGAACTATTAAAAGACTACGAGCTTGTGATTGACTACCACCCAGGAAAGGCTAATGTGGTTGCAGATGCTTTAAGCCGGAAATCACTGTTTGCTTTGCGAGCAATGAATGCGCATATGGCCCTATCGGATGATGGTTTGATGATAGCCGAATTGAAAGCAAGACCGTTATTTATTCAGCAAATATGTGACGCTCAGAAGATTGACAACGAGTTGACTTCTAAGCGAGCTCAGTGTGGGATGGACACAAAATTAGAATTCAGAGTCGATGTCGATGACTGTTTGAGATTCAGAGATCGAATATGCATCCCAAGGAATTTAGAATTGATTCAGCTGATTTTGAATGAAGCTCATAGTAGTCGGTTATCTGTTCACCCAGGTAGTATAAAGATGTATAATGATTTGAAATAGCTTTACTGGTGGCATGGTATGAAACGAAACATCTCTGACTTTGTTGCAAGATGCTTAGTCTGTCAAGAAGTAAAAGCCGAGCATTAGGTACCTTCGGGGTTACTTCCACCGATTATGATACCAGAATGGAAGTGGGACAGAATTACGATGGATTTTGTATCTGGTTTACCGTTGACACTGAGTAAGAAAGATGCAATCTGGGTCGTTGTTGATAGATTGACTAAATTGGCTCACTTCATTCCGATACGTATGGACTACTCACTTGATAAGCTAGCTGAATTGTATGTTTCTCGGATTGTGAGATTACATGGTGTGCCTATATCCTTTATTTCAGATCGAGATCCAAGGTTTACTTCGCGGTTTTGGAAGAAACTGCAAGATGCACTAGGTACGAAACTACATTTCAGTACTGATTTCCATCTGCAATCAGATGGCCAGTCTGAGTGATCATTCAGATACTTGAGGATATGTTGAGATGTTGTATTCTCGAGTTTGAAGGTACGTGGGAACAATATCTACCCTTGATTGAATTTGCGTATAATAACAGTTACTAATCGAGTATCAAGATGGCACCTTATGAGGCTCTGTACGATCGTAAATGTCGTATGCCATTGTACTGGACTGAGCTCAGTGAAAATAAGATACACGGGGTTGATTTGATCAGAGAAACTAAACAGAAAGTGAAAGTGATCCGTGGAAGTTTAAAAGCAGCGTCGGATCGCCAAAAATCTTATGCAGAATTGAAACGTAAAGATATAGAGTTTCAGATCGGAGATAAGGTTTTCTTGAAAGTCTCACCGTGGAAGAAAATACTCAGATTCGGTCGTAAAAGCAAGTTGAGTCCAAGGTTTATTGGGCCATATGAGGTAATAGAGCGTATCGGACCAGTTGCTTACAGATTATCGCTACCACCTGAGTTAGAAAAGATACTCAATGTATTCCACGTTTCAATGCTTCGGAGATATCGATCTGATCCATCGCATGTGATTAGTCTGTCTGAGATTGAAATTCAGCCAGATATGACCTACAGAGAGGAACCGACTCACATTTTGGCTCGTTAAGTTAAAGAATTATGGAATAAGAACATTTCGTTAGTGAAAGTATTGTGGCATAAACACGGAGTTGAGGAAGCAACGTGGGAGCCAGAGGATGTAATGAGAGAACGTTATCCGAACCTATTCACCGGTAAGATTTTTGGTGACGAAAATCCCTAAGGGGGAGAGTTGTAACAACTCGATTTAGACCCTAATTGGAACGGTGGTTTCAGGACCATGAATCTGTGTCAGAAAAATATTTTAAAATTATTTTTTGTATTTATTTTGTGTGAAATTATATCTGTGAAAATTTTGTAATTTAATTTTGTCGTTTAGGTATCCGATTAAATAAAAGGACTTAGTCACATAAATTGAAAAGTGGGTAGTTTATTTTGTAAAGGGCATGTTTGTTAATGGCTTTTTAAATGGGAGTAGCAATGTGGAAATTAGTCCATTATAAATAGTATTGGACGATAATAGACTTAAGCTATATGAAATCATATTTATTTCATTAAGGGTAAAAAAGGGAAATAGAATAAAAGTTATATTATAACTTAATATAACATAAAAAAATAAAATCATGTTCATAATGTTTTCTTCTTCACCGAATATAAACAAAAGAAAAAAAGAAAGAAAAAGAACTAGGTCTGGCCATCTCTCCTAACTTGATATAAGGTTCGTTTTTAATCAGTTTTTGATAATTTTTATGTTTTTGGGATCGTTGCTTCGAGTACTACAAAACCCAAGCTCTAATTTTTTATTTTGTTGAATATTTTGAATTGTGCCATTGTTGAGAGTTTGTGATTTTTGTTGTTTGATGGTAAATTTTGGAAGATATGAGTGGGTTAACATAATTTATAAAGGAATTTTTGAAAATTTTGAGTAATTAGGACTTAATTACAAAAATAAAAATGTGGGAGGACTAGAATGTGAAATTGATGAAAAATATGGGCATATTAGGACCCTAGGAGTATTCGCCCACCCTTGGATGTGATTAATTTGGTATTTTTTTGAATTTTATGTAATAGGGACTAAATTGTAAAAATTGTAAATGTTAGGGGTAAAATGGTAATTTTCCCATTTATATGTGTGTGTACTAAATTGAATGAAAATATGTTTGAATAAGCTTAATTTGAATATGTTTAGATCAAGAATTAAAGAAATCGAATTTGGATCGGGGAAAAACGAAAGTGGTCGACTAGCAGCTTTGTTCCGTTTTACGACGTCTGAGGTAAGTTTATAACCAAATAAATGTATGTAATTTCAATTAAATGTAAATTATCAATGCTGAATTGAAATTTTTGATATTATAAATGCAAATGCCGAATGTGTATATATATATATACACTTAGTAATCATGTGCGAGCATTCGCTTCGATCGAGATACAGTGTCCAGAAGCCCCGAATGAGCCTTAGGAATAGCTAGGATTCCGGTATAAGTGTGCGAGTAAGTCCATAGCATCGATATGTGATTCCGATATATGTGTGCGAGTAAGACCCTGTTTGGGACAGCAGCATCGATTTGTGGCTACATGTAAGACCACGTCTAGGACGTTGGCTTTGTACAATTCATGTGAGTATCCGAGTGTCTTACCTAATTCCGAATGGTTCATCGGACAAAGGTAAATCGTAATCAAAAGTGAAATAAAAAGGGAGCTATGAGGCCAGGTATGGTTTAGCTATTTAGCTGATGATAACAAAGTAAGTGTGGAATTAGAAAGTTGATAAGTTTTAAGTAATGTAAAGAATGAATAAATATAAATATAAATTAAACAAGTATGTTCGGTTAGAACAAATGGTAAGAAAATTATAGAACTAATTTTGGAAATGTATATAAGTATGTACGTAATTATATATGTGTGTGGTTATGTAAGTGGTGGATATATATATATATAATATCATGGTTGAATTTTTGAGCTTATGTGAGTAAATAAATATGTGTTTGATTATTTAATGATGTTTTAGCTTAGGAAATTTATTAACTTTCGGTTAATATGGTTATGAAAGTATTCGGCCATGGCAAAATTATATATAGGAAAATATAATTATTTATTTCTCCGGTAATTTCGTGGTTAAATTTAGCGATATTAATATAATTTGACTTTGTATGAAATAAATCGAATCTATATCAGAACTGTTTATTTGCTTTTAACTTACTAAGCTATGTTAGCTTACTCTTCGTATTTATGTCACTTTGTTTATAGATTTTGGATTCAAGTTACAAGCTCGGGGATCGTCAACAAAGTCTATCACACTATCAACGGCTTCGATAATTAAATATTTGAATACAACTTATGGCATGTATAGGCTGGGATTTATCATGAAATCTTGAACCTCGGTTTGTTTAAAGGCCATGCGAAAATGGCTCGTTATCTATGCTGGGATTCGGTTATAGTTTTGCTTGGTTTTAAACTCATTTTGGTGTTATGCTGTGTGCTAATTATAGTATAAAATTCTATCATAAGGTAGTAAATTATGGCTGTTTGTTGGATTTGGACATGGCATGCATAAATTTGGTTAAGAATATATATATATATATATATATATATATATAATGTTTGAAGTGCTACTGTACGATTTGGCCAAATAGTGCGTCATAGGTGTTAATTACATAGACAATATGTGTACCGTTATGTCATAAGTTTATAAAATGGTTAACTTAGTTAGGGCTAAATGCACACAAGTATATGCATATAGTCTTTAAATATTAAAATTCTAAATAAGCATATGAGTGGTATGATTATCCTTCGTATAGGCCAGGTTTAAATCCATAAGATATGCAAACATGTCAACTCAAATTGATCTCATTTTTGGCCGCATGTATTTATGGTTTCAATGCTTATAAATTGACTTATTAAATTATAAAGACATTCATGTGATTTTGGTGGTTTTAGGTATATTTATAAATGTTATGGTAATATATTTTAGTCATGTCAATAATGATTTTGGTTGTGTATATTAATGCCTAGTAAATTATAGATAATTTTTTTTTTGGGGATTTGTTATGTATTGCATGCACAAGATGCTAGCCATGGAATGTTTTGATGATAAAATTTAAAGTATACTATATTTGTGAATTCGTTTGCTTTTGGTGGTAGTCTAAAAAAAAAAAAGTGATGTGCGAATTGTAATTGTATTTGATTTAATGAAACATGTTTAATATTTAAATCTGCCACATGTATATTTATGCAAAGAAGATTTATGAAATTATGAAATTGTTCGAAAGCTATTTTTGTTTGGTAATACCTCTTGACCCAAATCTGGCGACAGACACGGGTTAGGAGTGTTACAACAAAAACTCATAAGGTTAGCCATAGTTACTATGACATGCTATGATTTCCTATATATAGAGAGACAATAAAGGTGAGAGAAGGAGAAATAAGGCGGTGAGTGGATAAAGGTCACTAAGAGGGGAAGAATAGGGATCAATACGATTTGCAAACTATTTCTGTATTTGTAACCTTTTGATGCTTACTGTTTTTGTAACAGCCCACTTTTGACCCTAATCGAAACGAGTGGTTTCGGGACCACTTAACCGAGTCAAAATATTATTTTAATTGCTTTATATGTTTTACAGCATGATAGATATGTGGTGTGAAAGTTTCGTTCAGAAATTTTATCGTTTAAGTAGCTAATTCGGTAAAAAGGATTAAATCGCATAAAGCGATAAATAGGAATTCTATTTCATAAGTGACTTATTTGAACATGGCTTTATAAAGGGAGGTACTTGTATGGCAATTATACCATTTTAGTGTGAGTGGTTGGTGGTGGACAATTATGTCCATATTTTATAAGGTTTTATAATTGTTTTACAAAGGTTAAAATTGTCCTTTAATTATTATATGTTATATTAGTTAAATAAAACAAGAAAATGGCTTCAAATTATTTTCTCTTCCACCGATTTTACAAGAACAAATAAAAGGGTTTAAAGCCTTCTTCCATTCGATTAGTATTTTGCAAAATTAAGGTATGTTTTGGCTTCAGTTTTTAGTGATTTTTACATTTTTGAGATCGTTGCTTCGTATACTAGCCGACCCATACCTTAATTTTTGAATTCGATTACGTTTTTGAAAATGCTATAGATGAATACATGGTTATTTTGATAGTTTTTGATGAATTCTTGATTGTTATATGGAAATATACAAGTTTTATAAAGCAATTTTTTGATGAAAATGAGTTTTAAGGATTTAATTGAAAATAAATAGAAATTATGTGGCTAAAAATGTGATTAAATGGAAGTTATGTGCTTATAATGATTACATGAATATTCGGCCCTAGTGAATTGAGGGATTTATTGTGTAATTTGCTATTTTGTGATAAAAGGACTATATTGCAAAGTAGTTGAAAGTATAGGGGTTAAATTGCAAATATGCCAAAATACATGTTATTGGATTAAATTGAATATGTTGGTGATTAAATAGTTAAATTTGCATTAATATAGATAAAGACGATCAAATCCCGGAACTTGATCGGGGAAAACAAAAGGTAGACGAATAGAGATCGGGAAGTCAAGGTAAGTTCGTATAATTAGAATCGAATATGTGTTGTAATTGCTATAAATGTATTATTGCTATATGTATGTTTAAATTTTCATGAAAGGTGATTTGCCTATTATATGTATATGAATTGATATGGAAATGCTAAAGAATACAAGTATAAATGGATTACCGAGCCCCGTTAGAACCGTAGAAAGTTGTAGGATACAAGTGACATGTCACTAGGGCTACAGAGTGGTTTGAGCTCCTGCATTTGTTGCGGACTCACCACATGCTCATGAGCTACACGTTCATCCTTCGAGATTACATGTTCAGTTTTCGGACTTACTGTTCAGCCTACAGGCTTACCATTCATCCTTCGGGATCACATGTTCAGCCTTCGGGCTTATCCTTATAGGCTTAAAAGAGCATACATGATGCATTGACGGATTACAGGTTATACGTATATGCACTGTGTGTGTATCACCCAAGTATCCCTCGATGTTCTTAAAGGTTCAACGGGCAATTACCGATACATGCTACATGAAGATTAAAAGATATATGTATTACATGTTACATAAGATATGAGATTTACATGGAGTATATGGTATGATTTACATGAAATACATGTTACAAGTATTGGAGTTATGTTTATAATACATGAATGTTGTATTTTGGTACATGAATGATTTATAGGTTACATGGACTAACAAGTGTATACTCGTGAAATAGGCAACTCGAGTATATGAATTGAATTGGCATTGTTAATGTAATTAACTCATTGATTCGGTAAGGTTTAATTTCTATATTATACGGGCTTACTAAGCTTTTAAAGCTTACTCCGTTTACTTTCCCCTTGTTTTATAGATTCGAAAGCTAGCTCGATTCTCGGACAAGTCAGAGATCGACATCACACTATCCTTAAAGCTTTTGGTACTTTTGAATCTTTGTAAATGAAAATGGTCATGGCATGTATAAGCTAGTTGTTAAGTGAAGGTATATGGATATTTTGATGATGAAGGAGTTATGTTTTGGTACCTATTCAAGCTATAGATGTGGCTTGTTTTGTATGTGTTAAAAATCATTTTGAATGTCTTATATGATAGGTTCTATATGGCAAAGTGGTTGATGAATGATTTGGTAATAAATGATGCATATTGGGTACATGACTAGGTGGTGAATAATGTTTGCAAATTGTATTTGAAATGCTTGTTTTGGTTGCTAAATTATGCATGAAATGTTGTGGTCAAATGACTATGTCTTGCTTGGAGGGATTGACCCTTTTTGGGTAGCAAATATGGCTTAAACCAAGCCTACATTGTGCCACACGGTCTGAGCACATGGGCGTGTGACTCAGCCGTGTAACCCTTGTACCTAATAGATTTTAGGCAATCTTGCACACGGCCTAGACACATGGGCGTGTCTGGTAGCCGTGTGGCAGTTGACAGTGTTGGCCACGGCCTAGACACATGGGCATGTCTGGTGACCGTGTGAGGTTAGTCAGTTTCAAACACGGGCTGAGTGTTTTAGGCGTGTCTAGTGGGCACGACCATGTGTGTGTACACGGGCTAGGGGCACGGCCGTGTGTCCCTAACTTGAGAAATTTCTAAATGTTTCCCCTAGCTTTCACATGTTTGCAAGTTGTTCCTAAATGAATGTATGCGTCATTACATGAGTTGTAAAGCATGATTGGGAGAAGGATTATAAAACTACGTTATTGATATTAAAGTTCAAAATTTGTCTGTTCTGATCTGTGTTACAAGTCTGGTAATGCCCTTACCTGTTCCGGCGACGGTTACGGGATATGGGTGTTACAATTTTTAAATTCCATACCTGTCCTAAGCCTTAGAACGTTACAAGCCGAAAAACCCTATGTGACCTAAATATCCTTATACATGAACGGATATTATACTAAACATTCACATAGATAACTATTAGTATCCTGGTCGGATAATCAAAGTAGTAAATGATTTGTTGATGGATTCCTGTAAGTGAAAACCTTAATACTTGTATATTTTGTAACATACTGAACTTAGATGTTTGTGATCAAAAGTGGTAAGTCAACTACTCATCATGTTGAAATTGTCAGTAAACGTGAAATGCCTAAGTCATATGCCTTGAAATCAATACTTATACCATGCTTGCTTAAAGTTCGTCATTTTTCATTTTGTAATCTTCGTTTATGTTGCTTGAGGACAAGCAATGACTTCTTAAGTGTGGGGGAGTTTGATCTACCGTAGTTCGATGTAGTAGATTAAACAAGTTTTCATATTTAAGGAGCTTGAATACAAGCATTTTCATTATGTTTTTAATTCACTTTCTTTATAAACCTTAAGGATCAAATGAGGGCTAAGGGATAGCTAACGTCCTTTGTGAGTGTACAAAAGACCATTAGAGGGCATTTCGAGTCAATACTGTATGCTATGTCGTAACATGGGGGACCTAATGTTGTAACATAGAGATCAAAATAGAGAAAGTGAGAAACTGCCTTTAATGTAGCGACACAAGTTGAGGGTATCACAGCATACCTCTAAAGATGACTACAGAGGAACATGCTGATTGCTACATCGTGACACAGGTCCTGGTGTGTAGCGACGTCGACTGTGTGATGGGAAGAAAACATGAAGTAGGGGCATTTTGGTCTACACAATTGAACTTTAAGCTCGAGAATGTCAACTAACCTAGGGTTAAAGACTATGACCACCTAAAGGCTATAAATAGGTCCCTTTAGCACATGTAAAAGACATCTAAGTTTTAACCTAGTTTTCTTCTATTAAATTTAGTCCTATTTTCTTTCATTGTTAGGTTTTCCTAGTTCTAGTTATTTGCTTGCTTCAAGAGATCTGATTGTAAAAGAGATCAACTTATTTAGATTCGTGCTTATTATCAATATCAATTAGGCTTTTCTTAAACTCTCTATTTTAGTCCATTCATTGTGATTAATTCTTCTATTTATTCCAGGTTGTTTATGAAAGCCATGAGGAACTAATCCTTTTATGCGGGATTAACGAGTGGAAGCATGATCTTTTAACTATTTTGTAGGGTTATTCAACAGATCAATTGTTTGGGAAAGGAATAACATGAAACAAACCCTAGGCCTGACAACCCCAGGAAGTCAGGTGGGAATTAACACAAAATTAGTATTGCCCATCCGTGAACACCTTGACCCCAAACCAGTCTAGACTGTGAGGTTGGAAGATAAGTAGTTCTTGCTTACTCATTATGTTAGTGAAAGATCGGAAGAACCTGCTAGGGTAGCAACTAATTAGTTGACGAAGAACCAAAGACGACAGTTGATTGAGATTGTTGAAGCAGGCTAATCACTCATCTTCAGATTTGAATCACTTTATTTCTTTTATCTCTTGCAATTTTACTATTTTTTATGTTATTTTATTTCCTTAGTTTAAGAAACACAAAAATTATCTCTTATTTTACTTTCGTACTATAACTAACTTAAAGTATTAATTAGATCTTTAATTGTTTAGGTTAAGATTGATTTAATGCTTGCCTCCCTTGGTACGATCCTTAGAGTACTTACCTACTACGTTGTAAAATTTATATTACAACTCAACCCGTATACTTGCAGATATCGCCTCGTAATTCTTCATTCTATTGCAGTATTCACACTCTGGATGTTAGTACGTCCAGAGGTGGCCATAGTCCTTTTCTGTTTTATGTTATTAATTAGTTTAATTTCTCTCAAATTAATGGTTTTCCATACTATAGCAATTAGAGAGTAACTAGCTAAACTCTTTTCTTTCATGCACTTTTGAATAGAAATCGCTAAATCGTTGACTCATTTGGGTTCGATCCTTAGAATACTTCATTGTTCCATTGTAACACTACAAATATTACAACTAACCTGTCATATTTTTCGTAAGCCATGATATTTATATTTTATTTTAATTTCGAGTGTTGATCCATATCTCTGTCTCTCATCTATCGAAGGAGAGACACTCACCTAATTATTAGCCAAATTTGTTTTCTATCCGTACACTAAAAATTAACATGATTAGCTGCCTTTAATTGAACAAATTTGGTCTTTTATCAGGAAGACCATAAATATTAGTGCTCAAGACCTAATTAAGGAGCTTTTTCCATTAGTTTAATTTGTTGTTCTTTAATTAGGGCTTGTTTTAGTGATTTTTCTATTACGTTGATTTTTCTTTCAATTTAAGTATAGTTTTTTCTTTTATTCAGCAATTGAGTTTATTATCTTTTTTCCTGCTTCATTCGTTTTACAATCGATGACGTTCATACAGATTTTACAGATCATTCTTTAACCAATCATCAATGGATCTATCTCTCTTTTCCCTCTTTCTTGCTCTTACTTTTTGTTGAATGTCTGAAATCCAATTAGGGAAAATTGCATTTAGAATGGCCATGAACTGAAACCCTTAAGGAGATTAATGAGTGAAAGTGGGAGTGATTGGCTAAGGGTTTAGGGTTTATCCCAATTTAGTTAGTTTAGGTTAAGTGAATTTAAACCCCTAGGATTGACCACCCTAGGAAGTAACTTAGGTAAGTGAGACCAAAAAGATAGTATATTAAGCATCTCTTAATCTAGCCCGATTTAATCTATGAGGTCGAAAGATAAATAGATCAAGATGATTAGTTAATCTAGTTATAGGCTAAAAGTTATTAATTAGGTTAATTATTAATTAAATCACTAAAACTTGGATCTAAAGTTAATCACAAACACTGAAGCGAGTTAATCTTCTATCTCTATAATTTGATTGCAATTCGATTGTTAGTCTGTTCTATTTTTATGATTTTCATCTTATCTTATTTAATTGATCGTTGTAATATAATTAGTAAGGTAGTACTATTTAGCCCTATTAATTTGTTAATTACAATTTAATTTAATCAAACCTCCTTTGGGTATAATTCTTAGAATACTTATTAATTGTTTCATTGTAAAACAAAACTATATTACAATTTGACCTTTATACTTGCAGATAACGCACCTTATTATCATATTTAATTGAAGATTTACAAATCCCTGGCGCACGTATATCGAGGTATGATCAAGTTATTGGTGCTGTTCCGGGGAGGTTTCAGTATTAGGTTATATTGTTAAATATTGCATATGAGTAGGCTAAATAGACAAACTGAATATAGGATGAAAACAATCTTGGGAAAGATATCCCTCAACACAAGATGGTTTAAACCTAACAATGCAAGACTTGTCATTAGCAACCCCCAGTTTAAATTAACTCGACTCTATTAACATGGGTTTCAACAAATTTTTAGTTTAAAAACAATGAAAGATTAGATCTTGTGATATTTCTTAGAAAGTTCAAACATCTATGCAGCACGATTGCTTATGTTGAGGTGTTAAATGAAGTGATCAAATTATTGTTAATCCCTTTTGCACTTGAAGGTCAAGCTAAGGCATGGTTAGAGGCATTACCACCTGATACTATCACATCTTGGAAAGAATTTGTGCAATTTTTCTTATGTAGAACCATACCTATGACTGCAGTTCTTGGCACCTATGAGGAATTATTTCAATTTAAGCAAGGTTCAATAGAAATGTTGGATCAATCCTAAGACAAATTTAAAATAATTCTTTCGAAAGTACTTGGGGGTGATATTGATCTAGCCATCCACTTGCAACACCTTTATAGGGGCTTGGATTAGTACAGTAAAGAGAAGCTTGACATTATTGTAGGGGTAGTATCTAGATCAAAACAGCCCATGAGATGGCTGTTCTTCTAGAAAACGTAAGTGGGAATGATCGTAATTAGGAGAAAATTAGGCAATCGAAATCGGTAAATGAAGTAGTGGTAGTTGACAAGGAAGTAGATGAAAAAGCTATAAGTATTAATGAATATATGGTACAAGAATTGATTAAAGACACTCCTCATAAAGAGGAAGAACAGGTTGACGATGGTAGGATAACACATCAAGTGAGGAAGATGAGATTCGAAACAAGTTGACTGAGGAACTCATCAAGAATGATTTCAAGCATATCTATCGATTAGACTAGTGGAGGCATTATAAAGAATAGTTGGACCCGTTGAATAGTTCACCAGAAAAGAAGGTCCTATTGATCATTAAAACACCCACTTTGAAACTAAAATTGCTACTTACACACTTGAAATATGGATATTTGGGCGAGGACAACACTCTACCCATGATCATCGTTGCACATCTATCTGCAGAATAAGAAAAGGCATTGTTGGAGGTTTTAAAAATATATATAGAAAAGCTATTGTATGGACGATTGCTGATATAAAAGAGATAAGTCCTACATTATGTCAACATACGATACGGCTATAGGAAGGAAAGAAACCAATGGTCGATGCATAAGGGAGACTCAATTCAGCAATGAAAGAGGTAGTGAAAAAAGAGATTTTGAAATGGTTTGGTATAGGTATACTTTATGTCATCTCTGATAGTGAATGAGTTAGTCCAACACAGTGTGCTCCAAAGAAGGGTGGTTTAACAATTGTGGCAAACAAGAAAAATGAGTTAATTCCAATGCGGATAGTGATAGGATGGTGGATATGTATTGACTACCAAAACTCAAAGATGCAACTAGAAAAGATCATTTCCTACTTCATTTCATTGATCAGATGTTAAACATGTTAATTGGAAAAGAATATTAATGTTTCCTTGATAGGTACTCAAGATATACCAAATTTCGGTACATCCAGATGATCAGGAAGAAACAAATTTTACATGCCCATTTAGAAATTATGTGTAACAGCCCAATTTTGGGCCTAGTCGGAACAGTGGTTTTGGAACCACTATTTTGAGGCTGGAGAAAATTATTTTAGTATTAATTGATGTGTTATATTATAATTTTATAAGTGCTTGTAAATTTTGGTAAGTTAATTTTAGTGATTTCTAGTCCAATTTCGAAAAAGGATTATAATTTTATAAGTGCTTGTAAATTTTGGTAAGTTAATTTTAGCGATTTCTAGTCCAATTTCAAAAAAGGGCTAAATCGCATAAAAGGTAAAAGTTGTGTTTTGTTGCCTAAAGGTGTTAAATTACTTTGTACCTTAAATTAGGGGTCTTTAAAGTGAAATTAAACCCTTTTTAAGTGTGTGGCCGGCCATAAGAGGCAAAAAAGAGGGTTAAAAAGTCAAAGTTGGGTGTTAGGTGGCTAATTTGAGTAATAAAATAAGGTAAAAAGAAAAAGTTGTCATTTTTCTTTCTTTTTTCTTCATCCCTTCCATGAAAACGGTAGTAAAATGGGGGTTTGAGAGCTGGAAAATTCAGCAGCATATTTCCCTAATTAGTAAGTGATTTAGATGCCTTTCTTGATGATTTTTACATTTTTGTAACCCCCAAAGCATGAGCTTTCAAAAGATGGGACTATTTTGCAAAATGATTAAGAGTCTAGGGTTTTGCCATGAACATATATGTGTTGTTTGCTGAGTTTTTATGGAAGAATATGAGTTGTAGTTGCCTAATAAACAACTTTGTGAAGGAAATTTGCATGAAAACACCTTAAAAAGGTTATTATGCAAAGTTGTTAATTGAGTTGTTAATGTGTGTAATAATGATGGTTGTGAGTTACTAAATTTTTGAATTTGGATTGTTTTAATTAATTTAGTGATTAAATGAGTGAATTTTATCATGTTAGATTAAGAAAATTGAGATTTGGGCATAAATTGGAAAGTATGAGATTATGGACTAAAATGGAGTAATTAACCGGAATTGTCTTCGAGGTAAGTTCGTATGATTAAATAAGCATGATATTCATGTTATTGCTAATATATTTGGAAATTATCTTGCTATGATGGTGTTGAATTTTTATATTGGAAATATTGTATATGGGAAAGTGATGCCAAGTGTTGAAAACAATTATGTGATGATGGAATGCATTGGGAATTTGATGGAATATGATATTCCATTGGAACAAGTAAGTTCGTATGGTATCAATAATGCAAAATTTATGCTTGAATTATATTCCTTATTATTATTGCATATATTATATGGTAACTATATATGGAAAGTTGTATTATCTGTAAATTCTGATTGGTCACTGTATGTGCTTCTGAAACTACTAATATTAAGAAATATTATATCGACTGTAAATCACTGCTGAGCAAGTAGGAATAGACATAGATATAAGTGACATGTCTCTAAAGGGTTTGATGATTCTGTCTGATATAGTTCCCAGGTGCTGGGTGGTCTAGCATGTGTTGCGGACACCTGTCAGCTTATGTGAGCAGGCCCGTGGTAACTTCTGTTCTGTTTTCTATAGTAGCTCCGGCTACCCTTCTATTTTGTAGCTTCGGCTACCTATCTATTAGTAGCTTCAGCTACCTATCTGATATGGCTCTGCCACTTCCGTATGGCACTTATGTGCTAACCTCTACTTGTCTGGTTATATTCCGAAATTGCTCAATGGGATTAGACTAACTGTACTGTATGCTAAGTGAACATGCAGTTGAAATAAAATGGTTCTGTATACTATGATTGGCATCGTTAAGTATGTGTGTAATTGATGTACGAAAAGTGTTCAGTGAGTAAGTATAATTGTTCAATGATATGTGATAATCTATGATGTATATAGCATTTGGCGAATGGTATGAGAATAGCATAATTGGAATAAGTCTTTGATTCTTGTTGACATTGAGATTATGGGTCCATGCTTATGTTGCATAGCTATGTGTTCTTATCATGATGAATGAAATGATATTGTATTGATTGGTGAACAATGATAATGAATGTGTAATTTAGCCTGGATAGTTTTGGGTTACTGCAGTGGTGTAACTTTGAAAATACACTAAAAATAGTGGGAGATGAGTTATAGGCTGAATAAAATATGGAATTAAAGCCTAATGAATCTAGTTTCACGTAAAAGAGACCGTGAAAGCAAAAGAATTGCCTATAATGAGATATTTAAAATTGCGTGAGATAGAGTCAGAATGACTCTGAAATCCCTTATTTTGTTTTGAGAAAATCATCAAAAATTGTACAAAAATAGTTATGAGTTATAAATTATATGCTTAGAATCCTTAATGAGTTTAGTTTCAAGAGAAATATATGAGAACATTATCCAAGTCCTGATCTATGAGATAATTGAACTTTAGTACAGAAAGGTCGGAACTATCAGATAGTGAATCAGGAGTAACTTTGAGGAATAAATGGCAAAGCCAAAAATTCTGAAAATTTTATGGTAGAAAGGTACATGAGTCTAGTTTCAGGGAAAATTAACAGAACTTGATTTGGAGTTTTTTAGCTCCAGATATAAATAATTTAGTGAATATTGCATAGGAATACAGCTTGTAGTGAACTTGTGATTATGTTGTAAACATTGATAAAACTTGTTAATGAGTTGCTTATTGTTTTCATATGAACTTACTAAGCGTAAAGCTTACTCCCCTTTTCTTTCCCATTTTCCCTAGGTTGTCAGGTTAGCTCGAGTTGGAGGCCGTCAAAGATAATATCACACTATCGAGTTTACGTTATCGGCATAAGTAAATCCAAGTGTTTCCGAGTCTATGGCATGTATAGGGTTGCAATGTTGAGTATATAATATTATGATTTAGCCAAAGGTATTGGCTTGTGGTTAAAATAGTATGTATTCTTGTAAATTGGCCTATGTCGGCTAATAATGTTATGGACCTATATGATTATTCTTATGCTTGTAAGTTATTATCTCTTGTGATGTGGTTCATAGCATGATTGTTTAGGGATTGAATTATGATCCACCGATGAGTAAGCTACTAATGTAAGACTAAAGTATTGGTAAATAGTTAATATTACCTCATAAATAGTTTATGGATATGATTATGCATGCTTAGTGATGATCATGACAATATTATGGTAATGGTGTGAGTAAATTCTATTATATTTGGTGCATAAGGATCTGATATGATCATAGCATGGTTGTAAATGTTTAAGAGCTCATTTATGCCAAGTTGTATGTTATTGGATAAGTACGTGTGCATACGTCGTAAGGGTGACAATTGGCTTGGAAAATAGCCTTGTAATTGTCCATACAGGTAGACACACGCATGTGTCTAAACTGTGTGTGACATACGGTCTGCTCCCACGGGCATGTTGTGCAACCGTGTGTCCCCTACATTGTGTTGCACGAAATTTTTAAGTTTGGGAGAGTAGGACGGGCAGCCCACACGGGCGTGCGCCCTGGCCGTGTGTGCTTGGACAGATTGCTCCACGGGCTGTTGGCACGACCGAGTGGGAGGTTCACACGGAAGTGTGGTGGAGTCACACAGGCGTGTGACGTGCTTGTTAGCAAATTTTAAAGATAACTTCTTAAGTGCTTGAGAGTCCCCGGTTTGGTCCCGAACCATCTCGAATGTATATTTTAGGCTTCATAAGCCCATTTAGGGGACAGTATGCTTGTAAAGTGAAAAGTTTTAAATTGATCAAAATTTTACGGCCCGATTTTACATGATTGGTTAAGTTTAAGTCCGGTAGCACCTCGAACCCTGTTTCGGCATTGAATACGGGCGAGGGGTGTTACATTATGCTTTCAGACGGATGCCATTCGGGTTGTGTAACACCCTAGCCATTTTCATGATGTGTATGATAACGATTTTCACTGACATGAAAGAAGATCGGGTGGATGTTTTTATGGATGATTTTTCAGTATATGGGGACTCATTTATAAAATGTTTGAACAACTTAGAAAGGTGCGAAGACACAAATTTGGTCCTTAATTGGGAAAAATGTCACTTTATGGTGAATGAGGGGATTGTCTTGGGGCATTCAATATCTAAAAAAGGGTTGAAAGTACACAAGGCCAAGATAGAGGTCATTGAGAAACTGCCACCCCTAGCAACAGTTTGTGGAGTCTTGGAATTTCCTAGGTCATGTAGGTTTTTTATTGCCGGTTCATTAAAAATTTCTCTTAGATTGCGAAGCCATTGACTCAACACTTATAGAAGGACACACCGTTCATATTCGAAGAAGAGTGTGTATAGGCTTTTGAGGTACTAAAACAAAAGTTAATTTCAGCTCCTATTATAATAAGCCCAAACTAGATACAACCATTTGTGATCATGTACGATGCTAGTGATTATGTTGTTGGAGCATTGCTATGGCACAAAAGAGACAAAATCTTCTATGCTATTCATTATGTCAGCAAAACACTAAACTTAGCCCAATGCAATTACACGAAAATTGAGAAAGAGATGTTAGTTGTGGCGTTTGCTTGTGAAAAATTCTAGCTTTATCTAATGGTGAATAAGTGTACATCTACACTGATTATTATACCCTAATATAAGTCATGAAGAAGAAAGAAACAAACAATAGATTAATGATGTGGGTACTACTATTTAAAGACTTTAACATTTGGATTTTAGACAAAAAAAGGATAGAAAACCAAGATGCAAATCATTTCTCAAGGCTAGAAACAAAAGTAGAGGAAGAGATAAACTTGGCGATAAACGAGAGGTTCATCGATGAGCAGTTTTTCCAAGTAGAGTAGTGTTAGGTAATACAAATAACCAATGAAATGCCTTGGTATGTTGATATTTTAAATTATTTGGCACGAGGAGTTTTTCCTTCATATGCATCATGGCAGTAGAAAAGAATTATGCAAGACTCCAGGAAATATGTATGGGAGCAAAAGTAAGCCTCTTGACAATGCACTGATCAATTAACTAGACGATGTGAGGCTAAAAAAGAAATAGATGACATTTTGATAGGATGTTACACATCCTCATGTGATGGCCACTTTAAGGGAAAAAGAACTGCATAGAAGGTATTACAGTCAGGATTTTATTTACCAACTATGATCAGAGATACTTATGAGTTTGCACAGAGATGCGATAGATGTCAGCTAAAATGGAATATCTCTAAACGGGACGAAATGCCACAAATAAGGAACTTAGAAGTGGAAATTTTTGACGTTTAGAGTATTAACTTTATGGGACCATTTCCCAATTCTTTTGGGAATCAATATATTCTCCTAGTAGTGGACTATATGTCCAAATGGGTAGAAGCTACTACATTACGTTCCAATTCCATTCTATATGCGACTAGATTACTGCTCCTAGGAAAAATCCAATCACTGTATCGTCATTGTAACTATGTTAAACACATCTTATTCATAAATACAAAATTTAAAATTTTAAAAATATATAAATAATTCAATACTAACCATATCGCAAGTGGTACTTGGTAGACAATACGACTCAATGGGATTATGAAAGGAATTCTAATATATGCCTAACTCTGCAATAGGATAACACAGAAGCCCAATCCTTGATAACAGGGACATGTGGCTAAGCGCATTTCCCTATATAATCATGCCAGTACAACAAATCCCCAACTATATCCTATTGCAACAGATAGGTCAAGTAGTAAAAAAAAGTAATGACAACTAACCCAATTGCCAAATTTGTCTAGATCAAAACGGCTCCAATAAGCTTCGGTATTAATGCTTAAGCGGCATATTGCACATCTATATCTACCATAACCTCCGATAACACTTTAGGGAACTCATCCAACCATGTATGTACAATGAACGACCCAATGATTTTATCATCCGAAGGAATTGCTCCAAGGTAAGCTTCCCAAACACCAGTCAAGGCTGGTTTAGTATCCCCTGTTATAGCCAACCCATCAATGGATAAGCCGAGTATAACTAAGACATCTTAGATAGTGATAGTACACTCCCCTAACGGTAGATGAAAAGTATACGTCTCCAGTCACTACTTTTCCAACAATGCAGCAATTAACTCCAGATAAATTGTACATGGACTTAAGTTTAAAACATATATGAATCCAACAACATTGCAATATTCATGGATTTGATCATCTATTAGACCTAAATCAATTTGAGCCTGGCCCCAATTACGGGGATGTGATCAACATCCTATCTATTTATTTAGTTAGCATTTTAATAAAAATTTTAACTTTATTTTTAAAATCTTATAAATAACTGTTAAATTAAATTTAACACATTCTTTAGATCACTAGACATGTGAGACACTCTTAATAATGTCATATCCAAAGCTTGTTCTGTACAAACCAAAAACTTTAGCACTAACTTTTTCAAACAATAAACCCTAAACATGTATATCATAATACCAAATTCAATAACATGCTACATACAATATTTACTTCAATATTTAAAAATTAATTTTAATTTAAAAATACACGTTTTTTGTATCATAATTATTTATAACCTAAGCCCTAAACCAAAAATTTCTATAATTTTAAAAATTAAATATAAAAATTTATATACAAATAAATTTATTTTAATATGTACTTAGATTTTTCTCTAATTACAATATACCTATAATAAATTTATAATAATATTTATTTCGTTTAAACATTCTCCACATTTACTCTCATTTTTCACTAATGACTAAACCAATAAAATTCTAACAATGTTTTTTTTTTTCATTTAAACATATAATGACATAAATTTTACATTATTCACTAACATATACCTATAATCATTACATTTATAAACAACATACAATTTATTCACATTTTTCAATAAAAATAAACATATAATTTAATAAAAACAACAGATTCTAATTTAAATTAAAATTATATCGATTCTATAAACACTTATCTTATTGATTCAATTATTCTAAATCTAAAAATATTTACAAATACAATTAAAAACACAAACTAATTAATTACAAATTATAATTACAAAATATTTTTTTTCAAAAACCAACTTTTTTTGGATTGTAAAATTAAGAATGGATTTTTTATTAAATGATTTTAGGGTTTGAATGAGTGGTTTAGGTTTAAGGTATTTTGTGAGGAAATGGTTTTGACTTTTTTAATGTTGAGGTGACTATCGATTTAGGAGTTTGGGGAAGTAGAGAAAAGGTTTTGGGAGAAATTTGATGGGGTTAGAAAATGATGGAGGTGTGATGTGGGGTTAGGAGTGGGGTATTGAGTGTATTTATAGGGTTAGGATGATCAACATTTATGGAGATGGGTGGTAGTTAGCGTTAATGATGCACTTATCCCCATATCGTCAGTCACCTTGACGATTTGCTAAAAACAACTTGCCACAATTTTCCCAAATCGATATTTGGCGATCGATTTGAGGTTTCAAGGTTTCCTATCCATTCTAAACATACCGAATGGATTAGTTTCAACCCCAAATCGTCAATTACCATGTCAATTTGGGGTTTCCATGCAACTCTCATATTATTTTGGTAGGAAAAAAATCCCATAATATTTTAATAAATAATCTATTTTTTGTATTATTCTAGAAAAAAGTTAACAAAACGTGCTAGCTGTGGCGCCATAATGGATTTAACAATATTCACCCCTGTCCAACATTATTATCATCCCTAAATTTATATGTTGTGATATATAGTAACAATTAATAAAATTAACCAAACTGTGATTTAGTTTTAACTTAACTAATATATTATTATTGTAATAACTAGGAGAATATGGGTTCGAGTGCACTAAAATAAGTATTTTCTTTTGCAATTAACTTAGAATATAGATAGTAGATTATATACCATGATGTGGTTGAAAATTTTTATATAATAAATTTATAAAACATGATTTAAAAATTAAATGTAACTTTAGTTAGAATGATAAAGTTATGTATATAGTGAAGTTCATGATGTTTTGGGTTCAAATTTTACAATTTTCATCATTTACATGTATTTTTCTAGATTTATCAAAAATATACAAAAAATATAAATATTCACAAAATACTACTTGTTATTTTGTAAAAGAAATGACTACCTGACAATTCCACATTGAATTGGGACTTAATTGGTCTGTAATATATTCTAAGTATATATAAGTATAACATAGGTACACTAAAAATAACTTGGCACTATTAAAAATAAGAGATAGGATGAAACAGTCTGAACCTCCTAACTATAACTTCCAAGAAAAAGAAAATCCAAGGGGGAAGCATGTGATATTAAGTCACCAACATTCTAAGGGCCAAAGATCTCGACCGCTGGTGAAGCCCAATATTAGCCCAAACCACCAAAATTCTAAGGGCCGACCATTTGATATTAAGTTACCTTTTTGTTGGTTTAAAAGAACCAGAGAATGAGGCCATTTTAGCAAATATTTGGCAAGACCCTTAAGGAAACAATGAGGATCCACCAAACCAAACTGAAAGATAGGGTAAACTACCTGGATGGTTATCCAACTTTTGGATAGGTTCTATTTTGGTCACCCAACTTAAAAGATTTTCAATTTCATAACCAATATTTTTAAAATTTAAAATTTCAATCACTCACCGTTAAATACTTAACCAAAAGCTAACATTAGCCTTTTTTTTTAGTCTAATAATGAGTTTAATCCTATAATATGTACATATTTTATCAATTTAATTCTAAAAAACTTTTAAAACCTTGAAAAGTTTTTTCATTTATATATATTCTTTTGGTGGTGTTTACAAGCCCAAAGATTATTGGAAAGATAGGCCATCGCAGAACGAGCGGAGATGGTGAAACAGTCTAAGGAGTCCTGTGAATCTCAAACCAAATATGTGGTCGGCTATTAACTATTAATTTCTTTATTTTTATTTTTGAAGAAAAAACTGAAGCCATTGATGAATGCTTAGCTTTTCATTAAGCAATGGAAAACAGCGTTAGGCTTAACTTTGGACTTATTTGAGTTTTTAGATAATTTTACTCGAATTGTTATTTAATAATGTTTTTTATAAAATAAAATAATTATTGAATGAAGGTTGCGGGTTAAGGGCAATTGAAGTATTGAAATAAACAACCATTAAACTATAGACTCAAAAGTAACTGTTAGATACAATGTTGTTTCAACAAAATCGATTAGCAATATTAGTTGGGTCGAGAATCGGTTTAGATGCTGATTCGAAGAGAAACATCAAATTGATTTATTTGTAAATTGGTATAGATTGATTAAATTAAATTAAAAAATTAGTTAAGCCATTTTTAAAATATTTTTATGATTTTTTAATAATTTATTTAATTAAACCGATAAATCAGTGGCTCGACCAATTTAATTATCGGTCTAATTTTGAAAATCTTAATTAGATAGAGTATAAAAAAATTTCAAAAAAATTCAATTGATTCAAATAATTACTTTTACGAATTCGATCTTTATAAACAATATGATTCACCAAATGAACTTACTAGTACTTACAACTTTGGTAGAGATCGAATATGTTCAGGTTAACTCAAAAGCTCTTGGACAACGTCCGAGATGCTTACTCTGTTTGCAATCAACATTATCCCCATCAAATTCTAAAACTCGAAATGTTTCTGACTTTCCATATTAAACACCACCACCAACCAAAATAGAACATCCATTCAATTTTGATTCTTCGTTTTCGTCATTTACGAAATTTGATAACTTTTTTCAAAGAAATGGAGAGATAATACCCATATCTTAGAAGCAAATTTAAGAATTTCTTTGATTTATTGACATTTCTTTTGCCTTTTGAGTAATTTATAAGAAAATTAAACTTTTCTCACTTGGTACAACTTAACGAAACAAAAAACCTTTGAAAGTTTTTTTTTTTTAAACTTGAACATGTCATTAATAACTTTTAAACGTCAATCAAATCACTAAAGTCTTAAAAATCTAGTCCAAAAATTGAAAGTACGAGCTAAACTAAACTACATGAGGATGTTTAACTTTTTCTCTCTCTAATACTTATCAATCTATTTTGTGCTCATTTATTTCTAAATCATTTGATTTACTTTATCTTTTTTTGTATTTTTTCAATAAAGATGTTTTGGATTTTTTATTTATAATTTATTTATACTTTTTAAAATTTTTAAATCATTTTTATCCAAAAAAGAGTTTTTAAATGTTTTTTTTTCTTTTCAACTTTTAGAATTAGAACTAAATTGAAAAATTTTATAAATGCTCAAGGTTAAATTTATTGAATTTTTTAGAATTAGATCTAAATGACAAATTTTGTATACATTAAAGGATAAATTTATTGAATTTTTAGATTTAAGATTAAATTGATAAAATATATAAACATTGAAGAGTTGAACTTGCTATTAGGTCAATAAAAAAAGACCCATATCAACTTTCTGTTAAATATTTAAATGTGAGTAACTAAAATTTTAAATATTGAAAAAATGAAATTGAAAGTCCATGCAAAAGTTTGGTTACCATCCAGGTAGTTTACCTAAAAAATAAAAAAGAACACGAACCAAAACATTACAAGACAAGACAAGACAACATGCCATGTGGAACTGCCCATGGAATCCAAAACGCCATGTGAGAAGCGAAACATGTGGATTGCAGATAGGGAATGAACTAATCAGAATCCCAACCTTATCCACGTGTCATCCACCCAAATCACGCATCCAAGCCCAGCATCAAAGCCAATTACAAAGAGAGCCATGCACCCACCGTAAGGATAGGATTTTGTTGTAGCAATCGAGCGGCCACAAACCCGACTTTGACCCACCCAAAGTAGCTTGATTTTATTTGATATATGGCGGCCGCCGCCGCAGCATCCTTCATGGCGGCCACCGCCATTTTGGTTCCACGTGTCCACACTGCCGTTATGATCACCTACTGCTCTATCTTGCCGTCTCTCCCCCCTCGCGTTTCCAGCGCTTCTTTTTCCTCTTCCGTTAAGCTAAGTCCAGGTTACAGCTCTTATACATGGCCTTTTTAACACTCACTTCCAACATCACCTACGAAATGTAATCACTAGTTCCAAGATTTCTTTTCTTATTGATTAACTTCAAATTTTGGAAAATACCAACGTGGCAAAGTAGAAAATTTTTGAATGAATAGAAATTAAATTGTATTTTTTTATGATAATAAAAATGTAATTTTATCATTTTTAAAGAATTAAATTAAAATTTTATCATTTTTGGTTCAAAATGTAATTTTATCACTACAAATTTAAAATTCAGAGTCCCTAAAGCGAAAATTTCCAGGGGATTCGCCACTGCATATGCAGGTTCTTAATTATGGGTTAGGATGATTTAATCTATGTCCATTTTTTGGCACCTAAAACAGAATCCCGGAGGTTTTCTCAGCTGCTGACAAAAGCCTCAGAGGAGACCGCTGTCGATGCTGGGGAGTTTTTCACTGACTTGAAGGAAAAGGTGAGGACATTGGCTTATACTATTATGTCTTGTAGATGATGGAGTTGTCTGCAACTGACATGGTTTCCTTCCCTTGTTTTTACTAGTGGGATAAAGTTGAGAACAAGTCCACCGTTATTCTTTATGGTGGTGGGGCAATCGTTGCTGTTTGGTTATCATCTATTTTTGTTGGTGCTATCAACTCCGTCCCCTTGGTAATTCAACTCTCAACACTACACTTTCGGCTATCTGTATTCGTAATTAGATTGGCTAATAACACATCTTCCCTTTCGATTAAATCACTGATCCAAAACGAAATGATTTTCTGTGTTTTACCAGCTTCCAAAGATAATGGAGTTGGTTGGACTTGGATATACAGGATGGTTTGTCTACAGATACCTTCTTTTCAAGGTAGGATTTATTAAACTGTGTAGCCCCATCAATCTTAGTACTGGCTAATGTTGTCCTCTTTCAGTGCTTATGTTATAGATGGTGTTTAACTTAAAAACAATGGCTTCACTTTCAATTTATTAATGTTTTTAAGACTAGTTAGGGTAAATAAATCATATGTACGCATTCCGCGCTAAACATAAGAACCATGTGTTAACAACAAAGCTTATTTCCTCAGTCAAGCAGGAAGGAACTAGCTACGGATATTGAGTCACTGAAGAAGAAGATTGCTGAAACTGAATAGATGCACACAAAGATTGGCATGCCTCCATTTTATTTTTGGTCCCTTTTTACCCTGTAAAACAGACATGTGTATCATATCATGTAATTGTAGGATTGCCTTGTATATGTAATCCATGCCGAACTTTTTGTTTGCCCTGTTCTTAGAGTGATACTAGTCCATTTTTATGTGCATGGTCATGGGGGTATAATTTCCATCCCTCTCTCTATAAATGCATTTCTAATGTGTAGGAAGTATAGCTTGTTTCTTCCATTGAAATGACTCTGATTCATTTCCTTTCCCAATGTAGGGCAGCCTAATCATTCAGCAAAATGCGTTAGAATCTAATATCACAAACTGTATATAACTTTTGGTTCTTATCCCCATTAAAGATTGTCTTCGACCATGAAAGACTCAAAGGTTTTGCAAAAGAATTCATGTAATTAAATGCTTAATCCCTTGTCCCCACTGAATATGTAGTTTGCCTTTACATTTGCTAACGAACTCCTTTGTTGGCTTTGACCTTTTCGCAAAAGTCAACTGCAAAACTAACACAACCCTTTCCCTTCTTCCCCCACCAAAGCAGTGAAACGAGTTCTTTCAACATGATAAGAATACATGAATTACAAAATCTAAAAATTATCATCATAAAAAGCAAAACCTTACTCGATAATTTAATACCTGTGTAGAGCCCATTTGTGAATTATCAAAGTCAAGCATGCAAATGGTGATTAAATTTTTGTTGGATAATAGAAAAATAGAAACATTAATGGGGTGGGGATATATACAGTGCAGGAATTCCACAAGGCTAGATTTTGTCTCGGCGGGGGGGGGGGGTGGAACAGAGATGAATCTAGCCGTTGTGGGATAGTTTTTTAACAAGTATGGATAGTTTAGTAGTGTATCAAAATTTCTCCTTAATCTTTAGTAGAAAAAAATTGATTTCTTCTTAATCGAAGAGAGAGAAGAAAAAAAAAGTTACAGTCATCAATCTAGAATATGTTAAGCCATTAGAATCATCTTTTAAGACCCTTAAAATAGAATCAGGTGGAGCGGCACGAAGATTTGTCCAAAGTTAGCCAAGCTGTTGGCTACCTGGTGTCTCAGTTCCAGATAGCTCGTATAATAGCATTCGGAGTCTGTTCATTGTCCAGATTTTTCATCGCGAGACATCACTGGAAAATTCAACAAGGTTTGAACGGCCTGTATCCAAGTGGTGTAAGCAAATTAAAGTCCCAACTGTTAAGCCAAATAAGGACAACCGCGCAGATTCATGACCATCAAGTTTTCAGCAACCTGAAACAAACAAATATTGCATATAAAAAAGTACCCAGCTTATAAATTGCCAAAAACTAGCTAGTTACAAGCAGAAGAAACCGGCATAAATGAATTAAAGAAGAAAGCAGACAATGTGTGTATATATATACACATATATAATGATATATCATTACCTTTTTAGAGTAAGAGCTACACAGCTGTTGGATTTTGCTTTCTAATAGATCAAGGACAGCAAGCTTTTGAGGACAAAAGTGAGAAGGAAGAGTTATCAATGCTCATCCTTGCATTTGAAGCCACTTGAGGAACAAATTTAAACTTTCCTTCCTGTTTCACATGATTCACATGAACCAGTCTTATATTAACCAAGTTCCAGTAATACTTAATGACGAAGAGAAAATTGATAGAAAAAAGGTGATAAACTTAGAAGGAGCAAAAGGAGCTCCCTTCACCTCAATACCGAACAAGAAGGCAAATAACGTCTCCCAGGTCATGCAAACCCTAGCCCGCGCAGTAATTGACGCAGGGTGGCGCAGCTAGGGATATCCATGAGCTAGCAGCCGTAGGAATTGTGCCATCACCTCCTTTCAATGTTGAAGTGTTGAGAGCTCCTTTGGACGCTACATCAACCCAATTTAATTATCCATACACGTTAGGTTCCTCAACCCCAGCCCTTTTATAGGTACTTTGATCCAGCTCTAGTGTTTATGTATCTGATATAGTATAATCAGGACTAATAAATTTTAAAGATCTTGAGGATCTCCAGGTGAGATTTTCTTTATCAGAGTTGCTGAAACGTTGCAACTTATTCCAAACATTACACTTTTTTTTTTCTGTTTTTGGAAAGAAACTGAAATTACAAATTTTGTCTTCCGCCTATGGAACATCATCAATATTTTAGATTTATTTTGGGATAAAATCATATTTATTTCATAAATTTTGTATTTTTTCAAATTTCGTCTCAACACATTTTTGTCTACATTAGTTCTAGAACTTGATTGTTCTTCTCAGTTTAGTCTTTAAATTTGGATTACATGCAAATTTATATATATATATATATATATATATATAATCTAAAAAGTGCAAAAAATTATTAAAAAAGAATTAAAGGAATTTAAAAATCTATATTTTGCTAAGATAAATACGATTTTGATTGTATTGTTAATAAGATAAATATTTTAATAGATTGAGTGACTGTTAATAAAAAAAATTTTAATTGTGTTGTTGATAAGATAAATATGATTTAAGTTTGAAAAAATCATATAAATTAGACAAATGATTTTTTTTACAGTGAAATCCATGTATTTAAATTTATTTAAAATTTGATTATACTAATGAAATAATTGTAATAAGAAGATTATTGTGATTTTTTTTTCGAAAATCAATTTATGTGATATTTTTATAGTACATAGTATATTAAGCATATAAAGTTAAGTAAAAATTAAACAATTGCAAAGACAGATATTTAATTAATGAGGTGTTACCATGAATAACGAACTTATTTTTGTTCTTCCTCTTCAACATATGCAAGGATTTTTATATAAAAAAAATAGTTATAAAAATTATTAGATTTGACAATATGTTATAATGAGTTTATAAATTAAATTTTAAATATGATTATCATTTTATTATATTACTAAATATTGTCAATGTATCAATAAAAAAAGAAATATACATTAAGATTTTAATATTACAAAAGACTGTAATATATATTTTTTTTAGAAAAAAATTTTGATTTTATTTTATTGAAAAAGTTAAGAAAGAGATAGAAAATATTTCCCTAATTTTAAGAAACAATTAAAATTTCAATCACTAACTGTAAAGTAATTTATCTCTAAAGTCTTACTTCTCGTGGTTTGCGGCTAAGGTTGTGAGCGCAAGCTCGTCTTGCCAGTGTGTAGAGTTTTGTATTGCTTTATAAAGTTGCTAGCAAAAGGTATTGCTTTGTCTGATTGGTCCTGTTGCTTCTCAATTTTGTTGGGGATGGATGACACAAGGGTTGTCTTTGCACGAGAAAGAAGATGTTGAACTGGTGCTTGATGGGGATATTCAAAGTGGAGGATGAAATCAACTATGATCTTTGCCTTGTGGGTAAGTTTTTGGGAGAAAGAGTGGTTAAATTAAATGCCATGGAACGTACTCTCCTTACTGGGGCCCGTTGAAAGGGGCCACTATTAAACCAACGGGAAGAGTGGCTTGTATTTGATTCAATTCTATCATATCATTTATTTGAAGAAGATGATTTTTTTTGGGGCCTTGGACATTTAATAATTGTATTATGGTTGTTCATCAACTTCAAAAAGGTGAGGATCTTGAGGATATTAATTTTTCTTTTGTCGATTTTCGGGTGCAAGTGCACGATCTACCCTTTGGATTAGCTTTTAAAGGTCTGGCTAAGAGTTTAGGGAATACTATGGGGATGTTTCTGGATTACAATGCATTGGGGCGCCAGATAATTTGAATAAGTTTATGCATATCTGGGTCTGTTTGCGTATTGTTGAACCCTGGATTCTTAATAAGAGGATTCGACGACAAGGACAGGACTTTTTAGAGGTCACTTTTATCAGTGTTGCTGAAATGTTGCAACTTATTTTGAAACATTACACATTTTCCTTTTTTTTTTTTTTTGGGAAAGCAACTAAAATTACAAATTCCGAATTTCACGTATGGGTCATCATCAATATTATAGATTTATTTTGGGATACAACCATTTTCAGTCCATAAATTTTGAATTTTTTCCAACTTCGTCTCTAAACTTTTTTTGTCCACATTAGTCCTAGAACTTGATAATTTTTCTTAATTTAGTCCCTAAACTTGGATTCCATGCAAATTCAAATATATATCATCTAAAAGGTGAAAAAATTTAAAAATTAAAGGAATTTAAAAAAAAATTTAAATTCAAGTAGTGACATGATACAATCTCAAAACACCACATCATATCTCAAACAAAATCCATATTCATGGACCAAATTGAGAAAAATTGTTGAGTTTCAAGAATAACATGTGTCGAAACCATTTTTAATTTTGAAAAAACGGGGATCGACTTTAAAACGAGAATGGAGTCGCCACCAATCTTTTTTTCGATGTGTGATTAGGCCACCTTAAAATTGATCATTTTAATGAAACGTTTTGATTTACTAAAACAATGATTTTGGTCTACAAAATTTAAGAACACAGGTTCGGGAGTCGGTTACGTACGAGGAAGGATTAGCACCCTCGTGACGCCCAAAATTGGTACCTATTGATTAGATAATGTCTTAGAGTCAAAAATTTGAAAAGATTTTAAATACAATCCTTTTATTTTAAAAAAATTGAATTGAAAATTAAGACCCTCCAATCTCGAAGAAATAAAATGTCACAACCAGTGAGTTAGGATGTAGCACTTCAAATCTTCAAAACTAAGATTGTCTTTTGATCTTTAAAACTCATGCATAGAAATTTGAAAAGGGTATTTAGTTGTTTGGGCCTTATGGAAAAATTGGAACCCAGTAAGTTGGGGCACAATTTCGTAAAATTCTCAAATATAGAATATTGCCTTTATTTATAAAATCCTTATCTCAAGATACGAAATGTCATATCCAGTGAGTTAGGAGGTAACATCTCGAGTTCCCGAGGATAAGATTTTATTTGAAATTCGTATGTGTTGATTTTAAAAAGGTACTCGGTTACTTAGATTCGACAAGAGAAATCGGAACCCAGTAAGTTAGGGCATAATTTTCTCGAAGCTCCCAAATATTGAGTATTGCCTTATTTTGAAGAATAATTTTCGAGTTTGTGTAAAAATGTAACGTTTCAAAATATATGCGTAATTGAAATAGAATAGACATGGAGACATATATAACAACAAAAAGAACAAAATAATCACAGATAAATAATGAAGAAATTAACAAGGGCATTAAGTGAATAAATAAAAATTAATAAAAAAAAGGGAAAGTTTGAAAAATAAGGAATAAAATTTGGGAAAAAAAATAAGATATAAAAAAAAGGTTGAAAATACGTAAGACAATAAGAGAAACATATTAAATAGAATAAAATAAAGAAAAATAATAATAAAAGGGTAACCATAATGTGAAATTAATGATATAAAAATAATATACTGAACATAAGCATAAAAAAAACATAACTATAGAAATAATGATAATAACAATACATTAATAATGATAATAATATGAAAATAATAATATGAACAATAATATGCTAAAAATAACGTTAGTAATAATAGAAAATAATAGTAATAAAAATAATAGTAATAATAATAAGTAAACGAAAAAGGGGAAAACATGAATAACAATAATTATAATATCCAAACTGCTACTAATAATAATAATAGTAATAATGTAATAATAATAGAAGATATAATAACCATAATAATAATAATATTCAAATTAATTAATTTAATAATAAAATAGCAAAAAAAAACGAATAGGGCCTAAATTGAATTGAAAACAGGAGTTTTGGGGTGAAATAAAAAAATAAACAAAATAGGGAAGCTCCAAACTGCACGTGCGAATAAAAAAGAGGGACTAAAAAGGGAAATTATCCCTTCCCTCCAAAACGCGCCGTTGTCGATGCTGCCGTACATGGCGGCCGAAACTAAAAAAAAAAAAACTCCTTTTTCCGACGATTTCAAAATGGGTACATTTCTACCCCTTTTTCCGTATGTTCGCGTTTATTCTTAAGAACAAATGTAAAAAATGAATAAAAGAACAAAAAAAGAGAAGAACACCTTGGATATTTTGAATCTGTCTCAAAGTTCTTTGTTTTTTGTGTACTTGATTTCTCGTGTATTCGTAACTATTCGAAAAAAAAGAAAAGAAAAAGCCCCCCTTTACAATGGTTTTCCATGGCTTTTATAGCCAAATTTTACAACTCATAGGCAAGTGGGGTGATGGAGTTAGTGGGGGTGATGGAGTGATGGAGTTAGTGGTTGGTTTAATGGTCGGTTTAGTAGTTGGTTTAGGTCTAGTTGGGTTAGGGTTACTTGGGCTTGGTTAATTGGGTTTGATTTGGGGTTTAATTTTGGGTCTGTGTTTTAACGGGCCCGGGCAAAATTTAGGGCCTATAACTGCCCCTCTTTGCTCGTTATTGTGTAATGGGAACGAAACAAAGACTTTAGAATGACCAATTTTGCCCGGTCTTGATTTCACATTTCCTTTCTTCAAGTAGCCTTGTTCCAATCCACTGCCTCTTCAGAGGTATGAGATTTGTGGCTTCAACCTGCTTCCTTGTAGCGAGATTCGTAACTTGACCCGACCTATTACAACTTCAGAGGTATAGGATTTATGACTTACAACTTTGTAACTTCAACCTGCTCCACTCCTGCTCAGTAAAGATAAGGCTAGTGGCTTAAATCTGTTCCATTGCTGATACATGGAGATAAGATTCGCCGAAATTTGATCTGTTCCACTCCTGCTGAGTGGGATAAGATCTGCTATCTTTAACCTACTCCACCCCTGCTCAGTGGAGATAAGGCTAGTGGCTTAAATCTGCTCCATTTCCGATACAAGGAGATAAGATTTGCTGAAGTTTGATCTGCTCCGCTCCTACTCAGTGAAGATAAGATCTGCCGAAATTTGATCTATTCCACTCCTGCTCAGAGGAGATAAGTCTAGTGGCTTAAATATGCTCCATTACTGATACAAAGAGATAAAATTTGCTGAAGTTTGATCTGTTCCACTCCTGCTCAGTGGAGATAAGGCTAGTGGCTTAAATCTGCTCCATTGCCGATGGATGGAGATAAGATTTACTGAAATTTGATCTACTCTGCTCCTACTCAGTGAAGATAAGATCTGCCGAAATTTGATCTGTTTCACTCCTGCTCAATGGGATAAGATCTGCTATCTTTAACCTACTCCACTCTTGCTCAGTAGAGATAAGGCTAGTGGCTTAAATCTGCTCCATTGCCGATATATGGAGATAAGATTTACCAAAATTTGATCTGCTCCGCTCCTGCTCAGCGAAGATAAAATCTACCAAAATTTGATTTGTTCCACTCCTGCTCAGTGGGATAAGATCTGCTATCTTTAACCTGCTCCACTCCTGCTCAGTAAAGATAAGGACAGTGGCTTAAATCTGCTATATTGCCAGTACATAGAGATAAGATTTATCGAAATTTGATCTGCTCCGCTCCTGCTCAGCGAAGATAAGATCTGCCTAAATTTGATCTGTTTTACTCCTGCTTAATGGGATAAGATTTGCTATCTTTAACCTACTCCACTCAGTGAAGATAAGGCTAATGGCTTAAATCTGTTCCATTGCCGATACATGGAGATAAGATTCGCTGAAATTTGATCTACTCCGCTCCTGCTCAGTGGAGATAAGATCTGCCGATATTTAGCCTGCTCCACTCCTGCTCAGTGGAGATAAGACTTGTAGTTTCAATTTTGTTATACTGTCCATTAGAGAATCTATCTGTAGATTTGATTTTCTAGGGTTTATGCTTATGTAAAATAATTAGGATGCCATGATCAACATGAATCTAATGCTCCTAAATAAATGTATTATAAATGACATTTGTATGAATGCAAAATGCCATGAGAATGATCCCTTTTTAATGTTTGGGCTGTCATTACTCGCTGTCTGTTAAGGCTATCGCTTCATTGAAGTGGGTTTTCTTGTTCAGTTGATATTTTCCGACAGAAAACTCGTAGAAACAATCTCATTTTGTTCAACTGTTTTTCCCCACTATAACTTCAAGGTCCAATCCACTGTACTTCTAGGACATAAGGCTTGCACCATCTTCAAATACTCTCATTGCAACTCAAGGGAATATAATCTGATTCTTCTTCAATCCATTCCCACCGCAATTCAAGGGTATAGGATTTGACTCTTCTTCCATCAGTTTGGTCTGTTACACCATTCCTTGGGTGTCATGACCAGATATGTATGCCTAATATTTACATGAATGCAGAACATCATTTTTCTCTCGAGAATGATCTCCTTTTAAAGCTTGGGTTGACATTGTTTGTTATTTTTCAAGATTGTATCATCAAAGCATTATTTGTCTCTGATATCTTTGACAGAAAATCTTAAGAGGTAATCTCTCAGACAATTCTAACCCTTAGGCTTGGTAAGTTCTGTTTCAGGTTCCCATATTATTTAAAACTTCTAGAGTAATAAGCAGAACTTCTTTTGTGAAAGTATTATTAGTCCTTTAATCGTTATTTCAATAAAAAATGCCTGAGAAAGATTATAACCATGGACCGGGAGGAAATTAATTAATCAAAGATAGTCGAGGCAATAAAAAGAAATTGATTAGGGCATATCTTGAAAAGAATAAGGTAATCAAAGATAGCAAATATAGGTAAGATAGAAAGCTAGGTGCCCCAGATATCGCAGCCTGAGTTTCTCTATACAAACTTCTTGATGACCATTTTGAGCTCAATATGTATTTAGTGGATCCGAAATACTTTGTCAATGCCCCAAGATGTAGCATACTTCCTTATTTTTAACTCAGGTATAGTAAGACTACATCATGCCCCACTTTCGATCAAAATTTGAGCCGCCCTTTTTGGGTTTTCAACTCAAATCCCCTTTGGTCTCAAAGTGCCATTTGCGGGTTTTCGCCTTGGCCTCTCCTTTTCTTTTCATTTCTTTTTCTTTATGTTTTTCTCTTCATTTTCTTCGTTTTTCTTTCTTTTTTTTTTTTCCAGAAGTGAAGTATTCTTCGATTGAATCCAAATTCATGGGGTCAAGCCAGTTCTTACCATCTACCTTAGTCAACATCAATGCCCCTCCAAGGATAAGGTCATTCCCAATTTGACATCCATTTTCTCTGAGATCCTTTTGTATGGGAAGGATCCTTCTCAAAACTAAGTTTCCCTGATGAAATTTTTGGACGATCTTCTTGTCATCACTTCGTATCATCTTGGTATATTTGATCGTGACGAATAATTTCTGACCTCCTTTCTTCAATCAGGTTCGCTTGATCATCAGAATTAAATTTATTCGACTTCAACTCTGACAAAACTCGTGGAGAAGAAAACTCGACTTCAACACACAAAACTGCATTCATTCCATAAATTAACGAGGAAAGCGTTGCCCCAGTAGAGGTTCTGATAGAGGCTCCCACGATCCTTTTTGCTTTTTTTTTTTGCACTGTTCATTTTTAGGTGATATGGTGTTTAATCTTGAACAGACCGGATGCTTTTGATATCGTGCTGCTATTTAAATTTAGTACATCGTCAGATGTGATCCTTTTTGGTACTCCATACTGACATAGAATCTGCTGGCTATTGACCTCGCGTCATTGGTATATGAAGCAGCGTCCGTCCACTTGGCAACTTAATCACAACCACAAAAAGATGAACCGCTACTTGTCAGAGGCTTTTGGCGCAATCGGCCTGACGACATACATGCCCCACATAGATGAAGATTATGGGTTCTACTGATTCTTTGTAACATGACGTTTACTTCTCATCCTGTTCACTGTCATTAACAGATTAGGAGATAAGCTACCGTCTCAATCATCTTTAAAGTCCTAAGGTCCCACTAAACACATATCTCGCTCAAAAGGAGATTCTAAGTTTGTAATAGTGTCACTCATATCATTAATATCCGGAGACCTGTTATAAGGGCGAAGTAAGATCTGAAAAATAAAAGAATCCAAGAATATTTACTTGTGTAGTATGATCATGAATGAAATGGCAATAAAAGAATAGTTGTTTGAAATGAGCAACAAAAATGCATTTTATTGAAATAAAGACACTGGACATAAACCTATTTCACAAAAGGATTCTTATTGCCTCTAGGCTTGAAGCAACAAGTGTGTTTTGAATATTACTCTAGATTAACCTTAAAAATTACAGGGATCTCTTCCACTATCCCATTGTTTAAAACACTCCTAAGTATACAAAGGTGAATGCCTGTTAAATTCTCTTTCCTGCATCATCGATTATCGCATTTACCCCCTTATCAGCATGGTTGGGTAACGGATTTTCTATACCAGACTGATTGTCAAACTTCACAATGCCCATTTGAACAAGCCTTTCGACTAACTTCTTAAAAGGGATATAGTTTTCTATCTAGTGCCCCGTGATTCCCACGTGGTATTCGTATTGGGCATTTCCATTATACCACTTAGGGTATAGGGGTTGCACAAGTTTTGAATAGAACGGAGATACCACGTGCGCATCAAACAGATTTTGGTATAACTCCCTATAAGTAATCGGGATGGGAGTGAACTAGAGTTTTTCTGAGTTCAGCCTCGAGTAGGATTCCTGCCTTGAGGGGCCTTAAAAGCTAGTAGTCGCGGCCCTCGGCTGGTCTACGGTGACCAATTTAGAATACCCTTTGCTCAAATTGTTCACTTCATTTTTCTTTGGGGTTGACCCTTGGATGCTTACTTCTGTATCTATCTTTCCGCATATTACTACGTTCTCTATCATCTCGCCGGATATTATTATATCTGAGAAGCTCATGGTAGTGCTTCCAAACATATGGTTAATGAGCGGGGCTTTTAGAATGTTGATGAAAAGTATTGCTATTTCCCTCTCTAAAAGAAGTGGTTGTACTTGTGTGGCTACGTTCCTCCACCTCTGTGCATACTGCCTAAGGCTTTCGCTTGACTTCTTCTCCATGTTCTGTAACGTGATCCTGTCAGGCGCTATATATGTTACATGACCATACTGCTTCATGAAGGCCTGCGCTAAGTTTTTCCATGATTTGACCTGGGTACGACTCAAGTGATTGTACCATTTTATCCAGCCCCAATTAAACTATCTTGAAAATAGTGAATCAACAACTAATCATTGTTGACATACCCCATCATTCTTCGGCAAAACATTGTAATATGGGCCTTGGGGCAACTAGTTCCATTGTATCTTTCAAACTCCAGCATCTTGAATTATAGAGGGAGTACCAGATCTGGTACCAGACTTAACTCTTTAGCATCCATTCTGCATTGGTAATCAGCGTTTTCCAATGCTTTGAACTTCTCCTCCAACCATTTACATCGATCCTCGAATTATTTTGGGAGCTCCGCCCTTACTTTTTCCTCTTCCTCTACATCGTCAAAGTCGGGGACTGTTGGTTTTGCCAAATTATCTCCGGGGTTGGAGCTCGAACCTACCAGTACCGAAGTACCATATTGATACTGGGGTTTGATATTAATAGACACTCTTAGTGGTTGAAGTCCAGAGTATAAGTAGAGTCTTCATTGTCGTTTCCAGTATCAACCATAGGGCCTTTTCCTTTGTCAGACCCTCCCTTAAACAGCTGTGTTAGCTGGCTCATCATGTTATTTTGGGATTCTAGCATGCTTTTCTGGGATTCCAGCATTTGATCCCTCATCTCTTGGTGGATCCTGGCCAACTGTTCTTGCATCTGAATTTGCAGTTGGTATTGTATCTCCTTTTGTATTTGTTCCAACTTTTCCAACCTCTGATCCATAGCTTTCGTTTTTCTTCGAATGTAATAGTGATGTTCCAGGGTAACTAAAATATGATCTCTAGTTAATAAGGTTCTTTTATCGAATTTAATGCACATGATGCGATGCCTAATGAAATGCAAATGCATGAAATGAATGAATGCAAAAAGAAAGAGAGGCGTTAATTCTAAATTCGATTCCATTAGAAGAACTTTTCTAGAAAACAAATTTCTTTACATAAAACGAACTACATATGCGACATTGCCCTCATATTCCAGGCGGAGACACCGATCCTCTTCTTTATATCTGGATGCTATGGTCAAATCTCGCGAACTTCCAATAGATGCTTCCACTAGCTCCTTTTTGCTTGATCCAGGAGGCGACCCATTGCTTCCTTATCCCCGCGATGCTCATAAGCTCCTTTAAGAAAGTTGAGACGTAATGACTCTCGAATAATCCTTGTTGGCTCGAATTTTCGGTAATAAGATCAAGTCTTATTTTCCTATGCGGACTATCAAACTTCTCTCGTTGTGTTTACTTGGACCATGTTTGGACAGTCGTATTATATTCCACTTTATCAAGAAATTTGATTTCTCATGACAAGCTCTTCTACTTAGCAATCGAATATTAATCAACACCTTCTTTTTATAATGATGCAATACAATGTAGTCATAAACAGAACAAAATACGTTAGCACAGGAGAAATAAACAACATAGGATACCTATCCGGGTGACCACTGGGGTTTGGCGTGGCTCTACCTAGGGTAGCTCCCAAGTCTCTCTATATGCGGCTCGGTTCTAAAGTTGAGGTACCCGAACCAGCAGATTCCTCGATCCTCACCCATTATAGGCTCATATGGATCGTGTTCAGTTCAGGGGAATACATTTCCTTATGGCTACACGAAGATGAAAATCTCATGAAGACATAGGTACAGATGTATCCCGAAAGCGATCCACTATCCTGCACGGAGGTGAAAACCTCACGAATGAGTAGCTTCTCGCTCCCACTTAAGAGGGTGTGACCAAACGGTCATGCAATGCAATGAGAGGACATAAAAACTCGAAAAAAACATGAACAAAATAATGAAAACCATAACACCCAACAGATGAAATGCAATGAGAGGATCGTATGTTAAAACCAAGTTTTCAATTTTCAAAAAAAGAGACATGAAATAATCAATTTACGGCTTGACTCTCTTATGGTCCCCAGTGGAGTCGCCAGGCTGTTGAAACCATTTTTAATTTTGAAAAAATAGGGATCGACTTTAAAACGAGAATGAAGTCGCCACCAATCTTTTTTTCGAGGTGTGATTGGGCCACCTTAAAATTGATCATTTTAATAAAACGTTTTGATTTACTAAAACAATGATTTTGGTCTACAAAATTTGAGAAAACAAGTTCGGGAGTCGGTTACGTACGAGGAAGGATTAGCACCCTCGTAACGCCCAAAATTGGTACCTGTTGATTAAATAATGTCTTAGAGTCGAAAATTTGAAAAGATTTTAAATACAATCCTTTTATTTTAAAAAAATTGAATTGAAAATTAAGACCCTCCAATCTCGAAGAAATAAAATGTCACAACCAATGAGTTAGGATGTAGCACTTCAAATCTTCAAAACTAAAATTGCCTTTTGATCTTTAAAACCCATGCATAGAAATTTGAAAAGGGTATTTAGTTATTTGGGCCTTATGGAAAAATTGGAACCCAGTAAGTTAGGGCACAATTTCGTAAAATTCTCAAATACAGAATATTGCATTTATTTAAAAAATCCTTATCTCGAGATACGAAATGTCATATCCAGTGAGTTAGGAGGTCACATCTCGAGTTCCCGAGGATAAGCTTTTATTTGAAATTCATATGTGTTGATTTTAAAAGGGTACTCGGTTACTTAGATTCGACAAGAGAAATCGGAACCCAGTAAGTTAGGGCACAATTTTCTCAAAGCTCCCAAATATTGAGTATTACCTTATTTTGAAGAATAATTTTCGAGTTTGTGTAAAAATGTAACGTTTCAAAATATATGCGTAATTGAAATACAATAGACATGGAGACGTATATAACAACAATAAGAACAAAATAATCACAGATAAATAAGGAAGAAATTAACAAGGGCATTAAGTGAATAAATGAAAATTAATTTAAAAAAAAGGGAAAGTTTGAAAAATAAGGAATAAAATTTGGGAAAAAAATAATAAGATATAAAAAAAGGTTGAAAATACGTAAGACAATAAGAGAAACATATTAAATAGAATAAAATAGAGAAAAAAATAATAAAAGGGTAACCATAATGTGAAATTAATGATATAAAAATAATATACTGAAAATAAGCATAAAAAAACATAACTATAGAAATAATGATAATATCAATACGTTAGTAACGATAACAATATGAAAATAATAATATGAACAACAATATGCTAAAAATAACGTTAGTAATAATAGAAGATAATAGTAATAAAAATAATAGTAATAATAATAAGTAAACGAAAAAGGGGAAAACATGAATAACAATAATTATAATATCCAAATTGCTACTAATAATAATAATAGTAATAATATAATAATAATATAAGATATAATAACCATAATAACAATATTCAAATTAATTAATTTAATAATAAAATAGCAAAAATAAACGAATAGGGCCCAAATTGAATTAAAAACAGGAGTTTTGGGGCGAAATAAAAAAATAAACAAAAGAGGGAAGGTCCAAACTGCATGTGCGAATAACAGAGAGGGACCAAAAAGGGAAATTATCCCTTCCCTCCAAAACGCGCCGCTGCCGGCGCTGCCATGCATGGCGGCTGAAACTAAAAAAAAGGAACTCCTTTTTTTGACGATTTCAAAATAGGTACGTTTCTACCCTTTTTCTGTATGTCCGCGTTTATTCTTAAGAACAAATGTAAAAAATGAATAAAAAGAACGAAAAATGAGAAAAACCCCTTGGATTTTTTGAATCTGTCTCAAAGTTCTTTGTTTTTTGTGTACTTGATTTCTCGTGTATTTGTAACTATCCGAAAAAAAAGAAAAGAAAAAGCCCCCATTACAATGGTTTTCCATGGCTTTTATAGCCAAATTTTACAACTTATAGGCAAGTGGGGTGATGGAGTTAGTGGATGGTTTAGTAGGGTGATGGAGTTAGTGGTTGGTTTAATGGAGTGATGGAGTTAGTGGTTGGTTTAGGTCTAGTTGGGTTAGGGTTACTTGGGCTTGGTTAATTGGGTTTGATTTGGGGTTTAATTTTGAGTCTGTGTTTTAATGGGCGCGGCCAAAATTTAGGGCCTACAACATGGACAAAAAAAAAAAGAAAAAAAAAAGAGGTTCAATTACCAATATGGGTAAAGTTGACAAGTCAATGGACAAAATGTTACTTTATCCCATTTATTTAAGAATATTTGATGCACCACTGATTTATAAACCTCATGCATCATCAGTGAGTGGCAATATGAGACATCATCATTTAATAAATTTTTTTAGGGACTTATAAATAAATACTAATACTTTTATTTAAAATAATAAATATTAATTAATTATTTTATGTATAAAATAACTAGTTTTTTTTTTTACTTGTAAGGTACACAAGTTTATTGGTATTTATAAAATTATAGTGTATTTAATTGTATATATTTTAAACTTTTATATTTAATTGTGTAATATTTTAATAGTGTGCTAATTAAACTATGTCGTGAATTTGATTGTTTGTACCAATTACATGCGATATATTTTTAGGTGTATAACGTTTTTACATCCAAATTGGATTTTTTTTATTGTATCTATAAATGCAGAGTGTGCCTCGTATATCTGGACATTTTGCAGGCACTTGGCACAACTAGAATTGAAGCAGAGGCGACGTCCTGACGAGGAAGCATGAGACATCACTATAACGCAACAATGATGTCCTGTTGAGGAAGCATAGGACGTCACGATGATGTGACGTATTTTTCAAGTAACATAGTCACATTTTTACAGCCAAGCAAGACTTTTTCTTCAGCTTGAACTCTGATTACTCTTGAGAAGTTTTAGTCAAATTAATCATATATTTTTAGCCTATAAATAGAGCCATTATAATTCTAATAGAGGGGAACATAACACAACATTAGAGAGAAAATCAAAAGAGAGTTTTAGAGAGATATAAGGGAATTTTATATTTTTAGCCAGAGAAAGCCTTGTCTTCAGAGTTAGGATTTGTTTTAAATATCTCCATATTGTACTCTTCGATTGTTTGCTCATTAGTGAAGTATCTTTTGCCAGTGGTTTTTTATCCTCTTGATTGGAGGAGTTTTTCTATGTAAATTTTTGCACCAAATTTTCTCTATTCTTCTTTTCTCATTGTTTATACGGGTCGATTCCCAACAAACTGGGATTAGAGCTTAGTAAGGATTCTGTAATCAACCTATCTAGAGATGACGAAAATGAGACTTGATATCGAGAAGTTCGATAGGATCACAAATTTCATTTTATGGAAAGTACAGATGACTGCAATACTGGTTAAGAATGGCCTAAAAAAGGTCATTACAAGGTAAAAACTCACAGATACAAATCAGTCAAAATGGGATGAGCTTGATAAGAAGGCTTTGTCTGCATTCAATTGTGCATCATGAATAATGTGTTGCAGAAGCTACTTATGGAGAAAACAACATACGCCTTATTGAAGAAGTTAGAAGCCCTTTATATGAAAAATTCTCTAACAAATCGATTGGAGTTGAAAGAACACCTATACACGTTTTGTATGTCCGAAAGTGTGTCCATTAGGGCTCACATCAATGAATTTGTTACTATCTTGAATGATCTGAAGACTGTCAAGGCTAATATAGATGATGAAGATCAGACTATACTATTATTGTGCTATGTACCCCCTTCATATAAGACTTTCAGGGAGACCCTAATTTATGGCAGAAATAAACTCTTGTTTGAGGATGTGAAGGAAAACTTGTTTATTAAAGACAAAAATGACAATGAATTAGGTTTGATTAGAAAGTCAAATAGGCAAGTCTCGATTTTGGTTGCAAGAACAAACCAAAGTTGAGGAATCGAGACAAGACATATGACTACTATAAGAACTTACGTCACATTAAGGCAAAATGTTATAAGCTGTAAAATAAGAACAAAAGGGTTACTGATAGTAACGAGAAAGAAAAACAGAAGGGCGAGGTAGTCGATGCTAATGTGGCCAAGGATATGGGTGATGGTTGGTTGTTGGTGTCTACAACTGAAAGGGCTAAGCTTACGTCTAAGTGGATCTTAGATTTAGAGTGTTCTTACCATATGTGTCCCAACAAGGACTAGTTTTCCACATATACTCTAGTTGAAGGTAGAGTTGTGCTAATAGGGAATAATTCACCTTGTAAGATAATTGGTATTGGTACCATTCAGAATAGGATGCACGACGGGATCATCATAACACTGTCCAATGCTAGGCATGTGCTTGATTTAAAGAAAAACTTCATCTCCCTAGGTATGTTAGACTCAGATGATTGTAAAATCACCATTGAGTCAAACGACATTAAAATATCTCGTGGAGCTCTCGTTTTATAAAAAGCTAGAAAATCGACAGTCTATGTAACACCCCTATCCCGTAACCGTCGTCGGAATAGGTAAGGGGCATTACCGGACTTGTAACATATATCGGAACAGTAAAATTTCAAACTTTTTAATCGAGAACCATCACGTATCATCTGTCATTAGAGCATGCTTCAATTGATCATAAAATGATGTATATAATTATTGGAAATCTAATTGGAAACATGCTAAAAGATAGGAGAACATTTGCAAAATTTCAAAGTTAGGGACACACGGCCGTGCCCCTTGCCTGTGTTCTTTACACACGGCCGTGTCCCTCCAGACACGCCCAAACCTTTCAGCCCGTGGTCGAATCTGACTTATCCCACACGGCTGACGCCTATAGGGTTAGGCCGTGTGTCACCCACGGCCTAGGTACGCCCTTGCCCTTACCCCGTGGTTGAAACTGTCAAATATCACATGGTTACCTGACACGCCCGTGTACAAAACAGAGCAGACCGTGTGACTATACTACCAAATTTCACACGGCTACAAATTACCAGACACGTCCGTGTGTCTAGGCCGTGTACCAAAACTGACCAAAACATTAAGGTGCAGGGGACACATGGTTGAAGCGCACGCCCGTGTTCCCTGGCCGTGTGGCACAAATATAGGCTTGGTTTAAGCCAATTTGCCACCCAATATGGGTCATTTCTACTAGCCATTAACTAACAACATTTCATGCCATTCTACCAACCTAAAACATACCAATTCAAGCACAAAATGGACCCAAAATCATCTCAATTCATTCACAAATCAAGCACACCAACTCAAAGGCCTAAATGACCATTTCCATGCACTTATCCACACATATATACATATCAATTATGCAAGCTTATAATCTCATCAAAATCACATATCTTTCCATAAGCACATATAACTAAAGGACAACTCAAGTACTTGATTATATTCATATATGACCCAAGCCACATCTCATAGCTTGATCATTTACCAAAATATATCATGTTCACTAAAGTACTAGCCTATACATGCCATGACCAAATGTTTGCAAAATACTCAAAAGTACCGAAGCTTTATCGATAGTGTGATAGCGATCCCTGACTCGTCCAATATCTGAGCTAGCTTTCGAATCTAGAAGACAGTGAAAGAAATAAACGGAATAAGCTTCTAAAGCTTAGTAAGTCCATATAACATGAAATGAAACTTACCATTTCAATGAGATATCCATAAGTAAGGCCATTACAAACATATGATCTTATAGCCTATTGCACAAACTCACACTCATTAGTTCATGTAGTTTCATAACATATCATATATAAAAGCTTATCAAATACTTCATTTCAAGTAACATATACAAATCTTGTAAATCATATGGCATAATATGCCTTCATTTTGCACTTTCTCATATAACATGTTGATCATGTAACTAGTATCATTCCATTCATACAAATAATATGACATGTATTTCATATACTTCATTATCTCATGTATAGCACATAACTCTTATAACATGTACCTTATACCATTCATGTATTCACATAACATCTCTCTCATATATTCAAATATCAATTAACCTTTCCTGTAACATGTATCGGTATTGCCCGTTGAACCTATAAGAACATCGAAAGATACTCGAGTGATACACACACAGTGTATATACATATAACCTGTAATCCGTCAATGTGTCATATATGCTCTTTCGAGCCTGTACGATAAGCCCGGAGGCTGAACATATAATCCCGAAGGATAATCGGTAAGCCCGTAGGCTGAACATGTAATCCCGAAGGATAATCGGTAAGCCCGTAGGCTAAACATATAATCCCGAAGGATAAACTTGTAGCTCATGAGCACGTGGTGAGTCCAAAACAAATGCAGGAGCTCGAACCACCCTGTAGCCCTAGTGACATGTCACTTGTATCCTATCGACTTCTACGGTTCTAATGGGGCTCGGTATTCAATTTATCACTTGTAACAATTTAACATTTCTATTTCAATCTCATATATACTCGTTACATTAGGCTATTTAATCATCTAGCAGTTCATATTTTCAAATAACAATACGTATGAACACACATATATATATACATTAAATTCGTTATACGAACTTACCTAGTAATCCCGTATCTACTCGTCTATTTTCCGTTTTCCCCGATCAAGTTCCGGGATTCGATCGTCTTTATCTATATTAATACAAAATTCAGTTATTTACTAACTCACATATTCAATTCAATCCAAAAACATATAATTTGACATATTTGCAATTTAGCCCCTATATTTACAATACTTTGCAATTTAGTCCTCTCATCACAAAAATGACAAATTACATAATCAATCCCCCAATTCACTATAGCCGAATATTCAAGGGACTTATACAAGCATATATCTTTCAATTAATCACAATTTAACCTTAAAAAAATTCTACCTTTTTTACAATCAAATCCTCAAAACCCATTTTCTTCAAAAATTACTTTAAAATTCTTGTACATTTCCACATAATATTTCATAATTCATCAAAATCTTCTAAAATATCATAGATTCATCAATGGCATTTTTTAAAAACATAATCAAAATCAGAAATTGAGGTACGGGTCGGTTAATATACGAAGCAACGATCTCAAAAACGTAAAAATTATCAAAAACGGAACAAAAACGAACCTCAATTTGAAGCTTGAAGTAGCCGAATATTTGAAAGCATAAAAACCTTTATTTTGTTTATGAGAATCGGTGAAGAAGAACATAAAATGAATAAAAATTTCATGTTTTATTAAACATATAACATATATTAATTAAAAACCAAAACTAACCTTTATAACATTATTTATAAAACCATAATAATAAGGGCATAAGTGTCCACTAGCTTAAAAAATGGTGAAATAACCACTTAAGGCCTTCTATTTAAAAAGCCATTGCCAAACAAGCCATTTATGAAATAGAACTCTAATTTATCGCTTTATGCGATTTAATCCTTTTTCTCAAATTAACTAGTCAAACGATAAAATTTCTAAACGAAACTTTCACACGGTGATTCTATCATGCTGTAAAACATATTAAAGCAATAAAAATAATAATTTGACTCGGTTAAGTGGTCCCGAAACCACCCGTTCCGACTAGGGTCTAAAGTGGGCTGTTACAGTCTATATATTCTGCAGGGTTCGATAGTAACTGGTCCAACAATAACTTCCTTGTAACACCCAAAACCCGACCTAGAAGTTAGGCCCGAATCTAGCAATGTCACATTGAAGAGTTGCTTTTAAAAATGGTTTAGTTAAAAACTTAGTTCAAACGAAATATGCTTGAAAAGAATTTACTTAGTTAAAAATCGAAGAATTTAATTAAACAAATAATTACAAAAAAAAGAAACCATGTTTATTAAATATAATAGTATCTAAATAAGTCCCAAGTAAATAGTGAAATCGGAGTTACATAGCCTTATTACATCATAGTGAAGAAAAAAATAATTATCATAAAACACTTAATAAATCTATACTTAAAATCCCTAAGTAACTTATAGTGTGGCTATCTCCGAGTCCTCTCCCGCGTCAAGTCATTTGCCGTGGATCACCTGAAATATTAATAATAAGGGCGTGAGTTTCGAAACTCAGTGTGTACGACCTTGTCAATCAAATCAATTCAATATACACATATCACATTCGGCCTAAGCCCTAATAATTTCGGTGGTCTGGGCCTTAGCCCGCAATGACCTCATATCATATCAGAATTTCATGAATGCACATGTTCCCATCCCAAATCCAACCGCTACACACCACCCGTACTAACCCAACACACTTGTGGGGATGTCTACATCAACCCACCCATCCTCTACACTCTAAAGGTAGCACCGGCTGTGGCACTACTCACATTGCAGCAAGGCTGCTATATAGGAGCGGTGTAGCAAAGCTACTCGGTGGCTTAAAAGCCTACGGTGGATCCACGGTCGTCAAGCGACTATGCGATCCTCAAAACACTTCCTCCGTATCATCAAACCCACCTAAGTGCAACATACAATTCATGAATGCAACATATACATTTTCACACATTTTCACATATTAAGCACTTAGGGGTATTTTGGTCATTTCACTACCCAGAGGTATTTTCGTAAACCTACCCTACATGGGTATTTTGGTATTCCCACCCTACGAGGGTGTTTTAGTAGCTCTACCTTACAGGGCATTTTCGTAATTCTACCTTAGAAGGGTATTTTCGTAATTTTATCCTAGAAGGGTATTTTCGTAATTTCCTAATGATACAGATTTTAATTATGGATTTTGGCCTATCAACAAGTCCTCGTGGCTAAGATGAACGGACACTATGCACTAGGTAGGATTCAAGAGAAGAGGAAGTGGGTCACTCGGGCCGCTTAAGTACCAGGCTATTCCTAGATCCAATCCTAGACATGCACACATCCATTGCCACACCTTAGCCTATCGACTTGTCCACAGACATGTTTATTACTTAGTTAAGTTTTATGAAACTTTGAGAGTCCATTTAACTAGGCCTAAATTTCATTAAACCCTAGCATGCATTCCTACAACCCCACAAAGTCCAAACATGCTTATAAAGCCTATTAAACCCAATCAAGCTCATAAAGCCCATTAAGCTCAAACATACTTATGTAACCTATTAGGCCCATTCATAATTCAATCATACAATCATACATGTCAATTCAACACAATATCTCATATCAGAATTTTGCCAATTTGGGCCCACAAATTCGGTAAGCCTATTCGGGATTTCGGGATTTTCGGCTTTTGCCGTTTTAACGTGTGTGTAGTGTATGTACACACCTGGTTGACGACTCGCACCTACACTATCCTCAGCCTTGACCTACAATCAAAACCACTTCCAAATCAACTCCAAACCTTACTAAAACTTTATCAAATCCCGAAGCCTTACCGTAACCTTACCGTGAACCTTTGGCTTTTCTAGCCTTTCCTTAGCGAATCGTCTCGAATATTCCTAGATCTGCATCAACACACATAATCTATCAACATTACGTGACTCGTCTTCCACACGAGTCACCCTTATAGGCTATACATATATTCGGCCACCCCCTAAGAAACTGAAATTGAGAATGAGACACTTATCGAAACTCGCCTTCAAACTAACGGCCTAGATATCTATTGTTTAAGCAATCGACTTTTCAACACTAACTTAAGGATGGTAATCAAAGACGAATAGTGATGAAGGAAAAGAAATTGGTAAGGGAGATATGAGTATTCAGCTTTCAAGAAATCAATAATGATATTCGGCTTTTTGAGAAACAAAGAAACTTAATGGAATTTGGTAAAGGAATAAAAAGGGAGAAGAGAGGTTGGCAATAGAATAAATTCGGCAAAATAAACCAAAACCTTCATACACATTCGGTATTCCTTTAAATAGGCACAAGCCGATTCAAGCCTCCCTTGCAGTCCCATTCTGTACCAACTCCCTCTCTCTCTCTCAATCTCATATTTTCTCTCCATTATCTCCACCTTAAAAATCTCTCCTGAACACTCCCCTTAAAGTCCATCTTCACGCCACTTCCAACCTTCTAGAAGGCCAAAATTAAACTCCTAAAAATACTAAGCTAGGATCCAAAACTCAAGGCCCAATATTTCTAAGCCCAAAATTTGGGGTGTTACATTCCTCGTCTATTACGGAGTTGGAGTGAACTCAATTGTGGCGTATGTGACTTGGTCATATGAGCGAGAAAGGTTTGACCATTTTGAAAATGAGTCTTCCACTTTCCAGGTCCAATCAACATTTGGACATGGTTAGTGTCCTGCAAAGGTCAAGTTAAGACTGTAATGGGGCCTGGCAAAGAAGGCATGTTAAATACGAGTTAAGGTGGAGATTTGTGGAGTGTGCCTTGTATTTCAGGAGATTTTACAGGAACTTGACAGTATCAGAACTGAAGCAAAGGTGACATCCCAACAAGAAAGCATGGGACGTCACTATGACACAACGGCGACGTCCTGACGAGGAAGCATAGGACGTCACTATGATGTGATGTATTTTTCAAGCAATGCAGTTGTGCTTTTACAACCAAGCAGGACTCTTTCTTTCATTCAAACGCTGATTACTCGAAAGAAGTTTTAGTTAGATTAATCCTCTATTTTTAGCCTATAAATAGAGCCATTATAATTCTAATGGAGGGGAACATAAGACAATATTAGAGAGAAAATCAAGAGAGAGTTTTAAAGAGCTTTAAGGGAATTTTGTGTTTTTAGCCAGAGAGAGCTTTGTCTTCAGAGTTAGGGTTTGTTGTATTTCTCCATCTTGTACTCTTTGATTGTTTGCTCATTACTGAAGTCTCCTTTGCCCGTGGTTTTTTATCTTATTGATTGGAGGACTTTTTCCACGTAAATTTGTGTGCTTAATTTTTTTATTCCTTCTTTCTCATTGTTTATACGGGTCAATCTTGAACAATAAATCTATTAAAAGATATTATTTCAAGTATTTTAAAAGACATGATGCAAAATATTAAAGACATTGTACAAAAATATTAAATGACAATATTAAAATATTTGTCTTTTTAAATAATTAAATTTTTAGATATTTTAAATTATATTAAGGAATTCTGAAAGTAATTTAGGTTCAGATTTAAAATTTCAGATTAATAGTATTTATCGGGTTAATAAACATTTGTATTCTCAATTAGCTAAATTCATCATTTGATTTTTGAAGTATACATATTTTCTTACTTGGTATCTAATTTTTTTTTGTTCAATTTGATACTTATTGTATTGCTTTGAATATATGTAAATAGGTTGAGTGTGTTAATAAATTTTTTAATTGTATTGTTAATAATATAAATACTTAAGTTTGAAAAAACCATATAGATTAAAGCACTCATATTTTTACAATGAAATCCCCAAATTTAAATTAATTTGAAAATTGGTTACACTAATTAAATAATTGTAATAAGAAGATTATTGTGAATTTTTTTATGAAAACTAGTTGACGTGATATTTTTGTAGTACATTATTAAGCATATAAAGTTAAGTAAAAATTAAAACAACTGTATATATAGATGTTTAATTAATAAGTCCAGGTGTTATAATGAATAGTAAAACGATATTTATTCTTCCTCTTCAACATCTGCAACACTCGGGCTATGATATAAAAACAAAAAATAAGTATAAAAATTGTCAGATTTGACAATATAATATAATGAGTTTATAAATTAAATTTTAAATATGATTATCAATTTATTATATTACTAAATATTGTCAATGCATCAATAAAAATAGAATTGTATATTAAGATTTTAATATTACTAAAAATTCTAATGTAAATCTTTTTTTAAAAAAAAAATATTAATGTGATTTTATTGAAAAAGTTATGAAATAAATAGGAATATTTCCCTAATTTTAAGATACAATTAAAAGTTTAATCGTTAAATGTGAAGTAATCTATCTCTAAAGTCTTGTCTCTTGCGGTTTGCGGCTAAGGTTGTGAGTGGAAATTCGTGTTATCGGCATGTACAGTGTAATGGCCAATTTTGGCCCGGGGCATACTTAGCCCTAATTAAACCCAATACACCAACCCAAACCCAATACACCAACCCAAACCCAAATATTACAATGCAATCCCACCTAAAACTAAGCCCAAATAAGCCTCAAGCCTGGAGCCCAACAAGACCAAACCTAGCAGTAGAACCCTAGCCGCCTCTGACTACCCACTGGTGCTGCCGAGGCACTTGCCTTTGACAGTCACTGTGCCACCGCCTCAAACTGTCTCGTCCACCGCCCAAATATATACTATCTCAAATGTTATTATTTATCTACTTTATACTATCTCAAATATATATCCTTTTACGCACATATTTTTATATTACACATATACATATATTTTTCATAGTAACTTACGTATATATTTTTGTCCTCACGTATATATATATTACATATAGATTAAATACCGTAACTTACGTATATATTTTTGTCCTCACGTATATATATATTACATATAGATTAAATACCGTATTTTTGTTATATATTTTCAATATTACATTATTTCATATTCCGTATGTATATATAATATCTTATAATGCTAAATATTATCATCACCAATATATTATAACGTATAGATTAGAAATATATATATATATATATACATATTGGAAATATTAATATTAAAATATAACTAATAATAGTATTAAATATATATACATGTATGAATATGTGAAAATATAACTAAAACTAATGTCAATGGTATAAATATAATAAAATAATAATAATTATTATTATGCTTGTAAATATCGAAGATAGGTAACAATAATAATAGTTGATGTAATAAGATTGTAACATTTAAAATAGTATTAATATAGTTCTTTTCAAAAAAAATGGTTTCGACATACAGGTTTGTATTACTTCGTCAAGTTTAGGGTTTAGGGTTTAAGGTTTAGGGTTTAGGGTTTAGGGTTAGGGTTTAGGGTTGGCTTGTATCTTATTGAATTCTACCATATCATTTATTTGAAGAAGATGATTTCTGGGCGGCCTGGTCATTTAATAACTATATTCTACTTTTTCAACTTCAAAAGGGTGAGGATCGTGAGGAGTTAATTTTGGTTTTCCCGATTTTCGAGTGCGAGTGCACGATTTACCCCCTGGATTTGCTTCTAAAGGTTTGGCTAAAAGTTAGGGAATACTATGGGGATGTTTTGGGATTATGATGCATAGGGGCAACAGAATTAATTGAATAACTTTATACATATTTGGGTTTGTTTGTGTATTGCTGAAACCTTGATACTTAAGAAGAGGATTCAAGGAAAAGGGCAAGACTTTTTCGAGGTCACTTTTAGTTACAGAAGGATCTTGTTAATTTGATTTTATTGAAAAAGTTATGAAAGAAATAGAAAATGTTTCCTTAATTTTAAAGATGCAATTAAAAGTTTAACCAATCATAATTTAAAAAAAAAAAAAGAAGAAGAAGAAGTTGAATTTACACCTTTATCAAAAAACGTTCAATCAACCTTAACTAAAAGAAAACAAAAATGATAACTTGCATTAAAGAAAAAATAATATAGATTTAAAAAATTCATTAAATTTGTAGAATCAAAGGATTGAAAATGTAATTTGAAAGAACCGCAAACCATCATTGAAAAATTGAGAACATGGAGAGACTTAAAAATGGAATTAATCCAAAACGTGGTTCTATAAGTAGAATATCAAGTTTCCCTTTTTTTTTTTTAAATTTATTTCTAATATGAAACGTTTAAGAAAAAAAAAAAAACCTTTTTTCCCTTATTTTTTCTTCAGATTATTGTTACCGATTTTTATTCCGGCGTCTTTCATTTACCTTGTTTACAAAGTCCGACATCATGGCAATGAAAAACACTGGGTTCTAATTTTTTTCATTTTCTTGTAAATTTTTAACCGTTCTTTTATTTTGTTTTTTTTCTGGTTGTGATTGCATTGCTGACAAAGTTTCAGCTCACCATGAATTGTGTTTTTTTCATCTTCAATTTCATGATTCGATTTTTCATTTTTTTTAATCACAATATACTTTTATGTTTTTTCTATTTTTAAGTTTTTTTTTTTTTTTTTGTATGTCTTTTCTTTTCCGATTTGGATTTCGTGATGTCAGAAGTGTGAAGATGAAATCTTATTGACTTTTATTTTAAAATTTTCAATTTTCAAGTTTTTTTTTCTCTTGTTTTGAAAATCAATGTTCTTAATAATTTTTTTTTCAATTGTTTTCATCTAGATATGATATTGTTGCGCTGCTGAAGAATAAACTTGTTTAGTTTCCGGTGAAGACAAATTATTTTGTAATCGGTAGAGAAAAGGTAAACTTGAAGTCGTACAACACTTATTTAGTTGACATATAAAAAGAATCCAGATTTACATTGTTAAGGTAGATCTAAATTTTTAAACTAATTTTTCGTCAAATATATTTTAAAATAAATATATAATCTAATCTAATATCACAAATTGGAAAATAGCAAGAGTTTTTATTTATATTATTCATCAAAGAAAAAATATTAAAAATAATTTTAACAATCACAAGTATCTCGACCGGTGTCTGGGTGGTGTAATTGGGCATCATGCTAGTCTGACACACCATAGGTCCCCGGTTAGAACATGAGTTTAGACACATTTTTTTTTCTTATAATTGACCGGTTCAAACCTGGTTAAGACTTTTTTGGGTGATTTTTTCCTCTTGGTCCTTGAACATTTTCATCATTCTAATTAATTCCAAAATTTGGTAGCTTTGTCTAATTTGGTCTTTGAACTTATCTTCCATTAAGGTAAGATGATGTGGCATTATAAGATTGTGCTGCATCATAACTTGGAAAACTTTTAGATGATGACATGGCACAATTCCAGAGTGTCATGTCATCTTATTATTAAACAATCCAATTTCAAGGACCAAATTGGAAAAAAAACACCAAACTCAAAGAATAAATATTGCTTTATCCAATTTTCAACTTAAAATTTAGGTCAAATTCTCCAATTAGTCCCTATATTATGCATATGTTGTGGACTAATTTGTCACTTTTAATCTTCGTACTTTTCTAAAGTTAAAATTTTCAGTATTGACCAAACGATAGTTGTTATGTTTTCTACGTAACATCTTGAAAATAACAAAATTTAATGAATTTAACAATTACAATTCAATTCAAATAAAATTTCAAAATTAAAAAAGTACAATGACTAAAAGTAACCAAATTAAATACGATAACTAAATAAATAACTTACACATAATGCAAAAACTAAAAACAAAATTTATCCATTATTGTTTAACATACAATATGCCATAAGTTTCTATACTTTTCACAAATTTAGAATTTAATACTTATACTTTTGTTTATTAGAATTTAGTCCTACTTTTCATTTTTAAAAAAAATAAAAATTCAAGTCCAGCTGTTAACATTTTTAAAATTATTTTTTAAAATTCATGTTCATTATAATGTCATTTTTAGTTACATGACTACTAAATGAGTATTTTTTATTTCAAAATATCAAATCAATAAATTTAACAAAAAAATTAATTATATTAACAATTGAACCTAAATTTTAGATTCTAAAAAAGTGAAGAGACTAAATTCTTAAAAATATAAAGACTAAATTTCAAGTTTTTAAAAAAATACAAGAACTTATAACATATTTTAACATCCTTAATATTATCCATCTTTATACATTATTAAAATAAGCTATACTAACTCAAATCGAATTAGGATTTTTTTTTTAAAAAAAATTCCCAATGACTTCAAATGGGATTAGGATTTTTTTTTTTTGCTAAACTAAAAACAAATGATTACATAGAGTGAATCATAAGGGAGTTGTCAACAAAATTATCATCCTGCCAGATTTCTTTAATTTTCAAGGGGGTTCTGCGAAAATGTGCAACGAATCAACGCTTGACAGTGCCATTTTTACCAAGACACCAGCTATTCGATTTGTCTCTCTAGGACTATAAGTCAAGTACCAACTCTCTTCAAAGGCCAGAATTTGTTGTATCCTCCTTATTAGTGCATTTTTTGAACCACCAGGCATTCTTTCATTGATAGAAATCATATTCTCAAGATTGTCCGATCGAATAATGACCACATTGTATCCTTGTTTCTGAAGGATAAGTCGTCCATCCAGTAGGCCCCATAATTTAGCAGTCTTTGCTGAGCCTTTCCCTAAAGAACGATTATAGCCTAAGATCCACTCCCATTTGTTATTACGAATCACATCACCTGCAACAGTGCAACCAGACACAGAGTTAATCGCACCATCAGTTTTAAGGAATACATATATACCTGAGTTATGACGAACTGAGAACTGCTTCAACTGCAAATCCATCACTTCATTAGGATTTTTACAACATTATACAAAGCATCTTAAAGTTAAAAAATAAAAATAAAAGTTACACTAAAATACTCTCTAGTTACTCTACCATCTGTCCTTTTTTACTTTTCCTGCCATAGTAAAAAGCTTGAAATTTTTATTACTATTCTTTGATGGCAACTAAGGGTGAGTTTGGATGGGCGGTGCGTTTACCTACGGTTAATGTAAAAACAACGGTGGCAGTGAGATTAGATATTGTAGCGTGAGATAAAAAGTAGACTAAATACACCGCACCATACCCAATCGCCCATCCAAACCCACCCTAACAAAGTTTCGATGGGTGGATATTAAAGATAACGAGGCCAAGGATTTGACTTACTTATTACCACCGAAGGAAGTAATCGGCCCCGACAAGAACGGGATCAAGAAGGTGATTGAGTATAAGCTCAACGAAGAAGGGAAACAAGTTAGAGTCACGACGACGATCCAAGTCCAAAAAATCACTGTCGATTCTCCACGCAAGGAACGGATATTCGATTGAAGGTCTTGGGCTAAATTTGGAAGTCTATGGGTGATGAAGATGATGATAGCCGACTCACTATGGTTTCTACTGAAGAAATCTCCCTGGAACGACGCGGTTCATTTCTTCTTCTCTCGGTTTATTTTGATATGAATTTGATTGTTTTAGGTTTAATTATGAACCGGTCCCTAATAGAGTTTTGAAAATGTCACTCTTAGGGGAGTAATTTCCGGTTTTAATTGAAAAAATCCAAAAAGGTCAACCCATTCGGTTTTTTCAGTTTTGATTTAATCGGATAAGACAGATTGAACGATTTTGATATCATTTTAATTGGTTAATTTTACCCATTATGATTTTTAAGTTACGTAACCAAACTGAAAAAAAATTATTTAAAATATATTTATATTTTATAATACATAATAAATATATAGCAATATAAACCTAACCCAATCTCAATATATTTATATTTGAAATAATTTAAAGTCCCCCAAATTCCAGATCTGAAATTTTTGTTTTTAATTGACAAGATTAATCAAGAAATTGAAGAGAAAAGAGATCTTACCCAAGCTAGTTAAGAGAAATGACAATGACACTTTCTTGGCAATGTTCGGGATCGATCTTGGGGTTCAAGATTTTAGATTTGGGGATGATTTAGATGAGGATAAATGGTAGAAATGTAGTAAAGGATATGGTGCACAATCTTGATGCAAAAAGAAGAAGTGATAAACCGTAAAAGAAATATAGTTTAAACTCATACTTAGCATATTTTTAGATGATTTACTTTATAATTTAATGAATTTGATGCTTCAAATCCTTTAATTTCATGTTTTATACTTAGGTGAGCACAGGAAAGTGAAAAGAGCGAGAAACGGGCCAAAAATGGACTAAATGGGCTAAAATCAGAATTCAACACGGCCTGAACACTTCCACACGGTACACAACACACCCATGTTGACCCAGAACCAAGTAAGTATCTTGCACAACCTGAGCACCTTCATACAGGATGATCACACACCCGTGTCCCTATTGATCCCTGTTTCAATTTTACTTGGAAAAGGTTAATTTTTAGGTATTTTGGGCATTCTAAAGTCTATTTAAAACACCCGAGGAGAGGATTAAAAGGGAAACACAGAGTAGAAAGCAAGGAATTACTCGAAGAACGCCGATTGATTCATCTCAGGAGCAGGATCTCCATCAAAACTGAAGATCTCCCTTCAATTTCCTTTAGGAGTTTTTGGGTTTTCTTTATGTTCTATTGTTTTCCTAATTTTGAGATGTTTTCTTTTACAACTATGAACTAAATCCCCTAAATACCTGAGGGGGATGAAACCTAAGACGGATCTTGTTATTATTTTCTGAATTATATGATAAATACTTGGTTTGTTCTTAATTGTGTTATTATTCTTGTGTTAATATTTCAGGATATTAATTCAAGTCGAATGTGCTTATTCAGTGGAGCAAAAGTCCCTGCCTAAGAGTAGATCCAACATAATTAAGTAGAGTTGTTTGCAATCCTAGAGATAGGACGACGAAAATCTACCAGATTAGAGTCAAATCTAATAGGGAAATCCATAGATCGAGTTAATGCAACGCTAGGGGTTTTAATCAAAAAAAATTTCAATTAATCAACCTAGGGTTAGTTGTTCTTAGTCTTGAAAGAGATATTAACATAAATTAGAGATTTCTACTGATCAAGTCAAGTGAATAAATCATCTAGTTCAGTTTCGTATAATAAGTGAAGTCTAGGTGAATTCTTCCTTGGGTATTGTCTTAATCAATCAATTTTCCAAAAATATTTTCCCAAATTCATTCTTTGTCACGTTCTTAGTTAATTAATTAGTTTATTTTAGTTGGTTTAAAACAAATTCCCTTATTTTCAGGCTAGATAATAAAATGAAAGTTAATACTAGTACTTTTAGTCCCTGTGGGTCCGACATCCCGGTCTTGCCATAAGCTATACTACTGTTCGATAGGTGCACTTGCCTTTATCATGATAATAGTTTAGTTTTACAGGTACGATCATAAATATCACATCAAGAAGAAAGAGATGCTAAAATGAGAGGTGTAGGCGACGACAACAATGGGAGAAAGAAGGAAAATTGAAGAGAAAATAGGAAAGGAATAGGGTTAATGGCTAGGGTAGGGAAAAATTGAATTAAAGTCTAAAAAATAAAATAAAAATTTGTATTTATACTTAGGGCTCAAGGGTATGGATGACAAACACATTAAAAAAATAAGAGATTTTGCAAAATTTAATTATTTTGCAAGGGAAAGGATTCAAACTTGGGACCTCATTTAATTTCTATCCTTTCTCATATTTCTTTTAACCACTAGGCTTTTTCCTCATTCTTGAAAGAATTTTGCAATATTTATTTTAAAAAACAAGGCATGTCACATACTAGGGTTTAAGGCAAAATTTGCAAAATAATAAAAATGATGCGAGAGAAGGGATTTAAACTTGGGTTTCAAGAAATGTTTCACTAACACTTATCCAAAAAATCAATACCTAATTTATTTCCTAAAATGCATAGATAATCTCAAAAATTAAGGCATGACCACTCTCTCTCAATTCACAAACCCGATTCCACTAACCTTCGATTTTTGGGATGTTACAAATCGTAACTTCCTCAGGCACTCATGCTCATGGGACCACATACATCAGTGTGCACAAGTTCTAAAGATTGGTTGGACCTTGTACTTTTCGCATTAAAAGACCTCTTAGTCATTTTACCTTCGAAGCAAGATTCACATTATGGAATACTAACTTCCTTAGCATACTTATGGGACCATCTTTCATGAGCCTAGTGATTCTTTCTTGGTTAATATGACCAAGTCTTAAGTGCCATACGTACCCTTCATTAGCGTAAGAACTGTTAAGCTTTTTATTCACTATTTCAATTTGAAGCATCGAGTAGTTATTTGGTTTGATAAAGTAAATATTGTTTTCCATCCATCCATTACAAATTAAAGAATGATTTCTATGAATAGCAATTCCTTTATTGAATGTCACAGTATAACTGTCATAAAATAAACGTGCTATAGAAATTAAATTCCTCTTAATATGAGTTACATAAAATACACTCTTTAAAACAATCTTCCTAAAAATATCAAAGTACACTCTTTAAAACAATCTTCCTAAAAATATCAAAGTGTAAAATAACTTCTCCTACTACTTCGCCTGAAACATAGCTCCTATCTTCGGTGCACAATGAGAGGCTCCTGTCATGCAGACTTCTCGTTTCACTGAATCCTTGTAAAGAAACACACACATGGTTAGCGGCTCCAGAATCAATAACCTAGTTGTCAATTGATTGTTCCACTAAGCAAGCTTTAACCAAAAAGAGTTCTATAACTTTCCCCTTTTTAGCTAAGTAATCCAAATACTCTTTGCAATTTGATATGAAATGCCCTTTCCTATTGTAGAAGAAATTGATCTTTTTAGGATCTTTTGACTTCTTAGCCTTCTTCCTATCTACACGAGGTGGAATCAAAGACTTAGTTGGTTTCTTTTTTCCCTTAGCCTTTTGTTTCCCCTTAGAGGACGAGGGGCCTACAACTAAGTTTGCTTCAAGTTTTTTTACATGAGCTCAGTTACAATCATTCACAATTTAATTTACCTGATCATCTAGATATGTATTCTTTCTCGAAATATGGTGAAAATATGAAGGAAAATAAAAACAAAGGGTTAATATAAGGATATAACTTTCGAATGATAAATGAACCAGAAATGAACCGTCGTTATAAGACAATGCAACCTAATTTCTATAAGGTAGTTTAGACTTGAAAAGCTGAAGGATGGATAAAGAAGATAGCCATACTTTGGGATGGTGAACAAGGTGATAAGATGGGTTTGAACGCTGCAAGAACAGAATTCTTGATAGGTTCGAAAGTTCTTAAAGAACAAAGAGCTTAACTCAAATAAGTTTATATCATAAAACATCTAACCTTACATAAATCCATAAACGAAATATATATATAAGCAACATAAATGATAAAAGAATGGCCACCCAAACCAACAATTAATGTTATGCACAAACTTCACAAAAAGATATTAAAATCTTCTATTCAACCAAATAGCAAAGATCCTTCATAAATTTGTTTTATGCATCCTTTGCTAGGAAGAAAGATTTATTCATCTTGAGCAATTAAAAGGCTTCATAATTCCATGCACATACATCAAATTGAATGCCCTCTCCATGCATTTTAATAAATGGAAGAATATTCACGCATGGAAAAAAAAAGGAATAGTTTGTTTCCAAAAGCTTACTGGTTCATGCATGAATTCCCAAAGCATTAATCTTCAATTTTCCATTGCTATGCCCTCATGCATTAGCCCCTAAGGTGATTGACTAGACACCTTTTGTATGCAAATCAAACAGTCATGTTATATGTGAAAGGATTTGATTCCCTTTGTAAAAACGAACAACCTTTTTGGAGCTTTAAAGTGTCTAACCATGAGTCATTCCTAGGACAAATTAAACTCACATTTAGGACATATTAAACATGCATTAAAAAGCAATAATCATGCTAATGAAGCTATAATAAAATAGGACAGATTAAATAGTTAGATTTTAAGACATATTAAAAACCCAATAAAACTAACTAATTAAACTACCAACTAACTTAACTAAAATCTACCATAATTAAAAATATGTTTTAAGACGTACTAAAAATACAGCAACACAAATTTAAACTAGGATTAAAAAGCTGTGTGATAAATAAAAATAACATGGACGAATTTTAAGCATTAATAAGGGGTGGACAATTAGCTAAAGCAGCGGGTGTTGTTGCAAAATTGATTGTAAAGGAGGGGAAATCGGCCACATTAAAATTACCTTCTGGGGAGATCTATTTGATATCCAAAAACTGCTCAGCGGCAGTCGAGCAGGTGGGGAATGTTGGGTTGAACTAGAAAGGTTTGGGTAGAGCATGAACCAAATGTTGGTTAGGTAAGCATCCTGTAGTAAGTGAAGTACTTACGAACCCTGTAGACCATCCCCATAGGGGTGATGAAGGGAGGGCTCCAATTAGTAGAAAAAACCCACAACCCCTTGGAGTTATCCTGCACTTCGAAGAGGAATTAGAAAAAGGAAGAAGAAGTAGAAAAAGGAATAAATATAGTGATAATTTGATTCTTTCATCGACGAAGTAAATAGGAGAGATTATTTCTTTCTTCATATTTACAAAAACAAATATATATATATTTAGAGTAAAAAAATGATGCATTCACTAAAAAAATCCATTTGTAGCAAATCATTTATTAAAAAAAATTGAAAGGCTTAATACAAAAGCGGAAAAAGTAATAATAACTTAGTCCAGAGCATCTACTATTATACCCACAATGATTGGCCATACTATCGCTATCCATAATGGAAAAGAATATGCACACATTTAGACCTTTCGGCCTTGGCCCAATCTCGGGTCCGTTTAATCAAATCACATGACGTGACCAGTATCTCGTCATTTCTCCTAAATCAACTTATCACCATTTAGCATCAACTTATAGGATTGTAATTCCTTCATAAGCTGAGTTAAAGTAAGTGCCTTATTCCCCAAGTTGTAAGCAGCCCTAAAACCAGCAAACTCCTTGGTTAAGGATTTGAACACTATTTAAATCTGAGTGTTCACGTCTAGTTCAACCCCATTGTCCTCTGCTTTTGCAAAGAATCCCATAATCTTAAACATATGTTCTTTGACTAGAGTGCCATTTTTCTACTGAGAATTTATCAAATTTGTAATAGCGGACAATGCAACTTGGCAACAGAGAAAATCCTCCAAATATTTCATGATCTCTTTGGCAGTAAGGAAATTCTCTTTTACTGTTGCAACACACTACTCATGCTCACTAACAAATAACATTGAGTAATTGAGTTAGAATCTCTTTAGTGATTTCTAGCTTTGGGCTGAGCTTTAGGAGGGCATGTTTCGTCAAGAACAAATTTGTATTTCTTACAGTTGAAAACTATTAGCAAGTTTCATTTCCATTCTCGAAATTTATCCCCATTTAATTTATTTTTAGTAAGAATGCTAATAAGAGGAGTAGGAGACATATTTGAACTGAAAAAAAAATAAAGATTCACTAATTGTTATCTTTGTATTAAACAAATATTTTTATTTTAGCAACATATCAAGAATGTAGTATGATGCATGCGTCTTGTATTAAAACCTTGAAAAAACATTTTTCCATTGCTATGATCATTCTCACACCCATCAACCATGTTACCTTGAGGGTCCTATGATTAACTTGAAAGAACATGGATTACATCTAATTAGTTTGTGAATCTTAATTCTCAAGACTCCACATGAACTAACGACCTTTAAACATTTAACCATCGTCTCTAGCTTAAATATCGTTTCTTGAGAAACTATTTAATATGAGAGGATCTTGAGTGTGTAACCATTAACTTAACACCCATCATGAACATTCTCTTATTTGAGAGTCATCTTGGGACAATCTCTTTGAAAGTCATGCATGACTAGTTGTCCTTAAAATGAAATCCATCTAGTAAACCTACATGACAAAGTTTATCTTGAGGTGCGGCCAGGGTAGGAACCGGCTTGAAACTTTATCATACTATCACTTAGAGACCTTAAATGGAGGCCGTAGGTTTTGTTCAAGGACATTTTCCCATTCAATATTAAAAAAAAAATGCAAGGTTTTTTTATCCCAAATTTCAAGAATGATCGTACAATAGTCCTACTAGCATTCTTACCTAGTCTATATGACATGTTTCCAATATATATATGGCATACTACAAAAATTTTATAATATCCATTCACAAGAATCAATCAATCATAAAAACAAACAATTTTGATTCTCCACAGTTTTTCTTTTAAGGGAAAAATTGAAGAAGTGAATGTGAACCGTGCACCAGGTAGGGTCTTAGGAAAGGGAGGTGAGTCAAAATTGACTGCTTAAAAACCAAGTCTTTCCTAGCTAGAGCCAATCCTAGACATGCACTTTCTTATTACCACACTTCTCACAGTTATTGAATAACATAAAAAAGTGAACAGAACAATACAACGCATGTATTTTCTCATTACCACACCTTATTTTTTAAACGTTCAACTATGGATCATCTCATATATATATATCACAATTATAACATTACATAATATAAATGTTATAAAAAATTATAAAATAGATATATAAGGAGATAGGTAATTAAAATAAAATTGTCAGCCAAAGTTTCCATGGTTCTATTTCTAGAAAATAAATGGAAAAAATTACATAGTTTTTTGCCACAAGGCATTACTTGGGTCTTCAGCCGTCGTCGCTCCATCTTCTCCTCGTCATGGACTCCTTTTGGAAAAATTACATTTAAACCCTATGTCTGTTTCCGACTCACAAGAATTCTATGAATTTAAAAAAAAAAAGCTCTACGTGGAGATGATAGTCCACAGTCTATTTCCTAAAAAATCACAACCTCGACAATAAAAACAATTATATAACAAATATATAATATTGCATCCATTCCCATATATAACTCAAAACATGCATAAGATCTAAAGAATGTCACTTTCTATGTAATCAAATCATTTAAGAAGAAGAAAATTTATTTTTATTATTATTTTTATACTTATAGATAGAACACAACCTGGCTCAAATACCAATTGTTGGAAAAAAAACGAGTTTGAAAAACGCAGCGGAAAATAAATTTAGGGAAAATAGAGTTTTAAAAATTTTTCAAAAACAAGATCTTAGTTGTGATATCTAAAGTAATAAATATGTACCTTTTTTCTTTGTCTAGGATGAGCGCTTTGACCGATTCTTTTCTGCTATCTTCAAGCTCATGTCTGTCGAGTGTGGGTTCACTTCGAATCTGAAAATTTTTCATAAAAATTTCCAGTGGGGTAATTTTGCAATTTCTCTAAACTTTTAGGTCAAGTTGTAAATAAGAAATAAATCTCTAGAAATTTTCTGAAATAATCTCTTCAGAGAATTTTCTCTCTACAATTTTCTCTTGAATTCAAGTGTGTGAAAAAATGACCCAATGCTCTCTTTATAAAGGGATAATTTAGAGAGTTCAACTATAATTAAAATTAATCACTTTAATATTAAATTAATATAATATTTATTAAAATAAATATTATATTAAATTTAATATTAAATCTTATTAAAAATAATAGAATATTTATCTATAAGATAAATATTAAATGAAATTTAATATTAAGATAGTCACTTTAAAATTAAATTAATAAAATACTATTAAAATAAGTACTAAATTAAATTTAATATTAAACTATTGAAATAATATTGTTTTTGGAATAGTTAATCTAAAATCAAATTCTCTGGTAGAGTTCTAGTAGGAGTGTAACTCTTTCATTGCTCAACCACCAAATACCAACTGCTGCCATCGCAATCACCGACACCACCGTGTCAGGTGATGTAACACCTCTAACCCGAATCCATCACTAGAACAGGCTTATGGAGCATTACTGGAGTTTACATATCAATCAATCAGACATTTCATATAATATAATATTTGCATTAGAAATTAAGTCGAAATCAAACGTATTGTCTTTTATTTGATGCCTCAAGGCCTAAAATATTCGTTAGAAACATGTCAGGACTAGATTGGGTATTCAAAATTTTTTTTGGTAAACATTGAAAATTTTCAAAGTTGTAGGGGACACACAGCCCTGTGACTCACACGATTAGGAGACACGCTCGTGTCTCAAGCCATGTGGGCATTCGAAATAGGGACACACGCCCTTGTCCCAGCCCATGCCCGTGCTCGTGCCCGTGTAACTCTCTGACTTGGGTCACAGGGCCAAGTCACACGCCCGTGTGCTAGGTCGTGTTGAGCATACTAGCTTGCGCAATTTAAAAGATATATGGGACACATGGTCGTGTCACCTTGCCATGTGTCACATAAGACTGAGACACACGCCCGTGTCTCTGCTCGTGTAGACGAAAATAGGCCATTTTCCAAGCCACATTTCTCACCCAATTTGGTACCAACCTAAACATAACAATTTGTACATCAACAAGCCATAACAGGGCATTCAAATCAAGCTAAAATCAAGCCTTAAACATGTATGATCACAACATGCAACCAATATGTCCTTAGGCACCTCAATTAACAACTTAAAGAAATGTCAACAAGTAACTCAATTTGCCTAAATGACCAAATTCATGTATGCATATTCAAACTCCATTTTACTTTCTTTCATTTGTAACATATCAATCACACATCAGACATGACAAAGTCACTTATGAATACATGCATCATATTATACCAAACATAAGCCATTCAAGTGGCTAGTCTCAACAAAAGCCTTATATGCCAACATTGGCCAAATTAACCTATACATAACATTATAACTGAAATTAAATTACTGAAAGTACCAAAAAGGACGATGGATAGTGTGAAATAGCTTCGACTAGCTTCCAACTCGAATAAGCTTCCGAATTACTATAAAACATGGAAAATAACACAAAGTAAGCATTTAAGCTTAGTAAGTTCGTATAATACATAATTTAACTTACCATATTTCCACAAAATAGGTAAGTAAACATAGCATATCTCAATCAATTTGGCTAAAAGCCTAAACACATGATCACCAACATATTGGCCGTGAAAATCACATATAAAATCCAACACACATAGTTGAATTCATCAAATAATCATATTTCATGTATTTCATGTATATACCAGTAATAGTTCATATCAAACTCATATGATTTCATAACAGAATTGTGCCCGTTGAGCCATTTAGAATATCATTGGATACACGAGTAGTATACACGAGGTGTACTAAATTGTAATCTGTCAATTCATATTCATTTATGCTTATATGAGTTGTAAATAGTAAGCTCTTCCAAGTTGAATAACGGGAAGCTCATGCAAGCTGAATAACGGGAAGCTCATGCAAGCTGTATAACCGGAAGCTCTTGTGAGCTGAGTATCAGGAAGCTCTTGTGAGCTGAGTATCAGGAAGCTCATAAGAGCTGTGGTATATCTGCAACACATGCAGAATCCCAACCAAATCGGTAACTCTAATGACATGTCATTTGTATCCTACGAATTTCATAAGTTTCAAACGGGACTCCGTAATCGTCAAACATACAACCAGTATTTATTCATGGCAATTGTACAATTCACAAACAATAATTCAATTTAACACATATTAATGTACAATTTAATTACACGAACTTACCTCGATGAGTTTCTGTATATATGAAGGCGACTAATATGATATTTTTCCTTTGATTCGATCTAACTCCGTACTAGGTCTAACTGGATCTATATGAATGAATTTTACTCAATTCAAGATAATTCATATTCAATTTAGTCCAACAACATATTTTTGGCAAAATTACTATTTTCCCTTATACTTTTAATTTATTACAATTTAGTCCCTATGCTTAGAAAATGACTTTCGTGCAATTTAATCCTCACTCAAGCCTAGTCAATTTTTATACATATTAATAGCAGCCCAAAATAATTCACAATTTCACAATTGTACCATAAATTTATCATCTATTTCAATTCAATCCCTAATTGATAATTTCATCAAAATTCTCTTTACAAAAGTTGTTTATCTAACAACAACCTTCTATTTTCTATTATAAAACTTCATAATTCAAGCATACTCATCAATGGAGAAACCCTAATACTTTAATAATTTTGCAAATTAATCCTTGAGCTAGCTAGATTAAGCTCTTATGATCTCGAAAACATGAAATCATAAAAAATGGTACAAGAATACATATCTAATTGAGCAAAATAAGCTTGCTAATATCCCAAGCTTCCATAGATAGGTTTTCTCTTCTTTATTTTTATTTTTATTTTGGTGATAGATGATGATAATAGATTATTTTATTTTATTTATTATAAGTTTAATTAATACTTTCCAAAATTACCCTTAATAATTTATTAAATTTCTAGTGATGACTATTCATGCTTAACCGCTAAACATTTTAATGGTCTATTTACTATATAAGGAGCTCCAATTTAAAATTCTATAGTTATTTAATACTTTTAGCTATTAGAACTCAACTTTTGCATTTAATGCAATTTAGTCCTTTTCATCAAATTAGGTATGTAAACGGTAAAATTTCTTAATAAAATTTCTTAACAAAATTTTTGATACTACATTTCGATCATACTGCAGACCATATAATAATAAAAATAAAATTTTCCAACTTCAGATTTGTGGTCCCGAAACCACTGTTCTGATTTCACTGAAAACGGGCTATTACAACTCTCCTCCTAAAAGAATTTTTGTCCTTGAAAATCTTACCAGTAAAGAGGTTCAGATATTGCTTTCTCATAATTTCCTTGGGTTCCCAAGTAGCTTTTTCTATTCCATGTCATTGCCAAAGAACTTTTACTAAAGCTACATTTTTATTTCTTAATTCTTTTACCTCTCGTGTTAGAATTCTAATCAGTTCTTCACTGTATGTCTTGTTAGGTTGGATCCCGACATCCCTTAAGAAGATAACATGTGAAGGGTCAGATTGGTACCATCGTAACATAGACACATGAAAGACATTGTGAATGTTTTCTAGTTCTGATGGTAAAGGTTATCGATACGCAACAGGTCCAATTCCCTTATTAATCTCATACACCCAATAAATCGCAGACTCAGCTTTCCTTTACGACCGAACCGAAGAACTTTCTTCCAGGACGAAACTCTCAAAAATACTCTGTCATCGACTTGAAACTTTATATCTTTATTTTTAACATCCACATAAGATTTCTGACAATCTGAAGCTACTTTTAAGCTATCACGGATCATTTTCACTTTTTCCTCAGTTTGCGAATCAAATCAACTCCATGTATCTTTTTCTCACTAAGCTTGGTCCAATACAACGAAATTCGACATTTGTGACATATAGAGCCTCATACGGTGCTATTTTTATGCTTGATTGAAAACTATTATTATATGCGAATTCAACTAATAGCAAATATTTCTCCCAGTTGCCTTTGAATTCTAAAATACAATAGTGAAGCATATCTTTAAGAATCTGAATCACACGCTCAAACTAACCATCAGTCTGAGAGTGAAATGCAGTGCTAAAATGCAATCGCATACCTAGAACTTCCTATAACTTTTTCCAGAATCACAATGTAAACCACATATCTCTATCTGAAATAATGGAGACTGATACTCCATATAATCTGAGAATCTCCGAAACATTTAACTAAGCTAACCTTTCAAGTGAGAAATCTGTATAGACCAAAATAAAATATGCTGACTTTGTCAAGTGATCGATGATAACCCAAATGGCATCTTTCTTTTCGGAGATAGTGGTAACCCCGATACAAAATCCATAGTAACTCTATCCCATTTCCACTCTGGTTTCATTATTGGCTATAATAGTCTTGAAGGTACTTGATGTTCAGCTTTAACTTGTTGACATATCAAACATTTAGATACAAAATTAGAAATATCATGTTTCATTCCAGGCCACTAGTATATCTGTCTCAAATCATTGTACATTTTATTACTCCTCAGATGAATAGACAAGCTACTACTATAAGCTTCGTGCGAAATTTTCTGTATAAGCTCTGGATATACACAAACTCTACCTTTGAATAACAAATAATTATTGAGTCTTATCTGAAATTCAAAATCAGATGCCGACTCACACTGTATCGGTTTAGCTATCATCACATCATCACATTTATGAGCTTCGCAGATATGTTGTAAAAGCATTCGTCTTGCTTTTAACTCAGCTAAGATCGAGCCATCATCAAATATTGTCAATCGAGTATTCATCGCTCGAAGAACAAACAAGGATTTTTTACTTAAAGCATCAGCAACTACGTTTGCTTTTCTCGGATGATAATCAATGATCAATTCATAATCTTTCAATAGTTTGAGCCATCTATGTTGTCTCAGATTAGATCTTTCTACGACATTAGATACTTTAAACTCTAGTGATAGGTAAATATGTGACACTTTTCATTGAACAAATGGTGTCGCCAAATTTTCAACGCAAACACAATAGCTGCCAATTCTAAATCATGTGTTAGATAGTTTTTTTCATGTGGCTTTAACTTTCTGGAAGTATAAGCTATTACTTTACCTTCTTGCATCAAAACATAGCCTAATCTGTTCAATTACGCATCAGTGAAAATCACAAATTTCTTACTTGATTCAGGCTGAACCAGAACTGGTGCTTTGGTCAACAGGGCTTTCAACTGGTTAAAACTTTGCTAACATTTATCAAACCATTCAAATTTCACATCTTTCTATAATAGTTGTATCATCAGTGTAGCTATCATTGAAAACCCTTTTACAAATCTCCGATAATAACCAGCTAATCCCAGAGAACTTCTGACTTTAGATACGTTTCTTGGTGGTTTCCAGTTAACAATCGTTGAAATTTTATTCGGATTAACTCTAATGCCTTCAGCCGATACTATATGTCTTAGAAAACCAACTTCCCAAAGCCAAAACTCACATTTGCTAAATTTAGCGAACAATTGTTTATCTCGAAACATTTGTAGAACAATTCTTAGATGCTCAGCATGTTCAATTTCATTTTGGGAATATATAAGAATATCATCAATAAATACAACAACAAATCTATCTAAATATGGTTTGAAAATTCTATTAATCAAATCCATAAATACTGTAGGTGTGTTAGTTAAACCAAACGCCATTACAAGAAATTCATAATGTCCGTACCTGGTTCTTAATGCTATTTTTGGCACATCAGAATCTTTCAGTCGTAACTAATAATAGCCATAATGAAGATTAATCTTTGAGAACACTGTGGCACCTTACAAGTTATTAGACAAATCATCAATGCGAAGTAGTAGATATTTATTCTTGATTGTAACTTTTTTAAGTTGATGGTACTTAATGCATAATCTTATCGATCTATCCTTTTTCTTAACAAACAGAACCGATGCACTTAAAGGTGAAAAACTAGGTCGAGCAAAACCCCTATCAATAAATTCTTGCAACTATGCTTTCAACTCTTTTAACTCTGTAGGAGCCATTTTGTATGGTGCCATTAATATTGGTCTTGTTCTCGGTACAAGTTCTATAGCAAATTCAACTTCTTGAACCAGCGGTAATCCAGGTAATTCCTCTGGAAACACATCAGGATACTTACAAACCACTAACATTGATTTAAGCTTTGACTTAGACACTTTAGTATCCAATATATAAGTAAGGTAAGCATTACAACCTTTTCTCACATATTTTTGTGCTGACAAAGCTAATATCACAATAGGCAACCCATTCAATTTATCTGATTTAATATGAAACATCTCACCATTCTAACATTTCAATATGATATGTTTTTGTCTACAATTTACTACAGCATCATGCAGAGTTAGCCAATTCATGCCCAATATTACATCAAATTCATCAAACGGTAATAGCATCAAATCAACCGAAAAATAATAACCCCGAATCATTAACGGACAATTCTTGCAAATCTTATCAACTAACACGTACTAGCCTAAAGGGTTTGATACTTTAACCATGAATTCAATGGATTCAACAGGTAAATTTTTACTAGACACTGAATTCGTGCAAACATATGATTGAGTCGATCTGAGATAAATTAAAGTAGATATAATAGTATAAATAAGAGAGAAAGTACCAGTAATATCATCTGGCGCAGAAGCATCTTTACACTTACGAATAGCATAAGCCCTAGCTGGTGCTTGTGCCTCGGACCTTACAGTAGAGTTTTTCATCACACTATGGCTACCACTCATATTTCTAGGATTACGAGGTGGTCTACCTCTCGCAGCTGTGTTGCTCAGCCTCAGAGTTTGAATATTATCTTTTTTAGATTTCTCTAGGCAATCTCTAATATAGTGGTCAAAGGAGCCACATCTAAAATAAGATCCACTCTTCATTCGACATTCACCAAAATATAGCTTGTTACAGAGCTTGCACTTGGGTTTGGTGTTTTTAATATTACCCACTCTCGCTACAAATGTAGCCTGAGATTTAGGACGTGAGCGTCAGGTACCTCTATCTCTACCGAAGTATCCCACAGAAGTAATAGAACGATCGTGATATTTCTTTGATTTCTTCGATGCTGACTGATGTGACTTTCCCTTCAATCTCTTACTTGAATCTCTAGCTTCAATCTCAGCTTGTCTTTTCTCTTTGCTCAGCTCTTCAGCTTTATATGCCCGATCAACCAGTATAACAAATGCTTTCAACTCGAGGATCCCAACTAATAGTTTTATATCCTCATTTAAGCCATCTTCAAACCGGTTAGACATTGCAGTCTCAGTTGGGATACATTTTCGAACATATTTTCTTAATCGAACAAATTCCCGTTCATATTTAGAGACTGTCATATGACCCTGTTTAAGCTCTAAGAATTCTTCACATTTCTAGTCGAGAAACCTCTGACTGATTTATTTATTTCAGAACTCAGTTTGAAAGAATTCCCAAGTAATCCTCTCTTTCGACAAAATAGAAGTTAATGTATTCCACCACTGGTAAGCTGAATCTTTTAATAAAGATACTACACACTTAAGACATTTAGCCGGTGAACAAGATAATTCATCAAGAACTTTTATAGTATTTTCTAACCAGAACTCAACTCTTTTGGGATCAGCCTCAACTGTAGCTCGGAATTCTTCAGCATTGTACTTACGGATCTTATCAATAGGAGGCTTACCAACTCTATTTAGGTACTATACTTTGAGAAATAACGGTAGCCAGTTAAGGAACAAGAGGGGGTGGAGGTTATTGAGCAACTGGGTTCGTTCATACAAACCCAGTGAACCATTCATTCATCATCTGGAAGAAGGCTTCTTTAGCCTCTCCTCTCTAGCCCTTAGATACGGGCCCCGTACCACTTGAAGCTACTCCTTAAATGGAGGCTTGAGCATTACTCTCTACTTCATCGAAATCAGCTTGGTTGGATGACATTTCTATATGAAAACATGTTTTAAAACAGTCAGGAGATATCACACTATCACAGGTTATATAATGGCATGTATAGCTAGACTCATATACGCTACGTTCAGTTCGAGAATTGACTAAACGTAGCTCTGATACCAATAAATGTAACACCTTAAACTGAATTCATCGTTGGAATAGGCTTACGGAGCATTACTGGAGTTTATAGGTCAATCAATCAGACATTTCATATAATATAATATTCACATCAGAAATCAAGTTGAAATCGAACATATTGTCCCTTATATGAGCCATCGAGGCCCAAAGTACATGTTAGAAACAAGTCAGGACTAGATCGGATACTCAAAATTTTTTTTAGAAAACATTGAAAATTTTCAAAGTTGCAGGGGATACACGACTGTGTGACTCACACTATTAGGAGACATGCCCGTGTCTCAGGCCGTATGGGTATTCGAAATAGAGATACACGCTCGTGTCCCAGCCCGTGTCCGTCCCTGTGTAACTCTTTGACTTGGGTCACACGGCCAAGTCACATGCTTGTGTGCTAGGCTATGTTGAGCATACTGACTTGTACAATTTTAAAGATACAGGGGACATACGGCCATGTCACTTGGCCATGTATCACACAAGGCCTAGACACACGCCCGTGTAGATGAAAATAGGCTATTTTCCAAGCCACATTTCTCACCCAATTTGGTACCAACCTAAACACAACAATTTGCACAAGAACAAGCCATAACAAGGTATTCAAATCAAGCTAAAATCAAGTCTTAAATATGTATTATCACAACATGCAACCAATAAGCCCTTAGGCACCTCAATTGACAACTTAAAGACATGTCAACAAGCAACTTAATTTTCCTAAATGACCAAATTCATGTATGCATATTCAAACTCCATTTTACTTTCTTTCATTTGTAACATATCAATCACACATCAAACATGGCAAAGTCACTTATGAATATATGCATCAAAGTATACCAAACGCAAGCCATTCAAGTGGCTAGTCTCAACAAAATCCTTATATGCCAACATTGGCCAGATTAACCTATACATGCCATTATAACATGAATTAATTTACTGAAAGTACCAAAAAGGATGATGGATAGTGTGAAATAGCTCCAACTAGCTTCCAACCCGAATGAGCTTCTAAATTACTATAAAACATGGAAAATAAAGCATTTAGGCTTAGTAAGTTCGTATAATATATAATTTAACTTACCATATTTCCACAAAATAGGTAAGTAAACATAGCATATCTCAATCAATTTGGCCAAAAGCCTAAACACATGATCACCAACATATTAGCCATGAAAATCACATATAAAATCCAACACACATAGTTGAATTCATCAAATAATCATATTTCATGTATTTCATTTATACACTAGTAATAGTTAATATCAAACTCATATGATTTCATAACAGAACTGTGTCCGTTGAACCATTTAGAATATCGTTGGATACACGGGTAGTACACACGAGGTGTACTAAATTGCAATCCATCAATTCATATTCTTGTATGCTCATACGAGCTGTAAATAGTAAGCTCTTCCGAGCTGAATAACAGGAAGCTCATGCGAGCTGAATAATGGAAAGCTCATGTGAGCTGAATAACGGGAAGCTCATGCGAGCTGTATAACGGAAATCTCATGCGAGCTGAGTATCGGGAAGCACATAAGAGTTGTGGTGTGTCCACAACACATGCAGAACCGCAACCAAATTGTTAACCCTAATGACATGTCATTTGTATCCTACAAATTTCATAAGGTTCAAATGAGACTCCGTAATCGTCAAATATACAACCGATATTTATTCATGGTAATTGTACAATTCACAAAAAATAATTCAATTTAACACATATTAATGCATAATTTAATTACACGAACTTACCTAGACGAGTTTATGTAGATACGAAGGTGACTAATCTGATATTTTGCCTTTACCTCGATCTAACTCTGTACTAGGTCTAACCGGATCTATACGAATGAATTTTACTCAATTCCATATAATTCATATTCAATTTAGTCCAACAACACATTTTTGGAAAAATTACTACTTTGCCCCTATACATTTAATTTATTACAATTTAGTCCCTAGGCTCAAAAAATGACTTTCATGCAATTTAATCCTTACTCAAGCCTAGTCAATTTTTATACATATTAATAATAGCCCACATAATTCACAATTTCATAATTTTACCATAAATTTATCATCTTTTTCAGTTTAATCCTTAATTGATAATTTCATCAAAATTCTCTTTACAAAAGTTGTTTATCTAACAACAACCTTTCATTTTCTATCATAGAACTTCATAATTCAAGCATACTCATCAATGGAAAAACCCTAATACTTTAACAATTTTGCAAATTAATCTCCGAGCTAGCTAGATTAAGCTCTTACGATCTCGAAAACATGAAATCATAAAAAATGGGACAAGAATACATACCTAATTGAGCAAAATAAGCTTGCTAATATCTCAAGCTTCCATATAGGTTTTCTCTTCTTTTATTTTTATTTTTATTTTGGTGGTAGATGATGATAATAGATTATTTTATTTTATTTATTATAAGTTTAATTGATAATTTCCAAAATTACCCTTAATAATTTATTAAATTTCTAATGATGACTATTCATGCTTAACCACTAAGCATTTTAATGGTCTATTTACTATATAAGGAGCTCCAATTTAAAATTCTATAGTCATTTAATACCTTTAGCTATTAGAGCTCAACTTTTTCACTTAATGCAATTTAGTCTTTTTCATCAAATTAGGTATCTAAACGGTAAAATTTCTTAACGAAATTTTTATACTGTATTTCTATCATAATTTAGACCATATAATAATAAAAATAAAATTTTTTGACTTTGGATTTGTTGTCCCGAAACCACTGTTCTAATTTCACTAAAAATGGGCTGTTACAAGTGATGTAGGTGCAACAGCCTTATGACACTCCGAGTCAGTTCCGTTGTTGTTGGGTCGCTCTAGGTCAGTGACAACCTGATTGGTCCGGTGTAGGCACCAATTGGACCATCGGCTTGATTTCACATACTAGGCCTGGTTCGACCAAATTTTGGGTCTTGGCCTCAATTTTGGGCTTTCGAGCCCAGTTTATGATCTCAGGTCCAATTTTTAAGTCCAATTACCCAATGGGCCAATTGTTTGACTTGAAAATTAATTTACAAAAATATCATATTAATTTTAATTAATTTGATTAATTTAATTTTACTTGATTAAAATTAATTAATTTAATTTTACTTGATTAAAATTAATTTTTCCAAAAATCACTTAGATTTTTCAAATTAATTTTTCAAGAAAATTCTTTAATCAAATTCTCTAGTTGAACACTTCTCACGACCACCTAAGTTAATTCCACATCAAATAAATCGACTTAATTAAATTATTTCTAAAATTGTAGAATTTTGTGCTAGTTCAAATGCAGTCTGATTGAGCTTTTATTGAGCTAGCGGAGGGACCAATTGGACATATACGATTAGGCTCTAGTAATTACGATTATGTCTAGAAGCATCGTACTGATAATTCATAATTACTTAATCGTAGAGTTAGTCCGCAAAAAGTACCATGATTGAAAACTCCTTATTGTATACTGTTTATGAAAACAATTCATCCAACTGCTTTATCCAATGACCTCGTCATGTATGTATTACCCTCATATGATATCCTTAATTCCTTTGAGTTAAATTCATTCACTCAATACAATCCTATTTTATCTCATTGTTACCATTGTGTCTTCTTAATGATTAATATGATCACTGCCAACAAAAGACTGTGATAAATTATTTATTTGAGAACAAGCAACCCGTGGCCACGTTCTATATTTATCAATCCACACAATGCCAGTGAGAGGATATCACTAACTCTTTAATTGAGTTATGAATTCCACTGTTGCTAGTAAAGGCATGCCATACATAAGTCATGTACCCAACATACTGGCTATGGGCTCGATCATCTTTAGAGCATAAGCCTCCACTTATATCAAAGTACATGAGTTGTATATGCATGGTCAATGACTAACTCAGGATTTAGGTAAACCACACCATGAATGTTAGAATTGAATTAATTCACAAACAGATTCAAAATTAATTCATCTTAGGTCTAATCCAATGTATCATTCTACCAATGAATACATTTATGTCTCTACCAGTGGAGTCAACTACTCCGACAGCCAAGACTAGCCATCTCCCAAATTTGAATTGTAAACGACATAATAATTCTTCCCATCATTTGAATCAAATGCTCACTTTGATTCTTTTATAGGATTGTGAACTCATTTAGATTATCTACTAAAGTAAGTTATCTTTCTCGTAATGTAAACGTTCTTACAGTGCCACTTATCTTCAGTTTGAATTTAGACAATCAATAAGCTAATATTTGCTTTTTACAATTTCACTATGCAAGCAAAATATGAAAGAAAAAAAAATGAAAGACATAATAGTGAAATGTGAAATTAACTTTATTTATTTATTCATCGCTCGAATAAATAGAAAATAGTTATATGTTTACTACAATATGGGCACATTTGCCAATAGATTGTTGGAAGAATTGATATTTTCAAAAGAACCATATCTCACATTCTTAAAGAAAAACCTTCAGACTCTTGTTTGTAAGCCATTATATTTCATTGGGCTTGTAAGAACCAAGTTGAAAGGGTGGATTTCCGCATTGGGCACAAAATGCTAGTGTAATGTATATCTGAGCCCTTTTGTTTTTGGAATTAATTTTTACTGAATTTTTAAGAGTTTAAGAAAAGTAAACTTCTTAACTAGTAAGTCCTATATTTAGTCAAGCTAAAATTAGTTTAACTGATTGAAGCATATTTTAGTCATGTCTAGATTCATTGAGTTATTTTCAAACTATTTTTAGCTAATCAAATCCACTAATCTTTGCTATTTTTAGCTAATTTAATCCGCAAGATCCAACTGTATAGTTTAAATTACATCGATGATTAAGATTAATGCATATATACAAGATGGGAGTCCAAAGGTATTTAAACACAATACATTCTTATCTTTTAAAATTACAATATTCACCATGGTAACTCTAAATTACTAGAGTGTTTTTATTGGACCATTAATGCTTCAAGTAGATGAGCTTCCTTCTTTATTCCATGAATCAGGTTAATCCAAGTGAGTTAAATATGTCTAATTTAATCAGTTGACCTCGTTGGGTGATTTTGTGCCCATTGGTTATGAGTTCTGATCTATGACCCGTGACAATTGAAGCCACTTGAGGAACAAATTTAAAATTTCCTTCTAGTTTTACATGATTCACTTGAACTTGTCATAGATTAACCAAGTTCTAGTATTATTTGATGTCCACCAAGGTCCTAAGTTGATTGAGAATAGACTTGTTTATGGGTCTAGCTACCCGTTCAGGCCCGAAGGTTTGTCAGAAATTTGAGAGGGTTTAGGCAAAAATATTATGCTCGAAAAATAGGTTTAAGCTAAAAAAAATAGGCCTTTTTAAAATATAGGTTGACCTCATGCTTGGAGAATCAAGGCCCGATTTGGCTAAAGAAACACATATAGCCTCACTACCGAATACTTTGAGATGAGAAACACATATAGGCCATCAAGCTGAATATGTGGCAGTGTCTTGGTGTGTGTGTCATGCAATATGTGTTTATTTCAAGTTGCAGAAAACTTGATGGCCATGAATCTGTGTGGTTGCCCTTATTTGGCTTAACAGTTGGGACTTTAATTTCCTTACACCACTTGGATACAGGCTGTTCAAACCTTGCTGAATTTCCCAGTGATGTTTTGCGATGAAAACTCTAAACTTTAAGGTGAGAAACTATCGGTTTTTGTCTGCTCCATGCCCTTTATGGTGTTTGATCATCCAACTTCGCATGTGGACACAGATTTTGCACATAGATGGCACATTGCACGGCTTCCACCCAAAATTCCTTCGATATTTTCTTGCTCTTGAGCATTGACTGAACCATGTCAAGAATAGTCCGGTTCTTCCTCTCAGCCACACCATTTTGTTAGGGAGAGTACGGTGTGGTTAGGAATCGTCTTATGCCTTGCTCCTCACAATCCTCCATGAAAGTCATCGAAGTATACTCGCCACCTCTATCAGATCGTACAGATTTGATGTGTCTACCGGTTGCCTTTTCCACCATCACTTTGAACTTTTTGACTACCTCGAACACCTTGAATTTTTCTTTAAAAAAATAAACCCAAGTTTTTCGTGAGAAATCATCGATAAAGGAAATGAAATACCTTTTACCGCTAAAAGATTCGGGGGTAATTGGTCCACATATGTTGGTATGAATCAATTCGAGAGGTTTCTTAGCCCGATATTTTACCTTCTTTTTGAAATAAAGTTCTCGCATGCTTGCCAAACACACATTCTTCACAAAATTTTCCATCGTAATCCATGTTTGGTAGCCCGTGCACCATGTTCTTCTTCACTAACTCGTTTAGACCACCATAATGTAGGTGACCAAAACGGAGATGCCACAACGATGCTTTGTCTTCTACGTCGACTCACAAATATTTTTCTCAAACGCTTCTCAAATTCAACTTGTACATGCGATTTCTCCCCATTTCAACTCCAGCAGCCAAACGTCCTTGCTTATCTTTCAAGTGTAACACCTGGCCTTTCATAAGTACCGAATAACCTTTTTCCATGAGCTGCCACATACTCAAAATGTTGCTCTTGAGATCTGGTACGTAATACACATCTTGGATTGACCCAACTAACCTATCTTTTTGTAAATAACAAACGGTACCTTGGCCTTTTACCTCAACCTTTGACGCATCTCCAAACAACAGATGTCTCATTTCAGCCTTTCATATCTCTTTGAATAGGTGCTTGTGTCCGCAGATATGGTTGCTTGCAAACGTGTCAAGGTACCACACCATGTTGTTATTGGTGTTGACTTCATTGTGTGCCATCAAGAGAAAACATTCTTTCGCCTCTTCATCTTCTGTGGTTAGGTTGGTTGTCTCTTCCACCTTTTTCAAGACTTATCAGAGTTGCAATCCTTCGCATAGTGACCATATTTGCCACACTTGTAGCACTCGATGTTGGAATAATTTGATTGATCGCCTCTTCTACAACTGTGTCATCTTCTACGCCAATTTTACTATTTTGATTGCTCCTTCTCCTCATAATGCCCTTCTTAACTGCGACCTTTTCCACCGCCTCGACCTTCACGGCCATGCCTTCTACCTTGAAAGTTTTGAGAATAAAAAACCTTTTTGTCTTTGATTGATGCCTTGGTTTGAAGTGCTTGCTCGAATGTCTCCTCTTTCTTCTTTTTCTTACGTTGTTCATATGCCTCAAGAGAACCGGCGAGCTCATTAACTGAGAGCGTTGCTAGATTCTTTGACTCTTGTATAGCACATACGACATTCTCGAAACTATTAGTTAGTGATCTCAAAATCTTCTCCACAACTCGTGCATCAGTTAACACTTCTTCGTTTCGGTTGAGTTGGTTCACCACTGTTTGAACACGCATGATGTAGTCGGAGAAACTTCCGATTCCTTCATCTTCATGCCTTCCAACTCACCATAAAGAGTTTGAAGGTGGACTTGTTTAACTCGGTCAGCTCCTTTATACACTTTTGCCAAAATATCCCATGCTTCTTTTGAAGTTATACAACTCGCAATCTTCTCAAAACCCGACTCGTCAATAGCTCGGAACAACATGTACAATGCCAGCTTATCTTTCGATCGCATCTCTTTCAACATCTTGTTTTGAGCTGCCATATATCCTGCGGTAGTTGCCGGTTCTACAAAACCTTCTTAGACCACCTCTCAACTATCTTGAGACCCGAGAAGAGCTTTCATTTAGATGCTCCAATTCTCGCAGTTCGCCTTTGTTAGTCGAGGTAGCGACACATTACTGGATACACTCTCCATAGCTCTGATACCAATTTGTAGAAAAATTAATCCAGACCGAACCAAAAAAAGGAACAACTATCGCAAAGGCTTGTGGAGAGAAACAACTTAAAAAAACTTTCTTTTTTAAACTTCTTCTCTTTTTTTTGTTCTATATAATATCAATTGCTTGCAAACTATTTATAGACAATAGTTTACCCTTCAAAAAACTGAAAGTATTAAAATCTAATAATAGCCATAAACCAAAATAACTGCTGACTCTTGACCTTTCATTCTCCTAGGAAAGAAACTGCTAAATTAAACCCATTAAAAACAAAACTGACATTTAATGTTTATTCAACAATACCCAGCTTATAAATTGCCACAAACCTATATAATGAATTAGGGGTGAGCATTCGATCGAATCGAATCGAATCAAATGAAAAAATTTCGAGTTAATCGAGTTGACGAATCATACTTTATTATCCTAATTTGATTTGAAATTTTCTCGAATCGAGTCGAGTGAGATGGAATTCGAATCGAGTCGAATCGAATATATTTGTTCGAGTTAAATTTTAAAAAATAATTTTGGGTCCTTATAACCACTATTACCCATCGTAATAAAATTTGTCCACCTTAATCAAATTTTTTATTAACTTTTATCACCTTATAATATATTTATTAATCTTTTATATACAAGTTAGCTTCTTTGCTTGCTTGGTTGTTTCAATTATATTCAGATTTTTGTCATTATATATTTTGAAATTAAAAAATATACTAAATCTAAAAATAATATTTTTTAATAAAATTTATTTTAAAGAAAAAATGTGGAATTGATACCAATATAAATTTTAACACGAATATTTTATGGCATAATTAATAATTCAATTTTAATATAAATATTTAATATGACTAAACAATTCAATAATATAAATAATATAAATGTGAAGTTTAATTTAATAATATAAATAGTAGATATAAATAAAATTATTACTATTTATGTTTAGTGATTTTTTTTGGATAATTTTGATTTTTTATTTGGGAGTAAAAGGTGAAAAGTAAAAGTTTAGGGGGAAAATAAAAAGTTTTGGGGAATAAAAGTTTGAGGAAAAGTAAATAGGGAGAGAAATTTTGGAGGGAAAATATTAAAAAAAAATTGGGGGGTGGGCTTGGTGTAGATGGGAGGTGGGATGGGAAGGGGGATGGGAAGGGAGTAAAAGTTTTAGGAAGAAAATGGGAGGGAATAAAAATTTGGGGGGAAAATAAAAAGTTTAGAGGGTTTTGGAGAGTAAAATTTGAGAAAAAGTAAATGAGAGAGTAAAATTTTGGTGGGAAATGGATTTTGAGTAGATTGGGGGGTTTGGATGAGAGGAGAGTAAAAGTTTTGGGGGAAAAGTGGGAACGAGTAAAAGTTTTGAGGGAAAAGTAAAAAGGATTGGGAGTTTGGGGTAAAAATGTAAAATATTATTGTTTGATATTCGAATTATTCGAGTTATTCAAAGTCGAAAACTCAACTCGATTCGAACTCGAAATTCGAAAAAAAAATTCGAGTTGACTCGCATAACTCGATTAACTCGAACAACTCGATTCGTTTAACTCAAAATTCGAATTTTTTTTAGATTTTTTCGAGTCAAATCGAATTTTGCTCACCTCTATAATGAATTAAAGAAGAAAGTAGACAGTTTATATATATATACTTATACAATGATATATCATTGCCTTGTTAGAGTAAGGACAGCAAGCTTTTGAGCACAAAAGTGAGAAGGAAGAGTTATCGATGACATCCTTGCAATTGAAGCCTCTTGAGGAACAAATTTAAACTTTCCTTCTAGTTTCACATGATTTGCATGAAACAATTTTAGATTAACCAAGTTCCAGTATTATCTGACGTCCACCAAGGTTCCTAACCTGATTAAAACCATCCAGAGCGCCCCAAAGTTCAGCCTCATGGACACTGCAGAAGCCAATGTTTGTTGTGAAACCTCATAACCATCTACAAGTCGAATCTGTATTGATAGCAATACTTAATGACAGAGGAAATTAATAGAAAAAAGGCGTTACACTTAGAAGGAGCAAAAGGAGCTCTCTTCACCCAAATACTGAAAAAGAAGGCAAATCACGTCTCTCAGGTCATGCAAGCTCTAGCCCGCGCACTAATTGAAGTGGCGCAGCCAGGGATATCCATGAGCTAGCAGCCTTAGGAATTGTGCCATCACCTCCTTTCAGTGTTGAAATGTTGAGAGCTCCTTTGGATGCTACATCAACCCAATTTAATTATCCATACACGTTAGTTTCCTCAACCCCAGTCCTTTTACAGGTAATTTTACCTATTTCTAATGTTAATGTATCTGATACAGTGTAATCAGGACTAATAAATTTTAAAGATCTTGAGGATCTCTAGGTTAGATTTTCTTTATCAGAGTTGCTGAAACGTTGCAACTTATTCCAGACATTACACTTTTTTCATTTTTTTTTGGAAAGAAACTAAAATTACAAATTTTGAATTCCATTCATGGGACATCATCAATATATATATTTATTTTGGGATAAAATATACTTAGTCCATAAATTTTGTATTTTTTCCAACTTCATCTCAGAATATTTTTGTCCACATTAGTCCTAGATCTTAATAATTTTTCTTAATTTAGTCCTTAAACTTAGATTTCATACACTTTTAAATATATATAATCTAAAAAGATGCAAAAAATTATTAAAAAAGAATTAAAGGAATTTAAAAAAAAATATTTTGACAAAATAAATAAGATTTTGATTGCATTGTTAATAAGATAAATATTTTGACAGGTTGATTGTTTGTTAATAAAAAATTATTTTTAATTGTATTGTTAATAAGATAAAATATGATTTAAGCTTGAAAAAACCATATAAATTAGACTAATGATATTTTGACAATGAAATCCACATATTTAAATTAATTTGAAATTTAGTTATACTAATTAAATAATTGTAATAAGAAGATTATTGTAATTTTTTTTCTTTTATGAAAATCAGTTAATGTGATATTTTTGCAGTACATAGTATATTAAGCATATAAAGTTAAGTAAAAATTAAAACAATTGTAAATTAGATATTTAATTAATAAGGTGTTACAATGAATAACAAAGTTATTTTTGTTCTTCCTCTTTAGCATCTGCAAGGGTTGTTATATGAAAACAAAAAATAATTATAAAAATTATTAGATTTGACCATATGCTATATTGAGTTTATAAATTAAAATTTAAATATTATTATCATTTTATTATATTACTAAATGTTGCCAATGTATTGATAAAAAAGTGTATATTAAAATTTTAATATCACTAAAGAATGTAACATATATCCTTTTTTTTTTTAATTGATTTGATTTTATTGAAAAATTTATGAAAGAAATAGAAAATATTTTCGTAGTTTTAAGATACAATTAAAAGTTTAATCACTATCTGTGAAGTAATCTATCTCTAAAGTCTTACCTCTTGTGGTTTGCAACTAGGGTTGTGAGCGCAAGCTTGTTTTGCCGGTGTGTAGGGTTTTGTATCAGTTTGTAAAGTTGCTAGGAAAAGGTATTGTTTTGTTTGGTTTGTTCTGTCGCTCCTCAGTTTTGTTGGGGATGGATGACACATTGCAAAAGTTGTCTTTGCATAAAAAAGAGAATGTTGGACTGGCGCTTCATGGCGATATTCGGAGTGGAGGATGGAATCAACTATGATCTTTGCCTTGTGGGTAGGTTTCTAGGAGAAAGAGTGTTTAAATTTAATGCCAAGGAACGTACTTTCCTCTCGCTATGACATCGGGCCATGATTAAACCGATGGGGAAGAGTGGCTTGTATTTGATTCAATTCTATCATATCATTTATTTGCAGAAGATCATTTTTTTGAGGCCTTTGTTGTTTATCAACTTAGAAAAATGTGAGGATCTTGAGGAGATTAATTTTGCTTTTGCCGATTTTCTGGTGCAAGTGCACGATTTATGCCCTGGATTAGCTTTTAAAGGTTTGGCTAAAAGTTTAGGGAATACTATGGGGATGTTTATAGATTACAATGCATTGGGGTGCTAGATTATTTGAAAAAATTTATGCATATCTAGGTCCGTTTGCGTATTGCTGAACCCTAGATGCTTAGGAAAAGGATTCGACGAAAAGGGTTTGACTTTTTCGAGGTCATTTTTATTGGCGTTGCTGAAATGTTGCAAGTTATTCTGAAACGTTACACTTTTTTTGTTTTTTGGTAAGCAACTTAAATTACAAATTTCACATTTAGCGTACGGGACATCATCAATATTATAGATTTATTTTTGGATAAAACCATATTTAGTCCATAAACTTGGTATTTTTCCAACTTCATCTCTAAACTTTTTTTTCCCACATTAGTCCTAAAACTTAATAATTTTTCTCAATTTAGTCACTAAACTTGGATTCAATACAAATTCAAATATATATCATCTAAAAAAGTGAAAAAAAAAATTAAAAAATTAAAGGAATTTAAAAAAAAATTTAAAAATTCAACTGATGGCATGGCACAATCTCAAAACACCACATCATCATACCTCAATCAAAATCCATATTCATGGACCAAATTGAGAAAATTTGTTAAGTTCTGAGAATAGCATGGACAAAAAAAAATAAAAAGGTTCAATTGCCAATATAGGTAAAGTTGACAGGTCAAGGGACAAAATGTTACTTTATCCCATTTATTTAAGAATATTTGATGCACCGCTGACTGATGAGTTGCATGCATCATGAGTCAATAACAATATGAGACATCATCATTTAATAAAAAAAATTAAGGACTTATAAATAAATACTAATAATTTTATTTAAAATAATCAATATTGATTAATTATTTTATTTATAAAATAACTAGTTTTTTTTTTACCCTTGATGTACACAAGTTTACTGGTATTTATAAAATTATAGTTTATTTAATTGTATATATTTTAAATTTTTATATTTAATTGTATAATATTTTAATAGTGTGCTAATTAAACTAGATCGTGAATTTGATTGTTTGTACCAATTACATAAAATATAATTTTAACTGTATACCGTTTTTACATCCAAATTGGAATATTTTTTATTGTATCTATAAATGTGGAGTGTGCCTTGCATTTTCGGACATTTTGTAGGCACTTGACGGAACCAGAATCGAAGCAAAGGCAACGTGCCAATGAGGAAGCATGGGATGTCACTACGACACGACGGGGACATCCTGACGAGGAAGCAAGGACCTCACAACGATCCAACTTATTTTTCAAGCAACACAATAGTGTTTTTACAACCTACAAGGACTTTTTCTTCCACTTGAACTCTGATTACTCCAGAGAAGTTTTAGTCAGATTAATCATGTATTTTTAGCCTATAAATAGAGCCATTATAATTCTAATAGAAGGGAACATAACACAACATTAGAGAGAAAATCAAGAGGAGTTTTAGAGAGCTTTTTAGGGGATTTTTTATTTTTAGCCAGAGAGAGCTTTGTCTTCGAGGTTAAGGTTTATTTTAAATTTCTTCGTATTGTATTTTTCCCGTGATTTTTTATCCTCATGATTGGAGGAGTTTTCCATATAAATTTGTGTGCCCAATTTTTTCTATTCCTTTTTTCTCATTATTCATATAAGTCGATCCCTAACAAACTGGTACGAAAACTTTGTTAGGATTTTGTAGTCAACCCATCCAGAGATGAAGAAAATGACATTCAATATCGAGAAGTTTGATGGGATCATAAATTTCAGTTTATGATAAGTACCAATGATTGTAGTACTGGTTTAGAACAACGCTAAGAAGGTCATTATAAGGTAAAAACCCGTGGATTCGAATTAGTTGAAATGGGATGAGCTTAATGAGAAGGCTTTGTTTGCAATTCAATTGTGCCTCACAAAAAATATGTTGCAAGAGCTTCTTATGGAGAAAATGATATCCGCCTTATGGAAGAAGTTAGAATCCCTTTACATGAAAAAGTCTCTGAAAAATTGTTTGGAGTTGAAACAACACCTATACACGTTTCGTATGGCCAAATGTGTGTCCATTAGGGCTCATATTAGTGAATTTGTTACTCTCTTGGATGGTTTGAAGAATATCAAAGCTAATATAGATGATGATGATCAGATTATACTATTGTTGTACTCTTTACCCCTTTCATGTAAGACTTTCAAGGAAATCCTATTTTATGGTAGAGATAAACTCTTGTTCGATGATGTGAAGGAAAACTTGTTTAGCAAAGATAAACTCGAAAATGAGTTAGGTTCAAATAGCAAGCTAGATGGGCAAACCTTGATTTTGGTTGCGAGAACAGATCAAAGTTGAAGAATCGAGACAAGACATGTGGCTCTTATAAGAAGTTAGGTCACATTAAGGAAAAATGTTGTAAGCTGCAAAAAAATAATAGGAGGGTTGCTAAAAGTAACGAGAAAGAAAAAGTAAAAGGCCTAGGTAGCCAATGCTAGTGTGGCCAAAGGCAAGGGTGATGATTGGTTGTTGGTGTCGACAACTGAAAAGTCTAAGCTTACGTCTAAGTGTATCATGGATTCAGGATGTTCTTACCATATGTGTCCCAACAAGGATTGGTTCTCCACATATACTCCAATTGAAGGTGGAGTTGTGCTCATGAGGAATAATTCACCCTATAAGATAAGCGGCATTGTTACATTTAGATCAGGATGCATGATGAAATCATCATAACACTACCAGGTGTTATACATGTGCTTGATTTAAATAAAAACCTCATCTCCCTAGGTATGTTAGACTCGAACGATTGTAGAATCACCATTGAGTCAAGTGACATTAAGGTATTTCGTGGAGCTCTTATTTTGATGAAAAGCCAGAAAACTAATAGTCTATATATTTTGTAGGGTTCCACATTGACTGGTGCAACATCAATTTCCTCGTCTATTATGAGTTGGAGTCAACTCGGTTGTGGCATATTCGACTTGGTTATATGAGTGAAAATGGTATGACTGTTTTTAATAAGAGTCTTCTAGTTTCCAAGTTCAAGCAACGTTTAGACTAAGTTAGTATCCTACAAAGGTCAAATTAGGCTCATAACGGAGCCTGACAAAGAAGGCAGGTTAAATACGAGTCAAGGTAGAGATTTGTTGAATGTACCTCACATTTTTTTACCATTTTACAAGTACTTAATGCAACCAGAATCGAAATAGAGGCAACATTCTGATGAGGAAACATGGGATGCTACGATGACGCGATGACAACGTCCTAATGAGAAAGCATGGGATGTCACGATGATGCAATGTATTCCTCAAGCAACGCAACTACTTTTTTACAGTCAAGCAGGATTCTTTCTTCCACTCAAACACTAATTACTCCAAAGAAGTTTTAGTTAGGTTAATCATCTATTTTTAGCATATAAATAAAGCTGTCACATCGCAAATTGGGTTGGTAGAAATTGGGTTAGTGAACTGAGAATGGTTATGCCATGTTTCTAATTTAAGGTTGTAGGAGTTGTGGCAAGTGAATTGATTTGGTTTAGTGGTTAGTGTTGTGTTTTTGTGTGAGAGGTCTTGTGTTAAAATACATGTTTTTGAATTTTTGTTATTATTATTTTTGTTCCAACCCCTGACTTGGATTATTAAGCTTATATATTACTTTTGCTTAAGTATTGACAAGAATGAGCCTGTTGGTTTAGGGGTAAGGTTTTAACTTACTCAGAGGTCCCGTGTTTGAATCTTCTGTGTGTGGAAGGTGGAAATATTTTTATTCCTTCCTACTATGTCTCCTATGTGGATGTAGTTGGGTAAAATCCAAATTTTGGTAAGCTTTTATTTAGATTTAATTTTTAAAATTTAAAATTTTTTAATCAAAATTTCCCTAAAATCTCTCCACTCTCAATTGTCCCCCTTTCTCCTACTCTTTGTCTCTTTCAAATCCCAATCCCTTTCTTTCTCTCATTTTCTTTGTTTTCTCATTTTTTTCTTGCTAGAAAATTTTGGCTGCTAAGGATTTCTCTGACGTTATTCTACATTTTCTATTTTTCCATTTCCTTTTACTTTTTATTTTATTTTTCTTTTTCCATCGTGTTGTGCTATCAAATGATCGTTTTGCTCTTGGTAAGTCTTGGTTTTTCGTTTTGTAGAGATGTGGTGTTGTTGGTTTTTTTGTCTAGAGTTAGTGAATTGTATTGAATTGTTTGAGACGAGAATGGTTTTGATGAATATTTTTGCGATCTTGTTAGGAGAAGAGCGTAAGGTGCACGACATTCCTCCAATGATCTAGGCCCTATTATAAGCTGTTGTTTTCTTTAGGGTAAGTAATCAATGTGTTATTTTATGTTGAATCTCGATGTTAGGATTGAATAGTTAGTTTTGCAGTCGAGTTAAGGACTCGAAACTTAGTTTATCATTGTTAATTATCACGTTTTAAAATGTCATTTTAGGTTTTGGGATTTTTGTTGTTCCATTAACATTGAAAAACGACTAGGTGTGTAACGAAAAACTCAAAAAATGACGAACAACGTGAAGTCGAAAAGTGAACTGTCAACGCTATATAGACGTGTGATAGCCCATGTGCCAGGTTGTATGGGTGGGGTTATTTGGGTCGTGTGGGTCACATGGGCGTGTGTTAGGCCGTGTGGGCCCATTTTTAATAAAATATCATTGGGGCCTTATTTTAATTGCAATTTGAAATTAGTCACTTCGTAGGTTTCAAAATTTGTTATGTGTGTATTATGGATGCAAAATATGATATTCTACCTCTGTTAATGTGATTCCTGAAAGCATCTTAGTATATTATGATGCGTATAACATGTACAACTTTTATATATGAAATCTGAAATACTGATATTGTATGTGTAACGTTTGAGAGCATGCTTGTGTTATAATTTCTACATTTGATATGTGATTTGAGTAATTTGTTTAAGCATGATTCATCTATGTGCATCTAAGTAGGTAATATGTTTGGACATGCGTATTGGGGTGGGATAATGATGTAATGAAGGAAGTGTTGGCCGTTTAACTACATATTGATAAGCCATTGTTGGCAACCCAGGGTGGCAGGTCATCATTACTAGACAACCTGGGATAACCTAATTGGTGGTTTAACCACATATCTTTTCTGCCAGCTTGACTATAATACTGGTGGCTTGACCACATTTATCTAATCCTGGCATATTACTGCGCTATTTCTAGCAGCTTGACTGCGCTATTCTAAAAAGTGACATACGCTCACATATAGGTGTGTGGGGTTGGATGAGTATTTATTACCTTGATTAGTATACCATCCCAAAAATCGGGTGTAGAAGAAATTGGATTTTGAAACCAAGTATAGTCATCCTTCGATTTTGAGTTTAGATTGTGGAAATTTTTGACAAGGAAATTGATCTGGTTCAATGGTTAGGTGTTTTGGTCATGTATGAGAGGTTCTGGGTTCGAACCCTATTCCTTGAAATTTTGTTATTTTTGTCAAACCCTTATTCTTGATCGTCTGGTATAAGTTCTAATTCTGATCAATTAATGACAAGAATGAGCCTACTGGCTCAATGGTTAAGCGTTTGTATATCCTCTGGTTTGTAGTTTAGTTGTTTTGTTTGATTTGTAAAGAAAACAAGTTAATTAACTTTCGAATGGGATATTCAGAAGGTTCTCTTCTCCTTTTATTATCTGCTCTTTATTTTTACTCCTTTTCGTTCAATATTATTTTTTTTCTCTTTTCTTTCTTTTGCTCCATTATTCTATCATTGAATCCTTCTGTATTTGTTACGTCAAGTTCCTTTATGTGATTAATCTTCAATCAAACTGTAAGTGCCCTTTATCAAGTCTGTTTGTTTGAGTTTGATGATGGTCAAAGTTACGTTTAATTCTTTTCGTTGGAATGGATTCTAAGTTGTGTAAGTCTTTGTCAGACGAAGTTCTCAAGAGTAATGTTCTTTCAATGTTCTAAGTTTTTGCTGTTGATTTCGAACGAGGGTAAGCATTAGTTTTCGTTTTGAGATTTCGTATCAAAGTTCTTTGATATCATTTTGGGTTTGGGTGCTAGTTTTAAGGATTATTTTGAATAAGTTGTTTGATTTGTTGTTGTAATGTCATTTTAGGTGACAACAAGTTATCCTGCTTGTTTCTGCATTGAATCCATATCAGGTAAGTATCGAAAACCCTTAATTTTGTGATTTTTGGACACTTGAAAATGTGGATGTTGACAGCACACAACCAGGCACATGGGAGTGTGTCTAGGCCGTGTGAGCCACACAACCGTGTGCCAGGCCTTGTTGTTGGCTGTATAACTCACTATTCATCATAGTGGAGGCACATGGGCAAGGCAGACTAGTGTGTGTCCAGGCCATGTGTGGACATGTTAGTGTAGGGTTTACACGGGTAACAGACACGGACTTGTGTCTAGGCCATGTAACTCACTTTTTATATTTTAGGACCACACGGCCAAGGACATGAGCTTGTACCCAGGCCGTGTGAATCACATGGGTAAGGATACAAGCAAGTGTCTAGGCCATGTAACTCACTGTTTACGTTTTAGAACCATACAGGTGAATACATGGGCGTGTGCCCAGGTCGTGTGGGTTATAAATAGGGTCTGAATCTAGTTTTTGAGGCCGTGAGTGTTGTCTAACACTAACACTAACCTCCAAAATGTATAAATAATCTGAATTTAATTGTAGGAGGACTCTCTGATACTTTAAGACTGATATATGGATGATATATGTGATATCTGAACATGTTAGACTAATGATGAATAACTTGTGATCTGTACGTATATCTATTATGTTTGAACTTAAGTGAGTGGGATCTGTCAAAATGTAATGTGCTATTGTCTATGTTTGCGAATTATCAGGTATGATTTGTATTTTGTTAAGTCTGTTGGTACGCCTCTGCGTTGGTACGCCTCTGCGTTGCTCTGTTAAGGAAGAATATTCAATATATGAACATGTTAGACTGATTGTTACTGATTCTAATTTATAACCATGTATGTGACTTCATGGCAAATCTGATATGGTCCGTTGAGGTTTGATAAGTCTGTTTTACGAAACATGGACTCCCATATTTACTAATTCTGTTAGTGAGATATAGTATGACTTATATGCTCATTACTCTGATTTTGCATAAGTATGCCATGACACAATGCATGAGACTTGGGTTGAAATTAAAGGAGGAAGTTTCTGGCAGTTTAATGGTCTGCATTATTTGGTGGTTTATCCACACTTCTGTTTCGGTAGTTTGACTGTACTATAGTGGCTTGACCACATCTTTTTGATTGGCAGTTTAACTGCATATTGATAAGCCATCATTGTCGGGCATCCCAGAATGACTTTATTGGTGTGTTTTGGATGGATGAGTTCAGGGGAGAACTCTATTTTGGTGTGTAGCGGAGTTTGAGAAGACTGTGTCTGATAAATTTACTTTCTGATCTGTTTGAAAAATACTACATCTGCATAAACATACATGTTATGTTCTACTTTGCTCCATTATGTTTTATTCAATATTGCTCTGCTCTGTTCCATCCTATTCTATTATGTTCTGTTCTATTCTATTTTAATTGTGTTGTTCTACTCTGTTCTGTTTTACTTTGTCCTGCTGTACTATCACTGTTGAATCCTCTGTGATACTCTAGATCTGTTCCATACTGGTTATACAACTGTTATCAAATACTTGCGTTACTATGATTTATATATTACGTTCTATTTATTTGTATTTGAGTTTGGTTATATGTGGTGCTTGGTGACTCACCCTTTGTCTTACCTGTCATGAAGGCATCTAATTTAGGATCGGATGGCGTACGAGAGCTCAAATTGTTTTGCACTGAGTTAACTACAATTTAATCCTTTGGATTTGTAATCTATTTTGGACTTGTCTTATTTTTTCTTTTTATAATCTTGTCAATATCTGCCTAGTCTAAAATGAAACTACAAAATCATCTAAATTGACTAAATGAATTTTTGGTTTTCAAAGTTAAAACTTTGAAAAGAAGTATGTTTTTACTACGTTGGTGTAACTCGTCCAAATTCGGCTTAAACTTCTCGTTCGGGTTTGGGGTGTTACAATTAGTGTGTAGGGATGAACGGAGATGGTGTGTAGCGAATAGGGATAGGATTTGAATCTGAATCTGTAACTGTATTTGGATTTGTAACTGCATCTGCATCTGTATCTGAGATGATTATTTATGTTGCATTGCGTAGCATGTTATGCTGTGCATTTTGTACGGTTTTGGACTTCTATATGATTTTACTATTTGTACTGTTTGTTTGGATTTAGTTACACATTAAGCTTTGTAAGCTCACCCAATTTTTCTAACTTCTCAAGTAATCAACAATCTTAGGATCAGTCAGTGCGTAGGAGCTCAGATTGATTTTAATTGCATAAGATTATATGAATTGATTGTTAAATATAATTTCTGGATTATTGGACTTTTGAATTAATTTTTTGGATTCTATTTTTTATTTAGGTTTTTTTGGATTTTTAATTAAATGTTTATATAAAGTTTGTCCGATTTCTGCATATTTAGAAGATGCTTGATTTTCAAAACTAAGTTATGGATTTTTCCGCTACGAATCAAACTAAAAATTAAGTTTTTAAAAAGATAACCAATTTAATGATCCGACTCTTCTATTTTGAAAGATAAGAGGGATGTTGTTTTTTTTTTTTTAATATCATTAGTATATAGCTAGGTTTTCTGATAAATAAATAGTAAAAAGTTTTCGCAAAATAATTGATAAGCAATGATTTGAAAAACAAACAAACTGGTTTCGTGAAATTAATGTGACCTCCAAGATTCGGTCGTAACGTCTAGACCGGGTTTGGGGTGTTACAAAAGTCATTATAATTCTAAAAGAGGGGAACATAAGACAACATTAGAGAGAAAATCAAGAGAGAGTTTTAGAGAACTTTAAGCGAAATTTGTGTTTTTAGCTAGAGAGAGCTTTTGTTTTCAGAGTAGGGTTTGTTTTGTATTTCTCCATCTTGTACTCTTTGATTGTTTGCTCATTACTGAAGTCTTATTTGCTCGTAGTTTTTTATCCTATTGATCGGAGGACTTTTTCCACATAAATTTGTATGCCCAATTCTTTTTATTCCTTCTTTCTCATTGTTTAGACAGGTCGATCCCCAATAATAAATCTATTGAAAGATATTATATCAAGTATTTTAAAAGACATAATGCAAAAATATTAAACTCATTGTTCAAAAATATTAAATGACAATATTAAAATATTTTTCTTTTTAAATAATTGAATTTTTAGATATTTTTTAATTGTATTAAGAATTCTGAAAGTAATTTAGTTTTGCATTTAAAATTTTAGATTAGTAGTATTTATCGGGTCAATAAACTTTTGTATTCTCTGTAACACCTCCACGCCTGAGACCGACGCCGGAGTCGAGCTCGAGGTGTTACTAAACTTAATTTATCATTAAATCAACTTTACATCATTTATTTTAATTTTCAGAATAAGCAGTTTTTTTCTACGTCATAGTCGCTAAAAAAATCATATCTCGAGTTACAAAACTCAAAATCAAGATCCGTAAATTTTCCCTGAATCTAGACTCATATATCTATTTACTAATTTTTTTCCTAGAATTTTTTTGATCCAATTAGTACAGTTTATTAGTTAAAGATTACCCTATTTCAGGACTCGACCGCACTAACCTCTACTCACTACGAACCCCTTTTCTCTCTGTAAAAAATTAATATGACTATACAATTTATTTCTCTTAAAACTAGACTCAATAAGGATTCTGTACATATAAAATACACCTCCTAATTATTTTTTTACAATTTATGGTGAATTTCTAAATTTGGAACAGGGGATCCAGAAATTGCTCTGGCCCTGTCTCACTAAAACTCAAATATCTCATCACATATAACTCCTTTACCTGTTTCGCTTCTTTCATATGAAAGTAGACACAATAAGCTTCAATTTCATATTTAATTCATCACCTAATTCGGTTCCTACTATTTTTAGTGATTTTTCAAACTCACGTCATTGTTACTGTAATGTTCTGTTTTATGGCAATTTCATCATTTTATGAATTTTCATGATCTAGATAACATATTAACCTCATATGGCATCAAACATGATCTAGGCTAGCCATTCCAATGACTAATCATTATCAAGCATTTTCTCAACCAAACCACAACCATGCCACAAGATTATTTACACAAAATAAGAACATTGCTATACATGCCATACTTAAGTCATACAAGCCATTTTACCAAAAAGATCTTTGGATAGTGTGATCGAGCCTTTGACCTATCCCGATTCCTGAGCCGGCTTGTCCAAAACTACAATGAATGAAAAGAAGGGAGTAAGCATGAATGCTTAGTAAGTTCACATGCAAATAACAAGTAACATAACAAAGCAATTCTTCCAAACAACACTAGCATGGTATCACCAAAACATATATCACATTGCTAATCATCATTTGTCATCTTACCACATTATTGTTGTTGTATCAAGTTCAACCCGAGGGTTAAGTACATACCTGTCCAAAGTGTCCATTTCACAACACTTTCCAAAATATCATTCGCATCTCACGCATTCTTCCATTTCGCTAAAATTTTATCCGTTGAACACATCGGAATATAATTCGGATATATGGATAATTTGCACATTAGTGCCACATATATAATCAAGCGATCATGTAACCCGCCCATAAGCGAACTCGGACTCAACTCAACGAGCTCGGGCGTTCGTGTCCATAAGTGAACTCGGACTCAACTCAACGAGCTCGGATGCCTAGTTACATTTCACGAACTCGGACTCAACTCAACGAGTTCGAACATTTGCATCCATAAGTGAACTCGGACTCAACTCAACGAGTTCGGATGCTCAACCATCCTAATGACATGTCACTTGTATCCTAATCTATTCCTAAGGTTCAAACGGGATTTTCCTCAATCATATATCCTTGCCGTCTTCCACAGAATACCGGAACCAATACTCGGTAGCAATTTATATTTAACAAGTGGCATACATAACTTGCATATTATTCAATAATAACCACAAAGCATATATTTCATGATAAAAATCAGCATATCATATAAATAACATCAATTAACTTAAAAATAACAATTATGTTACATTATTTACACATGAACTTACCTCGGTACAAAATATAGAAATTTTGCAATTTAGTCCACAATCTTTTCTTTTCCTCGATCAAGGTTGATTCCACGTCTTTCTTGATCTAAAATAACACATTTAGCTTAAATAATACTCACATTTATCAAAATAATCCTAAATTCAAATTTTGGAAAAATTACAATTTTGCCCCTAAACTTTTACATATTTACACTTTTTCCCCAAAGCTTGGAAATTAAATTTTATTTCAAATTCTTATGTTTTAGGACATGCTGATCATTTATTTGCTATTAGCAAGCTCAAATTCCCACTATAACACATACTTATGAACAATATGTACTTTTACCGATTAAGCCGTTTTGTTCGTTTTTACTTAAAATTGAGTAGCACAAGTTGTCAAACATAATTTAAAATCTCATATTCTATCATAAAACATCAAAATACACAAATTTCACTTATGGGTATTTTTCCAAATATGAACCCTAACTCAAAATATTGCTATCATAAGCTATACTGAGCTATCAGGATCTCAAAAACATAAAAATCATTAAAAACGGGGCTTGGAATCACTTACTATGAAGCTTGAAAGTTGAAGAAACCCTAGCTATGGAGAGAGGGAGCATTCGGCAGCAACTAAGGAAGATGATAACCAATTTTGTGTTAATTTTCCCTTTTTATTTCATTTAATGTCCAAATGACCAAAATGCCCCTCCTTACTAAACTTTCAAAAATTCCTTCCATGTCCAAATTTTGTCCATGAATTTAAAATTGGTCAAATTGCCATTTAAGACTTCCTAATTAATATTTCAAAGCAATTTCATACTAGAAACTTCTAGAATACAAGTTTTGCAACTTATTCGATTTAGTCCCTAATTTTAAATTAAGCACTTTATGCCAAGAGTTTCTTCACGAAATTTTCACACAATCATGCAATCATATCATAAACCTCAAACTAATTATAAAATAATTATTTCTATCACAGATTTGTGGTCACGAAACCACTATTCCGATTAGGCCCTAATTCGGGATATTACATTCTCAATTAGCTAAATTCATTATTTGGTTTTTGAAGTATACATATTTTCTTCTTTGGTATCTATTTTTTTTGTTCAATTTGATACCTAAAGTATTGCTTTAAATATATGTACACAGGTTAAGTGTGTTAAAAAAAAATATTTTTTCATTGTATTGTAAATAAGATAAATACTTTAGTTTGAAAATACCATATAGATTATAGTAGTGATGTTTTGACAATGAAATCCAAAACTTTAAATTAATTTTAAAATTAACTATTTTAATTAAATAATTGTAATAAAAAGATTACTATGATTTTTTTTTTTACGAAAACCAGTTGACGTGATATTTTTGTAGTATATAGTATATTAAGCATATAAAGTTAAGTAAAAATTAAAACAATTGTATAGATAGATGTTTAATTAATAAGTTCAATTGCTATAATGAATAGTAAAATGATATTTATTCTTTCTCTTAAACATTTGCAATACTCGGGTTGTGATATAAAAAAAAATAATTATAAAATTTGTTAGATTTGACAATATGATATTGTTAGAATTAAGTGACCCAAATTCTTATTTAAATAAAATAAGATGGAAAATAAAATAAAAGTAATATCCAAATAGAACTAGACTTCTTTTATTTTATTTTAGAATAAGGTTTTTTAAACCTTATTAAACTCCATCTATTTTATATTGATTAGGATAAAGTGTTTCAATCCTAATAGAATATGGCTTTACAAGCCTATAAATAGACATAGTCTATTCATCTTGTATTGATTCGAATTTTCGACAGTGAATTTTCGACAGTGAATTTTCTTCTCCTCTGCCCGTGGTTTTTTTCCCGAAAGGGTTTCCACGTAAAATCTGTGTGTTCTTTATTTTTATTTTATTTTTATTTATTTGTTTGAGATATTTTGTAATTACCGACATTATATTTTTTCACAAATTGGTATCAGAGCTTCCGGGTTTTTTCATTTCAATCACGTTAATGGCGTCTTTGAAGTATGAAATTCCGCTGTTGGATCGCAACACCAGATTTGCGTTGTGGCAGATTAAGATGCAAGCAGTTCTTGCGCAGATGGATCTAGAGGATGCCCTACTAGGGATAGATAAGATGCCTTCAACATTAACAGATGAAGAGAAGAAGCGTAAGGATCGAAAGGCATTAACACAGTTACATCTGCATTTGTCTAATGAAATTTTGCAAGATGTGATGAAGGAGAAGACCGCCGCTGGATTATGGAAAAAGCTGGAACAAATATGCATGTCGAAAACTCTAACCAGCAAGCTGCATATGAAGCAACGTCTTTATGCTCATCGTTTGGAGGAAGGTGCATCTGTGCACGAACACTTAACAGTGTTTAAAGAAATTCTCTCAAACTTGGAGGCCATGGAGGTTCAGTATGATAAGGAAGATCTAGGGTTGATTCTACTTTGTTCGTTGCCCCCGTCTTATTCAACCTTTAGAGATACAATTTTATATAGCCGTGAGTCTCTCACAGTCGATGAGGTTTATAATTCTTTAACCTCGTATGATAAGATGAAGCATCTTGTGGCTAAAACCGACTCTCAGGGGGAGGGTCTCATTGTTCGTGGGAGACAAGATCGGAATGTTGATGATGATCATGGAAGGACACAAGAACGAAATCCTCGCGGTAAATCTAAGGGTAGATCAAAGTCTTCAAACAGAGGTCCTTGTAACTTCTATAAGAAGAAAGGGCACATTAAATCTGAGTGCTATAAGCTACAGAATAAGATCAAAAGGGAGGCTGCGAATCAAAAGGGAAAACAACCAGAAAATTCTGGTGAAGCTGATGTTGTAGAAGACTATAGTGATGGTGAACTTTTAGTCGCTTCAGTCATCAATTCTAAAGTGAGCAATGAGTGGATCCTTGATTCGGGCTGCACCTTCCACATGAGTCCCAATAGAGATTGGTTTACAAATTACAAGATAGTGCCTGAAGGTGTTGTTTTGATGGGAAATAATGCTTCGTGTACAATCGCAGGTGTTGGAACGATTAAAGTTAAGATGTTTGATGGAGTTGTCAGAACACTTAGTGACGTACGACATGTTCCAGAATTGAAGAGAAATTTAATTTCATTAAGTACTCTTGATTCAAAAGGGTACAAATACACAGCTGAAAGTGGGGTTTTGAAGATTTCTAAAGGTTCCCTCGTTGTGATGAAAGGGCAAAGAAAGACTGCCAAGTTATATGTTCTGCAAGGTTCTACTGTTACTGGTGATGCAGCTGTCGCCTCCTCTTCCCTATCAGATGATGATATTACTAAACTTTGGCATATGCGCCTAGGGCATATGAGTGAGAATGGTATGGCAGAGTTAAGCAAAAGAGGACTTCTTGATGGGCAAGGAATTTGCAAACTGAAGTTCTGTGAGCATTGCGTTTTTGGGAAACAAAAGAGAGTTCGATTCACCAGAGGAATTCATAACATGAAGGGAACTTTGGAGTATATTCATTCTGATCTATGGAGGCCATCTAGAGTGCCTTCGAGAGGTGGCGCTAATTATATGCTAACTTTTATTGATGATTTTTCCAGAAAAATTTGGGTGTTTTTCTTGAAGCAGAAAAGTGATGTGTTTTCCGCATTTAAGTCTTGGAAAACTATGATTGAAAAACAGACGGGAAAACAAATAAAACACCTCCGTACAGACAATGGCTTAGAGTTTTGTTCTGATGAGTTTAATAAACTGTGCAAGTCAGAAGGAATCGTGAGACACTTAACAGTTCGTCATACTCCATAGCAAAATGGCGTTGCAGAACGAATGAATAGAACGATCATGGAGAATGTTCGATGTATGTTATCAAATGCCAACTTACCAAAGTCATTTTGGGCCGAAGCAGCCTCTACTGCATGTTTTTTGATCAACCGATCTCCATCCATTGCCATTGAGAAAAAGACTCCACAAGAGGTATGGTCTGGTAACCCTGCTGATTATTCTGATTTAAAGATTTTTGGGTATCCTGCGTATGCTCATGTTGATAATGGAAAATTGGAACCAAGATCTATTAAATGTGTTTTTCTTGGTTATAAAACTGGTGTTAAAGGATATAAGTTATGGTGTCCTGAAGGTAGAAAAGTTGTGATTAGCAGAGATGTTATTTTTGATGAAACTGCTATGCTACCTAACTTATCTCTTAAAGATCCTTCCAATAAAGAAAATCAAAAGCAGGTGGAGCATCAGATTAATACAGAGTCAACTCCTCAAGCCAGTACAAAAATTGAGAATAAAGTTGCTTCTTCACCACAATACTCTATCGCCAAAAACAGAACTAAAAGAGAAATTAAACCTCCAAAGAAGTATGCTGAGGCTGATCTAGTTGCTTATGCTTTAAATGTGGCTGAAGATATAGATGCAAATCAAGAGCCATCTAATTATTCTGAGGCGGTTAGTTGTGAAGACTCAGAAAAGTGGATGTTTGCTATGCAAGAGGAGATGGAATCACTCCACAAAAACAAAACATGGGATCTTGTAAAACTTCCAAAAGGTAAAAAGGCTGTTCGTTGTAAATGGGTGTATAAAAAGAAAGAAGGGACTCTAGGAGTTGAAGAACCCAGATATAAAGCAAGGCTTGTTGCAAAGGGTTACTGTCAAATTCCAAGAGTGGACTTCACAGATGTGTTCTCCCCAGTTGTGAAGCATAGTTCGATTCGAGCTTTGCTTGGTATTGTGGCCATGCATGATTTGGAGCTTGAGCAGTTAGATGTTAAAACTGCTTTTTTGCATGGAGAACTTGAGGAGGATATTTACATGCAACAACCAGAGGGTTTTACAGTCTCAGAAAAGGAGGACTATGTTTGCTTGCTAAAAAAGTCTCTTTACGGTTTGAAACAGTCACCAAGACAGTGGTACAAGAGGTTTGATTCTTTTATGACTTCTCATTATTTCAAAAGAAGTAGCTTTGACAGTTGTGTTTACTATAAGAAAAACAATGATGGTTCTTTTGCATATCTACTCCTTTATGTTGATGACATGTTGATAGCAGCAAAAGATAAAGGAGAGATAAGAAAAGTCAAAGCCCAACTAAGTGAAGAATTTGAGATGAAAGATTTGGGACCAGCAAAGAAGATACTTGGTATGGAAATTCTTAGAGATAGAAAAGTAAGTAAATTGTACCTAAGTCAGAAAGGGTACATTGAGAAAGTTCTTTCAAGGTTCAATATGCAGAGTGCTAAGCCTGTTAGTACTCCTTTAGCAGCTCATTTTAGACTTTCATCAGCTTTGTCTCCACAAACAGATGATGAGGTTGAGTACATGTCACATGTTCCATACTCTAGTGCAGTGGGATCTCTCATGTATGCTATGGTTTGTTCACGTCCAGATTTATCATATGCAGTCAGTGCAGTTAGCAGATACATGGCAAATCCCGGTAAAGAACACTGGAAAGCAGTTCAGTGGATTTTAAGATACTTACGAGGTACTACTGATGTTTGCTTACAGTTTGGAAGAACTAGAGATGGAGTCATTGGATATGTTGATGCTGATTTTGCTGGAGACCTTGATAGAAGAAGATCTCTCACAGGTTATGTCTTTACAATTGGAGGTTGTGCAATCAGTTGGAAAGCCACTTTGCAAACTACAGTCACTTTGTCTACCACTGAAGCTGAGTACATGGTGATTACTGAGGCTTGTAAAGAAGCTATTTGGTTGAAGGGACTATTTAGTGAACTCAATGAAGACCTTCAAATCAGTACAGTATTTTGTGACAGTCAGAGTGCCATCTTCCTTACAAAAGATCAAATGTTTCATGAGAGAACAAAACACATTGATGTTCGGTATCATTTTGTTCGTGATATTATTGCTCGTGGTGATATTATTGTGAGCAAAATTAGTACTCATGAAAATCCTGCAGATATGATGACTAAGTCACTTCCTATAACCAAGTTTGGGCATTGCTTAGACTTGGTTGGTGTTCATCGTTGAAGTTAAACCCTTAAGGGGTTTTATGGAAGAGGTGGAGAACTTGTTCGTTGAAAGTTCGCGATGAAGAACTTGTTCGTTGAGAATTCGTGTCAAGGTGGAGATTGTTAGAATTAAGTGACCCAAATTGTAACACCCCCTACCCGTATTCGTCACCGAAATAGGGTACGAGGCATTACAGAAGTTTACCGAACAATAGTATTTTTTTTTTTTAAAACTCAATATATCCCCTTCATAAATATGTAGCCTTCCCTGCAAAACTTAAACCGATACCAATCCAAATCAACCAATCCAATTCAGCATATCTTTATAATAGATTCATGCACATTCATAAGATAATCACATTAAACACCAAACTAAGGTTTGTTAGCCATACCAATGGCTAACTTTACATTCATTTCACATCAACATTTACTTTATTAACTTATACATGCCATTGATTTCTAAAATAAAGTTCTAGATATACCAAAATATTGAGGTTGATAGTGTGATGTATCTCCGACTGAATCCGACCTCCGAGCTCTTGATACTACAAAACAGGGAAAAAGAAAACAGGGTAAGCACATTGTGCTTAGTAAGCTCATGTAACAAGAATTATACTTACCTAATATTTTCGATACAATACAATAAACATACATACATCCATTCAATGTATTGTTACCTTAACATGCACAAACTCAACATTCAAGTTAGTACAATAATTTTAATGTATCAATATATATATTGAGATTGATGAGCTCATCAATACCGTGATTTCCATTCTATTATTATTTTCCCATATTTATCCCGTTGAATTTCTCGGAATTTCGATGGATTTTCAGGGGTACACTTTAGTGTACAAATCCGGGTCCGTCAATTCATATTCATGTGCGCATATTTTCATTTCAGAGAGCACACTCCCGCGAACCTCATCCTTACAGCGGGATTACCAGTCCAGGCTAAATCCCCTGTAATATAAACTCATAGAGTATTGTCGGGATTACCAGTCCAGGCTAAATCCCCTGCAACGACAATTACTCTAATGAGCTTGGATCTGAATTACCAGTCCAGGCTAAATTCAGACCCTAATTTGGATTACCCGTCCGGGCTAAATCCATTTTCCACATATTCTTCGGGAGGGCTATATCAAGATAGGATCACCCGTCCGGGCTAGATCCATTTTTACCGTCAATTCCTTTTCAGAGATCCATCGAATTTTCCTTCCATTCAACCGGGATTTCTTCCACTTTTCACCAAATATATCAATTTTCCATAAATTTTCATATAATGAACATTCAATTGATATTCACATCAATAACATACATTTCAAGCATTTAAGAATATAATTCAAGTTACACGAACTTACCTCGATACTTGTTTGTATACAAAAATCTACTAATCCCAAACTTTTTCCTTTCCTCGATCTAGCTTCGTGTTTGAGTCTTCAGGATCTAAATAAATAAATTTATTCATCAAATTAACATTTCATGTTCATATGTACCATTTTCTACAATTCCACTACCATTTATAGTTCATCCAAGGCTGTCTACTTGCGTCATAGTCACTAAATTATTTTCATCTTGAGCTACAGGACTCCAAATTAAGATCCGTAAATTTTCCCTGAAACTAGACTCACATATATTCTAACCATAAAATTTTCAGAATTTTTGGTTTAGCCATTTAGTACAGTTTATTCTTTAAAGTTACCCCTGTTTTGCTATATGACAGTTCCGACCTTTCTTCACTAAAAATTAATTATCTCCTCATACGGAACTCGGATGATGTTCCTGCTTGTTTCTCTTGAAAATATATTCATTAAGGATTTTAAACATATAAATTTAACTCCATAATTATTTTTATACAATTTTTGGTGATTTTCCAAAGTCAAAACAGGGGAACCCGAAATCATTCTGACCTTGTCTCACAAAATGCATTATATCTCAAGATTTACAATTCTATTATTTACTCTATTTATTCTATAAGAAACTAGACTCAATAAGCTTTAATTACATATTTTGTTCACCCTCTAATTCGATTTCTAAAATTTATGGTGATTTTTCAAAGTTGGACTACTGCTGCTGCCCAAAACTGTTTTAGTGCAAGAGGTTTATTACCATTTTTCCCCCAAGCTTTTAATAAGTGATAGTTTCGTCCCTACTCAATTAACCTCTCAATTGAGCTGATTTTTATCAATTAATACTTTATTCCATCATTTTAAACTACCTTGTAACCTTTGGGAACAAGAATTTCAGAAGCAAACTTCAATTTCACACTCTTTTACAAATAGGTCCTAAATATTCACTTTCTTTACATTTTATTCCATAAAATCATCATATAATAAGATTAAAGCTTAAATTCCATGCTAAATATTCATACACTTACAGAACTCAACCATGGTGACTTTCAATTTCATCCATAAAATCAAAAACTAATGAATTTAATAGTAGGACCTAGTTGTAAAAGTCTTAAAAACACAAAAATTACAAGAAAAAGGCAAGGATTAACTCACTTGGTGCAAAAAGTATGAAAAACCAGCTTAAAGAACCCCTCCTATGGCGTTTTTCTGATGAGAATGAAGAGAAATCTCAAGAAATCTAGATATTTCCATATTAGTCCTAGTTTTATTTAGTTAATAATGCAATATTCCAATTTTGCCCTTAATTCATCCACTTTTCTGCTGATTTTATGCCCTTGCCGTCCAGCCCAAATAAATTTTGGGTCTATTTTCTTTTTAAATCCTTTCTAATTAAACACTTAAGCTATTTAATCATCCTAACAACTTTTACTCCTTTTCCAATTTAGTCCTTTTCATTTAATTGACTGCCCAAACGTTAAAATTTTCTAACGAAATTTTAATACAATATTACTAACATTCCACAAATATTTATAAAAATATTTTTGACTCGGTTTTACGAGATCAAGCTCCCGATAACTTGTCTTTACCTAATTTCTTCAATAATTTCTTTTTATTAACTAACTACTAATTCGGTAAAATTTTTCTATCAATATTTTCATACGATTTTCCTATCACAACAATATTCATGTAAAAAAAAAATATTAAAATAAATTTCTCTTTAAATCGGATTTGTGGTTACGAAACCACTGTTCCGATAACTTTGAATTTAGGCCATTACAACTCTCCCCCCCTTTAAGGATTTTCGTCCTCGAAAATCTTACCAGTAAAGAGGTTCGGGTATTGTTTCCTCATTGCCTCCTCCGGTTCCCATGTCGCTTCCTCAATCCTGTGCTTTTGCCATAATACTTTTACCAAATTTATCTTTTTATTTCTGAGCTCCTTTGTCTCTCGTGCCAAAATCTTAATTGGTTCTTCACTGTAACTCATATCTGGCTGAATCTCCACTTCTGTCGGAGAAATAACATGTGAAGGATCCGACCGATACCATCGTAGCATAGACACATGAAAAACGTTATGGATTCTATCAAGTTATGGTGGTAATGCCAATCCATAAGCTACCGGTCCAATTCTTTCTAGGATTTCATATGGCCCGATAAATCTTGGACTCAATTTACCCTTTCGACTGAACCGGAGAACTTTCTTCCATGGAGACACTTTTAAGAATACCTTGTCACCAACCTGAAATTCAATCTCTTTTCGTTTAAGATCAGCATATGACTTTTGACGATCGGAAGCTGCTTTTAGACTATCTCGAATCACCTTTACTTTTTCTTCTGTTTCCCGAATCAAATCAACTCCATGTATCTTCTTTTCACTAAGCTCTGCCCAATATAACGGTTTTCTACATTTTCTACCATACAAAGCTTCATACGGAGCCATTTTAATACTGGACTGATAACTGTTATTGTAAGCAAATTCAATCAAAGGTAGATACCTCTCCCAATTACCTTCAAATTCTAATATACAACATCGGAGCATATCTTCCAATACCTGAATTACACGTTCAGATTGGCCATCTGTTTGAGGATGAAATGCAGTGCTGAAAGATAATTGAGTACCTAAAGCTTCTTGCAATTTGTTCCAGAAACGAGATGTAAATCGGGGATCCCTATCTGATATAATAGAGACAGGCACTCCATGTAGCCTGACAATCTCAGATATATACAATTCAGCCAATTTATCTAAAGAATAATCCATACGTACTGGAATAAAGTGTGCTGACTTCGTCAACCGGTCAACGATCACCCAAATAGCATCTTTCTTTCTCGGAGACAATGGTAATCCAGATACAAAATCCATTGTAATCCTTTCCCATTTCCATTCTGGTATAGTGATTGGCTGAAGTAACCCCGAAGGTACCTAATGTTCAGCTTTAACTTGCTGACATACCAAACACCTTGATACAAACTCAGAGATATCACGTTTCATACCTGGCCACCAGTACAACTTTTTCAAATCATTATACATTTTATTACTCCCTGGATGTACAGGCATAGTACTGCTGTGAGCCTCGTGTAAAATTTTCTGTATGAGTTCTGAATTCTGAGGTACACATACCCTGTCTCTGAATAATAAACAACCATCGATCCCAACCTGAAATTCAGAATCAGTACTCGACTCACATTGTGCCCGTTTAGCTTGTAACTTTTCATCATTTTTCTGAGCCTCACAGATCTGCTGTAGAAACACTGGTCTAGCTTTCATTTCAGCTATAATTGAACCATCTCCAGATAATGATAACCGGGTATTCATAGCTCGCAAAGCAAATAAAGATTTCCGGCTCAAAGCATCAGCTACAACATTAGCTTTACCCGGATGGTAATCAATAGTCAAATCATAATCCTTTATCAGTTCGAGCCACCTGCGCTGTCTTAAATTCAAATCTTTCTGTGTCATCAAATATTTCAAGCTTTTATGATCAGTATAAACATAACATTTCTCACCGTACAAGTAATGCTGCCATATCTTCAACGCAAATACAATAGCAGCTAATTCAAGATCATGTACTGGGTAATTTCTTTCATGAGGTTTAAGTTGTCTTGAAGCATAGGCTATAACTTTACCTTCTTGCATCAAAACACAACCTAAACCATTTAATGAGGCATCACTGTAAATAACAAATTCTTTACCCGGTTCAGGCTGCACTAGTACAGGTGCTTTCGTTAACAGATCTTTCAATCGGTCGAAACTCTGCTGGCATTCATCGGTCCACTCAAACTTTACATCTTTCTGCAGTAGACGAGTCATTGGAGAAGCTATCATAGAGAACCCCTGTACAAATCTCCGATAATACCCAGCTAAGCCCAAGAAACTTCTAACTTCAGATACATTTTTCGGTGGATTCCAATTTACAATAGCTGAGATTTTATTCGGGTCTACCCTAATGCCTTCAGCAGATACAATATGTCCAAGAAAACCCACTTCTCGAAGCCAGAATTCACATTTACTGAATTTAGCATAAAGCTGTTTTTCACGTAAAATTTGCAACACTATTCTCAAATGTTCTGCATGTTCATTTTCATCTCGAGAATAGACTAAAATATCATCAATGAATACTACCACAATCTGTCTAAATACGGTTTGAATATCCGGTTCATCAGATCCATAAATACTGCAGGTGCATTAGTTAGCCCAAATGGCATAACCAAAAACTCATAATGCCCGTACCTGGTTCTGAAAGCTGTCTTTGGCACATCTGATTCCTTTACCCGTAACTGATAATAACCCAATCGGAGATCAATCTTTGAAAACACTGTAGCACCTTTCAGCTGGTTAAATAAATCATCAATCCGGGGTAACGGGTATTTATTCTTTATAGTTACTTTATTAATCTGTCGGTAGTCGATACACAATCTCAAAGATCCGTCTTTCTTTTTCACAAACAAAACCGGGGCACCCCAAGGTGAATGACTCGGTCGAACAAAACCCTTATCAACAAGTTCCTGTAACTGTATCTTTAACTCTTTTAATTCTGTAGGAGCCATCCGGTACGGAGCTATGGAAATTGGAGTAGTTCCTGGAACCAAATCTATAGAGAATTCCACTTCTCTTTCTGGTGGCAACCCTGGTAATTCTTCTGGAAACACATCAGAAAATTCACATACCACTGGCACTGCCTGAATCTTCGACTCAGATACCTTAGTGTCTAATACATAAGCAAGAAAAGCATCATACCCCTTTTTGATATACCTTTGAGCAGTAATAACTGAAATGACATCAGATAACCCCTCTGTCTGACCCGATTTAACCCGAAGCAATTCACCGCTCTGACATTTTAACAAAATATATTTTTGTCTACAATTTACTACTGCATCATGCTGGGTTAGCCAATCCATGCCCAATATCACATCAAACTCATCAAAAGGAAGTAACATCAAATCGGCCGAGAAACAATAACCTCTTACCATTAGTGGACAATCTTTACAAATTTTATCCACCAACACAGACTGGCCTAGAGGGTTCGAGACTTTAACCGCAAATTTAGTTGGTTCAACAGATAAATTTTTAACACATGCAAGCTTTATACATATATATGAATGCGTAGAACCAGGATCAATTAATGCAGTAATATTAGTGTCAAGCAAAGAAAATGTACCAGTAATAACATCGGGTGCTGAGGTATCTTCTTTGGCACGGATGGCATATGTCCTAGCAGGTGCTCGTGTCTCAGACCTGCCTGCAAATTCTTTCGTAGCTCCTCGGCTACCACTGACATTACCAGCTGGTCGTGGTGGTCTGCCTCTCGAAACTGGATTACTCGGCTTCGATATCTGTTCAGCTTCTTTTTCACCCCTTTCTGGACAATCTCTGAGAAAATGATCAAATGAACCGCATCGATAACAAGCCCCACTTCTCAGTCGGCATTCTCCAAAATGAACTTTATTACAGTACTGACATCTCGGCTTAGGAGTACCGACACTGCCCACACTGGTCACTGATGGAGTAGATGGTCTTGGATTAGAGCGTTGAGAGCCTCGTTCTCTACTTGAATGTCCAGTGACTGAAGTGAAACGATCTTGATACTTTTTCAATTTCTTTGAAGTAGAAAACTGTGATTTGCTCACCGGTCTCTTACTAGCAATTCGAGCTTCCCTTTCAGCTTGTTTCTTCTCTTTACTCAGCTCTTCTGCTTTATAAGCTCGCTCTGTCAGTGTAGCAAACTCATGAATTTCAAGAATTCCGATCAACAACTTAATGTCTTCATTTAGCCCCTCTTCAAATCGTTTACACATTTCGGCTTCTGATTGTACCCATTCCCGAGCATATTTACTCAACCGAACAAATTCTCTTTCATACTCAGATACTGATCTATTGCCCTGTTTCAGCTCAAGAAATTCTTTTCTTTTCTGATCAAGAAATCTCTGGCTGATATATTTCTTTTTAAATTCATTCTGAAAGAACTCCCAAGTAATCTCTTCTTTTGGAACCACCGGAGCTTTAGTCTTCCACCAATGATAAGCCGTGTCTTTTAACAGTGAAATAGCACATTTCAGACATTCTTCTGGTGTGCATGATAATTCTTCTAAAACCCGGGTAGTATTCTCTAACCAAAACTCAGCCCTTTCAGAATCATCATCAACTGCAGCTCGGAATTCTTCAGCCCCATACTTTCTAATTTTATCAACAGGAGCTTTTCCTTTTCTGGTAGATTCAATACCTGTACCCTGTGTAGTCACGGGAACCGGTGGAGGAGGAGGAGCTTGAGTTTGCTGCACTACAGGGTTAGTTCTTATATACTAAGTAAACCAATCATTCATCATTTGATAGAGGGCCATTTTAGCCTCTTCACTTTGGTCCCTTGTCTCGGACCTTCTCCTACTAGTAGCTTCGACTTCTCTTTGTTCCCTTTTCGGGGCCGGAGCATGACTCCCGGCTTCCTCGGATTGAGCTCGGTCGGCAGACATTTACTATAAGAAAAACACATTTAAATGGTCAGGAGATATCACACTATCAACAATAATTTAAATGGCATGTATAGCTAATACCGTATTTGCTACGTCGGTCCGAGAACCGGCTAAACCGTAGCTCTGATACCAACAAATGTAACACCCCTTACCCGTATTCGTCACCGAAATAGGGTACGAGGCATTACAGAAGTTTACCGAACAATAGTATTTTTTTTTTTTAAAACTCAATATATCCCCTTCATAAATATGTAGCCTTCCCTGCAAAACTTAAACCGATACCAATCCAAATCAACCAATCCAATTCAGCATATCTTTATAATAGATTCATGCACATTCATAAGATAATCACATTAAACACCAAACTAAGGTTTGTTAGCCATACCAATGGCTAACTTTACATTCATTTCACATCAACATTTACTTTATTAACTTATACATGCCATTGATTTCTAAAATAAAGTTCTAGATATACCAAAATATTGAGGTTGATAGTGTGATGTATCTCCGACTGAATCCGACCTCCGAGCTCTTGATACTACAAAACAGGGAAAAAGAAAACAGGGTAAGCACATTGTGCTTAGTAAGCTCATGTAACAAGAATTATACTTACCTAATATTTTCGATACAATACAATAAACATACATACATCCATTCAATGTATTGTTACCTTAACATGCACAAACTCAACATTCAAGTTAGTACAATAATTTTAATGTATCAATATATATATTGAGATTGATGAGCTCATCAATACCGTGATTTCCATTCCATTATTATTTTCCCATATTTATCCCGTTGAATTTCTCGGAATTTCGATGGATTTTCAGGGGTACACTTTAGTGTACAAATTCGGGTCCGTCAATTCATATTCATGTGCGCATATTTTCATTTCAGAGAGCACACTCCCGCGAACCTCATCCTTACAGCGGGATTACCAGTCCAGGCTAAATCCCCTATAATATAAACTCATAGAGTATTGTCGGGATTACCAGTCCAGGCTAAATCCCCTGCAACGACAATTACTCTAATGAGCTTGGATATGAATTACCAGTCCAGGCTAAATTCAGACCCTAATTTGGATTACCCGTCCGGGCTAAATCCATTTTCCACATATTCTTCGGAAGGGCTATATCAAGATAGGATCACCCGTCCGGGCTAGATCCATTTTTACCGTCAATTCCTTTTCAGAGATCCATCGAATTTTCCTTCCATTCAACCGGGATTTCTTCCACTTTTCACCAAATATATCAATTTTCCATAAATTTTCATATAATGAACATTCAATTGATATTCACATCAATAACATACATTTCAAGCATTTAAGAATATAATTCAAGTTACACGAACTTACCTCGATACTTGTTTGTATACAAAAATCTACTAATCCCAAACTTTTTCCTTTCCTCGATCTAGCTTCGTGTTTGAGTCTTCAGGATCTAAATAAATAAATTTATTCATCAAATTAACATTTCATGTTCATATGTACCATTTTCTACAATTCCACTACCATTTATAGTTCATCCAAGGCTGTCTACTTGCGTCATAGTCACTAAATTATTTTCATCTTGAGCTACGGGACTCCAAATTAAGATCCGTAAATTTTCCCTGAAACTAGACTCACATATATTCTAACCATAAAATTTTCAGAATTTTTGGTTTAGCTATTTAGTACAGTTTATTCTTTAAAGTTACCCCTGTTCTGCTATATGACAGTTCCGACCTTTCTTCACTAAAAATAATTATCTCCTCATACGGAACTCGGATGATGTTCCTGCTTGTTTCTCTTGAAAATAGATTCATTAAGGATTTTAAACATATAAATTTAACTCCATAATTATTTTTATACAATTTTTGGTGATTTTCCAAAGTCAAAACAGGGGAACCCGAAATCATTCTGACCTTGTCTCACAAAATGCATTATATCTCAAGATTTACAATTCTATTGTTTACTCTCTTTCTTCTATGAGAAACTAGACTCAATAAGCTTTAATTCCATATTTTTTTCACCCTCTAATTCGATTTCTACAATTTATGGTGATTTTTCAAAGTTGGACTACTGCTGCTGCCCAAAACTGTTTTAGTGCAAGAGGTTTATTACCATATTTCCCCCAAGCTTTTAATAAGTGATAGTTTCGTCCCTACTCAATTAACCTCTCAATTGAGCTGATTTTTCTCAATTAATACTTTATTCCATCATTTTAAACTACCTTGTAACCTTTGGGAACAAGAATTTCAGAAGCAAACTTCAATTTCACACTCTTTTACAAATAGGTCCTAAATATTCACTTTCTTTACATTTTATTCCATAAAATCATCATATAATAAGATTAAAGCTTAAATTCCATGCTAAATATTCATACACTTACAGAACTCAACCATGGTGACTTTCAATTTCATCCATAAAATCAAAAACTAATGAATTTAATAGTAGGACCTAGTTGTAAAAGTCTTAAAAACACAAAAATTACAAGAAAAAGGCAAGGATTAACTCACTTGGTGCAAAAATTATGAAAAACCAGCTTAAAGAACCCCTCCTATGGCATTTTTCTGATGAGAATGAAGAGAAATCTCAAGAAATCTAGATATTTCCATATTAGTCCTAGTTTTATTTAGTTAATAATGCAATATTCCAATTTTGCCCTTAATTCATCCACTTTTCTGCTGATTTTATGCCCTTGCCGTCCAGCCCAAATAAATTTTGGGTCTATTTTCTTTTTAAATCCTTTCTAATTAAACACTTAAGCTATTTAATCATCCTAACAACTTTTACTCCTTTTCCAATTTAGTCCTTTTTATTTAATTGACTGCCCAAACGTTAAAATTTTCTAACGAAATTTTAATACAATATTACTAACATTCCACAAATATTTATAAAAATATTTTTGACTCGGTTTTACGAGATCAAGCTCCCGATAACTTGTCTTTACCTAATTTCTTCAATAATTTCTTTTTATTAACTAACTACTAATTCGGTAAAATTTTTCTATCAATATTTTCATACGATTTTCCTATCACAACAATATTCATGTAAAAAAAATATTAAAATAAATTTCTCTTTAAATCGGATTTGTGGTTACGAAACCACTGTTCCGATAACTTTGAATTTAGGCCATTACACAAATTCTTATTTAAATAAAATAAGATGGAAAATAAAATAAAAGTAATATCCAAATAGAACTAGACTTCTTTTATTTTATTTTAGAATAAGGTTTTTTAAACCTTATTAAACTCCATCTATTTTATATTGATTAGGATAAAGTGTTTCAATCCTAATAGAATATGGCTTTACAAGCCTATAAATAGACATAGTCTATTCATCTTGTATTGATTCGAATTTTCGACAGTGAATTTTCTTCTCCTCTGCCCGTGGTTTTTTTCCCGAAAGGGTTTCCACGTAAAATCTGTGTGTTCTTTATTTTTATTTTATTTTTATTTATTTGTTTGAGATATTTTGTCATTACCGACATTATATTTTTTCACAGATATAATGAGTTTATAAATTAAATTTTAAATATGATTATCATTTTATTATATTTTTAAATATTGCTAATGTATAAATAAAAATAGGATTGTATATTAAGATTTTAATATTACTAAAGATTGTAATGTATATCTTTTTTTAGAAAAAAATACTAATTTGATTTTATTCAAAAAGTTATGAAAGAAATAGAAATATTTTCCTAGTTTTAATAGACAATTAAAAGTTTAATCATTAATTGTGAAATAATCTATCTCTAAAGTCTTGTCTCTCGCGGTTTGCGACTAGGGTTGTCAGTGGAAATTCGTCTTGTCGACATGTACAGTTTTGTATTACTTTGTCAAGTTACTAGTAAAAGGTACTGTCTTGTTTAATTGGTTCTATCACTTCTCGATTTTGTTGGGGATGGATGAGACTTTGCAAAGGTTATCTTTACATGAGAAAGAGAATGTTGAATTGGTGTTTGGTAGGGATATTGGGGTTGTAGATGAAATCAACAATGACCTTTACCTTGTGGATAAGGTTTTAATTTTCAAGTTCAGGTTTTTTTTTTTTTTTAAATTTCTTTTAAACTCAATAAGTGTTTAAAATTTGTGTTAATAAAATATGGTAAGTGATATTACAATAGTTATGATAAGTTAATTATTTAATTTAATTACGTAATAATATGTTTACTAATTTATTTTGTAAAACATTTTTGCAAGTACAATAATTAACTGGAAAAGTAAAGGTAAATATATTTAGATTAAAATTTGAAAGTAATTTAAGCTAAGCAAATGTGTTTGATTATGTGGTTGTTGATAATACTTGAAAAGATATTCCTAATGATAATACTTGAAAGTAACTTAACCATTATTGCTATGATGTTGTCTGTCTCATGTTTCCATGAAGGTATCATATGTTTGTATTTATTGTCATCTTGTTGCACGTATCCCAATAATATTGCTATTCTTGTTGCTCGAGATTCTCGCACATCAAATAATAGGTACAAAAAAGGGTAAGATTTAAATATTTGACAAACTAGAATTGATTTAATTTTAAAAAAATAAAATATTGATAGCATGTAAAGTAAATTATTTCTATGATTAATTATTTGAATAAAGCATGAATCTAAGATTTTATGTTGCCTAAATTTAGTTTTTAATTATTATTGAAAATTAATGGGTTGTAAATTAGAGTGACATTCAAAATATAGTACAACTGTGAATTTACCCTAAACTTAGTTAATATTATTTTTAGCTTTAATATGGGTTGTGCCAAACCCAAGGTCAGAAACAGAGGTTTTTTATGTTAAGTATTGACTTGAACATAGAGTTTAACTTGAGTTGTATTTAATTATTAATGTTGCATTAAATTTTTAACTATGATGATAATTTCTTGTTTGCTACTTTATCATATTTGAATGAGTATGTAAGTTTAATTTATTTAATTATAAACTTGCTTTGAATTGTATGCTCATTTATGCATAAGTTGAACTTATTTTAAACACGATTTATGATGAATATATATTTGGATTAGTTACAAGACAAAAATAAAATTATAAGAAAGGAAGGAAAATAATGGAAATTATTTTATTTGGAAAAATCCATAGTTCATTGCTAAAAAGAAGCGTGATAATGTGAAAATACATATCTAGGAACAGTTCTGGCTAGAATGGACTTGGAACTTAAGAGTTTCATGTACACCACTTCTCTTTCGTGAGAACCTACATGGTGATTTATTCATCAACTATGCTCACTAGTCTAGCATCCAATTATGATGACAAATTTGGTCTCTATTTGTGCAAAAATCAAGAATGGAGAAATGATAATCTTGTTAAGCCAATGTCAATTTGGTCGAAGCAGATAATATGATTTTTTGTCATTTCTCAAGTCAATATTATGAATAATATGAAAAAGTAAGTGACAAACAATGGTGCTGCTCGACACATTTGTGGTAATCAAGATAACTTTGTACCCTACTCTAAGTGGAAGAAGGAGAAGAGATTGTCTATCTTAGAAGCTCTTAAACCTCCATATTTTCTTGGAAACTGCAAGGTTCTGTTCAAATATTATCTAGAAAGACATTAACCTATGTGAGGTGTTTCATATTCCTAATGTTTGAACCAATTTAGCTTTTGTTGGATAATTAGGAAAAGTTGAAGTGAAAGTTGCATATGGTTTTAACAAAACTTGTTAATAGTGATTGTATGGTTATCTATTTCTATGTCGATGATATGTTGATTTTTCAGTACTAATTATGATTTAGTACTTGAGGCAAAGAGATATCTTACTTCCAAATTTGGCCTGAAAGACATGGAAAAAGCAAATGCTATATTGGGAGTTAACATCATAAGGAAAGGTGATAGCATATGCTATCATAAGAACATTAGGTTGAAAATATTTTAAAGAAGTGTCGACATTTTGATGCCCAATTAATGAGTACTCCTTATGAAGTCAGAGTTTATTGCTTTGGAATTGGCTAGTAATGAGGTTGAGTTGTTGGAAAACTTTTTAGCAAACACTTTGCTAGGCACAAAGCCAACAACTTTTTGTTTCCATGTATTGTGATTGCCAATCGACAATTACTAATGCAAAAGATAAAACTTTCAATGGTAAAAATAAGCTTATTTGTCTAACACATGATGTGATAGAGAAGTTGCAAAAAAGATGGAGTTATAATCCATGTTTATATAGTCAAAAGTGAATTTGACCAAGTCTTTTTACTAAAACCCACAGGGAAAAAATAATGGAATGATACATCAAGAGGAATGAGACTTTCGCCACAGGATGAGATCAACAATGATGGAAAACCTACTTTTGTGTCTGAAGATCCCAAGAATTAGTTAATATAGGTAATAACGTAGTCATTGATGCGGTCGCTGAAAGCACCAAAAATATCCTATCCCTAATAAATAATGAAAAAGAATAGTATAAGGGAAGTAGGGTCAAATCCTCAGGGACTGGATTTGCACAAATGCTTGTTCCTCAAAATCTCGGACAGAGTCGTGCCCAAGAAAACTTGCATTCTTGAAAAAATAAAAAAACAGAATTAAAAGTTTTGATCTGGGAAAATAAAATAAAAATAGATTTAAAAGTTGATTTGAAATTGCGGAAATTGAAACTAAAATAGTAGAGATAAATAGAGTTGAGGAAAAATAAATTCTTATGGAGAGATTCCAGCCTCCGGTTGTCTTGATTCGCCTTGGGTTCAATCCTCGACTTTTAGATGATCCTTCTCAAGTAGAATACGTAAGTTATAGTGGAAGAGGACGCCTATGACCACCAGCTCCAAGACTTTAGACTTACGATTTAGCGAAACCTGACTCTAGCCAACAATCGCTTCTGTGGGATCATCTTACGCTAGATCATCACTTCTCAATGGCGAATCCCACGCCATTTTGTCTCTTGGGCTCGCCAACCTCTAACGCAGTAAGCTAACGAACCGACTGTGCAACCTTCCTAAAGTATACAAAGCGGCTGCCTTTGCACACGTTGAAAAGATCACCTTTTAATGGACATGGACAGAAGCGTCAGCCCTGTAATGCAGAGAAACGATGAATACTTGTCGAGAAGGCTAAGTACATATTCTATACCTCAAGAACCTTTTTTGGGGATTTTTGACAACCTTTGGCTAGATGGATTTAGTGGCTCATAGTTGTTGTGGAAAAAGAAATAAATATAATGGAAATGGAATTTTTATTGAAAAAATATGAAAAAAACAAAAGGTTAAACTTTTGGGAGAATGAGTGTTTACGGAAAAAGATGATATGAAATTTGTGTCACTCTATCCCCTATTTATAGTACTAGGAAACCTAGTCTAGTCTTACTTAAATTCTATAAGATAAATACAAATAAATAAAGATAATTAAAGATAAAAGCCAAAATAAAATCTAAATAATAAAATCTAAAAATTATCCTAATATAACTAAAAATTAAATAGAGTCTTCCATTTATAAAATATCTATTCTTTGCATTTTTGCCCTTATGTCTTCCATACTTGTATTTTCGGCACCACCTTTTTCCCTATGTCGCTAGTTGGTCCCTTTTATCTTCAATTTAACGCTTTTTGCCCCTAAAATTCCTTTTTTCCTCCAATTTAGTTCCTTCAAGATAAAAGACCATAAATAGCTCAAATTAGTAGGATCATACTCAAAATAAATATGTAATCAACACATAAAAATATGTCGTTCTATAGTATTATCAAATTCCCCCTACTTAGCCCATGCTTGCCCTCAAGTATGGTTCATATCCACTGTGAAATTTAGAATTTTCCATGAAAGAAATACCACTCCAAAGTTTTATAAAAATCAGTAAAAAATGCATATGAAAGATAAAGAGAATCCGAAGCTAGCTTTAAGTAAAACTGAAAAAGTATTTCAATTAATACACACAAAAATTAAAATCGACTTGAATTATTTCATGAAAAATAGGTAAATTACCAAACCTACCAAGACACCCTATTTGTTTCTACTTTTAGTCCCCAAATTTTATTATTAATACATCACCCTTTTTTTTTTTAATTTTTATTTTTTTACTTGAGAATATATTGAACCTTTTGACGTGAAGAGAGATCACAGCCAAGCACCCCACCCCGGTTACTCAGCCCAACATACTCTTAATTTTTTATATTTTTCTTAAGAACATATCAAACCTTTTAACGCGAAGAGAGATGACATCCAAGCACCTCACCCCGGTCACTCAGCCTAACACATTCTTAAAAAAAATTAATTTCTGTTAGTGGAGTTTTACCTAACACGTCACACAACCTTTTGACGCGAAATAGGATGACAACCCAAGTACCCTACCCTGGTTACTCAGCTAGTCATGTCTTAAGCTGCACTCATAACTACAGAAACATTATTATTAAACGAAATTTTTAATTTTTGGATGACTTAGGAAAAATAATCAAGTGTCAAAAATAAGTTTCAATAACCACCTAATAGTCATGAACATAAATTTAGCATGCAATTAAGTGTCTGCTTTGCATTAAACTTGATCGATTTTATGAAAAGCAAGATAGAGTTAACTCTAATATTTATAATTATTTTTACCCTAATAAAAATAAAACAGTGGAGATGAAATCAATTATAGCAAAATTCAGTAGACAAGAATCATGCTCACAGGTCAAACAGTGGGCAAATTCTGATAAAAATCTTGGGCATGAAAAGAGGCAGAATATTCTAAAAAATTAAATATGGGCAGAAATGAGCATAAGGCAGCAGCAACAAAAACAACACTAAAAATAGCAAATAAATGACAGAAATAATGAGGAATGCCTCCCTCTACTTAAAACACATTGTCCTCGATGTGGAAGAAAATAAACAAATAGGCGGAAAAAGAAAAGTTTAGAAAAACTCCCCGTGTAAGTACTGTCGGTCGATGCGCGTGGTGGAGAAGAAGAGGATGGTGAGGATGGGTCGTGCGGAGGAGAGGAAGAAGGCACGACATTAGGTGGTGACGGGGTAGGTGATGTGTACGGTGGCGGTTCGGCTTCGGGTTCTGACCATGGTGGTTGAAAATCGGTGATGGAGGGGTAGGGGAGAAGGTGCGGCAGCTGATGGGATTTTTTAAGAAAAATATGTTAAATTTTTAGGGTTTGGGGTGTATAGCTTTAGTGTTTGGCTGAAGGGAGGGGTGTTTGGGTATAGGTTTGGGGTAGTCATGTAGCAGGGATACGCTATTCCTGGTTGGAATAAGGATAGGATAAGGGTTGTTTGATACTATTTTTTGGGTTTTTCTCCTTTTTTCTCCGTATTTTTGGTCTGTTTTACGTATGTAGAAGAAGATAAATTTATTAATATCCAAACAAAATAAAACCAAGTAATAAATAATAAAATAAAGTAAAGTGAAGTAAAGTAATAATAATAATAATAATAATAATAATAAAAAATAAAAATTGGGTTGCCTCCCAACAAGCACTTGTTTAACGTCGCTAGCTTGACGCCCCAACTAGCATTGAGGTTGTTCCAAATGAATTCTTTTGTTAGTATGGGCTTGAAAATTCTCCTTTTCTACCACATCCACCATATTTGGGTTCAATCATCCTAGTGCTTCTTTCTTTGGTTTCGTTTTTTTCCCAAAGAAAACCTTATGTGTGCATGTCAAGGGGTTAACCCCTTCTAAGTCAGCAATAGTCACATCATTCTTCAAAAATATGCATTTGAGATATTCGGGAAGTGGTTTTAATTTCATGTCTGGTGCCTGCACAATAGAAGGTAGAAGTTTAGTATCTATAGGAGCCAATAATTTATTAATAGAAAAATCATCAAACATCATTTTATATTTATCTCCATAAGGCGACTCAAAAGTTTCTTCTACTAATGAGTGCATTATGTCGACACGGTTTACGTTCAAGATTTTACTTGGGCGACTAATAGCATCGTAAACATTAAACTTCATGATCTCTCTGTCAAACTCCATCGTGAGGGTTCCGCTACGCACATCAATCTTAGTATTTGCAGTACTAAGGAAATGTTGCCCCAACAAGATGTTTGAAGACCTAGCAGCTTTATCCTCCTCCATTTTTATGACATAAAAATCTGTGGGGAAAATAAGCTCGTTAACTTTCACTAATACGTCTTCGAGGACTCCTATGAGATGCATAACAGACCTGTCCACCAACTGTATGATAACACCTATTTTCGTCCAAAAACATGCGTTAAGTGATTCATAAATAGAAAAAGGCATTACATTTATGAAGGCCCCTAAATCACACATAGCCTTTTTTATTCCCAAGTGGCCTATTTTGCATAGTATTGCGAACATGCCCCTATCTTTGCATTTCGTTGGCATCTTCCGCTGTAATACCGTGGATACATTCTCACCAACGCTTACCTTTTCATTACTTGTTAATTTTTACTTGTTGGTGCAGAGCTCTTTAAGAAACTTAGTATACCGCGGAACTTGTTTGATGGCATTCAAAAGTGGTATGTTGATCTCGACATTTTTGAATGTTTCGAGGATCTCCTTGTCCTCTCTACCTTTTCGACATTGGTAGAACCTTTCTAGAACTAGAGGTTGAATTATGGGCAATAGAGGTTTCATTCGGACCTGTTCATTAATTTCGTGCTTTTCTTGGGCGGAATCTTGGCCAAGATTTCTGCCAGGAATTGGTTCCAATACCTTTCCACTTCGCAACGTCACTGCATTTGCGTGTTGTCTTGATTAGGTTCTGTTTGTGACGGAAGCTTCCCTTATGAGTTCATTTTATCAATTGATATGGTCAATTCTCTTATAGAAACCTCAGTTTTTTGTTGAAAATCCTTCATTTCTTTTTGGAAATTGAGAGTTTGCTGTTGGAAATCAAGGAAATTAGCTGCTAATTTATTGACCATAGTTTTTAAAGAAGTATCTGAATCTCATAACTATTGTGGAAACTGATATTGTTATGGTTGATTATACCGTGGGTTGGCCCCATAACTCAAGTTAGGATGGTCTCTCCATCCTGGGTTGTAGATATTAGCGTAGGGGTCATATTGCCTTTGTGGTGGCCAAGGGAAGTTTCCCATAGCATCTAAATGAGCCATAGTATCATCATACAGACTAGGGCATACATCAGTTGTATGTTCAGGTGTAGCACATATTCCGCATAGTCAAGTTGGTTTTGCTTTTTCTATAACAAGAGAATTCAGAATATTAGTAAGTCTATCAACTTTATCTTCTAAGGTTGAATTACTTAGCTAGTGAACCCTTTTAGGGGGTTCAGGATTGGCTCAGAATTGCTGAGTATTTGTAGCCATCGTGGATATCAAGCCCCTTACTTGTTGGGGAATCATGTTATTCAATGCTCCTCCACTGGCGGCGTCCACCATATTCATCTCCATGGGTTTCAGGCCTTTATAAAAGTACTGGAGAAGAGATTGTTCTGTTATACCATATTGTGGGCAACTCGCACACAATTTCTTAAATTGCTCCCAATAGTCGTAAAGAGACTGCTTCATTTTGCCTTATTCCTACGATCTTCCTTCTTGGCTCAACTGCTCGCAATGCTAGAAAAAACCTGTTGAGAAACAAATGAGAAAGATTAGCCCAAGTTATAATAGATCCAGGGGGTAAATAAAATAGCCATTCCCTAGCTGTATCTACTAAGGAAAAAGGGAAAGCACGCAATTTGATTTGATCTTTAGTTACCCCCTGAGGTTTCATGCTAAGACAAACCATATGAAATCTTTTAGATGTTTGTGGGCATTTTCATTCTGCAACCCATGAAAAGTTGACAGTAACTGGATTAAACCTGACTTTAGTTCAAAATCAGTATCCATAGTAGGATACGCAATACACAAAGGCAGTTGTTTTGTTGGAGCTTCGGCTAGTGGCCAAATTGTTTCAGCCATTGGTTGATGCACTAAATTCAGGTTTTCGTTAACCCTAGCTTCAGGCACTTCTTCAAGTAAGTCGACTTCTACTTTTTTCACTTTTAAGTGTTTGAGTAGGGTTTTCGTTAACCCTAGACTCAACTTCGTCGTCCACTTCGATTTTTGGTGGTGGCTTTCTTTGAGTCTTAACCACCGTTGACTGCTTTTTTCTTAGCTTTGTTTCCTTGCAATTATCTTTCGCAGTCTTCTCAATTTCTGAATCAAACGCAAGAGTACCTGGAGCAGGTTTGGTCATAAGAAACAAAAAAATAAGATTAGTACGTTACCAATCTTTGGCAACGGCGCCAAAATTTGATGTGGTCATTGAAAGCACCAAAAATATCATATCCCTAATAAATAATGAAAAAGAATAGTATAAGGGAAGTAGGTTCAAATCCTCAGGGACTAGATTTGCACAAATGCTTGTTCTTTAAAATCCCGGACAGAGTCATGCCCAATAAAACTGCGTTCCTAAAAAAGAAAAAAAAACAGAATTAAAAGTTTTGATCTGAGAAAATAAAATAAAAATAGAATTAAAAGTTGATTTGAAATTACGGAAATTGAAACTAAAACAATAGAGATAAATAGAGTTGAGGAAAAAGAAATTCTTATGGAGAGATTCCAGTCTTTGGTTGTCTTGATTCGCCTTGGGTTCAATCCTCGACTTTTAGATTATCCTTCTCAAATAGAATAAGCCAATTATAGTGGAAAAGGACGCCTACGACTACCAGCTCTGAGAATTTAGACTTACGATTTAGCAGAACCTGACTCTAGCCAACAATCGCTTCTGTAGGATCATCTTACGCTAGATCATCACTTCTCAATAGCGTATCCCATGCCATTTTGTCTTTTGGGCTCGCCAACCTCTGACACAGTAAGCTAATGAACCGATTATGCAACCTTCCCAAAGCATACAAAACGGCCACCTTTGCACACTTTGAAAAGATCACCTTTTAAGGGACATAGATGGAAGTGCCAGCCCTATAATGTGGAGAAACGATGAATACTCGTCGAGAAGGCAAAGTAAAGATTCTATGCCTCAAGAACCTTTTTTTGGGGATTTTTGACAACCTTTGGCTAGATGGATTTAGTGACTCATGGTTGTTGTGGAAAAAGAAATAAATATAATGGAAATGGAATTTTTATTGAAAAAATCTGAAAATAACAAAAGGCTAAACTTTTGGGAGAATAAGTGTTTACAGAAGAAGATGATATGAAATTTGTGTCACTCCATCCCTTATTTATAGTACTAGGAAACCTAGTTTAGTCTTACTTAAATTCTATAAGATAAATACAAATAAATAAAGATAATTAAAGATAAAAGCCAAAATAAAATCTAAATAATAAAATCTAAAAATTATCCTAATATAACTAAAAATTAAATAGAGTCTTCTATTTATAAAATATCTTTTCTTTGCATTTTTGCCCTTATGTCTTTCATACTTGCATTTTTGGCACCACCTTTTTCCTTATGTCACATGTTGGTCCATTTTATCTTCAATTTAATGCTTTTTGCCCCTAAAATTCCTTTTTGCCTCCAATTTAGTCCATTTAAGATAAAAGACCATAAATAGCTCAAATTAGTAGGATCATATAAAAGATAAATAGCTCAAATTAGTAGGATCATACTCAAAATAAATATGTAATTAACACATAAAAATATGTCGTTCTAGAGTATTATCAGTCATTAGTTGATCTGTAAATCATTATAATATTATGTCCCTCCTATGGTATAGATAGTGCTAAAATCTTATGGATGGTAAGTATAAGTACAAATTCTTAATCAAATCCATATATTTGATAGACGATGTATTGATTTGCATAATACACTTGATGCACTTGTACGAAGGATTCTTGGTTCATTAAAATTTGTTTCACCAATTATTCTGTAAATTATGCCTCATTCTTTCTAGCTCTAGTTCATAGTCTAAAGGACACGAGAGTCCATGCATTATATCTAGATAGAAGATACTTAGCAAAATTTTATCCTTCGTTCTTTTGAAATATGTGGGGGATTGTTAGCAGAATTGAGATTTTTCTAAAGAACCATATCTCACATTCCTAAAGAAAGACCTTGAGACTCTTGTTTGTAAGCCATTATACTTCATCAGGCTAGTCAGAACTAACTTGAAAGGGTGGACTCTCGAATTGGGCTCAAAAGGCTAGTATAATAATGTATATCTGAGCCCTTTTGTTTTTGGAATTACTTTTTACTAAATTTTTAAGAGTCTAAGAAAAGTAAACTTCTTAACTAGTAAGTCCTATATTTAGTCAAGCTAAAAGTAGCTTAACCGATTGAAACATATTTTAGTCATGTCTAGATTCATTGAGTCATTTTCAAACTATTTTTAGCTAATCAAATCAACTTACCTTTGCTATTTTTAGCAAATTAAATATGCAAGATCCAATGGTATAATTTAAATTACATCGATGATTGAGATTAATGTATATTTACAAGATGAGAGTCCTAAGGTATTTAAACACTATACAGTCTTATCTTTTAGTATTACAATATTCACCATGGTAACTCTAAATTACTGGAGTGTTTTCATTGGACCACTAATGCTTCAAGTAGATGAGCTTCCTTCTTTGTTCCATGGATCGAGTCAATCCAAGTGGGTTAAATGTGTCTAATTTAAGCAGTTGACCTCGTTGGGTGATTTTGTGCCCATTGGTTACGAGTTTTGATCTGTGGCATGTGACAATTGAAGCCACTTGAGGAACAAATTTAAAATTTCCTTCTAGTTTCGCATGATTCACTTGAACTTGTCTTAGATTAAACAAGTTCTAGTATTATTTCATGTCCACCAAGGTTCCTAAGTTGATTGAGACTAGACCTGTTTATGGGTCAGCCTACCTGTTCAGGGTCTAAAGTTTTACCCGAAATTTGAGAGGATTTGGACAAAAATATTAGGCTCGAAAAAAAAGTTTTGGCTAAAAATTTAGGCCTTTTTAAAATATGAGTCAACCTCATGCTTGAACAATCAAGACCCGATATCGACCCGGCCCAATCTGTTTTGTTAAGTTTGTAATATTTTATATTATGTTATTTTTATATATTATGTAATTAACAACACATAAAAATTAAATCTGTAATAATATAAAATACTATTATAATGTAAACACTAAAAAAATGTTAAGATGACTTTATACAAAATTTTAATAAATAAAAATATATAAAATTATTAAAAATTAATATAAATTCATAAAAAAATATATTTTGATTTAAAAAAAAAACAGTAATCAAGGTGCGCCTAAAATGAACTTGGATTAATTATTTACTAATATTAGTGAGATTAAGAAAAATTTTAGTCTCATAATTCAAATTGGGTTGAAATTAAAGAAACATAAATTATATTAATATTATACTTAGACCCAAGATGATCCATGAACACCTCTAATTAAAATCATCCAACACACCAAAAGTCCAGCCGCATAGACATTGCAGAAGACAATGTTTTTCTTCGAAACCCCATAACAATCTACAAATCGAATCTCTGATTACTCCTCCAGCTTCCATCCCTGCTTTGAAACCACCATCTGACTAGTAGTGTACCAAAATTTCTCCTTAATCTTTAATAGGAAAAAACAACTTCCATTTTTTTAATCGAAGGGAGAGAAGAAAAAAAAGTTACAGAGTCATCAATCTAGAATATACAAATCCATTACAATCATCTTGTAAGACCCTTAAAATAGAATCAGGTGGAGCGGCACGAAGACTTGTCCCAAAATTAGCCATGCTGTTGGCTACATAGTTTCCCAGTTCCAAGTAGGTCGAATAATAGCATTCGGAGTCTGTCCATTGTCCAGATTTTTCATCGCAAGACATCATTTGGAAATTCAGCAAGGTTTGAACAGCCTGTATTCAAGTGGTGTAAGGAAATTAAAGTCCCAACTGTTAAAGCCAAATAAGGGCAACCACGCGGATTCATGGCAATCAAGTTTTCTGCAACTTGAAAGAAACACATATTGCATATAGAGAAGTACCCAGCTTATAAATTGCCACAAACCTATATAATGAATTAAAGAAGAAAGTAGACAGTGTATGTATATATACTTATATAATGATATATCATTGCCTTGTTAGAGTAAGGGCAGCAAGCTTTTGAGCACAAAAGTGAGAAGGAAGAGTTATCGATGCACATTCTTGCAATTGAAGCCTCTTGAGGAACAAATTTAAACTTTCCTTCCAGTTTCACATGATTCACTTGAAGCAGTCTTAGATTAACCAAGTTCCAGTATTATCCGACGTCCACTAAGGTTCCTAGCCTTATTGAGACCATCCAGAGCTCCCCAAAGTTCAGCCTCATGGACACTGCAGAAGCCAATGTTTGTTGCGAAACCTTATAACCATCTACAAGTCGAATCTCTGATTACTCCTCCAGCTTCGGTCCTGCGTTGAAACCACCATCTGTGTTGATAGCTGATAGCTATACTTAATGACAGAGGAAATTCATAGAAAAAAGGTGTTAAACTTAGAAGGAGCAAAAGGAGCTCGCTTCACTCCAATACCGAAAAAAGGCAAAACACGTCTCCCAGGTCATGCAAACCTAGCCGGCGCAGTAATTGACGCAGGGTGGCGCAGCTAGGGATATCCATGAGCTAGCAGCCGTAGGAATTGTGCCATCACCTCCTTTCAGTGTTCAAGTGTTGAGAGCTCCGTTGGACGCTACATCAACCCAATTTAATTATCCATACACATTAGGTTCCTCAACCCCAGCCCTTTCATAGGTACTTTGATCTAGCTCTAGTGTTTATGTACCAGATATAGTATAATCAGGACTAATAAATTTTAAAGATATTGAGGATCTCCAGGTGAGATTTTCTTTATCAGAGTTGCTGAAACGTTGCAACTTATTCCAAACATTACACCTTTTTCTGTTTTTGGAAATAAACTAAAATTACAAATTTTGAATTCCGTTTGTGGGACATCATCAATATTAGTCCATAAACTTTGTATTTTTTTCCATCTCGTCTCAAAACATTTCTGTCCCCTACAGTTTAAATATATATAATCTAAAAAGGTGTAAAAATTATTAAAAAAGAATTAAAGGAATTTAAAAAAATATTTTAACAAGATAAATACGATTTTGATTGTATTGTTAAGAAGATAAATATTTTGACAGGTTGAGTGACTGTTAATAAAAAACTGTTTTCTAATTGTATTGTTAATAAGATAAATATGATTTAAGTTTGAAAAACCATATAAATTAAATTAGTGATATTTTAATAATGAAATCCACATATTTAAATTAATTTGAAATTTCGTTATACTAATTAAATAATTCTGATAAGAAGATTATTGTGATATTTTTTGTACGAAAATTAGTTGATGTGATATTTTTGTAGTACATAGTATGTTAAGCATATAAAGTTGAGTAAAAATTAAAACAATTGCAAAGATAGATATTTAATTAATAAGGTGTTACAATGAATAGCAAAGTTATTTTTGTTCTTCCTCTTCAACATTTGCAAGGGTTGTTATATAAAAAAATTATAAAATTTTTTAGATTTGACAATATGCAATAATAAATTTATAAATTAAATTTTAAATATGATTATCAATTTATTATATTACTAAATATTGTCAATGTATCAATAAAAAAAGAAATATATATTAATATTTTAATATTACTAAAGAATGTAATATATATATATTTTAAAAAAATGATTTGATTTTATTGAAAAAGTTATGAAAGAAATAAAAAATATTTTTGTAGTTTTAAGATACAATTAAAAGTTTAATCGCTAATTGTGAAGTAATCTATCTCTAAAGTCTTACCTTTCGTGGTTTGCGGCTAGGGTTGTGAGTGCAAGCTCGTCTTGCCGGTGTGTAGGGTTTTGTATTGCTTTGTAAAGTTGCTAGTGAAATATATTGTTTTGTCTGATTGGTTTTGTCGCTTTTCGATTTTATTGGGGATAGATGAGACATTGCAAGGGTTGTCTTTGCACAAGAAAGAAAATGTTGAACTGGTGATTGATGGGGATATTCAAAGTGGAGGATGAAATCAACTATAATCTTTGCCTTGTGGGTAAGTTTCTGGGAGAAAGGGTGATTGAGTTTAATTGCATGGAACGTACTCTTCTTGAGCTATGGCGCCCGTTGAAAGGGGCCACGATTAAACCAATGGGGGAGAGTGGCTTGTATTTGATTCAATTCTATCATATCATTTATTTGAAGAAGATGATTCTTGGGGGCCCTAATCATTTAATAATTGTTCATCAACTTCAAAAAGGTGAGGATCCTGAGGAGATTAATTTTGCTTTTGCAGATTTCTGGGTACAAGTGCATGATTTACCCCCTAGATTACCTTTTAATGGTTTGGCTAAGAGTATAGGGAATACCATGGAGATATTTTTGGATTACAATGCATCGGGGCGCCAGATTATTTGAATAAATTTATGCATATTCGGGTTTGTTTGCATATTGCTGAACCCTGGATGCTTAAGAAGAGGATTTGACTACAAAGTCAAGACTTTTTTTAGGTCACTTTTATCAGTGTTGCTGAAACATTGCAACTTATTCCGAAACATTACACTTTTTCCTTTGTTTTTTTTTTAGAAAGCAATTAAAATTACAAATTTTGCATTGTAACACCCTTAACCTGTATCCGTCGCCAGGAGGGTTTTCAAGATATTACCAGACCGAAATAAAACTTTTGAACATTCATACATGCACGTAAAAATGTATACAAAACCAAGCCAAAACATTTCAGGTTGCACAAAAATCATCAAGCATACATTTTAAATCATTACCAACTGATCGAATATAAGCACAGAAATTAAATAACTTATTTCTTATTATACAAGACTAACTTTACAAGTCACTTACTAAACTTGCATCAATTCATCTAGATTATTAAATATATAGTTACTATTCCATTGGTAATTTCTAAAACTTTGGCCGAAAGTATCTAAGCATGGCATAAAACAATTTTCATTTAGGTAATTCACAAAGACTCAGCTGAATGCTTTTATGAATAAATCCAACATCTACTTAATAGTAAATATTTCACTTTATTGATCTATATAAAAAAAAGAATATGCACATGAATCAATTCTTAAATCAAAGTAAAATTTTCTATACATAATTTGATACTCATCTAATCATACCAATCATTACAAAATTCATATACCATTGATTCATGCTTAACAACCGAATATTCAACCAAATACTTTATAACTATTAAATTCATTTATTCAAGCATCAAAACTAGTTAACGACTGTAACTCTCCACTCCAAAGAAATTAAATTCACCAATCCAAAAATAGAACGTTCATGCCATTCATTTATACGCATATATGTACTAATCCAACTTGCTAAATATCTCCACATCTCATTCATGTCATCCAAACAAACCATGACTTCAAACTTAACAAAGGAACAAGTCATTTTCGCATGTCTGTTTCCATTTTATATTTACATAGACATATTCAAAAAAAAAAAAAGTTCAAAATATTTCCTAGCCTATACATGCCATAGATCTAGTTCAAAATAAAATACCAAAGTAATTGATAGTGTGATGAAGTTGCTGACGATCCCCGAGCCTGCAGCTTGATTCAAAAGTCTATAAACAAAGAGACATAAAATTCAAAGTAAGCTTTTATAAGCTTAGTAAGTTAAGCAAATTTGCAGATAATCAAAAGTAAATGTTTAAACCCAATAAATCATACTACAGCTACTTTTATTCTTTGATTCTCAAATTTCCAAGTTCATATGTATGTGCTGCTCTTTCTTAATAATCATTATTTAGCCGAATATCATATAACCCAAAATCCTTAAAATCATTCGACTAATAAAACTAAATTATAAATAACATGTATCTATATGAAATTTATACTTATGGTCACTATTTCAGAAATTATAACACAACATCGCATACATATGTCATTTATAAGTGTCGAATAAACAAGATCTTATGTCCACCCATTCAAAAACCAATTCCATAATTCTCCATATCAACCACTTTATAACCGAATACATATACATAATCACATTTAATCTCCCTGTACATCAACCATATTTTGTAACCAATAATCATAACATTTGCTCACTAGATTCTTAAATAACTAACAAATTGAAATATACTTAACCATTTTACTTGTTCACACTTTCCTTACCACATATAAAACATTTTGAATCTCAAGTTCATAAATAAGCATCGGTATGAACCTACTAGGTATTAACCTGACAAAAATCACCGGCACAAGGCCTACTAGGCTTATAGCTTGTTATCACACACCGGCACCATGCCTGCTAGACTTATAGTCTGATAAAACTCACTGGCACCATACCTGCTAGGCTCAAAGCCTGATTTAACTCACCGGCACGGGGCCTACTAGGCTCGAAGCCTGAATATCTCGAACATATAATTTATACCATCGATCATTAACAATCATACTTTCAAAGTTCTCAATTTATTATTTCTAACTCAAAGCTATATTCGGCTATCACACTTAACTCATAGCAATATTATTCATCTTTATAAGTCACATTTGGCATTCAAATTGAATCATAACAATCATCCTTCACACTAGAAGACACATTCGGCATATACATTAAAAACATAGCATATATCCTTCACATTAGAAGACACATTCGGCATATATATTAAAACATAGCATATCCTTCACATCATAAGACACATTCAGCTTTCAAATTGAAATACAGCTCACATATTATTCACCTTATAAATCATATTTGGCTACCTCAAAATATGTCCATAGGAAAAAAAACTAACATCCATTACTTTAAATCACATCCGGCAATGGTATAACAATTTCTAACAATTCAATTCGGCACTTATATTTAATATTTATTAAAATTCAGTACAGAATATAGCTTAAGGACTTACCTCGGTGTTTTCGTACGATAGTATCAATTACTTGGCTAACTTCTCTTTTCCTCGATCAAAGCCTCGTTTCTTTGGGTCTTGAGCTTGAATTTAAAATAAATTAAACTATTTAATCACTTGATTAATATAATTTCACTCAAAGACTTTATAATATATAATGATTTAATCAATACCCCTCAAATCACTAGGATTCACGAATTAACTCCATATCACAAAATCAACTAAAATCACAATATGAAAGACATTCATCTAACACATTTCCTTCATGGTCGAATATACAAATAGTAATCAAATCAAGAAATTTCAAGGTGGGTTTTGCATCAATCTAAACAAGAATTACAAAAACTATCAATTTAAATAATAATCTTAAGAATTTACCTTGAATTTTTGGGCAAAAGATGACCGAATATGGATGAGTTTCTCCCTTAGAATTTCAGCACTTTCAAGGATGAACACATGCATGTGTTTTTCTTATTTCCTTTTTATGTTTTGTTTAACTAAACATAAGTCATTATTATTTTACAATTTTAGCCTTTCTAAAATCATTTATAAGGGATATATAGCATGGATACAAATGGCACTCACCAATTTTAAATGTTTATGTACACTATAAATACTTCCTACTCAAATCACTAAAAAAAAATTCACCTTAAATTTTCTATGTTCAACCGTCCAATGTACTTATTAAATGGCATATTTGCCATTTAAAACCCCAACACTAGAAAAACATGGCATTTTAGCATTTTTATGATAGCATGCATATAATCAAATCAATGCAATTTAATCTCTTTTAATAATCAAGCACCCAAATGGTAAAATTTTAAAACGAAATTTTCACACCAGTCAATTCATACATAATAGACATAGAAAATAATATTTTAATACTTTTTTGACTCAGATCCATGGTCCCGAAACCACCGTTCCGATTAGGGTCGAAATCAGGCTTTCACAACTCTCCCCCCTTAGGGATTTTCATCCCCGAAAATCTTACCAGCAAAAAGATAAGGATAGCGTTCTCTCATCGAGCTCTTGAGCTCCCAAGTTGCTTCCTCGACCCCGTGTTTCTACCACAATACTTTTACCAACGAAATTTTCTTATTTCATAATTCTTTCACCTCGTGAGCTAAAATACGAACCGGTTCCTACTCATAACTCAAATCAGACTGAATCTCGATCTCAGACAGACTAATCACATGTGAAGGGTCAGATCTATATCGACGAAGCATCGAAACGTGAAAAACATTGTGGATCTTTTCTAGTTCAGGTGGCAACAACAATCTATACGCGACTGGTCTAATACGTTCAACAATCTCATACGGCCCAATGAATCTCGGACTTAACTTGCCTTTACGACTTAATCTGAGCACTTTCTTCCACGGTGAAACCTTTATCTCCAATTTGAAATTCTATACTTTTACATTTCAAATCTGCATACGATTTCTAATGATCCGATGCTGCGTTCAAACTTTCACGGACCACTTTCACCTTCTGTTCTGTTTCTTTAATTAAATCAACCCCGTGAATCTTACTTTCGCTGAGTTCATTCCAATACAAGGGTGTACGACATTTACGACCGTACAAAGCCTCGTAAGGTGCCATTTTAATACTTGATTGAAAACTATTGTTATACGCAAATTCAACCAAAGGCAAGTATCGATCCCACGAACCTCTAAACTCAAGGATGCAGCATCTCAACATATCTTCAAGTATCTAGATGACTCGCTCGGATTGACCGTCTGTTTGGGGGTGGAAAGCGGTGCTAAAATGCAGTTTAGCACCTAGCGCATCTTGCAGTTTCTTCCAAAATTGCGATGTAAATCTCAAATCCCTATCTGAAACGATAGAGACAGGTACTCTATGCAATCGTACTATCTGAGAAATATACAATTCTGCTAGTTTATCGAGCGAGTAATCTGTACGGACCAGAATGAAGTGAGCAGATTTTGTTAATCTATCAACAACAACCCAAATTGCATCCTTCTTGCTCGATGTCAACGGTAAGCTCGATACGAAATCCATTGTGACTCGGTCACATTTCCACTCGGTATCATGATTGACTGAAGTAATCTTGAAGGCACCTGATGTTCGGGTTTCACTTGCTGACATACTAAACATTTCGAAACAAAGTCAGAAATATCTCGCTTCATACTATGCCATTAATAATGTTGTTTGAGATCGTTATACATTTTTGCGCTACCCGGGTGAACAGACGTCCGACTATTATGAGCTTCATTCAAAATCATGTGTAACAACTCTGAATTCCTCGGAACACATAACCGGTTCCTAAATCTCAAACAATCATTCACATCTATTAGAAACTCTGAATCAACTTTTGAATCACATTGAGCTCGTTTTGCAGCTAAATCATCATCAACTTTTTGAGCTTCATAAATCTGTTGCACAAGTAACGATCTTGCTTTTAATTTAGCTATTAATGCACCATCAACAGATATAGCCAAATGCGCATTCATCGCACGTAAATCAACTAATGATTTTCGACTTAAAGCATCAGCAACCACATTAGCCTTTCCCGGATGATAATCAATCACAAGATCGTAATCTTTGAATAATTCTAGCCATTGTCGTTACCTCAAATTCAAATCCTTCTGAGTCATCAAGTATTTAAGACTTTTGTGATCAGAGTAGACGTGACATTTTTCACCAAACAAATAGTGGCGCCAAATCTTCAAAGCAAAAACAATAGTAGCCAATTCAAGATTGTGCGTCGGATAGTTTTTCTCATGAGGCTTTAACTGTCTCAAAGCATAAGCTACAACTTTACCTTCTTGCATCAAAACATAGCCAAGTCTGTTCAGAGATGCATCGCTGTAAATCACAAATTCTTTACCCGATTCTGGCTGAACTAATACTGGAGCTTCGGTCAGAAGTGTTTTCAACTGATCAAAACCTTTCTGACACCTTTTCGACCACTCGAACTTGATGTCTTTCTGAAGTAACTTTGTCATCGACGTTGCTATCATCGAAAAGCCTTTCACAAACCGTCTATAGTAACCGGCGAGTCCTAAAAAACTTTGAACTTCTGAAATGTTTCTCGGAGGCTTCCAATCAAGTATGGCCGAAATTTTGTTTGGATCAACCCGAATACTTGATGCTGAAACAACATGCCCTAGAAAGCTAATTTCTCGTAACCAGAATTCACATTTACTAAACTTTGCGTACAATTGCTTATCACGTAAATCTGTAACATAAGTCTCAAGTGTTCAGCATGCTCGGTCTCATCGCATGAATAGATTAAAATGTCATCTATAAATACAGCTACGAACCGATCCAAATACGGTTTGAATACCTGATTCATCAAATCCATGAAAACTGCAGTGGCATTAGTGAGCCCAAACGGCATCACCAAGAACTCATAATGTCCGTACCTCTTCCGAAAAGCGGTCTTAGGCACATCCGAGTCTCTAACTCGCAACTGATAATAACCCGATTGCAAATCTATTTTCGAAAACACTGAAGCTCCCTTTAGCTGATCAAACAAATCATCAATTCGTGGCAACGGATATTTATTCTTTATAGTTACTTTATTGAGCTGTCGATAGTCGATGCACATTCTCATAGTTCCGTCTTTCTTTTTCACGAATAACACTGGTGCACCCTAGGGAGAGAAACTCGGTCGAGCAAAACCTCTATCGGTCAACTCTTGCAACTGAGATTTTAATTCTTTTAATTCGGTCGGTGCCATATGATACGGGGCTATAGAAATCAGAGTCGTTCCAGGTACCAATTCTATACCAGGTGGCAAACCCGATAATTTCTCAAGAAATACATCCGGATACTCACATACAACTGGCACAGTTTCAAGCTTCTTTTTAGTTACTTTACTATCCAGTACGTACGCAAAGTAAGCTTCGCAACCCTTTTGCATATACTTTTGAGCTGACATCGAAGATATTACTGCCGGCAACCCGTTTAAATCAGTAGACTCAATTCAAATGATCTCATCATTTTGACATCGCAGATCAATGGTCTTTAGTTTGCAATTCACCACAGCATCATGCACAGTTAACCAATCCATACCGAGGATGATATCAAACTCGTCAAATAGCACTAGCATCAAATTAGCCGGAAAACATGAATCTTAAATCATCAAGGGATACTTCTTGCACACTTTGTTGACTAACACAAATCGACCCAGGGGGTTCGATACCCGAATCACAAACTCAGTAGACTCAACAGGCAAAGTCTTATTGGACACTAATGTTTCACACACATAGGAATGAGTCGAACTGGGATCAATCAAAGCAAGTACACTAGTATTATAAAGAGTGAATATACTAGTGATAACATCTGGAGATGAAACTTCCTCACGAGCGCGGATAGCATAGGCTCTGGCAGGAGCATGAGCCTTAGATCAGACAGCTGTATCTTTCATACCTTTCTGACTGCCACTAGCATTACCCACATGTCTAGGTGGTCTACCCCGTGTTGGCATATTACTCGGCCATGCGCTCTGAACGGTATTCTGCTCAGCTAGCATCGGACACTCACGGATAAAATGATCTGCCGATCCACATTTGAAACAGGAACGATTACGCAATCTACAACCTCCCAAATACCATTTACCGCAATGCTTACACTCTGCTCTTTGCTGCCGAACGTTGCCAACACTAGCAACAGAAGTAGCTCGCGAACTAACAGGAAGTCGTTCTCGATCTTGTTTAGAATGGCTCACATTAGCTTTAGATTGACTAGTATCTTCTCTAAACTTCTTTGAGGATGACTGAAATGTTTTACTCGTGGATCTTTTACGGGAGTCTCTAGCTTCGACATCAGCCTTTCTCTTTTCCTTTTCTAGTTCTTTGGCTTTACAAGCTCGCTCAACAAGTACTACGAACTCTTTAATTTCAAGTATGCCGACCAATAATTTGATATTTTCATTCAACCCGTCTTAGAAACGTTTACACATGATAGTTTCGGTCGAGATACATTCCCGAGCATATTTGCTAAATCGTACAAATTCTCATTCATATTCGGTAACTGTCATTTGGCCCTATTTAAGTTCGAGAAACTCTTTACATTTCTAGTTGATAAACCTCTGGCAGATGTACTTTTTACGAAACTCTATCAGAAAGAATTCCCAGGTAACTCGCTCTCTCGGTACAACCGAAACCAAAGTGTTCCACTAATGATAGGCAACATCGCGTAACAGGGACACAGCACACTTTAGACACTCGTCGGGAGTACATGATAGCTCATCGAATACGCCGATAGTATTATCAAGCCAGAACTCAGCCCGTTCAGCATCATCACTAACTGTGGCTCTGAACTTTTCGGCCTCGTATTTTCTTATTTCATCAACTGGGGTCTTATTCAACCTCAATGGATCAATCACTGGAGGTACCACAGGTATCAGAGTGGATTATTCAGGGGCAGAGGTGGTTGTGTAGCCGGATTATTTTGTACGAATTCTGTGAACCATTCGTTCATCATATTAAAGAAATTGTCTGGCTTCTCCCTCATTACCCGGTATCGATCGAGAATTAGTCGGCACTGTCCCTTGCGCGGGAGCAGGCATTACACTCTCTACGTCATCAGCTAAAGCTCGGTCAGGATCCATTTGCTATATAAAAACACAATTTTCATATGTCAGAAGTCATCATACTATCTTATTATCACATTTTGGCATGTATAGCTAGACGCACACCCGCTACGTTAATCCTAGAATCGACTAAACCGTGGCTTTGATACCAATAAAATATAACACCCTTAACCCATATCCGTCACCGGGAGGGTTTTCAAGATATTATCGGAATGAAATAAAACTTCTGAACATTCATACATGCACGTAAAATGTATACAAAACCAAGCCAAAACATTTCAGATTGCACGGAAATCATCAAGCATACATTTTAAATCATTACCAACTGACCGAATATAAGCAGAGAAATTAAATAACTTATTTCTTATTATATAAGACTAACTTTACAAATCACTTACTAAACTTGCATCAATTCATCTAGATTATTAAATATATAGTTACTATTCATATGGTAATTTCTAAAACTTTGGCCAAAAGTATCTAAGCTTGGCATAAAACAATTTTCATTTAGGTAATTCACAAAGGCTAAGCTGAATGCTTTTATGAATAAATCCAACATCTACTTAATAGTAAATATTTCACTTTATTGATCTATAAAAAAAAGAATATGCACATGAATCAATTCTTAAATCAAAGTAAAATTTTCTATACATAATTGATACTCATCTAATCATACCAATCATTACAAAATTCATATACCATTGATTCATGCTTAACAACCGAATATTCAACCAAATACTTTATAACTATTAAATTCATTTATTCAAGCGTCAAAACTAGTTAACGACTGTAACGCTCCCCTCCAAAGAAATTAAATTCACCAATCCAAAAATAGAACGTTCATGCCATTCATTTATATGCATATATGTACTAATCCAACTTGCTAAACATCTCCACATCTCATTCATGTCATCCAAACAAACCATGACTTCAAACTTAACAAAGGAACAAGTCATTTTCGCATGACTGTTTCCATTTTATATTTACATAGACATATTCAAAAAAAAAAAAGTTCAAAATATTTCCAAGCCTATACATGCCATAGATCTAGTTCAAAATTAAATACCAAAGTAATAGATAGTGTGATGAAGTTACTGACGATCCCCGAGCCTGCAGCTTGATTCAAAAGTCTATAAACAAAGAGACATAAAATTCAAAGTAAGCTTTTATAAGCTTAGTAAGTTAAGCAAATTTGCAGATAATCAAAAGTAAATGTTTAAACCCAATAAATCATACTATAGCTACTTTTATTCTTTGATTCTCAAATTTCCAAGTTCATATGTATGTGCTGCTCTTTCTTAATAATCATTATTTAGCCGAATATCATATAACCCAAAATCCTTAAAATCATTCGACTAATAAAATTAAATTATAAATAACATGTATCTATATGAAATTTATACTTATGGTCACTATTTCAGAAATTATAACACAACATCGCATACATATATCATTTATAAATGTCGAATAAACAAGATCTTATGTCCACCCATTCAAAAACCAATTCCATAATTCTCCATATCAACCACTTTATAACCGAATACATATACATAATCATATTTAATCTCCCTGTACATCAACCATATTTTGTAACCAATAATCATAACCTTTGCTCACTAGATTCTTAAATAACTAACAAATTGAAATATACTTAACCATTTTACTTGTTCACACTTTCCTTACCACATGGATATAAAACATTTTGAATCTCAAGTTCATAAATAAGCATCGGTATAAACCTGCTAGGTATTAACCTGACAAAAATCACCGGCACAAGGCCTGCTAGGCTTATAGCTTGTTATCACACACTGGCACCATGCCTGCTAGACTTATAGTCTTATAAAACTCACTGGCACCATGTTTGCTAGGCTCGAAGCCTAATTTAACTCACTGGCACGGGGCCTACTAGGCTCGAAGCTTGAATATCTCGAACATATAATTTATACCATCGATCATTAACAATCGTACTTTCAAAGTTCTCAATTTATTATTTCTAACTCAAAGCTATATTCGGCATATACATTAAAAACATAGCATATATCCTTCACATTAGAACACACATTCGACATATATATTAAAACATAGCATATCCTTCACGTCATAAGACACATTCGGCTTTCAAATTGAAATACCGCTCACATATTATTCACCTTATAAATCGTATTTGGCTACCTCAAAATACGTCCATAGGAAAAAAAAAAAACTAACATCCATTACTTTAAATCACATCCGGCAATGGTATAACAATTTCTAACAATTCAATTCGGCACTTATATTTAATATTAATTAAAATTCAGTACAAATATAGCTTAAGGACTTACCTCGGTGTTTTCGTACGGTAGTATCAACTACTCGGCTAACTTCTCTTTTCCCCGACCCAAGCCTTGTTTCTTTGGTTCTTGAGCTTGAATTTAAAATAAATTAAACTATTTAATCACTTGAGTAATATAATTTCACTCAAAGACTTTATAATATATAATGATTTAATCAATACCCCTCAAATCACTAGGATTCACGAATTAACTCCATATCACAAAATCAACTAAAATCACAATATGAAAGACATTCATCTAACACATTTCCTTCATGGCCGAATATACAAATAGTAATCAAATCAAGAAATTTCAAGGTGGGTTTTGCATCAATCTAAACAAGGATTACAAAAACTATCAATTTAAATAAAAATCTTAAGAATTTACCTTGAATTTTTGGGCAAAAGATGACCGAATATGGATGAGTTTCTCCCTTAGAATTTTGGCACTTTCAAGAATGAGCACATGCATGTGTTTTTCTTATTTCCTTTTTATGTTTTGTTTAACTAAACATAAGTCATTATTATTTTACAATTTTAGCCTTTCTAAAATCATTTATAAGGGATATATAGCATGGATACAAATGGCACTCACCAATTTTAAATATTTATGTACACTATAAGTACTTCCTACTCAAATCACTAAAAACAATTTCACCTTAAATTTTCTATGTTCAACCGTCCAATGTACTTATTAAATGGCATATTTGCCATTTAAAACCCCAACACTAGAAAAACATGACATTTTAGTATTTTTACGATAGCATGCATATAATCAAATCAATGCAATTTAATCCCTTTTAATAATCAAGCACCCAAACGGTAAAATTTTAAAACGAAATTTTCACACCAGTCAATTCACACATAATAGACATAGAAAATAATATTTTAATACTTTTCTGACTCGGATCCGTGGTCCCGAAATCACCGTTCCGATTAGGGTCGAAATCGGGCTGTCACACGCATTCCCTGTATGGGACATCAACAATATTATAGATTTATTTTGGGATAAAACCATTTTTAGTCCATAAACTTGGTATTTTTTCTAACTTCATCTCTAAACCTTTTTGTCCATATTAGTCCTACAACTTGACAATTTTTCTCAATTTAGTCCCCAAACTTGGATTCCATGAAAATTCAAATATATACGATCTAAAAAAGTGCAAAAAGAACTTCAAAAAATAAAGGAATTTTAAAAATATATATATTTTTTAAATTCAAGTGATGACATGACACAATCTCAAAACACCACGTCATCATACCTCAAACAAAATCCATATTCATGAACCAAAAGGTACTGTTTTGTCTAATTGGTTCTGTTACTTCTCAATTTTGTTGGGGATGGATGAGACTTTGCAAAGGTTATCTTTGCACGAGAAAGAGAATGTTGAATTGCCTTGATGGGGATGTTGGGGTGGAGGATGAAATCAACTATGACCTTTTCCTTGTGGGTAACTTTTTAGGAGAAATGATGGTTAACTTTAATGCCATGAAATGTACTCTCCTTGCGCTATGACACCCGTTGAAAGGAGCCACGATTAAATCGGTGGGTGAGAGTGGCTTGTATTTAATTCAATTCTACTATATCATTTATTTGAAGAAGATGATTTCCAGAGGGGCCCTGGTCATTTAATAACTATATTCTACTTGTTCAATTTCAAAAAGGTTAGGATCGTGAGGAGATTAAATTTATTTTTGTCGATTTTCGAGTGCAAGTGCACGATTTACCCCCTAGATTTGCTTCTAAGGGTTTGGCTAAAAGTTTAGGGAATACTATGCATATGGGCACCGAAATTATTTGAATAAATTTATGTGTTTCCTGGTCCGTTTGTGTATTGCTGAAATCTTGATGCTTAAGAAGAGAATTTGATGACAAGGGTAGGACTTTTTTTATGTCACTTTTAATTATGGAAGGATCCTGTTAATTTGATTTTATTGAAAAAGTTATGAAAGAAATAGAAAATATTTCTTTAATGTTAAGTTGCAATTAAAAGTTTAATCAACTTAATTTAAAAAAAGAATAGAGTTGAATTTACCTTTTAAAAAAAATTCAATCAACCTTAATTAAAAGCAAACAAAAATGATAACTTGCATTAACGAAAAAATAATATAGATTTAAAAAATTTGTTAAATTTGTAGAATCAAATGATTGAAAATGTAATTTGTTACCTATTTATATTTCAGCGTTTTTCATTTACCATGTTTCCATAGTCCGACGTCATGAGTATGAAAGACACCGAGTTCTTTTTTTTTTTTTTTTTTTTCATTTTCTGTTAAATTTTTAACCTTCTTTTATCTTGTTTTCTTCTTAGGGCAATTTTTTTTCTGGTTGTGATTGCATTGCTATGAAAGTTTAAGCTCACCATGAATGGTGTTATTTTCATCTTCAATTTCATGATTCGATTTTTCATTTTTTTAATCACAGTATACTTTTAATTTTTTTTATATTTTTATACTTATTTTTTTCTATTTTTATTTTTGCATGTCTTTTCTTTTCCAATTTAGATTTCGTCATGTCAACTAATGACTTTTATTTTTAATTTTTCAATTTTCAAGTTCTTTTTAATGTTTTTAATAATTTTTTTTAAATTTTTTTCATATGGTTCTAATATTGTTGCCGCCACTAAAAAAGAGACTTTTTCAATTTCCGATGACGACAAATTATTTTGTAACCGATAGAGAAAAGGTAAACCAAAAGTCGTACAATGCTGATTCTATTAACATATAAAAAGAACCCAGATTTACACTGTTAATGTAGATCTAGATTTTTAAACTTTTTTCATTCTTATTTTTTTGATCTTGTTATAATCCACATTCATCTTTTAAATCGCCCTTTTTCTTTTACGAAATATACATATGTTGGTTTTTATTATAACATTTGCTTTTTTAAACAAGAATATGCTTGTAAAATATTTTTTTTTCTAAGTTTTAATTTTCTCTTTTCTCGTGTATTTTTTTCATTCTGAATTATATTGACCAGCAAATGTTTTCATTAACAATTTCCATAGCATCTAAATGACAACGTACAAGGTTTTAGTTTTAAAGTTCAGTTTTTTTTTTTTTTTTTTTTTTTTTTTTCCTTTAACCTCAATAAGCGTTAAAAATTTATGTTAATAAAATATGGTAAGTGATATTATAATAGTTATGATAAGTTAATTATTTTATTTAATTACGTAATAATATGTTTACTTATTTATTTTGCAAAACATTAATTAACTGAAAAAGTAAAAGTAAATATAATACCCTAAACCCGACCTAGAAGTTATGACCGGATATTGAGGAATTACATCAACTTGTTTAAAGCTTTTGTTTTAACCAAACTCAATGCATGTTTCGAAAGTATAAAATTTTTACAAAACTCTCATACATGTTTAGAAAAAAAAAAGTCCGAAAACACTTATTTAAAACCAAAATTCAAATTCAAGTCACGTGTTTTGAATGAACAATGTTGATAGATCACTTCCAGTACAAACACAAACATTCGTTAAAACCACATATTTATTTACAGAAAACACTTAAGTGATTACTTAATTTTTGCAGCAGAAATTTTCCCTAGTTTTAATTTTGAAAATCGAATTTTTAGTTTGGTAAAATCATACGATTTTGTAGTTTAATGTTAAAATATCTAAAGCCGATGAACGAAACATAAACCTAAAACAAAACCAAAACCAAAAACTTAGTCCAAAAATCAAAAGTTCAAAAAAAACTTAACTAATTAAAAATAATCAAACCAACTTAAGCGTAAAACCAATCCGAGCTCTTACACGCTGTCCTGTCCTAAGTCAGAAGTTAATCCTGAAATGTATTAAACAAACGAATGAGCTAGAAGCCCAGTCTATGATTCGGCCCACAAGAAGAATTTTTATTTAAGAAGCATATATGTAAATGTCATCACAAAATTTTACTTATAATGTACAAATATCATATCAGAATGTTGTATTACCAGAAACATATATCAAATCATAATGTCATATTTACGTAATATATTCCGAATCGGAATATCATATTTTTATAAACACATATATCAAACTAGAATGTCTTGATAGATTAGAATAAATGCAGACACAGATCCTAACCCATCTGCTACACACCAACTCTGTCCAACCAATCACACCAGTTAAGACTACAAGAGTCCATCCATCCAATCACACCGGGTCATGGTGGTATGCCACACATATAGGTGCAACTAAGCTACCAAAAAGAAATATTTCGATAGTTCGCCATAATCAAATATATGTGGTCAAGCCCCTATAATTACAGTAAAATTGTAATAACTGATATTATGGATACACCGCTAGAAGATGCAGTAATACTGCCAAAATCACACTTCCTCTATCGCATATCATATCACACCCCAATGCTCATGCAAATAGTAATAAACATCATATGCACATATGCCATACATGCTATTCACATCAGCACATACTAACAGAATTATCAAATTACAGATCATATACAAATTTCACATTTTACACATACTTGCAATTGTAACACATACCTTATCCCTATCACATACATCCGTAAAATATCAGATTTCATATCTTAGAATCATATTTAAGCCTAATGAACCCCACAGAAGGTCCAATTATGAATTTCAGAATCTAACGGACCTAAGTGAAATATTCTAAAAATAGGGCCCACACGCTTGTGTGGCCCACGTGGTCTAAATGGCCCTGCCCATGTGGTTCACACGGTCTAAGACACGGTCTAACACACGCTCGTGTGACTTACGCACCCGTGTGGCTTACAAGCCCGAATGGTTCACATGGTCATGTAGCTCACATCGTCTGCCATACGGCTGTGTGACATAGAACAGTTTCGAAAACAATATCTATTTTCAAGTTTTTTCGAGATTCTAATGTCATTTTGGGTTAGAATCGTACACCTGATTACTGATTTGATAAGCTACACCATTGGAACTCACAAACCTACAAATATTCATTAAATTCAATCCGATTAAACATCGAAAAACCCCGATAAAAATGCATTGTAATGTCAAAATTTCAATCCTTAATATACGATTCGTGCACTTATCACTCTAAAGCAATGTCCAAATGAGCACTACCTTTCTGGAGAAACCCGATCTTCCAAACCCTCGCCTAACCAGAAATCATGGAAACATTTGATCATAGTATAGAATGGAAAAAACTCAAACTTAATCTTAAACCATATACAAAATACAACTAGAAGTAGCAAAAAAAAAAAATGGTCAAAACTTACACTATTGATGAATTAAAATCGTAACAGACTTTCAACATAGCCCTACGATGATCAAAAGGTAGCGAACAAGAAATGAACCAAGAAGAACAAAAAAAAAATCACATGAATAATCGAAGGAAAAGAAAAGAAGAAGGAAAGGGGAGAAGATGATGAGAAAAGAAATAAATGTGAAAAACAGAATGAAAATTTTGGGAAAATGGAAAAACATGGATGGTTGAAAAGGAGCAATTTTAGGGGAAATAAAATTGTTAATCATATATATATATATATATTTAAATCCACCCATATCCCTACAAACTCCCACAAAATCCAATTAGTTATTCTTATCAGATTTTTCCCCAGAGTTCAAAACAAAAAACATTTCCTACTTTGCATAAACAAAGATTCAAGCACAAGATTAAAGGGTAAGCTAACACCTTACTGTTGAACTAGTAGACTCATTTTTTATCCTCAATTGAATGAAAATTAAACATAAGTCAGATGTCCAAAGTTAGGGATTGAATAAAAAAATTAACAAAATCATAAGGGTAGGGTTTAAACCCAGAACGTCACAAACACACAAGCATAACACCTATCCACTGAACTAGATCTCTTTATATAATTTTCAATATCTTAACTTAAAAATTAGGATGTGACCACTATTGGTTTCACTATCCCAATTTCTTCTAACCTGATTTTTGGGATGTAACAATAGATATGTTTAGATTAAAATTTGAAAGTAACTTAAGCAAATGTGTTTGATTATGTAGTTGTTGATAATACTTGAAAAGATATTCCTAATGATAATACTTGAAAGTAACTTAACCACTATTGTTATGATGTTGTCTGTCTCATGTTTCCATGAAGGTATCATATGTTGACATTTACTATTGATAAACCATAATATATACATATTTTTATCCCATGCTTGGCACATTTATGGATGATTTATCATTAGATTTATGGAACTTAATGCTCCTAATCCTTTAATTTCATGTTTTATACTTAGGTGAGCATAAGGAAGCGAAAAGAGCAAGAAACAGGTCAAAAATGGACAAAATAGGCCGAAATCAACCTTCAATATGGCCTAGACATCTTCACACGGGTAAACCACACGCCCGTGTGTGACAGACAGAATTACACACGGGCTGAGCAGTCTCACACGGGCGTGTCCCTGTCGACCCCTATTTTAATTTTTGGGTATTCTGGGCATTCAAAAGTCTATAAAAACACCCAAGGGGAGGAACCTAGGACACACAGAGTAGAAAGCAAGAAATTACTCAAAGAACACCGATTGATTCATATCAAGAGTAGGATTTCCATCAAGACTGAAGATCTCCCTTCAATTTCCTTCAGGAGTTTTTGGGTTTTCTTTATGTTTTGTTGCTTTCCCAATTTTGAGATGTTTTCTTTTATAATTATGAACTAAATCCCCTAAATACCTAAGGGGGATAAAACCTAATACGAATCTTGTTATTCTTTTCTGAATTATATGATAAATACTTGATTTGTTCTTAATTGTGTTATTAATTCTTGTGTTAATATTTTAGGATATTACTTCAAATCGAATGTGCTTATTTAGTGGAGCAAAAGTCCCTGTTTAAGAGTAGATCTAACACTATTAAGCAGAGTTGCTCACAATCCTAGACATAGGACGACGAAATCTACCGGATTACAGTCAAATCTAATAGGGAAATCCATAAATCGAGTTAATGCAACACTAGGAGTTTAATTAGAAAGAAATTTCAATTAATCAACCTAGGGTTAGTTGTTTTTAGTCTTGAAAGAGATATTAACATAAATTAAGGATTTCTATAGATCAAGTCAAATGAATAAATCATCTAGTTCAGAGTCAAATAACAAGTGAGGACTAGGTGGATTCTTCTTTGGGTATTGTCTTAATCAATCAGTTTTCCAAAAACAATTTCCCCAATTTACTCTCTGTCGCGTTCTTAGTTTAGTTAATTTTTAGTTTAAACAAATCTCATTTATTTTTAGGCTAGATAATAAAAAGAAAGTTAATACTAGTACTTTTAGTCCCTGTGGGTTCGACATTCCGGTCTTGCCATAAACTACACTCTTGTGAATAATCAGAATAATCCACTACCTCTTGTGGTAGCCGCAGCTCCTGTGAATCAGAATCCTGCTCCTCGTACTATGTATGATTATGCTGAGCCTAATTTAGCTGGTACCGAATCGAGTGTTGTTAGACCTGTTGTTGTTGCAAATAATTTTGAATTGAAACCTAACACTATATAGATGATACAATAGTTTGTTCTGTTAGATGGTTTACAGGACGAGGATCCCAACACACATTTAGAAAACTTTTTGGAACTCTGCAACACCTTTACAATTAATGGCGTTTCTGATGATGCCATTTGTCTTCAGTTATTTCCCTTTTATTTGAGGAATAAGGCTAAACAGTGGTTGAACTCTCTACCAAGAGGGTCTACCACTACTTGGGATCAGATGACAGAAAATTTTTTTTTAAAATATTTTTCGCCGGCTAAAATGGTAAAGTTGAGGAATAACATCTCTTCTTTTGTGCAGATGGATCTAGAAACTATCTATGACGCATGAGAGAGATACAAGGATTTATTGAGAAGGTGCCCTCACCATGGGTTACCTCTGTGGCTATAGGTTCAGACTTTCCACAATAGTTTGAACCCCTCAACGAGGCAAATGATAGATGTAGCTGCTGGTGGAACGATAAATAACAAAACACCTGAAGAGGCTTATGAGTTTATAGAGGAGATGTCACTGAATAACTATCAGTGGCAAGTCATGAGGACAAAGCCGACAAAAGCCACTGGTGTTTTTAATGTCAACGTAGTCGCCATGCTTTCTAGCTAGGTAGAACTTTTGAATAAAAAGATTGATGGTTTAGTTGGTTCTACGCAGGTACATCTAGTTATGTAGTGTGGCATGAATGTAAGTAGTGTGTGCAACCCAAAGTACTCCCTCTATGGACATGGCATGGAAAATGAGCAAATGAATTATATGGGTAATAATCTTCGACCTCAAAACAATCCTTACAGTAACACTTACAATGCAGGTTGGAGGAATCATCCAAAATTTCATGGGGCGGTTAAGGGAATCAAGGAAATCAAAGGCCACCACCCCATCCGAGATTTTAGCAACCCCCTATTGATAGGAAAAGAAATTGAACCTTGAGGAGATGTTGGAAAAATTCATATTGGTGTTAGAAACCCGTTTTCAGAATACCAAAATAGTACTTAAGAACCAGCAAGCTTCAATTCAAGGACTTGAGAATCAAATTGGTCAACTTGCTAAGATGATATCTGATAGACCATAAGGTAGTCTGCCGAGTAATACTGAACCTAATCCTAGGGAGCATGTTAAAGTAGTCACATTAAGGAATGGGAAAATGCTAGCTAAGCCTGAAACGAAGTTGCTACAAGAGCCTGACAAAGAGAAAGTTGAGGAGGCCGAACCCAAGGAGAATGCCCCACCGATACTTCAAGAATACAACCCACCTATCCCATACCCAGCAAAGTTGAAGAAGGACTGCATGGACGTACAATTCAGTAAATTTCTTGAACTTTTTAAACAGTTACATATTAACTTACCTTTTGTTGAAGCTATTTTGCAGATGCCCACATATGCAAAATTTTTAAAGGAGCTTCTATCAAACAAAAGGAAGTTCGAAGAGCTGTCTATAGTAGAACTTAACGAGGAATGTTCAGCTATTCTCTAGAACAAATTACCAACCAAATTGAAAGATCCAGGAAGTTTTACTATTCCCTATTTAATTGGTAATTTAAATATTGAAAAGGCGTTAGCTAATTTAGGTGCTAGTATTAACTTACTGCCTTATAAAATGTTCAAGCAATTAGGTCTTAGGAAACCAAAACCCACTAGAATGAGTATTCAATTAGCTGATAGATCTATTAAATCTCCTAGGGGTATCATTGAAGATGTGCTAGTTAAAGTAGATAAATTCATATCACCTATTGATTTTGTTGTGCTTGACATGGATGAGGATGTTGAAGTGCCTTTAATCCTAGGACACCTATTTTTAGCCACTGCTAGAGCAGTTATTGATGTAGGGGATGGTAAACTTATGCTTAGAATGGGTGATGAAGAGATTGTTTTTAAAATTTATGACGCCATGTGATTCTCTAGAGAACAAGATAATTCCTGTTATTTTATTGATTCTATTGGGTATTCTGTTCAAGATTCTTTTCAAGAAATCACTCTTAAAGACCTGTTGGAACTATGTATCGTTCAAGGTGGGGAGGTGGATAAAGTCACCACTGAGATAGAGAAGGCAAAAATCAATTTGAACTATAATGAACCATCTCTAAGGCAAACAGAGCATGAGGGTATTGAGATAAATGACGAACTTAGACAAAAACCCTCTATTAAAGAACCTTCCAAACTAGAATTAAAGCAATTATCCAATCACTTAGAATATGCATACTTGGGAGATAACTCCACATTACCGGTAATAATTGCTTCGAATTTGCAACCTAATGAGAAAGAAGAATTACTCCAATTATTAAAAGAATATAAAAGAGCCATAGCTTGGAAAATTTCTGACATAAAATGGATCAGTCCCTCTTTTTGCACCCACAAAATTTTGATGGAAGATGAATCAAACCATGTGCGCAAGCTCAAAGACGATTGAACCCTATCATGAAGGAAGTTGTCAAGGCTGAGGTAATTAAACTTCTAGATGTTGGAGTTATTTATCCTATTTCTGACAGTGCTTGGGTAAGTCCTGTGCAAGTTGTTCCTAAGAAGGGAGGCATGACTGTTGTTGCCAATGAAAAGAACGAATTGATCCCTACAAAAACAATCACAGGTTGGAGAGTATGCATTGACTATAGGAAATTGAATGATGCCACTAGAAAAGACCACTTTCCTTTGCCCTTCATTAATCAAATATTGGAAAGACTGTCAGGGCATATGTACTACTGCTTTTTGGATGGATTTTCTGGCTACTTCCAAATCCTGATAGCTCCTGAAGATCAAGAGAAAACAACATTTACATGTCCACATGGTACGTTTTCCTATCGTAGAATGCCTTTTGGATTATGTAATACTCCGTCTACTTTTCAGCATTGCATGTTAGCCATCTTTGACGAACTCGTGGAAGACATTATGGAAGTTTTATAGATGACTTCTTGGTATTCAGTAACTCTTTCCATCTCTGCCTTAAAAATTTAGAACGAGTTTTAATAAGATGTAAAGAAACAAACCTTGTACTTAATTAGGAAAAATGCCACTTTATAGTTCGTAAAGGTTTTGTGCTAGGACATAAAATTTCTAGTAAAGGGATACAGGTTGATAAAGCAAAAATTGAGACCAATGAAAAACTACCTCCTCCCAATTTAGTTAAGGCTATTAGAAGCTTTTTAGGACATGCTGGCTTTTATAGAAGATTTATTAAAGATTTTTCTAAAATAGCTAAGCCTTTAACGAAATTACTAGAAAAAGATGTGCCCTTCAACTTTGATCAGGAATGTTTAGAAGCATTTAACACTCTCAGAGAGAAATTAACTATCGCTCCGATTATAATTGTACTTGATTGGAATTTACCTTTTGAATTAATATGTGATGTGAGTGATTTTGTAGTAGGTGTAGTTCTTGGACAGTGAAGAGACAAGCATTTTTAGCCAATTTATTATGCTAGCAAGACTTTGACAGCCGCACAAGAGAATTACACTACCACAGAAAAAGAATTACTAGCTGTCGTTTTTGCGTTCGACAAATTTAGACCATATTTGATTTTGTCTAAAGTCATTGTTTATACTGATCATTCTACTCTTCATTACCTTTTAACTAAGTCTGATGCGAAACCTCAATTAATAAGATGGATTTTATCATTGCAGGAATTTGACGTAGAGATACAAGATAAGAAAGGGGCTAAAAATCTGGCAGCATACCACCTTTCCAGGCTCGAGAATCCACATATCAAAGAACTCGACAAAGCCAAAATAAATGACTCGTTTCTGGAAGAACAACTCTTGCTCGTATCTGATTCTGAGGTACCTTGGTTTGTAGACATTGCAAATTATTTAGCTACTAACATAACCCTAAAAGGGTTGACACATCAACAAAAGAAGCGTTTCTTTGCTAATGTGAAAAGCTATTTTTGGGAGGATCCTTTTCTTTCTCATTATGTGCAGATCAAGTCATTTGAAGATGCGTTACAAAGTCAGAGGCAGACAAGATCTTGGAACACTGTCATTCAGGACCAACTGGAGGGCATTACAGTGTGACTAAGATAGCTCATAAAACACTCGAATCAGGTTTTTGTTGGCCCACACTATTCAAGGACGCCAACAGGTATGTTATTTCTTGTGACAAATGCCAAAGAACAGGTAATATCTCTAAACGTGATGAAATGCCTCAAACATATATGCTCTCATGTGAAATATTTGATGTATGGGGTATTGATTTCAGGGGTCCATTCCCTAGTTTGTTTGGGAATAAATACATCTTAGTAGCAGTTCATTACATGTCGAAATGGGTGGAATTCCAAGCTTTACCTACTAATGATGCTAGAGTGGTAGTGAGATGATCGTGATTTGATGAAGTAATAAAATCTGATCGTACCTGTAAACTAACTAATATCACGATAAAAGGCAAGTGCACCTATCGAATGGTAGTATAGTTAGTGGCAAGACCGGAATATCGAATCCAAGGAACTATGAGTACTAGTAATGACTTTCTTTCTATTATCTAGCCTAAAAAAAAGAGGGTTTGGTAGTAAACTAAACTAAACTAACTAAAGGAACGACAAAGAGTAAAGTAGGAGATTGCTTTCGGGAAAGACTGATTGAATAAGACAATACCTAAGGAAGAATCCACCTAGACTTCGCTTGTTATCTAACTTTGAACCAGATGATTTCTTCACTTGATTTGATCCGTAGAGATCCCTAAATTATGTTAATACGTCCATCGAGGATAAGAACAACTAATCCTACGTTGATTAACTGAAATCTCTTTCTAGTTAAAACCCCTAGTACTGCATTAACTCGATTTATGTCTCTCCATATAAGATTTGACTCTAATCCGGCAGATTTTCGTCATCCTATGTCTAGGATTGCGATCAAGTCCACTTAATTGTGTTGGATCTACTCCTATGCAGGGACTTTTACTCCTCTACATAGGCATATTCGACCTAAATCAATATCCCGGACATACTAATTTAAGAGTTAAAAACACAATTAAGAACAAATCAAATATTTATCACACAGCTCAGATAACAATAACAAGATCTGTCTTAGGTTTCATCCCCTTAGATATTTAGGGATTTAGTTCATGTTTATAAAAGAAAACATCTCAGAAGAAATAAAATAACAAAACATAAGAAAATCCAAAACTCCTAGAAGGATTGAAGGGAGATCCTCTGTCTTGATGTAGATCCTGGCTTCTAAGATGGATCAATCGGCTTCCCTTCGAGTATTTCACTCTTTTAACTCCCCGTTTTGGCAGGAAAATAGCACCCTTAGTGGGGAATCAAGCACCCCTTTGTAGTTGCCTCCTAGGGTCTTTATATAGAGTTTTGGAATGCCTTTCTTAGCCCTTAAGTAGCCTTTCCGAGTGAAATTGAACTTCTTCATGACAGGGACACGCTCGTGTGCCATGCCCGTGTGGATCGAGGCCCAGGCCGTGCTTGAGCCTGTTAAGGTGGCACGGCCGTGTAGCGAACCTCCAAGCCGTGTTGATTACTGAACTGGGCCTAATTTACCGATTTTTGGCCCGTTCCTTGCTTTTTTCTCTTCCCTAAGCTCACCTGAGTATAAAACATGAAATTAAAGGTTTAAGAGCATCAATTTACATAAATCAAGGGGTAATGCATCCAGAAATTGGGCTAAGCATGGGGTAAAAATATGTATAATTTATCGCTTATTATGAGATTTCTTAAAAAGCTCTTATTTTGATTTGGAACACCTAGGGCAATTATTAGTGATAGGGGTACTCATTTTTGTAATGCTTAGTTTGATAAAGTTCTAAAGAAATATGGAGTGCACCACAGAACGACTACCCCTTACCATCCTCAAACTAGCAGACAGGTCGTAGTAGCCAATAGAGAGCTTAGACGTATCCTAGAGAAGACGGTAGAGTCAAATAGGAAAGAGTGGGTGATGAAGGTAGATGATGCTTTATGTGCCTATAGAACTGCGTTCAAAACTCCCATAGGAACATCTCCTTATAAACTTATTTATGGGAAAAGTTTTCATCTACCATTTGAACTAGAACATAAGGCATTTCGGGCTATCAAATTTCTAAATCTTGATCCTAAACTTACAGGTGAAAAAAGACTAATGCAGTTAAACGAGTTGGATGAATGGCGCGGTAATACATACAAGAACTCACGGTTATATAAGGAAGCAGCAAAGTGATGCCATGACACTCATTCAAAGCAACCTAAGCAGTTTGTAGCTAGTGACCTTGTCTTGCTTTACAACTCGAGGCTCAAATTGTTCCCTGGAAAGCTCAAATCGAGATAGTCAGGCCCACTCATAGTTAAAACCGTCTTTCCAAACGGCACAGTAGAGGTAACTCATTCGAACCACGACACTTTCAAGGTAAAAAATCATCGACTTAAACTTTATAATGGTGAGGACTTTAAGAATGATAGAGAGGAGCTTAGGCTCCACGAACCCTCATAAAGGTGCACGCAAGGTAAGTCGAGCTTAGACTTTAAATAAGCACTTCTCGGGAGGCAACCCAAGCACTAACGATTATTGATTTTCTTAATTAACATCTAACAAACACTAATTGAGTCACTTAAACGTAGGTTTCCCTAAACCACAAAGCCTGGCACACGGGCGTGCCTTAGGTCGTGTCCACACCACAGGTTGGAGCCACGGGCATGTCCTTGGAATTGTGAAAACAGGACTAAATTTTTCCCAAACTTAGGATGACCATACGAGATACGACTAATCAACACGGCTACTCGATATGGCCGTGTGCGAATCTGATTAATTCACACGGGCATGTGTTATGGGCATGTAAACCCCACGGGTAAGTCAACACGGGTGCTGCCACAACCGTGTTAAAACTGGACCTTGAATTTTGAAAATATACCGAGACACGGGATGCAATAGATCCCCATGGGCATGCCTATAGATCGTGTGCAAACCTGACCAAAGCACACGGGCACATGAACCAATCCCACACCCGTGCCCATATACTGTGGTCGATACTGATAAATTAACACAAGCTTGTGACACGCCCGTGCCCATAACCCATGGACAACATTGAGAAAGTAACACGGGCATGCGACACACCCGTGCCCATACCCTATGGGCACCTCTAATTAAATCCCACAGGCATGTGAACTTAGAACATGGGCGTGGGAGAAATGAACAACTCTGAACACGGTCGTGCGAGGCGGTCATGTGCACTAACACGCCCAGGGGACACGGGCGTGTTCGAAAGCCGTGAGTGATATGGACTTAAATTTGATGAAAAATAGGCTGAATTCAGAGTACACGGGTGTGGGCCACAGTCGTGTGACCCAACACGAGCCTCGCACTGTTGTGGACCTTATTTAAACCCCTATTTCTACTGCTCATCATCCCTTCCCCCTTTCTTCCAAACCGTAGCTGCTCACACCACCAAATACCCCCACTCCAGCCACCTTTACCACCGTCTAGTGAACCCCCACTCTGACACCTTTTACATCATTTATCCTTTGAGCTCCAACCCCGACGAAACACCACCAGACCAACTCTCCCCTTCCCTTTCCTTTGTCGGCTAAAACCACCCAAATTCCATCTTCTCCTCAGCCTAATCCCCTTATTTCCTCCACCATTTGACTACCACCAGCGCACAGACCCACTCCACCGTCCGTACACCCCGATCTCACCCACTCATAGATAACCGTCATCGCCACTCCCATCTCTGACATTTTCTTTCCCCCTTTAACGCCGCTTTTTGTTTTCCTCATTTTAAATTCTTAGTATTTTCATTATTTCTTCAATGTTTGTTATTCTCTATTCTTGATTTCATATTTTCTTGATGATGAATTAGTGTTGCTATTTTGAGCAATTTATCTCATATTCCATATTGCATTGTTCACATACTGATAATCTGCTTCTCTCTTATTTAGTCTAGTTAAATTACATAACTCCTACTTTCATGATTATTTTCTTAGTTTAGTTATAGTATATTCATGCTTGGGTCTATTGATTTTTTTTTTACATTCTTCCTGCTAGTTGAAATTTCTGCTCATCCTTAATTTGTCTTCAGTGACACATGATATATTTAAGTCTCTCTTCTTATTGAGTTTACTATTGCGCTTAACCCGAATTGTTGATTTTCACTTAGCATTTTTGTTTTTTATTTTGTTTTATTTATTAATTTGGTTCGTCTATTTGATCTATTTTCTCGCTTAATTGCAGATTTGTTATGACGAACACCCGAGCCAAATCGAAGGTTGCTGTCACCGCTTCCAAAAGTGGAAGGGACTTGGTGCGACTTTATCAAGCGCATCTACCGAAGTGCGCCACCCTTTCCTACAATTTCCATTGGGAACCCCGGAGGAGCTCTTCTAAATCTTTCGCGTGAGACCCCTTAGCGTGGGTAGATGCATCGATTGAGCTACATTGGAGCAGGTACAACTTGTTGATTCATGGACGACTTGGTACGCCAACTGAGTGTCCCAGAATTTGCAGTCGCTTTGGGACTTTATACAAAAGAATTCATGGACGACGACGATTTCTTTGATCTCCATTGCCACATTCATTATGCTCCTTCCTCCTGTTGGACGACCCTGGTCCCTGCTTCAACCATAGCCGAGTTATAGACCAGTTCATGCGGTTGCTTCATTGATTGACATTTCTGAGCGCCTCACTCGATTCGAGCAACAATGCTTTCAGTGGTTTGACCACATTGACGCAACCCTACAGTAGATTTGTCAGCATCTCCACATTTCATCTCCACCGCCACCACCTCACAACCTATCTGCCGATGAGGACTTTTGAGTCCATTAATTTTCGCTTTTGTTTTTTTGTTTTATTTTTATCTTTATTTTCTTTCTTATTTTATCTTTATTTTCTTTCTATATTATCCAAAACTTCTATTAGTATATTTTGAAATTTTTCCTTTTGGCTGTTTTTTAATGAGTAACCATACTACTTCCATTGAGCCTACCTTCAAGGTGATCGGTGCTACCCAAGACTATACAAACCATGATAACCCAGTGGGAAAAGGTACTCCACGACTGCTATATCCTGTTCGATCACGACCATAGCCACCACAACACCGAACGCCATGCCTATTTCCATTTGGCATCACAATTGTGGAACCCAACCTATACCACCACCGGAGTGTCCTCCCCCATCTTCACCTCTGCCTAGTTCATCATGCACTTCAAAAGCTTCCTATCCAAATATGCTCTCCCTACTCTAAGGATTTCATCCAAAATTCAGGAAGTTTCACTTCTCTCCCTATCTTATGATATTATGCCTATAATCTTATGACCTAACTTTGTACGTTAAGGATAATATACATCTTAAGTGTGGGGAGGTTATTTATATCTTTATCAGAAAATCCCTAAATTTTATCTTGTTCTCAAATAACTTCCTCATATCACTATTAGAATGAATTTTGATTGATTTATGATTTTTATTGATATGTTTTGGATTAAAACATAGGTATTTGTGCTTTGACTATTTGAACTTTAAGACATTAGAGACTCAAACATGAAAAGTTGATTTTTGAGAATTAAAAATTTTTCTAGGTTGTTTCCCCAAATTTAGGTATTATCTTAAAGTTTGATATTCACAGGATTGACATCAAAAGCCATAATTTTTGTGAGATTTTGAGCCTTTAGAGCATATATTCTTTCTTGCTCACTTTTATTGTTGCTATGAGTGTGTCAATATTGAATTGTTATTCTAAAACTTGCTTCAATTATACATGTCGAGACCACATATTTGGTTTGATATACCGAGATGATAAAGGCACTTAGGTTTAACCCACTTACTCCATAAAAGCCTACCTTCACAATTGACCTTTAGTGAACCCCCTTGAGCCTAATAAACCATTTATTGACTTACCCTTAATATTAACCTATAACCCATTATTTTTGAAATCCCCTTAATTAATTTGATCTATATTTTGTCGAGATTTGAAGTGAATAATTACCTGGCTATGTTCTCCTTTTCAGTTAGAAAAGTTTCATTACTTGATTTGTTCTTAAAAAAAACATATACATAATTATCTCAGTTGTTAATTTGTCGTTTAGCATATGATTAAGAATTTATGTGATGCTTGATATTGAATGATGTTATTCATAAAGAAAAGATCAATTCTAGGAATATTTATCCAGTGATGTAAATTCTCAGTTTTAGTTATTTTTCTAGTTAGGTAATTTTTCAGTTCAATCTCGATTCTGACCCCCTTCTTTAGCTTGTGTCCACACCCCTAACCAAAGCCCCGTTACAACCCTCTAAAGACATTTTGGTCGATGTATCATCTCAATCTATAGTGGTGGAGATTTGATTTTCATGCAAGCCTATGGTCATAACTTTTCATGTTGACTAATGAGTGCTTAATTTCTAAACCCTAAACACTTTGAGTGATTAGAGAGGATGTCAACTCTCGTTAGTTTTGAATTGAAGGTGATTACTTAGATGAGGGGGAATACCTATGCTTTTGTGATAAAATGCTCAACCTAGATTGTTTGAGACTTTGATGTTCTTGTAGTTGAATTCTCAATGTATAATTACTTATGGATTATTTCGAAACATTATTGATAGGAATTATAAGTTAAGAAAAAAGAATTTTTAATTGTGAGTTGAGGATTTTGCTTGAGGACAAGCAAATGCTTAAGTGTGGGGATATTTGATAAACCATAATATAAACGTATTTTTATCCCACGCTTGGCACACTTATGGATGATTTATCATTGGATTTATGGAACTTAATGCTCCTAATCCTTTAATTTCATGTTTTATACTTAGGTGAGCATAAGGAAGCAAAAATAGCAAGAAACAGGTCAAAAATGGACAAAATGGGCCGAAATCAACCTTCAACACGGCCTAGACATCTTCACACGGGTAAACCACACGCCCGAGTGTGATACACAAAATTGCATACAGCCTGAGCAGCCTCACACGGGCGTGTCCCTATCGACCCCTGTTTCAATTTCATGCAGAAAAAGTTAATTTTTGGGTATTCTTGGCATTCAAAAGTCTATAAAACCACCCAAGGGGAGCAACCTAAGGACACACAGAGTAGAAAGCAAGGAATTACTCGAAGAATGCTGATTGATTCATCTCAGGAGTAGCTTTTGCATCAAGACTAATGATCTCCCTTTAATTTCCTTCAAGAGTTTTTGGGTTTTCTTTATGTTGTGTTGCTTTCCCAATTTTGAGATGTTTTCTTTTATAATTATGAACTAAATTCCCTAAATACCTAAGGGGGATGAAACCTAAGACGGATCTTGTTATTCTTTTCTGAATTATATGATAAATACTTGATTTGTTCTTAATTGTGTTATTAATTCTTGTGTTAATATTTCAGGATATTAATTCAAATCGAATGTGCTTATTTAGTGGAGCAAAAGTCCCTGTTTAAGAGTGGATCCAACACTATTAAGCGGAGTTGCTCGCAATCCTAGACATAGGACGACGAAAATATGCCGGATTAGAGTTAAATCTAATAGGGAAATCTATAAATCAAGATAATGCAACACTAGGGGTTTTAATTAGAAAGAAATTTCACATTAATCAACCTAGGGTTAGTTGTTTTTAGTCTTGAAAGAGATATTAACATAAATTAGAGATTTTTATGGATCAAGTCAAGTGAATAAATCGTCTAGTTCTGAGTCAAATAACAAGTGAGGACTAGGTGGATTCTTCCTTGGGTATTGTCTTAATCAATCAGTTTTTCAAAAGCAATGTCCCCAATTTACTCTCTGTCGCGTTCTTAGTTTAGTTAATTTTTAGTTTAAACAAATCTCATTTATTTTTAGGCTAGATAGTAAAAAGAAAGTTAATACTAGTATTTTTAGTCCTTGTGGGTTCGACATTCCGGTTTTGCCATCAAGTATCACCTTGTTGCACGTATCCCTATGATATTGATATTCTCATTGTTCGAGATTCTCATGCATCAAATAATAGGTACAAAAAATGGCAAGATCTGAATATTTGAAAGACTAGAATTGATTTAATTTTGAAAAAATAAAATATTGATCGCATGTCAATTAAATTATTTCTATGATTAATTATTTGAATGAAGCATGACTCCAAGATTTTATGTTGCCTAAATTTAATTTTTTATTATTATTGAAAATTAGTGGGTTGTAAATTAGAATGAAATTCAAAATATAGTAGAAATGTGAATTTACCCTAAACTTGGTTAAAATTATTTCTACCTTTAATATGGGTTGCACCAAACCCAACATCAGAGACAAAGGTTTTTATATTAATATATTAACTTTAACATAGGGTTTAACTTGAGTTGTATTTAATTATTAAAGTTGCATTAGTTTTTTAACTATGATGATAATTTCTTTTGCTACTTTATCATATTTGATGATCACCAAACTCACTATAAAAACGACTAAGGCAAGCACACCTATCGAATAATAGTAAAGTTACGGTGAGTAGGGAATATCGTATCCACGAGGACTAAAAGTACTAGTAATTACTATTTTTCTATTATTTAGCCTTCAAATAGAAGTAATTGTTTTTAATCTAAAATTACTAAACTAATTCAAGTAAGAATGCAACAGAGAATAAAATAAGAATATTATCGAAGATACCAATGAGATAGACAATACTCAAGAAAGAATCCACCTAGACTTCACTTCTTATTTTGAATCTGAATTAAATGATTTATTCACTTGTGCCTTGATCTGTAGAAATCCCTAAGTAATGTTAATATCTCTTTCGAGAGTAAGAATAATTGACTCTAGGTTGATTAATTGAAATCTCTGTCTAATTAAAACTCATATTGTCACATTAACTCGATATATGGATTCCCCTATTAAATTTGACTCTAATCTGGTAGATTTATGTCATCCTATTTCTAGGATTGCATGCAACTCCCCTCAATTATGCTAGATCTACTTTTAAAAAGGGACTTCTGCTCCACTGATTAAGCACATTATTCATGAATTAATATCTTGAAAATACTAAAACATGAAATAAGCATACATAATTGAGAACAAGAATCAAGTATTTATCGTGTACCTCAGAAATCAAAGAATAAGATTCATCATAGGTTTCATCTTCCCTAAGTATTTAGGGAATTTAATTCATAATCCTAAACAGAAACATCTCATAGTTAAGATTACAACAAGACATAAAGAAACTCAATAAAACTTCAAAAGAAATAAATGGAGATCTGCAATCTTGAAGGAGATCCACTTCGAGTTGATTCCGATAGCGTTCTTCGAGTCTTTTCTTCAGTCTTCTCTATGTGTCCCCTTCAGTCCTCTTCTAATTGATATTTATAGACTTTAGAATGCTCAGAAAACCTAAAACTTGGGTTTTTTCTTGCGTATTTGAGAAGAAAGGTACGTTATCGACATGCACTGGCACGTGGGCGTGTGGCCAGCCCGTGTGGAAGTGCTCAGGCTGTGTGGAACTTGGAAAAAGATCCATTTATTTGGTTTGGCTTGTTTTTCACTCATTTCACTCCTAAGTGCTCTCCTAAGTATGGAAACATGAATTCAAAGGATTAGGAGCGTCAAATTCACTAATTTACGCAATTAATCATCTAAAAATGCATTAAGAATGGGATTAAAATATGTTACTTTTATAGCTTATCAAATATCCCTACACTTAAGCGTTTCCTTATCCTCAAGCAAAATCCTCAACTCATAATTAAGATTAATCTTTCTTAATTTGTAATTCTCATCAATAATGTCTTAAAATAATCCATAAATAATCATGCATTGGTAATTCAACTAAAAGAACACTAAAGTCTCAAACAATCTAGGCTAAAAATTTTTAAGCACGATAACATAGGTGTTTCTCCTTATCGAAATAATTACCTTTAATTCAAAATCGACAAGAATCGACATTCTCACTAAAGATTCACTCAAATCACTCAAAGTGTTTAAGGTCCACAAATAAGCACTCAATAGTCAATCATAAAAAGTCATTACAATAGGCTTGAATGAAAATCAAATCTCCACCACTATAAAATGATATGGTACACAAATAAAAAGGTCTTTAAAAGGTTGTAATAGGCCTTAGGTTAAGGGTGTGGAAAAAGGCCGAAAAGATTGTTAAAATCGAGATCGACTTAATAAATTACCAAACTAGAAAAATAACAAATGTTGAATTAAAAACAAGTGCCAAAATTACGAACTATTCAATAATAAGAAAATGAGCTTCTTCTCAAAATATGAATTTAACTGTTCAAGCTCATAACTAAATAATAAACAATATGTAATTACATAAATATATATAGATATTTTTTTAGAACAAAAATCAATTCAGCAAAATAAATAAACGAACATAGTTAGGCAACTAACCAAATCAAATCTCAATAAAAAGGGAGTCAATAAGATGGGAAAAATTCTCAATGAATAAAAAAAAGAATAAGTTATAAGTTAACATTAACGGGTGATTTAAGAAACGGTGTGTTAGGCTTAACGGGGGTTCACTAAAGGTTAGTTATGTAGGTAGGCCTTTTTATAGGATAAGTGGGTTAAACCTAAGTGCCTTTATCATCTCAATATATCAAATCAAAAGGTCTGGTCTTAACATGTATAAACGATGCAAGTTCTAGAACAACAAATTATATTGACACACTCATAACCAATAATAAAAGTGAGAAAGAAAAATGTATGCTTTAAAGGCTCAAAATCTCAAAAAAAATTATGGTTTTTGATGTCAATCTGGAAAATCTCAAACTTTAAGATAATACTTAAATTTAGAGAAACAACCTAAAAGTTTTAATTTCTAAAACATAGCCTATCATGCTTGATTCTCTCATGTCTTCAAGTTTAAATCAACCCATACACAATTATCTACAAATTAATCCAAAACACATTAATGAAAATCATAATTCGATAAAAATTCATTCTAATAGAAGTATGAGAAAATTACTTTAAACACAAGACATAATTCAGGGATTTTCTGATAATTATATAAATAACCTCCCTACACTTAAGATGTACATTGTTCTCAATCTACAAACAGAAATAATTATAGTATAGACAGAATATCATAAGAGAGGGAGAAAACTAAAACTGCCCTAAATTTTGGACGAAATCCCTAAAATAGTGAAAAGTAGAATTGTAGACAAATCTAAATGTAGTGTATGATTTCGAGCAAACTAATAAGAAAATAAACACAAATAGCGAAAAAAGATCAAGTGATTATAACTCGATCAGAAACAACCATAAAAAATATAGTTCAAAAGATAAAAACGACATAAGCAGAAGAAAATAATAATAAACATAAAAATAAAAATAATAATAATAAAATGAAAATAAAACAAAATAGACTCAATGGTCCTCGTCATCAGAAATGTCGTAAGTCGTTAGTGCCGAGGAAGAGATATGGAGATGCTGACAGATCTACTGCAATGTCGCGTTAATACTATCGAACCTCTGAAAGCACTGTTGCTCAAAGTGAGTGAAACGCTTGGAGAGGTCCGTTAAAGTGGCAGTAGAAGAAATAAGGCGATGACTCGAAGGTGGAGGATGAGGTGGATCCTCGTGATGTAATGGGACATCATCATGGATGTCCGCTGAGTCATTCTAAGAGTCATAATGAAGTAAACGGCACTAAGGAGGATCAACTCCACGAAGTTGCTCTATTATCCTTATATGGATCATGGTCGAGATTCCCTGTGGGGATATCTGGCCGACTAGAGTAAGTGTAGAGGACTGCTCTGGTGTGTCAAGGAGACCGAAGTGTCGAGCGAGTAGAGTCACGTAAGGACCTAAACAGATAGGGCCATTCTTGTGGCGATCTGTCTAATGAAAGAAGGCTAGGGCGATGAAATAGGACAAGTCAAAGTTATGCCCGGTGGCCATGCTTCATAAATAGTATGTATCGATAGTACTGACAATGCTAGTGCTCTCTCTCCTGCCAGTCAAGGTATGAGCTAAAAGGGCATGTATGTACTACAATGCTAGAGGGAGAGAAGTAGCCTTTGAGCGGCTTGCTTCATAGGGGATTGTACTCACCGTAAGATCTGTCCAACAACTAGATGGCAAGTGATGGATGTGCCGATGTAAGTGAAGGAAGTTTTTGGCACTCACAAACTCCTCAATGTAAAGGCCCAAAGTAGCACCAGATGCAGGTATACTCATATGATGCATTAGGCCGCCGAGTGTAAAGGTGATGGCGCCTTGCTCATCATGTGATGTCATGAAATGCTGGAGATGAAATGTCGAGCAAAACTCCAAAGTCAGCTCTATGAATGTGGGCTTAATGATGGAGAAGAAGTGACCCTATGGCGGTGTGGTAAGAAAAGCTCGAACAAAATTAGCGAGGTAGACCTGCTCCAAAGCAGCCCAATCAACACATCAATCCAAACCGAGTGGTTGCACTCGAAGGAGCTGGAATAAATCCTCCTGGGGACCTGTGGAAAATTAGAGATAATGGTGGTGGGCCTCGACAGAAGTGCTCGAGGAAGATGTCATGCCAAGGGTTTTTCGCTTTTTCAAAGTAGGGATGGCGACCTTGGACTTGCTGTGAGTGTTTGTCATGATGAATTTGCAATAAAGCAATCAAAATAATTTAAATGAACGAATCAACATAATAGATGCAAGCTAATAAAAAAATAAAAAAATAAAATCTAAATTAAGCTCATCAATTGGACTAAGAAAGAAATTGACTACAAACATAAGAAAACTAATAAAAAAATGCTAAAACCAAACAAAAACGTAGTAAGAATAATTAAAACTGAGAATCACCAATAATACCAAATGAACATTTCAAACTAGCAAGGATAAAATCAAAAATAAAATCAACTGAAATAAAATAAATATATAGTATTATGGAATGAAAAATAAAATAAACTAAACTAAAATAAACTAATAGAAATGTCCAACAATGAATCAAGAATAAGTACAAAATCAATCAGTAAAGAAGCTAAGTAAACAAGAATGAATAAAGCAATAAATAAAATTAGTAAAACCAATAATAATAAAAATAATAAAATAAATAAATAAATAATAAAATAAAAGAATAAGGGGGTTGAAAAGAAGACTGTCAGCCGGCAAGTGGTGGTCGAGGGCATGGTGGTTTGGGGCTGCTATGTGCGCGGGTGCTGTGGGGGGAGGAAGTGTGGTTGGGAGAGAAAAAGAAGAGAAGGAATGAGAGAAAGGAAGGAAAGAAAAGGGAGAGGAGAGGAAAGGGGCGGCCAGTTGTGGCACGGTGTTCCCTTTTTTGTAGAGATTTGAGCTGTAAAGCTTCTTTAAAACTGTGAAGAAATTGATTAGTCGTGGGGAATTTGGGGCAATGGAAATTACTTGTTAGGGTGAGGCCGTTAGGAAAACTAATTAAAACAAAACAAAATACAAAAAATACTAATAGTCAAATAAAGGAAATGAAAGAAAATAAAATAAAACGTAAAAAGGAAAATAAAGTTAGAAGAAAAGGGAAAAATAAAGATTAGTGTTCAAAAATTAGAATAAAGTAAAATAAAAATAAGATAAACAATAAAAAATAAAGTTAAGAGGACAATAGAAGTCTAATCCTCTGATGGATCGCGCGGCGGTGGTGTGATGCTCAGGTGCTGGCATATCTGCGCTAAGTGGCGTCGATATAATCGAGGCACTGGAGGCACTGCTGTTCAAAAAGAACTAGGCGCTCGGATATGTCAGCATGTGTGGTTGCCGCTTGGGTGGGTCATCTGGGGCGTGGTGGCTCTGTGGGTGCGTCCTCCGCTCGTGGTGGTGGTGGGACATCATCAGCGATGTCCTCTGGGTCCTCTCCCTACTGGACAAGTCGGAACTGAAAGGGGGTACCTCCTGGCCTCCGCTCGATCATCCTCATGTGTAACATCGTCGCGATGCCTTGGGGAGACATCTAACCGATCATCGTGTAGGAGGATGTCTGGGCTACGGTGTTGAGGAGCTCGAAATGACGAGCCAGACGCGTGATGTATGGCCCCATGGATAGAATGCCTCAGGGTGCCTCTCAGTCTGGTGTTGCATGGCGTGTGCGATGAAGAATGCGAGGTCAATGACATGTCCGTTCGCCATGCACCAGAGGAAGTAGACGTCGTGTGTGTTGACGACGCCTGCACTCTCTCGTCGACCTGTAAGAGTGTGAGCGAGGAGAGCATGGATATACCTTAGAGAGGGGACGAGGGCAGTCGCTTTGCTAATGCTGGGGTTATAAACTTGTTGTCCAGGGGCGATCTCGTGCCAAAAATTGACGGGCCTGACATGGATGTGGCGAGAAAGGTTAGGGAAGTCCTCGTTCGCCATAAACCACTCGGTGTAGAGCTCGAGTGCAATGCCGAACTCTGGCACGCTGAGGTGTCGCACCATTCCTCCCAAACGAAACTGGACCGTCCCTGGATCGTCGAATCTATTCATCACGGTCTGTAGGTGAAATGTGGAGCAGAACTCGAGGGTGAGTTCTAAATATGTTGGCTCTATGATCTGGAAGAGCTGCTCCCATGGCTCTGTCATTAGTAAGTCCTGGACGTCATCTACTAACTGTATCTGTGCGAGGGCATCCCAGTCTATGCAGCGGCCCGTGGATATAGGGCGGGCTCGGATGAGTTGATAGTGTTCCTCCTGCGAGGCTTGAGAAAATGTGATGAATGGGTGTCAGACCTCAGAGGTCGGCCTCGATGAAGAGCTCTCTGGCCCTTTCCTTTTCTTAGAGGCGGGGACGGTAGCCTTTCTAGTACATGAAGATGACATGGTATCTAAAATAAAATAACTTAAGCATTAGTCCTAAAAAATTAAACTAGATAGAGAATAAGAAATGAAGAATAAAATGACAATGTAAAAATGGGGATTAACGTAAATAGTAGAATCTAATCATGTTAGAACTTGTAACAAAACTAAGAAGTACGGGTGTGTATATATAATAAATGTATGCAAATATGGGTTTAAATGGCAATGAAAAGGAGTTCTAAGTGGCAAGCAAAAAATGAAAATAAGTGGCATGCAATCCTAATGTGTTTTATTTAATTCTAGAGTATTCATCATAATTTTTCTAATTCCATGCTTGATTAAACATCTAGAAGAAAGCAACATTAAATATATAGATAATAAACACGAAATATAAATAAATAAAAGAGAAAAATTGAGAGAATAGAACCAAAAGTGATGTTGCACGGTCGTAGGTTGGAGTTGCACGGGCGTGGGTAGGCTAAAATTGAAGGTGGTGGTATTTTGAGGACTGTGGCAGCGCTAATAGAGGTTGGGGAGGGTGTTTTCTAGGGTTTGGAGTGAAAAAAGAATGTGAATAGTGGCAGCCTATTTATAGTTTTTGGGTCACACGGGCATGTCACACGCCCGTGTGAGTCATGTTTGGCCAGTGTCTTTCGAAATCTGGTGGTTTTGGCGTGCTTGGTTCGAAGTGCATGCCCGTGTGGTTGGTTCACACGGTCGTGGGAGATCAGGTCTTCGTTACTTACACAGTCGTGTGATGGTCTCCACGGCAGTGTGCGATCGTGTTCGTGTTTCACACGGTCGTGTGATATGTGCCACGGGCGTGTGAAATTTGACAGTGTCTTCCACGGGCTAAGGACACCGGCGTGGGGATTTGTGCAAGCTCGTGTTGGTGCTCCAGGGTTGCCACGGCCATATCGCATGGCCGTGGGGTATTGTAGGTAGCCCGTGGTGAAGTCGAAAGGTTATCACGGCCATGTCGCATGGCTGTGGGGTTTTATCGATGGCCCGTGTTTTGGGAAAATTTTTGCTCTGTTTATACACGGCCTCAGCACACGACCGTGTCTCTGTTTAAAGGGTTCACACGGCCTGGGACATGCCCGTGGGACTGGCCATATGGTCCTAAATCTCTGTATTAAAAAAGGTTAGTGTGATGCATGAAAAATACTAAAAATAAAATAGATGAAAAATTACTAAGTTAGTGCTCGGGTTGCCTCCCAAGAAGCGCTTATTTAGAGTCTAAGCTTGACTATGCTCAAGCTTGGTCGGTCACGGCGGTTTGAAGAGTTGATACTCCTCTATCCTGTTCAAAACTTTATTTTCAATGTAAGATTCGAGTCGAGTGTGGTTTACCTTGAAAGTGCTGAGTGACTCATGTTTTATCTCTACTGTGCCATAGGGGAAGATTTTCATTACCGTCAAGTAAGGTGTATCACTTGTATGCTCTTTTGAATTCAAGATTCGAGGATCATCTTCCCCTAAAATTACCTTACCTCCTACTTTGAGTTGATCTGGTTGTCCTTGAGGGTCGTCTTGGTGATGCTCTGTTTTGGTGTGGCATATTTTTGGCTTTTTGTGAAAGTTCAGCCACTCATCTAGTTCCTCGATCTGGAGCATTCGCTTTTCTGGTTCATCTCCTATAGGTGAATTTGCCAGTGTTTGTGTTGTTTTTATATGAAGTGCGTCCTGCACAGGAATTTGTGTGGTGAGTTCAGTGTTTTTACAGGGACCCAAATCTCTATTTTCGTCTGTAGTTTTAACTGAGTTGTGAGCTCGTATGGTGACTGTAGCATCACCTACTCGTAATTTGAGTTCACCTGTTTCTAAATCAATTTTTGTTTTAGCAGTTGCTAAAAAAGGTCGCCCTAAAATTAAAGGTACATTGCTAGCCTCGTCAATGTCTAAAACAACAAAGTCAACTGGGAATATAAATTTATTGATTTTGACAAGTACAACTTCAGTTATTCCCTTAGGTGCCCTAATAGTTTTATCAGCTAGTTGAATGTTTATCTTGGTTTTCTTAGGGGTTCCAAGACCTAGTTGTTTAAACAGGTTATAAGGCATGACGTTTATGCTTGCCCCTAAATTAGCTAAAGCATTTTTTTCCTCTAGGCTACCAAGTAAACAAGGGATAGTGAAACTCCCTGGATCTTTTAGTTTGGTCAGTAGTCTATTTTGTAGAATAGCTGAGCAGACTGCATTTAGTTCCACATGAGATTTCTCCTCTAGCTTCCGCTTGTTTGTCAAGAGTTCTTTTAAGAATTTAACCGCATCTGGCATCTGCAAAATTGCTTCAACAAATGGTAAGTTAATGTGTAATTTTTTTAAGAGTTTAAGAAACCTATCAAATTGTTCATCTGTGCGGTATTTCTGTAGTGCTCTTGGGTATGGTATACGAGGCTTGTGTTCGTTGATGTCTGGCTTATTGTTTCTTGCCTCTACCTTACCTTTCCTCACCTTAGGTTCCTCGCCTAACTTTGGGTCGTCTTTGGTTAATGCCTCCTCATCTGTTGTATTTATGGCATGAAGTTGCTCTTTACGATTGGTCTCAGTGTTGCTTGGAAGTCCACCTTGCAGTCTTTTGATATTAACTTGGCGAGTTGACCGATTTGATTCTCAAGGCCTTTGATTGATGCTTGCTGGTTCTTTAATGCCATTTCAGTGTTCTGAAAGCGGGTCTCTGACATGGCCATGAATTTGGTAAACATCTTTTCAAGATTCGGCTTCTTTTCTTGTTGCGGTGGTGGCTGCTAAAATCCCTGAGGGGGTTGTTGTCTTTGATTCCTTTGGCCTCCCCAAGAAAAATTGGGATGGTTTCGCCAACCTGCATTATATATGTTACTATATGGATTATTTTGAGATCTAAAATTGTTACCCATATAATTGGCCTGCTCGATTTTTGTGCCATTGGTAGAAGATGAGTAGTCTGGAGTGAACATATTTGCCTGAGTTGTGTCGCACTGCATTACCGCTTGTGCCTGCATAGAACCAACAAAATGATCAAACTTTTTATTTAAAAGGTCTACTTGGTTAGAAAGCATAGCGACAGCATCGATATTATAAACTCCTGCAGCTTTTGTTAGCTTTATCCTCATGACTTGCCACTGATAATTATTCAGTGACATCTCTTCAATAAATTCATAACCTACTTCTGGTGTTTTGTTATTGATTGTTCCTCCTGCGGTTGCATCGATCATTTGTCTCGTTGATGGGTTCAAACCGTTGTGAAAGGTTTGGACTTGTAACCATAAAGGTAGGCCGTGATGAGGGCATATTCTCAAAAGATCTTTGTATCTCTCCCAGGCATCATATAGTGTTTCTAAATCCATCTGCACAAAAGAAGAGATATTGTTTCGTAATTTAGCTGTTTTAGCTGGAGGAAAATATTTAAGTAAAAATTTTTTGGTCATCTATTCCCATGTGGTGATTAAGCCTCGTGGTAAGGAATTTAACCACTGTTTGGCTTTATTTCTCAAAGAGAATGGAAATAGCCTCAAGCGAATGGCATCGTCAGAAATGCCATTTATTTTAAAAGTATCACAAAATTCCAAGAAATTTGCTAAATGTGAATTTGGATCTTCATCCTGCAAACCATCAAACTACACAAACTGCTGTATCATCTGAATAGTGTTAGGCTTTAATTCAAAGTTATTTGCAGGAATAGCAGGTCAAATAATGCTAGTTTGGGAACCAATCAAACTAGGTTTAGCATAATCAAACATAGTACGAGGAGCTGCATCCTAGTTTATTGGTTCTACTGGTAGTGCTAGAGGTGGTGGAACGTTTTGATTCGCGTCCATCTCTTCTGTAGGTTCTGGCTCTTGCTCAGGTTCTTGTTCTGGATAATGTAAACTGCATCTAATTTCTCTGTGATTTCTACGAACTGTTGCTTCTAGATCTTCGTCAAAAAGTAATGGTCTTGTTGGGTTGTTTCTAGTCATAAACTAAAAATACCTAAAAAGAAAAAGCAAAGAAAATTCAAAAATTTAAAAGAAAATAAAAAAAATAAAAACTGAAAATAACAATAAAAGAAAAATAAATATATATAAATATAGTAATGGCTAAAGTAATAGAAATCGAGTTTTCTTAATATTTCAGTTCCCCGGCAACGGCGCCAAAAACTTGATAACGACTCGCGATATTAAGTAATAAAATTTATAAAACTGATCACACCAAAACTAACTAATATCACAATGTTAAAAGCAAGCGCACCCATCGAACAGTAGTATAGTTTAGTGGCAAGACCGAGTTATCGTACCTAAGGGAACTAAAAGTACTAATACTTACTTCCTTTCTATTATCTAGCCTAAAAATAAAAGAGGTTTGGTTGAAACTAATTCTAAAACTAACTAAAAGTGCACAAAAAGTAAATTGGGGAAAACTTTAGGGAAAAGCTGATTGATATAAGCAATACTTAAGGGAGAATCCTCCTAGACTTCACTTGTTATTGGTTCTTGAGCTAGACGATTTATTCACTTGACTTGATCCGTAGAGATCCCTAATTTATGCTAAACCCTCCGTCGAGGTGAAGAGTAACTAGGCCTGGGTTGTTAACTAAAGTTCCTTTATTAATTAACACCCTAGGTTGCATTAAGTCGATCTATGGTTCCCCATATTAGGTTTGACCCTAATCCAACAGATTTATGTCGCCCTATGTCTAGGGTTGCATGCAACTCTGCTTAATTATGGTAGATCTACTCTTATCACAGGGACTTTTGCTCATCTGCTTTAAGCACATCCGTTTCTTGAATTAATACCTAGGCTCATTAACACAAGAATTAAACACACATAATTAAGAACAACTCAAGTATTTATCATATAACTCAAGAATAAATGATAACAAGATTCATCTTAGGTTTCATCCCCCTCAAGTATTTGAGGGGTTTTGGTTCATAATAAAGAAAGAAAACATCTCAGAAGAATTAAAATAACAAAACATAAAGAACCCGAAAACCCCTGAAAGAATTTAGGGAGATCCTCAGTCTTGATGTAGAACTCTGGCTTCTGGGATGAATCAATCGGCTTCCCTTGGAGTAATTCCTTGCTTCCACTCCTTGTGTTGGCTGAAAGATGGCGCTCCTTTTTGGGAGAAAAAGAGTACCTCCTTAGAGTTGCCTCCTAGGGTCTTTATTTAGAGCTTTGGGGAGCCTTTCTTAGCCTCTAAGCATCCAAATTTGAGTGAAATTCCTCTTCCTCATGACTAGAACACGCTCGTGTGCCACGCCCATGTGATTTTGACAAGAGGCTGTGTTCTGGAATGCTTGGGTGGCACAGTCGTGTGGCCTGGCCGTGCTTGTTGGGGGCTGGACCGTGTGATCTTCGTGTGGCACGGCCATGTGCCATGGCCGTGCGATGATCCTTGGGCCGTGTCAATTACACATTTTGGCCTATTTTCTCTGTTTTTGGTCCATTTTTTGTTCTTTTCTCTTCCCTATGCTCTCCTAAGTGTAAGATATGAAAAAGAAAGATTAAGAGCACCAATTCTCATTAAGAGCACCAATTCTCACTAATTTGATAATAATTCATCCAAAATAAAGGCTAAACATGGGGTAAAAATATGTATAATTTGTCATTTATTAGCTTCAGTTCAAAATTATTTGTAACAATAGTAGGTCACACAATACTCAATTCAGCCTCAGTTAGAGTGGGCTTGGCATAATTGTACATAGTACAAGGAGTAGGGTTCGAATTTGCAGGATTTGCAGCAACCACAAGAGGTAGCTGATTATTCTGAATATCAGCCATCACCTCAGTAACAATAATAACATCCTTTTGCTCTTCCACAATATTCTATCGACTCTATCTTACTTCTCTACGGTTTTTGCGAGTTGAACTTTCAATTTCACTATCAAATACTAATTGTCTCAACGGATTTCTTCTAGTCATAAACTAAAGGAACCTGCTAGAAGTAAATAAAAAAAAAATTAGAAAACAAAAATTAACTAAAAACAAAAATAAAATGAAGTAGAAATAAATGGCTAAATTAATAAAAATATAGTGTTCCTAATATTTTAGTCCTCAACAACAGCGCAAAAAACTTGATGATCACTAAACCAACTATAAAAATGACTAAGGCAAGCACACCTATCGAATAATAGTATAGTTACGGTGAGTGGGGAATACCGTATCCACGAGGACTAAAAGTACTAGTAATTATTATTTTTCTATTATTTAGCCGTCAAATAGAAGTGATTGTTGTTAATATAAAACTGCTAAACTAATTCAACTAAGAATGCAATAGAGAATAAAATAAGAAAATTATCGAAGATACCAATGAGATATACAATACTTGTGCCTTGATCCGTAGAAATATCTAAGTTATGTTAATATCTCTTTCGAGAGTAAAACCAACTGACTCTACGTTAATTAATTGATATCTCTTTCTAGTTAAAACCCCTATTGTCGCATTAATTCGATCTATGGATTCCCTTATTAGATTCGACTTTAATCTGGTAGATTTATGTCATCCTATTTCTAGTATTACATGCAACTCCACTCAATTATGCTAGATCTACTCTTAAACAGGGACTTTTGCTCCACTGATTAAGCACATTAATCATGAATTAATATCCTAAAAATACTAAAACATGAAATAAGCATACATAATTGAGAATAAGAATCAAGTATTTATCATGTAACTCAAAAATCAAATAATATGATTCATCATAGGTTTCATCTTCCCTAAGTATTTAGGGAATTTAGTTTATAATCATAAACAGAAACATCTCAAAGTGAAAATAACAACAAGACATAAAGAAACTCAATAAAACTTTAAAAGAAATTAAATGGAGACTTTCAATCTTGAAGGAGATCCGCTTCGAGTTTATTCTGATGGCGTTCTTCCAGTCTTTTCTTCAGTTTTCTGTATGTGTCCCCTTCAGTCCTCTTCTAATTGATATTTATAGACTTTAGAATGCTCAGAAAACCTAAAAATTAGGTTTTTTCGTGTATTTGAGAAGTAGGGTACATTATTGACACGGGCTAGCACACGGGCGTGCGACCAACCCGTGTGGAAGTGCTCAGGCCATGTGGAACCTAGAAACAACTTTATTTATCTCGTTTTGGCTCATTTTTCGCTTCTTTCACTCCCAAGTGCCTCTTAAGTATGGAAACATGAATTTAAATGATTAGGAGCATTAAATTCACTAATTTATGCAATTAATCATCCAAAAAAGGCATTAAGAATGGGATTAAAATATGTTACTTTTATAGCTTATCAATATTTGAATGAGTATGTAAGTTTAATTTATTTAATTTTAAAATTACTTTGAATTGTATGCTTATATGTACATAAGTTGAATGTATGTTAAACATGATTTATGATGAATATATATATTATTGGTTACAAGCCAAAAATAAAATGTTAAGAAAAGAAGGAACATAATTAAAATTATTTTGTTTGGAAAACCCATAGTTGATTGTTGGAAATAAGTGTGATAATGTGAAAATGCATGTCTAGGAACGGTTCTAGCTAGAAAGGACTTGATACTTAAGAGTGTCATGTACACCACTTCTCTTTCATGAGAACCTACCTGGGGCTTTATTTATCAACTATGCTCACTATTCTAGTATCCAATTATGATGACAAACTCGGTCTCTATATGTCAAAAATCAAGATTGGAGTAATGATAATCTTTTTAAGCCAAATGTCAATTTGGTTGTGACTAATAGGAAAAAGTAGGTGATAGAAAATGGTGCTGTTTGGCACATTTATGGTAATCAAGATACCTTTGTACCCTACTCTAAGTGGAAGAAAGAGAAGAGGTTGTCTATCTTAGAAAATGCAATGTTATGCTCAAACTAAGATTTAGAAAGACATTAGCCTAAGTGAAGTGTTTCATATTCCTAATGTTCAAACCAATTTAGCTTTTGTTGGATAATTAGGAAAAGTTGAAGTGAATGTTACATATGGTTTTAAAAGTACATGTTAATGGTGATTGTGTGATTATCTATTTATATGTTGATGATATGTTGATTTTCAGTAGTAATTATGATTTAGTACTTGAGGCAAAAAGATATACTGCTTCTAAATTTGGCCTGAAACACATGTGATGAGTGATATATTTATGATGGTCAAGTAATATGATCGTACCTAAAAACTAACTATTATCACAATAAAGGCAAGCGCACCTATCGAACAGTACTATAGTTTAGCGGCAAGATCGGAATGTCGAACCCACGAGAATTAAAAGTACTAGTAATAACTTTCTTTCTATTATCTAGCCTAGAAATAAAGGCAAATTTTTTTAAACTAAAAATATAACTAAACTAAAACGCGACAGAGAGTAAATTGGGGAAAATAATTTTGGAAAACTGGTTGATAAAGGCAATACCCAAGGAAGAATCCACCTAGACTTCACTTGCTATCTGATTCTAAATTAGACGATTTATTCACTTGACTTGATTCGTAGAAATCCCTAATTTATGTTAATATCTCTTTCAAGACTAAGAAAAACTAACACTAGGTTGATTAATTGAAATTTCTTTCTAATTAAAACCCCTAGTGTTGCATTAACTTGATCTATGGATTCCCTTATTAGATTTGACTCTAATCCGCCAGATTTTCGTCGTCTTATGTCTAAGATTCCGATCAACTCCGCTTAATTGTGTTGGATCTACTCTTAGACAGGGACTTTTGCTCCACTGAATAAGCACATTCAACTTATATTAATATCCTGAAATATTAACAGAAGAATAAATAACACAATTAAGAACAAATCAAGTTTTTATCATATGATTCAAAAAATAATAACAAGATTCGTCTTAGGTTTCATCCTCCTCAGGTATTTAGGGGATTTAGTTCATAATTGTATAGGGAAACATCTCAAAATTGGGAAAACAACAAAACATAAAGAACCCAAAAACTTCAAGAGAAATTGAAGGAAGATCTTCAGTCTTGATGCAGAGCCTTGCTTCCAAGATGAATCAATCAACATTCTTTGAGTAATTCCTTGCTTTCTACTCTGTGTCCCTTTTGTTCCTCCCCTTGGGTCTTTTTATAGACTTTGGAATGCCCAAAATACTCAAAAATTAGCTTTTTCCACGTGAAATTGAAGCAGGGTTCAATAGGGACACGCCCGTGTGAGGTTGTCAAGGCCGTGTTCAACATTGATAAATTAACACGGACGTGTGGTTTACCCGTGTGAAAATGCCTTAGGCCGTGTTAATGCTAATTTGGGCCCATTTTGTCCGTTTTTAGCCCGTTCCATGCTCTTTTCTCTTCCTTAAGCTCACCTAAGTATAAAACAAGAAATTAAAGGATTAGGAGCATCATATTCCTTAATTCTAGTGATAAATCATCCATAAATGTGCCAAGCATGGAGTAAAAATATGTATATATTATGGTTTATCAAATACCCCCACACTTAAGCCTTTGCTTGTCATCAAGCAAAATCCTCAACTTACAATTAAAATTTGTTCTTCTTAACTCATAATTCCTATTAATAATGTTTTGAACTAATTCACAAGTAACTATAAATTTAGAATTCAACTAAAAGATCATCAAAGTCTCAAACACTCAAAGTTAAGAATTTTATCATGGAAACATAGGTTTTCTCCCCTCTTTTAAGTAACTACGTTGAATTCAAATTCAATAAGAGTTGACATCCTCACTAAAGATTCACTCTATTCACTCAAAGTGTTTAGGGTTTAGAAATTAAGCACTCAGTAGTCAACATGAAAGGTTATTACCATAATCTTGCATGAAAATCAAATCTCCACCACTATAGATTGAGATTATACATCAATCAAAAGGTCTATAGAGGGTTGTAACGAGGCTTTGGTTAGGGTGTGAACACAAGCTGAAAGAGAGGGTTAGAATCGAGATTGAACTGAAAAATTACCTAGCTAGAATAATAACCAACACTGGAAAATTGCATCACTAAATAATTCTAGAATAGAGCTTTTCCTCATGAATAACATCGTTAAGATTTAAGAGCACATAACTTCATAATAGTATGCTAAACTGAGATTTTAATTTTTTTTAATTTAATTTTTTTAAGGACAAATCAAGTAATTAAACTTTACTAACTAAAGAGGAGAACATAGCTAGATAATTATTCAACTCAAATCTCGATAAAAATGGGGATCAAAGTAATTAAGGGGATTTCAACAATAATGGGTCAGAGGTTAATTCTGAAGGTAGATCAATGGATGGTTTGTTAGGCTCAAGGGGCTTACTAAGGATTAATTATAAAGGTAGGCTTTTATGGAGTGAGTGAGTTAAACCTAGGTGCCTTTATCATCTCGGTATATCAAATCAATAGTGTGGTCTTGACATGTATAATCGAAGCAAGTTCTAGAATAACAATTCAATATTGACACACTCATAGCAACAATAAATGTGAGCAAGAAAGGATATATGCTCTAAAGGCTCAAAATCTCACAAAAATTATGGCTTTTGATGTCAATCCTGTGAATTTCAAACTTCAAGATGATACCTAAATTTGGGGAGACAACCTAGAAAAATTCTTAATTCTCAAAAATTCAAATTAGCATGCTTGATTCTCTAATGTCTTAGAGTTCAAACAATCAAAGCATAAATACCTATGTCTTAATCCGGAACATATCAATAAAAATCATAAATCAATTAGAATTTCATTCTAACAGTAATATGAGAGAGTGGCTTGAGAACAAGACAAGATTCAGGGATTTTTTGATAATGGAATTAATAGCCCCCCCCACACTTAAGATGTAATTGTCCTCAATGTACTAATATAAGTAAGAATATAAGCATAAATCATAAAAGGGGGAGAGAAATGAAACTTCCTGAATTTTGGATGAATCCTTGGAGTAGTGAGAGCGGGGTTGGGAAGGCAACTAATAAGATGTATGATGAACTCAGCAGAGGTGGAGGTGGGGTAGGATACTTCGGTGGTGGTAGAGGCTGGATTCCAATATCGGGATGCCAAATGGAGATGTGTAATAAACCATAAATTATACATATTTTTATGTCATGCTTAGCCTATTTTTGGATGAATTATTCCTTGATTTGTGGAATTTGATGCTCCTAAATCTTTAATTTCATGTTTTATACTCAGGTGAGCTTAGGGGAGTGAAAAGAACAAGAAACAGTCCAAAAACATAGAAAATGGGCCAAAGTAAATAAACAGCACAGCCTGGAGTTCACCACATGGTGTGTCACATGGCCATGCCATATTAACAGGCTTGAGCACGGCCTAGATTCGATTCACATGGGCGTGTCCCTATCGTGATAAAGTTCAATTTCACTCGGAAAAGGCTACTTAGAGGCTAAGAAAGACATTCCAAACTTTATATAAAGACCCTAGGAGGCAACTACAAGGGTGGATAGTCTTCCCACCAAGATAGAGAGCTAAAGGTAGGGAATTACTCGAAGGAAAGCCGATTGATCCATCTCAGAAGCTAGGATCTACATCAAGACAGAGGATCTCCCTTCAATCCTTTCAGGAGTTTTGGGTTTTCTTATGTTTTGTTATTTTCTTTACTCTAAGATGTTTCTTTTTATAAACATGAACTAAAACCCTAAATATCTAAAGGGGATGGAACCTGAGATGAATCTTGTTATTGTTATCTGAACTATATGATAAATATTTGACTTGTTCATAATTGTGTTTTTAATTCTTGAATTGATATTTCTTGGATATTAATTTAAGTCAAATATGCTTAGGCAGAGGAGCAAAAGTCCCTGTTTAAGAGTAGATCCAACACAATTAAGTGGAGTTGATCGCAATCCTAGACATAGAACGACGAAAATCTGCCGGATTAGAGTCAAATCTAATATGGGGATCCATAGATCGAGTTAATGCAAGACTAAGGGTTTTAATTAGAAAGAGATTTCAATTAATCAACCTAGGATTAGTTGTTCTTATTCTCGACGGAGATATTAACATAATTTAGGGATCTCTACGGATCAAGTCGAATGAAGAAATCGTCTGTTTCAGAGTTAGATAACAAGTGAAGTCTAGGTGGATTCTTCCTTAGGTATTGTCATTATCAATCTGTTTTTCCCAAAGTAATTTTCCCAATTTACTCTTTGCCGTGCCTTTAGTTTAATTTAGAATAGTTACAACCAAACTCCCTCTTTATTTTTAGGCTAGATAATAGGAAGAAAGTCATTACTAGTACTTTTAGTTCCTTGGATTCGATATTCCGGTCTTGCCACTAGCTATACTACTATTCGATAGGTGTGCTTGCCTTTTATCGTGATAATAGTTAGTTTTTAGGTACGATCAATTTATTACTTCATCACAATCACAAGATCAAGTTTTTGGCGCCGTTGTCGGGGAACTAAGATATTAGGAACACTCGATTCTTATTACTTTAGCCATTGTGACTTTTATTGCAATTTATTTTCTATTTTTATTTTAGGTTTTTATTTACTAAAATTTTCCTTTTATTTTTCTCTTCCAGGTGTCTCTAGTTTATGACTAGAAGAAACCCAGGCGGACCATTATTGTTTGACGATGATTTAGAAGCCACAGTTCGTAAAACTTGCAGAGAGACAAGAAGAAGCTTGCGATACCCAAAATAAGGATAATAAGAAGAACCTGAACCTACTGAAGAGATGGAGGCAAATCAAGATAATCAACTACCTCCTGTAGTAGTCACAAATCCTGTCGAGCAAAATCCTATCCCTCGTACTATGTATGATTATGCTAAAGCTAATTTGGCTGGTACTGAATCTAGTATTGTTAAGCCTACTATTGCTACAAATAATTTTGAACTGAAACCTAACACTATTCAGATGATACCACAGTTTGATCAGTTTGATGGTTTGCAGGATGAAGATCCTAGCGCTCGTGTAGCCAACTTTTTGGAATTATGCTGCACATTTAAGATAAATGATGTTTCTGATGATGCCATTCGTCTTCGGCTATTTCCATTTTCCTTGAGGAATAAAGCTAAATAGTGGTTAAATTCTTTACCACGAGGGTCTATCACTACATGGGAACAAATGACCGAAAAATTTTTACTTAAATATTTTTTGCCAGCTAAAACGGCTAAATTAAGGAATGATATCTCTTCTTTTGTGCAGATGGATTTAGAAACACTTTACGATGCTTGGGAGATATACAAGGATTTATTGAGAAGGTGCCCTCACTATGGGCTACCCCTATGGTTACAAGTTCAAACTTTTCACAATGGTTTGAACCCTTCACGAGACAAATGATCGATGCAGCTGCCGGTGGAACAATCAATAGCAAAACACCAGAAGCAGCTTACGAGTTTATAGAGGAGATGTCACTGAACAACTATCAGTGGAAGTCATGAGAAAAAAGCCACAAAAAGCTGCAGGGGTTTTTAATGTTGATGCAGTCACCATGCTTTCTAATCAGGTAGAACTCTTAAATAAAAAGATTGACGGTTTAGTTGGTTCTACGCAAGTACACCCAGTGATGCAGTGTGACATGAGCAATTCTGAGTACCCCACCTATGGATATTGCATGGAAAATGAGCAAGCCAACTATATGGGTAATAATTCTAGATATCAGAATAACCCTTATAGTAACACTTACAATGCAGGTGATATGCAATAAATTTTACATATTTTTACCCCATGCTTAGCCCAATTTCTGGATGAATTACCCCTTGATTTGTGTAAAATGATGCTCTTAAACCTTTAATTTCATGTTTTATACTCAGGTGAGCTTCGGAAAGAGAAAAGAGTAAGGAACGGGCCAAAAATAGGCAAATTAGGCCCAGTTCAGTAATCAACACGGCTTGGAGGTTCGCCACATGGCCGTGTCACATGGCCGTGCCACTTTAACAGGCTCAAGCAGGGCTTGGGCCTAGATCCACATGGGCGTGGCACACAGGCGTGTCCCTGTCATAAGGAAGTTCAATTTCACTCGGAAAAGGCTACTTAGGGGTTAAGAAAGACATTCAAAAACTCTATATAAAGACCCTATGAGGCAACTACAAAGGTGTGCTTTTCTCCCACCAAGGGTGTGCTTTATTCCCGCCAAGATGGGGAGTTAAAGGTGGGAATTACTCAAAGAGAAGCCGATTGATCCATCTCAGAAGCCAGGATCTACATCAAGACAGAGGATCTCCCTTCAATCCTTTCAAGAATTTTGGGTTTTCTTATGTTTTGTTATTTTATTTATTCTGAGATGTTTTCTTTTATAATTATGAACTAAAACCCCAAATATCTAAGGGGCATGAAACCTAAGACATTTCTTGTTATTGTTATCTGAGCTATGTGATAAATATTTGATTTGTTCTTAATTGTGTTTTTAACTCTTAAATTGATATGTCTGGGATATTGATTTAAGTCGAATGTGCTTATGTAGAGGAGCAAAAGTCCCTGCATAGGAGTAGATCCAACACAATTAAGCAGAGTTGATCGCAATCCTAGACATAGGACGACGAAAATCTGCCAGATTAGAGTCAAATGTAATATGGGGAGCCATAGATTGAATTAATGCGAGACTAGGGGTTTTAACTAGAAAGAGATTTCAGTTAATCAAACTAGAATTAGTTGTTCTTATCCTCGACGGAGGTATTAATATAATTTAGGGATCTCTGCGGATCAAATCAAATGAAGAAATCATCTAGTTTAGAGTTAGATAACAAGTGAAGTCTAGGTGGATTGTTCCTTAGGTATTACCTTAATCAATCAGTCTTTCCCAAAAGCAATCTCCCACTTCACTCTTTGTCGTTTCTTTTGTTAGTTTAGTTTACAACCAAACCCTCTTTATTTTTAGGCTAGATAATATAAAGAAAGTCATTACTAGTACTCATAGTTCCTTGGATTCGATATTTTGGTCTTGCCACTAACTATACTACTATTCGATAGGTGCACTTGTCTTTTATCGTGATATTAGTTAGTTTCCTGGTACGATGAGATTTTATTACTTTATCATCATCACTTAAGATCATGATCAACGGGTTGGAGGAATCACCCCAATTTCTCATGGGGAGGACAAGGTAACCAAGGAAATTAGAGACCACCACCTCCTCTAGGATTTCAGCAACCACCATACCAGCAAGAGAAAAAGCCGAACCTCGAGGAGATGCTCAAAAAATTTATCTCCGTATCAGAAACCTGATTCTAGAACACCAAGATGGCACTTAAGAACCAACTAGCATCCATCCAAGGACTCTAGACTCAAATAGGTCAGCTCGGTAAGCTAATCTCTGAAAGACCACAAGGTGGTTTACCAAGCAACACTGAGACTAACCCTAAGGAGCAACTCCGTGCCATCAACATAACTGATGAAGAAGGGTTAGCCAAAACCACAACAGAACAAAGTAAGGAGACTATGGTAAGTAGAGGTAAGGATGAGGTAAGTCACAAAGAACCAGTTGTTAAAGAATATAAGCCTCGTGTCCCATATCCTAACGCGATAGGGAAATACCGCACAGATGAGCAATTCGGTAAATTCCTTAAACTTTTAAAGAGATTACATATTAATTTACTATTTATTGAAGCTTTGTCGCTGATCGTGATGAGATGAAGTAATAAAATCTGATCGCACCTATAAACTAACTAATATCACGATAAAAGGCAAGCGCACCTATCGAATAATAGTATAGCTAGTGGCAAGACCGGAATATTGAATCCAAGGAACTAAAAGTATTAGTAATAACTTCCTTCCTATTATCTATCCTAAAAATAAATAGGTGGTTTGTGTAAACTAATTAACTCTAAACTAAACTGAAGAAACGAAAAAGAATAAATTGGGAGATTTCTTTTGGGAAAAACTGATTGATGAGGGCAATACCTAGGGAAGAATCCACCTAGACTTCACTTGCTATCTAACTCTGAACTAGACTATTTCTTCATTTGACTTGATCCATAGAGATCCCTAAATTATGTTAATACCTCCGTCGAGGATAAGAATAACTAATCTTAGGTTGATTAATTGAAATCTCTTTCTAATTAAAACCCCTAGTCTTGCATTAACTCGATCTATGGCTCCCCATATTAGATTTAACTCTAATCTGATAGATTTTCGTCGTCCTATGTCTAGGATTGCGATCAACTCCGCTTAATTGTGTTGGATCTACTCCTATACAGGGACTTTTGCTCCTCTGTAAAAGCACATTCGACTTAAACCAGTATCTTGGAAATATCAATTCAAGAGTTAAAAACACAATTAAGAACAAATCAAATATTTATCATATAGTTCAGATAACAATAACAAGATTCATCTTAGGTTTCATCCCCCTTAGATATTTGGGGTTTAGTTCATGTTTATAAAAAGAAACATCTCAGAATAAAGAAAATAGCAAAACATAAGAAGACCCAAAACTCCTAAAAGGATAGAAGGGAGATCCTCTATCTTGATGTAGATCCTGGCTTCTGAGATGGATCAATCAGCTTTCCTTCGAGTAATTCCCTACCTTTAACTCCCCGTCTTGCCAGGAATAATGTCCCTTCTATTGTACACGCTTGTAGTTTCATCCTCGGGTCTTTATATGGAGTTTAGAATGTCTTTCTTAGCCCTTAAGTAACCTTCTCCGAGTGAAATTGAACTTTCTCACGATAGGGACACGCCCGTGTGAGTCGACTTTGAGCCGTGCTCGAGCCTGTTAATGTGGCACGGTCGTGTGACACGCCTGTATGGTGAACCTTCAGGTCATTTGATTCCTTGCTTTGGCCCATTTTCTTCTTTTTCGGCCCGTTTCTTGTTCTTTTCACTCTCCTATGCTCTCCTAAGTATAAAACATGAAATTAAAGGATTAGGAGCATCAAATTCTACAATTTCAATGATAATTCATCCATAAATGTGCTAAATGTGGGATAGAAAATATGTATAATTTACAGTTTATCAAATACCCCACAATTAAGCCTTTACTTGTCCTCAAGCAAAATCTCAACTCACAATTAAAAATCATTCTTCTCAACTTGTAATCCTTATCAAAAATATTTCAAACTAATCCACAAGTAATTATTCAATGAAAATTCAACCAGAAGAAAATTAAAGTCTCAAACACTCTAAGTTGAGAATTTTATCACAGAAAAATAGGGTTTCTCCCTTCTCCTCAGTAGTTACCTTTTAATTCAAAATCAACAAGAGTTGACATGCTCACTAAAGATTCACTCCATCCACTTAAAGTGTTTAGGGTTCAAAAATTTAAGCACTCATTAGTCAATCTGAAAAGCTATTACCATAAGCTTGCAGGAAAATCAAATCTCCACCACTATGTATTGGTATGACACATCGATCAAAAGGTCTTTAAATGGTTCTAATGGGGCTCTGGTTAGGGGTGTGGTCACAAGCTGAAAATAGATGGTTAGAATCAAGATTAAATTAAAAAATCCCTTTAACTGGAAAAATCTCTATCACTGAAACATATTCCTACAAATAAAGCCTTTTTGATGACATCGTTCTGGATTCGGTTAAGAATAAGGGAAAAAAAGGAATATAAAGTAAAGAAAATGAAATTTTAAAATTTAAATTTAAATAATAGGGATTTGGCCCCACAGCCGTGGCGCACGCCCGTGTGACATGTGGGTTGGCCGTGTGTTTCGTGATCCTATTGGTGCGGCCACGGTTGGTCAACATGGGCGTGTCCTATGCCCATGTTAATTTCTCAGTTTCGCCCACGGCTCATTGGCACGGGCGTGTTGGGACACACGGTCATATAGCACGGTCGTGTCTTTTAGGGTTCGCTTCTCCCACGACCATGTAGGGGGTCACATGACCGTGTCTAAAATGACAGGTTTGGCCACGGCGTCTCGCATGGCCGTGTTTCTAACCGTGGGGTGTCCATGGCCTTGGGACACGGGAGTGTCGCACTCCCGTGTTGATTTTTTAGGATTGGCCACAACCGTCTCACACGGCCGTGGCTAGTTGCCATAGCCATGTTTTGGGAAAAATTTACCCCGCTCATACACAGCCATATCGCACAGCCGTGTCTTTGCCCATGGTGTCCACACTGCCTTAGGCACACCCGTGGGCATGGCCGTATGGCTCGAAAAACCTATATTCAAAGGGTTAGTTGATGTATTAGATAGCTTAAATAAAAGAATTTTACTATGTCAGTGCTCGGGTTACCTCCCGAGAAGTGCTGGTGGTTTATAGTCGACTTTCCTCAAGCTTTCATGGTCACGGTGGTTTGAATAGTTGAAACTCTTCTATCCTGCTTTCAATTTTATTATCAACATAAGGTTTGAGTCGAGTATGATTTACCTTGAAAGTGCTGAGTGTCTTGTGTGTTATCTTAACTGTATCATAGGGAAAGATTTTCTTTATCGTGAAAAGATTTTCTTTATCGTGAAGGGAGGTGTGTCACTTGTATGAAGTTTTGCATTCAAAATTTGAGGGTATTCCTCCTCTAAGAATACCTTATCCCCTACCTTAAATTGATTCATTTTTACCTTAGGGTCGTCTTGGTGATGCTATGGGTTGGTGTGGCATATTTTGGGCTTTTCTTGTTGATAGTTCAGCCACTCATCTAGTTCCTAAATCTGGAGCATTCATTTTTCATGTACGTTTGCCTTGGATGGACTCGTCTGTGGTTGGGTCACCCTTATGTGAAGTGTATCCTGCAAAGAAGGTTGGATGGTGAGATCATTCTTATTATCAAGCTTCGTAATATTATCTTTATTATCAATAGACTTATTAGAGTTACGGGCTTGTAAAGTAACTTTGTCATTACCTACACGAAGTGAAAGCTCGCCTATTCCTACATCAATTATGGTTCTAGCAGTTGCTAAAAAGGGTCGCCCTAGAATTAAGGGTACATTGCTATCCTCATCAATGTCTAGAACAACAAAGTCGACTGGGAATATAAATTTATCAATTTTTACAAACACATCTTCAATTATGCCCTTTGGAAATCTAATGGTTTTATCAGCCAATTGGATGCTTATATTATTTTGTTTAGGTTTCCTAAGACCTAGTTGTTTAAACAATTTATAAGGCATTACATTAATACTAGCTCCTAAATCAGCTAAAGCATTTTTAACGTCTAAACTACCAAGTAAACAAGGAATTGTAAAACTCCTTGGATCTTTTAGTTTGTTGGGCAGCTTATTCTGTAAAATAGCTTAGCACACTGCATTTAGTTCCACATGAGATGTCTCATCTAACTTTCGTTTATTCGTAAGTAGCTCCTTTAAAAATTTAACGGCGTTTGGCATCTGTGAAAGAGCTTTAATAAACGTTAAGTTAATATGTAATTTCTTTAAAAGTTTAAGGAATTTACCGAATTGTTCATCTGTGCGGTCTTTCCTTAGCGTATTTGGGTATGGGATACGAGGCTTATACTCTTTGACAATTGATTCTTTGGAACTTACTGCATCCTTACCTTTACTTACCATAGTCTCCTTACATGGCTCTGGGTTGGTTTTGGTTAATCCTTCCTCATCTATTACATCCACGTCATTAAGTTGCTCCTTAGGGTTTGTCTCGGTGTTGCTTGGTAACCCACCTTGTGGTCTTTCAGAAACTAGCTTAGTGAGCTGACCTATTTGAGTTCCGAGTCATTGAATGGATGCTTGCGGGTTCTTTAGTGCCGTTTTAGTGTTTTGGAAACGGGTTTCTGACACAGTGATAAATTTTGTGAGCATCTCTTCAAGGTTCGGCTTTTTCTCTTGTGGATAAGGCGGTTGTTGAAATCCCAGAGGGGGTGTTTGCCTTTAATTTCCTTGTCCTCCCCATGAGAAATTTGGGTGGTTCCTCTAACCTGCATTGTAAGTGTTACTATAAGGGTTATTTTGGGATCTAGAATTATTACCCATATAGTTGGCTTGTTCAATTTTCATGCCATATCCATAGGTAGAGTACTCAGAATTGTTCATGTTTCCCTGGTTTGAGTCGCATTGCATCACTGGGTGTACCTGCGTAGAACCAACAAAATTATCAATCTTTTTATTAAGTAGTTCTACCTGATTAGAAAACATGGTGACTGCATCAATATTAAAAACTCTAGCAGCTTTCTGTGGCTTTATTCTCATGACTTGCCACTGATAGTTATTCAGTGACATCTCTTCTATAAACTCGTAAGCTACTTCTGGTGTTTTATTGTTGATTGTTCCACCGGGGGCTACATCGATCATCTGTCTCGTCGAAGGATTCAAACTGTTCTGAAAGGTTTGAACTTGTAACCATAGAGGTAACCTATGGTGAGGGCACCTTCTCAATAAGTCCTTGTATCTCTCCCAAGCATCGTAAAGTGTTTTTAAATCCATTTCCACAAAAGAAGAGATATCATTCCTTAATTTAGCTGTTTTAGCCGGTGAAAAATATTTGAGCAAAAATTTTTCTGTCATTTGTTCCCATGTAGTGATATACCCTCATGGTAAAGAATTTAACCACTGTTTAGCTTTATTTCTCAAGAAGAATGGGAATAATCGAAGACGAATGGCATCATAAAAAATGCCATTTATTTTAAATGTGTCGCAGAATTCCAAGAACTTGGCTAAATGAGCGTTATGATCCTCATCCTGCAAACCATCAAACTGAACAAATTGTTGTATCATCTGAATAGTGTTAGGTTTCAGTTCAAAATTATTTGCAGCAATAGTAGGCCTAACAATACTAGTTTCAGTACTAGCCAAATTAGGTTTAGCATAATCATACATAATACGCGAAGCTGGATTTTAGTCAACAGGATTTGCAGCTACTACAGGAGGTAGCTGATTATCGTGATTTGCCTCCATCTCTTCAGCAGGTTCATGTTCTTCTTCTTGACTTTGTTCTGGATATTGCAAGCTTCTTCTTATCTCTCTGCGAGTTCGACAGACTGTAGCTTCTAAATCGTCGTCAAACAATAATGGTCCTCTTGGGTTTCTTCTAGTCATAAACTAGAGGGACCTAGAAGGGAAAAAGAAAAAGAAAATTTTAGTAAATAAAACCTAAAATAAATAAAAATAGGAAATAAATTGCAATCAAAATAAAAAAATGGCTAAAGAATAGGAATCGAGTGTTCCTAATATTTCAGTTCCCCGGCAACGGCGCCAAAAAACTTGATCATGATGAGATGAAGTAATAAAATCTGATCGCACTTATAAACTAACTAATATCACGATAAAAGGCAAGTGCACCTATCGAATAATAGTATAGCTAGTGGCAAGACCGGAATATCGAATCCAATGAACTAAAAGTACTAGTAATAACTTCCTTCCTATTATCTAGCCTAAAAATAAAGAGGTGGTTTGTGTAAACTAATTAACTCTAAACTAAACTGAAGAAACGACAAAGAATAAACTGGGAGATTTCTTTTGGGAAAAACTGATGAATGAGGGCAATACCTAAGGAAGAATCCACCTAGACTTCACTTGTTATCTAACTCTGAACTAGACGATTTCTTCATTTGACTTGATCCATAGAGATCCCTAAATTATGTTAATACCTCCGTCGAGGATAAGAATAACTAATCCTAGGTTGATTAATTGAAATCTCTTTCTAATTAAAACCCCTAGTCTTGCATTAACTCGATCTATGGCTCCCCATATTAGATTTGACTTTAATCTGACAGATTTTCGTCGTCTTATGTCTAGGATTGCAATCAACTCCGCTTAATTGTGTTGGATCTACTCCTATACAAGACTTTTGCTCCTCTGTATAAGCACATTCGACTTAAATCAGTATCCTAGAAATATATATTCAAGAGTTAAAAACACAATTAAGAACAAATCAAATATTTATCATATAGTTCAGATAACAATAACAAGATTCATCTTAGGTTTCATCCCCCTTAGATATTTGGGGTTTAGTTCATGTTTATAAAAAGAAACATCTAAGAATAAAGTATTTATCATGTGCTAAATGTGGGATAGAGAATATGTATTGTCGAAACCATTTTTTTATTTTAAAAAAATGGGTTCGACTTTTAAAAATGAAAATGGAGTCGCCACCAATCTTTTTTGGTGTGATTGAATCACCTTATAAAATATTTGTTTTAAAAAAAATGATTTTGGCCTATGAAATTATAGAAAACAGGTTTGGGAGTCGGTTACGTACGAGGAAGGGTTAGCACCCTTGCAACGTCCAAAATTGGTACCTATTGATTAATTAATGTCCTAGCGTCGAAAATTCGAAAAGATTTTAAAACATGATTTCTTTAAAAAACTTGAACAATTTGAGTTGGAACTTAAGATTCTCTTGTTCCAAAAGAATAAAAATATCACATCCAACACGTTAGGACATGACGTTTTAAACCTTCGTAACCAAAATCATCTCACAATTTACAAAATTCATTAAAAGGATATTTAGGTAATTAGTCAAACGGAAAATCAAAACCCAGCACGTTAGGGCACTATTTCCCGAATTTCCAAACACAAAATATTACCTTAATTAAGAAAAAATTTTGGATAAAATGTGGCAATTGAATGAAATATATTTTTAAAACAATGGTTTGAAATTAACACATTTTAAAACACCAAAGAGCAATTTACTAAAACTGTGAAACATATATACTATTAGTACTAATATAGACAATTAAGTAATAGAATGACATAACATAACAAATAAGGTAAATCATATAATATCAATACTAAGGTAAATAAAGACAACAAACTTGAATTTTAAGAACATGAATGATCAAATAAAAGATATAGAGTAAATAATAACAATTTAAAATTTATGCAAAAAAAATAAGAAATAAACATGGAACTTTACACACAAGAATAAATACGTATATAAAATAATAAAATAAGGTAACTAATATATACAAGACAATAAAATACTATAACAATTAAAAAAAAAAAGAAACATAAAATGATATGGCAAAATTAAAATGGAAAGTATATGTATATAATGAAATAAATATATTTTTAAATAAATAAATACTATAAATAAAACCTTAAATATATAGAAAATATATAAGGGATAACATATAATATAGTAATATAAGATATATATACATAAATGATTTACATATTTAAAATATACGATATATAGAAAATTTTATATTAATGATAAAACAATTCAAATAGCATATAATAACAAATTTACAAATAATATAAAAAATAATATAGAACTTAATAAAATATCCTAATAAAAAATAAAATAATTTGATATAATACTAAAATTATTAAAAAATAAAATGTAAAAAAGAATTAAAAATTGAGGAAACAGGGATTAAATCAAAATAAAAAAGGTTCAAAAGCTAAGATGAACGAAGAATAAAATAAGAACAAACCGCAGAAAATAAGAACGCAAGAGAGAGAGAAATTTGAGTGAATGCTCTCAAGAATTCTTATTGCTTCCCAAAACTTCCGTGATTTACAATGAAGGGAGAGGCCTCTATTTATAGTTGAGCCTCCCCAAATCCAACGGTACAGATCAATTACATCAACGGCTAAGATTAAAGCGTATCTACAAATTAAATCTCTAAGATTACAAAATCATATCTTTTAAGATTGCATATTATATCTTCTAAGATTGCATATCATATCTAAGATTGCATATCCTTGAAGATTATGTTTCCATATGCGTTAAGCTTGTAGATGGACCTTCAATCTTCTCAAGTAATGGGCCATTTCAATCGGGCCAAATGATATAGTTGTAATTGTGGACTGGACTTGGACTTTGTATTATTATTTTGGGTTTATTATTTTTTGTATGGACCCGGGCTAAATTGCCTATTACAGCTGCCCCTCTTTGCTCATTACTGTGTAACGGGAATAGAGCAAAGATTATAAAAGTACCAATTTTGCCCGGTCTTGCTGAGCCTTGACTTCTTGGTCCTCGTCTTCTTCAAATAACTTCCAACCCATCTACCATTTTGAAGGTATTGGACTATAAGTCTGACGGCTTCAATTTGCTTCGCTGCAACTTCAGGAAGGCAATATCCGTTATCTTTAGTCTACTCCACTACAAACTCAGGGAGACAAGACTTGTAACTTCAACTTGCTCCACTGCAACTTCAGGGAGATAAGGTTAATATTTTTTATCTGATTCCTGCAACTTCAGGAAGATAAGACCTTCAGTCTGCTCCACTGAAACTTCAGGGAGATAGGACTTGCAACTTCAACCTGCTCCAATACAACTTCAACCTGCTCCACTGCAACTTCAGGGAGATAAGGTTAATATTTTTGATCCGATTCCTGCAACTTCAAGAAGATAAGATCTTCTTCAGTCTGCTCCACTGCAACTTCAGGGAGATAAGACCTGTAACTTCACCCTGCTCCACTGTAACTTCAGGAAGATAAGGTTAATATCTTTGATCTGCTTCCTGCAACTTCAGGAAGATAAGATCTTCAGTCTGCTCCACTACAACTTCAGGAAGATAAGACTTGCAACTTCAACTTGCTCCACTGTAACTTCAGGGAGATAAGGTTAATAATTTTGATCCGCTTCCTGCAACTTCAAGAAGATAAGATCTTCTTCAGTTTACCCCACTGCAACTTCAGGAAGATAAGACCTGTAACTTCAACCTGCTCCACTGTAACTTCAGGGAGATAAGGTTAATATTTTTTATCTGCTTCCTGTAACTTCAAGAAGATAAGATCTTCTTCAGTCTACTCCACTGCAAGTTCAGGAAGATAAGACCTGTAACTTCAACCTGCTCCACTGCAACTTCAGGGAGATAAGGTTAATATCTTTGATCTGCTTCCTGCAACTTCAGGAAGATAAGATCTTCAGTCTGCTCCACTGCAACTTCAGAGAGATAAGACTTGCAACTTCAACCTGCTCCACTGCAACTTTAAGGAGATAAGGTTAATATTTTTGATCCGCTTCCTACAACTTTAGGAAGATAAGATCTTCTTCATTCTGCTCCACTGCAACTTTAGGGAGATAAGACCTGTAACTTCCACCTGCTCCACTACAACTTCAGGGAGATAAGGTTAATATCTTTGATTTGCTTCCTGCAACTTCAGAAAGATGAGATCTTCAGTCTACTTCACTGCAACTTCAGGGAGGCAAGACCTGTAACTTCAACCTGCTCCACTGCAACTTTAGGGAGATAAGTTTAATATTTTGATCTGCTTTCTGCAACTTCAGAAAGATAAGATCTACTTATCTCTAGTCTGCTCCACTGCAAACTCAGGGATGCCAGGCTAATATCTACGATTTGCTTCACTGCAAACTCAGGAAGACAAGATCTGCTATCTTTAATCTGCTCTACTGTAAACTCAGGGATGCCAGACTAATATCTTCGATCTGCTCCACTGCAAACTCAGGAAGACAATATCTGCTTATCTTCAGTCTACTCCACTACAAACTCAGGGATGCCAAGCTGATATCTTTGATTCGCTTCACTGCAAACTTAGGAAGACAAGATCTACTTATCTCCAGTCTGCTCCACTCCAAACTTAGGGATGCCAGGCTGATATCTTCGATCCACTTCACTGCTAACTCAGGAAGACAAGATCTGCTTTATCTTCAATCTGCTCCGCTACAACTCAAGGATGCCAGACTAGTATCTTCGATCCGCTTCACTGCAAACTCAGTAAGGCAAGATCTTCTTTATGTTCAACCTGCTCCACTACAAACTCAGGGATGCCAGACTAATATCTTCGATCCGCTTCACTGCAAACTCAGAAAGACAAGATCTGCTTTAATTTCAGCCTGCTTTACTGTAAACTCAGGGATGCCAGACTAGTATCTTCGATCCGCTTCACTGCAAACTCAGGAAAACAACATCTGTGAATTCATCGATGTTGCTACATTATGTTCTGGGAAACCTATCTTGTAGAATTGGTTTTATGTGTTTATGCTTATGCAAATTGATTAGGATGCTATGAACTAAACAAATCAAATGCTCCTAACTAAACGATATATGTACGAATACGAAATGTCACGAGGACAATCCTTTTTAATAATTAGGATGTCATCACATGTTGCTCATCAGGGCTCTACTATTAACGTAGTACGCTGTCTTCCTACTCGGCTGGCATTTGATAGAAAACCTGAAAACATTTTTGCTCAACTGATTTGCCCCACTAACTTTCAGGGTCCTTTGCACTATACCTCAGGAACATAATGTAACGCCCTAATTTTCGGGTTTCTCTTAGATTGTTGTTCATCTAATAAAATGTAGGAACTCTGGTATTTGGGTGTGTAATGCATGTTTAGGGAGTGTTAATGGGCCTATGGAAGGCCCAGGAGTTGGTTAAAAACTTGGCAAAATTTTGTATTTTTGACTTAGGAGATAGAGGGCCTTGGAAAGTAGGTGTTATAAGTAAATGTGTGTGAAATGAGACACAAGCTAGCCAGTGGTGGAGTGGCAATATGACGCCACTTAGGAGCTACAAAAGTGGCACCTAAAAGAGTGTGGAGGTCAAGGGTTCAAGTCTTAGGTATGTATTAAGGTGTCTTATTTTTATGAATAGAAGAGGTAAGTGGTAGACTTCAAGTTAAACTCTGGTTGGAGGAGTTTGAAATGGTCATATGAGTTAATCAATGAGGAGGTTGAGGAGCAAATCCAGGATATTTCAAATTTGAATGAAGTGGCCGGCCAAGGGACTCTCTAAGGTGCAAATTTGGCAAGCAACATAGGTAAGGCACAATCGGCATTAGGGTCTCTTTTTGTGCCGATTTCATTTGGGGTCTTTTAGAGGTTCTTGAGCCGATTGTGTATAGCACTAGGGTCTTCTTTATTTTCCTTTTTGTTATTCAACCTTCTTTTTCCTCCTAATAGCCGCAACCTACCCTTACCCTAAGCCTTATTGCCGAATTCTTTAGTTGCCGAAATCACTCCCTAGTTTCTCTCTTTCTCTCGTTCTTCTTCTTTGCTCTTACACCCCATACCGATTCCATTCCATCCCATTTCTCTTCAAGACCGAAGCCACCTTCCTCCTTCTCTTTTTCTTCAAGCTTTTGTTGACAGCGTTAAGAGCCGAGACACTCTTGTTTTGCTGAAATTGAATTCTCCTTCTTTCCTTAACTGCTTTGGTAAGTCGACTTTTTATCTGTCACCTCTTTTATCGTCAAGTCATCTTCCCCATTCTAGTGATTGAAACGGCAAGGGTATCATACCGCATATTTGGAAGCCGAAAACACCTCCTTTTAAACATTCAAAAGCCGAAACTCTTCAAGCCACTCTGATTGTCGTTAGAGTTAGAGCTACTATAGATTGAGTATAGATTCCGTTGAGTAGAAGCAAGTAAGCAGGGTTGTTCACGCGCTGAGTTTTGGTAAGTGTTCGAAACCTTGAATACCTTCGTTTATTGGTATATTAAAGAGAAGCTGAAATCCCTGGACCCTTAGGGGAGTTGTCGACATGGCTTTTATTGATCTAATGCTATGGTTTGATTCTTGTATGCATTGGATAGCAAGGAAAGGTGATCAAACGAGGAGTTTTGAGGACTAACGCAGTGGAGCACTTAGATCTAGTCCATAATCGATAAAAAGGTAAGGGCTTTAGGGACTTAGGCCATGTTGGCCGATTTTGGTAAATGACTTATGGTTTAATGATTGTCGATTTTAAGACTGACACTCTAGTGATTAACTGTAGGCTTTCGTACGTAGATCTCGTCGTCACTTCATCTGTTAACAGGTGTGTAATGTATCTCCATCATAGACTAGGATGGCAAAGGCCGTAATGATCGAAAAACTGATCGAAAGTGACCGAAAAATCGGTCTTGGAAGGATCTAAGAGTAGCTGAATACTTTATTGTGGTTAGACTAGGAATTGACGGTGGCGAAATTACAGAAGGTGCAATTTCGAGCATTTCGGTAAGATAGGCTTCGATGGGCCAATGATGGGCCCAATAGGCTTCCGAGCCCAAATCGATAAAATGTCTGTTAAAGGCCTTCTGGTGACATGGCTAATAATAATACGGTTGAAGTTGGTAATCTGAGCATAAAATTTGATTTAACGGGCTTAAGACGTTAATGGACTTAGTGAGGCCCATTAGGGGCTTTGGGCTAAAAGGGTAAAATTGGAAACTAAGGTTAAAAGGACTTCCGTAATCACTAATGGACTAATAATTACTTGGACATGCATAAATCCCTGAAAATCGGTAAAATGACTAAAATACCCCTGAGTATAGAAAATTACCATTTTACCCCTAGGTGCAAAATGACCTTTATACCCCTAGGGCAAACTCTGTATGAAATGTATGACTGTCTGTTTCTATATATCTTGTCTCATAATATATGAATATATCTGATGCATGGGATTCTGTATGTTGCATGCCATAGTATGATTACATCTGTTGCATGGGGTATGGGCTTTTATGATGGAGGAAGCATTCTGGCAGCCTCGCTGCAATCTAGTGGCCTCGCCACAATATATCTGGCAGCCTCGCTGCAATCTGGTGGCCTCGCCACATATTATATATCTGTTCTGGTGGCTTCGCCACAATATCTGTATCTGGTGACCTCATCACAATATCTGGCAGCCTCGCTGCAAATTTCTGGGTTTGTGTAGGGGTTGGGTGGGTTGAGTAATCTCCCCACATGGTGTAAGGCTAGTACGGGGGTGTTATGGATGGATCTGGGTTGGGCTTTTTGTTTGTATATTATATCTGATCTGTATCTGTTATGGGCCTTTGGGCTTAACCTGATTTCTGAAATGGGCCAAGGCCCAATTAATCTAATTCTGAGGCTTGATCTGTTTTGGCCTATGGTTGAGATTATGTTGCACACTGAGTTATCAAACTCACCCCCTTTAATTTCATCTCTACAGGTAACCCTCAACCATAGTAGGCTTGGACCTGTGAAAGATTCGGAGTGGCCACAGCATCTGCAAGTTCGGTTTTTTTTTTTCCGTTTTACTTTAAGTATCTTAATTTGCTATTATTTTTGGGTTTAATTGTAATAAGGCCGCTATTTAAGTTTCTTTATTTGTTTCTTTTCTTTAATGGTTTAAATCATATTTTATCGAAACTGCTAGTGATAGGCTGCGCAGGGGTTTTTTTTTTCAAAATCCTAAGAATGTTTTCAAAACTTAACGAGATCAACGATTGGATAATCTAAAGGCTTAACAAAATAATTTTTCGCAAACTTGCTGTTTTAATAAAAATATCACCGAAGTCACAACAAGCAAAGGTCATAAACTTAGCGATAGGTTCATGTGACACGCCAGAACTGGTCATAACATCCAGGCTGAGTTTAGGGTGTTACACATAAGGCTTGTAACATTTCAAACCATCCCACTGCAGTTCAGGATTATAGGATTTAAAACTTTTTCAATCCGTTTCTACTGTAATTCAATGGTATAGGACTTGTATCTTTTTCAATCCATCCCATTGCAACTTTGGGGTATAAGATCTGCAACTTGTTCCATCCACTGATCATTTCCCAAGTGACCCGACCAGATGTGTATGCATGATATTCCCATGGATGCAGAATATAATTTTTCTTTTCGCAAATGATCCCTTCTACGCTTGGGTTGCCATTGCTCATTTTCTGTCGAAATTTATATCACCGGCATAATATCTAGTCTTTTGATCAACCAATATCCTTGACAGAAAATACGAAGAGATAAACTCACTTTGGGCTCAAATATTTCCAACGCTTAAGCTTGGTGAGTTCTAAACAATAGTCTTGTTTCAGATTCTTTTATCTAAAAGCTTCTAGAGTAATATGCAAAACTCCTTTTATGAAAGTTTGATTAATCCATTAATCGTTATTTCAATGAAAAATGCTTGAAAAAGATCATACCAATGGATAAGAAGGAAATTGATTAGGAGCATAGCTTGAAACAAACAAGTTAAACAAGGATAGCAAATGCAATTGAGAACAAAGTTTATTGGAAGTGTATTTTGAAAAGAATAAGATAATCAAAGATAACAAATTCAAAAATGGGCAAAATGGAAACTAGGTGCCCCAGGTATCGTAGACTGAGCTTCTCTGTACAAACTTCTTTAAGACCATTTTAAGCTCAATATGTGTTTAGGGGATTCGGAGTACTTTGTTAATCCCCAAGACGTAGCATACTTCTTCATTGTCAATTCAAGCATAGCAAGACTATCGTATGCCCCATTTTTATCAAAATTTGAGCCGTCCTTTTTGGGTTTTCAACTCAAAACCCCTTTGGTCTCAAGGCACCCTTTGCGGGTTTTCACATTGGCCTCTCTATTTTTCTTTTTTCTCTTTTTTCTCTATTTTTTGATTTTTTTAATTTTTTTGGTTTTTTCTTTTCTCAATGCACCCTGTGCAGGTTTTCACCTTGGCCTCTCCCTTTTTAGGTAAATATCCTTGACTGAATCTAAATTTACTAGATTGGGTAAGTCTTCGCCATCCATCTCGGTCAATATCAATGCTCCTCCAAAACAGACCTTCTTTACCACATAACGCCCTTCCCAGTTTGGCATCCATTTTTCCTGAAATCTTTTTGTACAGGAAGGGTCCTCCGTGTGAAATCCTCTAGGATGAACCTCTTTATCGTAAGTTCACATCATCTGGCCGTGACAGATATCTTTTAACCTTTTTTCCTTTGATTAGGTTCAATTGGGAAAACCTTTTCTATTCCATAAACAAATGTGTTGCCCCAACGAAGGTTCTGGCTGACATTCGATAAGACAAAAGGTAAATGGTAACTTCTTTATGCCAATTTTACAAGTCTCGGTCATCTTTCCCATGATCATTATTTTGTTGTTTTTGTTTTCCTTTTTTTTTTTGCTGCCTTTACTGCATTGTGATATGGCGTCTGATCGTTGAACAGACTTGCAAACTTTTGTCAGTGTCCTTTTTAGCATTCTTTGTCGGCACTTGATCTTTTTTGAGAATTTAATGACTATCGACTTTGTAACATTGGCATATGAAGCTACTTCCACCCTTTTAGTGAAGTAAACGAAGACCACGAAGATGAACCAATATTGACTAGAAGCTTTTGACAAGATCAACCCCAAAATATCCATGCCCCACATATAGAAAATTTGTGAAGAAATAGAGGAGGCACACTAGTCTTGTCTTCCGGCATAAGTGAAGCAATCTCCTTTTATGGTAGACCAGTAGTACCCGAACTTCATGATTAGTCTGGCTATTGTAGAACTATTATCATGTTCTTTAAACACCCTTATGGACCTCTTTTAAGATTTTCCCAAGCGTGTCTTGATATAATCGTGCAAAAACATCTTTGAATTCTTGGAAATAACTCAATGATGTCTTGCCTTATTTTTGTGGTGAGCTGGGCTTCGATCTTCACCCCTTTCCTAGGCTCACAATGTCCACTGACCCTATGTAAGGTAGGATCTGTTTTTCATCATGTTCTACCATCCTTAACAAATCAGAAGATAGGTCACAATCTCTGTCATCTTTAAAATTCTGAGATCCCTCTAGACACATATCTCACTCAAAAGCAGATTTTGAGTCAGTAGCAGCGTCGCTCATGTCGTTGATATCTGGGGACCTGTTGTAGGTACGAAGGTAAATTCCAAAGAATAAATGGTTCTAATGATGATTATTTGTATGGTATGATCATGAATGAAGAATATTTGAAAGAAAGTCAAAAATAAAAGAATCTATACATGGAAAGAATAAAAGAATATTTGCTCAAAAAGATGCATTTTATTGAAATAAAGATTTTGAACACAAGCCTAATTCACAAAAGGATTCTTATTACCTCTAGGCTTAAGGCAACAAGCGTGTTTTTAATATTGCTCTAAATTAGCTCTAAAAATACAAGGATTTCTTCCATCATCCCATTGTTCAAAACTCTCCCAAGTATGTAAGATGCTTGGAAAATTGTATTCCCCAATTCCCTCTTTAGATACATCATTTAGATCCCCTAATATCGGGTCTTGTACTAAAACCCTGAACTCGATGCATTCTTGGATCTCATGGAACTCATAATATTTACCCATTTATCTGGATTTTCTACCCTAGAGGGATCATCGAATTTGACAATACCCATTTTGACAAGTCTTTCAATCATCTTTTTGAAAGCGGTACAGTTCTCGATCGAGTGTCCTATATTCCCACATAGTATTCGCATTGGGTGTTCGTGTCATACCATTTAGGGTATGGAGGTTGTATAGGTTTTAAGTAAAAAGGGGATACTACGTGTACATTAAACAAAATTTGGTACAACTCCCTATACGTGATTGGGATGGGCACGAATTGGGATTTCTCTAAATTCAGTCTTGGATTGGGTTCTTGCCTTGGTGGGATCTGATGGCTAGTAGTTGGTCGTCCTATGGTAATCGGTTTTGAATAACCCTTGCTATGCATACTCGTGTTATTCACCTTATTTTCTTTTTTCTTTGGGGCCTTAGAGTATTAACTTGGGAGCTCCACTCTCGCTTTTTCCTTTTGTAATGTCTTCACATTGTTTCGGGATCTCCACACTAGCCTTCTTTGTTTCTTCTATACTAGCCAGATCAATAACAATGGGATTGGTTGGATTGCCCCCCGGATTGGGACTTGAGCCTATCGAGTAGTCTATTGGTGCCGGCATACTGGTCTGATACTGTTGGGGTCTGATTGTTACGAGCACCTTTTGCAGATGCGTGTCTAGTTAGGTCTGGAAGCTTATTGGGGTAAAACCTGGGGGAGAAATGAGGTCTCCATTACCATCCCCACTGTTGACCACTGGGCTTGTCCTCTTTTCAAGCCCTTCGGTTAGTAACTGACTTAGCTGGCTAATCACATTTCTTTGGAACTCTAATATTTGATCTCGTATATCTTGTTGAATTTTAATCAATTGTTCTTGCATCTGTATTTGCCTTTGCTCTAATCTCTCCAACTTTTGTTCCATGTTTTCCAAGTTAACTCTAAAATAATTTTACCTAATTAAGGTCCTTTTGTAAGAGTCTAATGCAAATGATGCAATGCGATGCAAATGCACGTAATGAATGCAAAAGAAAGAGAGGCGCTGATTATGAATTCAATTTTATTAGAATAACTTTTCTAGAAAACATATTTCTTTACATGAAACGGATTACATATGTGGCCCTGCCCTCATAGTCCAAGTGAAGACATTAATCTTGAATGCCATGGTCAAATCTGGCAAATTTTCCAAAAGATGCCTTTGCTAGCTCCTTGTTGCTTGATCTAGGCCACGACCCATTACTCACTTATCTCCACGACACTCATTAGCTTCTTCAAGAAAATCGTGACATCTCTTGAATAATCTTTGGCAATGAAACCAAGTCATGTATTCCTCCGTGGACTACCAGCCCTCTCTCGTCATGTTTACTTGGGCCATATTTGGACAACCGTATTATAATCCACTTTATTAAGAAATTTGTTTCCTTATGACAAGCTATTCTATTTAGCAATCAAATTTGAATCAACACCTCTTTTCTATGACGTGAATGCAATGCAATAAAAACAAAAGAAAACACGTTAGTACAAGAGAAACAAACAACAAAATAAATCACCTACCTGGGTAACCACTAGGGTTTGGCGCGGCTCTACCTAGGGTGGGCTTTTAGGGATTTCTACATGGGGTTTAGTTCTAAAGTAGAGGTACCTGAACTAATAGATTCCTCAATCCTCACCCATTATAGGCTCATATGGACCGAGTTCAGTTCAGTGGGATACATTTCCCTATGGCCATGCGGAGATGAAAATCTCAGAAGACATAGGTACGGATGTATCCCAGAAGCAGTCCACTAGCCCATGCAAAGGTGAAAACCTCACGAAGGCACAGTTTCTCATTCTCACTTAAAGGTGTAACCACAACAGTCATGCAATGTAATGCTAAAGTATTTTACAAAACCAACTACAACAATCATAACACAAACAAATGCAACAAAAGAATCATGATTTTTCAAATCGGATTTTCAATTTTCGACAAAAGGATAGAAAATAACCAATTTTACGGCTTGACTCTCTTATTGTCCCCAGCGGAGTCGCCAAGCTGTCGAAACTATTTTTTATTTAAAAAAAAGGGGGTCGACTTTTAAAAATGAAAATGGAGTCGCCACCAATCTTTTTGGGTGTGATTGAAGCACCTTTTTGTTTTAAAAAAAATGATTTTGGCCTACGAAATTATAGAAAACAGGTTCGAGAGTCGGTTACGTACGAGGAAGGGTTAGCACCCTCGCAACGTCCAAAATTGGTACGTCCTAGGGTCGAAAATTCAAAAAGATTTTAAAACATGATTTCTTTAAAAAACTTGAACAATTTGAGTTGGAACTTAAGATTCTCTTGTTCCGAAAGAATAAAAATATCACATCCAACACGCTAGGACATGACATTTTAAACCTTCGTAACCAAAATCATCTCACAATTTACAAAATTCATTAAAAGGATATTTAGGTATTTAGTCAAACGGAAAATCAAAACCCAGCACGTTAGGGCACTATTTCCCGAATTTCCAAACACAAAATATTACCTTAATTAAGAAAAACTTTTGGATAAAATGTGGCAATTGAATGAAATATATTTTTAAAACAATGGTTTGATATTAACACATTTTAAAACACCAAAGAGCAATTTACTAAAACTGTGAAACATATATACTATTAGTACTAATATAGACAATTAAGTAATAGAATGACATAACATAACAAATAAGGTAAATCATATAATATCAATACTAAGGTAAATAAAGACAACAAACTTGAATTTTAAGAACATGAATGGTCAAATAAAAGATATAGAGTAAATAATAACAATTTAAAATCTATGCAAAAAAATAATAAATAAACATGGAACTTTACACACAAGAATAAATACGTATATAAAATAATAAAATAAGGTAACTAATATATACAAGACAATAAAATACTATAACAATTAAAAAAAAAAAGAAACATAAAATGATATGGCAAAATTAAAATGGAAAGTATATGTATATAATGAAATAAATATATTTTTAAATAAATAAATACTATATATAAAACCTTAAATATATAGAAAATATATAAGGGATAACATATAATATAGTAATATAAGATATATATACATAAATGATTTACATATTTAAAATATACAATATATAGAAAATTTTATATTAATGATAAAACAATTCAAATAGTATATAATAACAAATTTACAAATAATATAAAAAATAATATATAACTTAATAAAATATCCTAATAAAAAATGAAATAATTTGATATAATACTAAAATTATTAAAAAATAAAATAAAAAAGGTTGAAAACTAAGATAAACGAAGAATAAAATAAGAACAAACCGCAGAAAATAAGAATGCAATAGAGAGAGAAATTTGAGTAAATGCTCTCAAGAATTCTTATTGCTTCCCAAAACTTCCGTGATTTACAATAAATGGAGAGGCCTCTATTTATAGTTGAGCCTCTCCAAATCCAATGGTACAGATCAACTACATCAACGGCTAAGATTAAAGGGTATCTACAAATTAAATCTCTAAGATTACAAAATCATATCTTCTAAGATTGCATATCATATCTAAGATTGCATATCCTTGAAGATTATGTTTCCATATGAGTTAAGCTTGTAGATGGACCTTCAATCTTCTCAAGTAATGGGCCATTTCGATCGGGCTAAATGATATATTTGTAATTTTGGACTGGACTTGGACTTTGTTTTATTATTTTGGGTTCATTATTTTTTTGTATAGACCTAGGCTAAATTGGCCTATTACATGTATAATTTACAGATTATCAATCGTAGATGCCAAACGCTGTTAAGTTTTTAAGAGAGCTTCTGACGAACAAACGAAAGCTAGATAAGTCATCTCATGTGGAACTGAATGCAGTGTGCTCAGCAATTTTGCAGAATAAGCTACCCAACAAACTAAAAGATCCAGGGAGTTTTACAATTCCTTGTTTACTTGGTAGTTTAGATGTTAAAAATGCTTTAGCCAATTTAGGAGCAAGTATTAATGTAATGCCTTATAAATTGTTTAAACAACTAGGTCTTGGAAAACCTAAACAAACTAAGATGAGCATCCAATTGGCTGATAAAACCATTAGATTTTCTAAGGGCATAATCGAAGATGTGCTTGTCAAAATTGATAAATTTATATTCCCAGTCGACTTTGTTGTTCTAGACATAGATGAGGATAGCAATATACCCCTAATTCTAGGGTGACCCTTTTTAGCAACTGCTAGAACCATAATTGATGTAGGCACAGGCGAGCTCACACTTCGCGTAGGTGATGACAAAATTACTTTGCAGACTCAGAACTCTAATAAGACTGTCAATGATAAAGATATTATTACGAGTCCTAATAATAAAAATGATCTCACCGCCCAACCTTCTTTGCAGGATACTCTTCATAGAAGTGAGATCAAACAACAGATGAGTCCATCCAAGGGGAACACCCATGAAAAACGAATGCTACAGATTGAAGAATTGGACGAATGGCTGAACTATTGACAAGAGAAACCCAAAATATGCCACATAAAACCAGAGCATCACCATGATGACCCTAAGGTAAAAATGAATCAATTTAAGGAAGGGGATAAGGTATACTTAGGGGAGGAAGATCCTCGAATTTCAAATGCAAAAGTTCATACAGGTGATACCCCTTCTTTCACGATAATGAAAATTTTCCCCTATGGTACAGTTGAGATAACACATAAGACATTTGGCACTATCAAGGTAAATTATACTCGACTCAAACCTTATTTTGATAGTGAGACTAATAGCAAGAGAGAGGAGTTTGAACTTTTCAAACCACCATGACCATGCAAGCCTAAAAGAAGTCGAGCTTAGACTATAACAAGCACTTCTCGGAAGGCAACCCGAGCACTGACATAGTAAAGTTCTTTTATTTAAGCTCTCTAATTCATCAACTAACATCCTGAATGCAGGTTTTTCAAGCCACACGGCCATGCCCACGGGTGTGCCTAAGGCCGTGTGGATACCATAGGCAAAGACATGGCTGTGCGATACAGCCGTGCACAAATAGGACAAAAATTTTCCCAACACACGGGATGCAACAAATAGCCACAGTCGTGCGAGATGCTGTGGCCAATCCTGACAAATCAACACGGGCGTGCGACACACCCGTGTCCCATGCCCGTGGTCAATCCTGTTAATTTAACACAGGCATGCAACATGCTCGTGCCCTAACCCCGTGGTCAAACCTGCCAATTCATACACTGGCGTGTGACCCCATACACGGGTGTGGGAAAGCAAACATCGAAAGACACGGCCGTGCAACATGGTCATGTGCCCTAACAATCCCAAGGAACTCGGGCATGTACCACGACTCAAGCACGCCAAAACCCTTGAAATTCGAACCACACGAGCTAAAAATGATTCACACAGGAGTGTGACACGCCCGTGTGCCTTAATTTCTATAAAAACCCTTTACTATTCATTATCTTCTTCATTCAAAACCCTAAAACCTCTCCACCCACAACCCATACCAGCCCCTCCTAGCGTCGCCCCCGACTTAGACCATGTCACCACGCCCGTGCAAGCACCACCACGACCGTGTTTCGCCTATACAACTACTCATTTGGTTTCCCTTTCTCCCTTTTCTCTTAATTTTTAGTGACTTTTAACTACTTATCTGTTAAAGATTTCATTTTTTTTAGTTGTTTACATTATCATTGATATTATTATCATACATTTTGCGTGATTAATCTAGGAAACCTATTATGCCATTTAGAACCATCCTTTGGCTGCCACTTCTAACTATCTTGAGCAATTTGATTCTTAGTATAAATTGATACCCATGTCTCCATTATTTGATGCTATACTTAGGATAAAAATTTATCTTTGAATTCATCTATTGCATGAAGTATTTAGTAATTTTGGTTAGTCTAATTTGGCAATTAGTTTAGGAACTTATGAGTCCTCATAACTTATTCTTTTTATTCTCATTTGTTCATTTTATTTTTAGGAATCATGTCATCCTCCCGAGGAAAGAAAGCTACTATCCCCGCCTCTAAAAAATGAAAGGGGCCTGGTGGTTCCTCTTCCAAAGCCACAAATGAAATCAGACACCCCTTCCTCCAATTTCTACAAAGTTCCCAAGAGGAACTATTTCAAATTCTAAGGGCGAGACCCCTCGGAGTAGGAAGGTGTATTGATTGGGTCATATTAGAATGGGTCCAATTGGCAGATACAGTACTGGCCCTATTGACAACGGACCCATGGGACTAATTCTTCCAGATCGTTGAACCCACCTATCTCAAGCTTACCTTTGAGTTATGCTCCACATTCCACCTCCAAACAGTCATGGCCGGACATGACGATCCAGGGACGATCCAATTCCACCTCAGAGGTATTATTTGACAGCTTAGTGTACCAGAGTTCGGTACCGCACTGGGTCTATACACCAAGCAGTTTTTGGAGGACGAATACCTCTCAGAGCTTCACCGCCATATCCACTTCTCACTGTCTAAGTGTTGGCAGGCCTGGTCCCTGCTCCGGCCACATACAACCCCAGTCGCTCCAAGGCGATGGCTCTCACCCCATCTCTAAGGTACCTACATGCTCTACTCGTACACACATTGACTGGTAAACACGAGAGCACTAGCATCGTCAACACCCACGACGCCTACTTCTTGTAAAGCATGGTGCACGCGCATGTGCTCGACCTTGCCTACTTCATTGCCCACGTCATTTATCACCAAATCGAACAGCATCGAAGGGGTGTAATCTCGATGGGCCCATACGTGACCCACCTGGTACGCTACTTCGACCTCCTCAACACAGTGGCCCAGACATCCTCCTACACTCTCATCGGACAAATGTCCTCATAAGGCATCCAAAGTATGCTTCACATGAGGATGATCGAGTGCCGACGTGGGACCAAACCTCCTCAATATTGATTATCTCAGTCCACGAGCAGGAGGACCCAGAGGACATTCCTGATGATGTTCCCCTGTCGCACGAGGAGCTACCACCCACTCGCTATCCAGTTCATGCGGCAGCTTCAGATTCTGTCACTTTTGAGCAATTTGCATAGTTCCAAGAATAGTGTTTTCAGCGCATTGATCACATTGATGATACTCTATCTCAGATCTGTCAGCATCTCCATCTCACACCGGTGTCCCCACCTCATGAACCATCTGAAGATTAGGACCCACGAGTCCTCTTATCTTCTTCTTTATTTTCCTTTTTATTTTACTTTTTCCATTTATTTCATTTAAACCTTATCGTTTTCATTATTTGAATTTCAGTATTTTAAGAACTTAGTTTATTTTATTTCAAATATTTAATATTGGCTATTTCCTAAATAGTACATTGTGCTAATCTAAATTCTCTAAAAATTTATAAATGCTATCGTAGTTTCAAAAGAGCTTTACAGCTCCAATCCATCTCTAATGGGAAAACCCTGCCACGACTGCCAGTTCCTACACGACCACAACCCTCGCCACCACGACACCGATCATCATATTCATGTGGCACAGAAATTATGGATTAGCACCCTTCCCTAAAAATCTTCACACCTCAAACTCAAGAAATTCATCCAATATTTGGGGAGTTTCACTTCTCTCTCTATCTTATGATTTTATGCTTCTATTGTCACTAACTTTATCTTTGTACATTGAGGGCAATGTACATCTTAAGTGTGGGGGGGAATTCACTTTCATTCTTTGCATTTTCCTCGAACCCCTTGAATTTTATTGCCACTAACTTTTTGCATTATTCTCAAATCTAGAATTCTCACTTTCACTCTCTGCATTATTCTCAACCCCCTATTAAAATGAATTCTGATTGATTTACGATTTTTATTGATATGTTGAGAATTAAGACATAGGTACTTAAGCTTTAATTATTCAAACTATAAGACACTAGAGAATCAAGCATGATAAGTTGAAATTTTTGAGAATTTAAATTTTTCTAGGTTATTTTCCCCAATTTTAAGTGTTATCTTGAAATTTGAAATTCGTAGGGTTGACATTAAAACCCATAATTCTGGTGAGATTTTTGAGCCTTTTGAGCATACATCCTTTCGTGCTCACTTTTATTGTTTCTTTGAGTGAGTCAATGTTGATCTATTATTCTAGAACTTGCTTCGATTATACATGTCGAGACCACATCATTGATTTGATATACCGAAATGATAAAGGCATCTTGGTTTTAACCCACTTACTCTATAAAAGCCTACCTTCAAAATTAACCCCTAGTGAACTCCATTGAGCCTAACATACCATTCATTGACTTACCTTCAATATTAACATATAACTCATTTTTTGTTGAATTCCCTTCAATTATTTTGATTCATATTTTTGTCGAGATTTGAGTTGAATAATTATCTAGCTTTGTTCTCCTTTTCAGCTTGTAAAGTTTATAAATATTTGATTTGTCCTTAAAAAACATATGTATATTTCAATTGTAATTCAATGTTTTGCATATTTCTATGAAATTTTTTGAGCTTCTATTCTTAAACGATGTCTTCCAAAAGAAAAAGGCTTTATTTTAGGAATATGTTTCAGTGATAGAGATTTTTCTAGTTAGATGAGTTTTCAATTCGATCTCGATTCTAACCCTATTTTTCAACTTGTGACCACACCCCTAACCATGGCCACGTTACAACCCTTGAAAGACTTTTTGATCAATGTATCATGTCAATACATAGTGGTGGAGATTTGATTTTCCTGCAAGCTTATGGTAATAACACTTCATGTTGACTAATGAGTGTTTAATTTCTAAACCCTAAACACTTCGAGTGGATAGAGTGAATCTTTAGTGAGGATGTCAACTCTTGTTGATTTTGAGTTCAAGGTAATTACCTAGAAGAAGGGAGGGAACCTATGTTTCTGTGATAAAATTCTCAACTTAGATTGTTTGAGACTTTAATTTTCTTTCGGTTGAATTTTCAATGCATGGTTACTTGTGGATTAGTTTGAAACATTATTAATAAGGATTATAAGTTGAGAAGAATTATTTTTAATTATAAGTTGAGATTTTGCCTAAGGGCAAGCAAATGCTTAAGTGTGGGGGTATTTGATAAACCGAAATTATACATATTTTTACCTCATGCTTAGCCTATTTTTGGATGAATTATTCCTTGATTTGTGGAATTTGATGCTTCTAAACCTTTAATTTCATGTTTTATACTCAGATAAGCTTAGGAGAGTGAAAAGAACAAGAAACGGGCCAAAAACGGAGAAAATGGACCAAAGTAAATAAACAACACGGCCTAGAGTTCACCACACGTGCATGTCACACGGCCGTGCCACATTAACAGGCTTGAGCACGGCTTAGATTTGATTCACACGGGTGCAGTACACGAGCATGTCCCTATCGTGATGAAGTTTAATTTCATAGGGAAAGGCTACTTAGGGGCTAAGAAAGACATTCCAAACTCTATATAAAGACCCTAAGAGGCAACCATAAGGGTGGAAAGTCTTCCCGCCAAGACAGAGAGCTAAAGGCAGGGAATTACTAGAAGGAAAGCTGATTGATCCATCTCAGAAGCTAGGATCTACATCAAGACAGAGGATGTCCCTTCAATCTTTTCAGGAGTTTTGAGTTTTCTTATGTTTTGTTATTTTCTTTACTCTGAGATGTTTCTTTTTATAAACATGAACTAAAACCCTAAATATCTAAGGGGGATGAAACCTAAGATGAATCTTGTTATTGTTATCTGAACTATATGATAAATATTTAACTTGTTCTTAATTGTGTTTTTAATTCTTGAATTGATATTTCTGAGATATTAATTTAAGTTAAATGTGCTTAGGCAGAGGAGTAAAAGTTCCTGTTTAAGAGTAGATCCAACACAATTAAGCGGAGTTGATTACAATTCTAGACATAGGACGATGAAAATCTACCAGATTAGAGTCAAATCTAATATGGGGATCCATAGATTGAGTTAATGCAAGACTAGAGGTTTTAATTAGAAAGAGATTCCAATTAATCAACCTAGAATTAGTTGTTCTTATTCTCGACAGAGATATTAACATAATTTAGGAATCTCTATGGATCAAGTCGAATGAAGAAATCGTCTGGTTCAAGGTTAGATAACAAGTGAAGTCTAGGTGGATTCTTCCTTAGGTATTGTCATTATCAATCAGTTTTTCCCAAAGTAATTTTCCTAATTTACTCTTTGTCATGCCTTTAGTTTAATTTAGAATAGTTACAACCAAACCCCCTCTTTATTTTTAGGCTAGATAATAGGAAGAAAGTCATTACTAGTACTTTTAGTTCCTTCGATTCAATATTTTGGTCTTGCCACTGGCTATACTACTATTCGATAGGTGCGCTTGCCTTTTTCGTGATAATAGTTAGTTTTTAGGTACGATCAATTTATTATTTCATTACAATCACGAGATCAATGTGATCGTGTTGTTCAGTGTTATGGTGGTTATGGTCGTGATGGAGCAGGACATGGCAGTTGTGGAGTACCTTTCCCGTTAGAGTTGGATTTGGGCTCTTGAGCTCTTTGACTGTGATAGCATCAATAGTGTTTTTAGGGGTATATATTAGCAAGGTTACTCATGAATAAACACCCAGAAAGATAAAATAAAATTTCAAGATAGACTAATATAGTTTTGTAGAACATAAAAATAGAAATAAAGATAAAGATAATGAAACATAAAATTAAAAATAAAGTGAAAAAGAAAAAGAAAAATAAGTGGACTCAAAAGTCCTTATCGCCAGATGGGTTGTGAGGTGGTGGTGGCGGCGATGTGATGTAGAGGTGCTGACAAATTTGCTGTAGAGTAGCATCAATGTGATCAAATCTCTGGAAGCACTGCTGCTCAAATCTAGTGAGGCGCTCAGAGATGTTAGTGAGTGAAGCAGCCGCATGAACTGGTCGATGAATAGGAAGTGGCTGAGAGGGTGGATCCTCATGGGGTGGAGGGACATCATCAGGAATGTCCTCAAGGTCGTCCTGATCGGTAGACTAAGCTAATCGGTATTGAGGAGGATCAAATCCACGACGATGCTAAATCATCCATATATGAAGCATGCTTGAGATGCCTTTAGGGACATCTGGCCGATGAGGGTAAGTGATGAGGACTGTGCCATAATGTTAAGAAGGCTAAAGTGTCGTGCGAGGCACGTCACATAAGGACCTATGCAATTTGCTCCCCTCCTATGTCACTTCGTCTGATGGCGAATGGCGAGGGCGATGAAGTATGCTTGATCGAACATGTGCCTGTGTGCCATGCTCCATAAAAAATAGGCGTCATGAGTGTTGACGATACCGGTACTCTCTCGTCGTCCCATCAGAGTATGTACAAGGATGGTGTCTAGGTATCGTAGTAAAGGGGACAGGGCCGACGCCTTGGATCGGCTGGGATCATATGTGGCTGAAGTAGGGACCAGGGCCCTCCAACAGTCGGAAGGAGAATAATGAATGTGGCGATGGAGATTAGAAAACTCATCATCATCTATGAACTCCTCTGTATATAGTCCTAAAGTGACACTGAACTCAGGCACACTGAGTTGATGTACGAGGCCACCGAGACAGAACTAAACTATGCCTGGGTCGTCGAACTGTGACATGATCGTTTGGAGATGAAATGACGAGGAAATTTCGAATGTGAGCTCCAGGTATGTCAGCTCGACGATGTCAAAGAAACACCCCCATGGATCGGTAGTGAGAAGAGCCCTAATTGCATCACGAGTTAGACCTGCTTTAGGGTAGCCTAGTCGATACATCATCCCACACTGAGGGGTCTTGCCCGAAGAATCTGAAAGAGCTCCTCCTAGGATCCTTGTGGGAACTGAAGAAACAAGTTTCGTACTTCAATAGTCGCAGTCGAGGATGTGGCACTAGATCTTTTTAGCTTTTTTAAAGCGGGGAGGAAACTTTAGACTTGCCACGTGGAGGTGTCATGATGTACCTGAAGAAAAAGAACGGCCAAGAGAAGGTAACGAATAAGCATGTACTAAAATTTAATTTAATTGACTAAGAAAGAAAACAACCCAGAACCTAAAACTAAAAATGTAATCTAAAATTAGTAAGGATCATCAACTGGGTAATCAAAAGCAAGAAAAGGGTCTTTAATTAAGTTATCTGGCAATTTCTATGGATAATCATAATGACTAGAACTAAGTTAATAGTACTCATTAATGAAATCAACTTATTAACTAAATCATGAAAATTTCATTAGTAGAGGAAATTAAATAATCAGAAACAAAAAGATTCAACCATGAAATCAAAGAAGAATAAAGCAATAATAACTCAATAATAAAGGAACATGAGAATCAAAAAAAAAAAGGAGGGAAAAGGGGAACCGATGGGGAAGACTGGTGGCTAGAGGTGCGACAGTACAGTGACCGGTGTTGGGGCGACGGCTTGAAGTAGCAGCTGCTAAGGTTTCTTTGGGTGAAAGAAGGTTGGGACAAGAAGGTGAAAATTGAAGAATAGGAGAGTATGAAGTAAGGGATAATGGGGAAGATAATGCAAGAGAAAGGGAAGAGGAAGAAGGAGGTTGAATAGGTGAACGGCGGCGATCAGAGTAGCTGGAGTGGCGACAGCGAGAGAGGGCTGTAGGCTAAGGGTTGTGAGGAAGAAGATGATGAATAATGGTTTTAGGGGAGGGGTTTAAATAGTAATTGGGTTACACGGGCGTGGCGTACGCTCTTATGCCTTGCTTTCAGCCCGTGTGTTTTATGGAATTAGGGTTTTGGTCGCGCCTGATTCTTGGCCCACACCCGTGTTCGCTAGGCGTGTTGGTTCACAAGGCCGTGTCGCACGACCGTGTCTTGCTTTGTTCGCTTCTCCTATGCCCGTGTTCTAGCTCACATGCCCGTGTTTAAGTAATCAGTATCGACCACGGTATATGGACACGGGTGTGTGGCACGCCCGTGTTAAATTTTCTGTGTTTCCACAGCTTATCGGCACTAGCGTGTTGCACGCCCATGCTATTTTTCCATTATCAACCACGGGTGTTGGGCACGGGCGTGGGGTTGTTTCAAATGCCCGTGTGGGTTTATCATATCTCATGTGGTATTCGTGGTTTGGGAAATATTTAATCCTGTTTTCACACAGTAAAATCGCACGGTCGTGTTACTACCTGTGTTGTGGGCACGGCCTAAGGCATGCCCGTGTGCCAGGCCGTATGGTTAGAAAGACCTGCATTTTAAGTGACTCAATTAATGATTGTTAGATGCTCTAATTAAAATGAAGAAATTCAATAACCGTTAGTGCTCGGGTTGCCTCCCAAGAAGCACTTATTTCGAGTCTAAGCTCGACTTTCTTCCTCTTACATTTACTGGCGATCATGGAGCTGAAGCTCCTCTCTATCATTCTTAAAATCCTTACCACTATAAAGTTTAAGTCGATGACAGTTTACCTTGAAAGTGCCATTGTTTGGATGTGTTACCTCTACTGTGCCGTAAGGAAAGACTGTTTTAACTTTAAATGGGCCTGACCACCTTGATTTCAGTTCTCCAGGGAATAATTTGAGCCTTGAATTGTAAAGTAAGACAAGATCGCCAACTTCAAACTGCTTAGGATGCTTTAAACGAGCGTTATGGTGTCGCTTTGTTGCTTCCTTGTATAATCTTGAGTTCTCGTAAGCGTTACTGAGCCACTCATCCAACTCATTTAACTGCATAAGTCTCTTTTCACCTGATGTTTAGGGTCAAAGTTGAGAAATTTAATAGCCCAGAATGCCTTATGTTCTAGTTCAAACAGTAGATGACAGGTTTTCTCATAAACAAGTTTATAAGGAGATGTTCCTATGGGATTTTAAAAGCGGTCCTATAGGCCCATAAAGCATCATCTAATTTTATCACCCAATCCTTCTTATTTGATTCTACCATCTTTTCTAGGATTCGTTTAAGTTCTCTATTGGCTACTTCGACTTGGCCACTAGTTTGTGGATGGTAAGGGGTAGCTATTCTGTGGTGCACTCCATATTTCTTTAAAACTCTATCAAACTGAGCATTACAAAAATGAGTACCCCTATCACTAATAATTGCCCTAGGTGTTCCAAATCGAGAAAGGAGCTTCTTAAGAAATCTCACTACCATTCTAACATCATTAGAGGGTAAAGCTTGGGCTTCCACCCATTTTGACATATAATCAACTGCTACTAAGATTTTATTTCCAAATGAAGTAGGAAATGGACCCATGAAATCAATACCCCATACATCAAATGTTTCACAGGAGAGCATATAGGTCTGAGGCATTTCATCATGTTTAGAGATGCTACCTTTCCTTTGGCATTTGTCACAAGAAGTAACATACCTATTGGCTTCTTTAAATAGTGTGGGCTAACAAAAACCTAATTCAAGGGCTTTATGAGCAGTTTTAGTCCCACTGTGATGTCCTCCGGTTTGTCCTAAATGGCAATGTTCCAAAATCTTGCTTGCTTCTAGCTTTTTGACACACCTTTGAATGACTTGATCTACACAAATGCAAAAAAGAAAAGGATCTTCCTAAAAGAAGTTTTTCACATTAGCGAAGAATCGCTTCTTCTACTAATGTGTCAACCATTTTGGGGTTATGTTAGTAGCTAAATAATTCACAATGTCAGCAAACCAAGGTACCTCAGAATCAGATACAACTAGGAGTTGTTCTTCAGGAAACGAATCATTTATTTCGGCTTCATCGAGTTCCTTGAGATGAGGATTCTTAAGCTTGGAAAGATGATCAGCTGCAAGGTTTTCAGCTCCTTTCATATCCTGTATCTCCAAGTTGAATTCTTGCAAAAGTAAAATCCATCTTATTAATCTGGGTTTTGCATCAAACTTAGTTAGAATATAACGAAGAGCAGAATGATCAGTATAAATGACGAATTTTGACAAAATTAAATATGGTCTAAATTTGTTGAACGCAAAAACCACAACTAGCAATTCTTTTTCCGTAATAGTGTAATTCTCTTGTGTGGCTGTCAAAGTCTTGCTAGCATAATAAATTGACTAAAAGTGCTTGTCTTTTCGCTGTCCTATAACTGCACCTACTGTAAAATCACTCACATCACACATTAGTTCAAAAGGTAAATTCCAATCAGGTGCAATTATAATCGGAGCATTAGTTAATTTATCTTTGAGAGTATTAAATACGTCGAAACATTCCTGATCAAAATTGAAAGGCACATCTTTCTTTAGTAATTTCGTTAAAGGCTTAGCTATTTTAGAAAAGTCCTTAATAAATCTTCTATAAAAACCAGCATGTCCTAAACAGCTTCTAATAACCTTAATCGAATTAGGAGGAGGTAGTTTTTCAATGGTTTCAATTTTCGCTTTATCAACCTCTATCCCTTTACTAGAAATTTTATGTCCTAACACAATACCTTCTTGAACCATAAAGTGACATTTTTCCCAATTAAGCACAAGATTCGTTTCTTCACATCTTATTAAAACTTGTTCTAAATTTTTAAGGCAGAGATGGAAAGAGTTACCGAATACCGAGAAGTTAACAATAAATACCTCCATAATGTCTTCCACGAGTGCATCAAAGATGGCTAACATGCAAAACTGAAAAGTAGTAGGAGCATTACATAATCCAAAAGGCATTCTACGATAAGAAAAAGTACCATATGAACATGTAAATGTCATTTTCTCTTGATCTTTAGGAGCTATCGGGATTTGAAAGTAGCCAGAGAGTCCATCCAAGAAATAGTAATACATATGTCCTAACAGTCTTTCCAACATATGATCAATGAATGGTAAAGAGAAGTGGTCTTTTCTCGTGGCATCATTCAACTTCCTGTAATCAATGCAGACTCTCCAACCGATGACTGTTCTTGTAGGGATTAATTCGTTTTTTTTGTTGGCAACAACAGTTATGCCTCACTTCTTAGGAACAACCTGCACAGGACTTACCCAAGAATTATGAGAAATAGGATAAATAACTCCAGCATCTAGAAGTTTAATTACCTCAACCTTGACAACTTCCTTCATATGAGGATTCAATCGTCTTTGAGCTTGAACACATGGTTTGTACTCGTCTTCCATCAAAATTTTATGGGTGTAGAAAGAGGGATAGATTCCTTTAATGTCAGAAATTTTCCAAGCTATGGCTTTTTTATGTTCTCTTAGTACTTGGAGTAATTCTTGTTTCTCCTTAGGTTGCAAGTCCGAAGCAATAATCATTGGCAAAGTAGAGTTAACTCCTAAAAATGCATATTCCAAGTGATTGGGTAATTGCTTAAGTTCCAGTTTGTGGGGTTCCTCAACAGAGGGTTTTTTTTCCTTAATTCATCATCTATTTCTACACCCTCATAGTCAATTTGTCTTAAAGATGGTTCTTTAGAGTTCAAGTCAATGATTACCTTTTCCATCTCAGTAGTGACTTCATCCTCCTCCCCGCTCTGAACTAGACACAGTTCCAACGTGTCTTCAAGGGTAATTTCCTGAAAAGAATCCTGAACATAGTAGTCAATAGAATCGATAAAATAACATGAATCATCTTGTTCTCTAGAAAATCGCATAGCATCATAAATTTTAAAAATAATTTCTTCATCTCCCACCTTAAGTACAAGTTTACCATCTCCCACATCAATAACAGCTCTAGTAGTGGCTAAAAATGGGCGTCCAATAATTAAAGGTACTTCAACATCCTCATCCATGTCAAGCACAACAAAATCAACAGGGAATATAAATTTATCAACTTTCACTAACACATCTTCAATGATACCCCTAGGATATTTAACAGATCAATCAACTAATTGTATACTCATTCTAGTGGGTTTTGGTTCCCCAAGACCTAGTTGCTTCAACATTTTATAAGGCATTAAATTAATACTAGCACCTAAATCAGCTAATGCCTTTTCAATATTTAAACTACCAATTAAACAAGGAATAGTAAAACTTCCTGAATCTTTCAGTTTGGTTGGTAATTTATTCTGGAGGATAGCTAAGTATTCCCCATTGAGTTCCACTGTGGACAGCTCTTCAAACTTCCTCTTGTTTGTTAGAAGCTCCTTTAAGAATTTTGCATATGTAGCCATCTGCGAAATAGCTTCAACAAAAGGTAAGTTAATATGTAACTGTTTAAAAAGTTTAAGAAATTTGCTGAATTGTGCATCCATGCGGTCTTTCTTTAAATTTGCTGGGTATGGGATGGGCGGTTTGTATTCTTTAAGTACTGGCGGGGAATTCTCCTTGGGTTGAGTCTCATCAACTTCTTCTTTGTTAGGTTCTTGTAGCAACTACTTTTCAGGCTCAGCTAGCTTTGTTCCACTCCTTAATGTAACTGCTATAACATGTTCCCTAGGATTGGGTTCAGTGTTACTCGGCAAACTACCTTGTGGTCTATCAGATATCATCTTAGCAAGTTGACCAATCTAATTTTCAAGTCCTTGAATTGAAGCTTGCTGGTTCTTAAGTGTCGTTTCAGTATTTTGAAAATGGGTTTCTGGCAATGATATAAATTTCTCCAACATCTCCTCAAGGTTTGGTTTCTTTTCCTACCGCAAAGGGGGTTACTGAAATCCTAGAGGGGGTGTGGCCTCTGATTTCCTTGATTCCCTTAACCTCTCCATGAAAAATTTGGGTGATTTCTCCAACCTGCATTGTAAGTGTTACTATAAGAATTGCTTTGAGGTCGAGGATTATTACCCATATAATTCATTTGCTCATTTTCCATGCCATGTCCATAGGGGGAGTACTCTGGATTGCTCACACCACTTCCATTTACATCACACTGCATAACTGGATGTACCTGCGTAGAACAAACTAAACCATCAATCTTTTTATTCAAAAGTTCTACCTGGCTAGAAAGCATAGCGACTGCATCAATATTGAAAACACCGACAGCTTTTTATGGCTTTGTTCTCGTGACTTGCCACTTGATAATTATTCAGTGACATCTCCTCAAAAAAACTCATAAGCCTCCTCAGGTGTCTTATTATTGATTGTTCTACCGGCAGCTGCATTAATCATTTGCCTTGTTAAAGGGTTCAAACCGTTGTGGAAAGTCTGAACTTGTAGCCACAAGGGTAACCCATGGTGAGGGCACATTCTCAATAAATCATTGTATCTCTCCTATGCGTCATAAAGTGTTTCTAGATCCATTTGCACAAAAGAAGAGATGTCATTCCTCAACTTTGCCGTTTTGACCGACGAAAAATATTTTAAAAGAAATTTTTCAGTCATCTGTTCCCAAGTAGTGATAGACCCTCGTGGTAGAGAGTTCAGCCACTATTTAGCCTGATTCCTCAAAGAAAAGGGAAATAATCGAAGGCAAATGGCATCATCAGAAATGCATTAATCTTAAAGGTGTCACAGAACTCTAAAAAGTTCACTAAATGTGTGTTAGGATCCTCATCTTACAAATCATCAAACTGAACAAACTGTTGAATCATTTGTATAGTGTTATGTTTTAGATCAAAATTATTTGCGGCAATAGCAGGCCTAACAATACTAGATTCAATACTAGCTAAATTAGGCTTAGCATAATCATACATAGTACGATGAGCAAGATTCTGATTCACAGGCTTTGCAGCCACTACAGGAGGTAATGGATTATTTTGATTTGCCTCCATCTCTCGGTAGTGTTGGTCTCAACCTCTTGCTCTTCCTCTATGTACTATAGAGTTCGCCTTATTTCTCATCGGTTTCTACGAGCTGATGCTTCTATCTCACTATAAAAAAGAAAAGGTCCTGACTAATTCCTCTTAGTCATAAACTAGAGAAACCTGTCAGAGACAAATAAAAGAAAGGAAAATTAATAAATAAAAATAAAAATAAAAAGTAAATAGCAATAAAAGTAAAAATGGCTAAAGTAATAAAAATCGAGTGTTCTTAATATTTTAGTCCCCGGCAACGGCACCAAAAACTTGATGAGTGATATATTTATGATGGTCAAGTAATATGATCGTACCTAAAAACTAACTATTATCACAATAAAGGCAAGCGCACCTATCGAACAGTAGTATAGTTTAGCGGCAAGACCAGAATGTCGAACCTACAGGAACTAAAAGTACTAGTAATCACTTTCTTTCTATTATCTAGCCTAGAAATAAAGGGGAATTGTTTTAAATAAAAATCTAACTAAACTAAAACGTGACAGAGAGTAAATTAGGGATAATACTTTTGGAAAACTGGTTGATAAAGGCAATACCAAAGGAAGAATCCACCCAGACTTCACTTGCTATCCTATTCTGAATTAGACGATTTATTCACTTGACTTGATCCGTAGAAATTCCTAATTTATTTTAATATCTCTTTCAAGACTAAGAACAACTAACCCTAGGTTGATTAATTGAAATTTCTTTCTGATTAAAACTCCTAGTGTTGCATTAACTCGATCTATGGATTCCCTTATTAGATTTCACTCTAATCCGGCAGATTTTCGTCATCCTATGTCTAGGATTGCGATCAACTCCACTTAATTTTGTTGGATCTACTCTTAGACAGGGACTTTTGCTCCACTGAATAAGCACATACAACTTATATTAATATCCTGAAATATTAACAGAAGAACAAATAACACAATTAAGAACAAATCAAGTCTTTATCATATGATTCAGAAAATAATAACAAGATTCGTCTTAGATTTCATCCTCCTCGGGTATTTAGGGGATTTAGTTCATAATTGTAAAGGGAAACATCTCAAAATTGGGAAAACAACAAAACATAAAGAACCCGAAAACTTCGAGAGAAATTGAATGGAGATCTTCAGTCTTGATGTAGATCCTTGCTTTTGAGATGAATCAATCAGCGTTCTTCGAGTAATTCCTTGCTTTCTACTTTGTGTCCCTTTTGTTCCTCCCCTTGGGTCTTTTTATAGACTTTGGAATGCCCAAAATACTAAAAATTAGCTTTTTCTGCATGAAATTGAAGCAGGGTTCGATAGGGACACACCCGTGTGAGGTAACCTTAGGCCATGTTCAACACTGGGAAATCCACACGGGCATGTGGTTTACCCGTGTGAAAATGCCTTAGGCCGTGTTAATGCTAATTTGGGCCTATTTTGTCCGTTTTTGGCCTGTTCCATGCTCTTTTGTCTTCCTTATGCTCACCTAAGTATAAAACATGAAATTAAAGGATTAGGAGTATCATATTCTTCAATTCTAGTGATAAATCATCTATAAATGTGTCAAGCATAGTGTAAAAATATGTATATATTATGGTTTATCAACATGGATAAAGCAAATGCTATATATGGAGTTAACATCATAAGGAAAGGTGATAGCATATGTTATCATGAGAACATTATGTTGAAAATCGCTTAAAGAAGTGTGGAGACTTTGATGCCCAATTAGTGAGTACTCGTTATGAAGTCAGAGTTTATTTCTTTGGAATTGGCTAGTAATATGGTTGAGTTGTTGGAAAACTTCGTAGCAAACATTTCATTAGGCACAAAGCCAACAACTTTTTTTGTCCATGTATTATGATTGCCAATCGGCAATAACCAATGCAGAATATAAAACTTTCAATGGTAAAAATAAGTCTATTTGTCTAACACATGACGTGATAAAGAAGTTGCAAAAAAGGATGGAGTTAAAATCCATGATTACATAGTCAAAAGTGAATTTGACCCAGCCTTTTTGCTAAAACCCATAGGGAAGAAATAATTGAATGATACATTGAGGGGAATGAGACTTTTGCCACAGGATGAGATCAGCCATGATAGAAAGCCTACTTTTGTGTCTAGAGATCTCAAGAATTTGGTTCATATGGGTAATAACAAATTCATTAGTTGATATGTAAATCATTATAAGATTATGTCCCTTCTATGGTGTAGATAGTGCTAAAATCTTATGGATGGTAAGGATAAGTACAAACTCTTAATCAAATCCATATCTTAGATAGGTGATGCATTTATTTGAATAATTCACTTGTGTGAAGAATTCTTGGTTCATAAAAACTTGTTTCACCAATTATTCTAACAATTATGTCTCATTCTTTCTAGCTCTAGTTTATAGTCTAAAGGGCACTAGAGTCGACGCATTATATCTAGATAAAAGATACTCAGCAAGATTTTACCATTGGTTCTTTCAAAATATGTGGGGGATTGTTAGAAGAATTGGGATTGTTAAAAAGAACCATATCTCACATTCTTAAAGTAAGACCTTGAGATTATTGTTTGTAAGCTATTATGCTTCATCAGGCTAGTAGGAACCAAGTTGAAAGGGTGGACTCGCGCATTGGGCTCAAAAGGTTAGTGTAATGAATATCTAAGCTCTTTTGTTTTTTGGAATTAAATTTTTGAGAATCTAAGAAAAGCAAACTTCTTAACTAGTAAGACCTTTTAGTCAAGCTAAAATTAATAGATTTCCACTAACCAATTAACACTTTGACTAAAAAGAAAGCTGCACCTATCAATTAATAGTATAGCTATGGTGAGCTAAGATATCGTTCCCACAAAGACTAAAATTTACCTTTAATTACTGCCTTTCTATTATTCAACCGAATCAATCAAGTGATTGATTGAAAACTAAAATTAACTAAATTAATTAACTAACAGACACAACAAAGAACAAGTCAGGAAAATAATCGAGTAACCACCAAGAAGCTAAATAATACCTAGGAAAGAATTCACCTAGATTTCATCTATCACTACCAATCTAAATTACACAATTTCTTTACTTAGTAACTTGATCCGTAGAAATCCTTAAATTATGCAAATATCTTTCGAGCATAAGAGCAACTGGCTCTAGGTTGATTAATTGAAATTTCATTCTAATTAAAAGCCCTATTCTCACATTAACTCATTCTATGGATTCCCCTATTAGATTTGACTTTAATCCAGTAGATTTATGTCATCCTATTTCTAGGATTGCATGCAACTCCACTTAATTACGCAAGATCTACTCTTAAACAGGGTTTATTCGACCTCTAATTTAAGCACATCAAACATGGATCAATAGTCTATAAATATTAAACCAAGAATTTAGCATATATAATTGAGAATAAGAAACTAAGTATTTATTGCGTAAAATAAAAATCAAATGACAAAATCCATCATAGGGTTCATCTCCATAAGTATTTAGTGTGGCGTACTAAACCTAGCCAGGACGATCAAACACGAATTTCAAAAGTCATATTAGTCACCAAGTGACTTTCCATTAAAATTGCCACAAAGCACACCAATCACCAAACACACCTCACACAATTATTCATGGAATATTTGATAACCTAAAGTCATGCTTCTGTTGCGCTACGCTGATCATCAAGTCATTAGCATAATTCGTAAATTGAGTTTTTAACAAGCAAATATTCTAAAAGCTTCAATTTAACATTCATGCATGTAATAGAGTATTTAGAATGTTATATTTGAAAGGATTTTAGAAACCTTTTTATTTAAAAAAACAAATGATTAAATCTAAACCATAATGTAGTAAAATGTTGGAAAACATCATTTCATAAGGTTGAATAGTATAGTAGAGTAATATGTATAAATCTTGTTTAGAAAGATTCATTAAAACTTCATGCATCTATTCATAAAATCATCATCATTTAATTAGTTCACAAGCCACCTACTATTTATGTAATTTGTCCAATTTTATATTTCATGCATATTAAACTCATGATTAATTTCCAAATCACATAAAAAATATATAAGACTTACATTAATAACCAACGACTCTTCAACCTACACTTATAAGTTATCAAATAATAACTCACACCATTCATCAAGCATTCATAATCTACCATTCAATCATCTGTTTGAAGTAGTAATAAAAGCTCCAAATCAAACCAATTAAGGAGTCCAAAATGTCCAGTTACAAACCATTAACAGTTCAAAGTCTAAAATCCTTTAGTTTAGTCCCACATTGCCTTCCTTATTAAGTTGGAGACACATCAAACATACTTAAGGTAAATTGCCTTACTTTGGATCACTTGGTAGCTCACTTCTCCTTCTCGTTTTAGCTATATCCTTCTATTTTAAAACATAAAAAGAGTCTGATATTTTTCCAGCTCAGTGAGTGCTCAAATATTGCCACAAGTAGTCACAATATTCAAAGTTAAAAGAAAGCATACTATCACAATTAATCATGGTAAGCAATCAAGCATAACTTGTAGCATTCTCATTGATATGTTGACACAATGTGATCATGAAGCATATATACAAAATATATTACATTGGATAACTAGATTTCCAAATAAGACCAACATAATATGTAGCATAAAGCAATCACCCACCAAACACAACCATATGTACCCTCCGAACACAACCAAATTTACCCTCCAAACACAACCATATATATAACCTCCGAACACAACCAATATACCTTTTAACATATTCACTTAAACATGTATACTTACTGTTAGAGTTGTGTGCCCAAATTCTTGTTAAATAAAATGAGAGATTGTTTGTAAGTCAAGTTAAATAAATATATTTTATTTCTAGAAGATTTAGTATTTATTAGTATAATATATTTAGCATTTATTAGCATAATTTAGCTGACCTAGAATTTAGCATATAAATAGACTCTCTTACAACCTTAGAAAACACACCCATTAAAGATTAGAACTTATAACACTTTTAAAAAATTTTGTGTTTATGTTTTGAGGGTTCTTTGTTTTTGGATTTTAGGGTTTAGTTTTTATCTCTATTTTTTGCACTATTCATTCTTTTGCCATTATAGTAAAATTATATTTTCCCATGGTTTTTTATCCTCTCTAGATAGGTTTTTCCATGTTAAATTTGTGTGTTAAATTTTTTAATTTATTCCGTTATTTTTTTACTTGCTTATTGCTTAATCGGGTTGATCCCAAATAAGTGGTATCAGAGCTAGTTCAATTTTCGTAGATCAACCCATTCACAAATGGCAGCAATAAGGTTTGACATTGAGAAGTTCGAAGGTGTCACAAATTTCAATCTATGGCAAGTTCGAATGATGGCAATTCTAGTTCAGACTGGCCTAAAAAAAGCCATTACCGAGAAAAAAAACCTGACAATCTAGATCAGACAAAATGGAAAGAGCTTGATGAAAAGGCCCTGTGTACAATCTAGTTATGCCTCACAAATAGGATATTGTAGGATGTATTGATATAAAAAATCTCATCCGTCTTGTGAAAAAGGTTAGAAACTTTTTATGCGACTAAGTCTCTGACTAATCATTTAATGTTGAAACAACGTCTAGTTACGTTTCGCATGAATGAAGGTGAGCTTCTTAGAGATCACATTAGTCAATTTATTACTCTTTTGAATGGTTTAAAGAATGTTGAGGTTGAGATTGACAATGAAGATCAGGTTATGCTATTATTGTACTCTTGACCCTCTTCATACAAGTTTTTCAAGGAGACCCTGATTTATGCTAGAGACAAACTCTCATTCGAGGATGTGAAGGGTCATTTGTTGAGTAAAGTCAAACTCAGAAATTAGTTTGGTTCGAATAGCAAGGCAGATAAGCAAGCTTTCATTTTGGTAGCATCAAAGAAGCGAGACAAAAGGTGTCACTATTGTAAGAAGTTAGGTCACGTCAAAGCAAATTGTTATAAACTGCAAAATAAAAGGGTTGCTAAGAGTAACGAGGAAGATGTAGCTGGAGCTAATTTGGCCGACAAAAGCAGTGATGATTTCTTATTAGTGTCAATCAGTGGTAGCTCCGAGTTTATGTCCGAGTGGATCCTAGACTCGAGATGTTCTTTCCACGTGTGTCCCAATAAAGAATGATTCTCACATACAGTTCAGTTATAGGTAAAGTTGTGCATAGCAAATGATTCATCCAGTAAGGTAACCAGTATTGGTACTTTTAAAATTAAGATACACAATGGGACAATTAGGACACTCTCAGATGTCAGGTATGTACCTGATTTACGAAAGAATCTCATCTCTTTGAGTATTTTAGACTCGAAAGGTTGCAGAATCAACATCGAGTTAAGTGACCTTAAAGTGTCTCTTAGAGCTCTCGTTTTGTTAAAAGGTAAAAGGATTGGCAGTCTTATATTCTAGAAGGTTCTATAGTGATCAGTGAAACTAGACATCCCTCGTCCATTACAGAGTCCAAGTCAACTCGTTTGGAGCAGAGGTAACTTGGTTATATGTGAGAATTCGTGTCAAGGTAGAGATTGTTAGAGTTGTGTGACCCAAATTCCTATTAAATAAAATAAGAGATTGCTAACAAGTCAAGTTAAACAAAATATATTTTTCTTTCTAGAAGATTTAGTATTTATTAGTATAATATATTTAGCATTTATTAGTATAATTTATTTGACCTACGGATTTAGCCTATAAATAAGATCTTTTACAACATTAGAAAACACACCATTAAATATTAGAACTCATAACACTTTTGGAGAATTTTGTGTTTATGTTTTGAGGGTTCTTTGTTTTTGGGTTTCGGTGTTTAGTTTTTATCTCCTTATTTTTGTACTCTTCATTCTTTTGTCATTATAGTAAAATTATTTTTGCCTGTGGTTTTTTATCCTTTTTGGAGGAGTTCTTCCATATTAAATTTGTGTGTTCACTTTCTCAATTTGTTCTGTTATTTTTTTAGTTGTTCGCTGCTTAATAAGGTTAATCCCCAACACTTACTATTTTATACACGTTTTCAAATGTCACATAACTCATGTTCATATCACATATTCTAGTCTCATATCATGCACTTACAAGTGCTTACATTATGCTCAAATGGCCATAACATATAGATCTCTTATAGTGTACATAAAATTAGTAAGACTCATATCATATTCAGTCATAAGCACATAACATTTTCATTGTCATCTCAATATACATCACATAACATACCACATTTAAGCATTATTTGCAAATCATTTTTAGTTTAGGTCGAAAAACTTACTCATGGAACTTAGTATAGGTGGTTAGGCTACCTAAGCTCCCCTTTAACACTTTGGTTTATGCATAATTGTAGCAAACCAAACCATTCACGCCTTGCAACCTTGACTTTAATAGCAAAAGCTCAAATAAGCCTTTGTTTGCCTTTGTCCTTGCTTGTAGAACCTCCCGACGAGTCTGACACTTTGCATTCACATTAAGTGCATTACAAACACATTATAAAAGAACTCCAACACATTTAAATCATATAAAAAATGCAGACCACAACTCATTTATCTTACCGAAAACTAGCTAATTTTGCCAAAAATGTGATTTCACCACTCAAATCTAGTTTCTAAATCTTAATTTTGATTCCAAACTTCTTAAATATCACCCAATTACATATTTAAACCATCAATTTTACTCAATTACACCGATCTAATTTTTTCGGAAAAATCAAACGTATGTGATCTTTTAAAAGGGGAAAACATTCAATTTGCTTAAATTCATTAAGAATTTGATAAATTAATATCAAATACCTTTTAATTAGATCAAAATGAGTTAGAAATCACTTTTAAACGAAAACTTAGCCAAGAAATACGAGATCTACCATTTTCAAGACAAAAATCAACTTAAAATCAAGTGATATATTGAGATCATGATTAAATCATTTAAACCTTGAATTGAAATAATAAATCACTTATTTTAACCATAAAAAGTTAGAATCTCACCTCAATTTTGCAAAATTGATGAGCTATGGATCTAATTTGAGCTAAAACATGTGAAGATCTTTTGAAGATTTTAAGGATGAAAACATGAGTGTTCTTCAAAATTGAAATAAGATTTTGTGTTTGGAGAGTTTAGGACTAAAAAGGATGAACTAATTTCAAAAGAAAAACTTTGATTTCGTGTTTGGGGAATTTTCGAAGAAGATGAAGAATAGGAAGGAAGGAGTCGTGGGTATTATTAAATAGGCTACACATTTCTAAAAATTAGGCCATTGCCCATTTAACCACCTCCAGTTTCTTCCATTTTTCAAATGGGCCATTGCTTTTCAATTTAAAACCAACTTCAAAATTATTTTTAAATCCAATCTCGTTTTTAAAATTAGTTTTAACCAATTAATTCCTGGACACCAATTTTTAATTTCTTAACCTAAATTGTTTAATTTTAATTATTTTAATATTTATTTAATTAATTCCTAATTATTTTAATTACCTAACCCAATAACGATTTCTGATTCACTAACCCCCGATTTACTATCCTAATTCTACTAGCCCAGTTTTTAGGATGTGACATTTAGAAAATTTGTTTATGCCTGAAAATAAAAACATTCAAGACACAATATAATAGAAAGAAAACAAGAAATTCATGATAATCTCTTCAGAAATCAACTGAAAATCTTCAATCTCGATGAAAATCTGCTTCAAAATCGACTTCAATGGTGTTTTTCGAGTTGTTTTCTTCAATATTTATGACAGTTAACTCCTATCTTCTTATTTTTGTCATATATATGTATTAGAATGCAAGAAAAAACTAAAAATTGCGATTTTTCGCTGTTTAGGGAGAAAATCCGCACAATTGACGCGGTCTACCACATGGCCATGTGGTATCCTGTTGGGTCACATGGCTTTGTGGAATGTGTTAGCCCGTGTGGCTATTGTAGCTTGCTCTTATTTTTCAGTTTTGCTCGTTTTTCGCTCATTTTGCTCTCAAGTGCTCTAGTAAGCATTAAAACATGAATTTAAAGGATTAATAGCAAAAAATTTGCAATTAACAACGAATAATCACCCAGAAATGCATTAAGAATGAGGTTAAAACATGTTACTTTTAGCCCTTATCAGCAGTTTAACCGATTGGAACTATTTTTAGTCAAGTATAGATTCATTAAGCCATTTTCAAACTATTTTTTAGCTAATCAAATCCACTTATGTTTGCTATTTTTAACTAATTAAATTTGCAAGATCCAACGGTATAGTTTAAATTACATCGACGATTAAGATTAATGCATATCTACAAGATGAGAGTCCTAAGGTATTTAAACACTATTCATTCTTATCCTTTAAGATTACAATATTCACCATGGAAACTCTAAATTACTGGAGTGTTTTCATTAGGCCACCAATGCTTCAAGTAGATGAGCTTCCCCCTTTGTTCCACGAATCGGGTCAATCCATGTGGGTTAAATGTGTCTAATTTAATTAGTTGATCTCAGTTGAAGAATTTGTGCCCATTGGTTACTAGTTTTGATCTGCGACTCGTGACAATTGAAGCCATTTGAAGAACAAATTTAAAATTTCCTACTATTTTCACATGATTCACTTGAACTTATCTTAGATTAATCAAGTTCTAGTATTATTTGATGTCCACCAAGGTTCCTAGGTTGTTTGAGACTAGAATTGTTTATGGGTCGGGCTACTCGTCCAGGCCTAAAGGTCTGCCCAAAATTTGAGAGGGTTTGGGTAAAAATATTAGGCTCGAAAAATGGGTTTGAGCTAAAAAATTAGGCGTATTTAAAATATGGGTTGACATAATGCTTGAACAATTAAGGCCTGATCTTGACTCGGCCCAGTCTATTTTTTCAGTTTATAATGTTTTATATTATGCTAGTTTTATATGCTAAGTAACTAACAACAGAAAAATTAAATCTATAGTAATATAAAATACTACTATAATGCAAACACTAAAAAAATTGTTAAGATGACTTTATATAAAATCTTAATAAATAAAAATATATAAAATTAAAATAATATAAATATATATTTTAAATTTTTTTTAAAAAATATAGACAAACCTAAAATGAACATAAATTAATCATTTATAATATTAAAAAGATTAAACAAAATTTTATTCTCATATTTTTATTAATATTACTCTTAGACTCAGCCTCATCTATCAAAACCAATAATTAAAAGCATCCAAAGCGCCCCGCAGTCTAGCCTCAGAGACACTGCGGAAGCCAATGTTTTTTGCGAAACCCCGTAAATATCTACAAGTCGAATCTCTGATTACTCCTCCAGCTTCCATCCCTGCTTTGAAACCACCATCTGACGAGTAGTGTACCAAAATTCCTCCTTAATCTTAATAGGAAAAAAAACAATTTTGATTTTTTTTAATCGAAGGGAGAGAAGAAAAAAAGTTACACAGTCATCAATCTAGACTATATTAAGCCATTACAGTCATCTTCTAAGACCCCTAAAATAGAACCAGGTGGAGCGGCACGAAGATTTGTCCCAAGGTTAGACATGCTGTGGGCTACCTGGTTTGCCAGTTCTAAATAGCTCGAATAATAGCATTTGGAGTCTGTCCATTGTCCAGATTTTTCCTCGCGAGATATCACTGGAAAATTCAACAAGGTTTGTACAGCCTGTATCCAAGTGGTGTAAGCAAATTAAAGTCCCAACTGTTAAGCCAAATAAGGGCAATCAAGCAGATTCATGACCATCAAGGTTTCAGCAACATGAAACAAACATATATTGCATATAACAAAGTAACCAGCTTATAAATTGCCAAAAACTAAATAGTTACAAGCAGAAGAAACAGGCATAAATGAATTAAAGAAGAAAGCAGACAATGTGTATATATATACATATGTAATGATATATCATTTACCTTTTTAGAGTAAGAGCTACACAGCTGTTGGATTTTGGTTTCTGAGAGATCAAGGACAGCGAGCTTTTGAGGACAAAACTGAGAAGGAAGAGTTATCAATGCACATGCTTGCATTTGAAGCCACTTGAGGAACAAATTTAAACTTTCCTTCCTGTTTCACATGATTCAAATGAACCAGTCTTATATTAACGAAGTTCCAGTAATACTTAATGACGGAGAGAAAATTAATAGAAAAAAGGTGATAAACTTAGGAGCAAAAGGAGCTCCCTTCACCTCAATACCGAAAAAGAAGGCAAATAACGTCTCCCAGGTCACGCAAACCCTAGCCGGCGCAGTAATTGACGCAGGGTGGCGCAGCTAGGGATATCCATGAGCTAGCAGCCGTAGGAATTGTGCCATCACCTCCTTTCAGTGTTGAAGTGTTGAGAGCTCCTTTGGACGCTACATCGACCCATTTTAATTTTCCTTGCACATTAGGTTCCTCAACCCCAGCCCTTTTATAGGTACTTTGATCCAGCTCTAGTGTTTATGTATCTGATATAGTATAATCAGGACTAATAAATTTTAAAGATCTTGAGGATCTCCAGGTGAGATTTTCTTTATCAGAGTTGCTGAAACGTTGCAACTTATTCCAAACATTACACTTTTTTCTTTTTCTTTTTTTGGAAAGAAACTGAAATTACAAATTTTGCATTCGGCGTATGGAACATCATGAATATTTTAGATTTATTTTGGGATAAAATCATATTTATTCCATAAACTTTGTATTTTTTTCAATTTCATCTCAAAACATTTTTGTCCACATTAGTTCTAGAACTTGATTATTCTTTTTAATTTAGTCCCTGAATTTGGATTACATGCAAATTTAAATATATATATCATCTAAAAAGGTGCAAAAAATTATTAAAAAAGAATTAAAGGAATTTAAAAAATATATTTTGCCAAGATAAATATGATTTTTATTGTATTATTAATAAGATAAATATTTTGATAAGTTGCGTGACTGTTAATAAAAAATTGTTTTTAAATTGTGTTGTTAATAAAATAAATATAATTTAAGTTTGAAACAAACCATATAAATTAGACCAGTGATTTTTTTTACAATGAAATCCACATATTTAAATTTATTTTAAAATTTGGTTATACTAATTAAATAATTGTAATAAGAAGATTATTGTGATTTTTTTTTCGAAAATCAGAAAATGTGATATTTTTATAGTACATAGTATATTAAGCATATAAAGTTAAGTAAAAAATAAAACAATTTTAAAAGATAGATATTTAATTAATAAGGTGTTACAATGAATAAAAAACTTATTTTTGTTCTTCCTCTTCAACATATGCAAGGATTGTTATATAAAAACAAAAAATAATTATAAAAATTATTAGGCTTGACAATATGTTATAATGAGTTTATAAATTAAATTTTATATATGATTATCATTTTATTATATTACTAAATATTGTCAATATATCGATAAAAAAAGAAATGTACATTAAGATTTTAATATTATCAAAGAATGTAATATATATCTTTTTTAGAAAGAAATTTGATTTTATTTTATTGAAAAAGTTATGAAAGAAATAGAAAATATTTCTGTAGTTTTAAGGTATAATTAAAAGTTCAATCACTAGCTGTGAAGTAATCTATCTTTAAGGTCTTACCTCTCGTGGTTTGCGGCTAGAGTTGTGAGTGTAAGCTCGTTTTGCCAGTGTGTAGGGTTTAGCTTTATAAAGTTGCTAGCAAAACGTATTGTTTTGTTTGATTGGTTCTATTGGGGATGGATGACACATTGCAATGGTTGTCTTTACACGAGAAAGAGAATGTTGAACTGGTGCTTGATAGGGATATTTAGAGTGAAGGACGAAATCAACTATGATCTTTGCCTTGTCAGTAAGTTTCTGGGAGAAAGGGTGGCTAAATCTAATGCCATGGAACATACTTTCCTTGCGCCATGGTGCTCATTGAAAGGGGCCACTATTAAACTGATGGGGAAGAGTGGCTTGTATTTGATTCAATTTTATCATATCATTTATTTGAAGAAGATGAGTTTGTTTTTGGGTCTTGGACATTTAATAATTGTATTTTAGTTGTTCACCAACTTCAAAAGGTGAGAATCCTGAGGAGATTAATTTTTCTTTTGTCGATCTTTGGGTGCAAGTGCACGATTTACCCCTTAGATTAGCTTCTAAAGGTTTGGCTAAAAGTTGAAGGAATACTATGGGGATGTTTCTGGATTACGATGCATCGGGGTGCCAGATTATTTGAATAAATTAATGCATATCTAGGTTTGTTTGCTAATTGTTGAACCTTGGATACTTAAGAAGAGGATTCGGTGACAAGGGCAGGACTTTTTAGAGGTCACTTTTATCTGTAACACCCCAATAACCCGTATCCGTCGCCGGAATGGGTTATGAAGCATTACCTAACCAAAGCACTACATACAAACATTCACATAGACTTAAGATCATTAATATTTATATACATACTAAACACAACCAAAGATCAAATTTAAAACATATAAAAGTAAACATCCAAAAGATGCCATATTCGCATGGCTTATATACATTAACCAAAATGTCCTACCACTATTAGTCTATTCTATACATGCCATAAGTTAAATCCAAAACATAGCAGTACTAAAACAGTAGATAATGTGACGAAATGCTGACGATCCCCAAGCTGGTAGTAAGCTAACGATCTATAAAACAGAGAAACATAACATTCAAAGTAAGCTTTCATAAGCTTAGTAAGTCTTAAGCAATTTTACACAGTTGAACTTAAAAGCAAACCAAATAATCAAAGTCACATAACATTTTCCAAGTATAATATCATTTGGTCTATTATGCACAGTCACATATATCATTTTACTCCGATTATGTTCAAACTCCTGTAGACATAAGCATTTACATGCTTTAAGATTAACTTTAATTTTATCGAATTCAACTAGTGTACTATTTCTTACTCACACTTACTTTCAACATTTATAGTTAAATGGTATATCGAATACTTTCATGTAACTTTGCATAATGGCTGAATGCACACATATACACATATACATATGAATTTACAACATCTTTACATATGCTTCTCATTACACATTCTTAATTCCCTTCAGACCAATCTCACATATAATATATATATATATATCACATACCTGACCAACTTATTGTCTTGGACTCATTTTATTACCAATTTAGCTCAAGGTTGCATAATCTCTGACTTTAATTAGTTCACCGGCATTTAGTCTGCTTGATAAAATCTCTAAATCACATCCCGGACAGGGTCTTACACACTATCTCAAATCAATGCCTTCGTCCTAGACGAGGTCTTACATGAAACATAAGTGATGCCAGTGTCCCAGACACGGTCTTACACACTATCTCAAATCAATGCCTTCGTCCCAGACGAGGTCTTACATGAAACATAAGTGATGCCAGTGTCCCAGACACGGTCTTACACACTATCTTAAATCAATGCCTTCGTCTCAGACGAGGTCTTTCATGAAACATAAGTGATGCCAGTTTCCCAGACACGGTCTTACACACTATCTCAAATCAATTCCTTCGTCCCAGACGAGGTCTTACATGAAACATAAGTGATGCCAGTGTCCCAGACACGTCTTACACACTATCTCAAATTAATGCCTTCGTCCCAAACGAGGTCTTACATGAAACATAAGTGATGCCAGTGTCCCAGACACGGTATTACACACTATCTCAAATCAATGCCTTCGTCCCAGACAAGGTCTTACATGATCTTATTTCACACACTTAGTCCCCAATGACTGATCTCGCACACATAGTGCTCGGTTAAAGAACTCACACACACAGTGCCTCTTTTCATTCGCACACATAGTGCCCATGTTCATTCGCACACACAGTGCCTATTTTCATTTGTTATTACACATTGAAATGACTTAACCAAGTCTATAAAACATCAACCAAGTCTACAAAACATCATACATATATAACATTAACAAAGCATATACTGCACAGCAAATCCATCTCTAATAGATGACATATATATATTTCGCCCATACACATAAAATCCTAAATCAAAATATAACTTCTCATGCATACACATCACAATTATCCAAATATACTTCGCCATATTTTATTTCATAACACATTCAGCAAATCACTTTACATATCAATATTTCAAATGTATATCATACTTCTGTTCGACTAAGTAAACATATATATACATGTCCACCATTACAATTTATCTTTATACTTCTATTCAGCTATGTGAACACATTTATACATGTCAACTATCAAAGTTTACCTCCTTTCAAATATTTATAATTATTCCACATAATACCATTACTTGTAAATTCTTAGCTTATTCGAATATAACACCAACCATCCGAACATTTATTCATTTCAAAATTTGCCATTCGGCCTTTACATAAATCGAACCTTTACTTCAAATATTATAAGTTGATATTCGGTCATAAAGTAATATAGACACTTACATTAAACATCAATATCATTTGCATGTAGGCTCATTCCAAATACATTATTTTCTCTTCAAAGTTCTCATTCACATATTTAAAACATAACATCATATATGCTATCATTTATAATAGTCATTGACCTTAACACATATGCATAATGCCCATCATCTTATTTTTTTTATATCTTATCATCGGGTAATATACTATAATATCCATTACCTTTCAATTACAAAAGCATGACACAAATTACTTTCACATTCTAATTTGCCATTCGGCCATATAAGCTTAGAGCAAACTCACCTTTAAATTTGTTCTTGCCATTCGGCCATATACATATATATAAGTACACACACTTCACATTAGCCATTCTATTCTGGTTCACCATCACATTCAAGCTTGTATACATATCTAATATGCATTTTCCCATTCTATATGCGAATATAATTCGACAAAGCACTTATATAATGCAAAATATTTAGTAATAAGGTATATCATGACACTTTCACAATTATTTACATTTAAATACTTAAAACTTACAAAAGAATCAAACTCAAGTACTTAAGAACTTACCTTGAATATTTTCGATCAGTCTTGGATCAGCTATTCAACTACTTTCTTTTTCCCCTGTCCAACCTTGGTTCTTTATGCTCTTGAGCTAATTCAAACAAATTTAACTTATTAAAGTCCCATCATGCTAGCTTATAGCCAAATATGACAAGAAATTTAATAGGTCATATAGCTACTTTTAGCTCAAATACAAAATGGTCAAACACATTTTTGATCACATTAAGCAATTTAATACTATTAGTCTAACATTTCCTCATGTACACCATTATGACCGAATACACATATCAATTAAGTAACTTACCTTAACACATCCAAAGTACATATATCCCTAATGACCGAATTCACATGTTTATCTTCACCCACATATCCATTCGACATTACCACTTAAATCAACTTAATATTTCTAAACAATTTTCATTATAATATCATCCTTGACCGAATATACACTTTCACCCTTGCATGTATATAAATCACATTTTAAAGTCCACATTGCCGAATACCAATCAAAAAGAGATTTGTTCATTTTTCCTTAACACAATATCACATTCGGCATTAGGTATGGTATCATTATCTCCTCTTAATAATTATCAACTAATCCATGCATTAGCCTTTAGCACCTTTGGTCATTAAAGTAATAACCTAATTAACATTCAACATTCTATACTTAAATTTCCTCAAAAGCTGAATATTCCATAAGGTCATTAATACACATACAAAGTTTACACTTAAACAATTTATACACACTGTTAATCAATATTAATTAGCTAAGCACTTAAACAATCTTCTTTAGTTATTATACATTCGGCCTTGACATTATCCATTCAATTTCAATTAGCTATTTCACCAACCAAGAATAACATTTACTTAATAATTCTTAACTCATTATAATAACCGAACATTACCAATTCATTTAGGTTCACATTCGGTATATGCACATACAAATACAAAAACTTTAGCGTTTAATTTCCAACATTTAGCAAGCTCAAATATTATCTATTATTAATCCTTTAACTTTGTTCTAATGAAACATTCATATTCAAACCTCGTTTACTAGCATTCAAGCTAAATCTGAATCTCCTTTTTGACTACCAAAAACATAATATTAAACATAATTACAAATGCACATTTCAAGATTCCCGTACATAACCTTTATACATTGCTTCATAACAATTAGCAAGAAATTTCATAATTTAATACAATTGCCGAATGTTAACAAATCATTTTAGCCAAAATACTAAAATTTTCTAAGCTCAATTCACCACACAGTTTATTTCTCATTTAGAACATCATCATCGATTACTCAAGTATAGTTTCCATGGCCGAATGCTCAATACACAATCAATTTCAAAATTAAAACATGGGCTAGCTAAGCAATGCACTAACCATGCCAATTTCACAAGAATATAAAGAAACTAACATGAAATTCATACCTTAATGGAAGCTAATACATAACCGAATGCCTTAAGCTTCAAAACTCTCTATTCCCTCTCTATTCACAGTAAAAGAAGAAGAAAAATAAGCCAACTTTTTGGTTTTTCCTCCCACTATCTCATATTGTTAATATTAAAATTTATTTTATGCTTATTATAATCATATAATCCCAAAAAATGCATAAAATATGAAACAAAGTGACATCATGTAATAGTTGGCCAGCCACTAGCATTAAATTGGTTAATTTGACATGCAAAACCTCCATTTATAAACCATGCATTATTCGGCCACCACAATTCTTCCTAACACATTTTAAATTTTATCTCATAAGTCCTTTTTCATAATTCCACATTCAAATGATAAAATCAAAGCATGAAATTTTCGCACATGCATTCTCACAAATAATAGGCATAGAATATAACATTTAATTATTTTCATGACTTTGTTTTGGGGTCCCAAAACCACTTTTCAACTAGGGTCAAATTAGGACTGTCACATTATCAGTGTTGTTGAAACGTTGCAAGTTATTTCAAAATGTTACACGCTTTCTTTTTTTTTTTTTGGAAATCAACTAAAATTACAAATTTTGCATTTTGCGTATGGGTCATCATCAATATTATAGATTTATTTTGGGATAAAACCATTTTTAGCCCATAAACTTGGTATTTTTTCCAACTTCATCGCTAAACTTTTTTTTTCCACATTAGTCCTAGAACTTGATAATTTTTCTTAATTTAGTCCCTAAACTTAGATTTCATGCAAATTCAAATATATATCATCTAAAAAAGTGCAAAAAATTAAAAAATTAAAGGAATTTGAACAATATATATTCATGGACATGACACAATCTCAAAATAGCACATCATCATATCTCAAAGAAAATCCATATTCATGGACCAAATTGAGAAAATTGTTGAGTTTCGAGAATAACATGGACAAAAAAAAAGGTTCAATTACCAATATGGGTAAAGTTGACAAGACAAGAGACAAAATGTTACTTTATCCCATTTATTTAAGAATATTTGATGCACCACTGATTTATGAGTCTCATGTATCATCAGTGAATGACAATATGAGACATGATCATTTAATAAAAAAATTTTGAGGACTTATAAATAAATACTAATATTTTTATTTAAAATAATAAATATTAATTAATTATTTTATATATAAAATAACTAGTTTTTTTTACCTGTGAGGTACACAAGTTTAATGGTATTTATAAAATTATAGTGTATTAATTTTTATAATTTTAAATTTTTATATTTAATTTTGTAATATTTTAATAGCCTGCTAATTAAACTATGTTGTGAATTTGATTGTTTGTACCAATTACATATAATATATTTTTAGTTGTATAACATTTTTACATCCAAATTGGATTTTTTTTATTGTATCTATAAATGTGTAGCGTGCCTTGCATTTCTGGACATTTTGCAGGCACTTGGCGAAACTAAAACCGAAGCAGAGGCAATGACCTGACGAGGAGGCATGAGACATCACTACAATGCGATGAGGATATCCTGACGAGGAAGCATAGGATGTCATGATGATGAGACATATTTTTCAAGCAACACAATAACGTTTTTACAACCAAGCAATACTCTTTCTTCCACTTGAACTTTGATTACTCCTGAGAAGTTTTAGTCAAATTAATCATATATTTTTAGCCTATAAATAGAGCCATTATAATTATAGGGGAACATAACACAACATTAGAAAGAAAATGAAGAGAGAGTTTTAGAGAGTTTTAAGGGAATTTTATATTTTTAGCCAGAGAGAGCCTTGTCTTTAGCGTTAGGGTTTGTTTTAAATATCTCCATATTGTACTCTTCGATTATTTCCTCATTAGTGAAGTATCTTTTGTCTGTGGTTTTTTATCCCTTTAATTGGAGGAGTTTTTCCACGTAAATTTGTGTACCCAATTTTCTCTATTCCCTTTTTCTCCTTGTTTATACGGGTCGATTCCCAACAAATTAGGATCAGAGATTGGTTAGGATTTTATAATCAACCCATCCAGAGATGATGAAAATGAGACTCGATATCAAGAAGTTTGATAAGATCACAAATTTTATTTTATGGCAAGTACGGATGACTACAATACTGGTTCAGAATGGCCTAAAAAGGTTATTAAGGGCAAAAACTTATAGATATGGATCAATCGAAATGGATGAGCTTGATGAAATGGCTTTGTCTGCATTTAGTTGTGCATTATGAACAATGTGTTGCAGGAGTTGTTTATGGAAAAAACAACGTCTGCCTTATTGAAGAAGTTAGAAGCCCTTTACATGAAAAAGTCTCTGACAAATCAATTGGATTTGAAACAACACCTATACACATTTTATATGGTTGAAAGTGTGTTCATTAGGGCTCTCATCGGTGAATTTGTTACTATCTTGAATGATCTGAAGATTGTCAAGGCTAATATAAATGATGAAGATCAGTCTATACTATTATTGTGATCTGTACCCCCTTTATATAAGACTTTCAGGGAGACCTTGATTTATGGTTGAGATAAACTCTCGTTCGAAGATGTGAAGGAAAACTTGTTTATCAAAGATGAACTTGATAATGAGTTAGGTTCAAATAGCAAGTCAAATGGGCAAGCCTCGATTTTGGTTGCAAGAACAGATCAAAGTTGAGAAATCGAGACAAGACATGTGACTACTACAAGAAGTTAGGTCACATTAAGCCAAAATGTTATAAGCTACAAAATAAGAACAAAATGGTTTCTGAGAGTAATGAGAAAGAAAAGCAGAAGGCCGAGGTAGTCTATGCTAGTGTGGCTGAGGACATGGGTGATGATTGGTTGTTGGTGTCTACAACTAAAAGGGCTAAGCTTACATCTGAGTGGATCTTGGATTCAAGGAGTTCTTACCATACGTGTCCCAATAAGGATTGTTTCTCCTTATATACTCCAGTTGAATATGGAGTTGTGCTAATAGGGAATAATTCATCTTGTAAGATAATCGGTATTGGTACTGTTCAGAATAAGATACGCGACGGGATCACCATAACATTGTTAGGTGCCAGGCATTTGCTTGATTTAAAGAAAACCTCATCTCCACAGGTATGCTAGACTCGAATGATTGTAAAATCACCATTGAGTCAAATGAAATTAAAGTATCTCGTGGAGCTCTCGTTTTGATGAAAAGTTAGAAAATCGACAGTTTATATATTATGTAGGGTTCATTAGTGACTTGTGCAACAATAATTTTCTCATTTATTATGAAGTTTTAGTAACCTCGGTTGTGGTGTATGTGACTTGGTCATATGAGTGAGAAAGGTATGACCATTTTGAAAAAGAGTCTTCCCCTTTCCAGGTCCAAGCAACGTTTGGACATGGTTAGTATTCTACAACGGTTAAGTTACTGCCGCAATGGGGCCTAGCAAGGAAAGCATGTTAAATACAAGTTAAGGTGGAGATTTGTGGAGTGTGCCTCGCATTTTAAAACATTTTACAGGAACTTTACGCAACCAAAATCGAAGTAGAGGCAGCGTCTCGATGAAGAAGCATGGGACGTCACTATGACACAACAGCAACGTCATGACGAGGAAGCATAGGACGTCATTATGACACATTTTTCAAGCAATGTAGTCATGTTTTTACAGCCAAGCAAGACTTTTTCTTCCACTTAAACTCCAATTACTCCAAATAAGTTCTAGTTAGATTAATCCTCTAAATTTAGCCCATATAATTCTAATAGAGGGGAACATAAGACAACATTAGAGAGAAAATCAAGAGAGAGTTTTAAAGAGCTTTAAGGGAATTTTGTGTTTTTAGCCAGATAGAGCATTGTCTTCGAAGTTAGGGTTTGTTTTGTATTTCTCCATCTTGTACTCTTTGATTGTTTGTTGATTACTGAAGTCTCATTTGCCTGTGGTTTTTTATCTTATTGATTGGTAGACTTTTTCCACGTAAATTTGTGTGCTTAATTTTTTTATTCCTTTTTTCTCATTGTTTATATGGGTCAATCCCGAACAATAAATCTACTAGAAGATTTTATTTAAAGTATTTTAAAGGGTATGGTGCAAAAATATTAAAGACATTGTACAAAAATATTAAATGACAATATTAAAATATTTTCTTTTTAAATAATTAAATTTTTAGATAATTTTCAATTGTATTAAGGAATTCTGAAAATAATTTAGTTGTAGATTTAAACTTTTAGATTAATAGTATTTATCAAGTTAATAAACATTTGTATTTTTAATTAGCTGAATTCATCATTTGATTTTTGAAGCATACATATTTTCTCACTTGGTATCTGATTTTTTTTGTTCAATATGATACTTACTATATGCTTTGAATATATGTACACAGGTTGAGTGTGTGTTAATAATTTTTTTAATTGTATTGTTAACCATATATATACTTAAGTTTGAAAAACCCATAAGATTAAAGTAGTGATATTTTTACAATGAAATCCCCAAATTTAAATTAATTTGAAAATTGGTTATACTAATTAAATAATTGTAATAAGAAGATTATTGAGATTTTTCTTTTACGAAAACCAGTTCACGTGATATTTTTGTTATACATAGAATATTAAGCATATAAAGTTAAGTAAAAATTAAAATAACTGTATAGATAGATGTTTAATGAATAAGTCCAGGTGTCATAATGAATAGTAAAATGATATTTATTCTCTCTTTTCAACATTTGCAACAATCAGGCTGTGATATGAAAAAAAAATAATTATAAAAATTGTTAGATTTGACAATATGATATAATGATTTTATAAATTAAATTTTAAATACGATGATCATTTTACTATATTACTGAATATTGTCAATGCATCAATAAAAATAGAATTGTATATTAAGATTTTAATATTACTAAAGATTCTAATGTATATCTTTTTTAGAAAAAAATATTAATTTGATTTCATTCAAAAAGTTATGAAATAAATAGAAATATTTTCTTAATTTTAAGATACAATTAAAAGTTTAATCACTAAATGTGAAGTAATCTATCTCTAAAGTTTTGTCTTTCGCGGTTTGCGGCTAGGGTTGTGAGTGGAAATTCGTCCTATCAACGTGTACTGTTCTGTATTACTTTGTCAAGTTGCTAACAAAAGATATTGTTTTGTCTTATTGGTTCTATCACTTCTCGGTTCTATTGAGGATGGATGAGACTTTGCAAAGGTTATCTTTGCACAAGAAAAAGAATGCTGAACTAGTGCTTGATGGGGTTGTTGGGGTGGAGGATGAAATCAACTATGACCTTTGCCTTGTGGCTAAGTTTTTGGGAGAAATGGTGGTTAACTTAATGCCATGGAATGTACTCTCCTTGCGCTACGACACCTATTGAAAGGAGCCACGATTAAAAAGGTGGGTGAGAGTGGCTTGTATCTTATTCAATTCTACCATATCATTTGTTTGAAGATGATGATTTCTGGGGGGGCCTGGTCATTTAATAACTATATTATAATTTTTCAACTTCATAAAGTGAGGATCGTGAGGAGATTAATTTTGCCTTTGCCGATTTTCGAGTGCAAGTGCATGATTTAGCCCTCAAATTTGCTTCTAAGGGTTTGGCTAAAAGTTTAGGGAATACTATGGGGATGTTTTTGGATTATAATGCATAGGGGCACCAGAATTATTTGAATAACTTTATATGTATCTGGGTCCATTTGTGTACTACTGAAATGTTAATACTCTGGAATGACATATTTTTATGTATTACTTACATATTTATTTTGAGTATGATCCTACTAATTTAAGCTATTTTATGGTTTTTTATCTTGTAGGGACTAAATTGAAGGCAAAAAGGAAATTTGGGGGCAAAAAGCATGAATTTGAAGACAAAATGAGCCAGCATGCGAAATAGGAAATAAGTGGTGCCAAAACTGCAAAGTGTGAAAGACTTAGGGGCAAAAGTTCAAAGAAGAGATTTTATAAACACAAGACTATTTAAATTTGAATTTTATTAGGATTATTGTTAAGATTATTATTTAGATTTAATTACAGCTTTTATCTTTATTTATCTTTTAGAATTTAAATAGGAACAAACTAGGTTTTCTAGGTACTATAATTAGGTGATGGAGTGACACAAATTACACTCATCTTTTCTATAAAAGCTCCCTCTCGCAAAAAGCTCTAGCTTATGTTCCTTTCATTAATTCAATAAAATTCCATTTTTATTAAGTTTATTTCTTTTTCCTCGAAAAGCATAAGCCACTAAATTCATCTAGCCAAAGGTTGTTGAGATTCCCCAAAAATAGTTCATGAGGCTTAGAATCCGCACTTAGCCTTCTTAACGAATATTCATCGTTTCTTTGTACTATAGGACTGGCGCTTCCGTCCATGTCCCTTCGAAAGTGATCTTTTCATCTTATGCAAAAGCGGCCACTTTGTATGTTTTAGGAAGGTTATAGAGTCAGTTCGTTAGCCTACTGCATCAGTGGTTGTTGAGCCCAAGAGACAAAATGGAGTGGCATTCGCCATTAAGAAGAGATGATCTAGTGTAAGACGGTCCCACAAAAGTGACGATTGGCTAGAGTCAGGTTCCTTTATATTGTAAGTCTAAAATCTAAGAGGAGCTGGTGGTTGTAGGCATCCTTTTCCCCTATAACTGGCTTATTCTGTATGAGAAGGATCATCTAAAAGCCTTGGATTGAGCCCAATGAGGATCGAGATAACCGGAGGCTGGGATCTCTCCATCAAAGACTATTTTCTCAACTCTGTTTATTTTTACAATTTCAACTTCAATTTACACAATCTCAATTCATCCAAACTTTTAATTCTATTTTTTTTCCAGGTACACCATTTTTCTTGGGCACGACTCTGCCTAGGATCTTGAGGAACAAGAATTTGTGCAAATCCAGTCCTTGAAGATTTGACCCTATTTCCCTTATACTATTCTTTTCATTATTTTATAGGGATAAGATATTTTTGGTGCTCTCAATGACGCATCAAATTTTAGCGTCGTCGCCCGGGACTGGTAACATACTAATCTTGTTTCTTTTGTTTCTTATGACCAGATCTACTCCAGCTATTCTTGCATTTGATTCAGAGATAGAAAAGACTGCGAGAGCTAATCACAAGGAAACAAAGCTACGTAAAAACCAGTTCACGTGATATTTTTGTTATACATAGAATATTAAGCATATAAAGTTAAGTAAAAATTAAAATAACTGTATAGATAGATGTTTAATGAATAAGTCCAGGTGTCATAATGAATAGTAAAATGATATTTATTCTCTCTTTTCAACATTTGCAACAATCAGGCTGTGATATGAAAAAAAAATAATTATAAAAATTGTTAGATTTGACAATATGATATAATGATTTTATAAATTAAATTTTAAATACGATGATCATTTTACTATATTACTGAATATTGTCAATGCATCAATAAAAATAGAATTGTATATTAAGATTTTAATATTACTAAAGATTCTAATGTATATCTTTTTTAGAAAAAAATATTAATTTGATTTCATTCAAAAAGTTATGAAATAAATAGAAATATTTTCTTAATTTTAAGATACAATTAAAAGTTTAATCACTAAATGTGAAGTAATCTATCTCTAAAGTTTTGTCTTTCGCGGTTTGCGGCTAGGGTTGTGAGTGGAAATTCGTCCTATCAACGTGTACTGTTCTGTATTACTTTGTCAAGTTGCTAACAAAAGATATTGTTTTGTCTTATTGGTTCTATCACTTCTCGGTTCTATTGAGGATGGATGAGACTTTGCAAAGGTTATCTTTGCACAAGAAAAAGAATGCTGAACTAGTGCTTGATGGGGTTGTTGGGGTGGAGGATGAAATCAACTATGACCTTTGCCTTGTGGCTAAGTTTTTGGGAGAAATGGTGGTTAACTTAATGCCATGGAATGTACTCTCCTTGCGCTACGACACCTATTGAAAGGAGCCACGATTAAAAAGGTGGGTGAGAGTGGCTTGTATCTTATTCAATTCTACCATATCATTTGTTTGAAGATGATGATTTCTGGGGGGGCCTGGTCATTTAATAACTATATTATAATTTTTCAACTTCATAAAGTGAGGATCATGAGGAGATTAATTTTGCCTTTGCCGATTTTCGAGTGCAAGTGCATGATTTAGCCCTCAAATTTGCTTCTAAGGGTTTGGCTAAAAGTTTAGGGAATACTATGGGGATGTTTTTGGATTATGATGCATAGGGGCACCAGAATTATTTGAATAACTTTATATGTATCTGGGTCCATTTGTGTATTACTGAAATGTTAATACTCTGGAATGACATATTTTTATGTATTAATTACATATTTATTTTGAGTATGATCCTACTAATTTAAGCTATTTTATGGTTTTTTATCTTGTAGGGACTAAATTGAAGGCAAAAAGGAAATTTGGGGGCAAAAAGCATGAATTTGAAGACAAAATGAGCCAGCATGCGAAATAGGAAATAAGTGGTGCCAAAACTGCAAAGTGTGAAAGACTTAGGGGCAAAAGTTCAAAGAAGAGATTTTATAAACACAAGACTATTTAAATTTGAATTTTATTAGGATTATTGTTAAGATTATTATTTAGATTTAATTACAGCTTTTATCTTTATTTATCTTTTAGAATTTAAATAGGAACAAACTAGGTTTTCTAGGTACTATAATTAGGTGATGGAGTGACACAAATTATACTCATCTTTTCTATAAAAGCTCCCTCTCGCAAAAAGCTCTAGCTTATGTTCCTTTCATTAATTCAATAAAATTCCATTTTTATTAAGTTTATTTCTTTTTCCTCGAAAAGCATGAGCCACTAAATTCATCTAGCCAAAGGTTGTTGAGATTCCCCAAAAATAGTTCATGAGGCTTAGAATCCGCACTTAGCCTTCTTAACGAATATTCATCGTTTCTTTGTACTATAGGACTGACGCTTCCGTCCATGTCCCTTCGAAAGTGATCTTTTCATCTTATGCAAAAGCGGCCACTTTGTATGTTTTAGGAAGGTTATAGAGTCAGTTCGTTAGCCTACTGCATCAGTGGTTGTTGAGCCCAAGAGACAAAATGGAGTGGCATTCGCCATTGAGAAGAGATGATCTAGTGTAAGACGGTCCCACAAAAGTGACGATTGGCTAGAGTCAGGTTCCTTTATATTGTAAGTCTAAAATCTAAGAGGAGCTGGTGGTTGTAGGCATCCTTTTCCCCTATAACTGGCTTATTCTGTATGAGAAGGATCATCTAAAAGCCTTGGATTGAGCCCAATGAGGATCGAGATAACCGGAGGCTGGGATCTCTCCATCAAATACTATTTTCTCAACTCTGTTTATTTTTACAATTTCAACTTCAATTTACACAATCTCAATTCATCCAAACTTTTAATTCTATTTTTTTTTCCAGGTACACCATTTTTCTTGGGCACGACTCTGCCTAGGATCTTGAGGAACAAGAATTTGTGCAAATCCAGTCCTTGAAGATTTGACCCTCTTTCCCTTATACTATTCTTTTCATTATTTTATAGGGATAAGATATTTTTGGTGCTCTCAATGACGCATCAAATTTTAGCGTCGTCGCCCGGGACTGGTAACATACTAATCTTGTTTCTTTTGTTTCTTATGACCAGATCTACTCCAGCTATTCTTGCATTTGATTCAGAGATAGAAAAGACTGCGAGAGCTAATCATAAGGAAACAAAGCTACGTAAAAACTAGTTAGGGGTGGTAGGGACCTAGAGTAACCCACCATCGGAGATAGAAGCAGATGACAAAGTTGAGTCTGGGGTTAACGAAAACCTTACTCAAACATTAGAAAATGAAAGAGTAGGAGTCAATCCACCGGAAGAAGTGTTTAACGCCAGGGTTAACAAAAACCCAAATCTAGCACATCAATCTATGACTCAAACAATCCGACAAATAGCTGAAGCTCCTACAGAACAACCACCGTTATGCATTGCGTATCCTACTATGCATACTGATTTTGAACTGAAGTCAGGATTAATCCAGTTACTGTCGACTTTTCATAAGTTACAAAATGAAAATCCCCACAAACATCTAAAAGAGTTTCATATTGTTTGTCTTTGTATGAAACCTCAGGGTGTAACTGGGGATCAAATCAAATTACGTACTTTCTCTTTTTCCCTAGTAGACTCTGCTAAAGAGTGGTTATTTTATCTACCCCTTGGGTCTATTACAACTTGGATTGATCTTTCTTGTTTGTTTCTCAACAAGTCTTTTCTAGTGTTGAGTGCAGTTGAGTTAAGAAGGGAGATCGTTGGGATAAGCCAAAAAGAAGTAGAGTCTCTTTACGACTATTGGGAGCAATTTAAGAAGTTGTGTGCAAGTTGCCCACAACATGGTATAACAGAACAGTCTATACTCCAATACTTTTATGAAGGCTTGAAACCCATTGAAATGAACATGGTAAATGCCGCCAGTGGAGGGGCGTTGGTCAACATGACTCCCCAACAGGCAAGGGACTTGATCTCCACAATGGGTGCAAATACTCAGTAATTTTGAGCCAATCCTGAATCTAGTAGAAGGGTTCACCAGCTAAGTAATTCAACCTTAAAAGATAAAGTTGATAGACTTACTAATATTGTGAATTCTCTTGTTATAGAAAAAGTAAAACCGACCTTATTATGCGGAACTTGTGTAACATCTGAACATATAACTGATGCATGCCCTAGTTTGTATCATAATACTATAGCCTATTTAGATGGTGTTGGGGACTTTCTAGGGCCACCACAAAGGCGATATGACCCCTACGCTAATACCTATAACTCATGATGGAAAGGCCATCCTAACTTGAGTTATGGGGCCACCCCACGGTATAACCAGCTATACCAAAATCGGTTCCTACAATAGCTATGAGATTCAGGTACCTCTCTAGAAACCATGGTCAATAAATTAGTAGCTAATATGCTTGTTTTGCAACAACAAATACATTGGCAAACTCTTGATTTCTAAAAGAAAACAAAGGAATTTCAACAGAAAATTGATGCGTGTATAAGAGAGTTGACCACGTCAATTGAGAAAATGAACTCTCAAGGGAAGCTATCGTCACAAACAAAACCTAACCCAAGACAAAACACAAATGTAGTAACATTGCAAAGTGGAAGAGAACTGGAACCAATTCCTAGCAGAAATCTTGGCCAAGATTCTACCCAAGAGAAATACGAGAACAACAAACAAGTCCAAATGAAACCTCAATTACCTAAAATTCAACCTTCATTTCCAGGATGGTTGCACCAACATCGAAAAGGTAAAGAGGACAAAGAGACCCTCGAGACATTCAAAAATGTTGAAACCAACATACCATTGCTGGATGCCATCAAACAAATTTCGCAATATGCCAAGTTCCTTAAAGAGCTCTACACTAACAAGAGAAAATTAATTGGTAATGAAAGGGTAAGTGTTGGTGAGAATGTATCCGTAGTGTTACAGTGGAAGATGCCAGTAAAATGCAAAGATAGGGGCATGTTCGCAATACCATGCAAAATAGGCCACTTAGGAATTTGAAAAGCCATGTGTGATCTAGGAGCTTCCATAAATGTAATGCATTTTTCCATTTATGAATCACTTAACTTGGGTTTTTTAACGAAAGCAGGTGTTATCATTTAGTTAGCAGACATGTCTATTGTGCATCTTGAAGGAGTCCTCGAAGACATATTAGTGAAAGTCAATGGGTTTATCTTCCCTGTAGACTTTTATGTGATAAAAATGAACGTGGATAACACTCTTAGATCTTCGGACATCTTGCTGGGCCGACCTTTCGTTATTACTGCTAACACTAAGATTTTCGTGTATAGCGAAACTCTCACGATGGAATTGACGGGGAGATCGTGAAGTTTAATGTTTACGACGCTATTAGCCACCTAATTGGAATCTTGAACGTAAACCATGTCGATATAATTGACTCATTAGTAGAAAAAACTTTTGAGTTGACTTATTAAGATAAACCTAAAATGATATTTAATGATTTTGAATCTGTTAATGAATTGTTGTCTCCAACGAACACTAAACTTCTACTTTCTGTTGTGTAAGCACCAAATTTGGAGTTGAAATCGCTTCTCGAGCATCTTAAATATGCATTTCTAGGAGAAGATAATACCTTACTGATCATAGTCTCAAATAGACTCTCCAAGCTTGAAGTGGAAAGTTTGATATAGGTGCTAAAAAACCACAAAGAGGGGATTGGCTGGACCATTGTCGACTTAAAAGGGATAAGCCCTTTTACATGCACACACAAGATTTACTTGGAGGAAAACATGAAACCAAAGCGAGAGGCGTAAAGACGGTTGAACCTGAATATGATGGATGTGGTAAAAAAGGAAATAATTAAGCTACTAGATGCTGATGTAATCTACCCCATTTTTTACAGCAAATGGGTAAGTCCCGTGCAGGTCGTGCCCAAGAAAATGGGCGTGACAATAAAGACAAATGCTGAGGGTGACTTGGTACCAACCCGAGAGCAAAATGGGTGGCGTGTTTGCATTGATTACAGGAAGTTGAATTCTTATACTAGAAAACACCATTTCCCTCTTCCTTTTATAGATCAAATGATTGAACGTTTAGCTGGTAAAACTCACTTTTGCTAACTTCATGGATACTCAGGTTTTTTTCGAATCCCAGTTGCACTAAAGGACCAAGAAAAGGCTACTTTTACATGCCCATTCAGCACATTTGCGTACATAAGGATGCCATTCGGACTTTGCAACGCACTAGCCACCTTTCAAAAATGCATGATGAGTATATTTTCTGAATATGTGGAAAACATTATCGAAGTTTTTATGGATGATTTCACTGTGTATGAGAGCTATTTTGATGAATGCCTTAAAAACCTCACGATAATTTAAAATAGATGCATAGAATTTAATCTTGTCTTGAATTATGAAAAGTTTCATTTTATGGTAGAAAAAGGTTTAATTCTAGGACATATAGTTTCATCTAAGGAAATTGAGGTCGATAAGGCCAAAACTCGCATTATAAATTCTTTGCCATATCCCTCAACTGTAAGGGAAATACGTTCTTTCCTTGGCCATGCAGGGTTTTACAGGCGCTTTATAAAGAACTTCTTAAAAGTAGCTAAACCACTATGAAAATTATTACAGAAAGATAAGAAATTTGAGTTCGGCCCAAAATGTAAGGAGGTTTTTGACACACTCAAACAGAAGTTGGTTTTCGTTACTATAATACAAGCACCAGATTGGAACTACCCCTTTGAAATTATGTGCGATGCAAGTGAGCACAATGTGGGGGCCGTGTTGGGACAAAAGATAGACAAAGAGCCCTATGTCATTTGTTATGCCTCAAAAACCATAGATGTTGCACAAAGCAACTGCACCACCACAGAAAAAGAACTCTTAGCTATTGTATTTTCTTTGGATGAATTTCGGTCTTATTTTTGGGAATCTAAAGTGATTATTTTTTTGCCATGCAGCTCTTAGGTATTTGATCACGAAGAAGGAAGCGAAACCAATGCTTATTATATAGATCTTGCTACTCCAAGAATTTGACATCGAGATTCGAGACAAGAAAGGATGTGAAAACTTGGTGGCTGACCACTTGAGTAGGCTAAAAACACCTTATGATGACATTCCTATAAAAGATGAGTTTCTTGGTGAGGGCTTATTTTTGGCCAATGCCCATTCCTCATGGTATGCAAAAATGGTAAATCTCCTAGTCAAAGGTCATTGCCCATTGGGTTAGCACGTCTCATGAAGGACAAGCTTAGAAGGGAAGCTTGATATTACATTTAGGATGAGCCATGCTTGTGGAAATACTGTTCAAACCAGATAATAAGATGATGTGTTCTAGAAATCAAGGTAGCTTCTATCCTTACTTTTTGTCATACAGAAGCTTGTGGAGGTCAATTTGTCCCTAAACGGACTGCTCATAAGGTATTGGAGTGTGGGCTATACTAGCCCACAATTTTCCAAGACATATATAATTTCCATAAGTTCTGTGACAAATGCCAACATACAGGTAACATAACTAAGCAAAATCAAATGCATCTATCCCCAATTCATGTATGTGAGATTTTTTATGCGTGAGGCATTGACTTCATGGGTCTGTTTATTACCTCATTTAGAAATGTGTATATAATTCTTGCAGTAGACTATGTTTCTAAGTGGATAGAAGCAAAGCCTACTCGTAATGACAATGCTAGAACTGTTATGGAGTTTCTAAAACAAACTATTATTTTCTAGGTTTGGCACACCTGTAACGTGTCAGTTTGTGCAAATGTACACAATCGTTATTAAGTAATAAGTAAGTATCAAGTTATCATCTCCACAGGGATTGTATTTCTATCAATTCACTTAATTGTAAAATTATATTAACAACTTGGTAAATTAAAAAACACAATATGATTTAGTAGTGATGATTAAAATTAAATATATTAAACTAAATGCAATGATCCCGAATGCAAGTTATCCTCAATATGCAAACTATATGTATGAAATAGATTTTGCAAAATTAGACACAATATGCAACAATTATAACATAAATAAACTAGGACAATTACTTTCATTTAACTCAATTTATTATCAACATGATTAATAACATTCGGAAAAACATTCCTTAGCAACTCGATCTTTCATAAGTTTGGAAACCACATTAGGTCCTTTCAGAATCCTTTACTTAGTAAATACGCATTTTACTGATCCTTATTTACTAAAGGTTTCTTAGAATTCGTGTGAGGTAACATGGACCTTTTAATCACACAAATCTAAAAACTATGCAGATAACAGAGCTGGGTTAGAGTTGTTACGCAACCTATAATTTAATCGGGTTAGGATTTAACTTGGGCATGCACATTTCAATTATGTGTCCACTAGCCGTCATCATTTTAGGATCACTTAGCTAATTCAGGTGCATTCCAATCACGTATGAACGAAATACAGACTTGATTTTTATTGAAAACATTATCGATTGAGGCATAAACATCATTAGCATGAATCAAATAAATATTATTTAATCAAAGCAATTATCTAGCTTAAATAAAATTAAGCTAACATTGTTGTAAATAAGAACAAAGAACACATAGCAAACATTTTCAGATTAATCAAAGAAAAGAAAGATTAAACCCAAATCAAAGTGGTTGTCACCCAAGACTCTAACCGACGAGGGCTCTTTTTTTCCTTTGCTTTGCTCCTTTGCTGATAGCTCTCCAAGGTGGCCAACTAAGGGCTCTTTAAGAGGCTTAATTGCTAAAATCTCTATGAAGAGATGATGCTAGGTGTGGGAAATGGAAAATGCTAAAGAGAGTTGAGAGAAGAGAGAATGATGAGGGATGAGGGATGATGATGAATGGTGAAATAGGTTCTTATTTATAGGTGAAGAGAGGAGAGTAGTTTGCTAAAAATAGTTAGTTTTAGTCTCTTCAAGCTTCTTCAATAAGTGGCCAGCCATGATTAGTGAATTTTGGCTTGATTTTTAGGCAATTCAAATGTCATAGCAACTCAGGACTGAGACTTGGTCAAGTGTAAATCTTCGAGCAAATCTCTAATTTCTTCAACATTGCAAGGACCTTGTGCAATTAAACCAAGAAGTGGTTTATGTGGATAGCCATGTGTAGCCAAAATTGGGTTGACTTGGTCTTCAATTTGGACGGTTTTTGTAATCCAACAAAGCTATCAGACCTGTCCAAAATAGTTCAATAAATTAAAAGACCAAAGAATATAATTTATTCAATTGAAATAATTAATTAAAACCCAAATTATTAATGAAATATTTTAAAATGAATTATCAAGTATAATTTTATATTTTATTATTTAATTTAATCATGCATGGCCCATTTTATGTCTTAAAAATATACTATGCTCAAATAAATATAAAATAAGCCATTTTATGCATGAAAACTATATAATAAAGCATAAAATCACATTTTAATAATTTCTATGTCCTAATTTCATATTTTCACATATTTCATTAATTTATTAAACAATTACTTAGTTTTAACAACTAATTTAAGTAAAAAAGGTGATAAATTACATAGGAAAAATCCTATATATTTTTCAGTTTACACACCCCCAAACTTAAATCATTGCTCGTCCCGAGTAATGTTTATGCACAACAAAAGGTCTTGCTAAGGCAAAATTACTAACTGTGTAAGTAGCATCAATCTTTGTCCCATAATCATGCATTAAAAACTTCATGTTCATAGATCTTCTTTATTAACAAGTAACTCATATGAAAACATTTTTAGAATTTAATACTAAGTTTCAAAATATGCTAGCATGAATCATAGTTTGTATGTATGTCACAGCCACATATAATATTCTTCATTCAACATAATTTCTCATCAATCAAGCAAAACAATCATAAGGTTTATTTATGATCTTCATATGTTGAACTTAGTACTTCCTCTCTACTAATGTAGTTGACATAATCATCAAATCAATAGGTTCTTGATAAGGTTGTAATGGGGCTTGGTTAAAGGTAGGGATTTTAAAAGATGAGACATTTCGGTTTCAAAATCTTAACCTTTAATTTGTCTTGGATTTCTCGAAATATAACCTTTTTCTTTAAGTGAACCTTTGGAACACCCCTAAACTTATTTTGAACTCATACTCATACATTTTTCTTTTTGGAGACTGAGCAAGCTTTTCTTCACTCTTTGTTTTTTTAGCATGAGCATATACATCTTTTTGAAAATTTCCTCAAATGTTGATTCCCAAGACAACTTTAGTTAAGATGGGTGCACAAAAATAGGATAACTTAAAAAGATGGTAATGTGGCTTATAATGTAGGTTCATTGCAATAAACAGGCCTTTAAGCTCAAAATTATAGTTTTAAGGGTCTAATATCATAAGGTTGGCTTGAAAAGGCTCAAACAATCCAAAGAAATAGTGCTTATATCATTTTAGATTTTTATGTCTCCTAGGATTTCGCCTCAAGAAAGTTACTAAGTCAATTCTAAAGATATAAACCTTCATGCATGTCTAATCTCAAGAGAAACTAAGTTTTCATGGCAAACATTACCTAAGACTAAGATCATACAAGCATTCCATATTTCATGTTAACATACACTCACTCAGATAGAATCATCATTTATGCTTGTATACAAACTATCTTTCTAAAAAAAATTTCTCTAAACATTCATTTATTAAAACATACTTATGAAAGAAATGATTACAACATACTTAAAATTTTGAGCAATTTATTTGCCTTACCCCCTTTAAAAAAAAGCAATGTCCTCATTGCAAGAACAAGGTAATGAATGAAAATTGAACACCAAGTAGGGTTGTAAAGAAAGAGAGGTGAGTCATTAAGACTGTTTAAATACCAAGTCTTTCCTAATAACCCACTCCTAGACATGTTCATTCTCATTACAACATCAGTTAGTCTTTTTCTGTCTAAAGAAGTGTTAAGTTTATTCATGCTTGTTATGTTTTATTCTACAGAAATTAAACCCAAATTACGGCAGAAATAAATTTCTAAAGACCTAAAAACAATTAAATAAATAACAAGACAAGAATCCCCCGTTTTTATTTTTCTAACTCATTCCCCTTGTCTTCTTCAGCTTCATCCCCACTTGCATAGTCAATGTCTTCCGTTTAAGTCTCAAAGATAGCATTTGGGAACTCAGGACAAAAGTGTTTGAGAAATTCTTAAAAGTATTTTGAATTGAATCATCTCTAATTTTTGCATATTTCCATTAAGTTTGTTGTTGTTTGTGCATGAAGTTGCACATATCCATCATAATTGATAACTCTGATTTCTTTTAAGTACTTGTAGAAGTCGGCATTGGAGCTGTAAATTCAGGTTCAACACTTAGCTTGCCTATTTCTTCTTCTGGCTCAACCTTTGGTTTAGGGTTTGCAGATCCTTCAACTGGTTTAAGACTGTTCGGCTCCTTATCAGATTCTTTTTCTTCAGTGTCTGTAACTGAATTAGCTTCAGTTTCAGTTTCACTTGTTCACTCATCGGTATCTGGCTCAGTTGGCCCTTCTTGCTCGCCTTGATTCATCTCATGCACCTTCTCTACTAACCTTTTAAGATCATGATTTGTAATGCACCATTGAACATATTGCCCCTTCAGATTTGCTTGTGTTTTAACATGGGCCCGTAAGCAAAGTGAAGTGATTAATGATAGGAAATACGAACTTCCTATCTTCTTTTAAGTACAATCATGAATCTCCTTGAGAATAATTTTCCCAACATTAATAGACTTTTCTGTCAAAAATGCATATAACAAGAGCATCTTGAGATGGTGGAACTATGTGAGATAGGCATAAAACTGTAGTGAACGAAATAAAACCATACCTTTGCTACTGGTTTTAGGTATTCCCTTCGGCAAGAATAGCTCCCAAACTTTCTTATAATCCATTAGGATCCCAGATTTGTCACAACATCAAGCACTTGTTAAAGAAAATCCCAATTGATATTGTTCATCATACGGTAGTACTCATCTTCTTCAACATCAGGTAAGTTAAACAAATCATTGATGGTCTTAGAAGTAAGAGATACCTTTTTCTTTCAAATTCGAAGGATGACCTCAGTAGCATCTTGCATAGTCAAACTAGTATAGAACTCTCGAACTAGTTCATCATCGGGAAGTGAACAAGTATCACAAAATTGTTCCCACTTGAGAGCATTGATTTTCTTTCTACTTGGTACAGGAACAACCATCAAATCATGACTCTTCAGGTTAAAACCCTTTTCCAGCATCATAGGTTGATGCTTTAAGATTGAATCAAATCTCTCTTTCACTTCGTCATTGATCAAAATCAAGTTTTCAAGAGTAATCTTTGAAGATCTAGTTCTTTTGCAAGACATGGTATCTTTTCTCAAAATTTTGGCGAAGTTTCTGTAGAAGGGGGAAAAGAGAAATCGACAAGGTGGGTAAGAACTTGCTAGGATGAAAACCTTGTGACGACAATGATAGTGCAGTGGTAATGACAGTGTGCGATAGTAACAGGAGTGTGCGGTAACAACAACGATGATGTGTGGTGGCAACGTTGGTGCTTTGGCAATCTTCTTGCGATGACAATAGGTGATTTCGAAAAAAGGGAAGAGAAACTAGAGTTTCTTTCAGGATTTGAGGCTAGTGGCACAAGAAGGAGATTTAGGGATTTTTAGGGTTAAGCAAATTGCTTTTAGCGATATGAAAATATAGAATGAAGAGGGGTTTATATACGAAAGAATTGGGGCAACATGTAGCAAAAATTTAGCCACATTAGGGTTACTTGGGTGGCAAGTAATGGGAGTGGCGACAAAGTATGGATTTTTCCCTCTTTTTTGTTGTCTTAGGCCTCAAACTCAGACTGTATTTACAGACTTACTCAAAAAAAATTAATTAGTACTTGGGCATAATTTGACCCCCTGTATTAACATAAAAATTTAAAATTCAAACAAGACAAATGAAACTTAAAATTTTTAAATCTTAATTAGAAAATTTCTTCTTAACAAATTACATTAAATTAAATCCCAAGAAAGGTTGGAGGGGTCACAACGATCTCACTTAAGTTCCAATCTCCTTAGACAGAATTAATTAAATGTACTAAGTTAAGAAAATAAGTTCTAATTATTCATTTATTTACAAAACGAGTTCATGAAAAATCAAGGGTCTATTAATTTGAATGAGGATGCAACTCGCTCAACTTCACCATCCCAGTAGTGCTTGAAATGTTGACCATTAACTTTAAACGTACCTTTGTAATTGTTGTATAATTTAATAGCTCCATAAGGATAAACTCGGTAGATGGTATAGGGTCCTTTCCATCAGGATTTAAGCTTCTTAGGAAATAACTTCAACCTTGAATTAAACAACAAAACCTTTTGACCTTCTTTAAACTCGTGAGGTTCTATATGACTATCATGCCATCTTTTTGACCTTTCTTTACACATTCTGGCATTCTCATTGGAAAACAACCTCAGTTCTTCCAACTCATCAAGTTGTAACATCCTTCTCTCACCTGCTTGCTTAAGATCAAAGTTCAACTACTTCAAAGCCCAGTGAGCTCTATTCTCCAACTCTAATGGCAAATGACATGCCTTTCCAAAAACCAACCAATGAGGAGTCATTCTTAACGGTGTCTTAAATGTTGTTCGATAGGCCCATAATGCATCATCGAGCCTTTGAGACCAATCTTTTCTGCTAGGGCGTACTACCCTTTCAAGGCTACCTTTGATTTCACGGTTCACTCTTTCAACTTGCCCATTAGACTGGGGGTGATAAGCAGTAGCAATCTTATGCTTCACATCATATTTTTCAAACAACCACTTAGGCCTTTTGTTCACAAAGTGAGAACCTTCATCACTAATAATAGCTCTTAGTGTCCTAAATCGTATAAACACATGCTTATGTAGGAATCGCATGACTACCTTAGTATCATTTGTAGGGTTTGCTTCAGCTTCAACCCACTTGGATTCATAGTCCACAGCAACTAAGATGTATTTGTTCTCATATGAAGAAGGAAACGACCCTAAGAAGTCAATGCCCCATACATCGAATAATTCAATCTCTAAAATATTTATCAAGGGCATCACATTCCTCCTTGATATATTTCTGATCCTTTGGCATTTATCATAGTTCTTCACATAAGTATGAGCATCTTTAAATAGTGTAGGCCAAAAGAAACCTGCTTGTAAAATATTTACTTCAGTACGTGAACCACCAAAGTGTCCCCCACTTGGAGATGAATGGCAATGATACAAGATCTCAGCAATCTCACTTTCAACCACACACTCTCGGATTATATTATTTGCACACTGTTTAAGCAAAAATAGATCCTCCCAAAAATAATACCAACTATCATGAAGGAATTTTTTCCTTTGTTGGTATGTTATTTCTCAAGGAATTATTCCGCATGCAAGATAATTGGTAAAATTAGCATGTAACACCCCTTACCCGTATCCGATGCCTGAACGAGGTGCGAGGCATTACCTAACTAAAACACATGCAACTATTTATTCTCGAACCTCTGAAATATGTCCCAAATTAAAACTTTTTCGAACATGACTCTTTGGTCCTTCATATGGGCCTACGAGGCCTAAAACATGGTTTTGGAACAATATGGGACCATTTTGAGCCCTTAGAAATCTTTTAAGAAATTCCACTAAAAATAGGGCACACGTCCGTGCGGAAGCGTAACACGCTCCTGTGGCCTCAAAATATCACCGTGCTAATGGCCCGTGTACCTCACACGGCCTAAGCAATCTAGGGACACGCCCGTGCTCCTCGTCTATGCGTATTTAATTTCTAACATTTAATCTACAAGGGTTTTCACACGGCTTGGTACACGCCCATGTGCCTAGCCCGTGTCCCACACACGGCCATGACACGCTTGTGTCACGGCCTGTGTGTAAAAACCTTCACATTCTATTTTTGACGTCAGCAGACACACGGCCATGCCACATGCCCGTGTTTGTCACACGGTTATGACACGCCCGTGTCGCCGCACATGTGCAAAAACCTGGGTATTCTGTTTCTGACGTCAGCAATCACACAGCCATAACATATGCCCATGTGCTTGGCTGTGTCCCCTACACGGTTAAGACACATGGCCATGTCTCAGCCCGTGTGTTTACTACTAGCCATTTAATCCAATCCATGCAAGGTGCAGGGGACACACGGTCAAGCCACACTCTTGTGTGCAACCCGTGTGTCTCACACAACCTAGACACAAGCCCATATATCTACCCGTGTGGGCGATATAGGGCTATTTACCGAGCCCTTAGCCACCCTAAACCAACTACAAGCATAACCCAATCTTCGTACACCATATCATAACATCAATACTCATCTAAATGCCCCTAAATAAGTGCCCAAACATTAACCAATTCATGTTCAATATGCATGCATAAACTACTAGCAAAATTGCTCAATTTCCATATAAATCATTCTCATTTCACTAAGCAAATTGGATAGTTTTAGGCCAATTCTAAAGACCATTTACAAAATGAACTTCATAAGACAAATGGCCAACACAATTGGCTAACTAGATTATCTTACACAAAATGACCATACAACCTATACATGCCATTATTTAAAACACAAAACATAACTATACTGAGTGCTTCAGTTGATAGTGTGTACGATGCCTCTGATGTCCTTGGATCTTTAAATTTACTTAGGCAGCATTATAAGAAAATGGAAATGAGAAGGGTAAGCATAAAGCTTAGTAAGTCGTAAGTAAATAAATATCAACAATTGACCAAGTCATGACAACTTTCATTTCATCTCAAATTAGGCATATTACCAAGAATAGTCACAACATAACTTACACGATTCCATCCTTTACTAATCATACAACATGCTAGTGAGCTCACAGTTCATGCATTACACTAAGTACCTGCACCACTTACAAAGATCATCACAATATCTCACAACTAAACATTAACTTTGAATTTTCCCATTAAACTATTTAGAATAAGAAAGGATATTCATTAAGTCTCCAACATAGAGTATTGAGCCGATGCCATTTCCCAAACATGGTCTTACACTAGCTCACATATCAAGTCGATGCCATGTCCCAGACAGGTCTTATATTGACTTTCTATGTATCGAGGCCGATGTCATGTTCCAGCCAAGTCTTACACTGGCTCTCATCTATCGATCTCGATGCCATGTCCCAGACAGGTCTTACACTAACACACAACAAGCTGACGCCATGTCCCAGACCCGGCCTAGACGTTATGGCCGAATCTAATGATGTCACATGGTAATGTTTTTTGAAAAATGTGTCATCGCTAAATCCCCTTTTCTACTTAACCTCGTTTTATTATCTTATGTTAATTTAAAATCATGCCATTTATTTTCAAAACATTATTCATTTACAAATCGTTATTCAATTTCAAAATGTTTTTCATTGTGAAAGCTTTTAAAAACCGTTTATAAGAAAACTATTTCCATTTAATGAAATCTTAGTTTCACATATTTCTAAAAGTCGTACTTTGGTGAGATCGAATTGTAAAACCATAAAATAATTAAAATCCCAAAATTAAAATCAAACAGTCAATTAAGTCCAATTTACAGAAAAATTACCCAAATAAAATAAAATAAATCTAAGAAAAGTAACAAAACCAGTCTCTAGTTACGTATGGCCATCGTCGAGTCCATCGCTGCACTGACCCGTCAAGTCTAGGGATTTCCTGAAAGATTAAACAGTAAAAGGGTGAGTTTTCGCAAACTCAGTGTGTAATCCCCATAGAAAACATGCACAAAGATTAATAACCAAAATCAGTTTAGGGCTTGAGCCCATCACATATTCAGTTTGGGCCTTAGCCCATACAGAATAGTCTCAGATATATCAAGCAGAATAGACATCAGATTACAACCCACCAGCCCACACACCAACTCCGACCATCCCTACACACCATGTGTGGTTCAAAACACCACCCATCTCTATACACCAAATAGCGTTTAAAACACCCATCCATCCCTACATACCAAACAGTACCGAGATACGACACATGATTAGAAATATGTGGTTTAGCACCCAGATAACACGCTTATAAGCCTTACAGATTCTTCCTTCAACTTCGTCAACCCACCCCAATGCAATGCAACATACAAATATGACATGCTATAATGCAGTTAACAATTCATACATTCAATACAGTATACATGCTAATTGTAACATGCTTAGTACGGATATCACATAATTAGATCACATGTTTAGGGGTCCAAGTAATGCTTACCGCCACTATAGTGAGTCCACAGCTGGCTTGGGTGACCCATGCAACCTTATCATACATTTCAAAAAAGATAGGCCCACACGCCTATGTGGCCTGCCTATGTGGGACCACATACCCGTGTGGCCCACACAGCCCAAATTGGCCTTAGCCGTGTGGGTCACACAACCTGGCCCAAAATCTCACACTCCCGTGTCGTTCACCCATATGGGCCCACACAGTAGTGTGGCCCACATAGCCCAATTGGTCTAGCCCGTGTGTCGCATAATGGCCTCATCCGGTTATCACATGGTTGTGTCCTTCGTGTATAGCCTGGCCCCGTTGACTACATGCCCGTGTATTGTCACACGACCTACCACGTGGGTGACCACACGCCTGTGTGGCATCGACAGATTTATTTTTCAGCTTTCATCATTCTCATTTTTTGTGTAATCGGGTACACACCTAGTTTGTTTCTAACGTTAACACAATCTTGAGCACTTTAAGAGCTATATTCAAGCAAGTAGATAACGAATTCAGTTACAACTAATTGACAAAAACCAGACTTACCAATGACGAGAACTCTTTGATAACGTTGTTAAAATGAAAATCACGGAACTTGCCAATTAGGGCCTCTTCCTACACCATTAGACACAGAAGAGAGACATTTGTAATAGTCCAGTTTAGACCCTAGTCGAAATAGTGGTTTTGAGACCATAAATCTGAGTCAGAAAAATATTTAAATATTATTTTCTATGCTTAAAGTATGTGAATTGACATGTGTGAAAGTCTCGTATGAAAATTTGGTCGTTTGTGTGCTTAATTTGCAAAAAGGACTAAATCGCGGAAAATGCAAAAGTGGCCTTCTATTTAATTAAATGTCGAATTGAAGTGTGTTATTAATTAAGAAGTCCTTATGTAGTTATTTTACCATTGAATACATTAAATGACAAGGATGACAAGGGTTAGTTGATTTTTAATGAAACCATTAAGGTTATAACGGTAAAATGTGAATTAAGGTAATTATAATTAAAACAAAAACATAAATTAAGGCCATTATGTTCATCTTGGCTGAACATAACAAGAAAAAGAATAGAAAGAAAGCTAGCTAGGGTTTCAGCACTTTGAGCTTGAATTAAGGTATGTTTTAGCTTCGATTTTTGATGATTTTTATGTTTTTAATATTGTTGTTTTGTGTTCTATCAAGCCCATGCCTAAATTTCAGAAATTGATGATGATTTTGAGTTATGCTATTGTTGATAATGTGAGTTTTATGAGGTTTAATGATAGAAAATAAATGTTGGATGATAGATAAATATGTTTTGTATTTGGATTTTTTATGAATTTACTTATTATGGGCTAAATTGTGAAAATGAGAAATTGAGGGGTTAAAATTTAAAATAAATTAAATATATGGACTTGTAGGAGCTAAGGGAATATTTGGCCAAGCATGTATTGAATGGGATTTTGTGTATTTTATGATTTTATGAATTAGGGACTAAAATGTCAAAATGTGAAAATGTGAGGTCTAAATGGTAAAACGCCCTAAATATGTGTTTATGGATTTATTTGAATGAATGTGAGATTGAATGGCGTAATTTTTAATACATTTAGATTAAGAAAAGAGGAATCCAGATTTAGATTGAGGGAAATTGAAAGTCGACGAGTAATAAACTCATTCCATCGTTTTATACTCGAGGTAAGTTCATAGGTAGTAATTTCATTATAAATGTATGTAAATGCATTGATATTGTATAAACTATGATGAATGAGACCTCGGAGAAGGTTGAAATACTGAATCTGATGTTACGGACTTAGGCGATGATGGAAATGAAATGTGGAAAAGCTCGATTAAACCTTGGGAATAATTTCGGAATGCTAGTTACATGTCATTAGGTTGAGATTTGGCTTCAGGCCATGATATCGACACTACGGGTGCGAGTAATACCTTGATTTGGCTACGGGCCATGGTATAGGTACTTATTGATCGAAACCTTTGAGTATCCAATTTTTATTCTAAGTGGTTTAACGAACGAGCAAAGGTTGTGATTAAGAAAGAGGTTAGAAATTGATGCAGGTATGTATGATAGCTATACGAGAATTATATCAAAAGGTTCAATGAGATGACTTAATCATGTTTGTGACATGTGAAAAGTTTATGGTATGAAATACTTGGTTTTGAGTTGTATAATCGATTGAATTATATTTTTTGTTATACATTAAATTACTTGCTTATGAACTTACTAAGCTATAAAGCTTACTTGGTGTGTTCATCTCTATTTTATAGATATCGAAGCTACTGGAAGCTCGGGTATCATCGAGAATCATCACCACACTATCAAACTTTATTTTGATACTTTTTGAAAATGTAAATATTAATGTATGGCATGTATAGACTAGAAGTCTTTGAATAAGTTTTGATAAGTTTATATGTTATGCCATGTGATATGGCTAGCTTCTGGTTGAAATTATGGCTTAGTTTTGACATGAAATATGTGGTAAGAAATGTTATGTTTTATGCTAATGGATGACCAAATGAATTGGTCAATTTGATATGTTCTTGAAAGGGATTTTGGTATGATTTGGCATGTGAATGAAAGTGATAATAGATAATATGATCATCTATGATTGAATAGAAATGTTGGTGAGATTTTTGGTATGATTTGGTATGAAAATGAGTTTAGATTGGTTGGTGATATTAAAGTTAGATTAATGTATGTTTTGGAAGTGTAATTGGCTAAAAATGTTGTTGTATTGTTGTGCTATTTGTGCTTGTAGGAAGGACCCAATTTGGGTGGTATATTGGCCTTGTAAATGGCCTAGTTTGCGCCCACATGGGTAGGGACAAGGGCGTGTGTCTCTGCCGTGTTGCTCGAGGGCCATTTCGAAATGTACTTGGGCAGACCACACGGTCTCATACACGAGTGTGTGACACGATCGTGTGATTCATGTTGTGTAATTAATACAAGTCAGTGAGTTACACGGCTTAGACACACGGGTGTGTCTATTGGCCGTATGTGGCACACGGGCTGGTATACGGGCATGTGGCTGGTCGTGTGACCCAAGTCAGTATGTATGCCCTGTTTTACCATGGCCTAGATACATGGGCATGTCTAATACCGTGTAAGGCACACAGCCTGGTCACATGGGCATGTGACCTATAAAACTTTGAAAAATGTGTAAGTTTCAAAAAATTTCGTATGTGTTCAGTTTAGTCCTGACTCTTTTCTAATGCATGTTTAAGGTCTTGTAGACCTTCTAAAGATACTTAATGATGGTGTTTGATTATGATATGATGTTGATGTATTATATGCTTGTGAAATGTTTGTAAAAGGACAGATTTGTCGATTAATGCCTCTTAAGCCTATTCCGGCAACGGATAAGGGTTAGGGGTCTTACAACATTACTACACAATTGATTAGAAATTCGTAACAGAAAGCAGAGAACTTACAAATTCCACGCAAGTACTAACCACGTTTGCAAAAAATTAAAGGAAAAGAATAGGTGAAAGAAGGAACCAGATGAAGGAAAAGGAAAATAGGTTAATGAAATTCAGTAAAGAGAGGAGAGAAAAGAGGGAGAAAAGGGACGGCACAAATTAACTAAGAGAAAGCAAAAGAGAGAAAAGAAAAGAAAAAAGTTTTCGAGAAAAAATAAAACACAATCTTGATCACCCCCACTTTTCCCCAATACACTCCTAAAGTCTCTCTACCTGATTCCCCAGTATTCTCAACTACTTAGAATCCAATTTGAATCAAACACCTACCGAAACCAATAGCCAAAAATTATCTCATTTTCACAAATAGGGATTCGAACACAAGACCTCTATAACACCAATACTCCATTTATCCACTAGACCAGCAGGCCTATTCTAACAAATTTTACAAACAATCAAATAAAAGCCTACTGAACAAGAGTAAGGCTTTACTCATAAAAAATACCAAAATTTACACAAGTTGTGGCTTGAACGTGGGACCTCACACACAGACCCAGAACACTTAACCAGTGAAGCAGGCACACCCTTGTGTCAAATTAACACAGAAACATATACAGATATTTTGGGGTGTTACATATATTCCTAATGTTTAAACTAATTTAGCTTTTGTTGGATAATTAGGAAAAGTTGAAGTGAAAGTTGCATATGGTTTTAACAAAACTTGGTAATGGTGATTGTGTGGTTATCTATTTATATGTCGATGATAGGTTGATTTTTAGTACTAATAATTATTTAGTAATTGAGGCAAAGAGATATCTTGCTTTCAAATTTGGCTTAAAAGACATGGATAAAGCAATTGTTATATTGGGAGTTAACATCATAAGGAAATGTGATAGCATATGCTATCATAAGAGCATTATGTTGAAAATCTTTTAAAGAAGTATGGACACTTTGATGCCCAAATAGTGAGTATTGTAACACCCCTAACCCATATCCATCACCGAAACAAGGTTTAAAATCATTACCGAAAATTATAGATCATATTCATGTCACTATTCATATGTGAAACTAATCATATCGTCCCTTGATTGGACCCTGAGGCCCAATTTAAGCATTAGAAACAAGTCGGGACTAAATCGAAATCTCAAAAAAATTTTCGTGAGATTTCAAAAATTTTTCCTAGGTGTAGAGGTTATACACCCGTGTGGTCAAGCCGTGTGGCTCACACGGCCAAGTGGCATGCCCATGTCTCAGGCCGTGTGGCATATGAGGTAGGGCACATGCTCGTGTCCCTAACGTGTATAACTCTCTATTATTTTGCAACTTAATTAAATGCAGAGGTCACATGGCCAAGTCACATGCCCATGTACCATGCCGTGTGGTTAATTTTGAGTATTTTGTTTCTCAATTTTAAGATGCAGGGGACACACGGCCAGAATACACACCCATATGCTAGCCCGTGTGTCACACATGGCTAAGACGCACGCCCGTGTGTCTGCCCATGTGGACAGAATTAGGCTATTACCAAGCCCTATTCCTCACCCAAACTTGTCTTTCTATCCATTTTAACACTTAAACACATTTCCAAACCATATCAAGGCTCATAAACATACAAAAATCAAATCTTAAACTTGTTATAATTCTACTTTTAACCAATGTACCTTTAGGCACCTCAAGGGACTATACATTTTCACATCTACGTAATCTTGTAAATAATTATACAAACTTACTTATCGAATTCACTTATATACATGTTTTATCAAATATGTTAACATGATATCTATTAATCAACCATTTAAGCACACATCAAACATGTTATAGTCTCATTTATACATATCAAAACATATTCAGCACAAGCCATTCTAATGGCTAACAATATCCAGAACATTTACAAGCCAACATTGACTAATTAACCTATACATGCCATTATAACCTTATTTAATTTTTCGTATATACCTAAATGGGTCGATGGATAGTGTGAGTGATCTCCGCCAAGCGTCTAATTCAACGAGCTTCTAAATTTCTATAAACAGGGAAAAGTAAAACAGAGTAAGCATAAAATGCTTAGTAAGTTCGTATAACATGGTAATTAACTTATCATTCATTTATATTCAATAAAAAACATACAAGGTACAATCAATCAATTTATTTGCGAGCCCTAACACATAACCTCATCATCTTTGTTAGTCATATATTTCATACACATATCAAGAAACATGTATGGGCTCAACAATATTAAGATTTCCATGTACATATACATTTCACATCATGTATTCATATAACTTATTTTCATGTATTTCAGATGCATTTTCATATTAATTCATCCAGAGTTCAGATTATTTCATGTAGGTACTTTGCTTATTTAATCATTTGAAACATCAATGTCATACAGGTAGTACACTCAAGGTGTACAATTCTATATTCTGTATTCGCAAATCAACATATTCATCAATCAAATTCCATGTCCATGTATCATCATCTCATATTTCCATATATCACAAATCATCATTTTCATGTACTTCTAGTAGATACTTGTAATAATTCATTTCATGTTCATATCTTCTCATGCCAAAATTTTTCCCATTGAATCATTAAAAACATCGATGGATACATCGGTAATACACTCGAAGTGTACAAATCAGAATTCGTCAATTCATTCTTGGGAGTACTCTTACGAGCACATTGACAGAAAGCTCTCTCTAAAGCCATATAATAAGATGCTCATATGAGCCATATAACAAAAAGCATATCCAGGCAATATAACAGAAAGCTCACAAAGAGCTTATAACAGATAGCTCCGAAGAGCACTTATTGGGAAGCTCCAAAAAGCACTTATCGAGTAGCACCGGATAGCTTATAATGGGAAGTTCAAGTGAGCTACATCAGGATGCTCACAGAGAGTTGCGTTTGTGTCAGCAACATGTGTAGGATCACAACCGATCGCATAACAGGATGCTCATAAAGAGCTGTGGTAGTCTGCAATGCATACGAATCACTACCGATCAGGATGCTCGCATGAACACTATAACGGGAAGCTTGAGAGGGCTTATAATGGGATGCTCTTTCAAGCTACGGTATGTCTGCAACATATGCAAGATCAATACCAAGTGGGGAAATTCCAATATCCATCGACTTTTATTCATTCAAACGGGACTTGACATTTTTCGAGTGTTGTCGGATATGTGATCATTTATATATAAATTTATGACATTTATAAAATTCATATATATATACACATTCTAAAAAATTCAATCAGTTTCATTTACATAGCAATTCTACAATTCACATGTACAACATTTATTTCAATCATATAAATAAACACAATTTAGTTACATGAACTTACCTCGACTACTGTTCATGTTCGTAAAGTCTAATAAATCTGACATTTCTCTTTTCCTCGTTCTAACTCTGAATTTTGTCTATTCGGATCTACATGAGGAAATTTAACATCAATCCATACTCAATTCAGTCCAATTTACATTTTAGACTAAGTTATCATTTTACCCCTAAACTTTTAATAAATGACGATTTCATCCCTAGGCTTGTGAAATGAAATTCTTGCAATTTAATCCTTATTCCAAGCCTAGCCAAATTTTACATGTAACATTTACAGCCCAATAAAAATAAAAAAATTTCCATGACTTCTACATTTTTACAATTTAGTCCCTAAATCAAAATTTCATGAAAATTCACTTTAGAAAAGTTGTTTATCTATCAACAACCTTTCATTTTCTGTCATAAATTTCAAAATTTCAACATATTCATCCATGGAAAAACTTTAATACTTTGATAACTTTACAAATTAATCCCTAAAATAGATAGATTAGGTTACTACGACTCAGAAATATAAAAAATGATTAAAAACGGGTCAAGAAAACATACCTAATTAAGCTTGATTAGTTTCCTTTCTCTCTCCTAGTTTTTCCATAAAATTTTGGGGATGAAGATGATGATATATGATATTATTTCTTATTTACTTATTTATCATCCTTTAATTTTTCTCATTTCCAATTTAATCTTTTTTTTTTCTAAATTTCCATGGAAGAATCATCCAAAAATATCTACTAACTTTTCTTTAATGGTTTAATTATCATATAACGATCTTTGCTTTAAAATTATATATCTATCTAATCCCTTTAGCTATTAGAACTCTACTTTTGCACTTTGTGCAATTTGGTCCTTTATCAAGTTAGACATGTAACTGATAAATTTTCTTTATGAAATTTTCTATAACATTTCCATCATACTATAGACCATAAAATAATATCAATATAAATTTCCCTTCTAAAATTAGATTTATAATCCCAAAACCACTGTTTCGATTTTTATCAAATACGGGCTATTACAAGTACTCTTTATAAAGTCAGAGTTTATTGGGCAAAGATTTCATTGGGCACGAAGCCAAAAACTCTTTGTGTCCATGTATTGTGACTACCAATCAATAATAACCAATGCAAAAGATAAAACTTTCAATGGTAAAAATAAGTTGTTTTTCTGACACATGACGTGATAAAGAAGTTGCAAAAAAGGATGAAGTTATAATCCATGATTATATAATCGAAAGTTAATTTGACCAAGTCTTTTTAGTAAAACCCATAGGGAAGAAATAATTGAATGATACATTGAGGGGAATAAGACTTTTGCCACTAAGTGAGATCAATAATAATGGAAAGCCTACTTTTGTGTTTGGAGATCCTAAGAATTAGGTTCATATGGGTAATAACGAAGTCATTAGTTGATCTATAAATCATTATAAGATTATGTCTCCTATGGTGTAGATACTGCTAAATTCTCATGGATGGTGAGGATAAGTATAAACTCTTAATCAAATCCATATCTTTAACAGGTGATGTATTGATTTGCATATTACACTTGATAAACTAGTCTGAAGAATTCTTGGTTCATAAAAACTTGTTTCACCAATTATTCTGTAAATTACGTCTCATTCTTTCTAGCTCTAGTTCATAGTTTAAAGGACACCGGAGTCAATGCATTATATCTAGATAGAAAATATTTAGCAAAATTTTATCATTGGTTCTTTTGAAATATGTGGTGGATTGTTGGAAGAATTTGGATTTTTCAAAAGAACCATATCTCACTTTCTAAAGAAGGACCTTGAGACTCTTGTTTGTAAGCTATTATACTTCATCGGGCTAGTAAGAACCAAGTTGAAAAGGTGGACTCATGCATTAGGCTCAAAAGGCAAGTGTAATGTATATTTGAGCCCTTTGTTTTTGGAATTACTTTTTATTGAATTTTTTAGAGTCTAAGAAAAGTAAAATTCTTAACTAGTAAGACCTATTTTTGGTCAAGCTAAAAGTAGCTTAACCAATTGAAGCTATTTTTGGTCAAGTCTGGATTCATTGAGTCAATTTCAAACTGATTTTAGCTAATTAAATCCACTTGTATTTGCTCTTTTTAGCTAATTAAATCAGCAAAATCCAATGATATTGTAACACCCCTAACTTGTCTCCGTCATCGAATTAGGGTTACAAAGTGTTACAGCACATATCAAAATAATTTACATAATTAAACCATTCATTTAATGAATTAAATAACAACATTCGAATTACATTTCATTTATATCAAAATCACATTTATGGCCTTAAATTGATCTTATGAGACCCTGAAGATGGTTTGAGAACAATCTTGGACTAATTTGATTCAAAATAAAAGAATATGAAAAAACTTGAAAATTTTAGAAACAGGGGTCAAATGGCCGTGTGTCCAGGCCGTGTAACAAAGCCTAGACTGTGTGTCTCAAAAACATGGTCATATGGCCAACCATGTAAAAATCGAAATATGGGTCACACGGCCGTGTCCTAGCCCATGTGCTCGCTCGTGTGCGTATTCAAAATAAGGTCACATGGTCGTGTCACAAACAATATGCTAGGCCGTGTGTATATTCGAAGTATGGTCACACATCCGTGTCGCAAGGCTGTGTACCTCTCTAAGACCTTGTGAACAATCTTACACTTAAAAATTAAAATGACACACGACCGTTTGAGGAGGCTGTGTGTGGCACATAGTCATGCGATAGCTTGTGTCCCAGGACGTGTGCACCTAAAATTGCTTCTAAAATAAGGCAATTTTTCACATATCACTTCGGTACCAAGCCAAACCTAAAACCAACCCTTCAATACCTTCAAAACACTTTCAAACAAGTTTAAAACATATCAAAACATACAACCTAAGTCCTAACCAATGTGCTCTCATTTACACCACAATTCAATTATCAAGTCAATTTATATTCAATTATTAACAGATTCATTCATTTCATCCATTCAAACATCAAGAACCAAAAACATTACCATCATAACTTTATACAATATATCAACCTAAGAATCAATTCAACATGACTTTTATCACACATTGTCAAAAGGACCAAACTTATAATACATGTATAAGTACTAACCTTGCACAAAAGTTTATTTGCAATCAAAGTGCTAAACATACCCACACATTTACAAAATAAGCATCATATTTACATGCCACAATTAACCATAATTCAAGACTTCAAATTCTACCGATTTGATATGATGATAGGTGTGTGCTCCGATGATCCGACCAACACGATCCAAAATTTCAAAATCTATAGAGAAGTAATAACAAAAGTAAGTATGTGAGATACTTAGTAAGCTTCCACAAGTCAGTATATTAACTTAACAAACTCATTTAAAAGTTATTTGCACATAGTAAATCAAACCTAATCCTTATTACAACATAGTTCAACAATTCCAAGTCAGTAACATTTAAACATACGAATATTCAGAATTCATAATTCATTTATTTCATTGAAACAGTTCCATATCAATTAACCTTTATTCTTCCGATGGATCTTTGTAAAAGTATTCAAAATATAAGTTCAGAAATAGATAATGCTCGTAAGAGCTAATCAGATACAAAATAAATGTGTCAGGTTACCTATCCGAACTAAACCAATGACAACACAAAAAAAAAAGTTTGTCAGCTATATATACATGTAAGGTTATCAGTCCAGGCTAAACCTTTAAAATGACAACAGATTACCAATCTAGGCTAAATCTGAGTCACATGTATATTCGATTGTACAACACATACAAGAGCTCGATCCAAAATAGAAATTCAATAAAAAAATCTCATGTATGAAACTTTTACTCGATCTATCGAAACCATTTCAAAAATTCAGTATGTTTCATATATACCAATTTTGTTTCAATAGTTTTAAAAATATATAAATTTCATTAACAATATTTAATAATGAATTATAACCAAAGATAATCTTATGAACTCACCTGGTAAATGATTCAGCTATTAGTGACTAATCGGTAATTTTCACTTTTTCTCGTACGTCCTCTACCCGTTGAGTTTCTTAATCTAAAGTATAGTTTGATTTGAATTAAATCAATTCAAACCACCTAAATAATTAATTTATGCATTTAAACCCTTTTAACTACGTTTTACAAATTTACCCTTAACTTTACCGTTTATGCAATTTAGTCATTAAACCCAAAAATATCAAGTTGAACCCAATTAGGACTAGATCAAGCTAGATGAATTTCCTATAATTCTATAACAGCCTGATCTTTTGATTCTGATGAAGTAATAAATTGATCATACCTAAAAGACTAACTATTATCACGATAAAAGGCAAGCACACCTATCAAGTAGTAGTATAGCTAGTGGCAAGACTGGAATATCGAATCCAAGGAACTAAAAGTACTAGTATTGAATTTCTTCCTATTATCTAGCCTAAGAATAAAAGGGGGTTTGGTTGTAAACTATCTAAATTAAACTAAAGAAATGACAAAGAGTAAATTGGGAAAATTACTTTTGGGAAAACTGATTGATAAGGACAATACCTAAGGAAGAATCCACCTAGACTTCACTTGTTATCTAACTCTGAACTAAACGATTTCTTCATTCGACTTGATCTGTAGAGATCCATAAGTTATGTTACTATCTCCGTCGAGAATAAGAACAACTAATCCTAGGTTGATTAATTAAAATCTCTTTCTAATTAAAACCCCTAATCTTGCATTAACTCGATCTATGGATCCCCCTATTAGATTTGACTCTAATCCGATAGATTTTCGTTGTCCTATGTCTAGGATTGTGATCAACTCTGCTTAATTGTATTAGATATACTCTTAAACAGGGACTTTTGCTCCTCTGCCTAAGCACATTGGACTTAAATTAATATCCCGAAAATATCAATTCAAGAATTAAAAAACACAATTAAGAACAAGTCAAATATTTATCATATAGTTCAGATAACAATGACAAGATTTGTCTTAGGTTTCATCCCCCTTAGATATTTGGGGTTTTAGTTTATGTTTATAAAAAGAAACATCTCAGAATAAAGAAAATAAAAAACATAAGAAAACCCAAAACTCCTGAAGGGATTGAAGGGAGATCCTCTATCTTGATGTAGACCCTGGCTTCTGAGATGGATCAATCGGCTTTCCTTCGAGTAATTCCCTGCCTTTAGCTTTCCATCTTGGCGGGAAGAATGTACCCTTGGCGGGAATAATGCGCCCCATTATAGTTGCCTCCTAGGGTCTTTATATAGAGTTTGGAAAGTCTTTCTTAGCCTCTAAGTAGCTTTTTCCTTGTGAAATTGAACTTTCTCATGACAGGGACACGCCCGTGTGCCACACCCGTGTGAGTCGATGCTAGGTCGTGTTCAAGCCTGTTAAAGTGGCACGACCGTGTGGGTTGCCCGTGTGAATCGAGTCTAGGCCGTGCTCAAGCCTATTTATGTGGCACGGCCGTGTGACACGCCCGTGTGGTGAACTCCAGGTCGTGTTGATTCCTTGCTTTGGCCCATTTTGTCTGTTTTTCAGCCCGTTTCTTGTTCTTTTCAGTTCTCTAAGCTCACCTAAGTATAAAACATGAAATTAAAGGTTTAGGAGGATCAAATTCCACAGATCAATAAATAATTCATCCATAAATGTGCTAAGCATGAGGTAAAAATATGTATAATTTACGGTTTATCAAATACCCCCACACTTAAGCCTTTGCTTGTCCTCAAGCAAAATCTCAATTCACAATTAAAAATCATTCCTCTCAACTTATAATCCTTATCAATAAAATTTCAAACTAATCCACAAGTAATAATACATTGAGAATTCAACCAAAAGAAAATTAAAGTCTCAAACAATCTGAGTTGAGAATCTTATCACAGAAACATAGGTCTTCTCCCCTCTTCTAGGTAATTACCTTGAACCCAAAATCAACAAGAATTGACATCCTCACTAAAGATTCACTCTATCCACTCGAAGTGTTTAGGGTTCAGAAATTAAGTACTTATTAGTCAACATGAAAAGTTATTACCACAATCTTGCAGGAAAATCAAATCTCCACCACTATGTATTGAAATGATACATCGATCAAAAAGGTCTTTCAAGGGTTGTAACATGGCCTTGGTTAGGGGTGTGGTCATAAGCTAAAAAAGATGGTTAGAATTGAGATTGAATTGAAAAATCATCTAACTAGAAAAATCTCTATCACTGAAACATATTCCTAGAGTAAAGCCTTTCTCTTTTGGATAACATTGTCTACGAATAGAAGCTCAAAAATTACATGGAAATATGCAAAACATTGAATTACAATTGAAACATACACATTTTTTTAAGAACAAATTGAATATTTATAAACTTTACAAACTGAAAAGGAGAACAAAGCTAGATAATTATTCAACTCAAATGTCGACAAAAATATGGATCAAAATAATTGAAGGGAATTCAACAAAAAATTAGGTTATAGGTTAATATTGAAGGTAAGTCAATGAATGGTTTGTTATGCTCAATGGGGTTCTCTAGGGGTTAATTTATGGAGGTATGTTTTTATGGAGTAAGTGGGTTAAAACCTAAGTGCCTTTATCATTTTGGTATATCAAATCAATGATGTGGTCTCGACATGTATAATCGAAGAAAGTTCTAGAATAACAGATCAATATTGACTCACTCAAAGCAATAATAAAAGTGAGCACGAAAGGATGTATGCTCAAAAGGCTCAAAAATCTCACCAGAATTATGGCTTTTGATGTCAATCCTGCGAATTTCAAATTTCAAGATAACACTTAAAATTGGGGAAAACAACCTAGAAAATTTTAAGTTCTAAAAAATTTCAACTTATCATGCTTGATTCTCTAATGTCTTAAAGTTTGAATAATCAAAGCAAACTACCTATGTCTTAATTCTCAACATATCAATAAAAATCATAAATCAATTAGAATTCATTTTAATAGGGATTGAGAATAACGTAACAAGTTAGTGGCAAAAATTTTCAGGGGTTCAAAGATAGTACAAAGAATGAAAGTAAATTCTCCCCCACACTTAAGATGTACATTGACCTCAATGTACGAAGATAACATTAGTAGAAATAGAAGCATAAAACCATAAGATAGAGAGAGAAGTGAAACTCCCTGAATATTTGATGAATTCCTTGAGTTGGAGGTGTGAAGATTTTTAGGGAAGGGTGTTTATCTATAATTTCTGTGCCAAGAGGATATGATGATCGAGGTCGTGGTGGCTATGAGTAGGAACTGGCAGTCGTGGTAGGGTTTTCCTATTAGATATGGATTTGAGCTGTAAAGCTCTTTTGAAACTACGATAGCATTTATCAATTTTAGGGAATTTGGATTAGCATAATGTACTCATTAGGAAATAATCAATATTAAACATTTGAAATAAAACAAACTAAGTTCTTAAAATACTAAAATTCAAATAATGAGAACGATAAGGTTTAAATAAAATAAAAGGAAAAAGTAAAATAAAAAGGAAAATAAAGGAGAAGATAAGAGAACTTGTGAGTCCTAATCTTCAGATAGTTCGTGAGGTGGGGACAGCAGTGCAAAATGAAGGTGCTGACAAATCTGAGATAGAGTAGCATCAATGTGATCAAGGCGCTGAAAACATTGTTGCTAAAATTGTGGGAACTGTTCAGAAGTGACATAATCTGAAGCTGCTGCATGAACTGGGCGGCAAGTAGGCGGTGGCTCCTGATGGGATGGGGGGACATCATCAGTAATGTCCTCTGGGTCCTCCTGCTCGGTGGATTGAGCTAGCTGGTACTGTGGAGGGTCGCTCCCATGTCAACGCTGAATCATCCTCATATGAAGCATACTTTGGATGCCCTGCGGGGACATCTGGCCGATGAGGGTGTAAGAGGATGTCTAGGCCTCTATATTGAGGAGGCCGAAGTAGCAGGCTAGGCAAGTCACATACGGGCCCATCAATATTACACCCCTTCAATGCCACTCGGTTGGGTGCTGAATGGCATGGGCGATGAAGTAGGCGAGGTCGAGCACGTGTGCGTGCGCCATGCTCCACAAAAAGTAGGCGTCTTGGGTGTTGATGACGCCGGTGCTCTCGCGTCTACCCGTCAATGTGTGTGTGAGTAGAGCTTGTAAGTATCTCAGAAATGGGGCGAGCGCTGTCGCCTTGGAGCGACTAGGGTCGTATGTGGCTGGAACAGAGACCAGGGCCTGCCAACACTTAGACGGTGAGAAGTGGATGTGGTGGTGAAGCTTTGAAAGGTTCTCCTTCTCCAAAAACTTCTCGGTGTATAGACCCAGTGCGGTATCGAACTCTGGTACACTAAGCTGTCGAACAATGCCTCCAGGGCAGAGTTGGATCGTCCCTGGATCGTTGTGTCGGGCCATGAAAGTTTAGAAGTGGAATGTAGAGCATAACTCTAAGGTAAGCTCAAGATAGTTGGGCTCAACAATCTAGAAGAATTGGTCCCACAGGTCCGTCGTCAACAAGGCTCATACCGCGTCTGCTAGTTGGACCCATTCTAATGCGGCCCAATAGATGAACCTTTCTACTCCAAATGGTCTCGCCCTTTAAAATTTGAAACAGATCCTCTTGGGAACTTTGCGAAAATTGGAGGAAAGGGTGTCTAATTTCAGCTGTGGCTCTAGAAGTGGAACTACTGGGCCCCTTTCGTTTTTTGGAAGCGGGGATGATAGCTTTCTTTCCTCGTGAGGACAACATGATTCTTGAAAAATAAATGAACAAATGAGAATAAAAGGAATAAGACGTGATGACTCATAAGTTCTTAAACTAATTGACAAATTAAACTAACCAAAATTACTAAAGACTTTCATGCACGAGTTGAATTCAAAGATAAATTTATTCCTAAGCATAGCATTAAATAATGGAAACATGGGTATCAATTTAGACTAAGAATGAAATTGCTCAAGTTAGTTAGAAGTGGTAGCCAAATAATGGTTCTAAATGGCATATTGTGTTTCCTAGATTAATCATGCAAAATGTATGAGCATTATAACAATAATAGTGCAAACAAATAAAAGAATGAAATCATGAACAGATAGATATTTAAACGCATTAAAAATTAAGAGAAAATGGAGAAAGGGGAACCAAATGAGTGAGATTAAGAACGAAACATGGACGTGGTGATACTTGCACGGGCATGGTGGCTGGCCTAGGTCAGCGGCGGCGCTAAGGAAGGCTGGTATGGGCTGTAGGTGAAGGGGTTTTAGGGTTTTGTGTGAAGAAGATGATGAATAGTAAGGGGTTTTTATAGAAATTAGGGCACACGGACGTGTCATACACCCATGTGAATCATTTTTAGCCTATATGGTTCGAATTTCAAGGGTGTTGGCGTGCCTGAGTCTTGGCAAACGCCCGTGTTCCTTGGGCATGTTGGGGCATACGGCCATGTCGCAAGGCCATGTCATTCGATGTTTGCTTCTTACACGCCCGTGTAGGGGCTCACATACACGTGTTAAATTGACAGGATCAACCACGGCCTTAGGGCATGGGTGTGTCGCATGCCCATGTTGATTTATCAGGATTGGCCACGGCCACCTTGCACGGTCGTGGCGAATTGTCGCAGCCCGTGTTGGGAAAATTTTTGTCCTATGTGCGTACACCGTATTGCACGGCCGTGGCTTTGCCCATGGTGTCCGCATGGCCTTAGGCACGCCCGTGGGCATGGCCGTGTGGCTTGAAAATCCTGCATTCAGGGGGTTAGTTGATGAATTAGAGAGCTTAAATAAAAGAACTTTACTATGTCAGTGCTCAAGTTGCCTCCCGAGAAGCGCTTGTTTATAGTCTAAGCTCAAATTCTTTGAAGCTTGTATGGTCATGGTGGTTTGAGGAGTTCAAACTCCTCTCTCTTGCTATTAGTTTCACTATCAAAATAAGGTTTGAGCCGAGTATAGTTTACCTTGAAAGTGCCAAAAGTCTTATGTGTTATCTCGACTGTACCATAGGGGAAAATTTTCAGTATTGTGAAAGAAGGAGTGTCACCTGTATGAGCTTTTGAATTCGAAATTTGAGGATATTCCTCCTCTAAGTATACCGTATCCCCTACCTTAAATTGATTCGTTTTTACCTTAGGGTCATCATGGTGATGCTCTAGTGTGATGTGGCATGCTTTGAGTTTCTCTTGTCGATAGTTCAGTCACTTGTCTAATTCTTCAAGCTGTAACATTCGCTTTTCATGAGTGATCCCTTTGGATGGATTCGTCTGTTGTTTGATCTGACCTATGTGAAGAGTGTCTTACAAAAAAGGTTGGGCGGTAAAATCGCTTTTATTGTTAGGACTTGTAATAATATCTTTATCGTCAACAGTCTTATTAGAATTACGAGCCTGCAACGTAATTTTGTCATCACCTACACAAAGTGTGAGCTCGCCTGTGCCTACATCAATTATGGTTCTAGCCTTGCTAAAAAAGGTCGCCCTAGGATTAGGGGTACATTGCTATCCTCATCTATGTCTAGAACAACAAAGTCAACTGGGAATATAAATTTATCAATTTTGACAACCACATCTTCAATTATACCCTTAGGAAATCTAATGGTTTTGTCAGCCAATTGGATGCTCATCTTAGTTTGAAGACCTAGTTGTTTAAACAATTTATATGGCATTACATTAATACTGACTCCTAAATCAGCTAAAGCATTTTTAACGTCTAAACTACCAAGTACACAAGGAATTGTAAAACTCCCTAGATCTTTTAGTTTGTTGAGCAGCTTATTTTGCAAAATTGCTAGCACACTGCATTCAATTCCACGTGAGATGTTTCATCTAGCTTCCATTTGTTAGTCAGGAGCTATCTTAAAAATTTAACAGCGTTTGGCATCTACGACAGAGCTTCAATAAATGGTAAGTTAATATGTAATTTCTTTAAGAGTTTAAGGAATTTATCAAATTGCTCGTCTGTGCGATCTTTCTTTAGCGCGCTGGGATATGGGACATGAGGCTTATATTCTTTGACAACTGGTTCCTTGTGACTTACCTCATCCTTTCTGCTACTTACCACAGTCTCCTTACTTGGCTCTACTTTGGTTTTAGCTAGCCCTACTTCATCAATTGTATCCATGGCCTGGAGTTGTTCCTTAGGATTGGTCTCGGTGTTGCTCGGTAAACCACCTTATGGTCTTTCAGAAATTAGCTTAGCGAGCTGGCCTATTTGAGTCTCAAGTCCTTGGATGGATGCTTGCTGGTTCTTGAGTGTTGTCTCGGTGTTCTAGAAACGGGTTTCTGACACGGAGATGAATTTCATGAGCATCTCCTCAAGGTTCGGCTTTTTCTCTTGTTGGTACGGTGGTTGCCGAAATCCCGGAGGAGGTGGTGGTCTCTGGTTTCCTTGGTTACCTTGTCCTCCCCATGAGAAATTGGGGTGGTTCCTCCAACCTGTGTTGTAAGTGTTACTATAAAGGTTATTTTAGGATCGAGAATTATTACCCATATAGTTGGCTTGCTTGTTTTCTATGCCATATCCATAGGTGAAGTACTCAGAATTGCTCTTGTTTCTTTGGATTGAGTCACATTGCATCACTGGGTGTACCTACGTAGAACCAACTAAACCATAAATCTTTTTATTTAAAAGTTCTACCTGATTAGAAAGCAAGGTGACCGCATCAACATTAAAAACCCCTGTAGCTTTTTGTGGCTTTATTCTCATGACTTGTCAGTGATAGTTATTCAGTGACAGCTCCTCTATAAACTCGTAAGTTGTTTCTGGTGTTTTGTTATTGATTGTTCCATCGGCGGCTGCATCAATTGTTTGTCTCGTAGAAGGGTTCAAACCATTGTGAAAGGTTTGAACTTGTAACCATAAGGGTAACCCATGGTGAGGGCACCTTCTCAATAAATCCTTGTATCTTTCTCAAGCATTGTAAAGTGTTTCTAAATCCATCTGCACAAAAGAAGAGATATCATTCCTTAATTTAGCCGTTTTAGCAGGCGGAAAATATCTAAGTAAAAATTTTTCGGTCATTTGTTCCCATGTAGTGATAGATCCTCGTGGTAACGAATTTAACCACTGTTTAGCTTTATTCCTCAAGGAAAATGTGAATAGCCGAAGACGAATGGCATCAACAAAAATGCCATTTATTTTAAACTTGTCGTAGAATTCCAAAAAGTTGGCTAAATGAGCGTTAGGATCTTCATCCTGCAAACCATCAAACTGAACAAATTGTTGTATCATTTGTATAGTGTTAGGTTTCAGTTCAAAATTATTTGCAGCAATAGTAGGCCTAACAATACTAGATTTAGTACCAGCCAAATTAGGTTTAGCATAATCATACATAGTACGAGGAACATGATTTTGCTTGACAGGATTTGCGGCTACTACAAGAGGTAGCTGATTATCTTGATTTGCCTCTATCTCTTTAGTAGGTTCAGGTTCTTCTTCTTGTCCTTGTTTTGGATATCGCAAGCTTCTTCTTATCTCTCTGCGAGTTCTACAAACTGTGGCTTCTAAATCATCGTCAAACAATAATGGTCCTCCTGGGTTTCTTCTAGTCATAAACTAGAGACACCTAGAAGAGAAAAAAATAAAAAGAAAATTTTAGTAAATAAAAACCTAAAATAAAAATAGAAAATAAATTACAATAAAAGTAAAGATGGCTAAAGTAATAAGAATTGAGTGTTCCTAATATCTTAGTTCCCAGGCAACGGTGCCAAAAACTTGATCTCGTGATTGTGATGAAGTAATAAATTGATCGTACCTAAAAGACTAACTATTATCACGATAAAAGGCAAGCGCACCTATCGAGTAGTAGTATAGCTAGTGGCAAGACCGGAATATCGAATCCAAGGAACTAAAAGTACTAGTAATGACTTTCTTCCTATTATCTAGCTTAAGAATAAAAGGGGGTTTGGTTGTAAACTATCTAAATTAAACTAAAGAAACGACAAAGAGTAAATTGGGAAAATTATTTTTGGGAAAACTGATTGATAAGGACAATATCTAAGGAAGAATCCACCTAGACTTCACATGTTATCTAACTCTGAACTAGACGATTTCTTTATTCGACTTGATCTGTAGAGATCCCTAAGTTATGTTAATATCTTCATCGAGAATAAGAACAACTAATCCTAGGTTGATTAATTGAAATCTCTTTCTAATTAAAACCCCTAGTCTTGCATTAACTCGATCTATGGATCCCCCTATTAGATTTGACTCTAATCCGGCAGATTTTCGTCGTCCTATGTCTAGGACTGCGATCAACTTTGCTTAATTGTGTTAGATCTACTCTTAAACAGGGACTTTTGCTCCTCTGCCTAAGACATTCGACTTAAATTAATATCCCGGAAATATCAATTCAAGAATTAAAAAACACAATTAAGAACAAGTCAAATACCTATCATATAGTTCAGATAACAATAACAAGATTCATCTTAGGTTTCATCCCCCTTAGATATTTGGGGTTTTATTTCATGTTTATAAAAAGAAACATCTCAGAATAAAGAAAATAACAAAACATAAGAAAACCCAAAACTCCTGAAAGGATTGAAGGGAGATCCTTTATCTTGATGTAGACCTTGGCTTCTGAGATGGATCAATCGGCTTTCCTTCGAGTAATTCCCTACCTTTAGCTCTCCGTCTTGGCGGGAAGACTGTACCCTTGAAGGCAATAATGCGCCCCATTATAGTTGCCTCCTAGGGTCTTTATATAGAGTTTGGAAAGTCTTTCTTAGCCCCTAAATAGCTTTTTCCTCGTGAAATTGAACTTCCTCACAATAGGGACACGCCCGTGTGCCACGCCCATGTGAGTTGATGCTAGGCCGTGTTCAAGCTTGTTAAAGTGGCACGGCTGTGTGGGTTGCCCGTGTGGATCGAGTCTAGGCCGTGCTCGAGCCTGTTTATGTGGCACGGCCGTGTGGTGAACTCCAGGCCGTGTTAATTCCTTGCTTTGGCCCATTTTCTCCGTTTTCGGCCCATTTCTTGTTCTTTTCACTCCCCTAAGCTCACCTGAGTATAAAACATGAAATTAAAGGTTTAGAAGCATCAAATTTTTAAGAGGGTTTGGGCAAAAATATTAGGCTTAAAAAATGGGTTTGGGCTAAAAAATTAGGCCTTTCTAAAATCTGTGTCGACCTCATGCTTGAACAATCAGGGCTCGATCTCGACCTGACCCAATCTATTTTTTTTTAAAGTTTGTAATGTTTTATATTATTTTTTTATATATTATGTAATTAACAAGACATAAAAATTAAATCTATGGTAATATAAATTACTACTATAATGTAAACACTAAAAAATTGTTAAGATGATTTTATACAAAATTTTAATAAATAAAAAATTATTAAATATTAAATTAAGATAATATAAATATATATTTTGATTTTTTTTAAATAATATAGGCAGTATAAGATGGACTTGAGTTAGTCATTTACTAATATTGGCCAACTTAAACAAAATTTTAATCTTATATTTCGAGTAAGGCTAGAATTGAATAAACATAAATTGTATTAATATTATACTTAAACCCAATCTAATTCACGAATACCTCAAATTAAGATCATTCAAAGTGCCCCTAAGTCTAGCCTCATAGACACTGCAGAAACCAATGTTTTTTGCGAAACCCATAACTATCTACAAGTTGAATCTCTGATTACTCCTCCAGCTTCCATCCCTGCTTTGAAACCACCATATGACAAGTGGTGTACCAAAATTTCTCCTTATGAAAAAACAACTTTGATTTTTTTTAATCGAAGGAAGAGAAGAAAAAAAAGTTACAGTCATCAATCTAGAATATGTTAAGCCATTAGAATCATCTTTAAGACCCTTAAAATAGAATCAGGTGGAGCGGCACGAAGATTTGTTCCAAACTTAGCCAAGCTTTGGGCCACCTGGTTTCCCAGTTGCAAATAGCTCGAATAATAGCAACCGGAGTCTGTTCATTGTCCAGATTTTTCATCGCGAGACATCACTGGAAAATTCAACAAGGTTTGAACAGCCTGTATCCAAGTGGTGTAACCAAATTAAAGTCCCAACTGTTAAGCTAAATAAGGGCAACCACGCAGATTCATGACCATCAAGTTTTCAGCAACCTAAAACAAACAAATATTGCATATAAAAAAGTACCCAGCTTATAAATTGCCAAAAACTAGCTAATTACAAGCAGAAGAAACCGGCATAAATGAATTAAGGAAGAAAGCAGACAATGTGTGTATATATATTTACATATATAATGATATATCATTACCTTTTTTGAGTAAGAGCTACACAACTGTTGGATTTTGCTTTCTAATAGATCAAGGACAGGAAGCTTTTGAGGACAAAAGTGAGAAGGAAGAGTTATTAATGCCCATCCTTGCATTTCAAGCCACTTGAGGAACAAATTTAAACTTTCCTTCCTATTTCAGATGATTCACATGAACCAGTCTTATATTAACCAAGTTCCAGTAATACTTAATGACAGAGAAAATTGATAGAAAAAAGGTGATAAACTTAGAAGGAGCAAAAGGAGCTCCCTTCACCTCAATACCGAAAAAGAAGGCAAATAACGTCTCCCAGGTCATGCAAACCCTAGCCCGCGCAGTAATTGACGCAGGGTGGCGCGGCTAGGGATATCCATGAGCTAGCAGCCGTAGGAATTGTGCCATCACCCCCTTTCAGTGTTGAAGTGTTGAGAGCTCCTTTGGACGCTACATCAACCCAATTTGATTATCCATACACATTAGGTTCCTCAACCCCAGCCCTTTTATAGGTACTTTAATCCAGCTCTAGTGTTTATGTATCTGATATAGTATAATCAGGACTAATAAATTCTAAAAATCTTGAGGATCTCCAGTTGAGATTTTCTTTATTAGAGTTGCTGAAACGTTGCAACTTATTCCAAGCATTACACTTTTTCCTCTTTTTTTTTTTGGAAAGAAACTGAAATTACAAATTTTGCATTCCGCTTATGGAACATCATCAATATTTTAGATTTATTTTGGGATAAAATCATATTTATTCCATAAACTTTGTATTTTTTCCAACTTCCTCTCAAAATATTTTTTTCCACATTAGTTTTAAAATTTGATTATTTTTCTCAATTTAGTCCTTAAATTTGGATTACATGCAAATTTATATATATATATATATATATATATCATCTAAAAAGGTGCAAAAAATTATTAAAAAACGATTAAAGGAATTTAAAAAAGTATATTTTGGCAAGATAAATATGATTTTGATTGTATTGTTAATAAGATAAATATTTTTATAGGTTAAGTGACTGTTAATAAAAAAATGTTTCTTAATTGTGTTGTTAATAAGATAAATATGATTTATTTTTAATAATGTTTAGTTAAAAAAACCCTAAAGGAGCCAAGAGTGCTCTCCACAGTATCCTAGCGAAAGCAGTGTCTTCTGTGGCTTGGGATGACGGAAAGTGGTGGTGACCAGGGTTTTGAGGGGGAAGAGATTTCCCTTTTGGCGGAAGAACTCATCCAACTTTCGGTTAGAAGTTCATTGGTGGAACCAACTGGTAAGCCTTCTTTAATCTGTACTATTTGGACAGAAAAAACATATAATCCAGATAGCTTTCAGGCACAGATGAAGAGTATAAGGAAAACAAAGAGAAAGTTCGATATTCAATTGGCAGGTCAGAATTTATTCCTAATTGTTTTTGAACTTGATGAGGATTTGGAAACTGTTTTGGAAGGTCAGCCATGGTTATTCCAGAAGAATTTAATTATCTTTGATCGTTTGACTGAACCGATGGAAAGGAGTCAGATCCGACTTACTTTAGTCCCGTTTTGGATTAAGATAGGCCTTTGTTTACCAGAGTTTGATAAGAAGGATCTTTTACATGCGATTGGGGTAACTTTTGGCGGTATAATTATATCAGAGATTATTGGTGAGTTTGGCCGCCTTAGAGTTAAATTAGATGTGCAGAAACCCCTTCGTAGGGGGATTTTTGTTTCAACAGATCCTCATAGCAGATTTGGATTGCATTCAAGTATGAGAAATTACCGACTTTTTTTTGGCTATGGAAAAATGGGTCATGGCCTTCAAGATTGTAAAGTAATACAACCTACAGAAAAAGAAAAAGTTAGAGAGGACCCACCGTTTTCTTTAGCATTGAAAGCAGAATTAAATGTGTTTGGTAGGGAGAGTGTAAAGCTAAATGCCCTATCGAAAAATCACAATCACAATGGTTGTATTTAGGGAGTGAAAAGACGACTAATGAGGGACAGTCAAAAAAAGAAGAAATTGTAGCTTCAACCCCAGATTTACAAGATGAAGGTCGAATGGCAGTAGTAGAGGAGGTGGTAAAGGAACAACAGAAAGAGCAGTTAGTTGAAAAAGATGTTACTGGGAGAAATAGTTTAAAAAAAGATTTTTTGAAACCAATAAGAAAATCTAGCTGGAAACGAATTGATCCAATGAAGGTATCAAGCTGCTATGATGAGGATAGTAAATTGGGGAAGAGGAAATTGACAGAGGTTGAATTTTTTGAGGATGGTGCAGACGACTTTGGGGTTGAATCAGTTAAAAGAACAAGGAATGGTCAACAGGATCTGGAATTTGAGGGACAAAATTTGCTGGTAGATAATTTGAAACAGAATATATCGACGGCTGCCAAAAAGCAAGCCGACCGGACACCATGAAAATCATATGTTGGAATGTCTATGGATTGGGGAGTTCACGGGCAATGAGTAGACTTCAATCTTTACTGAAGCAACATAATCCCCAATTGGTCTTCTTTATGGAGACTAAAGTCGATGGTAAGCGAATGGAAAAAATTAGAAGGAGATGTGGCTTTCCAAATGGGATTGAGGCACGTGCAGAAGGATCCCGTGGGGGAATTTGTTTGGCATGGAAAGAGGATTGTGAAATTTTTTTGAAGCGGTTTTCTTTGAGCTATGTGGATGTGTTGGTTAAAGATGGAGCTGTCGATGTTGTATGGAGATTTACAGGTTTCTATGGCTCACCGTATATGCAAGATAAAACTACTTTGTGGAATCTATTGAGGTCTTTGAGTAAAGAGCAGAATTTTCCTTGGTTAGTGTATGGGGACTTTAATGAGATAATGTACTCTTTTGAGAAAATTGGTGGTCAACCTAGGGAGGAAAAAAGAATGGAAGCTTTTCGTGATGCTTTTGTACCAGGCAGATTGATTTTCAATAATGTGCTGATTGCTTATGAGATTTTACAACATTGCGCTAGAAACGTAGGGGAAAAAAGGGACTCATGGCAGTGAAGTTAGATATGAACAAAGCCTATAATAGAGTGGAGTGGGTCTTTTTGAAGGAAGTAATGATTAAAATGGGGTTTGCTGAGGAATGGGTGACATTAATTATGAGATGTATTTCTACAGTTTCTTATGCAGTGACTATTATTGGGAGTAGAGGAAGGGTTTTCAAACCTATGAGATGACTATGCCAAGGTGATCCTCTTAGTCCGTTTTTATTTTTGATGTGCAATGAGGGACTTTCATCTTTGATTAGATTGGCAATCAAAAGTGCTCGTTAAGAGGAGTAAAGGCTAGTAGAAGGGGATCGGCGATTTCACATCTTCTATTTGCAGACGATTGTATTTTGTTTGGCGAAGCTACAATAGGAGGAGCAAGGATGTTAAAGGACATTTTGAAGATATACGAAAGCTGTTCTGGCCAATGTGTGAATTTTAACAAATCAGTGATCTTTTATAGTTCCAATACAATGGAAGGGGTTAAATATGTCATTTCCAAGGAAATGGGAGTGAGGAGTTCGACCAATATGGAGAAATACTTAGGTCTCCCTAGTGTGATGGGAAAAAGGAAGAAGGAGGTGTTTTAGAATATCAAGGACAAGATTGTGCAGAGAATAGGAAATTGGAGCACATGGTTTCTATCACAAGGGGGCAAAGAAGTTCTTATCAAGTCTGTGTTGCAAGCAATTCCCACTTACGCTATGACATGTTTTCTTCTTCCCAGATCACTTTGTGGGGATATTTAGAAAATTTTTGCCAGATTCTGGTGGCAAAAAGGACAGGGAAAGAAAGGGATACATTGGTGTGAATGGAAAGTTCTATGTCATCCTAAAGAAGAAGGAGGTTTGGGATTTAGGAATATGGCCCAATTTAACATTTCTTTGTTAGCAAAGCAAGGGTGGCGGATGCTTAATGATTAAGATTATTTAGTTTCGCAAGTGTTTAAAGCAAAATATTTTTTGAATGTGCATTTTTTAAATTCCAGATTGGGTAACTCTAGCTCGTATGTGTGAAAAAGTATATGGCCAGCTAGAGGAGTTTTGGATAAAAGGCTGTGTTGGAGAGTGGGTACAGGTTTTCATATTTCCATTAATGATGATGCGTGGATCCCAGAGGCGATTGATTTCAAATTAGTTATGGCGATTAATACTATGCGTGCTTGCAAAGTAAACGAATTGATTGACAGTAATTCTAGACTATGGAAAAGGGAGTTCAAAAAAAATATGTAGCATCCCAAAATAGGGCCTAATCGGAATAGTGGTTTCGTGACCACAAATTCAAGATAGAAATAATTATTTTATAATTATTTTGAAGTTTATGATATGATTGCATGATTATGTGAAAATTTCGTGAAGAAATTCTATGCAAAAAGTGCTTAATTTGAAATTAGGGACTAAATTGAATAAGTTGCAAAACTTGCATTCTAGAAGCTTTTAGTATGAAATTGCCTTGGAATATTAATTAGAGGGTCTTAAATAGAATTTGACCAATTTCTAAAATTTTGGACAAAAATGGGCTTGTACATGAAAAATTTTCACAGAAAGGCATGAAGGGTATTTTAGTCATTTGGTAATTAAAAGATTAAAAAAGGGAAAAAGATGGCAAAATATGTCCATCTTCTTCATTAGCACGAAATTTCAAGGGTTCTCCATAGCTAGGGTTTGTTTCAAGCTTCTAAGCTCCATAATCAAGAAGAACGAAATTTGGGGATAGACTGAGGAAAGAAAAAGGTAGAAGATTAGGTTGTCAAGTCGATCGCATTTTGCACCGAGGTAAGTTTACAGTAAATAAATGCAATATTTCAATATTTCATATTAATTTTGTTAATTTCCAGCATATATACATTTATTTTATGAGAATATTCCAAGTTGAATTAAAGATGAGATAATAGAGAAAAGGTATCAGAAAGCCCGTTTGAACCTTGGGAATGTATGGGATACGGAATGTCATGACATTTCGGGTTGAGACAGTTGAGGAACATCCCATGTAAGTCCATATCAGACATATGGCATTGGCAGGTTGAGACAATTGAGGAACATCCCATGTAAGTCCATATATATGGCTTTGGCAGGAAAGGGAACATCCCATGTAAGTCCATATCAGATATATGGCTTTGGCAGGACAGGGAACATCCCATGTAAGACCACGTCTAGAGCATGGCATTGGCAGACTATTATCAGGTAGGAAAAACCCAAGTATCCTTAGTATTCCAAACTATTCAATGGGCTAATATATAGGTTATGTTACGAGAAGGTTCAGGTAAAAGAATGATAAACAGGAAAGTTAAAGAGTAAGTGGAGAAATATAATAAAGATTTAGTTGTTGATGGTGAATGTTGCTATTTATTTACTTGTAAACTTACTAAGCATTGGAGCTTACTCCTTTCCTTTTCTCTATAGAGTAGTCTAGCCAACCCGGGAATCAAAAGAACGTCGGAGCTCGTTTCACACTATCAAAGGCTATCTCGGTATTTTGTCGTTTGAAATATTTTGGGTTATGGCATGTATAGGTACTTAGTCATTATGGTGTGTATGCCCTTATGGTATGACTAAAGAATGGTATGTGAATGCTTGATGATGGTTAGCTATTGAAATGGCTAAGTAAGAACATGTATGGATGTTATGTATGCTTAAATGTTAGTTTATGTAAAGAAATGATGGAGGAGGAAAAAGTTGGCCATGAAACAGATCTGTAACAGCAGCAATGACGTGAATGTGAAAAATCACTAAAAATTGTAATAATGGAATTAGATGGTGAATGAGATATATAATTAAATCTTATTGAGTCTATTTTCATAGGAAAGAAACAGGACAAGCAAAGGAAGTCTGTATTGTGAGATATTTAAATTCTTGTGAGACTGGTTCAGAGGGATTTCGTGATCCCCTATTCCGGATTTAAAAATTTACTAAAAATTCTATAAAAAGAATTATGATTCATAATTTATATGTATAAACTCCGTAGTGAGTCTATTTTCATTAGAGACAAGCTAAATCATGATATGAAAACAGTACTAAGAGATAATTAATTTTAAGTAAGGAGAGGTCAGAACAGTAGGATTGTGAAACAGGGAAAACTTTAACTAATAAACTGTACTAATTGGATAAACTAAAAATTCTATAAAAAAATAAGTAAGAAGGTATATGAGTCTAGTTTTAGGTAAAATTTACGGAATTGAATTTTGAGTTCCGTAACTCGAGTTATGATTTATTTAGTGACTGTGATGCAGTTGGACAGTTTTATAAGGAACAGAGAAATAATTTATTTTGGTTCGTTTAAGTAGTCGAAAAAAATTTTATTGATCTCGGTTTCACCCCGAACCATTTTAATACCTTGATTTAGGGTCTCGATGACCCTTCTTAGGGACTTATTGAATGAATGAAAATAAATTAAATTTTTTTAAAGCAAATTTTTATGCCCGATTGAGTAAGTTAAGTCCGGTAACGCCTCGTGCTCGACTCCGGCGACGGTCTTGGGTAAAGGGTGTTACATTTATTGATATCAGAGCAAAGGTTTAGTCGGTTCTCGGAATAGATAGCATGAGCAAGAGTCTAGCTATACATGCCATACTTATATTTTGATAGTGTGACAACTGCTGACGATTTTAAGATGCTTTTCTTTTATAGTTATGGATCTCGAACGAGTTGGTGCAGATGATGTAGAAAGTAATGCACCCGCTCCCACAGAAGGGATGGTGCCACCAAATAGTAGTGAAAGGCCTGTTACAGTTAGTCACGGAGGAGGGGCTCAAGAAGCCTTATTCCAAGCTTTGAATGAATGGTTTGCCGAGTTCATTCGTACGAATCCGGTTGTTAGACCTCCACTGTAACACCCCATAACTCGAGTCCGTCGCCGGACGAGTTATAAGGCATTACCTAAAAGCTTTAGCCTTCCTACTTTCACTTGCTCATCAATTAAAACTTAGTAATTTTGTTCTACATGATATCATTTAGTCAATAGCTTATCAGCGCACAAAAACAATAAAATGAAATGTTTCATAGGATAAACAAATTGAACTTCAATCATTGATTATAGATTAAAAACCAAGCTTAATTCAACAATTAAGCCATTTAGCATGGCTCATACATGTACAAAACAAAATGAATCATCAAGTCTAGCCTATACATACCACTTAACCACATCTCAAAATTTCTTATTTACCGAAATGAAAACTAGATAGTGTGAAGACGTCTCCCAGACTTCCAATCCAAGCAAATCTCTGAAGCTCTAAAGACATAGACAAACAAAAACACACAAAGTAAGTTTTGAAAACTTAGTAAGCCTTAAGCATAAAAATCATTTTAATGATAATTGATTTGCATAACAAAAACACGAATGAATTTTTAACCTCCTCAATCACACGTACCTTCCTCACACTCAATAATTTATATAATTAAATAAATAGCTTCACTTACTTTACTTGTTAGGATCTGTACTTATTCATCTTCCACTTCTGAACTTGGTATACAACTCATATGTACCAGGATCATATGTTTACTAACACAGTTACCATTTCACATTTTTATATAACCTGTTTGATTATAGTCACTTGCCACTCAAATACTCAAGCTCACAATACCTGATTTAACTTCATATACAATCATTACTCATTTGGTCAAATACACAAAATTATATATATAATCTCACATACGTATATTTCCTATATTGCCGAATATGCGAAGCTTCAATATACATATAAGGAGGAAATCATTTTTTTGATATTCAAATCATTCTATCATAAAACCAAATACTCATAATCATCTCACATGTATCTTCCTTTCTATTATACAAGACTTATTTCACATATTCAAAGTGTTTACCTACATTATCTTTCGTTGGCAACAGATTAGTCCCTACTTGACCATTTAAGCGAATCTTTTGATCACTTATAACTTCTTTAGTTTACTTACCTATAGGTTTAAAATATATAAGATTCACCGTATACTATTATATCACAAACAGAATTATACAATAAATTCATTATCTTCCTTTATGACATTCACAGTTTTTATCCAATAGAGCATTTCTTTAAACCAGCCATGTGACGTTTCTTTATAAAATCACATATTACTTAACATACCATTTGATATAGGTTTACTATTAGTCCAAAAATAGTAATTCGTTCTAGCATTCAAATAAACAAAGAATATAACTGAATATATCATTTTTATATAAGCATGCATATAGCCAAATATGTTAATTCCATATAAGCATACACATACTTGCCGAAATAGTTAAATAAAAAGAACACTTTGGATAAGTTATTACTTTAATTTCCACTTTAATAAGAAAATGCACAGAGATAGACTTAAAATAAATTGCCGATATAAACTCTTTAGGTAATAACCAGATAAAACTCACCGGTACAAGCCCTGCTTGGCTTATAGCCCGATATATCACAAATACACAGCTTGTACTACAGATTATTTCAGATCACCATCGAAATCTTTAAATTATCAATTCCAATTCAAAAATCACGTAGAGTCATCATATTCGGTTATATCAAACCACACCTAGATACACATTTGGTTATAACCGATCACACATATATGAACATTTAAGTTTATCCAATCACGCATCTATACACGCTTAGTTGTATTAGCACATATATATATAAATATGAATCATATCTCAACTATATTAATCCATGTATTTATCACATTCGGTTATAAGACATTCACCTAAATATCACCTTCCACTATCCCGATAACATTTGGCACTTTTAATTACTGTAACAAGAACACCTCAATTAAATCCATGGACATTAGGCACAATGTATTCCTCTTACTAAAATCATATGTTCATCTCATTAATTCATTCGGTGATTTATTTAACAAGGACCAAATTTTTATCTAGAACATAAATATACAAATTTTGTTCACAATTATTTTATTTATAACTCACAAATACCGAATACCATATGTCTATCCATCATCATAAAATTCAGTACTATGAGCATAATATAATTCATTCCAACCTTCTATTATTACCAACTTTTAATTTCCAAACCTCCTCTACGATTTCTTGTATCCATTAACAAGGAAATGTATATATATACACATATATACAACATATCTTTTTATCCCACTTAAATCATGTTTACTAATATACTTCTTTACCACGATCAACTACTTACAATCGAAATCAATGAAAATCACCTCATATGATTCATGATTTGCCACGTTCAAAATCAAACTACTATATATATAAATATATAATTCTCCTCTCAATAAATTCAAGTACCAATTCATTCGAATATAACATACCTTTGACACATAGTGTCATTATTCCCATTCCCATTCAAACTATTTAGCTACTTTCAGTTCAATTTATCGAATCAAACCATCATACGACACGTTGTATATATATATAAATATAAAAATTAATAGTCACTTTACTATATAAAAAAAAATCTTTAAACGTACCATCCTGAGTTTAGTCGCTTAAGAACTTACCTCAAAAGCTGTCGAACGATTTCAAACTGCTATTCAATTACTTCCGCTTTCCCCCTATCCGAGTTTGGCTCTTGAACTTAGTACACAAAAATTTAAACTACTTAAAATCTATATTCAGCAATGTCATTATACTCATAACAAAATTAGATTTCCTATTTTGTATCATCCATAGCAAATCTCATTTTTAATCACCTTAATTCACTTTAACTAAATCACTCCATGACATATACTCATTCGGCTACATATAAGTACAATTAATACTCATGCCCGAATAACTTCTTTAAACATTCAAGCATCCTTCTTTTAAAAATTAACCAAGCTTCACATTAAACCTCATCAATCAAACATCATATAATATGTTCAAAGACATAACATTTATTTTAATTCATCCAAATAAAGAGTAATTCCCTTCTAAGCGCACACATAAAGCAAATATATATATATATATATCCATTTTATAACCTTCTCATACTCAAATCATAATTTAAAGTCACATTCGGAAATTAAAAAAAAAACACAATAACACTTTAGCTGATTATTTCTTATCGACCAATTCACACCTTCAACCATCTAAATTTTCACATAAACATTCAATTCTCCAACTAAGATAACAATCGACCAACATAAAAGCATAGACTATTACTTAAACCTTACTTTCTACTTTATTTTTAATAATTCTTGTGAAGAATTACATTAGCCGAATATAATACTTCATTCAAGCCACCAAAACCAAGTTTCATTAGTTCAAAGATCATTTCCTTCCACCTAAGCCACACATTCATATCATGCTAGTTTATAAATCACCATGACCGATTGTATATATATACTATATAAACAACCAATATTCACTTTTTAATTCAAGTCCACAATCGGCACTCACAAAGACACATTTTAACAATTAAATTATAATTTCCCAAAATTAGCACAATTTCTCATATTATACCATGGTAGCCGAATGAAATTTTGCTCATAATAGCCACTCATAGCAATTTAAAAATAGTTCATACTCATCTACATTCATTTCTCATCACATAACATCAAAACATCACAAATTTAACATATGGAATCATGGCTGAATACTTCATGCACCACAAACTCAAGAATTGATACATGGGTCATGTTAAGAGTTTCAAAACCAAGTTAATTTTACAAATTTCAAAGAGAAAACACAAGAAATCATACCTTGATTTAGTATGCAAGTAGCCGAATAATACCAAGCTTCCAACTTGGTTTTTCTTTCTCAAATTTCGGCAAAATCTTAAGGAAGAAGATGATACTATTACATGCAAGTTTTTATTTTATGATATAAAACTCTTTTATCATTACTTCTCGCCAATGTCTTACAAGCCAATTAAATTATGCAATAAAAATCATTTCACAAGGAATGGCCGGCCACTTACTCCAAGATTGACTAATTGACATGCAAGTACCCCATATTTAAAAACCACATACAATTGGGTCTTTTTGCAACTATCCATTAAAATTTCGAAGTTTATCAAATAAACCCTTCTTAATTAATTAAGCCACAACAATCAAATTCTCATAGTTTTTTATTTACACATGCTAATTCACATATAATGAACACAAAATATGGCATTTAATTATTTTTTATTTTTTTATTTTTTATTTTTTTATTTTTTATTTTTTTATTTTTGACTCGGCTTTGTGGTTCCGAAACCACTTTTTCGATTAGGGCCAAAATAGGGCTGTCACAACTCTTCCCCCCTTTAGGGATTTTCGTCTCCGAAAATCTTACTGACGAATAAGATAAGGTAACATTCTCTCATAGAGTTCTCTAGATCCCACATTGTTTCCTCAACTCTGAGCTCATACCACAGTACTTTAACTAACAAATATTTTCTTAATTTGATCATGATAAATCACAGAGATCTGCATAATTGACATTTACTCACTTACTTTTCATTTCGGTAATAATACGCATAGGTATAACACAATTTAACTCACCAGTCTGAATCTGCTAGGTATAGGCAAAGCCTACTTGACCAAAGTCCAAGTAAACTTGACAGCCATCAACTTATTAGGCTATTAGCCTAGTATACAACTCACCAGTCCTAAACCTGCTAGGCATAAGGCCTGAATAACTCAAATATATATACATCGTTCATGATAACACTCATTTAACATCTTATCAACTTTTCTTACATATAACTTAGACAATTTTTCACACACCCATTCATCAATAAAACACTATCAATAAAAATTTAATGTTATCCTTTACCTTTAGCTATTACAAGTGACCACTGATATAGTAGATCAAGGTTTTAAATTCTCAATTCAGTAACATATATAAACCAATACAAGATTACGTTGACATCTCGCATCAATATTCAACTTACTTTTTTCCAAAAAGGAAATCATCATCCACATACCCGATCATTAGGGTTTGTTTAACACAATCAATCTTAGTTATTATTGTCCGTATGAATTAGTCTAGGCCTAAAGCCTAATATAATACACCAGCACGAAGCCTGCTAGGCATAGAGCCTGATACATCTCACCGGCACAAAGCCTGCTAGACTTTCACAGTCCGAAGCACATTCATCGGTGTTTTAATTGCCTACTAGGTAGATATCCTGAATCACATCACTGGTTTCTCTCAATAGCCATATTTCTTGAGTCTTTTTTTTTGCACACTTAGTGCCTCAACAACCGATCTCGTACACATAGTACTCGGTTAAAGAATCCACACACACAGTGCCTCAATAACCGATCTCTCACACATAGTGCCCGGTTAAAGAACTCGCGCACACAGTGCCTCAATAACTGATCTCACACACATAGTGCTCGGTTAAAGAACTCGCACACGCAGTGCCTCAATAACCAATCTTGCACATATAGTGCTCGGTTAAAGAACTCGCACACACAGTGCCTCAATAACTGATCTCGCATACATAGTGCTCGTTTAAAGAACTCACACACACAGTGCCTCAATAACCGATCTTGCACACATAGTGCCCATGTTCATTCGCACACATAGTGCCCATTTTCACTTGTTATTACACATCAAATTGACTTAACCAAGTCTATAAAACATCACATATGTACACTTTTGAACATATCGTTTCATTTAACTTTGGATTCATATAGTCATGAACACTTAAACATTTCAGAGCCAACTTTAATTCAATCAAATCAATATAGAATACAATTTCATATTCACATTTAACTTTCAAGTTCATAATCACATATATAACGTATACTTTCATATGGTAAATTTCACAATTGCCAAATATAAATATACATAATCCACAATTCATATACTTTTCATTTCACTTCGTAATTTAGTTCACATTTTTTTCATATGCGTTAATAACTTATACGTACCTGGACAATTTAATCCAATGACCGAAACTAGATGACGTATAGCACAAATCTCATATTTTTAAACTTTTATTATTTCACCAAATCATAAACATATGCACTTCATGTATTTGTGCATTTCACACAAGGTAATCACATTAGTCCACTTGGACTTCATTCACGTATAATCACATAATAGCTATCATATTATTGCTTCTAAATTTACCATTTGACATGATAACAAAATATTTCTATATCCACTACATATCTTCCAATTCATGAATATAACTTGCGGCAATATAATCATAACAATTACCTTATTTCACTTTCATGCATACCATTTGGCATTATGCATGTATATATGTATACTAAAAGTATGGCCAAATTCTCGTGACATATCATGATTTATTTACATATATCTTATGTCTAAGAACTTAAAACTTACTAGGCCAGAGGCCTGAATAATACAATATGATAATCAATCTACAAGTTTCTTACCTATCTCATCATGAAATCTTAAGTATTAAAAATAATATTATCTATTTCATATATCAACTCCATAAATTTTCACACTCAAAATCTTTCAAATAGCAATTACAACCCAATTATCATATTCTATAAATTCATATAATTATAACATTTGTCAACATCATCATGTTATACATTTTGATCCATACCTGTATGATTTTCAACGCATCATTAACACAATTTCACTCCAGCATCTGAGTACACATTCTGTACTACTAAAAATTAGCTCGGTTGGAAAACTTATCTACCTCATCAAAGTAAATTTTTTTGGTCAGAGTCGGGAGTTATCACACTATCACAGGTTAAATATGGCATGTATATCTAAACTCACATATGCTACGGTAGCCATAGAACCGCCTAAACCGTAGCTCTGATACCAATAAAACGTAACACCCCATAACCCGAGTTCGTCGCCGGATGGGTTATGAGGCATTACCTAAAAGCTTTAGCCTTCCTACTTTCACTTGCTCATCAATTAAAACTTAGTAATTTTGTTCTACATGATATCATTTAGTCAATAGCTTATCAGCGCACAAAAACAATAAAATGAAATGTTTCATAGGATAAACAAATTGAACTTCAATCATTGATTATAGATTAAAAACCAAGCTTAATTCAACAATTAAGCCATTTAGCATGGCTCATACATGTACAAAACAAAATGAATCATCAAGTCTAGCCTATACATGCCACTTAACCACATTTCAAAATTTCTTATTTATCGAAATGAAAACTGGATAGTGTGAAGACGTCTCCCAGACTTCCAATCCAAGCAAATCTCTGAAGCTCTAAAGACATAAAAAAAAAAAACACACAAAGTAAGTTTTGAAAACTTAGTAAGCCTTAAGCATAAAAATCATTTTAATGATAATTGATTTGCATAACAAAAACACGAATGAATTTTTAACCTCCTCAATCACACGTACCTTCCTCACACTCAATAATTTATATAATTAAATAAATAGATTCACTTACTTTACTTGTTAGGATCTGTACTTATTCATCTTCCACTTCTGAACTTGGTATACAACTCAAATGTACCAGGATCATATGTTTACTAACACAGTTACCATTTCACATTTTCATATAACCTGTTTGATTATAGTCACTTGCCACTCAAATACTCAAGCTCATAATACCTGATTTAACTTCATATACAATCATTACTCATTTGGTCAAATACACAAAATTATATATATAATCTCACATACGTATATTTCCTATATTGCCGAATATGCGAAGCTTCAATATACATATAAGGAGGAAATCATTTTTTTGATATTCAAATCATTCTATCATAAAACCAAATACTCATAATCATCTCACATGTACCTTCCTTTCTATTATACAAGACTTATTTCACATATTCAAAGTGTTTACCTACATTATCTTATGTTGGCAACAGATTAGTCCCTACTTGACCATTTAAGCGAATCTTTTGATCACTTATAACTTCTTTAGTTTACTTACCTATAGGTTTAAAATATATAAGATTCACCGTATACTATTATATCACAAACAGAATTATACAATAAATTCATTATCTTCCTTTATGACATTCACAGTTTTTATCCAATAGAGCATTTCTTTAAACCAACCATGTGACGTTTCTTTATAAAATCACATATTACTTAACATACCATTTGATATAGGTTTACTATTAGTCCAAAAATAGTAATTCGTTCTAGCATTCACATAAATAAAGAATATAACTGAATATATCCTTTTTATATAAGCATGCATATAGCCAAATATGTTAATTCCATATAAGCATACATATACTTGCTGAAATAGTTAAATAAAAAGAACACTTTGGATAAGTTATTACTTTAATTTCCACTTTAATAAGAAAACGCACAGAGATAGACTTAAAATAAATTGCCGATATAAACTCTTTAGGTAATAACCAGATAAAACTCACCGGTACAAGGCCTGCTTGGCTTATAGCCCGATATATCACAAATACACAGCTTGTACTACAGATCATTTCAGATCACCATCGAAATCTTTAAATTATCAATTCCAATTCAAAAATCACATAGAGTCATCATATTCAGTTATATCAAACCGCACCTAGATACATATTTGGTTATAACCGATCACACATATATGAACATTTAAGTTTATCCAATCACGCATCTATACACGCTTAGTTGTATCAGCACACATATATATAAATATGGATCATATTCAACTATATTAATCCATGTATTTATCACATTCGGTTATAAGACATTCAATTAAATATCACCTTCAACTATCCCAATAACATTTGGCACATTTAATTACTGTAACAAGAACACCTCAATTAAATCCATGGACATTAGGCACAATGTATTCCTCTTACTAAAATCATATATTCATCTCATTAATTCATTTGGTGATTTATTTAACAAGGACCAAATTTTTATCTAGAACATAAATATACAAATTTTGTTCACAATTTTTTTATTTATAACTCACAAATACCGAATACCATATGTCTATCCATCATCATAAAATTCGGTACTATGAGCATAATATAATTCATTCCAACCTTCTATTATTACCAACTTTTAATTTCCAAACCTCCCCTACGATTTCTTGTATCCATTAACAAGGTAATGTATATATATACACATATATACAACATATCATTTTATCCCACTTAAATCATGTTTACTAATATACTTCTTTACCACGATCAACTACTTACAATCGAAATCAATGAAAATCACCTTATATGATTCATGATTTACCATGTTCAAAATTGAACTACTATATATATAAATATAAAATTCTCCTCTCAATAAATTCAAGTACCAATTCATTCGAATATAACATACCTTCAACACATAGTGTCATTATTCCCATTCCCATTCAAACTATTTAGCTACTTTCGGTTCAATTTATCGAATCAAACCATCATACGACACGTTGTATATATATATAAATATAAAAATTTATAGTCACTTTACTATATAAAAAAAATCTTTAAACGTACCATCCTGAGTTTAGTAGCTTAAGAACTTACCTCAAAAGCTGTCGAACGATTTCAAACTGCTATTCAATTACTTCCGCTTTCCCCCTATCCGAGTTTGGCTCTTGAGCTTAGTACACAAAAATTTAAACTACTTAAAATCTATATTCAGCAATGTCATTATACTCATAACAAAATTAGATTTCCTATTTTGTATCATCCATAGCAAATCTCATTTTTAATCACCTTAATTCACTTTAACTAAATCACTCCATGACATATACTCGTTCAGCTACATATAAGTACAATTAATACATATGCCCGAATAACTTCTTTAAACATTCAAGCATCCTTCTTTTAAAAATTAACCAAGCTTCACATTAAACCTCATCAATCAAACATCATATAATATGTTCAAAGACATAACATTTATTTTAATTCATCCAAATAAAGAGTAATTCCCTTCTAAGCATACACATAAAGCAAATATATATATATATATATATATATATATATTTATCCATTTTATAACCTTCTCATACTCAAATCATAATTTAAAGTCACATTCGGAAATTTAAAAAAAAAAACACAATAACACTTTAGCCAATTATTTCTTATCGACCAATTCACACCTTCAACCATCTAAATTTTCACATAAACATTCAATTCTCCAACTAAGATAACAATCGACCAACATAAAAGCATAGACTATTACTTAAACCTTACTTTCTACTTTATTTTTAATAATTCTTGTGAAGAATTACATTAGCCAAATATACTACTTCATTCAAGCCACCAAAACCAAGTTTCATTAGTCCAAAGATCATTTCCTTCCACCTAAGTCACACATTCATATCATGCTAGTTTATAAATCACCATGACCGATTGTATATATATATACTATATAAACAACCAATATTCACTTTTTAATTCAAGTCCACAATCGGCACTCACAAAGACACATTTTAACAATTAAATTATAATTTCCCAAATTTAGCACAATTTCTCATATTATACCATGGTAGCCGAATGAAATTTTGCTCATAATTGCCACTCATAGCAATTTAAAAATAGTTCATACTCATCTACATTCATTTCTCATCACATAACATCAAAACATCACAAATTTAACATATGGAATCATGGCTGAATACTTCATGCATCACAAACTCAAGAATTGATACATGGGTCATGTTAAGAGTTTCAAAACCAAGTTAATTTTACAAATTTCAAAGAGAAAACACATGAAATCATACCTTGATTTAGTATGCAAGTAGCCGAATAATACCAAGTTTCCAACTTGGTTTTTCTTTCTCAAATTTCGGCAAAATCTTAAGGAAGAAGATGATACTATTACATGCAAGTTTTTATTTTATGATATAAAACTCTTTTATCATTACTTCTCGCCATGTCTTGCAAGCCAATTAAATTATGCAATAAAAATCATTTCACAAGGAATGGCCGGCCACTTACTCCAAGATTGACTAATTGACATGCAAGTACCCCATGTTTAAAAAACACATACAATTGGGTCTTTTTGCAACCATCCATTAAAATTTCAAAGTTTATCAAATAAACGCTTCTTAATTAATTAAGCCACAATAATCAAATTCTCATACTTATTTATTTACGCATGCTAATTCACATATAATAAGCACAAAATATGGCATTTAATTATTATTATTATTATTTTTTATTTTCGACTCGGCTTCGTGGTTCCGAAACCACTTTTTCGATTAGGGCCAAAATAGGGCTGTCACATTCACTCCCTCATGATTCTCAGGCCACCCATATAGCTCAAGCTCCCCCAGTCACAGGTACGGTGATAAGAGAAAAGCCACCAGTAGATAAGATTAGAAAACAAGGGGCCGGAGAGTTTTGGGCTACTAAGGATTACGATGCAGAGAGAGCTGAATTTTGGCTTGAGAATACTATAAGAGTTTTTGATGAGTTATCTTGCACACTTGAAGAGTGCATGGAGTGTGTTGTATCACTTTTACGAGATTTAGCTTACCATTGGTGGAAGACACTTGTGTCAGTAGTACCGAAAGAAAGGGTCACCTGGGATTTCTTTCAGGAGGAGTTCCATAAGAAGTACATCAGTCAGAGGTTTATCAATTCGAAAAGAAAGGAATTCCTTGAACTAAAGCATGGTAAGATGACAGTAACTGAATATGAACGTGAATTTGTCAGACTTAGCAACTATGACAGGGAGTGTTTGTCAACTGAAGCTATTATGTGCAAGAGATTTGAAGATGGGCTCAATGATGATATTCGACTGTCCGTTGGTGTTCTAGAGATAAAAGAGTTTGTTGTTTTAGTTGACAGAGCCTGTAAGGCAGAGGAATTGCTGAAAGAAAAAGAAAAAGGCAAAGCTAGAATTGAGACACAAGATACAAAGAAACGACAGATGAGTAGATCGTTTCAATCTACATCCAAGAGGCCTAGAGGATTCTCTACTTGATCAAACTTTTCAACTGGGTATTCGAGCAGAAACAGAGATAACAAAAATATGGGTTTGAAAGCTCAGACTACCTCGATTGTGAATGTAAGCAATGTCCAACCGGGCAGACCAGAGTGCCCACAGTGCGGTAGACGTCATTTTGGCCAGTGTCGAGCAGATGAGAGTGGTTGTTACAAGTGTAGTGCTCTAGATCATTTTATGCGAGAGTGTCCAAAAATGGTTAAAAAGGAAGAATCACATAGTGCTAGGTCTAGGAATGTTCTAGTACGAGGTAGACAATAGAGAAACCCGAGAACAGGGGCAGGTAGAGGTGCATCTAGAGATTCAGTAGCGAGACCTGATGTTAGAGCACCTGCAAGAACCTATGCTATCCGTGCTCGTAAAGAGGCATCCTCTCCCGACGTAATTACGGGTACATTGTCTCTTCATGATGTTAATGTTATTGCTTTGATTGATCCGGGTTCGACCTATTCCTATGTTTGCATGAAATTGATGCCTCGTATGAACATGCCCATAAAGTCTATGGGATTTGTGATTAAAGTATCGAATCCATTAGGTCAGTATGTATTAGTAGACAAAGTATGTAAAAAATGCCCTTTGATGATTAGAGGTTACTATTTTCCGGCTGATCTCATGCTCTTGCCATTTGATGAGTTTGATGTGATTCTTGGTATGGATTGGTTGACTGCGCATGACGTGATAGTGAATTGTGGAAAGAAATTTATTGAGTTGAAATGTGAAAATGGTGAAATTCTTCGGGTTAATTCATATGAATCAGATAGTTCATTTTCCATGATTTCTGTTATGTCTGCTCAGAAATGTTTGAGGAAAGGATATGAAGCTTATCTTGCTTTTGTGTTGAATACTAAAGATCCAGAGTTGAAAATTGAATTTGTGCCTGTGGTATGTGAGTTTCCTAATGTGTTTCCAGAAGAACTACCAGGTTTGCCTCCTATTAGAGAAGTCGAGTTTGGTATTGAACTAGTTCCGGGTACAACACCCATTTCTATCGCTCCTTATAGAATGGCTCCAATGGAATTGAAAGAATTGAAAGTTCACTTGCAGGAATTAACAAATAAAGGTTTTGCGAGACCTAGTTGTTCACCATGGGGTGCACTAGTACTCTTTGTGAAAAAAGAAAGATGGTTCGATGCGGTTATGCATAGATTATCGGCAACTTAACAAGGTAATTATTAAGAACAAGTATCCACTGCCTAGAATTGATGAGTTGTTTGATCAATTGAAGGGAGCTACTGTGTTCTCCAAGATAGATTTGAGATCCATATATTATCAGCCGCGAGTTAAAGAGTCAGATGTTCCGAAGACTACATTCTAAACTAGGTATGGTTATTATGAATTCCTGGTGATGTCGTTTGGCTTAACTAATGCTCCTGCCATTTTCATGGACTTAATGAATCGAATTTTCAGATCTTACTTGGATAAATTTGTAGTTATGTTCATTGATGATATCTTGATTTATTCTCCTGATGAGCTGAGCATTCAGAGCATTTGAGAACAGTTTTACAGACTTTGGGAGATAATCAGCTTTATGCCAAGTTTAGCAAAAGTGAGTTCTGGTTACGGTAAGTCAGTTTTCTTGGACATATAGTCTCAGGTGAAGGTATTAGAGTTGATCCAAGCAAAATTTTGGCCATTTTCGATTGGAAGCCTCCTAGGAACATTTCAGAGGTCAGAAGCTTTCTTGGCTCTCTATGATAGCTACCCCGTTGACGAGGTTGCTACGGAAAGATGTTAACTTTGAATGGACTGAGAAGTGCCTGTAGAGTTTTGACAAGTTCAAGGCATTGTTGACTGAAGCTCCTATCTTAGTAGAACCAGAACCAGGTAAAGAGTTTGTGATTTACAGTGATGCGTCCTTAAATGGACTAGGTTGTGTACTTATGCAGGAAGGAAAGGTAATTGCTTATGCCTCGAGCTAGCTAAAGCCACATGAGAAAATTTATCTGACACATGATTTAGAACTAGCTGCCATTGTATTTGCGCTAAAAATCTAGAGACATCACTTGTATGGTGAGAAATGTCGAATATTTACCGATCATAAAAGTTTGAAATACTTGATGACTCAAAAAGATTTGAACTTGAGGCAAAGAAGATGGTTGGAGTTGATTAAAGACTATGAGTTAGTGATTGATTATCACCCGGGTAAGGCAAATGTAGTTGCTGATGCTTTAAGTAGAAAATCTTTATTTGCATTGCGAGCTTTGAATACCAACTTGGCCATGTCAGATGATGGTTCTATTTTAGCTGAATTGAGAGCTAAACCGATATTTCTTGAAGAAATTTGCAAAGCTCAGAAAGACAATAGTGAGTTACAAGCTAAAAGAGCTTAATGTGAGTCAGGCATAGAATCAGATTTTTAGATTAGTTCTGATGGTTGTTTGATGTTTAGAGACAGAGTATGTGTACCAAAGAATGGTGAGCTTATTCGGAAGATTTTACAGGAAGCACATAGTAGTTCTTTGTCTATTCACCCAGGTAGTACAAAGATGTATAATGATTTGAAGAAATTGTACTGGTGGGTAGGAATGAAAAAAGATATTTCAGAGTTTGTTTCTAGATGCTTGATCTGTCAACAGGTAAAGGCCGAACATCAGGTACCCTCAGGTTTATTGCAGCCTGTGCTAGTCTCTGAGTGGAAATGGGACCGAGTTACTATGGATTTTGTGACAGGGTTGCCATTGACACCGAAAAAGAAAGATGCAGTATGGGTTGTGATTGATAAGCTAACTAAGTCGGCTCATTTTATCCCAGTTCGTATGGATTATTCACTTGACAAGTTGGCCAAGTTGTATATTTCAGAGATAGTCAGAGTACATGGGGTACCGTTATCGATTATTTCAGATAGAAATCTGAGATTTACTTCATGATTCTAGAAGAAGTTACAAGAAGCTTTGGGCACAAAGTTGAGTTTTAGTACGACTTTTCATCCCCAAACCGACGGTCAGTCAGAGAGAGTTATTCAGGTACTTGAAGATATGCTTAGATGTTGTGTATTGGAATTTCAAGGCAGTTGGGAAAAATATTTACCATTGGTAGAGTTTGCCTATAATAATAGCTACTAGTCGAGTTTAAAGATGGCACCTTATGAAGCTTTGTATGGACGCAAATGTCGTACACCTTTATATTAGACAGAGCTTAAGGAAAATTAGATTTACGGGGTTGACCTAGTTAAAGAAACAGAAGAAAAAGTGAAAGTTATCAGAGATTGTTTGAAGGTAGCTTCAGACAGGCAGAAGTCATATACAGATTTGAAAAGAAAAGAGATCGAGTATCAGGTTGGCGACAAAGTGTTTTTGAAAGTATCCCCGTGGAAGAAAGTTCTTAGATTTGGCAGGAAAGGCAAGCTAAGTCCATGTTTTATTGGACCGTTTGAAGTGATTAAGAGAGTTGGACCATTAGCATATCGATTAGCTTTGTTGACTGAGTTAGAGAAGATTCATGATGTGTTCCATATGTCGATGTTATGACGTTATCGTTCAGATCCGTCACATGTGATTTCTTAGACAGAGGTTGAGATTCAGCTAGATATGACTTATAGTGAAGAACCGATAAAGATTCTACCTCGAGAGGTAAAACAATTAAGGAATAAAAGTATTGCTCTTGTGAAAGTCTTATGGAATAGACATGGAGTTGATAAGGCTACATGGGAGCCCGAAGAGGCCATCTGAAAATAGCACCAAAATCTCTTCACAGGTAAGATTTTTGGGGACAAAAATCCCTAAAGGAGGGAGAAATGTAACATCCCAAAATAGGGCATAATCGGAATAGTGGTTTCGTGACCACAAATTCGAGATAGAAGTAATTATTTTATAATTATTTTGAGGTTTATGATATGATTGCATGATTGTGTGAAAATTTCGTGAAGAAATTCTATGCATAAAGTGCTTAATTTGAAATTAGGGACTAAATTGAATAAGTTGCAAAACTTGCATTCTAGAAGCTTTTAGTATGAAATTGCCTTGGAATATTAATTAGAGGGTCTCAAATAGCAATTTGACCCATTTCTAAAATTTTGGACAAAAATGGGCTTGTACATGAAAAATTTTCAAAGAAAGGCATGAAGGGTATTTTAGTCATTTGGTAATTAAAAGATTAAAAAAGGGAAAAAGATGGCAAAATATGTCCATCTTCTTCATTAGCACGAAATTTCAAGGGTTCTCCATAGATAGGGTTTGTTTCAAGCTTCCAAGCTCCATAATCAAGAAGAACGAAATTTGGGGATAGACCAAGGAAAGAAAAAGGTAGAAGATTAGGTTGTCAAGTCGATCACATTTTTCACCGAGGTAAGTTTACGGTAAATAAATGCAATATTTCAGTATTTTATATTAATTTTGTTAATTTCCAGCATCTATACTTTTATTTTATGAGAATATTCCAAGTTGAATTAAAGATGAGATAACAGAGAAAAGGTATAAGAAAGCCCGTTTGAACCTTGGGAATGTATGGGATATGGAATGTCATGACATTTTGGGTTGAGACAGTTGAGGAACATCCCATGTAAGTCTATATTAGACATATGGCATTGGTAGGTTGAGACAGCTGAGGAACATCTCATGTAAGTCCATATCAGATATATAGCTTTGGGAGGAAAGGGAACATCCCATGTAAGTCTATATCAGATATATGGCTTTGGCAGGACAAGGAACATCCCATGTAAGACCACCATGTCTAGAGCATGGCATTGGCAGGCTATTATCAGGCAGGAAAAACCCAAGTATCCTTAGTATTCCAAACGGTTCAATGGGCTAATATATAGGTTATGTTATGAGAAGGTTCAGGTAAAAGAATGATAAACAGGAAAGTTAAAGAGTAAGTGGAGAAATATAATAAAGATTTAGTTGTTGATGGTGAATGTTGTTATTTATTTACTTGTAAACTTACTAAGCATTGTAGCTTACTCCTTTCCTTTTCTCTATAGAGTAGTCGAGCCAACCCGGGGATCAAAAGAACATTGGAGCTCGTTTCACACTATCAAAGGCTATCTCGGTATTTTGTCATTTGAAATGTTTTGGGTTATGGCATGTATAGGGACTTAGTCATTATGGTGTGTATGTCCTTATGGTATGACTAAAGAATGGTATGTGAATGCTTGATGATGGTTAGCTATTGAAATGGCTAAGTAAGAACATGTATGGATGTTACATATGCTTAAATGTTAGTTTATGTAAAGAAATGATGGAGAAGGAAAAAGTTGGCCATGAAACATATCTGTAACAGTAGCAGTGACGTGAATGTGAAAAATCACTAAAAATTGTAGGAATGGAATTAGATGGTGAATAAGATATAGAATTAAAGCTTATTGAGCCTATTTTCATAGGAAAGAAACATGGAAAGTAAAGAAAGTCCGTATTGTGAGATATTTAAATTCTTGTGAGACTAGTTCAGAGGGATTTTGTGATCCCTTGTTCTGGTTTTAAAAATTCACTAAAAATTCTATAAAAAGAATTATGATTCAAATTTATATGTATAAACTCCGTAGTGAGTCTATTTTCATTAGAGACAAGCTAAATCATGATATAAAAATAGTACTAAGAGATAATTGATTTTAAGTAAGGAGAAGTCAGAACAGTAGGATTGTGAAATAGGGGAAATTTTAACTAATAAACTGTACTAATTGGCTAAACTAAAAATCCTATAAAAAAATTAGTAAGAAGGTATATGAGTCTAGTTTAAGGAAAATTTATGGAATTGAATTTTGAGTTTCGTAACTCGAGTTATGATTTATTTAGTGACTGTGATGCAGTTGGGCAATTTTATAAGGAACAGAGAAATAATTTATTTTGGTTCGTTTAAGTAGTCGAAAAAAATTTTATTGATCTCGGTTTGGCCCCGAACCATTTCAATACCATGATTTAGGGTCTCGATGACCCTTCTTAGGGACTTATTGAATGAATGAAAATAAATTAAAATTTTTTAAAGCAAATTTTTTTGCCCGACTGAGTAAGTTAAGTCCGGTAACACCTCGTGCTTGACTCCGGCGACGGTCTCGGGTAAGGGGTGTTACAAAATACCTTCAAAGTTGTGTACGCGGAGAGAATCTTTCGAATCCCTTTGGCACAAACACCCCACGATGATTTTCTCACTTGGGGGGTGAATCTTCGGGTGACTTCTCGGTACGTAGCGCTTATAAACTATTGCAAAGTACTGAGGAAAATCGTAGAGCTTATACTTTACAAACCATCTATAGAAAAATTTATAAAAAACTATGGCTCCTAAATCTACCCAAGAAAATCAAAGTTACAATCTTGAGACTTTCATGGAATTTTCTACCCACACGGGTCAATTTGATGCATAAGAAATTAGTAACCAACACAAGATGTCCTCGATGTGGAGGGAGGTTCAAAACCATAGAGCATGTATTTCGGGAGTGTCCTGTTACAGTTGAAGTGTGGTCTGAATTATCATTTCATCATATTAGCATAAGTCAAAATATGGACTTTGTGCAGTGGCTTACTTGGGTTTTCGAACAGTTCAATCAGAGTCAATGTATCATTTTCTGTTGTGTGATCTGGGCTATTTGGGGTGCTCGAAACAAAAGAGTTCATGAAAACAGAGTTAGCACGGGTAAGGAGATTGCAGAATTTGTTATTAAGTGCATTGATGAAATTATTGGTTGCATCGACAAGTACTCAGTCAAACCAATAAGAAGAATTGGATGGAGATACCCACCTGAAGCGTTTGTTAAGATAAACTTTGATGGAGCGTACAATGAAAGGCAAAAGCAGGCGGCCTAGGGCATTATGGTTCGAAATGAGGAAGGCAGAGTACTATTATCACGCTCGAAGATACACCATGAAATTCATTTTGCCTTTGCTGCAGAGGCAGTAGCATGTTTGGAAGTAGTACAAGTTGGAGTTGAAAAGGAATGGAGACATATCATCATCGAAGGAGATTCCCTCGCAATAATCAAAAAATGTAAGTCAAATAGTAAAGATCGATCACTGGTAGGGGCATTTATACATGATATTAAACAGAAGACAGTTGGATCTAATATATTTCGGTTTGAACATACGCGTAGAACTGCTAATGGCCTTGCTCATCTTTTAGCCACAGAAACACTAAGAAGGAGAGAAGAAATTTACCTGGAAATGGCAGTCCCAGAATATGCTGAAGAGAAACGACGAAAGGATTGGAAGCATGAGCTAGAATAAGAAAACTCGGAGAAGAAGGTAGGAGGAAAGGAGAGCTTTTAAAAAAAAGAGTAGATGAAAGGGCACTGTGGGTGTAAAAGCTTTCCGAAAAGGCTGAAATCCGCAGAACCGATTGTTTTAAATGATGATTGATGGAAGCTTGATTTCAGAATAATCTGATTGGGCAATGGAGCGGCGCAATTAATGTGGTTCCAAACTCTTCTATCAAAATATCTTGATATAATTTTTTTAGCCAGCTATCCTTTTAAGACAGATTTCAATGTGTTGGGCCTTATATTTTTTGCCTGCTTTAGTTTTATTTTAGTTTCTGAACCCTTGTGTATTTTGTCTTTAAGTTATTAAATAAGCCCAATCTGTTTTATATCAAAAAGATAAATATGATTTAAGTTTGAAAAAACCATATAAAATAGACTAATGATTTTTTTTTTTTACAATGAAATCCACATATTTAAATTTATTTAAAATTTGGTTATACTAATTAAATAATTGTAATAAGAAGATTACTGTGATTTTTTTTCGAAAATAAGTTGATGTGATATTTTTGTAGGACATAGTATATTAAGCATATAAAGTTAAGTAAAAATTAAAACTATTGCAAAGATAGATATTTAATTAATAAGGTGTTACAATGAATAAGATTTTTGTTCTTCCTCTTCAACATATGCAAGGATTGTTATATAAAAACAAAAAATAATTATAAAAAATTATTAGACTTGACAATATATTATAATGAGTTTATAAATTAAATTTTAAATATGATTATCATTTTATTATATTACTAAATATTGTTAGTGTATCGATAAAAAAAGAAATGTACATTAAGATTTTAATATTACAAAAGAATGTAATATATATCTTTTTTAGAAAAAAAATTGATTTTATTTTATTGAAAAAGTTATGAAACAAATATAAAATATTTCTATAGTTTTAAGGTACAATTAAAAGTTCAATCACTAACAGTGAAGTAATCTATCTCTAAGGTCTTACCTCTCATGGTTTGCCGCTAAGGTTGCGAGTGCAAGCTCGTCTTGGCGGTGTGTAGAGTTTTGTATTGCTTTATAAAGTTGCCAGCAAAAGGTATTGTTTTGTCTGATTGGTTCTATCGCTTCTTGGTTTTGTTCGGGATGGATGACACATTACGAGGGTTGTTTTTGCATGAGAAAGAGAATGTTGAACTGGTGCTTGATGGGATATTTAGAGTGGAGGATGAAATCAACTATGATCTTTGCCCTATCGGTAAGTTTCTGGGAGAAAGGGTGGTTAAATTTAATGCCATGGAATGTACTCTCCTTGCTTTATGGCGCTCATTGAAAGGGGACACTATTAAACCGACGAGGAAGAGTGGCTTGTATTTGATTCAATTCTATCATATCATTTATTTGAAGAAGATGATTTTTTTGGGCCTTGGACATTTAATAATTGTATTATGGTTATTCATCAACTACAAAAAGGTAAGGATCTTGAGGAAATTAATTTTCTTTGGCGATTTTAGGGTGCAAGTGCATGATTTACCCATTAGATTAACTTCTAAAGGTTTGGCTAAGAGTTTAGGGAATACTATGGGGATGTTTCTGGATTACGATGCATCGGGGTGCCAAATTATTTGAATAAATTTATGCATATCCAGGTCTGCTTGCATATTGTTGAACCTTGGATGCTTAAGAAGAGGATTCGACGAAAAGGGCAGGATTTTTTAGAGGTCACTTTTATCAGTGTTGTTGAAACGTTGCAAGTTATTTCAAAACGTTACAAATTTTCTTTTTTTTTTTTGGAAAGCAACTAAAATTACAAATTTCGCATTCCGCATATGGATCATCATCAATATTATAGATTTATTTTGGGATAAAACCATTTTTAGTCCATAAAATTTGTCTTTTTTCCAACTTCATCTCTAAAATTTTTTGTCCACATTAGTCCTAGAACTTGGTAATTTTTCTTAATTTAGTTCCTAAACTTGGATTCCATGCAAATTCAAATATATATCATCCAAAAAGAGTACAGAAATTAAAAAATTAAAGGAATTTAAAAAATATAAGTGATGACATGACACAGTCTCCAAACACCATATCATTATACGTCAAGCAAAATCCATATTCATGGACCAACTTGAGAAAAATTGTTGAGTTTCGAGAATAACATGGACAAAATAAAAAGGGTTTAGTTACCATTATGGGAAAAGTTGACAAGTCAAGGGATCCCATTTATTTAAAAATATATGATGCACCACTGATTTATGAGTTACATGCATCATCAGTGAATAACAATACGAGACATCATCATTTAATAAAACAAAAATTTGAGGACTTATAAATAAATAGTAATACTTTTATTTAAAATAATCAATATTAATTGTCAAAACCAATTTTAAATTTCTTGGAAAAACGGGGTCGACTTTTTAAAAAAAATAAAAATGGGAGTCTCCACCAATCTTTTTAAGTTTGATTGGACCACCTCGCAAAATGTTTTATTTCAAAACATTGATTTTGGCCTACAAAAATTCAAGAAAATAGGTTCGGGAGTCAGTTACGTACGAGGAAGGGTTAGCACCCTTGTAACGCCCAAAATCGGTACTGAATTGATTATTTATTGTCATAATTGTCGAAAGTTTGAAAGGATTTTTAAAACATGATTTCTTTTTAAACTTTGAGCTTTAAGTTGGAACTTGAGATTCCTTTGTTCCGAAAGAATACGACCATCACATCCAGCACGTTAGGACACGTTGTTTTAAATCCTCGTAACTAAAATCATCTCATGATTTTGAAAATTTATCAAAAGGATATTTAGTTGTTTAGTCAAACGAAAAATCGCAATCCAGCACGTTAGGGCACTATTTTTCGAATTTCTAAACACCAAAATATTGTCTTATTTTTTAAAATCTTTTAGATAAAATATGGCGGTTGAATGAAATACATTTTTTACAAACAAATTATGAGTAAAATGCAACATTAATATATTACACAATAAAAATACTAAAGCTATTATATAAATTACACGATAAACCAACATTTTATACGAATATAAACGATAAAAACAACAACATGAAATAAGGATAATAATTATGCTAAAGTAAAAATAAACAAATACATAACTTGAGTTAGAAATATAAAAATATGAAAATATAAAAAGATATAAAGTAAACATAACAAATTTTTTTTTTAAAAATATGAGAAATATAAAAATTTAGAAATGAATTCAATGCTATAAAAATAAGGGTAAAAATGTCAACAGAAAAGAGACAAGATATTTAAAATATTAAATAAATATTATGATGAACAAGATATAAAAATGACAATTTTTAAAAGAATTAATATATTTACATATATAATATTACAATTTAATTCATTATTTTATGAAAAAGATACTATATCTATTTTAAAGATGATATAAAAACTTTACATTATTAATAAATTAATTTAAAATACTATAATGTATAAAAAAAATTAATACATAATATATAATAGATAATAAAAAAGTACATAATATAACAATTTTATATATAAAAAGTTTTAAAATAAATAATATGTATAGAAAGTATTAATATAAATAATTAATAATAATTTAAAAAAAAACTAAATCAGAAAAAAATTAAATTTAAATTTTAATGAAATTTATGGGGCAATTTTAAAAAGCATAGAATTGAACTAGAACCTAATTGAAATGCGTACTACAGAGGAGGGATTCACTGGGTAATAAACCCTATTCCCAAAACGGCACTGTTTCGACGTTTGCGTTTTAAAGGGGCTTAGGGACCAAATTGAAATCAAAACAGAATCATTGGGCTAAATTAAAAGATGAAAAAAACTTAATTTAAAAGATAAAAATGTGAAAGGACTAAAGGGATAAATTCCCCTTTTATCAAAAACACGCGGATCCTCTCCGGGTTATCGGGTCAACGCGCGGATCCTGACCTTTAAACAACGCTGTTTTGGTCATTAACAGACTTCACCAAAATGACGTCGTTCCCTTGATCTATATAAGTCAAAAATGGGCCAAAAAACATTTTTAATCTCCTTTTAAAAAAAAATCACACAGAGCTCTCAAAGCTCTCCCCTGTCCCTCTACCCGAGTTCCAGCACGGTCATCGGCCACCGCCTTATGCGCCCCACGTTCCGTCGTACGCAGTGTCGGAAGGTCGAAAACCTTCCTTTTTTTCCAGGCAAATCGGTAATCCCCTTTCCTTCTTTATTTTAGTAATATTTTTTAAAAAAAAATGTTGCTTTGTATGTATTGAATAAAACAGAAACAAAAATAACAATAAACGAAAAAAATCACCTTTCTTTCAAAAATCACTGTTTGTATTTCTGTTTTTCATATATATGTATGCGTGTAAAAAACGTAGTCCCGATTACATTGTTTGGTTCTGTTTTTATAGCAAAAATGTATAGATAGAAAGTAAAATATTCCGATCTCTTGCTATATTTGCTGTGTATTTCTTTCCTTTTGCAGGTTGATAGCGCAAATCACGGTGGCGATGGGGTGCTGATGGTGGCTCGACGAGGGCATGCTGGTTGCTTGCGGTGCGAGGGTCTCCTAGAAACCCTAGGTCTCCTGAAACAATTCGGGCATTGGGCCGGATGCTACTATTGGGCCATGGGGTTTGTTTGGGTTTGGGTTAAAGTTTATTTGGGTAGTGTTTAGTGTATGGGCTACAGGTGTGATGTTGGGTTACCGGTGTAATCGGGTTAGAGTAGCATTTAGGCCTTTCGGGCTTTAATGTGTAATTGGATTTGTATTGGACTGTGAAAGAACCTTTTTTTATTTTTTTGGTTTTTGTTTATTCTGTTTTTGGGCTTTGTATAGCCCGGGCTAAATTAGGTTCTTACATTAATAATTTTTTTATTTATAAAATAACTAGTTTTTTTTACCCGTGAGGTACACAAGTTTACTATTATTTATAAAATTATAGTGTAGTTAATTGTATATATTCTAAATTTTTATATTTAATTATGTAATATTTCAATAGTGTGCTAATTAAACTATGTTGTGAATTTGATTGTTTGTACCAAGTATATACAATATATCTTTAGTTGTATAACTTTTTTACATCCAAATTGGATTTTTTTATTGTATCTACAAATGTGGAGTGTGCCTTGCATTTCAGGACATTTTACAGGAACTTTACACAACTAGAATCGAAGTAGAGGTAACGTCCTGACGAGGAAGCATGGTACGTCATTACGACGCGACAATGACGTCCTGATGAGGAAGCATAGGACGTCACTATTACACAACGTATTTTTCAAGCAACACAGTGGCATTTTTACAGCCAAGCAGGACTCTTTCTTCCACTTGAACTCGACTACTCCAGAGAAGTTTTAGTCAGACTAATCATATTTTTTTAATCTATAAATAGAGCCATTATAATTCTAATAGAGAGAAACATAACCTAACATTAGAGAGAAAATCAAAAGAGCTTTAGAGAGCTTTAAGGGAATTTTATATTTTTAGCCTGAGAGAGTTATGTCTTTGAAGTTAGGGTTTGTTTTAAATTTCTCCATATTATACTCTTCGATCGTTTGGTCATTAGTGAAGTCTCATTTTCTCGTGGTTTTTTTATCCTCTTGATTGGAGGATCTTTTCCACATAAATTTGCATGCCCAATTTTCCCTATTCTTTTTTTCTCATTGTTTATTGATAAACCATAATATATACACATTTTTACCCCATGCTTAGCATATTTATGGATGATTTATCATTAGATTTATGGAATTCGATGCTCCTAATCCTTTAATTTCATGTTTTATACTTAGTGAGCATAGGAAAGTGAAAAGAATGAGAAATGGGCCAAAAACAGACCAAATGCGCCAAAATTAGAGTGCAACATGGCCTGGACCTCTACACATGGGATATCCACATGCCCGTGTCAATTTAACAGTGTTGAACATGGCCTGAGCCTAAGTCACACGGGCGTGTCCCTGTCGTGACTTGCTTTAATTCTAAGCGGAAAAGTTACTTAGGGGCTAAGAAAGGTATTCCAGAGTCTATATAAACAACCTAGGAGAGGGCTAAAGACACACACAGAGTAGAAATCAAGGAATTACTCTAAGAAAGTTGATTGATCCATCTCAGAAGCTGAAATCTCCTTCAAGATGAAGATTTCCCTTCAGTTACTTTCAAGGGTTTTAGGGCTTCTTATTGTTTTGTTATTTTCCTTATTTTGAAATGTTCTTCTTTATAAACATGGACTAAATCCCTCAAATACCTGAGGGGGATGAAACCCAAGATGGATCTTGTTATTATTTTTTGAATTATATGATAAATACTTGGTTTGTTCTTAATTGTGTTTTTAATAATTGTATTAATATTCCAGGATATTAATTCAATTCGAATGTGCTTATTCAGTGGAGCAAAAGTCCCTGCTTAAGAGTAGATCCAACACAATTAAGCGGAGTTGGTCGCACTCCTAGACATATGAGGACGTAAATCTGCCAGATTAGAGTCAAATCTAATAGGGGAATCCAGAAATCGAGTTAATGCAACACTAGGGGTTTTAATTAGGAAGAAATTTCAATTAATCAACCTAGGGTTAGATGTTTTTAGTCTCGACGGAGATAATAACATAATTTAAGGATTTCTACGGATCAAGTCAAGTGAATAAATTGTCTAATTCAGAGTTAAATAACAAGTGAAGTCTAGGTGGATTCTTCCTTGGGTGTTGTCTTAATCAATTAGTTTTTCCAAAAAGTATTTCCCCAATTTACTTTCTGTGCATTCTTAGTTTAGTAAATAATTAGTTTAATTAAAAAAAATTCCCTTATTTTTAGGCTAGATAATAAAAAGAAGGTTAATACTAGTACTTTTAGTTCCTATAGGTTCGACATTCTGATCTTGCCATAAGCTATACTACTGTCCAATAGGTGCGCTTGCCTTATTCGTGATAATAGTTAGTGTCTAGGTATGATCATAAAGATTTAAAACATATCACGAGCACATCATTTATACGGGTCAATCCCTAACAAAATGGCATCAGAGCTTACTTAGGATTATGTAATCAACCCATCCAAATATGACAAAAATGAGATTTATTATTGAGAAGTTCGATGGGATCACAAATTTAATTTTATGGCAAGTATGGATGACTGCAATACTAGTTTAGAATGGCTTGAAAAAGGTCGTTATAGGGCAAAGATCTTGGATTCAAATCAGTCGAAATGGGATGAGCTTGATGAGAAAACTGTGTCTATAATTCAGTTATGCCTCACAAATAATGTCTTGCAAGATATGCTTATGGAGAAAATGGCATCCTCCTCATAAAAGATGTTTGAAGCCCTTTACATGAAAAAAATCTCTGACAAATCGATTAGAGTTGAAACAACACCTATATACGTTCTGTCTGGCCGGAAGTGCGTCCATTAGGGCTCACATCAATGAATTTTTTAGTCTCTTGAATGATTTGAAGAATGTCAAGGCTAATATAGATGATGAAGATTAGACTATACTATTATTGTGCTCTTTCCCCTATTCATATAAGACTTTTAGGGAGACCCTGATTTATGGTAGAGATAAACTCTTGTTTGAGAATGTGAAGGAAAACTTGTTTAGCAAAGACAAACTTAACAATGAGTTAGGTTCAAATAGCAAGCCAGACGGGCAAACCTCGATTTTGGTTATGAAAACAAATCGAAGTTGAGGAATAGAGACAAAACATGTGGCTACTGCAAGAAGATAGGTCACATTAAGGCAAAATGTTATAAATTACAAAATAAAAATAAGAGGGTTGCCGAGTGTAACGAGAATGAAAAGCAAAAGGCTGAGGTAACTGATACTAGGGTGGCCAAGGACAAGGGTGATGATTGGTTGCTAGTGTACACAACCAAAAGGTCTAAGCTTACATCCGAATGGATCTTGGATTACCATATGTGTCCCAATAAGGACTAGTTCTCCGCATATACTCCAGTTGAAGGTGGAGTTGTGCTCATGAGGAATAATTCGCTTTATAAGATAATCGGTATTGGTACCGTTCAGATTAGGATGCATGACGGGATCATCAGAACATTGTCAGGTGTCAAGCATATGCTTCATTTAAAAAAAAAAACCTCATCTCCCTTGGAATGTTAGACTCGAACGATTGTAGAATCATCGTTAAGTCAAGCAACATTAAGGTATCTCATAGAGCTCTCATTTTGATTAAAATTTAGAAAAGCAAAAGTCTATATATTCTGTAGGTTTCAACAGTGACTGGTGCAACAGTAATTTCCTCATCTACACGGAGTTGAAGTCAACTCGGTTGTGGCATATACGACTTGGTCATATAAATGAGAAAGGTATAACTGTTATGAATAAGTGTCTTCTAGTTTCCAAGTTCAAGAAACATTTGGACTTGGTTAGTATCCTACAAAGGTCAAGTTAGGCCCATAACAGGGCCTGACAAAGAAGGCATGTTAAATACGAGTCAAGGTAGAAATTTATAGACCGTGTCTCGCATTTCCAGACATTTTCCAAGTACTTGACGCAACTAGAACCGAAGCAGAGGCCACGACTCAGTGATGAAGCACGAGACATTATGACGACGCGACGACAACGTCTCGACGAGGAAGCATGGAACGTCATGATGGTGCGACGTATTCCTCAAGCAACGCAACCGCGTTTTTACAACCAAGCAGGACTCTTTCTTCCACTCAAACTCTGATTACTCCAGAGAAGTTTTAGTTAGATTAATCCTCTGTTTCTAGCCTATAAATAGAGCCATTATAATAGTAATGGGAACATAAGATAACTTAGAGAAAAAATCAAGAGAGAGTTTTAGAGACCTTTAAGGGAATTTTGTCTTTTTAGCCACCGAGAGCTTTGTCTTCAAAGTTAGGGTTTGTTTTGTATTTCTCCATCTTGTACTCTTTGATTGTTTGCTCATTACTGAAGTCTCATTTACCTGTGGTTTTTTTATCTTATTGGTTGGAGGATTTTTTCCATGTAAATTTGTGTGCTTAATTTTTTTTATTCATTCTTTCTTATTGTTTATATGAGTCAATCCCGAATAATAAATCTATTAAAAGATATTATTTCAAGTATTTTAAAACACATGATGCAAAAATATTAAAGACATTGTACAAAAATATTAAATGACAATATTAAAATTTTTAGATGTTTTCTGATTGTATTAAGGAATTCTGAAAGTAATTTAGTTTTAGATTTAAACTTCTAGATTAATAGTATTTATCGGGTTAATAAACATTTGTATTCTTAATTAGCTAAATTCATTATTTGATCTTTGAAGTATACATATTTTCTCACTCGGTATCTAATTTTTTTGTTCAATTTGATACCTACTGTATTGCTTTGAATTTATGTACACGTGTGAGTTAATAATTTTTTTAATTGTATTGTTAATAATATAAATACTTAAGTTTAAAAAAACCATAAAAATTAAAGTAGTGATATTTTTACAATGAAATCCCAAAATTTAAATTAATTTGAAAATTGGTTATACTAATTAAATAATTGTAATAAGAAGATATTGTGAATTTTTTTTTACGAAAACTAGTTTACGTGATATTTTAGTACATAGTATATTAAGCACATAAAGTTAAGTAAAAATTAAAACAATTGTATAGATAGATGTTTAATTATTAAGTCTAGGTGTAGTAAAACGATATTTATTCTTCCTCTTCAACATCTGCAACAGTCGGGCTGTGATATAAAAAAAAAAATAATTATAAAAATTGTTAGATTTGGCAATATGATATAATGAGTTTACAAATTAAATTTTAAATATGATGATCATTTATTATATTACTAAATATTGTCAATGCATAAATAAAAATAGAATTGTATATTAAGATTTTAATATTACTAAAGATTCTAATGTATATCTTTTTTAGAAAAAAATATTAATTTGATTTTATTCAAAAAGTTATGAAATAAACAGAAATATTTTCCTCGTTTTACGATACAATTAAAAATGTCTATCTCTAAAGTCTTGTCTCTTGCGGTTTGCGGCTAGGGTTGTGAGTGGAAATTCGTCCTATCAGCATGTACGGTTTTTTATTACTTTGTCCAGTTGCTAACAAAAGGTACTATTTTATCTAGTTTTGTCACTTCTCGATTTTGTTGGGGATGGATGAGACTTTGCAAATGTTATCTTTGCATGAAAAAGAGAATGTTGAACTGGTGCTTGATGGGGATGTTGGGGTGGAAGATAAAATCAACTATGACCTTTGCCTTTGGGGTAAGTTTCTGGGAGAAATGGTGGTTAACTTTAATGTCATGGAATGTACACTCCTTGTACTATGACACCCGTTGAAAGGAGCCACGCTTAAACTGGTGGGTGAGAGTGGCTTGTATCTTATTCAATTCTACCATATCATTTATTTTAAGAAGATGATTTCCGGGGGGCCCTGGTCATTTAATAACTCTATTCTACTTTTTCAACTTCAAATAGGTGAGGATCGTGAGGAGATTAATTTTGCTTTTGCCGATTTTCGAGTGCAAGTGCACAATTTACCCCCTAGATTTTCTTCTAAGGGTTTGACTACAAGAGTTTAGGGAATACCATGGGGACGTTTTTGGATTATGATGCATAGGGGCCCCAGAATTATTTGAATAACTTTATGCCTATCTGGGTCCCTTTGTGTATTGCTGAAACCTTGATGCTTAAGAAGAGGATTCAAGGACAAAGGCAAGACCTTTTTGAGGTTACTTTTAGTTACGAAAGGATCCTATTAATTTGATTTTATTGAAAAAGTTATGAAAGAAAATATTTCCTTAATTTTAAGATACAATTAAAAGTTTGATTAATATTAATTTAAAAAAAAGTTGAATTTACCTTTATCAAGAAAGTTCAATCAACCTTAAGTAAAAAACAACAAAAATGATAACTTCCATTAAAGAAAAAATAATATAGATTTAAAAAAGTCATTAAAATTTGTAGAATCAAAGGATTGAAAATGTAATTTGAAAGTACCGAAAACCATCATTGAAAAATTGAGAACATAGAGAGACTTAAAAATACAATTAACCCAAAAGGTGGCTCTATAAGTTGAATACCAAGTTTCCTTTTTTTTTTTTTTTTTTTTTTTCTAATATGAAACGTTTAAGGAAAAAAAAAAACCTTTTTTTTTCATTTTTTGTAAATTTTTAACCTTTCTTTTATTATTATTTTTTGTTGTTGCATTTTTTTTCTGGTTGTGATTGCAATGCTAACAAAGTTTCAACTCACCATGAATTGTGTTTTTTTCATCTTCAATTTCATGATTCGATTTTTCATTTTTTTAATCACAATATGCTTTTATTTTTTTCTATCTTTAACTTATTTTTTATTTTTTATTTTTTGCATGTCTTTGCATTTCCGATTTGGATTTCATGATGTCAGTGTTAGAATTGTAAAATAAATATAAAATAGAATTTATTAAACTAGAATCTATCATGTCAAATCATCAAGAATAAAAACTAGATGCAGAAGCGTACCTGAATCGATTAATTTCTTGAAGTTTGAAATTTGAAGAATATTTGCTCTTTCCTTAGGATGGAATATTAAAAAAGATATATTCTGTGTAATTTGGGACCATAACCTTAATGTATATAACTTTGGCATATTAGCCCTAATTCCTAATTAGCCCATCATTGATTAGAAATTAATTAGAAATCAATTACTAGAGTATCCACACATATTTGATCCATACTTTATTTAATAATTAAAGCCCAATAAACCTTAACTAAATTAGATCATTTTTAATTTGGGCTAACCTATCATGATAGTAAATAATAACATGTAATTACCCTTATTATATATGTGATATCCTTATTTTCCAACAATCTCCCACTTGGACCACATATATACTGATTATTCTATAATTACATGTCATTATATAACCTTTTGAGCTCAAAAATTTTACCATCATATCCAAAAGGTATTCTGAAAAATCTCGTCCAAGGCGAATTTTGTTACATATATCGTAACTAAGTCCATCCCTAATCACGTATGTTAACACAAAAAAATGACATAGATCAAGTATGGATGTGCAGCATAGAAATTACATGCAATATGATCTAAACATATCTATTTCCAACTGGTCCTCTTAAACCTTAGTGAGATCAAACCTTACCAAAATCAAAGTGTAAATAAACCAACTAAACTTTATTTCTGCAGAAAATAAACTTAATATCTTTAAACCAAAATAACTGAAAATATGTCTATAACGTAAAAACATTTAAAAATACAAACTCCCACTAAAACCAAATATCCTTCAAATGACATTACACCCATATGAGCAGTGTGCTCTTATAAAACCTTAGGTATAGTTCCTTAGTAAACAAATCCGCAATCATGGAGTTTGTCCTAATATGCTTTATAGGCACCTAACCACTCTGAACTTTTACTTTAACAACCAAGAACTTAAAGCCTATGTGTTTTGACTTTGATGTGCTCCTGTTGCCATTGGAATAAAAGACTTCAATTTGTTTTCACAATTTGCACCTTAGTGACAAAATCTTATATCCATATTCCATCAAAATCGGAGTCCATATACTTGATGATCTCTAACTGATTAGACCTTCGATATGTGAACATGTAATCTTTTGTTCTCTAAAAATACCTTATAACCCTCTTCGATGCTATCAAATGGTCCAAACTAGGGTTGCTTAAAATATCTATCTAACATCCTAATAGTGTACACAATATTCCAATGTATACATACCTGAACGTACATTAGACTTTCCACTGCTATAATGTAAAAAATCTTATGCATTTTTGTAATCTCAAAATCATTTTTAGGGCATTGATTGAGGCTATACTTATTATTGACAAGCAGTATGTCATTAACATATAAAACCAAATATAGAATCGTACTCCCACTAAACTTACTGTATATACGATTATCAACAAAATTCATCTCCAAACCGAATGAGATAATCATTTGGTAAATTTTGTAATATTATTGGCGAAAAATCTACTTAAGCCCATAGATGAAGTTCTTTAATTTGCAAATCATTACCTTTGCATCATCAGACACAAAGTTTTCTAATTACACCATATAAATGTATGATCAATGTTAACATTAAGAAACCATTAATTTGATATTCATTTGATGTAGCTTAAGGTCAAAATATTCCACTAAAGCCATTTTAACACTTTCTCTAGTGGACCTTTTTAATGACATTCATTCTTGATGTTGTTGAGTTTGTTCTTCTGGAATAATTACCTCATCTTAAATAGGGAATTGTTCAACATTGCCTTATTGAGGTTCTGGATTCACTTCTTAATCAGTGATGGGTATGAGAACTTAAACATCGTCAAAAGTGATAGTAGGAACTGAGTTAGAATTCAATTCCTCCTTAAAAGCAATGTCTCTAACCTTATTTCTCCCTCCAAACTCAACATCCTAAAAGAATGTTGCAATTCTAATCTCAAAAATATTCCTAATTGTGGGATCATAAAACTTATAGCCCTTAGATCACTCAGAATTTCCTTAACCCTTATATTTTATAGACATCAAAGAAGTCAGAAGTGATGTCATTTCAACCTTATCATTTTTAGCAAAATATTTCTCAATTTCATCAATGAAACTTTGGCATGAGTAATCTTTTTAGATTCTTTGCCCCTAAAGGCTTCTGAAATGGTTTACTTCATGATCATTAGACTCATGCAATTTAAACGATCCCACCTCTCAAATCTCTTTTAACACAAGGGTGTTTTCCGCAGTGAGAGGTGCGAGTTGTTCTTCCCTTAGTACAAGGTCTATGTTCATAGAGCCAAGCACTATAAATAAGTGCCTTTTCTATTCATTGAAATTAGTCCCATTAAGCATGGGTATAGAATTTATATTAGTAGATATTATGGCAGTAGAAGATGAATTAGTTGAATATAGAACAAAAAATAAATAAAAATAAGCTCACATAAAAATTCATAAGTAAATAATAAATTCAAGATAATGGCTAATCCAATCTCAAGATACCAAACACAACATTAATATCAAGTTTTTGGATAGTAATATTAACAATAAGCGATACTCTTGTTGTAGCAATCAAATATTGACAATAAATTATGTCAAACAATTAATTAATCTTTGGATAACTTATTGCTCACATAAAATACCTTATAATTGTCACACATTTATCGCCACAGATATCGTTGAAATTCTGTCCAATATTAACTTACCTTTGGGTCAATTAATAAACGTATGAATCACAAAAACGTATAATCATCTTGACATTTCAAATACACTAATCTACACAAAAAAAGGTCACTTGGCGGCATTTTGTTTCAACTAATCTATTTAAAATATTAGACATCCTTAATTAAAAATCAAAGTCAAAATTTAAATTTATTTGTTTCAAAATATTTCTTTTAATTTCATCTTTCAATCAAGTTAAAAGTATATATATATATGTATATATAGTTATCCCAAAACAACATACAGTGATGTTGTCAAATATAATAATAGTTGAATAAATCATAAACCATAAACAACTTCACATAAGACTTCAAGTTTAAAACAAAATAATTTAAATAAAGGTAAATCTCATCTTAAGATATCGGACACTCCATTAATATTTCATCTTTCGACAAAATATTAACTTGTAAGTGATACCTTGGTGTAGTAATCAAATACTGACAATAAGAACATGTCGAACAACAAATCTTCCTTTGGGCTAATTTATTACTCATACGTAAAACCGAATAATTATCACATGTTTATCATCATAGTTCCACATGTAATATTATTAACCTTCATTTGGGCCGATCAATATCAACATAACTTAGGTTACATGCACACAAACTTTTATATTTTAAAACAAAATAATTTATACAAAAAAAATCACTTTGGTGATTTATTGCTTCAATTAAGTTATTTTAAAAAATATATAAACATACCAATATTCAAATTTAAAAATTACCCAATAGTCAAATGTCAAAATATTTTTCTTATTATTTTATAGACTTTGAAATAACCCAAAATAAGGTTGTTTTAATAATGTAATAAAAAACCAAAAATCTTAATCTTTGACTGGTTTTTTTGTTATGGTTATATATTCAATTTAATGGGTGCTTTGATGCTCTGATACCACTTGTTAGAATTATAAAATAAATCTAAAATAAACTTAATAAATTAGGATCTATTATGTCAAATCATCAAGAATAAATCAAGAATATAAATTAAATGTGGAAGTGTACCTGAATCCAGAAATTCCTTGAAGTTTTTTTTGGATCTTGAGAATTTGATTTTTTAAATTAGCACACAAGAAATTCAGAGAATATTTGCTCTTTCCTAAGGATGGGATATTAGAAAAGATATCTTGTGTGTAATTTAGGGACCATAACCCTAATATATATAACTTTAGCATATTAGCCCTAACTCCTAATTAGCCCATCATTAATTAGAAATTAATTAGAACTCAATTACAAGAGTATCTACACATATTTGATCCATACTTTATTTAATAATTAAAGTCCAATAAACCTTAACTAAAGTAGATTACTTTTAATTTGGGCTAACCTATCATGGTAGTAAATAATAACATATAATTACCCTTATTATATATGTGATGTTTATATTTTCCAACAGTCAGCGGTGTGAAGATGAAATATTATTAACTTTTATTTTTAGTTTTTCAATTTTCAAGTTTTATTTTTCTTGTTTTGAAAATCAATGTTCTTAATATTTTTTTTTCAATTTTTTTTCATCTAGATATGATATTGTTGCACTGCTGAAGAATAAACCTGTTTAGATTCCAGTGACGACAAATTATTTTGTAACTGGTAGAGAAAAGGTAAACCAGAAGTCGTAAAATACTTATTCCGTTGACATATAAAAAGAACCCGGATTTACATTGTCAAGGTTGATCTAGATTTTTAAGCTCTTTTTTCGTCAACCACACGTTTGTACTTTTTTTATCTTGTTATAGATCCACATTCATCTATTAAATCGTCCTTTTCCTTCTACGAAATATACATCTTTTGGTTTTTATGATACCATGTGCTTTTTAAAACAACAATATGCTTGTAAAATATTTTTTTTCTAAGTTTTAATTTTCTCTTTTCTTGTCCTGTGTATTTTTTTTTTCATTTTGAATTATATCGACCAACAAACGTTTTCATTAACCATTTTGATGGCATCTAAATGACAACGTACAAGGCTTTAATTTTCAAGTTTAGTTTTTTCTTTCTTTCTTTTAATCTCAATAAGCGTTAAAAATTTGTGTTAATAAAATGTGGTAAGTAATATTATAATAGTTATGATAAGTTAATTATTTTATTTAATTACATAATAATATTACAAACACTTTTACAGGTACGATAATTGACTGGAAAAGTAAAAGTAAATTTATTTAAATTAAAATTTGAAAGTAACTGAAGCAAATATGTTTGATTATGTGATTGTTGATAATACTTGAAAGTAACTTAACCATTATTGTTATGATGTTGTCTGTCTCATGTTTTCATGAAGGTATCATATGTTTGCATTTACTCTCGTCTTGTTGCAAGTATCCCAATGATATTAATATTCTTATTGTTTGAGATTCTCACGCATTAAATAACAAGTACAAAAAAAGGTAAGATCTAAATATTTGACAGACTAGAATTGATTGAATTTTGAAAAAATAAAATATTAATCACATGTAAAGTAAATTATTTCTATAATTAATTATTTGGATGAAGCATGAATCCAAAATTTATGTTGTCTGAATTTAATTTTTTATTATTATTGAAAATTAATGGATTGTAAATTAGAGTGAAATTAAAAATATAATAGAAATATGAATTTACCCTAAAATTCGTTAATATTATTTTTTCCTTTAGCATGGGTTGTACCAAACTCAAGATCAGGGACAGAGGTTTTTACATTAAGATATTACTTTGAACATAAGGTTTAACTTGGGTTTTATTTGATTATTAAAGTGGCATTAAATTTTTTATTATGATGATAATTTCTTGTTTGCTACTTTATCATATTTGTATGCTTATATATACATAAGTTCAATTTATTTTGAACATGATTTATGATGTATATATATATATATATATATATATTTGGATTAGTTACAAGCCAAAATAAATGTTAAGAAAAGAAGGAAAATAATGGAAATTATTTTGTTTGGAAAATCCATAGTTGATTTCTGAAAATAAGTGTGATAATATGAAAATGAATGTCTAGGAACGGTTTTGGCTAGAAAGGATTTGGTACTTAAGAGTGTTATGTACACCACTTCTCTTTCGTGAGAACCTACCTGGTGCTTTATTCATCAACATGTTCACTATTCTAATATCCAATTATGATGACAAACTCGGTCCCTATCTGTGCAAAAATCAAGAAAGGAGAAATGATAATCTTGATAAGCCAAATGTCAATTTGGTTGAAGTAGATGATATAATTTTTGTTGTCATTTCTCAAGTAAATATTATGACTAATGTGAAAAAGTAGGTGACAGAGAACGGTGCCACTCGACACATTTGTAGTAATCAAGATACCTTTGTACCCTACTCTAAGTGGAAAATGGATAAGAGGTTGTTTATTGTAGAAACTCTAGAAATTGCACATGTGCTTGGAAACTACAAGGTTCTGTTCAAACCAACATCTAGAAAGACATTAGCCTAAGTGAGGTGTTTCATATTCCTAATATTTAAACCAATTTATCTTTTGTTGGATAATTAGGAAAGGTTGAAGTGAAAGTTACATATGTGATAAGTGTTAAAAGTAACATGTTTTAATCCAGTTCTTAATGCGTTTTTGAGTGATTATTCGATGTTAATGGTGAATTATATGCTCCTAATCCTTTAAATCTATGTTTTTATACATAGGAGAGCTTTTGTGAGAAAAAGGGGCAAAAAAAATTGAAAACTAAAAAATTGGAGCAAGTTACAGAGCCACACGAGCTGGACCATTCCACACAGCTGTAGGAGCCACATGGGCTACCAGACGACCATGTGGCCGACTGTGTCAATTTCACGAATTACACTTCGAACAGCGAAAAAATGAGATTTTTATGAGTTTCAAGCATTATAAGACCTATATATGACAAAAATAAAAAGACAGGAGTGAGCCGTCATAGAATACTCAAGAAAACAACTAGTCAAACACCATTGAAGTGGATTCTGAAGTAGATTTCCATCAAGAATGAATGTATGTTCGTATAACACTCTATACCCGGCTTGGTAGCCAAGCCCGAATACGGGATGCCACACCACAGTCTCATGTCATATACAACAAGTAAAAGTTCATTTTAAACGAAGTGTTTTCCATTTTAGTATTCATATAGGTTTTAAGTCAATTATACTTATTAGTTATCAATGTTACATGCTAACCATACATCAAATAGTCTTATAATAATAATTAAACATGCATAAGGTCCATTTAAAAAAATCTCAAAATTGTCACGTAGGTATCGATACCAACATTACGGTATCGATATTTTCTTTAAGTGGTATCGATACCACCTGGAAAAATAATACATAACTTGCATAATGTTTCTCAATTAAAAGCTAAAGTCTCGAAAATTATCGGTACCTACCATGAAATATCGATATTTTAGCCCTGAGTACCGATACTCGAGCAAAAGTATCGATACCAAATCTCTATTCTGACTCCCTACACATTTTAAAACACAAAGGTATCAATTTTAAAACCTGATTATTGATACCTTGCTCCAGACCTCAAAAATGCAGCATACATAAGCAATTAATTCATTCCACTTTAGTTCCTACACATCATACACCAATTAGTTCAAAAAATAATCATTCAATGGCCTAATTAACATTTCAATATCACAAAACGTGTTTGAGAAAGTATCGTCAATACCAAGCGTAACAATAACATGTAATCTTTATAAACCAAACCAAAAACCAACAAAATGTTTAAAAGTTAACGTGGCTATAAACAAGTCTACCGCATTACCTCATTCCTCAAAACGTAAATAAATATAGAACTCCTACGGAATAGCAAATAAACTTTCTTGGATCACCTATCGGAAGCCACACCGCTCACACTGGTACTTCACTACTCTGCAAAGGTTTTAAGAAAGGAGTGAGTGAGCTTAACATGCTTAGTGAATGCTCAGGATAACCACAATGCAAACAATTCATCAAGTATCAACGAAACAACCATATAACATAACCTCAATAGTTCCAACTCTAGTGTTATATTATACTTACTTGTGCATTTTTACTAGTTCTTTTACATGGTAAACATATTCAATTTTAAGCATATATAACAATACTCATAAACATGTTATAGATAAACTGTATAAAGGTCAAATGTCATATAAACACATATCACAATACACACATATTCATAATTTAAGATAATTTGGCTCTTGAGCTATGAAACATAAAACTGATCTCTATCATCACTTATCGGATACACAAGGTCTACAACACACCACATAGACTCGTAGAGTCAAACATGTCCCAAAAGTGAAGCATAAAGCTAACACTCTCCTTATTTCCCCTCACATGTCCCGTTGAATGGAGCTTAGATCACAGTCCCTATCCCTCCAACATATCTCAGGGCCATAACGTCCAAAATCAAAGTACATATAGGTGAGTACTCACAATCCTATAGGATGAAAACTATATCCAATGGTTTTTAGATCACAAAGCAAAAATATCTGAAACCAAACACATATTACTTACCGACTATCCGTGCATTATCACTCCATATTTGCATCTTTAGGAGAACACTATCACTAACATTTAACATATACGTAACATTTACACATTTGTACTTTCACAACGGTTATCATAACCATATATCACATGTTATAGCATCTCATCTCAGTTCACATATTAACCAACATATAAGCACATTGTTCACAAGATAGCATATGTATTGTAAAGCCCTAAATTTTTTTAATTCTGACTTTTGGTGAATTTGTAGCATGGAAATATCTGAATGTGTTTCTGTATTAATTTGACACAAATATTTGTCTGCTTAAGTGGTTAAGTGCTCTGGGTGTGTTGGGGAGGTCCCAAGATCTAGTCAAGACTTGGGCTAAATTTTGGTTTTTATTTGAATAAAGCTTTGTCTTTGGTAATTAGGCTTATAAGTATATAGTTGTAAAAGCTTATCAGAATGGGCCTGCTAGTCTGGTGGTTAAGTGGAGTGTTAAGTGCCTAGAGGTCTGGAGTTCAGAACTCTATGGCAACAAGGGATTTATTTTGCTGCTTGTGTTTAGGGAGTGTTGGAGTGGAATGGGATTCTTAGTAGTGGTATGAGTGGGGAGTCATGTGGAGCATTTTTAGGAGTGAATTAGGGGATAGGAAAAGTTTCCCCTCTCTAAAATTCTGACGATTTCTCTTCTTCTTTTCTTTTGCTTCCCTCTGCCGAAACTCTCCTAAAAGCCCTCCCTTTTTACTTTTCGTTTTTCTTCCATTCTTGTTTTTCTCTTGCGTCGAGGAATGTGTTGGTGCGATTTGGGTAGGTGCTCTCCTCATTTTTCTTCAAGATTCTTTATCACTAGAATAGAAATCTAAATCTTTTTCTGGGATTACTGGTTTAGGCGAAAATCAGTGAGCAGTGGATTTGCATTGTGGATCGAGAAGTGTTGCAAAAGTGCTCTGTTAGCGGTAAGGCGAGTTTTTAGGAAAGTATTTAATGGTGAATTCGCTAAAATTAAATTTTGATTTGCTAAATCAATATTGCATGCACTGATTGTAACACCCCCACGCCCGAGACCGTCGCTGGAGTCGAGCTTGAGGTGTTACCGAACATAATTTATCATTTAAACAACTTTACATCATTTATTTTGATTTTCGGAATAAGCAGTTTTTCTGCGTCATGGTCGCTAAAAAAATCATATCTTGAGTTACGAAACTCGAAATCAAGATCCGTAAATTTTCCCTGAATCTAGACTCACATATCTATCTACTAATTTTTTTCTAAAATTTTTGGTTGGGCAAATTAGTACAATTTATTAGTTAAATTTACCCCTGTTTTAGGACTTGACTGCACTGACCTCTACTTACTACGAACCACTTTTCTCCCTATATAAAATTCATATAACTATAACGTTTATTTCTATTAAAATTAGATTTAATAAGGATTCTAAGCATATTAATTACACCTCCTAATTATTTTTTTACAATTTATAGTGAATTTTCAAATTTGGAACAGGGGATCCAGAAATCGCTCTGGCCCTGTTTCACTAAAACTCAAATATCTTATAACATATAACTCCTTTACCTATTTTGCTTTTTTCATTTGAAAGTAGACAAAATAAGATTCAATTTCATAGTTAATTCTTCACCCAATTAGTTTTCTACTATTTTTTGGTTATTTTTCAAACTCACGTCGTTGTTGCTGTAGTGTTCTGTTTTATGGCAAGTTTCATCTTTTTATGAATTCTCATGAACTATATAACATATTAAACTCACAAGGCATCCAATATTATCTAGGCTAGCCATACCAATGACTAATCATTATCAAGCATTTTCTCAACCAAACCACAACCATATCACAAGATTATTTACACAAAACAAGTATATTGCTATACATGCCATACATCCAAACATACAAACCAATATACCAATTCTTCCTCGGATAGTGTGAGCGTTTCTTCGACCTTCCCGATATCCAAGTTGGCTCGCTAAAAACTACAATGAATGTAAAGGAGGGAGTACGCATAAATGCTTAGTAAGTTCACATGCAAATAACAAGTAACATAACAAAGCAATTATATCAACAACAATAGCATGATATCACTAAGATACAAACCACATTTCTAGCTATCGTGTATCATCTTACCACCTTATTTCTGTTGTATCAAGTTTCAACCCGAGGGTTAAGTACATACCTGTCCAAATTGTCCATTTCACAACACTTACCAAAATATCATTTTCATCTTGAGTATTCTTCCATTCTGCTAGAATTTTACCCGTTGAACACATCGGAATATAACTCGGATACACGGATCATTTGCACATAAGTGCCACATATGTAATCAATCAATCATGTAACCCGCCCATAAGCGAACTCAGACTCAACTCAACGAGCTCGGGCGTTCGCATCCATAAGTGAACTCGGACTCAACTCAACGAGTTCGAACATTTGCATCCATAAGTGAACTCGGACTCAACTCAACGAGTTCGGATGCCCAACCATCCTAGTGACATGTCACTTGTATCCTAATCTATTCCCAAGGTTCAAACGGGATTTTCCTCAGTCACACATTTCCCAGTCGTTCTCCTCGGAATATTGGAACCAATACGTTGCTTGCATCTCATACTTATCAATTTAATCACATACTTTTCATACCAATACATAATATTTCACAAAGCATAATATTCATAATAACAAGTATCATATCGTATAAATAGCATTAAATCACTTAAAATAGCAATCATGTTACATTATTTACACATGAACTTACCTCGGTACAAAATATAGCAATTTTGCGATTTAGTCTAAAATTTATTCTTTTCCTCGATCAAGGTTGATTCCATGTCTTTCTTGATCTAAAATAACACATTTAGCTTATTTAATACTCACATTATCAAAATAGTCCTAAATTCAAATTTTGGCAAAATTATAATTTTGCCCCTAAACTTTTGCATATTTACACTCTTGCCCCAAAGTTCGGAAATTAAATTTTATCACAAATTCTTATGTTTTAGGACATGCTGATCATTTATTTACCATTAGCAAGCTCAAATTCCCACTAAAACACATACTTATGAACAATATGTACTTTTACCGATTAAGCCGTTTTACTCGTTTTTACTTAAAACCGAGTAGCACAGGTTGTCTAACATAATTTAAAACCTCATATTCTATCATAAAACATCAAAATACACAAATTTCACCTATGGGTATTTTTCCAAATATGAACCCTAACTTAAATTATTGCTAACATAAGCTTTATCGAGTTACCGGGACTACGAAAACGTAAAGAACATTAAAAACGGGGCTTGGAATCACTTACTATGAAGCTTGGAAGCTTGAAACAAACCCTAGCTATGGAGAACCCTTGAAATTTCGTGGTAATGAAGAAGATGACCAATTTTGTGTTATTTCTCCCTTTTTATTTCATGTTAATATCCAAATGACCAAAATGCCCCTCCTTACTAAACTTTCAAAAATTCTATCCATGTCCAAATTTTGTCCATGAACTTAAAATTGGTCAAATTGCTATTTAAGACCTCCTAATTAATATTCCAAAGCAATTTCATACTAGAAACTTCTAGAATGCAAGTTTTGCAACTTATTCGATTTAGTCCCTAATTTCAAATTAAGCACTTTACGCTTAAAATTTCTTCATGAAATTTTCACACCATCATAAAATCATATCATAAACATCAAAATAATTATAAAATAATTATTTCTACCTTGGATTTGTGGTCACGAAACCACTATTCTGATTAGGCCCTAATTCGGGATATTACACTAATTCCAGGTTTTGGAGTGCTCGGGAGTGCTTAGGCGTCGAAAATAGTCCAGGTGTGTACTCCAATTGCACAAAAAATGAGATTCGATGAAAGCTAAAAAGCCCTTTGTCGACGCCACACGGGCGTGTGAACTGCCTATGTGGTAGGCTGTGTGGCGATACATGGGCTTATGGATGAAGAGGCAGGCCGCACGCGAGCGACATGGGCGCGACGGACACAGTCGTGTGAAGGCCAGCGAGGCCGTGTGCAAGACACGGGGTTGACTAATTGGGCTATCTGGGCCACACAGGTGTGTGGGCCACACGGGTGTGTGGGCCACACGGGCGTGTGGGCCACACGGGTGAACCATACAGGCATGTGGGATTCTGGGCCAGGCCGTGTGATCCATACGGCCAAGGCCAATTTGGGCAGTATGGGCCACACGGGCAAGTAACATGGGCGTGTGAGCCTATCTTTCTGAAACGTACTGTAAGGTTGCATGGGTCGCCCCAAGTCAACTGTGACCTGTTGTAGGGTCAGTAAGGATATTTTAGACCCCTATTGTTCTGATATGATAATGTGATGTATGCACTTAGCATGTAATTTTGTTCTGTTCTGGAAATGTATGTATGATCTGTTTATCTGCATTATAGCATGCCATTTTAGTATGTTGCATTGCATTGGAGTGGAATTATTGATGAAGTGAAGGAAGTATCTGAAAGGATTCTAAGCCTGTTATTTGGCAGCTATGCTGAATATTTCTGACATGTGCCGTATCACGGTACCTTATGGTGTATAGGGTTGGATGGGTTGATTTTATCCCCATACTTGGTGTGTAGGGCTGGCTAGGTCGATTTTATCCCCACATAGTGTGTAGGGTTGGACAGAGATTGTGTGCAGGGTTGGTGGGCATGGTTTTAATACTCTGATCTGATATGCATGTGATATTTACGATGGGCTAAGGCTCTAAGACTGTATCTGATACTGTTTCTGAGTGGGCTAAGGTCCACACTGTTTTTGTAAAGGGCTTAGGCCCGAGTTATCTGTAATTGATGTATGTCTGTATGCATGCTATCTGTGGGGATTACACATTAAGTTTGTGAAAACTCACTCCTTAATTTATTTTATCTGTTAGGTAATCCCCAGCAGTAAATGGATCGGTGTTGAGGGGAACTCGATGGTGACCACTGCCACACCCGTTTTGGTTTAAGACTTTATTGTTTTACTACTTTTGAGATTTTTTATGTATTTTTTTTGGACTTTGGGACTGTTTTGGTTTTAATTTGGGAATTTTTAAATTATTATTATTGGTTTATAAACTGCGACACATCAAAATGCGTTTCCTTAAACTAATCTAAAAGTTTTTGTATGCATGAACATTTTCAAAGCTTCCGTGTAAAAGAAATGTTTTCAAGCAAATCAACTAATACATATTTTCCGACTAAGTAAAAGATAATGATCTGAACAAGTATTTATATTCGAATCGATTTTGAAAACACTCTTATGTGAGATTGCCAAATCCGGCCATAACGTCTAAGCCGAGTTTGGGGTGTTACATTTAGTTGTATCAGATCTAGGTTGCAAAACTCGGTTGTGGTTTTGGGTTTTAAATTTGGTTTTGAGAAATAACTTGTAAATGATTTGAATTATGTTTTAGAATGAGTAAGTGGTACACCGAGTCTCCGGTGCCCATCTAGTAAGTTTACTAAAACTCTGTTAGAATTGTCTAAAAGCATGCTTAGAATATTCTAAAATTCTGTTTAGATTTTCTGGAAACACTATTTGTATGCTATGAAACTACTTTAGATAGTATACTTTACTAAGACACTCTAGGTAGTGTAAACTAAAAACTGTAGTGAGACTGTTACTCGTGATAATCGACTCTGTAACTCTAATACTATTTTGCATAAAATATCTATTAATAACATATTGGAACTATAAACTGATTTGCATAAAACTGTTAATACAGATTAATTCGATAGTTACGATGAGTACACGCGGTACTCGTGGATGGGGTACTAGAGGGCGAGATAAAGGCCGTAGAAGGGCTTGAGCTGAGTTCTTCGCATCTGATACGATTCCGAATATGGACACTAGCGAGATGCCGATGTCACCTATTACTAATACTGGGTCAGGGTCTTATAATCGAGCGGCTGGGGACGACTTACTATTCTAAGCCATGCTATGGATATTGGAGAGGGTCGTTGAGCCTAATATTGGATCTAGGGGTCGTGGGTTGGTTACAGAATGACTTCGGTCCAATGGGGCTGAGCTATTCAGTGGCATCACTAGAGTTGCTCCTAATGTGACCGAATACTAGATGGAGGCCACGGAACGAATCATGGATAACTTGGACTTTTTTGATGAGCAGAAGCTTAATGGAGCTGTATCATTGCTTTACGACAAGGCTTACCAGTGGTGGCTCACGGTTAAGTAGAGCACTCAGCCCGATCGACTAACATGGAACTTGTTTAAGACGGCTTTCCAGAGTAAGTATGTGGGAGCCAGTTATATTGACGCGAGGTGACGTGAGTTCTTAAATCTCACCTAAGGTGATCGTTATGTGGCCGAATATGAGGCTGAATTTCTGAGATTGAGCCGTTATACGAAAGGCATTGTGGCGATCGAGTATGAGTGCTATGTCCTGTTTGAGGATGGTCTCCGAGACAATTTGTGGGTCCTGATAGCTCCTCAAAGAGAGTGGGATTTCTTAGTACTGGTTAAAAAGGTGAAAATCGTCGACGAGGTGAAGCGTTTTGAGCGCCAAAACTAAGAGAAAAGGAAGGCTAAGAGGGATTCTTAGCCTTCGAATACTGGGTTAAGGCCTAAGAAGAAGGCCAGGACTGATGGGCCTGTGAGAGTTGGGCCTACTGCTACATATTTGTCAGCACTATAATAGACGCCATTCGGGCAAGTGTTGGAGGGCTACTGGAGCTTGTTTGAGGTCTGGGTCTAATGAACACCGTTTTAAGGACTGACCATTGAGGACTAATCAGATGCAAGATCTAGTTAATGAGATTGCACAGCTGCTGAGGGTAGTTCAGCAGCCACCTAGGGGCTGAGGTCAGGCTAGGGGTGGTAATGGCATGAGCCATGGACAGAGAGCACCAGGTAGAGGTTCGAGACCAACTAAGGTAAGACAGCATTCTCAGGTTTATGCTGCACGTCGCCGTGAGGATCGAGATGCTTTGAAAGTCATCGTGGATACGTTCTTAATTTTTAGTGTACCTTACTTTAGACTGATAGACATAGGCTTTACACACTCTTATGTAGCTAGTACTGTGTCTGAGACCTTGGGGATTCTCTTTGAGAGCACTTCTAGTGAGAAAATAGTGGTGAGTCCATTGGGGCAGTCTATTGGAGTTAGTAAATTGTATAGAAATGTACCGTTAGAGGTCTAAGGGACTGTATTTCTAGCTGATTTGATGGAGCTTCCATTTGGGGAGTTCGATTTGATACTGGGTATGGACTGGCTGGTTAAGCACCGAGTGAGTCTGGACTGTGCTACGAAAAGGGTTGTTCTGAGGACCAAAAAAGGTAATGAGATAGTCGTGATTGGGGAACGATGAGATTATCTAACTAATGTGATATCTGCATTGGTGGCAGAAAAGTTAGTAGAAAGGATGTGAGGCATTTTTGGCCTACATCAGTGTTTTGGATTCTGTGGACTCTTCGATTAAGGACATCCGAACTGTGGGGGACTTTCTAGATGTTTTTCCAGAGAAATTATCAGGATTGCCTCTAAGCCGAGAGGTGGAGTTTGGTATTGAGTTGATTCCTGGTACAGCCCCGGTGTCTATCGCCCCTTATCGAATGGCACCGAAGGAGTTGACAGAACTTAAGACTTAAATACAAGAGCTGTTGGATCGTGGGTTTATTCATCCCAGTATGTCTCCACGGGGAGCACCTCTGTTTGTAAAGAAGAAGGACGGTACAATGAGGATGTGCATCGACTACCGTCAGTTGAATAAGTTGACGATCTAGAATAAATACACACTCCCGTGGTTAGATGACCTGTTCAACTAGTTCAGAGGGGCTTAACTATTCTCTAAGATCGATTTGTGATCAGGTTACCATTAGCTGAGGGTTAAGGAGGCCGATGTGCAGAAGACAACATTTAGGATTCGGTATGGACATTACGAGTTCTTAGTTATGCCATTTGGGTTGACTAATGCATCAGCAGCGTTTATGGACTTGATGAATCGAGTATTCCAGCCCTACTTGGATCAATTCGTGGTAGTGTTTATCGACAACATTCTGGTATATTCTAAGTCTGAAGATGAGCATGATGAGCATCTCAGGGTTGTTCTGCAGACCCTGCACGAAAAGTAGTTGTATACAAAGTTCTCTAAGTGTGAGTTTTGGCTATGAGAAGTAACCTTTTTGGGTCACATGGTGTGTGTTGAGGGGATTCATGTGGATTTTCGTAAGATTGAGGCTGTATTGGATTGGAAACAGCCAAAGAATTTGTCTAAGATCCTTAGCTTTTTGGGGCTGACAGGATATTATTGACGATTCGTAGAAGGGTTCTCTTTGATCGTAGCTCCATTGACTAAGCTGCTATGTAAGGGAGTTCCTTCGTTTGGACTGATGCACAGCAGGAGAGCTTTGAGAAGCTCAAAACAATGTTGACTTAGGCTTCTGTTTTGATACAGACTGAGCCTGGTAAGGACTTTGTAGTATACAGCTATGCATCACATGTGGGTTTGGGCTGTGTTCTGATGTAAGACAGTAATGTGGTTGCTTATGCGTCTCATCAACTCAAGATTCACGAGGCTAATTATCCGACACATGATTTGGAGTTGGCAGTAGTAGTCTTTGCTTTTAAGATTTAGAGGCATTATCTGTACGGTGAGAAGTGTACTATCTACACTGATCACAAAAGCCTCAAGTATCTCTTCACTCAGAAGGAGTTAAACCTTAAGCAACGTCGATGGGTTGAACTGCTTAAAGATTTTGACTGCAGCTTCGAGTATCATCCTGGTAAGGCTAATGTGGTGGCCAATGCGTTAAGTCGTAGGGTTATGACCAATTTGGAGCGATGTTTATTCGACTGAGTCTTGTTGATGATAGGAGTCTGTTGGCTGAGCTGCAAGCGAAACCAACATGGATTGAGCAAATTAGAGGTCAACAGATGGGGGATAAGTCTCTCAAGATGGGATTCTATCAAGTTAAGAGTGGTGCTATTATTGATTTTGGGGTTAATGATAATGGGGTATTGTGTTTTCAAGGTCGGATTTGTGTACTGAATAACGAGGATTTGAAACAGTCAATTTTGAGGGAAGTGCATAGTAGCACTTGTGCTATGTATCCCAGTGGGAACAAAATGTATAGAGATCTCTGAGAGTTATATTGGTGGCCAGGGTTGAAGCATGAGGTTACCGACTTTGTTGCTCACTGTTTGACTTGTCAGCAGGTTAAGGCTGAGCATCAATTACCTTCGGGCTTGCTACAGCTGGTTAAGATACCGATGTAGAAATGGGAGCGAGTAACGATGGACTTTGTTAGTGGGTTGCCTCTAACACCCACTAAGAAGGATTCTATATGAGTCATCGTGGATTGATTGACCAAGTCTTCTCACTTTATTCCTGTTAGGATAGACTTCTCCCTACAAAAGTTGGCTAAGCTCTACATTTCAGATATAGTGAGGCTACATGGGGTTCCTGTCTAGATCATCTCTGATAGGGATCCTCGTTTCACGTTACGGTTCTAGCAAAAGCTTTATGAGACTTTGGGTTTGAGATTAGACTTCAGTATTACTTTCCATCCTCAGACAGATGGTCAGTCAGAGAGGGTTATTCAAATATTGGAGGACATGTTCAGGAGCTGTGTGATTGATTTTCGAGGCAGTTGGGAGGAGTACCTGCCATTAGCAGAGTTCGCTTACAACAACAATTATCAGTCTAGTATATAGATGGCACCTTACGAGGCATTGTATGGTTGTAAGTGTCACACTCTTTTGTGTTGGAATGAGTTGGGTGAGCGACGTATTCTGGGTCGAGAGTTGGCTTCTGAGACTAAGGACAAGGTTCGTCTGATTCGAGATCAACTGAAAGCAGCTTCTGATAGGTAGAAGTCCTGTGCAAATTTGAAGAGAAAAGATATTGAGTATTCTGTGGGGGACTTGGTTTTCCTTAAGGTCTCGCCATGGAAGAAGGTTTTAAGGTTCGGTCGTAAGGGTAAGATGAGCCCTCGGTTTATTGGGCCGTACCAGATTCTGAAGCGAGTGGGGCTAGTCACATATTAGTTAGAGCTACCTCCAGAGTTAGATCGCATACATGATGTGTTCCATGTCTCGATGTTGAGACATTACCGCTCTGATCCCACACACATTGTGCTTGTGAAGGAGATTAAGATTAGACCAGATCTAACGTTCGAGGATGAGCCGGTGCAGATTCTAGATCGCGACTTTAAGGTTCCGCGTAGGAAATCTATCCCTTTAGTGAAGGTGTTGTGGAGGAATCATAGCACTGAGGAGGCCAATTGGGAGGCAGAGGATTTGATGTGACAGCAATATCCTCACCTTTTCGGATTAGGTTAAATTTCGAGGCCGAAACTTTCATTTAGGGGGTAGAGTTGTAACGCACCAAGTTTTCTTAATTTCGGCTTTTGGTGAATTTGTAGGATGGAAATATATGAATGTGTTTTTTTATTAATTTGACACAAATATTTGTCTACTTAAGTGGTTAAGTGCTCTGGGTGTGTTGGGGAGGTCCCAAGTTCAAGCCAAGACTTGGGCTAAATTTTGGTTTTTTTTTTTTAATAAAGCTATGTCTTTGGTAATTAGGCTTATAAGTATTTAGTTCTAAAAGGTTATCAGAAGGGGCCTGCTAGCCTGGTGGTTAAGTGGTGTGTTAAGTGCCTGGAGGTCTGGAGTTTGAAACTCTGTGGGAACAAGGGACTTATTTTACTGCTTGCGTTTAGGGAGTGTTGGAGTGGAATGGGATTCCTAGTAGTGGTGTGAGTGGGAAGCCATGTGGAGCGTTTTTAGGAGTGAATTAGGGGATTGGAAAAGTTATTAGAAAATCTGAAGGAAGTTTCTTTTTGGGCAAAATTTGGCTTTCCCCCTCTCTAAAATTCTGATGATTTTTCTTCTTCTTTTCTTTTGCTTCCCTCTGCCGAAACCATCCTAAAAGCCCTCCTATTTTACTTTTTTTTCTTCTGTTCTTGTTTTTCTCTTGCTTCGAGGAATGTGTTGGTGCTGTTTGGGTAGGTGTTCTCCTCCTTTTTCTTCGAGATTCTTTATCGTTGGAATAGAAATCTAAATCTTTTTCTGAGATTACTGATTTAGGCGAAAATTAGTGAGCAGTGGATTTGCATTGTGGATCGAGAAGTGTTGCAAAAGTGCTCTATTAGCGGTAAGGTGAGTTTTTGGGAAAGTCTTTAATGGTGAATTCGCTAAACTCAAATTTTGATTTGCTAAATCAATGTTGCATGCACTGATTCTAGGTTTTGGAGTGCTCAGGAGTGCTTAGGCATCGAAAATAGTCCAAGTGTGTACTCCAATTGCACAGAAAATAAGATTCGACGAAAGTCAAAAAGCCCTTTGTCGATGCCACACAGGCGTGTGGACTGCCTGTGTGGTAGGCAGTGTGGCGATACACGGGCTTGTGGACGACGAGGTAGGCCGCACGCGAGTGACACGAGCGCGACAGACACAGTTGTGTGAAGGCCAGCGAGGCCGTGTGCAAGACAGGGGCTCAACCAATTAGGCCGTATGGGCCACACGGGCCTATGGGCCCACACGGGTGAACAACACGGGCGTGTAGAATTCTGGGCCGGGCTGTGTGATCCACATGGCCAAGGCCAATTTGGGCCATGTAGGCCCACACGCCCAGGCCACATGGGCATGTGAGCCCATCTTTCTGAAACATATTGTAAGGTTGCACAGGTCGCCCAAGTGGACTGTGACCTATTGTAGGGTCTGTAAGGATATTTTAGACCACTATTGTTCTGATCTGATAATGTGATGTATGCACTTGTCGGTAAGGATATTTTAGACCACTATTGTTCTGATCTGATAATGTGATAAATGCACTTAGCATGTAATTCTGCTCTGTTCTGGAAATATATGTATAATCTATTTATCTGCATTATAGCATGTCATTTTTATATGTTGCATTGCATTGGGGTAAGATTATTGATGAAGTGAAGGAAGTATCTGAAAGGTTCCTCAGCTTGTTATCTGGCAGCTATGCTGCATATTTCTGATATGTGTCGTATAACGGTACCTTATGGTGTGTAAGGTTAGATGGGCTGATTTTATTCCCATACTTGGTGTGTAGGGCTGGCTGGGTCGATTTTATCCCCACATGGTATGTAAGTTGGACGGAGATGGTGTACAGGGTTTTTAGGCATGTTTCTGATGCTCTGATCTAATATGTATGTGATATTTACGATGGGCTAAGGCCCTAAGACTATATCTGATACTATTTCTGAGTGGGCTAAGGTCCACACTGTTTCTGTAAAGGGCTAAGGCCCGAATTACCTGTTATTGATGTATGTCTGTATGCATGCTGTCTGTGGGGATTACACACTGAGTTTGCGAAAACTCACCCCTTTATTTATTTTATCTGTCAGGTAATCCGCAGCAGTAGATGGATCAGTGTAGAGGAGGACTCGACGATGACCACTACCACACTCATTTTAGTTTAACACTTTATTGCTTTACGACTTTTGGGAATTTTTTATGTATTTTTTTTTACTTTGGGACTGTTTTGGTTTTAATTTGGGAATTTTTAAATTATTATTGGTTTATAAGCTATGACACATCAAAATGCGTTTTGCTAAACTAGTATGAAGGTTTTCATATGCATGAACGTTTTCAAAGCTTCCGTGTAAAAGAAATGTTTTCAAGCAAATCAACTAATACATATTTTCCGACTAAGTAAAAGATAATAATCTGAACAAGTATTTATATTCGAATTGGTTTTCAAAACACTCTCATGTGACATCGCCAAATTCAGCCATAACGTCTAGGTCGGGTTTGGGGTGTTATATGTATGAGAAAGTTTATACTCAAAATTTAGAGTAAGGGTTTAGTCTACTACTAAATTCCTTAATAAAACATTGAATCATGTCCACAAGCAATTAGTCAAAACACTAACCACTTTATGCTTTCCCAAAAAAGCCAAAAGCTCAACTAACTTTTTCTTAAATCGTAGCAGGCTGTAATGAATCTGAGGCTTTACACACAACAATCATACAATAAACACAACACAATCACAACCAATGAAGCCTAAGCTACGTTCTCATGTAATCGAAACCTTTAATGTAACAAACCTTAAATTTCAATATATCAGTCTACACTTAATATTTTGTCTAAAATAAATTCTGTTCATCTTATAATTCACCTATGACTAATTCCCAACCTTTAAACTACACAAAACTATTCAATCCACGGTATCAACTTTTTTGACATGTTTTGTGGCTATTTTCCAAAAATTCAATAAAACTCAAGAATTCTTTAACGAAATGTCAAAGTAAGTTCATAAACCTTCTAATCATGTTAAAACAAGTTGAAAACACTTTGAAACCACGTTTTTATACAAAAATCCAAAATCCACCATTAACGACCTAATTTTTGGTTTTTATTTAAAATATGTGATTTAATAGCTAATAATTAGATTTAAAGGACAAAATAAAATTTAAAACTAATTAGAAGTTTAATCATTACCTTAGATGATGAAAATCCAAGCGCTTGATCAAAAACCCAAAAAAAAAAAATCACAAGGTTGACAATGGAGAAATCAATGGTATTTTTGGGTTTTTTTTCTTGGATTTTATGGAGATATTTGGCTTTAGTGATGATAGAAATCAAAAGAATTAAGGTTGAAGAATAAAAAGTGGAAGAGAGGAGCTTTGGGAGAAAGGGAAAACTAAAGAATGAAGATGGAGAAGACTAACGTGAAACTTATAGTTGAGGGTTGATTTTAGGTTGACCTTTAAATTTTAGTTTAATTGCCTCTTAAAAACTCACAATTTTGACTCTTTTACAAATCAGTCCTATTTTCAAAATTAAAGGTATTTAAAACTTATTTTTAGAAATTGATTTATTTTTCTAAAAAGCATAGTAAAAAATATTATCGATAAATCAAGTCGCAAACTTTCGAACATTCTAAGGCTAAAATTCCTAAATTACCCATAAAACTACTAGGGCCTACTTTGTGGTGTTACAATTCCCTTTTGATCTCTTTGGAGATTATTATGAGTTTCTGTATTTCTTGTGGTTTGTATTGTCTTTGAGAAGTTTTTATTTGCAAGCATGAACTAATTTTCTAAATACCTAGGGTAGATGAGCCCTAAGATGAATTATGTTGTTTGATTTTTATTTTACGCAATAAATACTTACATATTGTTCTCAATTATGTGTGCTTAAATCTTAGTTTAATATTTCCAGATTATTTATTCATGTTTGATGTGCTTAAATCAGAGGAGGAATAGACCCTATTTAAGGGTAGATCTAGCATAATTAAGTGGAGTCGCATGCAATCCTAGAAATAGGACAATATAAATTTATCAATTTAAAGTCAAATCTGATAAGGGAATCCATAGATCAAGTTAATGCGATAATAGGGTTTTAATTAGAAAGAAATTTCAATTAATCAACCTAGAGTCAATTGCTCTTATTCTTGAAGAGAGATATTAGCATAATTTAAGGATTTCTTTGGATCAAGATACTAAGTGTAGAAAGTGCATAATTTAGATTGATAGTAACAGATGAAGTCTAGGTAAATTCTTTCCTAAATATTGTTTCGCTTCTTGGTTGCTTACTCGATTATTTTCCTGAATTGTTCTTTGTCACGTTCATAGTTAATTAGTTTATTTAATTTTAGTTTTAATCAATCACTCGAATTTATTGGTTAAATATTAGAAAGACGATAATTACCATTACTTTTAGTCTTTGTGGGAACGATATTTTTGCTCACTGTAACTATACTACTAATTGATAGGTGTAGTTACTTTAGTTGAATTTTTATTTAATTTTTCCATTCTAATTTTTCATTTGTTTGATTCTGACAGGTTCTTTTTTGTAAAGAGTAGAGGAAACCCATTGGAATCGTTAATTTTTTACAGTGAGATGGAGAAAATTGCTCACAGAAATCAGAGAGAAGTTAGAGAAGCAAGGCAAAGTGAATAGATTTTAATACACGATTAAGAGGAAAAGGATATTACTTTGAGATGGATGATAATCAAAATAATCAGTAGCCTATTGCGCCTCCTACTTCTTGTACTATGTATGATTATTCTAAGCCTACTTTGATTAGGGCTGAATCAAGTATCGTCAGGCCAACTATTACTACAAAAAGTTTTGAGCTGAAGTCGAATACAAAATAGATGGTATAGTAGTATGTTCAGTTTGATGCATTGCAGGATGAAGATCCACATGTTCATTTGGCTAACTTTCTAAAGATTTGCGACACATTTAAGATTAATGGTGTTACTGATTATGCCATATGCTTATGATTATTCCTATTCTCTTTGAGGAGCAAGGTAAAATCGTGGTTGAATTCACTTCCACGTGCTTCTATAACAACTTGGGATCAGATGATTGAGAAGTTTTTATTAAAGTACTTCCCACTGACTAAAATAACTAAGTTGAGAAACGACATCTTTTCTTCTGCTCAAATTGATTTGGTAACATTATATGATGCACGAAAGAGATTTAAGGATCTTTTGAGAAGGTGCCCTCATCATAGGTTACCTTTGTGGTTACAAGTTCAAACCCTTTACAACAGTTTGAATACTTCAACTAGGCAACTAATTGATGTAGTAGCTAACAGAACATTGGATAATAAGGCACCTGAGACAACTCAAGAGTTCATTGAGGAGATCACACTAAATAACTATCAGTGGCAAGTCATGTGAATGAAACTGATTAAAGTAATCGGTGTTTTTAATATTGATGCAGTATCTATGTTAGCAAATCAGGTTGAAGCACTTGGTAAGAAAATTGATGGTTTGAATTTTTCTAAGCAAGTGAATCCGGTAATGCAATGTGATGCGACTGGAGCAGGGATGTTTAATTCAAAATGTTTACCCTTCAATTTTAGCGTAGAGCATGAGCAAGTCAACTTTATAGGTTACAATTCTAGACCTCAAAATAACCCCTATAACAATAACTATAATCCAAGATATAGGAATCATTCAAAATTTTCTTGGGGTAGTCAAGGAAATCAAAGGTCACAACCACATTTAGGTTTTCAGCAACCTTATCAGCAAGAAAAAAAAAACTAAACCTTGAGAAGATGTTAGCTAAATTTATTTTGGTGTTCGAAACTCAATTTCAAAAGACTGAAACAGCTCTGGTAAATCAGCAAGCATCGATTTAAGGGTTTGAAAATTAGATTGTACAGCTTACTAAATTGGTTTCGAAAAGACAACAAGGTAATTTACCTAGTAACACTGAAACTAGCCTAGAGGAGCATGTCTACGCAACCACTATTCGAATCATGGAAGGGTTAGGTGACCCTAAAAAGAAGGTATATCTATAAGCTATTAAGAAAAATGATGGGGTTGAGGAACACATGAAAGAGTATAAGTCGGTGGTTAGAGAATACAAACTACTAATTCCATATCTGATAGCATTGAAGCAAGACTGCATAAAGAAGAATATGGTAAATTTCTTTAGCTTTTTAAAAAATTGCATATTAACTTACCTTTTGTTAAAACACTTTCGTAGATGCCCAAATATGCACAAATTTTTAAAGGAGTTGTAAACAAATAAAAGGAAGTTAGATGACTTGTCAACTATGGAGCTCAATAAGGATTGCTCAACTATTCTCCAAAACAAACTACCCAACAAGCTTAAAGATACAGTGACTTTTACTATTCCTTATCTTATTAGTAGTTTAAATGTTGAAAAAGCTTTGGCTTACTTAAAGGCTACTATAAACTTTAAGCCTTATAAAATGTTCAAACAACTTGGTCTTAGGGAACCAAAACCCACTAGGATGAATATTCAATTAGCTAACAAATCAATTAGATATCCTAGAGGTATTATTGAAGATGTACTTGTTAAAATCGATAAATTTATATTCCCTGTTGATCTTGTTATATTGGACATGGATGAGGATATTGAGGTACCCATGATCTTAGGTTGACCATTTTTAGTGTAACACCCCAAATTCTACGGTTAGAAGTTTTGAGTTTTGTGGTTAGGTCAGTGAGAATGTTGCGCTATTATGTTTAATTGTACGTTTAAGTGTCAGAACGGGCCTGCTGGTTTAGTGGTTGGCTATGTGTTAATTTGCCTCTAGGTTCTAGGTTCGAATCCTCATGTGTGTTTGAGGAATTAATTTTATTTGAGTTTTGTTTTTATTATTATTTTATGTTTTATATATATATATATATATATATATATTATGTTTTTTTTATGGTATTTTTATTTTGAAAAAAAAGAGGGAGGTTGTTTCTAAAAAACTCCCTTCTCACGTTATTCTCTTCCCTTTTCACATTTTCTTCTTTTTCAGTTTCCTTTGGTTTTCTTTTTGCTTCTTTCGCTTTGTCATTTGTCAAGGGAGTATCTGTTTGAGTGTTGTATGTGAAAGATTATCAGACTGTTTTTTGTCTGACTGAATAACACTTGTGACTTGGTGTGCTTGAGTTGTTTCATTATGTTGGGACATTGGATCCCAGTTTTTTTATTTCTGCGTACCTCTGTAAGTACTTTTCGTTACTGAACTACTATTAGATTTCTAATCTATAATTCTGTTGTTAGATACGTTTCAGACTCACATTGAGCTCGTGTAGCTCACCCCTTAGTTTTTTTAGGTACTCGCTTAATCTGTAGCTAGACTCGGCACGTCAGAAGTCTTGGACAGCCACATTTAGAATCAACTTTAAAAGTATTTTTAATAAATTCTACACTATAAGTAAATGGTTGAACTATAAATTTTATTTTTAATATTATGGTATGAATTTTGGGTTTTACATAGGTAAGCGTCTTTTGGACTGAAATTTTTGTAGTATTGGGATTTTACAGCAGAGAGTTTTATGTAACTTAAATATCATTTGTTTTCTAGATGGTTAAACTAAAATTTTTCCTACAATCACTTCAGTGAGCAATGTAACCTCCGAGATTTGGTCTAAACTTCTAGGCCAGATTTTGGGGCATTACATTTAGCCACCACTAGAACTGTTATTGATGTGGGTAGTGGTGAGCTTGTGCTGAGTGTAGGTGATGAAAATGTTACTCTTCGAGAATGTGATTTTGTTAGAGTTCCTAGTGAGCGAGATGATACTCGTTATTTTGTTAATGTTAGTAATCATTTGGCATAACATTCTTTGCAGGAATTCACTAATGAATATGTGTTCGAACAGTATCTATCTCAAGGTGATAAAAATCAAAGGACGAGGGGAGAGCGAATGGTGTAGCTTGATGAATTAGATGAATGGCAAACAAAGGTTGATGAAAACCCAAGAATAGTTAAATAAAAAAATAAGCAGTGCCATAGTGTGCATGTAAAGAGAATGAACCAATTCAAAGTTGGGGACAAAGTGCTGCTAGACAAGTTAGATCCATGAATATTGCCTTCAGAGCTTAAATATAACACCTCTTACTCATATTCGACGCTGAAACTAGGTACAAGGCATTACTGGACTTAACATGCTTTATCATACAATATCGGACCATAAATTTTCATTCCAACTTAAAATTTTTCATTCATATTCATAACATCCCTATTATGTGCCAACGAGACCCAAAACAAACATATAGAGTGGTTCAAGACTGAACCGGAAGCTTTCAAACACTTAAAAATTTTTTTGCTCAAAACAAGGCCACATGCCTGTTTGGAAAAGAACACGCCCGTATGGGCAGGCCGTGTGGTCACACACGCCCATGTCTCTAGTCCGTGCAGATTTTATTTTTTTTCATTTCGAACCTACAGGGGTGATAAACTATAAATTATACATATTTCTATCCCACATTTAGCACATTTATGGATGAATTACCTTTGAATTTGTGGAATTTGATGCTCCTAATCCTTTAATTTCATGTTTTATACTTAAGAGAGCATAGGAAAGTGAAAAGAACGAGAAACGGGCCAAACGGAGAAAATGGGCCAAAGTTAGGAAACAACACGGCCTGGAGTTCGTCACACGGGTGAACCATACGGTCGTGCCACATTAACAGGCTTGAACACAGCCTAAACTCAACTCACACGGGCATGCCACATGAGCGTGTCCCTATCGTAATGAAGTTTAATTTCATGCGGAAAAAGCTACTTAGGGGCTAAGAAAGACATTCCAAACTCTATATAAAGACCCTAGGAGGCAACTACAATATATACACTGTCCCCGCCAAGACTAAGAGTAGAAGACAGGAAGTTACTCGAAGGAAGTCGATTGATCCATCTCAGAAGCCAGGATCTACATCAAGACTGAAGATCTCCCTTCAATCCTTTCAGGAGTTTTGGGTTTTCTTTATGTTTTGCTATTTTCTTATTTCTGAGATGTTTTCTTTTATGAACATGAACTAAACCCCCAAATACCTAAGGGGGATGAAACCTAAGAGGAATCTTGTTATTGTTATCTGAACTATATGATAAATATTCGATTTATTCTTAATTGTGTTTTTAATTCTTGAATTGATATTTTCGGGATATTAATTTAAGTCGAATGTGCTTATGCAGAGGAGCAAAAGTCCCTGTGTAAGAGTAGATCCAACACAATTAAGTGGAGTCAATCGTAATCCTAGACATAAGACGATAAAAACCCACCGGATTAGAGTCAAATCTAATAGGGGGATCCATAGATCGAGTTAATGCAAGACTAGGGGTTTTAATTAGAAAGAGATTTCAATTAATCAACCTAGGATTAGTTGTTTTTATTCTCGACGGAGATATTAACATAATTTAGGGATCTCTACGGATCAAGTCGAATGAAGAAATCGTCTAGTTCAGAGTTAGATAACAAGTGAAGTCCAGGTGGATTCTTACTTGGGTATTGTCTTTATCATTCAGTTCTCCCAAAGTAATTTCCCAATTTACTCTTTTTCGTGTCTTTAGTTTAATTTAGATTAGTTAGTTTACAACCAAATCCTCTTTTATTTTTAGGCTAGATAATAGGAAGGAAGTCATTACTAGTACTTTTGGTTCCCTGGATTCGATATTCCAGTCTTGCCACTAACTATACTACTATTTGATAAGTGCGCTTGCCTTTTATCGTGATAATAGTTAGTTTCCAGGTATGATCATTATTATTACTTCATCGAAATCACGATCAAGTTTTTGGCGCCGTTGCCGGGGAACTAAAATATTAGGAGCACTCGATTTCTATTACTTTAGCCATATTTACTTCTATAGCAATTTATTTCTTTTATTTTCTATTTTAGGTTTTTTATTTACTAAAATTTTCTTTTTGTTTTTCCCTGATAGGTATCTCTAGTTTATGACTAGAAGAAACCCGGCAGGACCTTTATTGTTTGATAGTGACCTAAAAACTACAGTTCGCAAAAATTGAAGAGAGATAAGAAGAAGCCTACAGTACCCAGAACAGGTACATGAAAAAGAACCTGAATCTACTGAAGAGATGGAGGCAAATCAGGATAATCAACTACCTCCTGTGGTGGCCATAGATCCTGTGAAACAAAATCCTATTCTGCACACTATGTATGATTATGCTAAACCAAATTTTGCTGGTACTGAATCTAGCATTGTTAGGCCTACTATTGCTGCAAATAATTTTGAACTGAAACCTAACACGATTCAAATGATACAACAGTTTGTTTAGTTTGATGGTTTGCAGGATGGGGATCCTAATGCTCATTTAGCTAACTTTTTGGAATTCTACGACACATTCAAAATAAATGGCATTTCTGATGATGCCATTCGTCTTCAGTTATTCCCTTTTTCCTTGAGAAATAAAGCCAAACAGTGGTTAAACTCTCTACCACGAGGGTCTATCACTACATGGGAACAAATGATCGAAAAATTTTTACTTAAATATTTTTGCCGGCTAAAATGGCTAAATTAAGGAATGATATCTCTTCTTTTGTGCAGATGGATTTAGAAACACTCTATGATGCTTGGGAAAGATACAAGGATTTATTGAGAAGGTGCCCTCACCATGGGTTAACTCTATGGTTACAAGTTCAAACTGTTCACAACGGTTTGAACCCTTCAACGAGACAGATGATCGATGTAGCCGCCGGTGGAATAATCAATAACAAAACACCAGAGGCAGCTTACGAGTTTATAAAAGAGATGTCACTGAATAACTATCAGTGGCAAGTCATGAGAACAAAGCTGCAAAAAGCTGCCGGAGTTTTTAATGTTGATGCAGTCACTATGCTGTCAAATGTAGTAGAACTCTTAAATAAAAAGATTGACGGTTTAGTTGGTTCTACGCAGGTACACCCAGTGATGTAGTGTGACTCAATTCAAGAAAACATGAACAATTCTGAGTACCCTAACTATGGATATGGCATGGAAAACTAGCAAGCCAACTATATGGGTAATAATTCTAGATCTCAAAATAACCCTTATAGTAACACTTACAATGCAGGTTGGAGGAATCACCCAAATTTCTTATGGGGAGGACAAGGTAATCAAGGAAATCAGAGACCACCACCTCCTCCGGGATTTCAGCAACCACCTTATCAGCAAGAGAAAAAGCAGAACCTTGAGGAGATGCTTATGAAATTTATCTCCGTATCAGAATCCCATTTTCAGAACACTGAGATGACCCTTAAAAACCAGCAAGCATCCATTCAAGGACTCGAAACTCAAATAGGCCAGCTCGCTAAGCTAATCTTTAAAATACCATAAGGTGGTTTACCGAGCAACACCGAGACTAACCCTAAGGAGCAACACCATGCCATCGACACGACGGATGAAGGAGGGTTAGCTAAAACCAAATCAGAGGCAAGTAAGGAAACTATGGTAAGTAGAGGTAAGGGTGAGGTAAATCGCACAGAACTAGTTGTCAAAGAGTATAAGCCTCATGTCCCATATCCTAATGTGATAAGGAAAGACCACACAGATGAGCAATTAGGTAAATTCCTTAAACTTTTAAAGAAATTACATATTAACTTACTGTTTATTGAAGCTCTTCATAGATGCCAAACGCCGTTAAGTATTTAAGAGAGCTTCTGACAAACAAATGAAAGCTAGCTGAGTCACCTCATGTGGAGCTGAATACAGTCTGTTCAGCCATTCTGCAAAACAAGTTACCTAATAAACTAAAATATCCAAGGAGTTTTACGATTCCTTGTTTACTTGGTACCTTAGATGTTAAAAATGCCTTGGCTGACTTAGGAGCAAGTATTAATGTAATGCCCTATAAATTGTTTAAACAACTAGGTCTTGGAAAACCCAAACAAACTAGGATGAGCATTCAATTGGCTGATAAAACCATTTGATTTCCTAGGGGTATAATCGAAGATATGCTGGTTAAAATTGACAAATTCATATTCCCAGTGGATTTTGTTGTTTTAGACATAGATGAGGATAGCAATGTTCCATTAATTCTAGGGCGACCCTTCTTAACAACTTCAAGGGCTATAATTGATGTAGGCACAGAAGAACTCACACTTCGTGTAGGTGATGATACAATTACTTTGCAAGCTCGTAACTCTAACAAGAATGCTAATGATAAAGATTTTTGTAACACCCCAAACCTGGCCCAGACGTTATGGCTAGATCTGGTGTGTTACATGGACAATTAATTACGCTTCGATCTTCTTTTAATAATCATTATGTTGACTTAAGCAAAACCATATTAGACCTTTTGTAAATAAGAAACTGATTTAGTTTATAAAAAACCCTATCCACTACCAGTTGAAGTTCACTTTTAAAAGAACTTATTGTTGAGTCATCGCTATTAGGTTACCCATTTGTCACGTAAAGTATGTTTTGAAAATGTTTGTTAAGTTTGAAATAAAAATCCGCGCAGACTAGTCTATTGTTTTAAACAAGTAATAAATAATAAAAAAACCACCAAAATAAAAATAAATACCGAGTGGCCTTATTACAATTTAAAACCCAAATAAAAATAAAGCATTAAAGAAATAAATTTAGAAATCTATAAACCAACAGGTAGTTCACGTGGCCACTCCGAATCCCTTGCAGCTCCAAGTCCTCTATGGCTGGTGGTTATCTTTATGGATGGAACTAAGAGGGTGAGTTTGTAAAAACTCAGTGTGTAAACTAACCCAACCAGCATTAGAGATCAGTTCAAGCACGGACTGGGCCAAAGCCCTATTCAGATACAGTTTAAACTGGGCCTTAGCCCTATTCAGAAAATAGTGTGGCCTTGGGCCCATTACAGTAACAGATCAGATTATCATGATATAAGCATGTATGCAAAGCCCAAGCCCAATCCAGCCCTACACACCACCCGTACCAACTCTACACACCATGTGGGGAATAACTCAACCCACCCAACCGTACACACGACAGTCGCAGCAGAGCTGCTTATACAGATATCGTGGCCAAGCCACTAGAACAGTAATACGAGGCAGAGCCTTTAATCACAATACGTGGCATTGCCACTTTTAGCACTTCCTCCGTAATAATATCCCAACCCATGCAAATCAGAATATACATGTCATGTCATACAGAATATCATATATAGGAGCATGCAAATCAATCAATTTTACTCTAGGGGTAAAATGGTCTTAGCACCTAGGGGTAAAACAACAATTTTCACCCTTTAAGGGTATTTCAGTAATTTTGCTAGGTTTTAGGGTTTTATGCTTATTATAGTCTACTAACAGATCTATCATCGTCCGAGCAACTTAATTAGCCCATTTCATTAATACAGAGTCATCGGGCCCTAAAACCCCTAATGGGCCCTATGGAGCCCACAAGCTATTGTGGCCCACTAAGTCCAAATTTTACACATATTTTAGCCGATCTAATATCCAGATTACCAGAATATACTTACCGCATGATTTCACCCATATGGGCCTGTAAGCCTATTAGGCCCAAAACCATCCAAATGCACGAAAATACGTACAACAGTCTTACCGTTCGTAAATACTTCACCATTTCAAACCAACCCAGAGCGCTTGCACGCTCGCAAGCCCTAGAAATGCCGGTATTTTGGCATTTCGGCTTTTTGGCTTTTGCCGATCTAATCTACTAGAGGGTGTCGATTACACACCTGTTTACGAACTACGTCGAGATCTTTCGAACACTCAACCTACATTAGATTAATCACTGTGTCAGATCCCAATCCATTAGAAAATCCACATCATGTTGACTTACCCATTCGACAACCATTAACATAACACCATCACTTACCTTTGTTGAGATCTAGTCCACCAATCTAGATCGCTTTGCTATCTCTTATCCACCAATGCCCTTCACGAGATCTATCCTTAGGACTGGCTATGGACACAACAAACAAGAGGAGAAAACTTGAATCAGTTTCTCAAAGAAGGATCAAAGCCTATTAGTGCACCATGGTTAGGAGTTTCGGCTTTTTATGAGTCACTTGAAAAAGAAAGATAAGAAAGGAGACTACTTACCTCCAAACGTCTGCTTGTTTTCCTTACCACACGAAAGATCCACTGATTAGTAGCCTAGCCCAGATATACTATAGATCTAGTCAGAATGCAAGAAGAGAAGAGAAGAGATCTAAGTGTTTCAGCTTTCAAAAAACCCACTAGAGAGTATGTAGGTTTTGGTTTTGAAAGAAAAGGTGGATGAAGAAGTTATGGCGTCAGAGAGATGAGGGTTTGCAAGTTTCATCTTTTCAACAAGAGATGATGAAGGTTCAGCTTATAGAGTAATCGGCCAAAAGAACTTTAGGGATTTTGGGTTTTTCAACTTTTGAAGAGAAAATAGAAAAGAAGAAGAATGATTCTTTGAGTTTCGGCTATTTGAGTAATTCGACAAAGGAGAAGGCTACAAGTTTCGGGATTTTAGCTTTTAGGGAGATTAGCCAAGAAGAAGTCGGCTATAAGGTTAAGTGTTTCAGGTTTGAGAAAAGGTTACTAGAGAGAAAGTTAAGTGTTTCGGTTTTTAGAGAAAAGATGGGGATGGTTCAACCAAAAAGAAATCGGCAAGGCGTGCCTAGGGACTTTGTGGTTTACGGTCTTGAATCAAAGAAGGGAAGGAGAGAAAAGAAAGAAACAGAATAGAACCCACTTCAACTTACCTATTTAGCACTACAGGAAAGACCAAAAAAAATCCCAAAAGAAAAGCAACCAAAGGTAATTGGCACACACATACAATAAAAGCCGAAAACGTAGATACCTAAGGTCCCTAGCCGAACTTGCAATTCCAAAGTCCCCTAGTCGGCCAAATCTTGCCCCCTTTCAAAATTCCTAAATTTTCTCCTAGATAAACTCCCCTTATCACTCCTCATCTTAATTCCATGAGCAATTCAAACACCTTCCTTCAGAGTTCAACTTGAGTTCCATCTCTTACCATGCACATGCAAAATAAAATGAGCACTTTGCTAACCAAGGGATTTGAACCTCAGCTCTCTCACAAGCCTTTACATGCCACCTCCTTAAGCTCTAAGTGGCGCTACCTTGCCACTTTAGCACAAGTCTTCTTGTGTCTTAAAACCCCAATATTAATTTAAAAGCCCAACTAGCTTAGGTCCATTCTCCCCTAAGGCCAAAAATAAATATTTTGCTAGACTTTAGGCTTGACCCTAGGCCTCCTAAAGGTCTACTAAACACACCCAAGACATCAATATAACACACCAAGCCAAGCTACAATTAAATCCAAGCAGAAATTCAAAAACCCAAAAAATTAGGGCGTTACAATTTTATTACGAGTCCTTGTAATAAGAATAATCTCACTGTCCAACCTTCTCTGCAGGGTACTCCTTATGAAAGTACAACTGAGCCACATTCAAATCCATGCAATAATAAAGGAACCATCCATGAAGAACGAATGCTATAGATTGAAGAACTAGATGAGTGGCTGAACTACCGCCGAGAGAAACCTAGAATATGCCATGCCGACCCAAAGCATCACCATGATGACCCTAAGGTAAAGACGAATCAATTTAAGGTAGGGGATAAAGTCTTATTAAAGGAGGACAGTCCTCGAATTTCGAATTCAAAACTTCTTACAAGTGACACACCTCCCTTCATGGTAATGAAAATTTTCCCCTATGGTACAGTCGAGATAACACAAAAGACATTTGGCACTTTCAAGGTAAATTATACTCGATTTAAACCTTATTTTGATACTAAAATTGATAGCAGGAGAAAGGAGTTTGAACTCCTCAAACCACCATGACCATGCAAGCTTGAGAGAAGTCGAGCTTAGACTATAAACAAGCGCTTCTAGGGAGGCAACCTGAGCACTAACATAGTAAATTTCTTTTACTTAAGCTCTCAAACTCTAATTCAGAAACTAACTTCCTAAATGCAGGGTTTTCAAGCCACACGACCATATCCATGGGTATGCTTAAGGCTGTAGGCACACCATGGGTAAAACATGGCCCTCCACAAATAGCCATGGCCATGTGATGTGGCCGTGACCAATCCTGACAAATCGACATGGGCGTCTGACATGCCCGTGTCCCTAAAGCGTGGTCGAACCTGCTAAACTAACACGGGCAAGAGACATGCCCATGCTTTAACCCTGTGGTCAAACTTGTTAATTCATACACGGGCGTGTGATCGCATACACGGGCGTGGGAGAAGCAAACATCGAAAGACACGACCGTGCGACAAGGCCATGTGTCCTAACACACCCGAAGAATAAGGCGTGTGACACTAATCAGGTGTACCAAAACCTTTAAACTTCAAACCACACGGGCTAAAAACGATTCACACGAGCGTGTGCCACGCCCGTGTGCCCTAATTTCTATATAAACCTTCACTATTCATCATCTTCCTCACTCAAAACCCTAACCCCTCTCCCACCACCACTCATTCCAGTCACTCCTTGCGCCGCCGTCGATCTAGCCCAAGCCACCATGCCCGTGTAGCACCTTCACGACCGTGCTCCACCCTAACATCTACCTTATCGGTTCCCCTTTCCCATTTTTCTCTTAATTTTTACTTTATTTTAATTAGTTATATTTTCATTGTTACATTTATTCAGTTATTTAACCTATTTACTTATATGATTCTCATACATTTTGCATGATTGATTTGGAATACTTATCATGCCATTTTGAACCATTCTTTGGATGCCATTTTTAGTTATCTTAAACAATTAATTCTTAGTATATATTACTAACCATAGCTACTACTATCTCCATTGTTTTATTCTATGCTTAGGATAACTCAAAACACCAAATTTATTTTTTTTGAAATTACCTTTTGCAGTCTTGATTAGCTTAATTTGTCATTTAGTTTAGTAACTTATAGTATACGTCTATTTTTTCCTAGTTTCATTAAACTATTACTCTTATTTTCTTTCAGGAACAATATCGTCCTCACGAGGAAAGAAAGCCGCTGTCCCTGCTTCCAAAAAGTGAAAAGGGCCTGGCGGTACCTCCTCTAGAGCCACCACGAAAATTAGACACCCCTTCCTCCAGTTCCCGCAAAGTTCCCAAGAGGAACTATTTCAGATTCTCAGAGCGAGGCCGCTTGGAGTGGGGCGATGTATTGATTGGGCCGCATTAGAGCAGGTCCAAGTGGCAGACGCGGTTCGGGCTTTACTAACGACAGACCCATGTGACCAATTCTTTACGATCGTCGAGCCCATATACCTCAAGCTTACTCTAGAACTATGCTCCACATTCCACCTCCAGACGGTTATGTCTAGATATGACAATCCCGGAATGGTCCAGTTCCAGCTCGGTAGTCTAGTCCGATAGCTTAGTGTACCTGAGTTCGGTATAGCGCTGGGCCTATATACTGAACAATTCATGGAAGAGGAAGACCTCTTTGAGCTTCACCGCCATATCCACTTCTCTCCATCCAAGTGTTGGCAGGCCATGGTCCCTGTTCCAGCCACCTATGACCCCAGTTGCTCCAAGGCGACGGCTCTCACCCCATCACTAAGGTACCTTCATGCCCTACTAGCACATACATTGACGGGTAGACGAGAAAGCACTGGTGTCGTAACACCCACGATGCCTACTTCCTCTGGAGCATGTCACATGGGCACATGCTCGACCTTACTTACTTTATCGCCTATGCCATTCAACACCAGATGGAGCGGTATTGTAGGGGTGTGATCTCGATGGGCCCATATGTGACTCGCCTGGCCCGCCACTTCGGTCTCCTTCACACAGTGGCCCAGACATCCTCCCTCACTTTATCGGCCAGATGTCCCTCAAGGGCATCCAAAGCATGCTTCATATGAGGATAATTGAGCGCCAACATGGGACCAATCCCCCTCAGTACCGTCTAGCTCAGTCTACCAAGGAAGAGGACCTAGAGGACATTACTGATGATGTCCCTCTATCTCACGAGGAGCCACCACCCATTCGTCGTCCAGTTCATGCGGCAGGTTCAGATTTTGACATCTCTGAGCACTTTACACGATTCAAGCAACAGTGTTTTCAGCGCCTTGATCACATTGATGCTACTCTCTATCAGATTTGTCAGCATTTTCACATCTCACCGCCACCCCCACCTCACGAACCATCTGAGGATTAGGACTCTCGAGTCCTCTTATCTTTTTCTTTATTTTCCTTTTTATTTTTATTCTTCCTTTTATTTTATTTAAACTTTATCTTTTTCATTATTTGAATTTCAATATTATAAGAACTTAGCTTAATTTATTTTTACCATTTCATATTGGCTATTTCCTAACGAGTAAATTGTACTAACTACATTCCCTAAAATTTTATTAATGCTATCGCAGTTTCAAATAGCCTAAAAGCTCAAATCCGAATCTAATGGGAAAACCCTTCCACAACTGCTGGGTCCTACTCGACCACGATCATAGCCACCACGATACAACTTATAATACTCTTGTGGCACGGAGATTATGGATCAGCACTCTTTTCTCCAAGTTTCCACACTTCCAACTCAAGGAATTCATCCAATATTCAGGGAGCTTCACTTCTCTCCCTATCTTCAGATTTATGCTTATATTGTTAGTAAATTTAATTTTGTACATTGAGGGCAATGTACATCTTAAATGTGGGGGGTTACTAAGTTTTATCAGAAAATCCCTAAAATTTACTCACTTTCACTTTTTGCATTGTTCTCAAATCCCTGAATCTTGGCCTTAACAATTAGAATGAATTCTGATTGATTTATGATTTTTATTGATATGTTTAGGATTAAGACATAGGTAATTGTGCTTTGATTATTCAAACTTTAAGACATTAGAGAATCAAGCATGATAAGTTAAAATCTTTGAGAATTTAAAATTTTTCTAGGTTGTTTGCCCCAATTTTAAGTGTTATCTTGAGATTTGAAATTCGCAGGATTGACATCAAAAGCCATAATTCTAGTGAGATTTTTGAGCCTTTTAAGCATACATCCTTTTGTGCTCACTTTTATTATTGCTTTGAGTGAGTCAATATTGATCTGTTATTCTAGAAATTGCTTTGATTATACGTGTCAAGACCACACCATTGATTTGATATACCGAGATGATAAAGGCACCTAGGTTTTAAACCACTTACTCCATAAAAGCCTACCTTCATAAATTAACCTCTAGTGAACCCCCTTGAGCCTAACAAGCCATTCATTGACTTACCTTCAATATTAACCAATAACCTATTTTTTGATGAAATCCCCTTAATTAATTTGATCCCTATTTTTGTCGAGAATTGAATTAAATAATTATCTAGTTATGTTCTCCCTTTCAGTAGTTAAAGTTTGTAAAGTATTTGTTCTAAGAAAAAAAAAAGTTGTAACTTAAATGTTTAGCATATTATTTTGTAATTATATACTATAACTCTTAAATGATGTTAATCATGAAGAAACGACTCAAATGTATGGATTTATTTCAGTGATAGAGATTTTTCTAGTTAGATGATTTTTCAGTTCAATCTCGATTTTAACCTTCTTTTTTAGCTTGTGACCACACCCCTAACCAAAGCCCCGTTACAACCTTCTAAAAGATCTTTTGATTGATGTATCATGTCAATACATAGTGATGGAGATTTGATTTTCATGCAAGCATATGGTAATAACTTTTCATGTTGACTAATGATTGCTTAATTTTTGAACCCTAAACACTTTGAATAAATAGAGTGAATCTTTAGTGAGGATGTCAACTCTTGTTCATTTTGAATTAAAGGTAATTACTTAGAAGAGGGGAGAAAACCTATGTTTCTATGATAAAATCCTCAACTTAGATTGTTTGAGACTTAAATGTTCTTTCAGTTGAATTCTCAATGTATGGTTACTTGTGGATTGGTTCGAAACATTATTGATAAGAGTTATAAGTTGAGAAGAATGATTTTTAATTGTGAGTTGAGATTTTGCTTGAGGATAAGCAAAGACTTAAATGTAGGGGTATTTGATAAACTATAAATTATACATATTTCTATCCTACATTTAGCACATTTATGGATGAATTATCATTGAATTTGTGGAATTTGATGCTCCTAATCCTTTAATTTCATGTTTTATACTTAGGAGAGCATAAGAAAGTGAAAAAACTGAGAAACGGGCCAAAAACGGAGAAAATGGGCCAAAGAAAGGAAACAACACGGCCTGGAGTTCGTCACACGGGTGAACCACACGACCGTGCCACATTAACAGGCTTGAACACGGCCTAAACTCGACTCACATGGGCGTGCCACACGAACGTGTCCCTATAGTCATGAAGTTTAATTTCACTCGGAAAAAGCTACTTAAGGGCTAAGAAAGACATTCCAAACTTTATATAAAGACCCTAGAAGGCAACTACAGTACATACAGTGTCCCCGCCAAGACTAAGAGTAGAAGACAGGGAGTTACTCGAAGGAAGCCGATTGATCCATCTTAGAAGCCAGGATCTATATCAAGACTAAAGATCTCCCTTCAAATCTTTCAAGAGTTTTGGGTTTTCTTTATGTTTTGTTATTTTCTTATTTTTAAGATGGTTTCTTTTATGAACATGAACTAAACCCCTAAATACCTAAGGGGGATGAAACCTAAGATGAATCTTGTTATTATTATCTGAACTATATGATAAATATTCGATTTGTTCTGAATTGTGTTTTTAATTCTTGAATTGATATTTCTGGGATATTAATTTAAGTAGAATGTGCTTATGCAGAGGAGCAAAAGTCCCTATGTAAGAGTAGATCCAACACAATTAAGCAGAGTTGATCGCAATCCTAGATATAGGACGACGAAAATCTGCCAGATTAGAGTCAAATCTAATAAAGGGATCCATAGATCGAGTTAATGCAAGACTAGGGGTTTTAATTAGAAAGAGATTTCAATTAATCAACCTAGGATTAATTGTTCTTATTCTCGGCGGAGATATTAACATAATTTAGGGATCTCTACGAATCAAGTCGAATGAAGAAATCGTCTAGTTCAGAGTTAGACAACAAGTCTAGATGGATTCTTCCTTGGGTATTGTCTTTATCATTCAGTTCTCCCAAAGTAATTTCCCAATTTACTCTTTGTTGTGTCTTTAGTTTAATTTAGATTAGTTAGTTTACAACCAAATCCTCCTTTATTTTTAGGCTAGATAATAGGAAGGAAGTCATTACTAGTACTTTTGGTTCCTTGGATTCGATATTCCGGTCTTGCCACTAACTATACTACTATTTGATAGGTGCACTTGCCTTTTATCGTGATAATAGTTAGTTTCCAGGTACGATCATTATTATTACTTCATTGAAATCAAGACCAAGGGGTTTTCACACGGCCTGGCGCACGGCTGTGTCTATGGCCCATGTCCTTCACACGGCCATGACACACTCGTGTCTTAGCCCGTGTGTGAAAACCTTGACATTTTGTTTATGACGTGAGCAAACATTTTGGGTCACATGGCCAAGTTACACGCCCGTGTGCTAGGATGTGTGGCAAATTTAATTCTTGCAATAAATGTGCAGACTTCACATGGCCTGGGCACACTAACTATACTACTATTTGATAGGTGCGCTTGCCTTTTATCATGATAGTAGTTAGTTTCCAGGTACGATCATTATTATTACTTCATTGAAATCATGATCAAGGGGTTTTCACACAGCCTGTCGCACGCATGTCTATGGCCCGACACGCCTGTGTCTTAGCCCATGTGTGAAAGCCTTGACATTTTGTTTATGATGTCAGCAAACATTTTGGGTCACACGGCCAAGTCATACGCCCGTGTGCTAGGCCATATGGCATATTTAATTCTTGCAATAAATGCGCAGACTTCACACAGCCTGGGCACACGCCCATATCCTGAGGCCGTGTCCTTCACACGACTGAGACACACAATCGTGTCTCTACCTGTGTGTTTACTACTGAGCATTCTATTTTGCTAAATTTGGATGTAGGAGACACATGGCCTATTAGCATGCCCATGGGGCTGACCGTGTGTCATACACGGCCTAGACACACACCCATGTACCTACCCATATAGACAAATATAAGGCTATTTACCAAGCCATTTGCCACCTTAAAAAGCAACCACACTTATACCATTTCCAACAACACATAGCATGACAATAATACACCTTTAATATCCACAATCAAGGCATACACACCTCAATTTCATACTACGTTCATTATGCATAAGCTTCACACATTACTCATTCAATTGCACAAGCTTGCACTTTCATGAATTTTATCATCATTGAAATAATATAACTTAACTAGTATTGGCCAATTCAATGGCCTACAAAATGAAATTAGTAACATCACTAGCCAACACATTGGCTAACCAATATGACATATAACAAAATGACCAAGTTCCTATACATGCCATACCCAAAATAATCAAACTTTACTATACCCAAAAGAATAGCTTGATAGTGTGAATCGAGCTCCAGCGTCCTTCGATCCCCGAGCTAGCTTGGTGATACTAAAAGAAAAGGGAAAAGAGAGGGAGTAAGCATAAAGCTTAGTAAGTTTGCATGTAATAGATAGAAACATAAAAATCTTTTAATAACATCTACAAATTACATTACGAATTAACACATAATTTTCAAGTGAGCATTGGCATGGCTTACTCATGCTCATTCTTACCGGCCACATAATATATACCGGACTCATTTCTCGTGAGTTTTGCATATGTATCTATATCACTCCATCACATAACTTTAGCCTTTTTCATCATTAACATAAACTTTAATTCTTTTCCCTGTTGAACCACTTGGAATATCGACGGATACTTGGAAAATGTCATACACGTGATAAGATGCAAATGCCATATCCTAGATATGGTCTTACATGGGATCACATGTAGATGCCGATGCCGATGCCATATCCTAGATATGGTCTTATACGGGATCTCATATTGATGTCGATGCCATATCCTGGATATGGTCTTACACGAGATCGTATATCGATGCCATGTCCCAGGCATGGTATTACACGATTTCATACTGAAACCAGGTCCCAGACGTGGTCTTACACAAAATTACTATTCGAAGCCAATGCTATATCCCAGATATAGTCTTACACGGGATCTCAATTCGATGCCGATGTCATATCCCAGATATGGTCTTATACGAGATCTTATTTATCTAATGTCGTGACAAGGTCATCATTTCTATTCCTAAGGTTCAATCGGGACTTTGATATAGCATAACTTCATCATTTCTTCATCGAGACCTCATTAACCAATTTCATAAAAAGAATATACATTTCATGCAATATCAAGCATTTAAATACATAATCACAAAATGTTGATTTATTACACACAAACTTACCTCGGTACTAAAATATAGATAGTTGTTCAATTTAGTTCACCACCTTATTCTTTCCTCGGTTTAGGTCCAGAGTTCGTGTTTCTTGATCTATAATGACAAATTTCACTTATTCAATTATCACATTGACTAAAACATCCCATGAATCATACTTTGGAAAAATTATAATTTTGCCCCTAAACTTTTACATATTTGCAAAATGGTCCTTAGGCTCGTATGATGAAATGTACTCATTTTCTTGGTTACCCAAGCCTAGCCGAACCTATCTTAAGCTTATTATAGCTCATATTTTCCTTCAAATCAGATTTTTACTAATCATTTTATCATTTTTATAAATAGGTCCTTTTTAAGTGTTTCCATGAAAAATCACCTAGAGAAAGATGTCCATCACACATCCAACTTCCATATTCCTCCATTAAACATCAAAATACATGCATTTCATACATGGGTAAGTTTTTGAACATGAACCCTAGCTTAAAATATGGCTAGAAAAAGCTAAATTGATCTACAAGGATCTAAAAAATGTAAAGAACATTAAAAACGGGGCTATGATGCATTTACTATTAAGCTTGAATATGAAAGAAACCTTAGCTATGGCTTCTTGATAATTTCTACACAAGAGGAAGAAGATGGACACCAATTTTGACTTATTTTTCCTTTTTTATTAATTTATTAACTAAATGACCAAAATGCCCTTAAAGTCTTTCCTTAAGATTTTTCCCTTCCATGTCCATTTTTTTCCATCATGAAATATAATGGTCTAATTACTAAATAAGGACCTCTAATAAATTTTCTAATGCTATTTCATACTTAAAACTTCTAGAATCTCATATTTTGAAATTTTTACAATTTAGTCCTGAAAGACTAATTGATCACTTAATCATAAAATTTCTTCATGAAATTTTCACACAACCATGCAATCATATCATAGACATCATAAAAACCATAAAACATATATTTCTACTTTAGATTTGTGGTCTCGCAACCATTATTCTGACTAGGCCCTAAATCGGGCTGTTACATTAAGTCAAGAGGTTTGAACCCATTTGTGGTAAAAAAAAAACATATTTCCATACGGAACAATTAATGTAACACATCCTGATTACGATACAATCAAGGTAAACAAGCTTCATCTCAAACTTTGTTTTAGTGGTAATTCTGACAATGAGAGAGAGGAGCTTCGACTCTAAGATCCACCTTAACTATTAGCTTGAAAAGGGAAGTTGAGCTTAGACTCTAAATAAACCATTCTCGGGAGGTAACTCGAGTATTTTTATTTTACTTATTTATTTATTTTAAATTCATTTTATTTAAAAAATTGAAAAAACTAAAAAAAAGGGTCCACACAGCCTAGACATACTAGCTTGTCCTAGGTTGTGTGCATCCTGGAGCTCATTTTTCCAATTTTCTTTCGATACACAAGCATCAATGAGTTAAACAGGACTTGGAGACATGGTCGTGTGAGAAACACGGCCTGGCACACGGGCGTGTGGTAGACCATGTGACACACACAGCCTTGTACACAGGCTTGGGAGAAGCGAACGAGCATCACACACGGCCTTACACACATCCATGTGTGGCACACAACCTGCACACATGGGCATGTCCCAGGTCATGTGGATACTAGGTTTTTTTACCTATTTTTTATCACACACGGTCTGGGTGATTCCACAAGGCCAAGTACTTTTTTTTCCCTCTTTAAAGCAATTTTTTTCTTTTTTTATTCTTTTGTTCCTCCCTACCCCAAGCCTTATTTTTGTTTTTATTTTTTGGATTTAGATATTTTATTTTTACTTTCTTTATTTGTTTTTTATTTTATGGATTTATATATTTTATTTTATTTTATTATTGTAATAGGCCCAATTTGCTCGGGCCATACACAGTCCAAAAACAAAAAAATAGAATAAACCAAATTTTAAACCAAAAATAATAATGTCCCTTTACAGTCCATTTACAGCCCTATAAAAACTAAATTATACCTAGCCTAACTAAACACTACCCATGGCCCAATGCTTAAAAACTACCCAAAACCCATTACACCCAAACCACAGATACAGTAGCCCAAAATCCAAATAGGCCCAAACGACCCAAAGTGTTTCAGCCTCTGGAAACACTAGCAAGGGTCTCGCGCCGCAGCTCCCAACATTGCCCCTTTGTCGCACCGCAATCGGCGTGCGAATCGCGTCCCTCGCCGCCGTGATTTTTGCCATTCACCTACAAAAGAAAACAAGAACACAACAGAAATGGAAAAAATAAAAAAAATATAATCTATGCATTTATTGTATTTTTGATTATTTTGGGTTATAAAAACCCTAATGTAATCTGTAAAGGGGACTACATTTTTTTCGAATACGATAAAAAAATCAGAAAAAGGTGATTACCGATTACTAGATTTCGTTTAATATTTTTTTCATTATTAAAGTTTTTTTTGTTTACTCATTTAGAATTTCTTGCATGCAAAATACTATTTTAAAACTAAAAAAGAAATTACCTCTCGATTAACGCTGAAAAACGGAACTCTTTTGGCCCCTTAACCGCCGTATAGAGCGGCGCGTGAGGCGGCGGCCATTGTCCTGTTGCCGGAGCTCAGGCTAGGGGAAAGAGAGCATCTCGGCTCTGTTTTAGTTTTTTTTTAAAGGGGGCTTAAAATGATTTTTGGGCCTTTTTTTTGGTTTATATAAGCCAGTGGAACGGCGTCGTTTTGGTGTGGATAATTATTGACCAAAATGGCATCGTTTAAGGGCTAAGATCCGCGTGTTGACTCGATACCCAGTAGGATCCGCGTGTTTTTTTGTTAAAAGGGCTAATTGCTCTATAGGCCCTTCCGTATTTTTTCATTTTTGTAATTACGTCCAATCGCGTCTTTCGTTATTTTCAATTTGTCCCTGAATTATGGCCTTTGTTTCAATTTGGTCCCTGGCCATTTAAATACAAACATTGGAACGGTGCCGTTTTTGGGAATAGGGCATATTTGCCTAGTGAATCGCTCCTCTATCGTACGTGTTTCAATTAGGTCCTAAATTTGGTTCTATTCCTTTTTTATTTTACCCCCAAAATTTTACTAAAATTCAGGTTTAATCCTTTTCTCTTTTATTTTGTTTTTTTTTATTCTAACTTAGTTCTTTAAAATTATTATTATTTGTTTATCTTAATACTTTATACATATTATTTATTTTAAAACTTTTTTTCCACATATTATTGTTTATATTTGTATGCTATTATGTATTATATATTATTTTAAAATTGGTATATTAATAACATTTAAATTGTTTTATTATTGATACAAATTTACTTCCTTATATTGTCTATTTTAAAAATGTATATTATCTTTTTTTACATATTAGATTATCATATTATACATGTCTTCCCCCATATATACTTCTTTATAGCTAAATTTTATATATTAAATTTATTTATTTAAAAAAATCTATATATATATATTATATTATTATATATGTTTTCCCTTATATATATTTCCTTATAGTTAAAGTTTTTATAAATCTTTTTTTATAAAACATATATATATACTACTTATTTCATCATGTACATATTATTCATCTTAGTTTTTGGCCATCTCATTTTTTTATTTTTTTTATTTTCTAAAAATTGTTATAGTGTTCATTTGTTTTTACTTTATATTGTTATATTTTTATATATTTAATCTTGTGTGAAAATTTTTATATTTATTTCTTAATTTTTCATAGATTTTTAAATTGTTATTATCTACTTTATATCTTTTATTTGATTATTCCTATTCTTAGAACTAAAATCTATTATCTTTATTTACTTTAACATTATTATTATATTGTTTGTACTATTTGCTATGTTATGTCATTCTTTTATTTAATTGTTTTTATTAGCGGTAATTGTTAATATGCCTTGTAATTTTAGTGAACTGTTCTTTGGTATTTTTTAAATGCATTAATGTAACATCTTACTCAAATCGTAGTTTTAAAAAAATAAATTTCATTTAATTGCTACATTTTATCCCAAAGTTTGCCTTAAATAAGGCAATGTTTTGTGTTTAGAAATTCGAGAAATAGTGCCCTAACGTGCTGGGTTTCGATTTTCCGTTTGACTAAATAACTAAATATCCTTGTAACATCCCGAAATAGGGCCTAATCGGAATAGTGGTTTCGTAACCACAAATCTGAGATAGAAATAATTATTTTATAAATATTTTGAAGTTTATATTATGATTGCATGATAGTGTGAAAATTTCGTGAAGAAATTCTACGCGTAAAGTGCTTAACTTGGAGTTAGGGACTAAATCGAATAAATTGCAAAACTTGCATTCTAGAAGTTTTTATTATGAAATTGCTTTGGAATATTAATTAGGAGGGTTTAAATAGTAATTTGACCAATTTCTTAGCTCATGGACAAAATAGGACATGGGTGGAATTTTTGAAAGTTTAGTAAGGAGGGGCATTTTGGTCATTTGGTTATTAACATGAATAAAAAGGGAAAAGATGACAAAAAAATCATCATCTTCTTCATTACCACGAAATTTCAAGGGTTCTCCATATCTAGGGTTTGTTTCAAGCTTCCAAGCTCCATAGTAAGTGATTCCAAGCCCCGTTTTTAATGATTTTTACGTTTTTGAGATCCCGGTAGCTCGATAAAGCTTATGTTAGCAATATTTTAAGTTAGGGTTCATATTTGGAAAAATACCCATAGGTGAAATTTGTGTATTTTGATGTTTTATGATAGAATATGAGGTTTTAAATTATGTTAGACAACTTGAGCTACTCGGTTTTAGGTAAAAACGAGTAAAAGGGCTTAATTGGTAAAAATACCTATTGTACATAAGTGTATGTTATAGTAGGAATTTGAAGATGATGTTGGTAAATAAATGATCAACATCTCTTAAAATACAAGAATTTGTGATAAGTTTTGATTTCCGAGCCTTGGGGCAAAAGTGTAAATATGCAAAAGTTTAGGGGCAAAAATGTAATTTTGCCAAAATTTGAAAAGGGGCTGTTTTGATAAATGTGAGTATTAAATAAGCTAAATTTGCTATTATAGATCAAGAAGAACGGAATTCAAGAGTAGATCGAGGAAAAGAAAAAGTAAAGGACTAAATTGTAAAGTTTAGTCACAATTTGTATCGAGGTAAGTTTACGGTAAATAAATGCAATATTTCATTGTTTTACATTGATATTGTCAATTTCCAGCATTTATATATTTATTTTATGGAAATATTCAAAGTCGAATTTAAAGAGAAGTGACAGAGAAGAAGCATTAGAAAGCCCCGTTTGAGCCTTAGGAATGCTAGGATATTTGGGTTAACAGACAGACAGTAATGAGCCATGTAAGTCCAAATTAAACATATGGCTTTGGAGACAGGACAGTATTGCGCCATGTAAGCCCATATCGTGTATATGGCCTTGGAGACAGGACAGTATTGAGCCATGTAAGTCCATATCGTATATATGGCTTTGGAGACAGGAATATTTCATGTAAGACCATGTCAAGGACATGGCATTGGCAGTATTTTATCAGATAGGAATAACCTGAGTATCCTTAGTATTCCGAGTGGTTCAACGGGTCATTGTACAAGTTAAATTCAGTGAACTATCAGCAAAGGGAAGTTAGATTATGTTTATGAATAACGAAAGGTCAGGTAAGAAAGAATGTAGTAAGTGAGAAGTAAAGAAAGTTTATGATGCTAGATGATATTATGTATAATTGCTCAATATGTTAAATGTTGCAATTTATTTGCTTGTAAGCTTACTAAGCCTAGTGCTTACCCCTTTATTTTCTTTCTTATTATAGTTCTTGCCAAGCTTACTCGGGGATTGAAGGAAACGTCGGAGTTCAGATCACACTATCAAAGGAATCATTTTGGTATAACTAGACGTTTCATTTTGTGTATGGCACGTATAGGGACTTAGTCTTTTATGGAATGATATGTTCAATATATGGTGTATAAATGCTTGGAAGTGAGTAGGTAATGAAATGGCTAACCATGCATGTGTTTAATGGTATGTGTGCTTAAATGGTAACTATCACATGAAAACTATGAAAAGTATAAAAGTAGCTTGAAAACAGATGCAAACAGCAGCAGTGACGTGAATTTGAAAAATCACTAAAAATAGTAGGAATGGAATTAAAAGGTGAATAAGGTATGAAATTAAAACTTAATAGGTCTATTTTCATGTGGAAGAAACAGAGTAGGAAAAAGAATTGTATATTATGAGAAATTTTCAGTTGAGTGAGACTAACTCTGTGATCCCCTGTTCTGATTTCAAAAATTCACTATAAATTGCACATAAATAATTAGGTATTATAGTTTATATGCCTATATTCCTTATTGAGTCTAGTTTTTAATGAAACAGATGGCATGCCTGTTTGAATTTTTTACAGGGAGAAAATTAGTTCGTAGTGAACAGAGGTCAGAGCAGTTGATCGGTGTAACAGGGGAGACTTTAACTAATAAACTGTACTAATTGGCCAAGCCAAAAATTCTAGAAAGAAATTAGTAGATAGCCATATGAGTCTAGTTTCAGAAAAAATTTATGGATCTTGATTTCGAGTTTCGTAACTCGAGATATGAATTTTTGAGCGACCATGATGCAGAAAACAGTTTATTCCGAAAATGAAAATAGATTTTGTAAAGTTGTTTAAATGATAAATTATGTTCGGTAACACCTCAGGCTCGACTCCGGCGATGGTCTCGGGCATGGGGGTGTTACATTTATTGGTATCAGAGCAGGTTTAGTCGGTTCTCGAAACAGTTAATGTGAGTAGAAGTCTAGCTATACATGCCATACTTGCATTTTGATAGTGTGACGACTCCTGACGATTTTTAAATATTTTGTTTTATAGTAATGGATCCCGAACGAGTTGGTGATGATGATGTGGAAAGTAATGCGCCTGCTTCCACGGAAGCGGTAGCGCCATCTGGAAATAGGCCAGTAACAGTTGATCAGGGAGGAGAAACTCGAGAAGTTCTCTTCCAAGCTCTGAATGATTGGTTTGCCGAGTTCGTTCGTACGAATCCGGCAGTTAGACCTCCACCCCCTCATGATTCTCAGGCAACCCATGTAGCTCAAGCTCCCCTAGCCACAGGTACAGTGATAAGAGAAAAGCCACCAGTCGATAAAATCAGGAAATATGGGGCAGAAGTGTTCCGAGCAACAAAAGATGATGATGCAGAAAGAGCAGAGTTTTGGATAGAAAATACCATCAGAGTTTTCGATGAATTATCCTGTACACCTGAGGAATGTATGAAATGTGTAGTATCACTCCTTAGAGACTCAGCCTACCACTGGTGGAAGACATTAGTATCAGTTGTACCAAAAGAAATGGTTACTTGGGATTTCTTTCAGGAGGAATTCCGTAAAAAGTACATCAGCCAGAGGTTTATTGATCAGAAGAGAAAAGAGTTCTTAGAGTTGAAACAAGGTAATATGACAGTGACTGATTACGAGCGTGAATTCGTCAGGCTTAGTAAATATGCCCGAGAATGTGTATCTACAGAGGCTATTATGTGTAAAAGGTTTGAGGATGGGTTAAATGATGATATCCGACTATCAGTGGGGGTTCTGGAAATAAAAGAGTTTGTTGTTTTAGTTGACCGAGCCTATAAAGCAGAGGAGTTGTTAAAAAGAAAAGGTAAAACTGAAACAGAAACGCGAGACACGAAGAAAAGACATATGAGCAGATCATTTCAGGCTACATCTAAGAGGCCCAAAGAGTTTTCTACCAGATCTAGCTTTTCGGCAGGGCAATCTAGTCAGAATAGAGGTAGTAGATTTAAAGATTTGAAAGCTCAGACTACTTCGACCGCAAGTGTAGGTAATGTTAGATCAGGGAGATCAGGATGTCCACAGTGTGGTAGACTTCATTATGGTCCTTGTCGAGCAGGTGAAAATGTTTGTTATAAGTGTGGTGCTTCGGATCATTTTGTGCGAGATTGTCCAGAGGTGACTCAACGAGAAGTACCACAGAGTGCTAGATCCAAAAATGTTCCTACTAGAGGCAGATCACCGAGGCAACCGGGAGTAGGAGCAAGTAACAGAGGTACCTCTAGAGATTCGGCTGTGAGACCAGATGCTAGAGCTCCTGCAAGGACTTATGCTATTCGTGCTCGTGAAGAGGCATCCTCCCCCGATGTGATTACGGGTACATTTTCTCTACATGATATTAATGTTGTTGCTTTGATTGATCCGGGTTCGACCCATTCTTATATTTGTATGAAATTGATGCCTAAAATGAGTATGCCTATAGAATTCACAGAATTTGTGATTAAAGTATCAAATCCACTAGGCAAGTGTGTATTGGTAGATAAAGTATGTAGAAATTGTCCCTTAATGATTAGAGGTCACTGTTTTCCGGCCGATCTCATGTTATTGCCGTTTGATGAGTTTGATGTTATTTTGGGCATGGATTGGTTGACGGCACATGATGTGGTAGTGAATTGTGGAAGGAAATTCATTGAGTTAAAATGTGAAAATGGTGAGATTCTTCGGGTTAATTCAGATGAGTCAGATAGTTCATTTGCTATGATTTCTGTTATGACAGCCCAAAAATATTTGAGAAAGGGGTGTGAGGCTTATCTTGCTTTTGTATTGAATACTAAAGATTCAGAATTGAAAGTTGAATCAGTGCCCGTAGTGTGCGAGTATCCAGATGTATTTCCGGAAGAATTACCAGGTTTGCCTCCTGTTAGAGAAGTTGAATTTGGTATTGAGCTGATTCCAGGTACCACACCTATTTCCATTACTCCTTATAGAATGGCTTCGTCGGAATTGAAAGAATTGAAAGCTCAGTTGTAGGAATTAACTGATAAAGGTTTTGTAAGACCCAGTAGTTCACCATGGGGTGCACCAGTGCTATTTGTGAAAAAGAAAGATGGTTCGATGAGATTATGCATAGATTATCGACAGCTTAACAAGGTAACTATCAAGAACAAATATCCATTGCCCAGAATTGATGATTTGTTTGATCAGTTGAAGGGAGCCACTGTGTTTTCCAAGATCGATTTGAGATCCGGATATTATCAGATGCGAGTTAAGGAGTCAGATGTTCCGAAAACTGCATTCCGAACTAGGTATGGTCATTATGAGTTTCTTGTGATGCCCTTTGGCTTAACAAATGCCCCTGCTATTTTTATGGACTTAATGAACCGAATATTTAGACCATATTTGGACAAGTTTGTAGTTGTGTTCATTGATGATATCTTGATTTATTCTCCTGATGAAATTGAACATGAAAAACATTTGAGAACAGTTCTACAAATTTTGAGAGATAATCAGTTGTATGCTAAGTTCAGTAAAAGTGAGTTTTGGCTCCGAGAAGTTGGATTTCTTGGACATATTGTTTCAGGTGAAGGTATTAGAGTTGATCCGAGCAAAATTTCAGCAATTGTCGATTGGAAACCTCCCAAGAATGTTTCGGAAGTCAGAAGTTTTCTTGGTTTAGCTGGTTATTATAGAGGGTTTGTGGAGGGATTTTCCATGATAGCTACCCCGTTAACGAGACTGCTACGGAAGGATGTTAAGTTTGAATGGACTGAGAAGTGCCAGCAGAGTTTTGACAAGTTAAAGGCATTGTTGACTAAAGCTCCTATCTTAGTACAGCCAGAACCGGGTAAAGAATTTGTAATTTATAGTGATGCATCTTTGAGTGGGCTCGGTTGTGTACTCATGCAGGAAGGAAAGGTAATTGCTTATGCCTCTAGACAACTAAAGCCACATGAGAAAAATTATCCGACACATGATTTAGAGTTAGCTGCTATTGTATTTGCATTGAAGATTTGGAGACATTATTTGTATGGTGAAAGGTGCCGGATATTCACCGATCATAAAAGTTTGAAATACTTAATGACTCAAAAAGATTTGAACCTGAGGCAAAGAAGATGGCTAGAGTTGATTAAAGATTATGAGCTAGTGATTGATTATCACCCAGGTAAGGCAAATGTAGTTGCTGATGCTTTAAGTAGAAAACTCTTATTTACATTGCGAGCTTTGAATACTAATTTAGCCATGTCGGATGATGGTTCTATTTTAGCTGAATTGAAAGCTAAACCGGTATTTCTTGAAGAAATTTGTGAAGCTCAAAAAGATGACAATGAGTTACAAGCTAAAAGAGTTCAATGTGAGTCAGACATAGAATCAAATTTCCAGATTAGTTCGGATGGTTGTTTGATGTTTAGAGACAGAATATGTGTACCAAAGAATGATGAGCTTATTCGGAAGATTTTACAGGAGGCACATAGCAGTTCCTTGTCTATTCACCCAGGTAGCACAAAGATGTATAATGATTTGAAGAAATTGTACTGGTGGGCAGGAATGAAAAGAGATATTTCAGAGTTTGTTTCCAGATGCTTGATTTGTCAACAAGTAAAGGCCGAACATCAGGTACCCTCGGGTTTATTGCAGCCTGTACTAGTTCCGGAATGGAAATGGGACAGAGTTACTATGGATTTTGTGACGGGATTGCCGTTAACACCGAAAAACAAGGATACAGTTTGGGTTGTAATTGATAAGCTAACTAAGTTGGCTCATTTTATCCCAGTTCATATGGATTATTCACTTGACAGGTTGGCTAAGTTGTACATTTCAGAGATAGTCAGACTACATGGAGTACCATTATCAATCATTTCAGACAGAGATCCGAGATTTACTTCACGATTCTGGAAAAAGTTGCAAAAACCTTTGGGCACAAAGTTAAGTTTCAGTACGGCTTTTCATCCTCAGACCGACGGTCAGTCAGAGAGAGTTATTCAGGTACTTGAAGATATGCTTAGATGTTGTGTATTGGAATTTCAAGGCAGTTGGGAAAAATACTTACCATTGGTAGAGTTTGCCTATAATAATAGTTACCAGTCGAGTTTGAAGATGGCACCCTATGAAGCTTTGTATGGACGCAAATGTCGTACGCCTTTATACTGGACAGAGCTTAAAGAAAGCCAGATTTACGGGGTTGATCTAGTTAAAGAAACAGAAGAAAAAGTGAAAGTTATCAGAGAGTGTTTGAAGGCAGCTTCAGATAGGCAGAAGTCATATGCAGATTTAAAAAGAAAAGAGATTGAATATCAGGTTGGCGACAAGGTATTCTTGAAGGTATCCCCGTGGAAGAAAGTTCTCAGATTTGGCAGGAAAGGTAAGTTAAGTCCTCGTTTTATTGGACCGTTTGAAGTGATTGAGAGAATTGGGCCATTAGCATACCGATTAGCTTTGCCGACTGAATTAGAGAAGATTCATGATGTGTTCCATGTGTCAATGTTACGACGTTATCGGTCAGATCCATCGCATGTGATTTCTCCGACAGAGGTTGAGATTCAACCAGATATGACTTATGATGAGGAACCAATAAAAATTCTAGCTCGAGAGGTAAAGCAATTAAGGAATAAAAGTATTGCTCTTGTGAAAGTCTTATGGAATAGACATTGGGTGGATGAGGCTACATGGGAACCTGAAGAGGCCATGCGAAAACAGTACCCAAATCTCTTTACAGGTAAGATTTTCGGGGACGAAAATCCCTAAAGGGGGGAGAAATGTAACATCCCGAAATAGGGCCTAATCGGAATAGTGGTTTTGTAACCACAAATCCGAGATAGAAATAATTATTTTATAAATATTTTGAAGTTTATATTATGATTGCATGATAGTGTGAAAATTTCGTGAAGAAATTCTACGCGTAAAGTGCTTAACTTGGAGTTAGGGACTAAATCGAATAAATTGCAAAACTTGCATTCTAGAAGTTTTTATTATGAAATTGCTTTGGAATATTAATTAGGAGGGTTTAAATAGTAATTTGACCAATTTCTTAGCTCATGGACAAAATAGGACATGGGTGGAATTTTTGAAAGTTTAGTAAGGAGGGGCATTTTGGTCATTTGGTTATTAACATGAATAAAAAGGGAAAAGATGACAAAAAAATCATCATCTTCTTCATTACCACGAAATTTCAAGGGTTCTCCATATCTAGGGTTTGTTTCAAGCTTCCAAGCTCCATAGTAAGTGATTCCAAGCCCCGTTTTTAATGATTTTTACGTTTTTGAGATCCCGGTAGCTCGATAAAGCTTATGTTAGCAATATTTTAAGTTAAGGTTCATATTTGGAAAAATACCCATAGGTGAAATTTGTGTATTTTGATGTTTTATGATAGAATATGAGGTTTTAAATTATGTTAGACAACTTGAGCTACTCGGTTTTAGGTAAAAACGAGTAAAAGGGCTTAATTGGTAAAAATACCTATTGTACATAAGTGTATGTTATAGTAGGAATTTGAATATGATGTTGGTAAATAAATGATCAACATCTCTTAAAATACAAGAATTTGTGATAAGTTTTGATTTCCGAGCCTTGGGGCAAAAGTGTAAATATGCAAAAGTTTAGGGGCAAAAATGTAATTTTGCCAAAATTTGAAAAGGGGCTGTTTTGATAAATGTGAGTATTAAATAAGCTAAATTTGCTATTATAGATCAAGAAGAACGGAATTCAAGAGTAGATCGAGGAAAAGAAAAAGTAAAGGACTAAATTGTAAAGTTTAGTCACAATTTGTATCGAGGTAAGTTTACGGTAAATAAATGCAATATTTCATTGTTTTACATTGATATTGTCAATTTCCAGCATTTATATATTTATTTTATGGAAATATTCAAAGTCGAATTTAAAGAGAAGTGACAGAGAAGAAGCATTAGAAAGCCCCGTTTGAGCCTTAGGAATGCTAGGATATTTGGGTTAACAGACAGACAGTAATGAGCCATGTAAGTCCAAATTAAACATATGGCTTTGGAGACAGGACAGTATTGCGCCATGTAAGCCCATATCGTGTATATGGCCTTGGAGACAGGACAGTATTGAGCCATGTAAGTCCATATCGTATATATGGCTTTGGAGACAGGAATATTTCATGTAAGACCATGTCAAGGACATGGCATTGGCAGTATTTTATCAGACAGGAATAACCTGAGTATCCTTAGTATTCCGAGTGGTTCAACGGGTCATTGTACAAGTTAAATTCAGTGAACTATCAGCAAAGGGAAGTTAGATTATGTTTATGAATAACGAAAGGTCAGGTAAGAAAGAATGTAGTAAGTGAGAAGTAAAGAAAGTTTATGATGCTAGATGATATTATGTATAATTGCTCAATATGTTAAATGTTGCAATTTATTTGCTTGTAAGCTTACTAAGCCTAGTGCTTACCCCTTTATTTTCTTTCTTATTATAGTTCTTGCCTAGCTTACTCGGGGATCGAAGGAAACGTCGGAGTTCAGATCACACTATCAAAGGAATCATTTTGGTATAACTAGACGTTTCATTTTGTGTATGGCACGTATAGGGACTTAGTCTTTTATGGAATGATATGTTCAATATATGGTGTATAAATGCTTGGAAGTGAGTAGCTAATGAAATGGCTAACCATGCATGTGTTTAATGGTATGTGTGCTTAAATGGTAACTATCACATGAAAACTATGAAAAGTATAAAAGTAGCTTGAAAACAGATGCAAACAGCAGCAGTGATGTGAATTTGAAAAATCACTAAAAATAGTAGGAATGGAATTAAAAGGTGAATAAGGTATGAAATTAAAACTTAATAGGTCTATTTTCATGTGGAAGAAACAGAGTAGGAAAAAGAGTTGTATATTATGAGAAATTTTCAGTTGAGTGAGACTAACTCTGTGATCCCCTGTTCTGATTTCAAAAATTCACTATAAATTGCACATAAATAATTAGGTATTATAGTTTATATGCCTATATTCCTTATTGAGTCTAGTTTCTAATGAAACAGATGGCATGCCTGTTTGAATTTTTTACAGGGAGAAAATTAGTTCGTAGTGAACAGAGGTCAGAGCAGTTGATCGGTGTAACAGGGGAGACTTTAACTAATAAACTGTACTAATTGGCCAAGCCAAAAATTCTAGAAAGAAATTAGTAGATAGCCATATGAGTCTAGTTTCAGGAAAAATTTACGGATCTTGATTTCGAGTTTCGTAACTCGAGATATGAATTTTTGAACGACCATGATGCAGAAAACAGTTTATTCCGAAAATGAAAATAGATTTTGTAAAGTTGTTTAAATGATAAATTATGTTCGGTAACACCTCAGGCTCGACTCCGGCGACGGTCTCGGGCGTGGGGGTGTTACAATCCTTTTAATGAATTTTGTAAATCATGAGATGATTTTGGTTACGAGGGTTTAAAACATCATGTCCTAACGTGCTGGATGTGATGTTTGTATTCTTTCGGAACAAATGAATCTCAAGTTCCAACTCAAATTGTTCAAGTTTTTAAAGAAATCATGTTTTAAAATCTTTTCAAATTTTCGACATTAGGACAATAACTAATCAATTCGGTACCAATTTTGGGCGTTACGAGGGTGCTAATCTTTCCTCGTACGTAACCGACTCCCGAACCCATTTTCTTGAATTTTGTAGGCCAAAATCAATGTTTTGAAATAAAACATTTTATAAGGTGATCCGATCACACCTAAGCAAAAAAAAGATTGGTGGCAACTCCCATTTTCGTTTTTAAAAAAAAGTCGACCCTGTTTTTCAAATTTAAAAATGGTTTCGACAATTATGCATATTTTTTGTTATGTTTTTTTCTTCACTTGTTTTCTCTAGTTTGTAATATCTTTATGTTATTTATTTTTGTCTATTTTCTTATTAGTTTGCTTAGAAACATGTACTTCATTTAGATTTGCCTACGATTCTAGTTTTCACCATTCTAATGAATTCATCCAAATTCAAGGCAATTTTAGTTCTCTCACTTCATTATGATATTGTGCTTATTCTGTTATTATAATTGTTTGTACATTGAGGGCAATGTACATCTTAAGTGTGGGGAGGTGATTTATATTTTTATGCGATAAAATTCCTAAATTGTTGTTTGTGTTTAAGTAATTTTTTCACACCTATCATTGAAGTGTTTTCTTTTAATTTGGTGTTTTTATTGATTTTGTTTTGGATTAATTTGTGGATTTTTGTGCATTGTTTGATTTATACTTTGAGACGCGAGAGAGTCAATCATGATAAGCTGTTTTGCAAAAATTATTATTTTAGGTTGTCTCCTTGAATTGAAAGATTATTTGAAATTTTAAATTTGCAAGTTTGACATCAAAATCTTAATTTTTTTTGTGAGCTTTGAGCCTGTAAAGCATATATTTTATTTCGTGCTCATTTTATTTTCGGTTGTGAGTATGTCAACTTGATTTGTTATTCTAGAATTTGCTTCGGTTATACATGTCGAGACCACATTATTGATTTGATATATTGAGATGATAGAGAGACTTAGGATTTAACCTATTAACCTGTAAAAAGCTTACATGTTCTATCTATTCCTAGTGAACCCCGTTGATCTTAACACATTTTTTTCTATAACCCATTAATGTTAACCTTTAACCCCTATCTATGCTGTAAATTATCCCTTTTATTGACTCCTTTTTTGTTGAGATTTGATTTGGTTAGTTGCCTAACTATGTTTCATTATTTGACTTGTTGAATTTTATTTTGTTCTAAAAAAATAAAAAAAACAAAAAAAATGAAAAAAAATGATTGAGCTTGAATCGTTAGTTTCATATTATGTTGAAAAGCTCATTTCCTCTATTTATTTATTGTTGATGTAAATTCTTCTAATTCAACAATTGATTTTTTTTCTAGTTTGGTAACTTATTAACTCAATTCTCGATTTTAACCAACTTTTCTGACATTTTTCATACCCTTAACCTAAGCCCCATAACAACCTTGTAAAGACCTTTAGATTGGTGTGTCATCTCATTTATAATGTAACACCCTTATACCCGAGACCGTCGCCGGAATCGAGTACAGAGTGTTACCGGACTTAAACGGACCTTCACAGAACTTAACTCAAAAAAAGTCACAAAATCACATACAAACTAGCTCTTTATGACCCTTATTGAGGGTTTTGGACATAATACAGACTTTACAGACGATTAGGATTCGAATCCTATCAAATCGGATGCCTGGAAACTTTTTCACTTTTAACACAACGTCACACGCCCGTGTGACCTTTGGCACGGCCGTGCTGGGGTCACACACGCCCGTGTCCAAACCCCGTGCCAAAACTGGGAGCATTCTGTCAAAATGACACGGCTTGACCACGCCCGTGTTGTTTGCCCGTGTCCTCAACACGGTTGAGACACACGGCCGTGTCTCATGACCGTGTCGAAATAAACAGAATAAAAGTTAAGTTGTAGGGGAAGCACGGTTTAAACGCACGCTTGTGGCTAGCCTGTGCCTTGCCCACAGCCTAGGCATACGCCCGTGTGCCTTGCCAGGTAGGCTGTGTTAGGCTATCTACCAAGCCTTGACCTCTCAAACTCACAAGCATTTCCATATACAACCAATACAAATAATACTTTACTTATACAAACATTTACTTCTGTATACCATATTAGAAACATAGTGCCTATAAGCTTACAAATTGACTATACATATCCATAACCTTCTATACATGCCATAAACTTACGCTAGAAACATAACATACTAACAAGACTTGACAGCGTGAAGCTTACTCCGAAGACTCGGCTCCCAATCCAATCGTTTTCATACACTGAAAAGGAGAAAAGAATAGAACAGAGTAAGCTATAATAGCTTAGTAAGCCATATGTAAATTAAAGCAATGAACATTACAAATTATCAATTACTTCATAACAATTATTAATACATATCATTCCATACTCAACTTACTCTTTTGGGCACATTTCACATACCAATCATATGTGTGCTTAACCGTACTAATCTCAATGTACAGAACTATTTCATGTCACCTGCAGAAACACTCCATCATAGTACAGATAAACTAATCCAATTGAGTAGATTCGAAATATGACCAGATATTCAGAGGTTAGCACCGAAGTGCCTCACAGACATGGCAGAGCCATGAGGTAGCCGGAGCTACTAACAGAGGGGTAGCCGAAGCTACTAACAGAGGGGTAGCCGAAGCTACATCACAGAATCAGAATAAAAGTTACCTCGGGCCTGCTCACATAAGCTGATAAGTGTCTGCAACACATGCTAGACCACCCAGCACCCGGGAACTATATCAGACAAAATCAGAACCCTCTAGTGACATGTCACTTATATCAATGTCTATTCCTACTTGCTCAATAGGGATTTTACAGAAAATTCATCATTATCACAATTTCAGAGATATAACAACTGATTAGCCGAATAATTTCAGAAGCACATCAAACAACTAATCGTAATTTACTGTACTTACTTTAATTCCACATTTACAGATATATATATATATATATATACCATATTTCCAGTCATATCATAATCCACATATCAATAGTTCTAAAAATACATCTAATTATCAATCGGAAGTTCACCAAACATACCTTATTCTTAGAAATACGGAAGTATACCGGATTTCCAGTCATTTCATAATTTACATATCAATATAAACGATCAATCATGAATAGATAATTATATTTTAGCAAATATGCTAGAATTTACATACAACTTACCTGAATCATCAGCGAATTAATTCTCGAGATTTCTCTATTTCCAGTACTCGGGCTTTATCACATCTTCCTTGGTCTAAATTAACACATAGAATACAATTATCAACCATTTATTCAATTATGGACACAATTCACATTTTTGGGTAAATTTCTAAATTTACCCCTCAACTTTTCAATAATCACAATTTAGTCCCTAGGACTCAAATTTTCATTTTCTTTATTCCATGGACTTGTTTAACCCATTTTCACAACAATGACACTCAGTTTATCAAAATTTAACACATTTAGGAATAATTTGTAACTTTACAAATTAGCCCCTTTTTATGAAATTATATTCAATTCCATCTAAAATCATTCCCAAAATCATGCATACAACACCTTAAGCCTTTATTATCTACCATTAATCAATCAAATACACTTTTATCACAAATGGGTATATTTTTTAAACTTTGATTTCTCTTCAAATTAATGGTAAAATCATGATATTCAAGCTTAAGGGAATACAAAAATACAAAAATAATCGAAAACGGAGCCAAAATACACTTACAAGTGAGCTTTGAAAAGCTTGAAACACTAAGCATGGAGACTTGGAAAGAAACGGCAGCATGGAGAAGAGAATGAGCAGATTTTTGGGTTAAAATTTGTCTTTTATGACTAAAAACACCCAAATGACCAAAATGCCCTTCATGCTATAACTATCAAACATTTCTAGAAATGCCCTTTTTTGTCCATACCACTATTTGATGGTCTATTTGCCACATAAAGGCCTCTAATTCAAACCCCCATTTCAATTGGGTGCTTATACTCAATACTTCATGTAACACCTTTACCCGAAACCGTCATCGGAATCGAGTAGAAGGCATTACAAAACTTACCGGACTACAAACTCTAATTTTTAGCCAAATTATTATAAATTTATCTTATTGAGGGTTTTCTAAATGAACACGGACATCTCGGATGATTAGGATTCAAATCCTATCACATCGGAAACTCGAAAAATTTTTCTTTTTCAAAACAACGTCACACGCCCGTGTAACATACAGCACGGCCGTGTGATAAGGCCGTGTGGCCTTCACACGCCCATGTCTGGAGACCGTGGTCGAATCTGTCAAATTTTCCACGGTCACCCTACACGGTCATTTCGGGGCCGTGTACTCCACACGGTCAAGACACACGGCTGTGTCTCTAGCCCGTGTGGTACTCAAAATTCAATTTAAGATGCAGGGGAGGCACGGTCCAGGGACACACCCGTGGGGTCAGACCGTGTGTCACCGACGGCCTAGGCACGCCCGTGCCAAGAGATCGTGGAGCATTCAGCCAAATTTCACATGGTCATGACACACGCCCGTGTGTCTTACTGTGCAGGTCGTGTTAGGCTATATGCCAAGCCTTGGCCCTTCCAAACCCAACAAACATCCATACCATTCAAATTCAACCAAAGAAAAGGCATCTACCCACAAGAACTATATTTACAAATACCATTTACAAGGCAATTATCATTTACACACCTACTTGATAGGCTCATAAAAGAATATCTATGCTAAGACTAGCCACCTATACATGCCAAAAATCAAAATACAAACTATGTTTTCAAATACCGAGATGGCTTGATAGTGTAGGACGAGCTTCCTTCGATCACCAATCCAAGTTGTAATGTGCTCGGTAATCTAAAAGAAGGGCAAGGAAGAGAAGTAAGCTACAAGTAGCTTAGTAAGACATAAGCAATTTAAAAGCAGATGCACATTATCTAATTAAGGCAATTGATTTCCACATAATACAAATGCAACATTTATGAACTTACTCATTACATACTCTTACCACATTGTTCAATTATAGATATTCCATGCACATGTCCTATTCAATTTTATTACCCTGCACCATGGCTTCGCACATTAATGTTAATCTTTTCCCGTTGAACTTTCAGAAATGAAAAAGGATATGCAGAGGTTGGCATCAAGTGCCTCACAATAATATGGCCGAAGCCACCACAATACGTAGCCGAAGCTACCTCAATATGTAGCCAAAGCTACCACAATATGTAGCCGAAGCTACCACAATATGTAGCCGAAGCTACTACAATCAATGAATCAAAAAACGTAATCCACAGGTCTGCTCACAGAAGCTGACAGGTGACTGCAACACATGCTAGTACACCCAGCACCCGGGATACGGAAGCGGAACCCTCAAGTGACATGTCACCCATATCCAAAATCAATCTTACAGTTCAAACGGAATTTTCCATAATATACAAATTATGCAATTATTCAATTCACCATTCATATTCATACATTTTCACATGTAATTTATCAAATAATTAACGATAAAGCAAGTGCATGATAATTTACTCATGACTTACCTCGATTACAAAACGACTAGCTCGTACTAATCTACTATCTTTTCCTTTCCACGATTTCGATCACCCTCTCTTCTTTCTTGATCTAATTAAATGGATTTGACACATTTTATCAATATTCTATCCAAACACATTCATAAACCGGACTCTTGGGCAAAAAGACCATTTTGCCCCTAGTCTCGGAAATTCAATTCCACTTCATTTTCTTACATTTTAGACTTAATTAAACCTTTTTACCAATAAAACAATCCAAGAATCACTCACATTCACATATTTATGAACAAACTTTTCTCTTTTCTCATTTTAGTCCCTTAGGGACGTTTTTATCGAAAACTACTTGTAAAAACACGTAATTAATACATTAATAACTCGTTTATTACCAAAACTCATCAAATAACAGATTTCTCTAAAATGGGGGATTTTCAAACCCTAATTACTTCTCAAATAAATGGCAAAATCATGAAATTCAAGCCTCAAGGAACTCAAAAATACGAAAATAATTGAAAACGGAGTTGAAATGCACTTACAAATTGCTTGAAAAAGTCCAAAGCTCTCTTGGCTATGGAGGAGGAAATTTCGACAGAAAAATTGGGGAAGAAGATGAACATTTTCATCTTTTTCTCATCTTTTATGATAATTTTTACAAAGTGGACAAAAATGCCCCTAGCCTTGTTTCTCAAAAACTTTTCTAGAAATGCCCTTTTGTGTCCATACTACTAACTCATGGCATAATTACATCATAAACACTCCTATATTCATATTACATTTCAATCAAGTCCCTATTTCATCTAATACTCATATTTTTCACTATTTGCAATTTAATCCAAAATTTTCAATTAATCACAAAAGCAGTAAATTTCTAAACGATTTTCTCACAGAACTTAATCAATAAACAAATGCGATATAAAATTCACAAAATTAACTTATTTCATCTCGGATTTGTGGTTGCGAAACCATTATTCCGATTAGGCCCTATTTCGGGCTGTCACACTTCACATTTTGCAACTAATGCAATTTAGTCCCAAACATAAAATTGGACACTTAATCAATAAAATTTTTAAACAATATTTTCGAATCAAATATCAATAAATCAGATCTTATCAAAAATTCACAAAATTCTAAATTTTACACTTCAGATTTGTGGTTACAAAACCACTATTCTGACTAGGCCCTATTTCGGTCTGTTACAACTCTCCCCCCTTCAGGGATTTTCGTCCCCGAAAATCTTATCAGAAGCAAACAATTTTCAAATCTGAGAGACGTTTTCATAACTTCTCGGAATCATAAATCTCAATTCACCATCAGAATCTCTTTTCACCAACAAGCTGAAACTTCAGTTTACAATCTGAAATCACATCACGAATACTTCGATCACTTTATCAAATAAACCTTATACACACCATTATATATATCTTTTCTTATCAAAAGATCAATCATAATTCTATGATATTTCTCTTCCCAAAGAAGACGAAAATTCTGATTCAATTTGGACAAAAGTTCTATCTCATAACTATTCCTATAATACCACAGACTATTTTCATTCCAAATAGAATAGATTTCTAACTCATCTGAACATATATCTTGGATCAAACAATAATAACATTAACAGAAATCTTATACTTTTAAGCTTCCAACATCACGTAACAGTTACTTTAATTTATTTTGGTGATCACATTCCGATGCACATCCATATTACTCAGTTCCACTAGAAGAACCTCGTTTTAGCATTCACTTTAACTAAACTCAGACTTCCTCTAAGAAGGATCAAGCAAATAATCTGTACTCCCACAATCAATCAAGGATTTTCCATCCAAGCAATGATAATTACAATTATTTCCTCAGAAGTCAATCAATAATGTATTGAAAACTTTCGGTATCCCAATCAAATCACACTGTCTCACACATTAAGCCTCTTGTGTGACGTTTAATACTGTTCAATCTAAGTCAAAAAGTACACTAAGTTTCCACCGTATGCTCGAATTCATCAAATCCCATTAAGGGAGAAAAGACCACTATACAATTCAAATTTGAGCTTCTATCATATACTTTTCACAAGAATCAGAAAGATCCATATATATAATCATAGCGAATGCAGTCGTTTCATACTAAAGAAGAAAACACTTCAGAAATAAATTAAAGTAGCAATGTTCCAGATTCATATAAAAAGAATAATAATAAGAAGACCAGAGTACAGAAATCCAAGATACGATGTTATGCCAAGAATCCAAGAATAGAATTCCTCACAGTAAAATAGTGTTTTAGAGAATACCAGAAGAAAACCATAATAAAAAATCTTGAAGTCTTCTTTCGGATCGCGAAGTAAATCCCAGATTTCTAACAAACACAATAGACAAAGATACTCCGTGCAACCTCACAGTATCAAATATGTAAAGTTTGACTAATTATTGAGTAAGAAATTAGATCATACCGGAATATTATGGACTAATCTCATCAATCTATCACTACATTCCATATCAAATCTTTCTTTCCCGGAAATAGAGGCAACCCAAAACAAAATCTATAATTACTGAATCTCGCTTTATTCAGAAATCGTGATCGATTGTAACAAACCAGATGACACTTGATGTTTAGCTGAAATTTTGCTAATAGATCAAACAATTCGTAACAAAGTTAGAAATATTCCTTTTTGTGCTTCCTGGATGTACAGAAAATCTATTATTGAAAGAGTCACACAAAATCATACGAATTAATTCTAAACTTCCCAGAATATAAAGTCTATCTCTGAATCTCAGTCGATCATAACATTTACTCGAATTTCAGAATAAAAATCAAAATCATACTGAACTCATATTACTAACAATAAGCATTTAAAATTCTTTTACTCAACTCAGACTGAACTAGAACTGATGCTTCAATTAAAATATCCTCATGCAAAAGAAAACTTTAACAATCTGACCAAACTTACATTTACCACAGCACTCAGACAAGATTATTCCGATAGATATACTACTGTATTAAATCTTTAATAATACTAACTCTTCAGTTCATACGTATATAATTAAGAATTTATCTCCCCAGTACAGTGGATAAATTTCATCATGTGAAATTCAAATATCCTTTCAATTGAATAACATCAAGTCAGACTACTTTTGAATCGGTCTTTTTAAAGATACCGTTTCTTCTCGTTATAAAGTAACCCAGACATATCATTTTTCGAAAATCACAACCACTAATTAGGGATCATAAAATCATAATCATACTGATATCTTAACTATAGCAATAGATAATATCTCAGCTTTTTATAAAGCATTTGAACACAGAAGAAAGTCAATTATAATTCAAACAGTAATCAATGCAAAAATACAACTTCTATAGCTCAGATGAAGATACCACTATACTCCTATCCTTTGAATCAAAATTTATAATCATCATAGACATAGTCATCTTATCAAATAGGGGTTTCTTACAGATATTCCCATAATATCATAAGAAAATTAGGGTAACGAAGCTTCGACATCTGAAGTTACACTAAATGTCAGGGAATTACAACCCATATAAGCTTCAGAAAGAATAGTGTCACTCCTGAGTACAGAATTTCATAGTGACAAAAGTAATATAACCTCCACATATATTCAACAGAACAATAACTAGAAGAAACAGATCATTAGCCACATACAGATTTGTCCTTTGACTTTCATATTCGCACAGTAAAACTGAATATCAGAGAGAAAGACGAAGCAATATCAGTCATAACCCAAACAGAGCACATATATCTCTGAAGATAAACATACACACAAAATGTCCAGGAGGAATTACAATAATCGTCTAACTAACACCACTAGACTCAGTCATTAATACAATTTGAACATATTTTCTTCACTGAATAGGTCATTTGATCGAAATTAACTTCTTTCTATAATAATGACTTTGCATACACTGAATCGTCTTCAGAATTACTTAATACCTCTTTTAATACTATTTCCATTCAAACCTCACGTAAAGTCTCAAATTCAACTCATAGACAAATGCACATATCATATTCTATCGTAGATAGTCAATTCATTTCGGATTTCACATTCTTAATATATTCTCCAACATTTCTTTACAATCGAATACCATTCAACAGGAATAGAGAACAACCTCATACAAATTTTTCCCTCAGATTCATTCCAATCACCGTACAATAAAATCTCAAAGAGAAAAATACAATTATGCTGATTATAAACGAATCAAAATGACTATACCTTCATTAAATAATAGAGTCAGATAGCATTCTCATTTCATAACAATTTCGTCAAAGAAGGAACAATCACATATGTATTTCTATGAATAGGAAATATAGAACATCCAGTGGGAACCCACATACTCTATTCCACTACAGATATTCAATTCAGACATCCTTTTAATTCACTTGTCATCCTAAATCCCATACTAATCCGTTCATTAACGAAAGCTGCTTTGAAAGATTTCCCAGCAGATACATCTTCAAACATCAGTTCTAATTAAATTAATTTACCAGAACCAACATTTGTTCTTTCATCAGTAACAGATAACAAATTTTCAATAAAAAAATCTCTCAGAACATGTTACCATACTTTCTAACCTCAACTTATTTCTAAACCACTCCGAATTTTATTTACAGAATCACTTATCTACCATAGTACTCTTTAGTCTCTCTCATAGAAACTCAATCAAATTTCATTACACAGGAACCTTATTATCAAAATATCATTGATAAGGGGGTGAGGTCATTAAGCCTCGAAGGGGACTCTCACATTCATTTACACATGTAACTTAATACACGTAATATTATCACAATACGATCACACTGGTACAATTCACTTTATGCTATTTCTTACACATCATTTCATGTCTTTCCAGAATCTGACATATCACAAACACATATAGTCATTTCAATGACATTTCAGTTAAATCAACCACAGATCAGTCAGAAACATCATCACAACTCTAACAAAATCATTCATGGGAGCCGGAGAATATCACACTGTCACACTATACTTATGGCATGTATAGACAGGCTACCACACTTGCTACGTTAGTCCGAGAATTGGCTAAACCATAGCTCTAATACCAATAAATGTAACACCCTTATACCTGAGACCGTCGCCAGAATCGAGTATAGAGTGTTACCGGACTTAAACGGACCTTCAGAGAACTTAACTCAAAAACAATCACAGGATCACATACAAATTCGCTCTTTATGACCCTTATTGAGGGTTTTGGACATAATATGGACTTTACAGACGATTAGGATTCGAATCCTATCAAATCGGATGCCTGGAAACTTTTTCACTTTTAACACAACGTCACATGCCCGTGTGACCTTTGGCACGGCCGTGTTGGGGTTACACACGCCCGTGTCCAGACCCCCTACCAAAACTGGGAGCATTCTGCCAAAATGCCACGGACTGACCACGCCCGTGTTGTTTGCCTGTGTCCTCAACACGGTTGAGACACACGACCGTGTCTCATGACCTTGTCAAAACAAACAGAATAAAAGTTAAGTTGTAGGGGAAGCATGGTTTAAAGGCACGCCTGTGGCTAGCCTGTGCCTTGCCCACGGCCTAGGCATATGCCTGTGTGCCTTACCAGGCAGGCCGTGTTAGGCTATCTACCAAGCCTTGACCTCTCAAACTCACAAGCATTTCCATATACAACCAATACAAATAATACTTTACTTATACAAACATTTACTTCTATATATCACATTAGAAACATAGTGCTTATAAGCTTACAAATTGACTATACATATCCATAACCTTCTATACATGCCAAAAACTTACACTAGAAACATAACATATTAATAAGACTTGATAGTGTGAAGCTTACTCCAAAGACTCGGCTCTTAATCCAACCGTTTTCATACACTGAAAGGGAGAAAAGAATAGAACAGAGTAAGCTATAATAGCTTAGTAAGTCGTATGTGTTATCAGCCAATTTTGGCCTACAAATAAGCCAACCCTTTTACAAATAAAAACCCAAATCCCAACTACCCATCTTACAACAGCCCAATTACATTTTTAACCCACCGAACCCTAGCCTAATAACACAGACCCGATTAGCCCAAAATAAAAAAACCCTAGCTACCTAACTCGTTTCTGCCCACTGGCCACTTGACTCAGCACCTGCTCTTTGCTCCACCGCCATGGTCACATCGATCCACCGCCCTTGCCAAGTTGTACCTGCAAAACATTTAATAGAATGGACAGAAAGCAAGCAAAAGGAGAGATAGGAAAACAATTTGTAAAGAAATCAGAGGCTATATAAGCCGATTAAGAACAGATTGTAAAGGGTTCGATTTTTTTTAACCCCCACAGTCAATACAAACAGAGAGTGTTCAGAGCACAACACAAGTACTAAATTTCAAAAACAACCAGCAAATCTCAGAAATAGTGCAGCGAAGGGAATACCCCCGAACTATCGAAATCAGAATAGAAACCCTAATATCGGAGGTAATCTCAGATTTCTTTTCTGTTTCTCCCAATTTTTTACACATACGGCCAATCTGAATACATATATTTATATTTTAATAACTAAAAAAACAAAAAAACACTAAAAATTTTACCTTTTTTCGGCCACCGGAACGGTGGCCGGAACAACGGCGAACGGCGGCGCACGGTGGTCCGATCATCGGCCGGTGACCGGACGTTGACCGGTCCGGTGACCAGACCTTCCCCGGATCCCCCCTCTCTCCTTTCCTTCCCCTCTCCTCTCTCCCTCTCCTCTCTTTTTTTTCTCCCCGGGTAACAAATGAACCAAAAAAACAAAAAAAGGGTCCTTTTATACTAACCGACCTGGGTCGGGTCGACCCGACCCGAACCGCCTAGGATCCGCGCGCTCTGACGTCAGAAGGGCTTATTGCGCGATCGGTCCTTCCGCTTTTTTTTAAATTTACAATCAAGTTCCATTTCTTTGCAATTTGGCCCTCTGCTCTGTTTTTGTTTGCAATCCCATCCTCCGTACTGCTGTGCGTTTTGGAATTTCGGGAAAATTTCTGTTTTGGTCCCTTTAGGTTTTACCCGTGTTTAAATAGGTCCCATCTGCATGTTTATGTTTTAAAATCTGGCCCGAATATCTGCTTCCGTTTTCGATTTAGTCCCTTTTACTTTATTTCATTATTTCCTTTTAATTTTAATATTACTCTACTTATTTTTACTCATTATATTATTATTATATATTATAATTATTATTATTACTATTGTATAATTGTTATCTACTATCTTTTTTAAAAAAATTGTTATTATTTTGTTTTGTTGTTATTTATTATTATATATTATTATGTATATATTATCATTATTATTATCATTATTATTATTTTCTATTATTATGGCATGTTATTTTAGTATTATATCCTTACCATTAGTAGTATTTACTAGTATATTTATATTTTCATCATTACTTTCTACCACCTTATATTTAATATCACTACTTGGTTGTATATGTTTTTTTCATATTATTTTTATTGCTAGTTTCATCATTATTATTATTACTTATTATATATCTTATTATATATGTATATACTATTATTACTGCCTTGTTTACCACTATTATATTTATTTTACTGCTATTATTATACTTATTTTAATACTAGTATATGTTTTATTATCCGTATATGTCTTTAATATATATATATATATATATATTTATTATTAGTAGTTTCTTTTAACATCATTATTAATTTTAATATGTATATAGTATATATCAATTTCTTATACTATTATGTATTTATATTCTTGTAGATTGCGCGCATATACATTCCTAATATTATATTTTTACCTATTACATATATATCAGTCTTTTTATATGTCATGTATGTATTTTTATATCCTATTAAATACATCTTTTTATATTTACTTCAATACTATATAATGTACCTATATTATCATCATATTTTGCTTAACGTCGTTTTATTATCATTCTAATATCTCTTGTTAACATCCTTCATGTTTTTATTTCAATAAATAAAGCCACGTTCCGATTTAGCATTAAGTCGTTAATTTCATCGCTATGTTGGGTGAATATTAACGGCTCGTGTTGAAAACGGAACGTCCTTCTAAAAAATCAAAATGCTAAAAAAATTTCTTGTTTTCGATCGGATCACAACTAAATTTTAAATTAAACTCGTATTTTCGAAAATTAAGACAACGCATGTTTGAAAGATACCAATTTTGGGCGTTGCGGGGGTGCTAATACCTTCCCCGCGCGTAACTGACTCCCGAACCCTATTTCTCTCTGAATTTCAACGTAGACCTAAACTGAGCCTTCCTCTTATTTAAAAAACGAATTTTCTGCTTGAAAGAGGTTTTATTAGGTGCCCGATCACACCTAACAAAAAGGATCGGTGGCGACTCCCTTTTCATAATAAAATCAAAATTCGGTTTTCCAGATTTTAAATCGCCACAATTAGCGACCAAGCTAAAAGCTAAAATTTTTCGTCGCTACAGCTGGCGACTCCACTGGGGATTGGCTTTCGAGAGTCGAATCAAATCGAACGCGTTGTCAAAATTTTTGAGATTCCTTTTTCAAATTAATGTTTAGTCGTGACCCTCAAATTTTTTGAAAACTCATGCACTCGCATCTCATTGTAAATGTTTTCTAACTCCTTGTTTACTTGTTTTGTAGCTCTAAATTTCTAAGCTTCGGTTCTCTAAGTCTAGTTTTTAAAATAAAACGAAAGGTTTGTGAGTTTCTCCCCACACACTGTTCACGTGCATTGTTGCATAACATGAGCTCTATACCCGGGCTCCGTCCCTTTTAAGTGAAAGTAAACGCTACGCCTTCGTGAGTTAACTCGTCCCTCCGCACAGGCTAGTGAATACTTTCAGATTACATATGACTTATGCTTTCGTGAGATAACTCGTCCCTCCGTATAGGCATAAGTAAATGTAATCCCCCGAATTGATCTCGTAAGCCTATGATGGGCCATGACCGAGGTTCTGTACTAATCTTAGTAGATGACAGTACAGACAATTCGGGTACCTTTCTAGAACCTAAAACCGCATGTAATGAACTGTATGAGCCATCCAGCTAGAGCCATGCCAAACCTCTGTCCGTTTAGTAGATACCAAAATAGGCACACGGGAGAAACGCCTCTTACCTTTTGTACTTTCGCTTGTATATAAGGGGTGGGATTTATCCGGTAAAATGAATCGGGTAGCTTAAATGCTTTAATTTATTTTTGCTTATATTTGATCACTAACCGTGTTTGATTGTCTTCGTTTTATTCCTCATCATGCATCATAGGCATCATAGTAAGACGGTGTTGACTAAAGATTAGTTGCCAAAAACGGGTTTCAAATGGAAGAGTCAATTGTACAAACGATCGAGACAAACACCGTGGTTCGGGACTGGTCTTTGAGGACTCAAAGAGAAAAGGGAAACAGCCTGGTGGAAGATTGCATGGTCAATCTACCCGAGCGGGTGACTGTGAATGTCCGTCAAAACAACCTTGAAGACTTGGTTTGGATCTGGAATCAGTGGGATTCAGATACTCGAGGTATTTTCACCGAAAGGTACGGGGACATAGCCCATCTGATTGCTGTCAAAGTAGACGAAAGATTGATTCAAGCTATGATCGGATTTTGGGATCCGGGTTACCAGTGTTTCACATTCAACCAAGAAGATATGACCCCTACGATAGAGGAGTATGCTGCTCTGCTGCGTGTCGAAAACATAAAAACCTACAAAATATATGTCAAAGAGCCCAAGGCGATGACATTCAGGAAAAAGTTAGTAAGGCTGACGGATATGACCGATGCATGGGCCGAAAAGCAAATAAAGAAGAAGAATGAAATCAGTTGTGTCCCATGGTTTTCCCTACGAGACCTGGTTTTAAATCATCCTGATATGTTGAAAAGGATAAATTTGTTTGCTTTGGCTATCTATGGTTTGGTTGTCTTTCCGAAGATTCTCGGACATATAAAAGTAGCGGTGGTGGATTTCTTTGAAAAGTTAAAGCAAGGTATCAATCCCGCCCCAACCATCCTAGCAGAGACCTTCAGATCTTTGAGCAGTTGTAGAAAAAGAGGGGAAGGACGATTCATCGGATGCGCGCAGCTACTCAACGTTTGGATTTTGAGTCACTTTTGGAAGGTAGAGCGCACACCGTTCTACATGTTTTCGAAGACATTTGCCCCGTTGGAAGCTCACCTTAAGAAAGAATGGCCGAAGGAGGTTACTGAACAGCATTGGGTCTCAGTGTTTCAGAACCTGCGTGCCGAAGACATAATTTGGAGAGCGCCGTGGATACGCCCTTCGCTTCTGTTATACAAGGTCGGAAACCAAGATTGGGTACCACTACTTGGATTGTGGGGAGGAGTTGGTTATGCCCCTCTTTTGGTTCAAAGACAGTTCTCTTCACGACAGTTTATACCCACCACCAGTGGTCTAGCACAGTCAGAGTTTGCTTTTGCGGGTGAAGGTTACATGAAGAAAGTCCGAGACACTGCAAAGGCTTGGAAAAGAATTTATCTGATGGAGTTGGCTTTATACGCCGATACTATCACCCAGGATTATGATGCATGGAGGAAGCAACGGATGAGTAGTTTGCGAGTCTCATCGGCAGATCATGCCTTTCAAAATCCTTTCTCGGAAGAAATCCCATCCGCACTAGAGACGGCGAGACAAGAATTCGAACGCGAAAAGACCAAGATGTTACGGGATCTTAGTGCCCTTCAGGAAGAAAACTATCAGCTGAAGATCGATGTTCAAATTGAAAGATCCAGGGCCGAGAAGGTGCAAAAAGAAGCCGAGGTCGTAAGAAACGACTTAAGAGATCTTCATCTGGAAAATAAAAAGTTAAGAGGCACTATAAAGAACAGCGGGCTGGGCAAGTCGTCAGCAGAATGGAAAGAGGAATTGAGTAATGTCAAAGGTGGGATGGAATTTTGGAAAGGAAAAGCAAAGAAAGAAGAAGGAAAGGCTGCACGGGCTGTAATAGAGCTAAGAAAGAAGTCTGCTGAGTATGAAGCTACATCTGTTGAACTGATGACTAGTCGAGCTAAGCGTCAAGAATTGAAAGAAATGATACGGGATTTAGAAGACACACTACAAGCTCGACAACAACAACTAGATACTCTCTTGGAAGCTTTGGAAGAAAAGAAGGGTCAGTATGATAGAGATACCCGCGTTTATGAAAGAGCCCTCTACGAAAAGGACGAGAATCTCAAATATTTGATCAACGAGATTCGTACGGCAGCCATGCACATAATGCAAATAGCGGATGAAGCCGAGAGTCTTAGTTGCCAATTCCCGCCTAGACAGAGATCGAGCATATCAGAATTCTTGGAACGAGTGAAAAATTATGGCAATGTAGCGAGAAAGTTTGTATGAGAGCTGAATCAAATGATGAAAAAACTTTTTGTAAATAGACTCTTTTGATTAATGAAATGCCTAAATAGGGGCTGTCTAGAATCAACACCGATTTTGCATATGCATTCATAATTAACATTTAACATACATTCATCCATTTATTCATTCATTGCATATCTCATGATCATTCGCTAAAGAGTAGAATCGTATAATGCGCAGTTGCGACGTTGTAAACCTGGAATCACACCATACGTATAGAACACATTGACAAGCTAGAGCAATGGAGGCTGAGTTTAACGAAAGAATTGAAAGGATGGAGAGAATTCAGAAAGAATTACAGGAACAGTTAGCCAGGTCACAACAGGAGACGAGAGAGTTGATGATAAGGTCTCGGGAAGAATCCACTGAACAGAAGGACCAATTGGCTAAAATAATGGAAATGATGTCGGCCCTAGTCAAAGGAAAGGGACCTATACAAAATCCTGAGGTTGTGAATCTTGATCAGGATCCGCCCTACCCTCCTGGGTTTACTCCGCCTCACGCGATACATAGAGGATACACGCAAGGAGGACCCGCGGGCCTGGAACAACGGCCTATAACACCTCCTCCTGTAGGACAGGGGGTATTCGTGGCAAACCCAGGAACTGCTCCGATGGATCCACCTGTCCCAGACCTAGACGATTCGACAGAAATCGCTAGGCTAAGGATAGAGGATCATGAAGTCCAAGAAAAATATAGAAGTCTGGAGGAAAGACTTAGAGCGATAGAAGGCATTGAAGTCTTCTCGGCGCTAAACGCTAAAGAACTTAGTTTGGTACCTGATTTGGTCCTCCATCCAAAATTCAAAGCACCGAATTTTGAAAAGTATGATGGCTCGAGATGCCCGAAGGCACATCTCGTTATGTTCTGCCGGAAAATGACCGGCTATGTTAATGAAGACAAGCTGCTTATACATTGTTTTCAGGACAGTTTGACCGGATCAGCTCTCCGCTGGTACAACCAACTCAGTAGAGAAAAGATCCGGACCTGGAAAGATCTAGCAGCGACTTTTTGCGAACAGTACAAACACGTCTCCGATATGGTACCCGATCGCATGACATTGCAAATGATGGAGAAAAAGCCATCGGAAACCTTCAGACAATACGCACAGAGATGGAGGGACATCTCAGCCCAGGTAGAGCCTCCACTAACCAAGATCGAGATAGCAGTCCTTTTTATCAATACCCTGAAGGCGCCGTTTTATGATAAATTAGTGGGAAGCGCCACAAAGGACTTCTCGAATATTGTCATATCCGGTGAACTTATAGAAAACGCGGTTAAAAGTGGAAGAATGGAAGGAGAAGGTTCGAAGAAGGCAGTGCCCATGAGGAAAAAGGAGCCGGAAGCCCACATGGTGGGAACAGGAAACCGTTATACTCCTGGTCCACATTCTAATCAATTCCGACCTCGAAATTACCCACCACCAAATTTCTATCATCCACAAACCCCCTATTACCAAACACCATCTCCCTACCCTTCTTACCCTGTCTATGCAACCAACAACACGAGGCCAGCCGCCACGTTCCCTCAAAATGCCGTCTCCACCCAAAGCCAACCCAGAAACGAACCAAGGCCGGCAAGGCCAAACCCCGAGAGACCCCAATTCACTCCTATTCTGGTATCTTATGGGGAACTATACCCCAAGCTTTTGGAGAAACAATTGATATCTCCCTATTACATGGCACCGTTGAAGCCCCCGTACCCAAAGTGGTACGACCCAAATGCTAGCTGTGCATACCACGCAGGGAACCAGGGGCACTCTACGAAAAACTGCATTGCCTTTAAACGAAGAGTCCAAGGACTAATCGATGCCGGTGTTTTGCGCTTCGATGGTAACGGTGGTGAAACCGGGAACCCGTTCCCAAATCATACTGAAAGAAATGTAAGCGCAGTGGAGGAGATAAATGAATTGCAAACCAGAAGAGTTGTTTCAGAAATAAGCTCACCTTTGCAGAGAATCTGGGAGGTGCTGCTTGAAAAAGGGTTACTCTGTCGTCTTAAAGGGGTAACCGAGAAAAGAAATACGAAAAGTCAAAATTTTTGTGATTTCCATGAAGTCGAAGGGCATAATATCCAGTCGTGTGAGCAATTTAAAGAATTACTCCAAAACATGATGGACAACAAAGAAATTGAAATCTTCAATGGAAGAAAACAGGCCAATGAAGGAGAAATATGTGCCTCTGATAGTCAATCATCAGATCTCCCTTACACGGCTGAATGACCACTGATAATTTATTATGATGCGAGGAGAGAACTGGTAAAACCGAAAATAGTAATTGAGGCACCATCACCTTTCCCGTATAAGGACAGTAAGGCAGTACCTTGGAAATATGATGTCAATATCGTCACTCCTGAAAGTGAAAAATCCCAAGGCATGGCTGAAAATATTAGAGAAGTTGGTCACTTTACCCAGAGTGGAAGATGCTATTCCAAAGAAGTTGAACCAGCAAAGAGGAATAATGATTTAAAACAAAAGGGAAAGGCACCCATGCTTGAGGCTGAAGCTGAATCTGAAAGTCCGCCTGAACGGCAAGAGACTAAAAAACCTGTGAATGAGGAAGAAGCATGGGAATTTTTGAAATTCATTAAACACAGTGAGTACAACGTGGTCGAACAATTAAGTAAACAACCTGCATGTATTTCGGTATTATCTCTGTTATTGAATTCGGAGCCGCATCGAAATGCCTTGTTGAGGGTATTGAATCAAGCCTATGTAGCAAACAATATATCGGTCGAAAAGCTTGATAGATGGATCAATAACTTGAACGCAGATAATTTCATCTCCTTTAGTGATGATGAAATACCACCGAACGGTAGAGGCTCCGTGAAGGCACTGCACATAACAACCCGATGCAAGGGTTATATAATACCAAACGTGCTTATGGATAATGGGTCAGCACTTAATGTTATGCCTCTGGCCACACTTTCCAGAATTCCGATGGATTTGTCCTACTTGAGGCCGTGTCACTCCACGGTAAGAGCATTTGATGGAACGAGACGAGAAGTTATAGGAAAAATTGAGGTCCCTCTAGAAGTGGGTCCTTATATCTATGATGTCGAGTTCCAAGTTATGGACATCACCCCTTCATATAATTGCCTCCTGGGGAGGCCATGGATCCATTCGGCTGGGGCAGTTCCATCATCCCTTCATCAGAAAATAAAGTTTATCATGGATGGCTGCTTGGTTACCGTTGAGGGTGAAGAGGATATTGTTGCGTCTATCTCTGCAGACACACCTTACCTCGAAGCGAACAAAGACGCCGTGGAATGTTCCTTTAGATCCTTTGAGTTTGTCAACGCCACATTTGTGGCTGAAGGAAACAGAATTCCCGTGCCTAGGCTATCGAAGAATACTAAAATGGGAATCAAGCTGACGGTAGGGAGAGGGGCCCGAGCAAGGAAAGGTTTGGGAAGACATCGTCAAGGGATAGTCAGGGCCTTAAAGCCAGTACCTCATAAGGCACGATTTGGTCTAGGATTCCAACCGAATGCACATCACTTGAAGAAACAGTGGAAGAAGGAGCAAGAAAGAAGGGTTGCGAGGACTCTAGGACGAGAACTGGAATGGGAACCCATCAAGTACACCCATCTGTCAAGGACATTCACATCCACTGGGATCATGTATCCAGGGCAAGAAAATGTGCACAGCCCACTGCTACTTGTTGAGAAGGCTTTCCAAAACATTTGTATAAATGTCATTGATGAAGAAGCTGATGCAAATAAAAGTGTTTCGAGGATACGCCCTTGTCCCCCGGGTTACATGTTGAACAATTGGACCGCTGAGGACCTTCTTGTGGTTTATAAGTCTTCCTCAGAGTAATGTCCGATATTCACTTTTTGTGTCCCTAAATACAATGGGATTCTTTTGTAAGAGCTGTCGTCTGCTCTTTATCTATTAAATGAATATTAATGAAGAGGCATTTTGTCATAGCCTTTTGCATTCGCATTTACTCCATAATTATTCTTTCATTTCATGACCTGTCCTTACACTTACCTCACACCATGCCATAACATTTTGTTTGTTGTTGCCAATGCTTGGATGTCCCTCTATAGTTTTCCTTTTTTATTTCAGGTGTTCAGATACCAATAACATGAACGAGCCCGTTACCAATCTTGAAATTGATTTTGAGAGGACTGTTTGTCTAGGAGAATTCGAGGATGAGGAGAATGCCGAAGACTACGTCTCGTCTCCTGACTTGCTAAGGTTGGTGGAACAAGAGGACAAACAGATTTTACCTCATCAAGAATCTGTTGAAACAATAAACCTGGGGACTGATGAAAATAAGCAAGAAGTGAAGATTTGAACCTCTATCTCAGAGGACATCAGGCATAATTTGATCGCTTTGCTTCATGAGTACAAAGATGTGTTCGCATGGTCGTATCAGGACATGCCGGGATTGGATGAAGATATAACAGTCCATACGCTCCCACTGAGACCAGAGTGCAAACCATTCAACAAAAATTAAGACGAATGAGGCCTGAAATGTTGTTGAAGATAAAAGAAGAAGTCAAAAGGCAATTTGATACGGGCTTCTTACAAGCCTCCAAATATCCAGAATGGGTGGCTAATATTGTCCCAGTACCAAAGAAAGATGGTAAAGTACGAATGTGCGTGGATTATCGTGACCTGAACCGAGCAAGTCCTAAGGATAATTTTCCCTTACCACATATCGACACATTAGTGGACAATACGGCAAAGCATTCATTATTTTCTTTCATGGATGGATTCTCAGGGTATAACCAAATCAAAATGGCTCCCGAGGATATGGAGAAAACCACCTTTATAACGATGTGGGGAACATTCTGCTACAAGGTGATGCCATTCGGACTAAAGAATGCTGGAGCCACATATCAGAGGGCCATGGTGACATTATTTCACGATATGATGCATAAAGAGATAGAAGTCTATGTTGACGACATGATTGCTAAATCCCGAAGAGAAGAGGAACATATTGTAAACCTCAAAATGTTATTTGAAAGACTGAGAAAGTTTCAGCTAAGGCTTAATCCAGTTAAATGTACATTCGGGGTTACTTCGGGAAAGTTGCTAGGCTTCATCGTCAGTGAAAGAGGCATCGAGGTGGATCCGGAAAAGATAAAAGCCATTCAAGAATTACCACCCCCGCGTACACAGAAAGAGGTCAAAGGATTCTTGGGAAGGCTAAACTACATTTCCCGATTCATTGCTCAACTCACCAATCAGTGTGACCCCATCTTTCGACTCCTTCGAAAGCACAACCCTGGGGCATGGGACGAAGAATGCCACGAAGCCTTTGACAAAATAAAACAATATTTGTCCAGCCCTCCAGTGCTAGTGCCACCAACTCCAGGAAGGCCTTTGATTTTGTATTTAACGGTGTTCGAAAACTCAATGGGTTGTGTACTCGGGCAACATGACGAGTCGGGAAAGAAGGAAAAGGCGATATACTACCTCAGTAAAAAGTTCACAGAATATGAGGCAAGGTATTCGTCAATCGAAAAATTCTGTTGTGCTTTGGTTTGGGCAGCTCGGAGGCTCAGGCAATACATGTTGTATCATACGACATGGTTAATCTCAAAGCTGGACCCGATAAAATATATGATGGAATCACCCGCACTCTCGGGGAGAATGGCCCGATGGCAGATCCTGTTATCAGAATACGATATCATCTATGTGAACCAAAAGTCGGTGAAAGGGAGTGCAATAGCTGATTTCTTAGCGGCTCGAACTACAGAAGAATATGAGCCCCTAAGATTTGATTTCCCGGATGAAGACTTAATGTGCATCACAGAAAAAGAGTGTGAGTCATCAAAGGGGACGCCCTGGAAGATGAGCTTTGATGGTGCATCGAATGCCCTGGGGCATGGAATTGGTGCAGTCTTAATATCACCGGAAGGAGATCATTATCCTTTCACTGCTAGGCTCAATTTCTTCTGCACTAATAACATAGCAGAATATGAGGCTTGTATCATGGGACTTCGGGCAGCCATTGAACGAAACATCAAGATCCTAGAGGTATACGGGGATTCAGCTTTAGTGATCTACCAAATCCATGGAGATTGGGAAGTGAGAGATCCAAAGTTGATCAAGTACAGCTATCTGGTGGCTGAATTGATCAAAGATTTCAAAGAAATAACTTTTAATTACTTCCCGCGAGAAGATAACCAATTGGCTGACGCCTTGGCCACCTTAGCCTCAATGTTCAAAGCAAATAAAGAAGCAGAAATAATGCCCCTCAGGATGAGCATATACGAGGTCCCTGCACATTGTTATAGCATTGAGAAAGAGGCTGATGAACGACCATGGTACCATGATATCTTAGAGTACGTCAAGAATCAAACGTATCCTGAACAAGCAAACGTGAATGACAAAAGAACAATCAGAAGAATGTCAGTGGGATTTGTTCTTGATGGGGACACCTTGTACAAGAAAGGTAAAGATCAGGTGCTTCTGAGATTTGTAGATACTACTGAAGCCAAGAAAATACTTGAAGAAGTTCATGAAGGGATATGTGGGACCCATTCCAACGGTTTCACTATGGCCAGGAAAATCATGAGACTCGGGTACTACTGGTCGACGATGGAAAGAGATTGCATTAGCTACGTAAGAAAGTGCCACAAATGTCAAATTTATGGTGACAAAATTCACGTAGCTCCTTCGCCCCTTCATGTTATGACGTCTCCATGGCCCTTTTCAATGTGGGGCATGGACGTTATAGGGCCGATTTCTCCCAAAGCTTCTAATGGGCACCGATTCATTTTTGTGGTCATAGATTATTTCACGAAATGGATAGAAGCTGCCTCATTTGCCAATGTGACAAAGACCGCCGTCTGTAGATTCTTGAAAAAGGAAATCATTTGTTGATATGGTTTGCCTAAAAGAATCATCTCAGATAACGCCTTGAATTTAAACAATAAAATGATGACAGAAGTGTGCAAGCAATTTCAAATAAAGCATCATAATTCTTCGCCTTATCGACCGAAGATAAACGGAGCTGTAGAGGCGGCTAATAAGAACATAAAGAAGATTATCGGCAAAATGACAGAGACCTACAAGGACTGGCACGAAAAGCTACCATTCGCTCTGTATGCATATCGCACATCCGTACGGACATCTACAGGGGCAACTCCTTTCTCTCTAGTCTATGGGATGGAAGCCGTGCTACCTATTGAAGTTGAGATACCGTCCCTACGAGTCTTAATGGAATCGAAACTCGAGGAGGCCGAATGGGTCCAAGCTCGTTATGATCAGTTGAATCTCATCGAAGAAAAACGCTTGAAGGCAATCTGCCATGGACAGATGTACCAGAAACGGATGATCGCCGCCCATGACAAGAAAGTAAGGCCAAGAGAATTCCATGAAGGAGAACTCGTGTTGAGAAAGATCCTCCCAATACAAAAAGATTTGCGAGGGAAATGGGCACCTAATTGGGAAGGACCATACGTCGTGAAGAAAGCATTCTCTGGTGGGGCTTTGATTCTCACAGAAATGGATGGGAAGGAGTTACCAAATCCAGTAAACTCCGATGTTGTGAAGAAATATTACACTTAAAAAAAAAAGAGATCAAGGTGAAAACCCGGAAAGGGCGCCTTGGTTAAACACAAAATATTAGGATGAAAACCCGAAAGGGCGTTCTAATGAAGCAAATCTGGATCCAAAGAGCAAAAGTGATTTGAACAGTGGGTCAAGTGACAAGGCTATAGTATGAAGCATTGTTGAAACACTCGAGATCTTCTACACAAAAAGTCTTGCTCAGAAAGATTCTTGATTGAGAAACGTGGCAGAGTTCATGCATTGAATATCTAGAACATTTGTATCCATCAATATGGTTCCTTTTCTTTTATAACACTTTTATCTTTGGCGAACTTTCTTTGTTTGTTACCTTTGAAATTAATATGAAGCCTTTTTCTCATACCTACCTGACCATTTGCATGCATCTTATTATGTTTATTTAATTGATAAATAGTAATATGACATGCTCTGTACAAAAGAAATGTTGAGTATTACTCGGATAGAAAACTAGACAGACGCAAGAGTCTTAAAGCAGGAACAAAAGTTCAACATATACCAAACAAGTGATATCTGAGAAATGCAGTTTACTTGTAAAGCTTGAAAGATGGATATAAAGCCTGAAGAGAAATTTAAGAATGCAAGCAATGAAAGCAGATCATCATGATAAGCAAAACAAGAGCTCGGAAGCAAGAACGAAAGCTCAAATGGGGCAAAAGAATGCTATCCAAGAAACAAAGGTTACTCGTGGAATTGGGAAACGAATACGAAGTTTAAAGGAAAGGGTCAGGAAATAATGAGATCAGATCACTACAAGAGTCGCGATGAAAAGAGATCACGATAAGCAAGCGCGAGGCACATAACATGTTCATATAGGCATGAATGCATTTAAGGCAAATAGGTGCATATCATGATGACATTATGCATAACATACAGATATTTCAGCAGAACAAGAGGTTTCGATGACAATTGCATCCAAATCGAAAAAGAAGACACTTGAATTCCACCATGTGAGAAACTTTGGGTGATTTTAATTTATGTTTTCGAAAATCAACTCATATTGCGAGAGGTGAGTTGAGCCTCAAGACACGTTGAGGTGTTTTTAATTTATGTCTCAAAATCAACTCATATTGCGAGAAGTGAGTTGAGCCTCAAGACACGTTGAGGTACTTTTAATTTATGTTTTCAAAAAATCAGCTCATATTGCGAGAGGTGAGCTGAGCCTCAAGCCACGTTGAGGTATTTTTAAATTTCTGTTATTGACTCATATTGCGAGAGGTGAGTCAAATCTCAAGTCACGGCGAGATGGTTTCAACATCTGTCTTTAATTAGGTTTTAAAAATCAACTCATATTGCGAGAGGTGAGCTGAGCCTCAAGACACGTTGAGGTACTTTTTATGTTTCAAAAATCAGCTCATATTGCGAGAGGTGAGCTGAGCCTCAAGACACGTTGAGGTACTTTTAATTTATGTTTCAAAAATCAGCTCATATTGCGAGAGGTGAGCTGAGCCTCAAGACACGTTGAGGTACTTTTTCTTTTTCAAAATCAACTCATATTGCGAGAGGTGAGTTGAGCTCGTTTAATTTCTGTTTTTAATTTATGTTTCTCAAAGTCAGCTCATGTTGCGAGAAGTGAGTTGATCTTTTTCATTTTCTGCTTTTCAAGATTCAACTCATATTGCGAGAGGTGAGTTAATCTTTTTCATTTTCTGCTTTTTAATTTCTGTTCATTCAACTCATATTGCGAGAGGTGAGTTGATCTTTTTCAATTTCTGCTTTTTAATTTCTGTTTGTTCAACTTATATTGCGAGAGGCGAGTTGATCTTTTTCTATTTCTGCCTTTTAATTTCAGTTTTTAATCAACTCATATTGCGAGAAGTGAGTTGATTTCTTTTAATTTCAGTTTTTAACTTATGTTTTCAATCAACTCATATTGCGAGAGGTGAGTTGATCCTTTTCAATTTCTACTTTTTAAGTTCTGCTCATTCAACTCATATCGCGAGAGGTGAGTTGATTTTTTTCAATTTCTGTTTTTTTTAATTTCTGCTCATTCAACTCATATCGCGAGAGGTGAGTTGATTTTTTTCAATTTCTGTTTTTTTTTAATTTCTGCTCATTCAACTCATATTGCGAGAAGTGAGTTGATCCTTTTCAAATTCTGTTTTTATTTTCTGCTTTTCAAAAAGTCAATTCATGTTACAGAGATGAGTTGAGCTTTTCAATTTCTATCTTAATTTCTGTTTCTCAAAAGTCAACTCATATCGCGAGAAGTGAGTTGAGCCTCAGTTTGCACACTGAGGTATTTGCAACTTATGTTTCCAAAATTAACCCGTATTACGAGAATACGCAGGTCGAGCAATTTTTGATTTCATCTCAATGAAGGATAAAGTTGCAGGAGAGCCAATTGAAGATGCAAAATTTACCTCTTTGAAGTTACAAGGGACCCAATCAAAGATATAGACCTTGCATCCCCAGTGAAGTGGTAGAGGCGCAGTTTGAAGTCGCAAGATTTCACCTTTGAAGTTGCAGAAGAACAAGATCATTTTATGCCTTTGAAGAAGAGATAGGTCGAGGCTACAAGTCGAAGCTCTGAAGTCGCGATGGATTGAACCTAAAGCTATGAGAGGCGTTGGGTTGGAACAGGATTACTTGAACAAGAAGAGCACCAAAGAAGTCAAGATGGGGCAAAATCAGGCAAAATTGGCCTTTCTTTATGTCTTTGCTCTTTTCTCGTTACACGACAATGAGCAAAGAGGGGCAGCTGTTATCGGCCAATTTTGGCCTACAAATAAGCCAACCCTTTTACAAATAAAAACCCAAATCCCAACTACCCATCTTACAACAGCCCAATTACATTTTTAACCCACCAAACCCTAGCCCAATAACACAGACCCGATTAGCCCAAAATCAAAAAACCCTAGCTACCTAACTCGTTTCTGCCCACTGGCCACTTGACTCAGCACCTGCTCTCTGCTCCACCGCCATGGTCACATCGATCCACCGCCCTTGCCAAGTTGTACCTGCAAAACATTTAATAGAATGGACAGAAAGCAAGCAAAAGGAGAGATAGGAAAACAATTTGTAAAGAAATCAGAGGCTATATAAGCCGATTAAGAACAGATTGTAAAGGGTTCGATTTTTTTTAACCCCCACAGTCAATACAAACAGAGAGTGTTCAGAGCACAACACAAGTACTAAATTTCAAAAACAACCAGCAAATCTCAGAAATAGTGCAGCGAAGGGAATACCCCTGAACTATCGAAATCAGAATAGAAACCCTAATATCGGAGGTAATCTCAGATTTCTTTTCTGTTTCTCCCAATTTTTTACACATACGGCCAATCTGAATACATATATTTATATTTTAATAACTAAAAAAAACAAAAAAAAAACTAAAAATTTTACCTTTTTCCGGCCACCGGAACGGTGGCTGGAACAACGGCGAACGGCGGCGCACGGTGGTCCGATCATCGGCCGGTGATCGGACGTTGACCGGTCCGGTGACCGGACCTTCCCCGGATCCCCCTCTCTCCTTTCCTTCCCCTCTCCTCTCTCCCTCTCCTCTCTTTTTTTTCTCCCCGGGTAACAAATGAACCAAAAAAACAAAAAAAGGGTCCTTTTATACTAACCGACCTGGGTCGGGTCGACCCGACCCGAACCGCCTAGGATCCGCGCGCTCTGACGTCAAAAGGGCTTATTGCGCGATCGGTCCTTCCGCTTTTTTTTAAATTTACAATCAAGTTCCATTTCTTTGCAATTTGGCCCTCTACTCTGTTTTTGTTTGCAATCCCATCCTCCGTACTGCTGTGCGTTTTGGAATTTCGGGAAAATTTCTGTTTTGGTCCCTTTAGGTTTTACCCGTGTTTAAATAGGTCCCATCTGCATGTTTATGTTTTAAAATCTGGCCCGAATATCTGCTTCCGTTTTCGATTTAGTCCCTTTTACTTTATTTCATTATTTCCTTTTAATTTTAATATTACTCTACTTATTTTTACTCATTATATTATTATTATATATTATAATTATTATTATTACTATTGTATAATTGTTATCTACTATCTTTTTTAAAAAAATTGTTATTATTTTGTTTTGTTGTTATTTATTATTATATATTATTATGTATATATTATCATTATTATTATCATTATTATTATTTTCTATTATTATGGCATGTTATTTTAGTATTATATCCTTACCATTAGTAGTATTTACTAGTATATTTATATTTTCATCATTACTTTCTACCACCTTATATTTAATATCACTACTTGGTTGTATATGTTTTTTTCATATTATTTTTATTGCTAGTTTCATCATTATTATTATTACTTATTATATATCTTATTATATATGTATATACTATTATTACTACCTTGTTTACCACTATTATATTTATTTTACTGCTATTATTATACTTATTTTAATACTAGTATATGTTTTATTATCCGTATATGTCTTTAATATATATATATATATATATATATTTATTATTAGTAGTTTCTTTTAACATCATTATTAATTTTAATATGTATATAGTATATATCAATTTCTTATACTATTATGTATTTATATTCTTGTAGATTGCGCGCATATACATTCCTAATATTATATTTTTACCTATTACATATATATCAGTCTTTTTATATGTCATGTATGTATTTTTATATCCTATTAAATACATCTTTTTATATTTACTTCAATACTATATAATGTACCTATATTATCATCATATTTTGCTTAACGTCTTTTTATTATCATTTTAATATCTCTTGTTAACATCCTTCATGTTTTTATTTCAATAAATAAAGTCACGTTCCAATTTAGCATTAAGTCGTTAATTTCATCGCTATGTTGGGTGAATATTAACGGCTCGTGTTGAAAACGGAACGTCCTTCTAAAAAATCAAAATGCTAAAAAAATTTCTTGTTTTCGATCGGATCACAACTAAATTTTAAATTGAACTCGTATTTTTGAAAATTAAGACAACGCATGTTTGAAAGATACCAATTTTGGGCGTTGCGGGGGTGCTAATACCTTCCCCACGTGTAACTGACTCCCGAACCCTATTTCTCTCTGAATTTCAACGTAGACCTAAACTGAGCCTTCCTCTTATTCAAAAAACGAATTTTCTGCTTGAAAGAGGTTTTATTAGGTGCCCGATCACACTTAAGAAAAAGGATCGGTGGCGACTCCCTTTTCATAATAAAATCAAAATTCGGTTTTCCAGATTTTAAATCGCCACAATTAGCGACCAAGCTAAAAGCTAAAATTTTTCGTCGCTACAGTATGCAAATTAAAGCAATGAACATTACAAATTATCAATTACTTCATAACAATTATTACTACATATCATTCCATACTCAACTTACTCTTTTGGGCACATTTCACATACCAATCATATGTGTGCTTAACCGTACTAATCTCAATGTACAGAACTATTTCATGTCACCTGCAGAAACACTCCATCATAGTACAGATAAACTAATCCCATTGAGCAGATTCAGAATATGTCCAGATATTCAGAGGTTAGCACCGAAGTGCCTCACAGACATGGCAGAGCCATGAGGTAGCCGGAGCTACTAACAGAGGGGTACCCGAAGCTACTAACAGAGGGGTAGCCGAAGCTACATCACAGAATGGTAGCCGAAGCTACATTACAGAATCAGAACAGAAGTTACCTCAGGCCTGCTCACATAAGCTGATAGGTGTCTGCAACACATGTTAGACCACTCAGCACCCGGGAACTATATCAGACAGAATCAAAACCCTCTAGTGACATGTCACTTATATCAATGTCTATTCCTACTTGCTTAATAGGGATTTTACAGACAATTCATCATTATCACAATTTCAGAGATATAACAACTGATTAGCCGAATAATTTCAGAAGCACATCAAACAACCAATCGTAATTTACTGTACTTACTTTAATTCCAAATTTACAGATATATATATATGTACCATATTTCCAGTCATATCATAATCCATATATCAATAGTTCTAAAAATACATCTAATTATCAATCGGAAGTTCACCAAACATACCTTATTCTTAGAAATATGGAAGTATACCGGATTTCCAGTCATTTCATAATTTACATATCAATATAAACGATCAATCATGAATAGACAATTATATTTTAGCAAATATGCTAGAATTTACATACAACTTACCTGAATCATCAACGAATTAATTCTCGAGATTTCTCTATTTCCCGTACCTGGGCTTTATCACATCTTCCTTGGTCTAAATTAACACATAGAATACAATTATCAACCATTTATTCAATTATGGACACAATTCACATTTTGGGTAAATTTCCAAATTTACCCCTCAACTTTTCAATAATCACAATTTAGTCCCTAGGACTCAAATTTTTATTTTCTTTATTCCATGGACTTGTTTAACCCATTTTCACAACAATGACACCCAGTTTATCAAAATTTAACACATTTAGGAATAATTTGTAAACTTTACAAATTAGCCCCTTTTTATGAAATTATATTCAATTCCATCCAAAATCATTCCCAAAATCATGCATACAACACCTTAAGCCTTTATTATCTACCATTAATCAATCAAATACACTTTTATCACAAATGGGTATATTTTTTAAACTTTGATTTATCTTCAAATTAATGGTAAAATCATGATATTCAAGCTTAAGGGAATATAAAAATACAAAAATAATTAAAAACGGAGCCAAAATACACTTACAAGTGAGCTTTGAAAAGCTTGAAACCCTAAGCATGGAGACTTGGAAAGAAACGGCAGCATGGAGAAGAGAATGAGCAGATTTTTGGGTTAAAATTTGTATTTTATGACTAAAAACACCCAAATGACCAAAATGCCCTTCATGCTATAACTATCAAACATTGCTAGAATTGCCCTTTTTTGTCCATGCCACTATTTGATGGTCTATTTGCCACATAAAGACCTCTAATTCAAACCCCCATTTCAATTGGGTGCTTATACTCGATACTTCACATTTTGCAACTAATGCAATTTAGTCCCAAACTTAAAATTGGACACTTAATCAATAAAATTTTTAAACAATATTTTCGCATTAAATATCAATAAATCAGATCTTATCAAAAATTCACAAAATTCTAAATTTTACACTTCAGATTTGTGGTTACAAAACCACTATTCCGACTAGGCCCTATTTCGGGCTGTTACATATAATGGTAGAGATTTGATTTTCAAGCAAGCCTATGGTAATAACATTTCTTATTTTGTTGTTGATTGCATATTACTTGAACCTTAAACACCTTGAGTGCTTTAAGTAAATCCTTAGTGAGGATGTTAATTCTTGTCGAGCTTGAATTTCAAGTAATTTTTTAGATATGGGAGATGCCTAGTGTTTTTAAAGCTTAAAATTCTCTACTTGGATTGCTTGTGCTATTTAGTTTCATTTTAGTGTGAATTTCCATTGTATGATTACCTATAAATTATCTTGAGAAATTATCGGTGGAAACAATAAATTGAGAGAAGTTAACTTGATTGTGGGTGATCGTGATTTTGATGAAGTAATAATAATGATCGTACCTGGAAACTAACTATTATCATGATAAAAGGCAAGTGCACCTATCGAATAGTAGTATAGTTAGTGCCAACACCAGAATATCGAATCCAATGAACCAAAAGTACTAGTAATGACTTTCTTCCTATTATCTAGCCTAAAAATAAAGGAGGATTTGGTTGTAAACTAATTAACTCTAAACTAAAGATGCAACAAAGAGTAAATTGGGAAATTACTTTAGGAAAACTTAATGATAAAGGCAATATCCAAGGAAGAATCCACCTAGACTTTACTTGTTATCTAACTCTGAACTAGACGATTTTTTCATTCGACTTGATCCGTAGAGATCCCTAAATTATGTTATTATCTCCATCGAGAATAAGAACAAGTAACCCTAGGTTGTTTCATTGAAATCTCTTTCTAATTAAAACCCCTAGTTTTGCATGAACTCGATCTATGGATCCCCATATTAGATTTGACTCTAATCCGGCAGATTTTTGTCGTTCTATGTCTAGGATTGCGATCAACTCCGCTTAATTGTACTGGATCTACTCTTACACAGGGAATTTTACTCCTCTGCATAAGCACATTTGACTTAAATTAATATCCCGGAAATATCAATTCAAGAATTAAAAAACACAATTAAGAACAAATCAAATATTTATCATATAGTTCAGATAACAATAACAAGATTCATCTTAGGTTTCATCCCCCTTAGGTATTTGGGGGTTTAGTTCATGCTTATAAAAGAATACATCTCAAAGTAAAGAAAATAACAAAACATAAAGAAAACCCAAAACCCCTGAAAGGATTGAAAGGAGATCTTCAGTCTTGACATAGATCCTGGCTTCTGAGATGGATCAATCTACTTTCTTCGAGTAATTCCCTATCTTCTACTCTGAGTCTTGGCGAGGACTCTGTATATCTTTGTAGTCGCCTCCTAGGGTCTTCATATAGAGTTTGGAATGTCTTTCTTAGCCTCTAAGTAGCCTTTTCCACGTGAAATTAAAACTTGTCACTACAAGGACACGCCCGTGTGACTCGAGCCCAGGCCATGTTCGAGCCTGTTAATGTGGCACGGCCGTGTGGGTTACCCGTGTGACAAACTCCAGGCCGTGTTGATTATTGATTTGGGCCTACTTTGCTCGTTTTTTGCCCGTTCCTTGCTCTTTTCTCTTCCTTATGCTCATCTAAGTATAAAACATGAAATTAAAAGATTAGGAGTATCAAATTCCACAATTCTAATATAAATCATCCAAAAGTATGCTAAGCATGGGATAAAAATATGTATAAATTACAGTTTATCAGTGGGTTTTGGGTTTTGCTTGAGGACAAGCAAACGTTTAAGTGTGGAGATATTTGATAAGTGCTAAAAGTAACATGTTTTAATCCCATTTTTAATGCGTTTTTGGGTGATTATTCGATGTTGAGGGTGAATTTTATGCTTCTAATCCATTAAATTCATGTTGTTTTACTTAAGAGAACATTTGAAAGAAAAAGGAATGAAAGATGAGTGAAAACCGGTAAATCAGAGCAAGTTATAGAAGCCACATGGGCTGGACAATTCCATAAGGTCATGTAAGCAACACGGCCTAGACACACGGCTATGTGGCAGGCTGTGTCGATGTTGTAAATTACACTTTAAATAGTGGAAAAACGTGATTTTTAAGGTTTTTTGGGGCATTCTAAGACCTATATATGAGAAAAATAAGAAGATAGGACTGAGTCATCATAGAATACTAAAAAAAAACAACTGAAAAAATATAGGAGTGAGTCGTCATAGAATACTAAAAAAAACAACTCAAAAAACACTAGTGAAATGGATTCTGAAGCAAATTTCCATCAAGATTGAAGATTCCCTTTTGATTTCTTAGGAGATTATTATGAGATTCTTTACTTCTTATGGTTATACTGTATTTGGGATTTTTTATTCACAAGCATGAACTAATTTTCTAAATACCTAAAGAGATGAACCCTATGATGAATTCTGTCATTTGATTTCTATTTTACGCAATAAAGATTTAGATCATGTTCTCAATTATGTGTGCTTAATTCTTGGTTTAATATTTCTAGATTATTGATCCATGTTTTATGTGCTTAAATTAGAGGAGGAATAGACCTTGTTTAGGAGTAGATTTAGCATAATGGAGTGGAGTTGCATGCAATCCTAGAAATAGAACGATATAAATCTATCGGATTAGAGTCAAATCTAATAGGGGAATCCATAGATCGAGTTAGTGAGATAATAAGGGTTTTAATTAGACAGAAATTTCAATTAATCAACCTAGAGTTAGTTGCTTTTATTCTTGAAGAGAAATATTAGCATAATTTAAGGATTTATAAGGATAAAGATACTAAGTGAAAAAATTGCGTAATTTAGATTGATAGTAACAAATGATGTCTAGGTGAATTCGTTCCTGGGTATTGTTTACCTTCTTAGTTGTTTACTTGATTATTTTCTAGATTTATTTTTTGTCGCGTTTGTAGTTAATTAGTTTTGTAACACCCCTAACCCATATCCGTCGCCGAAATAGGGTTACATGGTATTACCAATCAATGCACATCATTTAGCATACATATCTCATACATCAAGTATTCATTTTCAAATATCAATCAAACATAATCCCAATGTCCCTTATACAGGCCTACGAGGCCTTAAACATGCTTTAGAAATGGTCCGGGACTAAACTGATAACATATAAAAATTTTGGTAACTCAGAAAATTTTCAAGCATATAGGGGTCACACACCTGTGTGAACAGGCCGTATGAAAATAGGGCATACATACTAACTTGCATCACACAGCCGACTACACGCCTGTGTGTGTAGGTCGTGTAACTCACTGACTTGATTTTTAATTTAAGCTTCAGGGGACACACGGCTGTGTTCTAAGGCCATGTGTCACACACGGTCGAGCCACACGCCCGTGTGCTCAGTCGTGTGACGAAAATGGGCTAGTTACAAGCCACATTTCTCACCCAAAATATGCAAATCTACAACACAATCAAATGATACCAATTCCATACCCAATGGACAGCCAAAATAACCTCAATACATGTCCAAAATATACCATTTCAATACCAACAACTAACATGCTTATTATCTCATGTTTTACCTATCCAAATCATACCAGCTTCACATACTCAATCAACTAATTAAACCTTTCCAACATGCATCATCATACACCAATTTCGCAAGCACATAGCTTCCCTATTATCAACCATTTTACATTCACATTACATATTAACATTAACCATTGTGAATCTATCTACAATCACATAACCAAAGCCAACTAATTTACACATCAAATATCATGATTCATTAGCCATCACAACAACTATACCAAATATGCCAAAACACAAGGCAATATATACACATCCATTTATCATCATCTTTAAGCCATATCAAAAGGCCAAATACACTTTCATTAACCAAACCAAAATGACCATAGCCTATACCTGTCATATACCATATATACAATTTCAAAAGGTTCCAAATAGTTGCACGATAGTGTCATAGAGTCGTTGACGTTCCCTTGAATCGAGCTAGCTTTGGATCACTATAAAATAGAGGAAAAAAATAAACACAGTAAGCTTTATAACTTAGTAAGCTTGTACGGTAATAAACTTAGCATAATAAATATTTGCAATTCAATCATCTAAGCATAATAAGACATAATATGCTATTTCACATATCAAAAACACAAACCTTTCTCATGTTTATACATGATCTCATATCAATTCATCAAATTACCACCATTCAATAATCATATAAGTTTCGTAAGTACCTCAATCACTTAATTCAAATATACTTTCATTCTTATCTCGCTTTTCTCCTTGAACCATTCGGAATTACTAAGGATACTTGGAAATCACATATAAATTGTACAATGTCATATCCCAAATATGGTCTTACATGTAATCACATATCGATGCCAATAGCCTAGCTATGGTCTTACATGAAATCTCGTATCGATGCCATGTCCCAGGCATGGTCTCACATGTAATCTCATCTCGGTAATTCTAATGTCATGAGATATGTATCCTATACTATTCCTAAGGTTTATATAGACTTTTGGACTTCGTAACTTTGTCGAATTTGGCTCGTATTCATGACCATTCAACATTCAATTCAATTCAATAATAAATAAGCATTTATAACACAATTTAAGGACGTTTATTAGCATACGAACTTACCTCGGGTGTGGAAATAACGATCGGCTCGACTATTCAATAATCTTGCCTTTCTCCCGATCTAACTCTGAATTCCTCTTTTCTTGATCTAAATGTATTGAAAATTAACTTATTCAATCAACCATTCATTCAATTTAGTCCATAACACACATTTAAGCATATTTACACATTAGCCCCTAAACTTTTACACTTTTTACAATTTAGTCCTTATGTTACAAAACACAAAATTCATGTAACTCCTTTAAACCCAAGCTTGACCAAATTATCTATAGGTCCTTAGTAGCCCAAAAATTTCATTTATTTCACATTTTAACCACACAATTTGCATATTTCACAAATTAATCCGTAAATTGCATTTTCATCAAAAATCACTTTATAAAACATGAAAATCTAACATCAAAGTTTCATATTTCATCAAAAAAAACAATCAAATAACTCAAGTATTCATCAATGTCAACTCACATAATCTTTTAAAAATTTGCAAAATAGTCCCTGGGCTATCTAGTACTAGATGCAACGATTACAAAAAACATAAAAATCATGAAAAATCGAGTTAAAATCATACCTCAATCAAAAGCTCAAAGTTTTGAAACCCTAAATGCGTCAAATGGTTTTTTTTCAATATTCGATGAAGAAGATGAGAAATGGCCATTAAAAATTATTTTGTTGTATTTTAATTAACTTAATACACAAATTACCTTTTTAACCTCAATGAAAAACATTATAAAACACATAATATAAGGTCATTTATGACCATCTCCACTATCAATGGTTTAATAACACCATAAGGACATTTTATTTACTAAAGCATAGCAATTAGGCACTTCAAACAATTAATATGCAACTTTTGCATTTTGTGCGATTTAGCCCTTTTATCAAAATCCAAATGCTAAAATTACTTCACGAAATTTTCACACATATATAATAACATACTGTAAACACCAAAAATAATATTAAAATAAATTTTCAATCTCAGATTTGTAGTTTCGAAACTACTATTCTGATTTAACGAAAAACAGGCTATTACAAGTTTAGTTAATTTTAATTTTAATGAATCACTCGAATTTATCAGTTAAATAATAGAAAGATGGTAATTACTAGTACTTTTTATCTTCAAGGGAACGATATCTTTGCTCATCATAATTATACTATTAATTGATAGGTGCACTTGCCTTAGTTAGATTTTTAGTTGGTTTTGTGGGCATCAACTTTTTTAACATAACTTGTTAATGGTGATTGTGTGGTTATATATTTATATGTCGATGATCTATTAATTTTTAGTACTAATTATGATTTAGTACGTTACGCAAAGGGATATCTTGCTTCCAAATTTGGCCTAAAAGACATGGATAAAGCAAATGTTATATTGGGTGTTAACATCATAAGGAAAGCTGATAGCTTATGCAATCATAAGAACATTATGCTGAAAATCTTTTAAAGAAGTGTAGACACTTTGATGCCCAATTAATGAGTACTCCTTATGAAGTTACAGTTTATTGCTTTGGAATTGGCTAGTAATGAGGCTAAGTTGTTGGAAAACTTCTTAGCAAATATTTCGTTAGGCACAAAGCCAACAACCTTTTCTGTCCATGTATTATGATTGTTAATTGGAAATAACCAATGCAAAAGATGAAACCTTCAATAGTAAAAATAAGCTTTGTCTAACACATGGAGTGATAAAGAAGTTGCAAAAAAGGATGGAGTTACAATCCATGATTATATAGTTAAAAGTGAATTTGACGAAGTATTTTTACTAAAACCCATAAGGAAGAAATAATTAAATGATACGTTGAGGGGAATGAGACTTTTGCCACAAGATGAGATCAACAATGATGGAAAGCCTACATTTATGTCTGAAGATCCCAAGAATTAGGCTCATATGAGTAATAACGAGGTCATTATGTGACGGCCCAAAATAGGGCCTAATCGAAATAGTGGTTTCGTAACTGCAAATCTAAAGTATGAAATTTTGAATTAAGTAAAATTCTGATAATGTCTAATAGATAAATTGTCATTGTGACAATATGGTTTGAAAATTTTATCGATAAAGGGCCCAATTTTATTTTTGGGACTAAATTGTATTGTTTGAAAAATGTGAGATATATAGTATAAGTACCTATTTGAAATGGGGGTTTGAACTAGAGGTCTTTAAATGGAAAATAGACCATTAGAAAATAGTATGGACACATATGGGTATTCTAAAAAATTTTGTGTGTGATAGTCATTAAGGGCATTTTTGTCCATTTAGCTAAAAACAAAATAAGAAGATGAAAATGGGTGTAAAAGAGTTCATCTTCTTCTTCTATGGCTGCCGAAATTTCCTTTCTCCATAGCCAAGGGTTTTAGCTTTTTCAAGCAAATTGTAAGTGCATTTTAGCCTCGTTTTTGATTATTTTGATATTTTTGAGTTTCTCTAAGCTCAAATTTCTTGATTTTACCATTTTTTCTTAGAGATATTGAGTTTTAAAAATCTACCCATTCTTAGAAAATTAGTGAATTGATGAGAAATGGCAGAAAATGAATTCTTGAAATCTTATTTACAGGTTTTACTGAATAGTTTTCGGTAAAAATGTCCCTAATGGACTAAAATGAGAAAAATGGAAATTTGTTCATAAGTATATGAAAAATGTGCGATTCTTGGATTGTTATTATGAAAAAGGATTTAACTAAGTCTAAAATGTAAGAAAATAGAATGAAATTGAGTTTACGAGACTAGGGGCAAAATAGTCATTTTGCCAAAAGTCTGAATTGTGAACGAAATTGAGTAAGGAATTGATAAAATGTGTTAAATGTGTCTATTTAGATCAGGAAAGAAGAGAAAGCGATCGAGATCGCGGAAAAGAAAAGTAGTCGACTAATTCGAGGTTTAGTCGTTTTGTTATCGAGGTAAGTCATGTGTAAATTATAGCACTCTTATATCATTGTAAATTATTTGATGGTTTCTATGTGAGAAACATGTGAAAGTAAATTACGAATTATTAAATTGTATGATATTATATTCTGTAAATCCCGTTTGAACTGTAAGAATGTCTCTGGATATGGGTGACATGTCACTTGAGGGTCTTTGATTCTGTCTGATTCTGTATCCCGGGTGCTGGGTGTACTTGCATGTGTTGCAGTCACCTATCAGCTTGTGTGAGCAGGCCCATGGATTACATCTGCATTCTGTGATCTGAAGTAGCTTCAGCTACATATTCTGATGGCTTTTGCCATATCTCTATACTGGCTTCGGCCACATATCTGTGAGGCACTTCAGTGCTAATCTTTGTATATTCGTTTCTGTTCTGAATGCTCAACGGGAATTAACTTGGTTATGCGAAGCAATTGTGCAGGTTAAGCAATTGAAAATGAATTGAACATGATATGTGTGTGAATGTCTATATTTGGACGTTTTGGTAAGAATGTGCATGAGTAAGTACATGGATGTTGCAATTATGCTATGTGGAAATTAAATGTCTCAGTTAGTTATTGTGCCTTTGCTATTAATTTACCTATGGCTTACTAAGTTACTTGTAGCTTACTCCTTTTCTTTTTCCCTTCCATTTAGATTATCAAGCATAGAGCATTCTCGGATTGGTGATCAAAGGAGGCTCGTCTCACACTATGAAGCTACCTTGGTGTATGTATACTTGATTTTGATATTTTGAGTTTGGTATGTATAGGTGGCTAGCCATTGTATAAGATTTGTTTTGTAAGCTCAATAGACTAGGTGTATATATGATTCTTATTTTGTAAATGGTATTATAAATGTAGTCATCTTGAGTATATGACATTGGAATTGGTTGAGATGTATGGTATATATGTGAAATTGTGTTTTAGGGAGGTTAAGGCTTGATAAATAGCCTGACACGGCCTGTACAGTGGGGTATACAGGCGTGTACTCAGACCGTGCCTTCCCTGCACCTTAATTTTAAATTTTAGTGTACTATACGGACAGGAGACACGGCCGTTTGTCTCAACCATATGGAGTACACGGCCCCCAAACGACCGTGTGGGGAGGCCGTGGCCAATTGGATAGTTTAGTCCACGGTCTCTGGACATGGGCGTGTAAAGGCCACACGGTCTTATCAGACGGCCGTGCTAAGTGTCACACGGGCGCGTGACGTTGTTTCAAAAGTGAAAAATTTTCTAAGTTTTCGACGCGATAAGATTCGAATCCTAATCATCCGAATTGTCTGTATTGTGCTAGTAAATCCTTGATAAGGATAATTATCAAATGTTTCAATTGCAAATTGAGTCTGAACTCCGGTAAGTTCGGTAACGTTCATTACTCGATTTCGATAACGGTTTCGGGTAAGGGTTGTTACATTTTTATTGGTATTAGAGCTACGGTTTAGTCGATTCTCAGACTAACGTAACGAGTGTAATAGTCTGTCTATACATGCCATATTTGAAACTTGATAGTGTGACGACTCCTAATGATTTTGAAATTTTTTCTATTATAGTAAATGGATCCCAACCGAGATATTGCTGATGATGCTCAGAGTAATACGTCTGCTCCCACGCAAGGGACAGCGCCTGTTGAGAGTAGACCCGAGACTTAGGGTCAGGGAGATGAGGCTCGGGAAGCCTTTTTCCATATGATGAGCAATTGGTATACGAAATTCATTCAGGCGAATCCGAATGCTCAACCTCCTCTGCCCCCTTCTGTTTCTCAAGCCGTTCCCATAGCCTCTCCTCGAACAGAAGTGGTAAGACTATCTAAGCCTCCAGTAGATAAGATCAGAAAATATGGGGCTGAAGAATTCCGAGCTAATGTGGATGATGACCCAAAGAAAGCTAAATTTTGGTTAGAAAACACGGCCATGGTGCTAGATGAGTTGTCTTGTACCCCAGAAGAAAGTCTGAAATGTGCCACTTCATTGTTACGAGATTCAGCTTATCACTGGTGGAAAACTTTGATATCAGTGGTTTTGAAAGACAAAATTTCGTGGGATTTCTTTTTGGAAGAATTTCGTAAAAAGTACATCAGTCAGCGGTTTATCGATCAGAAGTTGAAAGAATTTCTGGAGTTAAAGCAAGGGCAAATGTCAGTAGCTGAGTATGAAAGAGAGTTAGTTAGATTAAGTAAGTATGCTCAAGAGTTTGTAACTACTGAAGAAATACTCTATAAGAGATTTGAAGATGGACTGAATAAAGATATCCGATTACTTGTGGGAATATTAGAAATTAAAGAATTAGTAGTACTTGTTGAACGGGCCATTAAGGTTGAGGCATTGAGCAAAAAGAAAAGAAAAGTTGAAGGTGAAGCTAGAGATGCAAGAAAGAGATCAATGGGCCGATCATTTCAGTCGCAGTCAAAGAAATCAAGAGAGATGAGTTCTTGATCAAATGTTTCAGTAAGTTTTTCTCAAAGGTATCGTGGTAAGCAACGCGCTAATCTGAAGGGTCAAACCACTTCTGTAACAAGTGTCGGCAGCGTCAGATCTAATAGAATTGAGTGTCAACATTGTGCAAGAAGGTATCCTAGTGAATGTTATCTGCATAACTGAGCTTGTTTTAGATGTGGATCTCAAGATCATTTTATTAAAGACTGTCCTGAGAGAGAAGAGTTTGAGAAATCTCAGAATGTGAGACTGAGTAATGTGAGTAGAGGAAGACCACCAAGGAATGTGGGATTTGAAAATAGCAGTAAAATCAAAAAGAAAGATACTACCGTAAGGTCTGAAACGAGAGCTCCAGCAATAGCGTATGCTATATGGGCTCGTGAGAAAGCGTCTTCACCTGAAGTGATCACTAGTACATTTTCTCTCTATGATAATTCTGTTCTTGCTTTAATTGATCCGGGATCAACTCATTCATATATGTATGTGAAATTAGTGTCTGATAAGAATTTGTGCATTGAGTCTACCGAATTCATGGTTAAAGTGTCGAATCCGTTAGGAGAACATGTGATAGTAGACAAAATTTGTAAGAACTATCCTTTGATGATTCGTGGTCACTGTTTCCCTGTTGATTTAATGTTGCTTCCTTTTTATGAATTCAATGTTATTTTGGGTATGGATTGGTTAACCTTGCACGGTGCTAAAATAGATTGCAGACAAAAGATTCTTGAATTGAGTTGTGGTAATGGTGAGATACTTTGAATTGAAACAAATAAGTCAGATTGTGTTCCGACTGTGATCTTGGCAATGTCTGCTTATAAATGTTTGAAAAGTGGTTGTGAGGCATATTTGGCCTATGTGTTAAACACTAAGGTTTCTGAAAAGGAGATTGAATCTGTGCCTATGGTATGTGAATATTTGGATGTATTTCTAGAAGAATTGCCTGGGTTACCTTCGGACAGAGAAATCGAATTCGGTATTGAATTACTTCCGGGTACTGCTCTGATATCGATTACTCCGAATAGAATGGCGCTGACAGAATTGAAGGAATTAAAAGCACAGTTACAAGAGTTGACTGATAAGGGATTTGTGAGACCTAGTTCTTCTCCGTGGGGTACTCCGGTTTTGTTTGTCAAGAAGAAAGATGGGTCGTTGCGACTTTGTATTGATTATCATCAGCTTAACAGAGTGACAGTGAAAAATAAGTATCCGTTGCCTAAGATCAACGACTTATTTGATCAGCTTAAAGATGCTTTAGTGTTTTCTAAAATTGATCTGAGATCCGGGTATTATCAATTGAATGTTAAGGAGTCTAATGTGCCTAAGACTGCTTTTAGGACCCGATATGGTCACTACGAATTTTTAGTAATGCCATTTGGATTGACCAATGCTCCGGCCATTTTTATGGATTTGATGAATCAGATTTTCAGGCCTTATTTGGATAAGTTCTTAGTGGTTTTTATCGATGACATTTTGGTATATTCTCAAAGTGAATCTGAGCACGTTGAACATTTGAGAATTATACTTCAGACCTTAAGAGAGGGGAAACTGTATGCCAAGTTCAGTAAAAGTGAGCTCTGGCTTAGTGAAGTCAGGTTTCTGGGGCATATTGTTTCGGGAAAAAGGTATCCGAGTAGATCCGAATAAGATATCAGTAATAGTTGAATGGAAGCCTCCTAAGAATGTGTCTGAAGTCAGGAGTTTTCTGGGTTTAGCCGGGTATTACCGTCGGTTTGTAGGAGATTTTTTGATAATAGCTTCACCGATTACGAGACTGTTACGAAAGGAAGTTAAATTTGTGTGGACTGACGAGTGTCAGCAAAGCTTTGAAAGGTTGAAAAAGTGTTTAACTGAGGCACAAGTTCTAGTGCAACCTGAGTCGGGGAAAGAATTTGTTGTTTACAGCGATGCGTCTCTAAATGGACTTGGGTGTGTTTTGATGCAAGAAAGAAAAGTAGTAGCTTATGCCTCTCAGCAATTAAAGCCACATGAAAGGAATTATCCGACTTACGATCTGGAGTTAGCTGTTATAGTTTTCACCTTAAAGATATGGCGACACTATTTGTACGGTGAATGATGTAGAGTGTATACCGATCACAAAAGTCTAAAGTACGTAATGACTCAAAAAGATTTGAATTTGTGACAACGAAGATGGTTGGAATTATTAAAAGACTATGAATTTTGATTGACTATCATCCGGGTAAAGCAAATGTGGTTGCTGATACCTTAAGTAGAAAATCTTTGTTTGCTTTGAGAGCTTTGAATACGGGTTTGTCGTTGTCTAATGATGGTTCATTGATAGCTGAGTTAGTGGCTAAGCCGTTATTCTTACAAGAAATTTGTGAAGCTCAAAAATTAGATAGTGATTTATTAGCTAAGCGAACTCAATGTGCAGCAGATGATAGTTCTGATTTCTGGATAGATTCGAGTGATTGTCTACTATTTCGTGACAGAATTTGTGTACCGAGAAATATTAAACTGATTCGGAAGATTTTGCATGAAGCTTATGATAGTTGTTGGTCAGTACATCCTGGTAATGTGAAAATGTATCAAGATCTAAAGAAAGTGTATTGGTGGCCGGGCATGAAACGAGATATTTTCGAATATGTAATAAAGTGTTTAGTGTGTCAGAGAGTAAAAACAGAACATCAGTTACCTTTAGGATTACTCCAGCCAATTATGATTCCCGAATGGAAATGGGAAAGGATTACCATGGATTTTGTTTTTAGATTACCTTTAACGCCGAGAAAAAAAGATTCTGTCTGGGTAATAGTTGATAGGTTAACTAAGTCAGCTCATTTCATTCAGGAGAATGGACTTTTCTCTGGATAAATTAGCAGAGTTGTATGTTTCTGAGATAGTTAGATTGCATGGTGTGCCTGTATCCATTATTTCCGATAGAGATCCACGTTTTACCTCGAGGTTCTGGAAGAAGTTACAAGAGGCGTTAGGTACTAAATTAAGTTTTAGTACTACCTTTCATCCTCAAACAGACGGGCAATCAGAAAGAGTGATTCAAGTGCTTGAAGATATGTTAAGATGTTGTGTTTTAGAGTTTGAAGGTAGTTGGGATAAATATCTGCCTTTGATTGAATTTGCGTATAACAACAGTTATCAGTCAAGCATTAGAATGGCACCATATGAAGCTCTATATGGACGGAAATGTCGGACTCCATTGTATTGGACTGAACTTCGTGAGAAATATGTTCATGGGACCAATTTGGTGAAAGAGACTGAAGATAAAGTAGAGATAATTCGAGATTGTCTGAAAGCTGCATCTGATCGACAAAAGTCATATGAGGATTTGAAAAGAAAAGAAATTGAGTTTCAAGTAGGAGATAAAGTATTTTTGAAAGTGTCTCCATGGAAGAAAATTTTGAGATTTGGCCGAAAAGGTAAATTAAGTCCGTGTTTTATTGGTTCGTATGAAGTAATCGAAAGAATAGGTCCGGTAGCCTATCGGTTATCTTTACCTCTAGAGTTGGAAAGGATTCATAATGTGTTTCATGTCTCTATGCTTCGTCGATACCGATCAGATTCATCGCATGTGATTTCACCTACTGAAATTGAGATTCGATCAGATATGTCATATGATGAAGAACCGATTAAAATTTTAGCACGAGAAGTGAAACAGTTGAGAAATAAAAGAATTGCTCTAGTAAAGGTACTGTGGCAACGTCATGGAATGGAAGAAGCAACATGGGAAACGGAAGAGACTACGAAGAATCAATATCCCCATCTGTTTACTGGTAAGATTTTCGGGACGAAAATCCCTAAGGGGGAGAAATGTGACAGCCCAAAATAGGGCCTAATCGGAATAGTGGTTTCGTAACCACAAATCCAAAGTATGAAATTTTGAATTAAGTAAAATTCTGATAATGTCTGATAGATAAATTGTCGTTGTGAAAATATGGTTTGAAAATTTTATCGATAAAGTGCCCAATTTTATTTTTGGGACTAAATTGTATTGTTTGAAAAATGTGAGATATATAGTATAAGTACCTATTTGAAATGGGGGTTTGAACTAGAGGTCTTTAAATGGCAAATAAACCATTAGAAAATAGTATGGACACATATGGGCATTCTAGAAAATTTTGTGTGTGATAGTCATTAAGGGCATTTTTGTCCATTTAGCTAAAAACAAAATAAGAAGATGAAAATAGGTGTAAAAGTGTTCATCTTCTTCTTCTATGGCTGCCGAAATTTCCTTTCTGCATAGCCAAGGGTTTTGAGCTTTTTCAAGCAAATTGTAAGTGCATTTTAGCCTCGTTTTTTATTATTTTGATATTTTTGAGTTTCTCTAAGCACAAATTTCATGATTTTACCTTTTTTTTTTTAGAGATATTGAGTTTTAAAAATCTACTCATTCTTAGAAAATTTGTGAATTGATGAGAAATGGTAGAAAATGAATTCTTGAAATCTTATTTAAGGGTTTTACTGAATAGTTTTCAGTAAAAACGTCCCTAAGGGACTAAAATGAGAAAAATGGAAATTTGTTCATAAGTATATGAAAAATGTGTGATTCTTGGATTGTTATTATGAAAAAGGATTAACTAAGTCTAAAATGCAAGAAAATAGAATGAAATTAAGTTTACGAGACTAGGGAAAACTAGTCATTTTGCCAAAAGTCCGAATTGTGAATGAATTTGAGTAAGGAATTGATAAAATGTGTTAAATGTGTCTATTTAGATCAAGAAAGAAGAGAAAGCGATCGAGATCGCAGAAAAGAAAAAGTAGTCGACTAATTATAGGTTTAGTCGTTTTGTTATCGAGGTAAGTCATGTGTAAATTATAGCACTCTTTTATCATTGTAAATTATTTGATGGTTTCTATGTGAGAAAAATGTGAAAGTAAATTACGAATTATGAAATTGTATGATATTATATTCTGTAAATCCCGTTTGAACTGTAAGAATGTCTCTAGATATGGGTGACATGTCACTTGAGGGTCTTTGATTTTGTCTGATTCTGTATCCCGGGTGCTGGGTGTACTTGCATATGTTGTAGTCACCTGTCAGCTTGTGTGAGCAGGCCCGTGGATTACATCTGCATTCTGTGATCTGAAGTAGCTTCAGCTACGTATTCTGATGGCTTTTGCCATATCTCTGTACTGGCTTCGGCCACATATCTTTGAGGCACTTCAGTGCCAACCTTTGTATATCCGTTTCTGTTCTGAATGTTCAACGGGAATTAACTTGGTTATGTGAAGCAATTGTGCAGGTTAAGCAATTGAAAATGAATTGAACATGATATGTGTGTGAATGTCTATATTTGGACCTTTTGGTAAGAATGTGCATGAGTAAGTACGTGGATGTTGCAATTATGCTATGTGGAAATTGAATGTCTCAGTTAGTTATTGTGCCTTTGCTATTAATTTACCTATGGCTTACTAAGCTACTTGTAGCTTACTATTTTTCTTTTTCCCTTCCTTTTAGATTATCGAGCATAGAGCATTCTCGGATTGGTGATCAAAAGAGGCTCGTCTCATACTATGAAGCTACCTTGGTGTATGTATATTTGGTTTTGATATTTTGAGTTTGGCATGTATAGGTGGCTAGTCATTGTATAAGCTCAATAGACTAGGTGTATATGTGATTCTTGTTTTGTAAATGGTATTATAAATGTAGTCATCTTGAGTATGTGACATTGGAATTGGTTGAGATGTATGGTATATATGTGAAATTGTGTTTTAGGGAGGTCAAGGCTTGGTAAATAGCCTGACACGGCCTGTACGGTAGGGTACACGGGCGTGTACTTAGACCGTGCCTTCCCTGCACCTTAATTTTAAATTTTAGTGTACGGGCAGGAGACACGGTCGTGTGTCTCAACCGTGTGGAGTACACGGCCCCCAAACGACTGTGTAGGGAGGCCGTGGCCAATTGGACAGTTTAGTCCACGGTCTCTAGACATGGGCGTGTGAAGGCCACACGGTCTTATCACACGGCTGTGCTAAGTGTCACACGGGTGTGTGACGTTGTTTCAAAAGTGAAAAATTTTTCGGGTTTCCGACGCGATAGGATTCGAATCCTAATCATCAGAATTATCCGTATTGTGCTAGTAAATCCTCGATAAGGATAATTATCAAATGTTTCGATTGCAAATTGATTCTGTACTCCGGTAAGTTCGGTAACGTTCATTACTCGATTTCGGTAACGGTTTCCGGTAAGGGTTGTTACACATTAGTTGATTTGTAATTCATTATAAGATTATGTCTCTCCTATGGTGTAGATAGTGCTAAAATCTCATGGATGGTGAGGATAAGTACAAACTCTTAATCAAATCTATATCTTTGATAGATGATGTATTGATTTGCATATTACACTTGATACACTTGTGCGAAAAATTTTTGGTTCATAAAAACTTATTTTACCAATTATTCTGTACATTATGTCTCATTCTTTCTAGCTCTAGTTCATAGTCTAAAGGACACCAGAGTTGATTCATTATATCTAGATAGAAAATACTCAACAAAATTTTATCCTTGGTTCTTTTGAAATATGTGGGGGATTGTTGGAAGAATTGAGATTTTTCAAAAGAATCGTATCTAATATTCCTAAAGAAAGACCTTGAGACTGTTGATTGTAAGCCATTGGGCTAGTAAGAAGCAAGTGGAAAGGGTGGACTCGAACATTGGGCTCAAAAGGTTAGTGTAATATATATTTGAGCCCTTTTGTTTTTGGAATTACTTTTTACTGAATTTTTAAGAGTCTAAGAAAAGTAAACTTCTTAACTAGTAAGACTTGTATTTCATCAAGTTAAAAGTAGCTTATGCGATTGACGCTATTTTTAGTCAAGTCTAGATTCATCGAGTCATTTTCAAACTAATTTTAGCTAATCAAATCCACTTATCCTTATTATTTTTAACTAATTAAATCTACAAGATCCAATGATATAGTTTAAATTACATCGACGATTAAGATTGATGCATATATACAATATGAGAGCCCTAAGGTATTTAAACACTATACATTCGTGTCTTTTAAGTTTATAATATTCACCATGGTAACTCTAAATTATTGGAGTGTTTTCATTGGACCACCAATACTTCAAGTAGATGAGCTTCCCTATTTTTTCCACGGATCGAGTCAATTCAAGTGGATTAAATATGTCTAATTTAACCAATTGACCTCGTTGGGTGATTTTATGCCCATTGGTTACGAGTTTTGATTAGGGACCCGTGATAATCAAAGCCACTTGTGGAACAAATTTTAATTTCCTTTTATTTTCACGTGATTCACTTGAACTTGTCTTGGATTAACGAAGTTCTAGTATTAATTGATGTCCACCAAGGTTCCTAAGTTGATTGGACTAGACCTGTTTATGGGTTGGGCTACCGTTCAGGCCTGAAGGTTTGCACGAAATTTGAGAAGATTTTGGGTAAAAATATTAGGCTCGAAAATGGGTTTGGGCTAAAAAATTAAGCCGTTTTAATATATGGGTCGATCTCATGGTTGAACAATCAATGACCAATCTTGACTCGACCCAATCTGTTTTTTAAAGTTTTAAAATGTTTTATATTATGTTATTTTTATATTTTATGTAATTAACAACACAAAAATTAAATCTATGGTAAAATAAAATACTACTATAATGTAAACTCTACAAAAATATTAAGATACTTGATACAAAATTTTAATAAAAAAGAATATATAAAATTATTAAATATTAAATTAAAACAATATAAATATATATTTTGATTATTTTTAAAATAATATGGATGGGTCTAAAATAAAGTTGAATTAGTCATTTACTAATATTGGAGAGCTTAAGCAAAGTTTTAGTCTCATATGTCGAGCGGAGTTGGGATTGGATAAACATAAATTGTATTAATTAATATTATATTTAGACCCAACTTGATCCATGAACACCTCTAATTTAGTCAATTCAAAACGCTCGAAAGTCTAGCATCATATACACTGCAGAAGCCAATGTTTTTTTTCGAAACCCCATAACTATCTACAAGTCGAATCTCTTATTACTCCTCCAGCTTCCATCCCTGCTTTGGAACCACCATCTGACTATCTTTAATAGGAAAAAACAACTTTGATTTTTTTTTAATCGAAGGGAGAGAAGAAAAAATGTTACACAGTCATCAATATAGAATATACTAAGCCATTACAATCATCTCGTAAGACCCTTAAAATAGAATCAGGTGGACGGCACGAAGACTTGTCCCAAAATTAGCTATGCCGTGGGCTACCTAGTTTCCCAGTTCCAAATAGGTCGAATTATAGCATTCGGAATCTGTCCATTGTCCAGAGTTTTCATTGCAAGACATCACTTGGAAATTCAACATGATTTGAACAGCCTGTATCAAAGTGGTGTAAGGAACTTAAAGTCCCAATTAAGCCAAATAAGGGCAACCACGCGGATTCATGACCATCAAGTTTTCAGTAACTTGAAACAAGCACATATTGCATATAGAAAAGTACCCAGCTTATCAATTGCCACAAACTAGCCAGTTACAAGCAGAAGAAACCGGCATAAATGAATTAAAGAAGAAAGTAGACAGTGTATATATCTATACACTTATCTAATGATATATCATTGCCTTGTTAGAGTAAGAGCTACACAGCTGTTGGATTTTGCTTTCTGAGAGATCAAGGACAGCAAGGTTTTGAGGACAAAAGTGAGAAGGAAGAGTTATCAATGCACATCCTTGCAATTGAAGCCTCTTGAGGAACAAATTTAAACTTTCCTTCCAGTTTCACATGAAGCAGTCTTAGATTAACCAAGTTCCAGTATTATCCGATGTCCACCAAGGTTCCTAGCCTGGTTGAGACCATCCAGAGCGCCCCAAAGTCCATCCTCTTAGACACTGCAGAAGCCAATGTTTTTTGCGAAACCCCATAACCATCTTCAAGTCGAATCTCTGACTACTCCTCGAGCTTTCATCCCTTCTTTGGAACCACCATCTATGTTGATAGTAATACTTAATCCTGGTCAGCAGATCATGCAAGCTATCTTGCCTGTCTGAACTATTAACCATTTACTATTTTTCATACAACACTTTTCGGTATACTTTATGAATCATAAAAAGATAAACACATTTATTCCTATCATAATCACATATTAAAAGATTATCTAAGCATATACGTTCTTCTTTTACCAATTTCGCTTGGCCGAAAACACTTAAAGTTTTAGGGTAAAAATTATAAGAAAGAAAAATTACAGAGTAAATTAATAAAAGAGCAAAAGTAGCTCCCTTCCCACCAATGCCGAAAAAAGAGGGCAAATTACGTCTCCCAAGTCATGCAAACCCTTAACCTACCCAGTATCGAAGGCAGGGATATCCATGAGTTAGCAGCCGTAGGAATTGTGCTCCCTTCAGTGTTGATGTGTCGAGAGCTCCTTTAGACGCTACAGTAACCCAATTTAATTATCTATTTACATTAGGTTCCTCAACTCCAGCCATTTTATGGTTACTTTGATCTATCTCTAGTGTGCATATATATATATATGATATAGTATGATTTGGACTATTAAATTTCAAAGATCTTGAAAATCTCAAAGTGAGGTTTTCCTTATCAGTGCTGCTGAAAAGTTGCAATTTATTCCGAAACATTACACCTTTTTTTTTTCAAAAGCAACTAAAACTTTGTATTTTGGGATAAAAGTATATTTAGTCCTTAAACTTTTTATTTTTTCCATTTTGATCTCTATACAATTTTTGTCCACATTAGTTTTAGAAATTGATAACTTTTCTCAATTTAGTCCCTAAACTTGGATTCCATGCAAACTTAAATATATATAATATAAAATATATAGAAAAGTTTAAGGACTAAATTGATAACTATGTGGACAAAAAAATAGGAAAAGGTGTAATGTTAGAGATTGAAATTTAGAGATCGAAATGGAAAAAATAAAAAACTTAAGGACTAAATATGATTTTATCCCAAAATTCAAAGTTTTAGTTGCTTTGGAAAAAAAAAAAGGGAAAAGATGTAATGTTTCGGAATAAATTGCAACTTTTCAGCAGCACTGAGAAGGAAAATCTCACTTTGAGATTTTCAAGATCTTTGAAATTTAATAGTCCAAATCATATCATATCATATGTATATATACACACTAGGGATAGATCAAAGTAACTATAAAATGGCTGGAGTTGAGGAACCTAATGTAAATATATAATTAAATTGGGTTAATGCAGCGTCCAAAGGAGCTCTCGACACATCAACACTGAAAGGAGCACAATTCCTACGGCTGGTAATTCATGGATATCCCTGCCTTCGATACTACGCAGGTTAAGGGTTTGCATGACTTGGGAGACGTAATTTGCCCTCTTTTTTCGGTATTGGTGTGAAGGGAGCTACTTTTGCTCTTTTATTAATTTACTCTGTCATTTTTCTTTCTTATAATTTTTACCCTAAAACTTTAAGTGTTTTCGGCCAAGCGAAATTGGTAAAAGAAGAACGTATATGCTTAGATAATCTTTTAATATGTGATTATGATAAGAATAAATGTGTTTATCTTTTTATGATTCATAAAGTATACCGAAAAGTGTTGTATGAAAAATAGTAAATGGTTAATAGTTTAGACAGGCAAGATAACTGGCATGATCTGCTGACCAGGATTAAGTATTACTGTCAACATAGATGGTGATTTCAAAGAAGGGATGGAAGCTCGAGGAGTAGTCAGAGATTCGACTTGAAGATGGTTATGGGGTTTCGCAAAAAACATTGGCTTCTGCGGTGTCTAAGAGGCTGGACTTTGGGGCGCTCTGGTTGGTCTCAACCAGGCTAGGAACCTTGGTGGACATCGGATAATAGTGGAACTTGGTTAATCTAAGACTGCTTCATGTGAAACTGGAAGGAAAGTTTAAATTTGTTCCTCAAGAGGCTTCAATTGCAAGGATGTGCATTGATAACTCTTCCTTCTCACTTTTGTCCTCAAAACCTTGCTGTCCTTGATCTCTCAGAAAGCAAAATCAAACAGCTGTGTAGCTCTTACTCTAACAAGGCAATGATATATCATTAGATAAGTGTATAGATATATACACTGTCTACTTTCTTCTTTAATTCATTTATGCCGGTTTCTTCTGCTTGTAATTGGCTAGTTTGTGGCAATTGATAAGCTGGGTACTTTTCTATATGCAATATGTGTTTGTTTCAAGTTACTGAAAACTTGATGGTCATGAATCTGCGTGGTTGCCCTTATATGGCTTAACAGTTGGGACTTTAAGTTCCTTACACCACTGTGATACAGGCTGTTCAAATCTTGTTGAATTTCCAAGTGATGTCTTGCGATGAAAAATCTGGACAATGGAAAGATTCCAAATGATATTATTCGACCTATTTGGAACTGGGAAACTAGGTAGCCCACAGCATGGCTAATTTTGGGACAAGTCTTCGTGCCGCTCCACCTATCCTATTTTAAGGGTCTTACAAGATGGTTGTAATGGCTTAGTATATTCTAGATTGATGACTGTGTAACCTGTTTTCTTCTCTCCTTTCTATTAGAAAAAGTCAAAGTTTTGTTTTCCTACTAAAGATTAAGGTACTAAACTATCCATACTTATTAAAAAAAACTATCTCACAACGGCTAGATTCATCTCTGTTTCCCCCTTTTCACAAGACAAAATCTGACCTTGGGGAATTCCTTCACTGTATATATCCCCATTAATGTTTTTTTTCTATTATTATCCAGCAAAAGTTTAATCACCATTTGTATGCATGACTTTGATAATTCACAAATGCCGCTCCACCTGATTCTATTTTATGGGTCTTACAAGATGATTGTAATGGCTTAGTATATTCTAGATTGATAACTGTAACTTTTCTTCTTCTTTCCGTTCGATTAAAAAAAATCTGAAAAACAATTTTTAAAAAAATTCTACTTAATGAAATTTTGGTACACTACTAAACTATCCATCTAGTTGAAACATTGGCAGTCCAGTGAAACCACTCTAGTAATTTAAATTCACCATGATGAATATTGTAATATTAAAGGATAAAAATGAATACTGTTTAAATCCCTTAGAACTCTCAGATATACATTAATCTTAATCGTCGATATAATTTTAACTCTACTGTTGGATCTTGTGAATTTAATTAGCTAAAAATAGCAAGATAAGTGGGTTTGATTAGCTAAAAATAGTTTGAAAATGACCCAATGAATCAAGACTTGACTAAAAATAGCTTCAATCATTTAAACTACTTTTAGCTTGACTAAATATAGGTATTACTAGTTAAGAAGTTTAGTTTTTTAGACTCTCAAAAATTCAGTAAAAAGTAATTCAAAAAAATAAAAGGGATCAGATATACATTACACTAGCCTTTTGAACCTAATGTGCAAGTCCACCCTTTCAACTTGGTTCTTACTAGCCCGATAAAGTATAATGGCTAACAAACAAGAGCCTCAAGGCCGTTCTTTATGAATGTGAGATTTGTCTCAATTCTTCCAAAAATACCCCACATATTCAAAAGAACCAAGTATAAAATTTTGCTAAGTATATTCTATCTAGATATAATGCATTGACTCTGGTGTCCTTTAGACAATGAAATAGAGCTAGAGAGAATGAGACATAGTTTACAGAATAATATATGAAACAAGTTTTTATGAACCAAGAATTCTTCACGTAAATTAAAATTCTCATCAATCATATTATACCTATACTATTTTTGTTTAATGCGGTTGTGCGCTAATAGACCATGATTGTGCCTGATTTTCACAAGTGCTCTAGAAACTATCATATATCTCATAAAAGTGACCTTACTTCACACTCATATAGGTCAATCCATCAAGTGTATTCTACAAATTAATACACCGCCTATAAAATATATGGATTTGATTAAGAACTTTATTTATTCTCACCATCCATGCAATTTTAGAACTATCTACATCATAGGAGGGACATATCTTATAATCATTTACTGATCAACTAATAACTTAGTTATTACCCATATGAACTTAATTCTTGGGATCTCTAGTCACAAAAGTAGATTTTCCATCATTTTTCGATCTCATCCTGTAGCTAAAGTCTCCTTCCCCTCAATGTATCATTCAATTAATTCTTCCCTATGGGTTTTAGTTAGAGAATTGCTCTAATTCACTTTTGACTACATAATCATGGATTATAACTCCATCCTTTTTTGCAACTTTTTTTATCATGTCATGTGTAAGACAAATGTGCCTATTTTTACTATTGAAAGTTTTATCTCTTGCATTGGTTATTATCAATTGGCAATCACAATACATTGACACAAAGTTGTTGGCTTTATGCCCAATGAAATGTTTGCTAAGAAGTTTTCCAACAACTCAGCCTCATTACCAACCAATTCTAGAGCAATAAACTCTGCCTTCATAAGGAGTAATCACAAATTGGGCATCAAAGTGTCTACACTTCTTTAAAAGTTTTTCAACATAATGTTCTTGTGATAGCATATGCTATCATACTTCCTTATGATTTTAACACCCAATATAACATTTGTTTTATTCATGTCTTTCACACCAAATTTGGAAGTAATATATCTCTTTGTCTTAAGTATTAAATCATAATTAGTACTGAAAATTAGCATATCATCAACATATAAATAGATAACCAAACAATCACCGTTAACAAGTTCTATTAAAACCATATGCAACTTTCACTTCAACTTTTTCTAATTATCCAAAAAATGCCAAATTGGTTTAAGCATTAGGCATATGAAACACCTCACTTAGGCTAATGTCTTTCTAGATATAGATTTGAACTAAATATTGCAATTTCCAAGCACATGTGTAGTATCAAGAGTTCCTATGATAGACAGCATCTTCTCCTTTCACTTAAAGTAAGGTACAAAGGTATCTTGATTACCACAAATGTGCCGAGCGGCACCATCATCTATCACCTAATTTTTCATATTAGTCATAATATTGACTTGAGAAATAACAACAAAAAATATATCATTTGCTTTAACAAAACTGACATTTGGCTTAACAAGATTATCATTTCTCCATTCTTGATTTTTGCAAAGATAGAGACTCAGTTTTTCATCACAATTGGATTCTAGAATAATGAGAACCATTGATGAATAGAACACCAGGTAGGTTCCCATGAAAGCGAAGTGGTGTAATGACACTTGTAACATCCTTAAAATTGATATACCATAAAATCAATAGTAAATTGATATCGTGTATGATTGATTTCTCAATAAAGTGAAATAAGGAAAATAAAAGTGATAAAGAGAAGGTTGAGTGATGTCAAAGAAAGTTGAATTGAGAAGTATGTTGTGGTATACTAAATTAAAATAAGGATTAAATCGTAGAGATGTAAAAAATTTGAGGTTCAAGTACAATTATTCAAATTTTGAGGGGTTGAAGCATAAATATGAGAAAATTAAAGGATCAATTAAAATAACTTAATTTCTTGTAACATGGGATTGGTGTGCAAGAACCTAATTCAATAAGTAGAGAAATACAAAGGACTAAATCGTAATGTTATCAAAAGTGAAGTGATTTAAGGATGGAATTTTGAAGAAGCATGAAGGGTAAAATGGTCATTACCCTAAATAGATAATTATATGGCTTAATAATTAAAGAAGAAAAATCTTGAAAAATGATTGTTTGAATATTTTAATATTTTAATTAATTAATTAATTAGATATTTGTATGCACCAATGTGACCACCATTATAAAAGGGGAAAAGTTCTTTTTTCTTACAATTTGGTCCTTTACCATAAAATCTCACAAATTCTCCCAAATGCCTTGAAAATTTTAATAGCCAACCATAAGGAGAAGTGTAGAGATACTAGAAGATTAAAACATCAAATTAGAAGCGAGAAATTGGTAGAGGGAAGTGAAGAAAAGAGAAAGAAAATGATGAAGTTAAGAAAAAATAGAAGAGAAACAAAAGAGGTAAGTGTTCATTTTAATTTTATTGATATTTCAAAGTATTAAATTAAGGTATGTAATAAATTGAGCATCAAATATGTGAATTTTACTTAGGTAGCAGTGATGGAATGTATATTATAAATTGTAATCCATAGATAGTTATATAATTTGTGTTATGATAAGTTATGATAAAACTATATGTTAATGATATGTGAGCTTAAAGGATTAAATTGAATAATAATTTCACTATGATGATATACATAATCAAGTGGTCTAGTATAACAATTTAATAATTGATAAATAAAATAAATGTTAAGTGTTGATATTAGTGATATAAATCATAATAAGTAAATAAATTCATTAAAACAATTTTGGACAGCTGAAGTAGTTGAACTTTCAAAAGTCACCAAAAATTATAGAAATTGATTTAGAGGTTGAATTATATATGACATGAAATCATATTGAGTCTAGTTTTCCATAAAAGAAATTGTGTAAGTAATTGATTTTTAGATTATGAGATATATGAATTCTTGTGAGGCAAGGTCAAAATGATTTCAATTCCCTTGTTCTGGCTTTGAAAAATTATTACAAATTGTAAAAAATGTTTAGGAGATTAAATTTATATTATTTAAAAAATGATGAGTCTATTTGTAAGGGAAAAATGGCAACATTATACGAATCTCGTAATGAAAGATTATTAATTTTTAGTAAAAAAGGTCAAAGCTGCCTAGCAACAAAACAGGGAAAAGTTTTTTAAAAAAATACTATATAAAGTGGCTTAATTGGAAATTATGAAATTTTTATGGTAAAAAATTCAATGAGTCTAGTTTCAAAAGCAGTAATTAGATAAAATTTTTGAATTTTGTCAGCCAAGATATAAAGAATTTAGTGACTGCTACTCAAGTAGACAAACTTGTTAAGAGTATATACGTAATTAGTAAAATCATAATTAGTGTTGCATATAGGCATGCTATACCAAAAGTCATAAATTCTCGTATAAATAATAGGATGTGGAATGGAGAGGAGGATGAGGAGGAGGAAAAAAAAGAAGAGTTGTAATATTAAAAAGTTGTTATAAGCAATGGAATTGTGAATATATAAGTGAAGTTTAAATGAATTGTTGAGACACTAAGCGAATAATTTTTATATGATGTATTGATTACCTTATTTGTAAAACTTTAATAGTTGTGCTAATCTTATAAATTTGATTGAGAATCATATGGTGTTGAAATTGGAAATAGATACATGTGAATGATATGTTAAGTGAAATTGGTTGAATTATGATTTATAAACTTGATTGCAGGTGATGAGAAATGATTGAATGGAAATTAATTGGACATAGAATCGCTGACACGATAACAAGTTCACCACGTCGCAACGAACTCAAGTCAGTGGGTGACGTCGTAATGAGGAACCCCTAACATTGCGATGTTGGCTTAGGGTTTTGAAAACTTCATAAGTTTGTCCCTATTCAATTATAAACTATTACGAGAGCTATGAAAAGCTCGAATTGAGTTTAGATAAGTTTTTAAATTGTATTGTAAATGCTAATTGATTTTAATAGTTCGATTAAATGATAAAATGGATTTAATTTAACAGTAGTTGCTTCGATAATGAATGTAACATCTTGTTATCATGACCTGGAGATTGGTTTAGGTATGAGGGTATTACTATTGAAATAACACAGTCCCACATCTAAAAAATATAAGGTTGTGGTGTGCTTGTACTACTATAAATAGAGGTGGCCTCTCTACCTTTAAATCATCCCAAAAATTGCCAGTCCTTCATAAGGTAAATTTTCGCTCTTGTAATTTTTAACTTGTATTTTTGTATTGAAATATATTTGGTAGTGTCCAAGGATGTAGGTGTAATTTGTTGAACCTTGTTAAAATTATGGTATTCTTTATTATTTTTTTATTTCAAGATTTTGTAAGGTGTATTTGTAGTAATATATTGTGCTATTAAATTACATTGGTGGAATATTCTGTCTTGGAGGTTGGGTTTTAAGTGAAATAATATTTGACCTCTTTAATCTTTCCTCGAAATTGAATTTAGTGTGATTTTCTCATGCAATAATGTATTCTTTTTTAACCTATTCACACAACAAGTGGTATCACAGCTTAAGGTTATTTGAAGTATGCTCTGTGGTTCAGATTTAAATTGATCTTCCAGATTAGAAAAAATTTCCTTTGGCATATTGAAAGTTTATGGCTGAAATGGTGGATAATCCAAGAGCTATAACATCACTCATATGGGCGAGATCAACAATGGTAAATATGAGATTGGTAGTAGATATCTTAGATGGCATAGGCCATTTTGGTATGTGGTAAAGTGAGGTTATAGATGCTCTTTTTCAGCAAGGTATAGACGTTTCCATTGATAAGAAGAAACCAAATGATATGGTGATGAAAGATTGGAACACTATCAATTGTTTGACATGTGGTACAATTCAGTCATGCCTTTCTTAAGAGCAAATGTATGCTTTCTCAAAGGAGAATTTTGCAAATAGATTGTGATTAACACTAGAAGAAAAAATTTTGAAGAAAAATAGTCAGAAAAACCTTCATACAAAGAAAAGGTTTTTTCGCTTCACTTATGTTCCGGGTACCACTATGAATTATCATGTCACCAATTTTAATAAATTAGTCATTAATTTGGTTAATGTGGATAGATCTTCAAAGATGAAGATTTGACTTTGTTGTTGTTGGGTCACTTCTTGAAGATTTTTAGTTCCTTGAAACAACGTTACTTCACTAGAAGGTCGATGTATCTATTAGTAATGTGTATGCTATTTTATATAGTTATGAATTGAGAAAAAAAATAAAAACAGATAAATTTAACCAAAGATGGAAAAGCTTTGGTAGTCTAAAGTCATTGACACACCTAGAGTAAAGTTCAAAAGCAGAGATCCAAGCCAAAGGGGAAACCAAGTAAAGATGCATGTGCTTTCTGTCGAGAAAAAGGAAACTAGAATAAAGATTGCCCAAAGTTGAAAAATTAAGGGTAAATTTGATAAGGGGAAAGCTACAGAAAAATTGAATGTAGCTGAGGATGTGGATGAATATACAAATTCCTCACTTATTACATCAATAACTAGCCATTCACTTGTTACATTAGTTACTAACTACCATCATTACCATGCGTGCACCAGAAATAATCTTCATCAAACCATCATTCATATGTGTGCTCATTTGGAAAAGTTCTTCGATTTTAAAGAACTAAAGGTTAGAGATGTCTATACATCAAATAATACTCCTCTTACCACGTAAAGGATTGGTTCTATTCACTTGAGAAATCATGATGATTGGTTCTATTCACTTGAGAAATCATGATGAATAAACCATAACTTTGCATGAGGTTTATTATGGGTTGGATTTGATGAAGAATCTCATTTCTTTGGGAACCATGGAATCAAAAGGTTTTGAGTGAGAGCTAAAGATGGTTTGATGAAGATTATTTTGGTGCACACATGGTAATGATTGGGGTTCGTAAGAATAATAACTTGTACCACTATCTAGGTAGTACATTTAATCAGATAGTTGCTACAACATCAACTAAAAATTGAGAGTTAAAAGCAGTTAAGTTATGGCATATGCGATTAGGGCATGTAGGTGAAAAATCATTGAGCTTACTCATAAATCAAGAATTATTGAAAGGAGTAAAAACCTATAAGTTGGATTTCTGTGAGCATTGTATCAAAGAGAAGTAGAAAATGGTGAAGTTTGGGACTGCAATCTATGATACTAAAGACATATTAGATTATGTTCACTAAGATGTTTGGTTCCCTCTAAAACAAGTTCTTTAATAGGAAAACATTATTATGTAACTTTCGTTAATGATTATTCTTGAAGAGATTGGGTGTATATGATGAAGATAAAGAACGAAGTGTTAAGAATTTTCCTTAAGTGGAAAAAGATGATGGAAACTCAAACAGAAAAAAGGATTAAGCACCTTCGTACAAACAATGGTAAAGGGTATAGGAGTGATCCATTTGCAAAGGTTTGTGACGAAGAAGGCATCATCAGACACTTCACTATCAAATCTACACCACAACAGAATATGGTGGCAGAACGCATGAATTGAATGTTACTGGAGAAAGTTTGATGTATGCTATCTAATGCTAGATTAGGTAGAGAGTTTTAGGCTGGGGCTATAACATATGTATGCCATCTGATTAATCACCTACCATCTACTGTAATTTAAGGAAAAACTCCATTAGAGAAATAGAGTGATGAGCCTGCTATAGATTATGATTCCTGACATGTGTTTGGTTCCACTGCATACTATCATGTTAAGGAATCAAAGTTGGATCCAAGATATAAGAAAGTAATGTTCTTATGGATCACTTGTAGCATAAAGGGTTTTCGCCTATAGTGTCTAAAAAAAAGATTATCTTCAACAAGGATGTCACTTTTAATGAATCTACCATGTTTTCAAAGGTGCAAAAGAAGTAGTCAAGTGATACTTATAAGCAGGTGGAATTTGAAAAAGTGACGATTCTAGCAAATTGATAAGTTACTGATTCTCTTATGGTAGAATGAGACTCTAGTAGGGAGGATCTAATGGAAGAAGCATATTCTAGTGAAGAGGAGGTTCAGACCCAAGAACTTCCACAACAACTTAGAATCAATTGCAATTAATAAGCTAAGAAGAATAACTAGAAAGCTTGTCCGCTTTGTTGATATAGTGGCTTATGCATTCCCAGTTGTAGCTGATGACATTCCTACTACTAGAAGGATTCAAGGTTACTAGAAAAGAAAATTTAGTGTGTAAACTTGGAAAATTATTGTACGATTTAAAGCAATCTTCGAGGAAGTGGTACAAGCGATTTGACAAGTTTATGACAAAACAGAGGTACACAAGAAGTAAATATGGTCAGTGCATGTATTTTTCCAAGCTTCAAGATGGATCTTTCATATATCTTATTTTTTATATTAATGATAGGTTGATAGCTTTCAAAATTCAAGTAGAGATTGAAAAGCTAAAGACACAATTGAAAAAAGAGTTTTGAGATGAAGGATTTAGGAAAAGCAAAGAAGATTTTGGCCATGGAGATAATTTGAGATATAAGCTTGAAGAGGTTGTGTTTGACTTAGAAACAATATTTGAGAAAATTGCTAAAGCGTTTTGGCATGAATAAAAAGTCAAAACCTATTAGCACTCATATTTCTCCTTATTTCAAGCTTAATGCCTTTATGTGGCCAAAGAATGATGCAGAACGATAATACATGTCAAAGATACCATATAAAAATGTTCTTGGAAACTTAATTTATAAGATGGTATGTACAATACTTAACATTTCACAAGCAGTTGGGGCTGTGTATAGGTATATGCATGATCTAGGAAATGAGCATTGGCAAGCTGTGAAATGGATTTTGCGATATACCCGAAAAACAATGGATATTGGATTGATTTTTTAGTAGAAAGATAATCTAGGTGTGGTTGGATATTGAGATTCAAACTGTATTGGTTATATGGACAAACAAAAATCAACTATTGGCTATGTGTTTACTCTTAGAAAGGCTCTAGTTAGTTGGAAGTGTACTTTATAGTAAACAATTGTCTTACCTACTTCCATAAGTAGAGTATATGGCAATAAAAGAGGCTATAAAAGAGGCAATTTGGCTTCAAGGGTTGCTTGGTGAATTGGAAATTAAGCAAAAGTATGCACAGTGATAGTCAAAGTGCGATTCAGTTAGGAAATAATCAAGTTTATCATGCAAGAACGAAACAAATTGATGTCCGGTATCATTTTGTACAAGAGATTCTAGAAGAAGGTAGAGTAAAGATCCATAAAATTTCAACCATTGAGAATCTTGCAGACATGATGACTAAGGTTGTGATTGCGGTCAAGTTCCAACTATGTTTGGACTGGGTCAATGTTAAAACTTGAAGTTTGAATTTTGAAGGCATTATCAAATGTTATTTTGCAAACAAATTGAAGATGTGGAAATTTGCTAAGGTGAAGATTTGTTGAAATAACACAATCTTACATCTAAAAAATACAAGGTTGTGGAGTGCTTGTATTACTATAAACAAAGGTAGCCTCACCACCTTTAAATCATCTTAAAATTTTACATTTATTCATAAGAAAATTTCTCTCTTGTAATTTTTCACTTGTATTTTTGCAATGAAACATATTTAGTAGTGTTCAAGGACGTAAACCTAATTTTTCCACTACACCAAAACAGACTTTTAGCGGCGTTTTTAGTGGCGTTTTAATAAAAAACACCACAAATATTATACATTAGCGGCGTTTGAAGGAAAGCGCCGCAAAAAGTTGAGAAATAGCGGCGTTTTTGGTCCAAACGCCGCTAAAAATAGAGCAATAGCGGCGCTTTTGGACCAAACGCCGCTAAAAATAGATAAATAGCGGCGTTTTTCAAAAAACGCCGCAAGTGCTCTAGCTTTTAGCGGCGCTTTTCTAAAAACGCCGCGAATGTTCTGGCTTTTAGCGGCGCTTTTCTAAAAACACCGCGAATGCTCTAGCTTTTAGCGGCGCTTTTCTAAAAACGCCGTGAATGCTCCAGTTTTAGCGGCGCTTTTCTAAAAACGACGTGAATGCTCCAGCTTTTAGCGGCGCTTTTCTAAAAACGCCGCAAATGCTCCGTCTTTTAGCGGCGCTTTTCTAAAAACGCCGCGAATGGTCCAGCTTTTAGCGGCGCTTTTCTAAAAACGCCGCTAATGCTCAGACTTATGGTATTTGTGGTTTATGGTTTAATATGTTTAGGTATACGGTTTAGGGTTTAATTTTGGATTTTTTAGAATATAAATCTAAGTACCATATATATCAAAATTAATGGGTTAAATCCCAAAAGCATGCATGAATATAAATTATTATGTTAAAATATACATATCAAAATTAATGGGTTAAATCCCAAAAGCATACATGAATTATATATTAAATAATTTCAAAGTTTTTTGGGTATATGATTGATTGCTTTTTAATTTATATATTAAATAATTTCTTATATAATCGTAAAAGAGATAGTATTAATTTTAAATTATTAAATTAATTATCATTATAGTTTAGGGTTTAAGGTTTAAAAGTTACTATTTTGAGGTTTTATGGATTATGGATTATGGATTTTGGGATTATGGTTTATGATTTACGGTTTAAGGGTTGGGGTTTAAGGTTTAGATCGAGGTTAGTGACTATAGGTTTAGGGGTTAAGGGTTATGGGGTAGGGGTTAAGGGTTAAGAGTTTAGTGTTTAGGGTTTATGTTTTATGGTTTAAAGTTTAGGGATAGGGATTTAGGGTTTAATTAATTAGTGTGAGCTTTGTTATCGATATTAAATGCCATTTATATAAAAATCTAAACAACTAATGCAGACCATACTTAAAAGAATAATGCTTGTATTGCTGTGTCATTTTGTATTTTTTTTAATAGATCGATTCCATTTTCTTTATGTTAAAGTTTCCTTTTGTATTTTGTATGTTAATTTAAAATTATAAAAATCTTCAAAAAAATTTAAAATTTAAAAATCAAAAATTAAAAAATAAAAAACTTAAAAATTTAATATTTAATATTTTAGTCCATATTTCAGTTAAAAAGTTTAATGTTCAAAATTAAAAAAATTCCAAAAAAATAATATAAGTAGAAAAATTTTGAAAAAAAATAGAAAAAAATAAGTTAAAAATAAAAAAATTAAAATTAGAATAAGTTAAAATTTTAAAAATAAAATTAAAATTAAAAATAAGTTAAAAACGTACGGTTTCCTTTTAATTTCCCCAATTCCCTCTCTTCTCTAATCCCTAAATTTTCATCCCCAAGTTCCCAACCCATTTGCCACCGAAGACACCGACCGGACAACCTGGTGCATCGCCCTCGAGTAACCCCTCTGCTGCGTCGCCATCACCGTCGGTCTAGATCTCTACTGCCACAGCCGTTGTAATGCATTAGATGCTTTTTTCAGTTGGAAATATGAAGGCTTGCCTACTGTTAAAATTCCTTCTGCTCAATATCATTTCAAAACCTTTACAAAACCCTGGGAACCTCACATTCCCTTAGCACACCTTATATCTTCATCTCTTCAATTATTTCAGTCAAAGCATCCCAAAGTTTTTATCTTTGAAACAAAGTTTCTAGTTTTTTCCCATTTCAGGTTAGGCTCTTTTTACCTACCTTATTTTTCTCCCTTTATTTTCTTGGGTTCTGTTTGGTTCCTGATAAACATCTTAATGGCATTGATTCAGTTGCTGGATTATTTCTACAGAAAATAGATTCAAATTTAGGCCAAAAGCTCGGTTGCATGCGCATCTCGTTTGCGAAATTTTGACTTTCCTTGTTCATACTATTTCTCTAGAATCAAACAGTTCAAAAGTTTTGTTCTTCTTTTCAATTCGTTGAAAAGTAGATAATTTTAAAGGTAATCAATGTTCTGATTGATGGGTGTTGGTTATTTTAGTATAATGATTGATGTGTTTGCTTTCGTTCGACTAAATGCATAGTTACCTCCTCCAAGTTAGATGACTAGTATTACAAATATCAAGCCTAGTTTATTTGTATGGCCATATTGAACATATTAATGTTAAGGCTTTTTCCTTTTCTTAACGTAATATGTATTCTGATTGATTGACATTGGTTATTCAGTGATAATGATTAGTTGGTTCTTTCTGCTTGATGAAAAAAATTATAGATTTTTATCAGTGAGATACAATGGGGAATTCTTCTTCAATGCTAACTCAATATGATATTGAAGAAGTTCAAGAATACTGCCAGAATTTATGGAGGTTGTCTATATGCTTGATCTCCCCTACTGGTTCTTCCATTTAGTTATTTTGTTATCAAAATTTTGATGTGTTCTTGGTTGTTGGAGTACAGTCTCTCAACAGGTATAGTAACTTATAAATCTGAGGAGCTGAATTCCATTTACAATGTTTAGCTTACTTAGGTATGTGATAGAGATTTTACTTTTAACTAAGCTTAATTTTGTAGAGTTTAACTGCATTTGTTGTTTAACTGATATCCCTTTCTCCGTTTCTTTTTTAGGGAAAGTATGTGACTAGTAGGAACCTACGAGATTGACTCTATCGCGAGCTTGAGCGAAATTTAGCAATGAGAGTAGAAGACAGTGAAACCGCCGATACATTTTATTGTTAGTGGGCGTGGTACTTTACATATTACCATACTGATAGAAAACATGTAAGTTAAGCTTTTTTGTTTCTTTTTGATGTTCATTGTGCATATTATTAAGCGGTGCTGCTTTCCAGGTGAAGAGAAGGGTATGAATTTATGGTGGGACCTCCCAAAGTTATTAATAAAAAGGTTGCTGACAAGTTGCTTGAACCATACGAGGTGATATTTTATTCTAATTTCCTAAATTTCATTTACCTTGTTTATAATTAGACCCTATTTGACATGGAATGGATGTATTTAAGTTTCTTTTAATTAGGGTGATTTGTTTTTTCTCCTTATGGTTTTATCATATTTATTCCATCAATAGTTAAACCAAGAAATCAGGCGTGCAAATGGGCAATTAACTTAAAATTTTAGGTCTTATATATTCTCAAATCTCTTATTTGTTTTCCCCTTGTTTTAATTTTCTTAGCTTGTAAATCTTTTATTCAAACAAGTAAACCCATGTAACCTCTATTTAAGAGGTTGATTGGCAGCAATAAATTAAGCCAGTATTTATTCCAATATTTATGAGGCCTAAGATTCTCTATTAATGAGTTTAAGGTAAGGGACTCTTTTTAATGAGTTCCACTCATTCATCATAGGTTACTATATGGCAAGAATCGTAACAAGGGAAAACCCTCTCATTTGTAGTAACCTTTCTAAAGATTTATTTAGTGACTTGACTCGTAAGTCAGGACATAACAGTGTATTTATATCTCTTCCACAAAATCCCCATATGGAAAGGTGTTCTTCACATCGATTTGTTCAAGAGGCCAGGGTACTTTGCAGCTAAAGATAACGAAACACTAACTATATTCATTTCCTGCATTTTACTTAGTTACTTCGCAGCAAGTTGTTTAACTGCATTTCCCTTTTTTCATTTGTGCTGATATTTATGACAAAGTTAAGAAACAATGTATAGTTTGTGACTTATGTTACATCATCTTCTGCTATCAACCATGTCTACTTTTAACTAAGCTTAATTTTGTAGAGTTTTTCGTTCTTAATGTATTAGTTTTTCCTTGTTGATTTGACACTGACATTCTTATACATCTATAGTTTGATGATATATGAAGTGAGATAAAATAAATAAATATATATATATATATATATTATTTAGGAATTAAAGATAAAATAATTTTGTTGCTGATTCTTCAAAAAGAAATATATATATATATATATATATATATATTGTTGATTGATTTACTCTTCTTCTTTTAGACCAAATTAAGCCATGGTGCTTCATCAACATGGTTTACCTTCTGCTAAGTATTGGTATTGGCTTGGAGTTTGTGTGTCTTCAAATTTTGAAATAAATCGAATAGATTACTGTGTTATATAAAATATAAGTATATTTTTATTTTTATTTTTATTTTTATTTTTTCATGGAACAGAATTAACATTTCATTTTATACGGTTTTCGACTTTTTATACACAATTTTTTAAATTATATAATTTGGATTAATTTATTTAAATATTATTATAAATATAATAATTATTTAAATATTATTTAATTAAAACAATCACGGAAATAGAGTTTATTCCCTCTACTCATTCAGATATACTAACAACTTGGTACAAAATCTTCCTGCTTATGCAAATATCTTCATATGTCAACTTGAAAAAGCTATATATATATATATATATATATATATATGATTATATTCCCACTTGTTCAGTTCCTTTCCAATCACTGATGAACTTTGTAATACTTTGGCAGGTATGACCAAGGTGCTTATTAGAGCCTGTTTTTGAGGTTTGAAATCCTTGAGATTGACATTTATATCTCTATGTTCTGCACTTCCAAGTGTCCGCTTATTTCATTTAATTTAATATGTAATTACATATTTTATTCATTTTTTATGAATATTTATTAAATATTATATTATTATTTTTATATAAGATTGCTGTTTTAATTATTTAATTGAATAAATGTATAAGTTTGAGCTTAAAACTGTTTTTAGTTTTGTGTTATAATTTGTTCTAAAGTTAGATTTCAAATCCTTAGATTTATAATTAGGGCTTATTAGATTTCAAATATTATTTTCATTTTCTCATATATTTGTATTTGGTGATGCATTTATTGTAGACAATTGAGATTCTTTTCAGCAAAAGGATTTTCTTAGATATGGAGGTTAGTTCCTTTAATTTCCTCTTGCTCTTGAGCCTGTGCAGTTATGCTGTTCGGTTTTTTTGTTCTATCCGGTTATTAGCAACAATGTTTTATTTCTCTTTTGTAGTAACAAATTCTGATTCTTGCTTTGTAGTGGCAGTATTAAAAATTTATCTTTCCATATCATAATTCAAAGAGATCAGTTAATATGATTTGACATATGTGGCTTTGAGGGTCGTATAAGTGATTTCCTTACTGGGCTGACTTTGGCTTACAGGTGCATACTTTGGCTTTGAGGGTTGTATAAGTGTTTAATAAGGAGAAAACCATTTTATGTGTTAAATGCTGAAAATTTAGGTGTTAAATGCTGCAATTTATGGTGTCTGAAAGTTGTGATTTATGATATTCGAATGATGTATTTTAAGTTGTTCGAATGTGTTTAAGAGTTGATTTAATGTAATGCTTAATGGTTTTTTATTGTTGTTCAAAGCATGATGAAATAAACATGTTAGGCATGGTTTAATACATGCCTTGCTGACCTGTAAGGTTGTCCAAAACAAGACAAAATTTAGTTGTCTTTAAGATGTTCGAATGTGGTTGTTCAAATTTTCCAAATGTGTCTTTAAGGTGCTCGAAAATGTCATATTAATGTTGTCCATATATGATTTTGAATGCTGGAAATTTGCAGCATTTAATTTCCTGCTTGAAGTTGATTAAACCATGTTGTAAATGCAAAACATTTATATACTGTTCATGTGCTAAATTAACCATTAGTGAGCATAAAATTGATCTATTCGAATGTGTTAAATTCATTACTTTAAGATAAGTTATCTACTTTCATAATAATTGGAATCTGATTCTGTTATTTTGGTTGGTTCTTGCCTTCATATGTCATTCATTAACTTTTGTTTCTTTTTTCCTCAGGTTTGATTTTTTGTTGGATGCATGGTGCAGGATTAGCTGAATACATGCGCTGTGACGACTTGTTTGAGCTAACTGCTGATCTTAAAGTGTGCATTCTAATCATTATTTTGTTCTATTTGTATTTTGTTAGATTTCTGGTGTAGTATGATAAGTGCGGTATTTTGTTTGATTGTTATTGATAAACTTTTTGTTTGGTGGGATATATATTTATATCATAGATATTATTCTTTTTCTCAATCTTTTGATGATGAATTTTAATTTTTTATATTTTTCATGACTTTTATAATATTTTATAATATTTTATTTTTTTTAAATTTTATGACCTTTAGCGGCGTTTTTGTGAAAAGCGCCGCTAAAGGTCATGACTTTTAGCGGCGTTTGAGGGAAAAGCGCCGCTAAAAGTCACGGTCTTTAGCGGCGTTTGTGGAAAATGCGCCGCTAAAAGTCACTGTCTATAGCGGCGTTTGTGGAAAATGCGCCGCTAAAAGTCACGGTCTTTAGCGGCGTTTTTGGGAAAAACGCCGCTAAAAGTCACGATCTTTAGCGGCGTTTGTGAAAAAACGCCTCTAAAAGTCATGGTCTTTAGCGGCGTTTTTAAAATAAACGCCGCAAATTTTAGCGGCGCCGTCTTTAGCGGCGTTTTTTACAAGCGCCGCAAATAGTTTTAGCGGCGGCGAAGACCTAAAAAACGCCGCTAAAAATCTGTTTTGCTGTAGTGTTCGTACCTCGTTAAAATTCTAGTGTTCTTTATTATTTTTTCTTTCAATATTTTGTAGGGTATATTTGTAGTAATATATTGGGCCATTAAATTACATTGGTAGGATATTATGTCTAGGAGGTTGGATTTTAGGTGAGACCGTCTGCGACCCCTCAAATCTTTCCTAGGAATTCAACCTAATGTGGTTTTCTACTACAATAATTTATCTCTTTTACCCAATTCGGACATCAGTTAAGTACTAAGTCTTTCTTAACTAGAATTGTTCCTAAACATGTATTTTCATATTATCACTTCCCTTATTTTCCTTCTTTTCTTGAAATTTTATTTTTAGCTTGTAACCAATCTAAATATAAATTCATCATAAATCATGTTTAAAATAAATTCAACTTATAAATAAATAAGCATACAATTCAAAGCAAGTTTAAAATTAAATAAATTAAACTTCCATAATTATTCAAATATTATCGTAGCAAACAAGAAATTATCATCATAGTTAAAAATTTAATACAACTTTAATAATTAAATAACACTCAAGTTAAACCTAATGTTCAATTTAGTATATTAATATAAAAACCTTCGTCTCTAATATTAGGTTTGATGCAACCCATATTAAAGGGAAAAATAATTTTAATCATGTCTAGGGTAAATTCACATTCTATTATACTAAGAATTTCACTATAATTTACGATCCATTAATTTTCAATAATAATAAAATAAATTCACGGAAAATAAAATCATAGATTCATGTTTCATTCAAATATTTAATCACGAAATAATTTACATTACATGCGATCAATATTTTATTTTTTTAAAATTAAATCAATTCTAGTCTAATAGAAATATTTAGATCTTACCCTTTTTTTGTCCCTGTTATTGAAGCGTGAGAATCTCGAATAATAAGATTATCAATATTGTTGCGATACAGGCAACAAGACGACTGTAAATGTAAACATATGATACCTTCATAGAAACATGAGACATGCAACATTACAACAATTATGGTTAAGTTATATTCAAGTATTATCATTAAGAATATCTTTGCAAGTATTATCAACAACTACATAATCAAACACATTTGCTTAAGTTATTTTCAAATTTTAATCTAAATATATTAATTTAAAATATATATTTACCTTAACTTTTGCAGTCAATCATTATACCTGCAAAAATGTTTTAAAAAATAAATTAGTAATCATATTATATTAATTAGGGAGCTCCTTTTGCTCCTTCTAAGTTTATCACCATTTTTCTGTCAATTTTCTCTCCGTCATTAAGCATTACTGGAACTTGGTTAATATAAGACTGGTTCATGTGAATCATGTGAAACAGGAAGGAAAGTTTAAATTTGTTCCTAAAGTGGTTTCAAATGCAAGGAGGAGCATTGATAACTCTTCCTTCTCACTTTTGTCCTCAAAAGCTTGCTGTCCTTGATCTATTAAAAAGCAAAATCCAACAGCTGTGTAGCTCTTACTCTAAAAAGGTAATGATATATCATTATATATGTATATATATATATACACATATTGTCTGCTTTCTTCTTTAATTCATTTATGCCGGTTTCTTCTACTTGTAACTAGCTAGTTTGTAGCAGTTTATAAGCTGGGTACTTTTTTATATGCAATATTTGTTTGTTTTAGTTTAACGAACCAAGAGTACGAGTTGAATAGCTTGAGATTCTTGGACACTTTCCTCAAGGATATTTCATCATATAGTGAATCCCTAGATTCAACAAGTTTTTCCGTTATAAAAGGAGAACAAGAATCTTTTGAGCCCAAAATGCGATCCCACTCTTTTAACTTGATTCTTACTAGCTCGATGAAGTACAATAGCTTATTAAACAAAAGTTTCAAGCTCTTTCTTTAGGAATGTGAGGTATGGTTCTTTTCAAAAAGTTATGGTGTCCTTTAGACTATGAACTAGAGCTAGAAAGAATGAGGCATAATTTATAGAATAATTGGTGAAACAAGTTTTAATGAATCAAGAATTTTTCGCGTAAATTAAAGCTCTCATCAATCATATTATACCTATACTATTTTTGTTCAACGTGGTTGTGCGCTAATAGACCATGCATGAGTCTAATTTCTGTGAGTGCTTTAGAGCCTTTGCCATATATATCATAGAAGCGACCCTACTTCACACTAATATAGGTTAATTCATCAAGTGTATTTTTTTGATCAATACACTACTTATAAAATAAATAGATTTAATTAATAGTTTTTACTCATCCTCTCTATCCATGCAGTTTTAGCACTATCCACATTATAGGAGGGACATATTGATTTACATATGAACTAAAGACTCCGTTATTACCCATATGAACCTAATTCATGAGATTTCCAGTAACATAAATAGGGTTTCCATCATTCTTGATCTCATCCTTTGGAAAAAGTCTCATTCTCCTCGATGTATCATTCAATTGTTTCTTTCTTACGAGTTTTAGTCAGAGAATTATTCAAATTCACTTTTGACTACAAAATCCATGCATTATAACTCCATCCCTTTTTGCAACTTATTTATCACGTCATGTGTTAGACAAATGTACCTAAATTTACCATTGAAAGTTTTATCTTTTGCATTGGTTTTTGCTTATTGGCTTTTGCTTATTGGCAATCAAAATACATGGATACTTTGTACCCAATATAATATCTGTCTGCCTCTCACTGCTAAATCATAATTAGTACTAATTTTATCAACATATAAATAGATTTACCACACAATCACTAATAGAGGTGAGCGTTTATTCAAATCGAGTTAAATCGAGTGAAAAGATTTTGAGTTAATTTAGTTAATGAGTCCTATTCTATCATCCTAATTCGATTGGAAATTTTTTCGAATCGGGTAGAGTGAAACGAAATTCGAGTCACATCGAGTGAAATTGTTCGAGTTAAATTAAAAAATTAAGCATATCAAATTAAAATCTTGTGACACTATAACTAATTTCATGTTAGAGCACATAAATTTGAAACCATATATATTTGAAAACTTTTTCAAAGTAAAATAATAATAATAAATACTTTAGTATGATAAACACGAATCACTAGTTAACTTATTTAGGTCCCAAAAATTATTATTCTAGAAAATTTTAAATTTTTTTAACTTTCTCAATAGATTTTTTAGAATTTTTTTAAATTTTTATAAATTTTAAAAATATAAATTTTGGAATTTTATAAATATTTTGAATTTTTTAAAATTATTTTGAACTTTTGAAAATTATTTTAAATTATTTTGTAATTTTTGTTAAAAGAGAGACCAATTTGCTCATTTTCAAACTTGACAGAAACCAATAATGTATTTACACTAATCTGTTATTCGAATTATTTGAGTTATTCGAATTATAAATGTAACACCCCATACCCAACCTAGACGTTACGGTTGAATCTTGAGGAATTACATACGCTTTGTTGAAACCATTTTTAATTTGAAAAATAGGTTTGACTTTTAAAAATAAAAATGGAGTCGCCACCTATCCTTTTTTGGTTTAGGTGTGGTTGGATCACCTTATAAAACACTTTGTTTTATTAAAAATATTGATTTTGGTCAACGAAATTATAGAAAATAGGTTCGGAAGTTGGTTACGTACGAGGAAGGATTAGCACCCTTGCAACGCCCAAAATTGGTACCTATTGATTAATTAATGTCCTATCGTTGAAACTTTGAAATGATTTAAAATACAATCCCTTTTGAAAATGTTTGAACAATCCAAATTGGAATTTAAGATTCTCTTGTTTCGAAAGAATAAAATATCACATCCAACACGTTAGGACACGACATTTCAAACCCTCGAAACCAAAATCATCTCATGATTTACAAAACTCATGCCATTTAAAAAAAATAAATAAAAAGGATACTTACTTATTTGGTCAAACGGAAAATCGAAACCTAGCACGTTAGGACACATTGATTTTGGTCAACGAAATTATAGAAAATAGGTTCGGAAGTTGGTTACGTACGAGGAAGGATTAGCACCCTTGCAACGCCCAAAATTGGTACCTATTGATTAATTAATGTCCTATCGTTGAAAATTTGAAATGATTTAAAATACAATCCCTTTTGAAAATGTTTGAACAATCCAAATTGGAATTTAAGATTCTCTTGTTTCGAAAGAATAAAATATCACATCCAACACGTTAGGACACGACATTTCAAACCCTCGAAACCAAAATCATCTCATGATTTACAAAACTCATGCCATTTAAAAAATAAATAAATAAAAAGGATACTTACTTATTTGGTCAAACGGAAAATCGAAACTTAGCACGTTAGGACACATTGATTTTGGTCAACGAAATTATAGAAAATAGGTTCGGAAGTTGGTTACGTACGAGGAAGGATTAGCACCCTTGCATCGCCCAAAATTGGTACCTATTGATTAATTAATGTCCTATCGTTGAAAATTTGAAATGATTTAAAATACAATCCCTTTTGAAAATGTTTGAACAATCCAAATTGGAATTTAAGATTCTCTTGTTTCGAAAGAATAAAATATCACATCCAACACGTTAGGACACGACATTTCAAACCCTCGAAACCAAAATCATCTCATGATTTACAAAACTCATGCCATTTAAAAAAAAAAATAAAAAGGATACTTACTTATTTGGTCAAACGGAAAATCGAAACCTAGCACGTTAGGACACTATTTCCCGAATTTCCAAACACAAAACTTTGCCTTCTTAAAATTTTTTTGATTAAAACGAAGTAATGTTTTTATTTAAAACAATGATTTATAAATAAAGTTATTATGCTAATAAAACACCAATATACAAGAAAACAATTCACGAAAATTAGAAGATAAACTAATTTTAAAGCTAATATCGACAATCAAGTGAAAGTATAATAGATCATGATTTACTAGCACAAATAATACAATTTCAATGCTAAGGCCAACATGAAAATAATAATAAAATGAAAATAACAAAATCTAAATTTTAAGAAAATGAATAAACAAAAAAAAAATAACAGTTTAAAGATATTTACAAAAACGGAGAGATAAAATAAAACGTCATGAAAAGAAATCGAATAAAATGAAAATATGTAAAATGAATGATATATAAAAAAAATAACAAAACAATTAAAGAAACAATGTAACAAATTTTAAAATGGTTAATATATACATATAATAGAATAATATAAAGAATATATATTTTAAATATATAATGTAATAAAAAATTAAATAGATAAATTAAAAAATTTAAAAAAAATACAACAAATTTGGAATTATATTTTAAAAAGGTTAAAGATTAAAAAATACGTGAATATTAATGAATAAATAAGTAATAATATATAATGTGATAACCTAATGTGAGTGGTAAATAAAAAATATTTAATATAAAATGTTAAAATAAATAACAAATGAAAAGGGTTAGAAATCGACAAACAAGGACTAAATTAGAATAAAATAAAATCAAAAGTAAAAAAGATGATGAGGATCAAATTAAAGTGCACGCCCCATTACAAGGACCAAATGGGCAATTATGCCTTGTCATCGAAACGACGCCGTTCCAAAATCCTCATTAAAATGGCCCGAGGACCAGATTAAAACAAAAAAACAAATTACAGGGCCAAATCAAAAATAGAGGAAAAATTAAATTGGACGTAATTATAAAAACACAATAATGTGGAAGGGCTTATAGAGCAATCAGCCATTTTATTAAAAATGCACGGATCCTCCCCGGTTCGGGTCAACGCGCGGATCTTTACCCTTAAAACGGCGTCGTTTTATTCATAAAAGGAGGCTAAAACGCACCGTTTTGCCCCCTATATATGTTAAAAAAAATTTAAAAAACAGTTCCCCATCAAAACAGAAAAAAAAACTTTGTTCTCTAAAAAATCCTCTCTCCCTCGTTTGAGTCTGACCGCCAAACTAATGACCATCGTCACACGCGCCTCACGTGCCACCGTCAACGCCGCCATATACGATGGCTGGAGGCTAAAATCTCCGCTTTTTCAACGCAAATTGAGAAGTAAACTCCTTCTGTTTATTTTAGTAGGTTTTTTGCATATAAAAAAAACTTCAAAACGAACACAAAAAAAAAAAAACTTAAATACAATTTGTGATTTTTTTTATCTGAAAATCGCTGATATTTTGATTGTATATTCTATTTGCATGTATCGAAAGAAAAAAAATTGAAATAAAATACACTAAACGAAATAATCAGCAATCACCTCTAATTTCTCTAATTTTTGTATTAGTGTCCGTATCATACATTGTTTTTGTTTTGCTTTTTATAGCCAGAACAAATCAAAGAAAATAAATATTACAATCTTGATTTTTGATTTCTTGCTATATTTGTGCTTCTGTCTGTGTTCTTTTCTTTCCTTTTGCAGGTGAACAGCGAAAATCCCGGCGATAGGGGCGCGATTTGCGCACTAATGGCGGCGCGATATGAAGCCTGTGCATGGAAGCTACGGTGCAAAGGTTTTCAGAAACCCTCAAGGTTTCTGAAAAATTTGACATTGAGCCATTTGGGCTGTACTTTTGCATTTGGGTTTGGGTGTAATTGGGCCACGGGTAGTGGGTTTAGAAAATTAGGCATTATTGTTTGGACTTGGGGCTTAAAGCCCGTTTATTGTAAAAAATGGACTTTTATTTATTTTTAATATTGGTTTATTAGTTGGCCTGGGCTCGGGCAAAAATAGGCCGTTACAGCTGCCCCTCTTTGCTCATTGTCGTATAACGAGAATGGAGCAAAGACTATCAAAGGACCAATTTTGCCTGTTCTTGCCAAGTCTTGACTTCTTGATCCTCATCTTCTTCAAGTAACCCAACTGCAACTTCCAGGGAATGGGACTTATTGCTTCTATCTGCTCCACTGCAACTTCAGGGAGATAAGATTTGTGATTTTAGTCTACTCCACTACAACTTCAGGGAGATAAGACTTATCATAATGTGTTGCTTTAATCGGTTCCATTGCTACTTCAGAAAACAAAATTCACTATCTTCAGTCTGCTCCACTGCAACTTCAGGGAGATAAGACTTGTAACTTCAACCTGCTCTACTACAACTTCAGAGAGATAAGATCTGTAATTCATAGCTTCAATAAGATTCACTACAACTTTAGGGAAATAAGATTTGCTATCTTTAGTCTGTTCCACTGCAACTTCAGGGAGATAAAACTGGTAACTTCAATCTGCTGCACTATAACTTTAGGAAGATAAGATCTACTGTTTCGATCTACTCCATTGCAACTTGAAGGAGATAAGATCTACAACTTTAATCTGCTCCACTGCAAATTTAGGGAGATAAGATTTGTGGATTCATCGATGTTGCTATACCATCCTCTGGGGGACATTTTCTGTAGAATCAGTTTCATGAGCCTAGACTTATGTCTAGTGATTAAGATGCTATGATCAGAATGAATCAAATGCTCCTAACTATACATGTTATAAATGATATATGAATGCAGAAATGAGAATGATCCCTTTTTAATGCTTAGGGTGTCATCGCTTGTTGTTCTTCAAAGTTCTATCACTGACATATTATACTGCCATTTTGTTTGGGTAGTACGTTCGACAGAAAACTCGAAGAAAAAAAATCAGATTTTGCTCAATTAGCTTGTCCCACTATAACTTCACCTCGGGGACATAAGGTTTGTAAATCTTCACACCATCCTATTGCCATTCAAGGATATAGGATCTAGGTACTGATCTGTTACCATTTCCTGGGTGACATGATCAAACGCATATGAACGTAGAATGCCATTTTTCAAATTTTTAACAGAGAATCCAAAGAGATAGTCTCCATTTAGAATTTTTTCTTAAATATTTCCAGCCCTTACGCTTGGTGAGTTCCAAACAATAGTCCTATTTCAGGTTCTTGTATTATTTAGAACTTTCAGAGTAATATGCAGAACTTCCTTCATGAAAGTATTATTAGTCAATTAATCATTATTTCAATACAACACGCTTGGGAATAACAATGAACAACAAATAAATTGATTTTGAACATAGCATAGATGTTATCAAAAGGGAAATTAATTGGGAATACATCTTTTGAAAGAAAAAGAATCCAAAGATAGTAAATTCAATATGAGTAGGACAAAGACTAGGTGCCCTAGATATCGCAGCTTGAGCTTCTCTGTACAAATTCCTTGAAGACTACTTTGAGCGTTACATGTGTTTAGGAGATCTAGAGTACTTTGTCGGTGCCCCCAATATGTAACATATCTTCTTCCTTGTTAATTTAGGTATAGCAAGATCACTACATGCCCCATCCTTTATCAAAATTTGAGCCGTCCTTTTCGGGTTTTCAACTCAAAACCCTTTTGGTCTCAAGGCACCCTTTACAGGTTTTCGCCTTGGCCTCTCCATTTTTTTTAAAAACTCAAAGCGCCCTTTGCGAGTTTTCAGCTTGGCCTCTTCCCCTTTTTAGGCAAAATACTTTTTGACTGAATCCAAATTCACAGGATTGGGTAAACTTTTCCCATCCATTTCAGTCAAAATCAACGCTCCTCTAGAGAAAGCCTTCTTTACCACATATGGTCCTTCCCAGTTTTGTAACACCCTATACCCGAGACCATCACCGGAATTAAGTACAGAGCGTTACCAAACTTAACGGACCTTTACAGAATTTAATCGGCCCCAATTAAGAAATTTCATGTCAATGATCACAAAAACATTCCTATGAGATGTTTTCGGATTAAAAACATTCATCTCGGATGGTTAGGATTCGAATCCTACTGCTTCGGAAGCTCAGAAAAATTTTTATTTATAAAACAACGTCACACGCCCGTGTGACTCCAAGCACGGCCGTGTTGTTAGACCGTGTGGCGTTCATACGCCTGTGCTAGGCAACCGTTGAACATTCTGACTTACTCGACACGGCCACAAGATATTTCACACGCCCGTAGAGTAGGGCCGTGTGCTTCCCACGGCTAAGGCACGCCCGTGTGCTCAGCCCGTGGAAGATTCTGCCAGAATCTACACGGCCATGACACACGCCCGTGTGCCATGCCATGCAGGCCGTGTCAGGGTATATGCCAAGCTTTAACTTCTCTAACATACCCATATTCTCAATTAAAACCGATACGACTAATACTTTACTTATACAAATATGAAGAACATAAAACTTATAAGTTTACAAATTAACTATACATCTCTATAAATCTTCTATACATGCCATATACCAAATACATCAAGACATAATATACCGGTGAAGCTCGGCAGTGTGAAACATACCTCAATGCCACGGCTCCCAATCCCATAGTCTTGATATACTGAGGAGGAACGAAAGGAACAGAGTAAGCCATAATAGCTTAGTAAGTTATATGAAATTCCTAGTAAAGTAATAATTCAATGAATCGTTTACTTTATCGTAACCAATTTTAACTCATATAACTTCTTCTTTAACTTACTCCTTTTGGCACATTTTATGTAACAATCATATGCATGTTTGTCCGTACCAATTTCAATGTACAAAACTATTTATTTTACCTGCAAAAACACTTCGTTACAGAACGGTTAATCTAATCCCATTGAGCATTGTCGGAATATAACCAGATATGTAGAGGTTAACACCGAAGTGCTTCACAGATTTGGCAGAGCCATGGGGTAGCCGAAGCTATTTACAGAGTGGTAGCCAAAGCTACAATTAGAAATAGAACAGAAGTTACCACGGGCCTACTCACAGAAGCTGACAGGTGTCTGCAACACATGCTAGACCACCCAGCACCCTGGAACTATATCAGACAGAATCAGAACCATCTAGTGACAATGTCACTTATATCTTTGTTTATTCCGACTTGTTCAATAGGGATCGTACAGATAATTTATTATTATCACAATTTCAGAGATATATCAAATGTTTAATCGAAATTCACAGAACATACCTATTTTCCACGAATACGGAAGTACATCAATTTCCATTTATTTCACAATTCAAAATTGATTATCTTCATGCAATCATAAACAAATAATTATTCAGAATTTGTCATTTTCAATCACTTTCTCGTATTTTCAATTAAATTCACATCATTTGCTCTTTGGCCACATTTGCTCACATAATTTTCAATTGATCAAGACCATTTCTATCAACTCAATCTCATTTGCATACTAACATTGTTCAATTCAATCATATAATTCATGTAAATCTCATATCTCATATGTCAAATAATGCATTCAATTTTATGTATCTCCTGTAACATATTAATCATATGTCTTGGTCCATACCTTTCATGTAGTTCATGTAACATGTATCATATATTCATATACCCATATCATCTTATAATTCATGTAACTTATACCATGTCATCCTTGTACATTTCATATAACATAATACACATGTACCGTTTAATTTTCATATAACATATAACTGTATTTGCCCGTTGAACCTTTAAGAACATCGAGGGATACTCGGGTGATACACACACAGTGTATATACATGTAACCTGAAATCCGTCAATGCATCTTGTATGCTCTTTCGAGCCTATATCGGTAAGCCCGAAGGCTGAACATGTAATCCCAAAGGATGAACGGTAAGCCCGTAGGCTGAACAGAGAGTCCGAAGACTAAACATGTAATCCTGAAGGATAAACCTGTAGCTCATGAGCATGTGGTGAGTCCGCAACAAATGCAGGAGCTCAAACCACCCTGTAGCCCTAGTGACATGTCACTTGTATCCTATCGACTTCTACGGTTCTAACGGGGCTTAGTATTCATTTCTCATTTGTAACAATTTCCTTTCAATTTCATATGTATATACATCCAAATAGGCTATTCAATCAACCAATATGTCATGTATTCCATTACAACAAATATAAACATATACACATTGAATTTCATTATACGAACTTACCTGAATTCTCAACGAATTAAATCTCGAAATTTAATCGAGAATTCTCTTTTTCTCCGTTCTCAGGCGTATCACACCTTTCTTGTCCAGACTAACACAAAAAATATCATTTATTAATTATCTATTCAATTCCGGACATAATTCACATTTGGGTAAATTTCCAAATTTACCCCTCAACTTTTCAATAATTACAATTTAGTCCCTTGGACTCCAACTTTTATTTTCTATATTCCATGGACTTATTTAACCCATTTTCACAACAATGACACTCAATTTACTAATAATTATCACATTTAAGAACAATTTACAAACTTTACAAATTAATCCCTCTTTTTCAAAAATTCATCAACTTTCAATCCAAAAAACATGTATATAACCCTCTAAGCTTTCATTATCTACCATTAATCAACCATATTCACACTTAACACAAATGGGTATATTTTTAAACCCCAAAATCTCTAGAAAATAATGGTAGAATCATGAAATTCAAGTTCAAATAATCATGAAAATACGAAAATAACTAAAAACGGGCAAGATAGCACTTACAAATGAACATGAAAAGCAAAGGAACCCTAGCCATGGAAGAGAAGAAGAATCGGCAGCATGGAGAAGAGAATGAGCAGATTTTTGGGTTAAAAAATTTGTCTTTTATGACTAAAACATCCAAATGACCAAAATGCCCTTCATGCTATAATTATCAAACATTTCTAGAAATGCCCTTTTATGTCCATGCCACTATTTGATGGTCTATTTACAACATAAAGACCTCTAATTCAAACCCCCATTTCAATTGGGTACTTAAACTCTATACCTCACATTTTGCAACTAATGCAATTTAGTCCTAAACATAAAATTGGACACTTTATTGATAAAATTCTTAAACAAAAATTTCACATCCATAATAATACAACAAATATTATTAAAAATTTATGAAATTCAAAAATTTATACTTCGAATTTGTGGTTACGAAACCACTATTCCGACTAGGCCCTGAATTAGGCTGTTACAAGTTTGGCATCCATTTTCCTCTGAAATCCTTTTGTATGAGAAGTATCTTTCTTAATACCAGGTCCCCCTTGTGAAATTCTCTTAGGCGAACCTTCTTGTCATAAGCTCTCAATCATTTTTGGTACATCTGACCATGACGAATAGCCTTTAGCTTCTTTTCCTCAATCAAATTCAAATGATCATATCGAGACTGGATCGATTCTACTTTATCTAACTTTATCTCTAACAAAACTCGAAGGGAAGGTATCTCTACTTCAATAGGTAAAACTAACTCCATTCCATAGACCAATGAGAACGAAGTTGCCCTGGTGGAGGTTCCGATAGACGTTCGATAGGCATAGAGAGCAAATGGTAATTTCTCATGCCAATCAAATATGTCTCAGTCATTTTTCCCACTATCTTCCTAATGCTTTTATTGGCTGCTTCCACTGCACCATTCATTTTTGGACGATACGTAGATGAGTTGTGGTGTTTGATCTTGAACTGACTGTAGACTTCCGCTATCGTGCTGTTGTTCAAGTTTAGTGCATTATCTGATATGATCCTCTCAGGCATTCCTTATCGACATATGATTTCCTTCTTTAGGAATCTGCTAATTGCTGACTTAGTAATGCTAGCATACGAATTAGCCTCTACCCACTTGGTGAAGTAGTCAATAACCTTGAAGATGAATCGATGCCCATTCGAAGCTTTCAGCGAGATCGGCCTAATGACATCCATACCCCACATAGAGAAAGGTCATGGGGAAGTTATAACATGCAAAGGTGAAAGAGGTACATGAATTTTGTCTCCATAAATTTGGCACTTATGACATCTCTTGGCATAGCTGATACAATCTCCCTCTATAGTAGACTAATAATATTCGAATCTCACAATTTGTCTAGCCATTATAAAACCATTAGCATGTGTTTCACAAACGCCCTCATAAACTTCTTCCAAAATTTTCTTTGCTTCGACAACATCCACACATCTCAATAGTACCTGATCCTTTCTTCTTTTATACATGGCATCCCCATCTAAGACATAGTCACAGGCTAATCTCCTCAATGTCCTTTTTTTCATTCTCAGTTGCCTGGTCAAGGTATTCACGATTTCTTACGTATCGCAATATATCATAGTACCAAGGGTGGTCATCCCTTTCCTCTTCTTCCATATTGTAACAATGAGCTGGAGCCTCATAAATACTCATCTGAATGGACCTTACACCCACTGGTTTGTTTACTTTGATCATGGCAGCTAAAGTAGCCAAGGCATCTGCCATCTGGTTTTCATCTCGCGGGAACTAATTAAAAGTGATGTCATCAAACTCCTCAATTAGCCCCAAAACTATTTTTTGGTAATTGATCAGTTTGGGATCCTTTGTCTCTCATTCACCTTTAAGCTGGTAAATCACTAATGCAGAATCTCCATATACTTCTAGCATTTTGATTTTAGACTCTATGGCTGCTCGAATTCCCATGATGCAAGCTTCATATTCTGCCATGTTATTTGTGTAATCAAAATCCAATTTACATGTGGATGGATAATAATCTTCATTTTGGGATATCAAGACTGCCCCAATTTCGTTACCCACAGCATTTGATGCTCCATCAAAGTTCAATTTCCAAATATGGTCTTTTGTAGCATTTCCTTTAGTGGTTGCCACATACATCAGTTCTTCATTGGGGAAATCAAAGTTCAAAGGCTTATAATCTTCTAGGGCCATGCTGGCCAGAAAATCTGCCATTGCACTCCCTTTCACAGCTTTCTGGTTCACAAAGATTATGTCAAATTTAGAAAGCAGCATTTGCCATCTGGCCATCCTCCCATTCAAAGCAGTTGACTCCATCATATATTTTAACGGGTCTAATTTTGATATTAGCCAAGTCATATGATATAGCATATATTGCCTTAATCTCTAAGTTGCCAAAATCAGGGTACAATACAACTTCTCAATTGGCGAATATCTCATTTCACACTCAGTGAACTTCTTACTGAGGTAATATATCGCCTTTTCTTTTCTTCTTGACTCATCATGTTGACCAAGCACACACCCCATGGAGTTATTGAATATTGTGAAATACAATATTAATGGCCTATCTGGATTAGGCGGAGACAGCACTAGGGCGTTCGACAAATATTGTTTAACTTTGTCAAAAGCATTTTGGCATTCCTCATCCCATATACCTTGGTTGTGTTTCTTAAGAAGACGAAATATGGGATCACACTTCTCAGTTAGTTGTGAAATAAACCAGTAATGTAATTTAGGCTTCCAAGAAAACCCTGAACTTCTTTTTGAGTGCGTGGTGGAGGCAATTCTTGTATAGCTCTGACTTTGTCTGAGTCAACCTCAACTCCCCTCTTGCTGACTACGAAGCCCAGTAGTTTCCCCGACCTAGCTCCAAAGGTACAATTTGCTGGATTGAGCTTTAGTTAAAACTTTCTCAAACTTAAAAACAACTTCCTTAGAACCTGAATGTGTTCCTCCTTTGTTCAGGATTTGGCAAGCATATCATCGACAAAAATTTGATTTCCTTGTGCATCATATCATGAAACAAGGTTACCATGGCCCTTTGATATGCCGCTCCTGTATTTTTTAGCCCAAACAGCATCACTTTATAACAAAACGTACCCCATAAGGTTATGAAAGTGGTTTTTTCCATGTCTTCAGGATGCATCTTTATTTAATTGTATCCAGAGAAACATCCATAAAGGAGAACAAAGAGTAGCCTGACATATTATCTACTAAAGTGTCAATATGAAGCAAGGGGAAATTGTTTTTTAAGCTAGCCTTATTTAATTCTCTGTAATCAACACACATCTGTACCTTTCTATCTTTTTTAGGGACAGGGACAATATTGGCTACCATTCCGAGTATTTAACCACCTGTAGAAAACTAGCATCAAATTGCTTTTTAACTTCATCTTTTATTTTGAGCACAATATCAGGCCTCATTCTTCGTAGCTTCTACTGAACTGGCTTGCATTCTTCTTTTATAGAAAGGCGGTGTACTACAATATCAGTGCTTAATCTAGGCATATCTTGGTATGACCATGCAAAGACATCTTCTCGAAGTAACTCAACGAGATCTCACTTTGTTTTTTCAATTATTAACATTTCGATTTTCACTACCTTCCCTTTTTCCAAGGTCACGATCTCCACTGTCTCTTTATGAGGTAGAATTTGTTTCTCTTCTTGTTCTACCATCCTTAACAAGTCCGACGACAAGTCACAGTCGTCACCTTCAAAGTCCTTAGATCTCTTTAAACACATGTCTCGCTCAAAAGGAAATTCTGAGTTTGTAGCATCATCGCTCATGTCATTAATATCTAAGGACTTGTTGTAGGCATAAAAAATATACAAAGAACAAATGAATTCGTGGATGACTATTCACCTTATATGAATGAAATGAAAGAATGATTTGGAAGGAAATTCAAAGAATGAAAGAATAATTGTTTGTACGAAAAGAATGAAAGAATATTTGCTTGAAATGATAATAAGAATGTATTTTATTGAAATAAAAATATCTGAACATGAGCCCATTTCACAAATGAATTCTTCTTCCTTCTAGGCTTTAAAGCAACATGAACATTACTCTGTGTAAGATCAAAAAACTACAAGAATTTCCTCTGCAGTCCAGTTGTTCAGAACGCTTCCTAGCTCATAAGGACAAATGCCCAACAAGTTTCTTCTCTCAGTTCCTTCCTTGGATATGGTATTGATGTGGAGGTTTTCTAATATTTCTTCCATGGTTCCTTTTCTCAACAATCCCCTCTCAGGGTAAATTATCCCTCTTGATACAAAAGTTCCGAATATGTGGGCACTTGATCTCTTCCCCACTCAGCTGTGCTCTCCTTCTCTCCTATTTCTTTTCCATCTCCTTCTCTCATGTTTCTTTTCCATCTCCTTCTTCCTTTGTCTAGTGTCTATTCTAAATCTTAAACCGAAACAGTTTCTTTTATCTCTCAGCATCGGAACCTCAATCCTTCCTTGGAGATGTTTCCCAAGTCCTTTACCTAGTAAGGCTCATTTCCCAACCGTTATTTGTAAGCCTATTCTCGTGGTCTTGGATATCTTAGGCACCGAACTTCACTCCCTTCTATAATGAATGTTGCGTTCATGAATTCCAAAGATTGAAAAGAGCATTAAATTGCCTCCTCATTCGCCTCTACATATGGTGCGTCATTGGTTACAGTCGCAATAATATCCTCCTCTGCATTTATAGTCACTAGCCGACCTTCTGTTACTAATTTCAATTTTTGGTGCAGTGATAAGGGCACTGCCCTCGCCAAATGTATCCAAGGCCTCCCTAACAAAAAACTGTAAGAAGGCTTGATATCTATTACTAGAAAATCTACTTCATAGGTGTTTGGTCCAACAACAAAGGTATGTCGATTCTTCCCATTACTCTTCTCTCAGTGCCATCAAATGCCCTTACTATATTTTGGCATGTTTTCATGTGGGAGCTGTCTACAGGCAATCTATTTAGCATGGACAATGGTAGGACATTCAGAGCCGATCCATTATCAATTAACACATTCGGCAGAGTATATCCTTTGCAACGGGTGGTGATCTACAGAGCCTTGGTCGACCCTATACCCCCATGTGGAATTTCGTCATCATTAAAGTAGATAAAGTTGTCGACACTTATATTACTAGCTAGACGGTCAAGCTTGTTGACAAATATATCATTAGTAATGTAAGTTTCATTCAATACATTCATTAATGCATCACGAAGTACTTCCGAGCTTAAAAGTAATGCTAGCACTGATATGCGAGCTGGTTGTTTGTACAGCTGTTATATAACACTGTACTCACTATGCTTTAAGAATTTCAAAAATTCTTTAGCCTCTTTTTCCTTTACCAACTCCTTAATAGATGACTCAGGTCTAATTACTTTTCCTTCTCCTGCTCAACCGCCAAGGTCTTCGCTTTTACTGGCTCTACTCTGACGTTTACCGAATCATAGCGCCTTTCCCTACGTTTGTAAGATCCCACATCTTGGTCTTCCTTTGAACTACCGGCTAGATTTTCCTTCCCTGGGATTGTCACATTGCAGTCGTAATTCCAAGGAACCCTCTTGCTATCCTTATAAGAGAAGGAAATAGGTTTCTAAATTATGACTTTTAACGCCATTTGTGCTCCAACCTCATTGCTTCTTGGTCTAGAAATGATGATCACCGGGTGGTTAACTTTCTAATCATTTATTGTTAGTTCTCCTTCCAAAACACATATGTTTCCTCCTCCTAGGCCTTCTTCATAAATCTCCATTTCTTTATTGTCCACAAGGTCTTGCACTAAGACCCTGAGCTCAGTGCATTCCTAGATCTCATACCCTTCTATATTGTGGAACTCACAGTAGTTCATTATTTTTTCGCATCCTTCCTCAGAATCTGATACCATCAACCCTTTTTTTACCATTTCTTTCCAAACTACTCTCAACGGAGTCTTTACTTCCACAACACTCACCTTGATTCTTTTCATGATACTTTCATCTGTCGCATTTACCCCATTATCCCCATGGTTGGGTAATGGATTTTCTGCACTAGTTGTATCGTCAAATTTTACAATCCCCATCTTGATGAGCCTTTCAACTTGCTTCTTGTAGGCAGTACAGTTTTCTATTGAATGCCTTATGATTCCTGCATGGTATTCGTACTAGGCATTTGCATCGTACCAGTTGAGGTATCGGGGTTGTAACAGCTTTTGGCAAAAAAGGGACACAATGTGTGCGTCAAATAAACTTTGGTATAACTCCCTATACGTCATTGGTATTGGAGTAAACTGGAGTTTTTCCTTGTTTGGTCTTGCACCAGATTCTTGTTTTGATGAACCTTGATGACCAGCGGTCATCGTTCTTGGCTGATTTATAATAACTTGTTTTGAATAGCCCTTACTGTATGTGTTTGCGTTGTTTACTTCGTTCTCTCTCTTCCTTGGGGCTGACCTTTTGGTGTTTTCCCCTGACTCTATCTTGCCACCGCTTATGGCATTTTCAATCATTTCACCGATCATCACTATATTTGAAAAACTTTTCGTGGCACTTACTAACATGTGAGTGATGAATGGGGTTTTTAAAGTGTTGGTAAAGAGCATTGTGGTTTCTTTTTCTAGAAGCGACGGCTGAACTTGTATGGCAACTTCCCTCCATCTTTGTGCATATTGTCTAAAACTTTTATTCGATTTCTTTTCCATGTTTTGCAAGGTAATTCTGTCAAGAGCCATGTCTGTCACATGATTGTACTGCTTCATAAATGCTTGCGCTAGATCCTTTCATGAATTAATCCTAGCACGGCTCAACTGATTGTACCATTTGAATGCTGCCCCCACCAAACTGTCCTGGAAGCAATGGATCAATAATTGATCATTATTAACATACCCCATCATCTGTCTGCAGAACATAGTGATATGAGCTTCAGGGCAACTAGTCCCGTTATACTTCTCAAACTCTAGCATTTTAAACTTGTGGGGAAGCACCAAACCTAGAACCAAACTCAAGTCTTTAGCATCAATTCCACCATGATTATCAGCATTTTCCATGGCCTTGAATTGTTCCTCCAACCATTTACAATGATCTTCTAACTACCTTGGCAATTTGATTCTTGCCCTTTCTCTCTCTACTATATCTAAAGCAGGGATAACAGGATTAGCTGGGTTATCCTCTAGGTTAGAACCTGAGCCAGCTTGGAAGTTCATGGGCATTGTAGTACCAACTTGATCTTGTTGAGGCCTAATCGTGACAGATGGTCTTCGAGGGTATACCTTTGGTTGTGTTTGTACATGCGTTGGGGTAAATCCCAGAGGATAGTCCTCATTATCCTCTCTAGTATTGGTCATGGGGCCATTTCCTTTATCCATCATTCCAGTCAGTAGTTGGGACATTTGAGTCATCATATTTCTTTGAGATTCTAGCATTTGGTCCCTCATGTCTTGCTGGATCTTGGTCAATTGTTCTTACTTCTGTATTTGCAGTTGGTCTTGCATCTCTCTTTGGAGTTGTTCAAGTCTTTCTAACCTTTGGTCCATATCTTTTGTTTTTCTTTGTGTACCGTAACAATGCTTAGTTTCCAGATTAACTTTCTTTCTCTCTCTCTCTGTGTAATAACTTCAACTAATTAGGGTCCTTCTATGAATTTTAATGCATATGATGCAATGTAATGCAAATGCATGAATGCAAAAAAAGTTATCGATTCTAATTCAATTTCATTTAGAAAACTTTATTAGAAAAAAAAATTCTTTACATAAAACGGATTACAAGTATGCTTTCGCCCTAATGCCAAAAGTTTTAACTTTCCCAAACAATGAAGCTAACTCTTGACCTCGGTCTGACTGTAGCTCATATTTCATGCTTAGCATATCAGCTTGGATTGCCAAAGTCTATAAATGATTAGCTACTTCCTGAATCTGAGGTACGACTTCACCCATGAGGTAATCTCTATTTCTAACTTGATCTTGAGGATAATGAAGTTGTTCCTTCCAACGCTCTTCACTTGCTTCAAGGAACTCAATCCGGAGCTTGTAATTTTGTAACACAGACTCTAGTTCTTCTATCCTTTTCTTCATTTCTTTGATCTTACTTAAACTTGACTTTAGTTCAATCGCAGAATTACGACTTCGATATTGATGAATAAATCTTCCAAGTTAAGCCACTCTAGCCTTTAATTCACTTCTTTGATTTCAGTTTTCTACCAAACTCTTCTCTAGCGCCTCGTTCCGTGCTTGAACTTCTTAAAATTTCCTCTCCTATCGATCAACTTTGGTCTTCTCCTTTCGAATCTCTTGTTGCCACTGTTCTGATATCTTTCCCAATCCAACAGTTTTTATCGATAGACGTAGATTCTTATAATCTGTCTTCAAACTATCCAGATCTTCCTCAACCTTATCTTTCCTTTTCATTAACTTCTCAGCCTCTAGCTTTTGAACATCAACATCTAACATCAAATACATCTTCTCTTCCTCCAATTGCTCTATCTTCTTTTCAAGCTCCGAGTTCCTTTTTTCAAAATCTTACTTTAGGATCTCCAACTCCGATGGGACCACTTGCAAGTATTCTTCTATGGGTCGAGCGCCCTCCAAATTTGGCTCAGGGATGTTATCGTTAATCCTTCTATTGAACCACCCATTGTTTTCAAGAGTTTCCATCGAACCTACAGCCAATCTCTTCATCCAACGAGTCTGCTTCCAAGCATCATAAATCTTTTGAACCTTTTTCTTATAATTATCCCCCTTATATGCTAACTCATATTGAGCTAGCCCGTGTGTCACCCGTATAAACTGCCTTGACTTGTACTACCTTAATACGAGCAAAAGAGCATATCCAACGGCTCTCTAAATTCCAGGCAGAGGTACCCAGTGAAAACTCCCACACTGATAGAGGATCTCGTCGGGCACCATTCAAGGAGCTCTTCACACGACGTCTTCCTCCTAGAGGTTTTCACGAATTGCCATCCACCTTTCCTCTGGTATATCGTCCCTCCTTAGCGTAGTTGCTACTTTTTTTAATGGGGAATAGTTTTCAGAAAACACTCGGTAAGAAACCTTGTCAACCTTCTAGAAATGACTATGGAACCAAACTAGGAACAACTGCGCACATCCTATAAATCTGCCTTCATCAGCTCTCCTACATGCATTCAAAGATAGAAATGTTTTAGCCAAGATTGTAGGAACTGGTGTGGCCATTTGTGCAGTCAATCAAAGAGATCCGAGACTGCCTCATCCACATACCCTAATGCCCTAGGGAAGATCATCAATCCATATATACTCAAAGCAAAAACATTGACTCTCCTCTTCATAACAGGATGCATTAGAATCAAATCCTTCAAAATTTTCCATGGGATGCACTTACACTCACCTTTTTGCTTGATCCTGGCTGTGACCCACTGTTTACTCATCCCTGTAATGTTCATCAACTTCCTCCAAAAGGTCGGAACAAAGCGGCTCTTAAATAGTCTTTATCAACTTGAAATTTGGGACAACGTAATAGAGCTGTATACTCCACCATAGTAGGCACCAAATCTACCTCCCTAAAGGTAAAGCAACTATATGCAGGGTTCCAATATTGAGCGAAAGCCTGGAATAATTGCTCATCTACCTTGACATTGAATAAGTAAGGCAAATCCCCACAACTACTGTAAAACAACTGCTTGGTCTCATCATTCCACTAGTCCTATATCTCTTTTAATTCCTGAAGATTGTTCTGTGTCACGTTGACACGAGTGTAGTCCCACAATTCTAACGTGTACCCCATGGCTAGACTATCTCCTTTCTCTAATTGCATTTTCTCTGATAATATACGGAGAGCCGCATTGTCTTCCACTTTATCAAGAAATTCATTCCCCATAACCAGCTCTCTGATCTAGTAATCGAATCGTGAGTCGAAACCTTTTAAATATGAAATGACATGCAACCATAATCAAAAGAAAACACAACAAGTCAGTATCAAGAACTAAGAACTTAAAACAAATAAAAATAATCAAACACCTATCTAGGTGACCGCTAAAGTTTGGCATAGTTCTACCTAGGGTAAGCTCTTAAGTTCTCTATATGTGGTTTACTTCTAGAGTTGAAGTACCCGAACCAGCAGATTCCTCGATCCTCACCCATTATAGGCTCATATGGATCGACTTTAGTTCAAGGGAATACATTTCCCTATGGCTGCATGGAGATGAAAATCTCACGAAGAAATAGGTACGGATGTATCTCGAAAGTAATCCACTATCCTGCAGGGAGGTGAAAACCTCACGAAGGAGTAGCTTCTCACATCCACTTAAAAGGGTGTGACCATGACGGTCATGCAATGTAACGCAAAAGCATCCTACAAGACCAACTACAACAACCATGCAACAAAAGAATCCTGATTTTTCAAATCGTATTTTTCAATTTTCAACAAAAGGATAGAGAATAATCCATTTTGCGGCTTGACTCTCTCAGGTTGTCCCTAGTGGAGTCACCAAGCTGTCGAAACCATTTTTAATTTGAAAAATGGGTTTGACTTTTAAAAATAAAAATGGAGTCGCCACCAATCCTTTTTTGGTTTAGGTGTCGTTGGATCACCTTATAAAACACTTTTGTAATGGACCACTTTTTCCCGGGCTATTAAAGGCCCAAAAAATATACACAAAATAATAATAACAAACAGTCCTTTATTATAGTCCGTTTACAAACCTAAAAACCCAATTACAATTTACTCAGCCCAATAGACCCTAAACTAACCTAATACCCCTTAGCCTAAATACAAACCAGATTCTAAAACCCGACTGGCCCAGTCTTAACCCACTAAAACCTATAACCCAAATACAGCCCAACACTCATCAGACCCAAATACACGAGGCCCAAAAGGCCCAAACAGTTAACGGAAGACAGAAAGCCTAGGGTTTCTGAAACCCTAGGCACCGCAAGCATTAGACCAATCCATTCGTCACGCCGCAATTGACGCGGCCCCTCGTCGAACCTCCCATCGCCGCCCTGATTTTCGCGTTCACCTGAAAACAAAGGAAAGAAAGCAGCCAGAGAAACATTGCAAGAAATCGAAGATTTCTTTTCCAAATTTGTAACGATTTACAAAGGCTATAAAAGCCCTTTTTGTAATCTGCAAATCCCTATGCATACTACACAAATACAATAATATACAAACAGTTTTTTTAAATCAAAGAAAGGTGATTTCTTTTTTACTGTTATTTCGTTTATATTTTTATTTTTATTTTGTGATAATACATACAAGTTTCTTATTATTTTGCAAATACTACTAAAAATAAACAAAAAAAGTTTTACCTTTCAATCAGCACCGGAAAAACGAGGTTTTTAATCTCTGACAGTCGCACATTGCGGCGTAGATGGTGGCGTCTGGGTGCGTGGGCACCAGGGATGGCCGATGACCGAGGCTCGGCCAAACGGAGCTCAAAAGCCCTTTTCTTTTCCTCTTTCAGAGGATTTTTTAGGTTTTTTTTTTAAATCGGGGGTTAAAATGATCTGATAAGCCAAATTTTGGCTTATATAGCAATAATGAAACGGCGCCGTTTTAGCTTAATTCAATAAGCACAAAATGACGTTGTTTAGCAGACCTGACCCGCACACGTGTGACTCGACTCGGGGAGGATCCGCGTGTTTCTGTAAATGGGATATTTACCGCCTAGGCCCTTTCGCAATTCTATCTTTTATGATTTCGTCCAATTTCTATTTCTCTTTTATTATTGAATTGGCCCAGATTTTTGTTTTTGTTTTAATTAATCCTGTAAGTCCATTTTAAGGCATATTTGGAACGACGTCATTTTTGAGAATAGGGCAATTTGCCTAGTGAGTCCCTCACTTTTAACGCGCGTTTTAATTAGGGCTCTAATCTAATTTTATTCTTTTTAAAACTACCCCAAAAATATTATTTAAATTCAATTTTAAATCCTTTTTTTATTGTACTTCAATTTTGGCTTAGTTTTTTTTAATTTTTTTTAAAAATACTTTGTATATGTATTATTTATCTTACATTTTCTAAAAATTATTGTATTACACATTTTTAAAATATATTCTTATATTTTCTATTATATATTATGTATCATTTTAAAATTTGTATATTGTATAATATTTCAAATTGATTTATTATTAATGTAAAATTTTATATTGTTTATTTTTTTAAAATAGGTATATTATATTTTTATATAAAATTGCGTTTAAATTATTATACATATTATGTTTAAATCCTAAGTTCTTTTATTTTTGTTTTTTATTTAAAATACCTTAATTATTTTATATATATTATCCTTTAAAAAACATTATTTATTAATATTTTACCTTTTTATTGTAATTTCAATTTATTGATTAAAATACTTCATTTTTTTGGTCTTTTTTTATTTTTTATCATTTCGTATTTTATTTCTAAGTTTTTATCATTTTCAATTTATTGATTTACTTTAAATCTCATATTGGCTTATATTATATATTTGTTTATCCCTGGCATAGTTATTTTACTATAATTCATTATTTTAAGTTATTGTCTTTTATTGTTTAAATTTTGATATAGCATGAAATTTGTGTATTACTTTAATATTTATGCTTTGCAATATATTTATGCTACATTTTTTTATCAAAGCATTGTTTTAAAACATAACCTATTTAATGATCATTTTTCATCCAAAAATTGTTTTTTTAAATTAAGGCAGTATTTGACATTTGGGGTTTTTTTTAAAAGAATCGTGCCCTAACTTACTAGGCTTCGATTTCTTTCGTTAATTCTAAACGGTTAGGTATCCTTTTCAAATTAAAACGAACGATTTTAAAATAAAAACTATCTTTGAAAGCTTAAGATATTGCGTCCTAACTTACTGGATGTGATGGTTTGATATTTCGAGATAGGGGCTTCTAAAAAATGAAAGATATTTAATGTTTAGAAATTTGAAGGGTTGTGCTCTAACTTACTGAGATTCGGCCATTTTTTATACAAATAATTAAATGTCCCTTAAAAGGAATAATAAGCTTTTTGAAAATCAAAAGGATCATATTTTTAAAAAAAAATCTTTTCAAATCTTCGACACTAGGACATTTAATAATCATTTTGGTACCAATTTTTGGGTGTTACAAGGGTGCTAATCCTTCCTTGTACGTAACTGACTCCCGAACCCGTTTTCTTCAAATTTCGTAGGCCAAAATCAATGTTTTAAAAAGGTGATCCAATCACACCTAAAAAGATTGGTGGCGAATCCATTTTCGTTTTTAAAGTCGACCCCGTTTTTCGAACCCTTAAAAAATGGTTTCGACAGCTTGGCAACTCCACTGGGGACTAATAAGAGAGTCAAGCCGTAAAATTGATTATTTTCTGTCCTTTTGTCGAAGTTTGGAAATTTGGTTTGAAAAATCACAAATCCTTTTACATGTGTTTGTATGGTTACATATGCTTGTTATTTTCTCGCACACATTGCATTTGCATGATCGTTGTGGTCGCACCCTTAAGTAGGAGTGAGAAACTACACCTTCGTGAGGTTTTCACCTCCGTGCAGGATAACAGATTGCTTCTGGAATACATCCATACCTATGTCTTCGTGAGATTTTCATCTCCGTGCAGCCATAGTGGAATGTATTCCCCTAAACTGAACTAGGTCCGTATGAGCCTATAATGGGTGGGGATCGAGGAATCTGCTAGTTCAGGTAGCTTAACTTTAAAGCTAAATCGCACGTAGAAGACATAGGTGCCCACCCTAGGTAGAACTATGCCAAACCTTAATGGACACCCTGATAGGTGTTTGGTTATCCTATTTGCTTTATGTTTTAATTCGTGATACTAACTTGTTGTGTTTTATTTTGGCGCATGTCATCTCATATTTTAAAAGGTATCGATTCACGGTCAGTTGCTAAGTTAGAAAGCTGGTTATGGAGAACGAATTCCTTGATAAAGTGGGAAACAATGCGGCTGTCCGTAAATGGTCAAAGGAAACACAACTAGCAAAAGGAGATAGCCTAGCTGAAGGCTACACATCAGAATTATGGGACTACACTCGCATAAGTGTGACGCAAAATAATCTCCAAGAGTTAAAGGAGATATGGGATCAATGGAGTAACGAGGCCAAGCAGTTGTTCTATTACAATTATGGGGATCTACCGTACCTGCTGGATATGAAGGTAGATGAACGTTTGTTTCGAGCCATCACTCAATATTGGAACCCTGCGTATAGTTGCTTTACTTTTAGAAAGGTTTATATGGTACCCACGGTGGAAGAATATTCAGCTTTGTTGCGTTGTCCCGGGATTTAGGTTGATAAAGTTTACTCAAGGGCTAATTGTATTACAACTTTTATGAGAAAGTTGATGAATATCACGGGGATGAGCGAACAGTGGGTCACAGTTAGAATCAAGCAAAAAGGTGAGTGTAAGTGCATCCTATGGAAGGCTTTGAAGGAGTTGGTTCTAACTCATCTTGATGAGAAAAAGAAAGTTGACGTTTTTGCTTTAAGTATATATGGATTGATGATTTTCCCTAGGGCATTGGGATATGTGGATGAAGCCGTGTCAGGTCTTTTTAATCGACTCAATAAACAGGTTATACTTGTTCCTGCCATCTTGGCTGAGACATTTCGATCATTGAATGCATGAAGGAGAGCTGGCGAGGGCAGATTCATAGGATGTGCACAGTTGCTGTTGGTTTGGTTCCACAGTTATTTCCGGAAGGTGAGTAAAGTTTCCTATCAAGCTTTTCTCAAAGGTTACTCTCCTTTAAAAGAAATTGTGGCCACACCATGGAGAAATTGTATCAGAAGAAAATTGGATAGCACTTCTCTGGAATCTCCAAGAAGATGATGTTGAGTGGCGAGCTCCTTGGTTTGTTCCCGATAGAATTTTGTACCGATGTGGGAGTTTTGATTGGGTCCCACTGCTTGGAATTTGGGGAGCCATAGGATATTCCCCTTTGCTCGTGTTGAGGCAGTATAGGTCAAGGCAGTTCATACTGGTAACACAAGGGTTGGCTCAATGTGAGTTTTCGTACAAGTAAGATCGTTATAAGAAGCTAGTTAAGGAAATTTCCAGTGCTTGGAATCAGACATGCCGTATGAAGATAATTGATGTGTTCTCAGCGACGACGCCAGAATACACGGAATGGTGGAGAAGACGAGTTAATGACAATATTCCAGTGCCAAGTTTAGAAGATGCTCGACCGATTGAAGAGTACTTACGAGTGGTCCCATCGGAGTTAGAGATTATGAAGCAAGATTTTGAAAAGAAGAGGTCAGAGTTTGGAAAACAAATAGAAAAGTTGGAAGAGGAAAAGATGCATCTCAGATTAGACGCGGATGTCTAGAAACTGGAGGTCGAAAAGTTAAGAAAAGAGAAGAGGAAGGTTGAAGAAGATCGAGATGATTTAAAGGAGGAATATAAGAGGATACAGCTGTCAAGGAAAAGAGCCAGATTGGGGAAGACTTCAGAGCAGTGGCAGCAAGAGATTCGGGTAGAAAGGGCCAAAGTTGACCAATGGAAGAGGAAGTTCCAAGAGATGCAAGCATGAAACGAGGCCTTAGAAAGAAATTTAGTAGAAAATGAAAAAGAGAAAAGTGGATTAAAAGCTAGAGTGGCCGAATTGGGACAGTCCCTTCATCAATATCGAAGCCGTAATTCCACAGTCGAGTTAAAGGCAAGTCTGACCTAGATTGAGGAATTGAAAGACAAGATCGAAGGTTAGAATCGGCATTACAAAACTGGGAGCTCCGCATCGAGCAACTTGAGGTAAGAGAAGGGCATTGGAAGGAAGAGCTTCATCATTTCCAAGATCAAGTCAAAAATAGGGATTATCTCATGGGAGAAGCCATAGTTCCAATTCGAGAAGTGGCTGACCATCTGCAGACCTTAGCGATACAGGCTGATACATTAAGCACGAAGTATGAGCTGCGGTTCGATCGTGGTCAAGAGCTAGCCTTGTTGCTTAGTAAATTTAAAACTTTGGGCATTAGGGCGAAAGCATATTTGTAGCCCGTTTTGTGTAAAGGATTTTGTTTTCTAATAAATTTTTCTAAATGAAATTGAATCAGAATCGATGTCTTTTTGCATTCATGCATTTGTATTACATTACATCATATGCATTTAAATCCATAGAAAGACCCTAAATAGTAGAAGTTATTACAGAAGAGAGAAAAATCTGGAAACTACACACTGTTACGGTACACGCGCCAAAACTAAGAACATGGATCAGAGACTTGAACAGCTCCAGAGGGATATGCAAGATCAGATGCAAGAGCAGTTGGCAAAGCTCCAACAAGAGATGAAAGAACAGATGTTGGAAGCTCAACAAAATATGATGGCTCAAATGGCCCAATTGCTGAGTGGGGTAATGGACAAAGGAAAAGGCCCATGACTATCACTGGTGAGGATAATGAGGATTATCCTCTAGGGTTTACCCCTCCTCATACACAAACACAACCTGAGGTGCATCCCCGAAGGCTGTCTGTCACAATAAGACCTCAACCAGTGCAGGTTGATAATAAAGTACCCATGAATTTCCAAGCAGGATTGGGATCTAACCCAGGAGAAAACCCAGCTAATCCCATTCTCCCTAACTTAGACATGGCCGAGAGGGAAGGGATGTGAATGGAATCCTCAAGGTAGCTAGAGGATCGCTGCAGATGGTTAGAAGAGAAGTTTAAAGCCTTGGAAAATGCTGATAGTCACCATGGCATTGATGCTAAGGACTTAAGTCTGGTCTCAGATCTGGTACTTCCTCATAAGTTCAAGATGCCTGAATTTGAGAAATATAATGGAACTAGTTGCCCTGAAACCCATATCATCATGTTCTATAGACGGATGACCAGTTATGTTAACAATGATCAACTATTGATCCACTATTTTCAGGATAATTTAGTTGGGGCAGCGTCTAGGTGGTACAACCAGCTAAGCCGTGCTAGGGTTAGCTCTTGGAGAGATCACGCGCAAGCTTTCATGAAGCAATACAACCATGTGATAGATATGATGCTTGACAAAATCACTTTACAAAACATGGAAAAGAAGCCTAATTAAAGCTTTAGGCAGTATGCGCAAAGCTGGAGGGAAGTTGCTATGCAAGTTCAGCCACCGCTCTTGGAAAAGGAAACTACAATGCTCTTCGTCAATACTTTGAAGGCCCCATTCATAACTCACATGATAGGGAGTGCCACCAAAAGCTTTTCAGATATAGTAAGGACGGGAGAAATGATTGAAAATGCCATAATAGGTGGCAAGATTGAAGGGGAAACTACTAATAGGTTAGCCCCAAGAAGGAAGGATAACGAGGTGAATAACGCGAGTACATACAACTCGAAGGCCATTACTGTCAACCAACCAAGAGCAAACACTACTGGGTAACAAGGTTCGTAAAGACAGGAATCGAGCACCAGACAAAGCTCTGAGAGGATCCAGTTCACTCCAATTCCAATGACATATAGGGAATTGTATAAGAGTTTGTTTGATGCACACGTGGTAGCTCCCTTTTACTTGAAACCAATGCAACCCCCATATCCCAAATGGTATGATGCGAACGCTAAATGTGAATACCATGTAGGGATACAGGGGCGTTCAATTGAAAATTACACTGGCTTCAAGAAAATAGTGGAAAGACTTATTAAGATGGGGATCGTAAAATTTGATGATACCCCTAGTATGGAAAACCCGTTACCTAATCACGAAGATAAAGGGGTAAATGCCATTGGGGAAAATGTCATGAGAAAGATCAAGGAGGATATCGCTGAAGTGAGAACCCCGTTAAAAATAGTTTGGAAGGAAATGATGAAAAAAAGAATGATAATTTCTGAGAAAGGACGTGAAGGAGCGAGGGACTACTGTGAGTTCCACAAGGAAGAGGGGCACGAGATCTAGGAATGCGTTAAGTTTAGGGTCCTGGTGCAAAGCCTTATAGATAATAAAGAACTGGAATTTTACGAAGAAGGCTTAGGTGAAAGAAATGTATGTACAACAGAAGGAGAGTTGACAAATCAAAAGGTCAATTACCCAAGAATCATCATTTCCCATCCAAGAATCATTGAGGGTGGAGTACAAACAGTGCCAAAAGTCGTCATTTAGAAACTTGTCTCCTTCTCTTATAAGCATAACAAAATGGTGTCTTGGAATTATGATTGATGTGACAACACCGGGAGAGGAAAACATAGCGAGCACTTCCAAGGAGGCCCAAAGTGAGGGATCTTACATGCGTAGTGGGAAGCGATATGACTCGGTGAACTTTAGAGCTAAACCCGTAAAAGTAAAGTCTTTCATAGTTGAGCAAGAGAAAAGGGCCGAAGCACTTATTAATGAGCCTGTAAAAGAAGAAGAGGCTAAGGAGTTCCTGAAATTCTTAAAGCACAATGAATATAGTGTGGTCAAGCAGCTGCGCAAACAACCGGCTTGCATATCAGTGTTAGCTTTGCTTCTAAGCTCGAAAGTACATCGGGAAGCATTGATGAAAGTGCTTAATGAAACCTACGTTACTAACGACATATCCGTTAATAAGTTGGACTGTCTGGTTAGTAACATAAGCGCTGACAACTTCATCTATTTCAATGATGATAAAATTCCACCGGGGGGTATGGGATTAACCAAGGCTTTGCACATTACCACTCGTTGCAAAGGATATACGCTGCCTAGTGTGTTAATTGATAATGGATCGGCTCTGAATGTCCTGCCATTGACCACATTAAATAGGTTGCCAATAGATAGTTCTCACATGAAAACATGTCATAACATAGTGAGAGCATTTGATGGCACGGAGAGGAAAGTGATGGGAAGGATTGACATACCATTGCTGATTGGACCGAAAACATATGAAGTTGATTTTCTAGTGATGGACATCAAGCCCTCCTATAATTGCTTGTTGGGGAGGCCCTGGATACATTCGACGGGAGCGGTGCCCTCGTCTTTGCACCAAAAATTGAAACTAGTAACAGAAGGACGGTTGGTTACTATAAATATGGAGGAGGACTTCATAGCAACTGTTACTAGAAACGCGCCCTATGTGGAGGCAAACGAGGAGGCCATTGAATGCTCTTTTCGCTCCTTAGAATTCGTCAACGCAACATTCATGTCGGAGGGGAATGAGATACCAGTGCCTAAGATATCCAGAACCACAGGAATGGGTTTATAGATGATGGTGGGGAGAGGAGCCTTTCCAGAAAAAGGATTGGGAAGATATCTCCAGGGAGGGATTCAAATTCTAGAATTAAAAGAGAAAAGAGACCGCTTTGGCCTAGGTTTTAGGCCAGATCACAGACAGAGAAGGAAGGAAATAGAGAAGCGACAAGAGAGAAGAAGGGCGCGATTGAGTGGAAACGAGGTCGAATGGGAATTGATGGCATTCCCTTACATATCCCAGACTTTTGTATCAAGAGGGATAATTCACCTGGAGAGGGGGTTGCTTGAAAATGAAAGTCATCATGTCAACACTATACACGAGGAAGAGACTGAACAAACAAATCTGGGGGGCATTCGTCCTTACAAACAGGGAAGCTCCTTAAACAATTGGACTATAGAAGAACTTCCTGTAGTCTTTAGAAATCATACAGAGTAATTTTCAGAACACTCTTGTTACTCTAAAGCCTAGGAGTAATAAGATTTCATTTGTGAAATTGGTTTATGTTCAGATATTTTTGTTTCAATAAAATATACCTTGTTATAAATTCGAGCAAATATTCTTTCATTCTTTTATACCGATAAATATTCTTTTGACCTTTTAATTTCTTTCTAAATTTTTCATTCCATTCATAACATATAGTCATTCTTAAATTCATTCGTTCTTTGTATATTCTTTTATGCCCACCACAGGTCTTTAGATATCAATGACATGAGCGATGATACTACGAACCCTGAATTCTCTTTTGAACCAGACATGTGTTTAGAGGAACCTCAGGATTTTAAGGGTGACAGGGATTGTGACGTGTCTCCAGATCTGTTAAGAATGGTAAAGCAAGAAGAGAAGCAAATTTTGCCCCATGAGAAAGAGGCAGTAGAGAATGTAACCTTGGAGGAAGAGAAAGAAGTGAAAATTGAGACGCACATTGCCGAGGAAACAAGACGAGATCTTATTGAGTTACTGCAAGAATTCAGAGATGTCTTTACATGGTCATACGAAGATATACCTGGGCTGAATACTGACATTGCAATACACCGCCTTCCCATAAGATAGGATTGCAAGCCAGTCCAACAAAAGCTACGAAGGATGAGGCCTAATATTGTGCTGAAAATAAAAGATGAAGTCAAAAAGCAATTTGATGCTAGATTCCTGCAAGAGGTTAAGTATTCAGATTGGGTAGCTAATATTGTGCCTGTCCCTAAGAAGGATGGGAAAGTACGAATGTGTGTTGATTATAGAGATTTGAACAAAGCTAGCCCAAAGGACAATTTTCCCTTACTGCACATTGATACTTTGGTGGACAATACAACAGGCTACTCGCTGTTTTCCTTTATGGATAACTTTTCAGGGTACAATCAAATAAAAATGCATCCGAAAGACATGGATAAAACCACTTTCATAACTTTGTAGTGTACCTTTTATTATAAGGTAATGTCATTTGAGTCAAAGAATGTAGGGGCAACATACCAAAGGGCTATGGTAACCTTATTCCACGATATGATGCACAAAGAAATTGAAGTGTATGTTGATGACATGATTGCCAAATCTCGAACAGAGAAGGAACACATTGAAGTCTTGAAGAAATTGTTCCTGAGATTGAGGAAATTTCAATTAAAGCTTAATCCGGCAAAATGTACCTTTGGAGCTAGGTCGAGAAAGCTTTTAGGTTTTGTAGTCAGCGAAAAGGGAATAGAGGTTGACTCAGACAAGGTCAGAGCCATACAGGAACTGCCTCGACCGCGTACTCAGAAAGAAGTTCGAGGTTTTCTTGGAAGGTTAAATTACATTGCTCGGTTTATTTCACAATTAACTGAGAAATGTGATCACATATTTCGCCTTCTTAAGAAACACAACCAAGGTACTTGGGATGAGGAATGCTAGAATGCCTTTGATAAAGTCAACCAATATTTGTCAAATGCTCCAGTACTATCTCCGCCCAGCCCAGATAGGCCGTTAATACTATACTTGTCGGTGTTCAGTAACTCTATGGGATGTGTGCTTAGTCAACATGATGAGTCAGGAAGAAAAGAGAAGGCGATATATTACCTCAGTAAGAAATTCACTGAGTGTGAGATGAGATATTCACCAATTGAGAAGTTGTGTTGCGCTTTGATCTGGACAACTCGAAGATTGAGACAATATATGCTATATCATACAATGTGGCTAATTTCGAAACTTGACCCATTAAAGTACATGATGGAATCAACTGCTTTAAATAGAAGAATAGCAAGATGCAGATATTGCTCTCTGAGTTTGATATAGTCTATGTAAGTCAAAAGGCGATAAAAGGAAGCGCGATAGCAAAATTTCTGGCTAGCAGAGCTCTAGAAGATTATGAATCGTTGAGCTTTGATTTCCCTAATGAATAGTTGATATATGTGGCAACTACCGAGGAATATCCGTGGAAGTTGAATTTTGATGGAGCATCAAATGCTGTAGGAAATGGAATTGGGGCAGTCTTGGTATCCTCAAATAGAGATCATTATCCATTCACGTGCAAACTGGATTTTGATTGCACAAACAATATGGCCGAATATGAAGCATGCATCATGGGAATTCGGGCAGCCATAGAGCGCAAAATTAGAATGTGGGAAGTATATGGAGACTCCACATTAGTAATCTACCAGCTCAAGGGAGAATGAGAGACAAGAGACCCCAAGTTGATTAATTATCGAAAGATAGTTTTGGGGCTAATTAAGGAGTTTGACGACATCACTTTTAATTATCTTCCGCAAGATGAAAACCAGATGGCAGATGCTTTCGCAACTCTGGCTTCCATGATAAAAGTAAATAGAGAGGAGGATATGAAGCCTATTCAGATAAGTATTTTTGAGGTTCCGACTCATTCTTGTAACATCGAAGAAAAGGAAAAAGATGACCACTCTTAGTATCAGGATATATTGCAATACCTGAGAAATTGTGAATACCCTGAGCATACAACTGAGAATGACAAAAGAACATTGAGGAGGTTAGCCTACGGTTATGTTTAGCATGGGGATATCCTATATAAAAGAAGGAAGGATCAGGTGCTCTTGAGATGTGTTGACGCTGTGGAAGCTAGGAAAATCTTAGAAGAAGTGCATGAAGGTGTTTGTGGGACACATGCTAATGGTTTCACGATGGCTAGAAAAATCATGAGATTTAGATACTATTAGTCTACTATGGAAGGAGATTGCATCAACTATGCCAAAAGATGGCATAAATGCCAGATCTATGGTGATAAGATTCATGTACCACCTTCACCTTTGCATGTTATGACTTCTCCATGGCATTTTTCTATGTGGGGCATAAATGTCATTAGGCCGATCTCACCGAAAGCTTTGAATGAGCATTGTTTTATCTTTTTGGTTATTGACTACTTCACGAAATAGGTGGAAGCTGCTTCGTACGCAAGTGTTACTAAGTCAGCAATCAGTCGGTTATTAGAAAAGGAGATCATTTGTCGATATGGAATGCCTGAAAGGATCATATTAGACAATGCATTGAACTTGAATAACATCACAACTCATCTCCGTATCGCCCAAAAATGAATGGGGCAGTGGAAGCGGCCAATAAAAACATAAAAAAGATAGTGGGGAAAATGACTGAGACTTATAGAGATTGGCATGAGAAGTTGCCATTTGCACTCTTTGCCTACCAAACATCTGTCAGAACCTCTATTGGGGCAACTCCTTTCTCTTTGGTTTATGGGATAGAAGCAGTTTTACCCATTGAAGGGGAAATACCTTCTCTTCGAATTTCATTAGATATAAAACTGGATGAAGCAGAATGGATTCAATCGTGGTATGATCAATTGAACTTGATTAAGAAAAGAGGCTAAGGGCTATTCGTCATGGTTAGATGTATCAGAAGCGAATGATGCGAGCTCATGATAAAAAAGTTCGTTCAAGAGAATTTCACGAAGGGGACCTTGTACTAAAAAAGATCCTTCCCATACATAAAGATTTTAGAGGAAAATGGATGCCAAATTGGGAAAGGCCATATGTAGTGAAGAAGGCTTTCTCTGGTGGTGCACTGATTTTGACCAAAATGGATGGGAAGAGTTTACCCAATCCTGTAAATTCAGATTCTGTTAAGAGGTATTTTGCCTAAAAGGGAGGAGAAGCCGAGGTGAAAACCCGCAAATGGCGCCTTGAGACTTCTAAAAAAAATTGGAGAGGCTAAGGTGAAAACCCGCAAAGGGCACCTTGAGATCAAAGGGGTTTTGAGTTGAAAACCCGAAAGGACGGCTCAAATTTTGAAAGGCATGCAGTGATCTTGCTATATCTGAATCTACAAGAAGCAAAGTATGTTACATACCGGGGCATCAACAAAGTACTTTGAATCTTCTAAACACATGTTAAGCTCAAAGCAGTCTTCATGGAGCTTGTATATAGAAGCCCAAGCTGCGATATCTAGGGCACTTGTTTTTTGTCCTAGTTACTATCTTTGGATTCTTTTTCTTCTCAAAGATAGATTCCCAGATTAATCTCCATTATATTTTTGATAATTTGTTCAAACTCTAATTATCCTCAAAAAGATCAATTTATTTGTTGTCATTATTCATAAAGTGTGTTGCATTGAAATAATGATTGATAAACTAATAATATTTTCACAAAAGAAGTTTCGCATATTACTCTGAAAATTTCTAGATAAAACAAGAAACTGAAACATGACAATTGTTTAAAGAATTCCCATGTGAAAGGGTCGGAGGTACTCGAGAAAATTGAGATTATCTTTTCTGTCCAAATGATGATAAGCAACATTGATCCTAAGAGAGGATTATTTCACAAACATCTCCAATGGGTCGTGACATTCAAGGAATGGTATAACAGACCGAGTTAAGGGGAAGGATTTAAAACATACGAGTAGAGTATGATTGATACGTCGAGAAGAACTAAAATGAAACCCTGATGAATGAATGAGTGATAGGAATCACTCTCATAACATTTTTTGCATCATAGTATGTTTAATTAGGAGCATTTGACTCATTTCGATCATGGCATCCTAATCACCAGGCATAAGCATATACTTATTGTCGAAACCATTTTTTTGTTTTGGAAAAACGGGGTCGACATTCTAAAATACAAAAATGGAGTCGCCAAGCTGTCGAAACTATTTTTTTGTTTTGGAAAAACAGGGTCGACATTTTAAAATACAAACACCACTTAAACGTGTGACCACAACGGTCATGCAAATGCAATGTGTGCGAGAAAATAACAAACATATGTAATAATGCAAACATATGTAAAAGGATTTGTAATTTTTTGAAATCAAATTTCTGAACTTCGACAAAAGGACAGAAAATAATCAATTTCACAGCTTGACTCTCTTATTATCCCAGTCGAGTCGCCAAGCTGTCGAAACCATTTTTTTGTTTTGGAAAAACGGGGTCGACATTTTAAAATACAAAAATGGAGTCACACCAATCGTTTTAGGTGTGATTGGGTCACCTTTTTAAAATATTGATTTTGGCCTACGAAATGTCTAGAAAACGGGTTCGGAGTCGGTTACATACGAGAAAGGATTAGCACCCTCGTAACGCCCAAAAAATGGTACCAAACTGATTATAAAATGTCCTAGTGTCGAAGATTTGAAAAGATTTTTTTAAAGTATGATCCTTTTAAGTTTCAAAAATTGATTATCCCTTTTAAGAGACACTTAATTATTTGGATACAAATGGTCGAATCTCAGTAAGTTAGAGCACGGCCCTTCAAATTTCCAAACATTAAATATCTTTCGCTTTTTTAGAAACCCCTATCTCGAAATATCAAAACATCACATCCAGTAAGTTAGGATGCAATGTCTTAAAATTTCAAAGATAGTTTTTTATTTGAAAATCGTACATTTTAATCTGAAAAGGATACTTAATCATTTAGAATTAACGAAGGAAATCGAAGCCCAGTAAGTTAGGGCACGATTCTTTCAAAAAAAACCAAATATTAAATATTGCCTTAATTTTAAAAATTAACTTTTGAATAAAACAACCATTAATTGGAATTTGTTTTAAAACGATGCTTTGGGCAAAGTGCAACATTGATGCAAATGAATTATACGTAATATAAGCAAATGAACGATCTAAAGTAAATCATAACAAATTACAAAATATGAAAACTTTGAAATAAACACGAAATCAAAAAAAGGAAGACAAAAATGTCAAAAAATGAATGTAGTATTTTAAACAACAAATTAATATAAAAAATAAAAAAATAAAACAGATATATATATATATATATATATAATAGTTAATGTACTTTAAATAAATTATATAAAACTAAGGATTTTTTAAAAGGGAAAATATATAATACATAACAATTTTTTTTTAAAAAAAAGGATGATACACATTTAAAATGGATAATATATATAAAACTTTAGGTCAGCTTAAAATATAATACAATATTCATAAAATTAATGCATAATATATAATATATAGTAAAAAATGTAATAAAGCAATTTAAAAAAAGGTTCGAAATACATAGCATATGTATAAAATATTAAGATAAATAAATAATAGACTAAAAAAAACTAAATTAGAACTGATAAATTACTTTAAAATATTATATGATATAATATATAATATATAATATATAATAATAATATACAAATTTAAAATAATATAGAATTTTTAATAATAATACAAACCTTAAAATAATATATAATATTTAATAATGATATACAAATTTTAAAATAACCTAATACATAATAAATAATTTTATATATAAAAGAGGAGTTTAGAATAAAATAAATAATATATACAAAGTATTTAAAAAAATAAAAAAAACTAAGTCAAAATTGAAGTAAAATAAAAAGGGTTAAAATTAAAATTTAATAATATCTTTGGGGTAATTTAAAAAAAAAACTGGATTTAGGCCCTAATTGAAACGCGCGTTAAAGGTTGAGGGACTCACTAGGCAAATATGCCCTAATCCCAAAAACGGCGCCGTTCCAACATACGTGTTTTAATGCGCTCAAGGACCAAATTGAAATCGAAACAGAACTATTGGGCAGAATTAAAAGGCGAAATAAACTCAATTTAAAAAGATAGAAAATACGGAAGGAATGAAGGGATAAATATCCCATTAGTCAAGAAAAACACGCGGATCCTTTAGTTTACGAGTCGGGTCACACGGGTCATGCTTTAAACGACGTCGTTTTAGCACTTATTACCTTAGGTGAAAACGGCGTCGTTTTTACTCTGCTATATAAATTAATTTTCATCCAAAAAATTTCATTTGAACCCCTTTTTTAAAAAAAAAGTTTCAGAACTCTCTCAACTCCTCCTCCTTTCCGATTAGATCCAGCCATCGGGCCTACAGGTCATCACTGCACACGCCACACGCGCCACCGTCAGCGCGGCCATGTACGGCGGTCGGAAGGTTAAAAAACTTCTCCTTTCCAGGCCGACCGAAAGGTAATCATCTCCTCCCTATTTATTTAATTATATTTCGTATATATGTTTGAACGAAAAATAAAAATAAATTGATTAAAAAAAACACTAAACGGAATAACAAAAATAATCACCTTTCTCTAGTTTAGAAACTGTTTTGTATATATTTCTCAGTAAAATCATATCCTTACACCGTTTGTATTCGGTCCTTTTTATAGTCTCTAAAAAAAATCGAAATAAATAAATATTACAACATTTGATTTTATTTCTTGCCATGTTTCCTTTCTTTCCTTTTACAGGTGTACAACGAGGATCCGACGGATTGGCGCGCCGATTCCGGCGCAAAATACGGCCTTTGCGGCGTGAGGAGATGGCTAGGGTGCTTGCGGCGCAAAGGGGGTAAAACCTTAGGGTTCCCAAATCTGAAACTCGATTTGGGCCATTGGGTTTATTTGGGCTTCAAGTTTTAGTCGATCACGGGTGTAATGGGTATTTGGGTTTAGTTTTAATTTTGGTTTATGCTAATTGGGTCATGGGTAAATAGGGCCTGTAATTTTGGGTTGTACAAGGACTATAAAAACTGGACATTTAATTTTATTTTTCCTTATTTCTGATTCTGTATGATTTGGGCCTAGGCCGGGCAAAATAGGCCTACTACAGCTGCCCCTCTTTGCTCATTGTCATGTAACGGGAATAGAGCAAAGACTATAAGAGGACCAATTTTGCCCGGTCTTGCCAAGTCTTTACTTCTCTGGTCCTTGCTTTCTTCAAACGATTTCCAACCCAACTGCGACTTCAGGGGTATTGGACTCTGATGGCTTCAATTTGCTTCACTGCAATTTCAGGAATGCCAGATTTGCTTTCTTCAACCTGCTCCCTACAAACTCAGGGATGCCATACTGATATCTTCGATCAGCACCCTGCCAACTCAGGAATGCCAGATCTACTTTCTTCAACCTGCTCCCCGCCAACACAGGGACACCATGCTGAAATCTTCAACCTGCTCCCAGCCAATACAGGGACACCATGCTGATATCTTCGATCTGCTATGCCAACTCAAGAATGCCAGATCTGTTTTCTTCAACCTGCTCCCTGCCAACACAGGGACGCCATGCTGAAATCTTCAACCTGCTCCCCGCCAATACAGGGACGCCATGCTGATATCTTCGATCTGCTTCACTGCAAACTCAAGAATACCAGATCTGCTTTCTTCAACCTGCTCCTTGCCAACACAAGGACGCCATGCTGAAATCTTCAACCTGCTCCCCGCCAATACAGGGACACCATGCTGATATCTTCTATCTACTTTACTGCAAACTCAGGAATGCCAGATCTGTTTTCTTCAACCTACTCCCAGCCAACACAATGACGCCATGCTGAAATCTTCAACCTGCTCCCCGCCAATATAGGGACGCCATGCTGATATCTTCAATCTGCTTCGCTGCATACTTAGGAATGCCAGATCTGCTTTCTTCAACTTGCTCCCTACAAACTCAGGGACGCCATGCTGATATCTTCGATCTGCTTCCTGCCAACTCAGGAATACTAGATCTGCTTTCTTCAACCTGCTCCCCGCCAACACAGGGACGCCATGCTGAAATGTTCAACTTGCTCCCCACCAATACAGGGACGCCATGCTAATATCTTCAATCTGCTATGCCAACTCAGGAATGCCAGATCTACTTTCTTCAACCTGCTCCTCGCCAACACAGGGACGCAATGCTGAAATCTTCAACCTGCTCCCCGCCAATACAGGGACGCCATGCTGATATCTTCGATCTGCTTCACTGCAAACTCAGGAATACCAGATCTGCTTTCTTCAACTTGCTCCCCGCCAACACAGAGACGCCATGTTGAAATCTTCAACCTGCTTCCTGCCAATACAGGACGCCATACTGATATCTTCGATCTGCTTCATTGCAAACTTAAGAATGCCAGATCTGCTTTCTTCAACCTGTTCCCCGCCAACATAGGGACACCATGCTGAAATCTTCAACCTGCTCCCCGCCAACACAGGGCAGCCATGCTGATATCTTCGATCTGCTTTGCTGCATACTCAAGAATGCCATATCTGCTTTCTTCAACCTGCTCCCCGCCAACACAGGGACGCCATGCTAAAATCTTCAACCTGCTCCCAGCCAATACAGGGACGCCATACTGATATCTTCGATCGACAATGTCCCCTAGAGGACATAACCTGTAGAATTGGTATATGCTTATGCTTAATGATTAGGATGCCATGATCGAAATGAGTCAAATGTGCCCTAATTAAACATACTATGATGCAAAAATGTTATGAGAATGATCCCTATTTCGGATGTCATCCCTCATTTGTTTATCGAGATTTTCACCTCATTCTTCTCGACGTATCAATCATACTCTGCTCATATGGCTTGAATTTTTCATCAATTTGGTCCATTGTACCATTCCCTGAATATTTACAACCCACTAGAGATATTCATGAAATAATCCTCTTTTAGGATTGATATTGCTTAATTCGTCCAACCGTTTGGACAGAAGAAGTAATCTTAATTCTCCAGTACCTCCAACCCTTACACATAGGAATTCTTTAAACAAATATCCTGTTTCAGTTACCTGTATTATCTAGAAATTTCTAGAGTAATATATAAAACTTCTTTGGTGAAAATATTATCAGTCCATTAATTTGTTATTTCAATATAAAATGCTTGAAAAAGGTCACAATAATGGACAAGAAAGAAATTAATTAGGAGCATAGCTCGAAGCAATTAATCAAAGATAGCCAAGAAATTAATTAGGGCGTATCTTGAAAAGAATAAGGTAATCAAAGTTAGTAACTTCAAAATGGGTAAGATGAAAATTAGGCGCCCCAAATATCGCAGCCTGAGCTTTGCTGTAACAACTTCTTAAGGACTATTTTGAGTTCAATATGTGTTTAGGGGATTCGGAGTACTTTGTCGATGCCCCAAGACATAGCATACTTCTTGATTGTCAATTTAGGTATAGCAAGACTACCATTTGCCCCACTTTGATCAAAATTTGAGCTACCCTTTTCGGGTTTTCAACTCAAAACCCCTTTGGTCTCAAAGCACCCTTTGCGGGCTTTCGCCTTGGCCTCTCCATTTTCCTTTTTTTTTTTTTTGTTTTTTGAAGGTCACAAAGCGCCCTTTGCGAGTTTTCACCTTGGCCTTTCTTCTTTTGAGTATCTCTGGACTGAATCCGAATTTATAGGAGTTTATCTCAGTCAAACTCAATGCTCCTTCGGGGAAAACCTTTTTTACCACATAAGGTCCCTCCTAGTTTTGGCATTCACTTTCATTAGAAATCCTTTTGTATAGAAAGGATATCAGGCCCCCATCATGAAATTCCCTTAAGTGAACCTTTTCGTCATAAATCAGCCTCATTCGTTTCTATCTATGACTACTTTCAAGTTCTTTCCTTCCAATTCCTGATTAAATCCAAGTTTGGAGAAAAGGAATCTCGATGTCCATGGGCCGAACCACCTCTATTCCATAAACTAATGGGAAAAAGTGTTGCCCTTAGCGAAAGTTCTGACGACGTTCAATAAGCATAGAGATTAAATGGTAGCTTCTTATGCCAATCCTTACAAGTCTCGATCACCTTCTATAATATATATTTTTTTGTTTTTTTCCTTCTTTTTGTACTTTTTTTTAGCATCCTTTGCTGTACTATAGTACGCCGCCTGATCTTTGAACAGACTGTAAATTTTTTGTCGTTTTACAGTTGTGCATTATTAAACATGATCATTTTTGGCATTCTTTGTCGGCACACGAATTTTTTTTTGAAATTTGATGATTGTCAACTTTGCAATATTTGCATATGAAGCAACATTCACCCTCTTAATGACTCGATGTCAATTGGGAGCTTTTGACTAGACTGGCCTCATAACATCCATGCCCACATATGAAAAAAAAATCTTATAGAGGCGTCACTTAAACCTTGACTTCTTTAATTTGGCATCTGTAGTATAACTAATCTTTTCCTTTTTTCTAAATTCACAATGTTCATTGATCCTTTGTAAAGTAGGATCCTGTTTATCATCCTATCAAGTCCAGAAATAAGGTTACAATCTCTATCATCTTCAAAGTTCTGAGATCCCCCAAAACACATATCTCACTCAAAAAGGAGATTTTGATTCAATAGCAACGTTGCTCATGTCGTTGATATCTGGGGACCTATTGTGGGTTCGAAGGAATATTCCAAAGAATAAATGACTCAAAGAATGATTATTATTGGTATGTCATGAATAATAAAAATATCTGAAAGAAAGTCTAAAGAACAAAAGAATCTATACATGGAAAGAATAAAAGAATATTGTATTAAAAAAATACATTTTATTGAAATAAAAATTTCGGACACAAGCCTATTTCACAAAAGGATTCTTATTGCCTCTAGGCTTAAGGCAACAAACGTGTTTGGAATATTACTCTAGATTAGTCCTAAAAATACAAGGATCGCTTCTACAGTCTCGTTGTTCAAAACACTCCCAAATATGCAAGGGCTTGAAGACTTTTATTCCTTGGTTCCCTTTTCGGATACATCATTCAGATCTCCCAATATCAAGTCTTACACTAAATCCCTGAACACGATGCATTCTTGGATCTCATGCCCCTTTCCATCATGAAATTCACCCCTTTATCTAGATGGTTGGGTAATAGATTTTCTGCCCTAGAGGGATCATCGAAGTTTACAACACCTGTTTTGATGAATCTTTCTATTATCTTTTTAAAGGTAGTGCAGTTCTCAATCAAATATCCTGTGATTCTTGCATAGTATTCGCATTGAGCATTCGAATCATACCATTTGAGGTACGGGGATTGCAACAATTTTATATAAAACGGGGACACCACATGTGCATCAAACAATCTTTGATATAACTCCTTGTACGTCATTGGGATGGGCGTAAATTGGAGCCTTTCAGAGTTTGGTCTTAGATTGGATTCTTGCTTTTGAGGAACCTGATGGCTAGTAGTTGTTGTTCTTGGCAGGCCTATGGTAATCGATTTTGAATAACCCCCGTTATACATGCTCTCGTTATTCACCACATTTTCTTTTTTTCTTCATTGCTCTCGAAGTATTATCTTGGGAGCTCCACTCTCGCTTTTTCCTTTTGCAACAAGCTTCACATTATTTTGGAAGCTCCACACTAGCCTTCTTTGTTTCCAAATCAATGACAATGAGATTGGTTGGATTGCCCCCCAGATTGGATCCTGAGCCTATTGGGTAGCTCATTGGTGCCGATATGTCGGCCTGATGCTATTGGGGTCTGACAGTAACGGGTACCCCTTGCTGATATGCGTCTGGTTGGGTCTGGACGTTTATTGGAGAAAAACCTGAGGGATAAGCAAGGTCTTCATCATTATCCCCACTGTTGACCACTGTGCCCTTCTTCTTTTCAAGCCCTTCGGCTAGTAACTGTCTTAACGGGCTCATCACATTTCTTTGGAACTCTGACATTTGCTCTTGCATATCTTGTTTAATTTTAGTCAATTATTCTTGCATTTGTATTTGTCTTTGCTCTAATCTCTCCAATTTTTGTTCCATGTCGACCAGGTTAACACATTCTCTCTCTCTCTCTCTGTAATAACTTTAACTAATTATGGTCTTTCTATGGATTTTAATGCATATGATATGATGTAATGCAAATGCATGAATGCAAAAAGGCATCGATCTCGATTCAATTTCATTTAGAAAACTTTATTAGAAAACAAAATCCTTTACACAAAACGGGCTACAAATATGCTTTCGCCCTAATGCCCAAAGTCTTAACTTTACTAAACAATAAGGCTAACTCTTGACCACGATCGGACTGGAGCTCATATTTTGTGTTCAATGTGTCAACCTGTACCGCCGGGGTTTATAAATGATCAGCTACCTCTCGAATTTGAGCTATGGCTTCACCCATGAGGAAATCCCTACAGCCAAGGACACCTCCTCTAATGTCTGTGAAGTTGTTTTGATTATCTTGAAAGAAAGATTGGCGAACCAGTAGGCATCCTTGTTTCGCAACATGCTGTCCCAAAATGATATCTAGCACCCTCAGTGCTTCTTGAGAGTTTTTAGATTCCTACCCATGTAGAGCATTTTGAATTGCTTGCATGGATATCTTTGCAACATAGCTAATCTTCACTTTAAAGGTCTCTGAATAATACGATCTTCCTAATCTCTTTCTTTTACGCCCATTTGGGCTGTCCAGCCATCAAGGCTTGCATTTCCATTGTTTCTGATAGGTGCAACATGCTCAAGTACAACAGTAAACTCAAGCTTGTTGTTTAGTAGCAGACCTATAATAAATAAGCTTTTATCACCATCATAGGCAAAAGTCTTTCCATCCAATTCATTTTTGTAGGTCTCATGCACCCTGTCAATCACTTTCCTTCCAACACCCTTACCATCCACAGGGCGACCATCTTCATATGAAAGAGAAATACTGTAACGGTAGAAGTGTCCATCAGTATTCCCCACGCTCACTTTGAAGTGATTAGTGAGTATAGTTACCTTCTGCCCTTTAGTTCCAACATCACACCTTGCCATAGGGTGTCAAACAATCCTCTTCGCATCTGATTCTGCTTTAATCGGAACAACATCAGAAGGCACAGGTGGCGTAGGAGGTAATGATTTGAACACTAACTCATTTCCCTCTTGCTCAAACGAATCCATACCCTAAAATCCAAAAAGAGAATAACAAAACAAGAAACCCTAAGGAACTCAAAGAGACAGCAAAATTCTACGACCCTTTTTCTCTTCTTTTTTAGCTTGCTCCCTCTCCCCGTGATGTTCATCAACTTCCTCACAAAATTTGGAATACAGTTAGCCCTTGAGTAAACTTTATCAACTTGAATCTTAGGACAACGTAAAAAAACTGAATATTTCTCCACCGTGGGTACCATATTGGCCTTTCCAAACGTAAAGCAACTGTACGTAGGATTCCAATATTGAATGATGTCCCGAAACAATTGTTCGTCTATCTTCATGTCAAGCAAGTACGGTAAGTCCCCGTAGTTGTAATAGAACAACTGCTTGGCTTCGTTACTCCATTGATCCCATATTTCCTTTAACTCATGGAGATTATTTTGCATTATACTAATGCGAGTGTAGTCCTATAATTATGATCTATATCTTTCAGCTAGACTATCTCTTCTTGCTAGTTGTGTTTCCTCTGACCATTTACGGACAACCTCATTGTTTCCCACTTTATCAAGGAATTCGTTCTCCATAACCAGCTTTCTAATTTAGTAACTGACCGTGAATCGATACCTTTTAAAAATATAAGATGACATGCACAAAAATAAAACACAACAAGTTAGTATCATGAAATAGAAAATAAGATAAACATATACCTGGATGACTACTAAGGTTTAACATAGTTCTACCTAGGGTGAGCCCCTATGTTTTCTACATGTGGTTTAGTTCTAAAGTTGAGGTACCTGAACCAGCAGATTCCTCGATCCTCACCCATTATAGGCTCATATGGACCGAGTTTAGTTCAGGGGAATACATTTCCCTATGGCTACACGGAGATGAAAATCTCATGAAGACATAGGTACGGATGTATTCCGGAAGTGATCCACTATCCTCCACGGAGATGAAAACCTCGCGAAGGTGTAGTTTCTCACTCCCACTTAAAGGTGTGACCACAACGGTCATGCAAATGCAATGTGCGCGAGAAAATAACAAACATATGTAATAATGCAAACACATGTAAAAGGATTTGTAATTTTTTGAAATCAAATTTTTGAACTTCGACAAAAGGACAGAAAATAATCAATTTCACAGCTTGACTCTCTTATTATCCCCAGTCGAGTCGCCAAGCTGTCGAAACCATTTTTTTGTTTTGGAAAAACGGGGTCGACATTTTAAAATACAAAAATGGAGTCACGCCAATCGTTTTAGGTGTGATTGGGTCACCTTTTTAAAATATTGATTTTGGCCTACGAAATGTCCAGAAAACGGGTTCGGAGTCGGTTACATACGAGAAAGGATTAGCACCCTCGTAACGCCCAAAAAATGGTACCAAACTGATTATAAAATGTCCTAGTGTCGAAGATTTGAAAAGATTTTTTTAAAGTATGATCCTTTTAAGTTTCAAAAATTGATTATCACTTTTAAGAGACACTTAATTATTTGGATAAAAATGGTCGAATCTCAGTAAGTTAGAGCACGGCCCTTCAAATTTCCAAACATTAAATATCTTTCGCTTTTTTAGAAACCCCTATCTCGAAATATCAAAACATCACATCCAGTAAGTTAGGATGCAATGTCTTAAAATTTCAAAGATAGTTTTTTATTTGAAAATCGTACGTTTTAATCTGAAAAGGATACTTAATCATTTAAAATTAACGAAGGAAATCGAAGCCCAGTAAGTTAGGGCATGATTCTTTCAAAAAAAAACTAAATATTAAATATTGCCTTAATTTTAAAAATTAACTTTTGAATAAAACAACCATTAATTGGAATTTGTTTTAAAACGACGCTTTGGGCAAAATGCAACATTGATGCAAATGAATTATACGTAATATAAGCAAATGAACGATCTAAAGTAAATCGTAACAAATTACAAAATATGAAAACTTTGAAATAAACACGAAATCAAAAAAAGGAAGACAAAAATGTCAAAAAATGAATGTAGTATTTTAAACAACAAATTAATATAAAAAAATGAAAAAAATAAAACAGATATATATATATATATATAAAAGTTAATGTACTTTAAATAAATTATGAAATACCCTAATTTTGCCCGGCCTGTTAGAAGCCATTATAAAAACAGAATAAAGGAAGAAATTGAAAAAAATAAATAAATTTTAAAGTCCACTTAAAAGTCCTTTTACAAATGTTCAAACCCAAATCCCTTTAACCCAAATACATGTGGCCCAAAATTCATGTCCCTAATACTCGGTACACCCTAACCCGATTACAACCAAATCTTTAAACCTAGTACCCAAATATCCTACAAACCCAAACCATACCCTTGACCCGTTACCCAAGCTAGTTACCCAGTAGCCCGTTACACCCATTAAACAACAAACCCAACCAGACACGAGCCCAAAAGGCCCAAACGACTTAGAACGCAGCAGGAAACCCTGGGGTTTCTGCCTCGCGCCGCAATCGCTTCTGGAATGTTCGGGGAGCGTTTGACCAGCGCCCAAAGATCGAGGCTCCAATCAATGCGCCATCAACGCCCTGGGATTTCGCTATCGGCCATCGCACGAATCACCACTGGTTAACAGCACCAGTGAACCGTCATCGCCAGATTTCTTGCTGGTACCTGCAAAACAAAAAAGGAAACAGCTATAGATAAACGGGAACCAATATGGAAAGAAATCTCTGATTTCTTTCCAAAAAATGTAATAGTTTATGGTTATAAAAAACCTTGTAATTTGCAAATGACCACACCTGTACACGGGATTAGGAGGAATAAGAAAAAAAAAAGAAAAAAACTTACAGTTTCTTTCGAAAAGGTGATACTTTGTTTTGTTTTTTTTCTTATTATTTCGTTTCTATTTCATTTTAAAACATACTAAAATTGCATTTTTTTAAAAATACTACTGAAAGTGGAAAAAGGAAGAGAAAATACCTGAGATTTGAAGCTGTTCAGCTTACGGCCACCGTATGTGGTGGCGCGTGTGGCGGCGCGTGCGGAGGTCTGATGACCGGGGCCAGGACGACCGATGGTTGGAGCCCTGAGGACCTTCAAAGTTTTTTGAAGGTTTTTTTTTTAAAACTAAGCCTAAAATGTTTTTTTACCCGTTTTTTAACCTATATAGGCCTATGAGAACGACGTCGTTTGGTTTAATGAAATAAGCTTAAAACGACGTCGTTTTAAACTCCAGGATCCGCGTGTTGACCCGTAACCCGAAGGGGATCCGCGTGTTCTTTAAAAAATGGGCTAATTTCCCAATCAGTCCTTCCGCTTTTATATTTTTTAAATTAAGTTTATTTTATTTTTAATTTGGCCCTAATTATTTATTTTGATTTTAATTTAGTCCTGCAGGGCTTTTAAAGCTGTATTTGTAAAACGGTGCCGTTTTAGGGATTAGGGCTAATTGCCCAGTGAGTCCCTGGACTTTAAATGCGTGTTCCTGAAGGCCAAAATTCATTTTTTTATTTTATAAATTAATCCTAAAATTTAATTCATTTTTTTGAAAAACCCTTTTAAATTTATTTATGTCAAATTTATATATTATCATTTTACGATAAAAATATATTTTATTTTATAATTATTTTCAAGTATAAATTAGTTTATTTTTATCATATTATTTTAACTATTATACTATTTAGAATTTTAGAATTTTTAAAGTGTTATTAAATACTATATTTTAATTTATATTTTATATTCATTTTATTATTTATATTATATATATTTTTTTTTAAAAAAAACCTATATACTTTTATATCATATGCTACAAAATTATTTTATTATATACTATTACCTTTATATATTTCTTATAATTTATTTTGAATCTTGTAAATATTATTTATTTTGTTATAAACATTACTTACACATAAAAACTTACTTTATCTTATATTATTTTCATATATATTTACATTATTTTTATATTATATTATTTATACTTAATTGCATATTATAATATTATTTTATATTTTATATTTTTATATTTCCTATTTTATTGTACATAAAATATTTTATTATTTTATTATTTTTATTATTAATATTATTATATATATTGAAAAATTTTGAAATTTTTATTACTTAATATTATGATTTTATATATTATTATTATTTAAAAATTTTTATTTTATTATTTAATCATATTATACATTACTATTTTATGTATTACACTATTTTTTTGATTATTATGTATTATAAAGATATTACTATATTATCATATAATTAGTAAATTTATAAATTTTTATTAAGTATTGTATTTGTATATATTAAACATATAATGTATATTATTATAAAATTTTATCATTTTTATATATCACTGTAGTATGTATTAAACATTTTAAAAATTCCCTTTATTATCTATTGTGTCAAATATGTTTTTTGTTTTATTTTTGATTATTTTTATTTTACGCATGTTCATATTTTTATTAATATTAATTTATTGTTAAAATATGTAAATTAATCGCGTGAAATGTTTGTTAGTATTAATTTTATATGTTTACACGAAAATCATTTATTTATGTGGTTATTTTTAAAGTTATATTTGAATGAAGTATAATTATATATCTTATTTGCCTATTCATTATGAAATGTTAATGTGTGAAAATTTATGTTACTTATGCTTGTTTGTATGAAATATAAATATATGTTATATGTTATGCCTGTATTAAAACATGTATGATAATAGTTCAATTTTAGTATCTTATAATGTATCATCTCGATTGCATCATTGCTCTAAAGTATAATGTAAACAAAAATGTTTTAAAACAAAGACAATGTTTTTGTATTTAGAAATTCGGGAAATAGTGCCCTAACATGCTGGGTTGCAATTTCCCGTTTGTCTAAATGCCTAAAGTATCCTTCTAAAAGATTTTATAAATTACGAGATAATTTTAGTTACAAAAGTTTTAGAATATCGGGTCCTATCATACTGGATGGGATATTCGTACTCCTTTTGAACGAAGGAATCTCGGTTTTAAACTCGAACCATTCTAATTTCAAAAGGGATCATATTTTTAAATATTTTCAAATTTTAGCATTAAAGACAGAAAGTAATTCAATTTGGTACCAATTTTGGGCGTTACGAGGGTGCTAACCCTTCCTCGTACGTAACCGACTCCCGAACCCATTTTATTGATTTCGTAGACCAAAACAAATGATTTCAAACAAAATGGTTTGAAAGTGGTTCAATCACACTTAAACTGACTGGTGGCGACTCCCATTTTCATTTTCAAAAACAAGTCGACGCCGTTTTCTAAAACCTCTTAAAAATGGTTTCGATAGCTTGGCGACTCCGCTGAGGACCAATAAGAGAGTCAAGCCGAAAATTGATTACCTTCTGTCTTAATGTTAAAATTTGAAGAGATGTAAAAATAAAGATCCCTTTTCATGTGTTTGTTGCATATGTTTGTTATTTTATCTGCACACATTGCATTTGCATGACCGTTGGTCACACCTTTAAGTGGGAGTAGGAAACTAAGCTTTCGTGAGGTTTTCACCTCCGTATGAGTACCTATAGGTTTCGTGAGATTTTCATCTCTGTATGGTCGTAGGGAAATGAATCCCCCTAAATCGAACTTGGTCCATATGAGCCTATAATGGGTGAGGATCGAGGAATTTGTTGGTTTGGGTACCTTTTACTTTAGAACCGAACCTCATATAATGAGCTTTAAGTGCTTGCCCTAGGTAGTATGGTGATATCCTCTAGTATCTACCTTTATAAGTGTTTGTTTATGTTTTTATGATACTGACTCTTTTTTTTCATTTTGTCATTATTGCATGTCATTCATCATTAAAAGGTGTCGATTCAAGGTTCGATTTCTGAGTTAGAAAGTTTTATAATGGGGAACGAATATCTTTAAAGTGGGGGACAACTCTTTCGTCTGTGCTTGGTCAGAGAAAACCCAGTTAGAGAAAGGAGATAGCATTATTGAGGGGTATGCATCAGAGTTATGGGATTTTACTCGTATCAGTTCGACGCAGTTCAATTTTCAGGAGTTGAGAGACATTTGGGCCCAGTTGGATGACGAGGCTAGGCAGCTTTTCTTCCAGACTTATGGAGATCTTCCCTATCTGCTAGACATCAAAGTAGATAAACACCTCTTTCGAGCCATGGTACAATTCTGGAACCCTGCTTATAGTTGTTTTACATTTGGAGAGATAGATTTAGTACCTACTTTAGAGGAATATACGACTTTGCTACGCTGCCCAAAGATTCAGGGTTATAAGGCTTATGTTAGGCCTGCTACCCTTTCAACTTTTGCGAAGAAATTAGTGACGATCACTGGGATGAGTGAGCAGTGGGCTTTAGCTCGGGTTCAGCAAAAAGGTGATAGTAAATGCATTCCTTGAGCCGTTTTGAGAGACTTGATATTAACGCACCCCGATGTGAAGAAGAAGGTTGATGTTTTGGCCTTAAGTATTTACGGCTTAGTGATCTTCCCAAAGGCAATAGGGCACATAGATGAGGTAGTTGCAGATTTGTTTAATCATATTGGTAAGCAGAACACACTAGTGCCTGTGATTCTAGCTAAGACATTTCGGTCTTTGAGTGCATGTCGAAGAGCCAGTGAGGGCAGGTTCATTGGATGTGCACAGTTGTTGTTAGTCTGGTTTTACAGTCACTTTCGAAAGCTTGATAAGGTACCTTGCCGAGTGTTCTTTGAAGGATATTCTCCTTTAAAAGAGGCAGCAAATATACCAAGGAGAGATGACATCACTGAAGAAAGGCGGATAGATATTCTTCAGAATCTTCGAGAGGAGGATATTATGTGGAAGGCACCTTGGATGACTCCTAATGAAATCCTTTATTGTTGCAGCAACTTTGATTGGGTACCTCTTCCAGGGATTTGGGGAGTTGTTGGTTATGAACCATTGCTTATCTTGAGACAGTATCGAGCGGGGCAGTTTATACCGGCAACGTATGGTTTGGCTCAGGGCGATTTTTCTTATAAGGGAGATCACTATAAGAAGAGGATGCGAGAGATTTTCGAGGCTTGGAAGAAGCCTTGCTGCGTGAAGATTTTGTTTGAAGGCTCGACATCGACTGTCGATTACAAAGGTTGGTTCAGCAAGAGAATTAATGATAATATTCCTAGGCCGATTTTGGGGGTTGATCGATCGATAGAGGAAAGATTGCGAGTGGTTCCTTCAGAGTTAGAGATTATGAAGCGAGAATTCAAGAGGAAGAATTTGGAGCTTGAGAAGAAAATCAAGAAACTTGAGGAAGAAAAGATGTATTTGAGTTTGGACGTCGATGTTCAGAGGATCGAGATTATCTGAAAGAAGACTATAAGAAGGCTCAGTTGACACTTAAAAAAGTTGGATTGGGGAAATCTTCAGATCAGTGGTAGCAAGAGATCCAAGAGGAAAAGGCCAAAATTGAGCATTGGGAAAAGAGGTTTTGAGAAATGCAAACGCAGAATCAGGCCTTAAAGGAAGAGAATCAAGGGCTAAAGACCAAGGTGACCGAACTTGGGTAGTCTCTACATCATTATCAAAGCCGTAATACCGCGATCGAGTTAAAAAAGAGTTTAACCAAGATTGAAGACTTGAATGGCAAGGTCGAGAGGTTGGAGATAGCCTTGCATAATTGTGAGCATCGAATCGAGCAGCTTGAGGCACGAGAAGGGCATTGGAAGAAAGAACTTTACCATTCACAAGAACGAGTCAGAGATAGAGACCACCTCATGGTGGAAGCTATATGCCAGATTCGAGAGGTTGCTGAACACTTGCAGGATTTAGTAGCACGAGCTAATGTATTGAGTGTAACATATGAGTCTGTATCAGATAGGGGTCGAGAGTTAGCTTTATTATTAGATAGGGTTAAGACTTTGGGCCTACGGGTGAAAGTGTATTTGTAATCCGTTTTATGAAAAGATTTTTGTTCCTTAAATAACATTTTTTAAAGTGAAACTGAATTAGAATCGATATCTCTTGCATTCATGCATTTGCATTTCATCACATCATATGCATTCAAAATTATAGGAAGACCCTAATAAGTTAAAATTACTACACAGAAAAGGAAAGTCTAATCTGGAACCTACACATCCTTACGGTACCCGTACTAAAACCAAGAACATAGATCAGAGGTTTGAGCAGCTGCAGAAAGATATGCAGGACCAATTGCAAGAGCAGTTGGCAAAAATGCAAAATGACATGAGAGAGTAAATGATAGAAGCGCAACAAAATATGATGGCCCAAATGGCTCAGCTGCTGAGAGCCGCGGATAAGGGAAGGCCCTTATGGCTATCGCTGGAGATGATAGTGAGGATCATCCTCCGGGTTTTACTCCACCCCATATGCCTACACCAAACGAGGCACCTCCTAGGAGGCCATCTATCGCTATAAGGCTGCAACATGGGCCGGTTGATACTGGAATCCCAATGAATTACCCAACTGGCTTAGGATTCAATTTGGGTGACAATCCTACTAATCCTCTCATTCCTGACTTGGATATGGCTGAAAATGAGGATTTAAGAACCGAGGCTGCAAGACAGTTGGAATAATGTTGCAAATGGCTATAAGAGAAATTTAAAGCATTATAGAGTGCTGATGGGCATCATGGAGTTGATGCCAAAGACTTAAGTTTGGTCCCAAATTTGGTGTTACCTCACAAATTCAAGATGCCTGAGTTTGAGAAGTATAATGGGACTACTTATCTAGAGGCCCACATTACAATATTCTGTAGGAGGATGACCGGATATGTGAACAATGATCAACATTGATTCATTGTTTCTAAGACAGCTTAGTGGGAGCAGCGGTCAGGTGGTACAACCAATTGAGCCGTACCAAAAAAAATTCATGGAGAGATCTTGCACAAGCTTTCATGTAGCAATACAATCATGTGACTGACATGACTCCGGATAGGATCACGCTGCAGAACATGGAGAAGAAGCCTAATGAGAATTTTAGGTAATATGCACAAAGATGGAGAGAGGTGGCAATGCAAGTTCAACCACCTTTGTTGGAGAAGGAGACCACTATGTTGTTCATCAACACCTTGAAAGCTCCATTCATCACTCACATGATTGGAAGCACTACCAAAATTTTGCTGATATTGTTATGGCAGGTGAAATGATTGAGAACACCATAAGAGGTGGCAAAATAGAGGGGGAGGTTGTTAAGAGATCGGCCCCGAGAAGAAAAGATAACGAGGTAAACAATGCGAGTAGTTACAACTCGAAGGCGATTACAGTTGGACAGCCTAAAAACGCTGCGGTTGGGCAACAAAGTTCCCAAAAGTAAGAATCTGGCACGAGGCAGAATTCTGAGATGATGCAATTCACACCCATCCCTGTGACGTACCGCGAGCTTTATCAAAGTTTATATGATGTGCATGCCATAACTCCTTTCCACTTGAAGCCTTTACAGCCTCCATATCCCAAGTGGTATGATGTAAATGCCAAATGCGAGTATCATATGAGAATATCGAGGCATTCGATAGAAAATTGCACCGGTTTCAAAAAGGTGGTAGAAAGGCTTATTAAAGCGGGAGTCGTGAAATTTGATAGTACCCCTAATACTGAAAACCCGTTACCAAACCATGGTGATCAAGGGGTAAATGCCATTGGAGGAGTTGATGTAGGAGGGACCAAAGAAGACATTGCAGAGGTGAGGATGCCATTGAAGGTAATTTGGAAAGAAATGGTGAAGAGAGATATGGTGATTTCCAAAGGAGTTGGAGGAGGAGCAAGGAACTACTGTGAGTTCCATGGGAAAGTTGGTCATGGGATCCAAGATTGTGTTAAGTTTAAAGCCTTGGTGCAAGGTTTTATAGATAACAAGGAGCTACAAATTTTTGAGGATAGCCCCAGTGAAGGACGAGTATGTACACTGGAGGGTTCAGGAACCAGCAAGCCAAGAATCATTATTTCTATGCCAGGGAATAATGAGATGAAGACACAAGCAACGCCAAAGGTCATCATCCATAAACCCACTCATTTCCTTTATAAGGATAACAAGAGGATACCATGGAGTTACGATTGTAGTGTGACAATGCCAGCAGAGGAAAGTATAGCTAGTGCGTCCAAGGATGTGCAAACGGAAGGTTCTTATACGCAGAGTGGGAAGCATTCTGATGCGAGAGGCATCAAAATGAAGTCTGTAGAAGCAAAGGATGTCAATATTGAGAAAGAGAAAGAGGTTGAAGTGCCCGTCAATAAGCCAGTGAAGGAGGAAGAGGATAAAGAATTTTTAAAATTTCTTAAACACAACAAGTATAGTGTGGTCGAACAATTGCGCAAGCAACCGGCTCGCATATCTATGTTGACGTTACTCTTGAGTTCTGAGGTTCATCGTGAAGCATTGATGAAGGTGCTTAATACGACTTATGTCACTAACGACATATCTGTTAATAAGTTGGATCGGTTGGTAAGTAACATAAGTGCGGATAATTTTATCTACTTCAATGATGATGAAATCCTATTTGGGGGTATGGGGTCAACTAAGGCTTTGCACATCACTACTCGTTGTAAAGGATACACACTTCCGAGCATGCTGATTGACAATGGGTCGGCCTTGAATGTCATGCCATTAGCTACATTAAATAGGTTGCCCATAGATAGTTCGTATATGAAAACGTGCCATAATGTGGTAAGAGCATTCGACGGCATAGAAAGAAAAGTGATGGGGAGGATTGATGTCCCATTGACGATTGGGCCAAATGTCTATGAGGTGGACTTTTTGGTGATGGACATTAAGCCCTCTTATAATTGCTTGTTGGGAAGACCATGGATACATTCAGTGGGGGCAGTGCCATCATCATTGCATCAAAAACTGAAGTTTGTGGCAGATGGATGACTAGTGACTATCAACACAGAGGAAGATATCATAGCGGCAGTCACTAGTAATGCACCTTATGTGGAGACCAACGAAGAGTCCATGGAGTGTTCTTTTCGCTCTTTGGAGTTTGTTAATGCGACTTTCATTGAAGAAGGGAAGGAAATGCCAATGCCTAAATTATCCAGAGCCGTGAGGATGGGTCTGCAAATGATGGTAGGGAAGGGAGCCTTGCCAGAAAAAGGATTGGGAAGATACCTCCAAGGAGAAGTCTGAGTCCCAGAGTTAAGAGAGAAGAATGATCGTCTCGGTTTGGGTTTCAAACCAGATTTCAAGCAAAAACGGAAGGAAATTAAGAAGCATCTCAAGAAAAGAAGGGCGCGTTTAAATGGGAGAGAAGCGGAATAGGAATTGATGACGTTCCTACATATATCCCAAACCTTCATATCAGGAGGGATGATTCACCCTGAGAGAGGGTCATTTGGAAGAGAAAGTCATCATATATATGCTGTACATACTGAAGGGTCTGAACAAGGAAACCTTGAGAGCATTCGCCCTTACGAACCGGGAAGCTCTTTAGACAATTGGACTGTGGAGGAACTTCCTGTAGTTTTTAGAAATTTTTCAGAGTAATTTTCAAAACACTCTTGTTATTCTAGAGCCTAGGAGTAATAAGGTTTTGTTTGTGAAATAAGCTTATGTTAGGATATTATTCCTTCAATAAAACATAACTTTTGTTACCAATTTAAGCGAATATTGTTTCTATCTTTTATACCGATCAATATTTTATTAACATTTCTTTTCATTCATAGTACATAAATCATCATTCTTAAATTCATTCATTCTTTGTGTATCCTTTCGTACCTTGCAGATCCCCAGATATCAATGACATGAGTACTAATATCGCAAATCCTGATTTCTCTTTTGAGCAAGACATATGTTTAGAAGAACCTCAGGATTTTAAAGATTATCAGGGTTGTGATGTGTCTCCAGATCTATTGAGAATGATAAAGCAAGAGGAGAAGCAAATTCTTCCCCATGAAAAGGAGTTAATAGAGAATGTAGTCCTAGAAGAAGGGAAAAAGGTGAAAATTGGGACGCATATTGCTGAGAGTACAAGACAGAGTTTGATTGATTTGCTGCATGAATTCAAGGATATCTTCGTATGGTCTTATCAATATATGCCAGGATTGAGTACGATATGTAGTACATCGTCTTCCTATAAAACAGGATTGCAAGCCCGTCCAACAAAAGTTGAAAAGAATGAGGCCGGATATTGTGCTGAAAATAAAGGATGAAGTAAAGAAACAGTTCGATGCAGGATTCTTACAAGAAGTCAAATACTCTGAATGGGTGGCTAATATTTTGCCTGTCCCTAAAAAAGATGGGAAGGTCCGAATGTGTGTTGACTACAGAGATCTAAACAAAGCTAGCCCAAAAGATAATTTTCCTTTGCCACACATAGACACTTTGGTGGACAATACGGCAGGATATTCATTGTTCTCCTTTATGGATGGCTTCTCGGGGTACAATCAGATAAAAATACATCCTGAGGACATGGATAAAACTACCTTCATAACATTATGGGGCACCTTTTGTTATAAGGTAATGCCATTTGGGTTGAAGAATGCAGAGGCAACCTATCAAAGGGCCATGGTGACTTTATTCCATAACATGATGCACAAAGAGATTGAGGTGTATGTAGACGACATGATTGCCAAGTTTCGAACGGAGAATGAACATATTGAAGTTTTGAGGAGATTATTCTTGAGATTGAGGAAATTTCAGTTGAAGCTCAATCCGGCCAAATGCACATTTGGAGCTAGATCAGGGAAGCTATTAGGTTTTGTGGTTAGCGAAAAGGGAATGAAGTTGACTCAGATAAGGTTAGAGCCATACGAGATTTACCTCCACCACAAACTCAGAAGGAAGTTCGAGGTTTTCTAGAAAGATTGAATTACATTGCTCGGTTTATCTTACAACTAACTGAGAAATGTGATCCCATATTTTGCCTCCTTAGAAAGCACAATCAGGGAACTTGGGATGAAGAATGCCAGAATGCGTTTGAAAAAGTCAAGCAATACTTGCTAAATGCTCCAGTGCTATCTCCGCCCAGTCTAGATAGACCATTGATACTATACTTGTCAGTATTCAACAGTTCCATGGGATGTGTGTTGGGTCAACACGATGAATCAGGAAGGAAAGAAAAGGCGATATATTACCTTAGTAAGAAATTCACTGAGTGTGAGATGAGATATACGCCAATCGAGAAGTTATGTTGTGCTTTGATGTGGACGACTCGGAGGTTAAGGCAATACATGTTATATCATACTACTTGGCTTATTTCAAAACTTGATCCGCTGAAGTACATGATGGAGTCAACAGCATTAAGTGGAAGAGTGGCTAGGTGGCAAAATTACTTTCCGAATTCGATATAGTCTATGTAAGTCAGAAGAACATAAAAGGAAGTGCGATAGCAGAATTTCTGGCTAGCAGAGCTTTAGAGGATTATGAACCATTAAATTTTGATTTCCCTAATGAGGAGGTGATATGTATAGCGACTACCGAAGAGTATCCTTGGAGGATGAACTTTGATGGGGCATCCAATGCGGTAGGAAATGGAATTAGGGCAGTCTTAGTATCCCCAAATAGAGATCATTATCCATTCACATGCAAGTTGGATTTTGATTGCACAAATAATATGGCCGAGTATGAGGCATGCATCATGGGGCTTCAAGCGACCATAGAACGAAGAGTTAAGACCCTAGAAGTGTATAGAGATTCTACATTGGTGATTTACCAGCTTAAGGGAGAATGGGAGACAAGGGATCCTAAATTGGTTAATTATCAAAAGGTAGTTTTGGGGTTACTTGAAGAGTTTAATGACATTACCTTCAATTACCTACCACGAGAAGAAAACCAAATGGCCGATGCTCTAGCAACTTTGGCTTCCATGATTAAAGTGAATCAAGGAGAAGAGATGAGACCAATTCAGATGAGTATCTTTAAAGCACCAGCTCATTGTTGTAACATTAAGGAAGAGGAAAAGGATGACAACCCCTGGTATCGGGATATATTACGATATATGAGAGATCGTAAATATCCAGAGCAAGCAACTAAAAATGACAAAAGGACTTTGAGGAGGTTAGCTTGCGATTACGTTCTGGATGGGGACATCCTATACAAAAGAAGAAAAGATCAAGTACTTTTAAGATGTGTTGACGCTGTGGAAGCTAAGCTAATTCTGGAAGAAGTACATGAAGGTGTTTTTGGGACACATGCTAATGGGTTCACTATGGCAAGGCAGATTATGAGATTTGGCTACTATTGGTCTACTATGGAAGGAACTGTATTAGCTATGCTAAGAAATGCCACAAATGTCAGATTTATGGGGATAAAATTCATGTACCGCCTTCGTCTTTGCATATTATGACTTCTCCATGGCCTTTCTCTATGTGGGGCTTGGATGTCATTGGGCCAATTTCTCTGAAAGCTTCGAACACATCGGTTTATCTTTGTGGTCATTGATTACTTTACAAAATGGGTAGAGGTTGCTTCATATGCTAGTGTTACCAAATCGGGAGTGAGTTAGTTTTTGAAGAAAGAAATCATTTACCGATATGGAATGCCTGAGAGAATTATATCGGATAATGCATTCAATTTGAACAACAGAACGATTGCAGAAGTCTGTAGCCAATTTAAGATCAAACATCACAATTCTTCTCCATATCGCCCAAAAATGAATAGGGCAGTGGAAGTGGCTAATAAGAATATCAAGAAGATAGTAGGGAAAATGACTGAGACATATAGAGATTGGCATGAGAAATTACCATTTGCACTTCTAGCCTATCGAACATCTGTTAGAACCTCTATTGGGGCAACTCCTTTCTCGTTGGTTTACGGGATGGAAGCAGTACTACCTATTGAGGTGGAGATACTTTATCTTCGGATATTGTCTGAGATTAAACTAGATGAAGCAGAATGGATTCAATCGCGATATGATCAGTTGAACTTGATTGAAGAAAAGAGACTAAGGGCTATTTGTCATGGTCAGATGTATCAAAAGCGTATGATGCGAGCTTATGATAAAAAGGTTCGTCCAAGAGAATTTCGCGAGGGGGACCTTGTGTTGAAAAAGATTCTTCCCATACATAAGGATTTTAGAGGAAAATGGATGCCGAATTGGGAAGGGCCGTATCTCGTGAAGAAGGCTTTCTCTGGTGGTGCATTAATTTTGACAGAAATGGATGGAAAGAGCTTATCCAATCCCGTAAATTCAGACTCAGTCAAGAAGTACTTTGTCTAAAGAAAAGGGAAGCCAAAGTGAAAACCTATAAAGGGCGCTTTAAGACTTCTATTTCAAAAAAAAAAATAAAAAAATAAAAAAATAAAAATGAAGAGGCCAAGGTGAAAACCCGCAAAGGGCGCCTTAAGACCAAAGGGGTTTTGAGTTGAAAACCCGAAAGGGCGGCTCAAAATATTGAAAGGCACACGGTGATCTTGCTATATCTGATTTGACAAGAAGTAAAGTGCGCTGCATACTGGGGCATCAACAAAGTACTTTGGATCTTCTAAACACATGTTGAGCTCAAAGAAGTCTTCATGAGGTGTACATAGGTGCTCAAGCAACGATATCTAGGGCGTCTGAATTTTTGTCCTGTCGACTATCTTTGGATTCTTTTTCTTCTCAAAGATATGCCATCAGATTGACTTTCTATTGTAGTCTTGGTTATTTATGCAAATATAACTATTCTCAAGACTAATTCATTCATCTCTTGTTATTCTTAAAGTCTGTAGCATTGAAATAATGATAGATGAACTAAAATATTTTCACAAACGAAGTTTTGTATATTACTCTGGAAATTTCTGGATAATACAAGAAACTGAAACATGACAATTGTTTAAGGAATTCCCATTGAGTAAGGATCGGAGGTCCTTGAGAGAATTTCTTCTTCAGTCCAAATAATGATTGGACATTTCAAACGATTCGATCCTAAGAGAGGATCATTTCACAAATATCTCCAGTGGGTCGTAACATTCAGGAATGGTACAATGGACCAAATTGATAGAGAAGATTCAAAGCATACAAGTAAAGTAGGATTGGTACTTTGAGTGAAACAAAAATGAAACTTGAATGAATGAAAACGTCCGAAATAGGAGTCATTTTCATTTTGCATCATAATATGTCTAATTAGGAGCATTTGACTCATTTCAATCATGGCATCCTAATCATTAGGCATAAACACATACACATTCTACAGGTTATATCCTCTAGGGGACAATGAAGATTGAAGATATCAGCATGGCATCCCTGTGCTTACAGGGAACAGGTTGAAGATAGCAGATCTGAACTTCATGTGTTTACATTGAAGCAGATCAACGAGAGCAGATCTTATCTCTCTGTAATGAACAAAGAGCAAATCCAAGATGATAGATCTTATCTCTCTGTATTCGACAGGAGCAGATCGAAGAAAGCAGATCTTATCTCTCTGTAATAGACGGGGAGCAGATCCAAGATGACAGATCTTATCTCTCTGTATTCGACGGGGAGCAGATCGAAGAAAGCAGATCTTATCTCTCTGTAATGGACAGGGAGCATATCTAAGACGACAGATCTTATTTCTCTGTATTCGACGGGGAACAGATCAAATATAACAGATCTTATCTCTCTGTAATGGACGGAGAGTAGATCCAAGATAGCAGATCTTATCTCTCTGTATTGGATGGAGAGCAGATCCCAGATGATTTGGTATCTCTGTAATGGATGGGGAGCAAATCGAAGACATGACAGATCTGACTTTCATCAAAGCAGATCCAAGATGATTTGGCATCTCTGTAATAGACGGGGAGCAAATCGAAAATATGATAGATCTGACAGATCCAAGATGATTTGGCGTTTCTGTATTTGACGGGGAGCAGATCGAAGAACTCAAGACTCGGTAAGCCCGGGCAAAATTGGTTCTTCTATAAGTCTTTGCTCGATTCCTGTTACACAGCAATGAGCAAAGAAGGGCAGCTGAAATACCCTAATTTTGCCCGGCCCGTTGGAAGCCATTATAAAAATAGAATAAAGGAAGAAATTGAAAAAAATAAATAAATTTTATAGTCCACTTAAAAGTCCTCTTACAAATGTTCAACCCCAAATCCCTTTAACCCAAATACATGTGGCCCAAAATTCATGTCCCTAATACTCGGTACACCCTAACCCGATTACAACCAAATCTTTAAACCCAGTACCCAAATATCCTACAAACCCAAGCCATACCCTTGACCCGTTACCCAAGCTAGTTACCCAGTAGCCCGTTACACCCATTAAACAACAAACCCAACCAGACACAGGCCCAAAATGCCCAAACGACTTAGAACACAGCAGGAAACCCTAGGGTTTCTGTCTCGTGCCGCAATCACTTCTGGAATGCACGGGGAGAGTTTGACCAGCGCCTAAAGATCGAGGCTCCATTCAATGCGCCATCAACGCCCTGGGATTTCGCTATCGGCCATCGCACGAATCACCATTGGTTCACAGCACCAGTGAACCATCATCACCGGATTTCTTGCTCGTACCTGCAAAATAAAAAAGGAAACAGTAGCAGAGAAATGGGAACCAATATGGAAAGAAATCTCTGATTTCTTTCCCAAAATTGTAATAGTTTAGGGTTATAAAAACCCTTGTAATTTGCAAATGACCACACCTGTACACAGGATTAGGAGAAATTAGAAAACAAAAAGAAAAAGCTTACAGTTTCTTTCGAAAATGTGATACTTTGTTTTGTTTTTTTTCTTATTATTTCGTTTCTGTTTCATTTTAAAACATACTAAAATTGCATTTTTTTAAAAATACTACTGAAAGTGGAAAAAGGAAGAGAAAATACCTGAGATTTGAAGCTTTTCAGCTTCCAGCCACTGTGTGTGGTGGCGCGTGTGGTGGCGCGTGCGATGTCCGATGACCAGGGCCAGGACAACCGATGGTCGGAGCCCTGAGGACCTTCAGAGTTTTTTGAAGGTTTTTTTTAAAAAAAACTAAGCCTAAATGTTTTTTTACCCGTTTTTTAACCTATATAGGCCTATGAGAACGACGTTGTTTTGGTTTAATGAAATAAGCTTAAAACGACGTCGTTTTAAATCCCAAGATCCGCGTGTTGACCCGTAACCTGGAGGGGATCCGCGTGTTCTTTAAAAAATGGGCTAATTTCCCAATCAGTCCTTTCGCTTTTATATTTTTTTAAATTAAGTTTATTTTATTTTTAATTTGGCCCTAATTATTTATTTTGATTTCAATTTAGTCCTGTAGGGCTTTTAAAGCTGTATTTGTAAAACGGTGCTGTTTTAGGGATTAGGGCTAATTGCCCAGTGAGTCCCTGGACTTTAAATGCGTGTTCCCGAAGGCCAAAATTCATTTTTTTTATTTTTATAAATTAACCCTAAAATTTAATTCATTTTTTTAAAACCCTTTTAAATTTATTTATTTCAAATTTATATATTATCATTTTACTATAAAAATATATTTTATTTTATAATTATTTTCAAGTATAAATTAGTTTATTTTTATCATATTATTTTAACTATTATACTATTTAGAATTTTAGAATTTTTAAAGTGTTATTAAATACTATATTTTAATTTATATTTTATATTCATTTTATTATTTATATTATATATTATTTTTTTTAAAAAAAACCTATATACTTTTATATCATATGCTATAAAATTATTTTATTATATACTATTACCTTTATATATTTCTTATAATTTATTTTGAATCTTGTAAATATTATTTATTTTGTTATAAACATTACTTATACATAAAAACTTACTTTATCTTATATTATTTTCATATATATTTACATTATTTTTATATTATATTATTTATACTTAATTGCATATTATAATATTATTTTATATTTTATATTTTTATATTTCCTATTTTATTATACATAAAATATTTTATTATTTTATTATTTTTATTATTAATATTATTATATATATTGAAAAATTTTGAAATTTTTATTACTTAATATTATTATTTTATATATTATTATTATTTAAAAAATTTTATTTTATTATTTAATCATATTATACATTACTATTTTATGTATTACACTATTTTTTTGATTATTATGTATTATAAAGATATTACTATATTATCATATAATTAGTAAATTTATAAATTTTTATTAAGTATTGTATTTGTATATATTAAACATATAATGTATATTATTATAAAATTTTATCATTTTTATATATCACTTTAGTATGTATTAAACATTTTAAAAATTCCCTTTATTATCTATTGTGTCAAATATGTTTTTTGTTTTATTTTTGATTATTTTTATTTTACACATGTTCATATTTTTATTAATATTAATTTATTGTTTAAATATGTAAATTAATCGCGTGAAATGTTTGTTAGTATTAATTTTATATGTTTACACGAAAATCATTTATTTATGTGGTTATTTTTAAAGTTATATTTGCATGAAGTACAATTATATATCTTATTTGCCTATTCATTATGAAATGTTAATGTGTGAAAATTTATGTTACTTATGCTTGTTTGTATGAAATATAAATATATGTTATATGTTATGCCTGTATTAAAACATGTATGATAATAGTTAAATTTTAGTATCTTATAATGTATCATCTCGATTGCATCATTGCTCTAAAGTATAAGGTAAACAAAAATGTTTTAAAACAAAGGTAATGTTTTTGTATTTAGAAATTCGGGAAATAGTGCCTAACATGCTGGGTTGCAATTTCCCGTTTGTCTAAATGCCTAAAATATCCTTCTAAAAGATTTTATAAATTACGAGATAATTTTAGTTACAAAAGTTTTAGAATATCGGGTCCTATCATGCTGGATGGGATATTCGTACTCCTTTTGAACGAAGGAATCTCGGTTTTAAACTCGAACCATTCTAATTTCAAAAGGGATCATATTTTCAAATATTTTCAAATTTTAGCATTAAAGACAGAAAGTAATTCAATTTGGTACCAATTTTGGGCGTTACGAGGGTGCTAACCCTTCCTCGTACGTAACCGACTCCCGAACCCATTTTATTGATTTCGTAGACCAAAACAAATGATTTCAAACAAAATGGTTTGAAAGTGGTTCAATCACACTTAAACTGATTGGTGGCGACTCCCATTTTCATTTTCAAAAACAAGTTGACACCGTTTTCTAAAACCTCTTAAAAATGGTTTCGACAAATTATATAAAACCAAGGACTTTTTAAAAGGGAAAATATATAATACATAACAATTTTTTTTAAAAAAAGGATAATATACATTTAAAATGGATAATATATATAAAACTTTACATTATTAGGTCAGCTTAAAATATAATACAGTATTCATAAAATTAAAGCATAATATATAATATATAGTAAAAAAATGTAATAAAGCAATTTAAAAAAAGGTTCGAAATACATAGCGTATGTATAAAATATTAAGATAAATAAATAATAGACTAAAAAAAACAAAATTAGAACAGATAAATTACTTTAAAATATTATATGATATAATATATAATATTTAATAATAATATACAAATTTAAAATAATATAGAATTTTTAATAATAATACAAACCTTGAAATAATATATAATATTTAATAATGATATACAAATTTTAAAATAACCTAATACATAATAAATAATATATGAAAATAATAAATAATTTTATATATAAAAGAGGAGTTTAGAATAAAATAAATAATATATACAAAGTATTTTAAAAAAAACTAAGTCAAAATTGAAGTAAAATAAAAAAGGGTTAAAATTAAATTTTAATAATATCTTTGGGGTAATTTAAAAAAAAACTGGATTTAGGCCCTAATTGAAACGCGCATTAAAGGCTGAGGGACTCACTAGGTAAATATGCCCTAATCCCAAAAATGGCGCCGTTCCAACATACGTGTTTTAAAGCGCTTAAGGACCAAATTGAAATCGAAACAGAACTATTGGGCAGAATTAAAAGGCGAAATAAACTCAATTTAAAAAGATAGAAAATACGGAAGGACTGAAGGGATAAATATCTCATTAGTCAAGAAAAACACGCAGATCCTTTAGCTAACGGGTCGGGTCACACGGGTCATGCTTTAAACGACGTCGTTTTAGCACTTATTACCTTAGGTGAAAACGGCGTCATTTTTACTCTGCTATGTCGAAACCATTTTTTTGTTTGGAAAAACGGGGTCGACTATTTAAAAACGAAAATGGGAGTCGCCACCAATCCTTTTAGGTGTGATTGGATCACCTTATAAAATGTTTTATTTCAAAACATTGATTTTGGTCTACGAAAATTCAAGAAAACGAGTTCGGGAGTCGGTTATGTACGAGGAAGGATTAGCATCCTCGTAACGCCCAAAATTGGTACCAATTGATTAATTTTCTGTCCTAGTGTCAAAATTTTGAAAAGATTTAAAAGTATGATCCCTTTTTTACAAACTTGAATAATTTGGGTTACAACTCGAGATTCCTTTGCTTCGAAAGAATACAAACATCACATCCAACACGTTAGGACACGATGTTTTAAATTCTCGTAACTAAAATCATCTCATGAATTTGAAAATTTATTAAAAGGATATTTAGTTATTTAGTCAAACGGAAAATCGCAACCCATCACGTTAGGGCACTATTTCCCGAATTTCTAAACACGAAACATTGTCATTTTTAAGAAAAACTTTTGGATAAAATGGAGCAAGGTCTTTAGTAAAATATGAAATGAATTACGATGCTAATATGTAAAATAAGGTAATAACTACTATAATACAAACAACAATAATGAGAGCAAAAAGAATCAATAATATAGATAAAATAACAATCTAATAAAAATAATAAGTAAGTGAGAACTGACAAAAGTTTAAATAATAATTGAGAAGAATAAAATATTAAAAGGCAAAATGAAAATTATAATAATAATCAATTATAAAAATAATAATGATAATAATAATAGAAAATAATAGTAGATTAATAATAATATACATATTTATAATAATAATGAAAAGGAAAAATATATATATATTAATAAGAAAAATAATAGTACGTTAGTAATAATAATAATAATATAATAAAGTCTTTATCAGAGATAAAGTATATATATAGATTTAAAAGTAAATATATGAACATAAATAGATTTTAAAGAAAATATATATACATAAAGTAGTGTGAAATAAAATAAAATAGATATACTTAACAAATGAAGTGAACAAATGTATATACAAAAAAAAAATATCAGAATAATTAAAAAAATAATAATAATAATACAAATGAACTTGAAAAATGTAAAATAGTCCAAAATAATAATAGTATAAATAATAGAAATAATGGAAAAAAAATAATAAGTATAATAATAATAATAATAATAATAAATATAATAATAATATTTAAAAAAATAGTTAATCCGAGAACCAATAGCAAAAATGGCGGAAAAGGACAGAATTGAAATCAAAGCAGTATTCTTGAGGCAAAATTGGGAATAGAACGGAAAATAGGACTGAATTACAACACACGCGCAACTTGGAGGAATTGAAATAGTAAATATCCCCACTTGCCTAAACGCACCGCTTAAAAGGGGACCAAATTGAAATCTAAAAAAAATTATGGGGCCGAAATTAAGAAATATAACGACTTGATTTTAAACCATCAAAAAAGAGGAAGGGCTAAAAGCGGAATTAGCCCTTCTAGTGAAAAACACGCGGATCCCAAGCTGGATCGGGTCGGGTCATGGGTCGGTTAAGGCGAAACGACGCCGTTTTGGCGTCTGAACTTGATACCCAAAACAACATCGTTTCGTATGGGTATAAAAGCTAAAAATTTTAGAAAAAAACATTCTTCATTTTTCCAAAAAAATTTGAGAGTTCTCTCTCTTCTCTTTGCAGTAGGCCCTATTCGACCTTGGGTCCAGTCACTTTCCTGGCCAATCGCGGTGGCTGAAATTTCAAAAAGTTGCTGATTTCCGGCGGTTCCAAAGGTAAACCTCTTTCTCCCTTTTTTATGTTTATATTTTCGTAAATATCAAAATAAAGAAATTAAATAAAATAAAAAAATCGAAAATAAAAGAAACTGAAATCACCTTTAAAAAAATCTCTTTGTATTTTATATTGTGTATTCCTTTTTTTTTTTTAAAAATCCCCCCTGTAACAGATTACAACGAGGCATTTATAGCCTTTGTACATATTTGGTATTCTTATTTTTTGGATTTCTTGCCATATCTCCCACTATCCGTGTGCTTTCTTTCCTTTTTGCAGGTAGATGGCGCAGATCACGGTGGTGATGGCGGCGTGCTGATGAAGACCGAATGAAGGCTGTGGCGCATCAAGTAGCTAGGGTTTCAAAAACCCTAAATTTCTGATTTGGTGTTTTGGGCATTTGGGCCTTATTGGGCCCTACGGATTTGGGTTATAAATGAGGTTTTGGGTAGTGGTTTTGGGCTTTAATTGGGTTATGTTTGTTTGGGTGAGTGTAAGTGGGTTGCAGGCTATTTGGTTTAGGCTAATAGGGTATTTGGGTAGTGATTAGTTGGGCCTCACTTTTTTTGTAATATGGACTGTAAAAGGGACAATTCTTTTTTGGTTTAAAATTTAATTTAATTTAATTTATTTTTGCTTAAGGCCCGGGCAAATTGGGCCTATAACATGATATATAAATTAATTTTCATCAAAAAAATTTCATTTGAACCCCTTTTTTCAAAAAAAAGTTTCAGAACTCTCTCAACTCCTCCCCTTTTCCGATTAGATCTGGCCATCGGGCCTACAGGCCATCATCGCACGCGCCACCGTCAGCACGGCCATGTACAGCGGCCGGAGGGTTAAAAAACTCCTCCTTTCCAGGTCGACTGAAAGGTAATCATCTCCTCCCTATTTATTTAGTTATATTTTGTATATATGTTTGAATGAAAATAAAAATAAAATGATAAAAAAAAAACACTAAACAGAATAACAAAAATAATCACCTTTCTCTAGTTTAAAAACTGTTTTGTAGATATTTCTCAGTAAAATCGTGTCCTTACACCGTTTGTATTCAGTCCTTTTTATAGTCTCTAAAAAAATCGAAATAAATAAATATTACAACATTCGATTTTATTTCTTGCCATGTTTGTGTCGCTGTGTTTCCTTTCTTTCCTTTTGTAGGTGTGCGACGAGGATCCGGTGGATTGGCACGCTGATTGCGGAGCAAAATACGGCCTTTGCGGCATGAGGAGATGGCTAGGGTGCTTACGGCGCAAAGGGGGTAAAACCCTAGGGTTCTCAAATCTGGAACCCGATTTGGGCCATTGGGTTTATTTGGGCTTCAAGTTTTAGTGGGTCACGGGTGTAATGGGTATTTGGGTTTAGTTTTAATTTTGGTTTAGGCTAATTGGGTCACGGGTAAATAAGGCCTATAATTTTGGGTTGTACAAGGACTATAAAAACTGGACATTTAATTTTATTTTTCCCTATTTCTGATTTTGTATGATTTGGGCCTAGGCCGAGCAAAATAGGCCTACTACACCTATTTTACAGGTTATGTCCTTTGGAGGACAATATAGTAAAGCAAATTGAAGATAACAGATTTGGCATCCCTGTATTGGTAGGGAGCAGATCGAAGATAGTAGATTTGGCAATCCCTGTATTGGCAGGGAGCAGATCAAAGATAGCAGATTTGGCAATCCCTGTATTGGCAGGGAGTAGATCAAAGATAGCAGATTTGGCAATCCCTGTATTGGCAAGGAGCAGATCGAGGAAAGCAGATTTGGCATCTCTGTATTGACAGGGAGCAGATCGAAGCAGCAGATTTGGCAATCCCTGTATTGGCAGGGAGCAGATCGAAGCAGTAGATTTGGTAATCCCTGTATTGGCGGGGAGCAGATCGAAGATAGCAAATTTGGTAATCCCTGTATTGGTAGGGTGCAGATCGAAGTTAACAGCTTTGGCAATCCCTGTATTGGCAGGGAGCAGATCGAAAATATCAGCATGGTGTCCCTAAGGTTGTAGGGAGCAGGTTGAAGATAGCAGATATTGCCTTCCTGCAGTTGCAGTGAAGCAGATTGAAGCTGTCAATATACTTTTGAAGAAAATGAGGATCAAGAATTCAAGACTCGGCAGGACCAGGAAAAATTGGTCCTTTTATAGTCTTTGCTCTATTCCTGTCACACAATAATGAGGAAAGAGGGGCAGCTGTAATGACCCACTTTTGCCCGGGCTATTAAAGGCCCAAAAACAGAATAAAAAAAACAAAAAAATAATAATAACAAACAGTCCTTTGTTATAGTTTGTTTACAAACCCAAAAGCCCAATTACAATTTACTCAGCCCAATAGACCCTAAACTGACCCAATACCCCTTAGCTTAAATACAAACCAGATTCTAAAACCCGACTGGCTCAGTCTTAACCCACTAAAACCTATAACCCAAATACTGCCCAACACTCATCAGACCCAAATACACGAGGCCCAAAAGGCCTAAACAGTTAACGAAAGATAGAAAGCCTAGGGTTTCTGAAACCCTAGGCGCCGCAAGCATCAGACCAATCCAATCGTCACGCTACAATTTACAAACAGTTTTTTTTTTTAAATCAAAGAAAGGTGATTTCTTTTTTACTGTTATTTCGTTTATATTTTTATTTTTTTGTGTTAAAACATACAAGTTTCTTATTATTTTGCAAATACTACTAAAAATAAACAAAAAAAAGGTTTTACCTTTTGATCGGCGCTGGAAAAATGAGGTTTTTTAATCTCTGACAGCCGCACACGGCGGCGTAGATGGTAGCGCGTGGGCCCGTCGGCGCGTGGGCGCAAGGGATGGCCGATGACCGAGGCTCAGCCGAACGGAGCTTGGAGGCCCTTTTCTTTTCCTCTTTTAGAGGATTTTTTAGTTTTTTTTTAAAATCGGGGGTTAAAATGATCTGATAAGCCGAATTTTGGCTTATATAGCAATAATGAAACGACGCCGTTTTGGCTTCATTTAATAAGCACAAAACGACGTCGTTTAGCAGACCTGTCCCGCATGCATGTGACCCGACCTCGGGAGGATCCGCGTGTTTTTGTAAATGGGATATTTACCGCCTAGGCCCTTCCGCAATTCTATCTTTTATGATTTTATCCAATTTCTATTTCTCTTTTATTATTGAATTGGCCCAGATTTTTGTTTTTGTTTTAATTTAATCCTTAAGGCCATTTTAAGGCATATTTGGAACGACGTCGTTTTTGGGAATAAGGCAATTTGCCCAGTGAGTCCCTCACTTTTAATGCGCGTTTTAATTAGGGCTCTAATCCAGTTTTATTCCTTTTAAAACTACCCCAAAAATATTATTTAAATTCAATTTTAAATCCTTTTTTTATTTTACTTCAATTTTGACTTAGTTTTTTTTAATTTTTTTTTTAAAAAATACTTTGTATATGTACTATTTATCTTACGTTTTCTAAAAATTATTGTATTACACATTTTTAAAATATATTCTTATATTTTCTATTATATATTATGTATCGTTTTAAAATTTGTATATTGTATAATATTTCAAATTGATTTATTATTAATGTAAAATTTTATATTGTTTATTTTTTTTAAATAGGTATATTATATTTTTATATAAAATTGCGTTTAAATTATTACATATTATGTTTAAATCCTAAGTTCTTTTATTTTTGTTTTTTTATTTAAAATACCTTAATTATTTTATATATATTATCCTTTAAAAAACATTATTTATTAATATTTTACCTTTTTTTATTGTAATTTCAATTTATTGATTAAAATACTTCATTTTTTTGGTCTTTTTTTATTTTTTATCATTTCGTATTTTATTTCTAAGTTTTTTCTATATATTTTATAATCCGTTATAATTTACTTTAGATCTCATATTGGCTTATATTATATATTTGTTTATCCCTAGCATAGTTATTTTACTATAATTCATTATTTTAAGTTGTTGTCTTTTATTGTTTAAATTTTGATATAGCATGAAATTTGTGTATTACTTTAATATTTATGCTTTGCAATATGTTTATGCTGCATTTTTTATCAAAGCATTGTTTTAAAACATAACCTATTTAATGATCGTTTTTCATCCAAAAATTGTTTTTTTAAATTAAGGCAGTATTTGACATTTGGGATTTTTTTGAAAGAATCGTGCCCTAACTTACTGGGCTTCGATTTCTTTCATTAATTCTAAACGGTTAGGTATCCTTTTCAAATTAAAACGAACGATTTTCAAATAAAAACTATCTTTGAAAGTTTAAGATATTGCGTCCTAACTTACTGGATGTGATGTTTTGATATTTCGAGATAGGAGTTTCTAAAAAAAGAAAGATATTTAATGTTTGGAAATTTGAAGGGTTGTGCTCTAACTTACTGAGATTCGACCATTTTTTATCCAAATAATTAAATGTCCCTTAAAAAGAATAATAAGCTTTTTGAAAATCAAAAGGATCATATTTAAAAAAAAAAAATCTTTTCAAATCTTCGACACTAGGACATTTAATAATCATTTTGCTACCAATTTTTGGGCGTTACGAGGGTGCTAATCCTTCCTCGTACGTAACTGACTCCCGAACCCATTTTCTTGAAATTTCGTAGGCCAAAATCAATGTTTTAAAAAGGTGATCCAATCACACCTAAAAAGATTGGTGGCGACTCCATTTTCGTTTTTAAAGTCAACCCCATTTTTCAAACCCTTAAAAAATGGTTTCGACAACTTTGTTTTATTAAAAATATTGATTTTGGTCTATGAAATTATAGAAAACAAGTTCGGGAGTCTGTTATGTACGAGGAAGGATTAGTACCCTCACAACGCCCAAGATTGGTACCTATTGATTAATTAATGTCCTATCGTCGAAAATTTGAAATGATTTCAAATACAATCCCTTTTAAAAATGTTTGACCAATCCAGATTGGAATTTAAAATTCTCTTGTTCTGAAAGAATAAAATATCACATCCAGCACGTTAGGACACGACATTTCAGACCCTTGAAACCAAAATCATCTCATGATTTACAAAACTCATGCCTTTTTTAAAAAAATAATTTAAAAAAGATATTTTGTTTTTTGGTCAAATGGAAAATTGAAACCTAGCACGTTAGGGCACTATTTCCCAAAATTCCAAACACAAAACATTGCCTTCTTAAAATTTTTTTGATTAAAACGAAGTAATGTTTTTATTTGAAACGATGATTTATAAATAAAGTTATTATGCTAATAAAACACCAATATACAATAAAACAATTCACGAAAATTATAAGATAGACTAATTTTAAAGCTAATATAGACAATCAAGTGAAAGTATAATAGATCATGCTTACTAGCACAAATAATACAATTTCAATGCTAAGGCCAACATGAAAATAATAATAAAAAATAAAATAAAAAAATCTAGATTTTAAGAAAATGAATAAACAAAAAAATAATAAATAATAACAGTTTAAAGATATTTACAAAAATGGAGAGATAAAATAAAACGTCATGAAAAGAAATCGAATAAATTGAAAATATGTAAAATAAATGATATATATAAAAAAAATAACAAAACAATTAAAGAAACAATGTAACAAATTTAAAATGGTTAATATATACATATAATAAAATAATATAAATAATATATATTTTAAATATATAATGTACTAAAAAATTAAATAGATAAAGAACCAATTTTTTTAAAGAAAAATATAACAAATTTGGAATTATATTTTAAAAAGGTTAAAGATTAAAAAATACATGAATATTAATGAATATAATAAGTAATAATATATAATATGATAACCTAATATGAGTGGTAAATAAAAAATATTTAATATAAAATGTTAAAATAAATAAATAATAAAAGGGTTAGAAATCGACAAACAAGGACTAAATCAGAATAAAATAAAATTAGAAGTAAAAAAGATGTATGAGGACCAAATTAAAACGCACGCTCCATTACAAGGACCAAATGGGCAATTATGCCTTGTCATCAAAATGGCACCGTTCCAAAATCCTCATTAAAATGGCCCGAGGACCAGATTAAAATAAAAAAATTTTAGGGCCAAATCAAAAATAGAGGAAAAAATAAATTGGACGTAATTATAAAATCACAATAATGCGGAAGGGCCTATAGAGCAATTAGCCACTTTATTAAAAATGGGCGGATCCTCTCCGGGTTGGGTCAACGCGCAGATCTTTGCCCTTGAAACGACGTCATTTTATTCATAAAGGGGGGCTAAAACACACCGTTTTGCCCCCTATATATGTTAAAAAATTTTAAAAAATATTTTCCCATCAAAACAGAAAAAAAAAAACTTTGTTCTCTAAAAAATCCTCTCTCCTTCGTCTGAGTCCGACCGCCGGACTAACAGCCATCATCACATGCGCCTCAAGTGCCACTGTCAACGCCGCCATATACGACGGCTGAAGGCTAAAATCTCCGCTTTTGCAGCGCAAATTGAGAGGTAAACTCCTTCTGTTTATTTTAGTAGTATTTTTGCATATAAAAAAAACTTCAAAATGAACACAAAAAAAAAAAACTTGAATACGATTTGTGATTTTTTTTTTATTTGAAAATCGCTAATATTTTGATTGCATATTCTATTTGCATGTATCAGAAGAAAGAAAATGAAATAAAAAACACTAAACGAAATAATCGGCAATCACCTCTGTTTTCTCTGATTTTTGTATTAGTGTTCATATCATACATTGTTTTCGTTTTGCTTTTTATAGCCAGAACAAATCAAAGAAAATAAATATTACAATCTTGATTTTTGATTTCTTGCTATATTTGTGCTTCTATCTGTGTTCTTTTCTTTCCTTTTGCAGGTGAACGGCGAAAATCCTGGCAACAGGGGACGATTCGCGCGCTGATGGTGACGCGATATGAAGCTTGGGCATGGAAGCTGCGGCGCAAAGGTTTTCGGAAACCCTTAGGGTTTCTGAAAAGTTTGGCATTAGGCCATTTGGGTTGTACTTTCGCTTTTGGGTTTGGGTGTAATTGGGCCACGGTTAGTGGGTTTAGAAAATTAGACATTATTGTTTGGACTTGGGGCTTTAAGCCCGTTTATTGTAAAAAATGTACTTTTATTTATTTTTAATATTGGTTTATTGTTCGGCCTGGGCCCAGGCAAAACTGGGCCTTTACACGCTTGTTTTAAAACCAAAAATTGAAATTTGGAAACGTTACATAAAACAAAAACTGATAATGACATTTCCAGTTTTTAGGGAAAAACACCATATTAAATTTATTCATTTTAATTGCAGAAAACACTTATAAGATCAATTAGTTTTGCAATGAAAATCTTAAGTTAAACAGAGTTTTGTAAACCATAGTTTGATTTTGAAATTCAACGCAATGTAGTTTGAAAAAAAATTATTCTAAATATGGTAAAGATGTTCAAAACGAAAATTTGTCCTAAACAGTTAAACAGTTAATAGTCCCCAAAAAGTCCAAAAACAATCCAATTGAAAATAATACTTAAACTTAATCAAATTAAAAAATAATAATAATTTAAACCGAGCTTCTAGTATGCCGATTTGTCCTAAGTTTGTTGGTTACTTGAGAAGAAAACATATAGAAAGTGAGCCTACGAGCTCAATGTGTAAGACATCCCAAACAACAATCAGATGCAAATAAATTAACAAATACAATTTAGATGCATGATCAGATTCAAAATTGGGTGTATTTTCATAATCAGATACATATTCAGATGCATAAACAGATCCTACCCTTATCCGCTACATACCATCTTTGTCTATTCCTACACACCAAATAGGGTATCAAATACCCATTCGACCCCACACACCATTAAGTAACCGTATGTCAGTTTTCAAAAATAGTACAGCCAAGCTGCCAGATAATAATACGGGGTGAACCTCCAGATTCAAATATACGTGGTCAAGCCACTAGATAAGGTAGATTATTAAACTGTCAACACTTCCTTCATCAAACATATTATCACCTCAATGCACATGCAACGCTAATCAAATATCAAATGCATGTATGATATATATGCTATACACATCAGATTTTAAATTGCTTTGGCAGAAATCACATCATGCTAAAATATATGACATACATGCTATACAAATCATGATTCCACAAATCGATTTAACAAAAGTAGAATATCAGGTCCCATGTTTTAAAATCATATTTATACCATACGGAACCTATGAAAGGGCTAAATTCGAATCGCACATCAAATACGACCTTAAGGTAAAATTTTAGAAAATGGGCCCACACAACCTAACTAGCCCAGCTCGTCTGGCCCACATGGCCAAAATTGTCAAGACCATGTCCACACGGTATAGTACACGACTTGCCACACGATCGTGTGACATTGAAAGTAGGTTTTTCAACATTGCGTTGTTCACTGTTGTTCAAGTTTTTCATTACACACCTAGTCGTTTTTCGATGCAATTCCAACCACAAGATATCCAGAAACTAAAATAAACATTCAACTAATTTGATTAGCAACCAAAACTTTGATACAACCCTTGCGTTCTTAAAATTTAAGTTTATACCAAAAGGCATTTCGTCATAACACCAAATCGACACTTACCTTAGAGAAAACAACAACCTAACATAATGCCTAAATCGCTGGAGGAACACCAAACGCCTTACGATCTACTCTTAGAAGTACATCGAAATTTTTGAGAATTTACAATTTTTCTAGGTTGTTTTTCCCAATTTTAAGTATTATCTTAAAATTTGAAATTCGCAGGATTGACAATTTTGGTGAGATTTTTGAGACTTTTGAGCATACATCCTTTCGTGCTCACTTTTATTGTTGCTTTGAGTGAGTCAATATTGATTTGTTATTCTAGAACTTGCTTCGATTATACATGTCGAGACCAAATCATTGATTTGATATACCGAAATGATAAAGGCAACTAGGTTTAATCCACTTACTCTATAAAAGCCTACCTTCATAAATCAACCCCTAGTAAACCCCATTGAGCCTAACAAACTATTCCATGACTTACCTTCAATATTAACCTATAACACATTTTTTTTTTGAATTCCCTTCAATTATTTTGATCCCTATTTTTGTCGAGATTTGAGTTGAATAATTGTCTAGCTTTGTTCTCTTTTTCAGTTTGTAAAGTTCATAAATATTCAATTTATTTGTTATTTGATTTGTTCTTAAAAAAAAGTGTATATACAGTTAATTCAGTTGTAATTCAATATTTTTTCATATTTCTATTATAAGCTTCCGAATCCAGAACGATGTCATCAAAAAGGCTTTATTTCTAGGAATATGTTTCAGTGATAGAAATTTTTCTAATTAAGAGGATTTTTCAATTCAATCTCGTTTCTAACCATCTTTTTTCAGCTTGTGACCACACCCCTAACCAAAGCCCCATTACAACCATTTAAAGACCTTTTGATCGATATGTCATATCAATACATAGTGGTAGAGATTTGATTTTCCTGCAAGCTTATGATAATAGCTTTCAGATTGACTAATAAGTGCTTAAATTTTTGAACCCTAAACACTTTGAGTGGATGGAGTGAATTGTCGAAACCATTTTTAAATTTGAAAAAAACGGGATCGACTTTTGAAAACGAGAATGGAGTCGCCACCAATCTTTTTAGGTGTGATCAGATCACCTTATAAAACATTTTATTTTAAAACATTGATTTTGGCCTAAGAAATTGAAGAAAACGGGTTCGGGAGTTGGTTACGTACGAGGAAGAATTAGCACCCTCGTAACGCCCAAAATTGGTACCGAATTGATTATTTTTTTTATCCCAATGTCAAAAATTCAAAAAGATTTTAAAACATGATCTTTTAAAAACTTGATCAATTTGAGTTGAAACTTGAGGTTCCTTTCTTCCGAAAGAATACAAACATCACATCCAACACGTTAAGACACGATGTTTTAAACTTTTGTAACCAAAATCATCTCATGGTTTACAAAATTCATTAAAAGGATATTTAATTGTTTAGCCAAACGGAAAATCGGAACCCAGCACGTTAGGGCACTATTTTCCGAATTTCTAAACACAAATCATTGCCTTATTTAAAAAACTTTTGGATAAAATATGACGATTAAATGAAATACATTTTTAAAACAATAATTAGGGCAAAATGCAACATTAATACATCACAAAACATAAATACTAAAGCAATATATAAATTATGTGACATAGTAATATTTCGTACAAATATAGACAATTAAAAATAAAAACAACATAAAATAATGGATTGTAATATAATAACTATGCTAAAGCAAAAATAAAGAAATACATAACTTGAACAGTCAAATAAAAGATATAAAGTAAACCATAACAAATTTAAAAACATACACGAAGTATAAAAACTAGAAATGAATACAAAACTATAAAATAAAAAAAGTAAAATATCAATAGAAAATAAATAAAGTATTTGAAACAACAAATGAATATTAGGATAAACAAAGATAAAAAATGAAAATTTTTTAAAAAAAAGGGTTAATATGTATACATATAAATAATTAATGTATTTTAAATGGACAACTTGAAAAACTTAGGATATATAAATATATATAAAAGATAACTTATAATAAATGTATAGCATAACAAATTAATATATATTAATTTATAAAAAGATAATATACTTATTTAAAAAAACAATATAAAAACTTTACATTATCAATAAATTAATTTAAAAGCAATATACAAAATTTTAAAATAATACATAATATATAATAAAAAACAATTAATACAAATACTATATGTACAAGAAAAAGTAATTTATAAAACTTTTAACCATAAAGAAATATATATAAAGGAAAACAAATATAACATAATAATAATCTAAATATATACATATATAAAAATATACATATTTAAAATAGATTATATATGAGAAAAGGGATAAAATTTGTTAATAATAAAAAAATTTAAATGTTATAAAATATAAAAATAAACCATATTATATGAAAAGAAAGTTCTTTAAAAAAAATATACATATATATAATACTAAGATAAATAAATAATAATATTTGTAAAGAAATAAGCCAGAATAAAAATGAAAAGGATTAAATTTAAATTTAATAAAATTTATGGGGTGATTTTTAAAAAGAATAGAACTGAATTAAGGCCTTAATTGAAACACGCGTTATAGGTGAGGGACTCATTGGGAAAATATACCCTAATCCCAAAACGGCACCGTTTCAATGCTTGTATTTAGAAGGCCTATGGACCGAACTGTTGCACAAATGAAAATATGGGGGCCAAATTAAAAAAAACAAATAAAAGGACTGATTTGAGATGCATTGTAAAAGCAGGAGGATCGTGCATGTAAATTACCCATAATATCGGCAAAACACGCGAATCCTTAAGGCACGGGTCGGGTCGAACGGGTCAAGAACAAAACAGTGCCGTTTTAGTGCTTATTGACTTAAGCCAAAACGGCGTCGTTTTCAAATGCTATAGAAGTAAATTTTTACACAAAAAGTTCATTTAGGCCTTTTTTAAAAAAAAAAACCTTCGAAGAACTCTCTCAGTCCCTCTTCCCTCAGCCCAGAATCCGATTAGGGCTCCGGCGACAGATCGTCGCACTCACCACACGCGCCGCTGCGAATGCTGCCGTATACGGCGGCCGGAGGTCCTTTTTGGGCCAAATCACAGGTACATTCTCTTGCTTTTTATTTTTTATAATATTTGCATATAAAATTTTAAAAGTAATAAAAAACAAACTGTTTCCCTTTGATTTTCGAATCTGTTTTTGTCTACGGTATTTTGAATGTATAGAAAGATAGAAAAACGAAAAAACAATGATTAAAATGAAATGTTGAATCGGAAAGATAACCTTTTGATTTCTTGATTTCTTTCTGTATTTTGTCTCTAAAAAAAAAACCCCCATCTTTGCACTGTTTTCCATTGGTTCTTATAGTCGATTGTAAAAATGAAAAAAAAAATTTAGGGATTCTATTTGCTGTATTCTTGTTGTTGTTGTCTTCCTTTCCATTTTTGCAGGTACACACGATGGTGATAGGTGCACTGATTGCAGCGCGACTGGATACCAGAGTTGGTGTTTGCGGCGCGAGGGTTTCCTAGATACCCTAGGTCTCCTGAAACAATTCGGGCATTGGGCCAAAATATGCTATTGGGCCATGGGGTTTAATTAGGCCATGGTAGTGTTCTGGGTTTGGGATTTTGGGCCGAAAGGGTTTGGATGTAATTGGGGTATTGGGTAATGGTTTAATCAGGTCATGGCCATAGTTCTGTTTGGTATTGGGCCAAGAGTGGCATTTGGGCCTTTGTAATCTGGACATGTATGGGACATTTTATTTATTGGACTTTTATTATATTTTTTGGTTTTGTAATACTGATATGGGCTGGGCAAATTTGGGCTCTTACATGAATCTTTAGTGAGGATGTCAACTCTTGTTGATTTTGAATTAAAAGGTAACTACTGAGGAGAAGGGAGAAACCCTATGTTTCTGTGATAAAATTCTCAACTTAGAGTGTTTGAGACTTTAATTTTCTTCTGGTTGAATTTTCATTGTAGGATTACTTGTGGATTAGTTTGAAACATTATTGATAAGGATTATAAGTTGAGAAGAATGATTTTTAATTGTGACTTGAGATTTTGCTTGAGGACAAGCAAAGGCTTAAGTGTGAGGGTATTTGATAAACTATAAATTATACATATTTTCTATCCCATATTTAGCACATTTATGGATGAATTATCATTGAATTTGTGAAATTTGATGCTCCTAATCCTTTAATTTCATGTTTTATACTTAGGAAAGCATAGAAGAGTGAAAAGTCCCTGTATAGGAGTAGATCCAACACAATTAAGTCGAATGTGCTTATACGGAGGAGCAAAAGTCCCTGTATAGGGGTAGATTCAACACAATTAAGCGGAGTTGATCGCAATCCTAGACATAGGACGATGAAAGTCTACCGGCTTAGAGTCAAATCTAATATCGGGAGCCTGTAACACCCCAAACCCGGCCTAGACGTTATGGCCAAGACTGGTGTGCCACATTGAAGTGTTTTTTTTTCGAAAACCATGTTTTCATTGAAAACCCTTCTTAATGTTTAGAAAACTTTTACCGTTAATCCTGTTTAAAACCTTAGCTTGTGTTTATTTGGCAAAAACGTAATCAAAACATTGTTTAACCACTTTGTAAAATTCTTTATGGAAAATTGTGAAAACTTGTAAACCATTGTAGTTGCGGAAACATGTTATTTTAAAAACAGTTTAAAGTGAATGAATACTACGCACCAGGTAGGATTCAAGAGAAGAGGAGGTGAGTCAATTAGACTGTTTAAGTACCAAGCTCTTCCAGGATCCAATCCTAGACATGCATACACCCATTGCCACACTTTAAGTATTTACTATATTTGTGAAAACATTTGCGGAAGCTTTGCTATGTTATCGTGATATTTTGAAAACAAGTAACCTTTATAAAAACACGCCTTAGAGGTAACTGAATTCAAAACGATTTACACGACATCATAATTTAGCTAAAAACAAGTTAATTAAGTAAAGAATTAATAACCCGAAATAGAAATAATTAAAGAGGCCTTTTACAACCCAAAACCAAGAATAAATAATTAAGATTAAATTGAAATAATTAACTTAATTAAAAACCATCAGTCCAGTCCGTGTGGCCACTCTGAATCCCTCCCAGCTCCAAGTCCATCAACTAAGGCTCACCTGCAAGGTTAAAGAAAGGGGGTGAGTTTGGAAACTCAGTGTGCAACAAGTCCCCTTTCGGAGCCTAAACAAATATCAGCATACTTGGCCTAAGCCCTAATTTGGTCTCAACATATATGGGCCGAAGCCTTTTCATTTAACGGTTACTGGGCTGAAGCCTTTTTTAATAAAACATATACTGGGCCGAAGCCTTTCATAAGTCATGCCACTAGGCCGAAGCCCTTTTCTGTAAACGGTATGGCCCAAAGGCCCATTTTAACATCACATATAATATCAGTGTATGTGTGCAAAGCTCATTTCAATATCACATGTAATGTCAATGTATGTATGCAAAGCCCAGTTGGGGAGACTACTCAACCCACCATCCGCTACTCTCCACCCGTACCAACCAACACACCATGTGGGGATGCTACTCAACCCACCCTGCCGCTACTCTCCACTGGCAGCATAGCTGTTTTATCATATAACTGGAGGCCTAGCCTCTTTTAATAACTGGGGTAGAAGCCCTTTCGGTAAACTAGGGCAAAAGCCCTTTTCGGTATACTGGGGCAAAGCCCTTTAACACTTCCTCCAATCATATAAGCCCAACCCATGCATGTAATGATTATAACATGGCATATCGTATACATATCATAGCATATCATGTGCATATCATGTGCATATCATATCATTTCATGAAAAATATCAATATCACAATCAACATAATCATTTTACAACCCTAGGGGTATAATGGTCATTTCTACCTAGGGGTAAAATAGTCATTTTTAAGCTATAAGGGTAATTATGTAATTTTATCCATTATTAGGGTTTTCCATGCTTATTCATTAATTCTAAATGTTTAAACAGCAATTTTAGCCTATTTTAGTAAAACCGAGTTATTGGCCAAAAACCCCTAATGGGCCCTATGTAGCTAGTTCAGTCGTCTAAGCCCACTTGGTCCAAATCCTACAATTAACTACTAGTTTAACCAGTTTTAAGCTTATAGTCTACTAAGAAATGTCTATTGCCCATTTTTACCCATACGGGCCCATAAGCCTGTTGGGCCCAATTTTAGCCCATCGAGGCCCAACTTACCATCGTGCACAAAATTATGCCCTTACCTGTTCTATCGATCCAATCACCGATCTTATCGTATGTATCACGGCTCAAACCATTCACAAAACCACAAGTTCGAAATGCCGAAGTTTAGGCATTTTGGCTTTTCAGCAAATATTAATCTAAGCTACTATGAGGTTCATTACACACCTGCTTGCAACGAACGTTGACTATATCTGATCCAAGTCAATCCTACATTCGATTACTAAATCATTAGACCACGAATCAATGATAACTAAATTTAACATACTCTTACCATATTCGGGCATCCATGAATAAGGCCCTAAATCCTTACCTTTGCTGAAGTTGATATCCAAATCTGGATCCGAACGCTCCACTAATCCAAGCCCTTAGTCAGCAGCCTTTAACCCTTACAAGCACAGAGTAAAATAATTAGTAACTGCCCCTTAAAGCCTTAGGCGCTATTTCGACAGCCTCCCTAAACACATAGGGATTCCAACTTTTCCAAATCCCAAAAATAAGAATAGATCACAGTCAAGTCATTCATATCACCAACTTATATCCACAGTCAAACTAGCCCAATCATCACACAAGTCAGTCATTTACCCACGAGGGGCAAAACAGTCATTTAACACCCTAGGGGCAAAACGGTAATTTTACCCCATAGGGGTGTCTCAGTAATTCTACCCTACAGGGGTATTTCGGTAAATTTGCAAATCGAGGGTAAAATAGTAATTTTTTACAAATTAGGGGTAAAATAGTAATTTTACAAATTAAAGGTAAAACGATAATTTTACAAATCATGGGTAAAATGGTAATTTTACAAATTAGGGGTAAAATGGTAATTTTACAAATTAGGGGTAAAATAGTAATTTTACAAATTAGGGGTAAAATAGTAATTTTACAAATCATGGGTAAAATGGTAATTTTACAAATTAGGGGTAAAATGGTAATTTTACAAATTAAGGGTAAAATAGTAATTTTACAAATCAGGGGTAAAATAGTAATTTTACAAATCAGGGGTAAAATAGTAATTTTACAAATTAGGGGTAAAACGGTAATTTTACAAATCGAGGGTAATTCGATAATTTTACAAATCGGGGGTATTTCTGTAATTTTGTAATCCAAGGGTATTTTAGTAATTTTGTAAACCAAGGGTATTTCAGTAATTTTGTAAACCAAGGGTATTTCAGTAATTTGGTAAACTAAAGTATTCTAAACAGAGATAACAATGCGAATGGGCCTAGGGCCCATTGTCGGCCCAAATGGGCCCACACGCTCGTGTGGCCCTTTTAACCCAAATCTAGCTACAGATATGAGATTCACCTAATCTAGCCCAATATTTACTATACAATCAAACAACTTATCCAATTGGGCCCGCAGGCCCATTGGGCCCACATGGCCTATTCGGCCCATCGCAGCCCGAAGTAGCCGTCCTACCGCTAGAGCAGTGAGAAATACACACCTGATAGGAGACTGAAGTTAATCCGCGCTCCAAACACTCTTAGCCGATGCCCAACCCAAACGGGCACGCCATAAAGCGAAAGGGATCAGCCAAGAAGGCTGTGCCTACTCTCCTCCTGGTTTGCTCTATTTAAAGCTAGCTCCTCACTTGCTCTCATGTTAGCTTTCCGATGTGGGATTCTCCATCAATCCCCCCAAAATTAAAGCATTAGCAAAATAATCAACCTTTGCGTGCAACGAGATTCGAACCAAAGTCCTCTCAGTAACCCTGTCAAGCCATCACCACTCGGACACAAGCTCCTTGTGTCATAAGTCCAACACATTTAACTTTAAAGCTCACCTACTTGCTTCCAGATTTATTTAAAAGAAAAACCAAAATAAATTGCAAGAGCCAAGACTTGAACCTTGGACCCTTTGCTTCCTTGTCCCCTAAGTGGCGCTACTTTGCCATTACACCACATTCCTTTTTTTGTGTCTTATTACACACATAATTCCTTACAACTCCTCTTTTCCAAGTCCTCTATTCCTTAAGTCCAAAAATCCAAGAATTCTCCGGGTTTTTAACCAACACTTGGGCCTTCCATAGGCCCAATAACACCCTCCAAACACGAATTACACATCTATATATCAAAATTTCAACATTACACCAAATATCACAAAAATCCCGGAATCCCAGAAATTAGCCCAAGACTTTTCCCACACTATGAATCCTTCGCCGTTCACTAAAATACCACATTAACCCAGGCCCAAGGCCCAATACTTCTAGGCCCAAATTTAGGGTGTTGCAGAGCCATAGGTCGAGTTAATGCAAGACTAGGGGTTTTAATTAGAAAGAGATTTCAATTAATCAACCTAGGATTAGTTGTTCTTATCCTCGACGGAGGTATTAACATAATTTAGGGATCTCTATGGATCAAGTCAACTGAAGAAATCGTCTAGTTCAGAGTTAGATAACAAGTGAAGTCTAGGTGGATTTTTCCTTAGGTATTGCCCTCATCAGTCAGTTTTTCCTAAAAGAAATCTCCCAATTTATTCTTTGTCGTTTCTTTAGTTTAGTTTAGAGTTAATTAGTTTACACAAATCACCTCTTTATTTTTAGGCTAGATAATAGGAAGAAAGTTATTACTGGTACTTTTAGTTCATTGGATTCGATATTCTGGTCTTGCCACTAGCTATACTACTATTCGATAGATGCGCTTACCTTTTATCGTGATATTAGTTAGTTTATAGGTGCGATCGGATTTTATTACTTCATCTCATCACGATCAGTCACACATGATCAAGACACACGCCTGTATGTCTACCTATGTGGACAAAATAAGTCTATTTCTAAGCCTTATTTCTCACCTAATTTCATCATCCATCTGCACCAACTTTTATAAATATCAACCGACCAATTCAAACATTATATTTAAACCAATTTAGACATCTAATATGATGCATTATCATATATACACACTAACCAACCACACCAAATACATATGTGTACATTATAACATAACTTTATGAACATATCAAAATCAAGTCATTACTAGCCATTCCAATGGATAAATCACAAGCATCCATTTCAATATCAATAATTGGTCATATTAGGTTATACATGCCATTATATCATAATAACACTTCTATTTATACCAAAATAAGCCGGAAGATAGTGTGATGATACTCTGACCGATCTCCAACTTTCTCGAACTTCCGATCTCTATAAAATAGAGAAAGAAAACCTAGTAAGCATTTAATCCTTAGTAAGTTCATGTAGCAGGAATCTAACTTACCATATGTTTTTCATTAATTTTAATCATACACATATGCATCCAAGCAATTGTATTATTAGCCTATCACACAACTTTAACAATTGAGTTAGTCAAGTAAATATCACATAATATCATTAACATGGATGAGCTCATCATGTAATTATTCCTATATTCATACAATTTCCATATCACATCTATTTCTCCATGATAAACCATTTCAAGTTTAGTTTCTCATATCAGTCTTATACCCGTTGAATTTGTTAGAAATTTTGATGAATACTCTCATGTAGTACACTTAAAGTGTACAAAACTCTCGAGCCACTTATCAAGTCATTCTGGTAAATCGTGTAACATGTATCATGAAACTTATCTAGGCTAATCAAATTTGCTCATAAGGGCCATGTCTCATGTATCAATTCACAAAGAACTTTTTGTTCACAAAAAACTTCTAACTGGGAAAGTCGTGTAATAAAAATATCAAATAGCCGTATCTCATGAAGTTCATGCGAGTCAAGTCAGGACATTCACACAGAGTTGCGTTTGTGTCTACAACATATGCAAGATCACAACTAATCAATTATCATAATAATTAGAAATAGCCAAGTTTGTGTCGTAACGTATACAAGATCACATTCGGGCAAGCTGTGTATCAGCACATAGAACATGGTAGTCCACAACATATGCGAAATTACTACCAATCAATATACTCACAGAACTATATGTCGTGATGCTCGAGAGACTTATCAGGATTACTCGTCCGAGCTAAATCCTGTCTGCAACACATGCAGAATCATGTTTAACATTGATCTATCGAATTTCTTTATTCAAACGAGACTTACCCCTTTTTCTCAAGCAATGTCAAGCATATAACCATATTTTATACATTTATCATTTACTTAATATCCACACCATATACCATGTAATTTAAACATTTCAATATTCATAATTAGGTTAGATGAACTTACATCGATACTTGTTTGTACATGAAAATCTACTAATCTGGAATCTTCTTTTTTCATTGATCTAACTTTGTATTTATGTCTTCCGGATCTATATAAATACATTTAATCATCAATTTCATTCAATTCATATTCAATTGAATTCAATTTACACCCTAGGAAAAATTACTCTTTTGCCCCTACACTTTTCATTAATTCCAATTTCGTCCTTAGGCTTGAAAAATGAAATTTGTGCAATTTAATCCTCTTTCCAAGCCTAACTGAAAATTCCATATATCATTTACAGCACTTATGTTTCACAAAATTCAGAATTCTTTGATGAATTTTACAAGTCTTACAATTTAGTCCCTAAATCTCAATTTCATGAAAATTCACTTTATAAAAGTTGTTTATCTACTAACAACCTTTCATTTTCTACCATGAATTTTAAATTTTCAGTATTTACATCCATGGTCCAAACCCTGTACTTTGATATCTTTTCAAATAAATTCCCAAATTAGATATATTTCACTATCCCGATCTCAAAAATATAAAAATCACTAAAAGGGGACTTGAATACTTACATAGTTAAGCCAAGATAGTTTGTTTCCTCTCTCCTACGGTTTCCATAGAAAATTTGGGGAAGATGATGATAATAAGATGATATTTTATATTTAATTATAATATCATCTTTTAATTTCTTTAAATTCCAATTTAATCCTTTTCTTTTTCTCAATTTCCATGGATGATTCATCCAAAAATATCTACTAAATTTTAATTAATGGTCTAATTACCATATAAGGACCTCAAGTTTTGAATTCTAAAGCTATTTAATCCTTCTAGCTTCTAGAATTCAACTTTTACATTTTATACAATTTGGTCTTTTCTCTATTGAAATTTTTATATGACTTTCCTATCATATTATAGAACATGCAATAATATTAAAATAAATTTTTTTATAGCTTGAATTTGTGGTCTCGAAACCACTGTTCTGATTTCACTAAAAGTGGGTTGTTACACTGATCCTCATCTAAACATATTTCTTAGAGTTTAAATTTAACCCAAATACCACAATATAAGCGACACACTATACTCCCATTTGTACACACAGAGATTCAAACCCTAGACCAAAAGGTAAGTTGAAGCCTTACCACTAAACCAGTAGGCTCATTCTTATCAATTCTTGAGCGAAAATAATATTTAAGCCCATAGTTCAGTGATAGGGGGTTTGGACTAAAAATAACAAAATCCAAGGAAGAGAATTCAAACCAAGAACCTCACACAGACAAACACAACACTCAACCTCTGAACCAAACTAATTCACTTGACAAAATTTAACAAATCAAAAACACAAATTTTTGGTGCGTTACAACTCTCTCTCCTAAAGAAAATTTGACCTCTTCTTCAGAAGTCAAATCCGGCATTACTTTAATTTCTTTAATAGGCACAATATAAGATGGATCAAATTGAAACTGTCTTAACATAGAGACGAGGAAAATATCATGTATTCAGTCCAACTCCGAAGGTATCTCTAATTGATATGCAACTGGCCCCACACGTTTTACAATTCAATATGGCCCAATGAACCTAGAGCTCAACTTGCCCTTACGTCCAAATCGAAGGACCTTCTTCCATGGAGATTCCTTATGGAAAACTTGATTTCCTACAGCAAACTCTATGTCACTCCTCATCTGATTCGCATAAGATTTCTGTCTGTCAGAAGTTGCCTTAAGACAATCCTGAATCAGTATAATCTTGTATTCAATCCTGAATCAGTATAATCTTGTATTCAGCCTCAAAAACCAAATCCAGACCTATAATCCTCCTCTCTCCCAACTCAGTCCAACACAAAGGCTTCTAACACTTACGACCATAAAGAGCCTCGTCAGGTGCCATCTGAATACTTGACTAAAAGCTATTATTATACATGAACTCATCTAGTGGCAAAAACTCCTTCGAACTACCACGAAAGTTGATAACACAACTCTGTAGTCTATCCTCTTAAATCTAAATCACTCTCTCGGATTGCCCATCAGTCTATAGATGGAACGCAATAATGAAGTCCAAAGAAGTACCTAGAACCCCATGCAGTTTCTTCCAAAACTGATATTTGAATCGAGGGTTTCTATTAGAGATAGTTGATACTAGAACCCCATGAAGTTTGACAATCTCATAAATGTATAGCTTCACTAGCTTCTATAAAAAATAATCAGTCCTAACAAGAAGGAACTGAGCTGTAACAGCCCGAATTAAGGCCTAGTCGGAATAGTGGTTTTGAGACCACAAAACCTATGTAGAGTTAAATATTTCATAGTTATTTTTATGTTTATGACATAATTGCATGATAGTGAGAAAATTCCTTGAAGGAATTCTTATGAAATAATGATTAATTTGTCCTTTATGACAAAATTGCAAAATATGAGTTTATAAAAGTTTTAAAGATGAATTGGCATTATAAAACTTTTTAAAGGTCCTTATTTAGCAATTAAACCATTTATTAGCATGATCGATAAAAATGCCCATGGAAGGAAAATTTTCTAAAAAAGGGTATAAGGGCATTTTGGTTATTTGGATAATTAATGAAATAAAAAGGGAAAAAGAAGCAAAAGTCTTGTCCATCTTCTCCATGCTTGTGCTGAAATTTCAAGGGACTCCATAGCTAGGGTTTTGACATTTTCAAGCTCACTAGTAAGTGCAATTTAGCCCCGTTTTTATTTCTTTTCGTATTTTTGAAATCCTCGTAGCTTAATCTAGCTATTTCTACCACTAATTGGAGCTAGGGTTTATGTTAAAAAATATACCTATACATGACATGCATGTATTTTGATGTCTAGTGGTAGAATATGAAAATTTGAAGTATAGTAAACATCTTTTTCTAAGTGATTTTTCATGAAAAACTCTAATAAGGACCAAATTGCAAATGTGATAAAATGTGTTGTAAAAGTGAAAATATATGAAAAATAGGGGCTGTTATGAGCACATGAAAGGTTTGGCTCGGCTTGGGTAATCAAAAAAATAAGTGCATTTCATTTTATGAGCCTAGGGACCATTTTATAAATATGCAAAAGTTTAGGCGAAAAATTTAGAAATTTTGCCAAGGTATAGATTATGGGGTAATTAGCCAATGTGAATACTAAATAAGTGAAATTTATCATTTTAGATCAAGAAGCACGAAGGTCGGACCGAAACTTAGGAAAAAGTAAGACGGTGGATTAAATCGAACATTCACCCATATTTTAGATCTGAGGTAAGTTGTTCTATGAAATTCATGTTATTTTCATGAGATTTATTTATATGATTCTATAGAGAAATGATGATGCTACAATAGAGAAATACTGGCTAAATTTTAAGGAATACAAGGGATACTGTAGTCACGACATGAAAATTTGTAGGTCCCGTGCAAGACCATGTCTGGGACATGGCATTGGCACCAAATTGAGATCTCATGTAAGACCATGTCCGGGACATGGCATTGGCATCAACATGTGGTCCCGTATAAGACCATGTTTGGGACATGGCGTTGGCACCGAGACAAGATTTAAATCCCCTGTAAAACCATGTTTGGGACATGACATTGGCATCTAAGAGAGATCCCGTGTAAGACCATGTCTGGGACATGGAATTGGCATCAGTTTACGATCTCGTGTAAGACCATATCTGGGACATGGCATCGACATCGATATGAGATCCCGTATAAGACCATATCTGGGATATGGCTTCGGCATTGACTTGAGATCCCACGTAAGACCATATCTAGGATATGGCTTTGGCATCTTACCATGAGAATGACATTACAGGTATCCTTTGGTATTCTAAGTAATTTAACAGGAAAAGTATTCAAGTTGATGAATTTAACGAGAAAGACTAAAGTTTTGTGATGAGTGATACAAGTGTACATGATTAAGTTACAAGAAAATGAACACATAATGATATGAGTATGATCGTGAGAAAAACATAAGTAAGAATACGAAATGATGTGAACATGTCAGTAAGAAAGAGTATGAGTAAGCCATGTTATTGTGTAAAGAATTTCTATGACATTTCATGATACCTTATTTGGATATTTATTCCATGACTGATGCTGCTATTTTACTTCATGCAACTTACTAAGCAATTATGATTACTCCCTTTCTTTTCCCTTTTCCTTGAGTATGGCATGTATAGAAAACTTTGTCATTTTGGTATGTGTCATTTTGGGTAGCCAAATGTGTTGGCTATTGATATTACTCAAGTCATGTTGTAATGGCCTTTGGAAATGGGCTAATATCGTTTAAGTTAAGTTTATGCAATGTTCATGCAGTTTATGAAAGTGCAAGTTTGCATGTTTAAGTAGAGTAGTGATTGTTGAGAATGAAATGCTTGGTGTCATGTGAATGCCTTAATTGTATGTATTTAGAAGTGTATTTATGCCATGATATGTGATATTGAAATTGGCCTTGTGGTTGGTTAAGTTTCAGGGTGGCAAAGGGCTTGGAAAATAGCTTAAAATTGTCCACACAGGTGGGCACACGAGCATGGGCCTAGGCCGTGTGTGACACACGGTCAGCCCCATGGGTGTGTTGATAAGCCGTGTGTTCCTTGCACCTAAATTATGCAAAACAGAATGTCTGATAGTAAACACACAGGCAAAGACACGACCGTGTGTCTCAACCGTGTGGAAGGCACGACCTAGCACACGGGCATGTGGCTTGGTCATGTGACCTAAATTGCATGCTAATGTCATAAACAGAATGTATGGGTTTTCACACATGGGCTAAGGCACGGGCGTGTTGAGGCCATGTGAAGGACATAGACCAGGAACAGGGCTTGTGCCAGGCCGTGTGAGAACCCCTGTTTTAGGCAAAAAATTTCTAAGTGCATAAAAGTTTCTAATTTGGTTCTAAACCATTCCTGATCTATGTTTTGGGCCCTGTAGGCCCATGATAAGAATATTAAAAGAATGTATGAAAAGTTTTTAAATGGAAATGATATTTTATAGCCCAAGTTTAAGCAGGTTTAAGCACGGTAAGGCCTCGTACCCTGTCCCGGCGTCAGACTTGGGTAAGGGGTGTTACATTTAGTGGTATTAGAGCTAGTGTTTAGTCAATTCTAGGACTAACCTAGCATATGCATGAGTCTAGCTATACATGCCATACTTATATATATATATATATATATATATATATGAGATATGATAGTGTGACGACTCCTGAAGGTTTAAATGTGTTTTCTTATAGTAAATGGATCCCAATAGAGCTGAGGTAGATGATGTAGAAAGTAATACGCCGGCTCTCGCTGAAGGGATGGTGCCAACTGGAACCGAAAATAGGCCAGCTATTGTAAGTCAAGAAAGAGAGGCCCGAGAGGCCTTCTTCCAAATGATGAACGAGTGGTTCACAGAGTTCGTTCGGACGAACCCGACAGCTCAACAACAAGCTCCACCCCCTTTAATTCCTCAACCTACCCTGGTAGCTCCCCAAATTGTAGAGGTAGTAAGACGAGAAAAGCCCCAAATTGATAGAATTCAGAAATAAGGGGAAGAGGAGTTCCGGGCTAGTAAAGATGATGATCTGGAAAAAGTAGAATTTTGGCTAGAGAATACCATCAAGGTATTCGATGAATTATCCTGCACACCTGAAGAGTGCATGAAGTGTATCGTATCCCTCTTATGAGATTCCGTTTACCAATGGTGGAACACCTTTGTGTCAGTAGTACCAAGGGAAAAGTTAATTGGGAATTTTTCCAAGAAGAATTTTGCAAGAAGTACATCAGTCCAAGGTTTATTGATCAGAAGCGTAAGGAATTTCTAGAATTGAAAAAAGGTCGAATGACGGTGACTGAGCATGAGCACGAGTTCATGAGACTCAACAAATACGCTCGGGAATACGTATCCGCCGAGGCTGTTATCTGTAAAAGGTTTGAGGATGGTTTAAATGAGGACATCCGAATGTTTGTCAGTATTCTAGAGTTGAAAGAGTTTGTAGTGCTCGTGGATAGAGCTTCCAAGGCCGAAGAATTGGCCAAGGAGAAAAGGAAGGCTGAGATGGAGCCTTGTGACTCAAGAAAGAGACAGTTGGGCAAGTCATTCCAATCCTCTTCCAAGAGGTCAAAAGAATTTACTACACGATCAGCTACTTTAGTGGGGTTTTCAAGCAAAAGCAAAGGTAAACAACATTCAGTCTCTAAAGCTCGGACTACCTCAGTTGTGAGCATCGATAATACTCGACCTAGTAGGACTGAATGCCCCATGTGGTAGACGCCACCTCGGTGAATGTTGAGCACATGAGCGGGCTTGCTTTAAATGTGCTTCTCAAGACCACTTCATTAGAGAGTGCCTCGAGATAGTTGAAAAAGACAGAGATCAGAGTGTAAGATCAGGTAATGCTCCCCCTAGAGGTAGGCCTCAGAGAAACCCAGGTACGGGAGCGAGTAATAAAGGCGCACCAAAAGAACAGACTACGAGACCAGAGGGTAAAGTGCCAGCAAGGACGTACGCCATTCGCGCTCGCGAAGAGGCGTCGTCACCCGATGTAATTACGGGTACCTTTTCTCTCTATGAAACTTTGATTATTGCTTTGATTGATCCGGGACCTACCCACTCATATGTTTGCATAAAACTAGTCTCTACCATGAATGTACCGTAGAATCTATGGAATTTGTGATAAAAGTCTCCAATCCCCTAGGAAAATGTGTGTTAGTAGACAAAGTATGCCGATATTGTCCTTTGATAATTAAGGGTCATTGTTTCCCAGCTAACCTCATCCTTTTGCCGTTTCATGAATTTGATGTGATCCTTGGTACGGATTGGTTAACCCCTCATGATGTAATAGTCAATTGTGGTAGAAAATTTATTGAACTGAAATGTGAGAATGGTGATACGCTTCTAGTTGAATCAGATGAATCTGAGAGTTTGCCTACAGTAATTTCTTCCATGGTCGCTCAGAAATGTATAAGAAAAGGGTATGAAGCTTACCTTGCTTTTGTGATGAATACAAAAGAGTTAGAGTTGAAAATTGAGATAGTGCCAGTAGTTTCTGAGTATCAAGATGTATTCCAGGAAGAGTTGCCCGGATTACCTCCGGTTAGAGAGGTAGAATTTGGTATAGAGTTGGCTCCAGGTACTACACCAATTTCTATTGCTCCTTACAGAATGGCCCCGACTGAGTTAAAGGAATTGAAGGCTCAGCTACAAGAATTGACAGATAAAAGTTTTGCAAGAGCTAGTTATTCTCCATGGGGTGCTCCCATATTATTCATGAAAAAGAAAGATGGTTCTATGAGGTTGTGTATAGATTATCGGCAACTTAACAAGGTGACCATAAAGAACAAGTATCCTTTGCGAAGGATCGATGATTTATTTGACCAGTTGAGAGAAGCCACGGTGTTTTCCAATATAGACTTGAGATCCGGGTATTACTAGTAAGAGTTAAGGGTGTCAAGGGTAACCCATTAACGAAGTCCATAGTTACCCGTTCCCATTTCCATAGCGAAATCTTAATGGGTCAAAGCAAACTTGAATGTAGTTGTGCTTGACTGCCTCCGAAAACGTCATGAGTAAGAATCGTACACAAAATATATCAAATAGGTAGTGTCTGCAAGTATGCGGGTCAAGTTGTAATATAGTTACAACAAAGTAGGTGAGTACTCCGAGGATCGTACCCAAGGGAGGCGATCACTAAATTAATCCTAACCTAAGCACGAAAAGAGCTAATTAGTACTTTAAATAAATTATATAATGAATAAACATAAAGAAATATTTTTTTTTTGTGTTTTTATAGATAAAGAATAAAATAATTCAAAAGGAAAAGACTTTGGGAAATTTGATATAGAAACTAATCAGATATGAGCATGGGTGATTAGCTCATTTCGGTAATCATAACTAATTGTTGCTTCAGGTTTCCTATTCAATCAACTAGTCGTTACCCTAGTAAGATCTCTCAATCTTCCACTAGACTAACGAGTCAACAAGAACTACTTATCTCTAAACCTCACAGTCCAAATTGCTTCGGGGCTAAGGTGTTCACAGATAGGCCATATCAATTTTAGGTTAATTCCCACGTAGATGACTTCCTATGGTCATCAAGCCTAGAGCTTAAGTTCTTCCTTTCCCAAACTATTGATCTGCTAAGAAAACCCTGCACAACAATCAATTAATCATACCTCCACTTGCTAATCCCCCCAAAAAATGGATCTCAAAAACATAGTAAACTTGGTACATAGGATAAACATTAATAACAAGTCAAGATATGAAGGTTTAAGAGAATCCTGAATTGTGCTGATTAAAGCACGAAATTGATAAAGATTGACTAAGTTCCCCAAATAAGATCTCTCAAAAAATACAAATAGAAAAACTGAAATAACCTAAAGCCTAAGAAAAAGGAAAAACTGAAAACTGAAATTACAAAAAAAATTATAATGTATGAAAGTTATCCTTTTACAAGTGTTTAAGGGCCTATTTATAGAGTTAAGGTTATCATTGCCCTGAACCCTAGGTCAACTGACGCTCTGGTGCTTAATATTTGATTGTGCAAACAAAAATGCCCCTAACTCATAATTAATTTTCATACAAGACAGATGTCACGACACTCTAGTGCCTCTGTCGCGACATTGAAGGCAGTATGGTCATACTTAGGGTACCTTCAAGGGTGTGTCATGACATATCTTAGTTGTGTCGCAACATTGAAGGCAGCCTTGGGATTCTTGTGCTCTGCTCCCTATGTTGTGACATCAAACTCCTCGTGTTGCAACACAACGACCAATATTGAGTTGGTACACCCTCTAATGGTCTTATGCACACGTACAAAGTATATTAGCTCATCCTAAGGCCTTATTTGACTCCTAAGTTCAATAAAAGACTAAAATTACACTTTTTATTGAATGTAAATGAAATTTTAAAAACTCAACTAAAACATAATAAAAATGATCGTATTCAAGCTCCTTAAATATAAAAACTAATTTAATCTGCTACATAGAATAATGATAGATCATGCTCCCTTGTACTTAAGTCATTTTTTTCCTCAAACAAAGCAAATAGTAATTAAAAGACGACCCTTGAGCAAGTACGGTACAAATGTTGGCATTGGAGCTCAGAACTAGGCATTTCATATTTGCACATAATCTTGGCATGATATATATAGCTGACTTACCACTTTTGATCTCAAAAACCTAAGTTCAGTATATTACAAGGTATACAAACATTAAGGTTTTCACATGTACAAGTCCATCAATAAATTATACAAGTAATTTGATTATCTTAGTAGAATACAAACAGTTTTAAATTCAATTATTTATTATGATGTCAATTCATAAATAAGTCTACCCAGATCAATTATTTTTCCTTCTCTCACCTTTCGTATTTCTCCATATAGGAAATCACAACATAATATAGTAGCTACGGCTGGCTCATGAGTTTTTGTGCACTAATGAAAGAGTCTTTCTATTTTTGTGACTTTTTCACTTTTCTTACTTTTTCAACATATCTCACTCACAAATACTTTTGTTTTCACTTACTTTTTCTATATGTTTGATTTTTTTTTGGGATTTTTCTTTTGTTTCGTACTTTTAAGCTAGCTAATAATCACTATATCACACTAATCTTTCCTATTTCACTTTGTTTCTTACAAAATTTGTCGTACTATATCTACTTAACCTTCAATACGTATGGCTAGACATTTATAGTTGTACGGTTCAGAACCAAAGAAAAAATGGGTAAATACAAATCATCATTTTTTGCTCAAGTTTTGTATGAAAGATCTTTAAGAAGTGTTTTCTGGCTCAAGTATAAGTACTAAGGATGAATAAATAAGGGTTACCTTTTTTGCTCTAGGTGTATACCAAACAATGCCTTAGGTTATCCCTAGGTATCTCAATATTCACAAATTTAACCAACTAAACATTTACAAATTCAACCATTTATCATACATACTAGCATGCTCGTTTCCTTATACTCTCTATATCATTTGGTACATTCAATCTCTAAATGCCTATTTACAATGCAAACTTGATGCGAAAGATAAACATTAATAACAAGTAAAGAGACGAAGGTTTAAGAGAATCCTCAATTGTATTGATTGAAGCACAAAATCCAAAAAGAGTTGATCAAGTTTCACAAATCAGATCTTCCAACAAATGCAAATAGCAAAACTGAAAATAACCTAAAGCCTCAGAAAAAGGAAAAATTGAAAATTGGAATTACAAAGAAAATTATAAAATATGAAAGTCATCCATAACAAGTGTTAAATTTTGCCATCGTCCTCAACCATATGTCAGCTGATGCTCTCTTTTTAAACATTTCATTGTGTAGACTAAAACGCCCCTGGCTTGTAAGTATTTCATGTAAAAGAACAATGTTGCGACACCCTAGTGCCCGGGCCGTGACATCGAAGGCAGTATGCTCAAATTCAGGGTGACTTTAGGGGTGTGTCACAACATCCCTTGGCTCTGTCACGACACCAAAGGCAGCCTCATAATTCTTGTAGTTTGCTCCCTATGTTGCAACATCAAACTCCCCATGTTGCAACACAGTAACCAGTATTGAGTTTTTACACCCTCTAATTGTCTCCTACACACTCACTAAGTATATTAGCTCAACCTTAAGCCTCATTCGACACTTAAGGTTAATAAAAGACTCAAATTACACTTTTTACTGAATGTAAACAAAACTATGAAAACTTAATTAAAACATAAAAAAGTGCTTGTATTCAACCATTTCAAGTGCGAAAACTAGTTTAATCTGCTACACCAAATTACAGCAGATCAAACTCCTCCACACTTAAGTCGTTACTTGTCCTCAAGCAAAGCAAAAAAAAAAAAAAATTAAAAGGCAACCCTTGAGCAAATATAGTACAAATGTTAGTTTCAAAGCACATAACTATGCATTTCATATTTATACATAATCTTAACATGATATACAGCTTACTTACCACTCTTGGTATCAAACACCTAAGTTCAGTATATTACAAAGCATACAAACATTAAGGTTTTCAAATGTATCGATCAACATATAAATTATACAAGTAATTTGATTATCCTAGTAGAATACAAATAGCCGTAAATGTGATTATCTAATATGATGTCGTTTTGTGAAGAAGTCTACCTAAGTCACATACGGATTTTCAGCTTGTAATGTTCTGAGGCTTGGACAGGTTGGAATTCAAGAAAAGCATCACAATAGTTTCAAGCATGAAAATAGTTTGGCACATCATATTATTTTCTATTCTCCCCTCTTAGTGACCCTTACTCGCTTACTACTTTATTTCTCCTTCTCTCTCCTTCCTTATTTCTCCTCATAGGAAATCACAACATAATACAACAACTATGGCTAGCTCACGAGCTCTTTGTGCACTAGTTAATGATTTTTTCTATTTGTGTGACTTTTTCATTTTTTCTTTTTTCAATACATCTCACCCACAAGTGCTTTTGTTTTTCAAGTACTTTTTCATCTCATTTTGATTTTCTTTTTGAATTTTTCTCTTTTTTTTTGCACTTATAAACTAACCTATAATTACTATATCACACTGATCTTTCCTATTTCACTCTATTTTTACAAAATTTACCGTGTTGTATCTACTTGACCCTTAATACGTATGGTCAGACGTCCATAGTCGTGCAGTTCAGGATAAAAAAAGGGCAAATACAAATTAACGTTTTTAGCTCAGGTTTTGCATAAAGGTTCATCAAGAAGTGTTTTCTAGCTCAAATATAGGTACTAAGGATGAATAAATAGGGTTAGCTTTTTTTTGCTCTGGCTGTATATTAAACAATACCTTAGGTCATCCCTTAGTATTTCAATATTTGCAAATTTAATCACCCAAACAATCACAATTTCAACAATTTATCATACATACTAGCATGCTCGTTCCCTTATATTCTTTATATCATCTAGTACATTCTATTACTCAATACCCATTTATAGTGTGATATATAGAACTTAGTAGTCTAATAATAAAAAATTTAAAATCATCTACTATTATGCCAAATTTATAATAAATATAATCAACCTATATACATACTCCTAACCAATCACTTGTATTTCTATAAGCTCAAGCACACAATTGACAATTAAAATTAAAAGAAAAATATAAAAATTAAAATAAATTTTCTATGTTGCCCCCGTACTATAAATAACACATTGTCCTCAATGCATAGCCTTGAAAAGATAAGGAACAAAGTTACCTGATTGATAGTGGTAGTTTCATAAGCTATTGGTGGGTGCTTCCTCCTTTGATTGTTGTGAGTTCTAGATTGTTGTGTTTTTTCCATGTGGGGTTCCTATATAGAAAACTTAAAATAGAAAAATAAAGCAAATAACATCTACTCTTACAAATAAAAGTTAAAACAAATTATCCCAATAATTACAATCTTTAAAAACAAAAGTTCAATCATCCTCCTTAAAGTCCATCTCCTTACCCTCCTCTCTTTCCTCATCTTTACTTTATTCTTGTTCTTCACTTTCATGCTCCTCCTTTTCCTGTTCAGGATGTGTTAGCCTGAACATATCTAGGGTATAATTAGATACTCTAATATTGTTTTGCCTTGCAAATTCTTAAAAATTGGATTTGACTCTTGCATCCAGTATATCATCCAATTCATCTTTTGATGCTTGCCCTCGCTAATTTCCTGTTGGGTTGTTAATTTTGCTTTCCTTTGAGATAAGGCTGAAATAGTCTTCTTCTCTTGTTGGCATTTGTTCCACTCCTTTATTTATTTCATCTGAAGCTCTATTTACTGTGTATACAGTGTCTCCAATTATGCTTTGGGATAGCTTCATAGACTATTCAATGGACACCATCGGAATGCCTATTCTTTTGCATAAGGTCGTCACTAAGTGGGGAAAGAAGACTCATACTTTCTAGCTGCTAACGCATAGTTTCATATTTTAGTATATCCCTGTTCCGATCATATATGTTTCTTCTGCAAAATAACGTAAAGTAAAACCAGTCGAAAAGTATTGACATTAGAAACATTCAACACAAGAGCAATTCGATGCACAAAAATTGAATCTACATTTTTGCTTTAGGAAACATTATTACTTAATTAAATGAAGTTGGGATATTAGAACCTGGGCGACACTTCCATTCGACCTTTCCTTCCATTAGATAGTTTATAACACTGTCCATATTTATGTATCTAAAGTAATATAATTCAATTTCTTCTACAAAGTTTTTCTTTTAAAATGGAGCATTAAAAAATTCACAAATAATTCAAGGGGTAATCCGTACTTCCTTCCCTCGCACCGGTACTGTTTACCAAGTGTAGTCTTCAATCCTTTTAGACTCTTGGTCCCATAAATATGCGTAAAATTCTTTAAGGACCACAATGGAGTCTCTTGGGATCACGCAGAAGCATTCTCTTCAATGGTATCGAACTTGATAAAATGTTATTTGCATGACATTTTTGTGCTTAATTTAGTCAGTTTCTAAGTTGATCCCTGCTAATTAGTCCTTTTATGTTTTAATTTTGTCAGGGATGCAATTGGGATGCTAAGAGACAAAAACGAGCTTAAAAGGACCAAATTGAAACACAATTAATGAAATAAGGCCAAATAAAAAATGTGAAGAAAGCCAAGGACTCATTAGATTTTTTGACTTTGTAAAAGTAAAAAATAGAAAAAAAATCTTATTTTATTTTATTTTATTTTATGTTAAATTAGTTAAGGCTAAAATTAGTGAATTCTATGTATATAAATAGGGCCTCAATATTCTTAGGAAAGCATCATCTAATTCTACATTTTGATTTCAATTTGGAATTGAACAGAATTTTTTTCTTTTTTTTCTTTTTTTTTCTTTCAATTTGTGTGTGAGTATTCCGCCGTTCCATTTCCATTCCTTTGTTCTTTCAAAAGTTGGTCTAATTTCTTTTCAAGTACTTTTCCTTCCCAATTTCCATCATCTTTCATACAAATCCAATCACCTTCCACAACCTAAAAGCATGATTAAATCCATGCTACACAAAATTTCATCTTAGCTTTAAGCCAGTGTTCTCTCTCGTTAGGAATCGTAAGATACATATTCAAGCTAAAAAATCCTTCCAATCAATATTCTTATTTTTCCTAAGTATCGGGATTGACAACTCATCCTTTAAAGTTAACTCGATTTCAAGTCAACAAGTGCACATTGGGCTAGAGTCGTGTTTGTTGACAATTGGAGAAATGAGTCGGCCGTGCTGTATTTGGATCTCCAAGAAAAAATCAAGGAAGAAGTGATTGGGTTTAAACGACCCACGTGGTTGAGGCCGTTAATTCGAGTTGGGTTCTTTAGAGCTCAAGGCTGTTGGAATCTTGAATCGGGAACATGTGTATCTCAATTAGATAATCGATAAAGGTTGGTTTGTAGGTCATACTAGGACCAACTACGAGAGGAAGAATTGGGGGTTAGGACGTTCTTAACCACTATAACCAGTTATCGTTTGGAGGAGAAGATCAATTTTTGAGGATTGATTCTTAATTCGAAATCTACCGAGTCAAGGGCTAAGGCATATTATCTTTGGTTATAAAATATGAATTTAATTTCCAATTTAATTTGTAATTTATTTAATTATTTATTTAAGCTGTTTCAATTACTTAGTTTCTAAACATTCGAAACTCCTCTGATTTATTGGTTTATTTTCTTTACAGGTCCGTTTGGAGTCGTCGGCACGAATTTTGCCACGACTTTCAACACGGCAATAATTATGATCACAAGTTAAACACGGAAGTTGATTATAACATCTAATCCCTGTGGACTCGACCCTACCACCACTCTTTACTACTATTTAGAGTTATTTTTGTAGGAATTAATTTTGGTGGTTCTGACACCCATCAAATCTTGGCGTCGTTGCCGGGGATTGGAGATATTTTTCTAATTTTTGTTTGTTTACCTTAAAACCAGAGCAGAATTAGGAACTCTAGAGTTTGAACCAAAAATTGAGAAATTGGCCTTACAACTATGGAAAAAAGCCATTCGACGTGGCAAATGGCAAAATCCTAGATTCAAAACCATATCATGCACTGAGAAAATTATCTCGTTCGACAAACCAAACGAGATGGCTGAACAGACGATACGCCAACTCACTGCGCCACCGGATGAACAACAACCCTTATGTATAACCCATTCAGCGGAAGGAACGTCGTTCGAGTTAAAGTCGAGTTTGATCCATTTACTACCCACTTTCCATGGATTACAGAATGAAAATCCACACACTTACCTTAAAGAGTTCCATATAGTGTACACAAGCATGAAGCCTCAGGGAGTAACCAAAGACCATATCAAACTTCATGCTTTTCCTTTCTCATTAGTCGACTCTGCTAGAGAGTGGCTATTTTATTTACTTTCGGGATCTGTCAACACATGGTCTGACATGTCTTGCTTGTTTTTTAACAGGTTTTTCTTTGCAGCTCGAGCGATCGAACTAAGGAGGGACATCATAAGAATCTGTCAGAAGGTGACTAAATCGCTCTACGATTACTAGAAATGATACAAAAAGTCATGTGCAATTTTCCCATAACATGGAATGACTAAATAGTCACTCATGCAATATTTTTCTGAGGGTTTGCTCCCATTGGAAATGAAAATTATAGATGCTACAAGTGGAGGGGCACTAATCAATATGACTCCTTAAAGAGCACGAGAGTTGATTTCAACAATAGCTGCTAACTCTCAACAATTTCGACTAGCCATAGAACCCACAAGACGAGTTCATGGGTTAAGTTCTCTACCTCTAGAAGATAAAATTGATAAGCTAACTAACATTGTTCAAACTTTGCTAACAGATAAAATGGGCCTAGCATGGTTGTGCAAAATTTGCGCTAAGCTAGACCATCCGATGGACTCGTGCTCGATTTTACATGAGGATTAGATAAAACAAGCAAATATTGTCGGGAACTTTTCAGGACTGCCCCAAAGGCGAAATGACCGCTACTCAAACTCATATAATGTGAGGTGGAAGGATCACCCAAATCTAAGTTATGGGTTGAATCCTTAGCTCAATCAATCTTATCAACAAAGACCGACCCCTAATCAACAATCACCACCCCTAAAGTCATCTTTGGAAGCCATAGTTGAAAGGCTAGCCAATAGTATTGAGAAGTTTCAGCAGAAAAATGAAATACACTTGCAGGAGTTAGATAGCAAGTGAGCAAGCTTGCGCTCATGGTTAGTCGCTTGGAGTCCCAAGGTAAGCTACCGTCCCAAACTGAGCCTAATCCTTGACATAATGTAAGTGCTATGACATTGAGGAATAGGAAGGTTTTGGAGCCTATACTTGGCACGAGTCATGCCCATGATGTTGGTCGAGATAAGAAGAAACTTGACACAGAGGCTCTAGTGGAGTCAACACCACAAAAATCATTTGCATTACCGACTCCGTTTCCTGAAAGACTAGTCTAATGCAAGAAGGAGCGAGAAGAGAAGGAGATCCTCGACACCTTTCAAAAGGTAGAAATCAACATGCCTCTTCTTGATGCAGTTAAACAAATTCTATGGTATGCAAAATTCTTAAAAGAATTATACATTAGTAAAATGAAGCTCTTAGGCAATGAAAAGGTAAGTGTCGGAGAAAATGTCTCCACTATTTTACAAAGGAAAATGCCACCTAAATGTAAGGACCAATGTATGTTTTCCATATCTTGCAGAATAGGTAGTGTCGGTATTAAAAAAAACCATGTGTGACTTAGGCGCATCAATTAATGTTTTGCCATTGTCGCTTTATAAACTACATAATGCGGATCCTTTGAAGGAAATAGGTGTAATTATTCAACTTGCAGATAGATTTGTAGTGCATCTAGAAGGAGTACTGGATGACATTCTTATTAAGGTAAACGAACTGATATTTCCTGTATACTTCTACATTATCAACATGGAGGATGACAACTCAGCCAATTCGTCTGAGATACTTCTTGGGAGACCATTCTTAAGTACCGCGTGAATGAAAATTGATGTTTGGAGTGGAACACTCACTCTGGAATTTGATGGAGAAGTGTTAAGTTTAATGTTTATAAGGATATGGGACATCCCAATGATAAGTTACAAATCGTGTCTTATAGGCATGTAGATCTCGATATTAAGCAAGAAGAATTATCGATAATCAAAAACCCAATACATGAAGCTGTCATGAAAGCCTCGAAATTAGATTTGAAACTGTTTCAAGAACATTCAAGGATTCTGACAGAGAAAAATACAAACTTGAACAGAGAAGCTCAAAGACGCCTCAATCCACTAATGCTAGTGGCATCCGAGAAGGGCTTCAAGGACAGTGGGCAATGGTTGAAACTTTTCTGCAAGAACATCCAAGTGCATGAGATGGAAAAATTAATTCTCAATGAACCAAACGGATAACATTTAAGGTCATCGAGCTAACTACATTAAAAAAAGCGCTTTTTGGGAGGCAACCCAAATTTATTTTTAATTTATTCAAATTTTTTTTGAATTTCAGTTTAATTTGGATTAAAAATAAAATGAATAATAACCAGATTAATTATTTAATCAGGTTAATGCGTATTTTCAGGTACGTAATGGAGGTTGTCAATTTTCCCAAAATCAGATACTGATGGTGGCTTGGGCAGGCAGTGCTAAATGCTGACAATTATTTCCTAATGCCGACAACATCGTTAGAAATGTATGGGAAGTATTCTTAACCTTTCTCTTTGTTTATTGTTTGAATTACTAAACTTTATTGCATAAAAACATGCTTGAGGACAAGCATAGATTAAGTGGGGGGATGAAAATGGTAATTATGCATGGATGATTGATTGATTTTTGCTGGATGCTTCTCTTTTTGCACATGTTTAACCTTATACTAGATTTATTCGATAGTTTATTTGACATTGAGCCTACCATCTCATTACTTAGTCAATTTGGACAATTGGGTAATTTTTGAATTAAAGTGCTCAAGTATCTAGATTAGTCGACATTTTGTGTTTTAAGGTTGATATATGTAACTGGATTTTTTCATATAAATTGATTGTTTGGAAAAAAATAAATTTTCTTGTACATCAATAAACAAATAAAATAAAAAATAAAAAAATAAAGGCTCAAGTTATGAGTAAAAGTTTCGACAACCTAACCGAATTTAATAACTGGAGAGAGGTGCTTGGGTTGTCATTTCATCTCGCGTAAAAAGGTTTGAGTGACAAATCGAGAACTTACAAACATTCCGCTAAGCGAACCTAAAAAAAAGACTGTTTGAACTAAGTAACCAGGATAGGGTGCTTGGTTGTCATGCTAGTTTTCATAAAAAGGTTTGACCGTGTCTAAAGCTTTTTTATTAAATGTGTGATTAATTAATAATACCTTGCAAATTATTGGATTCAAACTCAATTTAATGAAATGATTTAGTTCACATATTTCAATTTTATGGCACTTGTTGATCAAACTATATATTCTAAACATTTATTTGTTTTTTCCTATGATGTTTGCATTGATTATGGATACGGAAAAGAGGCTCGATTTTTAATAAATTATAGAATGATTTCTAATGTTTGATAGAACAATATGCTTGAGGACAAGCATGAGCTAAGTAGGGGGATTTGATAACATGTTAATTTGCATGATATTTTGTGTTTAATTTGGTTAGTTTTTGAATTGATCCCTACTAAATTAGTGCTTTTATGTTTTAATCTTGTCAGGGATGCAATTAGGACGCTAAGAGACAAAAATGAGCTGAAAAAGACCAAATTGAAACACAATTAATGAAATGAGGCTGAATAAGAGAAAGTTAAGGACTCATTAGATTTTTTGACTTTGTAAAAGCCAAAAATAGAAAATTTTCTTATTTTATTTATTTTATTTTATTTTATGTTAAATTAGTTAAGGCTAAAAATAGTAAATTCTATGTATGTAAATAGGGCCTCAATATTCTTAGGAAAGTATCATCTAATTCTACATTTTGATTTCAATTTGGAATTGAATAGAATTATGTTCTTTTTTTTTCTTTCAATTTGGGTTTGAGTATTTCGCCGTTCCATTTCCATTCCTTTGTTCTTTCAAAAGTTGGTCTAGTTGCTTTCCAAGTGCTTTTCCTTCCCAATTTTCATCATCTTTCATAAAAATCCAATCACATTCCACAACCTACAAGCATGATTAAATCCATGCTACACTAAATTCCATCTTAGCTTTAGGCCGGTGTTCTCTCCGGTCAGGAATTGTGAGATACGTATTCTTACTAAAAAAATCCTTTCAATCGGTATTCATATTTTTCCTAAGTATCGGGATTGACAACTCATCCCTTAAAGTTAACTCCATTTCAAGTCAAAAAGTGCACGTTGTGTTGGAGTCGTGTTTGCTAAAAATTGGAGAAATAAGTCGGCCGTGCTGTATTCGTATCTCCAAGAACAAATCAAGAAAGAAGTGATTGGGTTTAAATGACCCACGCGGTTGAAGCCGTTAATTGGAGTTAGGTTCTTTAGAGCGTAAGGTTGCCGGAATCTTGAATAGGGAACACGTGTATCTTAGTTAGGTAATCGGTAAGGGTTGTTTTGTAAGTCATACTGAGACTAGCTTCGAGAGGAAGAATTGGTGGTTAGGACGTTTTTAACTGCTATAACTAGCTAATCATTAGGAGGAGAAGATGAATTTTTTAGGACCTATTCTTAATCCGGAGTCTAACGAGTCTAGGGCTAAGGCTTATTATCTTTGATTTCAAAATCTGAATTTAATTTCGAATTTAATTTCTAATTCTTTTAATTATTTTTTTAAGTTGTTTCAATTACTTAGTTTCTAAACATTCCAAACCCCCTGATTTATTTGTTTATTTTCTTTACAGGTCCGTTTTGAGTCGTGCGCATGACTTTTTGCCACGACCTTCAACACGACAAAAATCACAAGTTAAATGCGGAAGTTGATTATAACATCCAATCCCTGTGGACTTGACCGTACAACCACTCCTTATTACTATTTAGAGTTATTTTTGTAGAATTTTTTTTTGGTGGTTTCGATGCCCATCAGAACCGAACGCCATATCTCCTAACAGAGAACCATCAACAGTTCAAATCCCCTTTCTTGAACAAATGCTTTTCCCTAAAGTTCTAGAAAATATTTCTCAACATTTAGATTCAAGAAATTAAAGGGGTTTGGAATCATTGATGTTTCTGGTTCATTAGTTCTCCTAACTTTCCTTATAAGTATATTAAATAGTGTACTAGGCTAATACTAATAAACTTGTATAACTTCTTTCTGGGTTCCTTGTAATGTTCGGTTGTTATAGTTCCTATTAGTGTTTGCCATTTGCTTCTACACCAAATATGATTAGAAGAAGAGATTTTGTGATAAAATAGTAAGGAAAAGTAAAATGGGTTTTAGGATTTTTTTTTTAACTTAAAATGTTTTAATAAGGTTAATGAGGGTTTTAGAGTTTAGAAAAGGTTGATAATGTAACAGCCCGTTTTCGATCAAATCAGAACAGTGGTTTTGGAACCAAAAATCTAAATTTAAAATATTTATTTTATTATTTTAATAAGTTTTACAGCATGATAGAATGATAGTATAAAAATTTCGTTAAGAAATTTTTCCGTTTAAATGCTTAATTCGAAAAAAAGGACTAAATAGCGTAAAGTGTAAAATTTAAGTTGTAATAGTTAAAGGTACTAAATGGCTATGAAATTAAGTGATTAAAGGTTTTATGTTGCAATTAACCCACTATTATTATAAGTGGACATACATGGACATAAAATGGGTGTTATTAAATGTGTAATCAAAGGTTATTTTAGTAAAATGGTTAATAATGTTATAATAACTAAAATAAAAATTAAAGTTATCATCTTCATTAGCAGCATCACTGAAAATTGAGAAAGAAAATGCATAGCTAGGGCTTTAACATTCGGCTAAGCTTGCATAACTAATTAAGGTATGGTTTTTGCTCGGTTTTTAATGATTTCTATGTTTTTGAGTTCGTTGCAGCTTAATCTAGCTACCACGTACCTTAGATTTTGAAACTGTTAAAGATTTTTCAAGATGCCATTGTTGAATGCTTGAGTATATTGAAGTTTCTTGATAGATTATAAATGTTTGTTGATAGATATACAAGTTTTATAAATTGGTTTTTGACAAAAATGTCAAAAAGGGATTAAATTGTAAAATGTTGTGGTTAAAATGTGAAATAAATGCAAAATATGGGCTAGTAGGGACCCCCATTGAAATTCAACTACCATGGGTTATGGTCTAATTGTGTAAATTTGCATTTTATGTGTTAGAGACTAAATTGCAAAGTAGTCAAAAGTCTAGGGGTAAAAGTGTAATTTAGCCATAATAAATGTTTTAGGCTAAATTAAATTGAATGGAAGTTTGAATGAGTTAATTTGATATTGTATAGATCAAGATAAGCTAATACTGGAATTGGATCGGACAAAATGAAAAGTGGACGAATAGTCGATAGTTTTATCCGAGCGTTATGAGGTAAGTTCGTATAATTAGAACCGAACTTTTAAATATTCATACTTATTCAAAATGACTATATATACTTGAGTAAATGATGTGTATGGAATTTGAATGCCTAATTGGAAAGTTGATGACTACCGATCCCTAATTAAACCGTAGGAAGTCATAGGATACGAGTGACATGTCACTAGGGTTACCGCTTTAGTCGAGATCTTGCATGTGTTGCAAACTCACCATAGCTCGTATGAGCTTACCGATATATCAGCTCGTGAGAGCTTATGTATCAGCTCAAAAAGAGCTTACCGATCATGGCTTAAAAGAGCGGAAATGATAATGAATTGACGGATTTCTAATTAATACACTTATAGTGTATCACCTAAGTATCCCTCGATGTTTTAATAGGTTCAACAGGCATAATTACTGTTATTGATCATATGAATAAACGATGTGTTTATACGGATAAGTTACGATGTTTACGGATGAATTATGATTTAATGAATAATATGTAAGTTACATAGAACTAATATGATAAAATGAATCAGTTATAAGATTGTTAATTATTGATTCATCTTTGTGAATAGATGATATGTGCATTTAAATAACTAATTGGTTGCTGGATAATTATGGATAGGCAATTGGCTTATTATATGGATATACTATGTTTAAATTGTATAGATGTTATATGGTAAGTTTAATTCTGAATTATACAGGCTTACTAAGCTGTAAAGCTTACTTTTTTTTATTTTCCCATGTTTTATAGAGGTTCGATAGCTCACTCGATTCGAACGACGTCAGAGATATGCACACACTATCCATACAACTTGTTGGTACTTTTAAACTCAAAGAAATATGTAAATATGGCATGTATAGGCTAGTTATAAAGATGATGATTTTGGTACATGTTTTGGTATATATTAAGCCATGTGATTTGGCTTAAATGGGTTAATGGTTGTTTTGGTTTAAATAGTTGAGATAGTACAATTTGGCAAGCTTGATATGTGTTATATAGTTGCTTTGATACTGCTAGATTGAGATGAGGTTGAATGGCTAAATGGATGAATTATAAGATATGATATAAAGATGTTTTATAGGTATTGAAACTTGGCAATTGAGGTATAAGATTGAATATGGAAATGATGATGAATTGGTTGATATTGAAATGGTATAATTTGTGCATTGGATGGTTTTCTTTGGCTGCTAAATTGAGTATAAAAATTGTGTCATTTTCGAACTTGTAGGGTATGCACTTAAGGGTGGAAAATTGGCTTTGCAAATGGCCTATTTTTGTCCACAAAGGCAAGGACACGGGCTGTGTCTCAACCGTGTGTGACACACAATTAAAACACATGGCCGTGTGTCCCCTGGTGTTGTAATCCAAATCAGGTCAGGATGCTCCACACAGCCTCACACACAAGCGTGTGATCTGCCGTGTGGCATAAGTCAGTATACCCTACAGTATTGGCACGACCTAGACACAGGCGTGTGACGCCCTTTCGATTAGGCACACGGGTTAGAGACATGGGCGTGTGACTAGCCGTGTGACCCAAGTCAGTATACCCTCCAGCTTTCACACGGCCAAGCACACGAGCGTGTAGTTGGCCGTGTGGTTCAAGTCAGTATGTATGCCCTGTTTTCACACGGTCTATGACACGGGTGTGTCCGTAGCCGTGTTAGGCACATGGCTTGTTCACACGGGCATGTGTCGTTTGAATTGAAAATTTTCTAAGTTATCCCGAAACATTCGTATGTTATCGATTTAGTCCCAAATGCATGATTAAAGGTTTGTATGCTCGTTTTAAGTATGCTATGAATGTGAATGTATGATATTGATTATAATGTGATAAATGTTTGATAATTGAATATACTGGAATATGTTATATGTTCGGTAATACCTCTTAACCTATTCCGGTGACGGTTACGGGTTACGGGTGTTACAGATATTATATTTTAGGGTTAAAATGAAGGATATATTAGTGTTAAAAATTGGTTAAAACATGGTTTATGTCACCAGATTGCACAATCGGGTCAGGTCAAACCTGCAGAAAATTATAGGGATGTCACGGAACAGGATTTCCACGTTGCAACATCGGAGTTTGATATTGCAACACACTCTGTAATTTTTTAAAAAAATAGGTGAACTATCTTCCGTGTCGTGACACAGAGGTATTGTGTCACGACATCGAGATTGAGATAATTTTCTTGATCATTTGGTTCTAAACACAGTGTTGCAACACGAGGGTTTTGTGTTGCAACACTGAATTTGTTTTAACCCAAATTTCCAATTTCCAAAGTGTCTCAGTTCCTAAACAACACAGTTTATATAAATTAAAGTCGAAGCTAAGTAGTTAGTTAAATATACATAAAATTAGACTTTAATTAGAAATGTCAAGTTTTACTACCAAATTCATCCATCAATTCAAGTAATGTGCATAAGGATGTTTTCATTGAATTGCTTTTACTTGTATTTGTCTAGTATCCATCATGCCACTCCACTTTCTTTTGCTTGTCCCGCTCTTTATACTTACGCTTCCGCTTTGCACTAATCGCAGGAAACATTTTCTTTTGTTCAAGGTTATTAGGGATATTTGCAAATATTTCATAACATGGTCTCCCTAATCTGTTCCTTTCAACCTTATCTTGTTGGTGACCACATTTAAAAATTTCAATTTCACTGTTAATCTTCATTGTTAATTCATTCTTTTCCAAACCAATTGTGGATTGCGAAGTTGCTAAGAATGATCTACCTAACAGGATAGGTATCTCATGGTCTTCTTAAAAGTCTAATATTACAAAGTCTACTGAAAAGATGAAGCTGCGTACTTTGACTAACACATCTTCTGATACTCTTTTTGGATGCAGTGAAGATCTGTAGGACAATTGTAGTGTGATTTGAGTGTTTTTGAGGTCCCCTAGCCCGAGTTTTTCATATATAGATAAAAGCATTCAATTTATGCTAGCACCTAAATCATATAGGGATTTAATAAAGTGAATATTCCTTATCTCTATGGGGATTGTAAAACTTCCCAGGTCTTTTAGTTTTTGGGGAACCTGTTTAATATAATCACACCACATGAGGAGCTTAAGTTAACTTGCTCTATTGTTTTAATTTTCCTATACCTAGACATGATTTCTTTTAGGAATTTGGCATACTTAGGAACCTTTTCAATTAAATCAATAAGAGGTAAGTTAATATTTAATGTTTTAAATAAGTTCATAAAACTTAAAAATTCATCTTAATCCCACCTTTGTTTTTCCTTTAACCGTGAAGAGAATAGTACATTTATGGTTGTGGGTTCCTTAATTAGTTCTTTCTCTAACTCAGCTATTGGTTCAACAACATCTTCTGATCCTAGTTCATCATCAGCTTTAGGAGGCTCTTCATGAAGGTCATCGATGTTCCTCTAGGTTCCCTCTTGAATTGGGTTCTTTTAGTATTCAGCACTTTACTCGATCGGAGCGTGATTACTTTCACACACTCCTTCCTCTCCCTCCGAGGATTATCTTAAGTGTTACTAGGGATACCAGTACCAATTTTTCTCTCAATGTCTCCCATCATGCTCATCCATTGGCTCATTTGATCTTCTAGTTTAGTCAATGTCTTTGCGGAATTGGTGCACTCAGATTGCACCTGTTTCATGTCTGTCCTCATTGACTGCATTTCTTCGATCCAAGCATTGACCATGTACAGTATGATCATTTGGGTTGGCTCTTTCCCGAGACTTCTACAAATAAGGAGGTTGATAATTAGCATTCTTAACCTGGTTAGAATTATTACTTCCTCCTTGATTTCTACCCAATTTCAGGTTCAGGTTGTCTTTCCATCCAAGACTATAAGTATTCAAATAGGGGTTTCCACCCATATTTCCATTGTAGTTCACATCCTCGATTAGGTTACTAATATAACAAAAGAGTGGTTTGTCTCTTTTATAGATGGACGACACACTAGGCGATGACTCTATATGATTGAGTTTGTCCACTATTTGTAGGTGTCTATCATCTTCTTGGATAGATTTTATTGTAGATGGTTTTTGGCCATATGTATAACATTCAGTTGGCTACTAGCAAGAGTTCATTGCCATGTTTTCTACCAACTAATACAAATCCTCATATGTCCTATTCATTAAATCTCCTCTTGCGAAACCCTCTAATCTTAATCGTGCATGTGCATCCAACTCGTTATAAAACATTTGCAGTCATAAACACTCAGGTAGTCCGTGATGTGGGAATTTTTGAATTAATGTTTTAAAACATTCCCAGGCTTCATGAAAACTTTCCCCTTCTAATTGTTGGAACGTTGCAATCTCCCTCCTTAGTTGAACCATTTTGCTAATAGGTAAGAACTTTTGCAAGAATATTCCTGCGAGTTCATTTCATTTCATGAAAGATCCTAGTGCCTGCAAGTCTAACCAAGAAAAAGCATTGTCTATTAAGGAGAAAGGGAATAGTCAAAGACGAATAGCATCATTGGTAACTCTGTTATATTTAAAGGTATCACAAAGCTGAAGGAACCATTTTAGATGCTTATTTAGATCCTCCTTCATTGCATCTTTGAACTACAAATTATTCTGAATCATCTGGATCATTGCTAGTTTAATCTCAAAATTATTAATCATGATGGCTGGCATTATTATAATTCCTTGAACCATCTTTAGAGTTGGTAATGCATAGTCCTTTAAAGTTCTTTTGTTGAGCGTCATATGTATATTTGCGGGTAGCTGTCGTGGTGGTGGTAGATCTTCTAGGTTATTATTGTTAATTCCATTGAACAATGGTTGTCTCGCAGTGATAAATTGCCTACAACAAGCGGTGGGTTTTGCATCTATTGTTGTTGTTGTTGTTGTTGTTGTTGTTGTTGTTGTTGTTGTTGTTGTTGTTTTTGATATCGACGATTCCTACGAATTATTCTTTCTAGATCGGTGGTTGGCTCTATAGTCGTTCCCCTACTACGAGTCATACACTAAACCAAAATGAGAATAAAAGATGTTAACAATAATAAAAAAATAAAAAAATAAAATCATATCTATAATTTAAAATTTTCCTAATTATTCTATTAGAATGCAACAATTAAAATCAATCTAGTGGCATTGCCTCCCCGGCAACGGCGCTAATGACTTGACCACCTCCAGACGTGCCAACGTCTAGAGTAAGAATCCTATACAAAATATATCAAATAGGCGATTTTCGTAAGAATATGGGTCAGGTTGTAATATAGTTACAATGAAGTAGGTGAGTACTTCGAGGATCGTACTCAAGGGAGGCGAGCACTAAATTAATCCTAACCTGATCGCAAATTGAGCTAATTAGTACTTTAAATAAATTATATTATGAATAAACATAAAGAAAGATTTTTGGTGTTTTTATAAATAAAGAATAAAATAATACAAAGGAAATGACTTTGGGAAATTTGAAATAGAAACTGAATCAGATCTAAGAATGGGTGATTAGCTCTCATTGGTAATCATAACTAACTGTCGCTAGGGGTTCTATGTTCAATCAACTAGTCGTTATCCTAGCAGGATCTCTCGATCTTCCACTAGACTAGCAAGTTGGTAAGAACTACTTATCTCTCGCCCTCACAGTCTAGACGAGTTCGGGGCTAAGGTGTTCACGGATAGGCCATATCAATTTTTGGTTAATTCCCACCTAGAGGACTTCCTAAGGTGGTCAAGTCTAAGGTTTAAGTTCTTCCTTTCCCGAACAACTAATCTGCTACGAAAACCCTGCACAACAATCAATTAATCATAGCTCCACTCGCTAATCCCCTATAAGAGGATAAGTTCCTCATAGATCTCAAAAATATAGTAAACTTGATGCGAAAGATAAACATCAATAACAAGTCAAGAGATGAAGGTTTAAAGGAATCTTGAACCGTATTAATTGAAGTAAGAAATCCATAAAAAGTTGATCAAGTTCCACAAATCAGATCTATAATGCCCCAAAAATTGAATTTTTGATTTGTTAATTTTGTCAAAGTTAAGTATTCTGCTTCAGTGGGTAAGTGCTTTGGATTTGTGTTGGAGGCCATGCATTCAAATCTTACTCTTGGAAAATTTTGCTATTTTTGTTTCCATCCGTATCTCTGTTCAGTTGACTTAAATTTTATTTTCGACCAACTTATGTTAAGAATGAGCCTACTGATTTGGTGGTAAGGAGTTAGCTTACCCTTAGGTCTTGTATTCGAATCTTACAAGAGCAATTAGAATTATTTTTTGCTAATGTTCTTCTGTGTTACACAGCTAGTGGAATCTGGATTGAAATTGAAGTCTAGGAAATATGTTAGATAAGGATTAGGTTAGTTGGGATAATGGTTATATCTTCTTTATTTTATTTTATTTTATGTTATTTTATTATTATCCTATTTCTTATTTTTAATTTTTAAAAAATATATTCCCAAATCTCTTCTCCACTAATCACATTTCCCATCTTTTCTCCTCATTTTTTCCTGTAATGGCCCATTTTTGCCTAGGCCCATACCATACAACAACCAAAAAAATAAAGCCGAATAATAACCAGCAAAGTTTGTTTACATAACAAAATATGACCCAATCAAATTAACCCAGGGGTTAAATAGCCCAAATAAATTTTAACCCAATCTAACCTAATCCTATGGGTTAAATAGCCCAATACCCAAATGAGCCCAAATGGCCCAAACAATTTTAGCTTCTAGAAACCTTAGGTTTCCCTTATGCCGTAGCCTCCATCATGCCACCTTCATCGCTGGACATCACACCCCTATCGCCGCCGTTCACACCTACAAAAAAAGCGGCAATTAAAAGCATCAATCAAAGATCCTGTATTTTTTTTATTTGTTTCCAGTTATAAAAATTGAGTGTAAACAGTGTAAAAGGGAGATTTTTTTTTTTTCAATATTCAAAAAAAGACACATCAAATACCAAAACAGAGATTCAAGCACAAAATACAAAAATTTGAAAAATAAGAAACCAAATACAAACAATGATTTGAACTTACAAACAATACAAATCAGAATACAAAAGAAAAGTAAGTAGCGAAGAGGAAAAGGTTCAAACGTGTTATGGTTAATTTTACATCTTTATTTTTCCTTTTTTGAATATGTTCATATATAAATATCTTTTATATCTTTTTTCTTTTTTTAAAGAAAATATATATATAGGTATTTAAAAAGCGTATAAAAACTAACCTTTTGATTTTGACGGAAAAATACGACGTTTTGGCCTCCCCACCGCCGCATACGGCAACGCTGGCGTCGGTGAACAGTGGCGGGAGCAGCAATGAATGGTCGAAATTCTCGCAGGCCAAAGGGGGCTCTTCAGAGAAAAGAAAGGGGGCTGGGGTGTTTTTTCTTTTTTTGGAATGGGTGAAAATGAATTTTTTTCTCAAAACTTTGACTTATATAGCCCTTCAAAACGACGTTGTTTTGGGCTTAAGTCACTAACACCAAAACAGCATTGTCTTACCTAACCCGAATTTGACCCGACCCATTAAAGGAGGATCCGCATGTTTTTTAAAATAGTCTTATTTCTATTTTAGTCCTTCCGTTTTTTTACCATTTCGCAATTAAGTTTTTTTTATTTTTTAATTGTGCCCTATAATTCACTTTGGTTTTCATTTTAGTCCCCACCTTAAGCTGCGAGTTTTGGATGGGAGGAATAATTTCCCTTTTGGTCCCTCCTTGTTATTTGCACATGTAATTTGGTCCCTTTCTCTTTTATTTATTTCGGATTTGCCCTGAAACTTCTATCTTAAGTTCAATTTAGTTCCTCTTAGTTACTTTCGCTATTTTATTATTAAAATTAGTATTATTGTTATTATTATTACTATTATATTTATTATTATTATTAGTACTATTATTTTTAGTACTATCACTATTATTGTATTTTTATTTTTATTATATTTTACATTATTATTATTCTATTATTATTTGTCTTATTAATGTAGTGTTATTATTTTCTACTTAATTATTATTATTATTATTTATTATTATCATTATTATATTTAATAATATTATTGTTATTGTATTTATTATTAGTAGTATTATTATTATTTTCAACTATTCTATGTGTTATTTATTTATTAGTGTAATATTAGGTTTTTTATCTTATTTATTTTTTATTCTTTGTTTTTTTACTTTTATGTGTACTTTTTTTACACATCTATTTATTATTGAATTTTTACCTATTATTTTTCTTTTTACATAGCCTGTTTGTTTTATTTCTTCATTTTTGTTTTCCTTAGTCTCCTTCACGTTAGCGTTTATCTTTATTCTGTCATGTTTGTTAATACCGAAATTTTTATTTGTTTACTCATTATTTATTATTTCATTTTATTACAAATTTTTGTTATATTAACCTTTACCCAACACAAAAATGATTCTTTTATAAAGGCAATATTCCGTACGTAGAAATTCAAGAAATTGTGCCTAACTAGGTTTCGATTTTTCTCGTTTAACCTAAATAACGGGATATCCTTTTAAAATCACAATACGAGTTTTGAATAAGATGCTTATTCTCAAAAATTCGAGGTGTAGTGGCCTAACTTACTTGACATTACATTTTGTTACCTAGAGATAAGATTTTCTAAATAAAGGCAATATTTCGTATTTGAAAATTCGAGAAGTGGTGCCCTAACTTATTAGGTTTCGATTCGTTTTTCCTCGTTTAACCTAAATAAACGAATATCCTTTCTAAAAAAACATAGGTTTTAAATAAAAGGCAAGCTCTTTCTCAAAGGCTCAAGATGTCGTGTCCTAACTTACTAGATGTGACATTTTGCTACTTCGAGACGATAGGGTCTTTAACATTATTTTCGACTTATCCAAGCATTTTTAAATTAACATTAATACAAAGATGGATCGTATTTTAAAATCATTCGAGTTTTTGTATTTTCGACACTAAGACAATTATTAATCAACTAGGTACTAATTTTGGGCATATCGAGGGTACAAATCCTCCCTCGTATGTAATTGACTCCCGGACCCATTTTTCTAGTTTTTCGTAGATCAAAATCGTTGTTTTGATAAATCAATCTATTTATTAAACAACTGCTTTTCGAGTTGACCCGATCGCGCCTCAGCAAAAAGGATTGGTGGCGGCTCCCATTTTTTCGTTTTCATTTTCAAAATCCAAGTCGACGCCCGTTTTTTTCAAAAAAATGGTTACGACAGCTTGGCGACTCCACTGGGGACTAATAAGAGAGTCAAGCCGTAAATTGATTATTTTCTGTCTTTTTATCGAAGGTTGAAAATTTGATTTAATATACGATCCTTTCACTGCATCTCATCCATTGTGTTTTATTCATGTTTCTGTTTTATTTCAAGATTTATTCCCGCACATTGCATTGCATGACCGTTTGGTCACACCCTTTTAAGTGGGAGTGAGAAGCTACTCCGTCGTGAGGTTTTCACCTCCGTGTAGGATAGTGGATTGCTTTCGGTATACATTTATACCTATGTCTTCATGAGATTTTCATCTCCATGCAGCCATAGGGAAATGTATTCCCTTGAGCTGAACTCGGTCCATATGAGCCTATAATAGGTGAGAATCGAGGAATCTGCAGGTTCAGGTACCCGTACCTTAGAGCTGAACCGCATATAGAGAGCCCGAAGAGCCCACTTTTGGTAGAGCCACACCAAACCCTAGTGGTCACCCAGATAGGTGCTTTATTTTTTTATTTATTTCTCTTGTGTTACCGTGTTTTCTTTTGTTTTGATTGCATTGCATTTTCATCATAGAAAGGAGGTGTTGATTCAAATTCGATTACTAAATAAAAGAGCTTGTCATGGAAAAGGGATTTCTTGATAAAATGGAATATAATGCGACCATCCAAATATGGTCCGAGCAAACACAACATGAAAAGGTTGATAGTCCATAGAGGTATATGACTTTGTTTCGTTGCCCAAGGATTCGAGTTGACAAATATTTTTTGAGAGCCATCACGTCTCTACTTTCTTAAAAGAGCTAACGAGTATCGTGGGGATAAGTGAGCGGTGAGTCGCAGCCCACATCAAGCAAAAAGGAGCTAGTAGAGACATCTGTTGGAAAGTTCGCGAGACTTGACCTTAACATTCGGATAGGAAGAAAGGGATCGATGTCTTTGCTTGGAATATGAGGGCAAGGCCGTATAAATTTCTGTTTTATGTAAAGAAATTTGTTTTCTAGAAAAAGTGTTCTATTGGAATTGAATTCAGAATCAACGCCTCTCTTTCTTTTTGCATTCATCCCATGCGTTTTCATTGCATTTCATCATATGTGTTAGATTTTCACAAAAGGACCTTAATTAAGTAAAATTATTTCAATTAACATGGGAACTGACAAAAGTCTATCGATTAAGCATCATTACGGTACACGAAGAAAGAACCAAGATATTGACCAAAGGTTGGAAATAATAGAATATCTTCATAGAGAAATGCATGATCAGTTGCAAATGCAGATGTAGGAGCAACTGGCCAAGATCCAACAAGACATGAGGGACCAAATGCTGGAATCCCAAAGAAACATGATATCTCAGATGACCCAATTGCTGACTGGGGTGATGGATAAAGGAAAATGCCCCATGGCCAATACTGTGGAGGATAATGAGGACTATCCTCTGGGTTTTTCCCCGACACGTGTACAGACACACCCTGAGGTGTACCCTCGAAGACCATCTGTCACGATTAGGCCTTAACAGGGTCAGGCTAGTGCTTCAATACCAATGAACTTCCAAGTTGGCTCAGGTTCTAACCCAGGGGATAACCCAACTAATACTGCTATTCTTAATTTGGATGATATAACAGAAAGGGAAGGGGCAAGAATGGAACTTCCAAATAGTTAGAGGATCGATACAAATGGTTAGAGGAAAAACTTAGTGCAATGAAAAATGCTGACAACCATTGTGGGGTTGACGCCAAGGATTTGAAAAGTACAATAGGACTAGTTGTCCTGAAGCTCACATCACGATGTCCTATCGAAGGATGATAGGTTATGTTAATAATGACTAGCTATTAATCCATTGCTTCCAAGACAGTCTAATTGGGTCAGCAGTTAAATCATACAACCAATTAAGCTATGCCAAAAACCATTCGTGGAAAGACTTGGCACAGGCTTTCATGGAGCAATATAACCATGTAACAAACATGACACCCGACAGAATTACCCTGCAGAATATGGAAAAGAAGTAAAGTGAGAGCTTCAAGCAATATCCCCAAAGGTGGAGAGAGGTAGCAACACAAGTCCAGCCACCTCTTCTGGAAAAGGAAATCACGATGCTTTTTATCAACACTCTAAAAGCCCCGTTCATTAATCATATGTTGGGAAGCGATACCATAAGCTTTTCAGATATAGTAATGTCTGACGAGATGATTGAAAACACAGTAAGAAGTGGGAAGATAGACACAGGAGAAAGCGTCAAAAGATCAACCCTAAGAAATAAGAAAAATGAAGTGAATATCTTGAGCATGCATCCCAAATCGATCACCGTAGGCCAGCCAAGGGCTGCAACCACTAGCTATCAAGGCTCTTCAAAGCATGAATACAACTCGAGGCCAAATGCAAAAAGGCTCCAGTTCACATCCATCCCGATGACATACAAGAAGCTGTATTAGAATTTGTTTGATGCGCATGTGGTGTCTCCGTTCTACTCAGAACCCGTGCAACCTTCGTTCCCAAAATGGTATGATGTGAATGCCTAATGCGAGTACCACGTGGGAATAATGGGACATTCAATCGAAAATTGCCCTACATTTAAAAAGTTGGTCAAAAGGTTCATTAAAATGGGAATTGTAAAGTTTGACGATTCACCATAACCTAATCGCTCTGATAAGGCAGTAAATGTGATAACTGAAGGAGGGGGCAAGAGAGTTGCGATTCTTTAAAGAAGTCAAAAGTTCGGAAGGAATAGCAGGGAATCTGAATGACACATCCAAAGATGGAACTGAGGAATACAATTTTCGAAGCATCTACCCTTACATACTTAGGAATGTTTTGAACAATGGGATTGTGGAAGAGACCCCTGTATTTTTTAGAGCCAATTTAGAGTCATATTCAAAACATACTTGTTGCCTTAAGCTTGGAGGCAATAAGAATCCTTTTGTGAAATAGGCTTGTTTCCAAATTTTTTATATAAAATGCATCTTTGAACAAATATTCTTTTATTCTTTCCATGTATAGATTCTTTTGTTCTTTGGACTTTCTTTTAGATATTCTTTTATTCTTCATTCATGATCATACCATACAAATAATTGTTCATGGATCCACTTATTCTTTGGAATCTTCCTTTGAACCTACAATAGATCTCAAGATATCAATAACATGAGTGACGCTGCTACTGACTCAAAGTTTCCTTTTGAGCAAGATATGTGTATAGAGGGATCCTAGGACTTTGAAGATGACAGAGATTGTAACCTATCTCCTAATTTGTTAAGAATGGTAGAACAAGATGAAAAACATATCCTACCTTACACAAAGTCAATGGACAGTGAGCCTAGGAGAAGAGAAAGAGGTAAAGATCGGAGCCTGCATCACCATAAAGACAAAGCAAAACGTCATTGAATTATTCCAAGAATTCAAAGATGTTTTCACACAATCATATCAAGATATGCCTAGGCTACTCAGACCTATGGACGTTGTTAAGGCCAAAAGAGGTCCATAAGGATGTCAAAAAAACACATGCTAATGGTTTTACGATAGCCAGGCTAATCATGAGGTTCAGGTACTGCTGGTTCACCATGGAAGAGGATTGCATCAGTTATGCCATAAATGCTAAATTTAGGGAGACAAGATTCATATGCCTCATTCATTTCTTCACAGACTTTCTCTATGTGGGGCATGGATGTTATGATGCCGATCTCGTCAAAAGCTTCTAGATGACATCGATTCATCTTTGCGATCGCCGATTACTTCACTAACAAAGTGGAAGTAGCTTCATATGCCAATGTTACAAAGTTGATAGTCATCAAATTTCCAAAAAAAAGATTAGCTGCCGACAAAGAAGGCCAAAAAAGGATCATGTCTAACAATGCACAATCACACAATGTCAAAAGTTTACAGTATGTTCAAAGATCAGATGCCATATCTCGGTGTGGCAAAGGTAGCCAAAAAGAAAAACAAAAGAGAAAAATTGTGGAGGATGACCGAGACTTGTAAATGCTGGCATAAGAAGTTATCATTTACTTTCTATGCTTATCGAACGTCAGCCAGGACCTTCGCCGGGGCAACACCTTTCTCATTGGTTTATGGAATAGAAGCGATTTTGCCGATTGAAGTCGAGATTCATTCTCTCCAAGCTTTGATTGAGTCAAGGATTGGATGAATCAAAATGTCTTCAATGAACCTGATTGAAGAAAAGAGTTTGAAAGTATCTATCATAGTCAAATGTATCAAAAACAAATAAGGCAAATTTATGGCAAGAAGGCTTGCCCCAAAGAATTCCATGAGAAGAAATTAGTTTTGAAAAGGATCCTTCATCTGCAAAAGGACTTTAGAGGAAAGTGGATGCCAAACTTTGAAGGACCTCATGTAGTAAACAAGGCCTGTTCTAGAGGAGCATCGATATTGACTAAGATGGATGGCAAGGATCTACCTAATTCGATGAATATAATTTCAAAAAAAAAAAGAAAGAGAAAAATGAGAGACCAAGGCGAAAACCTGCAACGGGCGCCTTGAGACCAAAAGGATTTTAAGTTGAAAACCCAAAAAGGGCAGCTCAAATTTTGGTCAAAAGTGGGGCATACGGTAGTCTTGCTATGCCTGAATTAACAAATAGGAAGTATGCTATGTCTTGAGGCATTGACAAAGTACTCAAAATCCCTTAAACACATATTGAGCCCAAAATGGTCCTCAAGAAGTTTGTACAGAGAAGCTCAGGCTGTGATATTTGGGGCACCTAGTACATTGAATTTGCTTCATTCTTTTCAAGAGACGCTCTCAATAAATTTACTTCTTATTTCATTTACTATCTTTGATTAATTTGTTTCAAGCTATGCTCTTAATTAATTTCCTTCTTGTCTATTGGTATGATATTTTTCAAGCATTTTGCATTGAAATAATGGTTAATGGACTAATAATACTTTTATAAAAGGAGTTTCGCATATTACTCTAAAAGCTTCTAAATAGTATAGGAACCTGAAACAGGACTATTGTTTAGAACTCGCCAAACCTAAAGGTTGGAAGTGTTTGAGAAAGATGAGTCTAAATTATGACTATTCCTTCGAATTTTCTATCAAAAATTTTGGTTGAACAAAAAGACGAGATATTGCATCGGTGATACAATCTCGACAAATAACGGGCAATGTCAACCCAAGCATTAAAAGGGGGTCATTCTTGAAAAGAAAAAATGATATTTTGCATCCATGCAAGTAGCATGCATACACATCTGCTCTGGTCACCCTAGGAGTGATTAGTTGATTGAACAAGTTACAGATCCTATACCCTTAAATTGTAGTGATGATATAAATCCTGTACCCCTGAATTGTAGTGGGATGAATTGGAGAAGATACAGATCATATACCCTTGAATGGCAGTGGAATGGTTTGAAGATGGTACAAACCTTATGTCCCCGAGGTACAGTGGAATGGACCTTGATGTTATGGTAGGGCAAACTAATTGAGCAAAATATGATTGGTTTTTGAATTTTCTGTCAAAGATGCCAGTTGTACAAAAAAGGTAGGAAAACACATCAGTGACAGAGCCCTGATGAATAACGAGTGATGATACCCTAAGCATTAAAAAAGGGATCATTCTCATGACATTTTGCATTCATATAACACATCTAACTAGGAGCATTTGATTTATTCTTATCATAGCATCCTAATCACTAGGCATAAGCATAGGCCCATCAAATTGATTCTACAGGATATGTCCCCTAGAAGACGGTGTAGCAACATCGGTGAATACACAGATCTTATCCCCCTAAAATTTCCATAGAGTAGATAGAAAATGATAGATCTTATCTTCCTGAAGTTGCAGTGAAGAAGATCGAAGTCACTAGTCTTATCTCCCCGAAGTTGCAGCGAAACAGACTGGAGAAAGCAAATCTTATTTCCCTGGAGTCGCAGTGGAATCGATTGAAACTATGAAAATGATAGATCTTATCTCCCTGAAGTTGCAATGGAGTAGATAAAAAATGACGGATCTTATCTTCCTGAAGTTGCAGAGAAGCAGATTGAAGTCACTAATCTTATCTCCCTAAAAGTTGCAGCGGAGCAGACTAAAGAAAGCAGATCTTATTTCCCTAGAGTCGCAGTGGAACAGATTGAAACTATGAAAATGGCAGATCTTATCTTCCTAAAGTTGTAATGAGGCAGATTGAAGCCACTAACCTTATCTCCCTAAAACGGCAGTAGAGCAGGTCGAAGATAGTAAATCTCATTTCCCTAAAGTTGCAGTGGAATAGATTGAAGCTATGAATTATGGCAAATTTTATATTCCTGAAGTTGCAAAGAAGCAGATTAAAGCCACCAGTCTTATCTTCCTAAACTAGCAATGGAGCAAACTGAAGATTTTAGATCTTATCTCCCTGAAGTAGTAGTGGAACAGACTGAAGATTGCAATTCTTACCTCCTTGAAGTTTTAACGGAGTAGATCGAAGCTACAAACCTCTTCTCCCTGAAATTATGTTGGAGCAGATTGAAGCCACCCTTATCTCCCTGAAGTTGCAGTGAAGCATGTTGAAAATGGCAAATTTCATTTCCTTGAAGTTACAGTGGAATAGATTAAAACTATAAGTCACAAATCCTATACTTCTAAAGTTATAGTAGGTCAGATTAAATCTACCATGGCGAATTTTATTTCCCTGAAGTTGCAGTGGAGCAGATTAAAGCCATTAATTTTCCAAAAGTTGCAGTAAAGCATATTGAAGATAGCAAATCTTATCTCTCTAAAGATGGAGTAGAGCAGATTAAAGCTACTAGTCTTTTCTCCCTAAAATTGCAGTGGAATGGATCAAAGTGACAATTCCTATGCCCCTGAAGATGCAGTGGACTGGAATGAAGCTACTGGAAGAAAAGAAGAGCCAAGAACTCAACACTCGGCAAGACCGGGCAAAATTGGTCCTTTTATAGCCTTTGCTCTGTTTTCGTTACACGATAACGACCAAAGAGGGGCAGCTGTAATGGCCTATTTTTGCCCGGGCCCTTACAATACAAAAACCAAAAAAATAAAGCCAAATAATGTCCAGTCCAAAGTCTGTTTACATAACAAAATATGACCTAATCAAATTAACCCAGGCCCAAGTAAACCCCTTAAACAAAGCCTAAATAAATTTTAACCCAATCTAACCTAATCTTATGGGCTAAATAGCCCAATACCCAAATAAGCCCAAATGGCCCAAACAATCTCAGCTTCTGAAAACCCTAGGTTTCCCTTGCGCTGCAGTCTTCATCACGCTACCTTCATCGCCAGACATCACGACTCTATCGTCGTCGTTCACTCATGCTAAAAAAGGGGCAATTAATAGCATCAATCAAAGATCCTGTATTTATTTTTAATTTGTTTTTGGTTATAAAAACTGAGTGTAAATAGGGTAAAAGGGAGATTTTTTTTTTCATTATTCAAAAAAAAGACACATCAAATACCAAAGCAGAGATTCAAGCACAAAATACAAATAGTCGAAAAACAAGAAACTAAATACAAACAATGATTTGAACCTACAAAAAATAGAATCAGAGTACAAAAGAAAAGTAAGCAGTGAAGAGGAAAAGGTTCAAAACATGTTATGGTTAATTTTACGTCTTCTTTATTTTTCCTTTTTCAAATCTGTTCATATATATACATATCTTTCATATATTTTTTTTCTTTTTTTAAAGAAAATCTATATATAGGTATTTCAAAAGGGTATAAAAAATAACCTTTTGATTTTGCCAAAAAAATACGACGTTTTGGCCTTCCCGCCACCGTAGATGGTGAACGGCCGGAATTCTCGCCAACCAAAGGGGGATCTTCAGAGAAAAGAAAGGGGGATGGGGTTTTTTTTTTTTTTGGAATGGGTGAAAATGAATTTTTTTCTCAAAACTTTGACTTATATAGCCCTTCAAAACGACATCGTTTTGGGCTTAAGTCACAGACACCAAAACGGCGTCGTCTTACCTAACCCGAATTTGACCCGACCCATTAAAGGAGGATCCGCATGTTTTTTAATGGTCTTATTTCTATTTTGGTCCTTCCGCTTTTTTACCATTTCGTAATTAAGTTTTTTTATTTTTTTAATTGTGCCCTATAATTCAGTTCGGTTTTCATTTTAGTCCCCACCTTAAGTTGCGCGATTTGGATGGGAGGAATAATTTCCCTTTTGGTCCCTCCTTATTATCTGCTCATGCAATTTGGTCCTTTTCCCTTTTATTTATTTTAGATTTGCCCCGAAACTTCTGTCTTAAGTTCAATTTAGTTCTTCTTAGTTACTTTTGCTATTTTATTATTAAAATTAGTATTATTGTTATTATTATTACTATTATATTTATTATTATTATTAGTACTATTATTTTTAGTACTATCACTATTATTATATTTTTATTTTTTATATTTTCCATTATTATTCTATTATTATTTGTCTTACTAATGTATTGTTATTATTTTCTACTTAATTATTGTTATTATTGTATTTACTATTATTATTGCTATTGTATTTATTATTATTATTAGTATTATTATTATTTTCAACTATTCCATGTGTTATTTATTTATTTATTAGTGTACTATTAGGTTTTTTTATCTTATTTATTTTTTATTCTTTGTTTTTTTACTTTTATATGTACTTTTTTTATATATCTATTTATTATTGAATTTTTACCTATTATTTTTTTTTTGCATAGCCTGTTTGTTTTATTTCTTCATTTCTGTTTTCATTAGTCTCCTTCACATTACGCGTTTATCTTTATCTTGTTATGTTTGTTAATACCGAAATTTTTATTTGTTTACTCATTCTTTATTATTTCATTTTATTACAAATTTTTGTTAAATTAACCTTTACCCGACACAAAAATGATTCTTTTATAAAGGCAATATTCCGTACTTAGAAATTCGAGAAATTGTACCCTAACTCACTGGGTTTCGATTTTTCTCGTTTAACCTAAATAATGGGATATCCTTTTAAAATCACAATACGAGTTTTGAATAAGATGCTTAGTCTCGGAAATTCAAGGTGTAATGGTCTAACTTACTGGACATGACATTTTGTTACCTCGAGATAAGATTTTTTAAATAAAGGCCATATTTCGTATTTGAAAACTCCAGAAGTGGTGCCCTAACTTATTGGGTTTTATGTTTTTTCCCTGTTTAACCTAAATAACCGAATATCCTTTTTAAAAAAAACATAGGTTTTAAATAAAAGGCAAGCTCTTTCTCAAAGGCTCAAGATGTCTTGTCTTAACTTACTGGATGTGACATATTGCTACTTCGAGATGAGAGGGTCTTTAACATTATTTTCGATTTATCCAAGCATTTTTAAATTAACATTAATACAAAGATGGATCGTATTTTAAAATCTTTTGATTTTTCGTATTTTCGACACTAAGACACTAATTAATCAACTAGGTACCAATTTTGGCCGTATCGAGGTTGCTAATCCTTCCTCGTATGTAACCGACTCCCGGACCCGTTTTTCTAGTTTTTCGTAGATCAAAATCATTGTTTTGATAAATCAATCTATTTATTAAACAACTACTTTTCGAGGTGACCTGATCACACCTCAATAAAAAGGATTGGTGGCGGCTCCCATTTTTCTGTTTTCAATTTCAAAATCCAAGTCGAGCCCATTTTTTTTCAAAAAAATGGTTTCAACATTTCCCATTCGTGTGTTTCACGTTGGTCTTCAGTAAAGAGATTCCAAAATTCCTTCCTTTCTTCCTTCCTCTTTCTTCTCCAAATCTTCTTTATTTTCTTGATTGTGGTCACTTGTGTCATTTAATTTCTCTGATGGACTTGTGATTGAATAGGTTGCCATTCAGCTCTTTTGTAAGTAACGTTCTTTTTCCATTATGGAGGTTTTTCTTTCGTTATCCTTTGTCTAAGTTGTGGATATTTATTTCTTCGCAATGGAAGTGATTTTAATTTTTTATTATTATGGTTGGATGCGAATAGGAGAAGATCGTGTGATAGTTGGTTCTCCGGTGAATTAAATTCGTGTTAAGTTACTATTTTGTCCAGAGGTAAGCGTTTTCACAGTGGTAGTGGTTGTTCATTTCTATTTTAGGTTCAATCGATGATGATTATCAAATTAATCAATTGGGTTTGGTAAAATTTTGGTTATTAATCTGTGCTATTTGTCAATCTCGGTATTTGTATACTCGATTTTAATCCTACATTAGATTTTGACCATGTGTGTAACGAAAAACTCGAAAAATAGTGAACAACGTGAAGCCAAAAATTTCACAGTCCACGTCACATGGTCATGTGCCAAGCCATGTGAACCACACAATCTGGGCTAATTGGGTCGTGTAGGCCACACGGGCGTGTGAAAGACCGTGTAACAGGCTATTTGGGTCACACAAGCTGGCCAAGTAGGTTGTGTGGGTACACGGGTTGTCCAAGTAGGCCGTGTGGACCATACGGGCTTGTGGGCCCCAATTTTAAAATTTTTTGTAACACCCCTAACCCGTCTCTGTTGCCAGATTAGGGTTACAGACCATTACTGATTAAACGAAAAACATTTATCACTAAAACATAAAACAAATTAATCTCATTCAAAACAACTAAAATATAAGCATTTGGTTCCTAAATCGAGCCTTCGAGGCCCTAAAAATAGCTTAGAAACAATACGGGACTAATTTGAAACAAAACAAAAATTTTAAGAAAAAGTTACGAAAATTGGAAAACAAGGTCACACGGCCGTGTGGCCAAGCCATGTAACATTCAAGCAAAGGGACACATAGCCATGTCCCAACCCGTGTCCTTACTCATGTAACTCATTGAGTAGGGTCACATGACCGTGTCACATAGCCCAGGCCGTGCCAAATTTGAACAAAGGGACATACGGCTGTGTCCTAGATCGTGTAACTCACTGATTTAAAACCATAGAATTTTACAAATTATACATGACTGTGTCACCAAGCAATGTCTGTCACACGGATGTGTGACAGCCCGTGTCCCAAGCCGTGTGAACCCAAAAACTTACCCAAAATCAAGCCATTTCATGTCCAATTCGTACCTAACTATTCAAGCCATTCTGGGCACATATTCAAGGGATTCAAACATCATTCAAATACATACAAACATGTCATTCCAAACATCTTAAATCACCTAACCAATATGCCATTCAAAGGCACCACAATTGTATCAAACATAAGAATCAAACCAAAGCAATTTGACCATATCTTAAACACACAATCTAGTTCACTAAACTACCATACATGACCTTTTGCAAGCTATCAAAACATAACAAAAGAACCTAAATTATAAGCACTTAAAAGTGACCAAAATGACATAACTTGGTAAGGCATTAAAGTGCACCAAACCAGCGTAACCTTAAAAGCTTACACATACCAAAAAATACACGATCCTATACATGTCATTATTAACCTTGGCAAAAATATGCAAAATCTACCGGTATGACTACTGGATAGTGTGATAGGTCTTCAACAAGCTTCCAACCTATTGAGCTTCTGATAATCTACAAAACAAAGGAAAATAACTATGTAAGCAACGAGTGCTTAGTAAGCCCGTATAAACTTAATTATAACTTACCACTTCATTAATATAATTTATAAATTAAGCATAAATAATTACCAATTCCATAAGCTTAGTATAAGCTTATACAACATCATCAAACTCACAAGTTAGTACACTTGTTCATGATACAAATGAATTCAACCATAAGACAAGTAGATTTCCATATGTAAATACATCATTTAGCTCATAAATTCTTTCATAATATCATGACTCGTTCCATTTGCATACTTACCCCTTTCATTTCCTTTTCTTACCTGTTGAACCATCTAGAATTGCATCATATACTTGAAAATGCTCACACAAAGTGTGTCTTTCCTTATAACTGTAACATTTCCTTTACATCAATGTTCACACGAGCTATGAAATAGGTCAGCTCACATAAGTTGTGAGTTGGAATGTAAGCTACAAGATGTTGCTCACATGAGCTGTGGAGAATCCACAACAAATACAGGACCTCAGCCATCGGTAGGACATTCAAGACCAACACCGGAAACATGAAATCCCTAATGACATGCCATTTGTATACTAAGAATTCTTAAGGTTTAAATAGGACTCGTTATCTATCAATTCATCACAGCATGAATACATTTATATATAGATTCATTTATATTAAAATAACATAGTAAACATTCAATTTAGCTAACATTAAAACAATCACAGTTCATGCAAACTTACCTCGATAACTATGGCGTAGAAGTAGAATCAAACACTAATCTGAAGCTTTAGTTTTTCCTCGATTTAAGTCCAATTGTGGTTTATCTTTATCTAAATAGACAATTTCATTCAATTAAGTACTTCTAGAATTTAATTTACTCCATAATACATATATGCAAAATTACAAAATTGCCCCTTATACTTTGACTTTTCACAATTTAGTCCTTAAGCTCATAACTTGAATATAACTCATTTTAGCCTAAATCCAAATTAACCAATGTTACAAGGGACCTTGAAACAATCCATTATTACCAACATTTCACAACAAAACCCATAGATTTATACTTTTAACATCTTAATCCCTACTTTCAAAATTCATCAAAAATCACTTAACAAAACATGTTTATTTTACATCAAAGATTAATAATCCATCAAATAACATCAAAATACATTCAAAAAAATCCATGGAAAATCCCTCAAACTTTAACATTTTTGCAAATTAACCTCCAGGCTAGCTAGATTAAGCTAAAACGAACTCAAAAACATAAAAATCATTAAAAGCATGGCTTGAATACATACCATGAAAGTGAGAACAATGCTTAGCTGAATCCTAGCTATTCCTCCATGGATGAATTGGTTATGAAGAATCAAAAATAAGGAAGATGATGATTTAGCCTATTTGATTTTAATTTTATTTACCATTTTACGCTTATTACTAATCAAAATTTTAAATAAAACCTTGTCCATAACTATCCACTAACTCATTAAATGGTATAGTTACTATCTTAGTCCATTAGTTTAAAATTTCATAGCCATTTGACCTCTTTAACTAATAGAACTCAACTTTTTCACCTTTTATGATTTAGTCCTTTTTACATAATTAACCATTTAAACATCAAAATTTCTCAACGAAACTTTAATACGACCTTAATATAATATTGTAGACATTAAATAAATAAATAATAATAATTCACTCGTCAGAGTTGTGGTCCCAAAACCACTATTTTTGACACTACTAAAAATGGGTTGTTAGCTCTCCCTCTAAAGGAATTTTCGTCCCTGAAAATCTTACCAAAAAATAAGTTCAAGTATTGCATTTTCGTAGCTTCTTCTGATTCCCAAGTAGCTTCCTCGACTCCATGACGTTGCCAAAGAACCTTAACTAAAGCTATACATTTATTTCTTAATTCTTTAACTTGCCAACCTAAGATTCTAATTGGTTATTCACTATACGACATATCTGGCTGAATCTCAACATCAACAGGTGAAATTACATGTGAAGGGTTTGACCGATACCGCCGTAACATTAATACATGAAACACATTATGTATTTTCTCTAACTCTGATGGTAAAGCCAAATGATAAGCCACTATTCCAATCCTCTCGATGATCTCATACAACCCGATGAATCACGGACTAAGCTTCCCATTTCAGTTGAAATAGAGAATTTTTCTCCAATGCAGCACTTTTAGAAATACTTTGTCACCGACTTAAAATTCAATATCTTTTCTTTTCAAATCTGCATAAGATTTCTGACGATCAGAACCAAGTTTCAAACTATCACATATTACCTTGACTTTTTCTTCAATTTCTCGAATTAAATCAACTCCAAATAACTTTTTCTCACTCAATTCAGTCCAATATAAAGGAGTTTGACATTTCCGACCATACAAACCTTCATATGGCACCATTTTAATACTCACTTGATAGTTGTTATTATAAGTAAATTCAACCAACAAAAGAAATTTCTCCTAGCTTCACTCGAACTCTGAAATACAACAACGAAGCATATCTTCGAGTGCCTGTATCACTCGCTTAGACTGACCATCTTCTGTTGGTGAAATGCTGTACTGAAATGCAATCGGGTGCCCAGAGCTTCATGTAACTCACTCCAAAATCGAGAAGTAAACCGTGGATCTCTATCAGAGATAATAGATACTGGCACACCATGCAGTCTAACAGTCTCAGAAATGTACAATTCTACCGACTTCTTTAGTGAATAATCCGTATGTACTAGACTAAAATATGCAGATTTAGTCAAATGATCTACAATAACTCAGATACAAAGATAATCCCAATACAAAATCCATTGTAACTCATTCCCTCTTCCACTCTGGAATCATTACAGGCTGTAGTAGTCTAGAAAGTACCTGATGCTCAGCTTTGAGTTGCTAACAAATCAAACATTTTGATTTAAACTATGAAATTTCTAATTTCATACCTGACATTCAGTATATTTGTTTCAAATCACCGTACATCTAGTTCCTACCAGGATGTATCGATAAATTTCTGCTATGAACTTCCTGTAAAATCTTCTAAATAACATCAGAATTCCTCAGAACACATATCCTATTTCTGAAATACAAACTACCATCTTCACTAACATGAAAGTCTGAATCAAATGTCGACTTCATCTGCTTTCGTTTAATAATCAACTTGGAGTTATTTTTCTGAGCTTCGCAAATCTATTGTAGAAACTTTAGTCTAGCTTTTAATTTAGCTACAATAGAACTATCATTAATCAATGTCAACTAAGTGTTTAAAGCTCGCAAAGTAAGGACTCTCTACTGAAAGAATCAGCAACAACATTTGCTTTTCCCAGATGATAGTCGATAATCAAATCATAATCTTTTAACAGTTCCAGCCATCTACGTTGTCTCAAATTCAATTCTTTTTGTGTCAACAAATACTTCAAGCTTTTGTGATACGTAAACATATGACATTTTTCTTCATACAAATGATGTCGCCAAATCTTTAAAGAAAACACAGTAGTTGCAAGGTCTAAATCTTGAGTCAGGTAATTTTTCTTGTACGGTTTTAACTGACAAGAAGCATAAGCTACCACTTTGCCTTCTTGCATCAAAACACAACCTAAACTATTCAATGAATCATCATTATAAATCACAAATTCTTTATTGGACTTTGGCTGAACCAATACAAGAGCTTCGGTTAACAACGCTTTAAACTAATCAAAACTTTGCTGACACTTTTTGGACCATTTGAATTTGACATCTTTTTAAAGCAACTTCGTCAATAGCGTAGCAATCATCAAAAATCCTTTAACAAATCTTCAATAATATCTGGCTAAACCTAGAAAACTCCTGATTTCTAAAACATTTGTTGGAGGTTTCTAATCCACTATAACTAATATTTTACTCGGATCAACTCTAATACCATCTGTCGATACGTGTCTTAAAAATTCAACTTCTCAGAGGCAGAATTCAAACTTGCTAAATTTAGTAAACAACTGTTTATCGTGCAAAATCTACAAAATATGTAACGCCCTAATTTTTGAGTTTTTCTTAGATTATTCTTTATCTGATATAATGTTTAAATTCTAGTATTTGGGTGTGTAATGCATGTTTGGGGTGTGTTAATGGGCCTATGGAAGGCCCATGTGTTGGTTAGGAGCTCGGCAAAATTTTAAATTTTAAGCTTAGGAGATAGGGGATCATTGAAAGTAAGGGTCTTAAGAAATTGTGTGCGAAATAAGACACAAATGAATCAGTGGTAAAGTGGCAAGGGAGACGCCACTAGACTCCTTAAAAGGTGGCGCCTAAATGAGTTTGGAGGTCCAAGGTTCAAGTTCCAGAGTTGGCAAGGGGGCGTTTTATTTTTGAGCTTGAGCAGGTAAGAGTTTGAAGCAGAATTGAACTCTGCTTTGAGGAGATTTGAATGGGTCAAGGGAGCAAATCGTGGAGGAGGTTGAGGAGTAAAATAAGGAGCTTTCAAATTTTGAAAGAAGTGGCCGAACAAGGGATTCTCCATGGTGTGATTTCGGCAATAGCATAGGTAAGGTACAATCGGCATTAGAGTTTCTTTTGGTGTCGATTTCCTTAGTTGAGTAGGTTTTCTCTTTTTGTCATTTTTGTCTAGTGAATTAAGGGTCATTCTTTCCCATCTTATCTAAACCAAATTGCCGAATTCCATACTCCAAAAGACCTCCTGCTGAAACTTTTACTTCTGTCTGGTAACACTTTGTCTTCTCCTTCTTCTATTCTCATCTTCTTCTCGTCTTGCTTTCACAAACTGAAACCTACCTTGTTGCCTCCTTCCTGGCCGAATCAACTAAAGCTTTCTCCTACTTCTTTTCTTCAAGCCCTAAACCGAATGTTCATTTGATCAAAACCTTCCATAAGCCGAAATATTCAACTTGCCGAATTCACCTTCTTTTATTAAAAATATCGTCTCTTCTCAATCTACTTCTTTGCCGAACCTTCTTTTGACCGAAACTCATTGTGCTTGGCTGAATCCTCTCTACTCTCAACCCTTTCTTCCTCGTTGTTACAAAGGGAACGGCTGTGGTTTGGGACTTATATCGGTAAGTATTTCGTGATATTATCTCGTTAGTTTTCAAGTTTAAGGCTAAAATGCCGAAAACCCCTCAGATGGAGGGTAACGTTTCTAGACTAAGGGCCTTATGGCTTTTCTCTTTGGTTTATATGCGTTAGTGTGGACAAGAGACGTGCAGTAAAGGAGGCTAGTGTAGATTAACATGGTTGGACATTTCGATCTAGTCCATAACCGAAAAGGGTAAGATTCTAATGACTCAGGCTATGTAGGTCGATTATGGTAAAAGGTTTATAGCTCTTTGGTTATCGATTATTAGACTAATAATTAGCGTTCGATTGTAGGCTCTTCGTACGTGGATTCTGTCATCGTTCCATCCGTTAACAGGTGTGTAACTAATCCCAATTCTTAGACTGAAAACGGTAAAAGCCGAAAAGGCTATAAAGTGACCGACATCTGGTGTAAGTGACCGAAAACGCATTCGTATGATATTTGGGAGTAACCATTTACTCCATTAGGCTTAACTATGAGTTCGGTGCTGGAGGAATTGTAGAAGGTGCAATTCTGAACGTTTCGGTAAGTGGGGCTACAATGGGCCAAGATGGGCCCAATGGGCTTCCGAGCCCAAAATTGATAAAGTGACTATTATAGGCTTTCTGGTGACATGGTTAATAAAAACATGGTCAAGTTGGTAAGCTAAACCTAAAAATTAGACTTAACAGGTTTGAGATGATAATGGACTCAGTAAGGCCCATTAGGGGTTTTAGGCTAAAAAGGGCAAAAGTGGAAATTAAGCTTAAAAGGGACTTCTGTGAATATCTATGGACTAATAACCAATTGAACATGCATAAAATCTCTGAAAATATGAAACAGGACTATAGTACCCTTAGGTAGGAAAAATTACCAAAATACCCCTAGGTGTAAAAAGACTATTATACCCCTAGGGTCAATTCTGTATGAAATGTATGATTTTATGTATCTGCATGAGTTGCCATTTAATGTGAGCATATCTGATGCATGAGATGCTATATGTTGCATGCTAGTATGTATAAATCTGTTGCATGGGGTATGGGTTTATGATGGAGGAAGCGTTCTGGCAGCCTCGCTGCAATCTGGTGACTTTGTCACATTATTATTTGGCAGCCTCGCTGCAATCTGGTGACTTTGTCACATTATTATCTGGCAGCCTCGCTACAATCTGGTGGCCTCGCCACAATATCTGTATCTGGTGACCTCGTCACAATATCTAGCAGCCTCGTTGCAAATTATATCTAGCAGCCTCGCTGCAATTATCTGTGGTGTGTAGTGGTTGGGTGGGTCGAGTAGTCTCCCCACATGGTGTAAGGCTGGTACGGGGGTGTTATGGATGGATCTGGGTTGGGTTACTATTTGCATATTATATCTGATCTGTATATGTTATGGGCCTATGGGCTTAACCTGATTTCTGTAATGGGCCAAGGCCCAACTAATCTGATTCTGAGGCTTGATCTGTTTTGGCCTATGGTTGAGATAATGTTACACACTGAGTTGTCAAACTCACCCCCTTTTATTTAATCTCTGCAGGTAACACTCAACCATAGTGGGCTTGGAGCTGCGAGAGATTCGGAGTGGCCACAGCATCTGCAGAACTGGTTTTTATTTTGTTTAAAGTATTTTATTATTAAGTTATTTTTGGGTTTTTTTTTTGTAATAAGGCCGCTATCTAAGTTTTTATTTGGTTTAATTTTTCTTTGATGATTAAATTACATTTTATAGAATCGCTAGTTTAGGCTGCGCTGGTTTCAAAATCTAAAGAACGTTTTCAAAACTCAACGAGTGAATAATATGGATAACTTAAAGGATTAATAAACTGGTTTTAACAAACTTACTCTTTTGACTCAAACCTTACTTAAGACACAACAAGACTAAAAGGGTCGTAAACTTAGTTTTAGGATCGTGTGACACACCAGATCTGGTCGTAACGTCTAGGCCGGGTTTGGGGTGTTACATTTAGTGGTATCAGAGCCAGGTTGCAACAACTCGGCTGTGGATTGGGTCTAAAAATGGAAGTTTTCAAACAATCAAAACAAAGATTTTCGAAAGGTCATGTTTTCAACAATTGTTTTCAAAATTAAATGGAACCTGTTTTGATGAACTTTTTTTGTATATAAATGATTTATTTTCAAAGAATAAATCGGGTTTTCCTAAGTAATCTTTCTAAAGAGTGGCACACCGAATCTCCGGCCCAAGCCTATAAGTTTTCTAAACTTTTCTGATGTTTCTGAAAATTTTGATTATATGCCTGACTAAAGACTCTATTATGATACTTTAGCTAGGGTATTACTGAAACTATAGAGACTCTGATAGGTGGACTGAAACTATAGCTAGGCTACCGCGGAAGAAGATAACCTCTGAAATGCTACTTACTCATAAGACATCTGTAATAAACACTGAAATATTAATCTGACTCATAAAATTTCTAAAACAAAAAATACAAAATGAGTACGCGAGCAGCTCATGGTAGGGGCCGTGGACGTGGCCGAGGTAGCGCACGAGCTGAAACTTCATCTTCAGGTCATGCGCCAGCAACTGATATACCGATACCACCGGCAACAGAGGTGGAGTCCCATGATCGAGGTGTTGGGGACGACGCCCTATCGCAAGCGATGCTTCGAGTTCTGGAAAGGGTTGTTGGGCCAAGTACCGGTAATGGATTTCGGGGATCCATTTCTAAGCGACTCCGAGCTAATGGGGCGGAATTCTTTAGGGGCGTGTCTGGTGTAGCCCCAAATGTGGCCGAGTATTGGTTGGAGGCCACAGAGCGAATTATGGATGATCTGGACTGCTCTATGGAGCAGAAGCTGAAGGGAGCTGTATCGTTGCTGAGAGATGAAGCTTATCAGTGGTGGCTCACGGTAAGAGATGGAACTTCAGATGGTGAGGTAACATGGGAGCTGTTTAATAAAGCCTTTAAAGGAAAATATGTTGGGGCTAGCTATGTGGACGCCCGTAGGAAAGAGTTCTTAAATTTAGTTCAGGGAAGTAGGACAGTATCTGAGTACGAGGCTGAATTTCTGAGGTTGAGCCGATATGCTTCTGGGATAGTTGCTACTGAATATGAGCGTAGCGTACGTTTCGAGGATGGTCTGAGAGATGAACTAAGGGTACTGATTGCTCCGCAGAGGGAGCGTAACTTTGCTGCTTTGGTTGAGAAAGCTAAGATAGCTGAGGAAGTAAAGCGTACCGAGAGACAGAATCGCGAAAAGGATAGAAACCACTTTCGGAGGGATTCTGGACCATCAGGTGGGGCTAATAGTAATGTTAAGAGAGCAAGAGTGGCAGAACCAGTGCGAGCGGTGCCAATGAATGCTGTCAGACCGCAGGGTTATAGGAGTTGTGGTAAGATACATATGAGCGAGTGTCGGAAACGTTCTGGAGCCTGTTTTCGATGTGGGTCGATGGGGCATAGGATTAAGGACTGTCTCGAAGAACCGGATCAAGGACAGGTTATGGCTCAAAGGGTTGCTCAACCAGTGAGGGCTGGACCACCAGCTCCGAGAGGTCGTGGACAAGGTAAAGGCGGAAATGGTAATGGTCGAGGACGAGGAGCGCCTGGCAGGGGTGCTGGTTTTGCTGAGGCTCGTCAACCAGCGTTAGTTTATGCAGCTCGTCGCCAAAAGGAGGGTGATGCTCCTGACGTCATAACCGGTACGTTTTTGATTTCTAGTATGCCATACACTGCGTTGATAGATGTTGGATCTACCCATTCTTATGTTGCATGTGCCATGTCTGGGTTGCTGGGAGTGCGTTCTGAGGAGACAGTGAGTGGGGTATCTGTATTAAGTCCTTTGGGTCACTCGGTTAGGGTAGACAAACTGTATAGAGACATACCTATAGAGACTCAAGTAAAAATCTTTTCTGGAGACTTGATGGAGCTACCTTTCGGAGAATTTGATCTTATCTTGGGAATGGATTGGCTTGTAAAGCATAGGGCTACTTTGGATTGTGCTGCAAAACGAATGAGGCTAAAGACTGCAGAGGATGAGGAAGTTATGGTGATAGGTGAACATAGAGATTACTTATCCAATGTGGTGTCAGCATTGAGAGCTGAGAAGTGGATTCGTAAAGGATGTGCGGCTTATTTGGCATTCGTAGGTCAAGTAGAAACTGAAGAACTAGCTGTGGATCAAGTTAGAACCGTTAAAGATTTTCAAGATGTCTTTCCCGAAGAGCTTCCAGGTTTGCCTCCGAATCGAGAGGTCGAGTTTGGGATTGATTTGTTGCCTGGTACGGCACCGGTATCCATTGCACCCTATAGGATGGCACCAAAGGAGTTGGTGGAGTTGAAAGCGCAGATTCAAGAGCTGTTAGATAGAGGTTTCATTAGGCCAAGTGTGTCTCCGTGGGGAGCACCAGTTCTGTTCGTGAGGAAGAAAGATGGGTCAATGCGAATGTGCATCGATTATCGACAGTTAAACAAACTGACGATTAAGAATAAGTACCCGTTACCAAGAATCGATGATCTGTTCGACCAGCTTAGAGGAGCTTCAGTATTCTCCAAGATTGACCTTCGATCTGGGTACCATCAGTTAAGGGTGAAAGAAGTGGATATTCACAAGACAGCATTCAGAACTCGCTATGGTCACTATGAATTCTTGGTTATGCCATTTGGGTTGACCAATGCACCTGCAGCTTTTATGGATCTGATGAATCGAGTGTTCCAGCCATACTTGGATCGATTCGTGGTCGTCTTTATCGACGATATTTTGGTCTATTCTGAATCTGAGGAGAAACATGATGAGCATCTCCGTATTGTGCTGCAAGTGTTATGGGAAAAGGAGCTTTATGAGAAATTCAGTAAGTGTGAGTTTTGGTTGAGGGAGGTAACCTTCTTGGGTCATGTTGTATCTGCTGAGGGGATTAAGGTAGACCCTCGAAAGATTGAAGCAATTCTGGAGTGGAAACCACCGAGGTCAGTGGCAGAGATTCGAAGTTTTCTGGGTTTAGCTGGATACTATAGAAGGTTTGTAGAAGGATTTTCTGTGATGGCAGCGCCATTGACAAAACTCGGAAGGAAAGGAGTGCCATTTAGTTAGACCGAGCAACAGCAAGAAGCTTTTGAGAAACTAAAGAAGGTTCTGACCGAAGCACTTGTACTGATTCAACCAGAGTCTGGGAAAGATTTTACCGTGTACAGTGATGCATCACATGTTGGGTTAGGGTGTGTGTTGATGCAAGAGGGTAAAGTGGTTGCTTATGCATCGCGACAGCTTAAACCTCATGAAGTGAACTACCCTACCCATGATCTGGAGTTGGCAGCAGTAATCTTTGCACTTAAGATCTGGCGACATTATCTGTATGGAGAAAGGTGTATTATATACACAGACCATAAGAGTCTTAAGTACTTGTTGACTCAGAAGGAGCTGAATCTTAGGCAACGGAGATGGATTGAGTTGCTTAAGGATTATGATTGTGCGATTGAGTATCATCCAGGCAAAGCTAATGTGGTGGCTGATGCCCTAAGTCGTAGAACTGTATCTGATCTGAGAGCTATGTTTGCTCGTTTGAGTCTGTATGATGATGGTAGTCTGTTAGCAGAATTGCAAGTAAGACCGACCTGGGTGGATGAGATTAAGGAGAAGCAGTCGAAGGATGAGTCGCTGGTTTCTCGATTTCAGCAGGTTAAGGATGGGAGTACTTCTAAGTTTGGACTTAACAGTGAGAGTGTTCTATGTTTCCACGATAGAATCTGTATGCCTAAGGATTCCAATTTGAGGCAAGCAATTCTGAATGAAGCTCATAAAGGACGGTGTGCTATGCATCCTAGAGGTAATAAGATGTATCATGACTTAAAGGAGTTGTATTGGTGGCCTGGACTGAAGCGAGAGGTAACGGAATTTGTTGGGAAGTGTCTGACTTGTCAGCAAGTGAAAGCTGAACATCAGTTACCTTCTGGACTTCTACAACCAGTGAAGGTACCACTCTGGAAGTGGGAAAGGGTGACCATGGATTTCGTAAGTGGATTGCCCTTAACGCCGTCAAAGAAGGACTCGATTTGGGTGATTGTAGACAGGTTGACTAAATCTGCTCATTTCATCCCTGTACGTACTGATTATTCGCTTCAGAAGTTAGCCAAGTTGTATGTGGCAAAGATTGTGCGACTGCATGGGGTGCCAGTGTCTATTATCTCTGATCGAGATCCTAGATTCACATCTCGGTTCTGGCAAAAGTTACATGAGGCATTGGGAACGCGACTGAATTTTAGCACAGCCTTCCATCCTCAGACTGATGGTCAGTCAGAAAGGGTTATTCAGATTCTGGAAGATATGTTAAGGGGTTGTGTTATCGACTTTCGAGGCAGTTGGGAGGATTATCTACCGTTGGTAGAGTTCGCGTATAATAACAGTTATCAGGCTAGCATCCATATGGCACCTTATGAGGCACTGTATGGGCGTAAGTGTCGTTCACCTAGTTGTTGGACCGAATTGGGCGAGCGGCAAGTTCTTGGACCTGAGTTGGTAGCATAGACTGAAGGGAAGGTCAAGATAATAAGGGATCGGTTAAAGGAGGTATCTGATCGACAGAAGTCTTACGCGAATTTGAAGCGTAAGGAGATTGAATATTCAGTGGGTGACATGGTCTTTCTGAAGGTTTCGCCTTGGAAGAAGATACTAAAATTTGGTAAGAAAGGTAAGCTAAGTCCGCGGTTTATTGGGACTTGTCGGGTTCTTAAGCGAATAGGTCTGGTGGCGTATCAGTTGGAATTACCTCCAGAGTTAAATAGAATCCATGATGTGTTCCACGTATCCATGTTAAGACGATATCGTTCTGACCCTACTCATATTCTACCAGTTGCAGAAGTGGAGGTACAGCCTGACTTGACTTTCGAAGAAGAGCCGGTGCAGATTCTGGATCGAGACGTAAAGGTTCTAAGAAGAAAATCAGTCCCATTGGTAAAGGTACTTTGGCGTAATCATGGCAGAGAGGAAGCTACTTGGGAACCAGAGGAGGCAATGCGTCAGCAATATCCCCATTTGTTTGGATAAGGTAAATTTCGAGGACGAAATTTCTTTAAGGAGGGTAGAGTTGTGACGCCCTAATTTTCAGGTTTTTTTTAGATTGTTCTTTCTCTGATATAATGTTTAAATTCTAGTATTTGGGTGTGTAATGCATGTTTGGGGTGTGTTAATGGGCCTATGGAAGGCCCATGTGTTGGTTAGGAGCTCGGCAAAATTTTGAATTTTAAGCTTAGGAGATAGGGGATCATTGAAAGTAAGGGTCTTAAGAAATTGTGTGCGAAATAAGACACAAATGAATCAGTGGTAAAGTGGCAAGGGAGACGCCACTAGACTCCTTAAAAGGTGGCGCCTAAATGAGTTTGGAGGTCCAAGGTTCAAGTTCCAGAGTTGGCAAGGGGGCGTTTTATTTTTGAGCTTGAGCAGGTAAGAGTTTGAAGCAGAATTGAACTCTGCTTTGAGGAGATTTGAATGGGTCAAGGGAGCAAATCGTGGAGGAGGTTGAGGAGTAAAATAAGGAGCTTTCAAATTTTGAAAGAAGTGGCCGAACAAGGGATTCTCCATGGTGTGATTTCGGCAATAGCATAGGTAAGGTACAATCGGCATTAGAGTTTCTTTTGATGCCGATTTCCTTAGTTGAGTAGGTTTTCTCTTTTTGTCATTTTTGTCTAGTGAATTAAGGGTCATTCTTTCCCATCTTATCTAAACCAAATTGCCGAATTCCACACTCCAAAAGACCTCCTGCTGAAACTTTTACTTCTGTCTGGCAACACTTTGTCTTCTCCTTCTTCTATTCTCATCTTCTTCTCGTCTTGCTTTCACAAACCGAAACCTACCTTGTTGCCACCTTCCTGGCCGAATCAACTAAAGCTTTCTCCTACTTCTTTTCTTCAAGCCCTAAACCGAATGTTCATTTGATCAAAACCTTCCATAAGCCGAAATATTCAACTTGCCGAATTCACCTTCTTTTATTAAAAATATCGTCTCTTCTCATTCTACTTCTTTGCCGAACCTTCTTTTGACCGAAACTCATTGTGCTTGGCCGAATCCTCTCTACTCTTAACCCTTTCTTCCTCGTTGTTACAAAGGGAACGACTGTGGTTTGGGACTTAGATCGGTAAGTATTTCGTGATATTATCTCGTTAGTTTTCAAGTTTAAGGCTAAGATGCCGAAAACCCCTCAGAGGGAGGGTAACGTTTCTAGACTAAGGGCCTTATGGCTTTTCTCTTTGGTTTATATGCGTTAGTGTGGACAAGAGACGTGCAGCAAAGGAGGCTAGTGTAGATTAACGCGGTTGGACATTTCGATCTAGTCCATAACCGAAAAGGGTAAGATTCTAATGACTCAGGCTATGTAGGCCGATTATGGTAAGGGGTTTATAGCTCTTTGGTTATCGATTATTAGACTAATAATTAGCGTTCAATTGTAGGCTCTTCGTACGTGGATTCCATCGTCGTTCCATCCGTTAACAGGTGTGTAACTAATCCCAATTCTTAGACTGAAAACGGTAAAAGCCAAAAAGGCTATAAAGTGACCGACATCTGGTGTAAGTGACCGAAAACGCATTCGTATGATATTTGGGAGTAACCATTTACTCCATTAGGCTTAACTATGAGTTCGGTGCTGGAGGAATTGCAGAAGGTGCAATTCTGAACGTTTCGGTAAGTGGGGCTACAATGGGCCAAGATGGGCCCAATGGGCTTTCGAGCCCAAAATTGATAAAGTGACTATTATAGGCTTTCTGGTGACATGGTTAATAAAAACATGGTCAAGTTGGTAAGCTAAACCTAAAAATTAGACTTAACAGGTTTGAGATGATAATGGACTCAGTAAGGCCCATTAGGGGTTTTAGGCTAAAAAGGGCAAAAGTGGAAATTAAGCTTAAAAGGGACTTCTGTGAATATCTATGGACTAATAACCAATTGAACATGCATAAAGTCTCTGAAAATATGAAAAAGGACTATAGTACCCTTAGGTAGGAAAAATTACCAAAATACCCCTAGGTGTAAAAAGACTATTATACCCCTAGGGTCAATTTTGTATGAAATGTATGATTTTATGTATCTGCATGAGTTGCCATTTAATGTGAGCATATCTGATGCATGAGATGCTATATGTTGCATGCTAGTATGTATATATCTGTTGCATGGGGTATGGGTTTATGATGGAGGAAGTGTTCTGGCAGCCTCGCTGCAATCTGGTGACTTTGTCACATTATTATCTGGCAGCCTCGCTGCAATCTGGTGACTTTGTCACATTATTATCTGGAAGCCTTGCTGCAATCTGGTGGCCTCGCCACAATATCTGTATCTGGTGACCTCGTCACAATATCTGGCAGCCTCGCTGCAAATTATATCTGGCAGCCTCGCTGCAATTATCTGTGGTGTGTAGCGGTTGGGTGGGTCGAGTAGTCTCCCCACATGGTGTAAGGCTGGTACGGGGGTGTTATGGATGGATCTGGGTTGGGTTACTGTTTGCATATTATATCTGATCTATATCTATTATGGGCCTATGGGCTTAACCTGATTTCTGTAATGGGCCAAGGCCCAACTAATCTGATTCTGAGGCTTGATCTGTTTTGGCCTATGGTTGAGATAATGTTGTATACTGAGTTGTCAAACTCACCCCCTTTTATTTAATCTCTGCAGGTAACACTCAACCATAGTGGGCTTGGAGCTGCGAGAGATTCGGAGTGGCCACAGCATCTGCAAAACTGGTTTTCATTTTGTTTAAAATATTTTATTATTAAGTTATTTTTGGGTTTTTTTTTGTAATAAGGCCGCTATCTAAGTTTTTATTTGGTTTAATTTTTCTTTGATGATTAAATTACATTTTATAGAATCGCTAGTTTAGGCTGCGCTGGTTTCAAAATCTAAAGAACGTTTTCAAAACTCAACGAGTGAATAATATGGATAACTTAAAGGATTAATAAACTGGTTTTAACAAACTTACTCTTTTGATTCAAACCTCACTTAAGACACAACAAGACTAAAAGGGTCGTAAACTTAGTTTTAGGATCGTGTGACACACCAGATCTGGTCGTAACGTCTAGGCCGGGTTTGGGGTGTTACAAAATATTTTCAAATGGTGGGCATGCTTTGTTTCATCTCAGGAATAAATTAGAATTTCATTAATGAACACAAGTACAAATCTATCTAGATACGGCCGAAAAATTCTTTTTATCAAATCCATAATCACAATATGTGTATTGGTTAAACCAAATGGTATAACAAGAAATTCATAATGTCTGTACTTGTTTCTAAATGCAGTTTTCGGCATATCCAAATCTTTAACCCATAACTAATAATATCCAGAATAGATATCAATCTTTGAAAATATTGCTGCACCTTTCAGCTAATCAAACAAATCATCCATATGTGGCAATGGATATTTGTTCTTGATCATGACTTTATTAAGCTGTCGATAGTTGATACATAACCAAATTGACCTATCATTTCTCTTTAAAAACAATACAAGAGCACCTGAGGGAAAAAATCTAGGCTGAACAAAGCCTCTATCTGTCAAGTCTGTCAACTATGCTTTCAGCTCATTTAATTCTGTAGGTGCCATTCTATACGGAGCTATCGATATCAGAGATGCTCCCAGTACTAATTCAATTACAAATTCAACCTCTCTGACCAGAGGTAACCCTGGTAACTCTTCTGGGAACACATCTGAGAATTTACAAGTAGTCGAAGCTGACTCTAATTTCAATTCTGAAGCCCTAGAATCAAATATATAAGTTAGATACACCTTACAGCCCTTTCCGACATATTTATATGTCGACATAGCTGAAATCACATTAACTGTAACATCAAACCTATCAGATTCAACCCAGATTATTTCACCATTCTGACATTTCAACACAATTTGCTTTTGTCTACAATTTACAACAACATCATGCAAAGTTAACCAGTCCATACCCAAAATCACATCAAACTCATCAAATGGTAATAGCATCAAATCAGCAGGAAAATAGCAATCCTAAATCATTAAAGGACAGTTTTTACAGACTTTATCAACTAACACATACTAACCTAAAGGATTCGTTACTTTGATCACAAATTCAGTTGACTCATAAGGTATTTTCTTATCTACCACTAAAGTTGTGCATATGTATGAGTGCATTGATCCCAAGTCAATCAGAGCATTAACATTAGTATCAAAGATAGAAAATGTACTAGTAATCACATCAGGTGATGAAGCTTCCTCTCAAGCTTGAATCGCATAAGCCCTAGCTGGTGCCTGAGCCTCAAATCTAATCGTAGAATCTTTCATTCCACATCGACTGTTACCCGCATTTCCACTATTTCTAGATGGTCTCCCTCTCCCAGTCGTGTTACTTGAACGAGTTTTTTGAGCATTTCCACTATTTCTAGATGGTCTCCCTCTCCCAGTCGTGTTACTTGAACGAGTTTTTTGAGTTTTCTCTCTATTTGATCTTTCAGGGCATCTCTAAGGAAATGATCGTATGAGCTACATTTGAATCATAATCCATCTTTCAATCTACACTCCCTGACATGTCTTCTATTGCATTGTTGACATTTAGGTTTATTAATTCAGACACTACCTATACTAGCTAAAAATGTAGCCTGAGGTCTCGAACTCGAATGTTGCTTTCCTTTATCTCTTCTCAAGAACCCCGCTGAAGCTGATGTACAATTGTGAAATTCCTTTGGTTTCTTTAATGGAGATGAAAATGACTTTTCAAAATCTACTTTTCTTTTAGCTTTACTAAGTTCTTCATGTTTATGAGCTCAGTCCACCAAAACCATGAATTCTTTCAATTCTAGAATCCTGACTGATAACTTGATATCTTCGTTTAAACTATCTTCATATTGGGTGCACATAACAGTCTCTAAGGGCATACATTCCCTAGCATACTTGCAAAGTCACACGAATTCTCTTTCATACTCAGCTATAGTTATCCAACCCTGTTCCAATTCAAGAAATTCTTTCTACTTCTTGTCAAGAAACCACTAACTAATATATTTCTTCCTAAATTCTGTCTAAAAGAAATCTTAGTTCACACGATCTTTAGGGAACATCGCAATCAAGGTATTCTACCACTAATGCATTGAATATTTTAACAGAAATACTGCACACTTTAAATATTTAACAGGTGTGTAAGATAATTCATCGAAAACCCTCACAGTATTCTCTAACCAAAACTTAGCTTTTTCAAGATCGTCTTCAGCTATACCGTGAAACTCTTCAACCCCATACTTACGGATCTTATCACCGAAGGATTGCTTACATGTACTTGTTCCAAACCTTAAGGAAAAATGGGGACAAGTTAGGGTACGAGAGGGGGTGGAGTTCGTTGAGCCATCAACTTCATTTTAACAAACTTAGAGAACCATTCAAACATCATTTTGAAAAAGGCTTCTATCACCATAATTCCTCTGCCCTCAGCTACTGGACCACTACCAGCTGCTCCGTGTACGGAGGTTGCACATTACTTTTGTAACATCCCAATTTTGGGTCTATTTAGAACAATGGTTTCGAGACCACAAATCTGACGTAGGAAAAATTTATTTTTAATATATTTCTATGGTCTAAAATTTTATGGAATAATTTCACAAAAATTTCGTTCAAAAATTTTCACGTTTGGGCACTCAATTTAGTCAAAAGGGCTAGATTGTAATAAGTGTAAAATGTGAGTTCTATAGGTTAAAGGTGTCTAATTGTTATAAAATTTTAAATTGAAGGTCCTTAAATGGTAATTAGACCATTGGTAAAGTTGGTGGATAAAAATGGACATGGTTAGGTATGTTTCTAAAGTTTTTCATTAAGGGCATTTTAGTAATTTGGCAATTAAATGAATTAAAAAGGCAAATTAAAAGCCAATTTTTGCTCATCTTCTACCCCATGGCTGAATTTCTCAAGGGGAAACCATGGCTAGGGTTTTTCAAGCTTCCAAGCTCAATTGTAAGTCCGTTTTGGCCCCCCTTTTTAATGATTTTTATGTTTTTGAGATACTTGTAACCTAATCTAGCTTTTCCAATGACTAATTTTAAGTATTATCAAAGTTTAAAATTTTACCCATGTTATACATGCATGTATTTTGATGTCTAATGGTAGGAAATGAATATTAGGTGTGTGATAAACGACTTTTGCTAAGTGATTTTCGGTAAAAATGTAAAAAAGGACCAATTTGTAAAAGTTGAAAAATGTGTGCAGGCGATATGCGTGATATGAAGTAATAAAATTTATAAAGAACTTGATCACACCAAAACTAACTGATATCACGACGTTGAGGCAAGCGCACCTGTCGAACAGTAATATAGCTTAGTGGCAAGACCGAGTTATCGTACCCAAGGGAACCAGAAGTACTAGTACTTACTTCCTTTCTATTATCTAGCCTAAAAATAAAAGAGGGTTGTTTAAACTAACTCTAAAACTAACTAAGAAAGTTTAAAGAGTAAATTGGGAAAACGTTTAGGGAAAAACTGATTGATATGGGCAATACTCAAGGGAGAATCCACCTAGACTTCACTTGTTATTATTTTCTTGAACTATATGATTTCTTTACTTGACTTGATCCGTAGAGATCCCTAACTTATGCTAAACCCTCCGTCGAGGCGTAGAGCAACTAGGCCTAAGTGGTTAATTAAAGTTCCCTTATTAATTAACTCCCTAGGTTGCATTAATTCGATCTATGGCTCCCCATATTAGGTTTGACCCTAATCTGGTAGATTTATGTCGCCCTATGTCTAAGGTTGCATGCAACTCCGCTTAATTATGGTAGATCTACCCTTATCACAGGGACTTTTGCTCCTCTGCTCTAAGCACATCTAATTCTTGAAGTAATGCCTAGGATTATTAAATCAAGAATGAAGAACGCATAATTAAGAACAATTCAAGTATTTATCAAATAAATCAAGAATAAATAACAAGATCTATCTTAGGTTTCATCCCCCTCAAGTATTTGAGAGGTTTAGTTCATGACAAAGAAAAGAAACATCACAAAAGATATAAAATAATAAAACATAAAAGAAACCAAAAACCCCTGAAGGAATTTAGAGAGATCCTCTATGTTGCTGCAGAATTCCAACTTCTGAGATGAATCAATCGGCTTTCTCCTTTGGAGTAAGCCCTTGCTTCTATTCGTATCTAAAAAGTATATATCAGTATCTTTAGTTGTTGCCTCATGGGGTCTTTATATAGAGCTTTTGGGGGGCCTTTCTAAGCCTCTAAGCATCCCAATTTGAGTGAAATTCCCCTTCCTCACGACTAGAACATGCCCATGTGCCACGCTCATGTGACTTCGACAGAGGTCGTGTGATTTTCTCGGTAGAGGTACGACCGTGTGGCCTAGCCGTACTTGTCGGGGCTTTGACCGTGTAATCTTCATGTGGCACGGCCGTGTGGCATGTCTTGGGCCGTGTTGTTCGCACCTTTTGGCCCATTTTTCACCATTTTTAGCCTATTTTCTGTTCTTTTCTCTTCCCTATGCTCTCCTGAGTATAAGATATGAAAAAGGAAGATTAAGAGCATCGATTCACACAAAATTGATCATAATTCATCCAAAATATAGGCTAAACATGGGGTAAAAATATGTATAATTTAACGTTTATCAGCAGGAAATGTGAATAAAAGAAAAATGTGGGCTGTTACAAGAATGTACAAGGTTGGCTAGGCATAGGTATTGAAGAAATTAAGTACAATTCATTTTACGAGCCTAGGGACTAAAATGTAAAAATGTGAAACTTTAGGGGCAAAAATGTATTTTTTACCATAATGTGATTTTGGGCTGATTTGAATAGTATAATAATTAAATAAGTTAAATGTGGTATTATAGATCAAGAAAAAATGAGGTTCGGAATTAGAACGGGGGCAAAATAAGTATTTAACAGTTAGCTCCTTTTTGCCACCTTTATGCCGAGGTAAGCTTGTATGTAAATAATGCATTGTTATACTATTTTTTAATGCTTTATTGTTGTATAAATTGTGTGATTAATTCTTTGGACATATTCGAAATAGTTTTGACAAGAGAGAAATCTCGGTTGAACCTTAGGAATAGAATATGATACAAGTGGCATGTCATTAGGAACCTATATGTATATATACATGTTATTGTGAATCTAGGCACTGGTCTTGTACGTCCTACCAGTGGCTGGGTACTCTAGCATTTGTTGTGGATACTTGACAGCTTGTGTGAGCAGCACTGTGTAGCTACATTTGACCGATAGCTAGTGTGAGCAGGCCTGTGAATAGCTCAAGAGCGATCCTAAATGTGTTATGAGATATATGGTAGCTTTGGCTACATATGTGGCATATATGTGAAAATTTTCAAGTATCTGTTAATATTCTGAGTGTTCAATAGGAATGGTAAAGATGTGAAAAGGATGTGGTTATATTACGAATTAGTACAAGTATGTGCATGACGTTGATAATCATTGACTTCGTGATATTGTGAGCTTATGGTTTACATGAGAATGTTTTGTGAAGGCTTTGTGATTATTGGTCCATGTTTGTGATGTATGAAATACATGGTAAATTTGGTTAGTGACCGTGTAATTGGCTTTCGAGCCAAGTTAAATTATGATATAGCATGTCTTTTTCAAACAAATTGTGATTTATCGGATATGAGAAACAGGAAAGATAGGCACCATTGCTTATCAAAACGATTATAGGAAAATATGTGCTTTAAAAAAAATTGAAAGATGTTATAATATATGCTCGAATAGTGAATACTCATAATTAATGTGCATGTTTATTATGAGGTTGGGAATGATTGGAAAATTGTGGTAACCTATTAAAATAGAGAGTTACTAGTTGTTGGGCTAACGTCAAAACATGTTAAATTATGTTTGCAAATTGATAGAGTAAACAATGTGACTGAATAAGTTATAACTGTGAGTTTTATAGCAATTTATATTAACTTGTGTTTATATTATAGATTTTGGTAAATGATCAGTAATATGTATATTATTTGCATATGAACTTACTAAGCTATATAGCTTACTCCCCTTCGTTTCCCATGTCTTATAGTGTAATCAGGTTAGCTCAGGTTGGAGATCGCCAGAGATCCTATCACACTATCAAGCTATCATTTTGGGTATTGATGAATTCAAGTATTTAGAGTTTATGGCATGTATAGGGACTCGATCATATGGTCATATGTGTTGGCTTATAATAGTTCGTGATTCATTTTATATATAGTCATGGAAGTGATTAATGCTAGTTAAAAGTATATTTATATTAGTGTCATTTGTGAATGTGGAAATTTACATAAATTAATGTAGAAAGGTTGACATTCTAAGCATGATTAATAATGGTATGAGAATGATATGTTATTGACTTGGTTGTGATTGTTTGGTTGCTTTTACATGCTTAAATTTGTGACATGAGATGTTGTGTAAATGTGAGTAAGTGAGGGTGGCAAAATGGCTTGGTAAATAGCCTTGTTTTTGTCCATATGGGTAGGCTCACGGGCATGTGTCTAGGCATTGTGTGACACAAGGTCAACCCCACGAGCATATGTTTAGGCCGTGTGTTCCCTGCACCTTAATTTTGAGAAACAGAATGATTAGAATTGAGCATATGGGCATAGACACAGGCATGTGTCTCAGCCGTGTAGACGGTACGGCCTCGAACACAGGCGTGTGCCCTAGCCGTGTGAAGTCTGCACCTATTTTGTGAAAATTAAATTTCCACACGGCCTAGCACACAGGGGTGTGACTTGGCCGTGTGATCTCAATTTGGTCATGAGTTACAAGTCAAAGAGTTACATGGGATAGGGACACAAGCGTGTGTGACCACACGGCCTGCCCGCACGGGTGTGTCCCAAACCACATGGGCGTGTGACCCCTGTTTTGTGGAAAAATTTTGCTAAGTGTTGTAAAATTTTCTAAAGTTCTCAATTTAGTTCAGAATCACTTCCAATGCATGTTTCGGGCCTCGTAGGCTCATTTTAGAGACATTATGATTGAATACAAATGGTTTTAAATTGGGCAAAAATTTATGACTCGAAATGGTATATTTGTTCGTGTGATAAGTCTGGTAATGCCTCGTACCCTATTCCAGCATCGAATATGGGTAAGGGGTGTTACAACTTTCTACTTCATAAGAATGAACTCGGTTGCACGACATCTTTTATCTATTCGAAAACATAGTTCAATACGAGAATCGGCTAAACCGTAGCTCTAATACCACTAAATGTAACACCCCTAACCCGTCTCTGTCGTCGGATTAGGGTTACAGAGCATTACCTATTAAGCAAAAAACATATATCATTAAAACATAAAATAAATTAATCTCATTCAAAACATATTAAACATAAGTATTTGGTCCCTAAATCGAGCCTTCGAGGCCCTAAAAATAGCTTAGAAATGATTCGAGACTAATTTGAAACAAAATAGAAATTTTAAGAAAATTTTGCGAAAATTGGAAAACAATGATCACACGACCGTGTGGCCAGGCCGTGTGACATAGCCCGGGCCGTGTAGCATTCGAACAAAAGGACACATGGCTATATCCCATCCTGTGTCTTCACCTGTGTAACTCACTGAGTAAGGTCACACAGAAGTGTGCCAGGCCGTGTGCTAGACCGTATAACTCACTGACTTGAAACCATAGAATTTTACAAATGACACACAACCATGTCACAAGGTTGTGTCTGTCACACGACCGTGTGACAGCCCATGTACTAAGCCAGGTGAACCCAAAAAAATACCTAAAATCAAGCCATTTCAAGTCCAATTCATACCTAACCACTCAAACCATTCTGGGCACATATTTAAGGGATTCAAACATCATTCAAACACACATAAACATGTCATTCCAAACATCCTAAATCACCTAACCAGTATGCCATTCAAAGGCACCACAATTGTGTCAAACATAAGAATCAAACCAAAGCAATTTGACCATATCTCAACCACGCAATCTAGTTCACTTAACTACCTTACATGACCATTTGCAAGCCATCAAAACATATCAAAAGAACCTTAATTATAAGCACTTAAAAGTGACCAAAATGACATAACTTGGTAAGCCATTAAAGTGCACCAAACTAACATAACCTCAAAAGCTTAAAATTACCAAAACATACATTACAAGGATCCTATACATGCTCTTATTAACCTTAGCCAAAATACACAAAATCTATAGATATGATTGTTGGATAGTGTGATAGGTCTCTGACGAGCTTCCGACCTATCGAGCTTTCGGTAATCTATAAAACAAAGGAAAATAACTACATAAGCAATGAGTGTTTGGTAAGCTCGTATAAACTTAAATATAACTTACCACTTCATTAATACAATTCATAGATTAAGCATAAATCATTACCAATGCCATAAGCTTAGTATAAGTCTATACAACATCATCAAAGTCACAAGTTAGTGTACTTGTTCATGATACAAATGAATTCAACCATAAGATAAGTAGATTTCCATATGTATATACATAATTTAGCTCATTAATTCTTTCATAAGATCATGATTTATTCCTTTTACATACTTACCACTTTCATTTCCTTTTCTTACAAGTTGAACCATCTAGAATTGCATCGGATACTCAGGAATGCTCGCACAAAGTGTGTCTTTCCATATAAGCATAACATTTCCTTTACATCAATGCTAACATGAGCCGTGAAATGGGCCTGCTCACACGAGCTGTGTGTAACACCCCTAGCCTGTATCCGTCATTAGATTAGGGCTACGAAGCATTACTGAAGCATAACGTCATACAATGAACAATTTATTACCGTAAACAAATCACAAGTTAAATCATAGTAACACTAGTCAAAAATATACATACAATCCCTTTTACGAGCCCTCAAGACCCTAAAAAGACATTAGAAACGATTTGGAATTAAATCGAAAACATATAAAATTTTTTAGAAAAAGGCAAATTTTTTCAAACTACAAGGGTCACACGGCCAAGAGACACGCCCATGTCTTAGGTCGTGTGGACATTTGAAATAGGGACACATGGCCGTCTCCCAACCTGTGTCCATACTCGTGTAACTCACTGACTTGGGTCACACAGCTGAGCCACATGCCCGTCTGCCAAGCCGTGTACCCTTTGAAATAACCCCACACAACCATGTGCCAGGCCGTGTGCTAGGCCATGTAACAGCCTAACTTGCAACCCTTTGAAAGTTATAGGGGACACACAGCCGTGTCGCCTGGCCGTGTGTCACAAACGGCTGAGAGACACGCCCGTGTCTTTACCCGTGCATACGAAAAATAGGTCATTTCCAAGCCATTTTTCTCACCCAAACTCACACCTCATGCAAAAGCCATTTGCACCTAAAATCAAGCTTTCAAAACACACTTTACATATACATATTCAAGCTTACACAACATAGAAACTATCCATTCAACTAATATGCCAAAATGGCACCTCAACTTCAACAATCAAACTTACCTAACACCTAACCATTTCATTCACTAAAAATTATGAATTAAACAATTTGTAAGTCATATTTATCCATATGATCCTATACCACAAACTTAAGTACAACCAATACAAAATGACCATTTTCCCAACCAACATATACCATACCATTTGATCAAAAGATGATCACTTCCAAACTACCAAGACTAGCCATTTTTAACATCATTTTACATTCATTCCACACCAACCATTAATTGCTACCATACCATTTCCATAAACATTACCTTACCATCATCTTAACCAACACAAACATCAAATTAACAACCAAACAAAATACCATATAATCTTAATATCATACCAACTCAACCAAAATAAAATATATACAAGCCACACATAATGGCAATATTCATTAAACAAGATACATATACATGCCATTATAACCATGACTCAAAATCATCAAAATCTACCTATTTAATCGATGGATGGTGTGATGGATCTCCGACAACTTTCAACCCTAACGAGCTTCCGATTATCTAGAAACATGAGAGAAAGCACACAAAGTAAGCATAAAATGCTTAGTAAGTTTGTAAATAATAAACAATACTTATCATTTCATTATAAAAGCTTAAAGGCAATTAGTGAACATATCGAACATTACTAGGCACAAGCCTAAGCACCAACAACAATTCATAATAATGATTAGCATATAACTTAATCAACTTCAATACACACCAAAGACCTTCTTTAAGCTTTCCACATAAGCATTTAAATCATACATAATTCAATGCTAATTAAATATACGAACTTACCTCAAACACGAATGGAGAAATACGATCAATTAATCCAATACATTTTCTTTTCCCCGATCTAATTCCATACGTTGCTTTTCTTTATCTATATAATCAAATTTAACTCATTTAAACTTCATTCTATACAATTTAATCCAAAAATCATATTTTGGAAAAATTACACTTTTGCCCCTATAATTTAAAATTCATTTCAATTTAGTATTTAGCCCATAAAAATGAAAATTCATGCAATTTAGTCCACACCTATTCAAGCTGAATATTAATTTAGTCCCTAGCAATCCTCATGTTTCATTTATTTCACATTTTTACCATGAACATTTTTCTATTTTTCAATTACTTAAATGACAAATTCATCAAAAATTCCTTTACAAAAGTTGCTTAACTATCATAAAATATTCATTTTCATCATCAAACATCAAAAACAACCAAAATAAATTCATGGTAAAAATTTAGACTTTTAACAATTTTGCAAATTAGTCTCCGGGCTAGCTAGATTAAGCTACAACGACTTTAAAAGCATAAAAATCATTAAAAACGGGATGAAAAATACTCACATGCATAAGGGTAAAGATTGGCCGAATGTTTGAGTGTTCAACAGTGGTTATTTCTTTCTTGAAATTTTAGCTAGGAGAGATGGACAAGGAAAATTTGGTTTTTGTTTTATTTATTTTGTTATTTAATTACTCAATTACTTTTATAACCTTACTAAATCTCATTAATGATGTCCAAAATTGTCCACTAATTAAATTAATGGTCTAATTACCATTTAAGGCCACTCATATTTCAAATTCATAGAAAATTGACACCTTTTTCTTATAGAACACAAGTTTTACCCTTTACACGATTTTAGTCCTTTTTTATCAAATTAAGCATACAAACGATAAATTTTCTTCACAAAATTTTTATATAACACTACTAACATGTTGTAAACATTAAAAAATATTAAAATAAAATTTTTGACATCAGATTTTTGGTCCCAAAACCACTATTCCGATTTCATTGAAAACGGGTTGTTACAACTCTTTCTTATTTATTTTGTTAATTAATTATTCAATTACTTTTATAACCTTACTAAATCCCATTAATGATGTCCAAACTTGTCCACTAATAAAATTAATGGTCTAATTACCATTTAAGGCCACTTATATTTCAATTTCATAGAAAATTGACACCTTTTTCTTATAGAATACAAGTTTTACACTTTACACGATTTAGTCCTTTTTATCAAATTAAGCATGCAAACGATAAAATTTCTTCACCTACTAACTTGTTGTAAACATTAAAAAATATTAAAATAAATTTTTTGACATTAAATTTGTGGTTCCAAAACCACTATTTCGATTTCATTGAAAACAGGTTGTTACAACTCTCTCCCCTAAGAAATTTTTGTCCCCGAAAATCTTACCAGAAAATAGATTCAGATATTGCTTTATCAAGCTGAATTTCAACATTTATCGGTGAAATGATATGTAAAGGGTCTGATCGGTACCATCACAACATGGGTACATGAAATACATTATGAATCTTTTCTAACTCTGACGGTAGCCTATACGCCAATGGCCCTATTCTTTCAATAATCTCATACGGCCTAATAAATGGAGGTCTAAGCTTCCCTTTGTGACTAAAGCGAAGAACTCTTTTCCAGGGCGATACTTTCAAAAATACTATCGCCGATATGAAATTCAATATCTTTACGTTTCAAATCTGCATACGACTTTTGTCGATCTAAAGTTGCTTTCGAACTGTCACGGATTACTTTTACTTTTTCTTTGGTTTCATGAATCAAATCGATCTCGTGTATCTTTTTCTCGCTAAGCTCGGTCCAATACAAATGTTTTCGGCATTTTCGACCATACAAAGCTTCATACGGTGCCATCTTTATACTTGATTGATGATTATTATTGTACACGAACTCAACCAACGGCAAATATTTCTCCCAATTGCCTTCGAATTTTAATACACAACAACAAAGCATATTTTTGAGTATCTGAATTACTCGCTCAGACTGACCATCTATCTGGAGATGAGATGTAGTACTAAAATGAAATCGCGTACCTAGAGCTTCTTGCAACTTACTCCAAAATCTCAACGTAAATCAAGGATCTCTATATGAAATAATAGAAACTAGCACCCCATGCAATCTGATAATCACAAAGATGCATAACTTAGCTAATCTCTTAAGGGAGTAATCTATACGTACTGGAATAAAATGTGCCGATTTCATCAAATGACCAACAACAACCCAAATGGCATATTTCTTTCTCGAAGATAGGGGTAAACTCGATACAAAATCCATAGTGACTCGTTCCTATTTCCACTCCGGTATCATCACCAGCTACAACAATCTAGAAGGTACTTGATGTTTAGCTTTTACTTGTTGACATACTAAACATCTCGATACAAAATCTGAAATCTCACATTTCATTCCCGGCTACCAATACATCTATTTTAAATCATTGTACATTTTAGTGCTACCAGGATGAATGGACAATCAACCACAATGAGCTTTGTACAAAATCTTCCGAATCAACTCAGAATCCCTCAGTACACAAACTCTAGCTCTAAAAAGTAAGCAATCATTGGACCCAATTTGAAAATCTAAATAGGAGTCGTCTCACATAATTTCCATTTAGCTATCAACGCATCATTGCATTTCTAAGCTTCACAAATCTGTTGTAAGAATAACAGTTTAGCTTTTAACTCAGCTAAAATCGAACCATCAACGGACAATGACAACCGTGTATTCAACACTCGCAAAGTAAACAAAGATTTTCTACTCAGAGCATCAGCTACTACATTTGCTTTTCCCTGATGATAATCAATAATCAAATCATAGTATTTTAACAATTCAAGCCATCCGCGTTCTCTCAGGTTCAAATCTTTGTGTCATTAAATACTTCAAACTATTATGATCGACATAAATATGACATTTTTCGCCATATAAATGATGTCACCAAATCCTCAACGGAAATACAATCGCTTCCAACTCTAGTTCATGTGTCAGGTAATTCTTTCAGGCGGCTTTAACTGTCTGGAAGCATAAGCTATCACTTTACCTTCCTACATCAAAACATAGCCTAAACCATTCAAAGATGCATCACTGAAAATTCCAAATTCTTTACCTGATTCAGGTTGAACTAGAATTGGTGCCTCAGTCAATATTGTTTTCAACTTCTTAAAATTTTGCTAACATTTTTCTGACCATTCGAACTTCACATCTTTCTATAAAAGTCGAGTCACCGGAGTTGTAACAATCTGATTTTAACCCTATTTAGAACAGTGGTTTCGGGACCATGAATTCGAGTTAGGAAAACCATTTTAATATTATTTTCTGTGTTTATAATGTGTGAATTTATGGGTGTGAAAATCTCATTTGAAAATTTTACTGTTTGGATGTCTGATTTAATAAAAGGACTTAATCGCGTAAAATAAAAAAATGGCTAGCTATTTATTAAGTACTAAATTGCTATGTTCTTTTATTGTGGGGTATTTATAATGCAATTATGCCATTGAATTTAAGCATGGACGGTCATGGCAATTGATTATAATGTTTTGGAATTAAATAATAAAGGTTAGTTTAGGAAATTGGTAAATTAATAATAATAAAATAAAACATAATGTAAAAAGCCATGCATTTTGTTCATCTTTGCCGAATCTTTAAAGGAAAAAGAAAGAAAAACAAAGCTAGTTACATTTGGCTACTTCTAAGCTTGATTCAAGGTTAGTTTTTGTTCGGTTTTTGATAATTTTCACTTTTTTGAGATCGTTGCTACGAAATGTTCAAAGCCCATGTTTTAATTTTTTATTTTGATGATGATTTTGTGTTCTCCAATTATTGATATCTTGGTGAAATTTTTGTTTGATGTTGTTAAAATGAAGATATGTGTTAGGTTATTAAGTTTGTATTGGAAATTTTCATAAAAATTAAGTAAATAGGGCTTAATTACAAAAATGGTATATAGAGGGACTAAATTGAGAAATAAATTAATTACAAGGACCTATAGAGGTATGGGGAATATTCGGCCATAGCTTAGTGTAATAAATTATATTTATTTTGTGTTTTGTGAATTTTGGACTAAATTGTTAAAAGTGTAAAATTTTTGGGGCAAAAGTTTAATTTGTCCATTGATGTGTTTTTGAGTGAATTGGATTGAATATTTGATTAAATAATTTTAATTTATATCAATTTAGATCAAGAAAAGAGAAAATCAAATTTGGATCGGGGAAAAACTAAAATAGACGAATAGTCGGTTTACGTTGTTCGACGATATCCGAGGTAAGCCTATAAACAATTTAAACATATTTATTTGAATGAAAATTAGTTAAATGTTAAATTTGAATATATACATATAGGTAAGTGTGATTGGCCGAATGTGTTATTATAGATTTGTATATTAAGTTAAATTGAATTATGGTGTGATATTGAAATGCTGAACAAAGAATGAGTACCATTGAAATTGATATAAAATAGTTATGAATGAAATGAATGTGTGATATAGATATCGGGTTTCAATCCTAGCAAGCATTATGCTGGTGAAGTTAAATCAGGCTATATGCCTAGCAGGCTTATTGCCGGTGAACAAAAATCGGGCTTAACGCCTAGGAGGCTTATTGCCGGTGAATATAATTCGGGCTATATGCCTAGCAGGCTGTGTGCCGGTGTGAATTCAGGTTTATACCTAGTAGGCTTATTGCCGGTGATCTATTAAAAGTTTAAGCTTTTGGGACTTGTGCGAATGGGGAAATCGAATTCAGTAAATTAATTAAGGTGTTCAGGTATGTGATTGTTGGTTATTTATTTGTTAGAAAGATGAATTGCTTTCTTAATGAATGATGAAAAGGAATTTATGCAAGGTTGAATTAATATGTGAGCTAAAATGAGATATGTTTATATATTCGGTATTATTGATACACATGAATGAAATGTTGATATTTGAGTGATGATTATATGTTTATATATATATATAGGTGAATTCGGATATATGAACTATTTTGATTATGGAATTGAAAATGTGACGATGTTTATGAATATGTATATTCGGTTAAAATGATGTGATCTTATTAAAGTATATGTTATATATATATGGATTTAAAAGTTTAAATTATATGTATTTCAACATACCTTAGTAATCTTAGTTTATTGTTTAATTAGCTTAAAGCTTACTAAGCTAAATTAGCTTACTTATTGTTTAATTAGCTTAAGGCTTACTAAGCTAAATTAGCTTACTTGTGTGTTTGTTACTATAATTGTTTTATAGATTTTTAGAGGTCGTACGTGCTCGGGGATCGTTGGTGAAGTCATCCACACTATTGTTTAATTATTAGTATTTTAAAAACTAAACTTATAAAATATTATGGCATGTATATGCTAAACTTTCTTGTGAATATTTTGAACTTGGTATGTATAAATGTATAAGCCATGCAAATGTGGCTTGCTCAATGTGTTAAGTATGTTTTATATGTTTTGATTAAAGGATGTGGTTGATGTATTTGATATAGTTTACTTGTTCGATTATGGTATATAAATAGATGTGAAATATGTTTGATGTGGTTAGTTATAATTTTGATAGTTTTTCTGATTTGATAATTGTGTATAATTGGCTATGATTAAAATAGAAGTGATGCTAAAATGGTTTAAAAAGGTTTGAAGTTGGTATGTATGAATTTGAATGATGTAAGTATTCGGAAATGGGGATTGAGACACAGTCTTTATATGATTTATGTGTAATAGTAATAAGACAGGGTTTGGATTCGTAATTGATAATTTGTGTATATATGGACCTTGTTAAAATTTATGTCATATGTGGATGCATTTGAATTTATGGGTGTTTATATTCTGTTAATGTATGAAAACTTTATCTATTATAGGATATGATGTAGTTGAGGTTTGATCTATCATGCATATGTGGTTTGCCAAAATTGGGTGCATGCAAATTGAGTTAGTGACTTGTATATAATGCTAGGTAATGTTATATGTATGAAGTTGGGTTAGTAATGAAATAGTTATTAAATTAATTATATGAATTAAGCATAAATGTATACGGCCAAAGCTTTATAAAATGACCAAATGAATAGTGTTTTTAGTTATATAAAATTATGATTCTTTGCGTGCAAAGCTGGTTCATGTACATGATTATGTACTTTGAGAAATTACTCTGCATGTGCTTTTAAAAATTGTTTTTAATTGGATAGTGAATCTTTTAAGGTGGCACATGATAAACGATAAATTATACATATTTTTACCTCATGTTTAGCCTAATTTCTGGATGAATTATCATTAAATTTGTGAGAATTGGTGCTCTTAATCCTTCTATTTTATGTTTTATACTCAGGAGAGCATAGGGAAGAGAAAAGAACGAAAAACGGGCCAAAAACGAAGAAATGGGCCAAAGTGTAAAAACGACACGGCCCAAGGATTCACCACACGGCCGTGCCACATAAGGTCCAACACGGCCCAGCCCCGACAAGCACGGCTAGGCCACATGGTCGTGCCACCCTCAACAAGCCCACACACGGCCTCTTATCGATCCACACGGGCGTGGAACACAGGCGTGTCCCTGTCGTGAGGAAGTGCAATTTCACTCGGATTTGGATACTTAGAGGCTAAGAAAAGCATCCCAAAGCTCTATATAAAGACCCTAGGAGGCAACTCTAAGGGTGTACACTTTTCTCTCCTTAAGAGAGTGCCTTATTTCTGCTAACACAGAGAGTGGAAGCAAGGGATCACTCCAAGGGAAGCCGATTGATTCATCCCAAAAGCCGAATTCTACATCAAGACAGAGGATCTCCCTGAATTCCTTCAGGGGTTTTTGTGTTCTTTATGTTTTTCTATCTTATTTCTTCTAAGATGTTTTCTTTATTAATTATGAACTAAATCCCCCAAATACTTGAGGGGGATGAAACCTAAGACAGATCTTGTTATTACTTTATGTTGAGTTATATGATAAATACTTGAATTGTTCTTAATTATGTGTTCTTAATTCTTGTTTTAATAATCCTAGGTATTAATTCAAGAAACTGATGTGCTTATGCAGAGGAGCAAAAGTCCTTGTTTAAGAGTAGATCTAGCATAATTAAGCGGAGGTGCATGCAACCCTAGACATAGGGCGACATAAATCTACCGGATTAGGGTCAAACCTAATAAGGGGATCCATAGATCAAGTTAATGCAAGACTAGGGGTTTTAACTAGAAAGAGATTTCAGTTAATCAACCTAGGATTAGTTGTTCTTATCCTCGATAGAGGTATTAACAAAAGTTAGGGATCTCTACAGATCAAGTCAAGTGAATAAATCATCTAGCTCAAGAATTGATAACAAGTGAAGTCTAGGTGGATTCTCCTTTGAGTATTGCCCAATCAACCAGTCTTTCCCAAAGAGCTTTTCCCCAATTTACTTTTTGTGCATTCTTAGTTTAGTTTTAGAATTAGTTTAGTTTCATAAAAACCCCTTTTATTTTTAGGCTAGATAATAGAAAGGAAGTAAGAACTAGTACTTTTGGTTCCCTTGGGTACGATATCTCGGTCTTGCCACTAAGCTATACTACTGTTCGATAGGTGCGCTTGCCTTAAAGTCGTGATAATAGTTAGTTTTTGGTACGATCATTATTATAAATTTTATTACTTCATATTACACGATATCAGCACATAACTACTATTTTTGAAATTACATGTAGTAAAGTATATTATGCCACTATTGATTTGTTTAAATTGTTTCTATATTTACATATCTATATTATGGTGCCGAACGTATATGTCAATATTAATAAGCACTTTATATATGTCCTCTATTTATAATTTATGTTTATATTAATTAATTGAATTACTTGTAATGTCTTTGATATGCGCATATACTATGTGATATAATGTTATTTTTCACACTATTTATTTATGATTTTGTAATTGAGTATATGTTTGTAAAATGTTATAATATGATTAGTAAAGAATTTAAATTTGGGTATTTATGTTATCATTTGATTGATATTCAAGTTTTAAGCATGAGTATGTTATGATTGTCTAGAAGTTATGTTTCGACTGGTAATACCTCGTAACCCAATTCCATCGATGGATACGGGTTAGGGGTATTATAGGAGTAGCTATCAACAAGAATCCTTTAACGACTCTTCTATAATAGCCAGCTAATCCCGAAAAACTTCTAACTTTCGATACGTTTCTCAGAGATTTCCAGTCAACAGCTGCTGAAATTTTACTCGGACCAACCCTGATGCCTTCAACTGATACAATATGTTCTAGAAAATCGTCTTCTCAAAGCCAAAACTCACATTTGCTAAATTTGGCAAACAATTGTTTATCATGTAGGGTTTGTAGCACAACTCTCAATTGTTCAGCATACTCCGTCTTGTCATAAGAATAAATTAGAATATCATCAATAAAAACCATGACAAATCAATCTAAATACGGTATAAAAATTTTGATCATCAAATCCATAAAGACTGCAGGTGTGTTAGTTAAACTAGACGGCATCATAAAAAATTCATAATGTCCGTACCTAGTTCTGAACACAGTTTTCAGCACATCTGAATCTTTAACTCGCAACTGATAATAACCAAAATGTAGACCAATCTTCGAGAATACCTTTGCACCTTTCAACCGATCAAACAAATCATTAATTCATGGCAATGGATACTTATTCTTAATCGTAACTTTGTTGAGCAGTCGATAATCGATACACATTCTAATTGACCCGTCCATTTTCTTAAGAAACAGAACTAGTGCACCCCAAGGCAAGAAACTAGGTCATGCAAAACCTCTATCTGTTAACTCTTGCAACTAAGCTTTCAACTCTCTCAAGTCTCTAGGAGCTATTCTGTACAGAGCTATCGATATCGATGATGTTCTCGGTACTAACTCAATAGCAAATTCGACCTCTTTGATCAGTGGCAACCCAAGTAACTCTTCTGGAAATACATCTGAATATTCACAAACCACAGCACTGGTTCAAGTTTCAACTCAGACACTTTAGAATCCAGAACATATGCAAGGTACCCACCACAACCTTTTCTCATGTATTTCTACGCTAACATAGCTGAAATAACAATAGGCAACACACTCAACTCGTCAGATTCAATCCGAAGTGTCTCACCATTCTGACATTTCAATATCATTAGCTTTCGTCTACAATTCACTACAGCATTATGTAGAGTTAGCCAATCCCTACTCAGAATCAGATCAAACTTATCAAATGGTAATAAATTCAAATTAGTCGGAAAGCTGTAACCTTGAGTCATCAAAAGACAATTTCTGCAGACTTTATCAACTAACACATGTTAACCTATGGGGTTTGATACATTAACCATGAATTCAGTGGACTTAACAGGTAAACTTTTACTTGACACTAGATTCGTGTATACATACGAATGAGTTTATCCAAGATCAATCAAAGTAGTAACTTTAGTGTCAAAGATAGAAAAAATACCAGCAATAACATTTTGAGCAGAAGCTTTCTCACGCACATGGATTGTATAAGCTCTAGCTGGTGCTTGTGCCTCGGACCTCATAACTAAGTCCTTTGTTGCACTTCAGCTATTATTCACATTTCTGGGGTTCCTTGGCAGTCTTCCTCTCGCAATTGTATTACTCGGTCGAACAGTCTGAATCTTGTCTTTTTTATGTAACTTAGGACAATCCTGAATAAAATGCTTCTATCAACCACATCTGAATCAAGCTCCGTCTTTCATCCGACATTCACCAAAATGTCATTGTCCACATCGCTGACAATAAGGCTTGTTGGCTTTGACACTACCAATGCACGCTATCGATGTAGCTTGAGCTTTAGAACTTGTGTATTGCTTACCACGATCTCTGTTAGGATATCCCACAAAAGTCGTCGAACAATTTTGGTAATCCTTCGATCTCTTTGACGATAAATGATACGATTTCCAATTTGATCTCTTTCTTGAATTTTTAGCTTCAAAATCAACTTTTCCTTTCTCTTTACTGAACTCCTCGGCTTTGTGTGCTCTGTCAACCAAAAGAAAAAATTCTTTTAGCTCGAGAATTCTAACTAAAAGCTTTATGTCTTCATTCAACCCGTCTTAAAACCATTTATACATAGCAACTTCGATTGGAATGCATTATCGGGCATACTTACTCAATCTAATGAATTCTCTTTCATACTCAGATACTGTCATACAACCCTGTTTAAGCTCAAGGCACTTCTGATAAAAAAACCTCTAACTTATATATTTCTTCCTGAACTCAGTTTGAAAGAATTCTCATGTGATCCGCTCTCTCGGCACTACAAAAATCAACGTGTTCCACCACTGATATGCTGAATCTTTTAATAAAGATACTACACATTTAACACATTCGGCCAGTGAACAAGATAACTCATCAAAGACTCTGATCGTATTTTCTAACTAAAACTCAGCTCTCTCAAGATCATCATCTACTATAGCCCTAATTTCTTTGGCCCTATATTTGTCGATTTTATTTTATTAACACGCGGCTTACTCATGCGTAAAGGTTTCAAACCTTGAGGAACTACAGGAACCGATTAAGTAACAAGTGGAGTGGAGGTCGTTTAGTAGCCGGATTTGCTCGGACAAACTCTGTGAACCACTTGTTCATCATTTGGAAGAAACTTTTTTAGCCTCTTCTCTTTGGCCTTTAGATACAGGCCCCAAACCAAACGATGCTACTCCATGAACGGAGGCTTGTGCATTAATTTCCACATCATCGGAGTTGGCTCGGTTGGAATCCATTACCATACGAAAATATAATTCAAAACATGTTAGGAGTTATCACACTATCAGAGGTTATATAATGGCATGTATATCTAGACTTACATATGCTACATTCAATCTGAGAATCGGCTAAACCGTAGCTCTGATACCAATAAATCTAACACTCTTAGCCCGTATCCGTCGCTGAATTAGGGCTACGGAGCACGGCCTACCCACATGGGCGTGTGACCCCTGTTTAGGGTAAAAATGTTATAAGTTTGTAAAATTTCTGGAAGTTCTTGATTTAGTCTCGAACCACTTCCAAAGTGTGTTTTGGGCCTCGTAGGCCCATTATAGGGACATTATGAATATGAATGAAGAGTTTTAAATTGAAATGAAATTTTATGGCTGACTTTATATGATTAAGCATGTTTAAGTTCGGTAATGCCTCGTACCTTGTTTCGGTGTAGATACGGGTAAAGGGTGTTACACGTGTGTGACACACGGCCAAACGACATAGCCGTGTGTCCTCTGAAGCTTTCAAAGGGTTGCAAGTCAGGCTGTTACATGGCTTAGCACACGGCCTGGCACACAGGCGTGTGGGGTTATTTCGAAAGGTACACGGCCTGGTACACGGGTGTATGGCTTGGCCGTGTAAGCCAAGCCAGTGAATTACACTGGTACTAACATAGGCTAGGACACAGCCATGTGTCCCTATTTCGAATGTCCACATGGCCTAAGACATAGGTGTGTCTCTTGGTCGTGTGACCACTGCAGTTTGAAAAATTTTACCTTTTTCTGAAAAATTTCATATGTTTCTAATTTAGTCCAAAATAATTTCTAATGTCTTTTTAGGGCCTCGAAGGCTCGTAAAAGGGACCGTATGTATGTTTTTAACTGGTGTTGCTATAATTTAACTTGTGATTTCTTTTTATGGTAATAAATTGTTCATTATATAACGTTATGCTTTGGTAATTCACACACGCCCGTGTCCATACCCCTATAACTCTCTGTTTATGATGTCAGCAATTATTTAGGGTCACACGACCAAGTCACATGTCCGTGTGCTAGGCCGTGTGGCAAATTTAATTCTCGCAATTAATGAGCAGACTTCACATGGCCCGGGCACACGCCTATGTCCGAAGGCTGTATCCTCCATACAGCTGAGACATACGGCCATGTCTCTACCCGTGTGTTTATTACTGGGCATTCTGTTGTGCATACTTAAGGAGTAGGGGACACACGGTCGAACTACACGCCCATAGGGCAGACCATGTGTCACACACAGCCTAGACACACGGGCGTGTGTCTACCCGTGTGGACAAATATAAGGCTATTTACCAAGCCATTCGCCACCCTGAAACACAACCAACCATATACCAATTTCAACAACACATAACATGGCCACAATACACATCTAAACATCCAAAATCAAGACATCCAAACCTCAATTTCATACCACATTCATCATGCATATACTCTTCATAATCCCATTTGGTTATGCAAACTTGCACTTTCATGAACTTCATCATCATTGAATAAACATAACTTAGTTAATATTGACCAATTCCAATGGTCATTTACAAAATGAATCAAGTAACATTAGTAGCCAACACATTTGGCTAAACAATATGACACATACTAACAGGGCCAAGCTCCTATACATGCCATACTCAAAATGATTGAACTTTACTATACCAAAAAAATGTTTGATAGTGTTAATTGAGCTCCGACGTCCTTCTATCCCCGAGCTAGCTTGGTGATACTACAAGGAAAGGAAAAAGAGAAGGATTAATCATAAAGCTTAGTAAGTTTGCATGTAATAACTAACAACATAAGTCTTAGTTAACAATCACATAACACATCATGAATTCTTACTTAGTTATCATTGATTATTGGCATAACTTACTCATGTTCTTTCTTACCGACAATACATAACATAACGGCCATTTTCTCGTGAGTTTCTCATGTGCACCTGTATCATTCATCATATAACTTTAGTCTTTCTCATATTTAACATCAACTTTAATTCTTTTCCCGTTGAACCACTTGGAATACCGAAGGATACTCAGAAATGTCACTTATATAGTAAGTTGCCAATGCCATATCCTGGATATGGTCTTACATGGGATTACACGTCAATATCGATGCCATATCCCAGATATGGTCTTATACGAAATCTCATCTCGATGTCGATGCCCTATCCCAGATATGTTCTTATATGAGATCGTATGTCAATGTCGATGACATGTCCCAAACATGGTCTTATACGAGATTATATAACGATACCGATGCCATGGATGCCGATGCCATGTCCGAGACATAGTCTTATATAGGATCACATTTCGATGCTGATGTCATATACCATATATGGTCTTACACGGGATCTCTACTTGGTGCCGATGCCCTGTCCCAGATATGGTCTTATACGAGACCTCCTTAATCTTATGTCATGATAATGGTATCCTTTAGATTCTCAAGTTTAACCAGGATTTCTATATCGAATTCTCATTACAATTTTATAAAGACAACATACATTTCATACAACATCAAAACAATAAACTCATAATACCCAAGTGTTAATTTATTACAGACAAACTTACCTCAGTACCAAAATACGGATGGATATTCGATTTAGTTCACCACCTTGTTCTTTCCTCGGTTTAGGTCTGGACTTCGTGTTTCTTGATCTATAATGACAAATTTCACTTATTTAATCATCACATTGGCTAAAATAGTCCATAATCCATACTTTGGCAAAATTATAGTTTTTCCCCTAAACTTTCACATATTTGCAAAATGGTCCCTAGGCTCGTATAATGAAATGTACACATTTTCCCTCAAATTTGATTTTTATTACACATTTTTCATCTTTTACAATTTGGTCCCTATTAGGTGTTTTCATGAAAAATCACCTAGAAAAAGATGTTCGTCACACATCCAACTTTCATATTCTACCATTAAACATCAAAATACAACCATGTCACACATGGGTAAATTTTTTAACATGAACCCTAGCTCAAAATATTGGTAGAAATATCTTAATCGGTTGATAACAACTTCAAAAATACGAAGAACATTAAAAGGGGGACTAGATTGCACTTACTTTTGAGTTTAGAAATGTCAAAACCCTAGCTATGGAGGCTTAGGAAATTTCGGCACCCTTGGAGAAGAAGATGGACACATTTTTTGTTCTTTTTCCCTTTTTATTTCATTAATTAACCAAATGACCAAAATGCCCTTATGGCCTTTCTTTAAAATTTTCTCCTTGGGCATTTTTGTCCATCATGCCATAAAATGGTCTAATTACTAAATAAGGACCTCTAATAAATTTTCTAATGTTATTTCATCCTTAAAACTTCTAGAAACTTATATTTTGCAATTTTTGTAATTTAGTCCTAAAGGACAAATTGATCACCTATAAACAAAATTTCTTCATGAAATTTTCACACAATTATGCAATCATACCATAGACCTTAAAATAATCATAAAATCGCAACCACTATTCTGACTAGGCCCTAAATCGGGCTGTTACACCACGGCTAAGACACAATCCCGTGTCTCTACCCGTGTGGACAAAAATAGGCCATTTCTAAGCCATTTTTCTCACCCAAACTCACACCTCATGCACAAGCCATTTGCACCTAAAATCAAGCTTTCAAAACACACTTTACATATGTATATTCAAGCTTACACAACATAGAAACTATCCATTCAACCAATATGCCAAAATGGCACCTCAATTTCAACAATCAAACTTATCTAACACCTTACCATTTCATTCAGTAAAAATTACTAATTGAACAATTTGTAAGTCACATTTATCCATATGATCCTATACCAAAAAGCTCAAGTACAACCAATACAAAATGGCCATCCATTAATTGCTACCATACCATTTCCATCAACATTACCTTACCATCATCATAACCAACACAAACATCAAATTAACAACCACAAAAAATACCATATAATCTTAATATCATACCAACTAGTCCATCAACCAAAATAATATATATACTAGCCACATATAATGGTTATATTCATTAAACAAGACACCTATACATGCCATTATAACCATGACTCAAAATCATCAAAATCTATTGATTTAGCCAATGGATGGTTTGATCGATCTTCAACAACTTCCAACCCAAACGAGCTTCTAATTATCTAGAAACATGAGAGAAAACACACAAAGTAAGCATAAAATGCTTAGTAAGTTCCTAAATCATAAACAATACTTACCATTTCATTATAAAAGCTTAAAGACAATTAGTGAACATATCCAACATTGCTTGGCACAAGCCTAAGCACCAACAACAATTCATAATAATGATTAGTATATAACTTAGTCAACTTCAATACACAACAAAGAGCTTCTTTAAGCTTTCCACATAAACATTCATACTATTATGAACATACTAAAAATCTTTAATCACTCGCATCTCATACCTTTATCATGCTGTCATGACATTATAAGTCGAATCTTACACCAATCCTTCCCTTTATGTATACCCGTTGAACCACTAGAATAATATTAGATACTCAGGAATACCGCACACTATGTGCTAACATGTGTTTAAAACTATTACTATCTCATATCTCATATAATTGCTCTCTCTCGAACCATAAGTGGGTCTGCTCACACAAGTTGTCAGTCAGGACATAGCTACACGGTGCTGCTCACACAAGCTGTCAAATAATCGCAATACATGCTAGAAACTCAGCCACCAGTGGACATACAAGACCAGCACCCGAAACACGGTAACCCCTAATAACATGTCATTTGCATCCTATATATTCCTAAGGTTCAAACGGGATCCAAAAGTCACTGAAACATCATTGGATATTTTCATAAAGTCTTAATACCAAAATATAACATAGAAGCATTTAAATCATACATAATTCAATGCTAATTAAATGTACGAACTTACCTCAAACACGAACAGAGAAATACGATCGATTAATCTAATACTTTTTTTTCCTAATCTCATTCCGTACGTTACTTTTCTTGATCTATATAATCAAATTTAACTCATTTAAACTTCATTCTATTCAATTTAATCCAAAAATCATATTTTTGAAAATTTACACTTTTGCCCCTATAATATTAAATTCATTTCAATTTAGTCTTTAGCTCATAAAAATGAAAATTCATGCAATTTAGTCTACACCCAAGCTAACCCAATATTAATTTATTCCCTAGAATCCTCATGTTTATTTATTTCACATTTTTACCATGAACATTTTTCTATTTTTCAATTAAATACTTAAATGACAATTTCATCAAAAATCCCTTTTACAAAAGTTGCTCAACTATCATCAAATATTCATTTTCATCATCAAACATAAAAAACAACCAATATACATTCATGGTAAAACCTTAGGCTTTTAACAATTTTGCAAATTAATCCTCGGGCTAGCTAGATTAAGCTACAACGACTTCAAAAACATAGAAATCATTAAAAACGGGATGAAAAATACTCACATGCATAAGGGTAATGATTGGTTGAATGTTTGAGTATTCAAAAATGGTGATTTCTTCCTTGAAATTTCAGCTAGGAGAGATGGACAAGGTAAATTTGGTTTTTTTTATTTATTTTGTTATTTAATTACTCAATTACTTTTATAACCTTACTAAATCCCATTAATGATGTCCAAAATTGTCCACTAATTAAATTAATAGTCTAATTACCATTTAAGCCACTCATGTTTCAATTTCATAGCAAATTGACACCTTTTTCTAATAGAACACAAGGTTTGCACTTTACGGGATTTAGTCCTTTTTATCAAATTAAACATGCAAACGATAAAATTTCTTCATGAAATTTTACTAACCTACTGTAAACTTTAAAATAATATTAAAATAAATTTTTTGACATTGTATTTGTGGTCCCAAAACCACTGTTTCGATTTCACTAAAAACGAGCTGTTACACTGTGCGTCAGAATATAAGCTACACGATGCTGCTCACACGAGCTGTGGAGAATCCGCATCAAATGTAAGACCTCAGCCATCGGTAAGACATTCAAGACCAACACCCAAAACATGAAATCCCTAATGACATGTCATTTGCATCCTAAGAATTCTTAAGGTTCAAATGGGACTCTTTATCTGTCAAGTCATCACAGCATGAATACATTTATATATAGATTCATTTATATTAAAACAACATAGTAAACATTCAATTTAGTTAACCTTAAAATGATCACAGTTCATACGAGCTTACCTCGATAACTAGGGCGTAAAAGTAGAATCAAACACTAATCCGAGGCTTTAGCTTTTCTTCGATTTAGGTCCGATTGTGGTTGTGGTTTATCTTGATCTAAATAAAAAATTTCATTCAATTAAGTACTTCTAGAATTCAATTTAATCCATAATTCATATATATGAAAAATTACAAAATTACCCCTTATACTTTGACTTTTCATAATTTAGTCCTTAAGCTCATAACTTGAATATAACTCATTTTAGCCTAAATCCAACTTAACCAATGTTACAAGGGACCTTGAAACAATCCATTATTACCAAAATTTCACAACAAAACCCATGGATTTATACTTTTAACATTTTAATCCCTATTTCCAAAATTCATCAAAAATCACTTAACAAAACATGTTTATTTTACAACAAAGATTAATAATTTATCAACTAACATCAAAACACGTTTAAAAATATCCATGGCAGGTCTGTCAAAATTTAACAATTTTGCAAATTAATCCCCGGGCTAGCTAGATTAAGCTAAAACGAACTTAAAAACATAAAAATCATTAAAAATAGGGCTTGAATACATACCATGCAAGTGAGAACAATGCTTAGCTGAACCCTAGCTATTCTTTCATGGTTGAATTGGTTATGAAGAAACAAATATGAGAAAGATGATGATTTTAGCCTATTTGATTTTAATTTTATTTACTATTTTACCCTTATTACTAATCAAAATTTTTAATAAAACCTTGTCCATAACTATCCACTAACTCATTAAATGGTATAATTACTATCTTAGTCCATAAGTTTAAAATTTCGTAGCCATTTGACCCATTTAACTAATATAACTCAACTTTTTCACCTTTTATGATTTCGTCCTTTTTACTTAATTAACCATTTAAACATTAAAATTTCTCAACAAAAATTTAATACAACCTTGATATAATCCCCTAGACTTTAAATAAATAATAAAATAATAATTCACTTGTCAGAATTGTGGTCCGGAAACCACTATTTCCAACACCAATGAAAATGAGTTATTACATTTTCCCTAAGGTCGTATCAGTCGTGTGAATCGAATTTAACCCTTTCATAGGGTCCATATGGTATAAGTTTGTCTATAAATCATTATTTTTAATGCTTTTTCAGTGTTAAATATGATTTATGAATGCATGAGTAGTATGTTATAAGTGATAGCATGATCTGTTATATGCTAATATGATCTAAATTTGATGTGTATAACATGTATGTCATACACGCATTTAATATCTATTTAGTTTTGCACGCGCATTAGGGTGGGATTTTGATTATGGAGGAAGTGATGGCAGTATAATTTATCTGCCTTATTTGGTGGCTTAGCCACATATATTTGTTTCTGGCTGGTTACTGCATTTTAATCTAACAACTAGTCTACATATTTTCTGTAAAGTGACATATGATCACTTAGCAGTGTGTAGGGTTAGATGGGTATTTAATGCCCTAATTGGTGTATAAGGAGGTCAGAAATGGTGTGTAGCGAATGGGGGTAGGATCTGAATCGTATCTATTATGCATCTAAATTTGTATCTCTATGCATCTAAAATATGTATCTGTTATGCATTTGTGTCTATATTTACTTCCTAACATGTTAAAACATGTGTATCTGATTTACTGTCTAAACTAAGTTATACACTGAACTCGTAAGCTCATTTTTTATTTGTTTGTTCTCAGGTAATTCTCAAACATAGGACGGATCGATGTGACAGGAGCTCAGTTGTTTATATTTTCTTTAGATTTCCCTTAATTTTGCTCAATTTAAATTGTTTTGTTATGTTGGACTATTTTAGACTGTTTTTAATTCTGGATTGTTATTTTCCTTTTAAAATTGTTTTAACGTTTTGGATTATACCAATTTTCTCTGTAACATGTTGGATTTTAAAATCAAATCGTATTTTCCAAAACTCTATTTAATTAAAAGATTCCACTGTAAAACTAAGAAACTTTATAAAATTTCATCAACAAAACTAATGAATCATTTAAGAGAGCTTTTCCTTAACCAAACTGGAATTGCATACATCGCAAGCCAGCTCTATTTTCCTTATTATTTCAAGATGGTTCTTAAATTTTCAAATGAATTGGTAACATCTCCAGATCTGGTCATAACGTCTAGGTTGGGTTTAGGATGTTACCAGATCACCCGACAAATGCAAATAGCAAAACTGAAAATAACCTAAAGCCTAAGGAAAAGGAAAAACTAAAAACTGAAATTATAAAGAAAATGATAAAGTATGAAAGTTGTCCAAAACAAGTGTTAAATAAGCTTATTTATAGATTTAGGGTTGCTATCATCCTCAACCCTAGGTCAGCTAACACTATTGTATTAAACATTTGATTGTGCTGACCAAAACGCCCCTAGCTCATAAGTGTTTCACGTACAGGACCGATGTTGTGACACCCTAGTGCCTATGTCGTGACATTGAAGGCAATATGCTCAGATTCAGGGTGGCTTCAGGGGTGTGTCGCGACACCAAAGGAAGATTCAGAATTCTTGTACTCTACTCCCTATGTTGCAACGTCAAACTCCCCGTGTTGTAAAACAACGACCAGTATTGAGTTTTTACGCCCTCTGATGGTTTTCTGCACACTCGCTAAGTACATTAGCTCACTCTTAGGCCTCATTCGACCCCTGAGGTCAATAAAAGACTCAAATCATACTTTTTATTGAATGTAAAAGAAATTATGAAAACTTAATTAAAACATAATAAAAGTGTTTGTATTCAAGCTTCTCAAGTGTGAAAATTAGTTTAATCTGCTACATCGGATTACAACAGATCATTACTATACATGTTCAAATATTTATATTGGCTTAATGACAAATTTAGCCACTAACGTTTGCATGTTTTGTAACACCCCAAACCCAGCCCAGACGTTATAGCCGAATTCAGCGATGTCACATTGAAGTGTTTTATCGAAAACCACGTTTTCATTGAAAACCCTTCTAAAAGAAATTTCAAGTAAAAACCCAGGCAGTACTTGCTTTTAGAACGAAGTGTATTAAAAAAATCCTTTTTTTAATTATTACATGTTAAAAGTCACTTTGGAAAAATTCTCTTTAACTGCGAAAGCTTAATTTTAAAAGCAACATGTGGTTTTAAAATAACTTGAAAAGGATTTAAAAGGAATAAATTCATGTTTCATCCCTAAGCATAATAATAAGTAATAACCAGAGAAAATGCCTTATTACAATCCGAACTAAAATAAAGTAAAAAAAAAAAAACTAGAAATTCATGAGAAAAACAAGTCCAAATCGTCTTGCTAGTTGGCCACCTCTGAGTCCCTCCATCCATCAAACAACTATATATATATATATATATATATATCATGCAACACAAGTCATCTTAGGCCTGAGCCCAATCTAATAGCAGAATAGTATTAAAGTAACCAAGTGCAAAAATCCTACCTATCCAGCCTCTACAAACCATCTCCGTCCAACCCCACACACCATGTGGGGATATAAATATCAACCCACCCATCCCATACACATCAATGGTATCGCCGGTTACGGTACTACCTATTGTTGCAGCAAAGCTGTTAATCATACATTGGGCTTAAAAAGCCATCGGTGGATCCATGGTCATCAAGTAACCATGCGATCCTTAAATTCTTCCTCCGTTTCATCAATCCCACCCATATGCAACATACATCTCATGAATGCAACATACACATTTCCACACATTAAGCACCTAGGGGTATTTTAGTCATTTCACTACCCAAAGGTATTTTGGTAATTCTACCGTACAAGGACATTTCATTAATTCTACCTTACAAGGGTGTTTTAGTAGTTCAACCCTACAGGGGTATTTTTGTAATTCTACCCTACAGGGTATTTTCGTAATTTCTACCCTATAGGGGTATTTTCGTAATTTCTTAATAGTCCGGGTTTTAATTACAAACTTTGGCCTATCAACAAGTCCTCGCGGCTAAAGTGAACAGACACTATGCACCAGGTAGGATTCAAGAGAAGAGGAGGTGGGACACTAGGACTGCTTAAGTACCAAGCTCTTCCTAGATCCAATCCTAGACATGCATACATCCATTGCCACAGTCTAACCTTGCGACTTGTCCACAGACATGTTTGATTAATTAATTAAGTTTATGTTGCTTGAGAGTACATTAAATCTAGACCTAGAGTCCACCATAAAACCCTAGTAGTCTACATGCTTCTCTAAAATCACATATGGCCCATCAAACCCAATCATGTCCATATGGCCCACCAGGCCTGATCTTCTTCAAATCATTCAACCATCAATACCAACTCATCATTTAATATCACTTATCAACTTTTGCCGATTTGGGCCTACAAGCTCGTCGGGCCTATTTAGCCCCCTTTTGGCTCGGTTGGCCAACAGTGGCCCGAGACCATGAGATCGCTCTCTTGGCCTCAGTAGTGTATCGGTGTTTCCACATGAATGTTCGCACGCTCGTGTGGTTACCGGTGCCAACCTTTCAGCTTTTTGACTTTTTGGCATTTCGACTTTTTGGGATTTCGGCTTTTGCCGATTTGTCGTTTGTGAAGTATATGTACACACCTGGTTAATGAGACGTGTTACACTATCCTCAGCCTTTAACCTACAACCAATACCAATCATCAAATCAATCCCACACTTAACCACAACATTTACCAAAAACTGAAGCCTTACCATAACCTTACCATGTGCCACCAGTTCTTATAGCCCCTCCTTAGCTACAATTCACGAATATCCTTAGATCTGCATTAATCTTAATCGTTAAAGATGAAATCATAGGTGACTTATTTCCACTTAAGTCACCCTTTCTCTTACTATAGACTATTCGGCCAACATATCCCAAAATCAAGAACACTTACCCAAAAGCCGAAACAAATGGATAGTTTTTCGGCAGAGACTTGTAGATCCCTATCACGTTTGTGATCTTTGAACCCTACCCTTGTTAATACATGGTTAACGAAAAAAGAGAGTTAGATAGCCCTCCGGCTTTTACCAAAACACACTAAGGATGTTTGACTAAGTACTTACCGAATCTAACCTTTGATCCTGCAGCCTAGGTAGCTACTGAACGAGATTTGACTTTTAAAACTTGATTAAGAGTAGATAACAGCAACCGATTTATGATGGAGGGAAACAACAAGGAATTGGCAAAAAGATAGGACTATTCGATTATAAGGGAGTATTCGGCTTTTAGAAAAAGAAGAAAACCACAACATCAATAGGGATTTCGGTAAAAAAGAATGATGGTTATTCGGTAATGGAAGAAACAGAATGAGGGGGAGAAGAAGAAAAGTAATGGAAAACCAAAGAACCTTTTAAAGTAATTTAGCACCCTCTATTTATGCACAAAACTGAAACTTCGCCTACCCTCAAAGTCCCAATCGGCTCCAACTCTTCCCCATCTCATCTCCTCGTTTTTCTCTCTGATAACTCTCCAATCCTTTTCCTAAACTTTCTCTTCTAATCACTCTCCTTAGATTCCATCATCACACCACTTCCAACCTTCTAGAAGGCCAAAACTAAACTCTTAAAAAAATACTAAGCTAGGATTCGAACCTAAGATCTCCTTGCTAGCCCAACTACTCACTGCCCTGGTTCCTTTAATTATTAATTAAAAATTCCTTCACCTTAAAATTCAAACCCAGAACTTCTCTAACTCCAAATTTATTAAACCCTTAAAGCCAACATGTCATTTATCATTTTCTTGCTTACTAAAAATAAATTTATGAGACCCAAAGCCCAATTCATTTAGGCCCAAAATTCGGGGTGTTACATGTTTAGTCAAAATGAACCCTGATTGTATTTTTGAGCCTTTTTTTGCCATTAACCTTTGTTCTTTTTTTTCAATCTGCTTTTTCTAACAGATTTTACGAAAATACCATTAAAAAAGTTAACGGGGATTGTCGAAACCATTTTTAAGTTTTGAAAAAAAAAGGGGATCGACCTTTAAAAAACGAAAATGAGAGTCGCCACCAATCCCTTTTTGCTTTGGTGTGATTGGATCACCTTATAAAACATTTTATTTTAAAACATTAATTTTGGCTTACGAAATTCAAGAAAACAGGTTTGGGAATCGGTTACGTACGAGGAAGGATTAGCACCCTCGTAACGCCCAAAATTGGTACCGAATTGATTAAACATGATCTTTTTAAAAACTTGAACAATTTGAGTTGAAACTTGAGATTCCTTTGTTCCGAAAGAATACAAACATCACATCCAGCACGTTAGGACACGATGTTTTAAACCCTCGTAACCAAAATCATCTCATGGTTCACAAAATTTATTAAAAGGATATTTAATTGTTTAGCCAAACGAAAAATCGAAACCCAGCATGTTAGGGCACTATTTTCCGAATTTCTAAACACAAAACATTGCCTTATTTAAAAAACCTCTCCTCGAGATAACAAAATGTCATGTCCAGTGAGTTAGACGCGACATCTCGAATTCCCGAGAATAAGCTTTTATTTGAAAATGTTATGTTTTGATTTATAAATAAAAAATAGTGATGAATGACACAATATGAAAATACAAATATGCAGTTTATTGAACACATAATGGGAATAACCACATTGTCTAAGAAGCTAATATTAAAAACCAAAGTCAAATGCATCAAAAGACATATACAACAGTTTAAATCTACAAAACAAATTGAGATAATATGTAAAACAATTTGAGAACAATAATAAATGAGTTCAAAATGATAATGTAAAAAAAAAAATCTGAAAATTAATAACATACAAAATGTTTTTTTTTTTTAAAAATGACAAAATTTAAAATAAATAATGTATATATGAAAAACCAAAATAAATCACATAAGGAAAAGTTCGAAATAAACAATAAAAATATTTAAAATAATAATATGTATAAGAATTTGAAATAAATATTATGTAAAAATTTGGAATGAGCAAATAAAATAGAAATTTGTAAAAAATGAAAATAAAATGAATTTATATATATAAAATGATAAGTAAATGAACAAATGAATAAATCTTAAGTATTTAATAAATTAATTTAGTAGTATGGTAATAAAACAAATACAAAAAAAGGTATGATAATAATAATAAGCTAATTAATTTAATAATAAAATAACCAAAAATAACAAAGAAAGGACAAAATTATAACTCGAGTAATATTTTAGGGCAGATTTTAAAAATAAGAAAAAGATAAAGCTGATTAAGGGCTTGATTAATATGCGCCCGAGAGTGTAGGGACTAGAAAGGGAAATTTTCCTTTAATCATGTGCCTTTTTTAACCGTGGACCGAAATGAAACAAAGATAAAAAATACGGGAAAAATTAAAAAAACGCAAAAGAAAGAAATGGACCAAATTTAAATAACATAAAAATATGGAAGGACTAAGGGCGCAAATAGCCCAAATTAAGAAAAAAAACGCGGATCCTCCCCGGGTTAAGTCACGCGCGCGAGTTGTGCTCTATAGGGCGTCGTTTTGGCCTATACGTACAAGCTCCAAAACGGCGCCGTTTTGGGTGTTTATAAAAGCAAAAAAAAAAATCAAAAATTCATTTTTCCTTCAAAAAAAAAATTTGAAAATTCTCTCTTCTTCTCTCTAGCTAGGCGATTTCCGGCCTAGCTCCGGTGATATTTGCTGCCGCACACGCCACCGTCGGCGCTGCCGTGTACGGCGACCGGAGGGTGAAAAATGTCCGTTTTTTAAGCGAATCCCAAGGTAATTTCTTCCTTTTTATCTTCTTAAAATAGTTTTGAATAGAAAAAAACAAAAATTCAAAAGAAACGAAAAGAAAATCACCTAAATACAAACTGTTTCTTTTCGATTTTTTATCTGAAATTTTACTCTCTTTTTATTGATTGTATATATCGTCCCCCCTTATCAAGATTACATTTGGGCTTTTTATAGCCTCAAAATAAATCGAGAAATCCCACAAATACATAGATTTGCTAGATTTGTTGCCTCTGTTGCGTTTTCTTTCCTTTTGCAGGTGAACGGCGAAGGACACAGCGGCAATAAGGCGCGATTTGCGCGGCAATGGTGGCGCGACATGAGGCCCGGGTATGGAAGCTTGCGGCGGGAAGAGCTGTGCATTCATGGGAGCTACGGCGCAAGGGAAAACCCTAGGGTTTCCACTTTGCCGAATTTTGATAAAAGATGGGCCTATCGGGCATGTTTTAATTTGGGTTAGGGATTTGGTTAATTTTTGGGCTAAGGGTTTGGGTAAATGTTTGGGTTTGTATGTTGTAATTGGATTTGGGTAGATTTGGGTTGTTTATGGTTATTGGGCCATTTAGTGGTTTTGGCCTGTTTATTGTAAAGGGACTCTGGATGCTGTTTTTGGGTTTAAAAAATTTGGTTTGTTTTATTTTGTTTTTTTTACTGTGTATGGGCCCGGGCAAAAATGGGCTATTACAGGGATGATATAGAATTTCATATGTGTAATGTTTTTAATGAAATATAATTTATTACTTAAATAACTTAATAAGATAATTACATGTGGAAAATAATAAAATAAATAAATAATACATTAAATTAAAAAATAACTCTTAATTTAGAGAAAGTAAACGTAATTATCTAAAAAAATTAACTCAGTAGAAAAACTTCTCAGTAAACAAACCTATGAAAGATTGAAACCTTTTAAATGGAAAGAAAAATTGAAACATTAAATTTATTCATTAAATCTATTAGAAAAAGTGGATTGAAACAAAGAACAAAGGTTGATGGTCAAAAAAGATTTAAAAATACATTTAGGATCATTTTGACAAAACATGCAAACATTAGTGACAAAATTTATCATTAAGTAATTTATATTTTGTATGTCAACTGATCAACCAATGTAGAATGACAGAAAAATATGATATAACTCTTTAAATAATATCAATCTCGAATTTCAGATCTGCATAATTTATGGTTTCTCTCATAAAAATATGTTTAATATTAAAGTTTATATAAATTTATAAATATAAATCTTAAAATGTCGTCACATATAATTATAATTATGTCCTCCATGATTAGATTCGAAATTGAACTTTTAATAGTTTTGAATCCAGGAGCCAGTTATACTGGATTAAGGTGCATATCGATTCCACCAATTCCTCCATATTACCATGGAATCCAATGCACTTGGAAGGCTAAACGATATTACGGGCATTCCTTTGTCTCACTTGTTTCGTTTGTATAGTTTCACCCTTATAACTACAAATACATTTATATGCACAATATAATGTAAATATATAATCCAATAATTATAATATCTGATTAAATTAATACAAAATATAATAAAAATAATCAAATAAAAATCGAGAAATATCAAACAAAACTCATCCATAATATGTGAATTGTGAACCAGAACATAAACAAAAACTCAAAACCTGAACTTTAACTAACAATGTGAAGGGCTTCAAATACTGTTGTTTTTGTTTTTTTTCTTTGGAGGAGTTAATAACTTAATATTTTGTTTTAACAATCTTATTTTATTTTAATTCTATCCATTTTTTGAATTGGTGACGGTTTATTTTAATAATATTATTTTTATTGTTTGAACTTCCGTTTCTCACTAAGAATACAATGTGACTCACTATTATACTCAACATTTTATTTTTATTTTTTTATAAATTTTAAATTGTTTGCTTTTTTTTACTAAAAAAATTGTTTGCTTTTGTAACTCTCAATTACTTTTATCCATTGATTTCGAAATGATTTGTTTTATTAAATATAATAAATTTGCTAATGAGATATTAATCTAATGGCATGTGCCAAGTTTGAGATTTTAAGAACTTTGTTTATCTTAAATTTAAGTCCTATAATTTTCTGTAAATGTAAATACTCAATTCAAATTTATTTCATTTTGATATATTTCGAGTTAATACATTAACATTTATTATCACCAGTTAGCAAGTGGATATTGATGATATTAAAAACAAAAAACCTCTTACTTTTAGAGTGGTTGTGGTTGTGGAAGGTTTAAGCTAAGTCGAACTCCCAAAAGAAGAGTGATTTGGTCAAACTGCACAATTCATCATTGAGGTTGGCATGCCAACTTATTTTAACATTGGGCTTGGGGTAATTAAAGATGCCATGAATGATATAATTTTTAAAAATTTTATAAAATTTATAAATTTAAAATATAAATGTGTAGTTTGAAAATAATATAAAATTAATAATAAATTATATAAATTTTTGATTGAATGATAAATTTAAAGTTTTATTAATTCAATTGGAGTGAAATCGAATTTCATCATATTAGTTTTTGTTAAAATAAAAAGAAATTAAAACACCATTTAATAATATTACTTATTTTAATTATGGAAAGATGTTATATAATTTTTATAATCAAATTAATATTGAATTAATTTGTGATACTAATTTAAATAATTGGATAGATAAAATTGGGTTGCTTCCCACGTTGTCCTCCACTTCAATTTCACTTTCAACCTTTCTTAAGGTTGAAATGCTTTAATTAAGAAAAAGTTACATTAATTTGCAGCATTCATGTCAGGTCGATTAAACTTTGTAATAGTAATATATTATTTGGCTTTAATTTTTTTTATAATATGCTACTTTTCCCGTGCAATTTGTATTACATTAACATAAGGTTGCAAGAAACTGTTAGACCCAGGGAGCACCCCCAACCATTAATATTTAATTTCTGTTAAAATCAGAAATTGTACATGCTAATTGCTAATGGAATCTCTTTGGGATTGAATAATAACAAAAGCTTTAAAAAATCATTCAACTTTTTTACAAGTGGGACCTTCTTATTCAAATTCCCACTCCTGCAATTTTTGCTTACGTGGACTTCAATAATATTTTAATGAACAAGTATACAGGGCATGGTTGAAACGTGTCAAATGTATGAAAAGCAGCGTGTGAATTTCAGTAAAATTTTCAAATGTCTGCGTTCAACTGTTTTTTCTTTTTAAATAATTTTGCAGTTACGTGAGATAAAAGGAAGGCCTCCTCCGCCGCCGTGCCTAGATGTAGAAAGGGAAAGGGTGGGTGGCGTTACGGTTCTTGACGTCCAAATTGGCGACTACCGTGACGCCGGATGTTGACATTATGTGAATACGTGAAGTGGGTGGGACGCGCCAGAATCTGCAGTTGTTAAAAGGAAAAACAGATCTGTGTACTAAAATTGCCTCTGACACCGGTGTGTGGGATCCACCTTCGTGCATTACTTGCGCTGCAATGGAATTTTCAATTTTGTAGTTTTTAATTTTTTCAATAAATAATTTTCAGTTTCAGTTTTTAATTTATGCTCCTCGAAATTCTAAAATGTAGCGTGTTCAACATTTTCTTTTAAATACAATTTTTTTTTTTTTAATATTTGATATAGAGTTCCATGGGTTCATATTGGACCTACTTTAGATTCGAATTTTTTGAGGGTGAATTTTCTCGGATTAATATTTTTTTAGATTCAAATTTTTCGAATTTAGACTCAAGCGGAATAAGGTATGATAGATAATAATTAATAGTTTATATATGCATAAATGATTAATATTATAATATTATTAATACTATATATTTTATTACAATCTATAATATAATAATACTTATATATAATAGTAGTGCATTATATATTAATTATTATATATTATTGTTATATTAGTTGAAATATGCTCTAAGTTCCTATGTTTTCGTACATTTAAAAGTTAGCCCTCCTACTATATTATATAATGTTATATCATATCATATATTAATAATTTTTATATATGCATAAATGATTAAATATTATAATATCATGAAATGTTGTATCTTTTATTATAATCATAGTTATATATAATAGTAGTACATTATATATTACTTATTATATATTATTGTTTATTATTATACTAGTTGAAATGTGCTTTTCAGTCTCTATATTTTTTGTACATTTAAAAGTTAGTTTTCCTATTATATTATATAATGCTATATCATATTATATATTATTTTAATAGTTTATATATATGTATTTTTATGAAACATTATAATATAATGTAATACTATATTTTTTTATTATAATATATATTATTATAATAGTTATATATGTATTAATATTTTTAGTAATAGTTATATATTATAATATTATTTTATTTATTAATAATATTCTAATTTAATATGTCGATTTAAGTTCAGATTAGATATCAATTTCAATTTCAATAATAATTATATATATTATATTATTATATTATCATTAAATTTTAATTTTATAGATTTTAATAATTATTAATTTCATATATTTATTATACATATATAATTATAGTATTAAAATATTTTATTTTAAATTAATATTTTTAAAATTTTATTTCATTTTATAATTTAACATAAAGTTTGTTATTAATTATTTTTCCTATTAATATAAATATGAAATGTTTATGAATGCATTTTTTAAAAAGAAGAATTATCATTAATTTATATTTGAAGTAATGTTATAAAATTATATTAATTATTAATGTTTATTTTGGCAGTCCAGTTATAAAGTTGAGCTTTTTCAGGCTTTGAGTCAAATTTATCTCGAGCTTGGGTTAGATAGGTCTCGAGTTCAGGTCTGACACGAGGTCGAGCTTTCTTGGGCTTGGGTTCTGTCGGGCTCAGATTTTCTCAAGTTCAGATCTGTTATAGGCTCAAGTTTTCTCGAACTCGAATCATTATGGGCTCGGATTGGCATGGATGAACTTTCATGCTCGAGCTTGTTTTGCCAGCTTTACCTCACGATTTAAGAATCCATTAAATTTATTTCTAGTTTGATTATTAATGTAATAACATGAGAAAAAAAGCTTGATTTATTATGTATTACAACAACTAGATATAAAATAAAGAATAGTTAGTATAAATTTAAACTTAAAATTACAAGGATAAGTAATAGCTCTTGTAAAAAATAATATCTCTTCAAAATAAATGAAAATTTTTCCTTCTCTTTACTAAAAATATATCATAAAAGTGACTAAATATTATCAATTTAATAAGTTTATTGCTAACTCATATACTAAAAACATATGTAAAAAATAATATGCCTACCAATTGTAGCATTAGAGTCGAATTGAGTTAAATCACTAAATGAAAACTCTTTTTTGAAAACTTTACAAGTACATTCAACGTACAAATATTAGTACATGTCTAAATAATTACAAAGTGTAGAATCAAACTATTACGATACAAATAGACTAAAAATTGGAATAAAGTGTAGGATTAGACAAGTACAACAGAAATAGACTAAGAATTAAAATAATTTAAGCTAAAATTAATCCATCTAACTAAAACTCACATATGACAACAACGCATAGTAAGAATAAAAACCCACATGTATAGCTCACATAATGATCTTTAACGTTAGATACTTTGAATCTAAAATCTTTACCTTAGTAATTCTGCATCAATTTCATAATTTGATACTTTCTCACAAACAAAATCCAATCCCCATGGAAACCATCCTTGGGCTAAAAGTTGAGAGTGCTCTATTTGGTGATTCAGAGAAACAGTTCAAAGTTGTGGCTGGGTTGAAGGTGAGTGGTGACTTTTTAAGGGAAGCATGGTGAAGGACGAGTCTCCCTTCTTAAGGTCACATGAGCGTGTGTTCAGACCATATAACTCACTATTTTGGAATTAGGGTCACACGGGCCAAAGGCATAGGCGTGTGTCTAGGCCATATGAGTGACATTATGGGTTTTGAGTTATACAGGCGTGTGCGTGGTCGTGTGCTAGACCGTGTAACTCATTGTTTTGAGCCACAAGACCGTGTGCTAGGCCATGTGACAGACCGTGTGTGATATTAAGAGGGCCACACGAGCGTGTACTAGACCGTGTGGACCACACAGGCCAACCACCCAGGCCATGTGAATCCACACGGGCGTGTAGGCTAAAAATCAAAATTTTTCGTAGGGTCATAATCGTTGTTAAAATCGAACGTGGGCCTACCGTAAGGTCCTATGATCTGAATTAGACAATGAGACTATTATCTGACGATATGTTACTGAGTAATCTATTTTATATATATAACATGAAATCTGATAAGTAACTATGGTAGCCTTACATAAGAATGGTCTGTATTGTTATTTTTGTATACGCATATCTGATATCTGTTAAATTTGCATCTGCATTAGGTTGGGATTATGAAAAGGAGGAAGTGTGGGCACTTTAATAATCTGCCGAACTTAGTGGCTAAGCCACAAACTTACATCTGACTTTGGCGAGTTTTCGCACTCCAATTTGGTAGCTTGACTGCAATCTTTCTGAAACATGACACATAGTCACTATGCGGTGTATAGGGATGGATAGGTACTTGATACCCTCTGTGGTGTGTAGGGATGGACAGAGATGGTGTGTAGCGATTGGTGGTAGGAATCTACATTTGTATTTGAACTGTTCTGCAATTGTGTTTGATATCCTCTGTTTCTGTATCCGATTTTGAGAATTGACTGACTAAAGACGAACTGAAATCGCATTTGTTATATTACTATTTAATTGAGAATGTAAGTTATACAGTAAGTTGTAAAGTCATTTAGTCTGTTTGTTTAGATTACAAGTAATCCACAAACTTAGGCGAGTTGGCATGGTAGGAGCTCGGTCATCCCTCTTTAGTTATTTTACTATTTTATAAACTTATGTTATTGTGTGTTTATTTTAGATTATGTTTTGAAAGTTTGGATTTCCATGTTTGATTTAACTATTTACATGATTTCCGATTGTTGAATTTCAAGTAGTTAAAGGTTGGTTTGTTTTGAGATAATTTATGTAGCCTCCAAACATGGTCTTAACTTCTAGGCCAGGTATGTAGTGTTACATGTATTTTTCATTTCATGGTGTTTCAAAAAAAAATTTTTAATTAATGTTTTTAATGCATCAGCTCATCTAGTTAGATGATTAAATAATAGTGATTTCATCATTTAGTCCTAGGTTTGATTCTTTTTATAAGCATATTTGCATTTTATATTTCATGCTGCTTCAAGCTTTTTTTTAATTAATAAATATATTTTTTTCAAGTTTTTTTATTTTAATTCATCTTTTTAATTAATAACTCTTTTATTTATAAAATCAAAAAATTATTGCAAATATCATTATTTTTAGTAAATATAATTTTTATGTGTAATATTTATTTTTAATCAATATCATGAGTGTAGTAAATTTTAGTATTATATATTTTTGTATGTGCATTTAAAATATTTCGCATATAAACATAATGATATTTAAAATAATTAATCAAAATATTTCACATATAAAAATATTTGAAATATCATACCCACAATGTAGATGAAAAACAATGATATTTTAAATATTTTACATATAAAAATAATAATTATATGTGAAATAATTATTTCATTTTATAATATTAAAAATCACCATACACACAACATAGGTGGAGAAGATAAATATTTTACATGTAAATATTATATATGATGAAAAATTAGTTGATGTTTATATTATATATAAAGGAGTTATTAATTTCAAATATTTTTAACATAATGATATATATAATATTTTTATTATATAATTATATATTTATTATTTAATTTTATAAATAAAATAGTTATTAATTAAAAACACTTGAAACAATATGAAATAAAAAATACAAATGTGCTTAAAAGAGGAATTAAACTTGGGACTCATGAATAAAATTATTATTTAATCATCTAACCAAATGAGCTAATGCATTAAAAAAATTAATTAAAATAGAAAAAAAAGAAACTTAAAATAACATGAAATAAAAATATAAATATGAGTAAAAGTGAAATTGAACCCGAAAATTAAAATAAAACCACTAATAATTAACCATTTGATTAAAAGAATTCATATATAAAAAAAAAAAAAAAAAAGTCAGAAAGCACTACAGGGCGCACTTTCAACTAAGGTGACTAAAAGTGCGTCTTACTTCTCTTCAAAATCGACGAATTCCCTTATTTCTTTTTTTTTTTAATTTTATTTTGATATATTGAGCAAATTTAGCAAAAACAAAAAAGGCAACAATAATTTTATTTTGAAGGAAGTGGTATTGGGTGCGACGCCCCTTTCAAAAGCGGTGGAGATGACTCAGATAGCGATTGTTGTTTTACTGCATTTACAATTTTCATGTTTAATCTTCGTATCGAAGGCCACTAGTTTTTACACTTCCTTCAAATATCAGTGCTCTCTCTCTCTCTCTCTCTCTCTCTCTCTCTGTTTTTTCGCTCTGATTTTGTTGGCTTTAAGTTTCTATTTTCAACATTCTCATTTATTTTCCTTCAAATCTCTCCTTCGCTCACCATTCTATCAAAGCTTCTCTCATTCTTTCGAACTCTGCTATTCTCACAGAAGATAATTAAGAAAAAGAAGGAAGTCAAATACAAATGAAGGTCTGCTTCCTATGTTGGATTCTGTTTTGTTACCTTTATTAGGTTCTGATTCTATATATGCTTTCTAATTTATATCTCTTTTTCCTTGAATCTTTGCTGTTGATGGGTTGTTCTTGAATCAAAGTTTGCTTTTGGGATAGTTTTTTTCTGTTTAAATGAATTTCTGTATTCTTTTGGGTTCGTCTTCTTATGTGTTGTTCTAAGCAGTGAAAAAGATGAAAGTAAATGCACAAAAAAACAAGAAGAGTAATTTTATTCTTTTTCATTTTCAGATTTGTAACTGGTATGTTTTTTTTTTAATTAATTACAGAAGGTTGTTTTGAAGTTGGATTTGCATGATGACAGAGCCAAGCAAAAGGCTTTAAAGACGGTCTCAACTCTTTCAGGTACCCTTCTAACCTTTAAGCTTTATTTCAGGCTTTTTTTTTTCTTTTTGGTTTTCAAAACTATTTTAGGTTGACATGTTACAATCATCTTTCTAACGTTGTGTCTTTGCAAGAGTTCAACCACGTGAAAAAGTTTTCAACTTTTTATCCTTTTCTATATTGGACATGGTTTCCAACTTTGATGATGAAACTTAACTGATTAGTAGACAACCAAAGATTTTACTATAAAGTATTTACTTGATAGCAGTCCAATTTTTTTTTTTTAATATTAAACATAGAAAAGGATGGGACTGCTTAACATATTTGTATGGCTTTGATCATTGGCTTGGACTGTTTTGTTGTCCCTTGTTCAAGATTTCTCTTCAATAACTTGTAGATACAATTTTCTTAAAGGGTAATTGGTTTTAAATTCTGAGATCTGAGTCTAGTACACTCAACAAGTCCGATTTCGTCATGGATCATGAGTTTAAGTACTCTGAGACGCTAGTAGTCTTGCCAATATCGAGAGACAAAACTGTCTCTCCTAATTGAGGACAAAGACAAGACCGGACTTGTGGAGCGTCGGAACCTCGAGGTGAAAGATTATTAAAATGATTTGAGTTTGGAAAGCAAGATTTGCCACGTCATAGTATTGTTCTTTTGAGCTAGACTTGAAAAGGGGATGATCTTTTCTTTCCCACATTTGATTAACTTGCTTCATAATGTAAATTTGATAGGAATTGATTCCATTGCCATGGATATGAAGGCAAAGCAGTTGACAGTGATTGGAACAGTTGATCCAGTAAACGTGGTAAGCAAATTACGCAAGTACTGGCCAACTGACATAGTATCAGTGGGGCCAGCAAAAGAGCCAGAGAAGAAGGAGGAGCCAAAGAAGGAAGAACCCAAGAAAGAGGAGCCAAAGAAAGAGGAACCCAAGAAGGAAGAAGAGCAGAAGAAAGAAGAGCCTAAGAAGGAAGAACCAAAAAAGGAAGAACCCAAGAAAGAGGAAGAGAAGAAGAAGGAAGAGGAGAAAAAGCCACTGCCGTTGCCACCCCCAGACCCTGTTTTGGAGCTTGTCAAGGCCTACAAGGCCTACAATCCTCATATGACCACTTACTACTACGTTCAAAGCATGGAAGAGAATCCCAATGCTTGTGTTATTTGTTAACCAAGGCTTTCGGGGAAAATGGCGAGGGAAAGATAACTTTCTCTAATTGGTGATGGATTTGAATGTCATCAATGAGACTAGGAGGTAAACCAAAGAAGACAACTCCTTTGTACATTAATCCTTCTTTTTTCATGTATAAGTAATGTGTTGTGTTTTCCTTGAAAAAAAAGTAACGTGTTGTGTAGAGACTAGAGTGAATAAATGAAATTTTGGAATTTGTTTTGAACCCATCAATCATATATTGTCCATTAATGCATACAATTTGGAGAATTCCTCAGAGCCACCGCCCAAGAAAAAAGATAACGCAAAATCAAAATTATACCTTTCAATGGCAGCTGAAAAGCAAAAAGAAGTTGGGCCACTTGTTTGAGACATCCATGTCCATGGTGGGTCACAACCAAATTCTCATTTGGAGAATTCTTGACGGTCTTACCTGAAAACTGAAGGGCCCCAATTGCATTGGTCGGTTCATTCAAAATCAAGTCATCATTATTCTTTAGCGGGTCTCTAATTCACTCTACAAGCTTGGGAATCTCTTTATACTTCCATGCCTGTATTTGTCATCTACTAACCACCTTTAATTCGATTCAAATTAAATTAATAACCCTTTTGAATAATTAGTAAACTTAGCAGAAACCAGAATCAAACAAACAGATTGCTGTTCTTCTGCAATATTCCACATGAAGACTGCCGTACAATTTATGTTATAAAAATGAAACTGCATGTGACCCAAGATATGTCCATCTCTTTTTTTTTTTTCCCATAATTTCATTCTTTCTTTCTGATAAAATATTAGGTTGCTCCTCGTAGGCATGTGCATTTGTTCTGCTGTTTGTTTCTGGTAACGAACTGTTGTTTGATATGAAATTCCTAACATCCAATAGTAAAGTAACTCAAATATTCAAGCAGTGGAGGGTCTGATGGCTTGTAACCAAAGCAAAATTACAGTGAATCCAATTAAGATAATGACTTCGTTTCTAAGTTTCTTCACCGTTACAAAAAATGGTTTAGCCGAAACTTACCAATGTCTCTCTCTTCAGACAAATCTAGCTATCTTTGTCTATTTGCCAACAACAGAAATTGTGTCTTAAGTTAAACCTCTCGATAACTTTACCCCATTTTACCCAATAATATTCAATGAACTCGCTATATAATTGAAAGTCCGATCTTTTTTGTCTCAATAGCAAATCCATATAAATAGCTTTTGATTGGAGATAGCATTTGATTCCCACAAGGATATCTATTTATGAAAGGGCTATCTGTCTCACTGTAAGTAAGGGGAAAAAATGGCTAAAAGTTATTCCATTTAAATATATGTTAATCATACAAAGTAAGCATTTTGAGCTACCCTGAGAAAGTTGAAAAGGGCAGACATTGTTGACAAAGCCACCGTGCAAAGTTGAAGTACCATTCTTACAAGAGGTGAGGTTAGAAATACTATGTAGGGTTAATGAAAGTTTCTATTTTTGGTATTTAATCAACGTTAATGATGGTCCAGAAAAAGATTAAGATGACGAAAGCATTGTAGAGGGAAAATCTTGGACGGCAAACAGAACAGAAGCTTACGCAAGTGTTTGTTGGATTGATTGAGGGAAGAAAGACAGAGCTTTATGGTGTCTTGTAGATATATAGTCTATAAGAAAGTTGGAAGATGCAACCAAGTAGTGCAGATTAGGGTAATTGCGGGCGCAGCTGGACGTCTCCTCAGCTGGCTGGACAAATGAGACTTCAGTTATACGTTTTTAAGTGGTGGATCAAATTAATTTATTCACAATTTAACTCCAAACAAAATATTTTATTTATATAATCAAAAATTTTTAAAAAATATTAATTTTATTAAATAATAAATAATAAATATGTTAAAATTTAACCTTGTGTGATTTTTAATAGTTAAGAACTAACTTATCTATTTAATTAATAAAAAATTAATTTAATAAAATTAATTGATGTTTACCTAAGTTGGTGCTCCCAAGCAAAGTACCAAACTTATAAATTACTTTTACACGTAATACAGTAACGGGACTTTCATTTTTCATGTTCCAAGCTCCAATTAAATGTCCCTATTCTTCTTTACAATTAAAATTTAATTTTTTGTCTAACTAAATTCGAGGTTTATATTGAAAATCGATTTTTTTGATAGTGTGCAAGCAGAGCTACGAAGCGTTTATGAGAGTTTGCGGGTAGCAAAATCAGTAGACATCCAAAGGTTTTATAGTCGAGATTGATGCGAAGTTAGTGGTCCAATTTTTAACCAGGACACTTGATGACTATCATCCATTTGACACCTTCATTGATGACTGTTTGACCTTCATAAATGAAGGTTAGGTAGTAAAATTTCACCATATTCTTTGTGGGGGCAATAGGTATGCTAATCATTTGACAAATTTGGCACAAAGGTCGGATATGGATTCGATTTGGCTTGTTATTTATCTGAAAACTCTTTTACCCATTCTGCAAGTTGATGCTGGTGAGAAAGAAATAGTTAGAGTTTAATATTTTATTCCATCTTTTTGTAAAAGGTTAAATATATATTTGTATTTATAAAATTTTTTAATAAATTTAATTACTGAAAACGAACTAGAAGCCTAACACTTCCTTAAAAATATTTTAAATAATTAAATTTACTATAAGTGTCATTATATTATTTACTTATAGTTTTTATTTTTCACGATTTTAAGAGAAAAAGATTATATGAAGCTGTAATTCCACTTCATCCATATTTTTTTTCTAAGAGAATGATAAATTAGAGTTTCTGCCCCTGAAAAAATTCAAATCCAATTAAAAAAGAAAAACTATTTTGTCATTCTCTTATTAGAAAGGAATAAGGATGACTTGAAATCACAATTTTATACAATCCCTTTAAATATTTAATAATTTTACCGTTAATTAACATCCCTTGTTGTCTCTAGTTTTCATCACTTGCACCGAATATAACCAAAAAAAAAAAATTAGTAAGAGCCACATTAATATTAAATTAACAACAATTCCATAATATAGTCGATAAAAAATGTCATATTATGTGAAAAGATAATCACAAACATGTATATGCATGCACCACGGATGCACCACTTCCCTTCTTTGCTACTCTCTTATATACCTAATTTGTCTGCATCACCAAACCTAAAGTAAGATGTTAAAGCTTCCATTGTCCAATTAATATTTTACTTCACTTAGGAATGTAGACGTATGTTAACAATATACCTCTTTCGGTATGCCGTGGAATATTTTGGCTTCTGGATTACTTGAAAGCTTTTCACTCTCATCATGACAAATCGGGCATATAATATTTCCAACGAATATCAATTCTCGCATTTTTTTATTCATAATGCACATGTCAAGATCAGATCATGTCCCATGCCATGGTTGATGGGTTTTTGTCTCAACAGCTTTTTCCTCCCCGCCCCCACGAAAGCAAACTAATTGAAGGGCATGACAAGTGTTTATGCCCAATCAAATGATGTCATATTTGATTATTTAGCACTAGTTTGTCCAAGTCCGGAATCCGCCTATTCCAATCAAAACCTTTAATTAAGATAAGAATGAAAGATATAAAATTAATAATCCTACACTGATCTCCTCCGCACACTAAAAGCTTTACATCCAGCACCACAAACCTTAATTAAAATATAATTTAAATCACTATACTTTACTTACATTTAGTTACTTATATTTATTTCAAAGATTTTAATTCTTTTATTTTTTAAATTTAAAAATATAAATTTAGTTATTAATATCATTAAAATCCTTTTAATAAATTCAGCTTTGTTATAAGGTCATTTTCTCATTACATGATTATTAATTTTAAAATGTATATTAATTAATTTAACAGAAGAATTTTAACGATAACAATTCGACTTAAATTTTGATATTTGAGATAAAAAATTTAAATTTTTAAAAATAAAAGTAAAAGAACTAAATTCTAAATGTTCAAAAAGTATTAAAACTTAAAAACATATTTTAACTAAGCATGTCTTAATAAAAATACGCTTCTATATTATTGTTTTCCAATGTTTTCAATAAAAATTATAAGCAGATATTTGTAAAGGGAAATAATTATTATCTAAATTTATTAAAAGATATTGTTTGGAAGTGGTATAAAATAAAGTAATATTTAGAAAATATGTCAAGTTAAAAATTATCGTGGGTCAAAACTAGAGTTATTATAAGTAAAAATGATGACATCACGTGTCGTAATTATTTTTATTAAATTAAATTAAATTAAATTAAATTAATTGAGAGATAAATAATAAAAAATTATTATCATTAATTAAAAATAAAATAAATAAATGATAATATTAAATAATTATTTTTCTTTAATTAATTAAATTAATAAGAGATAAATAATAAATAAAAGAGTTTAGTTTTTGTGGAACACTCATATGAACCAGCTAAATTCCACTAGAATTCTCTTTTATTCGAGTAATTGACACTATAAAAGGGGTAATCCTAAGCCATTCTACACACACAAGTTTTAGAAGCGCAAAAGATTTTTGTAGAAATTTCTAAAGAAGTCGCAAAACTTGAAAAAATTCTAGTGAACACCTTACACATTTTGGAGAAAAGCAGCCTTTCAATCTAGTTCAATCGCGGAGAAGAAGCTAAAAGTTATTTCTAAAGAAAGCCACCTTTCAATTCAAATCAATTGAAGAAAGGAGGTCAAAATCGTTTCAGGAGCAAATCACCACGACACTTGAAGTAGATTCAACTATCTAAAACCAAGTCTCAAAGACCCTTGAATCTAATAAAATCAAATTATCAAGCATCTCACCAAACTCGACTTCAAGATCAAGCCTTGGTGACCCTTGAAACAACTGCATCCTTTCAAGATCAAGTCAAATGAACCTCGGATCAAAGCTTAAACTAAAGAGAAGAATCAAAAGAGTTTGCTTTGTAAAGAAATCTAAAGATTGTAATCTCTTTTCAAAATTATTAATAAATTTGACTTTAAATTTTCAAATCAATTTTCGACTTAAAATTATTATCTACATTACTATGTTAAAATTTTTTAAAATAAATAATAAAATATGTATTAGTGTGTATATAAAATGAATCAAAAAGTAAATATAAAATTTAAAACCTTCAATTATTTTTAATAAAACTTGAATAAATTACAACTAATTTCAAATTTAGGACTCTTCTATCTCCTTTTAACATCTTCAATGGCTGAACTGGAAAATAAAATTAAAATATTATTACTTTTATGTAAGATTTTTGAAATTTGGGATGTTATTGCATGTAGTAACTCACATATTCGGTTGTAAGGATGTCTTTTATGTGTATTGAAATCTGCATCGAATGAATCCTTAGTTACACTGATGGTTCTAGTGTCATAATATTAGAATTTTCAGTTCAAAACTTGTGCAGCCTTAGGTAATTTTTTAAATTTAAATTTGTGTAAGTCAATCTAACACTCGTAAAAGTGAGAATTCTTAATAGAAATTTTCTAAAGCACCGAAAATAAAACGGAAGAATAGAACAGGCACAAAAGCAAAAGCACGCCAAGTGTAACAACTCGCTTTTCAGTGGTGTCGAAAACGGTAGTTTTGGAACCCCATTTCCAATGATTGAATCTATAAATATTATTATTTAATATTTATAGGGTTAGTATGAAGTTTAATTAAAAAATGGTTCTTTAATTTTGTTAATTGAATAGTTAATTAATGTACAAGTGTAATGACCTTAAAGTTAATGGTGTCGGAAAATACGGTAACTGGACCTTGTTTTTGTAAATCAAGCTCGTAAATATTTTTATTAAATATTTACAAAGCTATTATATAGGTGAATTGAATTTTGGATAAGTAATTTTACCGAATTAGTGACCAATTAAGGTATAAGGACTAAATTGTAAAAATGGTAAAAGTTAATCGCTATAGATTTTTAGTTATTAAGGGTTTTATATAATAAATTAATCAAAATTTAAATGGAAATAAGCCATTTTGAAAGTTATTGGATGATTAATCGCTAATGCTTAGTATTTTTCATCTTTCTACTCTTGCATGGTAAGGATTTTAAGGTCCATTTTTCGTAAATTTTATATTTTTTAATATAGTGGTAGTTGAATTAGCTAACCCGTGTTTTATTTTTTAAAAATTTTAAAGTTTCTAAAAGTTTTCATTGATGATTTCTTGAAGTTTTTTTTGTTATTTGGTTGGATTTAAAGCTTGGATATGAAAAATGGACTAGTTTGTAAAGTTAAAATTGTTAATTTTGAGCATAGGGACTAAATTGTAAATATTTTGAAAATGATGTTTAAATTCTGTAATTATTGATAATAGAGGATTGTAGAAGGATGGAATTGAGATTGGTTTTGAAATAAAGGCTCAAATGTTAAAGATATTGCAATTTCGATTTTAGGGACTAAATTGAATAAAATGAAAAACTTGAGAGAATATTCAATAAATGAAATTGAACTAATACATGACTATATTAGGTTGTTAAATAATGTTGGGTATTGATAATTGAATGAAATTATGATATAGATCAAGATTTAAACCACTCGGAGGATAATCGTGAAAAAGGGAAAATTGAGGATTAGTCTCTGACACCTTATCAGTTGTTGTTTTTGCCAAGTAAGTTCATATGATAATTATGTTTAAATCATTATAAGTGTTATATTTTGAATCTATGTATGCTTTGTTAAACATTAAATTAATTGTGATTTAACATTAAATGGTGAGATTTGGACTAAATTGAAAAAGAGTTAAATATAAACTTACATCATGGAATTACCCCCGATGAAACTTTGTAAATGTATCGTACACATGGTTACAGATTGATTTTTTATGATTCAAAGATCCAGCATTTGTTGCGAATTCGAAGATATATGTGACATAGGTTTAGAATGGACGAGTAACCTGATGTCATTTTATAGGTTTAGCCCTAGCGGGTAACCTTACATGTATATATAGCTTTGGTTAACTATTGATGTGTTGATAAATTTTTAGCTTAAACGGGTATTTTGACACTAATATATGTTCAGCACGGACGAGCAACCTAGGGTCGTTTAAAGGTTTAGCCTGGATAGGTAACTTAACCTGTACATTATAGCTTTGGCTAAGCTATTTGATGCGTCGATAAAGGTTTATCTCGGAGGAGTAACCTAACATGATTATATGCTCATCTCAGATGAGCAATTGATATATCAAAGTGTAACAGCCTGCCCAAAATAAATCATACCGGTTGTTATTAGCGTCTAATTGAGTAAGTCAGGGTAGAAAAAGGGTGGATTATCCGTTAAGTGTTTGGATGGCATATTGTGTGAATTTGAAAGAACGTCGTCGAAACCATTTTTTTGGAAAAGGGTCGATATTTATTTTGAAAATAAAAAAAGGGAGTCGCCACCAATCCTTTTTTATGAGGTGTAATCGGGTCACCCCGTGAAATAGTTGTTTTTAATAAACGGTTTGATTCATTAAAACAATGATTTTGGTCTACGAAATTTAGAAAGATCGGTTCGGGGAGTCCGTTACGCACGAGGAAGGATTAGCACCCTCGTAACGCCCAAAATTGGTACCTAGTTGATTAATTAATGTCTTAGTGTCGAAAATTGAGAACTTTGAAGGGATTTAAAAATACGATCCTTTGTTAGAATATTGCTAAATTGAAAAATTTTTATAGAAAAAGGGCATATTTCACGCTAGTCGAGAAAAAGAATTGCATCCTGTAAGTTACGACACAATGTCTTAAATCCTCGAAATGAGAATAAATGTCGAAAAATTTATTTATTTTAAAAGATGTTTGATTATCTCGGTTTTAGAAAGAAATCATATTCTGTAAGTTAGAACACAATCTTTTCATAATTCTCGAGATTATTGAAAAGGCTTTAAAAGCGTTCGTTGTTTGGATTTATCAAGGAAAATTGAAACCCCGTAAGTTAAGGTACAACTTTCCGAATCTCAAAATATGAAAAAAAAGCTTATTTTAGAGAATATTATTTTGTACATCAAGTAAAGATTAATGCAATACGATTTATAGTAAAAATGCGAAAGCAAATCATGGTGTTAATATACGTAACAACATAATAATAGATGCGATAATATGAGCGACAATAATAAAAGCGAAAATAAATGACAATAAGATAAATAAATAAATGAAAAACAAGCTAATTGTAAAGTAAAAAGCAATAAGTAAATAAACAAGTACAACTAAAAGTCTAAATAGAATATTTTAAAAAGAAGCAAATAAATAAAAGAATAAAAAATAAAAATGATAATAATATTAATAATAATATTGATAATAATATTAATAACAATAACATTATAAAAAAATAAAATAATAAATAAGTAAATAGAACACATGTACATAATATTAAATTTAAGGATTATAAAAGTAAAAGAACAAATAAAAAAATTGGACAAATTAATGAGTAAATAACATGAATTAATCAAAGGACTTTATTGAAGTCAGAATAAAATTAGGGGGCTAAAATCGTAATAAATTAAAATAAAAAACGAATAAGGACTAAAATGACAAGCACGAAAGCACGCGAGGACTGAATAAGAAAATATCCCAATATTTGGGACACATGTCTTTCTAGCAAGCTGAGGAATAAACTGAAAATGGTGCAAAATTAAGGGAGAAATTTATAAAATAAAAGAAATACGAAATTAGGACTAAATTTGTAATAGCCCGTTTTAGACCTTAATCGGAATGGTGGTTTTGGGACCACAAACCCGAGTCATAAAAATATTTTAAAATTATTTTCTGTGTTTATTTTGTGCGAATTTATATCTGTGAAATTTTCGTGATTTAATTTTATCGTTTGGATGTCCAATTAAATAAAATGACTTAATCGCGTAAAGTGAAAATTTAGTGGTTATTTCCAAAAGAGGCCGAATTGCTATTGGCTTTATAAGTGAAAGCCCTTAAGTTGTAAATAGCCCATTTATTTATTAGTGGGACAGTGGCAAGCATCAATTATATAGTTTTTATATTATTTTATTAAAGTTATATATATGTGACTTAAACTTTATCTTATAATAAGATAAAGTATATATATATTATAATGCATGAGAAATGAAAGCCTTTTTTTTATGTTCATTGGTTATTGAAAGGACGGTATTAGGCTTATAATATAAAGATTTTATATTAATTCATTAAGGGCAATTTAGAAAACTAATAATTTAACTTATTATAATACAAAAGCATATCATAAAAGTTTAGTTTATAATTTGTTTCTTCATTGCGGAAATAAAACAAAGAAGAAGAAAAAACGAAGCTAGGTTCAACCATCCTTTCAAGCTCTATTCAAGATTAAGACCAAAAAAATTGGATTTGGATCGGGAAAAAATAAAAGTTGTCAACTGGCCGTCCCGTTCCGTTTTATATCATCCGAGGTAAGTTATAAGCATATATGTGTAACATTTATATTTAAACATAAAATTTATATGCTGATTGTAAAATATAAAACTTATGTGCATAATTGATTGTATGAAACATGGCACTAAGTGTGCGAGATGTTAATGTAATGGCACTAACTGTGCAATACGTTACAAGACTTTAGCACTAAGTGTGCGAGATGTTAATGTAATGACACTAAGTGTACAATACGTTACAAGAATGTAACACTGAGTGTGCGAATTTGCTGACACTTTAAAGGAACTGAATTGTAATTGTGAAATAAAATTAAAAGGCCAGGTATGTACTAACTTGATATTTAATTAAGACAAGGTAACTGAATAACTTATTATTTGTATTAAGCTATGTGTAATATTAGTGAAAATTATTTGTCTATATGATTATGAGTATTCGGCTACATGATAAGTATAAGTGTGAGATATTAAAGTTTGATTCAAGAATATATGTACATGGGTATATAAATATATATTCAATGATATAATGGTACTATGGTATGAAATTAAATGTTACCTTGATAATAGATACGGTATATTCTTTCAAAGGTTATGCATAGTGGTATCATATTATGGCCTATGTGCAAACTTATATAAATAATTACGTTCGGCTTTCATGACCTATAGTAAGAATAATTATGAAAAGTTCCATGAATTAATGTATATGAGCTTATGTATATATGGTTAATTATTGATATTGTGGCTTTGAAATTCGAATGATATAGTAATAATTGTTGTAAGGATATTTGGCAAAAATGAAATTATATGTATTACATGAATTTATAAGTTTGAAGATAAATGTGATTATGATTGTATAAATTGGTTGGTAATCAAATTGATACTATCATCAAGTTATTTATTTGCTTATAGCTTACTAAGTTTTTAAAGCTTATTATCTTAAAGCTTATTCTATGTATTTTTCTTATGCTTATAGATTTTCGGTGATCTGCTCGAGTTGGAGGTCGATGGAGATGACATCACACTATCCGGTTACTGTTTCGGTAAATAATATTTGAGACTTGGTTATGTGGCATGTATAGGTTGGTCTTAAAATGAGTATGTATTTAAAGCTATGTGAAAATGGCTTGCTAATTATGCTAGTTTCGATCTTTTGTGTGTGCTAGCTATATTGTTTAATGAGCTTGATTTTAATAATTCGATGATAAAAATTTTGGATGTGTGTGTGGTTTTTAGTAATATGTTACGACTATGAAATTAGCTCATCTTGGATGTGAGTTATGTGGTATAATTTGGGTAGTGAAGAGATATGTGTTATGGCTTGAGTAAGGATGTAGTTGGTGGATGTGGTTTTTCATTTGTAGTATATGTTTCCATAAGCTTTGTGGTGACCCTACTACATCTTGTGAATTTGGTATTTGGTTTGGCTCATTATAGACTTATAATTTGATGTATAATTATTTATAAATTTGCTTAGATTTAGTAAATGACACACATTTATGCTCGGCAAATGATAAATAAATTGAATATATGTATATATGCATAAGACATATTTGTTTATGGTTGGGTAAATAAAGGTCAATTTGGTTAATTTAAAGTTTAATTTTTATTTTGTGCATAAAACATTAAAGGTGAATTAAAGTAATAATATAGCCACATTGATTCGGTACTTATTAGTAAATAATGACTATGTTTAGGTACTTATATATCGATAGTTATAAGGATTTATAATGTTTATGCTTGGCTTTGGTTATTGGAATTCGGCCATGTTTTTGCTTATTTGTGAGTAATTAAAATGGCTGTTATGTTTTATGCATATTGAATATAGTAGTCAAATAAAGTTTATTGATATGAGTTGAACTGGATGATGTTTGTTTGATTAATTATTATATTGGTGTGGGGTTTTATGGACGACCATGTTTTATAAAGAAACATGGAAAATATATATTAGGTTTTGGTAACCTTGTAATTTTGTGACTATGCATATGTGATTAATTAATGCTTGAAATTGAGTTAATATATATGATATGAAATTGACCAAATAAATAGTAAGGTATATTATATAAGCCATGAGTTGTTGCTTGTAAAGGTGGTATAGGCGCAAAGTGCATTATGCCATTATTGATTTGATCAAGCTCATATGTACACATTTTGCTATCAAGTGCATATGTCTATAATAAGTTTATTTATATTTAGTTAGGAAATTGAGAAAAGACCAGAGGAATTAGAGGAATTGTGATAATGGTATGTTTGGTCATGTATTAATTATGACCATGTCTTATATATATTGTTTGTCTATTAGTCATATTATATGGAATGTTTAATCAATTTGCATTTGTAAGGAAGTATAAATTATATATATATATATATATATATATATATTTGAGGTATAAAATGATGGGATATATGCTTGAATGACACAGTGTGTGCGTATGAAATTTATAATGTTTTCGGCTAAGCTTAAAATAAATGCCCATGTGATTAGTAAATTCATTTTCGTTAAGTGGACAATTGAATATTACTTGTAATAACTCTGAAGTGTGTATATGTTTTGTATACAAATGATATGGTTGACATTATTTGTTCATGATTATATATATATATATATATATATATACTGAGCATATGTTGATTAATATGTTATAAATGATTTGTAAAGAAATTAAATTGATTATTATACTATAATTTCTTAGTATTAAAGTTGTAAGCATGACTATGACTGTGATTGCTTGGAAGTTGTGTCTCGTCTGGTAACACTTCGTAACCCATTCTGGCGACGGATTTGGGTTAGGGGTGTTACAAAATTGAAAAAAGTGAAAAATCGAAAGAGCCAAAAGCGCAAATAACCCTTCTACTTAAAAACACGCGGATTCTGAGGCGGGTCGGATCAGATCGGGTCGGTTAAGGGCAAAACGACATCGTTTTGGTGCTTCAGAGACCTGCCCAAAACAACGTCGTTTTGGAGGCCTATTTAGGGCAAAAAAATTTCAAAAACCTTTATTTTTCACCTGCTTTTAAAAAAAAAACCTCCCCTCTCCTTTTTTCTCTGCAGGGTTTGAGAATCCGGTGAGAGCTCTAGTCGGTCGCCGCCGCACTAGCCGCCGGTCGCCGGCGACGGCCCTGCCGTCTACGGTGGTCGAAAAGTCAAAAAGTCACCTTTTTCCAACAAAATAAAAAAAAAGATGTCTTTTCCCTTTTTATACTCTTTTTTGACATTTATACATATATATGTAAATAGTTTTAAAAAGAAAAATATAGAAATATGTATATATATAAATAGTTCAAAAAAGGGAAAATAAAGAACATAAAAATAAATAAAAAAACTTAGCACGTTTAAACCTTGTTTCTTTCCTTCAATCACTTGCTGTTTTTTGATTATTTTGGGTGTACTCGAATCTGTTTTGGATTCAACCTCTGTGTTTGTATTCAAAAACCATAAAAAAAAATTACATTCTTATTTATGGCTTTATACATCCGTATTTACAACTATTTTTGCTGATTATTCCGCCTTTTTTGCAGGTATATGGGTAGACGTGCTACGTGGGCGACATGGTGGAGTGGCGCGTGCGGTGGCCTACTGACGTGCAGCGTGTGGAGGGTAGGGGCTAGGGTTTCTTCTTTTCTCTTTTTTTGCTGAAACTTGTTTAGTTTTTGGGCCATTTGGGCCATTAGGGTTTTTTTTTAATTTTTGGGGTTTTGTAATTGTAAAATTGGGCCAACACATTTTGTAATTAGACTTTATTTTTTTGGGTTTTATTTTTATTTGGTTTTTGTTTTAGGCCGGCAAATTTGGGCCTCTAAAAATGCCCTTTTGGGGGACTTCCTACTAGAATGTTCCATTTGGCAAACTTTAAGGTTTAGTGAACTCTAGGGTTTAACGGACTCTTTTATGAGACGATTTGCCCACCCTAGATATTCTGGGCAAACTAGCTAGTTCGTGGATCAATAAAATTGTTTTACGTGGAAACGATAGTCGGTGAGAATCATTAGAGTTTAGTTGAGTCCTAGTTGGGATTTAACTAAATATTGTAGATGATAGTTTGATATGTTTAGGTGGTCTAATGACTTGTTTAGTTGGTTGCTGAAGTGTACAAGCAATGTTTTACTACTCTGATTAATGGTAGTAGTTGTGTTTGGTAAAGATTAGACTTCACATTTTGTTAGGCAAGTTTAGTCTCAGATTTCAAGGGTGATAGTGGGATTTTTAACATTCTCACTAAGCTTATTTTTCGCTATCTATACTATAAAGGAATGTCTATAGCCGATGTATTTCACCTTTGTTTTTTTCTCTATGTTCTTCCCTACGTCTCTAAGAATTTTTAAGTCGTCTCTAAGAATTTTTAAGTTATCTTTACTAGAGGATATGGGGAAGGTTTCTAGAAGCTTGTCAAAATTCCATTGATAAGTACAAGCTGACTGGTAATTTCTAGGAAACCTTTAGGTTGATGACGAGGGGATTTATGTCTTTGTATTAGTGCATGCATGATCTAATTTAGTAAATAAATGGTCTAATAATTATGATTGTTTCTTATTTAGCTTAAGAAGTTAGTGAAGATTTGAGCAACTAAGGCAAAAAACTAGTAGAGTAGATTTTGTCCTAAAGATTGTGGTGAGTTCCATCTTGCTTCTTTTGAGTTATGAAACTCTATGATACATGGTGTGTAAGGTAAGTGGTCTTTGCTAGAGATGAGTCGATGTGGTGTGTATTGACGTATGTGTAATAAGTCAGTGTTATGCGTGTGAATAGGGCCATGGTCAAGGTAAAAATATACCCACCTTCTGGGCGATCCCAGTACCAGACTATTTGTAACATGTGAAAATGTAGAAAGAAGCTTTATTTATGATGCCTCGGGTAGGGCAGCTTTATTGTAAATTGGACTGATAGATCACGGCTCGACCTTGCGAGAGAACATGTGTTCAATTTAACAAGGAATATGAATATAAATATGATTATGGTTGATATGCGATTTTGATTTTTGAAATATGGGTTCGAGGCTGGCACAAGGTTGAGTCATAGGTACACATACATGATTGAGAGAAGTATGTACAAGTTGGCAATATGTATCCGCCAAGGGTACTGTGTTTGTTATATTGGTGAAGTGTTATTGCCAATGTAACACCCCTATCCCGTAACCGTCACCAGAATAGGTAAGGGGTATTACCGGACTTGTAACTCAAATCAGGTCAGTAAAATTTTGAACTTTACAAACACAACATAGATCTATAATCATTTACCCAATCATGCTTTAAAGCTCATATAATCATACACACATTCACTTAGGATCAATTTGAAATCATGTGAAAGATAGGGAGAACATTGAGAAAACTTTCAAGTTAGGGACACACGGCCGTGTCCCTAGCCCGTGCACACTCACACGGCCGTGTCCTACTAGACACGCCCTAATCACTCAGCCCGTGGTTGAAACTGTCTAACCCCACATGGTCACTAAACACGCCCGTGTGTCCAGTCCGTGGCCAACACTGTCAATTACCACACGGCTACCAGACACGCCCGTGTCTAGGCCGTGTGTAAAATTTGCTCAAAACATTCAAGATGCAGGGTTCACACGGTCGAGTCACACGCCCGTGTGCTCCAACCGTGTGGCACAAGGTAGGCTTGGTTTAAGCCATTCTTGCCACCCAAAATGGGTCAATCCCTACAAACAAAACATAGCCATTTAACCACAATATTTCATGCATAATTTGTAACCATTCAACACCATATATGCACATACCAAATACATAACATTCCATACCAAAACATTTTCACAACTTATTAGCTATCAGTACTAATTAAACCACATCATTGCACTTACCATTTAAACATATTATCTAAGGCAACTAGAATAACTTAAAAATTTACAAAGCAAGCCATATCTCATAGCTTAAATTAGTACCAAAACATATCAATTTCATTAACAAGCTAACTACAAACATTCACTTAGCAACTAGCCTATACATGCCATGACCATTTCAAAATAAAGTTCCAAAAGTACCAAAAAGCTAGATGGATAGTGTGATGGCGATTTCTGACACGTCCGAATATCGAGCTAGCTTTCGAATCTATAAAACAAGGAATAAATAAACAGAGTAAGCTTCAAAAGCTTAGTAAGCCCGTATAATATAGAATTTAAACTTACCAAATCAATAAGTTAACACATAACTAATGCCAAGTTAATTCATATGTTCAAGTTGCCTATCTTACAAGCATACACTTGTTAGTACATGTAATTTCATAAACCATTCATGTACAAGATACAACATTCATGTATCATAAGCATAACGTCAAAACTTATAACATGTAATTCATGTAAATCAATTCATATAGTCCATGTAAATCTCGTATAACATGTAATTCATATATCTCTAGAACTTCATGTAACTTGTATTAGTAACTGCCCGTTGAACCTTTAAGAACATCGAGGGATACTCAGGTGATACACACACAGTGTATATACGTATAACCTGTAATCTGTCAATGCATCATATATGCTCTTTCGAGCCTGAAATGGTAAGCCCGAAGGCTGAACATGTAATCCCGAAGGATGTTCGGTAAGCCAAGCCCGTAGGCTGAACGGTAAGTCCGAAGACTGAACATGTAATCCCGAATGATGAACGTGTAGCTCATGAGCATGTGGTGAGTCCGCAACGAATGCAGGAGCTCGAACCACCCTATAGCCCTAGTGATATGTCACTCGTATCCTACGACTTTCTACGGTTTGAACGGGACTCGGTACTCTAATCGTACTTGAAATCTTTAACACCTCCATGTTGATTTATACACATATAACCAACAGGCAAATTTAATTTCTATAAAGTATCATACATTTACATGGCAATTTAAATCACAATTATAAACATTTACAATTCAATTCGAATTATATGAACTTACCTCAGTTTAAGTCGAACCTCGAGCCTATTCGTCTACCTTTCTTTTTCCCCGATCAAGTTCCGGGATTCGATTATCTTGATCTATATTAATGCAAATTCATCTATTTTAATCACCAATATATTCAATTAAATCCAAGAACATGTATTTTGGCATATTTGCAAATTAGCCCTATATTTTCAACTGCTTTACAAATTAGTCCTTTAAACATAAAATGACGAATTACACAATCAATCCCTCAATTCAACCTAGCCGAATGTTCATATAACTCATATAAACACATATGTTTCATTCTATCACATTTTTAACCACAAACTTTCTATTTCTTCTTAATTTAATCCTTAAAACTTATTTTCATCAAAAATTACTTTATAAAACTTGTATATTTCAAGACACCTATCAATAATTCATCAAAATCTATCAAAATAACCATGTATTCATTAATGGCATTTTCCAAAAATACAACCAATTTCAGAAATTGAGGTACGGGTCGGCTAGAACACAAAGCAACGATCTCAAAAATGTAAAAATCACTAAAAACCGAAGCCAAAACATACCTCAATTGAGCTTGGATATAGCCGAACATAAGAAAGCTTTGAAACCTTTGCTTTTGTTTGTATAATCGGTGAAGATGATGAAAATTAAAGCCTTTTTCATGTTTTAATTAAACATATAACATATAATAACCAAATGACAACTTTAACCTTTATAAAACCATTATAAAACCATATAAAATATGGACATGAATGTCCACCAACAATTAAAATGGTAAAATAACCATTTAAGGCCTTTCATTTAGAAAACCAAAGCCATTTAATCCCTTTACGCAATAGAACTCCTATTTATCGCTTTATGCAATTTAGTCCTTTTTACATATAACTATTTAAACGATAAAATTTCTGAACGAAACTTCCACACCATATATCTATCATGCTATAAAACTTATTAAAGCAATGAAAATAATATTTCGACTCGGTTAAGTGGTCCCGAAACCACTCGTTTCGATTAGGGTCAAAAGTGGGTTGTTACAACCAAAGAACTGTACTAACAACTTGGTGTAATGTGTCTATAAGACTGAGTCTCAAAATTGTTTTAATCTTTGAGTTTATTTTCGATAACCTGATAATTATTATACATCCATTTGAAACACACGAAGTTCATATGAACTTACTCAATTACTTTTCTTTCTCAGGCATTTAAATAATAGAAGAAGATCAGTAGAAGGGGACTACAGTAGAGCTACGTTTGCAAGTGAGCCACTTGTTAATTTTTATATCATGCATGGCTACGTTGGCGGGTGACACATAAATCCATTTTGTAATCAACTTTTGTAATTCATTTTGTTGTCTGTATTGTTCCGTTTAAAAAAAAAAGAATTTACCCTTATTATAGAAGTGTAAGCAAAGTCTTTTTGACTTGCAACTTATGACCTCTTTTATATGTAATTACCATTGGTGGCAGTGAATAATTAATAGGCTAACTTTTATAACTCCTAATATTTTCCTACTTTAAAGATGCGTTGTCGATTTAAAGAAAAGAATAATGGTTTGTAACTGAAAGGGGAGCCTTCATAATTGTTTACTCAAAGATTTAAGTATAACCAAAGAATTTTTGAATTCGTCAATAACACCCTAGTCCTTTGGGTGGTATGTTTGGTTGAATGATGTACGCCAAGTCTTCCTAATGGGTTAAGGGAAGTTACACAAAGATACTTGGAACACATATTTAACTTAAATAAGTAATCTAATGTCATTAAAAGGTTTAGCCCGGATAGGTAACCTGACGTATGTTTGTATATTCATTCAACTCAAATAATTGAAGTAACAAGATAATTTTACATTATATGAATTTGATATTTTAAAGCAGTTAAATGTTAAATTATTATACATATAGTATCAAAAATTTGATATTGGATTGAATTGAATTGAACTGTTTAAAATACATTGTTTGGAAGATGTTTGAACATGTTATTATGTAGGTTTAGAAGTGTACAAATGCACTAAAGGTTCAAATGGTTGGAAAGAGTGATTATGAACTTAGCTAATATGTTTGTAAAATGTATATGAGGGAAATTGAGTAATGTATTATGTACTAAATGATAAAAAATAACAAAGGGAAGGACTTGATAGCAAGTTAAGTATACTCATATAATCGAATATGAATCAATCTAATCTTGTTGTGATTGTGTTTTGGTATATTAGGTAAAATATTGGTTATACTCATTAGTTTAACCTATGTACTTGTTATATAAGGTAAGTTCATCGTTTATATTCATATGAGCTTATTAAGCATTTTGTAATGCTTACCCTGTCGCTTTTCCTTTTCTTGTAGATTTTGGCTTGTAGAACGTGTTGATCAGATCCTCAAAGAGCTCACATTATCCATCTTCTAATTGGGTAGACTTTTGATTGTTTGAAGCTATTTATATATGGCAAGTGTCTAGGAGTGTCTTGTTATTTGTAATGTTACATATGTTTTTAGACTATTTTTATTAACACTTATGCTAAATTGCGTATGTTTGCAAATTAAATGCTTTTTTATTCACATTTATGGTTTCAAAATCAATCTGTTTTTGTCTATAGTTTACTATAGCATCATGCAACGATAGCCAATCCATACCCAGAATAACATCAAATTCCTAAAAAGGTAATAACATCAAATCAGTAGGGAGTTCACAACCTCTAACTTTCAGTGGATATTTACGACAAACTAAGTTAACTATCACACTCTGATCTAGTGGATTAGTAACTTGAATATCATATTTAGTAGATTCAAAAGGTAATTTCTTTTCCGTTACTAATGCTGTGCAAATATAAGAATGAGTTGACTCAAGGTCAATCAATGCATATACAGTAACATCAAAGAGATAGAATATACCAGCAATCACATCAGGAGCAGAAGCTTCCTCTCTGGCTTAAATAACATATGTGCGAGCAGGTGCTCTAGCCTTAGATCGAACAATAGAGTCTTTTGCCCCTGTACGAGTAGTCTCAGTAGCACTATTCTGACTCGGACGTCTACTTTTTTGAGATGTAGACACTTACTTTTTATTCTGTTCTTCATTTTCTTTTAACTATTTAGGACAATTCTAGAGAAAGTGATTAGTCGACCCACATTTATAACAGGCTCCCAACTTAGCTCTACACTCGTCAAGATGATATTTTCCACAATGTCTACAACTAGCTTCAGAGCATTTCGTACACTTCTCACACTATCAACTGGTTTAGTAGGAACTTTGAAATCATGTTGAATCAAATTATTTTTGTTCAGATACTCAGACACTTAAGTACCTCGACTAAAATATTCTTTAGTCTTCTTTGCTAGTGATACATGAAACGAGTTACAAGAACTTCTCTTGTGGAACTCTTGAATCTGTCTACCTTGTTTTATCTTGTGGTTGTACACTTCTTCCATTTTCTATGCACAATCAATTAAGACAACAAATTCTCGGATTTCATTACCCCTAATCATCATTCTGATTTCATAATTCAGGCCATCTTCAAACAAGATACACATATCTTCTTCAGTAGGCACAATCTCCCAAGCATGCTTACTGAGATATACGAACTTTTTCTCACATTTAGCCACCAATTTATTTCCCTATCGTAACTTGAGAAATTCTCTCTTTTTCTTATCCAACTACCGTTTCTCGACATACATCTTTTTAAAATTGGACTGAAAGAAATCCCAAGAAACTTTCTCCCTCAGTATCACATATACCAATATAGTTCTCCAACTGTACGCTTCTTCTTTTAGTATGAAACGACACATCTAAGAAAATCATCAGGAGGGTAAGCCAATTCTTCGAATACTCGCAAGATGTTCTGAAGCCAATATTCAGCTTTAACCGGATCATCTTCTAATCTACCCCGAAATTCTTTCGTACCACACTTTCTAAGCTTCTTAATCGAAATACGTCGACTAGGCTCAATCATAGGAGGAGGTGGAGGTGCAATCAGAGGTATAACAGTGGGTGAAGGTTGTTGAGCTGGATTATTCATTTGCATAAACTTGTTGAACAACTAGTTCATAAGACCAAAGAACATGTTTTTAAGATCATGCTCTTGTATTGAAGGAACCGAAACACTGCTACTCGTTCCATGATTAGAGATCGATACATTACTATTAACCTCATTATTGTCAACACGATCAGATCCGTCTGACATCTTTACAATCTATAAGAAAAACAAAGGTTAGATCTGATCAAACACGTCACACTATCACAAATTTATATGGCATGTAGTTATAGACATTTCACACGCTATGTTCAGTTTGAGAACCGACTAAACCATAGCTTTGATACCACTAAATGTAACACTCTACCTGTATCCATCGCTGAAATAGGGTTACGAAGCATTACCGAATAAACAAAACAGTAAACCTTTCAACTCATACATCAATGTAAACATAGTTTAATTACATTCAATTACATTCATAATGACCCTTAATCGAGCCCTCAAGGACCTAAAAGTACTTTAGAAACAATCTAGGACTAAATTGGAAACATATGGAAAGTTTAAGAAAAAGTCAGAAAAATTGGATTGTAGGGGTCACACGGTTGAGACACACGCTCATGTTTCAGGCCGTGTAACAATCGAAATAGAGACACATGATCGTGTCCCAGCCTGTGTCTATACCTGTGTAACTCTCTGACTTGGGTCACACAGTCATGCCACACGCCTGTGTGTCGGGTCGTGTAACCTTCGAAATGGCCTTACATTACAACCTACAGAGGACCTACGGCTATGTCGCATGGCCATGTGTCACACAGGGCTAAGTCACATGCTCGTGTCTCAGGCCGTGTGGACCTAAAATGAACCTTAAACCATAAATTTACCATTTCAAGCTTACTTAAACCTTAAGGAACTCAAAAAAATAACCAAAACACCTATTCAAAGTGTCATTAAACAAGCCAAAAACATACCAAATCAACCTATTAAGTGTCTAGCCAATGTACCCTCATTGGTACCACAAGTATATACAATTGTATAACAAAATAAAACCTCAAGCACAAGTTATCACTTACTTCAACTATCATCTAATTCAATACCATCTCAAACATACCATATCTTGGCTATACTATAATCATTTCATAATGTACTAATTTGGTCAACTTATCCAAAACATACTTAACTATTTACATATCCAAAACATGAGTATCAACATTCAAACCTATCACATGCCACATAATCTGGAATAAACATTTTAAAAACTATTGAGTTATACTAGATAGTGTGACTTGAGTGCCATTCGATCGTCTAACCTTTTGAGTATCTACAAAAATAAAGATTAACACAAGAAAGCTTAAAGAAGCTTAGTAAGTTTGGCGTACTAAAATGATAAATCTTACCGGAGTAAAAAAAACAATTCACATAATAACATTTCAACCATGAAGGTTTCTTGTCATCCAAAATCTCAAGAGATAAATCACATACGTTTAATTTAATACTCAAATGAATAGGAAATTCATCAAATTCATTAAACAAATTACCTTCCCAATATTTCAATTTGAAGAACAACTTATAGACAAGAGTATATTTTCAGTCTAACCAAAACACACCAGATGCTCACATGAGCCAATCCCTCCAAAACACATCAATGCTCATAAGAGCTAGTCCAACCGAAGCACACCAGATGCTCAAAAGAGCTAGTCCCTCTGAAACACACCAAAAAGAAAGTATAACACGAGAGTTCCCAACATATGTTGAACCTCAGTTTACTCAGGTAATATAAATATACATCACTCCAAATCCATCTTCACTCCAATCCCCCATAACACACCAAATCACGACTGTACTCTATCCCGCGTTTAATCCAAACTGAGCATCAAATTTTAAAAGTATATCTCAAATAATCATTCATTATCAACAGTTAATATATATATATATATATATATATATATATATATATGATGTACCATGTTATTCCACTCAACAATTCGTATAGATATAAAATTCTAAACCATACTAACTTACCTAGACTTATGTGTAGTAGTTGTAGAAGTTAGGGACTATTCCGCTATTTTTTTCCACAAGTATCTACGAGATCTTGATCTAAAATGTAAAATTTCTCAATTATCAGCTTACATTCCACATTTTAATTCATTTTATAATTAATACCCTTTTATTTTTTTATTTTACACATTTATCCAAAACTTTTACAATTTTGTAATTTAGTCCCTTAACCCGAAATTCATCAAATTATCCATTTTTCTCAAATAAAAATTCCATCCAAATATACTAGGCCCTAAAATAGTCCCTAATGAATATTAAATTCACGATCAAACCATAAAATTTTGACATTTTCACAATTTAATCCTAAAATCAAAATCTAACAAAAATCACTTTACAAAATCATCAAACAACACATCAAAGCTCAAAATATATGGTATTCATCATTAAATTCAAGATTAATCAATGGAAACTTCCAAAAATTTTAACAAATTAAAAAAACGAAGGTACAAGCTAGCTGGGCCTAGTTGCAACGATCTCAAAAATATAAAAATTACCAGAAACGGAATTAAAATGGACTTACATGCAAGGTTCCTATGCTAGCCAAATATGAAGCTTCAAAAATGGTGAAATGCCTTAGGTTTTCAGTGGAACATCCAAAAAGATGATGATTTTGGTTTTATTTTATTAAACTTTAATTTGTTCACTAAATTACATAATCACCCTTAATTAAAACTTTATAAAACCACAATTTAAAAGCCTATTATGGTCCATTAATATCCAAATGGACTAATTATTATTTAAGTCCCTTTTCATTTCATATTTAAACTATCAAATCAATGGAAATTCAAGATTTACTAAATTTTGCACATTTTTCAGTTTAGTCATTTTTCGTAAATTAACTATCTAAACGTTAAAATTTCTTAACCAAAATTTAATAAAACTCTAGTGACTCCATAAATATTCTTAAAATAATATTTACGAGTCGATACGAAAAAAATTTGTGGTCCGAAACCACGTTCGATCACCACTGAAAATTGAGCTATTGCATGAAATATGCATGATTTAGTTGTTAAATGGATGGTATGGAAGTTTTGAATGGTATATGTGCACAAAATATATATAGCATGTTGGAATATGTATGTTTAGTATCTATAGATGCAAGAATGAACATGATTGAATTGAGGAATCAAATGGTTGATTACTTGTAATGGTATACATAGCTTTGTTGTGATTTGGTGCCAAATGTGGCATAATCATTTTGTGGATTTATATGTTATGTTTTGGAAATGTTTTGGCATGGAATTGGCAGGTTTTGGACATGTTTAAAAGTTGTCAAATGTATTCTTGTTTCCATTTTGAATGGTTGATTTCAAACAAGTATTAAATAACCTTAGTGCACCAAAAATTGTCATATGGTGGTTGTCTCGATGAGAAAAGGCTTGTAATGTCACATTGAGACAAGGAACTCTATCATCTCGGTGAGGCCAAAACAGCAAGTGACATTACGACGTCGAGCGGGCTAACGTTGTGATGTGACAAACTAGTTTGGCGATGTCACAACGAGGAACTCCTTTGCGTCACGACATCATTTTGAACTTTTTAAATCTTTGTTGTTTAGTCTTTATTCGATCCTGGATTAACTTTAGAGCTCACGTAAGCTTGCATTAAGCTTGGAAAGGTTTAAATTTGTTCTAAATTACTTATATTATGATAAATTATTATTTTTTATTTGAATTATCAGTTAAATGTTTATAACTATTTCATTTTGTACCGTAGCATTCTGTAGCTCAATTTCGACGATCGAGACGGGTTAAGGGTGTTACACCAAGTGTTTGAGTAAATGCTCTCAATGGTATTCAATTACTATGAAAGATTACAATTGAGTGATTACAAATGAGGGGGAAGGTCTCTATTTATAGTTGAGCTCCCCCAAATCTAACGGTACAAATTGCGTTACATCAACGATTGAGATTAGAGCCAATCTACCAGATAAGAGTCCTAAGGGATTTAAACTCTATACATTTTTATCTCTTAGGAGTTACAATAATTCCTCTACTAGGCCACCAAGACTTCAAGTACATAGGCTTCTCCATATGTTCCACAAGCCGAACTAGTTCAAATGAGTTAAATGAGTCACATTTAATCAATTAACCTCCATGAGATGCTCTTTAGACATTCATCACAGGCTTTGATCCAAGGCCAATTACACTATTTCTTATTTGAATGAAAAACCAACTCCCAATGTGAAATTATTAAATGAAAATTTTAAATGTTGTAAATAAGATTGAAGTAATCCAATAAATTGTCTTTATTTAGTCAATAAAAAAGGGTGCTTCGTGTTAGTAAGACACATGATGAAGACGTGTATTAGTGAATTTGTATTCATTTAATTCAATCACAAACACAAAAGACAAACCAATCAACTTTTCAAAGATATTGTCAATATTAGAATACCATAAAATAATATTGTAATTAAGAATATAAGACTACTTCATACTGAAATTGAAAGAGTTGTTCAGCACTGCAGTCTAAAATTCGATTGTCTTTTGCATCGAATAATCAGTTTATATCTCACAGAGGTAGACTATATCTACAAATTTAAATTTGCATAATTCATTTATGCTCTCGTGGCAATGACCAAGTAAAACTTATATTGCAACACAATGAACTTTCAATCAGCATGTCCACTTACAAATTAAATTAGGTTTCATACACAATTTGCTTGAATTTCTTCTCTATACATTATATACTTAAAAGAGCAATTCTGCAAGTTCATTTAATATTATTACTTACTGTATTAAGATATTTTTAATTAAAATGATTACATGAAAAAAAAAATCTTTATTATAATAATCAAATTACAAGTCTTAGTTTTTTCATATCAAACAAGAAATCCCTCTGGTGGAAGAAATAATATTTGAGTTTGCAAGGAGCCTAATTTGAGACGAGGGTTGCAATCCTTATGTTGTATGATCTAGGGGAGCTGAAGGCTATAGCTGTATAGGTTTCATCGCCGACAAGGTGGATTGTTCTTGTCGTTAATGAAGCCGCTTACTATGCTTCTCATTGTCTCTTTATCCAACATTGTGCCTATTGAGTTTCATTGACATTGATGTTCCATTTTTATGCCTTTTTTTCATGGGCTTCTTCCAAGTTGCTTTTGGTGTAAGGAAATTGTTCGAGCTTTTGCGGTCAATTGCATCTTCGGTGTGGGTAATTTTTGAAACTTACATAATAATCATTAATGATATTAAATTATTATATTCTTGGCGAGTATGGCATGTTTATTTAAAATTATAGTTAAATTATCTTTTTAATATTTTAAAAAAAAATCTTAACAAAAATTCTAAAAAAAAATAAAAAATCTTAAAAAGTAAATCAAAATATTTAAACAATTATAAAATAATTATTAAACACTCTATTTGGGGAAATTTACTAAAAAAACGATAATTAATATATTTCTGAAATATTAAGAGATCCATAAACCAAAACAAAGAGAAAAAAAAATTCAATATAGCATCTAAAGAATATTAAAAACCCTAAAATTTTTTTTCTCCAAGTTGTTTACTTCTTATCTTTTTGTTTTTGTCTAGCGGTAGTGTTAGCCTCTGGACTAGTTACAACCCGCATTTTTCTCCTGCACATGAACCCTCTTTTCTTTCTTCTTCTCATTCACTCCACGCGTGTTCTCTCTTTTCAGTTTGCAAATTTATTTTGTATGTATCTTTGTTGTCTTCACAAGTTTTGATAGACAGATGACGGTGCCTATCATCGTTGAAACACCACCGACAATTTCTTTTAGAAAGTGGGTAGCTCTTCATTGACTTCTTAATCTGTTTCTGTTTTAAGAGTTTTAGAATAATAAATGATTTCATGAGTCGGTTTGGACTTATGTTGTCTTAAGTTTTATATTTTTTTTCCATTGTTTAATAAGTTTTCACTTTTAGAAGATTTTGTCTACTCTTGTAGCACGCTTTTTAGTCTTGCTTTTGCAAGTGATTTTAGTGTTGGTTTTGTCGTCGTCCTCTCTAGTTTGGTGGATGTTCGGTTCTTTTGCCGATTTATGCTTGCCGCTTTGGATTATCCGAGGCTGATTTCATTATTGTATTAAGTGCTTGCAGTTACTCCTGATATGTTGTGCTTGAGTTGTGACAGATCCAATTATCAACGTGCCATAATGTTCTATTGGTAAGCTTTTGTTGTGTTGATAAAACTTGTCCTTCAAAACGTACGAGTGTTTATTATTTTTTTTCTTCGAATTGTATACTCTCATTCATTAAATTAATTAATGAATTTCCCTTTAAAAAATAAAGAGAAAAAAGGTAAAAAGAAATTCAACAAAGGCCCTCCATCCGTAGAATTTACAAAAACAAACACAACATGTTGACAGCAAAATTATTTAAAAAAAAAAGTTTAAAACCATAAAAAAGAAAACCCAGGAATTTCCTTCACACCCCAATTCTAAGTCTCTAACTAAAAGAAAAAAAAAAAACCAAAGAGGTGCAAAATAAAAATAAAACTTTGTTATTGATTCTTGGTCAGAGCATGCCTGCTCGACCACTAGAATCAAATTAAATATATATTAATCCAAAATAAATAAGTAAATAACAACATGATAATCAGTAATTTTATTTTTATTAATAGGAAACTCAGTTAAGAAAATAAAGGCAGAGGAAACAAATAATCAACAAAATTTGAACAAAAGCACGTGAATTCTAAGTTATTAAAAAAAAAAAAAAAAAAAACAAAACAAAACAAAACTACCGCAAAAAAATTTACTTACAAAATTGAAATAAAAAGAACATTCATATGGCTTGAAGGTAGCCAACACAGATCAATGAAAAAATTTTGGAAACAGAAAGAGGGTTAACCTGCCATCGATATACCCTAAATTCTTGTATTCTTCCTACATTTAAAATTTAGTCCCTCAATTATTTATATTTTAAAATTTAAGTTCAATTTTTAATGATTAATAATTAAATTTAAATTTTTAAATTTAAAAGATTAAATTTATAAAAATAAAAGTAAAAAGATTAAATTTTAAATATGCAAAAAGTATATCAACTTAAAACATATTTTAACATGCAAATATATGGTGCAATAAAAGATTTATTAAAATAAAATAAAGTAGGCAAAATCCTTTTTTTTAACAGAAAAACCACCCACGATGAATGAAGACGAAAGAGCCAAACAGAGTAACAGGAAAGAGTAGCAGCTGTCAGCCGGTCCTACGAATATTAGAGAAGAAGAGTCCAAATGTTTTTGTAGCAAATTTCCCAGAACAGAAATCTTTAATAAATTTTTATAAATTTTCCTTTCAATTTTAATTATTTTCAAGATTTTTTAAATTATTTTTAGAATTATAAGTAATAAAAAATTTAAAAGTATCAAAATGATATATTAATTATTATTTGGATCCAACTTAATTATTAATCCTTTGAATTAATATGTCTCGTCATTTCTTTGATATTAATGAATGGAAGAGTGGTCAACATATAGCAATTCAATAAATTTAATGACTATTACATAATTTTCAAAAGTTGTGTGAATAAATTATAATTTTAAATAAAATTTAGGGATTTTTTATTTACTTTTTTTTCTCCAAAAGGAAAAAGAAAATGTCCTTTGAATTTCGTTGGGTTGGGCTTTGTTTTTTACGAGATTCAGCCTTCACTTTTCAGAGTTATAAAGCCCACATATGTTTCCGATGCTTAACTAAGACTTGAAATTACAAAAAGCTTCTGGGACCGTACCAAACCCAATCTTTTATCTAAGCTTTAGGAAGAAATTAAACTATTAGTAACTTGATGTTTTTATTACTCAATTTAAAAAAAATTATAAAATTATCACTAAATTATTCAAAAGTTTTCATTTAAGTCACTGGGCTGTTAAAATCGTTGTTATATAGCATTCTTTGTTTGTACTGCTTGCACCAACCGAAAGCTCACCTTCCCTTTTTCTTCTACAATTTTTTTTTTTTTCATGAATCAGCTTTGAACGCCATGAATCTGTGAACTAAAATTCAACTAGCTTTTTTTATTCGATCTCCAACACTGACTGTTAGATCAACTTGGATCTAAGGTATGTTATTCTACTTGTAGATAGGTACTGATCTACTATATTGATCGTTGAATCGTTACTTAGAGCTTGCTAGTCAAACTTTTTTTAAAGGAAAACTTAACAATCATGTGACTTAAATAAAAACTTTAAAGCAGTTCAGTGACTTAAATGAAAACTTTCAAATAGTTTAGTGATCATTTGTAACTTTTTGAAATTAAGTGACAAAACGTAAACTTATTAATAGTTTAGTGACATTGAGTGTAGTTTACCCATTTTTTTTCTACGAAATAAAAAAAAAATCGTAAGCAATTTGTCCTTTTCCAAATCTAAAAGAGAATTGGGTTAAGATATTATTTGGTACTTGAGTTTGACTTTAATGTTTAATTTGGTACCTTTAATTTTTTTTTTGTCCTAATTTGGTACTTTAATTTGGCTTCAGTGTTTACTTTTGTATATGAATTTGGCTTAACTGTTCAATTTGGTACCTAAACCTTTTTTTTTCCAAATTAAGTACTTATGTTTTTTTTTTTTTTTTGCTAGAGCACATGCATCAAACATTCATTGGGCCACATGATGCCATTTGGTCGGGTTACCAAATTGAATATTAAAGCAAAACTCAAATACCAAATTGAGCATTGAAACCCAACATAGGTACCAAATGGTATATTAATTTGAGAGAATAATAAGCAAGTAAGAAAGGGAAATGATTGGAAGAGTTTGCGACAGTAGGTTTTGGTTTAGACTATGGAGGTGAAGGTCAAACAAATTTTAGATAGAGATGACAAAATTTGAATTCGTTTGATGAATTTCATTTCGAATGAAACAACTTTTTTTCTTGAAAAGTGAATGGGTCGAGGTGGAGTGGATTCAATGGGTATGGAGTGATATGGTAATTGTTTGCCTTATATTTCTCCACTATATTAAATTATCATTTTATCATTTTCTATAACTATTAAAACAATACAAATATAAAAGAAAATGTATTCTAGGAAGGACTAATATTTGGTAAAGTGTCAGTAGAAAAACTCTACAAGCAAGGTCAAGGGGTTAAAATATTAAAAAATAAATATTTTTTAAAAAAGAGACAAATAACAATTTTTTAAGACTGCTTGTAGAATAAAAATAGACTGCCAGTGTACCAAATACTAACTCTTCTAGGAAAAGCTTTCATATTTTATGTTTAAATATTTTTTGAAAAACTATGTACTTACTTTTAAAAAAAATAAAAATATTAGAAATAAACAACAAAAATTATATTAAAATAAGGCGAGATATACATAAATACCTCCAACATCCATGAAAAATATAATAATTTTTAAAATTATATATCATAATAAAATGAAGAAATAATAAATTAAAATTATTCAAACTTGAAATGTTACAGATTTAACAACATTCATCTCCCATCCCTTTGTTGCCAATCCTATTTCTACAAATATGCTTTTAAAATGTGACCACCAATTAATCTACGTCAACATGGCTTGAGGCAATACTAGCTTATAAGTACTATTTTTATGATTGAAGTTTTCTATCAATAATATCTACAATATGTAATCATAATCTATAATCTATACCAATAAGTAAAAGTTGTAGAATTTTTCATAATACCTTATAGTTTAATTATTTTTAATTTTTAGTGTCATAAATTATAGTTTTTGTCATAATAATTCAAACATAATTAAATTTTTTAAAAGTTGAATTGTTACACCAACAAAATTAAAAAAATGATTTATTCACTCCAATTTTTTTTATTTTATCAAGGAATGTATTCTAATAATGAAAGAAGGGATAAATCTTAAAATTATACATGAACTTTGATCTAATGTATAATTTGATATATGAACTTTGATTTGATACAATCACACACGTGAAACTTTTATTGTAGCTCAAAAGTATATATAAAATTTTGATTTTGAATCAATTATATACATTTAAATAATTAAATACATCAATTTATTTTTATAATATAATAAATATAATTATTTGTGTACACCATATATAAACTTAAAACGGTGTTATATTGATAATTGTGTTAATACTTTGATAAGTTGACATATAATACTCATATACATCAATTGTATTTGTGTAACGCCCCCACGCCCGAGACCATCGCCGGAGTTGAGCTTGAGGTGTTACTGAATATAATTTTCCATTTTAAGAACTTTGAAACATTTAATTCTACATTCACAGCATACTATTTACCTGCGTTACGGTTACAAAAAAAATCATATCTCAAGTTACGAAACTCGAAATCAAGATCCGTAAATTTTCCCTGAAACTAAACTCATATATCTATATACTAATTTTTTTCTAGAATTTTTGGTTGGGCCAATTAGTACAGTTTATTAGTTAAAGTTACCCCTGTTTCAGGACTCGACTGCACTGACCTCTGCTTACTACGAACCACTTTTCTCTCTCTAAAAAATTCATATGACTATTCTGTTTGTTTCTCTTAAAAATAGACTCAATAAGGATTTTAAACATATAAAGCATACCTCCCAATTATTTTTGTACAATTTATGGTGAATTCCCAAAGTTGGAACAGGGGATCCAGAAATCTCTCTGGCCCTGTCTCACTAAAACCCGAATATCTCATCACATATAACTCCTTTACCTGTATAGCATCTTCCATATGAAATTAGACACAATAAACTTTAATTCCATATTTAATTCATCACCTAATTCGGTTTCTACTATTTTTAGTGATTTTTCAAACTCACATCATTGTTACAGTAATGTTCTGTTTTATGGCACATTTCATCTTTTTATGAATTTTCATGAACTACATAACATATTAGTCTCACATAGCATCCAACATTATCTAGGCTAGCCATTCCAATGACTAATCATTACCAAGCATTTTCTTAACCAAACCACAACCATATCATAAGATTATTTACACAAAATAAGAACATTGCTATACATGCCATACTTAAGTTATACAAGCCATTTTACCAAAAAGTCCTTCGGATAGTGTGATCGAGCCTTCGACCTATCCCGATTCCTAAGCCGGCTTGTCCAACACTACAATGAATGGAAAAGAGGGAGTAAGCATAAATCCTTAGTAAGTCCATATGCAAATAACGAGTAACATAACAAAGCAATTATACCAAACAGCAATAGCATGTTATCACCAAGACATATTCCACATTTCTAGCCATCGTGTATCAAGTTTCAACCCGAAGGTTAAGTATATACCTGTCCAAAGTGTGCCTTTCGCGACACTCACCAAAATATCATTTGCATCTCAAGCATTCTTCCATTTCGCTAAAATTTTACCCGTTGAACACATCGGAATATAACTCGGATACATAGATAATTTGCACATAAGTGCCACATATGTAATCAAGCGACCATGTAACCCGCCCATAAGCGAACTCGGACTCAACTCAATAAGCTCGGACGTTCGCATCCATAAGTGAACTCGGACTCAACTCAATGAGCTCGGATGCCTAGTTACATCTCACGAACTCAGACTCAACTCAACGAGTTCGGACATTCGCATCCATAAGTGAACTCGAACTCAACTCAACGAGTTCGGATGCCCAACCATCCTAGTGACATGTCACTTGTATCCTAATCTATTCCCAAGGTTCAAACGGGATTTTCCTCAATCACACATTTCCCAGTCGTTCTCCTCTGAATATCGGAACCAATACGTTGCTTGCATCTCATACTTATCAATTTAATCACATACTTTTCATACCAATACATAATATTTCACAAAGCATAATATTCATAATAACAAGTATCATATCATATAAATAGCATTAAATCACTTAAAATAGCAATTATGTTACATTACTTACACATGAACTTACCTCGGGACAAAATATAGTAAATTTGCAATTTAGTCCACAATCTTTTCTTTTCCTTGATGAAGGTTGATTCCACGTCTTTCTTGATCTAAAATAACACATTTAACTTATTTAATACTCACATTTATCAAAATAGTCCTGAATTCAAATTTTGGAAAAATTACAATTTTGCCCCTAAACTTTTACATATTTACATTTTTGCCCCAAAGCTCGGAAATTTAATTTTATTTCAAATTCTTATGTTTTAGGACATGCTGATCATTTATTTGCTATTAGCAAGCTCAAATTCCCACTATAACACATACTTATGAACAATATGTACTTTTACCGATTAAGCCGTTTTGTTCGTTTTTACTTAAAATCGAGTAGCACAAGTTGTCTAACATAATTTAAAACCTCATATTCCATCATAAAACATCAAAATACACAAATTTCACCTATGGGTATTTTTCCAAATATGAACCCTAACTCAAAATATTGCTATCATAAGCTATACCGAGCTACCGGGATCTCAAAAACGTAAAAATCATTAAAAACGGGGCTTGGAATCACTTACTATGGAGCTTGGAAGCTTGAAACAAACCCTAGCTATGGAGAATCCTTGAAATTTCGTGGTAATGAAGAAGATGATCAATTTTGTGTTATTTTTCCCTTTTTATTTCATGTTAATATCCAAATGACCAAAATGCCCCTCCTTACTAAACTTTCAAAAATTCCATCCATGTCTAAATTTTGTCCATGAACTTAAAATTGGCCAAATTACTATTTAAGACCTCCTAATTAATATTTCAAAGCAATTTCATACTAGAAACTTCTAGAATGCAAGTTTTGCAGCTTATTTGATTTAGTCCCTAATTTTAAATTAAGCACTTTACGCATAGAATTTCTTCACAAAATTTTCACACAATCATGCAATCATATCATAAACCTCAAAATAATTATAAAATAATTATTTCTACCTCGAATTTGTGGTCACGAAACTACTATTCCAATTAGGCCCTAATTCGGGATATTACAATTTGCATCTATTTAATCATGTCAAAGTTATATCTCAAATCGTCGCTATATTCACATTTCAATAATACTTATACCTAGTATAGCATTTCACATTTTAATCACATTCGTTATCAATTATATTACACATTTATTTTCTCATTCCGGCTCCCAATATCTGACTTGGATTTGAGGACGAATACAGAAATTAATCCACCAACACACCAATATACTCACCATAGTGCTAGTCGAGCATAAATGCACTGATCCCATCAACCATATCAATATAACACACATAAAGTGCTGAATCAAATATAACACGCATAAAACATTGAATATAACATGTACAAGACCCTGAATATAGCACACTTAAAGCGTTGAAACTCCCACCTATCAAACGAATCCTATGACATGTCAACTATACCCGTAACTCTATCCGACATTGTTAATAGTGCATTGTTCTTTATTAGTCATTATTAAATCATATTTTAATATAAACAACGTTACAACATTACCATCAATACATATATACACGTATTCATATATAAAATCATTTCTAATATAAAAGACATCACCATGTAATCTCGTATCTATATTTTAAACATATCTCAAATAATATTTATCACCAATATCCTTTGTCTATATTTATCTACCTATTTAATAACATGACATTTCTCTTGATTCAAATGAACTAACACGATCAAGTATTATCAATGAATCATCAAACACATTTTAATTAACATAATATGACATTATCATAAAACGATGGCACATTCATAGTTTTACATACATCTCAACATATATCACTCAAAATTGAATAACTCAATTCATACATACCTCGATTTATATTTGAAATCATTATTAATCAATTATAAGTAATTACCTATTAAAGTATAAATTGAAATTAAATTATGAGAGCACAAATCGAAATATCACCAACTGTCAACGTGTAAGGGATAAACTCGATTAAACAACAAACAGAGTGAAGAAAATAAGAATTGAAAAGATCAAACACACAAATTTTACGTGGAAAACCTCCTCAAAAGAGAATAAAAACCACGGGCAAAAGGAGATTTTACTACAAGAAATAAGAGTACAAAAGATGAAGAGAATTAAAAGAAAACTCAAAGCCCCGCAAGAAAAAAAAACTCTTCGAAATAAAGGACAAAATTCTCTCAATCTAAATATTTTTGTTGTGTAAAACCTAGAGTAACTAAATAGGCTGAAATTTGTAGCATATATGACTACAATAACTCTAGGTTAATCAAAGTTTAAGTGGGAAATTAAAAATAGAGTTTAATTGAGAGAAGAAAAGCCAAAATAAAATTTGGTTAAAATAAGAGGCATTCTCTCACAAATCTCCACCTTGACTCGTATTTGGACCAACTCCCTTGCCAAGCCCTGTTAAGGGCTTAACTAATTCTTTATCGGATACTTACCAAGTCCAAGCAATGCTCGAACTTTGAGGCTCTTTGTCAACATGTAGGTCGGATTATGTTCTGTGCCAATTTTAAGAATCTGAACATCCCCTTAAATATCATATTTCCAATAAAATGATAATGAATGTCTATGTACTTCCTTCTCTCGTGATACATTTGATCTTTGGTGAGATGTATGGCAATTTGACTATCACAATATATGACAGTTGCCCTTTTTTCACTTACCAGTTCACTAAATAGGCCCCTTAACCAAATTAATTCTTTTACTACTTTTGTAATTGCCATGTATTCTGCTTTAATAGTCGACAAAGCCACCGTAGCTTGAAGTGTCGCTTTCCAATTAATGACACAATTCCCAAAAGCAAATAGGTAACCTGTGAGAGACCTTCTTCGATCTAAGTCTCATGCATAATTAGAACCAACATATCCGACTAAACTCTTATAAGTTCTTCCAAACTCTAAGCACATGTTAGAAGTACCTCGTAAATATTTGAAAATCTACGTAACTGCATTCTAGTGTAACTTACCAGGATTGACCATGTATCGACTAACAACACTAGCATCATATGAAATATTGGGATGAGTATATACCATTACATACATCAAACTTCCAATTGCGCTTGAATAAGGTACTTTTGACATGTACCTTTCATTTTCTTCATTCTGGGTGGAATCTAAAATTGAGAGTTTAAAGTGTGCAATTAAAGGAATACTTACCAATTTTGCATATTGCATCTCACATCACTCAATGATCTTCTCGATGTACCTTTGTTGTGATAAAAAGAATTTCTCAGAATGTCTATCTTTTAAAATTTTCATCCCCAAAATTTTCTTTATTGCACCTAAATCCTCCATCTCGAACTTAGAGTTAAGCGTGGTTTTAAGACGATCAATTTTAGATGGATTCTTAGCCACAATTAATATATCATCAAAACAAAGCAGCATATGTAAAAGAATCATCATCAAGACATTATAAATAAACACAATTGTCATACTTACTTTGAAAAAAACTAATACTCAACATGAATGAGCCAAACATTTTATACCACTGCCAAGGAGATTACTTCAAATCGTATAAAGACTTTTGTAAGAGACAAACATGATCTTCTTTATCTTTAAATTTAAAGCCTTCCGGTTGTTGCATGTAGATGTCCTTCTCAAGGTCACCATGAAGAAAAGTAATCTTTACATCTAACTGCTCCAACTTAAGATTATTTGATGCAACAAGGGCCAAAAACGTCCAAATGGATGTATGTTTCACGATAAGAGAGAAAACATCATGAAAATGAACTTCTTCCATTTAATTGTAGCCCTTTACAACCAGTCTTGCCTTGTACCTAGTGTTGTTAAAACTCGAATCTTCCTTCTTTTTAAACACTTATTTGTAAATAACGATTCTTTTATCGGTGGGTGGTTTAACTAAGCTCCAAGTCTCATTCTTTTGAAGCGATTCCATCTCTTATTCCATTGTAACAAGGCATTTGCCAGAATCAGAGGCTTAAACTGCCTCATAATAACACGAATGATCGTTAAATCAATGCTCTCAGCAACACTTAGAGCATAAGCCACTAGGTTTCCTCCACAATATTTATGTGGTGGTCAAATTTCTCGCATTTTCCTGTCACGAGTCAACTTATAATTAGTTAACTAAGATGATGAGGGTACTTGAGGGTCGATTGGAGCCCTAAACAAATCTGAAACAACTTTAAACTTGCAAGAATCAAAATTTTGTCGTGTCGTAGTGTCTTCGAGTGACTCTTCTTCAGGATGAGACCTCTGTTCATCACGTCGTTGCGATGCTGAGAATTTGCTCATCAAGGCGTTGCCTCATGTTTCGGCTTTTGGCTCCACCTTGCTTGAGACACTCTGATTTGTTGTGGCTTTAAAATTAAAAGTCTCATTTTATGCTCAAAACATGACAGATTCATCAAATGTAACATCTCTGCTAACAATTATTTGTCAAATTTTGAACATTACAACTTCAAACCTTTTGGACCAACAGATTATGCGAGCTTTCCCTGTTTAACTTTAGCATAAGCAGGATAACTGAAAATTTTAATATTAGAATAATTGGAGGATTACCTTACCATATCTTCTCTAGAACTTTACCTTTCAATGCTCGATGAAGAGATCGATTTACCAAATAACTTGTCAAGTTTACAGCTTCAGCCTAAAATTCCTTCCTTAAGCCTACATTAGAAAGCATGCATAGAGCCTTTTTTGACAATGTTCTGTTCATTCCTTTTACAACTCCATTCTGCTACAAAGTATCAACAATGGTTCGATGTCTTTCAATTCCTTTCCGTTTGCAAAAATCATTAAACTCTGATGAAACAGAACCTAAGACCATTATCTGTTCTCAACCGCATCATGGATATTTTGATTTGTTTTTCTAATAATGTCTTCCATTGTTTGAAGATTTCGAAGACTTTGATTTTCTGTTTCAAGAAATAAGCTCAAACTTTTCTGAAGTGATCATCCATCAAAGTTAGGAAATATTGATTACCTTGTTTTGATATGTTAGAAGATGGACCCCATGAATCAGAATGAATATAATCTAGAGTCCCTTTTGTTCTGTGCACTACTGAATCGAAATTGACTCGAGTTTGTTTCCCAAAAACTTATTGCTCGTAGAAACCTAACTTACCATCTCTAGTGTCTTTTAGAAGACCTCTATTGCACAAGACTGTCATACATTTCTCACTCATATGACCTAGTCGTATGTGCCAAAGTTTGGTTGAATTGGAATCAGTAGAGAAAGTGCCACGTTGTTTCATCACGACATCAGGTTGATTCTTGTGCGGCATGGTGGTGATTTCAGCTTTTCTTCGGTAATCGCAGTTACACCAGAAACTGTTGTTCCTTGCAAAACGTATAGGCTGCCATTTTTCTATCCTCTCATTATAACAAGAACCCCATGAGAAACTTTTAAGCCATTTGACTCAATGACTATCCTACAATCGTTAAAATCCGAAATTCTCAATGAGATAAGATTTTTCTTTAAATCAAGAACATACCTGACATCTAATAGTGTCTGAATAATTCCATTGTACATCCTAATTTGTACTATTCTGATTTTGGATATTTTACATGGAAAGTTATTCCCTATCAGCACAACTCCACTTTCAACTAAAATGTACGTGAAGAACCAGTCCCTGTTGGGACATATGTGATAGGACCACATGAATCTAAGTTCTATTCAGAAGTAAGATGAGAGAGTTTTCGCTCGTTGACACCAACATGAAATCATCACCTCTGTCATCGGTTACACTAGCATTAACAACTTTGGCTTCTTGCTCATCTTTTTCGTCGTTTCTAGCATCCCTTTTGATTTTATTTTGAAATTTCCAATATTTTGCCTTAACGTGGCCCACCATTTTACAATAGCCACAATATTTGTCACAATTTCTAGATTTGAACCTTGCTTTAAACCCGTTTCGATCTATTTTTCTAGTTTGTTGTCTGCCTTTTGCAACTAGAACTGATGCTTGCTTGTCTAATTTTTTGTTTCAACTTAACTCATTGTCGAGTTTATCATTGCTCAGAAGATTCCCCTTTACATCCTTGAATAAGAGATGATCTCTCACATAAATCAGAGTTTCCTTGCGGCGCCCCGAACTTGGCCGAGATGGTCTTACCCTAATTTCGAACATCATATTAGCCACTGAAGTGACTCTCCGTCAAAACACCACAAAACACACCAACCAACCAATCACACCACACAATTCATCATGGAATATTTAATAAAAACATGATATCATGCTTCTGTTGCGCTATTCTGATCAACAATCAACAACAAAACTAATTCATCAATTAATATTTAATAGACAATTACCTTGAAAACTTTAGTTAAACATACATGCATGCAGTAAGGTATTTTTAACATGTTATATTTGCATGGACTTGTAAAACTGTTTAGTTTAAAAATGTATAATTAGATTTAAAACGTAATATATAGTAATATGTTGGGAAAAACTCCATTTTACAAAGTTTAACAATAATATTTTAGGATTAAATATATGTCTTATTTTGGAAAATTTATTAAAGCATATTGCACAACCTCATAACGTTATTAATCAATTAGTTAGCAAACATTTAACAATTTACAAGACTTGACCAAATTCTGTGTTACATCTCATGCATACCAAGCACTCGATTGTATACAAATCACACATAAAACATCTCAGGCTTACCTAAATGACCAGTGACTCTTCAACCTACACTAACAAGTTAGTCAAACAGTTATTCAAACCAATTATCAATCAATCATAATCTATCATTCAATCATCTATTTAACACAATGATAAAAATTTTAAACCGAACAATTAAATAGTTCATAATGTCCAATTACAACTCGAAAATTATAAGTCTAATATTAAATCCCATAACTTGGTCCCATATTGCCTTCCTCATTGGGTTTAGGAACACAATGACATACTCAGATAGAGCCTCGATTTGGATCACTTGGATAGCTCACTTCCACACCTCCTCGCATGCTATATCACTGCAATGCTATAAAATAAAAGGTCAGCTTATGAAAGCTTAGTGAATGTCAAACATACTACAAATAAACACATCAATAAGTTAAAGGGTGACATACTATAACAATTCACATATTATTACAGTCTACACAAAGTAGTAACTAGTACGACACAATAGTTTTTATAAAATGAGCAGTGCACATATAATAAGTGATTCGCGTAAATGATCAGATCACATGAATTATAAATTTGCATAAAATATATGTTCATATGAAATAACAGTTTATACATAATAACAGTTCATACAATTTAACAGTTCATTCAGTATAATAATTCATTCATACTACATCGTAACTCATATATGTCAAACATTGATAAATTGACATTTTTGTGATTATGAAACTTATAAGGGACTCAATCGCCACTTATAAGTGGACTCTATCACCATACATTGGATAAACGAATCTCCAAAACACACCTCACTTTTGGACCCAAAGAGCCCTACGCTATCTCCGATATAAGTGTAGCATGAATGCTCACACTCTCCAAACACATCATGCTATCTACAATGAATGGAGTTATGCTCAACATTCCCTTATCTCTCTAACGCATCTTCAGGACACAATGCCCATCGCAATAAAAAGAAGTGAGTACTCACAATCCTATGGCATGCCAACTATATCCAATGGTTCCATAAGGTCACAATGCCAAAATACCTCTTTAACACGTTCACAATATTCAGTATAATAGGGCTCACAATTAAGCAGACCTCGCACATTGTAACATAATTCACAATTCACAATTCGTAATAAAGCATGGTTCACAAATAATATCACCTTTATGCAACATATTTTGCATACATATCACTAATGATTTAGCTCACATAAACCATTGTTCACATATTTTATTTAGCATAGGGCACACAATACTAATCTCGTGATTGTGATAAAGTAATAAAATGATCGTACCTATAAACTAACTATTATCACGATAAAAGGCAAGCGCACCTATCGAATAGTAGTATAGTTAGCAGCAAGACCGAAATATCGAATCCAAGGAACTAAAAGTACTAGTAATGACTTTCTTCCTATTATCTAGCCTAAAAATAAAGAGGGAGTTTGTTTAAACTAATTAACTCTAAACTAAACTAAGGATGTAACAAAGAGTAAATTGGGAAATTGCTTTGGGAAAACTGAATGATAAAGACAATACCTAAGGAAGAATCCACCTAGATTTCACTTGTTATCCACCTAGACTTCACTTGTTATCTAACTCTGAACTAGATGATTTCTTCATTCGACTTGATCCGTAGAGATCCTTAAATTATGTTAATATCTCTATCGAGAATAAGAACAACTAATCCTAGGTTGATTAATTGAAATCTCTTTCTAATTAAAACCCTAGTCTTGCATTAACTCGATCTATGGATCCCTATATTAGATTTGACTCTAATCCGGCAGATTTTCGTCGTCCTATGTCTAGGATTGCGATCAACTCCACTTAATTGTGTTGGATCTACTATTAAACAGGGACTTTTTCTCCTCTACCTAAGCACATTCGACTTAAATTAATATCCCGAAAATATCAATTCAAGAATTTAAAAACACAATTAAGAACAAATCGAATATTTGTCATATAGTTCAGATAACAATAATAAGATTCATCTTAGGTTTCATCCCCCTCAAGTATTTAGGGGTTTAGTTCATGTTTATAAAAAGAAACATCTCAGAATAAAGAAAATAACAAAACATAAGAAAACCCAAAACTTCTGAAAGGATTGAAGGGAGATCCTCTGTCTTAATGTAGATCCTGGCTTCTGAGATGGATCAATCGACTTTCCTTTGAGTAATTCCCTACCTTTAGCTCTCCGTCTTGGCGGGAAGACTGTACACCCGTGTAGTTGCCTCCTAGGGTCTTTATATAGAGTTTGGAATGTCTTTCTTAACCCCCTAAGTAGCATTTTCCGCGTGTGAATTGAATATCATCATGACAAGGACACGCCCGTGTGCCACGCCCGTGTGAGTCAATGTTGGGCCGTGCTCAAGCCTATTAATGTGGCACGGCCGTGTGACACGCCCGTGTGGTGAACTCCAGGCCGTATTGTTTATTGATTTGGGCCTAATTTTCCCGCTTTTGGCCTGTTCCTTGCTCTTTTCTCTTCCTTATGCTCACCTAAGTATAAAACATGAAATTAAAAGATTAGAAGCATCAAATTCCACAAATTCAATGATAATTCATTCATAAATGTGTTAAATGTGGGATACAAATATGTATAATTTACAGTTTATCAAATACCTTAACTTACATGCAATGTAGCTCAAAATCTCACAATATACAGTTTGGCAAATTAATGCAGTTCGCCATAATAATATAATTCGCCAAGTTAACATGATTCTCAATATAACACAACACACAAATATAATTGGCTCGTAATATCATAAATCTCATAATTCACTTACGGATTCGTGGATGCATAAATACACATTATTGATAAAATTTACATGTTATAAAAGTCCACATTATAGTATTTATTCATATATTTATTCATAAATATTACAAATCATATATGAATATATATTATATATATACATATTTATTTAATGACCTTTGTGACTTTAAATTTTAAGCATACATTGAAAGTCTCATAAATTTATATATTATATAAATCCATTCTCGTAATTATATATATGCTAAATCATGCATATATATTTTATATATATATAGTTCCAAAATTCATTAATATATATTATGTAAAATAAAGACATGCATATATATTATATAAGATAAAGTCGCGCACATATATATAATATATGTGTAACCACCCACGTGTATATATATATTACAACCCAATATATAATATATATAAAACGCATATATATTACTTATATAGCACCAAAGCACGCATATGCATGTATACGTTTAACACCAACAGACCCCACTCCTATATATTATATATGACTCCAATCTCACTTACACACACACACACACACACACACATACATATATATATATATATATATATATATATATTACCAACTCCCCCATTTATATATTATACATATAACACCCAATATATATACGGTATACAAAATAAAGCCCATGTATATATATTATAAGTTCATGTATTTTGTACCTTTAAAATCGTACCGTGTATATACTCAACGATTCAACTAAAATTATAAGGATTTGCACAATGAAGAAGTCAAGCTTCACGTATTAATTAAGCAGGAGATTCGCGTATGTTGCCTTAGTTTGTGTACGGAAGTTTAAATGTAGCATATCAAACCACTCACCTTAGTCAATACCTCTTGCACAATAATATTAAACTAACTTTTATTACCCTTTCGCATTGCTCGTGAAACCTCCCGATGAATCTGAAACTTTGCTTACACATTAAATACAATATAAATTCATTATTACCATCCTTAAACTAAAAAAAAAAAAAAAACAGTAGCAGAATCACCACTCTAAGCTCACTTTTCTTATACTGAAAATTTAACTAGTTTTGTCGAAATAGGTGTTTTACCACTCAAACTTTATCTCTAAGCCTTAATTTCAATTATAATATTTCTAAATATCATCTAATTACATATCCAAACCATCAATTTCATCCAATTTCACCGATCTAATTTTTTCAGAAAAATCAAGCTTGTATGAACACACAAAAGGGGAAAATTTGAAATTCATTAAAATTGGATATCAATCTATCAAATTGAGCTCAAATACCTTCTATTCAGTTAAAAATAGATTAGAAATCAATCAAAAACAATAGGTTTACTCATTATTTCGGATTTCACCATTGTTGAACCGAAATCTGATTAAAAAGTTTTAAATCTTAAAAACTCTCAACACACTCGATTAAATTCCGAATTAGATAAACAACAACCTTAATCTAATCATAATAAGTCAAGACATTACCTTAATTTGAAGAAAAAGACATGTTGTTGATCTAATTCGAAGTTGAACGTGAGAAGAACAATGACAAATTTGTTAAGGATTTAATAATTTTTTCTTTAAAATTGGAAGGAGTTGAGGTGTTTGGATAACTAAAAAATCACCAGAGATGAGTTAATTTTGAGAGAAAATATCATATTTGAATTTGGAAATTTTTTTTGAATGAGAAGCTAAATGGAAAGGAATGGATGTGGGGGTTTTAAAGAAGGAAAAAGATGAGTATACTTTTTTTTTTAAATTAAGGGGAAATTACCTCTTAAAAACTACCAGATTTCTCTTGTTTTTCAAATCATTCCTTAGTTTAATTAAAATACACTTGTCTCAATTACTTTCAAACCTAATTTTATTTTTAAAATCCATTTTAACCAAATTAATTCTCAAACACTTAATTTTAATCTCTTAACCTCAAATTATAAATTCTATTTATTTTTAGTATTTTATTTAATTAATTTCTAATTATTTTAATGATCTAACTTAATTACGATTTTTGGTTCAGCAATCCTCAATTACTATCCCGATTCTACTAGCCCAATTTTCAGAATGTGACATTCCCTAAAATTTTTATAAGAAGAGGGCAAAGAGCATAACAACAACAACAACATAGCTTGATCTTCGTCAGTAATTTCGGCTTCAAGATTCTTTAAGTCATTAAGAAGGGCAACAAACTCGTTAATATAAGTTATGATGGACTCACCTTCGACCATTCTGAATGTGTAGAGACGTTGTTTCAATACTAACCTATTGGCTAGAGATTTCATCATATATATAAGGCTTCTAGTTTCTTCCATAACGCAGACGTTGTTTTCTCTTTCAAAATCTCCTGTAACACATTATTCATGAGACATAAATGAATACTGGATAGAGCCTTTTCATCGAGCTCTTTCCATTCTGACTAATCCACATCTGTGAGCTTCTTCCCTATAACGACCTTTTTCAAACCATTCTAAACCAGTATTGTTGTCACCCGAACTTTCCACAAACTGAAATTTGTAATTCCGTCGAGCTTCTCAATATCAAACTTTGATGCTGCCATCTCTGAATAGATTGACTTTGAAAATTGAACTAGCTTTGATACCAGTTTGTAGGGGATAACCTCGATTAAACAACGAACAAAGTGACAAAAAATAAGAATTGAAAAGATCGAACATGCAAATTTTATGTGGAAAAACTCCTCAAAAGAGGATAAAAAACCACAAGCAAAAGAATATTTCACTATAATAAAGGAGAGTACAAAAGATGGAGAGAATTAAAAGAAAACCTAAAGCCCCACAAGAAAAAACCTTTCGAAATAAAGAACAAAATTATCTCAATTTAAATATTTTTGTTGTGTAAAACCTAGAGTAACTAATGCCTGTTTATAGGCTGAAATTCGTAGCATATATGATTATAGTAACTCTAGGTTAATCAGAGTTTTAAGTGGGAAACTAAAGACTGAGTTTAACTGGGAGAAGAAAAGCTAAAATAAAATTTGGTTAAAATAAGAGGTATTCACCCACACAATGACTTTAGCTTTTATTTTGTTTCTCGAGGACCGACGTCATCTTTAGCTATGTACAATAAATCTGAGTGTGAATAACTTATTAGTTCCACATATCAACCATTGAAATATATCAATTAAATATGAAATATACTTTATTCAATTTAGTCCTTTAATACCCTATGTCATAGGCCAATTTTTGGCATGTTAAATTAAACCCATACATTTCAAACCTTTACAATTAAACCATTTTACAATTTGAACCCCAAAATCACTACCCATAACCTGTACACTTAAACCCACTTACTCATTTTACTAAATAAACCCAAATTATCATAACCCATTACAATTAAAACCCACATCTCATTTACCCAATTACCCACTAGCCCAAATCTGCCCTAACCCTACCCGAGCCTCCCATTTGCAAACTGTTGACGATTCAGCCTCTGCCACCGCCTCTGTCAAATCCACCGTTCTTAGCACCGCCCATGTCAGTGCCAACTTGACCTGCAAACATTAAAATCGAAGTGACAGAAAGTAAGAAAAAAGCTTGTAAGCAAAGGCTATAAAAGCCGAATTTGAGCATTGTAACGGGGGGATTTTTTCTTTTTTCAAAAATTATAGACAAGCAGTATACTATAATCGTCATTTTCAAAGTGAAATTTCGGATCTCAAACGAACAACAGCAATATAACAGAGAAGGGACACCCTCCGATCGGAGAACAAATCGGAAAATAAAATAGAAACTCAAGGTAAATTCTTTTTTAATTCTCAAACTCAAGGAAAATAAAACAAATCGGATCTCAGGCGACGGTGACCGGTCCGTTGACCGATCCGGTGACCGGATCCCTCCCCCGGTTTCCCTCTTCTCTCCTTCCCTCTCTTTTTTTCTTTTTTTTTCTCTTCCCCGTGAAAATGATTCAAAACATAAAAAAAATTAACTTTTATACTAAATTTTGCCCCGACCTGATTTGACCCGGACCCGCTTCAGGGTCCGCGTGTTTTTAATCGGAGGGGCTATTTGCGCAATGAGCCCCTCCGCTTTTGCACCCGTTCGTAATTAAGTTTTAATTTAATTTAAATTGGCCCAATGATTTATCGCGCGTTGCAATTTGGTCCTCCCTTCAACGACAGCGTTTTGAGGGCCTGGGTAAATTGCTATTTCGGTCCCTTATATTTTAACCTGTGTTCAAATAGGCCATCCTCTTTCGTTTCTTATCCCGCATTCGCCCCAGAAATTCCCTTTTAATTCAATTTCGTCCTTTTTCGTTATTTAATTTTTATCCTAATATTATTGTATTCATTATTATTATTGTCATTTTTAATATTAAAATATGTTTTGTATTTATATGTATACTATTAGCAATATTCGTTTTAAATATTACTATTATTCTATATTATATTACTATGCATGCATGCTAAATACTATATTATAAATACCTATATGTATATATTATCGTTATATCCATTTTATTACTATTATTTTATTATTATCATTATTATTATTATTATTAGTATATTTCACTATTAATAGTATTATTTTAATTTCGGTCAATACTTATATATGTATACTTACACCTATTTATTAACAGTTTTTTATATATCCTTACTATTCCTAATATGCATATATTACATATATATTATTATCATTATTATATTTAGTTTACTACATTTATTTTTTATATTACTATTATTATTATTATTATTATTATTATTATTATTATTATTATTCTCATGATTAACTTATATACCTTACACATATATATATATATATATATTCCTGTACCTATTGTTATTTTATATTATTATTACCAAATATATATTATTTTGTTTTATTTTTGAATACATAACTTGTTTTTATTTTCTTTTACCATTATTATTGTCATTCTAATACTCTTATATCCCATGTTAATATTTTTCACGTTTTTAATTAATTTCAATAAATAAAGGCAACGTACCGATTTAGCATTAAGTCGTTGATTTCATGCTATGTTGGGTTAGTATCAATCGGCTCGTGTTGAAAACGGAACGTCCTTCTAAAAAACTGAAAGTTCAAAAACTCTTGTTTCTTCGATCGGATCACGACTAAATATTAAATTGAATTTGCATTTTTGAAGATTAAGACAACGGGTGTTTAATAAGATACCAATTTTGGGCGTCGCGGGGGTGCTAATACCTTCCCCGCGCGTAACCGACTCCCGGACCCTATTTTTCTCTGAATTTTAACGTGGACCTAAACTTGGCCTTATTTTACCCGAAAATAAATCTTTGTTAAAGAAAGGTTTTGTTAGGTGTCCGATCACACCTAGAAAAAAGATCGGTGGCGACTCCTTTGTTCTAATAAAATTAAAGTCCAGATTTCAAATTTCCAATAAATCGCCACAATTAGCGACCAAAGCTACTAAAGCAAATTTTATGTCGCTACACCCTAAATTTTAAAACACTCGTATCTGACAATCTATCTTACTAAGTCTAATTCCAACTTCATAAATATAGTACATGGACCTCCAACTGTTAATGAACATTAATATTCTTCAAATATCTCATCTTCTCTATCAAAGATACCTTGGATTCAAACATGGAAACTTAATCAATTTGTATTAATCCACTATTTTAACATTTGGGTTATCTTAATCTAACATCCATATAACATGATTTAAGAAATAATTAAAGAAGAAAACTTACCAACTCTTAGATTAGGCTCACGGTAATGGAAGTTTAACATGCAAAGTTTCATTTCTCAATTTCCTTTCCAAACCTTAAGCATTCAATAATATATTTGATTAAAATCTCATCAATTCTATTATTCAAGGGCTGGACTTTATTTATCTTAGCTAACAACTCAATAATCTAGGAAAAATTACAAAATGAAACTTATCTATGCTTAAATATGGCTCATGGCAATGGAAAAGATAAAAGCATGAAACTTCCTAATTCTTTCATTCTAGTTTCAGTGATAGATGAAGAAAAAGAAGTTAGTGTTTGTTTCATCTCTTTCCACTAACTCATAAGTTAACTAAATTAATAATTTTAACATTAAATCTAATGGTTGTGAACTACCATGATAAGAATTAATGGAGTTTAATGGCTACGATCAAGCCAACCCACTTTCTAAATATCAAGGTTCTCAAAGAGTCTAATTTTTTCTTTGGTTAGCTTTTAAGCAAAGATTCTAACTAATTCGGAACGCACCAGGCGAGGTTTGGGACATAAAAGCTCTTGCCCCATATGTGGACATGAAACAAAAGAGATTCTACATATTCTTCAGGATTGTGTGGCTGCAAAGGAAGTGTGGATGCATGTTGTTCCGAGTGATAACAAAGCAGGTTCTTTTCCGACCCTTTTCAAATTTAGTTATCTTCTAATCTTTGTTGTCACATGAAATTGTAGAAGTGTGGAGTCCTCTGGTTATGTCTCTTCAGCTTAATTACCTGGCGAATTTGGAAGAATAGAAATATCTTCATTTTTCAAAACATTACTTGGCTAGCCCTTAAAATTATTAAAGCTTCTCTAAGTTGGGCACAACAATTTGAATCAAGTCACAGCTTTTATAAGCCCAATTTGCTAAACTCGTGCTACCATACAACACCAAAGGAATATTAGTTCATCTTTTCTCTAACGGAGCTATGGAGAGAGTTATTAGGAATATATCTACTGGAGGTATGTTACGCGATAAAGATGGTAATTGGATTTTGGGATATAATTGCCATCTGGGTAGTTTTATTCCTTATGAGGTAGAACTCTGGGGTATTCTCGATGGAATCTTCATTATATTAAAGAAAGGATACAAATGGGCACAATAAAAATAGACAATTTATAGGTAATTAGGGCCTTGACTGATAAGGGGATGGAAGATTTAGGAATCAAAGTGCTTAGAAGGGTTCACAGGACTATGCAATCTGAAGGACAGTAGGGGATCCGATATGTGCCCAGAAGGAAAAACTTAGTTGCGGACTGATTGGCTAAACTCTATCTAGTATGGAAGTCAAGCTTTCAAATTTTCAATGTGCCTCCGCCTCCTAATGAGGTATTAGGGATTATTCAACAAGATACAGCTTGTGATGCTTTTGAACAATTGATTTGATGTAATTTTTGTTTATCTTAATAATTTACTTTATTGGTCTTTCTCTATTGATTATAACCATTTGTTCACCTTACAACTTAGTCCCTGTACTATATACTTAGTAACTTAATTAATTCAACTACTAATTCTAACGTCATTTTCGTTTTGTCACTCAATTAACAATACTTGATGGCTTGAGTTAAAAAATTTAACCTTGAATCAGATTTTTCGACTCCAACAAAAATTGAATCGTTACAAAAGAGATTTAGATGCTTATACTAATTGATGAAATAATAAATATTTATACATGAGTTTCTTGTAAAGCAAGAAAAAAAACTAAATAAATATATAATAAACAAAAAAAACTAGATAATACATGAATTAATAATCTAAAAAAATTAAAGAACATAAAAGGAAGTAAGAAATTAAATATTAATTAAGATAAAAAAATAAAAAAATATATATGAATAATAAAATAAGAAATTCATGCTGCAACAATGGGTGCATTTCATTGTAACACAGGGACTGTAGAAAAAAAAATAAACTTTGTTATTTACTCAACAATTTCATTCTTAAATCAAAAATGTACTTTCCGTCTAATGCATACTTGTTAATGGGCACTATTTTGATTTTCAATTTACAAACACCAAGTATTTTTCTGAATCCGATAAATGATGCCAACTTAAGAGATTTAATAAATACATCATCAACTTGATCTTTACTTTTGCAATACTCTAACTTAATTGTTCTTTCATTGCTAAGGTTTTGTATAAAATAATATTTTACATAAATATGCTTGCTTCTTCTATGTAGCATATGGTTTTTTGATAACTTGATGATTCAATTGTTATCACAAAAAATTATAATGACTCTTTATTACTTAAATTGTAGTTCTTCAAAGATTCTCCTAAGTAAAATAACTCAACCCTTTTACTTGATAATATGATAATGAAGATGACCAGGAAATACTACATATGCCAAACATAAAAAATAGCTCAAAATGCTCCTTCTATCATCTTGAACTCTTGCGATTAAAAATTTCAAAGTTGAATTCCTGTCGTATAATGGTCCGTTTTTCAGTGATGTCAAAAATAGTGGTTTCAAGACCACAAATCTGATGAGTGAGTTCAAAAATATTATTAATTAATATTTAAGAGTCAAATATAATATTATTGAACTTTTGATTTAATAAATTTTATTAATTGGTCGTATAGTTAAGTTTAAGTGGTTAATCCCTAAGTCAAGTGGTTTTAAAAAATGAGATATCAAAACCTCATTTCTATAAATTGAGCCCGTAAATATTTAATATAAATATTTATGGAATGATCATATAGGTGTATTAAAATTTGGTCAAGAAATTTTAATATTTAGATAGTTAATTAATTGAAAATGACTAAATCGTAAAAACTTTAAAATTAAATTCTATTAATTAAAGGTGTTAAATAGTTAAATTAATAATGTCACAAGGGTTTATGCGGGAATAATACCATAGGCAAATGGTATTTACGGTTGGTGCTTAAATTTGTTAATTTATATGTTATATTTTAATAAAAATTAAAAGAAATGTTAAGTTAAAATAAAATAAACAAAACAAAACATCACTATTGTTTTATGCTCATCTTCTTCAAAGTATTTGAATCTCAGCCAAGCTTCCTTCTTGCATGCATGTGTTTTTTTAGGTTCGTTTTTCATAATTTTTATGTTTTTGTTATCGTATAACTTAATCTAGCTAACCCGAGGGTTAATTTGTGAAACTGTTAAAAGTTTAGAGAATTACCATGAATGATTTAGGTGTGTTTGTGAATTTAATTAATGGATTCTTGAGTTTTATAGCTAGATATAAGTATTTTGTTAAATGATTTTTAGTAATTTTAATGTTTAGGTATTAAATTGTTTAAATAGTATAATTCAATGAAAATAGTGTGAAATGATGAGAAGTATGGGCTATAATGGACCCCTAGGAAAATCGGCTACCATGGTTTTTCATTAATTATGGTTAATTTGGGAGTTTCGGGTTTAGGGACTAAATTGCATAAAATGTAAAATGTTGTGGTAATTTTGTAATATGATGTTGAAAGGACTCAATTGTACAAAAATATTTATTTGAGTGTTGGAATTGTAGTAATTGAATGAAATTATTATCAAGAAACGGGCTAATCGGATGTAAATCGAGGAAAAACTAAAGTATCGGACTAGTCGTCGGATTTGTTTTCGTAACCATTTTAGTTAAGGTAAGTTCATAGCTTAGTTAAATCAAGTAGTTGCTATTTCAATTATTTAATATCCATTTGTGTATATATTAATTGAGTTCTTTGGCTTAAAGGAAATGATTAAGGCCATAGTTGAAAGATACTATGGCACTATACCGGAAATAAATAAAACCATAATTGAAAGACACTATGGCACCATACCAGAAATGAGTAAGACCATAGCTGAAAAAACGTTATGGTATCACAATTCTACGAGTAAGACCATAGCTGAAAGACGTTATGGCATCATGATTCTAACGAGTAAGACCATAGTTGAAAGACGTTATGACATCACGATTCTATCGAGTACGACCATAACTACAAGACATCATCGTATCATGATTCTAATGAGTAAAACCATAGCTAAAAGACGTTATGGCATTAAGAATCAAACAAATAAGACCATAGTTGAAATGCACTATGGCAACACGACAAAAAGTAAATAAGACCATGGTTGAAAAACACTATGGCATCAAGTTGAGAATAAATAAAACCATGGTTGAAAGACACCATGGCATCTTTCAACCATTTGGTATTTAGGTAACATGCTTTGGGTGAGATATTTATCATAAGTATGAATATGAGATGAATGTTTTGACTAGTATAGTTTGATAATGAATATTAATGCCTTGGTATGATTATATGTTCCATATATCTATAAATATGTTAACTAGTTATGTTTGTGGTGTGTTTAGAGAATTAAATGATTATATGAGTGTTTTTTAAGTATCTAATGTTATTTCATTTTGTTCAATGGGTAATAAAGACTTAAAAGAATGAGTAATTATATGAAATGTCATGTTGTAACGCCTCAAAATTTATACAATTGATTTCGTGTTTTGTTACACAAATATCTGTCTGTCAATGGTTAAGTGTTTTAGGAGTGTTTGAGAAGTCTTGGGTTCAAGCCTTAACCTGAGCAACATTTTTTGTTTTAATTGAATAAAGCCTTGCTCTTGTTCAGTAGGCTTATAAGTAAATATGGGTAAAATTATAACAGAATGGGCCTGCTGGTCTAGTGGTTAAGTGGAGTGTTGGTATGTTAGAGGACTTAGGTTCAAATCTCTACGTGGTAAGGGATTTATTTTTGTGCTTGTGCTGTGTAAGAGTTTGGAATAATTGGGTTTCTAAGTAGTGGAGTTGAGTGGGCAAGTGGGGGAGTGATTTGGGGGGAATTGGGTAGTTATCGGGATTTTGTTGTTGTTTCCCATTACCAAAATTTTCCCTCTTCCTCAAACTCTCTGCCGTTTTCTACACTCTTTTTCCCACTTTGGCTGCCAAAATTCCATTTCTTCATCTTTTCTCTTTTGTTCATTCTCTTTTCCAATCTGTTTTCTGTCGTGCTTCAATTACTCTTCTCTGTTTGGTAAGTTTTAGTCATTTTAAACTTTCACGCTTTACTGTTTTTCGATTAATAAGGGGTTTCTTTGGTTGTATTGGAACTAATCAGGGGGCTGATTAGCGTTCACATTTAGCGAGTTAGACGCATAAAGTTCACGTTTCAATCAAAGGTAAGGATTTCGTAGTTTGGGATGAACGTTTCATTGCGATTTTGTTTAAGTTTTGACTGTGCAACTAATTTGGGGCATTAATCTGTTGAATGATAGGACTTGGAGTGCTCGAGAGTGTTTCTGTAGTAAAACGATACCAGGTGTATACCCATATCACTGAAAACGTAACTCGGCGAAAAGCTGAAAAAGTGGACTGTCGACGTCACACAGTCGTGTGATGGCAGGCGAGGCCATGTGCGAGACACGGGCTCAACCAATTAGGCCATGTGGGCCACATGGGCATGTGGGCCCTCATGGGTGAACCACATGGGCGTGTAGGATACGAGGCCAAGCCCTGTGATCCACACAACCAAGGCCAATTTGGGCCATATAGGCTACACGGACGTGTGGGCCATTTTACTGATATGTTTGTTAAGGTTGTACGAGTCGACCGAGACGACTATGAACCTACTGTAGGGTCAGTAAGCTAGAGTTTGATCCCTAACTAATTATATGACACATCTGTATGAATGATTGTATATTGAGCATCTTACTGTGCTATACTAATTATAAGCATGATTTCATGAGATAGCATGTCACGATTGTATGATGCATTGCATGAGGTTAGGATGATATATGTGGAGGAAGTGTACTGAAAGGCTTAATGCCTGCTATACTGGTAGCTATGCTGCAATTCACTGATGGCTTTTAGCCTATTATATTATTGGCAGCTCTGCTACAAATACTGTTTAGTGCCGCAATCGGTGCTAATTTGTAAGTGTTGGGATGGGTGGGTGATTTAATCCCCACAAGAGTGCAAGGTTGGACAAGAGATGGTGTATAGTGGATAGATGGGTAAGACTTGCATCTTGTACACCGTATATCTGCATATTGATATTGTGATGGGCTAAAACCCTACTGTTACTGCCACTGCCACTGTTACTGTACTGTAATGGGCTAAGGCCCTACTGCATACTGATCTGTGATGGGCTAAGGCCCTACTGGTACTGTCACTGGTACTATTACTATAATGGGCCAAGCCCAACTGTTTACTATTACTAAAAAGGGCTTAGGCCAGACTATTATTACTTGCATACTATCTGTTTCGTTGTATGGAGATTACATACTGAGTTTTTGTAAACTCACCTCTTTTGTTTTTACTGTACAGGTAACCTCTGACATAGGCGGATCGGTGTGACAGAGGTCTCAGCGGTGGCCACACGACCCCTTTTACATTAATCGTACTTATTTATGGTTTTAAATCTTATTTGGGTATTTTGTTGTAATTATGGCCTCTACGGATTTTGGATTTTAATTTGGGATTTATATTGTTTTACTGTTTGTTATTTATATCTGCTAGAGGTAGGATATTCGTGTTTTCAAAAGAACATATATTTTAACAAAATACCCACTACTATGCAAACTGTATTTTAAAAGCTTCCGCGAAGTATAACATTTTGAAATCGAACATCAAATTGTAAAGTAATAACATTTTGGAAATGAATAACGTCTTGAAAACCAAAGACATGATTTAGAATTAACATAAGTTAATGAAAGCTGGTTAAACGAAGAAATGTGCTTTTGCAATGACTTAGTTTTCGAAAGCACTTTCATGTGACATCACCAGATTTGGTCATAACGTCTAGGTCAGGTTTAGGGTGTTACATATGTGGTTATGAAAGTTGAAATGAAAGATACTGGTATAATGCTTTGATTTACATAATTTTGCAAATTGGTAATGTGATGAATGTAAGATGTATTTGCTATGTTGCTATGTTACTATTATGTGTTTTATAACATGATAAGATTATATGTAACCTTGTTGAGCTCACTAACTTGTGGGATTTGTGATGTGTATAGGATTTAATAAATTCATGAACTTGATAATGGTATTATTCATCAAACATATATAAATTGAGTCTATTAGATAAGTTTACGTTTAATTTATATACTTGCTTACTAAGCACTAGTTGCTTACGTTAGTTATTTTCTCTATTTTGTAGATCACCGGAAAGCTCAATCGGTTGGAATCTCGTCGAAGCACACTCACACTATTCGTCCATCATTTTGGTAGATTTTGGTTATTTTGTGAAATGGTTATAAATGACATGTAATATGGTTTTTTGATGTTTATGTCAAGCTCTCTTGTATATATGTTCTTGATGGTTGATTGATTTGTAAATGTTTACATACATGTGTTCGGTCACTTTATTTATGCCTTTTTGAGGTATATGATATATGGTTAAATAGAATGTGAAGGAAATGGCCATTTGGTATATTTTCCATATGTTTAAGATGTGAATTTGTAGCCTTGTAATTAAATTGATTTGGTGTGTGAATTGTGGTGCCAAGTGATGGCATATTGGTGAGGCACATAGGTTGAATGGTTTGACGTGTTTTAGGTATGTTTGAATATGTTTCAACCATGTGAATGTGTTAGGAAAAGGTTTGGATTGGTATCCAAGAAAGGGCTATTGAATTGTCTTGCATTAAGGGTCATTTTGGGAGCACACGGCCTGGGGCATGAGCTGTCACATGGTCATGTGCCACACACGGCCACCCCATACGGTCGTGTGTCATTTAAATTTTAGATGTAGAATTTTCCACATGGCATCATTCTATTACACGGCCTGGCAACACAGCCGTGTGACCCATACATCGAGCTATACACTGTTGGTGACATGGTCCTGTGACCCTAAGTTACACGAGCACAATCTATTACATGATTTGGCTATACGACCATGTCTCTAAGCTACATGGCTTGGACTATGCCACACGGCTTGGCCACACGGCTATGTGACATCTGTTTCCAAAATTTTCATGATTTTCTATTTTGTTTCAAATTGGTCCTTGCTTGTTTTCAAACTATTTTTAAGGTCCTTTAAGCTTGATTTAGGACATGTATTTGTACTTAAGCTATGAATAATGTTTTGTTATCAATATTTGATATTTATTTTGATAAATGACCTAAAGTGATGCAATATGTATTATAATACTCCGCAACCCAAATCTAACAATGGAAACGAGTTAAGAGTGTTACACATAATTAGCCTTTTGGCTAAAGGTGTGTTCGTGGTGTCTGCATATGTTGGCAAAGATTTGTTCTTACTAGTGGATATGAATCATTATAAAGTTAAATAATTATATGATATGACACACAAATCCATGTATCAAAAAATTAAACTTCCATTAAGGAATACTTCCGTATTTTTAGAGCTTTTAGTTTCAAATACTATATAAGATATACGATAACATATATGATTTGAGTAAAGATCATATAAAATTTAAAAAGGTAAAGTATAGAAATGATCATTAAAATAATTTTTGCATTCTATTTTGATCATTAAACTATACAAAATTAATTATTCTAGTCATGTTAACAATCGTTTGAAATTTGACAGAAGTGCTTGTAACAGCCCGTTTTCAATGAAATCGAAACAGTAGTTTTCAGACCACAAATCTGAGGTCAAAAAATTTATTTTACTATTAAATTAAGGTCTACATCATGATAGTATGATTGTGTGAAAATTTCGTTAAGAAATTTTACCGTTTAAATGCTTAATTTGATAAAAAGGACTAAATCTCGTAAAATGTAAAAATTATGCTCTATAGGCTAAAGGGGTCTAATAGCTATAGAACTTTAAAATAGAGGTCATGAAATGGTAATTAGACCATAAATAGTGATAGTAGATGTACATGGCTTGGCATTTATGTAAATTGTGATGTTTTAAAAGGTTAATTTTGTAATTAAGTAAATTTAAACTAATTTAATAAAAGAAAACATGAAGTTAAAACAGTATCTTCTTCATTTTCTAACCTAAAGAACCGGCCACCATAGAAAAATAAACGAGAAGGTTTCGGTTAGGCTATTTTCTTTGCATTGTAAGTGATTTTTGTTCCGTTTTAATTGATTTCTATGTTTTTGGAATCGTTGCAGCTTAATCTAACTAGCCCGGGGACTAATTTGTGAGACTGTTAAAAGTCTAGGGTTTTTCCATTGATGAATATGCATGTGTTTTGATGTTTGCTAGTAGAAAATGAATGGTTGTTATTAGATAAACAACATTTGTTAAGGGATTTCTCATAAAAATGTCAATTAGGGATTTAATTGAAAAATATGTAGAATCCATGGTGAAATCGTGAAATAAATGAAATATATGGTTTGCTAGGGACCTGTATGAAATTCAGCTAGCATGGGTATAGGTTGAATGGCATAAATTTGTATTTTTATGAGATAAGGACTAAATTGTAAAGTAATCAAAAGTTAAGGGGTAAAAGTATAATTTTGCCAAAATATGTATTTTAGGCTAAATTGAATAGAATGATAATTGAATAAGTTAAATTTAATTATATTTAGATCAAGAAAAACAAATATTGGAATTAGATTAGGGGAAAAATAAAGTAATGGATTGATATATCGATTTTATCCGTACTATACGAGGTAAGTTTGTATAATTAGAATTGAGCATTTTTATATATATACTTATTTAAAATGTATTTATGTAAATTGAGAAATTATAATATATGATTATTTAATGCATAATAAATGAAATTCAAAGAATATCAAGCCCCATTTTAACCTTAGGAATTCGTAGGATACAAGTGATTTGTCATTAGGGTTATTGATTTGGTTGAGATCATGCATGTGTTGTGGACTTACCACAGCTCATATGAGCCTACCGATTTGTATCTCGTAAGAGCTTACCATTTCTCAGCTCATTTGAGCTTACCGTTACTTCAGCTCAGAAGAGCTTACCATTTATAGCTCGAAAGAGCATACATGTACAGGAATTGACGGATTACCGTTCAGTACACTTTGTGTGTACTACCCTGTATCTAATGATATTCTAAGCGGTTCAACGGGCACAGATCTGCTACAGGTTATATGAGCTAATATGAATTAGCACAACAGTTACATGAATTAAAAGGAAATGATATTACATGATATATTGAAGCATGAGATGGACGATATATGTATATGGAACTTGTTTAATTGTTGAACTCTTCCATGCTTATTGGTTATTATATGTGCTTTACATGACTAACCTATTGGTGAATATATGTGTTTAGGCATTTGACAAATTGATTGGAATATACCATGTTTACATTACCTAAATTGTGATTAAATGGTAAGTTTAATTCTATGTTATACGAGCTTACTAAACTTTATAGCTTACTCTATTTTCTTTTCCATATTTTATAGTAACTTGAAAGCTCGATCGAATTGGATGTCATCAGAGATCTCATCACACTATCCAGCTATCATTTTGGTACTTATGAACTATGTGTATTTTGGTTATATAGCATGTATAGGCATTATTGTTATATGGTATGTATAAGTCTTTTGGCTAATGAAGCCTATATGAGTTTAATATGTATTTAGCCATGTGATTTGGCTTAATTTGGTACATGTGTTGGTATGTATATATATATGAGTAGTTAGTTTATCTTGTGCGATTTTAATTGCATTGATATGTTTGATGGATTGACATGGAAATGCCTCTATTGAGAGTTGATGAATTGAATACCAAATTTGTAACACACCCTACCCGTATCTGTCGCCGGAATAGGATACAAGGCATTACCCGAGTTTACCAAATTATTTTCCATTAAACCAAATCAATTACTATTCATTTACTGAGATTGTATCATAATGTCCCTTAGATGGCTCTTGAAGCCCAAAGTATGAATTGGGATCAAACCGAGACTAAATCGAAATCTTAGGGAATTTTTTGCAAAATCTTACAATTTTCCTTAGTTACAAGGGTCACACGCCCGTGTGGACAATGGACACGCCCGTGTGGTCTGGCCGTGTGGCCAACATGCCCATGTGCTGTAACACCCCAAACCCCGCCTAGACGTTATGGACGAATCTGGCGATGTCACATGGTAGCGCTTTTTCGAAATAAATGAGTCGTCGTCAAAACCTCCTTTCTATTTAACCTATTTACAACATCTTGTGTTAACCCTAGGATGCGTCGTTCAATTTTAAAAATCATAGTTCACCTTCACTATATTATCTTTTTCCAAAATGTTAAAAAGTTGTAACGCCCCAAAAAGCCTTTGATTTTATTTTTGTATGTTGTAACACAAATATTTACCTACTTCAGTGGCCAAGTGTTCTGGGAGTGTTTGAGAAGTCCTAAGTTCAAGCCTTAGCTTGGGCAAAATTTTTGTTTTTGTATGAGTAAATCCCTATCTTTGGCCAGTATGCTTATAATTAAATATTAGAAAAACATGACAGAATGGGTCTACTGGTCTAGTGGTTAAGTGGAGTGTTAAGTGTGCTGAAGATCTTGAGTTCGAGTCTTGGCGATGTAGGGGAGTGTTTTATTTTGCTTGGTGTCGTGTGAGTATATAAGTGCCAGTAAAATTCTGATGCTTGTGGGCAGTTAGAGTGTTTGAAGGGTGTGGGGTGTTATGGCCGAATTTTTGGAGGATATTATAGAGAATTTTAGGGATTTGTTTAGTGTTTAAACTGAATTTGAATTACCTTTGTACTCAAAATTTTGGCTTTAGTCTTTGCTTCTTTTTTTTCTCTGAGAATTTTTCTGGAAACTGATTTCTTCTCTGTCGAATAGTATTTTGTTTTTCCCTCTCCATTTTGTTTTTTTTCTTTCCCCTTCTTCTACCTCGAACCCTTCCCTTATGTTGAATTTGTAAATTTGGTTTTGTTCTTGTTCTGTAGTCGAATCATTTCTCAATATCGGATTTGGCTATCATTTTTCTCAAACCTCAATCGATTGTCCTATGCTCGTTGGTACTAGTATTGCTATTCTTTTTCCTTGATCCCTTTTTCAATTCGGGTTTGACCTTTATTAAAGTGTTCTTTTCGAGTTTTCTCTCCTTCTGTGACCCTTGTTGTGCTGACTCTATCCTATATTGCTCTCTGCCATATTTGGGTGCTACTCTATTTTGCGATTTTGCATTTTCAGTAAGTTGTGTTTCGATTAGATTCAAACTAGTCATACGAATATTTTTCTTAATAGGGGTTTGGCTCAATTGCAGGTTGTAACGAGAAACTGGTGATCGTTCTTTTTCGACACTTTAAGTGGATAGGGCCTCAATTTTTCAAACGATGTAAGAGTCTGTCGACTAAGTGATTAAGTGTTTTTTTTTAGTCATTTTAAGTTGGTTTCCATGAGACTAATTGAGTGTTGTGGTTGAATTTAATTTTAGAGAGCTAAAGGATTGGGTGCGCTTTTTTGCAAACAAGGTGTGTAACATAATCCCAACTATGGAAATCAGCAAAAGCCAGAGTAAGGGACCGTCGATGCCACACGGGTGTGTGCTTGCTTGTGTGGTAGTCCGTGTGACTAAACATGAGCGTGTGATCGATGAGGCCAGCCATGTGTGATTTCATAGGCTGGACCGAATTGGTCCAAATTGGGCCATGTGGGCCCCACAAGCATATGGGCCCCATACGGAGGAACCACACGGACTTTTGGAAATATTGGGTCAGGTCGTGTGATCCACACGGTAAGCTTATCTAGACCCCTAATTGACTGAATGACTGTTATACCCCTGTGTGAGGTGTATATATATATGTACATGTATGACTGTATTTTAGCATGCTTTTTAAACTGTACTGGATACATATATGATACTATGATATAACATGACATGATTGTATGATGCATTGCATGTGGATGGGTTTTATACTGATCGAAGGAAGTGTACTACAAGGCTTCGAGCCTGAATTACTAGCAGCCCAGCTGCATATTACTGTATAGTGCCGCTTCCGGTACTTACTAGAGTGTAGGGATGGGTGGGTTGATTATATCTCCACATAGAGTGTAAGGTTGGACAGAGTTGGAGTGTAGAGGCTGGATGGGTAGGACTTGTATACTTATATACTGTTTAAACTGTTACTGCACTGATTATTGTTACTGTAATGGGGTCAAGGCCCAAGCACATGACTGTTTCTTTATTGAGATAGGCTAAAGCCCAAACTGATATTGTCACTGATACTGAAAAGGGCTTAGGCCCATACTGTGTTTCATTTCTGTCTGTTTGCTATGGAAGTACACACTGAGTTTTCGTAAACTCACCCTTCCATTTTAACTGTACAGGTAATCCCCAGACATAGGCGGATCGGTGTGACAGAGGACTCAGCGATAGCCACACGACCTCTCTAATTCAATTTAGTAATTTACGATTTTGATTTTATTTTTTTGGGGTATTTTGCTATAATAATGGCCTTTTCGGGGTTTTTATTTTCATTTAGGATGTTTTATTGTTTTGATTTATAACTGCTAGTAGTAGGACGCGAGTTTTCAAATAGATAAATGTTTCAATAAAAATACCACGAATACACAAAATGATAACTACCTTTTTTTTAATGCAAGCAAACGTTTTGGAAAAGGATAATATTGTGAAGGTGAACTACGGTTTTTAAAACTGAACGACGTAACCTAGGGTTAATACAAGATGTTGTAAAGAGGTTAAATAGAAAGGAGGTTTTTACGGCGAATCATTTACTTCAAAAAAGCACTACCATGTGACATTGCCAGATTCGGCCATAACGTCTAGGCCGGGTTTGGGGTGTTACATGTGCCTTACCTCACTCCAAGCCGTGTGAGTTCACACACCTGTGTCCTCAGGCCGTGTAACTCTCTGACTTGCAACCCTTGAACAAATTAATCTCACATTGCCAAGTCACATGCCCGTGTGCTAGGCCATGTGGTTAATTCGAATTTCTGAAAGCAGGTGTAGGATTCACACGGCCGTATCACACACCCATGTAGTCAGGCCGTGTACCTCATACGAGCAAGGCACACGCTCGTGTGGAAGCCCATGTGCTCGATCTTAGGTATTTTATTTTGCAATTTTTGGATACAGGGGACAGACGGCCTTGACACACACCCGTGTGTCTACCCATGCAGACAAAAACAAGGCTATATCCAAGCCTCATATCTCACCCAATTGGTCTTTTACTTACACCAACATTTAAATATGTTCAAGAATAAGTTTATATGGTTAAATATCTGAATTTATCAATCAACTATTCTTATATATATAGACATATTCATAAACTTTTATAGCATTCTTAACCATCATCTTCATCCCTATACTTATACCATCTTATCATTTGTTCATTTTAAACCCATATCAAACATGATAAAATCATAATTATATGTAACTCAAAACTTACTAAATACAAGCCATACCAATGGCTAGTTACATTTAGATCATTTATAAGTCAACATTGACTGATTAACTTATACATGCCATTATAACCATAATTCATTTACCATACATACCAAAATAGGCCGATGGATAGTGTGAGTGATCTCCGTCAAGCTTCCTAGCCAACGAGCTTCTAAAAACTCACTCATTTAAATTTAAAATAAACATACAAGGCATATTCAATCATCTTGATCACGAGCCCTAACACATAACCTCATCACCATTATTAGTCGTACACTTCATATAAATACCAAGAAACATGTATGGGCTCAATTCTCATTAAATTTCTCATATATATACACAATTTCACATTATGTAATCATATAACATATAACAACCATATCTCTATATTTTAAATACATTTTCATAACAACTTGTCTTGATTTCATACTATTTTATATTTGAGCTTTACTCGTCAAAGTATTTGAAATATCATTTTCATGCAAATAGTACACATGAGGTACATAATTCCATAATTATAAATGAACATATTTATCAAACATATTCCATGTTCATATATCATAGTCTCATGTCTCCATATATCAATAACCATTATTTTCTTGTATTTCATATAAATACATGTAACCATACATAAGTATGCAATTCACTATTTCTTCCCATCAATCATAATTTCAAATGACAAATTCATGTGAATACGCTTACCAATTTCAAATTTCCATATATTTACCGTTTTCCATATTTATCCTGTTGAATTTCTCAAAATTTCGATGGATTTCCTGTGGTACACTTATGGTGTACAATCTCATTAACTGTCAATTCGTACACATATATACATAAGTCCTTTTCAGAGAGCACACTCTTGCAAACCTCATTTCTTACAGCGGGATTACCAGTCCAGGCTAAATCCCCTGTAACATATGCTCAAAGAGTATTGTCGAGATTACCAGTCCAGGCTAAATCTCCTACAATAACAAATACTTTATAGAGCTTTGACTAGATTACCAGTCCAAGCTAAATCCAGACTCACATTTACTTTGGATTACCCGTCCGGGCTAAATCCATTCCACACATATTCTTCGGGAGGGCTTATATCAGGATCACCCGTCTGGGCTAGATCCTTTTTACCGTCAATTCTTTTTTCTGTGATCCATCAAATTCCATTCCATTCAACTGGGATTTAATTCTTATTTTATCGAGTATGCCAATATTTCATCATTTATCATGTATTGAACATTCATAACACATTCATGTCACATAAACATACAATTCAAGCATTCAATAACTTAATTCAAGTTACACGAAATTACCATTCGATTTCTATATCATACAGATAATCATAATTTCATAATAAATATTTGAAATAAAACATAATATCATTTCTAATTCAAAATTTAACGATTATAATCGGGCATGCGATCAATTTATACATAAGAAATTCATATATTTTCCCTCCTCCTCCTCTCTATTCCACATCCTTAATGTAATTAACACATTTATAAGTAACATTATCTATAATTTCACTATTCACTTATATGTATATTCAAAGCTGTCCATTTGAGTCATAGTCACTAAATTATTTTTATCTTAAGCTACAGAATTCAAAATTAAGATCTGCTTGATATTATTAAAACTAGACTCAAATATCTTTCTACCATAAAAATTTCAGAATTTATTATTTAGCCAATAAGTGCAGTAAAATATTCAAATTTATCCCTGTTCTGCTATTTGACAGCTTCTACCTTTCCTTACTAAAAATTAATTATCTCTTAGTACAAAATTTGGATGATGTTTTTGTTTGTTTCTATTGAAAACAGACTCATTAATAATTTAAACATATAAATTTAAGCCCCTAATTATTTTTCTCCAATTTTTTATGATTTTCCAAAGTCAAAATAGGGGAACCCAAAATCATTCTAACCTTTTCTAACAAAATTTATTATATCTTATTATTTACAATTCCATTGCTTACATCGTTTCTTCTAAGAGAAACTAGACTCAATAAGCTTTAATTTCATATTTTATTCATCCTCTAATTCGATTCCCACAATTTTTGGTGATTTTTCAAAGTTAGACTACTGCTGCTACCTAAAACTGTTTTAGTGCAAAATATTGATTACCATTTTGCCCCTAAACTTTTAATACATGACGATTTCATCCCTAGGCTCGGAAAATGAAATGCATGCAATTTAATCCTTATTCCAAGCCTAATCATTCTCATACATATCAATAACAGCCCATGAATTCCATGAAATTTCATAATATTCCACAAATTCAATACTTTTCAATTTAATCCCTAAAACATGTTTTCATCCAAAATTCTTTAATAAAACACCTTTAAACATCCATTAACATCTCAATTTCATCATCAAATAACAAAAATCATATGAACTTATCAATGGTATCTCCCAAAAATTTCATCAAAATCAAAAACTAATAGAATACTAAGTTGGACCTAATTGTAAAAGTCTAAAAATATAAAAATTTCAAGGAAAAAGCAATTCTTAATAAAACACCTTTAAACATCCATTAACATCTCAATTTCATCATCAAATAACAAAAATCATATGAACTTATCAATGGTATCTCCCAAAAATTTCATCAAAATCAAAAACTAATAGAATACTAAGTTGGACCTAATTGTAAAAGTCTAAAAATATAAAAATTTCAAGGAAAAAGCAATTCTTAATAAAACACCTTTAAACATCCATTAACATCTCAATTTCATCATCAAATAACAAAAATCATATGAACTTATCAATGGTATCTCCCAAAAATTTCATCAAAATCAAAAACTAATAGAATACTAAGTTGGACCTAATTGTAATAGTCTAAAAATATAAAAATTTCAAGGAAAAAGCAAGAATTGAACTTAATTAAGGCTAAAATATGAAAGACCAGCTCAAACCTCTTCAATGGTTGTTTTTTGACAAAAAATTCAAGAAGAAATGGCCTAGAAACTCTTAAAATCAACTTTGGCCATGTAACATTTGTTAAAATTCCAATTTTATCCTTTTCACATAAAAATCTTTGATTTTTTTCACGCTATGTCGCCTCAGCCATTTTAAAATGGTCCATTTGCCCTTTTACTCCTTCCTTATTTAATGGCTAAGCTTTTTAATCACTTTAGCAAGTTTTGCACCTTTTTCAATTTAGTCTTTTTTTTTAATTGACTACCGAAACGTTAAAATTTTCTGACAAAATTTTAATACTACCTTATTGACACTCCATAAATATTTATAAAAATATTTACAGCTCAATTTATAACATCGAGGTCTCGATACCTCTTTTCCTCAATTTCTTGACTTAATAAATCTTTATAAAACACAAATTACTAATTCAAAAATCTTTTAAAAATCACATTTGGCTCGTAATTATTAAATAATAAAATTTACGAGCTTATTTGCCGAAATTGGTAGTCTCGAACCACTGTTTTTGACATTTTTGAAAATCAAGCTATTATAAAATTGATAAAGTTTAGATGTGCCATATTGATTATGAAATAGGCATAATTATGAATATAGGCACTTGACCATTTAGGTGATTTTAGACATGAAATTGGTATGTGTTTGAATGGTCATTTGTGATGATTATGAGTAATGTGTGGTTGGTAATGAAATTGTATGTTTTAGGCTTGATTTGGTTAATTTGAATGCCTAATTTGGTGGTGGTTATGTGCTATTGAAATGTGTAGGTTGGCACCAAAATTGGGTGAGAAATGTGGCTTGTAACCTAGCCTATTTTCGTCCACACGGGTAGAGACACGGGTGTGTGTCTCAACCGTGTGTGACACACAGCCAAGTGACACGGCCGTGTGTCCCTTATAGTTTTTAATGAAAACAAGTCAGTGAGTTACACGGGCTAGTCACACGGATGTGTGATTGGCCGTGTGACATAAGTCAGAAAGTTACACGGGGTAGGACACAGTTTGAGACACATCCATGTAATCCCATTTCGAATATCCATACAGCCTGTGACACAGGCGTGTCTTTTACCTTGTGTCTCACACGACCTGGTCTCACGGGCGTGTGTCCTTTGCACTTGCAAATTTTCAATGTTTCCCAAAATTTTCCTAAGTTCTCGATTCAGTCCCGAATTGATTTTAATGTTTGTTTTAGACTCGAGGGTTCTTGTTAGGGACTATATGATTAAATTTGAATGACGTTTGTTTAAATTTGAGAAATGAATATGAAATGTATGATTGTTTAAGTAATAAGTCTGGTAATGCTCTGTAACCCTATTCTGGTGACGAATACGTGTTAGGGGTGTTACATTTGTTGGTATCTGAACTACGGTTTAGTCGATTCTAGGACTAACGTAGCGTATGTGAGTCTAGCTATACATGCTATATTTAACTTGTGATAGTGTGATATCTCCTAACAGTTTTTAAATCATTTTTTCATATAGTAAATAGAATCCAACCGAGCTGGCTCTGATGATGTAGAAAGTCATGCGCCAACCTCCGTTCACAGAGCAACACGGTCTGAATCGAGACCCATATCTGAGGGTCGTGGAGGAGAGGCCAATAAAGCCTTCTTCCAGATGATGAATGAGTGGTTTTCTGAGTATGGGGCTAAAGGTTTGGAATCTTTGCGTATGAATAAGCCACCTGCTGATAAAATATGAAAGTATGGGGCTGAAGAGTTTAGAGCTACTGTTGATGATGATCCTGAGAGTGTCGAGTTTTGGCTTGAGAATACACTTCAAGTTTTTGATGAACTGTCGTGTACATCGACTAAATGTTTTAAATGTGTTGTATCTCTTCTAAAAGATGCTGCATACCAGTGGTGGAGTACTTTGATATCTGTAGTGTCGAGAGACAAAGTTATATAGGATTTCTTTCAGATCGAGTTTAGAAAAAAATACATAAGTCAACGGTTTCTTGATCAAAAGCACAAGGAATTTCTAGAGCTGAAACAGGGTCGTATGACCATAACTGAGTACGAAAGAGAATTCGTGAGATTAAGTAAGTATGCTCGTGAGTGTATTCCAACCGAAGAGGTTATGTATAAACAGTTTGAAGACGAGTTGAATGAAGATATCAAGCTCTTAGTCAGAATACTTGAATTGAAAGAGTTTGTTGTGTTAGTTGACAGAGCACACAAGGCCGATGAGCTTAACAAAGAAAAGAGAAAAGCTGATTTTGAAGCTAGAGATTCGAGAAAAAGGTTTACGGGAAAGTCTCATCAGTCAACATCTAAGAAATTTAAAGAACATCAATATCGTTCTACTGTTTCTATGGAGCATTCTAGTCGAGACAAAGATGCGAGACACTTTACCCCTAAACCTCAAGCTACATCTGTAGCTAGCGTGGGTAGTGTTAGAAGTGTTAGACCCGAGTGCAAACATTGCAACAAGCCACATTATGGTGAGTGTCAGGTGAAGAGCAGAGCATGTTTCAGGTGTGGATCCCTTGACCACTACCTTAGAAATTTCCCAGAGAATTTTATGAATGAAAAAGCTAAAATAGCGAAACTGAGTAACACAGTCCGTTTTCAATGAAATCAGAACAGTGGTTTTAGGACCACAAATTTGAGGTCAAAAAATTTATTTTATTATTAAATTGAGGTCCACAGCATGATAGCATGATTTTGTGACAATTTCGTTAAGAAATTCTACTGTTTGAATGCTTAATTTGATAAAAAAGACTATATCGCATAAAATGTAAAAGTTGTGTTCTATAAGCTAAAGGGGTCTAATAGCTATAGAACTTTAAAATAGATGTCCTTAAATGGTAATTAGACCATAAATAGTGATAGTGGATGTACATGGCTTGGCATTTATGTAAATTTGTGATGTTTTAAAAAGTTAATTTTGTAATTAAGTAAATTTAAACTAATTTAATAAAAGAAAACATGAAGTTAAAATAGTATCTTCTTCATTTTCTAAACTAAAGAACCGGCCACCATAGAAAAACAAAGGAGAAGGTTTCGGCTAGGCTACTTTCTTTGCATTGTAAGTGAATTTTGCTCCATTTTAATTGATTTCTATGTTTTTTTAATCATTGCAGCTTAATCTAGCTAGCGCAGGGGCTAATTTGTGAAACTTTTAAAAGTCTAGGGTTTTTCCATTGATGAATATGTATGTGTTTTGATGTTTAATAGTAGAAAATGAATGGTTGTTGTTAGATAAACAATATTTGTTAAGGGATTTTTGATAAAAATGTCAATTAGGGATTTAATTAAAAATGTGTAGAATCCATGGTGAAATTGTGAAATAAATTAAATATATGGTTTGCTAGGGACCTATATGAAATTTTGCTAGCATGGGTATGGGTTGAATGGCATAAATTTGTATTTTTATGAGATAAGGACTAAATTGTAAAGTAATCAAAAGTTGAGGGGTAAAAGTATAATCTTACCAAAATATGTATTTTAGGCTAAATTGAATAGAATGATAATTGAATAAGTTAAATTTAATTATATTTAGATCAAGAAAAGTAAATATCGAAATTAGATCGGGGGAAAAACAAAGTAGTGGATTGATAGCTCGATTTTCATCCGTACTATACGAGGTAAGTTCGTATAATTAGAATTGAGCATTTTTATGTATATTTTTATTTGAAATATATGTATGTGAATTGAGAAATTAAAATATATGATTATCGAATGCTTAATAGATGAAATTTGAAGAATACCTAGCCCCATTTGAACCTTAGGAATTCATAGGATACAGGTGACATGTCATTAGGTTTACCAATTTGGTTGAGATCCTACATGTGTTACAGGCTCACCACAACTTGTATGACCTTACCGATTTGCTGCTCGTAAGAGCTTACCATTTCTCAGCTCATTTGAGCTTACCGTTACTTCATCTCAGAAGAGCTTACGGTTTATAACTCGAAAGAGCATACATGTACAGGAATTGATGGATTACCGTTCAGTACACTTTGTATGTACTGCTCGTGTATCTAACGATATTCTAAGCGGTTCAACGAGCACAGATCTGCTACAGGTTATATGAGCTGATATGAATTAGCATAAGAGTTACATGAATTAAAAGGAAATGATATTACATGATATATTGAAGCATGAGATGGATGATATATGTATATGGAACTTGTTTAATTGTTGAACTCATCCATGCTTATTGGTTATTATATATGCTTTACATGACTAATTTATTGGTGAATATATGTGTTTAGGCATTTGACAAATTGATTGGAATATACCATGTTTACATTACCTAAATTGTGATTAAATGGTAAGTCTGATTCTATATTATACGAGCTTACTATGCTTTATAGCTTACTCTGTTTTCTTTTTCATGTTTTATAGTGACTCGGAAGCTCACTCGGTTTGGAAGTCATCGGAGATCTCATCACACTATCCAGCTATCATTTTGGTACTTATGAACTATGTGTATTTTGGTTATATGGCATGTATAGGCATTGTGGTTATATGGTATGTATGAGTCTTTTGGCTAATGAAGCCTATATGAGTTTAATATGTATTTAGCCATGTGATTTAGCTTAATTTGGTATATGTGTTAGTATGTATATATATATATGAGTAGTTGGTTTATCTTGTGTGATTTTAATTGCATTTATATGTTTGATGGATTGACATGGAAATGCCTCTATCGTGAGTTGATGAATTGAATACCAAATTGGTAAAGTTTAGATGTTTCATATTGATTATGAAATAGGCATGAATGTGAATATAGGCACTTGACCATTCAGATGATTTTAGACATGAAATTGGTATGTGTTTGAATGGTCATTTGTAATGATTATGAGTAATGTGTGGTTGGTAATGAAATTGTGTGTTTTAGGCTTGATTTGGTTGATTTGAATGCCTAACTTGGTTGTGGTTATGTGCTATTGAAATGTGTAGGTTGGCACCAAAATTGGGTGAGAAATGTGGCTTGTAACCTAGCCTATTTTTGTCCACACGGGCAGAGACACGAGCGTGTGTCTCTACTGTGTGTGGCACACGGCCAAGTGACACGGCTGTGTGTCCCCTGTAGTTTTTAATGAAAGCAAGTCCATGAGTTACACGGGCTAGTCACACGGGCGTATGGTTGGCCGTGTGACACAAGTCGGAGAGTTACATGGGGTAGGACATGGTTTGGGACACGGTAATGTGATCCCATTTCGAATGTCCACACGGCCTGTGACACGGGCGTGTCTTTTGGCCATGTGAGACACACGGCCTGGTCACACGGGCGTGTGTCCCTGCACTTGCAAGCTTTTAATGTTTTCCCAAATTTTCCTAAGTTCTCGGTTTAGTCCCGAATTGATTTTAATGTTTGTTTTGAACCTCGAGGGTTCTTGTTAGGGACTATATGATTGAATTTGAAAAATGAATATGAAATGTATGATTGTTTAAGTAATAAGTTCGGTAATGCTCCGTAACCCTATTCCGGTGACGGATATGGGTAAGGAGTGTTACAGTGCTAATGCACATTTTGTTTTTTGTCTAATAACAAATTTAACTGTTGAATTTTTTATATTTAGAATTAAATTGATAGAATATGTAAATATTAGAGGACTTTATTTATTATTAAATAAAAAAAATTCTATTTTAGCACTTTCGTCAAATTTCAAACCGCTTTCAACATTCGATGATTAAATTATTTAATTTTGTATAATTCAGTAAACAAAATAAATAAAATAAATAAAAGTCCAATGACCAGATTAGAATGCCATTTCTATACTTTACTCATTTAAAAATGTATGGAGAACATGCAGAGAAATATAATATAAATATATATATATATATACACACATCAGATCATATGGAGAAACATTGAACAAAAAAAAATCATAAAGAGGAATCATTCATTAAAGCAGCATAACAAATTGAAAAAAGTGGGGTCGAAACTTGAAAACGCTTCATCCATCTCGATTCCCACATGAATCACACATAATTAGGGGCGAGTTTAAAGGGGTAGGCACTAGACAGGGGCTTCCCACATATTATCGCAGTTGTTTTTATAATTTTTTTAATAAATTTTTATTATATCATAATCCTTTCTCAACGCATAAATAAGAATATATTATATTTTAGCGTATTCAAATTTAGTTCTCTTGTATTGACAATAATACTCATGCCAATAAGTTAAGATTCAATTATCAAACAATATAAAAAATTTTAATTTAACATTTTTTTTAAAATAATTTAATATGATAAATTTAATAATGTCTTTTTTCAATCATATTATTTACATTTCTTTAATGCATGCAATCCTATTTTTTTATAATACAGAATAATTCTATAACTATTTTTATTAGTTTAGTTCAGTTGGAGTATAATTTTTTTAACATTAAAACTTTAATTCATATTAAAATTGTACATATACAAGAAAAGAAAAAATGAGTTACAAAGTTAAGTAGAAAATTAATATCATTTACATATTTTTATATTTAAAGTGATATTGGTGAAAAAATCATATAAAAATAACACCAAAATTAAAATTAATTGAATCCACTCAAAAGAATTTTAAATTTCTTAATTTTACGACAGATTTTTTTTAAATTATAGTTTAAGATATTTACTTTAAAATAAATATAAAATTATTAAAAAAACATAAAATACTTTTACCATAAAGTTTAGATATATTTGATTAACTTACGTGAATTCAATTATAAACTTTAAAATTTTAAAACAAAATTGCATATTTTTTACTCATAATTTATTTACTGTATGTCCCAACCTAATAACTTATATTTACTGCCGTAAATCCCCATTTTCTGTACAAAATTAACTTTATTAAACCAATTCAATAAAAATAAAAATAAAAATAAAATAAAAACCATTAAAGCTCCCTCAATAAAGAATCTAAAAATCTGTTTTGAAGTTGCGACTACTTAAAACGTGGAGAGGAGAAAGTTGCCAAAATTAAAGCACAGATCTCCCTCTACGGAAAAACTAACCAACAGCTCTACGCGTTTATTCTCACGTGCCATCATCACCCATCAAGCATGTCTAATTTACACGTGTCACCTACACAGATGCCCCCGCTCCCCTATAAAATGGAAACCCAAACCTGAGGGGTCTCTAACGTCAAAACAGACAGCATCCTAAGATATCGAGCCATCCCCCAAATCTAATAGTCAGTTTGTACACGATGGCGGAGTTGTTGGACAAGGCGAAGAACTTTGTGGCCGATAAGGTGGCCAATATGAAGAAGCCTGAGGCTAGCATCACGGATGTTGATCTGAGCCATGTGGGCCGTGACGGCATCCAGTATGACGCTAAAGTCTCCGTCACCAACCCCTATAGCGCTCCTATTCCCATCTGCGAGATCTCTTACACTCTCAAAAGTGCTGGCAGGTTTGATCCCCCTCCTCTCCTCTCCGCTTTTCATCAATCTTCTGTTCACTATTCCTTTTCGTTTTCTTTTATAAATATTTGATTTCTGGGATTCGTTTTTGAAGTTGCACTATGGGATATGGTTTATTCATTCATGTTTGACACATTTTTCTATTCATACTGATCTGTTTAAATGGCTTTGGGGTTTGAAATCTGAAAAGAAAAAAAAAACAACACAAGAATTATAATGGCGCTTTTGACAGATTCTTCCAAGCGGATATTCCAATAATGACCGTCTTAGACATTGGAAATTGGGATTATGTTAGGCGTTTGATTTAGTTATTGATGATTTGTGAATTGCGACAGGGTGATTGCATCGGGGAAAGTACCAGACCCGGGTTCACTGAAGGCAAGCGACGCGACGATGTTGGACGTGGCAGTGAAGGTACCGCATAGCGTATTGGTAAGCTTGATAAAGGACATCGGTGCGGACTGGGATATTGACTATGAATTGGAAGTGGGACTCACCGTGGATCTTCCTCTCTTTGGAGACCTGACGATCCCTCTCTCTCAGAAAGGAGAGATCAAGCTTCCTACTTTCAAAGACCTCTTCTTTTGACTTCTATTCATCCCTCATGTATTCGTTCTTTTCTGAAACTTGAATTACATGTCAAAAATACTATATGTGCTTTAAGTTGAATAAATTGTTTTTACCGATCTGAGGTAATCCTAGATCTTTTTTTTTTTTTTTAAATACAGAGAAGGGATATAATCATAACATCCTTTAATTATGAGTTTAGAGGGTTCAATTCTAACCCATTAAAATAAAACACATTTCATTACCATCACGTGGACACCTTGAACATGAACTTCCTTTCTCAGATGGGATAAAGTGATGACATTCCCTCAACTGAAGTGACATCTCCACCATCAATGAAATGGCTTGGGTCAGTTCGAGATAAACAATCAAGATTTGTTATATGGTCAATATACAAAATTAAAGATACTAAAAAGCTGTTTCTAAGGTCTTCAATCGTCCGGGGATGTAGCTCAGATGGTAGAGCGCTCGCTTAGCATGCGAGAGGTACGGGGATCGATACCCCGCATCTCCATTCCTTCTTTTTTATTTTTGAGTATTCAATCTAGCGTGCTCCAGAGTCCAGCCCAGTATCCTTCGGCCTTAAACATTGTTCAGTTTTTTTTGTCGTCTGAGTTTTGGCGATGCTAATTGATTTTGTAGACAAATTTGTCCCTTCTCAATGCCCAAATGCTATTGGTAAAAGAAAAATATAGAAACGTACTTCTCTGCACCAACAGACTGTCATAGGTAACAGCAAAAATGAAAAAATTCATTCAACTTACGGGGATGGTTGGGTTTTTGTTCATTCCAATTTATAGGGTTTGTAGAATAATATCAAATTTAAATATATCATAAATTTAATTTTAAATATTATAGAAAGTAAATGATGCAGGATTAAATTTCATACAATTTTTTAATATATTTTATTATTTTCAAATTTTCAAAAATACATTTTCGTGCTAATTAAATGAAGATTTTAGTTTAATCTATATTAAAAGTTTACTCTATCCCAAATCACGTGCGCATTCATTATTCCGGGATATTCCAATACCGGTATTTAGTTATTTGAAGAGATTTTATTAATTTTAATTTTAATAGAAGTAGAAAATAAGATATATATTTTTTTATTTTGTTATTATATCCATGTATTACTTATTCTTATAAAATATTATTCGAAATAGAATAATTTGAGAAGGGATATAATGAAATTCTTTGATTGATTTTTCCAGAAAGATAAATGATCCGTTTTATTTGACCTATGACTCTAACAAAAACAAACCACTATACAATTAACAATTCAAATTAAATTAATATTTTTTACTATTTAACTATTTAACTATTCCAATGGACTAAAAAATTTAATTTAATAATTAAAATAGGACCATAATTTATTTAATTGAATTAAATATTAATATTAAATGAATTCAATAGAATGGACTTTAGTTTTGAAATTTTAATTAATGAAAAATATAAAAATTGAATTAATACATAAAACTATTAAATAATATACAAATTATATATATATATATAACACAATAGCTATTTGATGTTTCATTATAAGGAAATATTCCTATGTAGTCTGCGGTTTGTCAGTAGGGTGTTTAAATTTTAGTTAAAATTAAATTAATCGATCAAATCGAATTAATTCGGTTAATCGGTCAGTTAATTAATCTAATTTGGTCGGAGGTCGGTTAATAATTTTTTAAAAGTTTAGCTATCGGTTAATTCAGTTCGAAATTGGATAATTAACCGAATTAACCGAACTTTCAAAAAGTCAATATTATATATTACCAATTCTAATTTTGGTTAATTCGGTTAAATGAATATTACCAATTTATTTTTTTAATATGTTTTATACTTATTTTAACAAAATAAAAATAAAAATTTCAGTTAATTCGGTTAACTGACCAAATTAACCGAAATAGTTCGGTTCGGTTAATTAGTTTTGAAAAAATTTCAGGTAACGGTTAAGGGTTTAAAAAGTTGGATTAATTCGGATAATACTAGTTCGGTTCGATTAATTGCTCAGTTAATTGATTGAACACCCCTATTTGTCAATACAAAAAATTGACACGTATAATTATTAATTAATTAAGAATTTAGAATAATATAATAAACTATCAATATAAATAATTTCATGAATAAAAGCAAGTAATAGGGTTCATTCAAAGTAAATAATTTATTACCTTAAATTTATACATATAATTTACAATATTATTATCATATATAAAGATATGAAAATACTAAAATGAAATCAATTTAAACACGGAAACATAAAAATATCACACAATTTATGGAATTCGAAATTTAATTGAATATTTGCAACTTCCTGTATCTTATTTAAACCTAAGTACGGTGATGGACATCGAAATCACCAAATATAATTTCCTACGATAAAATAACAATAAAGGGTAGTACAGAGTAGTAAGGTCTAATCCACAGGAACTAGCTATCTAATTTCACCTTTCTTCATTACCAGAATCACTGTCGTGGTCACAATTGTGCCCACAATCTGTGCGTAGAAATGCTGAAAATAAAAATAAAAGTGAGGGGTTTTAATTGATTAAGAAAATAAAATAAGGAAATACGAAAAATAAAATAAAAACAAATTTGAAATTGTAAAAATAAATTAAAGAAAATAAAATATTTTTTTTTAAGTTTAGCCTTAGCCTCGGTGTACTCCCATCTTGAATTGATCCTTGAAATATATTTTCCCTTCCAAGCAATAAACTGGTTATAGAGACCAAGAACGTCCCAACCGCCAACTTTTCCTGATGTAGTCAATCCCGGTATGACCTACAAATTGACTCTTACTAAATTTCTAACTACGATACACACGTTTGCAATTTAAGATTTCGACAGCCTTGCGATCTAAAAAGCCCAACTCAAATCAACAACCTCAACCATGTAGGTCGTTTAAATCCGATCTCTATCTCAACGGCCTCAACCATGTGGGTCGTTCAAATCTGATCTCTATCTCCCTTGATGGAATCCAACTAGCCTTTCCCACCTAGACACGCCAATTTGTTCACGGGAATTCGAATACAGCATGGGCGATTCGCCTTCCCAATTGTACGCCAAATAAAAGTGGGGGGTTTAAATCAAAGCTGAATCAACTTTAAGGGACGAATTTATACTATCTCATATATCGGAGAGATAGAAAATATTGCGTTGAGAGGTTTTTTAAGCGGGTTCTTATCTCATGATTATTTTGTTGGAGCAATTTCCATGTTAAAGCTAAAAAGGGTTTAGTTAATCATGAAAAGAATCATAATAAATAGTTTAAATAGAATTATGGAGAGTGGAAAGAGAAAGGGGGTTTTTTACATAAATAATAAAAAAATAAAAAATACTAAAATAATATTACATTTTTATTATTTAAAAAAATAGTATAAACAGTAAAAACACTGACAATGAAAAAAAAAACTGTCGAAGATGTGACGGCACCCTGGTGGTGGGCCTGCCATAGGCGGCACCAGTGGTGCCACTGCCACAGGCGGCACCAAATGTGCCATGCTCAGAGGCGGCACCAGTTGATTTAACCATTCCCTGTATTTTTTTTTTGGACCATATATTATGGTCCCCTATGCATAAATTGGGGCTGGAGGGAGAAGAAGGAAAGAAGGAGCTGCCGTTTGAGGGAAGAAATAACAAAAAGAGAAGGAGAAAAAAGGAGGGAAGGGAAGGGAAAAAAGAAAGGAGAAAAAAAGTGAAAAAAAAAGAGGTAATTTTTACTTACATTTCATAAAGAAAGAAAATTTTGATGTTAATTGTCTTGATTTAATTCAGATTTAATTTGTAAATTGTATTATTTGGATAAAAGAAGAGATATTAAGGTATGTTTGTATTTAATTTATATTTTCATTCATTAATAATTTAATTTTAATTTTTATAGAAGTGAAAAAGGCTACTTATGTGATATATACAAAGAATATTTTATTATTATTTTATGTAATTTATTTATTAAGTGTGTTTTAGGTTGATTAGATATATTTTTTATTAAATTTATTTAGCATGTTGTAATGAGATTTTTTACAAAAATATTATAAAAATAAAATACCTCTAAAATATGTTTATAAAAAAATAAAATACGAAAAGAAATAAAATATGAAAAGCAGCACTTTTGGTGTGGGGGGTTTTTGACTAAATTAATAAAAAAATAAAATACAAAAATAATATATTTTTTAAAAAAATAAGGAAAATACGAACAAATGACCACAGTAACAGTTTTTTACTAAATTTATATAAAAAACACACTAAAATAATAAAAATTATGTACTAAAATAATATAAAAAAATAAAATACGAAAGTAGTATATTTTTTTAAAGTAATATATTTTTTGAAAGTAATAAAATTCGAAAATAAGAAAAATACGAACAAAGGGCCAAAGTAACGGTTTTTTACTAAATTTATATAAAAAAACACACTAAAATAATAAACATTATGCACTAAAATAATATAAAAAATAAAATATGAAATTAGTATTTTTTAAAAGTAATAAAATCCGAAAATAAGAAAAATACGAACAAAGGGCCAAAGTAACGATTTTTTACTAAATTTATATCAAAAACACACTAAAATAATAAACACTATGTACTAAAATAATATAAAAATAAAATACGAAAGTAGTATATTTTTTTAAAGTAATATATTTTTGAAAGTAATAAAATCTGAAAATAAGAAAAATACGAACAAAGGGCCAAAGTAACGGTTTTTTACTAAATTTATATAAAAAAACACACTAAAATTATAAACATTATGTACTAAAATAATATAAAAAAATAAAATACGAAAGTAATATATTTTTTGAAAGTAATAAAATCTGAAAATAAGAAAAATACGAACAAAGGACCAAAGTAACGGTTTTTTACTAAATTTATATAAAAAAACACACTAAAATAATAAACATTATGTATTAAAATAAATAAAAAAATAAAATACAAAAGTAGTATATTTTTTAAAAATAATAAAATCCGAAAATAAGAAAAATAAAACATTGAAATTAAAAACAGAAATTTGTTTTGAAGTTGCAGGTTTTGCAATGGCTCGATTGATTAAAGATGATCTTCATATATCTGATGCGGCTAATAATATGGTAATATGTTATTATTTGTTAATCACGGGTTCTATTAAAAAATATATACGTAATATATAGAAATAAATCATGTTATCCTAATATTTATTTTCTGTAATTTAACACTATCAGGGCTCGTACTGTGTATTAAGGGGCCGGGTGAATAGTATAGGATATCCCCTGGATAAACGATTGATGCCCTACTTAGAGCAAGCTAGATTCGGGTCAGCGGCATTGATCCGGACATTTGACTTGCGGTACGATTTATTATCTGCACTAGTGGAGCAGTGGGGCCCGGAGACCCACACTTTTCATTTTCCATGTGGGGAGTGCACAGTGACTTTAGAGGATGTTGCACTGTAGCTTGGGCTCCCAATCGACGGGAGTCCTATAACGGGAATAAGTGCATTTGCTGAGCCGGCTGCACTATGTTATAGCCTACTAGGAGACTCGCCCGAGCCCGACGACGATGAGTTAAATTTTTCGGGCTTGAAATTTACGGGGTTGAGAGGCAAATTTGGACACTTATCAGCTAATGCCACTGAATGAGAGTTGATGTGCGCTGCTCGGGCGTACATCATGCATATTATAGGGGGAGTACTGATGCCCGATTCAGACAACAACAAAGTTCATATAATGTACTTATCTCTATTAGCTAATTTGAGTAATGTTCGCTCGTATAGCTGGGGCTTGGTAGTTCTAGCAGTGTTGTATCAGGAGCTTTGTCGGACGACAAAGCCTGCTGTCGTAGACATGGGTGGATGTCTTACATTGTTGTAGTCCTGGGCACTTTATCGGATGCCATTCTAGGCATCAGTTAGTCACCAACCATATGTATATCCACCAGTGAACAGGTGATAAAATATAACTTCTCATTAATTGACAATTTCTTTACGATACTATTGTAATGATACTATATTGACTTGAAATTTGTTTTTGTAGATGGAGTATTTATCCGGGTATCAAGAGGTCGTACACTGTCCCGATATACCGTCTGATGATCGAACAGCATGTCGAGGAAGGGGTAAACTATTCTAATATTCGTGACATGCTACTTTCTATATCTTACTCATACTATGTTAAAATATAACCATGTTATTAATCATGCAATTTATATGGATGCCATATCGTAGACCGAAAATTGCAGCTATTATACCCTCGTCTGCCTACGTTCATTCTCATATGTGGTGCACTAACGCACCAATTATAAATTTCAATGTAGTCGAGTGGTACCATGGGGATCGAGTGTTACGACAGTTTGGTTGCGTCCAATATATCCCAGATCCGCCATGCGAGGTGGGGGTGGTTACAGCATAACAGGAGAGGGAGACCGTAGTTGAATTGGGGGGTTAAGCATCAGAGATTTGTTGTGCTGTGGAATAATCGGATGGCTCGAATACCTCAGATGGTTATGGCTTCCGATTTGTATCCATTAGTAGAGTACATACAATGGTACTCTAGTTTCGGAAAGCCATATCTACTTGGAGGCCAGTCGACTGTAGTCCCCCAGCACATGCAGCAACATGGGGCATACGAGCCAGTGGCCGATATAGAGGCCGAGCTAGCGACAGATCCTGATCTCAAGCCTGATCCCGTACCAGAGCCCGAGCTAGAGCCCAACCAATTACATTCACATTCGGATTCACATTCTTATCATCCAGATTTGGCAGACATTGACTATTTCTCGAGCTCATCAGAGGACAGATACGGGTTTGATATCTTTGGATCATACCCACCGCAGTACAGCACTCCTGGCCCGATCCAACTACATCATGACACTCCTTCCAGCTCAAGTTCATCGATGCCATTCGAGCCACATGATTTTTCTTCCATGTTTAGCACACCCCTACCTACGCCTGAAGAGGATGTTCATCGTCACAATCACCCAGAATGTGACCGTCGACCTCCGCAGAGATATACCCCTATGACCACATCATCGAACCATCAATTTTCGGGGTTTCTTACGGTTTTGATATTTCTTTAGTTAGTAATTTTTTTATTACAAACTTTGTACTTTTTTGTATAAATTTAATTAGATTAATTGGAATTTTAAAAATTTTAACAAAATTTGACCATAACGCAAAGTAGATTAATTTGGAGATTATAACATTAAAACATATTACAATATTACAACATTACAGCATTACAACATTACAACATTGCAACATTACAACATTACACATAACAACTTTGCAATATTTATTTATTTTTTTATATAAATTTAATAAACTACAGCATAAGCTCAATTCCGACCCGATCGTGACGATTGTCCAACATGATAGTTTCCTTACGGGCATTTATTCTGATTATGACCAACTAACATGCATAATCCACAACGCTTACTGTCGGATTTCTCCCTAATGTCCATTTCATTATGGATTCTTGATGATTGCAAACGACCTCTTGGATTCCTGCGTAGCCCTCTGTCTAGGACAAGCTCGAAAGTCGTCGGAGGCACCTCCCACATAGACAGGTCAGGCAGGACAGGGAACTCATTTTCCCAGACACGCAATGTGCGCTTGAGCGTGTACACATTATCGATAAATTGTTCAACATTAAGGTTCACTTTAGCACACGCTGCCACGACATGCATACATGGATAATGAAGTGTTCCGAACCTCCTACATTCGTACCATCTATTCTAGAGATCAACTCTATAGGACCTAGGTGGTATACCGGGTCAACGACAGATGGTCTCCGTAAACATTTCCAGGCGTCGTGAATATATTTCTACATTCATCGACCTCACCATCTGACGATTTGCAACCATTGCATCCTTGACATCTTCGACAAACACATGTCTCGCCTCCATCTGGTCCAATTGTTGCTGACCCATTCTTGGCATCAAGGTAGCCAACCTGTAGAATGTAACCAAGAAGACAGATTCAATCGGAAGATGTCGTGTTTTCAACAACACAGCGTTGACTCCGTCCACTAAGTTTATGATCATTTGACCATAACGAAAGCCCTCGTCAAAACTTTGAGCCCATTGCCACGACTCCATTGTACCCAACCACTATCAGAAAGATGTGTTTGTTTGACCCTCCATGTCACTCTCAAGTCGAATCATTCTTTTCCAGAAAATATATGGCTCTAACTCGTATGCTGTATACGTATTAAGAAAAGATAAGTTCCAGTAACTCGATAACATAAAACATTACAACTTATATTGAAGAGGTAATGTTATCATTTACCCATTGCCACTAATTGTCTCTTCCAGTGTGTATTCTTATAATCTCAATGGAAGTTAGCCGCAATGTGACGGATGCAGTAAACGGATCTCTATGGCACACCAGAATGCTTAATTGCTGCAATTAAACTTTTCCCTCTATCGGAGATGATGCAAATATTATCGTTGCTAATAACATACCTCCGCAGATTGGTAAGGAAGAATTTCCATAATTCTAAGTTTTCCTTATCAACGATGGCAACTGCTATCGGGAGCACATTCCTATTGCCGTCTTGAGCAACCGCAAGAAGTAGGATCTGTGTATATTTCTCATATAGCTAGGTCTCATCCACCTACACAAACGGCTTACAGTAGGGAAATGCCCGCACACATGGATCAAACGTCCAGAAAATCCGATGGAAATTCTTTTCCCTAGCTGTAATTGGTCGTCCGGGCCGTAATAAGGTCTTGTTTGTAACTCAATTACAGTTCCCGATACATACTCCTGCATAGCAGCTATCCATCCCTATAGCTTGTTATACGATGAATCGTAATCCTCATACAAGTGCTCAATTGCCATCTGTTTAGCTATCTACGCCTTTCGATATGATACTCGATACTAGAATCGTGCTTGTATTTCGGCTATCAGTATCGAAACTTTAATGGTTGGCATGTCCTTCACCATTGGCATGATACACGTACAGATAGTTTTCGAATCAAGTTTTCGATGATCTTCTGTCATATGTGTTGATGTGCATGTGTGAGGCCCAACAAATTTTCGTATCTCCCATATCTGCGAATTTTGAATGAATGCAGCTTGTACCTGCCAATTGTAGCATTCCGCTGCCTTCCAACACTCCCCAATTACACTGTCGATGTAGACACTGTGACTTTGTAATCCACTAATATATTCATGCTATACTGTTTAATAGTAAATACGCACTCTTCTTTACTTTCGAATCTCTGGCATACGAATAACTCCGCATGATCAGAATTTATGGCCAGCCGGTGAGAAGGAATTATTTTAGGGTACTCCGAAAACTTAGCTACATGTACTACGTCGGGGTCTATAAGCGATATGTGTAACACCCCAAACCTGGCCCGGACGTTATGGCCGAATCCAGCGTATCATATTAAAGTGTTTTTTATGAAAACCTTGTTTTCATTGAAAACCCTTCTTAAGGAATTTTGATTAAAAACCCAGTTTATAGTTGTCTTCCAAAACGATGTGTATTTGGAAATCTATCTTTTTTATTATAATTTAACAAGTATTAAAAGTAAATTTTTTTTACCAGCGGAAGCTTAATTTTGAATAAAAACCACTGTTTCCAAAAAACTTGATATAAATTAAATAGAAAGTAAAGCAATCAATGTAACGATAAGCAGAGGGAGGCCTTATTACAATCCGAACCTAAAATAATCAGAATACTTAAAACTATAAAGAAAATCAAGAAAAACAAAAATGTCTTGCTAGCTGGCCACCTCCGAGTCCCTCCATTCGTCGAACCAGCTACTGAGGGTTTCCTGAGAAAAATATAAGAGGGAGTGAGTTTCGAAACTCAGTGTATACAACCCTCAGCAAACAAATAGCATACAAGCAATCAATTGGGCCAAATCCCTTATCATAATATCATTATCTTAAACATATCATATATGTAATGCAGTAAAAACCCTCCCCAATAATCCATCCGCTACACAACATTTCCCTTCCAACCTTATACACCTGTGGGGATTTTTAAATCCACCCACCCATCCACTACACAGCAATGGTAGCCCGGTTGCGGTACTACCTAATGTTGCAGCAAAACTACTAATCATATATTAGGCTTAATAAGCCAACGGTAGATCCACGGTCGTCAAGCAACCATGCGATCCTCAAATTCTTTCTCCGTACCATAATTCCCAACCCATATGCAACCTAAATAGAATATCATATGAATGCAGCAATCATACATGTAACATAAATCCTACATTTAACACATAGGGGTATTTTAGTCATTTCACAAATCAAGGGTATTTCGGTAATTTTTCAAACTAGGGGTAGTCTGGTAATTTTACTGACCGAGGGTATTTTGGTAATTTTACACTACAGGGGCATTTCAGTAAGTCTACCCTACAAGGGTATTTTGGTAATTTCTTAATAGCATGGGTTTTAAATTACGAACTTTGGCCGTCAACAAGTCCTCGTTGGCTAAAGTGAATAGACACTATGTACTAGGTAAGATTCTAGAGAAGAGGAGGTGGGTCATTAAGACCGCTTAAGTACTAAGCTCTTCCTAGATCCAATCCTAGACATGTATATGCCCATTGCTACACTCTAACCTTATGACTTGTCCACAGACAAATTTGATAAATTAATTAAGTTTTATGCTTAAGGATTTATTAGAAACTAGACCTAAGAGTCCATTATAAAACCCTAATGAGTCTACAGGCTTTCATATATTCATACAGCACATCAGGCCTAATCACATCTATACAACTCATTAGGCTCCATCACACTTATGTGGCCCATCAGGCCCAAATCACATTCATATGGCCATTAAGCCCAAACTAAATTCAGGTTATGTAACTCCCATGACTAATTCATTTCATACAGACAAATAATCGATTTCACATATCTTAGCCCTAGGGCCCATTAGGCCCATTTAGCCACTCTCAGTTTTTTGGCATTTCGGTGTTCCAATACCGTGTGTGTGCAGTGTAAGTACACACTTGGTAATAACGCATGCTGCAATCCCCTTAATCACGAACCTACAATCGACATCACTTAATGATTAATCATGGGTTTAATACATACTTTATCAAAAATCGAAACCTCACCGTAACCTTACCGTGTGCGACAAGCCTTAATAGTTTTCCCTTGACCACTAATCTCGAAATCTTTCTAAATCTGCATTAATCTTTCATCATTAAACCAAAATAGTAAGGGACTCGTATCCATCACGAATCACCCTCATAAAATAAATATCCATTCGACCAACTACCTAAAATCAAGGAAATACTTACCTAAACCTGAAATGTGAAGAGTAACTCAGCAGAAATCTGAAGCACAGTGATTCAGTACTAATTCCCTACCCAAAACCGATGAGGAGAAGTGAGGGGGAAGAGTAATTGGTATTATCAATATTAACTGAAACAAAGAAAAAGATACTTACACCTAAAGGAGTAATCGGCCAAAGGAAGATTCGGCTTTTCGACTTTTAAACTAATATGGTGAATAAGGTTTATTCGGCACAAATTAAAGAAGAAGAGAAGAGGGAATTCGGTTATTCCAAAGGTAGACCAAAAAGGAAGTTTTTGAGAATAGAAAGAATGATGAGCAAGTGAATTTGGGAGAAGAAGATTCGGCAATTGCAAAAGAGGAAAAAAGAACTAGAAAGAAGGAGAAGAATGAAGCATTAGGTTTGGCAAAACAAAGGAAACTCTTCAAAAAGAATTTGACACCCCCATAAATCCCAAAGCTAAACCCCTAAAGTCCTAATTGGCTCCACTTCATCCACATTCCTTCTCCTCCTTTTTCTCCCTAATAACTCCTCAATCATTTTCCTAAATTTTCTCTTCTGATCACTCTCCTTAGAGTCCATCATCACACCACTTCCAACCTTCTAGAAGACCAAAATTAAACTCCTAAAAAAATACTAAGCTAGGATTCGAACCTAGGATCTCCTTGCTAGCCCATAACGCCACCTTCCTATACCCTAAGTGACGTCACTTAGCCACTCCACCACAAGGCTCTTTGATGTCATTTTTTTCCCTATTTTTATTTAAAAGCCCAACATGTCATTTATCATTTTCTTTCTTACTAAAAATTTATGAAACCCAAAGCCCAAAGCCCAATTCATCTAGACCTGAAATTCGGGGCGTTACAACATGTGTGGCCCAGGATTATTATGTATCACAATATGTCGCATCTGGTTCCCGACCGAAGACGGGTTAATGTTTCCATCATCATTCACACCTTCATCGTCAATATCATCAGGTACATCGTCCACATCGGGATCACTCTCACTATCGACCTCTTGATCACAATGATCGTTACCATTATATCCATCATCACCAACCACATCAATATCGAGTGTAATATTGAGATCGATATCGATCCCACCTATAGTCGATTCACTATCAACGTACGATATTGGAGCCACCATGCACGGTTCTTGAGGTCCATGTTCTTCACCATATGCATTGACATATTCATTTTGCTCCATATAGGCAAACTCAGCAAATAAGTGAATTGATGCATTTTTTTCACTCCCATTCCCACAGTAAAGATCGATCATTATCTCCACGTCTTCGTCGTCTACAAGTTCCATTTCGATGAATTTGATCAGATCTATGGAAACTGGAAACTTGTAGAAAATTTTTGATATCCTTCTCCTACAACATCTAACAATTTTTGCATTAATCATTTCCTTCATATCAACCAACGAGACATTTCTATTAAATCTCATTGCTATTTGTTGCCGACATTCAAATATGCATCTAACAGTTGTTGTCAAGATGATTCCATCGAAATAAACGCATACGAAAAACTTATCATCCATCTTCAATATTCAATCTGTCAAAAAAATAAAAAAATTTCAAAAAACAATTACGAACAGTAAATAAATTACTTAAATAAAAAAATTAATGTTTCAATATGCAATTTTTCATTCATAAGCTCATACTATTTCAATTATCATTTTGTACATGAACAATATTTATCTTTATATTTAACCACTTAATCTAAACACAAAACTTACTAACAAATCAAAATAAACAAACAAAATAACTTTAAAAAAAAAATTCAATAATTAGGGTTTTTTATTAACAATATTAATAATACTAAATAATTAGGATTTTTTCCTAACAATATTAATAATACTAAATAATTAGGATTTTTTACGAACAATATTAATAATACTAACTGAAATAATATTTATAATTTTACTAACAATAATAGTTAACAACAACAATAATAATAGTTTTTTTTACTAACAATATTAATAACTAACAATAATAATAATAATTAGGATTTTTACTAATCCTAATAATAATAATAATAATAATAATAATTAGGGTTTTACTAAAAATAATAACTAACAATAATATAGTTTAATCATACTAACTAAAATAATAATTAAGGTTTTTACTAATCCTAATAACTAACAATAATAATAATATTAGTTTTTTACTAACAATAATACTAAGTAACAATAATTATTAATAACTAAACCCTAAAACTAACAATAATAATACTAACTAAAATAATAATTAGGGTTTTTACTAATCCTAATAACTAACAATAATAACTAAACTAACAACAAAAAAATAAAAAAATATACAAAAAATACATAATAACAAGATAATCCGTTATTTTTTTAAAAATTACCTTACTTTTTCTATTTTTTTCTTCTCTTTCTTTCTCCTTTCTCTATTCTCTTTCTCTCTTTTTCTTTTCTTTTTTCCGACACTGCCCTCTCCTCCTTCTTCTTCTTCTTCTTCTTCTCCTTTCCTTTTCTTTCTTCTCCTTCGTGCAACTGTGGAACTAAGAGTGAAATTGGGGGCCTTAAAGTGGGGGAAAATGGTAGGAGGCAGTGGCACATTTGGTGCCGCCTCTGAGCACATTTGGTGCTGCCTGTGGCAGTGGCACCACTGGTGCCGCCTATGGCAGGCCCACCACCAGGGTGCCGTCACATCTTCGGCAGCTTTTTTTTTTCATTGTCAGTTTTTTTACTGATTATACTATTTTCGTAAATAATAAAAATGTAATATTATTTTAGTATTTTTTTATTTTTTTGTATTATTTATGTATAAAACCCGAGAAAGGGCCTTGGAATTTTTTATTAATTCCAAAAGCTAATTGTGTTGGTTGTAGTCACTAGGTATTTATAGATACTTTTAGTGCTAAAATTTAGCTAGATTTTTCTTAAATATGATCACTAAGTAATTCTAAATATTATTATTAAATAATTTAAATTTTAAAAATCAAATTCAAACTAGAATTTAAACTAATTACAGAGTTGTAACAATATAAAAAATCCTTTAATCTTTATCCAGCCACTTTTAAAAAAAATCTTTAACCTTTCAATCTTTATCCAGTCATATTTGAATTTTTAATCTTTTAATCGAGCCATCCTTTTTGCTTTTTGTTCCAATTTAGCCCATTTTTGTAAAAGTTTGAATTCAGCACACCAACTTCGTTCCTGATAAGAAAAATTCAAATTTAATAGCATTTTATTTTATAATTAGCCAAAAATAAATATATTAAAAATACAAATTTATCTTGCTATCAAATTCTCCCTACTTAGCCAATTCTTGTCCTGAAGCATGATATCCACTAAATATAATTTGTCAATCCCTTTCAAAATCAAAACTCCCTTTCCTAGCCAAGCATGCATCAAACAATTAAGTGAATAAAAAATAAACCATTGTTAAACTCAATCAATAAGCATGCTATAAAATCTAAAACAATATGTCAAACTCAATTATTTCACTAAATTTAGGCTCAATCAAACATGCGAAACGGTCATACCCAATATATATTTTTATTTATATCTATATACATCTTTTATTTTTTTGTTTTTTTTTCAAACGTAGTCAAGTCTTTTTACGCGAAGTGAGATGACAACCAAGCACCTCACCCTGGTTACTCAACCCGACACATTCCTTTTATTTATTTTTAATGAATTCAAGACATAATCAAACCTTTTAACGCGAAATGAGAACAACCTAAGCACCTCATCCCGGTTACTAAATTTCATATGTCCCTAATTGATTTATTTCAAGGTAGATTAGTTAGCGGAATGTTACAAGCTTCAGCTCGTCACCAAACCTTTTGACACAAAATGAGATGACAACCGAAGCACCTTATTCCGGTTACTCAACTTGGTTACATTTCCGAATCTTCACTCTTAACCAAGCTATTAGCAAACTTATTTATTTTTATTTTTTTTAACTGAGTACATTCATTGGGCAAGTTCAACAAAACCAACAATTTTCATGGAATATTGACTAAGGCATCACATTTTCAATTCTACAAAATATTTATTGATCAAGCAAGCAATAGTTACTCATGATTCACCAACTTTTTTAAGTAAACTAAACATAAGAATTAGAGGTTTATTTTTGAAATGAATTAAAAAAATTTATTCTTAGCAAAACACATGTAAAAAGAAAGTATGACATGATCCAAAATTCTCCCTACTTAGCCTACATTGCCTCCAATGTGCAAAAAGGATAATATGAGTGGAGAAAGTGTACTCCCCGTTTATATTTAATGGGCCAGGGGTGGTGGAAGTGATTGCTTTGTGGTATGTTGAGGATGTTTGAGATGTTGGCTTCCACTGTTTCGAGGCGAGTTTCAATCCAATGAAGTTGTTTATCTATAGTAGAAGGTGGTTGCTCCTAGAAAACAACACGATCAAATGGATTAAAATAATATTTATTTAATTCTCAAACTAAACTAGAATTTAAAATTAAATAAAACAAATAAAAATAAATGTTGGTTGCCTCCCGTAAAGCCTTTTTTTAACATCGTTAGCTCGATGACTTGGAAAATTTAATCGTAAGGCTCCTCGAAAAATAATTTCTCCACCCCATGCACTTGAAAGTTCTCGTAAAAGGGTTTTAACCTTTGACCATTGACTTTAAAACTTCTCTCAAATTTCTTGTTTTTAATTTTAACTGCACCATAAGGAAATATTTTAGTAATAACAAAATGACCAAGCCATTTGGTTTGAAGCTTACCCAAAAAAATTCTCAGTGTAGGATCGTAAAGTAACACTTTCTGGTCAACTGAAAATTGTTTGCAAGATATTTTCTGGTCATGAAATGCCTTGGTTTTGTCTTTATAAATTTGGGCGTTTTCATATGCGTCTCGCCAGATCTCTTCGATTCTTGAATGTCTAATTTTCGATAATTACCTGCGGCATCCAACTCCATGTTGCATCTTTTTACTGCCCAAAATGTCTTATGTTCTACCTCCACTAGAAGGTTATATAATTTACCGAATATGAGTCAGTAACGGGACATTCCTATAGGTCCCTTGTAATCAGTATGGTACGCCCATAATTCATCGTTTAAATGTAAGCTCCAATCCTTCCTATTTGGTTTCACGGTCTTTTCCATAATCGACTTTATTTCGTGGTTCGAAACTTCTGCTAGACCGTTTGTTTGTAGGTGATAAGCTGTGGCCACATGATGTGTCACTCTATACTTTTTCAATAGAGTATCAATTACCTTTTTGTAGAAATGAGTTCCTCGATTGTTGATTAATGCTCTTGGTGTGCCAAACCTGGAAAATATAGAGTTAGAGAATCCACTAGTTTTAGCATCGGCATGTCGAGTAGCTTTAGTTTCTACCCATTTAGATACGTAATCTAAAGCGAGAATAATATAAACATTATTAAATGATGAAACAAATGGTCCCATAAAATTCATGCCCCACACATAAAAAATTTCACATACATGTATAGGTGTTAGGGGCATCTCACTCTTTCGACTTCAATTCCCCACTTTTTGACAACTCTCGCAAGTTTTTTGCAAAATAAATAAACGTCACGAAATATGTATGGCAAAACAATCAACACTCAAGTACCTTATGTGCGGTGCGTTTAGGACCGAAATGCCCTCCACAAGCATAAGAATGACAAAAAAAGGATAGATTCTACCTCGATATTTGTGACACATCATCGAATTAACTAATCAAACTAATGCTTCCAGAGGTATGGATCATCCCAAATATAATATTGTGAGTCTCTTTTGAGCTTGTCCTTTTTAGAACATGATATGTTGGAAGAAACAATACCTATAGTGAGGTAATTTACTATATCTGCAAACCATGGGTAAACTATCTGAGCTGACAAAAGACTTTCATCTGGGAAGTCATCTTTAAGAGGTGTGTCATCTTTTGAAAAGGGAATTCAACTCAAATGATCAGCTACTAAGTTCTCACTTCTTTTATTGTCCTTAATCTCGAGATTGAATTTGTGTAAGAGAAGAATTCATCAAATTAACCTAGATTTTGCCTCTTTTTTCCCGATCAAATATTTTAACGCTGCATGGTCAGAAAAAACAATAAATTTAGTGCCTAATAAATACGATCTAAATTTTTCTAAAGCAAAAACAATAGCTAATAATTCTTTTTTAGTAGTTGAGTAATTGCTCTAGGCAGCATCTAGTGTTTTAGAGGCGTAGGATATGACGTGAGGTTCCTTCCAAATTCTTTGCCCAAGGACAACTCCTACACTTTGGCCACTTGCATCACACATGAGCTCGAAAGGGTAGTCCCAATTTGGCGGTTGTACTTAGGGGTGAGCATTCGATCGAATCGAATGAAAAATTTCGAGTTAATCGAGTTAACAAATTATATTTTATCATCCTAATTTGATTTGAAATTTTCTCAAATTGGGTCGAGTGAGATGGAATTCGAATCGAATATATTTGTTCGAGTTAAATTTTAAAAAATAATTTTGGGTCCTTGTAACCACTATCACCCACCGTAATAAAATTTGTCCACCTTAATCGAACTTTTATTAACTTTCATCACCTCATAATTTATTTATTAATCTTTTATATATGGAGTGGCTTCTTTGTTTACTTAGTTATTTCAATTATCTTCAAATTCTTATCACTATGTATTTTGGAATTAAAAAATATATTAGATGTAAAAATGTGATTTTTAATAAAAGTTATTTTAAAGATAAAATGTGAAATTGATACCAATATAAAATTTTAACACGAATGTTTTATGACATCATTAATAATTCAATTTTAATATAAATATTCAATATGACTAAACAATTCAATAATATAAAATCTGAAATTTAATTTAATAATATAAATAGTAGATATAAATAAAATTATAACTATTTATATTTAGGGATTTTTTATGGATAATTTTAAATTTTTATTTAGGAATAAAGGGTGAGAAGTAAAAGTTTAAACGGAAAATAAAAAGTTTGAGGGATTAAAAGTTTGAGGGAAAATAGATAGGGGAGAGTAAAATTTTAGAGGGAAAATATTAATAAAAAAACTTTTGGGGAGGGGGATGGATTTAAGGTAGATAGGGGGTTGGGATGGAAAGGGAGTACAAGTTTTAGGAGAAAATAGGAGGGAGTAAAAAATTTGGGGGAAAACAAAAAGTTTTGAGGGTTTTTAGGAGTAAAATTTTGAGGAAAAGTAAATGGGAGAGTAAAATTTTGGTGGGAAATGGATTTTGGGTAGATGGGGGGTTGGGATGGGAGGGTAGTAAAACTTTTAGGGAGAAAGTAGGAAGGAGTAAAAGTTTTGAGGGAAAGGTAAAAAGGTTTGGAAGTTTGGGGTAAATATGTAAATATTATAGCATGATATTCGAATTATTTGAGTTATTCGAATTCGAAAACTCAACTCGATTCGAACTCGAAATTCGAAAAAAATTCTAGTTGACTTGAATAACTCGATTAATTCGAATAACTCGATTCGTTTAACTCGAAATTCAAATTTTTTTCAATTTTTCGAATCGAATCGAGTTTTTCTCACCCCTAGTTGTACTATAAGGGCTAAAACAAGCTTTTGTTTGAGAGTGTTGAACGCATCTTTGAACGCTTAATCAAATTCGAACTCTTTATCTTTTTGCAAGAGATTGCAGAGCGGTCGCGAAATCTTAGAAAAGCCATAATAAAGCGTCTGTAAAAACCTGCATGACTAAGAAAAGAACGAATTTCCCTCACAATTGTGGAGTATGGATGTGAGTTGATAACATCAGTTTTGGCCTTATCGACCGTGATCCCTTTAGCGCAAACAATATGCCTTAAAATCAATCCCTTATCTATCATAAAATGACATTTTTCATAACTAATAATTAGATTAAATTCTAGGCATCTCTCCAAAATTTTAACGAGGTTTGACAGACATTTATTGAAAGAACTACCATAAACTGTAAATTCGTCCATAAATACCTCAATTATTTTCTCGACATAGTCGAAAAATATACTTACCATACACCTCTGGAATGTGGCTAGTGCATTACAAAGTCTAAACGGCATCCGTCTGTAGGAGAATGTGCCAAAGTGACATGTAAACGTTGTTTTCTCTTTGTCCTCTAGTGCCACTGGAATTTGGAAAAAAGCCTGAATAACCACCAAGACAACAATAGTGAGTTTTTCCCGTTAAACGTTCTAAAATTTGATCAATAAAAAGAAGTGGAAAGTGGTCTTTTCGAGTTAAAGAGTTTAATTTCCTGTAATCTATACAGACTCTCCACCCATTTTGGACTCGAGCGGGAACTAAATCTGCTGTAACATTTTTTATTACAGTCATACCAATTTTCTTAGGTACTACATGAATTGGGCTGACCCAATTACTATCAGAAATTAGATAGATCATCTCGCTATCCAATAGCTTTTGAATTTTCTTTTTGACAACCTTTATCATTGGTAGATTAAGGTGTCTTTGAGCTTCTTTCTTTAGGCTTGCGTTTTCTTCTATCGGTATTCTATGCATACAAGTCGAGGGACTTAATCCTTTTATGTCAACGATCGTCCATCCGATTGCTACTTTAGAGTCTCTTAAGACTCGAATTAAATTTTCCTTTTCCAATCCCGAAATTTTACTAGAAACTATTACTGGTAAAGTGTTTCCATTACCTAGATAGGCATACTTCAAGTGTTCTGGCAATGGTTTAAGCTTTATCTCGGGGGTTTGCAAAATAGAAGACAATAGTTTGGTTTTAGAAGGAGAAAATTCAAAATACTTACCTTGGCTTCTAAGGAATTGAGGAGTCTCCAATAGAATAACCGTTTCCCGAATTGGTTCTCTGAATGTCATTATCTCCTCCAATTTATCCATCGTATTAAGGTCAAAACTTTTGGAAAGTACAGTTTGTAATCCATCCCCTTCATGATACTCAAAATGAAATTTTGTTAGTGGTTCAATAACATTAATACTAGAAATATTCGACATTATGTTGGGCTGGCCCATTGCCTCATAAATATTAAATTTTACCACATCACTGTCAAATTCCATAATGAGGGTTCCACTATGAACATCAATCTTTGTACATGTGGTACTTAGGAATGGTCTCCCGATTAAAATATCAAAAGTATTTTTCAAGTAGTCGTCATTCATATCGATGATGTAAAAGTCTGTAGGAAAAATTAATTCATTTACCTTTACGAGGACATCTTCCAATTCCCCTATACGTATGACTTGTCTGCCAATTGATTAATCACCCTTGTTTTTTTTAAAAAAACCTTGTTTAGCAATTTAAAAATAGATAAAGGCATTACACTAAAAGATGCTCCTAAATCACACATTGCTTTATTTATGCCAATATTACCTAGTTTGTAGGATATAGAAAACATACCTTGGTCCTTACACTTCGGCGGGATTTTCCTTTGTAGTACTACAGAAACGTTTTCTCCCACTTTCACCCATTCATCTCCTTGGAGCTTCTTTTTTTGCCGGTGCACAATTCTTTTAAAAATTTTTGCATAGCGTGGAACCTGTTTAATAGCATCAAGTAAAGGAATATTAATTTTTACCTTTCGAAATGTCTCAAGGGTTTCTTTTTCCTCTCGTTCCTTTTTCACTTGGGCGAGCCTTCCAGGGTATGAAGGAGGTACAACAAATGGTTTATGAGGTGCCGTTTCAGTGGGAGCTGTTGGTTCGGTTTCCTGTTCAATATTATGGTCACGACTCATGCCAGGCACTAGTTTTGACTCTTTCCCATTCTTTACGGTCACAACACTTGCATCTATTCATTTCCTTGGAGCTTTTTTTTGTCAGTGCACAATTCTTTTAAAAATTTTGCATAACGTGGAACCTGTTTAATAGCATCAAGTAAAGGAATATTAATTTTTACCTTTCAAAATGTCTCAAGGGTTTCTTTTTCCTCTCGTTCTTTTTTAACTTGGGTGAGCCTTCCAGGGTATAGAGGAGGTACAACAAATGGTTTATGAGGTGCCAGTTTAGTAGGAGCTGTTGGTTCGGCTTCCTGTTTAATATTGTAGTCACGACTCATGTCAGGCACTAGTTTTGAGTCTTTCCCATTCTTTACGGTCACAGCGCTTGTATTTGGATATGGATTTGGCTTGATTTGATATGGTAATTTTTCTTGGTTCTCCAAATGTCTAACCATAATAGCTAACTTACTTATTTGCTGATCCATTTCCTAGAACTACACTTCAGTCTTTTGTTGGAACTTTTCAGTGCTAACGGCTTGCCTTTCTACTATGGTTTCGGGAGATGACTTTGGAGGTTGATACTATTAAGGTAAATGTGGCCTTGGTTGATATGGTTGATTGTATCCAAGGTTTGATCCATAGCTTAAATTTGGGTGATCCCTCTACCCTGCATTGTACATGTTCGAATATGGATTATAGCACCTTTGAGGTGGCCCTGGGAAACTCCCAACGACATCTACTTGTGCAGTTGTGTCCTCAAGTAAAATCGGACACGAGTTGGTAGGATGGTCAGGCTTAGCACAAATCACATACAATCGAGCTAGGTCGTCTATCCTGTAAGCATATTTTTAACCACATTAGTAATTTCATCAATCTTATTTACTACGGAAGGAGTACTTAGCTCATGAACCCTTCTCGTAGGTTCCATAGGTGGTCAATATTGTTGAGAATTTACAGCCATAGTCGAAATTAATTCCTTAACTCTTTAAGGAGTCATGTTCACAAAAGCCCCTCCACTAGTGGCATCAATCATCTTCATTTCCATTAGGAGTAACCCATTGTAAAAATATTGTAGGAGCGACTGTTCAAACAGACCATGTTGTGGGCAACTTGCGCACAACTTCTTGTATCACTCCCAATGTTCATAGAGTGATTCTGATTCTTTTTTTTTTATTCCGACTATACTCCTCCTTAATTCGACTACTCGAGCTGCTGGAAAAAGCTTGTCAAGAAAAAATCGAGACATATCAGTCCAAGTATTAACAGATCCTAGAGGTAAATAAAACAACCATTCTTTAGCAGAGTCAATTAATAAAGAATGAAAAGCTCGTAGTTTTATTTGATCCTTAGTTACTCCTTTTGGTTTCATACTCAGACAAACCATGTGGAACACTTTCAGATGAGTATGTGGGCTTTCATTTTTCAAACCGTGGAAAGTAAACAATAAATGTATTAATCCCAACTTTAAATCAGACGGTGTTTCGCCCGCCGGATAAGTTATGCATAGCGATTGTTGTTCATCTGGTGCACCTGCAAATTGGTGTATAGTTTGATCTGCCATTTCGTCTAAATCTTCGAATGCGTAGATATCTTCGGTGTAAGACCCTTCTTCAAAATTGGGTTGTGGTTGTTTACGCACCAAATAGCTTCTCTTTGAAGTGTACGAGCCAACTTTTCTATCTCCGATTCAAATGCTAGAGTCCCTAATTCTAACCTGGTCATAAAGAAAACAAACAAAAATTAGAAATTTTATCCCTGGCAACGGTGCCAAAATTTGATGGGCGTCGAAACCACCAAGTATAAATTCCTACGACAAAATAACAGTAAAGGGTAGTATAGAGTAGTAGGGTCGAATCCACAAGGACTGGCTATCTAATTTCACCTTTTTTCGTGACCAGAATCGTTGTTGCGACCTGTGCGTAGAAATGCTGAAAATAAAAATAAAAGTGGGGTGTTTAAATTGATTAAGATAATAAAATAAGGAAATACAAAAAATAAAATCAAATTAAAATAGATTCGAAAATGTAAAAATAAATTTAAGAAAATAAAATAAATGGATAAAATAAAATATTTTTTTAAGCTTAGCCTTAGCCTCGGTGTACTCCAATCTTTAATCGATCCTTGAAATATATTTTCCCTTCCAAGCAATAAGCTGGTTTTAGCGACCAAGATCGTCCCGACCGTCAACTTTTCCTTATGTAGTCAATCCCGGTACGACCTGCAAACCGACTCTTACCAAATTTCTAACTGCGATACGTGTTCGCAATTTAAGATTTCGACAGCCTTACGATCTCAAAAGCCCAACTCGAATCAACAGCCTCAACCATGTAGGTTGTTTAAATCTGATCTCTATCTCTCTTGACGGAATCCAACTGGCTTTTCCCTCTTAGACACACCAATTTGTTTGCAAGACAGCACGACCGATTTGTCTTCCCAACTGTATGCCAAATAACTCCAACCCAACGTACAATTTTTGAATCGAAGCTGAATCAACTTTAAGGGATGAATTTGTACTATCCCATATACCGGAAAGATAGAAAATATTGAGTTAAGAGGTTTTTTGAACAGGTTCGTATCTCACGATTATTTTGTTGGAACAATTTCTGGGCTAAAGCTAAAAAGAGTTTAACTAATCATGTAAAGAATCAAAATAAATGGTTTAAATGGAATTATAGAAAGTGGAAAGAGAAAGGGCCTTAAAAGGTAATTAATTAAACTAAAAAGGTTGAAAGTAAAAAAAAAAAAAAATGAATAAAACAATATGGGAATTGACGCTGGAAATGAAAGAAAAATAAATGATTTTTTTTATTAATTCCAAAAGCTAAGTGCGTCGAATTGGTTGTAGTCACTAGATATTTATACATACTTTTAGTGCTAAAATTTAGTTAGATTTTTCTTAAATATTATCACTAAATAATTCTAAATATTATCACTAAATAATTTAAAATTTAAAAATCAAATTTAAACTAGAATTTAAACTAATTACAAAGTTGTAACAATATAAAAAATTCTTTAATTTTTATCCAGCTAATTTTTTAAAAAACTCTTTAACCCTTCAATCTTTATCTAATCATCTTTCTCATTTTTTTCTTTTTGTTCTAATTTAGCTCCTTTTTGTTAGAGTTTGAATTCAGTACACCAATTTCATTCCTGATAAGAAAAATCTAAATTTAATAGCATTTTATTTGATAATTAGCCAAAAATAAATATATTAAAAATACAAAGTTATCTTGCTATCACATGGAATTGCCATTTGTATAAATAAGCTTTACACGATGCTCTTTAGGGTGAATTATCTAAAAATATTGATTTTTAATTATAATTATTAGATTATTTCAATTTTTGTGAAATTTATTGGATTAGATCGATTTTGAAGAGAGAAAGGAAAAATGTGTCCAACTGGACGCATTTTCATTAGATATGACAGGAAAACGCTTCTAACTAAATGCGCTTTCAACTTTGGCCAAATGGTTAAATGTTAGTGCTTTTATTCTTGAGTCTTTGGTTCATTTTGTCTACTACTCACATTTATATTTTTTATTTCATGTTGCTTCAAGCTTTTTAAATTTTTAATTAATTTTTTAACATATTAATTCTTTTGCTAGATGGTTAGATAGTTGCAATTACATCCTTGAGTCTCGAGTTGGATTCCTCTCCTAGATGGTTAGATAATTACAATTACATCCTTAAGTTTGAAGTTACATTATTTTTATAAGCATATTAATGTATTTTTTATTTCATATTGTTTCAAGCTTTTTTAATTTTTAATTAATGTTTTGATGATATTTTTAAATATTTTTATTTTAATTAATATATTTTTTATTTTTAAATCTTTTATTTATAAAATCAAATTACTATTGCAAATATCATTAATTGAAAGAAAAATAATATGCTAATAAAAATAATGGAACTTTAGACTAAAGAATGTAATTGCAATTATCTAACCATCTAACGAAAGGAGCTAATATGTTAAAAATATTAATTATTAATAATAATAAGCTTGAAGCAACATGAAATAAAAAAATACGAATGTGAGTAGTAGAGGAATCAAACTCGAGACTCAATAATGTAATTATAATTATCTAGCCATCTAACGAAAGGACTAATATGTTAAAAAAACATTAATTAAAATTTTAAAAACTTGAAGCAACATGAAATAAAAAATAAAAATATGAGTAGGAGAGAAATCGAACTCGAGACTCAATGATGTAATTGCAACTATTTAATCATCTAACAAAAGAACTAATATGTTAAAAAATTAATTAAAAATTTAAAAAGCTTGAAGCAACATGAAATAAAAAAAAATATAAATATGAGTAAGATAGAAATTGAAGTCAAGACTCAATTATAAAAACACTAAGATTTAACTATTTGGCCAAAGTTAAAATCACGTCCAATTGGAAGCAAATTTTTGTTATATCCACTAAAAACACGTTCAGTCGAACGGTTTTTTTCCTTTTATCTTTCTAAAATCAACTTAATCTAGTAAATTTCGCAAAAATTAATTTAGTTCGATAATTATAATTAAAAATGGTAATTTACCATGGTTAATCAAGAAAAGTACAAATGAGCAACCAAAATTATTTTAAACAATATTTTCTTAGACCAAACATACATTTATTGTATGTGTTAATTTTCAATAAAATGCAAGATTTTTAATTTCGACTCAATGAATTCAAATTATTTAAACATAAAACATAAATAAAACAAATCATATTATAAATATATTACATTTTAAATATTAATATATACTTGATTGCATATGACTGTGAAAAATATACAAGAGTAGATGATGTGGTCCAGTTGGACATCACTTCTCTTTTATTACATGCTTTGAAGACACACAAATAAAATATGAACGGAACACGAATAGAACAAGGCTCCAGAAAGTCTGCTTATAATAGAAGAATTTTTGAAAAATTTTGGTATATTTTTCAAATAAAATCTTACTCCTACTTATATGAATTTTTGTCTCTCCATAAAGAAATATTACAATAGGTATATTTTCTGAATAATTATACATATAAGAGACATAATTATTTATCTAATATATCTTAATTAAATATAACAATTCTAATAATATTATAACGCCCCAAAATTTCTAAATTCGTTATTGTGAAAATATGAAATAAATATCTATCAGTTTTAGTGGTTATGTGTTTCGAAAGTGTTTGGAAGATCTCACGTTCAAGCCTTCGCTTGGACAATTTGTGATATTTTGATTGAATTAGGCCTCACTCTTTTTCAGTAGGCTTTTATGTGATTCTTGGTAAAAATATATTAGAATGAGCTTGCTGGTTTGGTGGTTAAGCGGAGTGTTAGTACGTAGGAGGTCCTATGTTCGAGACCCTAGCAAGCAGGAAAATTAATTTTTGTTTGAGACGTGTGGCATGGTGGAGTTCAAATTAAACTGGACTGCTGAGTAGTTGTGTTTTAGTGGGTTAATAGGGAATATTGTTAGGAGATAATTGGGGAGAAGTTATTAGAATAAGATTATCTTCTTATCAGTTTTCTATTTTCTTTTTTCCCAACAAATTTTCTGACGTTAGACTTTTGTTTCTCTGCCATTTCTTCTCCCTTCTTGTTCAATTTTGGTTTTTGTTCCCCTTTGGCCGAATCCTGTTTCTTCTATTTCCCCTCTCTTTTCGTTTTCTTGATCGGTTTATCTCTTGCTCTATAGCCGAAGTTCTCTTCTCTTTTCCCTACTCTTTTCGTTTTTGTATTTTTTGCGAGTCATTTCTTTGGGTGCAACTTTCGACTTTAACTGTTTCAGTAAGTGAAATTTTTCCCCTTAGTTATCGTATTTCAATTAGGCAATTAACAAAGGGTTCATTTTACTCTCGTTTAGGTGATGTTCAAAGGTTTTAAGCAGATATTCCGGTGTGTAGAGACAACTAGTTATCGAATTCGTCGCGGTAAGTTTTCGAATCATTTTTGGTTTGGTTTATCGAGTTTTATGTTGGGGATATTTGGTTTTATTGATGAATCAAGTGATTCATTAAGGGATATATTGGCCAAATACAGGTTTTTGAAGGCTCAGGTTACTTTGCACAGTGAATCGATACCAGGTGTGTACCTAAAACGCAGAAAATAGAATTCGGCGAAAAACCGTACGAAAAATTATAGAGAAAGGAAATAAGGGTGTTATAAACTTAGACATCAACATTTTGCACTAAAATAGTTTTAGACAGTAGTAGTAGTAGTCTAACTTTGAAAAATCATTAAAAATAGCGAAAATTGAGTTAGAGGTTGAATAAAATATGAAATTAAAGTTTATTGAGACTAGTTTTGCATGGAAGAAACACTGTAAGTAATGGAATTGTAAATTATGAGATACAATAAATTTTTTGAGACAAGGTCAGAATAATTTTGGGTTCCCCTGTTCTGACTTTGGAAAATCATCAAAAATTTTAGAAAAAATAATTTTGGGCTTAAATTTATATATTTAAATCCTTAATGAGTCTATTTTCAATAGAAATAAACAAAAACATCATCTAAATTCCGTACTAAGAGATAAATAATTTTTAATAAGGAAATGTTGAAGCTGTTAAACAGCAAAATAAGGATGAATTTGAAGATTTTACTGTACTTATTTGATAAACTATAAATTCTGAAAATTTTATGGTAGAAAGGTATTTGAGTTCAAAAACATCAAGCGGATCTTAATTTGGAATTCTGTAGCTCAAGATATAAATAATTTAGTAACAATGACTCAAGTAGACAACTTTGATATTGAACATATAAGTAAATAGTGAAAACATATATGAATATTTAGCTAGCATGGATTACATTAAAAATGAATCACACGGCCAAGGCCAATTTGGGCTGATGAACCGTAAAAGTAACATATTTTTTTTACTCATGCTTAGTATATTTTTGGATGATTTACCTTATTATTTAATGAATTCGATCCTCCTAATCCTTTAATTTTATGTTTTATACTTAGGTGAGCATAGGAAAGTGAAAAGAGCAAGAAACGGGCCAAAAACGGACAAAATGGGCTAATTTTAGTATTTCACATGGCCTAGCCACTTCCACAAGGGCAGATCACACGCCCGTGTGAGACACACGGGCTGGACACACAAGCCCGTGTGTCAAGGCCGTGTCTACTTAAAATCAAGCCAGTATTGCACATAGCTTGAACCTTTGCACAGGGATAGACCACACGCCCATGTCCCTGTGGAGCCCTGTTTCAATTTCACTCGAAAAAGGCTAATTTTTAGGTATTTTGGGCATTCCAAAGTCTATTTAAACACACTAGGAGATGATTAAAGAGGACACACAGAGAAGAAAGTAGAGAATTACTCGAAGAACACCGATTGATTCATCTTAGAAGCAGTATCTCCATCAAGACTGAAGATCTCTCTTCAATTTCCCTCAAAGTTTTTGGGTTCTTTATGTTTTGTTGTTTTCCAATATTTGAGATGTTTTTCTTTATAAACATGAACTAAATCCCCTAAATATCTAAGGAGGATGAAACCTAAGACAGATCTTGTTATTATTTTTTGAGTTATATGATAAATACTTGATTTGTCCTTAATTATGTTTATTAATTCTTATTTTAGTATTTCAGGATATTAATTCAAGTTGAATGTGCTTATTCAATGCAGCAAAAGTCCCTGTTTAGGAGTAGATCCAACATAATTAAGCGGAGTTGATTGCAATCCTAAAGATAAGACAACGAAAATCTACCGGATTAGAGTCAAATCTAATAGGAAAATCCATAGATCGAGTTAATGCAACAATAGAGGTTTTAATTAGAAAGAAATTTCAATTAATCAACCTAGAGTTAGTTGTTTTTAGTCTCGAAAGAGATATTAACATAAATTAGGGATTTCTACAGATCAAGTCAAGTGTATAAATTGTCTAATTCAGAATTGTATAATAAGTGAAGTCTAGGTGGACTCTTCCTTGGGTATTGTCTTAATCAATCAATTTTCTAAAAGTATTTTCTTTAATTCACTTTCTGTTTCATTCTTAGTTAGTTAATTAGTTTAGTAAATTTTAGTTTAAAACAACCCTCTTTTATTGTTAGGCTAGATAATAGAAAGAAATTTAATACTAGTACTTTTAGTCCTTGTAGATACGACATTTTAGTCTTGCCATAGCTATACTACTGTTTAATAGGTGCGCTTGCCTTTATCGTGATCATAGTTAGTTATGGGATCACCAATCATAGGCCATGTGGGCCCACACGGGTAGGCCATACGGGCGTGTGAGCCTATTTTTTTAAAAACTTATCTATGGTTGAACGGGTTGTCCAAGTCGACTGTGAACCTACTGAAGGGTCGGTAAGCTCTACTTAGACCCCTATATGAGTGATCTCTCTGTCTGATTTCTGTACTGAGCATGAATTATGATATCTGAATGTATGTACTGTAATTGCATAATAGCATGACATCTTTTGTATGCTGCATTGCATCGGGGTGGGTTATTGTTATTTGGAGGAAGTGTCTGATAGGCTATTAAGCCTGTTATCTGGCAACTCTGCTATAAATTTCTAATTATGTGCCGCATTTCGGTACAACATGATGTGTATAGATGGGTGGGTTGATTTAATCCCCATATGGTGTGTAGGGTTGGACGGAGATAGTGTGTAAAAGCTGGTTGGGTAGGATTTTGCTACTGCATAACTGTTACTGCTACTGATACTGTGATGGGCTAAGGCCCTACTGCATTTTTGACACTATACTGAGATGGGCTAAGGCCCAAATTGTCACTAATACTAAAAGGGCTTATGCCTAAGATTGTTCAATTGTGCATTGTGAATACTGACTGTTTGTTTGTTTCTACGTGATTACACACTAAGTTTACGTAAACTCACCCTTTTTGTTTAATGTGCATAGGTAATCCCCAGACTTAGACGGATCAGTATGACGGATGACTCAACAGTTACTACAATAATTTTTGGACTTCATGGTTTTCAATTTATGATTTATGATTTGATTATTATTGATTATTTGGGTTGTAATTTTAGGACCCTCTGGGACTTTGGTTTTAAATTTGGGTTTTTATTTATTTATTTTACTTTATGGATTTATACCTGCTGGTCGTAGGAAATTTAGTTTTCAAAAGTTTAAAGTATTTTCTAAACGCATGATCACTTAGATTGTTTTATTAAAGCTTCGGCAAGGAAGGATGTTTCAAAACAAATGTTTTAAATGAATAAAGCTGACTTCCTAAGTTCTAACAAAGGTTTACTAAAGATAATAATATGGAATGTTTTCATCGCAACAACGAGATTTCAAAAACACTATCGTGTGACATTGCCAGATATGGCCATAATGTCTAGGCTGGGTTTGGGGTGTTATATTTAATGGTATCAGAGTCAGGTTGCAAAATTTGGCTGTGGATTATAGGTTGTATAAAAATTGGGCTTTCAAAAATTGATTGATTTCCAAATGATTTGAAATGTTCTTACTGAGTAAGTGGTACACCGAGTCTCCGACATCGATCCTGTAAGTATTCTGAATTGTGATTTGTTTTAAACTAAAACTGTTATGGATAGTATATTTTGAAACTACTATAGGTAGTAAACTATACTAAAAACACTCTAGTTAGTTTATACTGAAAATTGTAGAGAAACTGAAAACTATAGTGAGACTACGATTTACAAAAAGGAACTCTGAATAACCGATACTATTTTACATAAAACATTTGTTAATAAACACTGAAACTATAATTGATTCATAAAACTATTAATATAGATAAATGTGATTAGACAATGAGCGCGTGAGGTATCCGCGGACGGGGTATTAAAGGCCAAGGTAGAGGCTGCTCGAGCTGAGTCCTCTTCACTCGGAAGCATATCGAATTTGGATACGAGTGAGACGCTAGTGCCGCTTGCTACTGAGACTGGTCTCAATACCGCATGGCTGGGGACTACACATTGTCTCAGGCTATGCTAAGGATTTTGGAGAAGGTCGCTGGGCCCCATACTAGATCTAGGGGCCGAGGGTCGGTTATGGAACAACTCCGGTCCAATAGAGCTGAGCTCTTCAGGGTGTCACTGGAGTTGCCCCTAATGTGGTTGAGTACTGGATTTAGGCCACGGATTGAATCATGGATGACTCAGACTGCACCCCAAAGTAGAAATTAAAGGGTGCAATCTCATTGTTGAGGGATGAGACTTATTAGTGGTGGCTCACTGTTAAGGAGGGCACTCAGCCCGAATGTTTGACCTGAGAGTTCTTTAAGACCGCCTTCCAAGGGAAATATGTGGGGGTGAGCTACATGGATGCCCGCAGGAAGAAATTCCTAAATCTGACTTAGGGGGATCGATTAGTGGTCGAGTATGAGGCCGAGTTCCTGCGACTGAGCAACTATGCGCGAGGTATGGTGGCCTCTGAGTATGATCGATGTATTCATTTTGAGGATGGGCTCAAAGATAATTTGAGAGTCCTGATGGCTCCGAAAAGGGAGCGTGATTTTTCTACACTGGTGGAGAAGGCGAAGATCGCTAAGAAGGTTAAGCGCGCTGAGCGCCAGAACTGTGACCGCAAAAAGGGTAAGAACAAGAGGGATTCAAAGCCCTCGAGTTCTACATAGAGGCCTAAGAAAAAGGCTAGAATTGATGGACTGGGTAGAATTGGGCCCCCCTGTTACTATTATTGGACTGCAGCCATAAATTGATTGTGGTAGACTCCATCAGGGCAAGTGTTAGAGAAGGACTGGGGTGTGTTTACGATGTGGGTCATTGGAGCATCGTATTAGGGGGTGTTCGCTGAGGGCCGATCAGATGCAAGCTCCAGGTACCGGTACAGTACAATTGCAGAGGGTAATGCAGTAGCCACCGAGGGGCCCTAGATAAGCTAGAAGTGGTAATGGTATGAGTCATGGGCAGAGAGTTCTGGGCAAAGGTTTAGACAGGCTAAAGTGAGGCAGCCGGCCCTAGTTTATGCTGCTCATCGTTGAGAGGATGGAGATGCTTCGGACGTCATCACGGGTACGTTCTTTATTCTTGATGTACCGTATATTGCCTTAATAGACATAGGGTCTACTCACTCATACATAACTAGCAACATATATGGAAATTTAGGGATTTCAGTTGAGAGCACTACGAGTGAGGTTACGGTACTAAGCCCGTTAGGGCAATCTGTTAGAGTTAGCCAACTGTATAGGGACATTCCTTTAGAGGTACAATGGGCAATCTTCTTGGTTGATTTGATGGAGCTTCCATTTGGGTAGCTCGACCTAATTCTGGGGTAGGACTGGTTGGTCAAGCACCGTGTTAGCTTGGACTGTACGACTAAAAGGGTCGTACTAAGAACTGAGGAGGATAAGGAGGTAGTCATGATTGGAGAACATTGGAATTACTTATCTAATGTGATCTCTGCACTGGTGGCAAAGAAGATAGTTCGTAAGGGATGTGAGGTATTCTTGGCCTTCGTAAGTGTTTCGGATTCTAGGGATTCTACAGTTAAGGATATCAGAACGATAAGGGATTTTCTGGATGCCTTTCCTAAGGGGCTACCAGGGTTACCTCTGAATTGTGAGGTTAAATTTGGGATTGAGCTACTTTCAAGTACAACTCCGGTGTCTATCGCCCCTTATTGAATGGCACCGAAGGAGTTTACGGAGTTTAAGGCTCAAATTTAGGAATTGTTGGATCGTGGGTTCATTCATCCAGTGTGGCTTTATGGGGAGCACTTGTGCTGTTTGTGAAAAATAAAGATGGGACGCTGAGAATGTGTATATACTATCGGCAGCTGAATAAGCAAACGATTAAAAATAAATACCCATTTCTAAGGATTGATGATTTGTTTGACCAGTTCTGAGGGGCTTCTGTGTTCTCTAAGATTTATCTGCGTTCTGGATATCATCAGTTGAGGGTTAAGGAGACTAATATATTTAAGACAGCATTTATGACTCGTTATGGATACTACGAGTTCCTAGTAATGCCTTTTGGACTGACGAATGCATCGGCAGCTTTCATGGACCTGATGAACCGAGTATTCCAACCCTACTTGGACCGGTTTATGGTGGTACTCATTGACGACATACTGGTTATTTGAAAACTGAGGATGAGCATGATAAGCACCTTAAAGTTGTCCTTCAGACTTTGAGGGAAAATCAGCTCTATGCTAAGTTTAACAAGTGCGAGTTTTGATTTCCGTGGTAGTTGGGAGGAGTATTTTCCGTTAGCGGAGTGTGCCTATAATAATAGCTACTAGTCTAGCATCCAAATGACACCTTACGATGCACTGTATGGTCGTAAGTGTCGCACTCCCTTGTGTTGGACTGAGTTGGGTGAATGACGTGTTCTAGGTATTGAGTTAGTTGCTGAGACTGAGGATAAATTAGACTAATTCGGGATCGTCTGAAAGCGGCATCTGATAGACAAAAATCCTATGCAAACCTAAAGCGACGTGATATTGAGTATTCCGTAGAGGATTTTGAATTTCTCAAGGTCTCGCCATAGAAGAAGGTTTTGAGGTTTGGTCGTAATGGGAGGTTGAGTCCTAGGTTTATTGAACCTTATCGTATTCTAAAGCAAGTGGGACAAGTTGCTTATCAGTTGGAGTTACCTCTGGAGTTGGATCGTATTCATGATGTATTCCACGTCTCTATGTTGAGGCGCTACCGCTCTGATCCTACTCACATTGTTCTTGTAGAGGAAATTGAGGTTAGGCCGGACTTGACCTTTAAAGAGGAGCCGGTTCAAATTTTGGATCATAACGTAAAGGTTCTGCATAGGAAATCTATTCCTCTGGCAAAGGTTCTGTGGTGTAATCATAACACCGAGGAGGCCATGTGGGAGCTTGAGGATGCGATACGTCTATAGTATCCTCACCTATTCAGATCAGGTAAATTTCAAGGACGAAATTTTCTTTTGGAGGTAGAATTGTAACGCCCCAAAATTTTTAATTTTGTTATTCTGAAAATATGACACAAATATCTGTTAGCTTTAGTGGTTATGTGTTCTGGGAGTGTTTGGGAGGTTTCAAGTTCAAGCATTCGCTTGAGTAAATTTTGGTATTTTGATGAATTAGGCCGTACTCTTATTCAGTAGGCTTTTATTTGATTGTTGGTAAAATTATATCAGAACGGGCCTACTAGTCTGGTGGTTAAACAGAGTGTTAATGTATAGGAGGTTCTGTGTTCGAGACCCTACGCAAGCAGGAGAATTAATTTTTGTTTGAGGCGTGTGGCGTGGTGGAGTTCAAATTAATCTGGACTATTGAGTAGTTGTGTTTTAGTGGGTTAATAGGGAGTGTTTTTAGGAGATAATTGGGGAGAAGTTATTTGAATAAGATTTTCTTCTTATCAGTTTTCTATTTTCTTTTTTCCCAACAAATTTTCTGATGTTAGACTTTTGTTTCTCTGTCGTTTCTTCTCCCTTCTTGTTCACTTTGGGTTTTTGTTCCGCTTTGGCCGAATCTTGTTTCTTCTCTTTCCCCTCTCTTTTCGTTTTCTTGATCGGTTCATCTCTTGCTCTATAGTCGAAATTCTCTTCTCTTTTCCCTACTTTTTTTGTTTCTATATTTTTTGTGAGTCATCTCTTTGGGTGCAACTTTCGATTTTATCTATTTCGGAAAGAGGAAATTTTCCCCTTAGTTATCTTATTTCAATTAGGCAATTAAAAAAAAGGTTCGTTTTACTCTCGTTTAGGTGCTGTTCAAAAGTTTTAAGCATATATTCCAATGTGTGGAAACGATTGGTTATTGGATTCGTCGCGGTAAGTTTTTGAATCATCGTTGGATTAGTTTCTCGAGTTTTATGTTGGGGATATTTGGTTTGATTGACGAATCAAGTGATTAATTAAGGGATATATTGGTCAAATATAGGTTTTTGAAGGCTCGGGTTAATTTGCACAGCGAATCGATACCGGTGTGTACTCGAAACACAGAAAATGAGATTTGACGAAAAGCCGAAATTGCTTGCTATCGAGAAATATTAGAAATAAGAGAAAATTACGCGAAAAATTATAGAGAAAGGAAATAAGAAAGTTACTTGGAAATCAGCATTGTGCACTAAAATAGTTTTGGATAGCAGTAGTAGTCTACATTTTGAAAAATCATTAAAAATAGTGGAAATTGAGTTAGAGGTTGAATAAAATAGGAAATTAAATTATTGAGTCTAGTTTTTCATGGAAGAAATAGTGTAAGTAATGGAATTGTAAATTATAAGATATAATAAATTTTGTGAAACAATGTCAGAATGATTTCGAGTTCCCATGTTCTGACTTTGGAAAATCATCAAAAATTTTAGAAAAATAATTAGGTGCTTAAATTTATATGTTTAAATCCTTAATGAGTCTATTTTCAAGAGAAACAAACAAAAACATCATCCAAATTCTGTGTTAAGAGATAAATAATTTTTAGTAAGGAAATGTTGAAGTTGTCAAACAATAGGATAGGGATAAATTTGAAGATTTTACTATACTTATTGATAAACTATAAATTCTGAAAATTCTATGATAGAAAGGTATTTGAGTCTAGTTTCAAAAACATCAAGCGGATCTTAATTTGGAATTCTATAGCTCAAGATATAAATAATTTAGTGACAATGACTCAAGTAGACAACTTTGAATGAACATATAAGTAAATAATGAAACCATATATGTATATTTAGCTAGATGGGTTACATTAAAAATGAATCACACGGCCAAGGCCAATTTGGGCTGTGTGGGCCATACGGGCGTGTGAGCCCATTTTTCTGAAAAGTTGTCTAAGGTTGCACAGGTCGCCCAAGTCGACTGTGGACCTACTGAAGGGTCAGAAGCCCTACTTAGACCCCTATATGAGTGATCTGTCTGTCTAATTTCTATATCGAGCATGAATTATGATATCTAAATATATGTACTGTACTTGCATAATAGCATGAAATCTTTTGTATATTGCATTGCATTGGGGTGGGTTATTGTTATTTGGAGGAAGTGTCTGAAATGCTATTAAGCATGTTACCTGGCAGCACTGCTGTAAATTTTTTATTATGTGCCGCATTTCGGTACAGCATGGTGTGTAGGGATGGGTGAGTTGATTTAATCCTCACATGGTGTGTAGGGTTGGATGGAGATGGTGTGTAAAAGCTGGTTGGGTAGAATTTTGCTACTGCATAATTGTTACTGCTATTGATACTGTGATGGGATAAGGCTTTACTGCATTTTTGACATTGTACTAAGATGGCTATGGCCCAAATTGTCATTGATATTGAAAAGGGCTTAGGCCCGAGACTGTTCAATTGTGCACTGTGAATACTAATTGTTTGTTTCTGTGGGATTACATACTGTGTTTACGTAAACTCATACTTTTTGTTTAATGTGCACAGGTAATCCTCAGACGTAGATGGACTAATGCGACGGAGGACTCAGTAGTGACCACTGTAATTTTTGGACTTCATGGTTTTTAATTTACGATTTATGATTTGATTATTATTGATTATTTGGGTTGTAATTTAAGGACCCTCTAGGAATTTGGTTTTAAATTTGGGTTTTTATTTATTTATTTTACTTTATGGATTTATACCTGCTGGTCGCAGGAAATTCAGTTTTCAAAAGTTTAAAGTATTTTCTAAACGCATGATCACTTAGACTGTTTTATTAAAGCTTCGGCAACGAGGGATGTTTCAAAACAAATGTTTTAAATGAATAAAGCCGACTTCCTAAGTTCTAACAAAGGTTTACTAAATGTAATAACATGGAATGTTTTCATCGTAACAACGAGATTTCAAAAACACTATTGTGTGACATTGCCAGATACGACCATAACGTCCAGGTTGGGTTTGAGGTGTTACAAATATTGTTTGAATAGTTATAATTTGTTTTTCAAAAATCAAGTGATATAACTCTTTACCAATAAACAAAAGATATAAATTTTGATTAATTACATGTCACACCCGATTTTCATTAAGGTTTGAAAAATTAATGAAGGTTTAAGAGTGACTAAAAGAGATAGTGTAGCACCCCTAACCCGTCTCTATCGCGGAATTAGGGTTACATAGTATTACCGAATAATCAGAAACATTTAACACCACAATATTTAAGTAAATTAAACATATCTTAATCCATTCAATCACATGCATTCTGACCCTAAATCGAGCCCTCGAGGCCCTAAAAATATCTTTGAGACACTTCGAGACTAATCTGAAATAAATCAGAAGTTTTAAGAAAAAGATGCAAAAATTGAAAAACAGGGGTCACACGACCGTGTGTCCAGGCCGAGTGACATCACCCCAAGCCATGTAACTTTCTAACAAGGGACACACAGCCATGTCCTAACCCGTGTCCTCACCTATGCAACTCACTGAGATGCCTCATACGTCTGTGTGCTAAGCTGTGTAACTCACTGACTTGATCCCTAAAAAACTCCTAGATGACACACGGCCGTGTCGCCAGGTCGTGTGAACCCAAAATTTACCTAAAATCAAGCCATTTCAAAACCAATTCCTACCTAGCCATTCATACCATTTGGGCACACCTTCAAGGGGTTCAAATATCATCCAAACATACTTAAACATGCCATATCAAAAAACCTAAATCACCTAACCAATATGTCATTCAAAGGTAACACAATTGTACCAAAACTTCAACTATCAAAACATACCAATATTGCCTCAATTTATGCATGATAACCTAGTTCAATTATGTGCCAATTATGCCATAAATGACCATTTCCAAACTATCATCAACATACCAAGAGTATCTTATTTACAAGCATTTTAAAGTACCGGAATGACATATCTTAGTGAAGTGTTAAGGTTCACCAAACCAAATACAAACTTCAAAACATATATATATACCAAAACATCAATAACATATTCACAAGATACTATTACAAAACATCCTATACAACTATCTATAATCAAAAGATTTTAATCAATTAATACCCTCTAGGTACATGCCAAAAACACAAAAGAGAACATCGTCGACGTTGAGTACGAAATTCTTGTACGATGTCGAGTCCAAATCTACTATTTACCTAATCTAAAAACATGGAAATTTATCCAAATCTATCATCTACTACAATTTTACTTAAAAATTTAAACCATATAAAAATTAATTTAATAAATAATGTAATTCATAACTATAAAAATTATTGTTATAAAAATTTAAAATAAAATATAAAAAATCGAATCTTCTACTATTATAACGAGTAAAACTTTAAAATGATAAAAGAAAATCGTTAATATACGTCAGTTGGTAATTTAAAATTTAACTTATTTGAGCCCTCTGTGTAATTTAGAACGCAGAAATAAATGTTGGAAAGTGAGTAAATAAATGCTGCAGCTGGAGCATTAAATCTCCCCCACCTTCTTTTCCGTTTTCTTTTTCTTTTCTCTTTCCTTAATCAAATGGATTCTCTTATTCCTCTCCTCAAATGTCCACCCATCCCCATTCTTCCCCTCTCTATTTCACCAACTTAGGACTCGGCTACTCCATCGCCATTGCCCTTGCTTTCCTTGTCCTCCTCTCCATCATCCTCCTCGCTTCCTACATCTGCTGCCGTCCTCCTTCCTCTTTTTCTCCCAACCCTACCCCCGCCTCCGATGGAATCATCCTTCCCCGGGTTGTTTTCGTTGCTGAAGATGAGGACGATGAGAACGTCGTCGTTGGGCTCGATCAAGCCGTTATAAACTCATACCCTAAGTTCCAGTTCACTAAAGAGGCGGCTGCTGTGGGTTCTACTAACGTTAACACGACGTGTTCGATTTGTTTATGCGAGTATAGGGATTTAGAGATGTTGAGGATGATGCCTGAGTGTAGGCATTATTTCCATGTTTCTTGTCTGGATGCTTGGTTGAAACTTAATGGGTCTTGTCCCATTTGTCGGAACTCGCCGCTTCCAACTCCGCTTTCTACGCCTTTGTCGGAAATCGTGCCCTTGTCTCAGCACGCTGCAGACCGGAGGAGGATGAGGTGACTTTTTTTTGTTTTTTTAAAATACATCTTTCTCAGCTTCGATGGAGGTTGGTCAATGGATTGTGATTTTGATTGTTCAGGGGAGAAGAGGCTCAGTTCTGAGCATGAAATCAATTAGAGAGCCATGGAATTCATTTCTCCTAACTTTTTTTTTGAAATTTGTACCAAATTTTGTAAACACTAACTTAAATTTTTTTCATGGGAATGGTGTCTTGTTTCAGTCTTTTCAAATGTTATGGTCCTATTAGTTTTTTGTACCGTACATAAAACTGCCAACGAAGGAAGTGCAGTTTACTTTACTATTGGGTTGTGAAGTGCAGAGCCAATTTTGTTAATGGTGATGATTTGAAAGTAGAGCCTGCCTGCCTGCCTGCCTGCCGTTACCCGTTACTGAGTCCATGTTGACGCTTCGCAATGTTCGATGGAATGCATCCGGAATTTCGCATGCAAGAAGTCAACAACTTCACTTCTCCGCCAAACAATGGCATTGTCTCTCAAATTGCATTTAGTCTCTAATGAAAAAACTAAAAAAAAAAAAAAAAACCCAATTATTTTATAAATTAGATGAAAGAACAAAATATTTCGTTTGTTGAAATTGTGCAATTAAATATTTATTTATATATAAGGTATAAAAAATTTAATTTCTGACTTTTAAATCTTCATTCAGTTTCGCTTCTATTGTTTTTATTTGGAGTAAATTGGCCGTTAAATTTTCATATGGTAAGTTGAAATAATTAAAAAATTATAATAAACAGTATAATTGTAAAATTTATGGAAAAAAAATTTAAAATTCAAAATTAAAAAAATATAAATATAAATTATTAAGAGAAAAAATTACTTGTATCAGTGAAAACTTAACGATCCAATCATTTGTTTTATATTTCATTTATCATGCATGTCAAATTTAATAAAAATTAAAAAATTTTAACTATTTTTTATTTAAAAAAATATAACCATTTAATAAATATTTATATATAATTTTAGATCGATATGATATAAATATCAGATTGATTCAAAAATTTATATGCTTGACAGGTATAATTATATCGATAAATTTAAAAATTGAATCATTAAAATATTAAAGGTACAAAGAAGTACGGAAGGTTGTAAGTAGATCCTTCACCAACATATTGTAAACACTTTCAAATTTTCAATAAAACTTTTACACATTTAAAAAATGAAAAAGAATTTAATTTTTTTAAAAAATAAAATTTTAAAAATTTCCAAATAATTTTGAAAAAAATTGAAAACTCTTTAAAATTAAAAAAAAAAAAACAAAACCTTTAAAATTAACTTAATTATGAAAGTAGTATTAAAATATTAATGATATTAATGATTCTTTACCTTCTTTTCATATTTCTCATAAAGACATTAATTTTTATCAAAAATAATACTTTTTTTCATTTTTTAAGTTTGATTATTTTTCATAATTTTTTAATTTTAGAAAATTTTAGCATTCTTATTGAAAATTCGAAAAAAAAAAAGGTTCTATAATTTGTAATGTATTTTTACATATTTTTTTTATTAAAATTTGAATTAACTTTTTCATAATTTTTGGAATTTAAAAAAATAGTATTTTCAAGATTTTTTGTCGAAAATTTGAAAAACTTTTAGACTTTGTCGAGCTTATTATTATTATTATTATTTTTTTCAAATCCAAAAGCTAAAAGTTATAGCTTTGAAAAAATATATATTTTTTTGATATTTTTAAAATAAAAATAAAAATAAAAATCTTTGACATGTCTATTTTTTTAAAGCCTTAGAATTTCTTATTGAAAAATAATAGGGACTGTTATAATACTAATTTTGCCCCTTCCTCTAATATCAACAATTTTCAATAGGGGATCAATATGCAATTTAAGGTATGGTATAGGGACTATCATCAATCAGATTCAGTAACAGCTAGAATCAGAACCCCTAAAGTCTAGCAGAACAAAATAAAGATACAAGAATTCCAATTTCCATGTTTATTATGGATTTGTTTTGATGACATTTAAAGGCTAATTCAACCATATTGATGACATGAATATCAGATAAAATAAAATAAAAACTCAAATTAAATGATGAATTATGTGTTTTGGGTTTTTTTTAATTATAATTAATAGGACAAAGTCTAAACAACAAACGTGATTAGCACAACTTAAACTCAGATAACACTTGGAGCAATAAACCATATGTCATAGGGTTTTTTTATTTTCCTTTAAAGAGATAATTGGGTTATTTAATTCTTGAAATGGGTGTTTTCTAGTTTGCAATTTTAGATTTTATTGATAATAACTCTTTTGTTTTGATTCTTTCCTTGCTCAGTCTTCTGTTTCTATAATGACAATCAACTCAAATCCACAAAATCATCTACTCTTAAATACTATAAACACAAATGATTAAATTTATAGTACAAATTTGTTTCACTTTATTGTGAAGTCTAAGATCAGTTGCTTAGCTATTTTATTACCAATTATGTATTCAAATGAATGACGATGCTACTTAATTTTGCCTGTGTTTTTCTTATGCTGTTGGTCGATGATGTACTTTTCACTTTATTAAACAAATAAATCAAGCTAGCATTTAAAGTTATCTCGCTATTTTGTCATTTTTTTTCTTATGTGTTAAATATATATTTTTAATATGTTAAGACTTAGTATTTGGTTCAATAGAATTGCATAAAAATAATATGCACGTGTTTCTTTTTATAATTTTTTGTAATATTATATTATACTCTTATAGAACATTTATCAACTCTTTTATTATTTACAGGTTAATATTTTGTTCACTATTAGTGAAATTTTTTAGCCCATGACCCATGCCTATTTTAATTTATTTTTAATGTTTTAAATATTCTCTCAAGACACATGGTAGTATTTCACCCTTACTTGTGGAGTTTTTTGTAACTCTACTGATAGTGTATTAAATAATTTTATTTATTTATTTTAAAAAATATTATTTCATACACAATATTTGAACATATGTTTTAAGAGAAGTTTTCATTCCCGAAATGTTTCAAATCACAATTCCTGTTTTATCAAAAATAAAAATAAAAAATTATCATGGGTGTTCATTCCATGATCTACATGTGGGCTCAAGCCATAGATATTGTTAACTTGTATTGTGTGCATTACAATAACTTTTTCCTGCTTTGTACCAAAAAAAAATTAAAAAACTTGTTTTGGGTTATTTTTGTTACTTAGATTATGCTTTAGCAATCTTTAAGATCAAATTTTGGTTTATATTTGTTATCTAGTAGCTAAAAAAACATATTTTCTAAAGTTGTTATTACATATATTTTAAGCAAGCAAATATATCCAAACTTAACTTGTAGGATTGATCACGAATTAAACACTATTAAACTTGAAGTTTAATTCGTGATAAAGGTTGAGCTGTTTGAGATCGATAAATTAGATTTGATTAAGCTGGTTGATATAAAGAGGTGGCTTATGAAGTTTATGATAATTCATCCAGTGGACTAAGAGATATAAGATGATTCAGGTGATTCTACTGTAATGGGAATTTAAGAGTAAGGTTAAAGAAGGAGGTTCTCTCTCTTATGTCCTCCTTAGTACTTAGGAGAAACTGCCATGTAATCCTAAGGAGTTAGTTGTCCCTCTAAGGTTTCATTAGGTGTCTCATCCTCTAGGTCCATCTAGGTCCTCTTTGGTAGGTCTTTAGTGCAACCTGGTGTAATATGATGGGCTCAAGTATGAGATGTATGAATGACAAGTGATAGTGGATGGTAACTCTCATATTTAGAGCTATATTAGTATAGTTTCTATAGTATTTTAGGAGTAAATTTTAGTGTTTAGTTTTTATTATATTTTATAGTTTATTAGACTCATTATATTTTATTTGAATTTAGTTTATTTCATATCATTTTTAAAGTTAGTTCAAACTGATTCTCTATTTTCCTTTCCCAATTGTAGGTTTGGAATGAAGAATGGAAGAATTGAAGCATACAGTGAGAAGTGGTGAAGAGAAGCCTTCTGCTCTACTAGATCAAATTTATTTTGGAATATGTTTTTCAATTCAAAAATTTTGTTAGCAAGTACTTTGTTTCAATGCAATTCTTTAGTCAGTGGAGTGTTACAATAGAAACCCATAATTTAAGGGTTACATGATTTAGAGCTTTTGAGAAAAAGAAAGAAGAATAAATCGCTTGGAGGCAAAAAGAAAACTCTTACACACGAAGGGAAACTTCAAGCTGGCAGAGAGAAGAAAGGAGATCCAGAAAGCTCGATTCATCTTTTTCATCTATTTTTTCTTTAGATTATTTTCTTTTACTTTTTATTGATGCAAAATTGTTTTGAATATCATTTTTTGTATGTTTTTCTTAAATCATGATGAAATAAAATCTATTTTTCTCGAAATGGAGTCTATCTCTTAGTTAATTAATTACTTTTTTCTTCAATTGTTTTGATATATGTTAATTATTTATTCAATTATGTGCTTATTTAATATGCTTGTTTAGGCACCAAGTTGTTGAACAGATTAGGATTAACTCTAATAGTGCTAATGAACGAGTTAATTTGCGACTAGAATAAGAATATACTTAGTGCCCTAACCAATCTAATAGCTTTGTTCTTAATGACTTAACCCAACTTTCCTAGTATAAGAATAACTAGTAGGCATGGGGATTAACTTAGCTAGATACTAGAAGGGTCTAGTTAATGCCATTGAATCCTGAGTTACTAATTACATAGATTGAACGATAGAATGAGAGATAATTGATTAAATGGATTATGTGACGTTAGAGTTCTAGGATCATAAATTGAATGAAAAACTCGAAGGTTTTCATTACTTTTAAGTGAGATCTTTATAATTTGTTTAGTTTAATTTTAGTATTAATTAGAATTTATTTCATTGATCTGGATTAGATAAAACTAAATAGTTGGTACTTAACAACTTAAAGTTTGGTCTTTGTGGGAACGATATCTTTTTATCACCTTACTACTTGATCCACACATGCACTTGCAATACAATTTTCAGTCATTAAGTTTTTGGTGACATTATCGGGAACCAAAATTTTAAAGGGAATGGTATGAATGACCCTTGGAGTTTAGGGTTTGTTTTGATGTGGTACCTTTACTTTCAAAATGTCCAATTTAGTATTTGAAGTTTTATTTTGTTAACTAATTCAGTACCTAACCTTAATTGCATCAGTTTTTTTATAATGTGGCACATAAGCCGATAAGAGAAGGATACGTGTCACTCCTTTTAGTGTTGAATACATTGATAGAGGTCTATAAGCAAATTGACCTTTTATCATGATATGGCACATAGGCTAAAAAAATACTTTTTCCTTTTTTTTTTTATTTCATTCATTCTTCTGTTTCTCCTATTTCTCTCTTCCTTTCCCATGAAAATCCTAATTGCTATCGCTCTATTCAACCCTCGATCAACTGGATTTTCACGCCAGCTTGAAGTAATTTCTTCTCTTTTTCTTCCTAAAGTTGTCAATTTCCTAGAAATAACCTTGAAAGAGATTATATGATGATCTTTTGAGTAATCTCTTCTGGGCCAATCTAATAGGAAGCTATGTGATTATCAATGTTTATTGTCGCATAACTATCAAACAGAGAAGAATGATGGAGTGACTATGTAACACCCCTAACTCGTATCCATCGCTGGAATAGGGTTATGGAGCATTACTAGAATTTAAAGATTAAATAACAGACTTTTCGTTTCATCTAGTATTCATATCAGAAACCAATCAAAACCAATTATATTGTCCCTTATGTGAGCCCCCGAGGCTCAAAATACACATTGGAAATAAGACGAGACTAAATCAGGAACTCAAAAAATTTTTCAGAAAACATTGTAATAGGTCAAATTTGCACAGCCCATCAAAAACCAAAACCAAAAACCAAAAATAAATATAAAACCAATAATAAATAAAAATCAATAAGCCCATAATGTCCAAATACAAAGGCCCAAAATTTTGACCCAAACTAAACTAAAGCCTAAAACCTGATAGCCCAAAATATTACAAACCTTAACCCAAAAGATTACAGCCCCATAGCCCAAATTTTTGTTTTAGAAACTGAAATCTTGAACCTTAGAACCAATGCCGTAGCCTACCCAACAACTGTCTCCAATGCATCATTGCCACCGAACACACACTGTATACACCTGCGAAAAAGATGCAATTGATAGCGAATAATCAGTAGCAATAATTAGTATAAAAAAATTACAATCTTGTATTTATTTTTCTTGATTTATTTCGGCTATAAAAGCCAATTCTAATCAGTGTAAAAGGACCGATTACGAACATAAATAAAAAAAGAGAATACATAATCAATAAAAAAAGAGCATCAAATATCAGGTACAAAGAGCGATAAAAAAGAAACCGATTAGGGTTAGAGGTGATTTCTTTATATTTCGATCTTTTCTTTTGAGTCTTTTTATTTTTTTATACGAAAATAAAAGGGGAAGGAGATTACCTTTCGATCGGCCTGAAAAGGGTGGTTTTTGACCTTCCGACCGCCGTATACGATGGCATCGACGGCGGTACGTGCGGCGGTGGCCCATCAATCCGGCGACTAGACTTAGACTACGGGAGAGGGAATAGAGAGAGAGGAAACCATTTTTTGTTTTAAAAAGAAAAAATGAGTTTTAAAAAAAATCTTTTGACTTATATAGGGGGCAAAACGATGTGTTTTGGCCCCCCTTTTAAACTGAACGACGTCATTTAGAGAGGGAAGATCTGCGTGTTGGCCCGACCTGGGGAAAGGATCCGCGTGTTTTTGACTAAGGGGGTTATTTGCGCCCTTAATCCTTCTGTATTTTCGTCGCTATTCAATTTCGTCCAATTACTTTTTTATTTTTTAATTTAGCCTCTATGTTTTATTTTTTGTTCGATTCGGTCCTTTGACCCTCCGAAGAAGGGATATTGAAACGGCGTTGTTTTGGAGATAGGGCATAATTGCCCAGTTGGTCCCTGTTTTGTGGCGCGCATTTTAATTTGGTCCCTCGATCGACCCTATTCTTTTTATTTTTTGTATCGGCCCCTAGAATCTTATTTAAATTTGATTTTAGTCCATGTTCGCTTGTCTCTTTATGTTTTTACCCCTGTTTTCAATTTTTTTATTCTGATTTGGTCCTTAATTAGTTGGATTTTAATCTTTTTTAAATTTTTTATTTATTTTAATATTACATATATTATTCATCATTTTTTATTATTTACATTAATTTGTTTTATTATACCTTATTATATATTATTTCATTTATTATAATATCATATATATTCTATATTAATTTATTAGATTGTTTATTTTTTAAACTGTTTTATTATTTATCTAAAGTTTTTCACATATTATTTATTTTAATTTTTTTATGTCATCTTTCTTTCAATTGTTTTATTTTAAATTTCTTTTCCACATATTAAATTTTAAACCTTTTTTTTACATGTTATTTTAACTTATTTATAAAGTATTTGTTTTAAGTCACTTTATTTATTAGTTGCTTTAAATTATTTTATACTATTTACTTTGAATTGCCGTTTATAATATTTATTTCAAACTCTTTTATATATTATTATTATTTTTAAATATTTTTTTATATTATTTATTTTTAAATTATTTTATATGTCATTTAATTCATTTGTCTTTGTTTATCGATGTTAGTTTTTAAATGATGCATATTATGTGATTATTGCCATCATGTGTACTATAAACTATTGGTTCATGTTTTCATAATGCTGACATTCATCAATGTAACTTTTTTTTTATATATTGTATTGATTTGCCTCAAATTCTAAAAGTAAACTCTTAAAAATAAGGCAATGTTTTGTATTTTGAAAATTCGAGAAAACTGATAAACGATAAATTATACATATTTTTACCTTATGTTTAGCCTATATTTTGGATGAATTATCATTAGATTTGTGAGAATTGATGCTCTTAATCCTTCTATTTCATGTCTTATACTCAGGAGAGCATAGGGAAGAGAAAAGAACGAGAAACGGGCCAAAAACAGAGAAAATGGGCCAAAATGAGAAAACGACACGGCCTAGGGATTTAGCACACGGCCGTGGCACATAAAGTCCAACACGGCCTAACCTCGACAAGCACGGCCAGACCACACGGCTATGCCACCATCAACAGGCCCGCACACGGCCTCTTCCCGATCCACACGGGCGTTTCCCTATCGTGAGGAAGTTCAATTCTACTTGAAAAAGGATACTTAGGGGCTAAGAAAGCCATTCTAAAACTCTATATAAAGACCCTAGGAGGCAACTTCAAGGGTGTGCTTATTTCCCGCTAAGGGAGTACTCTTTTCTCCCAAAAAGGAGCGCCATATTTCTGCGAACACAAGGAGTGAAAGCAAGGAATTACTCCAAGGGAAGCCGATTGATTCATCCTAGAAGCTAGAATTCTACATCAAGACAGAGGATCTCCCTAAATTCCCTAAGGGGTTTTTGGGTTCTTTATGTTTTGTTATCTTATTTCTTCTGATATGTTTTCTTTATTAATTATGAACTAAACCTCTCAAATACTTGAGGGGGATGAACCTAAGACAGATCTTGTTATTATTTATTCTTGAATTATTTGATAAATACTTGAATTGTTCTTAATTATGTGTTCTTCATTCTTGATTTAATAATCCTAGGTATTACTTCAAGAAACTGATGTGCTTAGGCAGAGGAGCAAAATTCCCTGTTTTAAGAGTAGATCTACCATAATTAAGTGGAGTTGCATGCAACCCTAGACATAGGGCGACATAAATCTGCCGGATTAGGGCCAAACCTAATAAGGGGATCCATAGATCGAATTAATGCAACCTAGGGGTGTTAATTGATAAAGAAACTTTAATTAACCACCTAGGATTAGTTGTTCTTATCCTCGACGGAGGTATTAACATAGGTTAGGGATCTCTACGGATCAAGTCAAGTGAAGAAATCATCTAGTTCAAGAAGTTAATAACAAGTGAAGTCTAGGTGGATTCTCCCTTAAGTATTGCTCATATCAATCAGCTTTTCCCTAAAAGTTTTCCCCAATTTACTTTTTGTGCACTTTTAGTTAGTTTTAGAATTAGTTTCAACCAATCCTCTTTTATTTTCAGGCTAGATAATAGAAAGGAAGTAAGTATTAGTACTTTTGGTTCCCTTGGGTACGATAACTCGGTCTTGCCGCTAAACTATACTACTGTTCGATAGGTGCGCTTGCCTTTAAAATCGTGATATTAGTTAGTTTTTGGTGTGATCAGTTTTTATAAATTTTATTACTTAATATCGCGAGTATAAATTTTTTGGCGCCGTTGCCGGGGAACTAAAATATTAAGAAAACTCGATTTCTATTACTTTAGCCATTACTATTTTTATTTATTTTCATCTTTTATTTTTTATTTTTTTATTTTTTTATTTTAATTTTCTTTGCTTTTTCCTTTCTAGGTATCTCTAGTTTATGACTAGAAGAAACCCAGGAGGACCATTACTTTTCGACGACGATTTAGAAGCAACAGTTCGTCAAACTCACCAAGAGATAAGAAGAAGTTTGCAATATCCAGAAGAAGGACAAGAAGAAGAACCTCAACCTACTGAAGAGATGGAAGTAAATCAGGATAATCAGCTACTTCCTGTAGTAGCCGCAAATCCTGTTGAGCAAAATCCTGCTCCGCGTAGTATGTATGATTATGCTAGACCTAATTTAGCAGGCACTGAATCTAGCCTTGTTAGGCCTACTATTGCTGCAAATAATTTTGAACTAAAACCTAACACTATTCAAATGATACAGCAATTTGTTCAGTTTGATAGTTTGCAGGATGAGGATCCTAACTCGCATCTAGCCAATTTCTTGGAAATATGCGATACATTCAAAATAAATGGTGTTTCTGATGATGCCATTCGTCTTAGGCTATTCCCATTCTCTTTGAGAAACAAGGCTAAATAGTGGTTAAATTCTCTACCACGAGGCTCAATCACTACATGGCAACAAATGACCGGAAAATTTTTACTTAAATATTTTCCTCCAGCTAAAACAGCTAAATTGCGAAACGATATCTCTTCTTTTGTGTAGATGGACCTAGAGACACTTTACGATGCTTGGGAGAGATACAAAGATCTTTTGAGAAGGTGTCCTCACCATGGGTTGCCTTTGTGGTTACAAGTTCAAACCTTTCACAGCGGTTTGAATCCATCAACAAGGCAAATGATCGATGCAGTCGCCGAAGGAACAATCAACAATAAAACATCAGAAGCAGCTTATGAGTTTATAGAAGAGATGTCACTGAATAACTATCAGTGGCAAGTCATGAGGACAAAGCCGACAAAAGCTGCAGGAGTTTATAATATTGATGCTGTCACCATGCTTACTAACCAGGTAGAACTTTTAAATAAAAAGTTTGATAATTTTGTTGGTTCTACGCAGGCACATCCAGTGATGCAGTGTGACGCAATCCAGGGAAATATGTTCAATCCAGATTACTCCTCTTATGGACATGGCATGGAAACTGAGCAAACCAACTATATGGGTAACAATTCTAGACCTCAAAATAACCCTTATAGTAATACTTATAATGCAGGTTGGTGGAGTCACCCTAATTTTTCATGGGAAGGACAAGGAAATCAAAGACAACCGCCTCCTCTAGGATTTCAGCAGCCACCACCACAACAGGAGAAAAAGCCGAACCTGGAAGAGATGTTCACCAAATTTATGGCTATGTCAGAAACCCATTTCCAAAATATCGAAACGGCACTAAGGAACCAGCAAGCATCTATTCAAGGACTTGAAACTCAAATAGGCCAGCTTGCCAAGCTAATCTCTGAAAGACCGCAAGGTGTGTTATCAAGCAATATTGAGACTAACCCCAAAGAGCAACTTAATGCCGTAGATACGATAGATAATGAGGGGTTAACCAAAACTAACCCAGAGCTATGCAAGGAGCCTGTGGTAAGTAAAGGAAAGAATGAGGTAAGTTACAAAGATGAAATTACTAAAGAATTTAAACCTCGTATCCCATACCCAAACACGCTAAAGAAAGACCGCACAGATGAGCAATTCGGTAAGTTTCTTAAACTCTTAAAGAAATTACATATCAACTTACCGTTTATTGAAGCAATTTAACAGATGCCAAAGTACCCAAATTTTTTAGAAGAACTTCTCACAAATAAAAGGAAGTTGGAAGAACTGTCCACAGTGGAACTCAACGAGGAATGCTCAGTTATTCTCCAAAATAAACTGCCAACCAAACTAAAAGATCTAGGAAGTTTTACTATTCATTGTTTACTTGGTAGCCTAGACGCCAAAAATGCTTTAGCTGACTTAGGGACTAGTATAAATGTCATGCCTTATAAACTATTTAAACAACTAGGTCTTGAAAAACCTAAGCAAACTAAGATGAGCATTCAACTGGCTGATAAAACTATTAGGTTTCCTAAGGGAATAATTAAAGATGTGCTTGTCAAAATTGATAGATTCATATTCCCAGTTGACTTTGTTGTTTTAGATATTGATGAGGATAGTAATGTACCCTTAATTCTAGGGCGACCCTTTTTAGCAACTGCCAGAACAATAATTGATTTATGAACAGGTGAATTACACTACGTGTAGGTGATGACCAAGTTACCTTACAAGCTCGAAACTCGATTAAAACTATTGATAATAATATAGTCACGAGTCTTTGTAAAAACATTGAACTCACCACCCAACTTTCTGTGCAGGATACACTCCACATAAAGGCAACCCAATCACATACAAGTCTATCCCAAGGAGATGCACCTGAAAGGCGAATGCTTCAGATCGAGGAATTAGATGAGTGGCTGGACTATCATGAAAAACCCAAAGTATGCCAAACCAACCCAGAACATCACCAAGACGACCCTCAGGTAAAAATGTATCAAATCAAGGTAGGGGATAAGGTAATCTTAGGGGAAGACGACCCTCGAATCTTGAATTTGAAAGAACATACAAGTGACATACCCTACTTTACGATAATGAAAATCTTCCCTTATGGTATAGTAGAGGTAAAACATCAGTCACTCAGCACTTTCAAGGTAAACCACACTCGACTCAAATTTTACGTTGATAATAAAATTTTAAACAGGATAGAAGAGTATCAACTCTTCAAGCCGCCGTGACCAAACAAACTTGAGAAAAGTCGAGCTTAGACTATAATCAAGCGCTTCTCGGGAGGCAACCCGAGCACTAACTTAATAAATTCTTTTAAAATTAGGCTTTCTAATACATCAACTAACCCTTAAATCCAGGTTTTTCGAGCCACATGGCCATGCCCACTGGCGTGCCTCATGCCGTGTGTACATTTTGAGTAGAGACACGGTCGTGCAACTTAGCCGTATACAAGCAGGGTAAAATTTTCCCTACAGCACGGGCTACGATAAATAGCCACGGCCGTGCGATATGGCCGTGGCCAACACTGTCAATTCCAACATGGGTGTGTGACCCCATACACGGCCGTGGGAGAAGCGGACATCGAAGGACACGGCCGTGCGACACGGCCACACGCCCTCGCAACACGGGCGTGTGTCTCGAGCCAGGCGCGCCAAAATCCCTGGGATTTTTTTTCCATTTTATTTTATTTTATTTTTTTCTTTATTTGAATTTTAGTATTCTCAGAACTAGTTTATGTTATGTCAGTTATTTTATATCAGTTATTTCCTAACGAGTAATTGTTCTAATCCTGAAATACCTAAAATCCCTTAAATGCTATCGCAGTTTCAAAACCATGAACTTCAAGTATTCCTTCCTCCAAGACAACTTTCACAATTCAAAGGTTCCATCCAATATTCAGGGAGTTTTACTTCTCTCCCTAACTTATGATCTTGTGCTTCTGTTGCTATTAATGTTATCTTTATACATTAAGGGCAATGTACATCTTAAGTGTGGGGGGGGAAGCTCACTTTCATTCTTTATATTATCTTTCAAATCCCTAAAAATTGCTCTCAAATTTCGAATTCTCTGCATTATCTTCAAATCTCTTGTTAGGAATTAATTCTAATTGATTTATAATTTTTATTGATGTGTTGAGAATTAAGGTATAGGTGCTTATGCTTTGATTATTCAAACTTTAAAACACTAGGGAATCAAACATGATAAGTTGAAATTTTTGAGAATTTAAATTTTTTCTAGGTTATTTTCCCTAATTTTAAGTGTTATCTTGAGATTTGAAATTCATAGGATTGACATCAAAAACCATAATTCTGGTAAGATTTTTGAGCCTTTTGAGCATAAATTCTTTCGTGCTCACTTTTATTATTGCTTTGAGTGAGTCAATACTGATTTGTATTTCTAGAACTTGCTTCGATTATACATGTCAAGACCACATCATTGATTTGATACACCGAAATGATAAAGGCACCTAGATTTAACCCACTTACTCCATAAAAAGCCTACCTCCATAAATTAACCCCTAGTAAACTCCATTGAGCCTAACAACCCATTCTTTGACTTACATCTAATATTAACCCATAACCCATTTTTGTTGAATTCCATTCAATTATTTTGATCCCTATTTTTGTCGAGATTTGAGTTAAAATTATTATCTAGCTTTGTTCTCTTTTTCAGTTGTAAAGTTTGTCAATATTCAAAGTATTGTACTTGAATTGTTTTTAAAAAAACAAAAAAAATGTGTATATACAGTTAATTCAGTTGTAATCTGTAATAGTTCAATAGTTTTTGCATATTTTTACAAGCTTCCAAATCCAGAACGATGTCATCATAAGGCTTAGCTCTAGGAATATGTTCCAGTGATAGAGATTTCTCTAGCTAGATGATTTTTCAATTCAATCTCGATTCTAACCCGCTTTTTCAGCTTGTGACAACACTCCTAACCAAAGCCCCATTACAACCATTGAAAGATATTTTGATCGATGTGTCATATCAATCTATAGTGGTGGAGATTTGATTTTCTTGCAAGCCTATGGTAATAACTTTTCAGATTGACTAGAGAGTGCTTAATTCTTGAACCCTAAACACTTTAAGTGGATAGAGTGAACCCTTAGTGAGGATGTCAAAACCTGTTGATTTCAATTGAGAGATGATTACTTAGAAGAAGGAAAGAAACTTATGTTTCAATGATAAAATTCTCAACTTAGAGTGATTGAATCTTTAATGTTCTTCTGATTGAATTTTCATTGTATGACTACTTGTGAATTAGTTTGAAACATTATTGATAAAGATTGTAAGTTGAGAGGAATAATTCTTAATTAGGGATTGCGATTTTGCTTGAGGACAAGCAAAGGCTTAAGTATGGGGGTATTTGATCAACGATAAATCATACATATTTTTACCTTATGTTTAGCCTATATTTTGGATGAATTATCATTAGATTTGTGAGATTTGGTGCTCTTAATCCTTCTATTTCATGTCTTATACTCAGGAGAGCATAAGGAAGAGAAAAGAATAAGAAACGGGCCAAAAACGGAGAAAATGGGCCAAAATAAGAAAACGACACGGCCTAGGGATTCACCACACAGCCGTGCCACATAAAGTCCAACACAGCCCAACCCCGACAAGTACAGCTAGACCACACGGCCGTGCCACTATCAACAAGCCCGCACACGGCCTCTTATCGATTCACACGGGCGTGGCACACGGGCGTGTCCCTATCGTGAGGAAGTTCAATTCTACTCGAAAAAGGATATTTAGGGGCTAAGAAAGCCATTTTAAAACTCTATATAAAAACCCTAGGAGGCAACTTCAAGGGTGTGCTTATTTCCTGCTAAGGGAGTACTCTTTTCTCCCAAAAAGGAGCGCCATATTTCTGCGAACACAAGGAGTGAAAGTAAGGAATTACTCCAAGGGAAGCCGATTGATTCATCCCAGAAGCCAGAATTCTACATCAAGACAGAGGATCTCCCTAAATTCCTTCAGGGGTTTTTGGGTTCTTTATGTTTTGTTATCTTATTTCTTCTGAGATGTTTTCTTTATTAATTATAAACTAAACATCTCAAATACTTGAGGGGGATGAAACCTAAGACAGATCTTGTTATTATTTATTCTTGAATTATTTGATAAATACTTGAATTGTTCTTAATTATGTGTTCTTCATTCTTGATTTAATAATCCTAGGTATTACTTCAAGAAACTGATGTGCTTAGGCAGAGGAGCAAAAGTCCCTGTTTTAAGAGTAGATCTACCATAATTAAGCGGAGTTGCATGCAACCCTAGACATAGGGTGACATAAATCCGCCGGATTAGGGTCAAACCTAATAAGGGGATCCATAGATCGAATTAATGCAACCTAGGGGTGTTAATTGATAAAGAAACTTTAATTAACCACCTAGGATTAGTTGTTCTTATCCTCGACGGAGGTATTAACATAGGTTAGGGATCTCTACGGATCAAGTCAAGTGAAGAAATCATCTAGTTCAAGAAGTTAATAACAAGTGAAGTCTAGGTGGATTCTCCCTTAAGTATTGCTCATATCAATCAGCTTTTCCCTAAAAGTTTTCCCCAATTTACTTTTTGTGCACTTTTAGTTAGTTTTAGAATTAGTTTCAACCAATCCTCTTTTATTTTCAGGCTAGATAATAGAAAGGAAGTAAGTATTAGTACTTTTGGTTCCCTTGGGTACGATAACTCGGTCTTGCCACTAAACTATACTACTGTTCGATAGGTGCGCTTGCCTTTAAAATCGTGATATTAGTTAGTCTTTGGTGTGATCAGTTTTTATAAATTTTATTACTTAATATCGCGAGTATCAAAAACCGTACCCTAACTTTCTGGGTTTCGATTTTTCTCGTTTAACCTAAATAGTGGAATATACTTTTAAAATTAAATAATCGAGTTTTAAATAAAGGCTCATTCTCGAGAATTTGAGATGTTGCGTCCTAACTCACTGGATTAACGTTTTGTTGTCCCGAGGTAAGAATTTCTAAAAACGAAGGCAATATTCTGTATTTGGGAAATTCGAGAGATTGTGCCCTAACTTACTGGTATTCGATTTTTCGTTTGACCCAAATGACTGAATGTCCTTTTAAAATTTAAATGCATGAGTTTTGAAAATCAAAAGACAAGCTTAGTTTCGAGGGTTTAAAATGTCGTATCCTAACTTAATGGATGTGATATTTTATTACTGCGAGGCAAGAGGGTCTTAACATCCAATTCAATTTATTTAAGTTTTTTTTTTAAAAAAAGATTTTATTTTAAAATATTTTTAAATTTTCGATATTAAGACATTAATTAATCAATTCGGTACCACTTTTGGGCATTACGAGGGTGCTAATCCTTCTTCGTGCATAACCAACTCTCGAACCTATTTTCTCGGATTTTGTAAACCAAAATCGTTGCTTTTGTGAATCAAAATGTTTTATTAAAATGATCACTCCCAAGGTGACCGATCACACCTCAAAAAAGGATTGGTGGCGACTCCATTTTCGTTTTTTAAAAGTCGATCCCGTTTATCAAAATTAAAAATGGTTTCGACAGCTTAGCGACTCCGCTGGGGACACTATAAGAGAGTCGAGCCACAAATTGGTTACTTTTTGTCTTTTTGTCAAAAAATTGAAAATCTGTCTTAAATTTACGATCACTCTATTGCATTTTTTCCGTCATTTCCATGGTTTTCATCATAATGTGCTTGCTTTGATGGTTTTTATGTATCTCTGCATATTGCATTGCATGACCGCTCGGTTATACCCTTTTAAGTGGAAGTGAGAAACTACGCTTTCATGAGGTTTTCACCTCCGCATGGGATAGTGGACCGCTTTCGGGATACATTCATAACTATGTCTCCTTGATATTTTTATCTCCGCATGGCCATAGGGAAATGTATTCCTCTGAACTGAACTCTGTCCATATGAGCCTATAATGGGTGAGAATCAAGGAATCTGCGGTTTAGGAACCCTTGTCTTAGAACCGAACCACATATAATGAGCCATAAGAGTCCACCCTAAGTAGAATCAAACCAAACCCTAGTGGTCACCCGAATAGGCACTCTGTTTGTCATTTATGTTTTTGTATTAACGTGCTTCATTTAGGATTGCATTACATTTTCATCGTAGAGATCCTTTCTTTGAGTTTCATCCGTCTTTGTTATGATCCTCATTATTGTGGTTTATAATTGTTGTATTAGTTTGAGTTTTGGTATCCTTCTACACATTGCATCACATGATCAGTTGATCTTACCCCTTTTAAGTGGGAGTGAGAAACTATTCCTTCGTGAGGTTTTCACCTCCGTGTAAGATAGTGGATCGATTTCGGGATACATCCGTACCTATGTCTTCGTGAGATTTTCCTCTCCGTGCAGCCATAAGAAAATGTATTCCCCTGCACTGAACTCAGTCTATATGAGCCTATAATGGGTGAGGATTGAGGAACCTGCCGGTTTAGGTACCCTTGCCTTAGAGTCAAACCGCATATAGAGAGCCCTAAGAGCCTACTTTAGGTAGAGCCACGCCAAACCCGAGTGGTCACCCGGATAGGTGCTCTATTTTGTTATTTATTTCTCCTGTGCTAACGTGTTTTCTTTTGTTTTGATTGCATTACATTTTCATCATAGAAATGAGGTGATGATTCAAATTCGATTGCTAAATAGAAGAGCTAGTCATGGAAAATGGATTTTTTGATAAAGTGGGATATAATACGACTGTCCAAATATGGCCCGAGTAAACACAACGCAAAGGGTGATAGCCCGTGGAGGAATATATGACTTTACTTCGTTGCCCGATGATTCAAGCTGACAAAGATTATTTGGAAGCCGTCATGTCTCAATTTTTTTAAAGAAGCTAACGAGCATCACGGGGATAAGTGAGCAATGGGTCGCGGCTCGGATCAAGCAAGAGGAGATAGTAGAGGCATCCACTAGAAAGTTCATGGGATTTGACCTTAACACCCGGATATGAAGAAAGGGATTGATGTCTTTACCTAGAATATGAGGGCAAGGCCGCATATGTAATCTGTTTTATGTAAAGAAATTTGTTTGCTAGAAAGTTGTTCTAATGGAATTGAATTTAGAATCAACGCCTCTCTTTCTTCTTGCATTTATTTCATGCATTTGCATTGCATTTTTACAAAAGGACCATAATTAGGTAAAATTATTTTAGTTAACCTGGGAATCAACACAAGTCTATGACTAAGCATCATTACGGTACACGAAGAAATATTAAAGTAATGGACCAAATTCTGGAAAGACTAAAATAACTTCAAAGAGAAATGAAAGATCAGCTGCAAATACAACTGCAAGAGAAACTGGCCAAAATCCAGCAGGATATAAAGGACCAAATACTAGAGTCCTAAAAGAATATGATGAATCAGTTGACCCAATTACTAGCTAGAGGGATTGAAAATAGGAAAGGCCTAGTGGTCAACAGTAGGGATAATGAGGAGCCCATCTATCCCCCGGGTTTTTCCCTGACAAATGCTCAGACACATCCACAAGGGGTACTGATAAACCGTAATTCATACATATTTTTACCCCATGCTTAGCCCATTTTGGATTATTCCTTAATTTGTGGGATTCGATGCTTCTAAACCTTTAATTTCATGTTTTATTCTCAGGAGAGTATAGAAGAGTGAAATGAATGAGAAACGGGCCGAAAATGGAGAAAATGGGCCAAAGTAAGGAAACAACATGGCCTGGAGTTTGTCACACGGGTAACCCACACGGCCATGCCACATTAACAGGCTCGAGCACGACCTAGGCTCAATTGACACGGGTGTGTCACATGGGCGTGTCCCTGTCGTAACAAGTTTCAATTTCACACGGAAAAAAACTACTAAGGGCTAAAAAAGATATTCCAAACTCTATATAAAGACCCTAAGAGACAACCACAACGGTGTACAGTGTCCCCACCAAGACTGGGAGTAGAAGACGGGGAATTACTTGAAGGAAGCCGATTGATCCATCTCAGAAGCCAGGATCTACATTAAGACTGAAGATCTCCCTTCAACCCTTTCAGGAGTTTTGGGTTTTCTTTATGTTTTGTTATTTTCTTTATTCTGAGATATTTTCTTTTATGAACATGAACTAAACCCCCAAATACTTGAGGGGGATGAAACCTAAGATGAATCTTGTTATTGTTATCTGAACTATATGATAAATATTCGATTTGTTCTTAATTGTGTTTTTAATTCTTGAATTGATATTTCTGGGATATTAATTTAAGTCGAATGTGCTTATGCAGAGGAGCAAAAGTCCCTGTGTAAGAGTAGATCCAACACAATTAAGCGGATTTGATTGCAATCCTAGACATAAGACAACAAAAATCTACCGGATTAGAGTCAAATCTAATATGGAGATCCATAGATCGAGTTAATGCAAGACTAGGGGTTTTAATTAGAAAGAGATTTCAATTAATCAACCTAGGATTAGTTGTTCTTATTCTCAATGGAGATATTAACATAATTTAGTGATCTCTACGGATCAAGTCGAATGAAGAAATCGTCTAGTTCAGAGTTAGATAACAAGTGTAGTCTAGGTGGATTCTTTCTTGGCTGTTGTCTTTCGCATTTAGTTCTCCCAAAGTAATTTCCCAATTTACTCATTGTCATGTCTTTAGTTCAATTTAGATTAGTTAGTTTACAACCAAATCCTCCTTTATTTTTAGGTTAGATAATAGGAAGAAAGTTATTACTAGTACTTTTGGTTCCTTGGATTCGATATTCTGGTCTTGCCACTAACTATACTACTATTCGATAGGTGCGATTGCCTTTTATAGTGACAATAGTTAGTTTCCAGGTACGATCATTATTATTACTTCATCGAAATCATGATCAGGTACCTGTCGCTATCAGACCCCAGCCATATCAAGCCGGTACCTCAGCACCATTGGACTACCCAATAGGCTCAGTTTCCAATCTGGGGGACAATCCAACCACTCTTGTAGTTCCTGATCTAGACAAAATGGCAAAAATAGAAAAAGCAAAGGTGAAACTGCCAAAACAGCTCGAAGATCAGTATAGGTCGTTGGAGGAAAAACTTAAAGTAATAGAAAATGCTAATTACCATTGCGGAGTTGACATCAAGGATCTGAGTTTGGTCCCAGATCTAGTACTCCCGCCAAAATCAAGGCTCCAGAGTTTGAAAAGTATAATCGGACTAGTTGTCCTGAAGCTCACATCATGATGTTCTATCGAAGGATGACAGGATATATTAATAATGATTAGCTATTAATCCACTGTTTCCAAGACAGTCTGATTGGGTCGGCAGCTAAATGGTACAACCAGTTGAGCCGTGCTGAAATCAATTCATGGAAAGACTTAGCACAAGCTTTTATGAGGCAACATAGCCATATAATAGACATGGCAGCCAACAAAATTATCTTGCAGAATATGGAAACGAAGCAAGGTGAAAGCTTCAGGCAATATGCCCAAAGATGGAGAGAGGTAGCAATGCAGGTCCAACCATCTCTTCTAAAAAAGAAACGATGATTCTTTTCATCAATACTCTTTAAGCCTCATTCATTAACCATATGTTGGGAAGTGCTACCATGAGCTTTTCAGATATAGTAATGTTTGGCGAGATGATTGAAAATATGGTAACGAGTGGGAAGATAGACGCAGGAGAAAGCGCCAAAAGACCAACCCCAAGAAATAAGGAAAATGAAGTGCATATCTTGAGCATGCATTCCAAATCAATTACTGTAGACCGACCGAGGGCCGTAACCACTAGCTATCAAGACTCTTCAAGGCAAGAATCCAACTCGAGGCCAAATACAGAAAGGCTCCATTTCACACTTATCCCGATGACATATAATGAGCTATATCAGAATCTTTTTGATGTGCATGTAGTGTCTCTATTCTACACGAAACCCGTGCAACCTCTATTCTTAAAATGGTATGATGTGAATACCCAATGCGAGTACCACCCGAGAATAACAGGACATTAAATCGAAAACTGTACCACATTTAAAAAAGTTGGTCGAAAGGTTTATTAAAATAGGAATTATGAAGTTCGACTGTTCATCTAATCCTAATCACTCTTACGAAGCAGTAAATGCGATAATTGAAGGTGGGGGCAAAAGAGTTGCGATTCCTTGAAAAAGTCAAAAGCCCAAAAGGAATATCGGGGAGTCTGAACATTAACGACGTATCCGAAGAGGGAACCGGGGAATAGCATTTTTCCAAGCATCTGCCCTTACATACTTAGGAGTGTTTTGAACAATGGGACTGTAGAAAAGATCCCTATATTTTTTTTAGAGCTAATTTAGAGTAATATGCAAAATACGTTTGTTGCTTTAAGCCTAGAAGTAATGAGAATCCTTTTGTGAAATAAGCTTGTGTCCAAAATTTTTATTTCAATAAAATGCATCTTTTTTGGAGCAAATATTCTTTTATTATTTCCATACAAATGATTATTCTTATATTCTTTCGAATTTCTTTCAAATATTCTTTTATTCTTTATTCATGATCATACCATACAAATAATTATCCTTAGATAATTTATTCTTTGGAATCTGCCTTCGTACCTACAACAGGTCCCCAAATATCAACATAATGAGCGACGCTCTTACTGACTGATAATCTCCTTTTGAACGAGATATGTGTTTAGGGGGTCTTAGGACTTTGAAGATGACAGAGATTGTAACCTACCCCCTGATTTGTTAAGGATGGTAGAACAAGATGAAAAGTCAATGGACAGTAAGCCTAGGAGGAGAGAAAGATGCAAAGATCGGAGCCTGCATCACCACAAAGACAAAACGAAATGTCATTGAGTTATTCCAAGAATTCAAAGATGATCACATCAAGATATGCGTAGGCTACTAAGGCGTGAGGATGTGTAGGGTGTTTGAAAAGCACATGCTAATGGTTTTACGATGGCCAGGCTAATCATGAGGTTCGGGTACTGCTGGTCCACCATGGAAGGGTATTGCATCAGTTATGTCGTAAATGCCGAATTTAGGGAGTCAAGACTTATGTGCCTTATTCATTTCTTCATAAATTTTCTATATGTGGGGCATGGATGTTATTGGGCTGATCTTGTCCAAAGCTTCTATCCAATATTGATTCATCTTTGTGGTCATCAATTAATTCACTAAGAGGGTGAAAGTAGCTTCATATGCTAATGTTACAAAGTCGACAGTCATCAGATTTCCAAAAAAAAAACGAGATCTGGTGTCGACAAAGAATGCCAGAAAGGATCATGTCTAAATGTCAAAAGTTTGCAGTATGTTTAAAGATCAGACACCATATCACAGTGCAGCAAAGGCAACCAAAAAGAAAAAACAAAAGTACAAAAAAAAGAGAAAGAAAAAAACAACAAAAAAAGATCGTAGAAGGTAACTGAGATTTGTAAAGATTGGCATAAAGAAGTTACCATTTACCCTCTATATCGAATGTCAGCCATGACCTTTGCCGGGGCAACACATTTCTTATTGGTTTATGGAATGGAAGCGGTTTTGCCAATTGAACCCAATCGAAGAAAAAAAGGTTAAAAGCTATCCATCACGGTCAAATGATGCGAGCTTACGACAAAAAGGTTTATCATAGAGAATTCCACAAGGGGGACCTGATATTGAAGAAGATCTTTCCTATACAAAAGGACTTTAGAGGAAAGTGAATGCCAAACTGGGAAGGACCTTATGTAGTAAAGAAGGTCTATTCTAGAGAAGCATTAATATTGACCGAGATGGATGGACATGATTTGCCCAATTCGATGAATTCAGATTCAGTTAAGAAGTATTTTACCTAAAAGGGAAGAGGCCAAGGTGAAAACCCTCAAATGGCACCTTGAGAAAAAAATCAAAAAAATAAAAAAAATCAAAAAGTAAATCAAAAAAATCAAAAAATCAAAAAAGAAAAAAGAAAAGGAGAGGCTAAGGTGAAAACCCGCAAATGGCGTTTTGAGACCAAAGGGGTTTTGAGTTGAAAACCCAAAAAGAACGGCTAAAATTTTGATCAAAAATGGGGCTTACGGTAGTCTTGCTATGCTTGAATTAACAATGATGAAGTATGCTACGTCTTGGGGCATCGACAAAGTACTCCGGATCCCCTAAACACATATTGAGCTCAAAATGGTCCTGAAGAAGTTTGTACAGAGAAACTTAGGTTGCAATATTTGGGGCACCTAGTTTTCATCTTACCTATTTTGAATTTGCTATCTTTGATTACTTTATTCTTTTCAAGATACGCCCCCAATCAATTTCCTTTTATTGCCTTGGCTATCTTTGATTAATTTAATTATTTCGAGCTATGCTCCTAATTAATTTCCTTCTTGTCCATTGTTATGATCTTTTTCAAGCATTTTGCATTGAAATAACGGTTAATGGACTAATAATACTTTCATAAAAAGAGTTTCACATATTACTTTAAAAGCTTCCAAATAATAAAAAAACCTGAAACATGACTATTGTTTAGAACTCACCATGCTTAAGGGTTGGAAATATTTGAGAAAGAGGAGTCTAAATTGAGACTATCTCTTCGGATTTTTTGAAGATATCAGTTGAACGAAAAGATAGGATATTGCGTCGGTGATACAATATCGACGAACAACGAGTAATGTTAAAAGGGGATTATTCTTGGAAAAAATGACATTCTACATTCATGCATACACGTCTGGTAATGTCACCTAGAAAATGGTGTAACAGATTAGTTGATTGAAGAAGCCACAAATCCTATACCCCTGATTACAATGGGATGGATTGAAGAAGATACAAATCCTATACCCTTGAATTTCAGTGGGATAGATTGAAGAAGATACGAATCTCATACCCCTAGGTTGCAGTAGGAAGGATTGAAGTTGATACAAGTCCTATACCTTTGAATTGCATTGGGAATAGATTGAAAAAGATTTAGATCCTATACCCTTGAGTTCCAGTGACGGTTTGAAGATGGTACAAACCTTATGTCCCCGAGGTACAGTGGAATGGACCCTAAAGTTACAGTGGGGCAAACCAATTGGGCAAAATGTGATTGTTTTTTTTGGGTTTTCTATTGAAAAATACCAGCTGAATAAGATGGCAGCGTAATACGTCAATGATAAAGCCCTGATGAACAATGAGTGATGATACCCTAAGCATTAAAAAGGGATCATTCTCATGACATTTCTGCATTCATATATCATTCATAACGCATCTAGTTAGATGCATTTGATTCATTCTGATCATAACATCCTAATCATTAGGCACAAGCTTATGCCCATGAAACCAATTCTACAAGTTATGTCCCTCAGAGGACAGTGTAGCAATATCAGTGAATCCAAAGATCGTATCTCCCTGAGATAGCAAGTGGAGTAGATCGAAGACGGCGGATCTTATCTCCTTGAAGTAGCAGTGGAGCAGATTGAAACCACTAGCCTTATCTCCCTGAAGTAGCAGTGGAGCAGACTAAAGATTTTAGATCTTATCTCCCTGAGATAGCAAGTGGAGTAGATCGAAGATGGCGAATCTTATCTCCTTGAGGTAGCAGTGGAGCAGATTGAAGCCACTAGCCTTATTTCCGTGAACTAGCAGTGGAGCAGACTGAAGATTGTAGATCTTATCTCCCTGAGGTAGCAAGTGGAGTAGATCTAAGATGGCAAATCTTATCTCCTTGAGGTAGAAATGGAGAAGATTGAAGCCACTAACCGTATCTCCCTGAAGAAGCAATGGAGCAGACTGAAGATTGTAGATTTTATCTCCCTAAGGTAGCAAGTGGAGTGGATCTAGGACGACGAATCTTATCTCCCTGAGGTAGTAGTGGAGCAGATTGAAGCCACCAGCCTTATCTCCCTGAAGTAACAGTGGAGCAGACTGAAGATTGAAAATCTTACCCCTTGAAGTAGTAAGTGGAGTAGATCAAAGACGGCGAATCTTATCTCCCTGAAGTAGAAGTGGAGCAGATTGAAGCCACCAACCTTATCTCCTTGAAGTTGCAATGTAACAGGAAAATAAACATCAATCTTATCTTCCTGAAGTTGCAATGGAGCAGGTTGAAATTACCAGTTCGTATCTCCTTGAAGTTCCTGCAGAGTAGATTGAAGTTATTAATCTCTTCTCCCTAAAACTACATTGGAGTGGTTCAAGGCCACAATCCTTATATCCCTGAAAGTTGCAGTGGAGTAGGATAAAAATACACCAACCTTATCTCCCTGAAGTTGCAGTAGAGCAGGTTGAAATTACCATTTCTTATCTCCTTGAAGTTACATTGGTGTAGATTGAAGAACCAATGCTTATACCCCTTAAAATGTAGTGGGGGTGGAACGAGGTTACTTGCAGAAGAAATGTCGGGACTCAGCAAGTCTAGGCAAAATTGGCCCTTTTATAGTATTTGCTCCATTCTCATTACACGATAATAAGCAAAGAGGGGCAGCTGTAATAGGCCAAATTTGTCCGGCCCATCAAAAACTAAAACTAAAAACCAATAATAAATAAATAAAAATCAATAAGTCCATAATGTCCAAATACAAAAGCCCAAAATTTTGACCAAAACTAAACTAAAGCCTAAAACCCGGTAGCCCAAAATATTACAAACCCTAACCCAAAAGATTACAGCCCAATGGCTCAATTTTTTTTTCAAAAACTGAAACCCCGAACCTTAAAACCAGCGCTGTAGCCTCCCCAGCAATGGTCTACATCGCATCACTGCCGCCGAACACACGCCTTATACACCTGCGAAAAATATGCAATTGATAGCGAATAATCAGTAGCAATAATTAGTACAAAAAAATTAGAATCTCGTATTTATTTTTCTTGATTTATTTTGGCTATAAAATTCGATTATAACCAATGTAAAAGGACCGGTTGCGAACAGAAATAGAAAAAGAGAATACATAATCAATAAAAAAAAGAGCATCAAATTTCAGATACAAAGAGCGATTAAAAAGAAACCGATTAGGGTTAGAGGTGATTTCTTTATATTTCGATCTTTACTTTTGAGTCTTTTTTATTTTTTTATATGAAAATAAAAGGGGAAGGAGATTACCTTTTGATCAGCTTGAAAATGGTGCTTTTTGGCGTTCTGGCCGCCGTATACGGCGGCACATGTGGCGGTGGCCCATCAGTCCAGCGACTGGACTTAAACTAGGGGAGAGGGAATAGAGAGAGAGGAAACCTTTTTTTTTTTAAAAGAAAAAAATGAGTTTAAAAAAAAAATCTTTTGACTTATGTAGGGGAAAAACGATGTGTTTTGGCCCCCCTTTTTAAACCGAACGGTGTCTTTTAGAGAGGGAAGATCCGCGTGTTGACCCGACACGAGGAAAGGATCTGGGTGTTTTTGACTAAGGGGTTATTTGCGCCCTTAATCCTTCCTGTATTTCCGTCGCTATTCAATTTCATCCAATTACTTTTTTTTTAATTTAGCCTCCTTGTTTTATTGTTTGTTCAATTTGGTCCTTTGACCCTCCAAAGAAGGGATTTTGAAACGGCGCCGTTTTGGAGATAGGGCATAATTGCCCAGTTAGTCCCTGTTTTGTGGCCTGCATTTTAATTTGGTCCTTTGATCGGCCTATTCTTTTTATTTTTTGTATCAGCCCTTAGAATCTTATTTAAATTTCATTTTAGTCCATGTTCGCTTATCTCTTTATGTTTTTACCCATGTTTTCAATTTTTTATTCTGATTCGGTCCTTAATCAGTTGGATTTTAACCTTTTTTTAATTAATTATTTATTTATTTATTTTAATATTATATATATTATTTATTTTAGACTATTTTATTCAATTTTTTATTATTTACATTAATTTGTTTTATTATACCTTATTATATATTATTTCATTTATTATAATATCATATATATTATATATTAATTTGTTAGATTGTTTATTTTTTAAACTGTTTTATTATTTATCTAAAGTTTTTCACATATTATTTATTTTAGTTTTTTTTATGTCATCTTTCTTTCAATTGTTTTTTTTTTAAATTTCTTTTCCACATATTAAATTTTAAACCTTTTTTAACTTATTTTATAAAGTATTTATTTTAAGTCATTTTATTTATTAGTTGCTTTAGATTATTTTATACTATTTACTTTGAATTGTCATTTATAGTATTTATTTCAAACTCTTTTATATATATTTTTTTAAAATGTTTCTTTATATTATTTATTTTTAAATTATTTTATATGTCATTTAATTCATTTGTCTTTGCTTATCGACGTTAGTTTTTAAATGATGCATATTATGTGATTATTGCCATCATGTGTACTATAAACTATTGGTTCGTGTTTTCATAATGCCGACATTCATCAATGTAACTTTTTTTTATATATTGTATTGATTTTCCTCAAATTCCAAAAGTAAACTCTTAAAAATATGGCAATGTTTTGTATTTTGGAAATTCTAGAAAACCGTACCATAACTTCCTAGGTTTCGATTTTTCTCGTTTGACCTAAATAGTGGAATATCCTTTTAAAATTAAATACTTGAGTTTTAAATAAAGGTTTATTCTCGAGAATTCGAGATGTTGCGTCTTAACTCACTGGATATGACGTTTTGTTGTCCCGAGGTAAAAATTTCTAAAAACAAAGGCAATATTCTGTATTTGAGAAAGTTGAGAGATTGTGCCCTAACTTGCTGATATTCGATTTTTTTTACCCAAATGACTGAATGTTCTTTTAAAATTTAAATGCATGAGTTTTGAAAATCAAAAGACAAGCTTAGTTTCGAGGGTTTAAAATGTCGTATCCTAACTTACTGGATGTGATATTTTATTACCTCGAGGCAAGAGGGTCTTAACATCCAATTCGATTTATTCAAGTTTTTTTTAAATAAAAAAAGATTGTATTTTAAAATCTTTTCAAATTTTTGACATTAAGACATTAATTAATCAATTCGGTACCAATTTTGGGCGTTGCGAAAGTGCTAATCCTTCCTCATGCGTAACCGACTCCCGAACCCATTTTCTCGAATTTCGTATACCAAAATCGTTGCTTTTGTGAATCAAAATGTTTTATTAAAATGATCATTCTCAAGGTGAACCGATCATACCTCAAAAAAAGATTAGTGGCAACTCCATTTTCCTTTTTTAAAAGTCGATCCCATTTATCAAAATAAAAAATGGTTTCGACAAACATCAAAAATTTTCGAAGGTGCAGGGGCACACACCTGTGTGGCCAGGCCGTGTGTCTCATACGGTCAAGAGAGACGCTTGTGTCTCAAGCCGTGTGGGCATTCGAAATAAGGACACACGACTGTGTCCCATCCCGTGTCCAAACTTACGAGCTCTCTAACTTGGGTCACAAGGCCAAGTCACATACCCGTGTGCTAGGCCGTGTTGAGCATACTGACTTGCGCAATTTTAAAGATACAGGGAACACACGGCCGTGTCACCTGACCATGTGTCACACACGGTTGAGACACACGCCAGTATGGACAAAAATTTGCCATTTTCCTAGCCATATTTCTCACCCAATTTGTCATCCACCTAAATCAACATTTTTTGACATCATCAAGCCGTAACAAGGCATTTAAATCAAGCCACAAACAAGTTTTATACATAACATATCACCACATATATCCAAGTATTCAAACTTACCAAATTGACCAAATACACATATATGCATATTTTTACCTAATATACTATCTCATACTAATCATCAATATGCTTATAAATTATCCCTCACTCAACCACATCAAGCACACGTTAAACATGATAAGGCCACAAGTATATATATACATCAAAATATACCAAATACAAGCCATACAAATGGCTAATCTCAATAAAATATTTGTATACCATCATTGGCCAAATTAACCTATACATGCCATTAAAACAAAATTAGTTTACTATATGTACCGAAAAGGCCGATGGATAGTGTGAAGTAGCTCCGACCAACTTCCAACCATATCGAGCTTCCGAATTACTATAAAACATGGAAAATAAAATAGAGTAAGCATTTAAGCTTAGTAAGTTCGTATAACATAGAATTAAACTTACCATTTATTCACATTTAAGGTAAGAATTCATAACATATCCAAACTAATTTGGCCAAAAGCCTATACACATATCCTCAACATCTTAGCCATGTGAATCTCATGTAATATTCCATAAACATGGGTGAATATAATCACCAAGCAAGTTCCATATACATGTATCCTCCCATTTCATGTTTCAATATATCATGTAAGATCATTTCCATGTATTTCACATAAATTCCAGTAACAGTTCATGCCATTCTTATATAATCTCGTAACAGAACTGTGCCCATTGAACCATTTAAAAATATCGTTGGAAACACGAGAAGTACACACAAAGTGTACAAAACTGTAATCCGTCCATTCATATTCAGGAATGCTCATATGAGCTTGTAAACGGGAAGCTCTTTCGAGCCATATAACGGGAAGCTCATGTGAGCTGTATAATGGGAAGCTCAATCGAGCTGTATATCGAGAAGCTCATGCGAGCCATAAATCGAGAAGCTCAAGAGAGCCAATAATCGGGAAGCTCAAGAGAGCCAAATATCGGAATGCTCATAAGAGCTAACTAACGGGAACCTCGTGAGAGCCACAGTGTGTCCGTAACACATGCAGGATCACAACCAATCGAGAACCTTTAATGACATGTCATTTGCATCATCAAATTTCTAAGGTTCAAACGAGACTCTATACTTGTCGAATATGTGATCAGTATTTTATATGGCAATTACACATTTCACACACATAAAAATATTCAATTCAAAACATACAAATATATAATTTAGTCACACGAACTTACCTCGACAAGTATATGTAGATTTGTAAGCTACTAATACGATATTTTTTCTTTTCCTTGATCCAATTCTGTACTAGGTCTATTTGGATCTATACGAATTAATTTAACTCAATTTAATACAATTCATATTCAACTCAATCCAATACACATCTTTGGAAAAATTACTAATTTGCTCTTATACTTTTAATTAATTATAATTTAGCCCTTAGGCTCGGAAAATGAAATTCATACAATATATTCCTTATTTCAAGCCTAGCTATTTTTCATATATATTAATAGCAGCCCATGAATTTCATAAAATTTAGAATTTTCCATGAATTTATCATCTTTTCAGTTTAGTCCCTAAATCATAATTTCATCAAAATTCTCTTTACAAAAGTTATTTATCTAAAAACAACCTTTCATTTTCTACCATAAAACTTCAAAATTAAACTATACTCATCCATGGCAAAACCCTAATACTTTAATAGTTTTGCAAATTAATCCTTGAGATAGCTACATTAAGCTATTATGATCTCGGAAATATAAAAATTATTAAAAACGGGACAAGATTACTCACCTAATTAAGCGAAATAAGCTTGTCTATCTTCAAGCTTCCAAGGCTAGGGTTTCCATGTTTTATTTTGGAAAGATGATGAAAATGATGATAATTTGTTTTATTTTATTTATTTGTCATCATTTTTTCATTTACTTTCAAAAATTAACCTTAATAATTTACTAAATTCCAATGATGAATAATCATCCTTATCTACTAACTCCTCTAAATGGTTTATTTGCCATATAAGGACCTCAAATTTTAAATTTCATATCTATTTGATACCTTTAGCTACTAGAATTCAACTTTTGCACTTTATGCAATTTGGTCCTTTTTATCAAGCTAGGCATGTAAATGGTAAAATTTCTTAATGGAATTTTCATACGATATTTCTATCATACTGTAGACTATAAAATAATATTAAAATAAATTTTCTTTCGACTTCAGATTTGTGGTCCCGAATCCACTATTCCGATTTCACTGAAAACGGGTTGTTACAGACTATGATAGTTGAAGGTTGAAACTCATCTTTCAAATCTTCTTCAATAATGCCAAGGGTTAGGGTACAAAAGGCATAAAAGGGATATTCAAAATTCCAATAGGTTTTGTTTAAAATCTGGGTACGCTTGATATTTTCCTTTATTTTGATCCACATGTATGATCCTAATATCAAAAATTCATATTCATTTATTTTTCTTCTATTTTCCCATTATAATATATTTATTTATTTTTTACTTCTTAATATATAACGACCCGATTTTCATTGATGTCAAAAATTTTGATTTTGAGATCGAATCCCCTAAGTTAAGTTAGCTCGAAAATTTTATTAAGTTTATGTGATGATTATGGAAATGAAATTTTGAATTATTAAGTGATTAATTGAATGAGTCATTTGGTATAGTATAAGGATTAAATTAAAAGTGGCCCAAACTAGAGAGGATTTGACCAAGGATTAAACAAGCCCATTAAGTGATAATTATACCAAAGATTTAGGTGTGATTTAACCATGCTTAAAAAATGATTACTGGCATAAGATAATCATTGCCATCCATTTCCACTAATGATTACATGGTTAATTTATGGCTTTAAATTGTTGTTAATTATTTTAATTATTTTAATTATTAAGCTTAACATATAAAGCTTATAAGTAGGAGAGAGAAAACATATTAAGTTTACCTTCATCTTCTTCTCTTCTAACCAAAACTAAAAGGAAGGAAAAGAGATTAGGATTCATCTTCAGTGTCAGCCATAATTTCTTGAAGTAAGGGAGTTTTTTTTTATTGAATTTTACTTATGGATTCTTAACTTAGGATGCTTGATACAATGAACCCAATAAGTAAGAATTTCAATTGTTAAGGTTAGCTTGGTTTACCATTATTAAAATGAAGCTTGAAAACATAAAAGAATAGTTTTGAGCTTGATATATGTTAAAAAACATGTTAGAAATGAAGTGGGTAATGTTGGAGTATAACTTGATTAAGTTTTAACGAAGTAGCCATTTTTCAAAGAGAGAAAAATCTCTTGACAGCTGCTAGTCTCACACACTTTATTTTTCGGGTATATAAGGTTTTTCTTAAAAACCCTATATTTCCTAATTCAGGAATAATTGATTTTTTATATGAATCAAATCATAATAATTAACCAAATATAATAAACATAATTACCATGATTATAATAATGTTTGACCAAAAAATTACAATTACAGTAATTATAATAATATTTGATCCTAAATTATAATTACAATAATTATAACAAGGATTTCGGTAAATTATTTTTAGTTAAATTTTATACGAATCAAATTCATATATTAATTTAACCATATTTTTCATTATGTGTACAACATACTTGTTCATATCATTTCTTCAAGATTTAATTTCCCAATTGAATTAATTTTATAATAAATTTAATCCATGTGACAGCTAAACTCAATACCGACTATATTTGGATTCCATTCATTTCAACTATAAGGTGTGACCCTGTAGGTTATTGTAACGTTAGCAGTAATACTAAAGTGATTCTAATATTACAAACAAGGAGTGACATCTAGCAACGCATCATTGCTACCTAAGTTATAAGAAGTCATGATTCGACATAATCTCTCTGTGATTCGCCCTTCACATATTAAATCCTTTTATCCTTTATATCTAAAATGACACAAGTCATGGAATAGTCACACTTGCATAGCCCATGTAATGTTTCTTGATATCCTGAGCAGACTATGAAAAATAAATAAGTATGATATCTCATATAAACTTCTTCGAGTATGACCACGTATTTCTAGTCTCACTCAATCAAGTGGCCTAGGATATTGCTCCCATTATATAGGAGGGACAAATTCTATATTGATCAATCATATTCCACTACATAGATTGTGGTATATCCAACATCAGCCTTTATAGAACAACCAGTTACAATGGATGTTTAACTGTACCAAAATAAACGACTCACGATGTTGGGATAATGATGATCTCAAGTCTGAGGATTGTAGACATAGTAATCACTATGAATAATGTTGCAACATCCCAAAAACCAGGTTCAAAAAAGGCGAGTTAGTAAAATCTAGAGTGGTTAAGTTCTGGGTTTGAATTAAGATTTTGAAATGTATGACAAGTAAATTGATCTGGTTCAGTGGTTAAGTGTTCTGGGTATGTGTGTGAGGTTCTGGGTTCAAATCCTGTTTCTAGAAATTTTGTTATTTTGCTAAAACCCTTACCTTTGAATGTTTGGTTTATAAGTTAAAATCAGTCAATTAATGTAAAAAATGAGCCTACTGGTTCAATGGTTAAGCTTCTGTATACTCTTTTGTATTATGTTTGAATCCTGACGAAAGCAATAGGGAATGTTTTATTTTGAATTTTGTTGTGTGGTAGTTAGTTTCGGTTGGTTACTTAAAACCTTCCAGAAACCTCCATTGTGGTTTTTCATTTTGTTCTTTCTTTTTCTGCCATGTTTTTTTGCCATTTATTTCTCATTCTTTATTTTTTTCGTTTTGTTTTCTTATTTTCAAGTGACTTTTCTTTTTGTTATGTTATGTTACACCGATTCTGTACAGGGTCTGACTTCTTCTTCTAGTTTAATTCGTTGGTCGGTAAGTTTGGTGTCAAAAGTTCTTCGACGTAACTTCAATTTTGGAACGTTAGTTTTTAGCGATTTGATTGCATGTTAATCATTTGTTAGAAAATTGCTTGTCATTTAGAGATGGGAACTCAACCTTGTTGCTTCTGCTTCGAATCTGTATCAGGTAGGTACCGATAACCCAACTTTTGTTTCAAGTTTAAGCGTCGAAAAACTAATTATTGACACCATACGGCCGTGTGTTAGGCCGTGTGGTAGGTTGTGTTAGCCACACAATTGTGTGGGAAGCTGTGTAACTCACTGTTCATCAAAATTAGAGGCACACGGGTGTGTGCCTAGGCTGTGTATGGTTATGTGTGATGCAAGGTTTACACGGGCAGGTGACACGAGCGTGTATCAGGCAGTGTAGGACATACAGGCAGGCAAACGGGCATGTGCTAGATCGTGTGTAGGCACATTAGCGTGTGCTAGATCGTGTAGAGGCACACGGACCAGCTATCCAAGCCGTGTGAAACCATACGAGCGTATGGACCAATATTTGGAATGTTTCTCTCGGGCCACAAGCGTTGTTCAAAACAAACTCAGACCTACTATAAGGTCCGTACAATCTAGATTAGGCAATATAACTTGATATATAATGATCTGATGATGATCAACTTTTGATCTATACATATGTTTGCTATGTTTGAACCTAAGTGAGTAGGATCTGTCAAAACGTAATGTGTTATTGTCTAATGTATGCGAATTATTCAGGCACGATCTGTATTTTGTTAAGTTTGTTGGTACGTCATTATGTGACTCTATTGCTTAAGAACATGTGATATCTGAATATGTTGAACCGATTGGTACTGGTTTTGATTTATAACCATGCATGCAATTTCATGACAAATCTGATATTATTTGTTAAATTTTGATAAATCTATTTTATAATGCATGGACTCCCATGCCTACTGACTTCGTTACTGTATGACAGTATGACTTACATGCTTATCACTCTGCTTCTGTATATGCATGCCATGACACATTGCATGGGACATGAGATGATATGAAAGGAAGAAGTTTCTGGTAGTTTGATTATCAGCATTTTCTAGTAGTTTATCCACATTTCTATTCTGGCAGTTTGGCTGTAATATAATGGCTTGACCACATGTATCTGATCTGATAGTTTTAACTACAAAATTCTGGTGGCATTCTCCACAGTTATCTGTTGGTGTGATTTGGCTAAACGAGTTCTTGGGGGGAACTCTTTTTTGGTGCGTAGCGGAGTTAGGTAGGATGTTTTTCGATAAATCTACATTCTGATTTGTTTTGAAGAAATACCATATCTACATAAACATACATCCTCTACATAGTTCAGTTCAGTTCTACTTTATTCTGTCCTGTTTTGCTCTGTTCTATTCTATTCAGTTTTGCTCTACTCTATTATGTTCTGTCATGTTCTACTTTGTCCTATTTTGGTGGGTTTGTGTTGTTATGTTATATTAGCATTATGGCAACCTCCATGATACTTTGGTCTATTCTGTTCTAGTCTTATACTCGCTATTAAGTTCTCTGTGTTACTCTGATTTACATACTATGTTTTGTTAATTGTAATTCATGTTTGGTTATACACTGGGCTTTATAGCTCACCTTTTGGTTTTATATTTGTGTGTTCAGGTAAGTCCCTGACTTAAGACCGGACGGTAAGTGGGAGCTCAGATTGTTTTGCAATAATATAAAAATGCTTTTGAGGTTTGTAGTGTGTTTTTGAGCTTGTCTTGGTTTTTGGTAAATTCATCAGTAGTTGATCATTTTTTACGCGAAACTACAAAACCACTCAAGTTGAAAAAACAAATTTCAATTTTCAACGTTAAACTCTGAAAAGATTTTCTGCCACGAATCAAGTAAAGTTTTGAATTTTTTGGATAATTACTGAAATCAGTTTTTGATACACTGGTGTAACTCGTCCAGATTCAGTTTAAACTTCTAGGTCAGGTTTGGGGTGTTACAAATATTGTGACTACTACATTATAATCCAAGAAACATACTCATAGCGGGTCAGTCCAATATATTGTTTTCTAACACACATGCTTATATATTGATTTTGACATCTCATATCAATGGCAACACTTTTTCATGAATCAACTACATGTTAGTCTTAATGCATTATTGTTGTCCAAGCCCACAATAATACTCGACTAAGGACCTTTTAAGAATAATCATGTTATTCTTAGAACATTATTATAAAACAGTTTATTTATATACACAGAAAATAAACTGAAATAATAATAACTATGCCTTATATTAATAAACAAGGTAAAATAAGTATATTATTACAATCATCTCATGATTGGTCTTTGGGCATACTTTAACAATTATACCTCTGAAGGGTCTTTTGGTCTTCTATGCTGCTGGATGTATCGCGATTCCAAGGGTTGGATATCGTGATACCCTTTCCCTAGATGTCATTTTTGCTTGTTTTTTACCTTCGACATGTCCGTACATCACTCAAACACACATTAGACCTCCTAATGACACTATTGGCAAATTTTAGTAAAAAATATAGACAAAAATGAGAGATTTTCACTTATTACATGAAAAATATAAAAATATGAAAATAAAAAAAAAACTAAGCTAAAAACTCTATTTTGCTTGAGAAAAAGCTCCTTAAGTGTGTTGGAAAAGCCTAATTTGCCACATCAATTTGTGCCAAATCAATATGGAAATTAAATATATTTTCTCATAGATTTTTTTTACGATAAAGTTGTCATGACTTTAACGGAATTAGAATTGGGTTAAAAAATTATTTAATTGGAAATTTTAATTTAATAAATAATATTTATTTTGGGATATAGAAAAATATGTATTGGATTGGATTAAATTATGAAATATTGGGTTAAAAGTCCAAGAAGCATGTATGATTGGACCCAATTCATGAGAGGCCCGAAGCCCCTCATAATGTGTATAAGGGGTGGCAACCCTAGTATAATTAACAAGGGTTAGCCACCCATTTCTCCTTGTAGAACTAGGAGACTTGTTTTTCTACCAGTTAAGTATTATTTGTATTTTACTAATTCAACTAGGATTCTTCATTCTCTCCCTATAAATAGATGGCATTGTTAGGGCTAAAGACACACAACTTTGATATATTGTTATTTTTCCCAAAAATATTCATAATTTATTTTCCAAGTATAGATTCCATTTTCTAGAAATAGCAATTTTACCTGTTTCTATAAAGAGAGATTTACTTTTCACCTAAAAGTAAGAAATTTATTTTTGGTTTTGTGTTTGATTCTTGATTGTTCAAGTCCATACTCGAAGTGATACGTAGGAAAAAAATAGCGAAGAATGTTGTTCAATTGAAAGTCGGGAATGTCTAGGATCTGTCTCGCACAAAGCACAAGTACTTTTTGGTAAAATTTTATTGCTATAAATATCACAAACCGTCTCGGTTTTCAAATTTTAATTTTTCATTGTGACAAAAAACCATTTTTTCAGCTGGACTTTTTCCAACAGTTACGCCCTTTCCAAAAAATTCAAGCATATAAATCTATCATTCTTTGGAAATCCTCTAGTATAGGGTTTAATGATTTGCTCGTGTTTGGGTCTAGGATTCGCCTGATAACGACTCATCATTTGCACTACAACACAGATATCAAGATGTATGCAAAGAATAGCATATATAAGGCTTCCTACTACCGAAGTGTATAGAACATTTCTCATACTCTCATTCTTTTCCATTTTAGTATAGTCATCCATCGAAAGAAAAATCTTTCTTTGCATTGGCCATTAAAAAACTTTCTAAAATCTTATTTATGTATGAAACTTATGATAAAGTTATCATTTTGTTCTTTCGATCCCTCAAATGCCTAGAACATAATTAGTTTCATTCAAGTCCTTCATATTAATTATTATGGTAACCACAATTTGACCTATGATAATATCTTTGTATCATTCTCAATTAATAGAATATCATAAAAATATAAAACAAAAAAAAGCCATCTTTTCATCCTTTATACATTTATAAATACAAGGTTCATCAAGATTTTTGCTCAAATCCATAAAAAATAGAATAAATATGAACAGAATCAAATGTTTACACACTTGGTATCAATTTTTGTTTGAGAGTCTTTGTAACACCCCAAATCCGACCTAGGCGTTATGGCCGAATCTGGTGTCGTCACATGAGAGTGTTTTTGGAAAACTATTTCGGTTAAAAAAATTTTGTCCAGATTATTATCTTTTCTTTATCGCGGAAGCCTTGAAATCATTCATTCTTATGAAGATCTTAAATTAAATTATAAAATGCATTTAAAGTGTCGTAGTTTAAAAGTCAATACCAATAATAATAAAACAATTTGAAATCCCAAGTAAAAGTTAAAACAGTCTAAATGTCCATATTACATAGTAATTTTCCCAAAGTAATTAATCATAGTAAAAAAATGAAGTAACCAGTAAAATCGTAAAATCCGAAAAAAAGTCTAATAGTGGTCACCTTCGAGCCCACCGCTGCACCAATCCAACTACTGCTGGGGATTACCTGAAAGACAAATAATTAAAGGGGTGAGTTTTCGCAAACTCAGTGTGTACATCTCCACAATAAAGCATGCATATAACAAATATCAGTCATAAATCGAGCCTGAGCCCTTAACAGAACAGGCCTTAGCCCACTCAGAGTAATAACAGATACATTCGGGCCTTAGCCCATACAGATACACATGCATATCAATCAATACAGTACATGCCCACCAGCCTTACACACCATCTTCGACCACCCTACACACCATGTAGGGATAAAATTGACCCACTCAACCCTACACACCAAGTATGGGGATAAAATCAACCCATCCAACCCTACACACCATGTGGTACTGTGAACAGCACATAATAAATAAAGGCAGTACAACTGGCAGTCAATTAGCTAAAAGCCTTACAAGTGGTACTGTCATGGCATGCTTTCATATAGTAAACAGATCATACGTATCATACTCAAATCAGATTAGAACAGTATTGTTACACATGCTAAATATAACATGCTAGCATACATCTTATTATCAAGTCACAAAACAAGGTCAAAGTAACGCTTACAGACCCCTTAAACAGGTCACGGTCGATTAGGGCGACCCATGTAACCTTTCATAACAATTCAGATTAATGGGCTCATATGCCCATATGGCCTACCCCTGTGGGCCCACACCTTCGTGTGGCCCACACATCCCAACTTGGCCTTGCCCATGTGGTTCATATAGCCTGGTCCAAAACCCCACACGCCCATGTGGCTCACCCGTGTAGACCCATATGCCCATGTAGACCCAATTGCTTATTTATACATTTTGCATGGCATATCTTCTGAATAAATTAAGATATAGTTGGGGAAAACATATCATAAAATACTACAATCTCATCATTAATAACTTCAATCCATATTTCCATTTTAACAATGATGGATTCTCCTCATCAGTTTGTCAATTTCACTGATATAAATATTTGATAGATAACAAAATACTTCATTATCCCTTAAAAGAAAAGATAACCATTATCTTGAAATAAGAAGAAGTTATCAATCAAACAATAAAAATAAGGTGAATGATATATATGAATGAAGCCTCTCATTTCAATCATAATACAACCATTGAACCTACCATTTGTCTTCGTTTGGGTTGGCATTGGAATACATGAATCTCTGACAGAGCCAAGCTTAAGGAAGAAGGAAGGGAGCTTTGTAAGGAGGATGAGAGGATTGTTAATCTATCTCTTTTGAACTCAGACATAAGTAACAAAATGAGGGTGATTCTTAGGGAAACTAATAATACTAGGGCACTCGAAAAGAGATTGGGGTTTAGTGTTCATGGAAATGTAGAAGAAGTAATTGAAGAAATAATGAGAGCGGAGATTCAATAGCTTAGTTTTCGAAATTAGTAGGAGAGAGGAGATCAGGTTTTTGTGGTTAATATCAGGAGCTTGAAGTACTCGTTTAGTTTTTGTTGTTGGTAAGGGAAGGTGATTCAAGAGATGTTTAGGTTTTTTTGGAAAAATTAGGTGATTTAAGAATGCTAACTTTTAAGTAATGTTGATGGTGTAAAGGGAATTGTTAGAAGATGAAAGGGATAGTTGAACAGCTTTTTGGAATGGCACAGAATCTTTGTGATGGGTGTTTGGGATCGAATTGTCTATGATGGTTTGGAAATTTTAGGGTGTGGTTATGTTTATTTGATGTTTGGTTTACTCAGATTTTTTGGTTGACTACAATCGGTAAAGGATGTGTATGAATGGTTACAAGATATAGGGGTTTTTGTGAAATTAGTGGGAGTCTTTTTAGTAAGCTGGTTGCTATGATATAGTATTGTCTATTGGAGTTTTTTTGGGTGTTGTTGTCTGAATAGGAGTAGGATTTCTGACTATCATTTTGGATGGTTTAACGCACATGATTGTTTTATGTTCATTGTGTGTAGGTCTTACTTATGAGGTTTGAGTTGGAGTAAATATAGTTTGTTTGGATGGTGTATTGTTGTGTGGGTGGAGGAGGTTTCGGGGTGTGTTTGGGATCGTTCTCGTTGGGCTGGGTTCAACTTAATGTAGCTGGGGTTGTAAATTCATTTAAATGTAGCTGAGGTTGTTTTGGTTGTGTTTGTGTCTTGGAATGAGGTATTGGTTGCAGGTCGATTAGGGGGGTTTTATTTTCTGGTAGTTTTTTAGCTTTATTTTCTGGTTGTAATACAGTAGAGGTCATGGAAAGGGAGGTTTTTATGGCAATTATTGAGGTAGCAATGATGGTTTATGTGTTGTGTTGGAAGGAGCAGGTTATTTTAATTATGGAATGCGATTCAATCAATGTATCGAATTGGTTGTTATATTGTCGCAGTTGATCGTGGTCGTTTTGGGAAGCTGTTCATGATTTTCGGAGGTAGTTTTTGGTATTGGCAGAGGTTCGAATTGAAATCACATGTCAAGGTTTGTATGGTGCGGCGGTTTGCTTCGATTTTAGCTAGTTCTCATTGTTTATCTTGTGTTAAGCATGTTGGTGCCCTTGTTGGGGGTTTTATTGTTATGATCTTTTTTGTTTGGCATTATTTCGCTATTGTTGTTTACTTGTTGAACTGGTCGGGTTGAGTGATCGCAATGCCTTATCTTGTAATTAATTGACTGTGCAAAAAAAAATTAGAAAAATCTCCCCTTTTACCGTCCAATGCTCTCAAATTCCAAATCCAAGAATGAAGCCAAAAGGGCTGCGCATCACTCACCTACTAGTTTCCAATTTCGCTACTGATTCATCTGTCTAATTAAGAAACTTGGGGTTGTGATTTTGTCTTTTTTTAAAGAAGTTTACTTGCATAATTATGTTACATATTAGAGTAATTATAATTAAAATTAATTTCATATAAACTAGATTAAAAAATATCCAAATCAATCAAAATAAATATCAAAACGTCTCAAGAATAAATTTTAAAAAAACTCCTTACATGTATTTTCACATATTGAAACTTAAATTTGGACGTTGACCTTAACCTTGCCAACACAACCAATGACTCATTCGCATTGTATCATTTTTTTTATATAAATATTTGAATAAAAAGATGTGGGAATCTATGTATTGTTTTCATATTTCTTTAAAATTTAAAATATGCCATAGGTGTTCGTACTTTTTACAAATTTAAAAATTAGTTTTTATATTTTTATTTTTAGGAATTTAATTTTTTTATTTTTTATATTTTAGTGTGATATTTTGAAATTAACAAAAAAATTACTTATTTGATAGTAATATAACTAAAAGAAGATATTGCAATGAAATTGAATTTAATAAAATAATTTTAACGATGTTAGTAGTTGAACCTAAATTTTGAAATATGAAAAATAGAAAACCTAAATTTTTAAAAATAAAATATAAAGAGTATATTCCAAATTTATAAAGAATATAATTCTTATAGCATATTTTAAAAAAAATTTTTAATATATTTAAAGGATATGTATCATCTTAATAGCTGCACTTATTTTGAAATGAAAAAAATATTGTATTTATAAAATTTGAAATTCTATATTACTCACGTTAAATAGAATCAATAAAATGAAAAACATATATATGAAAAAATGGTGTAAAGCATATTCTTTACCATAATGGTTATTTTGAACAATAAAAAATGGTGTTGTCATGTTGTCAAGCAACACCACTTTAAAAAGTATACTCAACATGGAGGAGCGAATTCAGAATAAATTTTTAAGGGCCGAATGAAATTTTAATTTTTTATAGTCTATATTTTTATAATTTTTAAAGGATTAAATCGAATTTTTATAATTTTAGGAGAGGCCGAAATAATTTTTCTTTTACCAATTTAAAATTTTTTAAAATTTTAATGGCTTAAATAAAAAAATTATATTTTAAGGGGTCGAGCTCTTGTCAGCCTCCTAAATCCGCCTCTGTCAACATGAGCCAATAATTTTAATTGAAAAAAATTAAATTTTAATTGGTTTCATCAGTGACACCAAAATTTATTAAAAGAATATGAATATTTTCAATAAATATCTAAAACAATAAATACAATAAATTAGTGTCGCATGATAAAGTGGTGAACTTAATTTAAAATTTGAGAAATATGTGTAAAGTGTATTAGGGGAGCGGCTGTCATGACCAATTGATGACATTAACAGCCGAGGTGTCAAGCCGGTGTCAACCAATCCAGTATATAAACATCGGTGCCCTCCCTTCTCCTCCTCCCACAAATCTTTCCAGTTGTCAGGTGAAGTATCGGTAAAAGAAATTCTCACAAGTCGGAGTGCTGGGGTAGCATGAGAAATTGATAAGGGTCATTTTTTATTTTGTAATAATTTATATGTTATATGTTTATATTTTATTTTTAGTGTTTAGATTTAGGGTTTAAGATTATATTATGTATATTTATACTTTATTTATTGGAGTTTTGGGGCAGGTTGTGAAACTGTTTTTAGTGTGTATGAAGTTTTTGGCTCTTTTTTTTTTATGTTTGTAATTTATATATTAATTAATTGTGTTTATATTTTATTTATGGTGTTTGTGCTATGGAGACCAACTTGTGAAACAGAGAGGTAAGTGTGTGTGATAGAAGTTTTTTTGGGTTTTCTTTTTTATGTTTGTAATTTATATATTAATTAATTATGTTTACATATTATTTATAGTTTGGAGTTCAACTTTGAAGTTTTTCTTTTGTTCTTTTTTGTGTTTGCAATTTATATTTTAATAGATCGGTTATGTTTATATTTTATTTTTAATAAAGAAAATTATGTTTTAATATTTATTTGTGTACACTAGAAATTTTCAGTTGCAAATATTTGGGTTAAGGTAATTTATTTTTATATTTTTTCTGTTTAGTTGGTGATTAATATTATTATGTGGATATTTCATTTAAAGAATACGAAAAAAAATTTAATTACGAAAATAGATTGAGATAAAAAATATTTACTTACGAAAATAGGTTGAGCAAAAAATTATTTATGAGAATGTTATTATTATTTAGGGTTTTTAATCTAAATAGTACTAAAAAAAATTACTTATGAAAATGGGGTGGGAAAAAATATTTACTAGAATGTTTGGAAGCGTTATATTATTTTAATATCTTATGTTTAGTTAATTTTGTTTGTGCAAATATATTAAGATGACTTCATTGATAAGAATAATCGATCATATTGCTTTGATGATTAATTTGCCAATAAAAAAGTTTATTGCGACTTGCTATTTATTTAAATAGGAATATTGTTTATTTAAACGAAAAAACATAATTGTTATTCATGGATAACTTATAAAATCGTATTGCTTTGATGATTAATGTGCCAGTAAAAAAATTTATTGCTACTTGCTAGTTATTTAAATAGGAATGTTGTCTATTTAAATGAAAAAACATAATTGATATTAATGATTAACTTATAAAATCGTATGTCATTAATATTTTAATTGGCATATTTAATAATATGGTAATTGGTTAAGGACAGGGTGAGTATTGGGTCTTGAAAGTGCATATCCACACTCTGACCTACGAATCGAGCGACTGTGTTTTCCCGTATTTGAATGTCATGGAAGTGCAATGGCAACATTGATTAGGACATTTGAGCTTAGGCCTGACTTGGTATCGACACTGGTTGAAAGGTGGCACCCAGAAACCCACACATTTCACTTGCCGTGTGGGGAATGCATCATCATCTTAGAAGCTGTTGCATTACAACTTGAGCTCCCAGTTGACAAAGCTATAGTCAAGGGTTTAAGTAAGGTGCCTGATGTTGTGTTCTGTTGCTATCAATTACTTAGACAATCACCAACTGATGGTGCTATTAGATTTAGCACTTTAAAATTTTGTTGGCTTAAGCAAAATTTCAAAACTTCACCGAATGTTGTGTCTGGGTAGGAGAATATGTGCATTGCTAGAGCATTTGTAATGTTGCTAATAGAGGATACTCATACTAAACTCATCTAATAATAGAGTCCATCTGATGTACTTGCCTCTATTGGAAGATTTCCAAGTTGTTGGTTTGTAGATTTGGGGTTTGACAATATTAGTTACGTTATACCGTGAGCTTTATCAAGCAACAAACTATTGCAATCTTAGGCATTATACAGGATGTCAGTTTTTACATCACTAAGTCACCAACACATTGTTTTCCCACTTGTAAATAGGTAAAAAAATTAAAACATTTATTAAGAATTTTTTTTTTATGAAAATGATATCTAACAAATTTGTTTTTATTTCAGATGGTGTACTTCTCTATGGATTGGTAGGGAGAGATATTTGTTGTATATAGACAAATGATTGAGGCATGCATCGGAGAAGTGGTAAAACATTTTGAAAATAATTTTATATTCATTTCATATAATTATTTTACTTATATTATTTTGATCATGTTATTAATTGTGCAGTTCGTGTGGATGACATATATTGCAACTCACGCTGCAAGTGTAACCCCTCGATCAGCTTACCACCATTCATACGTATGGTGCATTAAAGCACCCATCATAAATTTTTCAACCATTGAGTGGTACAACAGTGACAGAGTGTTGCGAAAATTCGATGGTACGCAAGATGTTCCCGACTTTCTATTCAATTTGAACCATGTTCACGACATTAATAAGAAGGAAAAATATGCAAAGAATTGGGCATTGAAACATCAACGGTGAATCACAGAATGGAACAATCGAATGGATAAGATGCCTCAAATAGAAGATTGTATGGAGGATTTCATGTCCTCAATCCAATACCAATAGTGAAATATGGAAAATAGGTTGTCGTATTTGTTTGGTGGAGAGTGGATGCTAGTCCAAAGACACATGCATCGATGGGGACATCTGCAAAGTGTACTGAGTTATTCTTATCCTCGCCAAAAACATCTGACTCCTACTCCCAAGCCCGAACCTATAACTGCTAAAGAACCTACAGAGGATAATGAATACTCAACTTGGACACAAACACAAGCAGCATTTGTGTATGAGTTTCTAGGTACACCAATATAACAATCTAGTTTTTGCAATCCAGAGTTGTACAATGGCAGTTTAGCTCCATAATTCTAAGGATATTACTATTGTTTAGACATGCTTGGTTCTACTTGAGTTGTTCAACTCTGCACTACAACATTCCACACCTCTTGGTCAAACCTTGGGGACATTTGATTTTTCGACTTACTTTGTTACACCCCAAGGTTCAATTGATGGATGATGAAAATGTAGGTTCGCTGAAGGAAAACATTGAGCTCCCAATGAATCATCACCAATAACCCAGATGCCAACAAAGAGCACCGTAACGTTTCACATCACAAGCAACTCCACCCAACCATCGATTTTGATTAATGTACATTGTGATATATTTGTGTACCCTTTTATAAATATAATCTTACTACTAGTTTTTTTAAATTTTTATGTATAGATTTATTTTGGGTCAGGTTTATATTGACATATTTTACCATTTCATCTTGGTGCCCATCGTTAATGACCATTAACAATGACCAAGTAAAAAAATTTTATTTGAAGTTGAACATTTAATCTGATTAATATAAACTTGAACTCGACCTAATTCAATTGATGATTTAAATTTCAAATAAATTAAACTTGAAATGATTCAAATGAGTTGAATAACAACAAATTTTTTTAACTTTCCAACATTAATAAAATGCAATAAATAACTTTTAAAATACACCCGAACTTAGGGTACATATGATGTTTGCCTTAACTGCAACAACTATCTAGGATGGATTTCTCGATGCAAGCACTTGTTGGGACTGTGGTCAACCGTTCTGGATAGACCACAATATTTGGATTTACCCTTCTTCCTCACGTCCATATCATTCCAAATCTTTTTGGCATGCGTTCAACCTTTGGGTACTTTTCGTAGCCCCAAGTTTGGGATCAATTCAAATGTAAGCGGAGGCACTTCCCATGTCGAGACATCCTAAAAGGTGGGGAACTCGTTTTCCCAAATACGTTATGGATATCAACTTTGTAAGACCTATTCGGGATACCTGCTCGCTAGCCAATGAACTCTGTTGCTTGGAAAGTTTTTAATTACTAGGAATATAGTTGTCCAGACATTGAGTACGCCTTCCATGTGTTGACTGCCATCACTTTCCTTATCTCCTCGTAGTAAACATGTGTTGCTACCATTTGATTTGTTGGTTTTGCCCCTATTTTTTGTATTAAAGTTGTCAGCTTGTAAAATGTAGCTAAGAAAACAACTAAAATGGGCTGATGTCGTGTACGCTTTAAGACAACATTAACAGACTCTGTGAGATTAGTGATTATATGTCCATAACAAGACCCATCATCGAAACATAGAGCCCATTTCCATATCTTCACGCTACTTTATGCATCCTAATCACCATACAACTATTTCATCGCCATTTGTTTAACCCACCATGCTTTCTTATATAATGTTTTGTACTAAATTGGGATTGCATGTCTGCAATCAAAACTGATATAAGAATGGTGGGCATATCCTTCACCATTAGCATGATGCAGTTATAGATTAATTTCATGTCAAGTTTTTTGTAACACCCTCTAACCCCAAACCGGTCCCGGAATAGGGTTACAAGGCATTACCAGACAAATCAGACAATTTATAGATAATTCTTAATAAATAAATAAACAATAAAATTATTATTTAACAATCAATTTTAGTATGATCATATTTTACTTTATTAATTAATTTTATTCATAAATTTTTTTTATTTTTATAAAAATTTCGGCAGCATTTTTGCTTATTTTTACATAAACCTCCTGCAAGTTCCAAACCAGAAATAAACCATTCCAATTCACTTCCACATAACATATACTTATATACCATTCATTTCATAAACTTAGGAATCATCCATTCATACGTCAAACTCTTTAAAGTTGTTACATCATCTTTCACATTCAAAGCATTAAATATGTACAAGCGACAACCTAAAACCTAGTACATGCCACATTATCAGAAGACAAGATTTTCACCACAAAATGAGCTGGAGTCGGAGATGATTTTGAATGCAGAGCCGGACTCTACTTTATCTAACCTGCGCACGGAAAACAACCGTACGCTGAGTATTGGAAATACTCAGTGGTATTATCATAATTCAATTCATAACATTAAATCAAGTTCAAAGCATAAATGCACAAGTAGTCAATTGAATATGCCAATTCATATTACATTAATATCATTCAAATGTTTATAAAATTTTCAACAACATGTAAGCACTTAATTCATAACACTTTCATGTATACATAATTCATAAACATGAAGTTCATGCTTTCAACTTCATAGTACAATTTCTTTTTACATTTCGTATCATCATTTCCTTTCACCTTTCATTCGATAATTCAGATAATCAGATTCAGATAATTTTGCTCATTTCACTTATAGGCCCTATTAACCTGACTCGGACCAAGGTGGATACGCGGATCCAACCAAACACACCAGAGTGGCGACCAACGCCTCATCGGATAGTTCGAAGTAAATCAGATCTATGGCACACCAAGTACCTCATCGGCCAAGCCGAAGCAATGTGGCTACCAAAGCCTCATCGAAACTATCCGAAGTAAATCTATGGCACACCTAGTGCCTCATCGACTCGAGGTCGAAGAATCCCTGAACACTTCCAATCCTATGGCATGCCAATTATATCCACTAAGCCCGACTAGTTAATAGGGTTTCGATCACATTTCCATTTCTGAAACATTTTCACATTTCAATCAATTCTCTTATATTTCTCAATGTAATCACAAATAATCAACAATTCACATTCAAGTCATTTTCATGCACATTCATATATATATATATATAAACAATTAAATATACAATAATAAATACTTTGAATTATGATAATACAAACCGATTTCTCCGAGCTATTCCTCGACCACTTTCTCTTTCCCCTTCGTATTGGATGCCTCGGTTTCTTTGTTTGCTACGAAAATTAGCATAATTATAATTAATTAATATAATACAATTCAATTTAATTCATAAGCCTAAACATGCAAATTTGACCATTTTTTGGATATATATACTTTCACCATTAAGCTGTCTATTTGCGTCATTATTACTAAATTATTTATATCTTGAGCTACGGAACTCCAAATTAATATCCGTAAATTTTCCTTGAAAGTAGACTCATATATCTTCTCACCATAAAATTTTCAGAATTTTTGGTCTAGCCAACTAGTACAGTTTATTCATTAAATACTCCCCTTGTTACTCCATTTGACAGTTCTGACCTCTCTCTACTAAAAATCAATTATCTCATTGTACAGAACACGAATAAGGTTCTTGTTTATTTATTTTGAAACTAGATTCATTAAGGTGCTCACACATATAAATTACACTTCATAATAATTTTTTTACAATTTTTAATGATTTTCCAAAGTCAAAACAGAGTGTCTCGAAATCACCCTGAACCAGTCTTACAAAATTTCAAATATCTCTTGATTCATATATTCATTGCTCACATTGTTTCTACTATAAGAAACTAAACTCAATAAGCTTTAATTTCATATCTTATTCATCCTCTAATTCAATTCCTAAAATTTTTAGTGAATTTTCAAAGTCAGACCATTGCTACTTCCCAAAACTGTTTTGATGTAAAATACTAATAACCAAATTTATAACATCAATTCACACCTTATTTCTATTCAATTTCCATCAAAATATTCATATAACTATCAAATTTTCATCATTTTTCCATAATTCCGAATTTCTTTCAATTTAATCCCTAAAACTCAAAACTTATGGCTTGTTTTACAATTAAGTCCCTAATTCAATTCAAATTCACAATTTTATCAAATTAATCCCAAATTTCACCATTTTCTTAACATAAACCCTAATCAAACTTCCATTATTTTCTAATATTTTCACATGAATTCAAGAGAATCTTTCTCTAAAGCTTTAAAAACATCAAAATTACAAAGAAATGGACTTAATTAACTTACCAAATTAATCTTCAAGCCTTAATCCTTCAATTTTCCCTTTTTTTCTTCTTTCTTTCTTTCTTTCTTTCCTTTTCACGTTTTCTTCTCTGTACTCTTTTGTTCTTTCTTTTCTTTTCTTCTTTTTGTTATTTGTTTTATTACTAAATTACTTAATTATTAAAATATCTTTTTAATTACCAATTAAAATTAATACACATGTGCCATTAAAATTCCCACACTTGTTTTAATCCTTACCATACACTTGTCATTATCACACAATTTAATAAAATAATATTTACACAATTAATAATAATTATAACAAATAAATAATTAATAATATTTACTTAATAATTAAGTAAATACACATAACATACAATTGTACCAATAAAATTAATACACTTGTATTTTATCCATCATTCACACATGTCACTTTTATGGTCTAATTACTAATTTAATCCTTTAATATTTTTATGTTCTATAATTAAACTTTTACCTTCTATTCAATTTAGTCCCTTCTACTAATTATTTCTAATTAAACTAAATTCGCTTCACCAAAATCTAATTCAATTCATAACTAGCCTTATAAATATTTTTAATAAATATCTACGGACTTATTTTCCTAAGACGGAGGCCCTATGACTCGTCTTTTCCGGTACCCGGGAATTTGGGTCATTACATTTTTTATGATCTTGTACCATCCTTACAGTAATGTATGTATGAGGCCCTACATATTATCGAATCTTCCACAGTTGTGACCTCTACATCAATGCAGCTTATACTTGCTAGTTACACCCTTCTGTAGACCTCCAACAATCCCAGATATATAATGTCAATTTAGATACATTGACTTTGTAGTCCACTAACACTTTCATGCTATACTACGTAACTCTTTATTTGGGAATAGTTGACCAAAAACTAACTTTTCTAATTCAAAATATGGCGCCAACCAATGGGAAGGTACTATATCTGGGTATTTTGTGAACCCAACAACATACGTAGCATTTGGATCTATCTTTAACATATAGGCTAAAGGTGAATTTCATATAATAATACCACGAGTCAATTCAGAGCAAAGGGCCATCTACATTATCATCATATCATTCTCCTTCATTGTCAATAACATTCGCAACCTCATCGAGATCGAGGTTACTAAATTCCTCCACCTAGTGATTGGGACCGTTATTATTACTGGGTTATTCACTATCTACATGTGTACCAATCACCAATGGATGTATTTTAAATGGGGAGCCGAATTTCAGTTATTATAAAGAATAAGAGACTGCATAAATTGTCACTTGATGTTGGTATTGCTCCATAATCGCACGGTTCTTTTCATCCAACATTCAAATCAAAGTTAAACCATGTACAGAAAATCGTCCATTTGCAAATGCTCTCAAAACCTCTATATTCTGGTTATTAAATCAATACTATTGATTTAATGGAGAGATATTTTGTACTGACTCAACATCTTCCAACTCAGTGAACAAATGGCTTGGTCCCTTCACGAAGCCTCAATCATCCCTGCAAGTACTGCGAAAATCAGTCATACTATTGTAAGTTCAAATAAACTTAGTGAGTTCCTCCACTAGATCACATATAAATAAATCCTACCACATGAGGGTAACAAATGTAAAATAAAATTAAACTTAATTTAACTCCCTACTCGCTTAAGGCAAGTTTTCTTTGTCAGGATGGCGCACTCCACCTGATCCTCCGAGCTACTCTGCTCACTATAAGACATTCCTCTACACGAACATTCCACTTTCCCATAATCTAGACACCTTACCATATCAACAAGTCCTATCCTTACTTCTCGTCTTTCCTTCTATTCATACACCCCACATACAGGGTGTTCGATGACCTCTATGGTAACTTTCCTTGCTCCCCGCCTAAGGATCCTTAGGTTATACCTTTCTTGGTAGACTCCCCTCTTTTCATACCATAATCCTGAAGAACTCATTGACATTCTCATATTGGGAAAACTCAAAGCAGTCCCTTCCACTCTAGCTAACCCATTCACGTTCCACCCTATTGGTAACAGTGGGGGAATTACTCCAAGTAATCCACACATAGCTCTAACTCGTACTTGGAAACTCACTTGTCTGATAAGTGAAAGTCGATCTAACTTGTTGAACCAAAAGGTTATCACCCGTGCCACTATACAAGTCTGTTAACACACTTGCTTAATTCCTTCCAACCGTGCTAACACCGTGGCAATGTACCCACGATATGTCTTCCTTAAAGAGGAATAGTCTTGACAGACATATTTTCCTTTGGACAAAATCCTTATCTTGGGAGTGGAATTCCCATCCCTCCCACGAGATTTGCTTCTTATGCATAACTTTATTAAGCACTTCCTGGTGGCTCTTGATTGCGAATCCTTTCTTGTGATCATTGGAGGCTTCTCATCAACACTGCCCATGTACAAGTCATTCACAAGTCCCCGATTCTTTCTCTGATTCTTACTGGGTCCTTGCCCACCTGCCTTATTGACATTCATGTCTATCTTCTGACAGATTTTTCTTTTTCTAATTTTATTTGTCCTATTTTTGCAAACTCCTCGAGTTTTGCTTCTCGCCCTATGTATTATAATTCACACTTACCTTTTTTGCGGTTTGTATCATTGGAACATCCTAGTGGAATACTTTGTGTTTATTACTTTGGCAGACTCCCTGTTGAATGCTACAGTCGGGCTATGATTTTATACCTTTTTTACCTCATTTTTCGCATCCTATCAAACTTACCCATGTTTACTATCCCAGCGGACTATCTTTGTTCTGTGTTTATTATTCTAGCAGACTATCTCTATTTTGTGTTTACTGTCCCAGCGGATTGTCTATGTTTTGTGTTTACTGTCCTAGCGAACTATCTTTGTTCTATGTTTATTGTCCTAGCAAACTATCTCTATGGATGCCATGAAGTCTTTCATCCATAGTCTTACATCGATTTGTCATCCTGGCATACTATCATACGATGCCATGAAGTCTTTCATCAATATTCTTACTTATTATACCTGATTGTCATAGCATCTTTCATCTATAATCTTACATCGTACACCTTATACCTTGTACCTTATTACCATGACATCTTTCATCCATGGTCTTACGCTACGTACCTTAAACCAAACTATCTTAACATCTTTCATCTATGTCTTTACGTCATATACTACCATCATAGTGTCGTTCCGAACGACCAATCGATACCACTGTCGTGGTAAACACCATTTCGTAATTCTCATTTCCTAAATCCTTCTTCCATTTCCTCCTTTACACCACCTAACATTGATGTTCGAACATCGCAATGTTCGCTCCGTAAAGCTCAAAACTTTGCCCGTTGCGGTATATAACAGGATCACTCCCCATTTCCTTTCCTAACTTTACCTATCCAATAGAGGTTTTTTTCCACAGTTATCATACAATCATGCACACATCTACCTCATGCATATTGTCACGCAGACTGTGAATATTCATGTGAATATGGTTTTCATGGCATACTTAGACAACATCAATTAGAATAGCCATGGTTAAAGTTTAAAAACTTACCTAAAGCTTTATCATTTCTATAGCTTAACCTTCTCGAATGTTAGAGCTTCCATTCTCCTAGCAGCTAAGCATTCCAACCATAATCACGGGTTATACTCAATATTCTCAGCTTAAACCCATTCTTCCTAAAAAAAATGTAAAACCCTTAAAATGGTTCTGAAGTCTATAACTTCATTTTTTTTAACTTTTATGTTCATAGAAGGGATAAGAACTTTACCAATTTACTAGTTTCCCTACTTTTTCATCTCAATCCTTATAAAGTCTGCTCCATGCAAAACCTTTCATGGCTATTCCTTCTTTAAGCTGCCGAAGAAGATAAAGAACGAAAGAAAATGAAATAGATTCGAGAAGGAAATCATCCTTAGAAAGTCATTTCCCAACTATTTATAGCATTTCCCGCGCTATTACCAACCTTATGAGAACCATTCATTTCAAATCATTTTTTCCTCACAAAGGAACCAGTTGATTCTATTCTAACCAAACTAAGTCTAGTTCTCAACCATGTCCATTCAATTTCCAACTTTCCCATTTCTTTCAATAGAGGCCACTAACTTGCGATTTCTTTCAATTTAGTCCTTCAATTATTTCAAGTTTCTAGGTTAATTGGAAACTGAGTTTTACAAAACTAAAAATGCGTAGAATAGTCTAAACATTTTCCTCCTAAAACGTCGAGTGATTTCCACAGCAATCTTTTCTTTGATTTCATCAAGTTTTACTTCCTCATTAAACCTCATTTCTATTGTTAGATCTAGTGCCCTAAGTGTAGTATATTTGTTTTGAATACTTATATTTTCTCGCACAAATTGGTTTAATAAAATTATCTATAAATTACACCATTTGTATATTATCCTCAATGGTTTTCGAAAGTAAAGAAAAATGGAAGCAAATATTGGCTCACTAGTTATCTAATATTTAACTAATACTAAGCGGTATTATGTGGTCGGATCATAATAGAGAAAAATAATTTATATTATTAGATGAACTTAATCATGTTCGTAGTCTAATCGGAAATGAGCAAACCGATTGAAGGGCTAATATTTCATCTATCAAGTCCTATTTGGGGAGATGCTTTGTCTTGAGCATTTGAGCAGTTGACTCCTAGAAGATAGAGAAATACATATGACTAACTAGACTGACAGTACATTAGACAAGACCCAAGTAGAATAGATCTTAAATCTATTTACAGATTTATTCAGTTCTAACGTTCATAGTGTGGCATACATTAATCCTGAGTGGATGATGGACTATGTATGTATGACTCATATACTTTGATGTAAGTAAAAGCCTGAGTTCAAATAGATAAAGAAAATTGGTAAATGATATCCTCTCATTGGCATTACATGATAAATGAAAAGAAAACATGGCCACGAACCATTTTGCTTTGTGGTGAATGACTTAATTACTATTTGATAGTAATTGACTTTTCATAAAGGAATATGGATCATAATGGGAGAACGGATTAATCCCAAAGAGATTAAGGATATCCTCTGAGGGTAGCACATGTAACACCCCTGACCCGTATTTGTCGCCAGAACAGGGTTACGAAGCGTTACTAAAATTTACAGATTAAGTAAACAAATACTTCATTTTATACAGTATTCATGTTAGAAATCAGATATAGAGTCCCTCATATGAACCCTTGAGGTCCAAAACATGCATTAGAAATGGGTCAGGACTAAACTGGGTACTCAGAAAATTTTTCACGAAATTTCAAAATTTTCACAAGGTACAGGGGTCACACGCCTGTGTGGGTAGGTCGTGTGGCATATGAGATAGCGCACACGCACGTGTCCCTAACCCGTGTAACTTTCTAACTTGCAACTTAATTAACTGCAGGAGTCACATGGCCAAGTCACACGCCTGTGTGCCAGGCCGTGTGGTTAATTTTGAGCATCCTATTTCTCAATTTTAAGATGCAGGGGACATACGACCAGAATACACAGCATCCTGTTTCTCAATTTTAAGATGCAGGAGACATACGGCCAGAATACACACCCATGTGTTAGGCTGTATGTCACACACGGCTGAGACACACGCTCGTGTCTTTACCCGTGTGGACAAAATAAGCCATTTCTTAACCTTATTTCTCACCCATTCTCGTCTTTTACCTATATTAATTCTTTAACATGTTTACAAGCCAATTTAAAACAATTAATTCAATGTAAAAACCAAGTCTCATGCATGACATATCGTTACAAGCAACTAGTGTGCTTTTAAGCACCTCAAATGACAATTTACCATCTTGTAAACAAATATATATAATTTTACTTAACTTGTCAAATTTACTTATGTGCATATCTTACCAAATATGCTAAAATTATCAATATGCCAACATGACCTTTATTAATCAACTATTTAAGCACACAACAAACATGTTATGGCCTTATTTATACATATCAATCACATTCATCACCAGCCATTCCAATGGCTGGTTGTAACCAAAACGTTTACATGCCAACATTGGCTAATCATCCTATACATTTCATTATAATCGTATTTGATTTACCATATATATACCTATATGGGCTGATGGATAGTGTGAGTGATCTCCACTAAGCTTCTAATCTAACGAGCTTCCGATTTACTAAAGAACAGGGAAAAATAAAACAGAGTAAGCATATAATGCTTAGTAAGTTCGTATAGCATGGTAATTAACTTACCATTTATCCAAATTTAATATAAACATACAAGATACTTACAATCAACTTGGTCACAAGTCCTAACACAAATCCTCATCACCCTTGTTAGTCATATAATTCATATAAATATCAAGAAACATGTATAGGCTCAACAATAACTAGATTTCCATGTATATACTTTCTATATCATGTATTCATGTAACATATACAAATCATATCCTTGAATTTCAAGTACATTTTCATAATAATTCATCTCGAGTTTAGATGATTTAATGTCAAAACTTTACCCATTAAATCATTTGAAATATCAATATCACACGAATAGTACACTCAAAGTATACAAATCAACAATCATGGATGAACGTTTCATCAAATAAATTTCATGTACATATATCATCATCTCATATTTTCATATATCATGTATAATCATTTTCATGTATTTCAGACAGTTATGTGTAATAACTCATTTCTTATTTATATCTTCTCAGGTCAGGATTTTTTCCATTAAATTCATCTGAAATATCAATGGTTACACAGGTAGACACTCGAGGTGTATAGATTAGGATTCGTCAATTCATATCCAAGGGTACCCGTTAAGGTACATAACCAGAAAGCACACTCTCGAGCCATATATCAGGATACTCAGATGAGTCATGTAACCATGTAACAAGAAACTTATCTGCGCTAATCAGGAACCTCATAAGAGTTTTACTCAGGAAGCTCATAGAGCTTATCAGATATCTTCGAAAAGATAATATCAAGGAGCACCGGATAAGGTAACAGGGAGTTCAAGCGAGTTATGTCAGGAAGCTCATAAGAGCCTATATTAGGACGCTCACGTAGAGCTGCATTTACGTCTGCATTATATGCTGGATCACAGCCAATCGAGTCATGTAACAGGACGCTCACACAAAGCTGTGGTAGTGCGCAACACATGCTAAATCACTACTGTTCAGGACGCTCGCAGGAACTATATAACAGGAGCTTGAAAGGGCTTTTATCAAGATTACTCGTCCGAGCTAAATCCCGTCCGCAACATATGCAGGACTATATTCATTACGGAAAATCATGTGTCTATCGGCTTTTATTTATTCAATCTCGATTTAACATTTTTCAAGTATTATAGGGCATGTGATTATTTCGTACATTTACAGTATTTATACAATTCAAATAAACACATTCCACATTCAATTCAAGCATAAAAGTAACATTTTTATCATTTATCATTTATCAGGCATTATCATTTATTGAGCTTTATCGGATGCTTCAATGTCATATATATAATATTTATATAATTTACATACACAACATTTAATTCAAACATATAAATATATACAATTTAGTTACACGAACTTACCTTGACAAATGTTCGTGTACGTAAAATCTACTGATCCGACATTTTTCTCTTTTCCTCGTTCTAACTTCAAATTTGGTCTATCCAGATCTAATTAAGCCAATAAAGCTTGATTTCTCTTTCCTAGGGTTTCTATATATTTTTGGGGAAGAAGATGACATAAACTGATGATATTTTGTTATTTAATTAATTTATCATCTTTTATTTATCATCTTTCCTATTTCATTCTTTTCTTTATTTTATTTTCCATGGATGAATCATCATCCAGAGCCCTCGAGTTCTATACAGAGGCCTAAGAAAAAGGCCAGGTCTGATTGGCCAGTGAGAGTTGGAGCCCCTGTTACTCTTACTGGATTACAGCCTTGTAAAGACTGTGGTAAATGTCATTCGAGTGAATGTTGGAGAAGGATTGGGGCGTGTTTAAGATGTGGGTCCTTAGAGCATCGTATTCGGGAATGTCCGCTGAGGGTTGATCAGGTGCAAGCTACAGAACGAGGTACTGCACAGCCTCCAAAAGTAGTTCAGCAGCCACTCAGAGGCCGTGGTCAGGCTAGGGGTGGTAATGTTATGGGCCGAGGGTTGAGAGTACTAGGCAGAAGGCAGAGAGTACTGAGTAGAAGTGCTAGTCAGACAAAGGTGAGGCAGACTACTTTGGTCGATACTGCATGTCGCCAAGTAGTCCTAACATCATCACCGGCACATTCTTTATTTTTAATGTATCGTACACTGCTTTGATAGACATAGGCTCTACTCATTCCTATGTAGCTAGTACTGTATCTGAAAACTTGAGGATTTTAGTTGAGAGAACTTCACGTTAGATTATCGGACTGAGTCTGTTGGAGGAATCTGTGCGGGTTGTAAGCTATATAGAGACATTCCTTTAGTGGTTCAAGAGGTGATATTTCTGGCAGACTTAATGAAGTTTCTGTTTGGAGAGTTCGATCTGATACTAGGAACAGATTGGCTGGTTAAGCACCAAGTTAGTTTGGATTGTGCGACTAAGAGGGTCGTTCTGAGAACTAAGGAGGATAATAAGGTGGTTATGATAAATGAGCGCCGGAATTATCTATCTGATGTAATCTCCATCTTTGTGGCCAAGAAATTGGTTCAAAAAGGGCGTGAGGCGTACTTGGCCTGCGTTAGTGTTTCTGCTTCTACTACTATGCAATTGGGAATATTGGAATCGTGAGGGATTTTTTGAACGTCTTTCTTGAGGAGTTACTGGGATTACCTCTGAATCGAGAGGTGGAGTTTGGGATAAAGCTTCTTCCGGTACAGCTCTGATGTCTATCGCTCCCTATCGTATAGACTGAAGTAGCTTATAGACCTTAAGGCTCAACTTTAGGAGTTGTTGGATCGTGGTTTCATCTGTTCTAGTGGGTCTCCGTGGGGAGCACCTATTCTATTTGTAAAGAAGAATGATGGAACCATGAGGATGTGTATCGACTACCGACAATTGAATAAGCTAACAGTGAAGAATAGATACCCACTTCTGAGGATCGACGACCTATTTGATCAGTTTCAAGGAGCTTCTGCATTCTCTAAGACTACAATTAGGACTCGTTATGGACATTACGAGTTTCTAGTTATGCCATTTGGTCTAACGAATGCTCCTACGACATTCATGAATTTGATGAACCGAGTGTTTTAGCCCTATCTGGATCAATTCATTGTGGTCTTTATCGACGATATTTTGGTATACTCTAAAACTGACGATAATTATGGCGAACATCTTAGAATAATACTTCAGACATTGTATGAAAAACAACTCTAAGCTAAATTCAGCAAGGGCGAGTATTGGCTACGTAAAGTGACCTTTCTGAGGTACGTAGTTTCTGTTAAGGGGATCTGAGTTGATCTTAGAAAGGTTGAGGCTGTGTTGAATTGGAAACAGCCTAAGAATGTGTCTGAAATCTAAAATTTTCTAGGTTTGGTGGGTTATTATCGGTGTTTTGTAGAAGGATTCTCTTTGATCGTAGCTTTGTTGACTAAGCTTCTGCATAAGGGAGTCCTTTTGTCCAGTCTGATGCGCAACAATCGAGCTTTGAGAAGCTCAAATCTGTTCTAACTCAGGCTTCTATTCTGATAAAGCCTAAATCTAGTAAGGAGTTTATGGTATACAGTGACGCGTCATATATAGGTTTGGGTTGCGTTCTGATGCAAGATGGTAAGGTTGTAGCTTATGCGGCTCGCCAACTTAAGACACACGGAGGGAACTATTCGACGCACGATCTCGAATTGGCTGCAGTGGTCTTTGCACTGAAAATTTAGAGGCACTCTCTGTATAGTGAGAGGTGTATCATCTACACTGATCACAAGAGCCTCAAGTACCTCCTTACTCAGAAGTAGTTGAACCTTAGGCAGCATCGTTGGATTGAGCTGCTTAAAGATTATGACTGGACCATTGAGTATAATCCTGGTAAGGCCAATAAAGTGGCCGATTCTCTGAGCCGTAGAGCAATGACCGATCTAAGAGCGATGTTCACTCGACTTAGTCTGTTTGATAATGGGAGCCTATTGGTTGAATTACAAGTTAGGCCGACTTGGATCAATCAGATTTGGGATAAGCAGTTGGGGGATAAGTCTCTAGGTGTACGGTTTCGTCAAATTGAGAGTGGCAACACTACAGATTTTGGGTTGAATAATGATGGTGTTTTATGTTTTCGTGGTCAGATCTATGTGTCGAATGATACTGAGTTGAGACTGTCGATTCTGAGGGAGGCGCATAGTAGCCCTTACGCTATACATCCCGGTAAAAATAAGATATAGCGTGATCTCCGTGAGTTCAACTGGTGGTTGGGGTTGAAGCGTAAGGTTACAGATTTCGTTGCTCATTGTTTGACGTATTAGCAGGTCAAGGCTGAGCATCAGTTACCTTTGGGATTGTTGCAACCAATTAAGATTCCCTTGTGGAAATGGGAACGAGTGACGATGGATTTTGTTAGTGGGTTGCCTTTGACACTCACGAAGAAGGATTCTGTTTGGGTCATCGTGGATCGATTGACCAAGTCTACTCACTTCATTCCGGTTCAGATAGACTTTTCTCTTCAGAAGTTGGCAAAGCTCTACATTTCTTAGATAGCAAGACTGCATAGGGTACCTGTCTTGATTATTTTTTATAGGGATCCTAGCTTCACGTCTCAGTTTTGGAAGAAATTACACGAGGCTCTGGGTTCAAGATTGGACTTTCGTACTGTTTTCCATCCTCAGACCGATGGTCAATCTGAGGGGGTGATTTAGATACTGGAGGATATGTTATGAAGTTGTGTGATTGATTTTCGAGGTAGTTGGGAGGATTATCTGCCGTTAGTAGAGTTTGCCTACAACAACAGTTTCCAGCCTAGCATTCAAATGGCACCTTACGAGGCTCTGTATGGTTGTAAATGTCGTACTCTTTTGTGTTGGACTGAGTTGGGTGAACGATAGGTTTTGGGTCTTGAGTTAGTTTTTGAGACCGAGGATAAGGTTAGATTGATTTGGGATTATTTGAAAGCAGCTTCTGATAGGTAGAAATTGTATGTAGATCTGAAGAGGCGCGGGATTGAGTATTCTGTAGGAGACTTCGTATTTCTTAAGGTTTCACTGTGGAAAAAGGTTCTGAGGTTTAGTTGTAAGGGCAAGCTAAGCCTTAAGTTTATTGGGTCGTACCGAATTCTAAAACGTGTGGGACCAGTAGCTTATCAGTTGGAGTTACCCCTTGAACTGGATCGTATCCATGATGTGTTCTATGTTTCAATGTTGAAGCGATATCGTTCTGATCCATCTCATGTGGTGTCTATTGAGGAAAATGCAGTTAGACCGGATTTGACCTTTAAGGAGGAGCCAATTCAGATTCTAGATCATGATGTCAAGGTTCTACAGAAAAAGTCCATCCCATTAGTGAATGTACTGTAGTGGAATCATAGTACTGAGGAGGCTACGTGGGAATCTGAGGACTTGATGCGTCAGCGATATCCTCATCTGTTCTAATTAAGTAAATTTCGAGGTCGAAATTTTCTTTGAGGTAGAGTTATAACTCCCCAAATTATCTACATCTGCTTCTGTAATTAATTGACACAAATATCTATCTGCTCCAGTGGTTAAGTGTTCTGGGTTTGTGTGAGAAGTCCCAAGTTCAATCCCCATCTTTAGCAAAATTTGTTATTTTTTGAGTTAAGCCTTACCCTTGTAAGTGGGTTTAAATTTATTTGTTGCAGTTTCATAACAGAATGGCCCTACTGGTCTGGTGGTTAAGTTGAGTGCTAGTCTGTTGTACGTCTTATGTTTGAATCCCTGCGTAGGCAAGGGTGTTATCTTTTTACTCGGTTTTCTGGTAGAGTCCTGTGAAAGTTGGTTTCTGAGAGGTTGGATGATAGTGGGTTAGTGGGCAGAGATTTGGGGAGATAATTAAGGGATTTTTGAGAATATCTCGTTTTGTTTTTGTTTCCAAAATTTTGGCTCTCTCCATCTTTTCCTCAAATTCTGACATTTTTCTTTTTGCTCTCTTTCCTGGTTTCTTATTTCTCTTTTCGGTAAATCTTCTATCATTCCTATGATTTGGGTTGTGAAACCTCCGCTCTGTCGTTGTTATTACGATTTTTGGGATCGTTATTCAACTATTAAGTAATTTTGTGACTCTTTAAACTTCTTCTTTAGGTTTAGCAATGTCCGAATGCATTGATAAGTGTCGAATTTTGTGTTAGGTAAAGGTTGTGAGGTGGAGAACTGAATCTCTACAAGTGGTGTGCATTAAATATGGATAATCGTTACCGGTAAGTGTTGTGCGTTAGTTCAGGATTTGGTACCTTTTCGTAATTGACTACTAATTGAGCATCTGAACGATATGTTTTAGGTTTTGAAGGCCTCAGTAATGGTTTCGTACCATAATCTTACCAGGTGTGTACCCAAAACGCAGAAAATGAGGTTTCAGCAAAAGTAAAAAAACTCACTGTCGATGCCACACAGGCATGTGGTCGTCCGTGTGGTATGCCATGTGCGATTATACGACCTTGTGAATGGTGAAGGCTAGGCCATCTGCAAGACACGGCTGTGTGTTAGCTGGATGTGGCCGTGTGAGCCACAGTGGCTAAACCAAATTAGGCCGTGTCGGCCACACGGGTGTTTGGTTTTCTGGGATAAGCCGTGTGATCTACACGGGCAAAGCCAATCTGGGCGTGTGGGCCTATTTATCTGAATTTTTCCCTAAGATTTCACGGGTCATCCCAAACAACTGTGGGCCTATTGTAGGGTCGGTAAGGGCTAACCAGACCTTAATTTGTATGATCTAAATGACTGATATTATGTTCTGAGCATGGTATTATCATGCATGTCTAGCCTATCTGATACATATATCTGTACTGGTATTGTATATCTATAATTATGCATGATTAATCTGTATAATTGATTCTGCATTTACTGTATCTTTCATTGGGGTGGGATGATGTATATTAAAGGAAGTGATCTGAAAGGTAATTTATGCCTATTATCTGGCAGCATGGCTGCAATATATCTGATATGTGTCGCATTTGGTACAACATGGTGTGTAGGGCTGGGTGGGTGTTTTAAACCCCACATGGTGTGTAGGGATGGTTGGAGATGGTCTGTAAAGGATGTGGGTAGGATTTCTGATTCTAATTTTCACATCTGTATCTGTATCAGAGAATGGCTTAGGCTCAAATTTGCATTTATATCTGTATCTGCGAATCTATATCTATCTGATTCTGATTCTTTGTTTTTGTGTATGCTTAATTCTGTGGGGTTATACACTGAGTTTATGTAAACTCATTCCTTTCTATTTAATCTGTATAGGTAATCCCCAGTCTTAGGCGGATCAGTGCAGCGGAGGACTCGACGGTGACCACTCGACCATACTGTTATGTTTTAGTCACTTAAAATTAATTAAGGTTTTGGAATTTCTTTTGAGGGTTGTATTAATTGGAACTTTTCGGACTGTTTGCTTAAATTTAGGTTTAACTGCGTATTCATGATTTTATAACTGCAAAACTCGATTAAAGCTCGGATTTTACTAAAAGCAATGGTTTCCTAAAATCACAAACAGTTTTATTTAAACACAACAGTTTTTAAAGCTTTTGCAATAAATAATGTTTTGACAATAAATAAATTTACAAATGTTTCTGAATTCAAATGGTAAGTAATGAACATTTTAATTTAAATAACAGTTTAATGCTTAATCTGACTACGTGGCTTTTCAAAATCCCTTTCATATGACATCGCTAGATTCGGCTATAAGGTCTAGGCCAGGTTTGGGGTGTTACAGATAAAAATCGAGAATCAAAAGCAGAAAACCAATGTCAACTATTAAAGATACTGGTAGTTGGTTTGAATAACAGAAAGCTATTAGTAGTAGTTAGATTAGTTATTAGTTAGCAACTAGTTAAACATAGGCTATAAAAACACCTTGCTTTTGTAATTTAAGTGTGTTTCAATATATTTTCATTCAGATTCAATACTAGTCTAGCTTTGTAGTTCATTAATTGTTGGTTATCTCTGACACTTTCAACATGGTATTAAAGCCAGCGTTGATTGTCTAATTCTGGCGATGGCGAGTTAAGTATTTGTCCTTTATTTTTCTTTGAGTTTTTTTTTTTTTTTTTGCATCTGTTTCTTGTGCTTTCTTTATCATTTTGTCTCTGTTTTTTTTAGTCTTTGCTGTAATGGCAAATCATTTTAAAGGTCCCATTGATTACAATCATGATCTCTATCTACATCCATCCGATACACTTAGCACTTTACTAGTTTCTCATCAGCTTACCGGAATTGAAAACTATAATATTTGGAGTCATGTGATGTAAAATGCATTGACTACGGAAAATAAATTGGGTTTCGTTGATGGTATTTGTTCTAAAGATTTGTTGGCAGAAGATTTGTACTCATAGTGGAAGCGATGTAACATTATCATGTTATCTTGGATTTTGAACACAGTTAGTAAATAGCTCTCTGTAGGTATATTTTTTGCTTTAAATGCAATAGTGGTTTGGCAGGATCTTAATGAGCGACTCAACAAAATTGATAGTTCAAGAGTTTACTTCTTGCATCGAGAAATTTCTTCTCATCTTCAAGGAACTGCTTCGATTTCAACCTATTTCACCAAGCTCAGGTTGTTGTGGGATGAGTATGATTCTTTAGTTCTTGTTTCTTCTTATGCTTGTGTGCAGACTAAATAGGTTGTTGATCATATTGTGCAGAAACATTTGTTTCAATTTCTAATGGGTTTAAATGAAACTTACGGTGCTGTCCGAAGTCAAATTTTGGTAATGAACCCCTTGCCTATGGTCAATCAAGCATATTCCATGCTTGTGCAAGAAAAGTCGCAAAGGTTGTAGGTCCAATTGTTGTTGACCCTACCTCTTTATGTTCAGTAAATGTCAATCCACATAAAAAACAGTTTAATGGTGTATGCGATCATTGTAAAGTTAAGGGCCATAAGAGAGAAAGTTGTTATAGACTAATTGGATATCCTCTCAATTTCAAATTCACTAAAAAATGTTCTATGCCTGGAACTGGTGCTAACAACGTAGTAGCAGATAAGGGGATAGTGGCTGATAGCAGTATGCCTAATAGCAACATTCGAAGTTCTCCTAATGTGGTTCAAGCTCCTAAGTTCAAACAGGAACAATATCAGCAAATATTAAGCTTGTTGAACAAAGAATCCTTGGTCTAGATGATTGCAAATATGGCAACTGGGGCAAATTTAGCAGGTATGAGTACATCTTGTTAATGATTTTAGATATTAGTATTACTAATTACATGCTCTCTAGCTTCCAACACCTTGAATTTCCTGTTGTATGTGCTTCTAATTCGTCGTGTGTCTATTTACCGAATGGCTCCTCCACACCCATAACACATACAGGATCATATACCCTTTATCCCGGTACAACTCTGAAAAATGAGTTATATATACCTTATTTTCAATATAATCTTATTTCTGTTTCAAAACTCCCCAAAGACTTGCATTGTTTTGTTACATTTTACCCACACTTTTGTATTCTCCAAGGTCTCTCAAGTGGCATGATGAAGGGGATTGGTACGGAACACTGCAACCTTTATGTAATATCCCTAAATCGGGTCTAGTAGTTTCGGGTATATTTTTTGAGTTTCTAGTGTGAAACTAAGAATTTATGGGGTTTCTAGTATTTTTTTAATTTAATTTAAGATGTTAATTTCATCTAAAATCAATTAAACAATAATCTAGAAAAATAAAAGTATTTTTGAAAAATTAATTTTAAAGTAATTAGATAGTTATAAGTGAAAATAATTAATTTGGGTCGAAAAAGAATTTAAAATAATTTTTATTAGGGTTAATTAGAGTTAAATTTAAATATTAATTAAATTGGGTTTAATTGTAAAACAAGGGAAAATTTAGAGTATTTATTTGGCAAATGAACCATAAAATTCAGAATTTTTGAAGGAAAGGATTAATTGGTAAAACAAGGGAAATGTGGGAGTGGCCATTAGGCCCAATTTTTAAATTTTGGTGGGTTGTTTTAGTTTTAAACACAATGCATCTAGCCTGCTTTTCACGTCATTTACATCATATTAGAGAACTATAAAATTCATTTTCTTTACATGGTTTTAAAGATCTATCATCAGAGAATAGATCCAACTAATTTTCTTCTCAAAATACTCTCTCAATTCCCCCAAAATTATTCTCAAAAGTAGCTAAAAATATTCTGAAATTTCTCAAGATTCTTGAATCAAGATTTTCAATCAAAGTATTTAGAACAAATCAAAGGTAATTTTTATTCCTAAACTTGTTTTTATGAAGATTAGAAACAATTTTACATGATTTGAGAGTTAATTAAAGGATTTTTTATCAATGTCATCTTCTTCAAAAGCTTAAGGTACTTTGATGGTGGATTTTAAATTTTGAGAGGAAATCCACAAATCAATGAATGTTCCAACTCAAGATGGATCTATTAGAAGGTTTTTGGTCTTATTTATCAAGAATAAACATGATTTGTGAGATAATTTGAAGAAATCTAAAGTTCATCATCTTGTTGAATTAATTTTTTGAATTTTTGTGAAATTGATTTAAATGTGAAATTAATGCTTATTTTATGTGTATTTGATTTAGTATTGATGTTTGGAAATGATTAACAGGGCTGAAGAGATCAATTTTGTGAGGAATCGAGTTTTCGACTTGATGCTACAAATTCGGTAAGGTATCTTTGTGAATGAATTTTGATTAGCATAGTTAATTAAAAAAAGTGTTTAATATGGCTTTGAAAAGGCGGTAATGTCTACTTTACCTCTTTTGAAGCTTTGAATCTTGAAGAGGACCGAGATAACCAGAATTAAAGCTCGAAATTACCTAGTTGATCACTTGTTGTGATAGAATAAAATTGTGTGGTGAGTGTTTCTAAGGGCAATTTGGTAAATTGACCTCAATTATGTTTAATTAGTAGCTTAATTAATAATTCCAATTAATTAATTATGGTTGAATGGCTAATTTTGCAAGATTGGTATTATATGTGCAAAAATTGAATTTGTGTTGGAAAAAAAAATGGTAAGCTTTTGGGTGGTGTTTGCTATTTAATTAGATTAATCTTATGGATAATTTAAAGCATTTGTACTAGAATTTTTGATCATGTCATGTTGAAGTTACAATTGGTAATTGATTATGGGAAATTGGCAAATGAATTGATTGATTTAATTGGATATTAAATGCTATGTTACATGTTACACATAAGCATCTTGTCACATTAAATTGAGGATACTAGTGATTGATTTATATGCTATGTTTGATTGAATATATTGGCAACATGCATGGTGGATCCATTGGATATAGTTGACATGCCATAGGATTAGTGGGTACTCATCTTTATTTGTGACATTGTGAGCATATGGCTCTAGGTGGATTGATTTGTTTGGAGTAGATAAGGGAGTGTTGAGCATGAGTCTCCACTCAATGGATTATTTGAGGCGCTATAAGGGAGCGTGTGTTTCGGCCCGCTCAACTCGATGGATTGTATTTAATGTTTGTGGGAGTTCGGAGATCCATTTATCTGATGTATGATCACCCAATTAAGCTATTAGAAGTGTATGCGAATATATTTTTATGTGATTATTTCTATATCATTGATAATTGTAAGCCACGAATAATTGATTTTTAGTATTGAAAATGCTTCTGAAAAATTAAATTGACATGATTAATTATTTTTGGCTGACAATTGTTGAATGATTGGTTGTGAAGTAAGTATGAATTGGATGTTAATTTTCTTATTTTTTTAACATTTTCTGAACTTTTTAAAGCTCACACCTTCACATTCGTGTAAATAATCGTCGAGATTGAGGAGCTCAGGAGTTAAGCAAGAGAGTTCCAAGAGATCTAGGATTAGTAGAGACTTTATTACACATTTTAGAGACTATAGTCGGGCATTGTGAAACTCTTGGGAATTAGTTAATTTCGGTTGTAATTAGACATTGGACATTTATTTTGGATAGTTTTATAATAACTTTGAGACATGTTTGAGTTTAATTATTGAATGATTTACAGTGTATTGTTAATTGATAACACAGTGTGTGAAGTATGAATTTATACTAATGATTGTTTAATTGAAGCTTCCATGGAGTGGTTTACTAGCGATTAAGGTACACCATTTGTTTGATTTATTCAGTGTTTGATGTGCATTATATTAATTGCCTAATTCTAATTAATTGAGGCTTATGTATATGTATGTTAGTTAATCATAGTTAAATCTGGTTAAATTGGCCATTTAAAAATGCAAAATTGGGTTTTAAATTGGGTTTTAAATGGGGTTTTTTACAAAAATAGGTGTAGTGGTTTTCATACAGGTGTGCGCCTGTCCACACGGGCGTGTAAGGGGTTGCACACGGGCATGTGGGTAAGTGACACGGGCGTGTGGAAATTGGAGCTATCACACACGAGCGTGTGGGATTTCCACACGGGCATGTGTAATCTGTCAAAAATTATTTCACGACACGAATATAGGCATTTAATGACACACGGCCGTGTGGGTTTTTTGGGTTTGAATTTTTATCTTTTTAAATTGGTATTCTAATTTGTTTAAGTTATGATTTAGTCTTGAAAATTTATTAGTCTAATTAGAGCCATAGATGGTAAAGAAACTTGCTAATTATTTAAGATTGGTCTCGTAATGGGTAAAATTCAATAAAAACACACTTAATTTGTAACTCAGAATAGATCTTGATAGCTTGTATTTGTTACAATTTAGTCTCTAATAGTATAACTTGAATTAGACATAGCAAACGAACACAATTTAAGCTAAAATTTTTAAGCTTGTATAATTTTGACTAAAAGAAGTTTAGTAAACATTTAGGTCTAAAATCAGGTTAGTTTTACCATAGGTGGCAAAATGACGAAAATGCCCTTAGATTAAATTACCTAAGAAAAGTTTAAAGTTGGCTCATAATTTTCTTCCGCAATAATAGATAACTAATATTCAGATAAGATTGAAGTGTTATAAGGTCGAGGTGTGTCTTAGATGGCCGTTAGCTAGAGATTCACTTAGGTGGTTAATGCAACGCTTCGAATTTGGGTCGGTCCGTCTTGGTCGGGTTTGGGGATGTCACACTTTATATTCTCTATTCTTCCCCAGCTCAATCATCTTCACCTCTCGTTCCTTTACTAACAGCTGCTTCTTTTCATACAACTCTAAATCATTCTTTTATCTGGCATGCGCGACTCAACCATGCTCATTTGTCAAGGTTGAATAAGATGAATATTCCTTGTACTTGGTTTAATAATGACTCTATTCATCAGTGTATTGTATGTCCTCTTGCAAAGCAAACCAGGTTGCCATTTCCCTTGAGTTCCACACGTGAAACTTTTATTTTTTTCCCTTATACATATTGATCTATGGGGTTCCTATAGGGTCTCGACACATAGTGGGCATCATTTTTTCTTAAGTATTGTAGACTATTATTCCTGAATAACTTTAGTGTACCTATTAAGGTTAAAAAGTGATGCTATTTTTTTTCTCTTAAACATTTTCTTATTATGGTTAACACTCAATTTTCCACTAATGTCAAAAGTATACACAATGACAATGGGTATAAGTTTTTTAGTACCGAATGTAATACTTACTATAATTCGTTAGGCATCATTCATCAGAATTCATGTACTCATACCCCTCAACAAAACGGGGTAGCTAAACGTAAACATCATCACTTGTTTGAAGTTGCTCGGTCCTTGAAATTCCAATCCCATGTCCCAAGCAAATTCTAGGGAAAGTGTGTGTTAACCTCGTGTTTTTTTATCAATCATTTACCTATTTCCTCGCTATAGTGGAAAAGTCTATTTGAACTTCTGTATAACAAATCCCCTGATTTGTCTATCATTCACATTTTTGAGTGTTTATGCTATGCTAATAAACCATATTACACTAATAAGTTCTCGCTTAAAGTTATTTTTACTGTTTTTATGGGCTATTAGGGTGTCCAAAAGGGGTACATCTTATTTAACCTTGAGTCCAAAACATTCTTTTTTAATTGAAATGTTTTTCATGAGACAATTTTTCCTTTTATATTTCTTGCAACCTCTTCTCCCTTCTTTCCTATTCATGATAACACTGGTTTTTTTTACCTTGATCTCTCACCCTTGGCCCATCCACCACTTACCCCATCTACCACACCACTCTTTTGCGATGTTATTCCTACCACTCGTGATGTTGTCCCTATTTGTTGAACCTTTCGGGCCACTAAACAACCAGCTTGGCTTCATGATTATGTATGTTCCCATCAATCTTCTGCTTCACTTGTGCCACTTGAGACAGGTATGAGTCCTTATCCTATTTCCCATTTACCTTTACATTCTCAAGCTTTTGCTACTAGCATTTTTGCTCTTTCTAAACCTTAGACCTATGAGGAGGCTTGGTTGGATTCTCAATGGGTTGAAGCCATGCAATTGGAAATTTAGGCGTTGGAGGATAATGGTACGTGGGAGGTAGTTATGTTGCCCCCTGATAAGGTTCTCATTGGTTTCAAATGGGTCAATAAAATCAAATACAACTTGGATAGGTCTATTGAATGTTCTAAGGTTCGGGTAATGAGTAAGGGGTACAAGCAACAAGCTGGAGTGGCTTTTTAAGAGACATTTTCCCGGTTGCAAAAAAAGTTACAGTTCGAATTGATATGTGTACGGATTGGGTGAAATTTATTAAATTCCATTCACCAAAGCTGCCAATTTTCAAGCTTGGGAAATCAGCAAACTTGCAACGACTTTTTAGATGGGATCTTGGCATTTTTGATTGAGATGTCTCATGATGTTTGAAGATCTATCTCTTAGCTTCGAAACATACTTCAAATCACTTGATTTTGAGTTCGGGGGCTCAAGTTATAATCGTTTTAGTGAAAATTACGTGAGTATACTTTTTGGACTGGATTGTGACTGAAATTACAAGTTCCATGCTTTTAACTCAAGTTTAAATCATTTGGGTTCAGGTTTGAAGCTTAATTTTTATTATGTATTAGCTTAGTATTGTATTTATCAGCTCTTATTATTTTCTTATTCTAAATTTTTAATAATTATTAAGTAGTTTAAGTTATTTAAGAGTTTTATGTCAACAAGAAAGTTTAGTTTAAAACTACTTCTTGTTGAGATTAATTAAAATTCTAGTATACTTAAGAGTTTTATTTAGATTTATTTAGCTAGCCTATATATAGGCATTTGCATTGTACACAAATCAGGCAATTGTTTTCATTAATAAAGTTTTCAACTCTGAGAGTTTGTTTCTTGTGCAAGATTCTTTCTTATGATTTTTTAAAAGTAGTTTTCTTCTCAATTTTGTTCGACTTGTGGAAATTCATTCTTCACCCTTCAATTTACCAATGATTATTTATATTAGAGTCATTAATTGAATTTGTTGGGATTTATATCTCAAATGGTTCAATTGGATATTTATCCTTCTATCCATCGGTTTATCATTTCACCTTCCACTTTGATTTAATCTATATTTTTGCTATTTAGTTATTATTTTGAATATTTATCCTTTGTTTTTTTTATTTTTCTTATTCTTCTTATTTTCTTTGTTATTTTCTAAATTTTTTGGTTTCTTCTTTTCAAGTCACATCCAAATCTTTTCTTCTTGAGTCGAACAACTTGAATTCAATATTTCTTCTGTTTCCTTCACCTCATATCATGGACTATCATCAGTGTAGCTGTTATGCATGATTGGCCACTCTTCTAGATGGATGTTTATAACACTTTTCTACAGGGTGACTTGTATAAAAATGTCTACATAGACCTTCCAAATGGGTTTTGTAAAAAGGGGGAGAATCGAGTGTGTCGTTTACTCAAATCTCTTTATAGGTTAAAACAGGCTTCTTGCCAATGGAACTTGAAACTTTTTGAGGCTCTTCTTCAAGTAGGTTATGAGTAAAGTTGGTATGATTACTCCTTATTTACCAAACAACATGATGGTCAGATTGTTGTCTTACTAGTCTATGTGGATGATTTGTTGATTACGGGTAATAACCTAGAGATGATAACAGAGTTAAAAAAGGTTCTTCATCAAAATTTCAAAATGAATGACTTGGGTGAGTTGAAATATTTTTTGGGGATTGAGGTCATGTGTTCAAGCAAAGGGGTTGTGTTAAATTAAAGAAAATATGTGTTAAAATTACTTCAAGACGTTGGTCTAAAGGATGCAAGACCAGCGAGTATACTATTGGAGCAGAATCAGAGGCTTACTTTTGTAGAATATGATGAGTTCATATCGGGAGGGTGTAATAATGATGAGTTGTACTTGGATGTGTCAAAATATCAACGACTTATGGGGCGGTTGCTTTACTTGACAAATATGTGGCCAGATATATCATATGCAGTGCAACACTTGAGTCAACTCCTGCACAAGCCGAAAAAATCACACTTTGATGCCGCAATCAAGATCGTTAGATATATTAAAAAAGACCCTGGACAAGGTGTCCTATTGGTAGCTTCAACCAAGCTTCAGATTGTTGCATATAGTGACTCAAATTGAGGAACATGTCCAATGACTAGGAAGTCGGTTACAGGGTATTGCATCAAACTTAGAGATTCACTCATTTTGTGAAAGTAAATAAAAATAAAAACACAGTCTCTCAGTCATCTGCAGAAGTAGAATATCGAAACATAGCCTTGACAGTTGTAGAGATAATCTGGTTAAGTGGTTTGTTGGGAAAAGTTAGTCTTGACAAACTGGAACCAATAATATTGTTTTGTGATAGTCAAGTAACCCTTCAAATTACAGCCAATCCGGTATTCCATGAATGAACTATGCACATAGAAATTGATTATCATTTTGTTCAGGAGAAAATAAAAAAGGAGTTGGTTAAAACACAACACATACGCACCAGTGAGCAAATAGTAGACTTGCTGACAAAAGCCCTGGGGCTGCATCAGCATGAGTATTTGTTGTCTAAGTTGGGGGTCAAAGATCTTTATCACCCTCCAACTTGAGGGAGAGTGTTAAAGATACTGATAGTTGGCTAAATAAAAGAAAGTTGTTAGTATTAGTTAGATTAGTTAGTAGTTAGCATTTAGTTGAACATAGGCTATAAAAACACTTCGCTATTGTAATTTAAGTGTGTTGCAATATATTTTCATTCAGATTCACTACTAATCTAGTTTTGTAGTTCATCAATTACTGGTCATTTCAAACACTTTCAACATCAACCATTTATAGTTTTTTATATATTTATTTTTATAATTATTTAACCAAATTAATTGATTTAACTAAAAATTTAATTTTTATAATATATTATATTTAAGCATTTCACCTTACTTGACTAGATTTAATTGCAATACAATGTAATTAACAATTAAAAAGAAATATTTTATTAGTATTTTATGATGTTAATGATAAGTATACTACAAAATACACGATAATATTTAAAAATAATAATATTATAATATTCAGCCAGCTCAGAATCTAAATCTAAATAGTTTTAAAAAATAAAAAATAAAATAAAATTTATTAATACAATGTAGTAATTATTACTTCATTTCTTAATTATAAAGTTCGAATTCTTAGTTTCACTCGTAAAAATAAAGCAAATGATGGTAAACACTTATTTCAAAAAAAAAAAAAAAACACTAGCGGAACAAACAACAAAAAGCATAAGCCTTAATATGAAGCTAACGTGGAGCCCCACTGCTGCAAAAAAGTAAAAAAATTCCAAACCGACCAATGAAAACTGATTGCTGTCCATGCCACCCCATTGTCCCATTAAATGATCACCACGTGTCCTATTAAGATGATCTCTTCAAAGAAAAAAATGCACCCTTCTCTCTCTCCGCTTCATCACTCCTCAGTAGATCAGTTGAAAGAATCCAATTTCTTATAGACCCCACTGTACCATACCTCATTCAACATTTCAAATTCTCCCCGAACCATCAGCTTTGGCTCCAAATCTCAGCCTCATATAAAGTTTACACCTAATGATAAATTTAGTCACTATGTTTGGATGTTTTATTAAAATTATTTTAATTATATTTTAAGCCTTTTTTTAGCCATCAATTTTTATTCTTTTTTAATCTATTTTTCTACTGATTTAATAAAAGTATCATTAAAAAAATTAACGGGATAATATAAAATTTTATATGTAAAATATTTTTAATGAAATATAATTTATTATTAAGATAATTCAATTAGATAATTACAATAAAAAATAATAAAATAAATAAATAATACATTAAATTAAAAAATAATTCTTAATTTAAAGAAAATAAATATAATTATTTAAAAATAATAATTTAATAGTAAACAAATTTATGAAAGATTGAGACCTTTTTGAAAAAAAAAATTATCATTTGAATTTATTCATTAAATTTGTTAAAAAAATAAATTAAAAAAATAGAAAAAAAACTCAAAAATATAACTACAACCATTTTGATAAAACACCTAAACTAGGACGAATTTACCATTTAAGCCTGAGGTTTATACATTCCATTTAAGCCTAAGGTTTATACATTCCCTTCTTTATTAAAACCCTACAGTTCTACTGACATTCGCACTCACTTGTATACTGTTCGGACACCCTGACAGTCAATAAAGAATCCGTCTTTTTAGGGCACTGGTCCGGACTTTTTATAACCAATGGCGGAGGAAACGGAGAGTAAGCAATCGGCGGTGGAGTCGGTGATGGAGAAGATCAGCGAGAAGATCCACGGCCATGATTCATCGTCTTCTTCGGATTCGGATTCAGATCATGAGAAACCAGCTTCCCCTAGCTCCGTTAAGGCTAAGATTTATCGGTTGTTTGGTAGGGAGAGACCTCTTCATCACGTTCTCGGTGGTGGAAAGCGTACGACCTCTAAGCTCTCATTTCACCTTTCTTTTGTTTTTTTAAGTTTCGTTAGTGTGATCAGGATTTTATTGTTAGGTTTGTTTTTAACGAAGTTGATGGAAATGCGAGTAAAAAATACAAAAATGCAGTTGTTAGAGTGAATTTAAAAAAGAAATGTTAATTTGATGGAAGATCAATACATCTGTGTTTTAGTATTCTGCACTTTACGATCTGTTTGTTAGTTACGAAAATGAATTTCATTTTTCGAGTTGATTGGTTCTTGTATTTGTTAGTGGAATTTGAAATTTGCTCAAGGACCAAGCTAATTCAGACTAATATTTGGGGTTTGCTTTTGCCTTTTATTGTTTGCATTCTGGGAACGGAGCAAAGTATAACATCTTCTAGACGAGTCCTTTAAAAGTAAGATTATCTAATCATTTAAGCACACAAGGAGGTTAAGAAAAGTCTTGCTATTTACAAGTCTTAGATTAAGGGTTCTCGTTTGTGTCAGAATTAATTGCTGGTGTTCTCTTTCCATTTCATTTGTTGGGTAATGATTTGGTGCAGCTGCTGATGTGTTCTTGTGGAGGAACAAGAAGATATCAGCTGGGGTTCTTGGTGGAGCAACTGCAATCTGGGTCCTTTTTGAGTTGATCGAATACCACCTACTTACTCTGCTCTGTCACATTTCGATACTCTGTCTTGCAGTATTGTTCCTCTGGTCCAATGTCCATACCTTTATCCACAAGTAAGTTCTGGGGGTCTTTGCAGGAACTTTAATCTATTTAACATATTGATGGTTTCTTAAAGAATATAATGACCTTTTTCTTCACAGGACTCCACCTCGCATCCCACAAGTTCATTTGCCAGAGGAGCCATTCCTTCAGATCGCCTCTACTCTGACAATTGAACTTAACCAGGCATTGAAACTGTTGCGAGATATTGCATCTGGAAGGAATCTGAAGAAGTTTCTTGTGGTGTGTTTAGGGTTTAAGGCTTAATCTGAAGTGCATTTTGATTGGGGAGTCACTATATCCTTCTCTCTGATTTCAGGTTGTAGCAGCTTTTTGGGTCCTCTCGGTTGTGGGGAGTTGGTGCAATTTCCTGACCTTGGTCTACACATGTAATGACACTGGTCTCTTGCTTTTAGTGCCAAGTTCATTTATCTATACAAATGTCATACTGAATTTTGATCCATCTTCTCTATGGAAATCAGCTTTCGTGTTACTGCATACGGTACCTGTTTTGTATGAGAAGTATGAGGACAAGGTTGACCCATTAGCAGAGAAGGCAGTGATTGAGATAAAAAAGCAATATGCAGTTTTTGATGCCAAGGTTCTGAGTAAAATTCCTACAGGTCCCTTGAAGACCAAAAAGGTTTAGAAAGCTCAGGTGTTTAAACCCTTAAAATCTCTTCGGTAGTTCCGGGTTTCCTGCTTGTTGTAGTGTTGTCTGTTCACATTAGCTGGAGACACTTCCTCCTCAATCAATTGTTTACAAAAGTTTTGATTTCAAATTACATCTCTAAATGCAAATCAGTTGTTAGCAATAGGCCAAGCTTGCAGGTTGCACCAGAAGGTGATTTTTTTTTTTTTTTTTTTTTTTGTAAAACTTGTTTTATTTGAATAACAATCAGCTTTTTTATTACACTAAAAATTTAAGTGTGAAAACTACGTATTTAGGTGTGTTTAAAAAACGACGTTTGAAACATATGGTTTGAAACTAATTAATAATAACACATGTATGGTATTAAAAGAAATTAGATTAAATTGTGAGTAAATTGAAATTTAAACATCTAAATACATTAGTTTAAGAATATTAAATGTACGTACTACTATTGTTTATCATGGTGTTGTTATCAATCTTGATGTTGTGGAGTTAAATTGTGACATCAATTCAATAAATAACATTATCAATATATACAATTGATGAAAGTAATAAAATGTGCATGATAAAATTAAAATATACAAAACATTTAAAAAATAAAGCTTTGATTGAGTGATAAAGTAAAATTTTTATGACTCAAATGTTATGGGTTTAAATTCCATCATGTGCAAATTATTTGTTGTTTTTTAAAATATAAAAATAAAGTACCTTAAAATAACATAATTTATTTTAAATACAGAAAAATATTTTCTTAATTCCCTTAACTAAGTTGATGCCTAGTTAACACGTAACACTGACTCAGTTAAGGGTTTAAATATAGATACAGTTGTCATCTCACGCTTTACTTGTTTAGTATGGTTGTTTTAAAAAGTTTATTCTCTTAAAACCTAAGCTTAAGGTTTTGCTTGGTAGAGTGGAAAGAATATTGAAATAATGAAAGATTGAAGGGAGTAAAAAATTTTGCATAGGTGTGCTTGGTAGTAGAGATAGAAAAATAGAAAGAAAAATGCATTTTTCTTGTCATCCATTGCTTGGTAGAAATTAAAAAATAGGAGAAAAAATAAAATGTATGAAAAATGTATAATTTTGAACTTATATACATCTCTTATTTTCTCTTCACTCATCATTTCAATTTAGAATAATTAATTTTTATGCATTAGGATAGAAACTACTCATTTCTCATATATTTTTTCCTTACTTTTATTTTCAATCAAGCACATTCAAATTTTATTTTCTTTCCAATTTTCTATTCCCTCTTCCCATCCCTTTATTTTTTCACCTAACCAAGTAAAATGCCAAAAAAATTATCATAAAATAATAGAAAAATCAATAATAAAAAAAACTCTATAGAATAACGAAAAATCAATTCAATCCTTAATTTAGAAAACACATAATTAAACCTTTTGGTTAGCTCTCATTAAGATATAATTTTTAGCTAAAGTTCTTAACAAGCAATTAAATACTAACGTGGCAGCTAATGTAAAAAAATATAATATGATCGGCTTAATTGCTATTTTTAATTTTTTTTTAAATCTTAAGTTTTTTTTTAATTTATTAAAATTATAAAAAATTATTTTGTTACCTTGAGATTATAAAAATTATAGAAAATTATATAGGAAAATCTTAAAAATGATTAAAAATTTAATAAAATTATACTAGAAATTATTAAAATATTATATTTTAAAGAATTACTACACTTTTTATTTTGTTTTTTATCATACATTTCTCTACATATACTTCAGTTCATTCTCGTCAACTTCCCTCGCACCATATAAAATATTAAATAATATACATATACATAAAAAAATATTTACAAATATCAAATGAATAAAACTAAATAAACTTCATAAAATATTCATCAATTATATAAAATATTCATCAATAAACTTAATAAAAAAATTTAATAACAAATTCAAAATAAACAAACAAATAAATCATTACATATATTAAACAAAGGTTATTCACAATAAAATTATCTCATATTATAAATATAAAATGGGAATTCCATATAAACATACAGATGAAGCTGAAACTTGTTTAATGTTCTTCAAAGAAACACTTGTTTAATGTATAAATTTATTAATTTCTTAATTAAACAACTTCGTGTGTGTTTATATGGAATTTATATAACAAACAAAAGAGAAAAAGAAAAAGGTACTTAACTTGTTTTATTATTTATTAATTTTTTACTTTCAATTTTAAATTTTGTATTAAATGGTTAAAATTTTTATTATTTTAGGCTTAAATGATATTTTCGCCGTCTAATTTTTTTCAAAAAAATCAACTAAGTACATACAAAATTTTTACACCCATTTGAACTCTTGAACTAACAAAGTCAAATAGGTTCTTGACTAATGTTGGTCATTAGTAATTAATAGTAATTCTAACATGACCATTAACAGACACCACATCAACGCTATTTATTTATGTGGTATTATGTCATCACTAATCATTGATGTAAGTGATCCATATCATCACCAAAAGCTAACGTGGTAGTACAACATCATCATCAATTGCCATATCAGTAAAATATAAAAATTCAAAAAATAGAAAAATTATTTTTAAAATAATAAATAATGAATTTGAACACATGGTTGTCCATGTTCATTTAAATTTGAATAAGCATATGTCTAGATTCATTCTAAATTTATAAAAATAAAAATAAAAATAAAAAAATTTATAAAAAAGACATTAAATTTTATAATAATTTATAATTATTATTATAAATTAATTAAAACCATAAAATTTAATTAAAATAATTATTAAAACCATAAAAAATTAGAAAAATAGCATTTATAAAAATTTTTATAAATTAATTAAAAACCATAAAATTTTATAAAAAAATAAATTATTTTTTATAAAGATTTATAAAATACCAAACATTGAAATTCTTTTTTCTCATTCAAACCATTGAGAGTTCTAAAATGTTAAGCCTTAGTAATGATGAATGGCTTTTTTCTTTTCTTTTTGAATTAATAATCAATGGCTATACTTCAATAAAAATGAGAAAATAATTCTTATAAAATTTTATAAAATATTTAATTTATTTTTATAAAATTTTATCATTTTAATTATTTTCTAACAATTCTTATAATTTTTTTTTTCTAATTTTTATGATTTTTACTATATTATTTCAACATTATTCATACAACCCAACCGGGAAAAAGTTGATGCAACCGGTACAAGTGAAATTTTCATCAATGCGGAACGAGTTGGTTATTCCAATTTTCTACTAGAACGGTCTGCACCAATCAGTGCGATCCGAGCCGGTGTGAAACTGACCGACTACAATGATTTAAACCTAAAAACTACAATTTTCTTTTTACTTGAACAAAAGGACTTTAAACTGTGGATCAGTCGGGGGGATCCACCAGAAATTGATGTCATTGGGAGCCTCGGTTTCTATTGTACTTAAAAAAAGACATACAACAGTTCCTAGTGCCATACATCAGATACGAAGTTGGAGGATTTAATTTCCCAGGAAGATTGTTGGCTCCCTTGCTGAGTACTTCTACAAAAGTCATCTCCTAAACATCGGAGAATATATATGCTGGAACTAATAAGGTTCTTTCTTCTTTCTTTTTGTTAATAAAAATAAGGATTTATTTGGAATGGCCATACATCTAAACATGCATGCTAGAAATAAATATTCTTACCTCACAGTCTAAACCGTTAAATTTCAATAGACAGACAACCTAAAACAAGACTTTCGGAAATCTTTAAACTTAATTTATCTGCAATGTTCCAGAAAAGTATCCATGACAAAGAACTAAAGGTTGGGAAATAGGAAGACCGTAAAGAAAACAAACATCATTCGATGTTTTGAAGTTTAAAATAGCTACTGCTCTTAACTGTATGATCTAAAGTGCTAATAGAACTTTACAGAGTAAGATGTCATTTAGTCCTCACCAGGTAGGATGCCCATATGTCATCAGCTGGAGGAGGTGGCTGGACCCAGTGGCCTGGAATGCGGCTGCACTCAAGTTGTATAATAAGTCAGCTACTCAAATGTTCTTAAGCTTTATGATGCATCCTAAAACAGCTAGCAGCCAATGATCATGCAAATTTGTCTTGTAATGTAGTGTCATATAGCAGTTTACCATAAGCGCGTATTGATGAAAAAGACACCTAGTAGAGTGGTGGTACTGAAAGTTGCAACAGTTAACAGTGATAATAACACCAAAAATGAAAAAGATAGGGGCATTGCATATGTATACAATTGCTCATGGTTAATGAAATGCAATTGGAGAAAAGGCCTGCTGTACTTACCTTCCTCCTGGTCTGATATAAGCATCCCATGTCCTTCTAACCTGCACGTGAAAATTTAATAGGAGATTTGAGTAAATGCACCTGAACAGAGATGCTGGTAAATTAATCACCATCCAACATGCATCATTCATGCAAGTGGAGAAAGCAATGCAAATACTAGCTACCACATATGCCGCTAGAAAGGAAAACATAGCACCATGCACAGAGCATCTAGAATTTGAAGAAAAATAGCTGAAAATACCTCAATAAGTGTACCCATGTCAGAATTGCTTCCATGGTAATAGTGATAGAACTCAATCGGTAAATTAGTCAAAGGATCATATGCCTGAGTGTAACCATGTCCTTCCAATTTATTTTTGCCAGATTCCAAATCAGTGACTGTACCAGAACCCTTTTTGTCCTCATTTGGTGTTATTTGGTCTTTTCTCTCCTTGTTTTCATGTTGATCAGTCATAGGATCATTTGAGAGGGGTCTCTGATTCTGAGTGGCCTTCCTAGTTTCCTCAGCAGTTGCAATGGCATCTTTAGCAGCATCTGTATCTGCCGCAGCCAAAGCTTGTCTCTCCTCTTCCTCAACTGCAGCTCGAACTTTCTCCAGAAACTTGTCATCCTCCTCTGGAAGAAAATGGCCTGCACAAGTCGAAAGCAACCTTAAATTTTCGGTAGAACCTAGGACAATTTAACCTGTTGAGGTCACATATACATAATCATTCTGCACACAGCAGGAAAATTAAGGTAATGCCAACCAACCCCGCCTCCTTCCTTTTTGGCATGTGAAAGTCTTGACTATTTACTAATATATTGTGATGGATGTTTCCAATCAACCATAAAATGTATCTATGATAACCTAGAGAAATATAAAAGGAAAGCATCTATGACAACCTGCATATTAGTTGCTGGATTTAGCAGTTAAAATCAATCTTAATTGTTTGCACTTAGAAACTACTTGAATAATTAGATAGAAAAGAATCAAAAAATCTTATCACAAGTCACAGTAGCTAATTCAGTCTGACAAATTAAAGTGAGTGTAATTTTGTTACAGTACCTTGTTTCTTCAATTTCTGGATCCTCATTGAGCGCAACTCTTGCAACTTCTCCACCATCAAAACTAGTTCAAGCTGGCACATAAGACATACAATATTAATAAACAAAAAGAAATGAAGGAAATAACTAAAAATCAAAATAAAAGAAACCCCTAAAATTAGCACTTTTCTAATGTTAATATTCCTAGAAAAGACAGTTTAAGAGATAATACAAAAAAAGGTATTGTATCAGAAGTACATGGGAGAAGCATCAAGGATGTTTTTACAATCAAACTGTTATGTTTCCACCAAATTGTAAAGTCCACAACATAAGTAAAAACTAACAGCATAGATGAAAGAAACTTGTCATTTTTCAAATCCTTTACCTCAGATTCCAGTCTCTTTTTTTCTTCCTTGGCTTTAAGCTTTGCTATTTCCTTCATCTTTTCGACCTGCAAATCAACTTAGTAGTCATTACCAAGTGAGCTTACAAAAACAAGAGAAAAAAGGACTTTTGAGTTCTTGGCATCTAATGGAGAATCAACGAAAATCTGTCAGTATGTTCATAGCAGGAAAACCCTCCTAGAACACAACAAGTACCTTGCGGCTCGCAATGTCCTTGGCAATCTCCCTAGCTCTCCACTCATCAGCTTCTCGGTCAGCTTGATCAAATTGTTCATGCTCCTAACATGCATAACAAGCTGAAAATATTAGCTATTTCCCACACAGGCCAATAGGGGAAAAAAAGAAAGATAAGGAGAAAGCTTACAATGAGAAACCAAGAAAAACAACCTTTGCAAGCAATTCTGCAATTCGTTTTCGCTTTCTTTTCCTCCAAAGGTTATTCCTTTTAGACTTCTTAATTTTATTGGTCAGTCTAGCTACTGCTGACTTCTCCTCCCACGGGATCCCTTCATCTGCAACATATCTAAAGGGCTCCAACTGAGCTCTTAGCTTTGACATCAATGCATTCGCCGCTTCCACAGACAGTAGCTCTTGAGTTTCCAAATCAATCCTCCTATCTTCTAGATACTTCAAGAACTCAGAAACAGAAGGGTCCATCGACCCATCTTTTATCATCGTCAGTATTTCCAACTCCTTTTGCCTAAGGAACCAATCGATTTTACTCACAGTTAAAAGGAAATTCAAAGGCATACGGCACTTATTGTTGATATTAGCGAACTATATAAGAAAACAAAACTAGCATACACGGCGTTGGCAAGATTGAGGGTATCTTGCAATTCTCTAAGGCGATCACGCACATTTCTGGTCTCCCAAAATGTACTCGATTTCGGTGGTGCCGGCGGAAACATTGGGAACCAAGGTGGAGGCGGCGCGGGTTGGAAGTGAACCGGATTCATTGCTAAATATGATTGAAAAATTGGATTCAATGATTAGATAAACATTGTGAATTAATAACAGGAGACCTAGAGGTTTTATTCAAATTAGAGATGGGTTCGTATAAGGAAAACAATAAAACAGAAAGAATATCAAAACTCGTACCTGCTTTATATTTTTCTTTCTGAAGAATTGTTAACTTCAAACCCTAGCACAAACACACGAGATTTTGAGACGAAAGATGGCGCTAAAAGTAAGGATCCGGAGGAAACACCAACCATTTATGGGATTTAAGTGGGATGAATTAAAAATGAGACTCTTTAGAATTGTTTTTGAAAAGTGAGTTTAAAACTTCTCTGGAAAAGTGATTTCGGGAATATTTTTTAAAAGTATTTAGTAATACTCTAAAAAAATAAATAATAATTTTTTATGTTATAAACTAATAAATAAGTATTTAAATAATATTTAAATTAATATTTTAATAAGAATATAAAAAATAATTTATTATAATTTATTGTAAATATTTTAATATACGAAAAATTAATTTTAAATATTTTTTATATAATTAACCAGAGAATTGTTGCAATGATGAAAACGTAATTAAACTATAAATAGTATTTCTGGAAGAAAAAGTTTAAAATTTTAACTTTTTTATTTGGAAAAAGTGCTTTTAAAGAACCAAAAATTTTCTTCAAAAATTACTTGTTTAACATTACTTTTGGTTCAAATGTGTTTTTCATGTTAAAAGTGACACTACTAAACACAGCCTTAGAGGGGGTTTATCGTCTCAAGTTGATGACATAATTTGGCCCCAAATATAAATATGAAATTGGGTAAACTATCTAGTCGGTCACTCACTTTTAGGCTGTTTTCATTTTGGTCTCAAAATAAAATCCTTGCAAATTGATCACCCAACTTTCAGGGCACTTTCATTTTAATCATCCACACATTAAATCCCTAACAATGGTTAACTAACACTCCCACATCATATTTATACTTTCATTTTGGTCACCCAACTTGTAGGTTGTTTTTATTTTGGTCAGCCAAAAAATATCTTTTATAAGTATTGATCAGGGTAAGAAAAATCAAGGATTAAAGTGAAAAAGCAATAGAAATTAAAATAATTCACAAAAATTGTCAAATTGTATTTGTTTATCTCATTGTCGAAAATTCTAGATTTGGGCTTTGAAATATAAAATTTTAATTATTAAGATTCAAAATTATTGTAACAAATCAGTTATCACTGTCCATGGATAATTTTTTAACAATTTATTTAATTTATTTTGATGTTTTGAATTTATTTTAAAAAATTTATCAATAAAAATTATTGTCTTTAATAGTTGTCTACAAAATCCAAAATTTTTCACTATATGATTGTAATGACCCATTTTTAGTAATATTGGAACAGTGGTTTCGTAATCACAAATTCGAGCTAAAAAGAAAATTTTATTTTAATATTTTTGCATGAATTATGATATGGTAGAAAAGTCGTATGAAAATATCGATAGGAATATTTTACCGATTTAGTGATTTATTAGAAAAAGGATCTAATTGAATAAAATGTGTAAGTTGAGTGCTAGATATTAAAAAGACCAAATAGTCATGAAAGGTGAAATTAGAGGTCCTTAATTGGAATTAGACCATCAATCAAAAGATGGGAAAATATCTTTGGTGATTCATCCATGGAATTTGAGAAAAAGAAAAGGATTAAACTGGAAATAAGGAAAATTAAAAGATGATAATTAATTACACGGATGTATCATCCTATTTATTCATCTTTATCCCCAAAATTTGCATGGAAACCCTAGGAGGGAGGAAGAAAACTTTCTTGGCATAAATTTGTAAGTTTCCATGTCCCATTTTTAGTAATTTTTATATTTTTGAGATCAATATAACTTGTTTTATCTATTTTGGGGATTAAATTGAAAAAATGTTAAAGTATAAAAATTATGCCATGGATGAAAATGTTGTAAATTGAAAATTTATGGTGAAAAATGAAGTATTGATGGTAGAGAAACAAGTTTTACAAAGTGATTTTTCTTGAAATTATGAAAAAGGGGACTAAATTGTAAACTTGTAAAATTCATGAAAAAATTTTGGTTTTTGTGAAACAATAGTGCTGTAAATTATACATATGAGTTTCGGTTAGGCTTGGATAGAGGATTGAATTGCATGAATTTCATTTTCCAAGCCTAGGGACAAAATTGGAATTAATGAAAAGCTTAGGGGCAAAATGTTATTTTACCTAGAGCATAACTTTAATGTATTGGAGTATGAATTGGATAAAGTTGATGATTAAATTCATTTATATAGATCCGGACGAATCAAATACGCGGCTAGATCAAGGCAAAGAAAAAATCTCAGATTAGTAGGTTACAAAACACGAACAATCATCGAGGTAAGTTCGTGTAACTTGAAATTAATACTTGAAATGTTTGAATTACATGTTCTATGATTTGAATGACAAATGAATGTTTAATGTGTGGAAATTTATTGAATGAACAATGATATTTGATAAAAAAGGGAAATTAGTCCCGGTTGAATAAAAGGGTTCCGATGGATCACTGAAATGATTACGGCATGAACGGTAAAAAGGATTTAGCCCAGACGAGTAATCCTATTATAGCCCTCTGGATGAATATGTGGTAAAATGGATTTAGCCCGGACGAGTAATCCAGATTGAGCTCTGTAGAGTATTTGTCACTGAAAAGATTTAACCTAGACTGGTAATCCTGACAAAACTCTTTGAGTATATGTTACAGGGGATTTAGCCTGGACTGGTAATCCCGCTATAAGTAATGAGGTTCGCAGGAGTGTGCTCTCCGAAAATGATATATATGAATTGACGATTAATGAGATTGTATACTATAAGTATACTATTTGATATCCATCGAGATCCCGAGAGATTCAACGGGATAAAAATAGGAAATGGAACATGAATAATATATGTGACATGGAAAAATGGCAAGTATTTAGATATGGGGATTGATGAGCTCATCAATACTTAAATTTTACATGAAATTCCTTGACTAACCCAAGTGTTGAGTTTGTGCATGATAGGTTGATATTTAAATGTATGGTTACATGTATGTTTGATTAAATTAATAGATGTATATGGTAAGTTTAATTTCTTGTTACATGAGCTTACTAAGCACTATGTGCTTACCCCGTCTCTTTTTCCCTTATTTTATAGTGCTTGGAAGCTCAGAAGGTCAGAGATAAGTCGGAGCTGCATCACATTATCAACCTTCACTTTTGATATAAAGGAATATGTTTTGAAATGGTAAAAATGGCATGTATAGGCTACTTGTATCAAAGTTAGCATGAGCATGAATGGATGTAACAATTAGGCATTGGTATGGCTAATGGTAACTTGGTTTTGAAATTGTTATTAGGTTAACTATGGCTATAGATGAATATGACATGTTTCATGTTTAAAATGGTATTAAATCTATACTTGAATTGGTTGGTTAGTATTGGAATGGTTTGGTGCAAATATTGGATGAAAACGGGTGACAAACGAAGCTTGGATATAACATTGTTTTTGTCCATACGGGTAGACACACGGGCGTGTATCTAGGCTGTGTATGACATATGGGCTACTGCACGGGTGTGTAGTTAGGCCGTGTGTCCCCTGCATCCAAAATATGCAAAATAGAATGTTCAGAATTGAGCACACGGGCAGAGACACGGGCATGTGTCTCAGCCATGTGAGGCACACGGCCTAGAACACGGGCGTGTCTCCTGGCCGTGTAAATCCTGCACCTATTTTTTAAAAATTAGAATTAACCACACCGCCTAGCATACGAGCGTGTGACTTGGCCGTGTAAAATCAATTTGTACATGAATTGCAAGTCAGAATGCTCCTAAAATCCACATGGGTAAGAGACACGGGTGTGTACAACCGCACGGCCTGGAGCTAGGTAAGGCACATGGGCGTGTTGGCCACATGGCCTGAACCACACAGGCGTGTTCTACAGTCACATGGGCGTGTGAGCTCTGAAATTGAGAAAAATTTTGGGATTTTGAGAAAAAATTCCCTATGATTCCGATTTAGTCTCGTTTTGATTTTGACACATATTTTGGGTTTCGAAAACCCATCTAAGGGATGTAATAACATAGTTCAGGAAATGAATAGTACTAGACTCGGTTTAATGGTAAATGGTTCAGTAAACTTTGGTAATGCCTCGTATTCTGTTCCGGCGACGGATAGGGTAGGGGGTGTTACAATGATCTTGAATCTTCCGTACTAAGTTAAAAGTAAAGAAAAATCATTGCAATTAGTTTAATTGATTAATTTTATCACGTCAAACAAAATTCATAATTTTTTCATCATTTATTTACCCAAATGAATAACAAACAATTAATTAAGGATATTTTCATTGACTTTAAGGTAGATTCTAGATTATATAATTAAAATAAATTTAAGTTTTGTAAATAATTATTAAATATGAGTTATTTGAGTTGATTTGGTTAATTTCAAATTTTTTAAAAAAATTAAAAAGAGATTAAATTAATTAATTTTAATATTATAGTAACAAATCGGTTGACATTATGGAAAAAAAAATTCAAACAATTTATTTTGATGTTTTGAAATTCAAATTTTCAATATTAAAAGAATTAGAATTTTTGGCAATGGAATAAACAAGTAAAAATTGATTTTTTTTGCATTATTTTAGTTTTTACTACTTTTTCACTTTAATCATTTATTCATTTTTACACTAATCAATATTTAAAAAAGATATATTTTGGGTGACTAAAAATGAAAGTGTAAACATGATGTGGCATTTATAGTTAACCGTTGTTAAATATTTAATACTTAGGTGCCTATAATGAAGCGCCCTAAAAGTTGAGTAACAAAATTGCAAGAAATTCATTTTAAATAACCAAAATGAAAGCATCCTAAAAATTGAGTGAACAACTAAGATTATTTACCCTATAAAATTTTATTCAAGGCCCTTATTTTTTAAAATGATTAAGTCAAGTTTACTTTTAGAATGGCATGTATATTTTTATTTTTATTTTCTAATTTAATATTTAATAACTTTATTTTATTAAAATTTTATATATAAATAATTTAAAATTTTCTCAAATATTTATATTGTAGTATTATATGTTCCTCTAAGATTAATTTTTACGTGTAATGAATTATATAATATATAAAAATGATATAATATAATTTATTACAAACTTAAAAAATAGATCAAGCCAGATTTCGACATTAAATGTCTAAATTTGAGTCAGACCTACATTTTAAACGAGTCTACTTCTTTAATCAAACCTATTTTTCAAGCTTATTATTTTTACCTAAACCTTTCTAATTTTTTGTGATAACTCGACCTTAAATAGGTATGATTTTTAGTTAGGAAAAGAAATTCTTCAAAAGGAAACAAAACGCATAAGAAAAGTGAAAAGGCTGTGGGCAGGTCCAATTCAAGCTAAAAATGGGCCTTGCATACCGAAGTGAAGCTTGCCTAAGCATCGACTAGAAAACTTTATTGGGTTTTATATATACTAACCCTCAACTTATCAAAAACTACTTAATTAGTACTTTTTTTTTTATTTTGTTGATACTTGAATTTATATTCTATCATTCAAGTTAGTACTCGATAGTTTATGCTATTGTGACATTAATAATCAATTTGAAGGTGATATGTGAAAGTCTCTTAACATGTTACTTGAAAAATATAAATAATGAAAAACTCTTTAAAATTATATAAATTAATAAAAAATATAATTTTCTAACATAAAAATATATATAAATATATGATTATCCAAATACATCTGAATTTGGACAAAATAGTGCACAGATTCATTCCAGATGTGTTTTTTAGTAAATTTATATGTTTTTATTTTTTATAAAATATCAAATTATTATTACTATTATTATTTTGAAATTAAAAATATATAAAAATTTTAAAATATTTAAATTAATAAAAAAGCTCATATAAAAAATAACTTAAACAAAGCATTGACTAGAGTCAAATACATGTGAAAAACTATTTATCTACATTCAAGACAGTCTTTTTAGTACTTTTATATATCTATATATTTTTATAATTTTAAATTTATAAATTTTAAATTCTTTATAAATTTTGTTCTTTTATAAATTTATATGTTACATATTATAAATTTTTATACATTTTCCGAAACATTATAGACTTTTTTTATATATTTGTAATTGTGTATATTTTATATTTTTATAAATTTATAATTTATATATTTTTAAAACAATAATAACTTAAAAAACTAATTTTTATGACAAAAAAAAATATATCAACTTACTAAAAAAACACATCTAGGATGACTCTAGACAAATCAGTGTCTAGATTCAAATGAATATTTGTCCAAGTTCATTATTGATGTCAAAAAATTACATTTTTTATTAATTTATATATCTTTAAAGATTTTTTATTTATGTTTGTGACGTGGCATGTTGAGAAGCTACCACACGTCACCACTAGATTGGTTTTTAGTGCCACATCAGCTCAAAGTAATGGTGTCAGTACAAAGGTACAGGGGCGAATTTAGGGGGTTGGCAGGAGCCCTGGCTCCACCTAAAATTTTCCATTTTAACTCTTTCAAATTTTTAAAATTTTAAATTAGTAAAGATAAAATTATACTTTGGCCCCCTAAAAATAATAAAATTTTGATTTAATCCTTTAAAAATTACATTGTTACTATAGTAAAAATTACAATTTAATTTCGCCTCCTAAAAATATTTCTGGCTTCGCCCCTACAAAAGTACCAACTTAAGTGACAGAATACAAGTTTAAGTACCAACTAAATATTTTTTATAAAACCCCTTACTCATTTTATCATAAGATACGAGTAGAAAATATTACCAAAATACATTAAGATTGATGCAAAATTTTGGAGCGTTATATCAAAATAGTGGACAATGTTCGAAAATGATTCATTTAATGTGTGATCAAAGATGTAAAGATGCGCAAATACATTTTTATTTCCGTAAGTACTCAAATAAGTCAGGAAAGTAAGCTAGCTATCAACCAAATATGGGAACATGCGTGATGTTGGGGAAATTAAACTAAGAGTAATTACACTTTAGGTTAATTTAATATTAACTTCCATCTAATATTAAACTAGTATTTGGAAAGTCCTTTAGTAATTGGATTTGGGTTAACTGCTTGTAATTTTATAAGAGTGGCAAGTTTGAGTAACCATTGTAACTAAATTGGCTGTAATTGAACATCCCAATTACACTTTCTAATTTTTAAAGGGTGAGAATTGAAGTAATTACATAAAATTACACTTAAATTCAATTTTTTTAAAATATTTTTGTAAGAATTATAAAATATATAAATTATAAGCATGAACAAGTATGGGTGCTTGGGATGGTTATGATAAAAAAAATATATTTTAAATCTTAAAAAATTATATTATAAAAATAATTTGTGTATTTTATAAAGTTATAACAAAAATTATATTATTTAAATCCTAAAAAATTTCTAAAGTTATAGTGAAAAAGTTTATTATAAGAAATAATTTACATGTTACCAAAGTATTATAATATATTAATTTATAAAAAGTTATGTCCGAGAAGTATGGACATAACTTATTTATATGTCCATGTTATATATTATAAAAATAATATACTTAATAATATATTTACTCATAAAAGAATGTTATAGTTTTATCATAACTTATTTATAAAAAAATAACTTTCTAAACTTGTGACAAAAAGTTATATTATTTATAAGAAATGTTATGCAAGTTTTGGATAATCTGTAAAACATTTTTAATAAAGGTTGTATATTTTACATTTTATATTATTTTTACTTAATTTACGTATTATAAAAAGTGATATAACCTAATATAAATCTTTCTCTAAATTAAGTTTTTATTGTTGGAAAAATATATATTTTTAGAAACTTTGAGGCATATTCTCGATTGGTAAAGATGGAGATTTGAATCATAAAACTATGGTTTTATATTCTACCCCATGAAACATTTACAATGGTATATTATATGCTCAAAATTGTTGAGTGATGAATGAGAAATTGATGCTTAAAATAAGCCACTTGTGAATTATGTTGAGGAAAATGAAAAGTTTATTACCACATTGGTTAGGTATCAAGTGTGGAATATGTTTATATATATATATATATAAACCAACTTGGTGGTTCTTAAATGATTAAGCTAATACTCTCCCTCGCGCGTAAGGGGTGCAAATCCAAACTTGTTGGGGTTGAGGGTGTATTCGCACAACACAAAATGCACAAACCGGTCTAGCTCTTCTAAGCCTGCAGATATTTTAACCCAATATGTAATTTTATTTTTCCTCAGCAGAGCTTATCTCTTCAAATTCTGTTTAAAATTAAAAGGACAAATATTAAATTAAGTTTAATGGATCCTTTAATTCAGACGTTAATTTGGGGTTTTTTTAATGGCTCCATTAGTCCAAATTTTCAAAAGTTCTTCCATTTTGAATATTTTATTTAAACCAAAATAATCTCCAGAAGAATATATACACTAGATTTTTCTTTATTTTTCCTGCAAAAATTTCAAAATCTTTTCCCTGCATATTTTGAACTTGCTTTCAGTGATAGAAGAAAGCTAGGTTACAGTTCGTTGATCACTGCAGTCGTGTTACTACCGTACTCATCTCATCGTTGTAGCCTAGGAGGCAGTCGACCAACGCTTCTCTAGCACTAAAGGAGCAGCCTAATCTATTTTAAGGAAACTGTGATAACAGGCCTCAACTACCAATCGAATTTCTACCTACTTATTAGTACACAATTTCAATATAATTTTATTTCCAATTTCTGTTTTTTAGATTATATATATTTATATTGTTCTGGTTCGATCTTGTGATTTAAATCAATATTTTACATTATTACTTATTTCACTTACGTATTTGTAATAATCTTTAGACAAGATCTTTACAATTTTCTAATCCAAGACGAATAGGACACTGAGGTGAAATTGTATTATGTTTGTAAACAGAAATCAATTAAACAATTCTGTTTTAGGATTTTATTCCTGTTGTTCAATAGAATTTGTTCGATTTTCTGTTTCCAAACAGAAATCAATTGAACAATTCTGTTTTCAGGATTCTATTTCTACTGTTCAATAAAATTTATTCTGTTTCTGTTGTTAACAGTAATCGTTTGACAGTAACAATTCTATTACCAGAAATTGGTTATTGATTTTATTTTAGAATTTTTAATTCCTAACTAAATTCTGCCGTTTAACAGAATCGAAGGGTAGTATAAACTGAAAATTAAAATTTTTGTTTATTATTATTACCAATTCTAGTTTCATTTTTGAAATCTTAACAGGAAAAAATTGGAAACTCCCACCAATTCACCTAATTTGCAATTTGAAGCGTTGGTTCCAACTCAGGCTTTGAATCAAAATTCAATGTTGTCGATGGCTGTAAGTCACAACGAGAAACTTGCGAAATTCTCTGGACAGAATTTCAAGATATGGAAACAGAAGATGTTGTTTTTTCACGTTTTAATGCTTAGAAAATATTGATCGGATCCGTCTCACGTTATTTCGACGGAAGACATTGAGATTCAACCTGACTTGTCTTATAATGAAAAATCGGTCGAAATTTTTGGCTCGCGAGGTGAAAAAGTTGCATAGTAAGCGAGTTCCGTTAGTGAAAGTGCTGTGGTATAGTCATAGTGTCGTGACTTGGGAACAGAAAGAGACAATGAGATCTCAATACCCCGACCTCTTTTCAAGTAAAGTTCGGGGATGAAATTTAATTAAGGAGAAGAATTGTAACAACCCGATAGTCAGGGGTGTCGGAAAGTGTACTCTCGGGACCCTTTCCCATAAATCAGACTTGTAAATATTTACAGTTAAGTGAATTTGCATGAATTAAGAGTTATTATAGTATAAGGACTAAATCGCATAAAGGGTTAAAAATTGTATTATATATTAAAAATTAATGGAGAGGCTAAAATAGTAATTACCCCATTTACCTAAGGTTAGTGGACCACATTAACATGTATGTAATATATATATATATATATATATATGTTTTATTAATTATTATTATGAAATGTATATACATATATGTTATATTATAATTAAAACAAAATAAAAGAAATAATAAAAAAAGTAGTGGTGACATGCAAATTAAAGGAAAAAGAAGAAAGAAAAAGAAAGATAGAAAATGGAGAAGAAGTTGCGGCAAACCTAAGGACTTTTAGGTTCAAATTCAAAATTGGTTAGTTAATTTAATCCATTTTCTTGTAATTTTTATATATTTGAAATCTCGATGTTTAGAACTACCCGACCCATGTTGAACTTTTAGCATTGATTAAGATTTTAGATGTTGTTATTATTGAATAGTTTTAGTATTAGAGATTTAATTGATATATTTTTTAAGTTAGAAATAGAAAAGGATTAAATTGTATAATAACTTGTAAATTTTGAGTAATAGGGACTAAATTGTGAAAATTTTGAAATTTAAGGGTTTAATTGAAAATAAGGAGTTAAATTTAGCTTAAAGTGAAATTAGTATAAAAATATAGGATTAAATGTGAAGAATAAAAATTAGTCTCGGTTTAATGACTAAATTGGAATTTAAGCAAACATTGAGTAAAAATTGAAATATTCAATGTGAAATTGAATTATGTTGTATTTATGTATTTTAATTGTTTTAATTCCGTAGCTAACATCTTACCGGAATACTTGACTAAAAAGGGGAAGGATAAAATCGACGCTAAATAGCTTGAAATCCACAGTTTGTGTTTTTATAATCTGAACTAAGTTGTAAATTATTACATTTTGAATTATTCCATGTGGTAAGCTCGGAGGTGAGAATTATGTGCTTTACAATTGAATTGAATTTATAGTTGATTGAATTGGATTGATTGGGCATATGTTATGAATGTATTGAGTAATTGGAAATTGAAATGAATATATGTTTAAATGTGATAATGTGCAAATATGAGAATTGGATATTGGTTGTATTTAAAAGGTGAAATGAAACCCTATTAACTGTACCGGGCTGAGTCGGATATAGATGGCATGCCATTGGATAGGAAGAGTTCAAGGATTTCTTAGACTTCAAGTCGATGAGGCACTGGGTGCCAATTTGCTTCGGTTTAATCGATGAGACGCTAGGTGTCGATTTATTTAGCGCTGGCGCGATTATTACTTTGGATTTATTCGATGAGACACTAGGTGCCAAACTGGTGTGTTGGTTGGATCCGTGTATCCGTCCGAGTCGGAATTGTGTTAATAGGGGTAAATAAATAACAAAGTTTTATATTTGATATTGAAATGACATGGTATGTGAAATGGAAATGAGATAATGGATTGAAAAATGAAATGTAAAATATGTTGTGAACAAATGAAATATATGAGTTATGTACTCATGAATTGAATATGAAATGAGTTGTGCCATTGTATAAATGCAATGTTGATTGATATATGGAAAGCTATTTATATAGCAAGTGATGTGAATTGAGATATTTGTTAAAGACAAATCAAGTATGAAATCATGTGAAAAATTAAGTACAACATGAAATGATGTATTAATATGCATGAAATTGAAACGATGATATCTTGTAATGGTATACTTAGTTAATAGTGTAACTGAATAATTCAATTTGAGCATTAATGTATTATTATGTTTTTAAATGTTTGGATTATAGAAATATCACTGATTTTTACTCAGCGTACAATTTTGTTTCCCGTACACAGGTTAAGTACTTCTCTTTTGATTACCAACTGAGCATCCAATAACGATCCCGATCTCAAATAAGGTGATGTTTACCTTTAGTGATGGCATGTATCTAAGATGTCCTAGTTGATAGAAATTTGTGAATGTTTTGTAAATTGAGTTATAAGTATAATGTTGGTTTGGGTATATAAATATATGTTGGTGTTTGAAGCCATAAATTGGCATGTTATTTTGGAACCAATGCTTGTGAAGTGTATGCGAACTTAAGCTTAATGGTTTAGGTAGTTATAAGTTAAGTTAATTTGAATGAATTGGTATGCTTAAAATCTTGATTTGAATGATGCATTGATGATATGTTTTGATGATATAACTTGTGGTACCAATGAGGGTACATTGGTTAGGCACCTAAGATGATTGTTTTGGCATGTTTTGAGTATGTTTGATCATATTTTGAATAGGTTAAATGATTGGTTTTTGAGTTGCTTAATATCCAAGCAAGTAGGAATTGGTAAACTTATTGTTTAAGGTACATTTTAAGTCTACACGGCTAGACACACGGGACTTGGCCGTATGAGACATATGGCCGTATGAGACATATGGCTAGGCGGCATGGCCGTGTGTCATCTGTTGAGTGCTTAGGGAGCAAGTCAGCTAGCACACGACCTAGCACACGAGTGTGTGACTTAGCCGTGTGACCCAAGTTAGAGAGTTACACGTGCACGGACATGGGTTGGGACATGGCCGTGTGTCCGTATTTCGGATGTTACACGGCCTGAGGCACAGATGTGTGTCTCAACCGTGTGAGTCACAGCCTGGCCATACGGCCGTATGACCTCTATAGTTGAATTTTTTTAACTTTTTCCTTAATGTTTCAAATGTTCTCGATTTAGTCTTGAAACACTTATAAAGTGATTTTAAGGCCTTGAGGGCTCGAATAAGGGACGATGTGCTTGTATAATATTGGATTATGCTATGTTCATTGAAATGTTTTGAAATGAATGATTCAGGTTATGTTTATTCGGTAATGCTTCATAATCCTATTCCGGCAATAGATACGAGTTAGGGGTGTTACATCCTATGTCGAAATTACATCTTGAATGGGTTGTCGGATGCACTTTACGAAGTATACAGTGTCAAGAAGACGACTAAGGTATTATGGACGTCATTAGACCATAAATACAAAATCGAAGATGCTGAAGCTAAAAAGTTTTTAGTTGCCAAATTCTTAAATTTTGTAATGGTTGATTTTAAACTATTTGTGAATCAAGTGTAGGAACTTCAATTGACCATTCACATAATTCTTGCTGAATGGATGGTCATAAGTGAATTCTTCCATATGGCTGCCATTATTGAGAAGCTACCCCCTTCTTAGAATGGCTTTAAGAACTACCTAAAGCACAAAAGAAAGCAAATGTCAGTGGAAGACTTGATTGTCAGACTTCGGATTGAAGAAGATAATAGAGGTACTGGAAAAAAACTCAACAAAGCAGCAAATGTTAATGGTGCTGAGGCAAATGCGATGTAGTCAAGAAGGACTTCAATAAGGGAAAATAACCTTAGAATGGATCTAAACTGGGACCAAAAGGTGGCATTTCCAAGAAGCAAAAATTTCAAGGAAAATGCTTCAATTGCAATAAGATGGGGCACAAGTCATCTGATTGTAGGCTTCTAAAGAAAGTCAGAGCTAATAAGGCCAATGTTGTGGAAGAAATATCCAAGGAAGTGTCTGATATGGACTTATGTGCTGTGATTTTTGAAGTCAACATGGCTGACTCAAATCCAAAAGAATGGTGGCTTGATACTGGTGCCACACGTCATATCTGCTGCAACAAAGACTACTTTTTTGAGTTGGTGCCTTGTGACAAAAGGGAGAAGTTCTATTTGGGCAATGCCACGACTTTCAAGATTAAGGGGACGGGTACTGTGGTCTTGAAGATAACTTCTTGCAAAGAACTTAATCTTCAAACTATGTTGTATGTGCCTAACATATGTAAGAACTTTGTTTCTGTGACACTCCTAAGTGTACATGATTTTAGGATGGTGTTTGAACCCCAGAAGCTAGTTTTGTCTAAAGGGGGAATGTTTATGAGAAGGGAATATGTATGAAATGACATGTGGAAACTTAATGCAATCTCTGTAAAAGCAAAGACAATGAATAAGAATGTCGCTTCTTCTTCTATTTATATGCTTGAGTCATTTAATTTATGGCATGGTAGGCTCGGACATATTAATTATGATACTTTACATAGATTAATTAATTTAGAGCATATTCCTTCATTTCACATTAATTATAATCAAAATTTTGAAACTTGTATTGAAGCAAAATCAACAAGGTCTTCATTTCAAACTGTTGAAAGAAGGACAAAACCACTTGATATAATACATAGTGATGCTTGTGACTTAAAGTTTGTCAAACTAGAGAAGGGAATAAATATTTTATTACCTTTTATTGATGATAGCACAAAATAGTACTACGTATATTTTCTTAAGAGCAAAGACAAAGCTGTAGAGAAATTTATTCTCAATAAACAAGAAGTTGAAACCCAACTTAATAAAAAGATTAAGATAGTGAGAAGTGATCGTGGTGGTAAATATATTGAACCATTTGGTGAATACCGTACACAACGTGGTATTAGTCATGAAGTGACACCACCATACTCTTTTCAATCAAATGGATTATTCAAGAAAAAAATCAGACTCTAAAGGAAATAATTAACGCATTGCTAAGAAGCTCTTAGTTATCACAGAATATGTGGGGGGAAGCTATTCTATCAGCTAATTACTTTTTAAATAAGGTTTCCCACAAGAAAAGAGACAAGACATCATATGAGTTATGGAAAGGTAGAAAACCTTTCTACAACTACTTGAAAGTGTGGAGGCGTCTTGCAAAGGTAATGACTCTGTTACAAAAGCAAATGAAAATAGGTCCTAAAACATTAGATTGTGTTTTTATTGGCTATGCAGATCATAGCAATGCATATTGGTTTCTTGTGTATTAATCAAAGAATCTTGACATTCACAAGAATACTATATTGAAATAAAAAAATGTCTCATTCTTTGAAAATATCTTGCATTGTAAAACTAAGGAAGTTGAAAATAGTCAAGACGTTTAAGAAGAGGTTGAAACTGAAATAGAGCTAAGAATGAGTAAACGAGCAAGAGTAGAAAATTCTTTTGGATTGAATTTTCTGACATTTATGCTAGAAGCCAAACCTCAAATGTATAATGATGTTATACGGTCATCCAAAAGCACCTTATTGAAAGATGTTATTAAAAGTGAAATTAACTCCATCATGTAAAATCATACTTGGGAATTAGTAAATCTTCCTCTGGGAATTAAACCATTAAATTTTAAGTGGATTTTGAAATGGAAAATGAAAGTAGATAGAATAATTGATAAGTATAAGGCCAGATTAGTTATAAAAGGTTATAGACAAAAGGAAGGCCTTGACTATTTTGATACTTTTTCTCTAGTATCTAGGATAACTTCTATAAGGATGATACTTACAATTGTCGCCTTGCGGAATCTAGAAGTATATCAAATAAATGTTAAAATAGTTTTCCTAAATAGAGATCTTGATAAATAGATTTCCATGAAATAACCTGAGGGTTATGTAGTTCCAAGATAATAAAGGAAAGTTTATAAATTGATGAAGTCTTTATATAGGCTTAAGCAAGCACCAAAGCAATGACATGAAAAGTTCGATAATGTCATGATGATAAATGGCTTTCAGATTAATGAGTGTGAAAAATGTGTGTATGTCAAAACTACCAACATTAGATATATAATCCTATGCTTATATGTTGATGACATACTCATTGTTGGAAGTAACAATGAAATGGTAAATGAACCAAAGACATTTTAAATTCAAAATTTGACATGAAAGATATAGGACTAGCTGATGTGATTTTGGGCATCCAACTCAAGAGGTCATTTGAAGGTCTCATATTGACTTAGCTTGTAACACCCCTATACCCAGTTCGACCCAAGGAACCTAATATAGGAATATTACATTTGGTGCCAAAGTGATTTTAGCTAATCACTAATATACTTGAACATTAAAAAAAAAATTCTGATAATTTATATTTTAGTCCCTACTACTTGGAACACACTTGATCTTTCTAAATACATGTCATTCTATTCAAATTTTTGAAACATACCCTCTTGGCACTTGGAGATGTGATGAGATGGATACTCACAACCTCAATTACAACTTTTCAAAATCATTGTACCTAATCTGCGCATGCAAAACAAAATTGTACACTAGGTAAAAACTCAGTGGTATTTCTATAATTCGAATATTTAAAAACAATATAACATATATAATCGGCACAATTAAATTATAAGGACATATTTATGTCTAGTATCATAACTATCATTTTTCATTTATTAAACAATATCCTAATTCACATAATTGCTATATAAATGATTATTCACAAATCAACCATATTTATTCATACAATGGCATCAGTCATGCAACACTCAATTCATGAGTATACAACTCATATAGTCCATCTATTGCCAACATATTTCACATTCTATTTTCAATTCACTATATCACTTCTATTTCTCATACCATGCCATTTCAATATCAATTATAAAACTTTATTATTTATTTTCAATTCACTATTTCGCTTTCATTTCTCATACCATGCCATTTCAATATCAATTATAGAACTTTATTATTTATTTACCCTTATTAACACGACTCGGACTTTGACGGATACATTAATCCAATCAAAACGCACCAGTTTGACACCTAGTGCCTCATCGGATAATTTGAAGCAATAAGTTGACACCTAGTGTGTCATCGGCTATGCCGAAGTAAATTGGTACCCAGTACCTTATTGAATTTATCTGAAGTAATAATTTAATAACCAGTGTCTCATCGACTCGAAGTCGAAGTATTCTTGAACTCTTCCAATCCTATGGCATGCCATCTATATCCAACTCAACCTGATACAGTTAATAGGGTTTTAATTCACATTTTAAATATAATCAATATCCAATTCAATTCAAATAATCAATATATATTCAATATATAAATATATATCAATTCAATCAATATAATTTCAATAAATTCATCACATATTAATTCAATCCATTTCAATTGCAAAACATAATAATTATCACTTTAACACTTTCCATATACATTAAATTGAATTATAACAACTAACAACTAAATTCCAATGATAGAAATACAAACTAGGAATTCCGAGCTATTCCACATCGACTTTATCTTTCCCCTTTTTAGTCGAGGATTCCGATACGATGTTAGCTACGGAATCAAAACAATTAAAAATCATCAATACAATACAATTCAATTTCATATTAAATATTTAAATTTTTACTCAAATGTTGCTTAATTTCCAATTTAGTCCCTAAACCGAGACTAACTTTATTTCTTCACAATTAGTCTTATATTTTTATAAAAATTCTAATTTAAAATAAATTTAACTCCTTAATTTCACTTAATCCATAAATTTTAAAATTTTCACAATTACCCCAACTTTTGCAACTTTTACAATTTAGTCCCTTAACTAGTTAATCAAATCAACTATTTTTTCTCAATTAATACTTTATCCAAATATTCTAGGCTATCATACAGTTTTTAATAAAATAAAAATTTAATACCAAACCCTTATATTTTAACCATTTTCGCAATTTGATCCTAACATCAATATTTAACAAAATCACTTTATAATATCATCATACAACAAAATTAAAGCTCTAAACCCACTTGATATAATAATTTCTTTCAATATATTAATTTAGACAATAAAACAATTCATTTCATTCTACTTGGTCTTTTTTATATTTTTATAAAATTACCCTTAAAATTTTACTTTTATTCAATTTAGTCCTTGAGCCTAAAACATGCAAATTGGTCAATTTTAATGTAAACTCATGCTAGCTGAATATTCATATATTTTCCTCCTTCTCCTCTCCATTCTACATCCTTAATGTATATAACATGCTTATATGTAATATTATCTATAATTTCACTATTTACTTATGTTTATATCAAAGCTGTCTACTTGAGTCATAGTCACTAAATTATTTATATCTTGAGCTGCAGAATCTTAATTTATATAACATGCTTATATGTAATATTATCTATAATTTCACTATTTACTTATGTTTATATCAAAGCTGTCTACTTGAGTCATAGTCACTAAATTATTTATATCTTGAGTTGCAGAATTCTAAATTAAGATCCACTTGATGTTTTTGAAACTAGACTCAAATATCTTTCTACCATAAAATTTTCAGAATTTATAGTTTAGCCCATAAGTACAATAAAATCTTCAAATTTATCTCTGTTCTGTTATTTGATAGCTTTGACCTTTGCTTACTAAAAGTTAATTATCTCTTAGTATAGGGTTTGGATGATGTTTCTGTTTGTTTCTCTTAAAAATAATAGTCTCATTAAGAATTTTAAACATATAAATTTAAACCTTTAATTATTTTTTTACAATTTTTGATTATTTTTCAAAGTTAAAACAGGGGAACCTGAAATCGTTCTAACTTTGTCCCACAAAATTTATTATATCTCAAAATTAACAATTCGTTTGCTTACACAGTTTCTTCTATGAAAAACTAGACTCAATAAAATTTTATTTCATATTTTATTCAACCTCTAATTTGATTTACACAATTTTTGGTGATTTTTCAAAGTTAGACTACAGTTGCTGTCCAAAACTATTTTAGTGCAAAACGTTGATTACCAAGTTTATAACACCCTTATTTCCTTTCTCTACAATATTTCCCGTCACTTCCTCTTATTTCGCTTCACTAAACTTTATATAATAAAACTCTACTTTAACATCATTTTCATACTTTTTCAATAATATCAAACTAAAAAATATATTGAAATTTTAATGTTTTTACCTTGTCCTATTGATTTCAATCTTTAACTTGATTTTCTCTCACTTCCAGCTTCTATTTCTTGAATCTAACTTGATATTCTAGCTCCTCATAGTCTCCTTATTATCTTTCTCTATTGATGGCTATGGAAATTCTCTTGATTTCTAAGTGAAAATGGTGGATTTTTAGTGAAAAGACCAAATTGTAAAGAAAATAAAATTTCTTTCTTTCTTTTCTCTACTCACGTTGGTTGCATGAAAAATGAAGAGAATTCTTCATCTTTCTTTCCTTATATACTAAATAAAATAATAATAAAAATATCTCATTAAAATATTAATAAACTAATATTTATTTAATTAATCTAAAAATCACCAACATCATCATTGCCTTCTAGATTTCTCTCTCTTTCTAATTAACCATTTTGCCCTTTATGATCTTTTAAAATTTCATCCTTGAGTCATCACTTAATTGGGTAAAATTACGATTTAGTCCCTCATACTTCTTTACATATTCAATTTGGTCCTAATTCATCCATTTTCCTTAATTTCTAGATTATTCCACCCTTAAAATATTTGCACTATTGGTCCTTCAACTTTTTCATTTTATACTTTACCCTCAAATTTTTGAGTATTTACTCTTAGGCCACAAAACTTTTCTTACTTTTGCAATTTAGTCCTTTCTTGGAATTAATATATTATAATATACTTTTTAATGTTGACATAACTCAAAATTTCCCTTTTTGTCACTTTATTTCCTTACTTTACTATATTAAGGACAAAATATCTTACTTTTTTACCGTAGTAATTTTCAGGGTATTACATAGCTATACTATGTGAACAAGATTCTTGGGAAATTTAGCAAGGATGATTTTGATATAGCTAGAATTCCAATGAATACGAGCCAACATCTGTCCAAAAATAAAGGTAAAAGTGTTGACCAAGTGGAATATGTAAAATTCATAGGCAGTCTAATGTACCTTACGAGCTGTACTAGATCAAATATTACTTTTACTGTGAGCAGTTTAAGCAGATTCACAAGCAATTCAGGGTAAAACCACTGGAAAGCAATTGTGAGGGTACTGAGATATCTCAGATATACTCAGGACTACAGACTGCATTATTCTAGAGATCCTACTGTTTTAGAAGGATTCCCCGATGCCAGTTGGATATTTGATATTCAAGATGCCAAAGGCACAAATGGATATATTTTTACATTGAGAGGAGAAGCTATGTCATGGAAATCCTCAAGACCAACGATTATAACTAGATCCACAATAGAATTTGAGTTTGTAGCTCTAGATAAATCTGAAGAAAAGATTGAGTGGCTTCGAAACTTTTTGGAGGATGTTCTTGACTAGCCAAAGCCTGTGCCCACAATATGCATATATTGTGATAACTAAGCAACAATTTGTAGAGCACAGAACGCAATGTATAATGGTAAGTCGAGACATATGCATTGTCGACACAATATTGTTAGACAACTAATCTCAAATGGAGTTATCCCTATTGATTTTATAAAACCAAAAGATAACATTGCGAGTTTGCTAACTAAAAGCTTAAAATGAGATCAGGTTGATAAAATATCGAAAGGAATGAGACTAATGCCCATGAAAATTAAAGGCACTATATGAAGGAAAACCCTACGTAGTTGATTGGATATCTCAAGATCTAGGTTCAAAGGACAACTTACTTGTATAGACCTTGTGAGGTCATTGTGGGGGCTCTTATCTTAAGTCTATTCTTATGATATAAACAATGATTAAAAGTGGGATAGGTTAAGCAATGCTTTTAATGACCGTTGTGTGTTTCAGTGAGCCGAGCAACATAAGTCACCTATATAAGAGTGAAGTGGAGCCGCTTCGAGGAGACTACTAGGGCATAGTTCTCTCAAACTCTTGCAGAATCACGAGATGTTCATTGCCATATGAACATACCCATGAGAACTAAAACCTAGCCAGAGACATAGTTGTGTGAGGTATATCATCGTTTACACAAACGGCAGAACAGTTCAAGGACATCACGTCTACTTGTTAGCTAGTAAAGTAAATGTACTTTCACAAGGGAAGATTCAAGGGTTGATGCCTACCTATCCTATGCAACTATTGATTGTAGATTGTATCACCACATTGAGTCAATATTTTTCGTTAAAACTATCAATTTCATTCATGTAACACCTCAGACCCGGCTCAGACGTTATGGTCGAATCTGGCGATGTCACATTAAAAGGACTATTTTTTTCAAAACGACTATATTCATTTAAGAACATGTTCGGTAGAAAATTTACTTGTTTTTACAAACTTAAGTTTGAGATTTAGAAATTCAAGTTCATGTTAAGTCCAAAAATGAAAGCCCATATTTAAACGAAAACGCCCACATAATAATGTTATTTCAAACCACGTTTAATTTGAGAAATTTATCAAAGTAAATATAAAACTGGGCAGTCGAAACATTAATAAACCCTAAATACAGTCGTATCAGAGACACAAGGCCTTATTACATCAATTGAAAATAAAGTAATAAAACTAAGTAAATAAAAAGGAAACAATTCATTTAAATCTATATTGAAAATTCCTAAGTAACTTGTAGTGTGGCTATCTCCGAATCCTCTCCCGCGTCGAGCCGTCTATTGTGGAGCACCTGAAACATTAATAATAAGGGTGTGAGTTTCGAAACTCAGTGTGTACGACCCTTGTCAATCAAATCAATTCAATATACACATATCACATTGGGCCTAAGCCCTAACAATATCGGTGGTTTAGGCCTTAGCCCACAATGACCTCATATCATATCAGAATTTCATGAATGCAAATGTTCCCATCCTAAATCCAACCCTGCACTCCACCCGTACCAACCCTACACTCCTGTGGGGATGTCTACATCAACCCACCTATCCTTTACACTCCAAAGGTAGCACCAGTTGCGGCACTACTCACGTTGCAGCAAGGCTGCTATATATGTGCAGTGTAGCAAAGCTACTCGGTGGCTTGAAAGCCTACGGTGGATCCACGGTCTTCAAGCGACTATACGATCCTCAAAACACTTTCTCCGTATCATCAAACCCACCCAAGTGCAACGTACAATTCATGAATGCAACATACACATTTTCACACATTTTCACATATTAAGCACTTAGGGGTATTTTGGTCATTTCACTACCCAGGGGCATTTGCGTGAACCTACCCTATATAGGTATTTTGGTATTCTCACCCTACGAGGGTGTTTTAGTAGCTCTACCTTACAGAGCATTTTCGTAATTCTACCTTAGAAGGATATTTTCGTAATTTTATCTTAGAAGGGTATTTACGTAATTTCCTAATGATACAGATTTTAATTATGGATTTTAGCCCATCAACAAGTCCTCGCAGCTAAGATGAACAGACACTATGCACCAGGTAGGATTCAAGAGAAGAGGAGGTGGGTCACTCGGACCGCTTAAGTACCAGACTCTTCCATGATCCAATCCTAGACATGCATATGTCGGTTGCCACAACTTAGTCTATTGACTTGTCCACAGACATATTTATTACTTAGTTAAGTTTTATGAAAATTTGAGAGTCCATTTAACTAGACCTAAAGTCCATTAAACCCTAGCATGCATTTCTACAGTCCCATAGGGCCCACTAAGCCCAATCATACCCATAAAACCCATTAAGCCCAAAAAATTCTTATATAGCCCATTAGGCCCGATCATAATTTAGTCATACAATCATACATATCAATCCATCACAAAATTTCATATCATAACTTTGCCAATTTGGGCCCACAAATTCGGCAGGCCCATTCGGGATTTTGAGATTTCGGCTTTTGCCGGTTTGTCTTGTGTGTAGTGTATGTACACACCTGGTTGACGACTCACACCTACACTATCCTCAGCCTTGACCTACAATCAAAACCACTTCCAAATCAACTCCAAACCTTACTAAAACTTTATCAAATCCCGAAGCCTTACCGTAACCTTACCGTGAACCTTCGGCTTTTCTAGCCTTTCATTAGCGAATCATCTCGAATATTCCTAGATCTGTATCAACACACATATTCTATCAACATTAGGTGACTCGTCTTCTACAGAGTCACCCTTATAGGCTACACATATATTCGGCCACCCCCCAAAGAAATCAAAATTGAGAATGAGACACTTACCGAAACTCGCCTTCAAACTAACGGCCTAGATATTTGCTGTTTAAGCAATCGGCTTTTCAACACTAACTTAAGGATGGTAATCAAAGACGAATAGTGATGAAGGAAAAGAAATTGGCAAGGGAGATATGAGTATTCAGCTTTCAAGAAATCAATGATAATATTCGGCTTTTTGAGAAACAAAGAAACTTAATGGAATTTGGTAAAAGAATGAAAAGGGAGAAGAGAGGTTGGCAATAGAATGAATTTGGCAAAATAAACCAAAACCCTCATGCATATTCGGCATTCCTTTAAATAGGCACAAGCCGATTCAAGCCTCCCTTGTAGTCCCATTCTATACCAACTCATTCTCTCTCTCAATCTTCTATTTTCTCTCCATTATCTCCACCTTAAAAATCTATCCTAAACACTCCCCTTAGAGTCTATCTTCACGCCACTTCCAACCTTCTAGAAGGCCAAAATTAAACTCCTAAAAATAATAAGCTAGGATCCAAAACTCAAGGCCCAATATTTCTAGGCCCAAAATTCAGGGTGTTACAATTCATGTGGGGGATTGTTGGAAAAAAATAGATTTTTAGAAGCTTTGAGACATATTATTGATTGGTAAAGGTGGAGATTTGAATTATAAAATTATGGTTTTATATTCTACCCCATGAGACCTTTACAACGATATATCATATGCTCAAGATGGTTGAGTGATGAATGAGAAATTGATGCTCAAAATAAGCCACTTGGGAATTATGTTGAGGAAAATGGTAGATATTAAGTGTGGAGTATGTTTATATATATGAACCAACTTGGTGGTTATTGAATGACTAAGCTAATGCTCCCCCTTATACGCGGGGGGGGAGGGGGGAGGGTGCAAATCCAAGTGTAGTCGTGCTACTATTGTGCTTATCTCGTTGTTGTATCCTGGGAGACAATCGACTAACGTTTCTCCAGCATCAAAGGAGTGGCCGATTCTATCTTGAGGAAACTGTGAAAACATGTCTCAACTACTAGTCGAATTTCTACCTACCTACAAGTACACAATTTTGATCTAGTTTTATTTCCAATTTTCTATTTTTCAGATTTTATATATATCTATACTATTTTGGTTCAACCTTGTGATTTAAATCAATATTTTACATTACTATTTATTTCACTAATATATTTGCAACATTTATAATTGCGCAAATAGAAAAAGTTTTCTTGCACCATATCGTGAGAAATGATACCATTTGAGAAAATGGTGCTAGACACAAAAATCATAGACAACTCGTAAACTCTTTAATTTGAAAGCATTCAAGGCTTAAAAATGTGGTTGAGAAAATATTTGTTCTAACAAATATTTTTCATATTAACAACATCAACTTAGTATATCATAAAAAAACAATGTTGTATCGTGCTAACATGTTGCATATTCCATAACTTCAATAATAGGTGGAATCGATTCCATCCTTCTTCTATGTACTCTTCAAAGTATAGATCATACCAATTTTGAAGCTTTGGATGTCTCAAATTCAAAAGCTTGCGAGCCGATTCTAGTATTTGTATCTAGCTCCGTTCTCTGAAATGGTAACGTATCCCACGATATGATGTAAGAAAAACTTTTGTATTTGAATAACAAGCATCTACCATATAATATTTAGGTTCACAGTGTAAACAAACAGTATGTACTTTTAATTATAAAAACTTAAATAAACTTAATTTGAGAAAAGCCTTATGCTAGATTATAACCCTTTTTATAATTTGTAAACTAGGTTAAAGATAATATAAAATTTATAACATACAACCTTTATAAAACATGTTTTATAAAGTGTTTAATAATTTTATAACACTTTTTATAAATATTATAATTTTTTATCATATTATGGCAAAAGATTAGAATATTTTTTTTAAATAAGTATATTGTTTTTTTATAATATATAGCATGGACATGTAAATAAGTTACTTTCATACTTTTTGGCCATAATTTTTAATAAATAAGTATATTATAACATGCACATTATTTTTACAATATAATTTTTAGGATTCATAATATAATTTTAGAAATTTTTGGCTATATCCATCTTAAATACTAATGTGTTCATGCTTACAATGTAGTTTTCATAACTTAAACTTGTATAATTTTAGAAAATTAAATCATGTATGAGTATTTGAAAAGCTATAAAGTAATTGAATTTGAAAGTAATTACCTATGTAATTACTCCAATTCTCACCCTCTCTTCTAAGAATAGAATATTTATTTGGAGTGCTTTAATTACAACCAATTTAGTGGGATTCATCAATTATAACGGTTGCCCAAACAATTACACTCAAATCCAATTATTAGATGGGTTTTCAAACCCTGCCTAAGTTACAACACTAGAATTATTAGACCGCGAACTCCCCTCGACTCGTGCGAGTTGACACCGCTAGCTCTCCTGACTGTCCTCTTGTTGTACGTCTCGCACACACCCATTTGGTGGGTGATGTGATAAGATCGTACCCAAAACAAAACTATTATCACAATAAAAGCAAGCGCACCTATCGAACAGTAGTATAGCTTATGGCAAGACCGGAATGTCGAACACACAGGGACTAAAAGTACTATTATTAACTTTATTTTTATTATCTAGCCTAAAAATAAATGGGATATGTTTAAACTAAAAATTAACTAAACTAAGAACGCAACAGAGTAAATTGGCGAAATTGCTTTTGGAAAACTGATTGATTAAGACAATACCCAAGGAAGAATCCACCTAGACTTCACTTGTTATTTGACTCTGAACTAGATGATTTATTCACTTTATTTGATCCATAGAAATCCCTAAACTATGTTAATATCTCTTTCAAGACTAAAAACAACTAACCCTAAGTTGATTAATGGAAATTTCTTTCTAATTAAAACCCCTAGTGTTGCATTAACTCGATCTATGGATTTCCCTATTAGATTTGACTCTAATCCGGCAGATTTTCGTCGTCCTATGTCTAGGATTGCAATTAACTCCGCTTAATTGTGTTGGATCTACTCTTAGATAGGGAATTTTACTCTACTGAATAAGCACATTCAACTTGGATTAATATCCTAAAATATTAACACAAGAATTAATGACACAATTAAGAACAAATCAAATATTTATCGTATAATTTAGAAAATAATAACAAGATCCGTCTTAGGTTTCATCCCCCTCAGGTATTTAGGGGATTTAATTCATGTTTATAAAAGCAAACATCTCAAAACAGGAAAAACAACAAAACATAAAGAACCCAAAAATTTCGAAAGAAATTAAAGGGAGATATTCAGTTTTAATGTAAATCCTTGCTTCCGAGATGAATTTATTGGCGTTCCTTGAGTAATTCCTTGCTTTCTACTCTGTGTGTCCTTAGATTCCTCCCATTGGTGTTTTGATAGACTTTTGAATGCCCAGAATACCTAAAAATTAACTTTTTCCGTGTGAAATTGAAATAGGGGTCGACAGGGACATGCTCGTGTGAGGCTGCTCAGGCCGTGTGCAATTCTGTGTGTCACACACGGGCGTGTGGTTTACCCATGTGAAGATGTCTAGGCCGTATTGAAGGTTGATTTTGGCCTATTTTGTCCATTTTTGACCTGTTTCTTGCTCTTTTTGCTTCCTTATGCTCACCTAAGTATAAAACATGAAATTAAAGGATTAGAAGCCTCAAGTTCCATAAATCTAATGATAAATCATCCATAAATGTGCCAAGCATGGGATAAAAATATGTATATATTATGATTTTATCAGTAGGGTGTTAAACTAAGCTTTATTTGATAAAAGATTTTGATATAACAAATTAAAAGTGTTTTTGAATATAAGCTAAAGTTGACAAAATAAATTTTAAATTTGAATTCTAAGAAATAAAACTTTGAATACTTACAATAAACTCTTAGAAAATTTTGAAACAATTTTAAAATCAAGTGAAAATATTTTTAACTAAGTCTAAATAATCTCAATTAAGTTAAAATCATTTTAACACATCAAAATGATTTTCAAACAAGTCAGAATTGTTCCATGCCAAAAAGTATTGATACCAATTGGCCAAGTATTAATAATTTTTGAAAATAATCGATACCCTTACAAAAATCAAAACCAAAAAAGCATTTTGTCAAAACCTTAAAAATTATTGATACCATATTTTTTGTACAGATACTTTTTGAAAATAATCGATACCTTTCTTAAAAACAATACCAAAATTGTATTTTGTTTCTCATAAACCCTACAAAGTATTGATCCGGTATCGATACTTATTCATAAACCCTACAAAATATTTTTGAAGTATCGATTATTTCATTCCAACGGTTATTGAATTAGCATTTATGACAAAAAAATATCGATACCCTTTTTGGGGGTATTGATACTCGCAGTTACAAGTGAAATAAATGCTCTGGTTTTACATTCTCAATGGCCATATTAACTTCACCAACAACCTTGACGGTTGAAAATCTATTAGGGGGTATAAATACCATCATTTAAAGTCCTACAACATCTAAGAAAGTACTTTCAAGCAAAAATCATTAATCAAACAATCTTATAGCTTAAATTTTCATATTCTTCTTACATACACTTGTGAGCCTTATCTCGTTTTTTTTGCTCAAGTGTATCTCATTGTATTTGTGCTTCAATTTGCAAACAATTTTATCCTGTAAGGATTGTTTCTTTATTTGCGCATTTGTATCTCTTTGGGAGGTTTTGAAACTTAAGATTTGGGGTAGAAATCTTAAGGAGTTGTAAGGTTAAACCTTGTCCTCAAAGGTTGAAAAAATTAGTGAATTTGGGAAAAATCCTTAGTGGTGAAAAGCTAAGATAATGAAGTAGGTAATTGGGGTCGAACCACTCTAAATTCTTTGTGTTCTTTATTTTATTTTTGCCTTTGCTTTCACCAAAATTTTTAAAGCCCAATTCACCCCCTCTTAACATTTTCGATTTGCTTCATTGAGCTTTCATGGGACTTGTTCGGGTTTCAAGTAGGCAACCTAAATCTTATTTGAGTTTCAAATTAGTAATAATTGGTGTATATCACACCATAAAAGGAATTGCAATGTATGCTAAATGTTTGTTTGTTTTTTCCTTCTTACTAAGTCCATGTAAAATATTAACCCACCAGAATCAGAAACAGGATTTTGCAAAATAATAATAATAATAATAATAATAATAATAATAATAAATAAGGTTTAAATCTTTCTTAACTAATTAGTCCCTTCCAACTTTAATTTTTTCTGTTTTTGTCCAACAGTTTGGTAATGTTTACACGTAATTATACAAACTTTAATTTTACTTTTTATGATGTACCTATCAAATATTAGTCCCGAAAAGGAGCATTTTACAGACTTAGCTTTAAAGCATTGATGGATGGGTGTAGGTGGTAAAGTTGTAAGGCTAAGGAATCCTTAAAAAGGGTTAGATGAAGCAATAAACAATGTTGAAAAATCTACAAATGTTTAAGCATAAAAAAAGGGGTTAATATCCAACTTTTTTCATTTATAGGGTCCAACCACCAATATCATCAAACTTGAGGTGCTGACTCTATTGTCTATTCCGAGATTAAAGCTTTATTCGTTTAGAAGGTAAATGACACACAACACCCCTTTCTCTGCCTACCCTCTTTTTTATCATTCGGCTTTTACTAAGCTATTTTTAATGCCATCCTTTCAAGTCATAATATTATATCAAACCTTAAAATATATACTTATAATATGCCTTTGACGTTTTTTTTTTTAAATATCTATAAGAATTATTTTAAATTATTATTTTTTAAAACTATAAAATTCAAACAACATTCAAAAATCCCTAAAACTATAAAAAAAATTCCCAAAAAATATAAAAGAAATTTAAATTTTTCATAAAATTCTTTTAAAAAAAAGTTGTTTATGAGTAAAACCCAATACCGAATCAAATCAAACCATAAACAAAAATGATTTTGGACACATGTAAATATCTAACTCTTTTGCAAAATACTTTTATTGATTAAAACATGTCATAGGTCTTTATACTTTTTCATAAATTTGAAATGTAATTTCCGTACTTTTATTTCTAGAAATTTAGCCCCTCTATTTTTAATATTTCAAAATTCAAGTTCAACAGTCAGTATTGTCACGCCAACAAATTTTAACCCGAAAATATTAACAATGTTAATAATTTGACTTAATTTTCGAAAGCTGAAAATTAAAAAGACTAAGTTTCAGAAAAAAAAATACAAAACCTAAAATTTAAATTAATGAAGAGTATAAAAAAGTATGACATATTTTAATATATTTGCATCGGAGGTTTGAGAAAAAGAACATATCATGTTTGAACCAATTTTTTCAATGTCATCATATTGCTTTTTAATGTATAAATAAAGTAGGAACATATATGTTATTCATGGTAGTATATTTCATTTGAGGTGGAACGCGAAACGCAACAAACACATGAATTTGGTTGTGGATGTAAATGACAGACTCCTTTCCAAGTTTTGCCTTTTCCACGTTTTTATGTTGTAAAACACTAATAACATCTTGTTTTAAGATAGTCATTAAGGTGCATAGGGAGATTCCCACTTTTCAAATTGCATACAAGGTACAAATTCATTGACAGCAACAATCAACTGAAACCATGGCTTGGAAAACAAAATAAAATCTACGACCCTCCATCGGTTGGCAGAATTAAGTAAAAAGTCGTCTTCTCTTTGTAACTATGCCTGGTGTCAAGTAGTTATTGGTGCATAAAGAAAATTAGTTTATATCTTGAATACAAATAATTTCTAGATATTTTTGCTACTCAAATATGTCAAGCGAACACGCACGAGGTTTAAAATCTTTTCATCTTTAAGATTTTGCAAACCAAAACTCTAATAAATAATATATTAGAGTTAATCATTAGACTTAATAAATTGATTTCTCCCTCTTCACCTTTTCCTCTTAATTAGACAAACCTTAAGTGAGTGAGGCTATAAATTTTTACGTGTAATTTTATGTGTAACCCTAATAGGTAGAAGGATGATCAATTTATAATAATCAACTTTTAATTTAGCACATCCATCAAATCGCCGAATGAACTGATACTCTGATAAGATTTAATTGGGTTCATATAATTGAATTAAAAATCTTAGATATTTGACTTAAGACACAGGAGCGAAGCTAGAACAATTTTTTAGAGAGCCAAATGAAATTTTAAATTTTTTATAGTTTATATCTTTATAATTTTTAAAGGATTTAAATTGAATTTTTATAATTTTAGGGGGTAAAGTGCAATTCTATTTTTACTAATTTAAAATTTTAAAAAAAATTAAAGAGCCTAAATAATAATTTTTCATTTTAAGGGGGTCGGGACCCTGCCAATCCCCCCTAGATTTGCCTATTCTAAGACATCAAGATCTCAAAATCTCAATTTTGTCGTTTTAACCAAAGGCTCATTCGATTTTTAGATAAAATTTTTATATAATTTTTCACTCACATTATGAGTGTCCCATAATCTATTATTAATTAATATGATAAACCTATAAATTCTCATAGTGAAAATTTTTTTTTTTTTGTTATTTGAAAATAAAAAAATTTGCCTAGTAAATAAAAATAAAATTTAATTTTCAATAATAAAAATATAAAAAATACATTTGATACCTTTTTATAAATAGAAACATGAAAAATATAATAAGGAATCCAAAACTCAAATCATGTTTAGAGATTTTGTATTAAAAAATGGTTGGAAAAAATATGTGAATTTGAATCGAAGTAAATGCATTAATTAAATGTAAAATTAAAAAAATATTATTTTCAATTTTTTTAGTTTTATAAAACATTTTATAGGAAAGAATGAAAATTTTATACTTTCATATATATATATATATATATATATATATTAAAAATTAAATATTTTTAACAAAACATATTTTCTTTTTAACTATTTTTATTTTCTAAAAAACAAAAAAAAAACTCAACAAAGCCTAAAATTTTCACTCTCCTCGTACCAAATAAATTATTTATGTTACTTTTAACAATAAAGATAAGTAATTAAAAACTTTTAAGCTTATTAATTTTAATGAGAAAATATTCTATGAGACAAAGACGTCACATCATTATGTATTTATTATCAATTGTTTAATATAATTTTAACATTTTTTTTTAATGTTATTAGCACATTCTTTAGTTAAATTTTTTTTCCTTGAACTTTGAATATTAGATTCTGAATTCAGGGTTCAATATTGATTATCTAATTCTATACATTAAAAAAATATAGAATAATATATTAATAATATAAAAAAATAAAAAAATATTAAATAATTGATAAAAAATATAGAATGACGTGAGGTAGTACTTGATACATTTCTATACAAATTTCAACTCAATTCATTTATTGTAAAACATTTTTTGAAGAAGGCTAATCTTAGTTCAGAATAGTACCATGTGAGGCCCACTCTCTCGTTTATAAAGTCGTTAAATTATATATAATTCATTAAACGTGGGAGTGCAAAATTAGTCATCAGTTGTTATATTTCCTTATAAAGTCAAAAGAAATAAAAAAAGAAAAACAAAATACCCATCTTGGACATTAAGCCAAAAACTCATCCCTTTATTTCCGCCTAAGCAGCACGCTTAAGTTTAGGAGGCCTTTTCTCAATTGGTGTTTCCATAGATCTAATGCCTCGTTGTTTATACTTTAATAGATAAATTTATTAAAATTCATCTGCTTGTTTAAGGTAATAAATTATATAAACAACTGTTATTTTCCAATTAAAGTAATTATAGTTGTTGACAACCAATCATTATTTTACTCTAAAATCAGCCTTCCACCCTCTCACACGTCGCCATTTGCCCCTTTTCTCATCTGGTCTGTGTTTAATATTTTACATTTCCCAAGTATATCCCTTATTCCTGCATTTTAATTTAACAACAAAATTGATGATGGAGATTGGAGACATACTTTTCCTTTTGTTTCTCCAAAAAATTCATATTCTCACTAGGTGTCGGTGGTCCAGCTTTGGTTTTTTTGGTCATTCATTTCATTCATTTTGCTAATATTTTATTTTTAGATATTTATTGAAACTAATTATTTTTTATGTCAGACTTTCCTTGCTCTAACTTCTACGCCTAAGATATCAAAATTATTAATTATACAGGTATTAGCCTGCTTAATTAAAATTAATAATTTTAATCAATAATTAAAAAACAATCCAACTCCTTTTCAAAAATTTAAACCTTCAAAAGGCATAAAATTTTCATTTTAATGGATATTAAAATTAAAAGAAAAAAATGAAAAAGGAAAAAGAAATGGATCAAATGCATAACAGTGACAAGGTGAAGGGCAGGGCGGTGTCTTTGTTCATAACTCACATGCGGTGCGAGGTGCGAAGCTCCCCCATCATCACCCTTCCCCAAAATATCTCCAATTTCAAACAGTGGGGATTATTTCCACAATAAATAAAATGAAAATAAATATTCTGAAACGGCGGTCCACATTAAATCCATGTGCCCTACCTCATCAAACCCCCTTACCTGTCGCATGGCCCACAAATCTTTTTCCTAATAATAAAATCAGACTACTTTTTTTTTCTTTTTAATTTTTTGGGGTCGGAAATTAGACCACTTGTTAATATACCCGTTAAAATAAGTTACAAGTCCTTATTCTTTTCAAATATTTAAAAGTTAATTTATTTATTTTATTTTTACAAATTTAATCCTTCATCTTTTTGAATTTAAAAATTGAAGTCTGATTGTTGAGATTGTTAAAATTATTTTCTTAAATTTATTGGGGTGACATTTTGAAATTAAAAAACATACTCATTTAGTAACTATATAACAAATAAAATAACATTGTAATCGACATGAAGTTAATAATGTTAACAATCAAACTTATATTTTTAAATTAAAAATATAGAGAGACTAAATTCTTGAAATTAAAATTTAGAAGACTAAAATCTTAAATCTATGAAAAATACAAGAACTTGAAGCAAATCTTAACCTAATTAGAACAGTCAAGTTGATAAAATATGGGTAAAAATATTATGGAAGTCCTTATGTTAGAAACTAAATTGCAATTTGCTTCCTCTATTTAAAAAGTAGACAAATTAATTCTTATACGTTAGATCAAAGAACAAATTGATCTAGTCATTTTGTAATGAAATAATTAGAGAGTTACACACAACATGCCTTCGTCACTTCAATGCAAAAGTTTTGTAAATGAGGGGGATTCAAATTTATAAGGATCTGACTCACATGTTCCTGCCCAGCTACATAAAATACAATACAATTATGAGCTACCTAATGGCTGTTGCCCTTGCGCGTGGGGCCTTGGCTCTTCGTCAAACTTAAAACGTCTCCTTATTGGCTATAATTTTTATAGTTTGAAAAGAAAAATTAGTTTAATAATAGTTTTGTAGGATATTTATTTAGATTAGATTTAAAGAGGTTTAATTATGTTGTTAGTGTCTAAACTCTTTGCATATTTTAATTTTAGTGATTTAATCAGTTGATAATTTTTTTAAAATAAAAAAATTGCTTAGGTGATCAAGATTGCACGTATGAAAAGTTAAATAAGTAAAAGAAATGTTATCCCATGTTGTAAAGGTTTTTAACATCATTTTAAAGAAGCAAAATAAAAAAGTCTTTACTTTTAAATTTTTAATTAAAAACCACACCATCCAATTTAACATATTTTCTTTAATTGTGGTATTAATTGTTAAATAAAAAGACTAAATTGTAAGTGTAAAAAAATATTGAGTAGTGAGAACAAAATTAGACCTTATTTAGATGAGATGTGAAAAAGTTAATTAAAAGATAGTAATTAAATTAATAAAATATCTAGTCACGCAAAAGTCTAGCGCAAGTAACCCTCGTTAAAATCTCCGTAAAAGCAGAGGCGCAGTGCAGAGCATATATAAAAGATCGAGATAAAGAGGGGGAGAGAGAGATATTGAAGGAGAAAGTTATAAGGATCAAAACCAAATCAGATTTCTTGTTAATGGATTCTTTTGGTTGAACAGTCCGAAACCCATTTCCAGAAAAAAAAGAATCAAGAAAACACCGAGTGGGGTTTTCTTGGTTTTGAGTTGTATACTTGGATTTGCAAGGAAAAGATTTTTGGTTGAGATTCAATGGAGGGTGAGAAAAGATACATTAGTGCGGAAGAGCTGAAAGAGCATAACAAATCTGGGGATTTGTGGATCTCAATCCAGGGCAAGGTTTACGATGTTTCAGAGTGGGCAAAGGAGCATCCCGGCGGGGAAATCCCGCTTTTGAATCTGGCCGGCCAAGATGTTACCGATGCGTTTCTGGCGTATCACCCTGGAACCGCTTGGCAGTATCTTGACAAGTTGTTCACTGGTTATCATCTCAAAGATTTCGAGGTGTCGGAGGTATCCAGGGATTATAGGAGGCTGGTCTCGGAGTTTGCCAAAGCTGGTATGTTTGAAAAGAAAGGACATGTAGCCCTTTTTTCACTTACAGCAGTAGCTCTATTGTTTCTTGTTGTTCTTTATGGTGTTTTGAGATGTGATAGCGTGTGGGCACATCTTGGGTCGGCCATCTTGTTGGGCTTGCTTTGGATGCAAAGCGCATACGTTGGTCACGATTCAGGTCATTACCAGGTAATGACTAGCCGCGGCTACAACAAGCTCGCTCAGATTTTATCTGGGAATTGTTTAACCGGGATCAGCATTGCCTGGTGGAAATGGACTCACAATGCTCACCACATTGCCTGCAACAGCCTCGACCACGATCCCGATCTCCAGCACATTCCTGTTTTCGCCGTCTCTTCACACTTTTTCACTTCCTTAACCTCTAGCTTTTATGGAAGGACATTAAATTTCGATCCTTTAGCAAGGTTTCTCGTCAGTTACCAGCACTGGACATATTACCCTGTCATGATTGTGGCAAGGGTCAACCTATTTGTCCAAACATTCTTGCTTTTGTTTTCAAACCGTAGTGTCCCAGATAGAGGTTTTAACATAATGGGAATCCTTGTGTTCTGGACATGGTTCCCCCTCCTGGTTTCATGTCTTCCCAATTGGCCAGAGAGGATCATGTTTGTTCTTGCCAGCTTCGCCGTCACATCGATTCAACACGTTCAGTTCACATTGAACCATTTCTCAGCAAATGTGTACGTTGGACTCCCAACAGGCAACGACTGGTTCGAGAAGCAAACAAGTGGGACAATAGATATCTCTTGTCCTTCCATGATGGACTGGTTCTTCGGTGGTTTACAGTTCCAGTTAGAGCACCATTTGTTCCCCAGGTTGCCACGGTGCCATTTGAGGAAGGTTTCCCCTCTGGTGAGGGAACTCTGCAAGAAGCACAAATTGCCTTACCGGAGTCTGTCTTTCTGGGAGGCGAATAAATCGACGATTAGGACTCTGAGGACTGCGGCCTTGCAAGCTCGAGACTTAACTAACCCTGCCCCAAAGAATTTGTTGTGGGAAGCTTTTAATACCCACGGCTGAGTTAAAAATTCTTTTGGCTTGGCCCCGGCCTAGATTTACTGCTTTTTAGACCGTCAGATTTTAAATTGCTCTGCATTTCAATACGGTGTTCAGTTATTCTATCTTAATTTTATATGATTTTTGTTTTTGTTGATCTCTGAATGAGCAAAGGGGCATTTTGTTTTTGGTTAATATTCCGAAATTTGTTTGATACATATGACAGGCCTTGAACCAAACCCGTGCATGTATATAAATAATTCTAAATTTTGTTTCCACCTTTTTAAGTTTTTCGTCAAAGCTTTAATGAAGAAAATAGACCCTCCAAATTGTTTTCATGCTTCGAAACCTTGTACGTTTAGCATTTCTTGGAAGGAGTCTCAGCTGAGAAGCGTGCAAAAAGGAGTCTCACCTTGAAATTGTCCAAGTTTTCCAATAAGGCTTTCAGATCTGTACGCCTGTCCTTTTTGGTTTTAATATTAAATTTTGATTATGTGTGTGTCGTTCAAAACGCGTTGCTGCGTTGAGAATCCCCCATTTAACCACGATGGTAGATACTTTTCTAAAGATGAGAGATTTAGTAGAATTAACAATAAAATGACTCGGTTACAACAGAATCATATCATGGTCAAAATGGTTCAAGCACGAGATCCATTTTTGTGTAAAACAAAATTGATGTAATGGTATGGTATATATTCATTTCACGTTAGGTGGTGAGCATATGGTCTCCTTTGAGTAAATCCACCGAACCCAATTCCATTATGAAGGACCATCCATAGTGGACTGTAACATCCATCGGGGAATAAAACAAAAAATACAGACTCACGTGGTCTCCCCTTGACTAATTTACCGAACCCAATTCCAGAATAAAGAGATATTTAACCACAACATATTGGAAACTCCACAAAGCCTGCAAATTTGTCCAACTAAACTTCTGGATGGATTCCCGTTGCCTCTTTTTGTCATTCGACATTTGAGAAATATTTCTCCTTTATTTGTATTTATTAATTAACGTAATTACCAGCAAGGCGTTTGTAGTCCAACGGTTAGGATAATTGCCTTCCAAGCAATAGACCCGGGTTCGACTCCCGGCAAACGCAATAGTTTCATCTTCTATGTCTCTTTTGTTGGCGGCAAACGCAATAGTTTCATCTTCTATATCTTTTTTGTTGGGCTTCGGACTTTGGGTAGTCGGGGACTTCAACATGCCCCATGTTAATGTAAGTTACCTTTTTTTTAAAATATATTTTGTGAATATAATTAGCTGAAACAAATTTAATGAAGTGTTTGTAGTCCAACGGTTAGGACAATTGCCTTCCAAGCAATAGACCGGGGTTCGGCTCCCGGCAAACGCAATTGTAATTTTCTGTTTTGATTTTGTTGGGTTCGTAGTTTTGAGCACTTAGGGACGTAACAGGCCCTAATATAGTTAATATAAATTACTTTTTATTTTAATAATTGGTGAGAATTATTAACTGAGATGTGTCCTCAACGAAGCGTTTGTAGTCCAACGGTTAGGATAATTGCCTTCCAAGCAATAGACCCGGGTTCGACTCCCGGCAAACGCAGCTATGTTTTTTTTCTGCTTTGATTTTCGGTTTTCGGTTTTGGGCACTCGGGGACTTTAGCACCGGCCTAATATATAATTAAATGTAGGATTTCTTCTTGTTTGTATGTGTGTGTTAGCTGAGACAAAACATAAATTGCAAATGCTTAATTGGCTGCATGATGTCAACATTAGGTCTGGGTTTTTAGTATCTAAGTGGAAAATGGATAGTGTCACCCATCATCATTATTTAGCTATTTTTATACTCATTGGTCATAAACAACTGATGCACCACCTACAAAAGAAATCATCTGGAGCAATTCATCAACCACTACTGAAAAACAAAACCAGGGACATATTATCACATATACGCAAGCATAAATTAAAAAGGACAGTATTACGTTACTGCTGCCGTTGGTCGTCATTGGCCTGTTGTAATGGAGTTTCATCATGCTCATGCACTATATCCAGCCTTTTGCTTTGCTTTTCTGCTTGACAAAGGAAGTTGCCAGCGCCTTTTTGCTTCTAACTGGTGCACCCGAAATCTCATGCTTTTGGTTACCATATGATCTGAATTTGGATGCCCTCAAAGGTTTTGATCCCTCCAACTCCTGCAAAACCAGGACTCCTTCATAAGCTTCATGCAACATGTTTATATAAATGAAAAAGAAAAAGAGTACTCACTGAGATGTCAAGCATGTATGTATTATTGTTGATTTAAAAATTACCCTATGTCTACGTGCGATACCCAGCGTTGACATGAATGAATTAGAAGCAGGAAAAGCTATTGCTGGAGACTTTGTATTTCTACCATCTCCATTGTCTGCAAGCGTTACAGTCAAAATACAAGTCTTGTCATCCAAAGCTTTACTATGTAACAACAGTAATATGAGCTACTGATGTAACAAGCATACCCAATAACTAGAAATTCCCAGAAGCATTGCTAGGAGGTTGGGAGATTCCGTTGCTGCGGGGTAAGCAATGGAAATAACTTATTGCTCTTACCAGAACATTAAAAGAACTACAGTGGAAGAAAAATGGAGTTATCGATCCAATATTGAACTGTTAGGCCGAACTAACCTCCCCAAAGTTTGTGAAATCCCTTTTAAAGTAGACTTTGTTTCTGAGGCTAAGTGCCATGAAAGTGTTTGCGATGCAGGGGTATCTATACCACATTTAATAAGTAACATGATATGCACCTTCTTCCTATGAGAAAGTTTATTGCAAACAATGCAGAAAAAATGTGAAAATTAGTAGACTTCCTGCCCTTTTAGAAACATTATACCTGAAGCAAGAAGCCATTTAGCCTGGAAATAGTTTTGCCAAGGATTTGTTTGTACATGTCGACTAAAATGTACCTTTTCGATGACCGAATCTGGTTTAATGGAAAAGGGAATGAAAAAACATACTAAAACTTCAACCCACTAATTAGCTGCTAGGAAAGGCTTCTGACTAGTCTTACTTGGTAAAATGTAGTGCTTGTGATGTCTTGGGGTAAGTGCCATCGACTTTTGCTGCCTGAGACCTTCGCTATCCATGTATGTTTGGCACATAGCTAGTTGCTGATTTTAACAAACGAGGTTCAGGGCCCATCCGTTCAATATTGTTGTTGAACTAGCATATTAAACAGCAGAAGTGCAAAGAGATTACCTGATTTAAACAAGATACTTTTAGCTCCATGGTTGACACTTGCAACGTTTGCTGGTCAAGAAGATCAGTTAACTTGTAAGCCACAGTACCAAGGTGATCAGCAACATTAACAAGAGCCTGTACAGCATAATCTTTCAGGTTGTCCAGTACCCTAAGTAACAAATATATCCATAAAGAAAAGAGTTGCATCAGGGGAAAAGAAGGCTGCAATTAACTCAAGCTCAATCAAATGCATAATGAAAAAGGCCATCACAAAGCATTAATGAACTAAAAGCAACAAAATTTAAAGTGAAAAGTCTGCAGCCTCACATCTGCTTCAGTTCACTGTGCAGCAACGACTTTTCGCTGCATTTTGCAGCTGAATATAGCTGAGGCTTTAAGTTGTGGAGCTCCTGCAGAAAGGCACGCGGATCCAATTTATCAAGTAGTATAACAATGAAATGCTAGAAAGGTTTGAGCATACATAAGCTTAAAATCCAACAAGATGAACTTTGGACTCAGCAAAGAGGACAAGTTAGCAAACCAAATGGAACTCTCAACTCTTATAGATTACATTCAAATGCATGCACATGCCAATTTCTAAACTCGGGAATGACAATGAAGCAACCGTTTTTCTTCTATGAATTAAATATTGCTTTTAAAATATATCAAAATATAGATGTTAAATATGGAATTTAATTTATAAAATTATTTGGTATATTTTTTAAAATAAAATGCAGAATATTATTTGATTGTTTGAGAAATGTAATTTTTAATAATTTAAAGGTACAATATTTAAAAGATAATATTAAAAAATTCCACATTAAGTGATAAATAACTCCTTATTTACTTATCATTTTCTCCATTTTTTGTTAAAAAATTTGTGTAATTTACTTTTTTATTTATTTATTTTAGATTATCAAACATATTAAAAAACTGTAAATCATCGGAAATATTAACTTTCAATTGGTTTTTTTTTTTTCAATGAATTATTTTATCTACACTTATAGAGCATTATAAAGCAGTGACTAAACTTTTTATTATCTACACCAATATCTTTTTTCAATTTATTGTGACACATAACTCAAACTATCATCTGAAGAAAGTGATGAAATTTGACCAAAATATAAATTAAAATAGTGAAGAGAATAAATGTTGTTTAATTCATCTGCAATGTCTTTCTTCAGAAAACAGAAAAAAGTTTAAGAAACATATAAAAATGAAAGAATGAACCTGCAGGGCTTTGAGGAAGCTGTTGCTGAAAACCTGATCGAAGGCCATGGCAAGGAAAAAAGAAAAAATTGAAATGGATGCAGAGAAGTGGTGTAATAATCGTGAAGATTTTAGAAACAACGCCAATTATGGTGTGAGCTTTGTGAAATACAACACTTACCCAAATTAACGTCTAACTTGTTTGACGAAAATTTCAAATTATATGTCATACATTCTCTCTCTCTCTCTCTCTCTATATATAAAACATACTTGATTTGTGTCATTTTCCATTTTTTATTTTCTTTGGCATATTTAAAAGAATACAAATATTACCATTTTAATTTGAATATTACAATTGATTCACATTTTATTTACTTACTTATTTAAGAGAAACCCCCCTTTTTTATTGAAAAATTGGCTATCCATTCTTTGGGGAATGGAGGTGACAAAAGAATCCTCATTTTGTATAAAATTTAATATATAACTTTTTTTTAAATCAAATCACAAATTATCTTTGGATTAGTTATGTTAACCTCTTTATACAATGTTTAAATTTAAAATTTTAGTATTTATATTTTAATTTAACATAATTTAATTCTTAGTTAGTCAAAATAGTTTACTCTTAATTATTTCTTTTAAGATAACGAGTTTTTTTCTTAAAAATATTTGTTCTAACTTATTATGCTGAAATATATTTTTTGTGTGTGTTAGAATATCGTTTTTAAGAGAATTTGACATTATTTTAATCTTGATGGTTAACGATGCTAACTATTTGGACTAATTCATATCATTGTAAAAGTAGATGATTAAATTATGTCAAATTAAAATATAAAGACTAAATCCAAATTTAAGCATAGTAGAGGAATCGAAATTACAATTTTACTATTATCTTATAATTAACAATATTAATTATTTGGATTACCTAATAACATAATAAAAATATAGAAATCAATTTATGTTAAAAATTAAAATATAAAATTAAATTTTAAAATTTAAAATTTAAATTTAAAAATAATATATCAACCAAAAGTAAGATTTGATCAAATTTGGCAAAAAAAAATAAAAATAAAAAAAAAATCATAATGGAGACTTTTATAGCTTTTCTGCTTTTTTTTTCCTTCTTTCCCAAGCCCTCTCCAATTTCTTCTCTTCAATAGCCAACCCACAACCCAACTGGCCATAAATGATAAATGTATAATCTTCATGCCAAGTGTCATAATTATAAGCTTTTAGACACTCTTTTTATATATAGTTATATAGATATTTTTTATGCCAAGTATCGGGATTAGAACTGATCATGGGTCAGGCCACCTGACTTGACCCGAAGGTCCGCTCGAAATGTGAGAGGTTTTGCGTAAAAATATAGGTCCAAAAAATAAGCTTGGACAAAAGAATAAGGCCCGTTTAAAAAATGGGCTAGGCCTCGAGTAAGGCATTTTTAGCCCGAGCCCGGCCTGGCCTGAATCCACTAAAGGACAAAAAAAAAATACATTTTTAATATTATTTTCTTGTTATTTTCTCCCTATTTTGCTATAATTTTACTATTATGTTGCTACTATTTTGTTGTTATTGTTTGGATATTATATAAAACTTATTTTATTGTTAATTTTGTTATTATTTTAGAGACATTTGCTTGTTAAGTTGTATCTATCTTAGTGTTATTTAAGTATATATATATATTAAAATTTATTTTCAATTTGTTGGGAAATATTTATTTTGATGTTGTTAGTATTTTTGATGTATTATATATTTTTAAAAATTATATAAAAATAATATAAAAATTAATATGGGCGGGCCGGGTCGAGCTCGGCCCGGGTTTTAGCATTTTTATCCGGGTTGGACTTAGGCAAAATTTTAGGTCCATTTTTCGGACCGGGTCGAGCCCAGGCCTAGCAACAGGCCTAAATTTTTAGTTGAGCCCGGCTCGAACCCGGCTGGCCCATGCTCATCTCTAATCGAGATTCAATTCTAAACTTTTGGACACTTTTTTATACATAATTATATCAATTATCTATTTTATTTTAACATTTTACATTATATTCAATAATTGGAAGTAAATTTTTTTTTGCAAAAATAAAATCTTTTAGAATAACTCAATAACCCATCAGCTAAAAATGAACAAATGCTAAATAAAAATTTGTCTAGTAGTTAGAGTCTATCTTTTGACATGGTTTTCATTTGTTTTTTGATACGGTTTTAAAGAAGTGTGCTAGGAATTTTTTTTTTTAGATTTGTTTCTACGTGCTTTGGAGGAAGAACTGACTAATTTGAATCTCATAAATGAGGAGGAAGAGGCGTTTCAAGAATAGGCACCGATGGTGGACAATTAATATAAACTCCGTATGGTGGGATGTTGTTTGATTGACAGTGTGGTCAATTTCCTTTCTTTGTGAAATACCATGGCTAACTTATGGCATCCCTTTGGGGGATATTCATATCAGACTTTGGTGAGAAAATGTATCTTTTCAATTTTTTCATGTTGTGGATATGAACAGGGTCATGGCTGGTACTCATGGTTCTTTAACAACCATTTACTCTTATTGTATAAGATTCAACCGGGGGAAAATCCGATGTTAGTTTCGTTACTATCGACCAAATTTTGGATCCAAGTACATGACTTGCCTCCAGGGTTAATGTCGATGGCAATGGCTCAACAATTTGGGAATTTCTTAGAGGCCTTTCTCGAATATGATACGTTAATCCTGATGTTGGTTTTTCAAAAATACATGCGAATGAAAGTAAAGTTGGATGTGAGTCTGTCTCTAAAGCGGAAAAAGAATATCCTAATGGGAAATGATCGTGTTTTCTATGCATGGTTTCAATATGAAAAGTTGAGTCTGTTTTGTTTGGGAAGATGTTGCCCCTACCTAAGGAGATTCTTTATCCTAATGATTATTATAAAATACTTTGCTAAGACTCCCGAGACATTAACCCTTTTCCATGTGAATTTTAACCCAATAGAACCTATATCCTTCAATCTATTATAAAAAAAATAAAACCCTAAAATAGATCACACCCACTTTATACCTTGTCAATCCTCCCCTCTTTTCATTACTATCCAAGAAATACTTCAAGTAACCTGCCAAAACCCATGGCTCTTGTACAGACTTAACATTATTATAAAATTGGGGGGAGGGACAAAAAGTTAGAAACATTGAAGTAAATAACTTGGGCATGATTAAAAGGAAGGATAGACATAGAAATAGAATCTTTCCATCAAACCTAAATACCTTTAGAAAATCTTCATGCCTTATTTCTATACGAGTTCCAAAAACCCAATTTCTAAATTATTGAATCTACTTTAAAGCACCTAATTATTGTCTCAACCAACTCAATAATATCTAGATTAATCTCCTTCAAGTATTCATTAACAATCAAGTGAAACATGGGTGACCACATCCCTGGTAATTCCAAACAAAAATTATTTAAACTCTGCGCCCTCCGATTCTTTATCGGATGCCATATCTATTGGAAAAAAACGAGTTTGAAAAATGTAGCGGAAAGTAAATTTGAGGAAAAACTAGAGTTTTAAAAAAAAAATTTCAAAACAAGATCGTGGTAGTGACATCTAAAGTAATAAACATTTAATCAAAATTGTACCTTTTCAATTCATCTAGGATGAGCACTTCGACCGAGTAGTCTTCTCTTCTATCCTCAAGCCCACATTTGTCGAGTGTGGGTTCGCTTTGAATCAGAAAATTTTTCACAAAAATTACCAGTGGGGCAATTTTACAATTTCTCTAAAATTTTGGGTCAAGTTGTAAATCAATAAAATATCTCTAGAAATTTTCTAGAATAATCTCTTCAAAGAATATTCTCTCTATAACTTTCTCTTGAATTCAAGTGTTTGTGAAATAATGACCGAAGACTCTCTTTATATAGAGAGAGTTTAGAGAGTTGAACTATGATTAAACTTAATCACTTTAATATTAAATTAATATTGTTATAAAATAAAGAGAGATGAGGAGAATAAAAAAAAAAGAAAATATGAAAGTAATAGAGAATGTACTTTATTAATCAAAGGGATTATTACAATGCTTCATCAGAGTCTCTATTTATAGGCATGAGAAGTATAAAAGAAGTAGATATCTAATTCTAATAACTATTAGAAATTAAAGTACATTAAAAATTTATCTTCATCATGATGGACATCCACTTAATAAGATATTCATAACACTCCCCATTAGATGTCCATTGGTAGATAATGTGCCTCGTTAAAACCTTATTAGGAAAAATCCTGTGGGATAAAAACCTAATGAAGGAAAAAGAGTACACAATCTATAATATACATAATATGTTGCTTATTAAAAACCTTACTAGGATAACCCAATGGGACAAAACCTCAGTTAAGGGAAAAAGAGTACAACGCATGTTTACTCCCCCTCATGAAAACATCACATACTTTCTCATATTCTATGTATTCAATCTTGAATACTAGTTTTTCAAATGACTATTTGAATGTTTTGTTAAGCATTTATATTATCATTCTTTTAAAAGTCATGAGTGAGGGAAATTTGGGGAAATATATATCCTGTATCAAAATTTAGAAATTCCATTTATTTGCTGAATAGACAGATCGAGCAAAAAATCATAACTATACTTAACAATAAAATATTGGTAAAAGCCCACATACAACGAAGATTTTTTGTTGCCGTTGGAAAAAGTATGAGTCTCATTCCTATTTTGATATCTTCAGGAGATTCAACAATAATCATAACAAACTTTAATAATGATTCTTTTATAAAAACACAAATAGGTAGTTTGGATCATTTTATAATCCTTCTTCAACTACTATTCACTAAGTCAAATTTACCACATGTTCAAATTATTTCAATTCATATAAATGAAAAATTTCTTGAGAATTTCAATATGCTTCTAGCATCCTAAATCCTTCAAGGATTTTAATATAAACTTTACTATATAGTGATTCATAAAAGGTTGTAACAACAACCATTAGACGCAAGTTAAATCTTTTATGAATTGTTAATTTAATAATATATCTAAAGGTTATTGCATTCACCATAAAAGAATATTATATCTTTTCATAATCAATGCCAGGACTTAGCGAAAAACTTGACTTAGCGAAAAACTTCATACTTTTATTCCACTTTTGCAAAACTACTTCAATTGCACCCTCATTGGCTTTATACCTTTAGATATTTGGACTACTGGTCCAAAAACTTCACGAATTTAATTGTAGTTGAGTTGCGTCTTTCTATTTTCATCAATTTATTCCATATCTATATTTCTCAATAGATTTATTAAAGATCTTCCTTTTATTTCATTATTTCAATAATAATATTACATGCAAAATCATTGTCAACTACTTTTATTATTTGGTTCCACATTTTCTCGAATTGATATAACTTATCGAGATCGCTTATTTTCTTTATTTTAAAATTAAGTTTCAAGTATCTGAATCTTTTTTAAAGTTTTACTTATTAGTATTGTCTTGAGTCTCTTCTAGAGTACCCGCCTCGACTATATGACCATCTAGAAGAATTTGCATTTTTGGAATCGATTAATTTATTATTTATTCTAACTGATTGTTCTACTGGGACTTTGATTCAAATTAAAATATTAGATAATATATAACAATTGGTTATTCTCATTAAGTTTGTAAATACATCTAACAGTTAACTTGTAATGAGTTATCCTTATTGAACTTCTAGTTCAAATTACTCTCCCTCTAACTCATTACAAGTTATTATTTCTCTCCCCCTAATGTCGGGAAAGCTATCGAATCAAAATTGTAATCGCAAATCATGTCATAATTGAATCTCGAATACATTTAAAACATCTAATAATATAAAGAAACTTGTAATTAATATATGTTCCCAACTTTCTTTGAGGATTCACTCATCCTTGTGCGTTGTGGTGGAGCAATTGGAACATAAACGCACATACAAAAAAATTCAAAGATGAGAAATATTTAGCTCTTGATCAAAAACAAATTGTAATAGGGAGTATTTATAACTTATTGGCTTGATATGTAAAACTCATAAATCAACATAATCTCATGTTAAAATAGAAAGTTTAGTTCTTATAAGTAATGGTTTAGTCATTAATCAGAGGTGTTTAGTCAATAATTTTTCTAAACCATTATGCGCAAACTTTTACAAAAAGTTTTTCAAACTCAATCAATAAAAGACAGAGATATAAACTCATCAGTATTAGCAAGATGAATTATCTTAATTGCATGATCTGAAATTAATTATTTAAACAAGCAATCTTGCAAATGATAGGTTGCAAATTGATAGCACATATGTGATTAGTTTGTATATGCATCTACCAAAATCATATAATATCAAAACCATCCACATAGTGGATGAATGAGCCCATATTCGTTTCAAAAATGCAAGACATTAAATCTCAACTTTAACTAATGAGTTTTTAATAATCAATTTTCATTGAGAACAAGCAACATATGAGAATTCTTTTAAATTAAAAAATCTTCTGGTTCTTTAGTGAATGTCCATATGAATTCTTAATTAATTTTCGCATCATATACCATCCAAGTTGGTCTAACTGGTCATACCAAGTAGTAAACACATTTGTATTAGTAAACTTCTGGTTTACTTTAACATGTGTTTCAATTGTACTAAATTGTAGCAAATTGATAATTTTATTATCATTCATTTTAATTTGTATCCACATATAAGTACTATTGTGACATTTATTACTGGAAATGTCTAAATCAATATGAAGTCTATAATGCCACCAAGTCAATAAATATAATTTCTAAATAATTATATACATTATTCGTTTCAGGGAATATGCCAAAATCTTTAAATGCCTAAAAATCTATTAATTGCAAACTTTGAGAGTGGATCTTATTTTCTAGGTGTACAACAGGTACATAACCAATGACTTTTCATACATAAGTTTTCTCTCTTTCAAGCTCTCATCAGTAATATTTTACCATGTAATTTTAATTGAGAACTTATTCTGAATACTGTAGAGTTATACTCATAATTTAAAAAAAAAAACTTGCAACTTTAGGTGCATCCAACCATAATAAGCTTTAGATAGAATTATCATATTCTATTGCTCATAAGTAGATCTTTCACAATCAAAAGAATATCACAAATATTATAAAATAAATATAAATTAATAACCTAATCCCCTTTTTTATTCATATCAAATATAATATCTTCTTCATTCACAATCTCAATATGAGATCCATTATAAATATCTTTTAAAATCAATGGATTAACCATCACAAGATATTAATATATTAGCTCTTTAAGAGCTTTCGACTAATTTTGTACTATCAAATATTGAAATAATATTTGTTTGTTTTAGTACCAAATAAGATAAATACTTTCTATCTATAATGATAGAGTTTATTATTACATTCTCATATCATTCCTCAAAGAATATTAACAGAAACAAAATATTTGGACTTATGCCATATGATAATCTTTCATATCACATTGATAACATAAGTTATCTTTACCCTTTGAAGAGTTATATTAAGAATTCTCATTGTTCTCTTATTTATTAATATATTCTCACTACAGCAAAACATGTTTTTAGCAGTGTTTTTAGCGGCGCTTGGACTAAAAACGCCGCAAAAGTTATACATTAGTGGCACTAGTAGGAAAACGTCGTAAAAGGTCAGAGCTATAATGATGTTTATAACAAGGACACTGCAAAAAGTCAAGCATTAGCGACGTTTATGAAAAAAAGACGCTATAGATTGAGCATTAGCGACGCTTTTTGAAAAATGCCCCAAGTCTCTCCCAATTTTATTTGCCCCAAGTCTCCCCTCATCTTCCTCTGATCCCTGACCCAAGCCCTCTCTTCCACTCAAGTTTCCGACGAACCTAACCAAAGACCTGGATATTAAATAAATGTAATTTTGAAACCCTAAACTTCATTTGCAGATTTCTATTTTAGTTATGGCTCGGCTTGGCTATGTGTCACTCGGCTTTATTTAATTTGATCCATTGGAAGCTTCAACGGAGGATCTACTTGTGGTAATTGAATGTTTTTTCCACTCACTTTGTTTATACATTGAGGCTTATGCTTATTGAGGAAAAAGGAAGATCATAGGTGATGGAAAATATAACTCTTAGTTAATAAGGTATCTATCTGTAGTAAGCGTTATAACCTAATACTTGTATTTTCTTCCCCAATATTCTCGGGATAGGTGCATATAGAAGCATACCTAAATAGCCTGAAGACCAGCGTGAATGTTGCCAGGATAACTGAGGTACCTTGTAGAATTTCCTTATGCAATAATTTGGTTGTTTTTAGTATGAAGTTAATTTTTGCTTCCTTGGATTTTACTTATTTCGTTGCCAGTTGCCACTATCTAGTGTGATCTTGTGGCTCTGTTTAAAAGTGGGATTCTCCAGAAAAAAAATAGCAAGATTGCTTGGTTTTATTTATTACTGTTTTGGGTTCATGGGAATTTTGTGTGTTGCATGCCCAATATTTTACTGGCTATGTTTGTTATAGTTTGATGTTTTTGGCTGAGAACTAAGTAGTATCAAATTATGTTATTGTACTTTTTAGATTGATTCAAAGCAGTGTGTTGTGTAGGTTCCTCCTGTAGCAATGTTACCCAATTGGCTTGTTCAGTGGATAGTTCTTAAACCCTTCCGAAGGCAGGTAAAGCCATAGAATCATAGTTTGTCTTGGAGCTAATTACCATCATTTTCTTTTTCATTGGAGATTGAGTTTTTCATGAAACTAGGATTATACTAATCATATTACTACAAGTGGGTGGAACTGTTTTGGCGGTTAAGTTAGCGAGAGACCAATGATGGGCTATCAATGTTGGGAGAGGGTTTCATCATTGCAGTGGTGAAAGGGGAGGTGGATTTTGTGCATACGCAAATATTTCCCTTTGCATTCATTTTGCTTTTGTTCGGTTAAATATATCAAGGTAATAGAATGTCAAGATTAAAAATAATAAATGCAGTCCTTGCAATCTTATATGGCATCCTATTCTCAACTAATCAATTGACAGTATCTTTTATTAATGGGCTACTCTACTTATACTTTATAATATTTTTTAGGGTGATGATAATTGATTTAGATGCACATCAAGGAATGGTCATGAAATGGATTTTCGTAATGACAGTAAGGATGCTTTAATTTTCCTCATAATGCTTTAGCTTGGTTTTCTTTTTCTTTTTTAATTTTTTATGTTTGTGTTTTAATTGGCAGAGCGTGTGTACATCCTGGATATGTACAATCCTGGAATCTACTCATTTTTAAGTGCTTGCTTTCTAATTTGTATTGCATCTTCTCTAGTTGAACCTGAACAGCCTATTCTCCTACACGATAGTATGTTCTATCCTTTTTACTGTTATTTTTTTGCTCTATGCAATGAGTTCCGACTTATTTCTCTTGAAATATCAATTTAAGAGGACAACTCACCTCACATTCTGGTTTTATTATTATTTTTCATTCAATCTTTTCAGGATATGACTGCTAAAAATTATATTAACCAGAAGGTTGAAGTGGTGGTGAGCATCTAGCATCTTGTTAATGAAGTTACCTTATTGCTGGCTAGGTCTTTAGCTGATTTAATATTTCGATATATGAACAGACTGGGACTACAACTGATGAATACTTGAAGCAATTGGATAAAGCACTTGCGGTATAGATTTCTTTCAGCTATCTTCAACATGCTTTGTTCTATTTTTCACTGGATCTTTTCTCAATTCTGATGTCCATATCTACTGTATTTTATCTGACAATACTCATGCATCTTTTCCTGACACCTTTACTCACAAATAAATCCATTTTATGTGTCTGTCTTGGTTTTGACTTTGTCATTTACTATTTTTAATCGTATTATTTCAAATGCATTTGATGCTTATACTGTGTCTCTGGCTCTATTATTTTATTTATTGTTGTCATAATGTCTGATGCTTTTTAACTCTGGTGTACTCTGACATGATTTCATCAGCATTTTTGCCAACTCGGGCTTCATCTTTTGCTTTGCATTTTTATCTCTATTATGTTCGCCTCAAAGGATGTGTAGGCTTAATATTTTTCCTGCTAGCAAAACAGAGGTAAAATTATTTAAGTATCAGAACACGTAGGTTGTCCCTAAGGCCATCCTCGAAGTGAACGCATCGCTCGTACTCAGTAGCCACCATACCTCTCGCATAACGGCTTAGTCTTAAGAACTCGGCTTCATACTCAGCCACTGATTTGTCCCATTGAGGTAAATTCAGAAACTCTCTCCTTCAAGAATCCACATAACTGGCACCCACATATTTTCCCTGGAAATCAGCTTTGAAGAACTCTTAGGTCAGTCGATTAGGCTGAGTGCCCACCTTAATCGTAAGCCACCACTGGTAGGCCTTATCTCGCAGTAGCGACATAACACCCTTCAGTTTTTGCTCGGGGGTGTAGTCCAGGTCATCCATGATTCTCTCTATGGCCTCTATCCAGTACTCAGCCATGTTAGGGGCAACTTCAGCACTACCCTAAAAATCTCAGCTCCATTGGACCAGAGTCGTTCCGTAATCGACCCACGGCCTCTAGTTCAAGTATTGGCCCCAACGGCTCTTTCCAAAATACTTAACATGGCTTGGGACAGTGTGTCGTCCCTAGCCACTCGATTATACGACCCAATATTAGTCACAGGTGAAGCTGGTGTCTCGCTAGTCTCCAAATTAGGTATATGGCTCGACGACGAGGACCCAGCTTGAGCATCTCTACGGCCTCTACCACGACCTCTTGTACCCTGTTCACGAGTACCACTTGTGCTCATTGTCTTTTCACGTTAATCTGTATTATCAGTTTTATGCATCAGTTTACAGTTCCAGTAATTATTAGCAGATGTTTTATGGAAAGCAGTAATTCAGAGTTTGTTTTCGTAGATCGCAGTCTTGCTACAATTTTTAGTTTCCTACAGTTTCCAGTTTACTCCAACTAAAGTGTTTCAGTAGAGCCTACTACCTACAGTAGTCTCAGTATTTTTTATAGCATTACAGTTTAAAATAATTAACAGTTTAAGAAGACTTACAGAATCGACCCTGGAGACTCGGTGTACCACACGTTTGACAACACATTTCAAAATATTTCAAATCCTTTGAAAGCAGTCCTTTAAATATCTCAACATTAAAAACTAAATCCACAGTCGAGTTTTGCAACTTGGCTCTGATACCATTAAATGTAACGCTCTCAAACCCGGCCTAGACGCTACGGCCGAATCTACGATGTCACATTAAAGTGCTTTTCGTAAATTGTGACATCGATAAAACCCCCTTTTTCCATTTAACCTCTTTATGTTATCTCATGATGATTTTAAGACGTGTCATTTATTTTCAAAACGTGAGTCTTTGTGAAAAAGTTTTTTACATTAAAATGTTATTAATTTTCAAATTGCCGTTTATCACGGAAGCTTTTAAACCGATTGCACATTTGAGATAATTTTGATAAAATATTTATCTTTTGAAAACTTACGTCTTTTCCTACTGCTAGCAATTAAAAAAAAACCAAAACAACCATTAAATCCCAAATTAAAAATATAAATCCAAAGGCTATTATTACAACAAAAATACCCTAAAAATTAAGTTGAAATCATAAAATACTAAATCGGATTAGTTGAGTTATGTGGCCACCATTGAGTCCTCATTTGCACCGATCCGCCTATGTTTGGGGATTAACTATACAGTTAAAACAGATGGGTGAATTTATGAAAACTTAGTGTGTAATCCCATAACAGCAAACAGACAGAAACAAACACAGTCTGGGCCTAAGCCTTTTACAGTATCAGTGATAATCTTAGTTTGGGCTTTAGCCTATCTTAATATAGAGTAGTCATGTGCTTGGGCAGGCCTATTAAAGTACATTAATCAATGCAGTAGCAGATTAAACAGTATACAGATCCTACCCATCCAGCCTCTACACTCCATATCCGTCCAACCCTACACTCCATGTGGGGATATAATCAACCCACCCATCCCTACACTCTAAGTAGTACCAGTTGCGGTACTATACAGTAATATGTAGCTAGGTTGCCAGTAATTTAGGCTTAAAGCCTTTCAGTACACTTCCTCTGATCAATATGAAACTCGCTCCCATGCAATGCGTCATACAACATGTCATGTCATATCAGAATATCATACATGTATACAGTATAGTATAATAGCATACTAAAGTAAAGTCATACAAGCACATATATACATTTACAACACACAAGGGCATAACAGTCATTCAGTCAATTAGATGTTTGGGTAAGCTTACTGACCCAATAGTAGGTCTACAGTCGTCTCAAGCGACCCGTGCAACCTTAGTAGTCAAACAATGAAAATGGGCCTATAGCTTATATTGCGGGCCAATGTGGGCTCACACGCCCGTATGGCCCACTGATGGGGATTGAATCCACCAAAATTAATTCTTACTAAATAACTCTAAACCGTAGTAAGAGTGATAGTAGGGTCGAATCCATAGGGATTAGATCTGTAATCAATTTCTTTGTTCACTTATGCATAGAATGTCGTTGTGTCAAGAGGTCGTGGCAAATGTTTGGCCCACAACTCTAAATGTTCCTGCGAAAAATAAAATAAATACGTAAAGCTGGGGGTTTAAAAATGTTTAAGGCAGTAAATAATATAAAATAAACAATTGATTAATGTAAAAAAATCGAAAATAAATTTAGAATTTTATAAACAGAATTGGTAAGCCTTAGCTTTAGTCTCGGTAAATTCCGTGTTAAGAATCGATCCTAAAAAATTGATCTTCTCCTTCAAATGATAAGCTGGTTATAGTAATTAAGAACGTCTTAATCACCAATTCTTCCTCTCATAGCTAGTCCTGGTACGTCCTGCAAACCAACCTTTACCAATTATCTAATCAAGATACTCGTGTTCCCGGTTGAAGATTTTAGTAGCCTTGCGTTCTGAAGAACCCAACTTGAATAAACGACCTCATCCGCGTGGGTCGTTTAAACCCGATCACCCCTTCCATGATTTGTTCTCGAAGATCCGAATACAGCATGGCTGATTCATTTCTCCAACTTTCAGCAAACACAACTCCAACCCAACGAGCTCTTTTTGACTTGAAATCGAATTAGCCTTAAGGGATGAGTTGTCAATCCCAATACTTAGGAAAATGGCAAATACCGAATGAAAGGATATTTAGCATGAATGCATATCTTACAATTCCCGATCGGAAGGAATATCGGCCTAAGACTAAGATAAAATTTAGTGTAGCATTAATTTAATCATGCTTATAGTTGTGGAAGGTGATGGGATTTGTATGAAAGGTGACGGAAATGGATAGGAAAAAATATTTGAAAAGAGAATTAGAACAACTTTGTAAAAAGCAAGACAAAAATATTCCAATCTCAATTTAAGTAGGAGAAACAAGACAAAGAGGATAATAGAATTCCAGAGAGAAGTAGGAATGTAAATTGATTGATGATTTTCAAAGAATAAAACACCCCTATTTATATAGATGAGGTTTACTAAAAATAGCCTAACTAAATTAATAAAATAAAATAAATAAAAATAATATAATATAACATCTTCCTATTTTTAGCCTTTTACAAAGTTAAATTATATGATAAATCATTGGCTTTCTCCATCTTTTTTATTCAGCTCCAATTTAACGATTTGTCTTTGAATTTGGCCCATTTGAGCTCGTTTTTGACAAATTGTTCACCTGACAAGATTAAATCATAAAAAATACCAAATTAGCAGGGATCAATTCGGAAATAAACCAAATTAAACACAAAAATCATGTAAATTAATATGTTTATCAAATCCCCCTACTTAGCTCATGCTTGCCCTTAAGCATGTTGTTCTTTCCAACATTAGAACTCACTCTATAATTAAAAATCGAGCCTTTTCTTCCACATCCTCAATGAATGCAAACAACATGGGCAAAAATAAATAAATGTTCAAAATATGTATTTTGATCAACAAGTGTCATAAAATTGAGATATGTGAACTAAACAATTTCATTAAATTGAGTTTGAATCTAATAATTTGCAAGGCATTTATTAATTAACTACACATCAGAAAAATTTATAGACATGATCAAACCTTTTTACGCGAACTAGGATGACAACCCAAGCACCCTATCCCAGTTACTCAGTTCAAATAGTCTTTTATTTATTTATTTATTTATTTATTATATATATATATATATATTTTGAATTTTGAAGGTTCAGTTAGCGGAATGTTTATAAGTTATCAACTTGTCACTCGAACCTTTTTACGTGAGATAAGATGACAACCCAATCACCTTACCCCGGTTACTCAATTCGGTCACGTTTTCGAAACTTCACTCATAACTTGAACCTTTTTTATTTTATTTATTTGTTTATTTATGCACAAGCAAACATAATTTTTCCAAACAATCAATTTATATGAAAAATCTAGCTACATATATCAACTTTAAAACACAAATGTCGACCTATCTATATACTTGAATATTTATCATTTTACGTACCAACTTAACCCCCTACTTAATCTCAAGCATGTGTTATATGAAACATAGAATAGTAACTTAAGCAACAAGCAAAGAGAAAGGTTAAGAATACTCCCCATGTGTTTCTAACGATGTTGTCGGCATCGAGAAATAATTGCTAGCATTTAGCACGGCGTACCCACGCCACCATCATTATCCGACTTTCGAAAAATATCTATTACGTTCCTGAAAACATCAAACTAACTGAATTAAAAAAAATTATTTATTTACAACCTAAAATCTTACTAAAACTTAAAAATAAATAAATAAAGATAAATTTGGATTGCCTTCCAAAAAGCGCTTTTTTTTAACGTCGTTAGCTCGACGACCTTAAATGTTATCCGTTTGGCTTATTGAGAATTAATTTTTCCATCTTGTGCACTTAGATGTTTTTGCAGAAAGGTTTCGACTTTTTTCCACTGTTCTTGAAGCATTTTTCAGATTCTCCTATCATTTGAGCTTCTTCGTTCATCTTTGCATTTTTCTCTATTGGAATCCTTGTATGTCCTAGAAACGGTTTGATTTCCAATTTCGAGGCTTTCATGACAGCTTCACGTATTGGTTTTTGGATCACCGAAAATTCCTTTTGCTTAACATCGAGATCTACATTCTTGCAAGGCACGCTTTGTAACTTCTTAACATTGGGATGTCTAATATCCTCATAAACACTAAACCTAACTACGTCACCATCAAATTCCATGGTAAGTGTTCCATTCTAAACATCAATTTTCGTTCACGCAGTACTAAAAAATGGTCTCCCAAGAATTATGTCAGACGAATTAGCCGAATTATCGTCCTCCATGTCGATAATGTAGAAGTCTGCAGGAAATATTAGTTCGTTTACCTTAACAAAAATATCCTCCAATACTCCTTCCGGATGCACTACAGATCTATCTGCAAGTTAAATAATTACACTTGTTTCCTTCAAAGGATCCGCATTAAGTAGTTTATAAATTGATAAAGGCATAACATTAATTGATGCGCCTAAGTCACATATGGTCTTTTTAATATCAACAATACCTATTTTGCAAGATATGGAAAACATACCTTGGTCCTTACATTTTGGTGGTATTTTTCTTTGTAGAACGGCGGAGACATTTTCTCTGACATCACCTTTTCATTGCCCAGGAGCTTTCTCTTACTTGTGCATAATTCTTTTAAGAATTTTGCATACCTTGGGATCTGTTTAATTGCATCGAGAAGATGTATGTTGATTTCTACTTTTCAAAAGGTTTGAAGGATTTCCTTCTCTTCTTGCTCTTTTTTGCATTGAACTAGTCTTCCAGGAAACGGAGGTGGCACTGCAAATGATTTTTGTGATGCTGACTCTACTGGAGTCTCTGTGTCAAACTTCTTCTTATCTCGACTAACGTTGTAGGCGCGACTTGTGCCAGGTACGGGTTCCAAAACCTTTCTACTCCTCAATGTCATAGCACTTACATTGTGTCAGGGATTAGGCTCAGTTTAGGACGGCAGCTTACATTGAGACTCCAAACGGCTAACTGTGAGCTCGAGCTTGCTCACTTGTTTATCCAACTCCTGCAAATGCAAGTCAGTTTTTTATTGGAATTTCTCAGTACTGTTAGCTAACCTTTCCAATATAGCCTCCAATGATGACTTTGGGGGTGGTAACTGTTGATTCGGAGGCGGCCTTTATTGGTACGGTTGATTTAACCAAGGGTTCGACCCGTAACTTAGATTCGGGTGATCTTTTCACCCCACATTATACGAGTTCAAGTAGGGGTCATATTGTCTTTGAGGCGGTCGTGGAAAGTTCCCGACAACATTTACTTATTCTGTCGAGTCTTCATGTAGAATCGGATATGAGTCCGTCGGATGGTCTGGCTTAGCGCAGATTCTGCACAACCGTGCTGGGCTCGGTTTATCTAAAAGAAAAGTTTGAACAATGTTAGTTAGCTTATTAATCTTATCTTCTAAAGATAGAGAACTTAACCCCCATCTGTGGCCGGTTGGAATTGTTGAGAGTTGGCAGCCATGGTTGAAATCAACTCTCTTGCTCTTTGAGGCGTCATATTAACAAGCGCTCCCCGCTTGCAGCATCAATCATTTTCATTTCCATCGGGAGCAAACCCTTATAAAAATACTGCAAGAGTAACTGTTCAGTCAGTCTATGTTGTAGGCAGCTTGCACACAACTTTTTGTATCGCTCCCAATAATCGTAGAGTGACTCAGTGTCTTTCTGACGGATTCCTACGATGTCTCTCCTTAGTTCGACCGCTCAAGTTGCAGGGAAGAACCTGTCAAGAAATAAACGTGACATGTTAGACCATGTGTTGACAGATCCCAGAGGTAAATAAAATAGCCACTCTCTAGCAGAGTCGGCTAATGAGAATAGAAAAGCACGAAGTTTAATTTGGTCTACAGTTACTCCCTGAGGCTTCATGCTTGTGCACACCATATTAATCTCTTTAAGGTGCGTGTACGGATTTTTGTTTTGTAGTCTACGAAAGGTGGACAGTAAATGGATCAAACCCGACTTTAGCTCGAACGGCGTTCCTCCTACCGGATAGGTTATGCATAAGGGCTGTTGTTCATCTGGTGCCGCTGCGAGCTGGCGTATCGTTTGTTTGGCCATGTCGTCTGGTTCGTAAAAAATTTCCTCGGTGTAGGATATGGTTTCGAATTCGGGGTTTAACCTTTTACCATGTCGTATGGCTTCTCTTCGCAGTTGTCGGGCTAATTTCTCAATTTCTGGCTCAAACTCTAGATTTCCCAGTTCTGATCTAGTCATAAAGTAAACAAACAAAAATTTGAAAAATATCTCCAATCCCCTGCAACGGCGCCAAAATTTGATGGGCGTCGAATCTACTAAAATTAATTCCTACTAAATAACTCTAAACCGTAGTAAGAGTGGTAGTAGGATCGAATCCACAGGGATTGGATCTGTAATCAATTTCTTTGTCCACTTATGAACAGAATGTTGTCGTGTCAAGAGGTCGTGGCAAGTGTCGTGCCCACGACTCTAAACGTATCTGTGAAAAATAAAATAAATACATAAAGTTGAGGGTTTAAAAATGTTTAAGGCAGTAAATAATATAAAATGAACAATTGATTAATGTAAAAAAAATCGAAAATAAATTTAGAATTTTATAAACAGAATTGGTAAGCCTTAGCCTTAGTCTCGGTAAATTCCGTGTTAAGAATCGATCCTCGAAAATTGATTTTCTCCTTCAAATGATAAGCTGGTTATAGTGATTAAGAACGTCTTAATCACCAATTCTTTCTTTTGTAGCTGGTCTCAGTGCATCCTGCAAACCAACCCTTACCAATTATCTAATCGAGATACTCGTGTTCCCGGTTGAAGATTCCGGTAGCATTGTGTTCTGAAGAACCCAACTCGAATTAGCGGCCTCATTTGCGTGGGTCGTTTAAACCCGATCACCCCTTCTTTGATTTGTTCTCGGAGATCTGAATATAGCATGGCTGATTCGTTTCTCCAACTTTCAGCAAACACGACTCCAACCCAACGAGCTCTTTTTGACTTGAAATCGAATTAGCTTTAAGGGATGAGTTGTCAATTCCAATACTTAGGAAAAAGGCAAATACCAAATGAAAGGATATTTAGCACGAATGCATATCTCATAATTCCCGATAGGAAGGAATACTGGCCTAAGACTAAGATAAAATTTAGTGTAGTATGAATTTAATCATGCTTATAGTTGTGGAAGGTGATAGGATTTGTATGAAAGGTGACGGAAATGGATAGGGAAAAATATTTGAAAAGAGAATTAGAACAACTTTGTAAAAAGTAAGACAAAAGTATTCCAATTCTCAATTGAAGTAGGAAAAACAAGACAAAAAGGATAATAGAATTTCAAAAAGAAGTAGGAATGTAATTTGATTGATGATTTTCAAAGAACAAAACACCCCTATTTATATAGATGGGGTTCACTAAAAATAGCCTAACTAAATTAATAAAATAAAATAAAATAAAATAAATAAAAATAAAAATAATATAATATAATATCTTCCTATTTTTAGCCTTTTACAAAGTCAAATTATATGATAAATCCTTGGCTTTCTCCATCTTTTTTATTCAGCTCCAATTCAATTATTTGTCTTTCAATTTGGCCCCTTTGAGCTCATTTTTGACAAATTGTTCGCCTGACAAGATTAAATCATAAAAAACATCAAATTAGCATGGACCAATTCGGAAATAAACCAAATTAAACAAAAAAATAATGTAAATTAATATGTTTATCACCCACACGGCCCAAAATGGCCATGGCGGTGTGGAACACATGGCCTGACCCAATATTTCCACACATCTATATAGTTTCCCCGTGTGGGCCTACATGCTCGTGGGCCCACATGACCCAATTTGGCCCAATACGGCCCAGCCCATGAAATCGCACATGGCCGGTCTCGTTGATCATACGCGCATGTTTAGTCACACGGAGTACCATACGGGTAGCTGAATACCGATGTGGTGTCGACTATTCTCACTTTTCGGCTTTTTGTCGATTTTTTATTAAGAGTAGTATTTACACACCTTTTAAGGGTTCGCAGCGAAACACTTCAGACACAAGTGAAACCTAAAAATTAACAATAAAAAAACCAAATTTAGTCACTTAAACCAAATTACTGCGAACATACAATTCTCACAAGCCAACAACAATCCTTACCTTGATTGACCGATGGTGATTCTTTACCCTTACAGACCTGATTGACTCTCCACAGGTAATTAACGGTTACCTATACCCAATTAGGCTTTCATTAAAACAAGATCATCAAACAAGATAGTACCCACACTTACCAAACCCATCTATACACACAAGGCACTGACAAAACGAGTCACGGTGACTGATAGATTGATGATGAGTCAAATCCCAAATCGGCAGCAAGTACTAGGAAAAGCGACAATAGAGAGAGGAATAGATCAGCAGAAGTTCTACCAAGAAAATAAAAAAGTACCCAACGCCGACTCCCCCTCTTCAGAGAGAACTCGAAACTTAGAATAGGGGAGAATAAGAATTCGACAATAATATATATATATATTAAGAACAAAAAGACCAAAAAACAATAATAAGAAACAAATCGGTAGAAGTTTTCAGGGTAAAGAAAGAAAACTGCGATAAGTAGAAAACCAACAAACAAAAGAAAAAGAATAGGTAGGGATAGAAAGTAGCAAAATCGGCAACAATAGGGAAGGTATTTGGGGAAGCACATGGCAGCAATAGAGGCCTAGAGGTAGAGAAATAGGAGAAGAAGGGAAAAAGATGGAAAAGAGAGCAAGAGAATTCCGCAAGGTTAGAGAAAAATTGACCGAATGTTGAGGGGAACAAAAGTCAAGCCTGATTCTTCTGAGAAATCATTCAATTTCGGCACCACTACTCCCCTTCCATTGATCCACTCTTCAAAACTCTCCTCAAATCTCTCAACCATCTAATTTGAACTCCACTGAACCTCTTCTATCCTAATTTTCCTCCCCAAAACACTCCCTTCAATCCCCAAACTCCCTTACCAACTGAAATTCCCTACCCTATCCACCACAAATTCGGCCATACATCCCCAATCCCCTCAAACATTCCAATTCCGATCAAACTGCAACACCTTCACGGCCTTGCAATAAAAAATTAATTCTATGCTTGCGTGAGTACTCGAAGCCCAGACTTCGTGCTCATTTGCACTCCCCCTAGCCACTAGACCAGCCCATTCTGACATATTTTACAAACATTTATTCTTAAGCCTACTGGCTATGGATAGGGGTTTATTTAATAAAAAACAAAAATTGCCCAAGTTAAGGCTTGAACTTGAGACCTTTCAAACATTTCCTAGAACACTTAACCATTGAAATAGACAAATATTTGTGTCACAACATACGAAAATAATTATTAAAGATTTTTGGAGCGTTATAGTGAAAATGGACAGAAGAACTTAAACTTCAAGAAAGATTCGATATTATAAAAAGTATCGCCCTGGATCTTATATCGTTTAAAGTGGTTTGATGAAGGGTAGTTGGATAGGAGAACGCCATACCAAAACATGTCATAAGTTCTAAAAACAAGCTCGGTAGACGCCACTCGTACACTAGATAAGTCTTCGAAACTTGTACGAGATATAAAAGGAAGTAACCTCACTGAAACAAAGTTTCATTAAACAAATTGGCAAAAATTCAAAAGTCCCTTTTACAAGAAATTAGCAAACTATTTATAATGTTCAAGAGATAGCCGAATGGACTAAATGGACAAATTTAGAAACTAAGGAATTTGGCTATTAATGTACTAGATTAATCTAGAAGAAAGTTATTTAAATCTTAAGTCCACATTTGGCCGAATAGAGCTTCATGAGGTAGCTTCATGATTAAGTAAGGTGACTTGAGTGATGGTGAATGCATGGACGTTCTTCCCTTGCTTTGGCATATGTTTGGACATTTATGCACCTCATTGAATGATATTCATGCATGAATTTTAATTTGAATAGTTAGATTCTTCCTCCCTTTGCTGTGCATGAATTCTTAGCATAGAAAAAAGCTTCAAGTGCCTTGTATCAGCACCAAAAGTTTCATTCATCTTATTGGGTCGTTCATGCACTTGCATGGAACATGCATTCTCATAAATAGACACTTTAATGGTATGTAAGTCCATGAACAGCAGCATGCATCTTGTAAATTCGTCCACCCCATTGTGCATGCATATTGTTAATTCAGTATGTTGAATTTATGAGTTAATCCTCCCCTTTGGATGTTCTTGAATTCATCCATGCATGTATAGAAACTGATCAGTCAAATTAAAGTGTGAACATGTTCAAGGAGCTACTCGATCAACTTGGAATTAATTGGCAGCTACTCCTTGGCCGAATGGGTGCTTGGGAAGTTAATGGATCAACCACCATTCAATGAATGAAACCGTTCATGAATCATCTCATGCAATGTACTAAGCCGTGTATGTACCTTGGAATAATGCTCCTTCATGTATTCGACCATTCCTACAAAAACATGAATCACATTAATTCAAATACATATTCGGCTGAACCTAGATTAAACAATATTTAGACATATTAAGTAACACTCTAAATTAAATTAAAAACACCTTAAGGTGAACTAGCTAGTATGATTGAATTCGACTAGCTAAAAGGTGTGAAAACACTTAATAAACTGAAATGAGCTAACATATTAAACCATGAGCTGAAACATATTAAATTAAATAAATAAAATTTTTAGTTTATTTTAATGATAAAGAAAACGAGCTAGAATGAAGCTAAAATGAGCTGAAATAAGCTCAAGTAAGCTTATTTGAGCTGAATGGAGCTCAGGGAGCTGGAGATGAGTTAAGTTCGGCTTGCCAAGTGTGTATGGGATTTTTAAGGAGCTGGTCCGAATTTCTTCATAAGCGTTAGGCTTTGTTTCGACCCAAAATTGAGTGATTGAAACTAAAACAGCTTCGTGAAGTTGCCTAGATCGAGCTCGAGTCAAAGGTCCTTTTGGGAGCTCGATGGGTTCGAGATTTGAACTTGTGGAGCTCCAGGATGTGGTCATGTCAAGGATTCATTTGCTTTGATGCTTGACCGCCTCCTGACGTGCGAGCGTTGAAAGTGAGTTGCTATAAAAGATGTGGTATTAGGCAGCGTCTGCAACTATACGGATTAGGTTGTAATATAGACTGTTACAACAAAACATAAAAGTATTCCAAGGATTATACTCAAAAGAGGCTTGGTTAGATTAAGATTAACCCCTAAGCTAATGAGTCTAAGCAGTATCGATTCAAAACCATATTACGATAAATCATGCGATAGGATTAAATTGAAATAAAATAAATAAAATATTCTAAATAAAAAATAAGCAATAATAAATCTCTCAATAGAATAAACAGAAGACTAACTTGCTTCAGTATTCATAGCTCGCTCCTGATCTAAGGTTCTATTCAATCAGTTAGTAGCTAACCTAGTTATTACTTCATAGCATCTGACTAACCTAACTAGTCGACAACAACTACTTATCTCTTGACCTTACAGTTTAGGCTGAGGTAGGCTAAGTGATGCTCGATAGAATAGTCTCTCAACCTCATCTATCTAAATAACTTTCTAGGATTGTCAAGCCTAAGGTTTAAGCTCTTTCAACCTGAACCAATTAATCTGACAAGAAAACCTAAAGCGGTCGTTAACTACTCCAACATTCACTCGTTAATCTCCCTTAGATCTTAGTTACTTAGGAATCTAATTGCAGAAATCCCTAGATTGAATTCAAACATTTTATGCAATATTAAAAGACAAAATAAGGAAGAAAGAAATTGATTCAGAATATTATTGAAGTGCAAAAAGTTGAAGATTTGTAATAAAGCTAAGTGCTTAACAATCTCTGAACACGACCACGAGCAATTGAAGAACGAAACTGGAAATCGAATTAAAGAAAATTACAAAATAAAAAACCTAATTTTAGAATTAAACATAAAACATAATGGAAGAAGTCCTTAATTAAGTTCTGAGAATTCCTATTTATAGATATCATGTTAGATGACTCATTTAGACCTAATACAAATGACTAAACATAACTAAATTGAGCTTTGTAGAGTATACGACTTATGCAGTATGTAGCGTAATTCACAACAGTAGAATTTTAGCCCGAGATATGAGTAAATGATATCTTTTCATTGATATTACATGGTTAATGAAAAGTAAAGGTGGTTACGGGTCGTTCGTTTTTGTAATAAACGACTTGATTATTATTTGATAGTCATTGACTTTTCATAAAGGAAGATGTAGTGGTTACCATGAGATAAAATAGGATCATATTGGGAGAATGAATTTATCCCAAAGAGATAAAAGATATCCTATGAGAGTAACACACTTATGACAAGGTAATTGGACGAGCACTAACCAAGTTGCTTTCGTAATGGCATGTCATCAAGAAGAGCTTAGTCACGATACTATAGTGGAATAACTTCATGACGAAATGAATTCATAATTAATAAACGAAAAGCTGGAACTTAATTATAAATCATTTGAGCCCTAATCACCTATGTACAATCGTTCTCTCTATTAGCTTGATAAAATCATAAATGAATTGTATGTTGAATCAAATGAACATGAATGGATAGAAATGGTAAAGTTAGAGAAATAAAAAACATTTGGAAATGAATGTGGTTTTCTTTAAATGGAAATGACCTTGAAAATGAATTTATGGTTTTTCAAATTATTATGTAATTGATTAATTAATTAAAGTTCAAAAATAGAAATAAATTTATTGGTCATGGTAAGTCTACTGAATGTAGAAATATTAAATATATTTTCTCATAGATTCTTTTACGGTAAAGTCTTCATGATTTTAAAGGAGTTAAAATGGGTTGAGAAAATTATTTAATTGAGAAATTAATTAATTTAAATTAATTTAACATATTTATTTTGAGAAATAGAAAAACAAATATCAGATCAGATTGAATTGAATTATAAAGTATTGAGTTAAAAGTCCAGGAAGGACTTGTAATTGGACTCGATATGAGAGATGCCCAAAAGCCCTTCATGTTTAAAGAGAGGGGCGACAAACTTTAGTTTAAACAAACTAGGGTTTGCCACCCCAATCCTAGTTAGACTAAGAGTTTATTTTTCTATTGAAATAGACTTATACAATTCAACAAGGGTTTTACCTCTTCTCCTTGTAAATAAATAATACCGATAGGGTTAAATATACAATGTTGAGATATTGTTATTCTACCTGAAAATAGTGAGAATTTATTTTCTAAGTACAAATTCTATTTTCCAGAATAACGATTCTATCGGTTTCTAGTGAGAGAGAATTCGCTTTCCCACTAAAAGTAAGGTAAACTATTTTTGGTTCTGTGTTTGATTCAAATTCGTTTGAGCCTGCTTTCAAAATAGTTTGTGGTACGAGAATAGCGAAAAAGATCGTTGGAAAGTCGGGAATGACAATGATCCGTTTAGTTGAAATTTTAATAAGGGGTTATTACTATAAATATTACAAACCGACTCGATTTTCAAAATTTTAACTTTCCAATGTGCAAGAAAACCTTTTCAAACTAGATTTTTTCCAACATTCTTCTTCATTTGTAATCATTCCATTAATCCCATTCATAGTTGTTGAATATATTTGAAAACATTTACCAAACACCTTGTGTGCATTACTTTCTTTTGATTTTTATACGATTCGTGTTTTGCTTTAGTTCAATGCCTTAGTGTATTTTTGTTGTGAATTTTCATCTTTTGAGAGTTAGACTGATTGAGGTGGATTTGAAGTAAATTAATCACCTAAGGCCACACGATTTGCTAGACAAAAGTTCAAGCCCCGTGACACAATAATCTACTACAAGAGTATGCATTGAAGATGAATTATGTAATGCTATTATATCGATGCCAGAAGGATGAAGTATTGGGGCGATTGTCTAAATATTCATATACGGTTGAGATTGAAGGCATTAGGTACATTTGAGTTGCAATAGAAAAAAAAAGAAGCATATCAAAGCTACCACAATTGTTTTACTGGCCATTTAGTCAAGTGCACATGAGTTACCTGATGAGGCATTTGGCAACTCTTGGCTAGTGGTTATTCCTTACACAAAGAGAGTGTCAGAGACGACTAGTAATCCTAATGAGACTGTGAAAACCCAATTCAAGAAGAAATTGTTGAAAAGAAAACACTCTGGGGAAAATGTTGATCAATTTCTTAACAAAAGAACTAGAGTTTCGGTCATCAATCATGGCAAGACCATGACATCCATGGTAGTCGGTGGCGGTAGGGTGGCCGATGGTGTTACTGTGGCAAGTAGGCTCATTGAAAAAGGTGGGGCCATAGTCATGGTCCATCGTTGCCATTGTTGGATTCTCTCTTCTTAAAGAGGATTTAAATGTTGATGATGCTACTATTGAAATCTTTATGTGGCAAATAAACAAAAAAAAATGTTTTGGACTAATTATAAAGAGTTTCCTAGCAAAAAAAAAAAAAAGAGTTCTATAACTTTAGTCAAAAGTAAAAAAAAAAAAAGAAAAAAGAAAAAAAGTGTCATATCATCATTCTATTAGTAAATTAACGAAAATTATAATGACGATGACCAATTCGAATAATTATTTTAATTAGTATAACTTAAATAACAAAAAAAAATTACCAAAATAAGATCGGAATTATTTTAATGTAACCTTCGTAGTTTACTCCTAATTCATAGAAAAATGAATCAATCCAATTCCAAATAATGGCCCTTGGAAATAACCTAGAAAAACCATACCATACTACTTGAATGAGAGGCATTCTCGTAAATAAATCAAATAGCCATGCCATTTTCCAGCACGCATAAACCTCTATCATTCGAAGCTCCACACATAATCGGTTTCTGGATAAGCGTTTAGCTGAAAAACCCAATCCCAACTTGTTTCTTCATGGCGTCTCCTTCGCTCTTACAATCCACATCCTCCTCCTTCCACGGCCCCTCCCCTTTCCTTGCACCACCATTCTCCGCGCGCCTGCCCTACGCCAACCCCAGAAATGGATACGCCGGCGTCGTTTCGGTGAGGGCAACGGGAGAGATTGTGTTGGTGGATAAATCGGAAGCCGAAAAACCCTACCGTCTCAAAACTACTTACCTAGACAAAATTATTCCTTTGCTTAAAGAAGAGTTCAAGTACACTAATATTCACCAGGTAAATTAATAATGGACTTAATTTCTTATCTTAATTTCTTATATATTTTTTGCTTCTTACGTATTAAGGTTTTGGAATGTGGGGATTCTGGGTTAGTAGGTTCCAAAGCTTGAAAAGATTGTGGTGAATTGTGGGATTGGAGATGCTGCCCAGAACGCGAAAGGCTTGGAAGCCGCAATGAACGAGATGGCATTGATAACGGGGCAAAGACCTGTGAAGACGCGAGCCAGGAATTCTATTGCTACTTTCAAGATACGGGAAGGTCAACCACTTGGAATCGCCGTTACTCTTAGAGGAAATGTAAGCTTACTTTATTCCCATTACTGAAATTTGAATGTATAATTGTGTGCAGTGTTTGTTTTTCCTATATTATTCATTGCTTCTGAGCTAATCCCCACATTAGCATTGCTTTTTGGTAAAAGAAGTATTAGCAGTAAAGCAATTGTGGTTTGGTTTTGGCATGGACTAATAGCGGTAGTACACAGCTGATTGTAGTTGCAGATATAACAGGCAAGAGCAACATCCTCTTCTTTGACAGTCAGTGAAAGACTTTATGTTACATTTGCTTAAATGTGCTTAGGAACACTGGTAATGGAAGATATTATGAATTCTTTAGATGATAAAGTATGGATATTGTTATGATTGTGACCAATACACATTCAACTATGGCAGATCTGTTGTAAGGGGAGTAAAGGAAAAGGAGATCTTAACTATGCTATGCTCCTTGACTTAACCTACCCAAATATGTGGTTTAAAGTCTTTCTATCAGTTGTATATTTGTGTGAATCAATTGTCACCGTGCTGTAATATTGAGCTCGCAACTTATTTCTTTAGGTTTAGTTCTCTTTGTTGCATTGATTTGCCATCTTGTTAACAGAATTACGTTTTCTTTTGCACATTTAAATGCTGAAACCATTTGCTGTATGGTTGGTGGCTAATTTGACAGGTTATGTACTCATTCCTAGATCGGCTCATTAACTTGGGGCTTCCTAGGACGAGGGATTTCCAGGGTTTAAATCCTAATAGTTTTGATGGACATGGAAACTACAGTGTCGGAATTCGTGAACAGAGTGTGTTCCCAGAGATCAGGTTTGATGCACTTGGTAAACCCAGAGGAATGGATATTTGCATCACGACAACAGCCAAATCCGATAAGGAAGGCCAGAAGCTATTGGCCCTAATGGGTATGCCTTTTAGAGAAGGTGGTGGTGGTGGTGGTCCTGCAGCCCAACAACGCAAGAAGAAGCTGAGAGCTCACCACTTTGACAAGAAGGGTGGCAAGGGTGCCAAGGGTGGCCGGAGATGAGAGTTTCCCCCTGCTAAAGGGCAAAAAAGATGTTTGTACCATTTTGTTGTTAAATTGTGCATTCCATCATTTTGTGAAGGTATGCCCTAAAGAATGATTAAATGCAGGTGATTTGGTTGTATTATATCATCGTTTAGGGTAGTTCCAATCTGGGATTCGATTCTGTACTGACTACTGAGTTCAATGTAAAAGAATTTATCTTTTATCAATTTTCTTGTTCCCGAAATTACAGTTTCTACTCAGCTTTAAGTTCAGGGTACCCTTCCTGTTTATAGCCTTGTTACTCGGCTGAGGTTCAATGTCAATTAAATTTAACTCAAATCCACTGTTAAATTGCATGCATTGGGTTTTGGTGGCTATGATCATATTATTTTCATAATTTGCACCAAGCAAAAAGAAACATTCGATAATTTGCGGCCCGTTCTATATAGCCAAGAGAATATGGAAACCAAGAGCCCAAGCCCTGGATCCATTGCTTGCAGTCGTAATTATGTTACTTTTCTTTCTCCATTTTCTGGAATTTTGTATGGAGATGTTTCTGTGGCCATCGTTCACTGAGGACCGAGATATTTAAAAGAAACCGCTTTTAGTCTTTGCAGTCACCAAACCTCAACTCTGAAATGGCGGTCATCCCTATCTTCGCTTCCACCGTTCCCTACATCAAGTCACAGCATCAGTGCATCCTTCTCCGGCAAAACTATGGCCGCAACGTATACACAATTAGATGCAACGGAGAAAACTCCAAGAGCAATTTACCCACCACCACACAAGAATCTGCACCCGAAAATGTTCTTCTCAAGGTAGCCTGGTATGGTTCCGAGCTTTTGGGTATTGCTGCTTCTTATCTCCGGTCACCCTCAAAGGTTGAAGAAGCTGCCCTGAAAGACCTTAAGCTTGGCTTAGATGGGTCAGGAGCTATTGATCGTACTTCAGTGGTTCAAACCATCCAAGATGACTTTGAAAGATCATATTTTGTCACTGGTACATGAAAATCAAAGCTCAGTAAATCCACTCAAAATCTCTTTGGTCTTTACAATTTGATGGCCTTCATTCATTATCCCAGGAAGGAAATAACTATAAATATCTTTGTGTATCAGGGCAACTTACACTTGATGCATACGAAGAGGATTGTGAGTTCGCCGATCCAGCTGGTTCCTTCAAAGGGCTTCGGCGTTTCAAAAGGAACTGCACCAACTTCGGATCTCTAATTGAGAAGTCAAATATGAAACTTGTGAAGTGGGAGGACTTGGAGGTCAGTGCGATTTGCACTACTTGTGTCATTACTTGCTACCATCATCAATGTAACCTAACTATGAACAACTTTTCTTTGTGTTGTCATGCAGAACAAAGGAGTGGGACACTGGCGATTTAGTTGTGTAATGTCATTTCCTTGGAGGCCTATTCTTTCTGGTATGTAATTGGTACTTTTGGTGGCACGTTCAGTACTGGTCGCAGGCATTGAAGACATCACATCAATATGAATCCACATGCTTGCTTAATGCTTTAACATTCTTTGCAGCTACTGGATATACAGAGTATTTTTTTGATGCACGCTCTGGAAAAGTATGCAGGTAACAAGTAATAAGGAGAATTGGAGAAGATTTCCTCTCACTGTCCTGTACTTACCTTACTAACTTACCTATCCTTTTATGGAATCATTTCAGGCACGTGGAGCACTGGAATGTTCCCAAAATGGCACTGTTGAAGCAGCTTATGAAGCCTACTCGAGGATTCTGGCTTAAGAGAAAAAACAGCTGAACACTATGTGTAAGGAAACCTCTTAGCTTATCCTCCTCCTGCTCAACATGATGAGCCTCACTCAGACATAGTAATGTACTTTATTTCTCTCTTAACAATCCAAACGCTAGGTTGTTGCCATAATTGTGCAAGCTTGCATCTTTCTACATATAAGGAGAAGGTAGCTAGGATGTTAGCTAGCATTATTATATGCTTAAAAAGCATGTCTACTGTAGCTGATGTGATCATGCAAGTTACCCATGACATAGAAAACTAGATAATTTCCCATGAGCAGCAGGGATGGAGCCATGAATGCACCAATCTTTGTTGGGAAAGGATCAAAGGTGAAGGATTCCTGATGGATGATGACTCAACCTTCACCTACAGCAAGGCTGAGGTTAAACCATAATGAAGAAACAGATCCTTCTCTTGGAACTTGTAACTGAATTTCTTCCTATACCGGTGCATTCATATATGTATATGTACATATACAATTGATACAATATATTTTTCCGTACGTGGAAGCTGACGTATGTACGCTCTTCTATTTTTTATTCCCTTTCTAGCTTGAATCTATTTCTTCACTTTCTAGATTTCTTCATACTTTTCCTCCTAAAACTTATTCATGTCTATTTCGCCTATTTCTAACAATATAACCCTTCTTGGTTACCACCTTTCGCTTTAGTTCCAGAGCTTCAACGCTTCTTCATGGGTAACTCCCTTTTTCCATTATTATTTATAAGACATTGTTAATTATAGTACATGCTAGAAAATCTAAAAAACAACAAAGTAATCCGTTTGTTACTCAAAAAGTATTAATCCACCTCCCCTTTCTTCTATCAATGATGGAAACCCTCTACTTTCATCGTGTTTAAATATTCTGGTTCATGCAGTTGTCTCAGTAACCAAAAAGAGGGTTGTTAAACATGATTTATATAGTAGTGCCCGTGAATATATAATTTCTGAAGGAAGGGTTAAGTGTTTGAGCCTCTGGCAGCTTAGCTTACCGTTATTTTGGGCCTTGAGGTTGAAGTAGTCAAACATTATGATAATGCTGAGGCAGCATGATGATCTCATATCCACTCTCTCTGGCACTGATAGGTAAAAGGAAGATGAAATATGGACGTGTCAATGAGCCACAAGTCAACTGCCTGAGCTGCAAAAGTGGCAATTCATTCTGCTTAACGTAAAACATGTTCTATGAATACAGATCCTTTAGGTACCCTCTGCTTATCGCTAGTCACATCCTCCAGCGACTGATGAACATGACCCTAAGAGGACAAGCATCCCAGCTTAACTGGATTTGAATTCTCTCATTTCATTTCTTCATCTCCCTATTGTGTTGGGTTGCATCAACTATCATGTTTCACTAAGAAAGCACAGGAAGGGACTAAACAAAATAAGCGGGAGAGAGTAAGTGGTTGGGAAGCCAGAAAATAGCTTTGATTAGTATGCTCCTTTGTATTTCCCCATCTTTGGAATTTGTGTTAAAACTTAGGGAATTCCTATACAACAAGAGTTACTCGATAATTCTCTAGTTTCTCATGTGGTTAAGATTAATGACACAATTGATAAAAGCATTGCAAGTTTAGTTGTAGTTCATGGTGGGTTGTCCATTTTCAAGTGGGTGCTATTAATTAAATGTTTTCTATTTTGGTTTTCATCCTTGTGCATATTTTCCCAAAAAAGCTTCAACAAGACTTGGTGAAATAGCCGATCTCTATCCCACCAAAACTAAAAGGTTCTCTAAACTATTCAACATTAAGTTATGTAATGTGATATAATGTTTGGTTGTCCACTCACTTACCATTATTTTCAATCCAGCTTTTTACATCAACTTGCATTTTATTTTTTAAGGGATAAAGTAATTTTAGTTCTTCAACTTAATAATATCTTTTAAGGCATTATAAGATTATGACAGGTTATTACTTATAAATTTTTAAATAAAATCTAAAAAATACAAAAATTATATATTAAATAATTTTAAAAATATTTAAAATATTTTTCAAGTGATAAAATGACACAATTTCAGAGTATATGTCAGCATACCTTAACCGAATCTAAATTCAAAGACTAAATTGAAAAAAAAGTTCCAACATTAATATGAAAAAAATCAGTGATTAATATAAAAATATTGATAATTTCAGGGACTAAATATTAGTTTTTTTTCTCTATTTTAAGTACCAAAATTTGGTCAACAGGACGCATTAATAAAGGTTAATGAATTTATATATATTTAATCAATTCTATTATTATATTAAATATACTGAATTATATATATAAAATACTAAGTTATCGCATAATATTTTGCTTAATTGATGCATATAATTACTCAATGTATTAAACGATATCATTTATTTAAAAATAAATAGGTAAAGTGTAAAAATAGTCATTAAAATATTACTCATGTTTTATTTTGATCACTAAATTATTTAAAATTATTTTTTTTGGTCATTAAATGTTAGCAATCGTTTTAAATTTGACGAAAGTATTAACATGGACTTTTTTTTATTGGTATAATAATAAATTTAACCCTTTAATGTTTACATATTCTATCAATTTGATCCTAAGTATAAAAAAATTAACAAATTAGTTCTCAATATTTCCAAAACTTACCATTTTAGTTCAAATTCTAAAAAAATAAACAAACTGAGTGCTCAACATTTACAAAAATGACAAATTTTGATTTTTTAGCTGGGCAAGTGAAAATCCAAATGTTGTGTTTTTGAATGGGATTTTGCAGTTTGTGGTGCTCCAAAGAGGATATTCAAGCCATATCACCTAGTTGTGGCAAGAAATGCTAATGATACAGATTTTAGAAAGGCTCGAAAAGAACAAATAAGAAGAGATGAAGCTATTGGGTAACCACAAACCCTCCCTCCCCCCCCTCCCAAAAAAAACACTCCCTTAAAACACCATCTTAATCTTTCACCTCTACTTGTACATGTTCCAAAAATTACAGCACCATTGCCGTGATTTTGTTATATTTCTGTAAACTTTTAATTCAATTCCCATTTGTTATTTTTATTGGATTGCATTAGAGGTGTGCATGGGCCGGGCGGCCCGGCCCGGCCCGGCCCGAAGGCCTGCCCGCCCGAAATGTGGGAGGGTTTGGGCAAAAATATAGGCCCGAAAAATGGGCTTGGACAAAAAATAAGGCTCGTTTAAAAAATGGGCCGGGCCTCTGGTAAGATATTTTTGGCCCGAGCCCGACCCGGCCCGGCCCGACCCGAATTCACTAAATGACAAAAAAATTTTGCTTTTTTTTTTTTTATTTTTAAATGTTATTTTCTTGTTGTTTTCTCCCTATTTTGCTACCATATTACTATTATGTTGCTACTATTTTGTTGTTATTATTTGGATATTGTATAAAACTTATTTTATTGTTAATTTTGTTATTATTTTAGAGGTATTTGCTTGTTAAGTTGCATCTATCTTAATGTTATTTAAGTCTACATATTTTTTTAAAATTTATTTTCAATTTGTTGGAAAATATTTATTTTGATTTTTTTTAGTATTTTTGATGTATTATATATATTTAAAAATTATATAAAATAATATAAAAAATTAATACGGGCGGGCCGGGCCGGGCCGGGCCCAGGTTTTAACATTTTTATATGGGTCGGGCTTGGGCAAAATTTTAGGCCCATTTTTGGGCCCAGCCCGGCCCGAGCGCGATGAATGGGCTTAACTTTTTAGTTGAGCCCGGCCAGCCCGGCCCATGCACACCTCTAGACTGCATGCGATGAAACATGAAATTGCAATATTGACATTATTTTATCTTGTCCAAGAGAAAAACAATGATAACAAATTTATGATTTTTTTTACAAGAGATTATGATTGAATAATCGAAATAAGCATCAAACTATTATTTTGATATATAATTTTCATATGTAAATTTTAAGAAATTAAAATTTGTTGAGGGCTAAGTTTATTGATTTTTTAGAATTTGAATTAAAATGATAAATTTTATAAACATTGAAGGCTAATTTGTTGATTTTTTTGTATTTAGGATCAAATTGATAGAATACGTAAACATTAAAAGGCTAAATTTGTTATTATACCAATAAAAAAAGCCACGTTAGCACTTCCGTTAAATTTCAAACGGCTATTAATGCGGTGACTAAAAAATTTGGTTTTGAATAGTTTAGTGACCAAAATAGAACAACTTTAAAGTTCAGTGACCAAATAGAACGCTAGCAATACTTAAAGTGATCATTTTTGTACTTTACCCTAAATTTATTTATAATTATTCCTTCAAAGAAATTAATGAAATTACATCATTAGCTCACCAAGCAATACTTTTAATGATATTTTTCTTACTGCACTGAAGCAGTACAACTTTAAGAAAGGTGTGAACTATCACGTCACAAAATTTCGTTTAAAGAAATTCGAGGGAAAGTGCGCAATGTACGACAGAAGGTGCAAAAAGAAAATAATGGCATCTTTTCGAAAGAGGATAGGATTGTGGATGATAAAGAAGTATTTCAGTCCACATACTTGCATTGCAACAGGTGCACAATGCGATCACTCCTATTTTTTGACATAATGTGACCTGACCGGGATCTTTGTTTTTTCCAATTACGTAAATTTAACTCGTAATTTGCAAGTGTAAGTCAGGATTATCCGAGGCTAGGCTCCGACATGATATCTGACATGATTCTACTTATGGTGAAAGTCAGTCTCACAATTGTTGTCCTTGTGTTGATTGCCAACATTTGTAGCCAGTACAATTACACACCATTGTACTATAGGGCATGGGTTGCAAAACAAAAGGTTATGGATAATTTGCATCGCGACTAGGATAGGTCATACAACGATTTGTGGCAATAGTACTTGATCAAAATGTACTAGGTTCCATAACCGATTTAGAAATACACCCAACATACATCGGTGGTTGTTTGATCCCTAGAAAAAGAGTATTCCACTAATTCATTTGGACCATTGATCAATGCAAAGAAGCTTTCCAGCACTGCAAGCCTTTGGTGCAAATTGATGGCATCTGGCTGTATGGGATGTATGAATACCAGTTGTTAATTTTCGTTGCCCATGATAATAATCGGAGGATTCTGCTGATAGTGTTTACAATAACTTATTCTGAAAAGGCAGATGATTGGGATTTATTAATTAACTGATTGTACCATTATGTTTGCTTGCAGCCCGACTGTGTCATATTCGACAAGGAAACCAAAATTTTGACCGCTATTAAGCGATATGGTAGCCTTTGGGATCACACCCACCATAGGTACTATATAAGACATTTCAGCTCCAACTACCACTCAAAATAGCTTTTGGAAAGTAAGTGAGATTAATGCATTGAAATGGGTACATAGTTTCCACTATTTCCACAATTATGCTAAACTATATATAGAGTATATTATTTGTATTCATGGTATACTTTTCTCGACAGGGTACAAGCTCGTCTAACATCGTTTCCATGAGATATTGGATAACTTGTGCACTATCAACAGCACCAGTGCAGACTACCTCAACAACATACCCTTCGAACAGTGGACACAATCATTTGATGGGGGTATACGGTAAGGGTACATAACAACGAACCTAGCCGAATGCATCAATTCCATACTGAAGTAGATGCATTATTTACCTAAAACATCGATTGCGAAAGAAACATATTTTCGCTTGGCTGCCTTATTTCCAAAATGAGTGGCAACATATGCTGGGGAGATAGTGGGCGGTGAAGTTTGGTGTGAGGATGTCATGAAAGAAATTAAACGAAATGTAAAGAGAGTGAACACTATGTATGTATTGTGTCACTTGTGTCCAAATATGAGATTTTGGGTCACGGAATACGCTAGGCCCGAGTAAGGCATGTTAAGGACATCATACCGTGTTGACCTACCAGAAGGGACGTGCGATTATAAAAGATTCCAGGCACTTTGATTCCCATATGCACATGTAATTGCCACATATGTTAATGTACAAATTGAGTACATGTCTTATATTAACGATGTGTATAAACTGAAATACATGCACAATGTATGGAGATATCAATTCCTACCCGTTTCAGATGAGAGTATTTGGTCGCCAGTCTCTAGTGTCCCGTTTGAGTTGGCCCCGAACATGAACTTGCGGCGCATCCCGAAAGGTCGCCCAACTTTCACTCAGATATGCACCAATATGGAGGAGAGGGACAACCAACAGAAGTTATGCGGGTACTGTAGAAACTTAAGCCATACGAAGGTAACATTTTTCGTATTAAGGGATTCATTAAGGCCTCAACATCATTAGCATTCATTCTTTTTTGTGATATAAAATTAATTACAATGCTTCTTATTTTTTTTGTACAAAATCTGTTATTTTCTTTTTAATTGCTTTTCATTTGTATTTGTCACTGTCTACTAACATTCATATATTGGAAAAATTCCTACTTTAAGTATTACTTCAAATACCAATTACAATTTATATGGTGATTGAACTTTTACCATTTTTACGATCTAGTCTCTGTACCTTAATAATTCACTAATTCGATAAAGGTACCTATCCAAAGTTACATATTTCATACCAAATATTATATATGAAAAATTACATATAATTTACGTTAGAATTTAACAAAGACAAATATGAGAAAAGGGAAAAAAAGAGGAATAGTCCCTGCATGTTGACCGGAATCAAATCGTAGGTAAGTTCATAGTATTTCAATACGTAAATGAAATTTTACTTGTATTTTTATATTATTTTTCATAGTTATTATGTTTATTGCTAATTATTGTATGAATGCACATACGTGCCCCTGATTTTACTTCAGTACCCCTGAATGTAGATATGTGCCTATGCAGATACGTGCCTCTAATTGTACTTCGGTACCCCCTAAATACACATACGTGCTCCTGTTTGTACTTCAGTACCCTTGAATGTACATATGTGCCTTTGTTTATACTTTGGTACCCTCGAATGCACATACGTCCCCCTGTTTGTACTTTGGTACCCTTAGATGCACATACATGCCCCTTTACCCCTGGATGCACATACGTGCCCTTGTTTGTACTTCAATACCCTTGAATGTACATACGTGCCTTTGTTTGTACTTTAGTACCCCTGGATGCACATACGTGTCCCTGTTTGTACTTCGGTACCCCTGAATGCACATACATGCCCTTGATTATACTTTGGTACTTATGAAGGCATATACATGCTCCTGATTTTATTTTGGTATCTATGTGAACCGTGTCTAATTGTATTTTGATTAAATGTTATACTATGTCCTTACTAAGCTATGCAGGCTTACGGGTTTTTATGGATTGTTTTGTAGATAATAGTTGTTGACATACTAGGAGGATCAACCAACCGACTCACACTATCCATTTAAGTTGGTAGTTTTTTGTATCTTTTGGGTAGTGGCATGTATATATAAATAAATTTGTAGTTCTTGAATGTTGATAGATGTAGTTCATTGATGGGATGTGTGTTTTGCTTAGAATGTGTTTTGTATTAATGAAACAAGGATACATATATAATGCATACATAAATATCTTGATGTTTTAGTTGTTGAATGAAGTGGTTTTAATCATAATGTAAAGCTTATTTGCTTAATGTCTTATAAGGATGTCTTTTAATCATTTTGAGATTTAATGTTTAATATATATATGTGGTGCCTTTGAAGTGCATATTGGTTAGATATAATAGGTTGATTGTTTTGGTATGTTTAGATGTATTGGAATGGTGCCTAGGTCTATTCAATGTGTGCATAACTGGAATGCTTGAATAGGTATGGTTTGGTTTTAAAATGACATAGTTTTTGAGTAAAATTCGGTGCACACAGCTTGGGACACGGGCTGTCACACTGCTATGTGACACACACAGCCTGGCGACACGAAAGTGTGTCATTTGTAAATTCCTAGTGTTTTAAGTCAGTGAGTTACACAGGCTGGCACACGACCATGTGTAGCAAGTCAAAGAGGCACACGGCCTGTAACATTTTCAATAAAAATCAAACATTGCAAATCCTTAATTGAAAATCTAATTAAAATAAATTTAGAAATAATATTGGGATCGACCCGTATAAACAACAAAAAAATAGAAAAGATCGAACACAAATATTTTACATGGAAAACTCCTTCAAAGAGGATAAAAACCACAAACAAAGTAGACTTCACTAAATGAGCAAATAATTTGAAAGAGTACATTATGGAGATAACCAAAACAGAAACACCCTGAATCCTAAAAAAATAAAGCTTTCTGGCTAAAACACAAAATTCCCTTAAAAGCTCCCTCAAAACTCTTTTAATCTTCTCTTAATTTAATACAATGAATATGTCAATTCTAGGGTTACTAAGTCCTTTTTATAGACCGAAATTCGTGTGAATATATGACTAAAATATTCCTAGAATAATCAGAGTTCAATTGAGAGAAGATAGAAGAATTTAACTAAAAGAAAAAAAACCCAATTTCAGTTGAATAAACGTTGCCACGTCGTGACGTGGCATGTCACCTCGTTAGGACATCGTCTGTTGTGACGTCATGTTCCTCCTTGTCGTGACGTTGAGGCACACCTCACAAATAACCTACATATTTACATAAGTTCGGAATCGAACATTATGAAATTTCAAAGTTTCTAAAACTTTAACCTTGCCATCAAATCATATCTTAAAAAATAATAACAAAGAATTCATAAAACACAAGGCTTATTGTCAAATTCAATAATTTACATACCCCCTTAGATAATCCAATATAGGTGTTTAATTGACAATATAACAATCAAAAACTAAAAAATGGAAGGAGAAATTAAAAGTAGTTTGGGTATGTCATTCTCTTAGTGAGATTTAGAAGGGAAAAGGATAACAAAAAACCTAGAAATCAAATGGGGAATACATAAAAGTAAGTGGAGCACTTCCAGGGTTGCTGCTTTCGCTTCAACTAACTGATTGCTTTCTACAAACTTAAGTATGAAACTAAAACATGGGAAAATCTAACAAGTACCAATAAGAAAAATTCTCTTTGTCTGCCCTTTGCATTTACCTAAAAGTAATACCAGTTCTAGGAACCAACAAGATATCACCACAAGACCATTCATATATCTAACACTGTATACGTACATATATAGAGAGAGTACTGGGTGCAATGCAAGGAAACAACACTATGCATATTTTCTTTCTTCTTAATGAAAGGAAGAGATTAGAATATAAAATATTGGTATCATTAAACAACTCTTAGACCTATAACTTCATTTGTATGACTTATGGTCAATAGAACAGGAACTGCAAGTTGTCTTTAAAGCAAATGTTATTTTATTACCATGCTATTTCCATTGAAATTGATGCCAACTAGGGCATAGCGGGTCCCTAAGCCTAAATGGTTTCAATGTTACAGCTAATGTGGTTCAATAGATTTCTTTTCTTGTCGGTCTATATGGGCGTGCTGTGTAAGTGTCATTTCTTTGACCCCTCTTGAAGAAAATTTCCCTACTCAGTTCTGCAGCATCCTATGAATTTTTGGGGTTAGCACACCTAATTGGATTTGGGGTTCAAACGTCTATTTGGGATAAATTAAGCCAACCCTTTTACGTAAAAATCAAGCTCTTGAATGATGTTAATAAATGTCATGTTTAAAATGAACTTTATTGACAAAAGAGTGATCATCCAAATCTAATAATATCATTAATAAACTAAACTCTTTTGTGTTGTATTTTCTAAACATGATATGTATATGTATTGATTGTATAAATATAATTCTTTCTTTAGACAACCCTTCATAGTTTTAGCAACAAGCTGTTCAAACATGGATATCGCAAGCATTATGATTATAGCCAAAGGGATACCAAGAAAAATGACTGACCTAGGGTTGGTTTAGTGGGGAACTACCAAATTCTCATCATTCTGATTTCAATGTAGACGTAGACAAACCATTTGTTACATGATTCTCATTTAAATTAATTAGCTTATAGTTTCAACCTTGAGGCCCCCCTCTCTAACAAAAACCTGTCATGTTCAAGTAGGTTGAATCTGCAAATCAGAGAGAGAATGAATTGAGAATCAAAGTTTCCACATTAATCTTATCTAATATTTCTTTTTGATGTGAACGAAATATATTAGTAAAAAGACGTAAGTATTTTTTATATGGAATTTGGTAGCTCCGCATTATATTAGGATTCGATCTAGAGTCGTCGAGTCAACTCGAATCTTCTTTTTGAAACAATTTCGAATCATCTTGAAACTTTTGAGATTGTACGGACACTGCCCTCTTACATGATGAAGTGGATGTGAAATTTCCTAAAGAAATTGATATTGAGTTAGAGCATAAAAAGAATTTTGAAAGAATTAATACATTTCCTAGACAATAAAGAGCATGTGTTTGTGTTATTAGCATTTTGCTTATGTATGTGTATATCTATCCATTTAAAAAATAAAGACTAATTTGGATTAAACTGAAAAATCATATAGGAATAAGATAATGAGGCTTAACTAACAAAACAAAATAATAATAAAAACTAAAATGAGTTAGAAGTTGGTATTAAGTAGACTAAAATGAAAGCCAAAGGCAATGCCTAATGCTAAGATTATTACATAGATAGCAAGCAAAGACTACGGGAAAAGACTCGTGTTAAGAGACTTGTCACTGAAAAACATTGCTTCAAATTGACACTTCTCTTGCAGTTCAAGCATCAGAGATATCTGCCCCAACTCCACCTCTAATTGCTTCTTTTGACCATAAATTTTTGGATCAACTGTCTTTGACGCAAAATAAGCAAGAGCAATCTTGGTCAAGTGCTACTTTGCAAATTCAACCTCCATATTGATCTGCAGAGCATCACATATTGCATCTCTCCAAACTTTCAACTTAGATATGCCAAAATCCTTTACCACTTTCACCTCATTCATCTCCTTTATCATGGTATAGAACATGACAAGCGTAGGATGAGCTGCACAGCTGATGAGTTTGCTCTTTTCTGTAATATCTCCATATGTATGCTTTATTTTTTGAATTATAGGATCCAAAAAAGAAGGAAAGCAATTGTGCTTCACTTTGTTCAATTCCTCTTGCAACCTATAGAAGTCTGAATATCGTACTTGTCTTTTGGTATTACCATCACATTCCTGGAGAAATATTTTCACTTCTTCATCATCAAACTTTTCTCCATTCTCACCACAAGTACTAGTTGAACACATAATGTTAGTCCTCGATCCTTTCCGAAGTTGCGACCCTAATGGACCCTGAACATAATGGTAGGTTCAAATTAGGATTCTATTTAAATAATAATCAGTGAATATTGCATGCTAAAGGAAAAGGGTTTCATACCCTTTAAAGTATAGAGGTATCCAAAGAGTTGATTAGGCCATCTAACTGATTATTTTGCTGCAAAAGAAATAAACAAATGAAGTTTGAAAAAATGCATTAACAAATGATAATGGTGAAAATGTTTGGTTACTTATTCAACAAAAACAATTGACTGCACAAGATTTGATGGTATTGAGAACCCACTATCTGGGAAGTCATCAAAAATCCATTCTTACATCCTCCAAACGAGGGCTTCGTTTATAGAATAGAAAACAAATTAGGATTGGGAAGGAAATATAAATATCCAGACAAAATATGAAAAATCTTTTTTATACTTACATATTTTTCTCACATTTCTTCCTTTTTTATACTTATAAATGTAAGTATATAAATTTGAATATAGAAAATCTTTATCCTACCATAGTCTATATAACGTTCTACAGGTCATTTTGAAGATGCGATACTTCCTTGCTTACTGCTTCGCTTATTGCATCTTTCACTTATAAATCAGAGAGAAAAGAAATATTACTGCCATAGTCTTGGATTCTATTATGTTATATAACTATTCTATTATGTTATATAACTATCTTTTCATTAGAATACAATAAAAGTGATTATAAATGTGGAAATTGCAGTATACGTACTTTAATCTCTTGAATGCGCGGCATACTATTTCCCCATTCATCCTACTGCCATTGCACTCCTTCATTCCATCTCGCTATTGCATCCTTTATGTATATGAGGAAAGATTTTTCAATATTTTATAATCACATAGACATTGAAGTAATCAATTTGTTTTTTTGTTACTATTCCATTTAATAATATTTGTTAAATTTCCATTTAAATACCAATACCAAAACCAAAGTACCCTGTAATAGGCCCAATCTGCCCCGGCCCATACAAAAACCAAAAATCAAAAAATAATAAACCAAAATAATAATTGTCCAAAGCCTTTTTACATTAGGCCTAAAAAATTAACAACCCAAATACTAAAAACCTTAAACCCAATGTTACAATAGCCCAAAGGCCCAATAACCAAGCAGGACCAAATGACCCCAAAACATGCTCAGCCAAAGAAAACCCTAGCTCCCTTTACCCTTGCGTCGCTGCTCCCACACGGCCTCCTCCTCCACATCAACCCTCTAGCTGGCCTCTGTACCTGCGAAAGAAGACAAAAATGACAGCAAATAACAGAAATCATGGCGAAAAAATAGGAACACAATGTATTTGCTTTTGCTCCCTTTTTTTTCCTTTTTTTGGATATAAAAAGCCACTAAAAAAATTGTATTTCGCCTGCTTCGACACACACACGGAATCAATGAAAATAGAGCAGATTTTGATCACAAACAAATAAACATCTTTTTAGGTGATTTATCGTCTTATTTTTACAAAAAAAATCATTTTTATTTATTTTATTTTATTTATTTTCATGTATATGAAAACAAAAGAGGAAAAGTAAAAGGGGGCGAGGAGATCGTTCACCTTGTATCCGTGGTCGAATTTTGGGCGATTAAACCTTCGAGTTTGCCGGAAAAATAACCAACACGGTTAAGGAGTCGATGAGCCATTTTTTAGTTTTGGAGGGTATTCAGGTGTTTTACCCTTGAATCAGGGCTAAGGGAATGGAAACGGCTGGAAAAGGTCTCTTTTAGGGACTCCGGCCGCCGGATATAATGACGGACCAGCGACGGCACAGGAGCTAGGTCAGAACCCTAGCAGAGAAAGGGAGAATGCTTAAATTTTTTTTTTAAAAGAATGGGCTGTAATGTTTTAAAAAAAATGAGGGTTTAAATAAAAACTTTGAAATGGCGCCGTTTGTGAAAGGGAGGACCCGCGCGTTGACCCGACCCATAGGTCAGATCCGCAAATTTTCGCCTTAAATGGGTAATTTGCGCGGCTAGTCCCTTCCTTTTGCGCCTCCATTTGATTAGGCCCTATTTCATTTCCTTTGATTTTTTAATTTTACTCTGCAATTTGTGCGTCATTTCATTTTGGTCTACGTTGAAACATTGTGTATAAGGGTAGGGAATAATTCCCCAATCAGTTCCCCTTTCTTTAAGCGCGCTCTATTTTGGTCCTTAGCAACTTTCTTTCACTATTTCTGATTTATACCCTAAATTCTAGTGCGATTTCAATCATGTCCTTAATCTTTTAATCCATTTATTTATTTAACTGTTTTATTGTACATTATTTTGAATTATATTATATTATTTATTTTAAGTTTTTGTATATTATTTATTTTTAACTTCTTTTTATATTTTTTTATTTTTTGAATTGTTTTATTATTATAAATTATTTATATACACTGTTTATTTTAAACTTTTTTTACATTATTTATTTTCAAATTTTTCTTATGCTGTTTATTTTAAACTTTTTATATCTTATTCTTTTTAAATTTCTATATTTTAAACTATTTTATTTATTTTAAATTTATGTATATTTATAATTAAACAGTTTTATATTTTTTATTTTAAATTTCTTAGATATTATCTATTTCGAAATTGATTCATACATTATTTATCTTGAGCCGCATTATAAATTATTTTACTTTAAAACTGTTTTATATATATATATATATATATATTATTTGTTTTACATTTTTTTTACATATTATTTCTTTCAAAAAAGGCTTTATATATTTTAAATTGCTTTTGATTATTTGTTTCAAACCATTTTGTATTGTATTTATGTTAGTTTTTTTTTATAATTATTGTTTATTTTGAACCTTTTTTCGTGTTATTTATTTCATTTCTTTTACATTATTTGTTTCGAACTTTATATATATTAATTACTTTGTATTGTTTTATATATTGTTTTGTTTTATTTTCTTTGATTATTAATATTTGTATTAAAAGAATGTGTGTTGTAATTAGGGGTGAGCAAAACTCGATTCGACTTGAAAAAATAAAAAAAAATTCGAATTTCGAGTTAAACGAATCGAGTTATTTGAATTATTCGAGTTATTCGAGTCAACTCGAATTTTTTTCGAATTTCGAGTTCGAATTGAGTTGAGTTTTTAAATTTGAATAACTCGAATAATTCGAATAATTCGAATATCAAACTATAATATTTTACATTTTTACCCCAAACTTCCAAACCTTTTTACTTTTTCCTCAAAACTTTTACTCCTTTCCACTTTCTCCCCAAAACTTTTACTCCCCTCCCATCCCAACCCCCAATCTACCCAAAATCCATTTCCCACCAAAATTTTACTCTCTTATTTACTTTTTCTCAAAATTTTATTCCCAAAATCCCTTAAAACTTTTTATTTTCCCCCAAAATTTTTACTCCCTCCCACTTTCCCATTAAAACTTTTTCTCTCTTTTCATCCCACCCCCCATCTACCCCAAACTCATTTCCCCAATTTTTTTTTAATATTTTCCCTCCAAAATTTTACTCTCCCTATTTACTTTCCCTCAAACTTTTACTCCCAAAACTTTTTATTTTCCCTCTAAACTTTTACTTTTCACTATTTACTCCCAAATAAAAAATTAAAATTATCCAAAAAAAAACCCATAAACATAAATAGTAATAATTTTATTTATATCTGCTATTTATATTATTAAATTAAATTTCACATTTTATATTTTTATATTATTGAATTGTTTATTCATATTGAATATTTATATTAAAATTGAATTATTAATGATGCCATAAATTATTTATGTTAAAATTTTATATTAGTATTAATTTCACATTTTATCTTTAAAATAACTTTTATTAAAAAGTCACATTATTACATTTAATATATTTTTTAATTCCAAAATACATAGTGACAAGAATCTAAAGATAATTGAAACAACTAAGCAAACAAAAAAGCTAACCTGTACATAAAAGATTAGTAAATAAATTATGAGGTGATGAAAGTTAATAAAAAATTTGATTATAGTGGAAATTTTTTATTACGATGGGTGAGAGTGGTTACAAAAACCCAAAATTATTTTTTAAAATTTAACTCAAACAAATATATTCGATTCGATTCGATTCGAATTCTATCTCACTCGACTCGATTCGAGAAAATTTCAAATAAAGTTTAAATGATAAAATAAGATTCGAAAACTCAATTAACTCGAAAATTTTTAATTCGATTCGATTCGATTCAATCGAATGCTCACCCCTAGTTGTAATTATTGTCATTATGTATGTTCTAATTCATTTATTTGTATTTTCATATCATTTTCACTTGCTTGTATAATATTGTATTTATGTATCAATCTTAGTATTTCACTAATTTCTACTTATATTCATAAATAAGATTTTTTTTAACAAAGGCATTATTTCGTATTTGGGAAATTTGAGAGATCGTGCCTTAACTTAATGGGTTTTGATTTTTTTTTCTTTTAACCCAAATAATCAAATATCCTTTTAAAATTAAAATGCATGAGTTTTGAAAATCAAAAGACAAGCTTATTCTCGAGGTTTTAAAACGTACTAGATGTGACATTTTATTACTTCAGAACGAGAAGGTCTCTAGCATCTGCTTCGATTTATCCAAGCATTTTTTATAAAATTAGCATTAATTAAAAGAGGATCGTATTTTTAAATTCTTCACGGATTTTTCATCTTTCGACATTAAGACATTAACTAATCAATTAGGTACTGATTTTGGGCGTTACGAGGGTGCTAATCCTTCCTTGTACATAACCGACTCCCGAAGCCATTTTTTCAAATTTTGTAGACCAAAATTGATGTTTTAGTAAAATGAAATATTTTGCTAGGTGATCCGATTACACCTAAATAAAAAAGATTGGTGGCGACTCCATTTTCATTTTTTATGTCGACCCCGTTTTTCAAAATAAAAATGGTTTCAACAATAATAATTGGAACGGTTTTATTGAAAATACGTTTTTAAAAAACACTCTTATGTGACATCACTAGATTCAACCATAACGTCTAGGCCGGGTTTGGGGTGTTACATTTAGTGATATCAGAGTCAGGTTGGAAAACTCGACTGTGATTTTGGGTTTTTAAAGTATGGATTGAGAAATGATTTGTAAATGATTTTGAAATATGTTTGATAAGGAGTAAGTGGTACACCGAGTCTCCGGCGTCAGTCTTGTAACTTTCTGAAACTTTGATATGTACTATTTGAAAGCATGCTTAGTATGTACTAAAAATCTGTCTGATCTGTCTGAAATTATTCTGAGACAGCCTTAGGTAGTGGATTACATTGAAAACACTCTAGGAAGTGTAAACTGAAAACTGTAGTGAAACTTTTACTTGCGATAACTGAGTCTGAACCTCTGATACTATATTGCATAAGATATCTGTTAATAATTATCGGAACTGTAAACTGATTTGCATAAAACTTTTAATACAGATAGTTTGATATCTACAATGAGCGCTAGAGGTACTCGAGACGGGGTACTAGAGGCTGAGCTAGAGGCTGTAGAGGGGCTCGAGCTGAGTCTTTCGCATCTGACACGATTCTAAACGTGGACATTAACGAGACACCAGTGTCACCTGTTACTGATACTGGGTCAGGGTCATATGATCGTGAAACTGGGGATGACGCACTGTCCCAAGCCATGCTACGGATTTTGGAAAGGGTCGCTGGACCCAACACTAGATCTGGGGGCTGTGGGTTGGTTACGGAATGACTCCGGTCCAATGGGGCTGAGGTATTTAAGAGCATTGTTGGAATTGCTCCTAATGTGGCTGAGTACTGGATGGAGGCCATGGAGCGTATTATGGATGATTTGGATTTTACTGTTGAGAAAAAATTTAAGGGGCTGTCTCACTGCTTCGCAATGAGGCATATCAGTGGTGGCTCATGGTTAAAGAGGGAACTCAGCCCGAGCGTTTGACATGGGATCTGCTTAAGGCAAACTTTCAGAGTAAATATGTAGAGGCCAGTTCTATTGATGCTAGGAGGTGTGAGTTCCTTAATCTCACCCAGGGAGATCGTATAGTGGCCGACTATGAGGCTGAATTTTTTAAGCTGAGCCGTTATGCGCGAGGCATGGTGGCGACTGAGTATGAGCATTGTATTCGATTTGAGAATGGTCTCCATGATAGCTTGCGGGTTCTGATAGCTCCTCAGAGGGAGCGTGACTTCTCATCTCTAGTGGAAAATATGAAAATCACTGAGGAGGTGAAGCACACTGAGCAGCAGAACCGAGATAGAAAGAAAGCCAAGAGGGATTCTGAGCCTTCGAGCACTAGGATAGAGCCTAAAATAAAGGTCAGGACTGATGGGCCCGTAAGAGTTATGCCTACTGTTGCATCTACTGGGGTGGTGATGTGTCAGCACTGTAATAAACGCTATCCGGGTGAATGTTAGACAGCTATTGGGGCTTGTCTTAGATGTGGGTCAATTGAGAATCGTGTGAAGGATTGTCCATTGAGGGGTAATCAAATGCAAGCTCCAGTTAATGAGACTGTACAATCGCTGAGGGTAGTTTAGCAGCCACCTAGGGGCTGAGGTTAGGCTAGGGGTGGTAATGGTATAGACCGAGGGTAGAGAGCACCAGGTAGAGGTGCTGAACCGACTGAGGTAAAGCAGCCAGCACTAGTTTATGCTGCACATCACCGTGAGGATGGAGATGCTCCGGACGCAGGTACGTTCCTAATTTTAATGTACCTTACTTTGCATTGATAGGCATAGGCTCTATACACTCTTACGTAGCTAGCACTGTGTCTGAGACTTTGGGGATTCCGTATGAAAGTACTTCTAGTGAGATATCAGTGGTGAGTCTGTTAGGGCAGTCTATTAGAGTCAGTAAATTGTTTAGAGACGCTCTGTTGGAGGTCTAAGGGACTGTATTTTTAGCTGATTTGATGGAGCTCCTTTTTGGGGAGTTTAACTTAATTTTAGGCATGGACTAGTTGGTGAAACACCGAGTGAGTCTGGATTGTGTTGAAAAGAGAGTTGTTCTAAGGACCGAGGGGGATAATGAGATAGTCATGATTGGGAAACGACAGGATTATCTGACTAATATGATATCTGCATTGGTAACTGAGAAGTTAGTAAGGAAAGGATGTGAGGCATTCTTTGCTTACATCAGTGTTTTAGATTCTGTGGACTCTTCGGTTAAGGATATCCGAACTGTGAGGGACTTTCCAGATATTTTTTCAGATGGACTATTGGGTTTACCTTCGAGCCGTGAGGTAGAGTTTGAGATAGAGTTGATTCTTGGTACAGCTCCAATGTCTATCGCCTCTTATCGAATGACACCGAAGGAGCTTATTGAACTTAAGGCTCAGATTCAGGAGCTGTTGGATCGTGGATTCATTAGTCCCAGTGTGTCTCCTTGGGGAGCACATGTTCTGTTTGTTAAGAAGAAAGATGGGACGATGAGGATGTGCATCGACTAGTGCCAGTTGAATAAGTTGACGATTAAGAATAAATACCCACTTCCGAGGATAGACGACTTGTCGATCAGTTTAGAAGGGCTACTATGTTCTCCAAAATTGATTTACAATCAGGGTATCATAAGTTAAGGGTAAAAGAGGCCGATGTTGATGGTGATTTCAAAACTAACTAAGATCACGATAAAGGCAAGCGCACTTATCGAACAGTAGTATAGCTATGGTAAGACCGGAATATCGTTTGACTAAATGTACTAGTATTAACTATCTTTTCATTATCTAGCCTAAAAATTGAAGGAATTTATTTTAACTAAACTAATTAATTTACTAAAAACGCACAGAGAGTGAATTGGGAAAATACTTTTAGAAAATCGATTTATAAAGACAATACCCAAGGAAGAATCTACATAGATTGCACTTATTATTCAACTCTGAATCAGACGATTTATTCACTTGACTTAATCCGTAGGAATCCCTAATTTATGTTATTATCCCTCTCGAGACTAAAAACAACTAACTCTAGGTTAATTAATTGAAATCTCTTTCTAATTAAAATCCCTATTGTTGCATTAACTCGATTAATGAACTCCCTTATTAGATTTAACTCTAATCCGGCAGATTTATGCCGTCCTATCTTTAGGATTGCTATCAACTATGCTTAATTATGTTGGATCTACTCTTAAACAGAGACTTTTGCTCCACTTAATAAGCACATCAACACTTGAATTAATATCCTGAAATATTAAAAACAAGAATTAAATAACATAATTAAGAATAAGAATAAGTATTTATCATATAATTCAGAAACTAATAAGATCCGTCTTAGGTTTCATCCCCCTTAGGTATTTAGGGGATTTAGTTCATAATCATAAAGGAAAACATCTCAAAATTTGGAAAATAACAAAACATAAAGAAACCCAAAAACTTTGAGGAAATTAAAGGGAGATCTTCAGTCTTGAATGAGAATCCTGCTTCCAAGATAAATCCAACATCTTTCTTCGAGTAATTCTCTACTTTCTACTCTATATGCCATTTGATCCTCCCCTAGTGTGTTTAAATAGACTTAGGAACACCCAAAATACCTAAAAATTAGCTTTTTTGCGTGATATTGAAACAAGGCTAGACAGGGACACGGGCGTGTGGCCAACCCGTGTAAAGATGCTCAGGCCATGTGCAATACTGGCTTGATAGAAGTCGACACGACCTTGACACACGAGCGTGTGGTAAACCCGTGTGGAAGTGCCTAGGCCGTGTTGAATGCTGAATTTAGCCCATTTTGTCTATTTTTGGCCCGTTTCTTGCTCTTTTAACTTTTTTATGCTCACCTAAGTATAAAATATGAAATTAAAGGATTAGAAGCATCAAATTCATTAAATTATAAGGTAAATCATCCAAAAATATGCTAAGTATGGGTTTAAAATATGTTACTTTTACGGTTTATCAAATATCCCCTCGCTTAAGCATTTGCTTGTCCTCAAGCAAAATCCCCAACTTACAATTAAAATTAATTCTTCTCAACTTATAATTCTTATCAATAATGTTTCGAAATAATCCATAAGTAGTCATACATTGAGAATTGAACTAAAAGATCATCAAAGCTTCAAACAATCCAAGTTGAGCATTTTATCACAAAAACATAGGTATTTCCCTTTATCTAAGTAATTACCTTTAATTCAAAATCACACAGAATTGACATCCTCACTAAAGATTCACTCAAATCACTCAAGGTGTTTAAGGTTCAAAAATAGGCACTCAATAGTCAACATGAAAAGTTATTACCATAGTCTTGCATAAAAATCAAATCTCCACTACTATAAATTGAGATGATATACCAATCAAAAGATCTTTAAAGGGTTGTAATGGGGCTTTGGTTAGGGGTATGGATAAAGGCTGAAAAGAAGGTTAGAATCGAGATTAAACTGAAAAATTACCAAATTAGAAAAATAATTTAATACTGAGAAATTACATCATTAAATAAATAATCATAAAATTGAGCTTCTCCTCATGAATAGTATTGTTCAAGTTTAAGCACTATATAACTTTGTAATATACTAAACGACAATTTAACAACTGAAATAACTTTGTATATTTTTTTAAGAACAAATCAAGTATTTACTAACTAAATAAAAGATCATAGCCAGAAAATTATTCAAATCAAATCTCGACAAAATGGGGATCAAATTAAATAAGGGAAATTCTCAAGGAATCAAAAATAGGCTATGGGTTAATATTGAGGGTAAATTAAGAAGGGGGTTTTAGGTTCAAAAGGGCTTCACTAAGGGCTAATTATGAGGGTAGGCTTTTTATGGAGTAAGTGGATTAAAATCTAGGTGCCTTTCTTATCTCGGTATACCAAATCACTGATGTGGTCTCGACATGTATAATTGAAGCAAGTTCTAGAATAACAAGTCAATATTGACACACTCATAACCAACAATAAAAGTGAGCAAGAAAAAAGTAATGCTCTAAAGGCTTAAGATCTCATAGAAATTATGACTTTTGAAGTCAATCCTGTGAATTTCAAACTTCAAGACAATACCTCAATTTGGGGAATCAACCTAGAAAATTTTTAATTCTCAAAAATCAACTTATCATGCTTGATTCCCTACTTTCTTAAAGTTAAACAATTAATGCACAAATACCTATGATTTAATCCAAAACATATCAATAATAAAAAAAATCATAAATCAATCAAAATTTATTCTAATAGTAATATGAAAAAGTTATTTGGGAACAAGACAAAATTCAGGGATTTTCTGATGATGATATAAATAACCTCCCCATACTTAAGATGTACATTGTTCTCAATGTACAAAGATAGATAATAAGAATATAAGCATAATATCATAAGAGAGGGAGATAAGTGAGACTCCTCTAAATTTTTGGCTGAATCCTTGGAATAATGAAAGCGAAATCGGATAGAGAGCTAATGAAGTGCATGATTCTAGGCTATTTCAGAAAATAAACACAACTGTGGAGGAGAATTAAAGCATTACTCGATATTAAACATAGTTCAAAAGATAAACGGTAAGTCTTTAAAAGGGAAATTAAGAATATGAGAAATAAAGAAAATAAAAATAAAGGGACTCAAAGGTCCTTATCATCAGATACCTCATGAATCAACGGTGCCAAAGGAGAAAGGTGAAGGTGATGGCAAATCTGTCGTAAGGTAGCATCTATGTTGTCAAATCTCTTAAAATACTGCTGCTTGAAGCGAGTGAGTCGCTTAGATATATCGGTCAATGTGACAGCAATAGGTTGGTGACTCGGTGGTGGTGGTGGATGTGGGTCCTCGTGAGGGGGAGGGACATCATCAGTAATGTCCTCAGGATCATCCTGATCATCAGAACAAACTAGTCTGTATTAAGAAGGGTCTATACAATGTCGTCGCTCTATCATCCTCATATGGATCATGCTCGAGATGCCCTGTGGTGACATCTAGCCTACAAGAGTCAATGTGGAGGACATTTCCAGTGTGTCAAAATGACCGAAGTATCGAGCAGGGCAAGTCACGAAGGGACCCAAACAGATAGGGCCCCTCCTATGGTGGTTTGTCTGGTGTCAAAAAGCTAGAGCGATAAAATATGTTAAATCAAAGACATGCTCGATGGCCATACTCCATAGTTAGTAAGCATCAGTGATAGTGACGACTCCGGTGCTCTCCCTCCTTCCAGTCAGGGAATGAGCCAAAAGAGCGTGTATGTATCGAAGTGCTAGAGGGAGAGAAGTCACCTTCGAGTGACTCGCGTCATAGGGGATAGTACTCACCGTAAGATCAGTCCAATAGTAAGAGGCCGAGTAGTGTATGTAACGGTGAAAGTGGAGAAAATCCTCGGAAGCCATAAACTCCTCCGTGTAGAGACCTAGAGCAGCCCCAAACTCTGGTACGCTCATGTGTTGGACGAGTCCACCAAGTCGAAAAGTGATAGTACCGGCATCGTTATGAGTAGTCATGACATGCTGAAGGTGGAACGTCATACAGAACTCGAGGGTCAACTCCATATAAGTGGGCTCGATAATATTAAAGAATCGATCCCAAGACGCAGTGGCGAGATGAGCTCAAACATGGTCGGCGAGCTGGACCTACTACAAGACGGCTCAATCGATACAACGGCCCACACCTAATGGTCGTATGTGCAGAAGTTGAAATAAATTATCCTGAGGGCCTCTTGAAAATCATAGTAGAGGGTGGCGAGTTGCGATAGATGTGCTCGAAGAAGTTGTGCCTGGACCCTTCCGCTTTTTCAAAGCAGGAACAGTAACTTTGGACTTTCCTCTTGTGTTCGTCATATTGTAAATTAGAAAAAAATAGTAACATAATAATAACAACAGAAAACATGAACTTATAAAGGGGGAGACTTAGATGTAAGAAGCATAACAGGACTACATAAATAATAATAAAAACTAACATAAATGATGACTCACGAAATCTTTAGAAGTAAAAGAATCTAGAATCAGCAATAACTAGAATCTCAGTAGCAAAAACGATTAAGCAATGATAATTCAAAGCTAGTCCTAACAATAGTAATGTAATATAAAAAATAATAAGCAAAAGGAAAATACACAATAAAGAAGAAAGGCAAAGCATGGTAAATATTAAGAAATAAATAAATAATAAAGACTAAAAGATGAACAAAAACAAAAAGGGTAGAATAGGGTATATTAAAACGGCGATAACGGGTCTTGATGGTGGCTGTGGATTTTGTGTAGTTCGTGGTGGCGGTGGTCGACTTGAGTCGAAGAGGCTAGTGGGTTAGTGGTGTGGGTTATAGAAAAAGATGAGGGGGAAAAAGGGTTGGTTTCGGGTATAGTTGGGATCAGAAAAGGGAGGACGAAGGAGAGAAGAGAGAAAGGGGTCGGGGAACGGTCGAACAGTGGGTTGTTGGTGGCAGTCGAATGGTGGGGAAAATGGAATGGTGGCCTCGGTTGGGTCATGGGAGGAGGGTTTGTGAAAGCAAGGGGAAAGGAGGAAGGAAGGAAGAAGGAGGGAAGGGGGAAAGGGAGCACGGGTAGAGTGAGAGGAAATGAAGTGAACAATGGCCGGATATGATTGGTGGGGGGAAGTGCAGTTGCTGGGGAAATTTGAAGAAGAAGATAAAATGGTAAAAATAAAATTAGGGTTTGGGGGTTTTTAAAAGGGGCACAGTTGTGTAATGGCCCCGTATTGGGCGACACAAGCATGTCACACACCCGTGTGGCTCAAGTGTTGCCTGTATTTATCATGGAAATTTAATGTCCATTCATCACACGGCCAAAGGCATGCCCGTGTGTCTAGGCCGTGTACTCTACACGGCCATGTCGCACAGTCGTGTGCATTGTTCTTTACTTCTCCCACGCCCGTGTGATGTTCCTCATGCCCGTATTACCTTTCACACGCCCATGTGGCTAGGCCGTGTCTCGCACAAGGCCATGTGCCTTGCCCGTGTTTGACCCTGACTTGTTTAAAATTTGAAAACTTAAGCTCCAGGTTTCACACGGCCTAGGACACGCCTGTGTGTCTAGGCTATGTGGCTCTGTTTATGGCCGTGTTCATGTCAATACTTGGGGCTTTTTAGCCTTGTTTCCACACGGCCATGGGCACGCCCATGTGTCCAAGTCGTGTGGGTAAAAAACCTACACTAAAAAAGTGAAAAATTAGATAAAAATAAACTAGTTAGTGATATTAGTGCTCGGGTTGTCTCCTGAAAAACGCTTATTTAGAGTCTAAGCTCGACTTACCTCCCTTTAGCATGATCATGGTGATTCATGGAGTCGAAAATCCTCTTTCTCTCTATCAATTCTATTCTCAACATATGGTTTAAGCCGAGTAATATTTACTTTAAAAGCGCCGAATTTAGAATGATTTACTTCGACTGTACTGTATGGGAAAACTTTTAGTACCGTGAAAGGAGTCGCTCTGTTTGTATAGAACTCTAAAGTGGCAATTCGATGGTCCTTTTCATCTAACGGTACTTTGTCCTTGACTTTAAATTGCTTCGTTCTAACCTTAGGTTTGTCATGGCATTACTTTGGTCCAATGTGTATTCTTGGTCTCTCCTTAACCTGTGTCCGCCATTCATCTAGTTCCACGATCTGTAATCTTCGTTTCTCAAGAGCCGTTCTGTTTGTGGTGCATGAGTTTGATCGTGGATCCATTACATTTTTGAGAGGAATGTCCTGCAAAAGAGGTTGAGCCGTAAGATTACTCACATTAAAAGAACTCGTAGTATTATCTCTATCATTAGATATCCTAACAAAATCACGAGCTTGAAGAATAATCGTGTCATCTCCTACACGAAGTGTGAGTTCACCTGTACCAACATCAATAATAGATCTAGCAATTGTTATAAAAAGGAGTCCTAAAATTAAAGGCACATCGCTATCCTCATCCATGTCTAAAACACCAAAGTCTACTAGGAATATGAATTTATCAATTTTAACAAGAACATCTTCAATAATACCCCTTGGAAATCTAATGGTTTTATCATCCAATTGAATGCTCATCCTAGTTTGTTTGGGTTTCCCAAGACCTAGTTGTTTAAACATTTTGTAAGGTATTACATTAATACTAGCCTCTAAATTAGCCAAGGCATTATCAACAGTTAAACTACCAAGTAAACAAGGAATCGTAAAACTCCCTGGATCTTTCAATTTGTTGGGTAGTTTATTCTGCAAAATCGCCGAGCAAACTGCATTCAGCTCCACATGCGATGAATCATCCAATTTACGTTTATTTGCTAAAAGCTCCTTTAGAAATTTGACTGCGCTGGGCATCTGTCACAGAGCTTCAATAAACGGTAAGTTAATATGCAACTTTTTTAAAAGATTAAGAAATTTACCAAATTGTTCATCTGTGCGGTCTTTCTTTATCATTTTAGGGTATAGCACACTAGGTGTATACTTTTTACTTACCGGTTTTCGTTCATCGTGGCTTACCTCAACCTTACCTTTACTTACCATATTTTCTTGCCTCGATTCTGGTTTGTCTTCAACTAACCCTTCTTCGTCGCGCACAATGATAGCATGGAATTGCTCCTTGGGTTAGTTTCTGTGTTACTTGGCAAGCTACCTTGTGGTCGTTCAGAAATCATCTTGGCTAGTTGACCAATTTGATTTTTCAGCCCTTGAATCGACACTTGCTAATTTTTTAGCACGATTTCGGTGTTTTGGAAGCGATTTTCTAACATTGAGATGAATTTCGTAAGCATCTCCTCTAGGTTAGACTTATTTTCTTACTGGTAAGGTTGTTGCTGGAAGCCTGGAGGGAGTGGTGGCCTCTCCTTGACCACCTCACAAGAAATTGAGATGGTTCCTCCAACCTAAATTATAAGTGTTACTATATGAATTATTCTGAGGTTTAGAATTGTTACCCATATAGTTGACTTGTTCGTCCTCTGTGCTAGGATTTTAGGATGAATAATCTGTATTGTGCATTCCTCCTTCATTTGAATCACACCACATTTGTAACGGCCCAAATTTCAGTAGTGTCGGAACAATGATTCGAGATCACTAAATCCAAAAAATTAGTAAAAAATATTATTAATTTAATGAGTATAAGTTAAATGTGAATTTAGGAAAATAATTGAAATAGTAAATAGTATTTTAGAAATAAATACTAAATAATTTGGAAGTGAAAACGAGGTATCGAGACCTCGGAATGTTAAACCGAGCCATAAATATTTTTATAAATATTTATGGAGTGTTAATAAGTTAGTATTAAAGTTTCGTTAAGAAATTCTAAGGTTTCGGTTGTTAATTGAATAAAAAGGACTGAATTGTAACAAGTGCAAAACTGTGAGAAATGATTAAATAGCATGAAGGCTAAATAAAGAAGGACTTAAAGTGTAATTAAACACCTATTATTGGGCTGGACGGCGTGTGTGTGCAGAAAATATCAAATTAGGTGTGAACAAGGGGTAAAATTAGAAATTAAGAAAAATGGAATAGTTAAAAAAATTGGATGTAATTAGAAAGCTGGAGATTTCTTCATTTTTCTTCATCCTCATCAGCTAAAAACACCATTAGAGAGCCTTTAAGAAGCTGGTTTTCATATTTTACTGCAAGTAAGTTCAAATCTTGATTATTTCTTAAAATTTTTGTATTTTTGTGACTTTTACAACTAGGTCCTCTTGTCTAACTCAATAGTTTTTGATTTCATGGTTGATTTTGGAAGTTGATATGAATATGTGCTGGAAGTATGTGATGATTTAGTATGGAATTAAAGCTTTACTTTGTTTATATATAGATTTTATTGAAATAATTGAATAGAAAATAAGTATTTGGGCACCTAATTGTAAAGGATCTTGAAGTTAGGGTTTTATGTGGAAATTTTGTGTATAAATGGCTGTGAAATAGTTCAAAATGATAAGATAAAGTGTTAATTGGGGAGAAAAGGTTCTATTGATGAGTTAATTGGTCAAAGACCAAATTGTGAAAACTACAAAATTTGGGGCAAAAGTGTAATTTCAGGAATTAAAGGGTACAAATTTTGGATTGTAGTGAAATTGAAATAAATGCTAATAAATGAATGGTTTTGCAATTATAGATCAAGAAATCGAAGTAAATTGAGAAAATGAGAAAATAGTCGAATAATTCCCGAACTTCTACAACTCTTGTGAATTAGCCCAGGTAAGTTCATGTGGCTAAATTTGATAATTTATTCTCGAATTATGTAAATGTTGAGGTATATGATAGTATATGTGAATATGGTGAATTTATAGAAGAATTAAAGAAATGAATAAATGAGTAAAAATTCAAGTTAAGGGGAATATCGAAATTGAGTATTTTCGTTCAGTAACAAGATGAATTGACGGAAAAGACCATGGTTGGACCATGGCAACAAGTGATAAGTGACTCCCGTATAAGACCATAGCTGGGCTATGGCATCGGTGATATGTGCCAAGTGATTTCCATATAAGACCATAGCTGGACTATGGCATTGAATTAAAGTGATATAAGTAATCCGTATAAGACCATAGCTGGGCTATGGCACCGGAGAAAAGTGATAAGTGTTTTCGTGTAAGACCATATCTAGGATATGGCATCGGTATAACAAGTAACCCGTGTAAGACCGTGGCTGGGCCACGGCTTCGAAAAAAGAAAAGTGAACATGTGTAAGTCCATAGTTTTACTATGGCAAATTGAAGACGAAGTACTCAATTTCATATAGTTCCCTAATTCGAATAAGAGTGGTAAGTGGAAAAAGGGCCCAAGAAATTGAAATTTTATTACAAATGATAAAAAGCAGTTTTAAACGAGCTTAACTTTGATTTGAGATCTATAGGAGAAATTAGTGTATAAGTATGTTATATGAATGTGTTACAATATTTGGTAAGTTTACTTTCCAAGCCTATAAACTTACTAAGCTTTCATAAGCTTACTTGAATGTGTTTGACCTGTTTTATAGATTAACGTGGAATCGGAGGATCGGATCATCACAAAGAATCACACTATCTAGAAGTTCTCCAGTAGTTTTTGGTTATTAACTTTTGATTTATATGGCATGCATAGTTAATGGATAATATAATAGTTTTAGTTATATTACATGTATAAAATGTTTGGCTAGGTAAAGTTGTTGGTGGTTATATTATGTGCATAGTGATAGAATGCATATGTATATGAAACATAGGTGGTTGGTAAAAGATTAAATTATCAATATAAAGGTGACATGTACTAGGTTTGGTTTTAGTCACTTGTATATATTTTATATTTTGATTGTAAATATGGTACATAATCCTTATGAATTTTTAGTATGAATGAATGAGTAATTGCAAAATTTGAAAAACATGATGATGTTGTTTGATGAAGGTTTATAAGTAAATGAATTGGACTTGAATTAGGTATGTTTAGTGGGTGAAAGTAGCTTAAAAATGATGAAAAATGGTGTTTTCACACGGCCTAGACACATGGGCATGTGCCCAGGCCGTGTGGGCGAAGTCAGTGTTGCCCACGGGCTAGTCCCATGGCCGTGTGTAACAAGTCAGATCTGCCCACGGCCTGGCCCCACGGCCATGGGAGCCCCATGGGTAGGCCACACGGGCATGGCCCAAACCACACGGACGTGTGCCCCTGTTTTCAAAGAAAAGTTTTCAAAGTTCCCGATTTAATACCAAATCACTTTCTAAACTTATTTTGGAACCCTTAGGCCCATATTAAGGATTATTTGATGAAAATTAAAAGGATTTAAATTGGAACTCAAATGTATGTCTTGATTTTATTCGTTAACTAGTGTATAAGTCTTGTAATACCTTGTAACCCTGGCGACGGTTTGGGGTTAGAGGGTGTTACAACATTACTGGGTGAACCTGTGTAGAACCAACTAAACCATCAATCTTTTTGTTTAAAAGCTCTACCTGGTTAGATAAAATAGTGACCGCGTCAACATTAAAAAAACTGGCAACTTTTGTCGACTTTGTCATCATGCCTTGCCACTGATAGTTGCCCAGTGACATCTCTTCTATGAACTCATAAGCCTTCTCAGGAGTTTTATTATTTATCGTTCCATCGGCAGCTGCATATATCATTTGCCTTATTGAAGGGGTCAAACCGTTGTGAAAAGTCTGAACCTGTAGCCACAGAGGTAACCCATGGCGAGGGCACCTTCTTAATAAATCATTGTATCTCTCCCATGCATCGTAAAGAGTTTCTAAATTTATCTACACAAAAGAAGAGATATCATTCCTCAACTTTACCGTTTTAGCCGGTGGAAAATATTTCAGTAAAAATTTTTCGGTCATTTGGTCCCAAGTAGTGATAGACCCTCGTGGTAGAGAGTTCAACCACTGTTTAGCCTTATTCTTTAAAGAAAAGGGAAATAACCGAAGGCGAATGGCATCATCAGAAATGCCATTAATCTTAAAGGTGTCGCAGAATTCTAGAAAGTTCACCAAATGAGTATTTAGGTCCTCATCCTGCAAACTATCAAACTGAACAAATTGTTGTATCATTTAAATCGTGTTAGGTTTCAATTCAAAATTATTTGCCGCAACAGTAACTCTAACAATACTCGATTCAGTACCAGATAAGTTAGGCTTAGCGTAATCATACATAGTACGAGGAGCAGGATTCTGATTCACAGGGTTTGCGGCTACCACAAGAGGTAGCAGATTATTCTGATTTGCCGCTATCTCTTCGGTAGGGTGTGTATTGTCCTCTTTCTCTTCCTCTATGTACTGTAGACTTCGCCTTCTTTCTCTTCGGTTTCTACGAGTTGATACTTCGATCTCAATATCAAATAGCAAAGGTCCTAACGGGTTTCTTCTAGTCATAAACTAAAGACACCTATCAAAAACAAAATAAAAGCAAGATTAGAAATAAAAATAAAAAGTAAATTGCAACAAAAGTAAAAATGACTAAAGTAATAAAAATCAAGAGTTCCTAATATCTTAGTCCCCAGCAACGGTGCCAAAAACTTGATGGTGATTCCAAAACTAACTAAGATCATGATAAAGGCAAGCGCACCTATCGGACAGTAGTATAGCTACGGTAAGACCGGAATATCGTATCCACGAGGACTAAAAGTACTAGTGTTAACTATCTTTTTATTATCTAGCCTAAAAATTGAAGGGATTTATTTTAACTAAACTAATTAATTAACTAAGAATGCACAGAGAGTGAATTGGGAAAATACTTTTAGAAAACTAATTTATAAAGACAATACCCAAGGAAGAATCCACCTAGACTTCACTTATTATTTAACTCTGAATTAGACGATTTCTTCACTTGACTTGATCCATAGGAATCCCTAATTTATGTTATTATCCCTCTCGAGATTAAAAACAACTAACTCTAGGTTGAATAGTTGAAATCTCTTTCTAATTAAAACCTCTATTGTCGCATTAACTTGATTAATAAACTCCCTTATTAGATTTGACTCTAATTCGGCAGATTTGACTCTAATCCGGCAGATTTATGTCGTCCTATCTCTAGGATTGCAATCAACTCCGCTTAATCATGTTGGATCTACTCTTAAACAGAGACTTTTGCTCCACTGAATAAGCACATCAACACTTGAATTAATATCCTAAAATATTAAAAACAAGAATTAAATAACATAATTAAAAACAAGAACAAATATTTATCATATAATTCAGAAACTAATAAGATCCATCTTAGGTTTCATCCTCTTAGGTATTTAGGGGATTTAGTTCATAATCACAAAGGAAAACATCTCAAAATTTGGAAAATAACGAAACATAAAGAAACCCAAAAACTTCAAGGAAATTGAAGGGAGATCTTCAGTCTTGAATGAGAATCTTGCTTCCGAGATGAATCCAACAGGTTTCTTCGTGTAATTCTCTGCTTTCTGCTCCGTACGTCCTTTGATCCTCCCCTAGTGTGTTTAAATAGACTTAGGAACGCCTAAAATACATAGAAATTAGTTTTTTTCACGTGAAATTAAAACACGGCTCGACAGGGACACGGGCGTGTGGCCAGCCCATATTAAGATGCTCAGGCCGTGCGCAATACTAGCTTGGTAAAAGTTGACAAGGACTTGACACACGTGTGTGTGGCCAGGCCGTGTGTCAAACACGGGCATTTGGTAAACTCATGTGGAAGTGCCTAGGCCGTGTTGAATGCTGAATTTAACCCATTTTGTCTATTTTTGGCCCGTTTCTTGCTCTTTCACTTTCCTATGTTCACCTAAGTATAAAACATTAAATTAAAGGATTAGGAGCATCAAATTCATTAAGTTATGAGGTAAATCATCCAAAATATGCTAAGTATAGGTTTAAAATATGTTACTTTTGTGGTTTATCAGATGTGCATAAGATGGCATTTAGGACTCGTTATGGACATTACGAGTTCCTAGTTATGCCTTTTGGGTTGACTAATGCACCAACGGCGTTTATAGACTTGGTGAGCTGAGTATTCCAGCCCTATTTGGATCAGTTCGTGGTAGTGTTCATCGACGACATTCTGGTGTATTCTAAGTTAGAGAATAACCATGATGAGCATCTTAGGGTTGTTATACAGACCCTGCGCGAGAAACAGCTCTATGCGAAGTTCTCTGAGTGTGAGTTCTAGCTTCTAGAGGTTTCTTTCTTAGGGCATGTGATATCAGTTGAGAGGATTCGTGTGGATCCTCGTAAGATTGAAGTTGTGTTGGAGTGGAAACAACCGAAGAATGTGTCTGAGATACGTACTTTCTAGGGCTGGCAGGATATTATCGGTGTTTTCTAGAGGGGTTCTCTTTGATCGTAGCTCCATTGACTAAGCTACTGTGTAAGGGAGTTTCTTTCATTTGGACTAATGCACAGCAGGAGAGCTTTGAAAAGCTCAAGACGATTCTGACTCAGGCTCCAGTTCTAATACAGCCTGAGCCTGAGAAGGACTTTATGGTTTACAATGATACGTCACACATGGGTTTGGGTTATGTTTTGATGCAAGATGGTAAGGTAGTGGCTTATGTGTCTCGACAGCTCAAGACTCATGAGGTTAATTATCCGACGCACGACTTGGAGTTAGCTGCAGTATTTTTTGCTTTAAAGATTTAGAGGCATTATCTGTACGGTTAGAAGTGTACTATCTACACCGATCACAAGAGCCTCAAGTATCTCTTCACTTAGAAGGAGTTAAATCTTAGATAGGGTCAATGGGTTGAGCTGCTTAAAGACTACGACTACAATATAGAGTACCATCCTGGTAAGGCCAATATGGTGGCAGACGCATTGAGCCGTAGAGCTGTGACTGATTTGAGAGCGTTGTTCGCTCGACTGAGTCTATATAACAATAGAAGTTTGTTGGCAGAACTTCAAGTGAAACTGACATGGGCTGGTCAGATATAGGATAAATAGAAGAGGGATAAGTCTCTTGAGTTGTTGTTTCGTCAGGTTAAGACTAGGACTACTTCAGATTTTAGGTTGAATAATGATGAGGTTTTGTACTTCTGAGGCCGAATTTGTATACCTAATGATGAGGATTTGAGGCACACGATTCTGAAGGAAGCGCATAGTAGCCCTTATGCTATGCATCCTGGTGGGAATAAATTTTATAGAGATTTTCAAGAGTTGTATTGGTGGCCAAGGTTAAAACGTGAGGTGACCGACTTCGTGGTTCGCTGTTTAACTTGTCAGTAGGTTAAGCCTGAGCATTAGTTACCTTCAGGTTTGCTGCAGTCGGTTAAGATACATATGTAGAAATAGGAGCGACTGATGATGGACTTCATTAGTAGGTTGCCTTTAACACCCACTAAGAAGGATTTTGTATGGGTCATTATGGATCGATTGACCAAGTCTGCACATTTCATTCCTGTTAAGACAAACTTCTCCCTACAGAAACTGGCTAAGCTCTACATCTCAGAGATGGGGTTCCAATATCAATCATCTTTGATAGAGATCCTCGTTTTACATATCGATTCTGACAGAAGCTTCATGAGGTTCTGGGTTCACGATGACTTCAGTACTACTTTTCATCCTCAGCTAGACGGTAAGTCGGAGAGGGTGATTCAAATATTGGAAGACATGTTAAGGAGCTGTATGATTGATTTCTGAGGCAGTTAAGAGGAGTACTTACCTTTAGCTGAGTTCGCTTACAACAACAGCTATCAGTTTAGTATACAGATGGCACCTCACGAGGCACTGTATGGTAGGTTAAGCCTGAGCATTAGTTACCTTCAGGTTTTCTGCAGCCAGTTAAGATACATATGTGGAAATAGGAGTGACTGACGATGGACTTCATTAGTAGGTTGCCTTTAACACCCACTAAGAAGGATTTTGTATGGGTCATCATGGATCGATTGACCAAGTCTGCACATTTCATTCCTGTTAGGACAAACTTCTCCCTACAGAAACTGGCTAAGCTCTACATATCAGAGATGGGGTTCCAATATCAATCATCTTTGATAGAGATCCTCGTTTTACATCTCGATTCTGACAGAAGTTTCATGAGGTTCTGGGTTCACGATGACTTCAGTACTACTTTTCATCCTCAGATAGATGGTCAGTCGGAGAGGGTGATTCAGATATTGGAAGACATGTTAAGGAGCTATATGATTGATTTTCGAGGCAGTTAAGAGGAGTACTTGCCTTTAGCTGAGTTCGTTTACAACAACAGCTATCAGTTTAGTATACAGATGGCACCTTACGAGGCACTGTATGGTTGTAAGTGTCGCACTCTCTTGTGCTGTACTGAGTTGGGTGAGCGACGTGTTTTGGGTCTAGAGCTGGTATCAGAGACTGAGGACAAGGTCCGTTTGATTCGAGAGCGTCTGAAAGCAGCTTTTGATAGGCAGAAGTCCTATGGTGATTTAAAAAGGAAGGACATCGAATATTCTATGGGAGACTTGGTTTTCCTTAAGGTCTCGCCATGGAAGAAGGTTCTGAGGTTCGGTCGCAAGGACAAGCTGAATCCTTGATTTATTGGGCCGTACCAAATTCTCAAACGAGTAGGGCTAGTCGCGTATCAGTTGGAGCTACCTCCGGAGTTAGATCACATTCATGATGTGTTTCATGTCTTGATGTTGAGACGTTACCGCCGTAATCCCACACACATTGTGCCAGTGGAGAAGATTGAGATTAGGCTAGATATAAGTTTCGAGGAGGAGTCAGTTCAAATTCTAAATCGCGACGTTAAGGCTCTACTAAGGAAGTCCATTTCTTTAGTGAAGGTGTTGTGGCAGAATCATAGCACTAAAGAGGCTATTTGGGCGCCAGAGGATTCGATGTGATAACAGTATCCTCACCTCTTCTGATCAGGTAAAATTTCGAGGATGAAATTTTCTTTTAGAGGGTAGAGTTGTAACGCCCCAAAGTTTTGAAATTCTGGCTTTTGTGAATTTGAAGCATGGAAATTGTTTGAGTATGTTTTTGCATATATTTGACACAACTATTTGTTTGCTTCAGCGGTTATGTGTTCTAGGTGTGTGTAGGATGTCCTAGGTTCAAGCCTTAAGTTGGGTTAAATTTTGGTTTTTTATTTGATTAAAGCTTGATTCTTGGACAATAAGTTTATAAGAATTCATTGGTAAAAGCATGTCAGAATAGGCCTGCTATTCTAGTGGATAAGTGGTGTGTAGAAGTGGTAGAGGTCTTGGGTTTGAGTCCGAACATAGGCGATATTTTTGCTACTATTGTTGTCTAGGAATTTGAGTTTGAGTGTGATACTGAGTAGTGGAGTAATAGAGGGAATCTAGGGTTATCTGGTTAGTTTCAGTTTTCCCAAAATCTTTCTCTTTCACTAATGTTCTGGCTTGGTTTTCCACTCCCAAAATTTCAGTTTCCATACTTGTTTTTTTATTTTGCTGCCAAATAGCCCATTGTTTCCCTTCCTTGCCGTTTTCGTCTTTCTTTTTCATTTGGTTCCTTGATGCACTAGCGAGTGCCATGTGAAGTGGGTAAGTATTGTAGTGCGTTTGGGTTCGTTTTAGTGAAGTGCTGGTTTCTTAAGAGTTCTGTTTCTGTTTAGGAGTCAATCAAGGACGAGGGGATTGCTACTTAGCTTTCTAATAGTGAGAAATCATCGTCAAGTTGTGAAGGTAAGGTTGTTGTTAGATTTTGGCTTTTTGGCTGTCATTAACAATTCGATTAAACAACTAATATGGGACTCGAGATTGTTGAATATAGGTTCTGGAGTGCTCAGGATTGCATTAGTGTCAAAAACAAACCAGGTGTGTACTCTGATTGCACAGAAATTGCGTTTCGATAAAAATCGAAAAGCTTGTTATCAACGTCACACGAGCGTGTGGACTGCCCATGTGGAGGCCGTTTGGAGAGACAGTTGTGTGATCGACGAGCCAGGCTGTGTACATGCGACACGGTCATAAAGGACATAGCCGCGTGAGGTTGGTGAAGCTATGTGCGAGATACGGGCTCGGCCAATTGGCCGTATGAGGTTGGTGAAGCCGTGTGCCAGACACAGGCTCAGCCAATTGGGCTGTGTGGGCTAAACGGGCGTGTGGGTCCACACAGGTGAACCACACGGGTGTGTGGGATTTTAGGCCATGCCGTGTGATCACACGGCCAAGGTCAATTTTGGGCTATGCAGGCCCCACGGGCGTGTTGACCTACATCGGCGTGTGAGCCCATTTCTCTAAATTGTACTGTAAAGTTGCACGGGTCGTCCAAGTCGACTGTGACCTGTTGTAGGGTCGATAAGCTCTACTTAGACCCCTATTTATGTTATCTGATATTGTTATGAGTATCTGCATATTGCTTAAGCATGAAGATCTGATCTATTCTAATGTTGAATATAAATGTATGAACTGTTTATATGTATAATAGTATGCAATGATTGTATGTTTGCATTGCATTAGGGCGGGACTTGTGATGAAGAGAAGGAAGTAGCTAAAAGGCTTTTAGCCTGTTATTTGGCAGTTATGCTGCGTATATCTGTTATATGCCGATTATGGTACCTTATGGTGTGTAGGGTTGGATGAGTTGATTTTATCCTTATACTTGGTGTGTGGGCTGGGTGAGTTGAATTAATCCCCACATGGTGTGTAGGGTTGGACAGAGAAGGTGTACAGGGTTGATGGGCATGGTTCTGTTTCTGATATGATATTTTGTTCTGATATGCATATCTATGATAGGCTAAGGCCCTAAGACTGTATCTGATTCTACTCTAAGTGGACTATGGTACACACCGATTCTGAAAAGGGCTCAGGCTCGAATTATGTCTTTATTTCTATCATCTGATTGTATGCATGTTGTACCGTTAGGATGTACACACTGAGTTTGCAAAAACTCACCCCTTTATTTGTTTATCTGTCAGGTAATCCCCAGCAGTAAATAGATCAGTGCAACAGAGAGCTCGACAGTGACCACTGCTATACCTACTCTAGTTTTATGGGTTATATGCTTTTACTGTTTTTAGTTATATTTGGGACTTTGGATTTTTATTGTGGTTTAGAAACTGCCACACCATAAAACATCGTTTTTCTAAAATTAATCAAGAGCTTCCGTGTGAAAGAAATGGGTTAAGAAAATCAGTTAATTCACGTTTTTCGGACTTAAGTAAAGATAATAATAATAATAATTAGAATGATTTTATGGATAATAAGTTTTTCAAAAACACTCTCATGTGACATCACCAGATTCAGCCATAACGTCTAGGCCGGGTTTGGGGTGTTACAGGGAAGAAGTAAAAGTTTTGAGGGAAAAGTAAAAAGGTTTGAAATTTGGGGTAAAAATGTAAAATATTATAGTTTGATATTCAATTTATTCGAATTATTCAATTTATTTGAATTCAAAAACTCAACTCGATTTCGAACTCAAAATTCAAAATATTCGAGTTGACTCAAATAACTCGATTCGTTTAACTCAAAATTTGAATTTTTTTACGGTTTTTTCAATTCAAATCGAGTTTTGCTCACCGCTAGTTAAATTTATAATTATACTAAAAATTAATAATGGAGGATAAAATAAGTTTGTAACGCCCTAAATTTTAGGGTTTTTGGAATTTTTGCATAAATTGATATTGCATGGTTGGGTGTGTTAAATTAATGTTTTAGGGGCCTTTGGAAGGCCAGGGTTAAAGCCTAACCCCTGGCAAAATTTTGATTTTTGGGCTTAAGGGAGCTTGGAGGTTAGCTTGAAGGGCTTAAGTTAAGTTATTATTGTTGCATGACACAAAAGAGCTAATGATGGAGTGGCAAGGAGGCACCACATAAGGTACAGGAGGTGGTGTCACTTGCAAGAGGGAGAAGGTAAGGGGTTCGAATCCCATGGTCAGCTTTTGGTTGAATATTTTGTTGCATGGACTTGGTAAGAGATTGGCTTAGATTCAAATGCTGAAGTTGGTTGAAGCTTTGGTAAGGATAAAGATGACTTAGTCTTGGAAGTTTAAATTAAATTCAAATAGAGAAGGTTGAGTGAATTAGAGAGTTGTTGGTGGAGCAAAAAGTGGTGATTATCTTGGGATTCAAGAGAAGGTTGGTGTTAGCCGAATTTGGGGTATATGTGGGCATTCGGTTTTGGGTGTCGAATTAACTAGGGAGAAAGCACTTTATTTTATTTTTGGCTAGTGTGTATTTCGGCATTTAGGAAAGGGGTGTGTGCCGATTTCTCCTTTTGGTATTTGGGGATTTTGTTTGTGTTTCAGCATTTTTGGATGTTAGTGTCGATTCCTTCTAGGGTCAATTTGGGTTCTTTTCATTTCTTTTTCTCCCCTTCCTAATCTTTCGACCATTTCGTTCTCAAATGTGCCGAAATACTTTCTTAATTCAACCGTGACTCATCTCTTCTTCTCCATCTCCTGTCGTAACATCCTTCTTGTGATCATATAATCAAACCCTTTTTTCTTCCTATCTTCTATTACCAAATCTCTTCTTTTTATTTCTTGTTCAAACCAATTACATTAAACCTTCAATCCATTATTGGTGCTGGGCCAAATCTTTTTGCCTCTCCCTTCTCTCAAAGGTGCAATCTTCTCTTGGCCAAACCCTATTCTTTTTTCTTCGAGTGATTTCTTCCTCCAACCGATTGCTGCGGTTACTTCATCTAGTCGAATCCCTTATCCTCTTTTCTCATCAAGTCTGCCAAACTGAGATTTGTTTGTTGGATCAATTCACTCTCGAGTAGTGAGTGCTGTTTGGAGTTTTGGGTAAGCAATCTTTCTTCTGATTGTTATTATAGTAATGTTGTTATTTCTCCCAGGAAAGTCGAATGTTCCTTTGTCTTGGTTGATAGTTTCCAAAGGGATCGATTGTTCCATAACAATTTATCTATCTCGTTAGGGCAGTTAAGTTTAAAGAGGAGGAGTGTTCAATCTCGAACCTTTGATTCAAGGGACAAGCTATAGTTCTCTCGACTGAGGTAAGTAGCCATTATTTTCTTGAGGCGTTCACAATACTTAGATCTAGATTTGGTACGGTATGACTAATGATAAATCACGGGCAAGTGTAGGTTTGTACTCAGGACGTGTTGCGTTGATAATATCAATCCAGGTGTGTAACCAAACCCTTCCATAGCATAGATCAACAAAAGCCGAAATGCCGGCATTTCGAGGCCTTACGGGCGTACGAAGGCTTGTAGGCCGATCTGAACCCACAAATTGTGGGCGATAGGCTATGAAGGCTATTGTGCACGTTCTCGTGCACTTGGGTCGTTAAGGGCCTCAATGGGCCTCAATAGGCCCAACGGGCATACGGGGACATATGGGTAAATTATGCTGTAACTGCTAGTTGGTATGTTAGATGTTAATGATTTGTGATACTACATGCGAAATTGAACTGATTGGGCCACATGAGAGTGTGGGCCCACTAAGGCCCAATAGAAGTTTTGGGCCCGTATACACTGTTTGACCTTATAGACTTTCTGAGTCGCTTGGAATGACGTTAGACCTGCTAGAAGGTCGTAATGGGTGCTGAGACACCGAGACATAGTAAAATGACCAAAATACCCCCTGAAGGGTAAAATTAACATTTTACCCTTAACTGCCCAAAAGCCAGTTATACCCTTAAAAATAGGTTGTTGATATATGTATGATTTTATTTGTATCTGTTAATCTATATGCATGTTATATGTAGTTCTGTTGGTCTGAATGAGGTTGGATTTAAAATCAGAGGGAGTTCTATATAATGGCACTGCCACGTAATCTATTTAGTGGCATCGCCACGTGTTCTGTATCTAGTGGCTCTGCCACGATATTTGTTAATTAGCAGCTTGGCTGCGCATTGGTGTGTGGGCTGGGTGGGTTGAGTTTTTCCTCACATGGTGTGATGGGCTGGTATGGGTGGTGTGATAGATGGATTGGGTTTGGTTTTCATACTGTTCTGTTCTGTATCTATAATGGGTTGGGCCGACTCTTGGGCTCACTCTGTTTCTAAATAGGGCTAAGGCCCAGCTGATCTATTTTGAATAGAGCTTCGACCCAGTCTGATTTGTTAGTCTGATCTATGATGTTGGTTGGGGAAGTTGCACACTAAGTTATCACAAACTCACCCTTTTATTCTTACATATGCAGGTAACCCCCAACCATAGTGGATTTGGAGCTGCGAGGGACTCGGGGTGGCCACATGACTTCTACTTTTGGAACACGTTTTTATTTTTATTTTTAGTTCTATTTCGGTTTGGGTATTAATTTTTGTAATAAGGCCATTTTGGGTGTTTTTATTTTTACACTATTAATTTTCTTTAAACCAGTAGATTAGGATACTCGGGTTTTCAAAATTATTAACGAGTGTTTTCAAATAAGCCTTACGTAACGTTTTTGGATATTAAGATGACTTTGAATAATGGAACACAACAAATACGGCTAATAACATTCTATTTACACATACTCAAACTTATAAAAATAGTTTTATTCTGATTTGGCTCAAAACATCTAACTTTAAAAACAAGGCTTTTAAAATAGAAGAAACTATTTATCAAGGTGTCTGAATTCGAATAAATGGTCCATGTGACACACCAGATCTGGCTATAATGTCTAGGCCGGGTTTGGGGTGTTACAAAGTTTGAGCATCTAAATCTTACAGGAACAAATAATTGAAAGTTAGAAAGTTAAAAGAAGCCATTAAACTTTTGGCCGGCTTCCTACCAATCAACATGAAGCGTGAGAGTTTTGGGGGGAAAGTGGGAAAGAGTAAAAGTTTTGGAGGGAAAGTGGGAAGGAGTAAAAGTTTTGAGGGAAAAATAAAAAGGTTTGGGAGTTTGGGGTAAAAATGTAAAATATTATAGTTTTATATTCGATTTATTCGAGTTATTCAAATTCAAAAGCTGAACTCGATTTGAACTCGAAATTCGAAAAAATTCAAGTTAACTCGAATAACTTGATCTGTTTAACTCGAAATTCATTTTTTTTTCAATTTTTTCAAGTTGAATCGAGTTTTTCTCACTCCTAGTTAAATTTATAATTATACTAAAAATTAATAGTGGAGGATAAAGTGAGTTTGAGCATCTAAATCTTACAGGGAACAAATAATTGAAAGTGAGAAAGTTAAAAGAAGCCATTAAACTTTTGGCCGGCTTCCTACCAGTCAACATGAAGCACGAGAGTTTTATAAAACAATAATAAAATCTTTGGTGGAACAAATGTTTACAGCCTACGCTCACCCTTTAATACCTCTCGCATTTCTTTCTTTGTTAACGCATGCTATTCTTTCCAAATGTTTGGAACATAATATAACTCCTAGAGTTAAGACTTTGACCTAGATCCATCCTTATATAAACAAGTGTGGCAATATAGATTCTGCACTAGTCCCTAATTTTTTCTCCAAATTCATCTTAGCCTTACTTATTTTGTAGTAATAAGTAGTTCTATTCTTACAAATTACCTGTCTTTTCTTATGATTTTTACTTCACAAATTAATCTTTTTTTAGTTTGCTATGAATCAATCATGGTTTGGTTGGTTGCTTTTTTTTGTTTAAAGTTTGATTAATTGAATATGTTTCTGTGAGTGAGTCTACAAAGATTCAAACTGGTGATTGAAGATGAGTTGGTAAAATGGTGTTCAATCTGGCTGTTTTTGTTTTTAAATTTGTGTTATGATTTATTTTTGGCAGCAATAGATATGGTGAGATCTGGCTGTAAATGTCACGAGCCATAGTTCAAAGCCCGTAACCATCGCACCAAATGCATTCGATGGAGGTCTATTGTGTAAATGGGGATTATTTAGCCCGTAAGACCTAGCCCGATTCGGTAAGCTGATGGAAAAGCTTGTTAGATTGAAGCCTGGTTAGTCCAATAATGAAGATATTAGAACTTAAGATATTTTGGTAACTAATCTTAGAAGATTGATAGAATCATATCTTGTAAAGATTAGATTAGATTTGATATGGCATATCTTGTAAATCCCATGATTTAAAGGATAGGATGAATCTCGTCTGTCGATGTAAATGTATATTGACCGCCGGTTTTAGGGGAGCTCAACTATAAATAGAGAATCTCCCCTTCATTTTTACTCACTTCATTCATTGTTTCATTATTCTTTTTAAATAAGAGAATATTGAGAGCATTTACTCAAACACTTTGTATGCGCTCTTTCTATTGTTCTTTGTAAGCTTCTTTTGGCATAAATCGCTTCCGCTTTACAAATTGGTTCCTTGGATGAGTTCTTAAGGAATCCTTACTTGAGTAAAGGCTGACTTAGGAGAGTTTGGACGAATGGATCGCCTAAGGCCGCACGGATCATGAGACGAAAGATCTAGCCTCATGACCTGATACGACAGATAATAGAAGAATAACGGAAGAAAATCCAAATCATAAAGAAAATACAGCAAAATCGAAAGCAGATAAGAGATGAAGAATGAGAGAAGAATATGAAAAGCTTACAGTGACAAAACAACCCAAAAAACAAATGAAGGCAGCCAAATCGAAAATAAATAATACAATAATAATGGAAGGAGGAAACGTAAATATATCTTCTGCTTCAAAACATAGAAAGGTGTTGTTCAAATCTCTTTTCATGCTTCTTCTTAGTGAGTTTAGACTTTAGAATTAGTGTGCATCTCCATGATTTAAACTGCAGGTTAATGATGAGTGCGTAGAAAGTTTTATGGAGCAACTTAAAGCCAAAGTGAAGAGTGAAGTAGGTTATTCAGACTTTCAAATCTTAGAAGAGGATTTAGGGAAGGATTTAAGAATAGTTGGGAGATTTAAATTTCCGCTACGCTTGGCTCCTATTTCAAACAGAATCAAAGATGGTTTTGGTGATATTACTTCATGCAGCTCACAAAGTGATTATGCAGCTAAGCCTACCTATCTTCTCTAAGCACCTCTTTAAAATTACGTGTGCATATTTTGGTTTCAAAGTAACAGAAGGGAAAAGCGGTGAAAAGATGCTCAAGCTCAAGAATGTAGATACGAATATAGAGGTCCCCGAAGATTGTCTACATGAAGCTGAATATTTTTGCGGCAAGCCTCTTAGCACCGGTCTGCTCCGTTAGTAATTTTCTACCTTAAGCCCTGCCACCTTTATGTTTCTGCCTTTCGTCTTTGTCTTTGTTACATTTTAATGTCTAATTTCTATGTTTAATGAAATAGCATTTATGATCTTAAACTTATTCCTAAACAACTTGTAGTTGTAGTATTTCTTTTTCTTACCCCAAGCAGCATGTAGATTCAGGCACTACATTTTCTCATAATCTCACCACCTTTTTTTTTATTAAAAAGTAAACCCTTAGATGTTGCCGTTGTTGGCTTGCTGCCCCTTTGGGATAAATCGCACGACAATGCAAGGCATGTTGTCCTAAACAAAAATCCAAATTACCAAACTTCACTAATTTTATATCTCTATAAAATTTATATTACAGCATAAACAAAGATACATTTATCGAAATTTAGGATAAAAGTAAACCACACAATAATTGTTCACACACAAAATTGGATAATTTAATATTCCAGTAAACAGATATTTCAAATAACAAAATAAAGCAAAATTTTTCAAAATTATTGATTTTATTGATCTTCCAGTCACACTTAATTTTAGTGGCATAGGTCTATATCATAAATAATCTCAGCAATAATGGGTTAGAACACAATTAACTTTAGTGACAATTATTTAGAACGAAAACTACAATTAACCTTAATTACAATGAATCAAAAAAATATTAAAAACGACTATGATTCTGTGACACAATATATATAAATATATGCAAACAAAACATGTATAGATGAATAAAAAACATATTTGGGTATAGACACTGGCATAGCATTGCCTACATAAGGGTACGGGGACCTAGTAAGCAAAGCTAGACACAGATGGCCTAAATTAATGTAAAGTTGCCACTAACTAATTAGGGCTATGTTGGTTAGCCACCTACCGTCTAAAAGTCTAGAATTAATACTACAAAAAATCTTAAAAGTCTAGACTCGATCTCATTACCAAATTTTGAGTTCAGGAGTACGGTTACGTGTGGGGAAGGTTATAGCACCTCCACAACTCCTATTTGGGGATAGTCTCATAAGGTCTTAGGAGCTAGGTTATTTATTTATTTAAGCATATTAATGTCTTAATCTAGGCTAAAATCTTATGGAAATCCTAAATAAAAACTCTAAAGAAAATGTCTTCAGTTTACTTGTAACTCGATTAATATGTGTTCACCAAACTTATCTAATTTGAAACTTAAATTAGAGATTTTTACTTTTAACGGGAACCCTAAAGGATACATAAATAATTCTAGTAAAATACCTTCAATTCCTAAACTTAATTCAATCTTAGAATTCTAACAAAAAAACCTAGAAATAACCAATGAATTAATAGAAACATTAAAATCCATCTACAACTTTTCCCAAGATCAAGCCTTTTTTTAAAAAAAATAAGCATTTATTTTAAAATGGGGAAGAGAAAAAATAGGATTTTGGAGGACTCCTAAGGTCGGAGGACCGACGGTTCGGTGACGTAGTGGTGTAGTGGTGTAGCTTGTGTCATACCACTGTCCTGTTAGTGGGAAATTTTGGGGATAAAATTTCTTTAAGGAATGGTGAGTTGTAACACCCTGAAATTGGGGGTAAGAAGTTTTGAGTTTTGTGGTTATTGTAAATGAGAAGGTTGTGCTATTGTGTTTAGTTGCGTGTTTAAGTGTCAGAATAGGTCTACTGTATGGTGGTTTGTTGTGTGTTAATTTGCCTCTAAGTCACGTGTTCGAACCTTAGTATGTGCGTTTTGGGAAAAATATTTTTCCATTTTGATTAAATAGTAAACTTATTTTAAGTTTATTTTTGGTTATTTTTTTATTTTTTATTGCTATTCTGGTTACTGCTTGCTGTTTCACGTTCTCCTCCCCATCTTCCTCTTTTTGTTTTTCTTTTTGCTCTTTTTCTTTTCTTTGAAAATGATTTTGCCTGCGGATTTTGGAGAGTTTTGTTCTTTATCATCGAGTCGGCTTCTGGGCATCTATGATCGCAAATCAGGTGTCAGTTTCGTAGCTTTTCTGGTATATTTGTGAATTCTCATTTCGACATTGTAAAAGCTGGCATTTGTGTGTGTGTGTTGCAAATAGATTGATTATAATGTTATTCCGCTATTTTTTTATGCTTGGGACTTGCTTGATTTGGTGAAATTTGAGTAATCGAGGGCTGGGAAGTGTTTCGAGTGTGAAAGCACTATTTTTTTAGGCTATTTTCGGTGTGGTTTCGTGACCACACGGGTGTGTTCCCCCACACGGCCAGTTCATACGGCCGTGTGCAGTTAGGAATTAGGGTTTTCAGGCAGGATTGGTGCCACATGGCCTGGCCACACGTGATAAAGGATAAGAGGGATAAATATAAAAGCGGATCGTAAAGTTTGTCAAAGTCACGAATTTAACTTAGGGCTCTAGACGTTCGAAAAAAAAACTTGGGTTTTGACAAAACCTGAAACGAAATTGAATCCAAGTTAGATAAAATAATTAAAACAAATAACTAAAATAAAATGATAAATCAAAGATTAAGGAAGCAAATAAAGAAGATAAATGGAAAGATAGAACGTGGCGTGTAAAAGTCCTAAGAAGCCTTGGAAACATAAAGAATTCACAACCCCCTTCAAGCGGCTCTAATTTCCCCTCCAAGATAGAAACCTTAGCAAGAAAAAGTTTGAAGATGATCCACACAATCTAAAAAGATTGTTAAATGTAACACCCCAAACCCGGCCCAGACGTTATGGCCAGATCTGGTGTGTCACATGGACAGTTAATACACCTCGTTCTCTTATTACTAGTTTTTAGGTTGAATTAACAAAACCATTTCATGTGTTTTGGGAAAAAAAGAAGGTTATTTAGTTTATATAAGAAAAACCTATCCACTATCTGTTGGAGTTTAATTAATTTAAAAGATCTCGTTTTGTCATTAATTTATCATTTGTAGCATAGGTTATGTTTTGAAAACATTGAATAATTTTGAAATAAAAATCCGCGCAGACTTAGTCTATCACTGTTAATTAAGTGATTGTTAAATAAATAAATAAAACCAAATTGAAAATAAAATCATTATCGAGCGGCCTTATTACAGATAAAAACCCAAATCTACTGAATAATAAAATAAGTAACTTAAGAAAAATATTAAAACCAGGAAGCAGTCCACGTGGCCACTCCGAAGCCCTCTAGCTCCAAGTCCTCTAAGGTTGGGGTTCACCTGTATGGATGAAAAGAAAGGGGTGAGTTTGTGAAAACTCAGTGTGTAAGCTAACCCAAACAAAGTCTAGATCAGTACAAGCTTAACTGGGCCGAAGCCCTATTCAGGTACAGAGTTAACTGGGCCTTAGCCCTTTTCAGAAAATAATAATTACTGGGCCTTAGCCCTTTTCAGAAAATAGTGCGGGCCTTAAGCCCATTACAGTAACAGAACAGTATTTTATGCATGAATGCAAAGCCCAGCCCAATCCAGCCCTACACACCATGTGGGGAATAACTCAACCCACCCAGCCCTACACACCACAGTCGTAGCTTAGCTGCTTAATCAGATAACATGGCCAAGCCACTAAAACAGTAATACGAGGCAGAGCCTCTAACAGTATACATGGTATTGCCACTTAGCACTTCCTCCATCAAAACCCAATCCCATGCAACAGTATATATTATGACATGGCATACAGTGAACAGATATAATTTAGCATGCAAATCCTTCAACTTAACCCTAGGGGTAAAATGGTCTTTTAGCACCTAGGGGTAATACAGTAATTTTCACCCTCAAGGGGTATTTCAGTAAATTAGCCAGATTTTTATGGTTTCATACTCATTACAGTTTGTTAACAGTCCTAACGTCATCCATGAAACTTATTTAGCCCATTTTATTAACTCAGAGCCATTAGGCCCTAAAACCCCTAATGGGCCCAACGGAGTCTACTAGCTACTACGGCCCACTAAGTCCAATTTTACACCCGTTTTAGCAGAATTAATAGTCTAATTACCAGATTAAACTTACCGCTCATTTTCCACTCATATAGGCCCGTAAGCCTATTGGGCCCAAATTCAACCCTTCGAGGTCCAAAACCACCAACGTGCACGAAAATGCACACACATCATTCTTACCATTTGCGATTACTGATTTCACTGATTCAAACTAACCCACGAGTGCTCGCACGCTCGCAAGCCCTCGAAATGTCAAAATTTTGACATTTCGGCTTTTTAGCTTTTATCGATCTAGTCTACTAGAGGGTGTCGATTACACACCTGTTTTGCGATACTACGTCGAGATCTGCACTGAATTAACCTACGATCGTTTAAATCACACTGTTAACTAATATCCAAAGAAATCAACGAAACTGACAACCTACCATATTCGGCCAACACCATCCAAAGCCCTTAATCACTTACCTTTGCCGAAATTACCACTAGATCTAGATCTAGATTGCCCCACGGTCCTAGCCTCCAAAGCTCCTTGTTAGATCGCCTCTTCCACACAATGCTTTATTTTGCCAAAGAAGAGTCCTCAATCCACCCTAATCTAGATCTAGTATAGATCTAATCCAAAACATGAAAAGAAAATAGATCTGAGTGATATCACTATAGAGTATGGAGGTTTAGGCTTTTATGGAAACAAAAAGGAGAAATGATGTCTATTAACCCGATAAGAGATGTCGACAGAAGGATAAGAGAGTTGTGAGTTTTGACTTTTGAAAGAATTGGGTTGAAGGGTATGGAAGATTCGGCCAATGAAGAAGAATCGGCTAACAAGATGATTTGGGTTTTGACTTTTGGAACAATTGGCTAGAAGGCTTTGAGAAAAGAGGTTACCTTAATTGATGAAGAAAAGAAGAAGAAAAGAGAAGAGAGTGAAGAGAGGAGACAGATGCTTGATTCGGCCAAAGAAGAAAAGAGATGTGGGATTCGGCTTTAGGTAAATTGGCAAAAGAGAGCTTAGCACTTTCGGGATTTCGGCTTTTAAAAAAGATAGAAGAAGAACTTGGTGACAAAAAAGATATGGTCGGCCCCCTAACCCCTAACTAGCTAGCACTCAAGTTTCACTACAAGGCAAAACCTGAAGAAAACAAAAGGAGAAATTGGCACACTCCTACCAAAATGCCGAAAATGTTACCTCTAGGGACCCTAGCCGATTTGCTTCCCAAGAGACCCCTATTCGGCCATCACTTACTTCCCTTTCAAATTTCCTAACTTTTTTGCCTTTATCCCTCTTTAACTCAATCCTATGAGCACTTCAAACTCCTCACAATAGAGTTTCACTTGGAGTCCACCACATGCCTTACACATGCATTAAAAATAAAACATCACATTGCTTACCATGAGATTTAAACCTTAGCTCCTGCACAGCTTCCACACGCCCTTTTGCCTTAAGTGGCACCACATTGCCACTTTAACACAAGCTTACTTGTGTCTCAATTTACCAACATCTTTTTAAAGGCCCACTTAATCAGAGCCCCTTCTCCTTTAGGTTTAAAATTTTAAAATTCTATCGGGTTTTAACTTAAGCCTAAGCCTAAGCCTTCTAAAGGCCCACTAACACACTCAAAATATATTTTAGCACATCCAGACAAACAAAAAATTAAATTCAAGTAAAATCACAAAAATCTCGAAAACTAGGGCGTTACATTAAAACTCTTCTAAAAGAAACTCAAGAGAAATTCTTGAAAAAAAACCCAGAGAGAATTTATTAACTCAAAAGAGAAATAGAATAATAATGAATTGTCCGTATTATGTACAATGCAAAGGTCTATATATAGGCTAGCTAAATAAATCTAAATAAAACTCCTAAGTATACTAGAATTCTAATTTTAATCTAAACAAGCAATAGTTTTAAACTAAACTTTCTTGTTAACATAAAATTCCTAAATAACTTAAAATACTTAATAATTATAAAAAAATTGGAATAAAATAATAATAAATAATAAGAGTTGATAAATAAAATATTGGGCTCATATATAATAAAAATTAAGCCTAAAAACTCGAATTAAAAGCCCGGAATTCATAATTCTCGTCATAATCCCGTTCAAAAATTCTGTCCATGTAGTCTTCACTAAAACGGTCATAACTTGAGCTCCCGAACTCAAAATCAAGTGATTCAAAATGCGTTTCGAAGCTAAGAGATAGATCTTCAAACAGCATGGGGATATCTCAACCCAAAAATGCCAAGATCCTATCCAAAAAGCTGTCGCAAGTCTGTTGATTTCTCAAGCCTGAAAATTTGCCGTTTTGATGATTGGAATCTAATAAATTTCACCCCCTTTGTGCATGTATCAACACGGCTTCGCCACACGGCTGTGTGGCTGATTTGAGGAAATTAGTCGATTTTCACACGACCGTGTTCCCTGGGCACACCGGCTTGTGTGTTTGGGAATTATAGGTTTTAGTGTAGCTAATTTGGGAATTTAGAGTTTCCACATGGGTGTGTGTTTTGTACACATGAGCGTGTGTTTTGTACACACGGCCCTGTTTGGTAGACACACGAGTGTGTGAGGCCCTCACACGGCTGTATCTACCCTACACCCTTTTTAGTACAAATGGACAGAGAGTTACACGATCTATTCACACGACCATGTGCCTCCTTCCACACGGCCGTATTGACCACCTACACAAGCGTGTTAACCCCTCACTTGTCTAGGCATTTCCACACGGCCATAGCACACGCCCATATGGTCCTAAGCCACCGATCTTAGTTCTGTGTATGTTTGTGATCTGAAGATGTGTTTGTGTGTTCCGACCATTGGCTAGGCTTTAGGGAGGGTAAGTACGACTCTGATCTGGGCTTCGGCTTATATGCTATTTGTGTCTGTTGTGTGAGATGTCTGACTCTGAACCCAGTTAGTTGGGTGTATGTGCATATCTATTTCTGTCTGACTGTCTGTTAATTGTTTCTATGAGGTTGTTAGTATACATGCACTTGCATATTAAAATTTTGGGATTGGTTGTGAAGAGAAGGAAGACTGATTCTGATTTGATTTGGCAGTTTTAACTGTAACTTATCTGTACAGCGGATTATTACATTGCATTGTATTGCATATATGACAGCTTTACTGCGTATTATTATGTGATCTAGCAGTTTAAACTACAACTTATCTATACAGTGGATTACCGCATTGCATTGTACTGCATATACAACAGCTTTGCTATGTATTATTATCAGATCTGGCAGTTCAAATTGCAACATGTTTATACTGCGGATTACCGCACTGCACTGTACTGCATATATGTCAGCTCTGCTGCGTGTTAATATCTGAGTAGCTTAATCCACATATATAGAGTGTAGGGTTGGATGGGCCTTTCGAAGTCCTATGTGGTGTGTTTGGTTGAATGAGCATAAATAGCTCTTTTGGGATGTGATCGAGGGACGGAGAGATGTTTTAGCTGGATGGGTGAGTTTTTATTATCTGACTACATTCATACGCATCTGTTAGAGTGTTCTGAGTGTGAGACTATTTGACTGTTTTCTGTTTGACTGAATAACATTTGAGACTGTGTGTCTGTGTGTGACTTGGTGTGCTTGATTTGTTTCATTATGTTGGGACGTTGGTTCCGAGTTTGTTTTTTGTTTCTGCGTGTCTCTGTAAGTACTTTTCGTTTTTGAACTACCGTTTGGCTTTTGATCTGAAATTCCGTTGTTAGTTACATTTTGATCTCACACTGAGCTCGTGTAGCTCACCCCCTTAGTGTTTCCCCTTTTAGGTACACTTCATTTTTCTGTAGCTCGGACTCGGCATGCCAGAGGTATCAGACAGTCACGTATTAGAATCAACAATAAAAGCATTTTTATAAATTTCACATTGTTAAATGTTTTGAATTGTAAGTTTTATTTTGAACACTATGGTACGAAATGTTGTGTTATACGCACGTAAGTGTCTTTTGGATTAAAATTTTTGTAAGATCGAGATTTTATAACCGAGAGTTTTATGTAACTTAAACACTATTTGTTACCTAGCCAATTAAACTAAAATTTTTCCTACGATCACTTCAATGATCAATGTAACCTCTGAGATTCGGTCTAAACTTTTAGGTCAGGTTTTGGGGGGTTACATTACTGGTGTAAATAGGCCAGAGAGTGAAGGTGGTGCTGTAAAAAATAGGGTATTTTTTGTAAATTTAAAAAGTAAGAGGGTGTAAATAAATTACCCATTTGTGGCACCTATAAATGAAAAAAAACTATTCATTTTTTCATTTTAACATCATTTTTTCAAAAAAAAAAAAAAATCACTTCCACTTTCTCTTCCTCCTTCTATGTTGGCTATGACTACACCACCAAAGAACAATGGCTCTCTAACCTTCGGTGGTGGAGCTGTCGCATACGCTTGCCAAATTTTTTTTTTCAAAATCAAAGTTTTCTTTAAAAAAATATTACTTTTCTTAAAAATCAAAACTTTATTTCAAAGTAGTTGAAAAAGATCAAATTTTTGTTTTAAAAAAATTCAAACTTTTCCTTTAAAATGACAAAAAAACATATTTTTATTTTAAAAAATTTAAACTTTTTTTTAAAATACTATTTTTCTTAAAGATAAAAGCTTTTTTTTTTTGAAATAGTTGAAAAAAATCAAAACTTTATTTTAAAATTTTAAACCTTCCTTTAAAATGACTAAAAAAACATATTTTTATTTTTTAAAATCTAAACTTTCTATTTTTAAAAAAAAATCAAAACTTTTCTCAGGATCAAGCCTTTGAAAAAAAAGCCTTTATTTTAGAATGGGGAAGGGAAAAGCAAGATTTTTAGAGCTCCTAGGAGTGAAGGACCGACAGTTCGGTGACGTCCCATCATCGGAGCCCAAAACTCGATCTCTCTTGACATGTCTATGGCAAAAAAAAAAGATAAAAGAAAAAAAATTGAATGCTTGTTGTTGTTGGTTTATTTTACCTTTTAAAAAAACAAAAATATGAATTAATAGAAATATTAAAATCTATCTACAACTTTTCCCAAGATCAAACATTTTTTTTTTAAATAAGCCTTGGGAAGGGAAAAAATAGGATTTTTGAGGGCTCCAGGGGCGGAGGACTGACGGTCTGGTGACGTCCCTTCATCGGAGCCCAAAAATCTATCCCTCATGACATGTCTATGGCAAAAAAAAGAAGATAGGAGGAAAAAAAAAGAAATTGAATGCTTCTTCTTGTTTTTTTTTTTTTACCTTTAAAAAAAATAAAAATATGAAAAGCCTCTCTTTTTTTTCTTTCATTTCATTTCATGTATATATATTGTTTTTTAATTTTGTTTATTTGTAAAAAAATGATAATAATAACATTTAATAATAATAGTAGTAATGATGATAATAATAATTTGAGTCCTTGACAGGCCCAAAAAAGGAAAGAAAAGAAAAACAAAAAAAAAAAAACTTTCAAAGAAAGAAAAGAAAAACAAAAACAAAAGTTTCAAATTGACCAAAATCGGGTGAGCTTCGAACGGCCCAAGAGAGAACAAAAATTTAAATATGCCTCCAATTGGGCTCGGGCAAAATGGGTGTCTACAGATGCCTAATTTTCTTTAGATCCTTTGATCCAAATTATGGGGTGATTTAAACCAATTGAGAATGGATTTTGAGAATTTTCAGACCTAATTGAAATTTTATTTAATCTTTAAGATTAAATTAAATTTTGATTTAGTTTTTAAGGTTAAAGTGGAATTTCATGTTTAAATTTAGGATCAGATTGAAATTTTTATTTATTTTTAGATTTTGGTTAAAGTTTAATTGATTTTACAGAATAAAATAACTAAATTTACTAATATTAAATACTAATAGAATAACTAAACTTGTTTAGATTATATTGGAATTTATTTTATTTTAGATCCGATTTTAAAATAATTTTGATTAAATTGAAGGGTGAAATTTTGACTTAGAGTATTTAAATATGTCTATTAAGTTTAGAAAAGACAAAAATTGAATTTCAAAATAAAATCAAAATTTTGAAATGAAAATATGGTTCTGTTTTAAATTAAATTTTAAATGAAAATCAACCTTTTTCCTCCATGAGAAGTAAATATGTTGGGATAATTTGTTTGGTATGTTTCAAGTTAAATAGCAATGAGAACTAGAAAGAGTCAACACTCAATATACTAAAAAGATGGTGTTATGTTTTTGTAAGGGCAGCCATTTTTGCATGCTCTCTTTGGGCGACAACGCTGGCATTTTCATCGTAAGATTATGAGAAAATGTAGTGCCTGAATCTACATGCAGCTTAGGGTAAGAACAAGAAATACTACAAGTTATTTTGGGAATAAATTGAAGATCGTAAATGCTATTTGATTAAACATGGAAAGACACTAAAATGTTACAAAGGCAAAAACATAAAAAAAGTGTTGAAGAGAAAGGCGGCCTGGCTAATGGCTTATGCTAGAATAATACTAATGGAACAGACCCATGCTAAGAGGCTTGCCCAAAAAATATTTAGCTTCACGGAAACAATCCTCGACGAATCCATCTTTGTTGTTGAGCATGTCTTCAGTATTGCTTTTCCTCTTCATGGCTTTAAAACCAATATATGCACGACCAATTCGTTTCAGGTGTTTAATGGCGAAATCGACTCCGAATTGAAGGTTGTGGGCATTGTTAATTGCATCTCTCCACACCAATATTTTAGTCTCGTTGACCTGGTCTAGTTTGAGATCATCCATCTCTTTGATTGCAGCACAGAACAGAATATAGCTAGGTTTAGCTGCACAATCACTTTGCCTACTGCTAGCAGTAATATCACCATAAATATCATAGATTCGGTGTGCAATAGAAGCCAGACGTAGTGGAACATTGAATCTCCCAACCAGTATCAGGTCCTTTCCTAAACCCTTTTCTAAGATTTCAAAGTGGGAATAGTCTACTTCACTCTTAACATTAGCATTTAGTTGCTCCATAAATTTTTCTACAACCTGCAGTTTAACAGGAATAAATTATCCAAATAAAAGAGTTTATTCCGGTATTGATAATTTAAAAGACAGGGAAGAAGAGACCCAGCACCTTTCCTTGTTCTGAAGCAGAAGACATCCCTTCAAACACCGTTGCGTTTTCTTCTTCTAATTCTGCTTTGAGCTTTTTGTGTTGTCCTGTCACATTAGGCTTTCTATATTCTTCTCTCATTCTTCTAGGCGTTGCTTCCTTTACTTTATGATTTGCATTTTCTTCTGCCATTGTCACATTCTCTGCTTCCACTACTTTGGCTGCCGTATCACATTCCATTGATCTATTGCTGCAGAAAATTAAGCACAAGATATAACACAAACTGAAAATAAAAGCAATCAGACCCAAGGACTAACATAACATGATTTATAACTTTGAATAAGCAGTTAGAATCTTGTAGACGGAAAGAAACAATTTGAGAACCCAAGTCAACATGACCAGCAGCAAACTGAAATTTAGCTTAGCCAACGATGATTGATGGGAAAGTGAAAAATAAAGAAAAATCCCAGGATTTAATGAGCTACAGATTGTTGAAATTTCTAAAAATGAAATTACCTTGGGCAATAGCAATTTGGAGAAAGATGGAGGAAGTGGCTGTGGAAGTCTTAAGATTTACACTGCTTATATCCCAAAACCATTCGAAAGTAATCGCCATACTCCTATTCGCGCGCTAAATTTCCTATTAATCTATTCTGATTTACAACGCGAGCTCGTATTAAAGGATCCACACGTGCGAGCCAACACTTCCACCATTCGAAAGTAATCGCCATTCTCCTATTCGCGCGCTAAATTTCCTATTCATCTATTCTGATTACAACGCGAGCTGGTATTAAAGGATCCACACGTGCGAGCCAACACTTCCAGCCCACAATGGAATACAAGATGGTGCACGTTCAGTGACAAATTACAATGCATTCCCCCTCTGTACTCTTTTTATTAAGGGGAAATCCCATAAATAGTCACTCAACTATAAAAGATTCTCATTTTAAGCATTAAAATAAAATTTTTGCAATTTAAGTACTCATGTTACATAGTTCATTCATTTTAATCAAACTAGTTGAATTTATTTGACCACCGATCCGATTCTGAAAATCTTGAATAAGATATCTTCATAAAACAACCTAATAAAAATTTCCAATTATATGTATGACATATAAAAAAAATCATTTGTGGCCTCAAAACTATTTATATTATTGATCTTCCAATCACAATTAATTCCAGTGGCATAGGTCTAAATCACAAATAATCTCAGCAACAATGGGTTAAAACAAAAACCACAATTAACTTTAGTGAAATTTATTTAGAATGAAAATCATAATTAACCTTAATTACAATGGGTCAGAAATATATCAAAGGCAACTCATAATTCTGCAGCTCAATATATATAAACCCCCCCCAACTAAAGTGGTAGCATAATTTGAAATCGATTTTGTTATACCTCAACCTTAGCATGACACGTGGTAAGATATGGGGCAACTTGTAGACGACCTTTCACTAGGAGTGGTCCGCAGATAACCTCCCTTATATTTTGCCTAAGCCAACCTAAAGAATCGACACAACAACCTTATTTCAACCTAGCAACCTTACTCTAAAAGCCCTCCACATCACTCTTTCTCCTTCTCTTTTCTTTCATTTTTCGCTTATCGTAGATGAACAGATACTTTTCTCACCTATCTTCTCCTTTTTGTTAGTTACTTGTATCAACATATTTCCATCACAATCAATATGGCAACATAACCAACATTTAACTTATGTTAATAGGGTCAAAGCATAGTAATACAATGAAGTAAAACAATACATATATTTCGAACTATTCAATTACACAAAGTAAGACCTTTTTATATTACAAAACACATTTCATTCAAAACAAATTTTATTATTTTCTTTTGAAGAATCTTATGTAATGAGTAATAAACATATGCAAACAAAACATGTATAGATGAACAAAAAGCATATTTGGGGTGTAGACCCTTAATTATGTCTGGATTTTTATCCAAATTATGGGGTGATTGAGCTTTAAATTGGCTGAGAATGGATTTTGAGAGGTTTTGGACATAATTAAAATTGTAATTTAATCTTAAGACTAAATTAAATTTTGATTTAATTTTAAGGTTTAAATTGGAATTTCATGTTTAAATTTAGGATTTTTATTTAATTTTAGATTTTGGTTAAAATTTAATTAATTTTTTTATTTTAGAAAGACGGAATAAAATAGTTAAACTTATTCAAATTAAATTCAAATTTATTTATTTTAAAACCGGTTTAAAAATAATTTTAATTTAATTGAATGTTATTTTGGTGAAATTTTGATTTAGAATATTTAGATATGTATTTTAAGTCTTGAAAAGATAGAAATTGATTTCTAAAATAAAATCAAATCTTTTAAATGAAAACATGGTTTTGTTTTAAATTAATTTTGGTATAAATCTCAAAACAATAGATGTATAATTTTAAAATGTATCCCATTAATTTTTAAATTGATATATATTTTGAGAATCCAAATGCAAGTTCAAGTTAGGTCAATTAGAGAGTCCAAATACATGTTAGAAATGGGGTATAAACGGTAGTATAAGTTAGGGTTACATTTTTAGTAAAGCTAATATAATTTAGGCTTAGTTTAGTATTATTTTTCAAAAAGTATTTTTGAGGCAAAAAGTATTTTTGAGCAAAAATTAAAATTTGTTGTTTCTGCTTTAGCTAAAAATTAAAGAAGTGTTTTTGTAAAGTATTTTTTTTGTCCCAAAAATACTTTTAAAAAATTTAAAAATATCTTGTTTAACAATATTTTTATCTCAAAAATGCTTTTATTGTGCTTCTCTACCCTAATGAATCTTGCCTTGAAGGTTGAGGTTTACATGAAAAAGAATCTTTGTCTGAATTTTTCTGTGTCACTGAAACAATGAGTATTAAGATAGCAATATGATCATCACTCTTGGTTTTCAAAGTTCTCAGCTATATATGATGTACACATTGAATAAATGAAAATTTATTAAACATAGAAAGACTTAAAATATGACAAAAGATAAAGGTAGGTGATAGTGATAACTGGCATAGGTAATGGCTTTAGGTAGAAAATTACTGACGGAGCAGACCAGTGCCAAGAGGCTTGCCGCTAAAATATTCAGCTTCACGTAGACAATCTTCGGGGACCTCCATATTCCCATCTACATTCTTGAGCTTGAGCATCTCTTCACTGCTTTTTCCTTCCATTACTTTGAAACCAAAATATGCACGTGCAATTTTAAAGAGGTGCTTAATGGCGAAATCCACATTGAGTTGAAGGTTGAGGGCATTGCTAATTGTATCTCGCCACAACAATAATTTAGTCTCGTTGACCTAGTCTAGTTTGAGATCACCCATCTCTTTGATTGCAGCACAGAAGAGAAGATAGGTAGGCTTAGCTGTAGAGTCACTTTGTGAACTGCGTGAAGTAATATCACCAAAACCATCTTTGATTCTGTTTGCAATAGGAGCCAGGCGTAGCAGAACACTAAGGCTGCCTTTGGTTGTGCGTTTCTCACCAGTGAGGTTCAGTTGGGGTTTGAAACTCACTGAACTGGTGTTTGGTTCAGCCTTCCAGTGCAGTGAGAATTGATTTCAATCTCACTGGTGTTGTGAAACGGGGCTGGAGGTTTGAGCAGCAATTGAAGGCAATTGGGAAAATACCCAATACTTTTATTTATTATTTGAGCATTTTATCCTTGAAATGTTGGCTAATTTCTTCCCCAACCTTATTTGTTTCAGATTTGGGAAGAAAACAGTCGACCTTCACTATCCCACTCGTTCAATTCTCCCACGCAAATCAACCTCACTTCCACCGATTGACTGACCATCTGTGACCACCCGGCACCCGTCGTTTGACCGCTCCCATCATCACCGCTCGTCGCCGTCTCAAAGCTCAAGTAAGAACTACTACTCAATATTACAGTCTATCCGTCTCTCTCTTTGTCTCTTCTCAAACTTCTTTGTTTTGTTCTTTTTTGTTCTGTTTTTGTTTAATCCCCCAACCAATACTACCCTAAATCTTTTTTAATTAAAATAAAAAGTCAAACAAAGTAAAGGATATTATGATGCAGAAGCTTAAGGAGGAGGAGGCTCACCTCTAATTTCCAATTTTTGTGTTAATTGCAATCAGAGTTCACTCTTAAAAGGCAATGGTGCTTTGCCTCTGCCTTAGGCTTTAGCCTCCTCTCCTCTCTTACTGTGTTTCACTTTACTTGTCCGAGTGAGTTTTCTGATTCTCTATTCCTCATTTTATGTTACATTTTTCCCCAAAGACGCAAACCAATACACTTTTATCTCTCTTCATTTTTTTTTCCTTTCCAGTACCAATTTCTTCTTTCAATTAAGCTATTATTCCTCCATGGCTTCCAATTTGCAACACGATGGTGCTTTGCAAATCTTTTGGGTGATAGAGAATTAGAAATTATGGATATTTTATAACAACAGTAAATGGTAGAGCTTGATATTTACGATTATTATGTTTTATGATTCTAAATTATTGCTTGGTTTGCCATTTTCATATAGATTATGGAAAGTATTTATGGGTTTCGATTGTTCGTTATTGGTATTAGTTATTCAGTTAAAAGAAACTAGCATTTAGCAAGGAATAGGATTACTTTTGTTCAATTGTTATAGTATACAGGGATTGTTTGTTTGGTGGGTATGCTATTGTATACCTAAATGATAGTTGAAATTACTGTGGTAGTATGCAATAATTTGTTAAAGCAATCCTCATTTGTAGAACTTTGATCTTTTACTTATGATTTAGCTTAAACCGATGTGTAGGGTGATGCAAACCAGATATATGTGTGTGTGATTTTTCCAGCATATATAGGTTTATTTTGCTGTGTGTCAAGGATGAATGTATACATATTTCTTCTTATTGCAGAAACAGCCATGCAGGTCAGCGGATAATGCTAGACATTAGTATTTAGTTCCAGTTTTTGCAGAGTAAAAAAAAAAGAGGCATAATTTGCTTCAATCTTTTGTCCTTTTTCTTTTTTTAAATCCCCTTTTTTTTTCCAAAGCTTACATGTGAAGCAAAAAAAAAAAAAAATTGGGGTTGAATGAATGAACCCATCGTGATCGAATTTACTCTCTCAACTGCAATTCCTTTGATGGGTATTTCTTGTTTTTTCCTTAAATTAGCAAAAAGGAAACGAAACAAATGGGTTTTTTTTCCTTTCTCCATTTTCTTGTTAAAAATTTGATCTGTTTTTGAGGTGGATCCAAAGAGGTTTTTTAAAAGTGGGGGAGAATGGAGGATATAGGGCTTTTTAAGCAAGGTTTTAAATGGTTAGAATCTCAGAAACATGTTTATTCCAAGGCCAAAACGGCGGTTACTTATTGTAGAGATAAAATGGGGTTGTTAATGGAGAGGCATTGGCCAATGGTTTGTAGTGGATGTGTTGGTTTCTGCAAGTTTATGAAGCTGGTTTTGGTTTATTGGATAGATTGTTTAGTGAGAGGGTTTCAAGCATGTAGCAGATTGGGTTCGGCTTTTTTGCTTGTAATAATGTTAAGGGAAACATTGCAAATAGTTTAATGAATCAATATTTGTAAAAATAAATTTTTATCATAACCTAATTTCTAGTAATAATGAAACTTGTTATTTCTTATATTAATATTTTTTTTATTGAAAATCATTCATTTAGATACTTCAAAATTTGATCCAAGTATAATGTTACTATTTGCGAAAATAATATTTATCATTGTTATAAAAAAATATTTAACTATAAAAAATTAAAAATTATTATCATTTTATCTAATAAATAATTTAAATTGATTATATAACTCATTAAAATATTTATAATAAAATATTGGAAGATACATTTTAATATTTTATTAAATGAATTTATAAATTCACATATTTTAATAATTTTATATAAGTAAAATAATTTAAAAACTTCTATTATATATCAATTCTAATCTGATGTCTTTAATAGTTATTTTTCATTTTCACCTCATCGCTACAGTTGCGTTTGAATCCAAACACACACTCCACCGCTGTTTTTAATCTCACCGCTACCGTAACTAATCTCACCGCTACCGCTGTTTTTAACCTCACCGGAAGTAAACACACTGCCCATCCAAACTAAGCCTAAATCTCCCAACCATTCTCAAATCCTTCCCTAAATCCTCTTCTAAGATTTGGAAGTCTGAATAATCCACTTCACTCTTCACTTTGGCTTTAAGTTGCTCTATAAAACTTTCTATGCACTCATCATCAACCTGCAGTTTAAATCATGGAGATGCACATCAATTCTAAAGTCTAAACCCACCAAGAAGAAGCACGAAAAGAGATTTGAACAACACCTTTCCATGTTTTGAAGAAGAAGATATATTTGCGTCTCCTTCTTCCATTATTATTGTATTCTTCGTGTTCGATTTGGCTGCCTTCATCTGTTTTTTGGGTTGTTCTGTCACTGTAAGCTTTTCATGTTCTTCTCTCATTCATCTTCTCTGTTCTGCTTCCAATTTTGCTGTGTTTTCTTTATGATTTGGATTTTCTTCCGTCATTCTTCTATTATCTGCCGCAGCACAGCCAGATCTCACCATATCTATTGTTGCCAAAAGTAAATCATAACACAAATTTAAAAACAAAAACAGCCAGATTGAACACCATTTTACCAACCCAGCTTCAATCACCAGTTTGAATCTTTGTTGACTCACTCACAGAAACAGATTAAATTAATCAAAATTTAAACAAAAAAGCAACCAACCAAGCCATGATTGATTCATAACAAACTAAAAAAAAAAATCAATCAGTGAAGCAGAAATCATAAATAATGAATTAGCTAATTTTGTAAGAATATAATTACCTAGTACTGCAAAATAAGCAAGGCCAAGATGAATTCGGAGAACAAACTTAAGACTACTACTGAATCTATAATATTTCCACACTTGTTTATATAGATGATCGTGGAAAGAAAAAAATATAAAGAGGTAGCGCGCGACCACTGCTACACATAACATCTAAAACTGTAGCAAATATATTTATTTATTATTGGGTGAGAAAAAGAGCTTAAAGCATAAGGACCTTTGATGGGGAACCGCGCGACTCAAATAATTCTTTCTGTTTACTGTTTGCCTACCTATCTACGACCACCGTGAAGCGCGAGAATTAAACCCAAAGTAAATGATTCCATAATACCACCAAAAATAATTTATAATTTTACGCTCAGCTAGTGTATCATATAAATAAATTTATTTACACAAATACATATAGAGTCATTACTGCAGATATAACTTTAAAATCTTTTTAATAATTTTGTTATAATTCAAAACTAATTTAAATATACTACAAAGACGTAAGTGTTAACAAGTTACCCATCCAGGGACCGTCTTTTATGAGTTTGAAGTTCATTGATGCAATACTCAAATTTATCCATCTAGAAAATTGAACTAGTTAATTGAAAAAATAAATAAAAAATATGTTTAATCTTGAGAGTTAAAAATAGTGATGTCAAAATCGATTTGACTGGTTGAATTTTACCCAACATTATTCAAGTTCTGAGAATAATAAGCAAAAGCTAGACTTTACATTGTCTCAGGATCACAACTCGATATGATTTGCATATTAATAAGAACAAAGAGATCAATCGTTGAACTTATGCACACGTGACTGGGCCAACGATCTAAATGATCGTGCTTCCATTACTAGCTACATTGTTTGCTTTGGTCTGAATCAAATGATATAAATGGAAATAATTAATCTCGTCATTGACTGATGATTATCTTGTGGGTACATTTGGATACGACACAGAAAATATGGCATCAATACACAAACTGTCGGATCATCTCCTACATAGCTTTAGAGTTCAAGCTGATGTTTTAGAAGAGCCTATTCTCTTATCAAGCTCCTCTAAGGCCTCCCATAACTTTGGGTCTTCATAATCTTTTATGAGAATAGTTGGATTAGCTTCCATAAGTACACTTTCAGGGTTTCTGGTAGTTAGCCCCACAACAGTCATCCCTGATACAGAGTCCTGGACAATTGAAAAAACAGATCAAGATTTCAAAATAATGTTCAACTAATGACTTCTTCACGTAGAAACTATTTGGGGGGGGAGGGACAAGGCATACCTCACAAACAAATGTGTGATCCTTTGACACCTTCAGCACTTCAAGTGCCTTCAAGTAAGGGTCTGGATACAGTTTGGCGCGCTCGCAATCACTTCCTAAAATAACAACATCGAAAAAATCTTTGAGGCCGAGTTTTGAGATCATGAGTTCAGCATTCAGTTTTGGAGCATTAGTAACAGCTGCTCGTTTTAACCCACGATCTTCAATCCATTTCGTTAATTTGTATAGAGCCTTTATTGGTGGTAAGTTTTCTGAGGCAAACCTATTTCATCCAAACAAAGTAGTTATTATATAATGGTATGTACATAACAATTGTAAACTTCAATAATTTGTAAAAGGATCAAACATTCTTAGTTTCTTTACCTACGAAACATGGCTTCCTTATCTTCCACGAACTTTATGCCCCTTGGTATATTATCAGAGTAGAGAAGAACAGCAATATCAGGATTGTGCTTCCCAGCAATATTTTTGATAAAGCATTCTTCATCGATTGGAACTCCATTATTGAAACCAATCTGTTAAACTATATTAGCATCATTAAAAAATGAAACCCCAAATTGCTCTTAGTTTTGCAAGTACAAAAGGTATCATGTTGTGAATTAAACATACTTAGACATAGGAATGGAGATATGAGTCTCTAAATAAATAGAAAACTGACTCGTGTCCAACATTCCCTCCCTCCCTCCCTCCCGAGTCAGAAGATGATGATTTAGTTCCGAAGTTATAAAAGATTGTTTATTTGGGAGTTGAACAAGAAAGTGAAGAAATCAACAAGTACCTGTGGGAGGATTTCACTAAAGGAGCAGATACTGCTTCTAAAGGAGCAAGATCAGGAACAGACTTCTTGTTGATTTCCAAAAGCAAAAAACCAAAAAGTAAACGATTTACTTATCCAGAAAGAAATTAATTCGCTGCTAGCTATGCATGATCGAAATAAGAGAAGCAAGAAAAAAAACCCCAAATTGTTACATTGTATCAACGATAACTCATATTCGAAAACTTAGAAATATATATATATATATATATATATATATATATCTGAGAACAACCCATCTCAAATCCAACACAAATGCTCCCATGTATATCGAATTAAAGCACAAGGAATTTACCCACCTCTGAACAGAGTTTTCACCAGCCGACATTGTGAAAGAAATTTCTTCAGCAAAATCTGGTTTCCAAGTAACAGTTACTGAGTTTAAGAGCAAAGAAAAATGGAAGTCTAGAGAAGGAATGTACCGAAGAATCCAGATCCAGATACCGAAACTGGGCCTCAAATGTCCGTTCTCTACTTCCTTTTCGAGTGTCAGCGATTTATTTATTATTTGGGACCGCCAATGTTGTACAAATTTTCAAATAGGACCCTGAAATTGAATTGGCCGACATTGTAATTAAATTTGAATTAAAGATGTGATTTGAAAAAATGAAATGATTTATTATTAAATTATGGTCTAAAATAGTGAGCATCAATATGTTGATTTGTTACTTTTGTAGTGATTTTGTTATCATAATATCTCAATTTCCAATTTCCAATTTCCAATTGCATTTAAAAATAATCAATTAACATATCCTTATGAATAAAATTATAGTGAAGTATATAAATATTTATTATATTTTTATAAGACATTTTTCAACCTTCTTGTGGAGTAAAAAAGTTTCATTAATAGTATAACAAACATTATTCTTTATTGTTATTATTTTTTATCTAAAAAAATTTAGGAATATTAATGTATCAGAAATCAAACTTATGAGAATTGTGAATAAACTATTTAAACTAATAAATTTAAAAAATATTTTCCGAGTTTGATTGTGACAAAACACATTCAACTTGCAATGAAATGAGGATTGACAAAACACTATACAAAACCAAGGTATCAATACATGTCTAACTTTTCAAACTAATCTAAAAAGTTGAAGGGTGTTTATACAAGAAAAGAGTAGACATATAGTTCAACTCACAAACATATTTTCAAATGCTTTTAAAATCTTTAGAGTAATAAATATTTCTTTCTTTCTTTCTTTTTTTTAAGTTAAACTTATATCAACATTTTTAATTAGAATCAAACATTATGAATACTTAACTAAAAAATTAATTAAAATAAATTTATAAATAACCCACACATTTACATAAGATCGAATTCGAACATGATGAAATTTCAAAGTTTTTAAAACCTTAACCTTGCCATCAAATTATATCTTAATACCTAATAACAAAGAATTCATAAAACTCAAGGATTAATATGATTAATTAATGTCAAATTCAAGAATTTAGATACTCCCGTTAGATGATCCAATGTAGATGTTTAATTGATAATATAACAATATAAAAAGACCATTCAAATATCTAATACTGTCTACGTACATATATATAGAGTACTGGGTGCAATGGAAGGAAACAACACTATGCATTTTTTCTTTCTTCTTAATGAAAGGATGAGATTAGAATAAAAAATATTGGTATCATTAAAAAACTCTTAGACCTGTAACTTCAATTGTATGACTTATGGTCAATAGAACAGGAATTGCAAGTTGTCTTTAAAGCAAAGGTTATTTTATTACCATGCTATTTCCATTAAAATTGATGCCAACTAGGGCATGGCAGTTCTCTAAGCCTAAATAGTTTCCATGTCACAGCTGATATGGTTTAATGGATTTCGGGTTTTTTTCGAAAATAATACAAAAAACGAAAATAATACAACAAATAAATTATATACCAGAATGGTACATGTAGGGTGGTCACACCTCTGGCAGAGGCAGCACCACCCTACTCTGCCCCCTGCACCCACCTGCACCATAAAAAAATAGTTAAAAAGAAATATATAAAAACTGTTAAAAAAAACATAAACTGACCTGATTTGACTGGACACTGGGGTGGAGGGTCTGTGACAGGCGGCATTGGTCGAGGGTTTGGCAGAGGCGACACCACCTGGTGGGACGTCTAAATGCACTTGGAAGAGAAGGAGAGGGCGGCGCCGGAAAAAGAAAAAGAAAAATAGAAAGAGAAAAGAGAAAGGAGAAAGAAAGAGAAGAAAAAGAAAAAAAATAGAAAAAGAAGGTTTTTTTTTTAAATAATGTTTTGTTATTGTGTTTTTGTTTTGTTGTTATCATTATATATTGATTTTTATTGATTTTTGTTGTTAGTTTAGTTATTATTGTTTTTATTTGCTATTAGTTTAGTTATTATTGTTATTATTTGTTGTTAGTTTAGTTAGTTATTAGGATTAGTAAAAACCCTAATTATTATTTTAGTTAGTATTATTATTGTTTAGTAAAAAACTATTATTATTATTGTTAGTAAAACTCTAATTATTATTGTTAGTTAGTATTATACTTAGTAAAAAAGTAATTATATTATTGTTAGTTATTAATATTATGAGTTAAAAACCCTAATTATTATTTTAGTTAGTATTATTATTGTTAGTAAAAAACTATTATTATTATTATTGTTAGTTATTAATATTATTAGTAAAAAATCCTAATTATTATTTTAGTTAGTATTATTGTTGGTAAAAAACTAATTATATTATTGTTAGTTATTAATATTGTTAGTTAAAAACCCTAATTATTATTTTAGTTAGTATTATTATTGTTAGTAAAAAACTATTATTATTGTTAGTTATTAATATTGTTAGTAAAAAAACCTAATTATTATTTTAGTTAGTAATATTGTTGGTAAAAAACTATTATTATTGTTGTTAGTTATTAATATTGTTAGTAAAAAATCCTAATTATTATTTTAGTTAGTATTATTATTGTTAGTAAAAAACTATTATTATTATTGTTGTTAGTTATTAATATTGTAAGTAAAAAATCCTAATTATTATTTTAGTCAGTATTATTGTTGATTTATATTCATTTTTGTTGCTAATTATCATTATTGTTGATTGATTTTGATTTAATTCAGATTTAATTTTTAAATTTATTTTTTTTGTAAGGTATTATTTGGATAAAATAAGAGATATTAAGGTATGTTTGTATTTATTTTATATTTTCATTCATTCATAATTTAATTTTAATTTTTTATTGAAGTAAAATACAAAAAAATAACCGAAATTTGTTTTGAAGTTGCAAGTATCGTAATGGCTCGATTGATTAAAAAGGATCCTCACATATCTGATGCAGCTAATAATATGGTAATAGATTGTTATTTGTTAATCACGGGTTCTATTAAAAAAGATCTACATAATTTACGGAAATACATCATGTTATCCTAATATTTATTTTTTGTAATTTAACACTATCAGGACTCGTACCTTGTATTAAGGGGCCGGGTGAATGGTATAGGATATTCCTTGGATCCGCGATTAATGCCCTACTTGGAGCAAGCTGGATTCAAGTCAGCAGCATTGATCCAGACATTTGACTTGCAGTACGATTTAATATCCGTACTAGTCGAGCGTTGGCGCCCGGAGACCCACACTTTTCATTTTTCGTGTGGGGAGTGCACTGTCACTTTAGAGGATGTTGCACTGCAACTTGGGCTCCCAATCGACGGGAGTTCTGTAACGGTGTGATAGCTGAGCTGACTGCACTATGTTATAGCCTACTAGGAGCCTCGCCTAGCGATGATGAGTCAAATTTTTCGGGCTTGAAATTTACATGGCTAAAAGCTAAATTTGAACACTTATCAGCTAATGCCACTAAAGAAGAGTTGATGTGCGCTGCTCGAGCGTACATTATACATATTATAGGGGGTGTATTGATGCCTGATGCAAACAACAACAAGGTTCATATTCAGTATTTACCTTTATTAGCTAATTTGAGTAATACTCGCTCGTATAGTTGGGGCTTCGCAGTTCTGGCTATGCTGTATCGTAAGCTTTGTCGGATGACAAAGCCTGCTGCCGTAGACATAGGCGCATGCCTTATATTGTTGCAGTCGTGGGCTATTTATCGGATGTCATTCTTGGCATCAGTTAATCACCAACCATACGTATATCCACTAGTTAAGAGGTGATAAAATAAAACTTGTTATTAATTGACAATTTCTTTATATGATACTATTGTAAGGATATTATATTTACTTGAAATTTGTTTTCGTAGATGGAGTATTTATCCCGGTATCGGGAGATCATACACTGTCCCGATATATCGTCTGATAATTGAACAACATGTCGGGGAAGGGCTAAGCTATTCCAATATTCGTGACATGTTACTTTGTATATCTTACTCATACTATGTTAAATTTTAACCATGTTATTAATCATGCAGTTTATATGGATGCCATATCGTAGACCAAAAATTGCAGCTATTATACCCTCCTCTGCCTATATTCATTCTCTTATGTGGTGTACTAACGCACCAATTATCAATTTCAATGTAGTCGAGTGGTACCATGGGGATCGAGTGTTACGACAGTTTGGTTGCATCCAGTACATCCCGGATCTGCCAATGCAAGTGGGGAAGGATCACGACATCAACAAGAGAAGGAAACATGGAATGCATTAGGGGGTTGTGCGTCGGAGATTTGTTGCAGTGTGGGATAATCGGATGGCTCGAAGACCTCGAATGGATATGTCTTTCGATTTGCGCCCATCGTTAGAGTACATACAATAGTATTCTAGTAGGGGAAAGCCATATATACTCGGTGGGCAGTCAACTATAGTCCACTTGCATATGCAGCGACCTGTGGCGCCCGAGCCAGTAGGCAATATAGGGGCCAAGCTAGAGGCAGATCTTGATCCCCAGACTGATCCCCAGCCAGAGCTCGAGCGATCACATTCATATTAGGGTTCAAATTCTTATCATCCAAATTTATTGGGCAATTACTATTTCCCGAGCTTGTCAAATGGCGGATACCATTACGGGTTTGATATCTTTGGACAGTACCCACGGTAGTACAGTACTCAATGCCCGTACCCACTACAGTACTTAAGTCCTTCTGGCTCGTACCCACCGCAGTACAACACTTTCAGCCCATATCCACCGCAGTACTTCAGTCCTCTTGGGTTGTATCCACTACATCATGGCACTCCTCCCGGCTCAAGCTTATCGATGCTATTCGAGCTACATGATTTTCTTTCATGTTTAGTACATCCCCACCTGCGCCTGAAGAGGATGTTGGTCGTCGCGATCACCCACAACGTGAACGTCGACCTCTGCAAAGATATACTCTTAGGACCACACCATCGAACCATTAATTTTAGGGGTTTCTTGCATGTTTAGTACACCCCCACCTGCGCCTGAAGAGGATGTTGGTCGTCGTGATCACCCACAATGTGAACGTCGACCTCCGCAAAGATATACTTTTAGGACCATACCATCGAACCATCAATTTTAGGGGTTTCTTGCGATTTTGATATTACTCTAGTGTGCATTATTTTTATATTAAAAAGTTCATAATTTTTTGTATAAATTTAATTAGATTAATTGGAACTTTAAAAAATTTGATCATAACGCAAATTATATTAATTTGGAAATTACAACATTAAAACAGTAATACACATTACAACATTACAACATTAATCTAATTGGAACAAACTTTGCAATATCTTTTTTTTTTATATAAATTCAATACATTACAACATAAGCTTAATTCCTACCCGATCATGACGATGGTCCAACATGATAGTTTCGTTGTGGGCATTTATTCTGATTATGACCAGTTACCCTACATAATCCAAAACGTTTACCGTCAGATTTCTCCCTAATGTCCATTTCATTACGAATTCTGAATGATTGCGGACAACCTTTCGGATTCTTGCGTAGCCCTCTGTCTGGGACAAGCTCGAAAGTTGTCGGAGGTACCTCCCACGTAGACAGATCAAGTAGGGCGAGGAACTCATTTTCCTAAACACGTAACATATGCTTGAGCGTGTACACATCATCGACAAATTGTTCAACATTAAGGTTCACTTTAGCACACGCTACTACGACATGCACACATGGATAATGAAGTGTTTCGAACCTCCTACAATTGCACCGTCTGTTCTGGAGATCAACTCCATGAGACCTAGGTGGTATACTAGGTCGATGACCAATGGTATTTGTAACTCGAAATGTTTCAAGGCACCGTAAATATATTTCTACATTCATCGACCTCGCCATCTGACGATTTGCAACCATTGCATCCGTGACATTTTCGACAAACACGTGTCTCGCCTCCATCTGATTGACTTGTTGCTGACCCATTCTTGGCATCAAGGTAGCCAACCTGTAGAATGTAGCCAAGAAGATAAATGAAATTGGAAGATGTCGTGTTTTCAACAACACAGTGTTGACCCTCTCCACTAAGTTTGTGGTCATTTGACCATAACGAAAGCCTTCATCACAACTTTGAGCCTATTGCCACGGCTCTATTGTACCCAACCACTATCAGAAAGATGTGTTCATTTGACCCTCTATGTCACTCTCAAGTCAAGTCATTCTTTGGCGAAAAATATGTGGCTCTAACTCGTACACTGTATATGTATTAAGAAAAGACAAGTTACAGTAACTCGATAACATAAAACATTACAACTTATATTGAAAAGATAAGGTTATTATTTACTCATTTTCACTACTTGTCTCTTCCAATCTGCATTCTTAAAATCTCGATGAAAGTTAGCTGTAATATGATGGATGCAATAAACGGATCTTCATGGCATACTGGAACGCCTAATTGCGGCAATTAATCATTTCTCTCTATCGGAGATGATGTAAATATTATCGTTGCTAATAACATACCTCCGTAGGTTGGTAAGGAAGAATTCCCAAGATTTCAAGTTCTCCTTATCTACGATGACAAATGCTATCGGGAGCACGTTCTTATTTCCATCTTGAGCAACCGCAAGAAGCAGGATCTGTGTATATCTTCCATATAGCTAGGTCCCATCCACTTGCACAAACGGTTTGTAATGGAGAAATGCCCGCACACATAGATTAAACGTCTAGAACATCCGATGGAAAATTATTTTCCCTGCTGTAGTTGGCAATCCGGGCCGTAATAAGGTCATGTTTGTAACAGTCCCCAGTATGTACTCTCGCATAGCAGCTATCCATCCCTGTAGCTCGTTGTATGACGAATTGTAATCCTCATACAATTACTCCATTATCATCTATTTAGCTATCCATGCCTTTCGATATGATACTCAGTACTGGAATTGTGCTTGCATTTTGGCAATCAGTACCGAAACTTTAATAGTCGGCATGTCATTCACCATTGGAATGATACACGTACAGATCGTTTTGGAATCAAGTTTTCGATGATCTTCCGTCATATGTGTTGATGTACATGTGTGAGGCCCAACAAATTTTCATATCTCCCACATCTGTGAATTTTGAATAAATGCAGCTCGTACCAGCCAATTACAGCCTTCCGCCGACTTCCAACACTCTCCAATATATAATGTTAGTTTAAACACTGCAACTTTGTAATCCACTGATATATTCATGCTATACCGATTAATAGCAAATACGCACTCTTCCTTACTTTTGAATCTCTGGCCTACGAACAATTCTTTAGGATTAAAATTTACGGCCAGTCGGTGAACATGAAGTATTTCAGGGTACTCCGGGAACTTAGCTACGCGCGTCATTTCAGGGTCTATAAGCGACATGTGTAGCCCGAGATTATCGTGTATTACAATATGTCGCATCTGGTTCCCGACCGAAGACGTGTTAATGTTTCCATCATCATTCACATCTTTACCGTCAATATCATCGGGGACATCATCCAAATCGAGATCAATATCACTATCGACCTCTCGATCATAATGATTACTACTATCGTATCCATCCTCACCAATCACATCAATATCAGGTGTAACATTAAGATCAATATCGATTCCACGTATAGTTGATTCACTATCTATGTATGATATTGGAGCCACTATGCACGGTTCTTGAGCTTCATGTTCTTCACCATATGCAGTGAGATCTTCATTTTGCTCAATACCGGCTAACTCAGCAAATAAGTGAATCGGTGCATTTTTGTCACTCCCATTCCCACAGTAAAGAGCAATTATTGTCTCCATGTCTTCGTCGTCTACAAGTTCCATTTTGGTGAATTTGATAGGATCTGTCGAAACTGAAAACTTGTAGAAAAGTTTTGAGATCCTTAAACTTGTAGAAAAGTTTTGAAATCCTTATAATTTTTATGTTAATCCTTCCCTTCATATCATCCAATGATACATTTCTATTAAATCTCATTGCTATTTGTTGTCGACATTCAAATATGCATCCAATGGTTGTTGTCAAGATGATTCTATCGAAATAAACGCAAACGAAAAACTGATTATCCATCTTCAATGCTCAATCTGTTAAAAAATTAAACAAAATTTCTCAAAACAATTTCGACAATTTTGAACAGTAAATAAATTACTTAAATAAAAAAATTAATTTATCAATATGCAATTTTTTTTCATTCATACATAAGCTCACACTTTTTCATTTCTCATTTTGTACATGAACAACATTTAACTTTACATTTAACCATTTAAATTTAGTTCTACATTTTCTTCCATCTTCAACCCTGTATATTCCTCTGAGAAATACTGTACAATCCAATTTAGATATTCTTGATTCTCTTCATATTCATCTTCTACAATCCAATTTGAAAATTCCTCGAGATCTTCTTGCTCTTCAATCTTTGTAACGGGTATTGAAAATAGAAATTCTCTTGGTAATTTCCTAACATCTAAGTTATCTATCCATGGTATGTCAATCACATTTTACTTCCCAGTCAACTTTCGTGAACATATACTTGGTCTCGCTATTTTTTTTACTCCATAAGAGATTATAAACTTCATGAAGCATATAACTAGATTCCAATAGGTTTGTGGAACCAATGCCTTTCAAAGTTGGTCTAAAATGAATTTATGGTCCTATTCTATTAATGTCTCTCTAAGGGTTAAGTATTGCACTTTATTCTTTCTAATCATTTCATGACCCTTCCACAATACTTTTTGCATCTTTTTATTTACTGTAATAACGTGTTCAATAATGTCTTCTTCTGGTTTCATCTTGTAATCTTGCACTTCTCTCATCATCTTATCAACTTTCTCTCTTTGTGCCGAAATTATTATCTCATTAGGCAATATCAAATATGTTGTCATTTCTAACAATATCTATAACATGCCAAATAAATTTCATAAATATTATCTAATCAACCTAAAACACACATAACAAATAAATTACATAAAAATCTAAAACATTCTTTACCTAACATAAATAGGGTTTTTTACAAAATTAATATAAATCAACAATAATAACTAACAATAATTAGGGTTTTTTTACTAACAATAATAACCAATAATAATAATAGTTTTTTTTTACTAACATTAATAATAATTAACAATAATAATAAGGTTTTTTTTACTAACATTAATAATAACTAACAATAATAACTAACAACAAAAAATAATAAAAATCAACAATAATAATAACAGCAAAAACACAATAACAATATAAAAATTCATTATTTAAATTATACCTTCTCTTTTCTATTTTTTTTTCCTTCTTTTTCTCCATCTCCTTCTCTATCTTCTTCTTCTCTTCTCTTTTTCTTTCTTTTTCTCTTCTTTTTCTTGTTGTTTATTGCTTTCGGAATAGCAGCTTCAGCTGAAGGGGGTATATAAACCCATGTAGGTGTCGCCTGTGCCAGAGGCACAACCGGTGTCGCTTCTAGCATCCCCTCCACCCATTTTTTTAGCTTTTTTCAGCTTTTTTTTATAACAAATTTTTTTATAACAGAAAGTCTGCAAAAAGGAGGACTAACATGGGGTGGTCACGTATCTGCTATAGGGGACACCACTACATTTATACCATTTTGGTACATAATTTTTGTCCTGTATTATTTTCATATTTTTTATTTTTTTGTATTATTTTCGTAAAAAACCCATGGATTTCTTTTCATGTCGGTCTACATGGACGTGCTATGTAAGTGTCATTTTTTTGACCCCTCTTGAAGAAAATTTCCCCACTCAATTTTGAAGCATTTTATGCATTTCTAGGGTTAGCACACCTAATTGGATTCGGGGTTTAAACGTCTATTTGGGATGAATTAAGCTAACCTTTTTACGTAAAAATCAAGCTCTTGAATGATGTCAAGAAAGGTCATGTTTAAAATGAACTTTATTGACAAAAGAATGATCATCCAAAACTAATAATATCATCAATAAACTAGACTCTATTGTGGTGTGTTTTCTAAACATGATATGTATATGTATTGATTGTATGAATATAATTCTTTCTTTAGACAAGCCTCCATAGTTTCAGCAATAAGCTGTTCAAACATGGATATCGCAGGCCTTATGATCATAGCCAAAGGAGGGACCAAGGAAAATGACTGACCTGGGGCTGGTTTAATGGAAAACTATGAAACTCTCATCATTCTGATTTCCATGTAGACGCAGACAAACCATTTGTTAGATGATTCTCATTCAAAGTACTTAGCTTATAGTTTCAACCTTGAGGCCCCCCTCTCTCACAATAACCTGTCATGTTTAAGTAGCTTAAATCTGCAAATTAGAGAGAGAATGTATTGAGAATCAAAGTTTCCGCATTAATCTTATGTAATATTTCTTTTTTATGTGAAAAAAGATATTAGTAAAGATTGCAAACAAAACAAAATCTTCATCCAAAATAGGGGTTAAGGTGAAATAACCAGGAAACATTGGATTTGATCTACTACTATTATTTTTCACACTACAATATAGTTGAATGACTATTGTCTAAATATTGGTAAGAGAATACAGTAGGGGAAGGAAAGTGATTTATACAATTGAGAAGTCAAATGGGTGTCTCAACATAATTCTTTAATGAGTAATTCTAAGTCTAAAAAATAGCCCGAAAAGAAAATATCCTAATTGGATTCCACTAAATATTATTTATAGAATGTCAAAGTTGGTAAAAGTTTTACCAAATTAAGATATTGTGGCTGCTTGCTTCACTATAAATTCCAGCTGTAGACCCCATATTGCATGTACTACCACCTTACATCAATTGCTTTCTTTGTAATCTTTGCTCATTAACGCATCTATGGCTCTTTTTATTTAATCCCTTTTGATCCTTTTCACAACTTTGCTTCTCAAAGAAACTCTGGTAGTGGTAGAAACATGCAGCAACTGTTTCATTCATTCACGAGCAGCATACTACCCAAACTCTAATAAACAAGGAACAGATGGTAAAGGATAGAGGGAATGTACATACCTTTTCTTGTGCATAGCACCAACATAAATACTTGGCCGATTACACGGTCTAGCCACACGGTCGTGTGACCCCTGTTTTCACATTTTTGTAACTTTTTCTTAAAACCTCTATTTTGTTTCAAATTAGTCTCAAATTATTTTTAAACTAATTTTTAAGGCCTCAAAAGTTCGATTTAAAACCCAATTGTTTATTTTTTATTGGTTTTTAATGAGTTTTTGCTAATTACTAATGAATGACATTAATGATATATGTTTTGATATAAATTGTTTAGAATTGCTTGGTAGTACTCCACAACCCTAATTCGACGATGGAGATGGGCTAGGGGTGTTACAAAACCAAATGAATTTGACAAAAAAAAAAAAAAACACTTGGAATTTTTAAAAGCTTTAAGGTCTCAGTGAATACCCTAAATTTGGCGTAAACTCCAATATAACAATAACAAAACAATCAAATCAATAATATGCTAAGTAAAACATATTTAGACAAATATTTGGCAAAAGCCTTATGAAAGTTGCCAGGGTTATATAAAATGTAAGATGATTATTTCTCATGCAAAAGTTTCAACTACATCATTGGCGGTTAAACAACATTCAAAATAATTTTAGCGTATACATCTAAATGATAATATCATAAATCATAATTCACTGGATTAAACATATACTTCTAGAGTTTGTAAAAGTTCTTATAAAATAGTGTTTTGGAAACAATTGTAAATTATTAAAAAAGTTGGTTGCAAAACAGAACTACATGCCAACTTCCAAACAGTCATACATGATACAAAAATAGGCAAGTGGCTCACTATCAACAATAACTCTAGTGTAGTCTCTTTCTATAGAATCTCTTTCTTCTATCAACACGCTTGAGATGGAAAGGATAACAGAGTAAGTTCAAATGAACTTAATGAGTTCCATAAATAAAGAAAACACAAACGATATACTGGAATACCACTGGTAGACCAGCATTAATACCTATAATGATATTCAACCTATTAAAGAGGTTCAGATATACTAATCATAATACGCCCAATGGCCTTCACAGTTCTTAGATAGACTCAATCTGTAACACAACTCATAATCAGACACTATCCGTCCATTAAACCATAACTTAATATAATGTGCACGTTTTTCACATGATTTATACTTGTGCCAGTCTCAGACCTAGAATTCAAAGTCAAAATCATATCAATTAGTCATATTTATATGCATATATTCTGCCCCTTAACTATTTATATAATTTTTGTTTAGCTGAACATGTTTTCTCATGATCTGTCAGTTTGGTTTGCAATATAGCTGCCCTACCGAAGGCATCAAAAACATATCTCCTTCTCCTTTATCACATATCACTGTAACGCGTAGGTTTGTGTAAGTATACACAGTCGTTATCAAGTAATAAGTAAGTAAAAGAGTTATCATCTCCACAGAGATTGTATCTGTTAATTAAATAATTACAAATTTATGAATTTACAAGTTGGTAAAAAAAAACTAATTTTGAAGTGATAGATGTTAAAATTAAATTAATTAAATAGATGCAAATTAACCTAAATGCAAATGAGATGAAATAAAATGCAATGTGATGGTTTAGTAGCAATTTCACAAGTTCAACAACAATAACATGGATAAGCTAGAATAATTACAACACCTGACTCAATTCATTTTCATCATGTTTAACAATGTTCCGAAAATATTCCATGGCAACTCGATCGTTCATTAACTGGGAATCTCATATAAGTCCAACTGAATCTTATACTTAGAAAAATATGTATAAACTAATGTCATAATTTAACTAAGGATTCCTTAGAATTTATGTGAAGTAAGAGGGAATGATTAGATTTGAAACAATTTAATCACTAAACCTAAAGTTATGCAAGGTAATAAGTTCTCTTAGTCTATTGCGAACCCTAATTTATTTTGATTAGGATATAAATTAAGCATGTACCTTCTAATTGTCGTGTCCATTAGTTATCATCTAACTAACTAATTCTAATACATTCAAATATATTTTAATGCATGAAATACATAATGATTTTAATTGAAAGTATGAACAACCAAGACACAAAACAATATAAACATGAATTAAATGAATTTTATCCAGTCATTACAGTTATTCTAGTTAAATAAAATTAAGTCATCATTATCAATGGAAAAACATCACAATAATTTACAAACATGTTGAATAACTAAGAACAAAATTAAAGAATAAGAAAGAAGAAACTCTTGATGATTTTAGTGATTCTCCGAAGACTAATCGTGGTTGCTTCCTCCTATTCTCGTGATTGCTCATTCGTAAAATGCTCCTCAAAGTGGCTAGCCAAGAGTAGTTTTCCTTAAGGGAAATGCTAGCTAAGGGAGGTGGAGAAATGGACGGCTTATGCGTGGAAATGATGGAAAAAAAGATGAGAGGAATGTAAATTGAGAGATGAATATGGGATGCATGAAATGAGAAATGAGGAGTGGTATTTATAGTAGAGGGATGGTTAGGGAGTTTGCTAAAAATAGCATGGAGATCCCTTGAAATGCTCCCTTTCTTGGCCGGCCATGGAATGTGGAGGAAGAGGTTGGTGGTTGCTTAATTCTTACATGAATCATGTAAGAGGTTGGACAGTTTTTTGGGTATTAGTTGAGGGTTGATTTCTAATTTTTTATAAGTGCAGGGACCTCCAAATTAATTATCCCAAAGCTAATTTGGGTTGCTCTTGATGCCTTAGCTGAATTGGACTACTTTCTCCCTACTTGGATGGTTTTGTGACCCAAATAACTATCAGACTTGCTCTTCTCAACAAGACAACTTTAACTGGATTAAATTGACTTCTCTTGACTCAATTTGTTGTATTTGTCATCCAATTGAGGTGGAGTATAACTCATGTCCATGTATGTATTGAATAAGCTCCCACACTTATTAATTCAATGGTCCCACTACAACAATTAAAGCACAAAAATTACTATGTAACATATGATAGTTAAATTATGCAAAATTTAATACATAAATCCATAAATTTGCATACTGTACTAAAATTATACCCATTGTCTCAATATGAACAAAAATCACCCAATTAAATATCCAAATACTTAGGATTAACATAAATTCTAAGTAAAAAAGGTGATATAAACAACTATAAAAAGTCTATATAATTGAAAGTTTACAATTGCGTTTCACATATAGATGATACTGGCTCATGCGGAAAGGAGGGTATTTTATCTCAAAACATGAACTGACCATACTCACCTTGACAACTTTGGTTTAATACCACCATAACCAAATACCATACACTACATCATTGAGAGGAAATACTTACCTTACATAATCTATACAGGAAAAGAATTTTATAACACAAGGAAGTAAAAAGGAACTCGCTAGAAAGCCTAATACAATAATCTACTTAGCAGGTCCTTTGCCCTTGTTGCTTGGAATTTTGTTAGCTTCTCGAGCTAAAAAGAGAGACAATTATGTCTATCAGATCATTAAACTACTGAAATTTAACATGTATGCATGAATCAGTTGCATGCAACCCAGAATTAGGAAGTTTCCTTCCTTAAGAACAGTTCTAAAACCTATGCATGTGTTACTTTAAATACATAAATTCCTTCGATAATAACCTAAGGATTTATTAGAAACTACTGATAAATTGGTACTAACAATGATGTCAGCTAGATATTGGAAGCTCCTCGTTATCGATTTCAACTTAGAAATTTCTAAAGGTTTAGTGAAAAACGCAAGGAAGAAGAAGAAGCAGAAGCAAAAACATAAAAAACATGCCAACTAGATATCATTATATAACAGAGACATACAAGAGCAAAACTTAGTTAAAAGTCAAAGGATTCCACGATTGCTCTAGAATTTTGAAAATAAAATAATTAAGAATCTAATTATCTACATTAGTTCAGTTTTAACTAGGTCTCAACTAAACCCCAACATTACTAGCTAAACCATCGTAATATATACTAAACACGGAAACAAATCTATCGAGCTGTGAACTAACGAGTTCGCCCAAAACATCTAGGGTAGGCGGATAGCTTAATAGAAGAGTCCACCAAACCCTAGAGTTCGCCAAATCCTAGAGTTTGCCAAATGGCGAATCCCATAGAATACACTACCCAATCAAAAACAAATATTTCACTAACTTACTTAATTTTTACCTTTGACTTAACCGACTTGCATGCCAAATAGTAACTTTACATAGTCTTCGCTAGACGGGCTATTATAGAATGCAATTGTACACTCGCTGCATGAAAGAATGAATATGTGTGTCTCGAGTCTCCATCTTTCCACCAACACGCTGATGAGTGTAGGATTCAATTTGTAGCGCTCAAGCATACGAGACGCATGTAAGAATCTCGCGTCTTGTAGATAATCACGAATTTCGGTGTCTAAACTCTTTGACAAATTATGTATGAATCCCTCCAAAACACAATCATCCACCCATTTATATCGACAAAATAAAATATTTAAAATATTTTAAAAATTAAAAAATTTCAAATTTAACTTAATTGAAAATAACGATATTTAAATTTTTTTCTTATCATTATTGCTTGAGCAATGAAACTGTGCTTATCGTCAAAACGAATTAGAGAGTTTTTCATTCGTGAAAAATTAATCAAAATGAATATATAAAATAATTAAATAAAACTATAGTATCTTTAAATAAAGTATATAGGAAAATTTCAAACAAAAATTGAGAAATTGATAAAGTTGAGAGAATTGAGAGTTTAGAGAGAATAGAGAGAATTGAATTTAACTGAAAAGAATGAAAAATAGCCTGATATTTATAGATAAAAAATTACCATTGGCTCTTTTAAAAAATTTTGTTGTTAGGAAAATGATCGTCGAAGAAAACGCATCGAGTTGGATGCACTTTCACACTCTCTAAAAAAAAATCAATTTCTCTAATTTAAGAAAAAAAAGGACCTAAAAGCAATTTAAAAAACCACATATTTTTCTAATTTAGCCCTAAAATTAAGAATATTAATTGAAAAATAATTAATTAAATAATTCCATAAACGGGAGAATGTGGTGCGGCCACGTGTGGGTCCTACTTAAAAACGTTGATTCATCAACCACGTGAAGCTCTGGTGTAGGTCTTCCATACGCAATCTGATTCGTCCTGTTTGATCTTCTCCGTTTGATGAGATCCACCAAATAACTTAACCAGCCAACACGTGTCCTAGAATTTCCCTTTAACGGTCATCGCCGTCTCAATATTGAAAAAGGAAGAAAAGAAAAGGACAATCTCGTCATTTCACTTATTACACAAACATCCAATTCCAGCTAGACAATATTATATTTTTCTAATTTCAAATAATTTAAGAAAAAAAAAGACAGCCTTTTTTTTTCGGACAACTTATTTAAAAGTACAGCAGATATTAAAAAAGAAAAGAGGCATGGTACTGGAGACTTAAAAAAAAAAAAAAAAAAAAAACCTCTATTTCTCTGTCTCCATTTTGCTTTAATTATATTCGTTTTGATTCTTTTTTCCTATTCCCAAACTTTTTTTTTAATGAAAGTCGTTTCTCCGGCGTAGTTAATCCTGCCGGTGTCTTGAACTGTTTGAAGAAATTCTGAAAAAGAAAGGAAATGTCAGTGTACGACGCGGCATTTGTTAACACGGAGCTATCAAAGCCGACGTCGATATTCGGGTTAAGATTGTGGGTGGTGATCGGTGTTCTACTTGGTTCACTCATAGTCTTGACTCTGTTCCTTCTCTCACTTTGCCTCACAACACGCCGCAAATCTCGTAGACATCAACACCTGGACCCCACGCCGCCAATCTCCAAAGAGATCCAAGAAATAGTCCATCACCCTCCCGCACCAGATCACCACCATGCCGCTCCGCCGGTACCGGAGATTCAAGTTGACTTGGGGAAAGTGGAACACAGGGTGGTGTTCTCCAGTGGGGAAAGCAGAGGGCCGACGAGTGCCGCTGCTAGTGTGAGCGAGACGGCGTCGTTTGGGAGTGGAAGTGTGGGTCCGGAAGTGTCTCATCTTGGGTGGGGAAGATGGTATACTTTGAGGGAACTTGAATTAGCTACCAATGGATTGTGTGAAGAGAATGTGATTGGGGAAGGTGGCTATGGAATTGTTTATAGTGGCGTTTTAACTGATGGAACTAAAGTTGCTGTTAAGAATTTGCTTAATAACAGGTACCCTTTTTTTATAAAACTTTTATTTGATTATGCCTCTTTTTTTTGTTAATAATTGTCATTTCTTGAAATGAATGTTCTTTTGTGAATTATGTATCTTTGATTGGGTTTGTTTTTCATTATAGTAATTAGTTTGAACTTAATTTGATTGCTAAGGGGAAAAACACAACCTTTTTTTCTGTCATGAAATCGATGAATTCATGCAACTGTGAACAGTTAGCTGCCTCAATGTTTTTTTCCTTTTCTGGTTTAAAGTTCTTGCCTTGGGTTGGTTAGACATTGTGCTGTAAAGTGTAAAAATCACTGCTTTTTGAAGAAAAGAAGTCATTATTAGGGCTGGACAATAATGTGCTTTTTCTTTTTGGTTAGACTTTTATGGAATCTTTTTTTGTCTTCGTTATTCCCCTTTAATTCATTGATTTAAGTTTGGTTTACCTACCAATTAGCTTAACAAAGTAATGAATCAATCCTTCAGGGGTCAAGCTGAGAAGGAATTTAAGGTGGAGGTGGAAGCAATTGGGCGTGTAAGGCACAAGAATCTTGTAAGATTGCTTGGATATTGTGTTGAAGGTGCATATAGGTACTGTGATTATCTTCCACCATGAAAACAAAAATGCTACTCTTTTTCTGAATAGTGTAAGAGAAGTGACCTTTTTTATCTGGTTTTGCCGTTCAGGATGCTTGTATATGAGTATGTTGACAATGGCAATCTGGAACAGTGGGTCCATGGGGATGTTGGGGATGTCAGTCCTCTTACATGGGAGATACGAATGAATATTATAGTGGGAACAGCCAAAGGGTACATTAGTTAGAATTGTATTCTTTGGTTCATATACAGTTGTTTATAATTTCTTCTTCTGAGTGTATTGCTATTTACTTGCAGTTTAGCCTACCTTCATGAGGGTCTTGAACCAAAGGTTGTCCATCGGGATGTAAAATCCAGCAACATCCTACTTGATCGCCAGTGGAACCCCAAAGTTTCTGATTTTGGGCTTGCTAAACTCTTGTGTTCTGAAAATAGTTATGTGACAACTCGTGTGATGGGAACTTTTGGGTTAGTTATTCCATTTTGCCTTCTTGCACGTTCTCTCTCTCTCTCTCTCTCTTTTTTTTTAAAAAAAAAAAGAAATTTGAATTTAACCATTATGAATGCATTCTTGTGCTGTAACCAAAATGCTATGTAGTCCTGAAGTAGGAAAATTACATTTTTCTTTTCCCAGTTATGTTGCTCCAGAATATGCTTGTACTGGAATGCTGAATGAGAAGAGTGATGTGTATAGCTTTGGTATACTTATTATGGAGATTATTTCTGGGAGAAGCCCTGTTGACTATAGCCGTCCTCCAGGAGAGGTTAGACTTGACTTATTAAATTTCCTAATATATAGCTTATCCTAAATTCTTGAAGTTGCTAAGATGGAACCGACTGACAGGTGAATTTGGTGGAGTGGTTAAAAACCATGGTTGGAAACCGAAAATCTGAGGAAGTATTTGACCCTAAGTTACCCGAGATGCCTGCTTCAAAAGCACTTAAACGTGTACTGCTGGTTGCTCTTAAATGCGTTGATCCTGATGCGACAAAGAGGCCAAAAATGGGGCATATTATCCACATGCTTGAGGCTGATGATCTGCTCTTCCGTGATGTAGGCACCTCTTCCTTACCATAGATTAACAACAGTTTACCGCATCAAAAAGGGAGCTTTCACATTATTTTCTTTGTGAACCATATATTTACCTTTATCGTGTTTTTCAGGAACGTCGGATTGCAAGAGAACAATCCAGCTCTCGTTCTGATGATCATCGAACGAACTGCAACTCTACAAAAGTAGGTGAAAGACGATTTGATGGGGCCTCTGCTTCCGATACAAGTGAAGGGGATAGTGGGAGGAACTATCACCAGCCAACTAGGTGGAGATAATGCTATCAACAACATTAGGTGACTAACAACTTTAAAGTCTCTTTTTAAGTTTTTGGAGTCTTTTTTATTTATTAATTAATTTATTTTTCTATTAGTTCCCGGTATTGGTGTTGTATCTCCAATTACGAGAAGAAAACAATAATCTGGCTTTTATTTTATGTTTGCTTTACATGTATGAATATGGACGAATCCATAAATTCTTATACCCATTGTAATTCAATGTCTTTGTTAGGATCACAAGAAAAAAGTTATATTTTCATCTATTGTTGTTGTTGTCCTCTAACCATTGACATGCATTGCATTGCCTGGCTTTTCAACTCTCAGGGTCCTCATTTGTTAGATTGGTGGTGGACCATTTATTCTCATAAATGTCTGCATCAATGCCAAATTCCAACGTCGGATAGTGGTGAGAGATGGACCCGGCAACGGGCTCATTTGATTGCAACGGATTCATATATATGGGTGTGTGTTTTCCTTTATCTTTGTTGGCTTGTTGGAGTTGGAGCAAAAACAAGATGGGATGGTGGGGTCGTTAGATAGGGGTGAATTTCAACATCAATGCCAGAGCATGGGATAGGCCATGGGGGCTGAATAACGACATTTGGCAAGATAGAGTTAAGCCGGATGTGGTGGACCCTTTTAGCTGCCTTTGGCATTTTAAGGGCAATCTCTGGGTACTGGGTCTTATCCAAACCATCTATGGAACCTGTCTTTCTCATCCCCGCTTAAACACAAGTAGTATTAGCCTGGTTGTCCTTTTGGCTTATTGTTCGCTTTCTTTGTCTATCAAGCTCATGCATTATCACCCATATTCGGGTTTAACCTGAATCAAGTTCTGTGCGTTAAAAATGAGCAGAAGAAGTGGGCATAAATTACTAGAGGGAAGAGCAGAGGATGGAGGAGACAAGGATGTTAAAACTTCCAAGACATATAAGCAGGAGACATGGGGGATAAATTCTTAGGCACATCATTGCCTCTGACGAGATTCTTTTAATCTTGTCCCCCACCCAGCCCCTTCTTTCCGCCCAACTCATGCTACATAAATAGCATTTCATCTCTCACCCTAACATGGCAAAACGCATTCGAATGTCCACTTCAATTTTTTATTTTTATTTTTTTACATTTAAAGTGGGGATTATTATTTTTTAAATGAAAAATAGGAAGAGGGATTATCTTATGTTCTAACCTGGGATTAGGATGAATTGAAGTTGAATTTTAATCTACTATTTTTTTTGGGGGGGGGGGGGGCGCATGTTTTTCTTTTCTGCTATGAGATTGAAATGATAGGGAGAGCTTTAACTTGGTGTTGGGGCATATTACTAGGTGTTGGGTTTATAGACGTGGATCAAAAAGTTATCAGGAGAATTAATTCATTCCTTTAATACAAATTAAAATTTCAATCATTTTTATAGGAAATAAAGAGAGAAAAACCAATTGTTAATTGTAATGTTGGACGCATTTCACTCTCAGGAAGAGAATACGTTTTTAAAATTTAAAGACAACAATTTCTAATATAAATTATAAAATGAATATGAAAGATAATACAAAAAACAACATTTAAAATATGAATTTAATATATAAAAAGAACATTCCTTCATGATACATGTACAATTCTTTTCTTTATTATTATTTTTAACTATAATAAGATAATGATCCTTTTAATATATTCGGATTTAGCTTTTATATCTTAATTTGATTCTCTATTTTTATAATAACATTAGTTAAAAAAAATCTTTTTTCAACTTGATAAGTTAGAACAGATATTTTTAAGAAAAAAAATAACCTTTACATTTTATTCAAAATAATTGAATGCATCAAATGTTTAAACTAACTAATAATGTCATAAAAAATAAAAAATAAAAAATAAAAAAATTTATCATATATACTAAATACTAAATTTAAATATAATAAAAGGAACCGAAAACAAACTATACTATACCCACCACAACTATTTATCGTATTACATTAAATTGATGTATCACATCTATCTAGCCGTTGCTAACAATGTAACTTTGATTATATTGTTATAAAATAGTACGGCTAATAAAGAATATTATACTTTAGGGTTTGCTGTAAGTCCAATCAATAGCGTCAGTAAGCTTTTATTTATTTATTTATATAATGCAAATAAAAAATTAAATATTAAAATGATATGTGAGTAATATTATTTGTTAAAATAGTATGTTTGAAACAGTAATAAGGGGTGGAGGGAGAGAGATGGATGACACCCATGATTTTTTTTATACACTCATCAAATCATCATGCAAAATGTTGTGTGTTTAAAAAAAATTATTTTTTAAAGGTGGAGGGGGAGAGATAGGCGGCATGAATATTTCTAGATTAAAATGTGATGACCTACAATATTTAAGACTTAATATGTAAAATTGTTATTTTAATTGATTGCTAAAAAAAGCTTTTAGGTGCCGTTGAAACTTTAAAAAGGTTAAATTGCTTCATAAGTCCTACCAACACAAAAAAAAAATAGAGAGACTTATTACCAATTAGTTCAAAAAAATTTTCTACCAAAAAGCATTTTTGTAAAAAATTTGATTCCAAATTGAAATCAATTTTATTTATTTTTTGAAAAATATTTTATTCCACTGTTCAAATAATTTCTTTTTATAAAATTATTCTAACTAAAATAAAATAGTTTAAAAAAAAATATTTTTTATACTAGTGCCGCTTATCTCTCCCCTTTTACTCTTAAAAAATATATATTTTTTAAACAAACATAATTTTGTAATGATAATTCAATCAGTGTGTTAAAAAAATTATGAATACCGCCCATCTCTCTCCTTTATTATTTATTACTATTTCAAACATATTATTTTAAAAAATAATAATATTGACGTAATATTTCATTATTTAATTTTTTTATTTGCATTATACAGATAAAAAAACCGCGTCAGTAAGACAGTAACTGACCGACCATGACGAAGGCAGCAATGGAGAAAATCTGATAACCTACATAATATGGTCCAACTCCATGGAATATGACTTTGTACATTATAGATTTCCTTTTAGTAGTAATAAAGTAAAACTAAGATTTTAGCCACCTATGATTTAAATTATACTTCCCTATTTAAATTAAAAAATATATACATATAATATGATGATTCCTAAAGTATCAGTTTAATATATATTAATTTGTAATTCAATTTTTTAGGGATTTGTCTATGTTTATGATTATTAATATTATCCATTTGTTGCATTTAAAAAAAAAAAAAGATTTGTTACTTGAGTCGCAAAAAGCATGACATATATAAATTTCAGGTCAAATTCCAGAACTAACCTCTATGCTTTTTCTTTTATTTTTTTTTTCTTCTTCTCACTTTTCCCTTTCGTAACTCTAGCCATTACACATTGTGTATTGAATTGAAGGACAAACAAATAAAAGTATACGGTATACCCAACTAAAACAAAAACAATTTCTTTTTTCTGATACAGAATTGAAAGATGGCTAATAATGAACCACCAATCTGTAAATAATATCTAGATTATGCTAGGAAGAAAATATATTTGCATTATTTTTTTTATAACCTACTTAATTGGTCACTCAACTTTTAAAATGTTATCTGTTTGGAATTAAAATCAATTTTTTTGCAATTTGGTCATTCAATTTTTAGGGCAATATTTTTTTAAGTAATGATTGGGATTAAAAAAAAGAATTAAAGTGAAAAAGTGATAAAAACTAAAACAGTACACCAAAATTGTCAAATTGTACTTGTATATTCCATTGCCGAAATCCTAAATTTTTTTAATATTAAAATTTTAAATTTTAAAACATCAAAATAAATTGAATAAATTGTTGAAAATTTTTTAACCAATTTGTTACTATAATATTAAAATTAATTAATTTGATTTCCTTCTAAATTTTAAAATTTTATTTTATGTTTCCAAATTATTTTTACTAAAATCAATTCAAATAACTCATATTTAATAATTGTCTATGAAACTTAAAAATTTCTTTTGATTATATAATATCGACTCTTTCATACTAAGTTAAAAGTAAAGGAAAAAAATACTTGCAATTAATTAAATTAATTGTTTGTTCTTTGTTTAGGTAAAAAAGTGATGAAAAAAATTATGATATTTGTTTGGAATGGAAGATAAAATTAATTAATTAAACTAATCGCAAGGATTTTTTTTTTTTTTGCTTTTAACTTAGCATAGAAGATATAAGTTCATATAATTAAAAGAAATTTGGATTTTGTAGAAAGACAAGAATTTTCATTCATAAATTTTGAAAATAATTTCAAAACATCAAAATAAATTAAATAAATTATTGAATTTTTTATCTATTGATAATATCAACCGATTTGCTACTATAACTTTGAATATCAATATTTAAAAATTTATATTTCAAAACTCAAATATAGAATTTTTGGCAATGGGATAAACAAGTACAATTTGATAATTTTTGTGTACTATTTTAGTTTCTACTGCTTTTTCACTTAATTCTTGATTTTTTATCCCAATCAATATTTAAAAAAGATATTTTTTGAATGACCATAATAAAAACGACCTAAAAGTTAAGAGATCAAAATGAAAGTTCAAACATAATGTGGCATTAACAGTTAACTCCTGTTAGAGATTTAATGCTTTGGTGATTAAAATAAAAACACTTTAAAAATTGAATGACGAAATTTGTATGAATTTTATTTTTAATGATAAAGAATAAAAACACCTTAAAAATTGAATAAAAAACATCGTTATCAATATCGTTATCAACAATTCGGTATCTAATATCTATTCTATAGGTAGGTTTTCTTTTATTATTAAAAAAAAAAAAAAAACCTTTTTTTGGTTAGTTGAGTAAGTTTTTATCAACACGTGGCAACATTAGAGTTTGCCACATCTACTTCTTATTTACCTGTTCTTTTCCATATATGGCATCTAGAAAAATGAAAAAAAAAAAAAAAACCCTGAATAGCACTGTGTGAATTGTATTTTAGTACTAAAATGAATTACTTGGATTCAAAAAACTATTTGAATTAAATTAACCAATTATTTAATATTAAATTACGTGGATAATATTTATTATCAAATTTATTTAAAATAATTAATATCAAACTATTTAAGTGTGTAATTTAATTACTATTTGAATTAAAATACTTTAATATTGATAATATTTAATAAGATTAATATTAAAATATTATTTATTACCAAATTTATTGAAAACGTTTTCTAACTTTTTTAAACAACTAATTTTATAAAACTAAATTTCTCTAATAATTTGTATATAATTTTTATTTAATATATTTTAATTAACGTTTAAAGTAAACATAATTTTTATTTTAATAGTGTGTAACTTAATTACTATTAAATTAAAATAATTGGCTAAATTAATTCAAATAAATTTGAATTAACTAAATTTACTATTTTTTAAATATTTCTTTACGCGGGAACTATCAATATAATAATATATCAACTTTTACCCTCTACAAACTATAATTTTGCCTTCATCTCATACAATTAATTTTTTTTCTTTCTAATTATGTTCCCATTTCAATTTCCTTATTAATAACAACGTTTGACTTATGCAACTCTCTTTACAAATACCAAAATCTTACTTGATTATTTATTTTAAATATATTAAAATATCACACAATTAAGTATAATACGTTGTGATTGAGTTTTAACTCGATTGGTATGGACATTGTTATTAATATAGGAAAACGTGGATTCAAGTGCGCTGAACCACATTATTATTATCTTATTTATGGAGTGATTAAAAATTATAAGTAGTTTTAAGTATTATATCGATATAATAAAATTATTAAAAAATATATATAATATGGTGAATGCAGTCAAAAATACATTCTGCTATATAATTCAATTAATTTACACAATGCAGTCAAAAATAGATTATACTATATATATAATTCTATCAATTTATACTGACTTTCTCACCTTACCCAATTTTTTTTTATCAATATTCCAATTGTTTGGCATTTTTTTTATTATAATCTTTACCCCCAAGAGTTTCCTTTATTGAATTATATCTATAATGGAATCTACACACAAATAATGGTTACGCACCACAGTATTCTTTTATAGGTATTCTCGAAACTATTTTTTGAAAATAAAAGAAGAGGTCGACTTTATTTTTGAAAACGAAAATGAAAAATGGGAATCGCCACCAATCCTTTTTTTTATGAGGTGTGATCAGATCACCTCGTAAAATTTGATCGTTTTAACAGAGCGTTTTGACTTACTAAAATGACGATTTTGATCTACGAAACTTTGAGAAATTGGGTTCGGGAGTCGGTTACATGCGAGGAAGGATTAGCACCCTCGTCACGCCCAAAATTGGTACCTAATTGATTAATTAATGTCTTAATATCAAAAGTTGAAAAAGATTTTAAAATACAATCCTTTTTTATTAATGTTAATTTTACAAAAAAATGCTTCGCTAAATCGAAACGGATGTTAAAGACATTCTCGTTTCGAGGTAGTAAAATGTCACATCCAGTAAGTTAGGACACGACATTTTAAATCCTCGAAAATAAGCTCGTCTTTGAATTTTTATTGAAATTATTATTTTTTGAAATTTAAAAGGATATTTGATCGTTTTAGGATTGACGAGGAAATTGAAACCCAGTAAGTTAGGGCACAATTTCTCGAGTTCCCATAAACGCGAAATATTGCCTTATTTTCTAAAATTTTCCTTTTTTGAATAATAGTAAGTACAACACTTAACGATGTGCATTTATTTGGACAATAATGTACGAATGTTATGGATAACAAATTATATGAAATTACAAATAAACGAGTCATGATGCATACAATGTCAACAATCGCACAATATTTATCATTGAAATAGTAACATCAATAAACAAAGACCAATAAATTAAACAATAATTAAAAAAGTATAAAGTAAATTAAAATGTAAAACAATTTTAAAATGATGAGTAACTAATGTGAAAAAGAAATTTAAGGACGAACACTATACAAAACAAATCTAAAAAAATTTATATACATAAAAGGAAATTCGAAATAGATAGTATATAAATATATATATATATATATATATATATAAGATAAATAATATATACTTAAAAAAAACTTAAGTAAATAATAATGAGACAATTTAAAACTAATAAAAAGAGTTTAAAATGAGGTATAGAAAACAATTTAAAATTCTTAATGAACAATTTTTAGATAAGTAATTCATGAAAACAAATTTGAAATGAATAATACGTAGAACAACTCAAAGTAAATAATACATGAGATAATTTAAAATACATAATATCTAAAACAACTTAAAATAAATAATATAAAACAACTTAATGTAAATAATATATGAAATTTAAAATAAATAAAAGTTTGAAATAAATAATATGTAAAAGGAACCTTAAAATAAATAATACATATATAAAAAGAACAGTTTAAGTAAATAATATAAAAAAAACTAAAATGAATAATAATGATAATAAAACAGTTTTTAAAATAAATAAATAAATAAACAGATTAAACAGACAAAGGAAGAAATTATAATTCGAATAATATTTTAGGGCGGACTTTAAAAATAAGAAAAAGATAGGGCCGATTAAGGGTTTGATTAAAATGCGCGCGAGAGTGTAGGGACTAGAAAGGGAAATTTCCCTTTATCCGTGTGCGCGTTTTTAAACGGGGGACCAAAATGAAACAAAGATAAAACTGACTAGCAAAATTAAAAACACAAAAGAAAGAAATGGACCGAATTAGAACTGGGCATAAAAGAGGAAGGACCAAAAGGGTAAATAATCCCTTTTTAAAAAATGCGCAGATCCTCCAGGTGGGTCGGGTCACGCGCGCGGGTTAGGCCTTATACGGCGCCATTTTGGAGCCACTGAAACAGGCCCTAAACGACGCCGTTTCATCCACTCTATATAGGCAAATTTAAAAAAAAATAGCATGCAAGGTTTTTTTTTTTAAAACTTTAAAACTCTCCTTTCTCCTCTCAACGCTCCCCTCTCTTCGGCGAATGGGTTCTCACGCCGCACCACCACCGTATCCGGTGGCCGGCAAGTGTGAAGATCGGGTTTTTTAACCTCGCTTCAAGTCTCTATTTTAAAAAAAAACTTTAAATCAGTTTTTGTTTTTAGGAACAATGGAGGAAAAAGACGAACAAACGAAAATACAATCACTCCGTCACCTATTCGGAGCTTTCGGACACCGAATAGGCCCGATGACGAGGAGGGAGGCCGATTCAGGTATTTTCCCTTCCTTTCTCTTTTGATTTTCGTATAAAATATATGTAAAAAAAGAATGAAATAAAGAATAAAAGTAAAAACAGAAACCACCTTCAAAACTTTGCTCTATTTTTATTGATAAGTGCTTTTTTTTTACAATAATAGGTCCCCCTTTACAATTGATTTTCTCCTTTGGCTTTATAGCCAATTACATTGCCTATTTTACAGTTTGGTACTACTATTGCTACTGTTCTCTGCTCTGTGCTGCTACTGTTTCGTTTGCAAGCTTAGGGGAGGTCAACAGAGGCAGGTGGCTGAGCCAGGCCTCGAGCGTGGTGCGTGCTGAGGCGCACATGGGGTACGGCGCACATGGAGGCTAGTTAGGGTTTCATTTTCTTTGAAACCCTAATTTGGTTATGGGTTTGTTGGGCCACTAGCCCCTTTTTGTAGCTTGGGCCGATTAGGCCATTAGTTTGGACCCTGTTATTATTATTTTTTGTTTTGGTTTTGGTTTTGCTAATGTAGGCCTGGGCCAGGCAAAATAGGCCTATTATAGCTGCCCCTCTTTGCTTATTGTCATGCAACGGGAATAGAGCAAAGACTATAAAAGGGCCAATTTTGTCTGGACCTGCTGAGTCTCGACTTCTCTTGGTACTTCTTTTCTTCAAGTAGCATCGTTCTAACCCACTGCATCCTATTGCTTCGATCCGCTCTAATATAATATCAAGGAGAAGAGATTTGTAGCTTCGATCTGCTCTGCTGCAACTATTGTAACTTCAGGGGTATAGGATTCATCATTTTAATCTGCTCCACTGCAACTTTAGGGAGATAGGATTATTGACTTTGATCTACTTCTTTGGAATTTTAGAGAGATATGATATTTGTGATTTTAGTCTGCTCCACTGCAACTTCAGGGAGATAAGACTTGCTATGGTAGATTTAATCTGACCTACTGCAACTCCAGAGGCATAGGATTTGTCGCTTTAATCCACTCCACTGTAACATTAGGGAAATAGGATTAGCAGCCTCAATCTGCTCCACTGCAACTTCAGGGAGATAAGGTTTGATCCTCAATGTAAATTCAGGGAGAAATGATTTGTAGCTTCGACCTACTCCATTGGAACTTCAAGGGGATAAGAATTCTGACTCTGATGTAATCTCAGGGAGAAGGGATTTGTAGCTTCGACCTACTCCGCTGGAATATCAAGGGAATAAGAATTCAGGGAGAAGAGATTTGTAGCTTCGATCTTCTCTACTGATCCTCAATGTAATTTCAAAGAGAAGGAATTTGTAGCTTCGACCTACTCCGTTGGAACTTCAAGAGGATAAGAATTTTGACTCTGATGTAATCTCAGAGAGAAGGGATTTGTAGCCTCGACCTACTTCGCTGGAATTTCAAGGGAATAAGAATTGAGGGAGAAGAGATTTGTAGCTTCGATCTTCTCTACTGATCCTCAATGTAATTTCAAGGGAAAAGGATTTGTAGCTTCGACCTATTCCGCTGGAACTTTGAGGGTGATAAGAATTCAGGGAGAAGAGATTTGTAGCTTCGATCTTCTCTACTGAAACTTCAAGGGCATAAGAATTCAGAGAGAAGAGATTTGTAGCTTTGATCTTCTCTACTGAAACTTCAAGGAAATAAGGATTCCAGGGAGAAGGGATTTGTAGCTTCGACCTACTCCTCTGGAACCTTAAGGGATAAGAATTTAGGGAGAAAAGATTTGTAGCTTCGATCTTCTCTACTGAAACTTTAAGGAAATAAGGATTTATCCTTAACGTAATTGTAGGGAGAAGGGATTTGTAGCTTCGACCTACTCTGCTGGAACTTTGAGGAGACAAGAATTGGTCGCTTCGATCTGCTCCACTACTGCTTAGGGAGACAAGATCCATAATCTTCAGCTTGCTCCACTGCAAACTCAAGGAGACAAAGCTGGTATCTTCGATTTGCTTCATTGCAACTTCAAGAAGGCAAGATCTGTTGTTTTCAGCCTATTCTACTGCTAGTCAGGGGGACAGGACTGGTATCTTCGATCTGCTCCACTACTACTTAGGGAGACAAGATCTGTAATCTTTAGCTTGCTCCGCTGTAAACTTAGGGAGGCAAGGTTAGTGTCTTCGATCTGCTTCACTGCAACTTCAGAAAGGCAAGATCTGTTGTCTTCAGTCTGCTTCGCTACAAACTCAGGGAGGCAAGGCTGGTGTCTTCGATCTGCTTCACTATTGCTTAGGGAGACAAGATCTGTAATCTTCAACCTGCTCCGCTGAAACTCAGGGAGGCAAGGTTGGTATCTTCGATCTACTTCACTGCAACTTCAGGAAGGCAAGATCTACTGTTTTTAGTCTGCTCTGCTACAAACTAAGAGAGGCAAGGCTGGTAGCTTCAATCTATCTTACTAGATCATCTTTTAGAGGACATAACCTGTAGAATGGGTCTATGTTCATGCCGAATGATTAGGATGCCATGATAGAAATGAGTCAAATGTTCAGAATTAGGCGTGCTTTGAATGATATATGAATGTAAAATGAAAATGATCCCTTTTTTTTTAAAATGCTTAGGGTTGTCACCGCTCGTTGTTCATCAGGGTTTTATTGCTGACATATTACGCTGTTGTCTCGCTCGACTAGTATCTTTACCAGAAAATTTGAAGAAACAATCATATTTTGCTCAAATGATTTGCCCCATTATAACTTCAAGGTCCATTCCATGGTACTTTTGGGACTTTAAGGTTTGTACCATCTTTAAACCTTCTCACTACAACTCAAAGGGTGTAGAATCTACGTCATCTTCAATCCATCCCACTGCGACTCAGGGGTATAGAATTTGTATCATCTTTAATCCATCCCACTACGACTCAAGGGTATAGAATTTGTAACTTGTTCAATCAATTTGGTTTGCTAGACCTTTCCTTCCCTAGGTGTCATGACCAGATGTATATGAATGTCGAATTTCCTTGAGAATAACCCCATTTTAATGCTTGTGTTTCTCATTATTTGTCGAGGCTATATCGCTGATGTAATATCTTGTCTTTTTATTCAACTAATATTTTTGACAAAAAATCTTAAGAGGTAGTCTCAATTAAGACTCCTTTCCAACCCTTAAGTTTGGTGAGTTCTAAACAATAGTCTTGTTTCAAGTTCTCGTACTATTTAGAAACTTCTAGAGTAATATACGAAACTCCTTTTATGAAAGTGTTTATTAGTCCACTAATCGTTATTTCAATGCGAAATGCTTGAAAAAGATCAGAACCATGGACAAGAAGGAAATTAATTAGGAGCATATCTCGAAGTAATTAAATTGATCAAAGATAGCTAAGGTAATAAAAGGAAATTGATTAGGGCGTATCTTGAAAAGAATAAAGTAATCAAATATACCAAATTCAAAAATGGGTAAGATGAAAACTAGGTGCCCCAGATATCGCAGCTTGAGCTTCGCTGTACAAACTTCTTGAGAATCATTTTGAGCTCAATATGTATTTAGGGGATTCGGAGAACTATGTCGATGCCCTAAGACGTAGCATATTTCTTCATTATTAATTCAGGCATAGCAAGACTACTGTATGCCCTACTTTTGATCAAAATTTGAGTCGCCTTTTTTGGGTTTTCAACTCAAAACACCTTTGGTCTTAAGGCGCCCTTTTCGGGTTTTCACCTTGTCCTCTCATTTTTCTTTTCTTTTTTTTCATTGTCTTTTTTTTTTTTGAAATATTTCTTGATTGAATTTGAACTCACAGGATTAGGCAAGTTTTTATCATCCCTCTCGGTCAAAATCAATGTTTTTCCATATAAAGCATTCTTTACCATATAAGGTCTTTCCCCGTTTGGCATCCACTTTCTTTCGAAGTCCTTTTCTATGGGAAGGATCTTTTCGATACCAGGTCCCTCTCATGGGATTCCCTGGGGTGAACCTCTTTGCCGTAAGCTCGCATCATCTGCCGTGACAGATACCTTTAACATCTTTTCTTCAATTGGGCTCACTTGATCATATTGAAACTAGACCTATTCTGGTTTATCCAATTTTGACTCAATCAAAGCTTGGAGAGAATGAATCTCGACTTCAGTGGGTGAAACCACTTCCAAACCAATGAAAAAGGTATTACCCCGACGAAGGTTCAGGCTGACGTTCGATAAGTATAGAGGATAAATGGTAACTCCTTATGCCAATCTTTACAAGTCGTCTTCCTAATAATCCTTGTTTTGTCGCATTTTTCTTTTTTTTACTTTTGTTTTTCCTTTTTGGCTGCCTTTACTGCACTGTGATGTAGCGCTTAATTTTTGAATAAACCGTAAACTTTTGACATTTTGCAGTTGTGTTAGACGTGACCCTTTTTGGCATTCTTTGTTGGTACATGATCTCCTTTTTTGTTGTTGTTTTTTTTCCTTTTTTTTGAAAACTTGACGACTGTGAGCCTTGTAACATTGGCATATAAAGCTATTTTCATCCTCTTAGCGAAATAATTGTTGCCTGCCTAAAGCTTTTGACGAAATTGGCCCAAAAGCATCTATGCCCCACATAAAGAAAGGCCGTGGATTCCACTGATTCTTTGTAAGGTAGGATCTTATTCTACCATCCTTAACAAATTAGGAGATAAGCCATAGTCTTTGTCATTTTTAAAATACTGAGATCCCTCCAGACACATATCTTGCTTGAAAGAAGATTCTAGGTCAGTAGCAGTGTTGCTCATGTCATTGATATTTGGGGACTTGTTGTGGGTACGAAGGAAAATTTTAACGAATAAATGATTCTAAGAATGATTATTTGTATGGCATGATCATGAATAAAAGAATATTTGAAAGAAAGTCCAAGGAACAAAAGAAAGAATAAAAGAATATTTGCTCAAAAAGATGTATTTTATTGAAATAAAGATTCTAGACACAAGCCTATTTCACAAAAGGATTCTTATTGCCTCTAGGCTTAAAGCAACAAGCATGTTTTGAATATTACTCTAAATTAGTTCTCAAAATACATGGATCTTTTCCACAGTCCCATCGTTCAAAACATTCCCAAATATGTAAGGGCAGAAACTTTTATTCCCTGGTTCCTTCTTCGGATATGTCATTCAGATTCCCCAATATTTTTTCTGGCATTTGACTTGTTCAAGGCATCGTAACTCTTTTGCCCTCACTTTCAACTATCATATTTACTGCTTTGTCTAAGCGACTAGGTTCTGAGGAATCGTTGAACTTTACAATTCCTATTTCAATGAACCTTTCAACCAACATTGTGAAAGCAAGGCAATCTTCTATTGAATGCCCTATAATCCCTGCGTGGTACTCACATTGAGTGTTTGAGTCGTACCATTTGGGATATGGGGGTTGCATTGGTTCCATGTGACGAGGAGATACAACATGCGCATTAAATAGGTTTTGATACAACTCCCTATATGTTATCGGGATGGGTGTGAAATGGAATCTTTCTGCATTTGGCCTCGAGTTGGATTCTTGCCTTGAAGAGCCTTGATAGCTAGTAGTTACGACCCTCGGCTGACCTATAGTAACTGGTTTGGAGTATCCTTTGCTTATATTATTCACTTCGTCTTCTCTTTTCTTCGAGATTGACCTTTTGACGCTTTCTCCCGCGTCTATCTTCCTACTCCTTACTGCATTTTCAATCATCTCGCCAGACATTACTATATCTGAGAAGCTCATAGTAGCGCTTCCCAACATATGGTTAATGAACGGGGCTTTCAGAGTGTTGATGAAAAGCATTGTCATTTCTTTCTCCAGAAGAGGTGGTTGGACTTGCGTTGCCACTTCTTTCCATCTTTGGGTGTATTACCTAAAGCTCTCGCTCTGCTTCTTTTCTATATTCTTTAGTGTGATTCTATCGGGTGCCATGTCTGTAACGTAGCCATATTGTTTCATGAAAGCTTGTTCTAAGTCCTTCCATGAACTAATTTGGGCACGACTTAGTTGGTTGTACCATTTGGCTGCAGACCCGATCAGACTTCCTGGAAGCAATGGATTAAAAGTTGGTCATTATTAACATATCCTGTCATCCTTCGACAGAACATCGTGATGTGAGCTTCAGGACAACTAGTCCCGTTGTACTTTTCAAACTCTAGAGTCTTGAATTTCGGTGGGAGTACTGGAAACACAAAAATTTATATACTTTTTCATGCCCTTTTTGACTTAAAATCATGCTATTCCGGTTAAATTTTTGTCAAAAAATAATTAAAATATTATAAAATAATTAAATTGTGTTAAAAATATGAACATGATGAATTTTAATTAATTTTATAGTTAATTTTGATTAAATTTGGTTATTTTTTACAGAATTGCACAAAGGGCGAAAAATGGCCCGGCAGACACTGTAAGAAGAACAAAACTGAGGAGCAATTTGGAGTACCGAGGCGAACTAATTTCCAGCCCAAGACAGTCTAGAAATGTTTATTAATTCATAATTAATTTAATTTTAATTTATTCCCTATTTAATTTGGGTTAAATAAATTAATTTTAATTAATTATAGAGAAAGGGCCCAGTTGAACTGCACTGGTCTAACCGAATGGAGTGAGCCGAACCAGCCACTAATTGGGCTGACCAGAACTATCCATAGGCTGACCCAAATCAGCATTTTAGTTGATTAAATATGCTTGCAAAAAGGCCTCTGAAAAACCTCCAATTTGCATTCAAACCCCACCTTTATTTATGGCTTTGTAGATTTGCCCCATGCCTAAAATAGCAAAGTTGAAAGCTTCAACCTTGCCATGTGTGTGGCCGGCCATAGGGGGCTCTTTGGCTGCTGGAATTTGCTATTTTTAGCAGCCACAATCAGCTATAAAAGCCATCCCTTGCTGATCATTTCACTCATCCCTCAACTCCACAACATTCTCTCATCCTCTCTTCCTTCCTCTTAACTCTTCTTTCCATTTTTCCATCCCATTTTCCTATAGTCTTGTGCCGATTTCTATTCACGTTATTATTTTAGTTATGTTTGTATAGCTTTTGAAGATTTATTTTATAGCTTCGAAATGCATTTTTAATCACTCGATTTTGAGTTCGAAAGTTCAAGTTATGATCGTTTTAATGAATATTCTGAAAGCAGAATTTCTGGACGAGATTATGACGGAAATTACGACTTTCAAGCTTTTAATTCGAGTTTAAATGTTTGTTTTTAAGGCTTAATTTTTATTATATATGAGCACAATATTTTATTTATTAGGTTTTATTATTTTATTATTTATTTATTTCAAATTTTGTATATTATTTAAGCATTTTAAGTTGCTTAAGAGTTTTTGTTTCTTAGTCAAACAAGAAAGTTTAGTTTAAAACTAATTCTTGTTTAGATTAATTAGAGTTTCGGTACACTTTAGACTTTTATTTGGATGTACTTAACTAACCTATATAAAGGTTTCTTCATTATTTTCATTAATAAGGTTTTCAACTTTGGGATTTTTTTGTGCAATATTTTTTTCTTGTGATTTTTAGAAGTAGTTTTCTTCTCAATGTTCCTCAATGAGTTATGAGAATTCATTCTTTACCCTTCAATTTGCCAAGAATTATTTTTTAGAGGGTTGATTAGAGTCTTTAATCTAGTTTGCTGGGGTTTATATCTCAAAGGGTTCAATTGGACACTTAAACATCTATCCATCACATCTATCGGCTTTTTCGATCTATCTTTCACTTTTAAATTTTGTTTAGTTATTTATTTATTATTTTGAATATTTATTCTTTGTTTTTAAATTTCTTATTTTTGTTATTTTCTTTTTTTCTAAATCTATTTACTTTCTTCTTTTCAAGTCACATCCAAATCATTGTTTCTCGAGTCAAACAACTTGAATACGGTCATTCTTCTGCCCATTTTCTATTAAGTGCACCATCACCTTAGAAGATGTTGCATTGGAACTCGGGTTCCCAATTGACGGTAATTATATGGTCATGGGTTGAAGTATAACTAGGGCTCCCGGTTGACAGTGGTTATGCAATCACGTGTTCAAGTATAACTCAGGCCCCCAACTGGCGATGGTTATGCGATTACGGGTTCAAGTTTCATGTCACCAGAAGAGGATGCTTTATAAATTACATACATAAGTTTGAGATCATAATCTTAGAGAAAAAAAAGGTTAATTAGTATAATCAACTTATTTTTTTCTCCATTAAAGTAGTATCATTAACCTCATTGCCCCAAACCTGTGAAAGAATTGGAGGCAAAAAGACTTTCAGGGGAAGGAGTGACTGTGACAGTGGAGAAAAGAGGAAACGTAACTCGGGACGACAGTAGTTGTTGTGATTAAATAAATCATTAATAACTACAATCACTACTGTCCCGACTCAAATTTTAGCTTTTTCTCCACCGTCACAATCACTCCCCCTAAAAGTCTTCTTGGCCCCACCTCTGACATATGTTTTGGACAGTGAGGTTAAGGATACTACTTTGATGAAGAAAAAGAAAAAGCTGATAATACTGGTGAGCCTCCTTTTTTTTCCCTAAGATTATTATCTCAAACTTATGTATGAGGTTTATAAAGCATCCTCTTCTAGTGGCATGAAACTTGAACCCGTGATCTCATAACCACTGTCAACTAAGGGCCCTACCTATACTTGAACTCGTGACTGTATAACCACCGTCAGCTGGGAGCCCTAGTTATACTTCAATCTGTGATTGTATAACCACTGTGAACTAAGAGTCTGAGTTGCAAAACGACATCTTCTAATGTGATGGTACACTCCTCACACGATAAACGAAATGTGTAGGTTTTTGAATGTCATCGCATCACCGTGAACTCAAACATACCTTAAAAATTCACAATTTCTCCAAAAAACACAAACATAAATAAATCTTTCTCCCTAAATTTCCAACACCTAACACACAAAAAAAATTTGGAAGGAAGAAAACGCTTCCGACAAGACACCTTTTTTGGTTCTCTCTCTAAAACCAATCTATTTCTCTAAATTTGAAAAAAAAAATCTTAATTAAGTTTTAAAATTGGCCTTTTCTTCTAATTTTTCCACTTATATGATTACATAATAAAAAATAACTTACAATATTACAACTCGATTACAACTATTTTGCAATTTTTTTCTCACTTAAAACATATATCTATATAATATTCTTAATTTAAAATTTTACATTTTGTCTGGAGATAGCGTGAGTAAAAAGACAAGTTCTTTTTTTGAAAAGTGTCCATTTAATAACTTGGGCCTGGAAAATATGAGGAGAAGTCCACAGTAGCTTACAAACCAAAACAAAACAAAAACTTACGGGGAGAAAAGAGAAAAAAAAACAAATAAAAACAAATAAAAAAGAAAAGCTATCAAATCTTCATCTTCTCCATCAAGCTATCTTCTAGTCACTGAACGTAACAAACATACCCGAAAAAAATAAACGGTAAAATCTTCCAAAATCTGACAATGAAACATCTAGAAAAAGAAGCAGTTGAGATAGGCTACGCTAAATCGAAATTTCTCAACTCAATCAGTAACTTAGAAACTAGATTATGGAGGTCGATTACTCCGACGATCAGAACCAATCACTTCCAACACTTTCAAAGGCGCATCTTCCACCCAGAACAAATCTCCTTCATTTTGCATACCCTCGACAGCCATTGCATGCGTTGCTCTATTCCCTTCTCTCACAATGAACTGGAATCGACAAAAATGGAATTTCCTTGCCAAATTCTTCGCGTCCCAGGTAAACGGTCTAGTCTCCGAGTAATCCTCATTCGATTGTTGAATATTTTTAACCACCAGTCTCGAATTACTCTCGAGAATAACATATCCAAAACCTAAATCTAGGGCAAACTGGAGCCCATGAAGAACAGCAAGCGCTTCAGCAGTCACCACCAAATGAACTAGGTTATGACCTTGAAATCCCGTTCCCATTATAAATCCCTTATCGTTTCTAATAATAAAGCTTGACACTGCACGTTTTTTGGCAACAGACATTCCCGCATCAACGTTAATTTTCACCCACCCTTATGGAGGGGCATCCATCTTACCATTGATCGTGGTTGAGGATGCTTTAAATTTGCAACATTGCATCTATAATCCAACCCAAAACCTCTAACAAAGGTAACAATTTCCTCCAAACTTTGCATCTTTCTCTCGTGTTCAAGTTTATTTTGAGAGAACCAAAGTGCCCAAATAGTAACAGCAATTACCCCTTTTCTATTCCTATCAGAATTCTCCAACAGCTAACTCAACCACTCGTTAAAGTTTGAATTTGCCATTGGACTTGGCCACTGGACATCTAATTTGGACCAAACTTGTGCAGCAAACAATCAATCCCAAATAACATGAGTAGAAGATTCACACCACTGGCGACAACGCGAATATTTATTGTCAGGAATCAATCTTCTAAAATGTAAATTCTGAAAAGTAGGCACATAATTTTTCACAAATTTCCATATTAAGATGCAAATTTTTGAGGGACACTCTAAACTCCATATTTGCTTGAATATTTGTTGCTCGTTAGTGCTCACATTAGAGGTTTCTAGTAACATTTTATAACCACTTTTCACAGAATAGATGCCTGAATTTTTGCTAAACCAAACTTCTTTATCATTTTGATCAGTAGTAGGAATAGGAATACTCACAATCTGATCAGCTTCTTCCACCGAGAAAGTTGAGTAAATAAGATCTCTATTCCAATGATTAGGCTTATTCAATATTAGATCAGCCACCCAATCCATACCAGCTACCCTTTCTGTTGGAATAGAACGTTGAGCTTTCCCCCGTATCCAATAGTCTTTCCATATTGACACCGATGTTCTAGACCCAATTCTCCACTTCAAAGCAGAACCTAAAAGGCCTTTAGCATACCAAATACTCTTCCAAACAAAAGATAGATACACTCTTAATGAGGCTTCCATAAAATTTGCTCCATTATAATACTTTTCTCTAAGCACACGCGCAAGTAATGAACTCGGGTTTTCCAGAAGCTGCCAACCCTATTTAGCAAGAAATGCAATATTGAATTTGGCCAAGTCTTGAAACCCCATCCTGCCCTCCTCTTTTGGTAACGACAACTCCTTCCATGAACACCAATGAAAGCCTTTTTTCCCAGCTTTCTTTTGCCACCAGAATCGAGCCATGACCGCTTCCAAATTTTTACAGAAGACAATAACAAAAAATAGTTCATAGCATAGAGGGGAATAGCCTGGAGCACAGCTCTGATGAGAACCTCCCGCTCCCTATGGAAAGTAATCTCGAGCTCCCACTTGAAACTCTTTTAAGAACCTTCTCGTTAAGCTCCTTAAAGGCCCTCTTTTTGCTACGCCGCACCATTGAAGGGAGACCAAGGTATTTATCCAGGTTCAAGCTTTGATTAACCCCCAATACCCTACTAACATCCTCTTTGTTAACCTGATCAACATTGGAGCTGAAAAAGATCCCTGATTTGTCGAAATTGACTTCTTGACCAGGACAATTTGCATAGACCTCTAAAATATCTTTGATCACCATTGCCCTATTGATCGATGCATCCCCAAAGATAGGGCTATCGTCTGCAAAAAACAAACGGGTGATTCGTGGGGCATGCCTATTGACTCGAAAACCATTAAGTACTCTTCTTGAAGCAGCCATTCTAAGAAGAGTCGACAACCCTTCACCACATGTAAGGAATAAATAAAGACTAATAGGGTCTCCTTGGCGAAGGCCTCGTGACGGGAAAAATAAATCACCCACCTCCACATTCACAGCCATAGAATACGAAACTAATGTAACATAACTCATAACTTTCTCAATCTACATATTCGAAAACTCCATTCTTCGAAGCATAACATGCACAAAATTCCATTCAACCCGGTCATAAGCTTTACTCATATCAAGTTTTAGAGTAAATGACCCCTCTTCCCGACCCGCTTTTTTTTCATAGAATGTGAAGTTTCATATGCAACTATTATATTATCTGTAATAAGTCTTCCCGGCATAAAAGCACTTTGTGACTCATCAATACACAAATGAAGGATCTTTTAGAGCCTATTTACCAACATCTTTGAAATGATTTTATACAAAATATTACAAAGACTAATAGGCCTAAATTGCATCATACACCGAGGAGAACTGACCTTGGGAATTAAAACGATTCGTGTGTTGTTAATTTCAACCATATTGTGCAGCCCCTACAACGATTCAATACAGAAATCAGCCACAGCCTTACCCACAATATGCCAAAACCTTTGATAGGAAATCGTCCCTAAACCATCTTCCCTAGAAGCTTTTAACGGGCTCATATCTTTTAAAGCCGAGCACACCTCTTCGTATGTAAAATCCTTCTCAAGGTCCTCATTCATCTGTTGAGAGATACATGGCTCAACACTTTCCAAAATAGAACTTGGATCTCCAACACTTTTCAAAGTAAATAGAGAAGTAAAATAATTAGTGGCTAGCCGTAGTAAATCAGCATTGCTCGCATAGGTAATACCCTTACCATCCACAAGCTCTTCCACCTTATTTCTCCGACGCCGATCCACTGCCGAATGATAGAAAAAACAGGTATTTTTATCCCCATTGTTTAGCCAATTTGCTCTAGCCCTTGGTTCCCAATAAAGCTCCTCCCTATCTGCCTCCATATTAATATGTAGCTTGGTTTTCACAATTTCCCCCAAAATATCATCTATAGAGACTGTTTCGTCTAATTGAAACAATCGTTTTTCTAACTTTTTCTTCGTGATAAACTTCTTCTTTTTAATTCCCCTGAACCATTCCTTAAGACCCACTCCCATAGACTTTATCTTACTTGGAACAGTCCCCAAACTCTCAGACCAAATTCTTCTCACCTCCAATTCACATGAGTCATCCAATTTAAAACTGCCACTGCTTCGAATATTGATTCCAAAAACTTGAGTTAAGCAACAAAGGGTAGTGATCTGAAAACGCATGAGACAGATGACAAAGTTTAAAATTAGAAAATAAATCCCACCAAGAAGAATTCACGATACCTCTATCAATGCATTCTTGAATATTATTAATTCTCGTACGTCCTTTTTCCCAAGTAAACCACTGACCACTGAACCCAATATCGGTGAGAGAACAATCTTCCATAACTTTCCAAAATCTACACATTTGTCTTTCCGTCCTTGGAAGACCCCCTTTCTTCTCATATGAATAGACGATTTCATTGAAATCTCCAATAACAACCCAAGGAATTTGAGGGGAGTCATTCAGTGAATGCAACTAATTCCAAGATGCTTCCGTAAATTTTCCTCTGGTGCTCCATAAAACCCCTTACATCTCCAAGTTTTCCCTTCCGTGTCCTCATCAATCATAACATTTATGTGCCTACTTAAGAAAGATCGAAGGTAGATCTTGCAATCATTATTCCAACCTAACAATAAACCCCTACTTCTACCATTTGAATTGACATCAATTCTATTAAGAAAAACGTACTTGCACCTAACTTTCTCCATCTGACAACCTTAAAGTTTTGTCTCAATTAAAAACACCACCGTGGGACTTAAATCTCTCAGCTTATGTAGGAGACAATTTACAGTTTAAGGCCTCCCCAAACCCCGAACATTTCAACTTAGGAGTTTCATTGCTCCCGGCTGGCCTGTTTAGTAAAGCCTGTTGATCTTAAATTATTTTTTACTTGCAATGAAGTAGTGAAAGTTTCATTCGAATCATAATCTAAAACTTATGAAACAATAGGTTGAATTCTAGGTCGTTTTAGTCCATCACTATAGACTATTAGACAATTAGCTTCTTCATGGGCTACCATTGATAACGACTCTCGCGATATTAAGTAATAAAATTTATAAAACTGATCACACCAAAACTAACTAATATCACGATGTTAAAGGCAAGCGCACCTATCGAACAGTAGTATAGTTTAGTGGCAAGACCGAGTTATCGTACCCAAGGGAACTAAAAGTACTAATACCTACTTCCGTTCTATTATCTAGCCTAAAAATAAAAGAGGTTTGGTTGAAACTAATTCTAAAACTAACTAAAAGTGCACAAAAAGTAAATTGAGGAAAACTTTAGGGAAAAGCTGATTGATATAAGCAATACTTAAGGGAGAATCCACCTAGACTTCACCTGTTATTGGTTCTTAAGCTAGACGATTTATTCACTTAATTTGATCCGTAGAGATCCCTAATTTATGCTAAACCCTCCGTCGAGGCGAAGAGCAACTAGGCCTAGGTTGTTAACTAAAGTTCCTTTATTAATTAACACCCTAGGTTGCATTAATTCGATCTATGGTTCCCCATATTAGGTTTGACCCTAATCTGGTAGATTTTTGTCGCCCTATGTCTAGGGTTGCATGCAACTCCACTTAATTATGGTAGATCTACTCTTATCACAGGGACTTTTGCTCCTCTGCGTTAAGCACATTCGTTTCTTGAATTAATACCTAGGCTTATTAACACAAGAATTTAGCATGCGTAATTAAGAACAACTCAAGCATTTATCATATAACTCAAGAATAAATAATAACAAGATTCATCTTAGGTTTCATCCCCCTCAAGTATTTGAGGGGTTTAGTTCATAATAAAGAAAGAAAACATCTTAGAAGATATAAAATAACAAAACATAAAAGAAGCCAAAAACCCCTGAAGGAATTTAGGGAGATCCTCTATGTTGCTGTAGAATTTCGGCTTTTGGGATGTATCAATTAGCTTCTCATTTGGAGTAATCCCTTGCTTTCACTCTTTGTGTTGGCAGGAATATGGCGCTCCTTTTTGGGAGAAAAGAGTATTCCCTTAGTGAGAAATAAGCACACCCTTAGAGTTGCCTCATGGGGTCTTTATATAGAGCTTTGGGGGGCCTTTCTTAGCCTCTAAGCATCCCAATTCGAGTGAAATTCCTCTTTCTCACGACAAGAACACCCCGTGTGCCACGTCCGTGTGACTTCGATAAGTGGCTGTGTGATTCTATCGTTAGAGGCACAGTCGTGTGGCCTAACCGTGCTTGTTGGGGGCTAGACCGTATGATCTTCATGTGGCACGACCGTGTTCCACGGCCAATTGGTGATTCCCTAGGCCGTGTCATTTTTGCATTTTTGCCCATTTTCCTTATTTTCGGTCCATTTTCCATTCTTTTCTCTTCCTTATGCTCTCCTAAATATAAGATATGAAAAAGAAAGATTAAGAGCATCAATTCTCACATAATTGATAATAATTCATCCAAAATATAGGCTAAACATGAGGTAAAAATATGTATAATTTATCGTTTATCAAATACCCCCACACTTAAGCCTTTGCTTGTCCTCAAGTAAAATCTCAATCCCTAATTAAGAATCATTCCTCTCAACTTACAATCTTTATCAATAATGTTTCAAACTAATTCACAAGTAGTCATACAATGAAAATTCAATCAGAAAAACATTAAAGATTCAATCACTCTAAGTTGAGAATTTTATCATTGGAACATAAGTTTCTTCTTTCCTCCTAAGTAATTATCTCTCCATCTGAATTAATAGAAGTTGACATCCTCACTAAGGATTCACTTTATCCACTCAAAGTGTTTAGGGTTCAAGATTTAAGCACTCTCTAGTCAATCTGAAAAGTTATTACCATAGGCTTGCAAGAAAATCACATCTCCACCACTATAGATTGATATGACACATCGATCAAAAGGTCTTTCAATGGTTGTAATGGGGCTTTGGTTAGGGGTGTTGTCACAAGCTGAAAAAGAAAGTTAGAATCGAGATTGAACTGAAAAATTTTCTAGCTAGAAAAATCTCTATCACTGGAACATATTCCTAGAGTTAAGCCTTATGATAACATTGTTCTGGATTTGAAAGCTTGTAGATATATGCAAAAATTATTGAACTATTACAGATTACAACTGAATTAACTGTATATACACTTTTTTTAAGAACAACTCGAGTACAATACTTTAAATTGAAATTTTACAACTTTACAATAAGAAAAAGAGAATAAAGCTAGATAATAAGTTCAACTCAAATCTCGACAAAAAGAGGGATTAAAGTAATTGAATGGAATTCAACAAAAATAGGTTATAGGTTAATATTAGAGGTAAGTCAAAGAAAAGGTTGTTAGGCTCAATGGGGTTTACTAGGGGTTAAATTATGGAGGTAGGCCTTTGTAGAGTAAGTAGGTTAAATCCTAGGTGCCTTTATCATCTCGATATATCAAATCAATGATGTGGTCTTGACATGTATAATCGAAGCAAGTTCTAGAATAACAAATCAATATTGACTCACTCAAAGCAATAATAAAAGTGAGCACGAAAGAATGTATGCTCAAAAGGCTCAAAAATCTCACCAGAATTATGGCTTTTGATGTCAATCCTGCGAATTTCAATTCTCAAGATAACACTTAGAATTAAGGAAAAGAACTTATAAAAAAAAATTTGGGGTTCCCAAAAATTTCAACTTATCATGCTTGATGCCCTAATGTTTTAAAGTTTGAATAATCAGAGTACAAACACCTATGTCTTAATTCTCACATATCAATAAAAATCATAAATCAATCAGAATTAATTCTAAATAGGAAACTGAGAATTATTTGAGAATAAAGCATAAAGAAAAATTTCAGGGCTTTCACAGATAATGTAAAGATTTAAAGTAAAATTCCCCCCACTTAAGATGTACATTGCCCTCAATGTACAAAGATATAAATAGCAAGAGAAGTATAATATCATAAGATAGGGAGAGGATTGAAACTCCTTGAATTTAGGATGAACGTGTGAGGAAGAGTCGTCAAATGTGGCAGGGTGTTCCCATTGTCGGTTGAATATTAGCTGTATAGCTTATTTTTGAAACTGCGAGAATATTAATTAGTTGTGGGAATTTTGGATTAATAGAGATTACTCGTTAGGGATTAGCCGATATGAAAGATAGAAAAATAAATAACAGAAAAAAATAATAAACTAAGTTCTAAAAATACTAATATTGTAATGATTAAAAAAATAAAATTCGAAATAAAAAGGAGACTAATAAAAGAAAAATAAAAAATGAAAAATTAGAAAAATAGAACCGATTTGGAGAATAAAGGCACACGACCGTGTTCATCAGGTTTAGCCCGTGTCGGATATATTGCACGACCGGTTGCGAACTTGTTCGCTCTTCACACGGTCGTGTGATGTTTTACACAGCCGTGTGCGATCGTGTTCATTTCTCACACGGTTATGTGATATGTTCCACGGCCGTGTCTTAATTGACAGTGTTGGCCACAGCTTGGGGACACAGGCGTGGGGGTTTGTGCAAGCCCGTGTTGATACTGCAGCGTTGCCACGGCCATGTCATACGGCCGTGGGAAATTGTTGATAGCCCGTGTGGAATTTGTAAGGTCGCCACGGCCATATCGCACGGCCGTGGATATTTATCAGCCTCCTGTGCTTTTGGGAAACTTCTGCTCTGTTTATACACGGTCTGGGTGCACGATCGTGTCTTTGTTTTAATATGTCAGATGGCTTTAGGCACGCCCGTGTACCAGCCATGTGGTCCTAATTTCCTGCATCAAGTGTGTTAGTTGCTGTATAAAAAGACTGAAAACAGAATAGAAGAAAAGTTATTAAGTTAGCGTTCGGGTTGCCTCCCGAGAAGCGCTTATTTATAGTCTAAGCTCGACTTTGCTCAAGCTTGTACGTTCACGGTGGTTTGAAGAGTTGATACTCTTCTATCTTGCTTACTATTTTATTATCAACGTAAGATTTGAGTCAAGTGTGATTTACCTTGAAAGTGCCGAGTGACTCATGTTTTATCTCGACTGTACCATAGGGAAAGATTTTTTTTACTGTGAAGTAAGGTGTATCACTTGTATGCTCTTTTGAATTCAAGATTCGAGGATCGTCTTCCTTTAAGATTACCTTATCCCCTACCTTGAGTTGATTCGTTTGTACCTAAGGGTCGGCTTGGTGATGCTCTGGGTTGGTTTGGTATACTTTGGGCTTTTCATGATAGTTCAGCCACTCATCTAGTTCCTCGATCTGAAGCATTCACTTTTCAGGAGCATCTCCCTTGGATGGACCTGTCTGTGATTGGGTTGCCTTTATGTGGAGTGTATCCTGCACAGAAAGTTGGATGGTGAGATTATTCTTTTTACAAGGACTGGTGACTATATTATTATCAACAGTCTTATTCGAGTCTCGAGCTTGTAAAGTAATTTTGTCATCACCTACACGTAGTGTAAGTTCACCTGTTCCTAAATCAATTATTGTTCTGGCAGTTGCTAAAAAGGGTTGCCCTAAAATTAGGGGTACATTGCTATCCTCATCAATATCTAAAACAACAAAGTCAACTGGGAATATGAGTTTATCAATTTTGACAAGCACATCTTCAATTATTCCCTTAGGAGACCTAATAGTTTTATCAGCCAGTTGAATGCTCATATTAGTTTGCTTAGGTTTTCCAAGACCTAGTTGTTTAAACAATTTATAAGGCATGACATTTATACTAGCCCCTAAGTCAGCTAAAGCATTTTTGGTGTTTAGGCTACCAAATAAACAAGGAATAGTAAAACTCCTTGGATCTTTCAGTTTGGTTGGCAGTTTATTTTGGAGAATAGCTGAGCATTCCTCGTTGAGTTCCACTGTGGACAGTTCTTCCATCTTCCTTTTATTTGTGAGAAGTTCCTTTAAAAATTTTGTGTATTCCGGCATCTGCGTAATTGCTTCAACATGGTAAGTTGATATGTAATTTCTTTAAGAGTTTAAGAAACTTACCGAATTGCTTATCTGTGCGGTCCTTCTTTAGCGCGGTTGGGTATGGGATACGAGGTTTAAATTCTTTGGTAATTTCATCTTTGTAACTTACCTCATTCTTTCCTTCACTTACCACAGGCTCATTGCATGGCTCTGGGTTGGTTTTGGTTATCCCCTCATCATCTATCGTATCCACAGCATTGAGTTGCTCCTTAGGATTAGTCTTAGGGTTGCTTGGTAACCCACCTTGCGGTCTTTCAGAGATAGCTTGGCGAGCTGGCCTATTTGAGTTTCAAGTCCTTGAATGGACGCCTGCTGGTTTCTCAGTGCCGTTTCGGTATTTTTGAAAACAGGTTTCTGATACAGCCATAAATTTTGTGAACATCTCTTCAAGGTTCGGCTTTTTTTCTTGTTGTGGAGGTGGCTGTTGAAATCCCAGAGGAGGTGGTTGTCTTTGATTTCCTTGTCCTCCCCATGAAAAATTGGGGTGGTTCTGCCAACCTGTATTGTAAGTATTACTATAAGGGTTATTTTAAGGTATAGAATTGTTACCCATATAGTTAGTTTGCTCAGTTTCCATGCCATGTCCATAAGAGGAGTAATCTGGATTGAACATATTTCCCTAGATTGCGTCACACTGCATCACTGGATGTGCCTCCGTAGAACCAACAAAATTATCAAACTTTTTATTTAAAAGTTCTACCTGGTTAGTAAGCATGGTGACAGCATCATTATTATAAACTCCTGCAGCTTTTGTCGGCTTTATCCTCATGACTTGCCACTAATAGTTATTCAGTGACATCTCTTTTATAAACTCATAAGCTGCTTCTGGTGTTTTATTGTTGATTGTTCCTCCGGCGACCGCATCGATCATTTGCCTTGTTAATGGATTCAAACAGCTGTGAAAGGTTTGAACTTGTAACCACAAAGGCAACCCATGGTGAGGGCACCTTCTCAAAAGATCTTTGTATCTCTCCCAGGTATCGTAAAGTGTCTCTAGATCCATTTGCACAAAAGAAGAGATATCGTTTCGCAATTTAGCTGTTTTAGCTGGAGGAAAATATTTAAGTAAAAATTTTTCGGTCATCTGTTCCCATGTAGTAATTGAGCCTCGTGGTAGAGAATTTAACCACTGTTTAGCCTTGTTTCTCAAAGAGAATGGGAATAGCCTAAGACAAATGGCATCATCAGAAACGCCATTTATTTTGAATGTATCACATATTTCCAAGAAATTGGCTAGATGCGAGTTAGGATCCTCATCCTGCAAACTATCAAACTGAACAAATTGCTGTATCATTTGAATAGTGTTAGGTTTCAGTTCAAAATTATTTGCAGCAATAGTAGGCCTAACAACGCTAGATTCAGTGCCTGCTAAATTAGGTCTAGCATAATCATACATAGTACGCGGAGCAAGATTTTCCTCAACAGGATTTGTGGCTACTACAGGAAGTAGCTGATTATCCTGATTTGCTTCCATCTCTTCAGTAGGTTTAGGTTCTTCTCCTTGTCCTTCTTCTGGATATTGCAAACTTCTTCTTATCTCTTGGCGAGTTCGACGAACTGTCGCTTCTAAATCGTTGTCGAAAAGTAATGGTCCTCCTGGGTTTCTTCTAGTCATAAACTAGAGATACCTAGAAGGAAAAAAAAAAAAAGAAAAATAATAAATTAATAAAATAAAAATAGAAATAAAAATAAAAATAAAAATAAATAAAAACTGAAAATAAATAAATATAATAATGGCTAAAGTAATAGAAATCGAGTTTTCTTAATATTTCAGTTCCCCGGCAATGGCGCTAAAAACTTGATAACGACTCTCACGATATTAAGTAATAAAATTTATAAAACTCATCACACCAAAACTAACTAATATCACGATGTTAAAGGCAAGCGCACCTATCGAACAGTAGTATAGTTTAGTGGCAAGACCGAGTTATCGTACCCAAAGGAACTAAAAGTACTAATACTTACTTCCTTTCTATTATCTAGCCTAAAAATAAAAGAGGTTTGGTTGAAACTAATTCTAAAACTAACTAAAAGTGCACAAAAAGTAAATTGAGGAAAACTTTAGGGAAAAGTTGATTGATATAAGCAATACTTAATAGAGAATCCACCTAGACTTCACTTGTTATTGGTTCTTGAGCTAGACGATTTATTCACTTGATTTGATCCGTAGAGATCCCTAATTTATGATAAACCCTCCGTTAAGGCGAAGAGCAACTAGGCCTAGGTTGTTAACTAAATTTCCTTTATTAATTAACACCCTAGGTTGCATTAATTCGATCTATGGTTCCCCATATTAGGTTTGACCCTAATCCGGCAGATTTATGTCGCCCTATGTTTAGGTTGCATGCAACTCCGCTTAATTATGGTAGATCTACTCTTATCACAGGGACTTTTGCTCCTCTGCTTTAAGCACATCTGTTTCTTGAATTAATACCTAGGCTTATTAACACAAGAATTAAGCACGCATAATTAAGAACAACTCAAGTATTTATCATATAACTCAAGAATAAATAATAACAAGATTCGTCTTAGGTTTCATCCCCCTCAAGTATTTGAGGGGTTTAGTTCATAATAAAGAAAAAAAAACATCTCAGAAGATATAAAATAACAAAACATAAAAGAAACCAAAAACCCCTGAAGGAATTTAGGGAGATCCTCTATGTTGTTGTAGAATTCCAGCTTCTAGGATGTATCAATTAGCTTCTCCTTTGGAGTAATCCCTTGCTTTCACTCTTTGTGTTGGCAGGAATATGGCGCTCCTTTTTGGAAGAAAAGAGTATTCCCTTAGCGGGAAATAAGCACACCCTTAGAGTTGCCTCATGGGGTCTTTATATAGAGCTTTGGAGGGCCTTTCTTAGCCTCTAAGCATCCCAATTCGAGTGAAATTCCTCTTCTTCATGAAAGAACAAGCCCATGTGCCACGCCCGTGTGACTTCGATAAGTGGCCGTGTGATTCTATCGGTGGAGGCACAGCCGTGTGGCCTGGCCGTGCTTGTCGAGGGCTGGACTGTGTGATCTTCATGTGGCACGGCCGTGTTCCACGGCCGTGTGGTGATTCCCTAGGCCGTGTCATTTTTGCATTTTTGCCCATTTTCCTTATTTTCGGTCCATTTTCCATTCTTTTCACTTCCCTATGCTCTCCTGAATATAAGATATGAAAAAAAAAGATTAAGAGCATCAATTCTCACATAATTGATAATAATTCATCCAAAATATAGGCTAAACATGAGGTAAAAATATGTATAATTTATCGTTTATCAACCATCTCCTCATCAAAATCTTCATTTCGTTGGATCATAACCCCAAGATTTTCTGGGCCTAGATTAACAATAGCCTTTCCTTTATCTTTCACAGAAACAGAAACAGAATCTTTTGGACTAATCCCCCCATTATCGCCTTTAATTGCTAGATTTGATGATATTATCTAAAATAATAATATGGTATAAAACTATAACCGTAAAGAATTAAGTGGAATGTGCACAAAAAAAAAAATAAAAGAACTAATAATATGATCTAAAATAATAATTTAACAATGGATATATTAATTCTTATTTTAAAAGCAATCCGTATATGTTTGTGTGAGCTCTACAGCCTTCATCAACCTTCTTTTTCAATTAGATTTTTTCAAACATCCCCTATTTGTACAAATTTAATTAATATTTTATAATGTATAAATTGCTAGGGTTATGAAAGTGAAAAAAGAGAAAAAATAAGAGAAAATTAGATAAAAATGAAAGGAAAATAATTAATTTGTTCAAAAAGAAAAACTACATATAATACCTCTTAAATGATGATATAATGTGTCCGTTAGCTTGTCATTACACCTTTAACGATAGTTAATTTTTTCGTGATCAAAATGTAAAAATTGATAATGTTAATGACCATATTGTAATTTTTTAGAGTTTGATGATCAAAATATAATTTAAATCATGCATAAGTTATTGAACCTATAATGATTTGCCCTAGTAATAATTAGTAATGAGTGATCTTAATTTCTGGAATTGCATAGAAATTGCCTCCACTTTCTTCCTTTAACCTTTTCCCGTTTACGAAGTGCCAAGTAGACATGTTTATGGGCCGGGCTATCAGTCCAAGCCCGAAGGTCCACCCAAAAAATGGATTTAGGTAAAATTTAAGGCTTGTTTCTACATGAACTGAGCCTTGGGCAAGAATTTTTTGGCCTAAGCCTGACTCGGCTCTGTTCGAATATATTATGTTATAAAATATTATATATGTTAATAATAATATATATTTATATTAAATCATTAATCCAATAACAATTCATCTTATTACCCAAAACCTAAAAAAAACTTACCCAATTAAACAACCCAATCCAAAATATAAAATTTTAAAAAATTATATTAAATACAATAAATTATTTATTTGTGTTTTTCAATATATTTTTAATGTGTTAGAAAACTTTTTGTTTAGCCTTTTTAGTGCATTTGGTGTATTATATTTTTAAATAAAAACTAATCTAAAGAAAATTCAAATATGGACAGGTTAAATTGTAACAACCTGTTTTTCAGTAGTGTCGGAAAATAGTGGTTTCAAAACCAAAACTCTGATGTGTCAGTCCGTAAATATTAATTATTTAATATTTATGAGGTCATTAGTGTTGTATTAAATTTTGGTTAAGAAATTTTATCGTTTAGATAATTAATTAAGTAAAAAGGACTAAATCGTAAAAAATTGATAAAGTTGTTTGCTATAAATTAAGGTGGTCAAATAGCTATAAAAAGGTCTAGAATGGTACTTAAACCATTATTCTTTATAGTGGACGGTAAATGACATATAATTGTTGATATTTGAATGGAAAAAATAAAGGTACAATAGTAATTAGGTTATACATGAAATTAAAATAAAATAAGATAGAAATTTCTGGTCATCTTCTTCCATTCACACTTTCTAAATCGAAAAGCATTTTTGAAGGAGAGGAGAGCTTCGACTGGTTAGGGTTCTTCTATTCAGTAGGTATTTGATACTCGTTTTTAGTAATTTTTATATTTTTGAGCTCATATTAGCTTAATTTAGCTAACCCAAGGACTAATTTGCAAAATCATCAAATAGTTTGAATTGTTTCATTGATGAGTTTGAGTTGTTTGTGAAGTTTTATGTTAAATTATTAAGCTTGGTTGTTAGATAGGACTATTTTGTGAAGTAATTTTGGATGATTTTAATGTTAAAGACTAAATTGTTAAAATGATAAAATAGCTTATACTTGATGTGAAATATTTGCAAACATGATTTAGCTAAGTTTAAATGTGAGTTAAAATAGTTAAATTGCATTTTTTGGGCTTAGGGACTAAATTGTATAAAAGTGAAAAGTTGAGGGTAATTTTGTAAAATGTCAAAAAGGACTTAATTGTATAAAATGATTTAATTTTGTTGCTGGATTAGTTAATTGAATGAAATTATTATTCTAGATCAAGAACATGTTGATAACCAAGAAAAAGAAAAAGTAGCTGAGTAGTCCATATACTTTGGTTGTTACTGCAAATTAGTCTGGTAAGTTCGTTCGATTTAATTTCAGTACGATTTAACGTTTGTTGTAGGAACTTTGATATTAAACGTTGGGTTGTTAAACTACTGCTTATAAATGGAACATGAGATAGTAAGTTATTCAAGAATTGTTTTGTGATGAAATACTCCAAACCGATTAACCTAGGAAAGGGTATGATTTGCATGCCAATAGGTTATTTTGCGTGCAGTATGGGATTGATCTAAGAAGTGGAGATGATTTTTGTATATTCTTTGTTCACTGAATATGCTGAAGTCCTGCATTTTGTTGTGGACTATCGTGTTATATTATAGTGTACTCTGGTGTGTTGGTTGATCTGGCTCATACGAGCATTCTGGTATGCTGGTTGGTCTAGCTCATTCGAGCATCTGGTGTGCTGGATGGTTAACTGTGTCCTCGCATCCACTTATTGTTCATCAGGCTATGTTTTATTGATTTTTAGATGGTATTGAAATGCAAAAATTTATTAGTATTATTGTGTTAAACAATACTCACCTGTTGAGAGTTGTGTTTGACAGGAACCCTGTTCTTTTTTCTTGTTATTTGAATTGCTATGTTTAATTTGGTAAGCTTTATCATTTAAATGACGAACTTATAAGCTTTACATAAACTTACTCGTGTTTTTGCCTTTTTCTTTGTAGATTGCGTTTTATGGAACCGAGAGATTGGATTAACTCGAAGAATCACACTACTTGAGAATCTCTTTGGTAGATTTTGAATTTAACTTGGCTCATATAGTATGTAATATGACAATTTGGCCATGTTTTGTTATGGTTCCTAAGCTTATTGTAGTGTATATGTGCTATGATTTTGATATGGCAGCTTAAAACAACTATATAAAGTATGCATGTTTGATTCAAGGTTGGTGTTAAGTAGCCTAACATGAAATGGTAGTTGTTATGTTTGAGGTTTGGCATGGTGAGATTGAAAAAGGTTATTTTGTGTGAATCTATAAGTGATTATAGTGTGATTTCATGTATGATACATTGGTTAGGTCATAGGTTGTTGAATTTGACATTTTTTGGTTGTTCTTAGGTGTGTTTATGGCCTTGTGAGTATGTGTTATAAGTTGGTTTAGGTCTTATGCAATTGGATGAAAAATAGGCATGATTGAGGCCATTTTTTAGCACACATGGCCTGAGATACAGGTTGTCACATGGTCGTGTCTCACACAAGTAACCCCTACGGGCGTGTGCCCCTAGCGTGTTAGGCGTAGGGTTCACACGGGCTGGCACACGGCCTGCGACACGGCCATGTGACCTAAGTCAGAGAGTTACACGGCCCACTGACATGGGCATTTGAGGTTGCACACGGGCGTGCAGGATGACTACATAGCCATGTTTAGAAGTGCATGGTTTGGGCTTTGTCACACGTCCTAGACACACGGCCGTGTGACCCCTGAATTGAAAATTTTTAGTTTTTTCCTAAACTTTTTGATTTGTTTCGAATTGGTCCCTGATTGTTTCAAAACTATTTTTTAGGACCGCAAATGCTCGATTTAAGGCCCATAAATATATATTCTACCACAATCAGAATTATTTATGAAATTGTTAATTAAATTTGGTAAATTTGATGCTATTTGATATTCATTGTTTGGAGTTGAACGGTAATATTTCGTAACTCTAATCTGACGACGGTTACGGGTTATGGGTGTTGCACAGATTGAGCTCGGGTTTGCTTTTCTTAATTGGATCAGACTTGAATAAAAAAATAAGTCCATTTTTCAAACGAAATTAAACCTAAACTTAGAAAATTAATCTAAATACCTCATGAGCACTTCTAATGCTGAGCTTTATTGTATTGTATGCAAGAAACAAACATGGGAAACTTTGACTTAGGGGTCGCTCTTGCAGAAGCAATAAAGAACATAGTGTGTTTGAGAAAAAAATAGTTGTGTAATGCTTTTGGACTCTAACCAAAAAACTTGTATATAGCTTTTGGACTCTAACTAAAAAGCTTGAATATAGGGCATCTTTTTTTTTTGAATAAATTTCTTCTAGATTTTATTAGAAACCATAAACCCAAATAAAAAAAATTCCAAAACATAGACAAAGCATACTTAACAAATTAGTAAAAATAAAACCTCATTGGAAGAGGTAGAATCCAACAAAAACAAAGAGGAGTGTGCTCTAAGGTATTCTCAAAACTGCTATAGCCATCAATAAATCTCTTTAACTTCTAAAAGAGCAAACTTTGGAAAGGCCAGAACATTTTAATTAAAACACTTTCCTTTAAAATGCTTCCAACTATTCATCTGCCCTTCTTTCCTCTTTTTATTTCTTTATTTTCCAGCTTTCATCTCCTTAACTCATTGGTCCAGTTAGCAGAGATCCACTTGCAATCCTTCTCCACATCCGTTGCTATATCCTTAGGTAAAATAATCCTCATGTCCCACTATTATTCTTTCTTAAATTCTTCTGTGGCCAACATATGTACTACTTTGTTTATATCCCGAAAGCCATACTTAAACTGACAAATCCGGAAACCTCCTTGCAAACATAGGCTGTCTCTGACAAGTGCATGAATTTCTGATTTATCATTTGCTTTTTTCTACAACTTTTTAATAACTATTAATGAATCTCCTTCGATCTCTACATTCTGGAGACCCAAATCTAGTCCTAGTTGCATCCCTTGGGCACAAGCCAACGCTTCTACTATAAACAACGAAGGTACATTATTATTTTGAACTATTCTTGAACCTACCTGTCATGGCTGCGACAGAGAAAACAAGACAAGTGGATAAGCCAGGTCAAGTGGAACAACGTAGGAGCAAGGGGGAAAGAAGAGTTCCAACCTCCTTAACAGATTTTGTCCTATTTTAGAGAACAAACTATAAATAAGACGCATGTGTAAGCCCTAGGGGCATATGAAAAAAAACCTGAATTACTCTTTTTTTTTGAAATCTAAGCTTCCTTCTTCCTCATTTAATTCTCTCAATTTTTGCACTATTCTTCTTCCAAATCTGATCATAACAAATTGGTGCTTTCATTGAGTTCGACATGGTGAATCATTCTGAATCCATTAAAGCCCTTTAAGACACTACATCTTACCATGACAAGGTTCTTGCCTCGTTACAAAATCATGTTATGACTTAAGAATAATGGAACACAATTACCCAGCTCACACTTTAGGACATGGCCAGTCAATTACAAGCCATCTCCGCCCAGTTGGGAATATCGGTGACTACAACAAGGGAAGGCAACGTCATCATCGATAGTAGTACGGTGTGGGGAAAGGCAAAGGTTTGCACCGATTTAGATGATGTTTTTCCCTTTGCTCTAAAGTTTGTTCAAGTAGAACTTCCTTTGTTTACTGGGAAAAATCTAGAGGAATGGTTAGCATCAGCCCATGATTTTTTTGAGTTCTACGGCATGAAAGACCATCACCGTGTCGCCATGGCTTCTTTCCGAATAGATGGCATGATGAAGAAATGGTTCCGGTGGATGCAATACCAACAACAACTGGCTGAGTGGAATCACTTGGTTGACTTGATTAGAAAGCGATTCACTGTTCTGGAAATTGAATCACTGGCGGGACAATTATCCAAACTAACTAACAACGACAGTGGAGGATTATCAATCTCAGTTCGAGGATTTAGCTTTGCATACTCATAATTTATCTAATGATTTTTTAACGGACTGCTTTATATCAAGCTTGCGGGCAGATATCAAGATTGAGGTGCTTAGTCATCATCTTTCTTCTCTGATTGAGGCTCACGCGCTTGTCAATTTCAAGAAGCTCGTTTACACGATTGACGAAAATTGGGTCGGGCTTCCTCCAACAAGCTGCCACCATTATTACCTACTTCCAATTTGGCTGTTACTGGGTCTCAGTTTCAACCGGGCTATCCCCTTCTGGTAGATCAACCCAATCCAATAGTTTCCACTATTCTAACCCCTCGATGTATTTCTTCGGCTGAAGCTCAAGCACGCCGTGAAAAGGGGATGTGTTATTATTGTAATGCCAAGTATATGCCTGGGCATAAATTCAAAGACCCTCAACTGTTTCTTTTAGATGATAAAGGCACATCCGTTGTTTCAGCTCTACCACAACCACCACAACTCTTTGTTGCCTCAGACGATCATGACACTGATGACTCTGGCCAGGATCAATCCTTAGTTTCTTTGAATGCCTTGGCAGGTGGGATTCACCCTAATACCATCCGAATCATGGGGAACATTTTCGGTCATTAGGTTCGAATTCTAATCGATGGCGGCAGTATGCATAATTTTATTCAGTCTCGCGTGGCCAAGGATTTGGGACTTCCGATTACATCTACCCCCAGTGTTAGAGTCATGGTGGATAATGGTTGAAAACTGTAGAATAAAGGGTGTATCAAGGATCTTCGCCTATGTGTTCAAGGGACTGAAATTGTGACAGACTTTTATGTACTTTCATTGGAAGGATCCGAATTGGTTCTTGGGGTCACGTGGCTAGCTACTTTGGGTCTGATAACAATTGATTTCTCCAAATTATCATTTCAATTTCGCCAAGGCACCATTGACATTCAGAGGTTGGGTGAGTTTAGTTCAGGTCCTCAATAGTTTCAAATGCATTTTCTTCATCAGATGGCCGAAACAAAGACCATGGCCACGTGTTATCTGTTGCATCTTCAATAAACACCCTTGGTTGAGGCTTCGGTTGAGTTGACTAACATGGTAGCTCTCTTGGAAGAGTTTGAGTCAGTGTTTGTTCCCCCTTAGAGCCTTCCACCTGCTAGACAACATAACCACACCATACATCTCTAACCCGTTGCGAAGCCAGTCAATGTTCACCCTTATCATTATCCCTATTTCCAAAAAGCGGAGGTCGAATGCCAAGTTCAACAGATATTGGATCAGAACTTAATCCGTTGGAGCACTAGTCCATTTGCTTCTCCGATCCTCCTCGTTAAAAAAAAAAGAATGGCACGTGGCGATTCTGTGTGGATTATAGATCATTAAACGCCGTCATAGTCAAAGACAAGTTCCATATTCCAACAGTAGATGAATTGTTTGACGAGTTGGGCAACTCCCAGTTTTTCTCAAAGCTTTATTTGCTTGCTGGCTACCACCAAATTAGAGTTCAAGCTGCCGATGTTCACAAAACTGCTCTTCGCACACACAAGGGCCACTACAAATTTATCGTCATGCCTATTGGCTTAACCAATGCTCTGTCTACTTTTCAGGCTATGATGAATGATTTTTTTTACCCATTTCTACATAAATTTGTACTGATCTTTCTTGATGATATACTTGTTTACAGTCGTTTGTGGCAGGATCATTTGGAGCATGTTCGGTAAGTCCTTTTACGATTGCAGGAGACTGGATTTGTTACCAAGCGAAGCAAATGCACATTTGGGAAACCTACAGTCTAGTATTTGGGACATATCATTTCAAGGGAGGGTTTAGCTATTGACCTGGCTAAAATTGAGGTGATACGTAATTGGCCTACCCCGACAACATTATGGGAGGTCCGTAGCTTTCTCGGTATCAGGGTACTACCAGCACTTTATAAAAGGTTTCGCTTCCATCGTTGCTCCGAGCTCGAACTTGTTACGAAAAGATCAGCATTTCGAGTGGACTTCTGCGGCTCAAACGGAACTGAAGCACCTTAAAACATGTTTTTGTTCCACTTTGGTGCTGGGTCTGCATCAGTTCGATAAGGAATTTCAGGTCGAAACAAACGCATTAGATGTTGGCATCGGGGCTGTTCTCACTCAGGAGGGTAGACCCTTGGCCTATTTTAGTCAGAAACTATACCTTTGTTTGCAGAATTCCTCGACCTACTCTCGCGAGATGTACACGATAACACAAGCGGTGGGCAAATGGCACCAATATTTGGTGGGTTGTAAATTTAGTATTCTTACGGACCAACGTGCCTTACGCAGATTAAACTAGCAGATCATACAGATCCCGGAACAACAATGATGGCTCTCCAAATTGGTCAGTTATGATTTCGATATTCACTATCATCTAGGGAAATAAAATACAGTCTCAGATGCCTTATTGCACGAAATATTAACTAGTTTTATGGCTCTCTCTCGGCTTGTTTTTGGGATTATTGAAGCAATTCGTGTGGCAACACTCATCGATGGCAAAATACAATTGCTTCGAGCTAGTTTACAACAAGATGCCACTGATTTAGTTGGATACGGGGATAGAGATGATTTAATTTTATTTCATGAGCGTGTTTTGGTTCCTAACGAGATAGCCTTGAGCACCTTGCTTTTGCGAGAATTTCATAGTTCAGTGTTGGGGGGTCATGCTGGGATTACAAGGACCTTCCATCATCTTGCTGCTGGGTTTTATTGGAAAGGAATGCATCAGGATGTTCGTCGTTTTATTCTCAATTATCAAGAATGCCAACATATAAAGAGTGACAGCTTATCACTAGCAGGTGTGCTTCAACCTCTTCCTATTCCTTCCCAAGAAGTTGAAGATATATCTATGGGTTTCATTATTGGATAACCTATGTCTAATGGTAAAGAAGTTATTATGGTGGTCGTGGATCGTCTTACAAAGTACGGTCATTTTCTTGCTTTGCCTCGACACTTTGATAGTGCCTATATTACTCGTGTTTTTATGCAATGAGTGGTTAAATTACATGTATTCCATGAACCATTGTGAGTGACAGAGATCATATTTTTTTGAGTGAATTTTAGACAGAATTGGACAAATTACAAGGAGCAGAATTATGTTTCATTTCTACCTACCACCCTCAATTCGATGGTCAAACAGAAGCGTTAAATTGTTGCCTAGAAATGTATCTACGCTGCATGACGGGGGATGATCCTAGTGAATGGGATAAATTTTTAGCTTGGGTGGAGTATTGGTATAATACGATGTTTTAAACATCTGTTGGCATGGCACCTTTTCAAGCGTTGTATGGTCGTGAACCTCCTACCATCCTTACATATTTGAAAAGTAGCTCTTCCTGTAACACCCCAAACCCGGCATGGACGTTATGGCCAGATCTGATGTTCACATGGACCTAGATCTAAGCTTGCAACCTTTTGTTTGTTGTGACTTAAGTGATAATTTTTATTAAAACTGTAAGTTTATGAAAAGTCGTCTTGTTAGGGTTATCCGTTTGTTGAACTCGTTAAGTTTTGAAAACATCCTTAAGATTTTGAAAACCAGCGCAGCCTAAACTAGCAGTTTCGACAAAGTATAAATTAAACCATTAAAAAAAACAATAAAGAAATTTAAATAGCGGCCTTATTACAATTGAAACCCAAAAATAGCATAATAAGATACTTAATATAAAATGAAAACCGAGCTTGCAGATGCTGTGGCCACTCCGAATCTCTCGCAGCTCCAAGCCCACTATGGTTGAGGGTTACCTGCAGGGATGAAATTAAGGTGTGAGTTTGATAACTCAGTGTATAACATAATCTCAACCATAGGCCAAAACAGATCAAGCCTCAGAATCAGATTTAATTGGGCCTTGGCCCATTACAGAAATCAGGTTAAGCCTATAGGCCCACAACAGATACAGAACAGATATATATAAAATGCAACAGAAAGCCCAACCCAGATCCATCCATAACACCCCCGTACCAGCCATACACCATGTGGGGAGACTACTCGACCCACCCATCCGCTACACACCACAGAAATTTGCAACGAGGCTGTCAGATATGTGACAAAGTCACCAGATACAGATATTGTGACATAGTTACCAGAACAGATATATATGGCGAGGCCACTAGAATAGATATATATGTGGCGAGGCCACCAGATTGCAGCGAGGCTGCCAGAACGCTTCCTCCATCATAAACCCAAACCCCATGCAACAGGCATACTTGTTACGACATATAACAATCAGAATCTCATGCATCAGATATACATATATACGAAATATAACATACAAAAGCATATTATCAAACATTTCATACAGAATGTACCCTAGGGGTATAATGGTCATTTTTGCACTTAGGGGTATAATGGTAATTTTTCATACTTAGGGGTATTTTAGTCCTTTTTCAGATTTTTGAGGATTTTATGCATGTCCAAGTAATTATTAGCCCATTTATGCTTACAGAAGTCCATTAAATCTTGGTTTCCAGTTTTGCCCTTTTTAGCCCAAAACCCCTAATTGGGCCTTACTGAGTCCATCAACGTCTTAAGCCCGTTAAATCCAATTTTAACATTCAGATTGTTAATTTTAACCGGTTTATTCTCAACATACTGCCAGAATGCCTTAATGACAATTTTTACCGACGTGGGCTTGGAAGCCCATTGGGTCCATCTTTGGCCCACCAAGCCCAACTTACCAAGACGTTCGGAATTGCACACTTTGCAATTCTATCACCATTGATTCTAAGTTTAGCCACAACAGGGTAAACGGTTACTCACAGATCCTCCTAAGACTGACTTTTTGGTCACTTCTGGTCAGTTTCCGGTTACTTTTCAGTCTTTACGGCCTTTGCCGTTCTAGTCTATAGCGGAGATATGGTACACACCTGTTAACTGTCGAAGTGACAACGAGAACCACGTACGGAACCCTACAGTTGATCACTAAAGTGTTAGCCTAACAATTGACAACCAATAAGCCATAATCCCTTTACCACAATCTGCCAACATGGCCTAAGCCATTAAAATCTTACCCTTTTGTCGATTATGGACTAGATCCCGATGTCCAACTGAGTTAGTCTCTGAGGCCCCTTGATACACGTCCCTTTTTCCTACACTAGCGCATACAAACAGAAGGAAAGCCAAAAGGCCCTTAGCCTAGAAACGTTAGCCTCCCTCTAAGGGGTTTCGGCTTCTTGCCTTGAATCAGGATAACAAATGAAGAAAAGTCTCAAAACACTTACCAATAACTTCCCACGAAGAACCCTGCTCACTTGCTTCTATCCGACTAAACCTATACTAGATCTATAATAGATCTAGCCCTAACAACAATAAGAATGGCCTAGAGGGTTTTCGGCTTTGAATGGTCTAAAGGGAGATGCTTTCGGCTTTTGAATATGTGGCATGGCTTTCTTGTCGTTTCAATCAATAAAATAGGTGGGGTGAATCGGAAAATAGTAGGGATAAAGGAATAGGGGTTCGGCTAATTGAAAGATTTGAGAGAAAAGAGGGCAATCGGTTTTGGCAAAGGAGTAGTCGGCCACAGAGAGTTTCAGCTTTTTGAGGTTGTCGACTGAGGTTTAGAGAAGAGATACAAGAGAGAATGGATTCAGCTGGTGAAGGGGATGATGATTGTGCAATCAGTTTGAGTTGGAAGAAGAAAAGAAGAAGAAGGATGAAGAAATAGGAAAATAGAGAAGTAGATTCGGTCAAGAAAAGAAATCGGCGGTGAGACTTTAGGGAGATGATAGGTTTCGGCTTTTGGTTAGAAGAGGAGAAAAGAATGACCTTGAGGTGCACAAAAGAAAAAACTAAAAATGCTATACCCTAAACGGCACAAGAACTCCCAAATCCCCCCTAAAGAAATCGGCACAATAACCTTGAATTGCTGAAAATTCTATGCCTTGACTTGCTTGCCGATTTGCACCATAGAGAGTCCTTTGGCCGGCCACTTCCATTCAAATTTCAATATCCTTAATTTGCTCCTTGATTTATTCTCATGGACAATTCAAACTCTTCATGACAGAGTTCTGCTTGAGCACCAACACTTACCACACATGCACATAAAAATAAAAGGACTTAATGCTTACCTCACAGCTCGTACCCTGGACCTCTCACTTCACTTAGGCGCCACTTTTTTTAGGAGCTTAGTGGCGCCTCCTTGCCACTCTACCAAGGCTCCCTTTGTGACATATTTTACTTAGTTTTTCTTAAGAGCCCTACTTCCAAGGGTCCCCTATCTCCTAAGTGAAAATCTAATATTTTTCCCAAGTTTTAACCAACACCTGGGCCTTCCATAAGCCCATTAACACTCCCCAAACATGCATTACACACCTAAATACTAGAGTTCGAACATTTTACCCGATGAACAACAATCCAAGAAAGACCCAAAATTTAGGGCGTTATAACTCTACCCTCCTTAAAGAAATTTCGTCCTCGAAATTTACCTTATTCGAACAGCTGTGGGTACTGTTGACGCATTGCCTCCTCTGGTTCCCAAGTAGCTTCCTCTTTGCCATGATTATGCCAAAGTACCTTTACTAATAGAACCGACTTCTCTGTAGAACCTTTACGTCTCAATCTAGAATCTGCACCGGCTCTTCTTTGAAAGTCAAATCAGGCTGTACTTCAACTTCTGCAACTGGTAGGATATGAGAAGGGTCAGAACGATATCGTCTTAACATGGATACGTGAAACACATCATGAATCCTGTTTAATTCTAGAGGTAACTCCAACTGATAAGCCACTGGACCTACTCGCTTAAGAACCCGATAAGGCCCAATGAACCGCGGACTCAACTTGCCTTTCTTACCAAATCTCAATATCTTCTTCCAAGCCGAAACCTTCAAAAAGACCATGTCACCCACTGAATACTCAATCTCCTTGCGCCTTAAATCTGCATAAGACTTCTACCGATCAAATGGCTTTTTTAATCGATCCCTTATCACTTTGACCTTCTCTTCAGTCTCTGCTACCAGCTCAGGTCCAAGAACTTGCCGCTCGCCTAATTCAGTCCAACAACTAGGTGAACGACACTTACGACCATACAGTGCCTTATAAGGTGCCATACGAATGCTAGCCTGATAACTGTTATTATACGCAAATTCTGACAACGGTAGATAATCCTCCCAACTGCCTCGAAAATTGATAACACATCCCCTCAACATGTCTTCCAGAATCTGAATAACCCTTTCTGACTGACCATCAGTCTACGGGTGAAAAGCCGTGCTAAAGTTTAATCGTGTTCCCAACACCTCATGCAACTTTTGCCAAAATCGAGATGTGAATCTAGGATCTCGATCAGAAATAATCGACACTAGCACCCCATGCAGTTGCACAATTTCTGCTACATATAATTTGGCTAACTTCTGAAATGAATAATCAGTTCGAATAGGGATGAAATGAGCAGATTTAGTCAGCTTATCCACAATTACCCAAATCGAGTCCTTCTTCGTCGGTGTCAAAGGCAGCCTACTTACAAAATCCATGGTTACCCACTCCCACTTCCAAAGTGGTACTTTCACTGGTTGCAGAAGTCCAGAAGGTAGCTGATGTTCAGCTTTCACTTGCTGGCAGGTCAGACATTTTCCCACAAATTCCGTTACCTCTCGCTTTAGCCCAGGCCACCAATATAGTTCCTTTAAGTCATGATACATCTTATTCCCTCCAGGATGCATAGCGTACAGTCCTCTATGAGCTTCGTTCAGAATTGCTTGCCTCAAATTAAAATCTTTCGGAATACAAATTCTGCCTCGGAAACATAAAACTCCCTCACTGTTAAGTCTAAACTCAGAAGTATCCCCATCCTTAACCTGCTGGAATCGAGAAACCAGAGACTCATCCTTTGACTACTTTTCCTTAATCTCATTATCCCAGGTTGGCCTTACTTGTAGTTCTGCTAACAGACTACCGTCATCATACAGACTCAAACGAGCAAACATCGCTCTCAGATCAGATACAGTTCTACGGCTTAGGGCATCAGCCACCACATTAGCTTTGCCTGGATGATACTCGATCACACAGTCATAATCTTTAAGCAACTCTATCCATCTCTGTTGCCTAAGATTCAGCTCTTTCTGAGTCAGCAAGTACTTAAGACTCTTATGATCTGTGTATACAATACACCTTTCTCAGTACAAGTAATGTCTCCAAATCTTGAGTGCAAAGATTACTGCTGCCAGTTCTAGATCATGGGTAGGATAGTTTACTTCATGAGGTTTAAGCTGTCGCGATGCATAAGCAACCACTTTACCCTCTTACATCAACACACGGCCCAACCCAACATGTGATGCGTCACTGTACACGGTAAAATCTTTCCCAGACTCTAGCTGAATCAGTACAGGTGCCTCGGTCAGAACCTTCTTTAGCTTTTCAAAAGCTTCCTGCTGCTGCTCGGTCCAAATAAATGGTACCCCTTTCCTTATGAGTTTTGTTAGCGGTGCTGCCATCATAGAAAATCCTTCCATAAACCTTCTGTAGTACCCAGCCAAACCCAGAAAACTTTGAATTTCCGCCACTGATCTCGGTGGTTTCCACTCCAGAATTGATTCAATCTTTCGAGGGTCTACCTTAATCCCTTCAGCAGAAACAACATGTCCCAAGAAAGTTACCTCCCTCAACCAGAACTCACACTTACTAAATTTCGCATAAAGCTCCTTTTCCCTTAACACTTGCAACACAACACGGAGATGCTCATCATGTTTTTCCTCAGATTCAGAATAAACCAGAATATCATCGACAAAGACGACCATAAATCGATCCAAGTATGGATGAAACACTCGATTCATCAGATCCATAAATGCCGCAGGTGCATTGGTCAGCCCAAATGGCATAACCAAGAACTCATAGTGACCATTCTGAATGCCGTCTTATGAATATCTACCTCCTTAACCCTTAACTGATGGTAACCAGACCGAAGATCAATCTTGGAGAATACTGAAGCTCCTCTAAACTGGTCAAATAAGTCATCGATTCTAGGTAATGGATACTTATTCTTAATCGTCAGTTTGTTCAACTACCGATAATCGATGCACATTCGTATTGACCCATATTTCTTCTTGACGAATAACACTGGTGCTCCCCACGGAGACACACTTGGCCTAATGAAGCCTCTGTCCAACAGCTCTTGAATTTGAGCTTTCAGCTCCACCAACTCTTTTGGTGCCATCCTATAAGGTGCAATGGACCCCGATGCCATTCCAGGTAACAGGTCAATCCCAAACTCAACCTCTCGATTCGGAGGCAAACCCGGAAGCTCTTTTGGGAAAACATCTTGGAAATCCTTAACGGTTCTAACTTTGTCCACAGTCAGTTCCTCAGTTTTCGTTTGATTTATGAATGCCAAATAAGCCTCACATCCTTTTCAAATCCACTTCTCGGCCCTCAATGCCAACACCACATTGGACAGATAATCTCTACGTTCACTATCACCATAACCTCCTCATCCTCTGTGGTCTTTAACCTCATTCTCTGTGGTCTTTAACCTCATTCGCTTAGCAGCACAATCTAGAGTAACCCTATGCTTGACAAGCCAATCCATCCCCAAGATGAGATTGAATTCTCTGAAAGGTAGCTCCATCAAATCTCCAGAAAAGATTTTTCCTTGAGTTTCTATAGGCATGTCTCTCTACAGTTTGTCTACCCTAACCGAGTGACCCAAAGGACTTAATACAGATACCTCACTCACTGTCTCCTCAAAGCGCACACCCAGTGACCCAGATATAGCACATGCAACATAAGAATGGGTAGATCCAACATCTATCAACGCAGTGTATGGTATACTAGAAATAAAAAACGTATCAGTTATGACGTCAGGTGCATCACCCTCCTCTCGGCAACAAGCTGCATACACCAACGCTGGCTGACGAGCCTCAGCGAAACTGGCACCCCTGGCAGGTGCTCTTCGTCCTCGACCATTACCATTTCCACCTCTGCCTTGTCTACAACCTCTCGGGGCTGGTGGTCCACCCTTCACTGGCTGAGCAACCCTCTGATCCATAACTTGACCCTGATCAGGTTCCTGGGGACAATCTTTAACCCTATACTATATAGACCCACATCGAAAACAAGCTCCAGAACGTTTTCGACATTCGCCCGTATGTATCTTACCACAACTCCTACAACCTTGCGGTCTAACAGTATTCATCGGCATTGCTCGCACTGGTTCTGCCACTCTCGCTCTCTTAACATTCCGGTTAGCCCCACCTGATGGTCCAGAATCCCTCCGGAAGCGGTTCCTATCCTTTTCGCGATTTCGTCTTTCTGTCCGCTTTACCTCTTCAGCTATCTTAGCTTTCTCAACCAAAGCAGCAAAGTTACGCTCCCTCTGTGGAGCAATCAGCACCCTAAGTTCATCTCTCAGACCATCCTCGAAGCACACGCTGCGCTCATATTCAGTAGCAACTATCCCAGAAGCATACTGGCTCAGCCTCAGAAACTCAGCCTCGTACTCAGCCACGGACTTACCTCCCTGAACCAGATTCAAAAATTCTTTCCTGCGGGCGTCCACATAGCTAGCCCCAACATATTTCCCTTTAAAGGCTGTCTTAAACAGCTCCCATGTTACCTCACCAGCTGAAGTTCCATCCCTCACTGTGAGCCACCACTGATAAGCCTCATCCTTAAGCAACGATACGACTCCCTTCAATTTCTACTCCACAGAGCAGTCCAAATCGTCCATAATTCACTCTGTGGCCTCTAACCAGTACTCGACCACATTTAGAGCTACACCAGACACGCCCTTAAAGAACTCCGCTCCATTAGCTCGAAGTCGCTCGGAGATAGATCCCAGAAATCCATTACCCGTACTTGCCCCAGCAACCCTTTCCAGAACTCGAGGCATCGCTTGCGATAGGGCATCATCCCCTACACCTCGATCATGAGATTCCACCTCCGTCGCTGGTGGTATCGGTACATTAGCTGCTGGCGCATGACCCGAAGATGAAGATTCAGCTCGTGCACTACCTCGGCCACGTCCACGGCCCCTACCACGAGCTGCTCGAGTACTCATTTCGTATTATCTGATTAGAAGTTTTATGAATCAGATTAATATTCCTTTGTTTATTACAGATGTCTTATGAATGAGTAGAATTTCAGAGTTCGTTTTCTTTCGTAGAAACCTAGCTATAGTCTCAGTCTACTTATCAAAGTTTCTATAGTTCAGTAATACCCTAACTAAAGTATCATGATAGGGTTTTAATCAGGCATATAATCAGAATTTCAGAAACAATCAGTAAAAGTTCAGAAAACCTACAGGCTTGGGCCGGAGATTCGATGTGCCACTTCTTTAAAAGAATTCAATTAAGAAACTTAATTTATCCTGTAGAAAATCATTCATGCACGGACCAAGATAAGCTCCAAATAATTTTGAAAACCATTATTAAAAACACGATCTTTCGAAAATCTTTGTTCTTATTATTTGAAAACTTCTATTTTAGACCCGATCCACAGCCGAGTTATTGTAACCTCGCTCTGATACCACTTAATGTAACACCCAAAACCCAGCCTGGACGTTATAGCCAGATCTAATGCGTCACATGGACCTAGATCTAAGCTTACGACCTTTTGTTTGTTGTGACTTAAGTGATAATTTTTATTAAAACTGTAAGTTTATGAAAAGTCGTCTTGTTAGGGTTATCCGTTTGTTGAACTCGTTAAGTTTTGAAAACATCCTTAAGATTTTGAAAACCAGCGCAGCCTAAACTAGAAGTTTCGACAAAGTATAAATTAAACCATTAAAAAAAATAATAAAGAAATTTAAATAGCGGCCTTATTACAATTGAAACCCAAAAATAGCATAATAAGATACTTAATATAAAATAAAAACCGAGCTTGCAGATGCTGTGGCCACTCCGAATCTCTCGCAGCTCCAAGCCCACTATGGTTGAGGGTTACCTGCAGGGATGAAATTAAGGTGTGAGTTTGATAACTCAGTGTATAACATAATCTCAACCATAGGCCAAAACAGATCAAGCCTCAGAATCAGATTTAATTGGGCCTTGGCCCATTACAGAAATCAGGTTAAGCCCCTAGGCCCACAACAGATACAGAACAGATATATATAAAATGCAACAGAAAGCCCAACCCAGATCCATCCATAACACCCCCGTACCAGCCATACACCATGTAGGGAGACTACTCGACCCACCTATCCGCTACACACCACAGAAATTTGCAGTGAGACTGCCAGATATGTGACAAAGTCACCAGATACAGATATTGTGACATAGTCACCAGAACAGATATATGTGGCGAGGCCACCAGAATAGATATATATGTGGCGAGGCCACCAGATTGCAGCGAGGCTGCAGAACGCTTCCTCCATTATAAACCCAAACCGCATGCAACAGGCATACTTGTTACGACATATAACAATCAGAATCTCATGCATCAGATATACATATATACGAAATATAACATACATAAGCATATTATCAAACATTTCATACAGAATGAACCCTAGGGGTATAATGGTCATTTTTACACTTAGGGGTATAATGGTAATTTTCCATACTTAGGGGTATTTTAGTCCTTTTTCATATTTTTAAGGATTTTATGCATGTCCAAATAATTATTAGCCCATTTATGCTTACAGAAGTCCATTTAATCTTGGTTTCTAGTTTTGCCCTTTTTAGCCTAAAACCCCTAATTGGGCCTTACTGAGTCCATCAACGTCTTAAGCCTGTTAAATCCAATTTTAACATTCAGATTGTTAATTTTAACCGGTTTATTCTCAACATACTGCCAGAATGCCTTAATGACAATTTTTACCGACGTTGGCTTGGAAGCCCATTGGGCCCATCTTTGGCCCACCAAGCCCAACTTACCAAGACGTTCGGAATTACACACTTTGCAATTCTATCACCATTGATTCTAAGTTTAGCCACAACAGGGTAAACGGTTACTCACAGATCCTCCTAAGACTGACTTTTCGATCACTTCTGGTCAGTTTCCGGTTACTTTTCAGTCTTTATGGCCTTTGCCGTTCTAGTCTATAGCGGAGATATGGTACATACCTGTTAACTGTCGAAGTGACGATGAGAACCACGTACGGAATCCTATAGTTGATCACTAAAGTGTTAGCCTAACAATTGACAACCAATAAGCCGTAATCCCTTTACCACAATCGGCCAACATGGCCTAAGCCATTAAAATCTTACCCTTTTGTCGATTATAGACTAGATCCCGATGTCCAACCGAGTTAGTCTCCAAGGCCCCTTGATACACGTCCCTTTTTCCTACACTAGCGTATACAAATAGAAGAAAAGCCAAAAGGCCCTTAACCTAAAATGTTAGCCTCTCCCCTAAGGGGTTTTGGCTTCTTGCCTTGAATTAAGATAACAAATGAAGAAAAGTCTCAAAACACTTACCAATAACTTCGCACGAAGAACCCTGCTCACTTGCTTCTATCCGACTAAATCTATACTAGATCTATAATAGATCTAGCCCTAACAACAATAAGAATGGCCTAGAGGGGTTTCGGCTTTGAATGGTCTAAAGGGAGATACTTTCGGCTTTTGAATATGTGGTATGGCGTCCTTATCGTTTCAATCAATAAAATAGGTAAGGTGAATCGGCAAATAGTAGGGATAAAGGAATAGGGGTTCGGCTAATTGAAAGATTTGAGAGAAAAGAGGGTAATCGGTTTTGGTAAAGAAGTAGTCGGCCACAGAGAGTTTCGGCTTTTTGAGGTTGTCGACTGAGGTTTAGAGAAGAGAGACAAGAGAGAATGGATTCTGCTGGTGAAGGGGATGATGATTATGCAATCGGTTTGAGTTGGAAGAAGAAAAGAAGAAGAAGGATGAAGAAATAGGAAAATAGAGAAGTAGATTCGGTCAAGAAAAGAAATCGGCAGTGAGACTTTAGGGAGATGATAGGTTTCGGCTTTTGGTTAGAAGAGGAGAAAAGAATGACCTTGAGGTGAACAAAAGAAAAAACTAAAAATGCTATACCCTAAACGGCATAAGAACTCCCAAATCCTCCTAAAGAAATCGGCACACTAACCTTGAATTGCCGAAAATTCTATGCCTTAACTTGCTTGCCGATTTGCACCATAGAGAGTCCTTTGGCTGGCCACTTCCATTCAAATTTCAATATCCTTAATTTGCTCCTTGATTTACTCTCATGGACAATTCAAACTCTTCATGACAGAGTTCTACTTGAGCACCAACACTTACCACACATGCACATAAAAATAAAAGGACTTAATGCTTACCTCACAGCTCGTACCCTGGACCTCTCACTTCACTTAGGCGCCACTTTTTTTAGGAGCTTAGTGGCGCCTCCTTGCCACTCTACCAAGGCTCCCTTTGTGACATATTTTACTTAGTTTTTCTTAAGAGCCCTACTTCTAAGGGTCCCCTATCTCCTAAGTGAAAATCTAAAATTTGTCCCAAGTTTTAACCAACACCTAGGCTTTCCATAAGCCCATTAACACTCCTCAAACATGCATTACACACCTAAATACCAGAGTTCAAACATTTTACCCGATGAACAACAATCCAAGAAAGACCCAAAATTTAGGGCGTTACACTTCCAATGGGCAGCTAGCTCATGAACTCTTAGAAAGAGACAAACTTTTGAAACTTTTGAAACACAATTTTAAAAAGGCTCAAACTCGCATGAAGCTCTAGGCCGACAGGCATTATCGCGATCTTAAATTGGTTGGTGGCAGTTGGGCGTTTGTGAAATTACAGCCTTATCGTCAGTTGTCTTTGCGGCTACAGCGTCATCAAAAACTCGGGCCTCGTTTCTTTGGTCCTTACTAGGTTTTACAACGCATCGGGTGGGTTGCTTATAAGCTTGACTGGCCAGACTCGATAAGAATTCATCCAATATTCCATATTTCTCAACTCAAGCCTTCCCTCGGACGTTCACTACAGCATATCACACCTTTGCCGTTGATACGTGAGAACATTTCACTTGCCTCTAGAACTTCAAACCTTGAGGACAAGTTTTCTTCTCCAGGAGGGAGTAATGTCACAGTTGCTACTGAGAATACAGGACAAGTGGATGAGCCAGGTCAAGTGGAACCACGTAGGAGCAAAAGGGAAAGAAGAATTCCAACCTCCCTAATGGATTTTGTCTTATCTTAGGGAAGAAACTATAAATAAGACACGTGTGTAAGCCCTGGGGGCATATGAAAAAAACCTGAGTTACTCTTTTCTTTGAAATCTAAGATTCCTTCTTCCTTATCTAATTCTCTTAATTTCTGCACTGTTCTTCTTCCAAATCTGATCATAACACCACTACACAGCCACTTGAATCTTTTATAACTATGCCCAAACTAGATCTATTTTCTTGTTTTTTGTATGCTGCATCCACATTGATTCAGACCATTGGATGTACTGGTGGTATCCAAATCCCCTACTTCAGAGTTGGGTTAGGTATGCATCCTCTAACTCATCCAATTCCATAACATATTCTTTCACATATTTTGTAATTTCAGCCACCGATCTTCTTTTTTTTTCATGAACCATTTATTTCTATTAGTCCACAACTCCCATATCGTACATACAATGATGCAACATTGTCGAGTAGGATTGTTAGCAATAAGCCATGTAAACAAATCATTGCATAACATGGAACAGCCTGTAATATTCTCCATTTCTTGACAAAGAGATTTCAGAAGAAAAGAAACAAATCATTGCATAACATGGAACAGCCTGTAAAACCAATTCTATAAAAATCTCTTTTTTACCTTGAGATAACTGTCTTGTGCTCTAACACTTTATTTTACTCCTTAAGCAATCTTCCAAAGTTATTTTATTTATTCGGGTGTAAGGAAATATGATTGATCATCGTCGACTAACTTTAGCTCCTTTCAGATTGCCTTCCTCCCTGGCTAATCTCATTGAAGAGAAAAATCCTTCACTATAAATAAAAAAAGGTAGGAACTTAGAGGGTCTCTCTATCTCAAACCTCTAGATGACTTAAATCTCTGCTCTTCTTTCCTATATAGAACAATTGAATATGAAACTAATCTAACGAAATTCATTATGAAATCCACCCAATCACTGTGCATGGTATTTAGAGCATCTTTTGCCTTCTGCAAAAGTTAGTATATAGAGCATCTTCCCATTTTGTTGTTAGAAGCATGACCACTAATAAGGAAATAAATTCTTTTTAATAAAATCTATGTTAGTTTTATTAGAAATATTTTTTGTTTTCAGAATATTTTTTTAGTTGCAAAAAATTTTCTAACTGTTGTAAAAAAACAAAAAAAATAGTAGATTAATCTTCTCATTTAACACAACAAAAAGCAAACAACAATATTTTTTTTACCTTTTCCCACCAAGTTTTCAATTTTAGTTTCCAGTCTACTTTTTTGAATACTTCTGAAAAGAGTAATACCATTTGCATTCTACCGAATATTGAAAGATTGTGTTAACTGTGGGAGGCAACGTTCACTATACAAATATTCGGATGTACAAATATTAAAATACTGTGTTAACAATCACGGCACAATGGTTATTTTATTTATTTACACTCAGTTTATTTATCATGTTAGTGCTAACTATTTCATTTTGCAATATTATATTTTCAATAATTATAACTTGATATTTTATGCATAGAAATTATAATTAATAAACTATTAATTACTTTATAACATTTTTTATTTTGGAAAGTATTAAGGATTTATATTTGTAAATTCTAAATAATTAAGTATCCTATAATTGATTACATTTTTTTTGTTTTGTGTTTAAATTAATTGATTATATAATTTATAATTTTATTTAGATTGATAAATATTCAAAATTATTTTCAAATTAAATACTAAAATTATATTGATAAAATAATCAATGTGTAACACCCCAAACTCGGCCCAGATGTTATGGCCGAATCCGGTGATATCACATCAAAGACGTTATTTTCAAAACGACTTTATTCAATTAAAAACATGTTCGGTAGAAAAGTTACTTGATTAAAACTTAAGCTTGAGATTTAGAAATTCAAGTTCATGTTAAGCCCAAAATGGAAGCCCATGTTTAAACAAAAACACCCATATGATAAAGTTATTTAAAATCCACGTTAAATTTGAGAAGGCCATAAAAATAAAAATTAGGCAGTCAAAACATTGATAAACCTTAAATACAGTCACATCGGAGACACTAGGCCTTATTACATCAAATGAATAACAAAACTAAAGTAATTGAGAGAAATAGTTTGTTTAAAATCCAAAAAAAAAAAACTTACAGTGTGGCCACCTCCGAGTCCTCTCCCATGTCGAGCCGCCTTGATAAACGATAAATTATACAGATTTTTACCTCATGTTTAGCCTATATTTTGGATGAATTATTATCAATTTTGTGAGAATTGGTGCTCTTAACCCTTCTATTTCATTTTGTATACTCAGGAGAGTACAGGGAAGAGAAAATAACGAAAAACGGGCCGAAAACAAAGAAAATAGGCCAAAGTGTGAAAACAACACGGCCCAAGAAGTCACCACACGGCCGTGGCACACGGTCGTGCCACACAAGGTCCAACAAGGCCCAACCCTGACAAGCACGGCCAGGCTACACGGCCATGCCACCCTCAACAGGCCCACACGGCCTCTTGTCAAAACCACACGGGCGTGGCACACGGGCGTGTCCCTGTCGTGAGGAAATGCAATTTCACTCGGATTTAGATACTTAGAGGCTAAGAAAGGCATCCCAAAGCTCTATATAAAGACCCTAGGAGGCAACTCTAAGGGGGTACTCTTTTCTCCCAAAAGGAGCGCCATATTTCTACCAACACAAGGAGTGAAAGCAAATGAATTACTCCAAGGGAAGCCGATTGATTCACTCCAGAAGCCAGAATTCTACATCAAGAAAGAGGATCTCCCTAAATTCCTTCAAGGGTTTTTGGGTTCTTTATGTTTTGTTATCTTATTTCTTCTGAGATGTTTTCTTTATTAATTATGAATTAAACCTCTCAAATACTTGAGGGGGATGAAACCTAAGACAGATCTTGTTATTATTCATTCTTGAATTATATGATAAATACTTGAATTGTTCTTAATTATGTGTTCTTAATTCTTGGTTTAATAATCTTAGGTATTAAGTCAAGAAACTGATATGCTTAGGTAGAGGAGCAAAAGTCCCTATTTTAAGAGTAGATTTACCATAATTAAGCGGAGTTGCATGCAACCCTAGACATAGGGCGACATAAATCTGCCGAATTAGAGTCAAACCTAATAGGGGGATCCATAGATCGAATTAATGCAAGACTAGGAGTGTTAATTAATAAAGAAACTTTAGTTAACAACCCAGTATTAGTTGTTCTTATCCTCGATGGTGGTATTAACATAGGTTAGGGATCTCTACGGATCAAGTCAAGTGAAGAAATCGTCTAGTTCAAGAAGTTAATAACAAGTGAAGTCTAGGTGGATTCTCCCTTGAGTATTGCCCATATCAATCAGCTTTTCCCGAAAGTTTTCCCCACTTTACTCCTTTTGCACTTTTAGTTTAGTTTTAGAATTAGTTTCAAACAACCCTCTTTTATTTTTAGGCTAGATAATAGAAAGGAAGTAAGTACTAGTACTTTTGGTTCCCTTGGGTACGATAACTCGGTCTTGCCGCTAAACTATACTACTATTCGATAGGTGCGCTTGCCTTTAAATCGTGATATTAGTTAGTTTTTGGTGTGATCAGTTTTTATAAATTTTATTACTTAATATCGCGAGTATCAAGGTTTTGGCGTCGTTGCCGGGGAAACTAAAATATTACGAAAACTCGATTTCTATTACTTTAGCTATTACTATATTTATTTATTTTCAGTTTTTATTTATTTTTATTTTTATTTTTATTTTATTTTATTTTAATTTTCTTTGCTTTTTCCTTTTAGGTATTTCTAGTTTATGACTAGAAACAACCCAGCAGGACCATTGCTTTTTGACGAAGATTTAGAAGCGACAGTTCGCAGAACTCGTAGAGAGATCAGAAGAAGCCTACATTATCCAGAACAAGGACAAGAACAAGGGCCAGAACCTACAGAAGAGATTGAAGCAAACCAAAACATTCCACCACCTCCTGCAATAGTCGCGCAACCAGTGAATCAAGATGAAACTCCTCGCACTATGTATGATTATGCTAAACCTAGTTTGGCTGGTACTCAAACTAGTATTATTAGACCTGTCATTGCTACTAATAATTTTGAATTAAAACCTAACACTATTCAGATGATACAGCAATTGGTGCAGTTTGATGGTTTACAGGATGAAGATCCAAATTCACACATAGCCAATTTTTTAGAACTTTGTGATACTTTTAAAATTAATGGCGTTTCTGATGATGCCATTCGTCTAAGGCTATTTCCATTTTCTTTGAGAAATAAAGCCAAACAATGGTTAAATTCTTTACCACGAGGCTCAATCACTACATGGGAACAGATGACCGAAAAATTTTTACTTAAATATTTTCCTCCAGCTAAAACAGCTAAATTACGAAACGATATCTCTTCTTTTGTACAGATGGATTTAGAAACACTCTACGATGCCTGGGAGAGATACAAAGATCTTTTGAGAAGGTGCCCTCATCATGGATTACCTTTGTGGCTACAAGTTCAAACCTTTCACAACGGTCTAAATCCTTCAACAAGGCAAATGATCAATGCAGCCGCAAGAGGAACAATCAACAATAAAACACCCGAAGTAGCTTATGAATTTATTGAAGAGATGTCACTAAATAACTATCAGTGGCAAGTCATGAGGACAAAACCGACAAAAGCTGCAGGAGTTTATAATATTGATGCTGTCACCATGCTTACTAACCAAGTAGAACTTCTAAATAAAAAGTTTGATAATTTTGTTGGTTCTGCGTAGGCACAGCCAATGATGCAGTGCGACGCAACCCCAGGAAATATGTTCAATCCAAACTATTCATCTTATCGACACAGCATAGAAACTGAGCAAGCCAACTATATGGGTAACAATTCTAGACCTCAAAATAACCCTTATAGTAATACTTACAATGCAGGTTGGAGAAATCACCCCAATTTTTCATGGGGAGGACAAGGAAATCAAAGACAACAGCCTCCTCCGGGATTTCATTAGCCACCACCACAACAAGAGAAAAAGCCGAATCTTGAAGAGATGTTCACCAAATTTATGGCCGCATTAGAAACCCGTTTTCAAAACACTGAAACGGCTAAAAAACCAACAAGTATCAATTCAAGGGCTTGAGAATCAAATCGGTCAACTTGCGAAATTAATTTCAGAGAGACCACAAGGTGGACTACCCAGTAACACTGAGCCAAATCCCAGAGAACATGTCAAAGCAATTACTTTCAGAGATGGGAAAGTACTAGCTGAACCAGAAAAGAAGTCTGTTCAAGAATCTCTAGGAGATAAGGTAGAAGAACCCGAGGAAAACACTCCACCAACACTCAAGGAATACAAACCGCCTATTCCATATTTAGCAAAGTTGAAGAAAGACCATACAGACGCTCAATTCGGTAAATTTCTTAAACTTTTTAAACAATTACACATTAACTTACCTTTTGTTGAAGCAATTTCGCGGATGCTGAAGTACGCGAAGTTTCTTAAAGAACTTCTGACAAATTAAAGGAAGTTGGAAGAATTACCCACAGTGGAACTCAACGAGGAATGCTCAGCTATTCTCCAAAATAAACTACCGGCAAAACTGAAAGATCTAGGGAGTTTTACTATTCCTTATTTAATTGGTAGTTTAATTATTGATAAAGCCTTAGTTGATTTAGGTGCTAGCATTAATCTAATGCCTTACAAAATGTTCAAGCAACTAGGTCTAGGGGAACCACATCCCACTAGGATGAGTATTCAACTAGCTGATAGATCTGTTAAATATCCTAGGGGAATCACCAAAGATGTGCTAGTAAAGGTAAATAAATTTATATTCCCTATTGATTTTGTTGTGCTTGACATGGATGAGGATATTGAGGTGCCTTTAATTTTGGGACGTTCATTCTTAGTCACTGCTAGAGCTGTTATCGATGTAGGGGATGGTAAATTAGTACTTAGAGTTTGTGAAGAAGAAGTCGTTTTTAAAATCTATAATACCATGAGATTTTCTAAAGAACAAGATGATTCCTCTTATTTTGTTGATATTATTGATTATTTTGTTCAAGATAATTTTCAGGAACTTTCTCTCGCAGACACGTTGGAACTGTGTCTTGTTCAAGGTGGGGGGGAAGATGAAGCCACCATTAAAATTGAGGAAGTAAGAAAGGAGTTAGATTCTAATGAAATTATCACGAGACACATAAGTTATGAAAATATAAAGATGAATGATGAGTTGAGACAAAAACCTTCCATTGATGAACCCCCTAAATTAGAGTTAAAGCAACTGCCAGATAATTTAGAATATGCCTTTTTAGGGGAAGATTCAACTTTACCAGTTATTATCGCATCAGATTTGAGCATTGCAGAAAAAGAAGAACTACTCCACGTGTTAAGGAAGCACAAGCAGGCTATAGCTTGGAAAATTTCAAATATTAAGGGAATTAATCCTTCTTTTTGCACCTACAAAATTTTAATGGAAGATGAATATAAACCATCCGTGCAAGCTCAGAGACGATTGAATCCCAACATGAAGGAAGTCATAAAAGCCGAGGTAATTAAACTTTTAGATCCTATTTTTGACAGTTCTTGGGTAAGTCCTGTTGTTCCTAAAAAAGGAAGCATGACCGTGATGTCGAATGACAAAAAAGAGTCAATACCTACAAGAATAGTCACTGGATGGAGAGTTTGCATTGACTATAGAAAGCTGAATGATGCAACTTGAAAAGATCATTTTCCCTTACCTTTTATTGATCAGATTTTGGAAAGATTATTAGGTCACATGTATTATTGCTTCCTAGATGGCCTCTCTAGTTACTTCCAAATCCCGATAGCTCTAGAAGATCAGGAGAAAACGACATTCACATGTCTATACAGTACGTTTGCTTATCGTAGAATGCCTTTTGGTTTATGTAACGCTCTTACTACTTTTCAGCGATGCATGCTAGGTATCTTCAATGAATTCGTGGAAGACATCATGGAGGTATTTATGGATGATTTTTTAGTTTTCGGTAATTCTTTCCAACTTTGTCATAATAATTAAAAATGTGTTTTGATAAGATGTGAAGAGACAAATTTAGTGCTGAACTGGAAAAATGCCACTTTATGGTTCAAGAGGGTATTGTATTAGGATATCAAATTTCTAGTAAAGGGATAGAGGTAGATAAAGCAAAAATTGAAATCATTGAAAAATTACCTTCCCCTAATTCAGTTAAAGCTATAAGAAGCTTTTTAGGACATGTCAGTTTTTATCGTAGATTTATTAAGATTTTTCTAAAATAGCTAAGCTTTTAACAAAATTACTAGAAAAAGACGTGCTTTTCAACTTTGACCAAGAATGTTTAGAATCTTTTAACACTCTTAAGGAAAAGTTAGTCAATGCCCCAATTATGATTTCACCTGATTGGAATCTACCTTTTGAACTAATGTACGATGCAAGTGATTTTGCAGTAGGTGCAGTTTTGGGACAGCGAAGCGACAAACACTTTCAATTGACTTATTATGCTAGCAGAACTTTGACAAGCACTCAAGCAAATTATACTACCACAGAAAAAGAATTGCTAGCCGTTACTTTCGCATTTGACAAATTCAGATTTTATTTGATTTTGTCAAAAGTTATTGTTTATATTGACCATTCTGCTATTCGCTACCTTTTAACTAAAACTGATGCAAAACCTCGATTAATAAGATGGATTCTATTATTACAGGAATTCGATTTAGAAATAAAAGACAAGAAATGAGCTAAAAACTTGGCAGTAGATCACCTTTTAAGATTAGAAAACACACAACCAAAGTACCTCGATAAAATAAACGACTTGTTTCCTGAAGAACAACTCCTAGCCTTAGCAGATGCAGCAGTTCCTTGGTTTGCTGATTTTGCAAATTATTTAGCAGCTAACATAACCCCAAAAGGGTTGACCCATCAGCAAAAGAAGCGATTCTTCGCTGATGTGAAAAACTACTTTTGGGAGGATCCTTTTCTTTTTCGAATTTGTGTAGATCAGGTTATTCGAAGATACGTTGCTGAAACAGAAGCATACCAGATTTTAAATCACTGACATTCAGGACCCACAGGAGGACATCACAGTGGAGCTAGAACTGCTCATAAGGTACTCGAATCAGGCTTTTACTGGCCCACACTTTTCAGAGATGCTAACAGGTATGTGACCTCTTGTGATAAATGCCAGAGAACAGGTAATATTTCTCAACATAATGAAATGCCTCAGAGCTATATACTTTCATGCGAAATATTTGATGTATGGGGTATTGATTTCATGGGTCCATTCCCTACTTCATTTGGGAATAAGTACATCCTAGTAGCAGTAGATTATATGTCAAAATGGGTGGAAGCCCAAGCCTTACCTACTAATGATGCTAGAATGGTAGTACGATTTTTAAAGAAACTTTTCTCTCGATTTGGAACACCTAAGATAATTATTAGTGATAGGAGGTGATAGGAGCACCTATTTTAGCAATGCCCAATTTGAAAAAGTTTTAAAAAGGTATGGAGTACACCACAGAACAGCTACCCCTTATCATCCACAAACCAGTGGCCAAGTCAAAGTGACAAATAGGGAACTAAAACGCATCTTAGAGAAAACAATAGAAACAAATAGAAAAAATTGGTCAAGAAAAATAGACGATGCTTTATGGGCCTATAGAACTGCTTTTAAAACACCCATAGGTACATCCTCCTATAAACTTATCTACGGAAAAAGTTGTCATCTGCCATTTGAACTTGAACATAAAGTATTCTGGGCTTTTAAATTTTAAACCTTGATTTTAAGCTTGCAGGTGAGAAAAGATTAATGCAGTTAAATGAGCTAGATGAATGGCGTTGCAATGCCTACGAAAGCTCACGACTATATAAGGAAGCCATGAAGCGACGTCATGACAAACGACTGAAACAACCTAAGCAGTTCAAAATAGGTGATCTTGTCTTACTCTACAACTCGAGGCTGAAACTATTTCCTGGAAAACTCAAGTCAAGGTGGTCAGGTCCATTCACTGTTCAAACTGTCTTTCCTACGGTACAGTTGAGGTAACTCACCCAAACCACGGTACTTTCAAGGTAAATGGCCATCGGCTTAAACACTATAGAGGTGAGAATTTTAAAGATAACAGGAAGGAGTTTCAGCTCCACGAGATCCCTTCATGATACATCCAGGTAGAGTCGAGCTTAGATTCTAAATAAGCGCTTATCAGGAGGCAACCTGAGCACTAACTTAGTAACTTCTCTTCTATTTTGATTTTAGTTGTTTTATGAGTCAACTAACCCTTTTTCAATACAGAATTTTAAGACCACACGGCCATGCCCACTGGCGTGTTCAAGGCCGTGTGGATACTATGAGCAGAGACACGGTCATGTACCCATGCCGTGTAAAAGCAGGGTAAAATTTTTCCCAAAACACGGGCTTCGACAACTTTCCATGCCGTGTCACAAAACCGTGGCCAACACTGTCAATTGACACACTGGCTGAGCCTAAAAGGACACGGCCGTGTGATACGGCCGTGTGACCCAAACAAGGGCGTATGACACGCCCGTGCCCCAAGACTGTGGTCGACACTGTCAAATCCAGCACGGGCGTGTGACCTACTACACGGTCGTGGGAGAAGCGAACACCTTAGGACACAGCCGTGCGATACGGCCGTGTGTTCCAACACGCCCTAGGTACACGGGCGTGTGCTTCGAACCAGATGCACCAAAATCCCAAAATTTCGAATAGCACGGGCAAAACCTGAGCCATACGGGCGTGTGCCATACCCGTGTGACCCAAAATCTATAAAAAGGACCCACTATTCATCAATCTTCTTCCATTTTAAACCCTAGATCCTCCCACCCAACCCTACCCAAAACCTCCCTAGCGCCGTCGTCGATATCCACAGTACCTCCATGACCGTGCTATCCGCCCCACGACCGTGTTTCGCCTCATTCCTCTCCCATTTGGTTCTATTTCCTTATTTTTCCTTCAAATTTTTACTGCTTATTTTTATATTTATTTTTATATTATATTTTATTATAGTCTTGGCATTGTTTTAAGTATTGAATTGATTGAACTAGCATGAATAATCTAGAATGTTATAGAGAATTCTATGATTTCATGCCACTTTGATTCACATTTGATTGCCATTTTTTTCCTCTCTAAACTCACATACATTTAGTATAAATACATACCCATGTCTTTTAAATTTGATATCATGTTAAGATGAATAGATTATACTATTTAGGTTAGTCCACATTTCATTCCAGATTATTTAGACACATTGTCATTTAAAACAAAACTATTTTTTTTATTTTCCATAGTTCTTGATGCAATTTAATTTCAAGTCTTAGGCCTAATGTTTATTATTTTTTAGGTACTATGTCGTCATCACGCGGTAAAAAAGTTACCGTCCCTGCTTCAAAGAAACGCAAGGGACCCGATGGTTCGTCCTCGCGACCCATTGCTGAGAACCGCCATTCTTTCCTCCATTTTCCACAAGCCTCCCAAGGGGAATTATTCTAATTATTACGGGCACGACCCCTCGAAAAGGGAAGGTTGTCGATTGGGCCGCACTCGAGCAAGTCCACTTAGCAGACGAGGTCCGGGCCTTACTAACGACAGATCTTTGGGATCAGTTTTTCCGGATTGTGGAGCCTACCTACCTCAAACTCACCCTCGAGTTCTGCTCCACTTTCCACCTTCAGACAGTGATGACCCGAAATGACGATCCAGGGACGATTCAATTCCGTCTAGGAGGCCTCGTCTGACAGCTTAATGTACTAGAGTTCGATACAGCACCCAGTCTCTACACCAAGGAATTCATGGAGGAAAAGAACATCTCCGACCTCGACCGTAGCATCCACGTCTCTCCAGTCCACTGCTGGCGCGCCTTAGCCCATCAACAACACATATACGACCCCAGTCGCTTCAAAGCAACCGCTCTTGTCCCACCTCTAAGTTACCTTCACTCCCTACTCACGCATACATTGACAGGACGATACGAGAGCACGGGTGTCGTAAACACCCACGATGCCTACTTCCTGTGGTGCATGGCGAATGCGCATGTTATCAACTTAGCCTACTTCATCGTCCATGCAATCCAGCATCAGACAGAGAGGCACCGTAAAGGCGTAATTTCCATGGGGCCATACATCACGAGATTAGGCCGCTATTTCGGCCTATTCAACACCGCAGCCCAGACATCCTCATATACTTTAGTGGGCCAGATGTCCCCACAAGGCATCTAGAGCATGCTTCACATGAGGATGATCCAGCACCGCCGTGGGACGGATCCTCCACAGTACCAGCTACTTAGAGATGCCGAGTAGGAGGATCCCGAGGATATTCCTGATACTGTCCCACCACCACCATTGAAGAAGGATGCACCTACTGAGCCGCCACCCCCTTGCCGCCCAGTTTATACGGCATTTCATATGCTGACATATCTGAGTGTCTATCCCGATTCGAGTAGCAATGCTTCCAGCGCTTCGATCACATCGATGTGACATTACAGTAGATATGCCAGCACCTTCACATCACTTCATCACCGCCACCGCGCGATCCATCTGAAGATTAGAGACTTCTTTTCCTCTTAACTTTATTTTTATCTTAACTTTTATTTTTACACTGATCCCTATTTTCAGCTTTTCTTCTAACTTTATTTTCCTTTTTACTTTTACTTTTAATTTTTTCATTTTACCTTTTTCATTATTTGAATATTAGTATTTTTAGATATAGTTTATTTTGTTTTCAATAATTTCCTATCTGCTACCTCCTAACGAGTAATTTTTCTAATCTTAAAATTCTCTAAAAATGATAAATACTTTCACAGTTTTAAAGGAGCTATACAGCTCAAATCTAAATTCTAAAGGGAACCTTACCGCATCCTCACCAAGATGACATCTCCAAAGCCTACACTCACAACATGAAAGCTGGGGACAAACAAATACTACCATCACCAGAGTATCTACCTCCGCATCTCCCTTTGTCCCAGACACTCTGTAAGCACCACTACCTCACTAATCCATTCAAAGTAGGAAGTTTTTATTCCTTTCCCTATCTTATGATCTTGTGCTTTTATTGCTATTAATGTTATCTTTGTACATTGAGGGCAATGTACACATTAAGTGGGGGGAAATTTACTTTCAAGCATTACATTATTTATGAAAACCCTGAAATCTGATGCATTGTTCTCAATTGCATTATCTTCAATCTCCTATTAGGAATTAATTCTGTTTGATTTATGATTTTTATTGATATGTGAGAATTAAGACATAGGTGCTTGTACTTTGATTATTCAAACTTTAAAACATTAGGGAATCAAGCATGAAAAGTTGAAATTTTTGAGAACCCCATTTTTTTTCATAAGTTAATTTCCTGAATTTTATGTGTTATCTTGATATGTGAAATTCGCAGGATTGACATCAAAAGCCATAATTCTGGTGAGATTTTAAGCCTTTTGAGCATAGATTCTTTCGTGCTCACTTTTATTATTGCTTTGAGTGAGTCAATACTGATTTGTTATTCTAGAACTTGCTTTGATTATACATGTCAAGACCACATCATTGATTTGAGACACTGAAATAATAAAGGCACCTAGGATTTAACCCACTTACTCCACAAAAGCCTACCTCCATAAATTAACCCCTAGTAAACCCTATTAAGCCTAACAACCTTTTCTTTGACTTACCTCTAATATTAACCTTTCACCCATTTTTTGTTGAATTCCATTCAATTATTTTGACCCCTATTTTTGTCGAGATTTGAGTTGAAATTTTCATCTAGCTTTATTCTTTTTCTCAGATTGTAAAATTTATTGTATTGTAGTTGAATTATTCTTAAAAAAAAGAAAAAAAAGAAAAAAAACGTATATATTAATTCAGTCGTAATCTGTAATAGTTCAAATAGTTTTTGCATATTTCTATTTTAAGGCTACCAAGGCAGAATTAATGTTATCATAAGAATTAGCTTAAGAAATATGTTCCAGTGATAGAGATTTTTTTAGCTAGATAATTTTTCAGTTCAATCTCGATTCTAACCTTTCTTTTTCAGCTTGTGACAACACCCTTAACCAAGCCCCATTACAACCATTGAAAGACCTTTTGATCGATGTATCATATCAATCTACAGTGGTGGAGATTTGATTTTTTAGCAAGCCTATGGTAATAACTTTTCAGGTTAACTAGAGAGTGCTTAATTCTTGAACCCTAAACACTTTGAGTAGATAGAGTGAATCTTTAGTGAGGATGTAAAATCTTGTTAATTTTGATCGAGAGATAGTTACTTCGGAGCAGGGAAGGAACTTATGTTTCAATGATAAAATTCTCAACTTAGAATAATTGAATCTTTAATGTTCTTCTAATTGAATTTTCATTGTATGAATACTTGTGAATTAGTTCGAAACATTATTGATAGAGGTTGTGAATTGAGAAGAATGATTCTTAATTGTGGATTGAGATTTTGCTTGAGGACAAGCAAAGGCTTAAGTGCGGGGGTATTTGATAAACGATAAATTATACATATTTTTACCTCATGTTTAGCCTATATTTTGGATGAATTATTATCAATTTTGTGAGAATTGGTGCTCTTAACCCTTCTATTTCATTTTGTATACTCAAGAGAGCACAGGGAAGAGAAAAGAACGAAAAACGGGCCGAAAACGAAGAAAATGGGCCAAAGTGTGAAAATAACACGGCCTAAGAAGTCACTACACGGCCGTGGCACACGGCCGTGCCACACAAGGCCCAACACGGCCCAGCCCCAACAAGCACGGCCAGGCTACACGGCCGTGCCACCCTCAACAGGCCCACACGGCCTCTCGTCAAAACCATATGAGCGTGGCACACGGGCATGTCCCTGTCGTGCGGAAGTATAATTTCACTCAGATTTGGATACTTAGAGGCTAAGAAAGGCATCCCAAAGCTCTATATAAAGACCCTAGGAGGCAACTCTAATGGGGTACTCTTTTCTCCCAAAAGGAGCGCCATATTTCTGCCAACACAAGGAGTGAAAGCAAAGGAATTACTCCAAGGGAAGCCAATTGATTCATCCCAGAAGCCAGAATTCTACATCAAGACAGAGGATCTCCCGAAATTCCTTCAGGGGTTTTTGGGTTTTTTATGTTTTGTTATCTTATTTATTCTGAGATGTTTTCTTTATTAATTATGAACTAAACCTCTCAAATACTTGAGGGGGATGAAACCTAAGACAGATCTTGTTATTATTCATTCCTGAATTATATGATAAATACTTGAATTGTTCTTAATTATGTGTTCTTAATTTTTGGTTTAAAAATCCTAGGTATTAAGTCAAGAAACTGATGTGCTTAGGTAGAGGAGCAAAAGTCCCTGTTTTAAGAGTAGATCTACCATAATTAAGCAGAGTTACATGCAACCCTAGACATAGGGGGACATAAATCTACTGGATTAGGGTCAAACCTAATAGGGGGATCCATAGATCAAATTAATGCAAGATTAAGAGTGTTAATTAATAAAGAAACTTTAGTTAAAAACCTAGTATTAGTTGTTCTTATCCTCGACGGAGGTATTAACATAGGTTAGGGATCTCTGCGGATCAAGTCAAATGAAGAAATCGTCTAGTTCAAGAAGTTAATAACAAGTGAAGTCTAGGTGGATTCTCACTTGAGTATTGCCCATATCAATCAGCTTTTCCCGAAAGTTTTCCCCACTTTACTCCTTTTGCACTTTTAGTTTAGTTTTGGAATTAGTTTCAAACAACCCTCTTTTATTTTTAGGCTAGATAATAGAAAGGAAGTAAGTACTAGTACTTTTGGTTCCCTTGGGTACGATAACTCGGTCTTGCCGCTAAACTATACTACTGTTCGATAGGTGCGCTTGCCTTTAAATCATGATATTAGTTAGTTTTTAGTGTGATCAGTTTTTATAAATTTTATTACTTAATATCGCGAGTATCACGCCTACTAAGGGTTACCTGAAACATTTAATTTAAGGGTGTGAGTTTTGCAACTCAGTGTGTACGACCCTTGGCAATCAAATCACTTCAATATACACATATCATATTGGGACTAAGCCCTAACAATATCGGTGGTCTGGGCCTTAGCCCACATTGACCTCATATCATATCAGAATCATATGAATGCAATGCTCTCACCCCAAATCCAACCCTGCACTACGCTCGTACCAACCCTACACTCCTGTGGGGATATAAATATCAACCCACCCATCCTTACACTCCAAAGGTAGCACCGGTTGCAGCACTACTCAAATGTTGCAGCGAGGCTACTATATAATAGGCTTAAAGCCTTCGGTGGATCCACGGTCGTCAAGCGACTATGCGATCCTCATATCTTCCTCCGTCCAATTTATCCCCCCAAATATAACATACACTTTATGAATGCACATATAAGTTTTTCCACACATTAAGCATTTAGGGGTATTTTAGTCATTTCACGACCTAGGGGTATTTCGAGAATTTTTACCCTACAAGGGTGTTTCAGTACTTCTACCCTATAAGGGTGTTTTAGTAATTCTACTCTACAGGGCATTATAGTAATTCTACCTTAGAGGGTATTTTCGTAATTTCCTAAGGTACATGTTTTAATTATGGATTTTGGCCCATCAACAAGTCCTCGTGACTAAAGTGAATGGACACTATGCACCAGGTAGGATTCAAGAGAAGAGGAGGTGGGTCACTAGGACCGCTTAAGTACCAAGCTCTCTCTCAATCCAATCCTAGACATGTACACATCCATTGCCACACTCCAGCCTAGCGACTTGTCCACAGACATGTATAATTAATTAAGTCTTATGTAATTTGAGAGTTCATCAAACTAGGCCTATAGTCCATTAAAACCCTAGCATGTACTTCTACAATTCCATAGGCCTACTAGGCCCAATTATATTCATAAAACCCATTAAGCCCCAAGCATGCTTATGTAGCCCATTAGGCCCAATCATAATCCAATCATACAATCATGCATGTCAATCCATCATACAATTTCATATCACAACTTTGCCACTTTGGGCCTACAAGTTCGGCAAGCCCATTCAGGATTTCGAGATTTTGACTTTTACCGATTTTTGTGTATAGTGTATGTACACACTTGATTGACAACCCGTACTACTCTATTCTCAGCCTCAACCTACAACCAAAATCACTTCCGAATCAATTCTATACCTTAAACTACAACTTTATCAAATCCTAAAGCCTTACCGTAACCTTACCGTGTACCACCAATTTAAATAGTCTTTCCTTCGCTATTACTTCTAAATTTCCTTAGATCTGCACCAATACACACATATTATCAACATCAAGTGACTCGTATTCCACACAAGTCACCCCTATCAACCATATTTACCTTGGCCACCAATGAATTGAAATTTAGAGTGAATACACTTACCATCCGCTAGAGATCTTTTCCTTGCTTGGAATCCTAGAACCCTACCCCTTGTTAAAACAGGGTTAACGACAAGAAAAAAAAAGATTAGATAGCCCCTTCGGCTTTACCCAAAACGCACTAAAAACGGTTAACTAAGCACTTACTGAAACTAATCTCCAATCTTGAGGCCTAGATCTCTACTGAGTGTGCAATCGGCTTTTAACCACTTGATTAAGGGTTGTAAATTACAAAAATAAGTTTGTGATGAAGGAAAACAAAAGAAATCGGCAAGAGGACGTGGGTATTCGACTTTTAGGAGATTTAAGGGAAGAAGTCGGCAACGACTATAGGTATTCGGCTTTTAAGAAATTAGGGATGGTGTTCGGCTTTTGCAGAGAAAAAGAACACAACTCTATGGATTTTTGGTAAAAGGATGAAAGGGAGAAGAGAATTCGGCAATAAAATGTTTTGGCAAAACAAAAGAACCCCTCAAGAGCATTCGACACCTCCCTTAAATAGCCAAAAGCCGAAACTAGCTCCTCCCACAGTCCCAATTGGATCCATCACATCCACACCTCAATCTTCTATCTTTTCTCTATTATTTCTCCTTATTATCCACTTAAATTCTCTCTTCAATATCCATCCAAAAGAGTTTTAAGTCATCACCACTACTTGCACAACATGAGTGCAAAAATAATACTTCTAATGCCAAAGCCGTTCCTTGAACCTTGGACCTCCTTACTCCACATGTGGCGTCACCCTCTACTCCCCAAGGTGGCACTACCTTGCCACTAGGCCACAGGCCCATTTTGTGTCCTATTTTCCTTAAATTTTTTTAAGAGGCCTATTACCAAATACTAGGGTTCCACCAAGGCAAAAATTAAAATTTTCCTATGGTCATCCCTATCCCTAGAACTTCAAATAATCCTTGTAACATCTTAAAATTAATACTCTAATAGTGCCAAACATGTAACCTGAGCCGTTATCTTACTCTCAAAAATTTTTAAACACATCCACGCCCAAGGACCAATTCTTCTAGGCCCAAAATTTAGGGTGTTACACAATGCCTTCAAATCAGGTATATATTTTATTTTTCTTCAAATCATATATATGAATAATATACTTAAAATAAATAATAATTATTACTTAAATAGTAATTAAATAATAAATTTTATTAATGATCACATATCAAAATTTCAAAATTGTCTGCATAAAAAAATCAGACAATTTAAGTAGGACTTCTTTTCGTTTTTTCAACAATGCTTTAAGTAAAAACTGTAGAATATCAACCTCTATTTTTTTTCTTCGTCTTTTATCTTGTTTTAGTTTTATTATGTTGGAACATTCAGGATGTAATTAGTCAAAAGTTATATATTTTTTATATTATTGATCCAGATTTATGACTATTCGTAGTAATAAATTAAGTCTTTTTGTTTTAAATACGAAGAATTATATCACTTGATTTTTTGTTAAAGAATTATAATTATTCAAGTAACATTGCTTGAATAATTATGTTTATTTAAGAGAAGTTACTTGAATAATAGTATATTTTACTTTAATAGTTATATTTAAGAGTGTTAGGTATCGACCCGATTAAGCAACGAACAAGTAAAATTAGTAGAAGAAATTGAGAAATTGAACACACAAATTTAACGTGGAAAAATCCCTCCAAAGAGGATAAAAAACCATGGGCAAAGATAATTTTACTATAATGGCAAAAGAACGAATAGTACAAAAGATGGAGATAATAACTAAACCCCAAAAAACCCGAAAACAAAGAACCCTCAAAACGTAAACACAAAGTTTTCTAAATGTGTTATGAGTTCTAATATCTAATAGGTGTAATTTGTAAGGTTGTAAAAGAGCCTATTTATAGGCTAAATTCAAAGATCAAATAATAATAAAATAAGCTAAACTAATCAGTGTTTGATTGAAACAAATAAACAGAGTTTAACTAGAAGATTATTTTTCAAATTTGACTGAAAATAAGAGTCATATTTAACAAATCTCCACCTTGACTCATATTTCCACAACGCCATCTTTGCCAAAGTTCGCCACGAGCCTATCTTGAACTATGTAGGGAATTAACTGAGTCAAATTTATACTTAGAAACTAGAAGACTTCTAGCCTTCGACTTGTACACTGCCAAATCAAAACTAACCCGGGTCTGACTTTCACAAACACAGTGCCCTAACTTTTTAAAACTTGCTTCCAAAAGAGAACCTCTCTTCAATGAAATAGTCATACATTTTTCCCTCCTATGACCAAGTTGCCTTCGCTCCAAACAAGTTGATTTCGACGCTGTAACAGACTAGGGACGTCTGATTTCACCGGTCACTGTAGAACCTTCTAGAATATAAAGACTGTTAGTTCTTTTACCTTTTAACAAAACGAGAGCTTCACAAGATAATTTAATGCCACTAGACTCAATGTTGATTATGCATCCTTTCAAGTCTAAAATACTCAAGGAGATAAGATTTTTTCGTAAATCAGGTACATACCTGACATCTGAGAGTGTCCTAATTGTCCCATCGTGTATCCTAATTTTAACAGTACCGTTACCAATTACCTTACTAAATGAATCGTTTCCTATGGGCACAACTTCACGTTCAACCGAATTGTATGTAGAGAACCATTTTCTATTGGGACACATATGGAAAGAACATCCCGAATCTAGGATCCACTTGGATGTGAACTTGGAGGTATTGCTCGTTGACATTAACAAGAAATCATTACTGCTTTCATCGGCCAAATTAGCACCAGCTACATCTTCCTCGTTACTCTCAGTAACTCTTTTATTTTGCAGTTTATAACAATCTGTTTTGACGTGACCTAACTTTTTACAATAGCGTCACCTTTTGTCTCGTTTCTTTGATGTTACCAAAATGGAAGCTTGCCTATCTGCCTTGCTATCCAAATGAAGCTCATTGTCGAGTTTGTCTCTACTAAAAAATGACCCTTCACATCTTCGAACGAGAGTTTGTCTCTACCATAAATCAGGGTCTCCCTGAAAGACTTGTATGAAGGGGGTAAAGAGCACAATAATAGCATAGCTTAATCTTCATCATCAATATGAACCTCAACGTTCTTTAAATCATTTAAAATAGTAATAAATTGACTGATGTGACCTCTAAGAAGCTCACATTCATTCATGCGAAACGTAAATAAACGTTGTTTCAACACTAACGGTTAGCTAGAGACTTAGTCTCATAAAGAGTTTCTAACCTTTTCTACAAGGCGGATGATGTCTTCTCCATCAATACCTCCTGCAATACCGTATTCGCGAGGCACAACTAGATTGCAAACAAAGCCTTTTGATCAAGCTCTTCCCATTCTGTTTTTTTTAGGTTCTCAGGCTTTTTCCCTGTAGCAACCTTTTTCAAACCGGATTGAACTAGAATTGCCATCATCTGAACTTGCCATAGATTGAAATTTGTCTCACCATCGAACTTCTCAATTTCAAACCTTATTGCTGTCATATCTGAATAGGTTGATCTATGAAAATTGAATTAGCTCTAATACCACTTGTTATGAATCGATTCGATTAAGCAACAAACAAGTAAAATTAGCAGAAGAAATTGAGAAATTGAACACACAAATTTAACGTGAAAAACCCCTCCAAAGAGGATAAAAAACCACGGGCAAAGATAATTTTACGAAAATGGCAAAAGAACGAAGAGTACAAAAGATGGAGATAATAACTAAATCCTGAAAACCTGAAAACAAAGAACCCTCAAAACGTAAACACAAAATTCTCTAAATGTGTTATGAGTTCTAATCTCTAATGGGTGTAATTTCTAAGGTTGTAAAAGAGCCTATTTATAGGCTAAATTCAAAGGTCAAATAATAATAAAATAATCTAAACTAATCAGTGTTTGATTGAAACAAATCAACAGAGTTTAACTAGAAGATTATTTCTCAAATTTGACTGAAAATATGAGTCATATTTAACAAAGAGATATTAAATATGTGATTATTCAGAAAAGATACTTACTGAAAATTATGTTTCTATGAAAAGGCATGGGAGTTCTTATAAATAGAAATTGATTGCTCTAATTCTTTATAGAAATTGATTTTCTTGTTATACTTTTACTCGGTGCTTAGTGAATTATTTCTGTTAGTGCAAAACGTAAATATTCATCGGGCTTCATTATATCCTCGAGGTTCATTTGCTTGAAACTCATTTGCACATCGAGTATAGGCGGGGCAAATAGAACCTTAAAGATAGTGGCTTGATACACGCTTTGGAGCCTTGTTCTATTGTTTTATTTATTTGTTCGAATTGTTGTTCGTGTTTCCTTCATGTGTTTGAGATTTTTCTCACCAAAATTATATTATTGCTCTTATGTTTATGCTTTTATTCAAGGAATAAGTTAATTGTGGTGCTACCAAAAAAAAAAAGATTTAGTGAATATTAATAATGAATAGGAAAAATAGAAAATAAATAATTAAGAATGTATTTAATAATTCATTTTTTTAATGGTGTCAGAATTGGTGGTTTCAGAATTTTATTTTCGATGATCAAATATTTAATATTTACGAGGTTAGTATTAATGTTAATTAAAGTTTGGTCTAGTAATTTTGATGAATTGATAATTAATTAAGGTATAAGAACTAAATCATAAAAGTGGTAATAGTTCATCATTATAAAATTTAATTGCGAAAAGAAGGTAATAATTAAAACAAGGACTAAAATGGGAAATATACCATTTCAAATTATTAGTCGACGGTTTGGTAGGATTTTTAGTTACATAATGTTAAAATTAACATGAATAAATTATAAAACAATAAAACAAATAAGTAAAAGGTGGAAGGAGAGAGGAAACATTGTTTCATTTTCATCCTTTCCACCGAAATCACCATTGAAGAAGGGCTTCTAAGGGTTTGAAGCTTCGGTCCTTGCATTGGTAAGGGTTTTTTTTTTTTTTTTTATAATTTTTATATTTTTGAGATCTTATGAGTTTGATTTAACTAATTCATGTATTAATTTGTAAAATTTTTATTTTTGAATGTTTGGTGAAATTAATTGATTAGATTTTAAGGTTAAAAATGAAAAATAACTTATAGATATTGAGGTATATTGTTTAATCTAACTATAAAATTTTTTAATGAATTCCTACCTTAGAAAATAAATAAATTTCCTGTTTTTCCAAATACTTCATTGCAATTCAATCTTTAAAGAAATGATAAAAACAAGATAACTAGAATTCATAATGAAAATAACTGAGGTTTGCCCATGTATAATAGGTAATAAACAATAGATACTCAAGATTTTAATTATAAAAATTTAATGTATTTGATTAAAAAAGGAAAACAAATATATTTTTAAATTATATTTATTGACAACTAATTGAAATGATTTAATATCCTTAATTATTTGAATTATTCTTGATTTTTATTTACTATTTAAACTGGATTTGTTTTAGTAAATAAGATTTTTTTGGGTAGAATTAGTAAATAAGATTTTAATGATACTAAAAAGTAGATTTTAATGGTTGAAAAATCAATATTATGCAATTATATTATTATATTAACAAGTAATATATATATAATATAAATAATTCAAAAATTTTAAATGTATTTTTTAAAAAATAAAATTTTTAAAAATTCTAAAATATATGAATATTAAAAATTCATCATAATATATAAAATTTGAAAATTTTATAAAAATGAAATAAGTATTTAAATTTTAGAAAATTTGAAAAATATATAATACAAAAAAAATGGTAATAAAATTTAATATTTTTTTCAAGAATTCTAAATTTTAAAAATTCAAAACAACGGATCAAAATTTTTAATTTTAAGAATTGAAGGTTTTTTCTTAATTTTTATACTTGGATATTCATATTTGGTGTATTAAAGTGTTTTTTATGAGTATATATAACAAAAGTAAAGTTTGAGCCCGTTTAAAACTTTTGAGGATAAAATCTAGCTATTGGAAGCATTATAAACATACTTGTATTGATACAAGTCACGAGATGTATGAGTGGAAATGGATTGTGGACTTTTATCTATACATAGCACATAATGTATGGGTAGAAGTTCTAGAATTTCACAAATTTGCTTTCTAACTTAGTTGCATTGATACAACTAGGTTAGGGTATCGATTCTACATCTAGACTTGTATAAAATGAGTTTAAAACACTTAAAAACATTTTGAATTGACTCAAAAGAATTTAGATAAGTTAAAACATATTTAAAACATGTTTTCGAGTACTTCTACAAATCTCTGAAATGCTTTGAAAATTTTTAACAAAATTTTGTATAATTATTTTCACCAAATGACTTAGAAAATATAAACAAAAAATTATCTTAAATGTTATTATATCAAAAGCTTGGAACATTAAAACTAATAGACAGTAATATTAAATATTTAAATATTAAACTAAACTTTAAAAAAATATTTTTCATTACACTTTTTTTTTCAAAACATTAATCTCATTATAAGTTGTTATTATATCTGCTCTTTTTGATACAATGACTAGAACTAGCCATAGTCTCTCTTTAGCCCTTAAATAGGTGGATAATGTGCATCAGCGCACTCGAACTAACGTCCTCCTGCACTGACAACAATATTAATATTAATCAAACTAAAACTCAATCCATCGAGTTATCTTAAAAAAAAAAATTTCAACAAGATTGTTTTTAGCCAGCGCTTCATTGATGGAGTGATAAACTCAACTCAATTTCATTAGTTTTAATTTATTAAGAAAATTTTGAATAAAATAAGCTATAAAAAATTATTAAATATTATTGTAGCAATTAAAAACTCTTCCCAAAAATTAAAATATAATTAGATTAATGCCTCTCAATAATAATTACTTTCATTTTTACTCATCCTTTTCTATAAATATTATTGCATTTATAAAGTTTTTAATTAAAGTTAGAAAAAAATACATTTTCAACGTTTTTTTTTTAAATTTAATTTTAAAGAGTTATTTTCATAAATTTTGGAAGTATAGTTTTTATCAAAGATAATGTAGCAGCGTTCCAATAACAATGAGTTGATAGAATTAATTACCATGATGTTTCCATCCACCATATTAAATGGTTCGACCCCACGTATTATTGTACTTCAACGTAATTGAACAACTCTAGATGTGAAGAGTTAGGAAATGAGGCAGCCTTCATAATCTAAAAGTTAAGATTTTTATTTTCCTAACATAAATCCAAAGATTTTGGCTTTTGTAAAAGAAAATAAAAACAGTGCTGTTCTGAAGTAGAGGTGTGCATGGGCCGGGCGGCCCGGTCCGGCCCGAAGGCCCGCCCGAAATGTGGGAGGGTTTGGGCAAAAATATAGGCCCGAAAAATGGGCTTGGACAAAAAAATAAGGCCCGTTTAAAAAATGGGCCGGGCTCGGGTAAGATATTTTCGGCTCGGGCCCGACCCGGCCCGGCCCGAATTCACTAAAGACAAAAAAATATTTTATTTTTTTAATATTATTGTCCTATTATTTTCTCCCTATTTTGCTATCATTTTACTATTATGTTATTACTATTTTGTTGTTATTGTTTAGATATTGTATAAAACTTATTTTATTGTTAATTTTGTTATTATTTTAAAGACATTTATTAATTTTGTTATTATTTTAGAGGCATTTGCTTGTTAAGTTACATCTATTTTATTGTTATTTAAGTATACATATTTTTTAAAATTTATTTTTTATTTGTTGAGAAATATTTATTTTGGTTTTTTTAGTGTTTTTGATGGTTTATATATATTTTAAAATTATATAAAAAATAATATAAAAATTAATATGGGCGGGCCGGGCCGGGCCCGGGTTTTAATATTTTTATTCGGGTTGGGCTTGGGCAAAATTCTAGGCCCATTTTTCGGGCCCAGCCCGGCCCGAGCCCGGCGAATGGGCCTAAAATTTTAGTCGGGCCCGACCCGAACCCGACCCGGCCCGGCCCATGCACACCTCTATTCTGAAGTATCTGTCAGGTAGAAATAAGACAATAGTTGAGTTTTTAGGTAATATGAATTTGTTAAGACTTCAACTAACGAGTCATTTGACTATGAACACCAGAATAACAGTAACTTTGCCTATAGGTGTATCTGAAAAGTGGAATCTTCACACATACAGGACAAACCCCAAAGGAAATGTTTTTTAAGAAAGAAAACATACTCTACACCCACCGACACGCTATCCTAAATTCCACTCCCCATTTTCTTTTTTTTCTATCTCTCTGATTTTACCTGTCATTACTGCAGAAAGTCTTTCTTTATTCTGGGTTGGAGTCCGGCATGTCAATGGAGTCAAGCTATGGGTCAGGGGATCACAGCATCAAAGGAATACCAACTCATGGTGGACGCTATGTTCTGTACAACGTTTATGGTAACCACTTCGAAGTTTCCAGAAAATACGTCCCTCCTATTCGCCCCGTCGGCCGTGGTGCTTATGGTATTGTCTGGTAAGATCTTTTTTCCCCTTCTAACTTTGTTTCGGTTTAAGTTCCTAGTTCGATTCACTTCCTGTTTATTTCAATTTCTGGGTTTGTTTTAGTCTTAGAGCTTCAGCATGATAGTTTTTCAACAGGTCAATATGTGATCATTTTTCTTTTGTTAGATTCCAGTTTCTTGATTAATTAGTTAGTTACTAGTATGATCAAACAGGCTCGGTAGTCCCCCCCTCCCCCTTTAAATTACAATTTTAATTTGAGTGCACTGTTATCACACTTGAGTATGTTACCCGGACTGAGTGTTAGACAAGGGTATGTGGCTAATAAAAGTATTTCGAGGACCATAATTTTATAGCCATGTCCAAATATATTTTGTTTATGGATACTTGAGGAAAATGAAAACTCTGGGTAATACGGTTAATAAAAGGTATTTGGCAGTGTGATCGCTTTTGATGAAATTAAGCTGCCAAATTCTAGGGTTCCATTGAAGTGAATAACTTTAGGTTCCAGCTTTCAGGCTGAGAAGATTGAAAGAAAGCTAACATTCTGTTCATTTGACTTGCTGTCTATTTTGTTATTAACAATGTGAGGCTAAGATTTGATTTCCCCATCTTTTTCTCAGTGCTGCTTTGAATTCAGAGACACGTGAGGAGGTTGCTATCAAGAAAATTGGTAATGCATTTGACAATAGGATTGACGCTAAAAGGACATTGCGAGAGATCAAGCTTCTTCGTCACATGGATCACGAGAATGTAAGCGCTGTTGGCTTCATAGTTCCATGATTAACTTTTTGATGGACGTTTCAATAATGTTGTTTAAGTCATACTCCTAATTGTTAGGCTTCTTGCTTGTATAAGGTCAGGTTTCTATGGCTAAACAATATCTGTATTTTGTCCCTATTTATGTACTTAGAGGGATTTGGGCTAACATTCCTGTTGATTTGAGTTCCTTGAGAAGATCATCTTTTAACCCTAAAGTAACTTTGAACCTTTAAGGACAGGCCGATCTTACGATATTGTGCATGAACACTATTTTACCATTTCATATTAGAAAGCACTTTCTAACCAGGCTTCTCTTGAATCTTATAAAAATTGTTCTTATCAGTCTTTATATGCTTCAATGAAACTGGAGCACATTACATTTTGCCATGTGTGTATGACTATCAGGATTCCTTTTTCTGGCTTGACTAATGCTTTCATCTTTGCAAGTTTACGGCCAACAGAGGACATGTTTTATGTTGGTTTCTTACTCTTAGGTCTGGTTAACAACGTTCCTTCACTTGTTGTGTATGCATCTTAATAATGGCATGAGAGTACACTGAAGTAGTAATATCTGGTTGTGGAATTATAGTTTGATTGGTTAGTCCCTTTTTTCTTCAGGTGATTGCCATCAAAGACATCATACGGCCTCCACTGAGGGAGAACTTTAATGATGTCTACATTGTTTATGAACTGATGGACACTGATCTTCATCAAATCATACGATCTGACCAACAATTGACAGATGATCATTGTCGGGTTGGTACCAAATGCATCCTCTCGTGTAAATATATAACAGGATCTTCCTATTGTCTTTTGTCATATTCAGTTAGAAACATCAAATTATTTATGTTTAGCTGTCTGGAAGCTAGAACCATTGTTGATCATGCAGTTCTACTCTTGCAGTACTTTCTATATCAGATTTTACGAGGGCTCAAGTATGTACATTCAGCAAATGTATTGCATCGTGATTTAAAGCCCAGCAATTTGCTTCTGAATGCTAATTGCGACCTTAAAATTGGGGATTTTGGGCTTGCAAGGACGACATCCGAAACTGATTTTATGACAGAATATGTAGTCACTCGTTGGTATCGAGCACCAGAATTACTTCTAAATTGTTCTGAGTACACTGCTGCAATTGATATTTGGTCGGTAGGTTGCATACTTGGTGAAATGATGACCAGGCAACCCCTCTTCCCTGGAAGAGATTATGTGCATCAGTTGAGGCTTATCACAGAGGTATTTTCCACAATTTCTCACTAGAAACCACAGGAAACCTCTTTAGATTCTCTTTTAACACTTGGCATTTTTCTTGAAGGGTGAAGATCTTTTAATTGCGTCCTACCATGCCTTTTGGTTTATGTTTTGGCCTGTTCCTCTTCACCCTTTGGTTGTAAGATTCGGAGGTGTATTTTGCTTCTTCAGTGAAATTGCATGATCTTGTATTCTAACGAGGTCAAACCAGCAATAGTCAGGGCCATCCAAGAAATGTTACCTTGGATCTGAATTAGTAGTTAAATGGTTGAGCATTTAGGTTGTAAGGTCTAATACAAAATCAAAATCTCCAAGTAATGAGTATATGATTGTCTGAAGAATTGCTTTTTAACTCATTCTCCTCCTTTTACCTTCGTTTGCAATTCTGTAAGTTCGATATGGACTCTGCATTGACATCCTATCTTAATTTATTTGTGTTTTATTAGTGCTGGTATCCGATTGACAATTGTGGCCTAAGAGACGCTGTAGATATTTTTCCAAAGGTGTAGAGTAGTTTCTTGTTTTGATGGAAGTTGAACAAAGTATGCTAAATTTCTTCATGATATCCTTTGTCTTGAATAGCTTATAGGTTCACCTGATGATTCCAGCCTTGGGTTCCTTCGAAGTGACAATGCCAGAAGATATGTTAGACAGCTTCCACGATACCCAAGGCAAAATTTTTCTGTTAGATTTCCTAACACGTCACCTGGTGCTGTTGATTTGCTAGAGAGGATGCTTATCTTTGATCCGCATAGGCGCATTACAGGTATAACTAGTTGCTAAATTCTTACATGCATTTCACAATTAAGATTCTTCATATAGTTCTAAGCTTGTATTAAGCACAAATTGCCATGTTGTGTTAATTATTTTACCAGCATCGGACAATTTGCATGATTCTTATACTCAGAACTGAATCATCCCTTTCTTTATCCCACCCGTTGCTCTCCAATTTTCCTTCTCCACCACCTTAAGGCCCTTTTTTCATTTGCTGACAACTTTATTGTTTATTGCAGTTGATGAAGCTCTATGCCACCCATACTTGGCACCTCTTCATGACATCAATGAGGAGCCTGTATGCTCAAGGCCTTTCAGTTTTGATTTTGAGCAGCCATCTTTTACTGAAGAAAATATCAAGGAGCTCATCTATAGAGAATCTGTAAAATTCAATCCAGACCCAATTCATTGAGTATCATCTGTTGTATAGTGTTCCTAGTGCCTTGTGTTTGCTATAATACCATGTAGAGGCTCATCAGTCCATTTGTGTGCCTCGGCCTTGAATACTCATAAACAGAATGATAGTTTATTCCACTTTCAATCTCTTGCTAGAGAGATTAGTTAATCAAGCTGATGATGCTGTTATCAGTTCATTCTATCTTGAGGAGTAAACCAGTAATATGCACGTCTGGGGCATGTTTTTAAGTCTAAAGTCACGTAGGTTTTTCCTCGGTACAGTAATATACATTAAGGCTTCAGTGATCTGATCTGCTGATTCTATAACTTTCTAGTCTTATGATGAAACTTCTTGTCTTTTTTCTTTATCTGTATATATTGGTTACATCAAGCTGGCTCTTCCTGGAATTCCTTCTGATTCTGGTCTGTTAGCTATCTCGTTCAATTGGTGTTATCTGGTTTTGTTTTTCTTGAAATAAGAATGTTGTGTACAAAAATTGGTATGTCTTATGCTGGTGAATGGTGATTCTTGCGATGTTGGTATTACCATTTCTCAAGCAATTTTACAGGGATGATCTATATAACCCATCACTGTATGAGAATGCATTTACGTTATTATAATATGATGCAACTTGCCATAAGATGATTATGAGAATCTTACTACATGTAACAATCGACTTAGGTTTTACTTTAATGGATTCAATCACATATGATTAACCCTATAGGTGCAAGTTTTGAGCACCACTCTATCAATGGACAAGGGCTCTGCCGGAAAGTCGCAAGCTGTGATTTTCTTCTGTCCTTGATCAGGTAATAGGTCACATGGCCGAGGACTAACTCCACTTGTGATCCCCTCAACATCAGAGCAAGTCCATGGCACCTTCTTTGCTTTAGCTGTCATTCCAATTGTGACATTGGCTATGCAGATTTGAGTAAATGGATCACCCTCGATGCCTTCCAATCTGGCCGCCATCGACACGTTATTGGCCACAATGTCTCTGTAATTGATCCCTTGAATCACTGGCAATGCATTGGGATCGTAGTGATTATCAGCATGTTGTTTATAGTTCCCTGTCATCCAAAACACCCATTTCATGGTGTGCAAAGACATTCTTCTCACGAAGATGTCTTTCACAAACCCTCCTCTCCCTCTTGCAGTCTTGATCCTGACCCCGGATTCCGTATGAACAGCAGTGATGTCTTCGGCTCTGACATCCTGGATTCCGCCCGACATCTCGCTTCCCAACGCGATGGCGGCACTGTAAGGAGAAATGCATGTCAGCCTCCTGATGACCAACTGTTTGGAGGGCATCCCAAATGAAATCCCATATTCATCCCAACCGCTCTTCACTGCTATACAGTCATCCCCTGAGACTATGTAACTGTCCTCAATCCTAACATCGGTGCAAGAATCTGATCATCAAAACATGTTAGAAAAACAAACACTAATTAGAAGTTGACGACAATTTACTGTTCTGAAAAACATTGTCGGGTTGTTTTTTTTTTTTTTGTTATTGCCTGGATTGATGCCATCAGTGTTAGGAGATTTGACAGGCGCGAGGATTGTGATGCCTTGTATAAGAATGTTGCTGCATCATCAAGTAAATAAAAACCAAGAATTAATCACGTTTCCCATATCTGTTTTTTACACGTGGAGAGATAAGATTGAAGATAGCATAAAATGGTTTACCTGCTATAAACTGGATGAACATTCCATGATGGGGAGTTCAGAAGGGTTAGATTGGAAATTTGAATGGTATCCGAGTACATAAACTCGATTAGGTAAGGCCGGGTGTATTTCAACTTCCCCTTGTGGAATTTTTGCCACCAGAATGAACCTTGACCATCGATAGTACCATTGGCCCCTGATAAACCGGATGGTAACTAACTCATGTAGGGTCCATTGATTCGGTAAATTTAAGTTACTACAAATTGATTGATGCAGATAAACATAGTATAAACCTGTAACGATGACGTCAGTGAGATTAGTGCCATATATGAGGCTGGTAAACCTTCCACCAGCTGCATCCCTTCCACGACCATAGGATGGCAAAGGCTTCAAAACAGGCCATTCTTTCATATCCTAAACCAATTGATTAGTCAAAAGAGTTGAGTAAGGGTTAAGATAAAATGAAGCAAATGCTGTTGTCTGTGCTACCTAATACTATCACCATAAGTCAAAATAACCCACTAACTGTTGTTAGTAAACAAGCATTGGGGCGTGATTTTCGCACCCAAATAACAGTGGGTTCATAACAATCAATAAACGAAACGAGAGAAATTCAAATGTCCTTGTTTCTGATTTCTGAGTCTTCGTTAGGTGCAAGTGCACTTAAAACCCAGCTTCTCAGTATCATTATGGCAGATTTATTTTTGTTCTCTACTTATATGCAGGGCAGAGATATTTATGTAAAATATACATGTTAAAAATAGATTCGGTATGACACGGTTCAAGTTATGATTATTTTCAACAACATATTTTTAATTTAATCACCAAAATTTAAGGAAAAAAAAGTTAAATGTCAAATTTGTATTAAATATTGTAAATATTTAAGTTTATTTTTTACTTAACTATTAAACTTTGTTTTTACCAAATTACTACTTTGTACAAGTTTATCAAATTAAACTAAAAATATTACTAAATTTATTATTAAAAAATTATAAATTTTATAAAAGAAATCAAATTTGAAAAATTTGAAAGACCAAACACAAATTTATTATTTTTTTAAACACTAATTATAATATTAAAATAAAAATATTCAAAACTTAAACAATTTAAAAAAAATTATAAAATTTAGGGAGAGCCCTAAATTGGCCTCTGCTTATTGGTATTGATATGGATAAAGGGAATTGTTATATAGATTTTTTTGAAAATATTTTTCCACATGCATAATTTCCAATGTATCCATTGTGGGTGATAATGAGAATTGCATTTCGAAGATATAAACCACAGGACACGAAATATGTTTTATTCAACCCCACGAATATACCACCGATAAGTATTTAGGGCCAAAATAACACATATTGATTGGTCAATATCTTTCATGGCCTTGTTTTGGTCTGGAAAGAAACTTATATATCCCAGCCACTTGAGGGTACGGGGTTAGAGAAGTGGAACACGAAATTGGATGCAACTTTAATCGAAAAACAGACTGATAACCAAACCTGAGAAGCAAGAAGAAGAGCGTGTTTTTGAAGATAGAGAGTGAAGTGGCTAGTTAGGCTAAAGCTCCCGGTCAGCCATTTTCCAGCAGGAACATAAAGCTGAGCCCCTCCATCAGATGCATACTTGCTGAGATGATTAACTGCATCCTGGAATGCTTTAGTATTGGATGTTTTCCCATCACCAACTCCTCCAAAGTCTGTGATTGATGCAGTGTGTCGTCTGCAACTTATCCCCGTGTACGCAAAGGACTCCGCCACCTTTCCTTTCCTGGCCTCACCACCTCTTACACCCAATATAAAACCCACCAAGACAAGGACTGTGACTATCCTGGTCATCTGCAAGAAGAGAAATTAAGTACCCATTGGAGTAACTTATGAGGAAAAGTAAAGAAAAGCTAAGGAAGAAGGAAAGGTGTGAAGGGTATTTACTTTGGTCCTCATCGGACTCATCCCTAACAACTCCATTGTTAGAAAATGGTGAAGACTAGAACTTGCTATGTGATGTGCTAAAGAGACAAATGATGTGTATATATATAGAAGCTGGGAGTTGTACAGTTTCAAATTGGATGGGTGGGTTCACTTTCTTCAGCAATTGGGCTTCTTGTCCTACTTCAAAGTGAAGCATTGTTTATCATGGTTGTACTTTAAAAAATAATATTCAGATAATGGGACAAATAAATTACTACTCCCTTAAATATATATTAATTTGCGAAAGGGAAATTATGACCAGATTCTTTTCCATATAAAATAGGTTAAAAAAGAAGAGTAAATGTTAAATTTTTATGTTGTCAAATTTGGAACGCCATTTTCTTTTTGTGGTTTGCGTTAATGGAACAAACGTGGAGCACTCATTATTAAAGTCATTAGTCCAATTCAATAAGTATACGACCCATAACGAGAGCCATTTTCTTTTCGGGGTTAGCCTAAGTAAATGATAAAAGTAAAACTACTTGTATTCTAAATATGATAAAAACTTGCCTATTGAACACATTACTTTGGGGCTACTATAAAAAAACGTGTAAGCTTGCTAGTTTTTTCCTTGAATTGTGGACACAAAAAGGACCAGGTTATTTTGCTGATTGGCCACTCCTTACAGAAAGTAATTCACTTTCTTATGTAAGCATCCAAGCTTTCATTATATGGACCACGACATCCATAGTTAAAAAAAATTATTCTCTCCTAATCTCTCCTCCCTCTTTGCTCATGTGACCGGCCATTGCCACCCACTTTCACATATATATGTAAAATTCGGTGGGTCCTTTCCCTTTTCCTTCCCCTCCATTCTCTTGATCATTATTAGTTCTGACCCACCTAAAACATCATGGTGATGGTTAAGCGGTTCAGGTTCCTCTTACTTCCAAGTTTCACCCAATGCCCGTTCAAGATGATGTTCGATATTGTTTAATGCAATCGTATAAACATAAAATTTGTATTGCTTTCACGTAAACAATGAAAACTAAGAGGCATTCTCGATTTTCATTATTGTTGTTGAAGATTTTGCTTAGGTGAATGAATGAACGTTTCTGGCCTTGCCGATAAGTGGGGCTTTGATGGCTGAACTGAAATAAGCAGTCCTTTCGGCCACTTTTTAGACATCTATCTATGGTCCATCAATCTCTATAACATTAAAAGTGCACTTTCACGTGAGCCCCATTCCTATGTAAGAAATGCCCTTGTCTTGTCTCCTCCAACAATCAGTTTCCTAATCGGCTTTTGTTTTTGGTTCATATTCGAAACTAACGGGTTTCTCAAAGAATGTGTGAGCTATTTGGTCGAAGAATTTACACGCCATGCAGACAGGCACGTGGGTGGCAATGCCGGATCACGTTTGGAGTTTTAAAGATGAACCAGCTTTTGAAAAATATATTTTTTTTAAAAAGATAAATTATATAATTAATCATTCAATTATTAGTATGTTTTTGTTTTAATTAAGAATGTGTGAGCTATTTGGTCGAAGAATTTACACGCCATGCAGACAGGCACGTGGGTGGCAATGCCGGATCACGTTTGGAGTTTTAAAGATGAACCAGCTTTTGAAAAATATATTTTTTTTAAAAAGATAAATTATATAATTAATCATTCAATTATTAGTATGTTTTTGTTTTAATTATTCAATTATAAATAATTTAATTTTTGTCACTATCATCCTTCACTAAATCATTAAAGGGAATGATGGCGTGACCTCTTTTTATTTGGTATAATCACACATTTAATCCTCAACACTAACCTATTCTATCAATTTATTCTTAATTTTAAATAATTTAATAAATTTAACTTTATTTATATATAAATTTTAAGAATTTGTAATATGGGAAGGCAATGACTGTATAATGATTTGTCTTTTAACATTTAAATTTTGACCTATTTTGAGACTATTCAAAAGAAAAAACTTTAACAATGTTTAACAAAAATGGTCATGATTATAACGCAGAAAAGGAAAAGTGTAGCAATTTTCTTTAAAAGATTTTCTCATTACCACTTAAATTGCATTATTTAATTATTATAATTCATTAATTTAAATTTTATTTAGATATTAAAAAAATATTTTTTATAATAATAAATAGATAATTGTTTGATACATATAAAACTCTACAAACATGATTAAGAAATTGATAAATGTTTTATATTTTAAAAAACTAATTTTATTCACATTTAAAAAAGAGAAATAAATAATATATAACATATTTTATTTAAATAATATTTTGGGTAAACCACTAGAATAGTTATTTTTGTTTACCTCAAGTTATATTTTATTCACTTACATGTGAAATGTTACGTTATAGTCACGTTAAAGTGTTGTGACATTTTAGTCATTGAGCTATTAATTGTTGTTAATGGTGTAACGGTAAGTTAACGTGGCACGTGAAATCATCATTTCAAATAAAAGTTTTAGGTTAAATTATACAATTGGTCTCCATATTTTTCTATTTTGAGCAATTTATTTATTTTTCTTTTATGTTCTTTTAACTTTCTTTTTTTTTTTAATTTTCCAGTATCTTTTGCTTCTCCCCTTGTTTCGCCCATTTCTCTATATCTTTTAACATGGTTTTTCTATATTTTCTATTTGTTAAAACTTTTTTTTATGTTTATGAAAAAAAGAAAAGACGAAAGTTGAAATCAAAATAAAACTTGCTTCACATATTCTTACCCCACAATTACAAACCCTTGTCATCCATCATCACTTTAATGAACTAAATTGGATCTCTCAATGATCTAGTCTACAAGCTCGCTTCACTCGAAGGCCTCACCAGTCGTGACTTATGGTAGTCCACCCTCAACAAAGTTTCCCTAGTCCATACCAACCCCCATGACCACCTTATCTATCTTACTTACAACATTCTCGTCCTCTCAAAATTACGTTGTTTCATAGATTCTTCAAACTAGCTCTACATTCTCAATGACTAAAACGACCACTATACGAAACTTACCATCAACTTCACCCAAACCTGTTTGATTTCATGCTCTCTTTCTTTCTTCAGTTTATCCATGCTCGACTTCCAATCAAGCTTGCTTGAGAATATCCAATAATGTTTAAGTCAATTTTATCCTTTGCTTAATTTATTCTTTAGAAAACAAAAAGAAAAGGAAAGGAATAATCTACATGATTCTGTAAAAGTTTGGAAATGGAAAAAAATTATTTTGAATGTAAAGAATTCAATTTATGCTTTGATTTTATTAAGAATATGGTTTTTTTATATTGATTAGTTAGATCCAATTTTAGTTTCAAATTTAGGCTATATTCAAATCTCTATTTGATTAAGAATGATTGATATTCGGTTTTGAGTAAAATTTAATTTAGTAATCATGTGAAAGAAACAATGATTTGATTTATTTGGTGTGTAAAGGTTATATTTTTGCAGTGAAAAAAGTATGAGAAGAGAGAAAAATAAAGGGGAAGAAGAAAAGAAAAATAAAGAGAAAAAATTGTTTTAAAAAATGAAAGTATAGGGACTGGTTTTAGCAAATGAAAAACATAGAAAAACTATGTTAAAAGAAATGAAGAAGGAAAGAAAACATGGGGAGAAAGAGAAGAGAATGAAGAAAAAAGAAAAAAAAAAAAGAGAGTTTAAAGAATATAAAAGAAAAAATTAAATTACTCAAAATAAAAAAATAGGGATCAATTATATAATTTAAAATAAAATTTCGGTTTGAAATGATGATTTAACGTGCCATGTCAGCTTACTATTACACCGTTAATGACAGCTAATGCTCAGTGACGAAAATGTTACAATACGATAACGTAAGTGATTAAAACGTAACATTTCAAACATAAGTGACTAAAGTGCAACTTGAGAAAAATAAAAATGACTATTTTGATAGTTTATCCTAATATTTTATAAATAAAAAAAGTTGGAGAAAAAAAAAAGGAGAGAATAAAAGGATAGAAGAGTGAATTCGGTCTTTGAGGTTTTCTTTATGGCTGATGAGAATCGAAAGAGAAGAACAATGAACTATTATGATCGAGGTAGGAAAAACGATTGTGACATAAACTAGTTAGCGACAAAAGACAGCAAACAAGGCCAACCATACTAATGGCGTCATTGATAAAGGATAACAATGATTACAATAAGAATTAAAATAAGAAATAACAGGCGCAAGGGGTAAATGAGAAGTTAGCTGTGGTGGTAGTTGGGGCATTTAAAAAATGGCATGTATGTGTATCTAAAAGGTGGAATCTTCATCGGAGATTCACACATACATATGTTTTATTGGAAAAACCCCAAAGGGGAAATTTTTTAAGAAAGAAAATATACTTTACACCCACTGACATGTTATCCTAAATTCTACTTCCCATATTATTTTTTTCTTACCTTTAAGCTATTTTACCAAATTGACTTAAAATAATAAAATATCTACAACAATGACTCAATTTCAAAAGAAAATCATCGAAACACCTATATAAAAATTCTGTTATGGGAGGAAAGCTGGTCTAAAATAGGTTTTTAAGTTCTGTTAAATTCTGTTTTCTACTTAATTACAAGTCAAAACGATGTGTTATATGAGGGTTTAATGAAATAGTTTGTTTGGGGTGTATGGGGAACAAAACGAGGCGTTTTAGGAGTTAAGTAAACAGTGCGTAGCATCGAGACAACTGGCATGATCAGTTGTAACCGTTTTTATTCTTTTTCCACAAAGCAACCTTCTCCTATTTGTATAATACTAGTAGAAGGGGAGTAGAAGGAGCCATCTATTATGAAATGAAGTTTTTCTCTTAACCCATTTTCTCTTTATTCTATACTCTTATTTCTCGATTTTTGTATTTATCTTATTTCTAGAAATCAATTTCTAACAAAGGTATCAGAACTTGACGATTCTCATGGTCGGAGAGGGGATTTCCACTTGTTTGTAGAAGGACGTCGCACATTTACAATAGGATGTCACTAAATTTCATACTGAGTTCTCCTAGTTGGGCAGTAGTTTTGACGAGAGGTTCAAAGAGATGAAAGAATAAGTCCAAGAGGAGCTAAAAGATGGACTTCAAGGTCAGATTCAAGGCTTATTTAAGCAGTACTTAGGGAAACTTTTACTTATTGCAAAGGGAAAGGGGTGTTGGGAAACCCTTCGCCTGGGTTCCCCATAAAGGACCTTTCACCTAAGTTCCCTCTAAAAAAGCCCTGCTACCCTACGTAAAGAAATGACAGTAGCTCCCAGTAGCATGGTAATGTTGAGGTTAGTTACAACTCATCTAAACTGGAATGCCCTTACTTTGATGGTACAAATTTAAGGGATGGTGGATCAAGATTGAGTAATACTTTTTGGCGAAAGCGGTGCCTGCACACAATAGGGTAAGGGTAGTTATGCTGCATTTGGAGGGTCGAGCCTTAGACTGGCACCATTTTTATGCTCAAAGACAGGGTGGTTTCCACATATTGGAATGGGAGGCATATGCTTAGAGTTTGAAAGATAGGTTTGGTTCTTAGACTTTTCAAGACTTTATGATTGAATTAATCACTTTGAAGCAAATAGGAATGGTAGACCAATACTAGGACTCGTTTCTAAGTTTGTTCAATCATCTTTAGTACTAGAATTGTATGCCCTTAGTATTTTTATTGGAAATTTACGAATATTTATTGGTCAATACGTAAAGCTTTTAAAACCCAAAACCTTGGTAGGGGCTTTCTTGGTATCTCGTCAGGTGGAAGTTATTCTTAATGGAATGCCTAGAAAAAGACTATTATCTAGTTGGGGAACTTAGGGACGCACCACAGCACTACTTACTACGTACACCGGTGTGCCTTAAAATTTAGCTCCTACAGTAGCCACTGGTATAGGGGTAGTGGTACAATAATCCCAATCCAAACCAGAAGGCCACCTAAGTTCATATCCCCAGCTAAAATGGAGGAAAGGAAAAAAAAGGATTGTGTTATTGGTACGGGGCCAAGTACAGTGCAAGTCATTGATGCATAAGGTTTAAATTTTATCAATTGTTGTTAGATCATAGTCCCAAGTGGGAAAATGAAGAATACCAGGAAAGCAGTGACTTGTTGGAAGATCTTAACATGGGAGAAGACTGTCCTACAAGTCTAGTGATGTTATTACATGCCATTAAAGGTTCCCAAAACATTCACACAATGAGAGTAGCTGCCAATATTGGTAACACCAAGGTTATTCTATTGATTGATTTAGGGAGTACTCACAATTTTGTCAGCACCAAGTTAGTAAAATAGTTCGTCCTTACTAGTTAGCCCTTTGAAAAAATTGAAGGTTATTGTTGCCAATGGAGCCACATTAATAGCTTAGGAGATATGTAGAGCTATTAGATGGTAAGTGCACATGACTAAGTTTTACACTAATTTTTATGTGCTACTATTCAAGGAGTGTGATATTGTTCTAGGGGTTCAATAGTTGTTGTCATTAGGCACTATGCGATTCACATATGAAAAGCAACCTTGTGTGCTATATGGAATTCATCCTAGGAACATTCATGTACTAGATGATGCTCAATCCTCTAAATGCTTATCCTTGGTTGGTGGACCCTTTGGACCCGATGCTGTGTTGGTGTTAGACTTTGACTAAGCCTTCCTAATGGCTACCATGATCTCTTCTCTTGAGATGATTCAACCCTTGTTAGAGGAGTTCCAAGACATGTTATAATAGCCTAAGGGACTACCCTCAAGTAGGTTTCAAGACCACAAAGTACCTCTCAAGGATGAATCTACTATGGTTAAGTTGAGACCTTATAAGTACCATACAATATAGAAGAATGAAATGGAGAAAATGATACAAGAAATGTTGTAAGCTGGCATCATCAATGAATAATAGCTCTTTTCTATCCCCCATAGTCATGGTAAAAAAAAAAAGATGTGACTTGAAGAATGTGTGTTGATTATAGAAACTTAAACCAGCTTATTGTCAAAGATAAATTTCCTAGACCTATTATCAAAGGGCTGCTATATGAGCTGGGAAAGGCAACAGTATTCTCCAAATTGGACCTCAGATCAGGCTATCATCAGATTAGAATATGGAAATCTAACATCCATAAAACATCCTTTCAAACACATGAAGGGCACTATGAATTTTTAGTCATGCCCTTCAGTCTCACCAATGACCCATCTACTTTTCAAGCTCTTATGAATTCTATTTTCAAACCACTGTTAAGGAAATTTGTGTTGGTTTTTTTATGATATAATTGTGTATTTAGTTTCTTGGCAGGATCATTTGGAGCATCTTAGAACATTTTTTTGGCATCTTAAGGAGTCAACAACTATTTGCAAAGAAAAGTAAATGTAACACCTCTAACTTGTATCCGTCACCAGAATAGGGTTATAGGGTATTACCAATCAAATCATATCATTCAGCATACAATTCTCCTATATTGAGCATTTGTATACATATGTCATTCAAACACTATCACATTATCCCTTATAAGGACCTACGAGGCCTTAAACATGCTTTAGAGATGGTTCGAGACTAAACTGATAACATACTAAAACTTTGGAAACTTAAAAAAATTTTAAGAATACAGGGGTCACATGCCCGTGTGAATGGGCCGTGTGCCTCGCACGGCCATAAACACACCCGTGTCACAGGTCGTGTGGAAATAGGACATACATATAACTTGCATCACACGGCCGACCATACGCCCGTGTGTCTAGGCCGTGTAACTCATTGACTTAAATTTTAATTAGGCTTTAAGGGACACATGGCTGTGTACCATGACCGTGTGTTGCACACGGCTGAGACATACGCCCATGTCTCTACCCGTGTGGATAAAAATATGCCATTTACAAGGCCATTTCGCCACCTCAATTTTTGCATACCGTACACAAGCAATAATGGTACCAATTCATCCACAATAAGCAACCAATTTATTATCACCAATTGCACAAAACATACCATGTCAATTCTAACCAATTCGTTATTCAATCAAAACCATTTTCTATCTAAAACATAACAACAATTCAATATGGTACATAAGCCATATTTCACATGTGTTACTCAACCTAAAATCAAACAAAACCTTATATCAAATTTGTCAAATTTCAGCCAACAATTATACCATACCAATAATAATCATTTGAGCATCAACACTCATTATCCACCTTACCAAAATTAACCATTTCACATGTCAATACATATGCATCTCATCACATACCAAATGAACCACACAACATCATTAACCACAATATCAAACTCATAAATAAGCCACAGCAAATGGCCATATACATGCCAACATTTACATCATTTACAAGCCAAGTCACATGGCCTAACATTCACACCTCAAAAACAGACCAAAAGATCATATAGCCTATACATGCCATATGCCATATATATATACAACTTCAAAAGTATCAAATTAGATATCTGATAGTACGATGATGTTCCTGACAATCCCAAGATTCGAGCTAGCTTCGATTCACTATAAAACATAGAAAAGAAAATGAAGTAAGCTTTATAGCTTAGTAAGCTTGTACAATAATAAACTTAACATAACAAATACTTGTAATTTAATCAACAAAGCATAATAAGGCATAATATGCTATTTCACATGTCAAGACACAAACCTTTCTCATGTTTATAATATGATCTCATATCAACTTATCAATTTACCACCTTTTAATATTCATGTAGGTTTCGTACGTACCTATATCACTTAATTCGATTGTACTTTTATTCTCATCTGAACTATGCTCGTTGAACCATTCAGAATCATTAAGGATACTCGAGAATCACATATATATCGTACAATGTCATATCCTAGATATGGTCTTACATGTAATCTCATATCGATGCTAATAGCCCAGCTATATTCTTACACGAAATCTCTTACTGATGCCATGTCCCAGACATGGTCTTACATGTAATCTCATCTCGGTAACCCTAATGTCATGACATCTGTATCCTGTACTATTCCTAAGGTTTGTACGGGGACTTTCGGTCGTCGTAACTCTATCGATTTTGGCTCGTACTCATAACCATTCAGCATTTTAATTCATAACAATAATAAAATATTTATAACATAATTAAACAATGATTATTAAGATACGAACTTACCTCGAGTAATAAACGACGAAGTGAGCCAACTACTTAATTTTCTTACTTTTCCCATGATCCAATTCCGGGTTTCTCTTTTCTTGATCTAAATATATTAAAAATTAACTTATTCAATCACATATTCCTTCAATTTAATCCATAACACACATTTAGGCATAATTGCATATTAGCCCATACATTTTCACATTTTTGCATTTTAGTCCTTAATTCATAAAATCACAAATTCAATTAAATTTCACAATACCCAAGCTAGCCGAATTATTACTATATCTATATCAGCCCATAATTTTCATTATTTTACATTTTTACCACACAATTTACACATTTCTCAATTTAATCCCTATTTTTTATTTTTCTCAAAAATCACTTAACAAAACTTGTATATCTACCAACAAGCATTCATAATCCATCATTAAACATCAAAATAATCATGTATTCATCAATGAAATCATTTAAAATCTCCAACAATTTTGCAAAATAGTCCCTGGGCTAGCTAGACCTAGTTGTAACGATCTCAAAAATATAGAAATCACTAAAAACCGAGTCAAAAATCATATTATGGATTCAAGTCTCAATATCCAAATGTTTGAAGCTTTGTTAATGGCTTCCTTAGGTTAATTTCATTTGTAAGAGATGAGAATAAAGATGACGACTTATTTTATTTTATTAGCTTTATCATTATTTTACAAATTACATTATTAACCTTTAATAAAACATTAATATATCACATAAACCATGGACATAAATGTCCACTAACCTTAAAAATGGTCTAATTTTAGAATAAGGACCCCACTATTTAATTTCATAGTCATTTAATACTTTTAGCTGATTGAACTCCAGTTTTACACTTTACGCGATTAAGTCCTTTTTATCAAATTGAGCAACCAAAAGCTAAAATTTCTTAATGATAATTTCACACAATCATGCATCACGCTATAAACATTAAAATAATAAAATAATTATTTTGATATCAGATTTGTGGTCCCAAAACTATTGTTCTGATTTGACTAAAAACAGGTTGTTACAGTAAGTGTCAATTTGAGGCTAAACAAATTGACTACTTAGGACACACTATTTCTAAAGGGAAGGTGGCCATGGATCAAACCAATATTGATAGTATGTTGGCTTTGAAGGTTCGTCAATTTATTAAGGAATTAGGGGATTCCTTGTTTTATTAGGCTATTATAGAAGGTTCATTGAGGGGTATGACACCATGGCAAAACCTTTAACTGACTTGTTGAAGAAAGGAAAATGGTGTTGGTCATTACAGGCTAAGCAAGCCTTCTTGGATCTGAAGACTGCTCTCGGTACGGCACTAGTCTTGGCATTACTAGATTTCCAAGAAAGCTTCTGTATCAACACTGATGCTAGCAATATAGGGGTTGGGGTCGTATTACAATAAAAGGGTCATCCAATCGCTTATTTCAGTAAGGCCTTAGGATCAAGGCATCGATCATTGTCAATATACTAAAAAGAAATGTTATCTGGCAAGAAGTGGCACTTATACTTGGTAGGACGCCACTTTTGCATTAGAATTGACCATCAAAGCATAAGATTCCTCTCGGATCAACAAGCAATTGCACTTTTCCAGCAAAAATGGGTAGCAAAAATGTTGGGATATAATTTCAATGTACGTTATAGGAAGGGTAGTACCAATATAGTGGTTGATGGGTTATCTCGACAACACAATCAAGGGGAGGGCTAGTGTTGGCTGATAGTAAACTTTTCGATAGTGTATGATCTTTTCAGTAGGGTACAAGCATCATAGCAGAAGGACCAAAGACTTTAGAAACTTTGTGATGAGTTACAACAATAGCCTTTGACACATCCTAAATATACTTGGGACGGTAAATTCTTAAAAAGGAAAGGGAAATTGGTGGTAGGTTCTGACTTGACTCTAAAAAATGAATTATTTGCTCATTTTCATGAAAGTGCTGCAAGAGGTCATTCGGGAATCAAAGCTACTCGACATCGAATGGCAAGCGTGATATATTAGAAGGGTATGAACACTGACATTAAGCAGTGGACAATGGAGTGTTTAGTTTGCCATTGTTGTAAATATAACACATCTACTCAACCTGGTCTCCTCCAACCCTTACCTATTTTAAATAGAGCTTGGTCAGAAATAACTATGGACTTCATTGAGGGTATTCCAACTTCAAAATGGAAGGATACCATTTTGGTAGTTATGGATAAGCGTACTAAGTATGGCCGTTTCATTACTTTGGCTCATCCTTACTCTATTGTTACTGTGGCCGTGGCTTTTCTTGACAATGTCTACAGGTTGCATGGACTTCCTAATGCAATAATATTGGATTGAGAATGAGTTTTCGCTAGCTCTTTCTGGCAATAACTTTTTCGCAAGCTGTGCACTAAGATCAAGTTATCTACGGCGTATTTGTAACACCTCTAACCAGTCTCCATCATTGAATTAGAGTTACGGAGCATTACCATACAAATCTGAACAATTAACATCAAAACATATAAGTAATTTCATTCAATATTAATTACCTAAAACTCATTACAAACCTAGCAAACATATACATTTGGGAGTTAAATCGAGCCTTTGAGGCCCTAAAAACAATTTGGAAACAATTCAGGAGTAAATTGAAACAAATCAGAAAATTTTGGAAAAAAGTTGGGAATTTTGAAAACAAGGGTCACACGGCTGTGTCGCGAGGTCGTGTAACATAGCCCAGACTGTGTGCTACTTGAACAAAGGGACACACGACTATATCCCAGCCCGTGTCTTAAACCGTGTAACTCACTAAGTTAGGTCACACGACTGTGTTGCAAGCCGTGTGCCAGACTGTGTAACTCTTTGACTTGTGACACACTGCCGTGTCGCAGGCTGTGTGCTAGACTGTGTAACTCATTGTACTGAAATAATAAGTGACACACGGCTGTGTAGCCAAGCCGTGTGTATCACATGGCCGTGTGACAACTTGTGTCCCAAGCTGTGTACTCTATAATTTGACCCTAAAAACAAGCCATTTTAAGTTCAAAACTTTCTCAATCAACCACTCCATTTGTGCATACATTCAAAAGACCTAAACACCTTTCAAACACATTTAAACATACCAATTCAATCAACCTATTTCGCCTAACCAATATACCATTCAAAGGCACCACATTTATACTAAAACAACTTCAATCAAAACAAGGCTATAATGCCACATCTCAAGCACAAAACATATTTAATTTAGCTACCTAATAAACTATTCAATCTTCATCATAAACATACCAAAAAGACCATTTATTACCAAGTACTTAAAAGTGACCAAAGAACATAAATTTGCCAAGGCACTAAAAGTCCATCAAACAAGATATATACTTCAAAAGCATATTTATACCAAATTGATCATTAACACATTTAAGAACTACCAGTATATAAAGTCCTATACCCTTGTCCTAAATAAGTCAAAAACTACTGACGTGATTGCTGAATATTTTGCTAGTATTCTGACAAGCTTCTAACCTATCGAGCTTTCGATAATCTACGAAACAAATGTAAGCAGCTAGTGCTTAGTAAGCTTGTATAAACTCAAACATAACTTACCATTCTGAAGCTCAATTTATAAAATGTGCATAACATCTTTACCATACTCATAAGCTTAATACAATCCTATAAGCATAAACAAACTCACAAATTAGTAGGCTCATGTATAATACATATAGAAAATCAACCATTTCACAAATGAATCTTCATGAACATAACATTCATCACTTAATCATTTAGTTCCCTTCAATTCATTTGCATTCATCCAAATTTACCTTTTCAGTAGATTATGAGCAAATATCCATTTGAATACATGCCTTGCCAATTACCTTTACTTACCTGTTGAACCATCTAGAATTTCATTGGATACTTGGGAATGCTCACACATAGTGTGCCTTTCCATATAACCGTAAACTTTCCTTTTTAATAGTGCTCACACGAGTTGTGAAATGAGCCTGTTTACAAGAGCCGTGGGTCGAAATATTAGCTACATGATGATGCTTACACAAGCTGTGGAGAATTCATAAGAAATCAAGACCTTAGCCATCGATAGGACATTCAAGACCAGCACCCGAAACATGAAATCTCTAATGACATGTCATTCGTATCCTAAAAATTCTTAAGGTTCGAACGAGATTATTTATCCTTCAATTAATCAATACATCGATATATATATTTTCAAGTCAGTTTATAACTAACATAATATAACAAATAATCAATCAAACTATATTTAGTAATATTATAATTCATACGAACTTACCTCGATAACTATAGTCACAAAAGTAGAGTTGGAGACTAATACAAAGCATTTGCCTTTACTCGATTTAAGTTCGGTTGATTCTTTTCTCGATCTAAATAATAATTTAACTCCATTATCATAATTCCAGCATTCAAATAAGTAGTTTTATGCAATTAAACCCTTCCATCACCAAAATTACAAATTTATCCCTAATATTTTAACTTTCTTACAATTTACTCTCTAAATTATTAACTTGCAATTTCACTATTTTTCTAACTAAAACACGCTAGTCAATTTTACTAGGGCTCTTGAACAACCCATAGTTACCAACATTTCACAATAAAACCAATGGGTTTTACACTTTCAATAATTTAATCTTAACCCTAAATTCATCAAAAATCACTTAACAACACAAGTTTATTTAACAACCAAGTTTAATAATCTATCAATTAACATCACAAATTCATTAATTTCATTCATAAAACATCCCTTAACCTTTAACAGTTTTGCAAATTAACTCTCGGGCTAGCTAGACTAAGCTAAAACGAGCTCAAAAAACATAAAAATCATTAAAAACTAACCTTAAAAAAAACCATGCATTGGAATATGTTTGGCTGAACCTTCCAAGTTCTCCTATGGAGTTTTCAATTCTTCATATCTCAAGCAAAAAGATGAGTACTTTGTTTTACTATTAGTTTATGTTATTAATTTACCAAATTACCAATTTGCCCTTTAAAAATTATCTAAATTTCATTCGTTTAATCACCAAAAACTGTCCATTATTAAACCAAATGGTATATTTACCATTTAAGTCCATTAGTTAAGAATTCCATAGCCATTTAATCCTTTTATTAAATAGAATTCAACTTTTTCATCTTTTACAATTTAGTTCTTTTTAGCTAATTAATCATTTAAACTTTAAAATTTCTAAATGAAAATTTCATACTACCTTAAACTAACCCTATAGACATTAAATAAACATTAAAATAATAAATCACTTGTCAGAGTCATGGTCTCGAAACCACTGTTTTTGACATAACTGAAAATAGGCTGTTACAATTCTCCCCCTACAGGAATTTTCATCCATGAAAATCTTACAAGAAAATAGGTTCGTGTATTGCACTTTCATAGCTTTTTTTGGTTCCCAGGTAGATTCCTCGACCCCATGACGATACCAGAAAACTTTAACTAGAGCTATACGTTTATTCCTTAATTTTTTTTAAGAAATATCTGGCTGAATTTCCACATTAATAGGCGAAATCACGTGTGAAGGGTCAGATCGATACTGTCGTAACATTGATACATGAAACACGTTGTGAATTTTCTTTAATTCAAATGGTAAGGTTAAATGGTAAGCTACTGGCCCAATTCTCTTGATGATCTCATATGGCCTGATTGAATTGTGGACTAAGCTTCCCTTTTCGGCTAAAACTAAGAACTTTTCTCCAAGGCGATACTTTTAAGAATACTCTATCGCCAATTTGAAATTCAATATCTTTTCTTTTTAAATCCGTATGTGATTTCTAACGATCAGAAGTAGCTTTTAAACAATCATGAATTACTTTAACTTTTATTACTTTAACTTTTTCTTCCGTTTCTCGGATTAAATCAACACTGAAAAGCTTTTTCTCACTCAATTCAGTCCAGCATAATGGAGTTCTACATTTTTGACCATACAAGGCTTCATACGATGCCATTTTAATACTCGTCTGATAACTATTATTATATGTTTACTCAACCAATGAAAGAAATTTCTCCCGGCTACCCTCAAATTCTAAAATTCAATAACGAAGCATATCTTAGAGTATCTGTATCACTTGCTTAGACTGACCATCGGTTTGTGGATGGAATGTTGTACTAAAATGTAGTCGAGTACCCAGAGCTTCGTACAATTTACTCCAACATCTAGAAGTAAACAGTGGATCTCTATCAGAGATAATCGATATTGACACACCATGCAATTTAACAATCTCAGAAACATATAGTTCTGCCAACTTCTCATGTGAATAATCCATACGTACTGGAATGAAATGTGTGGATTTAGTCAAACGATCAACAATAACCAAAATAATATCTTTCTTCCGCGGAGACAAAGGTAACCTTGATACAGAATCCATTGTAATCCATTTCCATTTCTATTCTGGAATTATAACATGCTGTAATAGTCCAGAAGGTACTTAATTCTCAGCTTTGACTTGTTGAAAAATCAAACATTTAGATACAAAATTTGAAATTTCACGTTTCATATTTGACCACCAGTACATTTGTTTCAAATCACTGTACATTTTATTACTACCAGGGTGTATCGAATAATTACTGCTATGAGCTTCTTGTAAAATCTTCTGTATAATATTAGAATTTCTCGGAACACAAATTCTGTTTCGAAAATATAAACTACCATAAAAACTAACATGAAACTCTAAATCAGATTTCTTTTCAATCTGCTCCCTTTTAATAGTTAACTCGGAATCACTTTTATGAGTGTCGAAACCATTTTTAAATTTTGGAAAAATGGGACCGACCTTAAAAAATCTGGAGTCGCCACCAACCTTTTTTATTTAGGTGTGATTGGATCACCTCATAAAAAAATTTGGTCTGCGTAAAAAAACAAGGTTCGGAAGTCGGTTACGTATGAGGAAGAGTTAGCTCGTATGCCAAAATTGTTACCATTTTGATCAATAATTGTCCTAATATTGAAATATTGAAAAGTTCTGAAAATGTAACCTCTTTGAAAATGATTGGAATAACTCAAGTTTGAATGTAAAATTCACTTGTTCCAAAAAGACAAAATACTACACCCAGTACGTTAGGATGCAATACTTTGAACTCTTTAAGTCGAGATCATCTTACAATTTTCAAAACATGCAATTGAAGAGGGTATTAAGTTATTTGGTCAAACGAAAAAATCGCGGCCCAATGTAAATGCTCCTTCCTTTGCCCTTCAACCTAAATACACTCTAGCGTTTTCCCCTCAGAATGCCTGCCATCGGTTCATCTAAACCATGTAATCCCGTCATCATATAATTTCTATTACTCTTCCTACCAATGTCCCCATGATCAAGCCACCTTCGCAAGGCACCAGGCCTCATTAATTACAGCTCAAGAATTTGCACCAATTCTTCCTTAAACCCTAACAAATTAGGAATGTTGAAATCGAATTTGGAGAGTGCCTTAATGTAGAGTAAGAGGAAAGTGTAAGGAAAGCTGGTAAACCCCTCAAGAAAGAACGAAAGAAACAATAAAAGGTAAATTAGTAAACTGGAGGCCCGAGGGAATGACACACGCGAGAGGCTGCTTACTGGCTTAGGGTTTTCAATTTCTGAAAATAATTAGTGGGCTAGGTTTTGATTTCTGTTTCGGGCTTGTAACTTGGGCTAGGAATTATGTAGTTGGGTTTTGGGATTTAATGCAATTGGGTTTTTTGATTTGGATTTAATTATTTGGGTTAGATTTAGCTTGGGTCGATTAGGCTATATGTCAATGCACATTTATTTGTTGGACATTTATTATAACAGCCCGATTTGGACCCTAGTCGGAATAGTGGTTTCGGGACCACATATCCAAGTCTAAAAAATGTTCTGATATTATTTTCTATGTCTGTGGTATATGAATTAGCATCTGAAAAATTTCTGCAATTTAATTTGTCTGTCTCTGCGCTTAATTGTGATAAAGGACTGAATTGTTTATGTGATAAAATTTGCATGTCACATTTGCATATATGCTTTTGGAATGGCTTTTAATAATTAAGGCCTTGATACTCGCGATATTAAGTAATAAAATTTATAAAAACTGATCACACCAAAACTAACTAATATCACGATTTTAAAGGCAATCGCACCTATCGAACAGTAGTATAGTTTAGCGGCAAGACCAAGTTATCGTACCCAAGAGAACCAAAAATACTAATACTTACTTCCTTTCTATTATCTAGCCTAAAAATAAAAGAGGATTGATTGAAACTAATTCTAAAACTAACTAAAAGTGCACAAAAAGTAAATTAGGGAAAACTTTGGGGAAAAGCTGATTGATATGAGCAATACTTAAAGGAGAATCCACCTAGACTTCACTTGTTATTAATTTCTTGAACTAGATGATTTCTTTACTTGACTTGATCCATAGAGATCCCTAACCTATGTTAATACCTCCGTCGAGGATAAGAACAACTAATCCTAGGTGGTTAATTAAAGTTTCTTTTTTAATTAACACCCCTACGTTGCATTAATTCGATCTATGGATCCCCCTATTAGGTTTGACCCTAATCTGGCAGATTTATGTCGCCCTATGTCTAGGGTTGCATGCAACTCCACTTAATTATGGTAGATCGACTCTTAAAACAGGGACTTTTGCTCCTCTGCCTAAGCACATCAAGTTCTTGAAGTAATACCTAGGATTATTAAATCAAGAATGAAGAACACATAATTAAGAACAATTCAAGTGTTTATCATATAATTCAAGAATAAATAATAACAAGATCTGTCTTAGTTTCATCCCCTCAAGTATTTGAGGGGTTTAGTTCATGATAAATAAAGAAAACATCTCAGAAGAAATAAGATAACAAAACATAAAGAACCCAAACAAAACATAAAGAACCCAAAAACCACTAAAGGAATTTAGGGAGATCCTCTATCTTGATGTAGAATTCTAGCTTCTGGGATGAATCAATCGGCTTCCCTTGGAGTAATTCCTTGCTTTCACTCCTTGTGTTGGTAGAATTATGGCGCTCCTTCTTGAGAGAAAAGAGTTCTCCCTTAGCGGGAAATAAGCACACCCTTGAAGTTGCCTCCTAGGGTCTTTATATAGAGTTTCGAATGGCTTTCTTAGCCCCTAAGTATCCTTTTTCGAGTAGAATTGAACTTCTTCATGATAGGGACACGCTCGTGTGCCACTCCCGTATGGTTTTGACAAGAGGCCGTGTGGGCCTGTTGAAGGTGGCACGGCTATGTAGCCTGGCTGTGCTTGTTGGGGCTGGGCCGTGTTGGACCTTGTGTGGAACGGCCGTGTGCCACGGTCGTGTGGTGACTCCTTGGGCCGTGTTGTTTTTACACTTTGGCCCATTTTCTTCGTTTCTGGTCCATTTTTCGTTCTTTTCTCTTCCCTATGCTCTCTTGAGTATATAACATGAAATAGAAGGGTTAAGGGTACCAATTCTCACAAAATTAATAATAATTCATCCAAAAATTAGGCTAAACATGAGGCAAAAATATGTATAATTTATCGTTTATCAAATACCCCCACACTTAAGCCTTTGCTTGTCCTCAAGCAAAATCTCAATCCCTAATTAAGAATCATTCCTATTAACGTACAATCGTTATTAATAATGTTTCAAACAAATCCACAGGTAATCATACAATGATAATTCAATCAGAAGAACATTAAGGATTCAATTACTCTAAGTTGAGAATTTTATCATTGAAACATAAGTTTTTTTCCTTCTCCTAAGTAATTATCTTTCAATCAAAATCAACAAGAATTGACATCCTCACTAAGGGTTCACTCTATCCACTCAAAGTGTTTAGGGTTCAAGAATTAAGCACTCTCTAGTCATTCTGAAAAGTTATTACCATAGGCTTGTAAGAAAATCAAATCTCCACCACTATAGATTGATACGACACATCGATCAAAAGGTCTTTCAATGGTTGTAATGGGGCTTTGGTTAGGGGTGTTGTCACAAGCTAAAAAAGAGGGTTAGAATCGAGATTGAATTGAAAAATCATCTAGCTAGAGAAATCTCTATCATTGGAACATATTCCTAAAGCTAAGCCTTATGATGACATCGTTCTGGATTTGGAAGTTTGTAGAAATATGCAAAAAATATTGAACTATTATAGATTACAACTGAATTAACTGTATATACACATTTTTTTTTTAAGAACAATTCAAATGCAATACTTTGAATATTGACAAACTTTACAACTGAAAAAGAGAACAAAGCTAGATAATAATTTAACTAAAATCTCGACAAAAATAGGGATCAAAATAATTGAATGGAATTCAACAAAAATGAGTTATGGGTTAATATTATAGGTAAGTCAAAGAATGGGTTGTTCAGCTCAATGGGGTTTACCAGGGGTTAACTTATAGAGGTAGGCTTTTTATGGAGTAATGGGTTAAATCCTAAGTGCCTTTATCATCTCAGTGTATCAAATCAATGATGTGGTCTTGACATGTATAATCGTAGCAAGTTCTAGAATAACAAATCAGTATTGACTCACTCAAAGCAATAATAAAAGTGAGCATGAAAGAATGTATGCTCAAAAGGCTCAAAAATCTCACCAGAATTATGGCTTTTGATGTCAATCCTGCGAATTTCAAATCTAAAGATAACACTTAAAATTCAGGAAAATAACTTATGAAAAAAAAATTAGGTTCTCAAAAATTTCAACTTATCATGCTTGATTCCCTAATGTTTTAAAGTTTGAATAATCAAAGCATAAACACCTATGTCTTAATTCTGAACACATCAATAAAAATCATAAATCAATCAGAATTAATTCCTAACAAGAGATTTGAAGATAATGCAGAGAATTTGAAATTTGAGAGCAATTTTCAGGGATTTTAAAGATAATATAAAGAATGAAAGTGAGTTTCCCCCCACACTTAAGATGTACGTTGCCCTCAATGTACAAAGATAACATTAATAGCAATAAAAGCACAAGATCATAAGTTAGGGAGAGAAGTAAAACTCCCTGAATATTGGATGGAACCTTTGAATTGTGAAAGTTGTCTTGGAGGAAGGAATACTTGAAGTTCATGGTTTTGAAACTGCGATAGCACTTAAGGGATTTTAGGTATTTCAGGGTTAGAACAATTACTCGTTAGGAAATAACCGATATAAAATAATTGAAAGAACATAAACTAGTTCTGAGAATACTAAAATTCAAATAAAGAAAAAGATAAAATAAAATAAAATGGAAAAACAAAAATCTCAGGGATTTTGGCGCGCCTGGCTCGAGACACACGCCCGTGTTGCAAGGGTGTGTTGAGGCACATGGCCGTGTCGCACGGTCGTGTCCTTTGATGTTCGCTTCTCCCACGGTCGTGTATGGGGTCACACGCCCATGTTGGAATTTACAGTGTTGGCCACGGCTATATCGCACGGTCGTGGCTATTTATCGTAGCCCGTGCCTTAGGGAAAATTTTACCCTGCTTGTACATGGCCAAGTTGCATGACCGTGACTCTGCTCAAAGTGTACACACAGCCTGAGGCACGCCCGCGGGCATGACCGTGTGGCTCGAAAAATCCTGCATTCAAAGGGTTAGTTGATGTGTTTAGAAAGCTGAAATAAAATAATTTACTAAGTCAGTGCTAGGGTTGCCTCCCGAGAAGTGCTTGTTTATAGTCTAAGCTCGACTTTTCTCAAGTTTGTTCGGTCACGGCGGCTTGAAGAGTTGATACTCTTCTATCCTGTTTAAAATTTTATTATCAACGTAAAATTTGAGTCGAGTGTGGTTTACCTTGAAAATGCCAAGTGACTCATGTTTTATCTCTACTGTACCGTATGGAAAAATTTTCATTACCGTGAAGTAGGGTATGTCACTTGTATGTTCTTTTGAATTCAGGATTTGAGGATCATCTTCCCCTAATATTACCTTATCTCCTACCTTGATTTGATTCGTTTGTACCTGAGGGTCATCTTGGTGATGCTCTTGGTTGGTGTGGCATATTTTGGGCTTTTCATGATAGTTCAGCCACTCATCCAGTTCCTCGATCTGAAGCATTTGCTTTTCAGGTGTATCTCCCTTGGATGGACTTGTCTGTGATTAGGTTGCCTTTATGTAGAGTGTATCCTGCACAGAAGGTTGGGTGGTGAGTTCAGTGTTTTTACAAGGACTCATGACTATATTATTATCAACAGTCTTAATCAAGTTTCGAGCTTGTAAAGTAACTTTGTCATCACCTACACGTAGTGTAAGTTCACTTGTTCCTAAATCAATTATTGTTCTGGCAGTTGCTAAAAAGAGTCGCCCTAGAATTAAGGGTACATTGCCATCCTCATCAATGTCTAAAATAACAAAGTCAACTGGGAATATAAATTTATCAATTTTGACAAGCACATCTTCAATTATTCCCTTAGGAGACCTAATAGTTTTATCAGCCAGTTGAATGCTCATCTTAGTTTGCCTAGGTTTTCCAAGACCTAGTTGTTTAAACAGTTTATAAGGCATGACATTTATACTAGCCCCTAAATCAGCTAAAGCATTTTTGGTGTCTAGGCTACCAAATAAACAAGGAGTAGTAAAATTCCCTAGATCTTTCAGTTTGGTTGGCAGTTTATTTTGGAGAATAGCTGAGCATTCCTCGTTGAGTTCCACTGTGGACAGTTCTTCCAACTTCCTTTTATTTGTGAGAAGTTCTTCTAAAAATTTTGCATACTTAGGCATCTGCGAAAGTGCTTTAACAAATGGTAAGTTGATATGTAATTTCTTTAAGAGTTTAAGAAACTTACCGAATTGCTCATCTGTGCGGTCTTTCTTTAGCGCGGTTGGGTATGAAATACGAGGTTTAAATTCTTTGATAATTTCATCTTGGTAACTTACCTCATTCTTTCCTTTACTTACCACAAGCTTCTTGCATGGTTGGTTTTGGTTAACCCCTTATTATCTATCGTATCTACGGCATTAAGTTGCTCTTTGGGGTTAGTCTCAGTATTACTTGATAACTCACATTGCGGTCTTTCAGAGATTAGCTTGGCAAGCTGGCCTATTTGAGTTTCAAATCCTTGAATAGATGCTTGCTGGTTCCTTAATGCTGTTTCGGTATTTTGGAAATGGGTTTCTGACATGGCCATAAATTTGGTGAACATCTCTTCCAAGTTTGGCCTTTTCTCCTGTTGTGGTGGTGGCTGCTGAAATCCTAGAGGAGGCGGTTGTCTTTAATTTCCTTGTCCTTCCCATGAAAAATTGGGGTGACTCCGCCAACCTGTATTATAAGTATTACTATAAGGGTTATTTTGAGGTCTAGAATTGTTACCCATATAGTTGGTTTGCTCAGTTTCCATGCAATGTCCATAAGAGGAGTAATCTGGATTGAACATATTTCCCTGGATTGCGTCACACTGCATCACTGGATGTGCCTGCATAGAACCAACAAAATTATCAAACTTTTTATTCAAAAGTTCTACTTGGTTAGTAAGCATGGTGACAGTATCAATATTATAAACTCCGGCAGCTTTCGTCAGTTTTGTCCTCATGACCTGCCACTGATAGTTATTCAGTGACATCTCTTCAATAAATTCATAAGTTGCTTCTGGTGTTTTGTTGTTGATTGTTCCTCCTGTGGCTACATCAATCATCTGTCTCGTCGATAGGTTCAAACCGTTGTGAAAGGTTTGAACTTGTAGCTATAAAGGTAGGCCATGATGAGGGCATCTTCTCAAAAGATCCTTGTATCTCTTCCAGGCATCGTAAAGTGTTTCTAAATCCATCTGTACAAAAGAAGAGATATCGTTTCGTAATTTAGCTGTTTTAGCTGGAGGAAAGAATTTAAGTAAAAATTTTTCGGTCATCTGTTCCTATGTAGTGATTGAGCCTCGTGGTAAAGAGTTTAACCACTGTTTGGCTTTATTTCTCAAAGAGAATGGAAATAGCCTTAGACGAATGGCATCATCAGAAACACCATTAATTTTAAAAGTATCACAAAGTTCCAAAAAATTGGCTATGTGTGAATTTGGATCTTCATCTTATAAACCATCAAACTACACAAATTGCTGAATCATCTGAATAGTGTTAGGTTTTAGTTCAAAATTATTAGTAGCAATAGCAGGTCTAATAATGCTAGTTTGAGTACCAGCCAAACTAGGTTTAGCATAATCATACATAGTACGAGGCGCTTTATCTGGTTCTACGGGTAATGCTGGAGGTGGTAGAATGTCTTGATTTGCATCCATCTCTTCAGTAGGTTCTTGTTCCTGTTCTGATTCTTGGTTTTGATCTTGCTCTGGATAATGTAAGCTTCTTTCAATTTCTCTGCGAGTTTTGCGAACTGTAGCTTCTAAGTCTTCATCAAAAAGTAGTGGTCCTGCGTGGTTTCTTCTAGTAATAAACTAGATATACCTACTAAAGGAAAAAAAGAAAAGAAAAATAGAATAAAATAAAAATCAACAATAAAAATAAAAAATAAAAGAAAAATAAAAACTAAAAATAAATAAATATAGTAATGGCTAAAGTAATAGAAATCGAGTCTTCTATGTCTAGGGTTGCATGCAACTCCACTTAATTATGGTAGATCTACTCTTAAAACAGGGACTTTTGCTCCTCTACCTAAGCACATCAAGTTCTTAAAGTAATACCTAGGATTATTAAATCAAGAATGAAGAACACATAATTAAGAATAATTCAAGTGTTTATCATATAATTCAAGAATAAATAATAACAAGATCTGTCTTAGGTTTCATCCCCTCAAGTATTTGAGGGGTTTAGTTCATGATAAATAAAGAAAACATCTCAGAAGAAATAAGATAACAAAACATAAAGAACCTAAACAAAACATAAAGAACCCAAAAACCCCTGAAGAAATTTAGGGAGATCCTCTGTCTTGATGTAGAATTCTGGCTTCTGGGATGAATTAATCGGCTTCCCTTGGAGTAATTCCTTGCTTTCACTCCTTGTGTTGGCAGAATTATGGCGCTCCTTCTTGAGAGAAAAGAGTTCTCCCTTAGCGGGAAATAAGCACACCCTTGAAGTTGCCTCCTAGGGTCTTTATATAGAGTTTAGAATGGCTTTCTTAGCCCCTAAGTATCCTTTTTCGAGTAGAATTGAACTTCCTCATGACAGGGACACGCCCGTGTACCACGTCCATGTGGTTTCGACAAGAGGTCGTGTGGGCCTGTTGCGGGTGGCACGACCGTGTAGCCTGGCCGTGCTTGTCGGGGTTGGGCCGTGTTGGACCTTGTGTGGCACGGCCGTGTGCCACGGCCATGTGGTGACTCCTTGGGCCGTGTCGTTTTCACACTTTGGCCCATTTTCTTCGTTTCTGGTCTATTTTTCGTTTTTTTCTCTTCCCTATGCTCTCCCGAGTATATAACATGAAATAGAAGGGTTAAGAGCACCAATTCTCACAAAACTAATAATAATTCATCCAGAAATTAGGCAAAACATGAGGTAAAAATATGTATAATTTATCGTTTATCAAGCTTATATGGCAATTATGCCATTTAATGTATAAATGGTCATAAATGACCTAAAAACATGTGTTTCATAATGGTTTAATAAAAGGGCAAAATTGTCATTTAGATTATATGTTAATATTAATAAAACAAAAAGCATAAAATGGCTTCATAATACATTTTCTTCCACCGAAATTACAAAATAAAAGAAGGAGAGAAAGCTCCTTAGTGTTCGGCACTTTGAATTAGTGATCAATGTATGTTTTGAGCTCAGTTTTTGATAATTTTTACGTTTTTGTGATTGTTGTTTCGTATTCTTCCATGCCCATGTCTCAATTTTTGTTTTTGATGAAGTTTATGAAAAATGCCATTGTTGATATTTGAAGCTTTGTAGTGAAATTGAATGAATTATGATGAATAGGTGTTGAATAAATATGTCTTGCCATGAGATTTTGATGAATTTGAGCTTTACAGGTTAAATTTTGAAAATGAGACTTTGGGAGGACTAAATTGCGAAATAAATGTGTTATATAGGCTTTAATGAGAGCCATGAAGATTCGGCTAGGCCATTTTGTAATGAATTTGTGCATATTTGATGTTTTTGTGAATTAGGGACCAAAGTGTTAAAATGTAAAAATGTGAGGGCTAAAGTGTAAAATGCCCTAAATAAGTGTATATGGATTGAATTGAATGAAATGGAATATTGAATGGTTGAATTTGAATTTGTTTAGATCAAGAACAAGGAAAAACGAGCTTAGATCGGGGTAAAGCTAAAGTAATCGAGTAATCGCCTTGTTCGTTTGGTTTCGTCTGAGGTAAGGCAACTTACGATTATGTGTTAGGTTGATTAAGTCTTTGTATATATGAATATAATCTATATTGGATGGCCTTCAGAGCCTAATGAATGAATTCTATTAGAATTGTGATAATATTCGAGATTAAGAACAACTCTGTATACGTCTGAAAGGATTCCGTGATATGATTTCGTGTAAGACTATGTCGGGGACGTTGGCATCGATTTAGAAGATCGTGTAAGACCGTGTCTTGGACACAGGCATCGATATCAGAAATTACATGTAAGACCATGTCTGGGACATTGGCATCGTTTCTGGTTTCATGTAAGACCTTGTCTGGGACAGAGGCATCGATATCGAATTACATGTAAGACCATGTTTGGGACGTCGACATTGTACTATTTTAAAAACGTTTGTTTCGATTCTGGATTGTTCGATGAAAGAGTTTGAGGTATGTGATTTAATATATATAACTTGTTAAGCTATGCAGGTATGTCTATATCGTACTAAATTTCTGAGTACAGAGATTCTGTATTCTGTGAACTGTTAAGTTAGTAATATGTATTAAATCATGGAACTATCATGGAAATGGCTATGTGTACTTGTTAATGTTTGATACATGTTATGAATTACTAGTTGAATTGGGAGACTTACTAAGCTCTTGTAGCTTACTTTGTGTAATTTCTGTCTGTTTTACAGTTATCGTAGCTATTGAAGGCTCGGGACAAGTCAAGGATTGTCACCACACTATCGAACTCATTTTGGTACCTTTTGAAAATTGTAAATATTTGAATTATGGCATGTATAGGCTAGAGTGTCCTTATGTAAGCTTGAATATGTTGGTTTGTAATGCTATGTGAATTGGATGGCAAATGATATGTTTTTGCTTGATTTTGGCTTATGCTTGTGATGCCAAATTATGTGAGTTCATGATGGTCTTTTGATCTACTTGTTATGGTCATTTTGTAACATACTAATGTCGAGAAATGATAAGTTTTGAATATGGTATGGAAGAGATATGTATCATGTGTTGGAACATGAACTTTGTATGGACTATTGACATGCTTTGTAGGATATTGAGTAGGTCTGTGTATATGAATGATTTGATCAAGGGGTGGTATGGTTTAAAGCATAAAATTGAGTTGACATTGTGGTATTATTGTGGCATGAACTTGGCTAATAGTTATGACCTCTAGTGGATGGAAAGTATGGCTTAAACCAAGCCTATATTGTGCCACACGGTCAGAGCACACGAGCATGTGACTTGACCGTGTGACCCTGCATCTGAAATGTTTTGACAGTGTTGCCCACAGGCTGGACACACAGGCGTGTCCGGTGACCGTGCTGAGTTTGATAGTGTTGCCCACGGGCTGGACACACGGGCGTGTCCGGTGATCGTACTAAGGTTGGTAGTGTCGTCCACCACCAGAGTTAAGGTTAGGGCACGACCGTATGAGGCACACAGCCGTGTGGCCCTAATTTGAAAATTTTCATAAAGTTCTTCTTATCTTTTGAGTATTTTTAGTTTAGTCCGTAATGAATGAATAAAGTTAAATCTGATCTTTATGTCATGCTATTGAATTATAATATTGTTTGGATTCAGAAATCTGTGAATTATTCTGTTTTGATCTATTCTAAATATCTGGTAACGCCCCGTCCTATTCCGGAGACAGTTACGGGTCAGGGGTGTTATATTTATTTATTGTTTTGTTTTTTATTTTTGGTTTTTGGTTATGATATGGGCTCGGGCGAAATTGGCCTATTACAATGAGCTTCACAAATCTATTGTAGAAATGTCAGTTTAGCTTTTAATTCCACTATAATGAAACCATCATCAATCAACATCAATTGAGTATTCAAAGCTCGCAAAGCAAGCAAATATTTTCTACTTAAAGCATCAACAACAACATTAGCTTTTCTTGGATGATAATCAATGATCAAGTCATAATTTTTTAGTAGCTCCAACCATCTACGTTGTCTCAAATTTAATTCTTTTTGTGACATCAAATACTTCAGGCTTTTGTGATCTGTGAAGATGTGACATTTTTCTCCTTACAAATAGTGTTGCTAGATCTTTAATGTAAACATAATAGCTACAAGTTCTAAATCATGAGTTGGGTAATTTTTCTTGTGCGGTTTTAATTGATGGGAAGCATGAGCTACCAGTTTGCCTTCTTACATCAAGACACAACCTAAACCATTAAGTGAAGCATCACTATAGATCACAAATTCCTTTTCAAACTCTGGCTGAACCAATACAGGGGCTTTGGTCAACAATAATCAAAACTCTGTTGGCATTTTTCAGACCATTCAAACTTAACATCTTTCTAGAGTAGCTTTTGTCAACAATGTAGAAATCATTAAAAATCCTTTAACAAATCTTCGATAATATCCGGCTAAATCCAAGAAACTTTTGATCTCTGAAATAGTTCTTGGAGACTTCCAGTTTATAATTGTTGATATTTTACTCGGATTAACTCTAATACCATCCGCCGATACAACATGTCCCAAAAATCCAACTTCTCGAAGCTAGAATTCACACTTGCTAAATTTAGCAAATGACAGTTTCTTATTCAATGTCTATAATATTACTCTCAAATGTTGTTCATTCTTAATTTCATCTCAAGAATAAATAAAAATATCATTAATAAATACAACCACAAATATGTCTAAATACGACCAAAATATTATGTTCATCAAATCCATAAACACAGCAGGTGCATTTGTTAAACCAAATAACATAAGTAAAAATTCATAATGTTCATACTTGGTCCTAAAAGTAGTCTTTTGCACATCAGAATCTTCAACCCGTAACTGATAATATCCATAACGAAGATTAATCTTTGAAAACACTATTGCACCTTTCAGTTGATCAAAGAAATAATCGATACGCGACAATGGATATTAGTTTTTGATCGTGACTTTATTAAGCTATTGATAATCAATACACAATCACATTGACCTGTCCTTTTTCTTATCAAACAGTACATGTGCACCCCAGGGAGAAAAATTAGGTTGAACAAATCCTCTATCTGACAATTCTTGCAACTGTACTTTTAACTCTTTCAATTTTGTAGGTGTCATTTTGTACGGAGCTATCGATATCGGAAGTTCTCGATACTAACTCAATAGCAAATTCAACCTTTTTGACTGGCGGTAACCTTGGTAACTCTTTTGGAAACACATCTAAGAATTCACAAACAGTCGAAACTGACTCTAATTTCAATTGTGAAGCCCTGGAATCAAATATATAAGCTGGATATGAATCACAACCTTTCTTGACATATTTTTGAGATGACATAGCTGAAATGATATTAGTTGAACTGTCACATCTATTTGATTCAACCTGAATTATTTCACCATTTGACATTTCAATAAAATTTTCTTTTGTTTACAATTCATAACAACATCATAAAGAGTCAACCAGCCCATATCAAGAATTATATCAAATTCATCAAATGGTAATAACATCAAATCAACTGGAAAGTTGCAATCCTGAATCATCAGAGGATAATTTCTACAAACTTTATCAATTAACACATATTGACCTAACGAATTAGTTACTTTGATCACAAATTTAGTTGACTCAAAAATTATTTTCTTATCTGACACTAAGGTTGTGCATATATATAAGTGTGTTGACCTTTGGTCAATCAAAGCATTAACATTAGTATCAAAGATAGAAAATGTACCGATAATCACATTAGGTGCCGAAACTTCTTCACGAGCTCGAATTGCATAGGCCCTAGCTAATGCCCAAGCATCAGGTCTAACTGTAAAATCTTTCATTCCAATTTGACTATTTCGCGCGTTACCATTATTTCTAGATGGCCTCCTTCTTGCAGCCATGTTACTTGACCATGTGTTCTAAACTTTCTCTCTATCAGACCTTTTAGGACATCTCAAAGAAAATGATCATATGAACCACATTTAAAGTACGATCCATCTCTCAATCTGTACTCTCTGAAATGTCATCTATTCCACTGTTGACATTCATGTTTATTTTTATGAACACTCCCCACACTCGCTATAGAGGTAGCCTAAGGTCTTGAACTTAAATGTTGCTTCCTTTTATCTCTTCCCAAAAGTCCAAATGAAGTTGATGTACGACTGTAAAATTCTTTTGATTTCTTCGATAGAGATGAAAATGATTTTCCCGTCGATCGTTTACCTGTGTCACGAGCCTTAAAATTTGCCTTTCTTTTAGCTTTACTAAGTTCTTCAGCCTTATGTGCTCGATCCACCAATACCACAAGTTCTTTTAATTCAAAAATCCCCACTAATAATTTGATGTCTTCATTTAAACCATATTCAAATCGAGTGCACATAACAGCTTCTGCTGGAATACATATTCCTTAGCATATTCACTAAGTCACACGAACTTCTTTTTATATTCGACTACAGTCATATGACCCTGTTTTAACTTAAGAAACTCTTTCCGTTTTTTGTCAAGATATCGCTGACTAACATATTTTTTTTCTGAATTTTGTTTGAAAGAAATCCCAATTCACACGATCCTTTGGTACCACAGCAATCAAAGTATTCCACCACTGATATGCTGAGTCTTTTAGTAGAGATACCACACATTTTAAACAATCAAATAGAGAGCAAGACAGTTTATCAAAAACTCTAATAGTGTTTTCTAACCAAAATTTAGCTTTTTCAGTGCCGTTTTCAATTGTTCCACAAAATTCTTCTGCCCTATACTTACGTATTTTATCAACTGGAGGCTTGCTTACACATACTTGTTCTGGACTTTAAGGAATAGAGTGGACAAGTTGGGGTACAAGAGGGGGTGGAGGTCGTTGAGCCATTAGGTTTGTTTTAACAAATTCAGAAAACCATTCAGACATTATATGGAAGAAAACTTCTTTCGCGTCACTTTCTCGGCCCTCAACTCCAAGCCTGCTATTAACCGCTTCTTGAATGGAGGCTTGTGCATTACTTTCAACCTCATCGGAATCAACTCGGTTGGATGACATCTTTTATCTATATATAGAACATGATTCAATTTAAGTTAGGAGATATCACACTATCACAGATTATAAAATGACATGTATTCTATGCTCTATATTGGCTATGCCCAGTCTAAGAATAAACTAAATCGTAGCTCTAATACCGCAAAATACAAGACCCTTAACCCATCTCTGTCGTCAGATTAGTGTTACAAAGTATTACTATACAAATCTGAACAATTAACATCAAAACATATCAATAATGTCATTTAACATTAATTACCTAAAACTTATTACAAACCTAGCAAACATATACATTTGGTCGTTAAATCGAGCCTTTGAGGCCTTAAAAATAGTTTGGAAAACAATTCAAGACTAAATTGAAACAAATTAGAAAATTTTGGGAAAAAGTTAAAAATTTTAAAAATAGAGGTCACTTGGCCGTGTGGCCAAACCATGTGACATAATCCAGACCGTGTGATACTCGAACAAAGGGACACATGGTCGTGTCCCAGCCCGTGTCTGAAATCGTGTAACTCACTGAGTTAGGTCACACGGCTGTGTCGCTGGCCGTGTGCCAGAACTTGTAACTCTCTGACTTCTGACACACGGCTGTGTCACAGGTCGTGTGCTAGATCGTGTAACTCACTGTATTGAAATAATAAGTGACACATGACTGTATGACAGTCTGTGTCCCATGCCGTGTGCACCATAATTTGACAGTAAAAACAGATCATTTTAAGTTCAAAACTTACTCAATCAACCATTTTATTTGTGCATACATTCAAAAAACCTAAACACCTTTCAAACACAGATAAACATATCAATTTAATTAACCTATTTCACCGAACCAATATACCATTCAAAGGCACCACCTTTATAACAAAACAACTTTAATCTAAACAATGCTATAATCCATACCTCAAGCACAAAACATATTCAATTTAGCTACCTAATGACCTCAATTATAATCCATTAAATCTTCATCATAAACATACCAAAAGAACTATATATTACCAAGTACTTAAAAGTGACCAAAGAACATAACTTTGCCAAGGCACTAAAAGTCCATCAAACAAGATATATACTCCAAAAGCATATTCATACCAAATTGGTCATTAACACATTAAAGAACTACCAGTATATAAAGTCCTATAAATGCCATTTATAACCTTGGCCAAAATAACTCAAAAACTAGCAAATTGATTGTTGGATAGTGTGCTAGTACTCCAACAAGCTTCCAATTGATCGAGCTTTCGATAATCTATGAAACAAAGGAAAATAACTATGTAATCAACTAGTGCTTAGTAAGCTCGTATAAACTCAAACATAACTTACCATTCTTAAGCTCAATTTATAAAATGTGTATAATATCTTTACCATACTCATAAGCTTAATACAATCATATAAACATCACCAAACGAATAAATCAGTAAACTCATGTATAATGCATATAGAAAATCAACCATTTCACAAATGAATCTTCATGAGCATAACATTCATCACATAATCATTTAGTTCCCTTCAATTCATTTGCATTCATCCAAATTTACCTTTTCAATAGATTATGAGCAAATATCCATTTGAACACATGCCTTGCTAATTACCTTTACTTACCCGTTGAACCATTTAGAATTTTATTGGATACTCGAGAATGCTCACACATAGTATGCCTTTCCATATAACCGTAACCTTTCCTTTTCAATAATGCTCACATGAGCTGTGAAATGGGCCTACTCACACAAGTTGTGGGTCAAAATGTTAGCTACACGATGCTGCTCACATGAGTTATGGAAAAGCCGCAACAAATGCATGACCTTAGCCATCAGTAGGAAATTCAAGACAAGCACTCGAAACATGAAATCCTTAATGACATGTCATTCGTATCCTAAAAATTCTTAAGGTTCGAACGGGATTATTTATCCGTCAATTACTTAAAACAACGATATATATATTTTCAAGTCAGTTTATAACTAGCATAATATAACACATATCAATCAAACTATATTTAGTAAGATTATAATTCATACGAACTTACCTCGATAACTATAGTCGCAAAAGTAGAGTTGGAAACTAATCCAAAGCTTTTGCCTTTCCTAAATTTAAGTTTGGTTGGTTATTTTCTTGATCTAAATAATAATTTAACTCAAATTATCATAATTCCAACGTTCAAATAAGTAGTTTTATGCAATTAAACCCTTTCATCACCAAATTATAAATTTACCCCAAAACTTTAACTTTTTTACAATTTAGTCCCTAAATTTTTAACTTGTAATTTCACCATTTTCTAACTAAAACATGCTAGCCGATTTTACTAGGGGTCTTGAACAACCCATAATTAGCAACATTTCACATTAAAATCAATGGGTTTTACACTTTCAACAATTTAATCCTTAACCCTAAATTCATCAAAAATCACTTAACAACACAAATTTATTTAACAACCAAGTTTAATAATCTATCAATAAACATCACAAATTCATTAATTTCATTCCTAACATATCCCTCAATCTGTAACAATTTTACAAATTAACCCCGGACTAGCTAGACTAAGCTAAAACGAACTCAAAAAACATAAAAATCACTAAAAACTAACCTTAAAAACACCAACATGCATGGAATATGTTTGGTTGAACCTTCCAAGTTCTCCCATGGAGTTTTCAATTCTTCATATCTCAAGGAAAAAGATGATCACTTTGTTTTACTATTGGTTTATGTTATTAATTTAACAATTGTCTTTTAAAAATTATCCAAATTTCATTCATTTAATCACATAAAACAGTCCATTATAAAATCAAATGGTATATTTACCATTTAAGCCCATTAGTTAAGAATTTCATAACCATTTGATCTTTTTATCAAATAGAATTTAACTTTTTCATCTTTTACAATTTAGTCTTTTTTACTTAATTAACCATTTAAACTTTAAAATTTCTTAACGAAAATTTAATACTGCCTTAAACTAACCCTATAGAAATTAAATAAACATTAAAATAATAAATCACTTGTCGGAGTCATGGTCTCGAAACCACTATTTCCGGCACCACTGAAAATGAGCTGTTACATTATCACCTAGAGAGTGATGGCCAATCTAGAATCCTCAATAGACTCTTCGAGAGTTACCTACGATGCATGACTGGAGAACGACTTGGGGACTGGTTTAGTTGATTAGCTTTGGCAGAATGGTGGTATAACTCCACCTTTCACACCACCATCCAAACCACTCCTTATGAGGCCTTAAATGGACAGCCCCTCCGCAGCACTTACCTTACTTGGCAGGTTCCTCTAATGTTGAGAGCGTAGATCGCAACTTGCAAATAGGAGAGGCTACCCGACAACTGCTCAAATATCATCTCAAATGTGCTCAAGACCGTATGAAGCACTATGCAGACAAAAAAAGGAGTATAAGACAATTCCAAGTGGGAGACTTGGTCTACTTAAAATTACAGCCTTATAGGCAGCACTCCTTGCAGAAAATTTGAAACTAGAAATTGTCTCCAAAATATTTTGGGCCGTTCTTCAGCGTGGCCAAGATTGGTACAGTGGCTTACACCTGCCACTTGAGTCTAAACTTTACCCTACATGCCACGTTTTGCAACCGAAGCGCCATGTGGGACATCAACCTAGTCTTTTACATTGCCACCTATTGGACCCGGTGGTATGCTGTTTAAAGAACCAACTCGTAATGTGGAACGTCGTGTGGCAAAGAAAGGTCACCAAGCTATTACTGAAGTCCTAGTCGAATGGGCCAACTCCTTTCTAGAAGATGCCACTTGGGAAGTTTTGTCTGACTTGAAGAAACGTTATCCGACTTTTAATCCTTGAGGACAAGGATCTGTTGATGGGGGAAGTGTTGTTATGGGAGGAAAAGCTGGTCTAAAATAGGTTTTTAAATTTCTGTTAAATTCTGTTTTCTGCTTAATTACTATTCAAAATGATGCGTTATATCTGGGTTTAATGAAACGGTTTTCTTTGGGGTGTCTGGGGAACAAAACGGGGTGTTTTAGGAGTTAAGTAAACGGTGCGTAGCATCGAGACAGCTGGCACGATCAGTTGTAACCGTTTTTGTTCTTTTCCCACGAGGCGACGTTCTCCTGTCTGTATAACACCAGCAGAAAGGGAGTAGGAGGAACCATCTATTATGAAATGAAAATTTTCTCTTAACCTATCTTTTCTCTATTCTGAATTCTCTACTCTTATTTCTCCTTGTTGAAATCATCGGTTAATGAGTGGGGGAATTTTTATGTGGGTGCCGGCTTAGTTCGGTAAAATAGCCTTAGCTTTCTGATTTTAGCTGTTAGTACTCTAGACAGTCTTTCTTTATTTTGGGTTGGAGTCGGGCATGTCAATGGAGTCAAGCTATGGGCCAGGGGCTCACAGCATCAAAGGAATACCAACTCATGGTGGACGCTATGTTCTATACAACGTTTATGGTAACCACTTCGAAGTTTCTAGGAAATACCTCCCACCTGTTCGCCCCGCCGGCCGTGGTGCTTATGGTATTGTCTGGTAAGATATTTTTTCCCCTGCTAACTTTGTTTCGGTTTAAGTTTCTAGTTTGATTCACTTCCTGTTTATTTCAATTTCTGGGTTTGTTTTAGTCTTAGAGCTTCAACATGATAGTTTTTCAAGAAGTCAATATGTGATCATTTTTCTTTTGTTAGATTACAGTTTCTTGATTAATAAGTTCGTTATTACTATGATCAAACAGGCTAGGTAGTCCCCCCCTTTAAATTACAATTTTAGGTTTAGTGCACTGTAATCAAACTTAAGTATTTTACCCGGACTGAGTGTTAGACAAGGGTATGTGGCTAATACAAGTATTTCGAGCCATAATTTCATAGCCATGTCCAAATATTTTTTGTAAATGGATACTTGAGGAAAATGAAAACTCTTGGTAATACGGTTTATAAAGTGTATTTGGCAGTGTGATTGCTTTTGATGAAATTAAGCTGCCAAATTCTAGGGTTCCATTGAAGTGAATAACTTTAGGTTCCAGCTTTCAGGCTGAGAAGATTGAAAGAAAGTTAACATTCTGTTCATTTGACATACTGTCTATTTTGTTATTAAAAATGTGAGGCTAAGATTTGATTTCCCTTTCTTTTTCGCAGTGCTGTTTTGAATTCAGAGACACGTGAGAAGGTTGTTATCAAGAAAATTGGTAATGCATTTGACAATAGGATTGATGCTGAAAGGACATTGCGAGAGATCAAGCTTCTTCGTCACATGGATCATGAGAATGTAAGTGCTGTTTTGGTTTCATAGTTCCCATGTTTAACTTTTTGATGGACGTTTCAATAATGTTGTTTTAGTCGTAGACTCCTAATTGTTAGGCTTCTTGCTTGTATAAGGTCAGGTTTCTATAGCTAAAAAATATCTATATTTTGTCCCTATTTGTGTAGTTAGAGGGATTTGGGCTAACATTCCTGTTGATTTGAGTTCCTTGAGAAGATTATCTTTTAACCCTAAATTAACTTTTAACCTTTAAGGACAGGCCAATCTTACGATATTGTGCATGAACACTATTTTACCTTTTCATATTAGAAAGCACTATCTAACCAGGCTTGTCTTGAATCTTATAAAAATTCTTCCTATCAGTTTTTATATGCTTCAATGAAACTTGAGCACATTACATTTTGCCACGTGTATGGCTATCAGAATTCCTTTTTCTGGCTTGACTAATGCTTTTATCTTTGCAAGTTTACGGCCAACAGAGGACATGTTTTATGTTGGTTTCTTACTCTTTGGTTTGGTTAACAACGTTCCTTCACTTGTTGTATATGCATATTAATAATGGCATGAGACTACACTGAAGTAGTAATATCTAGTTGTGGAATTATAGTTTGATTGGTCAGCCCCTTTTTTCTTCAGGTGATTGCCATCAAAGACATCATACGGCCTCCGCAGAGGGAGAACTTTAATGATGTCTACATTGTTTATGAACTGATGGACATTGATCTTCATCAAATCATACGATCTGACCAACAATTCACAGATGATCATTGTCGGGTTGGTATCAAATGCATCCTCTCGTGTAAATATATAACAGGATCTTCCTACTGTCTTTTGTCATATTTAGTTAGAAACATCAAATGATTTATGTTTAGCTGTCTGGAAGCTAGAACCATTGTTGATCATGCAGTTCTACTCTTGCAGTACTTTCTATATCAGATTTTACGAGGGCTCAAGTATGTACATTCAGCAAATGTATTGCATCGTGATTTAAAGCCCAGCAATTTGCTTCTGAATGCTAATTGCAACCTTAAAATTGTGAATTTTGGGCTTGCAAGTATGACATCCGAAACTGACTTTATGACAGAATGTGACACTTGTTGGTATCTGGCGCCAGAATTACTTCAAAATTGTTCTGAGTACACTGCTGCAGTTGATATTTGGTCGGTAGGTTGCATACTCGGTGAAATGATGACCAGGCGACCCCTCTTCCCTGGAAGAGACTATGTGCATCAGTTGAGGCTTATCACAGAGGTATTTTACAGAATTTCTCACTAGAAACTACAAGAAACCTCATTAGATTCTCTTTTAACACTGCATATTTCTTGAAGTGTGAAGAACTTTTACTTGCATACTACCATGCCATTTGGTATATGTTTTGGCCTGTTCCCCTTTGCCCTATGGTTGTAAGATACTGAGATGTATTTTGCTTCTTCGGTGAAATTGCATGATCTTGTATTCTAACGAGGTCAAGCCAGCAATAGTCAGGGCCATCCAAGAAATGTTACCTTGGATCTGAACTAATATTTAAATGGTTGAGCATATAGGTTGTAAGGTCTAATACAAAATCAAAATCTCCAAGTAATGAGTATATGATTGTCTGAAAACTTGCTTTTTAACTCATTCTCCTCCTTTTACCTTCGTTCGCAATTCTGTAAGATCGATATGGACTCTGCATTGACATCCTATCTTAATTTATTTGTGTTTTATTAGTGCTGGTATCCGATTGACAATTGTGGCCTAAGAAACACTGTAGATATTTTTCCAAAGGTGTAGAGTAGTTTATTGTTTCGATAGAAGTTGAACAAAGTATGCTAAATTTCTTCATGATATCCTTTGTCTTGAATAGCTTATAGGTTCACCTGATGATTCCAGCCTTGGATTCCTTCGAAGTGACAATGCCAGAAGCTATGTTAGACAGCTTCCACAATACCCAAGGCAAAATTTTTCTGTTAGATTTCCTAACACGTCACCTGGTGCTGTTGATTTGCTAGAGAGGATGCTTATCTTTGATCCGCATAGGCGCATTACAGGTATAACTAGTTGCTGAATTCTTACATGTATTTCACAATTAAGATTCATATAGTTCTAAGCTTGTTTTAAGCACAAATTGCCATGTTGTGTTAATTATTTTACCAGCATCGGACAATTTGCATGATTCTTATACTCAGAACTGAACCATCCCTTTCTTTATCCCACCCGTTGCTCTCCAATTTTCCTTCTCCACCACCTTAAGGCCCTTTTTTCATTTGCTGACAACTTTATTGTTTATTGCAGTTGATGAAGCTCTATGCCACCCATACTTGGCACCTCTTCATGACATCAATGAGGAGCCTGTATGCCCAAGGCCTTTCAGTTTTGATTTTGAGCAGCCATCTTTTACTGAAGAAAATATCAAGGAGCTCATCTATAGAGAATCTGTAAAATTCAATCCAGACCCAATTCATTGAGTATCATCTGTTGTATAGTGTTCCTAGTGCCTTGTGTTTGCTATAATACCATGTAGAGGCTCATCAGTCCATTTGTGTGCCTCGGCCTTGAATACTCGTGAACAGAATGATAGTTTATTCCACTTTCAATCCCTTGTTGCTCATCAGAGTGAGCTTCGACTCCTAGTTGGAGGCTTGTTAGTGAGATTAGTTAATCAAGCTGATGATGCTGTTATCAGTTCATTCTATCTTGAGGAGTAAACCAGTAATATGCACGTCTGGAGCATGTGTTTAAGTCTAAAGTCATGTAGGTTTTCCTTCGTACAGTAATATACAATAAGGCTTCACTGCACTGATCTGCTGATTCTTAACTTTCCAGTCTTATGATGAAACTTCTTTTCTTTTTTCTTTATTTGTATATATTGGTTACATCAAGCTGGCCCCTCCTGGAGTTCCTTCTGATTATTGTCTGTTAGCTAGGTTGTTCAATTGGTGCTATCTGGATTTGTTTTTCTTGTTGTAAGAAAGTAGTGTACAAAAATTGGTATGTCTTATGCTGTGGAATGGTGATTCTTGCGATGTTGGTATTACCATTTCTCAAGCAATTTTACAGGGATAATCTATATAACCCATCACTGTATGAGAATACATTTACTTTATTATGATATGATGCAACTTGTCATAAGATAATTATGAGAACCTTACATGTAACAATCGACTTAGGTTTTACTGGTGGGATTTTGGAGGAGCAGAGGAAGAAAATAGAGGAAGAAAACAGAGAACAAAACAAGGCAGTATTATATTTTACTTGCTCACAAATGTGCAGAAAGGGAGCTTATGGCTTTTTAGCTCATTTTTGCTCTCTCATTCAACTAGAAAAACAATACACTTATAGCCAAATACATCACCAAATACTACCTAATACCACTAATTAGCCTAGTAATTAACTTGATAAACATTGCTTGTACACATAAACAAGCCACCTAAACTAGTCATTCAATACCTAAACATATCAAGCTGTCATCAGCTTGTTCATTTTCAACCAAACTAAACTACATTGCAACTAAAACAAAAAATATGTTGCTGCAACATGCACAATTGTTGCAGCATGTACTTCATTCGGAAATATTACAGCAAATTGATCTTTTTACAGCTGCATGCACTTCATCCGGAAATATTACAGTAGCATGATAGACCAATTTTCAAAACCTCCTTGGACTCCATGCTACGAATACAAACAATTTTTTAAACTTGGCATTCCCAAAATGCTTTGTTTCAAGCTGACCCTGCTCAAGCACTTCATTTTCAACCTTGGCTTCATTCTCAACCAAATTTGACTTACACACTTGACTATCCCAGTCTTTTGTGCCAAAGATTTGTCCATTTGATTTGTTCATAAATGGAGTCTTCTCCTCCTTCACAACCTTGGTTGACAACTTGCCTTCAAACACATTTTGCCTTGTTTCTTTGTTCATTACAATCCTGTTTCTTCTTGCACAAACAGTTTGCGAGTATAGTTTGCTTGCCTTCAGTCTGCCATTTTGGCTTGCACCCACTCGAGCTTGCATTTAGACCGTCCGTCACTTTGGCTTGCACCTATTCAGGTTTGCATTTAGACTGTCCGCCACTTCAGCTTGCAATTCGATAGGCTTTCACTTTGATAGGCTTGCACTTTGCTTACTATCTTTAGCTTATTCAAGCTTGTTTGAGAGTCTCACAGGGTTGAGCTATAGTTGTCTTTTTTTACAAGCAACCCTCAAAGGTGACCGGCTTTAACAGCTTCTTGTCTTTCTTAACAAGCAGTAGAAGCAAAAATAAGCCCTTAAAGACTTGGGCTCATGATACCATTTGTTGGTCAACTTTTCACCTTGAGCCACTGGTGTGCTGACAGTTTTGCAATTGGACATACAAAACTTGTTTAAGATCTTCAATGCAAAAGCATGCTGACTTATAAAGATGGCTTGGTCAGTTTGAATTACTTCCATGCCAAGAAAATATGTTATTTCTCCCAAGTCATTCATCTCAAAAACATTTTGCATTTGTATTTTGAACTCATCAATCAGCTCTTCCTTGTTTCCAGTTACTAATAAGTCATCTACATAAAGTGAGACAATCAGAAGAGTTTCATGTTTTGACTTTCTCACATAAGTGTAGGTTCACTAACTGTAACACCCCTATCTTGTAATCGTTGCCGGAATAGGACGGGGCATTACCAGATATTCAGAACAGATCAGAACAGAATAATCACAGACTTTCAGATTCACACAATATTACACTTCAATAACTATAGCAACGTAATATGCTATAAAAGATCAGATTAAATTTCATTCATTCATCAGGGACTAAACTGAAACCAGATAAAAGATTTGGAGAATCTTAAGAAAATTTTCAAATTAGGGCCACACGACCGTGTGCCTCACACGGTCGTGCCCTAATCTTAACCCTGGCCGTGCTCAACATTGCCAATCAAAACACGGTCACCAGACACGCCCGTATGTCCAGCCCGTGGGCAACACTGCCAAACACCACACGGTCACTGGGCACGCTCGTGTGTCCAGCCTGTGTGCAACACTGACCAAAACATTTCAAATGCAGGGGTCACACGGTCGAGTCACACGCCCGTGTGCTCTAACCGTGTGGCACAAAATAGGCTTGGTATAAGCCATACTTTCCATCCACTAAAGGTCATACCTATTAGCCAAATTCATGCCATAATAATGCCACAATTTCAACTCAATTCAATACCTTAAAACATACCATCATATAATCAAATCATTCATATACACATACCTACTCAATATCCTACAAAGCATGTTAATATTCCAAACAAAGTTCATGTCCAAACACATGAACATATCTCTTTCATATCACCATCCAAAACTTACCATTTCACCACATTGGTATGTTTCCAAAATAACCAAAACAATTAGATCATAAGGCCATTATAAACTCACATAATTTGGCATCACAAGCATAATCCAAAGTCAAGCAAAAACAAATCATTTGCTATCCAATTCACATAGCATTACAAAACAACAAATTTAAGCTTAATACATGGACACTCTAGCCTATACATGCCATACTTAGACTTTATACAATCAAAAGGTACCGAAACAAGCTCGATAGTGTGGTGACAATCCTTGACTATCCCCGAGCCCTCAGTAGCTATGATATCTGTAAAACAGTTGAAAGAATAAACAAAGTAAGTTACTAGGAGCTTAGTAAACCAAATACAACATATACTGTACATAAACAGAATGTGATAACCATATCGTATAATTAATCTTACAAATCAGATACTCATTTGTGACAGAAGTCTATTTCACAGTAGTATGTCTTTCATACTCAGAAATTCAGTATGGAACAGACGTACCTGAGTCAGATATAGATTATGTGCTCATTCATTTCTCAAAACTTCTCATCGTATCATTTAGAATCGTTACAAAAATCGTAAAGGCCTTATACAATGCCAACGTCCCCGACGTGGTCTTACATGTTATTCAATATCGATGCCACTGTCCCGGACAGGGTCTTACATGAAACATATACGATGCCAGTGTCCCAGACACGGTCTTACACTTAATTTTCAAATCAATGCCTACGTCCCGGACGAGGTCTTACATGATATCATTTTATCATTTCTCATTTAGAATAACTCGAAAATACACGTCAGGCTCTCATGGCCATCTAAATACAATTTATAAAACAAGAATTTATAACAGATATCAATATAATGCATATTTGTATTTTGACTTTCCTCGTACGGAATTAACGAATTTGGGTAGACTATTCAACGATTTTGGACTTTCCTCGATCTAAGTCCGATTTCCTTGGTTCAGGACCTAAATAAATCCAAATTCAGCCATTCAATATTCCATTTTATTCAATTCAATCCATAAACATTCATTTAAGGCATTTTACATTTTAGCCCTCATAGTTTCCCACTTTAACAATTTAGTCCCCAATACATATATCATCAAATTCAACAAATTTAATCACATAATAACATAGCCAACTTTCAATACTAATCATATAAGCCCATATAACACATTTATTTTACAATTTAGTCCTTCCAAAGTCTCATTTTCACACAGTAGCCCATATAGCTCAATTTCATCAAAATCTCATGGCAAAACATATTTATTCAACACCTATTCATCATTATTTATTCAATTACACTACAAAGCTTCAAATATCAACAAAGGCATTTTTCATACACTTTATCAAAAATAGAAATTGAGACATGGGCATGGAAGAATACGAAGCAACGATCATAGAAACATAGAAATTATCAAAAACCAAGCTCAAAACATACCTTAATCACTAAACCAAAGTGCCGAAACCTAGAAAGCTCATTCTCTTCTTCTTTTTCTTTCAATTCGGCAAGAACATGCATGAATTAAGCCTTTATTTTATGTTTTATTTAATTATAACACATAATAATAATCCAATTCCTATTTTACCCTTTATTTAAACCATAATGAAACACATGTTTTAAGGTCATTTATGACCATTTAAACCTTCAATGGTTTAATTGCCACATAAGGCCACAATCATTAAAAGCCATTCCAAATGCACACATTCTATTGTGACATGCAAATTTTATCACATATACAATTCGGTTCTTTATTATAATTAAGCACAGAGACAGACAAATTAAATCGCAGAAATTTCACAGATGCAGATTCATATAACACAGACAAAGAAAATAATATCAGAACATTTTTCAGACTCGGATATGTGGTCCTGAAACCACTATTCCGACTAGGGTCGGGTCCAAATCGGGCTGTTACACTAACACTTTTCTTATTATAGCAGCTTGACCTTTTACAGCTGTATGCACTTCATCTGGAAATATTACAGCAGCATGGTAGGCCAAATTTCAACATTTACTTGAATGGGTTAAATCATATATGATTGACCCTATATGTGTACATTTTGAGCACCACTCTATCAATTGACAATGGCTCGGCTGAAAAGTCGTAAGCTGTGATTTTCTTCTGTCCTTGATCAGGTAATAGGTCATATGGCTGAGGACTAACTCCATTTGTGATCCCCTCAACATTAGTGTAAGTCCATGGCACCTTCTTTGCTTTAGCTGCCTATCCAATTGTGACATTGGCTATGCAAATTTAAGTAAATGGATCACCCTCGATGCCTTCTAATCTGGGTGCCATCAACATTTTATGGGCCACAATGTCTTTATAATTGATCTCTTGAATCACTGGAAATGCATTGGAATCATAGTGATTATTAGCATGTTTATAGTTCTTGGTCATCCAAAGCACCCATGTTATGGTGTGCAAAGACAATCTTTTCACGTAAATGTCTTCGGTTCTGACATGCTGGATTCTGCCCGACATCTAGCTTCCCAACGCAGTAGTGACACTGTAAGGAGAAATGCATGTCAGCCTCCTGATGACCAATTGTTTGGTTGGCATCCAAATGAAATCCTATATTCATCCCAACCACTCTTTACTACTATACAGTCATCCCCTTAGACTCTGTAACTGTCCTCAATCCTAACATTGGTGCAAGAATCTGATCATCAAAACATGTTAGAAAAACAAACACTAACAAGAAGTTGACGACAATTTAATGCTCTGAAAAACATTGTCCGGTTGTTTTTCTGTTAATGCCTGGATTGATGCCATCAATGTTAGGAGATTTGACAGGAGAGAGGATTGTAATGCCTTGTATAAGAATGTTGTTGCATCATTATCATCATCGTCGTCATCATCGTCAAATAAATAAAAACCAATAATTAATCACATCTCCCATGTCTTTTTTTACACGGGGAGGGATGAGATTGAAAATAGCATAAAATGGTTTACCTGCTATAAACTGGACTAGCGTTCCATGATGGGGAGTGTCGAAACTATTTCTTTTTTGAAAGGTAGACTTTTTATTTTGAAAAATGGAAATGAAAATGAAAATGGGAGTCGCCACCAATCCTTTTTTATGAGATGTGATCGGATCACCTCGTAATTTGATCGTTTTAATAAATAATTTAATTTACTAAAACAACATTTTTCGGTCGACTACTAGAATTTGGTGTGGTTCTACCTAGGGTAGGCTCTTAGAGCTCACTATATACGGTTCGGTTTTAAAGTAAAGGTACTTGAACCGATAGATTCCTCGATCCTCACCCATTATAGGCTCATACAGACCGAGTTCAGTTCAGGGTAATACATTTCCCTATGGCTAGACAGAGATGAAAATCTCACGAAGACATAAGTACGGATGTATCCCAAAAGCAATCCATTATCCTATACGGAGGTGAAGACCTCATGAAGGAATAGTTTCTCACTCCCACTTAAAAAGGTAAAATCGACCGATTATGTGATGCAATATGTGGAGGTATACCAAAAGACTCGAACCAATAAAGCAAACATATAAAAAATGATGAAAACCACAAAAATGAAATGCAACCAAAAGGATCATAGATTTAAACGAAATTATCAATTTTTGAAAAAAAGACAAAAAGTAATCAACTTATGGCCTGACTCTCTTTTTTATTCCCTAGTGGAGTCGCCAAGCTGTCGAAACCATTTTTTTTGAAAGGTCAACTTTTTTTTTGAAAAATGAAAATGAAAATGAAAATGGGAGTCGCCACCAATCCTTTTTATGAGGTGTGATCGGATCACCTTGTAATTTGATCGTTTTAATAAATAGTTTGATTTACTAAAACAACATTTTTCGGTCTACAAAATCCAGGAAATGGGTTCCAGGGTCGGTTACATACGAGGAAGGATTAGCACCTTCATAACGCCCAAAATTGGTACCTAGTTGATTAATTAATGTCTTAGTGTCGAAAATTAAAAATTTGAGAAGAGTTAAAACACGATCCTTTGTTAAAAATATTACTTAATTGAAAAAAATTTTACAAAAAAAAGAAGGGGTTTATTTTACGTTAACCGAGAAAGAGAATTACGTACTGTAAGTTAGGACACAATGCCTTAAATTCTCGAAACGAGAATAAATACCAAAAAATTATTTTGTTTTAAAATAGATTTGACTATCTCAGTTTTCAAAAGAAGCCACATTCCATAAGTTAGGAATACGACCTTTCTTAATTCCGGAAATCATTTTAATTAAAATTTCATATGCTTTTTTAAAAAAAGGATGTTCAGTTGTCTTTGGTTCAAAGAGAAAGTCGAACCCCATTAGTTAGGGCACGACTTGGCAGATTTCTAAACACGGAACATTGCCTTGATCTTTTTTAAAAGAAATTCCTTTTTGAATGATAATGAATATAGTAATTAATGCAATACGTATATATTTTATTCGAGGCATGATAAAATATAAATAAATAAGAGTATACCTTTAATGATAATGACCTAATCTAAATGAATAGATAAAATGACTTAAAATAAAATAAACAAAGAGAATACAAGATTAAAAGGGAATAACTTAAAAATATCAAAAATAAATAAAAGAATAATAAAAATGAGATTACAATACAATAATATGTACAAAATATAAACAACATAAAAAAAAAGCCATAATAATGAATAGATAAATAAACCAACAATAATAAAATAAAATGAAAATGTTGAAATTAAATAAAGGATTTAATTGAAATTAAAATAAAGTTAAAGGGATAAACTGTGAATAATAAAATACTTAAAAACAGAATCAAGGATCAAAATGAAATGCGAGAAAAGTAATAGGGATTAATTGGGATAATATCCCAAACCGAACTAAACACGCCATTTCCTTTGGCAAGTTGAGGGACCGAATTAAAAACAAAATAAAATTGAATGGCCAAATCTAAAAAAGAAAAAAAAAGGAATTAGTGCCTAAATAAAATGCGCGCAAAGGATTGAGGACTAAATGGAAAATTATTCCCAGTCCTGAAAGTACGCCGTTTCGTAAAGGACCCAAATTAAACGAAAATAAAATTATGCGAACAATTTTTAAAAATATAAAACATGGATAGGGCTAGTTTACAAAGTGCAAAAAAAATGAAGGACCTATCGCGCAAATAACTGTTTGTCCAAAACACATGGATCCTAGGGGCCCTTGGGTTGGATCTCGGGTTATAGGCCAAAGCGACTCCGTTTTGGCGCCTGGAGCACTGGTCCAAAACGATGCCGTTTCATAATCTTTTCAAAAAAATCACTTTCTACCTTTTTAAAAAAAAAATGAAATCCTCCATTTTTTTCTCTGAAACAGCCCCTTGGCCGGCCATGGTTCCGACGATTCGCTGCTGTGTCAGCCACCAGTTGTCGATGACAGCGCCTCAGTCTGTGGTGGCCGAAAAACTCAAAAGTCTTATTTTTTATTTTATTTTTGAAGAAAAAAATCCAATCTAAACTAAATAGATTTTTTTTTGAAATAAAAAAGAAAATAAAAAGCAAATGAAACGCCAAGAAAAAAGAAGAACTTTCGATCTCGCCTCGTTCTAGACCCTCGACGGCGATGAAGGGTGGACGGTAGGTGAGAACCCTTTCTCTCCCTCTCCCTCTCTTTTATGTGTTTTTATTTTTGCTTTCGATTCAAAGTTACATAAAACAAAATGAAAATAAATCACCTTTTGATTTTCTGTTTCAAAATTTCTGTTTTCTTTTTTTGTATATTTCTCTTTGTGTCCGAATACATTGATTGTTGGGGCTTTTAGCTGTTTTTTTACTCTGTTTTTGCTACTGTTCCTCTGCTGTTCTACTTTTCTTTTCTGTCCTTTTATTCTTTCTTGTTTGAAGGTCTTAGCGAGGTCAACGAAGGCTGTGGCAAGTGGCTGATGTGACGGAGTGGCGGCGACTAGGTGCGACGGCAGTGCAGACCAAGGTACGGCGCACTTAGGGTTAGGGTTAGGTGTTGTTTTTTTTGAAAATTTTGTGGGCTTAGTTGGGTTGTATTTGGGCTAGGGTTTTTGGGCTTGAATTTTGGTCATTTGTTATTATTTTGATCTGGTTTGTTTCTGCCCGGGCTAAATTGGGCTTTTACAGCTGCCGCTCTTTGCTCATTGTTGTGTAACGAGAACAGAGCAAAGAATTTTAAGAAAAGCCAATTATTCCTGGTCTCATCGAATCTCGACTTATTTGGTGTTCCTTTTTTAGAAGTAGCTTCATTCTAGTCCACTGCATCTTGTTGCTTCGATCCACTCCACCGCAACTTCAGAGAGATAAGACTTGTAGTTTCAATCTACTCCGCTGCAACTTCAGGGAGATGAGATTTGTGGTTTTAGTCTGCTCCACTGCAACGTCAGTGAGATAAGACTTGCTATGGTAGATTTAATTTGACCTACTGGAACTTCAGAGGTATAGGGTTTGTTGCTTCAATATGCTCCACTGCAACTTCAGGGAGATAAGATTATTAAATTCAATTTGCTCCACTGTAACTTCAGGGAGCTAAGATTTGTAACTTGTAGCTTCAATCTATTCCACTACAACTTCGAGGAAATAAGATTTGCTATCTTCAGTATGCTCCACTGCAACTTCAGGGAGATAAGACTTGTAACTTCAACCTGCTCCACTGCAACTTCAGGGAGACAAGATTAGTAACTTCCATCTACTCCACTGCAACTTCAGGGAGATAAGATTTGTAACTTGTAGCTTCAATCTGTTCCACTACAATTTTAGGGAAATAAGATTTGCTATCTTCAGTCTGCTCCACTGCAACTTCAGGGAGATAAGACTTGTAACTTCAACTTGTTCCACTGCAACTTTAGGGAGATAAGGTTTGTAACTTGTAGCTTTAATCTATTCCACTGCAACTTCAGAGAGTCAGCTCCACTGCAACTTTAGGGAGATAAGACTTGTGACTTCAACCTGCTCCACTGCAACTTTAGGAAGATAAGGTTTATAGCTTTAATCTGCTCTACTGTAACTTCAGGGAGATAAGATTTGCTATCTTTGATCTACTCCACTACAACTTTAGGGAGATAAAATTTGTTATTTTTAACCTGCTCCACTGCAACTTTAGGGAGATAAGGTTTTTGGCTTTAATCTATTCCACTACAACTTTAGGGAGTTAAGATTCACCATAATGATTTCAATCCATCCCATTGCGACTTTAGGAGTATAGGATTTGTGATTTTTAGCTTTAATCTATTCTACTACAACTTCAGGGAAATAAGATTCCCATCTTCAATCTGCTCCACTGCAACTTCAGGGAGATAAGATTTTTAACTTGTAGCTTTAATCTGTTCAACTGTAACTTTAGGGAAATAAGATTCGCTATCTTCAACCTGCCCACTGCAACTTTAGAGAGATAAGGTTAGTGGCTTTAATTTGCTCCACTGCAACTTCAGAAAAGTAAGATTTGTAGCCGGTAGCTTTAGTCTATTCCACTGTAACTTCAGGGAGATAAGACTTGCTATGGTAGATTTGATTCGACCTACTACAACTTTAGAGGTATAAGACTTATCATTTCAATCTACTCCACAGCAACTTCAAGGAGATAAGGTTTATAGCTTTAATCTGCTCTACTGCAACTTTAGAGAGATAACATTTGTGGTTTTAATTTGCTCCACTACAACTTCAGAGAGATAAGATTTGCCACGCTGACTTCAATTCGTCCCATTATAACTTCAGGGGTATAGGATTTGTGGTTTCATTGACCGGTTACATCGTTCTTTGGGGAACATAACCTGTAGAATCCATTTCATGGGCTTATATTTATGCCAAGCGATTAGGATGTTATGATCAAAATGATTCAAATGCTCCTAATTGGATGTGTATGAATGATATTTGCATGAATACAGAATGTCATTTTTTGAGAATGATCCCCTTTTAATGCTCATTATTTATTAAGGTTCTATCACTAACGCATTACCCTGGCTTCTTGTTCAGCTAGTATCTTTGACAGAAAACCCAAGGAAATAATCACAATTTGGGCTATTCTTTCCCAAATGTTTCCAATTCTCAAATTTGGTTAGTTCTAACTAATGGTCCTATTTCAGGTTCTTGTACTATTGAGGAAACTTTTCAGAGCAATATGCAAAACTCCTTTTACGAAAATATTATTAATCCATTAATCATTATTTCAAAGTAAAATGCTTGAAAAAGATTATAATGAAGGGGAAAATTGATATTTATCGGGAGCAAAACTTGAAATGAATAGATTAATCAAAGATAGCAAACATTGCTAAAATAAAAAATGAGTAAAAGGAAAATAGGTGCCCTAAATATCGCAGCATGAGCTTTTCTACGCAAACTTCTTGAGGACTATTTTGAACACAATACGTGTTTAGGAGATCTAGAGTACTTTGTTGATGCCGTAAGCTATAACGTTTTTCCTTCTGGGGAGATCCGACCATCACATGTTCAATTTTCAATCCAGATTTGAGCTGCCTCTTTCCAGGTTTTCAACTCAAATCCTTTGGTCTCAAGGTGCCCTTTGTGGGTCTTCGCCTTGGCCTCTCCTTTTTCTCTTTTTTCGCTCTTTTTGTTAGGTGAAGTGTTTCTTGACCGAATCTAAATTCACTAGATTAGGAAGATTTTTGCCATCCATCTTAGTCAAAATCAATGCTCCTCCAGAAAAGGCCTTCTTTACCACATAAGGTCCTTTCTAGTTAGGCATCCTCTTTCCTCTGAAGTCCTTTTGTATAAGAAGGATCTTTTTCAATACTAGGTCTCCCTCATGGAATTCTTTGGGATGAACCTTTTTGTTGTAAGCTCACATCATTCGTTGGACCATTAATTTTAATAAGGTAACCAAACTAAATTTCTTAAAAATTTTATAGATGAATAATCGTGGGAGCTTGATTTAGCTAGTCCATGTATCAATTTGTTTAATTGTTAAGCTTTTAGCAAGTTGTCATTGTTGAAAAATTATTGATTTAGGCTTGAATTAGATAGATATTAAGCTTAGATTATGATAACGATTAAATTGTAAAGTTAAATAAGCTTGTTAGTTAAATTTTTAACATTAGAGACCAAATTGAATAAAATGAAAAACTGCCATGAAATTATGTTTGGAATAGAGAGTATAGTGTTCCTAATGAAAGAATGTGAAATTAGATTTTGATCCGATGCTAAATATCGAAAGATACACATATCCTGAGTATAGAGACTAAATTGAATAAAATACAAAATATGTGTGTCTTTGTATTTGGATGTGGATTGTATGAGATTTGATATTGTTTTATTTATTGAATTATTTATTGTAGCGAAAACGATGTAAGGCAGTCACGAGAGAAAGGAAAGGCAAGAGTCATTGATGAGTAGTTGAATTATCGGTTTATACTTTTATGATTCGAGTAATATATATACATGCATGATTGTGGTAGTTTAGCTATTGAGGTAAGATGATTAATTTTCTTATGACTTGATTCGTGGTTGGTGAAAATGAAAATTTAGAAATTGGACTAAATTTAATAAAATGGAAATAAGTAAGATATAAATTGATAAATGCCTTATATTATGAATTGATGATAGAAATGATATGGAATAATTGAGTGGAATATGTGATGATATGAATTTGATAATAATAAGTTATATGAATTGATTTGGTTGACAATATTGAATGATATTGAATATTGGGAATTTGGATTGAACTAAATATAGTATAAAAGAGTGTGGTATTATTGATATGTGATATGTGATATGAATTATGCTATATGATATTGAATATATATATATATATATATATGACTCGATGATGAAATGAAATGAGATTATCATATATGAATGGTTGATGCCCATGTGAACTTAGTAAAAGGCTAGGATACAATTGGCATGCCAATAGGGTTATATGCGCGCGTATGTATGGGATAGTTGATAATGTGGAGATTACAATATGTTATTTCAGGATCTAGCATATGTTGCAGATCATCGAGTATTCATTATCTCTTCAAAGACCTTGGTGTGGTTGAGGGATGTATTTGAATTGTAACACCCAGTTACCATTAGACCCAGAATTTGAGGACAACTAGGATTAAATTGAAAAGACTAGTAAATTGTTGGATCCTGTTGGGAAATTCAACAGTTTTGGTGACTAAATTGTGATTAATTGGATTCCAATTCCAGTTTAGTTAGATTGGAATTGACTGGTTTCAAAATGGGGGACAAAATTATTAACAATGGATGGTGGAAATAGTCGAAGGAGTATATATATAGGTGTGAGTGGAGACAAAATTTTCTCAATTTTGTTTATAAATCTTTTCCTCTCTATAGCATCATCTTCTTCGGACGTGCTAAAGAAGAATGGGATACAGATGAAGAAAGCTCCGCATGTTGCAGTAAAGGTATGAATTTAAGCTTAGTGGTGGAGAAATTGAGGAACTACTGCCAGGGAAAAGGAGGCTCTGGCGATTCGGTCAAGTTAAATTGACAAGGATAAGGAAACAAGGTGAGTTTCTGCACCTAACCTTTTAACTAATAAACGTTGTGATCTTGCCAGTTATGTACTAATTATTTAATAGTAGGTAGTTGTTGAATGATTATCTGGTGTGATGTACTTATAACGGTAATTTGCATTTTATACATGATTATTGTGACACCCCTAACCTATCTCCATTATCAGGTTAAGATTACAGGGTGTTACCAAGCAAAACATGACATTTCACTTAATTTTAGACTAGTTATTCATATAATTTAAAAGCATACAACAAAACTCTAATAATTAAAACATCAATCACATGTAAACTAATATATATAATTTAATTTCAAAAATCTAATAGGATCTAATTGTGAACTTCAAACATTTAATAGTATTAAGTCTCGAAAACATTAAGTTTTAAAACCAAAATGAAAGTTTCACAATAGGTATCGATACCCAATCGATACCTTTTAGGAAAATTGATACCAAAATTCAATTCAATTTTCTTTGTGAAAGAATGGTATCAATAATTAGTTGATGGTATCGATATTTTATGAACAAGTATCGATACTCAATTAAAAATCGATACCATTTTGGCATTCTGTTTTGTTAAAGTACTGTTCATTTGGTCAAGTATAGATACCAAATGCCAAAGTATTGATACTTTTCCCAATAATGGTAAAAATCTCATTTTAGCAAATTCAATATATGCCAAAAAGTTACCTAACCACAAAAGTCAATAATTTTATCTATTCAAACACTTAAATAACTAACCAATATGCCATTCAAAGGCACCACAATCAAGAGTATTCATTCAAATAACTAAGCTATTAAAAACATTTAACATTAGCCACCTATTCATAATTCAATTATCAACCAGATGACCAAATAAAAGTATGCATAAAAGCTTACCATCCAAAGCACTAATATCATATCTTAACCTTAAAGGTTCATTTAACCACAAACTATCTTAAACATTTGACATATTACCATCTTAAACATCCAAAACTAATCTTCCAACTAAACATAACCTTGCATAAAAACATTTGACTTATTAAGAACTTAAAGCCTATATACATATGTTACTTTTTCCACTTCATACCATACATCTAACTAATACAATATGATATATATATCACACACTTCCCAAAAGAACTAAACTTGAAAACACCTATCAACTATCCATATACAAACTTTTGCAACTTTAAGCAAGACATGTTTAAACATTCACATAACCACATCCTATATACATGCCACATTCCAAATAAAAGGTAAAGCTACCAAAATGGTTGGATAGTGTAAGCCTTCTATCGATCCATCCAGTCAGTTCACAACTTTGACAACTACAAAAGAACATGAGTTTAACAGGTAAGCTTAGGAAGCTTAATAAGTTCATAACTTAAATCATCAAAATCAACTTACCTTAATTGATATTAAAGTATAAAGAGATAAATTTACAATTCCTGATAACCAAATACACATTTGTAATTCACATTAGTTCTTGTTCACATAATAGCATAAGTTATGATAATTCTCTTCTAAAAAAACTCAACAATTCCAGAACATCTTTTTCATCAATATCAATGTGCTCATATATATATAAACAAGTAATTCACTGAACACTTGATACTTTCTAATATCTTGGGTATGCATTAACATTCAGAATAAAAAATTAACCATACTTTCCATTAACATTTAGCCCGATGAACTAAGTAACTCTACTTGGATATACGGGTAAGTACATCACACCAGAGGCATCAGATGCATGACAGGGGCATTGAAGTGTATATAGAGGCACTGAAGTGCAAATCCTCTACAAGTGCACATACTAACCCTATTGGCATGCCAATCGTATCCTACGTGATTACCATGATCAATTGGGCAAAACACATAAATCCATTACTTTAATGCATTCTCATCATATAGAGACACTTCATTATTTCCGTACGTATATTATATCCTTAATACATTCTTAAATATATAAATATGTAATTCCAAACCAAACTACTATCGTTTCATTTCAATTTCATATAAATAACTAATGAAATTTCTCATACTTTCAATGACTAACTAGAAACAATAGTATATTCGCAAGCATTTTGTTTTATATAATAAGTCACCATGAACTTACCTACGATCCAGTTCTGGTTAACACGCAGGGACTGTTTCGTAATTTTCCCCTTTCCACAATTATTGTCCTTTTGGTTCGGTTCTTGATCTAAATAATAATTAAATACAATATCATTTCAAAATCAATTCAACATATATGACCCTTAACTTTTTTATTTATATATTTTCCCTAAACATTTTGATTTTTTACAATTTAGTCCCTAAACTTAAAATCTCTAATTTTAGCAAAATTTTCCAAATACCCATACTAGCCAAATTTTAACATTTTATCAAATTAATATTTAACTCAAAAACTAAGAAAAACCACTTCATAAATAATCATAATTAACAACCAACAACTCCAACTCATCTTTTAACATTAAAACATCAAGAATTCATCAATGGTGAAATTCAAAATTCTTAACAATTTCAAAAACGAAGGTACGAGTTAACTGGACCTATTTGTAATGATCTTAAAAACATAAAAATACAAGAAACAAGCTTAAAATAGACTTACATGCAACCCGCAACTTGACCAAATGTTCAAGCTAATATCCATGGCTTCTTTATTTCTCCAATTTCGGCAAACACTAAAGAAAAAAGATGATAGCCTAATTGTTATTTAATTTTCACCTAATTTAGCTGTTTACCATTTTTCCATTAAATAAACACTCAATTTACACTCTCAAAGCTCATTAATCGTCCACTATATTTAAACACATGTCATATTTACTATTTAGGTCTATAAGGTTCCATTTCCATAACTATTTAATACCTATTACTAACTAACTTTTGCAACCTTTACAATTTAGTCTTTTTTAATTAATTAACTAACTAAGCTTTAAAATTTCTTTACCAAAACTTAATACGACTCTAATGTAACTCCATAAATATTAATTAAATAATAAAACATGACCTCACATATCGAAATTATGGTCCCGAAACAACTATTTTTGACACCACTAAAAAATGAGATATTATAATTATTGTGTACATGGTATGAGAGGGAACCATACATAGGATAGAAGAAGTTAGGATTGGGAAAAAGTAGGAATTTCTATTTGATACCGTTATATGGTGTTGCTAAGTGCAAACTGTAATGTGTGAAGCTTCGAGCCTCGCAGAGGAAACACTGCGGTGTTTGAGTATCAAGGTTAGGAATGATGTAATGGAGGAACAGATAGAGGAGTAGAGAAATTGGAATTTTGTTAAGATTCTGCCATTTGGGACTACTGGGAGCAAACTGTGATGTACGAAGCTTTTATCCTTGCAGGTGGGACACTTTGGTGTTCGAGTATCAAGGTAATACGTGAAACACATCTTTTTGGATGACATTGTGATGACAATATTTAGGTTCCGTAGAGCATCACCGTGATGACAGTCAGCAGGCTCTATGAGGAAACACTACGACACCTCCAAGAGCTTTAAGGTGTAAGACCATAGCTTAGTTATGACAACCAATGGTAGTTCATCGGGACAGTAAACACTGGATAGTTCGTCAGAATAGTACATATGGGATAGTCTGCTGAGATAGTAAACACGAGGTAGTCCCCCGGGTCAATAAACACATGGTGGTCTGTCGGGATAGTAAACATGGGATAATTTGTCAAGACAGAAAACACAAGAAATTCACTAGGACATAAAACATGATGGTCATAACTAGAAAGTCTAAGGTTCATGAGGGATGTTAAGGGTAAAAATAGAGTTCGCGATGTGGCTGGAGCGACTTGTCACAAGAAGAAGTGAGTTTGGTGTGTCGAAGGAATATAAACCACTAGAATAATAAGTGATGCCAAAGTTATATGTCAAACTCAGACAAGGTAAATAGAAAATGAGGCTCATGAGATATGAAGGTATTCATAGTATATACAACTACTAGTCCGCTAGGAGGCTGTAGATTTCACACAATTTAAGTAGTCATGAAATTCTTTGCAGTTGGACACAATCATATATTGTAAATTGATAAAAAGGTCAGCTGGAGGGTTAAGTAGGCTGATTAGGGTCTTCATGAGAGGAAATGCATACCCAATGCTGATTGACCAGTAATGTCCGTTAGAGGATAGTGAAAGCAGAGGTCAAATATAGCCAGAAAGAATGGTTGAGATCTTGTTGATCTACCAAAGGTAGGAACTACATGTCCTAAGAAGCCTCTTTGGGAAATAGATCGACAGAGTAAGGGCTAAGGTGTTGTTTTGTGAGCTCTAGTACACCAAGACAACTAGAACATTTAAATCTGGTAAAGACCATAGATATAAAAATTTCTTGGGTAGTCACCAAGCGTTGCCTACCAAAAATAATGAATGCGATTATTAGAGAGATTAATTTTAAGCTGGATGTCTTACATTTTTCTTAAAATTTACATGAGGATCTCACTAACTTCTCTCAAACTTACAATATTTGTGCTTGAATGTAGGTTATTTAAAGATTCAAAAATTGAGAGGGGCTAAGCTAGACTTCACCCGGTATTAGGTGAAGTGTGGTAGCTATACATGTATATAGAGGGGCACCCGTAGAGGCTTTACCTCATGGTTAAGTTGTCATTTTATGTTATTGAGTCTTCGTCCAAAAGATTGCAATCAATTGATGGAAACGAAGCCTTAAAGTTTTATTAGTAGTTTAATACAAATTGTTTAAGTATGTCATTAAACTAGAACAAAATTTTTGTGAAGTTATTCGGCTTAGTGTAGTATCCAATGCCCGAACCTGGCAAATGGGTCTGGTAGAGGGTGTTATGAATTGAATGGTATTAGAGCTTTAGTTTAGTTCATCCTTTAGAAGCAGGAAGTTATGGGATAGCCTCTATATACATGTTACCTTAGATCTGGCTTAGTCCTTCAAGAGTTATTATAAAATAGTAAGTGCACTAAGAATAAGTGAAAAATTGGTAGATCATAACCAAATAGGTGACATATATAATGAAGAAGAATAGAAGGAAGGAAAAAGATAGGAGTTTTCATTGCTATGGGAAATTATTACAAATAAAGAGAGAAGTAGGCATCATCCCCACTAGGTAGATCAACAGTTTTTTATGCGTTTTCCTCCCCCTCATCAATAGTTTCCTTTATAAGAGTAGGAATGGTGGGCTTAAGCTTGGGTGGGAAGAAGAAACTGTAAGAATATTTCCATTTCTTCTTAAACTCTTCTCACTCAGCACCAGAAGGGTTCATCTCATTAAGGCCTAGATTCTCGTTGATGTATTGGCGCAGATAGCTGAAGTCCACTTGGCTTACATCAAAGGGGCCCACGACAACATAGGCATGAAGGATGTAATTGGGCATTAGCTTGAGAAGATAATTCACGATCCCCACCATAGTCTTTGCTTGGCTTTATTATTTTCCTTCTAGTTCCTCTCTAAGTCTACCAAGTGATGCAATTCTCAAACTCTGTTTTTAAGAAGTTGTAATCAGACTCCTAGTTGGAGCTGGACTTGGTGAACTCTTGATCTTGGCGGGCTGTGACCTCTTGTGCTTGGTAGAGTTGAACTAGTTCTTGATTTTGAGAGGCTAGGGTTACCTCCAATTGATCCCATTTAGTTTCACTTTCGTGGCATCAACCACGGAGGAAGAGCTTTGGAGAAAGAGGGGAGAGTATATTCTTTCAGTTCTTGGGGAAAGTCCCTCTTCCAGCATTGGCTAATTTCTGTTGGGGAGAAGGGAGGCTAACCTAAAAAAAAATGGTCCATCCATGAGAGCAAACTTGAGGTCCCACCAGAAGAAGTGGGAGGTTGCCTCGATCCAGTAGGGAGAGATGGCAGTGTAGAAGGGGCATTTTGGGAGCAGGCTCATTAGGCGGACTCTGTTCAATGGAAGAAACTTCCATAGAAGTAGTGGACTTAGCTTGAGTCTCAAGGTGAGATGTGTAACACCCCAAACCCAGCCCAGACGTTACGGCCAAGTCTGGTGTGTCACATTACCTAAAACCAGTCAAGTTGCCTAGTTACTAAGTTTAGGGGGAGCTTTGTAAAAATGGTAATTTAGATTTTAGGAGAAATTCTCGGTTTACTTGATGAACATCCTAGTCTCTACCAGTTATTAAAAGATTTACTTTTCATCTTTAAATTGGTTAACTAATTGAGTCGTGTGATTGATTTTGAAAACGTTGGATTAAGTTTGAAAACTCGAATAGTCGTATCCAAAATAATTTAAGCGATGTATGAATAAGATGTAAAAATAAAACCCAAAACAAAATAATTAGAGCGGCCTTATTACAAACCCAAAATTAAAGGTAAAAATGGGTAATTAAAATAATGAAATTAAAACCAGAAACACGATCTTCATGGCCACTCTGAATCCTTCCCAGCATCCAAGTTCACGATCTAGGGCTCACCTGCAAGGATGGAAGGAAAAGAGTGAGTTTGGAATACTCAGTGTGTGTAGGAAGCCCATCCAAAGCCCCAGCCAGCTCAAGCCCACTGGGCCTAAGCCCTACCCGGTCTCAGTAATAACTGGGCTGTAGCCCTATTCAGTGCTCAGTTACTGGGCCAAAGCCCTATTTAGTTACAATAATCTGGGCCGAAGCCCTATCCAGATTTCAATACGGCCCATAGGCCCAATACAGAAACAGAATAGATAATAAGCATGAATGCAAGCCCATCACATGTGAGGAGACTACTCAACCCACCCAACCGCTACACACCACCCGTACCAGCCCAGCACACCATGTGGGGAATAACTTGACCCACCCAGCCCACACACCACAGTCGCAGCATGCTGCTCAGATATCGTGGCCAAGCCACTAACAGTATAACGAGGCAAAGCCCCTTTTCAGTACTCGTGGCAATGCCACTCACACTTCCTCCATCAATAACCCAAATCTCGTACAGTAGACAAGCATGATATGGCATACAGTAAACAGAAACAGTCAGTCATGCATTTCAGTCAAATATAGCCCTAGTGGTATAACAGTCATTTTGCTCCTAAGGGTAAAATGATAATTTTCCACCCACAAGGGTATTTCAGTAATTTTATCGGTTATTAGGGATTTCATGCATATTACAGTCACCACTAATCCATTTGTCATCACAGTAGTCTATTTAACTTAGTTTAACAGTTTTAGCTTTTGGGCCCTAAAACCCCTAATGGGCCCTACAGTGTCTATTAGCTACTTAAGCCTATTTAATCCAAGTTTTATGCTCAGCTTACCCGTTTTAGCAGTTTCGATCCTACAGTCTATCAGAACACCTTTAATGCCTATTTTCACCCATATGGGCTCGTAAGCCCATTGGCCCACATTCGGCCCATTGAGGCCCAACTTACCGAAGTGCACGAACTTGCGTACCCAACTAACTTACCACTTGCGATTACTGACCCATAGAAATCCAACCGACTTATAAGCGCTCGCACATTCACAAGCCCACGAAATGCCAGAACTTCGGCATTTCAACTTTTCAGCTTTTACCAATTTGAACTATGAAAGGGTGTTCGGTACACACACCTATTTGCGACGAACGCTAATAATATCTGCTCCAAAACAATCCTACATTTGATTAGATCATGTTAATATCTAAAGCCAAATCAAATACTCACCACTATCCTCATATACACATTTGGCCATCATCCGTAATGGCCTAAAACACTTACCTTTGTCAAAATAGGGACTAAATCTGAGCCTACCAGTAATCCAACGATTCAAGCCCTCAATCAGCAGTCTCTAATTTCCCCCTAGCACAAACAACCAAACACTAAGAATACCCAACCTTCAAGTCGACAACCACCCTATGCATATAGGGCTTTTCAGCTTTTCTTAAATCCCAAAATACTAATCTTTAAAGGAAACTTGAAGACTTACCGAAGATCTAATAGTCAAGAACGCTTCTTATCCTCTCCTATCCCAGATCTGACGTAGATCTCACTTCAAACGTAAGTAAAGAATGAATCACTAAGTTTCAGCTTTTGAATCTAAACTAAAATACCCTTGTCAACTTAGCAAAAGAATCGGTAAAGTGAATCGACAGAAAAAGAGATAGAAAATTAGGGATTCAGCCTTTTAAAGGATTGAAGAGAAAGAAGAGATAGTTTCGGTAAAAGGGGTAATTGGCAATGATGTGGTTTCAGCTTTCTAATGGATGTCGACAGAAGCTTGAAAGAAAAAAGGAGGGAAGTAAGTTGATTCGGCCTAGGAGGAAAGTAATGAGATGGAATCGGTTTAAGGGTGCAAGGAGAACAAAGCAGAGAAAGAATAGAGGAAAAAGAATGGAAGCAAGATGAGAAGGAAGAGTAGATTCAGCTAGATAGAGAAATCGGCAAGAGGGGCTTTTGGGTGGTAGGTTTCGACATTTAGGGACAGAAAAGAAAGAAGGTAAAAGAATGACAAAAAGAAAGACCTAATGGTCTATACCTAATCGGCAGAAGAAGGAAGGCTCAATTTCCCAAAGAAATCGACACACACAAAACTCAAATGCTGAAAATGCTAAACCCAAAGTTGGATGCCGAAATTGCAATACACAGAGTCCCTTGGCCGGCCATTGCTTCTCAAATTCAAACGTTCCTAAGTTCTCTCCCTGATCTACCCTCATAAGTAATTCAAACTCTCCACAGCAGAGTTTCACTTGAGTGCCAACACTTGACCAACACATGCACATAAAAAATAAAAGTACCATAAGCTTACCTTGTGACTTGAACCCTGGCCCTTGAATATCAACCCACATGCCACTTTTTTAGAAGCTTAGTGGCGCCACCTTGCCACTTTACCAAGAGCTTCCTTGTGACATATTCTACTAAGTTTTTCTTAAAAGCCCACTTAACCAAGTTCCCCCTTCACTTAAAATCCATACTTTGATACTTTTACCGGATTCTAACTTAAGTTTGGGCCTCCCAAAGGCCCACTAATACACTTAAACACAAATTTAACAATCACAACACTAAAATTCATGATTCCACCAAAATCATAATAAACCCGAAAAAGTGCCGAAAATTAGGGTGTTACAAGATGGGAGGATGAGCAGAGTGAGCTCCCTCTTAGGATTATATGTTTCTTGCCTCGTTTATAGTGGACCAGCCTACTAGCACTACTCTCCTTTGTACTTCAAGAGCCTCCTTCAGTCTTTAGCCTCTTATGATCGCTACCATCCACCTACAGCTTTACATCAAGGTCAATGACGACCTTTTGTGCCTTCTCCATGATGACATTGATAAACTATAAGAGTAACATATTTTAATCCCATTCTTAATGCATTTTTGGATGATTAATTATTCAAATTAGTGAATTTGATGCTCCTAATCCTTTAAATTCATATTTCTATACTTAGGAGAGCGTTTAGGAGTGAAAGGAGTGAAAAAAAGATAAAATCAGACAAAAAGAGCTATTTTCAGGATCCACACGGCCTGGGCATTTCCACATGGGTTGGCCACATGCCTATGGTGCAACACCCCTAACCCGTATCCGTCGCTGGAGTAGGGTGACGAGGTATTGCCATAGTTTTATAGAACATGTACAAAGAAATTGAGTCAAGTACTATTTATTTTCTAAGTTTCATTAGCACGTCCATTGATTGGACCTTTGAGGCCCAATACATGCATCAAAATCGAGTTGGGACTAAATCAGGAGCTCAAGGAATTTTTCGCATGTGAAGTGAGGGACACACCCGTGTTGTAACGCCCCGAATTTTGGGCCTAGAAGTATTGGGCCTTGAGTTTTGGATCTGTTAAAAGATGGCTTAAATAATTCAAATGTGTGATTTTGGAGTGTTTAGAGGGTACTATGAAGTCCTGGGTTCAAGTTAGGCCATAGGAAAATTTTTGATTTTTGGCCTTAGTGGAACCCTGATCTCAAGTGGTATGACTCTCAAATAAATCAAGGTAAAATAAGGCACAAAAGGAGATGTGGTCCAGTGGCAAGGAAGTGACACCATAAGGGAAGCAAGGGGTCTAAGGTTCAAGTCTTGGCTCTTGCAATTTATTTTGGTTTTTCTTTTAAATAAATCTGAAAGTGAGTAGGCGGGCTTTAAAGTTAAATGTGTTGGACTTATGACACAAAGGAGTTTGTGCCCTAGTGGTGGTAGCGTGAAATGGTTATTGAGAGGACTATGGTTCGAATCTATTTACACGCAAAGGTTGATTATTTTGCTAATGCTTTAATTTTGGGGGATTGATGGAGAATCCTACATCGGGAAGCTAACATGAGAATAGGTGAGGAGCTGGCTTTAAATAGAGCAAACCATGAGTAGGCATACCTTTCTTGCCTTATCCCTTTCACGTTGTGGCGTGTTCGTTTGGGTTAGGTGTTAGATCATTCGTTGATCTGTATGCAGTTGGGTCACGATAGTGGTGACCGTAGTTGATCGAGACACCCCCACTAGGGAGTCAAGGGTGCGATTATTGTTAGCTTCTGGGCATAGTAGCGTTCAGAGCGTAGATTAAATTTAGATATCTATCAGGTGTGTACTTCACCCAACTTTAGCTATAGAACGGCAAATGCCGGAATACCGAAATGGGCCATGTAGGCCCAATCGGCCTGTGGGCCCAATCGGGCAAATTGTATGATTGTGTAGTAAATATTGGACTAGACTAGGTGAATCTCCTATCTGTGGCTAGTTTTGAGCTAAAGGGCCACACGAGCGTGTGGGCACACCTAGGCCGAGAGCGAGCCTTAAGCCCATTCACAATGTTATCTCTGTTTAGAATACTTGAGTCACCTGAGGCGGCTGTAGACTTTCTGAGGGATTGATAAAATTACTGAAATACTCTTATAGGGTAGAATTACTGTAATACTCCCGATCTGTAAAATTACTGAATTACCCTTGATTTGTAAAATTACAGAAATACCCCAGTTTACAAATTACGAAAATACCTCGAATTTCAAAATTACCGAAATACCCCTGATTTACAAAATTATCAAAATACCCCTGTAGGGTAGAATTATCGAAATACCCCTGTAGGGTAGAATTACCGAAATACCCCTGTAGGGTAGAATTACCGAGATACCCCTGTGGGGTAAAATTACCATTCTGCCCCTAGGGTGTTAAATGACTGTTTTGCCCTTGTGGGCAAGTGACTGACTTGGACTGTGTGTTTGATGGATTTGACTGTGTTTGTATGACAGTGATTTGACTGATGTGACTGTGGTTGTGTGATTGATATGTTTTAATATGTGTTTAAATGACTGATACTGAACATGGCCATTCTGCATACATGTGTGATGATTGAGCATAGCATACACGACATATTGGGTTGGAACATTGATATGGTGGAAGTTCTGTTCTGATAGGATCGCACGGGTCACACGAGACGACTGTGGATCCAGTAATAATTTGATAAGGTCGTACGGGTCGTACGAGACAACTGTAGACTGATTGAGGGCTTAATGCCAATTATTCTGAGTATGGCTCTGTGCCAACCAACATATGGCTCTGTGCTATCGGGATCATGGCTTTGTGCTGATTATATTTACCTAAGGCTATGTGCCTATCTTATTTACTGATGACTGTGCGTCGATCACATTTATCCATGGTTGTGTGCCGATTATATGACCCTAATTGATGGTTATGTGCCAATCCTATTACAGTTACTGATGGCTTTGTGCCAATTATGATACTGCTACTAAAGGCTTAAAGCCGCATTTAAATTAGCAGCATGGCTACGTCATTGGTGTGTAGGGCTGGGTGGGTCTAGTTATTCCCCACATGGTGTGTTGGGTTGGTACGGGTGGTGTGATGGCTAGACTGGGTTGGGATTGCATTCGCATATTGTTCTGATTCTGCTAAGGGCTTGGCCCACATTGTTCTGTATAGGGCTAAGGCCCAGACTGATCTGTTCTGTATAGAGCTTCGGCCCAGTTTCTTCTGCATATCTATATTATACTGTTACTAGTTCTGTTTTGGGCTTAGGCCCACCTGATTTTGATTCTGATTTTGATTCTAATCTGATAATGTTTCTGATTCTGTAATGGGCTAAGGCCCATCAGGTACTATTTGTTATAGTGGGCTAAGGCCCAATTAATACTGGAATTGTAGCAAGGTTGGGGCTTAGACTTTTAATTCTTTTGTATGACTGACTGTTCATTTTATATGGTAGGGGATTACACACTGAGTTTTCATAAAACTCACCCCGTTTAATAATTGCGTAGGCAATCCCTAGCTTTAGGAGGATCGGTGCTGCGAGGAACTCGGAGAAGGCCACACATTGCTTATGCTCTGTCTTGATTTACTTTTAAGTACTTTATTCCAATTTGGGTTGTAATAAGGCCTTTTAAACTTTCTAGTTTTTACATTTGGGATTTTGTTTATTGTTTTATAATTGCTAGAAGTTGGACACGGTTTTTCTGAAACAACAACTATTTTTCAAAATATCACGTTTCCGCAACTGTTTTAAATTAGGCTTTCTTAACAATTAAGGTTTTAAAGGTAATAACATTTTACAAGAGAATGTCTTTTAATAAACCACGTTTTAAAAATATGCATATGAAATTCGAGATTTTACACAAGTTTTAAATGGCAACAAGTTTTAATAAAAAGGGTTTTCAATGGAAACAAGGTTTTCGAAAAACACCTCAATGTGACATGCCAGATTCGGGCCTAACTTTTAGGCCGGGTTTAGGGTGTTACACGTGTGGTGAGGGGCATGCCTATGTTATAAGGCCGTGTGGCTCACACAGCCATATGACATGCGCATGTCTCAAGCCGTGTGATGACACACGCTTGTGTCCCTTACCTGTGTAACTCTCTGACTTGCAACCATGAAGAAATTGAAGTCGCACAGCCAAGTCACGCGCCTGTGTGCTAGGCTATGTTGTTAATTTAATTTTTTTGAAAATTAGGTGCAAATTTCACAAGGCCAAGAGACATGCCCGTGTTCTAGGTTGTGTACCTCACACAGTAGAGATACACGCCCGTGTCTCTGCCTATGTGCTTATCCTGAGCATTCTATTTCTCCATTCTCAGGATGTAGGGGACACACAGCCAGGCTACATGCCCATGTACCAGACTATGTGTCACACACGGCCTAGACACATGCCCGTGTGTCTACCTGTGTGGACAAAATAAAGCTATTTTTCAAGCCTTATTCCTCACCCATTTTCATCCAAAACATGTATAAAACTTTACCAACACAAACCAACCAATTCAAGCATTTAAGTTCAAACCAATTTATCATTCAATATGTTATATTTTTACATATTCACTTATTTAAAATCTTACCTCATTTAAAACACATATTTAATCTACCAATTCAAACCATACCAACATACATGTAAAACCATGATTTACTTTATAAATATACCAAAATCAAGTAATCACTAGCCATACCAATGGCTAGTTTGCATCATTAATTCCAACATACACATTAGCCTTATTAGCTTACACATGCCATTATACCAAAATAAGATCCATATTTATACCAAAATGAGCTAGAGGATAGTGTGATGTTACTTCGACCGTCTCCAACCTTTACTAGCTTCCAAACACTATAAAACATAAAAAACAAAAACTAATAAGCATTTAATTCTTAGTAAGTTCATGTAACAGGAAATAAACTTACCAATCATGTTCATTTAAAAATTTAATCATAGAATAACATGCTTTCCATAGATTTAGCAATTTCCCTAAACACATACGTTCAATCGAGCAAGTTAGTCATGAAATTCATAAATATATCAAATAAGTGTAGATGAGCTCATCGTATCAAATCTTTTAGGTGTTTCATGTACATTCAATACATTTTTATTTTAATCTCATCATTTTTCATGTCAGGGTATTGTCCGTTGAATTGCTAGAATTTCGATGGATACTCAGTTAGTGCACCCAAAGTATACAATTCAAGAATCTATCAATTCATGTTCAGGGGTACCCATTAGGGCATATAATCAGAAAACACACTCTCGAGCCATATATCATACAACAGGATTACCAGTCCAGGCTAAATCCTGTCTCCATCATATGCTCACATGAGCTTAATCAGGATTACCAGTCCAGGCTAAATCCTTTCTATAACATATGCTCTAAAGAGCTTAATTTGGATTATCTGTCCGGGCTAAATCCGATCTGTATTTTATGCTCGAGAGGGTTTATATCAGGATTACCTGTCCAGGCTAAATCTTATCTATAATGACGTCAATAGGATTACTCGTCTGAGCTAAATCCCGTCCGCAACAATTGTAGGACCTCATTTAACAAGGAAAATCACCTTTATCCATTGAAGTTATTTCATTCAAACGGAACTTATTCCCTTTCTCAAGTAATATCAAACATATTATCACATTTTACATATTTAACATTTACATAAACATTCATATCATGTAACATATAATTCAAACATTTTATTATTCAATATTAAGTTACAGAAACTTACCTCGACACTTGTTCGCGTATAAGTCTACTAATCCAAAACTTTTTCTTTTCCTCAGTCTAGCTTTGAATTTGAGTTTTCCGGATCTATATAAATAAATTTAACATCAATTTAACACATTTCATATTCAATTGAGCTCAGTTTACATTCTAGGCAAAATTACCATTTTTCCCTTAAACATTTCATAAATTTCAATTTCGTCCCTAGGCTCAGAAAATGAAATTCTTACAATTTAATCCTTATTCCAAGCCTAGCTGAATTACATATATCACAATAATAACCCATGAATTTCATAAAAATCATAATTTTTGTAACACCCCTAACCCGAATCCGTCGTCGGAACAAGGTTACGGAGCATTACCAGACTTGTCTCATAATTCAAAAATCATTTCACATACAATCTTCAATTAATCATAACATCATTCATAAAGTCCCTAATATGAGCTCTCTTGGCACAAAACATGCATTATAAGTGGTTTGAGACTAAACCAATAACTTAGGAAAATTTTAAGAAATTTAGAAAATTTTTCTCAAAATAGGGAACACACTTCCGTATGGCCAGCCGTGTCCCTCACACGGCCACTAGACACGCCCATGTGTCTAGGCCGTATAACTCACTGACTTGTTTCTATTAAATGCTACAGGGAACACACTGCCATGTCGCTTGGCCGTGTGTCACACACAGTTGAGTCACACGCCTGTGTGCTCTACTCATGTGGACCAAAATTAGGCCATTTATAAGCCATTTCGCCACCCTATTTGGCATACACCAACAAAACTTCAAATGATACTATTTCAATACATGATAGACAGTCAAATAACATCAACCAATTGCACGATTCATGCCATTTTTAATTCCATACATTTCTATACCATTTAACTAGTCAAATACATACCAACTCAACATGGTTCATTAGCCATAATTTACATACATCACACACCTCACATTGGAACTATATAACCAACCAAATAATCATCAATCATAACCAATTTCACAAAGCATGTAAATTAATGTCCTTTAAGCCTAAAATACACCATTTCATTTTCATCATCTCAAATGCAACATAATATTTCAATACCAATATAAGTAAGCACATATATACCGTATTACACCATTCATGAATATCATTTTGGACACTTCCACTAATACATCGATTTATCAATTCATAACAAGCTTGAATATAGCCATTTCCAACCACATATCCCTAAGACCATTGGCACAAATATTAACCATAATCAAATTTGCCAAAACATACCACGTCATATAAACATATACACAACCAAAACTTGTCCCAAGTTAAGCCAAATCACATGGCTTGAACATATCAAAATATATAAGCTTCAATAGCTAAAATAACTTATACTCTTCATACCATCAACTAGCTTATACGTGCCATAATACCATATTTCAAAGAGTTCAAAGTTACAAAATCAACTACTGGATAGTGTGATGAAATCTTCAACAACGTCCAATCTGAGTGAGCATCTGAATCTCTATGAAACATAGAAAAGAAAAAAAAACTAAGCTATAAAACTTAGTAAGATCATACGACTAATAAATTCATCTTATTATTTATTCATAATTTAAAGAAGCATAATTAAATATAAACAAGCTTCTTTCAATCCAATACTTATTACATTAACACAACCATGTATACCATATATGAACTTATAATCCTTCACTTTCTCGTCATATGATTTTATCAATTATTACTTACTTGTTGAACTCATCTCGAGCACCTGAATTGATCTGTATCATTACTTATCCTCGTATCATCATATTTTTCCTTTTGAGCCATTGTAAATATATCGAATACTCGATATCTCGCACACTAAGTGCCATACGTGGTTAAGCCACCTCTATTACATCTCACATACATTATCTAATTCATAACTTAATATAACATAATTAAAGCAATTAATCATTTCATAGTGTAACTCATAGGGATTCACTAATCTATCCCTTATTCTTTCACATAGTTTAATACACAATTCACAAGTCTTATCAATTCAATACTTGTAATGCTCATGTACATATCTGTACTAACTCTTATTAGTCTCATACTCATTCATATGCTCAATATATTCATTGAATCATTTCAACATCAAAGAATACACATTATGTCAAAATTATTACTAATAATAATAATCATAAGTCTTTTCATATTTATTTCATATATCATTTACCGAACTTTAAATATCAATTCAAAAACATGTAACTCATTAACACATTCTTGCCATACATAATATTCATTTGATGAGATCATTTAATTAAGCTTAATTTCGTGTTCACTACAAATTTTTTTTTATTTTTAAATCCATATACACTTTCACTTACCACACTTGGTCAAATTAGAGAACGTCTTATGGAATTGAGTACTTCGTTTTCAGTTTGCCATAATACAACTATGGTCTTACACAGAGTCACATAATCACAAACCGATGCCATGGCCCAACTATGGACTTTTATAGAAGCACATATCACACCGATGCCATATACCAAATATGGTCTTATACGGAATCACATATCACATACCGATGCGATATCCTAGATATGCTCTTACACAGAATCACATATCACATACTGATGCCATATCTCGGATATGTGCTTATACGAAATCATATACCACATATCGATGCCATATCCCAGATATGGTCTTATACGAAATCACATATCACATGTTGCCATGGTCCAACCATGGTCTTTTCCGTTAATTCCTCTTTTACCACTGGACGATAGTACTCAATACTTCGTTCTACTCAATTTGAACATTTAATTCAATTTTCACACTTTTCACAATATTTATAATTCATTAATAGAACATATGAAATAACACATCATATCATTCATAAAATTAACAAATAATCATTAAGATTTAGCCATATGAACTTACCTCGATCCGCAAAAACGACGAAATGGATCAACTAGTCCAATACTTTATTTTTCCCCCGATCTAGATCCATACGAGGCTTAATTTGATCTAAATAATAAAATTTAGATCATTTAATTATTAATCTAATCAATTCAATCCAATTTCATATTTTGATAAAATTACTATTTTACCCATCAACTTTTGATTAATTTATAATTTAGTCTCTAGGCCCGTAAAATAAAATTCATTCAATTTTATCCCAACCCAAGCCTAACCGAATATTTATCATAGTTATAGAAGCCCACGTATTTCACATATTCACACTTTTACCACACAATTTATCACATTTCTCAATTTAGTCCTTAATCGACATTTTTATCAAAAATCACTTTACAAATGTTGTTTATCTAACAACAAGGATGCATTTTCTATCATCAATGATCAAAATACACACTTTGTCAACAATGGAAAAATTCACAAACTTTAACAGTTTTGAAAACGAAGGTACGGGATAGCTAGATTGAGTTACCACGACTCCGAAAACATAAAAATAATTAAAAACAAGAAAAAAAACCGTACCTAGATGAGCCATAGAAGCTTGGCTGAATGTCATGCTCATCCATGGCTACCAATTTTTCTTCATTTCGGTGGAAGAATGAAAGATAAAGATGATAACTTTTGCATTTTTGTCTTATTATACCATTTTAACTTAATTACCAATTTACCCTTTTAATTTCTAGCTAATTTCAATAATACCAAAAAAAAATCTTGCACTAACTTATTAATGGGATATTTATCACATAAGGACTTCACATTAAATTTATTTAGCTATTTAACACAATTAACTATTAGAACGCAACTTTCGCACTTTATGCGATTTAGTCATTTTTCACAATTTAAACACTCAAATGGTAGAACTTAACGAAATTTTTATGCAATCATACAAACATATTGTAGACCTCAAAATAATAATAAAATAATTATTTTGACGTCAAATTTTGTGGTCTCAAAACCACTGTTCCAATTTCACTAAATTCGGGCTGTTACAATTTTCCCATGAGTTTTACAACTTTTCAATTTAGGCCCTAAATCATGTTTTCACTAAAATTCTCTTTGTAAAAGTTTTTTTTATCTACTAACAACATTTCATTTTCTACCACAAATTTCCAAATTTTCAACATATTCATCCATGGCACAATTTCTATACTTTGATATCTTTTCAAATTAGTCCCCATAATAGAAAGATTAAACTATCCCGATCTCAAAAATATAAAAATTACTTAAAACGGGACTTGAATACTTACCCAATTAAGCTTGATTAGTTTATTCTCTCTCTCCTAGGGTTTCCATGCAAATTTTGGGGAAGATGATATAAAATAAGTTGATATTTCTATTATCATCTTTTAATTACTTTTGCTTCCAATTTAGTCCTTAGCATTTTCTAATTTTTCCATAGATGAATCACTAAAAATATCTAGTAACTTTTCTTTAAATGTCTAATTACCATATAAGGACCTCAGCTTTTGAATTTAATAGCTATTTAATACTTATAGCTACTAGAACTCAACTTATATATTTTATTCAATTTGGTCATTTCCGTAATTAAGCACAAAATTGTTAAAATTTTTCTTATTAGAATTTTCATATGACATTCTCATCACAATATGGACCATGTAATAATATTAAAATAAGTTTTCTTTCTAGCTCAGATTTGTGGTCCCAAAACCACTGTTCTGATATCATTGAAATTGGCTCATTACAACTCTCCCCCTGTAACAGTTCGGTTTTCATTAAATCAGAACAGTGGTCTCAGAACCATAAATCTAAAGTCAAAATAATTATTTTAATATTATTTTATGTGTTTACAGCATGATAGCATGTATGTGTGAAAGTTTCGTCATTTAATTTTATCGTTTGGATGTCTAATTTGATAAAAGGACTAAATCACATGAAATGAAAAAGAAGTTCTCATAGTTTAAAGTACCAACTGGCTATAGAAATGAAATATGTGAGCACTTTCATGGTTATTTAACCATTTGAATATTGAATGGACAATTATGTGCATAGTTAAGTGGAATTTTAATGTTATTCATTAAGGTTATTTTTGTAATTTAGAAATTAAAGTAAATTAAAATAAAACAAAGCCAAATTGTCATCTTCAATAATCCATTTACAACCAAAATAAAGAAAGAAACTAGGGTTTGAAAGTTTAAAACCATTCGACACTTTGGAAGCTTAATTAGGTAAGCAATTTTTTTTGGTTTTTGATGATTTCTATGTTTTTGTGATCGTTGTAACTAGTTTTAGCTAGCCAGGGACTATTTTGCAAAATTTTAAAGATTTTGAAAGATGCCATTGATGAATACTTGTGTTATTTTATGTTTGATGATGAAATATGAATATTGGTTGATAGATATATTAGTTTTGTAAAGTGATTTTTAGTGAATCTAATTTAGGGATTAATTTTTGAAAAGATGAAAATGTGTGGTTAAATGTGTGAAAAATTGGAAAATATGGGATTTTAGGGGCCTATATAGAATTAGGCTAAGCATGGGTTTATTGAAATTTGTATGAATTTGTGATTTTATGAGATAAGGACTAAATTATAAAAATATGAAAGTTTAGGGGCAAATGTGTAAAATAGCCCTAATGTGTGATTTGGACTAAATTGAATGAATAGATGATTAAATAAGCTAAATTTGATTATGTTTAGATCAAGAAAGAAAGAATTTGGACTTAGATTGGGGAAAGAGTAAAGTTGTCTATTAGTCGATCTGTTTCATCATTCCCGTATACGAGGTAAGTTTGTATGTTAATAAATGTTGTTAAATTGTGTTATAAATTTACTGTTAATGTTGAACTTAATTATAATGCTGGTTGGATATGAGTACGAGCATAATCGACGGAGTTATGACAGTTGAAAGTCCCGTATGAACCTTAAGAATAGTTTAGGATACAAATGTCATAACATTAGGGTTACTGAGATTGCATGTAAGACCATATCTGAGATATGACATCGAAATGAGATTTCATGTAAGACCATAACTGGGCTATGGCAGCGATATGAGATTACATGTAAGACCATATCTGGGATATGGCATTGTTACTGTGTATACGAGATTTCTAAGTATCCAAATGTATTCCGAATGGTTCAACGGCCATAATTGAGAGAAGGATAAAAGTAAGAACAATCTAAGTATCACAGGTACGTATAAAATATATATGAGAATGGAAATGAGATAAGTTGAGTAATTCATGTGTAACCATGTTATAAACATGAGAAATATTTGTATTTGACATGTGTTATGCAATATATCATGTTTATTTAGTTGAATTGCTTATATTTGATGAGTTAAGTTTATTATCATATGAGCTTACTAAGCTATAAAGCTTTTTTTGTTTTATTTTCCTTGTTTTATAGTGAACTCGAGTTAGCTCGGATCCGAGGATCGTCAGGGACTTCATCGCACTATCGGATGTTTATTTGGTACTTTTGTGATTGTGTATATATGGTATATGACATGTATAGGCTATAGTCTTTTGGCATGTTTAATGGATATGTTTTAGGCCATTTGAAATGGCTTGTTAATGCTATATGGTTTGATGTATATATTGCCATGTGATATGGCTTATCTAGTCATGGTTGATAATTGCCTATTTTGCTTAAATGGTTGTGTTGATATGAGATGTTTATTTGGACTGAAACTGCTTGTTGGTAGTATGGCATTTGAATGCTAATTTGGTTAGCTATTCGATTGATTTATAGGTCATGAGATGTATATGGTTATTGCTTAGTAAAGCATGTTATATTGGTGTGTAATTTGAATAGGTATATGGTATTGAATTGTGTCTTGAAATGGATAAAATAGATATGGCATGATTTGTGCTTGAATTGATGATGTTTGGTTGCCCATTTATGTCTTGAATTAGTTCCAAATGAGTTTATGTAGGTGTAAACAAATGGGGTGGCAAAATGGCTTGGTAAATAGCCTATTTTTGTCCACACGGGCAGAGACATGGGCGTGTGTCTCAACCGTGTGAGACACATGGTCGTGGTACACGACCGTGCGTCCCCTAGTGTGGCACAAGTTAGTATACCCTTCAAGTTTGACACGACTTGGCACACAGGAGTCTGTGGCCATTTCGAATAGGCACACGGGCGTGTTGCCAGCCATGTGGCCAAGTCAGAGAGTTACACGGGTTGGGACATGGCCATGTGCTCCCATTTGGAATGTCCATACGGCCTGTTCACACGGGTGTGTGTCCCCTGTTTTCATGAAAATTTTCTAAGTTTCCTGAAATTGTTCTAAGTTATTGGTTTAGTCTCGAACAACTTCTAAAGCATGTTTAAGGCCTTGTAGGTCCTATTAAAGGACAATATGATTGTGAATGAGTGGAATATGCTTATGTATGTGAATGTATGACAAATGAAAGTATGTTTGAGTTATAAGTTTTGTAATGCCTCGTAACCCTGTTTCAACGATAGATACAGCTTAGAGGTGTTACATTTATTGGTATCAAAGCTACGGTTTAGTCAATTCTTGGACTAACGTCGCGTATACGAGTCTAGCTATACATGCCATATTTATAAACTGCGATAGTGTGATATGTCCTGATAGTTTTTGAATTATGTTTTATATAGTAGATGGATCCCAATCGAGCTATAGCTAATGATGTAGAAAGCAATGCACCAGCTTCCGTTCATGGAGCTGCGCAGTCTAAATTGAGACCCGTTACAGGTAGTCAGGAAAGAGAGGCTAAACAAGCCTTCTTCCAAATGATGAATGAGTGGTTCACAGAGTTTGTTCGTATGAATCCAGCTGCTCAAAACCTCCACCCCCGCCAATTCCTCAACCAATCCCTGTAGCTACTCAAGTTACTGAGCCTATAAGGTTAAACAAGCCTCCAGTTGATAAAATTCAAAAATATGGGGCTGAAGAGTTCAGGGCTACCATTGATGATGATGCTGAGAGAGCTGAGTTCTGGCTTGAAAATACAATCCGAGTATTTGATGAGTTGTCATGTACACCTGATGAATGCATTAAATGTGTTGTATCCCTATTGAGAGACACTATGTATCAGTAGTGGAATACCTTGATATCTGTAGTTTCGGGAGAAAGGGTTACATGGGATTTCTTTCAAGCTGAGTTCAAAAAGAAATATATCAATCAATGGTTCATCGATCAGAGGTGTAAAGAGTTTTTGGATTTAAAACAGGGCCGAATGTTTGTGACTGAACATGAGCGAGAGTTTGTGAGATTTAGTAAATACGCTCGTGAATGTGTTTTCACCAGGGCTATTATGTGTAAAAGATTCAAAGATGGGTTAAATGAGGATATCAAATTGTTAGTTAGGATTCTTGAACTAAAAAAGTTCATTGTTTTAGTTGATCGAGCTTGCAAGGGCGAAGAGCTTAGCAAAGAAAAGAGAAAAACTGATTCTGAAGCTAGAGACTCTAGAAAGAGATTAATGAGTAAATCCTATCAGTCTGCATCGAAGAAATTTAGAGACTCACATAGTTGTTCTAATGCATCTATGAGGTATTCTAGCAGAGATCGTGAAAAGAAATATCCAAGTTCTAAAGCTCAAGCTACCTCGATAGCTAGTGTTAGAAGTGCAAGACCTAATTGACCTGAGTGTAGGCAATGTGGAAACGACATCCCGATGATTTCAGAATGAATGGTTGGGCTTTTTTCAAAATATGGTTCACTGGATCATTTCATTAGAGACTGTCCCAAGATGGTTGAGAAAGATCAATCTCAAAATTGGAGGCCAAGTAACACGTTGACTAGGGGAAGACCACCTAAAAATACTAGAAATGTGAGTGGTACTCAAAGAGCGACAACAGATTCAGCTATAAAAACTGAAGCTAGAGCGCCTGCCCGAGCCTATACTATTCGTACTTGTGAAGAAGCGTCATCTCTAGATCTTATCACCAGTATTTTCTCTCTCTATGACAATAATGTGATTGCATTAATAGACCTAGGATCAACTCATTCGTATAGATGTATGAATTTAGTGTCCAGTAAAACTTTGCCTGTGGAGTCTACTAAGCTTGTTGTAAAAGTGTCAAACCTTTTAGGCAAATATGTTTTGGTTGACAAAGTTTTCAAGAACTATTCGTTAGTGATTCGAGGTTATTATTTTTCGGCCGATTTGGTGTTGTTACTATTTGATGAGTTTGACGTAATTCTGGGCATGGACTAGTTAAGGTTGCATGATGCGGTAGTGAATTGTAGACGAGAGACAATTGAATTGAAATGTCTGAAGAATAAGACTATTCGAATTGAATCAATGATCTAAATGGTTTACCAGCTGTGATTTCGTTGATGTCAGCTCAGAGATATGTGAGAAAGGGATGTGAAGCTTATTTTGCATATGTACTTGATACAAAAGCATCCGTATTAAAGATTGAATCAGTACTAGTTGTGTGTGAGTATCCAGATGTGTTTCCTGAAGAGTTACCGGGTTTACCACCTATCAGAGTGGTTGAGTTTGGTATTGAATTAATGCCGGGAACTTCACCGATATCGATAGCTCCATATAGAATGGCTCCGATAGAGTTAAAAGAATTAAAAGCTCAGTTGCAAGAGTTAACTGATAGAGGATTTGCACGATCGAGTTTCTCGCCTTAGGGTGCACCAGCATTATTTGTAAAGAAGAAAGATGGACCGATGAGAATGTGCATTGACTATTGATAGCTTTACAAAGTAAAGATCAAGAACAAGCACCCTTTACCACGGATTGATGATTTATTTGATTAGTTGAAAGGGGCTACAGTATTTTCAAAGATTGATTTGCGATCTGGTTATTATCGGCTATGAGTTAAAGAATTGGATGTACCGAAAACTGCATTCAAAATAAGGTACGGACACTATGAATTTTTAGTCATGCCTTTCAGATTAGCTAATGCTCCTGCTATGTTTATGGATTTGATGAATCGAATATTCAAACCGTATTTAGACAGATTTGTTATGGTGTTTATTGATGACATACTGATTTATTCTTGAGATGAGATGATCATATCGAGCATTTGAGAATTGTGTTACAAACCTTAAGAGACAAGCAGTTGTTTGCAAAATTCAGCAAATGTGAGTTTTGGCTCCGAGAGGTTGGATTTCTAGGACATATTATTTCAACTGATAGTATTTGAGTCAACCCGAGCAAGATTTCTGCAAGTATAGATTCGAAACCTCCGAGAAATGTATCTGAAGTCTGTAGTTTTCTGGGACTAGTTGGCTACTACAGACGTTTTGTGAAAGGATTCTCTATGATTGCAACTCCGATGACACATTTATTGCAGAAAGATTTTAAGTTTGAATGGTTCGATAAATTTCAGCAGAGCTTTGAACAGTTGAAAGCACTTTTGACAGAGGCACCGGTTTTAGTTCAGCCTAAATTGGGTAAAGAATTCGTGATTTTCAGTGACGCATTGTTGAACGGTTTGGGTTGCGTTTTGATGCAGGAAGGCAAAGTTATAGCTTAAGCCTCGAGATAGTTAAAGCCGCACGAAAAGAATTATCTGACACATGATTTAGTTGGTTGCGATTGTGTTCGTGTTGAAAATATAGCGTCATTACATGTTTGGCGAGAAGTTTCATATTTATACTGATCACAAAAGTTTGAAATACTTAATGACTCAGAAAGACTTGGATTTACAACAACGGAGATGGCTCTAGTTACTAAAATATTATGAGTTAATAATTGATTATCATCTGGGAAAGGCCAATGTTGTTGCTGATGCATTGAGCAGAAAGTCTTTATTTGCTTTGTGCGCGATAAACATTCAGTTAGCTTTGTCTAATGATGACTCGATTGTAGTCGAGTTGAAAGCATAACCGTTATTTCTTCAGCAGATTTGTGAAGTTCAGAAATTTGATAATGAATTGCAAGCAAAACGAGTTCAGTGGGAATCAACTTTTGTTTCAAAATTTCAAATCGGATCTGATGATTGTTTGAGGTTCAGAGGTAGAATTGTTTATCGAGAAATCCCAAGCTTATTCAGAATATTCTAAGTGAAGCACATAGTAGTCATTTATCCGTACATCTGGGAAGCATAAAAATTATTGTAACAACCCGTTTTAGGGTCGAGTTAGAATAGGGGTTTCGGGACCACGAATCTAAAGTATAAAAATTTATTGTGATAATGTTTTAAGGTCTATAGTATGATTGAATGCATGTGTGAAAATTTTGTTAAGAAATTTTATCGATAGAGGGTCCAATTTAATTATTAGGACTAAATTGTAAAAAGTGCAAAATATGTGTTCTAGAAGCTTTGGGTGTCTATTTGTTATGATTTTTAAATTGGAGGTTCTTATTTAGTAATTAGACAATTATATCTCATGATGGACAAAGATGGACATTGAAGGGTAAAATTTCAAAGTTAGGCATTAAGGGCATTTTGGTCATTTGGTAAATAAAGACAAAATAAAACAAATAAAAGTCTTCATCTTCTCAATTTCACCCCCTTGTGCCGAGTTTGAAGAGTCACCATAGCTAGAGTTTTGGCCAAGCTTTCTAAGCTCAATTATCAAGAAAGATGAGGTTCTGACCTAGATCGGGGAAAGAACAAGATTGTGGACTAAATCGCAATATTAGCAATTTATTTTGTACCGAGGTAAGTTTGTATGTAAATAATACATCGTTAATTTATGTTTAAATACTTTTATAATACATGTATTATGCGATTGACTTTGCAGAATTATTTGAAAAAGTTTCGACAAGTGAGAAAATCTATAACACCCCAAACCCAGCTTAGACGTTACGACCGAATCTGATGTGTCACATCGAAGTGCTTTTCAAAATTTGGACTTGTAGATAAAAATCTATACTTAAGTTAAAACCCATTTAGTTTTTATTGCTTGAGAAACTTTAGCCTATTAGGTTATTACTGTTTGAAATCAATTTACGAAAACAGTTGCCATATTTATTACCATTGGTTTCTTAAACTGATTAAAATCGTGAAAGCTTTTCTAATTAAAAACCTTGAAGTTTTAAATGCATGTTTTTCTTGAAAACAGTTATTATTTTGAAAACCCGTTTTTCCTATTCTAGTAGTTTAAAATAAGAAATCAAAACCCAATCAAAAATTAAATCCACCAAAAAGGCCTTATTACATAACCAAAAGCCCAATATGAAATTTAAATAAGTAAAGTCAAAAGCAAAACATCTGCGATCGTGTGGCCACCTCCGAGTCCCTCTGCGGCCCAAATTGTCTAAGGCTAGCGATTACCTGTACAGTTAAAAGAAAGGGTGAGTTTTCGAAAACTCAGTGTGTAATCCCCTATTTGTCAAACAGTAAACAGTGCATGCAAAAGCAATTTGGGCTTGAGCCTATTCAGTAGCAGAATAGTCTAGGCTTTAGCCCTATACAGTAACAGTGTGGGCCTAAGGCTAATACAGTATCAATACAGTGCAGATATGCAACCCATCCTAATCCAACCAACACACCACCCGTACCAACCAGCACACCAAGTGGGGATTATATCAACCCACCCAGCCAACATACGAATATCGTAGTGAAGCAGCTAGTAGTAGTAATGCAGCAAAGCTACTAATAACAGTAAGCGTGGCATAGCCATCAGTATCAGAATATGTGGCAAAGCCACCATAAATAGTAAAAACATGGCTGAGCCACTAGTACTTCCTCTGTAACAGTATCCCAACCCCATGCAGTATGACGTACCATAAATATTACGTGTATGCAGTATGTCACCCTCGGTATCTTCATATAAATATCATATACACATCAGTCAACCTACCGCTAGGGGTATTACGGTCATTTCGTCAGTTAGGGGTAAAATGGTAATTTTAAACCTTAGGGTTATTTCGGTCATTTACTAATTTTGGGATCTCGGTACAGATAACGACCTCTTAGAAGGTCTACCATCGCCTTGAGTGACTCAAGTAACCTATATGGCCAAAATAGTGTAAATGGGCCCAAAGCCCATTACTCGACCCAAGTAGGCCCACACACTCGTGTGGCCCATTTAGCCTAAATTCAGTCCCGGCTATGCAAATTTCATAGCCTAATCCATTATTTTTCACTTATCGTAGATTTTATCTGTGTAGAGCCCACAAGTCCATTGGGCCCACACGGCCCATTTCGGCCCAACGAGGCCCATAACTGCCCAAGTCCACGAGAATGCTCGTGATGACCTCTACAGTCTATTGCCCATGATTTTGTAGGCTTGGGTTACCTCCCGAGTGATCGCACACTCGCGAGGCCCCAGATGTTGAAGTTTCGGCATTTCAGTTTTTTGGCTTTTGTCGATTCACAGTTAAACAGGGGTATGAATACACACCTTTTTTTTTGGTTTTTGACAGTAACAAAATGGTGTACGGTTACACACCTGATTGTGAAAATCAGCAGATTAACCTGCACGCACCCATCTTATTACAATAGAAACTTCGGTTAAAATTCTAACATACGAGTTGAAAGAACTCTAATCAAGACTTGTTCAAATGATTAGCTACCAACACCTTGCTTGAACAAGTCCTTAGTCTTCTTAGAACACTATCAGAATTTATCACGCGATTAAACTTATATCTTATTCCAATAGATTCTATTAGACAAGATTGATTACAAGACAAGGTTTAAAAATCTAACATTAAACCAAAGAAACGGTCGGCCAAACACACTTACCCCACAATATTTGGCCAAAGAACTATTTGAAGAATAAATCAGAGGTGTATGGAGAAACAAGGCAGTCAATGCTCCACCGATTTTCAAAGACTACCATCCAAAAGGTTTTGGAAAATAAGACAAGGTTAATGATCTTCAGTTAATATCAAAAAAAAAATTGAGAACAAAAGAGAGGGAGAAAGAAGGTGTAGTATTTGGCTTACCCAAATGTTATAAATGGAAGAAGGGGTCGCTGCCCACTATCCAAAATCGATTAGCACAACAGAGAAAAAGAAGAGAGTCAGCCACTCAATCAAAAAGAAAAAGAAAATATTGAAGAGGGAAAATAAGAGAGGTTCGGCTAAAGAGAGACAAACTGATAGACCAAAGGGAAAGAGGAAGTGAAAGGTATATTCATCCCTGCAGAGAAAGGAATAGAGGAAAAGGGAAGAACGATTCAGTAGAAGCAAAAGAGAAGTGTGGTTCGACAGAAATTGAATCAAAAGAGGAAGGAAGGGAGTTGGGAAAAGGAACACAGGATTTCAGTATTTAGAAAATTAGGGATTTCGACAAAGTTACAAAAATGTCGCTAGAAGCAAAAGAGCCCGAATGGTCAAAATGCGCCTCAGTTACCAAAGTTGCACAAAATTAAAAGAGGAAAAAGAAGAAATTGCCGAAACAAAAATGACTAAATCCCATTCGGCACTAAGTGGCCCTGACCAAATAGGTACCCAAAACTCTGAATTTTGGCTACACTCCTCTCACACTTCAAATTCCTTGAATATCTCCACCAATCGCTCCCTATGTCTCCTTTTGAATCACTCCACTATCCACTCCCATAACCACTCCTCACTTATCTCCTCAACAACCCCACCATCAGAATTCCATTGTAATATAAACTCTAGCTGTCCCTGCTACAAAATAAAACCTCCCTTGCTCCTCATGAGACTCGAACCCCAGTCCCCTTCACACTCCTTACACGCCACCTTGCCACTAGACCAACAACTCTTTTGTGACTTAAAACCTGTGTAAATAAATATAAATCCTCCACACTAGCATCCAGATTCATTTAAGAACAAAAACTAAAACTTTTTCCAAAGCCAAGGCTTGGACCTAGGCTTATCAAACACTCCAAGTACACCCAAATCACCTAGCCAGCATGCCAAACATGTAATTTATGTCAAATCATGCAAAATCACAGACCTTATATTTTTGGGGTGTTACAAAATCCCGGTTGAAACTTAGGAATAGAATAGGATACGAGTGACATGTCACTAGGGACATATGTGCGATTATGTGATTGTGTGATCTGGGTGCTAGTCTTGTACGTCTACCAGTGGCTAGGTAATCCTACATATGTTGCGGATACCTGTCAGCTTGTGTGAGCAGCACTGAGTAACTACGTTCTAACCGTCAGCTTGTGTGAGCAGACCCGTGACTAGGTCGAGAACGAGCATATGTGGGAATCGAGATATGAGGTAGCTTTGGCTACATATGTGGCACTTATGTGTAAGTTTTCTGAATATCCATTAATATTCCGAGTGTTCAACGAGAATAACAAAGATGTGAAGATATGTGGTTGTGTGATGATATGGTACAGGTGCGTACATGAAATTCATAAGTATGAACTCTATAAGTGATGATCTTATGGTAAGATTGTGCTTGAGTAAGTAAGCCTATGTGATTTCAATAAAAATGTGTTATCTTTCATTTTATGAATTTGCATGGTGATTATGTGGTTAAGATGTTTATCATTTGCATATAAACTTACTAAGCTATATCGCTTTCCCTTTTTTTCTTTCTTTATTTTATAGTGTTACCAATCTAGCTCGAGATTAGAGATCGTCGGAGATTCATCTCACACTATCAAATACATTAATTTGGGGTATTAATGATTTTGGAATTTTTTGAAAGTATGGCATTTATAGGGACTTGGTCATTTTGTTATGTGTCATATTTCATTTGGCCAAACATGTTGGCTTATTGGTTGAAAGTTAATTTTTGTATAAGGCTATTAAATGTTGCCAAATGTTGGTAACTTATATAATCATATGATGATGAATTTCATATATGTGGTAATTTGCATGATTTGGGTTGATGAGCATGTGATTGTTTAAGTATGATAGATATGGGATGAGAATGATGTGTTAATGTCTTGATTGCGGACATTATGGTTGCTTAAGTATGTTATGATATTGCCTTGAATTGGTATAAGTGTATATGTATTTCAGGGTGGCAAATGGCTTGGTAAATGGCCTTATTTGTGTCAACACGGTTAGACACACGGGCATGTGTCTAGGCCGTGTGTGACACACGGTCAGCCCCAATGGTGTGTAGATAGGCCGTGTATCCTCTGTACCTTAGTTTTAAGAAATAGAATGCTCAGTGTGGAGAACATAGGTAGAGACACGGGCGTGTGTCTCAGCCGTGTGGACGGCACAGCCTCGAACACGGGCGTGTGCCCTGGCCATGTGAAGTTTGCACCTATTTTTGTGAAATTAATTTTCCACACGGCCTAGCGACACGGGCTTGTGCCTTGGTTGTATTAACTCAGTTTGGTCATGAGTTGCAAGTCAAAGAGATACACGGGGTAGGGACACGGGCTTGTGCCTTGGCCGTGTTAACTCATTTGGTCATGAGTTGAAAGTCAAAGAGATACACGGGGAAGGGACACGGGCGTGTGTGACCATACGGCTTGCCCACACGGGCGTGTCCCAAAACCACACGGTTGTGCGACCCCTATATAGTGAAAAATTTTCCAGGTTCTCGTAAAAATTTTTAAAGTTCTTAGTTTAGTCTCGAGCTGCTCCCCATGTATGTTTTGGGCCTCGTAGGCTCGTTTTAGGGACGTTATGACTGAATGTGATTGGTTTGAATTTGGATACAAATTTATGTTTCAAAATTGTATGTTTATTCTGTGATAAGTCTGATAATGCCTCGTACTTTGTTTCAGCGTCAAACACAGGTAAGTGGTGTTACATTTAGTAGTATCAGAGCTATAGTTTAGTCGATTCTTGGACTAAACTAACGTGTGTACAAGTCTAGCTATACATGCCGTATATATAAATTGTGATAGTGTGACGACTCCTGACAATTTAAATTGTGTTTTCATATAGTAAATGGATCCCGATTGAGCCGTAGTTGATGACATTGAAAGTAATACGCCGGCTCCCACCTAAGGGACTGTGCCACCCAAAAGTAGACCAGTGACAATTAGTCAGGAAGGAGAGGCTAGGGAAGCTTTTCTCCACATAATGAATGAGGGGTATTTGGAGTTTGTTTGAACAAATTTGAATGCTCAACCTCCTCCCCCGTTTTCCTCATCCGGTTCCCGTAGCTCCCCAATGTGTGGAAATGGGAAGACCAAATAAGCCTCTGATTGATAAGATTCGGAAGTACAGGGCTAAAGAATTTAGGGCTAATGTAGATGATGATCTCGAGAGGGCAGAATTCTGGCTTGAAAACACTATTCGGGTATTTGATGAACTTTCTTGCACACCAGAGGTGTGTTTGAAATGTGCTATATCACTTCTGAGGGATTCGGCATATCATTAGTGGAAAACTTTAGTATCAGTGGTACCAAAGGAAAGAGTCACTTGGGATTTCTTCGAAGAGGAATTCTGAAAGAAATATATAAGTCAGCGGTTTATTGATCAGAAGCGTAAAGAGTTCTTAGAGTTGAAACAAGGCCGAATGACTGTGTCTGAATAGAAGCGAGAGTTTGTTAGACTCAATAAGTATGCTCGGAATGTGTTTCTACAGAGGCTATCATGTGTAAAAGGTTTGAAGACGGGTTAAATGAAACTATTAGATTGTTTGTTGGAATTTTAGAGCTAAAGAAATTTTTTATGTTAGTCAAATGAGCTTGCAAAGCCGAAGAGTTGAGTAAGGGAAAGAGAAAAGATAAGGTTGAGGTTAGAGATTCGAGAAAGAGGCCGATGAATAAGTCATTTCAGTCTTCATCAAAGAAATCGAGAGATATGCACATTCGTTCAAATTTTTTAGCTAGGAACCCTGGCAGAGATTGTGGGAAGCAATATTCGAGTTCTAAGGCCCGAACTACATCCATAGCAAGTGTTGGTAATGTTGGATCTGAAAAGCCTAAATGTCAACACTGTGGGAGGTGACATCCCGGTGAATGTTGGATGATCAACTGGGCTTGTTTGAAATGTGGCTCCCAAGACCATTTCATTAAGGATTGCCCTAAAATGATTAAAAAAGATAACTTTTAGATACTAATGTTATTGCTTTGATTGACCCTGGATTGACTCATTCTTATATTTGTATGAATTTAGTATCTAATAAGAATTTACCTATTAAGTCTACTGAGTTTGTGATTAAAGTGTCAAAGCCTTTAGGCAAGTATGTGTTAGTGGATAAAGTTTGCAAGAATTGTCCTTTGATGATTTGAGGTCACTATTTTCCAGCTGACTTAATGTTATTTTCATTTGATGAATTTGATGCCATTTTGGGTATGGACTGGTTAACATTGCATGATGCCAAAGTAAACTATATTCAGAAAATTATTAAATTGATGTGTGAAAATGGTGAGGTTCTTTAGGTTGAAACAAATGAAGCAAGTGAATTGCCTATAGTGATTTCGTCTATGTCTGCTCAGAGGTATGTAAGAAAGGGTTGCAAAGCATTTTTTGCATATGAACTGAATATGAAAGTATCTAAATTAAAAATTGAATCGGTGCTAATAGTCTGTGAATTTTCGGATGTATTTCCAAAAGAGTTACCAAGATTGCCACCGGTTAGAGAGGTAGAGTTTGCTATTGAATTGGTACCAGGGACTGCACCGACATCGATAGCTCCGTATAGGATGGCTGTAACTGAATTAAAAGAATTAAAGACTCAGTTGCAAGAGTTGATAGACAAGGGATTTGCGAGACTGAGTTTTTCTCCTTGGGGTGCTCCAGTGTTATTTGTAAAGAAGAAAGATGGATCCATAAGACTGTGTATAGATTACCGACAACTCAACAAGGTGACTATTAAGAATAAGTATCCTTTACCAAGGATTGACGACTTGTACGACCAGTTGAAAGGAGCAATAGTGTTTTAGAAGATAGATTTGAGATCAGGCTACTACCAGTTGAGAGTTAAAGAGTCGAATGTGCCGGAAACTACGTTTAGAACGTGGTATAGACATTATAAGTTTCTTGTTATGCCATTTGGGCTTACTAATGCTACTGCCGTTTTTATGGACTTGATGAATCAGATCTTCTGACTGTACTTGGATAAGTTTGTAGTGGTGTTTATTGATGATATTTTGATTTATTCTTGGGATGAGTAGGAGCATGCCAAACACTTGAGAACTGTGTTGCAGATTTTGGGAGATAAGAAATTATTTGCTAAGTTTAGTAAAAGTGAGTTTTGGCTCTAGGAAGTGAGATTTTTGTGGTATATTGTCTCCGCGGAAGGTATAAGGGTTGATTCAAGTAAGACATCGACAATTGTTGATTGGAAACCGTCGAGGAATGTATTTGAGGTTAGAAGCTTTTTGGGCTTAGCTGGATATTATCGACATTTTGTTAAGGGATTTTTGATGATTGCTACACCTATGACGAGGTTGTTACAGAAAGATAGTAAGTTTGAATGGTCTAAGAAATGCCAAAAGAGTTTTGAACAGTTGAAAGCATTATTGACCCAGGCACCGATATTAGTACAACCTAAGTCGGGATAATAATTTGTAATTTATAGTGATGCGTCTTTGAACAGTCTTGGATGTGTGTTGATGCAACAAGGCAAAGTGATAGCTTATGCCTCGAGACAATTGAAGCCACACGAGAAGAACTATTTGACGTACGACTTAGAGTTAGCTGCCATTGTGTTTGCCTTAAAGATTTGGCGACACCATTTGTTTGGTAAGAGGTGCCACATCTATACCAATCACAAGAGTTTGAAGTATTTGATAACTCAAAAAGATCTCAACTTGCGACAACGAAGATGACTCGAGTTGTTAAAACACTATGATTTGGTAATTGATTATCATCTAGGAAATGCGAATGTGGTCGTTGATGCTTTGAGTAGAAAATCCTTATTTGCTTTGAGAGATATGAATACGAGATTGATTTTTTCTAATGATGATTCGATCTTAGCTGAGATGAGAGCTAGACCAACATTTCTTCATCAAATATGTAAAGCCCAAAAATGTGATAGTGATTTGCAAGCTAAAAGAGTTTAGTGTGAATTGACTACTGATTTAGATTTTCAAATTGGGGCCAATTATTGCTTGATGTTTCGAGGTAGAGTTTGTCTTCTGAAAGATGCTGAGTTGATTCAAAAAATTTTTCATGAGGCACACAGTGTTTGTTTGTCAGTTCATCTGGGCAGTACCAAGATGTAAAATGATTTAAAGAAATTGTATTGGTGGCCAGGTATGAAACGAGATAATTCTGAGTTCATATCAAAATATTTGATTTGTCAGCAAGTAAAGGCTGAACACCAAGTACCATCGGGTTTACTTCAGCCAATGATGATACCCGAGTGGAAATAGGATAGGATTACAATGGACTTTGTAACGGGTTTGCCTTTGACTCTAAAAAAGAAAGATGTTGTTTGCGTTGTTGTTTATCGATTGACGAAATTGGATTATTTTATTCCAGCACGTACCGACTATTCACTTGATAAGCTAGCCAAATTGTACATTACTGAGATTATGAGATTGCATGGAGTGCCTATTTTTATTATTTTAGATAGACACCCGAGGTTTACTTTGAGATTTTCGAAAAAGTCGCAAGAAGCTTTGGGTACAAAATTGAATTTTAGTACTGTGTTCCATCTGCAAACCAACGGTCAATATGAAAGAGTAATTCAAATCCTTGAAGATATGCTCCGATGTTGTGTTCTAGAATTCAAAGGAAGTTAGGAGAAATATCTACCTTTAGTCGAGTTTGCTTACAATAACAACTTTCGGTCGAGTATAAAAATGGCACCGTATGAGGCAGTGTATGGCCGCAAATGTTTGTATTGGACTGAGCTCAGTGAGAGACAGATTCACAGGGTTGATTTGGTTAAAGAAATCGAAGAAAAAGTGAAGATAATTCGTGACTGCTTGAAAGCCACTTCAGATCAAAAAAAGTCATATGTGGATTTGAAAAGAAAAGAGATCGAATTTCAGATGGGTAATAAAGTATTTCTGAAAGTGTCTCTGTGGAAGAAGATTCTGAGATTTGGTCGAAAAGGCAAATTAAGTCCACGTTTTATTGGTCCGTATGAAATTATTGAAAGAAATGGACCAATGGCATATAAGTTGGCTTTATCGGCAGAGTTGGAAAGAATTCATATTGTGTTTCATGTGTCGATGTTACGACGATATCATTCTAATCCTTAATAAGTAATTTTTCCAACAGTGGTTGAAATTCGACCAGATATGACTTATGGTGAAGAACCAATCAAGATTCTAGCTCGGGAAGTTAAAGAGTTGAAAATAAAAGTATAGCCCTAGTGAAAGTGTTATGGCAAAAACATGGGGTAGAAGAGGCTATGTGGGAACCCAAGGATGCCATCATAAAATAGTACCCAAACATCTTTTCCGATAAGATTTTCGAGGACACAAAATCCCTAAAGGAGGAGGAGAGTTGTAACAGCACGTTTTAGGGCCGAGTTAGAATAGTGGTTTCTGGACCACAAATCCAAAGTATAAAAATTTATTGTGATAATGTTTTAAGGTCTATAGTATGATTGAATACATATGTGAAAATTCCTTGAGAAATTTTATCGATAGAGGGTCCAATTTAATTATTAGGACTAAATTGCAAAAACTGCAAAATATGTGTGCTAGAAGCTTTGGGTGTCTATTTGTTATGATTTTTAAATTGGAGGTCCTTATTTAGTAATTAGACCGTTATATCTCATGATAGGCAAGGAAGGGTAAAATTTCAAAGTTAGGCATTAAAGGCATTTCGGTAATTTGGTAAATAAAGACAAAATAAAACAAATAAAAGTCTTCATCTTCTCAATTTCATCCCCCTTGTGCCATATTTGAAGAGTCACCATAGCTAGGGTTTTGGCCAAGCTTTCCAAGCTCAATTATCAAGAAAGACGAGGTTCTGACCTACATCGGGGAAAGAACAAGATTGTGGACTACATCGTAATATTAGCAATTTATATTGTACCGAGGTAAGTTTGTATGTAAATAATACATCATTAATTTATGTTTAAATACTTTTATGATGCATGTATTGTGTGATTAACTCTACAGAATTATTTGACAAAGTTTCGACAAGTGAGAAAATCTCAGTTGAACCTTAGGAATAGAATAGGAAACGAGTGACATGTCACTAGGGACCTATGTGCGATTATGTGATTGCGTGATCTGGGTGCTGGTCTTGTACATCTACCAGTGGCTAGGTAATCCTGCATATGTTGTGAATACCTGTTAGCTTATGTGAGCAGCACTAAGTAACTATGTTCCAACCGTCAGCTTGTGTAAGCAGGCCCATGACTAGCTCGAGAATGAATATATATGTGAATTGAGCATTGAGGTAGCTTTGGCTACATATTAGGCACTTATGTGCAAGTTTTTCGAGTATCTGTTAATATTTCAAGTGTTTAACGGGAATAACAAAGATGTGAAGATATGTGTTTGTGTGATGATATGATATAGGTACGTACATGAAATTCATAAGTATGAATTCTATAAGTGATGATCCCATGGCAAGATTGTGCTTGACTAAGTAAGCCTATGTGATTTTAATGAAAATGTATTGTCTTTCATTATATGAATTTGCATGGTGATTATGTGGTTAAGATGTTTATTATTTACATATAAACTTACTAAGCTATATAGCTTACCCCTATTTTCTTTCCTTGTTTTATAATGTCACCAAGCTAGCTCGAGATCAGAGATCGTCGGAGATTCGTATCAAACTATCAAATACATTAATTTGGGGTATTGATGATTTTGGTATTTTTTGAAAGTATGGCATGTATAGGGACTTGGTTATTTTGTTACGTGTCATATTTGATTTGGCCAAACATGTTAAATTATTGGTTGAAAGTTAATTGTTGTATAAGGCCATTAAATGTTGCCTAATGTTGGTCACTTATATAATCATATGATGATGAATTTCATAGATGTGGTAATTTGCATGATTTGGGCTGATGAGTATGTGATGGTTTAAGTATGATAGATATGGCATGAGAATGATGTGTTAATGTCTTGATTGTGGATATTATGTTTTCTTAAGTATGTTATGATATGTGCCTTGAATTGGTATAAGTGTATATGTATTTCAGGGTGGCAAATGGCTTGGTAAATAGCCTTATTTTTGTCTACACGGGTAGACACACGGGCGTGTGTCTAGGCCGTGTGTGACACACGGTCAGCCTCAATGGCGTGTAGATAGGTCGTGTGTCCCCTCGATCTTAGTTTTGAGAAACACAATGCTCAGTATGGAGCACACGGGCGGAGACATGGGCATGTGTCTCAGCCGTGTGGACAGCATGGCCTCGAACACGGGTGTTTGCCCTGGCCAAGTAAAGTCTACACCTATTTTTTTGAAATTAATTTTCCACACGGCCTAGCGACACGGGCGTGTGCCTTGGCTGCGTAAACTCAATTTGGTCATGAGTTGCAACTCAAAGAGTTACACGGGGTTGGGACACGGGCGTGTGTGACTACACGGCCTGCCCACATGGACGTGTGACCCTTATATAGTGAAAAATTTTCCAAGTTTCATAAAATTTTCTAAAGTTTTCAGTTTAGTCTCGAATCACTCCCAATGTATGTTTTGGGCCTCGTAGGCTCATTTTAGAGATGTTATGATTGAATGTGAATGGTTTTAATTTGGACACAAATTTATGTCTTGGAATTGTATGCTTATTCGTGTGATAAGTCCAGTAATGCCTCGTATTTTGTTCTAGCGCCGAACACGGGTAAAGGGAGTTACATGTATATTGATTTGAAACAACTATATTGGTGGCATAGTATGAAACGTGATATCTTAGAGTTTGTTTCAAAATGTCTGATTTGTCAACAAGTCAAAGCTGAACATCAAGTATCATCGGGATTATTTCAGTCTGTGATGATAATTGAGTGGAAATAGGATAGACTGACTATGGATTTCGTATCAGGTTTGCCCCTGTCTCTGAACAAGAAAGATGCGATCTGAGTTATAGTTGATAGATTGACGAAATCTGTGCATTTTATACCTGTACGTACTGATTTCTCACTTGAGAGACTCGCTGAATTATACATTTTTGAGATTGTTAGATTGCACGGAGTGCCACTATCTATTGTTTCGGATAGAGATATGAGATTTACTTCACAATTTTGGAAGAAATTACAAGAAGCCTTGGGTATAAAGTTGCATTTTAGCACTGCATTTCATCCTCAGACTGACGGTTAATCCGAGAGACTTATTCAGATTCTCGAAGATATGTTACGATGTTGAATTTTAGAGTTTGAGAGCAGTTGGGAGAAATACTTATCGTTGATTGAATTTACTTATAACAACAATTTTTAATCGAGTGTTAAAATGGCACCGTACGAAGATCTATAAGGTCGTAAATGTCGCACACCATTGTATTGGACTGAGCTTAGCGAGAATAAGATTCACATGATTGATCTAATTAGGGAGACTGAAGAGAAAGTGAAAGTAATACGTGACAGTCTGAAAGCAGCTTCAGATCGACAAAAGTCGTACGCAGATTTGAAATGGAAAGATATTGAGTTTCAGATTGGGGATAAAGTTTTTTTGAAAGTGTCGTCGTGAAAAGAGATACTCTGATCCGGCCGAAAAGGAAAGTTGAGTCTGCTATTCTTCGGGCCATACGAGATTATCGAGCGAATTAGGCCAGTGGCATATTGGTTACCTTTACTATCTGAGTTAGAGAAGATTCATAATGTATTCCATGTATCGATGCTACAATGATACCGATTAGACCCTTCGTATATTATCTCTCCAACTGAAGCTGAGATTCAGTCAGATATGTTGTATATCGAAGAACCGATCCGAATTCTAGCTCATGAAGTCAAAGAGTTAAGAAATAGAAGAATAGCGTTAGTGAAAGTATTGTGGCATCAACATGGGGTTGAAGAAGCTACATGGGAACCCGAGGATGCTATAAGAAAATAGTACCCAAACCTATTCACTAGTAAGATTTTCGAGGACGAAAATCCCTAAGGGGGAAGAGTTATAATAGCCCATTTTTCGTTAAATTGGAACAGTTGTTTCAGAACCACAAATTTGAAGTCGAAAAAAACTATTTTAATATTATTTTATGTGTTTATAGCATGATAGCATGTATGTGTGAAGGTTTCGTGATTTAATTTTATCGTTTGGATGTCTAATTTGATAAAAGGACTAAATCACATAAAATGCAAAAGTAGTGTTCTCATAGTTTAAAGTACCAATTGGCTATAGGAATGAAATATGTGAGCACTTGCATGGTAATTTAACCATTTGAATGTTTAATGGACAACTATGTGCATAGTTAACTGGAATTTTAATGTTATTCATTAAGGTTATCTTTGTAATATAGAAATTAAAGTAAATTAAAATGAAACAAAGCCAAATTGTAAAATAAAACAAAGCCAAATTGTCATTTTCATTCATCCATTTACAACCGAAATTAAGAAAGAAACTAGGGTTTGAAAGCTTAAAACCATTCGAAACTTTGGAAGCTTAATTAGGTAAGCATTTTTGTTTGGTTTTTGATGATATCTATGTTTTTGTGATCGTTGTAACTAGTTCTAGCTAGCCTAGGGACTATTTTGCAAAACTGTTAAAGATTTTGAAAGATGCCATTGATGAATACTTGTGTTATTTGATGTTTGATGATGAAACATTAATATTGGTTGATAGATATACTATGTAACACCCCAAACCTGGCCCAAATGTTATGGCCGAATCTGACGATGTCACATGGAATGGAATTTATAAGCAAGATGTCAAGTTTAAAACCGTTCTAATTACTCAACTCTTATCTTAATTTGAAATAAAATGCATGTTCATCATTATGTCAAAAATCATTTCTTTTTGGCGGAAGCTTTAAGAAAACCGTTGATTTTAAGAAAACTGTTTCCATTTGATGAAATCTTAGTTTTACTTGTTTTGAAAACAGTATTTTCTTGTGAACAAATTATAAAAGCACAAAAGCAATTAAAATCCCAAAATTAAAAATAAACAGTCCATAAAGTTGAAATTCCATAAAAATTACCCAAATAAATAATAAATCTGAGAAAAATATCGAAAAACAATATCTAATTATGTATGGTCACCATCGAGTCCTCCGCTACACCGACCTGTCAAGTCTGGGGGCTACTTGTACAGATTGAACATAAAAGGGTGAGTTTTTGCAAACTCGGTGAGTAATCCCCATAGAAAACATGCACAGAATCTAATATCAGAAATCGATCATATTTATAGTCTGGGGCCTGAGCCCATCACAGATTCAGTTCGGGCCTTAGCCCATACAGAACAGTCTCGGATATACATTAGGGCCTTGGCCCTTTTCAGATATAACATACAGTAACAAAAATTAGAACTTTACCCACCAGCCTACACACCATCTTCGACCATCTCTACACACCATATGGGGTTTAAAACACCCACCCATCCCTACACACCATGTGGGGTTTATAACACCCATCCATCCTTACACACCATAATGTACCGAAATGAGGCACATAATCAAAAATATGCAACTTAGCTGCCAGATAACAGGCTTTAAAAACCTTTCAGATACTTCCTTCAAACTTCATCAACCCACCCCAATGCAATGCAACATACCATACATGTCATGCTATTTATACAATTAACAGACCATACATACAAATCATTATTCATGCTCAATATAGAAATCAATCAGATAGATCATGTATATAGGAGTCTAGGCAGTGCTTACCGACCCTGCAGTAGGTCCACAGTCGACTTGGGCGACCTGTGTAACCTTATCTAACATTTTAGAAGAATGGGCTCACATGCCCATATGGCCTGCCCGTGTGGGCTCACACGACCGTGTGGCCCACACGACCTAAATTGGCCTTGGCCGTGTGGATCACATGGCTTGGCCCAAAATTCCACACGCCTGTGTGGTTTACCCGTGTGGATCCACACGCCCATGTGGCCCATATGGCCCAATTGGTTGACACAGTGTGTCGCACACGGCCTCGCCTGGCCATCACACAGACGTGTCCTTCCCGTACGAACTGGCCTCGTTGATCACACATCCGTGTTCTATCACACAGCCTACCACCTGGGCGACCACACACCCGTGTGGTGTCGACAAAAAGCTTTTTTGACTTTTTTCCGAATCTCATTTTTTGTATTTTGGGTACACACCTGGTATCAATTGATGTTAAAACGGCCTCAAGCTTTTCGCAACAGCCAACCAAGAACCTTTTTAATACTACTCAATCCAAGAGGCAAAATTCACTACTCAAAGATCTTCGTCGAACCTGCACAACCGCAATTCACGTTGCAAAAAGTGAAAGATGTTTTAGAAAATGAAAGAGAAAGGAAAAAAGAAGATTTCACAAAGAAATTCGGCAGGGAGAACACAAAAAATAACATCAGAAATTATTCTGGGAGGAGAGAGAGTTGAAAATTGCCAAAAAGAACTAAAAATATAACTTGATAACTACCATATCCCTCAAATCTCTCCCCCACTAACCCCCAACCAACCACTACTTAGAACCCCGATCACATCCAACTTCTCCCTAACGCCAGCCAAAAAAATATTTCCCTTTCTTACACAGTGAATCGAACACAGGACCTCTAACACACCAACCCCTAACTTAACCACCAGACTAGTAGGCCGATTCTATGATAAATGTACAAACAATAAAATAAAAGCCTACTGAACAGAGATAGGGATTTATTCAAAAAAAAAAACACAAAAATTTGCCTAATTCATGGCTTGAACTTGAGACCTTTAATACACACCCAGAACACATAACCACTGAGGCAGAAAATTATTTGTCACACATTTACAAAATAAAAATTTAAAATTTTTGGGGCGTTACATACTAGTTTTGTAAAGTGATTTTTAATGAAAATCTAATTTAGGGATTAATTTGTGAAAAGATGAAAATGTGTGGTTAAATGCGTGAAAAATTGGAAAATATGAGCTACTAGGGACCTATAGAGAATTTGGTTAAGCACGGGCTTATTGAAATTCGTATGAATTTGTGATTTTATGAGATAAGGACTAAATTGTAAAAATGTGAAAGTTTAGGGGCAAATGTGTAAAATAGCCCTAATGTGTGATTTGGACTAAATTGAATGAATAGATGATTAAATAAGCTAAATTTGATTATGTTTAGATCAAGAAAGAAAGAATTCAGACTTAGATCGGGGAAAGAGTAAAGTTGTCGATTAGTCGGTCCATTTCGTCATTCCTGTATACGAGGTAAGTTCATATGTTAATAAATATTGTTAAATTGTGTTATAAATTTACTGTTAATGTTGAATTGAATTATAATGCTGGTTGGATATGAGTATGAGCATAATCGATAGAGTTATGACAGTTGAAAGTCCTGTACAAACCTTAGGAATAGTTTAGGATACAAATGTCATGACATTAGGGTTACTGAGATTACGTGTAATACCATATCTAGGATATGGGATCGATATGAGATTTCATGTAAGACCATAGTTAGGCTATGGCATAGATATTAGACTACATGTAAGACCATATCTGGGATATGGCATTGTTACTGTGTATACGAGATATCCGTGTATCCAAATGTATTCCGAATGGTTCAACGAGCATAATCGAGACGAGGATAAAAGTAAGAGCGATTTAAGTGTCACAGGTATGTATAAAACATATATGAGAATGGAAATGAGATAAGTTGAGTAATTCATGTGTAACCATGTTATAAACATGAGAAAGGTTTGTATTTGACATGTGTTATGCAATATATCATGCTTATTTAGTTGAATTGCTTATATTTGATGAGTTAAGTTTATTATCATACGAGCTACTAAGTTGTAAAGCTTACTTTTTTTTTATTTTCCTTGTTTTATAGTGAACTCGAGCTAGCTCAGATCCGGGGATTGTTAGAGACTTCATCGCATTATCGGACATTTACTTGGTACTTTTGTGATTGTGTATATATGGTATATGGCATGTATAGGCTATGGTATTTTGGTATGTTTAATGGATATGTTTTAGGCTATTTGAAATGGCTTGTTAATGCTATGTGGTTTGATGTATATATTGCCATGTGATATGACTTATCTAGTCATGGTTGATAATGGCCTATTTTGCTTAAATGGTTGTGCAGATATGAGATGTTTATTTGGACTGAAATTGCTTGATGGTAGTATGGCATTTGAATGCTAATTTGGTTAGCTATTTGATTGATTTATAGGTCGTGAGATGTATATGGTTATTGGCTAGTAAAGCATGTTATATTGGTGTGTAATTTGAATAGGTATATGGTATTGAATTGTGTCTTGAAATGGATGAAATAGATATGGCATGATTTGTGCTTGAATTAATGATGTTTGGTTGCCCATTTATGTCTTGAATTGATTCCAAATGAGTTTATGTAGGTGTAAACAAATGGGGTGGCAAAATGGCTTGGTAAATAGCCTATTTTAGTCCACACGGGCAGAGACACGGGTGTGTCTCAGTCATATGCGACACACGGTCATGGTACACGGTTGTGCATCCCATGGTGTGGCACAAGTCAGTATACCCTCCAAGTTTGACATGGCTAGGCACACGGGCCTGGGTGGCAACTTCAAATAGGCACATGGGCTAGACACATGGGCGTGCGGTTAGCTGTGTGGCCAAGTCAGAGATTTACACGAGGTAGGGCACGGTCATGTGCTCCCATTTCGAATGTCCACACAGCCTATGACACGGGCATGTCTTGTGCCCGTATGAGACACATGGCCTGTTCACACGAGTGTGTGTCCCCTATTTTCATGAAAAGTTTCTAAGTTTCCTAAAATTGTTCTGAGTTATCAGTTTAGTCCTGAACCACTTCTAAAGCATGTTGAAGGCCTTGTAGGCCCTATTAAAAGACAATATGATTGTGAAAGAGTGGAATATGCTTATGCATGTAAATGTATAACAAATGAAAGTATGTTTGAGTTATAAGTTTTGTAATACCTTGTAACCCTGTTCCGGTGACGGATACTGGTTAAAGATGTTACAGCCCCCTTAAAGATTTTCGTCCTCGAAATAGGTTTCGATATTGCTTTCTCATGGTATCTTCTGGTTCCCAGGTAGCCTCTTCAATCCCATGTTGTTGCCAAAGAACTTTTACTAATGCTACCTTTTTATTTCTCCATTCTTTTGTTTCTTGTGCCAATAGTTTGATCGGTTCCTCAGTGTATGTCATGTCGGGTTGAATCTCAACCTTTGTCGTTGCCAAAATTTTGATACCATCGTAACATGGACAAATGAAAAACATTGTGAATTTTGTAAAGTTCTAGTGGTAGTTCTAATCGGTAGGCAATAGGTCAGGTTCTTTCTATAATTTCATATGGCTCGATAAACTGTGGACTTAGTTTTCCTTTACGGCCGAATAGGAAAACTTTCTTCCATGGTGATACTTTCAAAAATACCTTGTCCCCGACTTGAAACTTAATTTCTTTTCGTTTAAGATTAGCTTAGGACTTTTGACGATCTGAAGCTATTTTCAAACTATCCCGAATCACTTTCACCTTTTGTAACACCCCTTACCCGTAACCGATGCTGGAGTAGGGCATGAGGTGTTACAGTGCTAAAACTTATGTAAAACTTTAACTTAATCTCATAAAATTGTGTCCCAATTAAAACTTTTTTCAAACATTGTCCTTCGAGTCTTCTTATAGGCTTACTAGGCCTAAATCATGGATAAGAAATGAACCGGGACCATTTCATGCATTTGAGAAAATTTCTTCAAAAACTAGTGAAAACAGGGCACACGCCCGTGCGGAAGGGCAACACGCCCATCTAACCTCTGAGCATGGCCATGCTGATGGTCTGTGTACCTTACATGACCTAAGCATTCTAGGGACACGCCTGTGCCCCATACCCGTGTGGATTTAATTTTAAACATAAACCTACAGGGGTTTTCACATGGCTTGGCACACGCCCTTGTGCCCAGCCCATGTCCCTCACACGGCCTTTACACTCCCGTGTCGTGGCCCGTGTGCAAAAACTTGGGTATTCTATTTTTGACATCATCATTGACATAGCCATGGCACACGCCTGTGTGCTGGCCGTGTCCTCCACACAGTTGAGACACACGGCTGTGTCTAAATCCCATGGACGACACTAACTTGAATTTAATTTATAAACTTGAGGTGCAGAGGACACACAGTTGAGTTACACACCCGTGTGTAACCCGTGTGTCTTACACGGCCTAGACACATGCCCGTGTAGGTAGTATAGGGCTATTTACTAAGCCTCTAACTTGCTTGAAACACAATCAAACATAACTCAATCACAACATATCATCTAAATGCTCCTAATGAGTGTCCACGCCCCAAACAAACTTTACTCAACATGCATACATGGATAACTAAAGTGACCCTTCACAATTTCCATGAATTTCATTCTCATTTAGCAAATAACTTGGGCACATCTTGGCCAATTCCAATGGCCATTTACAAAATGAAAGTTTAACTGTAAATGGCCAACACAATTGGCTAACTGAGGTGTGTCTTAAACCAAACAACTTCTGAAGATCCTATACATGCCATACACAAAATGACTATTGTAACCATACCAAATAGAAGATTTGATAGTGTGACTTCGAGCTTTGATTTTAAACGATCCCGAGCTAATCCGGCAAAACCTACATAGAGTTCTTTTAAGGGAGTAAGCATAACAATGCTTAGTAAATTGTATGAAATAAAATAGCAACATGATCAATAAATTATCAGCTCATTTAAGCAACTTGAACCATATCTAATTGCATACCCATGCTTACAACTTACTAACTTCTCATAACTTACACATTTCTAATACTTACTCAGCCTCAAAACTTACTCATTCTCATGAATAAATCAAACTCAAACCTTAATTATCATGTTCTCGTAACTTATTTCAGGTGTACCTGCAACACTCATCATACACTTTAGTACTTCTCATTAACTTAATTAACTTAATATACTTGCACTTTTAATGTTCTTAGAATATCGAAGGATACTCGTGGAGACATCCCCTTAGTAAGATGCCAATGCCATATCTCAGATATGGTCTCACATGGGATCTCAAGTCGATGCCGAAGCCATATCCCAGATATGGTCTTACACGGGATCGTGAATTGGTGCCAATGCCATGTCCCAGACATGGTCTTATATGGGACCTCATGTCGATGCCAACGCCATGCCCCAGACATGGTCTTACATGGGATCCATTTTCGATGCCAATTCCATGTCCCAGACATGGTTTTACATGGGATCTACATTCGGTACCAATGCCATGTCCCAGACATGGTCTTATATGGGACCTACAATACTCATGACTCTAGGATCCTTTGAATTCTTAAATTTTCAATTCCACATTTCTCATTTATTTCTTCATCAATTCAGATGAAAGTTCATATCAATAATTTCATAATAATAATATGGATTTCATAGAAAAACATCGTAAGAATTCTTTTATAATGTACAAAGCTAAATTATTCATACAATTTACCTCGAGTCCTCAAAATATAACAAATGCTCAGTTCAATCCACCACTTTTTCCTTTCCCCGATTTTGGTTCAGGCTTCTAGTTTCTTGATCTATAATGAATAGAGTTCAATAATTACTCATCAATTTACTAATAACGACCCTAAATTCACAATTTAGTAATTTGACCATTTTGCCCCTATACTTTGGCAAAATGACCAATTTGCTCTTATGCTTGGAAATTGATTTTTATCAAATTTCCTCATTTCTCATGCCAATCTAAACCCTTTCATGCATATATCAACTTTAGATAACCATTATCCAAGCATTTAAAAAAACAACTCATTCTATTGCAAACAAGTCCTATTTAGGTGTTGTCCATGAACACCCATTTCCAAAGGTTGTTTACCAAGCATCCTACTCTAACAAATGACACCTTCTCTTTCATGGCGAAACTTTAAACTCTCAACCAAAATACTAAATACACCCCTCAATAGAAAGCTTATGCCATGAGGGTCTCAAATATGTAAAAATTTTAAAGCGGGGCTATGGAAATCACTTATTATCAAGAGGAATAGCTTGGCTGAAATTTGACCTTCAAAACCCTTAATTTTGGCTGATATTTTTGGCAAGATGGAGAAGAAGATGAGGTATGGACAAGGGCTAGGTTATTAGGTCATATTTTAATCAAATTTTGACTAAAATTCCAACAACTTTGACCTTCCACTCACCTTTTTGTCTCATACACTGTCATGGCCAGCCTACAATGATCTCAAGGGCTTATTTGCCCTTAAGAATGCTCCAATTTTATTTTCATGGAAAAAACACACTATTTGCTAATAAAATCTAACTTTTGCTTTTTACGCAATTTAGTCCTTTTTCACGATTAAGTCTTCAATCACATAAATTAATTTTTCTAAAATTTCATTGTACTCTTATAAAAATTTCATAACACATAAAATAATGCTAAATAATTTTCTCTAATACTATTTCATACATAACCCTTCCAAATTTCATAATTTGCAATTTAGCCCTTAAAGGCAAATTGATCCCTAATTCATAAAATTTCCTTCATGGAAGTTTCTCAATATCAAGCAAACATACCATACGCTCAAAATAATCATGGAATAAAATTTTCTACTTCAGATTTGTGGTCTCAAAACCACTATTCCAACTAGGCCCTAATTCAGGCTGTTACAACTCTCCCCTCTTAAGGACTTTCGTCCCCGAAAATGTTACCAGTGAACAAGTTTTGGTACTGAGTCCTCATGTTTTCCTTAAGTTCCCATGTCACTTCTTCCACCCCATGCCTTTGCCACAATACTTTCACAATGGTTATACACTTATTTCTTAACTGCTTGGCTTCTCGAGCTAAAATTTTAACTGGTTCCTCACCATAAGTCATGTCTGGTTGGATCTTAATCTCTGCCGGGGTAATCAAATGTGAAGGATCTGATCGATAACGTCATAGCATGGAAACATGGAAGACATCATGAATCTTTTCTAGTTCAGGCGGTAAAGCTAGTCGATAGGCTACCGGCCCTATCCTCTTACTGATCTCGTAAGGTCCGATGAAACGTGGACTTAACTTGCCTTTCCTGCCAAATCTAAGTGCTTTCCTCCATGGAGAAACTTTTAAGAACACTTTTTCATCGACCCGAAACTCTATTTCGTTTTTTTTCAAATCGGCATATGATTTTTGTTTATCAGCCGCAGGTTCAAACAGTTTCTGATCACTTTCACCTTCTCCTCTATCTCCTTAACTAGATCAACCCCGTGTATCTGATTGTCCTTAAGCTCTGTCCAATATAGAGGTGTTCTACACTTATTCCCATATAAAGCCTCATAAGGCACCATTTTCAAGCTCGACTGGAAGCTATTATTATAGGTGAACTTTACCAAAAGAAGGTACTTTTCCCAACTACCTTGTAATTCCAATATGCAACATCTGAGCATATCCTCTAGTACTTGTATTACTCTCTCTAACTGCCCATCAGTCCAGGGGTGAAAAGTGGTGCTAAAGTTCAACTTTGTACCCAAAGCTTCTTGTAACTTATTCCAAAATCATGACGTGAATCTTGGATCTCTATCTGTTATTATTGATAATGGTACTCCATGAAGTCGTACAATCTCAGAAACGTACAAGTCAGCCAACTTATCTAATGAATAATTTGTGCACACATGTATAATATGAGCTGATTTTGTAAGCTTATCAACCACGACCCAAACAACATCTTTCTTTTTCAGTGTCCTCGACAAACCCGTCACGAAATCCATGGTGGTATGGTCCCACTTCCACTCGGGAACCATGATTGGCTGAACTAAACCAAAGGGCACTTGATGTTCCGCTTTAACTTACTGACAAATTAGGCACTTTGCCACATACTCAAAGACATCTCTTTTCATGTTCGACCACCAATACCATTTCTTTAAATCATTATACATCGTGGTAATACCAGGGTGAATAGACGTTCGACTATTATAGGCCTATTGAAGAATCCTCCGAATCAACTCATTATTCTTTGGTGCACAGATTCGATCTCGGAACCTCACAAAACTGTCTACATCAAGATGAAAATCTAAATCGTTATTTGACTCATATAGAGCCTTCTTGACTTGCAATTCTCTGTCTATTATCTAAGCTTCACAAATCTCTTGGATGAACATTGGCCTAACTCTCAAATTTTCCAAAACCGACCCATCATCATTTACTGTCAGCTGTGTATTCATAGCTCTCAAGGCAAATAATGATTTCTGACTAAGAGCATTGGCTACAACGTTTGCTTTCCTCGGGTGGTAGTCAATAACTAGCTCATAATCCTTTAACAACTCAAGCCATTGTCGCTGCCTCAAATTGAAATCTTTTTGGATCATTAAGTACCTAAGACTTTTATGGTCGGTAAAGACTTGACACTGCTCATCGTTTAAATGATGTCTCCACATCTTTAGCGCAAACACTATTACAGCCATTTCTAAGTCATGAGTCGGGTAATTTTTTCATGGAGCTTCAATTGTCTCGAGGCATAGGCAATCACTTTGCCTTCTTGCATAAGTACGCATCCCAATCTATTTAAGGATGCATCGCTATAGATCACAAATTCCTTTCCTGGTTCGGGTTGCACTTGTACGGGCCTAAATTTGCCTGGAGCCTGATTACCCAATTAAACCAAATCTTTAAACTTGAATAAGCCCAAAATTACAGCCCAAATCCTACCCAAATACACGGCCCAAAAGGACTCAAATTTTCAGGGAAGTAGAAACCCTAGCAGTACCTCCTCCTTTGCGCCGCGCCCCACATGGTCTTTCAGCATGTTTAATGCTGGCAACATTGGCTTTCTTGACCTACAACAAGTAAAGCAGAGCAGTAGAGCACGAAACAAAGCAGAAACAGCTAGCAATAATAGGGCCTGAACAGTGTACCAAAATCGACTATAAAGTCGAAATCAAACGAATGTAAAAGGGGGGATTCAAAAAATATACGGAAATCAATCAAAAATGAAAATTTCAAAAGGTTATCTTTTGCTCTTAGTTTGGTTTCAATTTCTATTTTCATTTTTTTCTTTTTATTATTACATTCGAAAATCAAAAAGAAAAAGGAGAGGAAATACCCTTACCATTGATTTTTCCAGCCACCGTCGTTGGTGTGCGCGCAACGGAGCAACTGCAAGGATGGGCTAACTCTTTTGCCCTAGCAGAGAAAGATTGAAAACCTATTTTGCTTCTTTTTATTTCGGCGCAAGCTAAGGTTTGAAAACCTAGTAGAGGAAAAGAAGAAAATATGGGAGAGGTGGGCTCTGTAAGTTTTTTTAAAAGGGGTGAAGTAAAAAAATAAACAAAATTGGTTTATAAAACAGAAGCAAACGGCGCCGTTTGGGAAGGAGGGGGCCCGCGCATTTCTATTAAATGGGATATTTACCCCCTGGCCCTTCCGTGTTTCTTATTTATTTAATTTAGTTCTTTATTTCTTTTTCTTTTTTTAAATTTGACCCCTTAACTTTATTTCCTGTTCAATTTGGTCCTTTGGTTCGTCAAAGAGACTTGTGCGCCTAGTGGTTTGGGATATTTTCCCTATGAACCCCTGCCTGTTTAAGCGCGTTTCATGTAGGTTCTTGTTGGCTTTTTGTTATTGATGATTAATACCCCATATTTTTATTTTGATTTCAATTGAACCCTTGACCCCTTTTATTTTAAACTGTTTTATATATTAATACATTGTTTTATTTATTATCTATTTTAGATTTTATATATTATTTAATTTAAACTATATCACATGGTATTTTAAAATTGGTCATATTATTTATTTATACATGTATATATATATATTCCCTTTTTAAAAACTGTTTTATATTTGTTTCAAGTTTTTATATATATACTATTCATTTTTAACGTATATATATACATATTATCCTTTTATACCATTTATCTTCAAATCTCTTTTTTTTTTTAATTTTTTAAATATTATATCTTAAACTTTGTATTTTAAAATTGGTTATATTATTTATTTATACATGTGTATATATATATATTCTCCTTTTTAAAAACTGTTTTATATTTGTTTCAAGTTTTTATATATATACTATTCATTTTTAACGTATATATATACATATTATCATTTTATACCATTTATCTTCAAATCTCTTTTTTTTTTTTTAAATATTATATCTTAAACTTTGTATATATTACTTTAACTTGTCTTTTTTTATTATATTAGTTTACTTTATATATTACTTTATTTATTTATTTACTTATTTGTTGCATAATAATTATTTTAAATTAGTTTATATTATTTACTTAGGTTGCTTTTATAGTATCTATTTTAAACTTGTTTTTCTTATGTATTGTTTATTTAGAATTGTTTTATTATTTATTTTAAATTATTTGTTTTATTATTATTATTATTATTATTATTATTATTATTATTATTATTATTATTAATGTGAATATTCAAATAGTGTATGCTAGATGATCATCGTTGTTCTATGTACTACAATTTGTTTATTCGTGTTTTCATATTATTGTTCACTTGTATAATATTGTACTCATGTATTATTGTTTCATGCTCATTATCACATTTTTATTTCATATCATTGCATCATGAATTAAGCTCCAAAGTATTTATTCGATAAAGATTGCTTTATTTTACTCTAAAGAAAATACGTATACATTGTTTTGGATTGCTATTATTCAAACCTTTTTAAATGAGGCAATAAATTTGAGAGATTGTGCCCTAACGTACTGGGTTTCGATGTTTCTCGTTTGGCCCAAATGATTGAATATGTAACGTCCCCATGCCCGAGACCGTCGCCGGAGTCGAGTTTGAGGTGTTACTAAACTTAATTTATCATTAAACCAACTTTACATCATTTATTTTAATTTTCGGAATATGCAGAATCTCTACGTCATGGTCACTTAAAAAATCATATCTCGAGTTACGAAACTCGAAATCAAGATCCGTAAATTTTTCCTGAATCTAGACTCATATATCTATTCACTATTTTTTTTTCTAGAATTTTTGGTTGGGCCGATTTGTACTGTTTATTAGTTAAAGTTACCCCTGTTTCAGGACTTGACTGTACTGACCTCTGTTTACTACGAACCACTTTTCTCTCTGTAAAAATTTCATATGATTATGCCATTTTCCTTATCTTGAAACTAGACTAACTCAGGATTCTGTACATATAAAGTACACCTCTTAAATATTTTTGTACAATTTATAGTGAATTTTCAAAGTTGGAACAGGGGATCCAGAAATCGCTCTGGCCCTGTTTCACTAAAACTCAAATATCTTATAACATATAACTCCTTTACCTATTTCGCTTTTTCCATTTGAAAGTAGACACAATAAGCTTCAATTTCATAGTTAATTCTTCACCTAATTCATTTTCTACTATTTTTGGTGATTTTTCAAACTCACGTCAGTGTTGCTGCAATGTTCTGTTTTATGGCTAATTTCATTTTCATAAAAGCTTTCATGTACTAGATAACCTATTATCCTTCCATGACATCAAACATAATCTATATTAGCCATTTCAATGACTCATCATTATCAAGCATTTCCTCAACCAAACCACCACCATATCACAAGATTATTTACACAAAGTAGGTATATTGCTATACATGCCATACTAAGTTTTACAAGCCATTTACCAAAAAGTCCTCCGGATAGTGTGATCGAGCCTTCGACCTATCCCGATTCTCGAGCCGGCTTGTCCAAAACTACAATGAATGAAAAGGAAGGAGTAAGCATAAATGCTTAGTAAGTTCACATGCAAATAACAAGTAACATAACAAAGTCATTATGCCAAACAACATTAGCATAGCATCACCAAAACATATGTCACAATTCTAATCATCATACTTCATCTTACCACATTTTTGTTATTGTGTCAAGTTTCAACCCGAGGGTTAAGTACATACCTGTCCAATATGACCATTTCTCAACATTACCGAATTGTCACTTACATCTTGAGTGTTTTTTCATTTCACTTGAATTTTACCCGTTGAACACATTGGAATACAACTCGGATACACGGATCATTTGCACATAAGTGCTATATATGTAATCAATCAATTATGTAACCCGCCCATAAGCGAACTCGGACTCAACTCAACGAGTCGGGTGTTCGCATCCATAAGTGAACTCGGACTCAACTCAACGAGCTCGGATGCCTAGTTACATTTCACAAACTCGGACTCAACTCAACAAGTTCGGATATTCGCATCCATAAGTGAACTCGGTGTAACACCCTGAATTTGGGCCTAGAAGTATTGGGCCTTAGGCCTGGGTACGGGTGTGAGATAGTTCGAAATAAAATTATTGATGTGTTGAATTCTGTTATGGAAGGTTATTATTTATGGGTTAATGTGGTATTTTAGTGAACTGCGAAGGATTCATAGTGTGGGGAAAAGTCTTGGGCTAATTTCTGGATTTCCGAGATTTTTGTGATATTTGGTGTAATGTTGAAATTTTGATATATGGATGTATAATTCGTGTTTGGAGTGTGTTATTGGGCCTATGGAAGGCCCAAGTGTTGGTTAAAAACCCGGAGAATTCTTGGATTTTTGGACTTAAGGAATAGAGGACTTGGAAAAGAGGAGTTGTAAGGAATTATGTGTGTAATAAGACACAAAAAAAGGAGTGTGGTGTAGTGGCAAAGTAGCGCCACTTAAAGGACAAGGAAGCAAAGGGTCTAAGGTTCAAGTCTTGGCTCTTGCAATTTATTTTGGTTTTTCTTTTAAATAAATCTGGAAGCAAGTAGGTGAGCTTTAAAGTTATATGTGTTGGACTTATGACACAAAAAGAGCTTGTGTCCAAGTGGTGGTCCCTTGACATGACTATTGAGAGGACTTTGGTTCGAATCCCGTTGGACGCAAAGGTTGATTATTTTGCTAATGCTTTAATTTTAGGGGGATTGATGGAGAATCCCACATCGGAAAGCTAACATGAGAGCAGGTGAGGAGCTAGCTTTAAATAGAGCAAACCAGGAGGAGAGTAGGCACAGCCTTCTTGGCTGATCCCTTTCGCTTTATGGCGTGCCCGTTTGGGTTGGGCATCGGCTAAGAGTGTTTGGAGTGCGGATTAACTTCAGCCTCCTATCAGGTGTGTATTTCTCACTGCTCTAGCGGTAGGACGGCTACTTCGGGCTACGATGGGCCGAATAGGCCATGTGGGCCCAATGGGCCTGCGGGCCCAATTGGATAAGTTGTTTGATTGTATAGTAAATGTTGGGCTAGATTAGGTGAATCTCATATCTGTGGCTAGATTTAGGCTAAAAGGGCCACACGAGCGTGTGGGCCCATTTGGGCTGACAATGGGCCCTAGGCCCATTCGCATTGTTATCTCTGTTTAGAAATGCTGTAGTTTACAAAATTACTGAAATACCTTGGTTTACAAAATTACCGAATTACCCTCGATTTGTAAAATTACAAGAAATATCTCGATTTATAAAATTATCGAATTACCCTTGATTTGTACAATTACAGAAGTACCCTCGATTTGTAAAATGACAGACATACCCTTGATTTGTAAAATTACCATTTTACCCTTGATTTGTAAAATTACCATTTTACCCCTAATTTGTAAAATTACCATTTTACCCGTGATTTGTAAATTACCGTTTTACCCCTAATTTGTAAAATTACTATTTTACCCCTGATTTGTAAAATTACTATTTTACCCCTAATTTGTAAAATTACTATTTTTACCCCTGATTTGTAAAATTACTATTTTACCCTCGGTTTGTGAATTTACCAAAATACCCTTGTAGGGTAGAATTACCAAGACACCCCTATGGGGTAAAATTACCGTTTTGCCCCTAGGGTGTTAAATGACTGTTTTGCCCCTCGTGGGTAAATGACTAACTTGTGTGATGATTGGGCTAGTTTGACCATGGATATAAGTTGGTGATATGAATGACTTGACTGTGATCTATTCTTATTTTTGGGATTTGGAAAAGTTGGAATCCCTATGTGTTTAGGGAGGCTGTCGAAATAGTGCCTAAGGCTTTAAGGGGCTGTTACCAATTATTTTACTCTGTGCTTGTAAGGGTTAAAGGCTGCTGACTAAGGGCTTGGATTAGTGGAGCGTCCGGATCCAGATTTGGATATCAACTTCAGCAAAGGTAAGGATTTAGGGCCTTGTTCATGGATGCCCGAATATGGTAAGAGTATGTTAAATTTAATTATCATTGATTCGTGGTCTAATGTTTTACTAATCGAATATAGGATTGAGTTGGAGCAGATATCGTCATCGTTCGTCGTAATCAGGTGTGTAACTAATCCCAACTTTTAGACTAAAGCGGTAAAAGCCGAAATGGCCATAAAGTGACCGACAACTGGTGGAAAGTGACCGAAAACGCACTCGTGTAAAACTTTAGAGTAATCGTTTACTCCATTGGGGTTAGTCATGAATTCGGTAGTGAAGGATTTGCAGAAGGAGTAATTCTGAACGTTTTGGTAAGTTGGGCTGTGAAGGGCCAAGATGGGCCCAGTGGGCTTCCGAGCCTAAATCGGAAAATGATCGTTAAAGACTTTCTGGTAACATGAATAATAAAAACATGGTTAAGTTGGTAAACTAAAACCTAAAATTGGGCTTAACGGGTTTGAGACGATATTGGACATAGTAAGGCCCATTAGGGGTTTTAGGCTAAAAAGGGCAAAATTGGAAATTTGGCTTAAATCGACTTCCGTCATTATATGGGGGCTGATAATTTATTGGATTTGCACAAAATCTCTGAAAATATGAAAAAGGACTAAAATACCCTTAAATATGGAAAATTACCAAAATACCCCTAGGGTCAATTCTGTATGAAATGTATGATTTTATGTATCTGCATGAGTTACCATTTAATGTGAGCATATCTGATGCATGAGATGTTATATGTTGCATGCTAGTATTTATATTCTTATGTTGCATGGGGCATGGGTTTATGATGGAGGAAGCGTTCTGGCAGCTTCCCTGCAATCTGGTGACTTTGTCACATTATTATCTGGCAGCCTCGCTGCAATCTGGTGACTTTGTCACATTATTATCTGGCAGCCTCGCTGCAAATCTGGTGGCCTCGCCACAATATCTGTATCTGGTGACCTCGTCACAATATCTGGCAGCCTCGCTGCAAATTATATCTGGCAGCTTCGCTGCAATTATCTGTGGTGTGTAGCGGTTGGGTGGGTCGAGTAGTCTCCCCACATGGTGTAAGGCTGGTACGGGGGTGTTATGGATGGATCTGGGTTGGGTTTTCTGTTTGCATATTATATCTGATCTATATCTGTTATGGGCCTACGGGCTTAACCTGATTTCTGTAATGGGCCAAGGCCAACTAATCTGATTCTGAGGCTTGATCTGTTTTGGCCTATGGTTGAGATAATGTTGCACACTGAGTTGTCAAACTCACCCCCTTTTTATTTAACCTCTGCAGGTAACACTCAACCATAGCGGGCTTGGAGCTGCGAGAGATTCGGAGTGGCCACAGCATCTGCAGAACTGGTTTTCATTTTGTTTAAAGTATTTTATTATTAAGTTATTTTTGGGTTTTATTTTGTAATAAGGCCGCTGTCTAAGTTTTTTATTTGGTTTAATTTTCTTTGATGATTAAATTACATTTTATAGAATCGCTAGTTTAGGCTGCGCTAGTTTCAAAATCTAAAGAACGTTTTTAAAACTCAACGTGTGAATAATATGGATAACTTGAAGGATTAATAAACTGGTTTTAACAAACTTACTCTTTTGATTCAAACCTCACTTAAGACACAACAAGTCTAAAAGGGCCGTAAACTTAGTTTTAGGATCGTGTGACACACCAGATCTGGTCGTAGCGTCTAGGCCGGGTTTGGGGTGTTACATTTAGTGGTATCAGAGGTAAGTTGCAACAACTCGGCTGTGGAACGGGTCTAAAAAAAATGGAAGTTTTCAAACAATCAAAACAAATATTTTCGAAATGTCATGTTTTTAACATTGTTTTCAAAATTACTTGGAACTAGTTTTGATAAACTTCTATCGTACCTAAAAGAGTTATTTTCAAAGAACAAATTAAGTTATCCTATGAGATCTTTCGAAATAGTGGCACACCGAATCTCTGGCCCAAGCCTGTAAGTTTCTGAACTTTTCTGATTATTTTTTTGAAATTCTGATTATATGCCTGACTAAAGACTCTATTATGATACTTTAGCAAGGGTATTACTGAAACTATAGAGACTCTGATAGGTAAACTGAGACTGTAGCTAGGCTACCGCGAAAGAAGATAAACTCTGAAACTCTAATTATTCATAAGACATCTGTAATGAACACTGAAATATTAATCTGACTCATAAAATTTCTAAAACAGAAAGTACGAAATGAGTACGCGAGTAGCTCGTGGTAGGGGCCGTGGACGTGGCCGAGGTAGTAACACGAACTGAATCTTCTTCTTCGGGTCATGCGCCAGCAGCTGATGTACCGGTACCACCAGCAACAGGGGTGGAATCTCATGATAGGGGTGTAGGGGATGATGCCCTATCGCAAGCGATGCTTCGAGTTTTGGAAAGGGTTGCTGGGGCAAGTACCGGTAATGGATTTCGGGGATCCATTTCTGAGCGACTCCGAGCTAATGGGGCGAAATTCTTTAGGGGCATGTCTGGTGTAGCCCCGAATGTGGCCGAGTACTGGTTGGAGGCCACAGAGCGGATTATGGATGATCTGGATTGCTCTATGGAGCAAAAGCTGAAAGGAGCCGTGTCGTTGCTGAGAGATGAAGCTTATCAGTGGTGGCTTACGGTGAGAGATGGAACTTCAGATGGTGAGGTAACATGGGAGTTGTTTAAGAAAGCCTTTAAAGGAAAATATGTTGGGGCTAGCTATGTGGACGCCCGTAGGAAAGAGTTCTTAAATTTGGTTCAGGGAAGTAGGACAGTATCTGAGTACGAGGCTGAATTTCTGAGGCTGAGCTGATATGCTTCTGGGATAGTTGCTACTGAATATGAGCGTAGTGTACGTTTCGAAGATGGTCTGAGAGATGAACTAAGGGTACTGATTGCTCCGCAGAGAGAGCGTAACTTTGCGGCATTGATAGATGTTGGATCTACCCATTCTTATGTTGCATGTGTCATATTTGGGTCGTTGGGAGTGCGTTCTGAGGAGACATTGAGTGGGGTAACTGTACTAAGTCCTTTGGGTCACTCGGTTAGGGTAGACAAGCTATATAGAGACGTACCTATAGAAACTCAAGGAAAATTTTTTCTGGAGACTTGATGGAGCTACCTTTCGGAGAATTCGATCTCATCTTAGGAATGGATTGGCTAGTAAAGCATAGGTCTACCTTGGATTGTGCTGCAAAGCGAATGAGATTAAAAACCACAGAGGATGAGGAAGTCATGGTGATTGGTGAACGTAGAGATTATCTGTCTAATGTAGTGTCAGCATTCAGAGCTGAGAAGTGGATTCGTAAAGGATGTGAGGCTTTTATGGCATTCATAAGTCAAGCGGAATCTGAGGAGCTAACTGTGGATCAAGTTAGAACCATTAAGGACTTTCAAGATGTGTTTCCAGAAGAGCTTCCAGGTTTGCCTCCTAATCGAGAGGTTGAGTTTGGGATCGATTTGTTGCCTGGTACAGCACCAGTGTCTATTGCACCGTATAGGATGGCACCAAAGGAGTTGGTGGAGTTGAAAGCGCAGATTCAAGAACTGTTGGATAGAGGCTTCATTAGGCCAAGTGTGTCTCCGTGGGGAGCATCAGTACTGTTCGTAAAGAAGAAAGATGGGTCAATGCGAATGTGCATTGATTATCGGTAGTTGAACAAACTGACAATTAAGAATAAGTACCCGTTGCCAAGAATCGATGATCTGTTCGACCAGCTTAGAGGAGCTTCAGTATTTTCCAAGATTGACCTTCGATCTGGGTACCATCAATTAAGGGTGAGAGAGGTAGATATTCACGAGACGGCATTCAGAACTCGTTATGGTCACTATGAATTCTTGGTTATGCCATTTGGGCTGACCAATGCACCTGCAGCTTTTATGGATCTGATGAATCGAGTGTTCCAGCCATACTTGGATCGATTCGTGGTCGTCTTTATCGACGATATTTTGGTCTATTCTGAATCTGAGGAGAAACATGATGAGCATCTTCGTATTGTGCTGCAAGTGTTAAGGGAAAAGGAGCTTTACGCGAAATTTAGTAAGTGTGAGTTTTGGTTGAGGGAAGTAACCTTCTTGGGGCATGTTGTATCTGCTGAGGGTATTAAGGTGGACCCTCGAAAGATTGAAGCAATTCTAGAATGGAAACCACCGAGGTCTGTGGCCGAAATTCGAAGTTTTCTGGGTTTAGCTGGATACTACAGAAGGTTTGTAGAAGGATTTTCTGTGATGGCAGCACCATTAACGAAACTCATAAGGAAAGGGGTACCATTTATTTGGACTGAGCAGCTGCAAGAAGCTTTTGAGAAACTAAAGAAAGTTCTGACCGAGGCACCTGTACTGATTCAACCTGAGTCTGGAAAAGATTTTACCGTGTACAGTGATGTATCACATGTTGGGTTGGGCTGTGTGTTGATGCAGAAGGGTAAAGTGGTTGCTTATGCATCGCGACAGCTTAAACCTCATGAAGTGAACTATCCTACCCATGATCTGGAGTTGGCAGCAGTAATCTTTGCACTTAAGATTTGGAGACATTATCTGTATGGAGAAAGGTGTGTTATATACACAGATCATAAGAGTCTTAAGTATTTGCTGACTCAGAAGGAGCTGAATCTTAGGCAACGGAGGTGGATTGAATTGCTTAAGGATTATGATTGTGTGATTGAGTATCATCTAGGCAAGAGAAAAGAGCGTGCTTTTTATGTGGGTCCCTCGAACATCGAGCTCTTGATTGCAAAGCTGATTCTAGTTAGGAATGTGTGATGTTTGGTTACGAATTGTGTGCGCTAGTGTTAATGTTTCTTCGATGTTCTGGGTCATACCAAAATTATTTGGATCAGAGTGCGCAGCAGAAGCATAGTGGTTGGATTTGAGTAATACGGTTAGTTGATAGTTTAAAATTTCGAGGACGAAATTTCTTTAAGGAGGGTAGAGTTGTAACACCCTGAATTTGGGCCTAGAAGTATTGGGCCTTGGGCCTGGGTACGGGTGTGAGATAGTTCAAAATAAAATTATTGATGTGTTGAATTCTGTTATGGAAGGTTATTATTTATGGGTTAATGTGGTATTTTAGTGAACTGCGAAGGATTCATAGTGTGGGGAAAAGTCTTGGGCTAATTTCTGGATTTCCGAGATTTTTGTGATATTTGGTGTAATGTTGAAATTTTGATATATGGATGTATAATTCGTGTTTGGAGTGTGTTATTGGGCCTATGGAAGGCCCAAGTGTTGGTTAAAAACCCGGAGAATTCTTGGATTTTTGGACTTAAGGAATAGAGGACTTGGAAAAGAGGAGTTGTAAGGAATTATGTGTGTAATAAGACACAAAAAAAGGAGTGTGGTGTAGTGGCAAAGTAGCGCCACTTAAAGGACAATGAAGCAAAGGGTCTAAGGTTCAAGTCTTGGCTCTTGCAATTTATTTTGGTTTTTCTTTTAAATAAATCTGGAAGCAAGTAGGTGAGCTTTAAAGTTATATGTGTTGGACTTATGACACAAAAAGAGCTTGTGTCCAAGTGGTGGTCCCTTGACATGACTATTGAGAGGACTTTGGTTCGAATCCCGTTTGACGCAAAGGTTGATTATTTTGCTAATGCTTTAATTTTAGGGGGATTGATGGAGAATCCCACATCGGAAAGCTAACATGAGAGCAGGTGAGGAGCTAGCTTTAAATAGAGCAAACCAGGAGGAGAGTAGGCACAGCCTTCTTGGCTGATCCCTTTCGCTTTATGGCGTGCCCGTTTGGGTTGGGCATCGGCTAAGAGTGTTTGGAGCGCGGATTAACTTCAGCCTCCTATCAGGTGTGTATTTCTCACTGCTCTAGCGGTAGGACGGCTACTTCGGGCTACGATGGGCCGAATAGGCCATGTGGGCCCAATGGGCCTACGGGCCCAATTGGATAAGTTGTTTGATTGTATAGTAAATGTTGGGCTAGATTAGGTGAATCTCATATCTGTGGCTAGATTTAGGCTAAAAGGGCCACACGAGCGTGTGGGCCCATTTGGGCTGACAATGGGCCCTAGGCCCATTCGCATTGTTATCTCTGTTTAGAAATGCTGTAGTTTACAAAATTACTGAAATACCTTGGTTTACAAAATTACCGAATTACCCTCGATTTGTAAAATTACAAGAAATATCTCGATTTATAAAATTATCGAATTACCCTTGATTTGTACAATTACAAAAGTACCCTCGATTTGTAAAATGACAGACATACCCTTGATTTGTAAAATTACCATTTTACCCTTGATTTGTAAAATTACCATTTTACCCCTAATTTGTAAAATTACCATTTTACCCGTGATTTGTAAATTACCGTTTTACCCCTAATTTGTAAAATTACTATTTTACCCCTGATTTGTAAAATTACTATTTTACCCCTAATTTGTAAAATTACTATTTTTACCCCTGATTTGTAAAATTACTATTTTACCCTCGGTTTGTGAATTTACCAAAATACCCTTGTAGGGTAGAATTACCAAGACACCCCTATGGGGTAAAATTACCATTTTGCCCCTAGGGTGTTAAATGACTGTTTTGCCCCTCGTGGGTAAATGACTAACTTGTGTGATGATTGGGCTAGTTTGACCGTGGATATAAGTTGGTGATATGAATGACTTGACTGTGATCTATTCTTATTTTTGGGATTTGGAAAAGTTGGAATCCCTATGTGTTTAGGGAGGCTGTCGAAATAGTGCCTAAGGCTTTAAGGAGCTGTTACCAATTATTTTACTCTGTGCTTGTAAGGGTTAAAGGCTGCTGACTAAGGGCTTGGATTAGTGGAGCGTCCGGATCCAGATTTGGATATCAACTTCAGCAAAGGTAAGGATTTAGGGCCTTGTTCATGGATGCCCGAATATGGTAAGAGTATGTTAAATTTAGTTATCATTGATTCGTGGTCTAATGTTTTACTAATCGAATATAGGATTGAGTTGGAGCAGATATCGTCATCGTTCGTCGTAATCAGGTGTGTAACTAATCCCAACTTTTAGACTAAAGCGGTAAAAGCCGAAATGGCCATAAAGTGACCGACAACTGGTGGAAAGTGACCGAAAACGCACTCGTGTAAAACTTTAGAGTAATCGTTTACTCCATTGGGGTTAGTCATGAATTCGGTAGTGAAGGATTTGCAGAAGGAGTAATTCTGAACGTTTTGGTAAGTTGGGCTGTGAAGGGCCAAGATGGGCCCAGTGGGCTTCCGAGCCTAAATCGGAAAATGATCGTTAAAGACTTTCTGGTAACATGAATAATAAAAACATGGTTAAGTTGGTAAACTAAAACCTAAAATTGGGCTTAACGGGTTTGAGACGATATTGGACATAGTAAGGCCCATTAGGGGTTTTAAGCTAAAAAGGGCAAAATTGGAAATTTGGCTTAAATCGACTTCCGTCGTTATATGGGGGCTGATAATTTATTGGATTTGCACAAAATCTCTGAAAATATGAAAAAGGACTAAAATACCCTTAAATATGGAAAATTACCAAAATACCCCTAGGTGTAAAAAGACTATTATACCCCTAGGGTCAATTCTGTATGAAATGTATGATTTTATGTATCTGCATGAGTTACCATTTAATGTGAGCATATCTGATGCATGAGATGTTATATGTTGCATGCTAGTATTTATATTCTTATGTTGCATGGGGCATGGGTTTATGATGGAGGAAGCGTTCTGGCAGCTTCCCTGCAATCTGGTGACTTTGTCACATTATTATCTGGCAGCCTCGCTGCAATCTGGTGACTTTGTCACATTATTATCTGGCAGCCTCGCTGCAAATCTGGTGGCCTCGCCACAATATCTGTATCTGGTGACCTCGTCACAATATCTGGCAGCCTCGCTGCAAATTATATCTGGCAGCTTCGCTGCAATTATCTGTGGTGTGTAGCGGTTGGGTGGGTCGAGTAGTCTCCCCACATGGTGTAAGGCTGGTACGGGGGTGTTATGGATGGATCTGGGTTGGGTTTTCTGTTTGCATATTATATCTGATCTATATCTGTTATGGGCCTACGGGCTTAACCTGATTTCTGTAATGGGCCAAGGCCAACTAATCTGATTCTGAGGCTTGATCTGTTTTGGCCTATGGTTGAGATAATGTTGCACACTGAGTTGTCAAACTCACCCCCTTTTTATTTAACCTTTGCAGGTAACACTCAACCATAGCGGGCTTGGAGCTGCGAGAGATTCGGAGTGGCCACAGCATCTGCAGAACTGGTTTTCATTTTGTTTAAAGTATTTTATTATTAAGTTATTTTTGGGTTTTATTTTGTAATAAGGCCGCTGTCTAAGTTTTTTATTTGGTTTAATTTTCTTTGATGATTAAATTACATTTTATAGAATCGCTAGTTTAGGCTGCGCTAGTTTCAAAATCTAAAGAACGTTTTTAAAACTCAACGTGTGAATAATATGGATAACTTGAAGGATTAATAAACTGGTTTTAACAAACTTACTCTTTTGATTCAAACCTCACTTAAGACACAACAAGTCTAAAAGGGCCGTAAACTTAGTTTTAGGATCGTGTGACACACCAGATCTGGTCGTAGCGTCTAGGCCGGGTTTGGGGTGTTACACTCGGACTCAACTCAACGAGCTCGGATGCCCAACCATCTTAGTGACATGTCACTTGTATCCTAATCCATTCCCAAGGTTCAAACGAGATTTTCCTCAATCACACATCCTTGCCGTCTTCCACAGAATACCGAAACCAATACTCGGTAGCCATTTATATTTAACAAGTAGCACATATAATTTGCATATTGTTCAAAAATAACCACAGAGCATATATTTCATGATACAAATCAGCATATCATATAAATAACATCAATTAACTTAAAAATAACAATTATGTTACATTATTTACACATGAACTTACCTCGGTACCAAAATACAAAGATTTTGCAATTTAGTCTGCAATCTTTTCTTTTCCTCGATTGAGGTCGATTCCACGTCTTTCTTGATCTAAAATGACACATTTAGCTTGTTTAATACTCACATTTTCAAATTAGTCCTTAATTCAAATTTTGACAAAATTACAATTTTGCCCCTAAACTTTTGCATATTTACACTTTTGCCCCAAAGTTCGGAAATTAAATTTTATCACAAATTCTTATGTTTTAGGACATGCTGATCATTTATTTACCATTAGCAAGCTCAAATTCCCACTAAAACACATACTTATGAACAATATGTACTTTTACCGATTAAGCCGTTTTACTCGTTTTTACTTAAAACCGAGTAGCACAAGTTGTTTAACATAATTTAAAACCTCATATTCTATCATAAAACATCAAAATACACAAATTTCACCTATGGGTATTTTTCCAAATATGAACCCTAACTTAAATAATTGCTAACATAAGCTTTATCGAGTTACCGGGACTACGAAAACGTAAAGAACATTAAAAACGGGGCTTGGAATCACTTACTATGAAGCTTGGAAGCTTGAAACAAACCCTAGCTATGGAGAACCCTTGAAATTTCGTGGTAATGAAGAAGATGACCAATTTTGTGTTATTTTTCCCTTTTTATTTCATGTTAATATCCAAAAGACCAAAATGCCCCTCCTTACTAAACTTTCAAAAATTCCATCCATGTCCAAATTTTGTCCATGAACTTAAAATTGGTCAAATTGCTATTTAAGACCTCCTAATTAATATTCCAAAGCAATTTCATACTAGAAACTTCTAGAATGCAAGTTTTGCAACTTATTCGATTTAGTCCCTAATTTCAAATTAAGCACTTTACGCTTAGAATTTCTTCACGAAATTTTCACACCATCATAAAATCATATCATAAACATCAAAATAATTATAAAATAATTATTTCTAGCTTGAATTTGTGGTCACAAAACCACTATTCCGATTAGGCCCTAATTCAGGATATTACAACTCTCCCCCCTTTTAAGGATTTTCATCCTCGAAAATCTTACCGGTAAACAGGTGTGGGTATTGTTTCCTTATAGTTTCCTCGGGTTCCCATGTAGCCTCTTCTATTCCATGCTTTTGCCACAACACTTTCACAAGAGCAATACTTTTGTTTCTTAGTTGTTTGACCTTTCGAGCTAAAACTTTAATCGGTTCTTCTTCATAGGTCATATCTGGTCGTAATTCAATTTCTGTCGGTGAAACTACATGCGAAGGATCCAAGCGATACCGACGTAACATAGATACATGGAACACGTCATGAATTTTCTCTAACTCAGATGGTAATGCTAACCGATAAGCTACCAGTCCAACTCTTTCAGTTATTTCATACGACCCGATAAAACGCGGACTTAACTTACCCTTCCGTCCAAATCTGAGGACTTTCTTCCACGGAGACACCTTTAAAAATACCTTATCACCAACTTGAAACTCGATTTCTTTTCGTTTCAAATCTGCATAAGATTTCTGTCTATCCGAAGCAGCTTTCAAACAATCTCGAATTACCTTCACTTTTTCTTCGATTTCTTTGATTAGATCAACCCCATGATCTGATTTTCCTTGAGTTCGGTCCAATACAAAGGCGTCCGACACTTATGACCATACAATGCTTCATAAGGTGCCATTTTCAAACTCGTCTGATAACTGTTATTGTAAGCAAATTCCACCAACGGTAAATATCTTTCCCAACTTCCTTGAAATTCTAATACACAACATCGAAGCATGTCTTCAAGAATCTGAATTACCCTTTCTGATTGCCCATCAGTTTGTGGATGAAAAGCAGTACTGAAATTTAACCTTGTACCTAACGCTTCTTGCAACTTTTGCCAAAACCGCGAAGTAAATCTCGGATCTCTGTCTGAAATGATTGACAATGGTATTCTATGTAGTCTAACAATTTCTCTAACATACAATTCAGCTAACTTGTTAAGAGAATAATCCGTACGTACTGGAATGAAAGGAGCCGATTTAGTCAATCTGTCAACTATTACCCAGATGGCATCTTTCTTTCCTGGAGTCAACGGCAACCCTGAAACAAAATGCATAGTAATCCGATCCCATTTCCATTCTGGAACCATAATAGGCTGAAGTAATCCTGAAGGCACTTGGTGTTCAGCTTTCAACTGTTGACAAATTAAGCATTTCGATACAAATTCCGATATATCCCTTTTCATTCCATTCCACCAGTATATTTTCTTCAAATCATTATACATTTTCGTACTGCCTGGATGAATCGACAAATAACCACCATGTGCTTCCTGCAAAATCTTTTGAATTAACTCCTCATTCTTCGGTACACAAATACGATCTTTAAACATCAAGCAACCATCAAGATCGATTCTGAAATCTGACTCTGTATCAACCTCACATTGCTTTCTTTTGGCTTGCAAGTCTTCATCGCTTTTCTGAGCTTCACAAATCTCTTGTAAAAACATCGGTCTTACTTTTAGCTCGGCCAGAATGGAACCATCATCTGACATTTCCAACTGAGTGTTCATAACTCTCAAAGCAAACAACAGTTTTCTACTCAAAGCATCAGCAACTACATTTGCTTTTCCTGGATGATAGTCAATCACAAGCTCGTAATCTTTTAATAACTCCAACCATCTTCACTGTCTCAAATTCAAGTCTTTTTGTGACATTAAGTATTTAAGACTCTTGTGGTCGGTATATACTCGACACTTTTCACCATGTAGATAATGTCGCCAAATCTTCAAAGCAAACACCACTGCAGCCAATTCCAAATCATGAGTCGGATAATTCCTCTCGTGAGGTTTTAACGGCCTCGAAGCATAAGCCACAACCTTTCCTTCTTGCATCAGTACACATCCCAAACCATTTAGAGAAGCATCGCTATATACCACAAATTCTTTACCTGACTCAGACTGTACTAACACTGGTGCCTCTGTTAATAACTTTTTCAATTCTTCAAAACTTTGTTGACATTCTTCCGTCCACTCAAATTTAACATCCTTGCGAAGTAATCTAGTCATAGGAGCAGCAATTATAGAAAATCCATTTACAAACTGTCGATAATATCCAGCTAGTCCCAAGAAACTCCTAACCTCGGTTACATTCTTCGGTGGCTTCCAATCAACAATAGCTGAAATTTTACTGGGATCAACCCGTATACCATCACCTGAAACAATATGACCCAAAAATCCAACTTCTTGAAGCCAAAATTCATTTTTACTAAACTTGGCATATAACTGCTTTTCTCGCAAAGTTTGCAAAACTATCCTCAAGTGCTCAGCATGCTCTGCCTCATCTTTTGAATAAATCAAGATATCATCTATAAATACCACAACAAACTTATCCAAGTATGGTCGAAATATTCGATTCATCAAATCCATAAACACAGCAGGAGCATTTGTTAATCCAAACGGCATAACTAAAAATTCATAATGACCATACCTTGTTCTAAAAGCAGTTTTAGGCACATCTGACTCTTTTACCCGCAGCTGATAGTATCCAGATCTCAAGTCAATCTTTGAAAACCATGTTGCTCCTTTCAGCTGATCAAACAAATCATCAATTCTTGGCAATGGATACTTGTTCTTAATTGTCACTTTGTTTAATTGCCGATAGTCTACACACAATCTCATCGAACCATCCTTCTTTTTCACAAACAATACCGGAGCACCCCAAGGCGAAAAACTTGGTCTCACAAAGCCTTTGTCAGTCAACTCTTGCAACTGCAACTTTAATTCTTTCAACTCTGTTGGTGCCATTCTGTACGGAGCAATCGAGATCGGAGCTGTTCCCGGCATCAAATCAATACCAAACTCTACTTCTCTAACTGGAGGCAAACCCGGCAATTCTTCTGGAAATACATTCGTAAACTCACATACAATCTGCACTGATTCTACTTTCTTTTCAATTTCCTTTGTATTCAACACATACGCTAAATAAGCTTCATAACCCTTTCTCAAATATCTCTGAGCCGACATTGAAGAAATCACACTAGACAATGCCTCTGATTTATCTGATTTGACCCGCAGAGTTTCACCATTTTCACACTTTAATTCAATAACTTTCTGTTTACAATTTACTTTAGCATCATGCAATGTCAACCAATCCATACCCAAAATAACATCAAACTCATCAAACGGCAACAACATCAAGTCGGCCGGAAAGTAATAACCCCGAATCATTAAAGGACAGTTCTTGCATACTTTATCAACTATAACACATTTGCCTAACGGGTTTGACACTTTAATCATAAATTATGTATTCTCAACAGGTATATTCATGCTAGACACCAATTTCATGCACACATATGAATGAGTAGAACCGGGATCAATTAAAGCAATAACATTAACATCATAGAGAGAAAATATACCGGTAATCACATCGGGTGAGGAAGCATCTTCACGCGCCTTAATGGCATAAGTTCTAGCTGGAGCCCTTCCTTCAGATTTAACTGCTGAATCTCTGGCTACATTCTTGCTGCTTGCTTCACTCCCAGCTTTTCTTGGATACCTTCCTCGCAAATCTGCACCACTAGCTTTTGTACTCTGAAATTTTTCTTTTTCAATTCTCTCTGGGCAGTCTCTAATAAAATGATCCAGAGAACCACATCGGAAACATTCGTTTACTTTGCACGGACCAAAATGATTTCTGCCACACCGCTGACACTCGGGTTTAACAAATCTCGTGTTCCCTACACTGGCTGCCGAAGTAGTTTGGGACTTAGGACCCACATTTTGCTTCTTAAAATTCCCATAGGATTGTCCAGCTGAAACTTGGGAACGAGGATTCATATTTCTTGATTTTCTGGGTTGCTGTGAGGGTGCATTAGTCATTGGTCTTTTCTTCCAATTTCGTGTCTCAGATTCTGCCTTTTTCTTCTCTTTAAGTAGTTCTTCAGCCTTACAAGCTCGATCGACAAGTACCACCATTTCTTTTAATTCAAGAATCCCAACAAATACTTTAATTTCTTCATTGAGCCCATCTTCAAATCGCCTGCACATTTTGGCCTCGGTAGGAACATATTCTCTAGCATACTTACTCAATCTGACGAACTCTCTTTCATATTCAGTGACTGTCATACTACCTTGCTTTAGCTCAAGAAACTCTTTACGCTTCTGGTCAATAAATCTTTCACTGATGTATTTCTTCTGGAACTCCTCTTGAAAGAATTCCCAGGTTACTCTCTCTTTCGGTACCACCGAAATCAATGTCTTCCACCAATTGTAGGCTGAATCCCTCAACAAAGATATAGCACATTTCAAGCATTCCTCAGGTGTGCAGGACAGTTCATCAAATACCCGGATAGAATTCTCAAGCCAGAACTCTACTTTTTCCGCACCATCGTCTACATTAGCTCTGAATTCTTCGGCCCCGAGCTTACAGATTTTATCAACTGGAGTTCTTTGAAATTTTATCATACCCACATCTTGAGGCATCGGGGGTATAGGTTGAGGAATTGGGGGAGGTGGGGAAGGTCGTACATTCGGGTTCGTACGAACGAACTCAGTGTACCATGCACTCATCATTTGGAGAAAGGCTTCCCGATCCCTTTCTCCTCCCTGACCAACAGTAGGTGGTGGATTTTTAGTCGGCGCTGCCCCTTCAGCCGGAGCTGGTGCATTACTCTCTACTTCATCAGCCACAGCTGGATCAGGATCCATTTACTATAAAAAAAATCATTTAAAAGGTCAGAAGTCGTCACACTATTACAATATACACATATGGCATGTAAAGCAAAATCCGTACATAAAACACGTTAGTCCGAGAACCGACTAAACCTACTCTGATACCACAAAATGTAACGTCCCCACGCCCGAGACCGTCGCCGGAGTCGAGTTTGAGGTGTTACTAAACTTAATTTATCATTAAACCAACTTTACATCATTTATTTTAATTTTCGGAATATGCAGAATCTCCACGTCATAGTCGCTTAAAAAATCATATGTCAAGTTACGAAACTCGAAATCAATATCCGTAAATTTTCCCTGAATCTAGACTCATATATCTATTCACTAATTTTTTTCTAGAATTTTTGGTTGGGCCGATTTGTACAGTTTATTAGTTAAAGTTACCCCTGTTTCAGGACTTGACTGCACTGACCTCTGTTTACTACAAACCACTTTTCTCTCTGTACAAAATTCATATGATTATTCCGTTTCCTTATATTGAAACTAGACTAACTCAGGATTCTGTACATATAAAGTACACCTCTTAACTATTTTTGTACAATTTATAGTGAATTTTCAAAGTTGGAACACGGGATCCAGAAATTGCTCTAGCCCTGTTTCACTAAAACTCAAATATCTTATAACATATAACTCCTTTACCTATTTCGCTTTTTCCATTTGAAAGTAGACACAATAAGATTCAATTTCATAGTTAATTCTTCACCTAATTCGTTTTCTACTATTTTTGGTGATTTTTCAAACTCACATCAGTGTTGCTGCAATGTTCTGTTTTATGGTTAATTTCTTTTTCATAAAAGCTTTCATGTACTAGATAACCTATTATCCTTCCATGACATCAAACATAATCTATATTAGCCATTTCAATGACTCATCATTATCAAGCATTTCCTCAACCAAACCACCACCATATCACAAGATTATTTACACAAAGTAGGTATATTGCTATACATGCCATACTAAGTTTTACAAGCCATTTACCAAAAAGTCCTTCGGATAGTGTGATCGAGCCTTCGACCTATCCCGATTCTCGAGCCGGCTTGTCCAAAACTACAATGAATGAAAAGGAGGGAGTAAGCATAAATGCTTAGTAAGTTCACATGCAAATAACAAGTAACATAACAAAGTCATTATGCCAAACAACATTAGCATAGCATCACCAAAACATATGTCACAATTCTAATCATCATACTTCATCTTACCACATTTTTGTTATTGTGTCGAGTTTCAACCAGAGGGTTAAGTACATACCTGTCCAATATGACCATTTCTCAACATTACCGAATTGTCACTTACATCTTGAGTGTTTTTTCATTTCACTTGAATTTTACCTGTTGAACACATTGGAATACAACTCGGATACACGGATCATTTGCACATAAGTGCTATATATGTAATCAATCAATTATGTAACCCGCCCATAAGCGAACTCGGACTCAACTCAACGAGCTCGGGCGTTCGCATCCATAAGTGAACTCGGACTCAACTCAATGAGCTCGGATGCCTAGTTACATTTCACGAACTCGGACTCAACTCAACGAGTTCGGATATTCGCATCCATAAGTGAACTCGGACTCAACTCAACGAGCTCGGATGCCCAACCATCCTAGTGACATGTCACTTGTATCCTAATCCATTCCCAAGGTTCAAACGGGATTTTCCTCAATCACACATCCTTGCCGTCTTCCACAGAATACCGAAACCAATACTCAGTAGCCATTTATATTTAACAAGTAGCACATATAATTTGCATATTGTTCAAAAATAACCACAGAGCATATATTTCATGATACAAATCAGCATATCATATAAATAACATCAATTAACTTAAAAATAACAATTATGTTACATTATTTACACATGAACTTACCTCGGTACCAAAATACAAAGATTTTGCAATTTAGTCCGCAATCTTTTCTTTTCCTCGATTGAGGTCGATTCCACGTCTTTCTTGATCTAAAATGACACATTTAGCTTGTTTAATACTCACATTTTCAAATTAGTCCTTAATTCAAATTTTGACAAAATTACAATTTTGCCCCTAAACTTTTGCATATTTACACTTTTGCCCCAAAGTTCGGAAATTAAATTTTATCACAAATTCTTATGTTTTAGGACATGCTGATCATTTATTTACCATTAGCAAGCTCAAATTCCCACTAAAACACATACTTATGAACAATATGTACTTTTACCGATTAAGCCGTTTTACTCGTTTTTACTTAAAACCGAGTAGCACAAGTTGTTTAACATAATTTAAAACCTCATATTCTATCATAAAACATCAAAATACACAAATTTCACCTATGGGTATTTTTCCAAATATGAACCCTAACTTAAATTATTGCTAACATAAGCTTTATCGAGTTACCGGGACTACGAAAACGTAAAGAACATTAAAAACGGGGCTTGGAATCACTTACTATGAAGCTTGGAAGCTTGAAACAAACCCTAGCTATGGAGAACCCTTGAAATTTCGTGGTAATGAAGAAGATGACCAATTTTGTGTTATTTTTCCCTTTTTATTTCATGTTAATATCCAAAAGACCAAAATGCCCCTCCTTACTAAACTTTCAAAAATTCCATCCATGTCCAAATTTTGTCCATGAACTTAAAATTGGTCAAATTGCTATTTAAGACCTCCTAATTAATATTCCAAAGCAATTTCATACTAGAAACTTCTAGAATGCAAGTTTTGCAACTTATTCGATTTAGTCCCTAATTTCAAATTAAGCACTTTACGCTTAGAATTTCTTCACGAAATTTTCACACCATCATAAAATCATATCATAAACATCAAAATAATTATAAAATAATTATTTCTACCTCAGATTTGTGGTCACGAAACCACTATTCCGATTAGGCCCTAATTCGGGATATTACAGAATATCCTTTTCAAATGCATTAATTTTGAAAATAAAGACAAGCTTATTCTCGAGAGTTTAAAATATCGTGTCCTAACATACTTGATGTGATATTTTATTATTTCGAGACAAGAGGGTCTTAATATCAAACTCGATTTATTCAAGTTTTCTTTGAAATAAAAAAAGGCTCGTATTTTTAAAATCTTTTCAAATTTTCGACATTAAGACATTAATTAATCAATTAGGTACCAAGTTTGGGCGTATCGAGGGTGCTAATCCTTCCTCGTATGTAACTGACTCCCGAACCCATTTTTTGGATTTTGTAGACCAAAAATCATCGTTTTAGTAAATTCAAACTTTATTAAAATGATTGAATTTCGAGGTGATCCGATCACACCTCTTAAAAAGGATTGGTGGCGACTCCTGTTTTTTTCATTTCCAAAATCCAAGTCGACGCCCTTTAAAAAAAATGGTTTCGACAGCACTAAAATAGGAACTTTAGTCAAATATGTCTTTAACTTCTCAAAACTTTGTTGACACTTCCCATTCCACTCGAACTTGACGTCTTTTTGCAGTAATCTTGTCATTGGAGTGGCAATCATGGAGAATTCCTTGACGAATCGTCTGTAGTAACCAGCCAAGCCCAAGAAACTTCTGACCTCAGATACATTCCTAGGTGGCTTCCAATCAACGATTGCTGAGATTTTACTTGGGTCGACTCGAATGCCATCACCTGAAACAACATGACCCAAAAATCTGACTTCTTTAAGCCAAAATTCACTCTTGTTGAATTTGGCATAAAGTTACTTATCTCGCAAAATCTGTAACACTGTCCTCAAATGCTCCGGATGCTCCTCCTCATCGCGAGAATAGACTAGGATATTGTCGATAAAGACTACTACGAATTTATCCAAGTATGGCTGAAAAACGTGATTCATTAAATCCATGAACACCGTAGGAGCATTGGTCAAGCTGAATGGCATGACAAAAAACTCGTAATGACCATACCTCGTCCGAAATGCAGTCTTTAACACATCGGACTCCTTCACCATTAGTTGATAATACCGAGACCTCAAGTCTATCTTAGAAAATACTGTGGCTCCTCACAACTGGTCAAATAAGGCATCGATTCTCAGCAAAGGGTATTTATTCTTAATGGTCCCTTTGTTGAGTTGCCGATAATCTATGCACAACCTCATAGACCCATCTTTCTTCTTCACAAATAGTACGGGAGCACCCTACTAAGAATGACTCGGCCTTGCAAAACCCTTGTCTGTCAAATCTTGTAGCTGAGTCTTTAACTCATTTATCTCAGTCGGAGCCATTGTATATGGAGCAATAGAGAAGGCCGTAGTGCCAGGGTTCAACTCCATGCCAAATTCTACCTCTCTAACTGGAGGTAGTCTGGGTAACTCTTCCGGAAAGACATTTTGATAATCAGAAACTACTGGTACCGATTCAATTTTCGACTCCAACTCCCTTGTATTCATTACAAAGGCAAGATAAGCTTCATGCCCTTTTCTAATATATTTCTGAGCTACCAAAGAAGAAATCACTACAGGAAACCTCTCAGATTCATTTGACTCCACTCGAAGAGTCGTACCACCTTTACATTTCAATTTGATAAACTTTCTACCACAATTCACTATCACATCATGTGTGGTTAACCAGTCCATACCAAGGATCACATCAAATTCTTTGAATTGCAGGAGCATAAGAACGGCGGAAAAGCAATGATCATTGATCTTCAAAGGACAATCTCTACATACTTTGTCTACTAACACACTCTTGCCTAAGGGATTGGAGACTTTTATCATAAGTTCTGTAGACGCTACTGGTATACTCAAGCTAAAGACTAGTCTCATGCAAATGTATGAGTGGGTTGACCCCGGATCTATCAAAGTAATAAAAGGAGTTTCATGGAGAGAAAAAGTACCAGTGATTACATTGGGTGATGAAACTTCCTCACGAGCACGGATGGCATACGTTCTGGCCGGCGCTCTACGCTCGGGTCTTGTAGTCTGTTCTTTCTGAGCACCGTTACTACTCGCTCTTGAACTTGGGTTTCTCTAGGGTTTGCCTTTAGAGAGAGTATTACTCGATCTCACACTCTGATCTCTATCATTCTCGATCATCTCCAAGCACTCTTTAATAAAGTGGACTTGAGAGCCACTCTTGAAACAAGTCTTCTCATATGCCCGACATTCGCCAGGGTGGCACCTACCATACTGAGGACACTCAGGCCTACCAGGTCGAGTGCTGCCCACGCTCGCAACTGAAGTAGTTTGAGCTCTAGAAACTAAATTCTCATTATCTTTGCCTTTATCCTATAATCCGGCTGAAGCTACTGACTGTGAAGTATATTCATTTGATCTCTTAGAAGAAGATTGATATGATTTACCAAACGACCTCTTTCTTAAATCACAAGATTCCATCTCGGCCTTCCTATTTTCCTTGGCCAATTCTTCGGCCTTGCAAGCTCTATCTACTAATACCACAAACTTTTTTAACTCAAGGATACCAACAAACATCTTGATTTTTTCATTTAATCTGTCCTCAAACCTCTTGCACATAATAGCATTAGAGGATACGCATTCTTGAGCGTACTTACTCAGTTTTACAAACTCCCACTCATATTCTGTTACGGTCATCCGACCTTGCTTCAATTCCAAGAATTCCTTGCACTTCTAATCTATAAACCTTGTACTGATGTACTTCTTATGGAATTTTTCCTGGAAAAACACCTAATTAACTTTCTCCTTTGGTACCACCAAAAAGGGTGTTCCACCAATGATAGGCGGAATCTCGGAGGAGAGATATGACCCACTTCATACATTCTTTCGACGTGCACGATAGCTCGTCAAATACTCTGATGGTATTTTCTAACCAAAATTCGGCTCTCTCTGGGTCATCGTCTTTAGTAGCCCAGAATTCCTTTACCCTTCACTTCTGGATTCTATCAATCGAACGCTTCTCTCGTCTTACTACTTCTACGAATTGAGGAGCTACCGGGGTAGATTGGGCATTTGGAGGGGTTGGAGCTTGTTGTTGAGTGGTCGGGTTCGTTTGAACGAACTCTGTGAACCAGTCACTCATCATTTAGAAGAAGGCCTCTCGAGCCTGTCCTCTCTGACTCACAGTAGCTAGTCTATCCTCAATCCCAGCTGGCACAGTCCCTTCAGTAAGAGTGGGTGTTACTTTCTACATCTTCTGCTGTAGCTCGATCAGGATATATTGCTATAAGAAAACATATTTAGATTGTTAGGAGTCGTCACACTATCATATCACAAATTTACTTAAGTATGGCATGTATAACTAGACTCATGCATGAGCTAGGTTAGTCCTAAAACCGACTAAACACTAGCTCTGATACCAATAAATATAACACCCCTTACCCGTAACCGATGCAGGAGTAGGGCATAAGGTATTACCATGCTAAAACTTATGTAAACCGTTGACTTAATCTCATAAAACTGTGTCCCAATTAAAACTTTTTTCAAACATTGTCCTTCGAGTCTTCTTATAGGCCTACTAGGCCTAAATCATGGATCGAAAATAAACGAGACCATTTCGTGCATTTGAGAAAATTTATTTAAAAACTAGTGAAAATACGGCACACGCCTATGTGGAAGGGCAACACGCCCGTGTGACCTCTGAGCATGGTCGTGCTGATGGTCCGTGTACCTTAAAAGGCCTAAGCATTCAAGGCACATGCTCGTGCCCCATACCCGCATGAATTTAATTTTAAACATCAACCTACAAGGGTTTTCACACAGCCTTGACACGCCCGTGTTAAGGCCCGTGTGTAAAAACTTGGGTATTCTATTTCTGATGTCATCACTCACATGGCCGTAGCACACGCCCGTATGCTGGCCATGTCCTCTATACGGTTGAGACACACGGTCGTGTCTAAATCTCATGGACGACACTGACTTGAATTTAATTTATCAACTTGAGGTGCAGGAGACACACAGTTGAGTTACACACCCGTGTGTAACCCGTGTGTCTCACACGGCCTAAACACACGCTCGTGTGTCTACCCGTGTGGGTAGTATAGAGCTATTTACTAAGCCCCTAACCTCTTTTGAAACACGACCAAACATAACTCAATCCAACATATCATCTAAATGCTCCTAATGAGTGTCCACACCCCAAGCAAACTTTGCTCAACATGCATACATGGATAACTAAAGTGACCTTTCACAATTTCCATGAATTTCATTCTCATTTAGCAAATAACTTGGGCACATCTTGGCCAATTCCAATAGCCATGTACAAAATAAAGGTTTAGCTATAAATGGCCAACACAATTGTCTAACTAGTGTGTGTCTTAAACCAAACAACTTCTGAAGATCTTATACATGCCATACACAAAAAGACTATCGTAACCATACCAAATAGAAGATTTGATAGTGTGACTTCGAGCTCCTACTTTAAACGATCCTGAGGTAATCCGGCAAAACCTACATGAGAAAAAAGAACTTAAGGGAGTAAGCATAAAAATGCTTAGTAAATTGTATGAAATAAAATAGCAACATGATCAATAAATTATCAGCTCATTTAAGCAACTTAAACCATATCTAATTGCATACCCTTGCTTATAACTTACTAACTTCTCATAACTTACACATCATTATAACTTACACATTTCTAAGACTTACTCAGCCTCAAAACTTACTCAGTCCCATGAATAAATCAAACTGAAACCTTAATTATCATGTTTTCGTAACTTATTTCAGGTGTACCTGCAACACTCATCATACACTTTAGTACTTCTCATTAACTTAATTAACTCAATATACTTGCACTTTTAATGTTCTTAGAATATTGAAGGATACTCGTGGAGGTATTCTCTTGGTAAGATACCAATGTCATATCTCAAATATGGTCTTACATGGGATTTCAAGTCGATGCTGAAGCCATATCCCAGATATGGTCTTACACGGGATCATGAATTGGTGCCAATACCATGTCCCGAACATGGTCTTATACGGGACCTCATGTCGATGCCAATGCCATGCCTCAGTCATGGTCTTACATGGGATCTGCTTTTGATGCCAATGCCATATCCCAGACATGGTCTTACATGGGATCTACGTTTGGTGCTGATTCCATGTCCCAAACATGGTCTTATATGGGACCTACAATACTCATGACTTCGAGATCCTTTGAATTCTTAAATTTTCAATTCCACATTTCTTATTTATTTCTTCATCAATTCTCATGAAAATTCATATCAATAATTTCATTATAATAATATGGATTTCATAGAAAAACATCATAAGAATTATTTTATAATGTACAAAGCTAAATTATTCATACAACTTACCTCGAGTCCTCAAAATGTAACAAATACTCGTTTCAATCCACCACTTTTTCTTTTCCCTGGTTTTGGTTCAGGCTTCTAGTTTCTTGATCTATAATGAATAGAGTTCAATAATTACTCATCAATTTACTAATAACGACCCTAGATTTACAATTTGGCAATTTAACCATTTTGCCCCTAGACTTTGGCAAAATGACCAATTTGCTCTTATGCTTGGAAATTGATTTTTATCAAATTTCCTCATTTCTCATGCCTATCTAAATGCTTTCGTGCATATATCAACTCCAAATAACCATTATCCAAGCATTTAACAAAACAACTCATTCTATTGCAAACAAGTCCTATTTAGGTGTTATCCATGAACACCCATTTCCAAAGTTGTTTACAAAGCATCCTACATTTATTAAATTTCATAAAACTCTAACAAATGAAACCTTCTCTTTCATGGAAAAACTTTAAACTCTCAACCAAAATACTAAATACACCCCTCAATAGAAAGCTTATGCCATGAGGGTCTCAAATATGTAAAAATTTTAAAGAGAGGTCATGGAAATCACTTACTATCAAGAGGAATAGCTTGAATGAAATTTGAGCTTCAAAACCCTTAATTTTGGCTGATATTTTTGGCAAGATGGAGAAGAAGATGAGGTATGGACAAGGGCTAGGATATTAGGTCATATTTTACTCAAATTTTCACTAAAATTCCACCAACTTTGACCTTCCACTCACCTTTTTGTCTCCTACAATCTTATGACCGGCCTACAATGATCTCAAGGGCTTATTTGCCCTTTAAAACCCTCCAATTTTATTTTCATGGACAAAACACACTATTTGCTAATAAAATCTAACTTTTTCTTTTTACACGATTTAGTCCTTTTTCGCAATTAAGTCTTCAATCGCATAAAATAACTTTTCTAAAATTTCCTTGTACTCTTATAAAAATTTCATAAAACATAAAATAATACTAAATAATTTTCTCTAATACTATTTCATACCTAACCCTTCCAAATTTCATAATTTGTAATTTAGCCCTTAAAGGTAAATTGATCTCTAACTCATAAAATTTCCTTTATGGAAATTTTTCAATATCAAGAAAACATACTGATATGCATGATATGAAGTAATAAAATTTATAAAGAACTTGATCACACCAAAACTAACTAATATCACGACGTTGAGGCAAGCACACTTGTAACAGTAGTATAGCTTAGTGGCAAGATCGAGTTATCGTACCCAAGGGAACCAAAAGTACTAGTACTTACTTCCTTTCTATTATCTAGCCTAAAAATAAAAGAGGGTTGTTTAAACTAATTCTAAAACTAACTAAGAAAGTTTAAAGAGTAAATTGGGAAAACTTTTAGGGAAAAGCTGATTGATATGGGTAATACTTAATGGAGAATCCACCTAGACTTCACTTGTTATTATTTTCTTAAACTATATGATTTCTTTACTTGACTTGATCTGTAGAGATCCCTAACTTATGCTAAACCCTCCGTCGAGGCGTAGAGCAACTAGGCTTAAGTTGTTAATTAAAGTTCCCTTATTAATTAACTCCCTAGGTTGCATTAATTCGATCTATGGCTCCCCATATTAGGTTTGACCCTAATTCGATAGATTTATGTCGCCCTATGTCTAGGGTTGCATGCAACTCCGCTTAATTATGGTATATCTACTCTTATCACAGGGACTTTTGCTCCTCTGCTCTAAGCACATCTAATTCTTAAAGTAATGCCTAGGATTATTAAATCAAGAATGAAGGACGCATAATTAAGAACAATTCAAGTATTTATCAAATAAATCAAGAATAAATAGCAAGATCTGTCTTAGGTTTCATCCCCCTCAAGTATTTGAAAGGTTTAGTTCATGATAAAGAAAAGAAACATCACAGAAGATATAAAATAATAAAACATAAAAGAAACCAAAAACCCCTGAAGGAATTTAGGGAGATCCTCTATGTTGCTATAGAATTCCAACTTTTGAGATGAATCAATCGGCTTTCTCCTTTGGAGTAATCCCTTGCTTCTATTCGTATCTAAAGGTATCTTCAAGTTGTTGCCTCATGGGGTCTTCATATAGAGCTTTTGGGGGGCCTTTCTTAGCCTCTAAGCATCTAAATTTGAGTGAAATTCCCCTTCCTCACGACTAGAACACGCCCGTGTGCCACGCCCGTTGACTTCGACAGAAGCCGTGTGATTTTCTCGATGGAGGCACGGCCGTGTGGCCTGTCCGTGCTTATCGGGGCTTTAATCGTGTGATCTTCATATGGCACGCCGGTGTGGCATGTCTTGGGCCATGTTGTTCACACATTTTGGCCCATTTTTCACCGTTTTTAGCCTATTTTCCGTTCTTTTCTCTTCCCTATGCTCTCTTGAGTATAAGATATGAAAAAGGAAGATTAAGAGCATCGATTCGCACAAAATTGATCATAATTCATCCAAAATATAGGCTAAACATGGGGTAAAAATATGTATAATTTAACGTTTATCAAATACGCCCACACTTAAACCTTTGCTTGTCCTCAAGCAAAATTTCAGTCCGTAAAAAGAATTATTCTTCTCAACCTACAGTCTTTATCAATAATGTTTCAAACTAATCCACAGGTAATCATGCAATGAAACATTCAATCAAAAGAACATTAAAGATTCAATTACTCTAAGTTGAAAATTTTATCATTGAAAACATAGGTTTTTTCCTTCCTTTTGAGTAGTTATCTCTCCATCTTAATTAACAGGAGTTGACATCCTTACTAAAGGTTCACTCTATTCACTTAAAGTGTTTAGGGTTCAAAAATGAAGCACTCATTAGTCAACCTGAGAAGTTATTACCATAAGCTTGCAAGAAAATCAAATCTCCACCACTATAATTTGATATGGTACATCGATCAAAAGGTCTTTTAGTGGTTACAGCGGGGCTTGATTAGGAGTGTTGTCACAGGCTGCAAAAAGAGGGTTCTGAAAAATTATGTAGCTGGAAAAATCTCTATTACTGAAACATATTTCTAAAGCTTAAAACATCATTGTAGCCTTGAAATAGAAATATGCAAAAACTATTTGAACTATTACAAATTACAACTAATTTTAACTGTATATGCACATGGGTTTTTTTTTAAATAATTCAATATGATACAATACATTGAATAAAACTTTACATTCTGGAAAAGAGAACAAAGCTAGATAATAATTTCAACTCAAATATCGATAAAAAATTGGGATCAAAGAATAATTGAATGGAAAATTCAAAAAAAATGGGTTAATGGTTAATAATTAATGGGTAGTTCAAAAGAATGGGTTGTTAGGCTCAACGGGGTTCACTAAGGGTTAATTCATGGAGGTAGGCTTTTTATGGAGTAAGTGGGTTAAATCCTAAGTGCCTTTATCATCTCAGTATATCAAATCAATAATATGGTCTCGACATGTATAATCAAAGCAAGTTCTAGAATAACAAATCAATATTGACTTACTCAAAGCAATAATAAAAGTGAGCACAAAAGGATGTATGCTAAAAAAGGCTCAAATTCTCACTAGAATTATGGCTTTTGATGTCATTCCTATGAATTTCAAATTTCAAGATATTATTCGGAATTAGGGAAAAAAACTTATGCAAAAATTAGAGTTCTCAAAAATTTCAACTTATCATTCTTGATTCCGTAATGTTTTTAAGTTTGAATATTTAAAGTACAATAACCTATTTCTTAATTCTCAACATATTAATAAAAATTATAAATCAGTCGGAAATAATTCCTAATAGGAAACTGAAAATGATGCTATTGAGGGCAGTGCAATTAGTTAGAACAAATTCAGGGATTTCAAAGAGAGTGAAATAAAATTTTAAAGTACGTTCCCTCCCACACTTAAGATGTACATTGCCCTCAATGTACAAAGATAACATTAGCAATATAAGCACAAGATCATAAGATAGGGAAAGGTATGAAACTCCCTGAAAGTAGGATGAAGTTGTGGGCTGGAAGAGCTGATTGGTGTGGCACCGTGTTCCTATTTCCGTAGAGATTTAAGCTGTAAGGCTCCTTTGGAACTGTGAACGGGTTTATTAGTCGTGGGAGGTTAAGATGAAGAGGGATTACTTTGTTAGGAGATAGCTGAAGAAATTAAAATAAGCAAAATATAAAAAGATGAATATTTAAATAAAGAAAAAGCTGAAATAAAAGAAAATAAAAGTAAACCTAAAAAGGAAAATAAAGTTAGAAGAAAATGTAAAAATAAATATTAGTGTTTAAGAGTTAGAATAAAGTAAAATAGAAGATAAAAGATAAATAAAAATAAAAATAAAAATAAAAATATAATATAAAAAGAAAAATAAAAGAGGACCTAGTCCTCTGATGGATCTCGTGGCGGTGGGGTGATGCCAAGGTGCTGACATATGTGCGCTAAGGTGGCGTCGATGTAATCGAGGCGCTGCTCAAAGCGATCTAGGCGCTCGTGTATGTCAGCATGTGAGGCTGTTGTCTGGGTGGGTCGTCTGGGGCATGGTGGCTCAGCAGGTGCATACTCCTCAGGTGGTGGCTGTGGGACATCATCAGCAATGTCCTCTAGGTCCTCGCCTTCGTGGACAAGGCGGAAGTGAAAGTGACCGCCACCTGGCCGTCGCTCTACCATTCTAATATGTAGCATGCTCTGGATACCTTGGGAAGACATCTGGCCAAGTAGGGTATAAGAGGATGTCTGGGCTATGGTGTTGAATAGGCCGAAGTAGCGGCCTAGTCTCGTGATGTACGGGCCCATGGAAATGACACCTCTTCGGTGCCTCTCAGTCTGGTGTTGCATGGCCAACGCTATAAAGTATGCGAGGTCAATGGTGTGTCCATTGGCCATACACTAGAGGAAATAGACGTCGTGAGTATTGACGACGCCTGTACTCTCCTGTCTACCTGTCAAGGTGTGAGCAAGGAGGGCGTGAATGTACCTGAGAGAAGGAGGGAGGGCAGACGCTTTACTCACACTAGGGTTGTAGATTTGGCGCCCCGGAGCGATCTCGCGCCAGCAGTCGACTGGCCAGATATGGATGCGCCTGGAAAGGGTGATGAAGTCAGCCTCTGCCATGAATTGTGCGATATAGAGACCGAGAGCCGTGCCGAACTCTAGGACACCCAGCTGTCGCACAAGACCTCCTAATCGAAATTGGACTGTGCCAGGATCATCGAATCTGTTCATGACGGTCTGGAGGTGGAATGTGGAGCAAAATTTGAGGGTGAGTTCTAAGTAGGTGGGTTCCACAATCTGGAAGAACTGGTCCCATGGGTCAGTGGTCAACAAGGCTCGGACGTCGTCCATCAATTGTATTTGCTCTAGGGCCTCCCAATCGATGCATCGGCCCATAGAAATAGTGCGGGCCTGGAGTAACTAATAGCATTCCTCCTGGGAGTCCTACGGGAATGTGAGGAACGGGTGGCGTGTCTCAGAGGTGGGTCTTGCTGAGGAACTTCCTGGCCTCTTACGTTTCTTGGAGACGGGGACAGCAGTCTTTCTAGTGCGCGAGGAGGACATGGTATCTAAAATAAAATAACAGAAGCATTAGTCCTAAAAATTGAGATTAAACTAAATAGATAATAATTTAAAATGTAAATTGATATTGTTCCTAAAATAACAAATGAGGAGTAACCTGAATAGTAGAATCTAATCATATTAAAAGCTTATAACAAAAACTGAGAACTATGGGTATATATAAAGGGAAATTATTGCAAAATGGCATGCAAATAGAAGTTTAAATGGCAAAGAAATGGAAGTCTAAATGGCAAGCAAAAGTGCAGTTAAGTGGCATGCAATCCTAATTGATTCTATATTGTTCTAGAGTATTCATCCTATGTTTCCTAATTCCATGCTTAAATCAATAATTCAGACAAAAGTAAAATGAAATAAAAATGAATAAAACAAAAATAAATGAGAAAAAATGAGAAAATAGAACCAATTATGATGTTGCACAGTTGTGGGGGCTGTTACACGGGCGTGGGAAGGATGAAATCATGTATGGTGGCGTTTGGCGGCGTTTGTGGTGGCTTAGGGGGAAGTTTGGGTGTGAAATGTTAGGGTTTGAGTGAAAAGGGAAAGTGAAAAATGCCTCATATTTATACATTTTGGGTCACATGAGCATGTCACACGCCCGTGTGAGTCGTATTCAGCCCGTGTTTTTCGAAAATCTGAGGTTTTAGCGCGCCATGTTCCGATAAGCATGCCCGTGTGGTTGGTTCACACGGCCGTGGGAGATCAGGTCTTCGTTACTCACACGGTCATGTAATGGTATACATGGCCGTGTGTGATCGTGTTCATGTTTCACATGGTCGTGTGTTATGTGCCACGGGCGTGTGAATTTTGACAGTGTCTTCCACGGGCTAAGGACACGGGCGTGGGGATTTGTGCAAGCCCTTGTTGATACTGCAGGGTTGCCATGGCCATGTCGCATGACCGTGTGTGATCGTTGCTAGCCCCTGTGGAATTCGTAAGGTCGCCACGGCCATGTCGCACGGCCGTGGGTATTTGTCGATGGCCCATGTTTTGGGAAATTTGTGCTCTGGTTGTACACGGTTGTGTTGCACGACCGTGTCCCTGTTTTAAATGCTCACACGGCCAAAGGCACACCCGTGTGCCTGGCCGTGTGGTCCTAAATTTCTACATTCAAAGAGTTAGTTTATGCATGAAAAATAAAAAATAAAATAAAAAAAATTAAAGAAAAGAAAGTTACTAAGTTAGTGCTTGGGTTGCCTTCCAAGAAGCGCTTATTTAGAGTCTAAGCTCGACTCTACCTGGATGTGTCATGAAGGGGTGTGGTGGAGCCGAAGCTCCTCCCTATTTTTCGCAAAAATCTCACCTTTATAATGTTTAAGCCTATGGCCATTTACCTTGAAAGTACCGTGGTTAGGGTGAGTTACCTCAATGGTGCCATATGGAAAGACATTTAGAATAGTGAATGGACCTGACCACCTTGACTTGAGTTTTCCAGGGAATAATTTCAGCCTTGAGTTGTAGAGTAAGATGAGATCACCTGTTTTGAACTGCTTAGGTTGTTTCAGCCTTTTGTCATGGCGTCGCTTCATGGCTTCCTTATATAGTCGTGAGTTCTCATAAGCATTGTAGCGCCATTCATCTAGTTCATTCAACTGCATTAATCTCTTCTCTCCTGCACTTTTAAAGTCAAGGTTTAAAAATTTTATAGCCCAGAATGCTTTATGTTCAAGTTCAAATGGTAGATGGCAGTTTTTTCCATAAACAAGTCTATAGGTAGATGTTCCTATGGGTGTTTTAAAAGCAGTTCTATAAGCCCATAATGCATCATCTAACTTTCTTGACCAGTCTTTCCTATTTGTTTTTATGGTTTTCTCTAGAATGCATTTAAGCTCCCTATTGGTCACTTCGACTTGACCATTGGTTTGTGGATGATAAGGGGTGGCTGTTCTATGATGTACTCTATACCTTTTCAAGACCTTTTCAAATTGGGTATTGCAAAAATGTGTGCCCCTATCACTAATGATTATCCTAGGTGTTCCAAATCGAGAGAAAAGTTTTTTCAAAAAATGTACTACCATTCTAGCATCATTCGTAGCTAAAGCTTGGGCTTCTACCCATTTTGACATGTAATCTACTGCTACTAATATGTATTTATTCCCAAATGAATTAGGGAATGGACCCATGAAATCGATACCCCATACATCAAATATTTCACATGAAAGTATATAGTTTTGAGGCATTTCATTATGCTGAGAGATATTACCTGTTCGTTGGCATTTATCACAAGAGGTCACATACCTGTTGGCATCTCTGAAAAGTGTAGGCCAGTAAAAGCCAGATTCGAGTACCTTATGAGTAGTTTTAGTTCCACTGTGATGTCCTCCTGTAGGCCCTGAGTGGCAGTGATACAAAATTTGATATGCTTCTATGTCATCAACCCATCTTTGTATAACTTGATCTGCACAAATTTGAAAAAGAAAAGGATCTTCCCAAAAGTAGTTCTTCACATTAGTAAAGAATCGCTTCTTTTACTGATGGGTTAGCCCTTTTGGGGTTATGTGAGCTGCTAAATAATTTGCAAAATCAGCAAACCAAGGAGCTGTCATACCTGCTAAGGCTAGGAGTTGTTCCTTAGGGAATAGATCGTTTATCTTGTCGAGGTACTTGGGCTGTGTGTTTTCTAGTCTTGAAAGGTGATCTGCCGCCAAGTTTTCAGCTCCTTTCTTGTCCTTTATTTCCAAGTCGAATTCCTGTAACAATAGAATCCATCTTATTAATCGAGGTTTTGCATCAGTTTTAGTTAAGAGGTAGCGAAGAGCCGAATGATCAGTATAAACAATGACTTTTGACAGAATTAAGTAAGATCTAAATTTGTCAAATGCAAAAATAACAGCTAGCAATTCTTTCTCTGTGGTAGTGTAATTTGCTTGAGCGGCTGTCAAAGTTCTGCTAGCATAATAGATCGGCTGGAAGTGCTTGTCCCTTTGTTGTCCTAAAACTGCACCTACTGCAAAATCACTTGTATCACACATTAGTTCAAAAGGTAGATTCCAATCAGGTGAGATCATAATCGGGGCGTTGACTAACTTTTTCTTAAGGGTCTTGAAGGATTCTAGACATTCTTGGTCAAAGTTGAAGGGTACGTCTTTTTCTAGTAATTTAGTTAAAGGCTTAGCTATTTTAGAAAAGTCTTTAATGAATCTACGATAAAAACCGGCATGACCTAAAAAGCTTCTTATAGCTTTAACTAAACTAGGAGAAGGTAGTTTTTCAATAGTTTCTATCTTTGCTTTGTCTACCTCTATTCCTTTAGTAGAGATTTTATGTCCTAATACAATACCTTATTGGACTATAAAGTGACATTTTTCCCAATTAAGCACTAGATTTGTCTCTTCACATCTCATCAGAACATGCTTTAAATTGTTTAGACAGTGTTGGAAAGAATTACCGAAAACAGAGAAATCATCCATAAATACCTCCATGATGTCTTCCACAAATTCATTGAAGATAGCTAGCATGCATCGCTGAAAAGTAGCAGGAGTGTTACATAAACCAAAAGGCATTCTACGATAAGCAAACGTACCGTATGGGCATGTGAGCGTCGTTTTCTCTTGATCTTCTAGAGCTATTGGGATTTGGAAGTAACCAGAGAGGCCATCTAGGAAGCAATAATACATGTGACTTGATAGTCTTTCTAACATCTGATCAATAAAAGGTAAAGGAAAATGGTCTTTTCGAGTGGCGTCATTTAGTTTCCTGTAATCAATGCAAACTCTCCATCCTGTGACTGTTCTTGTAAGTATCAACTCTTCTTTGTCATTAGTCACCACGGTCAATCCACCTTTCTTAGGAACAACCTACACAGGGCTTACCCAAGAACTATCAGAAATAGGATAAATAATACCTGCATCTAGAAGTCTAATTACCTTGACTTTCACAACTTCTTTCATGTTGGGATTCAATCGTCTTTGGGCTTGCACTGATGGTTTGAATTTGTCCCCTATTAAAATTTTGTGGGTGCAGAAGGAAGGATTAATTCTCTTGATATCTGAAATTTTCCAAGCTATAGCACGTCTGTGTTCTCTTAACACATGGAGTAGTTCCTCTTTCTCTGCAATGCTTAAATCGGATGCGATAATGACTGGTAAAGTTGATTCTTCCCCTAAAAAGGCATATTTTAAATAATTTGGCAGTTGTTTTAGTTCTAATTTAGAGGGTTCAGTAATGGAAGGTTTTTGCCTTAATTCATCACTCATCTTTAAATTTTCATAACTGATGTGCCTAGCGATGATGTCATTAGAATCCAATTCTTTCCTTACTTCATCGATTTCGGGGGTGGTTTCATCTTTCCCCCCACCTTGAACAAGACACAGTTCCAACGTGTCTGTGAGAGAAAGTTCCTCAAAATTGTCTTGAACAAAGTGATCAATCATATCAACAAAATAATAAGAATCATCTTGTTTTTTAGAAAATTTCATGGCATCATAGATTTTAAAGACAACTTCTTCCTCACCAACTCTAAGTACTAATTTGCCATCCCCTACATCAATAATAGCTCTAGCAGTGGCTAAAAATGGGCGTCTTAAAATCAAGGGTACTTCAATGTCCTCATCCATGTCAAGCACAACAAAATCAACAGGGAATATGAACTTATCTACCTATACTAACACATCTTCAATGATTCCCCTAGGATATTTAACAGATCTATCGGCTAATTGAATACTCATCCTAGTGGGTTTAGGTTCCCCTAGACCTAGTTGCTTGAACATTTTATAAGGCATGAGATTAATGCTCGCACCTAAATCAGCTAATGCTTTATTAATAATTAGACTACCAATCAAACAAGGAATAGTAAAACTTCCTGGATCTTTCAGTTTTGCCGGCAGTTTATTTTAGAGAATAGCTGAGCATTCCTCGTTGAGTTCTACTGTGGCCAATTCTTCCAACTTCCTTTTATTTGTCAGAAGTTCTTTAAGGAACTTCGCATACTTCGGCATCTGTGAAATCGCTTCAACAAAAGGTAAGTTAATGTGTAACTATTTAAACAGTTCAAGGAACTTACCGAATTGAGCGTCTATATGGTCTTTCTTCAATTTTGCCGGATATGGGATAGGCGGTTTGTATTCCTTGAGTGGTGGTGGAGTGCTGTCCTTGGTTCCTATGTCTTTTCTTCTGAAAGTTCTAGAATAATCTTCTTTTCTGGCTCGGCTAGGACCTTTCCATCTCTTAAAGTAATCACTTTGACGTGTTCTCTGGGATTTGGCTCAGTGTTACTTGGTAATCCTCCTTGTGGTCTTTCTGAAATTAATTTTGCAAGTTGACCAATTTAGTTTTCAAGCCCTTGAATTGATGCTTGCTGATTTTTTAGTGCCGTTTGAGTGCTTTGAAAATGGGTCTTTGATGCGACCATAAATTTGGTAAACAGCTCTTCTAGATTCAGCTTCTTCTCATGTTGCGGTGGCGGCTGCTGAAATCCTGGAGGAGGCTGTTGCCTTTGATTTCCTTGTCCTCCCCATGAAAAATTTGGGTGATTTCTCCAACCTGCATTATAAGTATTACTATAAGGGTTATTTTGAGGTCTAGAATTGTTACCCATATAGTTGGCTTGTTCAGTTTCCATGCTGTGTCCATAGGATGCGAAATCTGGATTGAACGTGTTTCCTTGAGTCGCGTTGTATTGCATCACTGGTTGTGCCTGCGTAGAACTAACAAAATTATCAAACTTTTTATTTAAAAGTTCTACTTGGTTAGTAAGCATGGCAACAGCATCAATCTTATAAACTCCTGTAGCTTTTGTTGGCTTTGTCCTCATGACTTGCCATTGATAATTATTCAATGACATCTCTTCAATAAATTCATAAGCTGCTTTAGGTGTTTTATTATGGATTGTCCCTCTTGTAGCTGCATTGATCATTTGTCTGGTTGACGAGTTTAAACCGTTATGGAAGGTTTGAACTTGTAGCCATAAAGGTAGACCATGATGAGGGCACCTTCTCAAAAGATCTTTGTATCTCTCCCATGCATCGTATAGTGTTTCTAAATCCATCTGCACAAAAGAAGAAATATCGTTTCTTAATTTGGCTGTTTTAGCTGGAGGAAAATATTTGAGTAAAAAATTTTCGGTCATCTGCTCCCATGTGGTAATTAAGCCTCGAGGTAAAGAATTTAACCACTGTTTGGCTTTATTTGTCAAATAGAATGGAAATAGCCTCAATCGAATGGCATCATCAGAAACGCCATTTATTTTGAAGATATCACAAAGTTCCAAGAAATTGGCTATGTGTGAGTTTGGATCTTCGTCCTGTAAACCATCAAACTGCACCAATTGTTGTATCATCTGAATAGTGTTAGGCTTTAAAAAATTATTAGCAGCAATAGTAGGTCTAAGAATACTAGTTTGGGTACTAGCCAAACTAGGTTTAGCATAATCATACATAGTGTGAGGAGCTTCTTCTTGATTTGCTGGTGGCGCGACTATTGCGGAAGGTGGTGGAACGTTTTGATTTGCTTCCATCTCTTCTGTAGGTTCTAGCTCTTGATCAGGTTCTTGTTCAGGATAATGTAGACTGCGTCTAATTTCTCTGCAATTTTTACGAACTGTCGCTTCTAGATCTTTGTCAAAAAATAGTGGTCCTGTTGGGTTGTTTCTAGTCATAAACTAAAAATACCTGAAAAGAAAAAGCAAAGAAAAACTCAAAAATTTAAAAGAAAATAAATAAATAAAAACTAAAAATAAAAATAAAAGAAAAATAAATATATATATAGTAATGGCTAAAGTAATAGAAATCGAGCTTCCGTAATATTTTAGTTCCCCGGCAACAGCGCCAAAAACTTGATATGCGTGATATGAAGTAATAAAATTTATAAAGAACTTGATCACACCAAAACTAACTAATATCACGACGTTGAGGCAAGCGCACCTGTCGAACAGTAGTATAGCTTAGTGGCAAGACCGAGTTATTGTACCCAAGGGAACCAAAAGTACTAGTACTTACTTCCTTTCTATTATCTAGCCTAAAAATAAAAGAGGGTTGTTTAAACTAATTCTAAAACTAACTAAGAAAGTTTAAAGAGTAAATTGGGAAAACTTTTAGGGAAAAGCTGATTGATATGGGTAATACTCAAGGGAGAATCCACCTAGACTTCACTTGTTATTATTTTCTTGAACTATATGATTTCTTTACTTGACTTGATCCGTAGAGATCCCTAACTTATGCTAAACCCTCCGTCGAGGTGTAGAGCAACTAGGCCTAAGTTGTTAATTAAAGTTCCCTTCTTAATTAACTCCCTAGGTTGTATTAATTCGATCTATGGCTCCCCATATTAGGTTTGACCCGAATCCAGCAGATTTATGTCCTCCTATGTCTAGGGTTGCATGCAACTCTGCTTAATTATGGTAGATCTACTCTTATCACAGGGACTTTTGCTCATCTGCTCTAAGCACATCTAATTCTTGAAGTAATGCCTAGGATTATAAAATCAATAATGAAGAACACATAATTAAGAACAATTCAAGTATTTATCAAATAAATCAAGAATAAATAACAAGATCTGTCTTAGGTTTCATCCCCCTCAAGTATTTGAGAGGTTTAGTTCATGATAAAGAAAAGAAACATCACAGAAGATATAAAATAATAAAACATAAAAGAAACCAAAAACCCCTAAAGGAATTTAGGGAGATCCTCTATCTTGCTGCAGAATTCCATCTTCTGAGATGAATCAATCGGCTTTCTCCTTTAGAGTAATCCTTTGCTTCTATTCGTATCTAAAAGTATCTTCAAGTTGTTGCCTCATGGGGTCTTTATATAGAGCTTTTGGGGGGCCTTTCTTAGCCTCTAAGCACCTAAATTTGAGTGAAATTCCCCTTCCTCATGACTAGAACACGCTCGTGTGCCACGTCCGTGTGACATCGACAGAGGCCGTGTGATTTTCTCGATAGAGGCACGGCCGTGTGGCCTGGCTGTGCTTATCGGGGCTTTGACCGTATGATCATCATGTGGCATGCCCATGTGGCACGGCCGTGTGGCATGTCTTGGGCCGTGTTGGTCGTACATTTTGGCCCATTTTTCACATTTTTAGCCTGTTTTCCATTCTTTTCTCTTCCCTATGCTCTCCTGAGTATAAGATATGAAAAATGAAGATTAAGAGCATTGATTCGCACAAAATTGATCATAATTCATCCAAAATATAGGCTAAACATGGGGTAAAAATATGTAAAGTTTAACGTTTATCACATACCATACACTTAAAAATAATCATGGAATAAAATTTTCTACTTCAAATTTGTGGTCTCGAAACCACTATTCCGACTAGGCCCTAATTCGGGTTGTTATAGCTTTTCTTTGGTTCCTTGGACCAAATAAACTCCATTTATCTTTTTCTCACTGAGTTCTATCCAATAAAATAGAGTTCTACACTTTCGACCATATAGTGCCTCGTATGGCGCTATTTTTGTACTAGACTGATAGCTGTTATTATAGGCAAACTCAATCAAAGGCAGATACGTTTCCCAATTACCTTCAAACTCTAGCATACAACATCGGAACATATCCTCTAATACCTGTATTACACGTTCAAACTGGCCATCAGTCTGGGGATGGAATGCAGTACTAAAATGCAACAGAGTTCCTAGAGCCTCTTGTAATTTGTTCCAGAAACGAGACGTGAATCGGGGGTCTCTGTCTGAGATAATAGAGACTGCCACTACATGTAACCTAACAATCTCAGATACATACAATTCAACCAATTTATCCAAAGAAAAATCCATACACACTAGAATAAAGTGTGCCTACTTTGTCAACCTGTCAACGATTACCCAAATAGCATCTTTCTTTTTCGGAGACTAAGGTAATCCTGACACAAAGTCCATAGTGATCCTTTCCCATTTCCATTCCAATATTGTAATTGGTTGTAATAATCCTAAAGGTACCTGATGTTCAGCTTTGACTTGCTGACATACTAAACATCTTGATACAAACTCAAATATGTCACGTTTCATTCCTGGCCACCAGTACATCATTTTCAAATCGTTATACATTTTATTACTTCCCAGATGTATAGACATAGTACCACTGTAAGCTTCATGCAAAATATTCTATACAAGTTTTGTATTCCTCAGCACACATATTTTGCCTCTGAATAATAAACAATCATTAGATCCAATCTGGAACTCTAAGTCAGTACCTGATTCACACTGCACCCATTTAGCCTATAACTTACCATTATTTTTCTGAGCTTCACAAATTTGTTGCAAAAACATGGATCTAGCTTTCAACTCAGCTATGATTGAACCATTTTCAGATAATGACAATTAGATATTCATGGCTCACAAAGAAAATAGAGATTTCCTACTCAAAGTATCCACAACTACATTCGTTTTTCCCAGATGATAGTCAATTAATCATAATCTTTTAATAATTCAAGCCACCTACGCTATCTCTGTGACAGCCCTATTTCGACCCTAGTCGAGAAGTGGTTTCGGAACCACTAAACCGAGTCGCGAAAATAATTAAATGTTGAATTTTATGATTTTTATATGTGATCTTTGCATGTGTGAAATTTTGATGCCTAATTATGTCATTAGTATGTGGAATTTTGATTAAGGACTTATGTGCTAAAATCTAACAATAGGCTAGGAAGAATAGGAATGACTAAATAATGCATGAGTTACAAAGGAAGGACTTGCATGTCAAATTTTCCAAATTCAATACTCATGGCCGGCCAACTAGATAATGATGTCATTTTTGCTTTAATTGAAATGATGGTGTAGAATATATATGTGAATATTATATGCATAAAATAAATAAAATAAAGGAATTTAGTAAGTGGGAGGAAAAACCAAGGAAACAAAGACCATTTTTTTGTTCCCATTGCCGTAAGAAGAAGAAGAGGAAAGCAAGGTTTTCGGTCATCCATAGCTTGAATTTGGTATGTGAAATCTTGAAATTTCTTTTTAAAATTTTGAGAATTTGATGATAATGAGGTTCTTTGTTAAACCCATGAATGAATTGTTAAGTTCTTGTGAGATAGGGCATCCGGTCATGTCTTAAATTTTACTAAAAATTTTGGAACTTGTAGATTTGAAGCCATGAGTAAATAGATGAGCATTTAGGTGTTAAACTCATGAAATTTTGGAAGTTTACGAGTTTATTTGGATACTAAATGCTTGTAGTAGCTTAATGGAGAATAATGACTATTCGAACCTTAAGGTGTATTTTCTTAATGTTGCTTAATGTCTTGTGCTTGGAATTGGATAATTAAGGAATTGGACTTGGTAAATTTTGATAATTTTTGGTTAATTATAAATTATGGCAGTCGGCCATTGAGAATCTTTTCTAGATTGGGGCATAATGGGTGACACCTAGTTGAATAATAGCTGAAATTTAACTTGATCAAATAATTGACAAATGGTTAAGTATTAAAATGTTGGAAATTAAGAGTTTGCTGAAATGGAATTTAGGAAGTGCTTATAATGCTTGGATATGAAAATAATCTTGGTAAGGGAATGAGCTAATGAGAGTTTGTCTTTGTGTGTTTTAAATAAATATTACTTTCGGATTGGTATGTTTATATTTTTGAATGGTTGGCTTTAATGATGAATAACATTTAGATTGAATAGGATTAGAAGGGTGGATAAATTAAGAAGATTAAACTCGATTTAGAAGTTAGATTAAAAAACTTGATATACTAATTGGAGATGATTTTAATAATCTTGGGAGATTCGGTTATAATTTCAAGTAATTGATCTTGTAATTGCCGAATATGTTCATGGGGTGCATGAATTGCATATTAAAATGGTTTATGTTTAAAGGGAGAAAATGCCTTGTTGTTGTAATTTATGGATATGAGAGTTAAGCTAGTTTAATAAGCACATATGTGTATTAAAAATTTATCTTAAGGAATTCGGTTTGTATACATTGATATTGAGGTTATAAAGTTAAAAGTGCCCGTAATAAGTGCATGTAAATTTGATTACACTTTTATCATGTACATAGTGACAATTGGACATGTATGTTTGTGCACTTGGAAATATAAGAACTTGGGTATAATTGTTGAGCTATTGATGTTGTGGCCTTGTGAATATGAGGTGAAGTGCCGAATTTATATGTATAGATGTTCCTTGTAGAAATAAATAGAATTATAATTTAATAGTTGAAAGGATATTGAATTGGTTCATTTGTTGAACTTGCTCAAGATCATAAGGAGCAAAGCTCGGCCAAAGGAAAGGAAAAGGTGGTTGACTAGCTGATCGAAAATTTTCCCTCTTGAAACAAGGTAAGTCATTAGACGATTTAATACATGGATAATCTAGCAAATAAACAATATAAAGAAAATTTGAATACTATGGGTGCATGCATATTTCTGAATTGAATTAGCACTATGTGTGCGTGTACATTGACAAGTCCGAATGGCACTAGGTGTGCGTACATTCGTGAACCTCCAAATGGCACTATGTGTGCGTATTTCTTAGAGCTCGAATGGCACTATGTGTGCGTACATTCGTGAGTTTCAATTGGTATTAAGTGTGAGTATGTTTCGAGCTCGAATGGCACTATGTGTGCATACATTCAATAGACGGTTATAACATTGCATACTTGAGAATGATGGAAAAATGTCATTAAATCGGGTGAGTAAATTATTTTTAAAGAATTTGACTCTATTCCTCTGGTTACATGAGTTAAAGATGCTAACAATTGTGTGCTAAAGGTGGTAATAGAGAGAGTTAGTTAAATTGGATAGAAGGTTACATAAATTATGATTGCTGAACGAATCTCAAGGAAGTGTTGTTATTAAATGTGTTTGCTATTCGAAATGAGGTTTTCGTTTTAAGTTGAAATGAGGTAAATTGGGCTATGTGATTCATGGAGCTAGTTGTTCCGTTTACGGTTAATTTGTATGCATATTAGTTGATTATTTTGATAAATGTCTTATGACTTACTGGGTTAATAACTCAATACGTGTATTCATTTTTCCTTTGTGGATAGATCAAAGATTCGTTGGAAGCTCGGGGCCATTTCCTTTTGAAGTATCACACCTATCAACTTTAGATTGGTACTTATAAAAGTTTATCGTCTAATATTATGGCATGTAATAGCTATAGACTGTAATTGAACTAGACTAGTTAAACTCTTTTGTTTTTACTAGGCCATGCGAAAATGGCTAAGTTGAAATTATTAGTATTTGCATCTTAAGTATGAATTTAGATGTGGTTGGTATGAATGATGGTGGAATGGTATTAAATAATGTTAATATAGTTATTTTAGTTTGATTCACGAAATTTAGACAGGAATGATGGAAGTACATATATATATATGTATATATATATTTTTTATCCGATAATTGAGATGATTGAATGGGATTATATGGTATGAGTATAAATGTGTTAGTCGTAGCATTCGGGATTGCCAAATGAATAGTGCCGTGTATTTTATAAAACATAGATGATTACAAGAAAAATGGATTGTTAGATGCGTCAAGTTATGTGTACTTTGAGACCTACTTATACATGTTTCTTTATATTGTGCTTAAATGGATGAGTAAATTAGCTAGTATAACGCACAACTCTTAAACTGAAATCACTAGTATTAATGAATCTTGGTGCAGTATGATAAACTTTTACTCATGTGCTCTTTTACATAAACTTTATATTTGTTTTGCCAAAATAAATAGCGAGTTGCGCATATGACATGTTTTATAACGTTGCCTTGGACATTGATAGTTGTGATATGCATTTTATCGTATAATGCCTCATTTCCCTGTCTGGCATCGTAGTTGTGTCTCGGGTGTTACAATCTCAAATTAAAGTCTTTCTGTATCATCAAATACTTCAAACTCTTGTGATCAGTATAGGTATTACATTTTTCACCAAACAGATAATGTTGCCAAATTTTCAATGCAAAGACCATGGCCGCCAGTTTAAGATCATGTACCGAGTAATTCTTTTCATGCAGTTTTAACTGTCTAGAGGCATAAGCTATTACTTTCCCTTCTTGCATCAAGACACAACCTAAACCATTCAATGATGCATCACTGTAAATAACAAATTCCTTATCTGATTGAGGCTGTATTAATACAGGTGCTTCCGTCAATAAAGCTTTCAATCTGTCAAAACTTTGCTGACATTCATTAGACCACTCAAATTTCACATCTTTTTGCAACAAGTGAGTCATCAGAGAAGCTATCATAGAGAACTCTTGTATAAATCTCTAATAATACCCGAGTAATCCCAAAAAACTTCTGACTTTAGTTACATTCTTTGGTGGGCTCCAATTGACAATAGCTAAAATTTTAATCGGATCTACTCTGATGCCTTCACTAGATACAATATGTCTAAGAAAACCCACTTCCTGTAGCTAAAATTTACATTTACTGAATTTGGCATATAATTGCTTCTCAAGTAGAATTTGCAACATGATTCCCAAATGATCAGCATGCTCATTTTCAACTCGGGAATAAACTAGAATATCATCAATGAATACCACTACAAACCTATCTAGGTACAATCTGAAAATTCTATTCATCAGATCCATAAATGCCGCAGGTGCATTAGTTAACCCAAATGGCATCATAAGAAACTTATTATGCCTATACCTAGTTTTGAAAGCTATATTTGGAACATCTGATTCCTTTACCCATAGTTGATAATAACCAGAACAGAGGTAAATCTTCGAAAATATAGTAGCACATTTCAACTGATCAAACAAATTATCAATACGAGGCAATGGATACTTATTCTTAACTGTGACTTTGTTAAGATGTCTGTAATCAATGCATAGTCTTAACGATCCATCTTTCTTCTTTACAAACAGAACTGGTGCACTCCATGGTGAGAAGCTAGGTCAAACAAGACCTCTGTCAATCAATTCTTACAACTGTGCTTTTAACTCTTTCAATTCAGTAGGAGCCATTTTATAAGGTGCTTTAGATATCGATGTTGTCCCCAGTAAAAAGATCTATAGAAAACTCCACTTATCTACCTGGAGGTAAACCAAGTAATTCTTTCAGAAATACATCGGGAAATTCACAAACAACTGGCACTGACTGAAATTTTGACTCAGATGCTTTAATGTCCAACACATATGCAAGATAAGCCTCATAACCTTTTCTGACATATTTCTGTGTTGATATTACTAATATCACATTAGATAACCCATCTAATTTATAAAATTCAACATGAAGTAAATCACTATTCTGGCACTTTAACACAATATATTTCTGTTTACAATTTACCACTACATCATGCTGGGTTAACCAGTCCATTCCCAAAATCACATCAAATTCATCAAAAGGTAATAGCATCAAATTAGCCGTAAAACAATAACCCTTTACCATCAACGGACAATTTTTTACAAATTTTATCCACTATAACACATTGGCCTAAGGGGTTTGAAATTTAACCACAAATTCATGAACTCAACAAGTAAATTTTTATCAGACACCAAATTTGTACAAATATATGAATGCATTGAACTAGGATCAATTAAAGTAGTAATATCAGTATCAAGTAGAGAAAATGTACCAGTAATGACATCTGGTGCAGAAGCATCTTCTCTAGCACGTATAGCACATGTCCTTGCTGGTGCTCGTGCTTTAGACTTGACTGTTGAATCTTTTGTAGTACCTCGGCTACCACTGATATGGCCGGGGTAACGAGGTGGTCTTCCTCTTGAGACAGGATTATTCGGCTTCGAAGTTTGATCAGCATCATTTTCAATCCTTTTTGGACAATCTTTGAGGAAATGGTCAAGAGAACTACATTGGTAATAGGCTCCACTTCTCAACCGACACTCTCCAAAATGAAATTTATTGCAATATTTACATTTCAGTTTGGGCTTACTGACACTTCCAACACTGGTTACAGATGGAGACGAGGGTCTCGGGTTAGAGCATTGAGAGCTCCGTTCTTTTCCAAAATACCCCGTAAAGGTGGTAGAACGATCATAATACTTCTTTGATTTCTTCGAGACAAAAGATTGTGACTTCCCCATAGGTCTTTTGCTAAAAGTCTAGCTCTTTTTCGGCTTGTTTCTTTTCTTTACTCAATTCTTCTGCTTTGTGTGCTCGATTGGCCAATATTACAAATTCCCTTATTTCTAAAATTCCAATCAATAATTTGAGATCTTTATTCAACCCTTCTTCAAATTGTTTACACATGTCAGCTTCAGTCGGAACCCATTCTTTGGCATATTTGCTAAACCGAACAAATTCTCGCTCATATTTAGATACTGTCATGTTTCCATGTTTAAACTCAAGAAAGTCTTTTTTTCTGATCGAGGAATCTCTAACTAACTTAATTCTTTTTTAAATTCAATTTGGAAAAGTTCCCTAGTAACATTTTCTTTTGGTACAATAGAAATCAATGTGTTCCACCACTGGTAGGTTGTATCCTTTAATAATGATACTGCACATTTCAAACACTTAGCTAGTGTGCATGATAGTTCATCTAAAACCCTGATAGTATTTTCTAACTAGGATTCATCCCTTTCTGGGTCATCTTTAGCTATAGTTCAGAATTCTTTTGCCCTATATTTCTAAATTTTATCGACTGGAAGCTTACCAATTTTAACAGGTTCAGCACCTTGTGGTATCTTAGGAACAGGTTGAGGAACAGGTGTGGGAGGTTGTTGAATAGTAGGATTTGTTCTCATATATTCAATGAACCATTTATTTATCATTTCAAAGAAGGCTGCTTTTGCCTCATCTCCTCGGCCCTCAGTACAGGCCTTCTACTACTACTAGATACTACATGGAGTACCTGTAACAGCCCTATGCTGACCCTAGTCGGGAAGTGGTTTCGGGACCACTAAACCGAGTCTAAAAATTTATTAAATGTTATAGCTTGTGCCAATTATATGTGCAATTGCATGTGTGAAATTTTAGTTTATTGATTTGTGACATTTGGATGTGAATTTAATTAAAAAGGGCTTATGTGTGAAATAATGAAAATAGGTGAGGTTAATTAAAAAGGGGCCAAATATTGCATGGCTTGAAACATGGGGATTTGCATGTCAAATTCCCCATTATATTAGTAGTGGACGGCATAATGATGATAATTGATGGATAATTTATGTCTTTTATATTATTATATGCATTATATAATATGAAAGGTGAACTTAATTATTATTATAAAATTATGGTGATAAAAACAAAGTAAAAATTTGTGGATGGACGGTAAAGACATTTGGAAATGGCTTTCATGTGTGCTTTAGTGATGGGTAGTATAGGAAAATTAAAAATGAATGAATATATGTTTATTGAATAAAAGAGAACATAAGAAAACATGCATTATTTTTCTTTTGGCTTGGAAAATGCCGATTGTTAAAGAATAGAAAGTGCTAGGAATGTTCAGTCATTGAGGAAGCAAAATTAAGGTATGATTTTAGGCTATTTCTCTTCAAATTTGTGAATTTAAATTGGTCATTAAGTTTTTGGCATAGCCCATGAATGAAATTTTGAGTTAGTAGCAAAATATACATTCGGCCATGTTATAATATGTTAAATTGTGAGTGTTTGATGTTTTGATTTGTAAATGGTTACTAAAGGAGTTCTAAGTTTGTTAGATTTTGATAAAATGAGGTTTTGAGGACAATTGATATTCGGGTATGGTTAATTACTTAGGAAAATTTCACGTTAGTTAAGGGAAATTAAGGTTGAATGTTAAATTAGTTGTTAAAATAGCTGAATATGCTTAGAGTTTGGAATGATGTTAGAACTTGTGTGAAATTTAGTTTGTAAGTTAATTTTAAGAAATTTTGCTTGGTTCGGCCAAATTGTCTATAAAGACATTCGGCTATGACTTTCTTGATTAAAGGATTTGGGTTTGATGCTTTAAAAGATAAATTAAGATTTATTAGATTAATACATTTCCATGGCCGAATATAGTATTTGATCTTGGGATAAATTAGTTAAATAAAATTGGCATCAAGTTATGTTTTGTTTCAAGGAATGAAATAAAGGATGAGCTTGAATTTAAATTAGATAAATGTGATTTTGATGTGCATATTAAATGGCTGAATGGGAACTTGATGTGTAAATTTTGGTTCATGGCATGTCATTATAGACATCATATTTATTGAATGTGAATGTGATATGTCTTGTGTTAAAAGATGAATTTCATGGTTAAGTGGGGTATTCGGCTATGTTAGAATAAACTTCAAATATTTTTTTTAAGTTTTGGAGGATTGCCGAAAGTAGAAAATGTCTATGCTAAAATGGTTCAAATGCATAATTATTTGATACTTGGTTATAAAGGTTAAATGGGTTGAGGAGTATGGTCTTAGGATTTTTGACATTTAGTTTTCATGGACCAAATTAATATGACCTTTAGTACTAAATACCAAATGTACTAAAGAATTGATTTAAGGCATGTTGTTATGGGATGCGGCTTTAGGTGATTTAAATGCAAAGTTGGAATGTTATAATTTTATTTGACAAATTTTATGCTTAATGGCCGAATATAGTAAAATGAATAAATATGTATTTAGTGGTTGAATTAAAAGAAAGTATGAACTTACTATGTGCTGAATATGATTATAGATTAGTAAAGTATTCGAAGTAATAAGTTGTTGTTTCTAATGAGTTATGCATATTGGTATCACTATGTGAATTCAGTCACTTTAACAATATAACTTTAAAGACATGCTACCTTTGTAAAGGAAATAATAAATACTTATGAGTGGTTATGAGTATTCGGCCTTGGGTTATATTTATAATCACAAGATTAAAATGCAATACATGATTATACATGTATGATTTAATATATGATTAATAATCGGCTAAAGTAGCTTTATTTATTTAAATGCATATGATAATGACCGAATAAGATTTGGTGTGTAATATACATTTATGTATTTGATCATTTAAGTATTATAGCCATGATAATAAATTAGTTTTTGTGAATAAAGGGTGGTAAACCTACCTTAGTTATAAACATTTGTTCAAAATGGAGGTAGAACGGTTCTATATGTGTATTTAAGGTGTTTATAAATATACATATTTATATATATACTTAAAATGTGATTGATGGCCGAATATGTGTGGCTAAATAAATCTATATGTTCCTTGTTTTGAATGAAAGAGTTATAACTAAATGAAATATATGAATAAGGATTAATATAAATCTATTTATTTTAATTAAGCTCAAGAGCAAAAGGGATCAAAGCCGGATAGGGGAAAGAGAAAGTAATAGAATAGCCTTTCCGCAACCTTTCAAATATATCAGAGGTAAGTTTTAAGTAGTCAAATGTAAATAACATGCGATTATAATTTGAATTGTTATGGGAATTAGATATTCCACGAAATGATTAGTTGACATGTGTATATAATCAAATGGTAAGCATGATATAAAAATGCTATGACAATTGAACTTATGTGGCCGAATGGCAAATATAATATGGAGGTAAGTTTGTGATATGCTTTTATGATCAAATGATAAGTGTGAAATGAATGTAAGTGAGATGATATGTATAACCATTGAATTATAAGTGGGAAAGATGAAATGAAAGAAAAATGATTAAGATATATGATGGCATATTTATTCGAATGATGTTAGTATCTAATTGTATGATAAATAGTTGAGTATATGGCTTATAGCCGAATGGTCACTATGATTTAAGCTTGAATAGCCAATTGAGAAAAACCTATGGATTTAGTCGAACTTTATAGATAAAATGATGATGTGTTATATTATACTTATATGGCCTAAAGGCAAGTATATCATATTAGTAAGTGTGAAATGTGCTATTAAGATCGTGTGATAAGTATGAAATGAATGTGAGCCAAATACTATGCATAAACAATTGAATGCTCAGTGTGAAGATAAAATGAAAGAAAGGTGATTGAAATTATGTGGAAATGTAGTGCTTGGAATTAATCCTATTCAAGTCGAAGCAACGAATTACATCGAGGTGGTTAGATAATGTAATTATGGGACTTTGAGTTTTGAAGAAATGATATGTCAATGAAATGAAGACAATGTGACCATGCATATACGGCAATTGGTGTTACATATTGAATATGTTATATGTGATTAATGTGTATAAATAAGTTCTTAAGTATTTGAGTTGATTTCTCTATGAGCTTTAAGTAATTTAGCATGTCTTGTACCTTTAGCAATTAATGCTATTTGCACGAATGATCTTATTTGAATGTGAAATTTGAAATGAAAGATACATAAATAGAAATATTTCTTTGGTTAATAGTATGCATAAGATTAAGGTAAGAGTCCTATATATGCTAATATGTGTCAAAGCCGAATGACTAAATCGTGTGACAAGGATGAGACTAAGATATGTATTAAGACCAAATATGTAAGTGTATATATGTGTGATAAGGTCGAATAGCCAATGTGATGAATGTGAAAGTGTGTATGTCTGATAAGGCCGAATGGACAATTTGAGATATGAGTAAGATGCGTATCGTTATATGCACATAAAGTGAGAACGAATAACTTATGGGATATGGGGCACGACCAAATGGCTATTATAAAGATGAAAGTAAATCATGTGATTTATGAGTTAGTCTGAATGGAAGCACTATTCTATTAATATGTTGTGATATGTAAATACTACCCAGCGTATATCATAAAGTGTGATAAACCTTCTGAATGGACTATGGTACGAAATCATTGGGGACATTGACTTAGCAAGCTTCAAAACCGGTGATTAGAGTCGAGTTTTGTACCTAGCCGGCCAAGTGCATTTGATTACCAGATCCTACATTAAGATGACAAATAAAGCTCGTAGTATACATTAAATGACTCAGCTATGTGATACTTATCTTTTGATGTGAAAATGACTCGAATTGGATTTGATTATGTTCAATTGTGAAACTATGTATTTGAAGTTATAAGATTTATGCATATGTGTCTTCAGTCACTGAAACTTAATGATGATGGAATACCTTAAGTTGGCCAGGTATGTATCCTACTCTCATAATTAAATCTGCTCTGGATTGAGTCACAAGTATGAAATAAAATATATAAATCTATGGAAATGAGTACTAAGACTACTATGCGATTAAGCCATGTTCGATTGATGTGAGAAGTCTTGAGAATTACTAATTTACTTTGTTGTTTGAGTTTGAAGTTAAGTAACTTATATATAAATATTGTGCATTGTGTGCTTATGTATAATTGGTCATTTATGAAAATATCATGGAAGTGGATATAGCCTCGGGAAATTTGATTTATGGTTGAGTACCTTTACAATTGGCCACTGTAGAAATTATTTAATGAAGTGGTTATGTGATATTAATTTCTAAGTAAATGAGACGATGAGTAAAGTATGTGTAGTTGTGATTAGATTCATTCAGCAAACGATTTTTCATTTACTAATTTGAATATGAAATTATGTCTTTAAATTCATTAAAGTTAATTGTATTACTTAAAGACTTACTAAGCTTATGAAAGCTTACTTCGTTGTTTCGTGTTTTTGTTTTATAGATTGTGGATTCTGACTACCAACTCGGGGACTGTCAGCTCTTCGTCACACTATCTACTATTATGGTAACCCAATGATTCGGATTTAGCTTATGGCATGTATAGGATAGACTATAGTAAAATGATATCATGACTATCGTTTATAAGCCATGCGGATATTGCACCCTTTGGAAGTTTAATTTATAAGTTATAAATTCGATCTATGCTGTGTCTAAAAATTTTGTAAATGGATGATCTTTACTCAAGAAAATCTTCAAAATTTTTCAGTCCTGATTCGATTCCTAGTTTTCAGTAACGCCTCTTCCTATTCCGACGACGATTACGGGATAGGGGTGTTACAGTGTCCTTGTTGATTATTTCTAATAGAGATCCGAGATTTACATCTCGATTTTGGAAAAATTTGTAAGAGGAATTATGGACAAAATTAAATTTTAGCACGGCTTTCCATCCTCAGACCGATGGCCAGTCAGAGAGGGTAATTTAGATTCTCAAATGTTGTGTTCTCGAGTTCCAAGGCAGTTGGGAAAGTACTTTCCACTAGTTGAATTCGCCTACAATAATAGCTATCGATCAAGTTTGAAAATGGCGCCTTATGAGGCTTTGTATGGGCGCAAGTGCCGAATGTGGAACTTAAAGAGAATCAGATACACGAGGTCGATTTGGTCAAAGAGACTGAAGAGAAAGTTAAGGTAATTTGAGATTGCTTGAAAGCCACATTGGATAGACAAAAATCCTATGCGGATTTGAAACGAAAGGAAATAGAGTTTCAAGTTAGAGATTAAGTGTTCTTGAAAGTTTCCCCATGGAAGAAAGTCCTCAGATTCGGTAAGAAAGGCAAGTTGAGTCCACAGTTTATTGGACCCTATGAGGTGACCAAGAGAATTAGACTGGTAGCATACCGTTTAGCATTGCCATTCGAGTTGGAAAAGATTCACGATGTCTTCCATGTGTCGATGTTACGTTGCTACCGCTCTGACCCTTCAGATGTGATTTCACCGGCAAAGATTGAAATAAGTCCAGATATGACTTACAGTGAGGAACCGGCTAAGATTTTAGATCGAGAGGTTAAGAAATTGAGGAATAAAAGCATAGTGCTTGTAAAGTCTTATGGCATAGACAGGGAGTCGAGGAAGCCACGTGGGAACCCAATGAGACTATGAAAGATTAATACTCAAACTTTTTTAACGGTAAGATTTTTGGGGACAAAAATCCTTAAAGGGGGAGAATTTAAACAGCCCGAAATTGGGCTTAATTGGAATAGTGATTTTGAAATCACTAATCTAAGATTTGAGAAATTATTCTAGCATTATTTTATGAGTTGTAATGAGATATTATGAGTACATGAAAATTTTGGTAAATTAGGTTACACGATATGGCTTAATTGCGAAAAAGGACTAAATCGCATAAATGGTAAAAGTTGCGAATTACTAGTAAATTATGTTAAATAGTTAGAGAATTAAATTTAGGGGTTTTTAAAGGGCAATTGGCCCTTTTAAAATGAGATAGCCGGCCACAGAGAGACAAGGAATTGATATAGTCAAAGTTTAGGTGAGTTGGTGACTTAATTTTGATTAAAATAAAACAAATAGTAAAAAGATGTCATCATCTTTATCTTCTCTCATTCTCCCACTGAAAATACCAGCAAAAGAAAGGGGGTTGAAGCTTCAAAAATTTCAGCCACACCTCACCTACTCAAGTAAGTGATTTTGATGGTTTTTCTTAGAAATTTTTGTACTTTTGGCACACTTGTAGAATGAGCTTGCTATTGAGGGGACTATTTTACAAAATGGTTGAAAGTTTAGAGTTTCGCAATGAATGTATAAGTGTTTTTTGCTGGATTTTTATGGAAGAAAATGAGTCATAGTTGTTAAATAAACAACTTTTGTGAAGAGGTGTTTGTGGAAAACACATTACATGGACTAATTTGTAAAGTTTGATAAGTTGTTAGTATTTGTGTGAAATAATGGGAATTGTGGGCTGCCATAAGAGTGAAAAGAGTTCGGCTAGGCTTGGTGAATAAGGAAATTTGATAAAAATCAATTTTCGAGCCTAGGGGTAAAATGGTTATTTTGCAAAAGTTTAGGGGCAAAATGATCATTTTGCCAAATTATGAAATGTGGTTTGTTTAGATTAATATAGTGATTAAATTATTGAATTTTATCCATTATAGATCAAGAAGTGCGAAACCCAAACCTTGACTGGGGGGAAAACCAAACTTGTAGATTAAACCGAACTAGCCGTCTACATTTTGTGTACCAAGGTAAGTTGTAGGTAAATAACACAACTTTACTATAATCATGCATGTAATCATTGATTTGAGTTAAATTGTTTAATTAAGATTATGAGTAATGCATTAATGAGAAATGATGAAGTAAAGCCCGGTTGGACTGTAAGAATAGATTGGATATTCTTTGCCATGATACTAGGGTTGATACAAGTGCTAGTGTAAGACCATGTATTAGACATGCCGTCAGCCTCGTTACGTGTTAGTGTAAGATCATGTTTGGGACATGGCATCAACAAGGATATATGCTGGCCAGTGTAAGACCATGTCTGCGGCATGGCATCGGTGTTGATACGAGTGCTAGTGTAATACCATGTCTGGGACATGGCATCGACCTCAACAAGTAAGCTAGTGTAAGACCATGTTTGGGACATGGCATCGGCTTGGAGATGTGTCAGTGTAAGACCATGTTTGGGACATGGCATCAGCACGAATAGAGGAGAGCCAGTGTAAGACCATGTTTGGGACATGGCATCAGCCTCGATACATTAAGAGCCAGTGTAAGACCATGTTTGGGACATGGCATCGGCCTCGATACATTAAGAGTTAGTGTAAGACCATGTCTGGGACATGGCGTCTACTTGACATGTGAGCTTGTGTAAGACCATGTCTAGGACATGGCATTGGCTCAACACCTTATGTTGGAGGCTCATTGAATATCCTTTCGTATTCTAAACAGTTCAACAAGAAATTTAAAGTTAGTGTTAAGCTCGAGAGATATTATGCTTATATTATGAGTGGTGCAGGTGCCTAAACGAAATGTATAAAATGTGAGCTCAATAGTATGTTGTATGATTAGTAAAGGATGAAAACGAGTAGGTTATGTTTGTGGCCATTCTTTGTACCATACACAAACTATGATGAATTGAAAGCATGTCATAGCATAGTAAATTATTGTTATTTATTTACTTATAACTTACTAAGATTTATGCTTACTCCCTCTCCTTTCCATTTTCTTATAGTGCCACCTAAATAGCTCGAGGATCAAAGAACGTTAGAGGCATCGTTCACACTATCTAATGAAGCACTTGGTATAGTTAGTTTTAATCTCTTGAATATGGCATGTATAAGATTTTTATTCTTTTGTCAAGTGTCATATTATTTTGGAGCCAAATGTGTTGGCTTGCTTAGAATTTGACTCTTTTTGTTTAATGCCATGAATGATGGGTAATATTGGATGTTGATAAATGAAAATGTTGAAGTTATTCATGAAAGTGCAAGTGGTATGGATGAACAAGAGTATTAGGATAGTTGTATAAATATTTGGTTGATTTGAGTATATGAATGTGTGTGACTGCCTATTGTTAGCCCTTGGCTAGATAATGGTGAATTGACATATGTTTGATGTTGTTTCAGGGTGGCAAAAAGGCTTGGTAGATAGCCTTATATTGTATGCACGGACAGACACACGGGCATGTGTCTAGGTCGTGTGTGACACACGGTCTACCCCATGGGCATGTGGTTAGGTCGTGTGTCCCCTGCACCTTGGATTGGTAGAATTAGATGCCCAGTATTAAACACATGGGCTAAGACACAGCCGTGTGTCTCAACCGTGTGAAGGACACAGCCTAGCACACGAGCGTGTGCCATGGTTGTGTGACCTGTAAGGGCTTTTGACGTCAGAAACAGAAGGTTTTCACACACGGGCGTGTCATGGCCATGTAAGGGACACAGGCTGAGCATACGGGCGTGTGCCTTAGTCGTGTGAACCTAATTTGTTCATAGGGTGTAAGTCAGGTAGTTACACGGGTGGATGACATGGGCATGTCATGGCCTTGTCAGGGACACGGGCCATGAACACGGGCATGTGTCAGGCCGTGTGAAAACCTCTGTAGGTTCAATGTTGAAAAATAAATCCACATAGACGAGGGACACGGGCATGTCCCTAAGTGCTTAGGTCGTGTTAACCACACGAACAATTAGCACGACTATGTTTAGAGGCCACACAGGCATGTTCCTTGTTTTTAGTAGTTTTTGATGAAATTTTATTAAGTATTCGAAATGGTCCCAAATCCTTTCCAAACTATGTTGTAGGCCTTGTAGGCCCATATGAAGGATCGTGAGACAGTGTTTTAAAAAGTTTTAAATTGGGACACATTTCATTGAATTGAGGTCGAATGTTTGCATGTGATTTAGTAAGGTAATGCCTCATACCCTGTCTCCGCGTCGGGTACGGGTAAGGGACGTTACATTTAGTGGTATCAGAGCTATGGTTTAGTCGATTCTAGAACTAACCTAGCTTGTGTACAGATGTAGCTATACATGCCATAGTTGTAATATGATAGCATGACGACTCCTGACGATTATAAATTGTATTTTCATATAGGAAATGGATCCTAAAGGAGCTATGGCAGATGACATAGAAAGTAACGTGTCGACTCCCCCTGAAGGGACCGTGGCAGTTGAGACTGGGCCCGTGACGATGAATCAGGGCGGAAAGGGTAGAGAAGCCTACCTCCAAATGATGAACTCTTGGTATACAGAGTATATTCGTGCTAATCTGAATACTCTGCCTCCCCCACCTCCTCCGATTCCTCAGCCTACCCCTGCAGCTCCTCAAGGAGCAGATATGGTTAGAAGGGAGAAACCTCTAGTAGATAGAATTAGAAAGCATAGGGCCAAGGAATTTCAGGCGACTAAAGATGATGTCTCGGAGAGAGTAGAGTTCTGGTTAGAGAACACCGAGTGTTTGATGAGCTATCATGCACGCCTAAAGAGTGCATGAAATGTGTGGTATCTTTATTACGAGATTCGACCTACCAATGGTGGAATACTCTCGTGTCAGTGGTACCGAGAGAGAGGGTGACTTGGGAATTCTTCATAGAGGAGTTCTGCAAAAAGTATATCAATTAAAGGTTTATCGACCTGAATAGGAGGGAGTTTCTAGAACTTAAGCAGGGCCGAATGACTATGACAGAATATGAGCATGAGTTCGTAAGGCTCAACATGCACGCTCGAGAGTGCATATCTACTGAAGCCACAATGTGTAGAAGGTTTGAAGATGGTCTGAATGAGGACATTCAATTGTTGGTCGGTATTCTTGGGTTGAAGGAATTTGTGGTGCTCGTTGATAGAGCATGTAAGGCCGAAGAGTTGGCCAAGGAGAAGAGAAAAGTTGATATGAAGTCTCGGGACTCAAAGAAAAGACAGATGGGGAAATCACATCAATCTTCATCCAAGAGATCGAGAGAGTTTACCACCCGATCCAATGCTTCGGAGTGATTCTCGGGTAAGAACAAGAGTAAGCAACATATGATGTCTAAAGCTCAGACCACCTCTATTGTGAGTGTTGATAGTGCTCGATCGGATAGACCTACGTGTTCACAGTGTGGTAGACTGTAACACCTTTAAACCCGTATCTGTCGTCGGAGGGTTATGAGGCATTACATGACAATCATCAAATTTGATACAACTTCATTCGCATATAACATGTTTACAAAACTTATGGATAACAACTTACAAGTATATCAAATTTCCAAGTCTAAGATATACACACATATATGTAAACGTACATACACTACCAACTCAATCAGATTTTGACACTCATAAAATCAAATCATATAATCATACACAACCATTTCACTTTCAATCCATTTTGCATATAAAATGAAAATTACTATTCATATGGTAATAATATCAAGGCTTATCCAATTTCCCCAACAATCTACAAAGCCGATTGTGCATGTACATAAATATATGTGTCATTCAAGAAGTGTCAATTTACAAGATACATCAAGTACTTGCTAAATTTACTCTCACGCATCATATACAATCCAATAGCATTTACCGAATGCACACATTCATTCCAAAATTCAACATTTAATCATTTTGTTCTCATTCAATCCTATTCGCTCTTCAAGAAATCTCATAATGCACACTACTACAAATATTAGTAACCAAATGCACATGCCTTCTCATTCATTCACAACCAACATGTTCAAGCTTAAAATTCATACTCAAATAAAAAGGTAACATAGCAAGCCATCTTCGCATGGCTATACATATGTACATCATCAAAACGTTGCTTAATTATCGTCAAAGGTCAAGCCTATACATGCCATTTTTCAAAGTTTAGCTACTAAGTACCAAAAGAGCTTTGATAGTGTGGACGACTTCAATCTTGTGATTCCCGAGACCGTAGCTAACGAACGAGATCTATAAAATAGAGAGTTAAGGGCAACAGAGTAAGCATTCATATGCTTTGTAAGTTTTAAGCAATAAAATTCATTTAAAGATTAAAGCATAGTAATCTTAATACTTGTCTATTTCTCTCTTTGGCCGAATGCATCCATGACTAAATTTTACCACCATTGTTCGTGCATGTTATTACAATTTTCCTTAACACAATTTCACATCACATAGATAATTTCGTTATATCGAACAAGCTTCATCATTTGGCTGAATACATCCAATTCTATTACAAGGCTAAATTATTACACAACGCATATTCACATATACTCGTTACTTCATGCTTCAACCGAATCTACTCACATGCTCAGAGTCAATCTTAATATATTTCCACTTGAACTGAATTTCATGTATCATAAATAAGCCAAATACTTTCATACAACCCTAAGCAATGGCCGGGAACAGTACTATCCAAATGAAATAGCATAATTTAAACAGAATCTAATTCACAACTTGTACACGGTACATACCTGACTAACTTAGGGTAGTGAGTACATTAGTTAAGACTATTACGGCAGAAATCACGTATTTCCAGCATGAATGCCTTTGAGGCTTAGCCTGGTTATAACACTAGCACTAAGGCCATTCGAGACTTAGCCTGGATATAACACCGGCACGAATGCCCTTCGGGACTTTGCCCGGATATAACTCTGGCACAAATGCCCTTCGAGACTTTGCCCGGATATAACTCCGGCAAGAATGCCCTTCGGGTCTTAGCCCGGATATAGCTCATTGAACCTTTATGCATATGTATCCATCAAATATACATTTCACAAAATCTATCACAATTGAAATTTATTTGCCTCATTCACATATTAGCACATAACGTGACATTTTCAATTAATATTCGGTCTATAGACACATACATAGATCACACATCCAATCAATTATCATAACTTTTATTTCTAAGGAACTTTCGGCTATTTTCCATATTCACAACTTACTTTGCATCAACCATAATCAAACAATGTCAATAAGTCTCAATTTATCAATCGCATGTATATATAAATATGTATATCATGTTCAATCAACTCATATGCTAGGTTTCACTACTTAAAACTTACCTCGTATCTTTCTGGACAATTATGGGTTGGCTAGTCCGTGACTTTTGCTTTCCCCTTATCCTAAGTTGTCCCTCTATGCTCTTGAGCTAATATAAACAAAACTTAAACTAGTTTATTTTCTTGTACACCTTACTCGGTAATAACATATTTCACTTATGACAGAAATACAATCATTTAATTAATAGTACATTCGGCCATTACATACACTTTTAGAACAGAATCATTTACACCACTTAGCCACTATCTACTTAATTTATGCATTTAGAAATTAACTTAATTCACTAATCTTTCATAGGTCTATTCATTACCCAATAAGATGCTACATCTTACTTTGGAACCAAATCGGCATTTTCATTTCATTATTATCAATTTCATAACAACTCAAACCTTGTCTAAATTTTAGCTTTCTCATACATACATACGATCAACCAAGCATAACAATCTCATTTACTACAACCACACATACGACAACCTCATTAGCCATAATTGTTCATTTCGTGAACTATGTTCACATTCGGCCATCATGATGTAAATATAAAAAATGCAACTTAATCACCTCATCCAATTATCAATTAAGTCACACATACTAAATTAAGAAACCTCATTTGAACACATATAAACACATACTAACCTTTCTAATCAAATTTCCCATCATTAAACACCAGTTCATCCTTTAAATCTTATAAACTCTTAATTTAATCAAAAAGACCGAATGTCATTTTCTTAACATCCTAAGTTCAATTCGGCTAACATATATGCTTATACCAAAAATGTTAACTCACAATTCCAACATCAATTAGCTCTTCTCATTAATCAAACAAAGAATCTTACACCCAAAACATCAAAACACCCACAAAGCATCTTAACATCCATGGCCAAATACCTCCATTAATCTCAAGGGATATACACCAAGTACAATTTAACATATAATCAAATTTCATAGGAATTTGACCTCAAAACACTTCACAAGCATACTACATTGACATTCTATCATCAAAACCCACCAAAGCTTCAAAATTCAATTTATTCACTAATGGCCGAATGAAATATAATTCACCAAATCAAAATTTAACTCATGGGTTTTGTCCCTAGCTTAACTATCAACCAAAAATCACAAACATGAAACTAAAATAACATAATTCAATTACCTTAGTGTGTGAACTAAGATGGCCGAATGTCACTCTTCTTCTTCTATTTTTCTTCTTTATAATCGGCAATGAAGAACACAAGGAAAACCACTTTGTTTTCTTTTCACCAATTCTTTTATTAATTAACTAACTAATATGATAACATTCCACTCAACATTTTTAACATATAAAATATAAAAAAAACCAATAAAACTATAGCATGGCTGGCCACTAACAATAAAAATGGTTATTTGACATGCAAATCTATTTATTTCACTTCATTCCATAATTAGTCTCTTGAATTTAGCCACATATATTTTCAATTCTTCTCACATAAGTCCTTTTTCTTAAATTCACATTCATTTAGACAAAAATTCAAAGCATCGAAACTTAACATATAATAGGCACAAAATTTATCATTCAAAAATTTTTGTGGCTCAGTTTAGTGGTCCCGAAACCACTTCCCGACTAGGGTCAAATTAAGGCTGTCACATAGACAACACTTCGATAAGTGTCAAGGGAATGAAAGAGGTTGTTTCTGGTGCGATTCACTTGATCACTTCATCCTGAATTGTCCTAAGGTGGATGAGGATGATAAAAAGTAAGACATGAGAGCGAGTAGTGCTCCTTTGAGAGGTAGACCACAGAAGAACTCGAGTAGTGGGGCGAGTAGCAGAGGTGCTCCTAGAGATTCTGTTGTAAAGTCCAAGGATAGAGCACCTGCGAGGACCTATGCCATCGGTGCCCGTGAAGAAGCTTTATTTCCCGACGTGATTATGGGTACCTTTTTAGCTATGATATTTCTGTGATAGCTTTGATTGATTCGGGGTTTACCCATTCCTATATTTGCATGAAATTGGTGTCTAGAATGAAAATGCTAGTTGAGTCTACTAAATTCATGGTAAAGGTGTCTAACCCACTAGGCAAGCATGTGCTAGTTGACCAAGTATGTAGGGATTGTCCTTTGACAATTGAGGTCATTGCTTTCCGGCTAACTTAATGTTATTGCCGTTTGATTAATTTAACATAATCCTTGGTATGGATTGGTTGACTGCCCATGATGTAGTGGTAAATTCTGGAAGGAAGTTTATTAAGCTAAAATGTAAAACCGGGGATGTTTTTCGAGTTGAATCAAGTAAACCGGATGGCTTACCGGTAGTACTGTCTTCTATGACAACTTAGAGGTATTTGAGGAAATGGTATGATTTGTATCTTGCTTTTGTGTTACATACCCAAGAGTCAGAGAAAAAGATTGAGATAATGCCGGTGGTATGTGAGTACCAAGATGTGTTTCTAGAAGAGTTACCTGGGTTACCTCTGACTAGGGAAGTTGAGTTTGGTATCAAGTTAATCCTTAGTACAGCACCCATATCGATTGCCCTATATAGGATAGCCCCGACAGAGTTAAAGGAACAAAAGGTTCAGTTGCAAGAGTTAACAGATAAAGGTTTTGCGAGATCGAGCTATTCTCCATGGGGTGCTCCGGCATTATTTGTTAAGAAAAAGGATGGCTCAACGAGATTGTGCATAGACTACTGTCAACTCAACAAGGTTACAGTGAAGAATAAGTATCCTTTACAGAGGATCGATGACTTGTTTGATCAGCTAAAAGGAGCAATCGTGTTCTCTAAGATAGACTTAAGGTCAGGATATTACCAGCTGAGAGTCGAGGAGTAAGATGTGCCAAAAACTGCCTTTCGAATGAGGTACGACCATTATGAGTTCCTTGTCATGCCCTTTTGCTTAACGAACGCCCCTGCAGCATTTATGGACTTGATGAACTGCATTTTCTGACCCTACTTGGACAAGTTCATCATCGTCTTTATTGATGATACACTCGTCTATTCTCGTGATGAGAGTGAGCATGTAGAGCATTTGAGGACTGTCCTGCAGACTTTAAGAGATAAACAGTTGTATGCCAAGTTTAGAAAAAGTGAATTTTGGCTACGAAAGGTCAGATTCTTGGGACACATTGTGTCAGGAGATGGGATTAGAGTTAACCCGAGTAAGATCTCGGCTATTGTTTAGTGGAAACCGCCAAGAAATGTGTTAGAAATAAAAAGTGTTTTGGGTTTAGCGGGATACTACTGACAATTTGTTAAAGGGTTTTCAATGATCGTTACTCTGATGATAAGATTACTTCAAAAGGACGTTAAGTTTGAGTGGATGTAAAAATGCCAACAGAGTTTTGAGAAGTTAAAGGCTTTGTTGACTGAAGCCCTCGTGTTAGTGCAACTGGAATCGGGAAAAGAATTTGTTGTGTATAGTGATGCATCCTTGAATGGATTGGGGTGTGTGCTCATACAAAAAGGCAAGGTAATAGCCTATGCCTCGAGGCAACTAAAGCCATATAAGAAAAACTACCTGACCCACGACTTAGAGCTAGCCGTCATAGTTTTTGCATTGAAAATTTAGAGACACCACCTGTATGGTGAGAATTACCGGATATTCACTGATCAAAAAAGTCTAAAGTACTTAATGACTCAACAGGAGCTGAACTTGCAACAACAGAGATGGCTAGAGCTAATAAATGATTATGAGTTGATAATCAACTATTACCCCGAAAAGGCGAACGTGGTAGCCAACCCATTAAGTAGGAAATCATTGTTTGCCTTAAGGGCCATGAAGAATCAGTTGACTATAAGTGATGATGGATCGATCCTAGCCGAGATGAGAGCCACACCGATATTTTTGTAAGAGATTGTCGAAGCTCAGAAAAATAATAATGAGTTGCAAGCCAAGATAGCTTAGTGTGAGACGGGTAATGAAACAGATTTTTGAGTTAGTACTGATGGTTGTTTGATATACTGAGATAGGATTTGTGTACTTAATAATGATGAACTTATTTAGAGGATTTTGCGAGAGGCACATAGTAGTCGCTTATCTATTCACCCGGGCAGTGTGAAATTGTATAGCGACTTGAAGCTGATGTATTGGTGGTTGGGAATGAAAAGAGACATTTTAGAGTTTGTCTCTAAATGCTTAGTTTGTCAAAAAGTAAAAGTTGAACACCAAGTACCTTCGGCTTTACTTCAGTTGATGACAGTTCCCGAGTGTAAATAGGACTGGGTTACCAGGGATTTTGTTTCCAGGCTGCCCTTGTCTCCAAAGAAGAGAGATGTTGTATGGGTTGTTGTAGATAGACTAATAAAGCCGGCTCACTTTATACCAGTTCGTATGGACTACTCACTTGAAAAACTAGTCGAGTTGTACATCTTTGAGGTAGTGAGACTGCACAGAGTGCCCTTGTCGATTATTTCGGATAGAGATCCAAGATTTACATCTCGATTTTGGAAAACGTTACAAGAGGCATTTCATTTTTCGCATGGCTTTCCATCGTCGGATCTATGGCCAGTCAAAGAGGGTAATTTAGATTCTCGAAGACATGTTACGATGTTGTGTTCTCGAGTTCCAAGGCAGTTGGGAAAAGTACTTGCCACTAGTTGAATTCACCTGCAACAATAGCTATCAGTCGAGTTTGAAAATGGTGCCTTATGAGGCTTTGTATGGGTGCAAATGCCGAACGCCCTTGTATTGGTCAGAACTTAAAGAGAATCAGATACACAGGGTCGATTTGGTCAAAGAGACTGAAGAGAAAGTTAAGGTAATTCCTGATTGCCTGAAAGCCGCCTCAGATAGATAAAAATCCTACGTGGATTTGAAACGAAAGGAAATTGAGTTTCAAGTTCGGGGATAAAGTGTTCTTGAAAGTTTCCCCGTGTAAGAAAGTCCATAGATTCGGTAGGAAAGGCAAGTTGAGTCCACGGTTTATTGGACCCTATGAGGTGACCGAGAGAATTAGACTAGTAGCATACCGTTTAGCATTGCCATCTGAGTTGGAAAAGATTCACGATGTCTTCCATGTGTTGATGTTACGTTGCTACCGCTTTGACCCTTCAGACGTGACTTCACTGGCAGAGATTGAAATAAGTTCAGATATGACTTACAGTGAGGAACTGGTTAAGATTCTGGATCAAGAGGTCAAGAAATTGAGTAATAAAAGCATAGCACTTATAAAGTCTTATGGTATAGACATGAAGTCGAGGAAGCCACGTGGGAACTCGACGAGACTATGAAAGATCAATACCTGAACCTCTTTAACGGTAAGATTTTTGGGGACGAAAATGTCTAAGGGGGAGAATTGTAACAGCCCAAACATGGGCTTAGTTAGAATAGTGATTTCAAAATCACTAATATGAGATTTGAGAAATTATTCTAGCATTATTTTATGAGTAATAGTGAGATATTATGAGTACATGAAAATTTTGGTAAATTAGTTTACGCGATTGAGGGATTAATTGCGAAAAAGGACTAAATTGCATAAAGGGTAAAAGTTGTGAATTACTAGTAAATTGTGTTAAATAGCTAGAGAATTAAAATTTTGGGATTTTTAACGGGCAATTGGCCCTTTTAAAATAAGATAGTCGGCCATAAGGAGACAAGGAATTGATATAGTTAAAGTTTAGGTGAGTTGGTAACTTAATTTTGATTAAAATCAAACATATAGTAAAAAGTTGTCATCATCTTTATCTTCTCTAATTCTCCTACCGAAAATAACAGCAAAAGAAATGGGGTTGAAGCTTCAAAAATTTCAGCCACACCTCACCTACTCAAGTAAGTGATTTTGATGGTTTTTCTTAGAAATTTTTGTACTTTTCGCACCTTTGTAGCATGAGCTTGCTATTGAGGGGACTATTTTGCAAAATGGTTGAAAGGTTAGAGTTTTGCAGTGAATGTATAAGTGTTGTTTGCTAGATTTTTATGGAAGAAAATGAGTCATAGTAGTTAAATAAACAACTTTTGTAAAGAGGTGTTCATGGAAAACACCTCAAATGGACTAAATTGTGAAGTTTGATAAGTGGATGGTATTTATGTGAAATAATGGGAATTACGGGCCGCCATAAGAGTGAAAAGAGTTTGGTTAGGCTTGGTGAATAAGGAAATTTGATAAAAATCAATTTTCAAGCCTAGGGGTAAAATGGTCATTTTGCAAAAGTCTAGGGGCAAAATGATCATTTTGCCAAATTATGAAATTTGGTTTGTTTAGATTAATATAGTGATTATATTATTGAATTTTATCCATTATAGATCAAGAAGTGCAAAACCCAAACCTTGACCAGAGGAAAACCAAGCTTGTAGATTAAACCGAACTAGCCGTCTAAATTTTGTGTATCGAGGTAAGCTGTAGGTAAATAATACAACTTTACTATAATCATGCATGTAATCACTGATTTGAGTTAAATTGTTTAATTGAGATTATGAGTAATGCACAGATGATAAATGATGAAGTAAAGCTCGGTTGGAATGTAAGAATAGATTTGATATTCTTTGTCATGATACTAAAGTCGATACGAGTGCTAGTATAAGACCATGTCTTGGACATGGCGTCAGCCTCGTTACATGTTAGTGTAAGACCATGTCTGGGATGTGGCATTGACACGGATATATGCTAGCCAGTGTAAGACCATATCTGGGACATGGCATCGACTTCGACAGGTAAGCTAAGGAAGGACCATGTTTGGGACATGGCATCAGCTAGGAGATTTGTCAGTGTAAGGCCATGTCTGGGACATGGCATTGGCACGGATAGAAAAGAGCTAGTGTAAAACCATGTCTGGGACATGGCATCAGCCTTGATACATTGAAAGCTAGTGTAAGACCATATCTGGGACATGGCATTGACCTCGATACATTGAGAGTCAGTGTAGGACCATGTCTGGAACATGGCTTCGACTTGACATGTGAGCTAGTGTAAGACCATGTCTAGGACATGGCATCAGTTCGACACCCTATGTTGGAGGCTCATTGACTGTCCTTTCGTATTCTAAACAGTTCAACGAGAAATTTAAAGTTAGTGTTAAGCTCAAGAGATATTATGATGATTTTGCGACTGGCGCAGGTACCTAAACGAAATGTATGAAATGTGAGCTCAATACTATGTTGTATGATTAGTAAGGATGAAAACGAGTAAGTTATGTTTGTGACCATTCTTTGTACCATGCTCAAACTATGATGTATTGAATGCATGTCATAGCATAGAAAATTGTTGTTATTTATTTACTTATAACTTACTTAGCTTTATGCTTACTCCCTCTCCTTTCCATTTTCTTATAATGCCACCTAAATAGCTTAAGGATCAAAGAACGTCGGAGGCATCTTTCACACTATCCATTGAAGCACTTGGTATAGTTAGTTTTAATCTCTTGAATATGGCATGTATAGGATTTTTATTCTTTTGTCAAGTGTCATATTATTTTGGAGCCAAATGTGTTGGCTTGCTTAGAATTTGCCTCTTTTTATTTAATGCCATGAGTGATGGCTAATATTGGATGTTGATAAATGAAAATGTTGAAGTTATTAATGAAAGTGCAAGTGGTATGGATAAACAAGAGTATGAGGATAGTTGTATACATATTTGGTTGATTTGAGTATGTGAATTTGTGTGAATGCCTATTGTTGGCCCCTGCTTGGATAATGGTGAATTGATAGATGTTTGATGTTATTTCGGGGTGGCAAAAAGGCTTGGTAGATATCTTTATGCTGTCCACATGGGCAGACACACAGGCATGTACCTAGGCCGTGTGTGACACACGGTCCGCCCCACTGGTGTGTGGTTAGGCTGTGTATCCCCTGCACCTTGGATTGGTAGAATTAGATGCCCAGTATTAAACACACGGGCGGAGACATGACCGTGTGTCTTAACCGTATGAAGGCATGGTCTAGCACACGGGCGTGTTCCATGGCCGTGTGACCTTTATGGGTTGCTGACATCAGAAACAGAATGCCAAGGTTTTTACACATGGGCCGCGACATGGGCATGTCATAGCCGTGAAAGAGATACGGGCTGAACACACGGCATGTGCCTTAGTCGTGTGAACGCAATCTGTTCATAGGGTGCAAGTTAGGAAGTTACACGGGTGGAAGACACGGGCGTGTCATGGTCGTGTAAAGGACACGTGTGTCAGGCTGTGTAAAAACCCCTATAGGTTCGATGTTGTAAAATAAATCCATACGGACGAGGGACATGGGCATGTCCCTAAGTGCTTAGTCCGTGTGAAGTACATGAACAATTAGCATGGCCATGTTTAGAGCCCACACGGGCATGTGCCCTATTTTTAGTAGCTTTTGATGAAATTTTCATAAGTATTCGAAATGGTCCCGAATTGTTTCCAAACCATGTTTTAGGCCTCGTAGGCCCATATGAAGGACCGTAAGACAGTGTTTTAAAAAGTTTTAAATTGGGACGCATTTCATTGAGTTGAGGTTGAATGTTTGCATGTGATTTAGTAAGGTAATGCCTCATACCCTGTCCTGGCGTCGGGTACGGGTAAGGGGTGTTACACCGCGTACCTTACACAGATGAGACTCACACCTATGTCTCTGCCCGTTTGCTTATTCTGAGCATTTTGGTTCTCAATTTTTAGGATGCAAGGGACACACGTCCAGGCTACACACCCATGTACCAGAGCATGTGTCACACATGGCCTAAACACATGCCCGTGTGTCTACCCATGTAGACAAAATAAGACTATTTTCCAAGCCTTATTCCTCACCTTTTTTCATCCAAAACCTGCATAAAACTTTACCAATACCAACCAACCAACTCAAGCAATTAAGTTCAAACCAATTTATCATTCAGTATGTTATATTTTTACATATTGACTTATTTCAAATCTTACCTCATTTAACACACATATTTAATCTAGCAATTCAATCCATACCAGCATACATGTAAAACCATGATTTACTTTATAAATATACCAAAATCAAGTAATCACTAGCCATACCAATGGCTAGTTTGCATCATTAATTCCAACATACACATTAGCCTTATTAGCTTATACATGCCATTATACCAAAATAAGATCCATATTTATACCAATATGAGCTAAAGTGTAGTGTGATGTTGCTCCGACCGTCTCCAACCTTTACGAGCTTCCAAACATTATAAAACATAGAAAACAAAATCTAGTAAGCATTTAATGCTTAGTAAGTTCATGTAACAGGAAATAAACTTACCAATCATGTTCATTTAACAATTTAATTATAGAATAACATGCTTTCCATAAATTTAGCAAATTTTCTAGACACATACGTTCAATCGAGCAAGTTAGTCATGAAATTCATAAATATATCAAATAAGCGTAGATGAGCTCATCATGTCAAATCTTTCAGGTGTTTCATGTACATTCAATAAAATTTTCTTTTGATCTCATCATTTTTCATGTCAGGGTATTGTCCGTTGAATTACTAGAATATCGATGGATACTCAGTTAGTACACCCAAAGTATACAATTCAGGAATCCATCATTTCATGTTCAGGGGTACCCATAAGGGCACATAATCAGAAACCACACTCTTGAGCCAAATATCATACAACAAGATTACTAGTCCAGGCTAAATCCTATCTCCATCATATGCTCACATGAGCTTAATCAGGATTTCCTGTCCAATCTAAATCCTTTCTACAACATATACTCTAAAGAGCTTGATCTGGATTACCCGTCTAGGCTAAATCCAATATGTATCTTATGCTTGAGAGGGTTTATATCAGGATTACCCATCCGGGCTAAATCCTATCTATAATGAGGTCAATAGGATTACTCGTCTGAGCTAAATCCCATCCGCAACAAATGTAGGACCTCATTTAACAAGGAAAATCACATTTATCCATCGAATTTATTTCATTCAACCGGGACTTGTTCCTTTTCTCAAGTAATATCAAACATATTATCACATTTTACATATTTAACATTTACATAAACATTCATATCATGTAACATATAATTCAAACATTTTATTATTCAATATTAAGTTACACAAACTTACCTCGACACTTGTTTGCATATAAGTCTACTAATCCGAAACTTTTTCTTTTCATCCGTCTAGCTTCGAATTCGAGTTTTTTGATCTATATAAATAAATTTAACATCAATTTACCACATTTCATATTCAATTGATTTCAATTTATGTTCTAGGAAAAATTACCATTTTGCCCCTAAACTTTTCATAAATTATAATTTCATCCCTGGGCTCGGAAAATGAAATTCTTGCAATTTAATCCTTATTCCAAGCCTAGATGAATTACATATATCACAATAAAAACCCATGAATTTTATAAAAATTATAATTTTCCCATGAGTTTTACAACTTTTTAATTTAGCCCCTAAATCATGTTTTCACTAAAATTCTCTTTGTAAAAGTTGTTTATCTATTAACAACCTTTCATTTTCTACCACAAATTTCCAAATTTTCAGCATATTCATCCATGAAACAATTTCTATACTTTGATATCTTTTCAAATCACCTTTTCTTTGCTGATGATGCTCTCTTATTTGTCAGGACCAAGCAAAGTGAAGTGGAGGAGTTTACAAAGATTTTGGATGCCTTTGTGAGAATGTCGGGTCAGAGTATCAATTTAGATAAGACGATGATGGTGTATTTCAGTCCTAAGACCCCCCGTTTCTTAGCATACGATTCTCAGTAGCATGCTTAAGATGAAGGTTGTAATCGAACTTGATAGTTATCTTGGCTTGCCCATCCTAATTAGCAAGAGAAGGTCAGCTGCTTTCCAAAATATTTTGGACCGTACGGCTATTAAAGTCAATAGTTGGTCCAAGAGGCTTTTATCGAATGGCGGGAAGAAAATTTTTATAAAATCGATTCTCCAATCTTTACCTACATATGCTTTTTCGATCTTCTTTGCCCCTAATGGCATGTTGGAGGAGCTCCAGTCCATGATTTGTCATTCGTGGTGGGGAGGTAAAGACAATAATAGAGGGTGGCATATGCTTTCTTGGGACTGGTTATGCTTTCCCAAAGGAATGGGGGCCACGGGTTAAGGAATCTTAGACGATTTAATGTTGCGCTGCTTGACAGGCAAGTTTAGAGATTGATGAGTTGCAAAGACATGCTCTATTTTAAGGTTTTGAGTGCCAAGTACTCTTCGGATGGTGATGTGCTCCACCCTAAGCATATCGACAAGCCCTCTTTCACTTGGCAAAGCATTGTAAAAGCGACCAGGATTCTCTATGAGGGGTTCGGTTGGAACGTGGGTAGGGGAAGCAAGATCAACCTTTGCCATGACAACTGGGGTTTTGAAGGGCTCTCTAGGGACTCTATTTGTCTAAGTAGAAGAGAGGTCAAAGAGGAGAAGGTGTGAGACTTTTTGAACAAGAATAAAGATGGCTAGAAAGAGAGAAGGGTCTATGAGCTCTATGGTGATAAGTTGGGGGACCAAATTTGTAAAATTCCCATCTTTCATAATGGCCATGATGACTCACGTATATGGCTTCACAACACCCTGGGATATTTTTCAACCAAGTCAGCCTACTCTTGGTTGACTCTGAAGCATGTGGGGTTTGGCCCTCACCGAATTTTTTTGGAAAATCACGTGGAAGCTTGAAACCCTTCCGAAGATCAGAGTCTTTTCCTAGCGGCTGGGGCATGATATCCTCCCGACGAACTAGAAGATCTCCAGCATTCAAAAGGAAGCCAGCAGTACATGCCCGAGATATGGTATCGAGACAGAGACTCTTCTTTATGCAATGAGAAACTGTCCTAAGGCCCAAGCATTGTTGGCCTATGGCGGCCTCGATAATAGCCTACTCGACGGTAACTACGACCGATGTGTGGACTGGATCAAAGATGTGGCTCGTAAGTTATACAAGAAGGCTCTCTCTGACCTCATAATAGTACTCTGGAATATTTGGAATAGCAGGAACAATAAAGTGTTCCATAATATGGAGGATGAGGCCAAGGTAACGTGGGAAAGAGCGGCAGTGTTGAGCCAAGACTTTTGCATCTTCAACCTCTAGAGAAGCCGATGATCCCAAAGCTTGTTGTTGATAAAGCATGGAAGAAGCCTGTTCAGGAGGTGGCGAAGATCAACTTTGACGCTACCACAAGAGGGAGAAAGATTAGTTACGGTTTGGTGGCAACGGATCACGAGGGTTTTATCCTTGGAGGTCGGGCAGGTGTAATAGAGAAGAACGTCCAATCCAAATGGGCTGAGCTACTGGCTCTTGAGGAAAGCATTAAGTTTGCGCGGACCAAGAACTGGCTGAAGCTGGAGATCGAGACCGACTGTGTTAGCCTAGTAAATTGGATGAAAGGGACGCGTGCTGACTTTTCCACAATGGGACATCGCATTAAGGAAATTTTTAAGTTGTTTAATCCGGATTGTAATTTTTGTTTTAATTGGGGTGCACACAGTTGTAATAAAGCTACGGATTGCCTTTGTAAGTGGGCTATGAACAACGATTGTACAAAGGGTTTTGAGATGGATTATCTATCGGAAATCCATGATTTTATTTTAAAAGATGCAATAAATTGAGGTTGACCTTCAAGTCTTTTCTATAAAAAAAAACTATCCCAATCTCAAAAATATAAAAATTACTAAAAACGGGACTTGAATACTTACCCAAATAAGCTTGATTAATTTTTTCTCTCTCTCCTAAGGTTTCCATGCAAATTTTAGGGAAGATGATATAAAATAAGATGATATTTCTATTATTATCTTTTAATTACTTTTGTTTCCAATTTAGTCCTTAGCCTTTTCTAATTTTTCCATGGATGAATCACTAAAAATATCTACTAAATTTTCTTTAATGGTCTAATTACCATATAAGGACCTCATGTTTTGAATTCTATAGCTATTTAATACTTATAGCTATTAGAACTCAACTTTTACATTTTATTCAATTTGGTCCTTTCCGTAATTAAGCACAAAATCTGTAAAATTTTTCTTATCAGAATTTTTATATGACATTCTCATCACAATATGGACCATGTAGTAATATTAAAATAAATTTTCTTTCTAGCTTGGGTTTGTGGTCCTGAAACTACTATTCTAATATCACTGAAATTGGGTCGTTACACATGTGCCAGCCCGTGTTGATTTCGCACCCTGCTTCCTAGATACACAAAAAAACCCCAATTTTTAGGCTTTTTAAGCATTCTAAAGTCTATAAATACCAATTAGAAGAAGGCATAAGGGGGCGATCAGAGAAGATCCAAGAAAACACTTAAAGAACACCATCAGAATCATTTTGGAAGCGGATCTCCTTCAAGATCGAAGATCCCCGTTTAATTTCTTTCAAAGTTTTATTGAGTTTCTTTATGTCTTGTGGTTATCCTAACTTTGAGATGTTTCTATTCAGGATTATGAACTAAATTCCATAGATACCTAGGGAGGATGAAACCAATGATGAATCTCAGTATTTGATTTCTGATTCACATGATAAATACTTGATTTTTGTTCTCAATTATGTATGCTTATTTCTTGTTTTAATATTTCAAGGATATTAATTCATGTTTAATGTAACACCCCTAACCTGTATCCATTGCCAAAATAGGGTTACAAGGTATTACTGATCAAATCATAACATTAAGCAAACATTTCATATTCAATATTCAAACAATATCACATTAAGCTATGTGCCCCACACGGCTACGGACATGCCCGTGTCATAGGCCGTGTGGAAATAGGGCATACATACTGACTTGGGTCACATGACCGAGCAGACGCTATGTGCCAGGCCATGTGAAAACTAGGGTATACTAACTTGCTCCACACGGCTAGTCACACGCGTGTGTGTGAGGCTATGTGGAGCATAGTGACTTAATTCAAATTGAAGCACCAGGGGAAATGGTTGAGACACACACCCATGTCTCTACCCGTGTGGGCAAAAATAAACCATTCGTATGGCCAATTTGCCACCCTTAAAAGGGCATACCCTACAAGCTCAACAATGCACCAAATTCAAACATTATTGGCAACCAATTCATTACCAAAACATAAACATTTCATATCATAATAACATCAACCATTTTGATTCACATTTCAACACCATTTGATTAACCAACATACCAAATCAATATACCTTATAAGTCAACCTATAATGCACCATCTCAACAACCAAACTAAACCTTAAGAACATACCAAAACTTACCATTTCTCAAACCACAATATACCATTAACAAGCAACCAAATACCCATCAAATAACCATATCAATAGCCATATCAAGCCTACTAAAACATAAGGGATCAAATACACATCACATATCATATATCAACTTATATCATAAGCCAAATTCACTTCCATCAACAACACATTTTACAAGCCAACTTACATGGGTAAATTTATAATTCACAACAAACAAAAATAACACCAGCCTATACATGCCATATACCATATTTACAAGCATCAAAAGTGCCAAATAGATGATTGATAGTGTGATGACATTTCCTAACGATCCCTGAGTCCAATCTAGCTTCAATTATTTATAAAATAAGGAAAAATAAACAAAGTAAGCTTTAAAAGCTTAATTAGCTCATATACAAATAAAGTTATCACATGAAACAATATCATTTCAATCAAATAAGAAATTTATGGCTAAACATATATAAATTCACAAACCTTCCTCATAATATATATTCATAACCACATATAAATTTGATCTCCTGATTGTGATTAAGTAATAAAATTGATCGTACCTAGAAACTAACTATTATCACGATAAAAGGCAAGTGCACCTATCGAATAGTAGTATAGTTAGTGGCAAGACTGGAATATCAAATCCAAGGAACTAAAAGTACTAGTAATAACTTTCTTCCTATTATCTAGCCTAAAAATAAAGAGTGGTTTTGTGTAAACTAATTAACTCTAATCTAAACTAAGGATGCGACAAAAAGTAAACCAGGGAATTACTTTGGGAAAACTGAATGATAAAGACAATACCTAAGGAAGAATCCACCTAGACTCTACTTGTTATCTAACTCTGAACTAGACGATTTCTTCATTCGATTTGATCCGTAGAGATCCCTAAATTATGTTAATATCTCCATCAAGAATAAGAACAACTAATCCTAGGTTGATTAATTGAAATCTCTTTCTAATTAAAACCACTAGTCTTGCATTAACTCGATCTATGGATCCCCATATTAGATTTGACTCTAATCTGGCATATTTTCATTGTCATAGATCTAGGATTATGATCAACTCTGCTTAATTGTGTTGGATCACTCTTAAACAGGGACTTTTGCTCCTCTGCCTAAGCACATGCGACTTAAATTAATATCTTGGAAATATCAATTCAAGAATTAAAAACACAATTAAGAACAAATCGAATATTTATCATATAGTTCAGATAACAATAACAAGATTTGTCTTAGGTTTCATCCCCCTCAGGTATTTGGGGGTTTAGTTCATGTTTATAAAAAGAAACATCTCAAAATAAAGAAAATAACAAAACATAAGAAAACCCAAAACTCCTGAAAGGACTGAAGGAAGATCCTTTGTCTTGATGTAGATCCTAGCTTCTGAGATGGATCAATCGACTTTCCTCTGAGTAATTCCCTGCCTTTTACTCTCCGTCTTGGCGAGAACACTGTACACCCTTGTAGTTGCCTCATAGGGTCTTTATATAGAGTTTGGAATGTCTTTCTTAGCCCCTAAGTAGCCTTTTCCGCGTGAAATTGAACTTCATCACGACAGGGACATGTCCGTGTGGCATGCCCGTGTGAGTCAAGTTTAGGCTGTGTTCAAGCCTGTTAATGTGGCACTGCTGTATGGGTTGCCCGTGTGCTGAACTCCAGGCCATGTTGTTTCCTTGCTTTGGCCCATTTTCCCCATTTTTGGCCCATTTCTTGTTCTTTTCTACTTTCCTATGCTCTCCTAAGTATAAAACATGAAATTAAAGGATTAGGAGCATCAAATTCCACAAATTCAATGATAATTCATCCATAAATGTGCTAAATGTGGGATAGAAATATGTATATTTTACAGTTTATCAAAATTCATCAAATACTTCCCTTTTCAAACTTGTATGAATTTCGTACGTACCTGTATTGTTTAATTCATTTACACATTCTTTTTCATCTTGACTTTGCCCATTGAACCATTCGAAATCACTAAGGATACTCAGGAATCACACATAGGTCGTACAATGCCACATCCCGGATATGGTCTTACATGTAATCTCATATCGATGCCAATAGCCCAGCTATGGTCTTACACAAAATCTCGTATCGATGCCATGTATTAGACATGGTCTTACACATAATACCATACCAATGCCATATCCCAGATTGGTTTTACACGTAATATCATCTCGGTAACCCTAAAGTCATGACATTTGTATCCTATACTATTCCTAAGGTTCATATAAGACATTTGGATATTGTAACTTTGTCTATTCTTGCTCGGATTCAACCATTTAGCATTCAATACAATTCATAGGTAAATAAACATTTATAACTCAATTTAGGAACATTTCTTTGCATATGAACTTACCTCATATTCGGAGTTAACAGATTGGATTTACTTGTAACACCCTTAACCCATATCCATCATCGGATCAAGGTTATGAAGCATTACCGATCAAAACGCAATTTCAATCATTAAGAAATTTCCACTCAAGTCAAAACCCATGCATATAAAGTTAACTTATATTTCAGAGTATATATTATTTTGCACAATGGAAACAACTGTCATATCAAATTTCAACCTAACATTTACTGCATATAATGCATATATATATTCAGCATTAAATAATAATAGCATGGTCAAACATATTATTAAGTCATTTATGAAGTTATGCATAACCACCAAATATCACAAACATATTCATATAATTTAATAAGCCATGACACACATAAATAAAGTTTCTTACGTATGCAACTTGGGTCAAGATCAACTTGGAACTTGTATGTTTTATACTTATACAAAAATTAATACAACCATTCGGCACTAGCCTTACTTTATCATATATCTCTCTTTAAAATATTAATCACAAAGACTATACATATCTATTCTAAATCATTAAATCAAGCATATTTGGCTTTAATAAATTTAATCATTTTATAGAGTACACATTACTAAAAAATACTCTTACAACCTAAACTAACTAATATGTCTAGGATCATATACTCAATAACCAAATAACAGTTAGCATTTAGACAACTTAAGCTTGGATTTATTTATTGACATTTGAGACCCAACTTTAATAACATAACCGTGAAAACCAAATTTAAGCATGCAATCACAATTTATTAAGTTAGATCGAATTTACATATCAACTAAAGGAGATTATATCTATCATTACAAGGCACAATTCACATATAAACATACTCAAAACATGAATCTTGCATATAACTTGCTTTTTACCCACTGATTACGTAATTTACCTTAACTATTTTCCACAATGAACCATACAGCTGAATACATACATCAACACAAACATCGTGTATTTTGGTTACACTCACAAAATAGACTTAATACAAGACCAAACACACACACACACATATATATAGCGTAATAAAAATCTCTATACATTCATGCCTCATTCGCACTCAACAAATAATCATAAAATGCAACACAAGCATAAGCTAAATTCAACCATGACACATTATGTAATGATCAAAAAGAACTTAAGTCATAGTCTAACAAAACTGAAATTAAACATAGAACTTAAGCCATTTTCACATGGCCTTTATACAAAACCAAAATTCATCATTTCAAAACGTAATATGTCCTATACAAGCCATAATTTATGTTTAGCAAAAAGGGGTACCAAAACAATAGATAGTGTGATGAACTTGGCTGACGATCCGTGAGCTTGCAACTTGACTTCAAAATCTATAAAATAGAGCAACGTAATACACAATGTAAGCTACCACAACTTACTAAGTAATAAATAATAAATATCTCGATAACATATTGAATTCATATTGATCAAATGAAATGCGTTAACAACATTAGCTACTTAGGCCGATTACACACATACAGTTGCTTAGTTCAATACAAATCCATTTCCAAACCTATTAGTCATAATAACCGCACACCCATCCACTCTTTGAGCACTAAAGAATAATCAAATGTCATCCTGTGTATAATTTATACTTAGATAACCACATACACAAATCACATATGTACATATTAAGTAACACTTTCATATTACACAAATTATTCATTCTTAGGCCGAACACATATATTCAACCCCACATAGATTTCTTATTTGCAATGCACATGATTCACAACATATAATTATAATGCTTTCTTACCTTAGGTTAAGTAGGCATCAAGTTAGCTCATACTTGACCATAAGCTTGTATCATACAACCCGTATACGGTTTACCTTTGCCCAACGAACCATTTAGAATTGGATAGGACACTCGGATAATCACATAAGTCGTCCAATGCCAACGTCCCAGACGTGGTCTTACATGTAGTCACATAACGACGCCACTGTCCCAAACAGGGTCTTACTCGTAAACACATATCGAGATCACAAATCGATGCCATGGTCTTACTTGCACACATATATAGGAATCCTATGTCATGACATAAGTATCCTAGCTATTCCTAAGGTTCGTATGGGGCTTTCAGACATTATAACTCGATCGAAACGAATGCTCGTACATGATCACCAAATATATATTCATATATGCACATTCGGCACTTGCATTTATAATATCATATATTTCAATTTAGCATCTATAATTTACATTTAATTGAAATTAAATACGTTTATTTGCTTATAAACTTACCTCGGGCTATGAAAGACGAGACGGTACGGCTAGTCGACAATTTTGGATTTTCCCCAATCTTCTTGATATAAACATATCCAAATTAAGCTCATTCAAACATATTTTCATTCAATTTAGTCCAAAAACTCATAAATGGGAAAATTACCATCTTACCCCTAACTTTTACAATTTTTACAATTTAGTCCTTAATGCATAAAATTCAAAATATACCAAATTACTCACACCCAAGGTTGGCCGAATACTCCTAGGGCCCTAATATGTCCATATTTTTCATCAATTTCACATTCTAGTCCTCCCACTTTTTATTTTTGCAATTAAGTCCTAATTACTCAAAATCATCAAAAATTCCTTTATAAACTATGTTAAACCACACCATATCTTCCAAAATTTACCATCAAACAACAAAAATCACAAGCTCTCAACAATGGCACAATTCAAAATATTCATCAAAATGAAAAATTAAAGCTTGGGTTTTGTAATACTCGAAGCAACGATCTCAAAAACGTAAAAATTATCGAAAACTGACAGAAAACGAACCTTGATTGAGCTTAATAGGTGGCCGAACCCTAGGTGAGTGTTCTTCTTCAAGTTTTGGCAATTGTAAGTAAAAACAAAAAATGATTATTACGTTTTTATTATATGTTATTTCATGTTATAATATAACTTACCTTTCATTTCCATTTTTACCCTTAATGACAAAAATAATATATTCCATAACTCAAGTCCATTACCGTCCAAAAATATGTATAATGGAATAATTATAACATAACTACATCTACTTAGAAAGCCATCAACAACTAAGTCCTTGGCACAATTAACTGCCCACTTTTCAACTCTCGCGATTAAGTCTTTTTTGTTTAATCGGACATCTAAACGACAAAATTAAGTCACAAAAACTTCACAGATATAAATTCACACAAAATAAACACAGGAAATAATTTTTAAAATATTTTTCTAACACGGATTCGTGGTCCCGAAACCACCGTTCCGATTAGGGTCTAAATCGGGCTGTTACATTACTACTCGATAACCTTTATTTTTCCTCGATCTAAATCCGAGTTCTTTCTTTCTTGATCGATATGAATTCAAATTTAGCTAATTAAATCATTTATTCATTTAATTTCATCCAAAACACACAATTGGACATTTTTACACATTAGCCCCTAAAGTTTCACATTTTCATAATTTAGTCCTTATTTCACAAAATCACAAATTACACCAAATTTCATTACACCCATGTTTAGCTGAATTCATTATAGGTCCCTAGCAGCCCAAAACTTTCATTTATTTCACATTTCAACCCCTCAATTTATGAATTTCACAATTTTATCCCTATTATGCAATTTCATCAAAAATCACTTTGCAAAACATAATAATCTAACATCTATCTTCCATATTTCATCTTCAAACATCAAAAAGTACATATATTCAACAATGGAAACTCTCAAAATCTTTAACAAATTTAGAAACGGAGGTACGAGCTACCTAGTACTAGATGCAATGATTACAAAAACATAGAAATTAATAAAAACTGAGCTAAAAATAGACTTACAATCAGATCATGAAGTGGCCGAATATTTTGATCCCTAGAATGGCTTTCTTCTTTGCTATTCACAATTAAGAAAGATGAATGAAACTCATCTTTATGTTTTTTTATTAATAATAACCATTAATAATTAATTTGACATTTTAACCTTAATTAAAAACCACCAAATTTCATGATATCATGCCCATTCATGTCCATTAACCCAAAAAATGGTCTAATAACATTATAAGGATCTCACATTTAATAAATCATAGTAATTAACATTTAAACAAATAGAATGCAACTTTTGCATTTTACGCAATTTAGTCCTTTTATCAAATTAACCATTCAATCGATAAAATCATTTCACAAAACGTTCACACATATAAAATCATATGCTGTAAACACCCAAAATAATATTAAAATAATTTTTTGGCCTCAAATTTGTGGTTTTGAAACCACTATTCTGATTTAGCTAAAACCAAGCTGTTACATTTAATGTGCTTATCTCAGTGGAGCAAAAGTCCCTGTTTAAGAGTAGATCTAGAATAATTGAGTGGAGTTGCATGCAATCCTAGAAATAGGACAACATAAATCTACCGGATTAGAGTCAAATCTAATAAGGGAATTCATAGGTTGAGTTAATGCGACAATAGGGGTTTTAATTTAAAAGAGATTTCAATTAATCAACCTAGAGTCAGTTGTTCTTACTCTCGAAAGAGATCTTAAGATAATTTAGGGATTTCTACAGTTCAAGACACAAGTAAATAAATCGTTTAATTCAAATTCATAATAATAGATGAAGTTTAGGTGGATTCTTTCCTGGGTATTGTCTTTCTCAATTGTTATCTTCGATTATTGACCTATTCCATTCTTCGTTGTGTTCTTAATTAAATTAGATTAATAAATTTAGATTAAAAACAATCACTTCAATTTATCGGCTAAATAATAGAAAAATGGTAATTATTAGTACTTTTAGTCCTTGTAGATACGATATTCCCTACTCACCATAACTATACTATTGTTCGATAGGTGCACTTGCCTTAGTCATATTTATAGTTAGTTTAGTGATCATCAAGCTTTTGGTTGTCGAGGACTAAAATATTAGGAACACTCAATTTTTATTAATTTAGCCATTTTTTATTTTTTTAGTTTAATTTTTACATTCTATTTTTTTTCTTTTATTTGCTTCTGGCAGGTTCCTTTAGTTAATGACTAGGAGAAACCCATCGAGACCATTGTTATTTGACAATGTAATTGAAAGTACAGCTCATAGAAACTATAGAGAAGCAAGGCAAAGTTGAGAAAATTTAGTAGATGAGCAATAGAACATTATTATTATTGGGGAGATGGGTGATAATCAGAATAATCAGCTACCTCCCACAGTTGCTGTAAATCTTGCAAATCCATATCTTGCTCCTCGTACTATGTATGATTATGCCAAGCCCACTTTAACTGGGGCTGAATCAAGTATTGTGTGACCCACTATTGCTATGAATAATTTTGAACTAAAGCCAAACACTATTCAGATGATTCAACAGTTTGTTCAGTTCTATGGTTTGCAAGAGAAAGATCCAAATACTTATTTGGCCAATTTCCTGGAAATTTGTGATACTTTTAAGATTAATAGCATTTTTGATGACGCCATCCACCTACAGTTATTCCCTTTCTCATTGAGGAACAAAGCTAAAAAATGATTGAATTCTTTACCACAAGGTTCTATCACTATATAGGATCAAATAATTGAGAAATTCCTACTGAAGTACTTACCTGCTAAGACAACCAAGTTTAGTAATGATATCTCTTTCTTCATTCAGATTGACTTAGGAACCTTATATGATGCATGGGAGAGATACAAAGATTTATTAAGAAGGTGCCCTCACAATGGGTTACCTCGATGGCTACAAGTTCTAACCTTCTACAATGGTTTGAATCCCTCAACTAGGCAGTTTATCAATGCAGCAGCCGGTGGAACACTTAACAATAAAACACTCGAAGTGGCTTATGAATTTATAGAGGAAATGACACGGAATAATTATCAATGGTAAGTCATGAGGACGAAGCCGATAAAAGTAGCTGGTGTCTTTAATTTAGATGCACTCACCATGTTATCAAATCAGGTAGAACAATTAAATAAGAAAATTGATGGTTTGTATGTTTCTATGCAAGTACATCCTATAATGGAATGCGATGCGGATGGAGGATGAATGAACAATCCAGAATGTTTACCATACGGTCCTAACATAGAGAATGAACAAATCAATTATATGAATAATAATTCTAATCCTCAAAATAACCCTTATAGTAACCACTATAATGCAGGTTGGAGGAACCATCCTAATTTCTCTTTAGGTGGTTAAGGGAATCAAATAGCACAACCCCCTCTAAGCTTCCAACAACAACCTTACTAGTAAGAGAAGAAGCCAAACCTTGAGTAGATGTTGATGAAGTTTATCTTGGTGTTAGAAACTCGCTTTCAAAACACTGAAGCATCACTTAAAAATATAGATTCAAAGGCCCGAGAACCAAACTAGTCAACTTGCTAAGTTAATTTCAGAACGACCACAAGGCAGTTTGCCTAACAATACCGAAACTAACCCAAGGGACCAACTTCATGCAATTACTGTGTGAGATGAAGAAGGGTTAGTTGAATCTGAATAGGAACTGAGGCAAGAAATTATGGTAAGTGACAGCAAGGTTGAGGTAAGCCAAAATGAGAAAAAGCTAGTTGTTAAGGAATATAAACCTCGAGTTCCATATCCTACACGACGAAAAGAGACCACACAAATGAACAATTTGGTAAATTTCTTAAACTTCTAAAAAAATTACATATTAACTTACTGTTTGTTGAAGCTTTTTTGCAGATGCCCAATTTCGTTAAATTTTTAAAGGAGCTTTTGGCCAACTAAGCTAAATGCAGTTTGCTAAGCTATACAACATAATAAACTACCCAACAAATTGAAAGATCCAAGGAGTTTTGCTATGCCTTGTTTAATTGGTAGTTTGAATATTAATAATACTTTGGCTGATTTAGTGGCTAGCATCCTATAAAATGTCTAAGCATTTAGGTCTTGGGAAACCCAGACAAACTAGGATGAGTATTCAGTCAGTAGATAGAACCATTAGATTTCCTAGGGGAATTATTGAAGATGTTCTTGTAAAAATTGATAAATTCAAATTCCCAGTTGATTTTGGTTTTTTAGACATGGATGAGGATAGTGACGTACCTTTGATTCTAGGTCAACCCTTTTTAGCAATTGCTAGAACTATAATTGATGTTGATACAGGTGAATTAGTACTTCGTGTAGGTGACAAATGAAAACTCTCCAAGCTCGTGCTTCTATTAAGACATCTAGTGATCGAGATGATTTTACAAGTTCTGTTAATATGAATAACCATGTTGTTCAACCTTCTTTGTAGGAAACCCCCCGAAAAAACATCATGGAGCCACATTTTGGTCCATGCAATAGAAATAGAACAACTCATGAAGAACGAATGTAACAAATTAATGAACTGGATGAATACACATGAAAAGGAGAAACTGCAAACGCACGATGAAGAGACAAAGTGACACCATAATGAGCATGTGGATGGAACAAACCAATTTAAGGTTGGGGACACGGTACTGCTAGATAAAAAGGATCCTCGAATTGCCACTTCAGAGCTTGATACAAATAGATCAAATCCCTTTACGATACTAAATGTCTTCCCATACGGTGTAGTCATGGTAACTCATTTTGAATTTGGCACATTTAAGGTAAATAGTACTCAACTCAAACCTTACTTTGATCATAGAAGTGATAGCGAGAAAGAGGAGCTCCAGCTAAACAAACCACCATGATCACACGTGCATAAGGTAAGTCGAGCTTAAACTTTAAATAAGCGCTTCTCAGGAGGCAAACCGAGTGTTAACTCTACTAATTCTTTTAATTTTATTTTATTTTTTTTCAACTAATTAATTTTTAAAATAAAAAAAATGTTTTTGACCCACATGGCCTGGGCACATGGGCGTGTCCCAGGCTGTGTGTACTATAAGGGGTTCGACAGTGAGTTACACGGCTTGGCAACATGGACATGTGACCCACACTAACTAAACACACGAGCATGTCCTTGGCCGTATGGATCCTGGGACTTAATTTTTAAAAAATTTGATGGTTACACAACCTAAAATAGTCCACACGGTTATGTGACATGGGCTGGCACATGGGCTTTGACACGGCCGTGTGACCCTATTTTTGAATTTACATAGTTTGGCCACACGACTATGTCCCTGAGCCACACGGCCTAGGCTATGTCACACGGCCTGGCCACATGACCATGAGACCCCTGTTTTTAATTTTTCTTACATTTTTCTATTTTGTTTCAAATGAGTCCCTACTTGTTCCTGAATTGATTTTTAAGTTGCATAGGCTCGATATAAGGTCCGTAATTGTATTTATACTATGAATGATGATTTGTTTTAAACATTTGGTATTTATTTAAATAATTGAATGGATTATGTTATCAATTGTTCCAATATGTATTGTATTACTCCGTAACCCTAATTCGATGATATAGATAGATTAGGGGATTTACAGGGACAAACTTGGACAAAAAGGGTAGTCTTTGTCCACTCGATCCACCAATCAATCATGAATTGTGTAGGGACATTTTTGGCAACAAAAAGTCATCAGAAGATAGCTTAAAGCAACCAAAATTTGCTGAGGGGGAGAGACATACACATTAGCTTAGTTTTAGGTTTAGTTTTCTCTTCTTCTACCTCAGTTTAGAGATTATTTTTCTTCATTTACTTCTTGTTCTTGATGTTCATAGTGTTAGTAAAGTTAGGTATTATTGTAGTTAAGGTTTTTTTACACTGTCAGTTCTTGTAGCTTGGTTTTAAGATACTTTAAGTTTTAGTTTAATGTATTTCGTTTTCTTTTACTTTAGATATGTTAAAGCTTGTTCCTTTTATGTGTATTGATTTAGATTTTCTTTTTAAATGCTTTTAGTTTCATGTTATTTACGTTTTCTTGTATAAAAATTCCAAATTTCATATTTTTCTTAAGCTTTACTTTCATGGCTACTTTGTTTTCCATTTCCATGTTCATTTTCTTTTACTTTCAACATGAGTAGTTAAACCTCAATGGAGGTTGGTTGATGGAGATATGGATAAGCTAAAATATTTGGACAAAGGGCTAAATCGTAATAAATTAAACTAAATCGAATAGGCCAAAAAATTAAAAAGTGACGCTCTTAAGGGAATATCGAGGCAAGTGAGACCAGAAGATAATCTTAACGTGCACCAATTCATTAGCCCTAGATTAATCAGTGAGATTAGAAGATAAATTGAAGTTAATTCATCTAAGTCGGTAAAATTGAGATTTGAAGATAAAATGGAGACACTTAGTAATTTACGTGATTTAAGTCCATTGTTTGATTATCGGTGAATCGAAATCAACCAACAACCATTATTTATTTCTTGGATAGTCCCTTAATTTTACATTTTTACAATTTAGTCCTTAGAGTACCATATTTAATTTTCTTGCAGTCTTTTCTTATTATGAATTGTTGCACTATAAAATTGTATTAGTAGCTCTTTAGACTCTATCGTGTATGTTAGTTACCGCTCAATCACCATCTCTCTTGGGTTCGATCCTTAGAATACTCTAATGTTTCATTTTAACACTATAAATATTACAACTGATATGTACATTTGCAGTAAAACCGAGCTTTAAAAATTGTTTTATAAATTCATTATTTTATTGCACATGTGTGGTGCGGCTCAGGAGACCTGCTGAGAAGTGGTAAAGGATGAAAGAGAGAGAAACTGAGACGAGAGAACAAAGAAGGCTAAGAGAGAAACTAGAGATTTAGAAGCAAACTTGGTCAATAAGGAATTGAAAAGTAATTTCAAATGAAAGACCTCTCTTTCCAACATCTTAGTTTAAGTAGATGTCTAAGGGAACTTGGGAAATTTGAAGTAAATGATTCAAATTCCCAAATCCATATATGATAATTTTCAAGTCAAAGAGGGTCTTTCTTAAACCGTTTGATAATCAAAAAAATGGAAATGTCTGACAGGGTTAATTGATTATCGAGTATCTACCCTATGACTCATGTTAATCCTAGAAACGCCTATTTCTTTTGTGATAAGAAGCATTTGGCTGATGGTGCAACTAAGAATCCACTAGAACAAGTACAAAATAGTCTTCATGCCACTAATCTCCCTTGATATAGAGTTGGGGTAGAGCCACCAGTGAACAGGGTAAAATTTAGATGAAATATTAAGTGTTAAGGAAACAATATGTCAATAAGAAAAGTTAAAGTGACTACCTCTAGGTATGTAGGGAATTTTCTAAGACAAGAGAAATTAATGTGAACACCGCCTTGAGGAATTTTGGTAAAAAATGAAATTTCAAAGACAAAATTTTCTTTAATGGTGGGGGAGTTGTAACATCTGATTACCATTATTGACCGAAAATTTGGGGACAGCTAAGATTAAACTAAAAGAACTAGTAAATTGTTGGACCCCATTGGGAAATTTGAAAGTTTTGGTGACTAAATTGTAATTAATTGGATTCCAATTCTAGTTCGGTTATATTGGAATCGGCTAATTCCAAAGTGGGGGACAACATGATTAAGAACGGATAGTGGAAATAATCGAAGGAGTATATATATAGGTGTGAGTGGAGACAAAATTTTCTTAATTTTTTTTATAAATCTTCTCCTCTCCATAGCATCATCTTCTGAATAGTACCGAAGAAGAAGAGGATACAGATGAAGAAAGCTCTATATGCCGCAACAGAGGTATGAATTTAAGCCTAGTGGTGGAGAAATTGAGGAAATGCTGACAGCACAAAAGAGGCTTTAGTGATTTGAACAAGCTGAATTGACAAGGATAAGGAAGCAATGTGAGTTTCTGCACCCCACCTTCTGACTGATAAACGCTATGGTGTGATATTGCCAGTAATTTATTGATTGTTTAATAGTGGGTAGTTGTTGAACGGTTATTTGGCGTGATGTACTTATAACAAAAATTTACATTGTATGCATGGTATGGGAGGGAACCATAAATAGGATAGAAGAAGTTAGGATTGGGAAAAAGTGGGAATTTCTGTTAGATACTATAACACCCCTAACCCGTATCTGTCACCGGAATGGGTTACGAGGTATTAATGGATAAAACATAACTTCCAATCAATCACAAATATATTCTTGAACACAACCCAAATACCAAACAAATTTAAAAAAAAATGATCAAATTATCCTTTATTAAACAAAACATAGGCACATAATAAAATCATTACAAATTGTCCCAATCAATTAATACTATTATAAATTATAAAAGACTACATCTCATAAATGTTTATCAAATTGACTTATACAATTCGGCATTAGTATACAAATATGTAAATATATATATATACACCATTTAAACTATCCATAGGAATTGAATATACATCAATACAAGCAATTTTGATATAAACAAATATGTGCTGCACTATTTTGATCACTATCCATTAATACCAGTTTTAAAGAACATGGAATGGCAATTTCATAAAGTCCACATATCATTGCACATAAACCAACTCTTGCATGCAAACAATTATGACCTTTTATAAACTAAGACACTATTCATTTGGTCATTTTATAAGGTTATAACCGAATGTAAACAAGCCTAAAACATATGTTCACTCAATAATTCAGATGGTCAAAATCAAATTGTCTATCATTATGCATTTCAACAATAGTCTTACACGAATCCAACTCATTGATTATGCATTCGGCTATGTACTAATGGTCACATATCAAACATCATATTAAATATCTATATAAAATCAATTGCCGAATAGAAATTCACTCTTAATCAAAACATATTTTCATGTACATAACATGACTAAATCAACATTTAATTATAAGTATCAAAATTATTGCCACAAGTTAACCAAATACACACATCAAAACCTATACCATTTCAATAAGCAAATTTAAACCTCAATCCATATGCAAAGGTTAACAACATTAAGACTTTCATCTTTCCAAACATATCCAAACATAATCATTTGTAAATCCAATCTCCATCTCAACACCAAATATATATATATATACATTGTTCAAAAAAAACTAATATTTATACCATATATCAAAGTCAAATTCACAAGTCATTAACTTTTTAACCAACCACAACCAAAATATCAACTACATCATTCAATCAAACCATGAAACCATACTTAGCTAATGAGCAAGCCATTTTCGCATGGCTTTTTAAATATTTATATGTTCCAAAATCAAACAAACACATATTATCCTATACATGCCATATATATTCGAGTTTAAAAATTTTTTTTACAATACCGAAAGTAAACGGCAGTGTGATTGACTTCACTGACAATCCCCGAGCATGTAATGACCTCTAAAATCTATAAAACAAAGACAAACACATATATACACAAAGTAAGCCACCATCGCTTAGTAAGTTGTAAGCAATTACATAACAACATATACATAATACTATTATATTAACAAGGCCGATTTAATATAATCATATCTATAATTCATAATCCATTCATAACTTTCACATTCCATAGTCTTAAAGCCAAATATTCATATATTCAATAATAGATTCATCATTTATATCCAAAATCACATCCTCATCTCAAAAATAACATATATATACATTTATACAAGTATACACAAATATCACATTTTAGTTTCATATGTATATTTCACTTGGCCGAATATAATCTTGCATTTTATACACATGTAATTCACATTATAACTTGTATAATACATAACTTCATTTCAACTACCAAAATTTACCTTATTTTCAAGTAAGCAAATGCTATTACGTACCTATTCACTTTAACTCATTAATCACATTCGATACCACATCAGCATAAAGCCTACTAGGTGTAAAGCCTATTATAATACACAGGCATAAAGCTTGCTAGGCTCAAAGCCTGATATATTACACCGGCACAAGGCTTGCTAGGCTTAAAGCCTGAATATCACTAATACAAAGTCCATCTTACACATAATTTATATATCAAAAATCCTAGTTATTCCTTAAAATTCATACTAACTTTCAAATGTCGTAACTCAATCGAATTAAACTCGAACACATTATTTCTATACATAATCACATTCGGCCATCTCAATTATAAATCCATAATATTCAAAATTAGCATATCAAGTTAATTTATATTCAAAATTAATGATGTTTATTTGCTTATAAACTTATCTCGGATATCGACCAACGATGTAAACAAACTATTCGACTATTTTTGCTTTTCCCCGATCCAAGTCCGATTTCTTTTGTTCTTGATCTATACAATTTCAAATTAATCTCATTCAAACACAATTTCATTCAATTTAATCCAACAACACATAAATGTGAAAATTACCATTTTACCCCTAATATTTCACACTTTTATAAATTGGTCCTAATTGCATAAAACACAAAATACACAAAATCTCCATCCAACATGCTAAGGCCAAATGTTCCTCTAGTACATACAAATACACACATTTCATTTATTTTTCAATTTAGTCCTCAATTTATTATTTTTGCAATTAAGGCCTAATTACTCAAATTTATCAAAATATCCAATAAAATACATATTAACCCAATACTTATCTTCCATAATTCATTTTCAAACACCACAAAACACAATTATTCATCAATAGCATATCTTAAAATATTCATCAAAATAAAAAAAATTGAAGCATGGGTCGGGTAGTACTCAAACCAACGATCTCAAAAACGTAAAAATTATCAAAAATCAAAGCCAAACTAACCTTGATTTGAATCAACAATGGCCGAATATGGCTTGGTTTTTCTTTTTCTTTTTCTTTTACTAGTTTTAGTCAAAAGATGATAACATATGCATGATTTCTTTAATGTTTTATTATAATATAACTTATATTCTTTATTAAATTACCTAAGTAACTTTTATATAATAATTTGAAATCATTATAAAACAAGGTTAGTGCTGTCCATACTAAGCTTTCATGGTATTATTGCAACATAAATACTCCACATTAAAAAGACATATTCAATTCAGCTCTTTTCTATTAAACCATCTAATTTTCATTTTACGCAATTAAGCCCTTTTATTAAATTAGGTATCCAAATGACGAAATTCAAACACAAAAATTTCACACATGCAAATTCACACAAATTAAACACATAAACTAATATTAAAATATTTTTCTGACTCAGATTCATGGTCCCGAAACCATCGTTCAAATAGGGGCAAAATCGGGCTATCACAGATACCGCCATACGGTGTTGCTGGGTGAAAATCGTGATGTGCAAAGCTCCAAGCCTTGCAGAGGGGACACTACGATATTCAAGCATCAAGGTTAGGAATGGCGTAATAGAGGAATGGACAGAGGAATAGGGAAATTGGAATTCTGTTAAGAGTCCCCCATTCGGGATCGTTGGGATCAAACCGCGATGAGTGAAGCTTCGAGCCTTGTAGGGAGGGGGGACACTTCAATGTTTGAGTATTAAGTTGATACGTGAAATAGGTCCTTCAAGATGAAACTGTAGCTATAATATTTACGTTCCATATAGCATTGCGGTGATGGCGGTTAGCAGTATATAGTCCTTCGGGGTAACACCTCTAAAAGGTTTGAGGTGTAATACCATAGCTCAGTTATGAAAACCAATGGTACTCAATTGGAATAGTAAACACGGGGTAGTCTATTAAGATAGTAAACATGGGGTAGCCCATCAAGACAAAAAAATATGGGGTGGTTCGTCGGGAGAGTAAACATGGGAAATTCTGCTAGGGCATAAAACATGGGGTCATAATTGGAAAGTCCATAGTTTACGATGGATGTCAAGGGTAAAAGATGAGTTTGATGTGTCAAGAGAATATAGACCGCTAGAATAATGAGTGACACCAAAGCTATGTCTCAAACCTAAACAGGTTGAATAGAAAAAGAAGCTCCTTAGATATTATGATATTCATAGGATACACAAATACTAGTCCTCCAGGGAGGCTAAAGATTTTACATGATTTAAGCAGGCATATATTAGTCCACAATAGGATACAAACATATATTGTACGTTAACAAAAAATCCAGTTGGATGGTTGAATAGGCTGATCAGGGTCTTCATGAGAGTAAATGAATGCCCAATGCCAAATGACCAATAATGTCCTTTAGAGGACAGTGAAAATAGGAGGTCAAATATAGCTAGGAAGAATGGAAAAGATCTTGTTTATATACCAAAGGTAAGAGCTGCATGTCCTAAGAAGCCTCTTTGGGAAATAGATCAACAAAGTAACGGCTAAGGTGTTGTTTCATGAGCTCTAGTACACCAAGACAGCGAGAACATTAAAATCTAGTAAAGACCATGGATATAGTAATTTCTTGGGTAATCGCCAATTGTCGCTTGCCAGAAATAATGAATGTGATTGTCATGGAGAATAATTCTAAGCTGGATGTCTCACATTTTTCTTAAATTCTACATGAGGATCTCAATAAGTCTTCTTGAACTTAGTGCTTGAATGCAGGTTAGTTAAAGATTCAGAAATTGAAAGGGACCAAGGTAAACTTCACTCAGTACTAGGTGAAATGTGCCAACCATACATATATATAGAGGGGCACCCGTCGAGGTTTTGCCTCAAGTTTAAATTGTCATTTTATGTTATCAAGTCTTGTTCAAAACATTTGTAATCGACCAATGGAAACAAAGCCTTAAAGGTTTATTACTAGTTTAATACAAATTGTTTAGCTGTGTAATTAAATCAAATTAGAAATTTTGTGAAGTCATTCGGTTTAGTGTAGCATCCGATACCTAGACTTGGTGAATGGGTCGGACAGAGGGTGTTACAAAAGTACCATTAAGTGTTATTACTTAGTTTATGGTTTGTTTATTTTGTGTGTAGGTATTAAGGAATCTTGCAGTCTCAAGGATTGATTTACCATCCAAATCGTAGCTCTTGACTCAACAAAGTTTGTATAGTTCATTTATGTTTTGATATATGGCATGCACCTAGATTTTGAGTCGATTTTGTGTATTATGAGATCATGTTGATATTTAGATTAGTAATGGTTAATTGATATGGCCAAATGGTAATGTGTATGTTAGGTTTTGAGATATTTGAATTTGAAAAAAATTTTGATATGCAAATATGATCTTAGGTTGGATGTATGAATAGGTAACAAACGGTCAAATGGTCCAATGGTTAAAATATGGAAATTGTCATAGTTAACAAAGTAAAAGTGATGTGTTGTATAATGTACACGTATATGTATTATTAAAATGGTTAGAAATGGGCATATGAATATGGTATTTTGCTTCAATGACTGAACTAAGGGGATATTGGATCTGGTTCCCTAAGTGCAGTATTTTTGTCTAAGTACACTTGTAATTTTTCAATCAGATTGTTTAATAAAATTATTGTTGAATTACATTTATACTTTTTATATTTTTCTTAATGGTTTTTGCAAGTAAAGCAAAATGGAAGCAAATGTTGCTCACTGGTTGTCTAATGTTTAACTAATACTAAGTAGTATTACGTGGTCAGATCGTAATATAGAAAGACATGTTACATTAATAGACGAACCTAAACATCTCTTTAGTCTAATCAGAAATGAGCAAACCAATCAAAAGACTAATATGTTGTCTATCAAGTCCAATTGAGAAATGTTTTATCTTGGGCATCGGAACGGATAACTCCTAAAAGATAGAGACATAGATATGACTGATTGGACTAATAGTACATCGGATAGGACCCAAGTAGAATAGATCTGTAACGCCCTAATTTTCGTGTTTTTCTTAGATTTATATTTATCTGATAAAATGTTTAAATGCTAGTAATTAGGTGTGTAATGCATGGTTGGGGTGTATTAAGGGGCCTATGGAAGGCCCATGTGTTGGTTGAAAGTTCGGCAAAATTTTGTATTTTTGCCTTAGGGGATAGGGGACCATTGAAAATTAGGGTCTTAAGAAATTGTGTGCGAAATATAGCACAAATGAACCAGTGGTAAAGGGGCAAGGGAGACGCCACTAGGCTCCTTAAAAGGTGGCGCCTATATGAGCTTAGAGGTCAAGGGTTCAAGCGCCAGAGGTTGCAAGGTAGTGTTTTATTTTTGAGCTTGAGCAGGTAAGAGTTTGAAGCCGAATTGAACTCTGCTTGGAAGGGATTTGAATCGGTCAAGGGGAGCAAATCGTGGAGGAGGTTGAGGAGCAAATCTAGGAATTTCGAATTTTGAAAGGAGGTAGCCGATTGTGGGACTTTGCAAGTGCAATTCGGCTAGGGGGGATAGAGTGTGAACATTTCGGCAAATAGGTGTTGAGGGTGCCGAATTCTTCTTTAGTTTGTATGATTTTGGTGCCGATTTTTCTTAAGTAAGAAAAGCTTCCCTTTTTCTGTCAATTTTGCATAGTGTATTAGGTACCTTTATTTTGCCATTTTGTTCTTCTCATCAACCTAATAGCCGAACCCTTAACCCACTCTTGAGCCGAATCTTCATTCGACTAAACACCTCCCTTGTTCTCTCTTCTACTCTCATCTTCTTCTCGTCTTGCTTTCTCAAAATCGAAACCTATCTTGTTACCTCCTTTCTGGCCGAAACGAATAAGCTTTCTCCTACTTCTTTTCTTCAAGCCCTAAACCGAGTGCTCATTTGATCAAAATCCCCATGGCCGAATACCTTCTATGACCGAAACCACACTTCCTTTGTTACTAATTGATCGAAATCTTCTTCTTCTTCTTCTTCTTCTTCTTGATTCTTTAGCAAGCCGAACCCTATTCTTCTATCTCTTCTAGTTGCCGATTTACCCCACCTGCTTTGTTGATTAAAACAGCTCGAGCCCCATATCACTTCCTCAAAAGCCGAAAGCATCTCTTTCTAACCCTTCTAAAGCCGAATACCTCTAGAGATATTCTTGTGATGCTAGCGTTAGATCTGTGGTGGATTTAGATTAGACCAGAGATAGTAAAAGTGTGGAAGCGATACTCTGCAAGTGGTGGTATTGGTAAGTGATCTAATCACTACGTATCTTTGTCTATTAAATATCTTAAAGGGAGACCAAAACCTATAGAGGGCATGTCGGCATTTCGTGTAAGATTCTAATTCATCGGTTGTTTCTTTTGCACATGGTATAGCAAGGAGAGGTGATCAAGCGAGGAGTTTTAGAGACTAACATCGAGATTTAGTCTCTAATCGACAAAAAGGGGTAAGACTTCGATGCTTAGGCCATGTAGGCCGATTTTGGTAAGGGGTTTATAACTCTTTGATTATCGATTATTAGGCTAATAGTTAGCGTTCGATTGTAGGTTTTTCGTACGTGGATTTCGTCAACGTTTCATCAGTAACAGGTGTGTAACGTATCTCCATCATAGACTAGGAAGGCTAAAAGCCGAAACAATCGAAACTGTGCTAAGTGACCGATCAAAAGTGACCGAAAAATCAGTCTTGGAAGGAAATAAGAGTAACCAAATACTCTATTGTGGTCACATTGGGAATTGGCGATGGCGAAATTGCAGAAGGTGCAATTTCGAGCGTTTTGGTAAGTTGGGCTTCAATGGGCCAAGGCGGGCCCAATGGGCTTCCGAGCCCAAATTTGAATATGTTCATAAAAGACTTTCTGGTAACTTGAATAATAAAAAAAACTTGGTAAAGTCGGTAAACTAAAACCTAAAATTGGGCTTAACGGACTTATCGACGATATTGGACATAGTAAGGCCCATTAGGGGTTTTGGGCTAAAAAGGGCAAAATTGGAAATTTGGCTTAAGTGGACTTCCGTGGTTATTTAGGGACTGTTAATTTATTAGACTTGCATAAATTCTCTGAAAATATGAAAAAGGACTAAAATACCCTTAAATATGGAAAATTACCAAAATACCCCTAGGTGTAAAAAGACTATTATACCCCTAGGGTCAATTCTGTATGGAATGTATGATGTTATGTATCTGCATGAGTTAATTATTAATATGAATATATCCGATGCATGAGATGCTATATATTGCATGCTAGTATGATTATCTGTTGCATGGGGTATGGGTTTATGATGGAGGAAGCGTTCTGGCAGCCTCGCTGCAATCTGGTGGCCTCGCCACATATTTTCTGGCAGCCTCACTGCAATCTGGTGGCCTCGCCACATATTTTCTGGCAGCCTCGCTGCAATCTGGTGGCCTCGCCACAATATGTATATCTGGTGACCTCGTCACAATATCTGGCAACCTCGCTGCAAATATATCTGGCAGCCTCGCTGCAAATGTTATCTGGCAGTCTCACTGCAAATTATATCTGGCAGCCGCGCTGCAAATATCTGTGGCGTGTAGCGGTTGGGTGGGTCGAGTAGTCTCCCCACATGGTGTAAGGCTGGTACGGGGGTGTTAAGGATGGATCTGGGTTGGGTTTCTGTTTGCATAATGCTTATATCTGATCTGTTTCTGTTATGAGCCTTTTGGGCTTAACCTGATTTCTGTAATGGACCAAGGCCCAATTAAATCTGTTTCTGAGGCTTGATCTGTTTTGGCCTATGGTCGAGATAATGTTGCACATTGAGTTGTCAAACTCACCCCTTTTAATTAATCCCTGCAGGTAACCCTCAACCATAGTGGGCTTGGAGCTGCGAGAGATTCAGAGTGGCCACAGCGACTGCAAGAAATCTGGTTTCTGCTTATGTTTTTAGCATTTTAATTTTATGTTATTTTTGGGTTTTAATGTGTAATAAGGCCACTATTAAATTTTCGCTTTGGGTTTTAACTTTCTAAGTGATTTGATTCGTACTTTATCGAAACTGCTAGATATAGGTTGCGCGGGTTTTTTTTCAAAATGTTTTCAAAATAACGTTTATAAAATTGAACAAACCGAAATAAGGACAACCTAAAGTAGTTTTAACAAGAACTTTTCCCACCTTGCTAGTTTTACAAAATATCACCTATGTCTCAACATGTTTAAAAGGTTATAAGCGTAGTTTAGGATCATGTGACACACTAGATCTGGTCATAACGTCCAGGCCGGGTTTGGGGTGTTACATTTAGTGGTATCAAAGCCAGGTTGCAACAACTCGGCTGTGGAACGGGTCTAAAAATGGAGGTTTTTGAACAATCAAAATAATTATTTTCGAAAAATCATGTTTTTAACATTGTTTTCAAAATTACTTAGAACTAGTTTTGATAAACTTCTTTTCGTACCTAAATGATTTATTTTCAAAGAATAAATTAAGTTTTCCTATGAAATCTTTCGAAAGAGTGGCACACCGAATCTCCGGCCCAAGCCTGTAAGTTCTCTAAACTTTTCTGATTATTTCTGAAAACTCTGATTGCATGCCTGACTAAAGACTTTATTATGATACTTTAGCTAGGGTATTATTGAAACTGTAGAGACTCTGATAGGTAGACTGAGACTGTAGCTAGGCTACCGCGAAAGAAGATAAACTCTGAAACTCTACTTATTCATAAGACATCTGTAATAAACATTGAAATATTAATCTGACTCATAAAACTTCTAAAACAGAAAATACGAAATGAGTACGCGAGCAGCTCGTGGTAGGGGCCGTGGACGTGGCCGAGGTAGTGCACGAGCTGAATCATCTTCTTCGGGTCATGCTCCAGCAGCTGAGATACCAGTACCACCAGCAACAGAGGTGGAATCTCATGATAGGGGTGTAGGGGATGATGCCCTATCACAAGCGATGCTTCGAGTTTTGGAAAGGGTTGCTGGGGCGAGTACTGGTAATGGATTTCGTGGTGCGATATCTGAGCGACTCCTAGCTAATGGAGCAGAATTCTTCAGGGGTGTGTCTGGTGTAGCCCCAAACGTGGCCGAGTATTGGTTGGAGGCCACAGAGCGAATTATGGACGATCTGGACTATTCTGTGGAGCAGAAGCTGAAGGGAACTGTATCGTTGCTTAGAGATGAAGCCTATCAGTGGTGGCTCACAGTAAGAGATGGGACTGCAGTTGGTGAGGTAACATGGGAGCTGTTTAAGACAGCCTTTAAAGGAAAATATGTTGGAGCTAGCTATGTGGACGCCCGTCGAAAGGAATTTTTGAATTTGGTTCAGGGAGGTAAGACAGTATCAGAGTACGAGGCTGAGTTTTTGAGGTTAAGTCGATATGCTTCTGGGATAGTTGCCACTGAATACGAACGTAGCGTGCGCTTCGAGGACGGTTTGAGGGATGAGCTAAGGGTGCTGATTGCTCCGCAGAGGGAGCGTAACTTTGCTGCGTTGGTTGAGAAAGCTAAGATAGCTGAGGAAGTAAAGCGTACTGAGAGGCAGAACCGCGAGAAGGATCGGAACCGCTTCCGGAGGGATTCTGGACCATCAGGTGGGAATAATAGGAATGTTAAGAGAGCAAGGGTGGCGGAACCAGTACGAGCGGTGCCAATGAATGCTGTCAGACCACAGAGTTGCAGGAGTTGTGGTAGGATCCATATGGGCGAGTGTCGGAAACGTTCTGGAGCCTGTTTTCGATGTGGGTCGATAGAGCATAGAATTAAGGATTGTCCTCAGGAACCAGATCAAAATCAGGTTAGAGATCAGAGGGTTGTTCAGCCAGTGAGGGATGGACCACCAGCTCCGAGAGGTCGTGGTCAAGGCAGAGTTGGAAATGGAAATGGACGAGGACGAAGAGCACCTAGTAGGGGTGCTGGTTTTGCTGAGGCTCGTCAGCCAGCCTTAGTCTATGCAGCTCGTCACCGAGAGGAAGGTGATGCTCCTGACGTCATAACCGATACGTTCTTGATTTCTCGTATACCATTCACTGCGTTAATAGATGTTGGATCTACCCACTCTTATGTTGCATGTGCCATATCTGGGTCGCTGGGAGTGCGTTCTGAGGAGACAGTGAGTGGGGTAACTGTACTAAGTCCTTTGGGTCACTCAGTTAGAGTAGACAAACTGTATAGAGACATGCCTATAGAAACCCAAGGAAAGACCTTTTCTGGAGATTTGATGGAGTTACCTTTTGGAGAATTCGATCTCATCTTAGGAATGGATTGGCTTGTAAAGCATAGGGCTACTTTGGATTGAGCTGCAAAGCGGATGAGTTTAAAAACCACAGAGGATGAGGAAGTTATGGTAATTGGTGAACGTAGAGATTATCTGTCTAATGTGGTGTCAGCATTAAGAGCTGAGAAATGGATTCGTAAAGGATGTGAGGCTTTTATGGCGTTCATTAGTCAAGCTGAATCTGAGGAGCTAACTGTGGATCAAGTTAGAACCGTTAAGAACTTTCAGGATGTATTTCCAGAGGAGCTTCCAGGTTTGCCTCCGAATCGAGAGGTTGAGTTTGGGATCGATTTGTTGCCTGGTACGACACCAGTGTCTATTGCACCGTATAGGATGGCGCCAAAGGAGTTGGTGGAGTTGAAAGCGCAGATTCAAGAACTATTGGATAGGGGCTTCATTAGGCCAAGTGTGTCTCCATGGGGAGCACCAGTGCTTTTCGTTAAAAAGAAAGATGGGTCAATGCGAATGTGCATTGATTATCGGCAGTTGAACAAACTGACGATTAAGAATAAGTACCCGTTGCCTAGAATCGATGATCTGTTCGACCAGCTTAGAGGAGCTTCAGTATTTTCCAAGATTGACCTTCGATCTGGGTACCATCAATTAAGGGTGAAGGAAGTGGATATTCACAAGACGGCATTCAGAACTCATTATGGTCACTATGAGTTCTTGGTTATGCCATTTGGGCTGACCAATGCACCTACAGCTTTCATGGATTTGATGAATCGAGTGTTTCAGCCATACTTGGATCGATTCGTGGTCGTCTTTATCGACGATATTTTGGTCTATTCTGAATCTGAAGAGAAACATGACGAGCATCTCCGTATTGTGCTGCAAGTGTTAAGGGAAAAGGAGCTTTATGCGAAATTTAGTAAGTGTGAGTTCTGGTTGAGGGAAGTGACGTTCTTGGGGCATGTTGTTTCTGCTGAGGGTATTAAGGTGGACCCTCGAAAGATTGAAGCGATTCTGGAATGGAAACCACTGAGGTCTGTGGCCGAAATTCGGAGTTTTCTGGGTTTAGCTGGATACTACAGAAGGTTTGTAGAAGGATTTTCTGTGATGGCAGCACCATTAACGAAACTCATAAGGAAAGGCGTACCATTTGTCTGGACCCAGCAGCAGCAAGAAGCTTTTGAGAAGCTAAAGAAGGTTCTGACCGAGGCACCTGTACTGATTCCACCAGAGTCTGGAAAAGATTTTACCGTGTACAGTGATGCATCGCATGTTGGGTTGGGCTGTGTGTTGATGCAAGAGGGTAAGGTGGTTGCTTACGCATCGCGACAGCTTAAACCTCATGAAGTGAACTATCCTACCCATGATCTGGAGTTAGCTGCAGTAATCTTTGCACTTAAGATTTGGAGACATTATCTGTATGGAGAAAGGTGTATTATATACACAGATCATAAGAGTCTTAAGTACTTGTTGACTCAGAAGGAGCTGAATCTTAGGCAACGGAGATGGATTGAGTTACTTAAGGATTATGATTGTGCGATTGAGTATCATCCAGGCAAAGCTAATGTGGTGGCTGATGCCCTAAGTCGTAGGGCTGTGTCTGATCTGAGAGCGATGTTTGCTCGTTTAAGTCTGTATGATGATGTTAGTCTGTTAGCAGAACTGCAAGTAAGGCCAACCTGGATAGATGAGATTAAGGAAAAGCAGTTGAGGGATGAGTCTCTGGTTTCTCGACTTCAGCAGATTAAAGATGGGAGTACTTCTGAGTTTGGACTGAACAGTAAAGGAGTTCTATGTTTCCGCGATAGAATCTGTATTCCTAAGGATTCCAATTTGAGGCAAGCAATTCTGAATGAAGCTCATAAAGGGCTGTGTGCTATACATCCTGGAGGTAATAAGATGTATCATGACTTAAAGGAGTTGTATTGGTGGCCTGGACTGAAGCGTGAGGTAACAGAATTTGTAGGAAAATGTCTGACTTGTCAGCAAGTGAAAGCTGAACACCAGCTACCTTCTGGACTTCTGCAACCAGTAAAGGTACCACTTTGGAAGTGGGAGAGGGTGACCATGGATTTTGTAAGTGGATTGCCCTTGACGCCGTCAAAGAAGGACTCGATTTGGTTGGTCGTGGATAGGTTGACTAAGTCTGCTCATTTCATCCCAGTACGTACTGATTATTCGCTTCAGAAGTTAGCTAAATTGTATGTGGCAGAGATTGTACGACTGCATGGGGTGCCAGTGTCTATCATTTCTGATCGAGATCCTAGATTCACATCTCGGTTCTGCAAAGGTTGCATGAAGCGTTGGGAACGCGATTGAACTTTAGCACGGCTTTTCATCCTCAAACTGATGGTCAGTCTGAAAGGGTTATTCAGATTCTGGAAGATATGTTGAGGGGTTGTGTTATCGATTTTCGAGGTAGTTGGGAGGATTATTTACCGTTGGCAGAGTTTGCGTACAATAACAGCTATCAGGCTAGTATCCGTATGGCACCTTATAAAGTACTGTATGGGCGTAAGTGTCGTTCACCCAGTTGTTGGACCGAATTGGGCGAGCGGCAAGTCCTTGGACCTGAATTGGTAGCAGAGACTGAAGAGAAGGTCAAGGTGATAAGGGACCGTTTGAAAGAGGCATCTGATCGACAAAAGTCTTATGCAGATTTGAAGCGTAAAGAAATTGAGTATTCAGTAGGTGATATGGTTTTTCTGAAAGTTTCGCCTTGGAAGAAGATATTGAGATTTGGTAAGAAAGGCAAGCTGAGTCCGAGGTTTATTGGGCCGTATCGGGTTCTTAAGCGAGTGGGCCCGGTGGCGTATCAGTTAGAATTACCGCCAGAGTTAAATAGAATTCATGATGTGTTTCACGTATCCATGCTGAGACGATATCGTTCTGACCCTGCCCATATTCTACCAGTTGCAGAAGTGGAAGTTCAGCCTGACCTAACTTTCGAGGAAGAGCCTGTGCAGATTCTGGATCAAGACGTGAAGGTTTTAAGAAGGAAATCAGTCCCATTGGTAAAGGTACTATGGCGTAATCATGGCAGAGAGGAAGCTACTTGGGAATCAGAGGAGGCAATGCGTCAGCAATATCCTCATTTGTTTGGGTAAGGTAAATTTCGAGGACGAAATTTCTTTAAGGAGGGTAGAGTTGTAACGCCCTAATTTTCGGGTTTTTCTTAGATTTATCTTTATCTGATAAAATGTTTAAATGCTAGTAATTAGGTGTGTAATGCATGGTTGGGGTGTATTAAGGGGCCTATAGAAGGCCCATGTGTTGGTTGAAAGTTCGGCAAAATTTTGTATTTTTGCCTTAGGGGATAAAGGACCATTGAAAATTAGGGTCTTAAGAAATTGTGTGCAAAATATAGTACAAATGAACCAGTGGTAAAGGGGCAAGGGAGACGCCACTAGGCTCCTTAAAAGGTGGCGCCTATATGAGCTTAGAGGTCAAGGGTTCAAGCGCCAGAGGTTGCAAGGTAGTGTTTTATTTTTGAGCTTGAGCAGGTAAGAGTTTGAAGCCGAATTGAACTCTGCTTGGAAGGGATTTGAATCGGTCAAGGGGAGCAAATCGTGGAGGAGGTTGAGGAGCAAATCTAGGAATTTCGAATTTTGAAAGGAGGTAGCCGATTGTGGGACTTTGCAAGTGCAATTCGGCTAGGGGGGATAGAGTGTGAACATTTCGGCAAATAGGTGTTGAGGGTGCCGAATTCTTCTTTAGTTTGTATGATTTTGGTGCCGATTTTTCTTAAGTAAGAAAAGCTTCCCTTTTTCTGTCAATTTTGCATAGTGTATTAGGTACCTTTCTTTTGCCATTTTGTTCTTCTCATCAACCTAATCGCCGAACCCTTAACCCACTCTTGAGCCAAATCTTCATTCGACTAAACACCTCCCTTGTTCTCTCTTCTACTCTCATCTTCTTCTCGTCTTGCTTTCTCAAAATCGAAACCTATCTTGTTACCTCCTTTCTGGCCGAAACGAATAAGCTTTCTCCTACTTCTTTTCTTCAAGCCCTAAACCGAGTGCTCATTTGATCAAAATCCCCATGGCCGAATACCTTCTATGACCGAAACCACACTTCCTTTGTTACCGATTGATCGAAATCTTCTTCTTCTTCTTCTTCTTCTTCTTGATTCTTTAGCAAACCGAACCCTATTCTTCTATCTCTTCTAGTTGCCGATTTACCCCACCTGCTTTGTTGATTAAAACAGCTAGAGCCCCATATCACTTCCTCAAAAGCCGAAAGCACCTCTTTCTAACCCTTCTAAAGCCGAATACCTCTAGAGATATTCTTGTGATGCTAGCGTTAGATCTGTGGTGGATTTAGATTAGACCAGAGATGGTAAAAGCGTGGAAGCGATACTCTGCAAGTGGTGGTATTGGTAAGTGATCTAATCACTACGTATCTTTGTCTATTAAATATCTTAAAGGGAGACCGAAACCTATAGAGGGCATGTCGGCATTTCGTGTAAGATTCTAATTCATGGGTTGTTTCTTTTGCGCATGGTATAGCAAGGAGAGGTGATCAAGCGAGGAGTTTTAGAGACTAACATCGAGATTTAGTCTCTAATCGACAAAAAGGGGTAAGGCTTCGATGCTTAGGCCATGTAGGCCGATTTTGGTAAGGGGTTTATAACTCTTTGATTATCGATTATTAGGCTAATAGTTAGCGTTCGATTGTAGGTTTTTCGTACGTGGATTTCGTCAACGTTTCATCAGTAACAGGTGTGTAACGTATCTCCATCATAGACTAGGAAGGCTAAAAGCCGAAACAATCGAAACTGTGCTAAGTGACCGATCAAAAGTGACCGAAAAATCAGTCTTGGAAGGAAATAAGAGTAACCGAATACTCTGTTGTGGTCACATTGGGAATTGGCGATGGCGAAATTGCAGAAGGTGCAATTTCGAGCATTTTGGTAAGTTGGGCTTCAATGGGCCAAGGCGGGCCCAATGGGCTTCCGAGCCCAAATTTGAATATGTTCATAAAAGACTTTCTGGTAACTTGAATAATAAAAAAAACTTGGTAAAGTCGGTAAACTAAAACCTAAAATTGGGCTTAACGGACTCATCGACGATATTGGACATAGTAAGGCCCATTAGGGGTTTTGGGCTAAAAAGGGCAAAATTGGAAATTTGGCTTAAGTGGACTTTCGTGGTTATTTAGGGACTGTTAATTTATTAGACTTGCATAAATTCTCTGAAAATATGAAAAAGGACTAAAATACCCTTAAATATGGAAAATTACCAAAATACCCCTAGGTGTAAAAAGACTATTATACCCCTAGGGTCAATTCTGTATGGAATGTATGATGTTATGTATCTGCATGAGTTAATTATTAATATGAATATATCCGATGCATGAGATGCTATATATTGCATGCTAGTATGATTATCTGTTGCATGGGGTATGGGTTTATGATGGAGGAAGCGTTCTGGCAGCCTCGCTGCAATCTGGTGGCCTCGCCACATATTTTCTGGCAGCCTCGCTGCAATCTGGTGGCCTCGCCACATATTTTCTGGCAGCCTCGCTGCAATCTGGTGGCCTCGCCACAATATGTATATCTGGTGACCTCGTCACAATATCTGGCAGCCTCGCTGCAAATATATCTGGCAGCCTCGCTGCAAATGTTATCTGGCAGTCTCACTGCAAATTATATCTGGCAGCCTCGTTGCAAATATCTATGGCGTGTAGCGGTTGGGTGGGTCGAGTAGTCTCCCCACATGGTGTAAGGCTGGTACGGGGGTGTTAAGGATGGATCTGGGTTGGGTTTCTGTTTGCATAATGCTTATATCTGATCTGTTTCTGTTATGAGCCTTTTGGGCTTAACCTGATTTCTGTAATGGACCAAGGCCCAATTAAATCTATTTCTGAGGCTTGATCTGTTTTGGCCTATGGTCGAGATAATGTTGCACATTGAGTTGTCAAACTCACCCCTTTTAATTAATCCCTGCAGGTAACCCTCAACCATAGTAGGCTTGGAGCTACGAGAGATTCGGAGTGGCCACAGCGACTGCAAGAAATCTGGTTTCTGCTTATGTTTTTAGCATTTTAATTTTATGTTATTTTTGGGTTTTAATGTGTAATAAGGACACTATTAAATTTTCGCTTTGGGTTTTAACTTTCTAAGTGATTTGATTCGTACTTTATCGAAACTGCTAGATATAGGTTGCGCGGGTTTTTTTTCAAAATCTTAATATCGTTTTCAAAATAACGTTTATAAAATTGAACAAACCGGAATAAGGACAACCTAAAGTAGTTTTAACAAGAACTTTTCCCACCTTGCTAGTTTTACAAAATATCACCTATGTCTCAACATGTTTAAAAGGTTATAAGCGTAGTTTAGGATCATGTGACACACCAGATCTGGTCATAACGTCCAGGCCGGGTTTGGGGTGTTACAAGATCCCAAATTCATTTATAGATTTATTCACTTATGACATTCATAGTGTGGCAAACATAAATCCTGAATGGATGATAAACTCTATATGCATGAATCATACACTTTGATTTAAGTAAAAGCTTAAGTTTGAATAGATAAGAAACCGAAGACTGGTGTATTGGATTTACAACTTTTGTAGTATGTAGCGTTATTCAAAAAAGTAGAATTCATAACTTGAAACATGGGTAAATGATATCCTCTCATTGGTATTACATGATTGATGAAAAGTAAACGTGGTCATGGGTCATTTGTCTTTGTGATGGATGACTTGATCACTATTTGATAATGATTGGCTTTTCATAAAGGAAGATATAATGGTTACCATAAGATAAAATAGGATCATTTTGGGAGAATGGGAATTATCCCAAAGTGATTAAGGATATCTTATGAAGGTAACACACTTATGACAAGGTCATTGGGCAAGCACTAATAGAGTTGATATCGTTGGGGAGAGCTCAGTCACAATACTATAGTAGAATGAATTTTGCATGTTTATATAAAGAAAAATTGACCGTGACTTTTAATAAAGAAATTGCAATATTTAGAAATCATAATCTTATCTTTAATGGATGAATTTCAAATAATAATTATTTTATCAAACCAAAGATGTACACACTGATTGAGACTGTAATATCGAATAATAAACATAAAACTTCTCGCTCTAATGAGGCGTACTGTTGGCATTTGAGACTTGGTCATATTAACCCAAAAAGAATCACTAGACTTTTGAAAGATGACATGTTAAGTTTGCTTAAAGAAATTGATCTTCAACAACGTGAATCTTACTTGAAAGGTAAGATAACTAAGAAATTTTTAATGTAAAACGAACGAGAGTCGTAAAACACTTAGAACTTCTGTACACTGGCCCAGTGAGCGTCAGTGCAAAAAGTGGTTACGAATATTATGTAACCTTCATGGATGATTATTCCAGATATGGATATGTATACCTAATGCACCGCAAAAGTGAAACCTTTGATAAATTTAAAGAGTATTATGCAAAACTGAATAAACAACTAGGTTTATCCATTAAGACATTTCAGTCTAATCAATGTGGAGAATATTTATCAAATGAGTTCTTAGGTTACCTCATAGAGAATAGGATTCTATCCTAATAATTGCATCAGGCACTCCACAATAGGATGGCATGGTAGAGAGAAGGAATCAAACGTTGTTAGACATGGTATGTTTGATGTTAAGTAATTCAAAGCTACCAATCTCTTTTCGAGGATATGTGATACAAACGACTTACTATATTCTGAATGATGTGCTGTAACACCCCCAAACCTGGCCTAGATGTTATGGCCGAATCTGGGGGTGTCACACTAAAGTGATTTTTGAAAACTTGCTCATGTTGAAAACCCGTCTGAAAGCTAAGGCCTCCTTGTTAAATCTTAGATCATCTTAATCATTTGTTATCGATTTAAAAGGTTATTACTTAATTTTGTAAAAGTTGTTTATTGCAGAAGCTTAAGAAAATTGTGTTGTAGAAACGTAACATTTTGAAAACAGTTAATGTTTTGGAAAATGTGCTCTACTTGTAACTTGTATAAATCATAATAAATAGAATCCCAAAATTAAAAACTAGCAAAACCAGAGAGGCCTTATTACAAAACAAAAATCCCAAATGAAATATTATTAATTCAAACTAATATAAAACCAGTATAAAAGTGTGGGCCACCATCGAGCTCCTTGCAATACCGAACCGCCTAACACTGGAGATTACCTGCACAATCAGTCAGAAGGGTGAGTTTACATAAACTCAGTGTGTAATCCCTTATAGTAACAAAATGCAGTAATAGTTTTAGGTGGGCCTTAGCCCAATACAAAAATAGAAACAAAATCAGGTGGGCTAAGCCCAATAGAGTATCAGTATCAGATGCAAAAATACAGACAATAAATCCCACCCCAATCCAACCAACACACCACTCCGTCCTACCAATCACACAATGTGGGGTAAAATCCACCCACCCAGCCAACACACCAAGCTTAGCACCAATTACGGCACTAAGTCAATAAGATGGCTTAAAGGTATAAACAAGATGGCTAAAAGCCATAGATATTGCAGCAAAGCTGCTCGTAAACAGAATGGTTAAAAGCCATAAGCAGGAAGGTTGTAAGCCTTAAACAGGAGGGCAATAAGCCATAATACTTCCTCCATCAATAAAACCCAACCCCATGTAGGATGACTTGTCATAAACATTACGTGTATGCAGTATGTTACACTCGGTATCAGTCATATAAACACTATACTCATGTCAATCAGCCTACCATTAGGGGTGTAATGGTCATTTCGTCAGTCAGGGGTAAAACAGTAATTTGACCCCTCAGGGGTATTTTGGTAATTAACCAAATTTGGGGTCCCGGTACAGATGACAACCCATTAGAAGGTCTACAGTCGTTTTGAACTACTCAGGCGACCTAAATGATCATATGAATATAAATGGGCCCAAGGCCCATTACTCGACCCAAGTGTGCCCACACCTCGTGCGGCCCATTTCGCCCAAAAATTACCCCAGCCACGTGAACTACACAGCCCAATCTAGTGTTTAACACTTGCCAAGGATTTTATCCGTTTGGGTCATCGAGCCCATCGGGCCCATATGGCCCATGACGGCCCAAGTCCACGAGAACGCTCGTGCTGACTTCTACATCCTATCGCCCATGTTTTGTGGGCTCGGTTCACCACACGAGCTTCAAACGCTCGTGGGGCCTCAAATGCCAAAGTTTCTACTTTTTGACTTTTTGACTTTTGTCGAATCACAGTCTACTCAGTGTGTGTGAACACACCTATCGGCTTTTCAACTGACAAGCAGATACAGGGTAATGCTATACACACCTTTAGCTTTTCAGCCGACTATCAGGCACAGGGTAAAAACACACACCTATTTACGGAAACTAGCTAAGATCCACGCTCTTTGAACCTAGTCAACCAAGATACACAATCAGTTTACAACCAATAGGGTTAACAAATTAGTTTATTCATATCAACAATCATTGCTCACCTTGATTGGATAATACCGCTTATTCCTCTACACTCAAGAATAGAACCGATCACACGTTCCTTGATGATCAACTACGATAAAAGTAATCTATTAGCTACCATTGTCGAAACCCTGGCATCAAGTTTACACAAATCATAAAAAAACACACACCCGATTTGCCCAAAAATACTGACCCAACCAAAACCACAATAGAGAGGGTAAGGGAAACAAAAAGAGGATTCGACCAAGGTACTAAAGTAGTAGATGTTAATAGAACGATCTGAAAAGAAAGTGTTGAGTGAGAGAATAAATTATTGAAACCCGAAAAGGGCTGAGCAAGGAGAACAACGAAGTGTTTAGTCAAAAGAACTCAAGAAACAAGGAATGAAAAGAAAAAAGATGGAAATTGGTAATAAGAGGAAAGAAAGAAACTGAAAGTGCTTAGAAGAGACTAAAAGCAATCAGTCAAAGGGAACTTATCAAATAATCGGTAGTCAAAAGAGGGAAAACAATCGATATAGGACTAGAGGGGGGACAATCAGCACAAGTACTTAGGTTTAGTCATAAAAAGAGAAGAAAGGAGAAGAAAGGAGCAGGAATTTAGAAGGGTATCGCAGTAGGGAAGGAACATTAAACCAAAATGCATAAAACTGATACCACATAGCACAAAGAGGAGAAATACCAAAACTAGCTTGCCAAAATAACAAAACCGAAAAGAAAGAAAAGCTAGCAGAATACCACTAAAGCTAAAAATGCTCACTACTCTCCCCTAGCCAAATTTCTTACTCCCAATAGTTCAAATTTAGCACCCAGTCTTCCACCCCAAAAACTCTCCCTTTCTTTTCAAAATTACGTTGATTTTCTCCTTAATTTCCTCCCATGCATCTCTTTAAATTCGGCTAACAACAACCCCATTCAAATATGTTCAAACCCTTGGTGTTTCGGTCAAACACAACTTCCTCCCATGGCCACCAGCAAAAATAAACTCCATTTGCACAAGCAGGGATTCGATCCTCAAACCCCTAGCACACTCCACACGCCACTGAGCGCTGGACCAACAGGCTCCTTTTGTTATGTTTTTACCAAAATAAACTTATAACCCTACTAACCAAAGATAGGGGTTTTATCCTTTACAACCAAAAATTTTGTGGACGCTAGGGCTTGAACCCAGGACTTCTCAGACACCCTCAACTACTCCTTAATCACTTAGCCACTAAAGCAACAACCAATTTGTGATATTTCTTGCACATATAAACTTTTATGTGTAGCCTCCTAGCAGCTCCCAAGCACAAGGCCCAATCCTACTAGGCACAAATTCAGGGCGTTACATGTGCCAACTAAGTTAGTATTGAAAACTCTATATGAATTGTGGCATGGCAAGAAGTTGAATCTTAACCACTTAAGAATTTGGGGATTTCCAACCCATATATTGGACAAAGATGCGAGGAAGTTGAACACAAAGATAGAATTGTGCAAGTTTGTAGGATATCCAAAGGGAAGAAAGGGTGTTTTATTTTATACCCTAAAAAAGAAAACTATAATAGTAGACTTACAAACCTCGAAAGGAACAAATGAAGTTGGACTCACGAACAGAAAGTTACTTGAATGGCTTCAAACCTCGAAGTAAAGAGGTACTCGAGGAACTTTCAGGAAATATAAAAAAACTTATAAAAATGGTTCCAAAATTAACTCCTAATAATAGACTTGCAAACGATGAGAAACATAGGGTGCTTCTTCGCAGTGGGAGGGGATTTCATAAGCTTTAGTTCTTCCAATCTAGTAGAAGTGTTTTCAGCACTTAGTCTATCGAGCAGGAAGATGATGACCCACTCACGTATAATGAAGCGATGTAAAGTGCTGATTCCAAGCTCTGGGAAATAGCTATGAAAGCTGAGATGGATTCTATGACTCTAACATAGTATGAGAACTTTTAGAATTTTCAGAAGGGATAAAACTTATATGATGTACGTGGATCTACAAGAGGAAAAGAATTGTGAATGAAAAAATGGAAACTTATAAGGTTAAACTTGTAGAAAAGGTTATACTAAAAAAGAAGATATCAATTACGAAGAAACCTTCTCTCGATTGTCACGCTCAAGTGAATTCACATATTTTTATCCATTGTAGTGGCTCTCAATTACGAGATTTGGCAAGTGGATGTTAAGAAAATGTTTTTAAATGGCTATCTTGAAGAGAGCATCTCTATGATGCAACCCACCAGAGATATGGACTTAAGCAAGCATCCCACTCACGGAATCAAAGATTTAATCAAATGACCAAGACATTTAGATTTTAAAGAAATGTAGATAACTTTCTGTTTATAAATGTTTAAGGGATAGGAAGGTGGTCTTTTTCATTCTATATGTCGATGACATTTTACTATTTGGGAATGATGTAAGGACACTATCATTGGTTAAATTATGGTTAACCCAATAGTTTAACATAAAGGACTTGAGAAAAACTATTCTTTTCTAGGCATTCAAATCTTAAGGGATCGAAAGAAGAAAATGATAGCACTGTTTCAGGCTTGATACATAGAAATGATATTGGAGAGCAATGAAATAACCTATTCGAATAAGGGAAGTCAACCTTTCGTATTGGGATTTCATCTCTTTTTAGAGGACTGTCTTAAACAACAAAAGAAAGAGAGAACATGAAAAAGGTTCCTTATGCTTTGGTAGTAGGAAGTCTCATGTATACTATGTTATGCACATGCCCAAGTATCTATTTTTTAATGGGGTTGGTAAGTCAATATTAGACGAATCCAGAACCAAGATACTAGCAAGCAGTTATGCATATACTCAAGTATTTACGAAGAATAAGAGATCATATGCTTGTTTATTGTGGAGGAGATTTTAGTCCTATCGGACATATTAGTTTTGACTTCCAAACATGTCGGGATTCAAAAAATCAACGACGGTTTATGTTTTTATCCTAAACGGCAAGTCCATGGTGTGACTTCCAAACTTGTTGGGATTCAAAAAATTAACGATGGTCTATGTTTTTGTCCTAAACGGCGGGTCCATGGTGTGAATAAGTGTTAAGCAGGGTTGCACTGCTAACTTCACTATGGAGGGCCAAATATGAGGTATGGAAAAGCTATGGAATTGTAACAGTGTCGGTATAACTAAAGCTTAAAGAAACTATATAAGGACAAAACATATTGATATAAAGTATCATAAGAGAGACAGTAGTGTTTGGCAGAATGGTGGATGTAGTCAAATATCGCATCCGAGGACATACCGTAGGGATTTGTTCTACCAAGACTCTACCAACTAAAGAGCTTTTCGAAAAACATATGGAGGGGCATAGAAATGTGAAACATGACTTATTTGCTTCACTAGGGCAAGTAGGAGACTGTTGGATATGATGCCTTAAATGTAGTATTCTTATCTAAGTACACTTGTAATTCTTCAAACAGATTGGTTAATAAAATTATTCATGAATTACATCAATACTTTGTATATTGTCCTCACATGGTTTTTTTACGCAAAGCAAAATGGACGCAAATGTTGCTCACTAGTTATCTAATGTTTAACTAATATTAATGGTCTTTCATAATATGATGTGTTAAATTAGGCACCTTATTACACTTAACGAGATTATTTCTGAGCAATTTATATGCTCATACGCTACTTTTGGGACCCAAAAGGGCCAAATGCACCATCAAGAACTTAATGACCAATTGAGAGTTGTAGGGAATCATTGGAGGCCATATTGCCCTAGTTTAGACTTAGTTTTCTGTAGGTTTTCTCTTAGATTTTCTTCCTCTTCTTCTAGGGTTCCTTATTTTCACTTTCTTTGTTATAGATTTTACATTTCCCACCAACTTTTCTTCTTGTTTTAGTTGTTCTTAGTGTTAGTTAAGTTAGTTGTCACTGTAGCTTAAATTAATTTGCATATTTAGTCCTTGTACCTTGGTTGTAAGACATTTTCAGATTTGGATGCATTTTAGTTTATTTTGCTTTGTATTTGTTAAAGTTTGTTTCTTTTACATTTATTATTTTAGATTTTCTTGTTTAATGCTTCTCTTTACATGCCTTTTAAGTTTTCTTGCATAAAATTCTCAACTTTTATATTTTTCTCAAGCTTTTCTTTAATGGCTTTTTTGCTTTTTTATTTTCATGGTTGTTAGTTTTATTTTCAACATGAGTAGCTAAACTTTTAAGAGGGTTGGTTGATGGATATGTGGTAAGTTGATTTTTGGATGAAGGACCAAATTATAATAAATTGGACTAATTTGAATGAACATAAAAACTTTGGATTGATGACCCTCAGGGAACATTAAGGCAAGTGAGACCGAGAGAAGATCTTCTTGGGCACCAATTCGTTAGTCCCGAGTTAACTAGTGAGATCAAGAGATAATCCAAATTAATTTGTCTAACATGGTAAAGTAAAGACCAAAAGTTAAAATGGAGCCATTTTCGGAGTTTAAGAGATTTGGATCCCTAATTCAATGATTTGTGAACCACATCAATTTCAACCAACCACCATTTTTTTATTTAATTGTTAATTTTGTAACTTTACATGTTTTATAATTAAGTCCTCACTAGCTAGATAGTAAATTAGATTAATTTCTCCTAACTTCGTGATTTGTCGTAATATGGCTATTTGTGATTAGTTGATTAGACACTTTATTTTACACGCGCATTATTTGAAAATTGTTCAATCCACGATTCTCTTTGGTTCAATCCTAGAATACTCTAGAGTTCTATTTTAAGACTACAAACACTACAACCGATCTGTCACACTTTTAGTAAAGTCATGTTTATTTATATTGTATTTTAATTCTCGAGTGATGATTCTTATCTGTCCTTCATCGATTGAGGGAGAGAGGGTCAAGTTGTTGGCGTCATTTTCGAGGAGTCAGTGCTAAATTTAGTGATTTTTATGTGATTGTTACATGCTTGTTAAGGAGATAATTAGTGAAAGTTAAGTTTATAGATACGAATTTTTACTTTTATTTTTATACTTTTCTTAATTTTGTTTTGTTAATTTTTGACCGATAGTCATGCTTAATGATGATTATAGGTGGCCAAAGGTCCACTCATGTCTGATGTGGATGGTACTTCAATGCCTAATTGGGATGATTACGGCCTCTATAGGAGGCAAGGATATGATCCTTTGTATGATTCATATAGTTATGCATGTTTGGTGTTTAACGACAAGCCAGGATGGGAAGGTAGTCACCTAGCATATGACTCGTATTCCTTGTATTTTTACAAGGATAGGGGTGTGTATTAGGGAAAGCTTAATTAAGATCAATACCAAACCACTTGGAGTAGAGCATTTAAGGCTAGCATTTCTGAGTGCCAAGAAAACTTGCAAACCATACGGAATCAGCTGGACTTTTTGTTAAAGGCCGTCAAATATTAAGTTAGGGAGCAAGCTCTAGTGGATGAGTGTGTCAACCAGACATTATTGAATTGAGGAAGAGGCCACCTATACCATTTTTGAAAAAGAATACTTGAAGGTTAATTGTCAATAAGTGATAGGGATCATAGAATTGAGTAAAACATTGGGCGTTAAAGAGGAAATCTCTGACTATAGTGAGGCAAGTTTGGAGGAGTCGCCACACTTCTTGGATGTTTTAGAAGAAACCCACGACAAGAACTGGTTAAGGAAGTGCTCCAACATAGGCAAATTCAAATAGAGGCAGAAAACCCATAAGAAGTTGAGTTTGTGATCCCAGAATTGATGATCCCTCAAAAGGTGCAATGGAGTGGATTCAATTTCAGTGAGAATTGGCTGAAAATGTACATATTGAAATGGCCTAAGTTAAGGTGTTATGTTCATTTGCTGAAGAACGCCCTTAATAACCCAAAGATAAACAAGAGAAGGGTCAAAGTCTCAAGAACTTTGTGGAAGTTCCACTTCGAGGGCATGACATATCACCTGAGAGTGATTTTAAATTCAAACTTATTTTGTAAATAATTATATATATCGAGCTGAGACTCCATTTAATTTTCTTGCTTACTTTAGCTTTTAATTTCTTGAATTAATAGATTTAGGATTTATGGGATTTAATTTTGTGTAGTTAGCAGTTAGGATGAAAATTTGGGAAAGTTTTGGGAATTATATAGTGGTATCATAACCCCTAATGGTGGATATAACAATACCCATAACATTTTAAAAATTGAGGTACCAAAATTTCATGGATACCATGATACCCCTATCGGGTTCTGCAAAATACCCATTTTGGGTATCACAACCCACATGCTTTCAAGGTTAAAACCCCTTAACCCCTCAAAAGTTCCCAACTTTCCTTCATTTTCAAATCCTAACTATTAGACTTGCTTTTAGCTTCTTTTGTTATTTGCATTTGCTTTTCTTTGTGTGTTTGTTTGTTTTCCTTTGCAAGTGATATACGTGATATGAAGTAATAAAATTTATAATAATGATCACACCAAAAACTAACTATTATCACGATTTTAAGGCAAGCGCACCTATCAAACAGTAGTGTAGTTTAGTGGCAAGACTGAGATATCGTACCCAAGGGAACTAAAAGTACTAGTACTAACTTTCTTTCTATTATTTAACCTAGAAATAAAAGGAAGATTTTTATGAAACTAAACTAATTTTAAAACTAAACTAAGAATGCACAAAAAGTGAATTGGGGAAAAACTCTTAGGAAAAACTCATTGATTTGGACAATACTCAAGGGAGAATCCACCTAGACTTCACTTGTTATCAACTCTTGAACTAGATGATTTATTCACTTGACTTGATCCGTAGAAATCCCTAATTTATGTTAATACCTTCGTTGAGGATAAGAACAACTAATCCTAGGTTGATTAACTGAAATCTCTTTCTAGTTAAAACCCCTAGTCTTGCATTAACTCGATCTATGGATTCCCTTATTAGGTTTGACCCTAATTCGACAGATTTATGTCGCCCTATGTCTAGGGTTGCATGGAACTCTGCTTAATTGTGTTGGATCTACTCCTATGCAATGACTTTTGCTCCTCTACATAAGCACATTCGACTTAAATCAATATCCCGGAAATATCAATTTAAGAGTTAAAAACACAATTAAGAACAAATCAAATATTTATCATATAATTCAAGAAAAAAGAATAACAAGATCTGTCTTAGGTTTCATCCCCCTCAAGTATTTGGGGGATTTAGTTCATAATTATAAAAGAAAACATCTTAGAAGAAATAAAATAACAAAACATAAAGAACCCGAAAACCCATGTAAGAATTTGAAGGGAGATCTTCATTCTTGAAGGAGAATCTGGCTTCTAAGATGATCAATCGGCTTCCTTTGGAGTAATTCCCTGCTTCTACTCTCTGTGTTAGTGAGAATAAGGCACCTTCTTGAGGTGAGAAAAGTACCTCTTAGTAGTTGGCCCCTAGGGTCTTTATATAAAGCTTTGGAATGCCTTTCTTAGCCCCTAAGTAGCCTTTTCCAAGTGAAATTTAACTTCCTCACGACAGGGACACGCCCGTGTGCCACACCCATGTGGATCGAGGCCCAGGCCGTGGTCTGGCCTGTTGATGGTGGCACGACCGTATGGTCTGGACGTGCTCGTCGAGGTTAGGGCGTGTTTGGGCTCAAAGTGGCACATCCGTGTGGTGAATCTCCGGGCCGTGTTGTTTTCATTCTTTGGCCCATTTTCTCTATTTTTGGCCCGTTTCTTTCTCTTTTATCTTTCTTAAGCTCACCTTGGCATAAAACATGAAATAGAAGGATTAAGAGCATCAATTTCCACAAATTCAATGATAATTCATCCAGAAATTAGGCTAAGCATGAGGTAAAAACATGTATAATTTATCATTTATCAGCAAGCCACACTCTTAAAGATTAAGTTCCATGATAAAGAATAAATGTCGAACAAGATCGTAAAGTTTGTCCAAGTTGCAAATTTGATTTAGAGCTCCAGATGTTCGGGAAGAAAATTAGAATTTGACACAACCTAAAATGCAATTGAATTCAAGTCAGATAAAATAATCAAAATAAATAAAATATAATAATAAATCAAAACCTATAACAATAAAGAAGAAAATAAAAAAGTTAGATAGAAAAGGTAGACGTGGCGTGTAGAAGTCCTAAGAAGCCTTGGAAAGAAGAAGGATCTACAACCCCCTTCAAGTGGCTCTAATTTCCCCTCCAAGAAAGAAAACATTACAAGAAAAAGGTTGAAGATGATCCTCACAATCTAAAAAGATTGTTAAAGCTCTTCTAAAAGAAAACTCAAGAGAAATTCTTGAGAAAAAAAAACTCAAAGAGAATTTATGAACTCAAAAGAGAAGTTGTTGAATAATAATGAATTCATCTTTGTGTACAATGTAAATACCTTTATATAGGCTAGCTAAATAAATCTAAATAAAATTCTTGTGTATATTAGAACTCTAATTAACCTAAACAAGAATTAGTTTTAAACTAAACTTTCTTATCGACATAAAACTCCTAAATAACTTTAAATACTTAATAATTATAAAAAAACTAGAATAAAAATAGTAAAATAATAAGAACTGATAAATACAATATTGGCCACATATATAATAAAAATTAATCTTAAAACCCAAACCCAAAATGATTTAAACTCGAATTAAAAGCCCAAACTCGTAATTTCTGTAATAATCCCATCCAGAAATTCTGCTCTCGCAGTCTTTCCTAAAATAATCATAACTTGAGTTCCCAAACTTAAAGTCGAGTGATTCAAAGTGTGTTTCAAAGATAAGAGATAAATCTTCGAAAGTTATGAAGACATATTAATCCAAAAATGTCTGGATCCTATCCAAAAATTTGTTGCAAGTTGACTAATATTTTCAACTTGAAAATTGACAGCTTGGTTGAATTGACTTCAATACATTTCACCCATTCTGTGCATGTACCATTCCTTATTTTCTCGAAAAGATTCATCCTCGCATACTAAATTTGATCAAATCTTGTGTTGATTTCCTTAACCTTTGACCTTGTTTTTAGGCCTTGAGGTAGTGTAAGCCCATCACATCCATCTGCTTAAAATTAGGCCTTGAGACTCGTATCATTCCACTTTGAACTCCAACGTGAAGGTGGACTACCCAACCATACCATGATGAGCGATCATGCCGCTAGGGAAGTTTGTTAACCTTCTTTCTTTTGTATTGGGCTACACATTGAGGATAATGCATAATTTAAGTGTGGGGGATGCACAATATTTTTTTTCTTTGTTTATATGTGTGTTTCGCATGTTTTCGGCTTGTATGCCATTTTTCAAAAAAAAATCAAAATGAATTTTCTTTTATTTCTTTGATTTTTGTTATTGCATGGTGTTTGGACATGAATTGATTGATATTGTTGAATTGTATCATGATATTGTGGATTAAGTTCTTTGAATGTATAAATTTTAATTGATTCTTGATGAATTCCATGCTTTGTGAATAAATTGTTTAGTTCCATTAGTTACATTCTATAATAGTATAGAGGTAGCTGAAAAAATATTTATTTTATCCAAATGGTCAATAAGAATGAAGATTGTTGTATACATTCATGTTTTAGAAATTTCCATTATTTAAGGAAATAAGTAGAAACTTGTTTCAGTTTTGTATCCATTGAAATGCTAAGGGATGACCTAAGGCATTGTTTGTTCAACCTAGAGCCTAAAGAACCAACCTTAGATGCTACATTATCCCTAGTTCCCAAATTTGAGCCTTACATTGTCCTTTTTAGATGAGCATTTATGTTTTAAACATTGAGCGTAAATTGAGTTCGAAACTCAACCCTTTACAATCCCTGACTTTGTATTGCACTATCGAATAGACATCAAGATATGGACATTGAGGGTTAGGTAGGAACAGTGCAGAGGTTTTTTACAAAATTTACTTGAGTGATGAGTGAAGAGAGGTTTATTTAGCTCATAATTGATTCTTACAAAAAATTGTGCATAAAAAGAAAGGAAATATAGTGAGGATCAAAAGCATTGTGAGAGGAAAGAACAAACTAATGTCTCAAAATCATAGTGCACAAAAACAACTAAAATCAACCTATCTCATTGGAAAGATATAAAAGGTGACAGAAGAAGAAATAAGGCAGTGAGATCAAACAATCACATTTGAGGGGAATTAGGGAAAATGTCATGTGCTATACTATTCATAGTGCTTGAACCATTTTGAGCTTACCTTTGGTTAAATATACACCAACCTAAGCCTTAGAATGTTACATGCCACTAAGCCTTATGTGACCTTAGGGTCTCCGTGTATATACCAAAACTTGTAGAAACTTATTGTAAATGAATAAGTCGATTTCTTTCATACATAGATACATCATATCTTCATGTCTTATTGTGATGGAATAATGTGTAAAATTTGATTTTTATAAACTACATTTACTTTTGTTTTCTATATAACTTGTACAATAAAAGGACTTGGTACATAATGCATACCCTTTTCACCAATTGTTAAATAAATTCAATGATCAAGGGTCATCGACTTTTTACATGTTTTGTGTGTTTGCTTGAGGACAAGCAAAGACCTAAGTGTGTGGGAGTTTGATTTATTGTAATTTGACGTGTACAATTAGGCCCCTTATTACACTTAACGAGCTTATTTCCAAGCAATTTTTATTATTTTATTATGTTTTTACTCAGTTTTCTTTTTTAGTTTAAATAAATGAAATATTATGTTTTTATGCTACTTTTGAGACCCAAAATGGCCAAATGCACCATCAGGAACTTAACGATTGATTGAGTGTTGTGCAGAGTTGTCAGAGGTTATATTACCTTAGTTTAGGCGTAGTTTTCACTTCCTTCACTATAGATTTTACATTTCCCAACAACTTTTCTTCTTGTTTTAGTTCTTTTTCGTGTTAGTTAAGTTATTTATCACTGTAGCTTAGGTTTATTTGCACATTTAGTCCCTATACCTTGGTTGTAAGACATTTTTAGATTTAGTTTAATGTATTTCAGTTTATTATACTTTGTATTTGTTAAAGTTTACTCCTTTTAAGTTTATTACTTTAGATTTCAAATTTTCTTGTAAGACATCTTTAAATTCCTTTTAAGTCTTCTTGCATAAAAATCTCAACTTTTATATTTTTTCTCAAGCTTTGCTTTAATGGCTTTTTTTTCATGGTTATTTTTATTTCCAATATGAGTAGCTAAACTTTTAAGGGGGTTGTTTAATGGAGATGTGGTGAGCTGATTTTCTGATGAAGGACCCAACCGTAATAAACTGGACTAATTTGAATGAACTTAAAAACTTAGAATTGACTAACTTAAGGGAACATCAATGCAAGTGATCTCCAAAAGGAGATCTTTTGGGGCACCAATTCGTTAGTCCTAGGTTAACCGATGAGATTAAGAGATAATTCGGATTAATTTTTCTAACTTGGTAAAGTGGAGACCGAGAGGTAAAATGGAGTCATATTAGGAGTTTAAGTTGTTTGGGTCCCTAATTCAAGGATTTGTAAACAACATCAATGTCAACCAACCACCATTTTTTATTTAATTTTTAATTTTGTAACTTTGCATGCTTTACATTATAGTCCTTGCTAACTAGATAGTGAATTAGATTAATTTCTCTTAACTTCATGATTTGTCGTAATATAGCTATTTACGATTAGTTGATTAGAATCTTTATTTTACACATGTGTTATTTAGAAATTGTTCAATCAATGATTCTCTTAGGTTCAACCCTTGGAATACTCTAGTATTCCATTGTAATCCTACAAATATTACAATTGATCTGTCACACTTGCAGTAAAGCCACAATTTTATATGTTATATTCTAATTTTTGAGTGTCGATTCTTATCTCTCACTCGTTGATCGAGGGAGAGGCGGACAACTAAGCAATATTATGTAGTCAAATCGTAATACAGAAATATAGTATTATGTAGACGAACCTAAACATGTCTTTAGTCTAATAAGAAAAAAGCAAACCAATTGAAAGACTATTATGTCATCTATCAAGTCCAATTGCAGAGATGCTTTGTCTCGAGCATTAGAGCGGATGAATCCTAAAAGATAGAGAAATAGATGTGATTGACTAGACTGACAGTACATCAGACAGGACCCAATAGATCCTAAATTCATTTATGGATTTCTTCACTTGTGACGTTCATAATGTGGCATACATAAATCCTAAGTGGATGACAAACTATATATGTGTGACTCGTACACTTTGAAGTAAGTAAAAACCTGAGTTCGATAGATAAAGAATTGAAAGTTGATGCATTGGGTATATGACTTCTACAGTATGTAGCGTCATTCACAACAGTGGAATTCATAGCCTGGGACATGGGTAAATGATATCCTTTCGTTGGAATTATATGGTTGATGAAAAGTAAACGTGGCCACAGATCGTTTGTCTTTGTGATGGATGACTTGATCATTAGTTGATAGTGAGTAACTTTTCATGAAGGAAGATGTAATGGTTACCATGAAATAAAATAGGATCATATTGGGAGAACAGATATTACCCTAAAGAGATTAAAGATATCCTATGAGGGTAACACACTTATGACAAGTTCATCGGGCGAGCACTAATCTAGTTGCTTTCATAATGGTATGCTATTCTTGATACTATAGAGGAATGACTTCATGACTAAATCAGTTTTTAGTTAATAGGCAAAAAGCTGGAAGTTAATTATAAATCATTTGAGCCTCAATTACATATGTCCAATCGGTCTCTTCGCTAGGTCGTTGAAACCAGAAATGAATTGCGTATTGAATCAAAATGAACATAATAAATAGAAATGGAAAACATTCAGGAAATGGAGAAAATAGAATTATTTGGAAATAAATGTGGTTTTCTCAAAATGGAAATGAAAAAGAGAAATGAATTCATTTAGAAATGAACAAGGATTTCTCAAAAATAATCATAAGATTGAGTTTATGTTTTTGAGCTATTTTAAAGCAAGAAAATGAAAATAAACCATACAATCATAGTGAACAAGTTGAATCGTGAAATATTAAATGTATTTTCTCCAAAATTTTATCGAGGGTAAAATTGGGATGAAAAAATTATTTAATATTGAAGTTTATTTTGGGAAATAGAAAAACAGAATCGAGCTGGATCAGATTACAAAGTATTAGGTCAAAAAGTCTAGGAAGTACTCGTAATTGGACCCGATATGAAAGGGGATCAAAAGCCCATGTATTCCTACTTTAAGAAGGAGAATCTTTTCTAATTGAAATAAACTTATCTAATTTAACAAGGGTTCTACCTTCTCTCTCTATAAATAGATGGCACCAGGGCTATTTACACAATTTTAAGATATTATTATTCTATCTAAAAATAAAGAGAATTTATTCTCAACTATTTGTATTCTTTCGGAACAAAAGAATCTCGAGTTTTAACTTAAATTGTTCAAGTTTTGAAAAAAAGGGATCGTGTTTAAAAATCTTTTCGAATTTTCAACATTAGGACAGAAAACTAATCAATTTGGTACCAATTTTGGGCGTTACGAGGGTGCTAATCCTTCCTCGTACGTAACCGACTCCCGAACCCGTTTTCTTAAATTTTCGTAGGCCAAAATCAATGTTTTGAAATAAAACATTTTATAAGGTGATCCGATCGCACCTAAAAAGATTGGTGGCGACTCCATTTTCATTTTTCTTAAAGTCGACCCCGTTTTTCCAAACTTTTAAAAATGGTTTCGACAGCTTGACGACTCCACTTGGGACCAATAAGAGAGCCAAGCCGTAAAAATTTATTATTTTCTGTCCTTTTGTCGAAATTTGGAAATTTGCTTTTATGAAAATTTTATTGCATGTGTTTGCACCATTGCATATGTTTGTTATTTTATCGTACACATTGCATTACATGACTGTTGTGGTCACACCCTTAAGTGGGAGTGAGAAACTATTCCTTCGTGAGGTTTTCACCTCCGTGCAGGATAGTGGATCGCTTCCGGGATACATCTGTACCTATGTCTTCGTGAGATTTTCATCTCCGTGCAGCCATAGGGAAATGTATTCCCCTGAACTAAACTCGGTCCGCATGAGTCTATAATGGGTGAGGATCGAGAAATCTGCTAGTTCAGGTACCCCGACTTTAGGGCCAAACCACACGTAGAAGACATAAGTGCCCACCCTAGGTAGAGTTATGTTAAACCTTAGTGGTCACCCAGATATGAGTTTATTTTATTTGCTTTATGTTCTATTTCATGTTACTAACTTGTTGTGCTTTATTTTTTTTTTTTTTGGTGCATGTCATCTCATATTTTAAAAAGGTATCGATTCAAGGTCAGTTACTAAGTTAGAAAGCTGGTTATGGAGAATGAATTTCTTGATAAAGTGGGAAATAATACGGCTGTCCATAAATGGTCAGAGGAAACATAGCTAGCAAAAGGAGATAGCCTAGCCGAAGGATATACATCAGAATTATGGGACTATACTCGTATCAGTGTGACGCAGAATAATCTCTAGGAGATAAAGGAAATATGGGATCGATAGAGTAACGAGACCAAGCAGTTGTTCTATAACAACTTTGGGGATTTACCGTACCTGCTTGATACGAAGATAGATGAACAATTGTTTCAGGCTATCACCCAATATTGGAACCCAGCATATAGTTGCTTTACGTTTGGAAAGGCCGATATGGTACCCACGATCGAGGAATATTCAGCTTTGTTGCGTTGCCCCAGGATTCAAGTTGATAAAGTTTACTCAAGAGCTACTTATGCTCCAACTTTTGTGAGGAAATTAATGAACATCACGGGGATGAGCGAGCACTGGGTCTCAGCTAAAATCAAGTAAAAAGGTGAGTGTAAGTGTATCCCATGGAAGGTTCTGAAGGATTTAATTCTAACTCATCCTGATGAGAAAAAGAAGATTGATGTTTTGGCCTTAAGTATATATGGATTGGTGATTTTCCCAAGGGTATTGGGATATGTGGATGAAGCTGTTATAGATCTTTTTAGTCAACTTGACAAGTAGGTTACACCTGTTCCTGCAATTTTGGCTGAGACATTTCGATCATTGAATGCATGTAGAAGAGCTAGTGAAGGCATGTTCATGGGACGTGCACAGTTACTGTTGGTTTGGTTCCACAGTCATTTTTGGAAGGTGGATATAGTTTCCTATCAGGTTTTTCTTAAGAATTACTCTCCTTTAAAAGAGATTGTGGTAGCACCGCAGAGAGATGATGTATCAGAAGGAAATTGGATAGCGCTTCTCCTAAATCTCTAAGAAGATGACGTTGAATTGTGAGCTCCTTGGTTGGTTCCCGATGAAATTTTGTACCGATATGGGAGTTTTAATTGGGTCCCACTACTAGGAATTTGGGGAGCTATTGGATATGCATCTTTACTCATGCTGAGGCAGTATAGATCAAGGCAGTTCATACCAACAACACATGGATTGGCTCAAAGTGAATTTGCATACAAAGGAGATCGTTATAAGAAACTGGTTAAGGAGATTTCTAGTGCTTGGAAATAGAGTTGCCGCATGAAAATAGTGGATGTGTGCCCAATGACGACTTCAGAGTACACGGGATGGTGGAGTAGGAGAGTTAATAACTACATCCCTGTGCCAAGCTTGGAAGGCGCTCGACCAATTGAAGAATACTTACAAGTGGTCCCATCAGAGTTAGAGATCATAAGCAAGATTTCAAAAAGAAGAGCTCAGAGTTCAGAAAGCGGATAGAAAAGTTGGAAGAAGAAAAAATGCATCTGAGATTAGATGTGGATGTTTAGAAATCAGAGACTGAAAAGTTAAGAAAAGAAAAGAGGAAGATTAAGAAAGATCGAGATGATTTAAAGACAGAATATAAGAAGATTCAGTTGTCGATAAAAAGAGCCGGATTGGGAAAGACTTCAGAGCAGTGGCAACGGGAAGTTCAAGAGGAAAAGGCCAAAGCTGACCGATGGGAGAGGAAGTTTCAAGAAATTCAGGCACGAAACAAGGCCCTGGAAAGGAGTTTGGCAGAAAGCCAAAAGGAAAAGGCTGGATTAAAGGCTAGGGTAGCTGAACTGGGACAGTCTCATCATCATCATCGAAGTCGTAACTCCACGATTGAGCTGAAGGCAAGTTTGAATAAGATTGAGGAAATGAAAGGTAAGATCGAGAAGTTAGAGTCGGCATTACAAAATTGTGAACTTCGGATTGAGTTGCTTGAAGCAAGAGAATGACACTGGAAGGAGGAGCTGCACCATTCTCAAGAGCAAGTTAGGAGTAGGGATTACCTAATAGGTGAAGCTATAGCTCATACTCGAGAGGTAGCTGATCATCTACAGACCTTGGTGGTACAGGCTAATACATTGAGCGCGAAGTATGAGCTACAGTCAGATCGTGGTCAAGAGTTAGCCTTGTTTTTTAGTAAAGTTAAGACTTTGGGCATTAGGGCGAAAGCATATTTGTAGCTCGTTTTATGTAAGGAATTTTGTTTTCTAATAAAGTTTTCTAAAAGAAATTGAATCAGGATCGATGCCTTTTTGCATTCATGCATTTGCATCACATTACATCATATGCATTTAAATCTATAGAAAGACCCTAATTAGTTGTAATTATTAAAGAGAGAGAGAGAGAGAAAAGAAAAATCTGGAAACTACACTTACGGTACATGCGCTAAGACAAGAACATGGATCAAAGATTTGAACAGCTCCAAAAGGACATGCAAGACCAGTTGCAAGAGTAGTTGGCAAAGATGCAACAGGATATGAGAGAACAAATGATGGAGGTCCAGAAAAATATGATGTCTCAGATGGCCCAAATCCTGACTTGGGCAATGGATAACGGAAAAGGCCCTATGGCTATTACTAAAGAGGATAATGAGGACTACCCTCTGGGTTTTACCCCACCACATGCGCAAGCCCAACCTGAGGTGCATCCCCGAAGGCCGTCTGTCACAATTAGGCCTCAACAAGGGCAAGTTGATACTAGGGTGCCCATGAATTTCCAAGTTGGTGCGGGATCTAATCCAGGAGATAACCCTGCCAATCCTGTCATCCCTGATCTGAACATAGCCGAGGGAAAAGGAATGAGAAGTGAATCATCAAGGTAGCTAGTGGACTATTGCAGATGGTTAGAAGAGAAGCTTAAGGCCTTAAAAAATGCTGATAATCACCATGGCATTGATGCTAAGGACTTGAGTCTGGTCCCAGATTTGGTACTTCCTCATAAGTTCAAGATGCCCAAATTTGAGAAATACAATGGGACTAGTTGCCTCGAAGCCCATATCACCATGTTCTGTAGACGGATGACCAGTTATGTTAACAATGATCAGCTGTTGATCTATTATTTTCAGGATAGTTTGGTTGGGGCAGCGTCTAGGTGGTACAATCAGCTAGGCCGTGATAGGATTAGCTCTTAGAGAGATCTCACACAAGCTTTCATGAAGCAATACAGTCATGTGACAGACATGACGCCTGACAGAATCACTCTGCAAAACATGGAGAAGAAGTCAAATGAAAGCTTCAGGCAGTACGCGCAAAGGTGGAGGGAGGTTGCTATGCAAGTTTAGCCACCACTCCTAGAAAATGAGACTACCATGCTCTTTATTAATACTTTGAAGGCTCCATTCATTACCCATATGATACGGAGTACTACCAAGAGCTTTGCTAATATGGTAATGGCAGGTAAAATGATCGAAAATGCCATAAGAGGAGGCAAGATTGAAGGTAAAACTACTAAGAGATCAGCTCCGAGGAGGAAAGATAATAAGGTGAATAATGCAAGTGCATATAACTCGAAGTCAATTACTGTTAGTCAGCCGAAAGGTTCATCAAGGCAGGAATCAAGCACCAACCAAAGCTCTGAGAGGATCCAGTTCACTCCAATTCCAATGATGTATAGGGAACTGTATCAGAGTTTATTTAATGCACACATGGTATCCCCCTTTTACTTGAAACCACTACAAGCCCCATACCCTAAATGGTATGACGCAAATGTGCAATGTGAGTACCAAGCAGGGATAACAAGACATTTAATAGAAAACTGTTCGGCCTTCAAGAAATTGGTCGAAAGATTTATTAAAATGGGCATTGTAAAGTTTGATGATAAACCTAGTACGGAGAACCCGCTACCCAATCATACCGATAGTGGGGTAAATGCGATAGGAGAAGACATGAGAAGAGTTAAAATGGACCTAGTGGAAGTAAGAACTCCTTTAAGATGGGTGTGGAAGCAGATGGTAAAGAGGGGGATAATTATATCAAAATCAAAAGGAATTGTGAAAAGAAGGGGAACTATTGTGAGTTCTACGGCATAGAGGGGCATGATATTCAGGAGTGCACCAAGTTCAGGGTCTTAGTGCAGGACCTTATGGATAACAAAAAGATGGAGTTTTATGAGGATGGCCTAACAAGAGAAAACATATGTGCATCGGAATGAGAACCGATGGCAAATAGTCAGAAAGTTAATTACCCAGTGGTTATTATTTCTCGACCAAGAATCAATGAGGTCAGGGCACCAGTAGCGCCAAAGGTCGTAATCCAGAAACCTATTTCCTTTCCTTACAAGGATAACAAAATGGTATCTTGGAATTACGACTATAATGTGACAATTCCAGGAAGGGAAAATCTAGCCAGTACTTCCAAGGAGGGCCGAAGTGGAGGATCTTACACATGAAGTGGAAGGCGTTATGATGCGGGAAACGTCAGAGCTGAGCCTGTGAAAACAAAGGCCTTCATAGATAAATGAGAGAAAGGGGCCGAAGCACTTATAAATGAACTGGTGAAGGAAGAAGAGGCTAAAGAATTTTTGAAATTCTTGAAGCATAGTGAATACAGCATGGTAGAGCAATTGCGCAAACAACCGGCTCGTATATTAGTGTTAGCGTTGCTTCTAAGTTCAAAGGTGCATCATGAGGAATTAATGAAAGTGCTCAATGAAACCTATGTTACTAACGATATATCCGTCAATAAGTTGGATCGTCTGGTTAGTAATATAAGTGCTGACAACTTCATCTATTTCAATGATGATGAAATTCCACCCGGGGGTATGGGATCAACCAAGGCGTTGTACATCACCACTCGTTGCAAAGGATATACACTACCTAGTGTGCTAATGGATAATGGGTCAGCTCTGAATGTCTTGCCATTGTCCATACTAAACAGGTTGCCAATAGATAGTTCTCACATGAAAGCATGTCATAATATAGTGAAAGCATTTGATGGCACGGAAAGGAAAGTGATGGGAAGAATTGACATACCCTTGTTGATTGGACCAAACACATATGAAGTGGATTTCCTGGTGATGGATATCAAGCCCTCCTATAATTGCTTGTTGGGGAGGCACTGGATACATTCGGCGGTAGCGGTGCCCTCGTCTTTGCACCAAAAATTGAAATTAGTAACAGAAGGAGGGTTGGTTACTATAAATGCGGAGGATGACCTTATAGCAACTGTTATCAATGACGCGCCCTATTAGAGGCAAATGAGGAGGCAGTTGAATGCTCCTTTCGATCCTTACAATTTGTCAACGTAACGTTCGTTTCAGAGGGGAATGAGGTGCTGGTGCCCAAGATATCTAGAAATACGAGGATGGGCTTACAAATGACAGTGGGGAAAGGAGCCTTACCAGGAAAATGGTTGGGTAGGTATCTCCAATGAGGGATTCAGGTTCCAAAACTAAAGGAGAAAAGAGACCATTTTGGCTTGGGTTTCAAGCCAGATCCTAGACAAAGGAGGAAAGAGATTGAAAAGCAACAAGAAAGAAGAAGGGCACGGGTGAATGGAGAAGAGGTCAAGTGGGAATTGTTGACATTCCTTCACATATCCCAGACTTTTGTATCAGGAGGGATAATTCATCCTGAGAGAGGTTTGCTTGAAAATAAAAGTCATCACATCAATGTCGTACACGAGGAGGAGACTGAACAAAGAAATCTGGAGGGTATTTGTCCTTACGAACCGGGGAGCTCCTTAAACAATTGGACTGCAGAAGAACTTCTTGTAGCCTTTAGAAATTATACAGAGTAATTTTCAGAACACTCTTGTTACTCTCAAGTCTAGGAGTAATAAGATTTTATTTGTGAAATATGCTCATGTTTAGACATTTTTGTTTCAATAATACACCTTTGTTATCAATTCGAGCAAATATTCTTTCATACCGATAAATATTCTTTCGACCTTTTAATTTTTTTCTAAATTTTTCATTTTATTCATAAACATGTAAATAGTCATTCTTAAATTCATTCATTCTTTGTACATTCTTTTGTACCCACTACAAGTCCCTAGATATCAATGACATAAGCAATGATACTGCAGATCCTGATTTCTCTTTTGAGCAAGACGTGTGTTTAGAGGAACCTCAGGATTTTGAAGGTGACAGGGATTATGACGTGTCCCTAGATTTGTTAAGAATGGTAAAGCAAGAGGAGAAGCAAATTTTGCCCTATAAGGAAGTGGTGGAAAATGTAACCTTGGAGGAAGGGAAGGAAGTCAAAATTGGAACGTGCATAGCTCAAGAGACAAGGTGAGATCTTGTTGGGTTACTGCGGGAATTCAGAGATGTCTTTGCATGGTCATACCAAGATATGCCTAGGCTGAATACTGATTTTGTAGTGCATTGCCTCCCTATAAGAGAAGAAAGCAAGCCAGTTCAGTAGAAGTTACGAAGAATGAGGCCTGATGTGGTGCTAAAAATAAAAGAAGAAGTCAAGAAGCAATTTGATGCTGGTTTTCTACTAGTAGTCAAATACTCAGAATGGGTTGCAAACATTGTTCCTATCCCAAAGAAAGATGGAAAGGTTTGGATGTGTGTGGACTACAGGGATTTAAATAAGGCCAGCCCTAAAGACAACTTCCCTTTGCCTCATATTGACACGTTAGTAGATAACACGGCGGGGTATTCATTGTTCTCTTTCATAGATGGTTTTTCGTCATACAATCAGATAAAGATGCATCTAAGGATATGGAGAAAACCACCTTCATAACATTGTGGGGCACCTTTAGTTATAAGGTAATGCCATTCAGGTTAAAGAATGCAGGGGCAACATACCAAAGGGCTATGGTAACCTTATTCCATGACATGATGCACAAAGAAATTGAGGTGTACGTTAAAGACATGATTGCCAAATCTCGAACAGAGAAGGAGCACATTTAAGTCTTGAAGAAGTTGTTCCTGAGGTTGAGGAAATTCCAGCTAAAACTCAATCCAGCAAAGTGTACCTTTGGTGCTAGGTTAGGGAAACTACTGGGCTTTGTAGTCAACAAAAGAGGAATAGAAGTTGACTCAGACAAGGTCAGAGCCATACAAGAATTGCCTCCACCGCGCACTCAAAAAGAAGTTTGAGGTTTCCTGGCAAGGTTAAATTACATTGCTCAATTTTTTTCACAATTAACTGAGAAATGCGATCCCATATTTCGCTTTCTTAAGAAACATAACCAAGGTACATGGGATGTTGAATGCCAGAATGCTTTCGATAAGTTAAGCAATATTTGTCAAAGGCTCCAATACTATCTCCGCCTAGTCCAGATAGACCGTTAATACTGTACTTGTCAGTGTTCAGTAACTCTATAGGATGTGTGCTTGGTCAACATGATGAGTCAGGAAGAAAAGAGAAGGCAATATATTACCTCAGTAAGAAATTCACTGAGTGTGAGATGAGATATTCACCGATTGAGAAGTTATGTTGTGCCTTGATTTGGACAACTCGAAGATTGAGGCAATATATGCTATATCATACAACTTGGCTAATTTCAAAACTTGACCCATTAAAGTATATGATGGAGTCAACTACTCTAAATAGAAGAATGGCAAGGTGGCAGATATTACTTTCTGAGTTTGATATAGTCTATGTGAATCAAAAGGCTATAAAAGGAAGCGTAATAGCAGAATTTCTGACTAGCAGAGCTCTGGAAGATTATGAACCGTTGAGCTTTGATTTCCCAAATGAAGAGTTGATGTATGTGGCAACTACTGAAGAGTATCTATGGAAGTTAAACTTTGATGGAGCATCAAATTCTGTAGGGAATGGAATTGGGGCAGTCTTGGTATCCCCAAATGGAGATCATTATCCATTTACATGCAAATTGAATTTTGACTGCAAAAACAATATGGCTGAGTATGAAGCATGCATCATGGGAATTCAAGCAGCCATAGAGCGTAAAATTAGAACACTAGAAGTATATGGAGACTCCGCATTAGTGATCTACCCACTTAAGGAAGAATAGGAGACAAGAGACCCCAAATTGATTAATTATCAAAGGATAGTTTTGGGGCTAATTGAGGTGTTTGATAACATCACTTTCAATTATCTCCCACGAGAAAAAAACCAAATGGCAGATGCTTTGGCAACTCTAGCTTCCATGATTAAAGTAAACAAAGAAGAGGATGTGAGACCTATTCAGATGAGTATTTTTGAGGTTCCAGCCCATTATTGTAACATGGAAGAAGAGGAAAAAGATGACCACCCTTGGTATCAGGATATAATGAGATACGTAAGGAACCGTGAATACCCTGAGCAGGTGACGGAAAATGACAAAAGAACATTAAGGAGATTAGCCTACGGTTATGTTCTAGATGGGGATGTCCTGTACAAAAGAAGGAAATATCAGGTGCTCTTGAGATGTGTTGACGCTGTGAAAGCTAGAAAAATCTTGGAAGAAGTGCATGAAGGTGTTTGTGGGACACATGCTAACGGTTTCAAGATTGCTAGACAAATCATGAGGTTTGGATATTATTGGTCTACTATGGAAGGAGATTGTATCAACTATGCCAAGAGATTTCATAAATGCCAGATTTATGGGGATAAGATTCATGTATCACCTGCACCTTTGCATGTTATGACATTTCCATGGCCTTTTTCCATGTGGGGCATGGATGTCATTGGGCTGATCTCACTGAAGGCTTCTAATGGGCATCATTTCATCTTTGTGGTTATCAACTACTTCACAAAATAGGTGAAGGCTACTTCATATGCAAGCGTTACTAAGTCAGCAGTTAGTCGGTTCTTGAAGAAAGAGATCATTTGTCGATATGGAATGCCTGAGAGGATCATATCAGACAACGCACTGAACTTGAACAACAGTACGATAGCAGAAGTTTGCAGTCAGCTCAAGATCAAACATCATAACTCATCTCTGTATCGCCCAAAAATGAATAGGGTAGTGGAAGCGGCCAATAAAAATATCAAGAAGATAGTAGGGAAAATGACTTAAACTTACAAAGATTGGCATGAGAAATTATCGTTTGCACTATTTGCTTATCGAACGTCTGTCAGAACCTCTACTAGGGCAACTCCTTTCTCATTGGTTTATGGGATGTAGGCAGTTCTACCCATTGAAGTAGAAATACCTTCTCTTCGAATTTTGTCAGAGATAAAACTGGATGAAGCAGAATGGATTCAATCGCGATATGATCAATTGAACTTGATTGAAGAAAAGAGGCTAAGGGCTATTCGTCATGGTCAGATGTATCAGAAGCGAATGATGCGAGCTTACAACAAAAAAGTTTACCCAAGAGAGTTTCACGAGGGTTACCTTGTATTGAAAAAGATCCTTCCCATACAGAAAGATTTTAGAGGAAAATGGATGCCGAATTGGGAAGGACCATATGTGGTAAAAAAGGTTTTCTCTGGAGGTTTACTAATTTTGACCGAAATGGATGGGAAAAGCTTATCCAATCCTGTGAATTCGGACTCAGTCAAGAAATATTTTTCCTGAAAAGGGAAGAGAAGCCGAAGTGAAAACCCACAAAGGGCGCTTTGAGACTTCGAAAAAAAAATGGAGAGGCTAAGGTGAAAACTCGCAAAGGGCGCCTTGAGACCAAAGAGGTTTTGAGTTGAAAACTCGAAAGGGCGACTCAAATTTTGAAAGGCATGCAGTGATATTGCTAATACCTGAATTAACAAGAAGAGAAGTATGTTACATGACGAGGCATCAACAAAGTACTTTGGATCTTCTAAACACATGTTAAGCTCAAAGCAGTCTTCATGGAGCTTGTATATAGAAGCAAAGCTGCAATATCTAGGACACTTGGTTTTTGTCCTATTTACTATCTTTAGATTCTTTTTCTTCTCAAAGATATGTTCCCAGATTGATTTCCTTGGTATTTTTAATTTGTTCAAACTCTAACTATCCTCAAAGATCAATTTATTTGTTCACAAAGCATGTTGCATTGAAATAATGATTGATAAACTAATAAAATTTTCATAAAAGAAGTTTTACATATTACTCTAGAAATTTCTATATGATACAAGAAACATAAACAGGACCATTGTTTAAGAATTTTCATGAGTAAAGAGAAAGGTCTAAATTGAGAATGTCTCTTTATCCAAATGGTGATTGGACAAATTAAGGAGTTAAGTAATATCGATCCTAAGAGAGGATCATTTTATAAACATCTCCAGTGGGTCATAACATTAGAGGAATGGTATGACGGGCCAAGCTGAGGGAAAAGGTTCAAAGCATACTTTGTGAAGAACGATGATGAAACTCTTGATGAACAATGAGTGATGGCACATTAAAAAGGAATAATCCTCATGACATTTTGCATTCATAGCATTCATAACACATTTGGCTAGGAGCATTTGATTCATTCTGATCATAGCATCTTAATCATAAACATAAGCATATAAAACCGATTCTACAGGATATCAGTGATTTTAGATCTTGTCTCCTCAAGATAGTATAGAGACAGATTGATGATTGGCAAATCTTATCTTTCCGAAGTAGTAGGGGAGCAGATTTTAGCCATTAGCCTTATCTTCCTGAGGTAGCAAGGGAGCATGCCGAAGATTGTAGTCTCATCCTCCTGATGTAGTAAGGGAGTAAATTGAAAAATGAAGATTTTGTCTCCGCGAATTAGCAGTGAGGCAGATTGATGTTGGCAAATCTTATCTCTCCGAAGTAGTAGGGGAGCAGATTTTAGCCATTAGCCTTATCTTCCTGAGGTAGCAAGGGAGCAGGCCGAAGATTGTAGTCTCATCTTCCTAATGTAGTAAGGGAGTAGACTGAAAAATAAAGATTTTGTCTCCGCAAATTAGCAGCGAGGCAGATTGATGTTGGAAAATCTTATCTTCCCGAGGTAGCAGGGGAGCAGATTTTAGCCAATAGCCTTATCTCCCTGAAGTAGCAAGGGAGCAGGCTGAAGATTGTAGTCTTATCTCCCTGAGGTTGCAGGGAGCAGACTGAAGATAGCAGATTTTGTCTTCCTGAGTTTGCAGTGAAGCATATCGTAGATATCAGCATGGCGTCCCTGAGTTTGCAGTGGAGCAGGCTGAAGATAGCAGATATTGCCTTCTTGAAGTTGCAGTGAAGCAGATTAAAGCTGTCAGACTCATAGTCCAATACCTCTGAAATTGCAGATGGGTTGGAAGAAGACAAAGACCAAGAAGTCAGGACTCATAGTCGTTTTACGGTCTTTACTCTATTCCTGTTACACAGCAATGAGCAAAGAGGGGCAGCTGTATTAGCCCATTTTTGCCCGAGCTTTAAAAATAAAAATAATAATAAAGTTTTTTTTACAGTCCATTACAACCCAAAACTGAGCCCAAATTATAAATTAATTTCTACCCAAACCTTAATACCCGTGGCCTAATACCAAACTTAACCCAAATCTTAAAAAAACCCAAAGCCCAATTACACCCTTAGCCCAAACAAATTGAACCCTGTTAAACTACCCACTTACCCAAAACCCAACCTAAAAGACCTAGTTACAACCAGCCCGAAAAGCCCAAACCGTTAACAGAATCAGAAACCCTAGGGTATCTGAAACCCTAGGGCGCCGCAAGCACCAACACTGGCCTCCAGTCGCGCCGCAATCAGCACAAGGATCGTGCCTCTCTGCCACCAGAATCCTCACCGGATTTGCACCTTCGCCTGCAAAAAGGAAAGAAAACCAGCAGCAAGAACAACAAATATGGCAAAAAGAATCCATGCATTTGTTTCTATTTTTTGTAATCGGTTATAAAAACCAAACGAAACAGTGTAAAAAGGGACGCATACACACATATTCTAGCAATAAAAATCACAGAAAGGTGATTCTCGACTTTTTTTTGTTTCGTATTTTATTTTATTTTTTTCCTTCAGTTTTGATACATACAAAAATATTTTTTATATATACAAAATATTACTAAAATAATAAATAAGATACCTTTGATTCGGCTTAAAAAATGGAAAAATCTGGCTTTTCGACCGCCGTCTGAGACGGCACGTATGACGGCGCATGCGTCGGTCCCTACCGTAGCCTATGCCGGGTTTTGACCTAAGCCGAGGAGGAGAGAGCCCTTCGGGGCCTCTGTTTTGTTTTTTAAAAAGGGCTGTTTAAACTTTTTTTTTAGCAAATTTTAGTTTATATAGGCCATCCACACAATGCCGTTTTGGGATCACCTTTACAGGCCAAAACGATGTCGTTTTAGGCCAGGATCCGCGTGTTGACCCGATTACCCGGGGAGGATCCGCGTGTTTTTGTTAAAAGGGGTAATTGCCCTATAGGCCCTTCTGCATTTTTTGTATTTTGCAATTATGTCCAATAGTTTTTTTCTTTATTTTCAAATTGGCCCTGCATTTTGGCACTTGTTTCAATTTGGTTCCTCTGGCCATTTAAATACAAGATCAGGAAAGACACCGTTTTGGGAATAGGGCTTATTTGCCCAGTGAGTCCCTCCTGTATAAAGCGTGCTTCAAAAAGGTCCTTAATTCGGCTTTAGTTTTTAAAATTTACCCCCAAAATTTTATTAAAATTTAGATCTAATCCTTTTAATTTTTATTTTTATTCCGATGTAATTTTTATTTTTAAAATTGTTATTTATTTGTTTTAATATTTTGTATCTATTATTTATTTTATTCTAAATCCCTTTTTTATATATAAAAATTGTTTTATTATATATTGATTTTATATTATTATCGTCATTTATTATTTATCATGTATTAGGTATTATTTTAAAATTTGTATATTATTAAATATTATATATTAATTTAAAATTTGTATTATTATTAAATATTCTATATTATTTTAAATTTTTATATTATTATTAAATATTATATATTATTTTATATGGTATAATATTTTAAAGTAATTTATTATAAATGTAGAGTTTTTATTGATTTCCTTTAAATGTATTTTTATTCATAAATATTGATTTGTTATATTATACATTATTTTAAAGTCCGTATCTTATATAACATTTAAATTGTTTTATAAAAAATGTATATTTTTACATATTATACTATATTATTACTATATATATATCTTCCTTTATATATTACTTCATAGTAAAGTTCATATATTTTATTTATTTATTTTAGAAATATATTATTTGTCTTATTATATCTATTATCTACCTTAGTTTGGCCATATTTTTTTTAAAAAATATTATAATACTTATTAATTGTATAAATTACTTATTTTATTTTTTTTATATGTATTTAATTTAGTATGCAAATTCCTATCTTTATTCCTTAAGTTTTTTTTTTTTTTTTTTCCCTTGAATTGTTATTATCTATTTCATATATCTTTTAGTTGATTGCTCATTTTTTAGTTAAAGTTGTCATCTTCACTTACCTTAAACTTTATTATTACTCATATTATTTGTCTTTTTCCATAAAATAGTTCATGTTAGTGCTAATTATTAATATATTTTGTATCTTCTTAGTAAATTGTTCTTCGGCATTAATATAACATGTTGCTCAAATCATTGTTTTAAAAATATATTTCATTTCATTGCAATATTTTATCCAAAAGTATATTTTTTTTAAAATAAGGCAATATTTTGGTGTTTAGAAATTCGGGAAATAGTGCCCTAACGTGCAGAGTTGCAATTTCCCGTTTGTCTAAATAACTAAATATCCTTTTAATAATTTTTCAAATTCATGAGATGATTTTAATTACGAGGATTTAAAACATCGTGTCCTAACGTGCTGGATGTGATGTTTGTATTCTTTCGGAACAAAGGAATCTCGAGTTTTAACTTAAATTGTTCAAGTTTTGAAAAAAAGGGATCATGTTTAAAAATCTTTTCGAATTTTAGACGTTAGGACAGAAAACTAATCAATTTGGTACCAATTTTGGGTGTTACGAGGGTGCTAATCCTTCCTCGTACGTAACCGACTCCCAAACCCGTTTTCTTGAATTTTCGTAGGCCAAAATCAATCTTTTGAAATAAAATGTTTTATAAGGTGATCCGATCGCACCTAAAAAGATTGGTGGCGACTCCATTTTCATTTTTCTTAAAGTCGACCCCGTTTTTCCAAACTTTTAAAAATGGTTTCGACAGATACACCAAAATTCAATTATGTTTTCTTTGCAAAACGATGGTATCAATAATTAGTTGATGGTATTGATATTTTATGAAAAAGTATCGATACTCAATTGAAAATTGATACCATTTTGGGATTCTGTTTTGCTTGGACATTGTTGATTTGGTCAGGTATCGATACTAAATGCCAAAGTATCGATACTTATCTTAATAATGGTATAAAATCTCATTTGGCAAATTCAATTCATGCCAAAAAGTTAGCTAACCACAAAAGACAATAATTTTATCCATTTAAGCACCTTAATAACTAACCAATATGCCATTCAAAGGCACCATAATCAAATCCACTCATTTAAGTAGCCTAATTTAAAATTCACATAATAATAACCATCAATTCAAGTTCCATTCACCAACCATAATAACCATAATAAAACATGCATAAAAACTTGCCATACCAAAGCATGAAAACCAACATTAATCTTAAAGATTCACCTACCAATAACCAACTTAAGTATTCATTTAAAGCTAACCATTCGACTACATATAACATTATAACATAACATTAAACATATTAACAACCTAAAGCCTATATACATGCCACACCCCAGAACAAAATATAAAAGTTGTAACAGCCCCTAACCTCAAATCGTCACCGGAACAGGACTACGAGGCATTACCAGACATATCAGACAATTTACTAATAATTCACAAATAAAAATAACATTCATAGTATAATTTAGTAACTAAGTCCCTTTATTGAACTCTCAAAGTTTAAATCATGTATTAAAACTGGAACGGGACTTGTTCGAATACTCCATAAATTTTTTGTAAATTGTTTTAATTTTTAATTTGTTTTAAATATCGACAGCATTTCTGCTTATTTTTACGTAAAACCCCCTGCAATTAAACTGTATCCATTCCAAACATAACCAATTCAACCAATTCATTTCACATACTCATTATCCATTTCAAATACCTTTTAATCAAACTCAAACAATATAATATCAATTTAAATTTATCAATGTGCTAATTAAATTGAAATGGATAAACTTCTTTCATTATAATTCTTAGACATGTAATACTAACATTTTTAACCATTTACAATCAAAACATAATAACCTTTATACACATCATATATACATGCCACATTACCAAAAGAAAATATACATCACCAAAAGTTTGTTGAAGTCGGGTCTGGCTTTGGATGTTGGTTCAGTACTTGACTTCTACAACATGCGCACGGAACCAACCGTACGTTGAGTATGGATATACTCAATGATATCACTATAATTCAATTTATAATTAAATACATTAAATCACATGCATACTTTTACATTACAATTATCATCACTTCATAAACAATTCAATCATTTTATATTATCATTTGAATATATATACACTAATCTTATTTCTTATTTCAATTCTCACTTCTTATATATGCCATATCTTTCAAATTTAGTTTTATCAATAAATTTATTTCATTAATCCCTATTAACTTGACTCGGACTCGGCGGATACACGGATTCCAACTAGCACACCAATACAGTACATTGTACCTTAACGGTACACAGTACCTGAACAGTAATCAGTAACGGTAGTAGTAATAGTAACAGTAATAGTATTCAACACACAAAGTGCTGAATCGGTAACAGCAACAGTCACGATATTTGACACACAAAGTGCTGAATCGATAACAGTAGCAGTAACAGTAACAGTATTCGGCACATAAGTGCCTGATCAGTAAGCCGCCAAAATCCGTACTCTTCCATATCCTATGGCATGCCAATTATATCCAACTAGCCCGACTAGTTAATAGGGTATTTAATTCACTTTTCAGTACAATTTCTATCTCATTTCAGTATCAACTATAATTTCTTATTTTGATCAGTTTCACAATATTGCAGTAATTCATTACATCAGTAATTTCACAGTTTAATATAGTACACATAACAATATTCAGAAACTTCACAGTTCAATTCAATACTCAAAATGATATTCAGTATCCCGTAATTTAATTTAATATCAATCTCAATTTCAGTACCCAATCATAAATTTATCATTTTAGTAAACACTTAACTTAAAATACTTACCACACATAATTAGTAAACTAAACACATAGTAATGATAAAGTTTGAATTATAGTGATACAAACCAGAATTTTCTTCGAATTTAATCCTCAACGATCTTTTCTTTTCTTTTTTGGGCCGATGCTTCAGGCTCGATATTAGCTACAAACAATTAAAATAATTTCATAATTTTTAGCACAACACAATTTAAATGCTGAAATTTTTATTTAACTTTTACTTTAATTCCAATTTAATCCTAACTAAACTCATATATTTTTCTTTCTCAATTCATACCTTTTTGCTACTTAATTTCTTGTCAAACTCACATTTAACTATCAAACTTTTATCATATTTTCATAATTTTGAATTTATTTTAATTTAATCCCTAAAACTCAAAACTTATAGCTTAGTAATTCAATCCTTTATTCAATTCCAATAAAATTTCTATCAAATAAACCCCCAATTCCATCATTTGTTTAACATAAACCCTACTCAAAAATCTATTAACTTTTAAATTTTCAACTTAAATCCAAGAGTATTTCACTCTAGGATTCCAAAAACATTAAAATTAAAAGAAAAGGACTAAAATTAACTTACCAATTAACTTGAAATCCCAAAATCCCTATTTTCCCTTTCTTCTTTTCTTTCCTTTTTCTTTCCTGCTCTGTTTCGAATGGTTCTGTTTGTTTTTTTTTTTTTTACTTTGTTTCTTTTGTTTTATTAACCTTTATTAATTATTATTTTAACTAATATCTTTTTATTATAAATACATATTTTACATTTGTATACATACATTTTATTACATATGTACAAATCAATACCATACATTTGTCATTTCTTTTATTCATTTAATTATATAAAAATCTTATAATATAACTATTTAATTAATTAATATCTTTTTCTTATTATTTAAGTAAATTACTTTTTTATTTACATTTGTATTTATTTTATTTATACACTTGTACTAAATCATTATCATACACATGTCACTCTTGTGTTTTAATTACTAATTTAATCCATTGTCTTTTCGCTACTATATAATTAAACTTTTACACTCTATTCAATTTAATCCTTTTTACTAATTACTCCAAATTAGACTAAATTCACTTAATCGGAATTTAATTACGCATACCACTAAACTCTTAATAATTATTTTCAAACCCGATTCACTAAGACGAAGGCCCGATAACACTCTCTGTGCCCATGGATTTTGGGTCGTTACAAAAGCTACCAAAATGTTGGATAGTGTGAGCTTCCTATCGATCCGTCTAGTCAGTCCGCAACTTGGCAACTACAAAAAAAGCATGAAGGAAACAAAAAAGCTTAAGAAGCTTAGTAAGCCCATAGTTTAAACATCAAACTTACCTTGATTGATAAATATATACAAAGATAATATACAAATCTTGATATTCAAGTACAATATTCACAAATTACATTAGTTCATACTCTCATATCGAAACATATGATCATAATCTTCACCTTAAATAACTTATCACATTCACAACCAACATTTCATCAATATAAATGTTCTCACATATAAATAAATAACATCTAACATCTTGAATAAGTATCAACATTTACATCCATAACTCAATTATACCTTCCATTAACATTTAACCCGATGAACTAAGTAACTCAACTCAGATGCTCGGGTAACTACACCACGCCAGAGGCATCATTGATGCTATACAGAGGCACCTAAGTACAAACAGATGCACCAAAGTGAGAAAAGAGGCACAAATGTACAAGCAGATGCACCTAATGCGAATCAGAAATACCAAAGTGTTACAGAGGCACCGAAGTGCATAATAGAGGCACCAAAATGCATAACAGAGGCACTGAAGTGCAAATCCCGTACAAGTACGCATTCTAACCCTATTGGCATGCCAACCGTATCCCAGCGATTACTATGTTCAATCGGGCATTACATGTAATTTCATTTCCATTTAAACATATTCACTATTAAAAGGCACCTCATAATTCCATAAACACACTATGCTCAATATATCACCTTCAAATAAATACAATTTCAAGCATTGCATTGATCAAATATTCACTTTCGTTCGTACTCATTTGCAATAATAGATCTCACATAGATAACTAATAAATTGCTCACATATAATACTAATAACTAGAAACTAATAGCATAATATCTATAAGTTCACATGTACAATAAAGAACTATGAACTTACTTAAGATTCACTTCTAGTTTATATGCAAGGACTACTCCGCAATTTTCCCCTTTCCTCGATTAGTAACTTTTTGGTTCGATTCTTGATCTATACAATAGTTAAATACGAATCTATTAATTACACTTACTTTTCACTTCAATTCAATGCATATGACCCTTAACTTTTCATTAATAACACATTTTCACTAAACTTTTATATTTTTCACAATTTAGCCCCTAAACTTAAAATCTCTAAATTTAGCAAAATTTTCCAATTACCCATGTAGCCGAAGATATTCCCAAATTAGTACAATCCACAAATATTCTAGATTCATAAGAATTTCATGTAAATTTTATTATTTAATCAAGTTAATCCTTTACTAAAAAAACTAACAAAATTACTTGACAAACTAAATCAAATCAACAATTAACACTTCAACTCCATCAATTAACATCCAAATAATAAGGATTCATCAATGGCAACATTTAAAATCTTTGACAGATTTTAAAATGAAGGTACGAGTTAGTTGCAACAATCTTAAAAACATAAAAATTACAAGAAACAGGTTTAAAAATCATACCATGCAAGCACATTAGAGATGACGAAGCTTGAAGGTTTTCTCCTATGGTATTTTCAGTTTCAACTAGCTAAAATGAGATGATGATTCTTTCTTTTTCTTTTTTTCTTTTTTTTTTGTTTTAACTATATTATAATGCTTTTTATTAAAATAATAATATAAATTTTAATGTAATAAAATATAAAACCCCTTTAATAATCGTACTTCTCATGTAAAATGGTATATTTACCATTTAAATACTTCCTTTTATGTTAAATAAACCATTTAATCATTCTAATTCAAAAGCAATTGAATTTTGCCTCTCTTACAAATTAGTTTTTTTTCTTATTTAACTAACTAAACACTAAAATTTCAACACCAAAACTTAATACTACTCTAATGTAACTCCAAAAACATAAATTAATTAATAATTTACAATCTCCCATATCGGAATTGTGGTCCCGAAATCACTATTTTTGATACTGAAAAACAGGATATTATAATAGAGATTAAATGATAAATTTCTCAAATTATCGAAAGAAGAGTAAAAGTTTAAATTTTACCTACCAAGGATATTTATTAAACATGAAATGTGAATTATGAGATTTAAGTTCGTAAATGACTATCTATTAGGGGCGCGAGACCTCTCTAAGGAACTTAGCAAAATAGCCTTGTAACTCCGCGAGAGGGGGTGTGCCTCTTCACAAAAGGGGCCATAGTGACCAGGCCCGAGCGATTGTTGCTAAAAACAGAGGTTTCCGCAAACTCATAAGACAATGTATGGTGGTTGACGCCTACACAGTGCTGGAAGGTCAAGGAAGTTGGTGACCAAATGATAGGGGAGCCAACAACTGAAACCCCGGTGAATGGCAATCGTAACCATAATGGTCCAAAGGTAGCAAAATTCCTTGTCTGGTAAATTCTAACCTGCATGAAAGGTGTAATGATATGGGCACTACCTTAGAGAGAGGCTCGGTGAAATAAACATTTCTATAAAGATGCAGACTCCCCAAACCTGGACAGAAAGACTCTATGAAGCTTCACTATTCCTTAAGATTGATATTGAGCTAAAAGGTAAAAAGGGAAAAATGATAATTTTACCATGGAAGGGCATTTCGGTCGATTCTCAAGAATTGAATTTTGAAAATATTATTTTGATGAGATATTTAGTATTTTGAATTATTTTTGGACCTTTGGATATGTTTTATGTGAATAGATTTAATGCAGATCTCAAGTTTATAAATTATAGATTTAACTTCGACCAAATCAATTTTTAATGGAAATAAAAATGAGAAAGGATATTTTTGGTTCATCGTTTTCCCCTTGCTTCCTTTCCTCTCTTATGGAGGAAGAGAAATTTTCTCTTTTCATCTCTTCGATCTTTATTCAATCTGAACCAAAATCTTACTTAAGTACTTTGATTTTTTTGTTTAATGCTCAATTTGGCCCCCGAACTATGTCTATTTTCCTACTTTGGTACTTAAACTATCATTTCATAATTCGGTTCAACTTTTTTTTTTGTAACGATGTTAAAAAAATCAGTTGTCATGTGCCACCAATCAAAATGTGCCATGTGGCACTTAGGTTTATTTAAAATAAAAAAATATTTGATCCACCATTAACAAAACGTTGACCATTGTTGACCAAATTTGAACAACTATTGATCTACATTGACCAAACATTGACCATGTTGACCATCCATATGGTGCTATTAGAACGTACCCGTCCACCCTTCTTTTTTTTAATATTATATATAATATATTGTTTTAAAAATGTAAAAAAAAAACTCATATATAATATATAAATAATTCAAAAAATATAGAAAAAAATTTAAAATAAAAAATTATAAAATATATAAATTTAAATTGAAAAAATCAAAAAATCAAAAAAAATTGAAAAAAATAAAAATTATATAAAAATCAAAATGTTACATAAAATTTGAAAAATTAAAAGAATCTATAAAATTCTAAAATATAAAAATATAATTTTTTTAAGAAAAAACCAAAATATTATATAAAAATTGAAATTTTATCATAAATTTTATTTTTCAAGGCTACTTGTGAAGTAAAAAAACTTCATTACTAGTGTACCAAATACTGACTATAATATATAATATTTTAATAAAATATTAAGAATATTACTTAAAATTTAAAAGTATTATTAATGTTAAACTTTTTTATTAAAATAAAATTGTAATGTAAATAATTTTATTAAATTAATTAATTACATTAATAATTTATTATATTACTAAATATAAAAATTTAATTTTAATAATATTGAAAAATTATATTTTTTATAAAATTTTAAAATTTAAAATTTATTGTTAAAAATTTTTAATATTTTCTCCCCAACGTATGTTAGCATGGCTACTCTCACCGAGAAGAAAACATTTTTTCTTTACCTAATTTGTTATGTTTCTTATTTGATTCTAATAATTTTTACATGATTTCTTTTTATCGTTATTCGTGGCCATTTCCGGAAACCTTTGATGGATGTCAAATTCACCAATTTAAATATTATATACTCTACAATAGATATACGAGATAATAGGGTCGAATCTCACCAAAAAAAAAAAATGAATAAATTAAATTCGTTGTGTTTTGTGTCGTAGGTAGAGTCACAGCCAATACGGATAAATGATAGCAAATTAGTAAAATAAACTGCAAAATCAAAATAAAATAAAGAAACCCGATTTGATGATTATTGTAGCTTTAGGGTGATTTCAGCTTTAGTGTTCGAATCAACCACACATTTTAAAGATTTTATCTCGGTAGAAGAACAATTTTGAACAATCAAATTTTCCTTTTGTGTAAATTTACCTTGCCAATCAAATAGTCTTATAAAAACACTTCTAGAATTTAACTTTGATAAATTTACGATCTAGAAAGATTTGGAAGACTAAATTACATGATTAAGTTAGATTATTCACCCACTTAACATAACCCATCTGCCATTTCACTCAAACTATGTTAATTTGTTCTAGTTATTAGATTAAAATGACAATTATAGATTAAAACATCCTAATTAACTACGCATTACTAGTATCTTGATATAACAAAATATTATTTTCAAATTTTAGTTAATCAAATTTGCAAGAATTACTTTGATCATATTCAAATTTATTTTCAAATGTTACAAATTCAAAAATAATATTTCTAAACGCCTTATGAAATTTACAAAAAAACAATTAATACCCTCACGCCCTTTAAAAATGTTTTTAAGTCAAAATACTACAATTTTTCAACAGTGCCTCAAGACATAAGATCATATGTCTCATGATATGAAACTTCGTAGGCAAACTTTGCTTTAGGGGAGCAAAGTCTCGAAACATTTTTAAAATAAGTCTTGAGACATTCAGTCATGTCTCGAGACATAAAACATTGACGCTAAAGTTTTACTTAAGGGTAAAACGTCTTGAGACTTAGACATGTTCATGATGTTTCGAGACATCATTCGTGTTGCCTTAAGACACTCTACTCTATTGGTTATATTTTTCTCATAGAAACATCTCTTCTATGTCGTAAGATAGACCTGCAAGCAACATTAAATGTGTGAATCCAATGCTCTCGATAGCTAGAAATTCCCTCCGACAGCTAGAAACGTTCCAAAATCAATTAGAGAGTATAAATGTGATCCAACGACACTCAAATGAAGAAAAAAAATAAGCTTACAAAATCCAACCAGTTCAGTTTGTTATTTTCATTTTCACTTGTAAACTTGTGAGTTCAATTCTTATTCACCCTTTCAAGTGTTGATTTATATTTGAGCAAGCTATTTTTTTGCATATCTACCTTTTAGAGGTACTCAATCATTCTCACTTTTATTTCTCTGTGAGGGTTTACTTAAGGTTTTCTACCAAAGCCTATTCGAAAGATAATAAATTGTAAATGTTATACATTGTCCTTGAAAGATACCAATTAGTGAATTTGAAAAATTGTAAGTTGTGATAAGCTAATAGTGGAGGTAGGCATTTGAACCTAAACCACTCTAAATTACTTGTGTCATTTTTCTTGAACTCTTGTGTCATTTTTCTTGAACTCTTTGTTTTACAATTTTCAAACACCAATTCATCCCCTCTTAGTATACATTGATTATAACAAACATGGGGCACTTCTTAAATTGGCACAAAAATAATACTAAGAGATGATTTTCACCTATCTCATAAGCCAGAGAATGAATAAATACCAAGACAAAAAATTTGAAGTGCGAACTCAAATCTCACAATCCCATATCCGAGCTTGATTTACCCCTATTACTTATTTAGTTCCTCATAATGGAGAAGAACAATAAAAAGAATTTCTGTTAACTAAAATTGAAAAGAGAAAAAGAGATGTCTACTCCTTCTTAAACCGAAATTAATTTTCAATTAAAAACTTAAGGAGGTAAAATGTATGCGTTTCTTTTTCCACTCTTCTAGTTGACTAAATTGAAAAAAAAGAAAAAAAAAAGTAAAGGAGTTTTCTAGATCTAATAAAACTCCTCATGATAAATTTTAATATTTATCTAATTAAATAAAGGTAAATCTAATCCTAATAAAATATCCTGAATTTGAATAAAAAGAAACTACGGAAAATAAAATATGCTTCAATCCTAAAATTCACTCCTTTTTCACGTCGACTTAATCTTTCGATGCAAAATTCACGAATTCGATTTTGATTCTAACATCTTCACAAGACAAATTGCAACTGTTAAAAACAAGCAAAATTTACCCAAACTTGTAGCAATCATATCTAAAAATTATTACAAGTAATAACTAAAATTATATTAAATATGCACACTATCAACCTTTCTAGATCTTGAGGTTTGATTGGGGAAGGATGGAATCTGACAGATGAGGGTACCCAAAAGGTTATTCAAGAGGAAGCCATGCAATATTAAGTAATTCTCTTTTATTGGATAATAGTGAATGTGACTCACCAAAGAAAAACAAGAATTGGTGAAGCTGGAGTAGCTGACTTGATAGAGCGACTTAAACCATCAGAAAGAGGAAATAATGCAAAAAAGAAGAAAGAGAGTGGCCCAGGCCTTTGAGAGAGCCCATCCAACTCAAAGGCATGAATTTTCTAGTATGGAATGCGAATGCTTTTAATGATGCTGTTAAATAGACTAGAGTAGTTAAGAGAATTAATAAATCAAGTGTACAAGTAGTGTAACAACCCATTTTTGTCCGGACCCAGGTCAAATAATAAACCAATATCAAAAATAAATAAAAGTCCATGTTTTTACAAATAAATGGGTTTAAAACCCCAAAATCCAAATAGTCAAACTTAAAAGATTACCCGTGGCCCAATAATTAAAAAAACTTGATTGGTCTAATCCTAACCCAATCCAATACCAAATTAAACCAAACCCAATTACCCCAGGCCTGAATTAAAACCCAATAAACTAACCCATTACAGCAACCCAAATACAAAACTAAACCCCTAACCCAAAAGACCCAAACCTACGAGGCCCAAAAGGCCCAAACTAAATTAGAAACCTAGGATTTTTGAAACCCTAAGCGCCGCAGCTCCTATCACAGGCCCCTTGGTCGCGCCACAATCAGTGCACGGACAGCCTCACCGCCGCCGAAATACTCGTTGTTGACCTGCAAAAAGGGAAAGAAAGAAATAGACAGAAGCATAAACATGGCAAATCAAGATTGTAACTTTATTTTTTTTATTCTGTTTTTTTATTCTGTTGGCTATAAAAGCCGAATACAAACAGTGTAAAAACTACGATTTTACAAAAACTAAAAATACAAAAATCAGAGAACAAAAGGTGATTTCCTATTGATTTACTTCGCATAGTTTTTTATTTATTTTATTTATTTCATTTACTTTGGTACATACAATTCGTTTTTTTACTTATAAAATACTACTAAAATAAATAAAAAAAAGGTTACCTCTCAAATTGCACCCAAAAAACGAAGTTTCTAGGCCTCCAGCCGCCGTATACGGCGGTGTCTGCGGTGGCGCGTGAGGCGCGTGTGACACCCGATGATCGGAACTCGGCCGGAACAGGGCCTAAGAACAGAGGGCTTGTTTTTTTTAGAGAGTTTTGGGATTTTTTTTGTAAATGGGGTGTTAAGAATGATTTTCTTTTAGTTTTTTTATATTTATAAGGTCTCTATACGGAGCCGTTTTGGGGGTTGCTTTTAAAGGCCAAAACGACGTCATTTAAGGGCCAGGATCCGCGGGTTGACCCGATACCTGGGGAGGATCCGCGTGTTTTTGTAAAAAGGGAAATTGACCCTTTTGGTCCTTCTGCAGTTTTATTATTTGTAATTTCGTTCAATTTAAATTTTCTTTTATTTTTAGTCCAGCCCTGAAAATTTGCTTTTGTCTCGATTTGGTCCCTGGCCATTTAAATACAAACATTGGAACGGCGTCGTTTTTGGGAATAGGGCATATTTGCCCAGTGAGTCCCTCCTCTGTAGTACGCGTTTCAATTAAGTCCTAAATTCGATTCCATTCTTTTTTATTTTACCCCAAAATTTTACTAAAATTCAGATTTAATTCTTTTCCCTTCTATTTTGTTTTTTATTCTGACTTAGCTCTTCAAAACTATTATTATTTATTTATCTTAATACTATATATATCATTTATTTTAAAACCTTTTTTCCACATATTATTGTCCATATTTGTATATTATTATGTATTATATATTATTTTAAAATTGGTATATTATATAACATTTAAATTGTTTTATTATTAATACAAATTTTCTTCCATATATTACCTATTTTAAAAATGTATATTGTTTTTTTTTTTTACATATTGAATTTTCATATTATACATATCTTCCGGTATATATATATTTCTTTATAGCTAAATTTTATATCTTAAATTTATTTATTTAAAAAAATCTATATATATATATATTATTATAAATATTATTATATATGTTTTCCCTTATATAAATTTCTTTATAGTTAAGGTTTTTATTTTTTTTATAAAACATATAGATATACTACTTATTTTATCATGTACATATTATCCATTGCTGTATCATTTTTATTTTCTTTGTTTTTTTTCTAAAAAATTGTTATAATATTCATTTATTGTTTTGTAGATATTACCTTATGTTTTTTTTATACATGAATTTAATCTTGTGAATAAATTTTTATATTTATTTCTTAATTTTTTCATTGATTCTTTTAAAATTGCTATTATCTATTCTTTATTTTTTTCCCTTATTTTGATTGTTCATATTTTTAAAATTAAAATCCATTATCTTTGTTTACCTTAATATTATTATTATTGCTTGTCATTCTTTTACTTAATTGTTTATGTTAGTGCTAATTGTTAATATGACCTGTAACTTTAGTAAATTGCACTTTTTTGTAATAACTTAATGGTACTTTTTTCAAATCTTTGTTTAAAATATATATCTCCTTTAATTACCACATTTTATCCAAAAGTTTTTCTTAAATAAGGCAATGTTTTGTGTTTAGAAATTCGGGAAATAGTGCGCTAACGTGCTGGGTTTCGATTTTCCGTTTGACTAAATAATAAATATCCTTTTAATGAATTTTGTAAATCATGAGATGATTTGGTTACGATGGTTTAAAACATCATGTCCTAAGTGCTGGATGTGATGTTTGTATTCTTCGGAACAAAGGAATCTCAAGTCCCAACTCAAATTGTTCAAGTTTTTAAAGAAATCATGCTTTAAGATCTGTTCGAATTTTTAACATTAGGACAATAACTAATCAATTCGATACCAATTTTGGGCGTTACGAGGGTGCTAATCCTTCCTCATACGTAACCGACTTCTGAACCCGTTTTCTTGAATTTCGTAGGCCAAAATCAATGTTTTGAAATAAAACGTTTTATAAGGTGATCCGATCACACCTAAGCAAAAAGGGATTGGAGGCGACTCCCATTTTCGTTTTTTTGAAAAAAGCTAACCCCGTTTTTTAAAATAAAAAATGGTTTCAACAGCTTGACGACTCCACTAGGGACCAATAAGAGAGTCAAGCCGTAAAATTGATTATTTCCTGTCCTAATGTCGAAATTTTGAAAATTTGATTTGAAATCATGCTTTTTTTTTTAATGCATTTGGTTGGTTTTGTAAAATATCTCCGCATTGCATTGCATGACCGTTGTGGTCACACCTTTTAAGTGGGAGTGAGAAACTATGCCTTCGTGAGGTTTTCACCTCCGCATGGGCTAGTAGATCGCTTCCGGGATACATCTGTACTTATGTCTTAGTGAGATTTTCATCTCCACATGGCCATAGGGAAATGTATCCCCCTGAATTGAACTCAGTCTATATGAGTCTATAATGGGTGAGGATAGAGGAATCTGCTGGTTCAGGTACCATTTCTTTAGAACAAAAACACATATAGTGAACCCTAAGAGCTCGCCTTAGGTAGAACTATGATAACCCATAGTAGTTACCCATATAGGTGCTTTTTTATTTTCTGCTTTCTTCGAATTATATCTTTTATACATGACACTGACTAATTTTATTTTGTTATCATTACATGTCATTCAATATTTAAAAAGGTGTCGATTTATGTTCGATTTCTAAATTAGAGAGTTTTGTTATGGAGAATGAATTTCTTGATAAGGTAAAGGACAATGCTACCGTCCGTATATGGTCAGAGAAAACCCAATTAGAAAAAAGAGATAGTGTCATTGAGGGATATACATCGGAGTTGTGGAACTTCACTCGCATCAGTGTGGTACAGAATGAGCTTTAGGAATTGAAAGATATATGGGCCATTGGGATGACAAGACTAGGCAGCTGTTCTACCATAATTATTGTGATCTACCCTACTTGCTTGACGTTAAGGTGGACAAGCATCTGTTTCGGGTTATGGCTCAGTTCTAGAACCCTGCTTATAATTGTTTCACTTTTGGGAAGGTGGATTTGGTACCTACTATAGAGTAGTATATGACCTTGCTTCGTTGTCCAAGGATTCGATGCAACAATGCTTATTTTAGGGCTACTAGTATCCCAAATTTTGTGAAGAAATTAATGAATATTACTGGGATAAGTGAATAGTAGGTCGCAGCTCGAATCCAACAAAAGGGTGATGGTAAATGCATTCCTTGGGTGAGTTTGAGAGATCTAATATTAGCGCACCCAGATGTAAAGGGGAAAGTGGATGTATTGGCCTTAAGTATTTATGGTTTAGTAATCTTCCCCCAAGCTTTGAGGCATATAAATGAAGCAGTCACTGATTTATTTGATCGACTTGGAAAACAGGTCACACTTGTTCTTGCAATTCTAGCCGAGACGTTCAGATCCTGAGTGCATGTCAGAGGAATGGTGAAGGTAGATTCATTGGATGCGCACAATTATTGTTGGTTTGGTTCCACAGTCATTTTTGGAGGGTTAACAAAGTTCCTTGCCGAGTGTTCTCCGAAAATTAGTCCCCTTTGAAGGAAGCAACAGCTACGCCAAGGAGGGATGATATATCAGAGGAAAGGTGGATGGCAATTCTTCAAAACCTCCAAGAGGAAAATGTGGAGTGGAGAGCCCCTTGGATGGTTCCCGACGAAGTCCTTTTATTGGTGTGAGAATTTTGATTGGGTACATCTGCCTGGAATCTGGGGAGCTGTTGGATATGTACCGTTGCTCATACTAAGGCAATACAAAGCAAGGCAGTTCATACCGACAACGCATGGGTTAGCTCAATATGAATTCTCATATAAGGGGGATAATTACAAGAAGAAGATTCGAGAGATTTCTGAGGCTTGGAAGCAGACTCGTTGTATGAAAATTTTGACTGCAGGTCCGATAACAACCCTAGAATACAAAGGGTGGTTGAGTAAAAGGATCAATGATAACATCCCTGGGCCAAGTTTGGAGGATGCTCGATCGATGGAGGGGTACTTACGAGTGGTCCCATCAGAATTAGAGATTATAAAGCAAGATTTCGAAAAGAAGAGTTTAGAGCTCGGAAAGAGGATAGAGAAGTTGGAGAAAGCAAAAATATACTTGGGACTAGACGTGGATATTCAGAAACTGGAGGCCGAAAAAATAAAAAAAGAGAAGAGGAAGATTGAGGAAGATCGGGATAGTTTGAAGATAGAATATAAGAAGATACATCTGTAGATGAAAAATGCCAGATTGGGGAAGACTTCGGAACAGTGGCAACAAGAGATTCGAGAGGAAAAGGCCAAAGCTGACCAATGGGAGAGGAAGTTTCAAGAAATTCAGGCGCGAAACGAGCCCTTGGAGAAGATTCTGGCAGAAAGTCAGAATGAAAAGAGTGAATTAAAGGCTAGAATGGCTGAGCTTGGAAGATCTTTTCATCAGTATCGAAGTCATAATTTGGTGATTGAACTAAAGGAAAGCTTAAACAAGATTGAAGAAATGAAGAAGAAGATCAAAAAATTAGAACTGGCATTACAAAACTGTGAACTCCGGATCGAGCTTCTCGAAGCAAGAGAAGGGCATTGGAAGGAAGAGCTTCACCATTCTCAAGATCAAGTTAAAAATAGGGATTACCTCATGGGTGAAGCCATAGTCTAAATTCAGGAAGTAGCTGATCATTTACAAGCTTTGGCAGCGCAAGTTGATATGTTAAGCGTAAAGTATAAGCTAGAGTCAGATAGGGTCGAGAGTTAGCTTCGTTGTTTAGAAGGGTTAAAACTTTGGGAATTAGGGCGAAAGCGTATTTGTAATCCATCTTGTGTAAAGAATTTTATTTTCTAAATAAAGTTTTCTAAATGAAACTGAATCCGAATCGATATCTTTTTGCATTTATGCATTTGCATTACATCGCATCATATGCATTTAAATACATAGAAGGACCCTAATCAGTTGTAGTTATTTCAGAGAGAGAGAGAAAGAAGGAAAAGTTAATCTGAAAACTAAACACTGTTACGGTACACGCGCCAAGACAAAAAACATGGATCAAAGACTTGAACAGTTCCAAAGAGACATGCAAGACCAGATGCAAGAGTAATTGGCGAAGCTCCAACAAAAGATGAGAGACCAAATGTTGGAAGCCCAAAGAAATATGATGGCTCATATGGCTTAGCTACTGAACGAGACGATGGACAAAGGAAAAGGCCCCATGACTAATACTAGAGAAGATAATGAGGACAATCCTTCGGGTCTTACCCCACCACATGCACAAGCACAACCTATGGTGTATCTTCGAAGGCCGTCTGTCACAATTAGGCCTCAATAAGGGCAAGCTGATACTGGAGTGCCCATGAACTTCTAAGTTGGCTCGGGATCTAACCTAGGAGATAACCCTGCTAATCCGGTTATACTTAATTTTGATATAGCGGAGAGAGAAGGGACGAGAATTGAATCCTCAAGGCAGTTAGAGGACCGTTGTAGATGGTTGGAAGAAAAGTTCAAGGCCTTGGAAAATACTGATAATCACCATGGAATTGATGCTAAAGACTTGAGCTTGGTTCCTGATTTGGTGCTTCCTCACAAGTTCAAAATGCCAAAATTTGAGAAGTACAATGGGACTAGCTGTCCTGAAGCCCACATTACCATGTTCTGTAGACGGATGACTGGGTGCGTTAATAATGATCAATTGTTGATCCATTGCTTCCAAGATAGTTTGGTAGGGGCAGCGGCCAGGTGGTACAACCAACTGAGCCGTGCGAGGATTAGCACATGGAAAGACCTAGCGCAAGCTTTTATGAAGCAATACAATCATGTGACAGACATGACGCCTGACAGAATCACCTTGTAAAATATGGAGAAGAAGTCAAATGAAAGCTTCAGGCAGTATGCGCAAGGGTGGAGGGAAGTTTCCATGCAAGTTCAACCACCGCTCTTGGAAAAGGAAACTATGATGTTTTTTATCAACACTTTAAAGGCCCCATTCATTACTTATATGATAGGAAGTACCACCAAGAGCTTTGCAGATATAGTGATGGCAGGAGAAATGATTGAAAATGCCATAAGGGGTGGCAAGATTGAAGCAAGGGAAACCACCAAAAGGTCTGCTTCAAGGAAAAAGGAGATGACGTGAATAATACGAGTACATACAACAAAGGGTACTCGAAGGCAATTACAGTTAGCCAGCCAAAAGTAATTACCGTTGGACAACAAGGTTCGATAAGGCAGGAATCAGGCACAAGGCAAAACTCTGAGAAGCTTCAATTTACGCCAATCTCAATGACGTATAAAAAGCTATATCAAAGTTTATTTGATGCACACGTGGTGTCTCCATTTTATCTAAAACTATTACAGCCTCCATATCCCAAATGGTATGATTCAAACGCTCAATGTGACTACCATGCGGGAATATCGGGGCATTTAATAGAAAACTGTACTGCCTTAAAAAAGGTAGTCGAGAGACTCATTAAGATAAGGATTGTGAAGTTTGATGATACGCCTAGTGCGAAAAACCCATTACCTAATCATGTAGATAAGGGGGTAAATACGATTGGTGAAAATATCATGAGAAGGATCAAGGAGGATATTGCGGAAGTAAAAACCCCGTTGGGAATGGTCTAGAAAGAAATGGTAAGAAGAGGATTAATGGTATCGGATGCTGTGGAAGGAAGTGAAGGAGTAATGGATTATTGTGAGTTCCATAAAGTATAAGGGCATGACATCCAGGAATGCGTTGAGTTCAAGGTCTTGGTGTAAAGCCTTATGGACAATAAGGAAATGGAATTTTCTGAAGAAGGCTTAGGGAGAAGAAACATATGCGCGACAGAAGGAGAGTTGACAAATTAAAAAGTCAATTACCTGAGAATCATTATCTCCCGACCAAGAAACACTGAGGGCAGAACACAAGTGGCGCCAAAGGTCGCAATCTAGAAACCTATTTCCTTTCCTTACAAGAATAACAAAATGGTACCTTGGAATTACGACTGTAATGTGACAATACCGGAAGGGGAAACTTAGCTAGCACTTTCAACGAGGTCCAAAGTGAAGGATCTTACACACGTAATGGAAAGCGATATAACTCAGTAAACATCAGAACTAAGCCTGTGAAAGCAAAAGCCTTAACAGTTGAGCGAGAGAAAAGGGCTGAGGCACTTATCAATGAACCAGTAAAGGAGGAAGAGGCTAAAGAATTTCTGAAGTTCTTGAAGCATAGTGAATACAGCGTGGTAGAGCAGCTACGTAAACAATCGACTTGCATCTCAGTGCTAGCATTGCTTCTAAGTTCAGAAGTGCATCGTGAGGCATTAATGAAAGTGCTAAATGAAACTTACGGTACTAAGGATATATCCGTCAACAAACTTGACCGTATAGTTAGTAATATAAGTGCCGAAAACTTTATTTATTTTAGTGATAATGAAATTCCAGCTGGTGGTATAGGATCGACCAAGGCTCTGCACATCACTACTCGTTGCAAGAGATACACTCTGCCAAGTGTGTTAATAGATAATGGATTGGCCTTGAATGTCTTACCATTGTCTACATTGAATAGATTGCCTATAGATAGTTCTCACATGAAAACATACCAGAATATAGTAAAAGTATTTGATGGCACTGAAAGAAGGGTAATGGGAAGAATCGACATACCTTTGTTGATTGGGCCAAATAGGTATGAAGTGGATTTTCTAGTTACGAACATCAAGCCCTCTTACAATTGCTTGTTGGAGAGGCCCTGGATACATTTAGTGGGAGTAGTGGCTTCATCACTGCATCAAAAATTAAAGCTAATAACAGAAGGCCGGTTGGTTACTATAAATACGGAGGAGGACATCATAGTGACTGTAACCAATGACGCGCCATATTTAGAGACAAATGAGGAGGCTATTGAATTCTCTTTTCGATCTTTAGAGTTCGTAAACTCAACATTCATTTTGGAAGGGAATAAGGCTCCGGTGCCTAAGATATACGAGAATGGGCTTGCAAATGATGGTGGGGAAAGGAGCCTTACCAGGAAAAGGATTGGGTAGATATCTCCAAGGAGGGATTCAAGTTCCGATGCTGAAAGAGAAAAGAAACTGTTTTGGCTTGGGTTTCAGGCTAGATGCTAAACAAAAGAAGAAGGAGATAGAGAAGAAGCAAGAGAGAAGAAGGGCACGGCTGAGTGGGGAAGAAGTCAAGTGGGAATTGATGACATTCCCTCACATATCCCAAACTTTTGTATCAGGAGGGATAATTCACCCTGAGAGAGGATTGCTGGAAAATGAAAATCTTCACATCAATGCCATACATGAGGAAGGAACTGAACAAAGAAACCTGTTGGGCATTTGTCCTTATGAAACAGGAAGCATTCTAAACAACTGGACTGCAGAGGAACTTCTTATAGTTTTTAGAGATTACATAGAGTAATGTTTAGAGAATACTTATTTTCAAGCCTGGAAATAATAAGATTTCATTTGTGAAATGGGCTCATGTTCAGACATCTTTATTTCAATAAAATGCATCTTTGATGATCAATTCGAGCAAATATTCTTTCGTATCTTTTCGATCTTCTAATTTCCTTCCAATTTTTTTATTCTCATTCATACCATGTAAATAGTTGTTCTTGAATTCATTTGTTCTTTATACATTCTTTTGTGCCTACCGCAGGTCCCTAGATACCAATGACATGAGCAACGATACTACAGATTCAAAGTTCCTTTTTGAGCAAGACATGTGTTTAGAGGAATCTCAGGATTTTGAAGGTGACAGAGACTGTGACTTGTCTTCGGATTTGTTAAGAATGGTAAAGTAAGAAGAGAAACAAATTTTACCCCATGAAGAGGTGGTAGAGAATGTAACCTTAGAGGAAGGAAAGATAGTGAAAATTGGAACGCACATAGCGGAAGAGACGAAACAAGACCTCGTTGAGTTATTGTAGGAATTCAAAGATGTCTTTGCATGGTCATACCAAGATATGCCTGGGCTAAGTACAGATATTGTAGTGTATCGCCTTCCTATAAGAGAAGAATGCAAGCCAGTTCAGTAAAAGTTACAAAGGATGAGGCCTGATGTGGTGTTAAAGATAAAAGAGGAAGTCAAGAAATAGTTTGATGCTGGTTTTCTACTGGTGGTCAAATACTCAGAGTGGGTTGCCAATATTGTTCCTGTCCTTAAGAAAGATGGAAAGGCTCGAATGTGTGTAGACTACAGAGACTTAAATAGGGCCAGCCCGAAGGACAACTTCCCCTTGCCTCATATTGACACTTTAGTGGATAATACGGCGAGATACTCATTGTTTTCTTTCATGGACGGTTTCTCTAGATACAATCAGGTAAAGATGCATCATGAGGATATGGGGAAAACTACTTTCATAACATTATGGGGTACCTTTTGCTACAAAGTGATGCCGTTCAGGCTAAAGAATGCAGAGGCAACATATCAAAGGGCTATGGTGACCTTATTCCAGGACATGATGCACAAAGAAATTGAAGTATATATTGATGACATGATCACCAAATCTTGAACAAAAAAAGAACACATTGAAGTCTTGAAGAAGTTGTTCCTAAGATTGAGGAAATTTCAATTAAAGCTCAACCCGACGAAGTGTACCTTTGGAGCTAGGTCAGGGAAGCTACTAGGCTTTGTAGTCAGCGAAAGAGGAATTGAGGTTGACTCAGACAAGGTCAGAGCTATACAAGAATTTCCTCCACCACGCACTCAAAAAGAAGTCCGAGGTTTTCTTGGAAGATTAAATTACATTGCTCGGTTTATTTCACAATTAACTGAGGAATGTGATCCAATATTTCGCCTTCTTAAGAAACACAACCAAGGCACATGGATGATGAGTGCCAGAATGCTTTTGACAAAGTCAAACAATATTTGTCAAACGCTCAAGTACTGTCTCCGCCAAATCTAGATAGGCCATTAATACTGTATTTGGCAGTGTTCAATAACTCTATGGGATGTATGCTTGGTCAACATGATGAGTTGAGAAGAAGAGAAAGGGCGATATATTACCTCAGTAAGAAATTCACTGAGTGTGAGATGAGATATTCGCCGATTAAGAAGTTGTTTGTGCCCTGATTTGGACAACTCGGAGGTTGAGACAATATACGCTATATCATACAACCTGGCTAATCTCAAAACTAGATCCGTTAAAGTATATGATAGAGTCAACTGCTTTGATTGAAAAGATGGCAATGTGACAAATTTTGCTTTCTGAATTTGATATAGTCTATGTAAACCAAAAGGCTATAAAAGGGAATGCAATAGCAGAATTTCTGGCTAGCAGGCCTTTAGAAGATTATAAACCTTTGAGCTTTGATTTCCCTAATAAAGAGCTAATGTATGTGGCAACTACTAAAGAGTATCCATGGAAGTTAAACTTTGATGAAGCATCAAATGCTGTGGGAAATGAAATTGGGGCAGTCTTGGTATCCCCTAGTGGAGATCAGTATCCATTCACATGCAAATTGGATTTTGATTGCACAAACAACATGGCAGAGTATAAAGCATGCATCATAGGAATTCGAGCAACTGTAGAGCGTAAAATCAGAGTGCTAGAAGTATATGGAGATTCTGTATTGGTAATTTACCAGCTTAGAGGTGAATGGGAGACAAGAGACCCCAAACTGATCGATTACCGAAAAATAGTTCTGGGTTGATTAAAGAGTTTGATGACATCACTTTTAATTATCTCCCATGAGATGAAAACTAGATGGCAGATGCTTTGGCAATTCTAGCTTCCATGATTAAAGTAAACAAACAAGAGGATGTGAGACCTATTCAGATGAGTATTTTTGAGGTTCCAGCTCATTGTTGCAACATGGAAGAAGAGGAAAAGGATGATTACCCTTGGTATCAGGATATATTGCGATATGTAAGAAATCGTGAATACCCTGATCATGCAACTGAGAATGACAAAAGGATGTTAAGAAGGTTAGCCTATGACTATATTTTGATGGGGATATCTTGTACAAAAAAAGGAAATATCAATTACTATTGAGATGTGTTGACGCTATTAAAGCTAGGAAAATTTTGGAAGAAGTGCATGAGGGTGTTTGTGGGACACATGCTAATGGTTTTATAATGGTTGGACAAATCATGAGATTTGGATACTATTGGTCTACTATGGAAGGAGATTGTATCAACTATGCCAAGAGATGTCATAAATGTCAGATTTATAGAGACAAAATTCATGTACCGCCTTTACCTTTGCATGTTATGACTTCCCCATGGCCTTTTTCCATGTGGGGCATGGATGCCGATCTCACCAAAAGCTTCAAATGGATATCGATTCATCTTTGTGGTTATTGACTACTTCACAAAATGGGTAGAGGCTATTTCATACGCTAGTGTTACTAAGTCAACAGTTAGCAGGTTCTTAAAGAAGGAAATCATATGTCGATATGGAATACCTGAAAGGATCATATCAGATAATGCACTGAACTTGAATAACAGCACGATAGCAGAAGTTTGTAGTCAATTCAAGATCAAACACCATAATTCCTCTCTGTATCGCCCAAAGATGAATGGAGCAGTGGAAGTGGCCAATAAAAACATCAAGAAGATAGTGGGGAAAATGACTGAGACTTATAAGGATTGGCATGAGAAATTACCATTTGCACTCTATGCTTATCGAACGTCCGTTAGAACCTCTATTGGGGCAACTCCTTTCTCATTGGTCTATGGGATAGAGGCAGTTCTATCTATTGAAGTAGAGATACCATCCCTTCGTGTTTTGTCAGAAATAAATTTGGATAAAGCGGAGTGGATACAGTCTCACTATGATCAGTTGAACTTAATTGAAGAAAAGAGGCTAAGGGCTATTCGTTATAGACAGATGTACCACAAATGAATGATGCGAGCCTATGACAAAAGAGTTCGCCCAAGGGAATTCCATGAGGGGGACCTTGTACTGAAAAAGATCATTCCCATACAAAAGGATTTTAGAGGAAAATGGATGCCGAATTGGAAATGGGTATATATGGTAAAGAAGGCTTTCTCTGGAGATGTACTGATTTTAACCGCAATGGATGGGAAAAGCTTACCCAATCCAGTGAATTCGGATGCAGTCAAAAAATATTTTGCTTAAAAAGGAGAAGAGGCCAAGGTGAAAACCCGCAAAGGGCGCTTTGAAACTTCAAAAAAAAGAGAAAAGAAAAAAGAAAAAGGGAGAGGCCAAGGCTAAAACCCGCAAAGGGCGCCTTGAGACCAAAGGGGTTTTGAGTTGAAAACCCGAAAGGGCGGCTCAAGTTTTGAAGGGCATCCAGTGACCTTGCTATACCTGAATCAACAAGAAATGAGGTATGTTACATATCGGGATATCAACAAAGTACTTTGGATCTTCTAAACGCATGTTAAGCTCAAAGCAATCTTCATGGAGTTTGTATATGGAAGCCCAAGCTACAATATCTAGGGCACCTGGTCTTTGTCCTATTCATATTAAATTTACTATCTTTGGATTCTTTTTCTTCTCACGTTAATTTCCTTTGTATTTTTGATAATTTATTCAACTCTAATTATCCTTGAGCAGCTTATTTGTTACTTATTATTCATAAGCATATTGCATTGACAAAAGAAGTTCTGCATATTACTCTGGAAATTTTTAGATAATACAAGAAACTGAAACTGGACAATTGTTTAAGAATTTCCATGTGTAAGGATTAGAAGTACTTGAGAAAGTCTAGATTGAGACTATTTCTTTGAATTTTTGTCCAAATGGTGATTGGACAAAATAATGAGTTGTTGCAACAAAAATGAGTAATATTAATCCTAAGAGGGGATTCTTTTACAAGCATTCTCATTGGGTCATAACGTTCAAGGAATGGTATGACAGATCAAATTGACGGGAAAAGATTCAAAAACCCTAAATTACGGTGGAATGAATTAAACTTGAAATGGATCTTATAGGAATGTATTAAGTTCAACAATCTTGGTGGGATGGTTTAAAAGAGGTATAAGCCTTGTGTCCCTAAGGTTCAAATGGAGTGGGCTCTAAAATTTCTATGGGGCAAATTATTTGAGCAGAATATGATACTTCAAGAGGAACGAAGATGAAACCTTGATGAATAAATGAGTGATGACACCTGAAATAAGAATCATTCTCATAACATTTTTGCATCATAGTATGTCTAAATAAGAGCATCTGACTCATTTCGATCAGGGCATCCTAATTATTAGGCATAAGCATATACCCATTCTACAGGTTATGTCCTTTAGAGGACAATGTAGTAAGGTAGATTGAAGATATTAGTCTGGCATCCCTGAGTTTACAGTGGAGCAGACTAAAAATAGTAGATCCGGCATTCCTGAAGTTGCAGTGAAGCGGATCAAAAAATCAGTCTAGCATCCCTAAGTTTGCAGCGGAGCAGACTGAAGATAGCAGATATTGTCTTCCTGAGGTTGCAGCGAAGCAAATCGAAGATACCAGTTTGGCATCCCTGAGTTTGCAGTGGAGCAGACTAATGATAGCAGATCTTGTCTTCCTGAGGTTGCAGTGAAGCAGATCGAAGATACCAGTTGGCATCCCTGAGTTTGTAGTGGAGCAGGCTAAAGATAGTAGATCTTGTCTTCCTGAGATTACAGCAAAGCAGATCGAAGATACCAGTTTGGCATCCCTGAGTTTGCAGTGGAGCAGACTGAAGATAGCAGATCTTGTCTTCCTAAGATTGCAGCGAAGCAAATCGAAGATACCAGTCTTGCAGCGGAATAGATTGAAGATAAGCAGATCTTGTCTTCCTGAGATTGCAGCAAAGCGGATCAAAGATACCAGTCTAGCATCCTAGAGTTTGCAGAGGAGCAGACTAAAAATAACAGATCTGGCATTCTTAAAGTTGCAGTGAAGCAGATCGAAGACATCAGTCTTGTTTCCTGAAGTTGCAGTGAAGCAGATTGAAGCTATCAGACTTATAGTCCAATACCTCTGAAATTGTAGATGGGTTGGAAGTTATTTGAAGAAGTAAGGACCAAGAAGTCAAGACTGGGCAAGGCCGGGCAAAATTGGTCCTTTTATAGTCTTTGCTCTATTCTCGTTACACGACAATGAGCAAAGAGGGGTAGCTGTAACAACCTATTTTTGCTCGGGCCTAGGCCAAATAATAAACCAGTATCAAAAATAAATAAAAGTCCATGTTTTTACAAATAAATGGGTTTAAAACCCCAAAATCCAAATAGTCAAACTTAAAATATTACCCGTGGCCCAATAATTAAAAAAACTTGATTGGCCTAATCCTAACCCAATCCAATACCAAACTAAACCAAACCCAATTACCCCAGGCCCAAATTAAAACCCAATAAACTAACCCATTACAGCAACCCAAATACAAAACTAAACCCCTAACCCAAAAGACCCAAACCTATGGGGCCCAAAAGGTCAAAACTAAATTAGAAACCTACGGTTTTTGAAACCCTAGGCGCTGCAGCTCCCATCAGAGGCCCCTTGGTCACGTCACAATCAATGCACGGACAGCCTCCCCGCCGCCAAAATACTCGTTGTTGACCTACAAAAAGGGAAAGAAAGTAATAGACAGAAGCATAAACATGACAAATCAAGATTGTAACTTTATTTTTTTTATTCTGTTTTTTTATTCTGTTGGCTATAAAAGTCGAATACAAACAGTGTAAAAACTACGATTTTACAAAAAAATAAAAATACAAAAATCAGAGAACAAAAGGTGATTTCCTATTGATTTCCTTCGCATAGTTTTTTATTTATTTTATTTATTTCATTTACTTTGGTACATACAATTCGTTTTTTTCCTTATAAAATACTACTAAAATAAATAAAAAAATGGTTACCTCTCAAATTGCACCCAAAAAAATGAAGTTTCTAAGCCTTCGGCCGCCATATACTGTGGTGTCTGCGGTGGCGCGTGAGGCGCGTGTGACGCCTGATGATCGAAACTCGGCCGGAACAGGGCCTGAGAACAGAGGGCTTGTTTTTTTTCAGAGAGTTTTGGGATTTTTTTTTGTAAATGGGGTGTTAAGAATGATTGTCTTTTAGTTTTTTTATATTTATAAGGTCTCTATACGGAGCCGTTTTGGGGGTTGCTTTTAAAGGCCAAAACGACGTCATTTAAGGGCCAGGATCCGCGGGTTGACCCGATACCTGGGGAGGATCCGCGTGTTTTTATAAAAAGGGAAATTGACCCTTTTGGTCCTTCTGCAGTTTTATTATTTGTAATTTCGTTCAATTTAAATTTTCTTTTATTTTTAATCCAGCCCTGAAAATTTACTTTTAACTCGATTTGGTCCCTGGCCATTTAAATACAAACATTGGAACGGTGTCGTTTTTGGGAATAGGGCATATTTGCCCAGTGAGTCCCTTCTCTGTAGTACGCGTTTCAATTAGGTCCTAAATTCGGTTCCATTCTTTTTTATTTTACCCCAAAATTTTACTAAAATTCAAATTTAATTCTTTTCCCTTCTATTTTGTTTTTTATTCTGGCTTAGCTCTTCAAAATTATTATTTATTTATCTTAATACTTTATATATCATTTAGTTTAAAACCTTTATTCCACATATTATTGTTCATATTTGTATATTATTATGTATTATATATTATTTTAAAATTGGTATATTATATAACATTTAAATTGTTTTATTATTAATACAAATTTTCTTACATATATTACCTATTTTAAAAATGTATATTGTTTTTTTTTACATATTAGATTTTCATATTATACATATCTTCCGGTATATATATATTTCTTTATAGCTAAATTTTATATCTTAAATTTATTTATTTAAAATTGCTATTATCTACTCTTTATTTTTTTTTCCCTTATTTTGATTGTTCATATTTTTAAAATTAAAATCCATTATCTTTGTTTACCTTAACATTATTATTATTGCTTGTCATTCTTTTACTTAATTGTTTATGTTAATGTTAATTGTTAATATGACTTGTAACTTTAGTAAATTGCACTTTTTTGTAATAACTTAATGTTACTTTTTTCAAATCTTTGTTTAAAATATCTATCTCCTTTAATTACCACATTTTATCCAAACGTTTTTCTTAAATAAGACAATGTTTTGTGTATAGAAATTTGAGAAATAGTGCCCTAACGTGCTGGGTTTCGATTTTTCGTTTGGCTAAATAACTAAATATCCTTTTAATGAATTTTGTAAATCATGAGATGATTTTGGTTACGAGGGTTTAAAACATCATGTCCTAACGTGCTGGATGTGATGTTCGTATTCTTTCAGAACAAAGGAATTTCAAGTCACAACTCAAATTGTTCAAGTTTTTAAAGAAATCATGTTTTAAGATTTGTTCGAATTTTTGACATTAGGACAACTACTAATCAATTCGGTACCAATTTTGGGTGTTACGAGGGTGCTAATCCTTCCTCGTACGTAACTGACTTCCGAATCCGTTTTCTTGAATTTCGTAGGTCAAAATAAATGTTTTGAAATAAGACGTTTTATAAGGTGATCTGATCACACCTAAGCAAAAAGGGATTGGTGGCTACTCCCATTTTCATTTTTTTTAAAAGTTAACCCCGTTTTTTAAAATAAAGAATGGTTTCGACAAGTAGTGTTGTTGATTATTAATAGGATATTCACATCTTAGAATTTCTTTATAATTACGTACGGTAAGCAATGAGAGGATATGGATGTGTGGAAATGTTTGGATCCAAATTACTATTGAAGAAATTATTAATAAGGTGTTATCTTTCTCCATTCTTGTGACTATTGAGAAGGGTTTCTTCTCAATTATTTATAGAAATAATTTTGGGATTAGGATGAAAGACCTTTGGAATAGTTTGAAGCAATTGATGTCAAGATTTGGATCTTTACCTTAGTTACTAGTGATTTGTCGTAAATTGATACGCAAATTAGACCCTCTAAAATACTCGATGAGTTTATTCTCAAACAATTTTATAGGTCTATTTCATACTTTTGTTGACTTTTAGTCTTTATTATTAACAATCATTTTTGCTTAGTTTTATTCCTTTTTTTAGACTCAAATTGACAAAATGGTGTCATGGGCAACCTAACGGTGTGTTTGAGTTGGTGTAAAGAGACGACAATGGCCCAAACTTAAGGAGAACAACATTCGACATAGATGTTGTGACAGCCCAAAATAGGGTCTAATCAGAACAGTGGTTTCGTAACCACAAAATCTAAATTAAAATAGTTAAATTCTGAAAATTTTATGTTTTTCGATCTATTAAATATGCTCTGTGTGAAAATCGTTTAGAAAATTCATTGATTTAGTGCTTAATTTTATTTTTAGGAATAAATTGCATTAATGGCAAAATGTAAGTTATAATGTGTAAGCACCTATTTGAAATGGGGGTTTGAGCTAGAGGTCTTCAAATGGCAAATAGACCATGAGTTAGTGGCATGGACAAAAATTGTAGTTCTAGAAAAATTTCTAAGTAACATGGCTAAGGGCATTTTTGTCCAAAACATTAAAAGACAAATAAAAAGATGAAAGAAAGATGAAAAGTGCTCATCTTATTCATCTATGTCTGCTGAAAATCCCATTCTCCATAGCTAAGGAGTTTAAGCTTTTTCAAGCAAATTGTAAGTGCAATCTTGCCCCGTTTTTTATTATTTTCGTATTTTTAAGTTCCTCTAAGCTTAAATTTCATGATTTTACCATTTATTTGAGAATGGATTAGGGTTTAAAAATATAACCATTTGTGATATAGCTGTGTATTGTTGTGTAATGGTCGAAAATGATTCTTTGGAGTGTTAATTACGGGTTTTTTCGAATAGTTTTCGATTGAAACGTCCTTAAGGGACTAAAATGAGAAAAATGGAAATTTACTCATAAGTATAAGAAAATAGGTTATTCTTGGATTGTTTTTGTGAAAAGGGATTTGGCTAAATCTAAAAAAAAAAAGAAAATGGAATGAAATTGAGTTTACGGAACTAAGGGTAAAATGGTCATTTCGCCCAAAAGTCTGAATTGTGATCGAATTTGAGTAAAGAATTGATGAAATGTGTTAAATGTATTTATTTAGATCAAGAAAGAAGAGAAAGTGATCGAGATTGTGGAAAAGAAGAAGTAGTCAACTAATTTGAGATTTAGTTGTTTTGTTATCGAGGTAAGTCATGAGTAAATTATAGCACATTTGCATCATTGTTAATTATTTGATGATTTCAGAGTGAGAATATGTGAATATGACTTACGAACCACGAAATTGTATGATTGTGTATATTTGTATAAATCCCGTTTGAACTGTAAGAATGACTCCGGATATCGGTAACATGTCTCTTTAGGGCTTCTGATTCTGTCTGATTCCGTATCCCGGGTGCTGGGTGCACTTGCATGTGTTGCAGTCACCTGTCAGCTTATGTGAGCAGGCCCGTGGATTGCGTCTGTATTTCTGTAATCTGAAGTAGCTTCTGCTACATATTCTGGTAGCTTCGGCTACATATTCTGGTGGCTTCGGCTACATATTCTGATGGCTTTTGCCATATTTCTGTATTAGCTTCGGCCACATATCTGTGAGGCTTTTCAGTGCTAACCTCTGTACATCCGTTTCAGTTCTGAATGTTCAACGGGAATTAATTTGGTTATGTGAAGCATTTGTGCAGGTTAAGCAATTGAAAATGAATTGAACATGATATATGTGTGAATGCCTATATTTGGACATTTTGGTAAGAATGTGTATAAGTAAGTATACAAATGTCACATTTATGCTCTGTGGAAATAAGAGGTCTTAGCTAATTATATGCATTTTGCTATTGATTTACCTATGGCTTACTAAGCTACTTGTAGCTTACTCCCTTTCCTTTTTCCTTCCTTTTAGATTATCAAGCGTAGAGCATATTGGGATTGGATCGAAGGAGGCTCGTCTCACACTATCAAGCTACCTTGGTATTTGAATATATGATTTTTGATATTTTGAATTTGACATTTATAGGTGGCTAGTCTTTGTATAAGTATTGTTTTGTAAGTCAAATAGAATAGGTGAATATGTGATACTCATTTTGTAAATGATGTTATAAAAGTAATCATTTTGAGTATATGTCATTGGAATTGGTTGAAATGAATGGTATGTATTTGTAAGTGTGTTTCAGGGAGGTTAAGGCTTGGTAAATAGCCTGACACGACCTACACGACAGGGCAGATGGGCGTGTGCCATGACCGTGTGCTAGTGGACAGTTTACTCCATGAGTATAGGGCACGGGCGTGCCTAGGTCTTGGGGGACACACTGCCTGACCCTACGGGCATGTACTCAGACCGTGCCTCCCCTACACCTTAATTTAAGTTTTAGTGGACCATACGGGTAAGAGACACGGCCGTGTGTCTCGACCGTATGGGGTACACGGCCCCCAAACGACCGTGTGGGGTGACCGTGGCCAATTTGATAGTTTCAACCACGGTCGTTAGACATGGGCGTGTGAAGGCCACACAGCCTTATCACACGCCAGTGTTATGTATCACACGGCCGTGTGACGTTGTTTTAAAAGTGAAAAATTTTTTGGGTTTCTGATGCGATAGGATTCGAATCCTAATCATTTGAGATGTTAGTATTGCGATAGTAAACCCTCAATAAGGGTAAAATTGTAATGATTTGGTTGTAAACATGAGTCTGTACTCCGGTAAGTTTGGTAACGCTCATTACACGATTCCGGTGACGACTTCGGGTAAAGGGTGTTACAGGAGTCACAACATTCACACTAGGATCTCATGACATTGAGTTTCCTTTGCCTTGAGGGTGCAATACTTCAACAAGAAATTAACTTGGAGCTAATTGTCGAGAGAGTCGCGACACCAACCTTTCAAGTTCACAATGCCACTTAAGGTTTTTGAAGTGAAGAAGTCGTGGTTGCTACCAAGGATGTCATAACTTTGGCCAGTGAATGTCATGACAGTGAGAACCAACAGAGCCACAAGTGTGCCACCATCGAGGGTATCGCAACATTGAAGCCTAGATGTCTTGCACCGTTAGCTGACGGGTGAAAAATGCTGCAGGGGTAGTATTTTTTACAACATCAACCCAAGTCAACACACACATTTTAAAAGTAATTTTGTCTTTGTTAGGGTTAAATTTTTAGTTATTTTAAAGACCTTTTGGCTATCAACTTAAAAGAGACTCCTTTTATTTCATCTTTTAGCTTAGTTGTTAGTTTCTTCTTTATTTTTAGGTTTAGGTTCTTTACTTTTCTGAGCTTAGTTGGTGTAGTTGTTAGTTTTTTAGTTTTTATTGTAACTTTTCTTTTCTTGCAATTAAGTACTCAAGTTTTACTTTGTATTTTGATTTCTCTTTAAGTCCCTCAATATATTTCAACTTTTCTTACCTTAAAAGCATAAAAATCTTAACTTTAGTTGTGTTTTCACCTCCATTGTTGTTGTTATCATCTTCTTCAAAGCATCCACCAAAAACCCCTAAGATTCTTCTACCTTTGCTTTTATGTTTCCTTTAATGAATCATTTCAGCATGTGTTTGATTGTTGTTTGTATGATGATGATGAATGGTAACTAAGCTTATGGTGATTGGTTGATGAAAATTTTGCTTAGTTAGTTTTTGGTACAGGTACTAAATCGTAAAAATTAGACTATATCAAATAAACTTCAAAACCTAGAATTCATGATTCTAGGAGAATATTCAGATTGATGAGACTGAGAAGAGAACCTAGTGGGAACCAATTCGGTTGTCCCAATTTAGTTTGGTGAGGTCAAGATATAAGCCATACTAAATTGTCTAATTGGGTGAAATAGTGACTGAGAGGTAAAATTGAACCAATTAGGATTTTGAGCCCCTTAAATCCCTAATCCAAAAACTATTCAGCAACATAGAAGTCATGTAACAGCCCACTTTAGACCCTAGTCGGAACGGGTGGTTTCGGGACCACTTAACCGAGTCAAAATATTATTTTAAATGCTTTAATATGTTTTACTGTATGATAGATATATGGTGTGAAAGTTTCGTATTGAAATTTTTACTGTCTGATCGGTTAATTTGATAAAAAGGATTAAATCGCATAAAGCGATAAATTAGAGTTCTATTTTATAAATGGCTTATTTGAGCATGGCTTTATAAAAGGAGGTACTTGCATGGCAATTATGCCATTTTTAATTGGAGTGGTTGGTAATGGACCATTATGTCCATGTTTTATAATGTTTTATAATTATTTTACAAAGGTTAAAAATGTCATTTGGCTTTATTATATGTTTTAATTAATAAAACATGAAAAAAATGGCTTTAATTTTCTTCTCTTCCACCGATTCTTCAAACAAAAATAAGGGTTTAAAGGCTTTGTTTCATTCGGCTACTATTTGCTAAATTGAGGTATGTTTTGACTTCGGTTTTTAGTGATTTTTACGTTTTTGAGATCGTTGCTTCGTATATTAGTCGACCCGTACCTCAATTTCTAATTTTGATTATGTTTTTGAAAAATGCCATTGATGAATCCTTGATATATTGATAGATTTTGATGAATTATTGTATATTATGTGAGAAAATACAAGAATTTTAAAGTAAATTTTGATGAAAATGAGTTTAAGGATTTAATTGCAAAAAGATAGAATTTTTGAGGTTAAATTTGTGATTAATTGAAAGATATGTACTTGTACAAGTCCCTTGAATATTCGGCCAAGGGAAATTTAGGGATTAATTGTGTAAATTGCTATTTTGTGTTAAAAGGGCTAAATTGCAAAGTGTTGAAAGTATAGGGGCTAAATTGCAAATATGTCAAAATATATGTTTTTGGATTGAATTGAATATGTGAGTTAGTAAATAGCTGAATTTGATTTAATTTAGATAAAGACGATCGAATCCCGGAACTTGATCGGGGAAAACGGAAAATAGACGAGTAAATACGAGATTTCGAGGTAAGTTTGTATAATGAAATTTAATGTGTTTATGTTTATAATTGTTGTTAATGGAATATATGACATATTAGTTGATTGAATAGCCTATTTGGATGTATACATATGAAATTGAAATGGAATTGTTACAAGTGAGAAATAAATACCGAGCCCCGTTAGAACCGTAGAAGTCGATAGGATACAAGTGACATGTCACTAGGGCTACAGGGTGGTTCGAGCTCCTGCATTTGTTGCAGACTCATCACGTGCTCATGAGCTACAGGTTTATCCTTCGGGATTACATGTTCAGCCTACGGGCTTACCGATTATCCTTCGAGATTATATGTTCAGCCTCCGGGCTTACCGTAAGGCTCGAAAGAGCATATATGACGCATTGACGGATTACAGGTTATATGTATATACACTATGTGTGTATCACCCGAGTATCTTTCGATGTTCTTATAGGTTCAACGGGCAATTACCGATACATGTTACATGAAGATTGAATGATATATGTATTACATGTTATATGAGACATGAGAATTTCATGGATTATATGGTATAAGTTATATGAAATACATGTACAAGTATTTGAGCAATGATATGATACATGAATGTTGTGGTTGGTACATGAATGAATTTATATGTTACATGAACTAACAAGTGTATGCTTGTGAAATAGGCAATTTGAGTATATGAATTGAATTGGCATTGTTGTTGTAATTATCGCATTGATTCGGTAAGGTTTAATTTCTATATTATACGGACTTACTAAGCTTTAGAAGCTTACTCTGTTCATTTCTTTCACTGTCTTATAGATTCGGAAGCTAGCTCGATAATCGGACGAGTCGGAGATCGCCATCACACTATCTATCAAACTTTGGTACTTTTAAACCTTTTGTAAATGAAATGGTCATGGCATGTATAGGCTAGTACTTTTGTGAACATGATATGTTTTGGTAAATGATCAAGCTATGAAATGTGGCTTGGGTCATATGTGTTTATAATCATGCATTAGAGTTGTTCTTTGGCTATATGTGCTTATGGAAAGATATGTGGTTTTGATGAGACTATGAGCTCACATAATTGATATGTATATATGTGTGGATGAGTGCATGGAAATGGTCATTTAGGCCTTTGAGTTGGTGTGCTTGATTTGTGAATAAATTGAGATGATTTTGGGTCCATTTTGTGCTTGAAATTGGTATGTTTTAGGTTGGTAGAATGGCATGAAATGTTGTTGGTTAATGGCTAGTAGTAATGACCCATATTGGGTGGCAATTTGGCTTAAACCGAGCCTATAACGTGCCACATGGCCAGGGAACACGGGCGTGCGCTTCGACCGTGTGTTCCCTGCACCTTAATGTTTTGGTCAGTTTTGGTACATGGCCTAGACACACGGGCGTGTCTGGTAATTTGAAGCCGTGTGAAATTTGGCAGTATAGTCACACGGTCTGCTCTGTTTTGTACACGGGCGTGTCTGGCAGCCGTGTGATATTTGACAGTTTCGACCACGGGGTAAGGGCACGGGCGTGCCTAGGCCGTGGGCGACACACGGCCTAACCCCATGGACGTGTTGGACAGACGCGTGGGATAAGTCAGATTCGACCACGGGCTGAAAGGTTTGGGCGTGCCTGGAAGGACACGGCCGTGTGTGAAGAACACGGGCAAGGGACACGGCCGTGTGTCCCTAACTTTGAAATTTTGCAAATGATCTCCTTTCTTTTAGCATGTTTCCAATTAGATTTCCAATAGTTATATGCATCCTTTTATGATCAATTGAAGCATGCTCTAATGACAGATGATACGTGATGGTTCTTGATTAAAAAGTTTTAAATTTTTACTGTTCCGATAAATGTTACAAGTCTGGTAATGCCCCTTACCTACTCCGGCGACGGTTACGGGATAGGGGTGTTACAAGTCAACCAACCGTTTTTTTCTATTCAATTGTTAGTTTTGTACTTCTGGGGTTTTTTTAAGACTAAACCAAAAATTTTAATTAATTACATAAATGACTCATTTTTTTGATAAAATACCGAAATGACCTAAAATCAATGCAAGTTGATGGAGCTAAAATATTTAGCACCACCAACATGCGACGTCAGCAACGGGAATAAAAAAATTATTTTTTTGGTCGAGCTATGTAGAATGGCGTCACCTATATAAATATAAGGGAAATACTGCAATTTTTAAAAATATAGGGGCTTTAAATTATTTTTCTTTTTCTGGTGGAGCTAAATAATTTGGCGACACCAGTTTCTAAAATCTGCCACCTTTTTGTCTTTTTTTTGTTTTTTTATATATTTTAAATGTATAAGTCCTTTTTCTTTTTTTATTTGTTTATTATATTTTAAATTTATATTTTTGGTTGAGCCATTCTAAATGGTGCCACTCATTTAAATCTTCTTTTCTTTTTCTTTTTTAAATTTGTATATTATTTGTTTTTTTAATTTAAATATTTTTTTAATTTATTTATTATTTGTTTTATAATATTTGTTTTTTATATTTAAAATTTTTCATCATTTCAAGCCTTTTATTTTAAAAATATAAATCTTCTTCTTTTTTTTTAAATCAAACTGGAAGGGTGAAATCATCAATATTTACAACATTCAAGCTACAATTTAATAGCACCGAGAAAATCATTTTTGTTGCAGTTAAGCAAATTATTTCTTAATTTGTAAAATAGCATGATATCGGTTTCGAACAAAATCATTTATATGTTTTGTTTGTAAGACACAATTTTGTCGGTCTTTAAAAAAATCATTTATTTTTCTTTTTTTTTTTAGTATTGAGAAAGTTATTTGTGTTGTAAAATGATATATTGTAAGTTAAGTGAAGCTATTTAGAATGTTTGAAATATTAAATTATATTTTGTAAAAAATAAATTATTTGAATAATGTAAATTGATAGTTATTTTGTGAAATATAATTTTCATGTAAATAATTTATGTAATATGAAATCAAGAAAATTAAAGGGATATTTTTAAAGAAAGAATTATATTAGACATTTTTAACAGAAATCAAAAAACGGAAGACCAAAAAATAAAAAAAGTGAAAAAAGTGAGGGTTAAATTGATTAAAAAAAAGAGAAATGATTTATTTGTAAAAAAATAAACTATACCTTCTTTAAAAAAATAATAAAATGATTAAAAATAAATATAATGACTAGTGACATCGTATTAGTTGCGTCAATGATGTGACTTGCCAACAAGTTAATTAATGTTAGTTTAAAAAAAAAAAGAAATAGGAGGGAAGAAATGGCACGTTAGTCTCTTTAAAAAGGAAGGAATTTGGAGCTTTGGTCCCATCTCAGATTTTTGTAGAGAATAAGAGGCAAAGAAGAAGAGAAGAAAAGGGATAAAAAAATTGTATTTGCTTTGAAGTTGATAAATATAAGGTATGTGTAATTTTTTTATGTGAAATTTATTACATTAAAAGTAGTTATTTTAATATAATAATTAATTATATTTAATTTATGTAATTTTTTAAAATTATGCAGATATTAGAATGTCTTCTCAAGTAAACACAGATCACACTTCATCGAGGATCAACGAAACAGTAAAATAAATTATAAATTAAATAAAAAATATTTCGTTTTAATTTCTTGTTTTTCCTTGCTCAGCGTTACTTTACTCTACGTGTTTTAGTTGTATGATTCAGTTCTCTATTTGATTGTTATTAGCCCTTTTAACCCCCCATTTTGAATAAAATTGATCTATACGTGTTAATAATTTTTTTTAATTTATTGAATTGATCTCGTATGTAAGATAAACTTTTGAGTTTGAGTATTTCTAGTTTATATTACATGTAAAACTCTACGTATTATTATAGATATCGATTCAATAAAAATGTCCTTTTTATTTTTTTTTTTACCCATATCACCTGTGTTTTTTAAAACTTTATTGTTTTTTTCTGTTTGATGTGCTTTTTGTAGTTATATGATTGCCTTTTGTTTTAATGCTTAACTATGATTATGACATAATAATGAAAGAGAATTAATAATACTTAAGTTTCAAAGAGATTTGGAAATCACATTCATACTATGTATTTATGACACATTCATAAAATAATATTTATAACGCATTCATAATGCTTAACTATGATTCAGATGACAAATATTCGTTCTATTATTATATTTTTTAAAATATTATTTGATCTTTATGTGTTATTCAATTTTATTTTAATTTTTTTTCATTTTAATAATATTTTAATAATAGTTTATTACTCATTTAATTTAACTTAAATTAAAAAAATACTTAGAATAGCTAAGTTGGTATAAAATAGATAATTAATTTATCATATTTTTATAAAAAATTTACAATACAAGATGGGTATCGAGTTTTGAGATTGCGGTTTCATTTTCCCAAGTATGATCCGGACGAGCGGATCATGTTATACTTACAATTGGCGGGATTTAGGGACGTCGCATTGATCCATAGGTTTGACTTGAAGGCTAACCTATTATTCGTCTTGGTTGAGCAGTGGTGTCCGAAGACCCACGTCTTCATTACATCGTGTGGGGAATGCACTATCATATTGGTAGACGTCACTATGCAATTTGGGTTACGAGTTGACGGTGTTGTGGTCATGGACCAAAGCAAAGTGTTGTAACCTTCAGTACTATGCTATAGATTACTTGGACATTAACATGGTTGAGAGTAAATTTTATGAAGTTATCAAGCACCGCCACTGAGCACGAGGTGATGTGCATTGCTCAAGCCTATATTATGTAGCTGATCAAGAGGGTACTTATGCCAGGCAACACATCTAATAGGGTCCACTTAAAGTACTTGCCTCTATTGGAGGATTTCCATCGTGCCAATACCTACAGCTAAGGATCAACAGTGTTGGCCATATTGTACCGTAACCTTTTTTGAGTAACAAAACATGGGGTAAATAACATGGTCAGTTGTGTCGGGCTACTACTATTCTGGGCACTGTACAAGATGTCATTTTTAGTGGCTGTTAGGCACCAACCATATTCGTGGCCACTTATAAATATGTAAAACAAAATTATACTTAACATCTAACGACTTATAAGTATGGATAATATTTTCCCAAGTTTAAACGCTAACGTATTTGTTTTGGTTTCAGATGGGCCACATCTCCGAGAATTGGTGCAAGCCAAACATTAATCATTTACTGCTAAATGATAGAGGTGTTCATCGGAAAGAAAGTAATATACATTTAAGTAACCTTGACTTAACTTATCCACTTGTAGTATATGATGAAACTTGACTCATTATGTTATATTGTACAGTTCTTGTGGATGTTGTATTCTACATCGAATGTTGCAATCCTTATTCCTCAGTGGGTTCACACCGAAGCCGATGATTGGTGCATTAACACGTCAGTGATCAACTGTAACACCCCAAATTTTTTATTTCTGGCTTTTGTGAAAATTGTAGCATAAAAATGTTTGTATAGGTTTTTGCATCATTTTGATACCAAAATCTGCCTGCTTAAGTGGTTATGTGCTTTGGGTGTGTTGGGTAGGTCCCAAATTCAAGTCAAGACTTGGGCTAAATTTTGGGTTTTTTGTTTGAATTAAGCTCACTCTTTGGTTATTAGGCTTATAAAGAAAATTTGGTTAAAATATGACCGAATAGGCCTGCTGTTCTAGTGGTAGGGGGAGTGCTAATGATACTTGAAGACTGAGGTTCAAGTCATTGCATGCACAGTAAGGGGGTTAATTTTGCTACCTTGGATAGCTAGAGTTTGAGTTGGACTGAGAATCTGATAGTGGAGTGTTCAGTGGAGAGAAATTAGGGATTGAAGGGGGAATCAAATCAGTTTCCTTTCTATCTCTTTTTACCCTTTTCTGAAAATTTGGTTACACCTTGTTTCCCAAAGGATTTCTGACGATTCTTGATCTCCCAAAACTTTTTTTTACTACCGATTTTAGCTTTGCTTCTCCCTTGTTGGGTTCAATTTCGTGTTAACGGGCTTTGCGATTTTTAGTCGTGTTAATCGTTGGTAAGTTCTTGATTATCGATCTTGAATGCTATTTTGATTAAGTATTTAAGAGATGTTTTACTACTATTTAGGAGTCATTCAAGAGATTGGAATTGACGATTCGTAGAGTTGTTTCGAAGTAGTGATCATCGGGTTACAGTAAATCAATTTTTTGATTTCAGGATTTATTAGTTCAAAATAGTTCAAATTAGATTACTGAAATTGGACTTTGGTTTGTCAATTTTAGGTTTGAAAGGGCTCAGGAGTGCTTAGGCATAGGAAAAAGTCCACGTGTGTACTCCATTTGCATTAAAATCGCGTTTCTGCGAAAGTTGAAAACGAAACTGTCGACGCCACACGGGCGTATGGACTGCCCGTGTGGAGGCCGTGTGGCAAGACACGACCGTGTGATCGATGAACCAGGCAGTGTGCGCACGACACAGCCATGTGAGGCTGGTGAGGCCGTGTGTGAGACACAGACTTAGCCAATTGGGCTGTGTAGGCCACACAAGCGTATGGGTCCATACGGGTGAACCACACGGGCGTGTAAGATTCTGGGCCAGACCGTGTGATCAACACAGCCAAGGCTAATTTGGACCGTGTGGACTTACATGCCCAGGCCACATGGGCGTGTGAGCCTATTTTTCTGAATTGAACTGTAAGGTTGCACGGGTCACCCTAGTCGACCGTGACCATTTGTAGGGTCGGTAAGGATATCATAGACCCCAGATTCTGTTAACTGATATTGATGTATGTATTTGCATGTTGTTTATAGCACGTATATCCGATCTGATCTGTTCTAATTATATGAGTATGATCTGTGTATCTGCATAATAGCATGTCATATATGTATGTTGCACTGCATTAGGGTGGGATTATTGCTAAAGAGAATGAAGTATCTGAAAGGCTTTAAGCCTGTTATCTAGAAGCTATATTGCATATATCTGTTATGTGTCGTTTACGGTACCTCATGGTGTGTAGGGCTGGATGGGTTGATTTTATCCCCATACTTGGTGTGTAGGGCTGGGTGGGTTAATTTTATCCTTACATGGTGTGTAGGGTTGGACGGAGATGGTGTGCAGGGTTGGTGGGTATGATTTACGGTTATCTGATCTATTCTGATTCTATAACTGGTTAGTCTTAAGGGCCCTATTATATATATGATTCTGTTCTGAGTGAGCTAAGGCTCACACCGATTCTGTAATAGGCTTAGGTCCAAATTATGATTGTTATCTATTTCTGTTATCTGTATGTATGCATGATGTACTCTAGGGATGTACACACTGAGTTTGCGAAAACTCACCCATTTATTTGTTTATCTGACAGGTAATCTCCAGCAATAGATGGATCAGTACAGCAGAAGGCTCAACGGGGACCACTGCTAGATACATTCCGATTTTCACGATTTTACTGCATTACTGTTTTAAACATTTTGGGATTATTTATGTAATTTTGGACTCTTTTTTATTTTTATTTGGGTTTCTAAATTGTTATTTATGGGTTTTTAAATTGCAACGCCACAAAAGCATCGTTTTTCCTAAAAATTAACTAAGAGCTTCCGCATAAAGGAAATGGGTTTAAGCAAATAAGTTGATTCGCGATTTTTTGACTTAAGTAAAGATAACAACCTAAACGATTTTTAACTTGCTAAGGCATTTCCAAAAGCACTCTCAAGTGACACCGCCAGATTCGGCCATAATGTCTAGGCTGGGTTTATGGTGTTACATCAACTTCTTAACTGTTGAGTGGTATAACGTCGATCGGGTTATGCGATAGTTTGGGTGTATACAATTTGTGTCGATTAATCCACAACAATTTATTGATGACCAAGGTAAGACCATGAGGGGGAAAGATGGAGCATATTAGAGCGTGGAACATCAGCGTTATATAGCATTATAGAATGCCTAGTACGATAGGTGGCCTGAGATGCACTCCTGCATGTTTGACTTCAATCCTTCAATTGAATACATACAGTGGTTCATAATCTAATGGCGCATTTATTTATATGGTGGGCAACTTATGATAGTACCGGATCATGATTACAGATGTGAAAGTCCCGACCTAGAGGACCAATCTCTGAACACAGGCACTTCACCGGACCAATGGGTACAGGCTTGTTGTGAGAGGTCCCAAAACAGTTCATATCACCTAGAGATGGACAGTTCAAGTTCATATCACCCAAAGATGGACGGTTCGAGTTCATATCACCCAGAGTAACCATCGATATCATTTGATATGTTTAGTGATAACATGTACTCCACCTTACCTCAGGACACGTTCGATCCAACTATTAATCCTCCTTATATGTACAGTACACCCCAACGTCTACCCCATCAATGGAGGCCTGTAAACTGCTATACCCCAAACGACAATCCCACTCTCGATTCATTCAAATTTTGATTCTTGTAAATTTCAAGTGTTATGTAATATTTGTTATATTGATTTATAATTTCACAACTGATGTATTAATCCTTTTTTGTATAACTTATAATATCTTTTAAAGAATTATAAGTTGTAACAGTTAATTTGAAATAAAAGCTTAACACTAAACAATACAAACTTTATTTCCATAAGACCATAAAATGCAAACATCAAGTACAACATTTAATTTCCTCCAGATCGTGCAGATTGGTCAGTATAGATGTTTCCATGCGGACAGTTGCTCCGATTATGGTCGACTATTCTACATCTAGTGCAACGCTTTGGAGCGGTCTCTTCTCTGATATCCATGTCATTCTAAATCCTTATCATTATCAGTCGACCTTTGACTTTCCTATGTAGTGATTGATCTGGCAACATCTTAAACGCAGGCAGCTGCACTTCCTATGTCAATACATCCCTTAATGTGGGGAACTTATTACCCTAATACGCAATGTACGTTTAAGCGTGTACACATCGTCGATATATAGTTCAACATTCAAATTTAAGGTAGCACACACTGCAACCATATACACACATGGGTACCGTAGTGTTTGGAACCTCCCGCACTCACACCACCTGTTTCGGAGATCAACTCCATAGAATCATGGGGGGATCCCTGACCGATGTCCAATGTACTCTGTTACTCAAGCTTGCATATCCGCAATCAATGTCAACATAGGAATGGTGTGATTATGTTTCACTAGCGGCATGATACAATTGCAAATACTTTTGGCACCCAATTTCCGGTGGTCTTGAGATATACGTGCGATAGTGCATGTATAACGCCTTTCTAATTTTCATATTTGCCACTGTTAATTTCTCTGTATAAATACAACCTGAACCTGCCAACCACACGCATCGCTGGCTCCCTAATATTCCCCAACATATAAAGTTGGTGTAGACTTGGCAACCTTGTAACCAATCGACACCTTCATGTTATACTGTTTGATGGCAAACACACAATCCACCTTGTTCTCAAACCGTTGCCCAACGAACAACTCTTCCAACTACGAATTTGATGCCAATCTGTGAGCAGGTACTGTATCAGCATACTCAAGGAACTCAGATGCATGTGCTGCATCTGGATCTACGTTCAACATGTTACCCGTAGGTTCATTTCGTAAAACAATGCCACGACTTAGGTTACTAAATGAAGGGCCGTAAGCATCTTTAACCTCCTTCAGGCCTTCATTGTTGATATTGTCTGAAACTTCATCAATATCAATGTCACTAAAATCTTCAACGTCCTAATCAAAATCTTCACAATTATTGGTCCTTTCTCTAATGTCTGCTTCTGTGCTTATTATCACCTTCGGATGTTGTAACACCCCAAATCCGGCCTAGACGTTATGGCTGAATCTGGCAATGTCACATGATAGTGTCTCTTGAAAACTAAGTTGTCGTGAAATAAAATATTTACATGTTATTATCTTCCTTAAACTCTTATTAGTTCTAAAAGAAAATGTTTTACTCATTTAAAGTATTTGTTTAAAAACATCTCGTTGCGAAAGCTTTTCCAGAAGCAGTTTAGATAACCGTGAGTTTAGAAAATACTTTAACATTTTGAAAACCAAATTTCCTACAACTAGCAGTTATAAATCCATAAAATACTTACATAAATAAAATCTCAAATTAAAGCAAAAGTCCCCAAAAGTCTACAAATTACATCGAACTAACCCAAAAATAACAATATAGCCCAAGTATAAGTTAAAAACTGTGAAGTCTAAAAACTATGGTCACTGTCGAGTCTTCCGCCGTATCAATCCATCTAGGTTTGGGGATTACCTGTGTACATTAAATTGAGAGGGGTGAGTTTACGTAAACTCAGTGTGCAATCCCGTAAAAAAAAACAATAAATACAGTGCACAGTCAAAACAGTATGGGCCTAAGCCCTTTTTAGTATCAGTAGCAGTTGGGCCTTAGCCAAATTCAGTATCAGTACCATATATACAGTATTTAGTAGCAAAGTCCTACCCAACCAGCCTCTACACACCATCTATGTCTAACCTTACACTCCATGTGGAGATTAAATCACCCACCCTCCTACACTCCAAGTAGTACCGAATACGGTACATAAATAGTAATTTGCAGTTGAGCTGCTAGATATTAGGCCTACAGGCCTTTCAGTACGCTTCCTCCAAATATCCATATCCCAACCCAATGTAATGCAACCATACAGTGAATGACAAGCTTATATGCAACTATCAATAAACATACATATACATATATATCAATAGGCAGGCATACAGTTATCATGCTCAGTTCAATCGTCATTTATTCAGTTCATACAGTTAAGGGTCTCAGTAGTGCTTACCGACCCTACAGTGGGTTCACATTCGACTTGGGTGACCCGTGCAACCTTAGGAAACAATTCAGTAAAGATGGGCTTACACGCTTGTGTGGCCTACCCGTGTGGGCCTACATGTCCGTGTGGCCCACACGGCCTAAATTTACCTTGACCGTGTGAATCACACGGCCCTACCCAAAATCCCACTTGCTTCTGTGGACTACTCGCGTAGACCTACACCCCCATGTGGCCCACATGGCCCAATTTAGTCCACCCCGTATGTCGCACACGGCCTGCCTGGCCATCACACGATTGTGTCTTTCGCGCACTACCTGGTCTCATCGATCACACTTCCATGTTAGGGCACACGACCTACCACACGGGCGACCACACGCCCATGTAATGTCAACAGTGAGGTTTTTGGCTTTCACTGAAACCTCATTTTCTACGTAATCGAGTACACACCTGTATCGTTTTTTATGCGTAAGCACTCCCAAGCCTCTAAAGCCTAAAAATCAACCAACATGTCTCTAGATTAATCACTTAATTCATTTTTAATCAACCAATTTCGGAAGGAACTCAACTAAAGACCTAACAAAACCCTTACCTCGCTTGAGTAACCACGATTCTGTACAATCATAGCATCAATTAGAAATCACCAGCCCCTTGATTTTCTCCTAAACAGAATATGACTCACATTAAATAGAGATTCATTGAATTATTCGAGAAGAGAACTCACTTACAAACTTACCGTACAACACGATCGCACACTTTGCACAAACGAGAAAGATGGAAAAAGAAAATGAAAAAGGGAAGGGATTCAATGGAAATTTTCGGCAGCAAGAATAAACAATAGAAGAGGAAAACGGCAGCAAAAAGGGTAGAAAGGAGAAGAGAAGCCGAAATTGCCCACAAGAAACCCTTAAGAATAGAAGCTGATAACCCTAACACACTCCACCACTTTAGTTCGTCTCAAACTCTCCTGGATAGGTAAGCAAAAATAATGCTCACACCACGATTGGAACACAGAACCTCCTTCACATCAACACTCCACTTAACCACCAGACCAGCAGGCCCATTCTATTAATTATTTACCAACTTTTACTTAAAAAGCCTACTAACCAAAGAAAGGGCTAATTCATAAAAAATACAAAAAATTGCCCAAGTTATGGCTTGAACTTGGGACCTCCCAAACACCCCCATAACACTTAACCACTACAGCAGACAATATTTGTGTCACACATACATAAAAGCAAAAATCAAAAATTTTAGGGCGTTACAAATGTATTTGTAGACGGGGCCAGAGGTAGGGTTGTTATATGAACTCGTACCATAATTTAAATTTTCAAGCATCTGCGATGTCCCTCTACATTCTAACTAATTTGTCTAGCCAACATTAAGATCAAAGTCAAATCCGTGTTTTTAGCTTATTGAACTAGCATTCCCAATGGGGTCCATGTCCACTAACTCAACAAATAACTTAACTGGTTGGGGGTTCTCACTCCTAGTTGACGACCATATTTCCATCACAGTGCCCAAGTCATCATCATCTAACAATTGCATCTCACAAAATTTCAACTGATCTGTAGAGATTCGAAACTTGTAAAATAATTTGGATGTCGCCCTTCCACAACGGATAACTATTTTCGCACTGATCTTCCTTTTCATTTCTTCTAGCTTCACATTTTTTTGAATCGCAACCCTACTCTTTGTCGACCTTGAAATACACAACCAACATCACCTTCTACAATTTCACCATAAAAAAGAGCGTACACCAAAAACACTATGTTATTTATCTTCAATAGAATTTTTGAACTCTCCTACTAAACACAACAATTTCTATCTTTTCTTCTCTTCCAATTCAACTTTTACAAAAATGCCTCAATATCTTTGTATATGTTGGAGAACCAAGTGGTGGAGCCACAAAGAATGGCTCCGCCAAAATAAAATATTAATTTTTAATTTTTAGATTAAAAAAAACACATTTTAAAAAATTGTTTTAAAAATTAAAAAAAAGTAGATTTATTTTTTAAAAATAAAAGCCTTCAAATTATAAAAAATTTAAATATAAAAAAATAAATATTATAAAATAAATAATAAACAAATTATAAAAAAAGGTGTTTAAATGAACTACGAATCCACCAAAAAATTATATAAAAAATAATAAACAAATTAAAAAAGAAATTATATAAAAATAATAATATACATTTAGAATTGGTACACCCAAAATATAAATTTAAAATATAATAAACAAATAAAAAATAAAAAAAAAAGACAAAAAGGTGGTAGACGTTGGAAACTAATAGTGCCAAATTATTTGGCTCCACCAGAAAAATGAAAATTTGTTTAAAGCTCCAAATGTTTTCAAAAATTGCAGTATTTCTCTAGTATTTATACAGGTGGCACCATCCTACATGGCTCTACCAAAAAAAAAAAATTTTATCCACGTTGCTGACGTGGCATGTTGGTGGTGCCATTCTACATGGCTCCACCAACTTACACTGTAGATTTTAGGTTATTTTCGTATTTTATCAAAAAAATGGGTCATTTACATAATTAATTAATTTTTGGGGTTATTTTTATAAAAAAATCGTACTTTTGGTTGTTTTGCAATTTAGTTCTTTTTAGTATTAGATTTTAATTAGTATAATTACCCCCCTTATATATGAATTGTCACACTATGAGATTTAGTGAGTAGTTAGTTAAACTTCTTGTTTGCATGCATTTTCTTTGTTTATCACCTTGTCACCCAAACTCTCTTGGGTTTGATCCTTAGAATACTCAGAGTGTTTCATTATACACCTGAAAATATTACAATTGACTTGTCACATTTGCAGTACAACACTATAGTTATAATTGTATTTGTGTTGATTCTTAGCCTTAGTGCACATACGTCGAGGTGCGGCCAACTAGCAGGAGATTTTAACGTAATTAGTATGCCTAATAAAAGTTTGGATTCGAGTGGTACTAGAGGTGAGTATCCGATTGAGTCAAGTCAAATCGAGTCAAAAAATTTCGAGTTAGTCAAGTTGACAAATCCTATTTTAGCAACCAAACTTGATTTGATTTTTTTTAATCGAATCGAGTCAAAAAATTTCAAGTCGAGTCGAGTTAACAAATCTATATTTATACTTAATGTTGCGTTTACATGGATCAATTATTTAACTAGTAGACGAAGTACATGATTATTTAACTACATAAATAATATAATGGTTTTACCTTTTAACTTAATGAGTAAATATTTATAAAAACAATGTAGTTTTGCCTTTTAACTTGATAATTTTGACTTTTAACATAACAACGTAGTTTTACCTTTTCTTATTCAAATTTTTGGATAACTCAAATTGTGTAATTCATATTCAAGTTTGTCAAAGCCATTTTTTATGAGGTTTTGAAAAAACGGGAATCGACTAAAAAATGAAAATTGGGAGTCGTCACCAATCTTTTTAGGTGTTATTGGATCACCTTTGAAAACATTTTGTTTAAAAATCATTAGTTTTGGTCTACGAAATCAGAAAATGGGTTCGGGAACCGGTTACGTACGAGGAAGGGTTAGCACCCTCGTAACGCCCAAAAATTGGTACCTAATTGATTATCAAAATGTCTTTAATGTCAGAAATTTAAAATTTTAAGACGCAATCCTCTTTAAAATATTTTAGTTTTGAAAATTAGGGTTCTCTTATACCAAATGAATCAAAATGTTACATCCAATAAGTTAGGATGCAATATTTTTAAGACATTCAAGACTAAGCTAACCATTTTTGAAAATCCCTATCTTAAGATGACAAAACATCATATCTAGTAAGTTAGGACACAACGCTTTGAAATTTCAAGATAGTTACTCGTATTTTGAAAACCTTAAAAACTTAGAAAGGTGCATTGACTATTCGAACTCAACGAGAAAAATTGCAACCCAGTAAGTTAGGGCACTACTTTTCTCGAAACTTCCAAACACCAAGCATTGTCTTTATTTTTGAAAACTTTAAAGTCTAGTTTTTTTTTTTTTTTTTAAAGTTAATGTATGATGAACCATATTAACATTATAAAGCATAATATATGAGATAACATACTATAACAATAGGTAAATAAAAACATAATAACAATGATATAAATGTCATACATCAATAAACATATATAAAAACATAGCAAATTTTACATAGGTAAATGTACATAAAAACACAATATATATTAAAGAAGAATAGGTAAAACATATGAACATGTAATTTAACATATATTTAAACCTATTAACAAACAAGAAAATGGTGCATGATATAAAATAACACAAGCAACACTTTTTAAAGTCTTGAAATTAGCATTTAATATATGCACAATTTATAATATAAAAATATAAAAAGGGTTTTTTTTTTAAAAAATATAAAATAAAGTGAGTAATTTGGAAATATGTGTATACAATTAAAATACAATTTAGTAATGTGTGTTAATATGATATAAATAAACTTTAATTTTAAGATAAAATAACAATAATAAGAATGATATTGTACTATAAAATGATATAAATATTTAATAATACATAAAATATAATGTTTAATAGTGGATTTTAAAATAGATAGTATATAATAGTAAAATATTTATAATATAATAAATGAAATAATTTATAGTACATAACATAAAAAGGTAAATTTTTAAAATAAATAGATAAATAATAAAATATATATAAATCAAAATTTACTATATATATAATAATGATTTAGAAATTTTTAAAAAATGTAAATAATATAATAAATAATATGTATAATAAATTAAAAATAAGTTTAAAGTATATAAAAAGGATGAAATTAAAACGAATTAAAACTTGTAGGGCTATTTTTAAAAAAAAACAGAAATCAGGGGACATTTGGAAAGTACATCTGAATTGAGGGACTCCCTGGGCAATTTGCCTTAATCCCAAAACGGCACCGTTTCCCCAGTTAAGCCTTAAAAGGCCATTTAGGACTAAACTGAAACGAATACAAACTGTTAGAGCCAAATTTTAATAAAAATAAAATGAAATTCAAGCACAGAAAACTCGGAGGGATTAATTGGGTAATTAACCCATTAATCAGAAACATGCGGATCCTTCCCGGGCTTTTGGGTCAACACGCGGACCTTAATCCCTAAAACGACACCGTTTTGCTGCTTATTAACTAAACAGAAACGGTGTCGTTTAACCGAGACTATAAAAGGTTGTTTTAAGCCTTAAAATTCATTTGGTTACCGGGTTTCAAAAAAAAAGAAAAAAAATCCTCTGAAGACAGAAGGGAGAGAGAAGGGAGGGGGTCCTCGGAGCTCTGTCGAGCCTCCGTCATCGGATCCCCACGCGCCCATGCGCTGTCACCAGATCCACTGCACACTGCGACCGGAGGTAAGAAAATCCCCGTTTTTCAATTGTATAAAGGTACGTCTCTCTTCCCTTCTTTGTTTTGTCTGTAAACTGAAAACTATTCGTGAAAACAAAAATAATAAAACCAAAACAGAAGGAAAAAAAGATCACCTTTCTGAAGACAAATGTTTTCCTTTCGTATGTATATATATGTTTGCAAAGATTTACAACTGTTTAGTTTTTCTTTCTCTATTTCTTTTTCTATTTTTTTGCTCTCTGTTTATGGGTGTTCTCTATGCTTTTTCTCTGTGTATCGTACTCCCCTTATTTTACAGATTTGAGAAGACTTTATAGCCTCAAACTACTGCCTATTTTGGAAAGAAATCAGAAGATTTCTTTCCATTTCCTGTTCTAGTATATCTGCTGCCTTTTTGCGTTGATTTCTTTCCTTTTCTGTTTTCTCGTATCTGCTGCGTTTCTTTTTTTTGCAGGTAAATCGTGAAGATCCCGGTGGCCCAAGACTTATCTATACGTTGATGACAACATGATCGATGGTCGAGGCGTCATGGTGCGTTGATCGAGCCACTAAATCGGGACGGTTGTAGTGTTGACGAGATCAACTGAGTCACTGACTGGCCCTGATTGGAGGTTGAACTGTCAAGAGGCTCCCGGGGCACTGATGGGGCTGAGACAGCGCATTGATGGCGTGTCATCTGGCCCAGCATTGATGGCCTCGATTCGGGGAGTGGACAGACGCTCCCCAAATATTCCAGAAGCAGTTGCAGCGCGAGGGCAGAAACCCTAGGGTTTCCAGTTGCATGTTTAAGTCACTAGGCCTTTTGGGCCTAAGTGACCTGGGTCTGTCGTAAGGTTATTGGCAGGTGGGTCTAATGTAATTGGGCTTTGGGTGTAAATGGGTACACGGGTAGTGAGTATCGGGTAATTGGGGTACACGGGTAATGCTTCTGTATTGGGCCACCTACACTTGGGCTTTGTAATTGGACTTTTAAATGGACATTTTAATAAATTAATATTTATTTGCCCATTTATTTTCTTCTGTTTAAGCCCGGTCAAATTTGGGCTATTACAGTTTTAAACCAAAAAACATAATTTTTTATTCGAGTTGATCCAAATAACTTGATTAACTCAAATAAATCGAACTATTTAATTCAAAATTTGATTTTTTTATCGAGTTTTTCGAATCGAATCGGATTTTGCTCATCCTTAACTGGTACACAAGAGATGACAATCGATATGTAAAACTTTCTTAAATGTGAGGAAACTTTTGAATTACTTTATCATCCTTATTATGGTCCAATGTTTACATGGAATAATAAAAGGTGTGAAGATCATCCTTTTAGGAAGTTAGATAGAATAATGAAAAATATTGCATGGCATCTATTTCTTTCATGTTCAAAAGTCAAATTCTTAAGTCTTGAGGTTTTCAATCATTGTCCAAGTCTTACTAGAGCGCAGGTGGATTTTTTTTTTTACTAAATTGATCATAAATATTTTATGAAAATAGTTAAGGATTCATTGAGTAAGCCTGCTAATGGGAATCCCATACAGAAGTTGCTTGCTAAGCTCTACATGCTCAAATTAGTTATTAAAGTCTTTAACAAAGAGAATTATAGAAGTATCTCTAGAAAAGTTGAGGAGAAAAAGGGTTGAGCTTGATATTATTAGTTTATGAAGTAGCCCAATGAGGAGTCAATTGTTGTTGAAAGAAAGGAAGATATAGAATCTTTTGCTTTGTTAGTAGTCGAGGAAAATTATAAACAAAAATCCAAGGTTAAACTAATGGGATCAAAATACTTCTTTTTTTACAAGCAAGTTTTAAATTTGCAGAAGAAGCATGCCCTATAAGTTCTAAAGACTATAATGGCAATAATTTAGAAACATATAATCTGATAGTTGATGAGATTACTAGTTTTTTTTTAGGAAACTTTACGGTAAGCTGATCAAAATATTATTTATGTACTAAATTAGTTGTTAAAAGAGTTCAATAAAAGCTCATGCCCTAATCGATATACAAGTTTTTTCCATAGTAGATAGAGCATAGTTGGGAGTGATGTCATGGATACAATGAAACTTTTCTTCTCTATAACAAGTATTTTAATTGCTTTTAATGCCACAATTATTACATTAGTCCCAAATGTCCTTAATCATCACTATATCATTGCTTTTGAACCAATCTCTTATTGCTCTAGTGCCTAAAAGTGTATTACAAAAATATAGTCAATACTGTGAAAGGTTGTCTTGTTGCTATCATTCATGGAAATCAAAATGCATTCTTGGAAGAGAGCGATATAGTCGATAATGTTGTATTAGACAAGAAGTTGGTTAATGGTTACAACAAGAGGAATATATCATTGAGGTTCACAATAAATATTAATCTCAGAAAAGCTTTTGACTCCATTAACTAGAATTTTATTCTTCAAGTTTTGAGAGTTATAGGATTTCCAAAAGCTTTTCGAAGATAGACCAATTTGGCATTCTACAACCAAGATTTTCAATTGTTGTAAAAGGAGATTTGGTAGCCTATATATTAGGGGCTAAAGAAGTTTTATAATGGAACTCATTGCCCCCTATCTATTCTTCATCAACATAAATATCTTATATAGGTTTACTCAAGAAAGTAAATTCCATAGTATCATTGATTGTCATCCCAAATGTAGGATAAAACTTACTCATTTATGTTTTACTAATTATGTAACATCCCGCCCGACAAAGCCTTAGTGTTTGAATATTGTTTATAGAAGTAAGACATATAGGGTAAGTTTTGAGTAGGAAGACATTAAATTCGACCAAGTATAAGAATTTTTTGAGTGTGCCTTTGGGTGAAGTCTGCATTAGACGAGCTTAATTTTGAAGAGTATACATCACCCTAGTTGTTAGACGAAACGTTAAGCCCTTAGTGTTAAGACCTTATTTTGAAAGAATCGTATGCTTTATTATTTTATTTATCCTAGTTGAATAATCTAGTTTGACAAACAGGAATTTGGTTAGTATAGGACTATGTTTCTATAACCTGTTAAACCCGCATTTCTGAAGAGAGAGTATTACTTAATCACAAGGAACGAGGGGTTTGGTAGGAAATCAGACTTATCCACTAAGTTTTTCCTTCTGTGTATATTTGTATAAAACAAGCTTTGGCTTCCTAAGCAAGTTTTATGCTTTATTTGGCAACCACATTTTTTTCAAGCTTTCTCTGCAATTTTTCTCCCGAAAAACTCTAAACTTAATACTTGCTTGAAGACTTGGGTTCGTTGTACTCAACCAACTCCACCATCGTTTGGTACCTAGTAAATATCGATGAAACTCAAGTTATTTTCATAGCTATTTACAAGTCCCTAGGGTTTTATGCTTTAGGGTCAGTTTGAGGTGTAAGGGAGGAAACTTCCAGATTCTGGGTTTCTTGTTAATGTTCATATTTAACTTGCTTAGTTTTTCTGGTAAATTGATCTGATAAGTTAACTCTTCAAGAAACTCTTGAAAACTTTCGTGATAAGGGTAAAAGTTTTGTTGTTTGATCTTGCTGCATTTTTCTGGTGAGTTCCTTCTTGCTTCTATATGTGTGTATTATGTTCTCGTTTATGTTTGATTAAGGTAAGCACTCTTATCCATTAAGATGATATATTTGTGTATGAGTAATAAAGGTTCGTGGTCATAAGTCTAAGTTAGTTGTATATGTAAATGGAGTAAGGGACTTTCTTCATGTTTAAGCCATCACCCATTGTTTCTAGAATGAACAATATGAATTGAGCTATGAAAATGAAATCATGGCAATGCCTTCAATGAAATGAGCATTGAACTGGCAAATCACGATACATGAAAATAGATCATGTAGCCTCTAGTAAGGCACAATTTATTGTAAACCAGATTGGCAAATCATGATGGAACGAATGAAATGAATGATAAGGCTTGATCACGGATTGGGTGTGGCTAGCATGAAGAAGGTTGTCTGCATGGTTGCATGGGCGTAGTCTATGCGCCAAAGAAATAGTGTCTTTAGTGAAGTTTATTTGTGAATGGTTTTCACCAACGAGCAAACTGTATGACTTGTTGAGTTGGAAATATTTATTGGTATTATATATATAGCTATTGAGATGTTTGCTCTGGAACTCATTAAGTTTTTTGAACTTATTTAGTTACCTTTCCTTCTCAGGATCACTAACGAAGTAAAGGACTTCTTGAAGAATACGCCAGAGGACATCTGTTCTGTTAGATTTCTAAGTATTTTGTATTATGCATGGCATAGGGGTGACGTCAATATGGTGTCATTCTGAAGAATGAATTTTGTATTTTAAAACAATTCTTTTGAAATAGTTAATTCAATGAAACCTCAGTGAGGTAATTATGTTTTTGCAAAGTATCGAATTATTTACTTTGAAGTATTAATATTTGTCTAATTATATATATATATATATATGTATGTATGTATGTATGTATACAGCGCAAGGATGTAAATAGCAGTCTGATACCGGAATAGCGGCCGCTACACAGCAGTAGTAGCGCTATCTAAAACTGCTACTGCTGAAAATAGCAGTGTGAAGCGGAGTCACACCAATAGCGATGGATCGCAACCACAATTTAACGGGTAACAGCCAATTGCGGCAATAACGGGCCACTATTCCTGTTATTTTCTGTTACAGTAAAATTAAAAAAAAATCCAACTTCTCTAAAAAAAATCAACAGAAATACAATGAGACAAAAGGGAATATATTCTTCACCTGCAAAATCAGAAAATTTTCAATCAAAAAAAGTAAAAAAAGCCCCAATACAACAAAAAAAAAGCAATCAAAAGCAATAGAAAATATGAAATTCTCATACTTCAGTTTAGACTTTAGACTCTAAACTCCAAACAAAACAAAATCACAACACAGCAGAGCTACCATTGAACCCGAGAAGTAAACCCTAATCACTTGCACATTTGGAGAGTCATAATTTTCAAGTAAGTAAAGTACTTGAAATTTTTTATCTTGATTCTTGCTTGTTTTTGCTGTAAAATGAAAATATTGTTGTAACTTGTAACATGCCCGAGAAGCAATTGATAGATTAGTGAATAGATAACAAGCAAGTCTTGAATCTGCAAATATATTCTTTAAGTTAGGGATGACTAATGAGAAATAGTTAGGGAGAAGGGGAAAGGTTTTGGAAGGATGGATGCTTTGAATGGGACCAAGGGTTTTGAAAAATTTTTGGGGGTTTCCAATGTTTTTGTTGTTTTTGAATTTATTATTGACAGTTGAGAGACTTGAGAATGGCCTTGATTTTTTCTAATCCATTTGTTTTTTTATATTATAAGATTTTTATTTTTTGGGGGGGCTTGTGGATTTCTATTTGATTTTTGTTAGATTTGATGTCTATTTTAACTTTTGTTTGGTCTCTTGTGTGCTGTTCATTCTCTATATTCAACCCAACAATTAACTTCTAAAAGTCCCTTAAACCATCCTACTCTACAACTAAAAATATCAATTTAAAATTAATTTATATATTTTTATTAGAGTTAAAATGTGATTTTGTATTGGTTTGTATCTTAATAGTTCTCAAAAGGATTAAATTGAAATTTTGACATTTTCTAGGAAGAAATTATAATTTTACCATATATTAACTTAAGATTTTATAAGATTTTACCAAGTGAAGTTAATTGGAAATAAAATAAAGTAATTTATTATGAAATTGATAGAGACAACAAGTCAACCAAATGAATTATTTTTCTTCATATTAAATTATAAAACATTCAAAATGTAGTTATGACACACGAATAAGATTTATATAAAAATATATATTTATTAAAATTTTATATGAAAATCAAATCAAATGAAATTGAAGTTTTTAAAATTATAATGTTTATGGTGAAATCAAGTAGCATCTAAAACAATCACTAAAAAAATTAGAGATCAATAAGTTAGAATTGTTTGGAGAGATCTTACTGAAAATGAAAATTACTTTGACGACAATGATATTATTATATTTTTTAATATGAAGGCTTCAATCTTATTAGATTTATAATTTTACTTTATATGTTATTTTTTAATTATTATTGTAATTATAATTTATAATGATAATTATTTATTATTTATTATTATTTTAAAATTTCATAACTTTCATTACTCAGGGCTTGTTTAGGGTTACACACAAAATTAATGAAAAATTATAACCTCTGTTGCTTGGGGTTTGCTTAAGGTTACACATAAAATTAATGAAAAAATTATAGCCTCCATCACTTATGACTTGTATTATAAAAGGTAAAAATTCAAGACAAATTAATTCATTGTGTTTTTCTTCATCAAGTCCGATAGATGACTTCAATTCAACATTAGTAAATCTCTATTGATTTTAGTTTGCATAATATGAAAAACTTGAATTTTTAAATTTGATCCAATTTGAATTTAAATTTTATTAAGATGGAACAAAACAAACTATTTATACAAGAAACTTTAGAATCAAGTAATAATGGTTTATGGTGTATTGTTGTTTTTAAAAAAATAAATAAATTATGGATTATGCAACAAATTTAATTTTTCCATGTTAATGATGTTTACTTTTTTTTGTATTATATTGTTGATAATATAAGTAATGAGTTGCTTATATTTCTAAATATAGTTTTATGTTTCTTATATATAAATAAAGTTAAAGCATGCCATCACGTGAAGAGTTCCTAACTAAAGGATTGGAGGGTGCACCAAGTAATGATATAGGTTGGCACTTTGAAACTCTAGTTCCAAATACGAAAGGAAATGTCGTATGCAAACTTTGTGGTAAAGTTGTGAAAGGAGGAATAACACAATTTAAAGAGCACATTGCTCATAAAACCGGCAATGTTGCACCATGCCCTACTGTTACTGGTATGTGATACTTTATTATTATTTTTAAATGTTATTGCAAATTTATCAATAAATATTATATATAATTGATAATAATATATAGTGTGAATTATTTTTATTTTATTAATAGGTGTCATTAGAGAAAGTATGATGAATATACTGAAAGAAAGCAACATAAAGAAAATAGACAAAAAGAAGAGAACAAATGAATTCTTATCTCAATTAAGAGGAAAAGAGGATGAACATGAGGAATTCATTGATGAGGTTTCTGCTATAAGGCAAGCAACTCGAGAAAGTATCCAATCACAACACGAGTGGCATAGAAGGGAAAAATCCAGAGGAAGTACTATTGGTTGGAATGACATTTATGAAGAAGGGCAATCTTCTCATGGATCAACTAGAGAATATCATAGAGAAAGAACAAGTAAATCCATCCCAAGTGAGTCTGAGTTTACCTTAACGGGAGCTATACCTAAATTGGCTAGAAACAAAAGTTCAAAGCAACCAAAGATCAGTAACTCTTTTTTAAAGACTTTTCAAAGGAAGATAGATGAAACGGTATCTAAATTTTTAATATATGAAAAACTTCCTTTTCAATTAGCAAGCTCTCCATGGTTGTACAACTTAATTCAAGTGTCAACAGAAGTTGGACAAGATGTAAAGGTCCCAACACCTTATGAGGTTTCAGATGTGTATTTGGAGTCAGAGTATCAACAAGTTCGTGATTGGGTAAATAGACTAAAAACTCATTGGAAAGTATTGGGTGCAACTCTAATGTGTGATGGTTGGACCAACAGTTTGAATCAAATGCACATCATTAATTTCCTTGTTTATTGCAGTAAAGAAACCATTTTTTGGAAATCAGTAGATGTCTCAAGTGTTCGTAGTAGAGATGTTGAATTCTACTACAGTTTGTTAGATTCAATTGTAGAAGAAATTGGAGAAAATTACATTATCCAAATAGTGACTGATAATGAGGTAGTAACGAAAGCTGCTGGAAAAAAAATAATGTTGAAAAGAAAACATCTATATTGGACCTCATGTGCAACTCACTGTTTAGATTTATGCCTTGAAGATATTAGGAAAAAGACCAATGTAGCAAAAGTGTTAGATGAGGCAAAGAAAGTGACTTGCTTTATATACAATCACATTTGGACTATTGATTTGATGAAGAAGTATATACAAGGGAAGCAAATACTTCGACCCACTCTTACTCGATTTGCAACTCATTTCATTCAACTTGAAGAGATAACAAAACAAAAGCAATGTCTAAGAGAAATGTTTAATTCAAAGGTCAGTATTTTATAATTAGTTAATATAATTACTTAAATATAGCAACCTTTAATGATTTTATTAGTTCCAAAAAATTTAAATTATTCTATTTTAAAATTTTTCTTATGAATATATAGGAATTTAAAAAATCAAAATGGGGACAACAAAAGTCAGGGCCTGCTTATGAAGCTAAAAAATTTGTTTTGGGAAAAGATTTTTGGAAAAAAGCCAATGACCTCATAAAAGTTTACGAGCCCCTAGTAAAAGTATTGAAACTTGTGGATAGCGATAAAAAACCAACAATGGGCTTTATTTATGAGGCTGTTGATAAAGCTAAACAAGCAATTCAACAAGATTGTCGATATTTCACTGAGTACAAAAAGATTATTGACAATAGATGGAATTTTATGCATTCCGACTTGCATTCAGCTGGTAAGATAAAATGTTTCATATAATTAAGAACTATTTTTATATTTTATGATTTTAAGCTTTAGATTATTATTTGATGATATTCTTATAAATTATACTTAGGTTATTTTCTCAATCCTCAATTTCAATTCGGGGTGGAGCATTCTGAGAATGTACTAATAGAAATATTAGAAGGTACACGATCAGTAATTGAAATATTAGAACCTTCTCTTGATACTTAAGTCAGAATGGTTAATCAGGTTAGATTCAAGTACTATTATTTGTAACTTAGTTACATAACTTGAAATACAATTATTTTTTTTATTTTTACTCTGTCTTTTATTGATGCAGTTGTTACTATTTAGAGATAAACATGAGACATTCGGTACTCCACAAGCACAAAGAGCTTGGAAGCAAATGAATCCGGGTAAACAATTAAGTAAATTATTTAATTTAATTTATATTATTTAATTATATTGTACATTTTGAAGTTATTTTGAAATTTAAATAATATTATGTAGCTGAGTGGTGGATAATATAAGGCACATGTGTTTCTGAATTACAAAAATTAGCAATTAAAGTGCTTAGTCAAACAACTTCTACATCAAATTGTGAACAAAATTGGAGCACATTTAGTTATATTGACACTAAGGCAAGAAATAGTTTAAAGTATAAAAAACTTGAGAAAATAGTGTTTACCTATTATAATATGAGGCTTCAGATAAGGCATTAAAAAAGAATGAGCATTGATGATATAAACGCTAGTTTTAATCCTATCAGCCTTGATCATACCTTTAAAGATGTTGATCCACCATCAGAATGGCTTCATGAGAAAGAGAATCCATTGTTAGATGGTAAAAATGTCGGTGTGTTGCCTGTGGATACCTTTGATGATGAAATGAATGTTGATCAATCTCAACAACAAAATTTGTCTCATTCAAGTTCTAGTTTAACGCCAAGTCAGAGTGGCGATGGACCCGATGGTGGTGGTTTAAGTCCAATTGATGAGGATGATGGACATAGTGGTGATAGAGGTGAAATTAGGTCTTCTAGTCGGCATGGAGGAGAATATGGGATTGGTACCACTAGTAGACATTTCCGTGATAGATCAGAGTTTGATGGAAATATGTTTCCTGAACCTAGGAGAGATAAAAGTGAACCTAGAGCTCCATCAAAAGGAAAAGGCAAGAAGCATACTTCTATAGGCTCTTCATCTGGTAGGAGATCAAGTTCTAGTAACCTTGGGTATAGTGATTCATCTACTAGCACTCAAGATTTTTATCCACCAGAACAACCTTCATATTTTCAACCTTCACATGGTTATCCATAACTACATGGTTATTATCCACCATTTCCTAATTACGGTGTGCCATACTAGCCTCAAATACATCCTCCACCACCAATGTACCACCCACCTCTACCTCTCATGTATCCTCCTCCTCAAATATATCCTCCATATCAATTATATGAAAACCAAGCTGAAAAAGTTACTTTTTTATATATTTTTGGACAAAGGCCAAGAGAATCAAGTCAAGAACGCTCTCAAAGTGAAGGTGAAAGATTTGATCCTCCTCATCATTCCACTAATTGGTGAAAACTAAATTGTACCACTATTATTATTTGTAAGGTATTTTTTTTAAAGAAACTTTTGTTAATGTTCTTAATTTTGATGATATTAAAACATTTAAAATATATCTTTAAATAAATGAATGGAGTATATTTTATGAAAAGATAATTAAGAATCGAAGCATGTTAAACTATATATGAAAGTAGAATGAGAGTGAGAATAAGTGGTAGGAAATAGGAATAATTAATGAGAATCTATACATTTATCTATTCCTTTTTTCGTTTTGCAGCATAGAATGTTTATATCTTCACCATCTTCAAAGCTGTCAAGAAATATTGAAAACATCTCTCAGGTATGAATTTTCAATTATTTTATGTATAAAAACTTTCAAAATTATTAAATATGATAAATTTTTAATATTTTCTATTTTTTTTACTTTGTTATTAGTTAATATAACATTCTTAGAAATTTTATAAATAAATATAAGAATAATTAATGATTATAAAAGTTGTGTTCTCGTATTATATTAATAAAAGTTCATAAGTGTTAGAAAACACTCTAAAAATCATTAAAAGTGACTTTTTATAATTATAATTATAATTATTATCTTTTACAATCAGTTGTGCAAATTTTAAAAAAATTCACGATCCTGATACCCGCAATGACCGCAATAGCATCTGTTATGTCCGCAACCGCGATAAACGCAACGCGAAAAAAAACGCGGCCACAACCGCAATTTAAATCCCTGATCGGTGCGGTAGTTATAAATAGGTTTATGCCAAATATGGTTTTTGAGAGCTTCTAGTGGAACTTCTATATTTTTCATTTTCCTTGGAAATGTATAGCCCTATTTATCTTTGATTTTGTGAAGGATTTACAATTCATGTTTATTTTGACTATATTTTTACAAAGACCACACCTATACAAATTTAAAGGAAAAGAATTTAAGGCAGTGACGCGTCAATCCTGGGTCCTACTTAAGGATCGGGTTTGGGGCATTACAAATGATCTGTTGGTGTTCACAAAGGGGGAAGAGGATACTCAATCTAAAAACAAAAAGAAGACAACAGGCACAAAAGCAACCCCAACCAAACACAATAAACCAAGAATCAACAAGCAAACCACCATAATAACTTGAAACAGTAATGAAGCGATGTTTGAAACAGTGCAAAATAGTGTTAAAATCCAAAAATTCAACAAATGACCCTCGACATCTCTTCCAATCAAACAATAGACCATTATGCTAGAGTCGAACCAGGGTGTTGATGTTGGAGACAAAAGATGATGGTGAGACAACATTCCACACGCCAACACATGAGTTTCTTTACGAGGTATCTAGTGATCAAAAAATGCAGATTGGTTGAAGAGATTGTGTTGGTCCTCCGTTTGTTGATGGTGCACACCAATGATCATTGCAATAGTGACCCACGAAAAAATCCAATCGTTTCATGATGGAAGTAATGAAACACAAACAAGAAATTGAGCTGAAAGGCTCTGAACCATGAAATTGAATGAGATTTTGAAGAGAATAGGTTATTTTGAATAAAAAAAGCTATATTTTACATTCAACCTTAAGGTACATATTTATACAAGTTACACCTTAATGTTGGAAAATCGAGTTCAAAAATGCAACAAAAAATAGGTTTAAAGAAAAAGCAGAGTGAAATTTTTTTCCAAAACAAGAACTTAGTTGTGATATTTAAAGTAATAAACACTTAATCAAAATTGTACATTTATGATTCGTCCAGGATGAATGTTTCGAATGAGTAATCTTCTCCACTATCCTTAAGCTTACATCTGCCGAGCGTGGGCTCGTTTCGAATAAAAAAATTTACAAAATTACTAGTGGAGCAATTTCATAATTTCTCTAAACTTCTAAGGTCAAGTTATAAATAAAAAGAATATCTCTAGAAATTTTCTAAAATAATTTCTTTAGAGAATTTTCTCTCTACAACTTTCATGAATTCAAGTGTATGAGAATAATGACTCATTCTCTCTTTATATCGAGAGAGTTTAGAAAAAGTTCAACTAGGATTAAAATTAATCACGTTAATATTAAATTAATAAAATACTATCTACATAAATATTAAATTTAATTTAATATCTCATATTAATGTCTAGAAAAATATTAAATTAAATTTATTATTGAATTCATTAAAACAATATTATCTTTGAAAAGGTTAATTTGAAAACAAGTTGCCCTGTAGAGTCGCACTAGAAGTTTAATTTTTCCACTGCTCTACCATCGAAGAATCGTCGCCACTGACCATCCATCGGTCATCAGATCGCCGCCGTCACAACCACCATGCCCAGTGGTGCCACTGTCGCTACCACTTCTCTCCTACACTTCCAACTGTCGCCATTTTGCCCGAATGGGCCTAGCTAGTTCAATTGTTGCCGATTCTGTCTAGCCTAATGATGGCACGATCGGTCCTGTCCAACCACCAGTTGGACCATCAGTCCAATTTCATACACAATGCCCAGTTTAACTAGTTTCTGGGTTTTGGTTCTCGGGTTCAATTTTCGATCTCGGGTCCAATTTTCAAGTTTAATTACTCATTGGGTCAATTGTCTGACTTGAAAATTAATTTCTAAAAATATCATATTTATTTTAATTAATTTGATTAATTTAATTTTACTTAATCAAAATTAATTTTCCCAAAAATTACTGAGATTTTTCAAATTAATTTTTCAAGAAATTTCTTTAATCAAATTTTCTAAGTCAACAATTCTCACAAGCGCCTAATTTAGTTTCAAATCAAATAAATCGACTCATGTAGTCCGGTCGAGCTTTTGTTGAGCCAGAGGAGGGACCAATCGAATTTATATACAATTAGGCTCGAGTAATTGCAATTATGTCCAGAAGCATCATTTTGATAATTCGCAATTTACTTAATCATGGAGTCCGTCCACAAGAAGTACCTTGATTGAAAATATTATTTACGAAAGTATTTCAATCAACTGCTTTGTCCAATGACCTCACATGTGTGTGTTACCCTCATATAGTATCCTTGATTCCTTTAAGTTTTACTATTGTGTCTTCTTAATGATTAATATGATCACTGTCAACTAATAATTGTGATAAATTGTTCGTTCGAGAACAAGCAACTCGTGGCCACGTTACATATTTATCAATCCACACAATGTCAATGAGAGGATATCATTAACTCCTTAATCAAGCTATAAATTTTATTGTTGCTAGGAAAGTCATGTCATACACAAGTACCCAACATACTGAATATTAGTTCAATAATCTTTAGAGCATAAGCCTCCACTTATGTTAAAGCACATGAGTTGCATACACATGGTCAGTGACTAACTCAGGATTTATGTAAGTCATGCCATGAACACCACAAGTTAATTAATTCACAAACGAATTCAAAATTAATTCAATTTAGGCCCAGTCCAATGTATCATTCTTCTAATGAGTATATTTATGTCTCTACCCATAGAATCAATTACTCCGATAGCCAAGACTAGCCATCTCTCTAATTAGAATTATAGACAACATGATAATCCTTTTGAGTATTTAAATTAAATTCTCACTTGGGTTCTTTTATGAGATTACAGACTTGTTTATATTATCTAATGAAGTAAGTTATCTTTCTTATAATGTAAACATTCTTACAATGTCACTTATCATCAGTTTGAACTTAGATATAATAATGAAATGTATAATTAATTTTATTTACTTATTCATCGTTTAAATATATAAAAAACAATTACAAATTTATTACAATACGAGCACATTCCTCAACACTTAACATAAAAGGAAAAGAAATAAAATCCCTATATATTTACAACTACATAACATAATTTCTAACAGAGGCAAATGATTGAACACATGGAATGGAAGTCATAATTTAAACCATTTACACATGGAATGGAAGTCATAATTTAAACCATTTACAAATAGTAAGCTCAAGAAAGCCACAACAAAAGCTCAAACGAGGCCCCAAATAGAGGAAAAACAAATTCCATCCACAGAAAAGGAGAACATTGAGATTGGGTCAAACCTTTTTGCCCTCGTGGAGAACGACAGAAAAGTGAGACCAATCTAAACTTCAAGAGAGAATGACAGAATATGGAGGAATCAGAAAAGCTTCTAGGAGAAAACCCAAGGCATCAAAACAAGAGGTTACAAGATGATGAAACAGTAGGAGCTCGTGCAGAAAGTTCTACTCGAAGGAAAAAATGGGAAAAACCCATGTATTAAGCATTAAAGTTTATAATATTAAGAATTGCCATAAAATAAATATCAAATCAAATTTGATTATCTTACAAAAGATTGGAAACTACAAGCGATATTGATCTCTACATTCGCACAAACACTAAACCTGATACAATGTACATTTGCGTATATATATGAAATTATATTCCATGCAACATCAATGCATAAATTTTATGCATCATTAATGCACCACAATTTATCATATCATTGATGGACAAAATAAAAATAAAAAAAAAAATCAAATAACCTTTTAATAACTACTTAAAAATTTATTTAAACTTGATTAAAATTAATTATAATTTCTTACCTTCATCTCTTAATTGTCTCCTATATCCCGTCTACTTCACAGTTTTGACTGCTTCCAGACCTTTTTCCTGGGCTCGCCCGATTATCTGTTCAGTGATGGCCAAAAGAAGCTACGTTTATCTCCAGAAAGCTTTGACGTCAACTCCGGAAATGGGTCACTTTCCCATCTTCAGTTTGCCTCAAGAAACGAGAGACTGCGGGCAGTTTTGATGCCCTTTATGGATCAAACGGCACTGACAAATCTGATGCCTATGGCATTAACAAGGCCCTACAGTCTTGCCAAGCTGCCGTTGTACGTAGTTGTAACGAGTTTGAAGGTAATTACTTGATTACTTGAGTTTACTTAGATGCTCGAGAAACAAAGTGATTTCGGCAAGTTAGCTTCCACCGGAGAAACCACAAGGACGAGACATCACCGATGAGGCATGGTTTAAGATTTTTATGTGGCTAGACGAGCAAAAGCACAGGTCAGTTATGTTTGTGGGGGGTTGGCAACTTGGCAGTCAGTGTAAACTGAGCAGAGATCAAACTTGTGAGTAGCTTATGAACTAGAGTTATCTGAATTGGACTAAAGATGATATGGATGCAGTGCCATCAGGTTTTGCTCAAAGGACACAAGGCAGAGGAGTGGTGACTCTTGGGCGGGCACCACAAACGGACATTTTGGGGGATCCTTGTTTCACTGTGGTTGGAGTTACAGTGATAGACAAGATAGCTGGTGGAGATTGGTAAGAGGTGAAAATGGATTATACAATAGAAAAGATGTGGCAAATTCTTTGAGGCTAGGACAAGGCCTCAGGTACTGTGCAAGGGAAGCTGCTGAATTTAGTAGTGATCAATAAAAGTACATAACTTCTGGAGTACCAGAAAAATGGAGCGGTTAATAATATTGGTATAATTAATAGCTAAGGCTATCAAGATTATTCTGGTTGGCATTCCGTAGTAAACGTGATAAATAATAAAGAGCCTTGGGAAAATCATGATTTTCCTTTTCATTAAAAAAAAAAAAAACCTGTGCGATTGCCCGTATATAATGACACGAGTAATTTTAAAAACAATGAAAAAAAAGAAAGGGCAAATTTTGTAAATTTTATCCAAATCCATGAAAATTTCCAAACCAAAAGGATAAGATGTAAAATCTGTAATTCACTTCTGGCTCAAAAAACTCATTGAGTATAATAAGTGGTCTATTTGATTTATTTATATTCAACATTTATACAGCCAAAAATACGTAAATAAATAGTGTGAAGAATAGTGGATTAAAACAAAAAATACCTCTGATACATGCAACCGAGCATGAAATGAATCCTATGATGCTTAACCCTCTATATCTACAAAGAACAATTTTTGTGATTCTAATGAGATACAAAGATTCACTGTAGCAAAGGCCTAATCATTCGCATGACTTTGATTTCCACTGCTTGTCCTTTGCTTTGATTAAACATATAAATGATGCATGCTTTCGCTAAAATTGGCATTCCCCCACTGCAACTTTTGTTTCAGTACCTGCCTTATTTCTCTTCTGCATTTGCGGTGGAAGAGAGTTTCTCTTCCAAATCGTCAAGCAAATCATGGTATTCAGCAAATGAAGGATGAGACTGTCAAAAGGACATTGTTAGAGCATGGTGAGAAAGTCGGATTTGGTTAAGAATATTTGGACTGTAAAAGCCACGTACCTGCAATGTCATATTATATGCTTTCCACAACCGCATGTCATGCCGGAAAAGATCAAAAAGAACCTGCTCAACAACAAATAGATTATGATCATGAAACCAACTCTGATGAATAACTTGCCTAGCTTTTTAATGTCAAAAGGACCTAAAATCAAAACAATTAAATAACAGGTATCCTCAAAGATGGATTCCAATAACATCAAAAGAGATTTAAAGACCAAGTTTACATAGAAATGTTTCAGTTCAGCCTCTTTTGAGGTGATCTTCTACACTATCAGGAACATTTTGTCCAATGAAAAAATTACTTAATTTATTCCAAAAACAATAACCAGAATATCAAAAGGAAGATGTCAAATAAAGCACCAGAAAGAACAAGTTTTCAGATCTCAAATTTGAATGATAACAAACAACTTTAAATAGTCCCACTTTAAGATTCAGACTGACGATGGTTGAAACTCAGCTCGCTGTTTTCTTATGGCAGACAATTAAGGCCTATGTGGCTCTTTTTCATTCTAGGAATAGCAATGCGAAAAAAGAGAAAAAGAAGGAAAGTTGGGTTCTATATTGTTTTCCATTATGCTCCAATTGACTGCCATCTAACCCCTATATGCAGCTCTTTTTTTATCATACTACGAAGAGAGATAAGAAGAAAGAGAGATCAGGAAGGACGAGCTGCTATTTAGAGAAGCAATAGATATTAGGCAAATATCAATTGAAAAGTCACATTAACAAAAACATTTATCCAAAACATTGATGAACTTACTGAACACTTCGACAGTTTAATTAATTATGTAAAATAAATTATGTAGAAAAATACAGATATTTGTAAAAAAAAAATTAAAAAAAATTCAAATAAAAAATTGTCCTCTTGTGAAGCATGGAGAAAATTCCGAGTAACTTTTTAAAGGGAAGCCCAAAGCAAAATGACAACTCTAATGAGTCACCCACGCTTCAAATGAGGACAAGGTATGATACATGCATCAGACTCCCAAGTATCATTAAATCCAGAATTTAACATCAAAAGAAGCAAACTATACCTCAGAACGTCTTAAAAGCGTGGCAAGGACAACTATCCACTCCTTGAACTTGACAGAGCACATATGAGCCAAGAGGAATTCAGCATCCAACCTGCTCTGCAATGTTCCCATTTGCAGCTGAAATTTTTTTTTTTTTAGAAAAAAAGGTCCAATCAGCAAAGAACTATCAAGTGACACAAGAAAATTGCAGGAAAAGAACCTTGGTTTTTATGACCTGAAGTGTTTACACAGTTACTGCCTTAATTTGCCTAAGTTGAGGCACTTGAACAGTTCTTACATGACACAAGCTATTTCACAATGGTATTTAGTAATACAACAAAGGAGAAAAGAATATAGAGTAAAACAAGGTTCCATGAAAACTCGCACCTTTTGCCCAATCAGTTCAAGCCCTGAAGCAAAATTCTCCAACCTAGCAGAACCATATCTCTCTCGTTGAAGATATTCCTGCAAAGTATTGTTCAGTAAAACAAATGAAAATCACATAACCTATAAAATGAGATCTTGAACCAACTTAGGTTTGTTTTCTTACCACTAAATCAAACTGAGTGCCTTTCACAAATGCAACAAGCTTGGAAAGTTCCTTTCCCGACATCAAATAGCTAGCATGATTTTCCAATATGCTCTTGACTGGAGCAATATGAGCACTCTGGTCTTTGAATGAAGTGCTGTTGCCCAAAAAAAAATGAAATGGGTATTGTTTCGAAATCATAACATTGCAAAAGTAATGCAGAACAATTCATGGAAGTCAGTAACCTTTTATCAAGTGAAGGCCTCCTGTAACTCGAACGAAAAAGGAAATAACCCAAGAATCTAGGAGATAGTCTGTCAGAATCTGCAGATGCCTGCTCATAATCTCTCCCTGATCTCAACAAGAACCTCACCTAAGAACAGGAGAAAGAAATCATGATTCAAAAGAGTTTATTACCAAAAAAATTCATTTGTATAAACATGCAACCATGTCAAAATTATACCAGCTCTCCAGCAAGTTCATATAAGGATTCATCTAGTGTTGCCTGCACAGGATTTGATAATGCTTTCAAAAGTCTTGAGGTAATTAAAGGCAAAATAAAGGTAAACAGAAAGAGAAACAATTACATATAAAACTATTAGCATTTAGCAAAGAGTACCTGCAATAAGCGCAGAGCACAATACTGACTAACAGCAGGACCCTCAAGTTTGGCAATTACCTGCACCATTTATAAAAGGAATGAATTGATCAAACCATGGAACGGGAGATGATGACTTCTGTACTCTTATGTATGCATTGAAAACCTTGCATATTGTTTTCTGACCAGGAACTCACATACAATAAGAGAGAATGTGTTCCTCATTCTCATGCATAGCCTTCCAACTACATCTAATGACTAATGACTAATGAGGAAGAGATACATGATTCTTAGAAGATAAACACACTCATAAATTTACTTGGTAAAGGTTCAACACAACTACTAAACTGTATAACCACCCAAAGAATAATTTAAAAACAGGCTATATACATGGGTTAAAAATAGTTTCAACCATCTCAGAAGAGGACATATCTTTGGTAAATTTGGAAAGGGCAATGACAAGAAACATGATATGCTTACTACAAAGTAAAAATTTCCAAAGAGAAGATAATTCTTACAAGAATGTAGCACGCTGCAGTGCGGTACCATCTCCGTTGGAAGCAGTCTTCAAACAACCTTTAGGAATAAAATTTGTGAGGGCAATTTTTGGGAGGAAAAAAGGATGAAGGCATGCTAATAGAAATGATAAATAGAATGATGATGCAACCAACCAATGCCCAATCTTTACTCAATGCAATTATCACTCAGAAGAAAGTCAAATCTTTCCAAACATAGTTAGTCACTATAGATGACCAGGCAGAAGAATCTAGTTCATTCTGCTCAAATTTATAATACTGCCAAAAATATGGGCCAGGATTTCTGTAACCAGTTTCTGTTTAGTTTCAAAGAATTATACATTATCATGCATGCACAAAATTAATTAGTTAAATCAAGACTTATATATATGTTCAACATCTTTCAGACATGCTTTGTAACTGTTCACAGGTAAAACAAATAAAAAAAGAGCCAAAGCACGTACTCCGTTGATCTTCCTGCGGCATTGAACAGATCAGCCCAATGTCTACCATCAGTTTTTCTTGCAACACTCACAACCACATCAAGATACTCCGGAAAGTTTCTAATCAGATCGCAGGTCTTCTCCAAAAGAGAGACATTCTGTTTCTGGACTGAGACCTGGTTTTTATTCATATTTTGCCTGCAAGAAACCAATATTGTTTAGTACTGTTAGGATAAGCGTAAAGAGATTAAAAATAAAATAAAAATAAAAATAAAAAGGAGAATGAGAATGAGAGAAAAAGAAAGCACATCAAAGCCTCCTGCCTTCCAGTGAACACACAGAGATCAAGATTGGTCCATAAAAAGTTTGAAGCAAAAAAGAAGAAACGCTTGCTAAAACCAGCAAGCATATATGGAAGTTTATATTTTCTAGTTTCCCAAAAGCTAAAAAAATGCAACATTAGGATTCCATCAAAATGCACACACAGACACAGCATAGTCATTTCAAGCTCTAGAGTCAAAAGGTCCATTAACATTTAGCTTAACAAAAATAACTTGGACAGTCATTTTTCCAAGTTAAATAATACCTTGAAATCTCAGCATCAAATACAGTGAAAAGAAGCCACTCTAAACAATGTGAAAAATGAGGCTTCTCAGCTGATATTTGTGCCAAACGCAAAGCCTCCTCGCTTTTGTTCCTCTGCAAGATGCAGGACCAGAAGCAGAAGCAGAATCAGAAAGAGTATGTATAACCTAGTAATAGCATTTGCTTTAAAACAAGTTGTATGCGCAACAAAAACATCATCCTTTATGCTACTATGCCTTTGCAAATAACTAAATTAACATCCGCAAAAGTTGTAATAACACTTTTTGGTCAAGCAAAAACAAACTTTTTCATTCTTGAAGGTTGGTGGTAAGAATCTTCACATTCATTAGCTCAAAGTGGGAAATCTACAATGAATGAGGACTTTTAAGAATCAACCCACAATTCTCACTATTCATTTTGGGAGAAAAATATTTCTCAAATACCATTAAATAGAAAGAATTAAGTCTCTGCCTGATGAAACACAGAGGTTTGACAAATAAATGGATATATTGCCCAATATCCATTCTCATAATGCATAAAATAAGTCAAATCCTTGCTAATAAAGACAAGAAATTTCAATGTCAATATTTCCGTATGAATTTATACTTTAAATTAAACAGGGATTTGACACTCATAAAGAGATGAGAAAATAAAGATACCTGAAGGAGGTGTCGAAGTAGGCAATGCAATATAGTTTGAGCTTGGGGAGTAGGCTCAAAACATGGAAATTCTGTGCATGCTGAAAATGACATTCTTTGAGAGACACCAACAACAACACCAGCATTTGGAAGAAGCCCCAAAGGGTACACCTCGCGGTCAAATTCCAGATCTGGATCCAACTAATGATAAATGTTGAAATATTAAAACCAGTAGATATGCCAAATAACCAGATTAAAAGCAAAATCTTTAAAAAAAAAGATACTGAATAAGAGAAATAATAATGAGACAAGAAGAGCATGTAAGAAGATCTAAAATCCCAAAATACCACAGGGAGCTTTTCCTAATAATACCTGCAAAAAGTCCTCCTGCTTAAATGAGTCAACACCGGGAGAAGGATACCAAACCTGTAAAAATAAGCTTCCAACAGAAATTAAATCAGACTAGTACAAGCTAGAGAATCTACACTAGAAAGAAAGAGCTAAATGTTGGACTACCAACTTTAACAGTAGGTTACCTGCATTCCTCGGTAGCCATAGTCCAACCAAGAGACATCCTCAATTAGATTTGTTTTCTCTTCTGATTGACCACATGTAACCCAAAATAGTTCAACCGAATTAGTAAGTTCCCTTTCCCGTCCGTCATCCAAATCAAGTAATGAAAGCTCTCCATTTGCTCTCAGTATCAGACACCTAGAAAAGCAAGTAATTATTAGACGCATGCAATGTGCAGAAAGTTCTATGCACCAGTCAAAGTTAATACCTTGCAGGCTCCCTGGCTAACAAGTCTGAAGAAGATGAGATGTGATTGTCAAGGGCACTGTCTCTTGGAATTTGATCGGGAATAAAACGCATAGCTGCAGGATGGCTCTTTGCAGTCATGATTGAGAGTTCTCGTACTGTAGAAAGCTGTTTGTCATTTTATCACTTAAAAACGTATGAAGAATAACTTTACACATTATTTCAAAGTAGAATCAGATTTATATTTCAATAAAAGACTTGAATAAAGGAAACTGCATAACATTTCTTTACCTGTAAGTCTGGAGTACTTGTAGGTGATAATTCACCAAATAACTTCACATGGAATATGTGTACATCAAAAGGGCGATAAGTAACTAGTATATAATCTTCGTACACATCCATCACCATTGGCTTTGCAAGCAATGGTTTACGACAGAGTAGCGAGCTCTGATCAAGGTGATATCGAGGATAGAAAAGCAACTCATACCTGTATACAATCATTTGCATCAACCACAAAAATAACAGTAGATCATGAAATTTAAATGATGAAATCATAACACATAAGTATTCATTGAAAACAAATGGCAGAAAGAAAGAATTGAAACTTGCTGCCAAAAGCTTAGGGTTCAAACTAAGAGTACTTGATCACATTGACTTTAAATGAACTGGAAATGTGATGACTTGCCCATCAAATTTCAGGCATCTATAGATTACAAGAAATTAATCAACAATTATAAGTATTTCGACAGAGTTGACAAGTTCTGCAGAAGTAATTAAGAAGGCACAGATTTGCATCTCACATGTTAGAAGAATCAATGTAGTTGCAGACAACAACGATCTTCCCCAGCCATAACAGACCTTTACACTGAATCTTTTGTTCCTGAGAAATATCTCCAAACACTCGCCATTTCTTCTGTCTTATATCATATAAAATCAACCCATGGAGACCAGCAACTGCTAAATACATTCCATCCTTGCTCGCTGCCACATGCTGAACAGGCCAATTCTGGGAGATGTAAGAAACCTGAACAAAAGCAAAACCACATCAGAAACATTCACATTTTAAAGAAACCAGAATGAAAGCAGACAGTTTTTGAAGTTGTGATTCAGATGTATAACTGGAAGGTTTAAATGTAGCATCTTTAGCTCATCAGTATCTTCGGACTGCACAACAAGCAATCTATCTTCACCATAAATCACTTGACGGACATAAGTCATTCCTGAAACTCCTCTGCTAAGGCAACATTTGCCAAAGGAAAATGCAAGAATTCTCTCCAATGATCCCTCCTCAATAGCGTAAAGCCTATATCCATAATCATCCCACTGCATTAGTGAGGTACCGCCCATCAAAGGCTCATATTTACAATCCTGGTTTGGCTTAACTACTGGAGAAGAAGCAGAACTCAAACCAATTTGACGGATGGTTGACATTAGACGACATCCAGAAACAGACCAAACCGTAAGTCCTCTTAACTTCCACCCAACTGCAAAAGCAGAATTATCGGGTGTCCATGAAATACAACTGACAGAACCAGTGTCCTCCATTGTATATCTGCCAAACAACAAAATTGAGAAGTAAATCTTTCACATTTGCAAATGAAAGCCTAAACCCATACAATAGGTTTCTACAAAATTATGGTCCAAAAACTTGCCAAAATAAGTACCAGAAAGAAACTAGCAAAACCACAAGAAGTAAGGCGTTGCTTAACATGCAGATGTTCATAGTACTGTAAAAGAGTTGAGTGCAAGTTGACAACGACAAGAAATGTGATTTTGCAAAAAGAGAAATGAGGAAAATATACTCTTTAAGTACCATGTAGACAAATATAGTAGTCAGTTAACTCAAAGAACAAAATGTAAATACATTTAGACTATACCACCAACATTCTAGTTTTAACAATAAAGACAGTACATACCCCCAGTCATATAAGGAGACAGTACGAATGAGTGACCCAGAATCAGCCAAGTCAAATAACTCAACAACACCTCTTCTGGTACCAACAGCAAGGATCAGTTGATCTCCAGCAATGGAAGTACATACAGCATCACCATTTCCCAAACTTTTTTCAGCTTTAATGGATTCAACTGGCTTTAGACCTTTCTTGCTCACAGAGCATGACACCAGCTGTCCATCAGAATATAAGACTAATAGCAGCCTCATTGAAACACAAAACTCCAACTGTGCTATAGCAGATTTCTTGGAGACGCTATAATTCGAGGAAAAAGCTCTTTCAGCCTCTCCAGAGGCAATAGAATTAGCTAGAGAATGTGATAATGAAGTAACTTCACTTTCATTATGTTGAGAGGAATCAAGTCCAAAAGCTCCATAAAACTATAGAGAAAAAGAGAATTACAAAATCAAATTCTGTCTTTAAAGGAATTGCATAGAAGGAGAAATTGCAACTACATGTTATCTATGGATTACCTCCCCCTTCCAAGAGATACTATACAAAGATCCATCAGAAAGACCCAATAGCATATGTTTGTTATCACACACAATATTGCTCCTGCAACAAAGAAGTTCAAAGGAAATGATAAATAAGACACTGAAAAGAACTGAAGTTACGGTCAAAATTACCGCAAATGAAAAAGAAATATTTACACGGCCAAATCATTTCCATCAAAAGGGACTTGTTCATTCAGAACACGAGTTATCGTTGCTAGAAACAAACCAGAAGGTTGCTTCCCTCCTATTTGTACTTTTCTCTCTGTAAACTGGACCTTAAAAATGTGAAGATAGAAAGATGAAGTCTGCAAAACAAAAAAAAAAAAAAAAAAGGGACTGAGAAACTCATAACAAATAATGTGTTTAAATATCTACAGAATTAGTACATTGAAACAGAGAAGGGGGGAATAGCCTTAACAAGCATTTTCTTTTTATTTTTGATCAATTCCCCAAAGCAAAAAGAAACTCTATCCATCATTCATAAGCCCTAGAATAAAACAAATTAAGCTAAATGCAATTATCAACAGTAATGCTACATAAGCTGCCGCTCTACTTCATTGTCATCAGGTGACACACTTTATTAAATCCAAAATGCCAGCACCATAACACTAAACCAACATTTAATAAAAACAGAAACAGATACAACTTTAGCAAAAAGAAAATGAAATGCGAAGCCAGCACAGTAAGCTAAATCAACTTTTCAGGGAAAAAGAAAAAGAACTCACAAGAATCGCAATCAATTTGGTGTCAGGGCTCCAAACGGCCTGCAAATTCTCGCCTTCTCGCTGCAGCGAATCCCCATCTCTCTTATACCTCCCTAACCTCACTCTATGCTGCAATCACCGACATATTAATTATCAAAAAGCTTTAGGGGGGAACAAGAAAAACCTAATCATAGATAAAAGCATGCATTCGTGTAGGAAATACCTGGGAGGAACTCCATAGCTCGAAATGCAAAGGCGAAACGACGAGCAAGAGTCGGTTAATGAGTTTTAGGTAAATGATTTTTTGCGACGAAGGATACTGCCCTTGCTCTAATGGAATCACCTGCGGGTATCCATATGCCATATACATCTTCCTTGAATTCTTCGCTTACGGTTGATCTTTTCTCAGCTAAGGATCTAATTCAATAAATAGATCTGAGAGAGTGGAGCATTCTTTTTTCTTTTTGAGAAGAAAGAAGCGGATTTTAGATCTTGTAGATCCAGGAGAGGAATGGCGTTTTCTGTATTTTTCTTTCAATATCAATCTTTTTTTTTCTTTTAATTTGATTAATTTCTTTCTCTGTTTCAAGAGGAAATGCTGAAATGGATTTTGATTTTATAATTAAAAAAGAGATAATGTCATAAATGGTCACTAGAGTTTAGTGAAAATTGTCAATATAGTACTTTTACTTTAAAGAAGCTCAATGTAGTCATTGTGGTCTCCAATGTTCTTTTTAAAAATAAACTAAAATTAGCTGTTTCCCTTTTTTTTTTCCCCTTACAAAAAGCAATTACATTGCAATTGAAAGTGGGAATAGGTTTGCACTCATATTATCAATTTAAACCAACGTTAAGTTTTCGTGATTAGCAAAATGTAATGATGATGAATGGTTAGATTTGTTTAGAAATTAATATATAGGACTTATTTTAAGAAAAATAAATTATTTTAGAAAACATTTAGATTGTATTTAAAAATAATATTTTACTATTAAAATATTAAGAATTTTAGTAATTTAAAAATAATATTTTACTATTAAAATATTAAGAATTTTAGTAATCTCTATTTATTATTTATTTTGAATTAAAATGTTAGAATATTTCATTTTTAAATTAAATTTTTAATTAATTCTTTAAAAATATTCCATTCATTAAAATATTATAATTTAAAATATATAAAATAACTTAAAAATTATAGATAAAACATATTTAATAATTTTTTATTTTTTAATTTTATATATTTTAAAAATATATATAATAATTTTTAATGAGATATTTTTTTTTTTAAATATGGGATAAATCATATATGTTATATGAGAAAATTTTAATATACTACCAGTGAAATTTTTATACTCACCCATATTATATAATATAAATATATAGTATAAGGTATCAGGCTTCCGATTGATTTGGATAGCCTAAATTTTTTACACATGGTATACTCATTTTGTTAACATGTGACAATTGTTTATACAACCAATTTATATATTATATATTACAAGGTCTCAGTGTCCAACTAATGTGGGCAGCCTAAATTTTTTACACATGACATACTCATTTTGTTGACATGTGTCAATTGTTTATACAACCAATTTATATATTATATATTACAAGGTTTTAGACTCTTAGCTTGTAACACCCCCTAACCCTAAACCGTCGCCGGAACAGGGTTCCGAGGCATTACTAGACATATTAGGTCAAATACAAAAATTTAATGACTTATCCAATGTAAAATCATAAACATTTCTCTCAAATTTTCAAACCAATCCAATACTACCTCATTCAATCCAATACTACCTCATTAAATCCAACACAAGTTTTCATATCAAATAGGTCATTTCATAAACTTAACATTTCATAAATAAGATCTATGTAATTTTCCAAATTCACATCATGACAATATTACAGCCATCTATCAAAATGATCAATACAAACATCCTAGATACATGCCATTTACCAAAAAGAAACTTTTATCATCAGATTTTGAGTTCGGGATCAATTTGGATACTGGACTGAAACTTTTTACTTCAAGTAACATGCGCACAGAAACAAACCGTACGCTAAGTATATACACTCAGTGGTATTACTATAATTCAAATTTGTAACATATTACAATAAATTATGCATAATAAATTGTTGAAATATGTATATATTTTAAATTTATTTAGGTAGATAAATCTTATTTAGTTAGATAAGTTTTATTCATATTCTAGGAACATTTTATTTTATCTTTTAGTAGTTTATTAGAATAAGGGAACTATTTTCCCTTATGTTTTAGTAGTTTATTAGAATAAGAGAATTATTTTCCCAATTAGGATTAGGACTCTCTTCTCTATTTAAGTTCAGTTCTTTAGTTAATAATAATACAACAGTTTTATTAAAAGCTCTCTTGAAAACTTTCATGGCATCTGAGCTAAGTTAAATCTCTAGTAACATCATGGTTAAAACAACCTTCACTGGAGATAAGAAATCCATCAATCAAACAGAGGAGGAGAGTTCTACCATTGAAACAACTACCGAGAATACAATGACTCAAGGGATAGAGGCGTCTCACCTTTCTTTTCAGCTGACATCTCACAAACTGAATGGCAAGAATTATCTAGAATGGTCGTAGTCCGTAAAATTAGCAATTGATGGGCGCGGCAAGCTAGGTCATTTAAATGGAGAAGTCAAGCAACCACAGGAGGGCGATCCAAAAATGAGCAAGTAGAGGTCAAAAAATTCTGTGATAATTACATGGCTTATTAATTCCATGGAAGCATCTATAGGTAAACCTTTTCTTTTTCTTCCAACTGCTAAAGATGTTTGGGACGCTGTGAAAGACACCTATTCAGATTTAGAAAATGCTTCACAGATCTTTGAGTTAAAAATAAAACTTTAGAAAGCTAGGCAAGGGGAAAAAAGAAGTTACTTTTTATTATAACGAGATGATGTCTCTTTGGCAGGAATTGGATCAGTGTTATAATGATGAATGGGAGTGTCCCAGTGACGGTGTAAAAGCTATGAAAAAAGAAGAGAATGAAAGAGCTTATTTGTTTCTGGCTGGTTTAAATAAAGAATTTAATGAAGTGAAATCTCGGATCTTAAGGAAAAAACTACTTCCAAAACTTCGTGAGATTTTTTCTGAGGTTAGAAGAGAGGAGACAAGCAGAAAAGTAATATTAAGGCTAGGGTTTGAAGCTAATGAAGATAATTCTGCTCTTGTAACTATTAAAAATAATGATGATAGTGAAAAAAGAAAAAGAATATTGGTGCGATCACTGCAAAAAAATATTGGCACACTCGAGAAACGTGTTAGAAGCTCCATGGAAAATCGACAAATAGAAGGAACAAGAGTGGCAATGGTCATAGTTCACAATCAGGGGATAGTAGAGCTTTCCAAACAACTAATGGAAATTATGAGGGCCAAAATTCTCTAGAAGGGTTTCCATTCACTAAGGAATAATTAAAGCATCTACACAAGTTTTTTCAATCACCACAATTTCGGATGAATTCTTCTATTCCTAACTCCAATAATCCTTCTTCCTCTTTTGCCCAATCAGGTACTGATTTTTCTGTTTTTTTAGTGTCAAGCCTTGTAAAATAAACATGTGGATCGTTGATTCTGGAGCTAGTGATCACATGACTAATAGTCATTTTCTTTTTTCAACTTACACACCTTGCGCAGGAAACAAAAAGATTGAAGTAGCACATGGGTCATTCTCGGCAATAGTAGGGAAAGACATTGTTAAAATTTCGTCTTCCTTGGTTTTACATGATGTTTTATATGTGCCAAATCTATCTTGTAATCTCATATCGGTTAGTAAATTATCCTAGTCCTCGAATTGTCATGTTATATTTAACTCCTCTATGTGTAAATTTCAGGACATGGTTTCGGGGAGGATGATTGGCAATGTTAAAGGATTTGGTGGAATTTACTTTCTTGAAGACAACTATCTAAGTTAACCAACAACTACTTTATGTTTAAATTCTGTTTCCGATTTTGGTAAGGTTATGATTTGGCATTATAGGCTTGGACATCCTAATTTTTACTATTTAAGATATTTGTTACCTAATCTATTTAAAAATAAAAGTCCTTCATATCATTGTGAATTTTGTGAATTAGCTAAACATTATCGATCATTCTTTCCACCTCAAAAATATAAAGCCTCCAAAATTTTTCTGTTAATTCATAGTGATGTTTGGGGACCTTCAAGAGTCTCAACTTTTTCAGGAAAACTTTGGTTTATCGCATTTATTGATGATCATACTCGTATTTGTTGTGTGTTTTTATTAAAAGATAAGTCTGAAGTTAAAAATGTGTTTGAGTCTTTTTATGCTATGGTGAAAACATAGTTTGGTGTGAAAATAGAAGTATTTCGAAGTGACAATGGTGGGGAAATTTTTAGTGACCAATTAGGTGTTTTCTTAACCAAACATGGAATAGTCCACCAAAGTTCTTGTATAAATACTGTAACAGCCCAACTTTCAGTAGTGTCGGAAATAGTGATTTGAGATCACTAAATCGACAATCAAGTTTGAAAATTTTATTAATTATAATTTATGAGTTGAGTATGAATTTAGAAATATTTTTGAATTAGTAAATTTTGTGTTTTAGAAGAATTATTAAAATAATTAGTTTTGAAAACGGAGTATTGATACCTCGAATTTATAAACTGAGTCATAAATATTTTTATAAATATTTATGGAGTGTTGATAAGTTATTATTAAAGTTTTGTTAAGAAATTTTAAGGTTTCGGTAGTCAATTGGGTAAAAAGGACTAAATTGAATTAAGTGCAAAATTGTGCAATATGGTTAAATTGCTTAAGTAATAATTAAAGGAGGACTAAATAGGAAAATAAACCTCTATTATTGAGCTGGACGGCATATGTGTGCAGGAAATATTGAAATTAGGCGTGAACAAGGGGTAAAATTGGAAAAGAAGTAAAAATTGAATAGTTAAAAGTTGGACTAAATTAAATGTCTAGATATTTCTTCATTTTTCTTCACTTTTCTTCAGCAAAAACACCATAGCAGACCTCCAAAGCTGGTTTTTCACATTTTTGCACCATGTGAGTTCAATTCTTGTTTTTTCTTTGTAATTTTTATGTTTTTGTGACTTTTACAATTAGGTCCACCTATTGAATTCATTAGTTTTTGATTTTGTGGGTGATATTGGAAGTTTCCATGGATAAGTGATTTATGTTTATGATAAATTATTATAGATTTGAAGCTTTAAATTCATTATATGATGAAATTATTAAGTGACTTTTAATAGAAATTGATTTTAGGACCTAATTGTGAAAAAGGTTTAGAATTAAGGTTGATGCTGAAATTATGACTACTAAAGAGTACATAGTAGTTTAGAATGATAGAATAATGTGTTAATTGAGAAAAATAAGTTTGATTGATGGGTTAATTGATCAGGGACTAAATTGTAAAATCATAAAATTTAGGGTAAAAGTGTAATTTCAAAAATTGAAGGGCATAAATTGTTAATTAAATTAGAAGCTAATGAATGAAATTTTATATTATAGATTAAGAGCTCAAGGAAGCTGTGGGAAAGAGAAAATAACTAATTAGTTCTCGAATTTCCTACAACTTCTGTAAACTGGCCAGGTAAGTTTATATGTAAATAAAGCACTATTGTGTTTAAATAAATTTATGTATTGTTAAATTGTTATATATGTGATATTATAATTGCTACTATGAATATTTAATAATCGCGAAAATATTAGTATGTGAAATGTGTATTGATTTGGAAATAAGAAAGTATTTTTTATTCTGAATCAAAATTGTGATAGAAAGATTGAATTGAAAATGAAATTTAAGTAAGTAATGATAAATGAATTGAATGTGTCTGGGATTTAATTGTTGAAAATACTTATATTTATATGTGCGTGAAATTGAAGTATATATTCATTGATTTGTAGTGAATTTGAATTGAGAATGTGTAGTTGGGTGGTGATTGAATTAATATTATATTGATTTGGAATTGAATGATTTGCAATAAAAGAGAATGTGAAAGTGAAATTAATATATGATCATATGAATTGGAAATAAGTTGTGTTTGAATTGAGAAATATGTCAGAAAATATGGTCAAAGTGCAATTGATATGAATTTGACTGAAATAGAGAAAGAAATCTGATACCTTATTAACTAGTCGAGCTTAGTGGATATAGTTGGCATGCCATAGGATTGGAAGTGTTCAGGGATTCTTCGACCTCAAGTCGATGAGACACTTCGTGTGTCATAGATTTGCTTCAGATAGTTTCGATGAGGCGTTGGTCGCCACTTTACTTCGGCTCAGCTGATGAGACACATGGTGTGTCATAGATTTACTTCGAACTATCCGATGAGGCGTTGGTCGCCACTCTAGTGTGATTGGTTGGATCCGTGTATCCACCAAAGTCCGAGTTAGGTTAATAGGGATAAATAAGTGAAATAATGAAATTGAATGAATTTTGATTAAGTAAGTAAACAAATGAAATGAGAAAGTGATATTGAATATATAAGTAAAATCCCGGTTGAACCTTAGGAATACTTTAGTGATCAGTGGTAGCTTCGGCTACATATCAGTGTGGCACTTATGTGCAAGCTTTCTGTGTATCCTTTAGTATTCCAAATGGTTCAACGGGTAAATTGATGAAATAGTAAGACGAGAAAGCATGTGATTTGTAAAAGTGAGTATAATTATATATATGTGAAACCTTTATTGGATGAGTTTGGTTATAAGCTAATGCAAGTTTGTGTAGGTTTATAAGTGAAATTATGAACAAAGGAATGATAATTGTGAATATGTGTATGTGTAGCACCATTGGTAAGATTGTGAATGAGTAAGTGTTATTATGAGTTCTTGTAAATATTTGATAATGAGTATTTATTTAAATGACTAGCTATAGACATGCTTGGTGTTATATATGTATAATGTTAATAATACAAAGAAGATATGAAAGAGAGAAACTAGCTATAAGACAGTTTGAACAACAGCAGACATGTGACTTTGAAAAATCATTAAAAATGGTGGAAATTGAATTAGAAGTTGAATGAGATATGTAATTAAAGCTTATTGAGTCTATTTTCACATAAAAGAAATGATGTAAACAAAAGATTAACAGAATAGGATATATTTAAAGTTTTCTATGACAGGGTCAGAATGAACTTCGGGATCCCCTATTCCAACTTTGGAAAATCACTAAAACTTGTATAAAAATTATTTTTGAGTGTAATTTATATGTATAAACTCCTTAGTGAATCTAGTTTCAAAAGAAATAAACAATAACCTTATTCGAGTTCTGTATGATGAGATAATTGAATTTTAGTAGAGAAAGGTCAGAACTATCGAATGGAGTAACAGGGGAATATTTAATGAATAAACTGTACAAATTGGCTAGACCAAAAATTCTGAAAATTTTATGGTAAAAAGATATATGAGTATAGTTTCAGGAAAAATTAACGGAACTTAATTCGGAGCTCTGTAACTGAAGAAATAAATAATTTAGTGGCAGTGACTCTAATAGATAGCTCAATGAGAACATGAGTAAAAAGTGTAAATAAGTGAAATAACGATTATATCACTTTGAAAACAAAATTGTAAGAATTAGTTTAAATAAGTTATTATTTGCTTATTATTATTTGCATATAAACTTACTAAGCTTTGAAGCTTACTTCCCTTCCTTTCCATCTCTTTAGGGTTGTATGTTAGCTTGGGTTGGAGATCGTTGGAGATGTCATCACACTATCATGCTATCATGGTGAGGAAAAAGGTAATAATAAATCTCATAAGTCTATGGCATGTATAGGGACTTATTATTTTGTATATTTATCAATTATCTTGGCCATAAGATATGGCTCACTATGATTAATGGGTTGTAATACTTATATATTGAATTGGTTGAATATTAGTATTAGTTTGAAATTGGTTTGAAATGTGCAAGGAAGGTTAGGTTAGTATTCTAGACTCATATAGAGTCCACATAGTTTGGCACACGGGCATGTGTCCAGATCGTGTGAGGTACACGGCTAGCACATGGGCGTGCCTTGTAGCCATGTGCATAAATCAGTGCAGTCCACGTGTAACAGCCCACTTTATACCCTAGTCGGAACGAGTGGTTTCGGGACCACTTAACCGAGTCAAATTATTATTTTTATTGCTTTAATATGTTTTACAGCATGATAGAAATTACCATGTGACAGTTTCGTTTAGAAATTTTATTGTTTGACCGGTTAATTTGATAAAAAGGATTAAATCGCGTAAAGCGATAAATTAGAGTTCTATTTCATAAATGGCTCATTTGAGCATGGCTTTATAAAGTGAGGTACTTGTATGGTAATTATACCATCTTTAGTTGGAGTGGTTGGTGGTGGACAATTATGTCCATATTTTATAAGGCTTTATAATTATTTTTTTTAAGGGCAAAATGGTCCTTTAATTATTATATGTTATATTAGATAAATATAACATGAAAACACCCATTTTTATCTTCTTCTTCACCGATTCTACAAAAGAAAAAGAAGGGTTTTCATGCTTTGCTTCATTCAGCCATTTGAGCTTCAATTGGAGGTTCGTTTTTGTTCCGTTTTTGATAATTTTTACGTTTTTGAGATCGTTGCTTCGAATACTAGCTAACCCATACTTCAATTTCTGATTTTGAACATGTCTTTGAAAAGTGCCATTGATGAATCCTTGATATATTGATAGATTTTGATGAATTATTGTATATTATGTGAAAATATACAAGAATTTTGAAGTAGTTTTTGAAGAAAATGAGTTTTAAGGATTTATTTGTAAAAAGGTAGAATTTTGAAGTTAAATTTGTGATAAGATGAATTATATGTGCTTGTATAAGTCCCCTACATGTTCGGCTAAGGTGAATTGAGGGATTTATTGTGCAATTTGTCATTTTGTGATAAAAGGGCTAAATTGCAATGTGTTGAAAATATAGGGGCTAAATTGCTAATATGCTAAAATACATGTTTTGGGCTAAATTGAACAAGTTAGTGATTAAATAGCTAAATTTGTATTAATATAGATAAAGACGACCAAATTCCGGAACTTGATCGGGGAAAAAGAAAAATAGACAAGTAGATATCGGAATTTCGAGGTAAGTCCGTACAATGGAATTTAATGTGTATATGTTTATAATTGTTGTTAATTGAATGTATGAAGTAATAGTTGATTGAATAGCCTATTTGGACGTATACATATGAAATTGAAATGAAATTGTTACAAGTGAAAAATAAATACTGAGTCCCGTTAGAACCGTAGAAATCGATAGGATACAAGTGACATGTCACTAGGGCTACAGGGTGGTTTGAGTTCCTGCATTTGTTGCAGACTCACCACGTGCTCATGAGCTACAGGTTTATCCTTCGGGATTACTTGTTTAGTCTTCGAACTCTCTATTCAGCCTTCGGGCTTACCGTTCATCCTTCGGGATTACTGATTAGCCTTCGGGCTTACCAATACAGGCTCGAAAGAGCACACACGACGCATTGACGGATTACAGGTTGTATGTATATATAACTGTGTGTGTATCACCCGAGTATCCCTCGATGTTCTTAAAGGTTCAATGGGCAACTACCGATACATGTTATATGAGATATGAGAATTATATGGATTATATGGTATAAGTTATATGAATGCTTAAAGATACATGAATTACATGTTGTACAAGGTTCACATGGATTTTATAAGTTGATTTACATGAATTACATGTTATAAGTATTACATGTTAAATGAGATATATGATTTACATGGAGTATATTATATGCAAATACATGTAGAAATGATTGAATTATGATATGATACATGAATGATGTGGTTGGTACATGAATGATTTACGAGATTACATGGACTAACAAGTTTATACTTGTGAAATAGGCAACTTGAGTATATGAATTGAATTGGCATTGTTGTTGTGATTACCGCATTGATTCGGTAAGGTATAATTTCTGTATTACGGACTTACTAAGCTTTAGAAGCTTACTCCGTTTATTTCTGTCAATGTGTTATAGATTCGGAAGCTAGCTCGATCATCGGACGTGTCGGAGATCGCCATCACACTATCCAACAAGCTTTGGTATTTTTGAATCTTTTGTAAATAAAATGGTCATGGCATGTATAGGCTAGATGTTTTGTGAATATGATGTATTTTGGTAAATGATCAAGCTATGAGATGTGGCTTGAGTCATATTTGTGTATAATCAAGATTTTGAGTTGTTCTTTGGCTATATATGCTCATGGAAAGATATGTGATTTTGATGATGAAATTGGGGTTCATTATATGCTTGAATTGGTATGTTTGTAGATGGTAAATTGGCTTGAAATGTTGCATGCTCTTGGCTTGTAGGAATGACCCTTGTTGGGTGGCAATTTGGCTTAAACCAAGCCTATATTGTGCCACACGGCCAGGGGACACGGGCGTGTGCTTCGACCGTGTGTCCCCTGCACCTTAAATAATTTGACAGTTTCGACCACGGGGTAAGCACACGGGCGTGCCTTAGCCGTGGGCGACACACGGCCTAACCTCATGGGTGTGTTGGATGGCCGTGTAGATTTTGGCAGAATCTTCCACGGGCTGAGCACATGGGCGTGCCTTGACCGTGGAAAGCACACGGCCCTACTCCACGGGCGTGTGAAAGCCACACGGTTTAACAACACGGCCGTGCTTTGAGTCACACGGGCGTGTGACGTTGTTTCAAAAACGAAAATTTTTCTGAACCTTCGAAACAGTAGGATTCGAATCCTAACTATCCGAGATGATTGTTTTAATCCAAAAATATCTCATATGAACCTTTTTATAATTTTTGACATGGAATTTTCTGGTTTGGGGCAGACTAAGTACTGTAAAGATCCGTTAAATCCGGTAACGCTCTGTACGGTCTCGGGTATAGGGTGTTACACCACGGGTAAGAGGCACGAGCGTGTCTCAGACCGCTACGACCGTGTTGAGCTACACGGTTCAACAACACGGATGTGATTTGGGCTCACACGGGTGTGTCCCCAACCCACATGAGCGTGTAAGCCTTATACCTAGGAAGAATTTTTAAAGGTTACCGAAAATTGTTTCGAGTTTTTAAATTAGTCTCGAATCTCGCTTAATTTATATTCTGGGCTTAGAAAGTCCATATAAGGGACAAAATGCACGGAATTGAAAATTTTTAAATTTAAGTAGAATTTCATGACTCGATTTTATATGATTACAAGTGTTTAAGTCCGGTAATGCCTCGTATCCTGTTCCGACGTCGGACATGGGTAAGGGGTGTTACAAATACACCACAACAAAATTGGATTGTAGAAAGAAAAAACCGACATCTTTTAGAAGTAACTAGAGCCTTGATGTTCACTAGTCAGGTAGCACGTTATCTTTGGGGCGAATCCTTGTTAACAGCTACATATCTTATTAATAGAATGCCGAGTAAAACTCTAAACTATAAAACTCCTTTTCATCTCTTTAAAGATAACTTTCCTAACTCTAAATTGATCACAGATTTATCCCTCCGAGTTTTTGGGTATAGTGTTTTTGTTCATCTTCACAACCAAGGTAAACTAGATCCTAGAGCAAAAAAATGTGTCTTTGTTGGCTATGCTTCTAATAAAAAGGGTTACAAATGTTATGATCCAATTGATAGGAAGATTATAGTTACCATGGATGTCACATTTGTTGAAACACAATCTTATTTTGATTCTAATCTTCAGGGAAGGAATTATAGTAAGGAAGATTCTATAATTGATCAAGAAAAGATTAGGAATATACAACATAGTAATTCTAATAATGGGGAAGGGGAATTTATGATTAACACAGAAATTAATGATGTTAATGAAAAGGAGTATGAAGGTGTAGAGTCTAAGCATGAGAATAAAGAACAAACAAATGAGTTAATTGTTTACTCAAGAAGAAATCAAAATTAAGAAAGTGGAATCCACTAGATTCATCACCAAGAGTCCGACCCGCAAGATCCTGTTAAAAGTCCAGGTAAAGCTCATAATCCAGCCAATGAATTTTCTGATTTCGATATTCCAATTGTCAAAAGAAAAGGTGTTAGAAATATTGTCAAATATCCCATGTCTAACTTTGTTTCCTATAAAGCCTTGTCTTCAACATTCTCAACCCTTGTTTCGTGTCTCGATACTGTAAAAATACCCAAAAATGTGAAAGATGCTTTACAGGTTCCTAAGTGAAAGGAAGCTATTTTAGAGGAGATGCGCGCTCTTGAAAAAATAGGTACATGGGAAACAATGGAATTACTTGTAGGGAAAAAAACAGTGGGCTGTAAATGAGTGTTCACAACCAAATTCAAACCAGATGGATCTTTAGATAGATACAAAGCCCGGTTGGTGGCTAAAGGGTACACTTAAACATACGGGATAGATTATCTTGAAACATTTGCTCCAGTAGCCAAATTAAATTCCGTTGGAGTTCTTTTATCAATTGCTGTTAATTTTGATTGGTCTTTACAGCAACTAGATATGAAGAATGCTTTCCTAAATGGGAAACTTGAAGAAGAAGTTTACATGGATCCTCCTCCAGGTTTTAAAGAAAAATTTGAAACTCGAGTATGTAAACTCAAGAAATCTTTGTATGGTCTAAAGCAGTCTCCTCGAGCTTGGTTTGAATGGTTCACTCAAGTTGTTAAAAAATAAGGTTACTCACAAGGGCAAGCTAATCACACAATTTTCTATCGACGTTCACAAAAAGGTAGAATAGCAGTTATTATAGTTTATGTCGATGATATCATTCTTACAGGAGATGGTGTGGATGAAATAAGGCGTCTCAAGGAGCATCTAGCATTGGAGTTTGAGATCAAAGACTTGGATCCTTTGAAATTCTTTCTTAGAATGGAAGTTACTCGATCAAAGAAGGGTCTTGCGGTCTCTCAGAAAAATATGTGATTGATCTTTTAAAAGAGGTTGGGATAAGTGGTTGCCGCCCAGCTGACACACCAATTGATCCAAATGTAAAATTCAGAAATAAAGAAGGTCGACTAGTTGATAAATGGCAGTACCAAAGATTAGTTGGTAAGTTAATTTACTTATCACATATAAGGCCAGACATAGCTTTTGCAGTGAGCTTAGTGAGTCAATTTATGCACTCCCCAATGGAGGAACATGAAGAAGCAGTGTTTTGAATTCTAAGATACTTGAAGATTTCACCTGGAAAGGGCTTATTCTTCAAGAAATTCGAACAAAGAGGAATTGAAGCTTATACAGATGTAGATTGGGCAGGCTCAATAATAGATAGAAGATCTACATCAGGATATTGTATAGTTGTTTGGAGAAACCTTGTGACTTGGCGAAGCAAAAAATAAAGTGTTGTAGTAAGAAGTAGTGCAGAGGCTGAGTTTAGATCAATGGCTCAAAGAATTTGTGAAATGATGTGGTTAAAAAGAATCATGGAAGAGCTGAGGAAACTAATAACTTTACCAATGAAGTTGTACTGTGATAGCAAAGCTGCCTTTAGTATTGCTCACAACCCAGTCCAGCATGACAGAACTAAACATGTTGAGATTTATAGACACTTTATCAAGGAGAAGATTGAAGAAGGCCAAGTGTGCATGCCGTTTGTTCTTTCAAAACAACAGATTACTGACATACTCACCAAAGGGCTGTCTAAGACAAGCTTTGATTTTCTTGTGAGCAAGTTGGGCATGATTGATATATATGCACCAACTTGAGGGAGGGTGTTGAAATATGTATATATTTTAAATTTATTTAGGTAGATAAATCTTATTTAGGTAGATAAGTTTTATTCATATTCTAGGAATATTTTATTTTATCTTTTAGTAGTTTATTAGAATAATGAAATTATTTTCCCAATTAGGATTAGGACTCTCGTCTCTATTTAAGTTCAGTTCTTTAGTTAATAACAATACAACAGTTTTATTAAAAGCTCTCTTGAAAACTTTCATAAATTTATACCTTTAATCTTTCAATTATTGAATTAAACATTTAAGCCAACATGTTTCAATAATAATAATTATAACTAATTCATAAATTGTATTCAATTAAACTCATATACTATTTCATTATTTTCAAATCATTTCATTTTCACTTCTCATTTTTCAACAATAACTATCTCAATTTGCTTTTCTTCACTTAGATTTTCACATCATCTCATGTTACCAAAAACCATTTCATGAACTATATCATTATCTATTTCTTAAACCAATGGTTCATGCATTTCATTTCTATATTTCAATTCAATTATCTTATTTAAATTCATATTCAAAATCATTCAATATCATTTCTATTGCTGATTCTTTTATTTTCCCCTATTAACACGACTCGGACTTTGACGGATACACAGATCCAACCAAAACACACTAGTACGGCACTTTGTGCCTCATCGGCCTTGCTGAAGCAAGTTAGTACCCAGTACCTCATCGAAATTATTTGAAGCAATAATATGACACATAGTGCCTCATTAGAATTATTCGAAGCAATACTATGACACATAGTGCCTCATCGACTCGAGGTCAAAGTATCCATGAACACTTCCAATCCTATGGCATGCCAACTATATCCAACTTAGCCCGACTAGTTACTAGGGTATTTGATTCACTTTCTCAATTCAATTTCAATTAAATTCAAATCACTTTTCACTTTTCACTTTTCAATCAATATACATTCAAATATTCACATATTTTCATCATTCAATTCAATTTAATTCAATTCAATTCACTTTAATTTCCAATCAATATACCTTCAAATATTCACATAATTCATAATTCAATATCATTTCTTACCTTAATTCTACCTACCACACATATTAATTTAAAGTTCAATAATAGATAATAACAAAATTCGAATTATAGTAATACAAACTGTAATTTTTCTTAAGTTACTCCTCGTCAATCTTTTCCTTTCCTTTCTTATCCGATGTCTCCGACACGATATTAGCTACGAAAATTAAATTAAATTTACAATCATCAATAAAATATCAATTTGCATCAATTACTTTAAATATTCTATTCAACTTTTACCTTAATTCCAATTTAATCCTTAGCTCAAATTATCTTCATTTCCATCACAAGTTATACCTTATTTTCACTTAATTTCTACTTATAGCTTAACTCAACTCTCTAATTTTCATCACAAAACCCTAATTTCAAATTTCTTTCAATTTAGTCCCTATTACACAAAATTTATAACTTATTCTACAATTTAATCCTTTTCCCCATTCTAACTTGAAATTCTATCAAGTCAACCCCCAATTCATCATTTTACTCAATATAAACTATGTCTAAAAATCTACTATCTTTCAAAATTTCAATATATACCATGTAGTATTCTATTTTAGGATCATAATAACTCAAAAATTATAAGAAAAGGGGTTAAATTAACTTACCAAATTAGCTTGGAAGCTTTAAAACCCTATTTTCTCCTCTCTTTTTTTCTTTCTTTCTCCCCGGTTTCTTCTCTGTTTTCGTTCCAATTTCTATTTTTGTTTCATTTCTTTTATTTGTTTATATAATAATATAATATAAATAATAATATAATATAATATAATATAATACTTATTCATTAAGTTAATATAATATAATATAATATAATATAATATATATTTTAATTAGAAATACTTTGATATTTCTCTTGTAAACCGCTTCAACATTTAAAAATAGTATAATTGTCTATTTGGTCCCTTTTAACTTTCTTTAATCTATAATTAAACTTTTACCTCTATTGTAATTTAGTCTTTTTTTTCCTAATTTCTCTTATTTTAAGCTAATTTACCTAATCAAAAACTAATTAATTGCACAGCTAGCTTCGTAAATATTTATTAAAAATATTTACGATTGATTTACTGGAACGAAGTCTCGGGAATGCATTTTTTTAATTTAGTCCTTTTTAATCAATTAACTATCGAAACATTAAAATTTCTTAACAAAATTTTAATACCACCTTAATGACACTTCGTAAATATTTATAAAAATATTTACGGCCCAGTTTATAAAAATAAGGTCCCAATACATTATTTTCTAAAACCACTTAAACTTAATAAATCACTTATATAACATAAATTATCAAATAAAAAACCTTTTTAAAAATCACATTTGACTCGTAAATATTAAATGATAATATTTATGAACTTACTCATCGAATTTGGTGGTCTCGAACCACTATTTTCGACACTACTAAAAATTGGGCTGTTACATAGCTAATGTGGACAACCTAATTTTTTGGCACGTGGTATATTCATTTTGTTGAGATGTAGCAATTGTTTCTACAACTAATTTTTTAATCCCACATCTTGTAGAGAACACTCTCATAGCTCACACTTTTATTATAAATAACAATAAATTTCTTCACTATTTTCATAAGCTCTCTAGATTTTTTCCATTTGAAAAATTTTATGAATATGATAATATACTCATATGAAAGAGTTCTATTTGTTCGAAAATAATCTAGAACTATCATTTATTTTGTTTTTCCAATTAATAAGATAAAATATACATGTTTTTAGATAAAATTTAAGACATTAAAAAGCTAATTTTAGTTCATTAATTAGAGAAAAGTCGCATATCTCATAGTACTGGATAATACTTTCATAGCTCACTTTCAGTATTTTCATTAAAAAAATAATTTTAATCTTACATTGACTAGATATACTTTCATGCTTACTTTCACTATTTTCATTAAAAAGTTAATTTTAATCTCACATCGACTAGAGAATAAGTTCATTTCTTCACTATTTCCTTAAAAAGTTAATCTTAATATCATATTTGGCTTAGAGTTGTCCATGGGCCGAGTTAGGTCTGGTTCAGGCCGAGTCAAGTAAAAAATTTAGGCCTATTTTCTAGGCCTGAGCCCAGCTTAGCCCTAAAAATGGATATAAAATTTTGCCCAAGCCTGGCCCGACCCACTCGTATTAATTTTTTATATTATTTTTTATAAAAAAATAAATTTAAAAAACATTAAAACAAATGTTTCCCGACAAATGGAAAAAAATTAAAAAAATATATACTTAAATAACACTAAGATAAGTGCAACTTAGCAAGCAAATACCTCTAAAATAGTAGGAAAATTAATAAGAAAATAAGAGTTATATAATATCCAAACATTAACAACAAAATAGTAGTAATATAATATTGAAATAATGGCAAAAAAAAACAATAGTAGTATTTTTTTTGCAAATTCGAGTAGAGCCTAGGCCAAAAAGGCTTACCTAAGGTCCTACTCATTTTCTAAATGGGAGTTTTTTTTTTTTTTTGTCTAAACTCATTTTTTGAGACTATTTCTGCCCAAATCATCTCACTTTTTAGGTGGGCCTTAGGCCCGACCCATGGACAAGTCTAATTTGACCAGAGAACACTCATATGCTTACACTTACTCTAAAAATAAATGTCAAAATTTTCATTATTTTCATTAAAATTTTAATTTTGATCCCACATTGAGTAGAGAACACTCTTATATATCCCATTTACCTTAAAAATATATAAAATGACTAGAGAATACTCTCATAGCTCACTTATTCACTATTCTCATAAAAAAAGTTAATTTTGATCCCATATTAACTAGAAAATACTCTCATAATTCACTTCTTCACTATTTTAATGAAAAATTAATTTTAATCCCTTAACGTTAATTTTAAGCTTACATTAACTAGAAAACACTCTCATGCTCACATTTATCCTATAAATAAGTGTCAATTTTTCACTATTTTTATAAAAAGTTAAATTTAAATTTAAAATAAACAAATATTAGTTAAGCACTTAAATTGTAGTATGTGTAAATATTATATTTATAAATATAAATTAATTAAATCTTTATACATGCATTAAATTATAGTATGTATAGATTGAATTTCTGAAAAATACCCATTATTTAAAAGAATGATTTGATTAGACCATTTTTTTAAAAAAGATGGGACTAGGCTGAAATAATGAGTTTGAAGCATTTTCATCTGATTTGCAGGAAAATGCTTCCAACTAGAAGCGTTCTCAGCATATTGGCAGAAAAACGCTTGTTAGGGTTAGGCTTTTTTAAGTAAGATTAGGTTTAGGGTTTTGTGGTTTTTAAGGTTTAAGATTTTGTAGGGCCTTGAGCTTTTTATATTTTTTAAGTTTATTATATTTTCTCTAGTTTTTTTATAACTTTTTGAGATGTAAAGTTAATAATTATTTAATTTGATATTTACAAGCATCATATTTACACCAATCTTATATTCGAATTGTAAAATTCAATTCGATTTATAATCGAAACTTGAACTACTCGATTTGATTAAATCTTAGTTTGTAATTTTTTTTATTTTTTTAATGTAACTGAGTTTTGATCAATTTTTTTACGGGAGGTTGAGGTTGATCAGATTTTTCAGTGCATTATTTTCAAACTTCTAGTGTTTTTTTCTTTAAAAAATATATCCTAGGAATCCTAGGATATCTGATCGGTGAGTAGGAGAAAGTGGGGAGTTGAAAGTGCTAAAGGGAAAACGTTCCACATAGGACATAATTTTAGTGCACTGTTACAAAAAACCAATGAAGGCAAGCTTTTATGGAGTGAGTGGGTTAAACCTAGGTGCCTTTATCATCTCGATATATCAAATCAATAGTGTGGTCTCGACATGTATAATCAAAGCAAGTTCTAGAATAACAAATCAATATTGACACACTCATAGCAACAATAAAAGTGAGCACGAAAGAAGATATGCTCTGTAGGCTCAAAATCTTACAAAAATTATAACTTTTGATGTCAATCCTGCGAATTTCAAATTTCAAAGTAATACCTAAAGTTCGGGAAACAACCTAGAAAAATTTTAATTCTCAAAAATCAACTTTTCATGCTTGATTCTCTAATATCTTGAAGTTTGAATAATCAAGGCATGAATACCTATGTCTTAATCTAGAACATATCAATAAACATCATAAATCAACCAGAATTTCATTCTAACAGTAATATGAGAAAGTGATTTGAGAACAAGACAAGATTCAGAGATTTTCTGATAATGAAATTAATAACCCCCCACACTTAAGATGTACATTGTCCTCAATGTACAAAGATGAATAATATGATTATAAGCATAATATTATAAGAGAGGTAGAGAAGTGAAACTTCCTGAATTTCGGATGAATCCTTGGAATAGTGAAGGGTGATTTGGGGAGAGAGCTAATGAAGTAATTGATGAACTAAGCAGAGGTGAAGGTGGGGTTCTATGATCACGATGCTAAATGAAGATGTTCATGGTTTTCAGTGTCGTGGTTCAGCAGGACATGGTAGTCGTGGAGTATTTTTCCTCATTGGATTATCATGGCATCAAGCACCTTGAACCTTTTGAAACTGCGGAGTCATCGATAGTATTTTAGGGAGGTGTATTAATGGTATTAGCATGGTTACTTGTTAAGAAATAGTCATAAAAATAAAATTTTTAAGATAAACTAAGATAGTTTTGTAAACATAAAAATAAATAAAGATAAAGATAAAGAAACATAAAAATAAAAATAAATGGACTCAAAAGTCCTCATCGCCAGATGGATCGTGAGATGGTAATGGCAGAGATGTGATGTGAGTGCTGACAAATCTACTGTAGAGTAGTATCAATATGATCAAATCGCTGGAAGCACTACTGCTTAAATCAAGTGAGGCGCTCAGAGATGTTAGTGAGTGAAGCAGTCGCATGAATTGGTCGGTGGCTCGACAGTGGCTGAGATGGTGGATCTGCATGGAGTAGAGGGATATCATCAGTATGACCTGCTCGGTGGATTAAGCTAGTCGATACTGTAGAGGATTGGTCCCACGATGACGCTCAATCATTCGCATATGAAGCATACTCGAGATGCCCTGTGGAGGTATCTGGCTAATGAGAGTGAGTGAGGAGGATTCCGCCACTGTGTTGAGGAGGACGAAGTGGCATGTGAGTTGAGTCACATAAGGACCGATGCAGATGGATCCCTTCTTGTGTCACTCTGTTTGATGATGAATGGCGAGGGTAATAAAGTAAGCTAAGTCGAAGATGTGCCCGTGGGCCATGCTCCACAAAAAATAGGTGTCGTGAGTGTTGACAACGCCAGTACTCTCTCGCTGACCCATCAAGGTATGAGTTAGGATGGCGTGTAAGTATCGTAATGATGGAGAGAGGGCCAATGCCTTAGAGTGGCTGGGATCATATGTAGCTGAAGTAGGGACCAGGGCCATCCAACAGGAGGAAGGAGAATAGTGAATATGGCGATGGAGCTCAAAGAAATCGTCATCTTCCTTGAATTCTTCGGTATAAAGTCCCAAAGTAACTCCAAACTCTGGGACGCTCAGTTGGCAACCCAAGCCACCAAGACGGAACTGGACTGTGCCTGGGTCGTTGAACTTTGACATGACTGTCTGTAGGTGGAATGTAGAGTAGATCTCTAGGGTGAGCTCGAGGTATGTCGGCTCGACAATTTCAAAGAAACACCCCCATGGGTCGGTAGTGAGGAGGGCTCTAACTGCGTCGGCAAGTTAGACTTGTTCTAGGTTAGCCCAATCAATGCACTGTCCTATGCAGAGGGGTCTCGCCCTAAGGATCTGAAATAGCTCATCTTGAGATCCTTGTGGGAACTGTAAAAATGTCTTTTAAAAGAAATTATAAGTTTTTTAAAACTTAAAAGGATCAAATTAAATTTTTTTTCAAATCTTCGACACTAGGACATTTTATAATCAGTTTGGTACCAATTTTTGGGTGTTATGGGGGTGTTAATCATTCCTCGTACGTAACCGACTCCCAAACCCATTTTCTCAAACTTTCATAGGCCAAAATCAATATTTTAAAAAGGTGATCCAATCACATCAAAAAAGATTGGTGGCTACTCCGTTTTTATTTTTTAAAAGTTGACCCTGTTTTCCAAACTAAAAAAAATGGTTTCGACAGCTTGGCGACTCCGCTGGGGATCAATAAGAGAGTCAAGCCGTAAAATTGATTATTTTCTGTCCTTTTGTCGAAGTTTGAAAATTTGATTTTAAAAATTACAAATCCTTTTACATGTGATTGTTGCATATGTTTGTTATTTTCTCGCACACATTGCATTTGCATGACCGTTGTGGTCACACCCTTAAGTGGGAGTGAGAAACTACGCATTCGTGAGGTTTTCACCTCCGTCCAAGATAGTGGATCGCTTCCAAAATACATCCGTACCTATGTCTTGGTGAGATTTTCATCTCCATGAAGCCATAGGGAAATGTATTCCCCTGAACTGAATTCGGTCCATATAAGCCTATAATGGGTGAAGATCGAGGAATCTGCTGGTTCAGGTACCTCAACTTTAGAACTAAACCACATGTAGAGGACATAAGTACCCACCCTAGGTAGAACTACGTTAAACCTTAGTGGTCACCTAGATATGTTGTTATTCTATTTGCCTTATGATTTATTTTATGATATTAACTTGTTGTGTTTTATTTTTGTGCATGTCATCTCATATTTTTAAAGGGTATCGATTCACGGTCAGTTACTAAGTTAGAAAGCTGGTTATGGAGAACGAATTCCTTAATAAAGTGGGAAACAATGCGGCTGTTCGTAAATGGTCAAAGGAAACACAACTAGCAAAAGTTGATAGCCTGGCTGAAGGATACACATCAGAGCTGTGGGACTACACTCACATTAGTGTGACGCAAAATAATCTCCAAGAGTTAAAGGAGACATGGGATCAGTGGAGTGACGAGGCCAAGCAGTTGTTCTACAGCAATTATGGGGATCTGCTGTACCCGCTGGATATAAAGGTAGACGAACATTTGTTTAGAACAATCACTCAATATTGGAATCCTGCATATAGTTGCTTTACTTTTGGAAAGGTTGATATGGTGCCCACGGTAGAAGAGTATTCGGCCTTGCTACGTTGTCCCAGGATTTAAGTGGATAAGGTTTACTCAAGGGCTAATTGTATTCCAACCTTTATGAGGAAATTAATGAACATCGTAGGGATGAGCGAGCAATGGGTCACAGCTAGAATCAAGCAAAAAGGTGAATGCAAGTGTATCCCGTGGAAGGCTTTGAAGGATTTGATTTTAACCCATCCAGGTGAGAAGAAGAAAGTTGATGTTTTTGCCCTAAGTATATATGGGTTGGTGCTTTTCCCTAGAGCATTAGGATATGTAGATGAAGCCGTGTCAAATCTTTTTAACCGACTCGATAAATTGGTTACACCTGTTCTTGCAATCCTGGCTGAGACGTTTCGATCGTTGAATGCATGTAGGAGAGTTGGATAAGGCAGATTCATAAGATGTGCACAGTTGCTGTTGGTTTGGTTCCACAGTCATTTCCGAAAGGTGAGTAAAGTTTCCTATCAAGCTTGTTTCAAGAATTACTCTCCTTTAAAAGAAATTGTTGCAGCACCACGGAGAGATGATATGTTAGAAGAGAATTGGATAGCACTTCTCTAAGATCTCCAAGAGGATGATGTTGAGTAGCGGGCTCCTTGGTTGTTTCTCGATGACATCTTGTACCGATGTGAGAGTTTCGATTGGGTCCCATTACTTGGAGTTTGGGGAGCTATTGGATATGCACCTTTACTCGTGTTGAGGCAGTATAGAACAAGGTAGTTTATACCGGTGACATATGGGTTGGCTCAGTGTGAGTTCTCATACAAAGGAGATAGGTACAAGAAGATGGTTAAGGAAATCTCTGATGCGTGGAATCAGACTTGTCGCATGAAGATAGTTGATGTGTGCTCAGCAGCGACACCAGAGTACACAGAATGGTGAAGAAGACGAGTTAATGATAATATTCCAGTCCCAAGCTTAGAAGATGCTCGACCGATTGAAGAGTATTTGCGAGTGGTCCCATCGGAGTTAGAGATCATGAAGCAAGTGTTCGAGAAGAAGAGTTTAGAGTTAGGAAAACAAATAGAAAAATTGGAAGAAGAAAAGATGCATCTCAGATTAGATGCCAATGTTCAGAAGATAGAGGCTGAAAGGTTAAGAAAGGAGAAGAGGAAGGTTGAAGAAGATCGAGATGATTTAAAGGAGGAATATAAAAAAATACAGCTGTCAAAGAAAAGAGCCGGATTGGGGAAGACTTCGGAGCAGTGGCAGCAGGAGATCCGGTTAGAAAGGGCCAAAGCTAACCAATGGGAGAGGAAATTCCAAGAGATGCAAGCACAGAATGAGGTTTTAGAAAGGAGTTTGGCAGAGAGTCAGAAAGAGAAAAATGGATTAAAGGCTAGAGTGGTCGAATTAGGACAATCTCTTCATCAACACCGAAGCCGTAATTCTGCAACCAAGTTAAAGGCAAGTCTGAACCAGATTGAGGAACTAAAAGACAAGATCGGAGGGTTAGAATCAGCACTGATAAAACTGTGAGATCCGCATCGAGCAGCTTGAGGCGAGAGAAGGGCATTGGAAAGAAAAGCTTCATCATCTCCAAGATCAAGTAAGAAGTCGGGAGGGTGAAGCCATAGCTCAGATTCAAGAAGTGGCTGACCATCTGTAAACCTTGGTGGTACAGGCTGATACATTGAACACGAAGTATGAGCTACAATCCAATCGTGGTCAAGAGCTAGCCTTATTGTTTAGTAAAGTTAAAACTTTGGGCATTAGGGCAAAAGCATATTTGTAGCCCATTTTGTGTAAAGGATTTTGTTTTCTAATAAAGTTTTCTAAATGAAGCTCATTCAGAATCGATGCCTTTTTTGCATTCATGCATTTGCATTACATTACATCATATGCATTTAAATTCATAGAAAGACCCTAATTAGTGAAAGTTATTACAGTGAGAGAAGAGAGAAAAATCTAGAAACTACACATCGTTACGGTACACGCGCAAAAACTAAGAATATGGATCAGAGACTTGAACAGCTCCAGAGGGATATGCAAGATCAGATGCAGGAGCAGTTAGCAAAGCTCCAGCAAGATATAAGAGAACAGATGTTGGAGGCTCAACAAAATATGATGGCTTAAATGGCCCAGTTGTTAAGTGGGGCAATGGATAAAGGAAAAGGTCCTATGACCAACACTGGTGAGGAAAATGAGGATTATCCTCTGGGCTTTACCCTACCTCATACGCAAGCACAACCTGAGGCGCATCCCCGGAGGCCGTCTGTAACAATAAGACCTCAACAAGCGCAAATTAATAATGAAGCACCCAAGAACCTTTAGATTGGATCGGGATCTAACCTAGGAGAAAACCCGGCCAACCCTATCACCCCTGATCTCAACATAGCTAAAAGGGAAAGAATGACGATTGAATCCTCGAGGTAGTTGGAGGATCGTTGTAGATGGTTAGAAGAAAAGTTCAAGGCCTTAGAATGTACTGATAGGCATCATGGAATTTACGCTAAAGACTTTAGCTTGGTCCCAAATTTAGTACTTCCCCATAAGTTCAAGATGCCAGAATTCAAGAAGTACAATAGGACCAGTTGCCCTGAAGCTCATATCACCATATTCTGTAGACGTATGACTGGCTACGTTAACAATGATCAACTGTTGATCTATTGTTTTCAGGACAGTCCAGTTGTGGCAGCATCTAGATGGTATAATCAATTGAGCCGTGCTAGAATCAGTTCATGGAGAGACCTAGCGAAGGCTTTCATGCAGCAATATAACCATGTGACGGACATGACACCGGATAGAATCACTCTACAGAATATGGAGAAGAAGCCAAATGAGAGCTTCAGGTAGTACGCACAAAGATGGAGGGAGATTGCCATGCAGGTTCAGCCGCCACTCTTAGAAAAGGAGACTACAATACTCTTTATCAACACGTTAAAGGCTCCATTCATTACCCATATGATAGGGAGTACCACTGAGAGCTTTGTAAACATAGTAATAGCGGGTGAAATGATTGAAAATGCTATAAGAGGTGGTAGGATTGAAGGTGAAACCACCAAAAGGGCAGCCCCAAGGAGGAATGAGAATGAGGTGAACAATGCCAATACTTACAGTAAAGGGTACTCAAAATCGATAACTATTAGTCAACCAAACAGAGCTGGGCAGTAGGTTACGCAAAGGCACGAATCTGGTACAAGATAAAATTCTGAAAAGGTTCAGTTTACAACTATTCCGGTGACGTATAGGGAACTTTATCAGAGTTTATTTGATACACACGTAGTAGCTCCCTTTTACTTAAAACCGATACAGCCCCCATATCCAAAATGTTATGATGCAAACGCTCAATGCGAGTAGCACGCAGGAATAACAGGACATTCCATAGAAAATTGTACTACTTTCAAGAAATTGGTGGAAAGATTCATCAAAATGGGTATTGTGATAAGTCTAATGCGGAGAACCCACTACCTAATCATACCAATAGTGGGGTAAACGCGATAGGTGAAGACATGAGAAGAGTTAAAACTGACCTGGCAGAAGTAAGAACTCCTTTAAGAAGGGTATGGAAAGAAATGGTAAAAAGGGGGAGAATTATTTTGGAATCAGAGGAAAAATTAAGTTCAGGGTCTTAGTGCAGGATCTTGTGGACAACAAAAAAATAGAGTTTTTTAAGGGCTCAGATGAAAGAAGCGTGTGCACGTTGGAGGAAGAATTGACAAAAATCAACCATCCAAGGATTATCATTTCTTGACCAAGGAACAATGAGGTTGGAGCCCAAATGGTGTCGAAAGTCATTATTCAAAAACTTGTATCCTTTCCTTATAAGGATAATAAAAAGGTTCTTTGGAGTTACGATTGCAATGTGACGATTCTAGGAAATGAAAACATAGCTAGTATTTCTAAAGAGGTCTAGAATGAGGGATCTTACTCGCGTAGCAGAAGGCGGTATGACTCGGGTAGTGCCAAAACTGAGCCTGTAAAGGCGAAGTCCTGGTAATGGAGCAAGAGAAAGGGGTCAAAATACTTATCAATGAACCGGTGAGGGAAGAAGAGGCTAAAGAGTTTCTAAAATTCCTAAAGCATAGTGAATATAGTGTGGACGAGCAGCTGCGTAAACAACCGGCTTGCATATCAATGTTAGCTTTGCTCCTAAGCTCAGAGTACATAGGGAAGCATTGATGAAAGTGCTTAATGAAACCTACGTTACTAACAACATATCCGTCAATAAGTTGGATCATCTGATTAGTAACATAAGCTCAGACAACTTCATCTACTTCAATGATGATGAAATCCCACCTAGAGGTATGAGATCAACTAAGGCTTTGCACATTACCACCCGTTGCAAAGGATATACGCTGTCTAGTATGCTCATTGATAATGGGTCAGCTTTGAATGTCCTGCCATGGTCCACATTGAACAAATTGCCAATAGATAGTTCTCACATGAAAACATGCCATAACATAGTGAGAGCATTTGACGGTACGGAGAGAAATGTGATGGGAAGAATTGACATACCTTTGTCAATTGGGCCAAACACATATGAGATGGATTTTCTAGTGATGGACATCAAGCCCTCCTATAATTGCTTGTTGGGGAGGCCTTGGATACACTCGGCAGGGGCGGTGCCCTCATCTTTGCATCAAAAATTAAAGTTAGTAACGGATGGACGACTGGTTACTATAAATGCAAAGGAGGACATTATAGCCACAGTTACCACTGATGCGCCCTATGTAGAGGCAAACGAGGAGGCCATTGAATGCCCTTTTTACTCCTTAGAATTCGTCAATGCAATATTCATTTCGGATGGGAATAAGGTACCGGTGCCCAAGATGTCTAGAACCACAAGAATAGGTTTACAGATGATGGTAGGGAAAGGAGCCTTGCTAGGAAAAGGTTTGGGAAGATATCTCCAAGGAGGAATTCAGGTGCCAGCATTAAGGGAGAAAAGAGACTGTTTTGGTTTGGGTTTCAGGCCAGATCACAAACAAAGAAGGAAGGAAATAGTGAAGCGTCAAGAAAGAAGAAGGGCGCGGTTGAATAGAAAGAAAGTCGAATGAGAATTGATGACGTTCCCTCACATATCCCAGACTTTTATATCAGGAGGGATAGTTCACCCTGAGAGAGGGTTGCTTAAAAATGGAAGTCACCACGTCAATGCCACACATGATGAAGAGACTGGACAAAGAAACCTTGAGGGCATTCGTCCTTACGAACCGGGAAGCTCCTTAAATAATTGGACTGTAGAAAAACTTCCTGTAGTCTTTAGAAATTTTACAAAGTAATTTTCAAAACACTCTCGTTGCTCTAAAGCCTAGGAGTAATAAGATTACATTTGTGATATAGGCTCATGTTCAAATATTTTTATTTCAATAAAATACACATTTGTCAACTCGAGCAAATATTCTTTCATTCTTTTATACTGATAAATATTCTTTTGACCTTTTAATTTTCCATTTTATTCATAACATGTGAATAGTCATTCTTAAATTCATTCGTTCTTTGTATATTCTTTCGTGCCCCTACAGGTCTCTAGATATCAATGACATGAGTAATGATACTACGAATCCTGAATTCTCTTTGAGCAAGGCATGTGTTTAGAGGAACCTCAGAATTTTAAAGATGACAGGGATTGTGACATGTCTCCAGATCTGTTAAGGATGGTAAAGCAAGAAGAGAAGCAAATTTTGCCCCATGAAAAAGAGGCAGTAGAAAATGTAACCTTAGAGGAAGGCAAAGAAGTGAAAATTGGGACACACATTGCCAAAGAAATAAGGCAAGATCTTGTTGAGTTACTGTGGGAATTCAGAGATGTCTTTGCATGGTCATATCAAGATATACCTGGGCTGAATACAGACATTGTAGTACATCGCCTTTCCATAAGAGAGGATTGCAAGCCAGTCCAACAAAAACTGCGAAGGATAATGCCTGATATTGTGTTGAAAATAAAAGATAAAGTTAAGAAACAGTTTGATGCGGGATTCCTGCAGGAGGTTAAGTACTCAGAATGGGTAGCTAACATTGTACCTATCCCTAAGAAGGATGGGAAGGTATGAATGTGTATTGATTACAGGGATTTGAACAAAGCTAGCCCAAAGGATAATTTTCCCTTAACGCACATTGAAACTTTGGTGGACAATACGGCAGGATACTCGTTGTTTTCCTTTATGGATGGCTTCTCGGGGTACAATCAAATAAAGATGTATCCTAAAGATATGGATAAAATTATTTTCATAACATTGTGGGGTACCTTTGTTATAAAGTAATGCCATTTGGGTTGAAGAATGCAGGGGCAACATACCAAAGGGCTATGGTAAACCTATTCCATTATATGATGCACAAAGAAATTGAGGTATACGTTGATGACATGATTGCCAAATCTCGAACAGAGAAGGAGCATATTGATGTCTTGAAGAAACTATTTCTGAGATTGAGGAAATTTCAGTTAAAGCTCAATCCGGCTAAGTGTACTTTTGGAGTTAGGTCGGGAAAACTATTGGGCTTTGTAGTCAGTGAAAAGGGGATAGAGGTTGACTCTGACAATCAGAGCCATACAGGAATTGCCTTCACCGCATACTTAGAAAGAAGTTCGAGGTTTTCTTGGGAGATTAAATTACATTGCTCGGTTTATTTCACAATTAACTGAGAAATGTGATCCCATATTTCGCCTCCTTAGGAAGCACAACCAAGGTACTTAGGACGAAGAATGCCAGAATGCTTTTGATAAAGTCAAGCAATATCTGTCAAATGCTCCAGTACTATCTCCGCCCAATTCAGACAAGCAGTTAATACTGTACTTGTCAGTGTTCACTAATTTTATGGGATGTGTGCTCGGTCAACTTGATGAGTCAGGAAGAAAAGAGAGGGCGATATATTACCTCAGTAAGAAATTCACTGAGTGTCAGATAAGATATTCGCCGATTGAGAAGTTGTGTTGTACTTTGATTTGGACAACTCGAAGATTGAGGTAATATATGCTGTATCTTACAACTTGGTTGATTTCAAAAGTTGACCTATTAAAGTACATGATGGAGTCAACTGCCTTAAACGGAAGGATGGTAAGGTGGCTGATATTGCTCTCTGAGTTTGATATAGTGTATGTGAGTCAAAAGGTTATAAAAGGAAGTGCAATAGCAGAATTCCTACTAGCAGAGCTCTAGAAGATTATGAACCTTTGAGCTTTGACTTTCCCAATGAAGAGCTAATGTATGTGGCAACTACTGAAGAGTATCCGTGGGAGTTAAACTTTGATGAAGCGTCAAATGCAGTAGGAAATGGAATTGGGACAGTTTTGGTATCCCCGAATGGAGATCATTATCCATTTACATGTAAGCTAGATTTTGATTGTATGAACAATATGGGCGAGTATGAGGCATGCATCATGGGGATTCAAGCAGCCATAGAGCGCAAAATTAGAACACTGGAGGTATATGGAGACTTTGCATTAGTAATCTACTAGCTCAAAGGAGAATGAGAGACAAGAGACCCCAAATTGATTAATTATCAAAGGATAGTATTGGGGCTAATTGAGGAGTTCGACGACATCACTTTCAATTATCTCCCACGGGATGAAAACGAAATGGCAGATGCTCTGGCAACTCTGGCTTCCATGATTAAAGTAAATAGAGAAGAGGATATGAAGCCTATCCAGATGAGTATTTTCGAAGTTCCAGCTCATTATTATAACATCGAAGAGGAGGAATGACCACTCTTGGTATCAGGATATATTGCGATATGTGAGAAATCGTGAATACCCTGAACAGGCAACGGAGAATGACAAAAGAATATTGAGGAGGTTGGCCTGTGACTATGTTTTGGATGGGGATATCCTGTACAAAAGTAGGAAAGATCAGGTGCTCTTGAGATGTATTGACGCTATGGAAGCCAAAAAAATTGTGGAAGAAGTACATGAAGGTGTTTGTGGGACCCACACTAATGGTTTTACAATGGCTAGACAAATCATGAGGTTTGGATACTATTGGTCTACTATGGAAGGAGATTGTATCAATTATGCCAAGAGATGTCATAAATGCCAAATCTATGGGGATAAGATTCATGTAGCACCATCACCTTTGCATGTTATGACGTCTCCATGGCCTTTTTCCATGTGGGGCATGGATGTTATTGGGCCAATCTCACCGAAAGCTTCTAATGGGTATCGTTTCATTTTCGTGGTTATTGACTACTTCACGAAATGGGTGGAGGCTGCTTCGTATGCTAGCGTTACCAAGTTAGCAGTTAGTCAGTTCTTGAAGAAGGAGACTATTTGTCGGTACGGAATGCCTGAGAGGATTATATCACACAATGCACTGAACTTGAATAACAGCACGATAGCGGAAGTCTGCAGCCAATTCAAGATCAAACATCACAACTCATCTCCGTATCGCCCAAAAATGAATGGGGCAGTGGAGGCGGCCAATAAAAAAATCAAGAAGATAGTGGGGAAAATGACTGAGAGTTACAGAGATTAGCATGAGAAGTTGCCATTTGCACTCTTTACCTATCGAATGTCTGTCAGAACCTCTACTGGAGCAACTCCTTTCCAATTGGTTTATGGGATGGAGGCAGTTCTACCTATTGAAGTGGAGATACCTTCTCTTCGGATTTTGTCAGAAATAAAAGTGGATGAAGCAAAATGGATTCAATCATGATATGATCAATTGAATTTGATTGAAAAAAAGAGGCTAAGGCTATTCGTCATGGTCAAATGTATCAGAAGGTCATGATGCGAGTTTATGACAAAAAATTTTGTCCAAGAGAATTTCACGAAAGGGACCTTGTACTGAAAAAGATCCTTCCCATATAGAAGGATTTTAGAGGAAAATGGATGCCGAATTGGGAAGGGCCATATGTAGTGAGGAAGACTTTCTCTGGTGGTGCACTAATTTTGACCGAAATGGATGGGAAGAGTTTACCCAATCCTGTGAATTTGAATTCTGTTAAGAGGTATTTTACCTAAAAAGAAGAAGAAGCTAAGGTGAAAACCCGCAAAGGGCACCTTGAGACTTAAAAAAAAAACAAAGAGGCCAAGGTGAAAACCCGCAAAGGGCGCCTTGAGACCAAAGGGGTTTTGAGTTGAAAACCCGAAAGGGCGGCTCAAATTTTGAAAGGCATGCAGTGACCTTGCTATATCTGAATCAACAAGAAAAGAAGTACGTTACATGTTGGGGCATCAACAAAGTACTTTGAATCTTCTAAACACATGTTAAGCTCAAAGCAGTCTTCACGGAGCTTGTATATAGGAGCCAAGCTGCGATATCTAAGGCACCTAGTTTTTGTCCTATTTACTATCTTTGTATTCTTTTTCTTCTCAAAGATATGTTCCCAAATTAATTTCCTTTGTATTTTGATAATTTATTCAAACTCTAATTATCCTCAAGATCAATTTGTTTGTTGCCCATTATTTACAAAGCATGTTATATTGAAATAATGATTGATGAACCAATAATATTTTCACAAAAGAAGTTTTGCATATTACTCTGGAAAGTTCTGGATAATACAAGAAACTGAAATAGGACAATTGTTTAAAAAGTTCCATGAGTAAGGGTCGGAGGCACTCGAGGAAATTGAGACTATCTCTTTTGTTCAAATGGTGATTGGACAAATTAAAGAGTTGAGCAAATATTGATCTTAAGAGAGGATTATTTCATAAACATCTCCAATGGGTTACAACATTCGGGGAATGGTACGATAGACCAAATTGATGAAACCGGTTCAAATCATACTTTGAGAAGAACGAAGATAAAACATTGATTAACGAATGAGTGATGACACTTGAAATAGGAATCATTCGTATAACATTTTTGCGTCATAATATGTTTAATTAGGAAGCATTTGACTCATTTCGATCATAGCATCCTAATCATAAACATAAGTATATAAAACCGATTCTTTCAGATATTGTCTTCTCAAGATAGCAGTAAGACAGATTAACGTTGGCAAATCTTATCTTTCCGACGTAGCGGGGAAGCAGATTTCAGCCATTAGCCTTATCCCTACTGAACAGGAGTGGAACAGGCTAAATTCAGCGGATCTTATCTTCGCAGAGCAGGAGCGGAGTAGATCAAATTTCAGCAGATCTCAAACTAATGAGCAGGAGTGGAACAGATCAGATTTTGGTGGACTCTTATCTCCATGTATTGGCAATGGAGCAAACTTTAGCCATTGGCCTTATCCCTACTGAATAGGAGTGGAAAAGGCTAAATTCAGCGAATCTTATCTTCATAGAGTAGAAGCGGAGTAGATCAAATTTTAGCAGATCTCAAACCACTGAGCAGTAGTGGAACAGATAAGATTTTGGTGAAATCTTATCTCCATGTATCGACAACGGAGCAGACTTCAGTCATTAGCCTTATCCCCACTGAGTAGGAGTAGGAACAGGCTAAATTCAGCGGATCTTATCTTCTCAAAGCAGGAGCGGAGTAGATCAAATTTCAGCAGATCTTACACCACTGAACAGGAGTGTAATAGATCAAATTTTGGTGAATCTTATCTCCATGTATTGGCAATAGAGTAGATTTCAGTCACTAGCATTGTCTTCGCTGAATAGGAGTGGAGCAAGCTAAAAACAAAAAATCTTATCTTTGTTGAGCAGCAGTGGAGTAGATTAAAGATAGCAGATATTGTCTTCCTGAAGTTGCAGTGAAGCAGATTGAAGCTGTCAGGATACTTTTAAAGAAAATGAGGTTCAAAGACTCAAGACTTGGCGATCCCGGGCAAAATTAGTCCTTTTATAGTCTTTACTCTATTCCCGTTACACGGCAATGAGCAAAGAGGGGCAGCTGTAATAACATAATTTGGCCCGGGCCGATACATAGTCAAAAATATAAAATAGAATAAAACCAAAAAATTATAAATGTTTACAGTCCATTTACAAGCCATGGTTGCGGGCCTAAATCAGAAAAACCCCTAATCCCAAATTCAAACCCGTAGCCCATTAACTAATACACCAAGCTGATTACCCAGCTACCCTATTTGCCCGTGACCCAATTAGCCTAAACCAAAATTAAACCTAAACCCAAATACCCATTACACCCGTGACCCACTAAATTTTGAAACCCAAAGACTACATGGCCAATGGCCCAAGTCAAGTCTCAGAGTCGGAGACCTAGGGTTTCCAGCAGACCCTAGCGCCACAAGTGCGTAGCAGAGAGCCCTCATCGGCACCCGATCATTGCCGCAATCTTCACGTCTTCGCCTGCAAAATGGAAAGAAAGAACACGGACAGAGAGATACATATAGCAAGAAATAAAAATCAAAGATTTTATCATTTAATTTTTTTCGATTTATTTCAGCTATATAAACTCGAATACGAGCACTGTAATATTTACGCATACTACACAAATACAAATAGATACAAACAGTTTTTTTAAAGAAAGGTGATTCTTTATTGTTATTTTGTTTTTTATTTTTATATTTTTGTGTTAATGCATGCAAGTTTTTTTCATTTATTTGCGGAAAATACTAAAAATAAACAAAAGAGGGTTTTTACCTTCTGATTTGGGCTAAAAATTGAAGCTTTCGAACCCTTGCCGCCGCGAACGACGGCGCGTGAGCGTGTGAGATGCGTGTAGAGATCGCCGGAGACCAAATGGTCGAGGAAGGCAGAGCACGGGTCTAGGGGCTCTCGGTTTTTTTTTATTTTGAGGGTTAAAAATGTTTTTTTTTGTAAAAATTTTCATTTATATAGACGTATCCGTACGACGCCGTTTTAGGGGCTGCTCTTAAATGCCAAAACGACGTCGCTTTGAGGCATGACCCTCACGCGTGTGACCCGACCCGGGGAGGATCCGCGTGTTTCTATTAAAAGGGCAATTTGCCTCTTAAGCCCTTCCGCATTTTTTGTATTTTACAATTACGTTCAATTACGCTTTTCCTTATTTTAAAATCGGCCCTGAACTTTGGCCTTTGATTCAATTTAATCCTTAGAGCCATTTCAAGGCAGATTCGGGGAACGACGTCGTTTCAGGATTAGGGTCTATTTGCCCAGTGAGTCCCTCACTTTTAGCACGCGTTCCAACTAGATCCTAAATTTGATTTTATTCGTTTTTATTTTTCTCAAAATTATATTAAAATTTCAATTTAATCTTTTTTTAAATTTTAATTCAATTTATTATTATTTATTTATTTCAATACTTTGGTTTTATTTATCTTAATTTTTTTTTGTAAAATTATTTTATTATACAATATTCTTACATATTATATATATTATATATTATTTTAAACTTTATATATATTATATTATATTTCAAATTGATTTAATAATGTAAGGTTTTTTTAAAATGTGTATATTATTTATTTCTTAAAATTGTTATGTATTATATTTATTCCTTTTTTTTAAAGAATCCTAAGTCTTATATTATTTGTTTAAAATACATTAATATGTACAATATTTTAAATTGACTTAATAATGCAAATCTTTTGTATATATATATATTACCTTTTTTTATATTAAATTGTTATATATTATAATATTTTCCCTTTAAAAGAATCTTAGGTTGTTATATATTTTCTTAAAACAATTTAATTATTTTATACATATATATCCTTTTAAAAATATATTACTTGACATTATTTCTTTTTTTTTAAATATCCATTTGTTGTTTAAAATATCTCATTTTTTTTCTTTTTTATGATTTTAAATTCATTTCTAAATTTTATTGTATATATTTCGTAGTTTGTTTTAGTTTAATTAGATTTTGTTTATTTTTACTCTTGCATAATTATTTCATTACATGCATGTTCTGTTATTTTATGTTGTCTTTTTATTTGTCCATATTTGTATGAAATGTTTATATATCTTATAATTTGTATATTGCTTTAATATTTATGCTCTATAATATGTGAATGTTGCATTTTGATCAAAGCATCGTTTTTAAAATATATTTAATTATCATTTTTTATCTAAAAATTGTTTTCTTTTTAAAAAAATTAAGGTAATATTTGACATTTGGTATTCTCGAAAGAATCGTGCCCTAACTTACTGGGTTTCAATTTTTTTCGTTAATTCTAAATGGCTAAGTATCCTTTTCAAATTAAAACGAGTGATTTTTCAAGTAAAAACTATCTTTGAAAATCTAAGATATTGCGTCCTAACTTACTGGATGTGATGTTTTGATATTCCGAGATAGGGGTTTCAAAAAAAATGAAAGATATTTAACGTTTGGGAAGTATGAAGGATCGTGCTCTAACTTACTGAGATTCGGTCATTTTTTTATCCTAAATAATTAAATGTCTCTTAAAAGGAATTATAAGTTTTTTAAAACTCAAAAGGATCAAATTAAATTTTTTTTTTTCAAATCTTCGACACTAGGACATTTTATAATCAGTTTGGTACCAATTTTTGGGCGTTACGGGGGTGTTAATCCTTCCTCGTACGTAACCGACTCCCGAACCCGTTTTCTCGAACTTTCGTAGGCCAAAATCAATATTTTAAAAAGGTGATCCAATCACACCAAAAAAGATTGGTGGCGACTCCGTTTTCGTTTTTTAAAAGTCGATCCTGTTTTCCAAACTAAAAAAATGGTTTCGATAAGGAGGTAGCTTCGGGTCCCTTCCATTTTTTTGAAGCGGGGACGATTACCTTAGACTTGCCACGTGGATGGGTCATTATGTATCTGAAAGAAAGCAATTAAAAATTCTATTGAACGATTAAGATGGAAATAGGCCAATAAAACATCAAATTTAAAATTAATTTCAAGAGGTGGACTAAATGAATGAATTATCCTGAAAGCTAGTAAGACTGACCAGATTCAACCAAAAGCAAACAAACTGAATAATATAACTTAATAAATGGTAGGAATTTTGATAGAAAATGGCATAGAAATAGCATGACTAAAATCAATTCATCATAGGTATAATAGCTAATAATAATGGTAAAGGAAAAAAAAGATGCAAAATAACGTGACATAAATAAAAAATGAGTAGAAAATACAGAGTATATGACAAGCAATTAACATAAAATTTAATAAAATGAGATAATAATAAAAAGATAAAATAGGAGCAAAAGGAGGTAGAACTATTGGAGTGGAAGGTGATGGCCGGAGGTACGGGCGGCGGTGGTTGGAGTTTGTAAAAGGGAGAAATTTGATAGAGAAAGTGGTTGATTTGTGGTGGATGGAGGTGTAGTATGCATGGGGGGAAGGGTAGGGGAGAATAGGGAAGAGAAGGGAAGTGTGGTGCTATGGAGGAGGTGTTCGGATAGCAGCAGCCGGAGTTAAGGGAGAGGGTGTTGCAGTGGCTAGGGTTAGGGTAAAGGATTTTTGGGGAAGATGATGAATAGTGATTTTTGGGAGGGGTTTAAATAGTGTTTGGGGCACACGTCCGTGGCTCACGCCCGTGTGCCTTACTTTCAGCCCGTGCGTTTCGCAAAATTTTGGTTCAGACGCGCTTGTTTCTTGGCCTATGCCTGTGTTCCCTGGGCGTGTTGGAGTGTACGGCCGTGTCGCACGGCCGTGTATTGATTTGTTTGTTTCTCCAACACCCGTGTGTTGGTCCCTACGCCTGTGTTAATTTATCAGTATCAAATACGGTCCTAGGGACACGCCCGTGCTATTTTCTCAGTGCTATCCACGGGTGATGGGCACGGGCATGTCGCACGTCCGTGTGATTATATTAGTGTTGACCATGGTGTTAGCGCACAGGCGTGGGGTTGGTTCAAAGGCCCGTGTGCTTTGGCCAGTTTTACACAAAACCTATCGGCACGCCCGTGTTGTTTTGTTAGTTTCACCCACGGCCATCTTGCACGGTCGTGGTGATTAGTCAAATCCCATGTAGTGTCCTCAGCTTGGAAAAATTTAGTCCTGTTTCACACGGCATGCCCATGTGCCAGGCCGTGGGGTTAGAAAAGCCTACATTTTAAATGACTCAATTAGTGATTGTTAGATGTTATAAACTAAAATTAAGAAATTCAATAATGTTAGTGCTCGGGTTGCCTCCCGAGAAGTGCTTATTTAGAGTCTAAGCTTGACTTTCCTTGTTTCGCATGGTCACGGTGGTTCGAGGAGTTGAAACTCCTCTTTTCTGCTATCGATCTTAATATCAAAATAAGGTTTAAGTCGAGTGCTATGTACCTTAAAAGTGCAACATTTGGGATGATTAACCTCAATCGTACCATAGGGATAAACTTTTATTATCGTGAATAGAGGTGCATCATCTATATGAAGTTTTGCAATTGCAATTCGAGGGTTCTCCCTCTCTAATAATACCTTATCCCCAACCTTAAATTGACTCGGCTTATCTGTAGGCGGGTTATGGATTTACTTTAGCTCTACATGGTGTATCCTAGATTCCTCTTTGTTATAATTCCGCCATTCATCTAGTTTATCAATCTCTAGTATTCACTCTTCATGGATTGCTTCCTTGTTGACGCATGAACTTGAACGTGGCTCAATTGCACTCTTGTAAGGTATGTCATGTAAAGAAGGTTGAACAGTAAGGTTATTATTATTAGAAGAACTCGTAATATCATCTCTATAATTAGAAATCCTAATAGAATCACAAGCTTGAAGAGTAATAGTGTCATCACCTACACGTAGCGTGAGTTTACCTATGCCTACATCAATGATAGTCCTAGCAGTTGCTAAAAAGGGTCACCCTAAAATTAAAGGCACGTCGCTATCCTCATCTATATCTAGAACAATAAAATCTACTGGGAATATGAATTTGTCAATTTTAACAAGCACATCTTCAATAATTCCCCTAGGAAATCTAATAGTTTTATCAGCCAATTGAATGCTTATCCTAGTTTGTTTGGGTTTCCCAAGACCTAGTTGTTTAAACAGTTTATAAGGCATTACGTTTATACTAGCCCCTAAGTCAACCAAGGCATTTTTAACATCTAAACTACCGATTAAACAAGGTATCGTGAAACTCCCTGTATCTTTTAATTTGCTGGGTAATTTGTTATGTAAAATGGCCGAGCAAACTGCATTCAGCTCCACATACGACGACTCATCTAACTTCCGTTTGTTTTTTAAGAGCTCCTTTAAAAATTTAACGGCGTTTGGCTACTGCGAAAGAGCTTTAATAAATGGTAAGTTAATATGTAACTTTTTCAAGAGTTTAAGGAATTTACCAAATGGCTCGTCTGTGCGGTCTTTCCTTATCGCATTTGGGTATGGGACACGAGGTTTATACTCTTTACCTATTGGTTCTTTATTACTTACCTCAATCTTACCTTTATTTACCAAATTTTCTTGCCTTGGTTCTAGTTTGTCTGCAACTAACCTTCCTTCATCGAGCAGAGTAATAGCATGAAGTTGCTCCTTTGGGTTAGCTTCTATGTTACTTAGCAAGCTTCCTTGTGGTCGTTCAAAGATCAGCTTAGCAAGTTGTCCTATTCGAGTTTTGAGTCCTTGAATCGACGCTTGATGATTCTTAAGTGCTGTTTCAGTATTCTAAAAACGAGTTTCTGACACCGATATGAATTTTTCTAACATCTCCTCAAGGTTTGGGTTCTTTTTCTACCGATAGGGGGGTTGCTGAAATCCTGGAGGGGTGGTGACCTTTGATTTCCTTGATTCCCTTGACCTCCCCATGAAAAATTTAGACGATTCTCCAACCTGCACTATAAATGTTACTATAAGGATTATTTTGAGGTCGAGGATTATTACCCATATAATTTATTTGCTCTTCCTCAGTGCTAGGATTGAAGGATTGATAATTTGTGTTGTGCATCCCTCTTCCAATTGAATCGCACCTCATCACTGAATGTACCTGTGACAGCCCGGGTTCGACCCAAGTCGGGAAGCGGTTTCGTGACCGCTAAACCGAGTCCGTGATTTAGTTAATATTAATTTTCAATGTTTAAATTATGTGTTAATTGCATATGTGGAAGTTGTGAATTTGAATTTGATAAAGTCAATATGAATTTTTTTAAAAGGATTTAGTTGAAAAACTTAAAAACTTAGCTAGACAAATTTTGGAATGACTAAAACTAGATAAGCTAAAAACAAGGGATTTGCATGTCAATATTCCCCCTTGAGGTTAGTGGCCGGCCATGCATTAGACTTCATTGGTTGTGACATCATTTTTATTATTTTTTTAAATTATGTTAGTGGGATTATGTCATAAGGGAAAAATATTAATGAAAGAAAAGAAAGTGGAGGAGTTTTGGTTGTTCTTTTGCCGTGAATTGAAGAAGAGAAAAAGGGGGAAAGTTTGAAGCTTTCATTCGGTCATACTTGGCTAAAATCTAAGGTATGAAATCTTGTTAATTTGTTTAAAAACTTATGAAATCAAGTTGAGTGGTAGGCATAGGAACTAGCCCATGCATAAAATTTTGATTTGGGAGTATAAATTCCATTCGGTCAAGCAAAACCGTAAAAAGGATTTTGAATAGGTTTGAGTTCTAACTTCTTGCATGACAAATGGGGTCTTGAGAAGTGTTTTTAGTTTAAAATTTCAAGAATTCATGAAGGCATTATTCAAATTCTTTTAATCTTGTTTTAGAAGGTACTTAAATCAAAGAAGGCATTCGGCCTTGAAGATTTGATAACCGTATAAGCATTTTGATGTTTTATTGTGATAGTTGTTGTATGATTAATAAGTAGAGCTATTTGAAGATGGGTTTATATGCTTGTAATTTGTTTGTGTGGGCACCCTTAATAACCGAATGAATTTTGAGTTAGTAAGCCAATAGCTTTCGGCTTTAGTGAATATATGTATGTATATAATTGTACGTGCATGCTTTGTAATTGGGGTATAGTTAGCAATTGGTGGTAAGTGTTGTGATGGCCGAATGAAATTTTGAGAGGTTGAGAAGTTGAATAATCGGTTTTAAAATAAATATGTTTATGTGTACAATGAAGTATGTTATTGAAATTGAAATAAGTTTAGTATAGGTCTATTTTTGAGCTATGGCCGAATGGGATTGGGAAATTCGATTAGGGAAGTGGTACCTTAAATAGGTACAAATACTTGTGATGAAATAAGGCAATTGTGTGTATATACATATATTGATCTCATGAAATGCATTTGGCATGTGGTTGGTGATTGTGAATTATGGATCGGTTAAAGATAGATTGTTTTAAATAATGTATAGTTAAATGCCGAGTGACATCAACTTTTGGGTACATACCTATTTAGCTATAATTTAATTGTTATGTAATTATGCTTGGCCGAATGTAAGTGTGATAAGGGAATTTCATTGTATGTCTTGATTGAAATGAAAGTGTAATTATCAATAGTGATGTATGAATAAAGTTGATATGATTTTATTATTTATTCAAGCTCAAGAGCTTAGAGGGGCAACTTCGGACAAAGGGAAGGCCAAGGTCACGGAATAGTCAACTCGAAGTTCCTCGGAAATATACGAGGTAAGTCCTGAAGTAGAAAATCTTTAAACATGATTAAGAGAGATTACAATATTTATAAATGCTTAATATGCGAATTCAATGGCAAATGATGTGTCCAAATGCGAAAAGTTTAGAAACGGGAGTATGAGAAAAAAAAAAAAGGAAAAGAGAGACCGAATATTGAAGTGGAATCTTAATGTTTTTGAATGTGAATTTGTATTCTCTGCTTTTAAATAAATATGCCGTATGAAAAATGTTTGGTAATGTGCCGAAACTTGTGTTTTTGTGTTTGAAATATTATTGAAAGATGGTATAATATGTATGTCGATATGTGTAAGAATAAATTTCAGAGTTAAAACCGAGCTTAGTCTCGAAGGGCTTCCGAGCCAAAGTAAAAGCCGAGCTCAGTCTCGAAGGGCTTTCGAGCCATAGTTAAAACCGAGCTTAGTCTCGAAGGGCTTCCGAGCCAAAGTAAAAGCCGAGCTCAGTCTCGAAGGGCTTTCGAGCCATAGTTAAAACCGAGCTTAGTCTCGAAGGGCTTCCGAGCCAAAGTAAAAGCCGAGCTCAGTCTCGAAGGGCTTTCGAGCCATAGTTAAAACCGAGCTTAGTCTCGAAGGGCTTAAAGCCAGTGATAAGATCCAAATTTTTGGCCTTGAAGTTCATTAGCGGTGGAAAGCGGATAGAAGTTAAATGTTTAAGCTCATGTACGAATATTTATATAAGCAATATTGCCTTTACAAATCAAATGCGCTATTTGAATGTAAGGAAGACAGGTATGCATTCTATGATCTGAAATATCCGATTTTGAGTGAATAATTCTTTGAATGTATTTGAATTCATTTTATGTTAAGCAAGTGGGTGAAGTAGAAGTATGGGTATGCTCATATTCGGCCAAAGGAGTTTTTAAACCTGAGTTGGTTATATGTTGCCCTTTACTTATTTTGATTGTTTTTCTCAAGTACTTACTAAGCAAGTAATTGCTTACTCTGTTGTTTTGTCTTCAATTTTGTAGATCTTGATCAGAAGCTACGGTCTCGGGAGTTCCAAAATTGAAGTCATCCACACTATCACGCATCTTTTGGTACTGGCAACTTAATCTAGGAATGGCATGTATAGGTTGACTTTTGATGTTCAAACGAACCTCTTTTGAGTTTTGTAACTAAGTTAAGCCATGCGAAAATGGCTCTCTTAAGGTTTTCACTCCGATAGTAGAATAATAATTTGGTTATGCTATACATGAATAGTTGTGAATGCATGTCGGGAAACTGGTTTTAAAGTATGTCACGCTTTTAGTTTGTAAAGGTATGAAGCATAAGTGATGACCGTATCTAGTGATGAGCTCATCTCGTACATTGTTTTTGATTTCAGTAAATTAGTTTAGTGTATGTTCGGTGGTTAAGCTTTTGTGCAACTTTCGCCAATTATGTCGATTAGTTTAGTAAAAGATCTTCTTTCACTATCATGCGACTTTTTAAAGAAATAGTCTGGTAATGCCTCTCAACCCTCCTGCGAGGGGACCGGGTCTAGGGGTGTTACATTAAATTGGTATCAGAGCCACGGTTTAGTCGATTCTCGGACTACCGTAGTAAGTATGAGTCTAGCTATGCATGCCATTTAGTGTCATTTTGATAGTGGGATGACTTCTGATAATTGAAATGTGATTTTTGGTATAGAATGGATCCCGAACTCGATCGAACCGTAGCTGATGATGTTGAGAGTGTAGCTCCTGCTCCCGCGCAAGGGACAGCGCCACCGGACTCTCAGCCAAATGTCGGTCATCGAGATGATAATATAAGACCAGCTTTTTACGCAATGATGAGTGACTGGTTCGCTCAATTTGCAAGATCAAATCCGGCTGTTCCGCAACCTCCACCCCCGAATACTCCGTTTCCGACCTTCACAACCCCTCCTGTGACCGATCCTGTGAGATCGAGTAGGCCCCCTGTTGACAAAATTAGAAAATATGGGGCTGAGGAGTTCCGGGCTACCCCTAGTGACGATGCCGAGCGGGCCGAGTTTTGGCTCGACAATACCATTCGAGTGTTCGATGAACTGTCCTGTACACCTGAGGAGTGTCTTAAATGTGCGGTGTCTCTGTTACGTGACGCTGCTTATTATTGGTGGAATACTCTGATTTCTGTTGTCCCGAAGGAACGGGTCAATTGGGAATTCTTCCAAACCGAATTCCGTAAGAAGTACATCAGCCAGAGATTCATCGATCAAAAACGAAAAGAATTCCTAGAACTCAAACAAGGTCAGATGTCAGTGGCTGACTATGAGAGAGAGTTTGTACGCCTCAGCCGCTATGCTCGTGAATGTGTATCCTCTGAAGCCATCATGTGTAAGCGTTTTGAAGATGGATTAAATGAAGATATCAGATTGCTGGTGGGGATTCTGGAGATTAAGGAGTTTGTCGTGCTAGTTGAGCGGGCTTGTAAAGCTGAAGAACTCAGTGATGAGAAAAGAAAAGCCGAAGGTGGAGATAGGGAGTTTCGTAAGAGGTCCGCGGGGAAATCTGCTCAACAAGCGTCCAAGAAGACTAGAGATGACATGGGCCGATCTAAAAATACATCGAGTTTTTCTAGATTTGAACGTACTCGACCTCCGGCGAGTTCGCGGGCTACTTCTATTGCCAGTGTCGGAAATGAACGTCGGGATAGACTGAATTGCAACTATTATGGTAAATGGCATCCGGGGAGTTGTAGGCACCGTGACCGCTCCTGCTTCCGATGTGGTTCTGCCGACCATTTTATTAAAGATTGTCCAAGAATTGACGAGCGCACTCCTGATTCGACTCAGAGACCTAGTGGCGCAGTTTCACGGGGTAGACCACCGCGGCGAGGTGGGAATAATAGCGGCAGTCAGAGAGGGACTAGAGACACTGTGGTTAGATCCGAGGCTCGTGCACCTGCCAGAGCCTACGCCATCCGTGCTCGTGAGGAAGCTTCTTCTCCGGATGTTATTACTGGTACTTTCACACTTTTTAACACTGATGTTATTGCTCTGATTGATCCTGGTTCGACCCATTCGTATGTATGTGAAACTTTAGCCTCCAGTAAGACTCTTCCTGTTGAGTCTACTGAATTTGTAATTCGAGTGTCGAACCCTTTGGGCCGTTGTGTTTTGGTTGATAAAGTATGCAAGAAATGTCCGTTAATGGTTCGAGATTTTTGTTTTCCGGCTGACTTGATGCTTCTACCATTCGACGAATTTGACATTATTCTCGGAATGGACTGGTTGACCGTTCATGATGCGATAGTAAATTGTAAGCAGAAAACTATTGATTTACGATGTTCGAATGATGAAATAATCTGAATTGAGTCCATTGATCTACGAGGGCTACCTACAATAATTACAACCATGTCGGCTCAGAAGTACGTGAGGAAAGGATATGAAGCATATTTGGCTTATGTGCTAGATAACAAGGTTTCCGACAGAGAACTTGGGACGGTGCCTGTAGTCTGCGAGTTTTCAGATGTCTTTCCCAAAGAATTACCTGGATTGCCGCCTGTAAGAGAAGTCGAGTTCGGTATAGAGTTGATTCCGGGTACGACGCCGATTTCGATTTCCCCGTATCGTATGGCACCTACAGAATTAAAGGAATTAAAATCTCAGTTGCAAGAGTTGACAGATAGAGGCTTCGCGCGACCTAGTTTTTCGCCTTGGGGTGCACCGGTTTTGTTTGTGAAAAAGAAAGACGGGACTATGAGAATGTGCATCGATTATCGACAGCTGAATAAAGCCACGGTAAAGAATAAGTATCCGTTGCCCCGAATTGATGACTTGTTCGATCAGTTGAGAGGAGCCTCAGTATTTTCGAAGATTGACTTACGATCTGGCTATTATCAGTTGAGAGTTAGAGATTCGGATGTACCGAAGACAGCATTCAGAACGAGATACGGTCACTATGAGTTTTTAGTGATGCCGTTTGGACTCACCAATGCCCCCGCAGTATTCATGGATTTAATGAATCGGGTATTTAGGCCGTATTTGGACCGTTTCGTAGTAGTGTTCATCGACGATATTTTGATCTATTCTCGTGATGAGTCAGAGCATACCGAGCATTTGAGACTGGTACTTCAGACTTTGAGGGATAACCAATTGTATGCGAAGTTTAGTAAGTGCGAATTTTGGTTGCATGAAGTCGGTTTCTTGGGCCATATAGTATCTGCTTCGGGTATTCGAGTGGATCCGAACAAAATTTCAGCTATCCTCGATTGGAAACCCCCTAAAAACATTACCGAAGTTCGAAGCTTTTTAGGACTTGCTGGTTATTACCGACGTTTCGTCAAGGGTTTTTCGATGATTGCAACTCCATTGACGAGACTGCTGCAGAAAAATGTCAAGTTTGAGTGGTCGGATAAATGTCAGAAAAGCTTCGACCAGCTGAAAACCCTTTTGACGAAAGCGCCTGTGTTGGTTCAGCCAGAAACGGGTAAAGAACTTGTAGTTTATAGCGATGCGTCCTTGAATGGCTTAGGCTGCGTATTGATGCAAGAAGGCCGGGTTATTGCTTATGCTTCGAGACAGTTGAAGCCGCACGAACGAAATTATCCGGCTCATGACCTTGAACTAGCCGCTATTGTTTTTGCCTTGAAGATTTGGCGACATTATTTGTTCGGTGAGAAATGTCATATCTTTTCCGATCACAAAAGTCTTAAGTATTTAATGACTCAAAAAGATTTGAATTTGAGACAAAGGCGGTGGCTGGAATTGCTAAAAGATTATGAGCTTGTTATCGATTATCACCCGGGGAAAGCTAATGTGGTCGCAGACGCCCTTAGCCGAAAGTCCTTATTTTCCTTGCGAGCTATGAACGCGAAGCTGACGATGTCGGGAAATGATGTGTTGATTGCCGAATTGGTAGCAAGACTTACGCTACTTCAACAGATCTGTGAGGCTCAGAAAACCGACGAAGACTTAATTGCCAAAAGAGTTCAGTGTGAGTCAAAGGTGGATTCAGCATTTCGGGTTGACGGAAATAATTGTTTGAGATTTAAAGACCGATTGTGTGTTCCGAAAAAGTCTGAGCTAGTTTCGATGATTTTAAATGAAGCCCATAGTAGCCGAGTGTCGATCCACCCGGGCAGTACGAAAATGTATAACGACTTGAAGCAACAGTATTGGTGGCACGGCATGAAACGAGACATCTCTGATTTTGTATCTAAATGCTTAGTATGTCAGCAGGTAAAAGCTGAACATCAAGTGCCGTCGGGGTTACTTCAACTGATTTTGATACCCGAGTGGAAATGGGATCGCGTTACGATGGACTTTGTGTCGGGTTTGCCGTTGACACCGAGCAAGAAGGACTCCATCTGGGTTATTGTTGATCGGTTAACGAAATCAGCCCATTTCATTCCTGTTCGCACTGACTTTTCGCTTGATAAATTAGCGGAGTTATACGTCTCTCAGATTGTGCGATTGCATGGAGTGCCGATTTCTATTGTTTCTGATCGAGACCCTCGGTTTACTTCTAGATTTTGGAAGAAGCTGCATGAAGCTTTGGGTACTAAGCTCCATTTCAGCACCGCATTTCATCCGCAAACGGATGGTCAATCTGAACGGGTTATTCAGATACTCGAGGACATGTTGAGATGTTGCATTCTCGAGTTTAGCGGCTCGTGGGAGAAATACTTACCCCTAGTTGAATTTGCGTATAACAACAGTTTCCAGTCGAGTATTCAAATGGCGCCCTATGAGGCTCTTTACGGTCGAAAATGCCGTACACCTTTATTTTGGACCGAGCTTAGTGAGGATAAGATTATCGGAGTTGATTTAGTCAGAGAAGCCGGGCAGAAAGTGAAGATAATTCGCGACAGTTTAAGAATGGCGTCCGATCGTCAGAAATCGTACGCAGACTTAAAGCGAAAAGACATCGAATATCAAGTAGGTGATAAGGTGTTTTTGAAAGTTTCACCGTGGAAAAAGATACTCCGTTTTGGCCATAAAGGCAAGCTGAGCCCGAGATTCCTTGGACCGTACGAGATATCCGAACGGGTTGGACCTGTTGCTTATAAATTGATGTTACCTCCTAAACTTGAAAAGATTCACAATGTTTTTCATGTATCAATGCTCCGTCGGTATAGATCCGATCCTTTGCATGTACTAAATCCGTCCGAGGTTGAAATCCAACCTAATCTGAGTTATGAGGAAGAACCTATCCGTGTTTTAGCTCGAGAGGTTAAAGAATTACGAAACAAAAGAGTTCCGTTAGTAAAAATATTATGGCATAAGCATGGGATTGAGGAAGCAACTTGGGAGCCCGAGAATGCTATGAAAGATCGTTATCCAAATCTATTTTCGGGTAAGATTTTCGGGGACGAAAATTCTTTTAAGGGGGAGGGAGTTGTGACAGCCCGGGTTCGACCCAAGTCGGGAAGCGGTTTCGTGACCGCTAAATCGAGTCCGTGATTTAGTTAATATTAATTTTCAATGTTTAAATTATGTGTTAATTGCATATGTGGAAGTTGTGAATTTGAATTTGATAAAGTCAATATGAATTTTTTTAAAAGGATTTAGTTGAAAAACTTAAAAACTTAGCTAGACAAATTTTGGAATGACTAAAACTAGATAAGCTAAAAACAAGGGATTTGCATGTCAATATTCCCCCTTGAGGTTAGTGGCCGGCCATGCATTAGACTTCATTGGTTGTGACATCATTTTTATTATTTTTTTAAATTATGTTAGTGGGATTATGTCATAAGGGAAAAATATTAATGAAAGAAAAGAAAGTGGAGGAGTTTTGGTTGTTCTTTTGCCGTGAATTGAAGAAGAGAAAAAGGGGGAAAGTTTGAAGCTTTCATTCGGTCATACTTGGCTAAAATCTAAGGTATGAAATCTTGTTAATTTGTTTAAAAACTTATGAAATCAAGTTGAGTGGTAGGCATAGGAACTAGCCCATGCATAAAATTTTGATTTGGGAGTATAAATTCCATTCGGTCAAGCAAAACCGTAAAAAGGATTTTGAAAGGTTTGAGTTCTAACTTCTTGCATGACAAATGGGGTCTTGAGAAGTGTTTTTAGTTTAAAATTTCAAGAATTCATGAAGGCATTATTCAAATTCTTTTAATCTTGTTTTAGAAGGTACTTAAATCAAAGAAGGCATTCGGCCTTGAAGATTTGATAACCGTATAAGCATTTTGATGTTTTATTGTGATAGTTGTTGTATGACTAATAAGTAGAGCTATTTGAAGATGGGTTTATATGCTTGTAATTTGTTTGTGTGGGCACCCTTAATAACCGAATGAATTTTGAGTTAGTAAGCCAATAGCTTTCGGCTTTAGTGAATATATGTATGTATATAATTGTACGTGCATGCTTTGTAATTGGGGTATAGTTAGCAATTGGTGGTAAGTGTTGTGATGGCCGAATGAAATTTTGAGAGGTTGAGAAGTTGAATAATCGGTTTTAAAATAAATATGTTTATGTGTACAATGAAGTATGTTATTGAAATTGAAATAAGTTTAGTATAGGTCTATTTTTGAGCTATGGCCGAATGGGATTGGGAAATTCGATTAGGGAAGTGGTACCTTAAATAGGTACAAATACTTGTGATGAAATAAGGCAATTGTGTGTATATACATATATTGATCTCATGAAATGCATTTGGCATGTGGTTGGTGATTGTGAATTATGGATCGGTTAAAGATAGATTGATTTAAATAATGTATAGTTAAATGCCGAGTGACATCAACTTTTGGGTACATACCTATTTAGCTATAATTTAATTGTTATGTAATTATGCTTGGCCGAATGTAAGTGTGATAAGGGAATTTCATTGTATGTCTTGATTGAAATGAAAGTGTAATTATCAATAGTGATGTATGAATAAAGTTGATATGATTTTATTATTTATTCAAGCTCAAGAGCTTAGAGGGGCAACTTCGGACAAAGGGAAGGCCAAGGTCACGGAATAGTCAACTCGAAGTTCCTCGGAAATATACGAGGTAAGTCCTGAAGTAGAAAATCTTTAAACATGATTAAGAGAGATTACAATATTTATAAATGCTTAATATGCGAATTCAATGGCAAATGATGTGTCCAAATGCGAAAAGTTTAGAAACGGGAGTATGAGAAAAAAAAAAAAGGAAAAGAGAGACCGAATATTGAAGTGGAATCTTAATGTTTTTGAATGTGAATTTGTATTCTCTGCTTTTAAATAAATATGCCGTATGAAAAATGTTTGGTAATGTGCCGAAACTTGTGTTTTTGTGTTTGAAATATTATTGAAAGATGGTATAATATGTATGTCGATATGTGTAAGAATAAATTTCAGAGTTAAAACCGAGCTTAGTCTCGAAGGGCTTCCGAGCCAAAGTAAAAGCCGAGCTCAGTCTCGAAGGGCTTTCGAGCCATAGTTAAAACCGAGCTTAGTCTCGAAGGGCTTCCGAGCCAAAGTAAAAGCCGAGCTCAGTCTCGAAGGGCTTTCGAGCCATAGTTAAAACCGAGCTTAGTCTCGAAGGGCTTCCGAGCCAAAGTAAAAGCCGAGCTCAGTCTCGAAGGGCTTTCGAGCCATAGTTAAAACCGAGCTTAGTCTCGAAGGGCTTAAAGCCAGTGATAAGATCCAAATTTTTGGCCTTGAAGTTCATTAGCGGTGGAAAGCGGATAGAAGTTAAATGTTTAAGCTCATGTACGAATATTTATATAAGCAATATTGCCTTTACAAATCAAATGCGCTATTTGAATGTAAGGAAGACAGGTATGCATTCTATGATCTGAAATATCCGATTTTGAGTGAATAATTCTTTGAATGTATTTGAATTCATTTTATGTTAAGCAAGTGGGTGAAGTAGAAGTATGGGTATGCTCATATTCGGCCAAAGGAGTTTTTAAACCTGAGTTGGTTATATGTTGCCCTTTACTTATTTTGATTGTTTTTCTCAAGTACTTACTAAGCAAGTAATTGCTTACTCTGTTGTTTTGTCTTCAATTTTGTAGATCTTGATCAGAAGCTACGGTCTCGGGAGTTCCAAAATTGAAGTCATCCACACTATCACGCATCTTTTGGTACTGGCAACTTAATCTAGGAATGGCATGTATAGGTTGACTTTTGATGTTCAAACGAACCTCTTTTGAGTTTTGTAACTAAGTTAAGCCATGCGAAAATGGCTCTCTTAAGGTTTTCACTCCGATAGTAGAATAATAATTTGGTTATGCTATACATGAATAGTTGTGAATGCATGTCGGGAAACTGGTTTTAAAGTATGTCACGCTTTTAGTTTGTAAAGGTATGAAGCATAAGTGATGACCGTATCTAGTGATGAGCTCATCTCGTACATTGTTTTTGATTTCAGTAAATTAGTTTAGTGTATGTTCGGTGGTTAAGCTTTTGTGCAACTTTCGCCAATTATGTCGATTAGTTTAGTAAAAGATCTTCTTTCACTATCATGCGACTTTTTAAAGAAATAGTCTGGTAATGCCTCTCAACCCTCCTGCGAGGGGACCGGGTCTAGGGGTGTTACAGTACCTGCGTAGAACCAACTAAACTATCAATCTTTTTGTTCAAAAGTTCTACCTGATTTGATAGCATTGTGACCGCGTCAACATTAAAAACACTAGCCGTTTTTTGCGGTTTTGTCCTCATGACTTGCCACTGATAATTATTTAGTGACATCTCCTCTATAAACTCATAAGCCTCCTCAGGTGTCTTATAGTTGATCATTCCACCAACAGTTGCATCTATCATTTGCCTTGTTGAGGGATTCAAACCATTATGAAAAATTTGAACCTGAAGCCACAAAGGTAACCCATGGTGAGGGCACCTTCTCAATAAATCCTTGTCTCTCTCCCATGTGTCATAAAGAGTTTCTAGATCCATATGCACAAAAGAAGAGATGTCATTTCTCAACTTTGCCATTTTAGCCGGCGGAAAATATTTCAAAAAAATTTTTCGGTCATTTATTCCTAAGTAGTGATAGACCCTCGTGGTAGAGAGTTCAACCACTGTTTAGCCTTATTCCTCAAAGAAAAGGGAAATAACCGAAGGTGAATGGCATCGTCAGAAATGCCATTTATCTTAAAAGTGTTGCAGAGTTCCAAAAAGTTTGCTAAATGTGTGTTAGGATCCTCATCCTGCAAACTATCAAACTGAACAAACTGTTGAATCATCTGTATAGTGTTAGGTTTCAGTTCAAAATTATTTGTAGCAATAGCAGGCCTAACAATACTAGATTCAGTACCAGCTAAATTAGGCTTAGCATAATCATACATAGTACGAGGAGCATGATTCTGATTCACAGGATTTGTAGCTACCACAGGAGGTAATGGATTATTTTGATTTGTCTCCATCTCTTCGATAGTGTTGGTCACAACCTCTTGCTTTTCCTCTATGTACTGTAAGCTTCACCTTATTTCTCTTTGGTTTTTACGAGCTGATGCTTCTATCTCACTATCAAAAAGCAAAGGTCCTAACGGGTTCCTTCTAGTCATAAACTAGAGACACCTGTCAGAGACAAATAAAAGAAAAAAAATTTAGTAAATAAAACTAGAATAAAAATAAAAAGTAAATTACAATAAAAGTAAAAATGGCTAAAGTAATAAAAATTGAGTGTTCCTAATATTTTAGATCCCCGAAAATGGCGCAAAATAAAACTAAACTATTATCACGATAAAGGCAAGCACACCTATCGAACAGTAGTATAGCTTATGGCAAGACCGGGATGTCGAACCCACAGGGACTAAAAGTACTAGTATTAACTTTTTTTTTATTATTTAGCCTAAAAATAAAGGGGATTTGTTTTAAAATAGTTAAACTAAACTAATTAACTAACTAAGAACGCGTCAGAGAGTAAATTGGGGAAAGTACTTTTGGAAAACTGATTGATTGGGATAATACCCAAGAAAGAATCCACCTAGACTTCACTTGTTATTAGACTCTGAACTAGACGATTTATTCACTTGACTTGATCCATAGAAATCCCTGAATTATGTTAATATCTCTCTCAAGACTAAGAACAACTAACCCTAGGTTGATTAATTGAAATTTCTTTCTAATTAAAACCCCTAGTGTTGCATTAACTCGATCTATGGATTCCCTTATTAGATTTGACTCTAATCTGGTAGATTTTCGTCGTCCTATGTCTAAGATTGCAATCAACTCCGCTTAATTGTGTTCGATTTACTCTTAAACAAGGACTTTTGTTCCACTGAGTAAACACATTCGACTTGAATTAATATCCTGAAATATTAACACAAGAATTAATAACACAATTAAGAACAAATTTAAGTATTTATCATATAATTCAGATAATAATAACAAGATCTACCTTAGGTTTCATCCTCCTCAGGTATTTAGGGGATTTAGTTCATAATTATAAAAGAAAACATCTCAAAATAGGGAAAACAACAAAATATAAAGAACCCAAAACTTTGAGAGAAATTGAAGGGAGATCTTCAGTCTTGATGTAAATCCTTGCTTTTGAGATCGATCGGCGTTCTTCAAGTAATTCCTTACTTTCTACTATGTGTGTCCTCTTGGTCCCCCCTTGCATCTTTTTATAAGCTTTGGAACACCTTTCTTAGCCCAAAATTAGCCTTTTCCGAGTAAAACTAAAATAGGTCTCGACAGGGACACGCCTGTGTGCAATTGCTCAAGCCGTGTTGATTATTTTGTGTCACACATGGGCGTGTGGTTTACCCGTGTGCGGAGGTCTAGGCCGTGTTGATTATTGAATTCGGCCCATTTTGTCCCTTTTTGGCCCGTTCCTTGCTCTTTTCTCTTCCTTATGCTCACCTAAGTATAAAACATGAAATTAAAGGATTAGGAGCATCATATTCCATAATTCTAATGATAAATTGTACATAAATGTGCCAAGCATGGGGTAAAAATATGTATATATTATGGTTTATCAACAGGGATGCTACAGCATTTTACCTTCAAAAGGTGAGCTTCAAGACTGTCTTATCTCCTTTGGCACCAAACTGCTTCAAATTTGGTAAAAATGTGTAAGTTTAGCATACAAATAATTTAAAAATGGAGATTTTTTTTAATTTTGTCCATATTAGTTATTTTTTAATAAAAATAAAAATTTTCTATTGAAACAGTCATAATTTACATGAATTACTAGTCAGAATGTGCTAAAAATGTCTATATAATTTAGAGTTATTAGCAAGACAAAACCTTGTTGTTTTTGACTTTCAACCGAATGACCTTCTCCACTATTCTCGTACCACATACTTCGAGTGTGGGCTCAAACACTTTTGAATCAAACAGAGAACCAGAAATTATTTCTTTTGAATCAAACACAGAACCAGAAATTATTTTCTTTACTTTCAGTGGGAAGGTAAAATTTTCTCTCAAATAGAAATTGATAGAATTATTATTCCTGAAAAATATAATTTATACTTAGAAATAAATTCTTACTCTTTTCGGGAAAAATAACAATATCTCAAAGTTGTTTATAACTTTTTATATTTTTATCCTTACTGGTGCCATCTATTTATAAGGAGAAGATGTAAAACCCTTATCGAATTAGTAGAAGTTTATTTAATAAAAAAAACTTCCTAGTTGAACTAGGAGAGAGAGGGGCAACAACCCTAGTTAAACATACTAGGGTTTTTTTCCCTTGTATTCAATATGAGGGGCTTTTAGGCCTCTCCCGTATTGGGTCCAATTATAAGTGCTTCCTAGACTTTTAGCCCATTACTATATAATTCAATCCAACCCAATACATGTTATTCTATTTTCTAAAATAAATATTATAAATTAATTTAAATCATAGAAACTTTACTGTAAAAGAATCTATAAGAAAATATATTTAATTTTCTCTGTTGAACGGATTCACAATGACCAATTAATTTAATCTCATTTTTTTAACTTCACTTATTTAATTAATTAAATAAATAATTTGAAAAACTATAAATTAATTCTCAGGTCATTTTCAAACTTAGAAAGAAAACCATATTCATTTTCATATGTTTCCTATTTCTTTGACTTAACCATTTATATCAGTTTCTGTTCATTTAATTCAACACACAATTCATTTCTGGTTTTAGCAAGCTAGCGAAGAGACTGATTGGATATGTGTGATTAGGGCTTAAATGATTTATAATTAAGTTCCAGCTTTTCACCGATTAATTATAAACTTATTTAGTCATGGATTCATTTCACTATAGTATCGTGATTGAACTTTCCCTAATGATATGCCATTATGAAAGCTGCTTGACCAGTGCTCGTCTCATGACATTTTCTTTAGTGTGTTACACTCATAACATATCCTTAATCTCTTTGGGATAAATCTGCTCTTCTAATATAATCCTATTTTATCTCGTGGTAACCATTACATCTTCCTTCATAAAAAGTCAATTACTATCAAATAGTAATTAAGTCATTCATCACAAAGACGAACAACTCGTGGCCACATTTACATTTCATCTATTATGTAATGCCAATTAGATGATATCATTTACACATGTCTTGGGCTATGACTTACATTATTGTGAATGATGCTACATATTAAGGAAGTTGTATACCCAATGCACCAACTTTCGATTCTTTATCTATTTGAGTTTAGACTTTTATTTACATCAAAGTATACGAGTAGTTCATCATCCACTCAATTAAGGTATGCCACACTTTAAATGTCACAAGTGAATAAATTAATAAACAGATTCAGGATCTATTTTGCTTGGGTTCAGTTCAATGTATTGTCAGTCCAGTTTTCTGGGAGTCATTCGCTCTATAATGCCTAAGACAGGGCATCTCCCCAATTGGACTTGATAAACGACATATTAGCCTTTTAATTGGTTTGCTCTTTTTTATTAGACTAAAGACATGTTTAGGTTCGTCTACTAATATAAATTGTCTTTCCATATTATGATCCGACCACGTAATATCACTTAATATTAGTTAAACATATTAAACAACTAGTGAGCTAATACTTGCTTCTACTTTGCTTTACATGCAAAAACCACATGAGGATATCATACAAAGAATATTAATGTAATTCATGAATAATTTTATTAATCAATCTGTTTGGAAAAATTAGAAGTGTACAAACAAATATACTACACTTAGGGCACTAGATCTAACAGCTGGTATATCCACAATTAATTTCTAATTTGATGGCATGACTACGGAGGATGTGGAAATTGAGAAATTCGAAGTAAAAATTATTGATGCTGGTGGTTGTGGGAAAAGGTAGTCCCAATGCTCGCCAAATTTGGTGAGAGCTAAGGAACAATACCAGACGTATAATAAATAAATTATTATTTATAAAATAAGACTAAAAATAAGGAAAAGTTTGAATATGGTTAAAATATTGTTTGTGGGATTTTTTAAATTATTATTTTAATAAATAAATTTTATGTTAGAAAAAGAGAAAAATATGTATTTATTTATTTATAATTTTGTATGTATGTTTATAAAATTTTATTAACTTTTATAAAAAATGAAACTTTTAAATCATTTTTTATAATTTTTAAAAATTTAAATTTAAAATTAAATTAATATAATGTATGAAATTGAGAGTTAAATTTATTAAAATTTAAAAAATTTTAACTGAACTAATAGAATTTATAAAAATTAGAGGAATAATGAATTGTAAAATGGTTTAATGAAGACTAAATTACCATAAAAAGCCCTTTTTTTTCAAAATTACAGAAATGGACCGATATTTCAATTAATTACGGAAATAGGCCAAAAACCCCAAAAAAGCGTCCACGTTAGCATGTTGTCAGGGGAAACCGGGGAAAAACACTTCCCTTAGGAAGCGTTTTGTCCACATTAGACAAAAACGCTTCCTTGAGGACGCATTTTTGTCCTACGTGGACAAAACGCTTCCTCAGGGAAGCGTTTTTCCCTTTTTTTTGGGGTTAGGGTTTGGGCTGATTTAGGGTTTTTTTTGGTTTTAGGGTTAGGGTTTAGGATTAGTGGTTTTAGGGTTAGGGTTTAGGATTAGTGGTTTAGGGTTTTTAGGTTTTTTATTTTTTTAAAATAAATAAATTAGGGATTATGGGTTTTGGTTTTTTTAAATTAAATAAATTAGGGATTATGGTTAATTAGGGTTTAGGGTTTTTAGGTTTATTTATTTTTTTAAATTAAATAAATTAGGGATTATAGTTAATTAGGGTTTAGGGTTTTTAGGTTTATTTATGGATTAATTTTTAAGTAGTTTAGGGTTTAGGCTTATTAAAAAATACATATTAGTAATAATATAATTTTTTTTGTTTTTTTAATTGATTTGGTTTCTGAAGAAATTATTTTGAGAAGACGTTTCTGAACAAACAATGTCAAAAACACTTCAAGCAGGATGCACTGTCAGCAGAAGTGATGGAAAACGCTCCCACGTGGACGCGCTTTTGCTACAGTACTTCTTGAAAAAATTATTTTAAGAAGACGTTTCTGAACAAACAGTGTCAAAAACGCTTCAAGCAGGATGCACTGTCAGCAGAAGTGATGGAAAACGCTCCCACGTGGACGCGCTTTTGCTACAGTACTTCCTGAAAAAATTATTTTGAGAAGACGTTTCTGAACAAACAGTGTCAAAAACGCTTCAAGCAGGATGCACTGTCAGCAGAAGTGATGGAAAACGCTTCCACGTGGACGCGCTTTTGCTACAGTATTTTCTACTTGGCCTGAGGCTATAAATAAGTTAAATTTCATTCTCAGGTTGCATAACTCACAACAAAGAAAAAAATTGAGAGGTTAAGAAGAGTAGAATTTGAAAATGAGTGAACGTATGAGTGCTGTTATTTACTATGATGGTGAGGTTCGTTACACCGAGAACGGTGTTTTTTTTAATCGGAGAATACAATGCGACTAGTTTTTAACCAGAACATTGAATTGACAGATCTTCGCAAAAGAATTAAGCGTAAAATTTTTAGTACGACGCCAATGAAAGTATTGTCTATTAAGTATCAATTTTGTGCTTCTGAAGATCCGGTGACATATGACTCGTTCGACATCAAAGGTGCTCGTGGCTTGGAGGCAATGGTGCAGACTCATCTCGCTAGTGGAGCACCATATCTTGAGTTATATGTACAATTTTCATCCCCAAATGATGCATTTGTGGGTTCAACATCTACTGCTGTTTGAGAGGAGTACATAACCCCTGCCCGACACTCTGTTAGTGGGTGGCAAAACACAGAAGCTCCGGTGTTTGGTAGCAGTACGGAATACACAACCCCTGCACGACACTCCGTTAGTGGATGGGATATGCACCTCGGTGAGTCGATATCTGATGCTGGGAATACGTACTGGGGAAACATCAACTTTTACTGGTGGGCAAGGCATATCTGATTGGGAACGTTATGAAACGTTCAGAAGAAAGGATGATGTACTCCCTATGACGTCCACCGGTGAGGGGACCTCGTACGTTGCAGCTGATGGTAGGTTAGATGATGAGTCTGATGTTGATCCACCTCGAGAGCTCGGGCCTGATGGTGCAGAAGTTGCATTATTTTCTGAACCAGAGCCTGTGCCAACCGAAGCTGAAGGGGGTTCAGATGATGAAGAAGAAGATCTGCGATTTAGGGCGTACTCACCTCCTGCCCACATGCATAATGTCGATCTATGTAATGATGATGCGTTGGAGTTTCCAGATCTACCACACAGAAGGCGTGACCGTGCAAGTTCGTCATTGGATTTGGGCGATTTGGAAGTTGGCAAGGAGTTCTCAAACAAGGATAGTTTTCTCGGTGCATTGAAACAACATAGCATCATGAATGGGGTTAACTATAATGTGGTTAAATCCAAATATGATAAGTTTGAGGCCAAATGTGCGGTAAAAGATGGGACATGTGCATGGAAAATCATGGCCTCGTTAAAGAAAAGGATAGGGTTATGGGAGATGAAAAAGTACAAAGGTCTACATATATGTGTTGGAGGTACAATAATTAGGGTTATTTAACACGTAAAGTTACATTATTTAATACGTAATGTTAAAATATTTAACGTACTAGCTTAATACTTTGTTGACAGGTGTTTCACAAGATCATCCTAAAATGGATTCGAGTATGTGTGCTAGCTTTATACTACCAATGCTGAAGGGGGATCCTAGGACTTTAATGGCAGTCTTAATTGCCCATATACGTAGCCAATTCAGGTACACGCCCTCTTATCGCAAGGTTTGGATAGCTAAGCAGAAGGCATTGGAGAAGATGCATAGTGGATGGGACGCTTCATATAATGAATTGTGGCAGTAGTGTCAGGTGCTGGATAGATACGTCCCAGGTTGTATAACAGACCTTCAAACGGCACCTGCGTACTACAATAATCGATTGCTCCATGGATGCCAAGTATTCAAGCGTCTTTTCTGGACCTTTAAGCAATGCCAAGACGCATTTCTATATTGCAAGCCACTGGTACAAATTGATGGTACCTTTATGTATGGTAGATATACCCATCGGCTATTGCTAGCTGTAGCACAGGATGGTGGTGGGAGAATCCTTCCAATTGCGTTTGTGATAACACCGATGAGTCAGCTGATGACTGGGATTTTTTTCTATCTAGGTTAAGGAGGCATGTTTGTCCCCAACCTGATATCTGCGTTATATCTGATTGGGGCATTGGAATATTATCTGCAATTGAGCGAGAAGAAAGTCTATGGCAACGCACACACCATCGGTATTGCCTAAGGCACGTTGCGTCCAACTACTACGGGCAATATCGATCTACAACTGAACGACGGCAAGTGACCAACATGGGTAATAAATTTATTATCTATTAATTAATTTCGTTTGTAATATTCAATTTATTCTGAATAGAAGAGTGGTATGTAATTTTCGCTATGAACTTATATTGATAGGGTATGAGATAAGTAAGGATCGTTTTCATGAGATGCTGGCGATTTTGCGTTCAGTTAACGTAGAAGGCACGGATTACCTATGTAACATACCTTTTGAATAGTGGACACAAGCATATGACGACGGCCTACGATATGGTCATATGACTACAAACCTGGCCGAATGCATAAACTCTATTCTAAAAGGAACGCGTCATTTACCGATAACATCAGTTGTACGAGAGACGTATTTTCGGTTAGCTGCATTATTTCCAAAGCGAGCAGTGACTTATAAAAGCCAAATGCAGGGAGACCATGTATGGTGCCACAAGGTGTTGCAAGCAATTAACAAATCCAAAGAGCGGGCGAACACCATGTACACAGTGTGTCACGATCGCGACAACCTATGGTTTCATGTAATAGAGTTTGACATACCGAACCAAGGTATTATCGGCGGACAATATCGTGTACATTTGCGGAATAGGACTTGTGACTGTGGGAGATTTGATACACTCCATTATCCATACGCTCATGCAATTGCAGCTTGTCAAAATCTCAGTTTGAATCCTATGACCTACGTAGACGATGTGTACAAAATAGAATATATGTACAATGTCTGGAGACACGTATTCCCACCGGTCCCAGATGAACGTAAGTGGCCGTCTGTATCGCTTGCTCTATTTAAGTTGTTACCGGATAGAGAACTGCATCGAAAACCAAAGGGTCGACCTTGCTCAAGTAGAATACGCAATAATATGGATATCCGAGAAACAACGAACCAACCAAAATTGTGTGGATGGTATAGGAACCCAGGACATACAAGTCAATCATGTCCCAATCGGAATGAATGACAGAGATGTGTGTAACATATTCAAAAGATCTTTTAATGTATTAAATAACTTTGATGTGTTAAAGTTTCCTCATTAATGTTCTAATTAAGGTATGATTTCGATGTTATTCGTTGTAAATTTTGATGTGAAAGGTGGTTATGAGGTTACAATTAATTAGATGAGGTTGAATTAGATGATATTGAAGTATTTAAATGCTTATGATCGCATGAGGTTACAATATTACCTTATTCAAAAGAACTTCTATTTTTTATTAAAAAATAGAAAAGCAAACTAAAATTAACATATTCAAAACATCTTTTATTATATTAAATGAAAATGTTTATACAAATATATTACAATAAATCAATGTTGGTGGCGGTCGGAATCAGTGCCACATGGGGGCTTCGATGGTTAAGAGTCGGATTCCTCCTTCGTTCAGCATCTGTCGGGTGTTGTGGTTCCTCGGCCGGGGATTTTGGCTCCTCCAGTATGGGATCTGGTTGTGGGTGTTGAGAGGATGAACCACCTTGATAAAATAATGAACCCGGAGGTGTTTGCATCATCCATGGCGAAGGTGGTAGAATCCCATAAGGCGATGGGGATTGGTAAAAAGAAGAGCTCCCCGACGGCGACTCGTGCGATCCCTCATGCGACGGCGGCCTATAGATCGACTGATGAGCAGGAGTAATCGAAAACAGAGATGAACCAGGCTATGCATTCCAACCTGCCATGGGACTAGAAAAAGGAAACATATAAGGGTTAGGATACATAAAAGGGCTAGGGTACATACCTGACATCATCTGAAAAGGCTGTGATGTGGGTGTCGTCTGTTGAACTGTTGGGCCCGGTGGCTGTGTCGCCGCTATTGGTTGGTTCACGTCGTCATCCCTTCTTCTTGGATTTAAAGGGCCCCGTCGTTCCCTTTCAACACGTATTTGTCGTCGCCTCTCCTCTTCGGATAATAGATATGGCTTACCATGGATTCTAAACCATGGCATGTATTCCGGCACACACGCCAACTCTAGAACGATGATCGGTTCACGAGTTGGTATATAATCATACCGATTTTCCCACATTTTGATATAATTTGACCAGTATCTTGACCAATCCGTATTCGGTTGTCGTAAGTCAATATCGTGCTCATCATCTAGCTTCTCAGGTGTCATGGGAATTGATTGTCGGAATCCAAATTGCCGCAATACTCTATCGGATTGGTGCATCTCAACAATCGCATATGTGATCATTGGGGCCTTCACATGCCAGATGTTCGGATTTTGTAAGAATTCATCTGGAATCACCGCCCGAACTGCCGGATCCTCGTATGGTGTCCATTCAAATTATATTAACATGATAAAAATATTAGTTATATACATAATAATAAATAATATTTATGAAATAACTATTTTATTAAGTATACATATTTCGATATAATACTTACTTGTGCTTCTGATCGTTGGTCTAATCAAAGTCGTATATCTTCTAGAGAGGTCGGTATTCCAACATAACTAGCCGAATGATTCTACCTAATTAAATAAATTTTTAGCATACAATTATATTTTAAATCTACCTAATAATTCTAAAATCTATTATAAAATTTACCTCGTTATGAGTGGAAATGTATGCGGGTGGTTCACTCGAGGACGTAAAAATGGAAGCCGATATCGTGCCCATGATTGGAGTAGTGATAGGCAACCTCTGATTTTGGCTTTATTCGGTACCGTCGCCCCGCACATCTCCCGGTATAATGTTGCCAACACGGCAGACCCCCAACTAAGTTCACCGGCTGCCCTAAAATCAACGAGTTTTAGTAGCCACCTCGAATGTACGAGGTTTCGGGACAAGTCCGGCATCAAATAACCTCTAATAATCTGAAGAATATATGCCCGAGCATATCGTATTAATTCTAGTTCGGTAGAATCATCATCTGGCTCTGGGAATGTGTCTCGTAACCAGCCCATCTCGATCCGACCTCCCTTGATTCTATCCGAAATAGCACCCAAAAGCTCGTAGCATACGGCACCCCAATCCGCAGATTGAGTGGACCCGGTCACTGCGTACACATCCACCGGTAATCCCAATTGCAAGTGCACATCTTCTAGAGTGATAGTACACTCTCCGCATGGAGGATGAAATGTGTGTGTCTCGGGTCTCCACCTCTCTGTCAACGCACTGATAAGTTTCGGATCCAACTTGCATCCACGGCCTACTGTAACCACGTGCCAAAAACCCGCTTCACGCAGGTAATTCTCTATCAACGGCGATTGAGGCGCAGACATATTACGGATATAGCATTGCAACACCCGATCTACTGGCTATAATAAATAATTATAAAATTAAAATTAATTAAAATTGCATAAATGAAAAAAATATTAAATAATCTTTAAAATTAAAATAAACACTTACCATTCTCAATTGTTCGATAGAGATTTGTGTAGGATCAAGACAAATTAATTCGGAAGCCATTGCTAACACGATCGAAATTTTCAAATTTTCGAAAATTGAGAGAAATTTTAAAATTTTTGAAGAGTTTTTTTTTGCAAAAATTAAAGACAAATTTGGGAGAAATTAAGCAATTTATTGAATATTTGAGAGAAATTTGAGAGAATTTGAGTAAATTGTTGAAAATTTGAGAGAAATTTAAGAGAATTTTGAGAGAAATTTTAGAAAATTTAGAGAAATTTTGGAGAGGATTTGTGTGTGAAAAATAGTAAAAGGGAGGGGGTTTTTATAGGTTTTTTTTTTGACCGTTGGGGGGTAAAATGGTCAAAAGATTTAAAAAAAGAGTCAAAAAAGGTAAAAAAAATCTGACCGTTGGAGGGGAAAAACGCTTCCTCAGGGAAGCATTTTTCCCCGGTTTCCCCCACAACGCGTTGACGTGGACGCGTTTTTGGGGTTTTTGGCCTATTTCTGTAATTAATTGAAATATCGGTCCATTTCCGTAATTTTGAAAAAAAAAAGACTTTTTATGGTAATTTAGTCTTTAATGAACACAGTTATTGATTATTAGATGAATGAAGACCATATTAAATTTCGAAGGAGTTACTGAATAAAATAAAAAAAAATTTAAATTTAAGTAATAACCTAATAATTTTAATATGTATATAGTTTACCCAAAGAAAAAACTAGGAAGTCTGTGATATATTAATTTCCATGCAAACCCCTAGCTAAACACAGAAGCTTCTTCCACTTCTTCTTCTTCTCTCCCTGGCCCAAATTTTTGTGTCTCATCTCTCTTCTCTTTCTTTATGGGGTTTCCAGTCGGTTACATGGAAGCTTTCTTACCAAAACTCTTCGTTTATACTTTATCCTTTCTGGGTTTCATCCGAAATCTAATTGTTTCCCTTTCTGACTGCCTGGGACTCTCCGACTTCCTCGATACAGATGCGGTCTGGCCGGAAAATCCGACCCGAGCAACAACCGATAATCCGCCTGTATCCGCCCTGCTGATCCGGGAAATCCTCCCCGTTATAAAGTTCAAGGAGCTTGTCATCATAGGGGATCCACCAGAGAGCTGTGCCGTTTGCTTGTATGAGTTCGAAGGAGGGGAAGATATCAGGTGGTTGAGGAACTGTAGGCACGTCTTCCACCGAGCGTGTTTGGACCGTTGGATGGACCATGATCAGAAAACATGTCCGCTTTGTAGGACATCATTCGTGCCTGATGAGTTGCAGGATGAGTTTAATCAGCGGCTCTGGGCTGCTTCTGGGGTCAATGATTTTTACAGTGACTACAGTTCGGTACCAGGATTGTAGATAGACTGATTAGGGGAAGAGTAGAAGGAAGGGTACTTGTTTTGTCTAATCCAATGGCTTTTGCTCATTGCATGGGAATTTGATGCGTAACAAGTACAGAGTAGGGAAAAGAAATAGTTTTCCAGAGTGCTACAATTATGTTCTATTGTTTCTGAGATGGAGTAAATAGGTTGTTAAGTACTAATCATCATGTTTGGATTATTGGAATTTGTTTTAAGGCAGTAAGAAAAGGATTCTTTCTCTCACTTCATTTACAAAATCTTGAGCTTCTAGGTTCCCATGGGTGAAAGGCTCCTGTTTCAACTTCTTCTTTTTAAAGTTACGTATGATAATTCGGATTAAAATCAACTAACTAATTAACACATACTTAATTTCAATGATATGATGACATATGTGGGTAATTTGGAACAATTTGTATAGGTGAAATAGTCGGGACGATGAATGCTGAACTGCAGGAATTTTACCTTCCTCTGCTGATCTGTGAAGAACAATTTGTGAAAGTTTAAGAAAAATAGATGCATAACTTTTTTTTTACTGAACTTGGATTCTGTGCTTGACGCATCTTTTTCTCAGGCACTGTTTAAGTAGCTAAAGGCTGGTTGCTGTACGATTAAACAGTGACATCAACAAAATGCAGTTGGTTTGTAGCATGGAATTTGAAATACTGATCGGTCCCCCACCTGAAAGGCCTGAAGCCATGTCTACGGACGGGGGCCCAAAACCAACAGGATTGAGGAGTCCCTCTTCGGTTCAACTTTCAATGAGAGAAATGAAAATTGAAGGATCCCAAATGTATCTGCTATCTTTGTCTCACCTTTTCGGTCTTACTAAATTAAAGACCCTCACTTGTCCTCATATTTAACAAATTTGAAGCTCAAGTCTCAATCTAAGAAACATGATTTAGCCCAAATCTCAATGCTTTAACTTTAATGTGACACAGCGATTTGCCAACAATTTAAAGCAGTGTATTTCCAAAAAATAAAATAAAATGTTACAATGATTTAATTATCTACTTTTGCTCATCTTCAAACAAATAATAGGAGCTGTTGGGTATTGGCTATTGGGCTTCCCTATCCTAGGAAATCGTACTTTACAAAAAAAAAAAGATCAATAAGCTAGGTTTAGCCCTATTATGTCTCCAGCTACATGAAGAAACGGCCCTGTCCTAGCTGCAAACTGGTTTACTCTACTATTCAACTTTGACATGCGTGAAAAGTTGAAAATGGATGTAGTCCGTGGAATAAAGTAAAAAAATTTGAGTTAATTGAGTTGATATGTTTTATTTTATTATCTAAATTCGATTTAAAATTTTTTTCAATTCGAGTCGAGATAAATAGAGTGAAATTATTCGACTTAAAAATTAAACATATCAAATTAAAATCTTGTTACAGTATAACTAATTTCATATTAGAGTACATAAATTTGAAACTATATATATTATAAACTTTTTCAAAGTAAAATAAAAAAAAAGTAAGTTATTTTAATATAATAAACTTACATTGTTAATTTATTTATTTAGGTCCTAAAATTATTGCTTTAGATTTTTTTAAAAAAAATATAAGTATATTTATATATTCTTTAGATTTTTTTTTAGATTTCTTAGTTTTTTTTTTAATTTTTATTAAAAGTATAAATTTTGGAATTTGAGTTTTAAAAATTATTTTGAATTTTTTTTAATTTTAGTTGTAAGAGAGACCAATTTGCTCATTTTAAAAATTAATAGGGATCAAAAGGGTATATACACCAATATGTTATTTGAGTTATTCTAATTATTCGAGTTACTTGAATTGTAAAATTCAACTTAACTCAAACTTGAAACTCAAATTACTTATTTGAATTGACTTGAAAAACCGAATTACTCAATTTGATTAATTCAAAATTCGAAGAAAAAATTAATTTTTTCAAGTCGAACTGAATTTTGCTCACCCCTAATTAGATCTGAAATTAAGGTAGTGAGTCTGTCCTCTGTAAAATTTGAAAATTTTATTTAAAGCTCCTTGAAGTTTTAAAATTTTTATTTTGATATTATAATTAGTGTCTTAAAAAAGAAAAAAATTTTGTCCCCCAAAGTTTTTCAAAGTTTTTTGTAATTGGATTTTATTTTGTAGACTTTGTCATTTTTTAATGATAAATTTAGTAACATTTTTAGTTTAATTTCGTAAACTAATACAAAGTAGTACCTAAATATTAATTTGGTAAAAATAAAGTTTAGTAATTGCAATATCTAAGTATAAACGGTATTTAAATATTACTAACGTAGAAAATAAAGTTAAATAATCATAATATCTAATACAAATTGAGCATTTAATTTATTTTACTTTCTCTAAATTTAAGTAACCAAGATTACGTCAGATTTAAAAATATTTAAGAGTGGGTTGTGCCTACTTTGAACATATACATCTCGCCCCTCTTATCAACAATTTTGGCTTCCCCTCACCCTAATAAACTAGTTGCTAGTGACATGCATTGTTTGACTTTGCCAAGCCTCTATTGGTAGAAAACCCTTTCCTCAAATCACAATAATAAAGCAACAATTCATTGAAAAACAAACAACAATGAAAACCCAACTTATTTAATTTTCAAACAACACTTCTTACACAATAATTTCAACTTCATTTTCATCTCGCAACAAATGACGGGATAATTAAAAATTGTTGAAATGGTAGGATTTGTGAAGAAATCATTCAAGGTGAGGACTACTCTTACAAATGTCCTCTTAGATATACCAGAAAGCATTGTATCTTGAAGATGTTTTGTTTCCTTGAGGTTGAATGCTTGGCTAAAAGTCATGTATGTGAATGCCTTTCAGACGGGAAAGAAAGTGTTGATTGTTCACTCCTAAAGAAAAAAAACAGAATAGGTTCAATTGTCCCGTCTTTTACCTTATTTTTTTCTCATTTGATTATCCTTTTTTCATATTTTTTCTTTTGTTTTACTCTTCTTAAATAGAAAGTCTCTACTTTCGTATGTGCTCTTACATGTTACAAAATCCAAATCCTTGCACATACCTCTGTGGGTTCAAGTATGTTTGAATTCCTCATTAGGGAAGCAAGTAATGGGAGTACAAATGTACGATTCATCTCTCCCTAACTAGAATTGAAGTTCAATATAGCTTTGTTGATACATGATATTAATGAAAGTGTCGGAGGAGGGTAGAGGTGTTGAAGGAGATCAATTCACCAATACTAGGGTTAAGAGCTAGACAAGTAGAGGGACTAAGGATGATTGCTTAGTGTATTAAGGTTTTGAGTGGAGAGGAGTCTCCAAAAAATGTAGTATTTTAGAGTATTTATAGGAGGAGTGAGGGTCTAACTGGATCCAAATTGTAGTACGGATATAACAATACTCCCTCTAATTAAGAGGTAGGTTATAAAGTGACTGTACCTCAAGACCATTAGTAGGTTGCCCTCATGGGTAGTGGTTGTTGTAAATAAAGTAATAGGTGGTAAGTTGTAAAGAACCTATCCAAAAATATCATTTTGTATTTTGATGAAGGGTGTAGTTATTAGCCCGGCGACTTGGGAATATTCAGTGCCTTACGAGGCTACTAAAATTCATGCATAACCTTTTTAATAATGTGTTGGCAGATGGTACTCCATTCATTCTTTACTTGTATAAATTTTTGCTTAGTGATTTAGCGGCCGGTATGCTTATTGGCTTGACAATTTGGAAATATATAACGTATACTTGAGTGGTGCAATTGTCATGTAAAGGATCCAGATTTATACAATAGAGATTGTCGCATGTATATTGTGGATGCAATTATTGGCAATGTAAAATAGAAGAGGTTTAATTCATCCATTAGCAATATAAAATGCAAGATGTGCGACTTGGTCGCTAGTAATATACAAAACGTAAGAAAATGCATACTATTCGTTGGCGTAAGAAATGTGTAATGTCCATTGGCGATATAAAACATAAGTGGTGCAAAAATCATTCATTGATGATATAAAGTGCAAGAAGTACAGATCGTCTGTTGACGATATAAAATGGAAGAAGTGTAAACCATTCATTGGTGATATAAAGTGTAAGCAATGTGTATTGTCCATTAGAATAAGGACATAAGAAATGTGGACTATCCGTTTGAAATGCATACTTATTGGTAATATAAAATGTAAGAAATGTGCACTATCTATTATGTAAGAAATGCACAATGTTCGCTAAAATGTGAGCAAAAGAATTGTTCATTGTTATAAATAATGGTAACAAATGTAGCTTTTGGCCTTAGTTTTTAACGAGTATTATTGAATAGGTGTTTACGAGACGATAAAAATGGTGGTGCTGCTTCCGTTCGAGGTAAAAAGCTTATGATAGATCTTACTCTTAGACGCATATGAGGGAGGTTTAAGAGAAAAAATCATACGTCGATCACATTACCGTCAGCTCTTGTATCCCGGAATTACCTAGAGATTAGGATCTTTCCACGTCGAATCAAAACCATTGACCAAGTCTACTCGACTTGAATTTACGTGGTGAAAGTGGAGTTACAAATATAACATGTAGAATTTATAAATATGACATAAAAATAAATAGTAGCATGATTACCTGCAGGAGTCCCTTTCTAAAAATATACATGATAAAAGTATACATATATGAAAATGGTATAATCATCCGTTGGAACCCCTCTCGAGTTCCCTTAAAAAATGGTAATATATAATGTATATGAATAAGATAGGAAGAATTACCACTTACCAGCCCTACCAGTCCTGTTTAGGTATCACCATTTTTCCTTTTCCGAAGAACAAAACCCAAGCACAAATGCAAAAGTTAAAGAAAGAGAATAAAATTTATCCATAAATGAAAAAAGTTATGACAATCTACAAGGACAAACTTGAAAACATCAATCTAAGTTTCATTTAGATTTCTATGAACTTTTCATCAATTTGCTAAAGTAATTTAAAATTAATAAGGATCACAACAAAAGTAATAGTAATCAATTGCAATGATAGAATTGAACTTTTCTTTTGCATATTTACAAAAAGGTTCATTAAGATTAACCGAACACTTGAACATAAATATTTTACCACTGTATTTATTATTCCTGATGCATTTGAATTCATGAAAATACTTAAAATAACCATTACCAAACCCATATTTTAATTGATTTATACCATCACTCTCAAGGATGACATCAGGTAAAACATTTTCCACTAACTCTTTTATATAGAAAAATATAAGTTTTAACTAATTTCATTTAATATAAAACCAATATTATAATTAGTAACTTATGTCATGAGGCTAGAACTTTCTTCGCTTTAAATGCACCTAAGTCAACTTAGCTCTCAAAAGTGAGATTTCACACTGGGAATTCTCTAAGGCACCGAAAATAAAGCAGAAGTAGCTCAAAGGGAAAGAAGCAATGAGAGAATATAATAGCCACAAGAAAGCAAAAGCACATCAAGTGTTTGAGTAAATATGCTTTAAAAGTATATTCACTAAATTTGATTGGAATACAATAGGATACTATATGATGTAATGGGGTTAAATGGGATGATTACAAAAAGGAGAAGATCCCAAATCCAACGATACAAATTTACTTTAAATCAACGATTGAGATTAAACCAATATATAATTTGAGATAATGAAGGGATTTACATGATCCCCTAAGATTATAAGTCAAATCTTCTAAGATTATAAATATTCTAATATTATTTCCATATTTACAATGACAACCCTAGTTTTCCTTAAGTGGTTCACCGGGCCACCAAGGCTACAAGTAGATGAGCTTCTCCATGTATTCTATGAATTGGGCCAGTTCAAATGGGTTAAATAAATAATATTTAATTGTTGACCTTCATGGAAAGCTCTTTGTTCATTATTCACAGGCTTTGATCTGCAGCCCGTGACATTTTCCCCTACCTATTCTCGCAATGCCCTCATTACATCCTAAGAATGATATTAGTTTGACTCGTCTTCGAACTGTTCGATGCCTCGGTTTATTCCCAACTGGACTCTCTATTGGTTAGTTCTGCCCCTTGGAACATTTGTCTCAGTTTATGTCTCCGTCATCACCTAACTTGAATTGTTTCTCTCATTGATACATCTCGTTTGCAAGAGCACACAACTCTTACTTGCCTCTATTGTGACTTGCCTCGATCTAGATCCCTTTGATCTGTGCAAAAAGGCTTAAGCATGCTCACATTAAAAACTGGGTTAATCTTAAGTTGTCCCCAACTCTAATTTGTAGGCCTTTCAATTTATCCGCTTCAGAACTCTTAAAGGGCCCCTGTGTCCTTACTAAGCCAATGTTAAGTCAAAATGTAAAACATTAGATAAGTGTTTAAGATGTATCTCACTTATCGCATTTACTCATTTTGACTACCAGTTTGCATTACCACTTTTCCTCCAAAGTTTGATGCACAACCCATATTTCTCATAGGTGGTAGCCCCACTGATAGTTTAATAGGCTTCACCTCGATTTTTGCACCTCTAACATTTCTAAAGGGGTCTTCATAGCACTCTAATCTACCAAGTTGGTGTTTTTACCTCAATGAACATCCTCGACTAATTGGATTGCCGACAATATATTGGTTTCTCCTTTCTCGTCATGACTCACCAACACCACGTATTATCGTTGACAAATATCCAAATACATATGTAATCGACAAAAGGAATCAAAAGAGCATTAATTCGGTAAAGAAAATCTAAACCAAGAACAAAGTCATAATCATCTAAATGAATTACCTCGAAATTTTCCTTACTTTTCCACTCACCGATTTATAGCTCAACTCTTTCTGCAACTCTCACTATTGAGACCTCTTTGAAATTAACCATCTTGATCCTCTTAGTCGATTTGCTAACTAAGAGACCATGTTTACCAATGGATTCTCCAATATAAATAAGATAGATGCCCATGTATCAATAAGAGCAGTCCTTTAACTTGCGATGTTGAAGTTCATAAACATCAATCCTCTCTAATTACTACCCCTCTTTGCTTTAGCATAATAGAGTATCATTGATCCAAGCTTCAATAGCCTGTCCTTATTGAGCTCTACTTCCTCTTTTTCGTTGGTTGTGGTAGACTTGCATCACTGTGGGTAGTCTCACACTCTATGCGGGCCACAACATAAAAAACATTGTATCTCATTCTTCTTTTCTTAAGAGTTGTTGTTAGGTTTTTGTTTTCCATTCTGTGGTTTCCTATTGCCACCATTACCGTTGTTATATTCAACGTGTCCTTTATCTCTCCCATCATTGCCTTTCTCCTTAGGCTTAGGAAACTTGAACTTGTCTTTCCTTGAAACCAGCTAGATTAAGGACTCTGCCATGACCATGGCTTTCGACAATTCTTAGACCCCTCAATGTTCCAATTGCAGTTTAACCCATGGCTTCAACCTATCCATGAAATAGAAGAATATTTTTTTCTCACTCAAATCCGTTATTTGGAGCATCAGTTTATTGAAATCATGCACAATCTCTCGAATTCTGCCTTGTTACGAGAACCAACACAACTTATCTCGAGCCTTATTCTTGGCATATTGGGAATAAAACTACTTCTTAAATTCTTTTTGAAACTCTTCCTAAGTCTTAATTGTGGCCTGACCACGCCTTTCATCTATAGACTTTAGCTACCACCATAGAAGAGCAAAATCAATAAAATATCTAGCAGTAGTATTTACTTTAGTATCATTATCCTTGATGCCCATGACATGGGAGTATTGCTCTATCTCCCAGAAGAAGTTGTCCATTCCGCTTTTGGACTTTTCCCCTTCAAACTTTTTCAATTTGGGGACATCTAACTCACAGTTTAGTGTTGCATCTATCACCCATTTGTCTACAATGGCTCTGTACACAACTAGCTCTCCCTCAAGCTCATCAATTCTTATGTTCAAAGCCTTCCTTGTGGTCTTAGTTTCCTCATTCGAAGCCATCACCATGGCCCTGAGAGCATCGTCCCTCATTGTTAGGTTATTCGCAGTAGAATTGAGCACCCTTTGCATTGCTTCCACGTTGGAACTGAGAGAATCCAACACAACTTCCTTGAGTTGCTTTTCCATTGAGTCCAACTCTAAAGTACATTCTTTGACCACCTTTAGTTTCTCTGTCACATCCCCCATGGATTACTCAAGATTGACCACTCGACTTTTCAAAGTCGATAACATATCCCTCAATTAGCTAGATATCTTGACACTTTCACGGGTCCCCATTGGCTCAATCTACTCGCCTACTCCTTTCGTAATCTCAATCGACACCTGTGAACCTTAGCTTGTATGACAACTTTCATGGGCTAGAACTTTAATCTCGTAATCTGTGCGACCTTAGGCGATTTCTTCACTTCAAATGTGCCTAAGTCAACCTAGCTCTTGAAAAATGAGAATTTACAATGAAAATTCTCTAAGGCACAGAAAATAAAGCAAAAGCAACTCAAAGACAGAGAAACAACGAGAGAACAAAATAGCCATAAGAAAGCAAAAGCATGTCAAGTGTTTGAGTAAATGCTCTAAAAGCATATTCGCTAAATTTGAATGGAATACAATGGTATACTACGAGATGTAATGTGATATGATGGGATGATTACATATGAGGGGAAATGTTTCTAGTTATAGCTGAGCTCTTCAAATCCTACAATACAATTTACTTTACATTGATGGTCGAGATTAAGCAATTTGCAATTTGAGATTCTTAAAGGATTTACTTATCCCCTAAGATTACAAAATTAAATCTTCTGAGATTACAAATATTTTAAGATTAGGTTTTACATTTACCATGGCAACCCTAATTTTCAAGTGCTTCACCGAGCCACCAAGACTTCAAGTAAATGGGTTTCTCCACATGTTATACGAATCGGACCAATTTAAATGGATCAAATGAATTTCATTTAATCAATTGACCTCCATAGAACACTCTTTGTATATTAATCATGAACTTTAATATGCGACCTATGAGCATAGATAGACATGTTACTTTGCCTATCTTGTTGGGTGTTGCAATACAATTCTTGATTCAATGAATATTAATTAAACTTTTGACAAAATATTAATTAACTTTTAAACCTATACCAACTAATTAAATTATGAATTTTGATGTTCCATTTATTATTATAAATTGGAAATTTTTAAAGCCTCCATTAATAATGATATATGCATTGCTCATTAGGCCAGACTGACTTGTTTAAGTCGGCATAAGAAGCCTATAAATAGGCTTAGTTTTTCTACTTAAATGCGCGAGTTAAGAAACATAGTAAAGAAAGCAATGAAAAGAGATTTAAAACTTTCTCAAAGCTTTGGTTTTATTGCTCCTTTAGGCATCCAAGTTAATCTTGTTTTTTCTTCAATTTTAGTCCCTCCCTTAAGCTATTTTATACTTGCTGTTCCAATTGCTTTAACATAGTGAACTATGGGCAGGTACTAAACAGTAAACACCGAAAATTTAACGTTTCTATGTATAAGCAATTTCAAGTTTGCAATTTATCAAATTATAAAAATATTCAAAATTTCAAAATACACACCAAGATAAACCCAAAACAAATAACTACAAATACTTTCATGCAAGCTACGATAATAGTTTATATAAAGATATTGATTCCTAATATAAAATCGATTTAAATATAATGAAATTTTATTACTAAAAATTTAATGAAATCATTATAGAATAAAATCAACATCTAATAAATGCATGGTATATATCAACATTGGACACATCCACATATCCCAATGGCTGATCGTTGCGCGTGTAATGGAACCGCAAGTATAAGAATTTGATGCATATCCAAAGCTTTAACGGTAAAGAAATCACCAAAAATCTATAGAGGACCGCTATTCGTGCATTCGATATCGCAAGCAAGAGAATTTTCATGTCAAAATCTCTAATCACGTCAAGCATTTGATGAGGCTAGTAAATGAGTGAGATGATGTCAATGTCAAAATTTATTTCTACAATGCAATTAAGAGATGATGGACATGTCAGAATTTATTCTATGATGCAATTGTGGAAGTTAATCAATGACATGGTTTTTATAAGCCAAAATTAGATATAAAGAAAGTCAAGAGCTATTTTATGATGATTGACAACATTGCAGACCGGATCCAACAATGGCAGCAATATGTGTTCCACTAGTTACGATATGACGTGTATTTCCATTCCAGTTGTCTTCTTTGTATTTAAAAATAAAGGAAGCAGCGTGAAGAAGCTTCATCTCAATCTCATATTTCAGTGTCCCGTTTCAAATAACAAACATTGATACAAAAGCACAGAAGGATAACCCTCTAACTCACAGTTTCAAACTCTCAGATATATGCATGCCTCAAAATATACTAAAGTTCCTCCTCCTCGAACCTACGAACCAATCCATTGTACCCCCACAATTTACCGATTACCGTCAAAATTAAAACTCATGCTTCTTCTCATATCACACTCATCCGTTGTTCATTCGATCCATACAAATTTATTGTGAGGTGTGTTTTGCATTTATCGAAAGATTTACAGACACTTAAAACAACAATCAATGAATAGTTGAAGAAGGGTCAAAACAAGCCTAAAGTCATGACGAGCAAGTAGGGTTCATCGGGGCGACGCGATGAAAACTCCAGACAAATAAGGCACCGATGTCGTGACAAGAAAAACCAACACGTCATGACGTAACAACGTTTTCCTATTTGGCAGTCGCATTTTAAACTTCAAGCAGGACTGCTTCTCCCAATTGGACTCTGATTATCCCAGGGACATTTTAGTATGATTAGAACTCTAATCTAAGTCTATTTAAAATGTTATTATATCCCTATTTTGATAGGCCAATCAATAAAGACTTTTCTTGAGGGTGAGAAGATGTAGTCACATATGAGTTTTGGTGAGAGTCTAATGGTAACTATAGAGAGAATTTTGTTCCTAAGTTAAGACTTTGTTTTCGGGGTTTGAGATTGTACGCTTAGTACATTTAAGTTTTTTTTTTCTCCATATTGTACTCTCTTTTGTTTACTCATTTAGTGAAAACTCGATAAATCCTTTGCCCATGGTTTTCCCCTTTTATAGGGTTTTTCATGTAAAATATTTTTGTTTGTTTTTCTCTCTATTTTCCTATTTTGTTGTTTATATGGATCGATCCCCAACAAATTGGTATCAGAGCTAGGTTCAACTTCTACAGATTGACTCGTTTGGTGACACAACAACGAATTTGGATATCAAGAAGTTTGGCAAGATCACAAATTTCAGTTTCTGGCAATTTTAGATAATTACGGAGGTAGTTTATGTGGTTGAGCACAAGGGTGATATTCGATGTTCTTCACATATAATCTGATTAAAGGTGGAGTTGTGTTAGATGTCAGACATTTGTTTGATTTAGAGAAGAATCTCATCCCTTTTTGGTCTTTAGGACTCAAAAATGGTTAGCAAGATGTTTGAGGCAAGGTTGGTCGCAGAGGATTGCATTCAGGTAGGAGAGAGTTGATGTTTTCTCTCCTGTTCGGGAATTACTGGCCCTTGTTGCATTATACAACTTTGATTTGAAAACTAGGAGCTTTACAATTTACAAGTTCGAGCATTTCTTGAGGTTGTTCGGTATTCTGCAAAATTTGAGTTTGACTTGTGATGGGGCATGGAAAAGGAGGCTTGATAAATATGAGTTAAGGTGGAGATTTGTGGGATGCGTTTCCCATTTATCGAAAAATTTGCAAACATTTAAGTCAACAATCAATGAATAGCTTAGGAATGGTCAAAATAGGCTTATCGTGACAAGCAGGTAGGGCTTGTCGGAATGACGCGCTGGAAAACCCAGAAAAATGTGACATTGATGTCATGACGAGGAGAACCGACACGTCATGACGTCACGACGTGTTCTCCTACTTAGTAGTCACATTTCAGACTTCAAGCAGGATTGCTTCTCCTAGTTGGACTCTGATTATTTCAGAAATATTTTAGTATGATTAGAACTCTAATCTAAGCCTACTTAAAGGGTCATTGTATCTCTATTTTGATAGGCCAATTAGTAAGCTTTTTTGTTTTTGTAGGACAACGAGATGTAGTCACATATGAGTTTTAGTGAGAGCTTTGTGATAACTGTGGAGAGAATTTTGTTCTCGAGTTAGGACTTTATTTTCGAAGTTTGAGATTGTATGTTTAGTACATTTAAGTTTATTTTCTCGATATTATACTCTCGTTTGTTTACTCATTTAGTGAAAAATTGATACCTCATTTACCCGTAATTTTCTTTCTTTGAGAATTTTCCATATAAAATATTTATAATTATTTTTCTCTCTATTTTCTCATTTTGTTATTTATACGGTGTATCCCCCAACAGGCACTTTACAAAATCCTACCACTTTAATTACTGAAATATGTTGCTTGTTACGGTGAAAGGTTAAGAACAAACACGGATCTTTGAAAATGATCTAACAATCCAGGTAGAGAATATATATATATATATATATATATATATATAAAAGGTGTTTTAATATGGTTTAGAGAACACCTAAATCCGGGTTTTTCATTGTTTTAAGAGGAGTGAGCGTGTTTTTGAAGCAAAAATGGAGTTTTGAAGAAATGGTTGGCCAAAATCTCCCAATTTGAGATAGTGGCAGAACTAAAAACATGGCAAAATCCCATGGGATTTTGGATGGTGTGGAGCGGAGCAACATGGTTCCAAAAATGGGTTGTAATGGTAATCAGAGGCTTTAATAGAAACAAATGGCCGTTCTAGTGTAAGGCACTATATATATATATATATATATATATGTATAATTAAGTTGTAATGAAATTCCAGGATAACAATTGAACCTTTGTCTTTTCTATTGGATATAACGTTTTAGAAGCCGCTGATGAACGAGTATAAAAAAGATTTGATGGAAATATAAACAAAATGCACATACGATGATCAAACAATCATATATTAATTTCAAACACCTGGGGAAAAGGGATAGTTAAAAGTTTTAGGTGAATACCATTAATAATAATAATTCAAAGTAAACTAATAAATGAATCAATCCAAATTAGAATAATTACGGTGGTTAGTAGTATTTGAATATGTATGTATGATTATCTACATAGAATCTTTAGGTTTAGTTGGAGCTTGGGCTGGTGGTGGAGGTGGAGAAAGAGGAGGGTTCTGGGGGTGTTCATCAGAAGGGAAATGTTGAGGAGGTGGTGGGCATCCAGGAGGATAGTAACCTGGACCTTGACCTGCAGGAGGATAGTAACCTGGAGGAGGTAGTGGATGCCCAGAGGCGGCGTAACCTGGGGGAGGTGATTGCTGTGGGTTGGCAGGGTAAGCAGGCATATATGGTGGTGGATATGCATAACCATAAGGCGGCTGTTGCTGCTGCCATTGTCCTTGCTGTTGTGCAGGTGGATACTGCCCAGGTGGAAGTAGTGGTTGTTGTACAGGTGGAAGTTGCCCAGGTAGAAGCCCCAGTGGTTGTCTTACTGTTGGAGGCACTGCCTGATCAAACCGTGACATCTCTTGCACTGCAGGAACCATCATTACACCAGGAGCGCCCCATGGGATACTATGCCTGTGGTCTAGTTCAAGCTTGTGCTGAGTCTGCATTATTTTTATAATGTATAGTTAAATTTGAATTTTATTATAAGGGTTTATCTGGCGCCTGGCGGGCTTGGACATGTTTTTATGTTCTCATTAGTGTAGAAAGCTATTTTACAAGCACTTGGTTAAAATTATTCCATACCTGCATACAAGCGCAGACTCTGAAAATCAAAACAAAACAAAACACAATCAAAACACAATTGATTAAATTTAGAACAAGGCATTTAAAAGAGTGCGTTTTGAATAAACGTCTTACGTGCAATAAACGAGATCAGAAATACAAGTAAGAATCTCTGCGAGATCCTCAAGTTCCGAATTCCCAGTAAGACACGCTACCAGACGACATATGCATGCAATTTCTGCAAGAATGACCATAAATGCCTACATAACACGTTAACAAACATATATTAGAATACAAGGCCAAGAACAGAAAAAGCCAAGTCTGATCATATGGATTGATTACAATGAGGCAGTTGTCACATTTTGTGGTCTTTATATTGTACTCATCTTGAATAAGATAGCGAGTGGATTGAACTGAACTGGAGAAGCAACAGCTGACCTAAAATCAATGGAAATAGAACCAAAGTCACTAATTAATATATATTTTTAAATCCCAAAGACAAGAAAGAGTGAAAGGGATGGTAAAAGGGTTGCTGTAAATCTAAACCTCCATGCAGAGACAGAACGTTGGACATTTATTCTCCTGACACTTACCGCTGCACGGCATGTAACCCGCACAACATTGGTACCTAAAATAGTAATTAAAATAGCAAGAGTGGGAGGCAAAATTTAGTTGTAAATTCTTGTTTGGAGATGATATTAGAGGTATACATGTTGAAGGGGTTAAGCCCTTTATACCTTGACATTTCGTTGTGGAGTGCTCGCTTCCGCAGGGCAAATGAAATGCAATTGGGACTGCCGTTGAGGAAACATGGAGATGGTGTTATTACTTAATTATAGGCAGCTCAACTACGGCACCACTAAAATTCCAATTACTGCTGTTTATGACATGGATTATTTCGTTCTAAGTTTGATTCAGTCATTAATTGCATGGCTCTATGTTTATTTTTAACATTATTCTAAGCAAATTAATTATGTCCTACCTTGGAAGTAAATAAACTAAAAAAAAAAATGAAAATCATCACAAATGCTATTATATGATAAACAAGGTTAAAAGTTTATGAATAAATTGTTCTAAAAATGCTAAGATCAATGCTTAGATATATGATCAATACGTTATCAGAATTGAATGTAATCAAATCTCAAACTAATTGAAAAGAAGAGAATAGCACTTTAGGCCTTAAAAAACTCACCAGCACGATGCAAGTAGGCAGTCTGCTTATTCAAGGAAAAGAAAAATGCAATCAGATTTATCCAATAATAATAAAAGATTAACAAATTACGTCAAGAAATAAACTTTAAGGCAGCAACCGCACATAAAAAATGACCCAACTCTCGGATTTGACTTATTTGATTTAATAAGTTTGAGAGTGTAATTTTCTTTTTATATATAAAACATAACCTTGAATGACACTATATTATATGTCCTCCCCTTTTATTCCTTGTTTCAAAAACAATCACAGTGAAGCCACCAGGACGGAGAATTCAAACTTTCATTTTCTCCTCCTTCTGGGGAAGGAACATAAAATGAATAGAAAGAAAAATTAACAAAGTGTAAAAATGTTTACAGCGACAATCTGTTTTCATGGTATCCATGAGACTAGTCTGCCAGAGAGTCATATAGTCCTTACGGACTGCCAGCCTTTCAGCCCTCTCGCCGATCCCCATCCCCATTGTTTTCTAAAATCGATAAAGGGAATTTAAAAAAAAAAAGAAAGAAAACAAAGAAACTACAATATACAAAAAGATTTAAATGGCTTTCCCGGCTGTGTTTTCGATCGTGTTATGTTTTTTTGCGGTTGCGGATCGTGATTAATTGCGGTCAAATTAGTTGTGAATATCAATGACCGATCGAACCGGAACCGCAAAACAACGACCGGAACCTAATGTTACGGCCACTAATAAAATCCTTGTCTGATAGAAACAAAAAACCACCGGTAATGCAACAATGATGCCTATTCTCGAATGAAATATATAGGCATAAGAAATTAAGAGACAGAGAAACTAAGGGATAAGAAAAGCACAACTGGCGCGAAGCTAGAGGGCAAAAGAAGGCAGTTTGAAACGGAATCATCCAACTTAAGAAATTCATACTGTTTTTCCTAATTCAGATACATTCTTTTATTTGTTTTGTTTACAACTTCATTTTTTGACACGAAATGTTAATTGTTATAGGAAAGTCAATACAAATTTTTCTCTAGGTTGCCTTGCGTCTAACACCTAGCATTTCTTTTCTTCTCCTCCTCCTTTATATAAAGTAAACACAATGTGGTTTTCATCATTCTATTTTACTCTCTAATTTAATTTAAAATAAATTTGTAATATAATTAGTTAGTTTAAATAATTTATAATGTAATAATTTTGTTGAAGTGAATTTTTCTTTAAAAATTCTTATTTCAAATAAAAAATTATATTATAACATGATCCGTAAAGTTATTAAGCCATGCATGCATGCAGTAGAATAGCTGATTTTAAGGAAAAAAATTCCATGTCATTATCTTAATTGAAATACTAAAAATGTTAACTATTTAAAATAATTAATAACATTATAAAAGTAGAGAGAATAAATTATGTTAAAATTAAGCTAGATGGAATTAATCTTTATTTAATGATAATAGAGAGATAAAACACTAATTTGACCAAGAAAGAAAAGGGAAAAGTAAGTAAAAAAAATGGACAAATTGATAAAAGAGAAAAAAGTAAAGATAAAGTTTGTGTTATTATTTTTATTTATAAAATATTATATATTTATTATAAACTTAGAATTTTAACCCGTTAATAATTCATAATATTCATATCATGATTATTATATATATTTTAAATAATCTCATTATAAGTTTTGGTCATTTTATATTTTTAGATTATATTTAAATTGGTTTCTTCATCTTAAATTAAAAAAAAAAAAAGAAAATTTAGAAAATTTTCTATTTATGTGTTTGCATTATATTTGCATAATAAGTTATAATGATTCAATTTACAGAAAATATTCATACGCTTGTTTTCGTGACCCTTAATATAAAATGTGACACATTAATAATTTTATATAGATTTTTAATATAAACATTTGCATAATAACTTATCATGATCAATCTTTCTCTATGATGGGTTAGTGTAACGACTCGATTTTTAGTGGTATAAAAAAATTACGATTCGAGATCTCATTTCCATAAACCAAGTCTATAAATATTAAATAAAGATATTTACAGAGTTAGCGTATAGGTGAATTGGAATTTGGAGATTTAGCCGAAATTATAGTTAATTAAGGCTCAATGACTAAATTGTAAAAGTTTAATCGCTATATATTTTTAATTAGGAAATGGCTTGGGGATTTAAATTGTAATTAGTCAAAACTATAAAATGATAATTAGACCCTTTATAAATAGGAGATAGTGGGCGGTAATGATGCTCGTTGATTAATTAAGTAAAGTAAGATTAATAAGATTAAAACATAGTTAATTAAACTAATTAAAACTTAATCTAAGTATATATATGTAAAATAAGTGGAAGGAGAGATGAAATATCATCTTCTCCAACTGGCCAAGCAAAGAAACAAGAAAGGAGGACGTCATTTTTAAGGGTTCTAAGCTTTTGGCCTTTAATTCAAGAAAGTCCTTGACCCTGACCATTTTTCTTTGATTTTTATGGAAATTGAATCATGGGAGCTTGATCTAGCTAACCCATGTACTAATTTGTAAAACTGCTAAAGTTTTAGAAAGTTGTCATTGTTGATTTCTTGAAGAATTAGGTGTGAAATTAATAGAAATCAAGCTTAGATAAAGAAAATGACTAAATTGTAAAGCTTAATTATTGATTTCGTATATTAGGGACCAAATTAAATAAAATGCAAAACTTTTATGAAATTTCGGTAGGAATAGAAAGTAGGAGGTCCTTAATGAATATATGTGAAATCGAATTTCAATCCGAAGCTCTAAATGGAAAGTTATGTTTGTCTTGAATTTAGGGACTAAAATGAATAAATGGTAAAATATGCTTAATATTGTATTTGATTATGATTTGAATGAAAGTTGATGGTATTATATGTTTTGTGATTATATTTAGCTAACGTCGACGCGGAACCATCGAGAGGGAAAGGAAAATTGAAAGTTGTCGATGAGTAGCTTAAAATTTTGGTTTGTATTTCTATGATTCAGGACCAATTAAATTACTGCATATTCATGTCATTTTGCATTATATAAAATTGAGGTGAGTTGTTTTGATTATTTGAATTGAATTGCTATGGTTGAGATTGAATATCGAGATAGAGCCTAAATTGAATAAAATAGAAAGTTGTATGACTTACTTGATATGTGATCATTGATATTAAAATTGGGTTGATGCGTGTTATAAATGTTATGAAATTGTGAAATGTTGATAAATTGTGAATACTGGAATGTAAATTGATTTGTATAATGAATCGAAAATTGGTTACCTTATTAGTTAGTTGGACTAATTGGATATAGTTGGCATGCCATAGGGTCAGGATATTGATTGAGAACCATCCTTGCTGAGCAACCTAGGGTGGTAGATTATACATGTAAAGTCATCATTGTCGGGCAACCAAGGGTGATAATAGGTACGCGTATAGCGTCATCGTTGCCGGGTAACCTGGGGTGACAGATCAGCGTATCCATTCTAAGTTTGTGTCTGGTTAATAGGGTTTTAAAGACTCGCATTGGCTAAATGATATATTAAATGAAATGACATTGAATTGTGAAATATGACAACATGCGAAAGATCATAAAAAACAAATTGAAAACGAGCCATGAGGGCCGATTGAATATGAATAAGATAATAGGCTCAAGAATGGTTGATTGTTGTTGGATATACATGTCCCTATAGAAGACAATATGAAATGTATTACTACTATGTGATATGAATGTGATAAGGTAAATTAGGTACACATATAGTTTATTGATATGTAAGATAAATATATGCAAGTTAAGTAGTAATGTAATTTTTGGCATGAGTATGTGTATGAATTGGTTACAAGTTGATCATATACATGTCTATATGAAAATGATAGTGTTTTGGTATGAAATGGCATGAGATTAGGTTATAAATTAAAATTGTATTGAATGTATGCATTGGATTTTACTTGTTTATGCTAACTTGAATCATGGAAATACCACTTAGCGTACGTTTTATTTTCTTCGTGTGCAAGTATAGTTGATTCTTGATAGTGCAAGCAGTAGATCCAACATCCAGATAGCAATCACTGACTCAGGAAAGTTTGTATAATTCTATTTTTGTCTTAAGTATGACTTGTACCTAGCTTGAGTCAGTTTTTGTAAATAATATATACTTTGTGAACATTTGTATTAGAAGTTGGTATATAGAATTGGTCATATGAATGTAATATGTACTTGAGTTTAATGTATGGCTTGAAATGTATAAAATGTTGAATTGTTCATGGCCTAAATGATTAAGCATATATGTTAAAGGTTTGGATGAATTGTATTAGGTAATTAACTTATAGGTACTATATCTTCGGTCTATCATTGAACAAGGTGCTAAAGTTCATGTTTGAGTCATGAGGATTGTATATTTTGGCCAAATATGTATTGTGGATGTTTATTTCGAATATTTTGGTACTTGCAAATTGGTGTCAAATTGGTAGCATTTAGTAACAGTATGTCACTTTGCGACGTCAATTATTGGTCGTGTAATAGCCTGGTTTTCAATGGTGTAAAAAAAAGCAGTTTCAGAACCCCATTTTTGTAGTTCAAGTTCATAAATATTAAATTTATGAGGTTAATATAGATATATATATATATATATTAAAGTTTGATCCAGTAATTTTGTCAAATTTATAGTTAATTAAGGTACAATGACTAAATTGTAAAAGTTTATCGCTATAGATTTATAAATATCCAAAGGAACAAATGAATAATTAGATCATTTTTAAATGGTCAATCATTGGTGGATGTTGATAGAACCCACTAAATTTCATTAATTTAGCTTAAGCTTTAATTAATTAAGGTTAAATTAATTAAATAATTAAAAGTTTAATTAAAATATATAAGACAAATTAAAAAGAAAAAAGGCCATTTTTTCTTCTATCCATCTTCTACCGAAACAAAAGAGAAAGAATAGGGTTTAAAGCTTCATAACATTCAGTCCCTTAAATTGGTAAGTTATTAAATCATTTTCTTGTAATTTCTATGTTTTTTAGGTCATGAAAGCTTGATCTAGATAACCCATGTACCAATTTGTAAAACCATTGAAGTTTTTGAAACTTTTCATTGTTAATTTCTTGAAGAAATTGATGTTAAGTTGATAGATTTTAAGCTTAGATGTGAAAAAAATACTAGATTGTAAAGTTTAATTTTTAGTTTTGTTCAAAAAGATCAAAGTGTATAAATTGTGAAACTGATGTGAAATTTCTATAATAATAGATAGTAGAGGGTCTAATAAGAATTTGATTGAGATCAATTTTGAAACTGAAGCTCAAATTTGAAAGGTGTTGTTATTTTGGTTTCAAAGACTAAATTAAATAAAATGCAAAACTTTAAGGACATTCAAAAAATAAAATTAAACTGGTTCATGCATATTATGGGATGTTATACAAATGTTTGGTATTGATAAATCAGATTGAATACTTGTATAGATTGGGAATTGAACCAAACTGAGGATAATCAGATAAAAGGCAAAATCATGGAATAGTCCTTAAAGATACAATTACTTTTTGCTTTTTCAGGTAAGTTCATATGGCATGATTGTATTTTAAATTGTTATGTATTTGAATTATAAATATGTGTGTGTTTGGTTGTAATTTGAATTGTTTGCGAATTGGTACAAAAGGTGGGATATGGACTAAATTCTAAATAAATGGATATATGTGTTAAATATGCCCGGGTGAACTTAGTAAAGTTTAGGATATGATTGACATGTCAATAGGGTTATATGCGCGCTTGTACTAGAAATGTGATTGTACAGAGATCATTACAGTATATATCGGGATCCAACATTTGTTGCGGATCACTGAGTATTATATGTCTCAATGGAGACCTGGTGAGGTGGAGGGACGTCTTATTATACGATTATTCATATGATTTCCTATGGGTTTTACACTTTAATGCCTTGGTGTGGTGTAGTTACTGCTCGAACAAGCAATCTGGTGTAGTGTAGTTACTTGTGTATATGAATCTGTTCATTAGAGTTCATCAGGCTAAATGGTTAATGAAAAGTGAAAATGCCAATAATATGATATGATATGAGTTTGATACCTAAATGGTTAAATTTTGATTTCATTATGAGAATGGTATTGAAATATCAGATTGCTATATGTTTGAGTTACCATATTAAGTGATTATATGTTAAACTCTCATTATTGATATGTGATTTGCTATGTTTAGGCAAACTTGTCAAGCTAAATAGCTTATTATGTTTAATTGTAAAATGAGGTAAGTTTTTGTTTAATGCCTATGAACTTACTAAGCAGCATATATACTTACCTTGTATTTTTTTCCTTTCCCTTGAAAATTACTTTGCAGAGCTCGTCAAGTCAGATTAATTGGAAGATCATACTATCCTATCACCAAATTGGTAGTTTTTTGGTCATTTGAACCTAATGTTGTGGCGTGTATATATAAGATGTCTTAATCTAGTTCTAATGTATATAAGTGTTTTGGTATATGTATAAAAAGTATAAACGTCATGTTGAGTTAAATGTCATGTTGAGTTTTGATAACTTGTGATGATCTCGGCATATGATGACTTGGATGAATTTATAGCATGAAATTGGCTAAATGCATGGCTTCGAAATGTTTGGTAATTGGTGGAAATAGAAATGCTTGAATGGCATGTTTGAGGTAAGCATGATGAAATGTTAATAGCATGAAAGTGATCATGGTTGAGAAGTGCTGAGATTGAAATTGAAAGATAAGTCCTGATAGCTTGATAATTAAGTGAATGAGTTGAGATGTATTTGAACATATGTACTTTGGAATATGTTGTATTATGTGGTCTAGTTTTCATTGATGATAGTTTATGTTAATGTTTAATAACTTAAATAAATGTATATTATATAGGTGTTGAAATGAGACTGGTTTGGTATGTTTTGGTGGGATTATGTATGTATTTTTACCTGAATTTGGCAAGTTGATTGGTTATTGAATAGGTTGTTTGAAAGTTTTTAAAACGAGTACTATTTGGTTCATTTTTTTACCAAAATAGTATGGCATGTCATGATGTCAAGCAATGGTTGTTGTGATGAGCTCTACACTCCAAGCCATGGCACAATAAGGAACCCTGTCAACACGATGAGGATAAAACAATATGTTACGTCATGATGAAGACCTCTCACATCGAGACATCAATATGAAGTCTTTTTTAATTGTTGTAAACTAGTCCTTATTTGATCTTGGGTTAACTTAAAAGCATTCGTAGGCTCGTATAAGACTCGAGAAAGATGGTATAACATATTTATTACCTATTTGCATGCATGATGTTTTAGATTTAATGTTAAATGATTATATTTTCTCCGGTACTAACTGTAGCATCCTATAGCTCGGACCTGATGATCGGGTCGAGCGAGGGGTGGTATAGGTCGTCTCAGCAAAACCAAGTCCTTACGCCACGCCTCGACATTGATAAATGGTTGTTGTGATAAGGTTAAGTTAGTATGTGACATAGTGGCGATGAACCCCTAAAGTTGCGACGTCAAGTCCAAACTTTGAAAACATTACAAATCAATCCTAATTCGACATTGGATTAACTATAGAGCTTTCGTAAGCTCGTATAAGACCTAAAAATGAATATAAATCATTTTATATACATGTTTTATTTGTATTTTAATGTTCAATTCTGTGAATCAAACTATATTTTGATCGTAGTTGCTTTGGCAACAAATGTGGCACCTTGTAGCTCAAACTTGGCGATCTGGTCGGGTATGCAGTGTTACATTTAGTGGTATTAAAGCTATATGTTTACCTAATTCTCAAACTAAATTGAGCTTAAAATTGAGTCTAGAGTACATGCCAAAGTCGAGTCTAGATTTGGATACTGATTATAAATTTCTTCTGTTTTAGTGGTCACTCCACTAAGAGTGAGAATAGGATTGAGGTCGAGGCATTTGGCGTTAATCTGTCCAATGATCGAAAAAATAGAGTTGCTAGTCCCTGATAGGAAGTTTGGGGAGATAAAAATTTGCTTCGCCTTATAGAGAAAGCTTTTCAGAGAGTGGCAAGAACTACTCCATAGGTTGTACCAATGCTTACAGTTCAATGAGCTCTAATAAAAGAATTATGAAAGTAAGGTGTCACCAAATTTAAAGGATTGAAAGGAATTGATCCCTCGATAACTAAAGCTTGGCTTAAATCAATTGATCGGGTACTACAACAACTATAGTGTTCTCCGTACAAGTGTGTCACATGCGCAGGTTCCCTCCTAAAAGAAGAAGTGAATCATTGTCAGTTACCCGACATGTATCAATTGATCAGATTAATTAAGATTTCTTTAAGTTTGAATTCCATAAAAAAAGTATGTCAGTAAGTTATACTTAGAAGATTGAAAGCAAGAGTTTATGATTTTGAGACAGAGCGAGATGTCCGTAGTCAATTATGAGCGTGAATTTCTACAGCTCAGCAAGTACGCTTTATAATTAGTTCCGACAAAAGAGGAAAGCTGTAAGCGATTCTTTTGGGAATTGTGTGACGAGCTCAGAGTTCAATTGGTCTTACATAAAATAAAAGAATTTGTTGACCTAATTGAGCAATAAAAAATGGTCGAGCATGCTATAGGCCTTGATAAGAAGTTCGAATCTTCCCAAGCTTTGTAAAGTGAGTTGGGACTTCTAGCTCACATCCATTGCCTAAGCCGGCTAAAGAATCTTGTGAACCCTAAAGGCCGGGTCTGAGGTTTGCCAGGTTAGAAAAAGGTCGAGAACGACAATCATCAGGGTAAGTAGGCAGTGTAAAAGGCCCTGCTTGAAATGTTGATATTCCAAATTGTGACTTGTGTGGAAAAAGGCATAGGGGTGAGTGTTGGAAGAAGACCAGGGCATGTTTTTGAGGTAAGTCACTAGAATATTTTACTCAAGATTGTCAGAGAAATGATGTTGATTCTCCTATTACCACCTAGAGGTCTGCTCCTACTATTAGGGGTCAGGGAAATCCTCATGATGGCTCTGTATTAAGGAGTAGCCTGGGAAAAGAGATTGAGTCAATAGTTCAATGATTTGAGGCTAGAGCCCCAGCGCAAGCGTACATGGTCTGTGTTGGAAAAAATTCATTTCGAAAATTGTTTTCTTGTACAGCGAAATTTTTTTTGAAAATTAAACCAATTTGTGATATTTATAGCAATAAAACCTAGACCGAAATCGTTCTTGTATTTTCAGATAGACAGACCACTGTCATTCTTGAATTTCAACCAAACAATCTTCTCCGCTATTATCATACCACAAATTGCTTCAAGTGTTTACTCTAACAATTCAAATCAAACACAGAACAAGAAATAGTTTTTCTTTTCTTTTAAGTGAAAACAAAAATTTTCTTTCCAAATAGAAACTGATAGAACTATTATTCTGGAAAAATAGATTTAATAGTTGAGAATAAATTCTCTCTACCGATGCCATCTATTTATAGGGAAAGAAGGTAGAACCCTTATTAAATTTTAGAACTTTATTTCAACTAAAAAACGAACTCCTAGTTTAACTAGGATGTAGGGGGCGACAACCCTAATTAATAATATTATGGTTTGTCATCTCACATTATAACATAAGGGGTTTTTAGGCCTCTTCCATATCAGGTCCAATTACAAGTACTTGCCGATCTTTTAACCCAAAACTCTATAATTTGATTCAACCCAATATTTGTTTTTCTATTTCCCAAAAATAAACTTCAATATATTTCCAATTAAATAATATTCTCAATCCAATTCTAATTCCATTAAAATTATGACGGCTTTACCATAAAAGAATCTATGAGAAAATATATTTAATATTTTCGTATTCAACAATTCACTATGACTAAATGATTTATTTTCATTTTCTAACTTCATTTAATTCGAAAAACATAAATTCATTTTTCCAGGTCATTTTAAGTTTTCATTTTTATTTTCATTTTGGAGAAAATTACATTCATTTCCAAATGATTTTATTTCTCTATTTTCATTTTGAATTTGGAGAAAACCATAATCATTTCCAAATGTATCCTATTTCTCCATTTCACCATTTCTATTAATTTTTGTTCATTTTATTCAGCATACAAATCATTTCTGGTTTCAATGAGCTAGTGGAGGGATCAGTTAAACATATGTAATTGAGGCTCAAATGATTTATAATTAAGTTTAGGCTCTTCACCTATTAATTATAAACTCATTGAGTTATGAAGTCATTCCACTATAGTATCGTGATTGAGCTCTCCCTAACGACATACCATTACGAAAGTAACTCGATTAGTGCGCATCTAATGACCTTGTCATAAGTGTGTGTTACTCTCAGAGGATATCCTTAATCTCTTTGAGATAATATTCGTTCTCCCAATATGATCCTATCTCATGGTAATAACTACATCTTTCTTCATGAAAAGTCAATTACTATCAAATAGTAATCAAGTCATTCATCATAAAGACGAACGACCCGTAGCCATGTTTACTTTTCAACAACCATGTAATGCCAATGAGAGGATATCAGTTACCTATATCTTAGGCTATGAATTCCACTGTTATGAATAACGATACATGCTGCAGAAGTCGTACACCCAACACACTAGCTTTAAGCTCCTTATTTATTCAAAATAAGGTTTTTACTTCCATCAAAGTGTACGAGTCATAATACATAGTCTGTTATCCATTCAGGATTTAGGTATGTCACACTAAAAACTTCACAAGTAAATAAATATATAAACGGATTCAAGATATATTTTTCTTGGGTCTAGTCCGATGTATTGTCAGTCTAGTCAGTCATATTTATGTCTCTATTTTTTGGGAGTCATCTGCTCTAATGCTAATTTGCAGTAATTTTGTATAGTAGATTAAACTAATTTCTGCACTTTAGGAGCTTAAAGACAAGTGTTTTTTTATTAAGATTTGATTATGTTTTCTTAAGTTTCCATTAATTTAACAAAATGTGCAAGTTGAGTCTTTTATTGACCTTAGGAGCCAAATGAGGCCTAAAGGTGGGCTAATGAACTTTATAAGTGTGCAGGAGACCATTAAAAGGCGTACCAAATCAATACTGGTCACAACGTCGCAACATGGAAGGTCTGATGTTGCAACATAGGGAACATAATGGAGAAATCATGGAATTGTCTTTGATGTCGCGACACAAACTAAATATACCCCTGAAGATACCACAATGGAAGTATACTGACCTCTATGTCGCGACACAAGTCCTGGTGTGTTGTGACATCGACTTTGGACGAAATAAAACACGAGTCAGGGGGCGTTTTGGTCCACACAATTAAACTTAAAGCTCAGGAACATCAACTAACCTAGGGTTAAAGACGACGACCACCTAAAATCTATATATAGGCTCCTTTGTCACATGTAAAATACACCATTCACTTAGCCTAGAATTAGTATTTTAATTTTAGTTTAGTTTTCTCTTTTCTTAAGTTAGATTTATTTTCATTCGTTCTTATTTTATTTTGAGAGATCTAAATTATGGAGACAATCAAACCTTGCGGATTTACGATCAATCTTAATACAATTAGGCTCTTTTGTAAATTCTATATTGTCGATTTAGTTAGCATGTTTTCTTTTTATATCCATTCTATATTGTCTATAGAGACATGATGAACTAATCCCTCTATGGGGGATTAGTGAGTAGATGTATGATCTGTTAACTGTTTTGTAGGGATACTTAATGGATCAGCTATTTGGGAAAGGAAAAACATAAAATAAACCCTAGGCCTAGCAACCCTAGGAAGTCATCAATTTAGACTGTGAGGATAAAATATAAGTAGTCGTTGTCGACTTGTTATTCAAGTGAAAGATCAAAAGATCTTACTGGGATAGCGACTAGTTGATTGAGGAGGAACTCGAAGCGACAGTTGATGGGGATACAAAATATATTAATGAAATAAATAAATTTGTTTTATTAATTAATCTGTTTAAAAAAATTACAAGTTTATAAATGAAAATCTACACTTAAGGCATCAGATCCAATAGTCTCCCACTTGCCTTAGTGAAGTAGATGAGTCATATTATGCATTTCGATACTCTCCACGTGTTTCTCAAAACTCCTAGCTAGTAGAGTCTTGATAAACGGGTCTATAAGGTTGTCCTTGGATGCGACCTTGACTACATCTACGATTCCATCTACAACGGCCTCTCTTGTGATATGATATTTTCGATCAACATGTTTTATCCTCTTGTGGTTTCTTGTCTCCTTGATATTAGCTATTATCATACTATTGTCATAATGTAGTGTGATGGTTTTTCCCATATCAAGAATGACTACAAGATTCGTAAGGAACTTTCGAAACCATATTGCTTCTTTGGTAGTCTCAGAAGTAATCACATATTTGGTCTCCATAATGGAGTCAACATTCAACTCTATTTTACATTTTTCCATACAATAGACCCATCACCTAGGAAAAAACATAACCCGATGTCGATTTCCTCGAATGTTAACTTATTTGGATGTTAAATTATTATATTCGATAGGAGTAAGTGTTGGATCAGGTGCCTAAAGTGTAGTATATTCGTTTGTAAACTTGTAATTTTTTTTGAACAGGTTGGTTAATAAAACAAATTCATTGATATGCTTTGTATAATTGTCCTCATATAAGTTTTGAATGTAAAGCAGAATGGAAGCAAATGTTGCTTATTGGTTGCCTAATGTTTAAACTGATACTGAACGATATTACGTGGTCTGATCTTAATATGAAAAGATAGCTTATATCAATAAACAAACCTAAACATGTCACTAGTCTAATAAAGAATGAGTAAACTAATTGAAAGACTAATATGTCATCTATCAAGTTCAATTAGGGAAATACTTTGTCTTGGGCATCAGAGCAGATGACTCTCATAAGATAGAAACATAGATGTAACTGACTGGATTAACGATACATCGGATGGACCTAAGAAGAATATATCCTAAATCTGTTTATGTGTTTACTCACTTGTGACATTCATAGAGTAACATACTTAAATCTTGAGTGGATAATGGACTAAGTATGTGTGACTCGTATATTTTGATGTAAGTAAAAGCCTGTAATACCTAAATTGGTGAAGTCTTGAGTCTGGGCATATAGGTCAAAGAAAATATGATTGATGCAATCCTACTTGCTCAATTGACGTCCTGGCGCACTAGTAGGGGCATAGGCAATAATGAAAAATTAAAGAAAGGAATGTCTTCCATAAAGTATGTGTACATGTAGAAGCAGAAATTGGAAAAAAAATATCAAGGGTTCCTGAGTGGTAAGGGATGTCGCCAAGATTAAGGCATGCCTAGTTAATTTATTTAATGTGTAGGTTATATACTAACGAGATAATTAGAAATGAACAATCGGTTAAATTGAAAATATGAAAAATATTTTGAATTCTTATATACGTTTTCTCATAGTTGTAAGCCACCAATGAAGGCATATTTGAAAGTTGAGTGACACGTTTCAAGTCTCACAGTAAAAGCAAGGATTTTTATTAAGCAAGCTTCTGAAGGAAAGAAAATTATCTTCTCCTATATAAAATAACATGATTGCTACCTTCCTATAGTTGTTGATTAGGGGATTTTCCTGCTACGGTAAGACTAAAGGTTAGAGTTTAAATATAAGGTAGTTTGTTCACCCGGGGTAAGTGTTTTGGACCTATATGAGTTTTTCCTATGAAAGTGAGCTTGTTTGAGTGTAAATAGGAAGATGTAAAAGTAAAGCCTTGCAAAGAGTTTGTTTAGGTTTTAGATGAAAATAAAAGTTAAGATTTGCCAATATTCCTATGTCTTACAAACAATGACCTTCAAGATTCCACCTATAGATGTATGAACTTAGGGCTCAAGCTACTATTAAGGTTAACATGTGAGTTTTTAGACTGACTTTTACATGTATGTTGTAGTCTAGATATTTCTATGCTAATTAACTAAAGTATGAAACTGGAAGTACTAAAGCATGACTCTATGACTCTGAAAAGGAAAAGAACGGTGTGTTTACATATATGTCTAAAAGCATGAATATGTCTTTCATTAGTTAGTCATTGTTTAAACAAGTCTGTTGTGAAAGTGTCTGTCATGAGTAAGCCACTCCATGAAGGGTCTATGCATGAAGTTTAAGGGGAATGTGTTACAAATATAGAAGCATGAATGCATATGTTATGAAGAAGTTTGAAAGGAATAAATCTATCAAGCATGAGTCTGCATGATGAGTATGTATCTATCTTCAAAGTCGTCTAAAAGGTTCTGTTGAGACTAAAAACACGAAACTCAGTCTAAAGGGGTCCGTTGGGACTAAAAACACGAAACTCAGTCTAAAGGGGTCCGTCAGGACTAAAAACACAAATCTCTGATACGGACAAGTCTATGACCATGGCACTCTAAAACCATATAGTGTAAGACCATGGTTGGGTCATGGCATCATATGGAATATATGTAAAAGATGATTGGTTGAATATCAATGATGAGGGGCAAACCTCACGACGGTGAGGTTAGGTAAATCCTTATCATAAAAAACACCAATTTTCAAATAAGGGAGCCTTTATGGCTATCCCTGAATGGACACGTTTGTGGTAATCTCTGTTATAAGAAAGCCATTATGGCTATCTTTATTAAATGAATGTCTTTGTGGTTATCACTAATAATAGGATGCCTTTGTGGCAATCTTTGTTAAAAGGACGCCCTCGTGGCGAGAATCTAAAAGGAAAGTTTCAATGGCTATATTTGGAAAGGGACTCCTTCATGGCGGAATCTAAAGAACGGTTCTCATGATAACCATTTGAAGACAACACCTATGGGGAGACTTTAAATGAGTAGCGAACATGGTATTCTGAGAATTGACAAGTGCGATTTAGCTTTGGAAGAACTAATGTGGAAGATTATGACAAAGTCTGTACAATCAATAGGGACAAAGTTATGATCGAGAAACAAATGATGAAATCCTTGAATAAAGACTTAGGTAAAAGAGGGTTTTCTCACTAGGTTCTCTCGAACTTACTCCTCTATATCTCAGGTAAAGGAAGCATCGGGTGGGAGGACGCCATGGCTGCACCAAAGGAGTGGTAAAGTGGACACATGCATATAGAGCATGGGTTGCATGGGTGCGTCGAGCCTGATAAAAACATTTTATAAAGCGAAAGACTGTGTTGGTCAATAAATGAAGTCAGTAATATTATCTACAGGTTGAATAAGAGGGAAACATTGCAAGCCAATGTGATGTGTAATTATATTTGTAAGTTCTATATACGTTGCTCCCGAAGATGCAACTTTGTTGGGTAGAATTATTAATAAGATGTATTTCTTTGAAAATTTGTATGTCTTAAAGCATGTATATGTCTATAATAGTAATGTAACACCTAAGATCCAGATCCAGTGAATCGGATCAGGTTGAGGGCGTTACAAAGCCTGAGTTTAAATAGATAAGAAATTGAACTTTAGTGCATTGGGTATATGACTTCTGCAGTATGTAGCGTCATTCACAATAGTGGAATTCATAACCTGACACATGCGTAAATAATATCCTCTCATTGGCATTATATGGTTGATGAAAAGTAAACGTGGCCATTGGTCATTTGTCTTTATGATAAATTACTTGATTACTATTTTATTGTAATTGACTTTTACTAAAGGGAAATGAAATGATTACCATAAGATAAAATAGGATCATATTGGGAGAAAGAATTTATCACAAAGATATTAAAAATATCCTATGAGAGTAACACACTTATGACAGGGTCATTAGATAAGCACTAATTGAGTTGTTTTCGTAATGGTATGTCGTTGGGGATAAAGCTCAGTCATGATGCTATAGTAGAATGACTTCGTAAATAAATGAGTTTATAATTAATGGGAAAAAATATGGAAGTTAATTATAATTATTTGAGCTCTAATCGGAAATGTCCAATTGATCCCTTCGCTATCTCGTTAAAATTGGAAATGAATTGTGTAACAGCTCGTTTTCAGTGAAATCAGAACAGTGGTTTCGGAACCACAAATCTGAGGTCAAAATATTTATTTTAATATTATTTTGAGGTTTACAGCATGATAGTATGGTTGCATGAAAATTTCGTTAAGAAATTTTATCGTTTCAGTGCTTAATTTGTGAAAAAGGACTAAATCACATAAAATGTAAAATTGGAGTTCTATAAGTTGAAGGTACTAAATGGCTGTGAAATTAAGTAGTTAAGGGATTTACGTGGTAAATATACCATTGTTATCATGAGTGGACTTTTATGGACATCATTTAAATGTTTTAAAGGTTAATATATTATAATTGTAATTTGGTAAACAATGATAATAAAACTAAGTAAATAATGTTCATCTTATTCATTTTTCATCAATGTACAACCGAAAAAACTCCATTAAAACAACCTAAGGTTCGGTCCTTCTTGTTTTGCTTGCATGGTAAGATATTTCGTCCCGTTTTTAATGATTTCTATATTTTTAGAGTCGTTGTAACTTAATCTAACTAGCCTAGGGACTAATTTGCAAAACTGTTAAAGAGTTAGGGTTTTACCATTGATGAATATGTATGTGTTTTGGTGTTTGATGAAAGAAAATGAATCCTTGTCGTTAGATAAATAACATTTGTTAAGTGATTTTTGATAAATTTGTCAAATAGAGATTAAATTGATAAAAGTGAAAATTATGTGGTAAAATGTGTGAATAAATGAAATATGTGGGCTATTATAGGCTGAAGTAAAATTCGGCTAGCATGGGTATAAGTTAAATTGCATGAATTGGTATTCTTATGAGATAGAGACTAAATTGTAAATAAGTCAAAAGTTTAGGAGTAAAATAGTAATTTTACCAAAATATGAAATTGGATGAAGTTGAATAAAATGATGTTTAAATAAGTTAAATTTGATCGGGCAAAAGACAAAGTTATCAACTAGACGATAGTTTTCATCCGTACTATATCGAGGTAAGTTCGTATGATTAATAAGTATTAAATTATATGTGTTTAAATGTTTAATTGATACAATTGTGATAATATGATACTGCGGAGATTCTCAACAAGTTATCGGCAAGTGAATGGATCCCGGTTAAACCTTAGGAATAGATAGGATACAAATGACATGTCATTAGGGGTTACCGTGTTTATGTGATTTGGGTTTTGGTCCTGTACGTCCTACTGGTCACTGAGTTTTCCGACATGTGTTGCGGTTACTCAACAGCTTGTGTGAGTAGCACCATATAGCTACGTCTTGACCGTCAGCTTGCGTGAGCAGACCCAGTGATGGCTCGAGAGTGAGCATTTATATGATACATGAGATTGAGGTGGTTTAACCACGTATATGGCACTTAGTGTGCGAAATACCCAAGTATCTGATATTATTCCAAATGGTTCAACTAGAAAAGATGATGGTACGAGAATATAAGAGATGATATGGATCAATTCAGGTACTCGTGAGAAGGACAACAAGCAAGTTATAGTGGATGTATTCATACATGACTATTATGATTGAGATAATGTGCTAATCTTGGATTCATTGAAATTTTACCTATGTTTGCTTATGTTGCTTTAAATTTGTAACAGAATGGTAAGATATACTTATTAGCCATGCGAGCTTACTAAGCTTCATAGCGTACTTTGTTTACTTTTCCGTGTTTTATAGTGATTCGGAAGCTAGCTCGGATTGGAAGTCGTCGGAGATCTTATCACACTATCCAACAGTTGTTTTGTACTTTTAGACTCAATGTATTTTGGTTATATGGCATGTATAGGTTATTTGGCTATTGAAACCTATATGTTTTGATACGTAATTAGCCATGTGATTTGACTTGATTTGGCATAGGTGATGGTATGTATATATAAGTGTAATTAACCTTTTGTGATATGTTGATATATTGATATGGGAATGCCTTGATTATGATTTGGTGAATTGAGTCCATATGGTTGAGATACAGAATTGGCATATAGGTTATGTGATAGGCACAAAAGTGACTATATGCATATGACTATTTAGGTAGCTTTTGAAGTTGATAATTGCATGTTTTATAATGGTTAATCATGATTTTTAAGATGTTTATTTTGGGAAATAGAAAAAGTAATATTGGATTGGATCGTATTATAAAGTAATGGGTTAAAAGTCCAAGAAGTACTTGTAATTGGACTCGATATGAGAGAGGCCCAAAAGCCCTTCACATTTAAGAGAGGGACAATAAACCCTAGTTTTTAACTAGAGTTGCTACCCCCTATACTCCTCGTTAGGCTAGGAGTTCATTTTTCTATTTTAAATAGACTTCTACAATTCAACAAGGGTTTTAACTCTTCTCCTTATAAATAGATTATACTGATAGAGCTAAATATAGAACTTTAAGATATTGTTACTCTACTTGAAAATAGTGAGAGTTTATTTTATAAGTATTGAATCTATTTTTCAGAATAAAAATTATGCTAATTTCTATTGAGAAGAAATTTTGCTTTGACACAGAAAGTAAAGAAAACTATTTCTTGTTTTGTGTTTGATTTGAATTGTTCGAGCTTACACTCGAAGGAGTTCGTGGTAAGAGAATAACCGAGAAGGTCATTCAATTAAAATCCAAGAATGGCAAGGATCCGTCTAGTTGAAAACCCAGGTGCAATTTCGATAAAGGGTTTGTTGTTGTAAATATCACAAATCAGCTCAGTTTTCAAAAATTTTATTTTCTAATTGCAAGAAAGCCAGTTTTGAATTAGATTTTTTCAACAATTACTATCAAAACTAAGTTGTGTTATGTTTATAGTATAAACCGAGATCGAAATTCTCTCTTCTTCATGAGTGATTAATTTTGATAAGATGTGACATTCTTATAATTGCATGCATGTTTAGGGGAATTATGCGAATGAATGTATTATATTATTTTATTTTTTTGTATGATAAAGTAGTTTTGGCAAAATTGTGGTTCATATAAAATTAAATGTAATTGATTAATTTTCTCAAGTATGTATATTCTAAATCGTGGACCATCATCTCTATCCAAAGTTTAATTTTATCATTTTAGAATAAATTATATGAGTTGGAAACGGACATAGGAATTTTGTAACTTAAATTTTTCGATGGAACATGAAAAACTGAGATGCATCCAGATCGATTGAGACAATGCAAATCCGACCTAGCCAAACCCATAAGAGACTGACAACGATGATGTTTGATAGAAATGGTGGCTAATGATAATGTTTAACAACAATGGCCGAAAGTGGTCCAACGGTGACCTAAGATAGACCGATGGTGACAAAAATGACGTGGAAATGACGACGACGATAGAAACGTGAACAGTATAGCAACAAAAGTTCGTGGTGGCAAAATAAAAGACCAAAAATATGCTTTGGGGTGAATTTTGTAATTTTTTTATATTTCTAGGTTGGAATCATGGAAACTTTGGCTGGTGAGATTCATTTAAGTTTTTATGTTTTTATTTATGAGATGAGCATGATGATATTTATTTGATTGCAAATGTATAAGAAGCGTGCCATATAGTTTAAGGAAGAATGTCATATGAACTTGTCAGGCATATATTGATCAATCATGATTGAAACCAGACATTAAAATTTTTTTAAATATTTTTAAAATATTAAGTGGGAGAAGATCCCTAAACAAGACCTACAGCCTTCACCAATGGTCTCTTGTGATGGCATGACAATTTAACTACCACGCGGTAGGATTATCATGTGGACCTCACTGAGGAGATTTCATGAAAGTAAGTATAAATATCTTGTAATCGTGTGATAGTTGGATCGACCTTTATTGTAGTTATTATTATGTAATATAACAAGAAGTTCTATATTTCGAGAGGAAAACTAGTCACAAAATGCTACTCGATGAGATTATCCCACGATGACTCATTTGTGGTGCATGATGTGATAGATGTTAAGTTGATGGTTATACACTCAAGATCTTCCAGCTAAGTAACATCCCACGAAGCTTTACTTAAGTTAGAATAATTGTCAAATGTTACACGATTATTAGTACATGTGCATGTATAAGGAATTAGGTTCATGTACTAATTGGATAGAAATCCATGTTCTTACTAGTTGATCATGACCACCCCACGGTGGCTTGACTCAATGGGTGTAGGAATTATCATAGCAACAACTTACAAATGTTTTCAAGGTTTAATTTAAGACACATGTATCATCTTAATGCATATGGTAATGTTGCAAAAGGTTTTCAAATATTTGCTTAATACAAACATATTAATGAATGAATGTTTTATTTTCAGTATGAAAATGACACATACTCCTTTATTAAATATACTCACTGAAAAACAAACTGAACGAAAATAACTATTAGGAATGGAAAATGAATCTAATGATTATCCTAATACGTGAGAAACTTAAGGTAGTTCTTGATAATAAGTTTGATCTAGCCACTCAAGCTAAGGCTAAAAACCACTGGGAGGAATTGCTATAAGTTGACAAGCATGAAAAACTAGAAGAAATATTTGGAGGCCAACCTGCCTTGGCCTGATAGTCAACTATTACTGGTTTGATGAATGCCCAACAAAAGCCCATCACTTCGGACAAAGACTATATGATTATTATTATGATATACTTTGCCGAGGTCACAAATAATGAGACCAATTTGGATCAGAACACTCAAATTGATATGATATTCAAGAGCTTATCCAAGGATTTTGCTAGTTTTCAGGTTGCATATAACCTAGGGAACAAGACCCTAACGCTTACACAACTCATGAAGGAGTTACAGTCCTATGAGTTGATGTTGAATGTCAGTCAGTTGGTCCGAAGTGTAGCAAACATAGTTGTCTCTTCTTCCTCAAAAGGGGAGGGAAAGCGCACTAAGAAAGATAATGCTACGGTATCTAGGCCATCACAAGTGGAGAGGAAGATAATAAGGAAGTCTAAAGACTTATCCAAGTCTATATGCTTCTTTTGTAGTAAGAAAGGGCATTTCAAGGCAAACTATAAATAATGGAAGGAATACTAGACCACCAAAGGCAAATGTACGAAACTCTTTATGATAGAAGCCTACTTTGTGGAAGATTTAATAGACTATCGGGTTATTGATTTGAGGGCTACTAATCAAGTATGTGTTTCTCTACTTGGGTTCGAGGAGATGAAAGATGAGTCTATTGTTGCTGACTGAAATGGGACAACTATGGCACTAAAGTAGTGGGGGTATGTACATCTTTATTTTGATAATTTTAGAAAGATTATTTGAAAAGATGTTTTTTATGTACCAAGTTTCAAAAAAAAAACTTATTTTTTGTTTCATGTTTATATAAAGACAGTTTGACCGTGACTTTTAATAATAGTATTACAATACTTAGAAATCACAAACTTATCTATAATGGATAGATGTCAAATAGTCTTTATTTTATCAAACCAAAGATGTACACACTACTTCAAACTGAAATTTTGAATAAAAAAAATCAAAATTCTCACTCTAATGAGACGTATCTTTGGCATTTGAGATTTGGTCATGTTAACCAAGAAAGAATTACTAAACCTGTGAAAGATGACACTTGAAGTTCACTTAAAGAAATTGATCTTCCAAAGTGTGACTCTTTCTTGGAAGTTAAGATAAGTAAGAGATCTTTTAATACAAAAGGAATGAGGGCCATGAGACCCTTAGAACTTGTGCACATTGACGTATGTAGCCCTATGAGTGTTAGTGCAAAAGGTGGTTACGAGTATTATGTAACATTTATTGATGATTACTCTAAATATGGATATGTGTATCTAAGGCACCGAAATAGTTAAACCTTTGACAAATTCAAAGAGTTTCATGTCAGATTGGATAAACAATTAGGTTTACCCATAAAGGCACTTCAATTTGATCGAGATAGGGAATATTTTCTAGATGACAAAATAAACACTTCGATACAAACTCGGAGATATCTGTTTTCTTACCGGGCCACCAATACGATTTCTTCAAATCGCTATACATTTTCACACTACCAGGATGAACAGATAAACAACCATTATGGGTTTCGTAAAGAATACTCCTAATCAACTCAGTATTTTTCGATACACAAATCCTGTCCTAAAACATCAAACAATCGTTCGAACCAATGCAAAAATCTGTCTCACCATCCTTTTGACACTGAACCCTTTTTGCTTGCAACTTACTACCTTCTTTCTGAGCTTCACAAGTTTGTTGAATGAATAATGGCCTAGCTCTCAACTCAGTCATAATCGAATCATTATTAGATAGGGCTACATTCATATTCATAGCTCTCAATGCAAATAATGATTTACGGCTCAAAGTATCAGCGACCACATTCGCTTTTCCTTGGTGGTAGTCAATCACTGCCTCATAGTCTTTTATCAATTCAAGCCACCTTCGTTGCCGTAAATTCAATTCTTTCTGTGACATCAAATACTTCAAACTCTTATAATCAGTGAAGATACGACACTTTTCACCATAGAGATAATGTTACCAAATCTTCAAGGCGAAGACAATGGCGGCTAACTCCAAATCATATGTCGGGTAGTTTCTCTCATGTGGCTTTAATTGTCTTGAGGCATATGCCACCACTTTACTCTCTTGTATTAACACATATCCGAGACTATTTAAAGATGCGTCACTATAAATCACAAATTCCTTGTCGGACTCAAGTTGCACTAACACCGGTGCCTCGGTCAATACTGTCTTTAATTTATCAAAACTCTACTGACACTTTTCATTCCAATCGAACTTAATATCTTTTTGCAGTAACTTGGTCATAGGAGAAGCAATCATCAAAAATCCCTTTACAAAGTGTCGGTAGTAACCAGCAAGGCCCAGAAAACTTCTAACTTCTAATACATTCTTTGGTGGTTTCCAATCTACTATTGCTGAGATCTTACTTGGATCCACTCGAATACTATCTTTAAAAACAATGTGACCTAAAAACCAAACTTCACTGAGCCAAAACTCACTTTTACTAAATTTTACATATAGTTGTTCATCTCGTAAAATTTGTAAAACATTTCTCAGATGCTCGGCGTGTTCGATCTCATCACGAGAATAAATCAAGATGTCATCAATAAACACCACTATGAACTTGTCCAAATATGGCCGAAAGATTCGGTTCATTAAATCCATCAATACAGTCGAAGCATTAGTCAAGCCAAATGGCATCACAAGAAATTCGTAGTGTCTATACATTGTTTTAAAAGCTGTCTTCAGCACATCAGCCTCTTTCACCCTTAGCTGGTAATACTCGAACCTCAAATCAATCTTTGAAAATACGGTCACCCCTTTTAACTAGTCAAACAAATCATAAATTCTCGGTAAAAGGTACTTGTTCTTTATTGTCACTTTGTTGAGTTGCCTGTAGTCGATACAAAGTCTCATTGATCCATACTTTTTCTTTACAAACAACACGGGAGCACCCCAAGGAGAAAAACTAGGCCTTGCAAATCCTTTGTCTGTCAACTCTTGTAGTTGTGTCTTCAATTCTTTTAGCTTAGTTGGAGCCATTCTACACAAAGCTATCGATATCGGGGCGATTCCTAGTAACAAGTCGATGGCAAACTCTATCTCTCTGACTGGAGGTATACCTAGCAATTCCTCAGGAAAAACATCCGAAAACTCACGAACTACGGACATTGTTTCCACTTTTAATTCAGACCGTTTCATATTTAGCACATAGGCAAGTATGCTTTATTACCCTTTCTCAAACACTTTTGAGCAGTTATAGATGAAATCAATGTAGGCAATCCACTGGACACATCTGTTTCAACCCAAAGACTTTCACCATTTTCACACTTTAATTCGATAAACTTCTGTCTACAATTCAATTTAGCATCATGCATCGATCGCCAATCCATGCCCAAAATGGCATCAAATTCATCAAACGGCAATAACATTAGATCAGCTAGGAAATAGTGACCTTGAATCACTAAGGGACAATTTTTGCAAATTTTATCAACTAACACACTCTTGCCTAGAGGGTTTGACACCTTAATCACAAATTCGGTTGACTCTATAGGCAATTTCATATCATTCACTAAATTCATGCAAATGTAAGAATGTGTGGACTCGAGATCAATCAGTGCAACTATATTAACGTCATAGAGAGAGAAAATACTAGTGATCACATCAGGGGAGGATGCCTCTTCCTGGGTAGAAATAGCATAAGTTCTCACGGGCGCTATAACCTCCGATCTTGCAGTTGAATCTCTAGCTATGTCTCTACCACTAGCTCTCTCTTTCACGTTTCTGGTAGGTCGCCCTCTCACGGGTACATTGCTCAGTTTAGTGCATTGAGTAGTCTCTTTCACTACCATTTTCGGACAGTCCTTGATAAAATGATCTTGGGAGCTGCATTTAAAACATGCCCCGGTGACCATCCAACACTCACCAGGATGTCTCCTACCACAATGTCAACATTCTAGATTACTTAGCTTGACATTACCAACACTAGCTACTAAGGTGGTTTGGGCTTTAGAGCCTGTGTTTTGCCTCCCACGAGTTCTACTTGGATTTCTTGCAAACACGGTTGAACGATTCTGCACATTTCTTACTTTCTTTAACGATGATTAGAAAGACTTACTCATAGATCTTTTCTTTATATCTCTAGCCTCTGAATCAGCTCTCTTCTTTTCTTTACACAATTCTTCAGCCTTACATGCTCGATCAACGAGCACCACAAAATATTTTAATTCCAAAATCCCCACATACACTTTGATGTCTTCATTTAGGCTGTCCTCAAACCTCTTACACATAATTTCTTTGATAGAAACACATTCCCGAGTGTACTTACTGAGTCGGACGAATTCTCTTTCATACTCGAACACAGTCATGTGGCTTTGTTTCAGTTCTAGGAACTCCTTTTGCGTTTGGTCGATAAACCACTAACTTATATACTTCTTCTGGAATTCCACTTGGAAGAAGTCCCAACTAACTCTTTCTGCAAACACTACCGAGACTAGTGTTTTCCACCATTGATACGCTAAGTCTCTTAGAAGTGAAACGACATATTTTAAACACTCCTTGAGAGTGCAAGAAAGTTCATCAAATACTCAAATGGTGTTTTCTAACCAAAATTCTGCCCTCTCGGGGTCATCATCAACATTGGCTTTATATTCTTCAACCCCGTACTTACGAATCTTGTCAACTGGGGACTTACTCAATCTTATCATTTTTGTACCTTGTGGGGCTAACGGGATCAGTTGAGGAATGGGAAAAGTTGGGGGAGTTGGGCATTCGGATTCACCCAAATGAAATCCGTGTACCATTCGTTCATTCTGCAGAGAAAGGCTTCCCTAGCCTCTTCTCTCTACTCGGTTTTACATCTCTACTTTCAGGCGGCACGGTCCCCTCAGTAGGAGCTGGCGTATTACTTTCTACGTCATCAACCATTATCGGGTCGGGATCCATTTACTATACGAAAACACAAATCAGGGATTAGAAACCATCACACTATCAATATTTACAATTATGGCATGTATAGATAAACTCTCATACATTGCTATGTTAGTTCGAGAACCGACTAAACATAGTTTTGATACTACTAAATGTAACACCCCTTACCCAAGTCCAATGCCGGGACCGGGTACGAGGCATTACCGGACTTATGAACACACACTTACTTAATCCCGACTTACAAATTTCACGAAAATTTAAAACTTTTTCAATCTTATTCAAAACACTCTTATTATGGGCCTACGAGGCCCAAACGATACATTTGGCATGAACTGGGACTAAACCGGAACCATTCAAACATTTGTGAAAATATGACTCAAAACAGGGCACACACCCGTGTGGGTCAAGGACACGCCCGTGTGGGCAGGTCGTGTGGTCTCGCACGTCCATGTCCCATGCCCGTGCGAAATTAATTTTCATTTCGAACCTACAGAGGTATTCACACGGCCAAGCACATGCCCGTGTCTCTGGCCCGTGTTCTTCACACAGCCTCAACACGCCTGTGTCCTCTCCCCGTGTGAAAAACTGGGACATTTTGTTTATGACGTCATCACGAAAACATCGTCACACGGCTAAGCCACACTCTCGTGGGCTAAGCCGTGTTTTCCATATGGTCAGGACACATGGCCATGCCCTTAACCCGTGTGTTTACTATAGAATATTAAATTTTCATAATTTCAGGTGCAAGGGACACACGGTCTATTAACACGCCCGTGAGTTGACACACAGTCTAGATACACGCCTGTGTATCTACCCATGTGGACAATTATAGGCTATTTTCCAAACCAATTGCCACATTGAAATACAAACCAAATCCAACCAACTTTTCCGTTTCTCAACATGGCACATTAACACATCCAAACATACATAATAAGGCCATCTTTCAACTATTTCTACATACCACAAGCATGCATATTCTTCCATGCCACATTTCACATATACTTAGCAAATTGCACTAACACATTCCAATATTTTAACAAAATATGACATAACAAATTTTGGTTTATTTCAAATGGCCAATTGCCCAAAACATTTCTAACAATATTTGACCTCTAAGGCCATGACATAAGACTCAACCACTAGACCATCTATACATGCCATAACTATTTAAGGTCATAATCAAAATACCAAAAAGAACTTGTTGATAGTGTTGATGGAATCCCATTGATCACCGAACCTCAGATGAGCTTGACAAACCTATAAGGGAAAGGAAAAGATAAGGGGGTAAGCTATTAAGCTTAGTAAGCCTATATGCAAAGGTAATAAGTATTTAAGCAATAAATCTTATAGTAGGGTAAGCATTACAATGGCCACCTTGGGTTTGATTATCACTTACTTATTAGCCTTACCACATAACATAATGCACATAATAGGCACTTAGCACATACAATACTTTTCATAAAACCTGCACATACACAATCTTAAACACACAGTCAAATCATTTTTCGTACAATCGTACAATGTCACATCGATACAATTAACCCGTTGAACCACATGGAATACTAAAGGATACTCAGAGTAAGGCAAGAATGCCACACATAAAATGTAGTCGAAGCTACCGATGGATTGTAGCCGAAGCTACCACATAACACATAGCACATGAAGGCTCAATAATGAGCTATTCTCGAGTCTGCTCATACAAGCTGACGATGTAGCCGATACTACTCAGTGTTGCTCACACAAGCTGACAGGTATCCGTAACAAATGCAAGATTACCTAGCCACTGGTAGTTGGACTAGACAAGCACCCGAAATCACACATATAAACAATCGATCACTGACAATAGAATCCTAGTGACATGTCACTTGTATCCTAACGATTCCTAAGGTTCAACCGAGACTTTTCTTTACTTAACAAATTTTGTCACGTTTCACATTCAATATTTCAATATAGATTTCAAAAGCTCAAGAAATTAAAAATAATTAAAAATAAATAAAAATAATAATCACATTAACTCATTATTTGCATATATGACTTACCTCGGTCCAAAATGTAATTCTTTTCGATTTAGTCCGATACCTTGCCTTTTCCACAGTCAAGGTTGATTTCGCGTCGTTCTCGATCTATAACATCAAATTTAGTTCGTTCAATATCTACATTACTCATTTGGACACAAAATCGTCCTATGGAAATATTTTCCATTTTACCCCTAACTTTGCCAATTTTTACAACTTAGTCCCTAGGCTCGTAAAATGGAATATATTAACTTATTTACACTCTTAAGCCTAGCTGAACATATTTCCCCCTTATATCAGCCCAAAATTCTCAACATTTCATAATTTATGCACATATCTTACAACTTTTTCATTTTAGTCCCTATATGCATTTTCATGCAAAATCACTTAGAAATTATTGTTTACTACACATCAACCCTTCATTTTCTACCATTAAATATCAAAATTGTTTCATGCCACATATGGGTAAATTTTTAAACATGAACCCTAATGTCAAATAATGGTAGAAATAGGTAGCCCAAGCTTCAACGATTTCAAAAATGTAAAAAAAAAATTAAAAACGAGACTAAATTGCACTTACTTGAAGCTTGAAAAAGTTAAAAACCCTAGATATGGTGTTATTGAGAAATTCGGCCAAGGAAGATGGACAAAATTTTGGCTTATTTTTCCCTTTTTATTTCATTTAATACCTTAATGACCAAAATGCCCTTAATGGTCTTATTTGCAAATTTTTCCTTCCATGGGCATTTTTGTCCATCATGCTATAAAATGGCCTAATTACTCAATAAGGACCTCTAGGTTATGAGTTCAATTCAATTTCACACTAAAATCTTCTAGAACACATATTTTGTAAATTTTGCAATTTAGTCCTAACATTCAATCGGGCACTTTATCGATAAAATTTATTTACCAAAATTTTCTCATGCAATCAATCACATACTAAATCTTAAAGCTTTATCGGAATAAACTTTTCTATGTCGGATTCGTGGTCCCAAAACCATTATTCCGTTTAGACTTTAATTTGGGTTGTTACACAAGTTCACATCTAAGGACAACCTTGCGGACCCGTTTACTAAGACTCTACTAGTTAGGAGTTTTAAGAAACACGTAGAGAACATGATAATGTGGAATATGACTTATCTACTTCACTAAGGTAAGTGGGAGACTATTGGATCTGGTGTCCTGAGTGTAGTATATTCATTTGTAAACTTGTAATTTTTTCGAACAGATTGGTCAATAAAACAATTTATGGATTACATTAATATACGTTATATAATTATCCTTATGTGGCTTTTGCATGCAAAGCAAAATAGATGCAAATATTGGCTCACTGGTTGTCTAATGTTTAAAATAATACTACTCGATATTTTGTGGTTAGATCGTAATAAAGAAAGACAACTTATATTAGTAGACAAACTTAAGCATGTCCTTAATCTAATAAAAAATAAGCAAACCGATTAAAAACTAATATGTTGTCTATCAAGTCTAATTGGGGAGATGTCTTGTCTTGGGCATCAGAGCAGATGATTCCCAAAAGGTAGAGACATAGATGTGACTGACTAGATTGATAGTACATCGGACCGAACCAAAGATGAGTAGATCTTGAATTTGTTTGTAGATTTATTCACTTGTGATATTTATAGTGTGGCATACCTAAACCCTGAGTGGATGATGACTTATGTATGCGTGACTTATATAAAAGCCTAAGTTCAAAGAGATAAGGAACCGAAAGCTGGTGCGTTAGGTATACGACATCTATAGTATGTAGCATCATTCGCAATAGTGGAATTCATAGTCCAAGACATGGGTAAATTATATCCTCTCATTGGCATTACATGGTTGATGAAAAGTATATGTGGCCACGGGTCATTCATCATTGTGATGGATGGCTTGATCACTATTTGTTAATGATTAACTTTTCATGAAGGAGCATGTAATGATTACTATGAGATAAATTATGATCATATTGGGAGAACAAATTTATCTTAAAGAGATTAATGATATCCTATGAGGGTTACTTACAACGAGGTCATTGGACGAGCATTGATCGAGTTGCTTTTGTAATGGTATGTTTTTGGGGACAGCTCAATCACGATACTATAGTGGAATAACTTTGTGACTAAATGAGTTTATAATTAATAGGTGAAAAGCTCGTATAAGACCTGTAAATGGATACAAATCGTTTTATATACCTATTTTACTTATATTTGAATGTTTAATGTTGTAAATTGAACAATATTTTGATTGTAGTTGCTCCAACAACGAATGTGACACATTATAGCTTGAACCCAACAATTGGGTCAGTTATAAGGTGTTATAGCTAAAAACCAAAACTAAGCTCTCTCGATAAATAAAATTTATTAGAAAAATAAACCTCACTATTAAATGACAGAGTGATATGGTCTTTTTTTACCTAGCCCATGGTTTTTATTTATAGAAAAAAATATAAAAATTTTATTTGAATAAGAGGTAACAAAATAAAAATATTAAAAAGAAATACATGTAGTTCTAATATGACTATTAGGTGGGTGGCAACCCCTTTTAGGAACCCTATATGTCACTTTTCACACATATGATGTGCCTATTGGGCCTATCTAATGTTTTGGGTACCAGTATATATGCTATCTGATCTTTTAACTAACTCATATATTTAATCAATTTAATAACTAGTTTTTTATTCCTAAAATATTATTTATTTTATTTAAAATTATTTTAATCAATTTACTCAATTAAATTATTTTCTCAAGTTAATTCCAATTACAGAAAAGTCGTCACTGTTAAATTCATGATGATTTTACTGTAATAGAATTTATGAGTAAATAAATTTAATTGTTTTGTTCAATAAAACTACAATGACTAATTAATTTAACCTCCATTTCGAACTTCATTTATTTAATTACAATCAATTAAATAATAATTCGAAGAAATTAATTTAACCTTTAAGTCATCTCTTGTTCATAACGAAAAAATGCATTCACTGCGGATAATGATTCATGCGATCTATTTGTCTAATTCTTCGTTTCATTATTCATCACTTCTATTCAAATGCAAACTGTTAAGAGTTTTACTGGGATAATGGGATGACGAATTGAACATATATAATTATGGCTCACATAATTTGTAATTAAGTTTCGACTCTTTATCTATTAGTTATAACATTATTTAATCATTGAATCAATCCACTAAAAGTACTATAACTGAATTCTCCCCCATTATATGCTATTATGAAAGCAACTCATTAAGTGATTGTTTAATGACATTATCATATGTGTTTTACTCTTATAAGATATTATTAATCTCTTTTGGTTAAAAAATCTATTCACCTAATATGATTATATTTCATCTCAGGTAACAATTATATTTTATTTCATAAAAAAAGTTAATAACTAACAGATAGCATTTAAATAAATTTTCCTAAATAAATGATTTATAATAAATACTAGTGAGAGAATATCATTTATGACTAGATCCAAAAAAAAAAATTTAAATTATATGTGTTATCATATTTTAATGAAGATTAATATAGAGAATATTCCAGTCTCCAAGTTATCATATTTTAATGAAGATTAATATAGAGAATATTCCAGTCTCCAAAACTTTTAATATAGCCGATCTTTCTCTTTATCATCCATTTGATAAAACACTATATCCGGAAGATGAGCCTGGGGACAAATTCTTTTTCTGAGCAATAATAAAAAATTGACCTAGATTTTTTTATTTCGTTTTTATTTATTTTAGTAATATTAGTTTGTTATCTACATAATTTTAGCCTTTCTTGATAAAATTTGTTATTTACTTACTAGATAAATATACAAATTATTTAATTTATATATCTTTTGCTTAGAAGTGAAGTATTTTAAAATCTATAAATAGGCTTGTGAGTTTTTGTAATTATTCCATAAATCTTCTTTAACTAAACCGTACGTTTGCTAAGTTTTCTTTTCCAAATCTATTCGTGAAATAGCTTTGGTTGCTCTCTTTATGTACATGCTGCGTCAGATATGGCGTCTTTGTGAATGTTGCCTGCTGCCGCATGAAAGCTTAAATAGTAAAATTAATCAATCAATCAACCAGAACAGAAACAGAACAACTTGTAATAACAAACAAATTGAATTTCCGATACACAATTGAAATCAAACGACCACATTTCCCGCACAATTTTCTTCACATCCAGTTTAGAAAATTATTTGCTTGCTTATGCTTCGCAGATTCTAAACTGGTTGAGCTTCAAGGCAGGCCGCCGTATTGTCTTTTCTATGCATCTGCACATTGATTTAAATTCGACAGCATTTGGTATCTTAAGTCTGCCCTTGTTTGGGATAGTTGTCGATAATCCTTACGGATGCACCATCTATAGGATCTCTCCACACCTCCACATACAAGGCAGACTCTGCCTACAGGCATTGTACATGTAAGGCTAACTCAACAATCTTTACAAGGGCTAAGTTAGTCCCCGCAGTCAGTTGTAGCCTTGGGTCCAATGCTGAAATGGCATCACCATCAGTAAACTTCTTCGTTGCCAGCATTTCTAAAAAACTTCTCAGTAGACTCATAGATCCAAGTAAGCCAGTAATTACTTCTTCCAACTAGAAAAAAGGGATTAACTATGGCACACTTGCCATTAACTGAATGGTACTAAGAATTAACATAAGCAAAAGAGAGAATGAAAAGAAAATCACACCCATTTTTGCTGTTATCCGGTCCCTGAGTTCTATTGGTTCAAATCGTTGCCTGCCTCTGACCAGTTCAACCAATGATAACCCAAATGAATAAACACCACCCTTTTCTTTATGTTGATAGATAGGGTTCTAAGTTGTTATGGATCCAAGTAGTCGTGAGTACCTTAAACTTGGTTTGGCGATGGAGGCTCTGGCTGATCAGACCGTGACATCTCCTGCACTGGAGGAATCATCATAGCAGGTTCACCCTCCACTATTGTACCGTGCCTGTGGTCCATTTCAAACTTGTGCTGAGTCTGCATTATTCCAGAATATTTTTTAAGGGTGAAAAGCGAATAAAACCGAGCATCAATCCAGGGGGCTTGGACGTTTGGTTGTTCTGCATTAGCCTAGGAAACTCTTTTACAAGCACTTGGCTTAACTCATTGCTTACCTGCATACAAGCACAGACCCTGAAATACAAGACAAACAATACCAAAGAAAAATCAAAACACAATTGATTCTGAAGGAACCCTTAGCACTAGCAGAAGGCATTCAGAAGGGTGCATTTGAATGTCTTACACGCAACTGACTAGTTCAGAAAGACAAGTCAATAGCTCCGCGAGTTCCTCAAGTTCTTCATTGCCAGTTAGACTAGCTACCAGATGACATATGCATGCAAGTTGTGAAAGGATTACCATAAATGCCTACAAAATACGTTAAATTGTATTTGAATGAAAAGCCAAGAAAGAAAAAAGGCCAAATATATCTGATTAGGGATAGATTACAATGATGCAGTTGTCACATTTCGTGGTCTTTATATCGTACTCATCTTGAAGAAGATAGCGAGTAGACAAAACTGAACTGTTGAAGCAACAGGCGACCTAGAATGAACGGAAATAAAAAAACAAATTCACTAATATGTTGTTAAATCCTGAGGACAAGAAAGAATAAGAGAGGTGGTAAAAGGGATTTTGCTTTTGTGAATCTAACCTCAAGGCAGAGACAAAATTCAGGACATTTCTTTTCCTTTAACTTACTGCTGCAACAAATGTAGCCCGCACAGCACACGTACCTACAACGTTATTAACACACAACACTCCCAAATACTTTCAGTACTAAATTCCTGTTTTTATGATGTTAAAGCAGTAAATGTGAAAGGTATGGAACCTTTTTACCTCGTCATGTCACCGTGTAGTGCTTGTTTCCGCAGGGAATATGATATGCACTGGGCACTGTCGTTCAAGAAATATGGGGATGGAGTTATTACATAATTCCAAAATCTGATCCAGCTCATCATAATAAAAACTCATGGTCACTAGATTTGATCAAGTCAACCATTCAAATCTACCCAAGTTTAGTTTTGGTTAATAAATGAGTTAAGAAAATTGAAAGGCATGGATCTAATTATGTGCTATCATGACATGAGCTGAATTAGCTCTTGACTCAAACAGATTCATCCTAAATACTGGTATATGATAAATAGTAATAAAATGTATGAATAAATTGTTTCAAAGAAAAAAAAAAAGCCAAGATCAATGTTCTTAGATACAATATTAATACGTCGTGGGAATTGAATCTTCTTAAATCCCAGCCAGAGTCGAAAAATAATTGAAAAGAGTAATTAAAGCATAAAAAGAACTCACCAAAATGTTGCAAGCACACAGTCTGCGTATTCAAGTAAAAGAAAATGCAATCAGATATATATATATATATATATATATATATATTACATGTTATAACAATAACATTGTGGGAAGAAAAAATGATATTCACATTCAAGCAGCTATGAGGGAGAATTCGAACATTCATTTTCTTCCCTGCATTTTGTTATATAGGGAACCAAAGAGAAAACGAACTGAAAGAAAATTGAGGGGGAAAAGAAAAGAGAGAAAAGTGTTTACAGCGACAATCTTCTTTTGCGGTGTCCATGAGCGGAGTATGCCAAGAGTTAATATAATCCTGACGGGTGGTCATCTTTTCTAGCGTCTCGGCGAGCCCCATTTTCTTGAAAATTCAAACTCAGATTCCAAACACGGAAAATGAACTAACAAAAAAAGAAAGAAAAAACCAACAGAAAAATATATAAATGGTATTTTTATTGCAGTTCCGATCGTGATGAAAAATGTCGTGAATATTTACGATAAAAATCAGCCGTAAACATCAACACCGAAACTGAAAAAAAAACCGTAACCTAGTGTTACGGCCGCTAGCTCACAAAGAAAACGAAAACGCCAATAATGATACAATGCTATCACCTCCTCTACGGAAATATATAACATATAAAAAGTCTGAGGGTCAGGAATTGTACATCTGGCACAAACCGAGCGAACTAAAAATGAAAAAGAAACTGGTTGAAACGGAATCATCTAACTTAAGAAAGTTCAGTCAAATTTTCCAAATTCTAATTCTGTGCGGTAATATTATATATAGTTTCCGAGTACAAGGAAGACCAATGTCTTAAAACCCCAAAAATCATCTCTCTGCCAAGAATTGCACACACTTTTATCTCTATCCAAAACGTCCTGCACTTGTGCCGGAGGTGAAGGAAGCAACATAAAAACGCATTCTTTGTTATTTGCACGGTGGACTAAGCAATCTGCTGCTGTATTAGCCTCCTTGCCAATATGATTACAGTTCAATGTCCACTCTCTATTTGTTGGTGTAATTACACCGGTATAAGTATGCTTTAGCTGAGGATCTAGCAACAAAGCTTGTGACTTGTAGCAGAACCAAGCAGGATTCAAGCAGAGAAGAATGAGAGAAAAAGAAAGCAAAGAAAATGGAGAAGTATATGGATGAAAATCTGATGGTTTTTCATTAACTAGACATTGGCAAGTTGCCATTACATATATCAACCATGAGTTGATCATTACAAGTCAAAATGCTACCTAAATATTTACCTAACACCACTTAATACATTGAAACTAGGTAAAATAACTTGCACACTAAAACAAAGCTGGTCAGCAGCTCCATCACTATCAAATTACATCAAACATTAAATAAACTTAGTTCAAAATGAACTAAAGTACAAAATGTGAACTAAACAAATTAAACCATGAAAACAGAAACAGTAGCATGGTTCTTCATCCGGTTAACTCATATTTCCACCGGATAACTTATGCTTTATGTGCTGCATACAGGCCAACTTCAACACTCCTCCTTGGCTTGCATGCTGCATACTCCTATTTTGGCTATTTTCAATCATACTGATTTTATTAGTAATGGTTTTCCTTAGCCAAATGGCTTGGTTGACAGCTTTTGCAGCTGCTACATATTCTGGTTCTGCTATCAATTGAGCAACAATAGATTTCTTTGCTGGATGTAGTGTTGTTGTGTGTCTACCCTTCTTACCATCTTGACTACTTACTGCTTGCTTGGATGTCTTCACAGTCTTCGCTTGTTTGTTACTAATATTAGTTTTAACCTTCCTATCTTTCTTTGTCGAATCTTTATCATCCTCTTTACTGCTACCATCATTGCCATCATCATTATCCTTAAATTTCTTGTTATTGCTAAGTTATGTTATCTTGCCAAATTTTTTAACAACATCAGGTTTTCCAGCATTAGCCTTGGCTATTTTTGCATCTAGCTTAGCTTTTCCATTTACTGCAGTAGTAGCAGTGATAGGAAGTTCCTCTTCTTCCTCAATTGAATTGGTGATATTTTCAACCAGTTCTTTTTTGGCTAGTTGAGTCAGCGACTTGTTGTTGGCATGGCCTAGCCTTTGATGCCACAGCTTGGATTCACTTGAAGAAGCTGTGTATGCTGAGTCTGAGGCTTTGTTCCAGTCAATAACAAAGCTTTTATCAGCCATTGTGACTGTCATGAGCTTGGATCCATTTGGATTACTAATTAGGCACTCATTACCTTTGAATAACACTGAATAATCCTTCTCTAGCAATTGAGCAATGCTAAGTAAATTTCTATTAATTTCAGGCACAAATAAGACATTTGTAATAAGTTTGTTACCTGTAGGAGTGCTTATCAGCACATCTCCTTTGCCTTCTACCTTGATGAAGTGTCTATTTCCAACCTTCACATTTTGTTTGAAGCTTCTGTCAATTGATTTGAAGATGGAAGCATTATAAGTCATGTGGTTTGTACAACCACTGTCAATCAGCCATTCTTTTGTGGCTTTTTCTTTAACAACTGAGCAAGAAACTGCAAAGACTTGCTCTTCTTGGTCGCTGTCTTCTTCTACTACTTGAGCTTCAGCCTTTGGCTATTGTTGTTGATTGTATCTTGGTTCGCCTTTACTTTTGCAAACCCTTTCAGCATGACCCATCTTTTTGCAGTATTGGCACTGCACATCAGGCCTGAACCAACATATTTCACCCGGATGATTTAGCTTTCTGCAGTGTGGGCAAGGTGGATATCTTCCTGCACCATTTGCTTTAGGCTTGTTTGACCAGGTATTCTTGCCTTTGTAGGCAGAGGTGCTCGAGGCAGACTTGGTTTTGACATGAAAGGCACCTTCTTGGTGCTCCTCCGATCTGCTGGCCCTCCTTTGCTCTTGTGCATACAGAGCATTGATCAGCTCTGTTAAAGAGATGCTGGTCAGGTCCCTTGAATCCTCTAAGGAGGATATTTTTGCCTCGTACCTCTCTGGTAAGGTAGAATGCACTTTCTCCACAATCCTTGCTTTATTAAACTGCTCACCAAGGAGCCTTATGCTGTTAACTACAGCCATGATTTTGTCAGAATACTTCTTGACAGTTTCTTCTTCCTTCATCTTCAAATTCTCAAAATCCCTTCTTAGATTCAAGAGCTGTTGCTGCCTTGTCCTCTCTGTGCCTTAGAACTCCTCATTGAGTTTGTCCCAGGCTTGTTTTGGTGTTTCACAGGCCATGATTCTAGTAAAAATTACATCAGAAACACAGTTCTGAATGCATGACATAGCCTTGTGCCTCTTAGTTCTTTCTTCAGAATGCTGCTTCATTTGAGCCACTGTTGGGTTGGCTCTGAATGGCGCTGGTTCAACGTCTGAGTTGACCACCTCCCATAGGTCGAATGCCTGTAGGTAGGTCTTCTTTTTAACCACTCATATATGATATCCTTCTCCACTGAAGACTAGTGGAGCTGCTGGAGAAAATCTTGAAAAAGCCATTCGAGCTATGATTCAAGTGCAACAGGTCCTCTAAGATAATGGCTCTAGATACCAATTGTTGGTGTAATTACACCGGTATAAGTATGCTTTAGCTGAGGATCTAGCAACAAAGCTTGTGACTTGTAGCAGAACCAAGCAGGATTCAAGCAGAGAAGAATGAGAGAAAAAGAAAGCAAAGAAAATGGAGAAGTATATGGATGAAAATCTGATGGTTTTTCATTAACTAGACATTGGCAAGTTGCCATTACATATATCAACCATGAGTTGATCATTACAAGTCAAAATGCTACCTAAATATTTACCTAACACCACTTAATACATTGAAACTAGGTAAAATAACTTGCACACTAAAACAAAGCTGGTCAACAGCTCCATCACTATCAAATTACATCAAACATTAAATAAACTTAGTTCAAAATGAACTAAAGTACAAAATGTGAACTAAACAAATTAAACCATGAAAACAGAAACAGTAGCATGGTTCTTCATCCGGTTAACTCATATTTCTACCGGATAACTTATGCTTTATGTGCTGCATGCAAGCCAACTTCAACACTATTACACTTTCTCTTTATATCAGCCACGATTGGTATCATTAAGCAGAAGGAAAAAATCTAATTTGTCATACTTCTATTGGAAATGAATATGAATGATGTAGAATCACCCTTTCATATCATCTTTTTTCATAAATAATATATTTTAATTTCAAATTTTAAGTAAAAAAACTGCTATATATATTAATTTTTAATTAGGATTTATTGCATTTTCCCATTTAAGGATCGAACAACGGTTATAATAAGTTGTTTGGAATTGAAAAGTTTTTGGTGTTAGTATATTTGACTTTTAATGGATTATGGTTTAATATTTTCCAACAAGAGAGAATTTCGTGATAAATTTTGTTATTTTATTGGTTAATTTTGTGAAATTTTTTAAATATTGTTTGGAGAGCTTACATTGAATATAAAGTGAAATATTTGTGAGAGTGATTTGTAATAATCTAAAGTATTATTGGAGATGCAAATATCCATTATAGTAAGGGTAGTTTAAACTTTAATCAATAAGTGATATATTTAGATCATTGAAGAAATCATTCTTTAAAAGAGATTCCGTAAAATAAGATTATATATCTAAATTTCATTAATAAATATTACACCTTATTTCTCTCCCTACTTTACTTCTTTTTCTACCATGTTAAAAATATGTTATGTCCCATTCCCTATTCTAACAGAAGTTAGAACCAATCTGTTTTAGGTTTTTTCAAGGATTATTATTTAATATGCATGCACAGAGTTCTTTTCAATTCCACAAATGATGGTTTAACATTTAAATCACTTGTATAGTTAAAAGAACTTTACCACTTGTATATCAAATATTTTCCTTCTAATTATTTTTAATTTTTTACCAAGGAAATTAAAACTATATATATTATTTATCTTATCTATATTTATTATAAAACCCTTGAGTTAGTGTCAGTTATTAATCAGGTATTAGTTTAGTTGGAAAAAAGATCGATATACACTTCTTTTTTTAAGATTTATATCATGGTCGGTTTCGTTTCAATACTGATCATATCGATCGGTACACTCTATTGCAAAAATAAAACTAGAATCATATAGCATAAGTTTCGTTTTGGCTCAAATTACGGAATGAATCAATTCATTAAATCGAAAATTGATAGTTCAATTAATTTAACTGATGTTATAAAATCAAAAAAAGTTGAACCAATAAAAATTTCATCCAAACTTGTTACGAGTTTATGTTAGTTAATTATTTAAGTTGTTATTATAATTTTAATGAAATGAATGTTTATCTTTCATTTATTATGAATTTGTGTCTAGTAGTTTTTCCTTCTTTTTATTCCTTTTTAATTGTGACTTTTTAGAATTTTTTGAATTTTGTCATGAACAAGCAATTCAATCGAATGAAATAATAAAATCAGGAACTGATGTGACCAATTTAACCATGGTATGATTCTAATCTACAACAGAAATAGAACAACATTTAATAATCAACAAATTTACTTTCGACTACACAATCCAAACCAGACAAGCACGTTACCGGCATAATCTTGCAGTTAAGAATCATTTTTGAAATTCAGTTTTGGGAATTTATTTGCTTCCTTATGCCTCCATTGATGGCGGATTCTCGATTGGTTGATCCTCAAGGTGGACCGCTGTATTTCGTTCTCTATACATTTGTACGTTGGTTTAGATTCAACAACACTTTGTCATTTGTATCTTAGTTGGCTTTTGGATTATATTTCTCTAACAGAAGCACTTGTTTGGGAATTACTTGAACGAGAGCGAAGGTCTGAATCTGATAGTTCCCGATAATCCTTACGGATGCTCCACAGGATTTCTCCACACCTCCACATTCTAGGCCGACTCTGCCTACGAGGAGCCAGGCATTGCAAGGCTAACTCGAGAACCTTTTCGAGGGCTAAGTTAGTCCCCACGGTCCGTTGTAGCCTTGGGTCCAAGGCTGAAATGGCATCTCCATCGTTAAACTTCTTCAGCGCCTGCAATTCTATAAACATATCATAAACTTATTGGGGATGAACTATGGCACACGCCATTAACTGAATGGTACCAACTACCAAGTGATAATATGGGCGAAGAGAGAATTAATGGAAAGAAAAGCACACCCATTTCGCTGTTATCCGCTCCCTGGGTTCCCGTTTTGGTTCAATAGGGCGCCTGCCTGTAACTAGTTCAACCAATAATATCCCAAACGAATAAACATCACTCTTTTCTGTAAGTTGATAGGTTCTTAGATATTCTGGATCCAGGTAGCCGGCAGTTCCTTTAACCTGGGTTGACACATGGGTTGCACCAGAATCTATGTCAGCAGCCAACCTAGCAAAACCAAAGTCAGTAACCTTGGCCCGAAGCTTTTCGGTGAGGAGAATGTTGGAAGACTTTATGTCTCTGTGGATGATTGGGTGATCTACAAGAAATCAATGGATAATCTAATTAATCTCTCCCTTCCTATTTCACCAACAACTTAATGAAAATCAAAAGCAAACCTGTATACGTATGAAGATAGGTGATTGCATGGGCCACATCAATAGCAATATCAAGCCGTGCAGCAAGGTCAAGAACTTTTCCATGCACACCTGCAGCATTTCTTTTCATGTTTCAAGTCTCAAAGTTCCAACATAAAGAGGGGTAAAGGAAAGGAACAAAAGGAAAACAGAAAACGAAAGAAAGGGTGGACTACTAGTCTATAACAAGAACTCACCATCCAAGTGTTCCCTAAGGGTTCCATTAGGCACATATTCCACAACAACAATCCTTTCATCCCCATGTTCTAAATACCCACAAAACTTAACCAAATGCAAGTGTTCCACTTGTGCCAGTGTTCTTATTTCACTTTGGAATTCCACACCTAAATGCTTATCGTATACACTCTACAAAAAGAAAAGAGGGTTCATCGATTACTTAGTTAAGCCCATAAAATATGACCAACGCAAGGGACAAAAAGAAAAGACTATTTAAAGTAACTTTCTTTCATAGTTCCAAAATCCAACCTGTTTAGCACGCTTAATAGCAACAAAGGTTCCATCATCAAGTCTTCCCTTATAAACCGTCCCAAATCCACCCTGTCCAATCTTGAAAGCAGGGGAGAAGTTCCTCGTGGCCTTCAAAATTTCCTCCATCGTGAATTCCATGCTCCCAGGCCCTTTCTGCTTTGTTGAATTGGAATAAATCCCTCGATTCGAACCCCTCCTCTCGCTCTTCGCTCTTGACACTTTCGGTGCAACTGCAACTTTAACAATTGGCGTGTGTAAGATGGTTTCTGTTACTACGTTACTAAAGGGTTAATTAACAATGTTGGTTTCACAAGTGTTATTAATGAACCTATGACTAGCACACAAACCTATGACTGAATCAACATTAACTATAAATTCGTCGTATAAAACTCGATCGATGAAGAATTTTGCGTTTTCTTTCTTCAGTCCCAAGCTTAAATGAATATGTAATAGCAGAGCCGGCAAGTTGTTTGGTTGCCGAGAAAAGAAAAAAGCACCATTAAAGAAAACAAAGACAACATCCTCATTAAAGGAGGAAAAAAAATACAAGAGATTTTTTTTCTGTATTCAAGTAACACATAAAAAGAACATTTTACCGCTTCCTCGGATCCGAGGATCGAAATTCAAACTTATTAAAAGTTCTATACGAGGACTACTTACTGAAATCCGATTAAAGAAAAAAAAGAAGCTGTCCACCGACGTTTATAATTTAAACTAAAAAGAGAAACAGGGGATACCGGAAGGAACTCTTATCTCACCGGAATCCTCAACTTTCTTGTAGCCATCTGGCTCGGGAGGTGTAAAACAGTCGACAAAGGCACCAACAATGGACCGGGCGACAAGCGTGACTGGATTGCGGCCTGAACCGGATTTCCGAGAGGAAGATGATACAGAGTAGGAAGAGATTGGAGAGTAAGGAAATTGATCTGGCGTTGACCTTACGCCGAAGCTAGGGTTCCGGCTTGTAGAGCTGCAGCTGGAGCTGGTCATCACGAGAGAGAAACCGAAAGTAGAGAAATACTGTGTGTACGTAATAACGTAGAAATGGCGGGAAGTTAAGAGATGGAGATATAAACGAGAGGACTTGTTTTCATTTTGGTGATTGTTTGAATGTTAATGAGGGTTATATTGCTTTGTGTTTTTAAAAGTTGTTTTAGAATAATTTTTGAAAAGTTTAATATTTCAGCGTAAAAAATTTTAGTTGTAGTATTATTAAGTAATAAATATAGATTTAAGTTAATATTATTATATTTTAGTAATAATATAATAAAATTTATTATAATTTGTTAATATTTTAATATATAAAATATAAATTTTAAATATTTTTAAATAATAAATATTAATTATTTATCAAATTTAATTAGAATATATAAATTATATTTTAAATAATTAAATATAATCCTTAAATATTTGTAATTAGATATTAATACATTTATATTATTTTAAAAAATAATTTTTTATTTTAATTAATGATTTTAACACATTTGTAATTAAGTACTAAGAAAAAATACTTTTGAAAAATTAAAAATTTCAACCAAAATCAACTTCTTTAACACAGTTTTTCTCTCAAAAGTACTTTTCAAACTAAAAGTACTCTTTTAAATCAATACTAAACAAGGGCTAAATTGAGTTTATTAATTGGATTTTATTTTAGAGGATTATACTGTCCCACCCTTCGGGTAATACATAAACATCTCGAATTTTAAATAAATAGAAATTGAGAAATAATATGATATAAAATAATAGAATATTGAAAATTTTGTAATATAATATTCATGGGTGAAGGCAGAATTATTTAGAGTAAAAATTAAAAACTTTACGATAGTAAAAATATAATTTCATCGTTTGAAAAGTTTATATTTTTATAATTTTTATAATATTAAATTAATTTTTATCATTTTTAAAATATTAAAATATAATTTTATTTTTATTAATTTAAAATTTTAATGATCAATTGTAACTAAAGAGATTAAAAGAAAAGAATAAGAGATTATTTATCGTAAATTCCAAATTTGTTATTTCGACCGAAGCAATCGTGGCATTGGAAGAGTATTTTAACGGTCAAAGTCAAGCTTTCCTAAAATAAAGCCAAGTCAAAGAAAGATTCACAAATTGTTAAAAAATTACAGTCATATTATAATTCAATTCATTATTTTACTTTTTTTTTTCTAAAATTTTATCATTATCGTTTCTAAGCTTTAAATTCACTAATTAATATTATATTTAAGAGTATAATTATTTATTAAATTCATCATTTTATTTTTTATTTCTTAAAGTATTTATCAGAACAAACTTATTAACTAATCATACATATTTTGTAGGCCTATTAAGAGGTAGATACTTATCATTTTATCTTTAACTATAGTACGTAGAGTTCAGAATCACTTAATAGTTACTAACTAAAATTTTTTATTTGCAATTTAACAGCATTAAATGTTAATATAATTTTTTATTTAATGAATAATATTTTTAATTCTCAAATCCATTAATATATAATGTAAATTACGCAAATAGTTACTTAATTATAAAAAATTTCATTATGGCACCCAAAATAAAAAATTACAATTTAAGCAATCATGTTACATAGTTTGATCATTTTAGTCACTCAGATTAAAATCATAAATGACAAGTTGACGAGAACGGTGGTGGGAGTGATGAAGGAGGTCCGATGGGAGAAGGGGAGGGGTGAGGATTTTTATTTTATTCAATATTAGTATAATTATATTTATTCCATATTAATATAGAATTTATTTTTATTTTTATATTTTTTGAAAATATTTATATATATTTATATGTTTCTTTAATTTTTTTATAATTAGGATCAAATTGAGATTATTTGTAAATTTTGAAGGTTACTTTTTTAAAATTATGACTAATTGATATCATATGTAAATGTTGAGGTTAAATTTGTACTTACACTGATATTTTTTTTAATTGTCATGTCAACTTGTTGTTTAAAATTTTAACAAGAATAACCAGAATGATTGAATTATATAATGTGAGTGCTTAAATTATAATTTTTTTTATTTTAGATGCCTAAAAAAAATTAATAGTTAGATAACTATTTATGTAGTTTACCTTAATATATATTATCTTACTTTTTTTTTCTATAATCGTGATCTGTTTACAATTTGAGCTTTAGACTAAATCAACAATATCAAATTTAAAATTTATTCATGGTCCAAATATCCCCAAAAAAATCCACATCCTCTTCTTTTAGAAAAGATAAAATAAAATTGAACAAAATTGAGAACATCAATACATAAGCAAAATAGAAGACAAACAGCGGTAAACGCTAATCGACAAGTAGTTGGAAAATGGCAACGACAAACAACTGAGTTCTTGGCTGTGCCGTAAGATGAGGTTTGATCAAGTCAACTAATTAAAAAAAGTAAACTACAAGTATAACGGTAGAATTCTTGCAAACCTACTACTAGTTGGAAACAGCAACCTCGGAGCAAATGGAGACCCACCACTTTAACCGCATTAACATTGATAGAAGACCCTCCACTTGATGTTAGTCTGCAAAATTCAAGTAATACATAAAAGGTATGCACTCACACTCGCCATGACTGAACATGGATTTGACTCCTCTCCCATATACAGACTGGCCTCTAATCGATTGTGTCCTGTAGTTAGGTTGAAGACGTTTAAACCAATGGTTTGTGGTTGAGTTGGAGAGAAGACTGACAGAGTTCTGAAGTTAGTTGAAACTCACCAGAGTTTCAAGTAAATTTTCAAATCAACACCTGTGTAAATGGACATATAGGAAGATAAAAGTAGGGAGAATGGTGGATAAGAAGTGGATGGAGAGAGGTTTTCTAAATTTCTCTTCGATGTCCTCTTAGGCTTCCTTCATCTCCATTTTTTAAGAGAATTCTTGAACTCTATTTAATTTTTTTTGAATCCCTCACAGTTTTTTTGATAAGGATAATGTCTTATCATTAACTTGACATGATTACTTCCACGTTGCTTCCTTTTTTGTCTGCATCTGGATGTCGTTTTTCCAAGTTGCTTTTTTGGATGTCATTTTCCCACGTAGCTTCCTTTTTTTGTTTACACTTGGATGTCGTTTTCCCAAGTTGCTTTCTTGATATTTTAATTGGTTTTTTTCCAATTGACTTTTATCCTTCCTGAATATTAACTAGATTCATTTCCTCCATTTCATCTAGCTTTAATGAATCTATTGATAGTCTTGGTGAGTTTTAATTTTCCCACATATTCTTGATTTCTTCTATTATGTGATGGAAAATCATCGATCTCCATGTCAACTAAATAGTTACACGGATTTTTCGTCTCTATCATTCTGAGTGTTTCTAGTATCATATGCCAATATTTTTCTTCCATCAGTCCATAAGCTATAAGTTTTTTTGTTGAAGTAAATATTGGGCTTTGGTCATTAAATCTATTCATGTTTGGATCTGATAATAATTGGGATTATTATAACACTTGTCAATATTTTTTGTCAAGTGTCTTTTTTCTTCTTTAGCTGCTGAAAGGTTGGGACCTCCAATCATTTTTTTTGATGATCCAAATTTGATATGGCTGATAAAATTTTTCTTTTCAACTATGCCAATAAGACTACTGATTTTAAGATGAAAATAATAATAAAAATCATCTTCATATATTATACCTAATAATTTAGATTTAATAAATGCAGGAAAATCTTTTAATAAATGGAAAGAAAAATTTTGAACTGTTATTTCTTTAACAAAACCCCCATTCAATACTACTTATATCAAATGGTTCATGATCAAGTCTAAATTTCATAGTAGGGAATTTTTCATTTAAATCGTTTGTAAAAACATAGGCTTGTAAAAAATATTCTAAAAAAGTTTTTTGAAATTAAACTTGCTATTTGTAGATAGTTCTATTTATTTTTGTAAATATTTTCACTGGTAAAATTTTTCTAGCCTTATTATATAAACATAACCTAAACATTTTATTCATAATAGGGCTATTTGTTCTTTTATTAATAAAATACTGAAATATATCAAGAAGATTGTTTTATCTCCTTTGTAACACCCTAAACCCGGCCTAGAAGTTTAGACCGAATTCAGAATGCTACATTAATCACCGAAGTGATCATAAGAAAATTTTACAAAAACAAGTCAACCTTAATTTCTTTACTGAAACCATATAATCATTTACAAACCAGTTAGTAAAAATTGCAGATAAGTTATTATAAAACTGAAATGAAGCAAATGATTAAAAGTTTAAAACAAAAATTGTACCACAGTATTTATAAAACCTTACAGTTCAATAACCAGACATATGAGTATAAACTGAAAAACACAAACTGATAGTCCAATTTGTCGAAACTATCCGAGACCTCCGCGTACTGAGTCTAGCTTCAGAAACCAAATTGTACCTGAAAGGAAAACAGAAAAGGGGGTGAGCTATACGAGCTCAATGTGCGATTAAACTGACTATCTACAGAATCAGAAATAGGGTACCAGTAAGCAGTTTAGAAGTGGAACATACTTACAGAGCTATACAGAACCGGTTGGTACATTCGAAACGGACGTACCGGCCAATAGCGTTACTTAGAGCATATTAGAAACACACTCCGGCACACAGTCGTAAGTATCATTCAGTCACAGTAACAATAATTCTCAATCAGTCCCGATAACTAATTAGTCAAACAATTACAATCAGAGTCTACAGAATTCACTTAGTCACAAGTGCTTTTCAATTGAACAGAACAAATAGACAGTCCAACACACAGAACACTCAACTGATGCGAATGAATGCAGTTGAATTAAAAATCCACCCATCTAGCCAACACACCTCTCCGTCCCCCAATCACTCCACTTAAGAGCTATTAAGCTTATCCAGCCAATCACACCATATAGGACCTTGAAAGACCATCCAACCCTTCACTCCAAATGAGTTCAACCCGGATTGCCCGACAACGATGACTATTAGTATTGTCCAAGACTCTCAGAGTATTGGGACTGCCCTCGACCCTCTAGGTATTGGGGTTATTTGATACGATCCGCCTTAGGTGAGATGAGCCGTATTTGTAATTGCCCGATCGTCTACGAGAAAGTATCGTTCGGCTCACTTTAAAAGGATGTTTTTAAGTAAATAATGGCAGAAGCTATGAAAAGGGTTCAAAGATGGGTTTATGTTTATGGATAGGTAACAATAAAAGGGTGGGAAGGTAAGGGGTGGTTCGTTTTAAGTTGGGAATGAAAATAGATGGAAGGTAGTTTAATAAATGATGGTTATAGAAGATGGTGAACTTAAAAGCAAGTGAGAACCAATATTAGAAAATATTGACCCAAGTACTTATATGCTTTCAAGGTGGAAATGAAAATGATAGAACCTCGACCCGCTACTTAACAAAGTAGGAACCTCGGTATAAGGGTGAACGCCACACTCATTGGAGTGATAAGTTCGGAACGAAGACATGGTTGATGCCACTAAAACTAGATAAGCCAACAAAGTCCTCAACGAAATATGAGAGAAAGAAATCTCACAAATTTCATATAAATTTATCAGAGTTTTAAACAAACAAAAGGGTCTAACCATTTACAAATGAAATAAGAGCTATTTATAGACTAACTTGTAGTAGCCGAATGGACAACTTAAAAGCTAAGAAAATCCTAGAAAAATCTAGAAGAAAATCATTGATTAGCTAGGTCCAAATTCAGCCCTTGTGACGCCATTAAGCATGCTTCATGGGAAAGAAAATTTGGTTGGTTGAATATGAAGCATGGGAGCTTGAATAGCCTTGTCTAGATTTGGCTGGGAAGAAAATGAATGGAAGCTTTCATGTTCCTTGGACAAAATTCGGCCTTAGTACTTGAATGACTCTCCAAAAGGTGCTTGTTGGCTGAATAGACACCTAGGGAAGTTAAATAATCAACAAATAATTCAAGTAGCAAGATATGGATGCATCCTCCCATTCGTTGTAACTTGCTGTCCATGCATCTACAATAAACTCCATTCTTGAATTTAACTTGGAAGTTAATTAGGTATCTACTCCTTGGCCGAATAGGTGTGTAGGAGAGCAATGGGTAGCACACCATTCATGTAATTCGGCCATACATGAATCCTAGAAGCTTTGGCCGAACATGCATCTTTCATTATGGGTCTTGGTACATTCGGATGTACCATGCACTTGGGGAACATGCATGCAATGTCTTTTGTAATGTACATAGCCATTCATGCATTTGATAGATCAATGAACCTTCACTATTCATGCATTTGGCTCATACATGTACTTGTAGAAACCTTGCACCTAGTCATTCATAAACCCAATTAAATACTGTCCATTCCTGTATGTATGTGCCATCCAAAGAGAATGTATCCAACCATTAATCCATGTGCATGTATCCAAACCGTCCATGTACATATACCTACATAAAATAAAAACAAATTATAAGACATAATTATGAACACACATATATTCGGCCAATGTGAACACAATAATGTCATGCATTAAAAAACGGCTAAACATGTGGACATAATTAAATTAAGTAATGACTATAACATATTTAAAACAAATATTAATATAAGACAAATTAAAAGCTTAAATATATAAGTACGAAATTTATTTAATGTATTAAAGACAAAACCGAGATTAACTAAAATGAGCTAAGCTTTAGCTCGTGAGCTAAAGATGAGCTGGGGTTAAACTCCTAAACTGAAGTTGAGCTAAGGGTTAGCTCGTGAACTGAAGTAGAGCTAGGAGTGAGCTCGGTTTAGCTCAGGCAGGTTGAATTGAGCTCGAATGAGCTAGATTTAATCTGGACGAAGCTCGAGGAGCTGGAAAGGAGCTAGGATCAGCTTGCCAACATAGCAATGCTCGACTCGAAAGACTTGAATGTTGGGGTTTACTGGACGTGCTCGCATCATTCCCCCCTTCTTTTAGGCGACTTGTCCTCAAGTCGAGCCGTTTGTCCACTTTTAAAGTTTTCCTCTCATGCGGCTTCCCTCGATCAAATGGGACAGAGGACATCATACAATCCTGAAATAATCTTACCACTTTCGGCAAGAAGAAAATCAAAGAAGTCAGATTCAAGTGGATTTGAAAAATCAGGAAAAGTTCATTCAAACGATCATACGCCAAAAATCTTAGTTGTACAAGACATGCATACGTAAATTTATCGAAGAGTTTCGTTAGACTAATGTTGCAAACATGAAAACTAAGTTGGATCAAGGGATAATTAATCACAAATGTTTGTAGAAAATTAAACTCATTAAACCTCATCTAAAACTTTCCAGAATGATTAGCCCAAAATAGAAACTCATTCAATTTGTCGTCTTGCACACGCAAAGTGTACCATGGCTTATTAATTGCTATCTTACCCGTATGTTTATCAACAGCATGTTTTGTGTCATCACATTCCATCGCAAACAGATCAGTACGAGACCAAGAACAGCAATCAACCATAACAAGATTCAAATAATGTTCAAACATTAAGGCATCACAAAGATTTACAACATTATTCGAATTATGCAAAGATGTTGGAGAGTTTTCTAAAACATTACCTTGACGGCCTTTAAGAGAAGAAATCTGATGAATAGTTTTACCTTTTTCAATTAGAACAAATCTCCTCTCTTTGGAAAGATATTGTAAAACAAACCTTTTACTTCAACCAACTTGAAATGAACAAGGATAACTCGTGCTTGTCAAAGCGATACGTTCACAATAAGGGAAAAGGTTAGTATCATTAGAAACAATGGACTTAGAATGAAAAGATGAAACATAAACAAAATTTGATTCAAGTCCATAGAAATGCGTCAAATTTACCTTTTCAAAATGAAACAAAAGTTTCATATGTGGCCAAGCAAGGTGATTAGAAAACAAATCAAAATTGGAAACCAAAACATTGAATTTCATTTCCTTGACTAAGGTTCGATCACCAAGCAAACAAAATTTAGATGCACAACATGCAAGTTGCTTGTGGTTTGCATAAGTCGTACTGGAGTTACAGATTCCCGGTTTAAACACGCGAACTTGATCACTAATTCCAACAGGCAACAAGTTTTGTCTAGTTTCCAATGTCAACATCATGTTAGAGAAAGAAAATGGAACCAACTCATCACATGACTTAATTTTCACTCGATCTAACATACATGTGAAATGGATATAACAAGACAAACCATTAAATGAACCAGGCATGTTACACATTAACATGTTGTCACAAAAATACATTAAAGGAAACTTAAGCAGGAATAAACTCGAACATTCTTGCAACGTAAAGTCCATTGGAACAGGCAGTTCAAAATATGGAAATATCGCAAAAAAGTTCAGAGATTGTTCATGAAGAGCACAATTAAACAGATCAAGCATTTTATGCGAACATCTTTTAACATGGATGTCAAATAATGAAATTTTTTAGAACATGCAACTTTTCAAACATGCAAATTTATCACAAATCAATTGAGTAGGCATGTTTAAAAAAAAAGTTTTAGCCTATAAATTTAGCGAGTTCATGTATTCAAACACATCACAACGTAAAGAACTTTTATCACAAGCATTCACAATTTGCACAAGATGAACCAATCCAACAGAATTAATAGAATGGTCATTATGAGACATGTCATAGGAAATACTTTTCATGGTATTTTTTGAAACAGGGTCAATAACATCAAAAGATGAACAATGACTAATCAAGCCAAAATTTGATAATTTTTCAGAAATGAAGCCAACAAGATTTTGATTAACAACCTTTAATTCAAACGGCCGTGTGAGAATTGATAAGAGTCTCAAGTCAGCCACACAGTCGTGTGGCACCCAATTCAGCCTGAAAACCCTAGTGCCCAATTTCACACGGCTATGTGAGTCGACACACGCCCATGTGGCCGCTAGAGTGGTCACGAAACCACCCTTAAACAGCCCTAAATACGTCGTTTTTAGCCATGAAGTGCTTTCTGATCCTTGCTAGATCAAAATTACGCAAAACAATACACATTCCAAACCCAAATTAATGATATTTCATCCAAAATCGACTTTTTGCAAAGTCGAACTAAAATTTGCAAGTAAAACTGAAATAGTTTGAAACCCACACCTGATTTGATGACGAAGAAGACGATAGAAGAGCGGAATCCTGAACCCACCAGCAAAACCGTTTCCAAAGAAAAGCAAAGAGCAAAAAGAAGACAAAGGGAGGAAGAGTAAAAAAAAGAACGTAAAAGAAAAAGAACCAATAAAATAAAGATAAAATAATTCACATCATAAAATAAATCATAATAAAATTAAAACAAATAATACATAAATAATTGACATAAATAAGAAGTACTAGAAATATCTCTCCAAAATGTTCACACTAAGATTCGAGAACCCACAACCATGAGATTTCCTAACACTTACTCAACCATCAGACTAGTAGGCCCATTCTAACACTAAAATGGATAACTAATTACATACGTGCATCCTCCTCACTGGCCTTACGCTCAAAACTCAAAACTTTTAGGCCTAAAATTCGAGGCGTTACACCATTAATATCTAAATAACTAATTTCTAGCTCTTCCCAATCTCGGTATAAAATGGATTTTAATAATAAATCACGAGCTTCTTGTTCTTTAGTTGTTTTTTCAACTAGAAATTATGAAAGCTTAGTAAGAGTTCTCCTGAAATTATCTTTGTTCAGTAATATAGGTTTTCCATATATCATTAATAAAATTATATAATTCTAACGGTAAGCCTGGATTATAAAAATATTTATTTTCTAAATTTGTTATGGTTTCAAGAAACTTTATAATGCACAAAATTTTCCTGCTCCTTTTATGATTTCAGCGTAACTGGCTTGGTATGCTGAATTTAGATCTTGAGACCAAGGGAATTGACTTACAGGTTATGGTGTAAATGATAAATGAGTTCCAACTGGTTGTCTTACCATGGGGTATGGAATATAATATCCTTGGTTAGGATAAAAAGATACTTGAGAAGGTATTGTCACAAATCCTTGATTAGGATTTGTCAATTTGAATGTTTTCCTTTTGTTGGGCCTTTTATGAACAATAGTCCATTCACTGACTTTTTCTAGAGGTTTTTTACCTATATCCATATGGTCTGCTAAGATAATCAGCAACAATATTGTTAGTTCCTTTTACATAGAGGTATGCCACCCGACCTAAAGGCCTGCCTGAAATGTGGGAAGGTTTGGGCAAAAATATAGGCTCAAAAAAAGGGTTTGGACAAAAAAATAAGGCCGTTTAAAAAATGGGCCGAGCCTCGGGTAAGGCATTTTTGGCCCGGGCCCGGCCCGAATTCACTAAAGACAAAAAAAAATATATTTTTTATATTATTTTCTTATTGTTTTCTCCTTATTTTGCTACCATTTTACTATTATGTTGCTACTATTTTGTTGTTATTGTTTAGATATTATATAAAACTTATTTTATTATTAATTTTGTTATTATTTTAGAGGCATTTGCTTGTTAAGTTGCATCTATTTTATTGTTATTGAAGTATACATATTTTTTAAAATTTATTTTTAATTTGTTGAGAAATATTTATTTTGATGTTTTTAGTATTTTTGATGATTTATATATTTTTTAAAATTATATAAAAATAATATAAAAATTAATATGGGCAAGCCGACTCGTGCTCGGGTTTTAAAGTTTTTATTCGGGTCTAGCTTGAGAAAAATTTTAGACCTATTTTTCGGGTTAGTTGGGCCCAGCCCAAACCCGGCTCGGCCCGACCCATGCACACCTCTACTTTTACATATAAAACTTCAAAATTAAAAGTACATAATTCATTATACCATCTAAGTCTTCTAGGTACCATTTTCAAACTTTTATTAGTAAGAAAATGTTTAACTACCTGATTATCAATTTTTATTATAAATTTTTCAAATGCTAAATATATAAGAAAGTTTTTATTCCTCTCTTTATTCCTAACAATTCTTTTGCATATATGACATAAGTAATTTCATTTGGTTTAAATTTTCCCAAACTATATCCACATATTAATTCTTCTTTATTTATTGTTCTAGCTTTTAAATACAACCCCAATAATTTTGTGAGGCGTCTATGTCTAAAATTAATTTATCACATTGTTTAGATAAATAAACTTTTGGAATTTGATTAATATCAGATTTTAAATTTTTTATGATTTCCGAGTCTGTTTTAGACCAGATAAAGTGTTTATCCTTTTTTTAATTTTTCATATAACCTACCTACTTTTTTAGATAGGTTAGGAAAAAAATTTCTTCCATAATTAATAATTCCTAAAAATTGTTGAAGTTACTTTTTATCTTCAATTTTTCAGGAAATTCTTTTATTTTTACTATAATATGATCTTGTAGTTTAAGACCATCTGCAGATACTTTTAATTCTAAAAATTCTATTTCTATTTTTTCTAGCTCTATTTTCTTAGGACTTAGTATAATTCCATGTTTTATGAATTCTTGAGAAATGATATTTAAATGTTTTCTATGTAATTTTAATGTATCTAAAAATATTAAAATAGCATCTATATAAACTACACAAAATTTTTTTTATCTTTATTAAATATAGAATCCATCCATCTTTAAAAGATTTGTGGTGCATTACATAATCCAAATGGTATTACTTTACATTGATAATGTCCATTAGGTGCACTAAAAGCTATCAAAGGCTTGGACTCTTCTGTTAGCATGATTTGTCAGAATCCTGATTTATAGTCAAATTTATTAAAATATTTTGCTTGTTTAGCTTGATTAATTAAAACATCCTTTCTTGGAATAAAATAACCATAAAAAATAATATTTTGATTTAATCTTTTATAATTAATAATCATTCTAGCTTTTCCTCTTTTTGTTTCGGCATGATTTCTAACCATAAAGGCTAGACTAGAATGTGGACTATTAGTTATTTTTATTAATCCTTTTTCTAATAATTCTTTAATTTGTATATCGAATTCATCTATATCTTATTTAGTATAGATCATTGGTTTAACTCCAATAATTTTATTGAGATTTTCTAATTTAATTTCAGAATATCTAGGGCTATTTTCCCATAATTTTAATGGTTCACTAAAATTATTTTCTAATATTTTAAATAACCAATGACTTATTTCAAGTTGTTTAATTTGTTCTTTTCTTGGTGGTGTAAAGTTTTTATCACAAACAAATTTATGATTTTCTACCAATGGTATTTCTACAGAAGTTTTTTCTACAGACAACATAATTAAATTTTTATCAATAGAAAATGGTAAATGTTGATATATAAAATTATTGCCTAATAATATATCTCGATGCATTACTGGAAAGCATAATATTTTAGGTATCACAAAGCTTACATTATTTATGTAGATTGATATATTTCTAGCTTTATATAGAATTATGGTTTCATTACCATCTATTTCTGTGGCTTTTATTGGATGTTTTGTTGGTTCCCATTTTTCTAAGGGAATGACATTCTTTCTGCAACTACTAGTTGTAGCTCCAGTATCTAATAAAGCATGTAAAGAATATATTTTATATTCTCTAAATTAAAATGTAATTTCAATATATGTGTACTATTTCCTGGATTAGAAATTTGAAAATGTAATTACATCACTTGTTCCAAGTTTTATTTGTTGGACTGTTATCGAAGTTTGTATTTTTTCCATTCTAGTATTTCTAGAAGATACAGAACTTCTACTTGGTTATGTGGGAAAAATAGGAATATGAATTATTTTCATTCTTATCGATGTTGAATATATAGAACTTTTACTTGGATTTTCCCCATCTTCCTCTATTTGAGCATTTGAGGGTAAAACCAAATTATCATTTGTATTTGTTATAGCTATAATTTTAAAATATAATTTATCACTAGACGACATATATTCTATTGTACTTACAGGTTTATAAGTACTGGTACTATTTATCCTTTCTGTCATTCAATCTCTTGGTATTGATAAATCTGTTAAATGTAATAATTTTGATTATATTTTAGTAGTGATTTTATTGAGTTCAAAGAGTTCAATAATTTTGTTATTAATTTCTTTGATTTCTACTTCTGATATATTAGTATATTCATTAATAGAAGTCCAACTGATTGCTAGATCTTCTGCTAAATCATTAATTTTAGAATTTTTTGTCTGAATTCTAAGACATAAACATTCTTCTATCAAAAAATAGGTATAAAGTAATGTGGTTTAACTTTAAATCCCATTACTCTTGCATGTAAATTTGATTGAATTCCTCCAATAAGTGCTTTTATTGGATTTTCAAATCTTTTTTCTAATAAAACTGCTATTATTGGTATATCATGACCTTTTCTAAACAAAGCTCTTATAATTATCATTATTATTCCTAAATGTATATATCTAACTTAGGGATATTTTTTTTTAATCCTCTTAATTTTATCTTTATTAAATAGTGGGATTTCTGTTAATCTGCCTTTAGTATCTTTAGCTACTGTATTACCACTTATTTTTTTATATGTCTTTGACACCATATCTTATATTTAGATATTTTATAAATTTCTTCTTCAAAAATATGATTTTTATTAATTTTTTCTATCATTTCATCAGAATTTTTTTTTCTTCTCCGATTATATTTCCTAATTTTATATCTTGTTGTTCATTCTTAGGAATTTCTTCTAACTAATTATTAGAACTGCTTCCTATATTAAACATAAATATATATTCTTCTTCATTTATATCAGAATCTGTTTCTGATATTAATTCGTATAATATTTCCTCAAGATTTATTTCCTCTTCTGAACATATATCTAAATTTTGTTCTTCAAGTGTTTTAATCATATTTTTTTGCACTTTTTTCTTTATTAGGACAATTTGGTGCTATATGTCCTTCTTCATCACATATAAAACATTTACTTATTTGTTTTTTAGGTTTTTCATAAGTTTTTCTTCTAATAAATTGTTTCTTTTTATTATAACCAAAATTTTTCTTATTTCTTGGTTTCCATCTAACCAGCTTATATCTTCTGTTTTTTTTTTCTTATAAGTATTAGGGCATACTGATTTACATCCAAATTCCCATTCATTTTTTAGAATCTTTGTACAATACTTATTACTTAATTTATGCTTAACTTATTTAGAAGCCTTACTTTGTAAACAATGCATAGTTATTCTTTCTTTTGCAAAATTAATTCTATTTTCTATAGAATCTATACTTTTGAGTTCTACACCAACTATTTTACTATGCTTTTCTAAATAAGAATCTTACTTTTTTATACAAATCTCATCCCATGGTGGTGGTAATTTATGAAAATATTAGTTTTTCCAGAAATTTATATTTTCATTTTTTAGTTTTTGATATTTATGAAAAAAAAATTTAGAAAATTCTTCTAGGTATCTTATGTCACATAATTTTATTTTTGGACAATACAAAACTAGACAGACAATCCTGATCATTTGTATCAGTATATCCACAAAATTCTATTTTTAGAATAAAAGTTATCCCTTTTAATAAATCTTTGGGAGTTCCAATCTGGTTGATTAGTTGCCCTTTCTATTCTTTTTCATTTTCTGATTATTCTCATCTTTTTAGGAATTGTAAAACATCACCTTGAAATTTTAATATCCCGAAAATTGAGGGTTAGTAGAATCAGGATCGGGAATCGAGAGAGAGTAGTCATGCCTTAATTTTTAAGATTATCTATGTGTTTTTAGGAAATAAATGAGGTATTGGTTTGTTGGTTAAGTGTTAGTAAAACGTTCCTTGAAACCCAAGTTCAAATCCCTTATCTCTCACCATTTTTATTATTTTGCAAATTTTGCCTTAAACCCTAGTATGTCGCATGCCTTGTTTTTAAAATAAATATTGTAAAATTATTTATGGAATGAGGAAAAATCCCAATGGTTAAAAGAAATATGAGAAAGCATAGAAATTAAATGAGCTCCCAAGTTCGAATCTCTTCCCTTGCGAAATAATTAAATTTTGCAAAATCCTTTTTTTTTTTTAATGTGTGTGCCGTCCATACCATTGAACCCTAAGTATAAATATAACTTTTTATTGTATTTTTATCCTTTAATTCAACTTTTACCTACCTTAGTCGTTCATCCTATTCCTCTCCTATTTTATTTTCAATTTTCTTTCTTTCTTCCTCCCATTGTTGTCGTCGCCTACACCTAGTTTTACCATCTCTTTCTTTTTTTTTTTTTTCTTTTTGTCACAAGATTTGTTAACATATTCTCCACCATATTACTGTCATTTTTTCTCATTAAAATCAGCCCTAAATCTGAAATCTTGAGCTCCAAAGATCGATCCCGAACATTGCCAAGAAAGTGTCATTGCCGTTTCTCTCGACTAGCTTGGGTAAGGTGTCTTCTCTCTTCAATTTCTTAATTAATCTTGTCCATTAAAAACCTAAATTTCTGGAATTTGGGGGATTTTAAATAATTTCAAAGGTATTTTTCTAGAATTTAATGAGATCTCAATCCGTTTTAAAACTCAGCCCCAATTTTGGCCACCGCAAGTGGTGGTGTGTGCACCTATGGGCAAGAAAAGAAGCTGTTTTGTTTCTTGGTTCTTGCCTATATTTTTCCAGCATTAATTTGAGTTCTTGAACCCTACTAATCAGCTTTTAAACCCATTTCAATTAGGGAAAAAGGTTCTTGATCGATTGGTCATTCGAATCCCACAAATCATGAAGCGTAAGTGTAATTAAGGGTAACTAGTTTGTTATTTCACCATAGTTATTGGGTAAATGTTATGAATTGATTAAATGAAGGAATTTAATCATTAATTAGCTACTTATTTTCCACTATATTATTGAATTAGGTGCTAACCCGAGCACCCCAAACCATCTGTAAAGGCAAAGAACGGTTGTATGTACGGTTTGCATCGATACAATGTAAGGAATCTAACTAGTTTGGATTCATAAAATAGTTATAATTTCAACGATTGGTTTGAACTCATAAGTGGGTGTTTGGGGGCTATTTCTGTAACGCCCCAAAATTTTTAATTCTTGTTTTTGTGTATATGTGACATAAGTACTTGTCTGCTTCAATGGTTAAGTGCTCTGGGTGTGTGTGGGAGGTCCCAAGTTTAAGTCATGACTTGGGCAAATTTTAGTATTTTTATAAATAAAGCCTTAACCTTGTGCAAAGGGCTTAAGTTTAATTGTTGGTAAGTTTATATTAGAATAGGTCTGCCGGTCTTGTGGTTAAGTGGAGTGTTGGAGTGTTGGAGGTCTGTGTTCAATTTTTTGTGATGGCGTGGAGACAGTATTTTTGCTCTAATTTCATGTAAGAGTTGTGTTGGGGCAAAATTCTGAGTAGTTGTGTTTTAATGGGTTAATAGGGTGTGATTTTAGGAGATAATTGGGGAGAGGTTATCAGAAAATAGTCTGATTATCTTTTTGTTGCAAAAAAAAGTAGAGTTTCGGTTTTCTCTCCAATTCCCCAAACTTTTTCTGGCTTTTTCTTCTTCTTCTTTTTTCCCTCTTCTGCTGATTCTTTCCCCTAGTTGCTGTCGAAATTTCCATTATTTTTCCCCTTTTGTTTCTTTCTTTTTTTTTTCTAATTGATTTGGTTGTTCATCGTTGGTTGCGCGTGTTAGGTAAGTAACCGTTTTGTCTATTGTTAATCGTTCTTGGTTAATCTCTAAAAAGGGGATTCCTTTTTGGTGTTTAAGAGTTAATCAAGGGGCTGGTGGTTTTAAATCGACGTTGTAATTGTGCAAAGTCGTGGTTACTAAAGCGAAGTAAGGGTTTTGTTAGGTTTTTAGTTGAGTTCCTTCCGAAATTGGTTGATTAAAAATGAATTAAGTGATTAATCTGGAGATATGTTGGTCGATTTTTAAGTTTTGGAGGCTTAGGAGTGCTTACGCATCAGAAACGATACCAGGTGTGTACTCTTAATGTAGAAAACGGGATTTGACAAAAAAATTACTTACTGTTGAGAAAGAAGAGAAATAAGAGAAAATGATGCAAAAAATTGTAAAGAAAGGAAATAAGGGTGTTATAAACTTGGAAATCAACATTTTGCACTAAAATAGTTTTAGACAGCAGCAGTAGTTTAACTTTGAAAAATCATCAAAAATAGTGGAAATTGAGTTAGAGGTTGAATAAAATATGAAATTAAATTTTATTGAGTCTAGTTTTTCATGGAAGAAACATTGTAGGCAATGGAATTGTAAATTATGAGATATAATGTTAGAATGGTTTCAGGTTCCCCTATTCTGACTTTGGAAAATCATCAAAAATTGTAAAAAAATAATTAGGGGCTTAAACTTGTATGTTTAAATCCCTAATTAGTATATTTTCAAGAGAAACAAACAAAAACATCATACAAATTCCGTACTAAGAAATAAATAATTTTTATAAGGAAAGGTTGAATTTGTCAAATAGTAGAATAGGGATCAATTTGAAGATTTTACTGTACTTATATGATAAACTATAAATTCTAAAAATTTTATGGTAGAAGGTATTTGAGTCTAGTTTCAAAAACATCAAGTAGATTTTAATTTGGAATTCTGTAGCTCAAGATATAAATAATTTAATGACAATGACTCAAGTAGATAGCTTTGAATCAACATATAAGTAAATAGTGAAAACATATATGAATATTTAGCTCACATGGGTTACATTAAAAATGGATCACACGGCCAAGGCCAATTTGAGCCGAATGGGCCACACTGGCATGTGGGCCCACTGGGGCAGATCACACGGGCGTGTGAGCCCATTTTTACCGAAATGTTTCTAAGGTTGCACGGGTAGCCCAAGTCGACTATGAACCTACTGTAGGGTTGGTAAGCGCTACTTAGACCCCTAAATATGTGAAACTGACTGAATGATATCTGCACTGAGCATGTTAATATCTAAACTGAATATATGTATTGAAATTGCATAATAGCATGCCATCCATTGTATGTTGCATTGCATTAGGTTAGGGGTTGTTATTCGGAGGAAGTGTACTGAAAGGATTTAAGCCTAATTTACTGGTAGCTCAGCTGCAAACTACTGTTCTGTGCCGTATTCGGTACTACTTGGAGTGTAGGGATGGCTGGGTTGATTATATCCCTACATAGAGTGTAGGGTTGGACGGAGATGGTGTGTAGAGGCTGGTTAGGTAGGATTTTGCTACTGCATAATTGTTACTGCTACTGATACTGTGATGGATTAAGGCCCTACTGCATTTTTTGACACTGTACTGAGATGGGCTAAGGCCCAAATTGTAACTGATACTGAAAAGGCCTAGGCCCAAGACTGTTCAACTATGCACTGTGAATATTGATTGTTTGTTTGTTTTTGCGGGATTACACATTGAGTTTACATAAACTCACCCTTTTTGTTTAATGTGCACAGGTAATCCCTAGACTTAGACGGATTGGTGTGACAGAGAACTTAGGGATGACCACAGTAATTTTTGGACTTCATGGTTTTCAATTTACAATTTATGATTTGATTATTATTAATTATTTGGGTTGTAATTTAAGGACCCTCTGGGACTTTGGTTTTAAATTTGGGTTTTTATTTATTTATTTTACTTTATGGATTTATACCTACTGGTCGTAGGAAATTCAGTTTTTAAAAAGTTAAAGTATTTTCTAAACGCGTGATCATTTAAACTGTTTTATTAAAAGTTCCGCAACGAGGGATTTTTCAAAACAAATGTTTTAAATGAATAAATACAACTTCCTAAGTTCTAACAAAGGTTTACTAAAGATAATAACATGGAATGTTTTCATCGTAACAACGAGGTTTCAAAAATACTATCGTGTGACATTGCCAGATACAGCCATAACGTCTAAGCTGGATTTGGGGTGTTACAGTTTAAATGGTAAATTTATTGAATTTATACTAAATTTTGGTTTAGGTTCGTTTAAGGAATTATTAAGGAAAATTGGAATATTCGCTAGTATGCTGCGAGGAAGCGAAAAATAAGGTGTGGGTTTTAAACTCATAAAATTGTTTGAAAATGTTAAATATCATGTGTAAGAACCAAATTTTGCCCGAGGCCCAAATCAAACCAAAAATAAAGTCCAAAGTCCATTCCTTTATAAATCAAATCAACCCAATTACTAAACCAACCCCAAATTAACCCAAAACATTACAAAACCCAAAACCCAAACCCAACAGACAAGGCCCATTAAACCCCAAAACCAAACCCAATTACAACAAACCCAAACCCTAAACCCAACTAAATTAAACCCAAATTAGGCAGCCCTGTACCAAAAACTTTAACAGAAAAAAAAAACCCTAATCCCCCTAACCCTAGGTGCACCACACCTAGGTCAGCCCTTTGCCAAAGCCTGCAGCACCGCCACTATTAGTGCCACTTGCTCTGCCACTACCCATTTGCCTGCAAAGAAGTGACAGCATAAATAAATTAAATCGAAGCCTTGTAAAATGGCTATATGAGCCAAGAAAAACGAATGTAATTTCTTCAGACATTTTTTGGAATACAAAAGAAACAGAGACTTTTAAACACCAAAAATCAAATACACAAGAATATCGAAGTTAAGATCGTATTTATTTTTACTTAGGTACTGTTATCTCCTTTTTTACTTCGCACGTTATTTTTAAACAGTGTTTAATATACATATACATAAAAAAAAAGTAAAAAGCTCTTACCTTTTCGACGATCGGGGGAGTTTGGAACCAAAGGGCCCTTTGCTTATTTAGGTGATTTTCTGCTATTTTTAAGGAAAATAACCCAAAATTCGGGTTCTACGGGGTGAAAGGGAGAAAGAGGGCGACTTTTGGGCTCTACAGCCACTGTGGACGGTTGTGCCGTCACCGGTGGCCGCGGATGACACGGCGGGTAGCCAGCAGTCCGATTGGTAGAAATCAGGGAAGGGAGAGTATTTTTTGACAGGTTTTTGAAATTTTTTTTAAGAAAGGGGCAAAATGAATTTTTGGGGCAAAAATTTGATTTAAATAGTGGGATAAAATAGCGCCATTTTGGTTTAACACCCTCTGGCATAAAACGACGTCGTTTAGCCTCATCCGACCCAAGATCTGACCCGCTCCAAGCCTAGGATCTGCGTGTTTTTTAATGGAATGGCTAATTGCACCTTTAGCCCTTCTGCTTCTTAATTAGTTTGTAGTTGAGTTTTTTTTTATTTTTTTTAAATTTGCCCTATAATTTATTTCGGTTTTCAATTGGGCTCACGTTGAAGCTGCGCATTTTCGAGGGAGGGATTATTTCTCATTTTGGTCCCTCCTTATTATTCGCGTGTTCAATATGGTCCTTTTCCTTTCTTTTATTTTTGATTTGGCCCAAACTTCTATTTTAAAGTTCAATTTAATCCCTTTTGTTATTTTTACTATTTTATTATTAAATTAATTATTTTGATATTATTAATATTACTATATTTTCTTTTCTTGTATTTACTTACTTATTATTATTATTATCATATTATTAAACTAATTAATTTTGCATTATTATTACTGTTATTATTATACTTCTTTTTATATTTATTTACCCGATATTTTTTAATACATTTATTTTATTTTATCATTTTATCATTTATTTATTTACTTTTATATATGATTATAAACTTTAGATTATTCATTATTTTTATAATTAGTAATATTACTTGCATTATTATTAATATTATTTTTTAAGCCGTTTTACATACCATTTATTTATGTATTTATTTTACTATTGTCTTTTTATTTTTTTACTTATTATTCTTCTTTCATTTATAATCAATTTGATTGTTTCATTTATCCATTTTATTTTATTCTCGTTTTTCTTATTGTTATTCGCATTAGTGCATTTATTGTTTTGTTACGCATATCAGCTTCGTGATTTATTTTTATATTTTCATTAATTTGTGTTACATTAATCTTTACCCGACATATAAAAAAAGATTTTTTTAAAAAATAAAGGCAATATTCTATATTTGGAAATTCGAGAAATCGTGCCTTAACATACTGGATTTCGATTTTTTCATTTAATCTAAATAATCGAATATCCTTTTAAAATTAAAATAAATGAGTTTTAAATAAAATTAAAAGGCAAGCTTATCCTCAAGGGTCAGGGTGTTGTGTCCTAACTTACTGAATGTGACATTTTATTACCTTGAGAGAAGAAGGTCTTCGACATACGTTTTAATTTATTTAAACGATTTTTAAATAAAAATTACCACAAAGAGGGATCGTATTTTAAACTCTCTTCAAGTTTTCAATTTTCGACACTAAGACATTAATTAATCAACTAGGTATCAATTTTGGACGTTACGAGGGTGCTAATCCTTCCTCGTACGTAACTGACTCCGAAGCTATTTTCTGAATTACGTAGACTAAAATCGTTGTTTTGATAAATTAAACCTTTTATTAAAAAAAATCATTTTACGAGGTGACCTGATCATATCTCATCAAAAAAGATTGGTGGTGACTCCCATTTTTCATTTTCATTTTTCAAAATCAAATTCAACCCCGCCGTCTTCAAAAAAATGGTTTCGACATCATGTTATATTTGATAAATTAGTTTGCTGACTGGATTGGCTTAATAGCCAAATTATTGATTTTGTGAGTGGCCGAACCAGGTATGTTTCGAGCCTTAAAAGTTTGACATGTTGGAAAAATTTCTAGTTTGATAGTATGGATGTTTGATTGAGTTTGTAATTGCATATTTGAGTTATGAGATATGAGAATGTTTGACTGAATGATATAATGTGTTGAGATATTATGTAACACCTCAAACCCGGCCTAGACGTTATGGCCAAATCTGGCAGCGTCACATGAGAGTGTTTTTGGAAAAACATTTCGAATATAAAAATTTGTTCAGATTATTATCTTTTCTTCGCCAGAAATTTCGTATTTATTGATTTACTTGAAAACATTTCTTTTCCGCGGAAGTTTTGAAAACCGTTCATTCATACAAAAATCTTTAATTTAGTTTTAAAACGCATTTGTGGTGTCACTGTTTATAAATCAATAAAAATAACAATTTGAAATCTCAAAGTAAAAATCAAAACAGTCCTAAGGTCCATATTACATAAAAACTCCCATAATAATTAAACACAATAAAAATAGTATATAACCAGTAAAATCATGAAATCCAGTAAAGTGTCTAAAAGTGGTCAACCTCGAGCCCTCTGCTACACCGATCCATCTACTGTTGGGGATTACCTGACAGACAAATAAATAGAGGGGTGAGTTTTCGCAAACTCAGTGTGTACGTCCCTACAGTAAAACATGCATACATACAAATATCAGAAACATATAACAGCCATAATGTGGGCCTAAGCCCTTAACAGATACAGTGTAGGCCTTAGCCCACTCAGAACAAAATCAAATATATTTGGGCCTTAGCCCATACAGATACACATGCATATCAGATCAGAATAGTACATGCCCACCAACCCTGCACACCATTTCTATCCAACCCTACACACCATGTGAGGATAAAATTGACCCACACAGCCCTACAAACCAAGTATGGGGATAAAATCAACCTATCCAGCCCTACACACCAAATTGTATCGTATTACGGCACATATCAGAAATACGCAACGAAGCTGCCAGATAACAGGCTAATAGCTTTTCAATCTTTCTTCACTTCAACAATAAAAATCCTGTTCCAATGCAATGCAACAAAATATCATGGCTTGCTTAAATGCAAACAACAGATCATACAGATATATCAGAACAGATACAGTACACATGCTAATCATAACATGCTATCACATACATTTCATTTATCATATCACAGAATAGGGGTCTAAGTAATGCTTACAGACCCTACATCAGGTCACAGTCGACTCGGGCGACCCATGCAACCTTATAGAATAGTTTCAAAAAAATGGGCTCGTACGCCCATGTGGCCTGCCCGTGTGGGCCCACACGGCTCATATTAGCCTTGCCCGTATGGATCACATGGTCTAGCCCAAAATTTCACACGGCCCATTTGGCCTAGCTCGTGCCTCTCACATGGCCTAGCCAGCCTCACATGGCTGCGTCTGTAGCGTTCGTGTTGAGTGCACACGGTCTGGTTCGTCGATCACACGGCCATGTCTTGCCACACGGCCTCTACACAGGTAGTCCATATGCCCATGTGGCATCGATAGTTTCATTTTTAGCTTTCATCGAAACATGATTTCTATGCAATCAGAGTACACACCTGGTTTATTTTCGCTCCTAAAGCACTCCCGTGATTCCAGAACCTATAATCGATCATTTTGAGTCCAAAATCAGTCACTTAAACGTTAAATGATAGAAACCTAATCAAGGTATTTCGACCCTAAATTGTTAAATCTCTTACCTTGAATGAATACCAGCGAATTCCACGCGCCTAGCTTGCTATTCGGAAATAAAGAACAATCCCTTGATCAGTTCCTAATCACCCAAGAAATTTCCCCTTATATCACAACTAAAACCATATCAAATCACAAGAATTAGAACTTACCGAAGACACAGAACAACCGATGCTAAAGGAAATGAGTAGAATAAAACAAAAAGAAAAACGAGGGAAAATGAAGGAGGAAGATGGTAGAAAAGTATGGAGGATTTTCGACAGTAGGAGAAGGAAATAAGAGAACAGCTTTTTGCCAAAAAAAGAAAACTACTCAGAAAATATTCTGATAACCCCCTAATCCCTTGATTCCCTCCAACTAAACATTCCACCGTCAGTTTTCCAGTCCAACACAAACACTCATTCGACATTAATAGCAAAAATAATGCCTTAGTAATGACTTAAACACAAGACCTCCTACATTTTGACACTCTGTTTAACCACCTGACCAGCAGGCCCATTCTGGTATATTTTACCCAACTTTTATTTATAAGCCTAATTACCAAAGACAATGCTTTAATCAAATAAAACCAAAATTTAACCCAAGTCTTGACTTGAACTTGGGACCTCCCCAACACACACCCAGAGCACATAACCACTAAGGCAAGCAGTTGTTCATGTCAAATAATTGCAAAAATAATTTTCAAATTTTTTCATGCCGTAAATTCACAAAAGCCGGAAATATAGAAATCTGGGGCATTACATATTAAGCTTATGTATGATTTAAACGCATGAGATATTTGTTATATTATATACTGAAAAGGGTGCTATTTATGCATAATGAAAATCCGTAAAGTATGTGAAATTGAACGATATTGATTGATAACAACACAATGGTAATTTGAAAGATTGGAACATTGTTTCCATTTACTGAAAGTATGTGATTACTGAGGATATGCTGAGCATGTCAAATGAATGTGAAAAGTATTGAGATATGATTATGTATGAGATTGTGTGACACATTGCATATGCATTGGGTTGGGATTATGTGGTTGATGGAAGAGTTCTGTGGAGTACCGGTGGCATATTAAGTCCGCATTATTCGTAGTCAGTGCACTGCACCTAGAGTACCGAGGGGATTGACGATTTTATCGCATATTATATGTTATTGCCATTGTATCGCACTATTTGATGTCCGACAGATTTTTTATATTATTAATTATTCAGTGGTTTTACTACATCGAGCTATGCTAATAATGTTTTGGAGTTTGGCAGACGGATTCTGGGGAACTCGTGGTGTGTAGCGGATAGTATAGGTAGGAACTTTTTTTGCATTACATCACGTGCACGACATATTCGAATGTTATTGATTTATGCTATACATTGTATTTTGTTGTATTGAATGGTATCGAAATTAAAGTGTAATGCCCCAAACTTGGGCCTAGAAGAATGGGCCGTGTGGGCCCAATGAGCTTGTGAGCCCACACGGATCGTTGTCTTTGGACTTATAGGAATTAGTGGACTAGTTGTGTCGTACACATGGCTATAGGCAAATGTGGCTTAGCGGGCCATGCGAGTATTGGGCCCCACTTGAGTTGCGTAATGGACCTTGGCCCATATTTACTGAATAGCGTGTTGGTGTGATGGCTAAGAGGTTTGGGAGTGTTGGAAAAGTCCTCGGTTCAAACCTGTGCCTTAGCAAAAATTTATGTTTTTCTCTTATGGGAGCCTTGACGTTAGTGGATAGGCTTTAAGAATATTTTTGGTGAAAGCATGACACAAAAAGGAGTGTGATGTAGTGGCAAAGTGGCGCCACTTAGGGGATAAAGAAGTGATGCCATAAAGGAAGCAAGGGGTCCAAGGTTCAAGTCTTGGTCTTGCAATTTATTTTGGTTCGAATCCCTCGGCACACAAAGGTTGATTATTTTGCTAATGCTTTAGTTTTGGGGGATTGATGGAGAATCCCACATCGGGAAGCTATCATGAGAATAGGTGAGGAGCTGGCTTTAAATAGAGCAAACCATGAGGAGAGTAGGCATACCTTTCTTGGCTTATCCCTTTCGCTTTGTAGCATGTTCGTTGGGTTAGGCGTTGGATCATTCGTTAATCTGTATGCAGTTGGGTTACAGTGGTGGTGACTGAAGTTTGATCAACACACTCCTTGGGAGTCAAGCGTGCGATTACTGTAGGCTTCTGGGCATAGCAGTGTTCGGAGCACGGATAAACTTCAGATTCCTATCAGGTGTGTACTTCTAACCCTTGTTTGATAGGCCGAAATGGGCCGAATGCGCTTAACGGGCCCGTGGGGCCAGATAAGTAAAAATTGGTAAATTGGTAATAAATGACGAGCTAATTAAGTGGGTTGTATGGATTGGAATAGATTTGGGCCTGAGGGGCCGTATAAATGTGATTAGGCCTGATGGGCCATATAAATGTGATTGAGCCTGATAGGCTATATGAATGTATGTGGACTCGTTTGAGTTTTGTAATAGACTTTTGGGCTAGTATCTAATAATTGCTTAAGCTGTCATAAAATTTAATTAATTAATTAAGTGTGACTGTAGATAAGTCACGGGGTTGAAGTGTGGCAATGGGTATATGCATGTCTAGGATTGGATCTAGGGAGAGATTAGAACTTAAGCGGTCTTAATGACTCACCTCCTCTTCTCTGGATTCCTACCTGGTGCATAGTATCTGTTCACTTTAGCCAACGGGGACTTGTTGACAGACCAAGGTAGGTAATTAGACCCATAGTGTTAAGAAATTTCTACAATACCCCTGATTTGCAAAATTACCGAAATACCCCCGACTTGAGAAATCACTGAAATACCCCCGATTTGTAAAATAACTGAAATACCCTTGATTTGGAAAATTACCAAAACACCCCTGATTTGTGAAATTACCAAAATACTCCCGATTTGTAAAATTATCGAAATACCCCTGACTTTCGAAATTATAGAGAACCCTCGATTTGTAAAATTACCAAAACACCCCTCGAAATTACCGAAATACCCCTGAATTGTGAAATTACCGAAATACCCCCGACTTGTGAAATTATCGAAATACCCTGAATTGTGAAATTATCGAAATACCCTTTGATTACAAAATCACCCAAATACCCCTGGATTGCAAAATCACCGAAATACCCCTGAAGGGTAGAATTACAGAAATACTGTTATAGGGTAGAATTACCGAAATACCTCTGTAGGGTAGAATTACGAATATGCCCTCAAGGGTAGGTAACTGTTTTGAAACTATTTTAAGCTATGAATGTGACTGTTTTTCGTAAGCATGCTACGTGATATACATATTAATGTATGTGCCCACCTTGGGCTATGTAATGGGCTTTTAGGCCCAATAAATTTGTAACTTTCATAATAGTAACTTAAATGCTCCGGATAAATATGAAATTGTTAATGGGATAGAATGTGTACCTGGGCCCACGATGAGATGATGACTGATATGCCTAAGGGTAAAATGACTAAAATACCCCAATGTGATATATGTACGATTTGTATGTCATATATGTATTATTTTGCATTCATGAGATTATATGTTGCGTATGGGTTGGGTTATGATTGGAGGAAGTGTATATGAGGGTCGCACGGTCGCTTGACGACTGTAGATCCAACGAAGGCTTTTAAGCCACGAGTAACTCTACAGCAACGATGAGTGGTGCCGCAATCGGTGTCACAACGGGTGTATAAGGATGGGTGGGTCGAGTATCTCCCCACAGAAGTGTAGGGTTGGAAGGGGGTGTACAAGGTTGGTTATGGGTAATTGCACATTGCATAATCATATTGGTTTTGTGATATGGGCTCAGGCCCAACTGAGGCCACTATGGGCTAAGGCCCAAAGGCCATCGATGTTGAATAAGGCTTAGGCCCACCTGATTCTGTTAAAGGGCTCCAGCCCAGATTGATTCTATTTCTATTTTTGTTTACTGATTGTTACTCTAATAAGGGGATTACACATTGAGTTTTCGTAAACTCACCCCGTTTATTAACCTTTCAGGTAATTCTCAGCCTTAGACGAATCAGAGTTGCGAGGGACTCGGAGAAAGCTGCACACTGCATACTGCTTATGATTTCTGTTTTGGACTATTTACTCTCAAGTACTTTAATTTGGGTTTGGTTTGTAATAAAGCCTTTTATAATTTATGGATTTTAAAGTTAGGTTTTTGTTTATTGCGTTTATTATCTGCTCTAAGTAGAACTCGACTTTCCCAAAAATGTTAACTGTTTTCAAATTAACACGTTTCCATAAACTACGAATTTTTATAAAGCTTCCACAAACTTGGCTTTCACATATGACAGTAATTAAGGTTTTAAAAGTAAAATACTTTACAATGAACCATGTTTTGAAAGTAACGAACGCAAACTTAGATTTAAGTTTTTAAATAATAAGAAGGGTTTTTAATGAAAACAAGGTTTTCGAAAAATACTTCAATGTGACACGCAGGACTCGAGCCTAACTTCTAGGTCGGGTTTGGGGTGTTACATAATGATTGTTACTCGAATGAATGATGACCTATGCTCATACACCATTTGACATCAATTTGATAATGGCTATGTAACAACATGAAATTCCTATGGTGGTTCTGTTTTCTTCTGTTAATGCTAATATATTTCATTGTATTTGATGATTTTGTCCGTTTAAATAATTATTTGTCTTACACTGAGCTTTTCATAAGCTCACCCCCAATAGTGTTTCACTTTTCAGATAAACCTCAAAATTAGGACCGGACTCAGCATTCGTGGAATCAACTTGGACCTCGAATTATTATTTTTTAAATTAAGTATTATTAAGTCTTTATTAGCTTTGGCTTGTAATTTTTAATTATTTCTAGTTGTGGATTGGTAACTTTTCTTTTAGGGATTTTTGCATGCATGAATTACTCAAGCATAATAACTGGATAATGCATGATATCGAGCTTAAGTAAAATTCGATATTGTTCCCTAGTTTCCACTAATTGCAAATGAACTATTTTTTAAAAACAAATCGATAAGGCAACTAATTTTCCAAAATGACTTGAAAAATAATTTTTCTGCTGCATTAGTTTAACTTCGAGTTTTCTTTTAAAGAAGAGCGACAAGCAAACGATTTTTCTAAAACAACACTATCAACAAGAAAATGAATCCTAAGCATACATGACCTAATGAATTAATGCTTTTAAGCTAACTCAAAGTACAACTACAATTTTCTCTAAAATGAGTTTATTTAAAGTCTTAAAAAGTAACGTAAGTTAGCTTAGCCATTTCATTGGCTAATGTAGCCTTCTTCTGGCCATAACGTCTAGGCCGGGTTTGGGAGGTTACAAAAATGTTCCAACAAAGTAATTTAAAATTTTTTCTTTTGACCACATGTTATTGTTAACAACTATAGTCATAGATTGTGCACAATCATCTATGGTTTTTTCGTAGTCTGCTATAGGAATATTAGTTAGATCTAAATATATTCCTCCTTGAGCAACATTTCTTTTGTTCAGATAATCTATTCTATGTGGAACTAGTTGAGTAGATGATTCTCCTAAATTTCTAGATTTTATTTCATTTGTAGCAATATTTTCGGTTTGATTACCAAAAATTCTAGTTGTATTTTCAACTTATTCATAGCTTTTATTAAAAGATCTTAAATAATCTTTTTATCAGTATCCATTCGATCTGTTGATCAGTATCCATTGGTTTTATATTATCTTCCTCATCTGTTGAAGTATTTTCTTCATCAGAATTGTAACTTGTAACCTTTATGTCTTCTAAGTCTATAGAATTATTAGCAGAATTATTAGAACTACTACTGTTTGTAGTGTCATAATTTAACATATATTGATAATTAAATAATGTAAACAGATCTTTATATTTTTCATAAAGTTGTTCTATTAGTTTTAGATATTCTATTCTTTCATTTTTATCAGATGTCTTAGTAAATTTGTTCTTCCAATGTTCTATAAGTTGTTTATAGGATTGGAAATCATATTTCTGTTGATGAGTATATCTTCTTTTCTGTTTTTCAGGTTTTTTATGTCTTTTGTTTGTAGAAGATAATTCTGCGGAGGAAGTATCTTCTTCTTCTGACAAAGTTAATATTATATTACTATTTCCATAATATAAAGGTCCTAAATCTATTTCTTGTTCTATATTTTTATTAATAAGAACTTGTTCTAATTTATTATTAACTTTAGATAAGATTTCTTTAGATTCGTTGTTCAAATATAATTTTTTAACTTCTCCTAAATTATTTACTTGTTGTTCTATTTTACTTACTTTATTATATAACTTATGAAAATATATAGAAGTAATATCTATTAAACTATTAAAACCCTTACTGAGAGCTGAAACATTGTTTTCATTTTTAGAATCAATATGCATAGTATGATTGCAAATTTTATCCTTATATAGACAATCAGTTTCTTCGATAAAATTTATCTTAGGTATCTAAAACCTTCTGTTATCTTTATATGATGAAATTTTCTAATCAACACATGTGTAAATATACATATAGTAAGTAAATTTGTAATATTATCCAAATATTATTACGTATGATATATGAAGATGATTATTATTATTTTCATTTTGAAATCAGTAGTCTTATTGGTATAGCTGAAAAAGAAAAAAAATTATCAGCCATATTAAATTTGGATCATCAAAAAAATGATTGGAGGTCCCAACCGTTTAGGAGCTAAAGAAGAAAATGACACTTGACAAAAAAATATTGACAAGTGTTATAATAATCCCAGTTATTATCAGATCCAAAGAGGAATAGATTTAATGATCAAAGCTCAATATTTACTTCAACAAAAAGCTTATAGCTTATGGACTGATGGAAAAAGAATATCGGCATATGATACTGGAAACACTCAGGATGATAGAGATGAAAAATCCGTGCAACTATTTAGCTGACATGGAGATAGATGATTTTCCATCACACATAATAAAAGAAATCAAGAATACGTGGGAAAAATTGGAACTCACCAAGACTATCAATAGATTCATTACAGCTAGATGAAATGAAGGAAATGAATTTAGTTAATATTCAGGAAGGATAAAAGCCAATTGGAAAAAACCAATTAAAATATCAATGAAGCAACTTGGGAAAATGACATCCAAATGCAAACAAAAAAAGAAGCAACGTAGAAGCAACCATGTCAAATCAATGATGAGACATTATCCTTATCAGAAAAATTGTGCGGAGTTTAAAGAAAATTAAATAGAGTTCAAGAATGCTCCTATAAAAGGGAGATGAAGTAAGCCTAAGGGGCCATCGAAGAAAAGTTTAGAAAACCTCTTTCCATCCACTTCTTATCCACCATCCTTTCTACTTTTATCCACTATATTTTCTTCCTATATAAAACATTTTCCTTTTCACTAGTTTTATGTTGTAAATTTGTAATATTATCTACTATTTTCTATATCCCATTGTAATTGGTATCAGAGCCTCAGTGTAACGTTATCTAGAGAAATAATATCGCAACATTCATTATAAGTTCCTCTTCCTTATTTTCATTTCTGTTAATTTTATGTTTGTTTATCTTAAAACTCATATATCTATTATTCTATCTTACAATAGCCTATTTATGTCTGGGTGAGACTTTGGCTTCTTAAAGTAAGAACATATAAAGATAACAAAAGGTTTTAGTACCTAAGATAAATTTCATGGAAGAAACTGATTGTCTATATAAGGATAAAATTTTCAATCATGCTATGCATATTGATTCTAAAAATGAAAACAATGTTTCAGCTCTCAGTAAGGGTTTTAATAGTTTAATAGATATTACTTCTATATATTTTCATAAGTTATATAATAAAGTAAGTAAAATAAGACAACTAGTAAATAATTTAAGAGAAGTTACAGAATTAGATTCAAGTAAATAATTTAGGAGAAGTTACAAAATTAGATTTGAACAACAAATCTAAAGAAATCTTATCTAAAGTTAATAATAAATTAGAACAAGTTCTTATTAATAAAAAATATAAAACAAGAAATAGATTTAGGACCTTTATATTATGGAAATAGTAATATAATATTAACTTTGTCAGAAGAAAAAGATACTTCCTCTGAAGAATCGTCTTCTACAAACAAAAGACATAAAAAACCTTAAAAACAGAAAAAGAAGATATACTCATAAACAAAAATATAATTCCAATCCTATAAACAACTTATAGAACATTGGAAGAACAAATTTACTAAGACATCTAATAAAAATGAAAGAATAAAATATCTAAAACTGATAGAACAACTTTATGAAAAACATAAGGACCTGTTTACATTATTTAATTATCATTATATGTTAAATTATGACATTACAAACAATAATAGTAGTTCTAATAATTCTGCTAATAATTCTATAAACTTAGAAGACATAAAGGTTACAAATTACTATTCTGATGAAGAAAATACTTCAACAGATGAGGAAGAAAATATAGAAATACCAGAACCGGTGGATACTGATCAAACAGATCCAATGGATACTGATTAAAAAGATGATTATTTAAGATCTTTTAATAAAAGCTATGAACAATTTGAAAATACAACTAGAATTTTTGGTAATCAAACCGAAAATATTGCTACAAATGAAATAAAATCTTAAAATTTAGGAGAATCATCTACTCAATTAGTTCCACATGGTATAGATTATCTAAACAAAATAAATGTTGCTCAAGGAGGAATATATTTAGATCTAACTAATATTCTTATAGCAGACTATGAAAAACCCATAAATGATTGAGTATAATCTATGACTATAGTTGTTAATAATAACATGTGGTCAAAAGAAAAAATTTTAAACTACTTTGTTGGAACATTTCAAGGTGATATTTTACAATTTCTAAAAAGATGAGAAGAATCAGAAAAAGGGCAAGAACAAAAAGGGCATCTAATCAACCAAATTGGAACTCTCAAAGATTTATTAAAAGGGTTAACTTTTATTCTAAATATAAAATTTTGTGGATATACTGATACAAAAGATTAGGATTGTCTGTCTAGTTATGTATTGTCAAAAATAAAATTATGTGACATAAGATACCTCGAAGAATTTTCTAAAAAATTTCTTCATGAGTATCAAAAACTAAAAACTGAAAATATAAATTTCTAGAAAAACCAATATTTTCATAAATTACCACCCCCATGGGATGAGATTTGTATAAAAAAGTACGATTCTTATTTAGAAATACATAGTAAAATAGTTGGTGTGGAACTAGAAAGTATAAATTCTATAGGAAAAAGAATTAATTTTGTAAAAGAAAGAATAACTATGCATTTTTTATAAAGTAAGGCTTCTAAACAAGTTAAGCATAAATTAAGTAATAAGCATTGTACAAAAATTCTAGAAAATGAATGGAAATTTGGATGTAAATCAATACGTCCTAATACTTATAATAAAAATAAAAAGAAAAATAGAAGATATAAGCTGGTTAGAAGTGTAACGCCCCGAATTTTGGGCCTAGAAGAAATAGGTTTTGAGCAAGGGATCAGTTAGGAGATGGTGCATAAGAGTTTAGGAGTGCAAGAAAATAACACAATTGCATATTTGCTTTAATGGCTAAGTGATTTAGGAGTGTTTGGGAGTATTTAGGAAGTCTTGGGTTCAAACCTGGGCTTTAGCAAAATTTTTGTTTTAAGTGAATAAAACCCTTGGTGCTAGAAATAGGCCTTTTAAATATTGGTGGGTAAAATTTGATAGAATGAGCTTGCTGGTCTGGTGGTTAAGTGAGTGTTAGTGTGTCTAGAGGACCTGGGTTCAAGTATTGGGGTGTGCGCTTTAGAGACCCTTTTATTTCTTGTTTCTTTCCTTTTTAGTTAATAATTATAAGAATTTATAATTATTAAATTATGTGTTAAGGATGGGGTTTTATTATTATAATTTTTTGTTATGATTTTTTTATTTTGTTTTTGAACGTTCTTCTCTTCTTGGCTTCTTCCCCCTTTCCTCTTCCTTTTTGATTTCGGTTTTAACTTGAAGATTTAGGATTTCCACTCCTGATCATGATGAGATGAAGTAATAAAATCGATCGCACCTGGTAACTAACTATTATCATGATAAAAAGGCAAGTGCACCTATTGAATAGTAGTATAGCTAGTGGCAAGACCGGAATATCGAATCCAATGAACTAAAAGTACTAGTAATAGCTTCTTTCCTATTATCTAGCCTAAGAATAAAGAGGTGGTTTGTGTAAACTAATTAACTCTAAACTAAACTGAAGAAATGACAAAGAGTAAATTGGGAGATTGCTTTTGGGAAAAACTGATTGATGAGGGCAATACCTAAGGAAGAATCCACCTAGATTTCACTTGTTACCTAACTCTGAACTAGACGATTTCTTCATTTGACTTGATCCGTAGAGATCCCAAAATTATGTTAATACCTCCGTCGAGGATAAAAACAACTAATCCTAGGTTGATTAATTGAAATCTCTTTCTAATTAAAACCCCTAGTCTTGCGTTAACTCGATCTATGGCTCCCCATATTAGATTTGACTCTAATCCTGCAGATTTTCGTCGTCCTATGTCTAGGATTACGATTAACTCTGCTTAATTGTGTTGGATCTACTCCTATACAAGGACTTTTGCTCCTCTGTATAAGCACATTTGACTTAAATCAATATCCCGAAAATATCAATTCAAGAGTTAAAAACACAATTAAGAACAAATCAAATATTTATCATATAGTTCAGATAATAATAACAAGATTCATCTTAGGTTTCATCCCCCTTAGATATTTGGGGTTTAGTTCATGTTTATAAAAAGAAACATCTCAGAATAAAGAAAATAGCAAAACATAAGAAAACCCAAAACTCCTGAAAGGATAGAAGGGAGATCCTCTGTCTTGATGTAGATCCTGGCTTTTGAGATGGATCAATCAGCTTTCCTTCGAGTGATTCCTTGCCTTTAACTTTCTGTCTGGGCGGGAATAAAGTGCTCAGCACTCTCCTCTACTGTACACCCGTGTAGTTGCCTCCTAGGGTCTTTATATAGAGTTTAGAATGTCTTTCTTAGCCACTAAGTAGCCTTTCCCGAGTGAAATTGAACTTCTTCACGACAGGGACACGCCCGTGTGCCACGCCGGTGGGAGTCAACTTTGGGCCGTGCTTGAGCCTGTTAATGTGGCACGGCCGTGTGACACGCCCGTATGGTGAACCTCCAGGCCGTGTTGTTTTCACACCTTGGCTCATTTTCTCCGTTTTCAGCCCGTTTCTTGTTCTTTTCACTCTTCTATGCTCTCCTAAGTATAAAACGTGAAATTAAAGGATTAGAAGCATCAAATTCCACGAATTCAATGATAATTCATCCATAAATATGCTAAATATGGGATAGAAAATATGTATAATTTACGGTTTATCAGCTCCTCCACTGCCGTCTTCGATTATAGTTAACAGGTGTGGGATTCGAAACTGGTCTTCTACTTCTTGTTTTCCGTTATTCGATTGTTATTTTATTTTGCAAATTCCTATTTCCCTTCGACTTTTCGTATTGTTGCATTAACCCTTTGTTTCTGAGTTTTTTGATATTAGAAGGAATAAGAAAACTCCCTTTTCTGATATATGTTCATAGGGTGAAAGTTTAGAACCGTTTTGGTGGTCAAAACGACAAAAACAAGGCTGAATTGGGGTGGCTTCGTGGCTGCCTCAACGACTCAGCACACGCCCGTGTTGATTTGGGGATTAGGGTTTTCAACCAATTTTTGGTGCCACACGGACTTGTGGCTGATTTAGGGATTTTGTCTGAAACCACACGGCTGTATCCCTTGGACATACTGTCGTGTGACTGATTTTGGGAAATAGGGTTCCCACATGGGCGTGTGTTTCAGGACACACAGCCGTGTGACTAATTTGAGGCTTGGGGATTCTGCACGGGCATGTGTTATGGGAGACACGGCCATGTCTGATGGCTACACGGGCGTGAGACACCTTCACACGGTCGTGTCTGGCTTGCACTTGAACTTAGAGAATTGAACAGTGAGATACGCGGTCTGTTCACACGGCTGTGCCCCTACACCACACGGGTGTGTGCCTCTATCACACGGCCGTATACTACCCTTTATACGGGGCGTATGGATCCCCACACGGCCTGGACTGCTCCACACGGCTAGAGCACATGAACGTGTGGCCCTAACTCGCCAAATTCTGATTTTGGGGCAGTTTAAGTGCAACTGTGATTTTATGTGTTCCGATCCTTTGACTAGGCTTACTGAGGGTTGACACAACTCTGCTCTGACCGCAATTTGTGTGCTACTTGTGATTGATTGTTGGAAATGATTGATATTAGAACTGAGTGCACAATGTGCACGTTTTTTAAACTGAATAGTTGTCTCGGAATGACTGCTTTCGATTGTCTGCCACTGAATGACTGTTACTGAGTGACTATTTCTGATTGACTGTCTATAATGATGTTCTGAGTTGATGCATTTGTATACATTCATATGTATTAAACATTTTGGGTTGGGATATTGAAGAGAAGGAAGACTAATCTGATCTGGCAGTTTAACTGCATTCTGTAGTCCCAATTCCCAGAGGGCCATGGATGATTTGACTGTACTGCAAATTTTTGCACTGCACTATACATCACATACGTCAGCATCGCTGCGTATTGTTATCTTATCTGGTAGTTTTACTGCAACCCAACGGTGTAGCGGTCTACCGCATTGCACTGTACTACTTGTACGTTAGCTACGCTATGTACTATTATTTGATCTGGCAGTTCACACTACATATCTATACCGCGATTTACTGCCTTGCATAGTACAGCCCATACGCCAGTATTGCTGCGTGATATATGAGACTGGCAGTCTAACTGCACACTGATAGTCCTAATTCCCAAAAGGTCGAGGGTGATCCCAATTCCTTGAGGGTCTTGGACAATATAGATGATCATCTTTACCAGGCAATCCGGGATGACATTGTATGAAGTGTAGGGTTGGATGGGCTTTTCGAGGTCCTACTTGAAGTGCGGGATGGGTGGATTGATTAGATCCCTACTGGATATACAGGGGTGGACGGAGATGGTGTGTTGGCTGGATGGGTAGGTTTATTTCATAACTCATCTGCACTCATATACATTTGACTAAATTTGACTATCTGAATGTGACTGTACTGCTTGACTGATAAATATATCTGATTAACTGAGTGTGTTACCGCAACTGAATGTGTCTGCAATATTGATTGTTATGTCTGATTTACCATTTACGATTAACTGGTTGATTGAAAGGCACTCGTGCTTAAGTGGTTTCTATAGACATGACTGCTACAGTACTGAGATGGGCTAGGGCCCAAGTCTGTTACTGATACTGAAAAGGGCTTGGGCCCAGTCTGTGACTATTGAGAATTATCATTACTGTATCTGACAGAGACATATGACTGTAAAGTTACATATGGTCTGTATTTGTTTTAATCGGTTTGTAAGTATGCTCCTTTCCGAATTACTTCTAGTTTCTTAGCTTTTCCTATTGTAGAATATCTGTTTTGATTTCACACTGAGCTCGAGTAGCTCACGTCGTCTTCTGTTTCCTTTTCAGGTACAGTTCTAGATTCTGGACATTGGACTTAGCACGCAGAGGCCTCGGACAGGCTTAGAAGATTTTCAGTTATAAATTTCATCTAAGTTTTTAGTTTGTTACTCGATTGATTGAACTATAAAGATTTTTATAATGCTGTGGTACAATTCCGATTTGTGTTTTTATTCGTATATGTTGAACTGGTTTTACATTGAGACTTATTTAAAATTTGTATTGATTGTTAATAAACGTTTTAAATGATTTTGGTTCATTAAGATAAACTATTTTGTAAATCATACTACGATCACTTCGGTGATCAATGTAGCATTCCGAATACGGTCTAATCTCCTAGGCCAGGTTGGGGGTGTTACAAGATAGAAACCAGAAAATAAGAAAAAAATCGGTTATAATAAAAAAAAGATTTATTAGAAGAAAAACTTCTAAAAAACCTAAAAAACAAATGTGCAAATGTTTTAGATGTGATGAAGAAGGACATATAGCACCAAATTATCCTAATAAAGGAAAAAGTGCAAGAAAAATGATTAAAACACTTGAAGAACAAAATTTAGAAATATGTTCAGAAGAGAAAATAAATCCTGAAGAAATATTATACGAATTAATATTAGAAACAGATTCTGATACAGATGAAGAAAAATATATATTTATGTTTAATATATGAAGTAGTTCTAATAATCAATTAGAAGAAATTCCTAAGAATGAACAACAAGATATAAAATTAGAAAATATAATCGGAGAAGAAAAAGACTTTTATGATGAAATGATAGAAAAAATTAATAAAAATCATAAATTTATAAAATATCTAAATATAAGATATGGTGTCAAAGACGTATAAAAAAAATAAGTGGTAATACAGTAGTTAAAGATACTAGAGGCGGATTAACAGAAATCTCACTATTTATTAAAGATAAAATTAAGAGGATTAAAAAAAAAAATCCCCAAGTTAGATATATAATAATGATAACTATAAGAGCTTTGTTTAGAAAAGGTCATGATATACCAATAATAGCATTTTAATTAGTTAAAAGATTTAAAAATCCAATAAAAGCACTTATTGGATGAATTAAATTTACATGTAATAGGAAATCCTAATATTTTATACCACTGAGAAAAGAACAAATTAAACAACTTGAAACAAGTCATTGGTTGTTAAAAATATTAGAAAATAATTTTAGTGAAGAACCATTAAAATTACAACAAAATACCTCTAGGTATTGTAAAATTAAATTAGAAAATTCCAATAAAATTATTAGCTTTAAACCAATAATCTATACTAAATAAGATATAGATGAATTTGATATACAAATATTATTATTAAATTTACACAAGTATAAAAATAACATTATATGTCCATTTACACGTGTAAATGAAATTTTCTAATCAACACCTGTGTAAATGGACATATAGTAAGTAAATTTTCCTTTTCACTGGTTTTAGGCCTAGTACTACTAAAGCATTTACGAAAGGTAGACTACTGTATTCAAAGCATTCGCATCCAAACATAATTTTTTCAAAAAAAACCCAGCTTCTATCAATCAGCATTGCTCCCAATTGGACAAAAAGATGCCGTACAAAGTGCATTTCTAGATAGGTGATTTAAATCACACCATGGTAGACTCAAACTTATTGTCATAATAGCTGACGAAGTTGATCATGCAAGATCCCAGTTTAGCTAAGTCAGTAAACGCTTGGCTTGCCAACTGCTTATGTTGAGGGTTTTTTTTTTTTTTTTTCTTTTATCAAGTGTAGTAGAATTCAATTTAAAATTTTTCTAACTGATTAAGCCATCATACTCATCAAGGCTAAGCAAGATATTAGTTAAATTGAAAAAATTAAATCGAATAAATGAAAATAATTCCGTTTATGTGCCCATCTCAATTAATTAATTAATTCTATAAATAAATCTTTGAAAAAACCCTCAAAAAATTGAAAAAGTTGATTAAACTAATTCGAGAAAATTTGATTTGTTTGATTCAGTTTGAGGTCTAAATTCAGTTTATTTTGTTTTTCATTTTAATGATTTAATCAATCTATTTGTAACGACACGATTTTAATTGATATTGAAAAATGCGATTATGAAATCGAATTTCGTAAATTGAATTAGTGAAAATATTAATTTAGGAATTTACGTTTATAGTATATGATTATAATATTGAATTATCGAGTAATAAAATCAAGTAAGCTATTAATTCTAGTACAATGACTAAATTTCAAGTGCTATCACAAATGAGATTTGATTAGAGAAATGCGGGAGGCCGTTTTCTTTTTTCTTTTTTTGGTGAATTACAATAATAAGGTAAAATCCAAATAACAAACACGATTAACCCCACTCGAACTCAGGCCACACCTGGGGCGATGAATACCCTTGACCATTAGGCCGTCACATGGAGTTCGTGGGAACCTTTTTGACAATTGAACCAAAGACCAAATATATATTGTACCATCATTTTTTTTGTAATTAGTGGATTGGATGATCCCATCCATCCATTTCCACTAAGTAAACTAACCTTAAATCTTATTGATCCATTATTAAGTGTTAATTGAAGATTAATTAATGTTAATTAGACCATTAATCATATAATGACCTGAATGTCAGTGGTGCTGGAAAATATGGTTCTACAATTTTATTTTCATAAATCGAGTTCGTAAATATAAAATAAGAATATTTACAAAGTTAATATAAAAATATATTGGCGTTTGGTAATTTAACCATAAAATTATTAATTAAAGCTTAAAAACTAAATTGTGAAAGTCCAAATTTTAATTAAAAAAAGGCTTGGGAACTTAGGTTGCAGTTATCCAAAAGACCAAAATAGTTATTTAACAGTTATTTATCATGATTTGGTGGATGATGACTATTTTCACTAATGATTAAATTAAGCTTAATCATTTATTAATAAACTAATTAAGATTAAATAAATTAATCTAAGGTTAATCATAATATAAAAGCTAAGATGAATGGAGGATTGTCATATTCTCCATCATCCACTGTCCACCAAAATAAAAAGAGAAGAAAACTTCCATTTTGAAGCTATCATTCTGCCATTACAAATTACAAGGTAATCAAGCTTTTTTTTTTTTTTTTGTAATTTCTATAGATTTATGATCATGAGAGCTTGATTTAACTAGCTCATGTATCAATTTGTTCAATTTTTAATTTTTTAGCAAGTTATCATTATAGAGAAATTGACGAATTAGGCTTTAATTTGATAGATATTGAGCATAGATCATGAAAAGAACTAGATTATAAAACTAATAAAGCCTGTCAGATAACTTTGTAACATTAGTTGCTAAATTGAATAAATTGAAAACTTGACCTAAAATTATGATATGAATAGAGAGTTTAAGGTCCCTAATGAAATAATGTGAAATCGAATTTTGATCTGATGCTATATATCGAAAGATACGCATATCCGGAGTATAAGGACTAAATTGAATAAAATGAAAAATATACTTGAATTTGTATTTGAATGTGAATTGAATGAAACCTGATATTATTTTATTTATTGGTTTGCCGAAAGTAGCTAAAGACGACGTTGGGCCATCGAGAGGGAAAGGAAAAGTGAGAGAGAATTCAATTTGTACTTTTATGATTCAAGATCATACTATTTATATGCATATACATATTAAATGCATGATTAATTATCGAGGTAAGCTTATGCTTATCATATAAATTGATTTGCATTGAATGGTATTGAATATTGGGAAATTGGACTGGATTGAATGAAATAGAAAATATTATGATATAAAAGATGCATGATATATGATATGAATATGGAATGAAACATTGCATGTGATTTGAGATATTTATGATTTGATGATAAATTGAAATGAGATTATGATGTTAAATATGGAATGATATATGAATTATATTGTATAATGTAGTTGAACATTGAATACCTTATTAATTGTTCAAGCAGAGTCATATATAGTTAGCATGTCATAGAATAGATTGTGTACGAGTTACTTCAGTTAAATCGATAAGCACTAGGTGCATTTTTCTTCGGGTGTTCCAATGAGTGTTGGGCACACCATTTACTTTAGTTATGCCGATGAGCATTGGGTGCAATTTATATACTTCAGACATTCTGATAAGGCACTCGGTGCTAGATTTGTGTGTTGGTTGGAATCCATGTATCCTTCCCCAAGCCAAATAAGGTTAATAGGGAACATAAAATGTGAATCAATAAAATGATGCTCAAATTGATTTGATGAGAAAATGATACTACAAATGTATTTATGTGATATACAAATATCGATAGCATGTGAAAGACCATACGAACCAATTATACGAGCTTGATGGGCCAATATGGAAACATGGAAAATCAATGGGTTCAATATGGAAATGGAATAATGATGCGTATAAATGGTTGGAATTGACTTAAAATTTGTTGATGTTAAATAGAAAATGGTGATATGTTACATTGATTGCTAATAGTGATAGTTCATAAATTTGGTTCTATCTAAATGTGCATTATCCTAGTTTTTTATACATGAATGGTAATGATTTTGATTGAAAACTAGATGTTACATGGGATGTTATTGATGTTCAATTGACTTGAATCATGAAAGTACCACTGAGCTTTATCACCAACATACGATTTTTATTCCATGTACAGGTATAAGTAAATCTCGAGGCTACAAGAAGTGACCCAACATCTAGAGCGCGACACTTGACTCAACAATGTTTGTATAGCTTCTTTTGTTTCAATAAATGGCATATACCTAGGTTTTTAGTCGTTTTTGTATTAAAAAATGGCCATTTTGGAAGCTTGGCTAATTAAGATTAACTTGAATCAAGATTTTGGTATATTTTGGCGGGTATGGAATTGGCATGTCATTTGAAATGGTTGAACTGAGGCTATTACAAAATTGTTTCAAGTGTTTTAACTTGGTACCATATGTTTTTTTTTTATGTCGCAAGAACATACTCTCAACATTGTGACGAGATAAAGTCAGTGAGTTGCATTGTGACGAGGATCCCTCGAAGTCGCAACGTTAACCCGATAATTTAAAAACTTTACAATTTGGTTCTTATTCGACCCCAAGTCATCTTAAGAGCTTGCGTAAGCTCGTATAAGACCCAAAAATGATTGTATAATATATTTTAAATGAGTAATATAATTAGTAGAGTGTATACATGGTTAAATTTAATTGAATTTTATCGTAGTTACTCTGAAAAAGGATGTGGCATCTCGTAACTCAGACCCGGCAATCGGGTCGGGTATGGCGTGTTACAATATATATTAAGTGAGTGGAAAGAGAATTAAATTACTTTCATCTTCTTCAAGTGTCATCTATGCCATAGAAAAAGAGAAAGAAAACTTTGTTAATTTTTAGCCATTTTCATACTTAAATTCATCAAGGTAAGAAGATTTTCTTTGTTAATTTTTATGGATTTTCTTTTATCATGGAAGCTTGATTTAGTTTACCAACTCTTATATTTTTCAATTATAAAGTTTCACTTAAGTTGTCATGGTTGAATTATTGGTGATATGGGATCTTATATGTCATGAATGATGATAACTATGTTTAGATTATGTTAAGACCATGTCAGAACATAGTGGGAAGTGGTGAATTAAGGTTGAATTTATGTTAAGCTATATAGTTAATTTTATAACATTAAGGACTAAATTGAATAGAATGAATTTTTTTATTTCAAAGCCGATATCTATTTCTTCCTTCTATAGCCCTTTAATATCTAAAATTTTAGTAATTTCATGTCAAATTCAAAATTATTACTTAGTCCCTAGGTTCAAAATTAATAATTTTCACTCTACAAATAAGTCCTTTTTCACACCTAAGCTCAAAATCTATCAATTTAACATTAAAAGCTTAAAGATTCAACAATGGTAACTTTTATGAACTTTAACAATTTCACAAATTAATCCTTGAGCTAGCAAAATCAAGCTCTCGGGATTCCAAACACATAAAAATTACGAGAAAATGACTTGAATAACTTACCAATTTAAGGAACTAAATATCCAAAACCCTAAAATGTTCTTCCCCATTGAGCTTTATGAAATTTCAGTGGAATGAGTTGAGAAAGACCTTGTTTTTCTTTTTCCGTCAGCCACCCTTTTGTTTTTTTGTTTGTTTGTTTGTTTTACTATTTAACTATAAATTTAACATAATTTATAACTTAATAACAAAAGGGTTTAATTACCATTTTAAGTCTTGGTTTAATAACTAAATAAGCCCTTTAACAATTAAAATCTATGGCGATTAACTTTTGTAACCTATACATTTTTATCTTTGTACTATAATTAATCATCCATTCAAAAAAAATTCTGAATCGAAACTTAATATAACACTATGATAGACTCATAAATATGAATTAATAATATTTATGAACTCGATCATTGGAGAATGAGGTTTCAAAACCACCATTTTCGACACCACTAAAAAATGAGTTGTTACAATAGTATTGGTGTTTTGTCTCATGAATGTAAAATTTACCTATGACTTGACATTTAGTTAAAACGAGGACTTGTTGAACAATTGAGATGTTGTGATTATGTATGTGATTGAGTTCATGCTATAATATATTGAAAGGTTGTGATAAATAGATGAATGAAATAAATGTTATATGATAATGTGATTTCATTATTGAATAATATAAGTGTATGAACCCCAAATTGCCTGGGGCCTTTATCCAAAATCCAAGTACAAAGGACCCGAATTAAGACCAAATAAACCAAATATAAAAGTAAAAATAAATTAATAAATCCAAATGTCCAGTTTTGAAGTCCAAATTACAACATTTAAAAACCCAAACCCGTAACCCATTACACCCTCAGCCCAAACACTCATTAGACCAGACCCCTAACCCATAACCCAATTCGGCCCAACCTAAGCTAGGAAATTAGGAAACCCTAGGGTTTCCTTCTCCCATGTGCATCGCACTAGCCTTGGGCACGGAGCTCTCGCCTCGTCCTAAGAATCCTCGCCCCGAGGCTCACCTCTGCCCTTTCCTTGCACCAAAGAGGAAACCATCTCCGTTGACTCCCCGATAGGATCTGCAAACAAGAAGAGAACAGAGACAAAATAGTAAATACAGATGGCAAATAGCATAGCAGAGGACAGATAAACCAAGAACAATAAACAGAAGGCAGAATAGCAGAATCAAAGATATAGTAAAAATAGCTTTAAAACATTTGTATTTGGCTATATAAGAAACAGAAAGCCACCATTGTAAGGACTTACATTTGGATAATACAAAAAAGAGCCAAAGAGGTATATTTTGTTCATTTTTCTTCTTCTATTTTACAGATTTTCAAAAGCATATATTTCATAAAAAACGAAAATAAAGCAAAAAATAAGAACTTTACCTTTGAGGAGACGATCGGGTCTTGAGAATCCGAATCATTTTGCTTAGATCTAGGCATTTGTGGCCTTTTTCCGATCGTTTTGAAGTCAGATTCGGGTTAAGGGGAGCTTAAAGGTTGGAACTGATTACACTGGGTGCCTCCGGCCACCGTACACGGCGGTTGGCATGGCAGAGGCACGACGGCTCGATGACGGAGCAAGGCCGAACTCAGGCCAGTCTCCGAGAGCCTGTTGAGAGAGAATTCTTTTTTGTTTCTAAGGGCCGGTTTAAGAATTTTTTTTTTTGTGTTTAAAAATTTGATTTTATACACAATGGGTACGACGTCGTTTTGAGCTAATGGTAATAGCTCTAAAATGGTGTCGTTTAGAGGCATAACCCGCGCGAGTGACCCGACCCGGGGAGGATCAGCGTGTTCCCGAGCTTTGGTCTATTTCTAGGCCAGGTCCTTCCGCTTTTCTGGTGTTATGTAATGCGGTCCTGCATTCGTTTTACAATCTGCCCCCATATTGTACATATTGTTTTAATTTAGTCCTCATGATGTGACTGACCAGCACGCGAACGGTACCGTTTTGAGCAGGGAGGGGTAATTACCCTTTTAGTCCTTGTTCTTCGCACGCGCGTTTGAATAGGTCATTTATTTCGTTTTTTTATTTTAAAATTTGGCCCAGGAGCTCTGTTCTGTTTCCGTTTTCGTCCTTTTGCTTCTTTTTAATTTTGCTTATAATATTGTTTGTAATATCATTATTATTATATTCATTATTATTAGTTTTTTCGCTATCATTATTAGTACTTATATATTTTATGTGTATTCCTTTTTTATATATAACGTTATTTTTTAAATAATATTATTATACTTATATATATATATCACGTTTTAAATACTTTTTTTATATACTATTATTATGTATAAATTTCTACATACATTATGTACGTACTTTTAATATTATGTTATTTATATATATATGTATTTTCTTTGTATATATCATCTTAGGTATATATATTTTTGATCTCATATTCCTATATATATTTTGTATATGCCTTAAATATCGTATTATCCATATATTTTACTATTATTATCTCATATATATATTTTAACGACTATATCATGTATTTTTCTAAAAAACACTATATTTTGTATATATTTTAATACCATTATATATTTTTAATATTTTATCATCATATATATGCTTTTGACATAGAAATGTGTATGCTTACGTGATATATATTAGTAACTTCCCTTTGTATATGATTACTATTCCTAATAAATGTATATATTACGTATAAGTATTTTCTTTAAACGTTACATGCTCTTATATTATGTATATTATTTAAAAAAAAAAACTCTATGTCATGTATATACAATATTATGCATGAACTTTTCATACTATTAGTGTTTTTTTTCTTATATATTATCTTATGCACATATATTTCAATGTTCATTGTCTATGAATCTTTCAACTCCATTGTGTACATATCTTTTAATACTACATTATTTATATATTTTCATATACATATGTAGCATTATTAATACTTTTAATATCATGTCTTCGTCATCTTACGTGTTGTTTTTTATGTGTATACGTGTATATTCATTGTTTTTTAATTCATGTTTAATACTCTTAACACGTTTAATATCACATTGCATCGTTATTGTTTTAATATTATGATCATGCTCATTATTTGCTTTGATATATTTCTAAGTCATTCTTTCATTTATTTGTACTTCGTATCAATTCGCTTTTCATTACTTCAAAAATCCTAATATTGTTTTTATTTAATTTCGATGTATGAGGTAACGTACCGATTTAGCACTAAGTCGTCGATTTCATCGCTATGTTGGGTGAATCATATCAACTCGTGTTAAAAACGGGACGTCCTTAAAAAAACCAAAAAACACAAGATTTCTCATTTTTGTCAACCGGATTATGATTAAATGTCAAATTGAACTCGTATTTTTGAAAATTTAGACAACACGCATTTAATAAGATACCAATTTTGGGCGTCACAAGGGTGCTAATACCTTCCTCGTGCGTAACTGACTCCCGAGCCCTATTTCTCTCTGAATTTTGACGTAGACCTAAACTCGGCCTTCTTTTTATCCGAAAATAAATTTTTCTTCATTAAAAAGAGGTTTTATTCGGTGTCCGATCACACCTAGAAAAAAGATCGATGGCGACTCCCTTTTTAAATAAAATCAAATTTTGGTTTTCTCTTTCAAGTTTCCAACAAATCGCCACAATTAGCGACCAAAGCTAAAGCAAAATTTTTAAATAAATGTTATATGATAATGTGATTTCATTATTGAATAATATAAGGAAGCATGATAATGAAATGCAAATTATATGAAAATGCTATTTAATTAGGAAGTGATATGTGAACTTGTATATATTGAAATGATGAATTCTCTATTAAATAATCTTGGATAGAGTTCGGATATTCATAGTTTGCATGTAAATTGTGAGTCATAAATGATAACTCATTCACCTTCCAACTACATATGAAAACGCCTTTTACTCCTAAGATAAGTGGTAGATCCATATCCTTCAAGCAAAGCCATTGAGATGAAAAATGGCTCTAATTTCCTTACTCCCATGACACATGGTAGAGACCAATCCATTAAGGGAAGTTATTAAGCCACAAAAAGCTCTTTTTCTTTTACTCTAATGGCATGTGAGAAAGCCTTATACCTCAAAGGAAGCTATCAAGCTAAAAAATGACTTTCATTTCTACTACACTCATGCCATGTGGTAGATCTCTATCCTTTAGAGAAAGCTATCAAGTAAATAAAAAATGGCTTCCATGTCTTTTGCTCTCGCATCACGTGGTAGAGCCCTATATCTCATAACAAAAGTAATTAAGCTAAAAAATGGCTCTAATTTCCTTTTCTCCCACAACATTTGGTAAATCCATATCCTTTAATAGAAGTTATCGATCTAAGAAATTACTTTCAATTCTTCTACTTCTATTCTTTCCCTATCTCTCAAGAGAAGTTATCGAGCTAAAAAAAGGCTCATTTCTTTTACTTAATTGCTATATGGTAGAGCCCTATCTTTAGGAGAAATTATTAAGCCAAGAAGTGGCTCTCAATTCTTTTTCTTTCATGCCATGTAGTAGATAGGATAAACTATCAAGCCAAAAATTGGTTGCCATTCCTTTCAACCTCCATGAAAGATTAGGTATTCATTACTCCACTTATAACTTTCTTCAAACCTAAAGGAGGGCATATGTTACATTAACCCATAAAATAAGCATTAAAGCCCAAACAATAAGTGATTGAGAGGACCCAAGCTCAATTACTACCCATCATAACATGACACTTGACAGTTGAAAGATAAACATCACAACTTGATAAACATTTGAATCAAACATAAAATAAGACAATGATTAATTCCTTGGGCATAGTCTTGTCGAATATGCTCAAGCCAACAAATATAGGATCTTGAAATGCGATATTGACAAGTGAGTAAGTCTCAACCAATTAGGAGAAGACCAATCACTCCTATGTAAGAAATTAATGAGTAAGAAAAGAAATGAATCTAAATCTCAACTACAAAGAAAAATGTATAACTGACTAATATGGATAATCTTTTACCACATTTATTCTTTAATATTATAATTCTTTATAAAAATACCTATTGATTTAAGCATTAGTTAGCACCCTAAAACATAAGCTCTAGCGCCCCCAACAAATTTCCCGTGTGCTTCTAAGTCAATTTTAACCATCTTATAGCCCATCTATATTCAAATCCAATCACATCACCAAAAGGTGTAAACACATTAGATGAAAATAAATATAAGATTGAGATTAAATTAACACTTTTTTTTACACTAAAACCTTACCATGTTATCCCAATTTTCACGATAGAATTAACTTTCCTCTTTTCATTTCCATTCTAAAGTAAAATAATCAATTTTTTAAGAAAGAAACTTTAATACACTTTAGCTATCTGTTCTCTATCCCTAACTTTCATTGACTACCCACAGCCTTTTGATCAATCAAAGTTCTTAATTCTTTGACAAATGAACCATATGTACTTGGTAAAATTCCTTGGTGGTTGTTGTGTCAAACTTGTAGCACCCTTACCTGACCTTATCGTCGAGTCTGAGTATGAAGTGTCAAAATTGAACCCGTTTGGTCTAATACTTAAATGGATACTTCACCGAAAACTTTACTACTTTATCTTAAATATTTCTTACAACAGAAATCTTAAGCCAAACATGATTTGACTACCTTGAAATTTTAAACTCTAAGTAACTACTTAATTATAATAAATCTAACCCCGAGGCAAAACCTCTAAAGGTTCCCTTTCCTATGTGCATGACACCTTACTGACGATTAATCCTTGATCTAACATGGTTTGGCTTGGTCCCTCCACAAGCCCTTTACTCATACAATGACTCTTACAACATAAACCAAAATCCTATAAGTTCAAAAGAACTTAGTAAGTTTCTTTACTGAATTACTAAAAAATAGACCCCGTCTTGCAAGGGTAGTAAGTAAAAGGAAACTAAACATGTTTAACTCCCTGATAACTTTGGGACAATTTCACTTAATCTGGAATGGTAGTCTCCGATTCATTTTCTGATCTTATCTATTGGTAGATAGATCATTAGGTGATCTTCCCCTAATCGATCCAATAGTTATTCGACTAGCTTTAATGGTTACACAGATGTCTTACAATAATTGTGAACTCAACTCATTCTTTACATACATTCTTTTTTCCAACCATCCCTTGTTCTAGATATCCATCTACTTGTAACTTTTATGTTTGATCCTTAATTATAAGGTTTGAAGGTTAGTTACCACGATGGTTCTTCTTTCTCACCATGTACTTATATAATTGTCCCCCTAAACTTCCATCCTAAAGACCCTTTGATTTTGTCCCCTTAGCAAACATTTCTAATTTGACTAGTCTTCGGTGGACTCTCTTTTCTTACTATAGTCCTAAAAGATTTGCTAATATCCCATCAATTAGGTTAACTAATGAGGATCCACACCACTCTAGCGGTCTAAGTCTCATTTCACCCTACACTTGGGTTGAATGGTTGTTTGGATTACTTCCTCGTAATCTGCCCTATTTGCAATACCTTACTTTTAAGATGAAACATATCCATCTACGGAGGACCATTTTGGTCTACTATATCCAACTGACTGTTATCTAAATGACCATTTGAGTCTCTACAAAATTAACTCTAAGGCGAGTACTTTCACAATAGATTCTCTTCAAAGAGGTATAATATTGACAAACATATATGTCACTGGATTTATCCTTTTTAGTATCTCTTTCTATCAATGGGTTCTAACTAACCCCTATTTATCAATTAGTTTATTTTGAGTACATACGATTAATATTCATTGTATAAACTACGGTTTCAATGATCCTTATATTGGGAGTGAATCTCTCGTTAACCTTCCAATGTTTTCCTCTAACATGCATAGTTTCTTTAAGCACTTCTTGGTAGCTCTTAATGGCGGATCCTTACCCGTGTTCCACGGATAAATCCTCTTCCATTGCCTACATACAAGTCATTATCGACACATTATGCCCTTAAATGATTTTAGTTGGGTTAAAACCATATGTCTTATCGGCCTCCTTGTTTATCATCTTGGTAGACTTTGTTTTTCCATTTCTTTGTCTTTTATTTTTTTTTAATGAGTTCCTCAAACCTGCTAACTAACTATCACTTTTTAATACTTGCATTTTTCCTCATTTTCATTATCTTTCCATGATTACCACCCTAGTGGGTACTTCGTTCTTGTTATCCCGGTAGACTATTCCATGTTTAATGTCCTGGCAGACTCTCTATGTTGTCATAACTGAGCTATGATCTTACACATTATCCCCCATGTTTAGTTTTATGGCGGGCTACCCAATATTTACTATCCTAGCGGACTCAATTGGTTGCTATAGTCGAGCTATGATCTTACACATTAAGCCTCTTTGAGATGTCTCCCCGAAGGACTTTATCATTGTCGCGATGTTGCCCCATAGAGCCAACTGATCGTTATTGTGGTGTTGCTCTATAGAACCTAATAACCGTTATCACGGTGTCGCTCTAGTAAGCCAATCGATAACATTTTATCTCACATCTAACCTTAATGCTTGAACACCACAGTGTCCGCTTCGCAAGGCTTGGAGCTTCGCACATCATGGTTTGCACTCAGCAACATCGAATTGCAAAATCTAATAGAAACTCCATTTCACCATTTCTAACATTGATACTCGAATATCGTAATGTCCCCTCCATAAGGCTTGGAGTTTCGTACATCATGATTTGCACCTATCAGTCCCGGATTGTGGTATATAGGAACATCATTTCTCAAATTCTAACTTTATTTAACCCATCAATAATTTCCCCTCCTTACCCCACCATTATAATCATACAATACATACATTTAATTTACATACTATCATAGAGTACGCTATCTTTTAGACATAGAATCATAAATATTTCTTGCTTATTAACCCATATACCTAAACAATCTATATATGCTTAGCATTCACAATTAGCAGAAACTATACATCATCGTAAAACTCAACACAAAATCATACCAGCCACACAACATCCTAAGAATAGAGTACAAAAACTCAACTGATGCTTCTTCATCTCCATAACTTATCTTTTTCAAATGCTAGAGCTTCCATCCTCCTGGTAGCTAAGCATTTTAACCAAAATCATAAGTTAAACCTAGTATTCTAGCTCAAACTCAGTTCTAGAAACATGCAAATCTCTTCAAAGATTTTGGAAATTTCTAACTTTATTTCTTAAATTTACGAACACTAAAGGACTTAGAACCTTACCAGCTCACTGAATTCTTTATTTTTTTGACTCAAACCTTATAATTACTTCTTCATGCAGAGCTTCCCATAACTATCTCTTCTTTGGAGAAACCAAGAAGAATATGAAGAAGGGAAGAAAATTAAACAGAATTGAGAAGAATCCACCCCGGGAATTCCTTTTTTAGTATTTATAGTCCTTCACGCATGATTATCAACCTATAAAAATCATCCATTGATAACCATTTTGTCTTCCACTAATGAATCAATTGGTTCTCATCCAACCGAACTAGAATTGGATCTCAACTATGTCTAGATCGGTTACTAAATCTTTCCTATTTTTTAGTAAAGTCGGCTAACTTATAGCTTCTTTTATTTTAACCGCCTAATTATTCCTTAATTTACGAACTTAAAGAAAATTGAGTGTGATAGAACGTGACTAGCCTCTATTCATATATGAGTTCATTCTCAATGGAACCTCATTTGATCACCTCCATTGTATCTTTCTAGAACATATTCTCTTCTATCTATGCCAACTTCGCATTACTCACCAATCTTCTTAAGGTCTTGCTTATTTCCAATCTGCAACAATGTTGCCCATTTACCATTCATATGTGAAGTCAAGTAACATTTCACTTCATGAAAAATCAAGCTACTAAAGAGGTTTTTGAGTTGTAAATGTGAGGATTCTCAAAGCTATGATTTTTTCTTGTCTAATTGGTATTGCCTTAATTAATTGTTAAAAGTAAAATGATGTCATCCCAAATATTTCGCCAATTCTATATCTCATATTTATAGTCTTCATGATTAATGTTAAGGGCTCTTTTGGTAAGGTGATGACATGTTACAATCCAACAAAATAACATGTTATGGAGAAATGGTGGAGCAGACTCTAGAAAACAAGTGTGGTGGCAAGTGGTGGTGATGAACACAATAAGAGGCTGAGAAAGATAAGTGCCACGGTGGTTGTTATGATTGTAGAAAGAAAGTTGCAAAGAGAATTTTAGAGAGCTAAGTTTGTCAAAAGATTCAAAAGTCCCCCAAAACAAGACCTTCAAACCTCTATTTATAGGCCTTGAAAAGGAAGTTATCTCAAAGAACAATTATGAAACAATTGACTTATTTTATGGAACATGGGAAAAATGTGAATTAATTCACAAGAACGTGTTATGAATTATTGGATAATGAAAATGAATGAAATCATGTTCACATTACCTGTAGGATTAATGGGAGAGAACTTATAAAAAATAGCGGATATAATGGTAGTTTAGTAGAAGTTATGCTCATGTAACTTATTTTAACAATGAGACTGCTACTTACAAACTTAAGTGCAAGTGCACCATTTGATTAATTAGGAGAGGGAGCAACAAAAACACTTAGTGCTCCAGAGAAAGGTTAAGAAGTAGAGTTCTCAATAATATCCATATCTGAGCCTCCAAGTCATGCTCTTCAAGGCATCCCAAGAATAGAGCAAATCAAAAAATCTTGCCAACCTTCTAAACTTAGCTCCACAACCTTCTCAACCTTCTCAATATGGACTAATTATGCAAGAAACAATATTTCCTAATATTACTATTGACAAAAGCATTAATAACAAAAAAAAAAAAGAATATCTATATTTTACCTTTGGATGATTTTTTTTTTTATGAAAAGAATTTCTAGAAAAGTAATACAGTGATAATGATATATTACAAGTTACCAAAAAAGTCCAATAAATAAATAATTTACTGCCCCCTTGTAAGGCATTTAATGTTCCTTTAGACATCTAGGTAGGAGCAATTAAAAATATACATGTGTCTGTGAAGAAAGAGAAAATAATAATTTGACAAAACCCAATTATGTGTAAAAATCAGTAAAAGGAAAAAAAAATAATAAATAAAGATAATGATATGACAACATACCATCCATTCACGCAAGGTGGCGTGACTTTTATGATGATTTTTTATTAACATTATAAAAAACCATATATTAATCTGACTTCATATATATGTATCATAAAAACTTTTAAATAAATCAATGGTAGAAATATTTAGATGAAATTTAATTGCAACTAAGCTCTTAGGATTGAACTTACCAGCATGAGAAGTTAGTGGGATCAAAGCTAGCTAGATTTGAGGCTAGTGACAGAGATGATTATAGGGAGTTGGCATGAGCTCGATTCTTTTAAAATAAAAAATTATTATTTATATTTTTAAAATTTTTAAAAGTTTTAAATTAATAAAAATAAAATTATACTTTGAACTCTTTAAAATTATAAAAATTTAATTTAATATTTTAAAAATTATAAAAATATAAATTATAAAAAGTTAAAATTTAATTCGACTCTTAAAAAAAATTATTTTGACTTCACACCTATCTAGTAGGATGCGAAGCCAGCGGCGAAGTTAGTGGGACGCGAAACAAGCGGGATGCGAAGCTTAACGGGATCAAAGTTAACAGGATGTGAAACTAGTAGGATGCGAAGCTAGCGGAAGTGAAACTAGCAGAAAGCGAAGCTAAAGGGATTGAAGCTAGCAAGAAGCAAACAAGTGGGATCGAAGCTAGCGAGATCGCAGCCAGCGACATTAAAACTTTTATCAAGATTAAAGTTTATTTCGAAGTAAATAGTAAAATTTGTAATAAATGTAAATTTGAAAACCCTGAAAAGGTGCCTAAACCGTAGCATATATAGACAAAAACTATGGAATTGATTAATAAAAAAATAAATTAGAAAACGTATACTTAACAGTTGATTTATGTTGACAACTTCCAGTTTAATTCCTTTTAAATAATTATATATTAATCACACCTTAATCTAAAGCCTTTAAATTATAGAGTATTAACTATATTTACAGATTAAGTAAGAATTTTAGCATTTACCAAGGAATAATATCGCTACTCACAAGGTATGATGACCATATCTCTCAAGATTATTGACAAAAAGAGTAAATAAAATTTAACGTAGATCTCTCACCTTTTTTTTTTTAATTATACTTTAATATAAATCATTAGCTGTTCTCAAAAGCATTAAAACATTTATGCGCAACAATTACTTTTCAATTATATAACAACTTTTAATTCAATGTCTTTATTTCAAAATTTTCCAAGTGAGATTGGAAACTCATATTAGACCATCTTACATGAAATTCTAGCAAAACATATCATGTATCTCCAAAATTGTGAAATTTGAAGGTATACTTACCTCGCTTTTAGTTGTTTTGCAAAATTTCCAGCAACCATTTTTTACGAATAATGTCAACTACTTCATTAGCAGAACACGTATATATTTAACTGGCAAAAGCGGTGCTTTCACCATAATCGTCGACTTCTTTTACTAAGAATATTTGTATTTTTGGGGATGAAAGGAAGTGGTGCTTTGACCATAAAGGGCGACTTCTCCATTAAGAGAATATGTATCTAGGGAGCAAGGAGTGACTTTGGTATAGAAGAAATTTTATTTTTGGAGACTGACGAAAGTGGCGCTTTGACCACGACCATGACCTTCTTTAGCAAGATAATTTGTATTTTGGGAGAGTAACGGAACTGATATTTTAACCACAACAATGACTTCTCCATTGAAAGAATTTGTATTTTGAGAGAGTAAACGGAGTGATGCATTGATCATAATGATCGGTTTCTCTACCAAAAGAACTTGTATTTGGAAAAGTAATGGAGGTGGTTCCCTAACCACAACGGTCGACTTCTTCACTAAAAGAATTCGAATTTGGGAGGGTAATAGAAGTAGCGCTTTGACCACAACTGTCGGCTTCTCCATTAAATATACTTATGTAAAATAATTAGTTGAATTGGCCAAATTCAGAACAACAAGTTGACAATTCAAGCTTGCAAGAATGTACTTAAATATTGTCATAGTATAATTTTACCCGGGCCCATAAAAAACAAAGCCCAATTACTAAACCAACCCAATTAAACCCAATAAAATCCCACAAACTCAGCGAAACCCAATTACAAAATCAGACCCAAAACCAAACCCAACTAAAACTACCGTAGCCCAAAACAACTAGCCCACACTAACCCTCAAATCAGAAAAAACAAAAAACCCTAAAGTCCTAAAAAACGGCGCTGCACCTAATCTTCTGACAGCCACCGCCCCTAGCCACTGCAGCGCCGCTCGTTACTGGTCTCCACCACCTGGCCACTTGCACCACTTGCACCTGCAAGCAAATAAATGGAAATGACATAAAGATATGAAATATTGTAAATCAAAGGCTATAAAAGCCGAATAGGAAATATTATGTATGTTTTTTAGATTATCAAAAATAAAAAAAATCTATTTTCCTTCTACACACGAGATCTACAACCACCCAAAAAAAGAGAGAAAGATTCAACCAAACCTAAAACAGAAACGAATCAGAACCAAAAATAAAAAAAAAAAAAGAAAAAGCGGAAAAGGTGATCTTTTTCATCTTATTTTTCAAATCTATTTCGTTTCTTTTTGTATTTATATACAAGTATTTATAAATAAAAAAAGGGAAAGGGGAGATCTACCTTATATTGCAGAAAAAGGAGAATTTTTTGAGCTCCGACCGCCGTGCACGGTGGCCAACAGCGGCGGAGCTCATTGTGACGCACCATCGGCCGACGACCGGAAATCCTCTAGGCAGAGGAGAGAGCTGAGAGGGAGAGAGCCTTTTTTTTGGAGAAAAAAAATGAAATTTTTGTAAATTTTTTTTACTTTTATAATAATAAAAAACGGCGTCGTTTTTGAAACCCCCAAACTCGCCCAAAACGGTGTCGTTTTGGGGGGTCAAACTCGAAACCCGACCCAGTTGAACCTAGGATCCGTGTGTTTTAATTCGGCCCCACACTTTTATTTGGTTTGCAATTAAGTCCTATGCCACTGCGCGTTTTGGAGAGGAAGGGATTATTTCCCTTTTTAGTCCCTCCATGTTATTCGCGCTTTCAAATAGGCCCACCCTTTCTTTTTTACTCCAAACTTGCCCCAAATCTTTTGTTTTTAGTCCAATTTAACCCTTTTTTAGTTATTTTATTATTAAAGTTAATTATTTTATTATTGTTATTATTATATTTATTATTAATATCATTACTATTATTAGTATTAGTATTAGCTTTAATTAACACTTTTATTATATATGTGTATATATATATATCTTTTATATTATTACTAATAATTATTTTAATATTATTTTTAAATATTATATTAACTTCTATATTTTATTACTAGTATATCATTATCATTTTATTACTATTTTCCTTTCATATATGTTACTTTTATTTTTATTAATATATTATTATTCCTATTATATTATCGCTATATTATTTTTTATTATTTCCTTATTATTATTATTATTACTATTATCTTTATATATATTATTATTATATTTAGTTTTATTTTTTTAAATAGCGTTTTTAATATTATTTTATATATATTATTGTTATTATTATTATTATTATTACTATTATATTATTAGTATACTATTTTTATCATTTTCTTTTTATTGTAATTATTATTATCATTATTATTATTTTAATATTATAATATTATATTTTAATATCTTTCATTATTTATTTATTTATTTATTTTTATATACTTATAATTTAATTATGTAATTTTTACTATTGTTTTTCGTTATTTCTAATCTGTAATTAATTCATGTGTTTGCTAATTATTTTATGCTTGTCTTTTATATTATTATTTTATTTATTTATTTATTTATTAATGCATTTATTTTATCTGCACATATTATCATCATAGCCTATTTTTTTTCATTTTACAAATTCATGTTATATTAATCTTTATTTGGCACAGAAATGATTCTTTTGCAAAGGCAATATTCGGTATTTAGAAATTCGAGAGATCGTGCCCTAACGTATTGGGTTTCAATTTCTCTCGTTTACTCTAAATAACCAAATATCCTTTAAAAAAATTCATAATTTTTAAATAAAAAAGCTTATTTTCGAGAACTCGAGATGTCGTGTCCTAACGTATCGGATGTGACATTTTGTTATCTCGAGATAAGATTTTCTAAATTAAGACAATGTTCTGTACTTAGAAATTCGAGAGATTGTGCCCTAACGTATTGGGTTTCGATTTCTCTCATTTACTCTAAGTATTTGAATATCCTTTCAAATAAGATACATGTGTTTTGAATAAAATGGCAAGTCTAGCCTTAGGGGCTAAAGTGGTATGTCCTAACGTATTGGATGTGACATTTTATCCCGGGATAAGACGGCTTTTGCCACACATCTTAAACTACTCAAATGATTTATCTTTTTAGTAAATTAACATCGATACAAAGAGGGATCGTATTTTAAACTCTTTCAAGTTTTCAATTTTCGACACTGAGACACTAATTAATCAGCTAGGTACCAATTTTGGGCGTATCGAGGGTGCTAATCCTTCCTCGTGCGTAATCAACTCCCAAACCCGTTTTCTTGATTTCCGTAGACCAAAATCGTCGTTTTGATAAATCAAATTGATTATTAAAAATAACCACTTTTTCGAGGTGACCCGATCACACCTGAGTAAAAATGGATCGGTGGCGACTCCTGTTTATTTTCAAAATCCAAAGTCGATTTCCCGTTTTAAAAAAAATAATAAAAATGGTTTCGACAAATATCAATAAAAAATTCCGTTGAAACACATGTAAAACCACAAATAAGGTACATTAAATTGAGATATACCTTTTTATCATTAAATTTTTCTTAGAGCATTACACTTTTGTGTTGGATGTCCAATGATCCTACGGGAATAACAATACATAGAATTAGATTTTTATCCGTTAGTAGGTTGGCACTCAGTACTAGATAGACGGGCACTACCTTCATTCACCCATTTATTTAAAACTTGAAGTACTTTTTCAATAGAACATGAGAACCACGGTGAAAAGTCTCTTCCATCACTACTATATATGTTTAGGTTTCTTAAATAATTTGTCTTTATTTGAAACAAAAAATACCCTCTTTCGGATGAAAGTGATACCTTCGTCTCTTATGTCCCATGATAGTATTATTGGCTCTTCTAGTAGCCTCTACTAAGCTAGAAAAAGAAGGTAATAATAAATTTTTCAAGTAAAGCTGGAATTTGTCAAACATACCTTGGATGAACACTTTAACCAATTTTTTTCATCATGAGGCTTCTTGCACATCTAAAACTCTCTCTAAAGCATTGAATGTAAACCATGGCATCCTCTTTTGATCTCTGATATTATCTACCTAAGTCAATAAGACTAACTTTCTCTTGAGTGGATAAGAACTTCTCTCGAAATATTGCACACATCTGATTTCAAGATTTCACAACAATCAGGTTTGAGGTTAATAGAATTTTCTAAGTCATTAACAAGAAGGCATATACTTAGCATGCTTAAATCATCCTCTAACCCAACAACGCCTAGCATCAAAAAAAATTCATTAAATGCTGAAAGGGATCATACTTGACATTGAATTGCTTAAATTTAGGACTGATGTAATCTTTGGGATATGATGTGGCAGCTACCCTAGCAAGGTATAGCAGTTTGAGATCAAATTCGAAAAACTAAGGCTTTTTTTTTCTGGCAACTTTTAAATTTCTTTGGTGACAAAACCCTTGGTTTTAGTGGATTGTGCCACCAAGAAGGATATGCTCCAGGTTGGAAGTTTATGGTGATATATTTTCCTATGGAAACAATCAAGGTGTGGGTTATAAGTGTGTTGGTGTTGGTTGAGCCAGTTGTCATAAGAAGCACAAAATTAGAAGCATCGAATGTTGCCCAACTTTTTATAGGAGTGATTTCAGTGAAAGTATTTCCTATGGGCTGGATCTTAGAAGCAATGTCATTTTGAATAGTTAAACAGTGTGTTATACTATGTGATTATACCAACTGATATTAAGAATTAGAGTCACATCAGCAAAGCATTGAATTTAAAGTTGATGTAAAATTTGATATAAGACATGTATAAACTAATTTAACCTTCATATTTGTTTCTTATAATTCATTTATTTTAGATTTTAATACTAACTTTAAATTTGAGATAACACTCCATTTCTCAGTTGTCTTTCCAAACATAGTGTAACAATTGTGCTGAACAATTAAAAACCAAAGTTTTAATGACTGTCTGCATCTGCCTGTCAACAAAACTAGCAAACCAATCCAGTCACCAGGGGAAGACAGATACGAGCTACTGTTCCAAACGACTGAAAAAATCATGTAAGTCACTCTCTTGAGCATCTCGTGAAAGGTTGCTGACCCTGGTTGAAGGAACATATGGTTGTTTTGCGAACCATTATTTGTAGAAACTGAGACAAGGAAAAGTTACTGTTTTCCGTGAAATTGGGGATAGAAAAGGGAAGGTTTTAATGTTAAAAAAAAGAAAAAGAAAGAAACGGAAGTGTTACTTAATCTTAACCTTATATTTATTTTAATCTATTTTACGTAAGTAGATTCCTCCTATTTTTATATTATCAACAAATAAATTATTATGACTCATTAAAAATAAAATTATTTATATTTATTTTTAAATATTTCAATAAAATGACATAATTTTATTTGTTATATTCATTCTAAAGAGTAAAGACATCTAAGCTTTTATTTTTTTTAATAACTTAACAAAATTTTTAAAAATAAACTACCCAACAATCAACAGCCACTACATTGCATTTAAAATTATATTAATCATTTAATTTTAAAAATTACATAATAGTCAATAATATTATCTACTTGTTATATTTTAATCACCCATATACTAACATGATCATATACTAATTTGGGATAACATAACACATTAAATTTTATCATTGAATTATAATTAAAATATCATCTTGATACTTTAAAAAAAAATTAACAATAATTAAAAAAAACATATTTTTTATAAAAACAAGTAAAAATTATAAAAATAATTGAAATTTACAAAAAATTAAAAATTAAAAAATTCCAAAAAGAAACATTGTACCTTATCTTCTCCCTATCGCAAATCCATCAACCTTTTTCTTCCTCCCGTCGGCCGTCGCTGCGTTCGATGGTACCAATCTAACCATGGTCTTGAATGAGGAGGTAACCCATGATTTTTGAAGCATTTAGGGTCCAAGTTTTGGATCCTTGAAAACACTATCCTCGTTTCTTCATATGAATCCAACACTTGAACTTTCTTTTTTGAAAATAAAATTGAAGTGCTATTTTTGAAATAAAATGAAAACCCATAAAATATTACGATCAGAAAAATACTAAATAAAAAGTACTTTTCTAAAAGAAAAGTAAATGGGAAGATAAGAAAAATGCCAAAAAAAAATAACAGACTTAATTTTTTTTTAAAATGATAAAAACTAACGGCTTTAAATTAGACTTGATCATGGGCTGGGTTACCTAACCTGGTCTGAAGGTCCATCCGAAAAATGAGAAGATTTAGGTAAAAATATAGGACCGAAAAATGGGCTTAAATAAAAAATAAGGCCAATTTTTTAAACTGGTCAGGCCTCATATAAAGTTTTTTTCTCTGGCCCGACCCAATTTATATACTAATTATTTTATTTTATTTATTTTTTATTTTTTATTTTAGTTTTACCAACTATTTATCTCCTGTGCCCCCTCCCTCTTATTCCCAATTCCAAACCAAAATCCCCAAGTGTCACTACCTCCACCTGTCTAGTGCCACTGTCCTCGGCGCTACTCAACACCTCCACTTCCCACCTGCTTCCTCTGTCATCGGCACCCATCTGATTTCCTCAACTGACTCAGGTAAGAAATTTCCTTTTCATTTTCTTCCTTTTGTTTGGTCATTGAGAAAATGAAGGAAAATTTTTTTACAAAATGGGGGTGATTGTTAACGAACCATCTCCTTTTCACTTTCTTCCTTTCCCTACCGTCTCCTCTCCTATTGAACTCAACCACATCAATTACTGATTAGTAATTAATGACCTAGTTGCTCTGACTAGAATCATGAGTAAACTTCAGAAAATAAGTTCACATATACACACAAACACATATACAATCTACTGTCTCTAACGAAAAATTCTTTCATGGATGATTTTGTGTTATTTTGTAACAAAAAAAAACTCCAATCCAAAAGTAGTGAAATTATAGATGTTGAGATTCGAATCTTCATACTAAAGAAGTTAACGCCATGAATCAACTATACTAAACCATGATTGAAGTTCATGATTTATGTAATTTATATCATTTTTCATTTTTAAAAAGAATTCTGTCATGATATCATTGTAAAGAGCTAGAAAGCTACAATACCTGCTCCTTTTCATACTGTTTGGATATTAAATATTAAATATTGAATACTTTAAAATGCAATACAAGAGAAAATAGTATACTTTTATGCAATAACTGTTTAGTTGGTTTAAGTTAAAGATTAAGGAGTTATTTGGGTACCAGTTAAAGTTTAAGAATTTATTTGGATATAACAAAAGTATAAAAGGTTTTTTAAATAAGGTAAATTAGTTTAATGGTTTTTTTAAATATGGGTGGGGCTGGGTCGAGCTCGGGCTTAACTATTATAATTTGAGTACGGATTGAACAAATTTTTAGGCTCATATTATGGGCCGAGTCGGACTTAAAAATTGGGCCTAAAATTTTGTTGAGGCCCGATTTAGCCCATGATCACCTCTACTTTAAACCCACTATAGAGAAAGAAAGATAGGGAAAGAAAAAAAGATGGTAAGGAAGTGAAAGGAGAAACAAGTGGACTTTGTTTTTAAAATGGGAATGATATATTTTGGGCTAAATAAGGCCAATAGGCCTTTTTTTTAATTAATTAGGCCTTTAAGCTGGTTTTAAAATTAATTAGAAAAATATGCCGATTTAAATGGAAAGCGCATTCAGTTGAGTAAGCTTTTTGCACAGGGGTCAAGAAAACGCACCTAGTTGGATGTGCTTTCCTTCAGTGATAAAATAAAAATAAATATACCAACGGTAATTTTTTACCCTATAAATACCCCCAAATTTTATTTTTTCGTTCACATCCTTCTCTTAACTCTCTCAAACCCTCTCAAGTCTCTCAACTCTCTCATTTTGATTGTGTTCGATATTTTCATTTAAAAATAATTTTTTATTAGTTATTTCGTATTGTATTGATTCAAAATCAATTTTTCACGAATGGTAGTCTCTCTAATCCGCTTCGATGACAAGTATATTTCTGCCGCCCAACCAATAATGGTAAGACGAAAATTTAAATTTCATTAATTTCAGTAATGTTAAATTTTTTTTTAATTTGAAATTATTTTTATTGTGTAAATAGGCGGATGATCGTGTTTTGGAGGGCTTCATTCATGATATGGAAAAGTCTGCAATCCTTGAAATTCATGGCCATTTGCAAGCGGCTGGATTCTTACATGCATCTCACATTTCTAGGGGCTACAAACTCGATTTGGCACTAATCAGTGCATCGGTGGAAAGATGGAGGCCCGAAACAAACACTTTCCACCTTTCATGCGGTGATTGTGCAATCACACTCGAGGATGTAGTGCTACAACTCGATATGCCAGTGGATGAGCCAGTCATTATGGGATCAGCAATCGTTTCAGGTAAAGTGGACATCTGCACATCACTGTTGGGGAAGGTCCTAGGCAAGTTCGAAGGTGATCAAATACCGATGAACTGGTTAAAAAATTTTGACGAGCTCCCTAAAGACGAACGGAGAATGTCATAGAATAATGCGCCCGAGTATACATCATGAGGTTAATCAATGGCATTTAATGCCTAACAGATCTCGAAATTTAGTGCATGTAAGGTGGCTATTATATCTAATGGACTTCAATGAGTACGGAAAACTAAGTTGGGGATCTGACGTATTGTCCACATTATACCGGGAGATGTGTCAGGCCGCGGTATCGAATGTGACGTCGATCAATGGTTGCCTGCTCCTGCTGTAGTCGTGAGCCTGGTGGCGACTATTGTTTCTACGTCCCAAGGTGATCGACCCATATATGTTCCTATTGGTGATGAGATAAACATCATTTATTAACAAATACGTAATCTTTATAGTAAATTTTTTTTATTATATGTTTCGACTAACATATCGCTTGTATAGGTAGAACCATGGGCCGAGTTATGTGGGACTACCTAAAGAGCTAAAAAATATTGGCTGTTGTTAGGTCAACAGTCGGAAGCCGAAGTTAGTTATCTATTCTTTCGAACCTATATTAATTACGTAATGGTTTGTAAAAGAAAATCATACATAATGATATTTACAATTTTGCTTTTTAGTTTGAATGGATGCCTACGCCGACATTGATGTTATATATTGCATTCCGTTGGAAGTGTTGGACAATCTGCAGTTGTAGAACACCAAAGTGTTGTTGGTAGTGTACGCGATGGTGGAAATGCATGAATTAGATTGGGTGTTACAACAGTTCAGGTAGCGGTAATAAATTTTGCTGCCACTGCAATACCTGAAGGAGCTGCAGAAGGTGGACATATGGGGGAAGGACAACAATGACTGGGCAATGCAGCATGGGGAGCACATTGAGGTGGGGATCGTAGGATGCAATCTTTACCCGCTCGCAAACCATTTTTCTCAGCAAACACGATAGTAACTGATGATTACTTAGCATCGTTCACAGCCGTCGACAAGTCATTTCTGCTACCAGCGAAGGTGAAGAGTAGTTAAATTTCGGTGAAGAGGCAACATTTACCGCCACAATAGCATAAGAGAGGACGCGATCGTACGATGGGTTCATCATTCGCTTCGGCAAAATATGTGTCGCCTTTTGCTACACAATTTTCGGGTTAGTTCACTCTATTTATTCCCGTTCAATTAAGTAACCATATATTTTTTTCACAAGCACCATCACCGCACGTGGCCAGTTCTTCTACTCTTGTAGGTACATATTTCGTGGCACTAACATCCCTCACATACTATAACCCCATGCATATGTTGATGTCGAACCTCATGTTGGGATAGACGCCAACGTATACATCGCCACCGATGATGATACCGATACAAATGCCCATGTAGTAGTTAATGACAATGTCGATGCTAAGTACATTTCTGATGTACCCGATATTTGGGGCACCTTATGGTTACATACTTATAATGACCCAAACACCGCGTGCATTACTGTTTTACAAGAGTGGCCCATAGTCACAACCATTGAACGCAGAAGTGAGAAATACACGATGACAGGTGAAGACGACGCAACAATTGACCATGGAGGAAGATGATGACAATGTTGATACCGAAGAAACGATTGCCGAGAGGCCATGCTAGGTACATATTCATGCGATGATGACGATGAGGAGGAAGCCTGCAAGCCCACATGTCCAAAAACACATCCAAATGCACCTCCGATTGCAGCTCTGGTTGTACGGTCGATTGTACATAGAGATCCTCAGTTGGGCGAGCTTTCTCTAACAAATTTCTTATTTCCTGAGGAGAAAAGCCTAACACTTCGAATAATCCAAATGCTTTAAACGTGTTTAGAATATGTTCTTTTGCAAACAAACCCTTTCTTGCAGCTATAAAATGGCTCACATACGCCAAGCTTCATCATCCCTCAATCATATAATTTCTCCCCAATCCACTCTATTTCTCTATTATAAACTATTTCTCGATCTTAAAAATTTTTGTTGTTAAAAGTATTTTGTTTATGTTCGAGGTATTCTTGAGTCGTTGGTGATGCGATATCACTCCGAGCTACATACATTTCATATATCATGTCGAGATGGGATCATTGCCTCCGAAGCCTATCCTATAGAAGTTGGTTATGAAGTGATTTTGTTTTCTATGGTCAAAGGTGGAAGTCCACATAGAGGTCTCAATCAATGACCGTTATACGGTAACGGATCGGGGTATAATGGGAGAGCTAGTTGATGGTCGTTATGTAGCCACGAGCTCAATCTTTTCGAATACCCGAAACTGATGCCCTATAAATACCATACAGAAGTTTGATGGCATATTGGTGTGTTGTTGGAAGTACCAAAAATAATTTATCTCTATAAAATAACGAAAAGAATAGTATAAGGTAAATAGGGTCAAATTCTCAAGGACTGGATTTGCAGTTCTTGTTCCTCGAGATCCCTAGCACAGTCGTGCCTAAGAAAAATAACGAACCTAAAAAAATAAAAAAGACAGAATTAAAAATATAGATGAATTGAGATTCTATAAATCGAAATTGAAATTGTAAAAATAAATAGAATTGAGAGAATGGATTCTTCGATTTGAGGGGTTTCAGCCTCCGGTTATCTCGATCCTCTTTGAGTTCAATCCTAAGCTTTTAGGTGGTCCTTTTCATGATAGAATAAGCAAGTTATAGTGGAAGAGGATGCTTACGACCACCAGCTTCATTTAGATTTTATACTTACAATTTAGAGGAACTTGACTCTAGCCAACTATCACTTTTGTGGGACCGTTTTACACTAGATTGTCATTTCTCAATGGCAAATGCCACGCCATTTTGTCTCTTGGGCTCGACAACCATTGACGCAGTAAGCTAACAAACCGACTATGCAACATTCTTGAAACATACAAAGTGGCCGCCTTTGCAGAAGATGAAAAATTCACTTTTAGAAGAACATGGACGGAAGCCTCAGTCCCATAATGTGGAGAAACGATGAATACTTGTTGAGAAGGCTAAGTGTGGATTCTAAGCCTCATGAACCTTTTTTAAGGAATCTCGATAACCTTTGGCTAGATAAGTTTAGTGGCTCATGCTTTTCGGGAAAAAAAGAAATAAGCTTAATAAAATGGAATTTTATTGAATAAATAAAAGAACAAAAAAACTAAGAACTTTAGGGAGACAAGCTTTTTATAAAAAAAGATAAGTCCCTCTTTTTGTTACTCTATCCCCTTTTTATAGTACACAGAAAACCTAATTTGTTCATATTAAAACTCTAAAAGATAAATCAAGATAAAAGCTGAAATTAAATCTAAATAATAATCCTAACAATAATCCTAATAAAATTCAAATTTAAATAGAGTCTTATTGTTTATAAATCTCTTCTTTGAATTTTTGTCCCTAAGTCTTTCACATTTTGTATTTTTGGCACCACTTTTTTCTTATTTCGCATGCTAGCCAATTTTATCTTTAAATTCACGCTTTTTGTCCTTAAATTTCCTTTTGCCTTCAATTTTGTCCCTACAAGATAAAAAACTATAAAAGGCACAAAGTAGTAAAATCAAACTCAAAATATATATGCAATTAACACGTAAAAGTATGCCATTTTATAGTATTATCACATATTTATACTGAAAAACTTTGGGGCTTCTCGCTATAATTGGTGTAATTTTTTTCTCCATTTCCAGGCAACCGGTATCTTTAATCTTCTTTCTTATTCGAAGGTTGACACTGTCATAGACGCAAGAAGACTCTTAAGCAGGGAGCGATTGTTCCGGTGTAGTATATGTGATGCTCTTTTTGGGGCAACGATGGTTGTCGTTATTACACAACCCATTAATAACTACAATCGTTGCCGCGCCGACCCGATTTTGACCTATACTATGCTGGAACACTTGTTCTCCACCTGAGAGCCCTCTTGCGTCCATCTCGGTATCAGCCTCCGAACAAGAATAAAAGGTTAAAGATACCGACTGCTTGGAAATAGAGAAAAAATTATGTTGATTAAACCAGAAGTTCTTAGAGTTTTTCCATATGATTATGGCGTCAATCTTATGTATGGTATATATAGGGCATTGTTTGCAGATATCCAAAAAGCTTGAAATCCTGACCGCGTAACGATCATCACCTAGTCCCCTATGACCGCCTAATGGGATCTCCACCTAGACTTCGACTCTTAATCGTATCAAGCATTATTACCCCAAAATCGAATTTCCCTATGATGAGTTTCTAAGGTGATGGCCTATCCCGTCATAAAATATGAAATGTATGTGTGCTGAGGCGTGTTATCACATCCCCGACCCCTCAAAACAACGTAAGAACTTCTGCCGTTTCAAGCAAAAACCCTGAACACTTTTAAAATACCCTAAATCCTAAAAAAATAAAAACCCTAAACTTGGAGAGAGAAAGGCTAGACATGCATTCCCTTTCTCTCTCCTAAAAATGACCTATTTCTCTAATTAAATTTAAAAATAGCCTAAAGGCCTAATTAATTAAAAAAGAGCCTATTTGTCTTGTTTAGTCTAGATTTTGATTTAAATATTATATTTTTAGTATAATTATTATGAAAGTATAAATATAATGGATTGAATTCATGTTTTCTCTCTCAACTCACTTGTAACAAAAAAAGAATGAGATTGATGATGGAGAAGAATGATGAAAAGAGAGGTGTTTTCTATAAATTTTCTCACTTTATTTTCAGAATTTTTAATAATTTTTTATAAAATTTAATTATTTTTATAAATTTTATTTATGTTTATAATTTTTAAAAGTTTTTAGAATTATTGTTGAGAAAATTTTAAAAAACATCAAAATAATATTTTAGTAATAATTTAAGTGCAAATTAGTTATTAACCTTTTGAATTAATGTGTCGTGTCATTCTTTTAAATGGATGTTAACAGAAGAGTAATCAAAATGTAATAATTCAATAACGTAATTACTATTACATAACTTTTGAAAGTTTGATGATCAAAATGTAATTTTAATAAAAGTGTAGGGATTGTTATTGTATTTGACCCAATTTTAAAATAAAAAAACAAATTATAAGAAAGACTGCATGGTGAAACGCCTACCGATTAAAGCACCTTTTGGATGAGTAGTGGCTGTAGTGCAGTAGAATCTTTTATCTCACAACTATATTAACTAATCTCACCACTACCGTTGCTTTTAACATTATCGGAGTTAAACACACCGTCCATCCAAAGGCACCCTACATTTGTCCAAAAGTATTTAGTTGATACTTGAATTTTTTTGGATGTATTTGGTACTTGAATTTGTATTCCATCACCTAAATTGGTATCTATACACTAATGCCGTTTGTTTATATTGACATGGTACTGATAATCAATCTATTGATGACACGTTGCAACCTTTTAGTATGTCACATGGTAAATATAAATTTCAAGAATTAAAAAAACTTTAAATATATATAAATTAATAAAAAAATGATAATTTTTCTAAACTTGGACAAAAATTTATATTCTTTTTTATTAATTAATTTATTTTTAAATATTTTTAATTTATACTCATCACATGAGATATTGAGATACTCATCACATGAGATATTGAGATATCAACTTAAATGATGAAATATAAATTTAAATACTAAGTATAAAAGTATAAACTAAATATTTTTAAACAAATTCAAAGGACGAATTATATATTAACCCTTTTAAGAGAGTACTATATATAAAAAAATATTAAAAAAAAGGTAAAGGAAAAAGGAAAAAATTATTTCCGCGAATCCTTCCTCTCTTCCTTTCAACTCTTCTAAAGTTAGAAATTTAGCTAGAATTCTCGGCCTCTTCTCATCTCCGCCGCCGCTGCCATAGGTTAAATCTTTACTATTTTTCCTCACTTTTTATTGATTAGAAAATTTTTTCTTTTTCCCCCTCGTGTTATATATCACTTTCCCCTTATCCTATTCCAGACCTCTTGAATTAGGATTTATGAAATTGATATGAATTCCATCTCTTTGATTTTTTATAGGATTATTTCTCTATTTGTTGTTATTCCAGTTAACTTGTGATTAATTTCGGGTTTTTTGAATCTGAAACTGTTTCTGCGATTTGGTTTTAACTGTTAGGTGTTCTACTTAGCTTCAAATAGTGATGTTTGGATTGTCTTTATGGACAATAGATGTCAAAAGTGTGAAAGTTATTAATTTGCTTGTGATGTTTGCAATTTTAGTTCTTTAGGGTCTGCTTTATGTTCCATTTTAGATAAGCTGGACATTTGGCTAAGAGGCTAAATTTCATGTTTTCCAGCTTATAACCGGCTGGATTTTGCATGAAATGCTAAAATTTTACTGACAAATTTCCTTCCAGAGGCACTAGAACACATCGGATAACTTAACCTCGTGTTTATTGTCCATTTATGGAGCATTATTGAGTGCCTGTTTGTTTTGTCCTTTCTCAGGTTGTGAACTGTCTGCTAAGGCATACTTCTGTGCTATGTTTTGTAAGCTAGTAATGCATACTGCTGTTCTTTTCGTTAACCTGCTAGCTTGTTATCCCCAGCTAACCAAAGACTCTGGTGTGATAATTTTCTGAAGATTTTTTGCGTTCTTTATGTGAACTTGTAATGATGTTTGTTTGATTATTCTACCGCTGGCCCTATGCTCTTTTCAAATGGAAAGTTGACCATGGTTATTTGATGTATTCCTTGGCTTTTTCATGGTTCTTGAACTAGTACATTACCTGTTTTGTTTTACCTTTTAGGTTGTTTTCTTTGTCCCCCATGTGTTGAACTTATAATAATCTATTTATCCACTGACATCAAATAACAGGGGAAAATGCAACAAGCTCCATTTGCATTGGGTGAATGACAAAGATAATTGTGGGATATGGGAGGCTGCTGCTGTTCTTCCAGGAAACCTCTTCTGCATGGGACACCTGTGTATTACTATGTTAGTAATATGCTCATCTTATAAATATTTCTAATGCCTGTGGTATCTTATGACTTTTTCTTTCTTCACAGTTCAAAGTAGAGAAATGGAAGTTCTCTTTAGGAATATTGGAAGTAATCACTTATTACCATCCATTATAACAGATGGAAAACGGAGCAAACACTAGTATTCTGAACTACCCCTAATTCATTCTTCCTTCGAAATTGATTATTTGATGAAACTGTTATTCTTAATTTCTTTTCTTTCCTTCCTTTACTTGAACTAGTTGTAGAATCTGTGGTCTGCTGCTGATCTTTTGAGTCTGATGAATGGTGGAAGCCTTTTCTGACTTGAGGATTTTCGGCCAAAACTAGAAACTTCATTCTGTCCTTTGATCTCCTTGATGTTAGGTGCAAGCTGAATGTAGATGTTGTCCATGCTCAAATTTCTGAAAATAGTTGTGATCTTCTGCTTTGACTGATTTGATTTTTTTAGTTTACTTTAATTCACTCTTGAACCTTGTGTTGCTTGTTTCAGTGGCCACTAGCCCATTAGATGATGATTACTTCCTAATAGTTTCTAATTTGTGTTGGTGGAGATATCTTTTTATCTACTATTGTGATATAAGAGTTCTGAGAATTTCTATCTATTAAAAATCATTCTTTGAATTTTAAAACTCCTGCAGTGTCCACCAGCTTTGGAAGAGAATGAGTCTGTAACACCTCATGATGGATCAGCCTCTGCAATGGCTGCAAGATTCCTGGTTAATCTGGATTTAGAAGTACCTGACACATTTAGACCACCTCCTGCACCATTGCCATATGATGTGGTCTTGGGATGTCCACAATCAACCGATTCGGAGTCCTTCAGAGAAACTCTTAGTAGAGGTAGTTTCGAGACTCTGCCAACATGTGAAGATCTTAAGGAATCAGACTGCAAAACACGGTCTGGTTTGCTTCTTTCGCCAAGGAAATCAGAAGTCTCAAAATTAACCGAGTCTAAGGAATCAACGGCAGAAGAAGAGGATGCTTGTCCTATTTGTCTTGAAGGTAATGTAATCTCTTTTCCTAAGGCTTTAATTGCCAGTTAAGCTAGATCTGTACCCTGTGCTGCAGCTAACTGATTTGTGCATATTAAAAATAATGGCAGTTTCCTTGTTAATACTTTAACAGCTCATAAGTAATGGCTTGCATATGGTATTTGCACATGCAGAGTATGGCACAGAGAATCCAAAACTTATCACTAAATGTGAACACCATTTTCATCTCTCATGCATTTTGGAGTGGATGGAAAGAAGTGACACCTGCCCTATCTGCGATCAGGTTTGCCTCTGTTAAGTTGGCTTTATTTTAGTTGATTATATTGCATAGGTTTGCCCAGGGTACATTGATTAACTTAGGACAAGGCTTAGACTTATACTACATAGGTTTGCACAGGGTACATTGATTAATTTAGGACAAGGCTTAGACTTGGACTTTATTGGCCCCAAGTTACTATACCCAACAATAAGGACTAAAATTTTTTCTGTCTTGCAGATTGTGTAAGTTCTTGGGCTTTGCATGGTGCCTCCACACACACACACACACACACACGCACGCACACACACACATTGCAGTGTCTTATTTTATTTGCATCTCAAATGAATTGCCTCTATTCCTTGTGCGAAATATTATGCTTTGCATCACCTGGCATGTTTAATTTGTATATACTTATGTCTACAGAGTAGTGACAAGTTCTACTTTAATGTTGCAGGAAATGATATTAAACCAGACTTTTGATCAATGACGCTTGGTATGCTGCAGATACATATTGGTTTTTAGTTCTGCAGCAGGTCTGATGGTGTGCCCCGAAGATTGAATTTTATCAGATATCTAGTAATATAAAAAGGTTAAATTGTTGTGTTCAGGCTGTTAAATCTTTTCTCCAATTCTTCAAGTTTGTGACTTGTGAGAGTAAAGAACCAAGTTGACACAATATTAAACACAGCTTGGGATGTTAATGCTCCTTTGTTGCAGTTAAATAATTTGTCATCGATTTTCAGATTATTGGGGAGGATGGCGTAAACTACAAGGTCAATGGAGGGATCAGGTTCAGATCGAAATGAGCTTTATTTTGTGGAAGGAAATGAGAGTCGTCAGCCTGTCTTGCTTCATGTAATGATTATCAGAGTTTTACTTGTACAGGTTTCCTTAACATTTACCTTTTGTTTATTTTACTATGTCATATGGTATGAATTTTAGATCAATCTAATTGTCTATAGTCGTCTGCTTCGCTGTTTTGCCCGGTGGGTGAGCTTGAGATAATGTATAATCCAAGACAATCATTTGCACAAATGTTTCTTAGTCTCTCTTTTCTTTCTTTTTTCTTTTTAACAAAACAAAACAATATGTGATTTTAACAAATCAAACAAAATCGAATCAAATATTAAAGTAATTGAACTGTACAGAATTTCACAAGTTCGGTTCATTGGTTTTTTTTTTCTCAAATAAAAATAATTTATATATTTTTAAGTTAGTTTTACTAATGTATATATAAAATATTTATTTTATATCATAGAAATTACAGAAGCAAAATAAAAGCTAATTGTAAATTAAATAAAAAATAAAATTTGGTTTGGTTTGGTTCAGGTAATAATATATATATTTTATTTTATAAATCAAAAATCAAAATCGCATTGAATAATTTCAAGTAATGACAAATCAAAACTAATAAAATAGAATTGGAATATCGAAAAAATTTTCACTTTTTTCTCAGCCTTATACATCGTCTCCCTTCTCCATTTTTCTTTATGAATTCCATGACGCTTAATCTCCATGCAACTTTTTTATCCCCCCATGAATTCATCTCCATCAACTCTTTGATTTTGCATAAACGTTGATGCATTGATTGTCTACCTCTACAATTGTAATTATACTTTTCTATCTTTTTATTTCATTTTCACATTGGTTAGGTTGAATTCAAAATTTTAATTACACTCATTGGTGTCACACTTACGAGGTCTCACTTACTCCTCAAACACCTCATAGAAACATTCTTTGACTTGATACCCGTGTGGACCTCACTTACTTATCATCATCTTTAACTTCAACTATCTCATCCCAGCATCCCATCTATAGTGATTGAAAACACATCCAATTACCACCTTACCTAGGCATATAATGGCGACCACTTGGTCACTTGTTCTTAACCCACTAATAGGGACTTGCTAGTGTGGCACCTCAACACTGCAACTTAGAGTATAAAATCCCTCAGCTTTGATAGAAAAGGGGACTCTCTTTTCTCTCTCTTCTTCCTCAATCTTCTTTCTCAATTCTAAGCTCACCTCCTCGAAACACCATCTACGATGGTTCTCTGCTTTGTACCTAACAAGGTGAACCACCCAACTCCGCCTTTCTCACTGCCTTGTTAGATTCAAATATTTAGGTGAGCGTGGACTCATACTCGTCATGATATTTCTCTGATGGCAAACCCAAAAACATTATCCCTATTGATCAAGCTTAAAACCAAACCCAAAATGTTAACCAAACTCAGACAAACCAAAATTTTGGAACGTACTACTATGACCCTTACAATTATTATTCCCCGTCATACTCGTACCGATAGAGGTATTATGAAACCTATCCAAACTACCAAAATCAAACATACACAACCCAAAATCAGAATGTCAGCTCCCAACAGCTCTTAGAGTTGCAAGAACAATTCCAAAGCCTACAATAACAATTTAAGTGGTCTCACGTTCCAAAAGCAACAACAATAAACATACAAGCAATAACAGGAGTTGCTTCAACATAGCATGTAAGAATTATTAGTCAAATAGAGGTAAGACAAAAGAAGATGAAATGACGAAGAATAGAGGGCCTCTAATATTCACCGAAAGCAAAACCATAACCCAAACCACTTGACACCCTAGCAAGATGGTGTTGGGATCTAGTGCTCTTTGTTTAGTTATTTTGTCATATATACTTGTAATTTTTTTGTACAGATTGATTTAATAAAATTCTATCATTTACATTATTATCTTTTACATTTTTCCTCAATAGTTTTTGCATGCAAAGCAAAAGGTACAAGTAAATATTAGCTCACTGATTACCTAATCTTTAACTAATATCAAGTTTCATCACATGATCGGATAATAAAGCAAGAAGACAACTTATATTAGCAGGTAATCAAAATGGTCCGTAGTCTAACGAATCAAAACTGAGCAAATTGATCCAAGGGACTGACGTTAAATCAGAGAGGGTCCAAGTTGAATCTATATTAGATCCATTTATAGATTTAGTCGCTTGTGACGTTCGTGGTGTGACTCATATACTTTGATATATTGAAAGCCTAATTCAATTGGTAATAGAGCCAAAAGCTGGTATGATGAGTATACGACTTTTGTATGGTATGGCCTCATTTGGAATAGTGGAACTCATAACATAATATAAGGTAAAAGATATCCTTTCATCTGCATTACATGATTGATTAAAAAGTAATGTGACCACAGGTTATTTGTCAAGGACAAATGATTTAATTACTATGTGTTAATAATCGATCTTTCCATGACAGAAAATATAATGGTTACCATGAGATAAAATAGGATCATATTTGGTGAATGAATTTAACCTAAAAAGATAAAAAAATATCCTATGAGTGTAACGCGCACATGACAAGGTCATTGGATGAGCATAAAATAGGTTGTTTTCGTAATGATATATAATATGGGAGAGTTCAATCAATGGTAATTTTAGTGGATTGACTTCATGATTAAATAATGTTGTAATTAATAGATGAATAGTTAGACTTAATTATAAATTATTTGAACCCTAATTATATATTTCCAATCGGTCCTTCCGTTAGCAACACAGCCCTTTATGGATTGGATTTGAACTGATACAAATAAATAAAAATGATGAATAGAGAAATAGTTCGCATGTATCACTATCCGCAGTAAATGTATTTTCTCACTAAAAACAAGAGATGACATAGAAATTAAATTTATTTCTTCAAATTATTGTTTAATTGATTGCAATTAAATAATTGAAGTTCAAGAAATTAATTTCATTAGTCATCACAGTTTTACAAAATGAGGCAATTAAATTTATTTATTCATAGATTCTAGTATAGTAAAGTTGTCATGAATTTGACATAGTTAGAATTAGGTTGAGAAAATAATTTAATTGAATGAATAAATTAATTTATTTTAATTAAATGAATAATATTCTGAGAATAGAAAATTGGTTATTGTGTTGGATAAATTATATGAGTTGGTTTAAATACCAAGTAAGCATATAATTGTACCCAATACATGAGACATGCCCAATAAGCCCGCCTAAACATGTGATGGGTGGCACACTAGTTCTCAGTAAGGGGGTGTGCATTGCCTACCATTTATAATCTTACTAGGACTATGTGTTTTCTATTAAATTATTATTCTTTTGTTTCTTCTTGTTCTAGTAGAAATTTTGTAATTTTTCCCTATAAATAGCGGCTATGGGCTAAACCAATATATACAATCATGAGCACAACTACTCTATCGAAATTTAATGGGATTTCTTTTCTAAGTAAATTATATCTTTCGTGAATACTTAAGTTAGATTTTTAGCTTATAGAGAATTGAGTTTTTCCACTATAAATTTAATAGTTTTAATTCTATGACTGATTTTTGTGATTAGAGCCCAATCTTCAAGAAAATTGGAGGTTCGAGAATAAAGGAGAAGATCGTATTTGTTGAAAGCCGAGAAATGACTAGGCTGCTAAGTTGAAAACACATGTACTAGGTTTTAATTAAATAAATAACACAAATAACATGCCCAATAATATCTTGACTAGGCGACTAAGTTGCTACACATAATACAAAGACTCAAGTTCAGAAAAAAATTAATTTTCCACTGTGCAACAATGTAACACCCAATGCCCAACCCGATCTCTGAGTCTGAGCTACGGGATGCCACATACATTTTCAGAGCAACTATGTTCAATTATAAACACAATGAAATCATTTATACATGCAATAAAGTATATTATACATTCATAATATGTTACATAATCATTTCTGGGTCTTATACAAGTTTACAAAAGCTCTTTTGCTAACCCGAGGTTAAACTAGACCAAATTGTAAAATTTGTAACATATTGGGTTGATGTCACAACTTTGGAGCGTCCTTGTCGTGGCGCAACTCACTGATAATTTCTTGTCACGACGACAAGGGTTCGACCTCGTGACGTGACCGTCTGTTTCTAAATGGTATAAATTTTGGGACAACTAAAACAAAGTCTATACATCTCAATCTTAGCCATTTCAGTAATGTACCAAGTCCATTCATGCCACAATATGCCAAAAATAATTGATTCAAAATAACATCAGTCAACAAACTTTCAAAAAGACTATTTGAGATACAAAATTGACTCAAATCCTAGGTACATGCCATATATTAAGCAAAAAGGAACTATACAAACATTGTTGAGTTGAGGATAACTTTCTAGATGCTGGAATCACTTCTTGTAATCTTGAGATTCACTGGTACTTTCACACATGATAAACAACCCGTACGCTAAGCGATAAAGCTCAGTGGTACTTCCATGATCCAAGTCAATATAACAAAAACGTTAAGCAATTGTTTACTATCAATTCAAGATCAATTTTAATTGTTACACAAAATTTCATACCAAAAACTTCCATTAACATATGAACTATGTATTTAATCAATTTACACACCATTTCATATGATAATAACATTTAAACTTATCATATTATAACATTCAACAATAAGGTTCAAATAACTTCATTTCACTATACAACAATTTCTTATTTCATCAATTCAAATCATAGCATTCATTTATACCATTGTTCATTCCTATATCGAATCTATTGATTCTCTTATATTGTCCCTTTAAGTTCATATAATTAGTTCGTATGGTCTTTTTGTTGGATCTAGTGCCCTGAGTGTAGTATATTCATTTGTAAACTTGTAATTTTTTTGAACAGATTGGTTAATAAAAAAAATTCTTTGATTACATCAATATGCTTTATATAATTGTCCTCATGTGGTTTTTGTACGGAAAGCAAAATAGAAGCAAATGTTGCTCATTGGTTGTCTAATGTTTAAACTAATACTAAGCGGTATTATGTGGTTGAATCATAATACAAAAAAGACAACTTATAATAGTAGACGAACCTAAATATGTCTTTAGTCTAATCGAAAATGAGTAAATCGATTGAAAGACTAATATGTCATCTATCAAGTCCAATTAGGGAGATGCTTTGTATTGGGCATCAGAATAGATGACTCCCAAAAGATAGAGACATAGATGTGATTGATTAGATTGACAGTACATTGGACACGACCCAAGAAGAATTGATCTTAAATCCGTTTATGGATTTATTCACTTATGACATTCATAGTGTGACATACTTAAATCTTGAGTGGATGACGAACTATGTATACGTGACTTGTATACTTTGATGTAAGTAAAAGCATAAGTTTAATTAGATAAGGAATCGAAAGCTGGTGCATTGTGTATATGACTTCTGCAATATGTAGCGTCATTAACAATAGTGGAATACATAGCCTGAGATATGGGTAAATGATATCCTTTCATTGGCATTACATGGATGATGAAAAGTAAACATGACCACGGGTTGCATGTCTTTGTGATGAATGACTTAATTACTGTTTGATAGTAATTAACTTTTCATGAAAGAAGATGTAATGGATACCATGAAATAAGATAGGATCATATTGGGAGAATGAATATTATCCCAAAAGGATAAAGTATATCCTATGAGGGTAACATACTTATGAAAAAGTCATTGGATCAGCATTGATTAAGTTACTTTTGTAATGGTATGCCGTTGGGGAAGCTTAGTCACGATACTATAGTGGAATGACTTTGTGACTAAATGAGTTTATAATTAATAGGATAAAAGATAAAACTTAATTAGAAATTATTTGAGCCCCAATCACATATGTCCAATCGGTCTCTCTACTAGCTTGTTGAAACCAAAAATGAATTGCATGTTGAATCAAATGAACAAAAAGGAATAGAACTGGTGAAAATGGAGAAATGTGAAACATTTTGAAATGATTATGGTTTTCTCCAAAATGAAAATGAAAATGGAGAAATAGAATCATTTGTAAATGAATGTGGTTTTATCCAAAATGAAAATGACTTGAAAATGAATTTATGTTTTTCAAATTAAATGAAGTTCAAAAATGGAAATAAATCAATTGGTCATATTGAACCGTTGAATGTAGAAATATTAAATATATTTTCTCATAGATTCTTTAACAATAAAGTCGTCATGATTTTAATAGAATTAGAATTGGGTTGAGAAGATTATTTAATTAAATATATATTAAGATGTCTATTTTAGGAAATAAAAATAAATAAATATCTGGTTGGATAAAATTTTAAAGTATCGGGATAAAAGCTAAGTAAGTACTTGTAATTGGTCCTAATACGGGAGAGGCCCACAAGCTTATCATGTTAATAAGGGGGACGAAAAACCCTAGTATTATTAATTAGGGTTGTTGCCCGTTATACTTCTAGATAGACTAGGAGTTTGTTTTTCAAGTTAGAATAAACTTCTACAATTCAACAAGAGTTCTACCTCCTCTCCCTATATATAGATGGCGTCGGTAGGGCCAAGAACTTGATCGCCTTTGGACGTACTAATGTCTAGAGTGTGAATACTGCAATAAAATATAGAAAGACAAGGCGGTATCCACAAGTATATAGGTTGAGTTGTAATATAGTTTTACAATGAAGTAGGTGAGTACTTCGAGGATCGTACCTAAGGGAGGCAAGTGCCAGATCAATTCTAACCTAAACATTAAAAAATCTAATTAAAAATTTAAATTAGTTATAGTACAAACAGTATGAAAAAAATGATTTTTGGGGTTTTATAATAATAGTAGTAAAAACAAAATAACATAAAAAGATAAAATTCAAGAGATTAAAAAGGGAGAATAAATCAAATCTAATTATGGGTGATTATCTCACTTTGGTAATCTCCATCAACTGTCATTTCAGGTTCCTAGTCAATCAACTAGTTGCTACCCTAGTAGAATATTCTGATCTTCCACTAACATAACGAGTTAGCAAGAGCTACTTATCTTCTGACCTCATGGTTCAAACTAGTTTGGGTTAAGGTGTTTACGGATGGGCAATACCAATTTTGGGTTAATTCCTACCTTAATGACTTTTAGAGGTTGTCAGGCCTAGGGTTTATTTCACGTTCTTCCTTTCCTAAAAAGCTAATTTGTTGAGTAACCTTACAAAATAGTTAATAGATCATACCTCCACTCGCGAATCCTCCATAAAGGGGTTAGTTCCTCATGGCTTCCATAGACAATATATAATCGATGTAAAGAGAAAGAATGCTAATTAACTTGACAAGATAGAATAAATAAAAGAGCCTGATTGTATTGAAATTAAGTACAAATCCATAGAGTTTGAACGCTTCCACAATTCAGATATTTTGAAATCAATAAGAATAATTGAAATAAATCTAAAACCCTAAGAAAGAAACAAAGCTACTAAATTTACAAGAGAGAATTTAGGCTAAAGGAATGATATCCATAACATGTGACAAATAAGCCTATTTATAGCCTACAAGTGGCCATCGTCCTTAACCCTAAGTTAGTTGACATTCCTGAGCTTAAAGTTTGGTTGTGCAGACTAAAACGCCCCTACTTCTTGTTTTGTTTCCATCACGGAGTCAATGTCGCGACACACCAAGACCTTTATTGTGATATAGCAATCAATATACTCTGTGAAACTATCTTTAGGGGTATGTCGCGACACCCTCAGCCTGTGTTGTGACATCGTAGGCAATCTTGAGTTTCTCCATTTAGCTCCGTATGTTGTGACATCAAGTCATCCGTGTTGTGACATAGAGACCAAAATCTGTTTAATGCACCTTTTTATGGTCTCTTATACTCACAAAGTGCGTTAGCTCGCCCTTAAGCCTCGTTCAGCCCCTAAGTTCAATAAAAGACTTAATTTGCACATTTTATTGAATGTAAATAAAACTTGAAAACTTAACTAAAATATAATGAAAATTCTTGTATTCAAGCTTCTTAATGTGAGAACTAGTTTAATCTGCTACACTGAATTGTGACAGATCAGGAGGCAGTCAACAATGAATTAGGTCAGTACTCTAAGGATTGTACTCAAGAGAGTCGAGTACTAAATTAAAGTAAACCTAAACGTAAATAGAATTAATTAGCAGTTTAAATAAATTATATTACGATAAAACATCAAGGAAATATTTTTGGGGTTTTTAAATAAAAAATTAAAAACTGCATAAATAAAAGGGACTTTGGAAAACTAGTTTTTAAACTCAATCAAATGAAGACATGTGTGATTAGCTTGCTTTGTGATCATAAGTAATTCCTATTTGAGGTTTCTATTCAATAAACTAGTCACTACCCTAGCAGGATCTCTTGATCTTCCACTAAACTAACGAGTTGAAAGAACTACCTATATCTTGACCTCACAGTTCAGACCAGTTCGGGGCTAAGGTTTTTACAGATAGGCCATACCAATTTTGGGTTAATTCCCACCTAAATTACTTCCTAGGATTTATGTTCTTCCTTTCTTGAATAGTTAATCCACTAAGAAAACCATACATAACAATTAATCAATCAGACCTTCACTTGCTAATCCCCCATAAGAGGATTAGTTCCTTATGGAATCTATAAACATAATAAACTTGATGATAAAGATATGCATGAAAAATAAATCAAGAATAAAGTTTAGAGAATCTTGATTATATTCGATTGATAAAGTGTAGAAATCCTCAAATGTTTGACTGCATCTAGAAATCAAGTTCTCTGAAGAACACAACTGACAAGAAATGAAAAAAATCTAAACCCTGAAAGAAAGAAACTAAAAAGTAAATTATAGGGGAAAAATTGAGAATATGAAATATTGTCCTTTAACAAGTGTTTAGGAACCTATTTATAGAGTTAGGGTTGCAATGATCCTCAACCCTAGGTTAGTGAACCAAAACACCCCTGGCTTGTAATTATCTCTCGTACAGGGCCGTTGTCGCGACACCCTAGTGCATGTGTCATGACATTGAGGGCAACATGTGTAGTTCAGGGGTGGCTTTAGGGGTCTGTCATGACTTCCTATGGCTATGGCAATTCTTTCCCTGTGTTGCAACCTTGAACTCCCTGTGTTGCAACACAGCGACCAATATTGAGTTCCTATGCCCTTGCATGGCCTTCTGCACACTCATTAAGTACATTAACTCCCCCTTAGGCCTCATTTGGCCCCTATGGTCAATAAAAGACTCAAAATACCTTTTTTTATTGAATGTGAACAAAACTATAAAAAATCAACTAAAATGTAATAAAAGTGCTTGTATTCACGCTCCTTAAGTGCGAAAACTAGTTTAATCTACTACATCATATTATTGTAGATCAAACTCCTCGGTATTTAAGTCATTGCTTATCCTCAAGAAAAGTAAGCAAAAATAAAAAATTAAGAGTCGACCCTTGAGTAGGTGTAGTACAAGCATTGGCTTTGGAGTACAAAACTGGGTATTTCATATTTATGCATAATCTTGAGATGATATGTAGATGACTTACCACTTTTAATATCAAACGCCTAAGTTTAGTATGTTATAAAGTATAAAAACATTAAGGTTTTCAAATGTATAGGTCCATCAATAAATTATACGAGTAATTTGATTATCCTAGCAGAATACAAATAACCATAAATATAATTGTTTGATATGATGTCAATTTATAAATAAGTCTACCTAGATTACATAAGGCTTTCCGGCTTGTAATGTTCTGAGGCTTAGGACATGTATGGAATTCAAGAATAGTAAGCATCAAAATAGTTTCAAGCATGAAAATAGTTTGGCATATCATATTATCCCCTATTCTCTTCTTTAGCGACCCTTACCCGCTCAATTTCTCCTTCTCTTACGTTCTTTATTTCTCCACATAGGAAGTTACATCATAATATAAAAATTATGGCTAGCTCACGAGTACATGTGCACTAATGAACGAGTGTTTCTATTTTTGTGACTTTGTCACCTTTTTCTTTTTCAATACATCTCACTCACAAATGCTTTTGCTTTTTAAGTACTTTTTCTACTCGTTTTGATTTTCTTTTTGAATTTTATTTTGTTTTGCACTTATAGGCTAACCTATAATACCTATATCACACCAATCTTTCCTATTTCACTCTGTTTTTACAGAATCTGCCATGATGTATCTACTTAACCCTAATACGTATGGCCAAATGCCTATAGTTGTAACACCCCTTACTCGTCTCCGATGCCGGAATAGGGTAAGAGGTATTACTTAACTAAAAATCATGCAAAGTAATCAATTTTAAACAACTAAAATATGTCCCAATTTGAAAAATTTTCAAACAATGACCTACGGACCTCCATTAGGGCTTACGAGACCTAACTGGTGGCTTAGAAACGATTCGGGACCATTTTGGGCACTTAGAAATCTATCAAGAAAATCTACTACAATTAAGGAACATGTCCGTGTGACCTCTAGACATGGCTGTGTTGATAGCCCGTGTATCTCACACGGCCTGAACCATCGAGGGACAAGCCCGTGCCCCTCACCCGTACGAATTTATTTTCCAACATCAACCTACAGGGGTTTTCACACGGCCTGATGCACGCCCGTGTGCCTAGTCTGTGTCCTTCACATGGCCATGACACGCTCGTGTCATGGCCCGTGTGCAAAAACTTGGACATTCTATTTCTGACGTCATTAATCACACGGCCGTGGCATACGCTCGTGTGTCTACCCATGTAGGCAATATAGGGCCATTTACCAAGCCCTTAGCCACCCTGAAACACATACAAACATAACCCTAACCTTTATACATCATATCATAGCACCAATACTCATCTAAATGCCCCTAAATAGGTATCCATACATCAACCAACTCATGTCCAAAATGCATGCATAACTACGAAGCAACTTTGCACAGATTCTATGTAAATTCATGTCATTTCATTAAGCAACTTGAATGATTTTAGGCCAATTCGAAAGGCCATTTACAAAATGAATTTAGTAACATAAATGGCCAACACAATTGGCTCACTAATAGATCTTACACCAAAATGACTATCTAGCCTATACACGGCATTACTCAAATACAAAATGCAACTATACCGAATGCTTCAATTGATAGTGTGAGTGATGCCTTCGATGTCTTTGGATCCTCGAATTACTTAGGCGGCAGTATAAGAAAATGGAAAAGAGAGGGGTAAGCATAAAACTTAGTAAGTCTATATGCAAACATTTAAAATCATAGCCATCCATTAGAGAATTTAACTATTGCATCAACCATACCGATACCTCCTACCATAAGTTCACTTACTCTTACCACAATTTATCCAACATTCTCAACACAATTTTTACACACAAGGCTCATATTGCCTAGCACATACAATCCCTGCACTTATCCATCATCACAACACACATAGAATTTCATTCAAGTAATTTTTTTCACAACAAACTTGTCCATACGTGATAGATTCATACATGGTCATCCGTAATGACATTAGCAATACTAAGATGACTCCGCACTTAGCCCATCATCAGTAATAAAATTACGGTGGTATCGCACTTAGCCTACCTTCATTAATTAAATTACTATGGTATAACAGTTAGCCCACTTTCATCAATTTTGTTTTCGATGGTTTCGCACTTAGCCCACCGATAATAATCTCTAACCAAGCGATTTACACTTAGCTTATTAATCTCAACAAATATTCGGTGGTTCGCACATAGCCCACCTTTACTCACGATTTATGGAAACTTAACCGTACTCTCATTTCTCACAATTTCATTCTATGTCAATAACATTTAATCACACACTGTATAAGACATTCATGAACAAAAACTTTAAATAAAAAGGGTATCATTTACATATAAACTTACCTCGATATACAAAATACAGGAAATGTGGAATTTACTCTGAAGCTTTTCCCTTGCCTCGATCAAGGTTGACTCCACGCTCTCCTTGATCTATATGAATACAAATTCATCCATTTAATCACTAAATTAATTAAAACAATCCAAAATTCACATCTTGGCAAAATGACCATTTTGCCTAGTCTCTTGGCAAAATGACTATTTTTCCCCTAGGCTCAGAAATTAATGTTTATCGAATTTCCTCGTCAACCCAACGTAAACAACTCTTTTTATCCTTAATATTACCCCAATTTCTCGTTATTTCACACAATTACTCCTTATTTTACAACTTCTACAACTAGGTCCAATTTGGGTGTTTTCATGCAGCCTCTTACACAAAAGTTGTTCAATGGACAACCTACATTCATTTTCCTTCCCAAAATTTCCAACAAACAACACTTATTCAACAATGGAAAAAATCTAAACTTTCAACCATTTTGCTTCTCATGGCTGGCCATCATGAATTTTAAGGGCCTAATTGCCCTTTAAAACCCCCAAACTTTTATTCTCAATCAATTTAACACCTTTAACTAATAAAATACAACTTTTGGTATTTATACAATTTAGTTCTCGATTAAGCCCTCAATCGCGTAAATTAATTCATCAAAGTTTTCATGCATGCTTATAAAATTACTACAACACATAAATTATCACTAAAATAATTTTCTCAAACCTTAGGAAGTAATTTTGAAATCACTATTCTGACTTGCCCCTAAATTAGAATGTTACAATAATCGTGCAATTCAAGACCAAAGAAAAAGGGCAAATGCAAATTAATGTTTTTTCTTATGTTTTACATGAAGATTCATCAAGAAGTGTTTTCTGGCACAAATATAGGTACTAAGGATGAATAAATAGGGTTAGCTTTTTGGCTTTAAGTGGATACCAAACAATGCCTTAGGTCATCCCTAGGTATCTCAGTATTCACAAATTTAATCAATCAAACAATCACAATTTCAACAATGTATCATACATATTAGCATGCTCGTTTCCCTGTATTATCTATATCATTTGGTACATTCAATTGCTCAATGCTTATTCATTGTGTAATATATAGAGCTTAGTAGTTTAATAATCAAAATTTGACAATCATCTATTATCATGCCAAGCTTATAGTAAAAATAATCAACCTACATACATGCTCCTAATCAATCACTTGTATTTCTAAAAGCTCAAGCACATAATTAAAAATAAAAATTAAAGAAAAGCATAAAAATTAAAACAAAATTTCTATGTTACCCTCACACTTTAGATAAAACATTGTCTTTAATGTGTAGCCCTAAAAAGATAAGGAAATAAGTTATCTGATTGATCGTGATAGTTTCGTAATCTATTGGTGGGAGCTCCTTTTCATTTGTTGTTAAAAGCTTTGAATTATTGTATTTCTTTTGTATGGAGTTCCTACACAAAAAACTTAAAATAGAAAAGAAAACAAATAAAAATCTACTGTTAATCCTACTCCTAAAATGATAAAATAAATATTATCCCAAAATTATTACAATTCTTGTAAGAAAAATTAAATGTTTAATCGCCCTCCTCTTCCTCTTCTCTTTCCTCATCATCGCTTTCTTCCTCTTCGTCACTCTTTGACTTCTCTTTTTCATGTTTTGGATGTGTTGGGCTGAACATATCTGGCAAATAATTTGGTACTCTCATGTTATTCTGTCACGTGTATTCTTATAAAACTGGGTCCATATCTTGCATCCAGTGTATCATCCAATCTATTTTTGGATTGTTTCTCTTACCAATTTCTTGTTAAGATGTCGGTTTTGCCTTCATTTTAAGTGAGGTTCGGACATCCATATTTTCTTTTCAGTGTTTGTTCCAATACTTAATTTATTTTCTTTGAAGCTTCGGGTACTGCGTATATAGTGTATCCCCTATGATACTTTTTGAAGGCTTCATAAATTGCTTAGTGGTTGTCATTAGAATACTGAATCTCTTGTATAAGGCCATCATCAAGTGGGTCAGGATGACCTTGACTTTTTGGATATTAAGGTACCGCTTCATATAATGATGGGTCCATTTCCCGATGCACGCCTGTTTTTTCACAAAACAGCATATAATAGAACCACTCGAAAGGTATTGATAGTAATTGCATTTAGAGCAGGGTCAGTTTGAGTGCATAAAAAAAATTATTCATATTTTAACAACTGGGAACATAATTGGTTGATTAAAAGACATGGGAATATTAGTACCAAGACGACATTTCCATTCACCCCTACCCTCCGTTAAGTAATTTATAACGTTATCCATATTAATATTTCTTAAAATAATCTAAATCTCTTTCTTCCACAAAACCATTATCATAATATGGAGCATTATAAAATTTGTAAATAGCTTGAGAGTTGACTCGTACCTCTTTTCCTCGTACGGGTATTATTTCCCATGTAGTAGCACCTTTTGGTCTCTTAGATTCTTATTCTTGTCCTGAAAGGATGCACACAATTCTTGGATGACGAGGACCACATCAGAGTCATTAAGGGTTATGTAGAAGCTTTCTCACCTATGATATTGGACTAGGGGTCATATGTCATTACACAAAATTATTAACGGTTCAAATCCCCTTTCTTAAATAAACATTTTCCTTTCGAAGTTCTAAATAGTATTTTTCAATATTTAGATTTGGAAAATTGGAAGGCTTTGTAACTGTCGATGGATTGGGTTTGTTAGCCCTTCTAGTTTTTCTTGGAGGCATTTTTGATAAAGTGTTTAACAAAAAAGGCTAACTCAAATATCAAGCAATATCTTCTCAATGCAATAGAATAGAAAAAGTATGAGTTGGGATGTTTAACCTTGATTTGAAAACTCATCTATCCCCTTGATGATTGTTCCAAATTCCTGGTGAATATGGATCTTTTAATCCTGCTCTTGCTATACTCAAAGAAAGAAAATAGATTACATGTCACACCCCAAAATTGGGCCTAGTAGTTTTGCGGGTACTTTAGGGATTTTAGCTCTAGTGTACTTGGAAATTTCGAAGCATGGTAAACCGAAACTGTTTTTATCTATGGCTTTTAGAAAATCAAATCAATTTTTTTGAAAATGACGTACAAAAGATATTTATTTTTGAAATGAGGACATTTTTGAAAATGGGTTAAAACTAGGAGTACTAAAAGGGTAAATAACCTAAAGCTTTGAAATCAACCTAATATTTCCCCCCACCTTTAGGAACTCACGAAACCCCTTCCTATTTATTTGTGTTTAGCCGTCCCTTGCTTACCCGAGTTTCATTCATCCAATTTTAATTTTCAAACTTCAATTCTTTTGATTTCTACCATCATTCTAACATTAAACCTCTTTAAAATTCCACAAAAACCATAAAAAAACACCATTGATTTCACCATTGCTTAAACTTATGGGTTTTTTGGATTTTTAGCCAAACATTTAATTTTCTCCCATCAAATGTAACAATTCATTTTCCTATTAGTTTTGATGTTATCTAGTCTTCTAAATAGAGTTTTTACATATTGAATCAAATGTTTTGAATAAATGCCAAAAATTAGGTTGTTAATGGTGGATTTTGGGATTTTGAATTAAAATGAGGCTTCAAAGTATTTTTCAATTAGTTTTGATGTGATTAGAAGGTGTCTAAACATTTCTTAGAGTTTCGTTAAAGAATTACAATGTTTTATTGAATTTTCATAGAAAATGTCCATAGTATGTCGAAACTTCAAAACCATGAATTTGTATAGTTTTTAGTAGTTGAAAGGTGGGGAATTGTCCTTAGATGTTTAATTAGATGATGGGAATATTGAGATTTTTGTGTTTCGGCTAAGCTTGTCAAAATTATAGTTTCATGACAATTTAGCTTAGGCTTGTGGTGTAATGCCCCAAAATTCATATTTTTGTTTCTGTAAAAATGTGACATAAATATCTATTTACTTTAGTGGTTAAGTGTCCTAGGTGTGTCTGAGAGGTCCCAAGTTCAAGCCTTACTTGGGTTAAATTTTGGCATTTTTATAAGAAAAGCCTTAACCTTGCTTGAAGGGCTTAAGTTTAATTGTTGGTAAGTATTTAATAGAATGGGCCTGCTGGTCTGGTGGTTAAGTAGGAGTGTTATACACTGGAGGTCTTGTGTTCGAATTCCTGCGGTTGCAAGGAAATTATTTTGCTGTCGGTGTGGGGTAGGAGTTTAATTTGACCGGGATTCTGAGTAGTTGTGTGTAGTGGGGGAGTGTGTGAGCAAATTAAGGGATAGTGGGGGATTGTCAAATCTTTTTTAGGTTTTTTTTTCAAAAATTCGGTTGGATCCCCGAAATTTGTTTTGACGTTTCATTCCCCCATCCCCTCTGTATCGATTTTTCCTTTGCTTCATATCTCGGTTATCTCATTTTCAATTATGTCTCGCTTTTTTCTGTATCAACAACTGATTTTTCATTTTTGGTAAGTGAGAGGTGAGTTTTTCGTTATGGTTATTTAATCGATGGTTTACTAAGGATTCATTTTATGACTAAGGGACAATCATAGATTAGTGGGCTGCTAATCGGCACTTTAGCAGTACGGAATCACTATTTTCTTTTTATCGAAGGTAAGGTTGTGTTGGTTAAAAGTTGTTGACTTGTCATATCTTCGATTAGTCTTCGTTAGTATCATTGATTTTGGACTCAAGATTGTTGATTTTAGGTTCTGGAGTGGCTATGGTGGTGTTGGCAGTGAAATTGAACTAGGAGTGTACCTGAAACATAGAAAACGGGATTCTGAAAAAAGTGAAAAAAGATTTCGTTCGATGCCACACGGGCGTGTGATTGACGAGGCTAGGTCGTGTGTGAAGGACACATCTGTGTGATAGCCAGGCGAGACTATGTGCGACACACGGGCTCGACCAATTGAGCCGTGTGGACCACACGGGCATGCGGGTCCGTATGGGTAGTCCACACGGGCGTGTGAGATTCTGGGTCAGGCCATGTGATGCACATAGCTAAGGCCACTTTGGGCCGTGTGGGCCTCACGAGCAGGCTACATGGGAGTGTGAGCCCATTTTTTTAGAAAATTCTATAAGGTTGTACGGGTTGCCCAAGTCGACTATGGACTTACGGTTGGGTCGGTAAGCATTTCTCAGGCCCCTATATGTATGGTCTGTTGTCTGATTTTTGTACTGAGCATGGATAGTGATCTGTATGTATGGATTGTTATCTGTATATTGGCATGACATTTGTGGTATGTTGCATTCATCGGGGTGGGTTGATAAAGTTTGAAGGAAGTATCTGAAAGGCTTTTAAAGCTTGTTATCTGGCAGCTAAGCTGCATATATTTGATTATGTGCCACATTTTGATACAGTATGTTGTGTAGGGATGGATGGGTGTTCTACTCCCTATATGGTGTGAGGGATGGGTGGGTGTTATAAACCCCATATGGTGTAGGGATAGTCGGAGATGGTGTGATAGCTGGTGGGTAAAACTGTAATTTGTTTACTGCATGTCATATCTAAGATGGGCCAAGGCCCTAATGTATATCTGAGACTGCTTCTGAATGGGCTAAGGCCCACACTAAATCTGTGATGGGCTCAGGCCCCAGACTGTGTATGATTGATTTCTGATATTAGATACTGTGCATGCTTTTTATGGGGATTACACACTGAGTTTGCGAAAACTCACCTTTTTCTGTTTAATCTGTAAAGGTAATCCCCAGACTTAATGGGTCAGTGTAGCGGTGGACTGGACGGTGGCTACACGTAAATATTTAAACCATTTTTCGTTAGTTTCAGAATTATTACTTATTTGGTATTTTTATGTAACGTGGACTTTAAGGACTATTTGTTCTTAATTTTTAGATTTTAATAGCTTATATGATTTTTTTTTTTAAATTTGTAAAACTAAGATTGCATTAAATGAAAACGATTTTCTTAAAATAAATGGTTATCAAAGCTTCTGCTAGAAGGAAATAGTTTTGATTTAAAAAACTAATTAAATGGAGTAGTTTTAAACTCGTCATCTAGGTTTCAAATTCCATTCCATGTGACATCGCTAGATACAGTCATAACGTCTAGGCCGTGTTTGAGGTGTTACATTTAGTGGTATCAGAGCTAGGTTGTAAAACTCGACTGTATGTTTTGGGTTTTAAAAGTATGGTTTCAAAGAATTGATGTACAAATGGTTTTAAATGATTCTATTGATTATGTGGTACATTGAGTCTTTAGCGCCGATCCTGTAAGTATTTTGTATTCTGATAAACTATTATGACTCTGTAGACTATACTGAAACACTTTAGTTAGTGTACTCTGAGGCTGTAGGAAAACTAACAAAGACTGTGATTCATGATAACAAACTCTAAACTTCTTATACTGTTTTGCATAAAATATTTGCTAATAAATATCGAAGCTGCAGCTGATTCATAAAAGTTTTAATACAGATAAACTTCGAACTATGATGAGTGAACGAGGTATCCGCGGATGGGGTACTAGAGGCCGAAGAGAGGATCAAGATAGGTCTTTGTCATTTGGCAATACACCTAATTTGGATACTAGTGAGACGTCGATTTCACCTGCGACTGAGACTGGGTCTCAACATCGTATGGCTGGGGACGACACACTATCATAAGCCATACTGAGGATATTAGAGAGGGTTGCTGGGCTCGACGTTGGATCTGGGGGCCGAGGGTCGGTTACGGAACGACTCCGGTCCAATAGGGCTGAGCTATTTGAGGGTGTCACTGGAGTCGCCCCTAATGTGGCTGAGTACTGAATGAAGGTCATGGAAAGAATCATGGACGATTTGTATTTTACTCAAGAGTAGAAACTGAAAGGGGCTGTTTCATTGCTTCACGATGAACCATATCAGTGATGGCTGACAGTTAAGGAGGGTACTCAGCGCGACTGATTGACTTGGGAGTATTTTAAGATAGCTTTTTAGAGTAAATATGTGAGGGCCAGCTATATAGACGCTAGGAGACATTAGTTTCTAAATCTCACATAGGGTGACCATTCAGTAGCCAAGTATGAGGCTGAGTTTCTGAGATTGAACCGTTATGAACGAGGCATGGTGGAGACTAAATATGAGCGGTGTGTTTACATTGAGGATAGATTGAGGGATAGTTTAAGGGTTCTAATAGCTCCGTAGAGGGAGTGAAATTTTGCTACATTGGTCGAGAAGGTAAAGATTGCCGAGGAAGTTAAGCGAGCTGAGTGCCAAAATCGGGATAAGGAAAGAGGCAAGAGTAAGAGGGATTCAGAGCCCTCAAGTTCTGCACTGAGGCCTAAGAAAAATGCCAGATCTGATGGACTAGTTAGAGTTGGGCCCATGTTGCACCTATTGAGATTTTTCCTTGTGGGCTTTGTGGTAGATGCCATCCAAGCGATTGTTGGAGGACAATTGGGGCGTGTTTGAGATATGGGTCTATTTATCACTAAGTTCGAGAGTGTCTACTGAAGGCTGCTCAAGTGCAAGCTTTAGGTTCTGGTATTGCGTAGCCGCTGAGGGTGGTTTAGCAGCCACCTAGGGGTCGTGGCCAGGTTAAAGGTGGTAACGGCATAGGTCGAGGACAGAGAGCATCGAGTAGAGGTGTTGGACATACTGAGGTGAGGTAGCCTACCCTTGTTTATGCTACTCGTCACTGTGAGGACAGAGATGCTCCGAATGTCATCATGGGTACGTTCTTAATTTATGATGTACCGTATCTCTCACTAATAGACATAGGCTCTACACATTCTTATGTAGCTAGTACTATGTCTAAAACTTTAGAGATTTCAGTGGAGAGTACTTCTAGTGAGGTGACTATTATGAGTCTTTTGGGGCAAGCTATTCGAGTTAGTAAACTGTATAAAGATGTCCCGTTAGAGGTCCAAGGGATAGTATTTCTGGCTAATTTGATGGAGCTTCCATTTAGGGAGTTTGACTTGATTTTGGGAATGGACTGGCTGGTCAAGCACCAGGTGAGTCTAGACTGCGCGACAAAAAGGGTGGTATTGAGAACCGAGGAGGACAACAAGGTGGTTGTGATTGGGGAATGGTGAGATTATCTGGCTAATGTGATTTCTGTGTTAGTGGCGAAAAAGTTGGTGCAGAAAGGATGTGAGGCATTTTTGGGCAACATTAGTGATTCTAGTTCTGGGGACTCTTCGGTTAACGGCATCAGAACTATGAGGCACTTTCTGGATACTTTTCCTAAGGAGCTATCGGGTTTGCCACTGAGTCAGGAAGTGGAGTTTGGGATTGAGCTTATTTCGGGTACAACTCTATTGTCTATCGCCCTCTATAGAATGGCACCGAAGGAGTTTACGGAGCTTAAAGGTCAGATTTAAGAACTGTTAGATCGTGGTTTTATTTGTCCCAGTATGTCTCCATGGGGAGAACCTATTTTATTCGTGAAAAAAAAAAGATAGGACAATGAGGATGTGTATTGACTACCGACAGCTAAACAAGCTAACGATCAAGAATAAGTACCCACTTCTGAGGATAAATGATCTATTCGACTAGTTCAGAGGAGCTTCTGTGTTTTCTAAGATTGATTTACATTCAGGATATCACTAGTTGAGAGTTAAGGAGGCTGATGTGCATAAGACAACATTTAGGACTCGGTATGGGCATTACGAGTTCTTAGTTATGCCTTTTGGGTTAACTAACGCACTAGCGACATTTATGGACTTAATGAACTGAGTGTTCCAGCTCTATCTAGACCAGTTTGTGGTGGTATTCATTGGCAATATCCCGATGTATTCTAAGTTTGAGGACGAGCACGATGAGCATCTCAGAGTGGTACTACAGACTCTTCGTGAGAAACAATTGTATGCGAAGTTTAGTAAGTGTGAGTTTTGGCTATGTGAGGTGACCTTTTTGGGACATGTAGTTTCTACTGAGGGGATTTGTGTTGATCCTCGTAAGATTAAGGATGTGTTGGATTGGAAACAGCCAAAGAATGTGTTTGAAATCCACAGCTTTCTAGGGCTGGCAGGTTACTATCGGAGTTTTGTAGAAAGGTTCTCCTTGATCGCAGCTCCGTTGACTAAACTTCTGTGTAAGGGAGTTCCTTTTTTCTGGACTAATGCACAGCAAGAGAGCTTCGAGAAGCTCAAGACTATTCTGACTCGGGCTCCTATTCTGATACAGCCTGAGCTTGGTAAAAACTTCATGGTTTATAGTGATGCATCATATGTCAGTTTGGGTTGTGTGTTGATGTAGGAAGCTAAGATGGTAGTTTATGCATCTCATCAGTTCAAAACTTATGAAACAAACTATCCAACGCATAATTTGGAACTGGCTTCTATAGTTTTCACTCTAAAAATTTGGAGGCATTACTTGTACGGTGAGAAGTGTATTATCTACACCGATCATAAAAGCCTCAAGTATCTTCTCACTCAAAAGGACTTGAATCTTAGGCAGCGTAGATGGGTTGATCTACTTAAAGATTATGATTGTACCATTGAGTACCATTCCGATAAGGCCAATGTGGTGGCCGATGCATTAAGCCGTAGGGCTATGACCGATCTGTGAGCGATGTTCGCTTGACTCAGCCTTTTCGATGATGGGGGTCTATTGGTGGAACTTTAGGTTAAACCGATTTGGATTGAACAAATCCGAGGTAAATAGTTGAAGGATAAGTCTCTTGAGTTGCCTTTTTGTCAGATTGAAAGTGGTGACATTACTGATTTTGGGATAAACAGTGATGGGGTACTTTGTTTCCGCGGTCAAATTTGTGTATCGAATGATGAGGATTTAAGACAGTCGATCTTGAGGGAAGCGCATAGTAGCCCTCATGCTATGCATCCTATCTGGAATAAAATGTACCGAGATCTCTGAGAGTTATACTGGTGGCCAGGGTTGAAGCGTGAGGTTACTAACTTCATTGCTTGCTGTTTGACTTGCCTACATGTTGAAGGCTGAGCATCAGTTACCTTTGGGTTTACTGCAGCTGGTTAAGATACCGTTATGGAAATGGGAGCGAGTAATGATGGACTTCATTAGTGGGTTTCCTTTAACACCGACTAAGAAGGATTTTGTTCGGGTCATCATGGATCGATTGACCAAATCTGCTCACTTCCTCCTGGTAAGGACAAACTTTTCTCTTCAGAAATTGGCTAAGCTCTACATATCTGAAATAGTGAGACTGCATGGGGTTCCAGTCTCGATTATCTCTGATAGGGATCCTTGTTTCACGTCTCAGTTCTAAAAGAAACTACATGAGGCTCTAGGTTCAAGGTTAGACTTCAGTACCGCTTTCTATCCTCTGACAGATGGTCAGACAGAGAGGGTGATCTAGATATTTGAGGACATGTTGAGGAGATGTGTTACTCATTTTCGAGGCAGTTGGGATGAGTACTTACCGTTAGCAAAGTTTGCGTACAATAATAACTACCAGTGTAGCATTGAGATGGCGCCTTACGAGGCCTTATACGGTCGTAAGTGTTGCACCCCCTTATGCTAGATTGAGTTAGGTGAGCGACGTATTTTGAGTTCGAAAATGGTTTCTGAAACTGAAGATAAGGTCAGATTAATTCGGGATTGTCTGAAAGCGGCTTCTGACAGGCAGAAGTCCTATGCAGATCTAAAGAGAAAGGATATTGAGTATACTGTGGGGGACTTCGTGTTTCTTAAGATCTCACAATGGAAAAAGGTTCTGAGGTTCAGTCGCAAGGGTAAGCTGAGCCCTAAGTTTTCGGGCCGTACCGAATTTTGAAGTGAGTGGGGCCAGTCGCATATTAGTTAGAGCTACCTCCAGAGTTGGATCACATTCACAATGTATTCCACGTTTCGATGTTGAGGCACTACCGCTCTGATCCCACACATATTGTTTCGGTTGAGGAGATTGACGTTAGGCCAGATTTGGCCTTCGATGAGGAGCCGATTCAAAGTTTGGATCACGACATTAAAGTCTTGCGAAGGAAATCTATTCCCTTAGTGATGGTGCTATGGCAGAATCATGGCATTAACAAGGCCACTTGGGAGCCTGAAGATTTGATGCGTTAGCAATATCCTCATCTTTTTTGATCAGGTAAAATTTCGAGGACGAAATTTTCTTTTAGGGGGTGGAGTTGTAAACCCCCCAAAATTCATATTTTTGTTTTTGTGAAAATGCGACATAAATATCCGTCTGCTTCAGTGGTTAAGTGTTCTAGGTGTGTGTGAGAGGTCCCAAGTTCAAGCCTTGGTTGGGTTAAATTTTTGCAATTTTAAAAGAAAAGCCTTAACCTTGCTTGAAGGGCTTCAGTTTAATTGTTAGTAATTATTTAATAGAATGGGTCTGCTAGTCTAGTAGTGAGGAATCGTCGTTTTCTTTTTGTCGAAGGTAAGGTTGTTTTGGTTGAAAGTCGTTGACTTGTCATATCTTCTATTAGTTTTCATTAGTATCACTGATTTTAGACTCAGGATTATCGATTTTAGGTTCTGGAGTGGCTGTAGTGGTGTTGGCAGTGAAATCGAATTAGGAGTGTACCCAAAACGTAGAAAATGAGATTCAAAAAAAAGTTGAAAAAGCTTTTTATCGAAGCCACACGAGTGTGTAGTCGCCTGTGTGGTAGGCCATGTGACAGAACACGGGCGTGTGATCGATGAGGCTAGGCCGTGCGTGAAGGACACGGCCATGTGATGGCTGGGCGAGGCCGTGTGTGACACACGGGATCGACCAATTGGGCTATATGGACCACATGGGTGTGTGGGTCCACACAGGTGTGTGGGATTTTAGGCCAAGCCGTGTGATCCACACGACCAAGGCCACTTTGGGCCGTGTGGGCCACACTGGCCTTGGGCCCACGCAGGTAAGCCACATGGGCGTGTGAGCCCATTTTTCTGGAAAGTTCCATAAGGTTGCACGGGTCGTCCAAGTCGACTGTGGACCTTTGGTAGTTTCGATAAGCATTACCTAGACCCCTATATGTATGATCTGTCTGTCTGATTTCTGTATTGAGCATAGATAGTGATCTGTATGTATGGACTGTTATCTGTATATTGGCATGACATTTATGGTATGTTGCATTGTATTGGGGTGGGTTGATGAAGTTTGAAGGAAGTATTTGAAAGGCTTTTAAAGCTTGTTATCTGGCAACTAAACTGCATATTTTTGATTATGTGCCATATTTCGGTACAGTATGGTGTGTAGGGATGGATGGGTGTTCTACACCCTATATGGTGTGCAGGGATGGGTGGGTGTTAGAAACCCCACATGGTGTGTAGGGATAGTCAGAGATGGGGTGAGGGCTGGTGGGTAAAACTTTGATTCTGTTACTTCATGTCATATCTAAGATGGGCCAAGGCCCTAATGTATATCTGTGACTGCTTCTGAATGGGTTAAGGCCCAAACTGAATTTGTGATGGGCTCAGGCCCTAGACTGTGTATGATTGATTTTTGATATTAGATACTGTGCATGCTTTCTATGGGGATTACACACTGAGTTTACAAAAACTCACACTTTTCTGTTTAATCTGTACAGGTAATCCCCAGACTTGACGGGTCGATGTAGTGGAGGACTTGACAGTGGCCACACGTAAATATTTAAACCATTTTTCGTTAGTTTCAGAATTATTACTTATTTGGTATTTTTATATAATGTGGACTTTAAGGACTGTTTGTTCTTAATTTTGGGATTTTAATAGCTTATATGGTTTTTTTTTTTCTAAATTTGTAAAACCAAGATTGCATTAAATAGAAATGATTTTCTTAAAATAAATGGTTATCAAAGCTTCCTATAGAAAGAAATGATTTTTTAAAAAAAGCTAATTAAATGGAGCAGTTTTAAACTCATCATCTCTCTTTCAAATTCCATTCCATGTGACATCGCTAGATACGACCATAACGTCTGGGCCAGGTCTGGGATGTTACATGTGGTTTTAGTTGATTTTCGTGAGTTCTTCGCTGAATGATAATTATGTGTATTGTGTGAATTATTGTGGTGAAGTGTCAGAATCATTAGACCTTATACGAATAAAGCGAAAGGCAAGGAAAAGCTAGTTTAAGCTTTCGGTGACAAGGTGAAAGGACGAATGGTGAGTGTTTGGAATCGTTGCTTTTAGACATTATTCATAGTGTTAATTGTGAGCTTATTAGTAGCCTAAGTTCTTATTCTAAGTTCCAATTGTATGTTTTCTTATACCCCTTTTTTATTTTGTGTGACATGAGATAACGTGACTTGGATTGTAAAATATGATGTGCTAATATGACATGTGACACATGCTAGAGAAAGTATTTGTGTAATATATTAATTGTGGGCATGATTTGCATGCCAAATGATAGTGATTATGATGTCCTAATAATGCAAACACGCAGTGAATGTGTGCAGAAAATCACGAGAAAATATGTGGTTTAATTGTGGATATTTTGGGCTTGTGATCTTTGAGGCCATTGGATATAGTTGGCATGCAATAGGATTGTGAGTACTCACATATATGTTATGTTTTTGGGGCGTTAAGGCTTGAGACAAATTTGGGGAGATAAGGGAATGTAAGCTTGACTCTATTCCCCGGGATATGTTGGTGTATTGAAGAGTGTTAGCTATGTGCTGCGCTTTTGGGATATGTTTGACTCTACGAGTCATTTGGTGTGTTGGAGATCTATGTATCTGGTGTGTGGTAATATTGTCCACTATTATGTTTCATAGCCTCAAGTGCCAAACTATCTTTAAATATGATTTAATAAAAAGTGATATTATGTTATGTGATGTATTCATGAGCATGTGGAAAAATAAGCTAAATCTGATGGTTAGTAATAATTAAATATGTTAACATATTCTCTTAATATAGTGCTTATGTAGTTGAGCGTTGATCATTTTCAGTTAACGTATGAGTGCATGTTTACTTGGTGGATATTCTAATCATTCACTGAGCTTGTTTAAGCCTACCCACTTCTTTTAAAACCTTTGCAGGATGTTAGTGTTGTGGTGTTAGTGGTGTGGAGAGTTTCCAAAGGAGTGATCCAAGTAGAATAACATTTGAATAGGTGATTTATAACTATTATTTTGAATTATGGGAATAAGGCAATGTCGTAGAATTTGGTCGTCATTGCCATGACATTTTCGAAGTTTGCTCGTTATTATTTCTCGTAGAAATTATTAAGGTTTTTTGAGAGAGAGTTTGATTTTAAGAGAGGTTTAGGATCTGATTAAATAAAGTTTAGGTTAAAAATTTTGTATTTTAAACTTCAAAAATTTGGGTTAAAATGTGAATTAATCCACTGAGTTGAGTGACGGGTCGGGTCGACCCTACAGGAAATTGTAGCGATACCGCAACACAGGGGCTCCATGTCATGACACCCTTGGCAAGATGCCGATGTTGCGACATACCTTGAAAATTTTTGAGTTTGGGGTAAACTGATTAGTTTTTCGTGAGATAGAGTTTCTATGTCGTGACATCGATCTGAGTTGCTCGATTCCTTGAACCTGTGATTGGTGTTACGGCATGGAGGTTCCATGTTGTGACACCGACTTTGTCTTGGCCCCTCCTCTTGAATTTCAAGGTACATACATATCCTACATTTAAACAATTCAAGCAAAATTAAATCCTAATATAAATGAGTCATGGCGTACTTCCCCCCACACTTTAGAGCATACATTCCTCTTACTGTAAAATTATTAAAGCACAAACAAGAAAACTTTCATGAGAAGGTCGAATCCTTGTTGTTGTATTGAAATTAGAATGTGTTTCCTCTAAGCGGACAAAAAATACCTATTAGTAAATACTATGACAAGAAATATGAAATATGAAATATGAAATGTAATATAAAGGAAAAAAATTAATAAATAAAATAAAATAAACGAAAGTAATAAAAAAATGAAAAAAATTTAGAATAAGAAATGAAAGTTCTTTAAAAGTTGGGACGACCCGTGTTGCCACCATAGAAGAACTTCCAACTGGTTCTCAACACTATGATTCGACATTTGTTCCTCTGTTGATGTATATGAACCAACATATCCATTCGATTTCATTAATATTGCTTTATTTTTGACTGACATGACATCTGCATTGTAAGCCATTTAGTAACAAATCTGAGCCAACCCCACATTTTTTTCTAGGGTATTATTGCCTTGAGCTTCCTTGTCTCCTTGTTGCACGAGGCTTTGGTACTCGAGCCTTGCTGTTATTGTCGAATGAGAATGAATCAAACTCTTTGACCTCTTCAGTTGACACCTTCTCTGCTATGGCTAGAAAGTGTATTGGCTCCTCTACACTTTCATTTAATTTTGGTTCAAGCCGTATTTTAATGGTTATTTCATCTTTTACTTCTACCTTTACAATTAGATATGTTGCTATGTCAATTAGATTAGAGACAGTTTCAACTATGTTGAACTCATCCCCATGATCTTCAGTACATGCTCAGGTTTAATCTCACCATGAATCTCATCATGGTCATCAATAATAAAAGGGATTTCATGATCCAAGTAGTGAACGTCAAGCATGTCCTCGTTACTTGGAGGTAGTGGTTCAAAGATTTCTTGCGTCATTTTCATCATTTGTGCCATCATGTCTGACATGTTTGATAATACCTCAGAGTCAGCTGTCTTGGTTGTTTTACGTAAAGGCATTTTATACGAATCACAAGAAGGCTTGTTTGAATATTAGGGCATATCACGATCTTCTTCAAGTGCCTTATAAAAATTACCAGTGAACTCATGTGGATGTTCAACTACATTAGTACCTTGATCATTACTCCACTAGTGTGTTGAGGCTTTGTTTTCTTATTGGCTCAGCTCTATCATGAACAATTTTTTATTCTATATAATCTTTCATTTGTCATATACTCCCTCTTCATATATTTCATCATAAAAAATCATCTTATCGTTAAACCACATGTAATCAGTTTTATCCATAATTAAATGATTTTTCAGGATTAGTCTCTATAGATTAGTGACTGGACTGATAAGCAGCAAGAGAGTTTTGAGAAACTTAAGAAAGTTCTGACCGATGCCCCTGTCTTGATACAGCTAGAGTCTGGGAAAGAGTTTACTGTTTACAGCGATGCATCACACGTTGGTTTGGGTTGTGTGTTGTTGTAAGAGGGTAAGGTGGTAGCCTATGCATCTCGACAGCTTAAGGTTATGAGGTGAATTATCCAACACATGACATGGAGTTGTCCGCAGTGGTTTTTGCACTAAAAATTTAGAGACATTACCCGTATAGTGAGAAGTGTATCATTTACACTAATCACAAGAGTCTCAAATATCACCTCACTGAGAAGGAGCTGAACCTTAGGTAGCATAAATGAATTGAGTTGCTAAAGAATTATGATTGTATGATTGAGTACCATCCTGGTAAAGTCAATGTAGTGGCCGACGCACTAAGCCATAGGGCTATGTCTGATCTGAGGGTGATGTTTGCTTGCCTAAGTTTATTTGATGATGGTAGTCTACTAGACGAACTTCAAGTTAAACCGACGTGGATTGAGCAGAATGAGGGTAAACAGTTGGTAAATGAATCACTCAGTCCTCGATTCCGACAGATGAAGAGTGGGGAAACTTAGATTTTGGACTAAATAGCGAAGGGGTACTGTGTTTCCGTGTGAGAGTCTGTGTACTGAGGGATACTAATTTGAGGCAGTCTATACTGCGAGAGGCGCATAGTAGTCCTTATGCTATGCATCCTGGCGAGAATAAGATGTACCGAGACCTTCGCAAGTTATATTGGTGGGCAAGTCTTAAATGTGAAGTTACCAATTTCGTGGGTAAATGCCTTACTTTCCAGTAGGTTAAGGTAGAACATCAATTCCCTTCAAGGTTGCTTTCAGCCAGTTAAGATTCCATTGTGGAAGTGGGAGAGAGGAACTATGGACTTCGTGAGTGGGATACCCGTAACGCCTACTAAGAAGGATTCGGTATGGGTCATCGTGGATCGACTGACCAAATCTACCCATTTCATACCAGTTCGTACTGATTACTCGTTGCAGAAGATGGCTAAACTGTATGTGGCTGAGATTGTGAGATTACATGGGGTATCGATTTCCATAATATCTGATAGAGATCCTCACTTCACATCTCGATTCTAGAAGAAGTTACATGAGGGTTTGGGTACAAGGTTAGACTTTAGTACTGCATTCCGTCCTCAGACAGTTGGTTAGTCGGAGAGGGTGATTCAGGTACTAGAAGACATATCAAGGAGTTATGTGATAGACTTTCGAGGTAGTTGGGAGGATTATTTCCTATTGGCAGAATTTGCGTATAACAATAGCTATCAGTCTAGCATAGAGATGGCACCATACGAGGCATTATATGGTTGTAGGTGTCGTACAGCTTCGTGTTGGACTGAATTGGGTGAGCGACGTGTCTTGGGACCTGAGTTAGTTTTTGATACCGAGGACAAAGTTAGACTAATTCGGGATTGACTAAATGCAGCATCAGATAGACAAAAGTGATACGCGAATTTGAAGCGTAAGGAGATAGAGTATTCTGTGGAGGACTTCGTGTTTCTTAAGGTCTCCCCATAGAAGAAGATATTGAGGTTTAGACGGAAGGGCAAGCTGAGCCTTAGATTCACTCGGCCTTACCTCATACTGAAGCGTGTAAGATAGATTGCCTATCAACTTGAGTTACCTCTGGAGTTAGACCGAATTCACAACGTGTTTCACGTCTCTATGTTGAGGCGTTATTGCTCTGATCCAACGCATATTATCTCGATTGAGGAGATTGAGGTTAGGCCATATTTAACTTTCGAAGAGGAGCCAGTTCAAATACTAGAGCGTGATGTGAAGGTGTTAAGAAAGAAGTCTATCCCACTGGTTAAAGTACTTTGGCGTAATCTAAGGAGGCCACGTGGGAACCTGAGGAGGCGATGCGACAACAATACCATCATCTGTTTGACTAGGTAAATTTCTAGGCCGAAATTTTCTTTTAGGGGGTAAAGTTGTAATGCCCCAAAAATCTAAGTAATTAATTTGGTATGTTTGTGATACAATTATCTGCCTGTTTGGGCGGTTATGTGCTCCGGGAAGTGTCTGAGAAGTTAAGAGTTCAAGTCTTGGCTTGTACAAAAATTTTTATTTCTTTTACTTGAATAAAACTAGTTGCTAGTTATTAGGCTTCTTAAATAAATATGTTTGAACCATGACATAAAAAGCCTGCTGATCTAGGGGTAAGTGGCATGCTATTAATGTTTGAAGTCTGAGGTTTGAGTCCAGATTTGCACAATGGGGGTTTTATTTTGCTGCCTTTGGCGTGTAGGTAGTAGTGTTTGGTTAGAATACTGCTAGTTGAGGAGAGTTTGAATTCGGTGGTTGAGGAGATATTGGAAGAGTGTGGTTGCCAAATTTTAGGAGAGGTTATAGGGATTTTAGGTTGTTATGCCGATTGGTGGGGGAAGGAGCTCGGTTTTCACTTTATGTCTTTTCAATTGTCTCTTCTTTATTTCTTTTTCTTTTTGTTATTGCTGTTGGTCCCTAAAATCTCTTTTAGCATTTGAAATTCTATCGTTTTCATCTTTATCAATTTACTTTATTTCTTCTTTTCATTTCTGATCGTTCTTCTTCTCGGAATTCGATCAACAACTTTTGTTGCCATTGAGTCGAATTCTCCTTTGTGGTTTCCAGCTTCTCTATTTTTTTCTGCTTCCTAATTATTTTTCTAATTTTTGACTTGGGCGTTATAGGTTTTTTCGGTTGAACATATGACTGCTCTCTCTTCTCTATTTTTCTCTTTGTCGATTTAGTGGTGAGTTCGTGCTTTGGGTTACTCTTTAATTCCTTTTCAGTTTTTGTTATCTTCCACATTAACACTTGTTACTTTCTTCTTTTACTGCTAACCATTCGGTTGGTTGTCTAATATTTTCGCACTATAGAGAGTAAATGATCTCACTTGTTTTTTTACTTGGCTGAAACCTCTAATTCTCTTATGTCAAGATTGGTAGGTAAAAGTGTAAGTAATACTTTTTTCCTACCCCAACGCTTACCTATTTTCGTTGGCTCAAGTATCATACGAATAGTGGTTAATATGTGTTAAGTTGGATTGCAAGAAGTAGTAATCATTCAGTTTCGACAGTCTAGGTGGGCAGGCCTCGATTGTTCAACGTGGTAAGTGAATGACGGTGAAGTGATTAAGCATTTCGATCAGGGTTATTTAGTTTCGGTTGGCATGTGACTAATTGATTGTTGTGGTGAACTTAGATTTTGGTTTGCTTAAAGCAGTGTGCACTTTTCGTAACAGTTGTGTAACTATTACCAAATCTTAAACCGGAAAAAGTCAGAAAATATGGCGATAGACGCTACACGAGCATGCGCTCGCTCGTGTGGTAATCCGAATGTATAAAACGTGGGTGCTTGATCGTAGAGGCCACCATGAGCGATTCCATGGCTTAGGCCGCTTATGGCCAAGTTGGGCCGAAATGGGCTGTGTGGGCCCAACAAGCTTGTGGGCCCTACACGAGTAAACCGCACGGATGGGTCAAAGATATTGGACATAGCTGTATCATTCACATGGCTAAGGTCATTTCTGGGCCTGGAGGCCCACACAGGTATGTGGGCCCACATGGGGCCGCATAATAGGCCTTAGGCCCATTTTCATTTTTTGACTGTTAAGGTTGCACGGGTCGCCTGAGATGACTGTGGACCTACTGATGGCTTTATGCCAATCATTTTCTTGGCAGCTTTATTGCGATACTATTTTGTGCCGCAAGCGGTGCTAACATTGGAGTGTAGTGATGGGTGAGTCGATTTTATCCCCACATAGAGTGTAGGGCTGGACGGAATGGAGTGTAGAGGCTGGAATGGGTAGGATTTTTGATTGCATACCTGTACTGTTACTGATACTGTAAGGGGCTTAGGCCCTAACTGAAACTGAACTGTTACTGTAATGGGCTTATACACATACTAAAATTGCATACTATATGATTGACTGTTTGTTTGATAAGGGATTGCATACTGAGTTTCCGTAAACTCACACTTTTGTTTATCTGCGCAGGTAATCCCAATAGTAGTCAGATCAGTGCTGCGGGGACTCAAAGGTGGCCATATAGCTACACATGATTTTTTTTAGTTCATTTAAATTTACAAGTAATTTTAACTTGGTATTTATTTATGTAATAATGCCTCTTTAACCTTTAACTTGTACTTTTGGGCTTTCCTTTATCTCTATTCATACTTGAAAGTAGTTGGACACGGATTTTCGAAAGATACATGGTTTTCAAAACATCGAGTGTTCGCAAATTATTTTGAAAGCTTTCGCAACAAACATAGTTTTAAAGTGTAATAATAATCTAATATGATTAACAAGTTTTCATTAAAGTCATAATATGACTTTAATGCATAATGGGCTTTTTAATGAAATTATGATTTTGAAACACTTCAATGTGATATCGCTAGGTTCGGCATAACGTCTAGGCCGGGTTTGGGGTGTTACATTTAGTGGTATCAGAGTTAGGTTGCAAAACTCAGCTGTAGAATAGGTTTTTAATTTTTGAATTTTTGAAAGTTGGTTTCAAATAACTGGAAGTGTTTTGAAATGTCGTACTAATTATTTGGCACACTGAGTCTCAAGCACCAAATCTGTAAGTTTTCTTGATATCGTTTTCTGTTTAAAACTGAAATGCAATAGATAGAAAATACAGAGACTACTTTAGGTAGTAGACCGTACTAAGATACTCTAGTTATAGTAAACTGAAAACTGTAGGAAACTAAAAATTCTAGTGAGACTACAAACTCTCAGTTACTGTTTCCCATAAAACATCTGTTAATAATTATTGGAACTGTAAATTAATCTGCATAAAATTGTTAAATCAAATAAAGTGAATTTCGATAATGAGCACTAGAGGTACTTGTGGAAGGGGTACAAGAGGTCGTGGTAGAGGCCGTAGAGGTGTTGGGGCTGGGTCTTAGTCATCTGGCCACATGCTTAACGTTGAAGCTAGCTAGGCACCGACTTCACCGGTAACTGAGATGGGATCATATGATCGAGCGGCTGGGGATGACACACGAATTTTAGAAAGGGTCACTGGGCCCAATACTAGTAATGTGGGCCGTGGGTCAATTACAGAACGACTCCAGTCTAATGGACCTGAGATCTTTAGGGGTATTGCTGGAGTAGCCCCTGATGTGGCTAAATATTGGATTAAGGCCATGGAAAGGATAATGGATGACCTCAACTGTACCCCCAAGCAGAAGCTAAAGGTGTAGTGTCATTGCTGTGAGACGAAGCTTATCAGTGGTGGCCTACAGTGAAAAAGGTACTCAGTCTGATTAGTTGACTTGGGAATTTTTCAAGACTGCATTTCAAGGAAAATATTTGGGCACTAGTTTTGTGGGATTCAGAGCCTTCAAGTTTTTTTGGGAGGCCTAAGAAAAAGGCCAGAGTTGATGGGCCTGTTCGAGTTGGGGCCCCAATTGCTGTTATTGGACTGCAGTTCTATGTGGATTGTGGGGGATGCCATCAAGGTGATTGTTGGAGAAAGATTATGGCATGCTTGAGGTGTGGATCATTAGAGCACTATATTAGAGATTGTCCACGGAGGCCCGAGCAGATGAACGTTACAGGTCAGGGCATTGTTTAGCTGCCGAGAGGTGTATAGCAGCCACTGAGAGGCCGTGGTCAAGCCAGAGGTGGCAATGGTATGGGATGTAGTCATGGAGTACTGGGCAGAGGTGGTAGTCATACGGAGGCGAGGCAGCCAACTCTGGTTTATGCTGCACGTCGTCGAGAGGATGGAGATGCCTCAGATGTTATTACGGGTATGTTCTTTATCTATAATGTACCTTATACTGCATTGATTGATGTTGAGTCGACTCATTCTTATATTGCATGCACTGTGTTTGAGACTTTGGGTATAACGGTTGAAAACACTACAAGTGAGGTTATGGTATTGAGTCCATTAGGACGGTCAGTGAAGGTAAATAAATTGTTCAGAGATGTACCTTTGAAGGTTCAAGGAACCATCTTTTTGGCGGATTTAATGGAACTCCCTTTTGGAGAATTCTACTTAATATTGGGAATGGACTGGCTGGTTAAGCATTAAGTGAATTTGGATTGTGCTACTAAGCGGGTGGTACTGAAAGCTGCAGAGGGTGATGAGGTAGTAGTATTTGGAGAGCGTCGAGATTATTTATCAAATTTGATCTCTGCATTAAGGGCCTAGAAATTGGTTCATAAGGGTTGTGAGGCATATTTAGCCTACATACGTATTTCAGATTTCGAGAGTTCTTCTGTTAAATATATTAGAATAGTCAAAGACTTTCCAGATGTTTTTCCCGATAACCTACCTGGATTACCCCCAAACTGTGAAGTTAAATTTGGAATTGAGCTCTTACTTGGTACAGCTCCAGTGTCAATCGGCCCTCATAGAATAGCAACGAAGGAGCTTGTGGAACTTAAAGCTCAAATTCAAGAGTTACTGGATCGAGGATTTATTCGACCTAGTGTGTCTCCATGGGGAGCACTAGTGTTATTTGTAAAAAAGAAGGATGAGTCTATGCGTATGTGCATTGATTATCGGTAATTGAATAAACTAACCATCAAGAATAAGTACCCTTTGCTGAGAATAGATGGTCTATTTGATCAGCTTCGAGGAGCTTTAGTTTTCTCCAAAATTGATCTCCGTTCTAAGTACCAGCAACTGAGAGTCAAAGAGGCTAATGTTTATAAAACAGCGTTTAGGACTCGTTATGGTCCCGTTTGGGCTAACGAATGCACCAGTAGCCTTTATGGATTTGATGAACTGAGTGTTCCAACCCTATCTGGATCTGTTCGTAGTGGTGTTTATAGATGATATCTGGTGTATTCGAGAACTAAAGATAAACATGATGCACATCTCTGAGTGGTTCTACAGACTCTGAGGGAAAAGCAACTATATGCCAAGTTCAGTAAGTGTGAGTTTTGGTTAAGGGAAGTTACATTTCTGGACCATGTAGTATCTGCCAAAGGGACTAGGGTTAATCCTCGAAAAATTGAAGCTGTTCTGGATTGCAAACCACCTAAGACTGTATCTAAGATTTGAAGTTTTCTGGGTCTGACAGGGTGTTATAAATGTTTTGTTGAGGGGTTTCCGTTGATTGCTGCACCTCTAACTAAGTTATTACGTGAAAGAGAGCTATTTGGTTGGACTGATAAGCAGCAAGAGAGTTTTGAGAATCTTAAGAAAGTTTTGACTGGTGCCCTTATCTTGATACAACCAGAGTCTTTGAAAGAGTTTACTGTCTACAGCGATGCATCACACGTTGGTTTGGGTTGTGTATTGATGGAAGAGGGTAAAGTGGTAGCCTATGCATATCGACAGCTTAAGGCTCATGAGGTGAATTACCCAACACATGACTTGGAGTTGGCCGCAGTGGTTTTCGCACTAAAAATTTGGAGACATTACCTGTATGGTGAGAAGTGTATCATTTACACTGATCACAAGAGTTTCAAATATCTCCTCACTCAGAAGGAGCTAAACCTTAGGCAACGTAGATGGATTGAGCTGCTAAAGGATTATGATTGAATGATTGAGTACCATCCTGGTAAAGCCAATGTAATGGCCGACGCACTGAGCCGTAGGGCTATGTCTGATTTGAGGGCGATGTTTGCTCGCCTAAGTTTATTTGATGATGGTAGTCTACTGGTCAAACTTCAAGTTAAACCGACGTGGATTTAGCAGATTAAGGGTAAACAGTTGGTGAATGAATCACTGGGTCCTCGATTCTGACAGATTGAGAGTGGGGAAAATTTAGATTTTGGACTAAATAGTGAAGGCGTACAGTGTTTTCGTGGGAGAGTGTGTACTGAGGGATACTGATTTAAGGTAGTCTATACTGCGAGAGGCACATAGTAGTCCTTATGCTATGCATCTTGGAGGGAATAAGATGTACCGAGACTTTTGCGAGTTATATTGGTGGCTAAGTTTTAAACGTGAAGTTACCAATTTCGTGGGTAAATGCCTTACTTGCTAGCAGGTTAAGGTAGTACATCAGTTGCCTTTAGGGTTGCTTCAGCCAGTTAAGATTCCGTTGTGGAAGTGGGAGAGAGTAATTGTGGACTTCATGAGTGGGCTACCCTTAACGCCTACTAAGAAGGGTTCGGTATGGGTCATCGTGGATCAATTGACCAAATCTACCTATTTCATACCAGTTTGTACTGATTACTTGTTGTAGAAGCTAGCTAAACTGTATGTGCTGAGATTGTGAGATTACATGGGCTATCGATTTCCATAGTATCTGATAGAGATCATCGCTTCACGTCTCGATTCTGGAAGAAGTTAGACGAGGCTTTGGGTACAAGGTTAGACTTCAGTATTGTGTTCCATCCTCAGACGGATGGTCAATCGGAGAGGGTGATTCAAATACTGAAGGACATGTTAAGAAGTTGTGTGATAGACTTCCGAGGCAGTTGGGAGGATTATTTGCCATTGGTAGAATTTGCGTATAACAATAGCTATCAGTCTAGCATACAGATGGCACCATACGAGACATTATATGGTTGTAGGTTTCGTACATCTTCGTGTTGGACTGAATTGGGCGAGTGGTGTGTCTTGGGACCTGAGTTAGTTTCTGATATTGAGGACAAAGTTAGTCTAATTCGGGATCGACTGAAGGTAGCATTAGATAGACAAAAGTGATACTCGGATTTGAAGCGTAAGGAGATAGAGTATTCTATGGGGGACTTCGTGTTTCTCAAGGTCTCCCCATAGAAGAAGATATTGACGTTTGGACGGAAGGGCAAGCTGAGCCCTAAATTTATTGGGCCTTACCACATACTGAAATATGTAGGACCGATTGCCTATCAACTTGAGTTACCTCCAGAGTTGGACTGGATTCATGACGTGTTTCACGTCTCCATGAGGCATTATTACTCTGATCCAATGCATATTATCTCGACTGAGAAGATTGAGGTTAGGCCAAATTTAACTTTTGAAGAGGAGCCAGTTCAGATTCTAGAGTGTGATGTGAATGTGTTAAGAGAGAAGTCTATCCCACTAGTTAAAGTACTTTGGTGTAATCACAATTCTGAGGAGGCCACGTGGTAACTTGAGGAGGCGATGCGACAACAATACCCTCATCTGTTTTGACCAGGTAAATTTCAAGGCCGAAATTTTCTTTTAGGGGGTAGAGTTGTAATGCCCCAAAAATCTAAGTAATTGATTTGGTATGTTTGTGATACAATTGTCGGCCTGTTTGAGTGGTTATGTGCTCTGGGAAGTGTCTGAGAAGTTAAGAGTTCAAGTCTTGGCTTGTACAAAAATTTTTATTTTTATTTACTTGAATAAACCCAGTTGCTAGTCATTAAGCTTCTTAAATAAATATGTTTGAACCATGACATAAAAAACCTGCTGGTCCAGGGTAAGTGGCGTGTTATTAATGTCTATGGTCTGAGGTTTGAGTCTGGATTTGTGTAATGGGGGTTTTATTTTGTTGCCTTTGCCGTATGGGTAGTAGTGTTTGACTGGAATACTGCTAGTTGAGGAGAGTTTGAATTTGGTGGTTGAGGAGATATTGGAGGAGTGTGGTTGCCGAATTTTAGGAGAGATTATAGGAATTTGGGGTTGTTATGCCGACTGGTGGGGGAAGGAGTTTAGTTTTCACTTTATCTCTTTTCAATTGTCTCTTCTTTATTTCTTTTTCTTTTTGTTGTTACCGTTGGTCCCTAAAATCTCTTTTAGCTGTCGAAATTTTACCATTTTCATCTTTATCAATTTGCTTTATTTCTTCTTTTCATTTCTGATCGTTCTTCTTTTCGGATTCGATCAACAACTTTTGTTGCCATTGAGCCGAATTCTCCTTTGTGGTTTCCAGCTTCTCTATTTTTTTCTGCGTCCTCCTTGTTCTTCTAAATTTCGACTTGGACGTTATAGTTTTTTTGGGTGAACAGACGACTGCTCTCTCTTCCCTATTTTTCTCTTTGCCGATTTAGTAGTGAGTTCGTGTTTTGGGTTACTCTTTAATTCCTTTTCGGTTTTGGTTATCTTTCACGTTAACACTTGTTACTTTCTTTTTTTTTACTGCTAACCACTCGGTTGGCTGTCTTAAATTTTCGTACTGTACTGAGCAAAGGATCTCACTTTTTTTTTACTTGGCCGAAACCTCTAATTCTCTTCTATCAAGATTGGTAGGTAAAAGTGTAAGTAATACTTTTTTGCTACCCCAAAGCTTACCTATTTTCATTGGCTCAACTATCATACAAATAGTGGTTAATATGTGTTAGGTTAGATTGCAAGAAGTAGTAGTCATTCAGTTTCGACAGTCTAGGTGGGTAGGCCTCGATTGTTCAACGTGATAAGTGAATGACGGCGAAGTGATTAAGTATTTTGATCAGGGTCATTTAATTTCGGTTGGCATGTGACTAATTGATTGTTTGTGGTGAACTTAGATTTTGGTTTGCTCAAGGCAGTGTGTGCTTTTCGTAACAGGTGTGTAACTACTGCCAAATCTTAAACCGGTAAAAGTCAGAAAATATGACGATAGACGGTACACGAGCGTGCGCTCCCTCGTCTGGTAACCCGAATGTATAAACATGGGTGCTTGATCGTAGAGGCCACCATGAGTGATTCCATAGGCTTAGGTCGCTTTCGGCCAAGTTGGCCGAAATGGGCCGTGTGGGCCCAACGGGCTTGTGAGCCCCACATGGGTAAACCACACGGATGGGTTGAAGATATTGGACTTGGCTGTGTCGTTCACATGGCCAAGGTCATTTCTTGGCTTTGTGGCCCACACGGGCATGTGGGCCTACATGAGGCCGCATAATGGGTCTTGGGCCCATTTTCACTATTTGACTGTTAAGGTTGCACTGGTCGCCCGAGACGACTGTGGACCTACTGATGGCTTTATGCCAATCATTTTACTGGTAGCTTTGCTGTGATATTATTTAGTGCTGCAACTAGTGCTAACATTAGAGTGTAGGGATGGGTGGGTCGATTTTATCCCCACATGGAGTGTAGGTACGGGTGGGTCAATTTTATCCCTACATGGAGTGTAGGGCTGGACGGAGTGGAGTGTAGAGGCTAGAATGGGTAGGATTTTTGATTGCATATCTGTACTGTTACTGATACTGTAAGGGGCTTAGGCCCTAACTTAAACTGAACTGTTACTGTAATAGGCTCAGTCCCAGACTGTAATTGCATGCTATATGAATGACTGTTTGTTTGATAAGGGATTACATAATGAGTTTTCGTAAACTCACCCTTTTGTTTATCTGCGTAGGTAATCCCTAGTCGTAGGCGGATCGGTGCTGCAAGGGACTCAAAGGTGGCCACACAGCTGCACATGATTTTCTTAGTTTCATTTAAATTTACAAGTAATTTTAACTAGGTATTTATTTATGTAACAAGGCCTCTTTAAACTTTTACTTTTACTTTTGGACTTTCCTTTATCTCTATTCATACCTAAAAGTAGTTGGACACGGATTTTTGAAAGATACATGGTTTTCAAAACACCGCATTTTTGCAACTTATTTTGAAAGCTTCCGCAACAAACATAGTTTTAAAGTGTAATAACAATCTAATATGATTAACAAGTTTTCGTTAAAGTCATAATATGGTTTTAATGCATAATAGGCTTTTCAATGAAATTATGATTTGAAACACTTCAATGTGACACTGCCAGGTTCGACCATAACGTGTAGGCCGAGTTTGGGGTGTTACAAGGAGTGCTGAAATGGAAGGAAGATTATGATAATATTGATAAACTAAATAAATTGAATTAAGCCTAAATCTACTCCCAAGCTCATGTATCAATTTCTCCTATCCTTTGTTTCAACTTTGTGAGTTCCATTAGCCTAGATCTAGTTGCTTTACCTAATTAATTATTGATGTAGGGCTCTATTCAACCAGTTAGTCATCAACCTAGCTGCGCCTCTCGGTGTTCAACTAGTCTAATGAGTTGGTAAGAACTACTTATCTCTCAACCTCATAGTTCAGATCAGTTTGGGGCTACGGCGTTCATGGATAGGCCACACCAATTTTGGGTTAATTCCCCCTACATGACTTCCTAGGGTCGTGAAGCCTAGGGTTTAAGTTCTTTCTTTCCCAAATAGCTAACCTGCTAAGAAAACTCAACCTTTCAATCAATTAATAAGATAAATACAATTGAAATATGCAAAATATAGGTAAAGTATAAACTGATTTTAATCTTTACACAAACAGTCAATTAACAATGTTAAGAAAAAGATATAAATAATAGATAAAGGAAAGGATGCTCATGGATTTATTAATGAAAGCGTGGCTCCAGAACAATCTCTATTCGCAAGAGTCTCACTTCAGAATAAGATCTTTCAATTACAAGAACATAAAATGCCCCAAGTAAAACTAAGAATGAAATAAAACCCCTAAGTATATTTTCTTTCTCCCTCCAATTGTGTGTTTAAACTGATTACAATAGCCTTTATATAGGCAAAACTTGGAATATTAAAGTGCTTAAATCCTTTAAAGTCCTTAGAGTTTGATTGGGACAAATACTCCTAATTTTTCTCAAAAACGCAATTATCTCGTGCAGGGAGTTTTTGGGCTGTGCAGGGGTAGCGTTGCAAAACAGGCTTGCAGTGTTGCAACATTGGATCCAGTATCACGACACAACAAGGAATTTGTCACGATATCGAAGGTAGCTTTGCTCCAAAACTTTTTTTTAGCTTTTGTCTTTGATGTTGAGACATTAGTGTCGTGGTGTCACAATATAGGCATCAATTTCAGCTTGAATGTGCATCTTTAGCTCCTGAGTTGACCGACAAGACCATGTAACATTATTTAGATATATAAAATGTAATAAAATCTACTAGAAAGCATAAATATAACATTGTTTGGAAGTGTTTGTGTAGTTAGTTTCAAGCCTCAATGTTGTGAATGTAGTCTTGAATATGTTTTGGTTGTTTTTTTTTTTTTTTTGGAAATATGATTGGTATAAGCCAAATTGATTAGTTGATATTAGAATTTAGTAATTTAATGGTACTTGGAAGTGCCAATTTTGCATAATTTTATTATATGCTTTGTTAGGTGTTTGATATGGTAGTATGGAAGATATATCAATATGTTTTCAGGCCATCCAAACTTGTATCAGGTTTATTTTTGTGAAAATAGTGAGTCATGTCGCAACGACGAACCTCTAATGTTGCGACGAGTGATGTCCACGAAACTAACTAAAAAATTGACTAAGAGAAGCGCACCTATCAATTAATAGTATAACTATAGTGAGCAAAGTTATCATTCCCACGAGGACTATAAGTACTAGTAATTACCATCTTTCTATTATTTAACCGATAAATTCGAGTGATTGATTAAAACTTAAATTAACTAAATTAATTAACTAAGAATGCGACAAAGAACAAAACAGGAAAATAATTGATTAAACAACCAAGAAGCAAAACAATACCAAAGAAAGAATTCACCTAGATTTCATCTGTCATTATCAATCTAATTTTGCAATTTCTTTACTTAGTATCTTGATACGTAGAAATCCCTAAATTATGCTAATATCTCTTTCGATAGTAAGAACAATTGACTCTAGGTTGATTAATTGAAATTTCTTTCTAATTAAAACCTCCATTATCCTAGTAAGTCAATCTATGGATTTACTTATTAGGTTTTACTCTAATCTAGTAGATTTATGTTGTCCTCTTTCTAGGATTGCATGCAACTCCACTCAATTACGCAAGATCTACTCTTAAACAAGGTCTATTACTCCTCTGATTTGAACACATGAAACATAGATCAATAATCTAGAAATATCAAACCAAGAATTAAGCACACATAATTGATAACAAGATATAATTATTTATTGCGTAAAATAAAAATCAAATGACAAAATCCATCATAAGGTTCATCTCCCTAGGTATTTAGAAAATTAGTTCATGCTTGAAAATAAAAATATCCAAAACACAGTATAACTGAAAGAAATAAAGAAACTCATGATAATCTCCTAAGAAATCAATTGAGAATCTTCAATCTTGACAGAAATCTGCTTCAAAATTAACTTTAATAGTGTTTTTTTCAGTTGTTTTCTTGAATATTCTATGACGACTCACTCTTATCTTCTTATTTTTGTCATATATATGTATTAAAATTCCCGAAAAACTTAAAAATTGCATTTTTCCTCTATTCAGAGTGCAAATTCGTGCAATCAAAATGAGCAACCACATGACCGTGTGGTAGCCTGTGTGGGTCACACGGTCATATAGACAAGTCGTGTGGAATGAGCCAGCCCGTGTGGCTCTTATAACTTGCTCTTATTTTTTGATTTTTGCTCGCGTTTCACTTTTTTTACTCCCAAATGCTCTATTAAGAATAAAAATCATGAATTTAAAGGATTAGGAGCATGAAATTCACAATTAACATCGAATAGTCACCCAAAAATGTATTAAAAATGAGATTAAAACATATTACTTTTAACACTTATCAAATATCCCCACACTTAAGTGTTTGCTTGTGCTCAAGCAAAATCCTAAACCCATATTCAAGTTAACTTCCTTTAATTTATTATTTTCACCAACACTATTTTAGGATAATTTACAGATAATCATGCATTGGAATTTCACACTAAAATGACACTAAACAACACAAGTAATCCAAGCAGAGAATTTTAAGTCTTAAAAACAATAGGTATCTCTCCTATCTCAATAATTACCTGAAATTTAAACTCAACAAGAATTAAAATACTCACTAAGGATTCACTCAAAGCACTCAAAGTATTTAAGGTTCAAGTAATTTACACTCAATAGTCGAACAAAAAATGTTATTACCATGTGCTTGCTTGAAAATCAAATCTGCACCACTATATAAATGAGATGACACACCAATCAAGAGATCTTTACAAGGTTGTAATGGGGCTTAGGTTAAGGGTATAGACAAGGTCAGAAAAGTTGGTTACCATCGAGAGTCGAGTTGGTAAGTTATCAAATTAGAAAAAAGATCAGTTGCTAAATTAACGAAATTTACATCAAGAAGAATAATAAAGAATGAAAACAAGCTTTTCAACATAATATGAAACTAACTATTCAAACTCAATCAAAATTTTCTCTTTTTTTATATAATTTTTCTCTCCCTTTTTTTTTTCTTTTTTTGAAAAAGAAATTCAACAATACAAATGATGAAACGTAGTTAAGCGACTAATAAAATCAAATCTCGACAAAAAGAGAGTCAATAAAAAGAATAATTTTACAACATTAATGTGGGTTACGGGTTAACATTAACAGGTTAGAAAGAAAAAAAGAAAAAGGAAAAGGATGTGTTAGAATCAATGGGGTTTACTAGAGATTAATTCAACGGGTAAGTTGTTTAAAGGTTGGGCGGGTTAAATCATAAGTGCTCTATCATCTCAATATATCAAATCAATAATATGGTCTTGACATGTATAATCAAAACAAATTCTAGAATAATAAATCAAGTTAACATACTTAACCAAAAATAAAATGAGCACGAAAAAAAATATACGCTCCATAGGCTCAAAAGCTCACAAAAAAATATGGTTTTGATGTCAAAATTGTAAATTTAAAATTTCAAGATAATTCTTCAGTTTAGGAAGACAACCTAAAATAATAATTTCTAAAAACGATTTATCATGCTTGACTCTCTCGTGTCGTATAGTATAAATTGACCAATGCACAGAAATCCACAAATTATTCCCAAAACAAAATCACTAAAAACTCAAAATTAAAAAAATAACTTTAATGATAGATTTGAGAAAATTACTTAAACTCAAACAATTTTTAGGGACTATATCGCATAAGCATCTAAAATCCTCCCCACACTTAAGATGTACATTGCTCTCAATGTACAAACAATTATAAACTAATAAGCAAAATATCATAAGGGAGGGAAAGAATTGAAACTGCCCCGATTTTGGATGATTTCATCGGAATAGTAAAATTCATAATTGTAGGAGCTTCAAAAAAAAGTACATGTTTCGATCATACTAATAAGAAGATAAACAAAATAAATAAGATAAAGAGACAACAAAATAGAAAAATAGCTGAGAAAACAATAATAGTAAAGTTCAAAATAAAAAAAATAAAACATATAAATCTGAAAAATAAAATAAAAACAAATAACAAGAAAAATAAAATACAAATAAAAAGAAAAAGAAAAATAAATAAAACATAAAATCTAAAAAATTCAAAAGAAAATAACCAAAAAATTAATATTATTTTGATGGGTACATGGCCATAAAATAATAATGATGAATAAAATAAAAAATGGGGTGGTTGATTTGATGGGTACCCACGGTGGTGAGGGGGAAAGAAAAAAGAAAAAAATGAAAACCCCCTAGCATTAAAAGAGGGTACATGGTCATGTGTCAGGCCTTGTGAGTCACACGGCCAAGTATCTGTTTGAGACTGTGTGACCTATTAGAAAATTTTAAAAATTTATTTTAGTGTTCACACTGCCTATGACACACTGTTGTGTGTAGGTCATGTGTCACATATGGCTATGTGGAATCACCTAGACTGTGTGCTTTTGTCGTTCGCTTCTCCCACACTCGTGTACATGAGCGTGTGGGTCATACGATCGTGTCTCTAGGCCATGTGCCTCCACTCAGATTGTGTGGGTTAAAAAATAATTTTGAAAAATTAGCTTCAATATTCACACGACTGTGTGGATCACCCCAAACCGTGTGGACCACTTTTTTAAAAAATCAAAATTTTCTTATTTTTTTCATTTTTTTGAATTTTTTAAGCAATAATAAAAAAGTGTACTAATCACATAATCATAATTAGAATAAAATAAAATAACACACTTGGGTTTCCTCCTGAGGACCCGAGAAGTGCTTATTTAGATTCTAAGCTCGACTTCCCTTTTCAAGCTAACAGTTAAGGTGGATTTTGGAGTAAAAGCTCCTTTCTCTCATTATCAATACTGCCACCAAAATAAAGTTTGAGTCGATGACCGTTTACCTTAAATGCTCCATATTTAAGAAGTGTTACCTCAATGGTTCCATATGGGAATACATTCTGTACCACAAATGGGTTCAACCCCCTTGACTTAAGCCCTACAGGGAACATTTGTGGATCTAACTTGTCTAACAACACTTTCTCTCCAAATTTGAATTGATTTATCCTTTTTAAATGCACACCATGGCATTGCTTTGTTAATTTTTTTGTGCGTTCTTGGATTCTAATCAACATTTGTTCTGTAACACCCCAAACCGGGCCCAGACGTTACGGCCAAGTCCGATGTGTCACGTCACCTACAACTAACCATATTGCCACGTTACTAAGATTAGAGTGAACTTTGCAAAACCGATATTTAAGTCTTAAGAGGAATTCTCAGTTTATTGATGAACGTCCTATTCAATACTAGTTATTAAGAGATTTATGATAAAACTTAACTTTGTTACTCGTTTGAAATGTGTGACGAGATTTTGAAAACACTTGATTAATTTTAAGAAAAACTTGCGCAGTATATTCAAAAGAATTAAAGTAGTGTATGATTAAGTAATTTAAAAAGCCAACATAAAATAATTAGAGCGGCCTTATTACAAACCCAAAACCATAACAAAAATAATTAAAAATAAATATAGAAATTAAATAAATTAAAATAGAACTTAATTAAATAATTGCAGTCGATGTGGCCACTCTGAATCCCTCCCAACTCCAAGTCCACCCATCTAGGGCTCACCTGCATAGATGGAGAGAAAGGGGTAAGTTTGGAAACTCAGTGTGTAAGGAAAGCCCATCTAGAGCCCAAATTAGCTCAAGCCCACTAGAACTAAGCCCTATCCAGTCTCAGTAATCACTGGGCAGAAGCCCTATCCAGATACAGTAAACTGGGCTTTAGCCCTTCTCAGATAACAGTACGGCCCATAGGCCCATTTCAGTCGCAGAACAGATATTAATTATGAATGCAAGCCTAATACATGTGGGGAGACTACACAACCCACCCAACCGCTACAATCCACCCGTACCAACCCTATACTCCATGTGGTGAATAACTCAACCCACCCAGCCCTACACTCCACAGTTGCAGCATAGTTGCTCAGATAACAGAAAGATGAGGCAAAGCCTCCAGTACGTGGTCAAGCCACTTTCAGTACTTCCTCCATCAAAAACCCAGTCCCATGCAACAGATATTCATGATATGGCAGACAGTAAACAGAAACAATAAATCATGCATTTCAGTCATGTTTAGCCCTAGGGGTATAACAGTCATTTTGCACCTAGGGGTAAAATAGTAATTTTGCACACTTAAGGGGTATTTCAGTAATTATACCAGTTTTTAGGGTTTTCATGCACATTTTAATCAGTAATAGACTAAATTTTACGTTAGTAGCTTATTTAGCCCGTTTTAGCAGATTACAGTCATTAGGCCCTAAAACCCCTAATGGGCCCTACAGTGCCAATTAGCTAATTTAGCCCATCTAGTCTAAATTTTACGATCAATTTACCAGTTTTAGCAGTTTTAGACCTACAATCTACCAGTACACATTTATTGCCTATTTTTACCCATATGGGCCCGTAAGCCCATTGGGCCCAGTTTTAGCCCATCAAGGCCCAATTTACCAAAGTGCACAAAATCACACATTCAACTAACTTACCACTCACGATTACGGATCCAATGATTCCCAAATGACTTATGAGCATTCTCACGCTCACAAGCCCACGAAATCCCAAAATTTCGGCAATTCAGCTTTTTGGCTTTTGCCAATTTAGACTACAGAAGGGTGTTCGTTTACACACCTGATTTGTGACGACTGCTAACGACATATCCCATGATATCCTAAATCAATTACTAGACACATCAGATCCAAAATACAATGACAATCTCCATAATTCTACTTACATAATTGGCCATCACCACCTAAGGCCCTTGAGATCTTACCTTTGCTGAAACTAGTGACTAGATCTAGATGTAGTCGTTCCAAAGGTCCAAGCCTCTTACGCTCCTTGCTAGATCACCCCTTCCACAACAAGTACACATAAAACCAATTAAAAGAACTGTCTTTACCTATCATCACATTCGACAGCCTCCCTAAAGAGTTTAGGGGTTTCAGCTTTTCTTAAATTCAAAGGTAACGAGTAGATCCGAGATGTCGAGTACTTACCACATGTTTTCCTTAATCAAAGGGATTCTTCTACTCAGATCTGATGTAGATCTAGCCCCTAAACACTAGAAGAATTTGAATATTAGAGATCTAAGGATTCGGTTATATATCCCTAAAAACTATGGTGTTTTGGGCTTTTTAAGTGGTGAAAGAAGATATGATTTGAGGCTATGGTTAGAGGGGTGTTTGTCGATAGAGCCTAAGGGTTTGGAGAGTATGAAATTTGGCTACAAGTAAGGAAAAACAAAGGGGGTTCAGCTATAGGCAAATCGGCACTGGAAGCAAGCCTTTTGGGATTTCGGCTTTTAGTAGTTGATGAGTTTGAAAAGAAAAGAGTGGCAATTTCGGTTTCTGAAGAGAAGAAAATGAAAGATGAGGGAGGAGAAGAGGTGATTTCGGCTAGAGAGGAAAAGAAAAAGAAAGAATGGAAGAGAGGAGAAGAGAAGGAAGAATTCGACATTTAAAAGTTCTAACTTTGCATTTTCGGCTTTTTGCAACACTGAGAAGAGAATAGAATGAAAGTGAAGGCTCTAGGTGGCTAACCCTAATTCGGCAAGACAAAAAGAAAATAAAGCTTGCCCTAATGGCCATTCAAACCAACGGCCTAATCCCCCTAAGGCCTTATCCGAATGCTACTTAAGCTCTATCACATGCCCGGCACATGCACAAAAATAAAAGTACCATCTGCTTACCTTGCGACTTGAACTCTGGCCCTTAAACTCAGTCTACACGCCACCTTTTCTAGGAACTTAGTGGCACCACCTTGCCACTTTACCAAGGCCCTCTTTGTGTCTCAAATTACCAACTTTTTCTTAAAGGCCTACTTAACCAAGTCCCGTTCACTTGAAAGCCAAAATTGATATTTCTGTCGGGTTTTAACTGAGGCTTGGGACTCCTCAAGGCCCACTAACACATTTAAACACAATTTCAGTATTCAGAACACCAAAATTTCAAAATTTCACCAAGAATCACAAAAACCTAAAAAATCTTGAAAATCAGGGCGTTACAACTCTACCCCCTTAAAGAAATTTCAGCCTCGAAATCTACCTGATCCAATAGGTGAGGGTATTGTTGACACATCATCTCTTCTAGTGCCAAGTAGCCGCTTCTCTACCATGGTTGCGCCAAAGTACTTTCACCAATGGAATTGACTTGTTCCTCAATACTTTGACTTCTCGATCCGAAATTTGCACAGGCTCCTCCTCAAAAGTTAAATCGGTCCTTACTTCAATCTTTTCCACTGGTATTACATGTGAAGGATCTGATCGATACCGTCTTAGCATGGATACATGGAAGATATCGTGAATATGGTCCAGCTCCGATGGCAACTCCAACTAATATGCCACTGGCCCTATCCATTTAAGAACCTGATAAGGCCCAATAAACCGCGAACTCAACTTGCCTTTCTTGCTAAACCTCAAGATCTTCTTCCAAGGCAAAACCTTCAAGAATACCATATCCCCAACGGCGAACTCGATTTCCTTACGTTATAGATCCGTATACGACTTCTGCCTGTTAGAGGCCTCCTTTAACCGATCTCTGATCAACTTAACCGTACTCTCAGTATCTGCCACTAATTTCGGTCCAAGAACTTGTCGCTCTCCCAACTCCGTCCAACACGTAGGCGTACGACACCTTCGCCCATAGAGTACTTCATATGGAGCCATCTGAATGCTCGCTTGATAACTGTTGTTGTACGCAAATTCCGCCAATGGCAAATAGTCCTCCCAACTACCACGAAAATTGATAACACAACCTCTTAACATATCCTTCAGAACCTGAATTACCCTTTTCGACTGTCCATCTGTCTTAGGGTGAAAAGCAGTGCTGAAGTCTAATCGCGTACCCAACGCCTCATGTAACTTTTGCCAGAATCGCGATGTAAACCTAGGGTCTCGATTAGAAATAATCGACACTAGTACCCTATGCAGTCGCACTATCTCTGCCACATAAACTTGACTAACTTTTGCAGTGAGTAATCAGTTCAGACAGGTACGAAATGGGCAGATTTCGTTAACCTATCCACAATTACCCACACAGAGTCTTTCTTGGAGGGTGTCAAAGGTAGCCCACTTACGAAATCCATAGTAACTCTCTCCCTCTTCCATAGTGGAATTTTCACTAGTTGTAACAGTCCAGAAGGCAGTTGGTGCTCAGCCTTAACTTGCTGGCACGTCAGACATTTCCCCACAAATTCAGTCACCTCACGCTTAAGTCCAGGCCACCAGTACACCTCTTGCAAGTCTTGATACAACTTATTCCCTCCAGGATGCATGGCACAAGGTCCACTATGAGCCTCTTTCAGAATCGACTGCCTCAATTCAGCGTCCTTTGGAATACAAACTCTTCCACGAAAGCAAAGAACTCCATCAGCATTCAGTCCAAAATCTGAATTCTCCTCATTCTCAACTTGCTGAAATCGAGGAACCAACGATTCGTCCTTTAATTGCTTCTTTTTAATCTGCTCAATCCAAGTTGGTTTCACTTGCAACTCTGCCAACAGACTTCCATCATCATAAAGACTTAACCGAGCAAACATCGCTCTCAACTCAGCTACAGCCCTTCGGCTTAGCGCATTAGCCACCACATTCGCCTTACCTGGGTGGTACTCAATCAAACAATCATAGTCCTTAAGCAACTCTATCCATCTTCGTTGCCTAAGGTTCAACTTTTTCTGAGTCAACAGATATTTCAGACTTTTATGGTCTGTGTATATAATACACCTTTCTCCATACAAATAGTGTCTCCAAATTTTTAATGCGAAGATCACTACGGCCAACTCTAGATCATGCATAGGGTAATTCGCTTCGTGAGGCTTAAGTTGTCGCGAAGCATTAGCGACTACTTTACCCTCTTGCATTAGTACACATCCTAATCCCACATGCGATGCATCGCTATACACAGTGAAATCCTTACCAGGCTCTGGTTGAATCAACACTGGTGCCTCAGTCAAAACCTTTTTTAACTTATCGAAAGCCTCTTGCTGCTTTTTAGTCCAAACAAACACTACTCCTTTCCTTAACAGTTTCGTTAACGGAGTAGCAATCAGGGAGAATCCTTCTACAAATCTTCTGTAGTAGCCTGCCAGAACTAGAAAACTCCGAATTTTCGATACTGACCTCGGTGACTTCTATTCCAGAATTGCCTCAATTTTTCGAGGGTCTACTCTAATCCCCTCAGCAGAAATAACGTGACCCAGAAAAGTCACCTCTCGAAGCCAAAATTCACACTTACTGAACTTTGCATAGAGTTGTTTCTCCCTCAACACTTGCAGCACAATACAGAGATGCTCATCATGCTTCTCCTCAGTTTCTGAATATACCAGAATATCATCGATAAAGTCGACTACGAATGGTCCAAGTAAGGTTGGAACACTCAATTCATCATATCCATGAAAGCTGCAGGTGCATTCGTCAGTCCAAACGGCATAACCAGAAACTCATAATGACCATACCGCGTTTTAAATGCGGTCTTGTGAATATCCACTTCCTTTACCCTCAATTGATGGTATCTAGATCGAAGGTCGATCTTGGAAAATACCGAAGCTCCTCTAAGCTAGTCAAACAGATCGTCGATTCTTGGTAGAGGATATTGTTCTTTATCGTCAGTTTGTTCAACTGGCGATAATCGATGCACATACGCATCATCCCATCCTTCTTCTTCACAAACAGCACTGGTGCTCCCCACGGAGACACACTTGGTCTAATGGAGCCTCTATCCAACAACTCTTGAATTTGCGCCTTCAGTTCCACTAACTCATTCGGTGCCATTCTATAAGGCGCGATGGACACTGGAGCTGTTCCAGGCAGTAAGTCAATTCCAAACTTGACTTCTCGGTTCGGAGGTAATCGAGGAAGCTCCTCAGGGAATACACCTTGAAATTCCCTAACAGTTTTAACTGTCTCTACCCTTAAATCTTCAGTATCAGTTTAGCTCACAAAGGCCAAGCACGCCTCGCACCCCTTGCGAATCAGTTTCTCAGCCCTTAAGGCCGAAACAACATTGGACAAGTAGTCCCTTCAACCTCCAATAACCATTACCTCCTCATCCTCGGTAGTCTTTAACACCCTCCTCTTAGCTGCACAATCCAAAGTTTCCCTATACTTGGTTAACCAGTCCATTCCTAAGATTAGATCGAACTCTCCAAATGGTAACTCTATCAAGTCTTCAAAGAAAATCCTACCTAGAGTCTCTAAAGGCACCTCCCTAAAGAGTTTATCTACCCTAACCGAGTGACCTAGATGACTTACCACAGTTACCCCACTCACAGTTTCCTAAGAGTGCACGCCCAACGACCCAGAAATGTCACATGCAACATACGAATGGGTTGATCCCACATCTATCAGAGCAGTATAGGGCATGCTAGACATAAAAAATGTACCAGTTATGACGTCAGGTGCATCACCCTCCTCTCAGCGACAAGCAGCATAAACCAAAGCTGGCTGATGAGCCTCAACATTACCAGTACCCCTGCCAGGTGCTCTACGACCACGACTATTTCCATTGCCACCTTTACCTTGTCCACGACCTCTCGGCGGTAGTGGTCCACCCCGCACTGGTTGAACAACCCCTTGTTCAGCAACTTGAGTCTGAGCCGGTCTCTTAGGATAGTCCTTGATCCTATGTTCCTTGGATCCACATCGGAGACATGCTCCAGTACGCTTCCTGCATTCTCCAAGATGCACTCTCCCACAGTCCCCGCAAGGCTGCGGTCTAACTATATTCACCGGAACTACTTGGACCAGTTCCACCACTCTAGCTCTCTTGGCATTTCGATTTGCAACTCTAGATGGTCCAGTATCCCTCCTAAAGCAGTTTCGATCCCTATCACGATTTTACCGTTCAGCTCGCTTCACCTCTTTGGCTATCTTAGCCTTCTCCACCAGTGCAAAAAAATTGCGCTCCCTCTGCGGAACTATCAGCACCCTTAGCTCGTCTCTGAGGCCATCCTCAAAGTGAATACTACGCTCATACTCAGTGGTAACTATACCGCTAGCATAACGACTCAACCTCAGAAACTCTGCCTCATACTTAGCAACGGTCTTATTGCCCTGGGTCAGGTTCAGGAATTCATTCCTACGTGCATCCACATAGCTCGCTCTGACGTACTTTCCCTTGAAAGACGTCTTAAACAATTCCCAGGTTACCCGCTCAACTTGGGTACTCTCCCTTACAGTGATCCACCATTGATAAGCCTCGTCTCGCAGCAACGACACTACACCTTTAAGCTTTTGCTCCACCGAACAATCCAGGTTGTCCATAATCCGTTCCGTAGCTTCCAGCCAATACTCAGCTACATTTGGGGACACTCCAGATATGCCCCTAAAAACTTCCGCTCCATTAGCCTGGAGTCACTCAGATATAGATCCCCTATTTACTGGCCCAACATTACCTCTAGCAACCCTTTCCAGAACCCTTAACATTGCCTGTGACAAGGCATTATCCCTTGCGGCCTGATAATATGGCCCATTTTTAACTACCAGCGGCGGTCGTGCCCCACCAGCTGGCATGTGTTCCGAAGATGAAGACCCAGCTGGAACACTACCTCGGCCACATCCAAGGCCTCGCCTACGAGCAGCTCTTGTACTCATATCGACTTATCTGATTACGAATTTTATGACATTAGTTTATTATTTCAGTTGTTTATTACAGAGTGCCTTATGTACAGATAGAGTTTCAGAGTTTGTTTTCACGAAATCGTTGCCTAACTACAGTCTCAGTTTTCCTAGGGTTTAGTTTTCCTACAGTCTCAGTCTCTACAGTTTTCAGTACTACCCTATCTACAGTATCATAGTAGGGTCTTAGTTCTATCTACAGCGATATTGCAGTATTATACAGTATAAGAGACAGAAATACTTACAGACTTGGTACCGGGGATTTAATGTGCCATTTCTTCAGATATCAGATTTTAGAAAACTCAAAAAGATTTAAGCTTTTCAAAATCAAACCTTTAAAACATGTATATTTTGAAGAAAACATGTTTGAAAAGGGTTTTTCCTAAATTTTTTAGAAACTGATTTCCAAAATACCCCTATTGGGCCTAAATTTTAAGAATTTTCAAAAACATTTTTGGACCCGATCCACAGCCGAGTTGTTGCAACCTGGCTCTGATACTACTAAATGTAACACCTCAAACCCGGCCCAGACGTTATGGCCAAGTCCGGTGTGTCACATCACCTACAACTAACCATATTACCCAGTTATTAAGATTAGAGTGAGCTTTGCAAAACCGATATTTAAGTCTTAAGAGGAATTCCCAGTTTATTGATGAACATCCTATTCAATACTAGTTATTAAGAGATTTATGATAAAACTTAACTTTGTTACTCGTTTGAAATATGTGATGAGATTTTGAAAACACTCGATTAATTTTAAGAAAAACTTGCGCAGCTATATTCAAAAGAATTAAAGTAGTGTATGATTAAGTAATTTAAAAACCCAAAATAAAAATAAAGCGGCCTTATTACAAACCCAAAACCATAATAAAAATAATTAAAAATAAATATAGAAATTAAATAAATTAAAATAGAACTTAATTAAATAACTGCAGTCCATGTGGCAACTCTAAATCCCTCCCAGCTCCAAGTCCACCAATCTAGGGCTCACCTGCATAGATGGAGAGAAAGGGGTGAGTTTGGAAACTCAGTGTGTAAGGAAAGCCCATCCAGAGCCCAAATCAGCTCAAGCCCACTAGGCCTAAGCCTTATCCAGTCTCAGTAATTACTGGCAGAAGCCCTATCCAGATACAGTAAATTGGGCCTTAGCCCTTCTCAGATAACAGTACGGCCCATAGGCCTATTTCAGTCGCAGAATAGATATTAATTATGAATGCAAGCCCAATACATGTGGGGAGACTACTCAACCCACCCAACCGCTACACTCCACCCGTACCAACCCTACACTCCATGTGGGGAATAACTCAACCCACCCAGCCTTACACTCCACAGTTGCAGCATAGCTACTCAGATAACAGAAAGATGAAGCAAAGCCTCCAGTACGTTGTCAACCCACTTTCAGTACTTCCTCCATCAATAAGCCAGTCCCATGCAACATATATTCATGATATGGCATACAGTAAACAGAAACAGTAAATCATGCATTTCAGTCAAGTTTAGCCCTAGGGGTATAACAGTCATTTTGCACCTAGGGGTAAAATAGTAATTTCGCACCCTTAAGGGGTATTTCAGTAATTATACCAGTTTTTAGGGTTTACATGCACATTTTAATCAGTAATAGGCTAAATTTTACCTCAATAGCTTATTTAGCCCATTTTAGCAGATTACAGTCATTAGGCCCTAAAACCCCTAATGGGCCCTACAGTGCCAATTAGCTAATTTAGCCCATCTAGTCTAAATTTTACGATCAATTTACCAGTTTTAGCAGTTTTATACCTACAGTCTACCAGTACGCATTTATTGCCTATTTTTACCCATATGGGCCCGTAAACTCGTTGGGCCCAGTTTTAGCCCATCAAGGCCCAATTTACCGAAGTGCACGAAATTGCACATTCAACTAACTTACAACTCGTGATTACGGATCCAATGATTCTCAAATGACTTATGAGCATTCACACGCTCACAAGCCCATGAAATGCTGAAATTTTAGCAATTCTGCTTTTTGGCTTTTGCCGATTTAGACTACAGAAGGGTGTTCATTTACACACCTGATTTGCGACGACTGTAACGACATCTCCCATGATATCAATCAATTACTAGACACATCGGATCCAAAATACAATGACAATCTCCATAATTCTACTTACCATAATCAGCCATCACCACCTAAGGCCCTTGAGATCTTACCTTTGCCGAAACTAGTGACTAGATCTAGATCTAGTCATTCCAAAGGTCCAAGCCTTTTATGCTCCTTGCTAGATCGCCCCTTCCACAACAAGTACACATAAAACCAATTAAAAGAACTGTCTTTACCTATCATCACATTCGACAGCCTCCCTAAAGAGTTTAGGGATTTCAGCTTTTCTTAAATTCAAAGATAACGAGTAGATCTGAGATGTCGAGTACTTACCACAGGTTTTCCTTAATCAAAGTGATTCTTCTACTCAAATATGATGTAGATCTAGCCCCTAAACACAAGAAGAATTCGAATCTTAGAGATCTAAGGATTCGACTATATATCCCTAAAAACTATGGTGTGTTGGGCTTTTTAAGTGGTGAAAGAAGATATGATTTGAGGCTATGGTTGGAGGGGTTTTTGTCGATAGAGCCTAAGGGTTTGGAGAGTATGAAATTTGGCTACAAGTGAGGAAAAACAAAGGGGGTTCGGCTATAGGCGAATCGGCATAGGAAGCAAGCCTTTCGGGATTTCGGCTTTTAGTAGTTGATGAGTTTGAGAAGAAAAGAATGGCAATTGTGATTTCTGAAGAGAAGAAAATGAAATATGAGGGAGGAGAAGAGGTGATTTCGGTAAAAGAGGAAAAAAAAGAAAAATAGAAGAGATGAGAAGAGAAGGAAGAATTTGGCACTTAGGAGTTCTAACTTTGCGTTTTCGGCTTTTTGCAACACTGAGAAGAGAATAGAATGAAAGTGAAGGCTCTAGGTGGCTAACCCTAATTTGACAAGACAAAAAGAAAATAAAGCTTGCCCTAATGGCCATTCAAACCAACGGCCCAATCCCCCTAAGGCCCTAGCCGAATGCTACTTAAGCTCTATCACATGCCCGGCACATGCACAAAAATAAAAGTACCATCTGCTTACCTTACGACTTGAACTCTGGCCTTTAAACTCAGTCTACACTCACTTTTTTTAGGAACTTAGTGGCACCACCTTGCCATTTTACCAAGGCCCTCTTTGTGTCTCAACTTACCAACTTTTTCTTAAAGGCTCACTTAAGTAAGTCCCTTTCACTTGAAAGCCAAAATTGATATTTCTGCAGGGTTTTAACTTAGGCTTGGGCCTCCTAAAGGCCCACTAACACATTTAAACACAATTTCAGTATTCAAAAAACCAAAATTTCAAAATTTCACCAAGAATCACAAAAACCCAAAAAATCCTAAAAATCAGGGCGTTACATGTTCACCATTCATCTAATTCATCAAGCTGCAACATTCGTTCTCCACTTTTCCCTTGATTTTTGTTACCTTGAAATTAATACTTTTCTAACATGTATTCATAAGTGATTTCTTGCATTGAATGTTGAGCTACATGATTACTAACATTAACAGAATAATGAGTATCATCTCGTTTACTAGAAGCTCTCACAAAATCACGTGCTTGAAGAGTGACCTCTTCATCACCTACCTACAGTACAAGATCACCATTACCCACATCAATAACAATTCTAGAAGTCACTAAAAAGGGTCGACCTAAGATCATGGGTACCTCCATATCCTCATCCATGTTTAATATAATGAAATCAATAAGGGATTTATATCTACTTTAACAAGTACATCCTCAATGATACCCCTAGAATACTTAGTTGATCTGTCAGCTAATTGAATACTCATCCTAGTGGGTTTTGGTTCCCCGAGACCAAGTGTTTTGAGCATTTTATAAGGCATAAGATTTATACTAGCACCCAAATCAGCCAAAGCTTTGTCTACATTTAAGCTACCAATAAAAAAAAGGGATAGTAAAACTCCCTAGATCTTTAAGTTTGGTGGGTAGTTTGTTTTAGAGAATGGTTGAGAAATCCTCATTAAGCTCCACAGTTGACAAGTTGTTTAACTTCATTTTATTTATTAATAGCTCCTTTAAAAATTTTGTAACTTTGGTTGTAACAGTCTATTTTTCAGTAGTGTCGGAAATAGTAGTTTTGGGGCCACAAATCTGACGAGTGAGTCTGTAAATATTATTATTTAATATTTACATGTCAAATATAATATTTTAATAAATTTTTATTTGATAATTTATGTTATTTGAATGAATAATTAAGTTCAAGTGGTATTTTCAAAAAGTCAAGTGGTTTTAGAAAAAGAGGTATTAGGACATCATTTCTATAAATCGAGCCATAAATATTTTACTAAATATTTACGTAGTGTTATTAGGGTCATATGAAATTTTGTTTAAGAAATTTTAATGTTTAAATAATTAATTAAGTAAAAATGAATAAATTGAAAAAGGTGAAAAAATAGATTTTTATTAGGTAAAGAGGTCATTTGTTATGGATTATCAAACTAATGGACTTAAATGGTAAATGTACCAAATGAATTTAGAGTGGACGGTTTTGGGTGATTAAATGCATGAAATTTGATTTTTTAAGGGTAAAATTGTAAAATTGTAATTAAATGGAAATTAAAACAAACTAAAAGACAAAAATGCTATCATCTCCTCTAATTTGTTAGGAAGAAGCTTTCAGTCATGGAGATTTTACATGCATGATCAAGAAACGAATCAAACGAATCTAAATCAAGGAAAAGCTAATGTGTCGGATTAGTTGGCAACTTCATTTTTACAACTGTATTTGTCAAGGTAAGTTTGTAGTTTATAATATATATATGTTTGTTTCCTTATGATTATGTATATCAATTGTTAGTTAAATTATAATTAATGTGAAATTTTCATTGTTTGCTTGTAAATTATTAAATGTTGGAATTAAGTACAAATGGAAAATGAATATTTGATAGTGGTAAATCTTATGGTTTCACAATTTTGAAATGAATGTAATAGATTTATTGTGTGTGTACAGAAATAAGAAGTTCCTCTGAATGGTTGGTAATGTAATAGATTTATTGTATGTGTACAGAAATAAGAAGTTCCTCTGAATGGTTGGTTTACTGATATTATGAATTTACGTTAATGCCGAGTTGAATGTAGTAATGATTAGGATATGATTGGGCTACCAATAAGGTTAGTGTAACACCCTATACCCGGCCCGATCACCGAGCCCGAATATCAAGATGCCATACTACTGTCTCACATCACACATAGTACAAATGAGCTCATTATAAAAAAAAGCATCTTCCATTTCAACATTTACATGAGTTTTAAGTCAAGTATACTCCCACTTACTAGTAAGAGTTGTTACACACATTTTAATTGATCATATAATAACAGTTGTAGATACATGAAGGCCACTTAGCAAAATTTCAAAACTAGCTACATGTGTATTGATACTGGAACATATGTATCAATATTTTCCTTACACAATATTGATATCAATTGAAAATTTGATGCCAAAACAACATTTTGTTTCTCGCCTAAAAATGAAACACAAGAAATTATTGGTACCTTTCAATGTGTAACATCCCTAACTCGTTTTCGTTTCTAGAATGGGGTTACGAGGTATTACCGAACAAGACACAACATTCGAACAATCACATTATAGAATAAGTCATATTTGAGCATTTACAAATTATGTCACAGAGTTCAAATAGAATCAATTTACAAGACCGAAGATCTATAACTAGAACAACATTTTAACAAATTTCAAAATATATGAAATGTGCATTATTACCTCATGGTCGAATATGTATATTATCTAAATCAAATTATAAGCTTTTAACCCATGTAATATATACACATACTAGACCAATATTATATTTGGCATTTGCAATATATTTAAACACATATATATTTATTACTACAAATCATATGCACATAACATGGTTATTACCAAAGATACAATTAACTATTCTAACATAGATCTTAAAAAAATGCGCATATTTAAAACACATATCACCATTTAATAAACCAATTTTGCATAAAATTATCTTAACCTTTAATAGCTTAAGGTACTATTCATTTGGTCATTGTTTTTGTGCTTAGCCAAATAATAATATGCTTGTTTACAAGTATTCCATCTATTCACATGCATAGATCATAACATAAAAAAAAATCAAACCAATATATATATATATAAAACAAACATAATTTACTTTAAACATTGAACATACCATGAATATATATAAACATATATTGTAGCTAACGCTTAACTAATAATTTAAACTTATCAAAGCCGAATTTAAACATATTATTAAAACAAATCTTACATTCAACAAAAATACATATATTTATAAATTTATTACTCATCTTAAGCACTATCATTTCCAACCAAAATGACCAATTAAAAATCATTAACTCATTTGGCATTTTACCAATCCAATTAACCACATCATGTATATCAAAACAATAAACAACTATCACCTATTACATATCAACCCAAATTCAATCTCAATTACCGAATATAAAATATATCCATCCATGATCTCAAACATAGCTCACACATATATCATATCACACATATATCATATCAATCAACCTTACTTGAATACCATATTCAATATGCATAAAACATAAAGGCCGTTTTGACTATCACTTTTGCATACTAATACGAATATAAACATGTTTTTCCATTGCTTAGCATGCAAAGCCACAAAGGTCATAACCAAGACTAATTCTTTGATTACAAATTCGACTAAGGCTATAGGCATGCTTATAATTTAAATTCATAACATTTTCTCCTATAATCCAACATCGAATTCATTTAACAAAATAAACTATAAATTCGAGCCTTAACATGTACATCAACCAATTACAAATACTCACATATAAGCAAGACATGGCTGAATTACCATAACCAAAGCCAAACATAAACATTATAAATCCTTATAACATGAATCATGCTAAGCACTTCATAAATACCACATTCTTCCATTTAAACACCAAACGCATGATTAACAACCACATCACTTAATCAAAGCATGAGTCATTAAATAACAAATTAAACAAGCCATATTCGCATGGCTTATTATATATATACACAACTTCAAAATAACCAAAACACAAGCTAGTCAATACATGCCATATGTTCAAAATTCAACTTATAAAAATATCGAAAAACAGTTGATAGTGTGATAGACTTCACCGACGATCCCCGAGCCCGTAACTTAGCTTCCAAAATCTATAAAACAGAGAACAAACACATACACACAGAGTAAGCTATCACAGCTTAGTAAATCATAAGCAAATAAAAGAATCAATGACATTATTAACCCAATTTAACCAAACCAATTCGTGCTTCCATAAGCACATATAATCTCAAACTTGCAAAATTATATACAACCTATATATTCATTTAACAACTTTAACTTAGCCGAAATTCACATATATCCATTATCAAATTTATCATTTATTTCCAAAGTCAAAATATCATCATATAACCAAATATATATATACACATTCATATATGTATACACATGTTTCACACTTTAATATCACTTATTTATATCATTTGGCCGAATATAGATTTAAATTCAATATGCTAATAACCAATTTTATAACATGATTCATATAATCACATAAATACCAAAACTTACCTTAATTTTAATACATTAGCTAACACATACCTGAACCTTTTAATTCAATTTCGCATTTGGTCCTTACTTAACATTGCCCATTGAACTATTCGGAAGTAAAAAGGATACGAGAATAGTCGAAAAACTTGTACAATGCCAACGTCCCAAACGTGGTCTTACATACATATCACATATCGATGCCACTATCCCAGACAGGGTCTTACTCGTAAACACATATCAGAGTCAGATATCGATGCCAACGTTCCAGACGTAGTCTTACTCGTAAACACATATCAGAGTCAGATATCGATGCCATGGTCTCACTCGTAAACACATATCAGAAATTCCTATGTCATGACATATGTATCCTAGCTATTCCTAAGGTTCATACGGGGCTTTTCGGACGTTGTATCTCGGTCGAATTGAAATAGTTCCCAAGTGTACACATATTGAGCTATCATTTATGCATTCTCAAATATATCAATTCAGCACATGCAACTTATATTTATTCAAAAAATAACTAATTTTATTTGCTTATAAACTTACCTCAAACAACGAAAATCAGAACAGAGCGACTAGTCGACTACTTTAGTTCTCCCCCGATCCAAATCTGATTTCTTTAGTTCTTGATCTAAATGTATTCAACATAAACTAATTCAAATATAATTCCATTCAATTTAGTCCAAAAACACATAAATGGGCAAATTACCATTTTACCCGTAACATTTTATACTTTTACAATTTAGTCCAAATTGCATAAAACAAAAAACATACAAAATTTGCACATAACATGCTATTGCTAAATATTACCCACATTTATACTAATCCACACATTTCATTTATTTCACATTTTAGTCCCTCAATTTATTATTTTTGTAATTTAACCCTAATTACTCAAAATTATCAAAAATCCCTATACAAAACTTATTAATCTACCACAAATATTTTATTTTCTAACATCAAACAACAAAAATTACAAGCTTTAACAATGGAAAAAATACAAAATCATCATCAAAATCAGAAATTGAGACATGGCCTTAGTACATTACACTGCAACGATCTCAAAAACGTAAAAATGATCAAAAACCAAAATAGAAACATACCTAGATTGAGCTTGTACAAGGCTGAATATGAAAAATCTTTTATGTTCTTTTTTCTTTTTGTTTCGGTCACAAAAATGATGAACATGCAAGGTATTTTCATGTTTTATGTTTTATTATAACTATATTAATTAAAACTTTACCAAAATAACCTTTATTATAAAATATACAACCATTTTATGCTATGGTCAATGCTGTCCATTATCTAGCTTAAGGATATAATTTCATCTTAACCACTTTCAATTATAAAAACATCAACAATTTGACCATTACACTATCAACCACTGAATTTTTCATTTTACGCGATTAATCCCTTTTTATTAAATCGGGCATCTAAACGATAAAATTTTTAAATGAAATTTTAGCACACACAAATTCACGCATTATAAACACCAAAAATAATTTTAAAGATATTTTTTTGAATCAGATTCGTGGTCCCAAAACCACCGTTCTAATTAGGGTCTAAATCGGGCTGTTACACAATAAGTATCAGTAATTTCACCCCGAGTATCGATAATCATGATATGATATGAATACTATATTACGATTCTGACTTCCTGTACATTTGAAAATCATAGAGGTATCATTTTTAAAACTTGAATATTAATACCTCTGCCCTAGACAGTAAAAATTTAGCATATTTAAGCATAAAAACCATTTCGACACAAGTCTATTCAACATACATCTTATACCATATCAAAGAAATGTCAAAACAACTATAGTCATAATTTCAAGTATCGAGAATAAGTCCGAGCAAAATTCAACATTTCATGATTCAAATCTTTAAATCCTAAGCACAAATAAGCTTTGGAAACATCCAAAATATCATGGAGAAAACAAGAAAAAAGTCTACCATATTGCCTTTATTTCCCAAATCATAAAAAAATAATCACCTATGAAGTATTACTAGAGTCTCGCTTAGATCAATCCCTTGAAACCACACCACTCACATCGTAACGCTAGTAATCTGTAATGGATTAAAATGGGTGGGTAAGTTTAACAAGCTTAGTGAATGACCTAGAACATTGATAAGCTATAAAAGTAACATATTTTAATCTCACTCTTAATGCATTTTTGGATGATTTATTATGTAAATTAGTGAATTTGATGCTCCTATTCCTTTAAATTTATGTTTCTATACTTAGGTGAGCATAAGGAAGTGAAAGGAGCTGAAAATGGGCTAAAACCAAACTAAAAGACCTATTTTCAGGATCCACACAGCTTGGGCATTTCCACACGGGCTGAGCCCACACCCGTGTGAGCCACACGGGCTGGTCACATGCCCATGTGCCAGCCCGTGTCAATTTTGTACCCTATTTCTCTTTTACTCGAAAAAACCCAAATTTTAGGCTTTCTAAGCATTCTAAAGTCTATAGATACACACTAGAAGAGGACCTAATGGGACAAGTAGAAATGAATAAAGAAATTACTTGAAGAATGCCATCGGAATTGTAACAAACTAGTTTTAGCTAAATCAGAACAGTGGTTTTAAAACCACAAATCTAAGGTTGTAAAATTATTTTAATATTATTTTTGGTGTTTACGGTATGTGATTATATATTTTTGAAAATTTTGTGAGCTAATTTTACTGATTAGTTGGTTAATTTGATAAAAGGACTAAATCGCGTAAAATACAAAAGTTGCTTTCTATTTGTTTAAGTGCTTATTTGCTATGATTAATTAAATGTGAGGCCCTTATGATGCTATTAGACTATTGTTAGTGGAAATTGACATGAATAGCCATTCATTAAATGATTTAAAATGTTTTAAACAAAGGTTAAAATGGTAATTATGGAATTAATGTATAATTAATTAAAAAAAAACATAATGGTGGGCATTTATCATATTTTTACACCAAAAATTGAAGAAGGAAGAAGCCATCTTTATATTTTAGGGTTCGGCCATTGTTAAGCTTAATTAAGGTACGGTTTTAGCTCAATTTTTGATGATTTCTATGTTTTTGTAATCGTTGTATCTAGTACTAGCTAGCCCGTGCCTCAATTTTTGAATTTTTTGATGATTTTTTGAAGTTCCATTGTTGAATCTATGTGTTTTGTGATGGTTAATGATGAAATATGGAAGATAGATGTTAGATTTAAATGTTTTGTAAGGTGATTTTTAGTAAAAATGCATATTAGGGATTTAATTGTGAAAATTATAAATTGAGGGGTTGAATGTGAAATAAAGGAAAAATATGGGCTGCTAGGGGTACTATGGTAATTTAGCCAAGCATGGGTATATTGAAATTTTGTATAATTTGTGTTTTTATGAAAAAAAGGACCAAATTGTAAAAAATGTGAAACTTTAGGGGCTAATGTGTAAAAATGCCCATATGTATGTTTTGGATGAAATTGAATGAATTGGTAATTAAATTAGTTAAATTTGAATTTATATAGATTAAGAAAGAAAGAAATCAGATTTAGATCGGGGGAAATCGAAAGTTGTCGAGTAGTTGATCCAATCCGTTCATCTTATATACGAGGCAAGTTCATATGCAAATAAATGTCTCTACATTGAATTAAATATGCTTATTTGTCATTGAACTGCATTGAATGCCGAATGATCAAATACAAGCAAGAATCGATAGAGTTACAACATCCGAAAGCCCCGTACGAACCTTAGGAATAGTATAGGATACAAATGTCATGACATTAGGATTATCGAGATGTGATTATGTGTAAGACCATGTCTGGGACATTGGCATTGTTATGTGATTTCGTGTAAGACCATATTTGGGCTATTGGCATCAATATTTGATAACATGTAAGACCATATTTGGGATATGGCATTGTACGAGTTATATGTGATTTCTGAGTATACTTAACGATTCTGAATGGTTCAACGGGTAAAGTTAAAACGAGAAAAATGGTGTAAGTGAATTAAAGGATTCAGGTATGTATAAGGTTCATATGAGTATTAAAAGGAAGGTAAGTAATGAATTAAATGTGGCTATGTGGATTACATGAGAAATGTTGATAACTATGTATGTGTTTAGTTATAATTTGCATACTTGAATTGAAATGTACTTGTTTCATTTGGTGATTTTATTTATACATGGCTTACTAAGCTTTTAAAGCTTACTTTGTGTGTTATTTTTCCTTGTTTCATAGATAATCAAAGCTAGCTCGGACTCGGTGATCGTCAAGAATCATCGTCACGTTACTGATCGTTTATTTAGTACTTTTGAAGCTTGTAAATATGGTATATGGCATGTATAGGCTAGTGTTATTTTGTTATGTTTGAATTATGGATTTAGCCATGTGAGATGGCTAGTAAATGATGGTGATGATGGAATTGTTTTGGTTTATGTTATGAGATAAAATATGGTATATGTGATGTGTATATATTTGGCCTTGTGTTTTGCGAAGTTTAGTATGGTATTGGTGATGGTTTGGCAATGATTTGTTGGTGAATTATCAATGGTATATTATGGTTGGATATGGGCATGATTTGGTATGTTTTGGCGTAGTAAATGTGAATTGAATTGGTTGATGAATTTGAGATATGAATTGTTCATATATTGGACCTGTTTTGGCTGTCTTTTGGGTATGGATTGGTGCCTTATTTTTGAGTTGGCAGGGTAGACCCGTATGGGTGGCAAATTAGCCTTGTAAATGGCCTATTTTTGTCCACACGGGTAGAGACACGGGTGTGTGTCTCAGCTGTGTCCCCCGATAGTTCAATTCAGATTGAGCTAGGATGATCCACACGGCCTCACACACGGGCGTGTGATTGGCCATGTGGCACAAGTTAGTAAATCCTACAGGTTTGGCACGGCCAAGAACACGGCTTGAACACGGGCATGTGAGGCCGTTCCAAATAGGCACACGAGCTAGACACACGGGCGTGTGACTGGCCGTGTGACCTAAGTCAGTATACCCTCCAGTTTTCAGATGGCTAGGCACACCGGCATGCAGTCGGCTGTGTGATACAAGTCTGTATGTATGCTTTGTTTTCACATGGCTTGTGACACGTGCGTGTCTAAAGCCATGTGAATCACATGGCTTGTTCACACGGGCGTGTAACCTCTATATGTTAGAAAAATTTTAAAGTTTCAAAAATTTTTGTACGAGACTGGTTTAGTCCCAAACCCTCTCTAAAGCATGTTAAAGGTCTTGTAGACCTATATAAAGGACATTGTGTATGTGGATGAATGTTATTTGATAATGAATGAGTATTGAATTATTAAATGTTAGTTAAATGTCGTGTTTTGATTGGTAATACCTTGTAACCCTAATCCGATGATGGATACGGGTTAGGAGTGTTACAGGAATCATCTCAGGAAGTAGATTCCTTCAAGATTGAAGATCTCCATTTAATTCCTTTAGATGTTTATTTGGTTTTCTTTATGTCTTGTTGTTATCTTTACTTTGAGATGTTTCTGTTTAGGATGATGAACTAAATTCCCTAAATATCTAGGGAAGATGAAACCTATATGAATCCTATTATTTGATTTCTAAATTACATGATAAATACTTGATTCTTGTTCTCAATTATGTATGTTTATTTCATATTTTAATTTTTTCAGGATATTAACTTATGCTTAATGTGCTTATTTCTGTGGAGCAAAAGTCCCTGTTTAAGATTAGATCTAGCATAATTGAGTGGAGTTGCATGCGATCCTAGAAATAGGACGGCATAAATCTACCGGATTAGAGTCAAATATAATAGGGGAATCCATAGATCGAGTTACTTTTAAAATTTTTAAAAAATTGTCAGTGAGTTACACAGCTTGGCGACATGGCCGTGTGACCCGCACGACCTGGACACACGGGCATGTCCTTGGCTATGTGGATACTGGGACTTAAGTTTTCAAAAATTGATAGAGACATGATCTACACTAGTCCACACAGTCGTGCAATACGACCGTGTGGACCACACGGCTTGGACACACGAGGGTGTCTTATGCCGTGTTAAACCTGGAGCCAAAATTTTCAATTTTAAAACAATTTAGAGAGTTACACGAGTAAGGCACAGGGCCGTGTGCAAGACACGGCAGCACCGCATGAGCGTAGGAGAGCGAAGAATGTTACACACAACCATGCTATATGGCCGTGTGGCAGCACAGGGGCATGTCCATGGCCATGTGAAGACTAGGCTTATAATTTTAAAATGCACACGAGATGAAATCGAGCCACACGAGCGTGTGACACGGCAGTGTGGCCCAACACGAGCCTTACACGACCGTGTCCCCCTTTAAATCCCTAATGCCCTTTTATTTTTATATTTTGTCTTCTTCTTTAACCCCCACAAACCTTAGCCGCTGTTCCTTACATTTTTTCTCTTCTTTCCTATACTGCCGTTCTCTATCGCCCCATTGTCGTACCCCTCCTTTGTCGAACCCACCACCGTCCTTTCCTCGTCCTTTTCCCCTTCTTTCCCTCCTCCCCACCCCGTCAGAAACCCACATCAACCACCAAGCCTCACCACCCAACCAAGTCCCTCTCCCCGTTTGACAGCCACTTAACAGCCTCAATTTTCCTTCCGTCGACCCGTACCTTCGGCCCATCACATGCCCGTCGTACCCCTGACCTCCACCACCGCTGCCGTTGGTCTTTTCTTTTCAACCCATTGTTCTTTTATTATTATTATTATTATTTCTTTATTATTATTGGTTTTACTGATTTTATTTATTACTTTATTTAGCTGCTTTACTGATTGATTTGTGCGTATTCTTAATTTAATTGTTGGACATTTCAATCAAGTAATTTTATTTTATTTTAGTTTATTTTCTTTTTCATTCAGTAGTACTATACACTTATTGTTCTTCAGTTGATTTTATTCTTGCTAGTTTTAATTGTCCAATTGTTATTATTGATCAATATTAGTTTTAATTATTCATACTACATTTTTGTTTGGTTTTAGTATTCTGTTGATTAGTTTTTTTTTGTGTTCATAGTCACTTTCTTTCTTAGTCCATTTGATGAGCTTCATTTAGATTTTTTATTATTTTTATTTATTTTCTATTAGCCTGTATCTCTTATGTTAATTCATTCATTTATATTATTTGATTGCTTTATTGCAGATACATCATGAAGAGCACACGTGGCAAGTCTAAGGTCGCAGTCCCTGCGTCGAAAAAAATGAAAGGGCCCTGACGCGACCTCCTCATTGAGTGCCTCCGCCGAGGCCTGCCATCCTTATCTCAGATGGACTTATTCCAACTCCTTCGAGTGTGATCACTCAGTTTGGGCCAATGTATCGGCTGGGCCGCTTTGGAGGAGGTCCACCTCGCCGATCTTGTTCAGGCTTTTTTTACCACAGCCCTATGGGACCATTTCTTCTATATCGTTAAGCCCACTTACATGAAGCTGACTTTGGAGTTTTGCCCAACTTTTCATCTTCAGCACGAAATGAAATCGCATGACGAGCAGGGCACCATCACTTTTAGACCTGGGGGCCTAGTGCGCCTTATGAGTGTACCTAAGTTTGGCACTACTTTGGGCCTTTACACGAAGAAGTTTACGAGTGCCGAGAACTTCCTGCGCTTACATTGGCACATCCACTACTCGCCCTTTTACTGTTGGTCAGATCTTACGGTGAGTACGATCGCCCATGATGTGAGCTACTCGAAGTTCTATCCCTCCGGCATTGCTATACATCCATGCCCTTCTAGCTCATACCTTAACTGGCAGAAAAGAGAGCACCAGAGTCGTTAGCACTACCAATACATATTTTCTATAGAGCATGGCCACCGGACATATCTTTGATTTGGCATACTTTATTACCTTAGCATTCCGCCATCAAACTGGCCGCCACAAGAAGGGCCCTATCTGTTTAGGCCCTTATTTGACTCGCTTCGCTCGACACTTCGGTCTACTTGACACATCGGAGCAATCCTCGACACGCACTCTAGTCAGCCAGATGTCCCCGCAGGGAATCTCAACCATGATCCATATGAGAATGATAGAGTGACTTCGTGGCATGGATCCTCCTCAGTACCGTTTACTTCATTCTAACTCTCAAAATAACCTAGAGGACTTCACTGATGATGTCCCACTACATCACGAGGATCCACCTCATCCCCCACTTTCAAGTCACCATCCTGTTTATTCTGCTGCCTCTTTGACGGACCTCTCCGAGCATTTCACTCACTTCGAGCAACAATACTTTCAGAGGTTCGATAGTATCGATGCGACTTTGTAGCAAATCTGTCAGCATCTTCATATCTCTTCCTCGGCGCCGACGACTCACGATGCTTCTGATGATGAGGACCATTGAGTCCATTTGTTTTATTTTTATTTTTATTTTTATTTAAGATTCTTATTGATGTGTTTTGGATTAATTTGTAGATAATTGTGAATTGGTTGATTTAAACTTGAAGACATGAGAGAATCAAACATAATAGGCTATGTTTTAGAAATTAAAATCTTATTGATGTGTTTTGGATTAATTTGTAGATAATTGTGAATTGGTTGATTTAAACTTGAAGACATGAGAGAATCAAGCATAAAAGGCTATGTTTTAGAAATTAAAATCTTCTAGGTTGTTTCTCTAAATTTAAGTATTATCTTGAAGTTTGAAATTTGCAAGATTGACATCAAAAACCATAAATTTTTGTGAGAATTTGAGCCTTTAGAGCATATATTCTTATTGCTTACTTTTATTATTTGTTTTGAGTGTGCCAGAATGATTTGTTATTCTAGAACTTGCATCGATTATGCATTTTGAGAGCACACCTTTTGATTTGATATACTAAGATGATAAAGGCACTTAAGTTTAACTCACTTATCTCATAAAAAGCCTACCTACATAATTAACCCTTAGTGAACCCCATTAAGCCTAACACACCGTTTCTTGAATTACCTATTAATGATTAACCCATAACTCATTCTTTTTGATTCATTGATAATTTTTCCCATTATATTGACCCCTTTTTTATCGAGATTTGATTTGGTTTGTTGCCTAACTATGTTCCTTTGTTTAATTTGTTGAATTATGAATTACATGATAAAAAATATATATCTATATACATTTATTTAGTAACATATTGTTTATTATTTAGTTATGAGCTTGAATAGTTAAATTCATATTTTGAGAAGAAGCTCATTTTCTTATTATTGATTAGTTTGTAATCATGACACTTTTTTTAATTCAGCATTTTTTATTTTTCTGGTTTGGTAATTTATTAAGTCAATCTCGATTTTAACCATCTTTTCGGCCTTTATCCATACCCTTAACCTAAGCCCTATTACAACCTTTTAAATACCTTTTGATTTGTATATCATATCATTTTATAGTGGTAGAGATTCGATTTTCATGCAAGCCTATGGTAATGGCTTTTTATGATTGACTATTGACTACTTATTCTTGAACCTTAAACACTTCGAGTGATTTGAGTGAATCCTTAATGAGGATGTCAGTTCTTGTCGATTTTAAATTAAAGGTAATTATTTAGATAAAGAGAAACACCTATGTTTTTGTGCTTAAAATTTTTAGCCTAGATTGTTTGAGAATTTTTGGAACATTATTGATGAGAATTACAAAATGAGGAAGATTACTTCTTACTTATGAGTTCAGGATTTTGCTTGAGGACAAGCAAATGCTTAAATGTGGGGATATTTGATAAGCAATAAAAGTAACATATTTTAATCTCACTCTTAACGTATTTTTGGATGATTTATTATGTAAATTAGTGAATTTGATGCTCCTAATCCTTTACATTTATGTTTCTATACTTAGGTGAGCATAGGGAAGTGAAAGGAGTGAAAAATAGGGCAAAATTATACTAAAAGAGCTATTTTTAGGATATACATGGCCTGGGCATTTCCACATGGGTTGGGCACATGCCCGTGTGAGCCACACGGGCTGGTCACACGCCCATGTGCCAGCCCATGTCGATTTCACACCCTGTTTCTGTTTTACGCCAAAAACTAAAATTTTAGGCTTTTTGAGCATTCTAAAGTCTATAAATACACACTAGAAGAGGACCTAAGGGAGCACGCAGAGAAGAACAAAGAAATTACTTGAAGAACGCCATCGAAATCATCTTAGAAAGCGGATCTCCTTCAAGATTGAAGATCTCCATTTAATTCATTTAGAAGTTTATTTCGCTTTCTTTATGTCTTGTTGTTATCTTTACTTTGAGATGTTTCTATTTAGATGATGAGCTAAATTCTCTAAATATCTTGGGAAGATGAAACCTATATGAATCCTATTATTTGATTTCTGAATTACATGATAAATACTTGATTCTTATTCTCAATTATGTATGCTTATTTCATATTTTAATATTTTCAGGATATCAACTTATGCTTAATGTGCTTATTTCTGTGGAGCAAAAGTCTCTGTTTAAGATTAGATCTAGCATAATTGAGTGGAGTTGCATGTGATCCTAAAAATAGGACGACATAAATCTACCGGATTAGAGTAAAATCTAATAGGGGAATCCATAGATCGAGTTAATGCGACAATAGGGGTTTTAATTAGAAAGAGATTTCAATTAATCAACCTAGAGTCAGTTGTTTTTACTGTCGAAAGAGATATTAACATAATTTAGGGATTTCTACGGATCAAGACATAAGTGAATAAATCGTTTAATTCAGATTCAAAATAATAAGTGAAGTCTAGGTGGATTCTTTCCTGGGTATTGTTTATCTCACTAGTTTTCTTCAAATATTTTCCTAATTCATTCACTGTTGCGTTATAGTAATTAGTTAGTTAATTTTAGATTAAAAACATAGTACTTTTAGTCATTGTGGATACGATATTCCCCTCACCATAGCTATACTACTATTCGATAGGTGTGCTTGCCTTTGTCATAATATTAGTTAGTTTAGTGATATAATAAACAACAATCAAACATCTACCATGCAAAAAACTCATCAGGCATCAATGAAACAATTGTATCGCACAACCTTAATAGTTCCAATTCTAATGTCAAGTTATACACACTTAGGCATTATTTATTAGTTCATTTACATGGTAATCACGTTCACTTTTAAGCATATATCACATTACACATATAATCACATAACATTTAAGCATATTTCACAATTCATAAACATATTTATAGATAATTTGGCACTTGAGCTATGAAACATAAAAGTGGGCTTCACTACCACTCATTGGATAGATGGATCTCCAACACACCAAAAGACTTATAAAGTCGAATATATCCCAAAAAGTGAAGCATATAGCTAACACTCTCCATCACATGAAACATGTCCTGTTGAATGGAGCTTAGCTCACATTCCCTTATCTCTCCAACATGTCCTAGGGCCTCAATGCCCAAATCACATAACACATACAAGTGAGTACTCACGATCCTATGGCATGCCAACTACATCCAATGGTCTCAAAGTTCATAAAGCCATAATATTTGTTATTAAACACATATTTTACTTACCATTTTTGTACTTTTTCATTGCACAGTCACACTATATTCACGACATAATCGCTATCATATGGCACATATTGTAACGCCCTAAATTTTTTTTTGATTTTTGGCTTTTGTGATTTTGTGGGCTTGAAATTTTTTGAATGTGTGTTTACGTTAATTTGACATGGTTAAATGTTTGCTTAACTGGTTATGAGCCTTGGGGAGTATTGGGGGAGGTCCCAAGTTCAAGTCTGAACTTGGGTGAAATTTTGGGTTTTTATTAAATAAAGCCTCATACTTGGTTATTAGGCTTTTAAGTAAAAGTTGGTAAAAATATATCAGAATGGTGGCATTAATTTTTCTACTATGGGCATGTAGGGGTTTGAGTTTGGTATGTTTCTAAGTAGTGGGGGGAATTAAGGAGCTTAGAGTAAAGGGGTTAACATTGTTTTGGCATTCGATTTTTTTTTTGTTAAAATTTGGCTATCTTCTTTTCAAAATTGCTCTTGTTGCTATTTCTTCCCCAAAATTCCTACCCTTATTGCCAAAATTTCTTCGTTTTCATTTTCCTTCCTTCTCGTTTCCCCTTTGATCGCTTTAGGGATATTCGTTGAGTCGCACATTCGGTAAGTTATCTTTTGCTCTTGGTGCTATCAAAGTCAAATAAGAGATTAAATATGGTTTTGCTGCTGTTTAGGAGGAATTCTAGAGGTTGGGAATCAGTGATTCGACGTTTAAATCAAAGTTGTGCTCGATTTTAGGGATTGGTAAGTCGATTTTGTGTTATCAGGGTTTAGTGATTAAGATTCGATTTTGGGTTTTAAAGTGGAATTATTCTGATTATTAGGTTCTGGAAGTGCTCAGGAGTGTTTAGGCTTCAATCGAAACCAGACATATACCCAATCGCTCTAAAAATGCGTTTCAGCGAAAGCCAAAAATGAAGCTGTCGATGCCACACGGGTAGTTCGTGTACGAGACACGGCCATGTGGTCGACAAAGTAGGCTGTGCGCGTGCCACACGGGCACGACGGACACAGGTGTGTGAGGCTAGTCTGGCTGTATGCGTGGCATGGGCTAGGCCAAATGGGCCATGTGGGCAACACGGGCATGTGGGCCCACACAGTGAACCACACGGACGTTTGAGATTTTGGGCTACGCCGTGTGATCCACACGGGCAAGGCCAATTTGGGCCGTGTAGGCCCATACGGGCAGGCCACATGGGCGTGTGAGCCCATTAATCTGAAATGTTCAGAAAGGTTACACGGGTCGCCCAAGTTGACTGTGACCTGTTATAGGGTCGGTAAGGTTATCTTAGACCTATTTTTGTGATCTGATTATACAAGATAGCATGTGATATTATCATGAGTATTAACTCTGTTCTGTATATGACTGTATGTATGATCTACTGTTCTATATTAAAGCATGCCATGATATCTATGATACATTGCATTGGGTTGGGTTTGATATTGGAGAGAAGGAGGACTGAAAGGCTTTTAGCTGTATGACTAGCAGCTCTGCTGCTTATTTATGACATGTACTGAATACAGTACAATTCGGTGTGTAGGGCTGGATGGGTTGATTTTATCCCCATACTTGGTGTGTAGGGCTGGGTGGGTCGATTTTATCCCCACATGGTGTGTTGGGTGGATGGAGATAGTGTGCAGGGTTGATGGGCATGACTTGTATCTAATTTGATATGCATGCATTTACTGCATGGGCTAAGGCTCGATTATATCTGATCTGATTCTATACTGAGTGGGCTACAGTCTGTGCTGTATCTGTTAAGGGCTCAGTCCGAATTATGACTGTTTTTGTTATATACATGTATGCTTACTTTACTGTAGAGATTTACACAATGAGTTTGCGAACACTCACCCTTTTATTTTATTTATCTGTTAGGTAATCCCCAATAGTAGATGGATTGGTGCTGCGGAGGGCTCAAAGGTGACCACTAATGGACACATTACTGGACTTCTTACATTCATTACTGGTTATTCATTATTTTATTATTTTATCATTATTTTTGGAGTTTTAGGTATTGTAGTCCTTTGAACTATTTTGTTTTATACTTAGAGTTTCCAAATTGTTTTATTGTTATTATTGATTTTTATTAAATTGTGACGCTCCAAATGCATTTTAAAACTTATTGTCAGATTTTTGTTTAAAGAATGATTTATAAGCTTCTATGATAAATGAAAGAAAGTAACCTGCAAAAGATTTTGATATTCGAAATGATTTCCAAAAACACCCTCATGTGACGCCACTAAATTCAGCCATAATGTCGAGGCTGGGTTTGGGGTATTACATTTAGTAGTATCAGAGCCAAGTTACAAAACTCGACTGTGGTTTTTGGGTTTTAGAGTATGGTTTTGGGAAAATGATTTTGAAATGTTTTGTTACTGAGTAAGTTGTACATTGAGCCTCCGGTGCTGATCTAAGTAAGTTTTCTGAAAATCTGAAAGATATTGTCTGAAAGCATGTTGAACATATACTGAAATATTGCATGATCTGATTGAGAAACACTATTTGTATATGATGAGACTACTTAGGTAGGACTCTACTAGGACACTCTAGATAAAGTAGACTAAAACTATAGTGAGACGACTTTCTCGCGATAACGAACACTGAAAACTCTGATACTGTATCACATAAAACATTTATTAATAATACTTTGAAATTGTAAACTGATATGCATAAAACTCTTAATACAGATTAATTTGATCGATACAATGAGCACACGTGGTACTCGTAGACGGGGTATTAGAGGCCGAGGTAGAGGTCGTAGAGGGGCTCGAGCTGAGTCCCTTGCTTCTAATGATATACCAGTGGTGGATGCTAGTGAGACACTAGCTTCACCTACGACTGATAGTGGGACAGGACCGTATGATCGTACGGCTAGGGACGACGCACTATCCAAGCCATGCCTCGTATTCTGAAGAGGGTCGCTAGACCCAATGCTGGATCTGGGGGCCGTGGGTCGGTTACAGAACGACTCCGGTCTGATGGGGTTGAAGTGTTTAAGGGCATCGCTGGAGTTGCTCCTAGTGTGGCTAAGTACTGGATGGAGGCAACAGAGCGTATTATGGACGATCTGGACTTCACTGATGAGCAGAAGCTGAAGGGGGTTGTATCTTTGCTTTGAGATAAGGAATATCAGTGATGGCTTACTATTAAGGAGGGCACTCAGCCCGATTGACTGTCTTGGAATTTGTTTATGACCATCTACCAGAGTAAGTATGTGGGAGCCAGCTACACTGATGCTAGGTGACGTGAGTTCCTAAATCTCACTTAGGGGGACCGTTCTGTGGCCAAGTATGGGGCTGAGTTTCTGAGGCTGAGGGGCATGGTGCCGACTGAGTACGAGCGCTGTGTGTGATTTGAGGATGGTCTCTGCAACAGTTTGTGTATCCTGATAGCTCCACAAAAGGAGTGGGATTTCTCAGCCTTGGTCGAGAAGGCCAAGATAGCTAAGGATGTGAAGCACACTGAGCACCAGAATTGTGATAGAGGGAAGGCTAAGAGGGATCCAGAGCCTTCTAATTCTATTGTGAGGCCTAAGAAAAAGGCCAGGACTGATGGGCCTGTTAGAGTTGGGCCTACTATGGCACTTGCTATGGTTGTTCTTACGAGAGTGGCCATTTGCCAGCATTGTAATAAGAGGCCAGTACGCGTGCTTGTACAGGATTACACTTTGGTACATCTGTTTGCACTTTAGTGCTTCTATATTTGCACTACGGTGCCTTTGCTAGCATTTCGATGCTCTCTAGTATGTTTTGGGGGAAACCTGAATATCTGAGTTAATTTTCTGTAGTTCAATGGGCCATGAAATTTTACATTTAAATGTTAAATTACTCTTGAGTTTGATTTATGTAAAATAATTTGTTTGTGTATAGATGTATATGAATGGAAGCATGGATTGCTTTGGTTTAAGCTATTATTTATATTGAAATATATAAGATGAACGTATTGATTAGTATAGTTTGATAAAGAATATTAATGCCTTGGTGTAATTATATGATTCATAAGTCTAAAAATATGTTATATAGTTATGTTTGTGGTGTGTTTAGAAAATTAACTGCTTATACGAGTATTTTCAAAACTTCAAGGTTGTTTCATTTGGTTTAACGAGCTAAATAAAGTTTTATAAGGTATGTGATTACATGTAATGAATTATAATTTTTGAGTAATGATATGAAGTATGATGAGATGAGTAATTAAAAGGAAGAGATGGTTTAGTAAATATGTATGAGTGGTGAATTTTGAAAGTAAAATGTTAAATATGTTTTATACTATGTTTTGATTGAAATTATATATGAAATGTTACACCAACTAACCTTATGAGTGGTGTGTATATGAAAGGAAAGTTGACTTATGACATAAGGAAATTATGCATGGTTGTTTGACTTACAATGTTTGGCAAGTTAAGTTTCCTTTATATGAACTTACTAAGCATTAGTTACTTACATATTTGTTTTTCTCTGCTTGTAGATCATCAAAAGCTCGATTAGTTAGAATCTCATTGGAGCACCATCACACTATCCATTTGTCATATAGTTAGATTTTGAACAGTAGACTGTCTAAAACTTTGCCATGGCATTATTGTGTTATAACGGTGTAATCTGAGTAATTCCAACCTTTCCATTCAACAATGTTTCTCCTCTCAACTTTGTCTCGTTACATTACCACAACGTTTTAAGTTAGTTATCTAATTTTAATATTGCATATGTGATTATCCTTTACAAAATTTGTTACTCTATTTCCTTTTGCCATAGCTTGATTCATATAATTCATAATGATAACTTAACCAAATTAATCATAACCGATCCTTGTGGTGACGATTTTACTTACTACTTTATTACTTGATTTGATGTGTACACTTGCACATTCACATATCATTTCACACATAGCAAGAACAAAAACATAAAAAGGGTGGTATAAGGGTTTTAATAATAATAAAAGAAAATGACATAAAAGAAATATAAGAGATAGAAAAGTAGAATGAATCAAATATCGATTATGGGCGATTAGCTCGCTATAGTAATTCCTATCAAATGTTGTCTCGGGTTCCTTGTCGATCAACTAGTCGCTACCTTAGTAGGATCTTCCAATCTTCCACTAATATAATGAGTCAACAAGAACTGCTTATCTTCCAAACTCATAGTCCATACTGGCTTGGGGTGAAAGTGCTCACAGATGGGCAATACCAATTTTGGGTTAATTCTCACTTTAATTACTTCCTACGGTTGTTAGGCCTGGGGTTTATTTCTCGTTCTTCGTTTCCCAAACAGCTAATCTGTTGAGTAACCCTACAAAATAGTTAACAGACCATACCTCCACTCGTTAACCCCCTATAAAAGGATTAATTCCTCATTATTTTCGTAGACAATATAGAGTCAATATGAAGAGAAAGCATGCTAATTAAATTGATAGTGTAGAGTATATGAATTAGCTTGATTGTATTGAGATGTAATCATGAATCCAAAAAGTTTGAATGCTTTCCAAGATTTTGATCCTTGGCGAACAACTGAAATAAATTCTAAAACCTCAAAACAAAAGAAGCACTAAACTAAATTTGCTAAAACAATCTAGACTAAGTGAATGATGATCATAACATGTGCTAAAGGAGCCTATTTATAGAGTTTATGTAGCCGTCTTCCTCAACCCTAGGTTAGCTGACGTTTCGACCTTTAGGTTTGATAGTGCATATCAAAATGCCCTGTTTCATATTTAATTCCCGTTCTAGAGTCGATGTCACAACACATTAGGACCTATGTCACGACATGGTAATCAGTATACTCCTCTTGGGCTATCTTCAGGGGTATGTTGCAACATCGAAGGCAATCTGGTGCTTTCTCCACTCTGCTCCCTATGTTGCAACATTGAACATTCCTTGTTATGACATAGCAACAAGTATTGGTTTAGTACACTTTCTAAAGGTCTCCTACACACTCATAAATTGTGTTAACTCTCCCTTAGGCCTCATTCGACCCCTAAGGTCAATAAAAGACTCAATTTTCACATTTTATTGAATGTAAATAAAACTAAGAAAAATTTACTAAAACATAATGAAAATGCTTGTGTTCAACCTCCTTAAATGTGAAAACTAGTTTAATCTACTACACCAAATTATGGCAAATCAAATTCCCCCACTCTTAAGTCGTTACTTGTCCTCAAGCAACATAAACAGAAACAAGAAACAAAGTAACAACCCTTGAGCAAATATCATAAAAGTATTGACTTCGAAGCATATGACTTAGGCATTTCATGCTTACTAACAACTTTAACATGATGAGTAATTGACTTACCACTTTTGATCACAAACATCTAAGTTCAATATGTTACAAAATATACAAGTATTAAGGGTCTCACCTGTAGGGATCCATTAATAACTTATACAAGTACTTTGATTATCCGAGAAGAATACAAATAGTCATTTATGCGTATGTTTAGTATGATGTCCATTCATGTATAATGATATTTAGGTCACATAGAACTTTTTATCTTGTGACATTTTGAGACTTAGGACAGGTATAGAATTCAAAGAGTAAGCATTAACAGGGTTACGAGCATGAAAATAGTTTGGCACATCGTATTTGATCCCTTTTCTTCCTCCTTAGTGACCCTTTCCCACTCACCGTCTTATTTCTCCTTCTCTCACTTGTTTTTCCACATAGGAAATCAAAGCATGACATAATAACTACAGTCAGCCTATGAGTTCTTGTGCATTCATGAATGAGGTTTTTTCTATTGTTGTGACTTTGTCACTTTTCTTTTTTTCAATTTTTCTCACTCAAGAATGCTTTTTGGTTTTCACAAACTTTTTTTACACGTATTTCTTTTTGAATTTTTATTTTGTTTTGCACTTTTAGGCTAAATTATAGTTCCCATATCAAACCAATCTTTCCCATTTCACTTTATTTTTACAGACTACACCATGATTTATCTACTTAACCCTTAATATGTATGGCTAGACGTCTATAGTTGTGCAGTACAGGACAAAAGAAAAATGGTAAATACAAATTAACATTTAAAGCTCAATGATTTGTAATGAGGTTCATCAAGAAGTGTCAATAGGCTCAAAGATTAGTACTAAAGGTAAAATATAAATAGGAAGACTTTTTGGCTCTGGATGTGTTCTAAACAATGCCTTAGGTTATCCCTTAACATCTCAATGTGCACAAATTTAATCAACCAAACAAATACAAATTCAATTATTTATCATTCGTACTAGCATGCTCGTTTCCTTGTATTTTCTATATCATTTGGTATAATTGATTGCTCAATACCTATTTACATTGTAACATATAGAACTTAGTAGTCTAATAATCAAAATTTTAAAATCACCTGCCATCATGCCAAATTTATTTGTAAACTTAAGCAACCAATGTACATGCTCCTAACCAATCACTTGTATTTCTACAAGCTCAAGCACAACAAAGACAAGAAAAAATCAAAGAAAAATTGTATAAATTGAAAATAAAAAAGTTTTCTATGTTACCCCCACACACTTTAGTTGACACATTATCCTCAATGTGTAGCCCAGAAATAGATAAGAAAAGAAGTTACCGGATTGATCGTGGTCGCTCCAACTGCTAATGGTAGGTGCTTCCTCATTTGATCGTGTAAAGCTCGAATTGTTTGTTTCTCCTTTGTGTGGGGTTTGTAACAGATTTGAATAAACTACAAAATAAAAGTTTTATATATATATTCCTAATCCTAGAAACAAATTTACATCATCCCTAAAGTAATTAATACAATCTAAAAAATAACTATTCAATTTGTTAATGAAAAATAAAAATTCCTCAAAAAAAATTCAATTCATCTACTCCTAAAACTAAAATCCTACTAGATTAAATCTTTAATATTAATCACCATCTTCCTAAAATCTTCCTTTTCTCCTTTCCTCTTTTTGTTTAGTCTGTAGAAGAACAAATTGCTACAATAAATCATCGCTGAGTAATTTTCTTTGAGGGATTCATGGTTTTATCCATCCAGTTGATGGGTACTCCTGCCCTTTTACACAATTTTGTAATTAGATAAGGGAAGAATATTCCCTTTCCTAAATTCTCTGTACAGTCAACCATGCTCTTATGTATCCATGTTCCAATACATCCCTGTTCTAGGCCATATTATCGAATAGACAAATTTCATCCACATCTTTTCTGTCGGTGTCATTAGCTCTTGATTGAATGTTTTAGGTATTATTATTCTCATTTGATATGTCCACATCTCTTTCCCTTCTGTTAGAAATCTCAATATTTCCTTCGTATCTATATTTCTAAATTCCTTCAAATCTGTTTTATAAAGATAATTGTTTTATTAATATGGCACATCATAAATTTGGCAAATACCTATCTTAGTTACTGAAACATTAACCACTTTGACCTTCACAAAAGATCACATCTCGTAGAATGGTTTGGTTCCTTCCCCTTGTTTTAATGCAAGATAGAATTCTTGCACCACAAGAATTATTAGGGGTTCTTCAGATGGCAAACAAAATTTTTTCCATTCCCTTTCAGTTACATTCTCCCATATTCCTTTGCAATTCCTCATTAGAGAATCAAATCCTTGCTCTTGAATAAAGGTATATGGTTGTAGTTGCTACAAGTATTTATCCATTTCGCCTTCTTGGAACTCAACAGCTGGACTTGAAGTGCTTATACTAAAATTGGCCATTTGATAATCTGTTCTTGTTGAAATATATTCTACCTACAATTTAATCATTTTTTATGATAAATGTGTCATATTTATAGATTATAAGAAAATAATAAATTATTCAAGAGTTATAGTTTAGGTCTACTAAATAAGAAGTTAAAGAATATGAATTCTAATATAGTTAAACTACAAAAATGTCAACAGTTAAGGTTAATTCGAAAAAAAGAGTCTACACAGTGGTGTTGCGACATCCCTTAGTAATGTTGCGACGTCAAGGGCAAGTTCCAGAATCAAAACTTTGTTCATTATCGCGACATCTGAGAGTAGTGTCATGACATGCCAACCAAATTTCTCTATTTGTTGTAAATTCACTAGTTTGATCGTCTTCATTAGTATTACTCTTTATTTTTGTTGATTTCCTATTAATTCCTTGAAAATCCTAAAGTGTGCTACACTGTAAAGGTTGTATGTCAACTACGGTGTTAATTGTTCATCCAAAATAATGTTTTACTCTTTTGCTATTAACGAGAAAAGATTGTCCTTATTTTTTTGATCAACTCTATTGTTCCATAAGGAGCTACTTGATTTGTTGTATATAGACCTATCCATCTTGATTTAAGCTTCCCAGGAAATAATTTTAATCTTGAGTTGAAAAATAATACTTTCTGTCCCGGCACAAATTCACGCTTTCTGGTTTTCGCATCATGCCAAAGTCTACTCCTCTCCTTATACATTTTAGTATTTTCATAGGCAATATAACAGCATTTTTCCAATTTTTGGAGTTGAAATAGTCTTTCTTTTTAAGTTAATTCTAGATCTAGAATTAATGCTTTGGTTGCCCAATATACCTTCCTCTCCAATTCAATTGGTAAATGACAGTTCTTACTGTAAACTAACTTATATGGAGACATGCCTAAGGGAGTTTTATATGCTATTCTATAAGCCCATAATGCATTCTCTAACTTGGCTACCCAATCCTTTTGACTTGGGCTCATTGTTTTCTCCAGAATCTGCTTTATTTGTCGATTTGATACTTTTTCTTGCCCATTATCTTGTAGGTGATATGTCCTTGTCATTCTGTGTCTTATGTTTTATTTAACAAACACTGCTTCAAGCTGCTTGCTATAGAAATGAGATCATTTGTAACTGACCAACGCTTACGGTGTACCAAACCTAACGAAAATGTTTTTTTCTTAGGAATCTCACTACTGATTTTGTATCATTAGTAGGTAGTGCGACAACTTAAACCCTTTTGAGACATAATCTACAGCTAAGAGGATGTACTAATTCCTAAAAGAACTCAGAAAAGGTCCCATAAAGTCAATCCCTCAAACATTAAACACTTCAACCTCAAGTATCCCTATTTGCGGCATTTCATCCTTTTTTGATATGTTCCCACTTCTCTGACACCTATCACATCCTTGTATGAATTCATAAGCATTTCTATTCATAGTTGGCCAATAAAACCCTAATTGGTGTACCTTTTGTATCCTTTATCCACCAAAGTGCCTTCCATAAGGAGATTTGTGATAACCCTATAAGATATCATGTATCTTTTCCTCTCCTACACATTACCGGACTAATTGATCTGGTTTCTCCCAAATGTAATTTCTTAATTACTATCTTTTTTTTCTATTGCCAAGATGTTTGCACTAGGAAAAACCCTTTTGCAATATAACTGACATAATACACATACCATGGTATTACATGGTTACTTGGTCTAGGCTGATTAATGTCTACTTTGAATAATTGCTCATCTGTGAAAGTCTCCTTAATTTCTTCAATATCCTCTGCTTTTATATTGTTCTCAATTCTGGATAAATGATCTGTGATTTGATTCTCAATACCCTTTCTATCCACTATCCATAAATCAAATTCCTGAAGTAATAAAACCCATCTCATTATCTGGACTTTGTTTCTTTTCTCTTCATAATGTATTTTAATGCAGAGTTATCAGTATACACATATACTTGATTTGTCATTAAGTAAGGTCAAAATTTTTCAAAACAAACACTATCGCCAGCATCTCTTTCTCAGTTGTAGTATAGTTGCACTTGTTATATTTAGTGTTTTGGTAACATAAAGAATAGCCCTAAATAAATTACTCCATTTCTGTCACAAAACTACACCTACTGCATAGTCACTAGCATTACACATGATAATAAAAAGTTCTGACCAATTCGGGGTGATTATTATAGGAGCATATATGAGTTTTTCTTTTATTACCTCAAAATCTTTAATACAGTTCTGGTCAAATATGAAAGGTGTCTCTTTCTGGAGGAGTTGATTCAAAGGTTTAGAACTATGAGCGAAGTTTTTTATAAACCTTCGATAAAATCTTGCATGGCCTAAAAGATTTCAAACACCTTTCACATTTGTCGCATTCAAAAAATGCTTTATACCTTCTATTTTAGCTTTATCTACTTCCATATCTTTTCCTAATATCTAATACCCTAAGATCAATCCTTCTTTCACCATGAAATGTCATTTTTTCTAATTAAGCACTAAATTTGTCTTTTTGCATCTTTTTAACACTTTCTCAAGATTACCCAAGCATTCCTGAAAAGAGTTTCCAAATATTGAGAAGTCGTCCATGAATAAATCCAATCCCTCTTCTAACATATCAGTGAAGATAATAGTCATGCATCTTATGAAAGTTGCTGGAACATTACATAGGCCAAAAGGCATTCTTTTGAAGGCACACGTACCAAACGGCCACGTGAAAGTGGTTTTCTCTTGGTCATCAAGATGAGTTGGGATTTGTGACACCCTGAGTACCCATCAAGGAAACAAAATAATCTTTTCCTGCTAAACGATCAAGCATTTGGTCAATGAAGGGCAATGAAAAGTGGTCTTTTTTCATTGCATCGTTCAACTTTCAATAATCGATGCAAACTCTCTAACTAGTAACTGTTCATGTTGAAATTAACTCATTGTTATCATTTTCAACTACAATTAGACCTTCCTTCTTTAGAACACACTAGGTCGGGCTAACCCATTCACTATCAAAGGTAGCATAAACAATACCTGCATCTAACCATTTAAGCAATTCCTTTTTTACCACCTCTTTCATAGCTGGATTAAGGCTACACTGAGCGTCTGCCATAGGTTTTTTCCCTTCTTCTAATATAACCTTATGCTGACAGAACGCAGGGTTAATTCCTTTAATGTCAGGAATTGTCTATCCTATTGCTTTTTTATGCATTTTCAGGACATTTAATAAAGTTTCTTCCTATTTTGCATCTAAGCTTGCAACAATAATTATTGGTAAAGTGTTTTGCTTCCCTAGATATCCATATTTTAAGTGGTTAGGTAATGGCTTTAGCTCTAATTTTGGGGGTTTGATAATAGATGGTACCATTTTTACTGAGGTTGGGATCAGTTGCTTTAGTTGTTCCTTATTTTGTCTCCACCAGTCCAATTGGGTTACCATATCATTGTTCTCTTGTTTTGCACTGTCCCCTTCTTCTATTTCATAACCCATTGATTCTTTCATACTGAACTCTAGTTGTTCACATTCTTGCTCTTTATGGTCTATAGGTTCCAATTCCTGGCTTTGTATTTCAGGACATTCTTCCCAGGTTGATTCATTAATGCTGGATTTTTCCAATATTTCCATCACTTCCTCTTTGGTTTTTGTCCAAATACTTTCCCCATCATAATATTGAATTTTCTTATTTCGACTATCCAACCCGTAGTAAAAATATTGTATTTGAACTATGAAATGTATGCCTCCACCTAATATAGATCTAAGGATTGACTTATACCTTTCCTATGCTTGCCCCAAAGTTTCAATGATACCTTGTTGGAAATAGAATAACTGTTTGTAACTACTTAGTACCTTAGTCATAGGTAACATTTGAAGAAGGAATAGCTGCATAAAATCGATCCACATAGAGATGGTGTCTGGAGGAAGTGTCTCTAACCACATTTTCTCTTTCCCCTCTAACGCAAATGGAATCAGTAATAATTTGATAGTCTCCGTTAGAATCCCTGCATAGCTAACAGTGTTGCATATATGGTCAAATTTTTGTAAAAATGCTATGGGATCTTTGCGTATAGGGTCATAAAATCTGACATTATTAGAGATCCATGTTAATGAAGCAAGATTTAATTCAAAATGTGAAGTATGAATGATTGGTCAGGAGATGCTAGATCTTAATCAGTTTACATCAAATAATGTCCCTAAAACCTGTATATTGTTAGCTATTTATATATGAATCTTATTTATAACTTAAGAATTTCCTAATTATTCTTTTTATATGTAAAAATTAAAACAAAAATAGTGATGTTGCCTCCCCAGCAACGGGGCCAACAACTTGACCATCTCCGGGCGTACTAACATCCACAATGTGAATACTGCAATAATAAGATATAGAAATATGAGGTGGTATCCGCAAGTATACAGGTCGAGTTGTAATAAAATTTTTACAACGAAGTAGGTGAGTAGTCTGAAGATTGTACCCAAAGGAGGTGAGTGCTAGGTTAATTCTAATCTAAACACTAAAAGGATCTAATTAGTACTTTAAATCAGTTATAGTAAACATAAAAAAAGGTGGTTGGAGGGTTTTTATAATAATAAAAGAAAATAACATAAAAGAAATAAAAGTTTTAGAGATAGAAAAGTAGAATGAATCAAATCTTGATTATGGGTGATTAGCTCGCTTCGATAATTCCCATCAACTATTGTTTTGGATTCCTCGTCAATCAAGTAGTCGCTACCTTAGCAGGATCTTCTGATCTTCCGCTAACATAAATAGTCAACAAGAACTACTTATCTTTCAACCTTACACTCTAGACTGGCTTGAGGTGAAGTTGTTCACAGATGGGCAATACCAATTTTGGGTTAATTCCCACCTTGATGACTTCTCGAGGTTGTTAGGCTGAGGGTTTATTTCTCACTCTTCCTTTCTCAAATGGGTAATCCATCGATTAAACCTACAGAATAGTTAGCAGATCATACCTCCACTCGCTAGCCCCCCAAAAAAGGATTAGTTCCTCATGGTTTTCACAAACAATATACAATCAATATAAAGAGAAAGCATGCTAATTAAATCAATAGTATAGAGTATATGAAAGAGCCTAATTGTATTGAGATTAACCATGAATCCACAAAGTTTCAATGCTTTCCACAACTCAGATCTTTTAAGAGCAACGAAGAATAATTGAAATAAATTCTAAAAATTAAAAGCAAAAGAAAAACTAAACTAAATTTGCTAAAGAAAATCTAGGCCAAGTGAATGATGTTCATAACATGTGCTAAAAAAGCCTATTTATAGAGTTTAAGTGGCCATCGTCATCAACCCTAGGTTAGCTGACATTCCTGAGCATTAAGTTTGATTGGAAAGACCAAAATGCCCCTATTTCATTTTTAATTCTCATTCCAGAGTCAATGTCATGACACAACAGGACCTATGTCCCGACATGGCTATACTCCTCTTGTAACAACCCATTTTTAGTAAAATCAGAACAGTGGTTTTAGAATCATAAATTTGAGGTTAAAATATTTATTTTAATATTATTTTGAGGTCTACAGTATGATAGTATGTTTGCATAAAAATTTCGTTAAGAAATTTTATCATTTGTTTGCTTAATTTGTGAAAAAAGGACTAAATCACGTAAAGTGTAAAAGTTGCATTCTATAAGCTAGAAGTGTCAAATAGCTATAGAACTTTAAAGTGGAGGTCCTTATGTGGTAATTAGACCATTGATATGTTGACTGCATAAATATGGACATAATTTAGATAATTTTAAATGTTATAATCAAGGTTGATTAAGTAATTTGTTAAATAAACAAAGTAAAAATAAAATAAAATAGAGTCACCATCTTTCTTCATCTTCTTCAGTCGAGATTGGGCTTAAGAAAAGCCATTTTTGAAGCTCCAACATTCAGATACACTAAGTCCTTGCATGTAAGTGATTTTTGACTCGGTTTTTAATGATTTTTATATTTTTAAGGTTGTTGTAACTTAATCTAGCTAGCCCAGGGACTAATTTGTAAAACTATTAAAGGTTTAGGGTTTTTTCATTATTGAATATGTATGTATTTTGATGTTTTCATGATAGATTATGAATGGTTGTTATTAAATAAATAACATTCGTAAAGTGATTTTTAGTGAAAATGTTAATTAGGGATTAATTTGAAAAATGTGTAAAATTTATGGTGAAATGTGAGAATAAATGAAATAATGTAACGCCCTGAATTTGGGCCTAGTAGGAATGGGCCTTGTGCATGGGAGCCACTAGGAGGCTGCACGTAAAAGTTTATGTGTACAAGAGTTATCATAAATGAAGGCTTGTTTCAGTGGATTAAGGGTCCTAGGAAGTGTTGGAGAAGTCCTGGGTTCAAACCTGAGCTTTAGCAAAAGTTTTGGTTTTAAGGGAATAAAACCCAGGGTGTTTAAAAGGCCTTATAGTTAATTGTGGTTAAAATATGACACAAAGAGAGTGGGTGGTCTTGTGGCAAGGATGCGTTAGGAGTATGCATGTGGTCTGATGTTCAAGTCATGGCATGTGCAAATTTTTTAATTGTTTCTTGAATGAACCTGGATATTGGCATGAAGGCTTTATAAATATTTGGGGATAAAGTGTGACACAAGATAAGCTTGTGGTCTGGTAGATTGTGATGTCATTAGGAGGGCAAAGGATTTTGGGTTTGAGTCACCCTGTGCTCAAAGGAGTATTTATTTTACTCCTTTGCTGTGAGGTAGTGGAATTCGAGTGAAAGACTACCGGGGAGGAAGTTTGAATTGGTCATGAATTGTTGGGAGAAGATTATGCTGTAAAGATTGTAAAGGGATTTGAAAATTAGAGAAGTTAGAGCTAAATTGGGTAACTTGAGTAGGTGAATTCGGCTAGAGGTTTAAGGGTGAGCATATTTGGCAATTAGGGGGTTCTTTTTGGTCATCTATTTTCTTTCATTGGTTTTGGTCATTTTTTTTCTTTTACTCTAAAATCCCGAAGTGTCGAACTATTTTCTTTTACTTGCTTTGTTTTTGCCTCTCTTCTCATTTTCAATTTTGAATCTTTACTCCAAGACCGATTGCTTCTTTTCTCCAAGGCGGAATACATTTCTTTCCCTTCTTTAATCAGTTTCTACTTAGCTAAATCTCCCTATTTTTCCACCTCTTTTTTTGGTTTCGTTCTCTTTCATCTTAACTGAGCCAAAACCAAATATTTCATCTCCCTTCATCTCCCTTCTGCCATCATCTTCAAACAACCTTTTCTTTTTATTGTTAGCCGAACACCTACCATTCTTCTTATTCTTATTTTAGACTCTACGGTGGTGGGTTCTTTTGTAAGCTGTTTGTTGTCTTTCTTTACTCTCTATGCTTCCTCAATGCTCCCTGTTATATCGTCATCAACCGTTTACTCCTGTGCCTTTCGTGGTTTTGGCCTGGTGCGTTGGAGGTTCTAAGATCTTTAGGTAAAGTGGAGAAGCACCAGTGTTTTAGAAGTAGTCACACCCCCTTTTCTTTCGTTACTCAGTAGGTATATAGTAGGTATTTATTTCATGATAAGTGTTTAAGGGGTTGTTAATCTTTTGTCTACGGTTAATCGGAAGTCTTGATTTGAATGTAGGTTGCGTTGTTCTTGGATTATTTGTGTGATCTCAATATCTGGTGTGTATCAAACCTTGTTCTGTTGATCGGCTTAGAAGCCGAAGGTGTGTGTAGCAATGATATGCCATACATGAGTATCGACTGTTTAGTCAAAAATGTGTATTCCATGCTGATCTGTTTGTAGTTCGGTGAAAGCTAAAAAGCCGAAAGATTAGGTTTGAGGCCACATGGTGTCCGAACGCACATGTGTTTCACCGAGCTTGCGAATTATGGATGTACGACGATTAGGGTTGTTTTGGACCTCGATGGGCTGAAATGGGCCATGTGGGCCCAATGGGCTTGTGGGACCCACATGGACAAAGGTTTACTTTTTGTGGCAAATGTTGGATTAGACTGCGTAGTTGTTTGAACGTGGTTATTTCAGGGCTAGATGGGCTCACACGCTTGTGTCGGCCCACTTGGGCCTGCAGTGGGCCTCGAGCCCATTTATACTGTTATGACCATTATGTTGTAGAAGTCGTTCGAGGCGATTGTAGACCTCCTAAGAGGTTGGTAAATGACCAAATTACCCCTGACGAGTGAAATGACCAAAATACCCTTGAAGGGTAAATTGACAATGTTTCCCCTGTGGGTAAAAGATTGATTTGTGCTATGATTTGACTATATTGACTGTGGTTATATGACTATAATTCGAATAACTTGACTGTGATTGTATGATCGAGTATGGGCATGACATTTTGCATACATGACATGTTGTATGGGTTTGGTTATTGTTATGAAGGAAGAACTAATTTGATAGGGTCACACGGGTCGAGCGAGACGACTATGGACCCACCGAAGGCTTTGAGCCGCATATTCGCTCTGATTTGGTATGGTCACACGGGTCGCTTGAGACGATTGTGGACCTACCAATGGCTTTAAGCCACATAATACGATTATGGCTTTGTGCCAACCTAATTAAGGCTTTGTGCCAAGTGATGGCTTTGTGCCGAATATATTACTGTGATTGATAGGCTTTATGCCGATTATGCTACAGTGATTGATGGCTCTGTGCCACGCATATTATTATGGCTCTGTGCCATCCTGTTATGGTTTAAAACCATTCTGTTTATGGCTTCTAGCCATTCTGATTCAGGCAGCATTACTGCAGATTTTGGTTACTGTCACAACCGGTGCTAACATTTGGAGTGTAGGGATGGGTGGGTTGATTTTATCCCCACAGGAAGTGCAAGGTCGGATGGAGGCAAGTGTAGGGTTGGATGGGGTTGGCACATAACATACATCATTCATTTGATTCTCTTCTGATATGGGCTAGGTCTCATTGTTTCTGCTATGAGTTGTGACCCAGGTGATAATGCATTGGGCTTAGGTCCACATGTGTTCTATTTCTGAATCTGTAATGGGCTAAAGCCCATCTGTTACTGTCTACTGTAATAGGCTTAGGCCCAGTTTGTTATTGCATTTTTGTATGACTAACTGTTCTTTTTTTATAGTAGGGGATTACACAGTAAGTTTTTCTAAACTCACCCTGTTTATTAACCTTTCAGGTAATCCCTAGGGTTAGGAGGATCGGTGCTGCGATGGACTAGGAGATGGCCAAATAGCTACTTTCGCTTCCATTTACGTTTAGTTACTTTTAAGCACTTGAATTTTAATTTAGGTTGTAATAAGGCCCCTCTTAATTTCCAGACTTTATAAATTTGGATTTATGGTTTGTTTTGAACTGTATCTGTTAGAAGTAGAACACGATTTTCCAAAAAAAGATAACTGTTTTCAAAATACCATGATTCCGTAAAGTCTCGTAAAAGCTTCCGCAACTTTGGTTTTCAAAGATAACAACATTTTTATTAAGGGATTAACTTTTCAATGAACCGCGTTTGAAAATAACTAACGAAAACTGGGGTTTTTACAAGTGACACGCTAGATTCGGCCCTAACGTCTAGGCCATGTTTGGGGTGTTACAAATAAATGGGTTGTAATAAGCATTGCTAAAATTTAGCTAGCATGGGTGTGAGTTAAATTGCATGAATTTGCATTTTTATGAGATAAGGACTAAATTGTAAAGAAGTTAAAAGTTTAGGGGTAAAATAGTAATTTTACCAAAAATGTGAAATTGGATTAAATTGAATAGAGTGATGCTTAAAATAATTAAATTTGGTTATATAGAACAAGAAAAATGAAGTTCAAAACTAGATCGAGGGAAAGATAAAGTTATCGACTAGACGATCGTTTTTCATTCGTACTATATCAGGGTAAGTTCGTATGTTTAATAAGCTTTATGTTACATGTGTTTTATTTGCTTAAATTATGTAATTATGATAAAATGACATTACGGAAGTTATCGACAAGGCACCGACAAGGAATAGATCCCGATTGAACCTTAGGAATAGATAGGATACAAATGACATGTCATTAGGGTTATCGAGATTTATGTAATATGGGTGCTAGTCCTATACGTCCTATCGGTGGCTGAATTTTTTGGCATGTGTTGCGATTACTCAACAGCTTGTGTGAGTAGCACTGTGTAGCTACGTCTTGATTGACAGCTTGGGTAACCATACCCAGTGATGGCTCAAAAGTGAGTATTTATATGTGATATGTGATAGAAGTGGTTTACCAAGTATATGGCACTTAGTGTGCAAGATACCTGAGTATCCGATATTATTTTGAATGGTTCAATAGGAAAAAATGGTGGTACGGGGATATAAGAGATGATATGGATTCAGGTACTTGTGATAAGTTCAACAAGTAAGTGATAGTTGATAAATTCATATGACACGTAAGTGATAGTTGATGAATGCATATATGGTTTACATGGTTATGACAATGTGTTAATTGTTTGATTGAATAAAATTTATTTATATTACTCATGCTTCCTTAAATGGTGAATGAATGATAAGTTGTACTTATTAGCCATACGACCTGTAACACCCTGAATTTGGGCCTAGAAGAATTGGGCTTTGAGTTTGAGTTCGGATGGAAGACAACCTAAGTAATTTAGAAGTTTAAAAATTATTATTAGAAAAAAATTTATTATTGTTATTAATAAAATATTACTGTTATTATTTTGATGTTTAGGTTAGTTTTTAAATAAATTAAGAGGGATTTATAGTGTGGGAAAAAATCTTGGGTTCGATCCAAGACTCTAGCAAAAAAAAAATTAATTTTTGGTTCTTTAAGAAAAACTGGGCAATAGGCCTTATAATCAAGCTGGGCTAAGTTTAGGCACAAGAAAGTGCTTGGCCCAGTGGCTAAGCACGCTAGGAGGCAGGAAGAGGGCTGGGGTTCGATTCCCAGCATGTGCAAAATGTTTGTTTTATTTTTAGTAGTCTGGTCGCGCTAAAATAGGGGCTAAAAGGAGTTGCGAATGGATTATGCCACAAAGGAGCATTTGGTCAAGTGGCTTGAGGCGCTAGGTTGATGGGGGTTTTGTTTTTTTAAAATAAGCGGGTTGCGTTAAAATAGGGCTTAAGAGGAGTTGCAAATATAATTTGGCACAAAGAGCGCCTGTGGCGCAGTGGTAGCAGAGTGTTAGAAGGGTTCAAGTGGGCGCAAGTTCGACTCCTGCGTAGGGAAAATTTTGTTGTATTTTTAAACAAATCGGGACTGCAGCAGGTAAGGCTTAAAATTAAAGGAGACACTATTATATCGAAAGCAAAGTCCCGTCGTAGTTGCCAGCAGCGTGTGTGGGTGCCTGGAGGTCTCAGGTTCAAGCTGCTGTGCACGCGAAGGGGTGCCTTTTTGCTGCACGCGTGGGGAGAGCATTTGAGATGGACCGAAACTCTTCCTAGCAGCATGCTGAAGTGGTCAAGTGGTGGATAAGGGCTGCTGCTAATCGGTGGGCAGTTTGAATTAAATTCAAACGTTGCAAGGTGATAAGCAGTAGCCAGATAGCCGAATTTGTTTCTTCCTTCAATCGGTTTTTATTTTATTTTTATTTTATTTTATTTTTGTTGGTCATTTTTTTCTTTTCACAAAATCTTCTACCCTTATTCTTATCCTTTGATTTTCTTTCCCTATTAGCCGAAACCCTATTCCTCCTTCAGTCTAATTAGCCGAATCTCACAACTCTAAAAACCCCTATCGAAACCTTCTCTTTTGATACAACTTTATTCTTCTCTTCAACCCATCATTGCTGATTTTCTCATAGCTGAAATTCACTTCACCCTTGGCCTCTGTCGACACTATCTTCTTCTTCTTACAAAAGTCGAAACCTTCATGCTTTCTATTGTTCGAGAATTGAATTCCTAGAACTTTTAGATCTATTCTCCACTTGTGTCTTGAAGTTAGATCTACGTCAGATCTGGGATAGGAAAGGATAGGAAGCATTCTTGACTATTAGATCTTCGATAAGTTTTCAAGTTTCTCCTTTTCATTTAGTATTTTGGGGTTTAAGAAAAGCCGAAAAGCCCTATATACATAGGGTGTCTGTCGACTTGAAGGTTGGGTATTCTTATTAACTGGTTGTTTGTGCTAGTAGGGATTAAAGACTGCTGATTGAGGGCTTGAATCGTTGGAATTGACTGGTGGACTTAGATCTAGTCCCTATTTCGACAAAGGTAAGTGTTTTAGGGCCATTATGGAGATGGCCGAATATGTATGTTAGGATAGTGGTGAGTGCTTGATTTGATTTTTAGATATTAACGTGATCTAATTGAATGTAGGATTATTTTGGAGCAGATCTCATTAGCGTGCGTCGTAAATCAGGTGTGTATCAAACACCCCTCTGTAGTCTAAATCGGCAAAAGCCGAATAGCCGAAATGCCGAAATTCTGGCATTTCATGGGCTTGTGAGCGTGCAAACACTCATAAGTCGGTTGGAATTCGTTGGATCTATAATCGCAAGTGGTAAGTTGGTTGGGTGCACAATTTCGAGCACTTCGGTAAATTTGGGCTTCGATGGGCTAAAAATGGGCCTAATGGGCTTACGGGCACATATAGGTAAAAATAGGCTATATATATGTTCTGATAGAATGTAGGTCCAAAACTGCTAAAACTGGTAAATCGATCGTGAAACTTGGACTAAATGGGCTTAAGTTGCTTATAGACACTATAGGGCCCATTAGGGGTTTTAGGGCTCAATAGCTAAAGACTGCTAAAATGAGCGAAACAAGCTACTAAGATAAAAGTTGAACTATTAAGGATTAAAATGTGCATAAAACCTTAAAAACTGAAATAATTACTGAAATACCCCTTAAGGGTGAGAAATTACAGTTTTACCCCTAGGTGCAAAATGACTGTTATACCCCTAGGGCTAAATTTGACTGAATGCATGATTTGCTGTTTCTGTTTACTGTATGCCATGTCATGTTTATCTGCTGCATGGGACTTGGGATTATTGATGGAGGAAATGCAAGTGACATTGCCACGATTACTGAAAGAGGCTTTGCCTTGTACTGATTACTGAAAAGGGTTTTGCCCATACTGTTTACTAAAAGGGGCCTTGCCTCGTATTACTGTTAGTGGCCACATTATCTGAGCAACGATGCTGCAACTGTGGAGTGTAGCGGCTGGGTGGGTCGAGTTGTTTCCCCACAAGGTGTGCAGGGCTGGTACGGGTGGAGTGTAGCGGTTGGGTGGGTTGAGTAGTCTCCCCACATGTGGTGGGTTTTGCATTCATGCATGATATCTGTTTTGTTACTGTAATGGGCCTATGGGTCATACTATTATCTGAAAAGGGCTAAGGCCCAGTTTACTGTATTTGAATAGGGCTTCGGCCCAATTATTTCTGAGACTGGATAGGGCTTAGGCCTAGTGGGCTTGAGCTGACTTGGGCTCTAGATGGGCTTCTTTACATACTGAGTTTTCCAAACTCACCCCTTTTTCTTCCATCCTCGTAGGTGAGCCCTAGACTGGTGGACTTGGAGCTGGGAGGGATTCAGAGTGGCCACGAAGACTGTATATCTGGTTTAATTAAGTTATTTATTTTATTATTTATTTTAATCATTTTATTTTTAATTTAAGTTTGTAATAAGGCCGCTATTTAATTTGTTTTCAGCCTAAGTATGATATTGTTTAAATCGTTTCGAAATCAGATAGCTTTAGGGCGCGCTTTTATAAAAGTTACTTGTTTCCAAAATATCACGATAACAGAGCAAAGCTTCCGTAACGTAAATGTTTTCGTAAATAAATATTTTAAATAGACTTAAACCTAATTTGTTGTTCGTGGACAAGTCATAAGATTAAAGTGTGGCAATGGGTGTGTGCATGTCTAGGATTGGATCATGGAAGAGCTTGGTACTTAAGCAGTCTAAATGACTCACCTCCTCTTTTCTAGTATCCTACCTGGTGTATAGTACCTATTCACTTTAAGCCATAACGAAGAAGATCTGATTTTCTGATACTTAAACTGTTTTAAAAATAACATGTTTCCGCAAGCTACAAAGGTTTACAAGCTTTCACAATTTTCCATAAAATTTTACAAAGTTGTAACAATGTTTGAAAAGGGAATGATTATTTCAATGAACCACGTTTTGAAAAAAAATAAACAAACACAAGCTGAGGTTTTATACAAGTTTAACGGTAGAAGTTTCTAAACATTAAGAAGGGTTTTCAATGAAAACATGGTTTTCGAAAAACACTTCAATGTGACACACCAGACTTGGCCATAACGTCTGGGCAGAGTTTGGGGTGTTACACGACCTTACTAAGCTTCATAGCTTACTTTGTTTTATTTTCCATGTTTTATAGTGATTCAAAAGCTCACTTGGATTGGAAGTCATCAGAGATCTGATGACACTATCCAACCGTTGATTTGGTACTTTGGACTCAATGTATTTTGGTTATATGGCATGTATAGGTCTATTGGCTAATAAAGCCTATATGTTTTGATTATGTAATTGCCATGTGGTTTGGCTTGATTAGCATATGTGTTGGTATGTATATATATATATGAGTTGTTGGCCTATTTTGTATAAGATATAATTGCCTAGAGTATGCTTGATAGTTGCCTTATAAATTGCCTTGGTAATGAATTGGTATGGTGAGGATCAAATGGTTGAGATTGAAATATTTTATGTATATTATGTTTTAGGTAAGATGATGTATATATGCCATTGATCATTTAGGTAACCTTTGGAAGTAGTAATGATATGTTTTTAATGGTCATTTCTGATGTTTGTTAGTAATGGAGATAATAGTATTGAAATTGTATGATTAAAGCTTGAAACTGGTTGATTTGAAGGCATATTTATGTTATGGTTAGTTGAAATTAAAGTGATTAGGTTGATACAAGTTTGGGTGAGAAATATGGCTTGGAACATAACCTATTTTTATCCACACGGGCAGAGACACGGGCATGTGTCTCAGCAGTATGTGACACACGGTCAGGTGACACAGCTGTGTGTCCCCTGTTGTTTTTAATGAAAGCAAGTCAGTGAGTTACACGGGCTAGTCACACGGCCGTGTGGTTAGCCGTGTAACATAAGTCAGAGAGTTACACGGGGTAGGACACGTTTTGAGACACGACCATGTGATCCCATTTCAAATGTCCACACGGCCTGTGACACGGACGTGTCTTTTGGCCGTGTGAGACACGGCCTGGCCACAGCGGCATGTGTCCCCTGTGCTTTGAAATTTTCATTGTTTTTTCAAAATTTTCATAAGTTTACAATTAAGTCCCGAATTATTTCAAATGCTTATTTTGGCCCTCGAAGGCTCGTATTTGGGACTATATGAATGTATGTGAATAATTTATATTTGGATATGTGAAATGGATGTGAAACGTATGATTAATTATGTGATAAATCTAGTAATTCTCTATAACCCTATTTTGGCGACAGATACGGGTTAGGGGTGTTACATTTGATTGGTATCAGAGCTATGGTTTAGTCATTTCTAGGACTAACGTAGCGTTTGCGAGTCTAGCTATACATGTTATATTTAACCTATGATAGGGTGATATCTCCTGACAGTTTTTGAATCATGTTTTTATATAGTAAATAGATTCCAATCAAGCTGACTCCAGTGATGTACAAGGTAATGTGCTAGGTTCCATTCATGGAGCAGCATCGTCTGAATCGAGACCCGTATCTGAGGGTCATAGAGGAGAGGCCAAGGAAGCCTTCTTCCAGCTGATGAATAAGTGGTTTTCTGAGTATGTCCGAATGAATCTGACTGCTCAGCAACCTCCACCCCCACCTATTCCCCAACTAGTTTCATAGCTCCTCAAGGTTTGGAACCTTTTCGAATGAATAAGCCACCTGTTGATAAAATTCAAAAGTACGGGATTGAAGAGTTTAGAGCTATAGTTGATGATGATCTTGAGAAAGCCGAGTTTTGGCTTGAGAATACAATTCGAGTCTTTAATGAACTGTCTTGTACACCAGCAGAGTGTGTTAAATGCATTGTGTCTCTTCTGAAAGATGCTGCATACCAATGGTGGAGCACTTTGATATCTATAGTGCCAAGAGATCGATCACGTGAGAATTCTTCCAAACAAAATTCAAAAAGAAATATATAAGTCAACGATTTCTTGATCAAAAGCGCAAGGAATTCTTAGAGCTAAAACAAGGTCGTTTGACCGTATCTGAATATGAAAGAGAATTCATGAAACTGAGCAAGTATGCCTGAGAGTGCATTCTGACTAAAGAGATTATGTGCAAACGATTCGAGGATGCCCTGAATGAAGATATTAAACTTTTAGTCGGTATTCTTGAACTAAAAGAGTTTGTTGTGCTAGTTAATAGAGCACATAAAGCCAAAGAGCTTAGCCGAGAGAAGAGAAAAATTGATTTTGAGGCCAGAGATTCGAGAAAGAGGTTAACAGGTAAATCACATTATTCATCATCAAAGAAATCCAGGAATTCTTATAACCATTCAACTACCTCAAGGGAGTATTCAGATAAAGATTGTGGGAAGCAACACACGAGTCCAAAGGCTCAAGCCACTTCGGTATTGAATGTTGGTAGTGTCAAAGCCAACAAACCTAAGTGTCAATAGTGTGGTAGACGATAATTTTTTGGAAACTTAGAAAATTTTCCCAAAACAGGGGACACATGCCCGTGTGAATAGGCCGTGTATCTTACACGACCACTAGACATGCCCATGTCATAAGTAGTGTGGACATTTGAAATGGGACCACATGGTCGTGTCCCAGACAGTGTCTTACCCCATGTAACTCTCTGACTTGGGTTACACGGCCGACCACATGCCCATGTCTAGGTCATGTAACTCACTAACTTGTCTCTATTAAATGCTTTAGGGAACACACAACCATGTCACTTGACCCTGTGTCACACACGGCTAAGACATACGCCCGTGTGGACAAAAATAGACTATTTACCAAGCTATTTTGCCACCCAACTTGCACATACCTACATCAACTCATTTGACACAACAAGGTAGCCAAAATAATTTTAACCAAACATAAATCATGCCATTTCAATTCCAACCATTCCTAAACTCCAATCACAACAACTTACCTATTCAAAAAACATACCAATTTCACATGCTTTGATAACCATTAACCACATGCATTTAACAACCCATAACTCAACCATTTAATCATCCAAAACCATACCACAACCAAGCATTTCCAATCTAATTATACATCACATATCAAAATGACCATTTAAACCATATATCTCAATATCAAATATACCAAGATTAGCCAAATCACATGGTTATACATATATAAACTATTCACCATTTACAAGCCAATTCATATGGCTTAAATTCATGGCTAGCATATGTAAACCAAATTGACCTCATAGCCTATACATGCCATACAACCATATATATATAAGTTTAAAAGTACCAAAATAGAAGATCGATAGTGTGATGAAGTCTTTGACGATCCCCAAATCAAAGCTAGCTTTGATTTCACTATAAAGCATAGAAAAATAAAACAAAGTAAGCTTTAAAGCTTAGTAAGCTCGTATGATAATAAACTTAACTTATCAAACAAACACAATTCAATCAAATGAGCATAGCAAAGTATTATACATTTTGAACCACAAACCTTTCCCATGTTCCATTCATTATTGAACATAAATTTCATAAGTCATCTCCAATTCAATGCTCATATGGATTCCGTACGTACCTTTACCACTTGAATCAGTCTTACTTTTATCCACCTCTCGTTTATGCCCATTGAACCATTCGAAATTACTATAGGATACTCAGGAACACATTGCACACTAATTGCCACATATATAGCCAAAGCTATTTCAGTATCGTATCACATATCATGCTCACTCATGAGCTAACAACGAGCTTGTTCACACAAGTTGCCAGTCAAGATGTAGCTACACGGTGCTACTCACACAAGTTGTTAGGTACCGCAACACATACCGGAAACCCAACCACCAATAGGACGTACGAGACCAGCACTTGGATCACATAATCATAATAACCCTAATGTCATAACATTCGTATCCTAAACTATTCCTAAGGTTTGAACGGGGCTTCACACTTTTGAATCTTTCCCGATCGTATCTGTAAGCTCATTTCTAATCACAATCACAGTTCAATTCAATAGTTAACTATTAAAAACACAATTCATCAATACTTATTAACATACGAACTTACCTCGTATATGAAAATGATGAAATGGATCGATTATTCAATTACTTTGCTCTTTCCTTGATAAAAGTCTGAGTTCCTTCTTTCTTGATCTAAATGTAATCAAAATCAACTTAGGCTCCGTTTTTTTGCTTGTATTTTGTTTTCTGAAAATATTTTCATCATTTTCCACTGTTTGTTTAGTGGAAAACAAATTCCCACTGTAAAAGCTTTTCCAAAACACGAGAAAATGACCCCTTCTTCTCTCGTTTCCTCTTCCTCTCGGGTTGCAAATTAGTGCCATTGCCAAGTACCCTCATTTATATTCTCTCTAGTCTACCCTTTTTTATTTCGATCATTTTAATTTTTGTTATGTATCTATCTTTTTTTCAATCTTTTAGCAAATTTGCTAGGTACCCTACCCCCGCCCTAAATTCCTCAAGAGTTTCACGATTTCAAAGAACGACGACGAGAAAGTTTGGTCAAAGACCCAAACTTGGCCCAGACATTATGGCACAATCTAGTAATGTCACATTGAAGTGTTTCTGAAATCATAATTCCATTGAAAAGCCCGTTATGTATTAAAACCTTATTCTTACTTTAACGAAAATTTGTTAATCAAATTTGATTGTTGTTACACTTTAAAACCAAGTTTGTTGCAGAAGCTTTTAAAGTAAATTACGAAAGCGTGATGTTTTGAAAAAGCATTACTCATTTGAAGAACCGCATCCTACTATTATCAGATACGAATTAAAGTAAAAGCCCAAATTAACAGTTAAAAATTTAAGAGGTATAAAGCCATCGGTAATATGAACGGCACAAAGCCATCGGTAGGTCTACAGTCATCTCGTGCGACTCGTGCGACCTTAACAGATCAGTACATTTCCTCCAATTACAATAATCCCATCCCCATGCAACATGTGATGCGTAGTATCATAATATCATGCATGGATGCAACATACATACGTGGCATGCTCAAATACAGTCATACACAAAAGTGAGGGCAAAACAGTCACTTTACTTTATAGGGCATATCAGTCATTTTACCCTATGGGTGTATTTCGATCATTTTACCCTATAGGGGTATTTCGGTCATTTTATCCTATGGTGGTATTTCGGTCATTTTACCCTATGGGGGTATTTCGGTCATTTTATCCTATGAGGGTATTTTGGTCATTTTACCTTATGGGGGTATTTCGATCATTTTACCCAAGCCCATTATGCGGCCCATGTGGGCCCATGAAGCCCAGTCATTTTACCCTATGGGTGTATTTCGATCATTTTACCCTATAGGGGTATTTCGATCATTTTACCCTATGGGGGTATTTCGGTCATTTTATCCTATGAGGGTATTTTGGTCATTTTACCTTATGGGGGCATTTCAGTCATTTTACCCAAGCCCATTATGCGGCCCATGTGGGCCCACGAAGCCCAAAAATGACCTTGGTCATATGAACGACACAGCCAGGTCTAATATCTTCCACACATCTATGCGGTTTACTCGCATGGGGCCTACAAGCCCGTTGGGCCCACATGGCCCATTTTGGCCCAATGTGGCCCAAAACGGCCTGAGCACATAAGATCGCTCATGGTGGCCTCTACAGTCATGCGCCCATGTTTCGTGGGCTCGAATTACCATACGTGTGTTCACACGCTCGTGTGGCATCAAATGCCATATTTTTGGCTTTCCAGCTTTTACCATTCTACGGTTAAACAGTGTGAGTACAAACCTATTTGCGATTACGTGCTAAGGTCCATGAGTACCAAACCTACATTCATTCCAGGCATACCGTCAGTTTTTCAATCGTTAGTGTTTACAAGCACTTAATCCCACTTCGATAATCATTAACAACCTTGACTGAATGAAATACGGCTTATCCCTCTTAGAGTACTGGTTAAAATCAATCACACATTCCTTACTGATTATCTGCATTAGCAGTGGATCTATTAGATAGGATCGTTAATATATGTGGCTTACATCCCCCAACGTTAACTTACAGAATAACAACAAGCATTCAAATCATCCTTTAGAAAGCTAGCCCTTATACTTACCGTTGATCGTGAGATGAGAGAAAAGGTTTGATTGCTTTCGTAACCCTTGTAAACCCCTCCACTCCTCGTGAAGTTCTATGAATCAAATGGGAACCACGAAGGATAGGAGGGGAAGAGAATCGACCAAAAGAGAACATAAAAAGAAGAGAGCATTCGTTTTAGAAAAAAATATTAAACATGTTGAAGGAACAGAGAGAACAAGAAGTAATCTAGTAACTCACCAATTGTTAAAGCCACCTTCAAACTGAATACTGATTAAAGAAGAAGAAGACAAAAATCGATAACAAGATCAAGACTATAGGCCGAAAGAAAAAGGAAATAAGAGAGAAGGAAGAATCGGCTATGAGAGAAATCGAAAGGAAAAAGAATGATGGGAAGGAGAGAAGCTGTGTTCGGCCTAGAAAATGAAAAGTAGAAGAGGTGAAAAGAGAGAACAAATTGGAAAAGGTTGAGAGAAAAGAGAGAGAGATGTAATCGACAGTAAAGGTTAATCCAAATAGTCAATTAGACAAACACAAGTTACTAAAACAGAGAGCCGAGTGAGGACTAGTTTTGGCACTCCAAAGTCAAAAATTGGCAAAGAATATTCACAACACAAATAATGGCCAACACCGAAAAGAAATGTAACACCCCGAAATAGGGCCTAAATGGAATAGTGGTTGCGAAACCACAAATCTGAGATAGAAAAGTTTATTACGATGAATTATCATGATTTACCGATTGACTAGATGCATGTGTTAGATTACCGATAAGAAATCTTATAGATGGCATGTTTAATTTGCCTATTAGGGCTTATTTGCAAAAGTTGCTATAACAGCCCGATTTAGGGCCTAAACGGAACGATGGTTTTAGAACCACGAATCTGAGGTTGAAAAATTTATTCAGATTAAGTTTTAAGATTTATTTATTGATTGACTAATTGTGTGAAAATTTTGAGAAGAAATTTTATGTATAGGGGCCTAAATTGATAATTAGGACTAAATTGTAAAAATTGTAAAATGTGAGTTCTAGATGCTAAAGGGGATTTAATTGAAATGAGTTCTTAAAGTGGAGGTCCTTATTTAGTAATTAGACCATTGGATAATTTGTTGGACAAAAATGGGCATGAATAGGACAAATTTGAAAGAAAAGCCTTTAAGGGCATTTTTGTCATTTGGTAATTAAAAGAATTAAAAAGGGAAAATAAAGCCAAAATTAGTCCATCTTCTTCATGGAGGACGAAATTAGCATGGAGAAGCCATGGCTAGGGTTTTTCTAGCTTCCAAGCTCGATTGTAAGTCCGTTCTAGCCCCGTTTTTCATGTTCTTTACGTTTTTGGAATCCCAGTAGCTCGATTAAGCTTATGCTAGCAATAATTTAAGCTAGGGTTCATATTTGGAAAAATACCCATAGGTGAAATGGGTTTATTTTGATGTTTTATGATAAAATATGAGGTTTTAAATTATGCTAGACAACTTGTGCTACTCGGTTTTAAGTAAAAACGAGTAAAAGGGCTTAATCGGTAAAAATACCTATTGTTCATAAGTACATGATATAGTGGGAATTTGAAGTTGCTGTTGGTAAATAAATGATCAGTATGTCCCAAAACATAAGAATTTGGGATAAAGTTTAATTTCCGAGCCTTGGGGAAAAAGCATAAATATGCAAAAGTTTAGGGGTAAAAATGTAATTTTGCCAAAGTTTGAGTTAGGGACTGTTTTGAATAGTAAATTAATTAAATAAGTGAAATATGATGTTTTAGATCCCGAAAAAATGAGATTTGGACCTAGAACGAGAGAAAAATCGAAAATCGGGAAAGTTGGTAAAATGGTCGTTTTGACATCGAGGTAAGTTCATATGTTTAATAAGAATTTAATTATGCATATTTGGGTGTTAAATTGGTATTTTAGCTATAAATATTAGTAGTGAATTTCAGATATAGAAATTATTGCTCGATAATAATTCGACATTGAAAAGATAAATTATAAAAAGTAATATGAAAGCCCATAACTGAAATATGGCCTTGTATGATATTGAGAAAGTCTATAAAAATATAGTTTGAAGGGGTTAAGTTGAATCGAAGAAGAGTCAATAGATAAAAAGTATCAGAAAGCCCCGTTTGAACCTTAGGAATGTTAGGATACGAAATGTCATGACATTTGGGGTTGACAGGACAGGACAGAAATGAGCCATGTAAGTCCATACTAGACATATGGCTTTGGAGACAGGAATGAGCCATGTAAGTCCATGTCAGATATATGGCTTTGGAGACAGGAATGTGCCATGTAAGTCCATATCAGATATATGGCTTCAGAGACAGGAATGAGCCATGTAAGCCCATATCAGATATATGGCTTTGGAGACAGGAATAATTCATGTAAGTCCATGTCAAGGACATGGTATGGCAGGATATTATCAGGCAGGAAACCCATATTCTTAATATTCCAAGTGGTTCAATGGGAAAATTTAAGAGAATCTTAAGTTAAGGAAAAGTAAGCTGAGTTATGTTAAGAAGACAAGACTAGTATATGTGACGAGGTAAGTAAGCAAGTGAGTAAGTAAGTAGTGAGATATGTTTATGAGTTTCAGCATACAGTAAGTAAATGATACAAATTGAAATACATCTATATCAGGAAAGAATAGGATTATGTTCAGTGAGATGATGCAAGTATACAAGGGAAGCTAATAAGTGAGGAGTCTATAGTATATTGGACCTTTGGTAAGGTCACAGACGAGTAAGTTGAGATAGTAAGAACTTAGCAGTATTTATTCAAGTTATGACAGTCTATTAGTAAGATAAATTCATTGCTTGTGTTTATTATTAAGCATGTGAACTTACTAAGCTTCATAAGCTTACTTTTCCTTCCTTTCCCATATTCCAGAGTACTTAAATGCAAGCTCAGGTTGGAGGTCGTCGGAGATCGCTTCACACTATCGATTATCAAGTTACCGAATGGGTATCTTCATTTACAAATATCCTAGTTTATGGCATGTATAGGGACTTAATATTTAGTAAGTGTCAATTATGATATGTTCAATGAATGGTGTGTAAATACTTGTTAGTGAATAGTTAATGGAATGGCTAATCATACATATGTTTAATGATATGTATGCTTGAATAATAATTATCACAAGGAAACCATGAAAAAGGTGAAAATAGTTTAAAAATAGATTTGAACAGCAGAAATGATGTGACTTTGAAAAATTACTAAAAATAGTAGAAATAGAATTAAAAGGTGAATGAGGCATTAAATTAAAGCGTAATGAGTCTATTTTCATGTAGAAGAAGCAAATAAGCAAAATAGTTGTATTTTATGATTTATTTGCACTTGAGTGAGACTGCTTCAGATAGACTCTGTAATCCCCTGTTCTGAATTTAAAAATTCACCATAAATTGTACATAAATAATTAGGCATTATAGTTTATATGCCTAGATTCCATATTGAGTATAGTTTCTAATAAAACAAATGGCATGCCTATTTAAATTTTTTATAGAGAGAAAATTAATTCGTAGTGAACAGAGGTTAGAGTAGTCGAACTGTATAACAGGGGAGATTTTAACTAATAAACTGTACTAATTGGCTAGACCAAAAATTCTAGAAAAAAATTAGTAAATAGATATATGAGTCTAGATTCAAGGAAAATTACGGATCTTGATTTTGAGTTTCTTAACTCGAGATATGATTTTTTTTGTAATCATGATACAGTTGGACAATTTTCTAAGGAATAGGGAAATAATTCATTTTGGTTCGTTTAAGTAATCGGAAAAATTTTATTAATCCCGGTTTAGTCCCGAACCATTTCAATATCATGGTTTAGGGTATCGATGAACCTTTTTAGGGATATATTGAACGAATGAAAATAAATTAATTTTAAAAGCAAATTTTTATGCCCGTTTGAGTAAGTTAAGTTAGGTAACACCTCCTGCTTGACTCTGATGACGGTCTCGGGTAAGGGGTGTTACAAGAAAAGAATCCTCCCAGTTCCACTCAGCTACCGAAAAATGAAAGGAAAAGAATGAAATCCAAACTCCCACCAAAACTGATTCCAAGGTGCTTTGAGTTCCCAATTCGACACCACCACCTTCTACCCCACATCCCTTATTTTTCTCCCAAATTCTCTCCATAATATCCACACCAACCACTATCCACATCCCAACCTTCCCTTGATTTTCTCCACAGTCGACCTATTCAAACTCCACCTTGCAGAGTTTCTATCCAACTATACTACCCGCACCACTTAAGTAGCAAAAGAAATATTTCCCTTTTTGATGCGCCACCACTCGAACCTCAAACCTCAAATACACTCCACACGCCACTTACCACTAGATCAATAAGCTTTTTATGTCATGACTTAACCACATTTCAATAAAAGCATACTAACTATAAGCAAGGGTTTATTCCTTAAAAACAAAACTTTTTGCACTTGCTCATGCTTGAACCCAAGACTTTTCATGCACTCCCCAAGACACTTAACCACTAAAGCAAGCATGCACTTGTGTCACTTTCTTGCACAACTAAATATTTATGTGCTATCTCCTAACTGTTCCCATGCTCAAGGCCCAATACTTCTAGGCCCAAATTCAGGGCGTTACACCAACACTAGAGTCGGTGTTAAAGACGCTAGTAGTACAATTTCAGGTTTGAGCCAAAACTTGAGGTTGTATGCACAATTTTCGGCTCCGGTGAAGCGAGGATCGAAGCCCAGCAAAGAGGAAGAGGAGAAGTAGGATCATTACATGAATATGGGTTACACTATTCGGACCTTGATAGAGGAGTTCCCAGACATCTTCTACAGAGAGCTCATTTTTTATATTTACAAGTTCAAATTCAATTTTCCCATATTTGATTTCTTTGAAATGGAGTAAATAATTGAGAATTATGTAAAGTAAATTCGATTTTTCAAAGATTTCATTGTTCATCTGCTAATTTTGGATTCTCATCGTTAAATTCAAAAAAAAAAAAAAGAAAAAAATAGAGAAAGGGTAAAATGAAAATGGAGTCGGCTCAGGCCTTGCCTTCACCGAAACAAGAGCATCTAAAAGCTAGAAAGCGCTGAGTACATGTTTTGGTTATTAATTTTTTCCCTTTATCGGTTAATTTGATGGTTTTTTTTTGTTTTGAAATATGATTTTTGATATGGTAAATGGTTTGGTTACTATATAGTCAGCTATTTTGGATATCGATTTCGGAATAGGACTAGAATTGGCAGTCTATTTTGGTATTTTCATATATGATCTGTAGTATATTTGCATTGTCTTGCAATTCTTTGGTAGATCATGCTTGGAATTGATGGTATATGGAATCAATTATTTTGTTAGATTACTCCTTTTGGGAATTTCAATGCTTTTATGCCTTAAATCTTTGCAACTGCCTAAGGTGATGCTATTGGAGCTAAAAATATGACAAATATTTTTTGGTTTTCTTCTTAAATTAGATTTGAGAGTTCACTTTTTTCATTAGGTGCTTTGGTTGTATTCAAGCTGGAAAAGATGAAGAAGCTTCACTGCATTTGTCACTCTAATAACAATGATTTTAGATGAAGAGTGTATTTAAGTTGCATAACGATAGCATTACATTTTAAGGTTGCCTATATGCATTTGTGCCTGAGTGAAGTGTCTTATTTCTACTTCTTTTTTGTGATGTGTTGAATCTATTCTGGTTGTTTAGAACTCTTCTTTTAATTTTTTTCAGTAGTCATTCATGTTCTACTAACTAGAGCTGGTAAACAAAAAGAACTCCCATGCTAGATTTCTATATTTTGTCTTTGAATGTTGTGCCTTTTACATAGTTTGAAAAGTTAATATCCTCCTAAACTGTCCATTTGGTTGATTGGATTTTGTATAATTTTTACTCTGGATTTATGCTTATGATAAAAGTTTTTAGTTAGATTTTATTACATAAATGGGTTTTTGCAAATGAACAAATAATTATTTAGAGTATGTTTACCAAGTACTGTTACAATTGATCCCTCATTTCTTACAGCAGGAGGAATTTCGTAAGAAAAAAGCAGCCGAGAAAGCCAAGGAGGTAGCATCTACCTCCCAAACCAATGTTTTTGTTGTTAGGTTAAATGAAAAACAGCAATTAGAAATAACAATTTCTGAAGTGTACTGCTTGTAATAACAATTTATAAACATTTTTTGAAGTGTACTTTTTGATGTCTTGTAATAACAATCTACCTCCCTTGGGCAAGTTATACTGCTTGTAATAACAATTTCCTTAGTAACACAAATAAACATTTTTTGAAGTGTACTTTTTGATGTCTTAGAAATATGCCATTATAAGTATTCATAGTTATATTTAACTCATTTGATGCAATTTGACATTCCATAATATATGCAATTTATTATTAGTCTATGTTGTTCTATCCATAAGAACCATGATATAATGGATGAGTATATTTGTATCCTTAGATCTGTGTCTTGTGTTTACCATCTTGTCTTTTGGTGTGCATAAGCTAGATCCAGGCTTTGTTGGATATAAGAGGCAAGGATAGGGAGACTCTTGAGCATTTTAGTGATAATGCACTATTTTGTATTTCAAGCCTAATGTATTGTTGGTTTCTTAAGATAAGCTAATACTAATGGTTGGTCAAAGAACTCGAAGAAGCTGTTGAAATGAAAACATTGTTGTATATTTTGAAGCTCCTAATATGCTCACACAGATAATTTGATGTAGAAAACTATAATTTTAAGTATATATATGTTAAGTATAATTTGGCTTCAAAAATTTTCTCAAGGTTGAATATATTGATACTTTAATGTGGTGTAATATCAGTTATGCACTTGAGCAATGTTGTTGTTATCATGTGGTGTACTACTAATTATACATTTGGATAATATTATTAATTTCTAGTATTAATTGTAGTTTGAAAGCTAATTTATAATTATTCAATCCTTGTTTTTTTATAACACAATTAGAAATAATTTATTTGACTTTGGTTGTTTTCAATTTATGACGGTTAATATTTTAGCTTAATAATTGAGTATTAGTATATATTTAATTTGATTTATTTATTTATAAATAAATCATTGCAATATATGTAAAAATAATTTAAAATATAAATTTATTAATATATATAATAAACTCAATTAAACAATTTAACGGACCCTAAATTCTTAAATATATATTTGTTTAATTAAAAACAACTTTTATAAAATATTTTCAGGAAATCTGCCAAACAATAAAAAATATTTTACATATATTCATCCAAACACCAGAAAAGTAAATCATTTTCCAGAAAAATATTTTACTAGAAAACAAACGGAGCCTTATTCAATAATCTATTTACTCAATTTAGTCCAAAATATGCATTTAGGTAATTCTGCACATTTACCCCTAAACTTTCACATTTTTACAATTTAGTCCTTATTTCATAAAATCACAAATTCATGCAATTTCATCCTACCCATGCTTAGCCGAATTCTTTATGGGTCTCTAGCAGCCATATTTTTCATTTATTCACACTTTTAACCATAGGTTTTACACATTTCACAAACTAATCCCTATTTTGCATTTTCACTAAAAATCAATTTATAGAACTTGTACATCTATCATCAAACATTTATAATCCATCATCAAACATCAAATTACACATACATTCATCAATGGTAAAACTCTAAATCTTTAACAATTTTGAAATCAGAGATATGGGCTAGTTAGATTAAGTTGCGACGAACTCAAAAACATATAAATCATTAAAAAGGGGATGAAAAATCATACCAATGCAAGGTAAATAACTTGGCCGAATGCTCTAGCATGCTTCCATGGTTTTCTTCTTTAAAATTTGGTGGTGGATGACAAATGAAAGAGATGAAGTGATTTTTGTTTAATTAATTTTAACCTTATTTACTAATTTACTATATTAACCTTTAATTAAACATAAATAAATCATTTGAAACATGTCCATTAATGTCCACTCAGCTTTCACATGGTCTAATTACCATTTAACTATTAGAAAATCACTTTTGCACTTTATGCAATTTATGTGATTTAACTAATAGAAATGGTTTTCTTCTTAGCCGTTAAGTGCATTTAACTATTAGAAAATCACTTTTGCACTTTATGCGATTTAGTCCTTTTTACCGAATTGAGGACTCAAACGATAAAATTTCTTCACGAAACTTTCACACAATCATGCGATCATGCTGTAAACACTTAAAATAATAATAAAATAAATTTCCAACCTCAAATTTGTGGTTTCAAAACCACTGTTCCGATTTGACTAAAAACGAGCTGTTACAACTCTCCCCTTTAAGGATTTTCATCCCCGAAAATCTTACTAGTGAATAGGTTAAGGTACTATTTTCTCATAGCTTCCTTGGGTTCCCACATAGCTTCTTCAATCCCGTGATGTTGCCAAAGTACTTTCACTAAAGCTATACTTTTATTTCTCAACTCTTGATTTCTCGAGCTAAAATTATAACACCCCAAACCCAGCCTAGACATTATGACCGAATTTGGTAGTGTCACATTATAAGGTTTTTTAAACAGCGTCACTCAATAAAAACCAATCTTGTTCGTTAACCCCTTTTCGCTATTATTCATTTCTTAAAACTCTTATCCTTTTTAACAATTAGAAGTAAAGCATTTTCGTGTAGCGGAAGCGTGTAAAAGTGTTGTTTTTAGAAATTGTATAATTTATGGGAAATCATTTGTTTTTAGGAAAACCTTTATTCATAGAAAATCTGAGTTTTTGTATAGTTTTGCAGATATAAGAAAAGACAGTGTAGACCTAAAATTAACACAAGACAGTCTGAAAAGTCCATAATTACGTCAAAATACCCAATAATTTTAAAAAATAAAAATAGTATAACCTTAAAATCGTAGTGAAGTAGTTCAAATAGCAGTGGTCACAGTCGAGTCTTCCGCTGCACCAATCTGTCTAACTCTAGGGATTACCTGTACAGATTAAACAGAAGGAGTGAGTTTACGTAAACTCAGTATGTAATCCCTACAGAAAACATGCACACAATCAGATTACCAAATGTTTAGTTAGATACAGTCTTGGGCCTCAGCCTATTACAGATTCAAAATATTAGAATTAACAGTATCAGGTTCGGGCCTAAGCCCATCACAGATACAGAATTGGGCCTAAGCCCATTACAGTAACAGATGCAGAAAACAGTCAAATCAGAAATTAGATCCTACCCTGAGCCTCTACACACCATCTCCGTCCATCTCTACACACCATGTGGGGTTTAAAACACCCACGCAGCCCTGCACACTATGCTGTACTGAGTGCGGCACATAACAGATAAGTTGCAGCTGAGCTACCAGATAATAGGCATAAATGCCTTTTAGTACACTTCCTCCAATAATCAATCATCCCACCCCAAATGCAGATGCAGATAAATATGCCCAATGTAGACATGCAGAATAACATGCTTACATGCTATTATACGATTATCAGTCGGACATATAGTTCCGTAAACATGCGTACAACTATTATGCTCAATACATGCATCAGATATTCAGATCATACAATTTAGGGTCTAAGTAGCCCTTACCGACCCTACAGTAGGTTCACAGTCGATTACGACGACCCGTGCAACCCTAGAAAACATTCAGATAAATGGGCCCACATGCCCATGTGGCTTGCCCGTGTGAGCCCACACGCCCAGATTGGCCTTGGCCCGTATGGACCACACGGCCTGACCCAGAAACCTGCACGCCAGTGTGGCCCACACGACCTAATTTGGTCTAGCCGTGTGTCACACACGACCACACCTGGCCACCATACAGTCGTGTCCAGTGTACAGCCTGGCCTTCGTCAAACACACGGCCATGTCATCGCACACGGCCTACAACACGGGTGACGACATACCCATGTGGCATCGACAGAATGGTTTTTAACTTTTTTCCTAAATCTCGTTTTCTACGTATTCGGATACACACCTGGTATCGTTTTGAACCTAAAGCAACCACGAGCACTCTAGAACCTATAAATCGATATTCCAACACCCAAATTCAATGTTAAAACAAAACTTAAACAAAACTATATCGAGAGGTTAAACCCAATACCTTCAAAAACCTTACCTTCAATTGAGTAACAGCATTTCCACACCACCTCAACACCAACCGAATAACTCTGGCCCTTTATCCTTCTCCAAAAACAAACCAATCCTATGAGTCACTATCCATAAACCAAAAGAAATCACATTTCCAAAAGCTCACCAACAAAATCAAACTAGCAAAGCCGACAACCACGCGATGGGAAAACGTAATGATTGAGATCAAAAGCAACAAGGAGAGGGAAAGAGGGGAGTCGCCATTAGAATTTTGGGGGGGAGAGAGAGGGAACCAAAAATTTTGAAAAAAATTGTAACACCCCTAACCTATATCCGTCGTCGGACTAAGGTTAAGAGGCATTATCGAACAAACATTTCACATACATTAATCACATTCATCATATCATATCTAATCATAATCACAAAGTCCTTTATATAGGTCTACAAGACCGTAAACATGCTTTAGAGAGGGTTCGAGACTAAACCGATCTCGTATCAAAATTTCCAAAACTTTAAAAATTTTCTAAGTAATAGTGGTCACGCGCCCATATGAACAGACCGTGTGCCTCACACGGCCTCAAACATGCCTGTGTGTCTAGGTCGTGTGAAAACAGGGCATACATATTGACTTGAACCACACGGACGAGGACAAGCTCGTGTGGTCAGTCGTGTGAAAACTGGAGGGGTTACTGACTTGGGTCACGTGGCCGACCACACGCCCGTGTACCACACATGGCCAATAGACACACCCATGTGCCTAGGCCATGCCAAACCTGTAGGGTATACTGACTTGGCCACACGGCCAATCACACGCCTGTGTGTGAGGCTGTGTGGAGCGCCCAGGCTCTGTAACACCTGATCCCGTAACAGTCACCAGAATAGGTAAGGGGCATTACCGGACTTGTAACTTAGATCAAAACAGTATATTATCAAACACATAATATTTATCATTTTAATCCAATAGTTTTCAAACATTTATAATCAAATCATGCTTTAATCAAACATATAAAACTCTAGTAATACAATAGGGACTAATTTGATAACATATAAAAGATATAGGAAAACTTAAGGAAATTTTCGAAATAGGGTCACAAGGCTGTGTGCCTCACACGGGCACCAGACACGCCCATGTGTCTAGGCTGTGTACAAATAGGGCATACATTCTGACTTGATCACACGGTCGCCAGACACACCCGTGTGTCCAGCCCGTGTGTCAACCTGACTGGGCTACGCGGATACCAGACACGTCCGTGTGTCTAGCCCGTTTGCTATATTGTCCAACCTATTTTGGACGCAAGGGTCACACGGTTGAGACACACGCCCGTGTTCTCAGGCCGTGTGACACGAAATAGGCTTGGTTTAAGTCATTTTTCACACCCCATTTGCTTTGTACCTACAAGCATCAAAATGTACCAACTTCACATACTAAATGAGCAACAATTTCTGCCAATTCAAAACGCATATAAACTAATTCATCATAAACCAATTTTCATGCCAAATAGTATCATCCAAACATGTATCAATATAAGCCAAAACATGCCTATTCCAAACTTACCAATTCAACCACGATAAAACCTATCAATTACCAAATCATCACAAAATGAACTTATCAAACTAAGCATTCATACCCAAACCAACATTTCCAACTCAAGCCATATCACATAGCTTGAGAAAGTACCAAATTCATATCACATTCATTAGCATAAGTGACCAAAATTTCAACTTAAAAACTAGCTTATACATGCCATATTTACATCATTTATAAAAGTTCCAAAAGTACCAAAAGTTGCTTGGATAGTACGATAGCAATTTCTGACTTCGTCCAAAATCGAGCTAGCTTTCGAAATCTATAAAACATGGAAAAAATAAACAGAGTAAGCTTAAAGCTTAGTAAGCCCGTATAATATAGAAATAAACTTACCAAAGTACCAATAAGCATTTAAAGCAATAAAAACCAATTCTTATGCTCTCAATGCCTATTCAAAACATCATTCACATGTTAGTTACAACAACCATGTATTCATCCATTAAAGAGGATGAAAATAAACATAAAACATTAATGTAACATTCCAATGTAACTCTCCCAAATCATGTAACACAAGTATCATTATAATTATGCAAATCTTAATTCTCATGTATCATATCATATATATAATTCATGTACTCTTACAACACATAATCCATATGAATCTTGTATTCCATATAACATATAACTTATGTAATATAAGCATAATACATATAACCCATATATCATGTAATAACATAACTCTTTTACCACGAATTTCATGTAACATATATCATATAATCTTATACCTCTTCTAACATGTAATCATGTACCTCTTCTAACATGTAATCATGTAATTCATATAACATATAACTCATGTACATCTTGTATTTCTTGCAACATGTATTCTTATAATTCATATCAGTATAATGCCCGTTGAACCTTTGTAAACATCAAGGGATACTCGGGTGATACCCACTAAGTGTATATTTGGTAATCTGTCAATTCATCATGTATGCTCTTTCGAACCATGTACGGTATGCTCCTCCTGAACTGGTATCGGTAAGCTTCGTAGAGCTGAAACGGTAAGCCCCGAAGGACTGAACGGTAAGCTCATTAGCTATGGTGAGTCCACAATGAATGTAGGAGCTCTACCAAACGGTAGCCCTAGTGACATGTCACTTGTATCCTACGACTTTTTACGGTTCAAACAGGACTCGATAATCAATTTAACATGTAATCAATAGGCAAGTCCATCTATTTATCTATTAATTCATATATAAACATTCATACAATATGTAATTCTACCATTTCAATTATAAACATAAATCTGATTCTAATTATATGAACTGACCTCGTAATAGCTCGTAAATCTGATAACTACTCATCTACCTTCCGTTTCCCCCGATCAAGTTCCGATATTTGTTTATCTTTATCTAATTAATTCAAATTCAAACCATTTAATCACCAGCACATTTAATTCAATTCATAACATGTAATTTGGCCTATTTATAAAATAGCCCCTTGTATTTTCATACTTTAACATTATAGTCCTTAATACATAATTATGCAAAATATACCAAATTTCCAAATACTCATTCGTAACTGAATATTCATGTATATCATACAAGCACATTTCTTTCATTTATTCACATTTCTAACCATAAAATTTCCATCTTTTTCAATTTAATCCCAAATACTCATTTTTGTCAAAAATCATATTATAAAACTTGTATATCTTTAAACAACCATCAATAATCTTGCAAGATATATCAAAATACACATGAATTCAACAATGGTATATTTCAAAAACATCACCAATTTTAGAAATTGAGGTACGGGCTAGTTATATCGAGCTTTTTAACGAGCTCAAAAACATAAAAATCATTAAAAACCGAGTAAAAACTGTACCTTAATTGATGAAATTTGCTTAGCCGAACCTTAGCCCTAAGAATGGCTTCTTTTCCTCTTTAATTTCGGCTAGATGAACCAAAATAATGGCCATTTTTCATGTTTTGTTTTATTAATAACAACATATTAGCTATATTACCATGTTACCCCTTTTTATAAACATTATAAATCATGAAATCTTTGGCCATAACCGTCCATGTCATCATATAATGGTATATTTACCATGCAAGTATTCCTTCTAATAAAACCAAAGTCATTTAAGCCATTTATTCAATAGAACTCATTTTTATCGCTTTATGCGATTTAGTTCTTTTTACCTAATTAATCGATTAATCGGTAAAATTTCTTTACGAAACTTTCGTACGGCAATTCTATCATGCTGTAAAACTTATCAAAATAATAAAATAAATATTTTGACTAGGTTAAGTGGTCTCGAAACCACTCATTTCGATCAAACTCAAAAAATGGGTTGTTACAGGCTCAATTTGAATTGAACCCTCAAACAACACGGCCGAGACACACGCTTGTGTTTTAGCTTGAGTGGACAAAAATAGGCCATTTACAAGGCCAATTTTCCAACCAATAAGGGTCTACCCTACAAGCATAAATCCAAGCACAATTCATGACCAAAAGGTAGCCAAAACCATACCAAATTATGCATATTTCATTCCATAATAGCATCAACCAATTCAATACATAATTGCCATATCAAAACACACTTATTTCACATACCAAAATCATTCATTCACCTAGTTCCTGTAACGCCCCAAATTTTAGGCCTAGAAGAATTGGGCCTTGGGCTTGGGTGCATTTAAAATTCTTGAGTGTAAGGCATCGGCTCAATTTGCAAGTTAGAATTGTTGGGTTAGTGATTTTGGAATGTTAGAGGGTTTTTATGAAGTTCAGGGTTCAAGGTTGGGTATAGGAAAAATCTTGGTTTTGGGCTTAAGGGAACCCTGAGCTCAAGTGGGATAACTTATAAATAAAAGGGGCTAAAATAAGACACAAAAGGAGATGTGGTCTAGTGGCAAGGAAGTGACGCCATAGGGGAAGCAAGGGTCCAAGGTTCAAGTCTTGGTTCTTACAATTTATTTTGGTTTCTCTTTTAAATAAATCTGGAAGCGAGTAGGTGGGCGTTAAAGTTAAATGTGTTGGACTTATGACACAAAGGAGCTTGTGTCCTAGTGGTGGTGGCATGGCATAGCTATCGAGAGGACTTTGGTTCGAATCCCTTTGCATGCAAAGGTTGGTTATTTTGCTAATGAGTTGGTTTTGGAGGATTGATGGAGACTCCCACATCGGGAAGCTAACATGAGAATAGGCGAGAAGCTGGCTTTAAATAGAGCAAGCCATGAGAAAAGTAAGCATACCTTTCTTGGCTTATCCCTTTCGTGTTGTGGCGTGTCCGTTTGGGGTAGGCGTTGGATCATTCGTTAATCTGTATGTCGTTGGGTCACGGTGGTGGTGACCGTAGTTCATCGACACACCCCCTTGGGAGTCAAGGGTGCGATTATATTTGGCTTCTAGGCATAACAGCATTCAGAGCGCAGAATAACTTCAAATACCTATCAGATGTGTATTTCACACTACTCTAGCTGTAGAACGGAAAATGTCGGAATGCCGAAATGCCGGTCACATGGCGATGGTAGCCACACAAGTGTGCAAGTGCACGTGTGGGAGCTTTGACGTGATAGTTGAGACCATCATGAGTATTCTCGTGGGTTTAGGATGCTTTGGGCCAAATGGGCCAGAATGAGCTATATGGGCCTAATGGGCCCGTGGGCCCAATCGGTCAAATTTTATGATTGTGTAGTAAATGTTGGACTGGACTATGTGAATCCCATATCTGTGGCTAGATTTGGGCAAAAAGGTTCACACGAGCGTATGGGCCCACTTGGGCCGAGAACGGGCGTTAGGCCCATTTGTAACGTTATCGCTGTTTAGAGTACTTGAGTCGCTCGAGGCGACTGTAGACCTTCTAAGGGATTGATAAAATTACCAAAATACCCTTAATTTACAAAATTATAGAAATACCCCTAATTTGTAAAATTATAGGAATACCCTGATTTGCGAAATTATCAAAACAACCCCGATTTATAAAATTATTGAAATACCCTCAATTTACAAAATTATAAAAATACCCAAAATTTGTAAAAATTACAGAAATACCCCCAATTTGTGAAATTACCAAAATACCCCCGGTTTGTAAAATTACCAAAATACCCCCAAACTGTAAAATTATAGAAATACCCCTGGATTGCAAAACTATGAAATACCCTTGAACTATAAAATTACTAAAATACCCCTAGATTGCAAAATTATCGAATTACCCTCGATTTGTAAAATTATCGAAATACCCTCTATTTGTAAAATTATCGAAGTACCCCTGTAGGGTAGGATTACCGTAATACCTTTGTAGGGTAGGATTACCAGAATACCCCTGTAGGGTAGAATGACTGTTTTGCCCTTAAGGTGTAAAATGACTGTTTTGCCCCTCGTGGGTAAAAGACTGACTCGTGCTATGTCTTGATTGATTGACGGTAACTGAATGGCTATGATTCGGCTAATGTGACTGTGATTGTTTGTCTGGTTATGAGCATGACATTCTGCATACATTACATGTTGCATGGGTTGGGATATTCTATGGAGTAAGTTCTGATCTGTTAGGGTCACACGAGTCGCCCAAGATGACTATGGACCCACCGAAGGCTTAAGAGCTGTACTGATTTCATAAGGTTACACGGGTCGCTTGGGATGACTGTAGACCAATTGACGGCTGAGTGCCGATCATGTTATCGAGGGTTGTATGCCATTATTATGGGCTTCGTGCCGTTATTGTGGGCTTCGTGCCGTTATTGTAGGCTTTGTGCCGTTATTGTGGACTTTGTGCCATTATTGTGGGCTTTATGCCGTAATTATGGGCTTTGTGCCATTACCGAAGGCTTTGTGGCGATTATAGGCCCGTTAATAATGACTTTGTGCCACGCATATTACTATGGCTCTGTGCCATTCTGTTTATGGCTTTTGGCCATTTTGATTTCTGGCAGCCTTACTGCGATACTAATAGTGCCGCATTGGTACTACACTGTGGAGTGTAGGGATGGGTGGGTTGATTATATCCTCACAGACTGTGTAGGGTTGGACGGAGTGGTGTGTTGGTTGGATGGGTTTGCATGCATCATGCATCATTCATTTATGCTCTGTCTCTGATATGGGCTAGGCCCAGTTGATTCTAATCTGGGCTAGGCCTAAATGGTTTTTTTATGGGCTGAGACCCAAATGGTTTGTATTGGGCTTTGACCCAATTATGCTCTGAGGTTAACTGTACTGTTTCTGTTAAAGGGCTCTGGCCTAAACTATTTTTATATCTGTTTCTGTTTACTGAATTTCTTTAGGAAGGGGATTACACAATGAGTTTTCGTAAGCTCACCCCGTTTATTAAACTTTTAGATAATCCCCAGCTTTAGACGAGGAGCTGTGAGGGACTCGGAGTGGGCCACACAACTGCATATGTCTTATTCTGTTTTGTTCATTTACTTAAAGCACTTTGGTTTTAATTTGGGTTGTAATAAGGCCTCTATAACTTCTGGATTTTAAATTTGGGATTTCATTGATCGTGATTTATATCAATTAGAAGTAAATTGCGATTTTTCAAAACAATAACTGTTTTCAAACACTACGTTTTCTGCAACTGATTAAATTAAGCTTCCACAATAAAGAAGGTTTTAAAGGTAATAATTATTTTTAAAAAATGGGATTAACTTTTAATAGACCATGTTTTGAAAATAAAAAAACACAAGTTTTAGTGGGCAACAAGTTTTAAATAAGAAGGGTTTCAATGAAAACATGGTTTTCGAAAAACACTTTGATGTGACACGCCAGATTTGGTCGTAGCGTCCAGGCTGGGATTGGGGTGTTATAGTTCCAATATTACACATACTTAACATTCAATTAACCAAATCCTACATTCAAATCTCATACCAAAACTATGCCAATTCTATACCATAATAAACCATTGATAATTAACCAAACATAAAACCATGAAACCATCTTAATTTCCATAACAAACTTGCCAAAACACAAGGCCAAATATATATACACATCATATCATATATGAACACATATTACAGACCAATTTCCCTTCTATCAACCACACCATTTACAACCCAACTCACTTGGCTATATTCACAACTCAAAACATACCAAATTGACACTAGCTATACAGGCCATATACCATAATTACAAGCTTCAAAAGTACCAAATAAACGATCGATAATGTGACGATGATTCTTAACGATCCCTGAGTCTGAGCTAGCTTCGATAATCTATAAAACAATGAAAGAACACACAAAGTAAGCTTCAAAATCTTAGTAAGCCATATACAATAAAATCATATGAACAACAACAATATCAATGCAAATAAGCTAAGCATAGCTAGTCACATACTTATTTACCACCTTTTCTCATGAAATTCACATATTTACTTTCAAATTCATAGTTACATTTCTTTTTCGATATTCATATAAACTTTATACGTACCTGAATTAGTTAACTCATTTACACATTCATTCTCATCTTGACTTTGCCCGTTGAACCATTCAGAATTGCTAAAGATACTCGAGAATTTCGTATATCACAAACAATGCCAATGTCCTTGTCATGGGCTTACATGTTGTCACATATCAATGCCAATAGCCCAGCTATAGTCTTACATGAACTCATATATCGATGCCAATATCCTAGAGATGGTCTTACATGAAATCATAATATGATGTCAATGTCCCAGACATGGTCTCACACATAATCGCATCTCAGAATCCCAATGTCATGACATTTGTATCCTATACTATTCCTAAGGTTCGTACGAGACTTTCGGATGTTGTAACTCTGTCTATACTTTCCCGTACTCGATCATTTGGCATCCAAAGCAGTCCAATAACTCATAAACATATATAATTCATTTTAAATACATTTATTTGCAAACTTACCTCGTATTCGGGATGGACGTATCGGGTCAACTACTCGATAACCTTCGATTTTCCCCGATATAAATTTGATTTCTTTCTTTCTTGATCTATATGAATTCATATTTAGCTCATGGAAAAACTTATTCATTCAATTTAGTCCAAATCATGCTTTAAAGCACATTTACACATTTGCCCCACATATTTCACATATTTCACAATTTAGTCCTTATTTCATAAAAACACAAATTACAACAATTCCAATTAAACCCATGTGTGCCGAATTACTATAATGCCCCTAGCAACCCATATCTTTCATTTATTCACACATTTAACTTCACAATTTGTACTTTTCAAAATTTAATCCCTTTTTATGCAATTTCATAAAAAATCACTTTACAAAATATGATAATCTAACATCTATCTTCTATATTTCATCATCAACTATCAAAAAGCTCAAACATTCATCAATGGCACTTCACAAAATCATTGAAAAACTCAAAAATTAGGGCATGGGCTAGCTAGTGTTCGAAACAACGATCACAAAAACATAAAAATATCAAAAATTGAACAAAATACAGACTTTAATCAAGATGAACAAAGGCCGAAGCCTAGAATGCTCTCCAATGGTGTTTTCTAACTTGAATTTTCAGCAATAGTAAGAAAGATGGACAAAATCTTATTTTGGATTACTTAATTTAACTTTATTATATAATTACCCGTTTAACCTTAATTAAAACATTTAAATTCCACTAACTTATGTCCATCCATGTCAATTTGAAATTTGAAATTTGAAGCAAAAATACTACCTTTTTGCCATCATAGAAGATCGAACACAGGACCTCCAACACACCAACACTCCACATAACCACCAGACCAGCAGGTCCAATCTGACATGATTTTATAAACAATTAAATAAAAGCCTACTGTACAAAGTTAGGGCTAATTTCTAAAAATAACAAAAATTTATGTAACACCCCAAACCCGACCCAGACGTTATGGCTGAATTTGGCGGCGTCACATTGAAGGGTGAAACATAAAATTCAATGTTGCTGGAAAACCTTGAAATCATTTGATAGTTCTACGGTTAAGCAGTATCTTCAAAACAGGTTTCTATTTTCAAAACAGACATCATTTGATGAGTTCTTAGTCTTTAAAACAATTGCTAGTGAAAACTTAACACTAGGTTCGACTTCTTTTAGTATATTAAGGATTGATTAAAAACTTTATGTTGTTAATGAAAATCTCTTTCTTTTTAAACGTTATTAAACTTTCATGATTCAAATACAATGGAAGCTTTTCTTTGAAAACATTTGTGTACTCACGTTTGATTAGTAAAATGTTATTTTTTTTCCTTTTTAAAACCTAAGTCCTAAAAACTAGAAGTTAAGCAATCAAAAAATAATAAAATCCCGAAATTAAAGTAAAAACTAAAGAAAGGCCTTATTACAAGAAAAACCCAAATAGAAGAAAATGTAATTAAAGTAAAGTAATTTAAAGTGCTAAAATTAGTTGTCCATAGTGTAGCCACCTCTGATTCCTCCAATACGTTGAACCGTCTTTCACTAAGGATTACCTAAAAAATTAAAAAGAGGGGTGAGTTTACGAAAACTCAGTGTGTACTACCCCAACAATCAAATAACATGCATCCCAACAATCTGGGCCTAAGCCCATTACAGTAATGGTGGAAATTGGGCCTGAGCCCATAACAGCCTCGATTGGGCCTTAGCTCATATCAATATCATAATCAGAGTATGTAATGCATGTATATATCCCAACCAACCCTGCACTCCATCTCCCATCCAACCCTACACTCCTGTGGGGATTAAATTGACCCACCCATCCCTACACTCCCAATGTAGCACCGGTTGCGGCACTAATTAATATCACAACAGAGCTACCAATCACATAATCGGATTTAAGCCATCAGTGGATCCACAGTCGTCTCAGGTGACCTATGCGACCCTTAACAAATCAACTACTTCCTATAATTAATGAACCCATCCCCATGTAGTATAATGTCACATATGAATGCAAACATAATATCAGATGGCATACAAAATCAGTCATATATCACAAAGGGGTATTTTAGTCATTTTGCCCTTCAGGGGCATAACATCATTTCTCAATTCAGGGTCTAGGTATACTCACTGACCTATCTGTAGGTTTACAGTTGTCTCGCGTGACTTGTGCAACCTTTTGCAATCAAAACATATAATTGGGCCTAAAGCCCATTATGTAGCCCAAGTAGGGCCCTCGTGCTTGTATGACCCGCTAAGCCAGATTTAACCCTAGTCATGTGTATGACATAGCCAGTCCATTAACTCTCGCAAGTCCAATGACAAGTACTCGTGTAGGGCCCACAAGCCCATTTCAGCCCAAAACGGCTAAGCCCATGAGATCACTCACAGTGGCCTTTACCATCATAACAAATCTTCCACACACGCGTTCGCATGCCCTTGTGGCAACCATTGCCGTACTTTTGGCTTTTTGGCTTTTCAGCTTTTTCGCTGATCTACAATTTAGAGCGGTTTGAGTACACACTTGTTTACAAAATTAGGTGAGCCATCCACAAGCACTCCAACCTACAATAGACTGAACCAATCCAATTAATCTGTCAAAGCATTACCTAACGTAAACCCACGTTGAGCACGTTCTAATCTAGTACGAAGTTACCTTGATTAAGAAAAAAGGGAAAAAGAGATTTCGGTCACTCCAATGCCAAAGGGATATCCTTCACCTTCGAACAGTTTCTACACATCAACCAGATTTGAAAAAACATTAACCCCAAACAACCAGGTAACCACGAATCAGAACTCCTACCACCAACAAGGAGTACGGTCAATTCGTAAGTCAGAAATAATTACCCGAAACTGAAAGAAAACCCAGTCGACCCTCAAGAGAAGAATAGATTCAGCACTACAGAAGGTGGAGAACCAGATGGAGAAAAAGACAGTATTCGACTATAAGAACAGAAAGTATTCAGCTAACTATATTCGGCCAAAGAAGAGCTTGGCCCGCAGAAATCAATTCGGCAAAGAACCAACAAATAATTGTCAATGCAAATTGAAGCGATGAAGAAAAGTAAAGTGGATTCGGTCGTAACAACAGTTAATGTGTAAAAGAACTGAAGAGGAGCAACCAGTCAAAGCTTGAAAAGAATAGAGGAGAGTAAATGGGAGGGGGTTTCAGCAATGATTGGTGTAGAAGAAAGAAAGGAATGAACCTAAGAAAAGTGGCTTAACACTTTGCCAGAGATGAACCGAAACAACAAAGAAAAGAGAAAACAAAAGTGCACGAATGGTCAATTCCAAAAAAAGTTCGGCACAACAGAAAAAAGAGAGAAAAAAAATGAAAATACCTAAAATGACCAAAAAGACATACATCACTCACTTCCTACCCTAAGCCGAATTTGCCATACATCCAAGCATCTATATTCAGTTACAACACTCCCCATTTCAAATTCCTTGATTCGCTCCCCCATTTCCTCATCCAAATCGACACCAACCTTCATCCATATCCCCTAAATCTCTCCCCAAGACCAATTCAACTCTCACTTAGTAGAGTTTCAGTCAAACTCCACCTCTCACCCAACAAAGAGATAAAATAAATTCCCCTTGAGCAAGGAGTGACTTGAACCCAAGCCCTCGTAGAAGCTGCAACACGCCACCTTGCCACTAGACCACATGCTTCCTTGTGTCACATTTTACCCATCAAAATTTAAAAGGCTTACCAACTGGAGTCAGGGTTCCCTTAAGTGATAAAAACAAAAATTTTCCAACAGCCAAGGCTTGCACCTAAGACTTCATAGAGACCCCTAAACACTCCAAAATCACTGACCCAGCAGTGCTAACATGCATTTTATGTCACAACAAACAAACATTAAAAACTTAGGTTTTTGGGGCGTTACAATTTACCCAAGGCAAGGCTTGAACTTGGGACCTCTCACACATACCAAGAACAAATAACCACTAATACAAATAGATATTTGTTGTCAAAAATTTACAAAAGCTAAAATAAGAAAATTTGGGGCGTTACAACTCTACCCCTAAAATAAAATTTTTTCTACGAAATTTACCTAATCAAAACAGATGACGATACTGCTAATGCATCGAATCCTAAAGTTCCCACGTGGCCTACTCAATGCTATTGTAATAGCCCATTTATGAGTTAGATCAGAAAGTGGTTTCGAGTCCACAAAATTGAGTCAAAATTTTATTTTATTATTTTAATAAGATTTACAGCCTGATAGAATGATAGTATAAAAATTTACTTAAAAAAATTTTACCGATTGAATGCTTAATTTAGTAAAAAGGACTATATAGCGTAAAGCGTAAAATTTGAATTCTATTAGCAAAAAGAGTTTGTTAGCAATAGAATTTCAAATGAAAGGTCCTTAAGTGGTAATTGGGAAATAAATATTGATAGTGGATGTTAATGGCTTGGTATAAGTGTAATTATTAAAGTTCATTAAGGTTAAATTGGTAATTGAGTTATTAAAGTTAAAAATAAACAAAACAAAATCATTTTCTATTCATTTATCTTTCTCCCTAGCCAATTTGAACAACAAGAAGAAGCCATTTTAGGGCTTGATATTCGGCTAAGCTTCTCAAGCTGTAATAGGTACAATTTTAGCTCGGTTTTTAATGATTTCTATGTTTTTGAGCTCGTTGCAGCTTAATCTAGCTAGCCCGTACATTAGATTTTGAAATGTCTAAAGATTTTGAATCATACTATTATTGGATACTTTTGTATTTTGAAAGTTCTTGATAGATTATGAATGTTGATTGAAAGATATACAAGTTTTATAAAGTGATTTTTGATAAAAATGCGAATTAGGGATTAAATTGAGAAATGTTGAAATGTTGTGTTTAAAATGTGAAATAAAATGAAAATATGGGCTGCTATGAGACTATATGAAATTCGGCTATTATGGGCTAGGGTTTAATTGTGCAAATTTTCCATTTTATGTGTTATGAGCTAAATTGCAAAGTAGTCAAAAGTATAGGGGAAAATGTGTAATTTGCCAAATAAATGAATTATGGACTAAATTGAATTGAATATTTATTGAAAGTACTGAATTTGACATTATATAGATCAAGATAATCAAATATCAAAACTAGACCGGGAGAAACGAAAGGTAGACAAGTAATCGAAAGTTTATTCGAGCTATATGAGGCAAGTTCGTATAATTAGAATCGAACTCCTATATATATTAGTAATTGTTGAGTTGAATGTTTACATAATTGTATAAATGAGATATTGGATTGAAATGCCTAGATTGATGTTTATTGAGAATTACCGAGTCCCGTTTGAACCGTAAAAAGTCGTAGGATATGAGTGACATGTCACTAGGGTTACCGTTTGGTCGAGCTCCAGCATTTGTTGCAGACTCACCACAACTAGTATGAGCTTGCTGTTTTAGCTCAGATGAGCTTCTTATTTCAGCTCTTTGGAGCTTACCGTTTCAGCTCGATAGAGCTTACCGTTTACTAGCTCAATAGGAGTTTACTGATCATGGCTTGAAAGAGCAGAAATGATGATGAATTGATGGTGTAACACCCTAAACCCGGCCTAGACACTATAGCCGAATCTGGCGGTGTCACATTGAAGTGTTTTTCGAAAACATGATTTTATCGAAAACTCATTCTATAATAAACCACTTTGTGATCTTAACGAAAATCTACTAATTCTAATAGATTGTTATTATACTTTAAAACATTGTTTGAATGCGAAAGCGTTTAAAATATTTTATGTAAATGTGGTGTTTTGAAAAACATTTATCTTTTGGAAATCCACGTTCTACTACTATCCGATATGAATCAAGATAACCAAAATCCCAAATTAAAAGGTAAAACTTAAAGAGGCCTTATTACATAAACAAATACCCAATTAAAATTACATGCTAATTTAAAAGAAAATAAGAAATCATGTACAGTTGTGTGACCACCTTTGAGTCCCTCGCAACACCGATCCACCTAAGACTGGGGATTACGTGTGTAGATAAACAGAAGGGTGAGTTTACGAAAACTCAATTTGTAATCCTTTATCAAACAAACAATCAAACATGCGGTATGCAATTACAATCTGGGCCTGAGCCCGTTACAATAACAGTTCAGTTTTAGTTAGGGCCTAAGCCCATTACAGTATTAGTAACAATACATATATGCACTCAAAAATCATACCCAATCCAGCCTCTACACTCCACTCTGTCCAGTCCTACACTCCATTTGGGGATAAGATCGACCCACCCATCCTTACATTCCAATGTTAGCACCGGTCGCGACACTAAATAGTATCGCAGCGAAGTTGCTAGTAATATGATCAGCATAAAGCCATCAGTAGGTCCACAGTCATCTCGGGCGACCCGTGTAACCTTACCAGTAGAGTACACTTCCTCCAAATATAGTAATCCCATCCCCATGCAACATGTCATACATCATGTCATAATATCATGCATGGATGCAGTATATATATAAATATAAATCATGGCATGCTAAAAAACAGTCATACATAATAGGAGGGCATACAGTCATTTTACCTCTTAGGGGTATAACAGTCATTTTTATCAGTTCGGGGTCTAGGTATACTTACTGACCCATCAGTTGGTCCACAGTTGTCTCAGGCGACCCGTTCGACCTTAATAGACAAGCAGTGAAAATGGGCCCGAAGCCCATTCTGCGGGCCCAATGTGGGCACACACGCCCGTGTGCCCCACAAAGCCTAGAAATGACCATGGTCGTGTGAATGACACAGCTGTGAATGACACAGCCAGGTCTAATATCTTCCACAGATCCGTGCAGTTTACCCGTGTGGGGTCCACAAGCCCGTTGGGCCCACACGGCCCATTTCGGCCCAACATGGCCCAAAATGGCCTAAGCCTATGAAATCGCTCATGGTGGCCGCTATGACCTAGTACCTATGTTTTATACGTTCGGATTACCGAACAATTGAGTGCACGCTCGTGTAGCGTCTATTGTCATACTTTTTTCGCTTTTGCTTAATTATCGGCTTTTTCCCTGATTACTGTCAACAGAGTACTGTTACACACCTGTTTGATTCTACGTACGCAACCCCTTCTTGAGATAATCTGCACCTAAAACAATTGAAAAAAATCCATGACCAACGTTAATCATGGTTAGAGCTAACCATATGAAAGACAATCCCTCAAATGACAACATTTAATGCTACTTACTTTCACTACTTCAACCGATGTAGCCTGCCACTCCTCAGGTAAACCAAATCCAACACGATTAACTGCTGTCAATAAAAATAATATTTGGAAAACAAGGATTAGAACCTTAACATAAGTTAATCAGATGAAAACTTTCCCCAAATCAATTAGGACATACTTCTTTCCCCCTTACCAACGACTTACCGAACCCACGTGAAACAGGAGTTGAGCTCAAGGAAAGAACAAATTCGATAAAGAACTAAAAATGAGGGTTGAACTAAAATAGTAAATAGAGGAGAGTGTAACAAAGAATATAGGAAAAGAAGAGAAAAGCCGAAAGGGCCAGAAGCAAAGCAGGGACTTACCTATCAATGAACCGCCAACACATGCCCATTGGAGGAAAAGAGAAAGAACAGAGGAGGAAATTTGATAGAGAATAAGCAAAGAAAGACGAGAGTTTGCCAATAGCCAAAAAACAAAAAGGGAGAGGACAAGCAATATTCGGCAAAGGTAAAAGGGATGCAAAAGAAGGGAAGTTTTTTAGTCCCTAAACAAAAAGAGAGAAAAGCAGAGAGGACAATTGACAAAGAAGAAAAGAGAAAATGTGAAAGAATAAGCCAACATGAGAAGATCCCGAATTCAATAGCAATATTTAGCATAATTGCAAAAAAAGGTAACTAAGAAATGTTGACAAAACCGAATTAGAGAGAAAAACCAAAGCTCGAAAAGTGCACAGCCACCAAAACTTACCCTAAAACCGATTTCTTGAGTGCCTAGAGTTCAAAATCGGCACATTACTACCCAACACCTCAACTTCTATGATTTTCTCCTAAAATCCCTCCTAAAATCACTCCACCATTACCTCATCAACCACCAAATTCAAACTCTTCTCAACTAAGCAGAGTTTCGGTCAACCTCCACTACCCTCACCAGGATTCGAACTTTAGTCTTCTGGCATAGGTAACCCGCCACTTACCCCCTAGACCAGCAGGCTCTTTATGTCATAAAATACCCATATTTATTTAAGAAGCCTATTGACTAGAGACAGGGTTAATTCTAGTAAGAAACAAATTTTTTGCACCAGTTAAGGTTTGAACCCAAGACTTCTCAGACTCTTCCCAGGACACCTAACCACTCAAGCAGTCAATTATTTTTGTCACTTTCTTGTACCGTTAAACATTTATGTGCGGCCTCCTACCTGCTCCTATGCTCCATACCTAATACTTCTAGGCCCCAAATTCGGGGCCTTATAGATGGATTACCGATTTCTACACTTAGTGTGTATCACTCAAGTATCCCTCGATATTTCATTAGGTTCAACGGGCATTATACTGTTACTAATTATATGGATGCAAGGAAAGTGGATAAGAGTTATATGAATTATATAGATGAAATGTGACATGACTTATATGGATTGTATAGATGAAATGAGAGAGGAATTGGATGCCAAATGAACATTTCATGATTGATTTCATCCTTGTGAATGGATGATTATATTGTAGCTATGTGACTAACTTGTGAATGTATGTTTATGAATAGGCATTTGGCAAATGAATTTGATTTAAATTGTTTTATTGTTTGATTTCATATTGGTAAGTTTAATTCTATACTATACAGGCTTACTAAGCTTTAATACTTACTCTGTTTATTTTTCGTGTTTTATAGAGGTTCGTTAACTTGCTCGATTCAGACAAAGTTGAAGATTTGCATCATACTATCCAGTCAACTCTTCGGTACTTTTGGAACATAAGAAATAAGTGTAGATATGGCATGTATAGGCTAGTTAATAGATTGAAATGTATGGCCACCTATGCTATTGATTTTGGTACAAGTGTTGATATATAACTAAGCCATGTGATATGGCCTATGTTGGTTAATATTAATTTGGTATATGCGCAACACATGATATATCTATAGTTTGGCAAATATGATGAATGATGTTTAGGTATTAGACTTTGTTAGTTTGGATGATGCTATATAGAATTGAGGATGAATTATAGATTTGTTATATAGATGCATTAAGGTATATGGAATATGTCATTTTGGTATGTGTTGGTTGTATAAATGATGTTCGATTGAGAAAAGAAATGGTTGGTTATGAAATGGTTTATAATGTGTATTGAATTGGATATTTGGCTGCCTATTTTAAATGTAGTTTTAATACCAATTTGATCCTTGTAGGTACAGGTAAATTGGGTGAGGAAAAGTGGCTTAACCTGTAACACCCCAAAACCCGGCCTAGACATTATGGCTGACTCTGGCGATGTCACATTGAAGTGTGTTTTAAAAACTCAGTTCTTTGGAAATTCGTTTAGAAAAACCCGCCTTGTTAAATTTTTCATGCCTAGAAATATGTTTGCCTAAATTAGGTTTCAGTTACTCTTGAAAACTTGTTTGTTACGGAAGCTTTACTATTCAATTTGTTTGTTACGATGTCAAGGTATTCTAAGAAAGTAGTTATCTTTTAAGAAAACACGTCCTAGTGCTATCAAATTAACAAAAGCCTAGAGTTAAAGTTTAAAGTTAGAAAAAGGCCTTATTACAACCCAAAATAAACATAATTTAAAATGACCAAATTGAAAGCAATTCTAATACATGTAGTCGTCTTCAAGTCTCCCGCTACACTAAACCGCTTATGCCTGGGGATTACCTATACAATCAAATAGCTGGATGAGTTTACGACAACTCAGTGTGTAATCCTAAATAAAAATAGAGTCATACAGAAACAATCTGGGCCTGAGCCCAATCCAGTAATAGAACAGACTGGGCCTAAGCCCGTTTCAGAACATAAGTAGTGTGGGCCTTAGCCCATATCAGTACAGAGATAGAGTAATCAATATGCAACAACCCTACCCATCCAGCCTCTAAACACCAACTCTGTCCAGCCCTACACACCATGTGGGGATATGATACCGACCCACCCAACCCTACACACCATATAATAGCACCAATACGGCACTGAATAGAATTTACAGTGGAGTTGCCAGAATAGAATACGTCCTCCAAGCACATAACCCACCCCCATGTTATGCAACATACATTAGTGACATGCTATCACATATTATCATGCATGTGATTAGAACAAGTATACATATACCAATCATCTCATGGCATACACAGTCATCCATACATCATATAGGGTCTAAACAGACATTTTACCTATAGGGGCATTTTGGTCATTTTACCCCTTAGGGCATTTCGGTCATTTTCATCAATTTAGGCCTATAAATCTCTTAGGCCCAATAGTATGTCCACAGTCGTCTTGCGCGACTATAGCCCACAAGCTAGCCCATTAGGGCCCATGCAGCCGTGTAGTCCACAGAGCCCAAAATTGACTTGACATAGCTAGTCCAGTGTTACCCGTTTAACGGTGAAACTTACTTGTATGGGGCCCACGGGCCCATTAGGCCCAAATGGCCCATTTCGGCCCAAGCACATGAAAGCGCTCATGGAGGCCATGTCTCAATGTAGACCCACATTTCGTAGGCTCGGCTGTACTTATGAGAGTTCGTACGACTATTGGCCAAAAGCCCAATTTTTTGACTTTTTGATATTTCGGCATTTTGACTTTTTAGCATTTCATCGTTGTAGTTTATACAGTGTGAAAAACACACCTGTTTGTGATAAGTGAGCAAATCTCCATGACGCCAATCCTAGATTCAATCATAACCCCACGTTAGTCCTTTAATTGCTAAAATTAACAACCTTACAAAATATCCCATTCCAAAATAGTACTGGTTTCCTACCTTAAAAAGCAATCGGTTCCCCTCTACAACCACTGATCGAAGCAGCCCTCCAAAACTTAGCCAAATTTGTATCGCATTACCACCTTGTTAACTAAAACCATGAATAACAATGATTAGAATCAAAAGAACAATAACTTACCACTACCTAGGAGTATTCGGCCTGCTAAGGTACACTCAAGGATTGACTCCCACGAGAACAGTGGAGACAGGATAGCGTTAAGGAGAAAGCTTATAATGACAAGGAGAGAAAGAGGGAGAAGAGTAGCTGTAAACCCAAACAACAAAATCCATCACCTTACTTAAAAGTAGAGAGGTTCAGCTCTAGAAAGAAAGACAACCTGCTAGCAATGAGAAATTGAATGAGAGATGAGGGAGAGAAAGCAAGTGAGATTCGGCCAAATCACAAAGAGGGAAAAGAAGTTGAAAGAAAGAAGAAAAGAGGAGAAGAGACCAAGAAGGGTCTTCGGTTATGTAAAACAAATGAGAGTGGGAGAGGATGGAGAAGTTCAGTGTAGAGATGAAAGCAAAGGAAAGTCACACACACGTCAAAACTGAAAGAGAAGAAATTGGCTAGATCAAAATGGTATGTTCGGCACTTCACTTTTATACTAAAAACAACAAAATTGTAGAAAGGTTGCACGAAAGGTAAAATTCCAGAACATGCACGGCAATACCGAGAAGAGAAAAAGAAATCAGAAAATGAAGAAAACCTGAAATGGCACAAAGGAATTTGGTACTATGGGAAACAGAGATTCTATGACTGAATTTGCATAATGGAGAGTCCCATATTCGGCCACTACAACACTCCCCACAACTTCCCATAATCCACTTCTAACTTTCATCCATATCCCACGAATCTCTCCCCCAAGACTAGTTCCACATCCACCTCAGCAGAATTCCACTACAATTCAAACACTAGGTGTCCCAGCTACAAAATAAATTTCCAAAACTCAGTCCAAGACTCAAACCTCTGACCTCCTTACCATACTTGTAATGCCACTACCACTAGGCCACATGTCTCATTGTGACATAAATCAGTCACAATTAAATATAAGACCTAAACGCCAGCATCTAGATCCACATAAGAGCAAAAATTAAAAATTTTCCAATGCTAGGACTAGAACCAAGGCTTTTCAAATACTCTTCAAACACACCCAAATCATCTAGCCAGCACACCAAGTAAGCAATTTGTATTAAAACATGCAAAATTAAAGCCCCTAAAGTTTCGGGCGTTACATAACCAAGCCTATTTTTGTGCCATATGGCCTGAGCACACAGGTATGTGTCTTGACTGTGTGACCCCTGCACCTTAGTTAAAACAATTTAGTGAGTTACATGGAATAGACACACCCGTGTGGCACACGGGCTGGCACACTGGTATGTGGTCGACTGTGTGACCCAAAACAGTATACCCTTTAAATTTCACACGGTCAGGCACAGGGGTGTGTCTAGTGGCTGTATGGACAAGTCAATAGGTATGCCCTATTTTCCCACGGCCTAGACACATGGGCATGTTTGGTGATCGTGTGAGGCACATGGCCTGTTCACACGGACGTGTGACCTCTATTCGAAAAATTTTTTAAGTTTCCTCAAAGTTTCCAAATGTTACCATTTCAGTCTCAAATATATGTTGCAAGCTTTGTATGCTCGTATTAAGCATGTTATAAGTATAAATGACTGATAAGTACTGAAATAGGATGATATTTGCTAAATTTTGATGATTAAATGTTCTTAACTAAGTTGAAAGTCTAGTAATGCCTCTTAACTTATTCTGGCGACGATTACGGGTTAGGGATATTACATTTTATTGGTATCAGAGCTACGATTTAGTCGATTCTAGGACTACCGTAGTGTATATGAGTCTAGCTATAAAGGCCATATATAAACTGCGATATTGTGATATCTTCTGACAGCTTCTGAATTATGTTTTATATAGTAAATGGATCTAAATCGAGCAGTAGCAGATGATGTAGAGAGTAATGCGCCAGCTCCCACTTAAGAGACTACGCCTTCTGAATCTAGTCCCACTACGAGCAGTCAGGGAGAAGCTAAACAAGCTTTCTTCTAGATGATGAGTGAATGGTTTACCAAATTTTTTCGAGAAATCCTGGCTGCTCAACAACCTCCACCCCCTCCTGTTCCTCAACTGATCCCTGTAAATGCACAAGGTGTGAATCCTTTGAGATACCTAGACCCCAGTTGATAAAATACGGAAGTATGGGGTTGAAGAGTTTAGAGCTATAGTTAATGATGATGCTGATAGAGCAGAATTCTAGCTCAAAAATACAATCAGGGTTTGCGATGAACTATCTTCCACACCTGAAGAATGTTTAAAATGAGCTATTTTACTATTGAGAGACACAACGTACTAGTGGTGGAATACCCTAATATCTGTTGTTCTGCAAGGTAGAGTTACATGAGATTTCTTCCAAATTGAATGTCGAAAGAAATACTTCAATCAACGGTTCATCAATTAGAAACGAAATAAATTTCTTGAATTGAAACAGGGTCGTATGATAGTAACTGAATATGAGAGGGAGTTTGTTAGACTCAGCAAATATTCTTACGAATGTGTTTCTACTGAGGCTATAATGTGTAAAAGATCCGAGGATGGATTGAATGAAGATATCCTATTGTTAGTCAGAATTCTTGAGTTGAAAAAGTTCGTTGTTCTGGTTGATAAAGCTTGTAAAGCCGAAGGGCTTGGAAAAGAGAAAAGAAAAGCTGACTTTGAAGCGAAAGACTCTAGAAAAAGATTCACAAGTAAATCACATAAGTCTGGATTGAAGAAATCTAAATATTTTCACCCTCGTTCAACTGCTTCTGCGGGGATATCGATCAGAGATAGAGATGCTAGTCATTTCAGTCCTAGAACCCAAACAATGTCTATTGCTAGTGTGGGTAGCATGAGAAATATGGGATCTGAATGTAAACATTACAAAAAGAACCATTATGGTGAGTGTCGAGTAAAAAGTAGAGCATGTTTTAGATGTGGATCATTGCATCATTACCTCCGAGACTATCTATAGAAGCCTACAGCCGAAAGAGAACAATCTGTGAAAGTGAGCAATACAGCTACTAGAGGTAGGCCACCCCAAAATGTTGGGAATCTGAGTGGTAACCACAATATTACACAAGACTCGAATGTGAGATCTAAGGCATGAGTTCCAGCTCGAGCATATGCTATTAGTGCACGTGAGCAGGTATCTTTGCCTGGTGTTACTACCGATACTTTTTCTCTTTATAACACTAATATTGTTACGTTGATCGATCCTGGATCAACCCATTGATTTATTTGTATAGAATTAGTATTTAAAAAGAGTTTACATGTCGAGTCTATAGAATTTGTAGTTAAAGTATCGAATCCCCTAGGCAAGTCTATTCTAGTTGATAAATTTTGTAAGCAATGTCCATTGATGACTCGGGGTTACTATTTTTTGGCTGAATTAATGCTCTTATCATTTGACGAGTTTGATGTGATACTGGGAATGGATTGGTTGACTATGCATGATGCAGTTGTGAATTGCAGATGAAAGATTATAGAATTGAAATGTCAGAACGGTGAAAGTCTTCAGATTGAGTGTAATGATTCAAATGATTCACCGATTGTGATATCAATTATGCAAGCTCAGAAATGTGTGAAAAAGGGCTATGATCATATCTTGCGTATGTACTGGATATTAAAGTGTCAGAACTGAAGATTGAATCTGCACCATTCGTCTGTGAGTTTCCATATGTATTCCAGAAGAATTACCGGGATTATCGCCAATCAGAGAGGTAGAATTTTGCATTAAATTGTTACCCAACACTACACCGGTATCTATAGCTCCGTACAGAATGACACCGACTAAATTGAAAGAATTGAAAGCACAGTTACAAGAGTTGACAGATAAAGCTTTCACACGGTCGAGTTTTTCACCCTGAGGTGCACCGGTATTATTTGTAAAGAATAAAGACGGGTCAATGAGAATGTGTATTGATTACAGACAGCTGAATAAAGTAATGATAAAGAACAAATATCCTTTACCACAGATAGATGACTTATTTGATCAATTGAAAAGGCCTACAGTATTTTCAAAGATCGATTTGAGATCAGGTTAATATCAGTTGTGAGTTAAAGACTCAACTATACCGAAGACTGCATTCAAAACACGGATGGTCACTATGAATTTTTAGTTATGCCATTTGGTTTGACTAACGCTCCTGCGGCGTTTATGGATTTGATGAATTGCATATTTAGATCGTATTTAGACAGATTTTTTGTTGTGTTTATTTACGACATTCAGATCTATTCTCGTGATGAGACGGAGCATACTGAATTTTCGAGAATCATGTTATAGACTTTGAGAGATAAGCAGTTATATGCTAAATCAGCAAATGTGAGTTTTGGCTTCATAAAGTTGGATTTTCAGGTCATATTGTTTCATTGGAAGGCATCAGGGTTGATCCGAGCAAAATTTTTGCAATTATAGACTGGAAGCCACATAGAAATGTATCTGAGATTAGAAGTTTTCTTAAATTAGTGGGATCCTATTGGAGATTCGTGAAAGGATTCTCAATGATTACAATACCGTTAACGTGATTACTTCAAAAAGATATGAAATTTGAATGGTCAGAAAAGTGTCAACAGAGTTTTGATCAGTCGAAAGCTTTACTAACTAAGGCACCGGTTTTAGTTCAACTTGAATCGGGTAAAGAGTTTGTAATTTACAGAGACGCGTCATTAAATGGATTGGGTTGTGTATTGATGCAAGATGGAAAAGTTATAGCTTATGCTTCTCGACAATTGAAACCACATGAAAAGAATTATTCGACGCACAGCTTTGAGTTAGCTGCAATTGTATTTGCATTGAAGATTTGGAGACACTATCTGTACGGTGAGAAATGCCGAATATATACAGATCACAAAAGCCTGAAATATCTAATGTCACAGAAAGACTTGAATCTGGGACAACGAAGATGGCTTGAGCAATTGAAAGATTACAAGTTTGTGATTGATTACCATCTGGGAAAAGATAACGTTGTAGCTGATGCTTTAAGCCAAAAGTCCTTATTTGCTTTATGGGCAATGAATACTGAAATGATGATATGTGATGACGAGACAATTTTAGCTAAGTTAAAAGCTAAATGGTATTTCTTCAACAAATTTGTGAAGCTCAAAAAGCTGACAGTGAGTTGTAAGCTAAACGAATTCAATGTGAGTCTAATTCTGATTTAGAATTTCATATTGGAATTGATGATTGTTTAATGTTCTGAAATAAAATTTGTGTACCAGAAGATACCAAACTTATTAAAAAAATTCTGCATGAAGCACACAGTAGTCACTTTTCTGTTCATCTAGGTAGTACTAAAATGTATAACGATCTAAAATAGTTGTACTGGTCGTCAGAAATGAAATGAGATATATTAGAGTTTGTATTGGAATGTTTGATTTGTCAGCAAGTTAAAGCTGAACATCAAGTACCGTGAAGTTTATTACAGCAGGTGATGATCCTCGAATGGAAACGAGATAAAGTTACAATGGATTTCATATTGGGATTGCCCCTAACTCTGAAAAAGAAATATGCAATCTGGGTTATCATTGATCGACTGACGAAATTTGATGATTTTGTATTGGTACGTACAGACTACTCCCTGGATAGACTAGCTGAATTGTAATTCTCTGAGATTGTTCGTTTGCATGGGGTACCGCTATCCATTATTTAGAAACCCAAGATTTACGTTGTGATTCTAGAAGAAATTGTAAGAAGCTCTAGGTACGATATTGAATTTTAGTACTGCTTTCCATCCCAGACTGATGGTCAATCTGAAAGAGTTATACAGATACTTGAAGATATGTTGCGTTGTTGTATTCTCGAGTTTGAAGGTAGCTGGGAGAAATACATGCCTCTGATCGAATTTGCATATAATAACAATTTCTAGATGAGCTTGAAAATGGCACCGTACGAAGCTCTATACGATCAAAAATTTCGGACACCATTATACTAGACTGAATTAAGTGAGAAACAGATTCACGGGGTTGAATTTATTAATGAAACTGAAGAGAAAGTGAAAATGATTTGTGAAAGTTTAAAAGTAGTTTTAGATTGACAGAAATCGTATGCAGATTTGAAACGCAAAAAAAAAAAATTAAATTTCAAGTTAGGGACCGAGTATTTGTGAAAGTGTCACCATGGAAGAAAATTTTCTGTTTCAGCTGTAAAGGAAAGTTAAGTCTGCTATTCATCAGGCCATATGAGCTTGTTGAAAGAATAGGGCTTGATACATATCGACTATCGTTACTGTCTAAACTTGAAAAGATACATAATGTATTTCATGTTTCTATGCTACGTCGATACCAATCCGATCCGTCACATGTGATCTCTCTAGTTGATGTTGAATTACAGTCTGATTTGTTGTACAACGAAGAACCGATCTGGATTCTGGCTCGAGAAATCAAAGAATTGAGAAATAAACATATAGCTCACCTAAAATTTCTTTGGTATAAACACGAGATAGAAGAAGCTATGTGGGAACCCGAGGAAGCTATGCAAAAATAGTACCTTAATATATTTATCGGTAAAATTTCTAGGGACGAAAATCCCTAATGGAGGAAGAGTTGTAACAGCCAATTTTTGAGTCAGATCGAAATAGTAGTTTTTAGACCACAAAACCTTGTTAAAATATTTATTTTTATTATTTTAATGAGATTTACAGCCTGATAGAATGATAGTACAAAAATTTAGTTAAAAAAATTTTACCAATTGAATGCTTAGTTCGGTAAAAATGACTAAATCGATTAAAGCACAAAATTTGAATTCTATTAGCAAAAAGGGTTTGTCAGCAACAGAATTTCACATGAAAGGTCCATATATGGTAATTGGGCCATAAATATTGATAGCGGATGTTAATGGCTTGGTATAAGTGTAATTATTAAAGTTCATTAAGGTTAAATTGGTAATTGAGTTATTAAAGTTAAAAATAAACAAAACAAAATCATTTTCTATTCATTCATCTTTCTCCCTAGCCAATTTTAACAACAAGAAGAAGCCATTTTAGGGCTTGATATTTGGCCAAGATTCTCAAGCTCTAATAGGTACGATTTTAGCTCGATTTTTAATGATTTCTACGTTTTTGAGCTCATTGCAGCTTAATCTAGCTAGCCCGTACCTTAGATTTTGAAATGTATAAAGATTTCAATTCATACCATTGTTGAATACTTCTAAATTTTGAAAGTTCTTGATAGATTATGAATGTTGATTGAAAGATATTCAAGTTTTATAAAGTGATTTTTGATAAAAATGCGAATAAGGGATTAAATTGAGAAATGTTAAAATATTGTGGTTAAAATGTGAAATAAAATGAAAATATGGGCCGCTATGAGACTATATGAAATTATGCTATAATGGGCTAGGATTTAATTATGCAAATTTGCCATTTTATGTGTTATGGACTAAATTGCAAAGTAGTCAAAAGTATAGGGGAAAATGTGTAATTTGCCAAATTACATGAATTATGGACTAAATTGAATTGAATATTTACTGAAGCTACTAAATTTGACATTATATAGATCAAGATAATCAAATACCGGAACTAGATTATGGGAAACAAAGGGTAGACGAGTAATTGAAAGTTTATCCTAGCTATACGAGGTAAGTTCGTGTAATTAGAATCAAACTCCTACATATATTAGTAATTGCTTAGTTGAATGTTTACATAATTGAAAAACTGAGATATTGGATTGAAATGCCTAAATTGATGTTTACTGAGAATTACTGAGTCCCGTTTGAACCGTAGAAAGTTGTAAAATACGAGTGACATGTCACTAGAGTTACTGTTTGGTCGAGCTCCTGCATTTGTTGTGGACTGACCACAGCTCTTATGAGCTTACTATTTTAGCTCTGATGAGCTTACCGTTTCAGCTCTTCGGAGCTTACCGCTTACTAGCTCAGGAGGAGCTTACCGATCATGGCTTGGAAGAGCAGAAATGATGATGAATTGACGGATTACCGATTTATACACTTAGTGTGTATCACTCAAGTATCCCTCGATATTTCATTAGGTTCAACAAGCATTATACTATTACAGATTATATGGATGCAAGGAAAGTGGATAAGAGTTATTTGAATTATATAGATGAAATGTGACATGATTTATATGGATTGTATAGATGAAATGAGAGAGGAATTAGATGCCAAATGAACATTTCATGATTGATTTCATCCTTGTGAATGGATGACTATATTGTAGCTATGTGATTAACTTGTAAATGGATGTTTGTGAGTAGGCATTTGGCAAATGAATTGTATTTAAATTGTTTTTATTGTTTGATTTCATATTGGTAATTTTAATTCTATATTATACGGGCTTGCTAAGCTTTAATGCTTACTCCATTTATTTTTTGTGTTTTATAGAGGTTCGTTAGCTTGCTCGATTCGGACGAAGCTGGAGATGTGCATCACACTATCCAGTTGACTCTTTGGTACTTTTAGAACTTATGAAATATCTGTAAATATGTCATGTATAGGCTAGTTAATAGATTGAAATGTATGGCCACTTATGCTATTGATTTTGGTACAAGTTTTGATATATAACTAAGCCATGTGATATGGCCTATGTTGGTTAATGTTAATTTAGTATATGTGCAACACATGATATATCTATATTTTGGCAAATATGATGAATGATGTTTGGGTATTAGACTTTGTTGGTTTGGATTATGTTATATGGAATTGAGGATGAATTATAGATTTATTATATACATTAAGGTATATGGAATATGTCATTTTGGTATGTGTTGGTTGTATAGATGATGTTGAATTGAGAAAAGCTATGGTTGGTTATTTGGTTGCCTATTTTGAATGTAGTTTCAGTACCAATTGGATGCTTGTAGGTACATGTAAATTGGGTGAGGAAAAGTGGCTTAACCAAGCCTATTTTTGTGCCACACAGTCTGAGCACATGGGCGTATGTCTCGAGCGTGTGACCCCTGCACCTTAGTTAAAACAAGTCAGTGAGTTACATGGCATTGGCACACGGGCGTGTCTATTGGCCGTGTGTGGCACACAAGCTTGCACTACGATACCCCTCACCCATAACTGTCGTCAGACTCAGATACGAGGCATTATCGAACAAACACTCGCACAATCATTTGCTTTTGATACATAATTTCCATGAAAAATTTAAAACCTTTCTCATTCATACTCATAACAACCACATTATGGGTCTACGAGGCCCAAAGGATACATTGGGTAGGAACCAGGACTAAACCAGAACCATTCGAACACTTGCAAAATTTGACTCAAAACAGGCCACACACCCGTGTGGGTCAAGGACACGCCCGTGTGGGTCAAGGACACGCCCGTGTGGGCAGGCCATGTGGTCTCACACGCCCATGTCCCATGCCGGTGCGAAATTAATTTTCATTTTGAATCTACAGGGGTTTTCACACAACCGAGCACATGCCCGTGTCTCTGGCCCGTATCCTTCACACGGCCTCAACAAGCCCGTGTCTTCTCCCCGTGTGAAAAAATGGGACATTCTGTTTATGACGTCATTACGAAAACTTCGTCACATGACCAAGCCATACACCCGTGGGCTAGGCCGTGCATTCCACACGGTTAGGACACATGGCCGTGTCCTTAACCCATGTGTTTACTACAGAATATTAAATTTTCATAATTTTAGGTGCAGATGACACACGGCCTATTAACACCCTGTGGGTTGGCCGTGTATGAGACACACACCTGTGTGTCTATACGTGTGGACAATTATAGGCTATTTTCCAAGCCAATTGCCACCCTGAAACACAAACCAAATCCAACCAACTTTACTGTTTCTCAATATGGCACATTAACACATCTGAACATACATAATATGGCCATCTTTCAACCATTTCTACATACCACAAACATGCATATTCTTCCTTGCCACATTTCACATATACTTAGCAAATTTGCACTAACATATTACAATATTTTAACAAAATATGACATAACAAATTTTGGCTCATTTCAATTGCCCAATTGCCCAAAATATTTCTAACAACATTTAACCTCTAAGGCCATGACATAAGACTCAACCACTAGACCATCTATACATGCCATAACTATTTAAGGTCATAACCAAAATACCAAAAGAGCTTGTTGATAGTGTTGATGGAATCCCATTGATCACCGAACCTTGAAAGAGCTTGACGAACCTATAAGGGAAGGGAAAAGAGAAGGGGCAAGCTATTAAGCTTAGTAAGCCTATATGCAAAGGTAATGAGCATTCAAGCAATAATTCGTATAGTAGGGTAAGCATTACAATGGTCACCTTGGATTGATTATCACTTACTTATTAGCCTTACCACATAACATAATAGGCACTTAGCACATACAATACTTTTCATATAACTTGCACATACACAATCTTAAACACACAGTCAAGTCATTCCTTATACAATCATACAATATCACATCGTTACAATTAACCCGTTGAACCACATGGAATGCTAAAGGATACTCGGAGTAAGGCACGAGTGCCACATATATAATGTAGCCGAAGCTACCGATGGATTGTAGCTGAGTCTACCACATCATACATAGCACATGAAGGCTCAATAATGAGCTATTCTTGGGTCTGCTCACACAAGCTGACAGTGTAGTTGATACTACTCAGTGCTGCTCACACAAGATGACAAGTATCCACAACAAATGCAAGATTACCTAGCCACTGGTAGTCGAACTAGACCAGCACCCGGAATCACACATGTAAACAATCGATCACTGACAATAGAATCCTAGTGACATGTTACTTGTATCCTAAGGATTCCTAAGCTTCAACCGGGACCTTTTTTTACTTAACAAATTTTATCACGTTTCACATTCAATGTTTCAACATAGATTTCAAAAATTTAAGATATTTAAAAATAATTAAAAATAAATAAACATAATAATCATATTAACTCATTATTTGCATATATGACTTACCTCGGGCCAAAATGCAATTCTTTTTTATTTAGTCCGATACCTTGCCTTTTCCATGTTCAAGGTCGATTTTGTGTCGTTCTCGATCTATAACATCAAATTTAGCACGTTCAATATCTACATTACTCATTTGGACACAAAAATCGTCTTATGGAAATTTTTACAATTTTACCCCTAACTTTTCCATTTTTTACATCTTAGTCCCTAGGCTCGTAACATGGAATGTATCAACTTATTTACACTCCTAAGCCTAGCCGAACATATTTCCCCCTCATATCAGCCCACAATTCTCAACATTCCATAATTTATGCACATATTTTACAACTTTTTCAGTTCAGTTCCTATATGCATTTTCATGCAAAATCACTTAGAAATTATTGTTTACTACACATCAACCCTTTATTTTTTTATCATTAAACATCAAAATGGTTTCATGTCACATATGGGTAAATTTTTAAACATCAACCCTAATGCAAAATAATGGTAGAAATAGGTAGCCCAAGCTTCAAGGACTTCAAAAATGTAAAGAAAATTAAAAACGAGACTAAATTGCATTTACTTGAAGCTTGAAAAGATGAAAAAACCCTAGCTATGGTGTCTTTGAGATTTTTGACCAAGGGTAGGAGAAGATGGACAAAATTTTGGCATATTTTTCCCTTTTTATTTCATTTAATACCTTAATGACCAAAATGCCCTTAATGGCCTTCTTTGCAAATTTTTCCTTCCATGGGCATTTTTGTCCATCATGCCATAAAATGGTCTAATACTCAATAAGGACCTCTAGTTTATGAGTTCAATTCAATTTCACAGTAAAATCTTCTGGAACACATATTTTGTAAATTTTGCAATATAGAATTAACATTCAATCGGGCACTTTATCGATAAAATTTATTTACCAAAATTTTACTCAAGCAATCAACCACATACTAAATCTTAAAACTTTATCGAAATAAACTTTTCTATGTCGGATTCGTGGTCCTGAAACCACCATTCTATTTAGGTCCTAATTCGGGCTATTACAGGCATACAGGCATGTGGTCGGCCATGTGACCCATGCTAGTATACCCCCTAAATTTCACACGGGCGTGCGACCTCTATTCGAAAATTTTCTTATGTTTCCTCAAAGTTTCCAAATGTTACCGTTTCACTCCCGAATGTATGTTGCAAGCTTTGTATGCTTGTATTAAACATGTTATAAGTATAAATGACTAATAAGTACTGAAATGAGATGATAATTGCTAAATATTTGATGAATAAATGTTCTGAACTGAGTTGAATGTCTGGTAATGCCTCTTAACATATTCCGACGACAGTTATGAGTTAGGGGTGTTACATTTTATTGCTATCAGAGCTACGGCTTAGTCGATTCTAGGACTACCATAATGTATATGAGTCTAGCTATACATGCCATATATAAACTACGATAGTGTGATATCTCCTGATAGCTTTTGAATTATGTTTTGTATGGTAAATGGATCCAAATTGAGCAGTAGCAGATGATGTAGAGAGTAATGCACCAGCTTTTGCTCAAGGGACTGCACCTTCTTAATCTAGTCTTGTTACAAGCAGTCAGGGAGAAGCTAAGCAAGCTTTCTTCCAGATGATGAGTGAATGGTTTGTCAAATTTGTTCGAGCAAACCCGACTACTCAACAACCTCCACTCCCGCCTGTTCCCCAACTGATCCCTGTAAATCCACAAGGTACGGATCCTTTGAGATTACCTAGACCCCCTGTTGATAAAATATGGAAGTATGGGGCAGAAGAATTTAGAGTTACAGCTAGTGATGATGCTGAGAGAGTAGAATCCTGGCTTGGAAATACAATCAGGGTTTGCAATGTACTATCTTACACACCTGAAGAATGTTTAAAATATGTTATTTCACTATTGAGAGACACAGTGTACCAGTGGTAGAATACCCTAATATCTGTTGTTTCGCGAGACAGAGTTACATGGGATTTCTTCCAAATTAAATTTTGAAAGAAATACATCAGTCAACGGTTCATCGATCAGAAACAAAAGGAATTTCTTGAATTGAAATAGGGTTGTATGATAGTAACTGAATATGAGAGGGAGTTTGCTAGACTCGGCAAATATGCTTTGTAACACCCCTTACCCGGGTTTATCGCTTTACTCGAGCACGAGGCATTATCAAACAATATCACGTTTAACCATACAAACTCAAGCCATAAAATTTCATTCCAAATTAAAATTTTTACATACTATATCATATGATCCTTAAAATGGGCCTATGGGGCCCAAAACATACTTTGTAAGTGGTCCGAGATCAAACCGAAAAGTTAGAAAATTTTAGAAAATTTGCCTCATAATAGGGCACACGCCCATGTGAGACAGGGGCACGCCCGTGTGGGCAGGTCGTGTGGTCACACAGGCCCGTGTCCCCTACTTGTTTTGAATTTTTGGAAAATTATTTTCATTTCAAACCTACAGGGGTTTTCACGCGGCCAAGCACAATCCCGTGTCCCTGGCCCCTATCCTACCTCACGGCCTCAACACGCCCGTTTGGCTCCCCGTGTGAAAAACGTGGCACATTTTATTTATGACGTCAGCATGCCATTTTGGTCACACAGCCACGGAACACGCCCGTGTGACCAGGCCATGTGACGTCCTTAAGCTCCGAAAATTACAAGTAAGGTTCACACGCCCAATGCACATGGCCGTGGGTTTTGGCCGTATAGCCTTAAGTTAAGCTATATTCCAATCCATTCCTTGCCCCAAAACACATACAAACACTACCATATTTGACACCACCTATCAACATATCTTTAAACTTCAAAATATCACCTAGCATACCATGAATTACCTCAAAAGACATATATAAACCATTATCATCATTGACCATGTCACATGGCCTTGTTTACAAAAGGACTTATCACATGACCTTTGCCCACATTATGGCTAAACCAACAAGACACCTACAATTCGACTAAGTCCCTATACATGCCATCGTCCAAAAGTTGGTGTCACAATACTAAAAGATTTTGTCGATAGTGTGGGTGATCCTCTAACTCGATCCGATCCCGAGCTGGCTTGACTGAATCTATAAAACAAAAGAAAAGAGAAAGAAGAAAGCTTCAAAAACTTAGTAACTCTATATGTAAATAATCAACATTGAGACGACATTCAACCACAACAAGGATATCTCTCATATACCAACTTACCACCCAAAACTAACCAACTTTCCCATACAATTCATACACACTATTTTCACCTATTTAAGTCCACATGTACCATCACAACCACATGCATTTTTCCATAATTTCACTCGCCCAAAGAATACACCTGCACACGCATATTGAACTATCACACCAAATCTCTTTAATAAGTATTCTAGTTGAACTCTTCGGATTAGTGCTTGATACTTAGTGAACTTTCCCATCAAGATACCACCAATCCATAAGTTCGGCTCGGGTACACATAGTGAAGATCACTTTATCACTTATGTGACCTAGCCATTTAGTCTCGTAGCCCTCGTGTGAACATGGCGAAGGTCACATTATCGCTCATGTGTCTCAGCTACATAAGACATTGCCCTCATGTACACATGATGAAGGTCACTTTATCATCCATGTGACATAATCATTAAGTCCCAAAATCCTCATTTGCATATGGTGAAGGTAACTTTATCACACATGTGGCTTAGCCATTGAGCTCTTTAGCTCCCGGGTCTACATGGTGAAGATCACTTTATCACATATGCAACTGAACTATATTTTATCCGTATCACCCGTTATTCCGAAGGTTCAATCGGGAACTCTCAATCCCAACTCAACCAAATATCATAGTGAATTATCATCATCAACAATTCATCATAACCATTAAATATCATTAATTCATAATTAAAACAATTAAATTACTCGATAACAAAATGTGATAATTTGCAATTTAGTTCAAAACCTTGCCCTTACCTCGGTCAAGGTCAATTCCTCAATCTTCTCGATCTATAATGACACATTTAACTTGTTTAGTACACACATTGTTCAATTTAGTCCAAAATCATCCTACAATAATTTTTACCATTTTACCCCTAACTTTGTCAATTCTTACATCTAAGTCCCTAGGCTCGTAAATTGAAGTGTATCAATTTCTTTGATTACCCAAGCCTAGCCAAATGTCTATTGTCCCCAAAACAGCCCACATTTCTCATTAACTTATACTTTTACCCCTCAATTTCTCAACTTTGCAATTTGGTCCTTTTTAGGGACTTTCATGAAAAATTACCTAGAAATCATAATTCACTACACTTTAAACCATCGTATTCCACCATTAGACATCAAAATACTTGCATGTCATAAATGGGTAAATTTTTAAGCATCAACCCTAGCTCAAAATAAGGGTAGAAATAGCTAGAGCAAGTTACGAGGATTCTAAAAATACGAAGAACATTAAAAACGAGGCTTGAATGTACCTTAAACCAAGCTTGAAAGTGACCAAAACCCTAGCTATGGTTGGCTTCTAAATTTTGGCACCAAGGAGGAAGATGGACACCAATTTTGACTTCTTTTTCCCTTTTTATTTCTTTAATTATCCAAATGGCCAAAATACCTCTCATGCCCTTCTTTAAAATTTTTCCCTTCCATGGGTATTTTTGTCCAAACAAGGTTAAAATGGTTTAATTACTATATAAGGACCTCTAATTTAAAATATAATTCAATCAAGTACCTTTATGAAATAAAACCCATATTTTTCAACTATTGCAATTTAGTCTAACTTACCAAATTAGACCTATAACCAATAAAATTCACTCACCAAAATTCCACCTATTTATCTAACCACCCAATAAATATCAAAACTAAATCAGAAAAATATTTTAAACCCCAGATTCATGGTTTCAAAAGTAATTTTCTGTTTAGGCCCTAATTCGGGCTGTTACATTCTTGCGAATGTATTTCTACTGAGGCTATAATGTCTAAAAGATTCGAGGATGGATTGAATGAAGATATCAGAATGTTAGTTGGAATTTTTGAGTTGAAAGAGTTCATTGCTTTGGTTGATAGAGCTTGTAAAGCCAAAGGGCTTGGCAAAGAGAAAAGAAAAGCTGTCTTTGAAGCGAAAGACTCTAGAAAAAGCTTCACAAGTAAATCACATTAGTCTGGATTGATGAAATCTAAAGATTTTCACTCCCGTTCAATTACTTCTACGGGGATATCGATTAGAGATAGAGATGCTAGACATTTCAGTCCAAGGCCCCAAACAATGTCTGTTGCTAGTGTGGGCAGCGTGAGTGTGGGATCTGAATGTAAACATTGCAAAAAAAAAAAAAGCATTATGATGAATGTCAAGTAAAAAGTGAAGCATGTTTCAAATGTTGATCATTGGATCATTACCTCTGGGTGTAACACCCCAAACCTGGCCTAGACGTTATGGCCGAATCTGGCGGTGTCATATTGGAGTGAGAAACGAAAAACCTCGATGAAATTGAAAACCTCAAAATTATTTAGTCAAACAGTGATTTCAAAAAAAAGTTATTCATTTCTAAAACTCGCGTCATTGAGGAGTTATTTAATTTTAAAACGCGATATTGTTTGAAAAGCCAAATCCTTATTTAGCCTCTTTGTGTGATCTAAAAGAAAAATTAAAAATCTTGCGTTATTGTCAAAAGTACTTTCTTTTAAATGTTATCAATTTAAAATCTTGTTTATAGCAGAAGCTTATCTTTTAAAAATAGTTGCGTAAACATGGTGTCTTTGAAAAACAGTTACCTTTTGAAAAAACCCGTCTTTTTCTTACGTCTAGCAGTTTATAAAAATAGAGTAATTAAACCAAATTAAAAATAAAATCCAAAAGAGGCCTTATTACAAAAAATACTCATAATAATCTACTTATAAATCAAAAGCTAAAAATGGAAGCAAATATGGTTGTGTGGCCACCGTTGAGTCCCTCGCAGCACCGACCCGCCTATAACTGGGGATTACCTATACAGTTAAACAGAAAGGGTGAGTTTACGAAAACTCAGTGTAATCCTTAATGTAAAACTAGTTAGCATGCTCCACACGGCCGTGTGATGTGGTTTAATTGTCTTGATTATGTATAAATGGTAAGTTTAATTCTGAATTATACAGGCTTACTAAGTTATAAAGCTTACTCTATTTCTTTTCTATGTTTTATAGAGGTTCAGTAGCTTGCTTGATTCAAACAATGTCAGAGACTAACATCACACTATCCAGTTGGCCAATTGGTACTTTTGTACTCAAGAAAATGTGTAAATTTGGCATGTATAGGCTAGTTATATAGATGATGATTTTGGTCACCTTAGCTTGTGAAGTTTACATGTTTTGATAGATGGTAAAGCCATGTGATTTGGCTTAACTTGGCATATTTTTTTGGTTTTGTATAAGTATTCAAGATATGGTATGGTTTGACAAGTAGTTGATGGAATGGAAATATACTAATGGTTGTCTTGATATGTGATAGGCATATGAATGGAAAATGTTGATTATGATTTAGGTATTTGAATACCATTTTCAGTTGGTCATATGATTTGGTTATGAAATTATGAACTATGGTATTGAAGTATGTTAGTTTGGTTTGTAATTTGATTAGGTAAATGGTATTGAACTGGTTGATGTTGAAATGGTATAATATTTATCTTGAATATTGATGTTTGGCTGCCTATTTGTATATGGAAATGGTACCATTTGAGATGTTGTAGGTGAATATGATTTTGGTGGCAAAATGGCTTTGCAAATAGCCTATTTTTGCCCACATGGGTAGAGACACAGGCATGTGTCTTAGCCGTGTGTGACACACGGTCATAGTACACGACCGTGTGTCCTCTGGTGTTGCATTTCACACCAAGTCAGTATGCTCCACATGGCTTCACACACAGGCGTGTGATTGGCCATGTGGCATAAGTCAGTATACCCTATAGGAAGGACACGGCCTGGTACACGGGCGTGTATGGCCATTTAGAATAGACACACAGGCTAGACACACGGGTGTGTGGTTAGCCGTGTGGCCAAGTTAATATGTACCCCCTGTTTTCACACGGCCCGTGACATGGGCATGCTGGGTGGCCGTGTGAGACACACGACCTTGTTACATGAGCGTGTGTTCCCTGTTCAATAAATTTTCTAAGTTGTCTCGAAACATTCGTATGTTATCGATTTAGTTTTAAATGCATTATTAAAGCTTTGTATGCTTGTTTTAAGTATGTTATAAGTGTAAAAGAATGATAATGATTGTAATGTGATAATGGTATGATGAATGAATGTTCTGAACTTTGTTATATGTTCGGTAATGTGTATTAACCTATTCTTGTGACGGATACGGGTTAGGGGTGTTACATAAACATTAGTAACATTAAATTTTCATACATGCCTTTCCATTAACCTTTACTTACCCATTGAACCATATAGAATAACATTGGATACTTAGGAATGCTCACACATAGTGTGCCTTTTCATGTAACCGTAACATTTCCTTTCCCTTAGTACTCACACGATCTATGAAATGGGCATGCTCACATGAGCTATGGGTTGAAATGTTAGCTACAGGATGCTGCTTACACGAGCTATGGAGTATTTGCAACAAATGCAGGAACTCAGTTATTGGTAGGACATTTAAGACCAGCACCTGAAACTATATAACCCTAATGACATGTCATTCATATCCTAAGTATTCACAAGGTTCAAACGGGTCTTTTACATCTCAAATCCTTTATTTCAATTTCATTATAACTTTTCTGTAATGCCCTAATTTTTGGGATTTTTTGGGATTTTTGCATTTTTGGCGTCATTATGAAATTTTGTTGTTTAATTATGAAATTTATGTTTTAAGTGTGTTAGTGGGCCTTTAGAAGGCCCAAGCCTAAGTTAAAACCAAGTAGAAATATCATATTTTGGACTTAAAGAGAAGGGGACTTGAGTAGGTGGGCTTTTAAGAAAAAGTGAGTAAGTTAAGACACAAGTGAGCCATTGGTAAAGTGGCAATGTGGTGCCACTTAGAGCGTAAAAAAGTGGCGTGTGGATGTGTGCAAAGGCCAAGGTTCTAGTCACAAGGTAAGCAGTATAGTATTTTATTTATTTTATGCATGTGCCAGTCATGTGATGGATTTCAAGTGGAGCTCTATTGGAAAGAGTTTGAGGTGCTCATGGAATTGAGTCAAAGAGGGATAAGGGGAGAGATTTTAGGAAGTTTGAAAAGGAAGAGTGTGTGGCTGATAGTAGGGGTCTTGGAAGAGCAAGTTGGCATTTGGTGTAGGGAATGTACATTCGGCTAGGGCTTTAGGGGTTGCACTTTCGGCAATTAGGGTGTGTGCGGTCATTGGTAGAGGTTAAGCCTTCGGAATTTGGCACTTAGAGGCTATTTCTTTTAGCCGAATAGGTATAGTGTATAAGGTTTCTTCTCTTCCTCCTCCTTTTTACTAAAAACCGAAACCTAAACGCCTATATTCTCCTTGTAACAATTTGTCCATAACCAAATCTACTATTCTCTTCTCCTCTCTTCTTTTCTCTCATCTCCTTTCTCTTTAATTTTCACAAAAGCCGAACCCACTTCCTTCTTCTCTACTTTCTTCTCAAGCCTTCTGTCGACTGCCATAAAAAGCCGAAACAGAACCTATGTTGTTGTTTACTTCTTTGATCGAAACCTTGCTTTTCTCCTCCATCCAACCTCTTCCAAAGCCGAACCTAACACTATAACCCTTGTCGACATCTTCCTTTTCTATTACAAACTTCTATCTTTTCTTCTTCATCATACCAAAAACTGAAATCTTCACATTCATAAGTGATTCGGAAGCCGAACCCTTAGATCTCTTAGATTCACTTTTGATTTGTGTTTAAAGGATAGGTTTACATCAGATCTGAGTTAGAAACGAGATTGGATGTTTTCTGGTCTAGTGAACCTTCAGTAAGTGCTTGGATTCTCTGTTCCATTCATTATTTCAAGATTTAAGAAAAGCCGAAAACCCCTATATGCATAGGGTGGCTCTCGACTAAGGCTAAAAGGATTGTAGCTATTACTTATCAATTTATTAGGTGTAGTGTGGACTGAAGATCAAGGAGCAGTGCAAGGCTAGGGTTGTTGGAGCGACTAGATCTAGATCTAGTCACTATTTTTTGGCAAAGGTAAGTAGTTTAGGGCCTTAAGGGTTGTGTGCTGAATATGGTAAGCATGGTTACGTTAGTTTTCATTAATTCATAAGAGTAATATATTAGTGACCGATTGTAGGATACGCATGGGAGATCTCGTTAACGTTTATCGCAAATCAGGTGTGTAAACGAACACCCTCTAGTAGACTAAATCGGCAAAATCCAAAAAGCTGAAATGCCAAAATTCTGGTATGTCGTAGGTTTGCAAGCGTGTGAGTGCTCGTAGGTCGATTGGAAACAGTGAGATCTGTAATCGCATTCGGTAAAATTGGTGAGTGTACGATTTCGTGCACCTCGGTAAATTTAGGCCTCGATGGGCTAAATTCGGGCCCAATGGGCTTACGAGCCCATTTGGGGGAAAATTAACGGTAAGGGAGTTCTGGAGTTCTGTAGGTTAAAACTGCTAAACCGGTCGTAAAACTTGGGCTAGATGGGCCAAATTAGCTAATTGACTTTGTATGGCCTATTAGGGGTTTAGGGCCCAATAATGCTAAAAATTGGTAAACGGGCTAGATAACCTATTTAGGTGGAAATTCGACTGCTAGTAACTAAAATAAGCATGAAACCCTAAAAACTAGAATAATTCATAAAATACCGCTAAAGGGTAGAAAATTACTGTATTACCCTTAGGTGCAAAATGACTGTTATACCCCTAAGGCTAAATTTGACTGAATGCGGGTTTACTGTTTCTGTTCACTGTATGCCATGACATGTTTAAACTGTTGCATAGGACTGGGTCTATTGATGGAGGAAGTGCAAATGGCATTGCCACGTTTACTGAAAATGGGCTTTGCCTCGGTTTACTGAAAAGGGGCTTTGCCTCGTACTACTGAAAGGGGCTTTGCCTCGATTTTATTGTTAGTGGCTTGGCCACGTAATCTGAGCAGGTATGCTGCAATTGTGGTGTGTAGGGCTAGATGGGTTGAGTTATTCCCCACATGGTGTGTAGGGCTGGTCGGGTGGTGTGTAAGGCTGGACATGGGATGGGTTTGCATACATGCATTATTACTGAGTTTCCAAACTCACCCCTTCCTCTTATCTATGCAAGTGAGCCCTAGACTAGTGGACTTGGAGCTGGAAGGATTTAGAGTGGCCACGTGGACTGCATTATTGGTTTTTATTTAGGTTATTTATTTACTTATTATTTTTTATTATTTTTCATATTGGTTTTGGGTTTGTAATAAGGCCTCTTTAAGTATTTTAATTTGGGTTTTTCATTCGTTAATTATAATTTTATTCAAATAAGTAGACTAAGGCTGCGCAAGTTTTCCTTAAAATTAGTCAATGTTGTCAAAACAAAGCATTCGTAACAAACGGATAACAAGTTAATGAACAAGATCTGATAACAAGATGAATTTTAAACTGGTAGTGGATAGGACAAACATAAATTAAACCTAGATTTTCTTCCCAAACTACAAGTACGGTTTCGCAAAACTCACCCTAATCGTAATAACTGAGGAACATGGTTAGCTCACTGTTGATGTGCACACCAGACTTGGCCGTAACGTCTGGGCTGGGTTTGGGGTGTTACATTTAGTGGTATCAGAGCCTAGTTGCAACAACTCGGCTGTGGATCGGGTCTAAATGTTTTCATAAAACTTAAACTAAGGCCCATGGAGGGTATTTTGTAATTGGTTTTGGAAAAAAATTCTAAGAAAAACCCTTTTTCAAACTTATTTCCTTTTAAACATATTTCTTTAAGGTTGTACTTTAAAATTTTTGAGTTTTGACTGGGCTTTCTGAAATCTGGTTTCTGAAAGAGTGGCACATTGAATCCCCGGCACCAAGTCTATAAGTATTATTCTTTTATACTGTACTATACTATAATGTTACTGTAGATAGAACTAAGACCCTACTATGATACTGTAGATAGGGTAGTACTAAAACTGTAGAGACTGAGACAGTAGGGAAACTAAACCCTAGAAGATTGAGACTGTAGCTAGGCTACGATTTTGCGGAAATAAACTCTGAGACTTTATCTGTACAGAAGACATTTTGTAATAAACACTGAAATATTAAACTAATGTCATAAAATTTGTAATCAGATAAGTCGAGGTGAGTATGAGAGCAGCTCGTGGATGAGGCCGTGGACGTGGCCGAGGTAGTGTGCAAGCTGGGTCTTCGTTTTTGGGACATATGGTAGCTGAGGAGGCGCGAGCTCCGCCAGCGACTGAGACTGGATCATATGATTGAGCTGTAGGGACGACGCTCTGTCTCAGGCAATGTTAAGGGTTCTAGAGAGGGTCGCTAGGGCAAGTATTGGGATTGTGAATAGAGGATCCATTTCTGAGCGACTCCGGGCTAACGAAGCGGAGGTCTTCAGGGGCATGTCTGTAGTAGCCCTAAATGTGGCTAAGTACTGGCTGGAAGCCATGGAACGGATCATGGACGACCTAGATTGCTCGGTAGAGTAAAAGCTGAAAGGAGTGGTGTCTCTGCTGCGAGACGAGGCGTACCAGTGGTGGATCACTGTGAAGAAGAGTACCCTAGCTGAGCGGGTAACCTGGGAACTGTTTAAGACGGCTTTCAAGGGAAAGTACGTCGGAGCAAGCTATGTGGATACTCGTAGGAAAGAATTTCTGAACCTGACCTAGGGTAATAAGTCTGTTGCTGAATACGAGGCGGAGTTTCTAAGATTGAGCTGGTATGCCAGCGGTATAGTTGCTATTGAGTACGAGCGTAGCGTTTGTTTTGAGGATGGCCCCAGGGATGAGCTAAGGCTGCTGATAGCTCCGCAGAGGGAGCGTGACTTTGCTGCATTGGTAGAAAAGGATAAGATAGCTGAGGAGGTGAAGCGAACTGAATGACAAAATCGCGAGAAAGACTGAAATTGATTCAGGAGGGATTCTGGATGCTCTGGTGTTGCAAACAAGAATGCCAAGTGAGCTCGAGTGGAGGAACCAGTCCGAGCAATTCTGGTGAATACAATTAGACTGCAGGCTTGTAGAGACTGTGGTAGAGTACATTTGGGAGAATGTTGGAAGCGTACTGGGGCATGTCTCCGGTGTGGGTCCAAAGAGCATAGGGTCAAGGACTGTCCTTGGAGACCAGCTCAGACTCAAGTTGCTGAACAGAGGGTTGCTCAACTGGTACGAGGTGGAACACAACCACCGAGAGGCCGTGGTCAAGGTAGGGGCGGCAATGGAAATGGTAGTAGACGTGGTTCGCCTGGCAGGGGTGCTAAAAATGCTGAGGCTCGTCAGCCAGCACTGGTGTATGCTGCTTGTCGTCGAGAGGAGGGTGACACACCTGACGTTATAACAGGTACATTTTTTATATCTAGCATGCCATACACTTCTTTGATAGATATGGGTTCTACTCATTCGTACATTGTATGTGATATATTGGGGTCGTTGGGTGTGCACTTTGAGGAAACAGTGAGTGGGGTAACTGTGATAAGTCCACTGGGTCACTCGGTTAGGGTGGACAAACTCTTTAGGGAAGTGCCTTTAGAGACTCAAGGTAGGATTTTCTTTGGAGATTTAATGGAGCTACCGTTCGAAGAATTCGATCTCATCTTGAGGATGGACTGGCTGACTAAGCATAAGGCGACTCTGGATTGTGTGGCTAAGAAGATGGTGCTAAGGACTACAAAGGATGATGAGGTAATGGTTATAGGGAACGAAGGGATTATTTGTCCAACGTGGTTTTGACTTTAAGGGCTGAGAAGTTGATTCAAAAAGGTTGCGAGGCATATCTGGATTTTTTGAGTCAGATAGAAACTGAGGGTTTGACTGTGGAAAAGGTTAGAACTGTTAAGGAGTTTCAAGATGTCTTTCCTGATGAGCTTTCTGGTTTACCTCCGAATCACGAAGTCGAGTTTGGAATCGACTTGCTGCCTGGAAAGGCTCCAGTGTCCATCGCACCGTATAGGATGGCATCAAAGTAGTTAGTGGAACTGAAAGCTCAAATCCGAGAGTTTTTGGATAAAGGTTTTATTAGACCGAGTGTGTCTCCATGGGGAGCACCAGTACTATTCGTGAAGAAGAAGGATAGGACGATGCGAGTGTGCATCGATTATTACCAGTTGAACAAACTGACGATAAAGAATAAGTACCCTCTGTCAAGGATCGACGATCTGTTTGACCAGCTTAGAGGAGCTTTGGTATTTTCCAAGATCGACCTTCGATTTGGATACCATCAGTTAAGGGTCAAGGAGGTGGATATTCATAAGACAGCATTCAGAACTCGGTATGGTCATTACATGTTTCTGGTTATGCCGTTTGGACTGACGAATGCACCTGCGACTTTCATGGATCTGATGAGTCGAGTATTCCAACCTTATTTGGATTGATTCATAGTCGTCTTTATCGATGATATTTTGGTGTATACGGAAACTAATGAGAAGCATGATGAGCATCTCTGTGTTGTTCTGCAAGTGTTGAGAAAGAAGCAACCATATGCGAAATTCAGTAAGTGTGAATTTTGGTTGCGAGAGGTGACATTTCTGAGTCACGTGGTTTTTGCTAAGGGGATTAGGGTGGATCCTCAAAAAATTGAGGCGGTTCTAGATTGGAAGCCACCGAGGTCGGTATCAGAAATTCATAGTTTTTTTGGTTTAGCAGGGTACTACAGAAGGTTTGTAGAAGGATTCTCTCTGATTGCTGCACCGTTAACGAAACTGTTGAGGAAAGGAGTATCATTTATATGGACTGAGAAGTAGCAAGAAGCTTTTGATAAGCTGAAGAAGGTATTGAATGAGGCACCAGTGTTGATTCAACCGGAGTCTGGGAAGGATTTCACCGTGTACAGTGATGCGTCGCATGTGGGGTTAGGCTGTGTACTAATACAATAGGTAAGGTGGTTGCTTATGCTTTGCGACAGCTTAAGCCTCATGAAGTGAACTACCCTACGCATGATCTGGAGTTGGCAGCAGTAATCTTTGCGTTAAAGATCTGGAGACATTATCTGTATGGAGAAAAGTGTATTATATACACGGACCATAAGAGTCTCAAGTATTTGTTAACTCAGAAGGAGTTGAATCTTAGGCAACGAAGATGGATAAAGTTGCTTAAGGATTACGACTATTCAATTGAGTATCACCCAGGCAAGGCAAATGTAGTGGCGGATGCACGGAGTCGAAGGGCTGTAGCTGAGTTGAGAGCAATGTTTGCTCGACTGAGTCTATATGACAACGAAAGCTTGTTAGCGGAGTTACAAGTGAGACCAACTTGGATTAAGCAGATTAAAGAGAAACAGTTAGAGGATGAGTCGTTAGTTCCTCGGTTTCAGTAAGCTGGGAATGATGAGAATTCCAACTTTGGATTGAATAGTGAGGGAGTTTTGTGCTTTCGAGGAAGAGTTTGTATTCTGAAGGACTCTGACTTGAGGCAATCAATTTTGAACGAGGCTCATAGTAAACCTTGTGCCATGCACCCTAGAGGGAATAAGCTGTATCGAGACTTGCGAGAATTGTATTGGTGGCCTGGACTTAAACGAGAAGTGACCGAATTTGTGGGAAAATGTCTGACATGCCAGCAAGTAAAGGCTGAGCATCAACTGCCTTTTAGATTGCTACAACCAGTGAAGATTCAACTTTGGAAGTGAGAGAGGGTAACCATGGATTTTGTGAGTTGGCTACCTTTGACACCCACCAAGAAGGACTCAGTATGGGTAATTGTGGATAGGTTAATGAAATCTGCCTATTTCATACCTGTCCGAACCGATTACTCACTTCAGAAGTTGGCCAAGTTGTATATGGCAGAGATAGTGTGACTACATGGGGTGCCAGTTTTGATAATTTCTGATCGGGATCTTAGGTTTACATCTCGATTCTGGCAGAAGTTGCATGAGGCATTGGGTACGCGATTGGATTTCAGCACTGCTTTCCACCCTCAAACTGATGGACAGACGGAAAGGGTTATTCAGGTGCTGGAGGACATGTTGAGGGGTTGTGTTATCGACTTCCGAGGTAGTTGGGAGGATTACTTGCCATTGGTGGAGTTTGCTTATAACAACAGCTATCAATCAAGTATCCAAATGGCTCCATATGAGGCATTATATGGGCGGAGGTGTCGTACGCCTACTTGTTAGATAGAGTTGGGAGAACGACAGGTAATTAGGCTAGAGTTGGTGGCATATACTGTGAGTAAGGTTAAGTTGATCAGGGATCGATTAAAGAAAGCATCTGATAGGCAAAAATCTTATGCTGATCTAAAACGTAAAGAAATTGAGTTCTCAGTGGGGGATATGGCCTTCTTGAAGGTCTCACCTTGGAAGAAGATATTGAGGTTTGGTAAGAAGGGCAAATTGAGTCCGCGGTTCATAGGGCCTTATCGGGCTCTTAAACGGGTAGGGCCAGTAGCTTATCAGTTGGAGTTACCACTGAAGCTAGACTGAATTCATGATGTCTTTCATGTGTCCATGCTAAGACGGTATCGATCGGATCCTTTGCATGTCGTACCAGTGGAGGAGATTGAGGTAAAGACTAATTTGACTTTCGAAGAGGAACCTGTGCAAATATTGGATCGAGAGGCCAAAGTGCTAAGGAGGAAATTAGTTCCTTTGGTAAAGGTGCTTTGGAGCAATTATGACAGAGAAGAGGCTACTTGGGAGCCCGAGGAGTCGATGCGTCAACAATACCCTTATCTATTTGGATCAGGTAAATTTCTAGGCCAAAATTTTTTTAAGGGGGTAGAGTTGTAACACCCTAATTTTTGGGATTTTTTTGGGATTTTTGCGTTTTTGGCGTAATTATGAAATTTTGTTGTTTGATTATGAAATTTATGTTTTAAGTGTGTTAGTGGGCCTTTAGAAGGCCCAAGCCTAAGTTAAAACCTGGTAGGAATATCAAATTTTGGACTTAAAGAGAAGGGGACTTGAGTAGGTGGGCTTTTAAGAAAGAGTGAGTAAGTTAAGACACAAGTGAGCCCTTGGTGAAGTGGCAATGTGGCGCCACTTAGAGCCTAAGAAAGTGGCATGTGGATGTGTGCAAGGGCCAAGGTTCTAGTCATAAGGTAAGCAGTATGGTATTTTATTTATTTTATGCATGTGCCAGTCATGTGATGGATTTCAAGTGGAACTCTGTTGGAAAGAGTTTGAGGTGCTCATGGAATTGAGTCAATGAGGGATAAGGGGAGAGATTTTAGGAAGTTTGAAAAGGAAGAGTGTGTGGCCGATAGTAGGGGTCTTGGAAGAGCAAGTTGGCATTTGGTGAAGGGAAGGTGCATTCGGCTAGGGCTTTAGGGGTTGCACTTTCGGCAATTAGGGTGTGTGCGGACATTGGTAGAGGTTAAGCCTTCGGGATTTGGCACTTAGGGGCTGTTTCTGTTAGATGAATAGGTACAGTGCCTTAGGTTTCTTTTCTTCCTCCTCCTTTTTACTAAAAACTGAAACCTAAACCTCTATACTCTGCTTGTGCCAATTTGTCCATAACCAAATCTACTCTTCTCTTCTCCTCTCTTCTTTTCTCTCATCTCCTTTCTCTTTAATTTTTACAAAAGCCGAACCCACTTCCTTCTTCTCTACTTTCTTCTCAAGCCTTCTGTCGACTGCCATAAAAAGCCAAAACGGAACCTATGTTGTCATTTACTTCTTTGACCGAAACCCTGCTCTTCTCCTCAATCCAACCTCTTCCAAAGCCGAACCTAACACCATAACCCTTGTCGACATCTTCTTTTCCTATTACAAACTTCTATCTTTTCTTCTTCATCATACCAAAAGCCGAAATCTTCACATTCATAAATGATTTGGAAGCCGAACCCTTAGATCTCTTAGATTCAATTTCTACTTGTGTTTAAAGGCTTGGTTTGCGTCAGATCTGAGTTACAAACGAGATTGGAAGTTTTCTGGTTTAGTGAACCTTCAGTAAGTGCTCAGATTCTCTGTTCCATTTAGTATTTCACGATTTAAGAAAAGCCAAAAACCCCTATATACGTAGGGTGGCTGTCGACTAAGGCTAAAAGGATTGTAGCTATTACTTATCGATTTATTATGTGTAGTGTGGACTGAAGATCAAGGAGCAGTGCAAGGCTAGGGCTGTTGGAGTGACTAGATCTAGATCTAGTCACTATTTTTCGGCAAAGGTAAGTGGTTTAAGGCCTTAAGGGTTGTTGGCCGAATATGGTAAGCATGGTTACGTTAGTTGTCGTTAATTCATAAGACTAATATGTTAGTGACCGATTGTAGGATACGCGTGGTAGATCTCGTTAACGATCGTCGCAAATCAGGTGTGTAAAGGAACACCCTCTAGTAAACTAAATCAGCAAAAGCCGAAAAGCCGAAATGCCAAAATTTCGGTATTTTGTGGGCTTGCGAGGGTGCGAGTGCTCGTGGGTCGTTTGGAAACGATGAGATCTGTAATTGCAATCTGTAAAGTTGGTGAGTGTGCGATTTCGTGCACCTCGGTAAATTTGGGCCTCGATGGGTTAAATTCGGGCCTAATAGGCTTGCGAGCCCATTTTGGTGAAAATTGACGGTAAGTGAGTTCTGGAGTTCTGTAGGTGAAAATTGTGAAACCGGTCGTGAAACTTGGGCTAGATGGGCCAAATTAGCTAATTGACTTTGTAGGGCCCATTAAGGGTTTAGGGCCTAATAATGCTAAAAATTGGTAAACGGACTAGATAACCTATTTAGGTGGAAATTCGACTGCTAGTAACTGAAATAAGCATGAAACCCTAAAAACTAGAGTAATTATTTAAATACCCCTAAAGGGTGAAAAATTACTGTATTACCCCTAGGTGCAAAATGACTGTTATACCCCTAGGGCTAAATTTGACTGAAATGCATGCTTTACTGTTTTTGTTCACTGTATCCCATGACATGTTTAAACTGTTGCACAGGACTGGGTTTATTGATGAAGGAAGTGTAAGTGGCATTGCCACGTTTACTGAAAAGGGGCTTTGCCTTGGTTTACTAAAAAAGGGCTTTGCCTCGTACTACTGAAAGGGGCTTTTCCTCGGTTTTACTGTTAGTGGCTTGGCCACGTAATCTGAGCAGGTACACTGCGATTGTGGTGTGTAGGGCTGGATGGGTTGAGTTATTCCCCACATGGTGTGTAGGGCTGGTACGGATGGTGTGTAAGGTTAGACATGGATAGGTTTGCATACATGCATTATTACTGATCTATTACTGTAATGGGCCTATGGGCTGCACTGTTTACTAAATAGGGCTAAGGCCTAGTTAACTGATTACTGAATAGGGCTTCAGCCCAGTATTTACTGTACTAGATAGGGCTTAGGCCCAGTAAGCTTGAGCTAATCTGGGCTCTGGTTGGGCTTTCTTTGCACACTGAGTTTCCAAACTCACCCCTTCCTCTTATCTGTGCAGGTGAGCCCTAGAATGGTGGACTTGGAGCTGGAGGGATTCAAAGTGGCCACGTGGACTGCATTGTTGGTTTTTATTTAGGTTCTTTATTTACTTATTATTTTTTATTATTTTTCATTCTGGTTTTGGGCTTGTAATAAGGTCGCTTTAAGTATCTTAATTTGGGTTTTTAATTCATTAATTATAATTTTATTCAAATAAGTAGACTAAGGCTGCGCGAGTTTTCCTTAAAATTAGTCAGTGTTTTCAAAACAAAGCACTTGTAACAAATGGATAAGAAGTGAATGAACAATTTATGATAACAAGATGAATTTTAAACTGGTAGTGGTTAGGACAAACATAATTTAAACCTGGATTTTCTTCCCAAACTACAAGTACGGTTTTGCAAAACTCACCCTAATCATAATAACTAGGGAACATGGTTAGCTCGCTGTTGATGTGACACACCAGACTTGGCCATAAATTCTGGGCCGGGTTTGGAGTGTTACATTTTCTGTATACCATCATGAATTTCATATTTATAAAATACTACTTTAAATCAACTAACCTTCTAACAATATCCAAAATATCAATTATCAAATCAAGATCATAATTCACTTAACTATACATAGTAACTCATTTAAAACATTATATAAAAGTAATTTAACTCTATACGAGCTTACTTGTGCCAAAACGATGCCCTAACCTGATCCAACGACTAATCCGCTATTTTGGTTTTCCCGCAATTAGTGTCCGTTTGAGTCGTTTCTTGGTCTACGTAAATATTTTTATTCAATTAATTCCATTCCGACATTTAAAATAACTAATTTAACATTTAACCCTTCATAATAAAAATTTACAAAATTTCCCTCAAAATTTACCTTTTATGCAATTTAGTCCTTAAACCTGAAACTTGAAATTTCACCATTGTTAACAATAAATCATGCTAGCTAATTTTTACCTAATCTTATAACAACCCATATTTATTCAAAATTTACAATAATTTCCTTCAATTTTACCATTTTTCATAAATTAGTCCCTAAAGTTGAAAATCATCAAAAATTACTTAAGAAAATACTTATATTTAATAGCCAAACTTAATAATCTATCATAAAATTTCAAGAACATCACAAATTCATCCATGGTAAAATTCTAAACATTTAAAATTTTAACAAATTGACCCTTCGGGTTAGCTAAATTAAGCTAATACGAGCTCAAAAACATAAAAATTACAAAAGGGGAAAAATTTTCACTTACATGCACCCTAATATAGCTTGGTTGAATGTTCTTTATGCTTCACCATGACTATATGGTTTCAAAACCAAAAAAAAAAAAAGGGAAGAAGATGATAGTAATATATTTTGTCATCTTTTATTTTAATTACTAATTTATCAAATTGCAAAATTAACCATTAAAAATAATTAAAATTTCTCTAAAAAGCATACCACATCCGTCCAATATATTTAAGCTTGGAAAATTTACCAATTTAAACCCTTAATCCATGTGTTAAATCAATTTAATGCAAATAAGCCTATAGTGATTAACTTTTGCACATTTTCCAATTCAGCCCTTTTCACTTAATTAACTATTTAAATGTTACAATTTCTTAACCAAATTTTAATATGACCTTAATAACACTTTGTATATATTTTATAAATATTTATGGCTTGATTTATAGAAACGGGGTCTCGATACCTCATTTCCTAAAACCACTTAACTTTAGAGACATACCACTTGAACCTAATTATTCTTTCATTAAACATAAATCATTAAATCAAATTTTTATTATTACACTATATTTGACTCGTAAATATTAAGTAAAAATATTTATGAACTTACTCGCCAGATTTGTGGCCTCGAAACCACTTTTTTCGACACCATTGAAAAATGAGCTGTTACAACTCTACCCCCTTACAAAAATTTTATCCATGAAATTTCTTACTTGATAATAGCTATTCAGATCAAGTTTTTCTTTCTCAACCTTAAAGGTAATCCATATATGAAATCCATCAAATTCATCCTCAATCAAAACTCATATAATATCATAATTTTAAAAATAGAACTTGTTACCCTACCTTGACTTATAGACATAACAAATTCTAAATGTTGTTTCTAAAAAATCTACATTTGTAATTCTCAACTGATAATAATTTCAGTTACTCTGATGCAACTAACTTGTTGTCGCTCCATCTAGCTAGCATACCTAGGTTCTACATTCCATTCATGAAAAGCTTCAAATAGTATCATTTAAATACAAGTATGACAGCTGCTATTATCAAAACAAATTTTACCCATAATAACATTTTCCCATAACATTTTCCCAACTATCTCTGATATGGTTGATATATCCCTGTATCAAGTCTTCTAGAATCTAAATTTCTCATTCTGACTATCCGTCTACTTGCCTATGACTTCGTGAAATTTATTCACGAATCTAGAGATAAACTTAAATACATACAACTCACTTAACTCTTCAAGTGAATAATTTGTTCTGACTAAAAAAATGAGTCGATTTTATCAACCTGATAGTAACAATTCAAATCAATTCTTTCTTCTTGTCGTCTAGATAATCCAAAAATAAAATCTATCATAATTCCCTCATAATACCAATCAAAAGTCATAACAAACTGTATTAGTTCATATGGAATATGACATCTAGTTTTGACATGTTGACATAATTCGAGATTATCGAAGTACCAATAATGGACCACGATGCTCTAATAAGATAGATGCTACAACCGTATAGCTAAAACAATACCTCAAGTACCAATAATGCACTCTGAAGCAAATTAGAAAAACCCAAAATAATTCCAACAATAACAAGTGCAACTACACAACCTCTAAAAAGCTGAGACCTATATCAACATGCTCCCATGATCTAACTAAGAATTATAACCGTCACAAAGGTAATAGTCCCAAGCCAATGTATATCCTTTGCAGATGGACCATATATGATGAAGTAGATAATAAGAACAATAAGAAAGCCAAGGTACAAAAGTCCAAGATGTAAAGCCCTACTAAACTCTCGAGAATATAACCCATTTCTATACTATCAGAATATGCAAATTTATGAGCCTTCTAGACATATTCGCCCATATCCAAGATATTTCTATTGAAGACCATGCAGCATAATAAGAGCATATTGATTGCTAAAGAAATTAATAATACCCCAAAGAAAAATCTAAAAGGAGAATATTGCTCAGACGTACTGGAACCAATTGTGACATAAACAACACAAGTTTCATATGCATAAAGTAGAGCAACAACCAATAGAAGCAAAAAAGTAACAACACATAAGTTTTTCCATAGAGTCATTTACCGAAGCATAATTGAATAGAATACCAAAAAAATAAAGCAATACGGATCATTATGCAGTCAGACTAACAATATCTCTACCTAACATTATGATTAGCCAGCATCCCTACATGTTAAACACCATAATTGAATATAAAACAACTACTCATGCCATTAGAGACAAAAGAGCACATAGCATACCCAGTTGAAATCCTTGTAAAATACTTGACCTCAATAATTGTAGTCAGGTCTATTTACATTTTGAATCCTACCACACTAGCTACTAAAGTCATCGGTGATCTCACATTTTTCTATTCCACTAAAGTAATCAATTCAGAAGAAATCCCAGTAAACTCGTTCTTTAGATACCATACAAGATAAAGTCGATTACCAGTGAATAACTTATTCTTTTAACAGTGACATTACATGCCCCAAATAATCTTCAAAAAGATCTAATATCTCATCTAGAGCTCTCTATATTTGTGAACCAACTTTCGGCTCTGACCTCATTATTACTCATTCAATCACTAAACTCTTTGTTTCATCCTTTGCAGACTTAATCAACATAAATCATGTGAATATTCTGTTGTATAAGACTTTAAGGATGAGGAGGTGGAGGTTATAAAACCACAAAATTTTTATTCTCATGTATACACATCAAACATAACATTCATTATTAATATAAACACTATGAACCTCTACTGTAACCTTTATAAATTTCTGCTCAGCATTAGAAACCTTTTAATCAGAGACTTGAGTATTGCTTTCACCATCATCAGAATTAGCTCGGTTGGAATACATCTTTTATCTATATGTAAAACAAATCCCATTAGAGTCAGAGACATCACACTCTCATAAGTTATAAAATGGCATGTTTTTCTAGATTCCATACATCCTACATTCAGTCCAAGAACGGACTAAACTGTAGCTCTGATAACATTAAATATAAACCTCTAACACGTCTCTATCATCATATTAGGGTTACGGAGCATTACCAAACAATCAAAACAATGTTTAACATCAAACCATTTCAATAAAATCATTTAAAATTAATTAAATAAATCTCATTAAAAACCTATCAAACATATGCATTAAAGCCTTAACTCGAGCCTCCGAGGCCCTAAAAATAGTTTAGAAACAATTCAGGAATAATTTGAAACAATTCAGAAGATCTAGGAAAAAGATGAAAAAATTGAAAATAAGGGTCACACAGCTATGTCCCAGCCCATATCTCCACTCGTGTAACTCTCTGACTTGCTACACACGGTCGTGTCACAAGCCGTTTGTTAGACCATGTAACTCACTAACTTAAAACACTAAGAATTTACGAATGACACACAGCCGTGTAGCCAGGCTGTGTGCTCCATAATTTGACCCTAATTCAAGCCGTTTAGAAACCAAATCACACCTAGCCATCCATCCCATTTGTGCACACATTCAATTGACCTAAGCATCATTCAAACACTTATAAACATACCACTTCAAATATATTAGTTCATCTAACCAATATGCCATTCACAGGCACCACATTCATATCAAAACATCAATGATCAAATCAAAGAAATATAGTTACATTTCAAGCATAGAACCTAGTTCATATATCTACCAAATGATATCATATGTGACCATTGACATGCCATCACAAACATATCAAAAAAGACCATATATTCCAAGCACCTAAAACTGGTCAAAATAACCATTCCAAAACATCCCATCATAACATGTACTACCTAGAACCTATAAAGTATGCAGGAGGATTCATTCACCCATGTTTGCAACTATTATTCATGCCAACATTTACCTTATTAACCACAACAAGCTTAATACAAATCAAGACAAGAAAATTTCACTTGAACAATCTTTCAACCCTATTACATGCCATTTATAACCATTAACCAAAATTACAATAAATACCAATATGTTGAATAGATAGTGTGATGATACTCCAACGAGATACCAATTGGCTTAGCTTCCCAATAATCTCCAAGACAGAGAAAACAATTATGTAAGCATTTAATTCTTAGTAAATTCGTATAGGCAAAACTTAACTTACCAATCATATTAAATTAAACAACCAAACCTACTCTCATCAAGTTGTATGCCAAACCTCCTTTCCTATACACATCACCTCATAAGGTTAGTAAATATATCATTACATATAAATCCCAGGTAACTCTTGGCATATACATGATAAATATTTAGGCTTCATCCATAATCCATTACCTATACATATGTCATTTACACATACTTTCCATTGAAATCATATGGTTTATAGACAGTAAGCAAACAATACATCTATAAAACAAAACATCTATAAAACAAAACATATATTAAGAAATAGCTTCCATGCATATTTCATCCATCACTCAATAAATTATCAACCATTCTTATATTGTATATGCATATTCACCTTTTCTTGTCATATAAACAATAGTAACATTAAATTTTCAAACATGCCTTTCCATTAACCTTTACTTACCCTTTTGAACCGTATAGAATAACATTGGATACTCAGGAATGCTCGCGCATAGTGTGCCTTTTCATGTAACCATAACATTTCCTTGGTTAGAGCTCACAGAAGTTGTGAAATGGGCCTACTCACACGAGCTGTGGGACGAAATGTTAGCTAAAGGATGCTGCTTACAGGAGATGTGGAGTATTCGCAACAAATTGAGGACCTCAGCCATCGGTAGGGCATTCAAGACTGGCACCCGAAACCATATAACCCTAATAACATTTCATTCGTATCCTAAATAATCACAAGGTTCAAGCAGGACTTTTACATCTCAAATCCTTTATTTCAGTCGCATTATAACTGTTCTGTATACCATCATGAATTTCACATTTATAAATTACAACTTTAAATCAACTAACCTTCCAACAATATCCATAATATCAATTATCAAATAAAGATCATAATTCACTTAATTATACATAGTAACTCATTTAAAACATCATATAAAAATAATTTAACTCTATACGAACTTAGCTATGCCAAAACGATGCCCTAACATAATCCAACAACTAATATGCTATTTTGGTTTTCCCGCAATTAGTGTCCGTTTTAGTTGTTTCTTGATCTAGATAAATATTTTTATACAATTAATTCCATTTTGACATTTAAAATAACTAATTTAACATTTAACCCTTCAAAATGAAAATTTATATAATTTCCCTCAAATTTTACCTTTTATGCAATTTAGTCCTTAAACCTGAAACTTGAAATTTCACCATTGTTAACCATAAAACATGCTAGTTGATTTTTATCTAATCTTATAAAAGCCCATATTTATCCACAATTTACAATAATTTCCTTGAATTTTACCATTTTCATAAATCAGTCCCTAAAGTTGAAAATAATCAAAAATTACTTAACAAAATACTTATATTTAACAACCCAGCTTTAAAATTTGAAGAACATCACAAATTCATCCATGGTAAAATTCTAAACATTTAAAATTTTAACAAATTGACCTTCCGGGGGTTAGCTAGATTAAGCTAATACAAGCTAAAAAAATATAAAATTTACTAAAAACGGGACAAAATTTCACTTACATGTACCCTCATATAGCTTGGTCAAATGTTCTTTATGCTTCACCATGGCTATACGATTTCAAAACATGATAGTAATATATTTTGTCATCTTTTATTTTAATTACTAATTTATCAAATTTAAGCTTGGAAATTTTACATGTGTTAAATCAATTTAATGCAAATAAACCTATAGTGATTAATTTTTGCATGTTTTTCAATTAAGTCATTTTCACTTAATTAACTATTTAAACATTAAAATTTCTTAAACAAATTTTAATATGACCTTAATAACACTTCATAAATATTTAATACAATATTTCTTGCTCGGTTTGTAAAAATGAGGTCTGGATACCTTATTTTCTAAGACCACTTGACTTTAGGGACATACCACTTGAACTTAATTATTCTTTCATTTAATATAAATCATTAAATCAAATTTTTATTATTACATTATATTTGACTTGTAAATATTAAGTTATAATATTTACGGTCCTACTCATTGAATTTGTGACCCCGAAACCACTGTTTCGACATCACTAAAAAATAGGTTGTTAGAGACACCACTATGTGTCTTGACTTTGAATGTTCACACGGCCTGGCCACACGACCGTGTGACCCCTGTTTAAAATTTTAAAGTATCCCAGATGTTTCCAAACTATTTTTAGGGCCCATAGACTCGATTTAAGGCCCTGAACCGTATGTTTACTATAATTAAATTGTGTTATTGAATGTTATTAATTAAATTACATGATTGTTTCTCTTGTAAGATAAATGTTCCAGTTTGTATGGTAATACTCTGTAACTCTATGAAATGACTTCAACAAAAGGTAAGTTAATATGTAATTTTTTAAAAAGTTTAAGAAATTTACCATATTGCTCGTTCATGCGGTCTTTCTTTAGTTTTGTCGGATATGGAATTCGTGGTTTGTATTCTCTGACCATTAGCTAATGCTCTTTCCTACTTTCTTCAATCCCATCATTTTTCTCAATAGCTTCTAGATCTAGCTTCTTTTCAAACTAGACTAACCCTTCCATGCATCGAGCAGTGATTGATTAGACTTGCTCCTTTGGGTTGGTTTCAGTGTTACTAGGTAAGCTACCTTGATGTCTCTTTGAAACTAGTATAGCAAGTTTTCCAATTAGATTTTCAAGCCCTTATATCGATACTTGTTGATTTTTTAGAGTTGTCTCAGTGTTCTTAAATCTAGTTTCAGACACCAAAATAAATTTAGCTAACATCTTCTCAAGATTTGGTTTCTTTTCTTGCTAATAAGGTTGCTAAAAACCTAAAAAGGGTTATGACCTATGATTTCCTTGAACATCCCAAGCAAAATTTTGATGATTCCTCCATCTTGGATTATAATTATTACTATAGGGGTTATTCTAAAGTCTAGAATTATTACCCTTATAATCGAATTGGCCATGTTCCATGTTAAACTTGAAGGGAAGACCTTCTGGATTGATCATCCTTGCTCCAATTGCATGGCATTACATTAACGTATTCACCTATTTAGAAAAATTCAACCCATCAATTTTCTTACCAAGAGCTTCAACCTGACTTGCCAACATAGAAACTACATCAATATGAAAAACCACAGCTACCTTGGTAGGTTTTTCGTTATTCAATGTTCAATGTCATCTCCTCAATAAACTTTTAAGCTGTCTCAGGTGTTTTTCTATTCAATGTTCCACCGGTTGCTGCATCAATCATCTATCTAGTTGAGAGGTTAAAACCATTGCAAAGAGTTTAAACTTGGAGCCACAATGGTAGTCCATGATGAGGACACCTTCTTAATAAATCTTTAAATATCTCCTATGTATCGTAAAGTGTCTCAATATCAAATTGAACAAAAGAATAGATGTCATTTCTCAACTTAGTTGTTTTAGCCAGTGGAAAATATTTCAACAAAAACTTCTTAGTCACCTGAGCCCAAGTCGTGATAGAACCCCATAGAAGTGAATCCAGCCACTGTTTTTCCTTTTTCCTCTAAGAAAATGGGAACAACCGTAAGTGTATGGCATCATCAGTAACTTTATTAATCTTGAAAGTGTCACAAATCTTTAGAAAATTAGCTAAATGAGGATTCGAATCTTCATCTTGTAACCCATCAAACTGAACATACTGTTGTACCATCTGAATTGTGTTTGGCTTAATATTAAAATTGTTTACAAGAATAGTTGGTCTGGAAGTACTCAATTCAACCCCAATAAGAGTGGGTTTCACATAGTCATACATAGTCTGAGAAGCAGGACGTGCTAGAGGTTGCTGATTATTTTGATTATTTTCTAGCTCCACCGTAAAATCCTTTTGCTCTTGGTCATCTATTAAAATCTTTTGAGCTTGCCTTGCTTCTCTAACTTCTCTCCAATTTCTGTGAGCAATTTTCTTGATCTCACTATAAAAAACTAACGGTTCTAACAGGTTTTCTCTAGTCATAAACCAAAAGAATCTGTCAAAATCAAACAAACGAAAAATTAGAATGTAAAAATTAAATTAAAAACAAAAATATTAAAATCTAAATAAAAAATATCTAAATCAATAGAAATGAAGTTTTCCTAATATTCTAGTCCCCAACAACAACGCCAAAAACTTGATGTCCACAAAACTAACTAAAAATTTGATCAAGGTAAGTGAACCTATCAATTAATAGTATAACTACGATGAGCAAAGATACCATTCCTATGAGGACTATAAGTACTAGTAATTACTGTCTTTCTACTATTTAACTGATAAATTTGAGTGATTGATTAAAACTAAAATTAACTAAATTAATTAACTACGAACGCAAAAAAGAACCAAATAAGAAAATAATTGATTAAACAACTAAGAAGCAAAATAATACCCAAGAAATAATTTACCTAAATTTCATCTATCATTATCAATCTAAATTGCACAATTTATTTACTTAGTATCTTGATCCGTAGAAATCCCTAAATTATGTTAATATCTCTTTCGAGAGTAAAAGCAATTGACTCTAGGTTGATTAATTGAAATTTATTTCTAATTAAAACCCCTATTATCACATTAACTCAATCTATGGATTCCCCTATTAGATTTGACTCTAATTCGGTAGATTTATGTCGTACTATTTCTAGGACTGCATGCAACTCCACTCAATTACGCTATATCTACTTTTAAACAAGGTCTATTCCTCCTCTTATTTAAGCACATCAAATATGGGTCAATAATCTAGAAATATCAAACGAACAATTAAGCACACATAATTGAGAACAAGATCTAAGTATTTATTGCGTAAAATAAAAATCAAATGACAAAATCCATCATAAGGTTTATCTCTCTAGGTATTTAGAAAATTAGTTCATGCTTGAAAATAAAAACATCCAAAACACAATATAATCGAAAGAAATAAAAAAAATTCATGATAATCTTCTAAGAAATCAACTGGGAATCTTCAAGCTTGAAATCTACTTTAAAATCGGCTTCAATGGTGTTTTTCGAGTTGTTTTCTTGAATATTCTATCACAGTTCACTTCTATCTTCTTACTTTTGTCATATATATGTCTTAAAATGCCTAGAAAACCTAACAATCACATTTTTTCGCTGTTTAGATTGCAAATTCGCTCAATCGACATGGCCTATCACATGACTGCATGGTAGACTATGTGGGTCACACAGTCGTATGGAATGGGTTGACCCGTGTGACTCCTGTAACTTTCTCTAATTTTCCAATTTTCACTCGATTTTTCCTCCTTTTGCTCCCAAATGTTCTATTAAGCATAAAAACATGATTTAAAAGATTACGAGCATAAAGTTCACAATTAACATCAAATAATAACCCAAAAATGCATTAAAAATGAGATTAAAACATGTTACTTTTAACACTTATCAATAAGAAACAAAGCTAAGTCCACGTCATTGCTCATGGTCATGACGAGCACCAAATAGAGAGTTCCGTCGTAGCGACGAACCTCGGCTTTGCGACATCAACTCAAAATTTTGAAATCTCTATAATTTGGTCATATTTCAACCTCAGGTTAGCAAAAGAGCTTTTGTAAGCTCCTATAATACCTAAAAATGATTATGTATTATTTAAAACACATGTTTTACTTGTATTTGTATATATAATGGTGTCGATTTGAGTTTTATTGATCATAGTTACTCCAACAATGAATGTGGCACCTTCAGACCTGACGATCAGGTTGGTTAACGGGGTGTTAGAATGAAATTATCGATAGTGTGTGAAAGATCATGTGAACCTGTTCAAAACGAGCCCTAGGGGTTGATATGAATGAGTTAATAGACTCAAGAGAGAATGGGATAGTAAAATGAGGTTAAGTATCAAATTAGCATATACTTATATACATGAATGATGAATTGAATTGACATGGATTGCAAATGGAAGTTATTGTATTTTATTATTAGAAAGTATGGCATAAAATGCATACATTGAGTTACCAATTGAGATACTATATGAAATTGGCATATAAGTTATCAATATATGAATTGAAATGGTAATGTATGCATCATTGATGGTAGAATATTAATATGATATGTCCATTTAGATTTGTTGATTGTGGCAATGTATGAATTTAATGGTAATGTATGAAATTCATAAATAGGTGGAAATGAAATGGTTATGACTAAATCATGAATTGAATTATTTAGTTCATATTAATCCTAATGTTATTGACTCGAATCATGGTAGCACCATTGAGTATTATCACTTGGTGTACGATTTGTTTATTTTGAGCATAGGTATCAAAGTCTAGAAGATTGATTCAGCATCCAAATCACAGCTTTCAACTCAACAAAGTTTGTATAGTCCTTTTTTAATTTTGATATATAGCTTGTACGTAGGATTTGAAGTCGATTTTGTATTGAAATGGTCATTATGAATTTTGAATTGGCAATATGGTTTGAGTCAAGTTTAAATATGTTAAATATATATATATATATATATATATGAACATGGCATAAGTAGGTCGAAAAAGTTAAATAGTTGAAATTGTAGAAATGGTTATATCTTTTGGATTTGAAGTGATGATTTGTCTAATGTATATGTATATATGGTGTTAGTGATCAAAATTAAGCATATGAAAATTGTTAAAAATGTTGAAATGGTTGAATTGAGATATATGTTTAATTGATTAGGTGATATGGATTGGTACAAATTGGACCTTTTGAAAATAGTCTGTTATGTCTTGACGTTGGGCTTTTAACGTCACGATAAGGGGAAGTTAGTGAATTATGTCACGACTTGGAATCCTCGAAGTCACAATGTTAACTTAATAGTTTGAAAATTTTACAATTTGGCCTTTATTTGACCCTGAGTCACCTTAAGAGCCTCCGTAAGCTCGTATAAGACCTAGAAATATTTGTATAACATGTTGTAGTCCTGTTTTAAACTTAATAATATGTCTTAACTGTTAAAATGAATTGTATTTTATCGTAGTTTCTCTGACAACAAATGTGGCATCCCAAAGCTCGAACTTGACAATTAGGTTAGGTATTGGGTGTTACCCATTTCCTCCTCCAACAATAAAGATGACTTACTGTGAAGTCTAAACCTTATCATGTAATTTGAAAATGTCGCCAAATCCGATCGAAGAATTGATTCTCGCATAGGAAATCATACATATGCTCCTAAATGTAGATATACTTAGCATGGAATTTAGGCCAATCTTCATCGATTCTCTCCCACAAGCCAATCTTGTGAAGTTTATCAAGCTCTTAGGTTGAGGGCAGAATATGTTGCCATAACAGCCCATTTTTGGTCAAATCAGAATAGTGGTTTTGGAACCACAAATCTGAAGTTGAAATAATTATTATTATTTTGAGGTCAATAGTATGTTAGTGTAATTGTGTGAAAATTTCGCTAAGAAATTCTATCGTTTGTATGCTTAATCTGATAAAAAGGACTAAATCGCGAAAGTGCAAAATTGGAGTTCTAAAAGAAAAAGGTGTCAATTTGCTATGAATTTGAATATCAGTGGCCTTAAGTAGTAATTGGACCATTATAATGGTTAATGGACATTTATGGACATTGATTATGAATTATAAAGGTTAATTTTGGTAATTTGTAATTAAAGTTAAAATAAATAAAATATAACAATGTATCATCTTTTTAATCATTATCTTCAACTGAAATTAGGGCTTTAGAAAGCCATTGAAGAAGCTTGAAACATTCGGTCATCATCTCTCTTGCATGTTAGTGATTTTTGACTCTATTTTTAATGATTTCTTTGTTTTTGAGATCGTTGCAACTAGGTCTAGCTAGCCCAGGGACTAATTTGAGAAATTTTTAAAGTGTTTGAGTGTTACCATTGTTGAATATGTATGTATTTTTATTTTGGTGATAGATTATAAATGTTTGATGATAGTTAAACAAGTTTTATAAAGTGATTTTTGGTAAAATTGTAAATTAGGGATTAAATTGAGAAATATGATAAATTGTGTGGTAAAAGTGTGAATATGTGAAATATATGGTCTGCTATAAGTATGTTTAATATTTGGCTAGGCTTGGGTAGGGATAAGATTGAATGAATTTCATTTTATGAGCTTAGGGACTAAATTGTAAAGAAGTTAAAATATTAGGGGCTAAAGTTAATTTTACCAAAATAGGTGTTTTGGATTAAAATTGAATGAGCTAAATTTGATTATATATAGATTAAGAAAAGCAAAGATTAGAATTAGATCGGGGGAAAAACAAAATGGTGGATTGATAGCTCGATTTTCATCCGTGTTATACGAGGTAAGTTTGTATAGTTATAATTGAGTATTTAAAATGTACTTATTTGAAATGTATTTATATGAATTGAGATAAATAAATTAAATGATATTTGAATGCCTAAATGTTAAAGTTTGAATAATATCGAGCCCCATTTGAACCTTAGCAATTCGTAGGATACGAGTGACAAGTCACTAGGGTTACTATTTGGTTGAGATTCCAGCATGTGTTGCGAACTCACCGCAGCTCGTAAGAGCTTACTGTTTCTCAGCTCATTTGAGTTACTATTACCACAACTCAGGAGGAGCTTACTGTTTATAGCTCAAAAGAGCATATATGCACAAGAATTAACAGATTACTGTTTAGTACACTTTATGTGTACCACCCGTGTATCTAACGATATTCTAAGTGGTTCAACAGGCATAAATCTATTGCAGTTTATTATATGAGTTGATATGAACTAGCACAAGAGCTATATGAATTACATGAAATTGATGTTATATAATATATTAAAGTATGAAATGGAAGATATAAATTCATGAAGCTTGAATGATTGTTGAATTCATCCATATTGATTTCATGATTATATGTATACTACATATGTAACACCCCAAACCCGACCCAAACGTTACGGCTGAATCTGGTGTGCCACATCACCTACAACTAACCTAGTTACTAAGATTAGGGTGAGCTTTGGAAAAACCGTTATTGATGTTTTAAAGGAAATTCCCGATTTACTTAATGAATATCCTATTTACCCTCGATCGTTAAAGGTTTATTTAAAAACGTGACTTTTGTTACACTTTTGGAATTTGCAGTTGGTTTTGAAAATGTTCGTTTATCGTGTTATTTTGAAAACAAGTAACTTTTATAAAACCGCGCCTTAGGGCTATCCGATTTCAAAATGATTTGAACAATATTAATTTTAAGTTAAAAACAAATTAAATAAGTAAATAATTAAAACCCGAAATGGAAATAATTGGAGCGGCCTTATTACAACCCAAAAACCATAATAGAAATAATCTAAATAAATAATGAAATAAAATAAGACTTAATTGAAAACCAGAAAATCAATCTTCATGGCCACTCTGAATCCCTCCCAGCTCCAAGTCCACAGCTCTAGGGCTCACCTGCATGGATGGAAAAGATGGGGTGAGTTTGGAAACTCAGTGTGTAAAGAAAGCCCATCTAGAGCCCAAGTCAGCTCAAGCCCATTGGGCCTAAGCCCTAACTAGTCTCAGTTACGAGGCCGAAGCCCTACTCAGATACAGTAAACTGGGCCTTAGCCCTTTCCAGTTAACAGTACGACCCATAGGCCCATTTCAGTTAACAGTACGGCCCATAGGCCAATTTCAGAATAGAACAGATAATAAATATGAATGCAAGCCCAACCCAGCCTAAATCCAGCCGCTACACTCCACCCGTACTAGCCCTACACACCATGTGAGGAATAACTCAACCCGCCCAGCCCTACACTCCATAGTTGCAGCATAGCTGCTCAGATAACAGTAAGTTGAGGCAAAGCCTCCAATACGTGGTCAGGCCACTTTCAGTACTTCCTCCATCAATATCCCAGTCCCCATGCAACAAATAATCATGTAATGAACAGAAAACAGTAACACATACAGTTCAGTCAGATCAAGCCCTAGGGGTATAACGGTAATTCTACACCTAGAGGTAAATCCGTAATTTCTCGTCCCTAAGGATATTTCAGTAATTTCATCAGTTTTTAGGGTTTTTATGCATATTTCAGTCTCCAATAACCTAACTTTCGTCTCAGTAGTCATTTAACTTGTTTTAACAATTTTAAGCTATTGGGCCCTTAATGGGCCCCACAGTGTCTATTAGCTACTTAAGCCCATTTAGCTCAGATTTTATGATCAATTTATCAGTTTAACCAGTTTTGAACCTACAGTCTATCAGTACACATTAATTACTCATTTTCACCTATATGGGCCCGTAAGCCCATTGGGCCCACTCTTGGCCCATCGTGGCCCATCTACCGAAGAACATGAAATTACACGTACAACTATCTCACCACTTGCAATTTTCAGATCCAATGATTTCCAACCACCTTATGAGCATTCGCACACTCACAAGCCCACGAAATGCCGAAATTTTGGCATCTCAGTTTTTTAGCTTTTACCGATTTGAACTAAAAAAGGGTGTTCGATACACACCTGTTTTGCGACGACTGCTAATGATATCTTCCAGAAAATCCTACAATCAGTCACTAAACCCATCAAATTCAAGATACAATAACAATCCTCATGAACTTACTTACCACAATCGGCCATTCACCTCTAGGACCCTTGAGATCTTACCTTTATCGAAACTAGTGACTATCTAGTCATTCCAGTTGCCCAAGCCCTCGATCAATCGCCTCTAGAACACACTAACACCACAAGAAATCATTGGTTAATGACCTTTAGAGCCCTAAGCCCCAATCGACAACCTCCCTAGACTTTAAAGACTTCGACTTTTTTTAAACCACAAAATAACGTATAGATCTAGGGTGATGAGCACTTAGCACTGATTCCCCTTCTATTTCTACTCAGATCTGATGCAGATCTGGCCCCTAAATGCTAGTAGAACTCGAATATAAGAGATCTAAAGTTTCAGCTATAAGATCCTAAGAATGTGGCATTTTAGGCTTTTGACTGGTAAGGAAGAAGATGATTTGGGGTAGTAGTTTTGGAGTAGTGTTGCCGACAAGTACTAAGGGTTCGCAGGATGAAAGAATCAGCTACCACAGATAAAGAAAATAGGGGGAATTCAGCTTAAAGAAATCGGCAGCAAAAGGTAATTTTTGGGATTTCGGCTTTTATGGCAATCGACTATGGTGGTTTTGAGAAGGATGGAGTTGAAAGAGAGTATGGGTAGAATGGCAGAGATGTTTCAGCTAGAGAAGAGAAGAAGAAGAAAGAAAATAGAAGAAGAAAAGAGAAGAGAAGAATCGAAAAAGAAAAGAATAAAGGAGAGGAGGAGAGGAAGAAGAAATCAGCACAGGAAAAGGAAATCTGCCTCTTTTGTCACTTTGGTGGCTAACCCTAATTTGTCATGACAGAAAAAAAAGAAAAGAACTAACCCTAATCACCACTAAAGCAATCGGCTCAACTTCCCCAAGGCCCTAGCCGGATTTCTACTTAAGTTATGTCACATGCCCGGCACATGCCCAAAAATAAAAGTATCATTTGCTTACCTTATGGCTTGAACTCAGGCTCTTAACCCTCATCCACACGGCACTTTTTTAGGAGTTTAGTGGCACCACATTGCCACTTTACCAAAGGCCTCTTTGTGTTATAATTTACGAAGTTTTTCTTAAAAGCCCACTTAACCAAGTCCTCTTTCACTTAAAATCCAAACTTGATATTTTACCGGGTTCTAACTTAGGCTTGGGCCTTCTAAAGGCCCACTAACATATTTAAACACCATTTCAGTATCCAGAACACCAAAATTTTAGAATTCACCAAAAATCACAAAAACCCGAAAAATCCTGAAAATTAGGGCGTTACAACTTGACTAACCTATTGAAGTATTCATTTGTTTAGGCATTTGACAATTTGAATAGATTTACTATGTTTACTTATAAATTGTAAATAAATGGTAAGTTTATTTCTATATTATACGAGCTTACTAAAGTTTATTTCTATATTATACGAGCTTACTAAGCTTCATAGCTTACTCTATTTTCTTTTTTATGTTTTATAGTGATTCAGAAGCTCGCTCGATTCGGAAGTTATTGGAGATCGTATCACACTATCTATGTAACGCGCCAAAAATCCCTTATATATTTATTTTCATATTTTGTGACATAAATAACTGTATGCTTTAGTGGTTATGTGTATTGGGTGTGTGTGTGAGGTCCCAAGTTCAAGCTTTGGCTTGGTAACTTTTTTGTATTAATTCAATAAACTACTATCTCTAGTCAGTAGGATTATAGATAAATATTGGTAAAATATGTCAAAATGGGCCTGTTGGTCTGGTGGTTAAGTGGAGAGCAAAGGAGCAGGAGGTCTAGGGTTCGAGTCCTTACGCAAACATGAAATTTATTTTTATTGCTTGTGCTGTGTTGGTGTTGTAGTTTGACCGAAATTTTGAATAATTTGAGTGGGGTTTGAATTCGGTGGTTGAGGGGATTATTGGAGTGATTTAGGGAGAAAAATATGGGTGGAAGAGGTTGGATAGAACCGAAACTAGTAGTGGCAAATTCGGCTACCTTTCTTCATTCTTCCAGTTTTCTGATAGTTTTTTCTTCTCTGCTTTTAGCTTCTCTCTGCCGAATTTCCCCTTGGTTTTCTTTTCTCCTCTCTTTTGTTTTTGTTGACTAATCCTAGTTCCTTGTACCGATTATTCCTATTTGAATTTTCTACTGATTGTTTTCCCCTCCTATCTTCCTTTTTTTGTTGCTGAAATTTCTATTGGTTCTTGCTAAAGTTTTGAACATTCTTCTTACTCTCTTTTATCTAGCCGAATCATATTTGATCTTTTTCCCAAATTTTGGCTTCTTATTTTCTCTGCTGGGACACCCATTTCCTAAAGTGTTGTCGAGGTATTATGTTGTTTTACTGGTTGCCGAATTGTTCCTCTTTGTTCTTTATCTTTTCCCCTCTTAAAATTATCTCTTCATCCTATGAAAATAGTGTTTCTTGCCTCTACCTTTAACGATTTTGTGTATGTGCTTTCGGTAAGTGAGTTCCTAGCTTTTGGCAAATTGTTGTTGTTAGAGTTCTTATTAATATTCCTTTATCTTTTTGGGCAGTAGAAGATTTTGGAGAAAGAGACCAAACACAAGTGGAATCTTAGTCAATCATTCGAGGGTCATGGGTAAGTTTGGAGGTTGTGCATTATAATGAGTTATTCGTTTCAATTCATTTTGAATGTGTTTCAAGGAATTAATCTGGTGTTTATCGACCAATTGATAGGTATTAGAGTGCTCCGGTGTACAAACACATCGAAAATGGTTCGAGTGTGTAAGTATAACTCAAAAAATAGAATTCGGCAAAAAGCTAAAATAGGTGATTGTCGACACCACACGGGCGTGTAACTGCCCGTGTGGTAGGTCGTGTGATCCAACACGGGCGTATGATCGATGAGGCTAGCCGTGTGCGACACACGGGTCGGACTGAATTGGGCCATGTGGGCCACATGGGCATGTTGACCCACATAGGTGAACCACATTAACATTTGGGATTACTAGGCTAGGCCATGTGTCCATACAGCCAAGGCCATATTGGGAGTGTGGGCCACACGGACGTGTAGGCCCATATGGGCAAACATTATGGGCTTGTGGGCCCACTTTCACTGTTTGATGTCAAGGTTGCACGGGTCACTCGAGATGACTATGGACCTACTGTAGGGTCGGTAAGCTTTTCTAGACCCCTAATTGACTAAAAGGCCGTTATATCAATGTACGACATATATATTTATGACTGTATATTGAGCATGATGTTAAAACTATACTGAATGCATGTATGATACCATGATTTGACATGACATGATTGTATGACGCATTACATGAGGATGGGTTTATATTGATTGGAGAAAGTGTACTGAAAAGCTTCAAACCTAACTTACTGGTAGCTCAGCTGCATATTAGTATATAATGCCACATTCGGTACTTTTTGGAGTGTAGGGATGGGTGGGTGGATTATATCTCCACATGAAGTGTAGGGTTGGATGGAGTTGGAGTGTAGAGGCTGGTTAGGTAGGATTTTTGCTACTACATATCTATTGTATTGATTACTGATACTGTAATTGGCCAAGACCCTAATACATGACTGCTCTTGCACTGAGATGGGCTAATCCCCTAACTGAAACTGGATCTGATACTGAAAAAGGGCTTAGGCCTAGATTGTGATTACTTTTTGTCTGCTGATATATATGGGATTACACACTGAGTTTTCATAAACTCACCCTTTTGATTTATCTGTACAGGTAATCCCCAATCATAGGCAGATCAGTGCAATGGAGGACTTAGCGGTGGCCACACGACCTATTTCATCCCATTTAAGTGCTTAATTTTGATTTTGATTTTATATTAGGGATTTCACAGTATCTTGGCCTCTTTGGATTAATATTTTTAATTTGGGCTTTTTATTGTTTTGATTTATAACTTCTAGTAGTTGAGATAATCGAGTTTTCTAAAAGAATCAAATGTTTTAATAGAAGTCACACAAATACGCAACTATTTTAAAAAGCTTCACTAATAAGTGACGTTTTGAAGTTAATAATGTTTTGAGAGACAATAACTTTATGATAATGGGTTACGTTTTGGAAATAAACGACACATCCTAGAAGTAACATAATATATTGTAAAGAGGTTATACAGAAAAGAGGTTTTTTACGACAACTCACTTTTCGAAAAAACATTACCATGTGACATCACCAGATTCGGCTATAACGTTTAGGCCGAGTTTGGTGTGTTACAATCTAGCAATCATTTTGGTACTTTGAACTTGTGCATTTGGTTTTATGGCATGTATAGGAGTAATGGTCATTTTGGTCTATAGTTGTTAATAGATTTAGCCATTTGAATTGGCTTGTAAATGGTGAATGCTTGGTTATGTGTATAGCCATGTGACTTGGCTTATTTTGACATGCTAGTGATGTATATATATGTGCAAATGACTTTTTTGGTATGTGGTTGATAATTGCAAAAGTGATGCTTGATGTGAATTGGCATTTGAATACCAAATGATTGAAATTTAGAGATATGGTATACAAGAGATTATAGGCAAGATAATGTGTATATGAGGCAACCATTTAGGTGTTTTGTGAATGTGAAATTGGCATGCTTAGAATAGGCAAATTATGATGTTACAAACATTATAGTTCTTGTTATGGAATTAGATGAAATAAGCTTGGTTAAGATTGGTTTCAATTGCCTATTATTGCCTTGTGATATGCTATTTAGTTTGGTATAGGTGAATGCAAATTGGGTGAGAAAAATTGCTTGGAAAATAGCCTATTTTTGTCCATACAGGCAGAGACACGGGCGTGTGTCTCAGCCATGTGTGACACACAGCAGGTAACACGGTCGTGTGTCCCTTATAGTTTTTAAAGGAAGCAAGTCAGAGAGTTACATGGGCTAGTCACACTGACGTGTGGTTGGCTGTGTGACACAAGTCAGAGAGTTACACGAGGTAGGACACAGTCTGAGACATGGCCATGTGATCCTATTTCGAATGTCCACACACCTATGACACGGGCGTGTCTTCAACCATGTGAGACACATGACCAGGCCACACGGGTATGTGTCCCCTGTATTTTGAAAATATTCTATATTTTCCAAAAAGTTTCCTGAGTTATCGGTTTAGTCTCGAACCACTCCCAATGCATGATTTAGGCCTCGCAACCTCGTATTAGGGACAATATAATGTATTTGATTGATGATTATTTAGAAATGGAAAATGTATGTGAAATGTAAGATTATTTATGTCAAAAGTCTGATAATGCTCCATAACCCTAATCCGGCAATGGGTACGGGTTAGGGGTGTTACAGTTGCATAAACCCAAATTGGTGCATCACTCGATAAGACTTGTACACTAGCAATTATTTCAAAAACTATCAATGGCACTTTGACGTGCCAAATATTGGGATCAGTCAAAAATTCGATTGGGATGCATTCTTGAATTCTTGGATCAAAGTATAACATCTATTTAAACTACAGTACGAAATTATAAATTTTATTATGCACCTAATATTAAATTTCAAATCCTTACGTAATTATTGTATATTTGAAAATTTTAAAAACTAACGTTGGCTTCTTGATCTGCCATAATTTGTTGTGGCAAATTAAAATCCTTTCAGCACTTAACGAGTTTGTTCCCTAGTCATTTTATGTCTATTTGTTACATTTCTAGTTTTGTTAGCTTAGATTCATTTTGTTGCAAAATAGGCATTTTTATGCACTTTTTAGTGTTTTGATGAACCATTAGACCAACTCGAGCCTCAGGAATGACTAATAGGCTATTTGAGTGTTTAAGGTGCCATTTAAAGTCAAAGAACACAAAGGATGATGCCATTGTCACAACATCAACATATAGTGTCACGACACTGAACATAAACACATCTAGGATTGAAATAGGGCCGACATTACGACTTGGGGATCCTTGACATCACGATATCACAACAAAAACCTGGATAGGTGCAGCCTCGTTTTCACAGTCGTCAAGAGCATATTTGTCTTGTTAAAACCCTAATTAATTCAAGGATGTTTTAGGCACTTAAAACCCTCAATTGTAGCCTATATAAACTTGATTATAATCACATTAAAAGAAAGTCGACCTAGGATTAGCCTTAGAGAGCCGTCAAACGATATTTTCATACTTTTAATTTTTAGTTTTCTTTAATTTTTATTTTATCATTTCTTATGTTCGCTTAGTCGAAATCTTTCTATTTCAATGTGAAGACGATTGCGAGCGAAGATTGTTTCGGAACTGCACTTTGATTATTTATCAATGAGCATTTTCTTTTCCTTTATTATTTTATTCCATTATTTATATTTTGTTAACTTAATCAACTAAAGTTTGCATGAATATTAATATAAAATCTTGTGTGTAGTTTATATCTTGCATGATTTAGTTATGGAACTAGTTTATTAATTAAGTAATTATTTACCTAAAATTGGGTGTTTATTCAAGAGTATTTAGTATATTAGGGAGTGACATTCCTAATAGAATATCTAGATAGGTGAGATCGAGAGGGTATCATGTAATGCCCCAAAACTTATGTATTTGATTTCGTGAATTTATGACACAAATATCTGTCTGTTTCAGTGTTAAGTGTTCTGGGTGTGTATGTAAGGTCCCAAGTTTCAGCTTTGTCTTGAACAATTTTTTTTGTTTTTAATGAATAAAGCCTTACTCTTGTTCAATAGGCCTGCTGGTCTGGTGGATAAGGGGAGTGTTGGAGTAAGGGAGGCCTTGGGTTCAAGTCTGTACTTGGGCATTTATTTTTACAGCTTGTGTCGTGTAGGTGGTTGAGTGTTAGTAGAAGCCTAATGATGGTGGACGGTTATGGGGGGTGATAATAGGAGGAAAATGTGGGATTAAGGGGATATCTATTTTTTATGAACATTCTTCCCAAATTTCGGTTTTGTTTTTCCCAAAGAGTCCTCTGCCAAAATTATTTTCTTTTTCCCTCCACTCTGCTGCCGTTCCTCCCTCAAACTTTTCCCCTTGTTGGCGATTTTTGTTTCTTATCTTGATCTCCCTTTTGCCTTCTACGTTTTGTTCTCATCAATTGTGCGGTAAGTATGGTTTTGCTTAACTTTAATTGTGTTTTGGGAAATTATGGATTTCGACTGGTGATTAGGAGTCTTGGAGGACTGATTACTGTTCTTAAACGGGTTATGCGCGTAGAAGTCACCGTTGTTCGTAGAAGGTAAGGTTGTCGTTAGTTTTTTGGATTCATCTGTTCATAACAATTCAGGTTAAGTGACTGAAAATGTCAATTATAGGTTCTAGAGTGCTCGAGAGTGATTACACGTTGAAATCGAACTAGGTGTGTATCTAAAGCACTAAAAATGAGCCTTGGTGAAAAGCCAAAAAATATACTGTCGACGCCACACGGGCGTGTGGTAGCCCATGTGGCAGGCCGTGCGACAAAACACGGTCGTGTGAACTATGAACCAGGCTATGCGCGCATGACACGGGCGCATGACACGATCATGTGATGGCCGGCGAGGCCATGTGTGTGACACAGGCCCGACCAATTGGGCTGTGTTGGCCACACGGGCGTGTGGGCCCACACGGGTAATCTACACGGGCATGTGGGATTCTGGGCCAGGCCGTGTGATCCACACGGATAGACTAACAAGGGCGTGTGAGCCTAGTTTTATTGAATCGTTTGCTAATGTTGCACGAATCGCCCGGGACGATTGTGAACCTACTGTAGGGTCAGTAATTTGCACTTAGATCCGTAATTGACTAACTGATATATGTATGTGTTGATACATGATGATTGTATATTGAGCATGATTTTATTCTGATAAATCAATACTGCATGTACTGCTACCATGACATGACAGTTATATCTGTATGTTGCATTGTATGGGGTTGGGTTGATATGATTGGAGGAAGTGTACTTGAAGGCTTAATGCCTGATATATTGGTAACTCTGCTGCAAACCACTGATGGCTTTAAGCCTATTATTATAGTGGCAGCTTTGCTGCAAATACTGTTTAGTGCTACAACCGGTGCTAATTTGTAAGTATACGGATGGGTGGGTGATTCATTCCACACAGGAGTGTAGAGTTGGACAAGAGATGGTGTATAACAGTTGGTTAGGTAGGACTTGCATTCTATACACTGCATTACTACATACTGATACTGTGATGGGTTAAGGCCCTACTGATACTACTACTGTTACTGATACTGATTCTGTAATGGGCCAAGGCCTTCCAGATTACTAATATTGTAGTGGGCTAAGGCCCAAACTGATACTATTACTGAGAAGGGTTTAGGCCCAGTCAGTTATTGCTTGCATCCTGTCTATATGTTTGCATAAGGATTACACACTGAGTTTTCGTAAACTCACCCCTTTTGTTTACTGTACAGGTAATCTCTAGACCTAGGAGGATAAGTGCGGTGGGGACTCAGTAATGGCCTCACGATTGGTTTTTACACAATTTGATAAGTTTCCTTAAATTTTAGATTCTAATTGGGGTATTTTGATGTTATAATGGCCTGTTCTAAATTTTCAGTTTTAAATTGGGTTTTATACTATTTATGCTCTATAACTGCTACTAGTAGGAAAAACTTAGATTTCCAAAAAAGATGCATGTTTTACCAAAACATTACGAATACGAAAACCGTTTTAAGAAGCTTCCGCAAAGTATAACATTCTGAAATCTAATAAAAAATTGTAATTAAATAATGTTTTGGAAAGATTGAATAATTTTTTAAGACAATGACATGATTTCTAATTATCATAGGATAATGAATAGTTGTTAAACGGTGAAATGGTTTTTAGCAATGACTTAGTTTACGAAAGCACTTTCATGTGACATCACCAAATTCGGCCATAATGTCTAGGCTGGGTTTGAGGTGTTACTTTTAGTGGTATCAGAGCCAGGTTACAAAACTCAGCTATGGATTTAGGTTGTTAAAAGGAAGAAAACTTGTTTTAACTGATTTTTACATTGGAATTCTTTTACTGAACGTGTGGTACACCAAGTCTTCGACGTCGATCCTGTAAGTTCTCTTTGAAAACTGTATTATAATTTTGATTGAAACTGCTATAAGTAGTGCATACTGAGACTACTGTAGGTAGTATACCATACTGCAAACACTTTAATAGTGTACACTGATACTGTAGTAAAACTGATAGACAATGCACTTTACAAAAATGACTACTGAATTACTATACTATTTACATAAAACTTTATCAGTAATTACTGGAACTGTAAACTAATTTACATAACATTGTTAATACAGATAAAACACGATTAGAAAATGAACACACGTGGTACTCATGGACAGGTACAAGAGGCCATGGTAGAGGCCGTAGAGGGGCCCGAGCGGGGTCCTCGTCATCTGGTAACATACCGAATCTAGACACTAGCGAGACGTCGATGTCGCCTTTTACTGAGACTGGATCTGGGTCTCATGATTGTGCGACTGGGGATGACACATTGTCCGAAGCCATGCTTCGGATTCTGGAGAGGGTCACCGGGCCTAATACTGGTACTGGAGGCTGAGGGTCGGTTATAGAATGACTCTGGTCTAACAGAGCTGAGATTTTCAAGGGTATTATGGGAGTGGCCCCTAACGTGGCTGAGTATTGGATAGAGGCCACAGAAAAGATTATGGACAACTTAGACTGTGCCTCCGAGCAAAAATTAAAGGGGGCAGTGTCACTGCTAAGGGATGAGGCTTATCAGTGGTGGCTTACAGTTAAGGAGGGCACTCAGCCTGATTGACTAACCTGGGAGTTCTTCAAATCTGCCTTTTAGGGAAAGTATGTGGGTACTAGTTATGTGGTTGCCCAGAGGAGAGAGTTTCTGAATTTGATCCACAGGGATAGATCAGTGGCTGAGTATAGGGCCAAGTTCTTATGTCTGAGCCGCTATGCACGAGGTATGGTGGCGACTAAGTACGAGCGATGTGTTTGCTTCGAGGATGGCAATGGCCTCAGAGATAGTTTGAGGGTTCTGATAGCTCCACAAAGGGAGCGAGACTTTATTGTACTGGTTGATAAGGCGAAGATCGCTGAAAAGGTTAAGCTTACTGAGCGCCAAAACTGTGAGAAAGAGAGAGGTAGGAATACGAGGGATTCGGAGACCTCTAGTTTCATTTAGAAGCCTAAGAAAAAGGCCAAATTCGATGGGCCGGTCAGGGTTGAGGCCCCTATTGTTGCTACTAGACAGCAGCCGTGTACTAATTATGGTAGACGCTATCTAGGAGAGTGTTGGAAAAGAACTGGGGAATGTTTAAGGTGCAGTTCATTAGAGCACTTTATTAGAGAGTGTCCATAGACGCTCGATCAGATGCAAGCTTCAGGTGTGGGTACTGCACAGCCGTCGAGGGGTGTTCAGCAGCCACTAATAAGCCGCGAGTAGGCTTGAGGTGGTAATGGGTTGGGCCGTGGGCAGAGAGCACCAGGCAGAGGTGCTAATTAGACTGAGGCGAGGCAGCTAGCTCTAGTTTATGCTGCACGTCACCGAGAGGAGGCAGATGCTCTGGACGTCATCATGTATACGTTCTTTGTTTATAATGTACCTAATACTACACTGATAGATGTAGGATCCACTCATTCCTATGTTACCTGCCCTATTACTAAAAACTTGGGGATTTCAGTTAAGGGTACTTCGAGTGAAATTATGGTACTGAGTCTGTTAGGGTAGTCGGTAAGGGTAGATAAACTATTTCAAGATGTTCCTTTGATGGTTCAAGGGGTTATCTTTCTGGCGGATCTGATGGAACTTCTATTTGGAGAGTCCGATTTAATTCTGGGTATGGATTGGTTGGTTAAACATCAAGTGAGCTTGGATTGTGCCACTAAATAGGTTGTACTGAGAACTTAGGAGGACAACGAGGTAGTTGTAATTAAGGGATGTAAGGCGTATCTAGCCTACATTAGTGTTTCAGATTCTGGGGATTCCTCTGTCAAGGATATCAGAACGGTAAAGGACTTTCCAGATGTGTTTCCTGGAAAGATACATGGGTTACCTTCTAGCCATGAAGTAGAGTTCGGGATTGAGCTCCTTCCTAGCACAGCTCTGGTGTCCATTGCACCTTATAGAATGGCCAGAAAGAGCTTGTGGAGCTTAAGGCTCAGATTCAAGAATTACTGAACCGTGGGTTCATCCGTCCTAGTGTATCACCGTGGGGAGCACTAGTTTTTTTGTGAAAAGGAAGGATGGATCCATGCGTATGTGTATCAATTATCAGCAACTAAACAAACTGACCATTAAGAATAAGTACTCTTACTGAGGATAGACGATTTATTTGATCAGTTCTGAGGAGCTTCGATTTTCTCCAAGATTGACCTTCGATCAGGGTATCACTAGTTGAGGGTTAAAGAGGTCGATGTGCATAAGACAGCATTTAGGACTCGTTGTGTCATTACGAGTTCCTAGTGATGCCATTTGGATTGACAAATACACCAACAACATTTATGGATCTAATGAACCGAGTGTTCCAACCTTATCTGGATCGGTTCATAGTGGTTTTTATTGATGATATACCGATGTATTCGAGGATTGAGGACGAGAATGATGAACATCTCCCAGTGGTTCTGCAAACTTTGAGGGAGAAACAACTGTATGCCAAATTCAGGAAATGTGAGTTCTGGTTACGAGAAGTAACATTTCTAGGCCATGTGGTATCTACTAAGGGGATTAGAGTTGATCCTCGTAAGATTAAGGCTGTCTTAGATTGGAAATAGCCTAAGACTCTATCAGATATTCATAGCTTTCTAGGACTGGCTGGGTACTATCGACAATTTGTAGAGGGTTTTTCTATAATTACAACACCCTTAACTAACTTACTACGTAAGGGTGTGTCGTTTAATTGGACTGATGTACAGCAAGAGAGCTTTGAAAAGCTCAAGACCGTACTGACTGAGGCCTCTGTTCCAATACAGCCAGAGTCTGGAAAGGAATTTACTATTTACAGCGATGCATCATGTAACATCCCTTACCAGTATCTGACGCCAGGACAAGGTACGAGGTGTCACCTTACTGAAAAACTTGCAGATATTCAACTTAAGCTAACAAAATGCGTCCCAATTTAAAAATTTTTCAAACATTGTCCTACGGACCTTTATATGGGCCTACGAGGCCTAAAACATGATCTGGAAACAATCCGAGACCATTTCGAGTACTTGAGAAAATTTCACTAAAAACTACTAAAAACTACTAGAAACAGGACACACGCCCGTGTGGCCTCTAGACATGGCCGTGCTGATGGCCAGTGTGGTTCACATGGCCTAAGCATTTAGGGACACGTCTGTGCCCCTCGTCCATGTGGATTTATTTTCTAGCATCAAACCTATAGGTGTTTTCACATGGCTTGGCACACGCCCATATACTTAGCCCGTGTCCCTCACAAGGCTAGGACACGCCCGTGTCACAGCCCGTGTGCAAAAACCTTGACATTCTATTTCTGGCGTCAACAATCACACGACTGTGGCACACACCCGTATGCTAGGCCGTGTCCTTCACACGGTTGGGACACACAGTCGTGTCTCATGCCCATGTGTTTACTACTGGGCATTTATTTCAATCAATTCAAGGTTCAAGGGACACACAGCCTAACCATATGCCCGTGGGGCTGGCCGTGTGTCACACACGGCCTAGATACACGCCCATGTGTCTACCCGTGTGGAAAAAATAAGGCTATCCACCAAGCCTTTTTGTCACCCTGAAACAAGGTTAAACACAGATCAAACATAACAAGCCTCCAAGATTCAACCAAAAGCCATAACTTGGCAATCACACAACTCAAAATAATCATCCAACCAATAATCATACAACTATCCTAATATTGCATTCATCCGTACCACTTGCACTTTCAAAAACAACCTTAACAAATTCATTTATCAACTTTCAATATTAGCCATCCTTCAGGGCATTACACAAAAAGAGTCAAGCTCTAATATAAGCCAACACATTTGGCCTAAAATAAAATGACAATAAACTAGACTAGTTCCTCTACATGCCATTTCTCAAAATGCTAAAAACTAACTATACTGAGAGCTTCATATGATAGTGTGAATGAAGCCCCCTACATACTTTGATACATGAGCTAGCTAGGCAACTCTATAAGAAAATGGAAATGAGAGGGGTAAGCAATAAGCTTAGTAAGTAGTAAGTAAATAAATAACAACAATTTACTATGTCATAGCATATTTTCAATACATCACAAGTTGTGCATGATACAAGAAATGGCCACAAACTTAACTTACTCATTTTCATCCTTTACTAATCATACACATACTAGTGAGCTCACATTACATACATTATGCTTAGGTACCTACACCACTTGCAAAAATCATCACAATAACTCTCAACTTAACATTGTTTTAAAATTCCCCGTTGAACTATTTAGAATACGAAAAGATATTCAATGAGCCTCCAATGTAGGGTATCAAGCTGATGCCATGTCCTAGACATGGTCTTACACTAGCTCACATGTAAAGTCAATGCCACGTCCCAGACATGGTCTTACACTGACTTTCAATGTATCGAGTCCGATGCCATGTCCTAGACATGGTCTTACACTTCTTACACTTTCTCTCCTCTATTCGTGCCGATGCCGTGTCCTAAACATGGTCTTACACTGACACATCTCCAAGCCGATGCCATGTTCCAGATGTGGTCTTACACTACCTTGCCTAGCGAGGCCGATGCTATGTCCTAGACATGGTCTTACACTAGCACTCGTATCAACGCGGATGCCATGTCTCAGACATGGTCTTACACTAGCTAGCACATATCCGTGTTGATGCCATGTCCCAGACATGGTCTTACACTAACATGTAACGAGGCCGACGCTATGTCCCAAACATGGTCTTACACTAGCTCTCGTATATCCCTCGTATATCAGCAAAGAGTATCCAATCTATTCCTACAGTTCAACTGGCTCTATTACAAATGTTCTCATCATTTCATGACTAAAAATCATCATTCAACAATTCATGCTCAAATGACATTCTTATACATAGCTCACTTCACAATGCATTATCTTATGACAAAACAATAATTTCATGCATAAAAATTAGTAATGTTGGATTATTTACCCATAACTTACCTCGATACACAAAATGGAAAATTACCTTTCGGTTCAATCGATTTGCTTGGCCTTCCCCCGGTCTAGGTTCAGATTTTGTAAATCTTGATCTATAAGAATAAAAATTCATTAATTTAATCACCAATTTAATCTAAACATGTCAGGAATCATAATTTGGCAAAATGATCATTTTGCCCCTAGACTTTGGCAAAATGACTATTTTACCCTTAGGCTCAAAAATTAATTTTTATCAAATTTCCTCATTAACCAAGCCTAACCAAACTCTTTTTACTCTTATGGCAACCCCCAATTCTCATTATTTCACACAAGTACCAACAACTTATCAACTTTACAAATTAGTCGAAATTATGTGTTTTTCTCAAACACCATTTCATAAAAGTTGTTTATTTAACAACCTACATTCATTTTCCTTCTTAAAGTTCCAGCAAACAACACTTATACACTCATGGCAAAACACTAAGTTTCCAAACAAATTGCAAAATACACCCTTCAATAGGTAGCTCATGCTACAAGGGTACCAAAAATGTAAAAATTATCAAGAAAGGCCATGAGAATCACTTGCTTGCAAGAGAAATACTTGGCTGAGTTTTTAAGCTTCGAAATCCCTTGTTTTTGTTGGTATTTTCGATGAAAGTAGAGAAGAAATGAAGACGCCTAGCACTACACGGCGTATTTTGCAATTATACACGGGCGTAGCCTTGTTTTGATTGAACCTGTCTAGCACTACACGTGTGGAGCACCAAATATACATAGGCATATACGATCGAACATGGCCGTGCACTTACCCCGTAGTTGACATTGTCACTCATATCAACGCGGATGCCATGTCTCAGACATGGTCTTACACTGGCTAGCACATAACCGTGTTAATGCCATGTCCTAGACATGGTCTTACACTAACATGTAACGAGGTCGACACCATGTCCCAAACATGGTCTTACACTAGCTCTCGTATATCCTTCATATATTGGCAAAGAGTATCCAATCTATTCCTACAATTCAACCGGCTCTATTACAAATGTTCTCATCATTTCATGACTAAAAATCATCATTCAACAATTCATGCTCAAATGACATTCTCATACATAGCTCACTTCACAATGCATTATCTTATGACAAAACAATAATTTCATGCATAAAAATTAGTAATGTTGGATTATTTACCCATAACTTACCTCAATACACAAAATGGAAAATTACCTTTCGGTTCAATCGATTTGCTTGGCCTTCCCCCGATCTAGGTTCAGATTTTGTAAATCCTGACCTATAACAATAAAAATTCACTAATTTAATCACCAATTTAATCTAAACATGTCAAGAATCATAATTTGGCAAAATGATCATTTTTCCCTTAGACTTTTGGCAAAATGACCATTTTACCCTTAGGCTCAGAAATTGATTTTTATCGAATTTCCTCATTAACCAAGCCTAACCAAACTTTTTTTACTCTTATGGCAACCCCCAATTCTCATTATTTCACACAAGTACCAACAACTTATCAACTTTACAAATTAGTCCAAATTAGGTGTTTTTCTCAAACACCCTTTCACAAAAGTTGTTTATTTAACAACCTACATTCATTTTCCTTCTTAAAGTTCCATCAAACAACACTTATACACTCATGGAAAAACACTAAATTTCCAAACAAATTGCAAAATACACCCTTCAATAGGTAGGTCATGCTACAAGGGTACCAAAAATGTAAAAATTATTAAGAAAGGCCATGAGAATCACTTGCTTGCAAGAGAAATACTTGGCTGAGTTTTTAAGCTTCAAAACCCCTTTCTTTTGTTGGTATTTTCAGTGAAAGTAGAGAAGAAATGAAGAAATGCTTACAATTATGGTATTTTTGATCGTATACACTCGTGTATATTTGGTGCTACGCCCGTGTATATTTTTCAGTTCAATCTCGATCCTAACCGTTTCTTTTTCAACTTGTGACAACACCCCTAACCAAAGCCCCGTTACAACCGTTGAAAGACCTTTTGATCGATGTATCATATTGGAAACACAAAAAATTATATACTTTTACGTGCCCTTTTTAACTTAATTTAATGCAAATTCGAATAAATTCTTGTCGAAAAATAATTAAATATTATAAAATAATTAAATTGTGTTAAAAATATGAACGCTATGAATTTTAATTAATTTTATGGTGAATTTTGATTAAATTTGATTTTTTTTATAGAAATGCACATTTGGAGAAAAAGGGTACAGTGGACACTGCGAGAAGAACAAAATCGAGAAATTAATTGAAGCATCGAGGCTAATTAAATTCCAGCACAAGACGGTCCAGGAATGTGTATTAATTCATAATTAAATTATTTTTAATTTATTTCCTATTTTATTTAGGTTAAATAAATTAATTTTAATTAATTATGAAGAAAGGGCCTAGTGAACCGCAGGCCCTTGAAAGACTTCAAAATCCCATTCAAACCCCACCTTTATTTTAGGCTTTTTAGATTTGCCCCATGCCTAAATTAGCAAGGTTGAACTTGTCAGCCTTGCCATGTGTGTGGCCGGCCATGAGGGGGCTCTCTTGGCTGCTGAGTTTGCTATTTTTAGCAGCCCTCTTCAGCTATAAAAGCCACCCCTTGCTGCTCATTTGAATCATCCCTTAATTCTCACAATTCTCTCATTCTCACTTCACCTCTCCACTTTCTTTTCTCTCTATTTTGCCTTCCCATTTTCCTACCCCCTTGTGCCGATTTCTCCTCTTGGAAATGAGGTGTGTTCTCAGCCAATTTTGGCAGCAAGCAAGAGTTCATAGGAGCCTTGACCGGCGAGGATAACGGAGACGAAGAACGGAGCAGTCAGACAAAGCCACGGAGAACACCGGATTTGCTTTCTTGTTCCTTATCTTTTTAATTTCTATTGCTTTTATGAAGAACATATCTATGAATAATATTGGTGTTGAAATGGTTATTTTAATCAATTTAGCTTGAATTTAATTCGTGTTGGGTTGATTATATTTTGCCTACTTAAATTATTAAAATAGTGTTTATGCTGTTATAGGTCTCAGTGAAATGTTTGATTAAGTAAAATCATGCTTAGATTATCTGGCATTATAATTGTTTAGATAATTAAAGAATTAATTGTTTAAACGGATTGAAATTGCAATTAATTGACTCAATACTTAATCTATGCATGTTTAATTCTTCTAAGGTAGTTGAAGATTAAATTAGCATAGTATCTGACGATTCGTATGCCTTGCATAACTTGCAAGATTGTTGTGATTAAATCGTTTCAAGGTATGACTACTTTGTTACTTCACATGATCTTTTGCATGTTTATTAAATTGAATTAATCGGTTGAATCGACATAGAAATATGCGAGAGATAATTTAACTTAATAAATATGTATGTGCTGTAGCATGTTTATCTTATTAATTCTGTTTGGTCGGTTGAATTGGCATAGGAATATGTCCAAGAGATGAATGGAATTTAATTAGTAAATATGTTCATAAGTTAAAAAATTACTGGGTTGCCGTGAATTTATTCGTAACAGCATAAGCATGAAGTTTAATAATTCTAAGTTAAAGAAATGTAATTAATCCAACACAATTTTATCATCTTGATTAAATCCTTTTTGAAATCGTGCATAAAAATTTTTCTTTTATTTTAATTTGTTTTCTTAGTTTTAATCTTAGTTTATAAAATCACTCTTTCAAACCAAAAAATATTTTCACCTCTCCAAAGTGTTTTAAATTAATTTCATAAATAATTCTTTTTACAGTCCCTATGGGTACGATAACTCGACATTTACTTGTCACTTTATTACTTGTTATGATTGTGTACACTTGCACATTTCCACTGTTCCAAGTTTTTGGCGCCGTTGCCAGAGATTGTTTTGAAAAATATTATTTGTGAATTATTTATTCATTTTGGTTCATTTATTTTTCTGTTCAACCTTTCTTAATTTTTCTTTGATTATTTCAGGTGTTTATGAATATTGACCGAATTATCGACTTACTCACTGTGGACCCTGAAATAGAACGAACCTTTCGACAACGAAGAAGACAATCGAACCAGAGAAGGACCGAAGAAATGAATTTCAGAGATATCAATCAAGGAAATGGAGCAAACCTTTCCCAAAATCCTATCCTTATTGCTGATGATAGGGATAGAGCCTTGCGACAATATGCCGTGCCTGTGTTCAATGATCTTAATCCGGGAATTAGAAAACTCGATATTGAGGCACAACAATTTGAGCTGAAGCCAGTCATGTTCCAGATGCTTCAGACAGTAGGCCAGTTTAGTGGAATGCCTACTGAAGATCCTCATCTTCACTTAAGACTATTTATAGAGGTGAGCAACTCTTTCAAGCTAGCCAGAGTACCCGAAGATGCATTACGATTAAAGTTGTTCCGTACTCGCTGAGGGACAGAGCTCGAGCCTGGTTAAACTCGTTGCCACTGAACTCGATTTCTACATGGCAAGAGTTAGCAGAGAGATTTCTTGTAAAGTATTTCTCACCTAGCAAGATTGCTAAGCTGAGAAATGAGATTACTGCCTTCCAACAATTGGATGATGAGTCCTTGTATGAGGCATGGGAAAGATTCAAAGAGTTATTACAAAAATGCCCTCATCACAGAATCCCACATTGTATCCAACTTGAGACATTCTATAATGGTCTCAATGCTCACACAAGGATGGTAGTAGACGCTTCTGCTAATGGTGCTCTCATTTCTAAGTCTTACAATGAGGCTTACGAAATTATCGAGAGGATTGCCAGTAACAACTATTAGTGGCTGACCAATCGAGCAGCATCAGGGAAACGAGTAGCTAGAATCCATGAAGTGGACGCTCTCACTTCACTCGTATCTCAGGTATCTTCGATATCTTCAATGTTAAAGAATCTTACCACTAATGGGTCTAGTAGTTTTGTAGCTCAGCCACCTAATCACTTTGAGAATCTAGCCTGTGTTTATTGTGGGGAGGGAAATTCATTCGAAGAATGCCCATCAAACCTAGAATCCATGTATTACATAGGTAATCAAAACTAGAACCGAGGGAGGCAAGGATTGCAATCCAACTTTTACAACCCATCGTGGTAAAATCACCCCAATCTCTCCTGGAGTAACCAAGGGGCTATGAGCAGCAACAACTACGCTCAACCTAGACCGACCCAGCCGCCTAGTTTTTCACAGCAAGCTCAGAAACCAGCTCAAGCTGAATCATCCAATAGCTTAGAGAGCTTATTGAAGGCAGACATGGCAAAAAATGAAGCCACTCTAAGGAATTTGGAGAATCAAGTGGGCCAGCTTGCTACTGAACTTAGGAACCGTCCGCAAGGTGCACTACCTAGTGATACGAAAAACTCGAGAAATCCAGGGAAGGAGCATTGTAAAGCACTAACATTGAGGAGTGGAAAGACAGTAGAGCCTAACACTGCCGAAGTAGAGAAGGAGCCAGCTGAGGCTTAAGATCCAGAAGAAGTTCAACCGAGTGTTGAAGCTCCAGTTCCATCTGAACCAGAACCTGCAAGACCTGATAAGGTAACCTCAGAACCAGTTAATTCTGATCAACTAACAACTCTGTTAGGTACAGAATTACCGGTAAAAACGAATCAACCAGCACCAGTGCCAGTATATAAACCTCCACTACCCTACCCTCAAAGACTTCAGAAGCAGAAACAAGAGGTCCAATTCAAGAAGTTCCTTGACGTACTCAAACAGCTTCATATCAATATCCCGTTGGTGGAAGCACTTGAACAAATACCGAATTACGTCAAGTTCATGAAAGACATCCTATCCAAGAAACGAAGACTTGGAGAATTTGAGACGGTAGCTCTAACAAAGGAATGCAGTGCATATCTTCAAGATAAATTACCTCCGAAGTTGAAAGATCCAGGATGTTTTACCATACCATGCAATATTGGAGCAACATACTATGGTAAGGCATTATGTGACTTAGGTGCAAGTATCAACTTGATGCCTATGTCGATATTTAAAAAGTTGGGGATAGGTGAAGTTAGACCAACTACGGTTACATTTCAGCTAGCAGATCGATCCTTAGCACATCCAGAAGGAAAACTCGAGGACGTATTAGTATGTGTAGATAAGTTTATCTTTCCTGCTGACTTTGTAATCTTAGATTTTGAAGCAGACAAAGAGGTACCAATTATCCTGGGTAGGCCATTTTTAGCAACCGGAAGAACCCTGATCGATGTGCAGGAGGGAAAACTTACTATGCGTGTGCAGGATGATCAGGTAACATTTAACGCTTTCAAGTCAATGCGATTTCCTGACACAATAGATGATTGTTCTGCAGTATCTAACTTAGAAGAGATAATAGTGGAGAAAGACCTCAACTCTGTTGAGGACCCTCTGGAACGAATTTTGACATCAGACCCTCCAAGTGATGAAAACGAGGAAGAAGACTTAGCTTTGCTAGAAGGTAATCAGAAGGGATATACCTTGCAATCCCGTTTTGAGTCTTTGAATTTAGAGGAGAGAGATTACACACAACCGAAAGCGTCAATCGAGGAGCCACCTAAGTTAGAACTCAAAGTATTACCTTCTCATTTAAAATATGTTTACTTAGGTAACCCTTCTACTTTACCTGTGATTGTTTCAGCAGAATTAACTACTGAGCAAGAAGAGAAACTTATCTTAGTTTTGAAACAATTCAAGAAGGCTATTAGATGGACCATAGCCGATATTCGCGGTATTAGTCCATTTGTATGCATGCACAAGATCATCCTGGAAGATGGTGAAAAATGGGTGATCGATGGACAACGAAGGCTGAACCCGATCATGAAGGACGTGGTGAAAAAAAGAAATTATCAAGTGGTTAGATGCGGGTATCATTTACCCCATCTCAGACAGCTCATGGGTAAGTCTGGTTCAGTGTGTACCAAAGAAAGGAGGTATCACGGTCGTACAGAACGAGAACAATGAGTTGATACCGACTAGAACAGTTACGGGATGGAGAATCTGTATTGATTACTGGAAGCTGAACAAAGCAACTAGGAAGGATCACTTTCCTTTGCCGTTCTTGGACCAGATGCTGGATAGACTTGCGGGCCGAGATTACTACTGTTTTCTCGATGGATATTCGGGGTACAACCAGATTACAGTAGCACCAAAAGATCAACACAAGACCACATTCACCTGCCCGTATGGTACATTTGCATTTAGACGCATGCCATTTGGTTTATGTAATGCACCTCTTACATTTCAAAGATGCATGATGTCTATCTTCACTGACATGGTTGAAAAGTTTTCAAAAGTTTTCATAGACGACTTTTCAGTATTTGGAGACACGTACGATGATTGCTTAGCCAAACTCGCTAAGGTACTAAGGCAATGAGAAGAAACAAACCTGGTACTCAACTGGGAAAAGTGCCATTTCATGGTACGAGAAGGAATTGTTCTAGGGCATCGAGTAATGAGACATGGGATCGAGGTAGACAGAGCAAAGGTAGATGTTATTGAGAAACTCCCACCTCCAATATCTGTAAAGGGTGTTAGGAGCTTTTTGGGACACGCCGGTTTCTATCGAAGGTTTATTAAATACTTCTCCAAAATTGCTAAACCTTTGTACAAATTGTTGGAGAAAGACACAATATTCAAGTTCGATGATGAATGCTTAAGAGCTTTCAAGGACTTAAAGAATCGGTTAGTTATGGCACCCATAATCGTCACACCAGATTGGGACTTGCCATTTGAACTGATGTGTGATGCAAGTGACTTCACTATAGGAGTTGTCATGGGCCAGTGAAGGAACAAAGTTTTTCATCCCATCTACTATGCAAGCCGGACTCTTACAGGAGCTCAATTAAACTATACGGTAACAGAAAAAGAGTTACTTGCTATTGTGTTTGCTTTCGACAAGTTTCGATCCTACCTTGTAGGTACCAAAGTGACTGTCTATACGGACCAATCGGCAATCAAGTACTTACTTGCCAAGAAAGACGCTAAGCCGAGGTTGATCATATGGGTACTTCTACTTCAAGAGTTCGACTTGGAAATCCAAGATCGAAAGGGAGTAGAAAACCAAGTAGCAGATCACTTGTCAGATTGGAGCCGTAAGAAGGAAATTCTCCACTTATACCGATTCACGAGACCTTTCCAGACGAGCATATACTTAAGGTAAATCATGTCCATAATACCCCTTGGTTTGCTGATATTGCTAACTTTTTAGCTTGTGGTTTGATGCCAATGGATAAGATGTATCAACAACGGAAAAAGTTTCTTCACGATGTGAAGTACTATTTTTGGGAAGAGCCATACCTATTTAAAAAGTGTGCAGATCAGATGATCAGGAGATGCGTGGCGGAAGAAGAAATACCGAAGATTTTATACCATTGTCACTCAGCTCCAAGTGGGGGACATTTTGGAGGTACTCATACTGCGGCCAAAGTATTGCAGGCCAGATTCTTTTGGCCAACACTATTCAAGGATGCATATGCATACGTAAAGAGTTGTGACCGATGTCAGAGAGTTGGAAATGTCACCAATAGAAACGAGATGCCTCGAACAAACATCATTGAGGTCGAATTGTTCGATGTTTGGGGTATCGATTTTCTTGGGCCTTTTCCTCCGTCTTTTGGCCACAAGTATATATTGGTGGCAGTAGATTATGTGTCCAAATGGGTCGAGGCTGAAGCTTATCTGACGAATGATGCTAAAGTCGTGATGAAATTCTTACAGAAACATGTGTTCACAAGGTTGCAACAGCTTACCATCCGCAGACGAATGGGCAAGTTGAACTGGCAAATAAGGAGATCAAAGGCATACTCGAGAAGGTAGTTTGCCCGAACCGACGAGATTGGTCCAAAAGATTGGATGATGCTTTATGGGCCTACAGAACAGCATACAAGACGCCTTTAGAGATGTCACCCTATAGGCTAGTCTTTGGAAAAGCATGTCATCTACCCCTGGAGTTAGAGCACAAAGCTTACTGGGCTCTTCGACAACTCAACTTAGATCCTAAACTCGCAAAAGAAAAACGGATGTTCCAACTCAACGAGTTAGAAGAATTCCGAATGTTCTCATATGAAAATGCCAAACTACTTAAAGAAAGACTCAAGAAATGGCATGACAAACACATCCGAGTTCGAGAATTTGAAGCAGGTCAGCAAGTTTTATTGTTCAACTCTAGACTGAAGTTCTTTCTAGGTAAGCTTAAATCACGCTGGTCCGGTCCATTTACAATTCACAGAGTTTATCCATACGGAGTTGTTGAACTCCAAGGTAAGAGAGGTAATTTTCAAGTTAATGCTTAGCGTTTGAAACACTATTAGGGGAATAAAACTAAACGGGATAACATTTCATTCATTTTATCAGATATTTAAAATTTTTCGTGTATTGTTCAATAAATAATTTAGGGTTTATTTTTCGGGTTTAGTATGTTTAAATAAATTCTGTCTAGGAGGTTGGAACTTAAGCGGGACCGTTTGTGATCCCTCCAATCTTTCCTGGGAATTTATTTTAACATAATTTTCCAAGAAATTATTCCCTAATCAATAAAATAAATTTTTGTTTTTCAAATAAAAGGGTCATTTTGATCCAATTTTTATTTTGCAACTCAATTTTTAAATTTTCATTAAGTCTAGGGACTTAATTGAATTATTTTTAAAATTTGATTGCTCTCTTTATAAATAATAAAAATTAGGTGCCTTCCTTTGTAAATATATTTTTAAGGCATCTAGAAGAAATATTTTTATTTTTATATATTATTAATAAAATGATAAACTTAAATATATAATTATATTCATTATAATTTATATATTAATTTTTATCAACTTAGATTAGAATTAGGATTAATTTAATTTTATTCTTATTTTTATCTTTATGTTTATCTTAAATAAATAATAGCAATTGATAATTTTATAAGCATATATTTAATTACTAATTGTTGTTTTAGAATTAAACTCTTATTTTTAATTTTTAATTATACTAAGAGTTCTACTCTAATTCCTATTCATCATGCTATATATACCACCTTATACCTCTCATTCTTTCATCACCCAAAACACCAACCTACCTAGTGCCGCAAGTCCCTTAGCCACAGCAGTCGGCCAACAAGCTCCAGCAGCCCAGTCGACAAGCGCCCAGCAGCTGCCCAGGCACGTTCCAGCGCACGCATCTGCTACTTCCGCGCCCCACCTGCCCGCCCGTGCTACTGCTACCGAGGCCATGTCCCACACCAGCATCCACGCCTGCTCTACGAGGCTCCCGCACGCACTTTCCAGTTCCCCCGCGCATGCTCCAGGCTATTCGACGAGGCACCCGCACGTTACTTGCTGCTGCTCCCTAGTCCAGGCCGCAACACAAGCCCACGCCAAGCCTTGCTGCTGCTACCGAAAGCTTGTCAATTATGCCTCGCAAGAGAACTCGCGCCTACGCTCAAATTGACGAAACACAAAGTAAGTTCCATTGTGTTGAAGCTAAAGTAAGATACGAAATTATCTACAAAAATCAACAGATGCATCTGGAGAAAGGCTTCACACTGAAGGAGAGTAACTACAAAGATTTCATGGCACGAATTCATCAAATTGGTGAAGCTCTCAATTGGGAACTATTTTGTGAGAAGATACCTAGTGTGGATGAGGAGCTAGTTCGTGAGTTCTACGCGAACTTAACCTCAAGCCAGATGACAGAAGTTCCTATTTGCGGAATCAAGGTACCTATAAATTCAAATGCTATTAATGAGTTCTTTGAGTTACCTAATTTTGAGAACGATGAGTATTCGTCTTTGATGAGCAATATCAAGCCAGAACTTCTGCAAGAAATTCTCGACGAACTTACAGTTGAAGGTTCCAGTTGGACTGTGTCAAAACAAGGAACTCACACTTGTCGAAGAGAGTACTTAACACCTATTGCAAAGGTATGGTTCTATTTCATCCGTTTCAGCATTTTACCTAGCTCACATGGGACTACAATTTCATTGGAGCGAATGGTCTTACTATACTCGATCCTGACGGGTAAGACTATTGATGTGGGAAAGATCATCTTGAAAGAAATTTGAAACTGTGCCACTAGACGTTTTGGCCCTGCTTACTTTCCCTTTACAATAACCATTCTGTGCTTGAAAGCAGAAATTCTTGCTAATGTAAAGAAGACAAGGTACACTCAAGGCACCATTACAGATTGGGACCTCTATCGAGTAGCTGGAGACTCTGTTCTACAACAACAAGTTGAAGAAAGTGAAGAACCCGAGGACCCTGAAGAAGAAGAAGATCCCACGATGCAATCATTTGAAGTCCCTAATAAGGTGGACCAAGTGGAGCCAAAAGATGAATCGGATGCTGGAACTCCAATGTTTAGAGCTGAGTCACCTAGCCCAGACTTTCGAGATGAGCTGTCAAATTTGATGGACTTAATGCAACACATGCAATGGTAGCAACAAGCATACTGGAGATACTCAAAAATAAGGGATGACTCATTTCGAAGTGCTTTCCAGAGAATATACAATGACCCATTTATTTTTGTGCCTAAATTTCCAGATTTCATATTCGAGCCATGGACTCCACTCTCGAAAAAGGAGCAAGGCGACTTATGCAAAGGCAATAATGATGGAGCAAAAGATGAGTCCAAGTTGGAAGGATCTGCAAATAAATAAAAGGGAGGGCTCTTGACTTTATTTAAATTTTTATTTTAGGTCACTTAGGATTAGGTTAATTAGGAATTTTTATTTTTGCATAATAAAACAAGAGAAGGAAATCCTGAATGAATATGGACACATCATAAAGTGTGGCAATAGATATATACATGTCTAGGATTGGATTTAGAAAGAGCTTGGTACTTAAGTAGTCACATTGACTCACCTCCTCTTTTTTAAATACCTACCTGGTGTATAGTATCTATTCACTTTAAACAATGAGGACATTGTTCATTTTAAGTTGGGGGGACCGAAATTTGAAATTTGCATTCAGAATAAAAATTTTCTTTTAAGTATGATTAGGATATATTTTTTTGTTTAATAAATTTGAATTTTGTTAAGTATGCTAAACTTAAGTATGAATAAAGTTCTATTTTTTTCAATAAATTATTATATAGCTGAATGATAACATGAATGTAATCGTAATAAAGCATGCAAATTTATGCCATAAAATTTTTATCTCTTTAGGAAAGTTAGGTATGCATGAAAGTTTAAGTCTTTAGAATTAACTTAGTATTTTCTTGACTTAGTATTTTCTTGAGGCGAAATCCTAGGAAGCATGGAACATTGAAAATGATTTAGGCAAATATTGTTTGGATCGTTTGAGCCTTTTTTAGCCCACCATGATAAATTTTATCCTTTGAAACCCAACTTTGAGACTATATGGCCTAATTTTTGGAACCTATACAAACTTAGCTCATCACATTTCTTGTAATTATCTTTAAATTGTCCCAAACACTAGATTCAGTACTATTCAAGAATATCGTTTGAAAATAAGTTTGGGGGAGTTGAAAAGAAATATCAAATGCTCAAAAATTGTAAGCAAAAAGCAAGTGCTAAAAAAAAAAGAAGAGAGAAAAAAGGAAGAGTACCAACATTTGAAAAGGAGCATGTGAAAGTTGGTGGTTGGAGGTAAAAATTTCCGAAGGTTCAAATTTTTGAAGGTTCGATGTATACTGAGTTTAGGGTTTTTTTAGCCGAATTTTATCTATCTTTTTGCCTAAACTTAAGCCTAGCCACGTTACAATCGTGTTAAAGACCTATTGATTTGAAGTTCCAATGTTACCTACATTAGTCGAGAGAAATTGCTTTGTTCAACCTATGAAGGCATAAGTTAAGCTTAATGACTGTAGCTTAATCTTGAATAAAGGATTAAAGATTGAATTGGTAGGAATTAGCATGTCTTTATTAGGAAACATTTAGTCTAATTTTGCTATTTTAATAATTGTTGAGATTAATTTGAATAATATGAACACTTGAGTGGCATAACGATCAAATTTCTTATTTTTGAGCATGAGTATATCAAATTCATAATTTTGAGAAAAATGTTGTTCTGAAGGAGGTTTTTTTCAAAGTGTTTTCGAGAAATTCTTTTAAAAATTTGTGCATTACTCGGGACGAGCAATGAATTAAGTTTGGGGGTGTGGAAACACAAAAATTTATATACTTTTACGTGCCCTTTTTAACTTAATTTAATACAAACTCGAATAAATTCTTGTCGAAAAATAATTAAGTATTATAAAATAATTAAATTGTGTTAAAAATATGAACACTATGAATTTTAATTAATTTTATGGTGAATTTTGATTAAATTTGATTATTTTTTATAGAAATGCACATTTGGAGAAAAAGGGTACAGTGGACACTGCGAGAAGAACAAAATCGAGAAATTAATTGAAGCATCGAGGCCAATTAAATTCCAGCACAAGACGGTCCAGAAATGTGTATTAATTCATAATTAAATTATTTTTAATTTATTTCCTATTTTATTTAGGTTAAATAAATTAATTTTAATTAATTATGAAGAAAGGGCCTAGTGAACCGCACCGGTTGAACCGAATGGAGTGAGCCGAACCAGCCACTTATTGGGCTGATCAGAACCGTCCAAAGGGTGACCCAAATCAGCAAAATAGATGATTAAATATACTTGCAAATAGGCCCTTGAAAGACTTCAAAATCCCATTCAAACCCTACCTTTATTTTAGGCTTTTTAGATTTGCCCCATGCCTAAATTAGCAAGGTTGAACTTGTCAACCTTGCCATGTGTGTGGCCAGCCATGAGAGGGCTCTCTTGGCTGCTGAGTTTTCTATTTTTAGCAGCCCTCTTCAGCTATAAAAGCCACCCCTTGCTGCTCATTTGAATCATCCCTTAATTCTCACAATTCTCTTATTCTCTCTTCACCTCTCCACTTTCTTTTCTCTCTATTTTCCCTTCCCATTTTCCTACCCCCTTGTGCCGATTTCTCCTCTTGGAAAAGAGGTGTGTTCTCAGCCAATTTGGGCAGCAAGCAAGAGTTCATAGGAGCCTTGACTGGCGAGGATAACAGAGACAAAGAACGGAGTAGTCAGACAAAGCCACGGAGAACACCGAATTTGCTTTCTTGTTCCTTATCTTTTTAATTTCTATTGTTTTTATGAAGAACATATCTATGAATAATATTGTTGTTGAAATGGTTATTTTAATCAATTTAGCTTGAATTTAATTTGTGTTGGGTTGATTATATTTTGCCAACTTAAATTATTAAAATAGTGTTTATGTTGTTATAGGTCTCAGTGAAATGTTTGATTAATTAAAATCATGCTTAGATTATCTGGCATTATAATTGTTTAGATAATTAAAGAATTATTTGTTTAAACGGATTGAAATTGCAATTAATTGACTCAATACTTAATCTGTGCATGTTTAATTCTTCTAAGGTAGTTGAAGATTAAATTAGCATAGTATCTGACGATTCGTATGCCTTGCATAACTTGCAAGATTGTTGTGATTAAATCGTTTCAAGGTATGACTACTTTGTTACTTCACATGATCTTTTACATGTTTATTAAATTGAATTAATTGGTTGAATCAACATAGGAATATGCGAGAGATAATTTAACTTAATAAATATGTATGTGCTATAGCATGTTTATCTTATTAATTCTATTTGGTCGGTTGAATTGGCATAGGAATATGTCCAAGAGATGAATGGAATTTAATTAGTAAATATGTTCATAAGTTAACAAATTACTGGGTTGCCGTGAATTTATTCGTAACAGCATAAGCATGAAGTTTAATAATTCTAAGTTAAAGAAATGTAATTAATCCAACACAATTTTATCATCTTGATTAAATCCTTTTTGAAATCGTGCATAAAAATTTTTCTTTTATTTTAATTTGTTTTCTTAGTTTTAATCTTAGTTTATAAAATCACTCTTTCAAACCAAAAAATATTTTCACCTCTCCAAAGTGTTTTAAATTAATTTCATAAATAATTCTTTTTACAATCCCTGTGGGTACGATAACTCGACATTTACTTGTCACTTTATTACTTGTTACGATTGTGTACACTTGCACAATTCCACCGTTCCACATATCTATCTATAGTGGTGGAGATTTTTTTTTCTTGCAAGCTTATGGTAATAACTTTTCAGATTGACTAGAGAGTGCTTAACTTTTGAACCCTAAACACTTTGAGTGGATAAAGTGAATCTTTAGTGAGGATGTCAATTCTTGTTGATTTTTGACTGAGAGATAATCACTTAGGAGAAGGGAGAAAACTTATGTTTCAATGATAAAATTCTCAACTTAGAGTGATTGAATCTTTAATGTTCTTCTCATTGAATTTTCATTGTATGACTGCCTGTGAATTAGTTTGAAACATTATTGATAAAAATTGTGAGTTGAGAAGAATGATCCTTCATTGTGGATTAAGATTTTGCTTGAAGACAAGCAAAGGCTTAAGTGTGGGGGTATTTGATAAACAATAAATTATCCATATTTTTACCTCATGTTTAGCCTAATTTCTGGATGAATTATCATTAAATTTGTGAGAATTGGTGCTCTTGAACCTTCTATTTCATGTTGTATGCTCAGGAGAGCATAGGGAAGAGAAAAGAACGAAAAACGGACCGAAAACAAAGAAAATGGGCCAAAGTGTGAAAATGACACGGCCCAAGGAGTCACCACACGGTCGTGGCACACGGCTGTGCCACATGAGGTTCAACACGGTCCAGCCTCGACAAGCACGGCCAGGCCACACGATCGTGCCACCCTCAACAGGGCCTTACACGACCTCTTATCGATCCACACGGGCATGGCACATGGGTGTGTCCCTGTCTTGAGGAAGTGTAATTTCACTCGGATTTGGATACTTAGAGGCTAAGAAAGGCATCCCAAAGCTCTATATAAATACCCTAGGAGGTAACTCTAAGGGTGTACTCTTTTCTCCCAAAAGGAGCGCCTTCTTTCTGCCAACACAAGGAGTGGAAGTAAGGGATTACTCTAAGGGAAGCCGATTGATTCATCCCAGAAGCCGGAATTCTACGTCAAGACAAAGGATCTCCCTAAATTCCTTTAGGGGATTTTGGGTTCTTTATGTTTTATTATCTTATTTCCTCTGAGATGTTTTCTTTATTAATTATGAACTAAACCCCTCAAATACTTGAGGGGGATGAAACCTAAGACAGACCTTGTTATTATTCATTCTTGAATTATATGATAAATACTTGAATTGTTCTTAATTATGTGTTCTTAATTCTTGGTTTAATAATCATAGGTATTAATTCAAGAAACTGGTATGCTTGGGTAGAGGAGCAAAAGTCCCTGTTTTAAGAGTAGATCTAGCATAATTAAGCGGAGTTGCATGCAACCCTAGACATAGGGAGACATAAATCTACCGGATTAGGGTCAAACCTAATAGGGGGATCCATAGATCGAGTTAATGCAAGACTAAGGGGGTTTTAACTAGAAAGAGATTTCAGTTAATCAACCTAGGATTAGTTGATATTATCCTCGACAGAGGTATTAACATAAGTTAGGGATCTCTATGGGTCAAGTCAAGTGAAGAAATCATCTAGTTCAAGAAGTTAATAACAAGTGAAGTCTAGGTGGATTCTCCCTTGAGTATTGCCTATATCAATTAGTTTTCCCGAGAGTTTTTCCCCAATTTACTTTTTGTGCATTCTTAGTTTAGTTTTAGAATTAGTTTCATACAAACCTCTTTTACTTTTAGGTTAGATAATAGAAAGGAAGTGAGTACTAGTACTTTTGGTTCCCTTGGGTACAATAACTCGGTCTTGCCCCTAAACTATACTACTATTTGATAGGTGCGCTTGCCTTAAAATCGTGATATTAGTTAAGGTTTTGGTGTGATCAGTTTTTATAAATTTTATTACTACATATCACGCAATATCACCAACCCGAGCACTAACACCACTAACCATTCTATTCTATTTTATTTAATTTTTATGTTGTTTTTAGTGCAGGATTTTCAGACCCCACGACCAGACACACAGCCATGCCTCAGGCCGTGTGAAAACAGGACAAAAATTCTCCCAACACGGGATGACTTAAATTCCTACGGGCATGTGAGGTGCCCGTGGGCAAACCTGTCCAGCATTACACGGGCGTGGCACCAAATATACACGGGCATGTGTGATCGAACATCACCGTGCACTTACCCCATGGTCGACACTGTTAAATTACACACGGGCATGCGACACGCCCGCGTCTTGAGATCGTGGTCGAGCCTGTCATTCCAAACATGGGCGTGTGACCATCTACACGGTCATGGGAGAAGTGAACATCGAAGGACACGGCCGTGCGACAAGGCCGTGTGCCCCAACACGCCCTAGTAACACGGGCATGTGTATCGAACCAGGTGTGCCAAAAGCCCTAAATTTTGAACCACACAGGCAAAACCCGAGTCACACGGGTGTGCGACATGCCCATGTGACCCAAAAACCTATATAAACAGGCCACTATTTATCTTCTTCCTCATTTTAAACCCTAAAATCTCCCATCCAAAACCCACATAAAACCTCCCTAGCATCGCCGCTGGCTCCAACAGCACCACCACGCCTGTGTAACATCGCCACGATCGTGCTCCACTCCATACCCACTCATTCGGTTCCCATTTTCTTACTTTTTCTTTCCATTTTAATGTCTTATATCTGTTTATTTGTTTATTTTTTTCTTTCATTTAGCTATTTGCTTTATTGTTAATAAGAAATTCATTCATTTAGTATGATCTTTCTAGACTTTTCATAATGTTATTTAGACCCATCCTTTCGCTGCCACTTTTACTTATCTAGAGTAGTATTCATGTAGTATAAATTGATATCCATGCCTCCATCATTTGCTACTATGCTAGGATAAGTAGGACATATTAATTAGGTTAGTAAAATCAACATTTCAATATGATACTTAATAATGTTATGCTTGAACTTATTATTATCTATATTTTAGCTTCAATTTTTAGGTCTAATGCATATCTTTTTCCGTTTCGTTTTTGGGAATTATGTCATCTTCACAGGGAAAGAAAGCTGCTGTCCCTGCTTCAAAGAAGCGAAAGGGGCCCAGTGGTTCCTCCTTTAGACCCATATCTGAAAGTCGCCACCCATTCATCCAATTCCCATAGAACTCCTAAGAGGAGTTATTTCAGATTCTTCACGCACGTCCCATCAGTACAGGCAGATGCATTAATTGGGCCGCCCTGGAGAAGTCTAACTTGTTGATGCTGTTCGGGCCTTACTGTCCACCGATCCGTGAGAGCAATTCTTTAACATCATTGAGCCCACATGCCTGGAGCTAACATTAGAGCTTTACTCTACTTTTCATCTACAGGTAGTGATGACAAACCACGATGACCCAGGTACAATTCAATTTCGCCTCGGTGGATTGGTGCGTCAGTTGAGCGTTCCCAAATTCGGTATAGCCCTAGGTCTCTACACTGAGCAGTTCAAGGAAGAAGGAGACCTTTTTGAGCTCCATCGACACATCCACCTCTCGCCTTCCAAGTGTTGGGAAGCCCTGGTCCCGGCCTCATCCACGTACAACCCTAGTCGCTCCAAAGCAACAGCTCTCGCCCCATCTCTGAGGTACATACATGCCCTACTCGTACACACACTGACGGGCAGACGCGAGAGTACCAGCGTCGTCAGCACCCACGATGCATATTTCCTGTGGAACATGGCACATATTCACGTAATTGATCTCACATACTTCATCGTTCATGCCATCCAGCATCAGACAGAATGACACCGTAGGGGCATGATTTTTATGGGCCCATATATCACTCGGCTGGCTCACCACTTCGGCCTACTTAACACCACGGCCCAGACATCCTCCTATACCTTGATCGGCCAGATGTCACCACAGGGCATCCAAACTATGCTACATATGAGGATGATCTAGTGCCGGCATGGGACTGATCCTCTACAATACCATCTACTTCGAGATGCCGAACAAGAGGATCCCGAGGATATTACTGATGATGTCCCACCACCACCGGAGGAGGCACCAGTTCAGCCACCACCCCCTCGCCGCCCAGTTCATGCGGCAGCTTCATATGCTGACATATCTGAGCACCTCACACGATTTGAGCAGCAGTGCTTTCAACGCTTCGATCACATCGACGCTACTCTTCAGCAGATATGCCAGCATCTACACATCGCACCACCATCCCCACCTCGCGGACCATATGAGGATTAGACTTCTCTAATCCTCTTATCTTCTACTTTATTTTCCTTTCGTTTTCATTTTTATTTTTATTTTTATTTTCATTTTTATTTTTATTATTAGGTTATTTAGATTTTTCTTTATCCTTATCTTTATCTAACTTGATTAGAATAGTTTTAGTTTTTATTTTATTTTATTTTTATCACTTTATCGGCTATTCCCTAACGAGTAATTGCTCTCATCTTAAAACACCTAAAATCCCTTAAGTATTATCGCAGTTTTTAAGGAGCTTTCCAGCTTACATCCAGCTCAAAAGGGAAAAGCACTGCACGACTGCCATGTACTACGCTGGCCATCACAATCTTCTTGATGGCATAAAGATTGTGGCATAAACACCCTTCCCTACAAATCTTGACACCTACATCTCAAGGAATTCATCCAATTCAGGGAGTTTCATTTGTTTCCCTATCTTATGATATTATGCTACTAATGTATCTTTGTACATTGAGGGCAATATACATCTTAAGTGTGGAGGGAAACTTACCTTCAGTCATTGTATTCTCCTTGAAACCCCTGAAAATTTTCAAAACTAACATTTTGCATTGTTCTCAAAATTTCAAATTCTCACTTTCACTCTCTGCATTATCTTCAATCTGCTATTAGGATGAAATCTAATTGATTTATGATTTTTATTAATATGTTGAGAATTAAGACATAGGTACTTATGCTTTGATAATTCAAACTTTAAGACATTAGGGAATCAAGCATGATAAGTTGAAATTTTTGAGAATTTAAATTTTTTCTAGGTTATTTTCCCTAATTTTAAGTATTATCTTGAGATTTGAAATTCGCAGGATTGACATCAAAAGCCATAATTCTGGTGAGATTTTTTATCCTTTTGAGCATACATTCTTTCGTGCTCACTTTTATTATTGCTTTGCGTGAAGTCAATATTGATTTGTTATTCTAGAACTTGCTTCGATTACACATGTCAAGACCGCATCACTGATTTGATACACCGAGATGATAAAGGCACCTAGGATTTAACCCACTTACTCCATAAAAGCCTACCTTCATAAATTAACCCCTAATGAACCCCCATTGAGCCTAACAACCCATTCTTTGACTTACCTCTAATATTAACCTATAACCCGTTTTTGTTGAAATCCATTCAATTATTTTGATCCCTATTTTTTGTCGAGATTTGAGTTGAAATTATTATCTAGCTGTATTCTTTTTTTTAGTTTGTAAAGTTTGTAAATATTCAAGGTATTATATTTGATTTGTTCTTAAAAAAAAGTGTATATATACAGTTAATTCAGTTGTAATCTGTAATAGTTCAATAGTTTTTGCATATTTCTATAAAGCTTCCAAATCTAGAACGATGTCATCATAAGAGTTAGCTTGAGGAATATGTTCCAGTGATAGAGATATTTCTAACTAGATGATTCTTCAATTCAATCTCGATTTTAACCCTTTCTTTTTCAGCTTGTGACAACACCCCTAACCAAAGCCCCATTACAACCATTGAAAGACCTTTTGATCAATGTGCCATATCAATCTATAGTGGTGAAGATTTGATTTTCTTGCAAGCCTATGGTAATAACTTTTCAGGTTGACTAAAGAGTGCTTAATTCTTGAACCCTAAACACTTTGAGTGGATAGAGTGAACCTTTAGTGAGGATGTCAAATCGTGTTAATTTTGATTGAAAAGTAATTATTTAAGAGAAGGGAGGAAACCTATGTTTCTGTGATAAAGTTCTCAACTTAGAATGTTTAAAACTTTGATGTTCTTTTGGTTGAATTTTCATTGTATGATTACTTGTGGAATAGTTTGAAACGTTATTGATAAGGATTATGAACTGAGGAGAATGATTCTTAACTGTGGACTAAGATTTTGCTTGAGGACAAGCAAAGGCTTAAGTGTAGGGGTATTTGATAAACGATAAATTATACAAGTTTTTACCCTATGCTTAGCCCAATTTCTGGATGAATTATCCCTTAATTTTGTAAATTGATACTCTTAAACCTTTAATTTCATGTTTTATAATCAGGTGAGCATAAGGAAGAGAAAAGAGTAAGGAACGGGCCAAAAACAGGCAATTTAGGCCTAATTCAATAGTCAACACGGCCTAGCAGTTCGCCACACGGTTGTGCCACATGGCCGTGCCACCTTAAAAGCTCAAACACGGCCCAACCTCGACTCACACAGTCATGCCACATCAAATAGACCCAAACACGGCCCATTGTCGAAGTCACACGATCGTGGCAGACGGTCGTGTCCCTGTAGTAAGGAAGTTCAATTCTACTCGGAAAAGGCTGCTTAGGGGCTAAGAAAGGCATTCCAAAGCTCTATATAAAGACCCTAAAGGGCAACTACTAAGGGGGACTTACCTCTCCTGAAAAGGGGTACTTCTTTTTCACCTCAAGAAGGTGTCTTATTCCCGCCAACACAGAGAGTAGAAGCAGGGAATTACTCCAAAGGAAGCCGATTGATCCATCTCAGAAGCCAGATTCTCCTTCAAGACTGAAGTTCTCCCTTCAACTTCCTACAGGGTATTTTGGGTTCTTTATGTTTTGTTATTTTTATTCTTCTGAGATGTTTTCTTTTATAAATATGAACTAAATCCCCCAAATACTTGAGAGGGATGAAACCTAAAACAGATCTTGTTATTATTTTATCTTGAGTTGTATGATAAATACTTGATTTGTTCTTAGTCCTAGGTATTAATTCAAGTATTGATGTGCTTATTCAGAGGAGCAAAAGTCCCTGTTTAAGAGTAGATCTAGCATAATTAAGCGGAGTTGCATGCAACCCTAGACATAGGGCTACATAAATCTGCCGGATTAGGGTCAAACCTAATAAGGGGGTCCATAGATCGAGTTAATGCAAGACTAGGGGTTTTAACTAGAAAGATATTTCAGTTAATCAACCTAAGATTAGTTGTTCTTATCCTCGACGGAGGTATTAACATAAATTAGGGATTTCTACCGATCAAGTCAAGTGAATAAATCGTCTAGTTCAAGAATCGATAACAAGTGAAGTCTAGGTGGATTCTCCCTTAAGTATTGTCCAAATCAATCCGTTTTCCCAAAGAGTTTCTTCCCTAATTCACTTTTTGTGCATTCTTAGTTTAGTTTTAGAATTAGTTTAGTTTCATAAAAATCCCTATTTTATTTCTAGGTTAAATAATAGAAAGAAAATTAGTACTAGTACTTTTGGTTCCTTTGGGTTCGATATCTCGGTCTTGCCACTAAACTAGACTACTATTCGATAGGTGTGCTTGCCTTAAGTCATGATATTAGTTAGTTTTGGGTACGATCATATTTTATAAATTTTATTACTTCGTATCACGCGATATCACGTCACCTTACTAAAACACTTACAAATATTCAACTTAACCTAACAAAATACGTCCCAATTTAAAACTTTTTCAAACATTGTCCTAAGGACCTTCATATGGGCCTATGAGGCCTAAAACATGATTTGGAAACAATTCAAGACCATTTTAGGTACTTGAGAAAATTTCACTACACGCCCTTGTGGCCTCTAGACATGGCCGTGGTGATGGCCCGTGTGGTTCACACGGCTTAAGCATCTAGGGGCACGCCTGTGCCCCTCGTCCGTGTGGATTTATTTTCTAACGTTGAACCTACAGGGGTTTTCGCACAGCTTGGCAGATGCCTGTGCGCTCAGCTTGTGTCCCTCGCACGGCCAAGACACGCCCGTGTCGCAACCCATGTGCAAAAACCTTGACATTTTATTTCTAACATCAACAATCACACGACTGTGGCACACGGCCTAGCCCGTGTGCTAGGCCGTGTTCTTCACACAGTTGATACACACGGCCGTGTCTCATGCTCGTGTGTTTACTACTCGGCATTTATTTCTACCAATACAAGGTGCAGGGGACACACGGCCTAACCACACGTCCGTGGAGCTGACCATGTGCCACACAAGGCCTAGACACACGCCTGTGTGTCTACCCGTGTGGACAAAATAAGGCTGTCTACCAAGCCTTTTTGCCACCCTGAAACAAGGTTAAACAAATATCAAACATAACAAGTCTCCAAGATTCAACCAAAAGCCATAATTTGGCAATCATACAACTCAAAATAATCACCCAAACAATAATCATACAACTACCCTAAAATTGCATTCATCCATACCACTTGCACTTTCAAGAACAACCTTAACAAATTCATTTATCAACTTTCAATATTAGCCATCCTTCATGGCATTACACAAAAAGAGTCAAGCTCTAATATAAGCCAACACCTTTGGCCTAAAATAAAATGACAATAAACTAGACTAGTTCCTATACATGCCATTTCTCAAAATGCTAAAAACTAACACTACGGAGAGCTTCGAATGATAGTGTGAATGAAGCCTCCGACGTACTTTGATCCACAAGCTAGCTAGGCAACTCTATAAGAAAATGGAAAGGAGAGGGGTAAGCAATAAGCTTAATAAGTTTTAAGTAAATAAATAACAACAATTTACTATGTCATAGCATATTTTCAATACATCACAAGTTGTGCATGATACAAGAAATGGCCACAAACTTAACTTATTCGTTTTCATCCTTTACTAATCATACATATACTAGTGAGCTCACAGTACATACATTACACTTAGGTACTTGCACCACTCGTAAAAATCATCACAATATCTCTCAACTTAATATTAGCTTTAAATTTCCCTGTTGAACTATTTAGAATACAAAAGGATATCTAATGAGCCTCCAACATAGGGTATCAAGCCAATGCCATGTCCTAGACATGGTTTTACACTAGGTCACATGTCAAGTCCATGCCATGTTCCAAACATGGTCTTACACTGACTCTTAATGTATCGAGGCTGATGCCATGTCCCAGACATGGTCTTACACTAGGTCACATGTCAAGTCCATGCGATGTTCCAAACATGGTCTTACACTGACTCTTAATGTATCGAGGCTGATGCCATGTCCCAGACATGGTCTTACACTGACACATCTGCAAGCCGATGCCATGTCCCAGACATGGTCTTACACTAGCACTCGTATCAACGCCAATGCCATTTCCCAGACATGGTCTTACATTGCCCACCACATATCCGTGTTGATGCCATGTCCCAAACACAGTCTTACACTAACACGTTACGAGATCGACACCATGTTCCAGACATGGTCTTACACTAGCTCTCGTATATCCCTCATATCTCGGCAAAGAATATCCAATCTATTCCTACAGTTCAACCGGCTCTATTACAAATGTTCTCATCATTTCATGACTAAAAATCATCATTCAACAATTCATTCTCAAATAACATTCTCATACATAGCTCACTTCACAATGCATTATCTTATGATGAAACATTAATTTCATGCATAAAAATTAGTAATGTTGTATTATTTACTATAACTTACCTCAATACACAAAATAGAAAATGACATTTCAGTTCAATCGACTTGCTTGGCCTTCTCCCGATCTAGGTTTAGATTTTGTAAATCTTAATCTATAATAATAAAAATTCACTAATTTAATCACCAATTTAATCTAAACTTGTCAAGAATCATAATTTGGCACAAAATGACCATTTTACCCTTAGGCTTAGAAGTTGATTTTTATCGAATTTCCTCATTAACCAAGCCTAACCAAACTCTTTTTACTCTTATGGCAACCCCTAATTCTCATTATTTCACACAAGTACCAACAACTTATTAACTTCACAATTTAGTCCAAATTAGGTGTTTTTCCCAAACACCCTTTCACAAAAGTTATTTATTTAACAACCTACATTCATTTTCCTTCTTAAAGTTCCAGCAAACAACACTTATACACTCATGGAAAAACACTAAATTTCCAACCAAATTGCAAAATACACCCCTCAATAGGTAACCCATGCTACAAGGGTCCCAAAAATGCAAAAATTATCAAGAAAAGCCATGAGAATCATTTGCTTGCAAGAGAAATACTTGGCTGAGTTTTTAAGCTTCGAAATCCTTGTTTTTGCTAGTATTTTCGGTGAAAGTAGAGAAGAAATGAAGAAGATGAGAGGTAGGATATTAGGTTATTATTAAAATGCCAAATATCTCACCTAATACACCAAAAATTTTAACTTTTCTTTTCCTTATGTCTCATGGTTGGCCACCCTATTTTAAAAGGGTGAAATTTCTTATTAAAGGTCCCCAATTTTAGTGCTCTAGCTATTTAACTCAATTTACTAGCAAATCTCGACTTTTGCCCCTTATGCGATTTAGTCCTTTTTCGCAATTGGGCCTTCAATCGCATAAATTAATTCACCAAAAATTTTCATGCACTCTTATAAAAATACCATAACATATAAAATAATGCTAAAATAATGCTAAAATAAGAGGGTAAGGTTGTAGTGTACGCGTCTCGACAGCTTAAAACTCATGAGGAAAATTATCCAACGCATGACTTGGTGTTGGTCGTAATGGTATTCGCACTGAAAATCTGGAGGCATTACTTGTATGGTGAGAAGTGTTTCATCTACACTGATCATAAGAGCCTCAAATACCTCCTCACTCAAAAGGAGCTGGATCTTAGGTAGTGTAGATGGATTGAGCTACTTAAGGATTATGACTGTACAATTGAGTATCATCCTGGTAAGGCCAATGTGATGGCCAATGCACTGAGCTGTAGGGCTATGACTAGTTTGAGGGTGATTTTTGCTCGTCTCAGTTTATTTGATAATGGTAGGTTGTTGGCCAAACTCTAGGTTAAACCAATGTAGATTGAGCAGATTAAGAGTAAGTAGTTGGAGGATAAGTCACTGGGTCTTCGATTCTGACAAATTGAGTGTGGGAACACTGCAGATTTTAGACTAAATAACGAAGGGGTACTCTATTTCCGTGGGAAAGTCTGTGTACCGAAAGATATTGATTTGAGATAGTCAATACTGTGAGAGGCGCATAGTAGTCCTTATGCTATGCATCCTGGAGGAAATAAGATGTACCGAGACCTTTGTGAGTTATACTGGTGGCCAGGACTTAAGCGAGAGGTTACCGATTTTATGAGTAAATGTTTGACATGCCAGTAGATTAAGGCTGAGCATCAGTTACCTTCGGGTTTATTGCAGTCAGTTTAGATTCCACTTTGGAAGTGGGAGAGAGTGACTATGGACTTCGTTAGTGGCTTGCCCCTAACACCCACTAGGAAGGATTCTATATGGGTTATTATGGATCGATTGACCAAGTCCACCCATTTCATACCAGTTCAAACTGATTACTCTTTACAAAAGTTGGCTAAACTGTATGTTTCTAAGATAGTGAGACTGCATAGGGTACTGATTTTGATAATATCTTATAGGGATCCTTGCTTCACGTCTTGGTTCTGGAAGAAGCTACATGAAACTCTGGGTATAAGATTGGACTTCAGTACTACGTTTAATCCTCAGACAGATGGTCAATCTGAGAGGGTGATTTAGATACTGGAGGATATGTTAAGGGGTTGTGTAATTGACTTCTCAGGCAATTGGGAGGAGTTTTTGCCATTTATAGAGTTCACTTACAACAACAATTACCAATCAACATACAGATGGCACCTTACGAGGCACTTTATGGTCATAAGTGTTGCACTCCCTTGTGTTGAACTGAGTTGGGCGAGCGCCGTATTCTGGGTCCTAAACTGGTTTCCGATACTAAGGATAAGGTCAGGTTGATTTGAGGTCGACTGAAAGAGGCATATGATAGAAAAAGTCATATGCAGATCTGAAGTGTCGAGAGATTGAGTATTCTGTGGGGGACTTCGTATTTCTCAAGGTCTCACCATGGAAGAAGATATTGAGATTTGGTCGTAAGGGCAAGTTGAGCCCCAGATTTATTAGACCTTATCACATACTGAGACGGGTGGGACCAGTTGCCTACCAGCTAGAGCTACCTCTAAGGTTGGAATAGATTCATGATGTTTTCCACGTGTCGATGTTGAGGTGCTACCACTCTGATCCCACGCATATTTCCCCAGTGGAGGAGATTGAGGTTAGATTGGACTTATCTTTTGTAGAGGAGCCGGTTCAAATATTAGATCGTAATGCAAAGGTTCTAAGGAGGAAGTCAATTCCACTGGTAAAGGTTCTCTGGCATAATCATAGCTCGGAGGAGACCACGTGGGAGCTTGAGGATGCAATGTGTCAACAGTATCCTCATCAGTTCTGATTAGGTAAATTTTGAGGCTGAAATTTTCTTTTAGGGGGTAGAGTTGCAACGCCCCAAAACTTATGTAATTGATTTCGTGAATTTATAACACAAATATCTATCTGTTTCAGTAGTTAAATGTTCTGAGTGTGTGTGAGAGGTCCCAAGTTCAAGCTTTGTCTTGAACAAAATTTTTTTTTAATGAATAAAGCCTTACTCTTGTTCAGTAGGCTTAAATTTATATGTTGGTAAGTTTGTATCAGAATGGGCCTGCTAGCCTGGTGCATAAAGGAAGTGTTGGAGTAAGGGAGGTCTTGGTTTCAAGTTTGTACTTAGGCATTTGTTTTTACTACTTCTGCCATGTAGGTGGTTGAGTGTTAGTAGAAGTCTGATGATGGAGGATGGTTATGGGAGAAATAATAGGAGGAAAAGGTGGGATTGAGGGGATATCCATTTTTGATGAACATTCTTCGCAAATTTCAATTTCGTTTTTCCCCAAGAGTCCTCTGCCAAAATTATTTTCTTTTTCCCTTCACTCTGCTGCCATTCGTTGTAACACCCCTATCCTGAAACCGTCGCCGGAATAGGACGAGGCGTTACCAAAAAACTAGGAATCAGATCATGACAGTAAATTTTTTTTTTAACATTTTCTTGAATAAAGATCATTCATTTATTAAATTGCTAGACGCAAACAAAGTTCGAATTTAAAACTCATACAAGTAAGTCCATTTTTCACATGACTTATATACAAAGGTCAAAGAGTCATTCTACTTATTGTCTACCCTATACATGCCATAAACTAAGTCCAATCACAAGGTTACCGTAAAAGTAGATAGTGTGACGAAGTACTGACGATCCCCGAGCTGGTAGTCAGAAACCACAATCTATAAAACAAAAACTTAACAAACAGAGTAAGCTTTTATAAGCTTAGTAAGTCTTAAGTAATTTAAAACCGTTGAACTCAATAAAACCAATTTGTTCGATTCATATGTAACATTTCATTTCATTCACGGTTTAACACCTTCTTGGCCAAATTTACTTATTCACTTATAAGCTCCTATAGTTTTCTTTTAATTTTGTCCATAATCGTAATACATGCGTCTTCATTTAACATTTTCATATTTGCTTCTCATTTTACAATCATGATTTAATTCCGATAGATCTAACATGTACAAGAGTATAACACTTATCTGACCAACTCAATTATAGGTCGATCTTACGAATTCTCAAATATACACAACTACATAAAAGCACATATAACAGATTGATTTTACCTGAGTCTAAACTTATCTAAACATAGGTGAATCAGATATCTTCACCTAACACCATGCATTGTCTAAATGTACCATTATTATGCAAATATAGTCTTATAATTTACTCACATAATCATCACATTATACACTTTTGGTTTAGTTCAAACCAAACTCCCTTGTAATTTCATGATACTTCACACTTCAACCGAATATACTCAATATTCAGAGCAAATCTTAACATATTTCCACTTGAATCGAAATTCATATATCATAAACAAGTCATAGACTTTCATACAACCTTAAGCAATGGCCGAAGCCGCACTATCCAAATGTGTATTCATAATCTAAAATGAATCAAATTCACAGACGTGTATGAAGTACATACCTGACAAACTTAGGGATAGTGAGCACATTCGTTTAGGATTATTACGACATAAATCATATAATTCTCACATGAATGCCTGCGGAATTTTAACTCAGATATAACCCCGGCACGTATGCCCTTCGGGACTAAGCCCGGATATAACACCGGCACGTATGCCCTTCGGGACTAAGCCCGGATATAACATCGGCACGTATGCCCTTCGGGACTAAGCCCGGATATAACACTGGCACGTATGCCCTTCGGGACTAAACCCGGATATAACACCGGCACGTATGCCCTTCGGGCTAAGCCCAAATATAACACCGGCACGAATGCCCTTCGGGCTAAGCCCGGATATAACACCGGCATGTATGCCCTTCAGGACTAAGCCCGGATATAACACTATCCTTTAAATATGCAATGTCACGAAATCATACAATTTAATAACATATTGCCATTCAAAGGTATTTCAAAGCAACATTCTATCTTATAATTTCAATGAATTCAATCCATATGAACCAAAACATATACAACCTTGTATATAATTCACAATGTCGAATGTATACTCATAGTCACATCCACATTTAACACATCCCTTCTTTAATTGAAGACTATACACATATTATTTAATTCCATAAGTATCATCACATGAGTCAAATATACACAGTTGTATAATCCACAATTTAATTATACTCATTCTCACATAAATAAGTAAGTATCACATACCTGAACAATTTATTACATTATGTGAATTTACTTGTCCTTTATGCACAGAACTTTGTTGTCACATTTACTTATCAAATCCATTTATATACACCAAACGCATTCAGCTTATGGCCCACCTTCATTCCACTCTCGGCAATTACCACATTTAAATTTCCATATCACATTTGGCTTCCCACATAGTTAATAATAACATGTATAACATATTTATCTTTAGCTTTTAACTAATCACAACTTGTGTTAAACTCTTTTATCACACATATGACATAATGTGTATCCATCAAAATGCTCTTTGGTCATCTCACTTCTCACATCCAATTCAAAATATAAGCATATTAGCTATCTTCGGCTAATAGTTTCAATTCCATTCTCATTCAGCATGTTAATAACAAATAATAATAACGTTCTTTTAGCTATTTTCATTCAATCATTAAGCAAGACTAATTATACTAAACTCTTAAGAACTTACTTTATTTGTCGTCGAACAACTACGGATCGACTATTCGCCTAATTTCGCCTTTACACATAAAATCCTGAATCAAAATATAAATTTTCATGCATTCACATCACAATTATCCAAATATACTTCATATACCACATATACTTTCATGTATACACTTTGTCTTGGCTGAATATACATCTATCATTTTCCAATGAATAATTCAATTTCAAGCCATACTATCATTTCATATTCGAATACTTATAAACTTATAATTTCACAATTTTAACATTAAAGATCCATCTAACACTCATATATCATTTCCTAATGTCACAAATTAAAATTCACATATGGGTTTAATTAATAGCTTATAAGCAACTCAAACAAGTTTTATCAATGTTTACAACATAATCACAAATTCTCTATAAGCTGTCTTCCTGAGCAACAGTCATTAAATTATTTGTAACTGGAGCTACGAAACTCCAAATGATGTCCCATTAATTTTACATGAAAATAGACTCATATATCTTATATCCAAAAAATTTTCAGAATTTTTCGTTTTTCCAATCAATACCAGATTTTTCTTAAAGTTTCCCCTATTTTACTGCTTGACTATTCTGACTACTCTTCACTACGAATTGAATTTCTCATTGTACAGAATTAAAAATACGTTTTTGTTTATTCCTTTTGAAACTAGACTCATTAAGGAGTCTAAGCATATAAATATTATCTTATAATCATTTTTGTACAATTTATAATGATTTTCTAAAAACAGAATAGGGGATTTTAGAGTCATTCTGACTCTGTCTCACACAACTTTAAATATCTCATTATCGACAGCTCCTTTACTTACATGGTTTCTTTTATATGAAACTAGACGCATCAAGCTTTAATTAAATAATTTATTCAGCCCTTAACTCGACTCCCACAATTTATGGTGATTTTTCCAAAACATGTTACTGCTACTGTCCCAAGCAGATTTATACAAATTTACTCTTTAAAGTTCTCATTCACATATTTAAAACATAATATCATATATGCCATCGTTTAGAAAAGTCATTGACCTTAACGTATATACATAATTCATATTCATTCCATTTAAATACTTAAAGCTTACCTCGGAATTTTTCGAATTAACACGAATCGACTATTCCGCTACTTCCTCTTTCCCCTATCCGAAATTTGTGCCCTTTGTTCTTGAGCTAAAATTCTAGTTTAATTATTTGATTAACTCATTAATATCACTTGATAGCTTACAAAGCAAAATAATATCCACAAAGAAATGTAATCTTGGTGTATTACTAATAGCCAAATGTCTTGCCCATTTTAAAAAGATATAAAGCACATATGACAATCAAGAACACTTATCATTCAAAGATTAACTACTTATGCATAATTTAATGCCACAATTTTTTTTTATTCACTACATCAAGGTATAATTATTCTTATTCAATTGTTCCATGTCACAAACAATATGTATCATGCCTATAATACAATGCTATGAATCAAAACTCATACTTACCAAGTCTCCATTTGGCCATTAACAAAACATATATAAATAAACCTTAATCACTTTGGCCGAATATCACATATCAAAGCCACATATATCAAATTTCAACTCAACTCATCCTTTATTTCTTCTCACACTTTATTTCAAATTCGATACACACATAATCATATACTTACAAATTCCTTATCAATTTTCCAAAGTTAAACAAAATTCCTACTTTTCCTCTTAATAGCCGAATGTACTCTACTTATTTTGGTCACTCATAATAAACTTCAACTAGCCTAAATTCACATACATTCATTCCTTGAAGCAAGACATGATTCAATTGCTAAATTAACAACTAAATGACAAAGCCGAATGTTCATCACAAGGGATTGAGCCACACAAAGCTCAAATTCAATATTTCAAATTAGAAACTTAAAATCTCATGAATTTAACATCAAATTTCTATCTAACACTCATTCACCTATTTCAAATATCAAATTTGTGAATTTCATACCTTTTTTTTTTAAAAACACCATTGCCGAACATCAAATAAACAACAAAATTTCAAAGAATAGAACATGGGTCTAAGGTATAATCGGTCATGGAGCTCAAAAACACCAAAATTAAAGTCAAGTTATCAAAAAAATGTACCTTAATTTATCAAGGGAGGGTGCCGAATGCCTTGGGGATATTTTCCCAACTCTTTCACTATGTTTCGGTTCGTAAGAAAAACATGAACCATATTGCTTCTTTCATTTTCTTCTTTTATTCATTTTAATTTATTAATTCATTTTTATTTATGTTATTTTATTCACTCATCAATTTAATAATATGGAAATATTGTACTTAGTGGAGAAACATTTTTACATGGCCGGCCACTTATTGTAAATAGGGCCATTTGACATGCAAATCCATGCTTTTACATTTTTCCATTATTTGGTCCTTACTCATTTACCTAACACATTTTCAAAGTTTCACAGCTAAGCCCTTTTAAGAAATTCACATTCATGTGACTAAATTAAAGCACCAAACTTTCACACATGCACAATCACACATAGTAGATACGAATTTTAACATTTAATAAATTTTATGACTCGGTTTTTGTGGTCCCGAAACCACATTCTGACTAGGGTCAAATTTGGGTTGTCACATTCGTCCCTTAAAATTTTCCCCTTACTGCTGATTTTTGTTTCGTATCTTGATCTCTCTTTTGCCTTTTGCAGGCTTTTTTATAAAACTAACCCAAAAGAATAAATTATTTATCAAAATAACCCACCTTTTTAATTAAATACAAAAATGACCCGTTTTGAACAGTAAAAAGTGGTGGAGCCATATCATATGGCGCCACCACAGTGCCACGTCAGCCAGGGGTCATAAAAAATTATTTTTTGGTGGAGCCATATTGAATGGCGCCACCTGTACAAAATACCAGGGAAATACTTAAAGTTCTGAAAAAACGGGGGACCTAAAAAAAATACCTTTTTTGGGTGGAGCCATTCTAAATGGCGCCACCCCTTTTACTGACACACGGCAGATTTTTTTTTTTTTTCCTTTTATTTTCATATTTTTTTTACTTTTTTTATTTTATTACATAATAAATTTTATCTTCTTTTTTTTTACTTCTTTTATTTCATTATTTTATTTTGTTTTATTTTTTATTAACTTTAAAAAATTTATAATGTATATTTAAAATATTGTATAATATTTTTTAAAAGTCTAATTATTATTTTTAAAAATATTTTTTAACTTTAGATATATTTTTGTGAAATTAATTTTTTATTTTAATGGTAAATCTTTTTTTTACTTTTTTGATTTATTTTCTCATTTCAATTTTTTTTATTATTAACTTTAAAAAATTTAAATTGTTTTATAATACCATTTTTAAATTTTAATTATTATTTTTAAAAATATTTTTTTAACTTTAGATATATATTTGTGAAATTATTTTTTATAAATTTTAAAAATGTAATTTCAAATTAATTTTTTAAAATTTTAAATATTAATTTTTAAATATTAACCATATTTTTAATAATATCAAATCATTTAAACATTTAAAATTTGTAAATACAAGGTCTTTAATTTCTTTTTAAATTTTGTAACTTTTTTTAAACTTTTGAAAAACCTGGGGGACCTTAAAATAATTTTTCATTTTTCTGGTGGAGCCATTTCAAATGGCGCCACCAGTTCTGCCACCCTTTTTTTTTTTAATTAAATTTTGCCTTGTTCTTATTTTTTTTTCTTTTTTAAGTTTTATATTATTTTCTTATTTTATTTTGTTTTTTAAATTTATATTATTAATTTTTAAAAAGATTTGTAATGTATATTTAGAATGTTTTACAATATTTTTTTAAAATTTTAATTATTATTTTTAAAATTATTTTTTAACTTTACATATATATTTGTGAAATTATTTTTTTATAAATTTTAAATGTATATTTTTCAAATTAATTTTTTAATTATTAGTTTTATAATAATTGAAATGTATGTTTAATATTTTATTAATTTTACATACAATTTTAAATATTATTTTTAAATTCTTTTTTTTAACATTTTAAAGTTTAAATTAAAAAATATATATTTATTATAAGTAGTCACATCATGTCAGTGATGTGACTATTAATAAATTTAAATATTAATATAAATATTAAAAAATTAAATATTATTTTTTAAATATTAAATAATTTTTTATTTTTTTATTGTTTTGTTTTTTCTTTTATGTTTAACGATTATTATTAACTTTAAAAAGGTTGAAATATTTTATTAATATATATATATTTGTAAATTTTAGATATGGATTTTGAGATTATTTTTTTAAATTTTAAATACAATTTTTAAATACATTTAAAAAATTATAATTTTTTAACAATATAAGAAATCATAATTTTATTTTGTTTATTTATTTTAATATTACTTTTAAAAATTTTGTAATGTATATTTAAAATGTGTTATAATATATTTTTTACAATTTTAAATATAATTTCTAAAATTTTTTAACTTTAGATATATATATTTAAATTTTAAAATATATATATATATATTTATTATAACTAGTCACATCATGTTAGTGATGTGACTATTAATAAAATTTAAATATAAATAAATATTAGAAAAATATATAAAATATATTTTTTATTTTTATTGTTTTGTTTTTTTAATTAAAATTGCTTTATATATATGGGTGGGGCTTGGTCCCCCCTTGTAGATGAAGAGATTGAAAAAGCAAGCAGTAAGTATGTTAAACTTTCATTTTTTTTGTTTTTATATTTTATAGTTTAATGTAATATAAAAAATAATTGTATTGTATTTTTTTTATATTATACAGATTTGAAGATGTCTTCTAGAGCAAATATGGATCACACTTCATCGATGATCGACGAAACAGCAAATTTTATTATAAAATAAATAAAAAATCGGTTTAGTTTCCTATTTTTTTTTTGCTAATCGCTGCTCTGTTGAACATGTTATGACTGCTTTAAAATACCTATCTCTAATTAGTTGTTATTTAGCTTCTGTTGAACATTTTAGATTATTAATTTGATTATACTTTGTAATACTTGATTTTTGTTATAATTGATTTAGATATACATTATTTGTAATTGTATTTGTATACTTAAAAAAAAGTTAGTATCAGTGTATTTGATTATTTACTAGTTAATTTATAAATAACTAGAAAACATAAGTATTTGTTTAAAAATTACTTTATGTTTTTAAATTTTATCATATAAAAAAATATTAGTATTCCTTGAAAAATAATTTTTTGCTATTACTCACTTTAAATTTTGAATAAGATATCATAAAATTTTAAAATTAGAAAAAATTAATATTGTAGCCATTGGTGTCAAATTGAACTTGCTTGAACCAATCATCTTCTCTTCGGTTGCTTTCTGGTTTGGATTTATTTTTTACACTGGTGGAGTTTGAGTTGTTGCTCAATGAATTTCTCTTTTCTTGTAATTCTACTAGTCCCCAGTTTATATTCCTGGTATAGTATAAGTGTGATGTTTTTATTTTCTCAACCTTTAAAATTTACGAATGAATATATTTTTTTATAAATAAATTATATAGATAATGGATTTATCGTATTTTTTTTAAAAATTTACCATTCAGGATGGTTATCGGGTTTTGAGGTTGCGGTGTCATTTTCCCAAGTACGATCCGGACGAGCGGATCATGCCATACTTACGGTTGGCCGGATTTGGGGACGTCGCATTGATCCGGAGGTTTGACTTGAGGCCGAACTTACTATCCGCCTTGGTTGAGCGGTGGTGTACGGAGACCCACACCTTCATTATGCCGTGCGGAGAGTGTACTATCACATTAGAAGACGTCGCTATGCAACTTGGGTTACGAGTTGACGGTGCTGTGGTCACAGGTCGAAGCAAAGTGTTGGAACCTTCTGTAGTATGCCACAGACTGCTTGGACGGTCCCCTAGTGATGGGGAACAGAATTTCACATGCTTGACATTGGCATGGTTGAGATCAAATTTTAAGCAGTTATCGAGTACAGCCACTGAGCAGGAGGTGATGTATGCTGCTCGTGCTTATATTATGCAGCTGATTGGGGGGGTACTTATGCCGAACAACACGTCTAATAGAGTCCACTTAAAGTACTTGCCTTTATTGGAGGATTTTTCTCGTGCCGGTAGTTACAGCTGGGGATCTGCAGTGTTGGCTGCATTATACCATGAGCTTTGTCGAGCAACAAAACATGGGGTTAATAATATGGCTGGTTGTCTGGGTCTACTGCAGTCTTGGGCTCTATACAGGATGCCGTTTCTAGCTGCTGTTAGGCACCAACCATATTCGTGGCCACTTATAAATAGGTAAAAACAAATTTACACTTAACATTCAACGATTCATAAGTGTAGATAATATTTTTCAAAGTTTAACTGTCAACGTGTTTGTTTCGATTTTAGATGGGCAACGTCTCCGGGAATTGGTGCGAGCCAGACATTAATAATTTATCGTCAAATGATAGAGGCGTACGCTGGAGAAAAAGTAATATATATTAATATAGTTTAAGTAACGTTTATTTAACTTATTCATTTATAGTATGTGATATGAATTGATTTGATTATGTTATATTGTGCAGTTCTTGTGGATGCCGTATTCTGCAGTAAACATTGCCCCCCTTATTCCTTCAAGGGTTCACGCTGAAGCTCACATGTGGTGCATTAACACGCCGGTGCTCAACTTCTCAACTGTTGAGTGGTACAACGGTGATCGAGTTATGCTACAATTTGGGTGTAAACAATTTATGCCGGTCGAACCACAACAGTTTGCTGATGTCCACGGTAAGACCATGCAGGGGAGACATACATTAGATTGGAGCGTGGAACATCAATATTATGTAGCACTATGGAATACCCGGTACGACAGGCAGCCTGAGATGCAGTCCTGCATGTTTGACTTCAGTCCCTCGACTGAATATATACAGTGGTACATGAATCGATGGCGTGTTTATTTATATGGTGGACAACTTATGATCGTACCAGGTCATGGCTACAGACGTGGAAATCAACCTACAGAGGGGGTAGAGGATCAACATATGGCGGAGCTCGACTCGGAGGACCAAGTTTTAAACACATCGGACCAATGGGTTGACGCTTTTTGTGATGAGTCCTAGAGCAGTTCATATAACCTGGACATAGGTGGTTCGAGTTCATATCACCCGGACATGGGTGGTTCAAGTTCATATCACCCAGACATGGGTGGTTCGAGTTCATATCAGCAGGATATAGGTGGTTTGAGTCCATTTCACCTAGAGCAATCATCGACATCATTTGATATGTTTGGTAATAATATGTACTCCACCCCACCTCAGCCCACGATCGACCCAGTTGCCAATCCATCAGATGTGTACAATACACCTCAACGTCCACCCCGTCAACGAATGCCCGTAAACCGTTATACCCCGAGCGATGATACCACTCCTGGTTCTTTCCAATTTTAAGTTATGTAAATTTCAAGTATTATGTCATGTTTGTTATTTTGGTTTAAGGTTTCACAACTTATATATTAGTCTTTTTTTATTTATTTTATTATAATATCTTTTAAAGTATTAAAAGTTGCAACTATTAATTTTAAATATAATTTTAACACTAAATAATACAAACTTTATTTCTAAAAGCTCATAAAATAGACAGCCATCAGGTGCAACATTTAATTTCTTTCAAATCGTGAATATTAGCCAGTGTAGACGTTTCCATGGGGACATTTGCTCCGATTATGGCCAACTATTCTACATATGGTGCAACGCTTTGGATCGACTTGTTCTCTTATATCCATGTCATTTCGAATCCTCATTGTTGTCGGTCTACCTTTGACTCTCCTACGTAGTGACCGATTTGGCAACATCTCGAATGTAGGCGGTTGCACTTCCCATGTCGATATATCCCTTAATATGGGGAACTCATTACCCCAAATACGCAACGTACGTTCAAGTGCGTACACATCGTCGATATATTGTTCGACATTCAAACTATAAGTAGCACAAGCTGCAACCACATGCGCACATGGGTACCGTAGTGCTTGGAATATCCCGCACTCACACCGCCTATTTCGGAGATCAACTCCATAGGACCGTGGCGGGATCCCTGACCGACGACTGATATACTCTGTCACTCGAAAAGTTTCTAAATTTTGAGAATATAGTTCTACATTCATCAACCTAGCCTTTTGAGTGTTATCTTTCATGGCATCTCTGATTCTTTCGACGTACACGTATCCTGCCTCTAACTGTTTTGCTTGTTTCAACCCCATTTTTGGCATTAAGGTTGCTAACCTGTAAAATGTGGCTGAAAAAACAGCTGAAATTGGCAAGTGATGCGTACGCCTTAAGACGGAGTTAACGGCCTCAACAAGGTTAGTTGTCATATGACCATAACGGTACCCCTCGTCAAAGCACTGAGCCCATTGCCACGGCTCCATGCTACCCAACCACTGTCTGAGAGAAGGTTTGGACCCCGCCATATCAGTCTCTAACCTCGCCAACTTATGTCTGAATCGGTGTGCTTCAAGCTCGTATCCTATGTATGGATTTCGATAAAATACGTTAAAATTAGGAAATGAACTTGAAATAATTACAAATACGAATTTAAATACGATTTTTTACCCATGTTCACAATTCGTTTGCGCCAGTCTCTGTTCTTAAACTCATTGTGGAAGTTGACAGCGATGTGACAAATACAATAGACAGACCTCCAAGGAACCTCCGATTGTCGAATTGCAGCAACAAGCCCCTTCGATCTGTCAGATATAATGCAAATGTTGTCTTCCTTGACAACATGTATTCGTAAGTTTCGAATGAAATATGCCCATGATTCAGAGTTCTCAGACTCTACAATGGCAAAAGTGATTGGTAGTACATTTCCATTACCGTCTTGTGCAACCGCAATCAGAAGTATCTGCGTGTATTTTCCATAAAGCCATGTTCCATCAACTTGCACTAGTGGTTTGCAGTGGGAGAAGGCCTTAACACATGGATCGAAAGTCTAAAACAGTCGATGAAAAACTCTTTTTCCAAGTTCCAATTGTCCATTAGGTCCTCTATAAGGCAATGTTTGCAAGTCCACGATAGTACCTGGGACGTACTCCACCATTGCTGAAATCCAACTCTAAAGTTCATTGTATGACTCATCCCAGTCGCCGTACAATTGTTGCATGGCCATTTGTTTCGCCCACCACGCTTTCCTATATGACACTCTACACTGAAATCGAGCTTGCATGTCTGCAATCAATGTTGACACAGGAATGATTGGGCTATCTTTCACTAGTGGCATAATGCAGCTGCAAATACTTTTGGCATCCAATTTTCGGTGGTCTTGAGACATACGCGCGACAGTACATGTGTGACGCCCTTCTAATTTTCGTATTTGCCACTGTTGAGTCCTCTGTATAAATGCAGCACGAACTCGCCAACCACACCCATCGTCGGCTCTCCAACATTCTCCAACATATAATGTCGGTGTAGATTTGGCAACCTTGTAATCAATCGACAACTTCATGCTGTATTGTTTGATGGCAAACACACAATCTGCCTTGTTCTCGAACTGCTGCCCAACGAACAACTCCTCCAACTGTGAATTTGATGCCAATCTATGAGCAGGTACTATATCGGGGTACTCAGGGAACTCGGATGCATGCGCTACATCCGGACCTACGTTCAACATGTCGCCCCCAGGTTCATTTCGTAAAATGATGCCACGACTCAGATTTCTGAATGAAGGGCCGTGAACATCTTCAACCTCCTCCAGGCCTTCATCATTGATATCGTCCGGAACCTCATCAACATCGGGGTCACTAAAATCTTCAACGTCTTGATCAGAATCTTCACCAATATTGGTCATTTCTCTGACATTTGCCTCTGTGCTTATTATCACCTCGGGATGTATTTGTAGACGGGGATCGATGGTAGGGTTGTTGTATGAACTCCCACCATAATTAGGATTTTCGGGTATCTGCGATGTTCCACCGCATTCTAATTGGTGTGTCCATCGAACATTAAGATCAAAGTCAAATTCGCGATGTTGACTTATTGGACTAACATTCTCAACAGGCTCTAAGTCTGCTAACTCAGCAAATAATTCAACTGGTTGGGGATTCTCACTCCCATTCGACCACCATATTTCCATCATAGTGCCCAAGTCATCATCATCTAACAGCTGTATCGCACAAAATTTGAACGGATCTGTAGAGATTGGAAACTTGTAAAATAATTTGGACATCGCCATTGCACAACGGATAGCTATTTTCGCACTGATCTTCCTTTTCATTTCTGCTAGCTTCACGTTTTTTTTGAATTGCAAACCTACTCTTTGCCGACCTTGAAATACACAGCCAATATCACCTTCTAAAATTTCACCATCAAAAACAACATACACTAAAAACACCTCATTATTCATTTTTAACAGATTTTTTCAACTTTCATACTGAACACAACAACTACACCTACTCTATATATAGAAGAGAACCAAGAGGTGGAGCCATAAAGAATGGCTCCACCAAAATACTATGATTTTTGAGAGTATAGGGGCCCTATAGCAAATTTACCATTTCTTGGTGGAGCAAAATAATTTTACCATTTTTAAGAGTATTGTTAATATTTAAAAAATAATATTTAAATTTAAAAAAATTAATTTAAAAAATATACATTTAAAATTTATAAAAACTAATTTCAAAATTATATATTTAAATTTATAAAAAATAATTTCAAAAAATAATATTTAAAATTAAAAATTTAATTTAAAACTTAAAAAAATAAAAAAATTAAGAAAAGGATAAAATTAATTTTAAGAAAATAATATATTTAATATTTTTTTAATATATTTAAATTTATTAATAGTCACATTACTGACATGATGTGACTAGTTATAATAAAAATATATATATTTTAATTTAAACTTTAAAATTTAAATATATATATCTAAAGTTAAAAAAATTAAAAATAATATTTAAAATTGTAAAAAAATATTATAAAACATTTTAAATATATATTACAAAAATTTTAAAATTAATATTTAAAATGTTTTTATATTATTAAAAATATGGTTAATATTTAAAAAATAATATTTAAAATTTTAAAAAATTTTAATTTGAAAATTAAATTTGAAAAATTTATAAAAAATTAATTTCACAAAAATATATCTAAAGTTAAAAAAAAATATTTTTAAAAATAATAATTGAACTTTTAAAAAATATTATAGAATATTTTAAATATAAATTAGAAGTTTTTTAAAGTTAATAAAAAAATAAAACAAAATAAAATAAAAAATTCAAAAAAGTAAAAAAAAGAAAAAGGAAAAAGACAAAATAATATAAGAAAATAATATAAAACTTAAAAAATAAAAAAATTAAGAAAAAGACAAAAATGGTAAAAAATAAAAAAAAAAACCTGCAATACTGGTGGCGCCATTTGAAATGGCTCCACCAGAAAAATGAAAAATTATATTGAGGTCCCTTAAACTTTTCAAAAATTTAAAATAGGAGGTTAAAAAATGTAAAAAGAAATTAAAGAAATTGTACTTACCAATTTTAAAAGTTTAAATATTTTTATATTATTAAAAATATGGTTAATATTTAAAAAATAATATTTACAGTTTGAAAAAATTAAATTGCAAAATACATTTTTAAAATTTATAAAAAATTAATTTCACAAAAATATATCTAAAGTTAAAAAATATTTTTAAAAATAAATATTATAGAATATTTTAAATATACATTATAAATTTTTTAAAGTTAATAAAAAAATAAAACAAAATAAAATAATGAAATAAAAGAAGTAAAAAAAAAAGAAGATAAAATTTATTATGTAATAAAATAAAAAAAGTAAAAAAAATGAAAATAAAAGGAAAAAAAAAAGTCTGCCGTGTGTCAGTAAAAGGGGTGGCGCCATTTAGAATGGCTCCACCCAAAAAAAGGTATATTTTTTTTTAGGTCCCCCGTTTTTTCAGAACTTTAAGTATTTCCCTGGTATTTTATACAGGTGGCGCCATTCAATATGGCTCCACCAAAAAATATTTTTTTATGACCCCTGGCTGACGTGGCACTGTGGTGGCGCCATATGATATGGCTCCACCACTTTTTACTGTTCAAAACGGGTCATTTTTGTATTTAATTAAAAAGGAGGGTTATTTTGATAATTAATTTATTTTTTTGGGTTAATTTAGTAAAAAAGCCGCCTTTTGCATTTTGTTCTCGTCGACTGTGTAGTAAGTATGGTTTTGATTAACTTTAATTGTGTTTTGGGCAAGTGCTAATATGGATTTCGATTGGTGATTAGGAGTTTTGGAGGAGTGATTATCATTCTTAAACGGGTTATGCGCGTAGAAGTCACCATTGTTCATAGAAGGTGAGGTTATCGTTAGTTTTCGGGATTTATCTGTTCATAACAATTCGGGTTGTGTGAGAGATGGAATCATCGTTAAAAGTTCATTTAATGTTCAATTGTTTGTGATTAGCAAATCATCCTATCAAAAAGATTTCCAAAACTTAAACATGTTGATAAATATCTGAATTTCAATTTAAACCCATCTAATTTTTATTGCATGAGAAAAATTCAGCAAATTACGATAATAAGAGTTGAAAACGTCTTAGCAAAACAATTGTCGTATTTGTTATCGCTAGTTTATTAAACTGATCAAAACCGTGAAGTTTGAAAATGTCTGTTTTACTTTGAAAACAGTTTTTAATTTGAAAACCCGTTTGTCTTGCTCTAGCAGTTTAAAGCAAGAAATCAAACCCAATTAAAAATTAAATCCTCAAATTGCCATAATACAAAAATAGTCAAATCCCATTATGTAATTTAAAGAAATAAACTTAAACGCAAAATAGTAGCGATTATGTGGCCACCTTCGAGTCCCTCTGTAGCCCAAATTGTCTAAGGCTGGGGATTACCTGTACAGTTAGAGAAAGGGTGAGTTTGCGAAAACTCAATGTGTAATCCCCTATCAGTCAAACAATAAACAGTGTATACAGAACAGTCTAGGCCTAAGCCCTATTCAGTATCAGAACAGTCTGGGCTTTAGCCCTATATAGTAAAGGTGTGGGCCTAAGCCCAATACAGAAATCAGTACAGTATAGATATGCAACCCATCCCAATCCAGCCAACACACCACCCGTACCAACCAACACACTATGTGGGGATTAAATTGACCCACCCAGCCGACACACCAATATCGCAGCAAAGCTGCTAATAGTAATGCAGCAAAGCTACTAATAATAGTAAAAGTGGCGAAGCCACTAGAATCAAAATACGTGGCAAAGCCACCAGTAACAGAAAATACGTGGCAAAGCCATTATACAGTACTTCCTCCATATCAGAATCCCAACCCCATGCAGAATGTCGTGACATAAATGTTACGTGTATGCAGTATGTTATACTCAGAATTAGTCATATAAATACCATACATATAAAAGAACTACCACCAGGGGTAAAACGGTCTTTTTATTGGTTAGGGGTAAAATGGTAATTTTACCCCTCAAGGGTATTTTGGTCATTTTACTAATTGTGGGGTTTCGGTACATATAACGACCCTTTAGAAGGTCTTCAGTCATCTTGAATGACTCAAGCAACCTAAGTAGTCAAAACAGTGTAAATGGGCCTAAGGCCCATTACTCGACCCAAATGGGCCCACACGCTCGTGTAGCCTGTTTAGCCGAAATCCAGTCACGGCTATCTAATTTACAAAGCCCAGTTCGATAATTGTCACTTACTATGGATTTCGTCTGTATGGGGCCCACTAGCCATTGGGCCTACACGACCCATTTTGGCCCAATGTGGCCCATAACGGCTCAAGCCCACGAGAACGCACGTGGAGGCCTCAACAATCTACCGCCTATGATTGGTGGGCTCGATTCACCACATGAGCGTTCACACACTCGTGAGGCCTCAAATGCTGAAGTTTCGACTTTTCGGCTTTTCGACTTTTACCGATTTACAGATACAGAAGGGTGTGATTACACATCTGATTGCGAGAACTTGTGAAGCTCCAAAAGCCCTAACCTATATTCAAACCACATATACAATCAGCCATTCAATCGCTAATAAGATTCACAAACTTTAGACCCTAAATTGTCCATATCACTCACCTTGATAGACAATAATATAACTTTTAACCCTAAAATCACTTGGCTAGAATCACCCTGATGTTGATTATCAATTAACGGCATAACAAGAGATCCTGTTTGAAGGTTGATTACTAAACTGGTTTAACATCTACCCACATTAACTTGAGCGAGACAAAGAAAACTTACCGAGTCTCTTAGAACTGAACATCGACTTAAAAAGGCTGCACCTGAGAGAGAAGTATAGCGTCTGATCTAAGAAAGCCAACCGAAGAAAGGTCTACGGTGTAATCAGCCTTATCAGGGTTTTGAGAACAGAGAAGAAGGTGTAGAAAGAAGACAGGGTTTTCGGTCTAAATACAATATGAGTATACCAAAAGAAAACTGAAAAGGGAATAGAGCAACAAGATGACTAGAGGGTTCGGCTAGCACTAGAAACCATGAGAAAAACAAGTAGAAAGGGGAAGTGAAGCTGTATTCGATCACAATGGAAAAGGGAAAATGAAAAATCGAATGGCAAAAAGAAAAGAGGGAAGAAGTAAAGTATAGTCGACTAAGGTTATGAGAAAACTTGCACGAACAATGAGATAGAGAAGATATGTTTATTTCAACAATCAAAAGAGTAGAGAAGCAAGAGAGAGAAGAATAGTGTTGGGCTTTGAATGAATAGAAAAGAGACCAAAAGATGAGAAAGGCTTTTTGACAATTCAAGAAAAGAAAGCTTGATTTATCGAGAATTGACCAAAAATGCAACTCCGAGTTGTCAGGAAGTAGTTACTATTTGGCTAGAGAAGAAATCGCAACAGTAAAATGTCAAAAGAGAACTTGAAACGTCAAAAAGAATTCAGCACCTACTCCCTTACAAGCTTGCCGAAAAATGCACACTCAAGGGACCTCTAGCCGAATTCACCTACTCAAGACACCCTAATTCGGCTACAACTCCCCTCACACTCAAATTCCTTGAAATCTCTACAAATCCCTCCAGCAATTTCTCCTTGATTTACTCCAACCTCCCACTCAAATTCAATTCAAACTCTTATGACAAATTCAACCACAGAGTTCCAGTCCAACTCTACCTCCTTCCAAGCTTAGCCAACCAAATAAATAACTCCTTTGCCTATGCCACGAATTGAACCTTAGACCTCATGCACACACCACACGCCTCCTACCAACTAGCCACTTGGCTTTTGTGTCTGAAAACAACCACTATTATTTAAAAGGCTTATGCCTAAGTGTCCAGATTCATTTAAGAGAAAAACTAAAAATTTTGCCAAAGCCAAGGCTTGAACCCAGGCTTCTCAAACACTCTCAAACATACTCAAATTATCTAGCCAGCATGCCAACAAGCAATTAGTGCCAAAACATGAAAAATTACAACCCTTATTTTTTTAGGGTGTTACAAAACGAGCCTTGACGAAAAGCTAAAAAAGCACACTGTCGATACCACATGGGCATGTGGTAGCCTGTGTGGTAGGCCGTGTAATGGAACATGGCCGTGTGAATGAATAACTAGGCTATGCACGCATGACACGGGTGTATGACACGGCAATGTGATGGCCGACGAGGCCGTGTATGTGACACAGGCTCGACCAATTGGGCCGTGTAGGCCACACGGGCATGTGGGCCCATACAGGTGATCCACACGGGTGTGTGGGATTCTGGGCCAGGCCATGTGATCTAGACAGCCAAGGCTAATTTGGGCTGTGTCAGCCACATGGGCGTGTGGGCCCATACGGGTAAACCAACATGGGTGTGTGAGCCCAGTTTTACTGATTTGTTTGCTAAGGTTGCACGGGTCGCACGAGACAACTGTGAACCTACTGTAGGGTAGGTAAGTTATACTTAGACCCCTAATTGACTGATTGATATACGTATGTATTAATACATGATGATTGTATATCGAGCATTATTTTATTTTGATAAACCAATACTGCATGTACTGCTACCATGACATGACACGTTATATATGTATGTTGCGTTGAATGGGATTCGGTTGATAGGATTGGAGAAGTGTACTGAAAGGCTTAATGCCTAATATACTAGCAGCTCTGTTGCTAACCACTGATGGCTTTAGGCCTGTTATTATATTGGCAGCTTTGCTGTAAATACTGTTTAGTGCCGCAACTGGTGCTAATTTGTAAGTGTACGGATGGGTGGGTGATTTATTCCCCACAGAAGTGCAGGGTTGGACAGGAGATGGTTTATAGCGGTTGGTTGGGTAGGACTTGCATTTTGTACACTGCATTACTGCATACTGATACTGTGATGGGTTAAGGCCCTATTGATACTGCTACTGTTACTGATATGATTCTATAATGGGCAAGACCCTACTAATTACTGATATTGTGGTGGGCTAAGGCCCAAACTGATACTGTTACTGAGAAGGGCTTAGGCCCAGTCTGTTATTGCTTGCATCATGTCTATATGTTTGCATGGGGATTACACACTAAGTTTTCGTAAACTCGCCCCTTTTGTTTTACTGTACAGGTATTCCCCAGACCTAGGCGGATGGTGCGGCGAGGACTCAACGGTGGCCTCACGACTGGTTTTTTACACAATTTCGTAATTTTCCTCAAATTTTAGATTCTAATTGGGGTATATTTATGTAATAATGGCCTTTTTGCAATTTTTGTTTTTAAATTGGGTTTTATATTGTTTATGCTCTATAACTGCTAGTGGTCGGAAAAACTCGAATTTCCAAAAGAGATGCATGTTTTACCAAAACACTACGAATACGCAAACCATTTTAAGAAGCTTCCGCAAAGTATAACATTTTGAAATCTAATAACGAATTGTAATTAAATGATGTTTTGGAAAGATTGAATGATGTTTTGAGGCAGTGACATGATTTCTAATTATCATAAGATAATAAAAAGTTGTTAAATAGTGAAATGGTTTTTAGCAACGACTTAGTTTACGAAAGCACTTTCATGTGACATCACCAGATTCAGCCATAATGTCTAGGCCGAGTTTGGGGTGTTACATATCTTGTCGAGTATAAATTTTGCGAAGCTATGAGACCGTAAGAGTATTCGTATGCCTAGGAAGAGACCGAAAAGGTGACCTAGATGGTAATCCTTAGTGAAGATGAGACCGAAAAGGTATTCTTAGCTAAGGGTGGTAAATAACTTAATTGAGGGTAATTAATGACATAATTGATAATTAGGGATTTAATCAATCATAGGTTGGGAACTCGACTCATTGACACTAAGTAGTGAGACCGAAAGGGTTTTTGTATGCCTAGGAATAGACCAAAAAGGTAACGTAGGTGGTAATCCTTAGTGAAGATGAGACTGAAAGGGTATTCTTAGCTAAGGGTGGTAAATAACTCAATTGAGAGTAATTAATGACATAATTGATAATTAGAGATTTAATTGATCATAGGTTAGGAACTCACATCATTGACACTAAGAATAGGAAATTTCATTAGGATATCTTGGGTTAATTAAATTTCGTCTGGTTATTTTAGATTAATTAATTTAATTAGTTTAATTAATATTTTACTTCAAAATCAACACTATTAATTCGTGATTCAATTAAATTAGTAATTATTTTTTGTAATTAATTTAATAATAAATTTTGCCAATCCGCAATCCCTTGGGTACAATCCACAGAATACTTCCTGGAGTGTTTCGTTGTAACACTTTACTATATTACAATTTGACCCATATACTTGCAAACACTGCTGCTTTACTCCATATCTTTTTGCTGCCGCATTTTTAGTCCATACGATCACACATTTGGCAATGGTCAATTTTGACTGTTAATCTAACAATAACTGGATATCTTCAATCTCATTTAGGATACCCACATGACTCACATCATTTTCCACTTATTCAAATAATATGTTATTCCAAGAATATAATAATGCAAAAAATAATATGATAACTATATTATTAAATGAATCTTACCTTATTACGAGTGGGAATTAATAAGGGAAGTTTAATAGGGGACGTAAAAATGGTAATCAGTACCATGCCCATAACTGAAGGAGTATATAACCACCGATTTTAGTTTTTTGTGCTTCAGTTCCTCGACACATCTCTCGGTATAATGTAGTTAAGATAATTGATCCCCAACTGAGTTACCCAACTTCTTTTAAGTCAATTAATTGTAAGAGCCACCTTAAATGTACCAGATTTTGGGATTTATTTGATGTTAAAAGTGTAACACCCCAAACCCGACCCAGACATTATGGTTGAATCCGGCGGTGTCACATGGAGGGGTGATCCATACCAATCGCATGTTTTGAAAACATTTGTCCGCTCGTGGTTCAAATAAGGGTTCATTTTCAAATCAGTTTTGTTGGAAAATAATTTAGTTTAAAATGAATTCCTTTGTATGTTTGCTTAACTTAAAAGTTCAGGTGAGTTTAAGTAAAAACTTTGATTTTGTAAGTGAAACCAGAGTTTGCATAACTTGTTAAGTATGGCGGAAGCTCATGTTTCAGGAAAACGTTAAGATATTTACGTTGGAAAACATGTTTTAATTTTAGAAGTCCAGCAGTTATAACAATAAAACCAAATGTAAAATCATACCGGAGATAAAACGCCTTATTACAACCCAACAAAAAAATAATTAAAGGTAAAATATATAAAACTACTAATTTACTAATCAACTTGTAGTGTGGCCACCTTCGAGTCCTCTCCTACGTCGAATCACCTAACACGTTAACATGTAAATAATCAAATTGGGCCTAAGCCCTATCAATATCGATGGCCTTTGGGCTTAAGCCCACAGTGGCCTCAGTTGGGCCCAAGCCCATATCACATCAATATCATATGTATGCAATGCTCCCATCCCAATCCAACCCTGCACTCCATTTTCCCTTCGAACCCTACACTCCTGTGGGGATATAAATATCAACCGACCCATCCCTACAGTCCAGTGGTAGCACCGGTTGCGGCACTAACTTAATCATTGCAACAGAGCTGCTAATCATATATTGGGCTTTTAAAGCCGTCAGTGGATCCATGGTCGTCAAGCAACCATGCGACCCTCATATATCTTCCTCTGTATCATAAACCCACCCCAAAGGCAACATACATCATATGAATGCAACACATACAATTTCACATACTTAGCATATACGGGTATTTTAGTCATTTATGCTTTTAGGGGTTTTTAGTCACTTTTCACTTAGACATACCAATCACATCGTGGGCTTAAGTACATAAAATGTCCCATTAACACTTTCTTATTATTCAATACATCTAAGCCAATTTCATTATGGTTACTAGTTCACTAGGGCCCCAAAGCCCATCTCAAAGCCCAAATAGGGCCCATACACTTTTTTGGCCCAATAGGCCCAATTCTATCAAGAATCATGTAATTAATCTAACTAGCTCGTCAAATCCTACTAGTCCGTCAAGTTTACCCACAATGGGCTTACAGGCCAATCGGGCCCATTTGGCCAAGCAGCGGCCTGAGTCCATGGAATCACTCAAAGCCATTGTCGTTGTATTAGTGTCTCCACACGAGTGTTTGCACACTCGTATGGTTGCCGGTGCCAACCTTTTGGCTTTTCGGCTTTTTGGCATTTCGGCTTTCTGAGATTTTAGCTTTTTCCGATTGTCGTGTGTGCGATATATGTACACACCTTATTGGAATGGGCGTAAAACTCAACATGCATAAAAACCTATATTTGGATAAGAGATTTTGGTTAAGCTATCCATAAGATCTAACAAATCACTCCAACATCAAAGCCGAACCTAAGTCACACACTTACCTTGACCAAAACGATTCACACCTCCTAAATCGATTGGTTAAGATCAGATCTCCCCTCCTTGCGATTAATCTGAATCATTCACATAACCACTTATCAAAGCCCACATAAAGTTACTATACCACTGTCAAACATAAAATGCATACCTCCAAAAAGGGGAGATAATCGGCCAATCGACAAAATCCTCAAACTTACATTAGACCGATTGATTAAGAAGTACGAAAACTACCACGAATACAATCTCTGGAACCTACCCTTGTTGAGACAGGGCTAACGAAAAGAAAAGGGTTAGATAAGCCATTCGGCTTTCACCAAAACGGACTAAAGAAGGATTGACTTAGTACTTACCCGAACTTAAACGTTGACCCCACGAACTAAATAGTCTAAAGGAGAGATCCTGCTAATAGAATCGTAGGCGAATGGTTTGAGGCAAGGATTGACTCGTGATGGAGAAGAAGCAAGAATAAATCGATAGGGAGGTAGGGATAATCAGTCACCTCTTAAAAAAGAAATGGAAAGATTCGACTAAGGGAAACTAGGGGTAGCATTTGGCTTTTGAGAGCAGAAGAATAGATCGGCTTTTAATAAAACTGATTGAGGAAGTGTTGATCTGGTCAACTTAGAAACAAAATAGTCGATTTGGGTTATGAGAGAACAAACAAAGAATTGGCACAAGAAGGAAGGTTTGAAAGCAAATGTTCGGCTATAAGGTGATACGAGAAGGAGTAGAGAAGAAGAAGGGAAAATTCAGTACCAACCAACAGAATATTGAGAGAATTCGACTTTTAGGGATTGAAAAAATGAGTATGTGAAGGAAACAACAATACTCTCTAGTTGGGAAAAGAAAGAAACAACCCAAAAACTAAAACACACAAATGCCGAAAGCAAAATGGCCAAGAGAATTTGACTACACCCCAAAAAATGACCAAATCGGCACTCAACCACTACCCAAGTTGATTTCTCCCTTCCCCTAATGTCCCATTTTAGCTCCACTTCATCCAACAACCCAATCCCTAAATTTTCTCCAAGATTTCCTCCCCTTATCACTCCTTGAATCTCTCTATTGACCACTTCAAACTCCTACCTTCAAAGTTCAACTCCGTGTCCACTATTGCCTATCCAAATTTGTAAAATAAATACTCATCCACATCTCATGCCACCACTCAAACCATGGACCTCCCTACTTCCATTGTGGTGCCACCCCATACTCCCAAAGTGGCGCCATCTTGCCACTAGGCCACAAGCCCATTTGTGTCTTATTTCCTCTTTATTTATTTAAAAGCCATATCTCCTAAGGTCAGGGTTCCACTAAAGCTTAAAAATTAAATTTTTCCTATGGTCTATCTTGAACCCGGGTCTTCATAAAAACCCTATAGTATTTCCAAATCAACACCCTAATCGTTCTAAACACACAAGCAAAGCTTCATCACACAAAATTAAAAGTTTCAGGATTTTCGGGGCATTACAAAAAGACCCTCGATCAACCTCAGTATGAATGCTTAAGAAATTGTTGTCTTTTAACCACACTAAAAGAGTTTTTGAGATGTGAGAAATTATCTTTTAGCCATTTCATTTATGTTCGTCTACCACTAAACTTGTCTGGCACCTTACCTAATAGTTGGTGGTAAATTGGGCTCCAATCACCAATGCGTACTTCCCCCATAATGACTAACTCATCAACCAATAAACCGAGCTGTAACGCCACTTCCTTAAGTGTAATCATACACTCACCGCACGGAAGATGGAATGTGTGCATATCAGGTCTCCATCTTTCTAGCAAAGCATTGATAAGTGCAGGCTCCAATTTAATCCCGCCCAGCATATGTGATACATGCAAGAACCCCGCCTCTTCCAAATGTTGTTCAATGGCACGTGATGCTCTCACACTTAAATTGTGTATATATGTCTCGATAATATGATCTTCGTCCTGGTTATATAAACATAAAAAATTTTAAAAAATAATATTAACAACTTAATAATTATATTAATTCAAATAAATAATAATTTCTTACCATTTGTAATTAGATGCCAGAAATGTGTTTTTGATCCAAATGAATTAGAGGCATTAACATTTTTAAAATTTTTAAAATTACGAAAATCAAATAAAATAAAATAAATTACAAAATAGAAAATTGAGAAAAGAAGAATTTGAGAGAAATTGAATAAAAAAATTGAGAATAAATTCAAGAGAATTGAGAGAATAGATGAAGAGAGAATATGATTGAAAGAAATAAAAATAGGATGGGTATATATTGGAAAAATAAAATGACCGTTGGAGAAAAAAATGGTTGTTGGAGAACTAGTCGTTGGTCCCCAATGATTTATATAAGTATTTTCTTTAAATTTGGCTTTGGGATGAGGTAGCATCTCATGGTGAAAATGCTTATTATAGGACACGTTTTTACTCTCTCTTCCACATCACCTAAAAACGTGTCTTATAAAGCACATTTTTACCTTCTCTCTAAAATAGGCCTATCCTTAATTTTCGAAACAAATTATCTAAATCTTTAATTTTTCTTTTACATCAACATATACATCTAATTTTACCAACCCTAAATATATAAAAGTGAAACACGTTACCCATTCAATTTTGTATGTGGAGTTTAAAATTTTCATTGGTCATAGTTATTTTTTAAATTTATAAATTTCTTCATGCTTATTAAGTGATAAACTTAAAATACTTATGGATATTTGTGAATTTTAAGTTTTTATATATTTTCATACCATCACATTTAGCCTTAATTAATTTATATATAAAATATAAATTTATTACCATAACTTATATAATATATAAAATCTGAATAATATTTCAAATTTATATTTCCAAACATAATATAATAGCACAATTTTTCTTGATGTAGATAAAATAATATATTATTATTCAAAATAGGGGTTTGATTAAGGTAGTAAGTATCATTTCGGTACGCATACTATATTTGTTTTTGGTAATAATTCGGAATGTTTTAATATAACATTTTGTATTTATCAATATTTTTAAATATTATATATATTTATTGTAACACCTTAAACTCGACCTAGACGTTATGGTCGAATCTACGATGTCACATGATAGGGTGTTTGAAAACTAAGTTGTTACGATAAATCCATTTCCAGGTAATTACTTCCCTTAATCCATTATTTAACTAATTGATAGTTTAAAAATGTAGTTCATTGCGGAAGCTTTACAAGCAGCTTAAGTAATCGTGAGATTAGAAAAGAACTTTAGCTTTTTGAAAATCGAGTTTTCCCTACGACTAATAGGTATAAGTCTGAAAAATAAATAAAAGCCAAGTTCAAGCAAAAGTCCCAGAAAGTCCTCAAATTACATCCAAATAAAACCAATAATAATAAAACCATAAATCATAAATAGTAAACCATAAAAGTCAAAAAATTGCGGTCACCATCAAGTCCTCTGCCGCACCGATCCATCTAAGTCTGGGGATTACCTATGCACATTAAACAAAAAAGGTGAATTTATGTAAACTCAGTGTGTAATCCCACAGAAATCAAACAACAGTAATCACAGTGCACAGTCAAAAGTAGTCTTACGCCTAAGCCTCTTTCAATATCAATGGCAGTTTGGGCTGTAGCCCAATTCAATATTAGTAACAGTCAAGCATAAGGGCATTGGCCCATCACAGTAACAGTAATAGATAAACAGTATATAGTAAATCAATCTACCCAACTAGCCTTTACACACCATCTTTGTCCATCCCTACACTTCATGTGGGGTTTAAAACACCCACACATCCCTACACTCCAAATAGTGCCAAAGGTGGCACATAATCAGTAAAATGCAGCTGGGTTGCCAGATATTAGGCATAAGAGCCTTTTAGTACATTTCCTCCAAATAATATCATTCCAACCCAATGTAATACAACATACAATAAATGGCACGTTATTGGTAAGTTTAGATTTTGCTATTCCAAACGTTTCTGTGTTCTTTTTAAGAGAGGTTTCCTTTTTGGTGTTAGGTGTAACGCCCTGAATTTGGGCCTAGAAGTATTGGGCCTTGAGCAAGGGAACAGTTAAGAGACTGCACATAAATATTTAGTTGTGCAAGAAAGTGACACAATGGTATGTCTACTTTAATGGTTAAGTGATTTAGGAGTGTTTGGGAGTGTCTAAGAATTCTTGCGTTCAAACCTAGGCTTTAGCAAAAATTTTGTTTTTATTTAGTAAACCCCTAGCTTTGGGCCAATAAGCTTATAATTAAATAAGGGTAAACTATGACACAAAAGAGTTGTTGGTTTATTGGTAAGTAGTGTGTGGAGTGCTTCTGGGGTTTGAGGTTCAAGTCGTGGCAATGCAAGGGGAGTATTTATTTTGCTTCTCTTGCCATGTGAGAAGCAGAAGTGGACTAAAATATTGTTGAGTGGGATTTGAGTTCGTCATAGAGAGGTTAGGGAGTGGATCATGGGATTTGAGGGGAGGTTGGAGAGATTTTAGGAGGAAAAAATGGAGTTTGAGGTGGAGTGGTGTTATGCCGAATTTGCTTAGGAGGTACTCAGAATTTCAGCTGAGTGTTATTACTCAAGTTTCGGTTTTGTGTGTGTTTCTCTTGAAATTTGGTTCTTTGTGCTTTTGGGTGCCGAAATTCTTCTATTGCTTCCTCTTTCTGCTGCTCATTTTTTTTCCTTTCCCTATCTCAAATTTCCTCTTTCGTGACCGATTATATTCTCGTTTTTCTCTTTTCATAACCCGTTGCGGAACCCTTGTTAGCTTTCTCTATTGTTTTGAGTTGAATTCTCCCTTGTGCATCCTTCTCTGTTTTTCTTTTGTTTCTTGCTTATTTCTTCTAAACTTCGACTTGGGCGTTATAGGGTGTTTCAGGTGAACAGATGACGACTTTTCCTTCCTTATTTTTCCTCTTTACCAATTTAGTGGTGAGTTCCTGCTTTGAGTTACTCTTCAATTCCTATTTTCGATTTTGGTTATCTCTCACGTGAACACTCATTAGTTTTTCTTTTCTCTCTCATTTTTACTGCTAACCATTCGGTTGGTTGTCTTATATTTTCACACTATAGTGAGTGAAGGATCTCATTTGTCTCTTTCTTGGCCGAAACCTCTACTCCTCTTCTGTCAAGATTGGTAGATAAAAGTGTAAGTGATACATTTGTGCTACCCCAAAGTTTACATGTTTTTGATGGCTCAACTATCATGTGATTAGTGATTAATGTATGTTAGGTTGGATTACAGGAAGTGGTAGCCTTTCGGTTTCAACAGTTGAGTGGGCAAAGCCACATTCTTTCATCTAAGGCAAATGATAGTTGATTTGTTGGATAAGTTTCTTTTTCTAAGAGGGGGTTGTTTAACCCTATAGTCAAGTTATTGATTGTGTGTTATGTTTTAGCTATAGGAGGGGTGCTCAGGAGAGGAGTACACACTTTCGAAAATAGGTGTGTATTCATACTGTTTTAACTGTAAATCGGCAAAAGCTAAAAAGCTAGAAAATACGACGTTTGATGCCACATGGGCGTGCGATCGCTCGTGTGGTAATCTGAGCCCACGAAACATGGGCATTTGACTGTAAAGGCCACCATGAGCGAACTCATGGGCTTAGGTCATTTTAAGCCGTTTTGGGCCAAAATGGGCCGTGTGGACCTAACGGGCTTGTGGGCCCCACACGGATAATTCACACGGATGAGTGTAGGTATTGGACCCGGCTGTGTTGTTCACACGGTCAAGGTCGTTCTGGGCTTCGTGGGCTCATATGGGCAGCAAATAGGCCTTGGGCCCATTTACACTATTTTGTACTATTGATGGGTCGATAAGTATTCCTAGACCCCAAACTAATGAAATGACCAAAATACCTCCATAAGGTAAAATGATCGATATACCCCCGTAGGGTAAAATGACTGAAATACCCCCGTAGGGTAAAATTAGAGGTGAGCATTCAATCAAATCGAATCGAATGAAAAAAGTTTAAGGGGTAAATAAAAAGTTTTAGGGAGTAAAAGTTTAAGGAAAAGTAAATAAGGGAGAGTAAAATTTTGGATGGAAAATATTAATAAATTTTTTTTGGGGGGGATGGGTTTGGGGTAGATGGGAGGTTGGGATGGAAAGGTAGTACACGTTTTAGGAGAAAATAGAAGGGAGTAAAAAATTTGGGGGAAAATAAAAAAGTTTTGAGGGTTTTTGGGAATAAAATTTTGAGGAAAAGTAAATGGGAGAGTCAAATTTTGGTGGGAAATGGATTTTGGGTAGATGGGGGGTTAGAATGGGAAGGGAATAAAAGTTTTAGGGAGAAAGTGGGAAGGAGTAAAAGTTTTAAGGAAAAAGTAAAAAGGTTTGGAAGTTTGGGGTAAATATGTAAAATATTATAGTTTGATATTCGAATTATTCAAATTATTCGAGTTATTCGAATTTGAAAACTCAACTCGATTCAAACTCGAAATTCGAAAAAAATTTGAGTTGACTCGAATAACTCGATTAATTCAAATAACTCGATTTGTTTAACTCGAAATTCAATTTTTTTTATTTTTTTGAGTCGAATCGAATTTTACTCACCTCTAGATAAAATGACCGATATACCCCCGTAGGGTAAAATGACCGAAATACCCCAAGGTAAAATGACCAATATACCCCCGTAGAGTAAAATGACCGAATACCCCTGTAAGGTAAAATGGCCGAATACCCCCATAGGGTAAAATAACCGATGTACCCTCGTAGGGTAAAATGACTGATATACCCCCATAGGGTAAAATGGCCAATATACCCCCATAGGGTAAAATGACCGATATACCCCCGTAGGGTAAAATGACTGATATACCCCCTTAGGGAAAAATGACCGATATACCCCCGTAGGGTAAAATGATCGATATACCCCCGTAGGGTAAAATGACTGATATATCCCCGTAGGGTAAAATGAATGATATACCCCCGTAAGATAAAATAATCGATATAACCCCATAGGGTAAAATAAAATGACCGATATAACCCCATAGGGTAAAATGACCGATATACCCCTATAAGGTAAAATGACTGATATACCCTCATAGGGTAAAATGACCGATATACCTCCATAGGGTAAAATAACTGGTATGCCCTTATAAAGTAAAGTGATTGTTTTGCCCTTACTTTGTGTATGACTGTGTTTGAGCATGCCACATTGTATGTATGTTGCATCCATGCATGATATTATGATACTACGCATCACATGTTACATGGGGATGGGATTATTGTAATTGGAGGAAGTGTACTGATCTGTTAAGGTCGCATGGGTCGCACGAGACGACTGTGGACCTACCAGTGGCTTTTTGCCGTTCATATTACTAATAAGGTCACACGGGTCGCACGAGACAACTGTGGACCTACCGATGGCTTTGTGCCGTTCATATTACATATAAGGTCGCACAGGTCGCATGAGATGACTGTGGACCTACTGATGGCTGTGTGCTGTACGTATTACTGGCAGCTTTTCTGCAATACTGGTTAGTGCCGCAACTGGTGCTAACATTGGAGTGTAGGGATAGGTGGGTCGATTTATTCCTCACAGGAGTGCAGGGTTGGACAAGAGATGGTGTAGAAGGTTGGTTGGGATTATATGCATCATGCATTCTGATTTCTGATACTGTTATGAGCTAAAGCCCAACCAATACTATTATGGGCTAAGGCCCAACTGGTACTGTTATGGGCTAAGGCCCAACTAGTACTATTATAGGCTAAGGCCCAACTAATATTGTTGTGGGTTAAGGCCCACGCTGATACTGTTCTGTAATGGGTTTAGGCCCGCACTACTACTGCATACTGTATGTTTGACTATATGATAAGGTATTATACATTGAGTTTTCGTAAACTCACCCTTCTGTTTAACTGTACAGGTAATCCCCAGTTGTAGGCAGGTCGATGCTGTGAGGGACTCGGAGGTGGCCACACAACAGTTTGGCTTTCATTACTCGCTTTTGATTACTAAATTTCGATTTGGGCATTTATTTATGTAAGAAGGCCTCTTTAATTTTTTTAACTGTTAGTTTGGGCTTTTACTTTAGTTCCTATCTAATAGTAGTAGGACGCAATTTTTTTTTCAAATGAGTAATGCTTTACAAAACATCACGTTTTCATAATTTAATTTAAAAGCTTCCGCAAAAAACTTGGTTTTAAAGTGTAGCAACAATCAAATTTGACTAACAATTTTTCGTTAAAGTCAGAATAAGGTTTTAATATGGAATGAGTTTTCAGGGAAATCATGTTTTCAAAAAGCACTTCAATGTGACACCGCCAGATTCGGCCATAAAGTTTGGGCCAAATTTGGGGTGTTACATTAGGAGTTAATCAAGGAACGATAAATCGTTCCCAAGTGATGGATTAAGTGCAAGGTTTGCTCGTTTTGCTCGAAGGTAACGGTTCCATTAAAGTGTTAGAAGTATGCCTTTCGACTAGGTGTTGAATATCGATTTAAGAGTTTAATTGAGTGTACCCAAAAATGCAGAAAACAAGGTTTCAGCGTTTGGGCATGTTATTGGTAAGTTTAGATCACACGCCCGTATGGACTCACACGCCCGTATGGCCCACACGACCCAAATCAGTCTAGCCCATGTGTCACACACGGCTTACCTGGCCATCATACAGTCATGTTTTGTACGCACGGCCTGGCCTCGTCAATCACATGCCGGTGTCCTAGCATACGGCCTGCCACACGGGCGACCACACGCCCATGTGGCATCGACAGTAGGGTTTTTAACTTTTGTCGAAACCCTATTTTCTGCGTTTCTGGGTATACACTTGTATCGTTTTCGACGTGCAAGCACTCCTAAGCCTCTAGAACCTAAAAATCGACCAATATAACACTCAATTAAACTCTTAAATTGATATTCAACATTTAGTCAAAAGGCATACTTTTAACACTTTAACGGAACCCTTACCTTTGAGTGGAACGAGCAAACCTTGCACTTAATCTGTCACTTAGGAACGATTTATTGTTCCTTGATTAACTCCTAACACCAAAAAGGAAACCCCTCTTAGAAAGAACATAGAAACGTTTAGAATAGCAAAATCCAAACTTACCAATAACGTGCCCCAAAGCCGAATAACGATCCACAAAAACTTGGAAGTAAATAGAAGGTCAAAATAAGGAAAATAACAGCAAGGGAATAGAAGGGTAGCGGCAAAAGATATTAAAAGATCCAAAAAAAGAAAAGGGAAGTGAAAATAAAAGTGTAGACGGAGAGTAACAGAGAAAAACGTTAGATGAGGAAAATTTGGGAAAAGAATCAAAACTGATTTGATATTCTCAACTACCCACTACACCACAAACACTACAGCATTTCAATTTCAATCAAACTCTACTACGCTACACGCCCAGAGCAAAAAATTGCCTATCCAGGGATTTGAACACAGGACCTCCATCACACCAATACTCCACTTATCTACCAAACCAGTATGCCCATTCTATTCATTATTTACAAACTTTTAATTAAAAGCTTACTAACCAAAGATGGGGTTTTATTCATAAAAATACCAAAATTTGCCTAAGCCATGGCTAAACTTGGGACCTCCCACACACACCTAGAACACTTAACTAAAGAAGCAGACAGATATTTTGTGTCATACATACACAAAATCAAAAATTAAAATTTTGGGGCGTTACATTTATATTTGATATGGATATCTTATTAAGTGGATATCCATCAAGATTAAGATAAGTTTTGATGTACTTTAAATTCTAATAGTTATTAGAATTAGATCGCTACTTCATTTATATTTCTTATGCCTATAAATAGAGACTTTGAAGAAGTATTGTAATCATCCCATTGGTCAATAAAATTCATTTTCTATTGGTTCCCATATTTTCTTTATTTTTTATTCTCTCTATCTCTCTTTATTTTATAACACATTTATCAGCACGATTCTCAATTTTTTTTCCATAATTCTGAACCTATCTCGTCCTTATTTTTTTATGTGATAAACCATACCTCAATTGCTTCCTATCACTTTCTAATCCCCCATTAAATTACGTTCATTTTTTTTTTAACCTAGCATTTAAATTGGTTGCTTGGCTACCCCAAAATTGACGAAAAAATAGGGTTTCAAACTTGTGCAATGATTTGCTAAAAGTTCTTAGGAGGAATCAAATTTAACATCTTTATCGACTTAAGGTAATCCTAAATTTTATATCACAAGTTGTTTTATATTATTTCCTATTTTCATTCTTAAATACATTATTATAATTACGTTTGACAAATAATTTGATTACTACTATTTTACTAATATTTTTTTAAGTTTTTTAGTGATTATAATGTCAAATCTTTCCAAACTTGAATTTGCCACCCTAGACATCTTAGGTAAGAATTATTTCTCATGGGTGTTAGATGCTGAAATTCACCTAGATGCTAAAGGTCTAAGGAATACTATTGTAGCAAATAAAGAAGCATCTAACGAAGACAATGCAAAAGCAATAATTTTCATCCATCATCATCTACATAAAGGATTAAAAGAGGAATATCCCACTGTGAAATACCATCTTAAGTTGTGGAAAAATTTGAAAGAACAATTTGTCTATTAGAAAACGGTGATCCTCCCTAAAGCTCATTATGATCGGATGCACTTACAGTTGAAAGATTTTAAGACTATAAGTGAATACAATTCAAAACTTTTCAAAATTAGTTCTCAACTGAAACTGATGAGGACTTGTTAGAGAAAACATATTCAATCTTTCATGCTACTAATGTGCTCCTATAGCAACAATACCATGAAAAAGGTTTTAAAAAATATTCTAAATTGATTTCATGTCTTTTAGTGGCTGAAAAAAATAATGAGTTGTTGATGAAAAACCATGGAATTCGTCCCATTAGTACTACATCACTCCCTGAAATGAATGTTGTAGTACACAATAAATATGGAAACAAAAAATATAAAGGTTGCAATCATGGTCGTGGTTGTGGTCGTGGACATATTGATGGACATGGTTGAGGACATAATAGTAATGTTATCATGTGTTCATAATAGTGGTACTTCTAACCACCAGAAAAAGAATAGCAATAAATGACAAGAAAGATATAGTCAAAAAAATCCTTCAATGGTTATTGAGAATTTATGTTACCGATATGGTATGAGAGGGGATTAGGCATGTACATGTCATACGCTTGAATATTTAGTGAAACTTTATCAGGCATCCATTAAAAAGAAGAAAAATAATATCGAGACAAATTTTATATCCCAAATGATGAAATTGAGGCAAAAGAGGAGGGTGATGTAATTCATGGCCTTAATTATATAACTCACTTGATGTGGCAGATTTCTTTGAGAATCATTAGAAAAGTTGGTGTTATTTTAGTATTTTATGTTGTTTTTAAGTATGTTTCGTTTTCCTGCATAAAGAATAAGTTGGTGTATGATTATTTTAAGTATGTTATTTTAAGTATGATTATTTTCTTGCAAGTTATATATATTTAATAATATTTACAACATTTCTAATGTTATATTTTATTGATTTTTATGAAGAATATGAATGATCAACAAAATTTTGTTGGATCCAAAATCAATAAAGAAATCTATCTTAAAGATAGTGCTACAACACATACAATACTCAAAGATAAAAAAAATATTTTTCTCATTTAACAGTAAGTGGTTTTAATATTAATACAATATCGGGTAGTTCAAAACTTATTGAAGGCTCCGGAAGAGCTATTATATTATTACCTAATGGTACAAAATTTGTCATTAATGATGTTTTATTTTCCACTAAGTCTTAAAGAAATTTATTGAGTTTTAAAGATATTCATATTAATGGATATCATATTGAGACTATGAATGAGAAAAATATTAAATATCTATATATTACAAATGTTGAATGTACAAAGAAATATATATTGGAAAGACTACCTACTTTTTCATCAGGTTTGTATTATACACATATTGGTGAAATTGAGTCACATGTTACTAGAAATCAGAAGTTTGTAGAACCATATGCTTTTACTATTTGACATGACTGGATCTGTTATGATGCGAAAAACAATTGAGAATTCAATTGGGCACCCATTAAAGAACTAGAAGATTCTTGAATTCAAAGATTTCTTTTGTGATGCTTCTTCTCAAGGTAAACTGATTATTAGACCATCACCAACTAAAGTTGGGCTTGAATCTCCCGCATTTTTGGAACGTATTCAAGGTGATATATGTGGGCCTATTCATCCATCATATGGAGCATTTAGATATTTTCTGGTATTAATAGATGCATTTGGTAGATGGTCACATGTATGTTTATTATCGACTCACAACTTGGCATTTACAAGACTACTTGCTCAAATAATTCGATTAAGAGCATAATTTTGAAATTATGCAATAAAAACTAGTCGTCTTGATAATACAGGTGAGTTTACATCTCAAGTTTTCAATGATTATTGTATATTAATTAGGATAAAAGTTGAACATCTTGTAGTTCATGTTCACACACAAAACAGTTTAGCTAAATCGTTTATCAAACACCTCCAACTAATAGCTTAGGGATATGATATTTTGAATGCAGCAGCACTTATGTGCATCAGGCCAACAAGTTATAATAAATACTCTCCATTGCAATTGGCTTTTTTTCAGGAGCCAAATATTTCCCATCTTAGAATTTTTAGATGTGTAGTATATGCTTTAATTACTCCACCATAACAAAAAAAGATGGGTCCTCAAAGGGGGTTGGGAATATATTATGGTTATGAATCTCCTATTGTAATTAAATATGTTGAATCATTAACTGGAGATTTATGTACTGCACGATTTATTGATTGTCACTTTAATGAAACAATATTCCCAACATTAGGGGGAGAGATAATAAAGCTAGTAAAAGAAATTTCATGGAATGGATCATCATTATCTCAATTAGATCCTCATACAAGTCAATGTGAACAAAAAGTTCAAGGGATCATAAATTTGCAAAATAATGCCAATCAACTACCAAATTCATTTACTGACTTAAAGAGAATTACAAAATCTCACATACAAGCTAAAAATGCTTCAATATGAATTGATATCCCAATAGGGCAAATTGTTAGTACAAAAGAAAGTAATACATGCCTGAAGCATGGAAGACCGATTGGTTTTAAAGAAAAATCCTTGTAAAAGGAAAAGAGCAAATACTCAATGTGATTATATTATGGGGACAAGTTCCCAAGAAGAGGCCAAAGATATAACTAATTATAATCATAAAACCCCAAAAAGGATTTAGGTGCCTAAAAATCATGATAATGAAGAGATCTCGATAAGTTATGTTACTTCAGGGGAAATATGGAACTAGAAAAATATAATTGTCGACAACAATTTTGTATATAATGTTGCTATTGAAGTAAAGAAAGAAAATGATTATCCTAAGCCTAAATCTATTGAGAAATATAGAAATAGAAAACATTGGCCAAAATGGAAAGATGCAATTCAAGCAGAATTGAATTCACTTTCTAAACGTGAGGTTTTTTGAGCTGTAGTCCAAACACTTAAAGGTGTAAAGCCGGTAGGATATAAATGGGTATTTGTGCAAAAACGAAATGAAAATAATGAAGTTGTAAGATATAAATCATGACTTGTAGCACACTGATTTTCACAAAGGCCCGGCATTGATTATAAAGAGACATATTCTCTTGTGGTGGACGCAATCACTTTAGATATCTTATTCGTCTGGCAGTACGTAAAAAACTTGACATGCATCTAATAGATGTTGGTACAGCCTATTTGTATGGTACACTTAATAGTGAAATTTATATAAAAATCCTAGAAGGATATATAGTTTCTTGGGAAAATTGCTCAATCAGATTAAATAAAAGTTTATATGGATTAAAACAATCTAAACATATGTGGTATAATCGTTTTAGTGAATACTTGTTAGAAGAAGGTTACAAAAATGATCCAATTTGTCCATGTGTCTTTATAAAAAGTTTTAGATTATATTTTTTGATAATTGCTATTTATGTTGATGATCTAAATATTATTGGAACTCTTGAAGAGTTCCAAAATACAGTAATTTACTTAAAGAGTTTGAGATGAAAGATCTTGGAAAAACAAAGTTTTTTCTTGGCTTACAGATCGAGTATTTAAAAGATGGAATTCATGTTCATTAATCAACTTATACAGAAAAGATATTAAAGAAATTTTACATGGATAAAGTACACCCATTGAGTACTCCAATGGTTGTACGATCATTAGGTGTGAATAAAGATCAATTTTGTCCTTGCGAGAATGATAAAGAGTTTCTTAGTCCTGAAGTACCAAATCTAAGTGCCATAGGGGCATTGATGTATCTTGCAAACAACACAAAATCTGATATAGCTTTCGCTATAAACTTGTTAGCAAGATTTAGTCTTCTCCAACACATAGACATTGGATGGAATTAAATATATATTTAGATATCTCAAAGGGACCATTGATATAAGGTTATTTTATTCAAATGATTCAAAATCCCTATTAGTCGACTATGTTGATATTGGATACTTATCAGATCCAAATAAATATCAATCTCAAACAAAATATTTATTTACATGTGGAGGTACTGCCATCTCAGGGCATTCAATAAAGCAAACATTAGCTGCCGCTTCTTCAAATCATGCAGAAATAATTGCAATGCATGAGAAAAGTTGAGAGTGTGTTTGACTAAGCTTATTGACCCAACATATCCAGAAGATATATAATTCGCCTTTACAAGAAAAGACACCTATAACACCCTTACCCTGTATCTGTCACCAGAATAAGGTTACAAAGCATTACTAGAATTTACATATCATGTAAACAGATATTTTATTAAATACGGTAATCATGTCAGAAGTCAAACATAAAATCCCTTATATGAACCCTCAAGTTCCAAAACATGCATTAGAAACAAATCGGGAACTCAAAGAATTTTTCGCAAAATTTCAAAATTTTCTCTAGGTTCAGGGGTCACACGCCCGTGTGGTCAAGTTGTGTGGCATATGAGGTAAGGCACACGCCCTTATCCCTAACCCGTGTAACTCTCTGTTTTTCAATTTATTTAAGTGCAGGGTAATTATATTCACCAATCAATTCAAGATATTAAAACCAAGCTAAAACCAAATCATATACATAATATTCTCCTCAATTGAATTCTTATACTCAAATCTTGTCCAATTGAACATTCTTAATCCCATCATCCATATACTTACCATTCATTAATCATATCATATATTACCTATCAAACATGCCAAGGCTATATCTACATCTCAAAATATATCAAACACAAGCCATACCAATGGCTAGTTACAATCCAAAACATTTAAATGCCATCAATGGCTAAGTTAACCTATACATGCCATTATAACTGTAATTAGTTTACAATATATGCCAAAATGGGTTGATGGATAGTTTGAGTGATCTCCGCTAAGCTTCCAATCCAATGAGCTTCCAAATTACTACAGAGCAGGGGAAAATAAAATAGAGTAAGTATATAATGCTTAGTAAGCCCGTATAACATGGTAATTAACTTACCCTTCCCTTTTCTGCTAGATAAACATACAAGGCACACTAAATTAATTTGATAACAAGCCCTAACACATATTCTCATCACCTTTGTTAGTCATATAGTTCATTCAAATATCATGAAACATGTATGGGCTAAACAATATTTATATTTCCATGTACATATACATTCCACATCACGTATTCATATAACATATACAAATCTTATCCCTGAATTTCTAGTACATTTTCATGATAATTTATCTCAAGTTTAGATTATTTCATGTCAAAACTTTGTTCACTTAATGTAACAGCCCGAAATAAGGCCTAAACAGAATAGTGGTTTCAAAACCACAAATTTGAGGTTAAAATATTTATTGCAATTTAGTTTTAAGGTTTATTTAGTGATTGAATACTTGTGTAAAATTTTGTTTGGGTGTCCAATTTGATAAGTTAGACTAAATTGCAATAGGTGAAAAATGTGTGTTTTAATCAGTAAAGGTATTTGATTGAAATGGGTTTTCAAATTGGAGGTTCTTATTTAGTAATTAGACCATTTTACTTTAGTATGGACAAAAATGGACATGGAAGGGAAAAATCTCAAGGAAGGGCCTTAGGGGCATTTTGGTCATTTAGTTATTTAATGAATTAAAAAGGGAAAATAAGTCAAAATTCGGTGTCCATCTTCTCCCCTTGGCTGAATTTTGCAAGGACTCCATAGCTAGGGTTTTGTCATCTTTTCAAGCTTAAAGTAAGTGACTCCAAGCCTCATTTTTAACGTTCTTCATATTTTTGAAACCTCGTAGCTTGATTTAGCTATTTCTACCACTATTTTGAGTTAGGGCTTGTGTTTAAAATTTTACCCATGAATGACATACATGTATTTTGAAGTCTAGTGGTAGAATATGAAAGTTTGAAGTGTGGTGAACATCTTTTACTAGATGATTTTTGGTGAAATTGATAAAAAGGACCAAATTGTAAAAGTTTTAAAACTTGTGTATAAAAGATGATTTAGTGGAAATTGTTGGCTGTTATAAAAGGGAATATGAATTGGCTAGCCTTGGGTGTGTGAAAAATGAACACATTTCATTTTACGAGCTTAGGGACTAAAGTGTAAAAATTGAGAAAGTTAGGGGCTAAATTGTAAATTTTGCCATAGGAAGATTTTGGACTGATTTGAGTAATGTGTGTTCCTAATAAGCTAAATGTGCCATTATAAATAGAGAAGAACGTTGAATCGACCTTGACTGAGGCAAAGGCAAGGTTTCAGACTAATTTGCAAATTGACATATTTTGTATCGAGGTAAGTTTATGTGTAAATGATACATCTTTTTCATTGATGTTTTACATGTTGATGCCTTATGTGAAATATGAGTAATTATTATTGTTATTTGATAAAGTGACGAAAAGTGAGAATACGAAAAAGTTCTGTGTGAATTATTATTGGTGGGCTAAGTGCGAACCACCGAGTATGAGTTAATATTGGTGGGCTATATGCGAAAACCACCCTAAATTGTTGATATTGGTAAACTATGTGTGATACCACCGTGTAATTGATAATATTGGTGGCTCTGTGCGAATCACCGTGCTTGAACTATTAATCTGAAGTGTACATTGAAGAAATGATTAAGTGAAATTACGTCAGTTGTTGCGGTGAATAAGTGCAGGGAATGAATATATGAATGTGTGAGCATTGTGCATGTCATGTGTTTGAGAATGTTGGGTAAGGTGTGAAATGAGTAAGTGCAACTATAAGAATTGAACCATTTATGTTTATTGGAATATGTTCTTGGATGCTAAGTGTGTTGTTATGATGTCTATTGTTTACATATAGGCTTACTAAGCTTAAAGCTCACCCCCTTCTCTTTTCCCTTGTTTTATAGAGTAGCCAAGCCAGCTCGAGATACAGAGATCATTGGAGGATCACTCACACTATCAACACTTTTTGGTATATCGAAATTTACATTAAATTACCGCATGTATAGGAACTTGGTCATTTTGTAATTGTCGTAATTGTTGGGCTAAATATGTGAGCCTATGTTATTTGGTATTACATTTTGTATAAGGCCATGTGATGTGGCTAATATTGGTTGGGTTATAAGTATATGGTAAGGTCTTTCACGAATAAGTTATTTTCCTATGTAGGAATGAATGATAGCATGAATTTGATGTGTGGAAAATGTGATGAGTAAATGAGTGTATATATGCATGACGAATAGGGAATGTGCTTGGAATGAGATTGAGTTGTGGATGTCTTGATTTTGGATATTTAGATGTGTATTTATGCCATGTTGAGTGTTGTTGGAAACGGGATAAGTGTGGTTGCTTTTTAGGGTCACAAAAGGCTCGGTAAATAGCCTTATATTTGTCCATACAGGTAAACACACAGGCATGTGTCTAGGCCATGTGTGACACACGGTCTGCCCTATAGGCGTATAGTCCGGCCGTGTGTCCCCTGCATCTAATTTCCTAAAAATTGAGTTCGTCACATAGGCCAACACACGAGCGTGTGTGTAACACCATGATTTTGGGCCTAGAAGAATTTGGCCTCGGGCGTGGGTGTGTCTAAAATTTTCGAGAGTATGATAATGGCACAAATTGCATGTTAGAATGGTTGGGCTAGTGATTTTGAAGTATATAGGGGTATCTATGAAGTCCTGAGCTTGAATTTTGGGTTAGGAAAATTTTTGCTTTTCAGCATTTAGGGAACCCTCACCCTAGGAGTATTGACCTTTAAATAAATGGAGAAGAAATAGGACACAAGTGAGATTGTGGTGTAGTGGCTAAGTGGCATCACTTAGGGAGTAGGAAGATTGCGTCACTAGCTAGCAAGGGGATCCTAGGTTCGAGTGCTAGCATGGGAATAATTGGGGATTTAATTTTTACGCTATGGATGGCTAGTAGTGGCATTGGAGTTGAACTCTAAAGGAGAGAAATTCAAGGAAGAGATTAATAGAGTGATAAGGGGAGAATATTTTGGAGGAAATTTAGGAGATGGGGTGTGTGAAGAGTTGGTGCCGATTTGGGAAGTGAGGAGTGTGTAAATTTAGCTTAAGGGAGTAAATAAGTGTCGTTTTTGGGTCTTTTAGGGGGTATTACGAATTTTCATTGTTGGTTCTTAAGGGGTATTGCCGAATTCTGTCTTCCTTTATTGCTTTTGCCGAAACCTTCTCCTCTCAATTCTCTCTTTACTTCATCATTCTTTAACCTTGGCCGATTGGGTGCTAAATCAAAGTAGCTAACTTCTTCTATATTTCTCCCTAATCAAGGGATCGGATCTCTTCCTCCAAGTTTCTGCTGAGTCACTTCTTGTGTTTCAGTTTTTGGGTAAGTAAATTTAACTTTAGTTTAAAGGTTGGCCGAATGGTCATAAGTATTGAAAGGGTGACTCATGTGGATGCGAGTCACCTGTTATCAGTCATTAATGGTTAAGTTGATGCAGATCTAGGAAAAATAATCACGGTTGGTGATTAAGAAAGGGCTATTAAAGTTTGACGCACAAGGTAAGGCTAATGGTAGGATTTTGGTTTTTGGTAAAGATATTTGTTAAGCATATGATTAATTGAAGAGTGATATTGACTGTAGGTTCGTGGCTAAGGAGATCGTAGCGTGTTTTTCTATTAGGTGTGTACATACACTACACACACAATAGATCAGCAAGTCCCAGATAAGCAAAAATTGGTAGATTGGTAATAAGTGATGAGCTAATTAAGTTGGTTGTATGGCTTAGAGTAGATTTAGGCCTGATGGGCCGTATAAATGTGACTGGGCCTAGTGGGCTATATAAATGTGATTGGGCCTAATGGGTTATATGAATGTATGTGGACTCGTTAGGGTTATTAATGGACTTTTAGGCCTAGTTTCTTATGAATCCTTAAGTGGCACAAAACTTAATTAATTTATCCAGTGCGTCTGTAGGCAAGTCATAAGGTTAGAGTGTGGCAATGGGCATATACATGTCTAGGATTGGATCTATGGAGAGCTTGGTACTTAAGCGGTTTTAATGACTCACCTCCTCTTCTCTGGAATCTTACCTGGTGCATAGTGTCCGTTCACTTTAGCCAACGAGGACTTGTTGACGGGCCAAAGTTCGTAATTAAGACCCATATTGTTAGAAATTATTGAAATACCCCTGTAGGGTAGAATTACTGAAATACCCTGTAGGGTAGAATTACTGAAATACCCCAATGTGTTACGAGTAAGACTTATGTATGCTATATGTTTTCTGCTACATTCATGTATTATTATATTGCATAAGGGTCGAGATTATGATTGGAGGAAGTGTATATAAGGGTTGCACGGTCGCTTGACGATTGTGGATCTAAGGAAGGCTTTTAAGCCACGAGTAGCTCTGCTGCAACGATGAGTAGTGCCGCAATCGGTGCTACAACGAAGGCTTTTAAGCCACAAGTAGTTCTGTTACAATGATGTATCTCCCCACAGGAGTGTAGGGTTGGAAGGGGTGTACAGGGTTGGTTATGGGTAATTGTGCATTGAATGCACATATTGATATCTGAGATATGGGCTCGGGCCCAACCGAGGCTACCATGGGCTTAGGCCCAAAGGCCACTGTATATTGTGATATGGGCTCAGGCTCAACTGAGGCCACTATGGGCTAAGGCCCAAAGGCCACCGATATTGAATAGGGCTTAGGCCCAATCTGATTGTTGCATGATTACTTGTTTGACGAGGGTCGTACACACTGAGTTTCGAAACTCACTCCCTCTTTTTAGTTTTTTTTCAGGTGAGCCTCAGTAGGCGGCTCGACGTAGGAGAAAACTCAGAGGTGGCCACACTACTGCTATTTACTTTGAGGATTACTAATTTTATTTACTTTCCTTATTTTACATTGTTTTATTAGGCTGTAATAAGGCCTTTTATCTCCGGTATGATTTTATATTTGGATATTATTATTATTATTATAACTGCTAAAGTTTTAAACTCAAATGGGATTTCTAAAATTAAACATGTTTTCTAAATAAACATAAATATCTAAATGTTTTCTTAAAACATGAGCTTTCACTGTAATTTAACAAGATATGTACACTTGGGTTTTTAGCTTATAAACTCAAAGCTTTTACTCAAACTCACCTAAACTTTTGATTAAGCGAACCTTCTAATGAACACGTTTTAAACTAAGTTATTTTCCTAACAAAATTGTTTTGAAAATAAACCCTTATTCGAACCACAGACGGATGAATGTCTTCAAAGTCTTCCAAGTTTACGATTTATACAAGTCACCCTTCGATGTGGCACTGCCAGATTCGGCCATAATGTCTGGGTCGGGTTTAGGGGTGTTACAGTGTGCCATGGCCTGTGACCTAAAATGCATGCTGACGTCATAAATAGAATGTCTAGGTTTTTGCACATGGGCGTGTGTCTCGGTCGTGTCAAGGACACGGCCTAGGATACAGGCGTGTGCTCGGCCGTGTGAAAACCCCTGTAGCTTCGAAATGAAAAATAAATTCACACAGGCTGGGGACATGGGCGTGTGTGACCACATGGGTGTGTCCTTGTATCATACAGGCGTATGCCCTATTTTGCATGAAATTTTCTAAAATTTTCTAAAGTTCCCAATTTGGTCCTGAACCATTCCCAAAGTATGTTTTGGGCCACGTGGGCCCATTTATGGACTTATTGAGGTAATGTGAAAGCTTTTAATTTTTAAAGGAAAAATTTATTTGCTACATTGGTTTGGTTGCAAGCGTTATCATCTGGTAACGCCTCGTACCCTGTTCCGGCATAGAACACAGGTAAGTGGTGTTGCATTTAATCCTTTGAAACATCTATGTCACACAGGTAATGTACTCAAGGTGTACAATTCTATAATCACAAATGAACATATTCATCAATCAAATTCTATATTCATGTATCATCATCTCATATTTCTATATATCATGTATCATCATTCTCATGTACTTCCAGAAGGTACTTGTAATAATTCATCTCATGTTCATATCTTCTTTTGTCACCATTTTACCCGTTGAATCATTGAAAACATCGATGGATACACCAGTAGTACACTCGAAGTGTACAAATCAGAATCTGCCAATTCATTTTCAGGAGTACTCTTACGAGCACATTAATAGAAAGCTCTCTCTCAAGCCATATAATAGGATGCTCTTATGAGACATGTAACGCCCCAAATCCTAAATAATTATTTTGTATGTTGTGATATATAAAATATCTATCCACCTTAGTGGTTAGGTGTTGTAGGAAGAGTTTGAAAAGTCTTGGGTTCAAGCCTTGGCTTGTGCAAAAGTTTTATTTTAGGGCAATAAACCCTGTCTCTAGTCAGTAGGTATTTTAAATTAATATGTTTATAACATGATAGAAAAGGGCCTGCTAGTCTAGGGGATAAGTGGCGTGTGATAGTTGCTTTAGGTTTGAGGTTCGGATCCTGGTAGGCGCAGTAGAGTGTTTTCTTTTGCTGCTGTGTAGTGGGAGTGTTGTAGGTTGACCGAAACACTGAAGTGTTTGAATGGATTTTGAATTGACTAGTTGAAAGGGGAGTGGACGGCATGGAGGGATTTTTGGAGACAATTTTGGGGAGTTAAGGTGAGAGGAGGTGGTGTGCCGAATTTGAACTCTAGGCACTTAAAGAATTCGGCTTTGGAGTGAGTTCTAATGGCTATGAATTTTTTGGTTTTGGTTTCTCTCCATTTCAGTTTTTGTCAATATTTTTCACTTCTTGGGGCCAATTATTGCTTAGGATCATTCGAGTTTCTCTTGTTTATTTTTTGTTGTTGTTGTTTATTCCGAGTTTGCTATTCCCTAGAGTTCTCTTGCTGACCAATTGCTTCGTCTTCTCCCTCTCTCAATCGATTCTTAACAGTCACCCTCTCCCTTTATACTTTGGCCGAATACTTCTTCTTTCCCCCTCTCTTGTCTTTGGGTTTTTGGGTAAATCCTTTTTCTCATCTTGCTTGCTTTCCTACCGATTCTTCCTTCTCTATATCTTCCCATTCTTCTCTAGTAGGTTGTGCATCTTTTTGCATGTTTCTTTGGTTAAATATTGATGGTAAGTTTCTGCGTTACTTCTGTCCCCTTTCAGCTTTTCTCTTTTCTGAGCACCATTTCTCTTCTTTTCCTCTTCTTGTTATTACCCTTCTGTTTACTTTTTCAGTTCAATCTTCCTCTTCGGTTCTTGGTTCACTGCATTACCAAATTACACTCTTTTGGTAAGTGATTTAGATATTTGTTGTAATGATCATAAGTTACTGAATGAAGGTGTTATTGAGCAGTAAGTGCGGTTCAGATGAGATTGTTTTATAATCCAAGTATAGGTTTAATTAAAAGGTTGTGACTTTCATGTAAGTGGGGATCAAGGTTGATTGGTGTGTCTCCTAAGAACCAAGGGTGCAATTTCGATTGATTTTCAGTAAGGAGGTTATTGTGGTCGATTTGGAATTTCGTTAGGTTCATTTAATTTATGAGTTAGGTAACTGATTAAAGGGGATTGAGTTCAGGTGTAAGAGTATTCGGAGTGCAGGTAACTTCAAATCACATCAGGTGTGTAAGAACACTGCCCTTAATCGTAGATTGGCAAAAGCTAAAATAAGTGATCGTTGACACTACACGGGCGTGCGCTCGCTCGTGTGGTAGTCCAAATACCTAAGCATGGACGTATAATCGTTGAGACCGACCATGAGCGATTTCATGGGTCGACGTTATTTTGGGCCATTATGGGCCAAATTGGGCCATGTGGGCCCTACGGGTATGTGGGCCTCATATAGGTAAGCCACACGAACGTGTGGAGAATATTGGACCAGGCTATGTAATCTACATGGCCAAGGTATTTCAGGGCTATGTGGGCCCAGATGGGCCCGCCATCTGGGCCGTGGGCCTATTTTCACGGTTGGACTAGTAAGGTTGCACGGGTCACCCTAGACAATTGTGGACCTACTGTTGGGTCGGTAAGCTTACCTAAGCCCCTTATTGACTAAATGACTATTATGCCCCTATGTGATATATATATATGCGTATGTACATGTTTGATTATACTTTAGCATGCTATTTTGACTACCCTGAATACATGTATGACATTTTGATATGACATGACATGATTGTATGATGCATTGCATGGGGGTGGGATTTATATTGATCGAAGGAAGTGTACTAAAAGGCTTCGAGCCTAAATTAATGGCAGCCCAGCTACATATTACTGTATAGTGCCGCAACCAGTACTACTTGGAGTGTAGGGATGGGCGAGTTGATTATATCCCCACATGGAGTGTAGGGTTGGACAGTATGGAGTGTAGAGGCTAGTTGGGTAGGACATGCATGCTTTTTAATCTGCCATTGTCATTATATTGTACGAAAATAGGCTAAAGCCCTACTACTATTGTTATTGGTACTACTACTGTAATGGGTCAAGGCCCAACTAATTACTGTTACTGAAAAGGGCTAAGGCCCAGATTGTTAATTGTTTGCAAATTGTCTATTCGGTTTCTTTGGGGATTACACACTGAGTTTTCGTAAACTCACCCTTTTGTTTTACTGTATAGGTAATCCCCAGGCTTAGGCGGATCGATGCAGCGAGGGACTCAGGGATGACCACACTACCGCGTATTTATCCAATTCGTATATATATATTTATGTTTTCTTTTTATTTAATTATTGATATTTGGGGTTTTAATTCTGTAATATGGCCTCTTTGGATTTTACTTTAATTTGGGATTTTAATTATTTTGATTCGTAACTGCTCGCAATAGGAAAAGTCGCAAGTTTTCTAAAATAAATGTTTTAACGAAAATTCTACAATTACGCAAAATTTTTAAAAGCTTCTGGTATAAATGACGTTTTGAAAATTAATAACGTTTTAAATGAGAAAAACTTACTTTTGATAATGAGTCACTTTACGCAAATGAATGGTAGTTTCAAAACATCATAAGGTGACACAAAGAGGTTAAATGAGAGAAGGGTTCAACGACATCGTACTATTCAAAAAACACTTTCTTGTGACATCAGCAGATTCGGCCATAATGTCCAGGCCAGGTTTGGGGTGTTACAAGCCATGTAACATAAAGCATATCTAGGCAATATAACAAAAAGCTCACAAAGAGCTTATAATGGGTAGCTCTGAAGAGCACTTAATAGGAAGCTTCAGAGAGCACTTATCAGGTAGCTCCACAGAGCACTTATCAGGAAGCATTGGATAGCTTATAACGGGAAGTTCAAGCGACCACTAACAAGATGCTCATATAGAGCTGCGTTTGTGTCCGCAACATATGCTGGATCACAAATGATCGCATAACAGGACACTCACAAAGAGTTGTGTTTATGTCTGCAACATATTCAGGATCACAACTGATCAAATAACAGGACGCTCACAAAGAGCTGCGGTAGTTCATAACACATGCAAGTCACTACCTATCAGGATGCTTGTAGGAACACTATAACGGGAAGCTTGAGAGGGCTTATATCAGGATGCTCTTTCAAGTTACAGTATGTCTACAACGTTTGCAAGATCAATACCAATCGGGAAATCCAGTATCCACTAATTTTCATTCATTCAAACAAGACTTGACATTTTTCAGGCATAGTGATCATTTCATATACTTATGCTATTTATAAAATTTACATATATACATTCATCATAAATTCAATCAATTTCATATACATAGCAATCCTACGATGCACATGTTGTAACATCCGTATACCCGAAACCGTCGTCGAAATTAAGTACAGAGCGTTACCGGACTTAAACGGACCTTAACAGAACTTAATCAGAAATGCATACAGAATTTCGTGCAAATCAGATCAGAATCATTCTTGTTGAGGGTTTTCGGACATGATACAAACATCTCGAATGATTAGGATTCGAATCCTTTCAAATTGGTTACTTAGAAAATTTTTCATAGGAAAACAACGTCACACGCCCGTGTGACCAGTAGCACGGCCGTGTTGTGAGACCGTGTGGCCTTCACACGCCCATGTCAAGCACCCGTGGATGAAACTGTCCAAAATGACATGACCACTTCACACGCCCGTTTGAAGGCCGTGTGCTCCCACACGGTTGAGACACACGGCCGTGTCTCCTACCCGTGTGGTACCTAAAATTTAAATCAAGGTACAGGGAAGGCACGGTCTAGTGGCACGCCCGTAAGGTCAGGCCATGTATCGCCCACGGCCTAGGCACGCCCGTGCTGCATACCCGTGGAGCATTCTGTCAAATCCCACACGGCCATGGCACACGCCCGTGTACCATGCCATGCAGGCCGTGTTAGGCTATCTACCAAGCCTTTGCTTCCCTAAGACACAAATAAGCACATCCACAACCAATCCAAATAATACTTTACTTAAACAAACATTTACTTCTATATACCACATTAGAAGCGTAATGCTTATAAGATTACAAATTGACTATACATATCCATAACCTTCTATACATGCCATAAACTTACGCTAGATGCATAACGTATTAATAAGGCTTGACAGTGTAAAGCTTACTCCGAAGACTCGGCTCCCAATCCAACCATTCTCATACATTGAAAGGGGAAAAAGAATAGAACAGAGTAAGCTATAATAGCTTAGTAAGTCATATGCAAATTAGAGCAATGAACATTACAAATTATCCATTACTTCATAATAATTATTAATACATATCATTCCATACTCAACTTACTCTTTTGGGCACATTTCACATACCAATCATATGTGTGCTTAACCGTACTAATCTCAATGTACAGAACTATTTCATGTCACCTGCAGAAACACTTTATCATAGTATAGATAAACTAATCCCATTGAGCAGATTCAGAATATGACCAGATATTCAGAGGTTAGCACCGAAGTGCCTCACAGACATGGCAGAGCCATGAGGTAGCTGAAGCTACTAACAGAGGGGTAGCCAAAGCTACATCACAGAATCAAAACAGAAGTTACCTCGAGCCTGCTCACATAAGCTGATAGGTGTCTACAACACATGGTAGACCACCCAGCACCTGGGAACTTTATCAGACAGAATCAGAATCCCTCTAGTAACATGTCACTTATATCAATGTCTATTCCTACTTGCTCAATAGGGATTTTACAGACAATTCATCATTACCACAATTTCAGAGATATAACAACTGATTAGCCGAATAATTTTAAAAGCACATCAAACAACCAATCGTAATTTACTGTACTTACTTTAATTCCACATTTACAGATATATATATATACCATATTTCCAATCATATCATAATCCACATATCAATAGTTCTACAAATGCATCTAATTATCAACCGAAAGTTCACCAAACATACCTTATTCTTCGAAATACGGAAGTATACTTGATTTCTAGTTATTCCATAATTTACATATCAATATAAACAATCAATCATGAATAGACAATTATATTTTAGCAAATATGCTAGAATTTACATACAACTTACCTGATAATCGACCGATTTAATTCTCGAGATTTCTCTATTTCCCGTACTCGGGCTTTATCACATTTTCCTTGGTCTAAATTAACACATAGAATACAATTATCAACTGTTTATTCAATTACGGACACAATTCATATTTTAGGTAAATTTCCAAATTTACCCCTCAACTTTCACTAATTTACAAATTAGTCCCTCGGCTCAAAAACTCATTTTCTTTATTCCATGGGCTTAATTAACCCATTTTCAAAATTAAAACACTAAATTTATCAATAATTAACACATTTAGGAACAATTTGTACCATTTACAAATTAGCCCCTTTTTATACACTTTCACCCAATTTCATTACCAAAAACATGCATATAACATCTTAAGCTTTCATTTTCTACCATTAACCAACCAATAACACTTATATCACAAATGGGTATATTTTTAAACCCCAATATTTCTTGAAAATAATGGTAGAATCGTAAAATTCAAGCTTAGGAGAACTCAAAAATACAAAAATAATCAAAAACGGGGCAAGAATGCACATACAAATGAGCATGGAAAGCAAAGGAACCCTAGCCATGGAGGAGAAGAAGAATCGGCAGCCATGGATCCTTTTTCCATGGAGAAGATGATGTTATATCATCTTATTTTGTCTTTTTCTCATAAATGACAAAAATGCCCTTAATGACATAACTAGCAAATGTTTCTAGAAATGCCCTTTTATGTCCATGCCACTATTTGATGGTCTATTTGCCACATAAAGACCTCTAATTCAAACCCCAATTCCAAATAGGTACTTATACTCTATACCTCACATTTTGCAACTAATGCAATTTAGTCCCAAACATAAAATTGGGCACTTAATCAATAAAATTTTTCAAACAATACTTTCACATCAAATATCAATAAATCAAATCTTATCAAAAATTTACAAAAATTCAAAATTTCATTTCGGATTTGTGGCTACGAAATCACTATTCTGACTAGACCCTATTTTGGGCTGTTACAACTCTCCCCCATTCAGGGATTTTCATCCCCGAAAATCTTACCAGAAGCAAACAATTTCCAGATTTAATTTGGACAGAAGTTCTATCTCATAATCATTCTCATAATACCACTGACTATTCTCATTCCAATTAGAATAAATTTCTAACTTATATCAGATATTAACTTGTCATTTAAGTACAGAGTCAGAGCGTGATACAGCATACACAATCCTTATTATACCCAATCCATATAACTGCACATCCGAACATATATCTAAACACGTATCTCAGACAGACAACGCATATATCAGACAACATTTCGCGACTGAGACATAGATATAATCTCTGGCATAAATTTTAACTTATCTTGGCACATATCTCAGATCAGAACAATAATAACATTAACAGAAACCTTATACTTTTTAAAATTTCAACATCAAATAATAGTCGCTCTGACTTATTTTGGCTATAACATTCCGATGCACATCCATTTTACTCAGTTTCATCAAGAGAACCTTGTTGTGGCATTTAATGCAACTAAACTCAGACTTTCTTTCAATAGAATCAGTCCATAACTACATTAAACTTTTCAGTATCCCAATCTAACCATTCTGTCTCATACATTAAGTTTCTTCTGTGACGTTTAGTACTATTCAATCTAAGTCGGAAAGTACACTAAGTTCCCACTATATACTCAGAATTATCAGATCCATATAAGAGAGAAAAGATCACTGTACGATTCAAGCTTTGAAATTCCATCATATTCTTTTCATAAGAATCAGAAAGCCCCAAACACATAATCATAGCGAATGTAGTCGTTTTAGATCAGAGAAGAAAATACTTCAGAAATATATCAGAATAACAACATTTCAAAATTCACATAAAAAGATTAATAATAAGAAAACTAGAATACAGAATTCCAAGAATATAATTCCTCACGGTAAAATAGTGCTTCAGAAAATACCAGAAGAAAACCATAATCAATAATCTTGAAGTCTTCTTTCAGAATCGTAAAGTAAATCCCCGATTTCTAGCAAACACAACTGACAATGATACTCCGTGCAACCTCACAGTATCAGCAATGTAAAGCTTGACTAATTATGGAGTACGAAATCAGATCATATCGGAATATTATGGACTGCTCTCATCAGTCTATCACTTCAATTCATGTCGAATCTTTCTTTCTCGGAAATAAAGGCAACCTAAAACAAAATCCATAATTATTCTATTCCACTTTCATTCAAAAATTGTGATCGATTGTAACAAATTAGATGACACTTGATATTTAGTCTAAATTTGTTGACAGATCAAACATTTCATACTAAAGTTAGAAATATTTCCTTTCATGTTTCCCAAATGTACAGAAAATCTATTGCTGTGAGCTTCATTCAAAATCATACAAATTAATTCTGAGCTTCTCAGAATATAAAACCTATCTCTGAACTGCAGTAGATCATAACATTTACTCGAATCTCAAAATCAGAATCAGAATCACATCAAGTTCATTTTGCTAACAATAAGCATTTAAAACTCCTTGCATACAGTTCTAAGTACACAGAATTACCAAATATTTCTAAAATCTCTTTCATCAGAACACACTTCGAACTAAACAATGTTACATAACTAGAATTCACAAATTCTTTACTCAACTCAGATTGAACTAGAACTAACACTTCGATTAAAAGTATCTTCGTGCAAAAGAAAACTTTAATAGTCTGATAAACTTAGATTATCACAACATTTCTCAAACAGGATTGTTCTGACAGAAGTACTACTGTGTCAAATCTTCAATAACATTGACTCTTCAGTTCATACGTATACAATTAAGAATTTATCTTCCCAGTACAATGGATAAATTTCATCATATGAAATTCAAATATCCTTTCAATTGAATCACATCAAATCATACTACATTTCAAATCGGCCCTTTTTACAGATACCGTTTCTTCTCATTATAAAGTAACCCAGACTTATCATTTTACAGAAATCACAACCACTAAATTAGGAATCGTAGAATCATAATCATACTGAGGTCTTAACCGTAGTAATAAACAATATCTCGACTTCTTTATAAAGCATTCGAACACAGAAGAAAGTCAATTGTAATTCAAACAGAAATCAATGCAGAAATACAACTTCTGTAGCTCAGATGAAGGTACCACTATACTCTTATCCTTTGAACCAGAATTTATAATCATTATAGACATGGTAATCCTATCAAATAGAGGTCTCTTGCAACCATTCACATGGTATCATAAGAAAATCAACATAACGAAGTTTCGACGTCTGAAGTTACACTAAATATCAGAAGATCACGACCCATATAGAATGATATCGATTCCGATAATATCCCACATAAGATCCAGAAAGAATAGTGTCACTCCTGAACACTGAATTCCTCAGTAACAAAAGTAATATAACCTTCACATATATTTAACAGAACAACAACTTAGAAGAAACAGATTATTAACCACTTACAGACTTTTCCGTTGACTTTCATATTCATACAACAGAATAGAATATCAGGAAGAGACGAAACCATATCAGACATAACCCAAACAGATCACATATATATATCTCTAAAGATAACGTACACATAAAATGTCCAGGAAGAGTTACAATAATTATCTAACTATCACCACTTCACTCAATTTTCAAATTTTAGGTTTCTGAAATCCCTTAATCATAAACTTATTCTATTCAAATCTCACAGACTTCATCATAACATTTTACTGATAAGAGGTGAAATTAGTAAAGTCTCAAATTCAATTCATAGACAAATGTACATATTACACTCTATCATAGATAGTCAATTCATTTTGGATTTCCTATTCTTAATACATTCTCCAACCTTTCTTTACCATCGAATACCATTCAACAGAAATAAAGAATAACCTCATACAATTTTTTTCTCTCAGACTCATTCCAATCATAGTACAATAAAATCCCAAAGAAATAATACAATTATACTAATTGTAAACAAATCAGAATGACCATATCTTCATTAAACAGTAGAGTCAAATAACATTTTCATTCTATAACAATTTCATCAGAGAAGAAATAATCACATATGTATTTTGTGAATAGGAAATGTAGAACATCCAATGGAGACTAACATACTCTATTCCACTACAGATATTCAATCCAAAAATCCTTTCAATTCACTTGTCATTATGAATTTCATACTGTTTCAAATTTCATTTATTAACGGAAACTGCTCTGGAAGATTTCCCAGTAGACAGATGCTCAAACATCAGATCCAATTAAAATAATTTACCACAACCAGTCTTTCTTCCTTTATCAGTAACAATTAACAAATTTTCAATCAGAAAATCTCTCAGAACATATTACCATACTTTCTAACCTCAACCTATTACTAAACCACTCCAAATTTTATTTACGGAATCACTTATCTACACAGTACTCTTTAATATCACTCATAGAAACTTAATTAAATTTTATTACACAGGAACCTTATTATCAAAATATCATTGATAAGGGGGTGAGGTCGTTAAGCCTCGAAGGGGACTCTTACATTCATTTACACATGTAACTTAATACACGTAATATTATCACAATACCATCACACTGGCACAATTCACTTTATGCAATTTCTTACACATCATTTCATGTCTTTCCAGAATCAGACATATCACAAATACATATAGTCATTTCAATGACATTTCAGTTAAATCAACAACAGATCAGTCAGAAACATCATCACAACTCTAACAGAATCATTCATGGGAGTAGAAGAATATCACACTATCACACTATACTTATGGCATGTATAGACAGACTACCACACTTGATACTTTAGTCTGAGAATCGACTAAACCATGCTCTGATACCAATAAATGTAACACTCGTATACCCGAAACCATCGCCGAAATCAAGTACAGAGCGTTACCGGACTTAAACGGACCTTAACAGAACTTAATCATAAATGGATATAGAATTTCATGCAAATCAGCTCAGAATCATTCTTATTGAGGGTTTTCGGACATGATACAAATATCTCGGATGATTAGGATTCGAATCCTTTCAAATCGGTTACTCAGAAAATTTTTCATAAGAAAACAATGTCACACGGCCGTGTGACCCTTAGCACGGCCGTGTTGTGAGACCGTGTGGTCTTCACACGCCCATGTCAAGCACCTGTGGATGAAACTGTCCAAAATGACATGGCCACTTCACACGCCCGTTTCAAGGTCGTGTGCTCCCACACGGTTGAGACACACGGCCATGTCTCCCACCTGTGTGGTACTTAAAATTTAAATCAAGGTACAGGGAAGGCACGGTCTAGTGGCACGCCCGTAACGTCAGGCCGTGTATCGCCCACAGCCTAGGCACGCCCGTGCCGTATACCCGTGGGGCATTCTGCCAAATCCCACACGGCCATGGCATATGCCCATGGACCATGCCATGCAGGCCGTGTTAGGCTATCTACCAAGCCTTTACTTCCCTAAGACACAAATAAGCACATCCACAACCAATCCAAATAATACTTTACTTAAACAAACATTTACTTCTATATACCACATTAGAAGCGTAATGCTTATAAGATTACAAATTGACTATACATATCCATAACCTTCTATACATGCCATAAACTTATGCTAGATACATAACGTACTAATAAGGCTTGACAATGTGAAGCTTACTCCGAAGACTTGGCTCCCAATCCAACCGTTCTCATACACTGAAAGGGGAAAAAGAATAGAACAGAGTAAGCTATAATAGCTTAGTAAGTCGTATGCAAATTAGAGCAATGAACATTACAAATTATCGATTACTTCATAACAATTATTAATACATATCATTCCATACTCAACTTACTCTTTTGGGCACATTTCACATACCAATCATATGTGTGCTTAACCGTACTAATCTCAATGTACAGAACTATTCCATGTCACCTGCAGAAACACTTCATCATAGTATAGATAAACTAATCCCATTGAACAGATTCAGAATATGACCAGATATTCAGAGGTTAGCACAAAAGTGCCTCATAGACATGGCAGAGCCATGAGGTAGCCGAAGCTACTAACAGAGGGCTAGCCGAAGCTACATCACAGAATCAAAATAGAAATTACCTCGGGCCTGCTCACATAAGCTGATAGGTGTCTGCAACACATGCTAGACCACCCAACACCCAGGAACTTTATTAGACAGAATCAGAATCCCTCTAGTGACATGTCACTTATATCAATGTCTATTCCTACTTGCTCAATAGGGATTTTATAGACAATTCATCATTATCACAATTTCAGAGATATAACAACTGATTAGCCGAATAACTTCAAAAGCACATCAAACAACCAATCATAATTTACTATACTTACTTTAATTCCACATTTACATATATATATATATATATACACCATATTTCCAATCATATCATAATCCACATATCAATAGTTCTACAAATGCATCTAATTATCAACCAAAAGTTCACCAAACATACCTTATTCTTCAAAATACGGAAGTATACCGGATTTCCAGTTATTCCATAATTTACATATCAATATAAACAATCAATCATGAATAGACAATTATATTTTAGCAAATATGCTAGAATTTACATACAACTTACCTGATAATCGACCGATTTAATTCTCGAGATTTCTCTATTTCCCGTACTCGGGCTTTATCACATCTTCCTTGGTCTAAATTAACACATAGAATACAATTATCAATCGTTTATTCAATTACGGACACAATTCATATTTTGGATAAATTTCCAAATTTACCCCTCAACTTTCACTAATTTATAAATTAGTCCATTGGCTCAAAAACTCATTTTCTTTATTCCATGGGCTTAATTAACCTATTTTCAAAATTAAAACACTAAATTTATCAATAATTAACACATTTAGGAACAATTTGTACCATTTACAAATTAGCCCCTTTTTATACACTTTCACCCAATTTCATTACCAAAAACATGCATATAACATCTTAAGCTTTCATTTTCTACCATTAACCAACCAATAACACTTATATCACAAATGGGTATATTTTTAAACCCCAATATTTCTTGAAAATAATGGTAGAATCGTAAAATTCAAGCTTAGGAGAACTCAAAAATATGAAAATAATCAAAAACGGGGCAAGAATGCACTTACAAATGAGCATGGAAAGCAAAGGAACCCTAGCCATGGAGGAGAAGAAGAATCGGCAGCCATGGGTCCTTTTTCCATGGAGAAGATGATGTTATATCATCTTATTTTGTCTTTTTCTCATAAATGACAAAAATGCCCTTAATGACATAACTAGCAAATGTTTCTAGAAATGCCCTTTTATGTCCATGCCACTATTTGATGGTCTATTTGCCACATAAAGACCTCTAATTCAAACCCCCATTCCAAATAGGTACTTATACTCTATACCTCACATTTTGCAACTAATGCAATTTAGTCCCAAACATAAAATTGGGCACTTAATCAATAAAATTTTTCAAACAATACTTTCACATCAAATATCAATAAATCAAATCTTATCAAAAATTTACAAAAATTCAAAATTTCATTTCAGATTTGTGGTTACGAAACCATTATTCTGACTAGACCCTATTTCGGGCTGTTACACATGTACAACATTTATTTCAATCATATAGATAAACACAATTTAGTTACACAAACTTACCTCGACTACTGTTCAGGTTCATAAAGGCTACTAATCCGACACTTCTCTTTTTCTCGTTCTAACTCTGAATTTGGTCTATCCAGATCTATATGAGGAATTTTAACATTAATTCATATTCAATTCAGTCCAACTTCTATTTTAGGCAAAATTACCGTTTGGCCTATATACTTTTAATTAATGACAATTTCATCTCTAGGCTCGAAAAATAAAATTCTTGCAATTTAATCCTTATTCCAAGCCTAGCCAAATTTTACAAGTAACATTTACAGCCCATGTATTTCATAAAATTTAGAAATTTTCCATAGATTTCACATTTTTATAATTTAGTCCCTAAATCATATTTTCATAAAAATTAAAGGTTGTTTATCTTTCAATAACTTTTCATTTTCCACCATAAATATCAAAATTTTAGCATATCCATCCATGGAAAAAATTTTATACTTTGATAACTTTACAAATTAATCCCCAAAATAGATGAACTAAGTTATTCCGATGTCGAAAATATAAAAATTACTAAAAACGAGACAAGAAAACTTACTCAATTAAGCTTGAATGATTTTCTTTCTCTTTCCTAGGTTCCCATAGCATTTTGGGGAAGAAGATGATATATTTGATGATATTTTCTTTTTGTTTATTATCTATCACCATTATTTTTTATCTTTCCAATTTTGTCCTTTTTTTATTTTATTTTCCATGGATGAATCATCATCCTTAATCACCAAGCATTTTTAAATGGTCTATTTAACATATAAGGACCTCTACTTTAAAGTTCTATAGCTATTTAATCCCTTTAGCTATTAGAACTCAACTTTTGCATTTTGTGCAATTTGGTCCTTTATCAAGTTAGACATGTAACTGATAAAAGTTCTTTACAAATTTTTCATATAACATTTATATCATATTATAGACCATAAAATAATATTAAAATAAATTTTTTTTCGGAATCAAATTTGTGGTCCCAAAACCACTGTTCTGATTTTTACCAAAAATGGGCTATTACAATTCTCCCCCTTCAGCATTTTCGTCCTCGAAAATCTTACCAGTAAAGAGATTCAATTATTGCTTTCTTGTAGTTTCTCTCCAATTCTCAAGTAGCTTATTCTATATCATGTCATTACCAGAAAACTTTTACTAAAGCTACCTTTTCAATTTTCATTTCTTTCACTTTACATGTCCGAATTTCAATCAATTTCTCATTGTAAGTCATATCAAGCTGAATTTCAATACTATCAAAGAAATAACATATAACAGATATGGCTGATACCATTGTAACATATACACATGAATAGCATTGTGAATTCTGTATAACTCTGGCAATAATGTCAATCAATACGCAACAAGTTCAATTATTTTCAATGATCTCATATGGCCCGATAAACAACAGATTTAATTTGCCTTTACGGCTAAACCGGAGAACTTCTTCCATGGCGAAATTTCCAAGAATACTTTGTCACTAACTCAGATCTCTATTTCTTTTTATCCAAGATCCACATAAAATCTTCGACAATTAGAAACTGCTTTAAAACTATCTCAGATCACTTCCACTTTTCTTCGGTTTCACGGATCAGATCATGTATCCTTTTGCTTACTAAGCTCAGTCTAATACTATAAAATTTTACATTCATTATCATACAGAGTCTCGTACAATGTCATTTTAATGCTGAACTAATAACTACCATTATACACGAATTCAGCTAGGAGTAGATACTTTTTTCAGTTACCTTTAAATTCTAATACACCGTACAAAAACATATCTTTTAAAATCTAAATCATACGCTCAGACTGTTCATCAGTTTGAGGATGGAATGCGATACTGAAATGTAATTGTGTACCTAAAACTTTTTGCAATTTGTTCCTGAATCAAGATATGAACTGTGGATTTCAGTCAAAGATAATAAACATTGGCACTTCATGTAATCTAATAATCTCAAGAACATATAATTCAGACAATCTATTAAGTAAGATCCATTCATACTAGGAATAAATATGCAAACTTCGTCAAATAATCAACGATTATCCAGTAGCTTTTTTTTTTTCAAAGACAGAGTAATCCCGATACAAAATCCATAATAACTTTATCCCATTTCCATTTCAGTATCTTCACTAACTGTAACAATGCTCATTTTTAACTTACTAACATATTAAACATTTAAATACAAATTCAAAAATATCACCTTTCATTCTGGCCACCAGCATATCCTTTTTGAATCATTGTACATTTTACTTTTTCCCTAGATGACAGGCATATTACTATTGTAAGCTTCATGCAAAATTTTATGTACAAACTCTGAATCCTTCAGTACACAGGCTTTGCCTCTGAATAATAGACAGTTATCAAATCCATTTTGTAATTCTAAATTAGAAATTAACTTACTCTGTATTCGTTTAACTTGCAATCCATTATCATTTTTCTAAGCTTTACAGATCTGTTGTAGAAACATCATTTTAGCTTTAACCTCAGTTACAAATTGAGCCATTATCAGACAATTACAATCGGGTATCCATGGCTCACAAGAAAAATAGAAACTTTTTACTCAGAGTATCTGTAATTACACTTGCCTTTCCCAAATGAAAATCAATGATCAAATCATAATCTTTTAATAGCTTTAGCTATCCATGTTGTCTCAGATCCCAAATCTTTTTGCAATATCAGATAATTTAAACTTTTATAATTAGTAAGTATATAACATTTTTCACCAACTGATAATATCACCAATTTCAATGCGAACACAATAGTTGCGAATTCTAAATCTTATATCAGGTAATTCTTTTCATACGTTTTTAACTATCTAGAAGTATAGGCTATTACTTTGCCCTACTATATCAAAACATAATCCAACCTATTCAATAATGCATCAATGTAGATCATAAATTCCTTACTCGATTCAGGCTGAATCAAAATTGATGCTTCGGTCAATAAGGCTTTTAACTAATTAAAACTTTATTGATACTTATCAGACCATTCAAATCTTGTATCTCTCTCAACATCAATAGTATTCTCTAAAATAGGAGAGGAGAACCAAAAGTAGTCCCAATAACAATTAACGCAGTAATACAACTTTTACAATCTGAGATCCATATTACTAAACTCCCATGATCGAGTCAGTATTTATAATAGTAAATGTAATTTCCCTTCGGCCAATGAACATATTTTACAGATAAACCATGTTTGCTGAATAAGATTAAGCCGTGAGAATGATAAGAAAACTAAGATAATGAAATCCAAAATGTAAAGCTACACTGAATTTTCAAGAATAAAAACCACATTGAATGATTAAGAGTTCAATGATATTAAAAACCACATTGAATGATTAAGAGTTCAATGATATCTCAGATAAAATCCAAAATAGTAATATTACACATATGCACTAGAAACAGCTATGATAAAGACAATATAAATTGCATATTTGCATTTCAAAGCTTCAACTAGTAGAAATAGAAAACAGTATTATATGAATCTTGTCATCAAGTATCCTCTCAAACATAATAATTTTAGAAAATCTGTAACACCCCAAACCCGGCCTAGAAGTTAGGCCCGAATCTGGTGTGTCACATTTAAGTGTTTTTCGAAAACCTTGTTTCCATTGAAAACCCTTCTTAAGGAAATTTAAAACTTCCTGCTATTTAAAACCATAGATTTCGTTTGCTTATTGTTAAAACATGGTCTATTAAAGGTCATTCTCTTGTAAAACGTTATTACCTTAAAAACCTTAATTATTGCGAAAGCTTAACTTAAAACAGTTGTTTTGCGAAAACATAGTGTTGTTTTAAAAGCAGTTAATGTTTTTGGAAAACTGAGTTCTACTTAAAACAGATATAAACCGTAATAACCAAAAATCCAAAATTTAAAAATCCAGAAGTTATAGAGGCCTTATTACAACCCAAATTAAAAATACTGAAAACAAATAATCAAATTAGGAAGCATAAACAGCATGTGACTATCTCCAAGTCCCTCGCAGCACTGATCCTCCTAATGTTGGGAATTACCTGCACAGTTAATAAACAGGGTGAGTTTATGAAACTCAGTGTATAATCCCCTACTATACAAAACGAGTAGTCAGACATACAAAAGAATTAAAAGTCTGGGCGCCGGCCCTTACTAACTTATTTTAGTAACAATTGGGCTTTAGCCCATTAAAACAGACAACACCAGATGGGCCTTAGCCCATTCTAAAATCAAAAACATTATTAGGATTAGAATTATAATCAGAATTAGAATCAGGTAGGCCTAAGCCCAATACAGAATCAGTAACAGTATAACACAGATATACAATAGTGTGATTATGCATCCCAACCCAGTCCAACCATAATGCCACCCGTACCAACCGTACACATTTGTGGGGAATAACTCGACCAACCCAGCCCACACACTAATACGCAGCATGGATGCTAATAACAGAATACGTGGCATAGCCACCAGAATCAGAATACGTGGCGAAGCCACTAATAACAGAAATACGTGGCAAGGCCACTAGCACAGAACTTCTTCCAAATCAAACCCAATCCCATGCAATGCAATATGTCAAGTTCAATGTTACACATGTATGCAAACTGGCCATGCGCAGTAACAGACATTTAAACATATATTACACACATATCAATCACACAACCACAGCCACGTTAATCAAATAACTGTCATACGATCACAATCAAATTAATCAAATACACAGTCCAAGTCAGTCACTTGCCCACAAGGGCAAAATAGTCATTTTACACCCTAGGGCAAAATGGTCATTTTACCCTACCAGGTATTTTGGTAATTCTACCCTACAGGAGTATTTCGATAATTCTACCGTACAGGGGTATCTCAGTAAACCTACCTTACAGGGGTATTTCAATAATTTTACAAATCAAGGGTATTTCAGTAATTTTGCAAATCGGGGGTATTTTGGTAATTTTACAAATTGGGGGTATTTTGGTAATTTCGTAAATCGAGGGCATTTTGGTAATTTCACAAATCGAGGGTATTTTGGTAATTTTACAAATTAGGGGTATTTTGGTAATTTTGCAAATTGGGAGTATTTTTGTAATTTCACAAATCATGGGTATTTTGGTAATTTTGCAAATCAGGGGTATTTTGGTAATTTTACAAATCAGGGGTATTTTGGTACTTTCATAAATCAGGGGTATTTTTGTAATTTTATAAACTAGGGGTATTTCTATAATTTTGTAAATTGGGGTATTTTGGTAATTTTGCAAATCAAGGGTAAAACGATAATTTTACAAATCAAGGGCAAAATGGTAACTTTTCAAAATAGGGGTAAAATGATAATTTTACAAATTAAGGGTAAAACTGTAACTTTTCAAATCAGGGGTAAAACGGTAATTTTACAAATCAGGAGAAAAAGGTAATTTTACAAATTAGGGGTAAAACAATAACTTTTCAAATTAGGGGTAAACGGTAAACGGTAATTTTACAAATCAAGGGTAAAACGGTAATTTTATCCCTTAGGGATATGCTGGTCAATAGCTACTTACAGAGTTTTGGTACCTAATACGACATCCTAAAAGGTCTAACATCGCTTTGACATACACGAATAACCTATTTGGCCAAAACACTGTTTATGGGCCCAAATCCCATTTTGGGTCCAAGTGGGCCCACACGCTCGTGCGGCCCGTTCAGTCTAATTTCAGATACAGCATCGCACACCTTATAATCCAGTCTAATAATAATCACTTACCAAGTATTTTACCTGCATGGGCCCATAGGCCCATTGGGCCAATTTCGGCCTATCGAGGCCCATAACGAACCAAGTGCACGGAAATGCACACAATAGCCTCGACGAACTTTTATCCACTATTTGTGGGCTCAGTTCGGTCCACAAGCATTCGCACGCTTGTAAGGCCTCGAATGCTGATGTTTCGGCATTTAAGCTTTTGCCGATCTACAGTTAGAGTAGTGTGAAATACACACCTGATAGGTATCTGAAATTAATCTGCGCTCTGAATGATGTTATGCCCAGAAGCCAACAATAATCGCACCCTTGACTCCCCAGGGGGTGTGTCGATCAACTATGGTCAGCACCACCGTGATCCAACGGTATACAGATCAACGAATGATCCAAAGCCTAACCCAAACGAACACGTTACAACTTGAAAGAGATATGCCAAGAAAGGTATGCTTACTCTCCTCATGGTTTGCTCTATTTAAAGCCAGCTTCTCGCCTACTCTCATGTTAGCTTCTTGATGTGGGATTCTCCATCAATCCTCCAAAATCAACTCATTAGCAAAATAACCAACCTTTGCGTGCAAAGGGATCCGAACCAAAGTCCTCTCGATTGCCATGCCACGCCACCACCACTAGGACACAAGCTCCTTTGTGTCATAAGTCCAACACATTTAACTTTAAAGCCCACCTACTCGCTTCCAGATTTATTTAAAAGAGAAACCAAAATAAATTGTAAGAGCCAAGACTTGAACCTTGGACCCTTTACTTCCCCTATGGCATCACTTCCTTGCTACTAGACCACATATCCTTTTGTGTCTTATTTTAGCCCATTTTATTTATAAGCCATCCCACTTGAGCTCAGGGTTTCTTTAAGGCCAAAAGCACGATTTTTCCTATACCTAAGCCCAGAACTTCATAAAAATCCTCTAACATTCCAAAATCACTAACCCAACAATTCTAACTTGCAAATCGAGCAGATTTCTTACACTCAAGAATTTTAAATGCACCCAAGCCCAAAGCCCAATTCTTCTAGGCCCAAAATTCGGGGCGTTACAAAACCAGAGGAGAATAGAGCAATACCATTTATAAATCATCCAGACTTCTGATAGTTTCCTTCCAATATTATAATTAACCAACCTTTCTATATGATAAGCATAACATCTAAAATTAAACGTTTACATTTTTTTCTGAAAATATCAGAACATGTAGAATACCTAGAAAAGATCATTGTAAGATATTCGATGATAACCACTGCATTCAGATATCTTTACAATTTTATCACTATTCCACTGATTACTAGAGTCATCAATAATCTCACATTAGTCAGTTCACTAAAGGAAATAATTCAAAAGAAATTTCCAGTTAATATGTTCTGTAAATACCATAACTGAATAAATCAACTATTCATGAATAACTTCTTCTTTAACAGTGACATTGCGTATTCTGTATAACCTTCAAAATAAATCTGATATCTATTTTAAAATCATCTTTGCATACTAACCCATTTTTAGCTCTAACCACATTACTAATCATTCAGCCACTGAACTCTTCAACTTCACACTTGTAAACTTAATCAATATAAATCTTATAAATTTCATTTAATAATACTGTACTGGTGAAGGGATGGAGATTGTAAAGCCTCATAATTGAATTTCATACAAACACACATATAACATGATATTTATCATCAACGTGTTCCTTACAAACATTTATTCATACCTTTATGGGTATCTACTCATCATAAGCAGCCTTTTAAATCAGATACTTGAGTATCATTTTCAACATTACCAAAATTAGCTCGGTTGAAAAGTATCTATCTATTAGTAAGACAATTCTCATCAAAGTCAGGAGATATCACACTATCACATGTTATATAATGACATGTATTTCTAGACTTCACTTATGCTACGTTCAGTCTGAGAACTGACTAAACCATAGCCCTGATACCAATAAATATAACACCCCTAACCCATATCCGTCGCTGGAAGGCTTACGAAGCATTACCAAAATTTACAGATCATGTAAACAAATATTTTATTAAATACGATAATCATGTTAGAAATCAAACATAAAATCCCTTATATGAACCCTCAAGGTCCAAACATGAATTAGAAACGAATCGGGACTAAATCGTGAACTCAGAGAATTTTTTACAAAATTTCAAAATTTTCTCTAGGTTCAGGGGTTACACGCCTGTGTGGTCAGGCCGTGTGGCATATGAGGTAAGGCACACGCCTGCATCCCTAACCCGTGTAACTCTTTATTTTTTATGTTATTTAAGTGCGGGGGTCACAAGCTCGTGTGGTCAGGCCGTGTGATCAATTCCAAGTACTCTGTTTTGAAATTTTAAGATGCAGGGGAGACACGGCCAGAATACACGCCCATATGCTAGGCCGTGTGTCACATTCGGCTAAGACACATGCCCGTGTCTCTACCCATGTGGACAAAATGAGGCCATTTCCTAACCTTATTTCTCACCCAAACTTGACTTCCACCTATATTAACACTTAATTATACTCACCAATCAATTCAAGATATTAAAACCAAGCTAAAACCAAATCATATACATAATATTCTCCTCAATTGAATTCTTATACTCAAATCTTGTCCAATTGAACATTCTTAATCCCATCATCCGTATACTTATCATTCATTAATCATATCATATTTTACCTATCAAACATGCCAAGGCTATATATATACACATCTCAAAATATATTAAACACAAGCCACATCAATGGCTAGTTACAATCCAAAACATTTAAATGCCATCAATGGCTAAGTTAACCTATACATACCATTATAACCATAATTAATTTACCATATATACTGAAATGGGCTGATGGACAGTGTAAGTGATATCTACTAAGCTTCTAATCCAACGAGCTTCCAAATTACAATAGAACAGGGGAAAATAAAATAGAGTAAGCATATAATTCTTAGTAAGTCCGTATAACATGGTAATTAACTAACCCTTCCTTTTTATGTTCAAGATAAACATACAAGGCACACTCAATTAATTTGATCACGAGTCCTAACACAAATTCTCATCACCCTTGTTAGTCATATAATTCATTCAAATATCAAGAAACATGTATGGGCTTAACAATATTTAGATTTCCATGTACATATACATTCCACATCACGTATTTATATAACATATACAAATCTTATCCCTGAATTTCTAGTACATTTTCACAATAATTTATCTCAAGTTCAGATTATTTCATGTCAGAACTTTGTTTATTTAACCCTTTGAAATGTCAATGTCACACTAGTAGTGCAGTCAAGGTGTACAATTCTATAATCACAAATGAACATATTCATCAATCAAATTCTATGTTCATGTATCATTATCTCATATTTCTATTTATCATGTATCATCATTCTCATGCACTTTCGGAAGATACTTGTAATAATTCATTTCATGTTCATATCTTCTTCTGTCACCATTTTATCTGTTGAATCATTGAAAACATCGATGGATACATTAGTAATACACTCGAAGTGTACAAATTAGAATCCATCAATTCATTTTCAAGAGTACACTTACGAGCACATTAACAGAAAGCTCTCTCTCAAGCCATGTAATAGGATGCTCTTATGAGCCATGTAACAGAAAGCATATCTGAGCAATATAACAGAAAGCTCACAAAGAGCTTATAACGGGTAACTCCAAAGAGCACTTAACGGGAAGCTTCGGAGAGCACTTATTAGGTACCTCCACAGAGCACTTATCAGGAAGCACCAGATAGCTTATAACGGGAAGTTCAAGTGAGAACTAACAGGATGCTCATATAGAGCTGCGTTTGTGCCCGCAGCATATGTTGGATCACAACCGATCGTATAACAGGACGTTCACAAAGAGCTGTGTTTGTGTCCGCAACATAGGCATGATCACAACCGATCAAACAACAGGATGTTCACAAAAAGCTGCGATAGTTTGCAACACATGCAAGTCACTACCGATCAGGATGCTCACAGGAACCCTATAATGGGAAGCTTGAGAGGGCTTATATCAGGATGCTCTTTTGAGTTACGATATATCTGCAAGATATACAAGATCAATACCAATCGAGAAATCCAGTATCCACAATTTTTCATTCATTCAAACGGACTTGACATTTTTCGAGCATAATGATCATTTCATATACTTATGCTATTTATAAAATTTACATATATACATTCATTAGAAATTCAATCAATTTCATATACATTGTAACACCCCTTACCTAAGTCCAACGCCGGGACGAGTACGAGGCATTACTGTACTTGAACATACTTAATCTCGTGAAAATCGAATCATAAAATTTCTTTTCTTTTTAAAAGTTCTCATTCAACATTTTAATAATTCTATCATGGACCCTAGGGGCCCTAAACATACATCAGAAATGTTCCGGAACCGATTTGTGAACTTTCAAACACTTAGAAAATTCTCATCTAAAATAGGGTCACATGCCCGTGTGGGTATAAAACATTCCCGTGTCCCTTATACGTCCTAGACACACCCATGTTATGACCCTGTGGAGCTATAAGGAGCATTCTGTTTTTCTTCCACGGCCACACTACACGCCCGTGCGGTGGTCGTGCCATCCACGACCAGGACACACGGCCGTGTCACTAGCCCATGTGGTAATTTATTTGATTTTATTTTCAAAATGAAAGGTACAGGGGACACACGACCTACTCGCATGCCAGTGGGCTGGCTGTGTGTCACACACGGCCTAGGCACACGCCCGTGTGCCTAACCGTGTAGAAAACATTAGGCTATTTTCCAAGCCTTCATGCCAACTTGAAACATAACCAATACATACTAACTTACAATAACACCTTATAGCATTCCATTCAAGAGAATCAACCATCATTTTACAAAGATTTAGCAAATAATATTAGGCCATATCTAAAGGCCATTACAACTTGACTCAAGCATAACAATGGCCAACACATATAGCCATTACATTTACAATTTCCAAAATAATCAACCTCCTATACATGCCATACAATAAAGAGGCTACTTACTATACCTAAAATAGTCAGCTTGATAGTGTGACTACGAGCTCCGACTTCAAATGATCCCGAGCTAGATTGGCAAATCTACATGGAAAGGGAATAAAATGAGTAAGCATATAAAATGCTTAGTAAGTTGCATGAATAAGATAGCAAATGAAGTCATGACATTAAAATCCCATTAAACATCATGAAAAAAATGAAATATTATAGACTTCCTTACTCATTCACATACTTACTCAACTTCATAGTTTACAACATGCTCATAACTTACTCATTCTCATGAAACATTCAAGATCATATCATACTCATGCTCATTGTATTGTATTTCTCATACTTACTGTATGCATAAACCTGCAACACTTAATATAAAACTCAATCCTTCTCATTAAGTTTTGTCAACACAAATACTTATCTTTATGACTCTTATAATACTGAAGGATACTTGTAAATCAATACCATGAAATGATGCCAACGCCATGCCCAAGGCATTGTCTTACATGGGATTACATGTCAATGTCGATGCCATATCCCAGACATGGTCTTATATGAGATCATATTCTGATGTCACCGCCATGTCCCAGATATGGTCTTACACGGAATCTCATAAGGGAGACATGGTCTTACAGGAGACCCTATCATTTCTTGGTGCCAAAGCCATGTCCCAGACATGGTCTTACATGGGATCTTAATTCGGGCCAATGCCATGTCCCCGACATGGTCTTATACGGGACTTACAATACTCATGGCAAGATTATGGTATCCTTTGTGTCATTTAAGCTTGCATAACTTCTCTTTTCATGTTTTCATCATTTCTTGGTAGACTTTCATACAACTAACTTCATGAACATCATACATTGCTTTAACAATTTAATGTCATAAATCTCTTTCATAATTCATACATTATCTCATATAATCATCATCCTGAAACTTATGCATAATTCATATAAGATAACATACATATCTTCATGAAGTATCATAACTTCATAGAAAAATCATCATAATGTAATTTACATACATATAGGCTAAATTATCACATACAACTTACCTCGAATCCAAAATGTGGAAAATTGTTCGGTTTAGTCCTCGATTTTATTCTTTCCCCGGTTTCGGTCTGGGCTTCGTGTTTCTTGATCTAAAATGGTAAATTTAACATGCTTAGTACCCACCTTGTCTAACTAATTCATAATTGACATTTGGGTACAATTTTTAATTTTACCCCTAAATTTTTTCATATTTGCAAAATATTCTCTAGGCTCGTAAAATGAAATGTATCCATCTTCTTGGCTACCCAAGCCTAGTCGACACTTACTAGTGTCCATACAAGCCCACATTGTTCACAATTTCATGCTTTTACTACATATTTTCATACTTTGCAATTTAGTCCCTTTTAGGGATTTTCATACAAAATTACTTAGAAAAAAGACGTTTACTACACCTTAAACCTTTATTTTCTACCATTAGACATCATTTTACTTGCATGTCATGCATGAGTATATTTTTGAATATAAACCCTAGCTTAAATTAGTGGTAGAATTAGCTAGATTAAGCTATGAGGATTTCAAAAATACGAAGAGCATGAAAAATGGGACTTAGAGACACTTACTTGGAGCTTAAAAATAAAAGAAACCCTAGCTATGGAGTCCCTTCAATTTTCGGCACGAGGAGGAAGAAGATTGACAAAATTTTGGCTTATTTTTCCCTTTTTATTTCTTCACTTTACCAAATGACCAAAATACCCTTATGGCCATTCTTTGATATTTTTCCCTTCCATGGGCATTTTTGTCCATAATGCCAAAAATTGGTCCAATTTCCAAATAAGGACCCTTAATATATTCTCTTATGCTATTTCATACTTAAACCTTCTAGAAACCTATAATTTGCATCTTTTGCAATTTAGTCCTAAAGGACAGTTTAGCTCCTGTTTCATAAGATTTTCTTCATGAAAATTCCTCGATATTATACAAGCATGTTCTAACTCATAAATAATCATGGAAATAAAATTTTCTACTTCAGATTTATGGTCTCGAAACTACCATTCCGACTAAGCCCTAATTCGGACTGTTACATACATAGCAATCCTACGATGCACATGTACAACATTTTCTTTCAATCATATAGATAAACACAATTTAGTTACATAAACTTACCTCAACTACTGTTCGGGTTCATAAAGTCTACTAATCCGGCACTTCTCTTTTCCTCGTTCTTACTCCGAATTTGGTCTATCTGGATCTATATGACGAATTTTAACATTAATTCATATTCAATTCAGTCCAATTTCCATTTTAGGCAAAATTACCGTTTTGCCCCTATACTTTTAATTAATGACGATTTCATCCCTAGGCTCGGAAAATGAAATTCTTGCAATTTAATCCTTATTCCAAGCCTAGCCAAATTTTACAAGTAACATTTACAGCCCATGTATTTCATAAAATTCAAAAATTTTCTATAGATTTCACATTTTTACAATTTAGTCCCTAAATCATATTTTCATAAAAATTCACTTTGTAAAAGTTGTTTATCTTTCAATAACGTTTTATTTTCTACCATAAATTTCAAAATTTCAGCATATTCATCCATGTCAAAAATTTTATACTTTGATAACTTTGCAAATTAATCCCCAAAATAGATAAACTAAGTTATTCCGATCTCAAAAATATAAAAATTACTAAAAACGAGACAAGAAAACTTACTCAATTGAGCTTGAATGATTTTTATTCTCTTTCCTAGGGTTTCCATAGCATTTTGGGGAAGAAGATGATATATTTGATGATTTTTTTTGTTTATTATTTATCACCATTATTTTTTTATCTTTCCAATTTTGTCCTTTTCTTTATTTTATTTTCCATGGATGAATCATCATCCCTAATCACCAAGCATTTCTAAATGGTCTATTTGCCATATAAGGACCTCCACTTTAAATTTCTATAGCTATTTAATTCCTTTAGCTATTAGAACTCAACTTTTGCACTTTGTGTAATTTGGTCCTTTATCAAGTTAGACATGTAACCGATAAAATTTTTTTACAAAATTTTCATATAACATTTCTATCATACTATAGACCATAAAATAATATGAAAATAAATTTTCTTTCAAGAATCGAATTTGTGGTTCCAAAATCACTGTTTCAATTTTTACCAAATACGGGCTATTACAATACCAACTATCTTATACCAAGATAATATAGCATGTATAGCTAAATTGAAGGGTGGTTACATCAAAGGTGACAGAACGAAATATATTTCACCAAAATTATTCTTCACCCATGATCTTGAGAAAAGAGGTGATATAAATGTTCAACAAATTCGTTCTAATAATAATTTAACAAATCTTTTTGCTAAGGCATTGCCAACTTCAGCATTTGAAAGGCTACTACACAAGATTAGAATGCGTCCACTCAAAGATGTAATGTAATGTTGCCATTAGGGGGAGTCTAAAACAAGTTGTACTCTTTTCCTTTAACCAAGGTTTTCTCTCATTGGGTTTTCTGGTAAAGATTTTTAATGAGGCAGCTTGTAATAGAAGATTGTGTACTCTTTTTCCTTTATTAGATTTTTACCCTACAGGGATTTTCCTAATAGGGTTTTAACGAAGCACATTATCTACCAATGGATATCCAAGGGGGAGTGCTATGAATATCTTATTAAGTGGATGTCCATCAAGATCAAGATAAGTTTTGATGTATTTTAAATTTTAATATCTATTAGAATTAGATCTCTATTTCATTTAATACTTTTTAAGCTTATAAATAAAGACTTTGAAGAAGCATTGTAATCATCCCATTGATCAATAAAATACATTCTCTATTGCTTCCCATATTTTCTTTGTTGATTATTCTCTCTATCTCTCTTTCTTTTATAACATATTCTCATTTTTAATCTCTTGATAAATTATATATACATTTAAATATTATATATATTTATAGTCCAATTTTTTAGTTCTTATTAAATCTATATTATTTTGATAAAAATAAATTATATATTATATATGTATGCAAATATATCTCAATTATATTCATATAAATATATTTGTTTATATGATTAATAAATTATTAACTTCTAATTTTAAATAATTATTTATTAACCATATAAAAGTTTCGGTCATTAATTTAATTTATTAACTTTTAATTTTAAATATAATTGTTGATTAAGTTTTTACTTGATTGGTATGACATTACTGCTAATGCAGGAAGATGTGTGCTCGGGTGCGTTGAAACACATTATCTTCCTATTTATGCGTTGGGAAGGGGTTATGGGTAGTTTTAGGCATTATATTAAAAAGAGCAGATATAATCAAATCTTATAATGAGATTGTTCAAAAAATTTTAAATATAATTATAGAAAAATTAAAATGGTTAAGATAAAAAAATAAAAAAAGTTTAAAATATTAAAATTTTTATCAACTGTTACACATCGGTATAAGTTAATATTAATCGAAACGAATTAAAACATATCGAAATAATTAAAACACATCAAAATTTTGACTGAAAAAAATATAAATTACTTGATACTGATTTAAGATTAAAACGATACCTAATATAAATTAACTAGTACATGGATTTTATATATTTGAATATCTTTCTTTGAAAAGAATATATATTTAAATTGTTGAATATTGATGGATAAAAAAATAATTAAATCAAGAAGTATTCCAAAATAAAAAAATTTATACAAAAGATTTAAATCTCTAAAAAGCCCTTTATTTAACCATACCAAATGATCCAATTTAAAACCCTGGTTAATAATTAACTTCGGTTAACCAAGCATGGTACCCATATAAATTACCCCTTAACACAAACTTCCCTAGTCCCTTCTATTCTTTTTTTCTTTATTCTTTTTTCAAGTTTTTTTTAACTCTCTAAGGCAAAGGAGGGCTTAGCAAAGAACTCAAAAGACAGGGTAGAAAAGAGGTATTAAGGCAAAAGAGAAGGGGCAAAGGGAAAAAAAAGCCAAGGCAAAGAGAAGAGTCTCACCGGAACCGTTCCATACCAGACCCCAAAGAAGAAAAAAAAAGAGGAAAATAATGGTATGTTTTCTCCTTTCCATGTGTTTGTTTTTAGAATTGTTGATTAATGTTTTAGGAAAAACGTTTAATGGCAACCTAAAACCCAAAACAAATCTTAATCAAAACCCTAGATTAGTCATTTTCCCGCCAAAAAAACCAGACTATTTTGGCCATAAGAGACCCAGATGCTTAATGGGTATTTTTTTTCTTTTTGTTTTTTTTTCCTTATATAACGCTCAAGTATGATTTTTAATTGTTTATTATTTGTTTGTAGGGTTTGCATTCGAAATCAATGCCAGGATTGTCGATTAGAGCTGACGAGTCTTCACTAGATTGCAAAAAACCCCCTGAAAATCTCGAGCCAGCCGGTTCTTCGATTGATTTGGATCCCTTTTCTGAAGGGTCTTTCTTGAAATCTGAACCTGATAAGCTTAGATTTGGGTTTAACAAGTTCCTTGGGTTGTTTTTAAAAGAGATCTGTGCCCAAGGTTGTGTTTGTTCACTCCCTCCAATGGCTGAAGGTGGGCAGCCTGTGGACTGGCTTAAGCTTTTTTTGGTTGTAAGAGAGAAAGGTGGATACAATGCTGTTTCAGAAAGTGGGTTATGGGATTCAGTTGCCACAGAATCTGGGTTGGGTTTAAATGTAGCGTCATTGGTTAAGTTGGTATATCTTAAGTACTTAGTTTCATTAGAGAGATGGTTGGAGAGAATTGTTCAAAGTGAGGACTTGAAGAGTGAATCACATTATACTGGTAACTTGGTGGAGATGGGAATTGAGCTTAAAAGGTTTTTATCGGAGTCAAAGAAAATTGCGGAGTTTTCTCAAGTGGAAGAGAGTGTAGTGGCAGGGTCGGATGGAGGAGAAAAATTTGTAAATGGCAAACAAGCTATAGATATTGATATAACTAAGGGTTTTTTAGATTACAACGAAGTGGAAAAATTACGAAATGATGATGACTTGAAGAGTGTGGTGGTTGATTCAGATGGTGAAAAAAAGTTCATTAATGTTGATGAATATGTACATACGCCTTCAGATTTGGTGAAAAGTGCAGGTAACTCTACCGATGTTGAGAAATTTTGTAATGAGGATGAGGTGAAAAGTGCAATTATGGAGGATTCTGTTGAATGCAAGAAATGCACACATAGTGATGATGATTTTGTGAAGTTGGATTCAAGTGACATTAAGGAAAAATTGTCTTCAAATAAGAGGAAGAGGGATTCAAGTGCAATTATGGAGGATTCTGTTGAATGTAAGAAATGCACACATAGTGATGATGATGTTGTGAAGTTGGATTCAAGTGACATTAAGGAAAAATTGTCTTCAAATAAGAGGAAGAGGGATTCAAGTGCAATTATGGAGGATTCTGTTGAATGTAAGAAATACACACATAGTGATGATGATTTTGTGAAGTTGGGTTCAAGTGACATTAAGGAAAAATTGTCTTCAAATAAGAGGAAGCGGGATTCTATGTGGGGAATGCTTAATTGGGTTAAAGAGGTTGCGATGGATCCATGTGATCTGGTGGTTGGTTCATTACCGGAGAGCTCAAAGTGGAAGTCTTATGGTAGTGAGGAACTTTGGAAGCAGATTTTATTGTTTCGAGTAGCTGCCTTTCACAGAAAGGATGATCATTCAAGTTCTGACCAGTCAAAACGGCAGGTATATCTAAGTCATTATTTCAAGTGGGCGGTCAATGTATATATAGTTATTACACGTGTCTATGCAAGTTTATTTTTAATATTGTTATATATCTCTTGGGGATTTTATTTTATTCTTGAATTTGTTATTGCTATGTTGGTAGTCTGCTTGAAAATGCTCCATTGTGCATTTTTCTCTTTCCTTATGAAAAATAACATAGGCTGCATTGCAACCATCTTGGTGTTGGGAAATAAAAGAACCTAAAGTAGCTACTGCTGGAACCATTAAAATATTATCAAATTCTTTGCCGTGCTTGCCCTTAGATATGGTTTTTAATGCGAGTCATATTTCTTTTTATTCATTTAGGACTGTATCAAATATTTGGTCTAAATTTTATTCATTAAAATATTTCATTTTATTCTTTATGCCCCTGCTTATGCCCTTTATTTGGTCTAAATTTCCAATGCTTCAACTCATTACGTGCATCATATATTCTCAAAGAATGTCAGCATGAAAATAATATATGGGAAATCTCAAGATATCTTAAATGGAATGTAATGGCTTAGTAGATCCGGTTGTGGAAAAAAGCATTGTTGTCGCTGTAGTTTAGAGGGTTATATATTTATTACTTTTCCTGATACCTAACTAAATATTTTTGCTGGGTGTATATTATTGCTTTTACTTGAATGGGAATTTCTAGGGTTACCGATACAGTTATTTCACTATATGCCTCTTTTGCTGTTCTGTTTTTTCTTTTTTAGTTTATATTATAATAATTGCTTGTTCACACTTGTAGAAAACTCAGAAGATGCATCCTTGCATGTATGATGATAACACTAAAATTGGGTACAATCTCAGAGAAAGGTTGAGTTGCACCAAGAAGCTCCTTTTTGGGAAAACAGATGCAAAGGGACAGAATTGGTCGCAGTCCTCAGGGAATCACACTGACTTCAATGGAACCTGTGACTCTGTGACTCCAGGTTCTGTTTTTGACTATGAAGCTGATATTCAAGTTCCTATTGGGCCACAGTTTCAATTTGAGGTACCAGTCTGGACGGGAGTAGCTTCAGGAAGTGATGCAAAATGGTTGGGAACTCGTTTTTGGCCATTGGAGAAAAAGGAAAACAGGTTCTTGATCGAAAGAGATCGGATTGGAAAGGGAAGACAAGATTCTTGTGGTTGCCAAGTTCAAGGTTCTCTACAATGTGTAAAATTTCATGTTGCTGAGAAAAGGTCAAAGCTTAAGCTTGAGCTGGGTCCAGCTTTCAAGAAGTTTAAATTTGATAAGATGGGTGAAGACGTTGCATCTGCTTGGAGGGAAGGAGAACAGAGGATGTTTTCGAATATAGTGAAGTCAAATCCTTCATCACAACAAAAATGTTTCTGGGATGAGATCTGCAAACATTTTCGTAACAAAAGTAGGGAAGAACTTGTTTGCTATTACTACAATGTCTTTCTTTTGCAGCGTAGAGCATACCAGAATCGGGTCACTCCAAGCAACATTGACAGTGATGATGAACCTGAATCTGAATTAGTTGCTAAAGGCATTGGGCAGGAAGCAATTAAGCCATATACCTCCATCTTAATATCTCCAAAGAAGTCGCAGAAAAAATCAAGATACTCTTCCAAGTAAATAAGGAACCCATTGCGAAGTTTTGTTAGCTCTTTCGAGGTTTCAATTAAAATAGAGACATTCCGCTGGGTGTACCTTTGAAAAGTGAGTTTTGGTGGCCCAAGATTTTGTTTTGAGGGGTTGTTTGGAGCGAAGACACCTCTGGTCTCAAGCACCTTCCTTGGTTAATGCTTTTTTCAGTTTTTGAGGTATATCCATGTTCATTTTTCATAACTAACATAATTAAATACAGGTATTTTGGCATGTCCTTTTTTTCTTCTTAATTGGGTTTTTGACAGTTAAGCAATAGCCGGTAGGATGGATAAAAGGACCCCCCCTCCCCAAAACCAAAAATTAGAGTAATGACAATTAAAAGGAAGGCTGTCTCAGGTGCTAGAGCACATATGGTTTTGAGTAATAAATAATGTTCTTTTTATTCATAGGCTAAATGCCAATAAATGGGCTGAATAGTTTCCATGGTAACAAAATTGGATATTAGGTGAGCAATAATTGAAGAAATAATTTTGTTCGTGCTTTACCAGAATGTGATAAAAAAAGGATAATTGATAATGACATTAATTGTTGTGAACTATTTCTATATTTTTTGGATAAATTATTGTTAATTATTAAGTTAGAAAAAATTTTAATTTTTATATTTTGCAAGAGAGTAGATAAAGATAATTTAATAGTATTCAATGATATGATAGAATAAAAAGGAGTGAACTTTTAGTTTTGTCATTGAACTTTTAACTTTTTTCTTTAACGAAATCTAATTTGTTGGTTATAAGTATTGATGTTGATGTGAGTTGTTTTTTTATTAGTTTAATAATAAATTTTATTTACATATTTTATTAATTAAATTTTAAATATAAAAAAATTAATAATAAATTTAGTCTTTAACATTTATAAAATAATAAATTTTTTTATTTTTAAAAATTTTGTAAATGTAATCTTTTCTAAATTAATAAAATTATTTTTAAAAATTTACAAAATTAAAAAAAATCAAAATTTAACATTTTGTTAACGTTGAAAGTTAAATTTACTGTTAAGTTACACCCCAAAATAAAAACATTAAGCTTTATATGGCACAATTTCATCCATAACAAAGCTGAAGGAAAGTTCTCAAGAGTTGGTTAATTTGATTGGTTTATTCCTTCAAGTTACATCCAAATATTTTTTTTTTGAGTTAAATAATTTGAATTCGATTATTCTTCCGCCCAATTCTTATTATTTGTATTAGATTTGGACATTTTAAGTGTTTTTTTTCTTCTTATAAATTAATTTTCAGCAAACAATTTCAAAATATATATTTTTTTTAACTTAGAAAATTCTTCGAACTTTTTTTAGTGAGTAAACGTTTTCCAAACAATCTAAAATTTTATATTTTGATTCTTGGGGCTCTCTTAGAATATAAGAAATATTTTCCACAAAAAAAAAGTGATCGAGAAGTGCAAAAAAAAAAAAAGAAATAAAAGAATAATAATAAAAAAATTGTGGGTTGAATTTTGTACTGAAATTTTCTAGATTACATCTACATTATTTGAGGAGATTTTAATTTAAATTTCATGATTTTTGGAAATCATGAACACCTCGAACAAAAAATTCAAGTTGTTTTCCATTTTTCTGGTTTTTGGTTGGGTAGTTTTTTTTTTTTTATTCTAGTATTAGGGTTTCTTTTGTTTTAGCTTTTTTTATTCTATTACGCATTCCAACACATTTTTGTTTCTTGTGTTAATAGGTATGAAAAGAGTTGCCTCTCCTTTCTCAGCGCAACTTATTTCCTTTTAGAGTTGAGTTTTTCTTTAGCTTCTTAGAGCATTAGGTCAATTTTGTTAGAGAGTGATCCCACATTTTATTGCTCTTTAAAAATTACAAGTGAGACAATCTTAACTTCTTTTCTTTGTCTCTTAGAGTTTATCTTTTTTATTACGAGTGTATAATGGATATGTTTAATTTCATTTGATCAATTTTGTTTTGAGTGTTTTTTTTTTTCAGCCTCTAATAATGGTATGTGCACATGGTAAAAAAGAACATCATGACCCGTCTATAGTTACTATGGACCAAGTTGCAGTACTATTCGACTAACTTCGGAAAGATTTTAAAGAGGCACAAGAGTGTTTGGAAAATAAGTTTGACACAATGCAAACTAAAGCCCTTCATCACAGGGTGGTTCAACAAAATTTCAGTCAAACTCTATCTCGAATGGAAACTAACAATGATAAACATTAGGCAAGACATAGATATCATATTTGTAAAAAAAACCCGCATGAACATGTTGTTTCGAATGTCGTTTAACCTTCTATTGAACATGGACTTGTCAAGAAAGACATTGGTACAAAAAACATAATATTTTTTACAAGCTTAAATGACTTATGGTAGAACAAAGAGAACGAGCTAGGAAGTGCATGTGGTGTAATGTGAAGGATCACAAAGCCTTTAAATGTCCAACATATTCATTTAATAAAACATCCTTACAAGTCGAGGAACGTAAGTATGAAACAAAGTCTATTGAGGAGTTTTTGTCTACTGCTATCAGTGACGATTATGATATAGATGAGCGAGAAACTTCAAGTGACACCGTTTGTAAAGACAGTAAGTGTGATTTTATGCCTCTTGTTGAGTCTATATCTAACATTACACCTTATTTCAAAGTTGATGCTGAAGAAGTTGATAGTAATAATGCGAACTATGATGATAGTGATAGTGATAGTGAACTTTGTGAATCGAAAAAAAGTTAATAGTAAGAATTGTTTTCTAGAGTCTATGAATTTGGATGATTTAGACCTTAATTATGCTACTAAAGAGTTATATTATGGTGAATTCCATTTACAAAATTTTTGTGAGGGGTTAAAGGGAAGTGAGGATGATTCATGTAAAAAGAATGAGAGACAAGAGACCTTGAGCGATGAAAGTCAATTTAATGGTCCAATTTTGGTGAGTGAAAATTCTTACGAGGTAAAATTAAAGAGTTCAATTCACATTGAAAAATAGAATGAAAAGAAAGAGAGAACCTATTTAAAGAGAGGAATGATTATGTTTTCACTAACCCTAACTTGAATTTGTTTAGTGGACTTGTTCCATTCTTTCAGGAATTTGTTGATCCTTTGCGAGGGCTCTATTAAATCATTCCACTTATGATAAAGATTCTTTGTTATTCAATCAAAGACAATATTTGAGGACAAATCTTTTCGTGGAAAGGGAGAATGATATATACATGGACGGGGTGAAATTTATTAAATCTCATTGACCAAAATTGCCAATTTTCAAGTTAGGGAAATCATTAGAATTGCGATAAATTTTTGGATGGGATCCAGACATTTCTAAGTTGATATGTCTTCATGGCATTCGATGATCTGTCTCTTATATTTGAAACACACTTTGAGTCACCTAATTTTGAGTTTGGGAGCTCAAGTTATGACCATATTAGTGAAGACTGGGCGAGTAAAATTTCAGGATGGGATTATGACGGGAATTACAAGTTTTGAGCTTTTAATTCAAGTTTATGTAACACCCCAAAACCGGCCTAGAAGTTATGACCGAATCTGGCGATGTCACATGGAATGAGATTTGAAATCAAATTTGTCAAGTTAAAACCATTCTGTTTATTAGCTTCTATTTATCTCTTGTTAATTTCAAAATCACTTTCTTATTGTTTCGATACCTTCAAAACTTATTCTGTAGCAGAAGCTTTTAGAAACCGTGATATTTTAGGAAAACCGTTCGCGTTTAAAAAAAAACATTGTTTTTAATAAAACTGAGTTTTTGTTGAGTTTTGCAGTTTAAAAGTTCAAAATAAAAGTAAAGTCCAAAAGTCCCAAATTACATAAAATATTCCCAAAAATAATAGAGCAGAAATAACATAAAATCAAAAACTGAAATCAAATAGTTTAAAATAGTGGTGGTCACCGTCGAGTCCTCCGTTGCACCAATCTGTCTATGACTAGGGATTACCTATACATAATAAATAGAAAATGGTGAGTTTTTGTAAACACAGTGTTTAATCCCCACAGAAATCATGCATACAATCAAATCAACGGTTATCAGTCAAAGTAGTCTGGGCCTAAGCCCATTACAAGTTCAGATACAGTTCAGGCCTTAGCCCATTCAGATACAGTTTCAGATATAAAATAGGGCCTTAGCCCATTTCAGATACAGTATGCATACAGTAACAGAAATCAGTATCCTACCCACCAGCCTCTACACACCATCTCCGACCATCCGCACACACCATGTGGGGTTTAAAACACCCATCCAGCCCTACACACCAAGTTGTACCGAATGCGACACATAATAGTATATTGCAGTTGAGCTGCCAGATAATAGGCATAAATGCCTTTTAGTACACTTCTTCCAAAAGTCATCATCCCACCCCAATACAGATGCAAATAAACGTGCTCAATGCAGACATACAAAATACATGCTTACATGCTAATGTTAAGTTAACAATCATACGTGCAGATCAGTAAACATGCATAAATCTAACATGCTCATTACATACATATTATATTCAGATCATACAATTTAGGGTCTAAGTAATGCTTACTTACTCTACAGTAGGTTCACAGTCGATTTGGATGACTTATGTAACCCTAAGAAACATTTCAGATAAATGGGCCCACACGCCCATATGGCTTGCCTGTGTAAGCCCACACGCCCGTGTGGCCCATATGCCCAGATTGGCCTTGGCCCGTGTGGATCACACGGCCTGGCCCAAAATCCCACACGCCCGTGTGGACTACCTGTGTGGACTCACACACCCGTATGGCCCACACGACCCAAATCGGTCTAGCTCGTATGTCGCACACAGCCTACCTAGCCATCACATGGCCGTGTCCAGCACACGACCTGGTCTTTTTCAAATACACGGTCATGTCATTTGCACACGGCCTACCACAGGGAGGCCACACGCTCGTGTGGAGTCGACAGTTTGCAATTTCAGCTTTCGGCGAATCCAATTTTCTGCACTTTCAGGTACACACCTGGTTTTGATTGATGCTAAAACGATGCTCAGCACTCCAGAACCTATATTCGACAAACCCAATTCCAAAATTAGTCACGATTTAGAGATTAACCCGAACCAACAAACCAAAAATAGTATAATTCTTATGTTTTCACTTACCCCTAACACTTTAGAAGCTTTTGGCTACGAGACAGCACGAGGAGGATCACGCTCTTCTCGATTCACTGTTGTCAAAAAGAAAGATTCCTCATTAACAGAGATTCCAACTCTGCTTAGAACGTATTGAAAAAGAAATTACCTACTTGAACGAGAAAAACCCATTCCCACTTACCAAACGATCAACCACAACTCAGTAACCTGATTCTTGCTAAAACGAGGAGGGAGAATCAAAGTGAACAAAAGAGAAAACGGAAAAAGGGCAGGAGGCGTAAGGGAAAACTGAATAGGAATATTTGATAACCTCTTATCTTCTCTTCAAATCTCTCCCCACTAACACACTCAACCTCTACTACTCAGAATCCCTTCACAACACAACTCTAGCTGACTTTTAGAGCAAAAACATTATCTATGCTTGCGCAGGGATTCAAATACAAGACCTTCAACACACTAACACTCCACTTAACCACCAGACTAGCAGGCCCATTTTGATATAAACTTACAAATAATTAATTAAAAGCCTACTAACCTAAGATAGGGCTTGCTTTAGAAAATTACCAAAATCTACCAAAGGTGAGGCTTGAACTTGGGACCTCACACACACACCCAGAACACTTAACCACTGAAGCAGACATATATTTTTGTCAATTTTTTCACAAACACAAAAACATTAAATTTGGGGCGTTACATTTAAATCATGTTGGGTTTAGTTTTTAAGCTTATTTTTTTATTATCTATGAGCACAATATTGTATTTATTAGGTTTTATTATTTTATTATTTATTTATTCTGAATTTTTGATATTGTTTATGTAACGCCCCCACGCCCGAGACCGTCGTCGGAGTCGAGCTTGAGGTGTTACTGAACATAATTTTCCATTTTAAGAACTTTGAAACATTTAATTCTACATTCATAGCATGCTGTCTACCTGCGTTACAGTTATAAAAAAATCATATCTCGAGTTACGAAACTCGAAATCAAGATCTGTAAATTTTTCCTGAAACTAGACTCATATATCTATATACTAATTTTTTTCTAGAATTTTTCGTAGGGTCAATTAGTACAGTTTATTAGTTAAAGTTACCCCTATTTTAGGACTCGATTGTACTGACCTCTACTTACTGCAGACCACTTTTCTATCTCTACAAAATTCATATGACTATGCCGTTTCTTTCTCTTAAAACTAGACTCAATAAGGGTTTTGAAAATATAAAGCATACCTCCTAATTATTTTTTTACAATTTATGGTGAATTCCCAAAGTTGGAATAGGGGATCCAGAAATTGCTCTAGCCCTATCTCACTAAAACTCAAATATCTCATCACATATAACTCCTTTACCTATTTCGCTTCTTCCATATGAAAGTAGACACAATAAGCTTTAATTCCATACTTAATTCATCACCTAAGTCGGTTTTTACTATTTTTAATGATTTTTTAAACTCACATTATTGTTACTGTAAGGTTCTGTTTTATGGCAAATTTCATCTTTTTATGAATTTTCATGAACTACAGAACATATTAGTCTCACATAGCATCCAACATTATCTAGGCTAGCCATTCCAATGACTAATCATTACCAAGAATTTTCTTAACCAAACCACAACCATATCATAAGATTATTTACACAAAATAAGAACATTGCTATACATGCCATACTTAAGTTATACAAGCCATTTTACCAAAAAGTCCTTCGGATAGTGTGATCGAGCCTTCGACCTATCCCAATTCCTGAGTCGGCTTGTCCAACACTACAATGAATGGAAAAGAGGGAGTAAGCATAAATGCTTAGTAAGTCCATATGCAAATAACAAGTAACATAACAAAGCAATTATACCAAACAACATTAGCATGTTATCACCAAGACATATTCCCATTTCTAGCCATCGTGTATCAAGTTTCAACCCAAGGGTTAAGAACATACCTGTCCAAAGTGTGCATTTTGCGAAACTTACCAAAATATCATTTGCATCTCAAGCATTCTTCCATTTCGCTAAAATTTTACCCATTGAACACATCGGAATATAACTCGAATACATGGATAATTTGCACATAAGTGCTACATATGTAATCAAGCGACCATGTAACCCGCCCATAAGCGAACTCGGACTTAACTCAACGAGCTCGGGCGTTCGCATCCATAAGTGAACTCAGACTCAACTCAACGAGTTCGGATGCCTAGTTACATCTCACGAACTCGGACTCAACTCAACGAGTTCGGACATTTGCATCCATAAGTGAACTCGGACTCAACTCAACGAGCTCGGATGCCCAACCATCCTAGTGACGTGTCACTTGTATCCTAATCTATTCCTAAGGTTCAAACGAGATTTTCCTCAATCACATATTTCCCAGTCGTTCTCCTCGTAATATTGGAACCAATACGTAGCTTGCATCTCATACTTATCAATTTAATCACATACTTTTCATACCAATACATAATATTTCACAAAGCATAATATTCATAATAGCAAGTATCATATCATATAAATAGCATTAAATCACTTAAAATAGCAATTATGTTACATTATTTACACATGAACTTACCTCGGTACAAAATATAGCAATTTTGCAATTTAGTCCACAATCTTTTCTTTTCCTCGATCAAGGTTGATTCCACATCTTTCTTGATCTAAAATAACACATTTAACTTATTTAATACTCACATTTATCAAAATAGTCCTAAATTCAAATTTTGGCAAAATTATAATTTTGCCCCTAAACTTTTACATATTTACACTTTTTCCCCAAAGCTCAGAAATTAAATTTTATTTCAAATTCTTATGTTTTAGGACATGCTGATCATTTATTTGCTATTAGCAAGCTCAAATTCCCACTATAACACATACTTATGAACAATATGTACTTTTACCGATTAAGCCGTTTTGTTCGTTTTTACTTCAAATCGAGTAGCACAAGTTGTCTAACATAATTTAAAACCTCATATTCTATGATAAAACATCAAAATACACAAATTTCACCTATGGGTATTTTTCCAAATATGAGCCCTAACTTAAATTATTGCTAACATAAGCTTTATCGAGTTACCGGGACTACGAAAACGTAAAGAACATTAAAAACAGGGCTTGGAATCACTTACTATGGAGCTTGGAAGCTTGAAACAAACCCTAGCTATGGAGAACCCTTGAAATTTCGTGGTAATGAAGAAGATGATCAATTTTGTGTTATTTTTCCCTTTTTATTTCATGTTAATATCCAAATGACCAAAATGCCCCTCCTTACTAAACTTTCAAAAATTCCATCCATGTCCAAATTTTGTCCATGAACTTAAAATTGGCCAAATTACTATTTAAGACCTCCTAATTAATATTTCAAAGCAATTTCATACTAGAAACTTCTAGAATGCAAGTTTTGCAACTTATTCGATTTAGTCCCTAATTTTAAATTAAGCACTTTACGCATAGAATTTCTTCACGAAATTTTCACACAATCATGCAATCATATCATAAACCTCAAAATAATTATAAAATAATTATTTCTACCTCAGATTTGTGGTCACGAAACCACTATTCCGATTAGGCCCTAATTCGGGATATTACAGTTTAAGTATTTTAAGTTGTTTAAGAATTTTTGTTTCTTAGTCAAATAAGAAAGTTTAGTTTACAACTACTTCTTTAGATTAATTGGAGTTTCAGTATACTTTATATTTCTATTTGGATGTACTTAGCTAGCCTATATAAATATTTCTTCATTGTTCATTAGGGAGAATTGTTTTCATTAATAAAGCAACTCTGGGAGTTTGTTTCCTTGTGCAAGATTTCTGTAACACCCTTAACCCGTATCTGTCGCCGGAATAGGGTTACAAGGTATTACCGATCAAATCATATCATTTAGCGTATATTTCTCATACATTAAGCATTCATATTCATATGTCATTGAAATATAATCACTTTGTCCCTTATAAGGGCCTACAAGGCCTTAAATATGCTTTAGAGATGGTTCGAGACTAAACTGATAACATAAAAAAACTTTGGAAAACATGGAAAATTTTCATGTAAACAGGGGTTACACGCCCGTGTGATCAGGCCGTGTGCCTCACACAGCCACTAGACATGCTCGTGTCATAGGTCGTGTGAAATAGGGCATATATACTGACTTGCACCACACGGCCAACCACACGCCCGTGTCTCTAGGCAGTGTAACTCATTGACCTAATTTTTAATTAAGCTTCATGTAACACTCTAAACCCGGCCTAGAAGTCTAGACCAAATTCGGAATGCTACATTGATCGCCAAAGTGATCGTAGGAAAATTTTACCAAAACATTTTATCTCAGTGAAACAAAATTGTTTGAAAACGTTTAATAACCAACCAGTAACAATTTGCAATAAAACTCAATGTAAACCCATTTAAAATATACGAATAAAACATAAATCGAAAACTGCACCACAACATTCTAAATCCTTACAGTTCAAACTTAAACAATAATAAAATCTAAAAATCACAACCAGATAATCCACTCCGTCGAGACTGTTCGAGACCTCCACGTACTGAGTCCAGCATCTAGAATCCAGAACTGTACCTAAAAAGGGGAAACTGAAAAGGGCGTGAGCTACTTGAGCTCAATGTGAGATCAAACCAGTTAAACTACAGAAGCGGAAACAGAGAACTAGAAGCAGTTCAAAAATAGACCATACTTACAGACCAACTAAAACAAATATAGGCCATATGTAACTTTACAGTCATATGGCTTTGTCAGACATGGTAACGATAATTCTCAGTAGTCTCAAACTGGGCATAAGCCCTTTTCCAGAATCAGTATCAGTGTCAGTTGGGGCCTTAGCCCCGTTCAGTAACTATCCAGTCAGACAGTAGTAATCATATTAACAGAATCTCTTAGGCTCAAGTGCCTTTCAGTCAATCAGTCGTTTGCAAACAGTCAATCAGTCATATCAGAAAACAATACAATCAATTCGGTCATAGTAACACATTTAGTCAATCAGATTCAATCAAATGCATATGAGTGCAGATGACTTACAAAATGCACCCACCCATCCAACCAACACACCTCTCTGTCCAACCCTGCACTTACTGTGGGGATTTAATCAACCCACCTATCCCTACACTTACAATTAACACCGATTGCGACACTAAACAGAGATTTGCAGCTGAGCTGCCAGAATATTAGGCTTAAGAGCCTTTCCGTACAGATCCTCATATATATCACCCCGAGTTACCCAGCAACGATGATTATCAGTATTGTCTATGACCCTCAGGGTATTGGGACTATCAGTGTGCAGATAAACTGCCAGTCTCGTATAATACGCAACAATGCTAGCGTAAAAGCTGTATGGTGCAATGTGGAATACAGCAGTATAGACATGCAATATGAACTGCCAGATTAGATATTAGTATGTAGGCGTAGCTAACATATGCGTGGTATGGTGCAATGCAGTAATTTGCTATACCGTCTATACGATGTCATGCCAAGTTGTCCGGCAACGATGATCATGCAGTTGAACTGCCAGATCAAATCAGTCTTCCTTCTCTTCAACATCCCAACCCAAAATGGTTTATATAAATGAATGTATGCAAATGTTATGAATGCAAATGCACCAACTTAGAGCACAATTACAGATAGTCATTCAGAAATAGTCATCTAGAAACAATCATTTAGAAGCAGTCAATCGGGAGTAGTCATTCAGAAGCAGTCATCCTGTTTCAGAAACGTGCAAACTTGTGCACTTAGTTTCGGTACCTATTATTTCACACAACCAATTGCCAGTAGTGCACAAGTCAAAGTCAGTACAGAGTCGTGTTCACCCTTAGTAACCTTAGTCGAGGGGTTGGAGCACATAGACTCACAACGGCATTGAATTTGTCCCAAAATCAAATTTAGGCGAGTTAGGGCCACACGCCCGTGTACTCCGGCCGTGTGGAGCAATCTAGGCCGTGTGGGGATCCAAACGCCCGTGTAAAGGGTAGCACACGGCCATGTGATAGAGGCACATGCCTGTGTGGTACAGAGGTACAATCGTTTGACCAGACCATGTAACTCACTGTTTAGTTTCTTTAAATTCAAGTGCAGGGCTAACAGAGCCGTGTGAAGGTGTCACATAGTCGTGTGGCCATCAGACATGGTCGTGTGTCCCATAACACACGATTGTGTGAAATTCGTAGGCCCCAAATCAATCACATGGTCATGTGTCCTGAAGCACACACCTGTGGGAACCCTAATTTCCTAAATCAATCACATGGCCGTGTGTCCCATAGCACACGCCCGTGTGGTTTCCGATAAAAATCCCCAAATCGGTCACACACCCGTTTGACTAGGCCGTCGAGGTAGCCACGAAACCTTTCCAAAACAACCCCAAAAAAATTGTTTAAGCCCCAGTAATAGTCCTTATCTTTCACCCTATCAACGTACATCAGGAAAGGGAGTTTTCCCTTCACTATCAACGTCTAAAAACCCAAAACCAACGGGTTAGCATCCAATAAGGAAAAGCCTAATAGAAAATTTGTAGAATAAAAAACAAAAACAGTAACGTAGTTACAGTTCGAATCCCATACCTGTTTTGATGGCAATGAAGACGACTAAGGAGCAGAAATTCCCAATGCCAAAAACTAGAATTGAACTTTGAGCAATTTCTTTTTTTTTTCAAAGCAAAAAGTAGAGAAAATAAAAGAACAACGGAAAAGGAGAAGTGGAAAACGTGAAAAACTCATAGAAGTGTGATCAAATAAAAAGTAAAGGAAATAAAAATAGAAATAATTAACAATAAATTAAAAGTACTAAAAATAACTAACCAAAAAGTTCTCTCTAGAACTCGAACACAAGACGTTAACTACACCTAGCACTCCACTTAACCCTCAGACCAGCAGGCCCATTCTTGTCACTACTTGTACAACTCACTACATATGTGAAAACTTCTCATTCCCCTACGCTAAGACCCAACACTTCTAGGCCCAAAATTTGGGGTGTTACACATCAGGGGACACATGGTCGTGTACATGACCGTGTGTCGTACACGACTGAGACACATACCCATGTCTCTGCTCGCGTGGACAAAAATTAGGCTATTTGCAAAGCCATTTTTGCCACCCTATTTTATACACCCGCACAAGCTCGAATTTGCACTATTTCTAGACATATAAATGTAGCCAAAATAATTTCAAATCATTACATTTTATCCCATTTCAACATCATTCATTTCCAATCTCAATTTTATACCATTCACTTAACCAAATGCATATAAAAACAACATGATTTATTAGCAATATAATACACACATCATATAACTCGAATTCAAGCTATAAAATCGACCAATTCACATACCAAAAATTCATACTTTACTAACCATGTTTCACATATATGACTTAACCTATAGTCAACTAATTCAACGTTAAAATTCAATCCACAACAAGGCATATCTCAAACCATTATACACCACATACCAAATTAACCACATGAGCACACAACTCATTATCACCACATTACCAATTTACCATATCGAAAAATGCCATTTTAAATCACCATTTGTAATCAAGACAATCATGGAACCATTATAAACCATACCTTATAAGTCATATACTCATATAATTATGTACTACCATATATACCACCTTTAAGCCAAATCACATGGCTAATTACATATGAAACACATAGGCATCAATTGCCAAAATTACTTATACACTTCATATCATAAACTAGCCTATACATGCCATATAGCCAAAAACTACAAAACTTATTTACCAACTCTGCAGCTAGATAGTGTGATGAGACCTTCGACGACTTCCAACCCAAGCGAGCCTTCGAAACACTATAAAACATAGAAAAAAAACAAAGTAAGCTATAAAGCTTAGTAAGCTCGTATGGTATTAAACTCATCTTATCGAATAAACACTTATTAAACATTTACATACTATAATGTAAACTCATTTGATTTCACGTTTGTAACATAAATCCAATCACATAATTAACAAAAGTTTCACAAGTTTATTCATTTCTATGCTCGTATGGATCAAATATATTCTTATCAGTTCGATCACATTTATATATGCATAATAAAACATCTATATAACTTTATTCAAACCAATATCCATCACATTTTCTTTAGCCAAGGTGAATCATGTGAAATATCATCAAATAACAGTATTTCGCACACAATGTGCCATATAAATATAATTAAAACAAATATAACTCATATCTCATATATCATTCAATTCATACCTGAATATAGCCAAATGAACACATTTTGGTGTGAAATATACCTATACAGAAATCTTTGTCATTTCATATTCATGATACACTATGAATTCACCAAGTTACCTTCATTCGATTCTCGCATAGGTTTTGTACGTACCTATTTTATTTAATTCAATTGTACTTTCATTCTCATCTTGACTTTTCCCGTTAAACCATTCAGAATTACTAAAGCATACTTGGGAGTCACATATGCATAGTATAATGCCATATCCCATATATGGTCTTACATGTAATCACATATCGATGCCATAACCCAACTATGGTCTTACACAAAGTCTCATATCGATGCCCTATCCCAGATATGATCTTACATGAAATCTTGTACCGACATCATGTCCAAGACATGGTCTTACACGTAATCTCATATCGGTAACCCTAATGTCATGGCATTTGTATCCTATACTATTCCTAAGGTTCGTATAAGACTTTCGACCATCGTAACTCTGTTGACTTTGGCTCGTACTCGTAACCATTCAGCATTTTAATTCAATTCAACAGAAATAAAGCATTTATAACACAATTTAATAATGTTTATTAGCATACGAACTTACCTTATTCGCTGTAATGGCGAATTAGGTCGACTAATCTGATACTTTGTTTTCCCCCGTTTTTGTAACATCCTAATTTTTGGGGCTTAGTAATTTTGTGTGATGTTTTGTAAAATTTTAAAATGTTGAGATGTGGTTGTGGAATTCATGTTTAGAGTGTATAAGTGGGCCTATGGAAGGCCCATGAGGTGGCCAAAACCCGGTAGAATTTTTGAATTTTGGACTTAAAGAATTAGGGGCTCTGGTTAGAAGGCCTTATTAAAATATGTGGATAAAATGTATCACAAACGGAGCATTGGTAAAGTGGCTAAGTAACGCCACTAGTCTCCTAAAAAGGTGGCGTGTAAATGAGGAGAGAGGGCCAAGGATCGATTCTCTGGGTGGACAATTGCATAGTTATTTTTATGTTTTGTGTATGCAAGAATTTGAAGCTGAATGGAACTCTATTGGTTAAAGGTTTGAATCGGTCAAGTGCATGGATAGTGGAGAGATAAGGGGGAGCATATCTAGGATGGATTTTAGGAGTTTTTGAACTGGGAAAAGAGTGTGGCCGGCCAAGGGAGAGTTTGAGTGTTAATTCGGCGGTTAGGTGTTGATTGACTCATTTTCTTTCTCTTTCACTTGTGCCGATTGCCCATAAGCCAAACTTTTTCGTTTTTCTTCCATTTCTTTCTCCCACAAACTTTCTTCCTCTTATTTCTTTCTTCCATTGATTTCTGGTAAAAGCCGAACCATATCCCCTCCCTACTCCTTCTTGTTAGTCGAACACTCTAAAACAAGCCAAATCCCGAAATTAATCACCTTGTACCGATTTCTTGTAAGCTAAACTCTTCACGATCTTTTCATCTCTTGTAGCCGAATCTTGCAACCTCTAAGCCTTCAACCCATACCGATTAAATCATCATAAAAGTTCCATCCCAAAACAACTTCTTCTCTCTTAGATTAAAAGCCGAAATCTCCTAAAGTTTAGGGAGATTGTCGATTTGTAGTCTAGGCTATATTAAGCCTTATTCTTTCGTTTTATGGTCTCTTGTAGTGAAGCAAACAAACCTTGAGGGAGCAATAGGTTGGTGAAGCGGTGTTGGATAAGTTTGGATCAATAATCGACATTGCGAAGGTAAGCTATCTACGGTTATAGGCATAGTGGCCGAATGGTGTTAATAAATAGTGATTATTCTTTTAGATTTTAAGGTTCTAATACATCAAGTAAATGAATATAGGACGAGAGCGTGGACGACTTTGAGGAGTCGGCCGTCATTTAACAGGTGTGTAACATACCTCGTAATAGCCTAGGTTCATATTGCATAAAAGCCGAAACATCGGATTATGTTGTTGACGTAACCTGTAAATACGAGATGATGTGTGGATGAGTTCAATTGCGATGAACACAGTAAACAAGAGTGATGGAACAGGTAAGAGCACGGTTTCGTGCAGTTTGGTACGTTGGGCCTCGATGGGCTAAAATAGGGCCCAATGGGCTTGTGGGCCCATTTGGGTAAAAATTGGTAAAAATGGAATCTGATTGAATTGCGTGTTAAATTTTTAGTACCGTTGCGTAACTTAGGCTAAAAAGGACCTAAATGACTAAATCGGCTACGAAGGGCCCATTAGGAGTTTTGGGCCCAATAACTTGAATGCGCCATAATAGGCTAAAAACTGCTGTTTAAACACTTGGAATTGATGAATAAGCATGGAAAACTCTAATAATGGATAAAATTACGCAATTACCCCTTAAAACATGAAAATGACTATTTTACCCCTAGGTAAAAATGACTATTATACCCCTAGGGTTGTAATATGTTTATGATGACTTTGATACTGTTGTTTTACATGCTATGACATGATATGCACATGATATGCTATGACATGAACATGATATGCACTATTTGATTCATTATATGCATGGGTTGGGTTTTATATGATGGAGGAAGTGATAAAGGGCTTTGCCCCAGTTTACCGAAAAGGGCTTTTGCCCCAGTTATTAAAAGAGGCTTGGCCTCCAGTTATATGATTAAGCAGCTATGCTGCCAGTGGAGAGTTTGGTTGGGTGGGTTGAGTTATTCCCCACATGGAGAGTTTGGCTGGTACGGGTGGAGAGTAGCGGATGGAGGGTTGAGTAGTCTCCCCAAATGGGTTTTTGCATACATGTATGGTTTGAGTTATGTAATATTGAAATGGGCCTATGGGCCATACTGTTTACAGAAAGGCTTTGGCCTAGCGATATGAGTAATATAAAGGCTTCGGCCCAGTAACAGTTAACCGAAAGGCTTCGGCCCAGTGTATGTTAAAAATTGAGCTTGTACATGTATGGATTTGGGCTCTGAAAGGGCTTGTTATACACTGAGTTCCAAACTCACCCCCTTCTTCAACCTTGCAGGTGAACCTTAATGTGGAGACTTGGAGCCGGTGGGAATTCAGAGTGGCCATGATGTTCAGTTAGACTTTCTTTTAAAAGTTTTATTTAAATATTATTATCTATTTTTGGGTTGTAATAAGGCCATTTTAACTAATTTCTTTCTGGATTTGGTTGGTTTTGAACTTTGAAATCTGCGTTATTATTTATATCTTAAAATGGGCTAGATCTAGGTTACGTTTTTAAACATCTCTCGGTTTTCAAATCATACAGAGATAAAATATAACATTTTAAAGACATCACTTTGAACAAACTCCATCTCGAGATATTTTCAAAAGTATCAATAACCTAAAGTGTGGCAATGGTTGTGGGCATGTCGAGGATTGGATCCAATCAAGAGCTTGGTACTTAAGCAGCCTTCATGGCTCACCTCCTCTGTTTCGGATACCTACCTGGTGCACAGCTTCCATTCACTTTAGTCTCTTAAAAATTATCATTGAATTCTTTAAAGAAGGTTTAAGATTAGAACTTGTGTTTTTGTTTCAATGTGACACGTCAGATTTGGCCATAACGTTTGGGCCGGGTTTGGGGTGTTACATTTAGTGGTATCAGAGCCAGGTTGCAACAACTCGGCTGTGGGTTTTTAACGGGCTTTTTAACGGGTTTCTTTTTCAAAATTTCAAATAATGACTTTTTAATCAAATTTAAGGATTTCTAGTAAAATAAATAAAATCTTTTTAACCCATTTTTGTGGATAAATATATGTTTTAAATGATTCAGAGGAAGAGGTGGCACACTGAATTCCCCGCCCCAAGTCTATAAGTATACTTTCTTTATCGTGGAATATTAAGATGATATTTGAGAATGATATGATATTATTGTTGGTTATAAAATGATGCTATAGATAGAATCAAGACCCTACTATGTTACTTTAGTTAGGGTAGAGCTAAAAACATTTAGGATTGAGACTGTAGTTAGATACAATGTTGCGGAAACAACTTCTGAACTACTATACTTCCATAAGATACCTTGTAATAAACAACTAAAATATTAACTAATGTCATAAAATTCGTAATCAGATAAGTCGGCATGAGTACTAGAGGAACTCGTGGACGAGGCCGCGGACGTGGTCGCGGTAGAGCGCGGGCCGAATCTTCATCTTCAGGGCATAGGCCAGCTGAAGAGGCATCGGTGCCACTAGCATCTGAGACTGGGTCACATGATCGAGCTGTAGGGGACGATGCCTTGTCCCAAGCAATGCTGAGGGTCTTAGAAAGGGTTGCTGGAGCTAGTACTGGGACAGTGAATAGAAGATCTATCTCTGAGCGACTGCGGGCCAATGGAGCAGAGGTTTTTAGGGGCGTATCTGGAGTAGCTCCGAATGTGGCTGAATATTGGCTTGAGGCAACAGAACGGATTATGGATGACTTGGATTGCTCTGTGGAGCAAAAGCTGAAAGGGGCTGTATCGTTGCTGCGAGACGAGGCTTACCAATGGTGGATCACAGTAAGGGAGAGTACCCCGGCGGAGCGAGTAACTTGGGATCTATTTAAGACTGCTTTTAAGGGCAGGTATGTGGGAGCTAGTTATGTGGATGCTCGTCGTAAAGAATTCCTAAATCTAACCCAGGGTAATAAGACTGTTGCTGAGTACGAGGCAAAATTCTTGAGATTGAGCCGATATGCTAGTGGGATAGTGGCGACTGAATACGAGCATAGCGTTTGGTTTGAGGATGGCCTTCGAGATGAGCTTAGAGTGCTGATAGCTCCGCAGAGGGAGCGTGACTTTGCTGCATTGGTGGAAAAGGCCGAGATAGCTGAGGAAGTTAAACGGGCTGAGCAACAGAATCGTCAGAAGGATCGACTTAGATTTAGGAGGGATTCTGGACCCTCGGGTACTGCATATAGAAATGTTAAACGAACCAGAGTAGAGGAGCCGGTCCGGGCCGTGCCAGTGAATACCGTCAGACCTCAAGTTTGTAGGGATTGTGGTAGAGCACACTTGGGTGAGTGTTGGAAAAGAACTGGAGGATGTTTCCGATGTGGGTCTAAGGAACACAAGTTTAGAGAATGTCCTAGGAGAGCAGTTCAGGACCAAGTTGCTGAGCCAAGGGTTGTACAACCAGTGCGAGGAGGACCACCACCACAGAGAGGTCGTGGGCAAGGCAGAGGTGGTAATGGTAATGGACAAGGACGTGGGGCACCTGGCAGGGGTGCTGGGCATGCTGAAGCTCGTCAGCCGGTGTTGGTTTATGCTGCATGACGTCGAGAGGAAGGTGATGCTCCTGATGTTATAACCGGTACGTTTTTCATTCATAGCACGCCTTATACTGCTTTGATCGATATTGGTTCCACTCACTCGTATGTTGCCTGTAACGTATTTGGGGCATTGGGTGTGCGTCCTGAGAAGACTGTGAGTGGGGTATCAGTGATAAGTCCTTTGGGTCACTCGGTTAAGGTAGATAAACTTTTTAGGGAAGTGCCTCTAGAGACTCAACATAAAGTATTCGTAGGAGACTTAATGGAATTGCCATTTGGAGAATTTGATCTTATCTTAGGAATGGATTGGTTAACTCAGCATGGGGCGACACTGGATTGTGCTGCTAAGAGGATGGTATTAAGAACTGTCGAGGATGAGGAGGTATTAGTCATAGGGGAACGAAGAAATTATTTGTCTAATGTGGTGTCAGCCTTAAAAGCTGGGAAGTTGATTCGAAAAGGTGGTGAGGCATATTTGGCCTTTGTAAGCCAAGCTGAGCCTGAAAAGATGACCGTAGAGTCAGTCAGGACTATCAAAGAGTTTCAAGATGTCTTTCCTGAGGAGCTTCCTAGATTACCTCCAAACCGCGAGGTTGAGTTTGGAATTGACTTGTTACCTGGAACAGCTCCGGTGTCCATTGCACCGTATAGGATGGCACCAAAGGAGTTGGTAGAACTGAAGGCTCAGATACAAGAACTATTGGACAGAGGATTTATAAGACCAAGTGTTTCTCCGTGGGGCGCACCAGTTTTGTTTGTAAAGAAGAAGGATGGAACCATGCGCATGTGTATCGATTATCGGCAGTTGAACAAACTGACAATCAAGAACAAGTACCCTTTGCCTAGAATCGACGATCTGTTCGATCAGTTGAGAGGAGCATCAGTATTTTCAAAAATTGACCTTCGGTCAGGTTATCACCAGCTGAGAGTCAAAGAGGGGGATATTCATAAGACGGCATTCAGAACTCGATATGGTCATTACGAGTTCCTAGTTATGCCCTTTAGGCTGACTAACGCACCTGCAGCATTCATGGATCTGATGAATCATGTATTCCAGTCGTACTTGGATCAGTTCGTAGTCGTGTTCATCGACGATATTTTAGTGTATTCAGAAACAGAAGAAAAGCATGATGAGCATCTTCGTATCGTTCTACAAGTATTAAGAGAGAAGCAACTCTATGCTAAGTTCAGTAAGTGCGAATTTTGGTTGAGTGAGGTGACCTTTTTAGGGCATGTTGTTTCTGCCGAGGGGATTAAGGTAGATCCTCGAAAAACTGAGGCGATTTTAGAATGGAAGCCACCAAGGTCAGTGTCAGAAATTCGAAGTTTTCTGGGGTTGGCAGGTTATTATAGAAGGTTTGTGGAAGGGTTCTCTGTGCTGGCTGCACCATTGATAAAACTCATAAGGAAAGGAGTACCGTTTGTTTGGGCTGAGAAGCAGCAAGAAGCTTTTGAGAAGTTAAAGAAAGTTTTGACCGAGGCACCAGTGTTGATTCAGCCAGAGTCTGGTAAAGATTTCACTGTGTACAGTGATGCATCATATGTAGGTTTGGGTTGTGTGTTGATGCAAGAGGGAAAGGTGGTTGCATATGCTTCAAGGCAGCTTAAGCCTCACGAGATGAACTATCCTACGTATGATTTGGAGCTGGCGGCGGTGATCTTCGCGCTTAAAATTTGGAGGCATTACTTATATGGGGAGAAGTGCATCATCTATACAGATCATAAGAGTCTTAGGTATTTATTGACTCAAAAAGAGCTGAATCTTAGACAGCGAAGGTGGATAGAGTTGTTGAAAGATTATGATTGTTCGATTGAGTACCATCCAGGCAAGGCAAATGTGGTGGCCGATGCGTTGAGCCGTAAGACTATAGCAGATTTGAAAGCAATGTTTGCTCGTTTAAGCTTATACGATGATGGGAGCCTGTTGGCAGAGTTACAAGTGAAACCAACTTAGGTAGAACAGATTAAGAGGCAGCAGCTGTTGGATGAGTCTTTGGATTCTCGGTTTCAGCAAGCCGAGAAGGAGGAGAATTCAGACTTTGGGTTAAACAGTGATGGGATTCTTTGTTTTAGAGGAAGAATTTGCATGCCAAAGGACTCTGAATTAAGAATGATGATTTTGAAAGAGGCTCATAGTGGACCTTGTGCCATGCATCCAGGAGGGAATAAGTTGTATCAAGACTTGCGAGAATTATATTGGTGGCCTGGACTGAAGAGAGAAGTGACCGAGTTTGTGGGAAAGTGTTTAACGTGTCAACAAGTAAAGGCTGAGCATCAACTGCCCTCAGGATTGTTGCAGCCAGTGAAAATACCACTTTGGAAGTGGGAAAGGGTAACCATGGATTTCGTAAGTGGGTTGCCTTTGACGCCTTCCAAGAAGGATTCGATTTGGGTGGTTGTGGATAGGCTGACGAAATCTGCCCATTTCATACCTGTTCGAACAGATTATTCACTTCAGAAGTTAGCCAAGCTATATGTACCAGAGATAGTACGGTTGCATGGAGTGCCAGTGTCAATAATTTCTGATCGAGACCCAAGATTTACATCTCGGTTTTGGAGGAAATTGCATGAGGCATTGGGGACGCGATTGGATTTTAGCACAGCATTTCACCCTCAGTCAGATGGGCAGTCAGAGAGAGTTATTCAGATTTTAGAAGACATGTTGAGGGGTTGTGTGATCGACTTTAGGGGCAGCTGGGAGGATTACTTGCCGTTGGCAGAATTTGCTTATAATAACAGTTATCAAACGAGTATTCAGATGGCTCCATATGAGGCACTGTATGGGAGAAGATGTCGTTCGCCTACTTGTTGGACTGAGTTGGGAGAGAGACGAGTACTTGGACCCGAATTAGTGGCTGATACTGAAGACAAGGTTAGGGTAATTAGAGACCATTTGAAAGAGGCAGCAGATCGACAGAAGTCTTATGCAGATTTAAAGCGTAAGGATATTGAGTATGCGATAGGAGACATGGTCTTTCTTAAAGTTTCGCCTTGGAAGAAGGTATTGAGATTTGGTAAGAAGGGCAAGTTGAGTCCGCGATTCATTGGGCCTTATCGAATTGTAAAGCGAATAGGACCGGTTGCTTATCAGCTAGAATTACCTCCGGAGTTGGATCGTATCCACGATGTCTTTCATGTTTCAATGCTAAGGCGATATCGTTCTGATCCTACTCATATCGTGCCAGTTGCAGACATTGAGGTACAAGCAGATTTAACCTTCGAAGAAGAACCAGTGCAAATACTTGATCGTGACGTTAAGGTGTTGAGAAGGAAATCAGTCCCATTGGTAAAGGTACTTTGGAGAAACCATGGCAGAGAGGAGGCTACTTGGGAACCCGAGGAGGCGATGCGTCAACAGTATCCTCAACTATTTTAATAAGGTAAATTTCGAGGCCGAAATTTCTTTAAGGAGGGTAGAGTTGTAACATCCTAATTTTTGGGGCTTAGTAATTTTGTGTGATGTTTTGTAAAATTTTAAAATGTTGAGATGTGGTTGTGGAATTCATGTTTAGAGTGTATAAGTGGGCCTATGGAAGGCCCATGAGTTGGCCAAAACCCGGTAGAATTTTTGAATTTTGGACTTAAAGAATTAGGGGCTCTGGTTAGAAGGCCTTATTAAAATATGTGGATAAAATGTATCACAAATGGAGCATTGGTAAAGTGGCTAAGTAACGCCACTAGTCTCCTAAAAAGGTGGCGTGTAAATGAGGAGAGAGGGCCAAGGATCGATTCTCTGGGTGGACAATTGCATAGTTATTTTTATGTTTTGTGTATGCAAGAATTTGAAGCTGAATGGAACTCTATTGGTTAAAGGTTTGAATCGGTCAAGTGCATGGATAGTGGAGAGATAAGGGGGAGCATATCTAGGATGGATTTTAGGAGTTTTTGAACTGGGAAAAGAGTGTGGCCGGCCAAGGGAGAGTTTGAGTGTTAATTGGGCGGTTAGGTGTTGATTGACTCATTTTCTTTCTCTTTCACTTGTGCCGATTGCCCATAAGCCAAACTTTTTCGTTTTTCTTCCATTTCTTTCTCCCACAAACTTTCTTCCTCTTATTTCTTTCTTCTATTGATTTCTGGTAAAAGCCGAACCATATCCCCTCCCTACTCCTTCTTGTTAGTCGAACACTCTAAAACAAGCCAAATCCCGAAATTAATCACCTTGTGCCGATTTCTTGTAAGCTAAACTCTTCACGATCTTTTCATCTCTTGTAGCCGAATCTTGCAACCTCTAAGCCTTCAACCCATACCGATTAAATCATCATAAAAGTTCCATCCCAAAACAACTTCTTCTCTCTTAGATTAAAAGCCGAAATCTCCTAAAGTTTAGGGAGATTGCCGATTTGTAGTCTAGGCTATATTAAGCCTTATTCTTTCGTTTTATGGTCTCTTGTGGCGAAGCAAACAAACCTTGAGGGAGCAATAGGTTGGTGAAGCGGTGTTGGATAAGTTTGGATCAATAATCGACATTGCGAAGGTAAGCTATCTACAGTTATAGGCATAGTGGCCGAATGGTGTTAATAAATAGTGATTATTCTTTTAGATTTTAAGGTTCTAATACATCAAGTAAATGAATATAGGATGAGAGCGTGGACGACTTTGAGGAATCGACCGTCATTTAACAGGTGTGTAACATACCCCGTAATAGCCTAGGTTCATATTGCATAAAAGCCGAAACATCGGATTATGTTGTTGACGTAACCTGTAAATACGAGATGATGTGTGGATGAGTTCAATTGTGATGAACACAGTAAACAAGAGTGATGGAACAGGTAAGAGCACGGTTTCGTGCAGTTTGGTACGTTGGGCCTCGATGGGCTAAAATAGGGCCCAATGGGCTTGTGGGCCCATTTGGGTAAAAATTGGTAAAAATGGAATCTGATTGAATTGCGTGTTAAATTTTTAGTACCGTTGCGTAACTTAGGCTAAAAAAGACCTAAATGACTAAATCGGCTACGAAGGGCCCATTAGGGGTTTTGGGCCCAATAACTTGAATGCGCCATAATAGGCTAAAAACTGCTGTTTAAACACTTGGAATTGATGAATAAGCATGGAAAACTCTAATAATGGATAAAATTACGCAATTACCCCTTAAAACATGAAAATGACTATTTTACCCCTAGGTAAAAATGACTATTATACCCCTAGGGTTGTAATATGTTTATGATGACTTTGATACTGTTGTTTTATATGCTATGACATGATATGCACATGATATGCTATGACATGAACATGATATGCACTATTTGATTCATTATATGCATGGGTTGGGTTTTATATGATGGAGGAAGTGATAAAGGGCTTTGCCCCAGTTTACCGAAAAGGGCTTTTGCCCCAGTTATTAAAAGAGGCTTGGCCTCCAGTTATATGATTAAGCAGCTATGCTGCCAGTGGAGAGTTTGGTTGGGTGGGTTGAGTTATTCCCCACATGGAGAGTTTGGCTGGTACGGGTGGAGAGTAGCGGATGGAGGGTTGAGTAGTCTCCCCAAATGGGTTTTTGCATACATGTATGGTTTGAGTTATGTAATATTGAAATGGGCCTATGGGCCATACCGTTTACAGAAAGGCTTTGGCCTAGCGATATGAGTAATATAAAGGCTTCGGCCCAGTAACAGTTAACCGAAAGGCTTCGGCCCAGTGTATGTTGAAAATTGAGCTTGTACATGTATGGATTTGGGCTCTGAAAGGGCTTGTTATACACTGAGTTCCAAACTCACCCCCTTCTTCAACCTTGCAGGTGAACCTTAATGTGGAGACTTGGAGCCGGTGGGAATTCAGAGTGGCCATGATGTTCAGTTAGACTTTCTTTTAAAAGTTTTATTTAAATATTATTATCTATTTTTGGGTTGTAATAAGGCCATTTTAACTAATTTCTTTCTGGATTTGGTTGGTTTTGAACTTTGAAATCTGCGTTATTATTTATATCTTAAAATGGGCTAGATCTAGGTTACGTTTTTAAACATCTCTCGGTTTTCAAATCATACAGAGATAAAATATAACATTTTAAAGACATCACTTTGAACAAACTCCATCTCGAGATATTTTCAAAAGTATCAATAACCTAAAGTGTGGCAATGGTTGTGGGCATGTCGAGGATTGGATCCAATCAAGAGCTTGGTACTTAAGCAGCCTTCATGGCTCACCTCCTCTGTTTCGGATACCTACCTGGTGCACAGCTTCCATTCACTTTAGTCTCTTAAAAATTATCATTGAATTCTTTAAAGAAGGTTTAAGATCAGAACTTGTGTTTTTGTTTCAATGTGACACGTCAGATTTGGCCATAACATTTGGGCCGGGTTTGGGGTGTTATAGTTTTAGATCCAAATCTCATTTTTCTCAATCTATATAATATCAAATTTTACTTATTTAATCATCAATTCATTCAATTTAGTCCAAAATTCACATTAAGGAAACTTTACGCTTTTGCCCCCAATATTACACATTTTTACAATTTAGTCATTATTTCACAAAAACACAAATTCATGAAATTTAAACAACACCCACACTAGCCAAATTCTCTTTATTGCCATAACAACCCATATTTTTCATTTATTTCACATTTTAACCACAAATTTTTAACATTTCTTAATTTAATCCTAAATTGACATTTTTACCAAAAATCCCTTTACAAAACTTGTTTAACTACCATCAAACATTCATAATCTATCATCAAAAATTAAAAATCACATATATTCATCAATGGCAATATTCGCATACTTTAAAAATTTCTCAAATAGTCCCTGGGCTAGCCAGACCTAACTGCAATGATTTTAAAAACGTAGAAATTATTAAAAACGGGACAAAAATGAACTTACAATTGAGCTAGGAAGCTTGACCAATTATGAAGCCCTAAAAATGGCTTTTCTTCTTGCTTTATTCGGCTAACGAATATGATGATTGAAATTTGTGGCCTTTTGTTTATTTATTTATCATTTATTAACAAAATTACTTAATTAACCTTATTAAACATTAATTATTTCACTAAATGCCAAACCATCATAACCCACTATCTTTTTAATGCTATATTTTCAACATAAGGACCTTTATTTTAAGGTTCTATAACTATTAGACCTCTTTAGCTAATAGAACACCACTTTTTCATTTTACGCGATTTATTCCTTTTTATCGAAATGAGCATTTAAACAGTAAAATTTCTTAATAAAAATTTCACTCAACTATAATATCATGCTGTAAACATTAGAATAATAATAAAATAAATTTCCTGATCTCAGATTTGTGGTTCCGAAACCACTTTTCTGATTTGACTAAAATCGGGCTGTTACAATTTCTTTCTTGTGATTTTTAGAAGTAGTTTTCTTCTAGATTTTCTTCAAGTGGTCATGAGAATTCATTATTCACCCTTCAATTTGCTAAGGATTATTTCTTGGAGGGTTGATTAGAGCCTTTAATTCAGTTTGTTAGGATTTATATATCAAATGGTTCAATTGAACATTTATCCTCCTATTCATTTTATCCATCGGTTTATCGTTTCATCTTCCACTTTGCTTTAATCTATCTTTTCACTAATTAGTTATTATTTTGAATATTTATCCATTATTTTTTAATTTTTTCTTAGTTTCTTTGTTATTTTCTAAATTTGTTTGGTTTCTTGCTTTCAAGTCACATCCAAATCTTTCCTTCTTGAGTCAAACAACTTGAATTTGATCATTCTTCTGCTTCTTCCGCTTCAATCCTTATCATTTGGTATCAGCTTCAAGCATTGTAGGTCTTCTTTGTGTTCTTATAAACTGATTTCTAGTAAACAATCTCAAAATAGTTTTTCTTTCTTTTACCCAAAAAGTTTTTCAGGAAAAAATATTTTTTAGTAGGTAAACGTGTTTTAAACGATTAGAAATGTTACATTTTGATTCTTCACTCTCTTAGAATATAAAAAAAATATTTTCCACAAAAAAGTGATCGAAAAGTGTAAAAACAAAAAAAAAATATGAAAAAAATAAAAATAAAAAAATTATTTTGTGGGTTGAATTTTGTGTCGAAATTTTCCAAATCAGATCTATATTATTTGAAAAGACTCCACCTTAAATTTCATAATTTTTGGAAATCGTGAACACCTCGAACAAAAAAATTCAAGTTGTTTTCCATTATTTCTAGTTTTTGGTTTGGTATTTTTTTTAATTCTAGTATTATGGTTTCTTTTGTTTTAGATTTTCTTATTCTATTGCACGTTCTAACATATTTTCGTTTCTTGTGTTAATAGGTACAAAAAGAGTAGCCTCACATTTTTCCGCACAACTTACTTCCTTTACACTCAAGTTTTTCTTTGGCTTCTTATAGCCTTAGGTCAACTTTGTTAGAGAGTGATCCAATATCTTTCTAAATATTATTGAGTTTAATTGCTCTTTAAAATTTACAAGCAAGACAATCTTAACTTCTTTTCTTTGTCTCTGAAAGTTTATCTTTTTTATTGCGAATGTATAACGATGAGGTTTAACTTTTTTTGATCAATTGTGTTTTGAGTGTTTTTTTATTTCAGCATCTAATAATGGTATGTGCACGTAGTAAGGACGAAGAGTATGATCCATCCATGGTTACTATGGACCAAGTAACAACACTATTCGACGAACTTCAAAAAGATTCCAAAGATGCGTAAGAGCATTTGGAAAATAAGTTCGACACAATGCAAACTCAAGTCCTTCATCGCGAGGCGATTCAACAAAATTTTAGTCAAACTTTGTCTCGAATGGAAACTAATAATGATAAACTTTGGGCAAGACATAAATGTCATATTTGTAAAAAAAAGCCGCACGGACATGTTGTTTCGAATGTCGTTCAACCTTCTATTGTTCATGGACTTGTCAAGAAAGACGTTGGTACAAAAACATAATATTTTCTACGAGCTTAAACGACTTATGGCAGAACAAAGAAAACAAGCTAGGAAGTGCATGTGGTGTAATGTGAAGGATCACAAAGCCTTTGAATGTCCAACATATTCATTTAAGAAGACATACTTGCAAGCCGAGGAACGTAAATATGACATAGAACCTATTGAGGAGTCTTCGTCTACTGCTATCAGTGACGATGATGATATAGATGAGCGAGAAACTTCAAGTAACACTATTTCTAAAGACAATAAGTTTGATTTTGGACCTATTTTTGAGTTTATATCTAACATTACACCTTATTTCAAAGTTGATGTCGAAGAAGTCGATAGTAATAATGTTAACTATGATGATAGTGATAGTGATAATGAACTTTCTGAACCTAAAAAAGTTGATAATAATAATTGTTTCCTAGAATCTATGAATTTGGACGATTTAGAACTTAATTCTCCTCTTAAAGAGTTGTATTATGATGAATTCAATTTACAAATTTTTGTGAGGGGTTAAAGGGAAGTGAGGATGATTCATGTAAAAAGACTGAGAGACAAGAGACCTTGAGCGATAAAAGTCAATTTAATGGTCCAATTTTAGTGAGTGAAAATTCCTAGGAGGTAAAGTTAAAGAGTTCAATTCATATTGGAAAAGAGAATGGAAAGAAAGAGTGAACCTATTTGAAAAAGAGGAATTATTATGTTTTCACTAACCCGAACTTGAATTTTTCTAGTGGACTTATTCCATTCTTTCAAGAATTTGTTGATCCTTTGCGAGGAGCTCTCTATTAAATCATTCCACCTATGATAGAGGTTCTTTCTTATTCACCAAAGACAAGATTTGAGGACGAAATTTTTTATGGAAAGCAGGGAATGATACATGTATGGATGAGATTCAAATATCTATCTCTTAGCTTCAAAACGCACTGTGAATCACCCGATTTTGAGTTCAGGAGTTCAAGTTATGATTGTTTTAGTGAAAGCACAACTAAGCAAAATTTCTTAACTGGATTATGACGGGAATTACGAGTTGTGGGCTTTTAATTCGAGTTTAAATAATTTTTGGTTCAATTTTTAAGCTTAATTTTTGTTATATATGAGTCCAATATTGTATTTATTAGGTTTTATTATTTTTTTATTCTAAATTTTTGAAATTGTTTAAGTATGTTAAGTTGTTTAGGAGTTTTTGTTTCTTAGTCAAATAAGAATTCTTAGTCAAACAAGAAAGTTTAGTTTAAAACTACTTCTTATTTAGATTAATTAGAGTTTTAGTATACTTTATAATTTTAGTTGGATGTATTTTGCTAACCTATATAAATGTTTCTTCAGTATTCATTGGGGAGAAAACTGTTTTCATTAATAAAGTTTTTAACTCTGCGAGTTTATTTCTTTGTGCAAGATTTCTTTCTTATGATTTTTAGAAGTAGTTTTCTTCTTGTTTTTATTCAAGTAGTCATGGGAATTCATTCTTCACCGTTTAATTTGCCAAGAATTATTTCTTGTAGGGTTGATTAGACCCATTAATTGAGTTTGTTGGGATTTATATCTCAAAGGGTTCAATTGGACATTTATCCTTCTATCCATCAAATCCATTAGTTTATTCAATCCATATTCCACTTTTAAATTTCGTCTATTTGTTTATTATTTTGAATTTTTATTCTTAGTTCTTCAATTTCTTCTTTTAGTGTTTTGGTTTTAGTTAATTTCTAAATTTGTTTATTTATTCTTTCAAGTCAGCTCCAAATCTTTCCTTCTTGAGTCAAACAACTTGAATTCGATCCTTCTTCTGCTTCCTCCGCTTCAATCTGTATCAAAGGAGTTCACAAATGTTTCAACATTGCAATATATGCCAAAAGATGTGGTAAGGGGATTCGCCAGTTTCATTGAAAGTCATGTTCATCAATTTATTTGGCGAGCTAGGGGTTCACAGTCTATTTTGTGAGCTAGGGTTCGCAAGTCTGTTTGGCAAATTGGTGGTTTGTCATGTAAGTTGTGAATTGAGGGTTCACCATTCAAAGTTAAAGTCAGACTAAAATTAGGAAATAAAGATATGTTGTATCTAAGAATACTTTTCGTGCAAGTAACACCTTTCCTAAGTTAAGTAGGGTATCATGAGATTTCTAGGACACTTAATGCCTATAAATACGACCCTTATTTCATAAAAATTCTCTAATTCTATCATCAAATCTCTATATGCTTAGTAATATGTGTGTTTGTTTATATTGCGAACCAGCCGGACCATCTAATAGTAAGGAATAAGGACAAAGCCAAACTTGTTTAAATTATCATCTTTATCAGTGAGTGGTTAAGAATTGCCATAAGTATGCTAACTAATATGCTTTTTAGTATGAATGTTTAAAGTTTAGAATCTTGTGAATGAACTATGATTATTTCTGAGAACTTTTTTTTAAAACTAAGTTTCATGAGCAAGTTTTCTACGAAACTCTATTTTCAAGTTCTGAGACTCTGTTTTCAAGAATACGTTTTTAAGTTATGCTTTAAGATATGTTTTATGAGAGCTCCTAAGCAAGCCTATATTTTAATATATTTTTTTGTAGTATAGTTTTACAAACTGTGTTTTTCACAAGCTTCTTGTGCGAGCTCTATTTGATATGTTTCTGTGTGTACTCCTTAGCGACCCCTTACATTGGACATAATGGCATGCCATAGGATTGTAAGTACACACCACAGGTTTTCTGTGTTTTAAGCGTTGAGGCCCTGGGTGTAACACCCCAGACCTGGCCCAAACGTTATGGCCTAATCCGGTGATGTCACATTAAAGAGGTTGTTTTAAAACGACTGTGTTTAGCCTAAATTATGTTCAGTGGCATAGTTGCTTTGTTAAAACTTAAACTTGTGACTTAGAAAATCAAAATCCTTGTATTTTGTTAAGTTAAGATGAAAGCCCATGTTCTAAGAAAACGTTCACATATTAAGATTACTTAGAAAACCTTCCTCTGGGCATCTACATAGCTTGCTCCAACGTACTTCATCTGAAATGCGGATTTAAAGAATTCCCAGGTAATCTGCTCAAGCTAGGTGCCCTATTTCACGGTCAGCCATCGCTGGTAAGCTTCCTCCCTAAGTAGTAATATCGCCCTTTTTAGCTTTTGTTCAGCCGTGCAATCCAGGTCATCCATTATTCTCTCTGTGGCTTCCATCTAATATTCAGCCACATTCGGGGCCACCCCAGCTACGCCTTTGAATATCTCAGCCCCATTAGCTCGAAGTCACTCCGAGATCGACCCACAACTTTTCGTACCATTATTAGACCTGGCGACCCTTTCTAGAATCCTCAGCATGGCTTGCAATACGACATCCTCTCTAGTAGCAGCCTGATTGTAGCGCCCCGTTTCAGCTACTGGTAAGGCTGGAGCCTCCTCTACTCTAATGTTGGGCATATGGCTCGACACCGACGATCCAGCCCTAGCACTTCCACTGCCTTTGCCGCGGCATTTTGCACCTCTTCTAGCGCTCATCATTGCGTACATATTTCTGGATTAAAAATTTTATGAAATTTTAGTTCATAATTCCACTGTTTAAAGCTTTATGTCTTATGTAATTAATGATCTAAAAGTTGTTTCGCCATCGTAAATCCACTACAGGCTTAAGTTTCCTACGGGCTTTAGTCTCTAAGAACCTATTGTTTAAAGTAGCCCAATATCTAAATACAGTTCAATAATTTAAACAAGTTCAGTAACAGAAAAACTTACTTGACTCGACGTTGAGGGCTCGGTGCACCACACTTCAAGAATCCTACAAAAACTTTTTAATCTACTTGTTTTAAAAACCCAAAATCTAAGGCCCATTTCACAACCTGAGCTTTGCAACTGGGCTCTGATGCCACTAAATGTAACACCCTAGACCCGACCTAGACGTTATGGCCAAATCCTGTGATGTCACATCAAAGAGGTTGTTTCAAAATGACTATGTTTAGTTAAAATTATGTTCAGTAGCATAGTTGCTTTGTTAAAACTTAAACTTGTGACTTAGAAAATCAAAATCCTTGTATTTTGTTAAGTTAAGATAAAAGCCCATTTTCTAAGAAAACGTTCACATATTAAGATTACTTAGAAAATTGTGATTAACTTTAAAATTTATTTAAGTTTGATGATCCAACAGTTGTAGCAATAATAAACCCAAATGAAAAGTCAAATCGAAGACACAAGGCCTCATTACAACCCATTGAAAAAGGAACAAGTAATTGAAATAAAGTAATTCGAAAACTATTTAAAACTTCTAAGAAGCTTGCAGTGTGGCCATCTCCGAGTCCTCTCCCACGTCGAGCCATCTACTGAGGGTCACCTGAAACATTAAATTAAAGGGTGTGAGTTTCGAAACTCAGTATGTACGACCCTTGGCAATCAAATCAATATGCACATTAACACATTGGGCCTAAGCCCTATTCAATATCGGTGGCCTCTGGGCCATAGCCCATGATAGCCTTAGTTGGGCCTGAGCCCACATTCAAATATCAAGATGTTCATGCCATATGCAGTTACCCATAACCAACCCTGTACACCCCCTTCCAACCCTACACTCCTGTGGGGAGCTACTCGACCCACCCATCCTTATACACCCGTGGTGACACCAGTTGCGGCACTGCTCATCGTTGCAGCAGAGCTGCTCGTGGCTCATAAGCCTTTGTTGTAGCACCGGTTACGGTACTACTTATCATTGCAGCAGAGCTGCTCGTGGCTCAGAAGCCTTCGTTAAATCCACAGTCGTTAAGCGACCGTGTGACCCTCATATACACTTCCTCCAATCAAAACCCAGCCCACATGCAACATAATATCTCATGAATGCATCATCGTCACATACAACATACACCAGTCATACTCATAACACATAGGGGTATTTTAGTCATTTCACTACCCAGGGGTATTTTGGTAATTTCTACCCTACAAGGGTGTCTCGGTAACTCTACCTTTTGAGGTGTTATAATAATTCTACCCTACAGGGGCATTTTAGTAATTCTACCCTAGAAGGGTTTTTTCGTAATTTCCTAATGGTACGGGTTTTAATTATGGATTTTGGCCCATCAACAAGTCCTCGCGGCTGAAGTGAACGGACACTATGCACCAGGTAAGATTCAAGAGAAGAGCAGGTGGGTCACTCAGACTGCTTAAGTACCAAGCTCTTCCTAGATCCAATCCTAGACATGCACACATCCATTGCCACACCTTAGCCTAGCGACTTGTCCACGGACATGTTTAATTATTTAATCAAGTCTTATGCAAGTTTGAGAATTCATCAGAACTAGGCATATAGTCCATTAAAACCCTAGCATGTATTTCTACAATCCCATAAGGCCCACTAAGCCCAATTATGTCCATATAGACTTTTAAGCTCAATCATGTTTATGTAGCCCACTAGGCCCGATCATAATCAAATCATCCATCCACTTTAATACATTATTGAATTTTCACATAACAACTTTTACCAATTTGGGCCCAGAGGCTCGGTAGGCCTATTTAGCCCTGTCTGGCCCGATTGGCCAAACAGTGGCCCGAGACCATGAGATCGCTCTCTAGGCCTCGGTAATCGTATCGGTATCTCTACACGAGTGCTCGCACTCTTGTGTGATTGCCGGTGCTACCCTTTTCAGCTTTTTGGCATTCTGGCATTTCAGCTTTTGTCGATTGGTCGTGTGTGCAATGTATGTACACATCTGGTTGACGACCCGCACTACACTATCCTCAGCCTCAACCTACAATCAAAACCAACCTCGAATCAATTCCAGACTTAAACTACAACTTTACTAAATCCCAAAGCCTTACCGTAACCTTACCGTGTGCCACTAGTTCTAATAGCCTCTTCTTAGCTATTATTCTTGAATATCCTTAGATCTGCACCAATACACACATATTATCAACATCAAGTGACTTGTATTCCATACGAGTCACCCCTATCAACAACAGTTATATTCGGCCACCTATGAAACCAAAATTAAAAATGAGTGCACTTACCACTTGCTAGAGATCTTTTCCACGCTTAGAATCTTAGAACCCTACCCCTTGTTAAAATAGGGTTAACAAAAAGAACAAATTAGATAGCCCTTCGGCTTATCGAAATGCACTAAAAACGGTTAACTAAGCACTTACCGAAACTAGTGTTTGATCTTGTGGCCTAAATGTCTATTGAGTGTGCAACCGGCTTTAACAACTTGATTAAGGGTTGTAAATAACGAAAATAGATTTGTGATGAAGGAAAGCAAAAGAAATCGGTAAGGGGATGTGGGTATTCGTCTTTTAAGAGATTTAAGGAAGAAATCGACAAAGGGATATGAGTATTCAGCTTTTAGAGATGGTATTCGACTTTCAAGGAATCAAGAGTGGTATTCAGCTTTTGAGACCAAAAAGAACTCAATGGAATTTCGGTAAAAGAAAATGAAAGGGAGAAGAGAGGTTGGCTATAGAATGAATTTGGCAAAACCAAAGAACCCTTATGAGCATTTGGCACCCTCTTAAATAGGCCACAAGCCAATTCTAGCCTCCCTAAAGTCCCATTCGGCACCATCACCTCCCCTCTCTCAATCTCCTATTTTCTCTCCATTATCCATACCTTAAAATTCTCTCCTAAACACTCCCTCCCAGAGTCCATTCTAGCACCACCACCTTTCTTCCATGAGCAAAAGTAAAGTCCCAAAATTCACCACTCTTAAGCCTGGAACCTTAGACCTCCTACCCTATTAATAACGCCACCTTATAGCTCCTTAAGTGGCGCCACCTTGCCACTGAGCCACAGGCCCACTTGTGTCCTATTTTCTCTTTAATTTGCTTAAGAGGCCTAATACCTGAGACTAGGGCTCCACTAAGGCAAAAATTAAAATTTTCTCTATGGTTTTCCCTAAACCTGAGACTTCATAGAATCCTCCAAATATTCCAAAAACACTAACCCAACAATTCTAACTTGTAATTTAATGCCGTTGTCTTACTCTAAAAAATTCTAAACGCACCTAAGCCCGAAGCCCAATTATTCCAGGCCCAAAATCTGGGGTGTTACACTAGGACATGTGGAGAGATAAGGGAATATTGAGCTATGCTCTATTCACTTAGACATACTGGTGTATAGGAGAGTGCATAGCTTCGCGTTGCACTTATCGGACATGTTATAAGCTCTTTGAGTCATTCTGAGGCGTTATAAGGAGAGCAGCATATCTAATTGATTATGATACGATAAGTGTGAGCGAGAACATGTTTATGTATCTCTACTATTCTGATAAGACAAGTATGTGAGTATGTTTCATGCTATACAAGATATGTTTTCAAACAAGCTAAGTTTTCAAGTATGATTTTCTACAAGCACAACTGAAACTATTTTTATAGACTTATATGTTTTCTTATAAGCAGGATCTATGGAATAGGTCTCCCACCTACACCGTGAACCCAACACGCGACATGATTTTCAAACTAAGTCTTCTTTATGTTTTAAACTCTGTATTTTAAGCATACTTTTTTGATTCCTAATTATTAACTTAGTTCTTAATGAACTCACCTACTCCTCTCTTACTTTGCAGGTAAGTAAGTCGCAGGTTGTAATGGTAAGGTAGATGACTTGTCAAGGCTCATCCCTGAATAGATATTGGCAAACTTGGAAAATAAGTGATGAGGTTTTATTTATGTGGGTTTTAGATTGATTATATTTTGATTCTTTTATTGAAATAATTTCTTTAAATTTGAAGTTTATTTTTGTTTTGCGAACAATGTCTTAAAATATTAAATATTTTTATTATGAATAAAGTTTGATGTTTCTTCATGCATGAATGTTACGTTGTGTTTACTTTACTCTCATTGAAAAACTTCTTCATATTATATGCAAATTAGAATTACTGTGAACCACCTTCTTTTGCAACCTTAAAAATTACATAAGTACCCCTATTTATGATAGTCCTACTACTTAGCGAACCTAGGTAAATTGTGCAAACCCATATATTTATGTGAACCCTATTTAGGTATGAAGAACCCTATACACATATACGAACTCATATGTGCATGACTTATACGTTTGCAAAGCTTATTTTGCATGCGAACTTAGTTTTGTATATTCAGGTACGAACTTAGAAAGTATGCAAACTGTAGTTACTTTACGAACCCGTATTATTGTGTGAACTCATGCCTTATGTTTTTATGAGAACAGTATGTGTTACTTTGATAAGAGAACTTATATTTTTATGTGAACTCATGATTTATATTGTACTATGAATGAATATGTTATTCTGATAGGCGAACCTATGCTGTTGGACGTATGCATCCCTAAGTTGTGCAAATCTTACCTATGTATGCTTGTTAGCTCATATGTTTTATATCTTATGCATGGATATTTCTACTGTTGTGATAAAACTTAGCATAATATATGTTGTAAATAAATGGTGTGTTTATGATTAGATTGGGTGTTAATAAAGATTCATTTCTGTGGCTAACATAGCTCGCCAAATCCAGGTCGAACCTACTCGATCGGGTTAGGGGTTTACAATAAAGACATAAATGTGATTGACTGGGCTGAAAGTACATTAAATAGGACACAAAGAGAATAGATCCTAAATCTACTTATGGATTATTCACTTGTGACATTCATAGTGTGGCATATCTAAATCCTGAGTGGATACCAACTATGTATGCTTGACTCGTACACTATGATGTAAGTAAAAGGCTGAGTTCAAATAGATAAGGAACTGAAAGCTAGTGATTGGGTGTACAACTTTTGTAGTATGTAACATCATTCACAATAGTGGAATTCATAACCCATAATATGGGTAAATGATATCTTTTCATTGGTATTACATGGTTGATGAAAAGTAAACGTGGCCAGGGGTCGTCAATCTTTATGATGGATCACTTGATCACTATTTGATAATGGTTGACTTTTATAAAAGATGATGTAATGGTTAACAATAGATAAAATAGAACCATATTGGGAGAATGAATATTATCCAAAGAGATTAAGGATATCTTATAAGGGTAACACATTTATGATAAAGTAATTGGATGAGGATTGAGTAGTTGCTTTCATAACCGAATGTCATTGGGTACAGCTCAGTCAGGATACTATAGTGGAATGACTTTGTGCATAAATGAGTTTATAATTACTAGGAAAAAAAAACCAAAACTTAAGTATAAATCATTTTATCCTCAACTACATATGTCCAACCGGTCCCTCTGCTAGCTTATTGAAACCAAAAATGAATTGCTTGTTTGAATATAAACGAATGAATTGAATAGGAAAAGAGAAATGGGAAACATTCAGGAATGATTATGGTTTTCTCCGAAATGGATAAATGGAATCATTTAGAAATTAATGTAGGTTTCAAAAAATGGGAATAGAAATGGAAATGAAAATGGAAATAATCCATTTGCAATTCTATATGGATTACTTAAAAAATAATCGAAAGAATGAGTTTGTTTTCGGTTTATTTTGAAGCTTGAAAATGAAAATAAATCATTCAGTCACGGTGAACATGTTGAGTTTGGAAATATTGAACATTTTTTCTCAAAACTTTACCAGGGCAAAGTCATCAAAATTTTGTTGAGGGTAAAATAGGGTTAAGAAAATTATTTTATATATAAATAATAAAGTTTATTTTAGGAAATAGAAAAATTGAATTAGGTTGGATCACATTATAGAGTACTGTGTCAAAAAGACCCGATGAATACTTATAATTGGACCCGATGTGTGAGAGGCCCAAAAACCCCTCATGGACATAAAGGAGGCGGCAAGCCTAGTAGAAATACTAGGGTGTGCCGTCCATCCTAGTCCTATTCTAAGTAAAATGTTATTTTTCTATTTGAAATAAACCATTACAACTTAACAAGGGTTCTACCTTTTCTTCCTATAAATAGATGACACTAGTAGAGCTATTAACACAACTTAACAAATGTTTTATAGGGTTCTCTTAACAGATTAGCAGTTTAGGAAAGGAAGATCTTAAACCATAGGCTTGACAATCCTAGGAAATCATTAAGGTGGGAATTAACCCAAAATTGTATGGCCTATCCATGAATACCTTAACCCTAACCGGTTTGGACTGTGAAGTTAAGAGATACGTAGTTCTTATCGACTAGTTATTCTAGTGGAAGACCGGAAGATCTTGATGGGGTATTGACTAGTTGATTGAACAAGAAAACCTGAAGTGACATTTGGTTATGATTACCGAAGCGAGCTAATCACCCATGCTTAGATTTTAAAGATTGTATTATTTATTTCTTTTTCTTCTTCTTATTATTATTACAATCCCAAAAAATTTCTCTTTATATTTGATCATAATATAATTTATCTAAAGTATTAATTAGATCTATTTATGCTTAGGTTAAAATTAACTTAGTGCTCGCCTCCCTTCGGTACTATTCTCGAAGTACTCATCTACTCTGTTGTAACTATATTACAACCTGAAGTGTATACTTGTGGATACCGCCTTTTCATATTTTTTCTACAAGGATTCTACTCTAGAGTTGATACGTGCGGAGGCGGTAAAAAACATAGACATGGTGCATCTTGATAACTTACATAGTTCAAATGTTTGTCTCCTAATTGATCTGTCATGATTCAATATAGTAGATTAAACTATTTTCACATTTAAAGAGCTTGAATAACAGCATTTTAGTTATGCTTTAATTAAGTTTCTTTAGCTTTATTTGTATTAAACAAAGTGTGCACATTGAGTCTTTTATTAACCTTAAGGGCTAAATAAGGCCTAAGTGAGAGCTAACATACGTCGTGAGTGTGCATGAGACCATTAGAAGGCATTTTGGGTCAATACTGGACGCTATGTCACAACATGGGAGATCCAATGTCGCAACATAAAGAGCAGAATAGAGAAAGTGAGAAATTGCTTTCAATGTCACGACACAGGCTGAGGGTGTCATGACATACCCCTGAAGACATATGCAAAGGAGAAAATTGGCTGTTATGTCGGACACAGGTCCTGGTGTGTCGCGACATCGACTCTGTGACGAGTATGAAACACAAAGTAGGTTCATTTTGGTCTGCACAATTGAACTTAAAGCTCGGGAACATTATCTAACCTTGGATTAAGGATGATGGCTACCTGAAGGCTATAAATAGGCTGCTTTGGCACACATTATGGACACATTCCGTTACCTTAGATTCTCTCTTTAGGTTTAAGTTTTGTTTTCTTGCTTTCTTTAGTTTTTCATATTTTTAGTTTATTTGTTCTTTGTCTCTTTCAAGATTTCTAATATATAAATGATATCAAATATTTTGGATTTGTGCTTATTATAAATATTAATCAGACTTTTCTTAAACTCTCTATTTCAAACCATTCCCTATGATTAATTCTTCTATGTATTCCATGTTGTTTATGAAAGCCATGAGGAACTAATCCTTCTATAGGGGATTAGCGAGTGGAAGCATGGTTTCTTAACTATTTTGTAGGGTTCCTCAACAAATCAATTGTTTGGGAAAGGAAGAACGTGAAACAAACCCTAGGCCTGACAACACTGGAAAGTCACCAAGGTGGAAATTAATCCAAAATTGGTATTGCCCATTTCTGAAAACCTTTAGCCAACTCGGACTGTGAAGTGGGAAGATAAGTAGTCCTTGCTGACTCGTTATATTTGTGGAAGATCTGAAGATCCTGCTAGGGTAGCAACTAGTTAGTTGACGAGGAACACGAGTCGACAGTTGATTGAGATTGCTAAAGCAAGCTAACCACCCATCTTTAAATTTGATTCACTTTATTCTTTATATCTCTTGAAATTTAATTCTTTTATTTTATTTTATTTTATTTAAGAAGCCCTAAAATTATTTCTTATTTTACTTTTGTACTATAATTTACTTAAAGTATTAATTAGATCTTTAATTTTTTAGGTTAAGATTGATTTAGCACACGTCTCTCTTGGGTGCTATCCTCGGAGTACTCACCTACTTCGTTGAAGAATCTATATTAAAACTCGTCCTATATACTTATGGATACCACCTCATAACTCTATTTTGTTACAGTATTCACGCTATAGACGTTAGTATGTTTGGAGGCGATCAAGTTGGCGTTATTACCGGGGAGGCAACGTCACTAGATTGATTCTAATTTCCACATTCCAAAAGAATAATTAGGAAAACTTTCAACTATAGATATGATTTTATTTTAGTATTACTAATATACTCTTTCTAGGTTTGGTGTATGACTCGTAGTAGAGGCACACCTATTGTAGCAGCAACAGATCTGGAGAGAATAATCTGAAGAAATCACCAACAACAACAACAAGAACAACAACAACAAATGCAATATCCACCCTCAGTAGCTGCAGTTAATGTACCCCATGAAAATCCATTGTTTGGCAACACCGATGGTAAAGCCCTAAGAGATCCACTAGTACCACAGTTACCCACAAACGTGCATATAGCTTGGAATAAGAGAACATTATGGGACTCTGCCCTACCAAGTTTAGATATGGTTCAAGAAAGTACAACGAGGCCAGCGATTATAACTAATAATTTTGAGATCAAACTGACAATGATACAAATTATCCAAAATAATATGTAGTTTAAAGGCACTATGATGGAGGACCCTAATCAACATTAGAAATGATTTCTTCAACTCTGTGATACTTTTAAGTACAACAAGGTCACTGATGACATTATTCGTCTTTGGTTATTCCCTTTTTCTCTAATTAATAATGCCTTTTCTTGGTTAGACTCGCAGGCTCCAAGATCCATCACGACTTGGGATGAACTTGCTAGAAAATTCTTACAGTAGTTTTTCTTGATTAGTAAAGCAATCCAATTAAGAAGAGAGGTTGATGTCTTTAGACAGATGGAAGGGGAAAGCTTCTATGAGGTGTGGGAACACTTCAAAATGTTGATTCAAAATTTCCCGTACCACAAATTTCCTGAGTGGAAGAGATTGCAGATATTTTATAATGCGTTGAATGCAAATGCAAAATTTGGATTAGACGGAGTAGTAATAGGAGCCCTTATGAATAGGACGTACAAGGACGCATATAAAATTATTAAAAATATGGCATTAAACTCTTATCAGTGGCCAACTGAACGATTCACATATGACCAGAAACTCCCTACGGTCAAAGCTATTCAAGAGGATGATAATTATCAACATCTAGTGGATAGACTCAACCTTATTGAATCTGCTTCAACACCATCTATGCATGGAAGAGACAAGCCACTCTTCTATTATCTCAATAATCCTACCGAAGATATAAATTACAAAGGGAATAGGGGTGGAAACCCATATTCAAACACATACAATCTCAGCTGGAGAGATCACCCGAGCTTGAGATGGAGAGGAAACCAAGGAGGAGGTAACAATTAAAATCAAGTTAAAAATACTAATTACCAACCTCCTTATTTAAAGGAACTCAGGATAGAACCAACCCAAGTGACCATACTGCACGTGGTCAACATCTGAATAGAATTGAGAATGAGATGCAATCAATGAGAATAGATGTCAAGCAGGTGCAGTTTAAGTGCACCAACTCAACAAGAACATTGACTAAGCTCAAAGATCAAATGAGCCAATTGATGAGCTTGATGGGCAATATCAAAAGATAAATTGGCATAAGCATTCCCAGTAGCACGGAAGATAATCCATAGAGGGAAGGTAAAGAGCATGTGAAAGCTATAGCACTCCGATCGGACAAGGTACTGAGTAGCCCAGAAATACCTACCACAGAGGTAACTATGGATAATACTGATGAACCTTAAGACAAATCCCTAAAAGTAGTAAACGGACCTGAACCAGAGGAGAATGTGCCAGCGGTTGAGATGGGAAAAAAGACACTTAAAGATGTCGAAATCACAAAAGTCCCATTTCCATCAAGTTTAGAAAAAGGACAAAAGTGGGATGAAGATGAATTTGTAAGGTTTTTGAATTTGTTTAAAACCTTCTTGGCAATTTTACTATTCCCATAAAAATAGAGAGTATTCATTTTAATAGAGCCTTATACGATTTAGGAGCTAGTATTAATTTGATGACCTTATCAAATTTTGAAAACTCAGGTTAGGGAATCTTAAAGCAACTCAAATAACAATGCAATTGGCTGATAGGTCTTCAGTACACCCAAAGGGGTACTAGAAGATGTGTTAGTTAAGGTGCTAAGCTTTATTATTCTTACGGATTTTGTAGTACTTGGTTTCGAAAAAGATCATGAGATACCAATCTTACTAGGAAGACCTTTCCTAGCCACTTCTAGATCCACTATTGATTTAGAGAGAAATGAGTTGACCATAAAAATTAATGGTGAGACTGAAACCTTTAAATGTGGCCATCAACTAAACGAGGAAAATAAGAGGAAATTAGGGGAGCATTGCAAAATTTTATATGTTTATGATGTTCCCAAATCAAAGGAAATGCTTCCTTTTATGAATATAGAGAGAATAAATAGGTTTAAGGAATGGGACAAACAAGCAAGAGCAGAATGGCACGACGATGGTGGACCAATGCTACTAGAATAAAAAGATCGTCTACAGGTGAATTGGCAAAATTGCTAGATAAATCTGGCAATATAACTTAAAATTTGTGAATTTTGCATGACATTTGTAAATTATTGTATATCTAACTAACCACATAGTTTAAATTTTAACCTTTATTTGATGTAGGTTTATCCTTAGATTGAAACATTGTTAAGACAGAGTTTTGGGTCGAAACAGAGTCATTGTCGTAACATCACAACAGCAAGTCGCGACGTAGCAGACAATCCTTGAGAATCTCCAATGACGAATGTGTCATGACATAGAACCCCTGTGTCACGACATCAGTAAACTGTCAGGGATGTCGTGACATGGAACCCCTATGTCGTAACATCACTGCAAGTTTCTGTAAGGTTGACTCGACCTATTATGCAACCCGGTGGCTTAAAGATTAATTTTACTCGATTTTTAAACCTTTAAAACCCTATTTTATAACATAAAATCATATTTACCCCTAAGTAAAACACTAATAAACCTTAATCCCTTAAATTCTCTCAAATCTCTCAACACTTCTTAAACCCTAAAACCCTAATGTTTTTTTTTCAAATTTCTTTTCAAAAACTTCCCAATCATACTTAGTGCAACGAAGAATGGGAACATCATGGGAAAGCAAGGAATTCAAATGAACTTCGATTATATACTTAAGGTTAAGGGTTCCTAAACTCGAACTTTTTATTATTCTATTGAATTCTTTGCTTAAGGTTGAAATACAATGCCTCCTAGGAAAGTTAGGCGAACTATGGATATAGAGCCATGAATGGTTCAAACTCCCTCTAATTTTCCAAACCCAAATGTTGAAAAGTATTTCAATGAACTTTAAGGGAAAACATTCATTTAGGAGAGGGGATTTGATGCATCGATGATCTTGTGTAAAGAAATATGGCCTTTGGTTAGGTATAATAAACGGGAACATTTTTGGATGATCCCAAAGGATAATAATGTGGTCTCTATTTTATAAGAATTCTATGCAACTTTACGAGACCACGAATCTAGAAATACTGAAGGTCATATATGGGATACAGTACTAGTGCGAGAGAAAGAGGTACGAGTAACCCCTTAAATAATTTGTGATTTTTATAATGCTCCATACTATGAGAATGATTTCATTAATGAAACTGAATTAGAATATTTTAGAAACATAGATATGGATATTATTATAAACTTTTTAATTAAAGGAAGGGGTGAATGGAAGAATCGCGCAAGTACAAATATCCCAGTATCTTTTCATCAAGCAATTATGTTTCCTGAAACTAAGATGTGGATTCAATTAATTTGAACATGAATTGTACATACTTTAAATGTTTCTGACGTTAATGCTTTTAGAGCAGTTTTACTCTATAATATTTTGTAGAAAAAATAGGTTTGTGTTCGCAAATGGATCCACCAGAACACGGGACAGTGCATTAGTAGCAAGAAGGTAGGAGTGTTCTTTCCCTATTTGGTGACAACTTTATGTAAAAAGGCGAGTGTACCCATGACCTCCATCTGAGCAGTTGTTTAAACCATCCCGAAGGATTATCGAGGATACTTTGTTCCAGTAATACATCGAGCTACGAACCAAACAGATAAAAGATGGGAACAAGTGGCAGTAAGAAACTATAGCTACACCTTCCTCGTCACAGAGGTTGGCATAAGCTCAACAAGACGTTGGTAAGAGCAATCACCCAAAGTTAGATTGGATGATTTAGTGGATGCAAGAATCAAGACCAATTTTTCAAGAGTTTGCGAGAAAAAAACAATCGGGTTCCCAATTATACCCCTGACATATTTGGGCCGGCAAATATGGACCAAGAAGAAGAAGCAAATAAAAGTGATAAGGAAAGAGAAGAAGAGGGGGATGACGAGCATGAGGAGATGGATGATGAGGAGGATGATTAATTTTTTTTTAATTTTATAAAGACTTGTATTAATTTTTGGAAAATTTTAATTTAGACTTTGTAGGAGTAGGATTGATAAGTAGGTTTTAGTATGTTGCATTCTGTTGAAACTTTCTATGTAGGAACCCAACACAAAGGAGACACAAACATGTCTGAACTTTACACGATCAAAGGAGGAAGCACCCACTAGTAGCAGTTAAAATGATCACGATTAGTCAGGTAACTTCTTTCCTTATCGTTTAATGTGGTACACATTAAGGACAACATGTCAACTAAAGTATGAGGGGTAACATAGTTTTTTTTTTAATTTTTAATTTTTGTTGCATTTTCTTGTCCCTTGGTGTGTTCGAAATTGTAGAAACACATGTGATTGGTTAGAAGCATGTACATAGGTTGTGTAAGGCCTTGAAAATAGGTCTAGTAGTTTCGAGTAAGTGTATCGGGTCTCGAGTAAACATTAGGAGCTAATCGAGTTTATTAGTGTTTTGTTTTTTAAAATTTAGTTAGCTTAATTTCATTTAAAAATCGATAAATAATATTCCAAAAAATAAAAATATTTTTAGAAAAATAATTTTATGGTTTTAAATAATTTTTGGGTAAAATAAATATTTTGGGTCTAATTAGAATTTAAAAACAAATTAAAATGGGGGTTTAATTAAGAGAATCTAAAATATTAACTAATTAGGACCCTTTTGCAAAACAAGGGAAATGTAAGAGTGGTTTTATAGCAAATTATCCTTATTTTTGGAATTTTTGAGGGAAAGGAGTATTTTGTAAAACAGGGGAAATGTGGAAGTGGCCTGATGGCAATTTCCCCAATTTTTTAAAATCAGGTGGAGGTTTTTAGTTTTAAAAACACTGCAACTACCTCACTTTGCACACCATTTTCACCTGAATTAAGAGTTTTTTTCTCTCTTTTTTTGCTCATTTCCATAGACCACATATCAGAGGATAGATCTAAAATTTTACTCTCTCAAAATTCTCTCCAAATCTCCATAAAAGTTTTCCAAAGTTGAGCAAAAGTCATCCAAAATTTCTTCAAGGATCTTGATCCAATCTTCTAAATTAATGATTTGAGATCAATTGAAGGTAATTCCCAACTCCAAATTCATTTTTAAATTGTTCTCAATCATTATTTGCTATTTAAATTGATTAAAATAGATTTTCAAGTTTTGATTTATTTTTTCTTGAACATGGAACTCAACAATGGTGAATCCATGATTTTGAGTTGGAATCCAAGTTTTAATGGATGTCTAAGCTCAAAATATGTTTATTAAGAGGCTTTTAATCATAAAACAAGAGATCAAACTTGTAACGCCCCAAATTTTAGTAATTTTGGCTTTTGTGATTTGTTGTGCACAAAAATATTTGAATATGTTTTTGCAATAATTTGACACAAAATATCTATCTGTTTCAGTGTTTAAGTGTTCTGGGTGTGATTGGGAGGTCCTGAGTTCAAGACCTAGCTTGGGAAATTTTTTGGTTTTTATTAAATAAAACCCAACCTTTGGATATTAAGCTTATAATTAAATGTTGGTGAAAATATGATAGAATGGGCCTACCGGTCTGGTGGTTAAGTGGAGTGTTGGGATGTTGAAGGTTCTGTGTTCGATTCGCAGTATGGGCATTATTCTTATGCGCGATCACTCAAGAGAGGTTGTGTAAGATTAGAAGTCTGAGTAGTGGTGAGTGAGGGGCTGATTGGTGGAGGAAATTAGAGGATTTGGGAGTTACCCAAATCATTCTATTCTCTCTGCCGTAATTCTTTGCAAAAATTCCCCATCTCCACTTTCCTTTTCTTCTTTTTCATTCAACTAAATTTTTCCCTTACTGTCGTTCTTCTTTTTCTTTTTTTTTTTTTTGCGTTTGCCCTTCATACCATCATTGATTTTTAGGACCTTTTGTGTCGTATTTTCTCATCTCTGCGATTAGTGTGTTTTCAGTAAGTGACCTTTTTCTCTCGTGGTACTATCGTAGTTGAATAAGATATTAATGGAAGTTTGATTACTGTTTAAGAGACGATTGGGAGACTAAAATCATTGTTTCACCCAGTTGATTCGAAGTAGTAAGCGTTCTACTAGTGGTAAGTGACTTTTTCATTTTGGGATTAAGTGTTAAGGCTCGTTTTTGGGTTTCTAAAAGGTTGGATATGTTGGTTTTAGGTGTTGGTGATCTCGAGTTTGTGTTAACAGTAAAAACGAATCAGGTGTATACTCCGATTACATAGAAAATGGGATTCGACGAAAGCTGAAATGCCTACTATTGATGCTACACAGGCGTGTGGACTACCCATGTGGCGAGGCACGGCCGTGTGATCGACGAACCAAGCCGTGTGCGCACAATACGAGCACGACAGACATGACTGTGTGAGGCTGGCAAGGCCCTGTAAAAGACACGGGGCTCAGCCAATTGGGCTGCGTGGGCTACACGGGTGTGTGGACCTACACGAGTGAACCACACGGGCGTGTGGGATTTTGGGTCAAGCTGTGTGATCCATACAGCCTAAGCCAATTTGGGCCGTGTGGGCTACACAAGCGTGTGGGCCCACACGGGTAGGCCACATGGGCGTGTAAGCCCAGTTTTTTGAAATGTTCTATAAGGTTGCACAGGTCACCCTAGTCGACTGTGACCTATTGTAGGTCGGTAAGGTTATCTTAGACCCCGTTCTGTGTTTTAATATTATGATATATGTGTAAGCATGTTACCATGAGCATGTGTATCTGTCTGATTGTATGATCTGTTTCTGTTATTTGCATTATAGCATGCCATGATATTATGATGCATTACATTGGGGTGGGATTGTTGATGAAAAGAAAGAAGATTCTGAAAGGCTTTTAAGCCTATTATCTGGCAGCTATGCTGCATATTTTTGTTATGCGCCGTTTTATGGTACCTTATGGTGTGTAGGGTTGGATGGGTTGATTTTATCCCATACTTGGTGTGCAGGGCTGGGTGGGTCAATTTTATCCCCACATGGCGTGTAGGGTTGGACAAAGATGGTGTGCAGTGTTGGTGGGCATGATATCTAATTATCTGATCTGTTACGTATGCGATATCTGTAAGGGCTAAAGCCTGTTTGTATCTTATTCCGTACTGAGTGGCCTAAGGCCCACATTGATTCTGTAAAGGGCTCAGGCCTGATTTATGACTGTATTATTATATCTATTTATTGCATGCCGTACTGTGGGCATTACATACTGAGTTTGTAAAAACTCACCCATTTATTTGTTTGTCTGTTAGGTAATCCTTAGCAGTAGATGGATCAGTGCAGCGAAGGGCTCGACGATGACCACTGCTATATTTATTGTGGTTTAAGACGTTAAATCCTTTACCATTTTACTTATTATTTTGGAATTATTTTTGTAATATGGACTTGGACTTTTGATTTAATTTGTGAACTTTAAATTGTTATCAATGATTTATAAATTGTGACACGACAAATGCATTTTCCTAAAACGTAATTAAAGGTTTTAGTACGCATGAATGTTTTCAAAAGCTTCCATGAAAGAGATAATGTTTCCAAGCGAAACAAACGGTATACATTTTCCCAGACAAAGTAAAGATAATAATCTACAATGATTTTATAGACAATACGTTTTCTAAAAACACTCTCATGTGACATCACAGATTCGGCCATTAAGTCTAGGCCGGGTTTGGGGTGTTGCATTTAGTGCTATTAGAGTCAAGTTGCAAAAGTCGGTTGTGGATTTGGGTATGAAATGGGTTTTAAAGATTGGATTTAAAGAAATGATTTGTAAATGATTTGAAAATGATTTTGATAATAAGTAAGTGGTACACCGAGTCTCCGACGTCGGTCCAAGTAAGTTACTGAATCTTTAATATGCACTGATTGAAAGCATGCTTATTTATTCTAAAATTCTATTTAGATTGACTAAAAACACTATTTATATGCAATGAGATTACTATAGATAGTATACTTTACTGAAACACTCTAGGTAGTGTAGACTAAAAACTGTAGTGAGACTATTTTCTCGGATAACAGACTTTAAACTTCTGATACTATATTGCTTAAAATACTTGCTAATGATATATCAGGACTGTAAACTGATTTGCATAAAACTGTTAATACAAATAATTTTTGATATCTACGATGAGTGCTAGAGGTACTCGTGGATAGGGTACTAGAGGCCGAGGTAAAGGCTGTAGAGGGGCTCGAGCTGAGTCCTTCGCTTCTGATACGATTCTGAATGTGGACATTAGCAAGACGCCGGTGTCACCTATTACAGATACTGGGTCAGGGTCTTATAATCGTGCAGTTGGGGATGACGCACTGTCCCAAGCCATGCTTCAAATATTGGAGAGGGTCGCTAGGCCCAACACTGGATTTGGGGGTCGTGGGTCGGTTACGGAATGACTCCGGTCCAATGGGGCTGAGTTGTTCAGGGGCATCGCTGGGGTTACTCCTAATGTGGCCGAGTACTGGATGGAGGCCACGGAAAGAATAATGCATGATTTGGATTTCACTAATGAGCAGAAGCTCAAGGGGGCTGTGTTACTGCTTTGCGACGAGGCATATCAGTGGTGGCTCATGGTTAAGGAGGGCACTCAGCCCGACTGTCTGTCATGGGACTTGTGTAAGACGGCTTTCCAGAGTAAGTACGTGGGAGCTAGCTATATTGATGTGAGGCGACGTGAATTTCTTAATTTCACCAAGGGAGACCGTACAGCGGCCGAGTATGAGGTCAAATTTCTAAAACTGAGCCGTTATGCGTGAGGCATGGTGGCAACTGAGTATGAGCTTTGTGTCTAATTTGAGGATTGTCTCCGGGATAGTATGCGAGTTCTGATAGCTCCTCAGAGGGAGCGGGATTTCTCTGTACTGGTCGAAAAGATGAAGATCGCCGAAGAGGTGAAATGCTCAAAGTGCCAAAATCGAGAGAAGGGGAAGGTTAAGATGGATTCTGAGCCTTTGAACACTGGGATGAGGCTTAAGAAAAAGGCCAAGACTGATGGGCCCGTGAGAGTTGGGCCTACTGTTGCACTTGCTGGGTTGCTTTATGTGGATACTGTGGTAGACGCCATCCGAGCGAGTGTTGCAGAGCCACTGGGGCTTGTCTTAGACGTCAGTCTACTGAGGACCGTGGTAAGGATTGTCCGCTAAGGACTAATCAGATGCAAGTTCCAGTTAATGAGACTACATAGCCACTGAGGGTAGTGCAGTAGCCACCTAGAGGCCGAGGACAAGCTAGGGGTGATAATGGTAACTGGGCAGAGGTGCTGGACCGACTGAGGTGACGCAGCCAGCACTGGTTTATGTTGATGTCACTGTGAGGATGGAGATACTTCGGACGTCATCACAGGTACGTTTTTAATTTTTAATGTACCGTACTTTTCATTGATAGACATAGGCTTTACACACTCTTACGTAGCTAGCACTATGTCTGATACTTTGGGGATTCTGTATGAGAGCACTTCTAGTGAGATGATAGTGGTGAGTCTGTTGGGGCAGTCCATTAGGGTCAGTAAACTGTTTAGAGATAGTCTGTTAGAGGTCCAATAGACTGTATTTCTGGCTGATTTGATAGAGCTCTCGTTTAGGGAGTTTGATTTAATTCTAGGCATGGACTGGTTGGTGAAACATCGAGTGAATCTGGATTGCACTGAAAAGAGGGTTGTTCTGAGAACCAAAGAGATAATGAGATAGTCATAATTGGGGAACGATAGAATTATCTGACTAATGTGATATCTGTATTGGTGGCTGAAAAATTGGTAAGAAAGGGATGTGAGGCATTATTGGCCTACATCAGTGTTTTGGATTCTGTGGACTCTTCAGTGAAGGACATCCAAACTGTGAGGGATTTTCCATATGTGTTCCCAGAGGAACTACTGGGTTTACCTTTGAGCCGGGAGTTAGATTTTAGGATTGAGTTGATTCCTAGTACGGCTCCAGTATCTATTGTCCCTTACTGAATGGTACCGAAGGAGCTTGCTAAGCTTAAGGCTCAGATTTAGGAGCTACTGGATCGTGGGTTTATTCATCCTAGTGTGTCTCTATGGGGAGCACCTGTTCTATTCGTAAAAAAAAGAGTATGGTACAATGAGCATGTGTATCGACTACCGTTAGTTGAATAAGTTGATGATTAAGAATAAATACCCACTTTCGAGGATAGATGACTTGTTCGACCAGTTTTGAGGGGCTTCTGTGTTCTCCAAGATTGATATGTGATTAGGGTATCATCAGTTGAGAGTTAAGGAGGCCGATGTGCATATGACGACATTTAGGACTCGTTATGGACATTATGAGTTCCTAGTTATGCCCTTTGGGTTGACTAATGCACCAGCGGTGTTTATGAACTTGATGAATCGAGTATTCTAGCCTTACCTGGATCTATTTATAGTAGTGTTCATCGACGATATTCTGATATATTCTAAGTCAGAGGATGAACATGATGAGCATCTCAGGGTCATTCTGCAGACACTTCGAGAAAAATAGATGTATGCAAAGTTCTCTAAGTGTGAGTTTTGTCTTCAAAAGGTTACCTTTTTGGGGCCATGTGGTGTCTGCTGAGGGGATTCATGTGGATCCTCATAAGATTGAGGCTGTGTTGGATTGGAAACAACCAAAGAATGTGTCTGAGATTCAAAGCTTTTTAGGGTTGGCAAGATATTATAGACAATTTGTAGAAGGGTTCTCTTTGATCGCAGCTCCGTTGACTAAACTGCTGTGTAAGGGAGTTCCTTTCGTTTGGATTGATGCAGAGCAGGAGAGCTTTGAAAAGCTTAAGATGGTTTTGGCTTAGGCTCCTGTTCTGATATAGCCTGAGCCTAGAAAGGACTTCGTGGTTTACAGTGATGCATCACATGTGGGTTTGGTTTGTGTTCTAATGCAAGACGGTAGGGTAGTGGCTTATGCGTCTCGACAGCTTAAGACTCATGAGGTTAATTATCCGACGCATGAGTTGGAGTTAACTGCAGTAGTCTTTTCTCTAAAGATTTGGAGGCATTACCTATATGGTGAGAAGTGTACTATGTACACTAATGACAAGAGCCTCAAGTATCCCCTCAGTCAGAAGGAGTTAAATCTTAGGCAACGTCAATGGGCTGGGCTGCTTAAGGATTATGACTGCAGTATTGAGTATCATCCTGGTAAGGCCAATTTGGTGGTCGATGCATTAAGCCGTAGGGCTGTGATTGATCTGAGAGTGTTGTTTGCTTGACTGAGTCTATTTGACGATAGAAACTTGTTGGCAGAACTTCAAGTGAAACCGATGTCGATTGATCGGATTAGGGGTAAACAAAAGGGGGATAAGTCTCTTAAGTTGCGACTTCGTTAGGTTGAGACTAGGACTACTTCGGATTTTGGGTTGAATGATGATGGGGTTTTGTACTTCCGAGGTCAAATTTGTGTACCTAATGATGGGGATTTAAGACAATCGATTTTGGGGGAAGCGCATGTAGTCCTTATGCTATGCATCCTGGTGGGAACAAAATGTACAGAGATCTTTGAGAGTTGTATTGGTGGCCAGGGTTGAAGCGTCAGGTGACCGATTTCGTGGCTCGTTGTTTGACATGTCAGCAGGTTAAGGCTGAGCATTAGTTGCCTTCGGGTTTGCTACAGCCAGTACAGATACCAATGTGGAACTATGAGCAAGTAACGATGGACTTCTTCAGTGGGTTGCCTCTAACACCCATTAAGAAGGATTCTGTATGAGTCATCGTGGATTGATTGACCAAGTTAGCTCACTTCATTCCTGTTAGGATGGATTTCGCCCTATAGAAACTGGCTAAGCTCTACATCTCAGAGATAGTGACGCTACATAGGGTTCCTATATTAATCATCTCCGATAGGGATCCTCGCTTTACATCTCGATTTTGGCAGAAGCTTCATGAGGCTCTGGGTTCAAGGCTTGACTTTAGTACTACTTTTCATCCTCAAACAGACTGTCAGTCAAAGAGGGTGATTCAGATATTGGAGGACAAAGTCCGATTGATTCGAGAGCGATTGGAAGTGACTTCTAATAGACATAAGTCCTATGCTGATTTGAAGAGGAAGGACATTGAGTATTCTGTGGGGGACATGGTTTTCCTTAAGGTCTCACCATGGAAGAAGGTTTTGAGGTTCGGTAGCAAGGGCAAGCTGAACCCTCGGTTTATTGGGCCGTACCAGATTCTGAGACGAGTGGGGCCAGTCGCATATCAGTTGGAGCTACCTCTGGAGTTAGATCACATTCATGATGTGTTCCACGTCTCGATGTTGAGACATTACCACTCTGATCCCACGCACATTGTGCCTATGAAGGAGATTGAGATTAGACTAGATCTAACGTTTGAGAAGGTGGTGGTTCAAATTTTAGGTTGCGATGTTAAGGCTCTACGAAGGAAGTCTATTCCTTTAGTGAAGGTGCTGGGGCGGAATCATAGCACTGAGAAGGCTACTTGGGAGCCAGAGGATTCGATGTGACAGTAGTATCCTCACGTATTCTGATCAGGTAAAATTTTGAGGATGAAGTTTTCTTTTAGGGGGTAGAGTTGTAACGCCCCAAATTTTAGTAATTTTGGCTTTTGTGATTTGTTGTGCACAAAAATATCTGAATATGTTTCTGCAATAATTTGGCACAAAATATTTGTCTGTTTCAGCGATTAAGTGTTCCGGGTGTGATTGGAAGGTCCTGAGTTCAAGCTTTAACTTGGGAAAATTTTTGGTTTTTATTAAATAAAGCCCATCTTTGGATATTAGGCTTATAAGTAAGTGTTGGTGAAAATATGACAGAATGGGCCTATTCGTCTGGTGGTTAAGTGGAGTGTTGGGATGTTGGAGGTCTTGTGTTCGATTCGTGGTATGGGCATTATTTTTATGTTCGATCACTCAGGAGAGGTTGTGTAGGATTAGAAGTCTGAGTAGTGGGGAGTGAGGGGCTGATTTGTGGAGGAAATTAGAAGATTTGGGAGTTACCCAAATCATTCCATTATCTCTGCCGAAATTCTCTGCAAAAATTCCTCATTCCACTTTTCTTTTCTTCTTTTTCGTTCAACTAAAATTTTCCCTTGCTGTCATTCTTCTTTTTTTTTTTTTGCGTTTTCCCTCTATACCATCATTGATTTTTGGGACATTTTCTGTCGTATTTGCTCATCTTTGCGATTAGTGTGTTTTCAGTAAGTGACCTTTTTCTCTCATGGTACTATCATAGTTAAATAGGATATTAATGGAAGTTTGATTACTGTTTAGGAGACGATCGGGAGACTGAAATCAACATTTCACCCATATGATTCAAAGTAGTAAGCGTTCTAGTAGTGGTAAGTGACTTTTTTGTTTCGGGATTAAGTGTTAAGGCTCGTTTTTGGGTTTCTAAAAGGTTGGATATGTTGTTTTTAGGTGTTGGTGATCTCGAGTTTATGTAAACAACGAAAACAAATTAGGTGTGTACTCTGATTGCATAAAAAAAAGGGATTCCGTGAAAGCCGAAAAGCCTACTGTCGACGCTACATGGGTGTGTGGACTGCCCGTGTGGAGGCCGTGTTGTGAAACACGGTCATGTGATCGACAAACCAGGCCGTGTGTGCTCGACACAGCCATGTGAGGCTGGCAAGGCTGTGTCTGAGACACGGGGCTCGGCCAATTGGGCCGTGTGGGCTACACGGGCATGTGGACCAACATAGGTGAATGGAACGGTGGAAATGTGCAAGTGTACACTGTCATAACAAGTAATGACAAGTAAATGTCAATTTATCGTACCCACATGGACTGTAAAAAGAAATATTTATAAATTTAATTTAAAAACTCTTTAGTGAAAAAAATAATTTTGGTTTGAAAAGTTGATTTATAAACTAAGATATTAAAACTAAGTAAACAATTTAAATAAAATAAAAGAGTTCTAATGCACGATTTCAAAAAGATTTAATCAAGATGATATAATTGTGTTGGATTAATTACATCTTTTTAACTTAGAATTATTAAATTCATGCTTATGCTGTTACGAACAAATTCACGGCAACCTAGTAATTTGCTAACTTATGAACATATTTACCAATTAAAATTCCATTAATCTCTTGAACATATCCCTATGCCAATTCAACCGATTAAACAGATTTAATAAGGTAAACATGTTATTGCACATATATACTTATTAAATTAAATTATCTCTCGCATATTCCTACGTCGATTCAACCGATTAATTCAACTTAATAAACATATAAAAGATTATGTGAAGTAACAAAGTAGCCATACCTTGAAACAATTTAATCACAACAATCTTGCAACTTATGCAAGGCATATGTATCGCCAAATACAATGTTAATTTAATTTTCAACTACCTTAGAAGAGTTAAACATGCACTGATTAAGTACTGAGTCCATTAATTGCAATTTCAATCCGTTTAAATAATTAATTCTTTAGTTATCTAAACAATTATAATGCCAGATAACCTAAACATGGTTTTACTTAATCAAGCATTTTACTGAGGCCTATAACATCATAAACACTATTTAAATAATTCAAGTAGGCAAAACATAATCAACCCAACACGAATTAAATTCAAGCTAAATTGATTAAAATAACCATTTCAACAACAATAATATTCATAGATATATTCATCATAAAAACAACAGAAATTAAAAAGATAGGGAACAAGAAGGCAAATCCGGTGTTTCTCCGTAGCTTGACTGATTGCTCTATTTTTCATCTCCGTTGTCCTCGCCGGTCAAGGCTTTTATGAACACTTGCTTGCTGCCCAAAATGGCTGGGAAAACACCTCTTTTCCAAGAGGAGAAATCGGCACAGGAGCTGTAGGAAAATGCAATGGGAAATGGAGAGAAAAGAGAGTGGAGAGGAGAAGACAGAATGAAAGAATGTTGTGAAGTGAGGGATGAGTGAAATGATCAGCAAGGGGTGGCTTTTATAGCTGATTGTGGCTGCTAAAAATAGCAAATCCCATCAGCCAAAGAGCCCCCCTATGGCCGGCCACACATGCTTGAACCTTGCTAAAAATAGGCTAGGGCAAATTTACAAAGCCTAAAAGAAAGGTGGGGTTTGAATGCAAATTGGAGGTTCTTCAAGGGCCTTTTTGCAAGTATTTTTAATCAGCTAAATTTCTGATTTGGGTCAGCCTATGGACGGTTCTGGTCAGCCCAATTAGTGGCTGGTTCGGCTCACTCCATTCGGTTCAACCAGTGCAGTTCACTAGGCCCTTTCTCCATATTAATTAAAATTAATTTATTTAACCTAAATTAAATAGGAAATAAATTAAAATTAATTTAATTATGAATTAATACACATTTATAGACCGTCTTGGGCTGGAAATTAGTTCACCTCGATACTCTAAATTGCTTCTCGATTTTGTTCTTCTCGCAGTGTTCGCCGGGCCATTTTTCGCCGATTGTGCAATTCTGTCAAAAATAACCAAAATTATTCAAAATTAACTATAAAATTAATTAAAATTCATCATGTTCATATTTTTAACACAATTTAATTATTTTATAATATTTAATTATTTTTCGACAAGAATTTAATCGGAATAGCATGATTTTAAGCCAAAAGGGGCATGAAAAAGTATATAAATTTTTGTGTTTCCAGTGAACCACACGAGCATGTGAGATTTTGGGCCAGGCCATGTGATCCACATGAAAAAGGCCAATTTAGGTCGTGTGGGCCACATGGGCATGTGGGCCCACACAGGCAAGCAACATTGGTGTGTGAGCCCATTTTTTTGAAATGTTCTGTAAGGTTGCACGGGTTGCCCTAGTCGACTGTGACCTGTTGTAGAGTTGGTAAGGTTATCTTAGACCCCGTTCTGTATTCTAATATTGTTATATATGTGTAAGCATGTTACCATGAGCATGTGTATCTGTTTGATTGTATGATCTATTATCTGCATTATAGCATGCCATGATATTATGATGCATTATATTGGGGTGGGATTGTTGATGAAGAGAAGGAAGATTCTGAATGGCTTTTAAGCCTGTTATCTAGCATCTATGCTGCATATTTCTGTTATGTGCTGTTTTACAGTACCTTATGGTGTGTAGGGTTGGATGGGTTGATTTTATCCCCATACTTGGTATGTAGGGCTGGGTGGGTCGATTTTATCCCCACATGGTGTGTAGGGTTAGACGAAGATGGTGTGCAGGGTTAGTGGGCATGATATATGATTATCTGATCTATTATGTATGCAATATTTGTAAGGGCTAAGGCCCATTTTTATCTGATTCTGTACTAAGTAGGCTAAGGCCCACAGTGATTCTGTAAAGGGCTCAAGCCTGATTTATGACTGTATTCTGATATCTGTTTATTGCATACCATACTGTGGGGATGTACACATTGAGTTTGCGAAAACTCACCCCTTTATTTCTTTGTCTGTCAGGTAATTCCTAGCAGTAGGTGGATCGGTGCAGCGGAGGGCTCGACGGTGACCACAACTATACTTATTGTAGTTTAAGACTTTAAAACCTTTGACATTCTACTTATTATTTTGGAATTATTTTTGTAATATGGACTTGGACTTTTGATTTAATTTGGGAACTTTAAATCGTTATCAATAATTTATAAATTGCCACAAAGAAATACGTTTTCCTAAAACTTAATTAAAGGTTTTCATATGCATGAATGTTTTCAAAAGCTTTCGCAAAAGAGATAAATGTTTCTAAATGAAACAAACGGTATACGTTTTCCTAGACTAAGTAAAGATAATAATAAGGAATAATTTTATGGACAATACATTTTCCAAAAACACTCTTATGTGACATCACCAGATTTGACCATAATGTTTAGGCCAGGTTTGGGGTGTTACAAAACTCGTTTGGTTGATCAATTTTGATAAATTCGTTTTTAATCAAGAAGATGAGTTGATTTTTCAAAAAATTTTAAAGTGATTTAATAGATGAAATTAACATTTAGGTTTTATGTTAATGGATTAGGAATGAAATTTAGAAGTGGTTTGTGGTGCTGAGAAGGTCGTTTAGTTGATGAAATTTATGTTTCAACTTAATTGTGCAATTTCGGTAAGGTAGATTAGAGAAATGATTTAGATCCGTATAGTTTATGAAATTTCAACTTTTTTTTTATGTTAATGTTAGTTTGTAATGCATATTTTGTCTCTGTTAAAGCTTCACACTGAGATGAGGATGATGCTAATTGGATTTAAGGCTCAAACTTACCTACTTGAACATACTTTTGTTTGAAAAACAAAGTGTGGAGGTGAGTGATTTTAAAGGCTATTGGTAAATTTGCCTGGTTATGTGTTAAATTGAATTTTTAAATAGTGTTTTTAATGACTTAATCACATCTTATTTTGTTGGATATGCAAAAACTAATTTTATTTTACAAGAGCATTATTGCAACTTGCTTTTGAAAATTTGTGTTAAGCTTTTTGCATGATTAATTTGGATTGAACGGTTTGTTAATTGGAGCATGAATTACTGAATTTTTGAGCACTTGACATTGGTGTTATGATTTGTTTAAGATTCATGGACAAAGGCATTTGTTGTGCTTAATTATATTGATGTTGAAATTGTTAAGCTACATGCTTTTAATGGCATTTTTAAATCTGAAATTAAGTGCTTAAACATCAGATTCTATGCCTTGTATGTATGATTATATTGGCAACATTGCATGGTGGATCCATTGGATATAGTTGGCATGCCATAGGATTTGTGAGTGCTCACCATTATATGTGTTATTTGTGAGATTATGGCTCAAGAAGTTTTAATTTTAGGAGTAAATAAAGCAGTGTTGAGCTTGTGGCTTCGGTCCATTCAACCTGAGACTATTTCTAATATGTAGGTGTTTGGAGATTCGTTTATCCAATATATGATCACACATTTAAATATTTCCATTGATGTATTATGCTAATATAAGTGTATGTTTATAAGTTAAATTATGATTTCATATGCCATATTAAGTTGGAATTTTATTCATGGAATAGCATATGTTATTATGATTATAATATGTGATATTGTGATTAAAATTTTAATGCTTAATTTGCCTGGATTTATGCATGAATTGGGTGTGATTTACTCTCTTTTTTTTTTACAATCATTCACTGAGCTTTTTAAGCTCACACCTTCACATCTTTGTGCAGAGACTTTTCCGAGTTGAGGTGTTGAGGAGCAAGCATAAAGTTGATCCAAGATTAAGGCTCAGTAGTAGCTTAAGGATTCTTTTTTAGAAACAATAGGGGGAATTATGGCAATTATTGGGACTAGTTTTAATTCAATTGTAATGGGCATTGGACATTTATTTTGGTGATGTTATAATTACTTTAACGCTTGCTTTTTATGCTTAATTGTTGTGTGGTTTATGGTATATTGATGAGAGTTCATATGGTGTTTTAAGCATGTATTTTATACTAACATAGTTTAATTGTAGCTTGCCAAGGAGTGGAATGCTTGTGGCTAAGGTATGTACCTTGTGTGATATAATTGATGGTTGCTAATTATGATTGTAATTTAGTCCTAAAACTTGATTAGATTAATTGAAGCCTTTAACGATAGGGAAACTTGATAATATTTTAGAGTTAGACTTGTGAGTATTAAAATTTGGTAGAAATATTCTCAGATAATATTTTGGTTAATGTATTAAAAGTTTCTAAAATTTACATTTTAGTTCCTATTAATAAAATAATAATTAGACTTAGTAAATGATCTCGATTGAAATTGAAATTGTTAGGGCTTGCATAAATTGACAAAAGGGAGGTTGGTAATCATTTAGAACTAAAAAATGGGACTGTTTAACTTTAGATGGTAAAATGACCAAAATACCCTTATGGTTAAATAATTAGGAATAGTTTAGAAATGGTTCTCAAAATCGCTTTCGCATTAAAATTAGATAGTTAATTAGTTAGAATTGAGGTTTTACAAGGCTGGGGTGTGTTTTGGGTGGTCTTCTAATAGCCCGATTTAGACCCTATCCGGAACAGTGGTTTTGGGACCACAAATCCGAGTCAAAAATATTTTAATATTATTTTCTATGTTTATAATGTGTGAATTTATGTGTGTGACAATCTCATTTGAAAATTTTTCTGTTTGGATGTTTGATTTAATAAAAGGGCTTAATCGCGTAAAATGAAAAGTTGATAGTTAAATGTGAGAGTGCCTAATTGAATTTTTCTTTATAATATGAAGCATTTATAATGTGATTAGACCATAGTTAAAAGAGGTGGATGGTTATGGACTTATTTTATAATGGCTTTACATTAAATAACAAAGGTTAATTTTGTAATATGTTAAATAATATAAGATATAATAAAACATAATTAAAAGACATGCATTCATCTTTTTTTTCTCCATGACCAAATGTTGTAAGAAAGAAAAGAATATAAGCTTTGAAAGCTTTGGCCATTTGATAGCTTGATTAACGTATGCTATTAGCTTGGTTTTTGGTAATTTTTACGTTTTTGAGATCGTTGCTATGAAATCTATAGAGCCCATGCTTTAATTTTTTATTTTGATGAATATTTTGAGTTATACCATTGATGAATTTATGAGCTTTGTGATGTTAGTTGATGAATTATGAAAGATATGTTTTGGATTAATATGTTTTGTATTGGAATTTTTGATGAATTTGAGTAATAGGGCTAAATTGTAAAAATAATAAATTGAGGGACTAAAATATGAAATAAATGAAATGTATGGACTTGTATAAACAAGGGGAAGATTCGGCCTAGCTATGATGTTGTGAGATTTTGCATATTTTGTGTTTTGTGCAATAAGGACTAATTTGTAAAAAGTGTAAAATGTCAAGGGCAAAATGGTAATTTGCCTATTTATGAGTTTTTGGACTAAATTGAATGAAATTGTGTTTGAATTGGTTTTATTTGAATATGTTTAGATCAAGAACTAAAGAAATCGGACTTGGATCAGGGAAAAACAAAAGTAATTGAATAATCGTTCTATTCCGTTCGTCGATATCTGAGGTAAGTCTATAAGCAAATAGACGTCGTAAAATTTAAATGAACATATTTACTTGTGCTGAATGAAATATTTACATATGTTTGTGTATACAGTTGAATGTGTATAATTGTGGAAGAAATATTTACGAGCCTAAATTGATCGAGATTCAACGTCCGGAAGCCCCGTATGAGCCTTAGGAATAGATAGGATACAGATGTCATGACATAGGATTCTGATATGTATGTGTGAGTAAGACCACGTCTATGACGTTGGCATCGAAATATGTGTGCGAGTAAGACCATGTCTATGACGTTGGCATCAAAATATGTGTGTGAGTAAGACCACATCTATGACGTTGGCATCGAAATATGTGTGTGAGTAAGACCACGTTTAATACGATGGCATCGATATGTGATTCCGATATGTATTTACGAGTAAGACCCTGTCTGAGATAGTGGCATCGATATGTGATTACATGTAAGACCACATCTGGGATATTGGCTGTAACACCCCAAACCTAGCCTAGAAGTTAGGCCCGAATTTGGCGTGTCACATGGAAGTGTTTTCTGAAAATTGTGTTTTCATTGTAAAACCCTTCTTAAGGAAAAAACTTTTGTTGAAATCTCAACTTGCATTTGTCTATTTTCAAAACGTGGTTTATAAAAAGAACTATTCCCTTTTAAAACGTTATTAGTTACTTTGTAAAATCTTTTTCAATTGTGGAAGCTTAATTTAAAAGTAAATGAGTTATGGAAACGTAGTGTTGTTTTAAAATAGTTAACATTTTGGAAAACCGCGATTTACCTTTAATAGATATAAAGTAAAATAAATAAACACCTAAAATTAAAATCCAAAAACTTTAAGAGGCCTTATTACAAACCAAACCCAAAATTAAGTACTTATAAATAATTTAATAGCAAAGCAAAAGTAGATATGTGGCCATCTCCGAGTCTCTCGCAGCACCAAACCTCTTATAGCTGGATATTACTTGAGAAAAATTAATAGAAGGGGTGAGTTTATGAAAACTCAGTGTGTAATCCCCTACTAACTAAAAACAGTCAGTCAGAAGATAGGAAACAGTAACAGTTTAGAGTACAAGTAGGCCACAGCCCAATACAATATCGTCTGGGTCTCAACCCATAACAGGATCAATTGGGCCTAGCCCTTAAAGCAGACAGTAACAAATGGCCCTAGCCCATTACAGTTTCAGAATCTATTGGGCTTTTAGCCCAATTCAGTAACAAAATTAGAATCAAAATCAGAATCAAACTCAGGTGGGCCTGAGCCCAAAATAGAATTAGTAACAGTATAATACAGATATGCAGAACAGATTGGGCTGAAGCCCTATATAGAGTAGAGCAGTCTGAGCCTTAGCCCTATAAAGAACAGAGTGGGCTAAGCCCATTATAGAATTAGAATAGAAAGTGAATGCAATCCTAGCCCAGTCCAGCCATCACACCACCCGTACTTACTCAACACACCATGTGGGGAATAACTCGACCCACCCAACCCGCACACCAAAACACAGCCAAGCTGCTAGTAGCAGATAACGTGGCAGAGCCACCAGAATCAGAATACGTGGCAAAGCGACTAACACAAAACTTCTTCCAAATCAATGTCCTAACCCCATGCAATATGTCGTGTATGCTATGCTCAAACATCAAACATGTATGCAGAATGGCCATGCTCAGTATCGATCATTTAAACATATATTAAAGCCTATTAGTCACACAGCCATAGTCAAGTCAGTTAATACACAGTCATACAAACATGGTCAAGTACATAGTTATACAAACACAGCCAAATACACAGTCCAAGTCAATCTTTTTCCCATAAGGGCAAAACAGTCATTTTACCCTATAGGGGTATTTCGGTAATCCTACCTTACAAGGGTATTTTGGTAATTTCACAAACCAGGGGTATTTCATTAATTTTGTAAACCAAGGGTATTTTTGTAATTTTGTAAATCGATGGTATTTCTATAATTTTGTAAACCGGGGTATTTTTGTAATTTTGTAAACCAAGGGTATTTTTGAAATTTTGTAAACCGTGGGTATTTCTATAATTTTGTAAACCGGGGCATTTCTGTAATTTTGTAAACTGGGGGTATTTCTATAATTTTGTAAACCGGGGTATTTCTGTAATTTTGTAAACCAGGGGTATTTTTGTAATTTTTTATACTGAGGTCTTAACGACCCAACTGAAGGTCCTTTGTCGCCTCAAGCGACTTTTGTAACCTAAACAAACAAAATGGGGTAATTGGGCCTAAGGCCCATTACTCGGCTCGAGTGGGCCCACATACTCGTGTGGCCCATTTAGCCCAGAAACAACCACAGCTATGCGAACAACATAGCCCAAAACAATCACTTATATCATCACATACATTTTAACCATGTGGGCCCTCAAGCCTATTGGGTCCACACGACCCATTTACCCAAAACAACCCTAGCCACGTGAACTACACGGCTTAGTTTAAACATTTACCACAATACAAAAATTCATTTCGTGTGGGGCCCACACGACCCATTTCAACCCATCAAGGCCCAAAACAACTAAAATCATGTGTGCGATATGACAAGTCCAATTATTTCCCACTTAGCAGCGAGATTTACCCAAATGGGCCCACGGGCCTATTCGGCCCACTATGGCCTAAGCCCACGAGTTTGTTCATGGCAGCCCTTTCCATCATACATCCACATTCTGTGGGTTCGGTTTACCAGACGAGCGAGCGATCGCTCATGTGGCATCAAACGTCGTATTTTCGGCCTTTCAGCATTTTGCCAATCTACAGTTAAATAAGGGTGTGAAGAACCCACTTCCGACTTTTCAGCCGATCATCAAATATGACACTCAAACACACTATGTCAGTTTTAAGACGAGCCATAGAACAGGGCTATATTACACACCTTTTCGTGAAAACGAGTAACTACTCACGCCCAAAGCCTTGGCCGAAAGGAGTGTGGCTAAATACACCTAGATCGGTCAACGCCAATCACAAGTATCTTGATACTTGACTCAGCGAAATATTAGAAGACTGGGTTTTAAAAGTTCAAGAACATTCCGCGCCTTTCCCTCCTCAGGACTGATTCGTCAGAATGCCTGTAGGTCGAACCGTTGATCGACAGCAAAGGAAAGAAAATATGAAAGAAAGAAGAGAAAGAGTGGTTGGATTCGGTTTAGATTGAAAAGAATAGAAAGTAGGGAAAAGAGAATGAAGAAAATCTGACTAGAGAGAAGAGTGAAGTCAGTTTAGGTAGGGGAAGAAGAAGAACTAAATTCAGTTCAGTAGAAAAGGAGAAGAAAAGTGCTAACTTGACACAGAGACAATGTGGAGAAATAGAGAAAGTTTCACTAGGAGAATTCAGCACTTGGTATATGTGTTTCAGAAAAGTGAACAAACAATTGAAAAGTAATGTTGAAAAGAAAAGACCCGAATGGTCAAAAATGAACCAAAAATAAAAAGAAATGAGAACACAAAGGCTCAAGAGGAAGGTTTTGAAAAACAAAAGAAGTCACCCCAATTCCCTAAACCATTTCGGCACCTAAACACCCTCACAAGCCGAAAAATGCACAATCCAAGCTCCCTAGCAGAATTTGCCCACTCAAAATCCCTGAAAATCTGCACATACTACTCCACAAATCACTCCTTCAACCACCTAACAACTATATCATATCCATCATTCTCTCCACCTTTTACCAAGCCCACAACCTCCCTGCAGAGTTTGATTCCACCACAAACTCTAGCCTTCCAAGTAGCAAAATAATTTCATTTTGCTTGCAAAGGGATTCAAACCCAAGTACCCCTCAATAGCTCAACACGCCACTTGCCTCCTTGCCATAAGCTCTTTTGTGTCATAAATCCAACACATTTAAATATAAGCCTATGGGCCAAAGTATAGGTTCATTTAAAAGAAAACCAAAATGATTTGCAAGAGCCAGGACTTGAACCTCAGACCACAAGCACACTCCTAACGCCACCTTGCCACTAGACCACTTTCTTCCTTGTGCCATAATTTAACCAACATGTTTATATGGCCTTCTAACTAATGCCAAGGTCCTCTAAAGGGAAAAACTAAAATTTTTGCTAGAGCCCCGGTTTAAACCCAAGACTTCTCCAACACTTCCAACTCTTCCTAAATCACTTGGCCACTAAACTAAACATGCAATTTATGAAATTTTTCTCGCACAACTAAAATTAATTTCACCGACACAAGAAACCCATTTCTTCCAAGCCCAAAATTTGGGGCATTACATTGGCATTATGTGAGCTTTCTGATTATCCGAGTATCCTTTTAAATTCCAAACGGTTCATCAGGCAATGTTAAGTAAAGACCGAATGTGAAATCAAATTATAAGGTCCAGGTATGTGTTAGCTAATGTATTGAAAATAAGGTAAGTTTTAGTATATGAAGTAATGATATGAATTATACATGTTATTATGTTGGTTATATGTAAATTGAATGCAAATCTATATTTGGCCAAATGATATATGTATGTGATATTAAAGTGTGAGTTATGTGTATACATATATGAATGTATATGTATTCGGCCATATGAGGAGAATGAAACTTTGGGAGTAAATGATAACTTGGTGATTGAATATATGTGTATTTGGCCAAGTTGGTATTTATACCTAGTTTGAAAGATTTGTTATATGAGATTGCAAGCTTGAAATTATATGTGATTACAGTAGCATGAATTGGTTTAGTTAAATTGAGCTATTAATGTCATTGAATGTTTTATTTGCTTATGACTTACTAAGCTGTGAAAGTTTACTGTGTGTATGTTTGCTCTCTATTTTATAGATTTTGGAAGCTAGTTACGGGCTCGGGGATCGTCAGAGAAATCAATCCCACTATCGATTATTTTTGGTATTTTTATAAGTTTAAATTTGAACCTATGGCATGTATAAGCTAGTTAGTAGGTTTGATTTTGTGGCATGTATATATGAGCCATGTGAAAATGGCTTCCTTATTATGTTAAATTTGGTTCCTATGCTTGTAACGCCCCGAATTCTAGGCCTAGATGAATTGGGCCTGAGCTTTGGGTCTCATAAAAATTTTTATGTGAGTAAGGAAATGAAACAAATGGCATGTTGGCTTTAAGGGTTTAATAAATTTAGAGTGTCTAGGGGTGTTAGAGAAGTCTTGGGATCAAGTTGGGGTATAGGAAAAATTTTGGTTTTAGTCTTAAGGGAACCTTGACTTCAGGTAGGAAGTCTTTTAAATAAATGGGGATAAGATTCAACACAAGGAGGCATGTGGTCTAGTGGCAAAGTAGAGCCATGTAAGGGGTAGGGAGGTGGCGTCATAGGGGTGGCAAGGAGGTCTAGGGTTCGAGTGTTGGCATGGTATTATGTTGGGTATTTGTTTTGCATCTTTAGACAGCCAGTGCTTGTGTTGAAGTTGAATTCTGGAGGAGAGAGTTTGAAATGGTCAAGGGAGAAAATTGAGGAGTGGATTATGGAATGATAAGGGGAGAAAATCAAGGAAAAATTTGAATGAAGAAGAGTTATGGCCGAATGTGGACTTGGCACTCAAGAATTTCGGCTAAGGGACCTTAATTGTGTGCATTCAGCAATGGGGAAATCTTTTTGAGATGTTTTTGTTTAGTTGTGCTGAATGAGAGATTAGCTTTGTGGGGAAATTGTTTTTGGTCATTTCTTTCGAGCTAGTTTTTGCTTAAAAGTCCCTAAAGTGCCGAATTTGTTTTCTTTTTTGGCTCTCTTATTTTTGGCGAATTGCTTCTTCTTTTACTTTGAAGTTTCACTTCTTTACTTTAAGTCTTAGCACTACTTCTTTCTCTTCTTCAAAACTTCCTACTCATCTTTTCTTCTTTTTTTTCTCCTCTTGCCTTCATTTTCAAAGCTTTTGACTAGTTCAGTAAAGCCTTAACCGAATAGTTCCTCTTTTCCTTTGATCTTTAGACACTTAAAGTCGGATCTCTAATCTTCTTTTCTTCTTTTCAATTTTGGTGGCCGAATCTTTTTCTCTGAACCTTTGCTAACACTATTCCAACCACTTCTATTGCGGTTCTTCGGGGAGTTATCAATCAGTATGTAGTTGTTCCTTGTTGTTTCGTTTGTCAATCATTCTGCTTTCGATTGGCTATTTCCCTTATAACCGAATGCCTTTCTCTTACGCTTTCTAATTATAAAGTTTGTTCTTCTCTATATTGTGGCCCTGGTGAGGCTTAGGGTTTTCAGAAGTGTGAAGGGTCGCGTGAGATTGAAGCAATCAAACCTATATCTTCTATTTAATGTTCGATTAAGGTAAGAACAATCTTTTTAATTTTGGGCTTGGCCGATCATGCCTTTCACATATATGGATGTTGATTAATGAATCGATCGTTCTACAGATTTGTGAGAGGACATATAGTTGATTGTGATCAGGGTTGTAGAAGGCTCAAGGTCAAGCAGATAGGCAAGGTAAGAAGGGAATGTTGTGTAGTTGGTTTGTGTGTTAGGCATTTAATCCTATTGGTTAACTGGCTAACGAAATAATGTGGTTGGGCTGTAGGATATTTATGAGTGGGTTATCAGGCATCCCGTAAACAAGGTGCGTACACACACTACTTTAACCACAGATCGACAAAAGCCGAAATCTGAAAAAGCTGAAATGCCGAAATGCTAAAAAGCTGAAAGTTTGGCAACGGTAATCACACGAGCGCGTGAACGCTCATGTGGAAAGATCGATATGATGACAGAGGCCCCGTGAATAATCTCACAGATTTGGGCCGCTTTTGGCCAAATGGGCCGAAATGGGCCATATGGGCACGATGGGCCCTTGGGCTGGACATAGGCAAAATTCATGGACGGATAGAAAATAATGAGCCGGTCATGTTGTCCACGTGGCTAAGGGAAAATTTGGTCTCAGTGGGCCATAGGAGAGTGTGGTCCCCACTTGGGCCACATATTGGGCTTTTGGGCCCTAGTGTAATATTGATTGCTAAAAGTGGCATAAGTCGCACTGAATGATTATGGGCTTAGTAATGGGCCGATTTTTGTGTACTTAGGGCCATAGTGATAAATGACCATTATGCCCCTAAAGGGCAAAATGACTAAAGTGCCCCTATCTGCTATATGACTGATGTTGTATGCCATGTTATGATATGTTTGCATTCATGTGATATTATGCTGCATGGGGATGCAAACATTGTTGGAAGAGGTGATTGAATTGTTATGGTCACACAGATCGCCTGAGACGACTGTGGAGCTGATTGCACGGGTCGTCCAATACACTGTGGATTTATTCGAGTGAGGTCGAATGAGTTGCCCGAGACAACTGTGGAGCCACCGAGGGCTTTAAGCCGATTATGTGATTCGCAGCTCTGCTGCGATATTGTTAGTGTCGTAACCGATTATACATCCGGAGTGCAAGGATGGGTGGGCCGATTAAATCCCTACAGGACTGTAGGGTTAGAAGGGATACGGAGTGCAAGGTTGGACGGGATATTCGTGCATTGCATATGTTGATTTTGATTGTGATATGGGCTCTGGCCCAACTGAGACTATTATGGGCTAAGGCCTAGATGCCACTATTATTGTAATGGGTTTAAGCCCAAATTGATTAATGCATATTTTATGATTGATAAGGGTTGTACACATTGAGTTTTCATAAACTCACCCACTCTTTTTAAATTTTCAGGTGATCCTCAGTAGGCAGTTCGACGTATAGGAGGACTCGGGGGTGGCCACACTATGGATAGTTGAATTCAGTACTTTATATTACTTTTCTTTAACTACGTTTTCTGTTATTTGGTTTTGATGTAATAAGGCCTCTTCTTAATTTTCTAGCTTTTAATTTAGGGTTTAATTATTATGGTTTATATCTGTTAGAGTAGAGCGCAATTTTCCAAAATGATAACTGTTTTCAAAACATTACACTATCACAACATTTTCGAAATGGTTTCACAACTCTATTCTTATTCTAACCTCACATTTTCATAATTCAAGTTTCATAAATTGAGCTTTAACAACAAACTAATAATGATTTAAGGAAATGAAGTTTTGAATGGTTAACGAAGTTAAACAAAGAGGCCTTTTCTCTACAATCAAATTTTTACCAACAAAGCGGGTTTTCAAAAAACACTTTAGTGTGACACGCCAGATTCGGCCGTAACGTCTGGGCCAAGTTTGGGGTGTTACAATGCTTTTGCTCAAATGATGGATATATTTAGTTTTGTTGAATTGGCCATGGCATGTAAATATGTTTGAATTATGTTTGATATGTTTGGTTAAGACTCGATAATGTGTTTTGGTGTATTATAATTTGGATGTATGAATATGCAATTTTTTTACTTGACTTATGACATGTAAAAGGGAATCTTTTGATTCCGTATTGATAATTTCATTCACCAGTCAAGTGTTAGCTAAATATGGATGTACTAGTTGATGCGATAATCATGGGTGGTCTATGTTTGGATTGAAATATATTTAGTAATGTTGTTACTTGAGTTGACATTAGATACTATGCATATATGACAAATTGGTTGGAACATAGTGGTTGAGTATTCGATAATGGCTCATTTAGTCACTCTATGTTAAATATATATATTGTATGATATTTTGACATGCGGTTTGAGTATGAATTTATTTGGTATTTTTGTTAAAATGTTTTTAAATGAAATGGTAATTTTACTAAGGAAATTATGCCTTGAAGAACTGGCTGATAAGTAGATATGCATAGATGCGTATATATCATATTTGTTAATGATTGAAATTTGGTTAATATTAGATATTCGAATGATGCTTGAATTGAGTATTGAGTTCATATGTTAAATGCTAGTGGAATAGAGGTTTGATTAAAAGGTAAAATGCACTTATAGTTACATTTGATTAAATATTCAAATTGTTGTGGCATACGTAAATAAGGTTTAATACTTAAGAAATTATAATTATTCCTCTAGTATATATGTTAACGCCGCATATAATATAGTTTTAAAAAACTTGGTGATATGTCTTATTTGGTTTAGTGAATGCTTGTATATTTTAAGTATACCCTACATGACTTTGAAGCATGTTTATTGGAATGTACATATGACTATGTGCATGATATTAACTACTTGATTTTATGGTATAGATATACTTGAGTTATGATTGACTTTTAAATGTTTCATAATTAATTAGTTAAATATCTTGAAATTAATTAGTTAAATATCTTGAAATTAAATGTGAATATTATATGTGTGCATATTTGATTATTCTGAAGTTGTAATTTATTCGGTAATACCTCGTAACCCTATTTTGGCTATGGATACGGGTTAGAGGTGTTACATTTTATTGGTATCAGAGCTATGGTTTAGTCAGTTCTAGGACTAATGTAGCACGTGTAAGTCTAGCTAACATGCCATATTGATATACTGTGATAGTGTGACAATTCTCGATAATTGAAATGTGTTTTCATATAGTAAATGGATCCCGATCGAGCCGTAACAGATGACGTAGAAAGTAATATGCCTACTCCTGCTCAGGGGGCAGCGTTGGCTGATTCTAAGCTGATTTCAACTAGTAAAGAGGGAAAGGCTAAGCAAGCCTTCTTTCAAATAATGAATGAGTGGTTCACAGAGTTCGTTCGAATGAATCTGGCTGCTCAATAGCCTCTACCCCCTCAAGTTCCTAAAACTTCCCAAGTTGTACGAAAGAAAAGAAAAGAAAAGAAAAGTTGATTCAGAAGCTAGAGATGTATAAAAACGAATATCGAATAAATCATTGTAGTCTGCATTAAAGAAATTCCAAGATGATTATTGTTGTTTAAAGGCTAATGTGGGACATTCGAGTAGTGATCATGCTAGATCATATTCGAGCTTCAGAGCTCCAACTACTTCAATCGCTAGTGTTGAAAATGTTAGATCTGATCGACCTAAGTGCAAACACTGTGGTAAAAGACATTCGGATAATTGTAGATTGAATAATCAAGCTTGTTTCAAATGTGGATCCTTAGATCACTTTATTCAAGATTGTCCCGGGTTTGTTGAGCAAGTGAGTGTGCAAAATCTGAGATCGAGTAACACTTTAGCCAGGGGTAGACCTCCTAGAAATGTGGGAAATATGGGTGGTAGTCAAAGAGTGACTAAAGATACAACTGTGCAATCTGAAGCTAGAGCACTTGCTAGAGCCTGTGCTATTAGAGTTCGTGAGGAAGCTTCGTCTCCTGATGTCATTACTGGTACATTTACTTTTTACGATATTTTTGTGATTGCATTGATAGATCCAGGATCAACACATTCGTATATGTATGTATGAATTAAATATCCAGTAAGAATTTTCTTGTAGAGTCTACTGAATTTGTAATTAGAGTATCAATTGTATAAACCCCTTAGGTCGATCTGTTTTGGTTGATAAAGTATGCAAGAATTGTCTGTTGAAGATTCGCGGTTCATGTTTTTCGACTGATTTGATATTGTTACCATTCGATGAGTTTGATATAATTCTGGATATGGATTGGCTAATGATACATGATACAATTATGAATTGTAAACAGAAGACTATTGATTTGTGAAGCCAGAATGATAAGATTATTCGGATTGAGTCTAATGATTTGAATGGTTTACCGGTAGTGATATCTTCAATGTTAGCTTAAAAATATGTAAGAAAGGGTTGTGAAGCTTATTTCGCCTATGTACTCGACTCTAAAGTGACTAAAAAGAAGATTGAATTAGTACCAGTTGTGTGCGAGTATCCGGATGTGTTTCTGAAGAATTAGTGGATTTATCGCCGATCCGAGAGGTAGTTTGGTATTGAGTTAGTGCCGCGGACGACTCCAATTTTGATAGCTTCATACAAAATGACACCAACTGAATTAAAAGAATTGTAAATAAGGTGACTATAAAGAATAAATATCATTTTCCACGGATTGACGACCTGTTTGATCAGTTGAAAGGGGCTACAGTATTTTCAATATAGATTTGGGATGAGGCTTTTATCAGTTGCGAGTTAAAGAATTCAATGTGCCAAAGGCTGCTTTCAGAATGAGGTACGAACACTATGAGTTTTTGGTTATGCCTTTCGGACTTACTAATGCTCCTGCTGTTTTGATGGATTTGATGAATCGGATCTTTAAATAGTATTTGGATTAATTTGTGGTTGTGTTCATAGATGATATATTGATCTATTCCCGTGATGAAACTGAGCATGTTGAACATTTGAGACTTGTGCTATAGAATTTTCATGATAAGTAGTTGTATGTAAAGTTCAGTAAATGTGAGTTTTGGTTACGCGAAGTCAGCTTTTTGGAATATGTATCAGCATTGGGTATTCGAGTTGATCCGAGCAAGATTTGATTGGAAACTTTGGAGAAATGTTTCTGAAATCTAAAGTTTTCTAGAACTTGCTGGTTATTACATACGGTTCGTGAAAGGTTTCTCTATGATTACAACCTTGATGACGAAGCTACTACAGAAAGATGTTAAGTTCGAGTGGTCAGAATAGTGCCAAAAAAGTTTTGACCAGTTGAAAGCCCTTTTGACCGAAGCTCTAGTGCCAGTTTAGCTAGAATCGAGTAAAGAATTTGTTATCTATAGTGATGCATCTTTGAATGGTTTGGGTTGTGTTTTGATGCAGGAAGGCAAAGTCATAGCTTATACCTCGAGACAGTGAAAGTCACACGAAAAGAACTATCCGACACACGACCTGGAACTGGCAGCTATTGTGTTTGCATTGAAAATATGGTGCTACTATCTGTTCAGTGAAAATTGTCATGCTTATTCTGATAACAAAAGCCTGAACTATTTGATGACTCAAAAATATCTGAATTTGAGACATCATCGATGGTTAGAGTTGTTAGAAGATTACGAGCTTGTGATTGACTATCATCTGGAAAAGGCTAATGTTGTTGCTGATGCTTTAAGCCAAAAATCACTGTTTGCTCTACGTGCAATGAATGCACATATGGCTATGTCTGATGATGGTTCGATTATAGCTGAGTTAAAAGCAAGATCGTTATTTATTCAGCAAATTTTTGAAGCATAGAAAGTCGATAATGATTTGTTAGCAAAGCGAGCTCAATGTGACTTGAATGTTGATTCAGAATTTCGAGTTGATGCTGAGGGTTGTCTGAGGTATGAAACAGAATATGTATTCTGAGAAATCCAGAGTTGATTCAGATGATCTTGAATGAAGCTTATAACCGTCGCTTATGTATTCATCCGAGTAGTATGAAAATGTATAATGATTTGAAACAGTTTTAGCGATCTTAAGATATTTAGTGATGACCTAAGGCATTGTTTGAAACATTTCTAGAGCCAAAAATCTGTCTTAATTACATTTCACCCTTAGTACCAATTTTTAAACCTATTAACACTTAACAAACCACATTACAAGCCCCAAGCCTGAAAACATGAATTTATATTTGCATTTTTTCTTTGGTCCTACATTACACGATTATAGACGTCTGGCCATACGTATTGAGGGTTAAATAGATACATCATGGTGGAGGTTGTAAAAATAGACTGAAATAGGAAAGATTAGTGTGATGTGGGAACTATAGGTTAGCCCGAGAATGCAAAACAAAAGAGAAGTCCACAAAATAGAAGTAATACGAGTAGAAAAAGTACTTGAAAAGCCAAAAAATATTCTTGACTGAGGAAAAAAATTGAAAAAAAAGAAGTGACAATGTCACAAGAATAGAAAAACTCGTTTATTAGTGCATTGAAACACATAGGCTAGCCATAGTTACTATATCATGTTATGATTTCCTATACATAGAGAGATAAGGAATGTGAAGGAAGGAAAAATAAGGCAGTGAGCGGGTAAGGGTCACTAAGGGGGAAGAATAGGGATCAATACGATGTGCCAAACTACTTCGTGTTTGTAACCTTTTGACACTTAATGTTTTTGAATTCCACACCAGTCCTAAGTTATAGAATGTTACAAGCCAAAAAGGCTTATATGACCTAAGTATCCACATACATGAATGGACATCATACTGAACATATGCATAAATGAATATTTGTATTCTGCTCGAATAATCAAAGTACTTGTATGATTTGTTGATGGATTCCTATAGGTGAGAACCTTAATATTTGTACATTTTGTAACATACTGAACTTAGATGTTTGTGATCAAAAGTGGTAAGTCGACTACTTATCATGTTGAAATTGTTAGTAAACATGTAATGCTTAAGTTATATGTTCCAAAATTTATACTTGTACCATACATGTTCAAGGGTCGTCATTCTTATTTTGTCATCTTTGTTTATGTTGCTAGCAATGACTTAATTGTGGTGGAGTTTGATCTATCGTGATTTGATGTAGTCAGATTAAACTAGTTTTTACATTTAAGGAGCTTGAATACAAACATTTTCGTTATGTTTTAATTAAGTTTCTTTAGTTTTATTTGCATTCAATAAAATGTGCACATTAAGTCTTTTATTAACCTTAAGGGCCAAATAAGGCTTAAGGGAGAGCTAACATACTTTGTGAGTCTGCAGGAGACCATAAGAAGTCATTTCGGGTCAATAGTAGACGTTATGTAGCAACATGGGAGATCTGATGTTGCAACATAAAGAGCAGAATAGAGAAAGTGAGAAACTACCTTCAATGTCACACATAGGCTGAGCCTTTCATGACATACCCCTGAAGACAGATGCAGAGGAGTAGTGGCTGCTATGTCAGGACATAGGTCCTAGTGTGTCACAACATCGACTCTGTGACGAGAATAAAACACAAAGTAGGGGCATTTTAGTCTATACAATTGAACTTGAAGCTCGGGAAAGTCAGCTAACCTACAGTTAAGGACAATGGTTACCTGAGAGCTATAAATAGGCTCCTTTGCCACACATTATGGACACATTCCATTAGCTTAGATTCTCTCATTAGGTTTAAGTTTTGTTTTCTTGCTTTCTTTACATTTCCATAGTTTTAGTTTATCTGTTCTTTGTCTTTTTCAAGAGTTCTGATTTATAATGTGTAACACCGTAAACTTGGCCTAGAAGTTTAGACCAAATTCAGAATGCTATATTGATTACTGAAGTGATCGTGGGAAAATTTACAAACCAATTATCTCATCAAACTGAATACTCAATTAATAAAAATTACAAACAAGTTTAATAAATAGTCGAAACCAAATAATAGAGTAAAACTTTAAAACGAAAATTGAATCACAAAATTATAAACTTTACAGTTCCAAAGCAATGTAATCAAAATATAAATTAGAACGTAGAACCAAACTAATCTTTGATAACCATGACCACTCGAGACCTCTAAGTACCGAGTCTAGCATCAGAATCTAGAAAAGTACCTAAAAAGGAAACAGAGGGGGTGAGCTATACGAGCTCAGTGTAACATCAAAACTAGCTAAACTCAGAACCAGAAACAAAAACAGAAAGAAGTTCACAGAGCTCTACAGAACTAGTTGGTACATTCTCAACTGACGTACCGGCAAATAAAAATATTTAGAGCATGTTAAAAACACACTCAGACACACAATCACAAGTACCATTCAGTCAGACAGTTACAATTTGAGCATACAAAATTCACACAGTCATAAGTGCTTTTCAGTCGAACAGAAACAATTAGATACACAATGGTGACATTCAGCCAAATAGAAGCAGTCAACAATTGTGACACAAGTAATGCGTATGTATGCAGTTTGATTCTAAAGTAACCCACCCATCCAGCCAACACACCATCTCCGACCATCCCTACACTTTCTGTGGGGTTTAAAACCCCCACCCAGCCCTACACTCCTAGTGATGTCATCCCCGGTTACCGGCAATGATGGTCATCAGTAAGTCCACGATCCTTAGGGTATTAGTGCTACCAGTGGTATTGGAGCTAGCAGTAAGCAATGAAACCGCCAATCCATGTATTACGCAGCAAAGCTGGAGTATAAGCTATACAGTGCCATGTGGTAGACCGTAGTACAGTCATGCAGTGTGAACTACCAAATCAGATAAGGGTACGTAGCATCACTAACATACATACGATACAGTATCATGCGGTAAATCGTTATACCGACAAATTGCAGCTGAGCCGCCAAATCAGATAATCATACGCAGCGAACCTGACGTATATGTTGTATGATGCAGTGCGATAATCCGCAGTATAGACTAGTTGCAGTAAAACTACCAGTTCAGTTTAGTTACAGTCTTCCTTCTCTTCATAATCCCACTCAAAAATGTTTTATGCGTATGTATGACTGTAGACAGACGAACAGAAATAGATTACCAATTTTAGACAGTCATTCAGAGACAGACACTCATATCCAATCAATCAGAATTAAAAATCAGTCATGCCGCACAAACAGTAACTAATATCACATAAATCAAACCCAAAGCAGAATCGTAATTACCCTCACTAAAGCTTAGTCGATGGTTGAAATGCACATAGCCATAACTACACTTAAATTAGACCTAAAATGAACATTTGGCAAGATAGCGCCACACGCCCATGTACTCCAGACGTATGTGATAACATAGGCCGTGTGAGGGTCAAAATTCCCATGTAAAAGGTGGCACACGGACGTGCGGCAGAGGCACACGCTCGTGTGAAGCAGGGACACGACCGTGTGAGCAGGCCGTGTAACTCTCTGTCCATTGTGTTAAAACGAGTGCAGGGTAGACACGGCCGCGTGAGGGTCTCACACGCCCAAGTGCTGTACTAGACATGGTCGTGTGTCCAGAACAGACATCTGTACAGGATTTTTAAATCCCTAAATCAGTCACACGGCCGTGTGAATCCAAATCCCTAAATCCCTAAATCCCAAATTCACACGCCTATGTGCCTAGGGGACATGGCCATCTGGGAAACGATAAAAATCCCCAAATCAACCATACAACCATGTGGCCAGGCTGTGTGGTACCTAATTTGGCCCGAAAACACTAATTCACAATATCACATAGCCGTGTGACTCACACACGCCCGTGTGGCAGTCGAGGAGGTCACAAAACCACTCTAAAACAGCCCCAAAATCACCGTTTTAGCCACCCTAACCGTCCCCAACTTTAGTATTATCAAAAGTATAATAGAAAGTGAAGTTTTCCCTTCACTTCCATTGTCTATAACCCAAAAACTTTGGGTTAACACACATTCTAGAATTATCGAATCAAAAGTTTGCAAAATAAAACCAGTAAATAGAAATAACGTAGTCATGGTTTGAATCTCACACCTATTTTAAGATCAAAGACAACGATGGCAGAGCAACAATCTGGAACCTAGAGATAAACCATTGTTGAGAATTAATTAAAAAAATAGAAGAAAATCAAAAAGTGAAGAAAAAGAGAGGGGAGGAGAGGAGAACTTGATTTAGCAACAATAACAATAAAAATAAAATAAAATAAAATAACATTAGTAAATAATAACTAAATAAGTAAATAACAAAATCTGACTAAATAAGTACTTAAAATCATACTGAAGTAAAATTATTTCTCAAAATGCACATAAAAGGACTCGAACTCAAGTCCCAAAGGTACATTAACACTCACTCTACCATTAGACCAGTAGTCCCATTCTGCAACTAAAATGCACAACTAAACACATATGTGCAACCTACTCACTGTCCCTACTCTCAAAACCTAAAACTTCTAAGCCCCCAAGATTTGGGACGTTACAATTCACTCCTCCTTAAAGACATTTCGTCCCCAAAATTTCCACTAACAGAATAGTCATAAATCACAGACTATACCACTACGCTCCTGCTGCGCACTTTAATCCCAAAACACTACCACATGTAACTTGAACTCAAGACCTTTGACATACACGCAGAACACTTAACCACTGAAGCAGACAAATATAACACACACAATCGCTATACTCCAAACAACACATCTAAATATTTCCAATCATACCTGACTCAAAGTCATCGAGAGCACTCTTGTATCTGATGCTCCTTAGACCCGCACTTGAGACACGCTCCTAACTTCTTCTAACAGTCGCCTGAATAACGCTTCTTACAGTGCACACAACCCACTATGTTCACCTCATTACTAGCACCACCTTTACTGTCACTCAGATGTGTTCTAACACACTTCGTAGATCGAGGCTCCGATCTCAAAGAACTACAATCTCTCTTCTTCTTACAATCCTCAAACCTACCTTGCACTGATTCTCTATTTCTTTCTAAGCTAGCCTTAAAAAATTTTTCTAGTACATCTCTTACTACTCGAGTAAGTACCTCAGTACCAAGCTCTGGGTTATCACTACCAAAGTTGGCGAACTCGCATTGATCTCCAACTCCTAAACAGTTACACGTTTCGGAGAAGAAGACGACTCCTTGCAGTCATGTTCACCTTCGAAATCCACATATGTCATATGACTAACTTCAGAATACCTGCACTTTTAGAACACAGACACAATTGAAATACCAAAATCTACATCTCTAATTGTACAGTTCTGAATTTTACTTAGACCAGTAACAAAGTCTCAGACATTTCAATTTTGTAAAACATTTTCAAAACACAATCCATTTCAACTTTCTGTGGTATAGTTCTTCAAATATTTTTCGAAAATAATTACTTGCGCACACGTTCACGTAAAAACACAGGCCGACTTTTTACAAACTTGGCTCTGATACCACTAAATTTAACACCCTAAACCCGGCCTATAAGTTTAGACTGGATTCAGAATGCTACATTGATCGCTGAAGTGATCATGGGAAAATTTACAAACCAATTATCCCGTCAAATAGAATACTCAATTAATAAAAATTACAGACAAGTTAATACAAAGTCGAAATCAAATAAACGAATAAAAATTTAAAATGAAAAATATACAACAAAATTATAAAACTTTATAGTTTCAAAACAGTGTAATCAAAATATAAATTAGAATGTAGAACCAAACTAATCTTTTATAAGCATGACCGCCCGAGGCCTCCGAGTACCGAGTTTAGCTTTAAAATCCAAAAAAGTACCTAAAAGGGAAACAGAGGGGGTGAGCTACTCGAGCTCAGTGTGAGATCAAAACCAGCTAACCTCAGAACCAGAAACAGAAACAAAAAGTTGTTTCAAGGCGGAACATACTTACAGAGCTATACAAAACTAGTTGGTACATTCTCAACGGACGTACCAACAAATAACAATATTTAGAGCATGTTAAAAACACACTCAGACACACAGTCGAAAATACCATTTAGTCGGACAGTTACAATTCGAGAATACAAAATTCACACAGTCATAAGTACTTTTCAGTCGAACAGAAATAGTCAGATACACAGTGGTGTCATTCAGTCAAACAGAAGTAGTCAATAGTTGTGACGCACGTAGATCACTCAAACAAATGCGTCTGTATGCAGTTTGATTCTAAAGTAACCCACCCATCCAGCCAACACACTGTCTCCGACCATCGCTACACTTTCTATGGGGTTTAAAACACCCACCCAGCCCTACACTCCTAGTGACACCATCCCGGGTTGCTCAGCAATGATGGCCATTAGTAGGTCCACGACCCTCAAGGTATTGGGACTGCCTATAACCCTCTGGGTATTGGGGCTAATAGTAAGCAGTTAAATTGTCAATCCATGTATTACGCAGCAAAGATGGCATATAAGCTGTACAGTGCTATACGGTAGACCGCGGTATAATCATGCAGTGTGAACTGCCAGATCAGATTAGGGTACATAGCATAGCTAAGGTACATACGGTGCAGTGTAATGCGGTAAACCGCTATACTAATAAGTTTCAACTGAGCTACCAGATTAGATAATCATACGCAACAAAGTTGACATATATGCTGTACGATGCAGTGTGGTAATCCATAGTACAGAATAGTTATAATAAAACTGCCAGTTCAGTTTAGTTACAGTCTTCCTTCTATTCATAATCCCACCTAAAAATATTTTATGCATATGTATTAGTGCAGAGAGACAAACAGAGATAGATTACCAATTTCAAACAGTCATTCAAAGATAGACACTCGTATCCAATCAATCAGAATCAGAAATGTGTACACTCATTTACTCGGTTTCAGTATCAGTCATGCCACACAAATAGTCACTAGTATCACATAAATAAAACCATAACAGAGTCGTAACTACCCTCACTAAAGCTTAGCCGAGGGTTAAAACGCACAGAGCCACAATTACACTTAAATTTGACTTAAAACCAACATTTGGCGAGATAGGGCCACATGCCCGTGTAGAAGGTGGCATACAGCTGCATGGCAGAGGCACACGCCCGTGTGAAGCAGGGACACGACCGTGTGAGTAGGCCGTGTAACTCTTTGTCTATTTGAGCTAAAACCAGTGCAGGGTAGGCACGACCATGTGAAGGTCTCACATGCCCATGTGCCTTACCAGACACGGTTGTGTGCCTAAAACACACGCCTGTGTGGGATCCCTAAATCCCCAATTAGCCACATGAAAGTGTGACTCTAAATCCTTGAATCCCTAATTCCCAAATTCACACACCCGTGTGCCTAGGGGACACGGCCGTGTGGGAAATGATAAAAATCCCCAAATCGGCCACACGACCATGTAGCCAGGCCGTATAGCACCTAATTTGGCCCAGAAACCCTAATTCACAATATCACACGGCTGTGTGACTCGACACACTCCCGTGTGACTGCCGGGAGGTCACGAGACCACACCAAAACAGCCCAAAATTGTCGTTTTAGCATTATCAAACGTATAACAGAAATTGATGTTTTCCCCTTACTTCCAATGTCTAAAACCCAAAACCTTTGGGTTAACACACATTCAAAAAATGATGGCAGAGTGACAATCCAAAACTTGCAGAAAAACCGTTGTTGAGAATTAATTTGAAAACAAAAGAGAATCAAAAAATGAAGAAAAATAGATGGAAGGAGAGGAGAACGTGATTTGGCAACAATAACAATAAAAATAAAATAAAATAAAATACCATTAATAAATATTAACTAAACAAATAAATAACAAAATCTGACTAAATAATTACTTAAAATCATACTGAAGTAAAATTGTTTCCCAGAATGAACATAAAAGGACTCGAACTCAGGTCTCAGAGGTACACTAAACTCACTCTACCACTAGACCAGCAGGCCCATTCTGTCACTAAAATGCACAAGTAAACACATATGTGCAACCTCCTCACTATCCCTACTCTTAAAACCCAAAACTTTTAAGCCCTAAGATTCGAGTCGTTACATAAAGGATGTAACCTCCCAAACCCGACCTAGATGTTATGGCTAGATTGAGAAAGCTACATTAGCCACCGAATGGCTAAGACAACTTACGTTACTTTTGAAGAGCTTAAATAAACTCATTTTAGAGAAAACCATAGTTGAACTTTAAGTTAGCTTAAAAACATTCAATCATTAGGTTGTGTATACTTAGGATTCATTTTATTGTTGATAATGTTGTTTTAGAAAAACCATTTGTTTGTCGCTCTACTTTAAAAGAAAACTCGAAGTTAAACTAATGCAGCGAAATAACCATTTTTCAAGTCATTTTGGAAAATTAGTTGCCTTATCGATTTGTTTTTCAAAAACAGTTCCTTTGCAGTATAGTGGAAACTAGGGAGCAGTATCAAATTTTACTTAAGCCCGATATCATGCATTATCCAGTTATTATGCTTGAGTAATTCATGCATGCAAAAATCCCCAAAAGAAAAGTTACCAAGCCATAGACTAGAAATAATTATAAATTACAAGCTAAAACCAATAAAGACTTAATAATACTTAATTAAAATAATAATCCGAGGTCCAAGTTGATACTCCAAATGTCGAGTCTGATCCTAATTTTGAGGTTTACCTGAAAAGTTAAACACCATTGGGGGTGAGCTTATGAAAAGCTCAGTGTGAGTGAAATAATTATTTAAACGGGCAAAAACATCAAATACAATGAAACATATTAGCTTTAACAGAAGAAACTGAACCGTCATAGGAATTTCATGTCATTACATAGCCATTATCAAATTGATGTCAAACAGTGTCTAAGCATAAGTCATCATTCATTCAAGTAACAATCATTAATTCTAATACCATTCAATACAAAAAAAAATACAATGCATAGCATAAATCAATAACATTTAAATATGTCATGCACATGACGCAACGCAAAAAAGTTCCAACCCATACCATCCGTTACACACCACGAGTTCCCTAGAACTCGTCACCAAACTCCAAACATTATGAGCATAGCTCGATATGGTAAAACCACTGAATAATCAATAATGTAGAAAATCTACCTGATATCGAATAGTGCGATACAATTGCCAATAACATATAATATGCGATAAAATCATTGATCCCCTTGGTACTCCAGGTGCAGCTGACTACAAGTAATGTAGACTTAATATGCCACCAGTACTCCACAGAACTCCTCCATGAACCACAAAATCTCAACCCAATGCATATGCAATATGTCAGACAAATTCATACTCAATCACATTTCAATACTTTTCACATTCATTTGACATGCTCAACATGTCCTCAATAATCACATACTTTCAAGAAATGGAAAAATTGTTCCAATCTTTCAAATTACCATTGTGTTGGTATCAATCAATATCGTTCAATTTCACATACTTTACGGATTTTCATTGTGCATAAATAATACCCTTTTTAGTACACAATATAACAACTATCTCATGCGTTTAAATCATACATAAGTTTAATAACTCAACACATTATATCATTCAGTCAAACATTCTCATATCTCATAACTCAAATAAGCAATTACAAACTCACTCAAACATCCATACTATCAAATAGGTTTTTTGCCAACATGTCAATCTTTTAAAGCCCGGAACATACCTAGTTTGGCCACTAACAAAATCAATAATATGGCTATTAAGACATGTAACACCCCAGACCCAGCCTACACGTTATGGCTGAATCTAGCGATGTCACATGATAGGGTGTTTAAACTAAGTCGTCGTGTCAAAACATTTTTGATTTGTCTATATTTAGTTAACTCTTAATATCTCTAAAAACCATATGCCAGTAAAGTCAATTTGTGAAAATGTAAGTCATAGTGGAAGCTTTCGAAATCATTTGTTTTAAGAAAACGAATGTAATTAAGTAAATTTGATCATTTTAAAAAAACCCCTTCATTTTAGTAAAATCTGTTTGTTTGTTAAGTTGCACAGTTATAAAATCCGTAAAACTAATAAAAACCCACAATTTAAGGGAAAAGTCTGAAAAGTCCCAAATTACATTGAAATTAACCAAAAATAGAAATATACCCATAAATCGTAAATCATACTAAAAAGTACTAACAACTGTTGTCACTGTTGAGTCCTCTGCCGCACTGATCCATCTGAGTCTAAAGATTACCTGTACAGATAAGACGGAAGGGGGTGAGTTTACGTGAACTTAGTGTGTAATCCCCACAAAAAACAAACAAGCAGTAAATCACAGTAAATAGTCAAACACAGTCTGGGCCTAAGCCCATTGCAGTTTCAGTAGCACTTTGGGCATCAGTTTTAGTATTAGATATGCATTAAGGCCTTAGCCCATCACAGTAACAGTCATGCATGAAATGATCAGAAAATAGAATCCTACCCATCAGCCTCTAATACACCATATCAGTCCATCTCTACACTTCTTATGGGGTTTAAAACACCCACCCAGTACAACACTCCAAGCTGTACCGAAAATGGCACATATCAGTTTAATGCAGCTGAGCTACCAGTCAATAGGCTTAAGAGCCTTTTAGTATATATATTGCAGTGAAGCTTCCAGTCAATAGGCTTATAGCCTTTCAGTACAGTTCCTCCAAATTTCATCATCCCAACCCAATGCAATGCAAAAATAAAATAAATGACATGCTATCACATGGTTATCAATTGCACTTGTAGTTCAGTATACATGCATACAATCATCATGCTCAGTACATATATCACACACTCAGTTCACACATTTAAGGGTCTAAGTAGTGGTTATCGACCTACAGTAGGTTCATAGTCGACTTGGGCGACATGTGCAACCTTAGGAAACATTTTAGTCAATGGGCTCACACACCCGTGTGGTCCCACACGACCTAACTTGGCCTTGGCCGTGTGGATCACACGGCCAGACTAGAATCTCACTCGCCCGTGTGGACTACCCGTGTGGACCCACACGACCCAAATCAGTCTAGCTTATGTGTCACACACAGCTTACCTATCCATCACACGACCGTGTCTTGCACGCACGGCCTGGCCTCATCGATCACATGCCCGTGTTATGGCACACGGCCTATACACGGGGGACCACATGTCTATGTGGAATTGACAGTTGGGTTTTTTTAACTAAAACCCCATTTTCTGAGTTTTCAAGTACACACCTGGTATCGTTTTGCTATAAAAACACTCCCGAGCCTTCCAAAACCTATATTCAGCCAATACCACTCTCGATTAATCATTTTCAAAAATGAATTAAGACCAACCCCAAATCAACCTATCCATCCTTTGAGCGAAAAATCCCTTACCTTCAATCGAACAGTTGAACTCTTCACCCTCAACGTTATTGGCTGATCCCCAACCCTCGATTGACACCTAACAACTAAACAAAACTCTTTGTTAATAAACATTCATGAGGAATAGTTAAGATTAAGTGAAACCATAACTTACCTAACGCGCGTCCAAACGATGAACAACAGACACGATTGACAGAAGAAAACGGAAAGGGAGGGAAATCAATGATATTTTCAGCAGCAACAAGAAGCAATCGGAGAGGAAAAGGAAAAAGGGAGAGCCAAAATTGCAAAATGAAAACAATAATGAATAGAATCTGACAACCCCCAAATCTTTTCCCCTTAATTCACTCTACCAAACTCCCCAATTCATCCACTACTCATATTTTTAGTCCATCTCAAACTCTCCTAGACGGACGAGCAAAAATAATGCCCATGCAAAGACTTGAACACAAGACCTCCATCATATTAGCTCTACACTTAACCACCAAACCAACAGGCCCATTCTGTTAATTACTTACCAACAATTAACTAAAAACCTATTAACCAAAGATAGGGCTTAATTCATAAAAATACAAAAGTTTGCCCAAGTCATGGCTTGAACTTTGGGCCTCTCTCACACACACAAAACACATAACCACTGAAGCAAATAGATATTTGTGTCACACATTCTCAAAACAAAAAATTAAAATTTTTGGGCATTACAAGAAAATATAATTAGCAAGCTAATTTATTATATATAACATGATATTTAACATTTGCAAACAATTTTATGAGTTTAAGACCCACTCCTCATTTTTCGCTTCCTCGCAACACACTAGCGAATCTTCCAATTTCCCTTAATAATTCCTTAAACGAACCTAAACCAAAATTCAGTATAAATTCAATCAATTTACCATTAAACCAGCCCCCAAACACCCACTTATGAATTCAAACCAATCGTTGAAATTATAACTATCTTATGAATTCAAACTAGTTAGATTCCTTACACTATATCAATGCAAACCGAACGTACAATCATTCTTCGCGTTTAATGATGATTTAGGCTGTTTGGGCCAGCAAATAACTCAATAATATACTAGAAAATAAGTAGCTAATTAATGACTAAATTCCTTCATTTAATCAATTCATAACCTTTACCCAACAACTATGTTGAAATAACAAAATAGTTACCTTTAATTGCACTTATGCTTCACGATTTGTGGGATCCAAATGGCCAATCGATCAAGAAAGTTTTTACCTAATTGAAATGGGTTTAAAAGATAATTAGGAGGATTCAGGAACTCAAATTAATGATGGAAAAATATAGACAAGAACCAAGAAACAAAACAACCCCCTTTCTTGCACATAGGTGCACACACCACCACCCGTGGTGGCCAAAATTGGGGCTAAATTTTAAAATGGTCTAAGATCTCATTAAATTCTGGAAAAATACCTTTAAAATCATTTAAAATCCCCAAAATTCTATATCTAGAAATTTATGTTCTTAATGGACAAAATTAATCAAGAAATTGAAGAGAAAAAAGATCTTACCTAAGCTAGTTGAAAGAAACGACAATGGCACTTTCTTGGCAATGTTCGAGATCAATCTTGGAGTTCAAGATTTCAGATTTGGGGCTGATTTTAATGAGGAAAAATGAAAGCAATATGATGGAGAATATGTTAACAAATCTTGTGGCAAAAAGGAAAAGAAAAAGAAAAAGAAATAGATGGTAAAACTAGGTGTAGGCAACAACAACAATGGATGAATGGAACAAAATTAAAATCAAAGAGAAAGAGAGGAGGAGAGGAATGACTAGGGCAATGAAGAGGAGGGTTAAAGGCTGATTATTAGTAAAAAATTAATATTTATACCCACACATTAAAATAAGGGGTTTCTATCAAAAAAATTAAATTATTTGCATGAGAAGGGAACTGAAGTTAGGACCTCAAGGATAAATTCACTAATACTTAACCATCAAACCAATAACTCATTCTTGATATAATTTGAAATATTTATTTTAGAAAAACAAGGCATGTCACATACTAGGGTTTAAGGCAAAATTTGCAAAATAATAAAAATGGTGAGAGAGAAGGGATTTGAACTTAGGTTTCAAGGAACAATTCACTAACACTTAACCAACAAACCAATACCTCATTTATTTCCAAAAAATGCAAGATAAATTTCAAAAATTAAGGCATGACCACTCTCTCTCAATTGTTGTGGATTTGTGCTTATTATCAACATTAATCAGGCTTTTCTTAAACTCTCTATTTCAGTCCATTCCCTATGATTAATTCTTCCATGTATTTAATATTGTTTATGAAAGCCATGAGGAACTAATCCTTCTATGGGAGATTAACGAGTGGAAGCATGATCTCTTAACTATTTTGTAGGGTTACTCAACGGATCAATTTTTTGGGAAAGGAAGAATGTGAAACAAACCCTAGGCCTGACAACCTCGAGAAGTCATCAAGGTGGAAATTAACCTAAAATTGATATTGTCCATTCGTGAACACGTTTACACCAAACCAATCTGGACTGTGAGGTCAAAAGATAAGTTGTCCTTATTGACTCATTATTTTAGTGGAAGATTGGAAGATCCTGCTCAGGTAGTGACTAGTTGGTGGCTGAGGAACCCGAGATGGTAGTTGATTGGGATTGTAACAACCTATTTTCAGTGAAATCAGAACAGTGGTTTCGGGACCACAAATTTGAGTCAAAAAGAAAAATTATTTTAATATTGTTGCATGGTCTGTAGTATGATAGGTATGCCATATAAAAATACTGATAAGAAAATTTTACCGATTAAGTGATTAATTGTGGAAAGGACCAAATTGCATAAAATGAAAAAGTTGAATTCTAGATGCTATAAGTATTAAATAGCTATAGAATTCAAAACTTAATGTCCTTATATGGTAGTTAGACCATTAAAGAAAAGTTAGTAGATATTTTTAGTGATTCACCCATGGAAAATTAGAAAATGCTAAGGACTAAATTGGAAATTAAAATAATTAAAAGATGATAAAAGAAATATCATCTTATTTTATATCATCTTCCCCAAAATTTGCATGGAAACTCTAGGAGAGAGAGAAGAAACTAATCAAGCTTAATTATGTAAGTATTCAAGTCCCGTTTTTAGTAATTTTTATATTTTTGAGATCGGGATAGTTTAATCTTTTTATTTTAGGGATTAATTTGAAAAGTTATCAAAGTATAGAAGTTTTTCCATGGATTAATATGCTAAAAATTTGAAATTTATGGTAGAATATGAAAGGTTATTGATAGATAAACAACTTTTATAAAGTAAATTTTGATGAAAACATCATTTAGGGACTAAATTGAAAAATTATAAAACCCATGGAAAATTCTTATTTTTTTGTGAAATTTATGGGCTGTTATTGTGACATATAAAATTTGGCTAGGCTAGGATTACGGATTAAATTGCAAGAATTTCATTTTTTGAGGCTAGGTACAAAATCGTCAATAACTAAAAGTTTAGGGGCAAAATGGTAATTTTGCCTAAGATGTGAATTGGACTGAATTGAGTATAAAATGTATTGAATTGATGTTAAATTTATTTATATAGATCTAGATAACTCAAATTCAAAGCTAGATCAAGGAAAAGAAAAAGTTTCAGATTGATAGACCTATACACGAACAAGTGTCGAGGTAAGCTCGTGTAACTTAATTGAACATGTAAATATGTTTGAATTGATGTTGTATTTGGATTGAATGTGGTATAAATTTATGTGAATTATATGAATGTTATAAGTGTAAGCATTGATCAGATGCTCGGAAATGTTAGAAAAATGGGTAAGTTTCGTTTGAATATAGAAGTTCGATGGATATATGTGATTTCCCGTATTAAATGTGGTCCTGCATAAGTTGTGGATGGGATTTAGCTCGAACTTGTAATCCCTAATGTAGCCTCTCGAGCATCCTGTTAATAGTTCCTGCGAGCAATCTGATTGGTAGTGAACTTGCATGTGTTACACACTACCGCAGCTCTTTGTAAGCGTCCTGACACATGATTCGATCGGTTGTGTTCTGGCATATGTTGCAAACACAAACGTAGCTCTTCATGAGTGTCCTGATATAGCTCGCTTGAACTCCTTGAGATATGGCTATCTGGTGCTCTTGTTACATGGCTCTTTGAGAGCAATCCTGATAAGCTCCTTATGAGCTTTCTGATTAAAAGTTCTTTGTGAACTTCCTGAGTTGTGGCTCTTATGAGCACTCTTGAGATTTAGCCCAGATGAGCATTCTGATACATGACTCATAAGAGCATCCTGGTAAGTGGCTCATAAGAGTATTCTAATGGGTACGCTTATAAATGAATTGACGGATTTTTAAATTGTACACCTTAAGTGTACCACCTGAGTATTCATCAATAGTTCAATAATTCAACAGACAATACCCCTGACATGAGAAATTGTGAGATAAAAAAAAAAGATGTATTAAATATATATGGAATACTTGAAAGTTATGGCATGATGAGCTCATCTATGCATATTTGATATATACATATGAATTACATGACTAACTTGCTTGATTGAGGGTATGTGTTTAGGCAATTTGCTAAATTTATGGGAAGCATGTTATTTTATGCCTAATATTAATGAACATGATTGGTAAGTTTAATATCCACTATACGAACTTACTAAGCATTAAATGCTTACTAGATTCTCTTTTTCCTATTTTATAGTGCTCGAAAGCTCACAAAGGTTGGAGATCGGTCGAAAAATCATCAAACTATCCACCTGCTTGTTTGAGTATAACTAGAAAATTTATTTTGGTATAATGGCATGTATATTGTAATGCCCTAAATTTTAGGGTCCTTGATTTTTTACATAAATTGGCAATTGTATGTTTGGGTGTGCTGGATTAATGTTTTGGGTGTGTTTGGGGGGCCTTTAGGAGGCCTGGGTTCAAGCCTAACCTTTGCAAAAATTTTGATTTTTAGGCTTAGGGGAACTTGGATGTTAACAGGTAGGACTTAAGTTTAGTTGTGGGTATTTCATATCACAAATGAGCCACTAGTGGAGTGGCAAGTGACGTCACAAGCATGGAGGGAGTGTGGAAGTTGAAATCCCCTTGCAAGCAAAATGCAATCATTTTGCTACATAGGGGCGGCAAGAGGTGGAGCTGGATGCAAATTTTTCAAGGTGGTTGTGGATTTGGTAAGAGATAGAAGTTTGACTTGGTCTTGAGAATTTGAATCAAATTCAAATTGAGAGGTTGGAGTAAATCAAGGAGCGGTTGGTGGAGTGATATGTAGAGAAAATCTTTGAGTGTTTCAAGGAGTGGAGCTTGGGGGGAGATGTAACCAAATTGGGGTGTTAGATGAGGCAAATTCAGCATTTGGAGAGTGTGGTAGCTGATTTAGGAAAAGGCCTTTAAGCTTTTCTCTTTTCGTTTGTCTTTCTCTAATTTTGTTTTCGATAGCATTTGGTATTTTCATTTTGCTTTGTTTTGACCATTTGGGCATTTCTTTCCAAGAAGCCATATTTGCAATTTCTTTCCTCTTAATCTTAGTCCATCACTAGGCTAAACTTTGTCAATTTCCTTCTCTCTTTCCTTTATTTTTGTTCTTTGTTTTTCGGTCATTCTCTTAGAGCTGAACCTTGGTTGTACTCCCTCTCATATTTCTTTTTCTCTTTTAGCCGAACCCCTCCTTGCCATTTTATCACCACCACTTTCTCCTTCATCATATTCTCTTAGCCGAACCTTAGTTCTCTTTTCTTTCAATCTTAAGTTCTTCTCTAGCCAAACCTAGTCTTTTCCCTTCTCATTTATCTTCCTTCTTCTTGGTCTTTCTAACTGATTGTTCTTCCATCTTTTCTAAAATCTTTCTTTCGACTCCTCCTTTTGCGTATTGTACGATTACTTTAGCAATCAGAGCCGAACACTCCTTACCCTGTAATCGTTATACTAACTCACTTTTACAAGGGTTCTGGTCTATCGGTAAGGATTCAAGTGTGCTTTCTTGTGAATATCTAAGCCATGACTCTCTTTATTCCTTGGTTATCGACTTATGATTCTTCCCCTTTGGGGTGAGTTCAATGATTCAGGTTTTTCATCGAAGTGAGAAGGCACTAAGAGTGGAGAGAACAATTAAACTCTCTATTTCTTTTAAGGTATTTCAGATACTTGGTCAGTGGGTATAGGCCGATTACTCTAGATTTTTAAATATTATTTTTATCGATCTTAGGCTACTTTTTAATAGGTTCTATCTATTAAATTGTTATGTATGCAATTAAGTATCAAGGTACGTGTGATCGGCGTTGAGTAATTTGGGTGTTTTGTTTTAACTACACCCCTTTTGGGTAAGGTTTTGGGCGTGAGTAGTTACTCGACTTCGCCATTAAGCTGTGTAACCACACCCTACCATAGTGTAAATCAGCAAAAGCCGAAATGCCGAAACATCACCATTCGAGGCCTCATGAGTATGCGAATGCACGTGGGACATATCGAGCCCACAAATCGTGGGCAAAAGTCTGTAAAGGCTATCGTGTGCATTTCTATGCACTTGGGCTGTCATGGGCCGAAATGGGCCCAATGGGCCTACGGGCCCATACGAGTAAAATACTTCGTAAGTGATTATTGTTAGATTGGATTATAAGGTACGTGATGTTGTATGTGAAACTGGACTGAATGGGTCACACGAGCGTGTGGACCCACTTGGGCCCAGTACGGGTTTTGGGCACAAAAACACTGTTATGACCATATAGGTTATCCGAGTCGCTTGAAGTGACGCAAGACCTCTCAGGAGGTTGTATTAGGTACCAAGATTTCCAAAACTTGGTTAATGACCAAAATACCCTTAAGGGGTAAAATTTCCATTTTACCCCTGACTGTTTAAATGACCATTACACCCCTAGAAATAAGTTGACTGATGATTATAAGCTTCTCTATGCACATATTATATGTATGAAATGACATTCTGCATTGGGTTGGGTATGATTTGGAGGTAGATCTGTTTTAGTGGCTATGTCATGTAACTCTGTTATCAGTGGCTTTGCCACGTACTCTGATTCTAGTGGCATGCCACGTTATTTGTTATTAGTAGCATGGCTGCATATTGGTGTGATGGCTGGGTGGGTCGAGTTATTCTTCACATGGTGTGATGGTTGGTACGAGTGGTGTGATGGTTGGACTAGGTTGGGCTTACATTCATTTACTGTTCTGATTCTGTAATAGGCTTGAGCCCACACTGTTCTGTATAGGGCTAAAGCCCAGACTGATCTGTTTTTTGCATAAGGCTTCAGCCCAGTTTGTTCTGCCTGTATTATTACTTCGTTGGTTGGGGAGTTACACACTGAGTTTTTGCAAACTCATCTTTTATTTTCAATGTGCAAGTAACCCTCAGCCTTAGATGATTTGGCGCTATGAGGGACTCGAGATGGCCACATAGTTTTTACTTTCTGGATTTGTTTTATTTAGTTTCAATTTGGGTTTCACTTATTTAATAAGGACAATTTGGGTTTTTTATTTAACTTTCTTTATTTGCGCTATTTTTATCATTGCAAACCGTTTGATTAGTTTATCGAGTTTTCAAAACTAATAACTATTTTCAAAAATAATCACACGTTTCCATTTTAACAATAACGGCTTTTGCGAAACTTTAAATAACTAATTAAATATCCAAGAGTGATTTTTAAGCAAATCGTTTGAACAAAATACATTGTCACTTAAAACGAGTTTTCAACTTTATGTCAAGACATTTTCAACAAAATTGATTGTGTTTCAAATGTAACTTCTATGTGACACGCCAGATCTGACCATAACGTGTGGGTCAGATTTAGGGTGTTACATTTAATGGTATCAGAGTTAGGTTGTAAAACTTGGCTGTGGTATAGGTTTTAAAAAAAATTCTCCCTTAAAAATTAATTTTAATGACTTAAATTGCTTTGGAAATTTAATTTCTTTGAAAATTTTCTTAAAAGGGTTTCTAAATTTTTCTTAACCTTAGTCTTTTGTAAAAAATGATTTTTAAGAGAATTTGATTGTTTTTGAATGATGATGCTGGAAGTGTGGCACACCAAGTCTCTGGCGCCAAATCTGTAAGTTCTCTGATATTATTTACTGTTATGGACTAAACAATGATGTTGAGGAACTACTATAAAAAGTAGTACTGTACTGAAACTTTGTAGTTAGTGTATACTGAGACTGTAAGAAAACTAAAAACTGTAGAAGACTGAGGACTGTAGCTAGAATACAATCTGTGAAAACAAAACTTTAAATTACCGCTTTGTCATAAAACATCTGTTATAAAATACTGGAATCACGAACTGATGCATAAGACTTTTAAAAATAGATAATACGCAATATCGATATGAGCACAAGGGCTGCACGCAGAAAGGAAGCTCGAGGCCGTGGTAGAGGCCAAGGAAGTGCTCGGGCTAGATCTTCAGCCTCGGGTCATATGCCTATTGGGGAGGCACCACCATCACCAGTGACTGAGACAGGGTCTCAGGATCAAGCTACAGAGGACGATGCCTTGTCCCAAGTAATGCTCCATGTGTTGGAGAGAGTAGTTGGAGCAAGTACTGGGTTAGTGGGCCGTGGATCAATTTCTGAGCTACTTCAGGCCAACGGAGTGGAAATTTTCAAGGGTGCATCTGGTGTAGCCCTGAATGTAGCTGAGTACTAGTTAGAGGCCACCGAGCGAATAATGGACGATCTGAATTGCTCAGTAGAGTAGAAACTAAAGGGAGTAGTGTCTTTACTGCGTGACGAGGCCTTCCAATGGTGGCTCACTGTAAGAGATGGTACACCGGCTAACCGTTTAACGTAGGACTTCTTCAAGGCAGCTTTTCAAAGGAAGTATGTCGGAGTGAGTTATGTGGATGCCCGAAGGAAGGAATTCTTAAGTCTGACTCAGGGGAATAAGTCTTTAGCAGAGTACGAGGCAAAATTTTTAAGATTAAGTTGATATGCCCGTGGGACTGTCGCCACTGAGTACGAGCACAATGTGTGATTCGAAGATGGCCTCAAGGACGAGCTGCGAGTGCTGATAGCTCTACAGAGGGAGCATGATTTTGCTGCCCTTGTTGAAAAAGTAAAGATAGCTAAGGATGTGAAGTGCTCAGAGTGCCAGAATCGTGAGAAGGATACGGTCAGGTTTAGGAGGGATTCAGGGCCCTTGGGTTCTACAGGAAGGCCTTTTAGAAGGTCAGATTTGATGGACCAATTCGAGCAGGTCCGATGACTATGGTTAGACTGCAGACTTGTGCGGATTGTGGGAGGACTCACCAGGGTAAGTGTTGGAAGTGAACTAGTGCATGCTTCTGGTGTGGGTCCAAGGATCATCTGGTTAAGGATTGCCTTCAGTGGCCGGTATAAATGCAAGCTACAGGGCAAAGGGTTACTCAGCCAATTAGAGGTGGTCAGCAGCCACCAGGAGGCCATGGTCAGGCTAGGGACGGAAATGGTATTGGACGTGGCTGTGGAGCACCAGGTAGAGGAGCTGGTAATACTGAGGCGCGACTGCTAGATTTGGTCTACGCTGCTCGTCGTCGTGAGGATGGTGATGCCGCTGTCATCATAACTGGTACGCTTTTAATTCATAGCAAGCCATACACTACTTTAATTCATATTGGGTCTACACACTCGTATATTGCATGTACTATGTTTGGGATGTAGGGTATGCAATCTGAGAATATTGTTAGTGAAATGTCTATAGTTAGTCCACTAGGACAGTCGGTTAGGGTAGACAAACTTTTTAGAGATATGCCCCTAGAAGTTCAAGGTAAAATCTTTCTAGCGGATTTGATGGAATTACCATTTGGGGAGTTTGATCTTATCTTAAGTATGGACTGGCTTGTTAAGCACCGTGAGAACTTGGATTGCGCTGCTAAGTGAATGGTTTTAAAGACTTTGGAGGACAAGAAGGTAGTTGTGATAGGGGGCGAAGAGATTATTTGTCTAACTTCATCTCAGCATTAAGGGCCGAAAAGCTGGTTCACAAGGGTTGTGATGCCTATCTAGCATTTGTAAGTGTGTTTAATTCTGAAGCTTCTTCGATGAGAGATGTTAGAACTATCAAGGAATTTCAGGATGTCTGTCCTGATGAACTTCCTAGGTTACCTTAGAATAGTGAGGTTGAATTTGGAATTAAGTTACTGCCAAGAATAGCTCCGGTGTCCATCACCCCTTACAGGATGGCATCGAAGGAGCTTGTGAAGTTAAAGGCACAAATTCAAGAATTACTGGACCGAGGGTTTATCCGACCGAGTATGTCTCCGTGGGGAGCACCGGTACTATTTGTCAAGAATAAAGATGGGACTATGCGAATGTCATTGACTACCGTCAGTTAAACCAACTGACTATCAAGAACAAGTACCCCCTGCCAAGGATTGATGACCTACAGTATTCTCCAAGATTGACCTTCATTCTGGGTACCACCAGTTGAGGGTTAAGGAGACAGACATTTATAAGACAACATTCAAAATGCGGTATGGTCACTACGAGTTCTTGGTAATGCCATTTGGACTTACGAATGCACCAGCGGCCTTTATGGATCTCATGAACGAGGTATTCAAACCCTACCTAGATCAGTTTGTGGTTGTCTTTATAGACGACATTTTGGTGTATTCAAGTTCCAAGGAGGTCCATGATGTGCATCTCCGAACTATTCTGCAAATTATGAGGGAGAAGTAGCTTTATGTGAAATTCAGCAAGTGTGAATTCTGGTTGCGAGAAGTGACATTCTTGGGTCACATTGTATTTGTCGAAGGAATTAGAGTGGATCCTCGAAATTGAAGTGGTATTAGATTGGAAACCACCGAGGACTGTATCAAAAATCCAAAGTTTTCTAGGTCTGGCTGGGTACTACAGACGTTTTGTTGAGGGGTTTTCGGTGATTACGGCACTATTGACTAAGTTACTGAGAAAAGGAGTACCGTTTAATAGGACTGAGAAGCAACAGGAGAGTTTTGAGAAATTGAATAAAGTTTTGACTAAAGCTCATGTTTTAATATAGCCAGAGTCGGGGAGGGATTTTACTGTGTATAGTGATGCATCGCACATTGGTTTGGGTTGTGTACTAATGCAAGATGGTAAAGTGGTTGCTTACGCATCACGTCAACTTAAGCCTCATGAAGCAAATTACCCTACTCATGACTTGGAACTAGCGGCAGTGGTATTCACGATAATAATCTGGAGGCACTACTTATACGAGGAGAAGTGTATCATTTATACGGACCATAAAAGCCTCAAATATCTCCTTACTCAGAAGGAGTTAAACCTTAGGCAATGAAGATGGATAGAGTTGCTTAAGGATTATGATTGTTCAATCAAGTACCACACTGGGAAGGCTAACGTGGTAGTTGACGCTTTGAGTCGTAGGACTAAATCTGATCTGATAGTGATGTTTGCTCATCTCAGCCTCTTTGATGATGTAGTTTGGTGGTCGAGCTACAAGTAAGACCGACTTGGACTGAGCAAATTAGGGAGTAGCAATTATTGGATGAATCACTGGTTCCTCGGTTTCGACAAGTGGAGAATGGCGAGACTTCTAATTTTGGGTTGAACAGCGAGGGAGTTTAGTGTTTTTGTGGGAGAGCATATTCCAGAGGACTCTGATCTGAGGTAGTCAGTACTACGAGAGGCACATGGCAGTCCTTATGCCATGCACCATGGTAGGAATAAGTTATATCGAGATCTGTGTGAACTATACTGGTGGCCAGGACTTAAGCAAGAGGTGACTGACTTTGTAGGTAAGTGTCTGATGTGCTAAAAAGTCAAAGCTGAGCATCAATTACCTTCCGAGTTACTGCAACCAGTCAAGATTCCACTCTAGAAGTTGGAGAGGGTAACCATGGATTTTGTGAGTGGGTTACCCTTGACGCTTTCTAATAAGGACCCAGTTTGGGTTATTGCGGACAGACTGACGAAATTTTTCCATTTTATACCGGTCCGTACATATTATTCGTTGCGAAAGTTAGCGAAGTTGTATGTAGCTGAGATAGTGCGACTTCATGGGGTGCCAGTTTCAATCATTTCTGACAAAGACCCTAGATTCACATCTCGATTCTAGAAGAAGTTACACGAGGCGTTGGGCACAAGATTGGATTTCAGCACTGCCTTTCACCCCCAGACGGATGGACAGTCAGAGAGGGTGATCCAAGTATTGGAAGATATGCTGAGAAGTTGTGTTATTGATTTCAGGGGTAGCTGGGAGGATTACTTACCGCTAGCAGAATTTACGTATAACAATAGTTACTAGACTAGTATTTAGATGGCACAATATGAAACATTGTATGGTCGTAGGTTTCGTACGCCTACGTGTTGGACTGAGTTGGGTGAGCGTCGAGTTTTGGGGCCGGAATTAGTTGCGGATACTGAAGACAAAGTTAAGCTGATTAGAGACCGTTAAAGGAAGCATCCGATAGGCAGAAGTAATATGCCGATTTGAAGCGTAGAGGGATTGAGTACTCTGTGAGAGAGTTTGTATTTCTGAAGGTCTCACCATGGAAAAAGATTTTAAGATTTGGAAGAAAGGGAAAGCTGAGCCCTCGATTCATTGGGCCCTATCAAGTTCTAAAACGGGTGGGTTCGGTAGTGAATCAACTTGAACTGCCTCTTGAATTAAACCGGATTCACGATGTGTTCCATGTCTCCATGCTAAGGCGTTACCGTCCTGGTCCCTCACACATAGTGCTAGTTAAGGAGATCGAGGTTAAGTCTGTTTTGACTTTCGAGGAAGAACCTATGCAGATTGTAGATCGTAACATTAAAGTATTAAGGAAGAAATCTGTCCCACTAGTCAAGCTGCTCTAGCGTAATCACGGTACAGAGGAAGCGACGTGGGAGCCTGAAGAGGTGATGCGACAGCAATACCCTCACTTATTCTGACCAGGTAAATTTCGAGGCCAAAATTTCTTTAAGGGGGTAGAGTTGTAACGCCCTAAATTTTAGGGTCTATGATTTTTTACATAAATTGGCATTTGTATGTTTTGGTGTGCTAGATTAATATTTTGAGTGTGTTTGGGGGGCCTTTAGAAGGCTTGGGTTCAAGCCTAACCTTTGGCAAAATTTTAATTTTTAGGCTTAGGGGAACTTGGATGTTAACAGGTAGAACTTAAGTTTAGTTGTGGGTACTTCATATCAAAAATGAGCCACTGGTGGAGTGGCAAGTGGCATCACAAGCATGGAGGGAGTGTAGGAGTTCAAATCCCTTTGCAAGCAAAATGCAATCATTTTGCTACATAGGGGCGGCAAGAGGTGAAACTGGATGCAAATTCTTTAAGGTGGTTGTGGATTTGGTAAGAGATGGAAGTTTGACTTGGTATTGAGAATTTGAATCAAATTCAAATTGAGAGGTTGGGGTAAATCAAGGAGCGGTTGGTAGAGTGATATATGGAAAAAATCTTGGAGTGTTTCAAGGAGTGGAGCTTGGGAAGGGGAGATGTAGCCAGATTGGGGTGTTGGATGAGGCAAATTTGGCATTTGGGGAGTGTGGTAGCTGATTTAGGAAAGGGCCTTTAAGCTTTTCTCTTTTCTTTTTTCTTTCTCTACTTTTGTTTTCAATAGCATTTGGTATTTTCGTTTTGGTTTGATTTGACCATTTGGGCATTTCTTTCCAAGAAGCCATATTTGCAATTTCTTTCCTCTTAATCTTAGTCCATCACTAGGCTAAACTTTGTTAATTTCCTTTTCTCTTTCCTTTATTTTTGTTCTTTGTTTTTCAGTCATTCTCTTAGAGCCGAACCTTGGTTGTGCTCCCACTCATATTTCTTTTTCGCTTTTAGCCGAACCTCTCCGTGCCATTTTATCACCACCACTTTCTCCATCATCATATTCTCTTAGCCGAACCCTATTTTTCTTTTCTCTCAATCTTAAGCTCTTCTCTAGCCGAACCTAGTCTTTTCCCTTCTCATTTATCTTCCTTCTTCTTGGTCTTTCCAACAGATTGTTCTTCCATAATCTTTCTTTCGACTCTTCCTTTGGCGTATTGTGTGATTACTTTAGCAATCAGAGCCGAACACTCCTTACCCTATTATCGTTATACTAACTCGGCTTGTACAAGGGTTCCGGTCTATCGATAAGGATTCAAGTGTGCTTTCTTTTGAATATCTAAGCCATGACTCTCTTTATTCATTAGTTATCGACTTATGATTCTTCCCCTTTGGGGTGAGTTCAATGGTTCAGGTTTTTCATCGAAGTGAGGAGGCGCTGAGCGTGGGGAGAACAATTAAACTCTCTAATTCTTTTAAGGTATTTCAGATACTTGGTCAGTGAGTATAGGCCGATTACTCTAGATTCTTAAATATCATTTTTATAGATCTTAGTCTCCTTTTTAATGGGTTTTATCTATTAAACTGTTACGTATGCAGTTAAGTATCAAGGTACGTGTGATCGGCGTTGAGAAATTTGGGTGTTTTGTCTTAACTGCACCCCTTTCGACCAAGGTTTTGGGCATGAGCAATTACTCGACTTCGCCATTAAGCTGTGTAACCACACCCTACCATAGTGTAAATCGGTAAAAGTTGAAAAGCCGAAATGCTGAAACGTCAGCATTCAAGGCCTCATGAGCGTGCGAATGCACATGAGGCATATCGAGCCCACAAATCGTGTTCAAAAGTCTGTAGAGGCTATCGTGTGCATTTATGTGCACTTGGGTTGTTATGGGCCGAAATGGGCCAAAATGGGCCCAATGGGCCTACGAGCCCATACAGGTAAAATACTTGGTAAGTGATTATTGTTAGATTGGATTATAAGGTACGTGATGTTGTATGTGAAACTGGACTGAATGGGTCACACGAGCGTGTGGGCCCACTTAGGCCCAATATGGGTTTTGGGCCCAAAATCACTGTTATGACCATATAGGTTATCCGAGTCGCTCTAAGCGACGCAAGACCTCTTAGGAGGTCATATTAGGTATTGAGATTTCCAAACCTTGGTTAATGACCAAAATACCCTTAAGGGGTAAAATTTCCATTTTACCCCCGATTGCCTAAATGACCATTATACCCCTAGAAATAGGTTGAATGATGATTATAAGCTTCTGTATGCACATATTATATCTATGACATGACATTCTGCATGAGGTTTGGTATGATTTAAAGGTAGATCTATTTTAGTGGCTATGCCACGTAACTCTGTTATCAGTGGCTTTGCCACGTACTCTGATTCTGGTGGCATTGCCGCGTTATCTATTATTAGCAGCATGGCTGCATATTAGTGTGCTGGCTGGGTGGGTCGAGTTATTCCTCACATGGTGTGATGGTGGGTACGAGTGGTGTGATGGTTGGACTGGGTTGGGCTTACATTCATTTACTGTTCTGATTATGTAATGGGCTTGAGCCCATAATGTTTTGCATAGGGCTAAGGCCCAGACTAATCTATTTTCTGCATAGGGCTTCAGCCCAGTCTATTCTGCTTGTATGATTACTTCGTTGGTTGGGGAGTTACACACTGAGTTTTTGCAAACTCATCTTTTATTTTAAATGTATAGGTAACCCTCAGCCTTAGATGATTTGGAGCTGCGGGGGACTCGGGGTGGCCACATGGTTTTTGCTTTCTGGATTTGTTTTGTTTAGTTTTACTTTGGGTTTCACTTATGTAATAAGGCCAATTTGGGTTTTCGATTTAACTTTCTTTATTTGCATTGTTTTTATCATTGCAAACCGTTAGATTAGTTTATCGGGTTTTCAAAACTAATAACTATTTTTGAAAATAATCACATGTTTCCACTTTAACAATAACAGCTTCCGCGAAACTTTAAATAACTAATTAAATATCCAAGAGTAATTTTTAAGCAAATGGTTTGAACAAACTACATTGTCACTTAAAAGGAGTTTTCAACCTTATGTCAAGACGTTTTCAACAAAATTAATTATGTTTCAAATGTAACTTCTATGTGACACGCCAGATCTGACCATAATGTCTGGGCCGGGTTTGGGGTGTTACATATATGCTATCATTGCCAATGTTAGCATGTAAACGGTTGTTAGTAACATAGCTATTAGAATGGCTAATGATAATATATTTTGGTATATTGTTATAAGGTATATCTTGTTTAATATATAAATATATGGTATGAATTTGATTCAATTAGGGTAAAATATAAATCTTCACAAAAATGTAAGATTATAAACATGAGTACATGTACATGTGTGGATATATTATGTTAAATGATAGGATTGGCTAGGTTATGATGCTTGAATTGGTTGATATATACTTGTAATTTTTGGTGTAGGTTGATGACATGTTTGGGTGAGAAAATAAAGCTAGGAAATGGCTTTATTTAGTCCACATAGGTAGACATAGGGGCATGTGTCTTGACGTGTGTGACACACGACCTGGCACATGGGCATGTGGTTTAGCTGTGTGGCCCCTACGTCTTAAATTTGAGAAACAAAATGCTCAGAATTGGGCACACGGGTGGAGACACAGGCGTGTGTCATGGCCGTGTGAAACCCGCACTTAATTTTCGAAAATCAAATTGACCACATGGCCTAGCACACGGTGTGTGACTTGGCCGTGTGACCCTGCACTTAATTAAAATTTAAAACAAAGAGTTATACAGGTTAGGCACACATGCATTTATTTTGTGTGAATTTATATCTGTGAAAATTTCATGATTTAATTTTGTTGTTTAGGTGTCCGATTTAATAAAAGGACTTAGTCGCATAAATTGAAAATTTGCTAGCTTTAATGGTAAGGATTGAACTTAAGTGGAAACATTTATAATGTAAATAGTCCATTTGCATGATAGTGGACGGTATTAGGTAAGTTAAAAATATGTTTTTCTTTTTTAGTTTCATATATATATCTTATATAAATAAAACGTATATAATTATATGTATATAATAATAAACTATGGGTAACTGAGGTGGACGAAAATGTCCTTAGTATATAAGCTTTAGTTATTAATTTTAAAAAGGGGTAATTTAGGAAACTAACTTTTAAACTATATAATATATGATATATCAAAATAAGCCTAAGTGTTCATAAATTCTACCATAACTGAAACTAAAAAAAAAAAAAAAAAAAAAAAACAAGAGGAAAGGAAGAAGAAACCTAGGGTTCGTGACTTTCAAGCTCAATCCAAGGTAAGTCCTAGCTCAGTTTTTGATAATTTTTACGTTTTTTAGATCGTTGCTTCGAGTACTACAAAACCCAAGGTAAGATAGGTGTTGGGTTAACATATTTTGTATCAGAATTTTTGATGATTTTGAGTAATTAGGACTTAATTGCAAAATATAAAAAGTAGAGGGACTAAAATGTGAAATTGATGAAAAATATGGACTTGTATGAATATATGGAGCATTCGTCCTAACTAAGGTGTGCTAAATTTTGCTTATTTTGTGTTTTGTGCAATAAAGACTAAATCGTAAGAAGTGTAAAAGTTAGGGGTAAAATGGTAATTTGCCTATTTATATGTTTTTGGACTAAATTGAACGAAAATATGTTTGAGTGAGCTTAATTTGAATGTGTTTAGATCAAGAACCAAAGAAATCAGATTTAGATTGGGGGAAAACGAAACTGGTTGACTAGCCGTTCCGTTCCGTTTTAGTATCGTCCGAGGTAAGTTATAAGCTTAATTCTGTTGTTATATATAATAAAACTTGGAATTTATACGCTGATTTTGTAATATGTAAAACTCATGTTATAATTGATTGCATGAAATAGGGCACTAAGTGTGCGAGAGGTATAGTGACGGCACTGAGTGTGCGATACGTCACAAGATTTTAGCACTAAGTGTGCGGGGTGTTAATGTAACGGCACTAAGTGTGCGATACGTTACAAAGATTTAGCATTGAATGTGTAACACCCCAAACCTGATCTAAAAGTTAGGCCCGAATCCAGCGTGTCACATTGAAGTGTTTTTCAAAAACCAAGTTTTCATTGAAAACCCTTCTTGTTTAAAAATTTGTGTAAAACCTTAGTTTGCGTTTGATCAATTCCCAATGTGGTTTATTAAAAAGATTATTCCCTATTAAAGACGTTATTAATTATAAAATCTTAATCGTTGCGGATGCTTAATTTAAAACAGAGGTTGTTTTGGAAAAACTCGTTTTTACCACTAGCAATTATAAAATCACAATAAAATCCCAAATTTAAAAATAATCCAGAAGTTATAGAAGCCTTATTACAACCCAATAAAAATAATTTAAAATAAGGTAAATAAATAAAACTACTGATCATTAAAACAAGTTGCAGTGTAGCCACCTCCGAGTCCCCTCCATCGTCGAACCGCTTACTGAGGGTCACCTGAAAAATAAATAAAATAGTGAGTGAGTCTACGAAAACTCAGTGTGTATGTCCCTCGACAGACACATAACATGCATTAAACAATTTGGGCCTAAGCCCTATTCAGTAACGGTGGCCTTTGGGCCTTAGCCCATAATGGCCTCGGTTGGGCCTGAGCCCATATCTCAACATGCATTGGCCTTAGGCCTTAGCCCAAATCACAACAATATGAATATGATTATGCAATGTGCAATTTCCCATAACAAACCCTGTACACCTCCTTCCAACCCTACACTCTTGTGGGGAGATACTCAACCCACCCATCCTTATACACCCGATGTGGCACCAGTTGCGGCACTACTTATCATTGTAGTATAGTTGCTCATATTTGGTGTAGCACCAGTTGTGGCACTACTTATCGATGCAACATAGCTACTCGATGGCTAAAAAGCCTACGGTGGCTATAAAGCCTGTGGTGGATCCACAGTCGTCAAGCGACCGTGCGACCCTTATATTCACTTCCTCCAATCATAATCCTGGCTCATATGCAATTTACTAACACATGAATGCAACAGATAACATCTAGCATGCATAAGTCATACTCATGGCACATAGGGGTATTTTTATAATTTGCTAACTAAGGGTTTTTCTATAATTTTGTAAGTAACAGGCTCAGTGATTTTGCCCTACAGGGGTTCTTCAGTAATTCTACCCTATAGAGGTATTTCAGTAATTCTACCCTACAGGGGTATTTCAGTAATTCCTTAACACCATGGGTCTAATTACATACCTTGTCCCGTCAACAAGTCCCCATTAGCTAAAGTGAATAGATACTATGCACCAGGTAGGATTCCAGAGAGGAGGAGGTGAGTCATTAAGACCGCTTAAGTACCAAGCTCTCCCTAGATCCAATCCTAGACATGCATATACCCATTGCCACACTTTAACCTTATGACTTGTCCACAGTTACACTTAATTGGTTAATTAAGTTTTATGTCTGCTTAAACGATTATAAGATACTAAGCCCAAAAGTCCATTACATAACCCTAACGAGTCCACATACATTCATGTAGCCTATTAGGCCCAATCATATTTATATGGCCCACTAGGCCTAGTCACATTTATATGGCCCATCAGACCCAAATCTATACCAAGCCCTACAACCAACTCAATCAACTCATCGCTTATTACCAATTTACCAATTTTTGCTTATCTGGGGCCCACGAGCCTATTGGCCCATTCGGCCCATTCTAGCCCAGTTGGCCAAAACATGACCTAAGTCCATGAGGTCGCTCATGGGGTCTCTGGTATCATATCGATTACCCTCATACAAGTGTTCGCGCACTCGCAAAACTACCCTAGCCAAACTTTCGACTTTTCTACATTTCAAGATTTGCCGATCTATTGTGTTTGTGCAGTGTTTGTACACACCTGCTAACAAAACACATTGCTAACTCCTTAGCCACGAACCTACAATCAATGTCACTCAACAGTTAATCGTACACTTATCAAATACTATTACCAACAGCCGAAATCATACCACTTCTCCTTACCTTGCGCTGTTGAACCTAATCAAACTTTCACCGCTTGCTAGCCCGGATCGATTCCCAGATCTGCATTGTAGAAACTATTATTATTAAAGCTTGACTTAACAGATGACTAACATCCATCATAGTCACCCTTACAACTCCTAATAACATTCGGCCAACCACCAAACTAAAGTGAAGATTACTTACCCAAAACCTGAAACGTAATGAGTGATTCGGCAGAGATCTGGAGAATAGAGATTCGATACTAACCACTACAAAATTGATTATGAGAGTGAGGAAGATAAGAAGTCAGTTCTTAGCAAACCGATTGAAAGAGTAAAGTCCTTACCAAGAACCAGTCGACCAAGGTTGAAGAAAATAGTGGCGGAACAAAAGGGATTCGGCCAAAGTGTATTTGGCTTTAGAGTCTGGTGTGGTGAAAGGGATATTCGACCCAAGACGAGAACAGAAAGAAGAAGAGAATTTGACTAGTGCCAATGAAGAACCAAAGGAGAATTCAGAACAGAGGGAGGATGAAAGGTCGACACAAAAGAAGAAAAGAAGGTTTCGGCTTCTAGGTACTTGAGTGAACAAATAAGTCACGAAAGAAAACAAATCACCTATCACCTAATTGCACGAAAGCAAATCGAACCAAAAGAGAAAAAATGCCGAAAAGAATGACAAGAGAATTCGACATTTCACTATTATAGCTGAAATTGCCTACCACACTTACCTATTCGGCTCCATCACTACCCACACACCTCATCTCCTAACTTTTCTCCATGATAAGCTCCTAAATCCCTTCATTGAATTTCTCTTCTGATCACTTCCTTCAGAGTTCCACTCCAACGCCACTATTAGCCATCCAAAATGTAAATATAAATCCCCAACATTACCATGCCTACACTCGAACCCAAGATCCCCTTTTTAGCTAATGACGCCACCTCTCTGCTCCCTAAGTGGCGTCACTTAGCCACTACACCACAACCTCACTTGTGTCTTATTTCTTCCCTATTTATTTAAAGGTCATAACTCCTGGGGTCAGGGTTCCCTAAAGGCTGAAAAAGAAAAATTTTCCTAACCCAAAATTCAAACTCAAGACTTCATAGAGACCCCTAAATACTTCAAAATCACTAGCCCAGCCATTCTAACATGCAATTTGTGCCATTATCATACTCTCAAAAATTTTAAGCGCACCCACGTCCAAGGCCCAATTCTTCTAGGCCCAAAATTAGGGCGTTACAGAATGTGTGAGCTGGCTGATCCCTTAAAAGAACCAAATTGTAATTGTAAAATCAAATTAAATGGTTAGGCATGAATTATCTTGATATTTTCTTGAATAAAGGAAAGTGAAACCTTTGAATATTTGTGGTGAACCATGTACAAACTAAATGAAGAATATGTAACATCCCAAAATAGGGCCCGAACAGAACAGTGGTTGCGAACCACAAATCCGAGATAGAAATAATTATTTTACAATTATTTTGAGGTTTATGATACGATTGCATGATTTTGTGAAAATTTCGTGAAGAAATTCTATGCATAAAGTGCTTAATTTGAAATTAGGGACTAAATTGAATAAGTTGCAAAACTTGCATTCCAGAAGCTTTTAGTATGAAATTGCCTTGGAATATTAATTAGAGGGTCTTAAATAGAAATTTGACCAATTTCTAAAATTTTGGACAAAAATGGGCTTGTACATGAAAATTTTCACAGAAAGGCATTAAGGGTATTTTGGTCTTTAGGTAATTAAAAGAACAAAATAAAAAAAAAAGTGTTCATCTTCATCAAGCTTGGCCGAAACTTCATGTGTCTCCATAGCTAGGGTTTCTTCAACTTTCAAGCTTCATAGTAAGTGATTCCAAGCCCCGTTTTTAATGTTCTTTACGTTTTTGGAATCCCGATAGCTCGATTTAGCTTATGCTAGCAATAATTCAACCTAGGGTTCATATTTGGAAAAATACCCATAGGTGAAATTTGTTTATTTTGGTGTTTTATGATAGAATATAAGGTTTTAAATTATGCTAGACAACTTGTGCTACTCAGTTTTAGGTAAAAACGAGTAAAAGGGCTTAATCGGTAAAAATACCTATTGTTCATAAGTACATGTTATAGTGGGAATTTGATGTTGTTGTTGGTAAATAAATGATCAGCATGTCCTAAAACATAAGAATTTGGGATAAAGTTTAATTTCCGAGCCTTGGGGCAAAAGTGTAAATATGTAAAAGTTTAAGGGCAAAAATGTAATTTTGCCAAAGTTTGAGTTAAGGGCTGTTTTGATAAATGTGAGTATTAAATAAGCTAAATTTCTATTATAGATCAAGAAGAACGAAATTCGGGAGTAGATCGGGGAAAGGAAAAAATAAAGGACTAAATTGTCAAGTTAACCGTATTTTGTATCGAGGTAAGTTTACGGTAAATAAATACAATATTTCATTATTTTACATTAATGTTGTTAATTTCCAGCATATATACATTTACTTTATGAAAATATTCGAAGTTGAACCAAAGGCGAGATGACAGAGAAAAAGTATCAGAAAGCCCCGTTTGAACTCTAGGAATGTTTGGGATACGGAATCTCATGACATTTTGGGTTATCAAACAGGACAGGAATATCCCATGTAAGTTCATATTAAAAATATGGCTTTGGTAGGATAGGGAACATCTCATGTAAGGCCATGCCTAGAATATGGCATTGACAGGTTATTATCAGGCAGGAAAACCCGAGTATCCTTAGTATTTCGAGTGGTTCAACGGGCTATTGTACAGGTTAAATTACAGGAAAATTTCAGCAAAGGAAAGGTAAGTTATATCCATGAGTTTATTGAATAATCAAGTAAGAAGAAAGTAAGTGAGTTGGTTTATAAATGAACAATTTGAGTGTCATCGAAATGCTTATTAAGTAGGTATATATGTGAGTTGGTTTATTCGGCCAGGTGGTGATATATATATATATGTATGTATGATGTTAATATATATACTTGAATGTGCGGGTAGGAGTAGATGGATGTACAGCTAATTATGAGAATTTGAATTAAAAGTAGATAAATAATATGTTAAAAGACTATGTGGGTACACGGCCTAGGTGGACAACCGCTTATGGAATTGTATTTATTTATGGTAAATGATTGGTAGAATGAAGCATGAAATTTATATTTGTATCAATTTTTTTTATGCGTTTTGGCTGTTAGTACTTAAAGTTGAATATAAGCACAATGAAATGAGAGTTATAAGTATGTTTATGTAAGGGGCTATCCTCAGCCATGAATATGATAATGATATTATAAGTGAAAAGTGTATATATATATATATATATATTGTTAGCTTGTCAATTCGGTCAAAGGAAATTTGATATGTAGTCACGTGTTTATAAAAATTTTTAATAAGTTTAATTAATTATTTGAGTATAATGTTGTATTTCAAATCTTTTCTATTGACGATTAAATGTGATTGAGTTGAATATCTGCTTATGACTTACTAAGCTGAGTTAGTTTGTCCTATGTGTCTATTCACTCTGTTTTATAGATATTGGAATCAAGCTACAAGCTCGAGGATTGTCAGCAAAACTCATCATACTATCTACTACTTCAGTACTTAAATGGTTGAACTCAAAATTATGGCATGTATAGGCTAGAAACCTTTTTTTGAAGTTATGGACTGTTTATGTATAAATGCCATGTGTAAAAGGCTTAGGTTCTATGTTTGAATTCGGTCTTGGTTTTGTTTGTACTGAGAGCTTATTTTGTTATTAATTCGTGTACTGTGTTTGGTTATAAAACGTGTGACATGATCTTATATCAAGGTTACTTCCTGGGTGGTGCCTTAGTATTTGCTTATACTTATATGCTTTGATATACAATGTGGAATCGGTATGTGTCAATACATGATTTATATGTTTAGGGGTAAATATGCTTATTATGCTTGGTTTTGACCCAGTACGTTCTAGATTTAATGTTTAATAGGTTTGGTGTGATAATTCGATGATGGAAATTTTTGGTGAATATATGTGTAGTTTAAAATGACATGTTCGGTCATGGTATAAAAATATGTACTTGCTCAAAGTATATTAATTAATTCGAGCATGGTATTTATATATTATCAGAGAGGTGATTAATCAATTTGATTTGAATTGTATGGATGTGAAAATACATATATATTATATTTTAAATAATTGATGAAACAAGTAAGGTCGGTACATGGATTTGATGTAGTGTTTAGATTATATGCTTGTAAGACAAAAATAATTGGAATAAGGTGATTAGTAATTCGGTTATGGTCTATGACCTTTGCTAAGCATAAAATATTTGCATTTAGTAGTTTAGGTATTCAGTCAGCATGACGATGCATTTCTTAAGGCGATATGGGGTGGTTTTATAAATAAATCAACGCATGGTGCTAATGTGCATGAATGAATAACATTAATTGGGATAGTCACTTTGAAAATACATATGTTAAGACATGTGTTTGAACAATGTTTTGACATGTGACTGTGTGTATAAATTTAATTAATATTAGACATTTAAGTGATGCTTGAGTTTGGAACTTAATGATGATTTTATTACTTAATTTAATAAAAAATAATATATGCTTATGAATTATAATAATTGGATTATTCATTTAGATTCATAATTTATCTTGCTATGATCGGCTTGTACTTTAATGTTTTAAATATTATATTACATATTAATGCCTATTAATGATAAAATTGTATCTACGCATGGTATGAAATGTTTCAAATTTGAGAGTTGTGTTAAATTTATGAAATAAATTTTGACTAATCTTCGAGACCTGTTCATGTATATGTATATATAATTGTTTGGAATTGTGTCTTATTCTGTAATGCCTTTTGACTCTAGCCTGGCAACGGACACGGGTTAAAAGTGTTACATAACTTGACCGTGTATCACACATGACTGAGACACACGCCCGTGTCTCTACCCTATGGACGAAAATAGGCTAGTTTACAAGCCACATTTCTCACCCAAGCCTACATCAATACAAACATGCCAAATAGTACATAATATGACACAAATAGGCATTCCAACTAGGCATAATTCATACCATTTCCTTACCAACTTATGCAAGGCACATATATACCACAATACATCATTCAATTCAATTTCATATCAAATTTACAAGCATGTCCATCTCAATTTCAATCATATGCTACCTTCAATACCAATCTACAACAAACCATACCAAGGTATCTATTAGGCATCATCAAGACAACTATAAACCATACAAAGCAAGGCCATCAACTCATGTGTATATATATACCACATGTACCAAAACAAGCCAAACTACATGGCTATAAGCATGGCCAAAATATACATCATTTACAAGCCAAAACAATTATCCAAAATCTATTACTAACATATATATACCAAAATGACCACACCTCCTATACATGCCATATAACCGAAAACATAAGTTCAAAAGTACCAAATCGGTAGCTGGATAGTGTGATGCAATCTCCAAAAACTTCCAAATCAAGTGAGCTTCTGATTCACTATAAAACATGGAAAAGGAAACAAAGTAAGCTATAAAGCTTTGTAAGCTCGTATAATATAGAATTAAACTAACCATTTGTTCATAATTTAGACAAATAGGCATAATACAAACCAACCAATTTGTCAAATGCCTAAACACATGTATTCACCAATAGATTAGTCATTTAAGATAGATATATATATATATATATATATATATTCAACAAATCAATATGAATGCATTCATCAATCTTTCAAGATTCACATACTTATATCATTCCTTTCATACTTTAACAAATCATATAACATCCATTACATGTAATCCATTTAACTTTTATGCTAGTTCATAACATCTCATACAACCGTAATAGATTTTGCCTATTGAACCACTTAGAATATTGATAGATACACAAGTGGTACACTCTAGATGTACTAATCGATAATCTGTCAATTCCTGAACATATATGCTCTTTCCAGCTATAAAAAGTAAGCTCCTCCTAAGCTGATTGAACTGTAAGCTCTAATGAGTTGAGAAACAGTAAGCTCTTACGAGTTGAATATCAGTAAGATCATATGAGCTATGGTGAGTCCGCAACACATGTTGGATCTAAACCAAAACTGTAACCCTAGTGACATCTCACTCGTATCCTACGAATTCCTAAGGTTCAAACAGGACTTGATATTACTCAAGCTTCGTTATTTAGGCATCCAAATGATTAAATCATTTATTTTCTCAATTCACAAACATATAATTCAATTAAGTACATATTTAAATGCTTATTTCTATTTCTACGAACTTACCTCGATGTAGCTCTGATGAAATTTATCAACTATTTGACAAACTTAACTTTTCCCCGATCTAGTCCTGATCTTTGGTTTTCTTGATCTATATAATATCAAATTAACTCATTCAATTTTTATTCAATTAAATTTAGCAGAAAACACTTATTTTGGGTAAATTACACTTTTACCTCTAGACTTTTAACTTCTTTACTATTTAGTCCGTATCACATCAAAATGCAATTTCATCCTAACCCATGCTAGCCGGATTCTATATAGTCTCATAGTAGCCCATGTTTTTTCATTAATTCACACACTTGACCCACAATTTTCATATTTTTCAATTTAATCCAAAATTGACATTTTTATCAGAAATCCCTTAACAAAACTTGTATAACTTTCACTAAACTTTCATTTTCAACCATCAAACACTAAAAATATTGCATATTCAACAATGGTAAAACTCAAATACTTTCATAGTTTCTCAAATTAGTCCCCTGGGCTAGCTAGACCTAGCTACAACCATGTCAAAAACATAGAAATCATTAAAAACGGATCAAAATTCACTCACCAATTGCACATCCTATCTTGGCTGAATGTGAAAGATGAAAATGGCTCCCTTTTTTCTTAATAATCGGTGGAGGAAGATGAATGAATAAAAAATAATAGCTTTTGTTTTATATAAATTAACTTTAATTAATAAATAACAAAATTAACCTTATTACTTAATCAAAATTTCAATAATGTCTAGCCTTTATCATCCAATATCTAATTAATGGTCTATTTACCACATAAGGACTTCCATTTTTATGTTCTATACCTATTAGACACTTTTAGCTAATAGAACACAACTTTTACGCTTTACGCGATTTAGTCCTTTTTACCGAATTAAACATTCAAACAGTAAAATTTCTTCCCAAAATTTTTATGCAATCTTACTAACATGCTGTAGACCTCAATTTAATAATAAAATAATTATTTCAACCTTGAATTTATGGTTCAAAAACCACTATTCTGATTTGACCAAAAACGGGTTGTTACAGTAATGCTAGAGCAATTAGATAAAATTATATATAATGTTTATTTTTCTTGTTATTTTTAGGGTAAAATATATAGATAGTCACTAAAATATCAATAATTTTCATGTTAACAACTTGTCTAAAAAATATTCGATTGATGTGCAAGTATACACAATCGTTGACAAGTAATAAAGTAGTGAGTAAGAGTTATCGTCTCCATAGGGACTATTTATGCAAAGTAAGAAATGCAAAATTAATAATTAGAAAATTGGTTGGTGATAAGATAAATTAAAGTGTGATGAATTTTCTAATTAAACTAAAAACTAACCTTTGTATGCTCAAAATTAAAATAAACACAAAAGAATTAAGTACACAAGTTCTTAAGAGTTAATCACAATATCATGCATCTATTAGAATAATTTTCCTTCCTAATGTAGAATTATTTAAACAATGTTAAGAGACGTTACAAAGATTCTATGGCAAGTTGATAATTTACTAACCTTATTTAATTAAGTTATAATGTTAAACTTATTTAATTACTAAATTTATCTAGTATATTTCTATGTTTAATAAACTTACAATTTCATAAGCAAACATTATACAAAGGTTATTTAAGGTAATAAAATTTGTAGTATTATTACTAATTTAATCACTAAATGATCAAAAATACACCATACAAGTATTGTGTCAATTAATTAAAATCTTGATCGGATTAATTAATTAATTAATTCAGTCATTTCCCTTCATTCATAATGCATGAGAAATATGTTTTAATTTTACTTGCATGAGTAAATAGATCAAATGCACAAAACATCTTCATCAAATTTAAATAATCTAAATAAAGGAATTAAAATCATCACAACACCAACAAAATTAAACAATCATTGTAACACCCAAATTTTGGGGTTAGAAGTTTTGAGTTTTGTGGTTAGGATCAGTGGCAAGGTCGCGCTGTTGTGTTTAGTTGCGCATTTAAGTGATAGAATAGGCCTGTTGGTCTGGTGGTTGAGTGAGTGCTAGTGTACCTCTAGATTCTAGGTATGAGTCGTTGTGTGTGCATTTTGGGGAAATGTTTTTATTTTGTCTTGTTTTGTTAAATAGTAGTTTTGTTTTAAGTTAAAAAAATATAACCATTTCTATTTATTTTTATTATCTTATTTTTCTTTCTTGTTGGACGTTCTTCTCTTCCTCTTCTTGGTTTTTTTTCCTTTTTCTTTTGGCTTCTTTTCTTTTCTTTTTGGAAATGGTTTTGTTGGCTGGTTTCAAAGAATTTCGCTCCTCTGTCGTCGAGTCAGGGTCTGGACGTCATTGATCACAAATCAGGTGTGGGTTCAAAAACTTTTTCTTTTCGTTATTGACCAAATTTTATTTTTTCTCTGAATTTCGACATGATTTGTGGGTTTCTAAAATTTATCAACTGAAGTGTCATTTTTGTGGAATCATTTGGAAATTCTGTGTTTTTTACTTAATCTTCAGTTAACGAAGGTTGGGGATCGTTCCGATATAAAAGGCACGATTTTTAGCCTGTTTCGGTGTGTTTTCGTGACCATACGAGTGACCACACAGGTGGTCCACTCAGCCGTGCGTATTTGGAAATTAGGGATTTTTGGGCTAATTTGGGTGCCACATGGCTATGTGGCTAATTTGGGGAAAATAGTCGATTTTCACATGGCCATGTCTTTTGGGTACACGGGCATGTGCATTTGGGAAGCTAGGGTTTTCGGTGATTTTTGGTGCCACACAGCCTAGCCACACGGACATGTGTACCCACATGAGCGTCTGAGATCGCCACACGGCCGTGTCTTCTCTACTCTTACTTTTTAGCACTTTTGGATATTGAGTTACACGGGTTGCTCACATGGGTGTGTGCCCCCTCCTCACAGGCGTGTATGGCCTTCACACGAGTGTGTTTGGCCTCCATATGGGCATCTAGACCTCCACACGACCTGGGCTTTTTCCACACGGTCGGACCACATAGCCATGTGGCCTTCTGTCGCCAACTTTTGTACCATAATTGTTTTTGACTTGTTTGTGATCCTGTGTGTTCTGACCCTCAATTAGGCCTTAGTAAGGGTGGTTAGGACTCTATTTTGGCTTGAACTTATCTATTATAAGGAACCGTTGCAGTAGTTAAGTGACTCGTTAATGTGATGTTGCTTAATCTTTGAATATTGTGATATAAGATTCTAAATTTGGATGATTGAACGTGTGTACTTCCAATTCTATTTGTCTGGTGTGTGATTGTCTAAACATGGGTACATCGATTATGTATTTGATTGACTGATTACGAGCTTATGTGTCTGTGTGACTGATAATGTATGGTGTGTGTTTTCGCATTTGCATTATGATTTTGGGTTGGGATATGAAGAAAAGGAAGTTTGATCTGATTTGGTAGTTTTAACTACAACTTACCGACACAATGAGTTACCACATTGTACCACGTGTACGTCAGCTCTGCTGCGTACTAATATTTGATCTAGCAGTTTGACTGCAACATGTCTGTACAGCAGATTACTGCATCGCACTGTACTACTTATATGCCAACTCTGCTGCGTATTAATATCTGAGTGGCTCAATCCACATGCATGGTATGTAGGGTTGGATGGGCCTTTCGAGGTCCTATGTGGTGTGTTTGGTTGGATGAGCTTAAATAGATCTTTTGGGGTGTGTTCAGGGGACGGAGAGGTGTTTTGGCTGGATGGGTGGGTTTTTATTATCTAATTGCATTCATACGCATCTGTTTGAGTTTACCCTTCATTTCAATGTAAAATTATCTGAACAAATTCTGTCTGATGAATAACACTTGTGACGGAGTGTCTGAATGTGACTTTGTCTGCTTGAGTTGGGACGTTGGTTTCGAGTTCGCTTTTTGTTTCTGCGTATCTCTATAAGTTTGTTTTGCTATTGAGCTGCTATCTAGAATTCTCTTCTATAAATCTGTTGTTTATCATTTCAAACTCACACTGAGCTTGTGTAGCTCATCCCTCTTAGTGTTTCCCCTTGCAGGTACATTTTTGTTTCCTGATACTCGACTCGGCACGCAGGAGGTCTCAGAAGCGTCACATTTTTAAAACTAGTTAATAAAGTATTTTCTATAAATCTGAGTTTTATGTAAACAGTTTTGGACTGTAAGTTCTGCTTTAAATACTATTCTATGAAATTTTGTGTTTAATGCACGTGGACGTTATTTGGGTTGAAAAGCTATATTTTGGAAATATTGGGACTTGATAACTGAAAATTTTTACAGAACCTAAGTGCTACTTGTTTTCTCACCTGTTGTTGATACTGTAATGTTTTTTGGGTTGATAAACTAAAATTTTTTTACGATCACTTTGGTGATCAATGTAACCCTGGGATTCAGTCTAAACTTCTAGGCCGGGTTTTTGGGCGTTAAAATCATGATTATATTAAAAACTTAAAACTTAGTTGCAATCATATTTCTTGAATTGAACAAAAATAAAAGATTGAAGAGAAAGAGAAATGCTAAGCCGTTTCTGGTGGATCTCCGTGGCAATGCTCACTTTGTACCTCGTTCATTCTTTCCTTCTTGTTATGGCTACCGAGCTTAGAAGCTCTCAATAAGACCAAATGTGGCTGCTCTTAAAACCTTACAAACACTCTCTCAAGTGGAAAGTGAAAGAAGAGAGAAATGGGAGAAGAGATGGTGAGTGAGGGATGAGTGAATGGCTAGAGTGTATTTATACTTGAAGAGGCTAGATATTTTTAGCAAATGAGAGCCTTGAAATTCTCGCTCCCTATGGTCGACCCTTGCTTTAGGGAAAAAGGGTGGATGACTTTGCTATTTTTAGATAGTTTCATGCTTGATTCATGGGAGAAAACCTTGAAATGGGGAGAGGAGTTTAACGGTCAAATAGAGAATTTTTGTGGCTAATTTTAGATATTTTACCAAGTTTTGGATGGCTGATTTGGGCACCTCTATGGACAATTGGGCCTTCTCCTTCTTGGTGGATAGTTTGGGCTCTTATCTCCCTAGCGGGCTGTCTATTTTGCTGACACAGTTCTTGAGATGGGTCAAAAGAGTTTCCAAGGTCCATTATTTCTTTAATTGGGCATCCAAAGCTAGTCATGAATCAGTCCTCTTCTACATGGCTAATGTTGTTGAAATGCTACAGCATTAAGGATAAAAAAGGTGAGCTTCAGGACTGTTTTTTCTTCTAATGCACCAAACTGCATAAAATTAGCAAAAATATGTAAAATTAGAATATAAATAAGTAAGAATAGAATTTGGAATTTAATTGTATCCTACTTTACAAATTTTTAATAAAAATGCAAAACTCGCTATCAAAACACTTAGAATTTGCAACAATTACTCATTAGAGAGTGCTGCAAATGTCTATATATTTCAAAGTTATCAACACCCAAAATAAAAAGTTTGCAATTTAAACACCCACGTTATATAGTTCGATCATTTTGGTCACTATCACTAAAATACAAATGATAAGCTGATGTGACAGTTAAAAAATTGATATAATAAAAAACTTATTTAATATTAATATAATTATATCTATTAAATATTAATATAAATTCAATTTTCATTATATATTTAAAATATTTATGTTTTTTTATTATTATACTAATAATTTTTATTGTAATTAATATTTTTTTTAAAATATAAATTACACAATTGTGTAGTTTCAAGTTAAATATATTGTGGATGAGATGTATGAAACATGTATTTTAATCTAAATATTAGAAATAGAAAGTATTTGATAAAGTATGGATACTTAAAACACTAAATTAATAAGTAGGAGAGAATGTGATTTGTATTATGAAAAATACTAAGATTAAGAAGTGAATATGTAATCCACGTATAAACACAAGTGATTATATTGAATTCTAATCAAAAGTATGGTGATTATGTATGATTAAATGAATGATAGTGCAAAGAATCATGGAAAGAAAATATTTTCATTAAAATAGTTTGGATAGTAGTAGTAGCTTAACTTTGAAAATTCACTGAAAATCATATAAATTTAGTTAGAGGTTGAATTAAATATTAAATTAAATCTTATTGAGTCTAGTTTTTTATGGAAGAAATGGTGTAAGCAACAGAATTGTAGATTTTGAGATAAATTAGTTTTTGTAAGAAAATGTCAAAATGAATTCGGGTTCCCCTGGACTTTGGAAAATCATAAGATATTGTACAAAAAAAATTAGGAGATTAAATTTATATTCCAAAAATCTCAAAGAGTCTATTTTCAATTGAAATAAACGGTAACATTATATGAATCCTGAACTAAAAGATAATTAATTTTCAGTGAAAAAGGGGTCGCAGTTGTTAAGCAATAGAACAGAAGGAAATTAGAAAAATAAATTTTAATAATTGGCTTATGTGGAAATTCCAAAATTTTTATGGTAAAAATTTAATCGAGTCTAATTTCAAATACAACAAATGGATCCTGATTTCAAATTCTATAGCTTAAGATATAAATAATTTAGTGACTATGACACAAGTGGACAACTTGATTTGAACACATAAGTAAATAGTAGAATTATAGTTCATGTTACACATAAAGGATGTAGAATGGAGAGGAGGAGGAAAAAAATAGTAGACAAATTTGAAATGCTACAAAATGGTTATATGTGATGGAATGATTAATACATGTGAGAATGTTTAAACAAATTGATAAAATAATAAGTGAATAATTGTTACTTGATGTGATTTTGGAATCTTGGCTAAAAGTTTATGAAGAATTAAATTAATTGGCACAATTTAGAAATAAATATGAAATATACATAAAGTGGGTAAACTACTTTAGAAAGTGCAAGTCCTCCAATGGACATATTTGTAAAACTCTAATAATTGTGTTAATTTTAAAAACTTTGTAATATTTGATTGAATATCATGTTTTAATAAGCTCCTTTAACTTATAAATAGTTTTGTCATAAATTCAATTACTACTAAAATGAGTAAAATAGTCGTCAATAATCGAATAATATGATAAATCGATCTGAAATTTCTTTAGTTGGTTCGGCAACAAATGTGAAATCCCAGTACCTTGACCCAACAATTGAGTCAGGTATGGGGGTGTTATAGAAATTGCATTTTTCGACACCACTAGAAATCAAATTATTACAAAAACTATTAATGAGATGCAATTCAATAAAGCAAAACACACACTTGCTCGCTTTTCTCGAAAACTCAAGAGAACTTCAATCTAACACAACTGAAACTAAATCTAATTTCACAACTAAGTTTATGAACTCCTAAACACTTAAAAACTACCAACAACTACTACTCCAAAGCTCCAAACTCTAGTCTAACTTGAAATCTAACCTCCTCACATGATTCTAAATTTAAATATAACATGAATCTAGCTCAAAAAACAACAATAAACCCTCAAATCAAAGCATTGTCACTCTACCTTACTGGTACGAAATGCAAGAAAAATAAAAAAAACCAATTTTCAAGGTCTAAAAATCATATATTATGGTTAGAAATCTATAACGCCCTGAATTTTGGGCCTAGAAGTTTTGGGTTTTGTGTGTAAAGCCAGTGAGGAGGTTGCACATATGTATTTAGTTATGCAATCTAGTGATAGAATGGGCCTACTGGTCTAATGGTTGAGTGAGTGTTAGTGAATTTTAAGGTTCTGGGTTTGAGTCTTGATGTGTGCAATTTAGTGAGACTTTTTTACATTTTGATAAATATTAACTAAATATTTTGCAGTTAATTATCTTATTTTGGTTATTTATTGTTTTATTTATTATTTTTATTTGGCTTTTGTTTTTCATGTTTTCTTGCTCTCCCTCTTATTCTTTTTTTCAGTTCTTTTACTTTTTTTTGAATAGTTTTAGCTTGTAAATTTGGGAAGTTTGCTCCTCTATCGTCTTCTTCGTCATCGAATCAGGTGTGGGATTCGAACCATGACTATGTTATTTCTGTTTATTGGTTTTATTTTGCAAACATTTAATTCGGTATTTCATGATTGTGTGTTAACCCGAAGGTTTTGGATTTTAGACGTTGGAAGTGAGGGGAAAACTTCACTTTCTGTCATACTTTTGATAATACTAAAGTGGGAAATGGTTTTAGACATTTGATAATACTTTTGAAAATACTAAAGTGAGGGGAAAATTTCACAATCTCCCCGGCGGCCACACGGGCATGTGTTGAGTCACACGGCTGTGTGTCATTGGAAATTAGGGTTTTCGAGCTAAATTGGGAGCCACACGGCCTTGTGACTGATTTGGAGATTTAGGGATTCCAGACAAGCATGTGTTTCGGGACACACGGTCGTGTCTGGTGGGTACACAGGCGTGTGAGACCCTCACACGGCTGTGTCTACCTTGCACTTGATTTAAGCGAAATTAGACAGTGAGTTACACAGCATGATAACACGACCGTGTCCCTGCTTCACACGGTCATGTGCCTCAACCACACAGCCATGTGCCACCCTCCACACGGGTGTTTGGACCCTCACACAGCCTAGATTACTCCACACGGCGGGAGCACACGAGTGTGTGGCCCTATTTCGCCAGTTTTTGTTTTAGGTCGAATTAGAGCCTAATTGTGACTTAGTGTGATCCAACCCTTAGCTTGGCTTTAGTGAGGGTGAGTAGACCTCTGTAACTATACCTTTGTGATCCGTGTGTACATGAACTGTGAATGGTTTATGATTGATCGCGTGATATGTGCAAATTATGATTGTGCAAGTAATTCTGTAACTGACTGACTGGATGTGAATAACTGTCTGTAATTTGTATTCTGATAATATTTGTTTGTTTACACGCATACATATGCATAAAGTATTTTTGGGTGGGATTTTGAAGAGAAGGAAGACTGATACTGAAGTGAACTGGCAGTTTTACTGCACAGCAGATTACCGCACTGTACCATACAGCATATACGTCAGCTTCGCTGCGTATGATTATCTGATCTAGAAGCTCAGCTATAACTTATTGGTATAGCGGTTTACCGTACTGCACTATACCATATTACGTTAACTATGCTACATACCCTTATCTAATCTGGCAGTTCACACTGCATGACTGTACCTCGGTCTATCGTATGGCACTGTATAGCTTATATACCAGCTTTGCTGCTTAATAAATGGATTGGAAGTTTAACTGCTTACTGTTAGCCCCAATACCCAGAGGGTCATAGGTAGTCCTAATTCCCTGAAGGTCGTGGACTTACTAATGGTCATCGTTGCCGGGAAACCCAAGATGACATCACTTGAAAGTGTAGGGCTGGGTGGGTGTTTTAAACCCCACAGAAAGTGTAGGGATGGTTAGAGATGGTATGTTGGCTGGATGGGTGAATTTTATAATTTAACTACATTCATGCGCATCTGTTGACTGTTCTGTGTGTTTGTTCTATTCGATTGAAAAGAGCTTGTGACTAAGGGAATTCTATAGACTCTGATTGTAACTGTCTGGCTGATTGAGAATTATTGCTACTGTGATTAATGGAACTTACAACTGTGTGCCTGAGTGTGTTTCTAATATGCTATAAATATTGATATCTGTCGATACGTCCGATTCGAATGTACTAACTAGTACTGTACAACTCTGTAAGTATGTTCCATTTTTGAACTACTGTTTGGCATACTGTTTCTGACCCTATAGTTAATTGGTTTTGATCTCACACTGAGCTCATATAGCTCACCCCTTCTTCTATTTCCCCTTTTAGGTACATCTCCAAATTATGACGCTAGACTCGGTACGCGGAGGTCTCAGACAGTGTCGATGGAATCGTCAGATTGTATTTTCAGTTTTATTTACTATATAGTATTTGGAACTTTAAGGCTTTGAAAAACTATGGTACAATTTCCGTTTTAAATTTTCACTTGTTTCCGTTTTAAATTTCACTTGTTTATTTGATTTTGGCTATTTATTAAACTTATCTGTAATTTTTAGTAATTGATATTTAAGCAATTAAATATTCGGTTTGTTGTGATAACTTGTTTTGTAAAATTCTCCCACGATCACTTTGTTGATCAATGTAGCAACCTGAACTTGGTCTAAACTTCTAGGTCAGGTTTAGGGTGTTACAAATCTCTTTACCTTGCTGGAAAATCAAATATTGAACAAAGAATTCAAAACTCAAAACTCTTCCTTTGCTCTTCCAATTCTAACATGAAACACAAAAGAAAGTGACTTGAAAATGTTGAATTTTTTTATTGAAAAAATTCTTATTTTAATGGAAGATTTTAGTGAAAAACAAACTTGCCTTAGGATTTGAATTAATAGAAATCAAAGATTGAAGTTGAAAATGCAAGAAAACCTTGAGAAAATTTGATAAACTACGAATTATACGTATTTCTATCTTACACTTAGCACATTTATGGATGAATTATCATTGAATTTATGGAATTTGATGCTCCTAATCATTTAATTTCATGTTTTATACTTAGGTGAGCATAGGAAAGTAAAAAGAATAAGAAACGGGCCAAAAACAGAGAAAATGGGCCAAAGCAAGGAAACAACACGGCCTAGAGTTCGTCACACGACTGAACCACACGGTCGTGCCACATTAACAGGCTTGAACACGGCCTAAACTCGACTCACATGAGCGTGCCACACGGACGTGTCCTTGTCGTGATGAAGTTCAATTTTACGTGGAAAAGGCTCAACATCAAGAAGCAAGGATCAACATCAAGACTGAAGATGTCCCTTCAATTCTTTCAAGGGTTTTGGGTTTTCTTTATGTTTTGTTGTTCTCTTTCTTCTAAGATGTTCTCTTTTATAATTATGAACTAAACCCCTAAATATTTGAGGGGGATGAAACCTAAGATGAATCTTGTTATTGTTATCTAAACTATGTGATAAATACTCGATTTGTTCTTAATTGTCTTTTTAATTCTTGAATTGGTATTTCTGCGACATTAATTTAAGTCGAATGTGCTTAGGCAGAGGAGCAAAAGTCCCTGTTTAAGAGTATATCCAACACAATTAAGCAGAGTTGATCGCAATCCTAGACATAGGACGATGAAAATCTACCGGATTAGAGTCAAATCTCATATGGGGATCCATAGATCGAGTTAATGCAAGACTAGGGGTTTTAATTAGAAAGAGATTTCGATTAATCAACCTAGGATTAGTTGTTCTTATTCTCGACGGAGATATTAACATAATTTAGGGATGTCTACGGATCTAGTCGAATGAAGAAATCGTCTAGTTCAAAGTTAGATAACAAGTGAGGTCTAGGTGGATTCTTCCTTAGGTATTGTCTTTATCATTCAGTTTTCCCAAAGCAATTCCCCAATTTACTTTTTGTCGCATCCTTAGTTTAGTTTAGAGTTAATTAGTTTACACAAATCCCCTCTTTTTTTTAGGCTAGATAATAGGAAGAAAGTCATTACTAGCACTTTTAGTTCCTTGGATTCGATATTCTGGTCTTACCACTAACTATACTACTATTTGATATGTGCGATTGCCTTTTATCATGATAATAGTTAGTTTCTAAGTACGATCAATTTTATTACTTCATCAGATAACGATCAAAATTCTTGTGTTTTTGGGAGTGTATCGTGTAAATGGGAATGGTCAACACAAACCAATTTTTTGAAAAGGGGATTTGCTAAAATGGGCTTGGTCTAATTACCTATAAGGAGCTCACCACTTCAACATTGTAACCCCCCAAATTATAGGTTTTTTTAAATTCTTGCATAAAGTGATATTTGCATGGTTGGGTGTGTTAAATTGATGTTTTGGGTGTGTCTAGGGGGCCTTTAGAAGGCCGGGTTAAAGCCAAGCCTTTGGAAAAATTTTAATTTTTAGGCTTAAGGGAACCTGGGTGTTAGCTTGTAGGGATTAAGTAAAGTTGTTGGGGATTCATGACACAAAGGAGCTAGTGGTGAAGTGACAATGAGGCGGCACATAAGGAGCAAGGCTTGTGGCGTCATTAGCAAGGGGGTCCAGAGTTCAAGTCTCACTACGAGTAGAAGGTTTCTATTTTGTTGAATGGGGTCGGCAATAGGTGGATTGGGTTTCAAATACTTAAAGGTTGTTGTGGAAGTGGTCAAACAAGATTTGGATGAAAGTTGGTGTAGATTTGGAGGAGAAAATCACGGAGGAAAAAGTGGAGGAATGTGTGGAATTTCAAATGGGGAAATGGTAACTGAATGGGAAGTGTGGCTTAGCCAAAATCGGCTAGGGGGTTTCTGAAGGGTACATTTTGGCAATTTGTGAGTGTAGTGCCGAATTCTCACTTTTGATAACTAGGATTTTACGTTTTTAGGACGTTTTTGTATTATTGTCTCTAGTGCCGAAGGGGTATAGTTCATTTGGCGTTTTCATTCTTTTCTTTTCTTTTGTTCAAAGAGCTGGAATTGCAACACTTTTGCTTTTAATCTTTCTTATTCGGCTGAACCTCCTTTCGTTTCTTATTTCGTCTTCCCTTAAGTCCCTAGCTGATTAGTGCTTTTCTGAATAGCCTTTTCTTTCTCTTCTCCCATTGAGCCTAAAGCCGAACCCTACTTTTTTCTTCTCTTAATCCTTTTTTAATTTTCTCTGTTAACCGATAATAACTTTCTTTTCTCTAAGTCGACCACTCCTATTTCTTCTTACTCTACTTTAGGTTTCTTGAGTTCCAAATCTTGTTTCCCTAGCATCTCTTTCCTTTCTTTTGTTTTCTTGATCCTTGGCCGAATCTTCTGACTCTTTTGCCAAAACTCAAATCCCTCTCCCCACATTATCTGTCGCAATTTTCACTAGAAGCCAAACTTTGTTCTTCTTTTTCTCCTTGTAAACCGAATCTTCTCTTCTCATTCATTCTTTCAATCGAATTTGCAAGTATACGAGGCCTTAGCTATTGACCGACCACTTCTAAGTTCTATCAATCTGACCAAACAAAATTTTAGGGTAAGTACTAATTGTTTATTGTGGCTTTTGGAATTTAATGATAGGATTTCCCTTCAGTTGGGGTAAGGATTTGGTTTAGGGTTACTACCCCTCTGACTCTTCTTTTTTGATTGGAATCATGGTGATTCATAGGTGCTTAGATCCATCGACGTTCAATCGGTTTGGGGAGACTTTGTAACCACGTGTGGTTGTAATCGAGTAAGGCACAGTGGTAGGTAATCATGGGATAAACCCTTGAGTATGATTCTCTAGTTACATTGGGGAAGGTATTAATTAATTATGTTATGTCAATAGGTTGAGCGCGCATCAGCAATTGAAATCGCAAAATAGGTGTGTAACCATACCCATCCTCAGCGTAGATCGGCAAAAGCCGAAATGCCGAAATATCTGCATTTCGAGGTCTCACGGGTGTGCGAATGCTTGAGGACCGATCTAAACCCACAAACCATGGGCATTTGACTGTGAAGGCCATTGTGCGCATTTTCGTGCACTTGGGCTATTTTGGGCCTCGATGGGCCGAAGTGGGCCCAACGGGCCTACGAGCCGATATGGGTAAATTATGCGGAAAGTGATAATTGGTATGCTAGAGGTTAAGAATTGTGACACTGTGCATAAAATCAGATTAAACGGGCCACACGAGCGTGTGGGCCCACCTGGGCCCATTAGGGGTTTTGGGATCATAAACCCTGTTTGACCATATGGACTTTTTGTGTCACTCGGAGTGACGTTAAACCTATTATAAGGACATTTTAGGTGTCATGACACCGAGACTTAATAAAATAACCAAAATACCCCTGAAGGGTAAAATTACTATTTTACCCCTGACTGCCCAAAAGACTGTTATACCCCTAAAAAAATAGGTTGTAGGGTATATGTATGACTAAATCTATACATGTTAATCTGTATGCATGTTATATTTAATTCTGCTAGTCTGCATGGGGCTGGGTTCAATATCGGAGGAAGATTTGTAAAAGTGCCTCTGCCACGTAATTCTGAAAAGTGGCTCTGCCACGTATGCTGTACCTAGTGGCTCTGCCACGATATCTGATTTTAGCAGCACGGCTGCATATTGGTGTGTGAGCTGGGTGTTAAGTTATTCCCCACATGGTGTGATGGGCTGGCACGGGTGGTGTGATGGGTTGGACTGGGTTGGGTTTGCATACGTTGTTCTGTATCTATAATGGGCTTAGGCCCACTCTATTTCTAAATGGGGCCAAGGCCCAGACTGATCTATTTCTGAATAGAGCTTCGCCCCAATTTGATATGTATGTCTGATCTCTGTTATTGGTTGAGAAAGTTAGACATTGAGTTTTCGCAAACTCACCTTTTATTTTAAATCTGCAGGTAACCCCAAGCCATAGACGATTTGGAGCTACAAGGGACTTTGGGTGGCCACATGCTTTTGTTTTCGGTTTTGCTTTTATTTAATTAAGTAGTATTGTGGGTTTATATTCTGTAATAAGGCCATTATGGATTTTACTTTGATAATTTTCTATACTTTGCGCTATTTTATAAGTTCAACCACTTAAGAAGTTAACCGGATTCCTAAAACTAAAAACGAATGTTTCCAAGTAATTCACGCAGGATGTTTTCGAAAACGATCATAACTTAAGAGTTTTTCATAAACCCAAATAACCAATTTCAGCAAATAAGACAACCATTTCAACTGACGCGTTTTCTAACTTAATTAATGGTTTTAACCGGAGTTATCTAAAATCTAAGCGGGGTTTTCAAATAATAGATGTTTTATCGACAAGACCAACTTCAAGCGTAGCTCCCATGTGACACACCGGATCTGGCCATAACGTCTGGGCCAGGTTTGGGGTGTTACAAACATATTGTTTTCTAGTTATTACACATTAACCTTGTTAATTTTGTAATTCTTACAATCTAGTATATAAGCCTTAAATTCTAAATTCTCAACTCAAACTAATTAACACCTCTAATTTAATATTAACTAATTAACCAACCATTATTTTTCCATTGTGCCAATTCCCAAAAACCTGTTACTTCACTTTCCCAAAATGACTTGATTTAAGAAATCCTATCCCAAAATCGAACTTGCAAAAATTGGGGCATTTCATTAAAATCGAACATCCAAAAATTAGGGCATTTCATTAACATAAATTGTTTGTAAAAATTAATTCTAATAAATAAATCATATTTTTATATTAAAATCATATACAAACATAATCCTTACAAAATCAATGGTATAATGCTATTAGTTCCACATATTCTTTTTTTTTTTTAATATTGTATACACATTATAATATTATAAAAATTGGTCTAAATTATTAGCATAGGAATATAGGTCAATAATTAGATTAAATTAATTCTTTAATTTCTTGGAAAATGGTTAAGGGAATAATATATCATATTAGTAATCAACTATATTATGATAAATTGGGTGGAGATAAAACTATTAACTAGACATTAGATAAAATTGTAATACTAAGTTTTATGTTTATTGATTATTCATTTAAATTTGCTTTCTTAATTTTATTTATTAGATTTAGTTTTGAAAAATTCTATTGATAGTTTATTTGCATACATATAAAATAATAGTTGATTAACATTGTAACTAGTAATAATAACACATATACTCGCTATTATATTGTTATTATACATATTCTACCAAAAAAACCTAATTATTCAATCTTACTTTTGCATTCAAAAGACAACCAAAACTAATCATCAACGAGACAATTCTCAACTCAAAAACATAAGAGTATATAAGAAATTTATTTATTTCCTTCCTGATGTAATTGTAGATAGGGTTAAGGGATTTTTATAAAAATGGTACAAAAAAATTTTTTTTAAAAATACTAAAATAATACATAGTTGAAATTATGTACCAAAATGGTACATCCCAAGGTGGTGCCGCCTATGGCAGAGGCGTGACCACCCTGGCCTCCTGCCATTTTTATTAGAAAAAAAAGTTAAAAGCTGCTAAAAAAATGATAATGATTTAAAAGATTTAGGGACCTGTTATGCAATTTTTTAGTTTTGAATAACTGCTGAAAAGGAAGGGAAAGGGTGCCGCCTGTCACTGTGGCGGCATCAAACTTTAAATTTGGATAATTACCTTCTAAGCCCTCCTTATTTATTATTGTCTTTTTATTCCCCTTCAACTTACTATATTGTGTTTAAACAAACCATTAATCTATTTTTGTAGTTAAATAAGCTCTTTACTTATAGTTTTTACTCATAAAAGCCTATTTTAATATTAAAGTAAATATATATTTTTTTATTTAATAAATTATTCTCATCAAATTTACATCAACATAAGATATGAATTAGTTTATAGTTTTTTTAAATAGCTTTACTTTAATATAAACTAACTCACATTTTATGTTGATGTAAATTTGATGAGAATACTTTATTAAATATGTAAATTTGATGAGAATAATTTATTAAATAAAAAATATATATTTACTTTAATATTAAAATAGGCTTTTATGAGTAAAAACCATAAGTAAAGGGCTTATTTAACTACAAAAATAGATTAACAGTTTATTTAAATACAATATAGTGAGTTGAAGGGGAATAAAAAGAAAATAATAAATAGGGAAGGCTTAGAAGGCAATTATCCAAATTTAAAGTTTGGTGCCGCCACAATGATAGGCGGCACCCTTTCCTTTCAGCAGCGATTCAAAACTGAAAAAATTACATAATAGGTCCTAAATCTTTTAAATCATTATCTTTTTTTTCAGCAGCTTTTAACTTTTTTTTTCTTTTTCTAACAAAAATGGCAGGGGACCAGGGTGGTCACACCTCTGCCATAGGCAGCACCACCCTGGGATATACCATTTTGGTACACAATTTCACCTATGTATTATTTTGGTATTTTTTTTAATTTTTTTGTACCATTCTTGTAAAAATCCCTAGGGTTAGTGTGATAGTTATACTTACGAAATATCTCATGTAATATGGCTCTGTTTGATAATTTGGTATATAAAGTTAACGAAACAATTTAAAAACTAATCAGGGCCAACCAGTTTAATTAGTTAAATTCGAAAAATTGAATGGTTAAAAGTTAAACTATATAAATTAAACTGGAAAACTAAAAATCTGATTTGTTGTGAAATAAATAATAAAAAAGTAAAAGAATAAGAAATAGGAGAGTAAAATAGAACTACATATTTTTATTCATCAATAGGGAAAAAAAAGTATAACTTAAATAAAACTCTACTTCTAATGACTATTAGAGTCCTAATGTACATGAAACTTACCTTGATCTTGATAGACATCCACTTAATAATAAAATATTCATAAAACTCCCCCTTGGATGGCCATTGATAGTTAATATGACTCATTAAAACCTTACTAAATAATAATCCTATGGGAAAAAAATTTAGTGAAGGAAAAAGAGTAAACTTATCTACAATACACATGCTTCATAAAAACCTTTCCAGGAAAACCCGGTGGGACAAAACCTCAGTTGAGGGAAAAAGAGTATAGCTCGTATTTACTCCCTCCTCACAACAACATCACATGATATCTCAATTTCTACGTGTTCAATCTTGAATTCTAGCTTTCCAAATGATCATTTGAATGTATTTTTTAAGCATGTATATCATCATTCTTTTGAAAGTCCTAGGTGAGGAAAAATTTTGGGGAAATATATTTTTATCTCTTTAGGAGTTTCAACAATTATCACAACAAAATTTGATCGTGATCCTTTTATAAAAATACAAATATGTATTTTGGATCATTTTATAATCTTCCTTCAACTACTATTATTGAGTCAAATTTACAACATATGTTCAAATCATTTCAATTCATATAAAAATTTATGCAAACATATTAAATAATTTCCTAAGAATTTCTATATGGTTCCAGAATTTGAAAACCTTTAAGGATTTTAATATAAACTTCCACTATATATGTATCATATAAATGTTGTAACAACAATCATTAGACGCAAATCAAATTTTCTAATTTGCCAAACGAATAAGATATTTAAAGGTTTATTGCATCTGTAACACCCCAAACCTAGCCTAGACGTTATGGTCGAATCTGGATATATCACATGCAATGAGATTTGAAAATGAATCTGACAAGTTAAAACCGTTTCAGTTTATTAGCTTTTATTTAACTCGGAAAACACTTACTAGTTGATTTGTCTCAAATCGTAACTCTTTTTAGCCGAAGCTTTAGAAATCATGTATTTAAAGAAAATCGCTTATGTTTAGGAAAACTTTAATTTTAGAAAACCGTTGAATCTAAGTAAACTGTTAGTTTTGGAGAAAACTCACGCTTTTTCAAAAACCGAGTCTTACACGTCTAGAAGTTATTGATATCCGCGTGTTATGAAGTAATAAAATTTATAAAGAACTTGATCAAACCAAAACTGACTAATATCACGACGTTTTAAGGCAAGCGCACCTGTCGACAGTAGTATAGTCTAGTGATAAGATCGAGTATCGTACCCAAAGGAACCGAAAGTACTATTACTCACTTCCTTTCTATTATTTAACCTAAAAATTAAAGAGGGGTTTTGTTTAACTAATTCTAAAACTAAACTAAGAGAAGCAAAAAGAGTAAATTGGGAAGACTTTTTAGGGAAAAGCTAATTGATAAGGACAATACTTAAGGGGGGATCCACCTAGACTTCACTTGTTATTGGTTCTTGAGCTAGACGATTTATTCACTTGACTTGATCTGTAGAGATCCCTAATCTATGCTAAACCCTCCGTCGAGGCGTAGAGCAACTAGGCCTAAGTTGTTAATTAAAGTTCCTTTATTAATTAACTCCTTAGGTTGCATTAATTCGATCTATGGTTCCCTATATTAGGTTTGACCCTAATCCGGCAGATTTATGTCGCCCTATGTCTAGGGTTGCATACAACTCCGCTTAATTATGGTAGATCTACTCTTATCACAGGGACTTTTGCTCCTCTGCTCTAAGCACATCTATTTCTTGAATTAATACCTAGGTTTATTAACACAAGAATTAAGCACACATAATTAAGAACAACTCAAGTATTTATCATATAGCTCAAGAATAAATAATAGCAAGATTCATCTTAGGTTTCATCCCCCTCAAGTATTTGAGGGGTTTAGTTCATAATAAAGAAAGAAAACATCTCAGAAGATATAAAATAACAAAACATAAAAGAACCCGAAAACCCCTGAAGGAATTTAGGGAGATCCTCTATATTGCTGCAGAATTCCGGCTTCTGGGATGAATCAATCAGCTTCCCTGCGAGTAATCCCTACTTCCACTCTCTGTGTTGGCAGCAAAGAATACTTTCCTTTGTGGGGAAATAAGCACACCCTTAGAGTTGCCTCCTAGGGTCTTTATATAGAGCTTTGGGGAGCCTTTCATAGCCTCCAAGTATCCCAATTCGAGTGAAACTCCTCTTCCTTATGACTAGAACACGCCCGTGTGCCACGCTCGTGTGACTTCGACCAAGGCCGTGTGATTTGGCACGGCCGTGTGGCCTGCCCATGCTTGTCAAGAGCTGGACCGTGTGATCTTCATGTGGCACGACCGTGTGGTGATTCCTTGGGCCGTGTGTTATGTCATTTTTGGCTCATTTTCCTCATTTTCGGTCCATTTCCTATTCTTTTCTCTTCCCTATGCTCTCCTGAGTATAAGATATGAAAAAGAAGGATTAAGAGCACCAATTCTCACTAAATTGATAATAATTCATCTAAAATATAGGCTAAGCATGAGGTAAAAATATGTATAAATTAGCGTTTATCAGTTATAAATCCATAAAAATGATATAAACAAAAACCAAACCAAAGCAAAAAGTCCGCAAGTCCAAATTGCATCAAAATACCCAAAGATAATAAAATAACCGTAAAAAAATATGATCCAGCAGTGGTCACCGTCGAGTCCTCTGCGCACCGATCCATCTAACTCTAGGGGTTACCTATACGGAATAAACAGAATGGGTGATTTTATGTAAACTCAGTGTGTAATCCCCACAGAAACATGCATACAGTCAAACAACAATTATCAGTCAAAGCAATCTACGGCCTAAGCCCATTACAGATTCAGATACAGTTTGGGCCTTAGCCCATTTACAATTTCAGTTAAAATTGCATATTCGAGCCTTAGCCCATGCCAGAAACAGATACAGTAAGATACTCAGAATAGTAATCAGATCCTATCCCCAGCCTCTACACACTATCTCCGACCATCCCTACACACCATATGGGGTTTAAAACACCCACCCATCCTTACACATCAGGCTGTACCGAATTGCGGCACATATCAGTAATATAGTAGCCAAGCTGCTAGATAATATGCTTAAAAGTCTTTCAGTACACTTCCTCCAATAATCAATCATCTCACCCCAATGCAGATGCAACTAAACATGCTCAATGTAGACCTACAGAAATACATGATTTCATGCTAAAATTCAGTTATTAGTCATACATACGAATCAGTAGACATGCATAAATTTAACATGCTCAATACATACATTATACATTCAGATCACATGATTTAGGGTCTAAGTAGCGCTTACCGACCCTACAGTAGGTTCACAGTGGACTTGGACAACCCGTCCATCCCTAGGAAAAGTTTTAGTTAAATGTGGCCACATGCCCGTGTGGGCCCACACACTCGTGTGGCCTACAAACCCAGATTGGCCTTGCCCCGTGTGGATCACACAGCCTAGCCCAAAAATCCACATGTCCGTGTGGCCCACACGACCCAATTTTGTCGAGCCCGTGTGCCGCACACTGCCAACCAAGCCACCACATGGTCGTGTCTAGCGCAAGGCCTGGCCTTCATCAAACACACAGCCGTGCCATTCACACACGGCCTACCACATGGATGACCACACGCCCGTGTGGTGTCAACATTTTCCAATTTTGCCTTTTGTCAAATCCTATTTTCTACGTTTTTAAATACATACCTAGTATCGTTTCTCTGCAAAAATACTCCCGAACACACCAAGACCTAAAAATTGACCAATAAGCATTAAAGTAATCGCTTGAAATGAACCAAAACCAAACTCGAAACAGAATACTCATCTTATTAAGTATTTAAAACTTACCCCTCAACACCTCGACGATTCAACTATGGTTCCATAAAAGAAAAGTCATTTCCTTTAGAATTCGTTACTGCCCAAAAAATTCAATATAACCCTAATTAATACTCTAGAGAACACAACTTACAAAATACCAAAAGTTCACTTATCGAAATTGCGCAATGAATCGTCAAATAGAAGGGGAAGAAGGTATGTATGCAGTAAGAAGGGAAGCAAAATCGAAAGGAAAAGATAACAGAAAAATTCGGCAAGATGAGGGGAGAATAAACGTCAGAATTTTCTTTGGGAGGGGGAGAGAAAACCAAAAATTCAAAAAAGAAATCGAAATAACATTTGATAATCCCCAAATCCCTTAATTTGCTCCCCCCAAATCTCTCCACTAACCCTATTAACATCCAACTACTCAGAAACCTAGTTTTGCACAACTCTAGCCAAAATTTAGTGTAAAAACATTACCCATGCTCATGCAGGGATTCAAACACACGACCTCCAGCATATTAATACTCCACTTAACCACCAAACCAGCAGGCCCATTCTGATATGTACTTACAAACAATTAAATAAAAGCTTACTGAACAAGAGTGAGGCTTTACTTTAAAAATTTTCAAAATTTTTCCAAAGGCATGGCTTGAGCTTAGGACCTCTCACACACACCCAGAACACTTAACCACTAATGTAGACAGATATTTGTGTCATATTTAAATAGAACCATAAATAAAACTTTTAGGACGTTACAATTCTACCCCCTAAAAGAAAATTTCATCCTCGAAATTTACCTGATCAGAGCAGATGAGGATATTACTAACGCATCGAATCCTCATGTTCCCACGTGGCCTCCTCAGTGTTATGATTTCGCCATGAAACCTTTACCAGAGGGATAGACTTTTTTCGCAAGACCTTCACATCATGATCCAGAATCTGAACCGGCTCCTCCTCAAAAGCCAAGTCTGGCCTAACCTCAATCTCCTCAACAAGGACAATGTGAGAAGGATTAGAGCGGTAATGCCTCAACATTGAGACGTAGAACATATCATGAATATGATCCAACTTTAGAGGTAGCTCCAACTAATAAGCGGTCGGTCCAACTCGTTTCAGAATTCGGTAAGACCCAATAAACATGGGACTCAACTTGCCCTAACAACCAAACTTCAGAACTTTTTTCCACGGCGAGACCTTGAGAAACACGAAATCCCCCATAGAATACTCGATCTCGTGTCTCTTCAGATGAACATAAGATTTTTCCCTATCAGATGCCGGTTTCAGTCGATCCCGATTCAACTTGACCTTATCCTCGATCTCAGAAACAAAATCAGGACCTAAAACCTGTCATTCACCAAACCCGATCCAACATAGGGGAGTACGACACTTACGACCATATAGAGCCTTATAAGGTGCCATATGAATGCTAGACTGAAAACTGTTACTATAGGTAAACTCCACTAGCGACAGATAATCCTCCCAACTAACTTAGAAATCAATAACGCAACTCTGTAACATATCTTCTAGTATCTAAATCACCCTCTCAGATTGACCATTGGTCTTAGGATGGAACGCAATACTGAAGTCCAACCTTATACCCAGAGCCTCATTTTACTTTTTCTAGAACCAAGACGTGAAGCGAGGATCCCTATCAGAAATGATCGAAACCGGTACCCCATGCAGTCTCACTATCTCAAACATGTAGAGCTTAGCTAGCTTCTGCAGAGAATGGTTTGTCTTAACCGATATGAAGTGTGCAAACTTGGTCAATTAATCCACGATGACCCAAACGGAATCCTTCTTAGTAGGTGTCAAGGGCAACCCATTAACGAAGTCCATCATTACTCGTTCCTATTTCCATAGGGGAATCTTAACTGACTGCAGCAAACCCGAAGGTAACTGATGCTCAGCCATAACCCGCTGACAAATCAGACAACGAGCAAAAAAGTCAGAAACCTCAAACACTGGCCAAGAGTATAACTCGCGGAGATTTCAGTACATTTTATTCCCATTGGGATGTATAGCATAAGGACTACTATGCGCCTCTCTCAGAATAGACTGCCTCAAATCCATATCATTCGATACACATATTCGGCCTCGAAAACACAACATACCATCAGAATTCAGCCCAAAATTCGAAATGCTACTACTCTCCACCTAACGAAACCGTACCCCAAGTGACTCATCCTTTAATTGTTTATCTCAAATCTGCATAATCCAAGTCAGTTGAACTTCAAGCTCGGCTAACAGACTACCATCATCAAATAGGCTAAAGCAAGCAAACATCGCCCTCAGATTAGTCATTGCCCTACGGCTCAATACATCAGCCACCACATTAGCCTTGCCAGGATAGTACTCAATGATACAGTCATAATCTTTAAGCAGCTCAACCATCTCTGCTGCATAAGATTTAACTCCTTCTAAGTGAAGAGATACTTGAGGCTTTTGTCATCAGTATAGATAATACACTTCTCACCATACAGATAGTGCCTCCAAATTTTTAGTGCAAAGACCATAGCAGCCAACTCAAGGTTATGCATCGGATAGTTTGCCTTGTGTGTCTTCAGTTGACAAGACACATATGCTACAACCTTACCATCCGGCATCAGCACACAACCCAATGTCACTATAAACCACAAACTCCTTTCTAGGTCCAGGCTGTATCAGAACAAGAGCTTAAGTCAGAATAGTCTTGAGCTTTTCGAAGCTCACTTACTGTGCATCAGTCTAATCAAAAAGTACTCTATTATGCAGAAGCTTAGTAAATAAAGCTATGATCAAGCAGAACCTTTCTATAAAGTGCCGATAATAACCCGCCAGACCTAGAAAACTGTGGATCTCAAACACATTCTTAGGCTGCTTCTAATCTAGTACAGCCTCAATCTTTCGAGGACCAACTCGGATCCCCTGCGTGGAAACTACATGTCCCAGAAAAGTCATTTCTCGTAGCCAGAACTCACACTTGCTAAATTTGGCGTACAGCTATTCCATTCACAAAATCTGAAGTACCAACCTTAAATGTTTGTCATGATCATCCTCGGTCTTAGAATATACCAAGATATCATCGATGAACACCACCACAAACTGATCAAAATAGGGTTGAAACACTCGATTCATCAGATCTATAAACATTGCTGGTACGTTAGTCAGTCAAAAAGGCATCACTAGAAACTCATAATGTCCATAACGAGTCTTAAATGTCTTCTTGTGCACATCAGCGTCCTTTGCCTTTAACTGATGGCACATCATCGTATGTCTATCTTCGAGAACATAGAAGCCCATCGAAACTGATCGAATAAGTTATCAGTCCTCAGAAGTGGATATTTATTCTTAATTGTTAGCTTATTCAGCTATCAATAGTCTATACATATCCTTATGGTTCCATCCTTGTTTTTAATGAATAGCACTGGTGCTCCTCACGGAGACACACTGGGACGGATGAAACCACGATCCAATAACTCTTGAATCTAAGCCTTAAGCTCTGTAAGCTCTTTCGGTGTCATACGATAAGGAGTGATAGACATCGGAGTTGTACCAGGAAGAAGCTCAATCCCAAATTTCACTTCCTAATTTAGAGGTAAACCCTATAGCTCCTAAGGGAAGACATCTGGAAAATCCTTTACAGTTCTGATGTCCTTTACAGTAAAGTCCCTAGGAGCAAAAACACTGACAATGGCCAAGTATGCCTCGCATCCCTTACGAACCAGTTTCTCAGCCACTAGTGCAGAGATCATGTTAGCCAAATAATTCTGACGCTCCCCAATCACAACCACCTCAATATCCTCCTCGGTTCTTAGAACGACTCTCTTAGTTGTACAATCCAAACTAACACAGTCCTTGACCAACCAGTCTATTCCCAGAATCAAATCAAACTCCCAAAATAGAAGCTCCATCAGATCAGCTAGAAAAACCATCCCTTGAACCTCTAACAGAACATCTCTGTGCAGTTTGCTAACCCGAATTGATTGCCCCAGTGGACTCAGTATAGTCACCTCACTAGAAGTACTCTTAATCGAAATCCTCAAGTTTTTAAACACAGTGCTAGCTACATAGGAATGTGTGGAACCTATTCCTATCAAAGCAAGATAAGGTACATCATAAATTAAGAACGTACCGATAATAACGTCTGGAGCATCTCTGTCCTCTTGGTGACGAGCCACATAAGCAAGAGCAAGCTGCCTCGCCTCAGTCTGTCCAGCACCTCTGCCCAGTGCTCTCTGTCCCCGGCCCATACCGTTACCACCCTTAGCTTGGCCACGGCCCCTAGTGGCTATTGAACTACTCCCTATGGCTATGCAGCACTAGAACCCAGAGCTTGTACCTGATCAGCCCTCAGCAGATACTCTGAATGTGGTGCTCTAATTACTCATATCTCAAACATGCCCCAGTCCTCCTCCAACACTCACCATGATGGCGTTTACCACAATCCCCACAAGACAGAATCCTAATGGGAGCAACAGGGGGCCCAGCTCTAACCAGCCTATCAGATCTAGCCTTTTTCTTATGCCTCTGAACTGAACTCGAGGGCTCTGAATCCCTCTTGTTCTTTCCTCTCTCACGGTCCCTATTTTGGCGCTCAGTGCGCTTGACTTCTTCGGCGATCTTCGCCTTCTCCACCAGGACAGAGAACTCGCGTTCCCGCTACGGAGCTATCAGTACCCTCATATTATCCCTAAGATCATCCTCAAAATAGACACACGTCTCATACTTAGTTTCTACCATACCTTACACGTAACGACTCAGTCTCAGGAATTCAACCTCATACTCAGCCACAGATCGGTCACCTTACTTAAGATTCAGAAACTCACGTCTGCAAGGATCCACATAGCTCGCTCCTCCCACCTATTTCCTTTGGAAGGTAGACTTAAAGAACTCCCAAGTCAGGCAATCGGGCTGAGTGCCCTCCTTAATAGTCAGCCACCATTGATATGATTCATCACGAAGCAAGGAGACTGCACCCTTTAATTTCTGCTCAGGGGTGCAATCCAAGTCATCCATAATCCATTCGGTGGCCTCCATCCAGTTTTCAACCACATTAGGGGTGACTCCAGCCCCAGATCCAGTGTTGGACCCAGAGACCCTCTCTAATATCCTTAACATGGCTTGGGACAGTGTGTCGTCCCCAGCCGCTCAGTTTTGAGACCATGTCTAAGTGGCAGGCGATACTAATGTATCACTAGTATCAAAGTTTGGCATGCTGCACGAAGAAGAAGACTCAGCGTGAGCCCCCCTACGGCCTCTACCTCGGCCTTATGTACTACGACCACGGGTACCTCAGGCGCTCATCATCTATTCAAATTTATCTACATTAAGAATTTAATGTATCAGTTACAGTTTCAGTATTTATTAACAGATGTTTTATATAAATAGTTTCAAAAATTTAGAGTTTGTTTTCATAAATCGCAGTCTCTATCAGTTTTTTTACAATTTCAGTATACACTAACTAGAATGTTTTCAGAAGAGACTGTCTATAATATCGAATCAGTTTATCAGAATTCAAAAAACTTATAAGATCGGCACCGGAGACTCGGTGTACCACATACTGAATCAATATATTTCAAATCATTCAAAAATCAATTATTTAAAAACAAAATATTGAACACAAAATTCACAATCGAGTTTTGAAACTTGGCTCTGATATCACTAAGTGTAACACCCCAAACCCGGTCTAGACGTTATGGATGAATCTGGCTATGTCACATGCAATGAGATTTGAAAATAAATCTGACAAGGTAAAACTGTTTCAGTTTATTAGCTTTTATTTAACTCGAAAAACGCTTACTAGTTGATTTGTCTCAAATCGTAACTCTTTTTAGCGGAAGCTTTAGAAATCATGTATTTAAAGAAAATCGCTTATGTTTAGGAAAACTTTAGTTTTAGAAAACAGTTGAATCTAAGTACACTTTTAGTTTTGGGGAAAACTCACGCTTTTTGAAAATCGAGTCTTACATGTCTAACAATTATAAATCCATAAAAATAATATAAATAAAAAACAAACCAAAGAAAAAAGTCCGCAAGTCCAAATTACATCAAAATACCCAAAGATAATAAAATAACCGTAAAACAAAAGTGATCCAGTTTAAATAACAGTGGTCATCGTTGAGTCCTCCCCTGCACCGATCTATCTAACTCTAGGGATTACCTGTACGGATTAAACAGAAGGGGTGAGTTCACATAAACTCGTGTGTGATCCCCATAAAAACATGCATACAATCAAACAACAGTTATCAGTCAAAGTAGTCTGGGGCCTAAACCCATTACAATTTTAGATACAATTTGGGCCTTAGCCCATTTAAGTTTCAGTTATAATTGCATATTCAGGCCTTAGCCTATGCCAGAAACAGATACAACCAAATAGTCAGAATAGTAATCAGATCCTACCCCCAGCCTCTAAACACTATCTCCAACCATCCCTACACAACATGTGGGGTTTAAAAAACCCACCCATCCCTACACACCAGGTTGTACCAAAATGCGGCACATATCATTAATATTGCAACTGAACTACCAGATAATAGGCTTAAAAGCCTTTTAGTAAACTTCCTCCAATAATCAATCATCCCAACCTGATGCAGATCAAACTAAACATGCTCAATGCAGACTAAACATGCTCAATGCAGACCTATAGAAATACATGCTTTCAAGCTAAAATTCAGTTCTCAGTCATACATACAAATCAGTAGACATGCAAAAATTTAACATGCTCAATACAAACATTATATATTCAGATCACATGATTTAGGGTCTAACTAGCACTTACCGACCCTACAGTAGGTTCATAGTTGACTTGGGCAACCCATGCAACCTTAGGAAATGTTTCAGTTAAATGGGCCCACACGTCCGTGTTGCCCACACACCCCAATTGGCCTTTGGCCCGTGTGGATCACACCACCTAGCGTAAAAACCCACACGCTTGTGTGGCACACATGGCCCAATTTGGTCTAGCCTGTGTGTCACACACATCCAACCTAGCCACCACATGGCCTACATTCGTCAAACACACGGTCGTGCCATTCGCACACGGCCTACCACATGGGCGACTACATGCCGTGGCATTGACAATTTGCAACTTCGAGTTTCATCGAATACTATTTTCTACGTTTTCGGGTATACACTTGGTATCGTTTCTCTGCATAAAAACTCCCAAGCACTCCAAGACCTAAAAATTGACCAATAAGCACTAAATTAATAGCTTTAAATGAACTAAAACCGAACCCAAAATGGAATACTCATCTTATTAAGCGTTTAAAACTTACCCCTCAACACCTCGATCGATTCAACTATGGTTCCACAAAAGAAAAGTCCCTTCCTTCAGAATTCGCTGCTGCCCAAAAAATTATATAACCATAATTAATGCTTTAGAGAACACAACTTAAAAAATACCAAAAGTTCACTTACCGAAATTGTGCAATGAATAGTTAAAGAGAAGGCGAAAAAGTTACGTTTGTAGTAGGAAGGGAAACAAAATCAAAAGGAAAAGATAAAAGAAAATTTTAGTAAGAAGAGGGGAGAATAAACGTCAAAATTTTCTTTAAGAGGGGGAGAGAAAATTGAAAATTCCAAAAAGAAATCGAAATAACATTTGATAATCCCCATATCTCTTAATTTTTTCCCCCCAAATCTCTCCACTAACCCCACTAACATCCAACTACTCAAAAACCTAGTTTTGCACAACGCTAGCTGAAATTTAGAGCAAAAACATTACCCATGCTCACGCAGGTATTCAAACACACGATCTCTAGCATATTAACACTCCACTTAATAACCAGACCAGCAAGCCCATTCTGATATGTACTTACAAATAATTAAATAAAAGCCTACTGAACAAGAGTAAGGCTTTACATAGAAAATTTTCAAAATTTTGCCAAAGGCATAGCTTGAACTTGGGAACTCTCACACATGCCCAGAACACTTAACCACTGAAGTGGCAGGTATTTGTGTCATATTTAAACAGAACCATAAATAAAAATTTTGAGGCATTATAGCATCTGTCAAAAAAAATTTTATTTATTCTATCCACCACTGATGGGAGATGCTACTAAAGCATGTACTAGTAAGAAATCTCGAATTTATTTAAGAGTTAAAAGTTTAGAAAATTTTTATAAAACAATTGAAATACTTTTTAAAAAAAATTGAAAGTGCTAAAAATAATTTAAAATCATTTAGAACTTATTTGGAGTTGATCGGAGGTGATAGGAATTCAAAACGAGGTTCGAAAGGTTAAAACAACTTAAAATAGTGCATGGCTGAAATAGGGCACAAAGTCATGACGTCAAGATATTTAAAGTCGTGATGGGACTTGCAATTTTGTGATTTCATGAAATGAGTATTGAGAAGCTACGACATTGCACCTACGAAGTTGCGACATCACTCACTGAGTGCTACCAAAACACTTTAAAACCATCTAAAACATATCCCAATCCTCAAAAAATCATTGCAATATAAATAATATCATTATAAATCAAAACTTAAACTCATTTAAGCCTAAAAACTTCACATGAACAAATCCAAACCAAAATATACATATTTTGTTTAATACAAACTGATGGTGATCCCAAAGCTAACTCTGATCACGATAAAGGCAAGCGCACCTATCGAACAGTAGTATAGCTATGGTAAGACTGGAATATCGTATCCAATAGGACTAAAAGTACTAGTATTAACTATCTTTTTATTATCTAGCCTAAAAATAAGGGGATTTTTTTTTAATCTAAACTAATTAATTAACTAAGAGTGCACAGAGAGCGAATTTGGAAAAAGACTTTTAGAAAATGATTGAGAGAGACAATACCCAAGGAAGAATCCACCTAGACTTCACTTATTATTCAACTCTGAATTAGACGATTTATTCACTTGACTTGATCCGTAAAAGTCCCTAATTTATGTTATTATCTCTTTCGAGACTAAAAACAACTAACTCTAGGTTGATTAATTGAAATTTATTTTTAATTAAAACACCTATTGTTGCATTAACTCGATCTATGGATTTCCCTATTAGATTTGACTCTAATTCGACAGATTTACGTCACCCTATCTTTAGGGTTGCAATCAACTCCGCTTAATTTTGTTGGATCTACTCCTAAACAAGGACTTTTGCTCCACTGGATAAGCACATTCAACTCGAATTAATATCTTGAAATATCAAAAAAAGAATTAATAAACATAATTAAGAATAAATCAAGTATTTATCATATAATTCAAAAAATAATTGGATTCGTCTTAGATTTCATCCCCCTTAGGTATCTAGGGGATTTAGTTGATGATCACAAAGGCAAACATCTCAAAATTTAGAAAATAACAAAACATAAAGAAACCCAAAAACTTCAAGGAAATTGAAGGGAGATCTTCAATCTTGAAGGAGATTCCTACTTCCGAGATACCTAGGGTGTTTATATAGACTTAGGGTGTTTATATAGACTTAGGAATTTGCAAAATACCTAAAAATTTAGTTTTGCTCCGTGTTCTCCATTTAATCCCCTCCTAGGGTGTTTATATAGACTTAGGAGTTCCCAAAATACCTAAAAATTAGTCTTTTCTGAGTAGAATTGAAACAGGGCTTGATAGGGACATGCGCGTGTGGCCTGCCCGTGTGCGAAGGTTCAGGTTGTGTGCAATACTGAGTGGGTTTTAATTTGACACAGTCTTGACACACGGGCGTGTGACCTGCCCGTGTGTCACACACGGGCGTGTGGTCAACCCGTGCGAAAGTGCCTAGGCCATGTTGAATGCTGATTTTAGCCCATTTTGTCTACTTCTTGCTCTTTTCACTTTCCTATGCTCACCTAAGTATAAAACATGAAATTAAAGGATTAGGAGCATCAAATTCATTAAATTATTTGGTAAATCAGCCAAAAATATACTAATCATGGGTTAAAAATATGTTACTTTTACGGTTCATCAGAAACACAAAAGAGGCTCAAGTCTATAATTTAACTTTACAATTGCTCAACTAGTCTAAGTGTTTTTATACATGCCAATAATCCAATACAAATGGTATTTAAATACTTGAATTATAACCTTAAAAGCTCGATGGATGATGCTATGCTCCCAAGCCAACACTATCACTTTTCGATATGTCCAAACCTACGCACCTTAAACAACTAACTCATGAGCTTAAAAAGCATCGTAAGTAGCTAGTGATATAATTAATTATCTTAGTCCTTATTAATGTTAAGCCCCACCTATGGATTTTATAACGGGCCAATTTTTAGTGGTATTGGAAAATGCGATTTCGGAACCCCATTATAGTAAATCAAGTCCATAAATATTAAATATGAAAATTTATGGAGTTTTTATAAAAATATATATATTAAATATTGATCCAATATTTTTTTTTTGAATTAATAGTTAATTTTGGCTCAATGACTAAATTGTAAAAGTTTAAATCATTATAGATTTTTAATTGGTCAAAGGCTTGGGGACTTAAATTGTAATTAGCCTAAGGTATAACGTGGTAAATAGATCATTTTAAGTTATGGGATAGTGGGAGATGATGACATATTTCATCAAAATATGATTAAAGAATAAATATTGTTAATTAAATCATGATTAGGTTAATTAAGCTAAATTAGTTGAACCTTCATCATGCTATATAAGTTAAATTAGTGGATGGCTATCATCTTCTTCAACTATTTTCTTCCATTGCCACCCTAAATAAGAAGAAAACCTAAAGAAATTTTCATACCATTCAGCCATTAATTGGTAAGCAATTTCAAGCCTTTTTCTTGTAATTTTTATAGATTCAGGGTCATGAAAGTTAGGTCTAGCTAGCCTATGTACCAAATTATGAAACTAAGAAAGTCTTAGAAAATTACCATTGTTGATTTCTTGAAGAATTAGGCATGAAATTAATGGATTTTAAGTTAATATGAAAAGAACTAGATTGTCAAGTTAATTTAGCTTGTTTATTTATGTAACACCCCAAAATAGAGCCTAGGAGGTTTAGGGTAATTTTAGAATTTTTGCTCTAAAGTGCTCAAAATTTTGTAGTATGATAAATTGAGATTATATTCGACTATGGAATTTTAACTGTTAAATCAATTTTTGAAATAGTGCTCTTGAAATCTTTAATTTTAGGAAAAGACTGGATTGAAATAGAGTAAAAAATGTGTGTTTTTAAGAGGTAATTAGCCCATATTTTAAAATTCAGCCTATTTCTTCCACCACCAACATGATTTCACGATAGGTTTTTCCCCAACACAAGCTTTGTCGTCCCTTGCTATTCCCTAACCCCTCTTATTGGTTTTTGCATACCAAACCACACCACTTTGATTTCCTAACATTCCCAAGCTAATTACTTTCATAAATCCCCAAGAAAAACACTCAAAATATCCATAGATTTTGTGATCTTCTCCAAACATGTGTTTTCTGAATTTGAGTCAAAAATTGTCTAATCTTCCATCGAAGGTAATATTTTGAATTCTTATGAGTTTTTCGTGTTATCTAGTCCTTAAAATTGAAATATTAGCCATTGAATCGTAAGTTTTTAATAAAAGTCGAAAATGGAGTCATTAATGGTGGATTCTGAGATTTTAAGTAAAAATGTGATTTTAAAGTGTTATTCTATTAGTTTCAATGTTATTAAGAGGTTTTTAAAATTAAATTGAATTTTTGTTAATGATTTATCATGTTTTAATGAAGTTTGTGAAATTTGCCTAAAAGATATCGAAAAATGTTGATATCAAGAACTGAGCATTTTAGTGTAATTCAAAGGATGGGAATTAGGTGTGGACAATTAATAAGATGAACGAAATTCATTTTAGGTGAAAAGCTTAAGCGTAGTCCTAGTTATGAGGATTTTAAGTTTGTTATGTTAATGGTTTTGAGCTACTTGGGAACTCAACTTAGGCTTGTGTTTTAGTTGGTTTGAGTGAATCATTAGTCATTATTTGATTGTGTTTATTGTATGAATTTTGTGTGTGAAGCCTTGGATTTGTTAAGGCCTTCAACCAGTTAAAGAAAGAGCTAGATTGAGCTTTCGGGTTCTCGACGAAAGCATTAGTTGTGAGTGTTTGGAACAGCTACTTGTAGACACGAGTCACGCGTATTTTGGAATTTAGTCGTTGACAAAACCTGACTCTAAATTCCAATTTTCAGTTTTCTTGTATCTATATTTGTGTGTGGTTTATGTGCTTGCATGATTATGAACTTGTGCATAGTGATGAGAAGCTCAAATATGCGGTATGTGGATATGATAATTATCGTGAGAAGTGCAAATGTATACACAATTTATATATGTTATATAGAAGTGATAGTGTTTTGCAAAATATGCTAACATGCAATTATAGTGCTCGGATAATCGGTAAGCAATATGTGTGTTAAATTGGATATTTTGGTCTTGATATTCTTAAAACCATTGGATATAGTTGGCATGCCATAGGATCGTGAGTACTTACCTATATGTATAGTGATTTTTGGCGTTGAAGCCCTAGGACATGATTGGAGGGATAAGTGAATGTGAGCTAAGCTCCATTTAACAAGACATGTGAGGGGAAATAAGGAAAGTGTTAGCTATATGCTTCACTTCTAGGACATGTTTGACTCTATGAGTCTATATTTGGTGTGTTGGAGATCCGTGTATCCGATGAGTGATGATAGATAAGTTTCATAACTCAATAGCCAAATTATCTTGTATTATATCTGTATATATATGTTGTGTGATGAATGCCTTAATAAATATGTTGTTGTTATGGAAACTATCCTTATAAATGTTATGCAAACGAACTGTTAGACAATGCATGTTAAAGTGTTACGCGTTACTAAGCATAAGACTCTAGTGTCGTGTATGTATGTGGTTATTGTGGATGCATGATGGAATGTTTGTGTTATGGTTGCTTCACTTATTCACTAAGCTTGTTTAAGCTCACCTACTCTTTTCAACATTTACATACTAGTAACGGCTCAGTGTGAGCGATGTGGTTGCCCTAAGGAGTGATCCAAGGAAGACTCGTTTATTCTCGTAGGTGTTCTTTCAATTATTTTCGTGTTGGGAAATAACGCAATGTGGTAGACTTGTTTAGTGCCATGATTCGTTTCGATTATTTAGCAAATTCATTTTATTTTAGTTTTGGAAGTTTGTGAGTTTATATGTTTGCCTATGTTCATGAACTTTAATAATGGCTTGATGTATCTTGCTTGGTCATGTTTTGACGATTTGATCTACTAAATTTATCCTGGATGATTATTTATTGAAGTAAGTAATGCATGATACTTAGAATCTATTTTGGAATGAGTTAATTGCATTTGTGTGCTACATTTTTATGTCCAAGGGCAGCGGTATCGATATTTGGGATTTAAAATTAGTACCTCTGTGTTTTAAAATGTGCAGGTAGTCAAAATAGGGATTTAGTATAGATACATTTTCTCGAGTATCGAAACTCGGGGTCAAAGTATCGATATTTCATGGCAGGTGTCGATAATTTTCGAGACTTTGGGATTTAGTCGAGAAACAGAATGCAAGTTTGGTATCATATTCTCTAGGTGGCAACGATACCACACAGAGAAAATATTGATACCCTAGTGTCAGTATCGATACCTAGGGGCACATGCCGAGAATTTTACTAAAATGACCTTATGCATGTTAACACTCGTTTTTAGGATTATTTATGGTATGACTTGCACATAACATTGATAACTAACTATAATTGACTTAAAACCTATATCAATACTAAAATAAAAAAAAACACTTGGGTTAAAACGAACTTTTACTTTTTGTATATGACATGAGACGATGGTGTGGCATCCCATATTTAGGCTTGGCAACCAAGCCGAGGATAAGGTGTTACAATTTACTTTGTTAATTTAGTGACCAAATTAAATAAATGTGAAACTTTGCATGAAATTATATTAGAATTAGAAAGTATAACGTCCCTAATGAGAATATATAAAATTGAATTTTAAACCAAGCTAGGAATTGAAAGTTATGACTGTTCCGAGTTCAAGGACTAAATTGAATAAAATGTAATATTCTAGGGATAACGAAAAATGGGTTCATATAGGTTCATGTATATCATAACATTGTATGAAAATGTTTGGTATTGATTGGTTATATAAAATAATTGTATAGATCAAGATTTGGATCAAAGTAGAGCTAATAGGGAAAAAGTTAAAATTACATATTAGTCCCTAAAGTATCCACTCTTTTCACATTTTGAAAAAGGAAGTTAATATAGAACTTACTATTTTATTTTATGTCTTGTTAGATGTTGTATTTGATTCCATTTATATATGTTTGTACAAAATTAGAACATTTGTGAATTTGGCTTGAATGGTTAGTATAGATTGAATTGAAATGTTATGTGATACTTGGCTATAATGAAATAGTGTAGGGTTCAATTGTGAAAGTTTGAATGTTTACAGGGTATGCAATTGAAACATGTGATTATATACAGGGTACAATATAAAATATGGATAATTACAGGGATGATATTGAACTATATGAAATAGATGCCCATGTGAACTTAGTAAAACTGTCACATCACAAAAATCATGGGTTAATATAATCAAATTTGTGAACCAATAGAGAGGTCACACCCTAATTTTTTAGATTATCTGTGCATTTTTAGGGAAAATAAGTTACTACTCTATTAGTTAACTGTTGCTTAAATTTTCTTGAAACTCAAGTTCAAATTCCTTCCCTTGCACAATTCTTATTATTTTGCAAATTTTGCTCTAAATATGTAACATCCCAAATTTTTAGTTTAAAGTTGGTGAAATTATTTCAATAATGATTAATTAGCCTAGTGGTTAAGAGAAAATAAGGAAACAGTACAATTCGCTTAGAAACTCAAGTTCAATTCCCTTCTTCCTTTCTTTGGGATTTCATCACAGTTGTGTCACCCTTTGTTTTTATAGCCACCCAATTAAACATCTAAAACTCTTAAACCATCCTTATTTTTTCCCCTAAACTTCCCTTTTTTCTGCTCCTAACAGCCTTATTTACTATCCATTGTCACCCTGATAAACTATAATTTATACATACTTTTACCCCATGCTTAGCACATTTATGGATGATTTATCATCTGATTTATGCAATTCGATGCTCCTAATCCTTTAATTTCATGTTTTATACTTAGGTGAGCATAGGAAAGTGAAAAGAACGAGAAACGGGCCAAAAATGGAGAAAATAGGCCAAAGTGAGAAATCAACACGGCCTGGAGTTCCTCACACGGGTAGACCACACGTCGTGTCTATTTAGCAGACCTGAACACGGCCTGAGACAGAGTCACACGGGCGTGTCCTTGTCTTGACTTGTTTCAATTTCACACGGAAAAGGCTACTTAGGGGCTAAGAAAGGTGTTTCAAAGCCTATATAAACACCCTAGGAGAGGATTTAAGGACACACAGAGAGTAAAAAGCAAGGAATTACTCGAAGAAAGCCGATTGATCCATCTCAGAAGCTGGAATCTCCTTCAAGACTGAAGATTTCCCTTCAATTTCTTTCAGGGGTTTTAGGGTTTCTTTAAGTTTTGTTATTTTCCTTATTTTGAGATGTTTTCCCTTATTATTATAAACTAAATCCCCTAAATACCTGAGGGGGATGAAACCTAAGACGGATCTTATTATTGTTATCTGACCTATATGATAAATATTCTATTTGTTCTTAATTTTGCTTTTAATTCTTGAGTTAATATTTCAGGGTATTGATTCAAGTTGAATGTGCTTATTCAGTGGAGCAAAAGTCCCTATTTAAGAGTAGATCCAACGCAATTAAATGGAGTTGATCGCAATATGAGACATAGGACGACGAAAATCTGCCGGACTAGAGTCAAATCTAATAGGGGGATCCATAGATTGAGTTAATGCAACACTAGGGGTTTTAATTAGAAAGAAATTTCAATTAATCAACTTAGGGTTAGTTGTTCTTAGTCTCGAGAGAGATATTAAAATAATTTAGGGATCTCTACGGATCAAGTTGAATGAATAAATCGTCTAGTTCAGAGTTAAATAATAAGTCTTCCTTGGGTATTGCCTTAATCGATTAGTTTTCTCAAAGTATTTCCCCAATTTATTCTTTGTCGCGTCTTTAGTTTAGTTAACTTTTAATTTAAATCAACTCTCATTTATTTTCTAGGCTAAATAATAGAGAGAAATTTATTAGTAGTACTTTTAGTTCCTTTGGGTTCGACATTCCAGTCTTGCCATAAGCTATACTACTGTCTGATAGGTGCGCTTGCCTTATTCGTGATAATAGTTAGTGTCTAGGTATGATCATAAAAATTTAAAATTTATCACGACCACATCACGCCCGCTCTCCCTTGTTCAAATCAGTGACGGTAAGTCTTTTTTCTTTCTCTATTGTTATGCCTTGTGTGCCAATTTTTGGCCGCTATTTTTATAGCTAATAAATCATCATTCTAGACCTTAAAATTGTTCTTTTTGGCTTTCCAAATATCCCTCCTTTTGTCACCCCAAATCTATCTTTTCTATAGTCTCAAGTGGTATTGCCACCCCCTTAGAACACCATTGTTTTGGGACTGTCGTTTCTCTCAGTTGTCGCCCCTAGTATTGTAAGTTTTTGGATTTTCCCCTCTATTTGGATCTAAATTAGGCGTTCCTAATTGAGTAATTAACTTAAACTTTCATCTGACAACTAAAATATGGGTAATGGGTAGTGCAAAGTGCAAACTTGTGCAAAATCTTGCATTATTTCACTTTGTTAATAATGTCTACTTTGGCTGATTGCTTTAAAGTCTGAATGGGGGGTTTTTGGTTACTGATTTTTGGGTATTATTTATGTTTAGGCGCTGATTTAAACATCCTGGATTAGCAATGACTACAAATCTCGTTCGTACTCTCGTTTCATGTCAAAACAGTATAAGTCCACTTGTTTATTCGGATCTGAAAATTCATGCTATTAACACTGCTTAGGCAGAACCCCTTTTGGGTGTTTCAAGACTATTCATTCTTCATATATTATCGTATTAAGTGCTGATTTTAGATATAAGCTCATCTAAGGCTCAAGAGCAGAAGTGCGGATTTTACAGTTTAGTGCTACAATTTGTGAAATTAAGGTGTGGGTTCTAACTTACTAAATTAATCATTAAATGAGTATTTTTAGTATTTAATGTGGTAATTAAGCTTGTTGGTCAGGATTGGTTAAATTACTAAGTAAGTAATTTAAAAGTGGTCGAATTAAATAGTGTGAATGCAAAACTGATTGTTTGGTAATGATATGTTATAGCATGATATGTTGATTATTAAATGTTGTTGGTTTCTTATAGAGCATATATTATTATGGAATGAAAATTTGAAAGTCTGAATTGTATGTTTAAGTGTGATGCCATGGAATGAATTAATTAAAAGTTGCTATACATGCAATGGAAAGTTGCTTTAGTAGCATGATAAATTATTGTTGAAATGATTATAATATTGAAATGTCATAAAGCATCATTGAATTGATTATGAAATCGAGCACACGGTAAGAATGACTAGAGAATTTAAATGAATAATAAAATAAAAGCGTGTAAAACATGTCACTGAATTGAAATTGAAATGGAAGCATGTGAAGCATGCCATTGTATAGAAATTGAAATGTAAGCATGTACTTAATGTTCCTTTTATGTCATAACGCATGTGCATGGAGTGGGATATTGTGGATGACGGAGGAGTTCTATAGAGTAACGATGACAGATTAAGTTTGCATTAATGTTGTTAGTGCACAACACCATGAGTAATGATAAGATTGGTGATAATATCACATAAGGATTGGCAGTTTAATCCGCATTTACTGAACTGATGGCTTGCCCACAAAATTGGCAACTTGTCTGCATATTGATTGGTAGTAAAACTACATTATTTTTAATAGTGGTTTAACCACATTGAGCTCTACTCGTACTGTTCAGAGTTTGGCAGATGGGTTATGGGGAACTCATGGTGTGTAGCGGATGGATGGGTAGGAACCTTTTTACATTGCATCATGCTCACGACATACTCAAATAATATTAATTTTTTCTATGTATTGTGTTGTGTTGTGTTGTATTGAATGGTATTGCATTAATGATTGTTTCTTGTATGAATGATTGTGTGATTATACTGTTATAAACTCACACTAAGCTAGTTTAGCTCACCCATAGTTTCAAACTTCTCAAGTAATGCTCATTACTAGGATCAAACTTGATACACGAAGTATCACCTCAAACGTCGGATTATTTTTAAATAAATATTTTTAATAAGTTCTTTATTGATTTTTGGATTGTAATTTTTAATATCTTGGGTCTATGTGCATGCATGGATCATCGAAGCTTAATAACCAGTAATTGCATGATAACTGGTTTATGTAAATCTGACATTGTTCATCAATTTTCCGTTGCATTACAAATAAACCATTTAAAAAAAAAACAAATTGGTTTTTCGCTACATTTCTATTATTCGGTTTTTGAAAAACATAATGTCAAATCAATTAGTCTTCTAAAATATGGCAACAATAATAAAATGGACTCTAAGTAAAGATGGCCTAATTAAATGAATACGCGTTATTTAATTTCAAGAGTGATGACTTTTCCTAAAGTTAGACAAGTTAAGGTTTTTCGTAAGATAACCCCAACAAATGAATGCTTTATTTAACTTGGATCACCAATAATGGTTTTCTTCAAAACTAGTTGTGTTAAGGATTTTCAAAGGTCAAATGGTCTACCTAACCATTTTGGTGGCTAATATAGCCTTCTCAATCTGGCCATAATGTCTAGGTCGGGTTAGGGAGGTTACAAAACGGTTAGGATACATTTGGTATGTCAATAAGGTCTTGTGGGTGCTTGTATGGGGATTATCATAGATTTTAATGGGATCTAACATTCGTTGAGGATTCTCAGGCATTATGTGACACAGGTTTAGCTCGGATGAGTAACCTGATGTGTTGTGATATAAGTTTAGCTTAGACAAGTAACCTAATATATATATTTCGCTCAAATGAGCAAGTTGGTGCAGTGTACTTTACCTGTATATCCAGTCCATTTTACTAGGGCTCATTGAGCAAAATGACATAAATGAACTTGGAAATTTGAAAAGAGGATTAAATGAATATGGTAATCAAATTGGATTGTCATTGAATGATTTTGGTTGTAACGGATGCATTGTTATAATTGGTGGTGGAGAAAGGTGATTGTCTTGATTCACGAATGCTTGTAATATATTTATGATTTTTTAAATGAATGTGCCATTGTGATGAATATAAGAAAGTAATAGAAATTGGTATGCTTAAGTAACATGTAGCATTAATAACCTTGTACATCATTTAAACTAACCTTGTTAATGTTTGAGTGTCATGTTCTAGCTAACAATATGTCAAACCAAGGTTGTATTTATGCTTGCATAATATTAAGGTAAGTATAGTATCTTTCATTTGAATTTACTAAGTAGTCTTAATGCTTACCTTAGTTGATTTCCCTCCCTTGTAGATCGTCGCCTTGTGGAACTGGTCAAGCTGAATCATCGCGAAGCTCACACTATCATCGAATTGGTAGTAATATGTTTATTTTGGTTTAAAGGTTGTGGCATGTATATAAGGGCTTTTTGGTGTAAATTTGACATTTTGGAGTCAATAGCTAATGGTAAATTGTGTGATGATTGATTTTGGATGTTTGGCATGGTATATAACCTATTGATGCATGCTTTGGTCATATTGATACTATAAGAATGATGATCTTGTTTTTGAATGGTTTGGTATGTTAAGGTTTGCCATTCAACTATTTGAAATAACTAGATTGGTTGATGAATTAAAAAGGGTAAGTTAAATGTTAAACATGGTGCACAATTTAGTGTATTTATCGCTAGTTCAAGTCAGGTCCATTAGATTGCCTTGCTCTTAAAATTGTAAAGGAAAAATGTTTGAATAGGCAAATGTTATGTTTTGGAAATGTATAATTGATATGAAATTGCAGATGCCAAAGGTTGGATAGTTGATTCATTTGATGTTGAATGATTGTATTTTAAATGTGCTTGTATAGGTATGGCATAATTTTTTAGAATTAAACTTATTAAGGATGAGTATTTGGCTGGGAAATGTGCTTTTGAAAAAATAAGATGGTTGTTTTTGACATTTGCAGGTTGGTGTCACTTTAACATTTAAAAATAGTATGTCACATCGCAATGTCGAGTATATGTCATTGCAATGAGATCAAACCATTATGTCGCGCTACGACATCGAGCATTGGTCGTTGTGACAAGGCCAAGTCATTATGTTACATCATGACGAAGAACCCCTAAAGCCGTGATGTTAACCCAAAATTTTGAAAACTTTACAATTTGGTCCTAATTCATACTTGGGTTAACAAAAAAGCTTCCGTAAGATCGTGTGGGACCCGAAAATGATTGTGATACATATTTAGAATGTGAATGGTACTTGTTTGCATATATGATTGGTTGAATTTTGTAAAGTTGTTTAAAGTTCCTCTGACAACGAATGTAGCATCTTACAGCTTGGACCCGGTGATCAGGTTGAGTGAGGGGTGTTACAGATTTCATGCTAGTTTCATCCAAGCCAAATTTTAGTACCATTCGTTGTTTCTTTTTCATTTACCAAGGTGTAAGCACTCAACTTACACATTAACAGTTTTTTAACCAATTTAGTTAATGAAAATACCTATTCAAAACTCTTAAGTCGATTCCATAGTATCTTGACATGTTCTTTCAAAATTCCCATTATATTCATTAATCTGTATATGTTTCATATACATCGTTTTCATTTCTTTGATGCTCATGGGTGAGGTGGAGGAGTCTCATGTATCCGAGTCAGTTTTACTAGAGTTTACTATGGGTGAAAATGAGTTAAATGTTGTTAATAAATTGTGACTATAGATGGCTAAAAGCAAAAGTTTATTTCATGAACTAAATGTCTTATAACTAAAAGAGAAGAAAATAAGCTAAATGAATAGGTAAGCAAGATGCACACCACACCACACCAAATATCTTATAAGAGCGTAAACTACACCATACCAAGATGCACATAAGTGCAAGGCCCAAAGACAATAAAAAACGCACATAAGTGTGAAACCTTCGACTGAACTCTCATATGTTATAGCCCCTAATTGGCATGCCAGCCGTATGCTAACATTTCACTAAGTCTACTAGCGCACTTTACCATTATAATAAACATATATCCGCCAAGGCCATTAACACATATATATACACATCATATAAAGGAACTTTAAGTGCTTTTACTTTCTTATGATCAAATCCATATTAATTTAAGTCTCTTGAACATAGTCATTTTTCACATGTAGGCACCATAAGTGTTTTGCATTTACAAATACATTTCCACATTTCTTTAAGCCTTATACTCATGTCCATACCATCTAATGGTTCCAATTTGTGTATAGTCATATTTTTATTGTCATTTATCTTTCACATAACAATTTCATGTTTTTAACAAGGTATTAACTAAAAGTATGAATTAACCTTTACATCCATTTATGGCCATAGTGACAACTATCCACATTTTTACATTAATAACATAATTCTTACAAATCAAATCATACTTATCAACACGGTTATGGAAATTAATATCTTTATATCATGTATTTATTTATAAAATAATTTTATGACTAACAACTACAACATAACACATTATTGACTTCTTTCATGTCCTTTATGTAACACCCCAAACCTGGCCTAGACGTTATGGCTGAATCTGGCAAAGTCACATGATAGGGTATTTGAAAACTATATTGTTGCAATAAAACCATTTCCGCTTAATTACTCTTCTTTATCTCTTGTTAGCTCCAAAATTCATTTTATTCATTTAATTGATAGTTCTTAACGTAGTTCGTTGCAGAAGCTCTATAACTGTTTTAAGTAAACTGTGTGTTTTGAAAACTTTTACTTTTTGAAAAATCGAGTTTTCCTACGTCTAGCAGTTATAAATCCGTAAAGAAAATCAAATAAAAACCAAAACCAAACAAAAGCTCTTAATTACCATAAAAATTTAACCAATAAAAAAAGTAATACCCCAAATCATAAATCATAAGTCATAAATGATAGGTTAAAAACCGTGGTCACCGTCGAGTCCTCCACCACACTAATCTATCTAAGCCTAAGGATTACATGTACACATTAAACAGAAGGGGTGAGTTTATATAAATTCAGTGTGTAATCCCTACAGAAATCAAACAAACAGTAACAGTCATACACAGTTTGGGCCTAAGCCCTTTTCAGTATCAATGGCAGATTGGGCCTTAGCCCATTCAATAACAGTATCAGTCATGCATAAGGGCCTTAGCCCATTACAGTAGCAGAATCAGATATACAGTATAAAATAATCAAAGTCCTACCCAACCAGCCTCTACACACTATCTCCTTCTATCCCTATACTCCATGTGGGGTTTAAAACACCCACCCATCCCTACACTCCAAATAGTACCAAATGCGGCACATAATCAGTAAATTACAGCTGAGCTGCCAGATATTAGGCTTAAGAGCCTTTCAGTACACTTCCTCCAAATAACATCATCCCAACCCAATGCAATGCAACATACAATAAATGTCATACTATCATAGGACTATCAGTTACACATACAGTTCAGTATATATGTATATATATAACATTCTTATTACATACATCGTACAATTAGTTTCACACATTTAAGGGTCTAAGTACTGCTTACCGACCCTACAGTAGGTTCACAGTCAACTTGGGTGACCCGTGCAACCATAGAAAACATTTCAAAAAAATAGGCTCACATGTCCATGTGGCCTGCTGTGTGGGCCTACATGCCCATGTGACCCACACGGCTCAATTTGGCCTTGGCCTTATGGATCGCCCGTGTGGCGTTGACAGTGGGGTTTTTCAGCTTTTTGCCAAACCCCATTTTCTGCGTTTTCAGGTACACACGTGTATCTTTTTTGCTCCTAAACGCAATCCCGTATCTCTGGAACCTATATTTGACATTACCAAAGCCAATTTTAGCAGCACAATCAAAAACTAAACCGAGAAATTCAATACGTAATCTTAAGAGTCATCAAAAAGTGAACACCGTCACTTATCAAAAGCGAATCGTAATCCCCATCGTTCAAAACTCCACAGAGGCACTAATCGTTGCTTAATCTTCACCTAAATCGAAAGAACCAAAATAGCCCTCTTTTAGCAAACTAACTTTAGAACAATTGAATGGAGATAAAAAGAGTACTTACCAAACGAGCGAGAAGAAACATTGTATAGGACGGAAACAAAACAAAAACAAAAAAAAAGGGGGGAAAGAAGCAAAGCAAAAATTCGGCTGGAGAGGAGGTAAAGTAAACATCAGAAGATGGACGAAAAGTTTGGAGATTTCGAAATAACAAAAATAATAATAATATCAGATTTTTGGATATTCCCCCAACATCCCCTAATTCACTCCTAAATTCTCTCAACCCACAACATCCAACTACTCAGATTTTTAGTCCAACTCAAACTCTCCTGGACGAACGAGCAAAAGTAACGCCCACGCAAGGACTTGAACACAGGACCTCAATTGCACAAACACTCCACTTATCCAACAAACCAGCAGGCTCATTCTAATATATCCTTACTAACAATTAAACTTAAGCCTACTGAACAAGGTAAAGGCTTTATTCAAAAAAATTTCAAAATTTTGCCGAAGGTATGGCTTGAACTTGGGACCTCTCACACACACCCAGAACATTTAACCACTGAAGCAGACAGATATTTGTGTCACATTTTAACAAAACAAAAATAAAAAATAAAAATTTTGGGGCGTTACACTTTAAGCCATGGTGTTTACTAGTAATCATTTTATAATTACACCATGTTTATCACATAAACATTATCTATTTCATAAACTTTAAAATAAGACAAGAGTATCCAAGATACTTACCTTATTGGTGTTAGAAAAATCCAGTTATGAAAATGGTTTATTGTTATAGTGGAAATTTAAAATTTTTTAAAACCAAGTTAGTTTGTGATATTTACAGTAATAAACATCCTATCGAAAAGTACTTGTGTTTTGTGCAAGATGGAGCCAAATTATTCTCAGCTTTCAATCGAACAACCTTCTCTGCTATCCTCGTACCACGAATTGCATTGAGTGCGGACTCGAACAACAAGAACCAAACAGAGAACAAAAATAATTTATTACTTTCAGTAGGAAAGTAATTCTCTTAATAAAAACTGGTAGAAATTATTATTCCCAGAAAATAGAATTTATTCTTAGAAAATAAATTCTCACTTCTTTCTGGCAAAATAAAAATATATGAAACTTATGTGTTGATAACTCTACCAGTGTCATCTATTTATAAGGAGAGATAAGAGAATTATGATTGAATAAATATAACACAAATAATATTTATTTAATAGAAAAGCACTCCCCTAGTTTAACTAGAATAGGGGGTGTCACAGCCTAAATAAAAATGCTAAGGTTGTCACACCTCATATGTAAAATGAGGGAATTAGACATCTCATACATTAGGTCCAATTATATGTACTTTCTAGACTTTTGACTCAGCACTTTATAATTTAATTCAATCCAATATGTGTTTTTTATTCCCAAAATAAATAGTGTTTATTTAATTAATTAATTTAACTAAATTAATTTCTCAATTAAATAATTTTCTCAACTCAATTTTAATTCTATTAAAGTAATTATGATTTTACCGTAAAAGAATCTCTGAGGGAATATATTTAATGTTCATATTCAATGGATCAATAATGACTAATTAATTTAATTCTATTTTCAAACTTCAATTATTTAATTACAATTAACTAAATAATAATTCAAAAATATTAAATTAATTCTCAAGTCATTTCTATACTCAGTGAGAAAATGCATTCATTTGTGAATGTGACCCATTTATCTAACTTCATCATTTCTATTCTTTTTTTTTTTTCATTTGGTTCTACATGCACTTCATTTCTGGTTTTAACGAGCTAGCGGAGGGACAGATTGGAAAAATGTAATTAGGGCTCAAATAATTTATAATTAAGTTTCAACTTTTCGCCTATTAATTATAAACTTATTTAATCACGAAGTCATTCCACTATGGTATCATGGTTGAGCTCTCCCTAATTACATATTATTACAAAAGCTACTTAATCAGTGTTCGTCCGGTGACCTTGTCATCAGCGTGTTAACCTCATAAGATATTCTTAATCTCTTAGGGATAGATTCGTTCTCTCAATATGATCTTATTTTATCTCATGGTAACCATTACACCTTTTTCATAAAAAGTCAATTACTATCAACTATTAATTAAGTCATTTATTATAAGGACAACTAACTCGTGACCACGTTTGCTTTTCAGTTTTCATATAATGTCGATGAGAGGATATCATTTACCCATTAGTTAGGCTATGAATTTTACTATTCTAAATGATGTTACATACTGCAGAAGTCGTATACCCAATGCACTAGCTTTTGGTTTCTTATCTATTTGAACTCAAGTATTTACTTACATCAAAGTATACAAGTCACACATACATAGTCAATTATCCACTTAGGATTAAGGAATGTCACACTATGAACACCACAAGTGAATAAATCAATAAACGGATCTAGGATTTATTCTACTTGGGTTCTAGCCGATGTACTATTAGTCTATTCAATCACATCTATGTCTCTATCTTAAGGGAGTCATTCGCTCTAATGCTAAAAAAAATCTTTTTAATTGAACTTGATAGACGATATATTAATTTTTCAATCAGTTTACTCTTTTTTTTTATTAGACTAAGGACATGGTTTGATTTATCTACTAATACAAGTTGTTTTTCCGTATTACAATCCGACCATGTAATACCACTTAGTATTAGTTAAACGTTAAACAACCAGTGAGTTAATATTTACTTCCATTTTGCTTTGCATGCAAATGCATTAAGAAAAATATATAAAGGGTATTAATGTAATTAATGGATGTTATCATTAAACCATTTTTTTTTTTTTGAAAAATGTAAGTATACAAAACGAATATACTACATTTAGGACACCAGATCTAACAGTTGAAGCTTTCTCTTTCTAGCTTCATTTTCTCACACTAATATCCCTCAAACCCTAGGCTAGAAATAAGGTACTTGAATATGGAAATGGGTTTTGAAGATTGTTTGTTAACAGATTTTAGCAAAATCTCAAAGTTTGATTGTTGGGTTTTTAGAAAATTTAAAGAGGAAAGTGAAGAAAATGAAAAAAGAAGAGAAGAACCGTGGAGGAAAGGGAGGAGTGGCGCCAAAAAGAAGAGAGGTTGAATGGGGGGTTTCTCATCCTTTCTTCCCCTTTAAAAATACACCAAACGAGCCTCCAAGCCCACATGCCATTATTTTAAGCTGAAGCTCACTATTTGGATCCCAATTTTCTTGTATCATAGTCCTCCATGAAAATTTTAATTATCAAATATATTATCTAAATAATATTTTCACCAGATTATACTTAACAAATGACCCAATTATTGTTTTATGAAAAATTATCATTTTGCCTCTTTTCGACTCTTGTATGACTCAAATTTATTTTAATAGCGAAGCTAGAAAAATTTTTAGAGGGGCCGAAATTAAATTCTAATTTTTTTGATAATAAAAATGCAATTTTACCATTTAACAGCCTATATTTTTATAATTTTAAAAGATTAAATCAAATTTTTATCATTTTTAGGGGGCAAAATATAATTTTACCTTTACAAATTTAAATTTTTAAAATGTTTAAATAGAAATTTTTCTATTTCAGGGGGTCTAAAATCCTGCCAATCCTCCTAACTACGCCCTTAACTTATCTTAATCTTGATATATATCCATTTAATAATAAAATATTCCCGACATGAAAATTTTTTTATTTTTAATAATTAAACTTTTTATTATATTCAGGTATATTTCTATGTTTAAATTTTTTTGTAAATATACTTGCCTTGTCTTTTATATTTTGTTTTTTTTAATATTTATTTCTTAATTGTTTTTTTTAAACTGGTTGAATCTAAATCTGAAGGTCCAACAAAATTCGGCCTCTTTGGTATTTTCAACCACTGTTAACGCGAGGACATGACTTATGATCCAATTACACACGTTGACATGCGACAAAGATGTATAAATTCGTATACTAGCAAAAGTTGGATACGTCCTTCAGTTAAAATATTTACTTCTATGATGATGAAACGAAGGTATAATTTACACGTCTTAGCTATCAAATACTCTAGGTAATAATACCCGCAAGGTGCAGATATGGAAACCATTGTATTGAAACCACGAAAAGACTGGGATCGAGGAACCTACACTACGTTAATGGTAAATCTAATTGCAATTGTACAAACAATGAACCGCCCCAGAAAAAACTCAATGGAAGCACATATTTTCCATTAGCTGATCCTCTACAAGGTCATAAATGGCTCGGTCTCCTTTTACCTGCATCTGTTCTCAACTTTTTCACAGGATTGGCCCAACCAACACTCCCACCGTTCGGTGGATGAGCAGGCTGGTGCCAACTTTGCTGATGGGCAGTCTGCTGGGTCAGTCTAGCAGCATCCTTAGAAAATGATGCTGTTGTCGGACTCTTGATGCTGCGTGCTATACTTGGGGGTGAAACAGGGCCAGCCAATCCAGTCCTGGGCTTCACCATAGACTTTTCCCTGTCTTTCCTCTTCTTCTTGCAAATAACTAGCTCTCCAGGATGTGTCAGAATAGAATCGTCTTGCTGGTATAGTTCCTTGGTAATTACACACCCAACCCTTGATTCCTTTTGGGGCATGTGCACTCTAACCCTCGTGTCCTCACCAGCATGACTGGACCAACGTTGCAATGACTTTTGAGTGAGTCCTGAATCAGGTTCCACCTCATTTATCGGCTTCTGCCTCTTGCCAACAGCAGCCTGTCTGGCAGATGAGCCCATGGTGGAGTTAGATACCAGACTAGAGAAGGAGAGAGCATTTCTAGCTTCTCGGAAATCAGTATCCGGAAATGCGATCTTCAACAAATCAAAAAATAGATCATGTACTTTCCTTGCTTCAGACCTGACCTGCATACCAATTACATTCCCAAAGTACACAGATCAGGACATCAATGAGGGAATTATAGGAAGGGGATTAGAACATTTTCTAGGTGATACAAATTTCTAGCCACTTGAAAACACAAAATACTTGTATGTGAACTTCTTTGAAAAGCCTTCGAAGCAATTGATCCCAGAAAATACCATCCACGGCAAAATTTAAAAGAGTGATGCAAAAGTGAGTTGGCTTATGAACATGTAAAGATGCTAGTTAAATAGATATCATACCTCGAGAGAAAACCCATAAAATTGCATTGCACTTTTTAACACTAACTGCACATCTGCAACAAGCTCCATAACTCCACTGTACTCTAATCTGTCAACACGCTGATCAATCTTCTGCAAATCCAAATTATTACTTCCACTTCCACCCATATAACCAGATTTTTCAATCCTCTTCCACAAATCTGTTAACAAAGGTACAATTTGTTGACCCTCCTTATCTATTCTCCTCTGAAGCTTGCTAATCACATTTTTACACTGGACATATGAGAATTTTTTAGTCATTTACTTACTAGAAAATAGCATAACATGTAACCTAAGCAGTTAAACAGGTATTAAGGTCAAAGGTTAAAAGTACTCGTTTTTTAAAAGGGAAGATATTTTGATATACCAAGTTTCCAGTTACTTGGCATATGGAAACCATGCAAAATATAAATGACTCGAGACAAAATAACATGAAGATCAATTCTGAAAAACACAACATAAACGGACATGGCAAAGCAAACAGAAAGGTAGAAAAAAAGATAAAGCATATTATGGAACACAAACTTCCTAATCTCAAAAAGAAAATCCTTATCATGCATAAAATGTGTGTTCTAAAAAAACCTAAAGCTATTTTGTTGATGAGAGAACCCACTTAGGTGAAATCTGTGTATCCTGCAGTATTTGGTACAAATAAAAAGACGCAAAATGAAGAAACCAAAGAAATTCAGGACCATAGCTTTGCTTATTAAGAGCCTACAAGCAAAACCATCAAGCAATTCAAAATACAAAAGCAAGGTTTCTCAATCCAACTTAGCACTAATGACCAGCAAAAATCCATGATGGATAAAGTAGTAATAAAAAAAAACAGATTCAGAATCAGACACTACCAGAATTAAAGTCGCCTCAAGTTTACCTTTCTTTGGATGAGATTAGACATCTTAGCACCAGAATTCGAAGACCCACTTGTATTAACCAGTTTATTGTCCCAACTCTCTCTGGAGGATTTACCAGCATCTACAGGAGCAGACTCAGAATGCATTTTACCAGACTTCAGAGATGCATGCAACTTTGATGTATTAGCTATTTTTCTTGAAGGTAAGTTCCTTCTACATTTTGAAGATGAATCACTTGGATAATGCTTGATCGCATTACGCTCGCGAGTTGCTTTTGTTTGAGTGTCAATCCTCAGTTGGGATTGGTATTTTTGGTCCAGCTGGAAAGGCAACAAAGATGAATCTCCACGTTCGAGATGAGGCACTTCGGTGACAGATTTTTCCTCTGCCCTTTCTACAGTATGACGAGGTCGAACCCGAATACTACGCTTTCTTTTTATCTTGGGTTGGACAACTTGTTCATATTCACCTTCATTATGATCATGAATCCAACTTTCAGACTGCTGGTGGTCCACATGAGAATCTCCTGATGCTGCAATTTCACCTTCCTCTAGTTCATCAGGCTGCCAACATTAACATAACATAAGACAATAGCAGAATTGAAAAATGCCATAATAACAGATCGATAAAGGAAAAGAGACATACCAGCCTTCTTACAACAGAACCAGGCCTAGCATCTAATGCGGAAAGAGAGCCAAATTTCTGAGGAGAAATGGGAGACACTATCTGCTGTGGTTTTCGACCGTCCAATGATGATCCAGAAGAACCAGCTTCGTCAAGCATCCGATCATTTCTAATGTGTTCTGAAGTCTGGGCATATTCATACCCATCATCGCCAAGAGGGCCATCTTCTGACTGGTACCTAGTAATAGGTGGGTCCCCAACAGCACCACTAAATTCATCATCTTCAAATTCTCCAATTTCCCCCTCTTCTTCATTCCCAGAATAACCATTTCTCTCATCAGAACTTGCTTCAGAGTATTCCCCATTCTCATTATCTATTTCCTTATAGTTAGGATGCTTTTTCCCCTTGGGTCGACCCCTTTTTCTCTCTGTCTCCATTTCATGGGATTCAGCACCAACACTGGCAGAAAATAAAATATTCTTTGATGGCTTTTTTGATAAAGTAGCCACAGTAGCATTCACTTCACTTGTACTGGCTCGAAGCCACTTAGGTGCCTGTTCATGGCAAGTCATCTCCTCAGTCCAATCCAGTTCTTCATCCATTTGATCAAACAACTCCACTTCTTCCTCGCTTCTTGCTATCATGCGGTTTACCTGGTGCAATGAGGGAACATCATGGACAGTTTCCTGATACCTCTCCTCATCATGTAATAAAGTTTCTAAAGTCATGCGTCTCTCTTCATGTGTTGTTCTCTGGTCAAAACGTCCAGCATTGATTACTTCATCAGCCATGTCGATTTTATACTGTTGAATATTATTCCTTATGAGGCTCTCAATTGACCCCATATATCTATCCTTACCTGCAAAATCATCCTCAAAATCAACCGTACCCCCACTCCTTATTTCATCCTCCTTCTGCTGACTAGAGATTTTGTCAACAACTGCTTCCATGTAAATGACTTTGACCTCCCTTGTTTGTCCAATTCGGTGAGCTCTAGCAACTGCCTGTTCCTCATTTTTAGGATTAGGATCAGGATCATATATAACAACAGTGTCAGCAGTTTGAAGATTTAAACCACGTCCAGCTGCACGTATACTTAGTAAGAATATGAAGCATTCAGAATCAGGACTATTGAAGTCAACAATAGCTGATTCACGATCTTCCAAGCTAGTTGTTCCATCAATACGTCTGTAAACAAGCCTCCTCCACTGCAAGTATTCCTCCAAGATATCCAAAAGCTTCGTCATGGTACTAAAGAGTAAAACACGATGCCCAGTTCTCTGCAGTTTTATTAGGATCCTGTCGAGGATCCACAATTTTCCACAAGATCTTACAAGGAAATCTTTAGATAAGTCATTGAAATACGGGTAATTAAGCAAAGGATGATTGCAAGTCTTCCTGAGCTCCATACACCGGTTATTTAAAGTTTTATACACCTTAGCTTGGTATATTGGGTTCTTTTGAACCCTGCGCTTCTCATCTTCAGGATCAACTCGAAGAGTCCCAGTTGATTTTATCCAATCATAAATGGTACTCTGAATAGCCGACATTCTGCATCTTAAAACTATTGAAACCTGCAATCAAACAATGAAATAATATCGTTGGAAACAGCACTATGTTAAGTGATTACAAAAGAAAGACAGCAATAACAGTATACCTTCGGAGGAAGTGAACCTTCCACATCTTCAACGCGACGTCTAAGCATAAAAGGCTCAAGAATTTGATGAAGTCGGTGGATGATGATAACCTTCTTCTCCGTCTCAAGCCAATCATCCTCTGCATTGTGGGTAAGGCCTTCCTTTTGAAATGGTTGTGAAAACCAATCATGAAATGCCTTGCGATTATCAAACACTTCAGGAAGGAGAAGATTTAACAGGGACCAGAGTTCTTTCAAGTCATTCTGCAGTATTAAAACAAAGAAATAAATAAATTGTTAAAATTATCAAATAAGCAATAGGCACACACGCACGCATATAAGTGAGCATGGGAAAAGAGAAAAGGTAAATAGGTTTATTACTTCAATGAATCAAATACGCCATACTGTAGGATATAAACTAAAGTGTAAAAAACAGGCTAACTAAATGAGACACACCGTAAAAAACAAAAGAAAGGCAAGAAACAGCTAAAATATGGTTAGGAAAGTACACTCTAATTCCTACCATCACTCATGAACAACATTATAAGACATAAGCATCCATGTGGTACCTCCTTTTTCATCCCTCGCATGGATATTTAGTGAATAACCAATAACAAAAGACATGAAAACGTAGTAACAGGAATTAGGATATCTCAAGTTATGAGACACTTTTCATAGAAAGTCTACCCTAAATGAAGATGCTCTTGTGTGTGTGCCTCAGCATATGCAAAGTAAAGTTGTCAAGAAAAATGGTGGTCATATTATTTCAAGTGGATGCCAGTCATGGAAGTAAAGCAAAAGAGTTGTTTAAAAGTTTTCAATCTGTATGGATATATGTATGTGTACTTTTTTCTATTTCCGATCATATCAGAGAGCTGCCTTAACAGACCTGCAATGGTGTCCCAGTAAGAAGCAAACGCCTTTGGCAGCGGTACCTATCAAGATCACGAGCTAAAACAGATTCTCTGTCTTTCATTCGCTGGGCTTCGTCAATTATAATGTACTTCCAATCAATTTTAGAAAGTTTAGACCGATCGTACATGATGAATTCATAAGTTGTCACAAGGACATTAAATTTCATAGCCAAAACCTCCTATGAAACAAGTAAACAAAAAGAAAGTTTAGCAAGTTTTGACACTTCAACAAATAACTAATCACAGAAAGTTGTAGTTCTTACTTGAGAAAATAATTTTGAACGTTGATCTTTTACTCCAACATAGTAGATGCATGACACAGATGGCAGCCAATTATGGAGCTCACTCTGCAAAAGGCCTAAGTTATATCTATTCAAAGATATCAGGAAAATGTCAAAGCCATCAATGTACATCAAAAACAAAACCAACCTTCCAATTTACCAGAACTGCATTAGGAACAATTATAAGATGTGGACCGTAGTTTCCTTTAAATTCCATCAAATAAGCGATCAAAGCCATAACCTACACATTAGAGCAAAATCTAAGAAGTTATCAACAGCGCTATTGTATCTTTTGATTATCTACTGAAACAATAAATGCTCTAACTAATCCCAACACCTGATCTAACTCCCAAATAACAATACCTGAACAGTCTTCCCAAGGCCCATCTCATCAGCCAATATACCATTTAATTTATTGTTATACAAAGAAAGCATCCACTGCAAACCAACCTACAAAATAAATTACGTAGATGTCAGAGAAATTTTAACTTGCTATAATTAATAGTATTAAACTAAAAGGGCCAAAAACCGAGAAAAAGATTTTTAAAAAAGTTAGGAAAGAAGCCCAATGTTTTTAATATAGCAACCTACAAGCTGATAGTCTCGTAATGTTCCAGCTCGTAGCATCGACGGTTGCCTTATGACTCTTTCATTGATAGCATGAGCAAGATTATAGTACCTGTTTAAGACCACAAACAACAACAAATAAATAAAATTGCCAGAATTTTGGTGGCTTCTAAGAAACAAATGCCCTTATAATAAACAATAACGTAAATCTAAATTGACCATATGAAATGATAGTTGCTGAACTAAACATGAGAAAAGACCATAAGCCTCATCTAACTGTCACATAAGTTACACCCTATTCCAATCACGCTTTGTAACTGAAGAACCCCTCTATATTATCAGTAAGTCCATGAAATGAAGTTTATAACATAACTTACTTGCTCACAGACGAACCATCCCTGGGTGCGTTCATTTCCATAAAACGATTTCTTATCATTACTTCCTCTCCAGCACAAGCTGCTGCAATCCTAACTTCTTCTTCTGATAAACCCTTTTGTCAAGAAGTAGAAAACAAGAAAATAAGTAAAACAGAATCAACCTAAAGCTTATGAGGAAAGGAAATTGAATATTATATTTGGCTCCAAAAACAGTCCAAAAAGTTCAAAGAAAAAAAAAACACAGAAGAGGGTACAAAAGAGGGAATGTTTAAGAAATCATGCCTGCAACCGTGCAGCAACAGCAGCAGCATTTGCTGCCGCCTCCACTTCCTGCTGACTCTTGGCAGCTGTTATCTTACTTCCCAGTTTATGAAGATACTCTTCAGTCTGTGTCAAGAATGATGAAAGAACTTCATATCTCTCTGCAGCATCACCAGGGATATTTGTCTGCTGCTCAATCAACATCTCTCTGTACCTTTCAACATCATTATTCTTCAAGGCCTCCATCCTTTTGTTCCTATCATCATCTTTCCTCTTTGAAAACTCCCGTAACATTCTCTCATGGTACTTGGCAACTCCCCTATTGCGAGCAGTTCGTGCATCACGGATGGCCCAGTGAGCTTCCAGGAGCTTCTTGCGCCACTGAAAAATGGATTTCAATTGCTTCTCTCTCATGGCCTTCTGAGTGGCTTGTATTTGTCTTGCCAGCTCCATACGCTGACGCTCACACAGGCGGACAAATTTTCTGTATGGTCTGTCAGGCATAGCCATTATCTCTTGTTGCTGCTGGTCAACTTCATCCCTCAAACGTGCCTGCACATCTATAAGTCGAAGCTTTTTTTCTTCAATTTGCAGTCGCAGAACAAGATCTGGCCTGATCCTTTTCCTCTCCAAATTTACTGCTAGTAAACCACCAATCTTCCTCAAATTTTCTGATCGTTTCTTGCTAAAGACTTCCACACCTTCCTGAAAGAGAAGCTCTTTGACATCATAAGCCAGAGTTAGATTATTATTGCTGTTAGGCATCACTGAACCATACGAGTCATGTTTCCTAGTGAAGAAAGGAAAATCAAAAAGTGGTCCATGATACTTTCTAGCGGAGCCAGGATCTTTTGGCTGGGGGGCAGAGTTTGCCTGCACAGGTTTTTTAACTTGCCCTCCATCAGATGCAGCAAGTGGAGGTGGAACAGCCTTTCCCCTATCCACACTAAAATCACTTCTAGCTGGAGTTTCTTGAAGACTGTGTTCTACTTGGTCGGACTTGGCAGAAATGACAGAACCTTGCTGCTCTTCTTTTCCAGCAGGTAAAGTAGATGAAAATTCCTTGGCCACAGATGACACCCCTTGCATATGAGCTGTTGATGAAGTTGCTTTATCATCTCCTCGATATGCTTCCTCTTTAACAATATTCTGTCCATTGGTAGACGGCCCAGCCTGTGAAACCTTCTCCTTTGAATCTGAATATTTCTGAGGACCTTCTACAATCTTTCCACCATTTCTGTCCTGGTTATTTCCACCTAGAGGAGGAAGTTGTGGCTGCTGCAGCTCAACTGGTGGGGGAACAATGGCTCGAAGAAGCTCATGTGGAAGTGTACCTTCTCCTTTCTGTTAATGACCACAAGAATCATTATGGCCCACACATTATTCTTTAGTATACTTTGTGCAATTGGTAGAAAGTAAGGGAAAATGCACAAATGTCAGATAGGCAAGGATAGGATGGGAAAAGAGAAATAAGCATACCTTCAGGCGCCTAAATGCTAGTATTTGTGCTTTGAGAACATGGAGTTGCTGTTTAGTAAAACCAAAACATTGCTGTGGCATCTGCATAGCTGCTTTGCCTTGTGCTGGTAAGTTTTTATCAGACGCTCCATCATTATTAGGAGCAGAAGGCTGTGGGAAATTTTCATTTAACTGTTTATGATACTGCATTTCTGCTGTTTCTGTGCCACCTAATGAATTCTTTGTGAGCAAAGATGGATTGCCACTCAGGCTAATATTCGGAGATGATTGCAAAGGACGCACAGAAGGCATCTCATTTCCAAGAACAAGTGGCTCTCCGGGAGGGACCTGTTTATCTTGGCCGCGAATAGATAACTGCTGCATTGCAATGTTGTCAGCATTGTTAGCCACCCCAGTGCTGGAAGTTGTGCTAGGTAGAGCTGTTGGCTTGGTTTTTGCAGAGCCAGACTGGCTAGATATATCACTTGATGAACGGCCACGGGGAGAACTGTCACTTGGAACTGATGGAGAAGCGGCCTGTGGCTTGGACACAAGCACAGGTGATGACTGAGAACCCAAATTGCTTTCATTTGTTTTTTGGTGGGCAGCCATCCTAGATTGCATGAGTGGAATGAGTTGTGCCATCAAATTAGCATTTGCAGGTTGCGACAGATCAATATTATGCTCAAGTGCCCATGACTGCAACTGTGCAGCCATAGCAAGTTGATCGTGTCCCATGTTTTGAACAGTTTGCTGAGCTTGTTGTGCCTGCATGGCCCTTAGAACATTCCCATGCATTAATTGTCCAGTAACTGTTCCTTGGGTAGGTGGCTTGGGCTCATTTCTTTCGTCAGTAGCTGACTGTGGTCCATGCTCAATCTGCTTTTCAACACGACCAAGCTGCTCAGATGGGTTCTTAGAGGATGATGCCTGAGCCTGATTAGCTGCCTGCATAGAAGTAAGTTCCAGCATTTTAAAGTTTCCAATTCGCATGTCCTGATCCTTAACAGATGCAGAGCCCAAAATAGCCATCTTAGCTTGCTGCTGCGCCAAAAGTGTCTTCTGTTGCTGAGCAGTCTGGTAAGCATACTGATAATAAGCTTGTTGAAAGGGAGTCAGTGTTTGTCTCTCAACACCTTGACTCCTATTCTGACTGTCCTGGGCAAAAGCATGTTGTTGAGCCAGATCAAAAAACTTCCTGGACTGTTGAGGCGGTTGCATGGAGCCTGGAGATGAAGGGAAATTGCTTCCTCCCAACATACCTTGAAGACCACTGGCCTGATATACTAGGATGGCTTCATTTACTTCAGGTTTTCTAACTAGCTGTTGTGACTGCAAGAACAAATATAAATGCAAAAAGAGAACTCATGAACTTCTCAAAGAAAAGCATAACCATTAACTAGTAGGTAGAACCATTAACGACTCAATGAAAAGAGTTGAGCAAAAATCAAGGGCATCTTCATTATTCTATGTTGCTCAAAGAGTAAGATAGCAAAGCACCAAAGTCATAACAGTAAGAATATTATAGAATTTGGAGCCCACTAGGTGATTCCAGCATAAACAAGAAGTGACAGACAAAACACTGATGCTTTAATCATCCTTAAAAGAGAAATGTAGAAATAATGGTGGTCTCACTCCAAGAACATCTAGGAGTTAATGCCATAAAAGTTTAATCTGTACTATATAAACCAAAAGGAAATCCAAGGAAGGGCATATAATTCTGGGGTGGGAATGCTAATTTACGTAATAATATAATCAAAACACTAAACAGTAGGCACAAGAAACAAAAGGAAGGTAACATTCCAATACAACCAGTAAATAACACTCAAACAATAAAGATTCCATATCAAATCTAAACGGGATGAAGAAAAAAAGAAGGCTAGGTTCTTCTACACATCATCTAAGGAGATTTGAGGTCAATTAAACAAAATTTAGAAGCTAGTCATGGTAACCACACATATTGTATCAAAAAGAAAAGACTAAGTCATAGTAGCATGCTATCAATCAAGAACAATTTCACCAAGCTTTGATAACATGTCTGTGGCTCTTAACCTTCAACCATGCATCTAAGTTGATTATTCTGTAGGAGAGTATAAAGAACAGTTCCATATCACTCTCTCTCACACTCACTTTCAAAAAAAGTGCCGTGGAGAAAGAGGGCAGTATAGACTAAATACTTGGAATTCAAATGTTTCTATTAGCATTTCTAAAAGAAAAGGATAAACAAAGCAACAAACACTTGAACCTAAACATAGGGATAAAAAAATTTCTGATCTATAAGTTCGAATTGAAAGGCCTTTATTCATCTTTCTAGAAACAAATAGCTTAGTACGGTTGATTCCCTTGACACCTATGAGCTCAAGAGTTTAATGCTACTAAATATAACTCTCCTCTAACAAACACCCCATGGCAAGCTAAGTACCAAGAACTAACTAATCAACCTTGTGTCCTAACGTAATTATAACAGAAATAGCACTTATTCACAAAATTAGAATCCCCAAAACCCGCCATATTCACGAATTCATCACTCCCCGTCTGCAGAAACATACTGACCTCCCAAAATCACGTGCCAATACAACTAAACTTCCCTTAGGTTGACTGAAATTCTATACACACTCTACCTGCCTAGAAGCTATTTGCTGCTGCGGCTGCTGCTGTTGCACCGAATCATATCCCCAGTAAGGGGTCGAAACGGCCGATGACGACGAAGAGGGCGAAGCTGCGGACGATGTGGATGCAGCCCGTCCGACCGGGTCCACTCCCAGGTTCCGGCTGGGCCCAGCTCCGTCGCCACCACCAGATTGCATAAAAAACCTCCCCAATTGTCTTCAACAAAAATTCCCTCGCAAATTCCAAATTATTACAATAAAAATTCAAAAAAAAAGGAAAGAAAAACCCCCCACCACACTCACAACTTGAATCCCTCCAAAAATCCTTTTTTTAATGAAACCCCTTTTTTGCCCCCCGATCCCAACGTTCAATAGAAAATTAAAAATAAATAAACTAAAAACCAAAGCCAACAGTTGAATTTACTTTGTTTCTCTCTAAAGAAATCCGAAATTTACGGTAGAAATGATAGGTCGATCTTGATGAGGTGAGCGAAAAAAGCGAATTTGAAGCGAACGACGAAAAAATAAAATAAAAAGTTAAAAACCGGTGATTCGACTCACTGCCCACTAACTACTAATCTCCCTATGAGTTTCCACTTAATTGAGTAAATTTTTGTTTCCTCACGGGTCACCCAAACCCTAGTTAGGTTATTTTTAAATTTCCATTTTAACTTTGAAGAAAGATTAATTTTATTTTTTTTATTTTTTTTTCCCTCTTTTGGTTGTAATTAAGAGGAGGCATTTTTTTTGCTTTTATTTATTTATGCTATCTCCTTTGCATTCGATGCTTAGTGGTTAGTGAGGTGGGGTCCACTGGGGTCGGGGGTGTGCTTACGGTTAGAAGTTTACGGAAAGGGCAGAGCATGAAACTTTTACCCTAGCGTTTTAGTGATATTTACATGGGAGCCCCCTAATGATAGGAAAAGTGCAAAGCAAATTATTTGACGCGATCCTACATGTTCAGAGGTATAAGTAACTAAACTTTTTTACTATTTTAGTTTTGTTAGAGGTGTTTATAGGTTGGGCCGAGTCGGGTTTGAGTTGGACTCAATTAAAAATTTATGTTTATTTATTTAGTTCGGGTTTGGCCTAAAAAATGGATTTAAAATTTTGTTCAAGACTGAACTAGATAAAAATCCTAAAGCTCGAGCCCAACTCAGCTGGCCAGTATTAATTTTTTTAAATTATTTTTATATAATTTTTAAATATATATAATAAATAAAATATGTAGACTTAAATAAAACTAAGATTAAATGCAATTTAACAAGCAAATACCTCTAAAACAATAACAAAATTAACAAATACGTTTAAAATAATAATAAAATTAACAATAAAATAAGTTTTATACAATATTCAAACAATAACAACAAAATACTAGCAACATAATAGTAAAATTGTAGCAAAATAAGGAGAAAACAACAAGAAAATAACATTTAAAAAAAAAAAGAGCTTTTTTTTTGTCCTTTAGTGAATTCGGGCCGGCCCGAGCCGGGCCAAAAATACTTTACCCGAGGCCCGACTCCTTTTTTTAAACGGGTCTTTTTTTGGTCCAAACTCATTTTTTGGGCTTATATTTTTACCCAAACCCTCCCACATTTCGGATCGGCCGTCGGGCTAGACCGGGTGGCCCGACCCATGATCAGGCTTAGTTTTTCCCGTCAAAAATAAATTAATTAATTTTATATATTAAATTAATGAATAAAATAGCTCTTTCCTTAAATTTACCTTGTGAAAATCTTATAACTATTAGATTCTAATAGGTGAATTTTTTTTATTTTTAATAAAAAATTTTAAAATTTTTATAACTTTATTTATAAACTTTTATATAATTTTTAGGAATTTTTAATAATTTTTATATTTAAAAAGGATTTAATTGATTTTTTAAAAAATTTGTTACTAAGACTTTTTTTTACGCTTTAGCCTTATTAACTTCAAAATTTTCTAATTTACTTCCAATAAAAGAATATGAATCAAATTGAATAAATGTGTAAAGATTAAGGTCTAAATTTATTATTATACCTTATATATAAACACCAAAACAAATATTTAACCGTGCAATTTTGACAGAGGGGCTGCTTTGCTCACTCATCTAACATATAGGGACTAATTCGTCCATTTTTATAGTAGAAAGACTAAAATATAATCCAAGGTATAGTATAGGGGATTTTGTGGTACTTTTACCTAAGTTCAACAATCCATGAATTTCTTCTTAATTTTGTATTTGTACATAAATAAATTTTGAAGGAAAAAAATCAATACAAATAAATAAATTTAAAGTAATCTCATTTTGGTCAAACAAAACAATCATTACAATTTTTTCACCTAACTTTTAGAGCATTTTCATTTTAGCCACTCAAATGTTAAATCTCTAACGATAGTTTACTATACAGATTCCATGATGTTTTACATTTTTATTTTGATCACTTAACTTCTAGGTCGGTTTCAATTTGGTCACCCAAAAAATATCATTTTTTTAAGTATTGATCAGGGTAAAAGAAACATTTAGGATTAAAGTGAAAAAGCGATATAAAATAAAATAATGCATTAAAAATTTTGTCATATTGTATTTGTTTACCTCATTGCCGAAAGTTCTAAAATTCCTTTTCTTTTCAATATTGAAATGCAACACCCTATACCCGCCCCGATCATCGGGTCCAAGCTACAGGATGTCACATTCATTATTGGAGCAATTATGAACATTTACATTTAATTTATACTATTAGATTATTAAATTCTACCAAGACATGCATTCAATATGGTATACAATCATTTTCGGGTCTTATACAAGCTTACAAAAGCTTTAAAGATAACTCGAGATAGAAGTAGGACCTAATTATAAAGAATTCAAAATACAGAGTTAACGTCGCAATGTAAGGGGGTTTCTTGTCGTGCCATAACATGCTGTTTTTGCCTCATCGAGATGACGGGGTTCCTTATTGTGTCATGGCCTGGAGTCCATATCTCGTAACAACGACACTCGTATAACATCACAACGTCACATATTGTTTTTGCAATTTCTAATGGACATCAACTTGCAATTTCTTCCCAAACATTTATTATACATGTAACACCCCTATCCCGTAACCGTTGCCGGAATAGGTAAGGGGCGTTATCAGATATTCAGAACAGATCAGAACAGAATATTCACAGATTATAGCAAGATTCAAACATAAAGCCCCTTTTTTTGGAGATCTACAAGACCTCAAACATGCAACGAGATAGGGTCGGGACTAAACTAAACACATTCATAAACTTCAGAACACTCTCAAAATTTTCTAAATTGAGGACGTCACATGCCTGTGTGACCAGGCCGTGTGCCTCACACGAGACTCAAGCACACCCATGCACCTAAGCCGTGCCAAAACAGAGTAAGTATACTAACTTTTTTCCATGGCTACAAGACATGCCCGTGTGTCTTGGCCATGTGAGTTTTTGTGCCATTACTGGAAAATTAGCACGGCCATAGAGCACGCCCGTGTGCCATAGCTGTGTGGCACAAAGCAAACTTGATATAAGACACATTTTCCACCAATTTTGGTCAATCACAAATATGCCAAAAACACCATTTTTGCCTAAACAAAAACCAACCAATTCAAGGCCTAAAACATTCATCTATATGGTCAAAACTTTCATACACAAATCTCATGCCAAATAACAAACATTTCATAGGTAATATCCATAATTAAAACTCATAATTTATAACCTATTCCAAAATGCCAAAACAAAGCATATAACCATATCTTAACCACGTCACATGACATATATATATATATATATATACACACACATACAACTCAAAATCATAACTTAGTCATTCTAGACTATACATGCCATACTTAAACTTTGTACATTCAAAGCTACCAAATTGAGCTCGATAGTGCGGTGACGATTCTTGACTATCCTCGAGCCCACAGTAGCTAGGATATCTGTAGAACAGTTGAAAGAATAAACAGAGCTTAGTAAGCCAAATACAAAAATATGCAATTCATAAATGCAATACAATAACCATTTCGCATAGATAATTCACTAATCAGATTTACTCTTTTAATACATACCTCTAGTTCACACAATTAGCATGCCTTCCATACTCGGAAATTCAATACAAAACAGACGTACCTGAGTCAGACACATAAGGTATGTATTCATTCATTTCTCGAAATTTCTCCTCAAATCATTCAGAAATGTTACAGAACTTATAAATCTCATACAATGCCGACGTCCCTGACGTGGTCTTACATGTCATTCGATATCGACGCCACTGTCCCGGACAGGGTCTTACACGAAACATATATGGTGCCAGTGTCCCGGACACGGTCTTACACATAATCTCTAATCAATGCCTACGTCCCGGACGAGGTCTTACATGATATCATTTTACCATTACTCAATCAGAATTGACTCGGAATTAATACATTAGGCTCTCATGGCCATCCAAATATAGTTTATAATTCAAGAATTTATAACAAACATTAATATAACGCATATTTGTATATTGACTTACCTCTTACTGATTTAGACAGATTTAAGCCGACTATTAAACGATTTTGGACTTCCCTCGATCTAAGTCCATTTTTCTTTGTTCTTAATCTAAATCAATTTAAATTCAACCATTAAAATCCTTCATTTCATTCAATTCAATCCACAAACACTTATTTAGGGCATTTTACATTTTATCCCTCACATTTTCACATTTTGACACTTTGTTCCCTAATTCACAAAAACATCAAATTTGCAAAATTCAACTAAATACAAGCTTGATCGAATATTCATGGCTTTCATATAAGCCCATATAATACATTTATTTCACAAATTAGTCCTCCTAAAGTATTATTTTCACTATTTAGCCCAAATTGCTCAATTTCGTCAAAAATTCAAGGCAAAGCACATCTATTCAACAACTATCCATCATAATTTGACCAAATTCATCACAAAGCTTCAAAAATCATCAATTTCACTATTCATAATATTCATCAAAAACAGAAATTGAGGCATGGGCATGAAAGATTTCGAAGCAACGATCACAAAAATGTAGAAATTATCAAAAACTGATCAAAATCATACCTTGAATTTGACTTGAAAATGGCCGAATGTAACAAAACCCAAACCCTTCTTTTTTTGTTGTGATTTTCGGCAAATAGAACATGAAAATGAATACTTTTCATGCTTTGTTTTATTTAATACATAAAGATAAAACATTTACCATTTTGACGTTTAATAAAACTAATTTATAAACATATAATATATGGACATAATTGTCCACTACCAACCACTCAAGTTTATAATGGTATAATTACCATGCAAGGACATCATTTTCAAAGCCATACTCAAATAAGTCATTTTACTAATGACACACACATAGTTATCGCTTTATGCGATTTAATCCTTTTTAATAATTTAGCACAGAGACAGACAAATTAAATCACAGAAATTTCACAGAAGTTAATTCAGATAACACAGGCATAGAAAATAATATTACAAATGTTTTTCAGACTCAGATATGTGGTCCCGAAACTACTATTCCGACTAGGGTCCAAATCAGATTGTTACAATACATGTTCAACTCATAAATAACCAATGCAAATGTCACATCTCAAAAATTGGGTTAGTTGAATCAGGTTAGTGGACCGAATATCAAATCCAGATTTTGAAATTAGGATCATAATGATTAATTAAATAGAAGATTATAAAGTAATAATCGGGATTAAAATTTTAGGTCAGAAAATTTAAAATTAAGTGATTGATTATTAATTTTCTTAAAACGGATTTTAAAAACGAAACCAAATTTGAAAATAATTGAGGAAATGGGTTTTAATTTGAATTAAAGGACTGATATGAAAAAGAGTGAAAACCAAAAGTGGCCAAAAGGGGAAATTACCCAATTTTTAAAAATTGGTTTGCCTATTTAAACCACTTATGTCTTATTCCCTCCATTTATCTTTTCATTTGAAATTTTCTCAAACAAAAAAATATGAGATGTTCTCTCAAATTAACTCATCCCTATTGATTGTCTAGCCTTCCAAACACCAATACTTCTTTCAATTTTAAAGAAAAATCTTCTTTTCTTCATCATTTCCGTCATTGTTATTCAAACATTTTTCACTGAATTAGATCTAAAACTCATTTTTTTTCTCAAATTGAGGTAACATTCTGATTCTTATTGATAATTCTAAGCTTGTTGTTTTTATAATTTGAGATTTGATCACCTATTAGGAGATTTCAATAGATCTAAAGCTTTTAAATCGAATTTTGGTTCAAAAATGGTAAAATTTGAAATATTAAGTCAACTAGTTGTTTTAAATTGATTTTCAACTTACTTTGAACTAATTAGAAGGTTTTTGAACTCAATTTAATATATCGTTAACAAATTTTTATGCATTGAGAGTTTTCTCTCTTTTAATCTTCATGAATGATCAATTTTCTAGAAAAGTCAAATTCAAGAAATTAGATGAAATTTATGGCTTATAAATTTAATGATATGATATTTAGAATGTTTAGAAACTTGTTTAGGGATTAGGAACGAAAATTGAGCAAGAAAATATCTTATTTCGGTAAAACTAGCTAGATTTTGGTATTAAGAAAGAAGAGCTTAGATCTGTGTTTTTAATGTGACTTGAATGTGTTTCTGGTTGTTCATAATGTGTTTATGAACAATATGTTTACATTGTGTTTAATATGTATGCAAAGTCCCGGATTTATTGGGAGCCTCTATGAGCAAGGCGAAAGGAAAGGAAAAACTTGTTTGAGATTTCAGTGTGCGAGTGGAATTGACTAGGTGAGTGATTTGGTGTGATGCATTTATGCACAAATCAAAGAGTTAAAGGCAAGCTTAGGTTAGCCTAATCACCTATCCTAAGTTTGTAACAGCCCGATTTAGGGCGAAGTCGGAACAGTGGTTTCGGGACCATGAATCTGAAGTGGAAAAATTTATTGTGATAAAGTTTTAAGGTTTATAATATGATTGAATACATGTGTGAAAATTTCGTTAAGAAATTTTAGCGATAGATTATCCAATTTGAATATTAGGATTAAATTGCAAAGGTTGTAAAATAATTTTTCTAGAAGCTTTTAGTGCTTAATTGAAATGCATTTTTAAATTGGAAGTCTTTATTTAGTAATTATACAATTATATGTCATGATGGACAAAAATGGTCATGGAAGGGTAGAATTTTGAAGAAATGCCTTAAGGGCATTTTGGTCATTTGGTTAATAAAAGAATAAAAAGGGAAAAATCAAGTCAAAATTGGTGTCCATCTTCTCTCCTTAACCAAAATTCTCAAAGGAAGCCATAGCTAGGGTTTGGCCAACTTTCAAGCTTGATAGTAAGTGCATCCTAGCCCTGTTTTTAATGTTCTTTACATTTTTGAAGTCCTCGTAGCTTGATTTACCTATTTCTACCATCATTTTGAACTAGGGTTCATATTCAAAAATTTACCCATGTGTGTCATGCATGTATTTTGATGTTTAATGGTAGAAAATGAAAGTTTGAGGTGTGATAAACAACTTTTACTAAGTGATTTTTGATGGAAATGCATAAAAGGACTTATTTGTAAAAGTTGTAAAACATGTGAATATAATGTGATTTAGTGTAAAAGGTGGGCTGATATGAACATGTATGTGTGTCAGCTAGGCTTGGGTAATAAAAAAAAAAGTACATTTCATTATACGAACCTAGGGACTAAAGTACAAATATGTCAAACTTTAGGGGAAAAATGTAATTTTTCCATAGTGTGATTTTTGGACTAAATTGAGTAATGTAATATTAAATAAGTTAAATGTGTTATTATAGAGCAAGAAAGACATGGAATCGACCTTGATTGGGGGAAAGAAAAGGTTATGGACTAAATCGCAAAAATAATCATTTTGTATCGAGATAAGTTTGTATGTAAATAATGTGTCATTATATTTATGTTTTGAGTGCCTTAATATTGTATGCATTGTGGATAACTATCTGAATGTGTATATCGACCAAGTATTGACAAGTGAGAAAATCCCGATTGAACCTTAAGAATTGAATAGGATACAAGTGACATGTCACTAGGAAACCAAGTGTTTAGGTGATTAAGTGATCCGGGTGCTGGTCTAGTACTATACCAGTGGCTAGGTATTCCTGCATTTGTTGCGGATACCTGTCAGCTTGTGTGAGCAACACTGTGTAGCTACGTCACGAACGTTAGCTTGTGTGAGCAGGCCCGTGATTAGCTCGAGAGTGAGCTCTTAAGTGACAAGTGATAAGTGGTAGATTTGGCTTCAAATAAGTGTGACACTTATGTGTAAAACTTTTGAGTATCCTTTAGTATTCCAAGTGGTTCAAGTGGAAATGGTTGTGTTATGAGCTGATGCAGGTATGAGTGTGAAATTCGTAAATAATGTGATCGATGTGAATATTTGACCTTTGGTAAGCTTGAAATGAGTAAGTTGTAAACATAAATCTTTAGTGTGATTTATGCAAATTGTTTCATATTAATTGTATGCTTTATATATTTGAGACGTCCATTATTTGCATATAGACTTACTAAGCTATGTAGCTTACTCCCTTTCTTTTCTTTTTTCCCTATAGAGTTGTCAAGCTAGCTCGAGGTCCGGAGATCAACGGGGTTCCATACACACTATCAAAAATTGATTTGGTATTTTGATCTCAACATTTGAAATTATGGCATGTATAGGTGACTTATTCATTTTGTTATGTGTTATAATTATTTTGGCCAAAAATGTTGGCCTAGTAATGTTGATGGTTTATTTTGCAAAAGGCCATTTGGAATTAGCCAATATTAGTTATGTTTAAACTTCACATGTTAATGTGGTTATGAAGGTGCAAGCTTACATGATTAAGTTGAGTAATGTGCGATGTGTATGTGTGATGAATGTGGTATGTATTTGATGTGTGGATGTCTTATTTTATGAATATTTGGTTGTATAATTATGCCCTGCTATGTATTGTTGAAATTGGTATGAATGTGTTTATGTTTCAAGGTGGCAAATTGCTTGGTAAATAGTTTTTTTTCCACACAAGGGTGTGTCTAGGCCGTGTGTGACACACGATCAGCCCCATGGGCATGTGAATAGGCTTTGTGTCCCCTACACCCTAATTTTGCAAAATAGAATGTCTAATAGTAAACACATGGGTAGAGACACGGCCGTGTGTCTCAACCGTATGATGGATGCGACCTTAGGACATGGGCTTGTGCTTAGGTCGTGTGAAGTCTACACCTTAAATGCAAAAATTAAATTATTCGCCACACGGCCTAGCACACGGGCGTGTGACTTGGCCGTGTGACCCTAAATTATTGATGACATCATAAATAGAATGCTCAATATTTTTCATATGGGTTGGGACACAGGCATGTGTGACCACACGGCCTGCCCACACGGGCATGTCCCAAGCTACACGAGCGTGTGCCCCTCCCGAGCATAAAAATTCTAAGTGTTCCAAAGCTCTCGTTTAAGTCCCGAATTGCTTCCAAAGTATGTTTTGGGCCTCGTAGGCTCATTTTAGGGACGATATGAAAGAATGTGAAAAGTTTTAAAATTTAGGTGGAAACTTATGGCTCAAAATTATATGAGTGCTTGTGTTTAAGTCCGGTAATGCTTTGTACCCTGTTCTGACATGAATACAAGTAAAGGGTGTTACAAAGTTCTAAGTCTAAGTGATCCTACTTAAGCTTATGATATTTTGTAATAAATGCTCAATGTTGTGATTGTTGTATATGATGTGTTACCATGATATACGCTATATGTATATGACAGTGAATGATAAGTGATTTGTTGGATTTATGCATATGCATGTGATTTTAAGTGAATGTGGCTCTTTGAGTAATTGAGATATCACTTATGAGTGCATTAAAAGTGATTGTGTGTATTACTATTTTTAACAAGGAAAGTGTGCATAAAATAATAAGTAAATGTATGTATGAGTGGATATGTTAGCATTTTGACCTCTTGAAATCATTAGATATCATTGGCATGCCATAGAATTATGAGTACTCACCACTATTTGCTTTTGTTTGGGCGTTGAGGCCTCAGGACTGGTTTGGAGAGATAAGGGAATGTTAAGCTTAGCTCCATTCAATGGGACTGGTTGGTGTGTTTCGAGAGTGTTAGCTTTATGCTATACTTATATGGGACTAATAAAGACTCTTTGATTCATTTAAAGTGTTTGGAGATCCATTTATCCAATCCATATGTTTCATACATGTTTCATAGTCACAATATGCCAATATATTAACATGAGATGCTATAAAGATATAATTGATGCAATACCATGAATAAATGCTATAGAATGCTCTCTATTAACCTTGATATTTTGGATTCTTTATACATATATTTGAGCACTCATTGAGCTTGATTAAGCTCACACTCTTAAATGATTATTTTTGCAGATAAATAGTTGATAGATAAGGAGGAAGTGAGCAAGCAAGTAATCCATCCATGCATCCTATTTGAGTATGTGTGATGTGTTTTCAATTACAAAAAGTAAGGCAATGTGGGGCTATTTTAGAGGGATTTAGCCGTTGATATGTTACTGGGTTGTAAATGGACATGATGGATGTAACAACCCATTTTTCAATAGTATTAAAAATAGTGGTTTCGGGACCACAATTCTGACGTGTCAACCTGTAAATATTAATTATTTAATATTTACGAAGTTATTAGTGCCATATTAAATTTTGGTCCAATAATTTTAATATTTGGATAGTTAAGTAAATAAAAAGGACTAAATCGTAAAATATGGAAAAGTTGCTTAGTATTGATTTTCTTAACATAATGGCCTAAATATTTAAGTAGGAGGATTTATGTTGTAATTAGACCATAACATTTTAATATGGATGGTTATGGGTTGTAAATGTTAAGTTTTAAATTATTTAATTAAGGGTAATATGGTAAATAATTAATTAAAACATAAACAAATGAAACAAACAATGCTATCATCTTTCTTTTTGTTCTTTGCCAAATTTAGGGGAAGAAAAAGAGCCATGGAAGTGGCTTGAATGTTCAGTTATTTGAGGTGTTGCATGTAAGTTTGTTTTGAACTCATTTCTTGTAAATCTTATGTTTTTGAGATCGTTGTAGCTTAATCTAGCTAGCCTAGGGATTATTTTGTGAAAATGTCAAAGTTTAGAAAAATTAGCATTGATGTTCTTGATGTTTATGCTTTGGTTTGAAGCTAAATGATGGATTTGAACTATTTTGTAAAGTAATTTTAATAGGTTTGGTGTTTAGGGACTAAATAGATAAAACGTTGAAATTACTTAGTTTTCTTGTGAAATTTCAGCATGTATGGCCTGATTTGGAGTAGTAAAAAATTTGAATCTATGGGTATAGGGTTTAATTTTGAAAATAATCTTGTTTCGGTTTGAGGGACCAAATCGAATAAAATGTAAAAGTTTAGGATAATTGTGAAAAATTGTAAATAGGGGGAACATATGCACTAAATTGAATATTATATGAAATTAAAGTTGATAATTAAAATAAAATTATTTTTTAATCAAGAGCCGATAGATATTCGCAAAAAAGGAAAAATTACTGATTAGTCCCTAACATTACAATATTTGATATTTAGCCCTGGTAAGTTTATACGATATTAATGAATTATCATTAAATGAATTATATATATACGAGTTAAGTGTAATTGCATGTGAGAGTATATGTCAGATTTATGATTTATTGAAGCGTAAATATGTTCTTTTGACTTGGTTAGAATATGGTTGTGAATGTGTTGTAATACGCTCTTGTTTAACCTTTGATGTTGTATATACTTTGTGGTTATTCCGACATTCACTGATCTTGTTTAAGCTTACCCACTTTTTCTAACCATTGCAAATATTTATCGTTTACTATGTGAGCGTTGCAAAAAAATCCAAAGAAGTGATCCAAGTTAGGCTTTAGTATTTAAGTAGGTGAAATTATTATTATTATTCATTGAACTGTGGAAATAAAGGCAATGTGGTTAGAACTTTGGTTGGTTATTATTATGTTCTCGTTAGTTTAGTATGATTGTAAACTTCTAGAATTTTTGCTTGGTAATTGTAATGCGTAGTTTGGTGCAAGTGTACACAGTCATTATTAAGTAATAAGTAAGTAAAATAATTATCATCTCCACAGAGACTGTATATGTTAATCAATTAATTGTTAATTTAGAGTTAACAATCTGGTGATAAAAACACAATATTCTTGAGTGGTGTGATGTAAAAATAATTACTAAATGCAAGATAATCCCTAATGCAATTTTAATCTAAATGCAAAGTATGATGTGAAATGTATGAAATGAGTTTAGAAGCAAAAACACAAAATTCAACAATCAATAACATGAATAGGTTAGGATAATTACACCATTCAACTTAATTCATTTTTGTCATGCTTAGTAGTATTCGAAAAATATTCCATGGCAACTCGATCTTTCATGAGTTTTGAAACCAAATTAAGTCCTTTTAAAATCTTTTACTTAGTAAAATATACGTTTTACTGATCATATTAAACTAAGGGTTTCTTAGAATTCATGTGAAGTAACAAGGACGGGTTAGGTTTCAAACAATTTAATCACATAAACCTAAAAACTATGCAATATAATAGAGTTCATTAAAGTTATTATGAACCTTTAATTTAGTCGGGTTAGGATCTAAATTAAGCATGCACTTTTCAACTATTGTGTCCATTAGTCATCGTCTAGTTAGGATTGCTTAACTAATTCCAATGCATCCAATCCCGTATGAACGAAATATATACTTGATTTTAATTGCAAACATGAATGACTAAGGCATAAACACTATAAACATGATTTAAACAAACTTCATTAAATTGATGCAATCATCCTAGCTAAACAGTTTTAAGCTACCATTGTTGATCGCAAGATAGCAAAGTATATTACAAACATGATTAAAATCAAAGTAACAAGTAAATGAAGAATAAACTCTGTCGAATCAGCAACCTTGCAAACTCCGATTGAAGAAGTTTCCTTCTGTCTTTATGTTGCTCTTTGGCCAATGGCTCCTTAAGGTGGCCGACCAAGATATGATCTTATCAAGGCTTTTCTAGCTAAGAAAGAAAGACCTATAGGATGCTATGCGTAAGAATGAAGAAAGGAAATGAGAGAATTGAAGAATGATATGAAATGAGAGATAATGGATTGAGTAAAGGATGAGAAATATGTGGCTGGGAGTGGGTATTTATACTTGAGGTTGGTGGGAGAGTTTACTAAAAATAGTATGAAAAATATCCCACATTTACTCATTTACTTAGCCGACCACACATTGTGGAAAAGGGTGGATGATGGTTGCTTGATTCTAGCATGATTACGGTTTCAATGGAAAACTTCATGAGATCTTTTCTAATTTAATGTTAACTATAGGGACCTCTAATAAATATCCCAAAATTGATTTTTGGGCAGCCAACATGCTTGTGCTGAATTGGACTCATATTCCCCTTATATGGATGGTTTTGTGACCCATTAAATAATCAGACTTGTCCACCATGTAACATCATTTTTAACTGGGTCAAAGTAACATCTCTATGACCCAATTTGCAGGGTTTTGTCGTCCAAGTAGGGTGGAATTGCTCATGCCTATGCAAGAATTATGATAAGCTTCATATTATACTAACTTCATGGTCCCCTTGCATAATAAAATATAACACATTAATAAATAACATGAAATAATTTAGTTTATGCACAAAATTAATAGAATAAAGCACATATTTGCATTTTTTTTTATAAATTCATGCCCACGATCGGAATATAAACAAAATTCACCTAATTAACTAACAAATACTCTGAATTAATGTTATTTTTAAGTTAAAAGGTGTTATAAACTGCTAAAAAACCTATATAAATTAGAGTTTACAATAATTATTACTATTTTTAAATGTTATCACCATTATTTGGATCGACAAAGTAAATATGTTGTGTTGGACTGTGTTTTTGGTAAATTTGATACTTGATAGTATGAGGATTAATGCATGTTAGAATAGATATATGTTGAGCATGTTAATCCTTTGTTTTATTGTGTTTTTACGAATCTGAGCAGAGGTATCGATACTCGGGACATAAATATCGATACCTTGGAGTTGAATTGCATCTTTTTGAAGTCAATAGCTTAATTTAGTCTCGATATCCAATCACGAGTATCGATACTCAGGGTGAAAATACCGATACCTTTGCCCATGTATCAATAAAATGCTTTCGTTTAAAAATTTGACAGAACGCTAGTTTGGTATTGATATTCTTACTAGTAGTGATACTTATCTTCCAAAATATGAATATCTGTAATGGTGTATCGATACCTACATGGGTTTTTTTTATAATTTTATCAAATGGTCTCTAAGCATGTTCTTAAATTGTTTATAATGTTGATTAAGGTATGTTAAGTCATTTTAAATGTTGTCTAAGGTGTTTAAGACTCATTACTCATCTAAATATTTGAAAGTGACGATGTTTGCATGTATTTGAGACTGTGTGAATATGTATGAGTTCGATGTTTGATGTAACATCCTGTTACTCGGGCTCAACAATCGAGCCAAGTATAGGGTGCTACAGTTTATTATGAGTATTAATATAAAGAGTTACCTATTGAATGTTGTGATTGGCAGGATTATAGTTTATTAACTATTACTGTGTAATTTATATGTTCATATGGTAAGCTTATCTTTTTAATCATTGAATTTACTTACTAAGCTTTAGTAAAGCTTACTCGCGTCTTCTATTTCTATGTAGATTATGTTTTGTGGAAATCAGGTGATCGGATCAACTCTAAGAATCACATTATCCGAATATCTTTTTGTAGTTTTTGAATGTTTATTTTTGGGTTATATTTTAACATCCCGATTTTAGCTAAATCGGAACAGTAGTTTTGAAATCACAAATCCCAAGTCATAAAATTATTTTAATATTATTTTTGGTGTTTACGACATGTGAATATATGTGTGTGAAAGTTTCATGAGTTAATTTTATCGATTGATTGGTTAATTTGACAAAAGGACTAAATCGCATAAAATGCAAAAGTGGCATACTAATTGTTTAAGTACTTATTTGTTATGATTAAAAAAATGTAAAGTCCTTATGATGCAATTAGACTATGGTATTAGCAAATTGACATAGATGGACATAAGTTAGTGGAATTTAAATGTTTTAATTAAGGTTAAATTGGTAATTGTATAATAAAGTTAAATTAAGTAAACCAAAATATGATTTTTGTCCATCTTTCTTGCTATTGCCAAAAATTCAAGTTAGAAAACACCATTGGAGAGTATTCTAGGGTTCGGCCCTTATCCATCTTGATTAATGTGTGTATTTTGTTCAATTTTTGATGATTTTTATGTTTTTGTGATCGTTGTTTCGAATACTAGCTAGCCCATGCCCTAATTTTTGAGTTTATTGATGATTTTGTAAAGTGCCATTGATGAATGTTTGAGCTTTGTGATAGTTGATGATGAAATATGGAAGATAGATGTTAGATTATCATATTTTGTAAAGTGATTTTTGATGAAATTGCATAAAAAGGGATTAAATTATGAAAAGTGCAAATTTTGTGGTTAAATGTGTGAATAAATAAAAGATATGGGTTGCTAGGGCATTATAGTAATTTGGCACACATGGGTTTAATTCGAATTATTGTAATTTTTGTTTTTATGAAATAAGGACTAAATTGTAAAAAATGCGAAATATGTGGGGCAAATGTGTAAATGTGCTTTAACATATGATTTGGACTAAATTGAATGAATAAGATTTTAAATGAGCTAAATTTGAATTCATATAGATCAAGAAAGAAAGAAATCGGATTTAGATAGGGGAAAATTGAAGGTTATCGAGTAGTCGACCCAATACGTCCATCCCGAATACGAGGTAAGTTCATATGCAAATAAATGCATTTAAATTGAATTATATATGTTTATTAGTTATTGAACTGCTTTGGATGCCGAATGATCGAGTACGAGAAAGTATAGACAGGAGTTACGACGTCTGAAAGTCCCATACGAACCTTAGGAATAGTATAGGATACAAATGTCATGACATTAAGATTTTGAGATGCGATTACATGTAAGACCATGTTTGGGACATTGGCATCTATATATGTCTAAGACCATAGCTGGGCTATTGGCATCGATATGTGACAACATGTAAGACCATGTTTGGGACATTGGCATTGTTTGTGATATACGAAATTCCCGAGTATCTTTAGTAATTCCAAATGGTTCAACGGGCAAAGTCAAGATGAGAATGAATGTGTAAACGAGTTAACCGATTCAGGTACGTATGAAGTTTATATGAATATCAAAAAAGAAAGGTAAGTATGAATTTGAAAGTAAATATGTGAATTTCATGAGAAAAGGTGGTAAATAAGTATGTGACTAGCTATCCTTAGCTTATTTGCATTGATATTGTTTTTGTTCATATGATTTTATTTGTATATGGCTTACTAAGCTTTCGAAGCTTACTTTGTGTGTTCTTTCGTTGTTTTATAGATTATCGAAGCTAGCTCGGACTCAGGGATCGTCAAGAATCATCATCACACTATCGAACGTTTATTCAGTGCTTTTGAAGCTTGTAATTATGGTATATGGCATGTATATGCTAGTGTCAATTTGGTATGTTTTGAGTTGTGAATATAGCCAAGTGAGTTGGCTTGTAAATGGTGTGGTTGATAAAAGGGAATTTGGTTAATGATATGTGTTCATATATGATATGATGTGTATATATATTTGGCCTTCTGTTTTGGCAAGTTTGTTATGGAAAGTATGATGGTTTCATGGTTTTATGTTTGGTTAATTATCAATGGTTTATTATGGTATAGAATTGGCATAGTTTTGGTATGAGTTTTGAATGTAGGATTTGGTTAATTGAATGTTGAGTATGTGTAATATTGGAACTAGGTGAATGAATGATTTTGGTATGTGAAATAAGTGTGTTTTGATATAGCAATTGTGCATTGAATTGGTTAATGATATTATGGAATGAAATATGCATAATTTGGTATGGTTTTGGCTGCCTTTTGGTCATGAATTGTGCTTGGATTTATGCTTGTAGGGTAGACCCTTATTGGGTAGCAAATTGGCCTTGTAAATGGCCTATTTTTGTCCACACGAGCGTGTGTCTCGGCCGTGTTGTTCGAGGGTTCAATTCGAATTGAGCTTGGGCGCTCCACACGGCCTCACGCACGGGCGTGTGTTCGACCGTGTGACCCAAGTCAGTAACCCCTCCCGTTTTCACACGACCGTGTCCTCAACCGTGTGGTTCAAGTTAGTATATATGCCCTGTTTTCACACGACCTAGACACACAGACGTGCCTGAGGCCATGTGAGGCACGCGGTCTGTTTATACGGACGTGTGACCCCTGTTACTTAGAAAATTTTTAAAGTTTTCAAAATTTTTATACGAGATCGGTTTAGTCTCAAACCCTCTCTAAAGCATGTTTACGATCTCGTAGACCTATATAAAGGACTTTGTAATTATGATTGGATGTGATATGATGAATGTGATTAATATATGTGAAATATTTGTTTAATGATGTGATTTGATCGGTAATGCCTCTTAACCTTATTCTAGCGACGGATACAGGTTAGGGGTGTTATATTTTATTGGTATCAGAGTACATTTTAGTTGATTCTAGGACTAACGTAGCGTGTGAGAGCCTAGCTATACATGCCATATATATAAACTACGATAGTGTGATGATTCCTGACATTTTTAAATGTGTTTTCGTATAGTAAATAGATCCCGAACGAGCCTTAGCTGACGATATTGAGATCGACTGATTTAGACTGATTAAAATAGCCATGAGGGAGAGGCTAAGCAAGCCTTCTTCTAGATGATGAATGAGTGGTTCACGAAGTTCGTTCGTACAAATTCGACTACTCAACAACCTCCACCCCAGCCTAATCCTCCACAAGTCTCTGTTGTGACACAAGTTATAGATCCGATCCAATTGAGTAACCTCCTATTGATAAAATTAGAAAATATGGGGCTGAAGAGTTCAGGGATACTGTTGATGATGATGCAGAACGAGCTGAATTCTGGCTTGAAAACATGATTAGAGTATTTGATGAGTTGTCTTGTACTCTGGAAGAATGCGTTAAATGTGTTGTACCCTTGCTGAGAGATTCTGCATATCAATAGTGGAATACATTAATATCCATGGTTCCGAGAGAACGAGTTACTTGGGAGTTCCTCCAAACCGAATTTTCGAAAGAAGTACATCATTCAGAGGTTTATTGATAAAAAAACGCAAAGAATTTCTTAAGTTAAAGCAAGGCCGCATGACTGTGACAGAGTATGAACAAGAATTCGTAAGATTGAGCAAGTATGCGCGAGAATGCATTTCAACTGAAGCTATTATGTACAAGAGATTTGAAGACGGGTTGAACGAAGACATTAAACTTCTAGTTGAAATTCTAGAAATTAAAGAATTTGTAGTACTTGTTAAACGTGCCTGTAAGGCTCAAGAGCTCGATAAAGAAAAGAGAAAAGCTGATTCTAAATTTAGAGATTCGAGAAAAAGATAATTGAGTAAGTCATTTCATTTAGCATCAAAGAAGTTTTGAGATGATTATAGCCGTTCGAAAGCTACTGTGGGTTATTCGAGATGAGACCGAGAAAGGCCACCTGTGAGTTCGAAAGCTACTTCAATAGCTAGTGTTGGAAGTGTCAGACCAAACCGACTTGAATGCAGACATTGTGGTAAACGACATTCTGGTGATTGTAAATTGAATGATCGGGCTTGTTTTAAATGCGGATCATTGGATCATTTTATCCGTGATTTCTTGAGTTGGCTGAGTAAGATGCAGTACAGAATATGAGACTGAGTAACATTACAGCTAGAGGTAGACCACCCAGAAATACGGGGAATGTGAGTAGTAGTCAGAGAGCGACTAAAGATTCTGCTGTAAGGTCTGAGGCGAGAGCACCTGCTAAAGCCTACGCTATTCGTGCTCGCAAAGAAGCGTCATCTCTAGACGTCATTACCGGTACTTTCACTCTCTATGATACTACTGTGATTACATTAATAAATCCAGGATCAACTCATTCTTATGTATGTGAGAACTTACTATCCAGTAAAACTTTTCCTGTAGAGTATACTGAATTTGTGATTAGAGTATCGAACCCCTTAGGCAAATGTGTATTGGTTGATAAAGTATGTAAGAACTGTCCATGATTCGGAGTTTCTGTTTTCCGGCCAATCTGATGTTATTGCCATTTGATGAATTTGATATAATTCAGCGTATGGATTGGCTAACGCTGCATGATGTTATAGTAAATTGCAAAAAAAAGACTATTGATCTGAGATGTCAGAATAATGAGATTATACGATTAAGTCAGATGATTTGAATGGATTACCGGCTGTGATTTCATCGATGTCAGCTCAGAGATATGTCAGAAAGGGTTGCAAAGCTTACTTTGCTTACGTGCTCAACACTAAAGTGACTGAAAAAAAAATTAGAATCAGTGCCAGTTGTGTGTGAATATTCGGATGTGTTTCCTGAAGAATTACCGGGATTACCATCGATTTGAGAAGTTGAATTTGGTATTGAGTTAGTACTAGGAACAACTCCGATATCGATAGCCCCGTACAGAATGGAACCAATAGAATTAAAAGAATTGAAAGCTCAATTGCAAGAATTGACAGGTAGAGGTTTCGCATGACAAAGTTTTTCTCCTTAGGGTGCATCGGTTTTATTTGTGAGAAAAAAAGACGGAACTATGAGAATGTGCATCGATTATCGACAGCTAAATAAAGTGACTATTCAGAACAAATATCCTCTACCATGAATCGATGATTTGTTTGATCAATTGAAAGGGGCTACAGTGTTTTCAAAGATAAATCTAAGATCAGGTTATTACCAGTTGCGTGTAACACCCTGATAACAGCTCTCGTGATATTAAGTAATAAAATTTATAAAACTAATCACACCAAAACTAACTAATATCACGACCTTAAAGGCAAGCGCACCTGTCGAACAATAGTATAGTTTAGTGGCAAGACCGAGTTATCGTACCCAAAGGAACCACAAGTACTAATACTTACTTCCTTTCTATTATCTAGCCTAAAAAATAAAGAGAGGTGATTTAAACTAATTCTAAAACTAACTAAAAGTGCACAAAAAGTAAATTGGGGAAAACTTTTAGGGAAAAACTGATTGATATAAGCAATACTTAAGGGAGAATCCACCTAGACTTCACTTGTAATTGGTTCTTGAGCTAGATGATTTATTCACTTGATTTGATCCGTAGAGATCCCTAATTTATGCTTAACCCTCCATCGAGGCGAAGAGCAACTAGGCCTAGGTTGTTAACTAAAGTTCCTTTATTAATTAACACCCTAGGTTGCATTAATTCGATCTATGGTTCCCCATATTAGGTTTGACCCTAATCCGGCAAATTTATGTCGCCCTATGTCTAGGGTTGCATGCAACTCCGCTTAATTGTGGTAGATCTACTCTTATCACAGGGACTTTTGCTCCTCTGCTTTAAGCACATCTGTTTCTTGAATTAATACCTAGGCTTATTAACACAAGAATTAAGCACACATAATTAAGAACAACTCAAGTATTTATCATATAACTCAAGAATAAATAATAACAAGATTCGTCTTAGGTTTCATCCCCCTCAAGTATTTGAGGGGTTTAGTTCATAATAAAGAAAGAAAACATCTCAGAAGAATTAAGATAACAAAACATAAAGAACCCTAAAACCCCTGAAGGAATTTAGGGAGATCCTCTGTCTTGATGTAGAATTCTGGCTTCTGGGATGAATCAATCGGCTTCCCTTGGAGTAATCCCTTACTTTCACTCTTTGTGTTGGCAGAAATATGGCGCTCTTTCCTAGGAGAGAAAAGAGTATTCCCTTAGCGGGAAATAAGCACACCTTTCAAGTTGCCCCCTAGGGTCTTTATATAGAGTTTAGAATGGCTTTCTTAGCCTTTAAGTATCCAAATCCGAGTGAACTTCCTCTTCCTCACGACTAGAACACGCTCGTGTGCCACGCCCGTGTACTTCGACAAGAGGCCGTGTGAGATTTTGTCAATTGGGGCACGGCTATATGGCCTGGCCATGCTTGTCGGGCTGGACCGTGTGGTCTTCGTGTGGCACGGCCGTGGCACACGGTCGTGTGGTGACTTCTTGGGCCGTGCGTTTTCACATTTTGGCCTATTTTCTCCGGTTTTTGGTCTATTTTCCGTTCTTTTCTCTTCCCTATGCTCTCCTGAGTGTAAGACATGAAAAAGAAAGATTAAGAGCACCAATTCTCACTAAATTGATAATAATTCATCCAAAATATAGGCTAAACATGGGTAAAAACATGTATAATTTAGCGTTTATCACACCCCTTACCCATATTCATGCCAGAATAGGCATGAGGCATTACTGAACTTAAACACAAACACACATACATTTTCGAGCCATAGATTTTCATCCAAATTTAAAACTTTTCACATTCATTCACATCATCCCTAAAATGAGCCTACGAGGCCCAAAACATATTTTGGAAGCTGCTCGGACTAAACCGAGAACTTCTAGAAATTTTACAAACTTATAAAAATTTTACCCCAAACAGGGGTCACATGCCCTTGTGGATATAGGACATGACCGTGTAGGTAGGCCATGTGGTCACACACACCCGTGTCCATACCCCGTGTAACTCTCTGTTTATGACGTCATCAGCCAAATGAAACCACATGGCCAAGCCACAGGCCCGTGTGGTAGGCCGTGTGACAAATTAAATTATCACAAAATAGGTGCAGACTTCATACGCCCTTGGCACACGCCCGTGTCCAAAGCCATGCCGTCCACACGGCTGAGACACATGCTTATGTATCTGCCTGTGTGCTCCATACAGGGCATTCTATTTCTCAAAATTAAGGTGCAGGGGACACACGGTCTGTTCACACGCCCATGGGGCTAACCGTGTGTCACACATGACCTAGACACACGCCCGTGTGTCTACCCGTGTGGACAACTTTAAGGCTATTTTCTAAGCCATTTGCCACCTCAACTTCACACACATACTTATACATCTCAATAGCATTTAACATGACATTAATTGGCAATCAAACATCCACAAACATGGCTTGAACATGGCATTCCCACAACATCAAAGGCATTAACTCATACATGCACATATAAATAGGTTTACAACCCAATTAGTCAATATAAGCCATATCTCATGGCCAAATACAAATGAATCATTTGACCATTATAAGCCGACACACTTGGCTAATCAATAATGACACATATATCAAAGTAATCTAGTCCCTATACATGCCATAGACTTAAAATGCTTGAAAACATTAATACCAAATTGTTAGCTTGATAGTGTGATAGAATCTCCGACGATCTCCAACCCGAGCTAGCTTGATAACACTATAAAACATGGGAAAAAAAGGCAGAGTAAGCTATATAGCTTAGTAAGTCCGTGCGAACATATAGCAACTCTTACCAATCAATTACTAGAACCAACAATATTAACACAAGATAATAAAATTTGCTATAAACTCACAATTATAACTTATTCGATCACATTGTTTGCTTTATCGATTTGCAAGCATAATTTAACACATCTTAACATTAGCCTAACAACCGTAATCTTTCCCTTATAATAGATTACCACAATCAACCAATCATTTCAAACCTTATAATAGTCATGAACATTTATTTTGAGAACTTACATTTCGAGCATATTTTTCTTACATCTTTCAATTGTTTAAAAGCTCATATATTCTCATACTTCCATAATCATTTTAATAGATAATATTTTCAATCTTTCCTTTTTCTCATATCTAATAAATCACAATTTATGCAAATATCACATGCTATATCATAACTCATTTGGCCTGAAAATCAATTTCACGATCGCTAACCGAATTTACCATGTATTTCATACATCACAAGTATAGGCCAAGAATCACAAGGTTTTCACAAAACATTCTCATGGAAACCATAAATTCACAAGATCATGAAATCAATGTTTATAAACTTTATTCGATCCAATATTCATCACATTTCTTTAGCCCATTGAGTCATATAAAAGATCATCAAATAACATTACTTTTGCACACTATGTGCTACACATATATAACTTATATCTCATATCACTCAATTCATACCTCAACATCACCAAATAAACTCAATTTGGCATAAAACAGATTTATACACAAGTATTTCTCATATCCTGTACATGATACAATGTGAACTCACCAAATTACTTTCATTCAATTTTCATATAGGTTCTGTACGTACATGTAATACTTAATTCAATCATACTTTCATTCTCGTCTTGATTGTGTCTGTTGAACCATTCGAAATTGTTGAGGATATTAAGAATCACACATAGATAGTACAATGCCATATCTCGGATATGGTCTTACATGTAATCTCACATTGATGCCAATAGCCCAACTATGGTCTTACACGATTTCTCAAATCGATGCCATGTCTCAAACATGATCTTACATGTAATATCCTTCCGATGCCATATCATGGATATGGTCTTACACGAAATCACATGTGATGCCATAGCCCAACTATGGTCTTACACGAAATCATATTTTGCCATGGTCCAACCATGGTCTTTTACGGCAATGTAACTTTTGTCATTAATCGGAAGTGCTCAACCTTGCGTTTACTTGTTTCGAACATTTAATTTTCATAATTCAACCAATAATATGAATAAATTCATAACATCATTATCAACATAATAAATAAACAATAAAGTTTAACAATACGGACTTACCTTGGCATAAAAATGGCGAGAATGACCTAATCATCAAATTCTTGTTTTTCCCCCGTTCTAATTTCGAACCTCATTTTTCTTGATCTATAATATTACATTTAACTTATTTAATCATTATACTATTCAAAACAGTCCAAAATCACATTATGACAAAAATTACATTTTTACCCCTAAAGTTTCACATTTTTACAATTTAGTCCTTAGGCTCGTAAAATGAAATGTGTTCATTTTTCTCAAAACCCAAGCCTAGCCGAACCTTATACAAGCTTATGGTAGCCCACATTTTTCATTTAATTATATTTTAATACCCATTTTATAACCTTTTTACAAATAGGTCCTTTTTGACATTTTCACCGAAAATCACTTAGCAAAAGTTGTTTATCTTACGACTAACACGCATTTTCTACCATTAGACATCAAAATACATGCATGTCTAACATGATTAAAATTTTAAACTTTCTAACACTTCAAATTAGTCCTTGAAAAGGATAGATTAGGTTACAAGGATTTCAAAAACGTAAAAATCATTAAAAACGGGGCTAAAACGGACTTATAATCGAGCTTGGAAGCTTGAAAACCCTAGCCATGGTTTCCATCTTGAGAATTTCGGCCATGGGGAAGAAGATGGACAAAAATTGGCTTTTAATTTGACTTTTTAATTCATTTAATTACCAAATAACCAAAATTCCCTTAATGAAAAACTTTAGAAACATACCTAACCATGTCCATTTTTGTCCACCAACTTAACCAATGGTCTAATTACCAATTAAGGATCTCCAATTTAAAGTTTCATAACAATTTCACACATTTAACCTATAGAACTCATCTTTTGCACTTATTACAATTTAGTCGTTTTGACTAAATTGAGTGGCCAAACGTCAAAATTTTTGAACGAAATTTTAACGAAATCATTCCATAGAACTATAGACCATAAAAATATATTAAAAATAAATATCTCTGCATCGAATTTGTGGTCTCGAAACCACTGTTCCGACTAGACCCAAAATTGAGCTGTTACATTGCGAGTTAAAGACTCCCAAATGCACATGCCGTGTACCCAAGAGACATGGCCGTGTAAAAATCGACTAATTTCTACAAATTAGCCACATGGCTATGTGGCCAGGCCGTGCGGCACCCAAATTAGCCAAGAAACCCTAATTCCCAATTGCACACAGCCGTGTGAACGGCCCATGTGGGGGCACACGTCCGTGTAGCCATCTGTGTAGTCACAAAACCACACCGAAACAACCTAGAAAACCTAAAACTCGACATCAAAAGATCATTAACCTCTAATAGTGTAGATACACACGCTAACTAGTCGAATTTCATGCAATTTATCAACAATACAACATTACAATTACGCAATCACCAGAACACCCGAAATTATCGAATTTCACAAAATTGATTCAATAATTCACGATTAATAAAAAATTTATGAAGCCCACACCTAAATTTACAATTTAAACACCCAGAATTGTTCGACTTGCTCCACCAAGCCGATTCAGAGACCCAATTTTGGAACCAATCAAGCAGAACACTCTAGAACAAAGCTCCCTTAATAGATGACAACACGAAGAAGTAAAAAGAAAACTAAAGGATATTGAAAAAGAAGAAAGTGTGAAGAGGGAAGAAAAGAATGTGATAAGAAAGTTTTTTAGAAACAACCTCATTTTTTTTAAAAAAAATTAAAATTTTATTTGAGTTTTGTTTATTATTATTATTTTTATTTTATGTTTTACATATATATATATATATTATGTTATTTATTTGATGGTATTTTAATTTTTGAAAAAAAAAATGAGGTTGTTTCTCAAAAACTAAACCAACAGGCCCATTTTGACACTTAAACACACAATTAAACACAATGGTGTAACCTTCTCATTGACCCTAGCTACAAAACTCAAAACTTCTAACCCCAAAATTTAGGGTGTTACAGGCCACACGGCCATGTCCTTGAGCCACATAACCTGGGCTGTATCACATGGCTTAGCCACACAGTTGTGTAACCCCTGTTTTCAAAATTTTCAAATTAGTTCATGATTGTTCCCAAACTATTTTTCGGGCCCTGTAAGCTTATTTTAAGGCCCGAAAATGTATCATGCTATGAATGTTATTTTCATTTAAATATTTATTATCTAAATTAATATACATATTTTTTTAAATGATGTTAAATGTTACAATATGTATCGTAATACTTCATATCCCTAATCTGGCTATAGAGACAGGTTAGAGGTGTTACAATGGACTGTTAAAAAGGTTTTGGAACTTTGATTTGCTTTTGGAATGATGTTTATGATGGTTGATTTGAGCATGCATGATATTTGTTGAATTTTGTGATAATTTGTATGCAAGTCTATTGGTTAACATGTGATATGTAGGTGGAATGGCATGCTGGATAGTGGGTTAAGTTTAAAATGACCAAATGGTACAAAATGAACTTATAATGCACTTAGAAATGCATGAGATGCAAAATTGGTATGTTGAATATTTTGAATGGTGAAGTTTTAAATGCATGCTAGCATAGCTAATTGGTTAGAGTGTCAAATTTGGATAATGTATGTCTCAGTGCAATTGAGCATGATTGAAATAATCTATATATGTTATATGACATGTTCGAACTGTAGATTTCGTCAAAATGCACGAAAGGGCAGGTTTAATTTTGCACCAAAGTGTCATATGCAGGTTGCTAGCCTGTTGTTACAGAAATTGCAGACAACGTTGGTATGATGTCGCGACGAAGGATCGACATCAAGATGCCAAAAATCGCGTTGTTGAGATGAAAAGTCTTTTCCAAATCATGTTACGACGTGAGGTTTCACGTCATTAGGATGAGACTCTTTGAGTGTTTTTAACATGTTTTGTTATCTTTGCAATTGAGTCTTAATTTTTGTTCAATGCAATTAGAGTCCTTAAATGCTATGAAATGTCTTGAAATTTTGCATGATTAATTAGTATATATTTAATTTCATAAATTTACTTTTAATTTTGTGAAAATATTTTCTAGATATTTTTCCAAATTTATGATTTAGTCATTAAACATTTGTTTTAAAATTTCTTGAGTTTTACTTATCAATTTTGGTTGGTTCTTTCAAATAATGTTTTAAATAATACTCCATAGACTAAATGTATGCTTGATTTAATGTAGGGTTTTCTTCTTCTTGTACATCTAGTAGTTCCTTGCCTACTTCAACAACTAATATGCACATCTTAGCATTATTAGATGCAGTTCGCGAGAATGAAGGAGTTGTCGCTATGCCAACAGTTGGTAAGACTCAGAAAAGGCCGAGGGTGGAAGGTAGCACCTAGGATATATTGGAAAAATCCCAGTTTGAAAATGATTTTCTTCCACAATAGAAAATTAAAATTTTAAAAATCGACCCGGTTTGTGGTATGTATAGCAATATACCTTAACAAATTCGTACTTGTGTTTTTGGCTTAACAGACATTCATTGTTCCCAACTTTCAGCCAAATGATCTTCTTCACTATTCTCGTACGACGAACTACTTCGAGTGTAGGCTCAAAACAATTGAATCGAAACAAATAACTATAAAAAGTTTTCTATCCTTTTGGGGTGAAAACAAAAATTCTCTCTTCTTAATAGAAACCGGTAGAATTGTTATTCTGGAAAAATATATATAATAGTTGAGAATAAATTCTCCCTAGTTTTTGGTATAATAACAATATCTTAAAATTGTGTTAGTGGCTTTTCTGATGCCATCGATTTATAGAAAGAAAAGGTAGAACCCTTATTGAGTTGTAATGGTTTATTTCAAATAGAAAAACAACATCGTACTTAGAATAAGACTACGTTGGATGACACACCCTAGTATTCCTACTATAGTTGCCACCCCTTTCATGTCCATGAAGGGTTTTTGGGCCTCTTTCATATCGGGTCCAATTACGACTACTTCTTAAGCCTTTTTGACGAAATACTTTATAATATAATCTAACCTGATTCAATTTTTCTATTTCCCAAAATAAACTTTAATATTTATATATAAAATAATTTTCTCATTCCTATTTTACCTCCAATAAAATTTTGACAATTTTACCCTAGTAAAATTTTGATATTTGTCCCTAGTAATATTTTAGGAAATTATGTTTAATATTTCATACCTCAACATGGTCACTATAACTGAATGGTTTATTTTTATTTTTGAGCTTCAAAACAGTCCGAAAACATATACTCATTCTTCTAATCATTTCTTAAGTAATCCATATAGGATTGCAAATGCATCATTTCAATTTCGTTTTTGGAAACCTACATTCATTTCCAAATAACTCCATTTCTCCATTTCGAAGAAAATCATAATCATTCCTGAATGTTTCTCATTCCTCTTTTCCTATTCATTTTGTTCATTTCTATTCAAACACACAAATAATTTATGGTTTCAATGAGCTAACAGAAAGACTAATTGGACATATGTAGTTGAGGCTCAAATGATTTATAATTAAAGTCCAGCCTTTTGCCTATTAATTATAAACTTATTTAGTCATGGAGTCATTCCACTATAGTATCGTGACTGAGCTCTCCTTAACGACATATCATTATAAAAGTAATGACTCAATGCTAGTCCAATGAACTTGTCATAAGTGTACTACCTTCATATGATATCCTTAACCTCTTTTGGATAATATCCATTCTCCCAATATAATCCTATTTTATCTCATGGTAACTATTACATCTTCCTTCATGAAAAGTCAATCACTATCAAATAGTGATCAAGTCATCCATCACAAAGACAGATGACCTGTGGCAATGTTTACTTTTCATCAACCGTGTAATGCCAATAATAGGATATCATTTACCCATATTTTGGGCTATGACTTCCATTATTGTGAATGACGCTACATACTACAGAAGTTGTACACCCAACACACCAACATTCAGTTCCTTATCTATTTGAACTCAAGCTTTTACTTACATCAAAGTGCACGAGTCATGCATACATAGTCCTCAATCCACTCAAGATTTAGGTATGCCACACTATGAACGTCATAAGAGAATAAATTCATAAATGGATTCAGGATCTACTTTGCTTGGGTCATGTTCGATGTACTGTCAGTCCAGTCAGTCACGCATATGTCTTTATCTTCTGGGAGTCATTCGCTCCAATACTCAAGACAAGGCATCTATGCATCTCTCCAATTTGACTTGATAGATGACATATTAATCTTTTGATCGGTTTTTTCATTTTTTATTAGATTAAAGACATGTTTAAGTTTGTCTACTAAGATAAGCTATCTTTCCATAACGATCTGACCACGTAATACTGCTTAGTATTAGTTAAACATTTAGACAACCAATGAGTAACATTTTCTTCCATTTTGCTTTGGATACAAAAACCATGTGAGGACAATTATACAAAGTATATTAATGTAATCAATGAATTTGTTTTATTATCCAATCTATTCAAAAAAATTACAAGTTTACAAATGAATATACTACACTCAGGGCACCAGATCCAACAGTCTGCCACTTGCCTTAGTGAAGTAGATGAGCCATATTCGCATTCCTATGCTGTTAAAACTCTTAGCTTGTAGAGTCTTGGCAAACGAGTCCACAAGGTTATCTTTAGATGCGTCCTTGACTACATCCACGATTTCATCTACAACTGCCTCTCTTATGATATGATACTTTTGATCGATATGTTTTACCCTCTTGTGGTTTCTTGTCTCCTTGGTATTAACTATTGCCACACTGTTGTCAAAATACAGTGTGATAGCTTTTTCTATACTAGGAACGACTTCAAGATTTGTGAGGAACTTTCAAAGCCATATTACTTATTTGGTAACCTTAAAGCAGCCACATATTCGGCCTACATAGTGGAGTCAGCAGTACAAGTTTGCTTTACACTTCTCCACATAATAGACCTGCCGCCTAAGACAAAAACACAGCTCGATGTTGATTTCCTCAAATTCTGACACATTTGGAAGTTAGAATTAGTATATCTGAAAGGAGTAAGGTCTCATCTAAAATACACAAGCATATAATCCCTCGTTCTCTGTAAATATTTAAGTATATGCTTAATTGTTTGCCAATGCCTTGGTCTTGGATTCATCTGATATGAACTTACTAACCCCATTACAGAATAGATATATGAGCGTGTGCATAACATAGAATACATGAGACTTCTACTGCTGAAACATAAGGAACCTTTCCTGTATTCTCTCTTTCTTTCACTGTCTTAGGACAATCCTCTAAAGAGAGATGAAATCCCAATATGGAGGATTGATTTCCCTTCTTTGAATCTATCATTGCATAATGCTCTAATATCTTATCTATGTATGAAGCCTAAGATAGTGCTATCACTTTGTTTTTTTGATCCCTTAAGATTCGAATACCTAGAACAAAATTAGTTTCTCCCAAGCTCTTCATGCTAAATTGTTGGGTTAACTACAGTTTAATCGATGACAATGTCCCTATATCATTCCAATGAGTCGAATATCATAGACATATAGAGCAGGAAAGACCACATTTCCATCCCTTAAACATTTATAAACAGAAGGTTCATCTACGCTGTACTCAAATCCAAAAGTCTTGATCGTTTGATTGAATCTTTCCATGAGCGAGACACTTGCTTAACTCCATATATGGCTCTAAGTAGTTTGCAAAATTTGTGCTCATTTCCTTTAGTTTTATATCTGGTGGGTTGCATCATGTAGATGCTCTCTTTAAGATATCCGTTCAAAAACATTGTCTTAACATCCATTTGCCAGATCTCGTAATCGAGAGCCACTACAATGGAAAGTAATAAGCGAATTGACTTAAGTATAGCAACCGGAGAAAAGATTTCTTTGTAATTCTTTCTGAGTATAACCTTTTGCTACAAGTCTAACCTTATAAGTTTCCATTTTTCCATCCTCATTTCTTTTCATCTTGGAGATCCACTTACACCTTATGGGTTTTATCCCTTCCGTTAAGTTTATAAGTTCCCACACTAAGTTGTAATACATAGAGTCCATCTCAGCTTTCATAGCTATTTCCCAGAGCTTGGAATCAGCAATCTGCATCATTTCGTCATAGGTGAGTGGGTCATTATCTTCCTGTTCGGCAAACTTAGTGTTAAAAACATTTTCTCCAGATTGGAAGAACTCAGGCCTATGAAAGAGCCTCCAACTACGATTAGGCTCTCTATGCTGCTGATCTTTGCAAGTCTACTATTAATAGTTAGTTTTGAAACTATTTCCATAGGGTTTTATATATTTCTAAAAAGCTCCTCAAGTACCTGTAACACTCTTAACTCGTATCCGTCGTCGAAATAGGGTTTTGAGACATTATCGAGTAATCGTAATCTAATCATTCATTTCAAACATTTCAAAAATAATAAAATGATTCATCATTAACATGCTAAAATAATCATCCTAGGTGCCTAACCAATGTACCCTCATTGGTACCACATTTATATCACCAAAACATCAACCAAATTAAAATTATAAACATGTCAGAATTCATCAATTTGGCCTAACTCAAAACTACCTAAAACATTAACTTAAATTCACATACACATATCTAGATTTGGTTTAATTTACCATGTCATAATATGGCTTCAAATACAAACACATGTTTATATGTATATACCAAACCAACATTACATTTATAATCCATCCACAAAATAACTATCATTTAAACGTCCTAGGTACATGTTGACACAAAAGATAAACATCACCACATTTGATTTTGGGATCGTTGTTGGATGTTGAATCAGTGATCAAAAGTGAAGTACCTAATCTGCGTACAGAAAAACCAAACTGTACGTTGAGTAAAGCTCAGTGGTATTTCTATAATCCGAATATTTAAAAACAAGATAATATAATATGCACAATTGAATTATAAGCACAAATTAATGTCTAGTATCATAACTATCATACGCTAGTCTTTTTAATTTATATATATTAGCATATCACTTTATATTATATTCAATTTACACATGCTATCATATTTCATTTGTTAAACAATGTCCCAATTCACACTATTGCTATATAAATAGTTATTCACATATCAAACCACATTTATTTGTACAATGGCATTAGCCATTCAATACTCAATCATGAATACATCATTTCATACCATACTCAATTCTCATCACTTGCTATATAATAGTTTTTCACAATTTGATCCACATATCATTTAAACAATAACATTATCCATTCCATATCCAATTCATGAGTACATAACTCATGTATCTCATTTTCATGTTTCAAATCACTATCCCATTTCCAATTCACATACAATATCATTCAATATCAATCATAGTACCGTTTTATTTAATTACCCCTATTAACATGACTTGGACTCGAATGGATACACGGATCCAACCAACACACCAGTTTGGCACCCAGTGCCTTATCGGATAAATCTGAAGTAGTAATTGCACCAGCACTATATAAATTTGACACCCAGTGTCTCATCAGTTAAACTAAGTAAATCGGCACCTAGTGCCTCATTGACTCGAAGTCGAAGAAATCCCTGAACTCTTCCTATCCTATGGCATGCCATCTATATCCGATTCAGCCCGATACAATTAATGGGGTTTAATTTCACATTTCAAATATAACCAATATCCAATACTAATTTTTCATATAATCACATATATACACATAATTTAAATTTAATCTATAATAATCAATATCCAACTTTCACATTAACACATATATTCATTTCAATTCAATAATCAATACATTCAATATGTATCTACCAATTCAATCCATTTCAATCAATTATCAAAATGTCAATTACTCACCTCAACACTTACCATATGCATTAAATTGAATTATAACAATTAACAACTAAGTTCAGATTAAAAAAATACAAACTGTGAATTCCGAACTATACCACGTTGATTTTATCTTTCCCTTTTTTAGTCGAGGATTCCAGTACGATGTTAGTTACGGAATTAAAACAATTAAAATTCATCAATACAATAAAATTTCAATTTCATATTGAATATTGAATATTTAAATTTTTACTCAATATTTGTCTAAATTCCAATTTAGTCCCTAAATCGAGACTAATTTTATTCTTCACATTTAATTCTATATTTTTATACAAATTCCACTTTAAACTAAATTTAATTTCCTATTTTCACTTAAACCCCTAAATTTTAATTTTTTTACAATTTAGTCCCTATTACTTAAAATTTACGATGTATTTTACAATTTAATCATTTTTCATTTCTAGCTTAAAAATCTATCAATTTAATCCCTAATACTAAAACTATTCAACAATAACAATATTTAAAATCTTAATAATTGCTAAAATTTTGACATGGTCGAGTTGCCTTAGATACTCGGATTCAAAAAACATAAAAATTACAAGAAAAAAGACTAAATTGACTAACCAATTGAAATTTGAACAATTTGGAGCCTTTGGTCGTGCATCTCCTTCTTTTCTTCTTTCTTTTTTCTTTTTCTTTCTTTTATTTCTTAGTTTTGTATCTTTTATTACTTTCTTTTTATTATACTTTAAATTATTATTATATAATATTTGTACATTTACTTAATTATTAAGATTCTTAATATTATAATATATTTTAACTTTAACTATTATAATATATAAAATAAATTTAGACATATAAGTCACTAATACCGTCCACTTGATGGAATAAGGTATAATTGCTTCTTTAATCCCTTTAATTAATTTTTAATCTATAATTCAACTTTCACCTTATACGTAATTTAGTCTTTATACCTAATTACTTTTAATTCAAGTAAATTCACTTAACCGAAACCTAATTAACTACACAACTAGCTTCATAAATATTTATTAAAAATATTTATGAGTCCGATTTACGAGAACAGAGCCCCAGGAATGCTACAGTACCTCTTTATTTCGAGGTTTGAATTCATTCATGTTACTTTCTTCAAGGAAAGTAGCATGAATTAAGACTATAATAGTTTGCTCTTTTGGGTTATAAAACAAATTTTAATAGCCTAATTTTTAGTGGTGTCAAAAACAGTAATTTCGGGACCACAACTCTGACATATTGGTCTGTAAATATTAATAATTTAATATTTACTAGGTCATTAATATGGTATTAAAATTTGGTTATGAAATTTTAATATTTAGATAGTTAATTAAAAAAAAGGACTAAATCGTAAAAGTTGAGAAAGTTGACTCTATTACTTAAAGTTATTAAATAGTTATAGAAAGGTAATAAAAGGGACTAATATGGTAATTATACCATTAGAGAAAGTGAATGGACGGTTTATGTGTTTAATTACATAAAATTTTAATTAAAATCAAAAGACATAATGGCAATTTTGTAAATAAGCTAAAAACTTATCAATTTAAAAGAGAAAAATGAAACATTTCTCTTGTTTTTCTTCTTCAACAAACCGTGTAGCCATTTTGGAGAGAAGAAAAGCTATGGTTAGCTAGGGTTCTTCAATAGGTAAGTGTTTTGATGCCCATTTTTAGTAATTTTTATATTTGCGAGTTTGTATTAGCTTAATTTAGTTAACTCAAGAATTAATTTGTGAAGCTATTAAAGGTTACAATTTTTTCCATTGATGAGTTGGATTGTTATTGAATGTTTATGGAAGATTATTGAATATGTTGCTAGATTAAACTATTTTATAAAGTAATAATAGTTTTAATGTTTAGGGACAAAATTGTATGATAAATTTTCTTATACTTGAGGTGAAATTATTGCAAATATGGGTTGTTGGGAGGTCATAGATGATTTAGTTGAATTGAGTTTTTAAAAAAATGGTTAAATTGCATGTGTTTAGGGACTAAATTGAATAAAAGTAAAAAGTTAAGGGTAATTTTGTAAAATACCCAAAAAGGACTTAATTAATTAAGACGACTAAATTTTGCTGTTGATTTAATTAATTGAATAAATTTATTATTATAGATCAAGCATGTGTTTAGGTACCTAAGCAATTGGGTGAAAAATGAGCATGATTTGGGTCAATTTTGGGCACAAACGGTCGTGTGACCCTTATTTTGAAAATTTACAAATTTTCCCTGAATGTTTCAATTTGTTCTAATTTGGACCCTGAATGTTCGTAAATAATTTTTAGGGCTTCGAAGGCTTAATTTAACACCCGTAAATGTATATTCTATTATATTGTGAATCCTATACGAATTTATGTGATTATTTTATAAATGGATGCTAATTAAAATGAAATTGTTTTGACTGGTACGATAACACTCTGTAACCCTATTCCAATAACGGAACGGGATATGGGTGTTACACAAATCACCCTTTGTTCCCTTTGGATATCCTACAAACTTGCACAATTTTATTTGTGAGTCCAGCTTCCTTGCATCTTTATCCAATACATGATCCTAAAATGATTAAGATTCGGTTTCTTGTCATGCCACAATTCTTATGGGGTTTTTGATGCTGCCTTAGTTGGCACATCCTTCAAAATATAGCAAGTCATTTGTACAATATATCCCTAAAAAGAGATTGACAGATTCGAATAACTTAACATCGAACATACCATGTTTAACAACATTCGATTTCTTCTCTCTACCACACCATTTTATTGTAGAGTGCTCGACGCGATTAACTGAGATAGAATCTCATTCTCTATAAGATACCCTAAAAACTCATCAGATAAATATTCCCCACCTCGATTAGATCAAAGTGCCTTTATAGGTAAACCTAGTTGTTTCTCCATTTCCGCATGAAACTTTTTGAATTTATCAAAGGTTTCACTCTTGCAGTGCATCAGGTATACATACCTATATCTAGAATAATCATTAATAAAGGTTACATAATACTTGTAACCATCTCTTGCTGTAACAGCCCAAGTTAGGGCCTACTCAGAATAGTGGTTTTGAAACCATAAATCCAAAGTATAAAAGTATATTTCATGATCATTATTAAGTTTATGGCACGCTTCCATGATAGTGAGGAAATTCTATGAAGGAAATTTTATGAATCAGTGATTAATTTGTCCTTTAGGACTAAATTGAAAAAGTTGCAAAATTGAGTTTCTAGAAGGTTTAAGTATGAAATAGCATTAGAAAAATTATTAGGAGTCCCTATTTGGCAATTAGACCAATTTTTGGCACTATGGACAAAAATGCCCATGGAAGGGTAAAATTTTAAGGAAGGGCCATAAGGGCATTTTGGTCATTCGGTAAATTAAAGAAATAAAAAGGGAAAAAGAAAGCAAAAAGTGTCCATCTTCTCCATGCTTGTGCCGAATTTGAAGAGTCCTCCATAGCTAGGGTTTCTTTCATTTTCAAGCTCCAAATCAAGAAACACGAAGCCCGGACCGAAACTGGGGAAAAAGTAAGGTAGCGGATTGAATCGAGCAATCACCCACATTTTGAAATCGAGGCAAGTTGTGTATAATAATCTAGCTTATATTTTATGAATATTTAATGTAATTATCTTCTATGAACCCATGAAGTTTCATGAGGCTTATTGCTAAGGCAATGTGTGAGATAGTAAAATTTCATGAAATCTATTGATATGTATTGTTATCAAGAATTGAGAGAAGCATGAAAGAAGGGTTACACATAAGTATCAAAGATACGAAGGATACCGTAATCATGTCATGAGCATTCTAGGTCCCGTGTAAGACCATGTCTGGGACATAGCATCGGCACCGAATAGGGATCTCATGTAGACCATGTCTGGGACTTGGCATTGGCATCCATATGAGGTGCTGTATAAGACCATGTCTGGGACATGGCGTCGGCATCGAGATGAGACATAGATTCCCTGTAAAACCATGTCTGGGACATGGCTTGGGCATGTAAGAGAGAGATCCCGTATATGACCATGTCTGGGACATAACATCGGCATCAATTTACGATCTCGTATAAGACCATGTCTGAGACATGACATCGACATTGGCATGAGATCCCGTGTAAGACCATATCTGGGATATGGCTTCTGTATCAATTGTGGTCTCATGTAAGACCATATCCGGGATATAGCTTTGGCACGTTACCATGAGAATGACACTACGGGTATCCTTCGATATTCTAAGCATGTTAATAGAGAATATATCTAAGTTGTTTAGCTAACAAGAGAGATTAAAGTTTCATGATGAGTGTTACAGGTACATTTGAGTAAGTCATGAGAAATTATGGAAATGTAACACATGAGAATAAGCAAAGCATGTGAATGAGTAAGCCATGGGAAAGAGTAAGTCACGAGAGTAAGTAGGTCTTGAATGAGTATGTTATAAGAATGAGTATAATATGAGAAAGAGTAGAAGTTATTTAAACCTTATGATGTCATGTTTGAATGACTTCCCATGACATTTATTGCTACTTTATTTCATGCAACTTACTAAGCATTTTTATACTTACTCTTTTATTTTCCCTTTCCATGTAGATTTACCGATTTCGCTCGAGGATCACTCGAAGTTGGGGTTCAAAGTCACACTATCAAGGAATTCATTTTGGTATAGTGAAGTTAGTCATTTTGTTGTATGGCATGTATAGGTAGTTTAGTTTTGAGAAGCCAAATGTGTTGGCTATTGTCATCACTTGAGTTAAGTTGTAATGGCCTTTGAAATTGGTTAACATTATCTAAGTTATAATTTATGCAATGAAGATGAAATTCATGATATGCATGATGGCATGTAAGTGCCTCATTGATGAATGTTTTTAATGTATGTAATGTCTTGATTTATGAGTTTGAAGTTGGTATGACTTGATATTGTTCTGGTTCAGTTTCAAGGTGGCAAGAAGGCTTGGAAAATAGCCTATTGTTGTCCACACGGTTGGGCACTTGAGCGTGTGCCTAGGCCGTGTGTGACACACGGTCAACCTCGAAAGCGTATTAATAGGCCGTGTGTCCCCTGTATCCAATTTAGTTAAGTCAGTATAGAACACGGGCTGAGCACACAGTGTGTGCCTTGGCCGTGTTCACGTCTGATAGTTATAGTGTTCAAAGTCAAGATATTCCACGGGATATTGGCACGGGTATGTCTAGGCCGTGTGTGGGACACGGGTCATAGACATGGGCGTGTACCCAAGCCGTGTCAAAACCCCTATAGGTTGAAAATAAAATAAATTCGACATGGGTTAGGGATATGGGCGTGTGAGACCACACGGCCTGCGCACACAGGCGTGTCCCATCCCACACAGGCGTGTGGCCCTATTTTAGGTAAAAATTTTCTAAGTGCCCAAGAGTTCCCGGATCAGTCCTTGAACATACCCGATATACGTTTTGGGCCTCGTAGGCCCATGATAAGGATAGTAAGAGAATGCATGAAGGGTTTTATAAAAGAATGATTTTTTATAGCCGAGTTTTTGTCTTCAAGTACTTTAAGTACGGTAATGCCTTTTACCCCATTCCGGCGTCGGACTCGGGTAAGGGGTGTTACACTTACACTAACACTCATAGGGCCACATATGTCTGTCTGCACAAGTTATAGGGGTTTTCTGACCCTCATTCCTTTTATATTAAAAGATCACTTAGTCATCTTACCTTCCAAGCAAGATTCATATTGTGGAGGATCAACTTCTTTAAGTGAACTTTAGATACCGTCTTTTACAAGTCCAGTGATTCTTTATTGGTTAATATGACTAAGTCTCAAATGCCAAAGGTACGTTTCATTAGAGTGAGGAGTTTAAGTCTTTTATTCGATATTATAGTCTCAAGCAGTGTGTACATCTTTGGTTTGATAAAATAGAGATTATTTGACATCCATCCATTACAGATAAGATTGTGATTTCTGCATATTGCAATTTCATTATTAAAAGTCACGGTCAAGCTATCTTTATATAAACATGCAACGAAAATTAAGTTTCTTTTGAAACTTAGTAAATAGAAAACATCTTTTAAAATAATCTTCCTAAAATTATCAAAATAAAGTTGTACATCTCCCACTACTTCAACTGTCACACTTGTCCTATTCCCGGTTTGCAACGATAAGCTCTTATCTCTAAGATCTTTCGTCTTTTCAAACCCCTGCAAACATACTTCAGCTCATCACATAACATGTTTCAACACAATTTCATACCAAATATCATATATAAATTAAATCATATTACTTTTTATTCTATTCAGTTTAGTCCATATCTTGATATTCAATTTCAATCATAGTGATTCAATTAAAATAACCATTGTCAACTCACCCCAATACCATATAATGCAAAATATAATAAATGTTCAATATTTAAATTGATCTCGAATCATAAAAAACCAAAAGTTCGCGTCACTCGTCATCTGCTCTCGCCTTTCTTTTCCCTCTCGACGGCTCGGTGACTTTTTTAGCTGCAAATAATAATTCCAACAATAACATGATACAAAATTACATCCAAATCACATTCAAATACAAATCCAAACATATTTTTCAATTTATTCAATTTAGTCCCTAAACCCAGAACAAGCATAACTTTCGATATAAAGTTTTAGATTAAAATCTAATTTCACATATATTCATTAGGGATCTTCTACTTCCTATTCCTACCACAATTTCATGATAATTTTATATTTTATTCAATTTGGTCCCTAATGTACAAAACTAGCTTTACAATTTAGTACTTTTTCATAATCTAAGCTTAATTTCTATCAAGTTCACACTTAATTCATCCAATTTTTAATAATTGCAACTTATCAAAACTTCAAAAATTGAATGAATTTATACATAGGCTATCTAAATCAAGCTCCCATGATTCAATTTTCATAAAAATTAAAAAAAATGGCTAAGGGCTTACTTGAAATTGATAGCCGAATATCAAAGAGTTTCAAAAGTTTTCTTCTTTTTCTTTGGTTATGGAGGACGACACAAGGTTGAAGCTGATGACTTTCTCATAATTTTCCACTATCTAATAATATATATATATATATATATAGTGTGATTAGTGTGATTAAATTTTAATTAATTAACTTAATTAAGGTTGATTTTACTTTAATCACTTATTACCCAAACTTAATAATACCCATCAATACCGTCCACTATCTAATCTCATTATTGGTTTATTAACCATTTTAGTCCTGTGTATAATTACTATCTAAGTCTCCAAGCTTTTTTTAATTAAAAATCTATAGCGATTAAATTTTTACAATTTAGTCCATTAGCTTTAATTAGCTACTTTTTCAACTAAATTGCTTAACTGAATTGCAATTCATCTATTTAGAAACTCTGTAAGTATCCATATTTAATATTAATGGACTCGGTTTACGGAAATGAGATCTTGAAACCATATTTTCTGACACCATTGGAAATCAGGTCATTACAGGTTTTGATTTAAAAAAAGAAAAAGAAAAAGAGAAGAGGTTTTGATTTTAAAAAAAGAAAAAGAGAAGAGTAGTTTATATTTTTTAGGTTTAGGCTCTAGGTTTTAGGAAAAAAGGCTTAATGGAATTTTTAGGCCTCGAATTTTTTCAAAAAAAATCAATCAAGCCATTTTGAACTTTTTGCACTCAATTGAACCTTTGAATTAACAAAATAGGCCAAATAGTTAACGACAACGCTGACATGGTATTCCCACGTCATCAAAATAAAAAGTTTCAAAAATTTTTAAATTATTCTTTTAAGTAATACACAGTGAATCTAAACATATGGTTGTCAAAGTTTATTTAAATTTGGACACCCATTTATCTAGATTATTTTGGAATTATAAAAAAATGAAAAATTTATAAAAATTATAAAAATCATTAAACTTTATAATAATTATTAGAAATTAACTAAAGACCATAAAATTTTACAAAATTTCTAATTTTTTTAATCAAAAACCATAAAAAATTAAAAAATAATTTATAAAAATTGTTAAAAATTAATTAAAAACCATAAAATTTTATAAAAAATATTATTTTATAAAATTTTATAAAAAAATATTTTTTTATTTTTATTAAATTATTTCACTAATTTAACTAATTTTGAAATATATCAAACATTGAAATCCTATTTTTTTCTCTCATGCAAACTATTGAAAATTTTTTTTAAAATGTTAGGCTTTGTTAAAGATGAATGCTTTTTTTTTAATTAATGGCTATACTTTAATATGGGAAAATATTTTTTTAAAATTTTTTTAAAGAATATTTAACTTATTTTTGTAAAATTTTATGATTTTAATTAATTTCTAACAATTTCTATAAATTATTTTTTCTAATTTTTTATGGTTTTTAATAAATTTATTTTTTATAAAGTTTATAAAATATTATGTTTTTTAATTAATTTCTGATAATTCTTATAATTTTTAATGATCTTTTATAATTTTATAATATTTTTATGTCTTTCTAATTCTAGAATGTATCTAGACAAATGGTGTCCAGATTCAAATGAATCTAGACTACAATTTATCCAAATTCATTGTGTACTTATTTAAATAATAATTTTAAAATATTTTTATTTTTTAATTTTTTTATTTTTGATGACGTCCGACGATGACGTGGAACTATTAGGTCAACCTTCAATGATGACATGGAACTATCACGTCAACAATCGGTGATGACATGATATTGCCACATTAGTGAACAATGTTGACATGGTTTTTGTTAATGATCATGTCAGCGTTGCCATTAACTAATAACGATTCAGGTTAGTTAAAGGGTCTATTTGGTCTGTTTTGTTAGTTCAAGAGTTCAATTGGGTGCAAAAAGTTCGAAGAGGTTTAAAATTTGTTTTTTTGAAAAAGGTCCAGGACTAAAAGTATCATTAAGCTCGAAAAAAAAGTCTTGAAGGAAAACCAAAAAGATTTGAAAACAAATAAGTTTGTTTTAATTTTTTTTTGTTATCGAAATCTACAAATTTAAAGCTTTTCAGTGAGAGATTTGAATTTTCCAAATCCAAATTTTAAAGAGTGAAGAACATGAAATTTTGGTATCATGTTACATTTATTGAGGACCAATAAATTGTACTAAAATTTTTAACACCGTACCAATATTTATAACGTGAGACCAAAATTTTTAATGAATATCAAAATTTGTAATCAAATACTAAAATTTTTAACAAATATTGAAAAATCTAATAGATGCCAAAATTTATAACCAAATACCAAAATTTTTCTTTTCTAGCCGTGTCTGTGGACAAAAAACTTTCCAAAATTTCTAATAAAATATCAAAATTTGTAACAAAATATCAAAATTTTTGAGGGATGCCCAAATATTTAACATCTTTTATGAGAAATTTTGGTATCCATCATAATTTTTAGTATCCATTGAGTTAGAAATTTTGATACAATTTATTGATTCTTACACATGAATAGGAAAATGAAAATTTTGATATAGCAAAAAATCTAATGATTTTTATTAGAAATAGTGATAGTAGGTTAAAAAATTTGACATTAAGTTATAAGTGTTAATCTCCCTTTGGGAGAGTGCGGCAGAGCAACTCGGGAATATTTATTTATATACAATCTGATTTTCCCAGACAAATCTTGCGGTTTTAAAATTTTGATACTAAAAATTTTAAATCTTAAACGGGCTTGGGCCTCACACCATTCTTATCAAGTCACAAATTTTGTCTTCCATACGTCAACAGGTTATGAGCCCCGCAAAAGAGTGTGACTTAACTAGCGATGTCAAGCATTCAATTAATTAATATTAATCAGAATATGAAGGACAAAATCTCAAAAATTTTAATTTTAAACTTTAATTTTACAGATTAATTTGATTAAGTTTAGAGATAATTAATAATTTATTAATAATAATAGTTTAGACTTGTTTATGGGTTGAGTTATCTATTTAAACTCGAAGGTTCGTCCGAAATTTGAAAAAATTTGAGAAAAATTATTTGCCCGAAAAATGTACTTAGACAAAAAATAGACCCATTTAAAATATGAGCCGAATTTGAACTTAAACATTTAAGATTCGAACCTAACTAATACGTTTTAAGTTAGTAATGTTTTATGTTATATTATTTTATATATTATATAATTTATAACACATAAAAATTAAATCTATAATAATATATAATACTAATACTATAATACAAACATTAAAAATTATTAATGTGACTATATATAAAAAGTTAATAAATAATAATATATAAAATTATTAAATATTAAAATTAAGAATAATATAAATATATATTTAAAATTTTTAAAAAAATAATATGAACTTAGATTAATTATTTATGAATATGAATACACTCGAATAAAATTTAAAATTCATATATAAAGTGAAATTAAACCGAAATAAATATAAAACATATTAATATTATATATAAAATAAACACCTGTATGGATTAAAAAGAAGCCACAATAATTTAATCAGGCCACGCAAAACTTGATAGAAACCATGGCTATCATAATAAAGCTCCAAAATCTATATTCCTTCGCTGCTCCAACCTTTCTTTTCCACGCCAAGAAAAAGAAAATGAAGAGTTATCAGTCTATTCTTATTGTGCTGCTGATGATATTGCCGCTTCTTTTATCCCCAAATGCAGTGGAGGGAGGCAAGCGAAAGATTCACATTACCGACGATCTGGACGACGTCGTTGACGATGAAGAAGACGAAGCCTGGAAAGAATGGGGTAAGAAGAAATCTTCTCAAGAATTCGATCCCCCCCCTTCCGATTTCGATAAGATGGAGCTTTCCCAGATTCAGGAGGAAATCATGAAGCGCCATACCGGCCCTGCTTTTGGCTTCGTTAAGCTCCGCTTGGGGATTCCCCGGGATAAGGTTTTCATTTTTTTTCTTTTCTTTTTCAATTCTTCGAGGATCTGTTTCCGTCTCACTCATTGATTGGGTAATTGATGGGCATTTTTTTTTGTTTCAGAACATGGTAGCTGAAATTGCTCTGAAATGGACCCAACTTTTGAGAACGGGAGCGCTTGGGGTGAAATTCATGGGCATTGATTTAGGCACAATCATGTTCAACGTGGAAGATGGGCACAAAGTATTAGAGGTAAACATTAGATTTCCTTGTTCAGCTACCAATATTGCCCCTTCTTTAAGTCATAGAAAATTCACAGGTAATCGCTATGTTTTGGAATTACAGTTGAAGGAGTTCATACTGAGCCAGGACGAGGCCTACGAAATCAAGATTGGGGATAAAGTTTATAGAAGAGCAGGAGATCCGCCGATAGAAGTGGTCGCTGAGAAACTTCGCCAATCCAAGAAAAACGAAGAGCATGTGAAAGAAGAACTGTAATTGGCTGGAAATTCTATTCTAATCACTTTTTTGTCACGTTACTTAAAAAGATTAATTTAATTGCATTGCACGACCAGCGAGCATCTGATGCATTGACTCTGTAAAATTAAAGCCTGCTTGATTCAATTCATAAACCTCTGCTTGTTATCTGGATTATTGATAATCAGAGCTTCTCCTTTCGCATCTTAATCCAAATTGATGGTGATATTATCAGCATCTCTTATCTCTGGGAAACGAAGTTATAGCCCATTTTAGCCCTATGGGCATTTCCCCTGCTATATTACTTGGATTATCAGACTACTGCATCTTTTCCTACGCTTATTTCAAAGCAAACTTTTAAATAACATTCCTTTCAAATATTTAAAAGGTCATTTTCAAAACAATCATCAACTTTTAAATATCAATTTTCAGTAATATGTATATTGAATTATTTCTCATCATTGTCAACTAAACCACCAGTGTATAATGATAAAGATTTGCATTGCCATCAAGTCCTTCGGTTGGCATTTATTTTTGGCAGAAATAAAATTTTAAAAGCCTGAAAGGTATTAAAATTTTGTTTGAAGAAGGCTTAAATTAAGTACTTAATGATTGGGAGGTACTAAAATGTTATAAGATAATGGTGAAGAGGATTTAAAAAGAATTATGTCCTTTAAGATTCTAAAGTTTATCCAAGGATTAGCTCCGGACTCACTACTCGTGGTACTTGGTTTGGTATTGGTATTGCTATTGGGCTTGACTTTGAGAGTAATGAACATCTTTAGTAAAATATTTTTTCTCTTTACTTCGAGTAATTAGCAATACTTTTTTTGTGGACTTTCGGAAATTTATTTATGTAACTTGGTAGGGAAAATTTGAGGCATGAGTAAAAAATCCTTTGCATGTAAGGTCGATTGTTCATGTACTTTGGGATATTTATTTGGGTCAACCAATCGTGGAAGCTTTTATTAGAGGGGGTACTTTTAGCTTAATGAATATCACTTACGTTGATGTTTATGAATCTACTGAAAGTTCAAAAAGGAAAGTGAAATATGATGAAAGGAGGTTTAGAGAAGAAACAATAATCTAGAAAATTAATCTTTGATTTCTGGTCAACCAAAGTTACTATAGTGATGAAATGACTTTATATTGGACCAAGTTATATTAATGTTGGTTACAACCAAAAGAGCTAAACGTCTTAGCTAATTAACTTACTATTAGAAGTATTATACGTGAGTTAGTCACATTTTAACTCATGACTTACATCACTTTAACATTTTCTCCAACTTCACATCTTCTTGGTATATTGTTTGAAGGTCATTAAAAAAAAAGAAACTAAAGCTTATTCTTAAGTGGAGAGATTACAACATGTGTAAATGGCTTGGTTAGCAAATTGGCTACTTGTTCAGCAAATGGAACAGAATTAACTTATAACACCCTACATTCATTCCGACGTTCAGTACAAATGAGAGGAGTCACCTGAGTATGAGTAAAAAAAAAATCTTAAAAATACTTGAGGCTTAAAATTTTTAAAATAATCAAATAAATTCTTATGAATGAAATAAAAAATTACGGTGGGAGTGAGTTCACATTCATTACATAAATTTTTGATTGGTTTATCGGGTAAGGTGGAAAAGATGGTGGGGATGCGCAGTTCACTTTGTTTACTACAAGATAGAGAGCTTCCATTCCAAGGTGGTCGGAGAAGGGAGATAAAAATACGAGAGGGGATGATCGGAAGAAGGAGCAGAGAAAGAGGGCCTACTCCTAGCTCCAAGCTTTGGGCCTTATATACCCTTAGCCCTAGTCTTAAGGTGCCACATGCTGAGTTCTCATAAGAGGGTCATAGGCAAGTGGTAATTACTATAAGCCTAGGTAAGGTGGCAATAAGACATGCTTTGGTCACCTTATATGAGACGTGATAGTTGGAGCCTAGTATAGAGGTTAATAAGTGGGGCGTTCTTGTCAATCAATTCAAAGGTGCTTTCGGGGTATAACGAAGAACCTATTCGAGGGGTATGTTGGTGCTATTCATGGGGTTCGAGTAGTTAGGGTGTAACAGAATACAACTTGGAGCCATTGTTCTTCCTAATAAACAGTGAAGTATCTATTTTAGACACATTGAACTTCATTTAAGTAACCAAAAAATTCTTCAGCTTTTCAAACCAAGCCTTTAAGGTTTTTCTAAATCCATATAAAGTGTTGTGCAGCTTACGCACAACATCACTGCTTACCTCAAAATTAAAGATTGGACCATATACATCTTTTTAGTTAACTCTCAATTTAAGAATACGTTATTTCTATCAACTTGTCGAAGGTTCCAGCCATTTGTCAGTTTGACAATATTGTTCTGATAACCCTTAAATTGACTACCGGGCTAAAAGCCTCATTATAGTCATAACAAACAGTATGTGAATAGCCTTTGGCTACAAGTCAAGTATTGTATCGTGCTACAGACCCATTTGGATTTCTCTTTAATTTTGAACAACCAATTATACCTTATAGATTTCCTATTATAAAACAATGGTTGAAGGGACCAGCTTCCAATTGTAATCAAAGCATTTATCTCACTTTGAACAACGTGCGTCCAATTTCCTAACTGCATGGATTGATGAATGTCGAAAGGTTTAAACTTAGCTATAACATGAAAAACCTTTGGCTTGGAAATCCCTACTTCCCCTCTAGTCAACATGGGATGAGTATTCACTACCAAAAGTCTATGTGATGATGGGGGAGATAGTGCTAGATTTACTATGTTGCATCTGTAAGTTAACCTTAGAATTTGAAATAGACGCACTACCACCCAAAAGTGATTTACTTAATACCAACTGACTTGAAGTTGTAACTCTATCATTGCTAGGTTAAAGTGAAAAGGGCTGCTAGGATGACTACAAATCACTCTTATTTGGACATGCTTAAAAGCATCAAATCTATATGAGCACTTTGGAAACAATAAGAGTTACTGTTGAAAATTACTCGGAGGATGCAATACTCTTTCTGTTAAGAGAGCCGGAGTGATTCAATTATGCAAATTGTATAATAGGAAGATTCTTTCTTCAAAGTTGACAAGCCTTGAAAATAGACACCCTTCTAGTGGGATTGAGACACTAGTAAACTTAATTCTTTGGAGAATATCCTAGAAAAGTACAAGCAACAAATAGCAATTATAACTTATTTTGATTATATGGTCTCAAATTTGGAAAATGTTGATGGCCAAATATTCTCAATAACTTATAGTCAAGTTTCCCACCAAATAATTTCTCATAAGAACTATTGTTAAGTACCTTCAAAGGCAGCTTATAAAAAAATACAACATTGAAAAACACATCTTTCTAGTAGTTGATAAGGATATATTTGTGACATTTTTTGTAGTCCTTTACAATAGTATTTTTTTCTTATTTTAAAGTAAATTAGTTAGAATACTTATTTTGATGTTTTACTTATTTAGGTTATGATGTAGGTTTGGTATGCATTTTAATATGAATTTTAGCATTTGAATAAATGTGATTTGATTGGGCTTAAATTTGTGTTTAATTGAGTGTAGGAAATAGGGAAGGAATGCCTTAAATTGATGAAAATTGTTGGATCTAGTGCCCTAAGTGTAACATTTTCATCTAAGTACACTTATAATTTTTCGAATAGATTGGATAATAAAACTATTCATGAATTACATTAATACTTTGTATATTGTCTTCACATGATTTTTGCTCGGAAAGCAAAATGGAAAAAAAAATTGCTCGCTGGTTGTCTATTGTTTAACTAATATTTAGCGATATTACGTGGTCAGATCGTAATACAGAAAGACAACTTGTATTAGCAGACGAACCTGAACATGTTTTTAGTCTAGTCAGAAATGAGAAAACTGATTGAAAGACTAATATGTTGTCTATAAACTCTAGTCGGGGATATGCTTTGTCTAAGGTACCAGATCGGATGACTCCCAGAAGATAAAAGACATAGATGTGACTAAATGGACTGACAGTACATCAGACTAGACTCAAGTAGAATAGATCCTAAATATGTTTATGGATCTATTTGCTTATGACATTCATAGTGTAACATACTTAAATCCTGAATGGATGGCAGACTATATATGTAACATCCCGAGATAGGGTTTGGAAGTTTTGGCCTCACTAGTGAAAGTTTGCCAATGTTTCGACGAATTGGAGCCCTACGTTAACAGCCTCATTTTGACCTAAAACGACTAACTAAACATAGTTAAATTGTGTTGTATGGATGAAAACACCCTTGCTCCTTTAAGTGGCCACGTCGCGTCGGTGTTGTAACACCCTCAAGCCTATGTCGCGACACTAATGGCAGTTTGCTTCCTTGGACATGTCTTCGGGGCTATGTTGTGACACCCTCTTGTCTATGTTGCGATATCCTTGGCAGTGAGCTCCTTAATGTATTTTGGATGTTGTGTTGCGACATTCAAGTGCCGTGTTGCAACATCGGGAGCAATTTATTGTCTTTTTGCACTAAATTGATGTTCTGCACACTCACCTAACATGTCAGACTACCCTTAAGCCTAGTTTGGCCTACAAGGTCATATAAAACACTTAAATTACTTATTTTATTATTTAAGTAGCAAAGACAAAAACTAAGTAAAAACACTACTAAATTGCTTTTCAACAAGCTTATTAAGTATAGAAAAAGGTTTAATTTGCTACAACGAATTGCGGTAAATCAAAACTTCAACCTATTCTCAACTAAGATTGGAAATCTCATTCTCAAAATTGTCATTTTCTATACACCAAAATATATCAAAATATCAATATCTAATCTTTCACATAATCTTTGAACTCAAATACCATGTTAGGAGAGGTAGAAATTTTCATTACTTAGTATTTTGAAGCTTTTTCTCACTAGTATTCATATTCTCTCTCAAGAAATATCAAACTCAATCTAAAAATTGGTGAAGATAATAGAGAAAATGAGTTTGGAAGGTAATTTCTAAGTGATTTTATTAAAAATCAAGGTGGGTGTGGAGGATTTTTAGAAAAATTGCAAGAAATGCAAGGAAAATAAGAGAAGAAGAATCTTCCTGGGACAACATTGGTTGGTTGCAACAAGATTGATGAGGGTGATTCTTTATCTTCTTCCCTTAAAAAAAAAATCCACGTGGGCTTAAGGTAATGTCCACCCATCTGAGTTTAAAGTTGTAAAATTTGAGCTCCAATTCTTTATTTCATTAGCCCAATGATCCATAATAATTTCATAAATCAATTATATAATTAAAATAATATTCCCAATGTAAAATACTTAAAAAATACCTAAATACCTTTTTAGGATCAAATTACCTTTTTACCTCTTTATGCCTCAAAACACATTTTCGTCACAAAAAATAGTTATTCGTCAACCTGAATTCTATAAGTCTAATTTAATACTATATACACATCCTTAAGTAATGAAAGTTATAGTTTTACCCTTTTCTCATTAAAATTGGTAAATTCACAATTTAATCCCTATACAAATCTTTCCAATTTAATCTCAAATGAAAAACATTTTCCAACGTATTCTCACTTCTATTAATCAATACTAAACTCACTTTTCACATTTTGATCAAATTATAATTTAGTTTTCAACTTTTCAAAATTTGTAATTTGATCCTTTCATCACATTTTCACGTCTAAAATTCTTTCCAGTATTTCCCATATCCAAAATCACTTTATTATCAAAAGAATACTTTTATTTGATTTTTTTTTAATTTCCTCAAAAATCCCACTATATTTATTATTAAAATAGTATCACATGTTTAGTCGAAAATTTTGACATGTTACAAGTCTAGACATCCTTTCTTTAGTTGAACAAAACTGAAATACAACTTTTTTTTTTCAAAATTGATATGCTATTGAAGATGTACTCCTTTCTTTAGTTGAACAAAACTGAAATACAACTTTTTTTCAAAATTGATATGGTATTCAAGATGTATTAAGTTATTCAAAAATTCTTGAGATTTTGAAGAAAACTTCAAATCTACATAATATTATCTTCAAAAAACTTCTAGTTTTCTGAAACTTGTAAATGCAGAAAATAACTTAAAGGTGACCCCATTTGCATTACTAGTAATTCAGATAAAAAAATTCTAATATAATATAAACGCTTTATCGGAGTGATCCAAAAAAATTAAATTATTTTATTTATTATTTATCTCATCAATTAGAGATAAAAATAAAATCTTATTATCACTTAATTAATTTAATTAGTGATAATATAAATTTTTATTATTTACCTCTTAATTAATTAAAGGGAAAAATAATGACACAATATATAAAGTTATCATTTCTGACATGCTCCGTCCCAAAATTTCATCATCTACACTTTTCAATTTTCTAGAAAAGTATATGGTATATATATTCATATCCAACACTCCCGTTGGATTTCAAATAACTAGAAGATCAGGTCAAAATAGCATGGTTCTACACTTCTAATTGAAAGCTCAAAGCACGGCTAGCAGCATGCACGTTCAGAACAAACTTGAAATCAGGAAAGTTTGCATTGGGAAGTTTGGTATGAATTATATAACCTGTAAGCATTTAATGGTCAAAGAAGATGCTTCATGGATTGCTACATACACCATAAAAACACATAAACGAAACGAAAGAAGGAACTTTGCCTGAAAAATACATATTTTTCCAGCCAACGTAGGAGGGCCTTACATGTTAAACTATGGCACTTTGCTGTTTTTAGCAGGGTTTGTTTCACTCATCCTGGCACCCTGGCATGTCTGCTCCTTCTATTACTTTGTAAGTTATCTTTTAGTTATGTAGGCTTCCATTCTTCCTTGTATAGCATTTTCTTAGTCGAGAACTTTCTCTCCGGTTGAAAATAAGTTCCAGACTAACGTGCCTATGATGTACAATGCAACTGACACCTTAAACACATCATTCCAGGAACCTGCAGGTGTGAAATTTGCAGATGTATTAATAAACTTGATACGAGAAATTCGAGAAAAAATTCAACATCAAGGTAAAATATTCTAAGCATAGATTCAGTCATATACCTCGTTGGAGTATGTAACCAGTAGCAGCAGTCCCAAAAACACCAGCCAGCACTCCGGCTGTGTTTGACAATCCTAATAGAACTCCCTGTGATTGACACAAACGACTTGCTTTCAGAAAAGGAAAAATGCCATTCGAAACAAGAAATATTATTCATTAAGGAAATTATCCAGAATTTTTAAAAAAAAGTTCAATAAAGATATTTTATATTGAGAGTGATCATAAGTCAATAATCAATCTGTTGTTATTAGTTCTAGCTCTTGGCAGAGAACATGTTAGACGTCAAATAATATTATTATACTATTAGATTATTTTATTATTTGATTAGGAGTTTTAATATTATTAGAAAATTTCCGTAGCTGATATTTAATTCAATTAGGAGATTTTATATTATCAGGAGTCCTTCCTTAGTTGGAAGATTTATTTTTATTTGAACTATGTAACCCCTATTTAAAGAGGCCAATTTGGAAGAATAAAGTGAAGTCAGAATTTATTTTAAAAGTTAAGAAATTTAAGACTCTCTCAATGAGTCTGAGGTCTGGAACTCCCTTCCACGAGTTCCACCTGTTCATTATAGGTCATTCGCGCAGAAAAAACAAGGGGAAAAGCCCCACTAAGTCAAACAATTTCCCTACAAATCAACTGGTGACTCAATCCATAACTAGGGACCATAACACAAGATCAGATTGATGTTATCAACTATCGCATCAACCATTTGGAAAGATTGGTTCAATCTTGCAAATTTAACAAAAGCATATCACAAGTATGGTACAAGCAGAAAAGTAACGAGTTATCAGAATCGCAAGCAACATCACCTTTAATTATATGTTACTTTATACTGTATTATAAGAAACTTACAGCATATCGTGGGCCAATGTCTTGGTGATTGGAATAAAGACCAGATTGAGAGAATGCATCAGATCCCTGCCAGACAAAAGCATTTATTGATCAAAATCACAGTCAGATTTGAAAGTTCAGTTAGCTTCATCTGGTTTTAATCTCAACAGAAACCAAACACCTAAGACAGGAGTTCTTTTTTTTTTCCTTTACATGAGTTTACTATGCACACTGGTTTTGTTATAAGCTAAAGGGAAGTTTGTTCCGATAAGAAGCTCATAATTGAAAAGAAATAAAAAAAGAATATTTGATTGCATCAATTCAGAGCTCAAGTGATATGGAAAGAAAACAAGATGATACCTGACTACATGCCATGCACAGCACTGCCATAGCAGGTGTCTTGACATGGATTAGCTGCGTAAGGAAGAAGGCCGGCCCTAGAAAACCAATCGATTGCATGATCTGCAGAATTAATAGGTTTCAGACACGATTACATAAAAGGAATAGAGTCAAGTAGTGTTACCATAACTTAACCAACACTTCTACAGAACTAAATATCTTTTCATCTCATCTTGAAAAAAAGATCATGCTTAATGCCATGTTAGACTCCATAGTATATATACAAAAAAACATAGACTCCAGCGTGTACTTTTGTGTTCACTCAATTGATCAAGTTGACTTTGAAATTTCTAATTTTGTACTAGCTGCTCAATAGCTTGTGACACCGTGAGGGCATGATGCTTATAGGAAAGACGAAATTGGGATTGAATTTAAAATAAGAATCAGAAGAGATATAACCAGATTAATAACAGTTGGTACTTTCAAGCATATTTAATAACCCTTTGAAATAAATCAAATTCTAAGAATCAAAGAGAATTGATCCTTGCCTTACGAACTGTTGTTACAGAAAGACCTTTGCTCACTAGTGTGTCTGCGATCCATCCTCCTATATTCGCAAAGGCAGCCATAGTCAACCATGGCAATACACAGAGGAGTCCAGATTCAGTCAGGTTGAACTTCAAAACCTGTGAGAACCACAATAACATTGGATATCAAAGTAAACGAGAAGGCAAAATCCAGATTCAAATATAATTTTCTGGCTGCTAGCTTGGCTTCGTAAAAGGTCAACAGTAGTGAGAAATTCGGTAAATAATGTTCGTAATCTAATCCACAGCACTGATGTGATGCATATCTGGCAGGTTAAGGCCGGCACAGGCAGGGACGGAGCCAGAAAATTAGTTTTTTGGTGGGGGTAGAATTAAGTTATAAATTTTGATAAGAGTTAAAATGCAATTTCACCATTTTATTAGCTAATATGTTTATAAGAGCCTGCCAATTCTCCTTACCTTAATACAAGTAATAGAAGTCAGTCAATATCCGACATTCAGAACACATGGCGCAAGCAAGCAAAAAATGAGAAGCAAATGAAAAGCATGTACTGGAGTCAATGTCAACTATAAAGTTGACATTGTTCATTGAAGCACGTTTCAATTACCTGATTATAGTATGTAGGCATCCATGTCAAGAGAATAAAAGTTCCCCAATTATGGCAGAAGTGAGAAATTATGAGAGCCCAAACAGGGGCTTTTGATAATATCAATCGCCATGGAATGACCGTTACAGGTTCCTTGGATATGCTGCCTCCCATGATTATTTTCTTTTCTTCTTTACTTAGCTCAGGGTCTTCCTTTGGGGAGCTATATGCCTGAGAAGCAACCAGAAAAACGGCAGGAAGAATTTTCAAAGTCAGGAGTGACATCCATCTGCAAATACATTGATTCATTCACTTCTTTTATAAGAATATTCAAAACTACTTGTTTGGAGTGCCTTGTGAAAAAATAGGGTTGGGAATCAAAAACATTTTAGCAATAACAGGAGCAGAAACACTTCGCATTCTAACATTTCTTATAGGACCATGGTATGAAGAGGTTCAGTTTGTTTTGAACTCAAAACAAGCATCATTCAGCCAAAATCACTTACAAACGGTGAGTTTCAGAGGAGAGATTTCTATGTTGATTCTTCCGACATACTTCGAATAAAAGCTAAAGAAATTAGCAACTCACTTTTCTCAACCATAATGCAAACCAGATGCTTCCAAGGGAGCCAAATGAGTAAAATACAGATGGCCACCCAAACTTGTTGATTAAGATAGGAGAGAAAGCCAGCCCAATAACAGAACCAAGATACATGCCACTGTACACAAGTGCAAGCGATCTACTTCTCTCTGACACTGGAATCCACTTAGAAAGTAGGTTGTTCATCGCTGGCATTGCCACACCCTGTAAAGAAAATAGTTCAAACAGATGAGTATCCTTTACACTTTCCTCTAGGAAGGTAGGGAACTGTTGGCAAACTCAATAAGGAAGCAGTGACAGAGGCCACAATAAATTTGGTTTAATATTATTATAAAAAATAAAAATATATATTAAAAAAGAACTAAAAAATACATGGAATTAAAATAGTAGAAACCTCTAATCCGTTTAAGTTGATGAGAATATTTTTTTCCTTTCCTCTCATTCTTTCATCTCATTCTAACTGATAAGTTAACTTTATTTAAAAAAAAAAAAAACTATCTTCTTAGCCTGTTTGTACAGGCAAAAAAGGCTGCTTCAGTATGTGAATTTTGAATTTTGGAAGTAGGTAGTTAACCACAGGCAGTATAGATATAAATTAAAAACTAACAAGCAAAGCAGAACCAACCTCGCCAATTCCCATAAAAGCACGCATAATTAGCAAAAATGGAAGTCCAAATCTTGCAGCAATAGGTGTCAAAACAGTAGCTACTGACCACCAGACAACTCCAAACCCCAGGACTAACTTCCCACCAATTTTATCTGCCCATATGCCTCCAAGAATCTGAATGTTAAAAGTAAATATCAAATTAAAAAGATTACCAAATTTCTAGCATCAGCAAACACTGAATTGAAAACCACTTAGATGCTAAAGTGTGCATCAAACTTGGAAGATTCATGTATGCAACATCACTGCTAGAAAGTTGACACATTATATGCTGATGCATGGACATACTCGATGGAAATTAAAAAATTCTACATTTTTAATATATTTGAACCAGACCTGAGTGAGCAAGTAGCCCCAAAAAAAAGAGGACTGAATCAAACCAACTGTTGCACTGTTCCAGTTGAACTCTTTCGACATGGGGAGTATAGCAATGCTCATGTTAACCTGCAAAAGGCATATATAGCAAGCAGCTCACTCAGCATGCAAGTCAAGAGGTATTACAGGGCTGTTGTTCATGAAGAAAACTACTCACACGATCCATATTGCATAACAGGAAGGCAGCAAAACATAGCAGCACAATAACCCAGCGCTTTGGAAAATCCTGCCACAACGGGACTGCTTCCTGCATGTCTCCTCCAACTAGAATAGCTTCATTCGTTCCATCTGGAGATGGCAAAGAGTCCACCTTTGCTTCTGTTATGTCATACTCCTCAGATTTATAGTAAGCAGAAGTACTGTTTTTTCCTATCCCATCCCTGTCACTTGGCTGAAGGCAACCTCCAGGCGCTGGACTTGAAAATGAATAGTATCCAAAACTTCCTCTACTTCTTTGTCGCGGGGAAACTTTGTGAGACTTCTTACAGTGGCACAATGACACTGAAGAAATAAGTTGTCTGCCATTAGGTGAAACTGATAGAGGTTTCAAAGTGTTTTCATCTAAATGAACAGTACTCCTTAGATATCGGCCGCATGTGTATCCAGATAAAAAACCATTTGCTGTTTGACTCCATAACTTTCGGTAAAACATGTTACCATGCAGAACAGCAATGCCTGATCTCTCTCCCTTGTGAAGCAAAATGGCTTGTTCCCCTTGACATACTTTACCTGCCATTGTCATAGTTAAACTACAAATTACAGAGATATTCGTGATGTAAGGGAACCTTCATTTGTGTGCTAATTTATCATGGGAATTGCCAAAATATGGCAGTGAACCTAAAGAAGGAATCTCTAAATGGAAGGAAAAAAAAATTAAAATCCAAGATACTGTATATAATACACGCCTAGGGGACCTGGAAAGACAAGGCGAATTCCCCAAAGCTTATGACCAGTAAAGAACTTTTACCCCACAGTCCACACCGACCTCATACCCATCAAAACTTTTAACCAATCAAAATCCCAAATCAGGAATCTTCCAGTTTTGCAAAACAATCCTAAAGGATTTTACTGAAAGATAATAAGTATTAAAAACCTGAAATTATCCTTTTCTCATCCATCAATTGGTTGACACCATTTATCAGTTAAATCACCAAATTCAGCAATAAAACAAAATTATCAAATCAATCTAATAGCAACATCATTTATCATCTCCATACTTCAACTTCGCAATACAAAATAAAATAAGAATATTGCATGCAATCAAATTTCCATCTAAACTTCTTCAAACTTCAATGATTCCACGGATCTAACTTACTCTCATCCACTTCAAAGTATACTTCGAATCCAAAGAGACTAAACTGAAGAAAAAAAACCAAAATGTAACCAGGAGCAAATAAATTGGAGGAAAATGCAAGTATTAATCCCAAAGAAAAAAAAAGCAGATAAATATTAAGCTAAAAGAAACCTTGATATCATCTCCACACAGTATTGTTATTCATTAAAGGAAGTAAAAGAAAATACCTGAACCGATAAAAGAACCGAAACTCCGGTTGGAAATCAGACCGCCGATAGCCATTGGTGAAATGCAAGTATTACAGTGAAAGAGCTCGACTTTAGAGAACTAACTAGTAATTATACCATTTCAGTTCAAATCTAAGACACGACACCGCTTTTAGCTCTTAGTACCAACGTCCTCTGACGCTGGAACGGATAAACAGATCCTTCTGTTCCTTCGATAGAAATTTGTTGCGGTGGTTTTTTATTTTATTTTCAAAGCGGGAAGAATCTCAGTGGTTTCTATATACCGAAGCAAAGGAGGGTCGAGGGAACGACACGTGGGCATATAATCCTTTGAGAGATTAAAGGTCCTGAAATACCCCCCAATGGGATTCGAAATTAATAATAGGAATGACATGGCATGGATGGTAAATAAAAGGGATTAAAGTGACTTTATAGGGAATTAGCATGACGATATCTCAACCGTGCTTAACTAGAAAGGTCTTGCCATCGCTGAAATATTTTGCGTTCCGACAAAAATGAAAGCCGGAAAAGGATATAAAAGTGATGAAACTTTTTAGTAATTAATTTATTGTTTTTTATTTAAAAATCATGCGTGGAATATTCGCATCGTTACAAGTGGAAATGTTATACCAAAAAGAGGAGGAGGAGGAAAATGGAATTAATGGACAAAATAATTTGCAGAGTTCAGTTGACATGACAGCTGGAAATCAGCCAAACCTTGATTTTAATTTTTAGTGTGAAATTTTATTTCTTTTTTATTTCATTAGTTTTCAACTTACGTAAAAAGCTGTAAATTTGGAATTAAAAATAATAATAAATTCAATCCATCTGTGGTTTCTTTAGACATTATTGTAATTATATACTTTATTTAGAAAAGGACATTGGTGAAGCTCGCAATAGACAACCTTGAACATGGTTTAAACTTAACACCATAGTCCATAGTACCTTTAAGGTACCTTAATATCCTTTCCCACTATTTTAAAATGAGGATTTTGCATGAATTGAACAATATGATTTCCACTAGGCAGTTTACAAGATTTTCTTATACTTATTTCCTAAAGAGTATTCCAATATTAATATGTAATACAAGATGCGATTTAAATTTGTTGATGAAGTTATAATATCTCTCCTATACATCAATATAAGATCTATCTCTCACCTAAAATCTTCCTCTTGAAAGCTTACTCATAAATAGAACATGAACTTAGTTTATCTTCTAGATAATTGCATTAGGTTCCTAATAGCCAATAGGTAAGTACTCACTCAAAATCATATATAATGAAACAAATATGACTTCTTTAAATAATAATTCTAAACTTGTGATTCTTCGATAAGTGTGAACATGACCTACCTTGAATTGTGATCAAATAAGTCTTTAATAAAGAATTAAATATTCAAAGAACTTCAAAAAATAAACTTCTATAGGAACATCTATTCATTTAAGAAAACACATCACTCATTAAATTTATACAAAAGTCCTTCATTGATATTTAACATGATCTAATTTAATAAATTGTTTCACAAAATTCTTAAGAATAATCCCATTATTTTTTTCAATCAAAAGAATGCCAACATATATGGCAACTTGCACAATCTTGCAATTGCATTTGGACATACAACTGACACTAATACTATGCCATTTTGCATTGCCTTATCAAGAGAGAAAACATAGACTTAAATTTTAGAGACGATATTATTGAAAGAGATAATCACAAATTTAAAATATAAATTATAAAAAAGACATAAATGATGTAAAAAAAATCATTTGTGATGGTGATCTCCTAGGATGCAGGATAAAAAACAAATTCTTTACTGCACAAAATAAAATATTGTAGCAGAAACAAATATATATATATATATGAATGGAATAAAACATTTGTTCCCCGTACTTGAGGTGGTTTTAAACCTTTAGCATCTAATTTTCCAGCAATTTACAGTTGGTGACAAAGACAGAGGCCTTGATAAGGTCAATAGCATTAATAAACACATGATACTATGGATCAAAACCAATAAACACATGGTACTAGATACAGGCCATAAACCATAATTTCAAGCTTTGGTCTTGAATGGGATGACTCGGATGATAATTTGATGGTAAAGTGCAGCTCCAGTGAAGGGTCGAACCCAAAAGATCCACTGTCAAAAGGAACAATTATTATTCTTTTTCTTTAATCTGATATGTAAAGCTATTATGTCAAATCTGAATCGAATCAAAGAAAAGATTATATGTCAAAGGGGTTATAATAGTTTTTAGCTTACATGGTTATCCCAAGCATGGTTCCTGTTATAGACGATGGTTGCTTCAAGGCTCCTGGCAGGATTAATGCCTGTTCCTGTTATGGGATGGTTGCCAAGTGAACCAAGAACACTGCAAATCCGATATGCAGGGGGGGCAAGATCTGCAATCTCATACACAGAAATGGAAAAAGAACAAAAGAATGTCAACAAACAGCCTAATCTTGCCCATATTCAGGTGTCATGGAACAGAAACCAACGAACAAATTTCAAAAGGAATTACCCAAAAACCAAATGATACCTGCGATACCAGCGGTGCAGTAAACAAGAGCAAAGATCATGCCACGAAGGCCCCAATCAGTGACTAAATTGGAGGGTCTTGGTGTTGCGATAGCCACTCCTCGGTGTCATGACATTAATAGAGTTGGACTCAATTTCTTCACTTCAACACCTTTAGAGATATTAGGAATTTCATAACATCGGTGTCGTGATAGTCACTCTGAATGATGTTCTCCTCGATTTTGAGCCCTTATCGTCTTTCTACACCAACTCAATTACATAGTTAGATTTTCCATGACACGTTTGGCTAATTTAGGTCTTAATATATTAAAGAGCTTAATTTGACATATCAAATTATATCAAATCATAACGTGAGAATATAAGAAAAATGCTATATATATGCAATAAAAATTAATGGAGAGGGTATCAATACGTTCAAAGGAAGCTGTGCACCTAATTTTATAGGTATATATCCCTTGCTTATCAAGCCAAACACGAGAATTTACTTGTGAAAGTTTTTAATGTGTTTTCTATTATTTCCATTTATTTTATTTATTTTTACATCGTAACCATTGTTGCGAAGTTAACTACATAAACGTGTTAACAGCACAAAGCCTACATGACCTCATTCTCATTTGTTCCACTGATGCCCAACTTCATTCAATGATTTTCCTGGTTCTAGAATTAATTTTTTTGAAGATAAAACTGAACCTTGTTCACCATTATTCTTGTTCGATTAATTAAGTCAAGAATCAACAATATATATATATATATATATGTATATTTGTGGTGAGGCCTTCAAGCTCCGGACCAGAGATGATTTCACTATGAGGGTACTTCCTCAGCTCGGGTCTTACAGCCTGTACAGTTTTGATAAGATGATGGCACCTCGAGGGGTTGAGATCCTTGGCATTGTAGATCCCTTGTAAGTTTTCAACTTCATTTGATTTATTGTGCTTGTCAGGGTGCAATTTTGATTGTGAGAGAAGCCAATTCAGTCAATCACATTTTCCAGGAAAGCTACCAAGGACAAAAGAAAAAACAAAAACAACACCCCAAAATAAAGTAGATCAGTATTCATTGAATTTTAAATCTCACTAGGCCGATATTTGCCCTTATCATGTTTTAGGGTTAAAGTTAGAATGAAAGGCCAAGGGCTTTTCAACTACCAGCTAATCAGGTGTAATACAATGGAGATTGCAATTCAAAGATAGTGAAGGAAGTTACGTATGCTGAAATCTGCATTCAGTTTTCTTGAATCTTATTTTTTCGAAGAGTGATTGTATGCTGTATTGTTTCAGACTTTATCTGACCTTTTGGGTATGTATGTTGACCCTGTCCATGTTTTGTCTTTTTACTTTTTCCAGTGATATATCCTCTTGTACACAGAATTTAGTTATAAAAAAGATGATTCAGTGTGATGGGTGCTTTTCTAATAAAAAATTAAATGGAATTTTCGTGTGGCATCACAAATTAAAAGGTCTAATCGATAAATTGTCCTTTCCAAATTCCAGTGGGCTCCAAAATTTGATGAGATAAAAAGTCGAATTTTCAACACTTAATCATCTTTTAAGAATAGTAGGGTAGGGTCCACACATGTGGCATTTACCACACGATAGGGTCGGGTGCATGAGTGGCGGTGGACCTTGTGGGTATCCATGTGAGGGCTCCCTTCCTTTCCATTGCCGTCTGTATAAAGAAACTCTGCGACGCCCAATCCCATGAGGTCAGGTCCATTCTCTACTGCTTTTGCTGTACGGTATGTACGGAAAGTTGTAACCAATTTAGACAGTGGGCGGTAACCTTTGAACTTCCCATTACATATTCTCCCACGCGCTTTTCTCTTTTTCAACTACTCCCAACCCCTACGGCATGACTTTTGCAAGTTCCTCCTCTCCCTTTTTCTATTCTATTTAATTCATTAAAATCTTGGTTTTGGTTTGACTCCAAGATTTTAAATTTGAGGGTTTATATTATTCATCGGATTATGAAAATGGTAAATCACAATGATATTACTATTTCATCTTTTCCTTTTCTCATTAAAAATTTTCTTAGACTCCACATATTTGCTCAATTTTGCATATAGGCGAATCTAGAAAAGGGAATTAAAAAATTTTCAAGAGAATAAAATATAATTTTATCATTTATTAATTTATAATTTTACTTTTTTTTTTTCAATTTTGGGTTGAAAGTAAATTTTACAATATGTTAATTTATAATTTTATTATTTTACGAGAAGATAAGAACATCATTTTTCATTTTTAGAGTAGAGAGCAAAACACCCGCTTGATTTTGCTCAAAAACAAAGAAAACCCAAGGGGAACTAAGACCAAAGCGGATTTACAAACCCAAAACAAAGCAGCAAAACAAAACGCAAATGAAGTGGAAAAAACAATTAATAGTAAAGCAAAATAGAAAATTAACCATAAGAGAGAGGCACTATCCAACTATCATAGTTTTATTTTTCAATTTTTTTTTTACATTAAAAATTAGGGGAGGAGATAACATTGCTAATATTTCAACTTTAGACTTTGAATACCAACACAAAACTCTTAATCACTGGTCCCTTTTAAGTTGTTGGCTTCATTTCATATTTTTAACCTTAATTCGTTGCATTTTATGTTTTCTTTAATGTATTAATTTTTTAAAAATCCATTTTATAGTTTTAACCTAACTCTATTGGATTTTATATTTTGAGTTAATATATATGGAAGTGCTTAAACTTGACAATTTATACCTACTTGGTACCTACTTGACAGTTAATCTACATAGCGAAAAATTAAAATTTTGAAAATCGACTCGATTTGTGATATTCATAGTAATAAACCTTAACTGAATTTGTACATATATTTTTAGCTTAGCAGACATTCGTTGTTCCCGATTTTCAACCAAACGATCTTCTCTACTATTCTCGTACCATGAACTGCTTTGAGTGTGGGCTTGAACCAATTGAATCGAAACACAAAACTAGAAAAAATTTACTTTCATTTGGGGTCAAAACAAAAATTCTCACTTCTTAATTGAAACCAGTAGAATTGTTATTCAGAAAAAATTATATGTAATAGTTGAGAATAAATTCTCTTTATTTTTTGGCAAAATATCAATTTCTCAAAATTGTGTTAATAGTTCTACCAGTGTCATCTATTTATAAGAAGAGAAGGTAAAATCCTTATTGAGTTGTAGTGGTTTATTTCAAATAGGAAAAATAATATCCTACTTAGAATAGGACTAGGGTGGATGGTACACCCTAGTATTCCTACTAGGGTTACCGCCTCATTCATATTCATGAGGGGTTTTTCGGCCTCTCTCACATTGTGTCCCATTACGAGTACTTCCTAGACTTTTTTAACCCAGTATTCTGTAATGTGATCCGGCCCGATTTAGCTTTTCTATTTCTCAAAATAAACTTTAATATTTATATTTAAAACAATTTTCTCATCTTTATTTTACCATTAGCAAAATTTTAACGATTTTACCCCTGCTAAAAATTTAATGATTTTACCCCTAGTAAAATTTTGAGAAAATAAGTTCAATATTTCATAACACAAAATGTTCATTAAGAACAAATTATTTGTTTTCATTTTTGGGTTTCAAAACAGTCCAAAAACATATACTCATTTTTTCGATCATTTTTTAAGTAATTCACATGGGATTGCAAATGGATCATTTCCATTTTCATTCCCATTTTTGAAAACCTACATTCATTTCCAAATGATTTCATTTCTCCATTTCAGAGAAAACTGTTGGATCTGGTGCTTTAAGTGTAGTATTTTCGTCAATATACACTTGTAATTTTTCTGAACAGATTGGTTAATAAAACAAATTCATTGATTACATCAATATACTTTGTATAATTGTCCTCACATGGTTTCGCACGCAAAGCAAAATAGAAGTGAATGTTGCTCATTGGTTGTTTAATATTTAACTAATACTAAGCAGTATTATGTTGTCGGATCATAGTACGGAAAGACAACATGTATTAGTAGACAAACCTAAACATGTCCTTAGTCTAATTGGAAATTAGCAAATCAATTGAAAAACTAATATGTCGTCTATCAAGTCCAATTAGGGATATGTTTTATCTTAGGCATCAGAGAGGATGACTCCCAAAAGATAGAGACATAGATATGCTAACTAGACTGACAGAACATTAGACAAGACCCAAGCATAATATATCCTAAATCTATTTATGGATTTATTCACTTGTGACGTTCATAGTGTAGCATATCTAAAACTTGAGTGGATGGCAGACTATGTATGCGTGACTTATACATTTTGATGTAAGTAAATGTAATAACCCTAACCCGTATCCGTCGCCGGAACAGGGTTACGAGACATTACCAGGATTTACAAAACATTTACAGACAATTCAGGTCAAATACTATTCATTTTCTGAGATTAGTCATAATGTCTCTTAAATGGAACCTCGAGGCCTAAAATTTGCATTAGAATCAAATCGGGACTAAATCAAGAACTCAAGAAATTTTTCGCGAAATTTTAAAATTTTCCTTAGGTACAAGACACACACCTCCATGTGGTCAGGCATTGTAGCTCACACGGCCAAATGACACACCCATGTCTTAGGCCGTGTGATACTTGAGTAGGGCACACGCCCATGTCCTTAACCCGTGTAACTCTTTGACTTATAATTTATTTAGGTGCAGGGGTAACACGGCCATGTCACACGCTCTTGTGCTAGGCTATGTTTTTTACACGGCTGAGACACACGCCCGTGTTTCTACCTGTGTGCTAATTTCTAAGTATTCTGTTTCTCAAATTTAAGACGTAAGGGACACCCGGCCAGAGTACACGCCCATGTACCAGACCGTGTGGACAAAATAAGGCCATTTTCCAAGCCTTATTTCTCACCCATTTAGTCTTTTACCTACTTCAACACTTAAACACATTAAAAAAAAAATAACTCAGGACATTTAACCAAACTCAAATCAAGTTTTATGCTTGATATATCTTTATCTATATTCATATATTCAAGCTTACATATTTCATCTACCTCATTTATAAACATAATTTGTCAACTTAGTTATCTCATTCAACTCTTTCATGTGATTAACTCCATTTTATCATTCACATTCTCATACCATTAACATGTTGAGACTATATAGATGTATATCTCAAATATATTAAACACAAGCCATACCAATGGCTAGTTACATTCATAACATGTTATGTGCCAACATTGACTAAATATCCTATATATGCCATTATAAACCTAGTGATTTACCATATTTACATATGAAATAGACCAGTGGATAGTGTGAGTGATCTCTGCCAAGCTTCCAATCTAACGAGCTTCTGAATCACTAATAAACAGGGGAAGAATAAAACAAAGGAAACATATAATGCTTAGTAAGTTTGTATAACTTAGTAATTAACTTACCACTTCTTTATATTCAATATAAACATGCAAAGCACAATCAATCAATTTGATCACGAGCCCCAGCATATGTTCTCATTACCATTGTTAGTTATATATTTTATACAAATATCATAAACATGTATAGGCTCAACACTCAACAGATTTACATGTACAAATATTTTCCATTCCATGTATTCATATAACGTATACAAATAATATATCTATATTTCAAGTACATTTTCATAGAAATTTGTCTCGAGTTCAAACTATTTCATATCAGAACTTTATTAATTAAATCATTTGAAATACTATTTTCATACGAATAGTACACTAGAGGTTTACAATTCTATAATCACGAATATACACATTTATCAAACATATTCCGTATTCATATATCATCATCTCATATTTCCATACATCATGTATCATTACTTTTATGTACTTTAGGTAGATATGTGTAATAGTTCATTTCTTGTTCATGTTCTCTCTTGTCAAGATTTTGCCTATTGAATTTATTAGAAATATCGATAGATATTCTCATATACATTAAATAACATAGCTGAGCTCATCATACCACATTCTTCAAGGCATTACTCTTTTCCTCACATGTTTCTCATGTTATATCACATATTTTATCCGTTGAATCATTGAAATTTCGATGGATTCTTAGATAGTACACACAAAGTGTACAGAACAGTATATCTGTCAATTCGTATCCAATGATACCCTCACGGCACTTTTTCAGAAAGTACACTCTCGAGCCACACACATATATATAACAGGATTACCAATCCAGGCTAAATCTTGTCTCAAATATATACTTAATAGAGCTTAGTCAGGATTATCAGTCTAGGCTAAATTCTTTTTATGACATATGCTCTAAAGAGCCCGATAGATTACTCGTCCGGGCTAAATCCAATCCATAACATATGCTCATGAGGACTTACACTAAAATTATTTGTCCGAGCTAAATCTTATCAGAAATGAGGTCAATAGGATTACTCGTCCGAGCTAAATCCCATCAGCAACAAATGTAGGACCTCATTCTACAAATGAAATCACATTTATCCATCGAAATCCCATATTCAATCGGAATTTCATTCTTTTCAAACAATTTCGTCATGTACTCATTTCTTAAATTAAAATATTCACATAATTCATGTATATTTCTTGTACCTAACAATTATATATTTCAAACATATAACCCTTAATTTAACTGTATACTTTTAACATTTTCATTTTGACGAAATTTATCATTTATGGAGTATAGTCGAGCATGTGATCAATTCATACATAAGACATTCATACGATTCACACATACAACATTTATTTCAAACATAAAATATATTCAATTGAGTTCATGAACTTACCTCGACAAATGTTCGTGTACATAATATATACTAATTTGATATTTCCCTTTTTTCCTCGTTCTAACTCTAAATTTGAGCTATCCGGATATGAAGTTAAAATACGGAAAACCAACTTGAACCCTCTTCAATGGTTGTTTTCAGCTGAAAATGATAATGATTTCCTCTAGAAATTTCAAATTTTCTTTTATTTCACTTAATTTGGCAAAATTTACAATTTTGCCCCTATTTCATAAAAAATTCAGATTTTTCTAAGCTATGCCACCTCAGCCACTTAAAATGGGTCCATTTGCCCTTTTAGTCCTCCCTTATTTAATTGTTAAGCTATTTAATCACTTTAGCAAATTTTGCACCTTTTTTAATTTAGTCTTTTTTATTTAATTGACTACCGAAACGTTAAAATTTACTAACGAAATTTTAATACTACCTTTATAACACTCTATAAGTATTTATAAAAATATTTACAGCTCGATTTATAAAATTGAGGTCTCGATACCTCATTTTCTAAACCATTTGATCTAATAAATCTTTATAAAACACAAATTGCTATTTCAAAAATCTTTTAAAGATCACATTTAACTTATAAATATTAAATAATATAATTTACAAGCTCATCTGACGAATTTAGTGGCCTCGAACCACTATTTTCGACATCACTGAAAATCGGGCCATTACAGTAAAAGCCTAAGTTCAAATAGATAAGAAATCGAAAATTGATGCATTGGGTGTACGACTTCTGTAATGTGTAGCGTCATTCACAACAGTGAAATTCATAACTCAAAACATGGGTAAATGACATCCTCTCATTGGCATTACATGGTTGATGAAAAGTAAACGTAACCACTAGTCGTCTGTTTTTGTGATGGATGACTTGATCACTTTTTTTATAGTGATTGACTTTTCATGAAGAAAGATATAATGGTTACCATGAGATAAAATAGAATCATATTGGGAGAACATATATTTTTCCAAAGAGATTAATGATATCCTATGAGGGTAACACACTAATGACAAAGTCATTGGATGAATACTGAGTAGTTACTTTTGAAATGGTATGTCATTGAGGAGAGGTCAGTCATGATACTATAGTGAAATGGCAAAAGCATTGAAGCTAGTTGACGACACCGACAGTGATTAGGCAGGATTGGTGGATAACATGAAAAGTACCTCTAGTTGTCTTTTTTCATTTGGATCTGGCGTATTCTCATGAAGCTCCAAAAAGCAATAGATTGTTACTTATTCATCAACTGAGGTAAAGTATGTAGCTATGACAACAACAGTTAAACAACCAATTTGGTTGAGAAAAATTCTTGGTGACTTGCATCTTGTATAAATTGAAGCAACAAAGATTTTGTGTGACAATCAATCTGCCATTGCAATTGTGAAGAATCTCATTTTTCATGAGAGGATAAAACACTTCAAGATAAAGTATCACTTTGTGAGAGAAGTTAAATAGAGTAAGGAAGTGACTTTAATTTATTACAGCCATGAAGATAAGCCAGCGGATATTCTGATCAAGCTTTAGGAAAGGAGAAGTTCGAAAAGCTCAGAAAGGAAATTGGTGTTCGCAGCATAGTGGCTAAGGTGGAGTTTTGCGAGATGGCTAATCATGCAACAACTCACACAAATAGCGAACAATCCAAATATGAATTACTTAGTAGACAATCATCTGATGAATTGCTTCGCAAACTATCGTTATGCAGGCCATAATGTGATTATGTGAACTATCATAGAACAACTATATTGCAGACAGTTCATATGCAACAAGCTTGGCAGACTGACCAAGTGAGCACAAGCCGTGATTTATATGACAAGGTTGAAGACCTACGGAGTGTATCCCTGGAATGTGTTTATTTTAGGTTGAAGATGCTATCAATGAGTGCATGTTTGTTTTAGGTAAAACCAATCTTATTTGGTAGATGTTTTGATGTGTTTTAAGTAATGATTAACATGTTTGGTTAATTTACTAGTGTACAAGCACTGCATTTCAAGTTTCAAGATTGTTTAGTGGGGTTTGTTGAGTTTTCTTATAAAGAAACTCATATATATTGTAAAGCTTGAAGAAAATGAAATATAGAGCAGACTTGTTATACTGTTAATTCTCTGTTTTACTTTCTTTCTTTGTTCTAAATGCCAACAAAGCTACTTAATAAGTGCTCGTCCAATGACTCTGTCATAAGTGTGTTACCCTTATATGATATCCTTAATCTCTTTGGGACAAATCTACTCTCTCAATATGATCTTATTTTATCTCATGATAATCATTACATCTTCTTTAATGAAAAATCAATTACTATCAAACAGTAATCAAGTCATTTATCATAAAGAAGAATAACTTGTGGCCAAGTTTACTTTTCATCTATCATGTAATGCTAATGAGATGATGTTATTTACTCATTAGTTGAGCTATGAATTCTACTATTGTAAATAATGTTACATACTGTAGAAATCGTATACCTAACGCACCAGCTTTTGGTTCATTATCTATTTGAACTCAAGCTTTTACTTACATCAAAGTATACGAGCCATACATGTATAGCCTATTATTCACTCAGGATTAATATATGCCAAACTATGAACGTCACAAATGAATAAATCCATAAAAGACTCTAAGATCTATTCTATTTGGTCCTATCTGAAGTACTTTCAGTTAATCAATTACATTTATGTCTTCTATTTTCTGTGAGTCATTCACGCCGATGCTCAAGACAAAACATCTCCCCAATTGGACTTGATAAACAACATATTAGTCTTTCAATCAGTTTTCTCATTTTCGGTTAAACTAGGGATATTTTTAGGTTTATCTACTAATACAAGTTGTCTTTTCATATTATAATCTGACCATATAATACGACTTAATATTAGTTAAATGTTAGATAACTAGTGAGCTAATATTTGTTTCTATTTTACTTTGCGTGAAAAAGCATTGGAGATAATATACAAAGGGTATTAATATAATTTATGGATATTTCATTAAAGCAAAATTTTCAAAAAAATACAAGTCTACTTAGATGAAAATACTACACTAAGGGCACTAGATCCCAACATAAGTACCAAGTAGGTACAATTTGTCAAGTTCAGGTATCTCCATATGTATTAACGCTTATGTTTTCTTTAATGTATTAACTTTTGAAAGATATATTTTAATTTGAATATAAAAATAATATATCTAAAATAATTTAAGTATTTTTATAGGAAAAAAATTCAAATTGGTAACAAAAATAATGAATTTAAATTATTATGAGTTGATATATTATTAAAAGAGTAATTTAGTGTTCAGATAAAAATTAAAGTAAAAGTAGAGTCAAAGTTAGAAAATTTTTTTAGAGGGATAAAATTAAGTTATAAATGTGTACGAGAGTTAAAATATAATTTCAATATAATAATTTATATATTTATAATTTCTTAAAGGATTAAATAAAAAATTATCATATTTAAAGATTAAAGTACAATTTTATTATAATTTAATTTAAAAATTTAAAGGATTAAGAATTAAATAATCTATTTTAGGGTCCCCTAATATAAGTTTATATATTAATAATCTCTTATCCATTTATTTTTTTCAGTGATATTTTGTTAAATAATTTTTACAATATTTTATTAAATAAATTGTAATATTTACTTTCTATCGAAACAGATAAAAATGTTAAAATTAAAAAAGCGTGGAGTGCAAATCCCGACCTAGAGCGTCAACCACACAGGAAAAATTTTTTAAAAGCAAATCCAGTCAACAGCTATTACCAGACGGCGTTTATTTCATGTTCCAACCTTCAAACGACAACAACCGAAAATTAAAAATTAATAAGGTGATAATTTTTCCTTTTCTCCCCCCGGCTTTCATTTTCTTCACATTATTTCCTCTTCAATTCGTCCCCCCCCCCCCCCCCCACCCTTCATTTATCTCTTTGAAAGAAAAGGAGGAAAACCAATAATCCTTTTATTTCCTATGGTAAATCTTTCTAAATATGGAAATAAATTGGGATGTATTTATAATAATTTCAGTTGTAGTTTTGAGTGCCAGGTTGGGTTCGGCTGGAGATATTGTTCATATTGACAACGTTGCTCCAAAGAGACCTGGTTGTTCTAATAACTTCGTTCTGGTATTCCCACAAAAAACCCCCTATACTTTACTACCTTCACTTTTTCCCCCTAGCTTTCTCATTGATGTCTGCTTGGTTGCTAAGAAAATGAACGATGAAAGAATCTTGCTTTTCTTTTTCTACTTATTGTCGGGTTAATATATTTTTTTAAAGTTGATATGTAGTTTAACTGTTTCCTTTTTTAGATTTATTTTCTCTAAATTATGACTGTCTTTTTGTTCTTCCTGTTTGATTGCTGGGAATATTTTATTTTCTGGGTTTGTTTGGGTGATTTTGATCCTGATGAAAAATTATTGCGAGTTATTTTATTTTTTGGTGATTCAAAAGGATAATGAATTGTGTAATTTTCTTTGAGCTAAATTATCGTGAACTATTGTATAGGTTTTTGGTTTTTTTGGTTATTAAGACTAGGTGAGGAAATACATTATCTTTTTTAAGCATTGGAAAGAATAGTTTATCTAAACGAAGCTAAATAGTTATTTTGGGTTAATCTGAGGAAGACTCTTTTGTCATAATATTGGAATGGTGAAGCACTTGTTGACATTTCCTAACAGCCAAAGGAAGGCTTAATTTTAAAGTAGATCCAAGGTGCAGTATACTTGGATTATTTCCATTGGAATGTCTTTAATCTCCTAATATTTGCAAATTGAACTCAGCTTACAAAAGTTAAGTAAATAGTTAATACTTTGACATCTTTCTTTTTTGTTATTTTCCCCTTCTAAATGTTGGACTTAATAATAGATTTTGTTACTTCTTTGCTCCCCTTTTAAAATTGAATTAGAGATGGTACTTGTTTAGTCATAATGATTTGTTCATATTCTTTGGTACATCGTTAATTTAAATTATGAATATGGATTTTGTATTAGATTGATCCAATTTGTTATAGGTAAAAGTCCCAACCTGGATTGAGGGTTTAGAAGACAATGAATATGTTGGTGTTGGCGCTCGTTTTGGACCTACTTTGGAGTCGAAGGAAAAACATGCAAACCATACCAAACTTGCACTTGCAGACCCTCCTGATTGTTGCAGCAAACCTAGGAATAAGGTTTTCAAATTCTGATCCTTTTTACAATGTATTCATCCAATTAGGTTCCTGACATATGTATGTGCTTTCATCTGATCAGTTTCCCTTACTCTGGTTCCTTTACTCTTTCGTAATCTTCAACATCCTCTCTGTTGGTAGCTTACAGGGGAAGTCATTCTTGTGCATCGAGGTAACTGTAGTTTCACAGTGAAGGCAAATGTTGCTGAAGAAGCTGGTGCTTCTGCCATCCTCATAATAAACAACCAAACAGGTATCTCATGTCCTTTTACGTGCAACTAGTAAGAGCTTTTCCATCTTGATGACCTGTTGTGGTAAAAATTAATTCCATACTCTATGCTTATTCATGTACTACTTGCCTTTATTAGAGGCATTCTCTTGACAGATGGTCTCATCTCATTTTATAGTAAGTTTTTGTGTCTGAACTGAAAGAAAAAGAAGATTTTCTGTGCTAGATGCATGATAAGATTATTGCTTCAATTTGGAAATTTGAAGAAATTTTGTGGGCTTACATTGGCTTATGACATCTTTCCGTTTTTCAACTATAGCCATACCACATCTCTGATCAGAAAACTGCTCATGATCTTACATTTCCTGTTTTTCATGATACGTGTTTAAATATCATTGCATTTTATTCATCCACATTCTGTATAGCTGTTTGTGATGTCAACATTTGCAGTCCTTGGAGCTTAGTTGAGCTACGAATGTGGTAGTACCAGATTCTTAATCAACTTAATCATAAAAGGAAAATAAATGTTACATTAAAAATGATAGAATTTATTCTAATGGCTAATTACAGGTTTGGGCACTTGTCAGCAGTCCAAAACCTGTATTTGCTTTCTAAAGATTGAATCAGTTAATCTTATTCTACAGAACTCTTCAAGATGGTTTGTGAATCTGATGCTGATGTAAATATAAAAATACCGGCTGTCATGCTCCCTCAGGATGCTGGTTCACGTTTGGAAAAATATATAACTAACAACACCATGGGTATGACTTTCTTTCTTATGCGTTTCTTTTATTACCATTGCCACACTTGATCCTGCCTTTTTGCCGTTCCAGAAAAATGCTTTCTTCTGATCTTTTACCTTGCTTGGGATGGGAATACCTATACGGCATTTTGTCAGATGGATTTTAAATTGTCTGCAATTTTCATCTTTATGTAGTGTCTGTTGCTCTTTACTCTCCAAAGCGCCCAGCAGTTGATATTGCTGAAGTTTTTTTGTGGCTAATGGCTGTTGGTACCATCTTGAGTGCCTCTTATTGGTCTGCATGGACTGCTAGAGAAGTTGCTATTGAGCAAGAGAAGCTACTCAAGGTCACTTTTATGCCTTAATTTTATGCATTCTTTGTTAAAATTCTCTTCTAGCATATATGTAGCTAAGCTTTTTCAGTACAATTCAATCATTCATCACTATCTTATGCTGATTGATGATGTTTGCACAGGATGCTTCAGAAGAATTTCTACAAGTAGGAGCTGCAGGTTCAAGTGGTTTTGTTGACATAAATACAACATCAGCAATTCTCTTTGTTGTAATTGCTTCATGTTTCTTGGTCATGCTTTACAAGCTGATGTCATTCTGGTTTGTCGAGGTTCTGGTGGTTCTTTTCTGCATCGGTGGAGTAGAGGTGCGCCTGTCTTCATATATTTGTATGCTTAGCTCAGTGTAGGTTATTCCTTTCATCTTGTTGTTGGTAGTTCACAAGTTATTACTGATCTACTTCATGTTTTCTCCTACAGTTTTCAATATTTTTGTTTGGAGTTTTATGATTTAACTAATGCTGCTAGGCTTCTTTTCTCGTATTTATATGCTTCTCTTATTCCTGTTTTTGGTCTGTGATTCTTTGGAAAGCTTTAGCCTAAATTAATTCACACAGTCTCCAATGTCACTAAATGTGACTAATGGTTATGAACTATGAAGCCATTTGGCGAAAGCTACATTTTGTTGCACATGCGCATCTTGTGCACATCGAGCACCATGATCTATGTCTGAACACTTTTCAGGAAACTTTATCAGATGCATGCACATTTCGGGGAAGAAAACAATTTTTTCAACATGAAAATCTTGAATCTGTTCCCTAGGAGGGGATACCAGTTTCAGAAGCTGTAATCAGGGACAACTTGTTCCTTATAGATAACCAGCATTTGTCTCTGTTTCATAGTTTCTTTGGTGGACTTGGTGATGTCTAGTCCTTTATGTTTTTATGGAGGCTAAGATTTTGACGAGAACCCATGACCGTCCGTGCAATTTTTTTGAACCTCAATTCAAAAACATCTGTTGAATAAATATGCCTGGGTGTATAACTTAATTAATCAGAAGCCGCATTTGATTTGCATGTTATATTTTCCTGACATTCTCTTGAGACAATGCCTGATAAAAAGGGCATAGGGTTGGGGGTTGAGGATGTTTCTTTAAGATAAGTGCTGATTCTTGTTATCCTTATGCTTCCAGGGCCTACAAACGTGTTTGGGGGCACTTTTAGCATGGTATGCATATTACTTCCCTGTTGCTTTTGTGTGTTTACGTGTACATCCTCTTGATTCTTCTGCTTCAATATGACTGTAATTAAACAGCATGAAAACCAAAGTCTCTCATGAAAGATATGGAACAAGGAAGTCTTACAATGTTCTAAGAGCAACACTGTTCCCTAGAATACATGCTTTACTTTCAAGTTTTATTGAGCAGGTTATAAGTCATATGACACTGACAGCTAAATATGCATGTAGTTTCAGGTGGTTTCAACGCTATGCAGAATCATTTATTAAAGTACCCTTCTTTGGAGCTGTTTCGCATCTGACACTGGCTGTTTGCCCCTTCTGCATAACATTTGCTGTTGTTTGGGCAGTGTATAGACGTATCTCATTTGCCTGGATAGGTCAAGATATTCTTGTAAGACCACATTTTTTTGTATCTAACCATCATGTTTGTGATTAGTGCTTAAATGCTGATCGGTTGATTTTAATGTATTGTATCTGATGTCCTCAGTTGCTAATAGTGACATCTCTTCACATTGAACATTAATATGGTTGGAACTTAGTTTGATTTACATTCTTTTTGTGATGAACTGATGATATTTAAACCTCCTTGTTTGCCTTTTCAATCAGGGCATTGCACTTATAATCACAGTCCTTCAGATTGTTCGTGTGCCAAATCTCAAGGTGAGTACCTTCATTTATTTGGCTTTTTTCTACCTACTTCTTAGAGACACATGCACTTTTTTGCTATTATATCGGTCTTATCTTGTCCCTAGGTCTGTACATACTGGATACAAATGCATGTAGCTAGTTTACATTTGAGAATAATTGAAGTGTGTCAGTTCATTATTTTGATGCTCTTTAGTGGTGATTCTTTACCGAACCAGGTTGGAACCGTTCTTCTGGGTTGTGCTATCTTGTACGATATCTTCTGGGTATTTGTTTCCAAATGGTGGTTTCATGAGAGTGTAATGATAGTTGTAAGTAATTATGAGCATTATTTCTTCACCATTGGAGATCTTAAGGGGTTGATATTCTTTTTCTTTCTATAGACTTGTTGGACCATTGAGGAAATGGCATTATCTTTATTATTTTTCTTCTATATAGGTAGCTCGTGGTGATAAGAGTGGAGAGGATGGCATACCGATGCTACTAAAAATTCCACGGATGTTTGATCCTTGGGGTGGCTACAGTGTTATTGGATTTGGAGACATAATTTTACCTGGACTGGTTGTGGCATTTTCTCTAAGGTTTGAATATTGGAGCCTCAGCCCTTTGCTTTCCACAGGATTTAGAAATTAAATTTGACCTTTGTTATCTTTGCTGGTTCTTTATGCTTTTGTATGGTTTAAGACCTTATAAGATTTAACTATAAGCCAAAAGATGCTGATTGTAATTTGTTAGTGGCAATATTTACAAATATTTGTTTAAACCTGAAATTGTTGTTTTTGTTTGTTTCCGGAGTACTCTTATGTCTTACCTTCATTCAAATGTTACAGCAATTAGTTTTGTTCCAAACAAAGAGATTTGTTTCTTATGTTTAGTCTGTTCATTGACTGATAGTATTGATGAATTTTGCAGATATGATTGGATGACAAAGAAGAGTCTTCGAGGAGGGTACTTTGTATGGGCAATGACTGCTTATGGTTTAGGTATGAGAAATTGTAAACTTGCTGAGCCATCCAGTTGATATATGTGGGGAGTTTGACGGAACCAAGCCAAGTTCGAGTTTTACATTGTTTCAACTATACTTGCAGAGCTTGTTTAATAGTCCCATAATCTGAAGGCACAAAAATGATGTCCCTCAGATTTGTTGGACCCCTTGTATTGTGCAATATGAATATTATTTTGCAGCTTCCTTTTACTTTTCTTATGTCTTGCCCATTAATTCTCTATTCCTTAAATTCACTCCATAGGTCTTCTGGTCACGTATGTCGCCTTGAACTTGATGGATGGACATGGCCAACCTGCTTTGCTTTACATTGTTCCTTTCACACTTGGTAAGTGGCGATGAGATTAAAAACAGTGTGGTCTCTGTAACACACATGGCCATGCTCATAAACACCTGACAAAATGTCATCTTCCACTTTATTTCTCTTACCATTTATTCATCTATTGCATGGTTGCAGGTACCTTAATTACACTGGGAAAGAAGAGGGGAGATCTCAAAACTCTCTGGACAAGAGGAGAACCAGAAAGACCTTGTCCGCATGTGCAACTTCAGCCCTTAGAACAAAAGGAATAATGGTAATAAACCGTGAACAATAAGTAGCTCAACTGTTCGCCAGTTTTGGTGACTAGTACAGAAATCAGTTGAAAAGCTCTTACCCTTTCAGGTTGTAGAGAAGCATGTAATATTTGCAGTATTTTCAACACTTACAGAGACTGACAAGTAACAGAGTAACTTTTAATCCAGTTCAACTAATTCTATAAGAGTTTTACAGTCGATTCTGTAACCCTATGATCAGATGATGAGAAAGTATTAGATGAGTTCGAGACTGCAGTTCTGAGTGATTTTTTTTTTTGCATGAATGTTGAGTTGCATCGAAGTAATTTTCTTTTTTTCTTTGAGAACCCGGATCACATTCAACATATCAGTAAATATCAACATCTGCAACTCTTTTTTTTTTTTTTTTTTTCTTTTCTTATTCACAGCTTCCTTTATATAATATATATTTGTTTTAATAAGGCAAGATACATATTTTTGTAATTCTAGATATATAAAGTAGTCGGTTTCTGAACTCTGACATTATAATATATATGCAAACAACATAAAGGAATCATAGTATTACACTGTATTTTTTATAAACATGAAAGAGGCAACATGGGGGAATAGTCAAACATGTTGGAGGAACAAGAAACAGTTTCAACGGTTTTCCTGCCATTGCTGAATAGCAGAACGAAGAGGAAAGTTGGGGATAAGATCGAGATTTGGAAGCCGGAGGTTTGTCATAGGGGAAGTATCATGGTCAGCCAGCCAATCCTGCAATGCAGTTGCTTCATAAGTATAACCGTCGGCTGCCACACGCGGATCACTCATAACTGCCTGTAATATCATTTGGAAAACTATGTTTTATTGGATTCAACTATATAATCCACTCAATGAAAGACCAAGCGGAGCGAACCTAACCTGTAAAATGGGACAAAGGAAATAAGATGGCGGTTCACTATCTTCGTTGGACTCCGGAGCATATGCTATTGAGGCTACGGAAGGTTTCATCGTTTCAAGTACCTTCAAAACATCTGAAGCAAGATCAGGTCGACGGCATCGGTCTGCACAGCATCTTATAGCCAAGTGAGTCAACTGCGCAACTTGGTGTGGCCAGTTCCCAGCCGAAGAATCTAAGAAGGAACTCAGATTTCCGCCATTTAATAGCTCGCTTTGTGCAATCTCGGCTATACCCTGAGTTGATCTCCCACTAAGTAACTGTAATACTATGATGCCAAAAGGGTATAAGTCTAAACTGTGAGATACTCTTCTTGAATTACGAAAATCAGGATCAAGGTAAGGATTCGGATTGCTTGATTCTGTCATGTTGCTCGAGTTTTCAATGAGAGAGAATGCACGGCAAGATCCAAAGTCGCTAAGTTTGCAGCCAAAGTTGTTATCAAGGAGAATATTCCCCGGCTTTAAGTTGCCATGCACTAGTTGACCAGAATGTAGAAACATTAGTGTAGAACATAGCTGAGTAGCTATATGCATTCGAGATTGCCATGACAGTGGGGGCATGTCGTTCCTGCTGTTCAAATGATCTTCAAGACTTCCATTAGGAACATATTCATAGACTAAAGCCCTTTTGTCAGGGCAGGCTCCAATGAGAGTTACTAGGTTCGGATGCCTCAATTTAATCAAATCACCAACCTGAAAATACAGGAGAGCATACTCTATTTCATTCTATTGCAGATCGGTAACATCTTTGATTCTAAAAATTCTACTCTCAACAGTTGCATGTTAGCCTTAAAAACTGAAAGACAACAATAAAATCTAAGATGCCTAATGAATGTAAGATTTAGATTCCGTACCTCCCGTAGGAATTCATTGGAATCTTGAAAGCCATTTCGGCCAAGCACCTTTATAACCACTTCAGTGTGACGTAGGGCACATTTATAGTATACACTCCCTCGAGCTCCTTCTACTATCTTATACAATTGGTCAAAGTCTTCAGTTGCTTCCTCAATCTCTGACAGAGAGAACTCTATAAAGGGTTGCTGCAAATGAGAGTTTGAGGTATCTTCGGATTGTTTTCTTAAAAGCTCTTCGTTTATTCTACGAGTATTTTCAAGCTCAACCTGCAGCTCATCCTTTTCTTTCTGGCAAATCTCTAACTGATCCAAAGTTGCATCATGAATCTCTGATACAGACAACTGATCAAGGTTGAATTGGTCCATATGTGTGCTTGAGGTCTCTTCTGCTTGTTTTCTCAAAAGCTCTTCAATCACTTTATGACTATTTTCAAGCTCAATTTGCAACTCATCTCGTTCTTTCAGGGAAACCTGTAACTGCTCCACAGCTGATGATAATTCATCTACCAATTGTTTCATCCTGCGCTCCGAGTTGGCAACTCGGCTTTCCAGTATAGAATTTTGTTCCCTAGAAACTGAAAGCTCTTCTTCTCTCAGCCTCTTAATATTTTCAAGGCTCTCATTCTGTTTCGCAAGTGCTGTCTCATTTTCTCTCTTGCATTCATTGTACAACCTTTCCAACATTTTTGCCTACAATTCAAGGGCAGGGATTAGTAACCATACTAAATCTGAATTTGCAACTTCATAAAAGAGGGGAAAACAAAGCTTGAAATGCAGACTTGGCGCATAGCTCGGGTGGCATTCATTTCAGCTTTAACTCGCCTGTCAGACTCTTCGTATGCTTTCTGATTCGATGATTCAGCTTCCTTCAGTGCCTGTTCAAGTCGATCAAATAGTTGATCATTGCTACTTCCTTCCTGCCAACAAACCATGAACCATTCAAAGACATCAGCATACATCAGTTCAAATCTGAAAAAGGCTTCATTCCTCAGCTTCCAGGTCAAGACTAAGGTATAAAGACGACGGAATGGCAGTGGTGATAATCAACATATGACAATAGAGAACATGAATGTATACGTTCTTGACATGTAGCTTTTATGGAAGATGAACTTCTACTGTACTATAGTGTTATGGTATATTGGGGCATTGATAAAGAATCACAAACCACTCCAGAGTGAAGCACGTCATATAGCTCAATCTCACATTCACTCTCCTCTCTTTCCTCGGACACAGTCGAGCCAAAAATACCAGCAGCTTCAGTAGAACTTGTCAAATAACTAGAACCAGATGGACTTGGTGCATTTGATGATTGCCCAGTTTCAAACCTGCAGTAAAGACCTCGATGTCATTACAATGGAAGCAATTGGAACTTGTAATCTCATTAGTGACAATCAGTGAGCTACCTTGTGTGGACAAGGTGCTCCCTGCAAATGAACCAAATTTGGCATGAAAATGGTGCATTTTCGTTCACATATTGTGCTTTCTCAGACATCAGCCACATTCCCCTGCAATAAAAAGGTGAAGTCCGGCTGAAGAGTGAAGAAAGAAAGTAAGATCATTCATGAACGTTTAAGGAAACTGAGAACAGTTTAATAACAAAATTATTTGTACTCTGAGAAGTGCTCATCAGCTGCTGCGCCCATCACTAGCTTCTTGATATTGTGCCGACGAATCAGTTCCACAATCCCCTTTGCAACATCATCCATCTGAATATGTAGCCTTATGGCACTGACCTACACAATAATGAAGAACAGTTTCAGAAAAAAAGAAAAAGTACAACTCTCTGATTACAGAACCTATAAACCCATAAATAATGGAAGTAAATAAGTTTCCATTAAGCAAACACGGTCTTCTGCTGAGTTCAGTAGAGCCATTAAATGAGCAGTCAGTAGAGGAAGAAGAAATAGTACCCCAGCTTGACTACAAAAAAGAAGGTATTCATCCAAGATCCTGTTCATCATGTCCTTTCCAACTTCCTCTAGACCTCTGATTTGTTGTTGATCAAAAATGATTTCAGCTAAATTCCCATCGACTCCGTACACTCCATAAGGGGAGGGAAAAAAAAGGAAAAAAAAATCAGATTACGTGCAGCTAAGAATCTCAAAGAACCATTTGAAATCAACAGTCCAAATTCATATACTACTAGAGAGAGAGTTGACTTACTGGATGAGATCATTTTGGAAGGCTGATGAACATGAAGAATGCAAACTTTCCGAGGCTTAAGGTTATGTAAAACCCATAACAAAGTGAGCTCACTTTCTTCAACTCCCCCCACGGCAACATATATGGTATCCTCACTACCCATGCTTCTCCTAATTACTCCCTCAATCCACCTGCGATGAAGTTGCAGACATAGGGTCAGTTAAAGCCAAAGCCAAAGCAATTTTGTTTCTATTTATCTGGTGTAAAAGTAGTAAACCAAGGAAACCTTCAAGGCAAGTTCCTAGTCAAGACGGGGTCAACGAAACTATTTCAAACAGGAAAAGATTCCCTGCGTTAAGACCTGTTGGGTGACTTGTCATTGCAAGCAATTAATCACCAATACCCAAATACTTCTATAGTTTTATTAGTATTAATGTCAAAAAAGGAAATGTTTGATTTCCATTTGGCATTGATAACAAAAAAAGAACTTTTGGATTTTTATAAACCCATGGTTTCAATGGTGAATGCTGGGTTCCACAAGCCAACAATACATCATTTCTTCTTTATTCACTGGATTGGATATGGGAAGCATATTATTCCTTCTTTCTCTTTTAATGCATGCATTTCCTTAATTTTTCTGAAAGTGGAATCACTTTCATATGTTAAAACCTAAAATTGTATTATATTTATATATTTCTTAATATATGATTGATAATTTCAAATGTGTCTCATTAAACGTATTCCACGTCTTCATCTATGAAATACGGCAGTTTTCAAACACTTGAACAAAAAAATGAAAAATTAAAGGGATAGAAATGAAATATATAAATTTTCTTTTGAAAAAAAATTAAAAAGATAAAAAATTGAGGAGATAGAAAGATATAAATGAAAAATATAAATTCTTTTTTTCACAGATGTACTTGGTAGGGAATATGAATTTTTTTTTATCCATCGATTGATAAATTTGAAAAAAATGAAAAAAAGAAAAATAAAACATTTAAAATATACATAATCTTAAACTAACATATACAAATATATTTTTCTCTTCTCTAATCATTTTAATTTGGAAGAATTGATTTTTATGCATTATTTTAAGAAATTAAATTTTTTTACTTTTACTTTTTTTTTTTCTACTAAGTACACTCAAAATTTTATTTTATTTTCACTTTTTCACTCTCTTCTTCCATCTTTTTATTTTTCAACCCAACCAAACACACCATTAAACTCCTCGTAAACAAAGAAATTAGATAAACATTTGACCACGTCATGTCATATATATATTTTTTTATTCTAGAACAAAAAATGTGTTTAAATAGAGGTTTATGGATGATGATGGGTTGGGTTCAAATCAATTTTATAAATAATATTAATATATTTTATGTTTTTTCAAGTTTAGTTCTGATAAAAATATAGATATAAAATTTTGTTCAAACCCACACATATTTGTAAATGATTAATCTAATATATTTTTTTCTATCCATATTATTTTTTAAAACATGTTTATAAAATTCAATTTAATATTTAATAATTTTATATATTTTTTCATTTATTAAAAATTTAAATATAAGCAAATTAACACATTTTTATTATATTATATATTATTATAACTTAACTTTCAGTTTTCTTTTCTTATAATATTATAACATTTTTAATTTAGTATTTAATTTTTTACACCAAACAAACAAGAAAGGAGAAGAAAAGATTGTATGAAACAAGGATATTATCCACATCCAATAGTTTAATGTCACATTAGCAATTTCATCTTGAATTTTAGGATTTCCATTTGGATTTGATTTTTTTTTTTAAGGATGAAATGCTGAAATTCAAGATTAAAATATTGATGTAGTATTTAAACTATTGGAAAAGAGATACAGATGACATGATATCATTGTTTCATATCATCCTTTCTCCTCACAATTATATGCTTAGTGTGTATCATATTTACGTTTAATTTTCTTGAGTAAGTGTAATTACTCAACGTAAAACTTTTGATTATCAGGTTGTTGCAATTTGAACTTTTAGAAATGGTATAGAAATAATAATTTATATGGGAATTGTAACAGCTTGTTTTTTAGTAGCGTCGGAAATAATAGTTTCGGGGCCATCAAATTTGACGAGTAAGTTTGAAAATATTATTATTTAATATTTACGAGTCAAACATGATTTTAAAAAGGTTTTTGATTTGATAATTTATGTTATATAAATGATTTATTAAGTTCAAGTGGTAAAACCCTAAGTTTAAGTGGTTTTAGAAAATGAGGTATCGGGACCTCGTTTCTATAAATCGAGCTATAAATATTTTTATAAATATTTAGAGAGTGCCATTAATGTGGAATTAAAGTTTCATTGAAAAATTTTGATGTTTCGATAGTTAATTAATTAAAAAGGACTAAATCGTAAAAGATGTAAAATTTGATCACTATTTGATTTAAGTGATTTATTGGTTTATTGAATAAAGGAAAAGAGAGAATTAAATGGTCTTAACGGTTTTGGGCAACTAAAAGCATGAAAATTTGATGATTATTAAATGGACAAAATGATAATTTGATAATTAAATAAAATAAAATAAAACCAAGATGTTATATCATCATTTTCATGTCTTCTTCACGAATTGAAAGCAGAAAGAAACAATGGTTATACCTTCAAGCTTCGGCCACGCTTTGGATGTTGCATGTAAGTTCATTTTAGTCTCATTTTTAATAATTTTTATATTTTTGAGATCGTTGCAACTAGGTCTAGCTAACCCGTACCTTCGATTTTGAAATTATTAAAGATTATGAATGTTTCCATTGACAAATCTAGTGATTTTTTTTGAAATATTAGTTGGTATTTAAAAGTATTTTGTTAAGTGATTTTTGATAAATTTATCGATTAGGGACTAAATTGTTAAAATAAGAAAAATATAAGGATTTGTTGTGAAATTGTTGCATAAATGGGCTGTATTTGATGCCATGAGTATTTGGCTAGGCTCAAATTTGCGTAAAAATGGTTAAATTGCATGTTTTAGGCTCAAGGACTAAATTGAATAAAAGTAAAACTTTAGGGACAATTTTATAAAAATTCAAAAATGACTAAATTGCATAAAATACATTTTTTTTATTTTCTAAATTAATAGATTGAATGAAATTATTAATTTAGATCAAGATCGAGTGGAAAATGGAGGAGAATAGATTGTAGAAAGTACAGGGGTACTTTGACATTTCTGCAATTTTGCCAGATAAGTTCATATGAACTGAATTCTGTATAATGCTGATTAATTGAATGTTAGTATGTGATTCTATTATGTTTGAATCAATATATATATGTTATTATACAATTTATCGAGTAAAGAGACAATGGAAATTCAACAACGTATGACGACTATCGAGCCCTGTTTGAACCTTAAGAATATATAAGATACAAATGACATGTCATTAGGGTTACCATGTTTCAGGTGTCGGTTCTGAATGCCCTACTGGTGGTTGAGTTCCTGCAATTGCAGATTTTTGACAGCTTGTGTGAGCAGCATCGTGTAGCTACGTTCTGATCGACAGCTTGTGTGAGCGACCCATTTATGGCTCGAGAGAGAGCATCTATATAAATGAAAAGGAAAGAAATGGTTTCGACCATATGTTAGCACACAGTGTGTGAGATTCTCGCATATCCGATATTATTCTAAGTGGTTCAACGGGTATACAAAGGGAAAGAACGATAGGTGTTTCGATTGGTAATGTCATGAAAATATAGAAAGGTATGAGTTGTTGATGATTAAAGTATGTATAGTCATGTTCATGAAAAGTATGAATGCGTATATGCTATATTCATGAAAACTAGTTTATCATGTGGTGATTTTTGCTAAGTTATGTGTTTAATCACTAACTTGTGACTATGGTTAATGCTATGTTTATGTCTTATGTGTTTTGCAAATGAAATGGTAAATGTTTAATATGAATTAAGATATGTATGCATGAAACTCATTGAAATGGTGATACATGGAAAACATGATACGTTATGAGATGGATAATAAATCCAATTGAATTATGCTTAAGTATAATGGTTATCCATGTTAAATTTATATGAATCATGTTTAAATGAACTAACATGTGTTGTTGATGTGCTTAGGCTTATGCCAAGCTTGTGGACATGATTGATGTTTATGATTATACTTATACTATGCATATGAAATGGGTAAGAAAATGGAGTGATACGGTAAGTACATAATTGGGATGAATTATGATGTTATAAAAAGGTTTATGAGATAAATGATGTATTCATATGCTAGTAAATTTCTTATGCATTGAATGAATTTATCTATGTCATGGATAAATACCTTTAATTGAGAATTAATAATGTTGTTTAGGCTTATGATAAGCATTTGGGAATGGAAAGGAAAGTAAGTAAATAGAAAGATATATAATCTTATAAAAAGGTTGATGATTATATATTATGTCTCATGAAATCCTATCATGTTATGAATGGTCAATAAATATGCGACATTAATGAACTTACTAATTTGTGAGTTGATGAATATGGTTTGATAAATCTTAAGACATTAGTATAGGTTTACTTTTAACTTATAAATTTCATTATTGAAATGTAATATTATGTTTATTATTTTTACGATCTTACTAAGCATTCATTGCTTACGTAGTTATCTTTCTCTTACTTTACAAATTATTGGAAGCTCAATCGGGTTTGAAGCTAGTTGGAGATCCATCACACTATCCATCGATTTTATCGGTAGATTTTGATGATTTAGTCGTGGTTATAATGGCATGTATAAGTGGACGTATGTCTAATGTTTTTGTTAATGATATCGGCATGTAATGTTGCTTTGAATTTGTGCAACTTATGATATTTGATGCATTGATGATTGGTGTGCTTTTGACACTTTGATGTTTAAAGGTTGGTGTATATAAGATCAAATTGATGCATGGTTTTATGGCCAAAGCGGTAAGAGTTGGCATGTTTGCAAAGTGATCATTTAGGGCATGTTTTGATATGAAATTTAGTCAAGTCTGTTTGTTGGAATTATGACCATTTGGACATAATTTGGTATGTATATATTTTGGTTATTGGAACCATTAGGAATTGGTTAGAATGATGACATTTAAATGGTTTTGATGTATGTGAGAAATAGTCCTAATGGTAAGGGCATTTTGATATGTTTGATATAGAAACTAGTTAATCTAAAAATGGTTAAATATACACATGTATAGATGTTTTATGCTTGATGATATAGCCATTATGTTTGGCTTGTAATTATGGTATTTTGGATAATGCATTAGTTGTTACGTTGGCATGCTATGAAATGTTGTTTTGAGTATGATATTGGTATGTGAACATTTTCGTAAATGTTGGCATAAAATTAATTATAAAAGTTAGTTGATTTGTGGTTAAACTTAGCAAATGTATAATCATGTTTGATTGTTGTGTTTGAGATGCCTTTTAGGGATATTGGTTATATGATTAAATACTATGATGATCTAGCTTGAATATGCATGTGTTAAGTACATTTTGAATGCTTGAATATAGGTGCAAATGGCTTGTAAGGGTTTTTTTGAATTGAGTGAAAGAAATAGCTTGAATTTGGCCTATTGCTTGTCCACACGGCCACACGACACGATTGTGTGTCCCTTGTAGGTTTTTAAAGGTTTCATTTTGAAAGTTACATGGCCTGGCACACAGGCGTGTGACTTGGCCATGTGACGTAAGTCAGAGAGTTACAAGGGTACGGTGTAACACCCCTAACCCGTATTTGTCGTCGAAATAGGGTTTCGAGGCATTACCGAAGATTATAGAACACTTTTAAAATAAATCGAGTCAAACACTATTCATTTTCTGAGATTTGTTATAACGTCCCTTATTAGGGCTCTCGAGGCCCTAAAACATACGTTAGAATCAATTCGGGACCAAATTGGGATCTCGAAGAATTTTTCTCAAAATCCTAAAATTTTTCTCACTAATAAGAGTCATACGCCCGTGTGGCATGGGCCATGCCCGTGTGGTTAGCCCGTGTGGAGTCACACGCCCGTGTCTTAAACCCGTGTAACACTCTGACTTGCAACTCATGAACAAATTGATGTCACATGGCCAAGTCATACTGTAACAACCCGAATTTGGGCCTAGTCAGAATAGTGGTTTCAGAACCATAAATTCGAGGTCAGAAAAATTATTTCTAATATTATTTTATGTGTTATAGCATGATTATATGAGGGCATGAAAATTTTGGTGAATTAATTTTAGCGATTGTGGGCTTAATTGCGAAAAAGGACTAAATCGTATAAAGGGTAAAAGTTTTATTTTACTAGCAAATGGTGTCAAATAGCTATGAACCATAATGTGGAGGTCTTTAATGAGCAAGTAGACCTAAATATAGGTGATGGAAGGCCAAGGGAGACAAGAAAATTGAAAAAGTCAAAATTAGGTGGAATTTGGAGGCTTATTTGACAAGAAATAATAAAATAAAACAAAAAGGGCCTCATCTTTTTCATTTCTCTCTTTCTCCACCAAAAATATTAGCAAACTAAGGGTTTTAGAAGCTTGAAAACTTAGCCACTCTCCACCCTTAACAAGTAAGTGATTTTAGTAGCCATTTTTGATAATTTTTGTACTTTTGGGACCCTTGTAGCATGAGCTAGCTATTGAGGGGACTATTTTGCAAAATAGTTTAAAGTATAGGGTTTTACCATGAGAGTATTCATATTGTTTGCTGAAACTTTATGGAAGAAAATGAATCTTGGTTGTTAAATAAACAACTTTTGTGAAAGGATTTTCATGAAAAAATCACTAAATGGACTATTTTGTAAAAGTTGTAAAATAGATAGTAATTGTGTGAAATACTTGAAATTTGGAGTTGTCATAAGATTAATAAAGGTTCGGCTAGGCTTGGTTAATTAGGAAATTTGATGAAAATTAATTTCCGAGCATAGGGTTAAAATCGTCATTTTGTGAAAGTATAAGGATAAAATGGTCATTTTGCCAAAATATGAATTGTGGAATGTCTATATTAATGTGATAATTAAATTAGTGATTTTTTATTATTCTAGATCAAGAAATACAAAATTCAGACCTAGACCGGGGGAAAACCAAGCTAGTGGACTAAATCGATTAGTCGCCTACATTTTGTATACCGAGGTAAGTTGTACATAAATAATACAACCTTACCGTTATTATGTATTGAATGATTGATTTTGCATAATATATCTAAATATGCTTATGAGCTATGTATGGTGAAATTTAATGTGGTAAACTCCCGATTGAACCGTAGGAATAGAGCGGATATTCATGCCATGAAACTAGGGTCATATGAGAGCTAGTGTAAGACCATGTCTGGGGCATGGCATCGGCCTCGATATGTGAGCCAGTGTAAGACCATGTCTACGACATAGAATTGACTTTAATATGTGTCAGTGTAAGACCATTCTGGGATATGGCATCAGCACGGATAGAGGAGAGCCAGTGTAAGACCATATCTACGACATGGCAACGGTCTCGATATATGAGAGTCAGTGTAAGACCATGTCTGGGACATGGCATCGACTTGATATGTGAGCCAGTGTAAGACCATGTTTGGGACATGGCATCAGCCTCGATATATGAGAGTCAGTGTAAGACCATTTCTGGGATATGGCATTAGCATCTTACCCTATATTTGAGGCTTATCAAATATCCTTTTGTATTCTAAATGGTTCAACAGGAAATTTAAAGTTTGTGTCAAGAATGAGAAATATTATGATGATATTGTGAGTGGTACAGGTACCTACATGAAGTGTATGAGATGTGAGCTCAACTTATATTGTATGATTAGTAAAGGATGAAAATGAGTAAGTCATGTTTATAACCATTTGTGGTTCATGTGCAATTTATGATATGTTGTTATTATGTGGATGCATGGTAAATTGTTGTTATTTATTTACTTGCAACTTACTAAGCTTTGTGCTTACTCCTTTTCCTTTCCATTTCCTTATAGTGCTGCCTAATTAGCTTGTGGATCAAAGAATGTCAGAGGCATCGATCACACTATCTACTGAAGCACTTGGTATAGTTAGTTCTAATATTTTGAGTAATGGCATGTATAGGGGTTTAGTCTTTTGCTAAGTGTCATATTATTTTGGAGCTAAATGTGTTGGCTTGTCATAGAAATTAACTTATTTTGTATAAGGCCATGGTTAATGGCTAATATTCATTATTGATCTATACAAGTGATGATGTTTTTCACGAATGTACCAATTGGTATGGATGATTCAGTGGCATTAATGTATGGTTGGATAGGCCATGTGTTGATGTCTAATTGTGGTTGTTTGGTTATGTATTTATGCCATATTATGTATTGGTAAGATTGGTATGTGTTTGATCATGTTTCAGGGTGGCAAAAGACTTGGTAGATAGCCTTATATTTGTCCACACGGGTAGACACATGGGCGTGTGTCTAGGCAGTGTGTGACACACGGTCCACCCCACGGGTGTATGGTCAGGCCGTGTATCCCCTGCACTTTAAGTTGGAAAAATTAAATGCCCAGTAATAACCACATGGGCTGAGACATGGCCATGTGTCTCAACCATGTGAAAGACACGGCCTAGCACACGGGCGTGTGTCATGTCCGTGTGACCTTAAATTGTTGCCGACGTCAGAAACAGAATGTCAAGGCTTTCACATATTGGCTAAGATACGGGCATGTCATGGCCATGTGAGGGACACGAGTGTATGCCAGGCTGTGTGAAAACCCCTGTAGGTTCGATGTTAGAAAATAATTCTACACGGGCGAGGGATACGAGCATATCCCTATATGCTTAGGCCGTGCGAGCTACACGGGCCTTCAACACGGCCAAGTTAAGAGGACGAACGGGCATGTCATCCTTCCACACGGGCAAGTGCCCTATTTTTCAATGAAATTTTATAATGTCGACTAATGCATTCGGTTTAGTTCCGAAGGGTTTCTAAAGTTTGTTTTGGGCCTCGTAGGCTCAAATATGGGACTTTAAGACAAAGTTTGAAAAGTTTTAAATTGGAACAAACTTTTATGACCCGGGAGTGTTTGTGTGCTTGTGTTTAAGATAGATAATGCCTCTTACCCTGTTCCAGCATTGAACACGGGTAAGGGGTGTTACACACACGCCCATGTGCTAGGCCGTGTAGTTAATTTGAATTTTTGAAAAATAGGTGCAGGATTCACACCGCCAAGGGACACGCCCGTGTTCTAGGCCGTGTGCCTCACACGGTTGAGACACACGCTTGTGTCTCTACCCATGTGCTCAATTCTGAGCATTCTATTTCTCAAAATTAAGGTGCAGGGGACACACGGCCTAACCACATACCCATGTTACTAGGCCGTGTGTCACATACGGTCTAGACACAGGCCCGTATGTTTGCCCGTGTGAACAAAATAAAGCTATTTCTAGCTTCATTTCTCACCCAAATTCACACTCAAGTCCTGCACTTGAAACACATATCCAATACCAACCATTTCAAGCATTCAAATTAAGCAAATTTCATCATTCATCATGGCATACCATTACATGCATGTGTGTTTATAACTTACCTTGACTTAACTTAGGTATTAACAACAATTGATCTCATATACTTAACAATTCACATGTGAATATATCATAATAACCCACTTGACATATATTTAGCTACCATAGCATGACATTACAAGTATATCAAAACAACCATTTCTAGCCATTCCAATGGCTAGATTACAAACATCATTATCAAGCCACTAGTGGTCAAGTTGCCCTATACATGCCATTATACCAAAAGGGATTTAACTATATATACCCAAAATAAGCTAGTTGATAGTGTGACGATGCTCTAATGATCTTCCAACCTTTGCGAGCTTCCGAGTACTACAAAATAGGGAAAATAAAATAGAGTAAGCATTACATGCTTAGCAAGTTTGTATAATGGAAAACTAAACTTACCAATCCCGTTTATTAAATCTAAGCATATAATGTCATGTTTTCCATCCATTAGCAAAACTTCCTAAACACATGCATTCAATCAAACATGTTAGTTACCAAAATCACCATATCAATCAAGCAAACATAGATGAGATCATCATGCAATACTCTTTCAAGTCATTATCATTTCATCTCATTTTCTCATAACATATCAAAAGTTGTGTCCGTTGAATCATTGAAATTTCGATGAATGCTCAAGTGGTACACTCGAGGTGTACGATTCAATAATCTGTTAATTTCTTATTCAAGAGTACCCATTAAGGCACTTAATTAAGGAAACACTGTCGAGCCATATATTGTATAATAGGATTACCAGTCTAGCCTAAATTCTTTATATATCATATGCTCAGAAAAGCTCAACTAGGGTTACCAGTCCAGGCTAAACCTTATTTGTTAGTATACTCAAGAGGTGTTATATTAGGATTACCCGTTTGGGCTAAATCTTTTCTATAATGAGGTCAATAGGATTACTCATCTGAATTAAATCCCGTCTGTAACAAATGTAGAACCTCATTCATTTCAAGGAAAGTACATGTAATCATCAGAATTCAATATTCAATAGGGACTTAACCCTTTTTTTTTCACCATTTCAAAGCATGTAATAAAATTTCTCATATAACATTTAAATAACGTACATCAATATAATTCATATTCCATACAAACACAACATTCAATTCAACATATTTACATGCTCGATTAAGTTACATGAACTTACTTCAACACTTGTCCGCGTATAAAATCTACTAATCCGAAAGTTTTTCTTTTTCTCTATCTAACCTCGAATTTGAGTTATCTGGATCTATATAAATAACTTTAGTCATCAATTTCATACATTTCATACTTATTAGGACTCAATCTATGTCCTAGGAAAAATGACCATTTTACCCCTAAATTTTTCATAAATTCCAATTTCGTCCCTAGGCTCGGAAAATGAAACTTGTGCAATTTACTCCCTATTCCAAGCCTAACCAAAATCCCATTGCAAAATTTACAGCACAAGTATTCATAAAATTTTAGCATTTTTCTTTCAATTTGACAACTTTGCATTTTAGTCCCTAAATCATGTTTTCACTAAAAATCACTTTGTAAAAGTTGTCTATCTATCAACAACCTTTCATTTTCTACCATAAATTTCAAATTTTTAGCATATATGTAACACCCCAAATTTTGGGCCTAGAAGTATTGGGCCTTGAGTTTGGGATTGGTTAGGAGGCGGCTTAAATAATTTAGATGCGTGTGAAAATTTTAAAATTTCACGTTTAGTTTAATATTTAAGTGAATTAGGAAGGATTGGTAGTGTGGGAAAAGTCCAGGGCTCGATCCAGGGCTCTAGCAAAAAAATTAATTTTTGCCTTAGTGGAACCCTAGTCTCAAGTAGTAGGCTTTCTAAACAAATTAAGGGGAAAATAAGACACAATTGGGCTTGTGGCTCAGTGGCAAGGTGGCACCACTTGGAGAGCTATAAGATGGCATTACTATCAGGAAAAGAGGTCCAAGGTTTGAGGCTTAGAGTGGTAAATTTGGGGACTTTATTTTTGCACCATGAAAGGAAGGTAGTGGCATTGGAGTGGACTCTGGAAGGGAGTGTTCAGGAGAGAAATTTAAGGTAAGCATAATAGAGAAAAATTAGGAGATTGGTGAGTGGATGTGTTGGTGCCGAATGGGACTTTGGGAGAAGGTAGTTTCAGCTTGTGGTTATTTAAGGGTGCCGAATTCCTTTGAAGGGTTCTTTGGTTTTCCATTACTTTTCTTCTTCTCGCTGTTGCCGAATTCTCTTCTCCCTCTCATTCTGTTTCTTCCATTGCCGAATTCTTCCATTACAGAATAACCATCATTCCTTTTTGCCAAAATCCCTATTGGTGTTGTGTTCTTTTTCTTTCTCTAAAAGCTGAATACTCCCTTATGATCGAATAGCCCTATCTTTTTGCCGATTCCTTATTTTTCCTCCATCACAAATCGGTTGCTGTTATCTACTCTTAATCAAGTTTTAAAAGCCGGATCTCGCTCAGTAGCTATCTAGGCCGCAAGATCAGAGAATAGTTTCGGTAAGTGCTTAGTCAACCATCCTTTAGTGTGTTTTGGTAAAAGCCAGAGGGCTATCTAACTTGTTCTTATCATTAACACTGTATTAACAAGGGTAAGGTTCAAAGATCGCAAGCGGGGTAAGGATCTCTATCAAGTGGTAAGCGTACTCGTTCTCAATTTTTGATTAGTAAGTGGCCGAATTTAAGTGTGGCTTATAGAGGTGACTCATGTGGAATTTGAGTCACTTGATTTTTGATAGTATATGTGTTGATGCAGATCTAGGGGATATTTGTGAGTAGTAGCTAATGAAGAGCTATTAGGACTAGTGGCACACGGTAAGGTTACAGTAAGGCTTCGGTTTTTGGTAAATGTTGTGGTTAAGTGTGGGATTGATTTGAGGTTGGTATTGGTTGTAGGTTCGAGGCTGAGGATAGAGTAACACGTCTCTTTTACTAGGTGTGTACATACACTGCACATGCGACAAATTGGCAAAAGCTGAAATCCCGAAAAGTCGAAATGCCGAAAAGCCGAAAAGCTGAAAAGCTGGCACTGGCAATCACACGAGCGTGTAAACATTCGTGTGGAGATACTGATATGATTACTGGGGCCAAGAGAGCGATCTCATGGTCTCAGGCCACTGTTTGGCCAACCGGGCCAGACGGGGCTAAATGGGCCTGCCGAGCTCGTGGGCCCAAATCGACAAAAGTTGTTATGTGAAATTGATTGATGGATTGATATGGATGGTTGAATGATTTGATTATGATCGGGCCTAATGGGCTACATAAACATGATTGGGCTTAATGGGCCATATGGATATGATTGGGCTTAGTGGGCTATATGTGATTTTAGGGATGCATGCTAGGGTTTTAATGGACTTTAAGCCTAGTTCTGATGAAATCTTAAACAACATAAAATTTAATTAATTAATTAAACATGTCTGTAGACAAGTCGTAAGGTTAGAGTGTGGCAATGGGCATGTGCATGTCTAGGATTGGATCTAGGGGGAGCTTGGTACTTAAGCGGTCCTAGTAACCCACCTCCTCTCCTCTGGAATCCTACCTGGTGCATAGTGTCTGTTCACTTCAGCCGCGAGGACTTGTTGATGGGCCAAAGTTCATAACTAAAACCCAAAATGTTAAGAATTACGAAAATACCCCTATAGGGTAGAAATTACAAAAATACCTTGTAGGGTAGAAATTACGAAAATACCCCTATAGGGTAGAAATTACGAGAATACCCCTGTAGGGCAGAATTACCGAAATACCTTTGTATGGTAGAATTACTAAAATACCCCTGGGTAGTGAAATGACTAAAATACCCCTAGGTGCTTAATGTGTGGAAATGTGTATGTTGCATTCATGAGATGTATGTTGCACTTGGGTGGGTTTGATGGTAAGGAGAAAGATATGTGAGGATCGCATAGTCGCTTGACGACCGTGGATCCACCGGTGGCTTTAAGCCCATTATATGATTAGCAGCCTTGCTGCAACGTTTGAGTAGTGCCGCTGTTGGTACTACCTTTGGAGTGTAGGGATGGGTGGGTTGATATTTATATTCCTACAGGAGTGTAGGGTTGGAAGGGAAATGGAGTGCAGGGTTAGATTTGGTATGGGAGCATTGTATTCATGTGATACTGATGTGATATGAGGTCATTGTAGGCTAAGGCCCAAGACCACTGATATTGATAGGGCTTAAGCCCAATGTGATAATTGCATGTTGATTTGATTGCCAAGGGTTGTACACACTGAGTTTCAAAACTCACACCCTTTTTATTTAATATTTCAGGTGACCCTCAGTAGACGGCTCGACGTGGGAGAGGACTCGGAGGTGGCCACACTGCAAGCTACTTAGAAGTTTTTAAATAGTTTCGAATTACTTTATTTTAATTATTTTATTTTTCAATGGGATGTAATAAGGCCTTGTATCTCCGATTTGACTTTACAATTGGGTTTTATTTTTGTTACAACTGCCGAAGTATCAAACTTAAATAAATGTTTAAAGTTAAACGTGGTTTTCTAAATAACTTTAACATATGGACGTTTTCTTAAAACATGAGCTTTCATCATAACTTAAAAAGTTACAAGGATTTTGGGTTTCTAAATCATAAACTTAAGTTTTTAACCAAGCAAATTTCCTACTGAACATAAATTTAACTAAACAAAGACATTTTGGAATAATCCCTTTAATGTGACATCACTGGATTCGGCCATAACGTCTAGGCCGGGTCTGGGGTGTTACAATATACATCCATGACCCATGTTCTATACATTGATAACTTTTCAAATTAATCCTCCAAATAGATGGATTAAGCTATCCTAGTTTCAAAAATATCAAAATTACTAAAAATGAGACAAGGAAACTTACCCAAATAGGCCTTGAAAGGTTCTTCTCTCTCTCCTAGGGTTTCCATCAAATTTTGGGGTTGAAGATGACAAAAATAAGATGATATTTCTTTTTATCATCTTTTAATTAATTAATTATTTCAATTTCCAATTTAGTATTTGCCATTTTCCTAAATTTCCATGGATGATTCAACAAAGATATTTTCCATCTTTTAATTGATGGTCTAATTACTATATAAGGACCTCTTGAATTCCATAGCTATTTAATCCTTAAAGCTACTAGAATTCTACTTTCGCATTTTATGCGATTTAGTCCTTCTCGTAATTAAACACGAAATTAGTTAAATTTTCTTACCAAAATTTACATGACATTTCAACATACTATGAATCATATAATAAAATAAAATAAATTTTATTTTCGGATTAGATTTGTGGTCCCGAAACTACTATTCCGATCTCACTGAAATTTGACTGTTACAGCTCCACCCTCTTAAGGATTTTCATCCTCGAAAATCTTACCAGTAAAGAGGATTGGATATTGCTTTCTTATGGTATCCTCCGATTCCCAGGTAGCATCCTCTATACCATGTCGTTGCCAAAGAACCTTTACCAATACTACCTTTTTATTTCTTAACTCTTTTGTTTCCCGAGCTAGGATTTTAATCGGTTCTGCACTATATGTCATATTAGGCAGAATCTCTGCCTCTGTCAGAAAGATAACATGTGAAGGATCGGATTGATACTGCTGTAGCATAGACACATGAAAAACATTATGAATCCCATCAGGTTTTGGTGGTAAAGCTAACTGATTTGCGACAGGTCCAATTTTCTCTGTAATCTCATATGGCTTAATGAACTGTGGACTCAGTTTTCCTTTACGACCAAACCGAAGAACTTTCCTCCAAGGCGATACTTTCAAAAATACCTTGTTGCCAACCTGAAATTCTATTTCTTTTCATTTCAAATCAATATAGGACTTTTAAGGATCAGAGGCTGCTTTCAAACTATCCCGAATTACTTTCACCTTTTCCTCAATCTTACGGACTAAGTCAACTCCGTGTAACTTTTTCTCACTGAGTTCTGTCCAATACAATTAAGTTCTACATTTGTGGCCATACAAATCTTCATACGGTGCCATTTTAATATTGGACTGATAACTGTTATTATAAGCAAATTCAACCAAGGGAAAATACTTTTCCCAGTTACCTTCAAACTCAAGTATACAACATCGAAGCATATCTTCCAAGATCTGTATTACCCGTTCAGATTGACCATCTATCTGGGGATGAAATGCAGTACTGAAGTGTAGTTGTGTACCCAGAGCTTCTTGTAACTTGCTCTAAAATCGTGATGTAAACCGAGGATCTCTATCTGAAATAATAGAGATAGATACTCCATGCACTTTGACAATCTCAGAAACATATAACTCAGCCAATCTATCCAAGGAAAAATCCATACGTACCGGAATAAAGTGTGCAGACTTTGTCAACCGATCAACAATTACCCAAATGACATCTTTCTTATTTGAAGATAGGGGTAACCCTGATACAAAGTCCATAGTAATTCTTTTCCATTTCCATTCTAGTATCGTAACTGGTTGTAAAAGTTCAGAAGGCAACTGATGTTCAGCTTTTATTTGCTGACATATTAAACATTTAGATACAAACTTAGAGATATCCTATTTCATTCCTAGCCACCAGTATATCTTTTTTAGATCATTTTACATTTTATTACTACCAGGATGTATAGACATGTTACCATTATGAGCTTCATTTAAAATCTTCTGTACTAGCTCTGAACTTTTTGGTACACATACTCTGCCTCTGAATAACAAACAACCATCAGTCCCGATCTAAAATTCTGAGTTAGGAGTCGATTCACTTTGTATCCGTTTTGTTTGCAACTTACTATCATATTTCTGAGCTTCAAATATCAGCGGAAAAAACGTTGGTCTAGCTTTTAACTTAGCTATAATTGAACCATCATCAGATAATGACAATCGAGCATTCATTGCCCACAAGGTATACAGAGATTTTCTGCTCAGAGCATCTGCCACTACATTGGCTTTTCCCGGATGGTAATCAATAACAAGATCATAATCCTTCAGTAATTCTAGCCATCTATACTGCCTCAAATTCAAATCTTTCTGTGACATCAAATACTTCAAACTTTTATGATCAGTGAATATGTGACATTTTTTACCAAACAAGTAATGCAGCCAGATTTTCAATGCAAACACAATGGCTACCAATTTAAGATCATGTGTCGGGTAGTTTCTTTCATGTGACTTTAGTTATCTTGAAGCATAGGACACTACTTTGCCTTCTTGTATCAAAACACAGCCTAAACCATTCAATGACGCATCACTGTAAACTATAAATTCCTTACCCGATTCTGGCTGAACTAACACTTAAACTTCTGTCAATAAAGCTTTTAATCTATCAAAACTCTGCTGGCATTTATCAGTCCATTCAAATTTCACATCTTTTTGCAATAATCGTGTCATCAGAGAAGCTATCATTGAAAAACCCTTTACAAACCTTTTATAATAACCAGTTAGACCTAGAAAACTTCGGACTTCAAACACATTCCTTGGTGGCTTCCAGTTAATAATGGCTTCCAGTTAATAATGTCTTCATTTAAACCCTCTTCAAAGCGTTTACACATCTTAGCCTCGGTTAGAACCCATTCTCTAGCATATTTTCTCAACTGAACAAATTCTCGTTCATATTCAGATACAGTCATGTTTCCCTGTAACGCCTCAAATATTAGGTTTTTTTAAATTTTTGTATGAATTGGTATTGGCATGTTTGGGTGTGATGAATCGATGATTTGGGTGTGTTATAAATCGATGAATTGGGTGTGTTTGGGGGATCTCTAGAAGGCCTGGGTCAAAGCCAAGCCTTGAGCAAAATTTTAATTTTTGGGCTAAAGGGAACCTGGATGTTAGTTGATAGGGCTTAAGTAAATTATTGGGGAGTTCATGACACAAAGAGCCTTGTGTTGGAATGGCAAAAGGCGTGTAACACCTCGAATTTTGGGCCTAGAAGTATTGGGCCTTAAGTTTTAGATTGGTTATAAGTGGCTTAAATAATTTAAATTGTGTGTTTAGTTTAGTGGATAAGGTGGTAATTTGAGGTGTTAAAGAGTTTCTATGAAGTCCTGAGTTCGGGTTTTGTATAGGAAAAATATTTATTTTTATGTTAACAGAACCCTGAGCTCAAGTAGGATAACTCATAAATAAAAGGGGCTAATATAAGACACAAAAGGAGTTGTGGTCTAGTGGTAAATAGCGCCACATAGGAGACAATGAAGTGACGCGATAGAGGAAGCAAGGGGTACAAGGTTCAAGTCTTGGCTCTTGCAATTTATTTTGGTTTCTCTTTTAAATAAATCTGAAAGCGAGTAGGTAGGCTTTATAGTTAAATGTGTTAAACTTATGACACAAAGGAGCTTGTGTCCTAGTAGTGGTGGCTTGACATGCTATCGAGAGGACTTTGGTTCGAATCCCTTTGCATGCAAAGGTTGATTATTTTGCTAATGAGTTGGTTTTTAGGGGATTGATGGAGAATTCCACATCGGGAAGCTAACATGAGAATAGGTGAGAAGCTGACTTTAACTAGAGCAAACCAGGAGGAGAGTAAGCATACCATTCTTGGCTTATTCCTTTCGCTTTGTGGCATGGTCGTTGGGTTAGGCGTTGGATCATTCGTTGATCTGCATGCCGTTGGGTCACGGTGGTGGTGATCGAAGTTGATCAATACACCCCTTGGGAGTCAAGGGTGTGATTATTGTTGGCTTCTGGGCATAATAGTGTTCAGAGTGTAGATTAACTTCAGATTCCTATCAAGTGTGTACTATTAACCCCCTTGTTTGACAGTCGATATAGAACTGAAGGTGTGTATTTCACTACTCTAGCTGTAGAACGGCAAATGCCAGAATGCCGAAATACCGGTCACACGATATGGTAGCCACACGAGTGTACGAGCGCATGTATGGGAGCTTTGATATGATAGTTGAGACCATCATGAGTATTCTCGTGGGTTTAGGCTGCTTTGGGCTATGATGGGCTGGAATGGGCAATGTGGGCCCAATGGGCACGTGGGCCCAATCGGTCAAATTGTATGATTGTGTAGTAAATATTGGACTGGACTATGTGAATCTCATATCTGTGGCTAGATTTGGGCAAAAAGGGCCACACGAGCATGTGGGCTCACTTGGGTCAAGAACGGGCCTTAGGCCGATTCGCAGCGTTATCTCTGTTTAGAATATTTGAGTCGCTCAAGGTGACTGTAGAACTTATGATGGATTGGCAAAATTATGGAAATACTCCCAATTTGCAAAATTACTGAAATACCCCCAATTGTAAAATTATCGAAATACCCTTAATTTGCAAAATTATCGAAATACCCATGATTTGTAAAATTACCAAAATACCCTCGATTTGTAAAATTGTCAAAATACCCCTAATTTGTAAAATTATTGAAATACCCTCGATTTGCAAAATTACTGAAATACCCCTAATTTGTAAAATTACCGAAATACCCTCGATTTGTAAAATTATCAAAATACCCCTAATTTGTAAAATTATCGAAATACCCCTAATTTGTAAAATTACTAAAATTCCCTGTAGGGTAGGATTATCGAGATACCCCTATAGGGTAGGATTACCGAAATATCCCTGTGGGGTAAAATGACCATTTTGCCCCTAAGGTGTAAAATGACTATTTTGCCCCTCGTGGGTAAATGACTGACTTGTGTTATGATTGGGATAGTTTGACTGTGAATATATGTTTGTGATATGAATGACTTGACTGTGATTGTATCATTCGAATATGGGCATGACATTTTGCATACATGACATGTTGCATGGGTTGGGATTTTGTATGGAGGAAGATCTGATCTGTTAGGATCGCATGGTTGCTTGACGACTATGGATCCACCGAAGGCTTAAGAGCATATATTCGTACTGATTTGATAAGGTCGCACGGATCGCTCGAGATGACTGTAGACCGATCGATGGCTGAGTACCGATATGTTACCGAAGGCTATGTGCCGTTATTATGGGCTTCGTGCCGTTATTATGGGCTTCGTGCTGTTATTGTGGGCTTTGTATCGATATTGTGGGCTTCGTGCCATTCTTGTGGGCTTTGTGCCATTATCAAAGGCTTTGTGCTGATATTACAGGCTTTGTGCCAATTATAGACCCGTTATCGATGGCTTTGTGCCACGCGTATGATTATGGCTTTGTGCTATCCTGATTATGGCTCCGGGCCATCCTGCTTACGGTTTATAACCGTTCTGTTTATGACTTTGAGCCGTTCTGTTGACTTAGTGCCACAACCGGTGCTAAGCTTGGTGTGTTGGATGGGTGGGTTGATTATATCCCCACAGACTGTGCAAGGTTGGACGGAGTGGTATGCTAGTTGGATGGGTTTGCATGCATCATACATCATTCATTTATGCTCTGTTTCTGATATGGGCTAGGCCTAGTTGATTCTGTTATGGGCTGAGACCCAAAATGGTTTTGTCTTGGGCTTTGGCCCACTTATGCTCTGAGCTTAACTGTACTGTTTTTGTTAAAGGTCTCTGGCCCAAACTGTTTTTATATCTGTTTCTATTTACTGACATTTCTTTAGCAAGGGGATTACACACTGAGTTTTCGTAAACTTACCCTGATTATTAACCTTTTCAGGTAATCCCCAGCGTTAGGTGGTTCGGTGCTGCGAGGGACTTGGAAAAGACCACACGCTGCTTGTTTTCTGTTTTGATTATTTACTTCTAAATATTTGTATATTCGAGTTTTAAATTCTTGTAATAAGGCCATTTGAAGATTTTAACTTCTAATTGGGTTTTGATTTCTTATTTATAATTGCTAGATTAGGATAAAACGAGTTTACAAACCAATTTGTGTTTTAAAAAACATACGTTTTAAACTTCTTTACTTTAAACTAGCTTCTGCAACTCTAAGAGATTTACAACGAAATTAACAACGTTTTTAAGTGATCAACTTTTTAATAAACCATGATTTGAATATAAACGAACACAAGTTTAGCTGGCAACAAATTATAAATAAGAAGGGTTTCTAATAAAAACAAGGTTTTCAAAAAACACTTTAATGTGACACGCTAGATTCGGGCCTAACTTCTAGGCCAGGTTTGGGCTGTTATAAGGCGCCATATGTGGGGCTTGGAGGTGGTGTCACATGCTTGGCAAGGAGGTCCAGGGTTCAAGTCACACTACGTGTAAATGGTTGAATATTTTGCTACATGGACTAGGTAAGAGGTGGATCTGAGTTCAAACACTGGAGTTGGTTGTTGACTTAGTAAGGGATAAGAGTTTGAATTAGTCTTGATGTTTGAATGGGAGGTGTAGAGTGAATTAGGGAGTAAATCTAGGAGATTTTTGAGGGATTAGGTGTGGAAGAAGAGTTGGTCGAGTTTGGGGTTTTGAGAGGGGGATTTCGACTAGGGGCCTTGGGCTAAGCATGTTCGGCATTTTGGTAAAGGTTAGGTGCCAAAATTTCCTTTTTGGTGCATTTTGGACATCATTGTTCTTGGTTTTTAGTGCCAAAGTGGTTTAGGGCAATTGGTGATTCTATTCGGGCTCCTCTCTTTTAGTCAATTGCCGAAGCTAAGGCACCAAGTGCCGACTTTTCTCTTGAAACTCATCTTTTCTCTCCTTCATATTTTCCTTTTGGTGTTTTGGCGTTGCTATTTCTATCTTTTCTAAAATTCGAATAAGATATTTGAGTAGTGCATCATTCGGCCGAATTCCATTTGTTTCTCTCTTTGTTTTTCGAGCCAAGGCTCACACCTTCTTTGTAATTTGCATACCTCATCTTTTTTCTGAATCTCGAAATACTAGCATTTCGAGGCCTTACCGTTGTATGAACACTTGTGGGCTGATCCTAACCCACAAACTGTGGGCAATTGACTGAGAAGGCTATTGTGCGCGTTTTCGTGCACTTGGGCTGTTATGGGCCTCGATGGGCCGAAATCGGCCCAATGGGCCTACAGGCCCATATGGGTAAATTATTTGGTAAGTGATAGTTGGTATGATAAATGTTAAGAATTGTGATACTGTATGTAAAATTGGACTGAACGGGCCACACAAGCGTGTGGGACCACTTAGGCCCAATAAGGGTTTTGGGCCTGTAAACCCTATTTGACCACACGGACTTTTTGAGTCACTTAGAGCGATGTTAGACCTGTTATGAAGTCGTATTAGGTGCCGAGGCACCGAAACTTAGGTAAATGACCAAAATATCCCTGAAGGGTAAAATTACCATTTTACCCCTAACTACTCAAAAGACTGTTATACCCTTAAGAATAGGTTGTTCGATATATGTATGATGGTATCTGTATCTGCTAATCTGTATGCATGCGATATTAGTTCTATTAGGGTTGGGTTTGATATCGGAGGAAGTTCAGTTATAGTGGCTCTGCCACGTGATTCTGCTTAGTAGCTTAGCCACGTATTCTGTACCTAGTGGCATTGCCACGATATCTGTTATCAGCAGCTGGGCTGCGTATTGGTGTGTGGGCTGGGTGGGTCGAGTTATTCCCTACATGGTGTGATGGGTTGGTACGGGTGGTGTGATGGCTGGACTGAGTTGGGTTTCATGCATACATTGTTCTGTATCTGTAATAGGCTTAGGCCCACTCTGTTCTTGAATAGGGCTAAGGCCTAGATTGATCTGCCTCTGAACAGGGCTTCGGCCTGTTTGTTTTGCATGTCTGTTTTCTATTATTGGTTGAGGTAAGTTACACACTGAGTTTTTGCGAAGTCACTTTTTATTTTAAATCTGCAGGTAACCCCCAGCCATAGATGATTTGGAGCTGCGAGGGACTCGGAGTGGCCGCATGCTTTCTGTTTTTGGTTTTGCTTTAGTTTAATTAATTATTATTTTGGGTTTCTGTTATGTAATAAGGCCACTATAGATTTTTATTTGGTTTAATTTTCTACATTTAGGCTGAATTAGCATAACAACCGGTAAAGTATAAATTGGGTTTTCAAAACTAATAACAAAACGTTTCTGAGTAAAACTACGCGTAATGTTTTCAAAAAGGTCAAAGAGCTTTTATAACCCCAAGTAACTGAACTTAACAAATAAGACAATCATTTCTTCCAAAACATTTAAAACTTATAAAAACGGTTTTAATCTGAAATCATTCAACATTCCAAATGTAAACGGTACTTTTAAACAAAGGAAAACTTTTTATCGTATGTCTTGAATGTAACTTCTATGTAACACACCATATCTGGCCATAACATCTAGGCCGGGTTTGGGGTGCTACATTCCCTGTTTGAGTTCTAAAAATTCTTTCTTTTTCTGATCTATAAATCTTTGACTCACATATTTCTCTCTTAATTCAGTTTGGAAGAATTCCCATGTAATGCTCCCTCTCGGCACAATTGAAGTTATGGTATTCCACCAATGATAAGCTGTATCTTTTAGTAGGGATACTGCACATTTTAGACATTCGACAGGTGTACAAGATAATTCATCAAAAAATTAGATAGTATGTTCTAGCCAAAACTCAGCCTTTTCTGAATCATGGTTTACGGTAGCTCTAAAATCTTCTGCCCCATGCTTACAAATTTTATCTATTGAAGGCTTACCAATTCTAATAGGTTCATAACCCTGTGGTACCTAAGGAACCAGTTGAGAAGTAGGTGGGGGAGGTCATGGTACACCGGGGTTTGTTCTTAAGTACTTGGTAAACCATTCATTCATTAATTAGAAGAAGACCTATTTTGCCTGCTCACCTTGGCCCTCAGACACGGGCCTTTTAGTACCGGACGCAGAAGCAACTCTTTGAACTGAAGCTGAATCATTGCTCTCAGCTTCCTCGGATTCAGCTCTAGCTCGGTTGGATGACATTACTATATGAAAAATACATTTAAAATGATCAGAAGTCATTACACTATCATAGTTTATATAATGGCATGTATTGGTAAACTCGTGTTTGTTATGTCAAATTCGAGAATCAGTTAAACCGTAGCTCTGATGCCACTAAATATAACACCCCTAACTTGTATTCGTCGTCAGAATAGGGTTTTGAGGCATTGCTGAAGATTATAAAACACATTAAAAAAATCGAGTTGAACACTATTCATTTTCTAATATTAGATATAATGTCCCTTATTAGGGTCCTCGAGTCCCTAAAACATACATTAGAATAAATTCAGGACCAAATCGGGATCTCAGGGAATTTTTCGCAAAATCCCAAAATTTTTCTCACTAATAAGAGTCACTCGCTTGTGTGGTATGGGGCACGCCCGTGTGGTCAGCCCGTGTGGAGTCACACGCACGTGTCCCGAACTTGTGTAACTCTCTTACTTGGAACTCATGAAGAAATTGATGTCACACTGCCAAGTCACACGCCCGTGTGCTAGGCCGAGTGGTTAATTTGAATTTTCGAAAAATAGGTGTAGGATTCACACGGCCAAGGGACACGCCCGTGTTCTAGGCCGTGTGTGTAACAGCCTGGTTTGGACCCTAGTCAGAATAGTGGTTTCGGGACCACATATCAGAGTCTGAAAAATATGTTAATATTATTTTCTGTATCTGTGTCATCTGAATTAGCATCTGTGGAAATTCTGTGATTTAATTTATCTGTTTCTGTGCTTAATTGTGAAAATGGATTAAATTGCACATGTGATAAAATTAGCATGTCATAATTGCATATATGTTTTTGATACGGCTTTTAATTTAATGGCCTTATGTGGCAATTCAACCATTGAAGGTTTAAATGGTCATAAATGACCTTAAAACATGTGTTTCATTATGGTTTAAATGAAGGCTAAATTAGTAAATGTTGTTTAATTATATGATATAATAAAATAACATGAAATATGGTCTTATAATGCTTCTCTTTCATCGAAAATTAAAGAAAAAGAGAAGAAAATAAGCTTCCTAGGTTCCGGCACCCTTCTAGCTCAATCAATGTATGTTTTGAGCTCGGTTTTTGATAATTTCTATGTTTTTGTAATCGTTGCTTTGAAATCTTCCATGCCCATGTCTCAATTTCTGTTTTTAATGAAGTTTATGAAAAATTCCATTGATGATTTTTAAAACTTTGTGATGAATTTGAATGAATTATGATAGTTAGATTTTGAATAAACATGTTTTGCCATGAGATTTTGATGAATTTGAACTATACGGGCTAATTTGTGAAAATGAGATTCTGGGAGGATTAAATTGTGAAATAAAAGTGTTAATTGGGCTTATATGAAATCCATGAACAATCGGTCAAGCCATAGTCCTAGTGACTTTGATATATTTGTGATTTTGGGAAAAAATGGACTAAATTGTGAAAATGTGTAAAAGTGAGGGCTAAAATGCAAAGTGCCCTAAATTTGTATTCATGGATGGAATTGAATGAAATGAATGATTGAATGGTTGTTATTGAATTGATTTAGATCAAGAACAAAGAAAAATGAACTAAGATCGAGGGAAGTCCAAAATCGTTGAATAGTCGGCTCGAATCTGTTTAAATCCGTACGAGGTAAGTCAATATACAAATATGCATTATATTAATGTTCGATATAAATGCTTGAATTATAAACTGCATTGGACTGCCATGAGAGCCTGATATAATAATTCCGAATCGCCTTTGATTGAGTAATGGTAAAATGATATCATGTAAGACCTCGTCCGGGACATAGGCATTGATTTGAGAATTATATGTAAGACCGTGTCTGGGACACTGGCATCATATATGTTTTGTGTAAGACCCTGTTCAGGACAGTGGCATCGATATCGAATGACATGTAAGATCACGTCAGGGACATCAGCATTGTATAAGGCCTATCTGAATTTTGTAACGTTTTTGAATGATTTGAGGAGAAATTTTGATAAATGAATAAATGCATACCTCATGTGTCTGACTCAGGTACGTTTGTCTTTTACTGAATTTCCGAGTATGAAAGGTATGCAAATTGTGTGAACTAGAAGTCTGAGTAAAATGAATGAATCTGAATGGTGAAATATTTGTGGGAAATTGTTATCGTATTCTGATTATGGATTGCATAATTTTGTATTTGACTTACTAAGCTCATTGTAGCTTACTCTGTTATTCTTTCAACTGTTTTATAGATATGGTAGCTACTATAGGCTTGGGGACAGTCAAGGATCATCACCACACTATCGAGCTTGTTTTTGGTACCATTTTGAATGTACAAAGTTTAAGTATGGCATGTATAGGCTAGAGTGTCTATGTATTAAGCTTGGATATGTTTATCTGTAAGGCCATGTGAGTTGGCTATTAAATAATATGTTGTGTTTGTTTTTGTTATATGACTTGTGATACCAATTTGAGTAACTTATAATGGCTATATGAATTGTATGTTTTGATTTTCATGAATCATGTCAATGTGATGAATGGTAAGAATTGGATATGGTATGATTGAGCTAGGTGCATCATGTTTAGTCTTGAACTTTGGTTAAGTTATGAAATTGCTTTGTATGAGATCTGAAATTAAGTATGTACATGAATGGTTTGACCATGTTGAGGTAAGTTTTAGGTATTGAATATAGGTGAAATTGTGGTAAATTTGTGGCATGGGTTTGGCTTGTAGGTATGACCCTTAATGGGTGGAAAGCATGACTTGAATCAAGTCTGCTTAGTGCCACATGGCTAGGGCACACGGGCGTGCCTTATGGCCATGTTGATTTTCCAGTATTTACACAAACATTCACACGGCCAAGACCCAAGGGTGTGTCTTGCGGCCATGGCAAAAAGTCAGTATGCCTGCTCTATTTTGACACGGCTTAGGTGCACGGGCGTCCCTGAGTCTCGTGTGAGGCACACAGCCTGGTCACACGAGCGTGTGACTTCCTTAAGTTGGAAAATTTTATATCTGTTCTAAAGTTTACGATTGCATTCGGTTTAGTCCCGACCCTATCTCAATGTATGTTTGAGGTCTAGTGAACATTCAAAAAGGGACTTTATGTTTGAACTTTGTTATGATCTCTGAATATTCTGTTCTGATCTATTCCGAATCTCTGGTAATGCCCATTCCTATTTCGGTGACGGTTACGGGATACAGGCGTTACAGTGTGCCTCACCACGGCTGAGACGCACGCCTGTGTCTCTACTCGTATGCTCAATTCTGAGCATTCTGTTTCTCAAAATTAAGGTGCAGGGGACACATGGCCTAACCACATGCCCATGTTACTAGGCTGTGTGTCATAGACGATCTAGACACACGCCCGTATGCCTGCCTGTGTGGACAAAATAAAGCCATTTCTAGCTGCATTTCTTACCCAAATTCACACCCAAGTCCTGCACTTGAAACACATATCCAATACCAACCATTTCAAGTATTCAAATTAAGCAAATTTCATCATTCATCATGGCATACCATTACATGCATGTGTGTTTATAACTTACCTTGACTTAGGTATTAACAACAATTGATCTCATATACTTAATATTTCACATGTGAATATATCATAATAACCCACTTGACATATATTTATCTACCACAGCATGACATTACAAGTATATCAAAATAACCATTTCTAGCCATTCCAATGGCTAGATTACAAACATCATTATCAAGCCACTAGTGGTCAAGCTACCCTATACATACCATTATACCAAAAGGGATTCAACTATATATACCCAAAATAAGCTAGTTGATAGTGTGACGATGCTCCAACGATCTTCCAACCTTTGCGAGCTTCTAAGCACTATAAAGCAGGGAAAATAAAACTAAGTAAGTATTACATGCTTAGTAAGTTCATATAATGGAAAACTAAACTTACCAATGCCGTTTATTAAATCTTAGCATATAATGTCATGTTTTCCATCCATTAGCAAAACTTCCTAAACACATGCATTCAATCAAACATGTTAGTTACCAAAATCACCATATCAATCAAGCAAACAAAGATGAGCTCATCATGCAATACTCTTTCAGTCATTATCATTTCATCTCATTTTCTCATAACATATCAAAAGTTGTGTCTGTTGAATCATTGAAATTTCAATGAATGCTCAAGTGGTACACTCGAGGTGTACGATTCAATAATTCGTTAATTTCTTATTCAAGAGTACCTATTAGGGCACTTAATCAAGGAAACACTATCGAGCCAAATATTGTATAATAGGATTACCAGTCTAGGCTAAATCCTTTATATATCGTATGCTCAGAAAAGCTCAATTAGGGTTACCAGTCCAAGCTAAACCCTATTCGTTACGTATACTCGAGATGTGTTATATTAGGATTACCTATTCGGGCTAAATCCTTTCTATAATGAGGTTAATAGGATTATTCGTCCGAGCTAAATCCCATCTACAACAAATGCAGAACCTCATTCATTTCAGGGGAAGCACATCGGAATTCAATATTCAATTTGGACTTAACCCTTTTTTTTACCATTTCCAAGCATGTACTAAAAATTCTCATATAACATTTAAACAATGTACATCAATATAATTCAAATTCCATACAAACACAACATTCAATTCAACATATTTACATGCTCGATTAAGTTACACGAACTTACTTCGACACTTGTTCACATACAAAATCTACTAATCCGAAAGCTTTTCTTTTCCTCGATCTAACCTCGAATATGAGTTGTCTAGATCTATATAAATAACTTTAATCGTCAATTTCACACATTTCATACTTATTAGGACTCAATCTACGTCCTAGGCAAAATTACCATTTTGCCCCTAACTTTTCCATAAATTCCAATTTCGTCCCTAGGCTCGGAAAATGAAACTTGTGCAATTTACTCCCTATTCCAAGCCTAACCAAAATCTCATTACAAAATTTACAGCACAAGCATTCATAAAATTTTAGCATTTTTCCTTCAATTTGAAAACTTTTCATTTTAGTCCCTAAATCGTGTTTTCACTAAAAATCACTTTGTAAAAGTTGTTTATCTATCAACAACCTTTCATTTTCTACCATAAATTTTAAATTTTTAGCATATACATCCATGAACCATTTGCTATACTTTGATAACTTTTCAAATTAATCACCCAAATAGATGGATTAAGTTATCCCTGTTTTAAAAATATAAAAATTACTAAAAGCGGGACAAAGAAACTTACCCAATTAGGCCTTGAAAGTTTGTTCTCTCTCTCTTAGGATTTCCATCAAATTTTGGGGTTGAAGATGACAAAAATAAGATGATATTTCTTTTTATCATCTTTTAATTAATTATTTCAATTTCCAATTTAATCCTTGCCTTTTCCTAAGTTTCTATGGATGATTCAACAAAGATATTTTCCATCTTTTAATTGATGGTCTAATCACTATATAAGGACCTCTAGTTTTGAATTCCATAGGCATTTAATCCTTATGGCTACTAGAATTCTACTTTCGCATTTTATGTGATTTAGTCCTTCTCGTAATTAAACACTATATTGGTAAAATTTTCTTACCAAAATTTTGACTTGACATTTCTAACATACTACAAACCATATAATAAAATAAAATAAATTTTATTTCTGGATCAAATTTATGGTCCCGAAACCACTATTCTGATCTCACTAAAATTGAGCTGTTACATACAGACATGGGCTGGGACATGGCCATGTGTCCCTGCTTCGAATGCCCACACGGCCTGAGACGCAGGTGTGTGTCTCAACCGTGTGAGTCACACGACCGCGTGACCCCTGTAGTGTGAATTTTTCTATCTTTTTCCATGAAGTTCTAACTATTTTTGATTTAGTCCTGAATCGTTTTTAAAGTGTTTCTAGGCCCTCGAGGGCTTGAAAAAGGAACGTCAGGCATGTGTTTGAATAGAATGTAATGTGTTTTATAAATGGTTGTAATCGGATGTTCTATGTTAAAAGTTTCTGGTAATGCTCTATAACCCTATTTTGGTGACAGATACGGGTTATAGGTTTTACATTTAATGGTATTAGAGCTACTGCTTAGTCAGTTCTTGAACGAAATGTAGCATATTTGATGTCTAGAAATACATGCCATTATATAACCTATGGTTATGTGATATCTCCTGACGCTGATAAGTTTTGTTTCATTTTTCAAACAAAGGTGTTTTCCAACTGAGCTAATTTCGATAATGTTGGAAGCGATATTCATGTGTATAAGTAAAAAGTTGCTTATGATAAGTCAGAACTCATAATAATTTGAATAAATGTTTATAATGGTTATGTTAATGATGAATGTTATGTTAAGTGTAGAGGCTTTACGATCTCTACCCCCTCACTTTCAAGGTTTTATACAACAAAATTCACAAGATTTATGTTGATTAAGCCCACAAGTATGAAATCGAAGAGTTTAGTGGCTGAATGAATAATAATGCGGTCAGAGCCGAGAATGAGTTAGCAAGTAAAGAGAGTTCTAGAAGAGATATTAGATTTACTTTCTGAAGATCATTTGGGATATGCAACGTTACTGTTAAAGAAGAGGTTATTCACTGTAATCGACTTATTCAGGTACGGTATCGAAAGAACAGGTTAATTAAGATTACTTGTGAATTGATTTCTTTTGTGAAACGGGATAATATGAGTTATTAATGATTTTAGTAGTCAGTGGGATAGTGTTTGAACTGCAAAGATACCTAAATACAGCGGTTATAACTGAGTAGCTTACAACGATGTCTTCTGGGTATTCTATATGTTCATTTATTCTAAGAGGTATATGTAATTATTCATTTTCAGAGGTGATTATTATCATAAAAGAATGCTAGCTAACCATAATGTTAGACGGAAGTATTGCTAGTTTGGTTGATTTATGATTGGAATTACTCTATCTTTCTTTGGCATTCTATTCTATTATGTTCAGTAGAAGATTCAACGATAAGACTCATATATTTTCCTACTTCTACTAATTGTTGCTACTTTATATTTATATGCAACTTATGTTGTCTCTATCACAACTAGTTTCAATACGTATGAGCGATATTCTTCTTCTGGATTTCCTCTAGGGTATCATTAATCTCTTTATCATTCAATACGGGTTGTATTCTCAGAAATTCAGTATAGCTTCACATATTGGATTTCATTATCTCAGTTTTCTTATTATTGTTATTGTTTAATCTATCAAACATGGTTCATTTGTAAAGGATATTCATTAGCCAGGGGTAATTACATCTATTATAGTTATAATTCTTAGTTCGATCGTGGGAGCACGGTGATATAGATCTCAGATTATAGAAGTTATATTACTGCACTGGTTGTTATTTGGACTACCTTCGGTTTTCCTATTCTATTTCAGAGTGCATTATTGATAGTCGGGGTACTGTTCTATCTATACAGTTGTAACATCAGTCTTATCAAAGTACTATGATTTTAATTCATCTGATGGTGGCAGCTTCAGTATGAATTAAAGTTTTGATGTTAATAATTGAAATAGTTCTATTATATTTATCCCATTTGTAGTTTTCATGAAGTGGTTAGGTAATAAAAAGTATTGACGGTGAAAGATCGAGCTCAACCTTGCATATTGATTTTTATTAATCAAGTAATCTAGATTTATGTCAACAAGGTAAAATGGGATGTTATGTTTTGTTTGAGCTAAGGTAGTTTGTAAAGATCTTTGATTAGTATTTTGAGGGAATTATGATAGATTGTATGTTTAGATTATCTTGACAACAAGAAGAAGGGATTATTCTGAAAAGTTATTATCCGATAGATAAAAATCTACTCAGTTGTTTTAATCAGAGTGGGCTATTCATTTGAAAAGTTAATTGAGTGATATGCATTTGAGTTTATCCTCAGGTATGAGAATAAATTTTTTGAATTCATGGGTAAATTGACGGATAGTCAGAATGAGGGATTCATATTCTAGATGACATGATACAGAAATATATCTATCAGATCAACTAAAAACCACTAAATGGAAGCAAAAGGTACTTGGAATGTCACGAAACCAGACCATCAGCAGCATCAAAATGAATCTTGAAACCCTAGTAGAAGACCTTCCTGAAAAAGCCTCCTACGCGATAAAAAAGAAACCAAACCAATCAAGATCCTTCAACTCCTCCCTAATAACCCTACAACCCCAAGGTACGGCTGTAACAACCCAGTTTAGACCCTAGTCGGAATAGTGGTTTCAAGACCACAAATTTGAGTCAGAAAATTATTTAAATATTATTTTCCGTGTGTAAAGTATATGAATTGATATGTGTGAAATTTTTCGTGATTTAATTTTTTCATTTGAGTGATTAATTTCTGAAAAAGACTAAATCACAGAAAATGCAAAAGTATCTTTCTATTTGAATAATGGCTGAATTGATGCGTCTTTATAATGGAGAGGTCCTTATGTGGTTATTTGATCATTGAACTTAAGAATGGACATTAATGGCCATATATATATGTGTGTTAAATGGTTATTAATGATGGATAAAATGGTAATTGTTATATTTATTTGAATTAAATAAAAAACACAAAATAATGACCATTTTATGTTCATCTTTACTGAAAACAAGAAAAGAAAGAGTTCATCAATATGCTTTAGGGTTTTGGCACTAATCTTGGCCAATTAAGGTATGTTTTAGCTTTAGTTTTTAATGATTTTTATGTTTTTGAGATTGTTGCTTAGTATATTATCAAGCCCATGCCATAATTCAAGAAATTGATTATGATTTTGAAATGTGCCATTGTTGATAATGTGAGTTTCATGAAATTTGATGATGAAAAATGAAAGATATGTGATGGATTAAAATGTCTTGCCTTTGAATTTCTGATGAATTTGGCTATTTTGGGCTAAAATGGGAAAATGATATTTTAAGGGAATAAAATGTAAAATTTATGTGATATATGTCTTATATGAACACCATGAAAATTCGGCTAAGCTATAGTAAAGTGAGATTTTGCATATTTTGTGATTTTGTGAAATTGGGACTAAAATGTTAAAATTTGAAAATGTGAGGGATAATTTGTAAAATGCCCTAAATATGTGTTTTTGGATTGAATTGAATGATTTGTTGAATAAAAGGGTTAAATTTGAATTTGTTTAGATCAAGAACCAAAGAAAACAAAATTAGATCGGGGAAAATTGAAAGTAGTTTAATAGCCGATCGCTACCATTCGAATCCATATGAGGTAAGTCAATATACAAATAAATGTGTCATATTGAATTATTATTGCTTATACGATGTTTGAATTATGTCCAATGACTATGAAAGCCTAATATATGAAATCCGAGATAAATTTCGATTAAACGATATCATCCGAAAAGTCCCGTACGAACCTTGGAAAAGCTAGGATACATATGTCATGACATAGGATCCGATATGTGTTATCATTTTAGACCACGTCTAGAACGTTGGCATCGATTTATGATTTACGTGTAAGACTATGTCTGAGACATCGACATCGTATTTGATTTCGTGTAAGACCCTATCTGGATAGTGGCATCGATATTTGATTACATGTAAGACCATGTCTGGGACGTTGGCATTGTACGATATTTCTAAGCTATTTGAGTATCCTTTTTGATTCCAAATGGTTCAATGGGCATTCCGAGAAATGAATGAGTATATGAAATGTGTATCCGATTCAGGTACGTTGAAATATTTTTCAACACTTGTGAAAGTAAAAGTGAGAATATGGTAAAAATGGTGGAAACGTGATATATGTATGAATACATGGAAATGAGAAACGTTATATGCTATTATGTTATGAATAAATAAGATATGTGTGAAATGTGTTTATATAATTTTGTTGTGACATGAGCCATATGATTGGAATTGAGCTATAAATGTGTTTTGTGATAAGTTTATTTGTATATGGCTTACTAAGCTTTTTGTAGCTTACTTTGTGTGTGTTTTCTTTGTTTTATAGATATCGAAGCTAGTGAGAGCTCGAGGATCGTCGATGATCATCATCACATTATCAAACTCTATTTTGGTATCTTTTGAAAGTGTAATGTTTAAGTATGGCATGTATAGGCTAGAAGTACTTTGAATATGTTTTGAGATGTATATATGTCTTGCTGTGTGATATGGCTTGATAATGGTTGTGAATATGGATTGAATTTTTGGTACATGTTTTGTGTTATGAAAAGGTATGTCTTGATGATCTTGAAAGGCCAATATGAAATGGTCAATTTGATATGTGTTTGAATGTGGTATAAAATAAGTTATGTTTCATAAGTTTTGGCATAAATTAGTATAGAAATTGAGCATGATTTTGGATGAGGATTATATGGTATGAATTATGCACATTTTGGTTATAAATTGGCTGAGAAATTTTGGTATGAATTGTAATGGTTTTGGCTTGTAGGGATGACCTAAAATGGGTGGCAAATTTGGCTTTTCGAATGGCCTATATTGTCCATACGGGCCGAGACACGGGCGTGTGTCTCGGTCTTGTGTGACACACGGTCATAGTACACAGCTGTGTGTCCCCTGGGGTACCCTTTCGAATTAAGTCAGTATACCCTACAGGTTTGACACGGTTTGGACACATGGCATGTCTATTGGCTGTCGGGGGTACACAAGCTAACACATGGGCGTGTCGTCGGCTGTGTGACCTAAGTCAGTAACCTCCTTAAATTTCACACGGCCTGGCGTACGGGCGTGTCCTCAATTGTGTGGTACAAGTTAGAATGTATGCCCTGTTTTGCCACGACCTAGACACACGGGCGTGTCTAATGTCGTGTGAGGTACATGGCCTGGTCACACGGACGTGTGACCTCTGAAACTTTGAAAAGTGTTTAAGATTTGAAAAATTTTGTATGTGTTCAGTTTAGTCCCGACCCTTATCTAAAGCATATCTAAGGTCTCGTAGACCTAAGAAAGGGACTTATTAATGATGTTTGAATATGATATGATGATGATGTGCAATATGTTTGTGAAATGTTAATAAAAGTTCTGATTTGTCTGGTAATACCTCTTAACCCTAGTCCGACAATGGATACGGGTGAGGGGTGTTACATTTGGTTGGTATCAAAGCTACGGTTTAGTCGAATCTTGGACTAACATAGCGTATGTGAGTTTAGCTATACATGTCATATGTATGAAAATACGATAGTGTGATGAATCTGGACAAATAAAATGTATTTTTCGTATCGTAAATGGATCCTGAACGAGCCGTAGCTGACGATGTTGAAGGTAACGCACCCGCTCTCGCACAAGGGGCAGTGCCTTCTAATTCTAGAAATGTAACTAGTAGCCACGAGGGAGAAGCTAAACAAGCTTTTTTCCAATTCATGAATGAGTGGTTTACGGAGTTTGTTCGTATGAATCCGGCTGTTCAACAACCTCCGCCCCCGTCTAATCCCCCTCAGACCTTTGTTGTGCCTCCGGTTGTGAATTCGATTCTAATGAATAAGCCTCCAGTCGATAAAATGAGAAAATATGGAGCCGAAGAGTTCAGGGCCACTAGTGATGATGATGCTGAGAGAGCTAAGTTTTGGCTCGAGAATATTATCAGAGTTTTTGATGAAATGTCTTGTACTCCTGACGAATGTGTAAAATGTGCCGTTTCTTTGCTAAGAGACGCAACTTATCAGTGGTGGAAAACTCTAACTTCTGTTGTTTTGAAAGAATGAATAACCTGGGATTTCTTTCAATCCAAATTTCGTAAGAAATATATCAGTTAGAGATTCACTGATCAAAAGCAAAAAGAGTTTCTTGAGCTTAAACAAGGCCGTATGACCGTTACAGAATCTTTCTTGAAAAAAATTTCTGTTGTTGTGCTTGTTGATCAAGCTTGTAAAGCTGAAGAACTTGAGAAAGATAAAAGAAAAGTCGATTCTAAAGCTAGATCGCATTCGAGCTTTAGAGCTCGTTCAAAGGCTAATGTGGGACATTCAAGCAGTGATCGTGCTAGATCGCATTCGAGCTTTAGAGCTCCAGCCACTTCTGTTTCCAGTGTTGGAAATGTTCTATCTGATCGACCTGAATGTAGACACTGTGGTAAAAGACATCCGGGAAGTTGTAGATTGAATGACTGAGCTTACTTTAAATGTGGATCTTTAGCTCATTTTATCTGAGGCTGTCCCAAGTCTATTGAGCAAGAGATTGTACAGAATATGAGACCAAGTAACACCTCAGCTAGAGGTAGACCTCCTAGAAATACAAGAAATGTGAGTGGCAGTTAAAGAGCTACTAAAGATACAGCTGTTTGATCCGAGGCTAGAGCTCCTACTAGAGCCTACGCCATTCGAGCTCGTGAGGAAGCTTCGTTTCCAGATGAGATAACTGGTACTTTTACTCTTTACGATACTTTTGTGATTGCATTGATAGATCCAGGATCAATGCATTCGTATATATGCATGAACTTAGTGTGCAGGAAGACTTTGCCTATAGAGTCTACTGAATTCGTAATTAGAGTATCGAACCCCTTAGGCAATGTAACGACATAAAGTTGGGCCTAGTCGGAATAGTAATTTTGAAATCACTTCTCGAGGCATAAGAAAATTATTTTAGTGTTAAGTCATGTGTTCTAGTAATTTTATAAGTATGCATGAAAATTTTGGTGAATTAATTTATGCGATTGAAGGCTTAATTGTGAAAAAGGACTAAATCGCATAAGGGGCAAAAGTTGAGATTTACTAGTAAATTGTGTTAAATAACTAAAGTGTTAAAGTTTAAGGGTTTTAAAGGGAAATTGAGCCCTTTAAAGAAAGGATGGCTGGTCATTGAGAGGTAAGGGAGACAAAAATGCATTAAAAGTCAAAATTAGGTGGTGTTTGGTGACTATTTTGACTAGTTATATTATTAAACAAGCAAAAGTTATCATCTTTTTATTTCACCTTCTTCTACCACCAAAAATCACCATAGAAATAGCCATTTGAAGCTTCAAAATTTGCAGCAACTTCAAGCTCTTATTAGTAAGTTATTTCTAAGGTTTTTCTTGAATGTTTTGCATTTTTGGAACCCTTGTAGCATGAGTTACATTTTGAGGGGTATATCTTGCATTTAGGTTGAAAGTGTTGAAACTTGCCATGAATGATTAAGTGATGATTTCTGGAATTTTTACAAAGAAAATGAGCTATTGTTGTAAAATAAACAACTAGGTGAAGGAAATTTGTATGAAAACACCTAGGGAGGGCTTAGTTGTAGAAGTTATAGAATAAAGAGGCAAGTTTTTGCAATAATGAGAAATTGGGGTAGAAACGGGAATAAAAAGAGTTATCCAGGCATGAGAGATAAGGAAATTTGATAAAAGTCAATTCCTGAGCCTAGGGGTAAAATGGTAATTTTGCCAAAGTCTAGGAACAAAATGGTCATTTTGCCAAATTGTGAATGATGTATTACTTAGATTTAATTGGTGATTAAATTAGTGAATTTTTATTGTTATAGATCAAGATTTACCAAATTCGATCTTAGACCAGGGGAAAGCCAAGCAAATCGAGTAAACCGAATAGCCGCCTACACTTTGTATACCGAGGTAAGTTGTAGGTAAATGGTACAACATTTCTAGCTTTTACGTATAAAACTATTGTATTGGTTCAAGTAGATAAATTGTACCTATGAGATGTTTATGAGAACATTATTTGAGCATAAATGGTTGAATGATGATGAATAGTTATGAATTGGTGAAAGCTCGTGTAATAGAGCCCGACTGAATAGTTAGAATGGAATTGGATGTTCATGTCATGACATTGGGGTGACGTGTGTGTGCTAGTGTAAGACATGTCTGGGACATGCATCGGTTTTGAGACGAGAGCTAGTGTAAGACATGTGTGGGACATGCCTCAGCCTCAAGTTATACAAGCTAGTGTAAGACCTGTCTGGGACATGGCATTGACACTGTTAGATGAGGGCTAGTGTAAGACATATCTAGGACATGGCATCAGCCTCGATACATTGAAAGTTAGTGTAAGACCTGTTTGAGACATGTCATCGACTTGATATATGAGCTAGTGTAAGACCATGTCTAGGACATGGCATCTGTCTCGAGACCCCACATGGAAAGCTTATTGAATATCCATTCATATTCTAAATAGTTCAACAGGAAAACTCAGAGTTGATGCTTAGTTGTGAAGTATAGTGATGATCTCTGCAAGTGATGCAGGTGCCCTAGTATAAGGCTCGAAAAGTGAGAGCAATATCAGGTTGTATAGTTAATAGAGGATGGAATGGAGTAAGTTAATTTGTGGCTATTAAATTGTAATATACATGACTTGTGGTGCAATGAAAGTTTATTATGACTTGATGAAATTGTTGTTATTTATTGTTAGGTTGTTATTGCTTACTCCTATCCTTTTCATTTTCTTATAGGGACATCTAAGTAAGTCGAGGATCCAAGGACGTCGGAGGCATCGTGCACACTATCAACTCTAGTACTAGGTAAAGTCATGTCTTATGTTTTGAGTAATGGCATGTATAGGTCATATGGTCATTTTGTGTATGATACCCTAATTTGTTGATTGTGTTGGCCATTTATCTTATGAAGATCATTTTGTAAATGGCCTTTGGAATTAGCCTAAAATAATTCTATTTGCTTAATGGAATGAGATGAATTTACAATGAACCTTTGGAACACCTCCAAACTTATTTTGAACTCATGCTCATATATTTTTCTTTTTAGATATTGAGCAAACTTTTCTTTGCTCTTTTTTTTTAGCATGAGCACATCTATCTTTTTGAAAATTTCCTCAAATGTTGATTACAAAGGCAACTTTAGTTAAGATGGGTGCACAAAATTGGGATAACTTAAGCATATGGTAATGTGGCTTATAATGTAGATTCATTGCAATAAATAGGCCTTTAAGCTCAAAATTACAGTTTCAAGGGTCTAATATCATAAGGTTGGCTTGAAAAGGCTCAAACGATCCAAAGAAATAGTGCCTATATCATTTTAAATTTTTGTGTCTTCTAAGATTTCACCTCAAGAAAGTTACTAAGTCAATTCTAAAGATATAAACCTTCATGTATGTCTAGTCTCAAGAGAAACTAAGCTTTCATGGCAAACATTACCTAAGACTAAGATCATACAAGCATTCCATTCTTCATGATAACATACATTCACTTGATAGAGTCATCATTCATGCATACAAACTATCTTATTAAAAGAAAATTTCTCTAAACATTCATTTATTAAAACATACTTATGAAAGAAATGATTGAAACATACTTGAAAAATTTAAAAGTTTGAGCAATTTATTTGCCTTACCCCTTTTAAAAAGAATCAATGTCCTTATTGCAAGAACAAAGTAATGAATGAAAACTGAACTCCAGGTAGGGTTATAAAGAAAGAGACGTGAGTCTTTAAGACTTCTTAAATACCAAGTCTTTCCTAATAATCTAATTCTAGACATGTTCATTCTCATTACCACATCACTTAGTCTTTTTCTTTTTAAAGAAGTGTTAAGTTTATTCATGCTTGTTATGTTTTATTTTGCAGAAATTAAATCCTAATTACGAAAGAAATAAATTCCTAAAGACCAAAAAATAATTAAATAAATAACAAGACAAGAATCCCTCCTTTTATTTTTCTGACTCATTCCCCTTGTCTTCTTCAGCTTCATCTCCGCTTGCATAGTCAGTATCTTCCGTCCATGTCTCAAAGATAGCATTTAGGAACTTAGGAACAAAAGTGTTAGAGATAATCTTAAAAGTGTTTTAATTTGAATCATTTCTAATTTTGGCATATTTCTAGTAAGTTTGTTGTTTTTTGTGCATGAACTTCTACATATCCATCATAATTGAAAACTCTGATTTCTTTGAAGTACTTGAAGAAGTCGACATTGGAGTTGTAAATTTAGGTTAAACACTTAGCTTGATTGTTTCTTCTTCTGAGTCAACCTTTGGTTCAGGGTTTACAGATCCTTCAAGTGGTTTAGGATTGTTCAGTTCCTTATCAGATTCTACTTTTTCAGTGTCTGTAACTGAATTAGCTTTAGTTTCAGTTTCATTTGTTGACTCCTTGGTATCTAGCTTAGCTGGCTCTTCTTGCTTGCCTTGATTCAGCTCACTGCACCTTCTCTACTAACCTTTCAAGATCATGATTTGTAATGCAGCCTTGAACATATTGCCCCTTCAGATTTGCTTGTGTTTTAACGTGGACCCTTAAGCAAAGTGAAGTGATTAATGATGGGAAATAAACACTTCCTATCTTCTTTTTAGCACAATCATGAATATCCTTGAGAATAAATGTCCCAACGTTAAGGGACTTTTCTGTCAAAATTGCATATAACAAGAGCATCCATTCCGTCGAGATGATGGAACTATGTGAGATAGGCTTAAACTGTAGCGAAAAAAATCAAACCATACCTTTGCTACTGGTTTTAGGTATCCCCTTCGGCAGGAATGGCTCCCAAACTTTCTTATAATCCATTAGGATCTTGGATTTGTCACAACATCAAATACTTGTTGAAGAAAATCCCAATTGATATTGTTCATCATAGTGTAGTACTCATCTTCTTCAACATTAGGTAAGTTAAACAAATCATTGATAGACTTAGAAGTAAGAGGTACCTTTTTCTTTCAAACGATGACCTCAATAGCATCTTGCATAGTCAAACTAGCATAGAACTCTTAAACTAGTTCATCATCGGGAAGTGAACGAGCATCGCAAAATCATTCCCACTTGAGAGCATTGATTTTCTTTCTAATTGGTACAAGAACAACCATCAAATCATTACTCTTCAAGTTAATACCTTTTTTCGGCATCATAGGTTGATGCTTGAAGATTGAACAAAATCTCTCTTTTACTTTTTCATCGATCAAAATCGAGTTTTCAGGAGTAGTCTTGAAAATCTAGTTCTTTTGCAAGATATGGCATCTTTTTCCCAAAAATTTGGCAAAGTTTCTGCACAAGAGGGAAAAAGAGAAATCGACAAGGTGTGTAAGGACTTACTACAGTGAAAACCTTACGACGGCAAGGATAGTGCGATAGCAACGGCAGTGTGTGGTGGATACAACAGTGATATGCAGTAGCAATGTTGGTGCTTTGGCAATCTTCTTGCGGCAGGAATAGGTGATTTCGACAGAAAAGGAAGGAAAAACTAGGGTTTCTTTTAGGATTTAAGGCTAGCAGCACAAGAGGGAGATTTAGAGATTTTTAAGGTTAAGCAAATTGCTTTGAGGGATATGAAAAATAATGGAATGAAGAGGGGTTTAAATAGGGAAGAATTAAGGCAACATGTAGCAAAAATTTAGCTACAGTAGGGTTACTGGGGCAACAAGTAATGGGAGTGGCAGCAAAGTATGGATTTTTCCCTCCTTTTTGCTGTTTTGGGCCTTAAACTCAGACTATATTTACAGACTTACTCAAGAAAAAAATTGATTAGTACTTGGGCCAAATTTGACCCCCTTTATTAACATAAAAATTTAAAATTGAAACAAAACAAATGAAACTTAAAAAATTTTAAATCTTAATTAGAAAATTTCTTCTTAACAAATTACATTAAATTGATTCCCAGGAAAGGTTAGAGGGGTCATAGCAGTCCCACTTAAGTTCCAATCTCCTTAGACAGAATCAATTAAATGTACTAAGTTAAGAAAATAACTTCTAATTATTTATTTATTTACAAAATGAGTTCATGAAAAATCAAAGGTTTGTTAATTTGAACAAGGATTCAACTCGCTCAACTTTACCATCCTAATAGTGTTTGAGTCGTTGACCATTAACTTCAAATGTACCTCCGTAATTATCGTATAATTCAACAGCTCCATAAGGAAACTCGGTAGATGGTATAGGGTCCTTTCCATCAGGATTTATGCTTCATAGGAAATAACTTAAACCTTGAATTAAACAACAAAACGTTCTAACCTTCTTTAAACTTGCAAGGTTGTATATGACTATCATGCCATCTCTTTGATCTTTCTTTACACATTTTGGCATTCTCATAGGAAAACAACCTCAGCTCTTCCAACTCATCAAGTTGTAACATCCTTCTCTCACCGGGTTGCTTAAGATCAAAGTTTAACTGCTTCAAAGCCCAGTGAGCTCTATTCTCCAACTCTAATGGCAAATGATATGCCTTTCCAAAAACTAACCGATAAGGAGTCATTCCTAACGGTGTCTTAAATATTGTTCAATAGGCCCATAATGCATCATCTAGCCTTCGAAACCAATCTTTTCTGCTAGGACGTACTACCTTTCAAGGATACCTTTGATTTCGGGGTTCACTCTTTCAACTTGCCCATTAGACTGGGGGTGATAAGCAGTAGCAATCTTGTGCTTCACATCATATTTGTCAAGCAACCACTTAAGCCATTTGTTCACAAAGTGAGAACCTTCATCACTAATAATAGCTCTTGGTGTCCCAAATTGTGTAAACACATGCTTATGTAGGAATCATATGACTACCTTAGCATCATTTGAAGGGTATGCTTCAGGTTCAACCCACTTGGATACATAGTCCATAACAACTAACATGTATTTGTTCTCAAATAAAGAAGGAAACAGACCTAAGAAGTCAATGCCCTATATGTCGAATAATTCAATCTGCAAAAATTTTTTCAAAGGCATCTCATTCCTCCTTGATATATTTCTAGTCCTTTGGCATTTTATCACAGTTTTTCACATAAGCATAAGCATCTTTAAATAGTGTAGGCCAAAAGAAACCTGCTTGCAAAATATTTTTTGCAAAACGTAAACCACCAAAGTGTCCCCCACTTGGAGATGAATGGCAATGATACAAGATCTCAGCAATCTCACTTTTAACTACACACTTTCAGATTATATTATCTGCACACTGTTTAAACAAAAACGAATCCTCCCAAAAATAATACCGACTATCATGAAGGAATTTCTTCCTTTGTTGGTATGTCATTTCTCGAGAAATTATTCCACATGCAAGATAGTTGGCAAAATCAGTAAATCAAGATGTTTCATGAATTCGACTTACTTCAAATAAGTGTTCATCTGGGAAATTCTCATTGATAGGCACACATGATCAAGTTACCTCATCTTGCTCCAATGTCGACAGATGATCAGCTACTTGATTTTCGACACCTTTTCTATCTTGGATCTCAAGGTCAAATCCAACAAATTAGCCTCGGTTTCGCATCTTTCTTCGTGAGCAAGTATTTAATGGTCGCATGGTTAGTAAATACTATAACTTTAGTACGTTAAGATATGAGCGGAATTTATCAAAAGAAAAAACTATAGCAAAGAGTCCTTTTCAGTTACCGTATAATTGAGTTGGGCTCTCGTCAAAGTTCTACTTGCATAATAAATAGGGTGAAACACTTTGTTTCTTTTTTTACCCATCACAGCTTCAACATCATAATCACTTGCATCGCACATCAACTCAAAAGGTAAGCTCTAATCAGGTGAAACAATTATTGGGGCTGAGATTAACTATTTTTTTAGATCTTTAAAAGCTTCCAAACATGCTTTGTTGAAATCAAACACTGTATCTTTCTCTAACAATAAACACAACGATTTAGAAATTTTTGAGAAATCTTTGATAAATCTTCGGTAAAAACCAACATGGCCTAAGAAACTTCTGACTCCTTTCACATTAATTGGGGCCGATAATCTTTCAATTACGTCCTCCTTTGCTTTATCAACTTCAATTCCTCTCTTTGAGATTTTATGCCGTAAAATAATCCCTTTTTTAACCATAAAATGGCATTTTTCCTAGTTAAGGACAAGATTCGTCTCTTCGCATCTTTTTAGTACCTTAGCCAAATTACTAAAATAAATACCATAAGTGTTACCAAAAATAGAAAAATCATCCATGAAAACCTGAACAAAATTTTCAACCATATCAGTGAATATTGCCATCATGCATTGTTGAAATGTCGTAAGTGCATTGCATAAACCAAAAGGCATTCGCCTAAACGCAAATGTACTATACAGACAAGTAAAATTTGTTTTATGTTGGTCCTCCGGAGCTACAACTATTTGGTTATATCCCGAATAGCCATCTAAAAAACAATAGAATTCATTACCTGCCAGTCGATCTAACATCTGATCCATAAAAGGCAATAGAAAATGGTCCTTCTGAGTGGCTTTATTCAACTTTTTAAAATCAATGCAAACTCTCCAACCACTAATAGTTCTCGTTGGAATCAACTCCTTATGTTCATTTTCAACAATAGTGATTCCACCTTTCTTCGGCACACACTGCACCAGACTTACCCTGAACTATCTAAAATAGGATAGAGAATTCCTGCATCTAACCATTTGATCACTTCCTTTCTCACAACTTCTTTCATAATAGGATTAAGTCTCCTTGGCCCCTCAAGTCAAGCTCTTTCACCTTCCTCTAAAATAATTTTATGCATCAAAAAGAAGGGCTTATACCTCAAATATCAACTATGGTCCAACCAATTGCTTTCTTAAATTTCTTTAGAACAACAATTAGTTGCTCCTCCTGATCTTTCACCAGTTCTGCTAAAATAATCACAGGCAAAGTGGAAAAGTTACCTAAATAAATGTATTTCAAATGGGAAGGAAGTATCTTTAGTTCGAGTTTAGGTGGTTCTTCAATTAACAACTTGGGTTACACTAATTCTTTGACTTCTAACTCCAACGGTTCAAACCGTCTGGATTGAATAAAATTTCTCGGATTGTCTTCCATCAAAGCCATGTTTTCTTCACTTTCTTTTTCCTCCAAAGGGTCAAGATCTAATGCTTTCTCTAATGGATCTTCTTTGAAATTACTTTCCATAGAAACCAAGGTTTCTATCTCTTCCATAACTGAACACTCTTCTGTTGGATCGGGAAATTTCATCACTTTAAGAATGTTAAAGGTTACTTGATTGTCTTAAACTCGCATGGTGAGTTTACCTTTCTACACATCATTAACGTTCTTCCCATGGCTAAGAAAGGTCTCCCAAGGATGATTGGCACTTCCTTGTCTGCTTCAAAATCTAAGACAATGAAATTAGCAGGAAAAATAAATTTATCAACTCTTACCAAAATATCCTTGATCTTTCTCTCGGGATATGCTAAAGATCGATTTGCTAGCTAAAGTGTCACAGTTGTAGGTCTTACTTCACCTATCCCTAGCATCTTGAAAATAGACTTAGGCATCTCGTTCCTAGGTCACACAAAGCTTTACCACAGTAAGTTTCACCAATGTTACAGGGTATAGTAAAGCTTCTTGGGTCTTTCAATTTTGGCGGCAGTTTGTTCTGCAAGAACGCACTGCACTCCTTTGTCAAGGTAACAGTCTCATACTCATTCAGTCGTTTCGTTTTAGAAAGTATATCCTTCATAAACTTCACATAATTCAATATTTGTTTTAAAGCTTCCACCAATAGAATATTGATGTGCAACTGCTTCAGAACATCTAAAAACTTTTTGAATTGCACCTCCTGTTTTTGCTTGTATTGTTGCAATCTTTGCGGATATGGAGGTGATGGAACATTCGGTTGAATCAGACAACTCTTCTAAATAGGTAAATATGCATATAAAGAAAATGTTAAAGTATCTGAATTCATTAAGTTAGGATTGACCTTGCCAGTCTTTGCAGATTCTGACTCTTTTGATTTAGGAACTTTAACAGCTGGTTGACTTTCCTCCTTCTCAATAGGCTTATCTTCGACATCAATCAATCGGGGTTCCAAAATTTTACCACTTCGCAATGCTGCTGCCTTGATATGTTCTTTACCTAAATTTCTTGGATTCTCAGTATTGCTCGACAAGGTTCCTTGCGGTCTATTACGAAGCTCCATAGCTAACTGACCCATTTAGTTTTCCAAATTTTTTAATATTGCTGCTTGGGTCTAGATCAAAGTGTCATTCTTTGCCATGTATGCTTTCAACAAGTTCTCCAAACTGTTTGATGACTCAGCTTGAGGTGGTTTTGGAGCTTGCTAATTAAACCCTTGAGATTGGTTGGGTTTATGCTACATAAAGTTGTTGTTCAGTCCATTTCCTTGGTTGCTCTAAGAAAAGTTAGGATGATTACGCCATGAAGGATTATAGAAGTTAGACTGGGGTCCTTGTCCACTCCTGTTTTGATGTTGGTTCCCAACATAATACACTGACTCGTGATGTGATGGACAATTCTCAAAAGAATAACCTTTCCCATAGTACACATAGGAAACTACTTCAAACGGAGTTGGTGGTTGAGTTGCGAAATTATTAGCACTATTAGCGGTAAACTGTTTTAACATAGAGGAAATAGATTATACCTGAGCTGATAACAAAGTGAGGGCGTCAACTTCGTAAACTCCAGCTACATGTCTTTCTGAAGTTACTCGATTTGTTGGCCATTGATAGTTATTACTCGCGATCCTCTTGATGATCTCATAAGCCTCATTATAAGACTTAGAAAAAATTGCACCATTCACAGAAGCATCTTATAACGCCCTAAATTTTGGGCCTAAAAGTATTGGGCCTTGAGCATGGGATCAGTTAGAAGGCAGCTCATAAAAATTTAATTAAGCTTGAAAATATCACAATTGCATGTTTTGTGTGTTGGTTAAGTGATTTGGAGTGTTTGGGGAGGTTTGGGAAGTCCTGGGTTCAAACCAGGGCGCTAGCGAAATTTTTAGTTTTTCTTTTAGTAGGACCTTGGCATTTTGATTGAAGGCTTTATGAATTAAATGTGGTAAAATGTGACAGAAGAAAGCATGTGGTCAAGTGGCAAGGAGGCGTTAGGAGTGTACAGGTGGTCTAGGGTTCAAGCTCTGGTGTTTGCAAGGTTTTTATTTTGGGCTCTTAAGTGAACTGGGACATTAGCTTATAGGACTTATAATTATTTGTGCTCATTGTGTGTCACAAGAAGCTTGTTTGGTCTAGTGGTGGTGGCGTGTTTGAGAATATGAGAGGGAGTGGGTTTGAATCCCATTATTTGCAAAGGGTATTTATTTTACCTCGTGAATGGTAAGAGTTTGAGGTGGATTTAAATTCTTTGGAGTGGTTGTGGACTTGGTAAAAGGGGGAGAGGATCAGGGGATTTGGAGTGGTTGAGGAGTGGATTATGGAGCAGATTGTGGAGATTTTTAGGAAATTCGAAATTGGGGAGAATGAAGCCGAATTAGGTAGCTTGTGTATGCAAATTCACCCAATGAGGCTAGTAATGTGTATTTTCAGCATTTTAAGAGTGTAAAAACCGATTATTCTCTCTACTTTCTTGAGTTTCTTTGATTTATTCTCTCTTCTTTTGCGTTTCATGTTGGTTCTCCTTCTAGCATTTTCGTAAAGCTTACTTGACCACTTAAGCATTCTTTTTTTTTTTTTGATATTTTCTTCTTACTCTTTTCTAAAAGCCGAAATTGCCATTTTCCTCTAGTTCACCATTCGACCTCATTTTTTCTCTACTCTTTAATTATTTCTCTTCTATTCCCAGTACTATCCTTCTTTTGGCCAAATCCTACCTTTTTTGTCTCTCATTGTTCTTGAATCAAACCCCCTTTCTTCTCTACTTTATTTTGTTGAACTTCTTTTCAATAGCCAAAACCATTCCTCTCTTTTCTTATCATTTTTTCTCTTCTTTTTCGACTTTCTCTTGTGTTCTTGTTTAGTCGAATCCTCCCTTTTCTCTAAATTGTTTCATTCTATTCTTTGTTCTCTTTCGGTTCTTTTATATTCATCTTCTCATTCTCTCCTCTCAATTGTGCAACGTTCTCATGTTAGAATTAGATATCTCTTTTGGTTACTAAGTTGTCGTATAGATTGGGGTTTAGGCCGAATACTGGGACGCGATCTCCTTAGTCAAGGGGGTTAGGCCGATTGTTCTTTTATAATAGGTAATCCGGTTACTCGTGGTAAGTACTTTAGATATTATTCAATTTTTTAAGGATTATGGTTTCTGATATATCGATTAATTATTTTGGTTAAGGTTAAGTTTTGGAAAGAATCGTTGGGCAGAGAACAGGGAGGTTCTGGCGTTTGGTGGATTGGTGTTTTGATCTCGGAAGGGGTGCGACAACAATATCGTTACAGGTGTGTATCTGTATGCTATTTTTAATAGTCGGCTGTAAAACCAAAAGTGTGTGTATCTGTATACATTGTTATGATTGTTGATCGGCTGAAAAGTTGAAAGTACATATTTCATATTGTTTTGATTGTAGATCGGCATAATACCGAAAAGCCGAAAATATGGTGTATGAGGCCACATGGGCGTGCGATCGCACCTGTGGTGTGCTGAGCCCATGAAACATGGGTGTAAGATGAATGAGGCCACCACGAGTGATCTCGTGGACTTGGGCCGTGTGGGCCATGTTGGGCCCAATGGGCTCGTGAGCCCATATGGGTGAATCTCACTGTAAGGTGGAAAGGTTAGACTGGCCATGTCGTGCATGTGGCTTAGAATGTTTATGGGCCTCGATGGGCCAAAATGGGCTGTATGGTCTCAATGGGCCTGTGGGGCCCACATGGATTAAATTGTATGTTATAAGGCTACTGTTGGTTCGGACTGTGTAATTGGTATAGTAGAGTCTATTTTGGGCTACATGAGCCGTGTGGGCCCATTGGGCTTGTGGGCCCACACGGATATATGTATGTGATGTGATAAGTGATTAGTCGGGCTGTGTCATTTGCATAGCTTTGTTTGTTTCTGGGCTGAACGGGCCATACGAGTGTGTGGGCCCACTTGGCCCAATAGCGAGATTTGGGCCTGAGAACACCGTCTTGGCCAGATAGGTTATTTGAGTCGCTCGAAGCGACGATAGACCTTCTAGGAGGTCATACTAGGTACTGAGACTCCAAAATTTAGCAAATTTCCAAAATACCCTTGATTTGTAAAATTAATAAAATACCCTCGGTTTGCAAAATTACAGAAATACCCTCGGTTTGTAAAATTACAGAAATAACCCTGCTTTGCAAAATTACAAAAAAATACCCTCGATTTGTAAAATCATAAAAATACCCCTGATTTGCAAAATTACAAAAAATACCCTCGATTTGTAAAATTACAAAAATACCTCTAGTTTGTAAAATTACCAAAATACCCTCGATTTGTAAAATTACCAAAATACCCTTGGTTTGTGAGATTACCGAAATACCCTTGTAGGGTAGAATTACTGAAATACCCCCGTAGTATGGAATGACTAAAATACCCCTAATGGGTAAAAAGAGCGTTTTGCCCCTCGAGGGTATATGACTCACTGGTGATACAATTTGATTGATTTGACTATGTTTGGACTGAGAATGTATGATTGTGATTGGACTGTTGTGACTGTGATTTGTATGATTGTTTATGGGCATGATGTTTCACATACATGACATATTGCATGGGGTTGAGATATTATTTATGGAGGAAGTTCTATTCTGATAGGGTCACACGGGTCGCGCGAGACGACTGTAGACCCAATTCTATTCTAATAGGATCGCACGGTTCACACGAGACGACTGTGGATCTAGTATTGATGGCTTAAAGCCACTTATTTTGTTTATGGCTCTGTGCCGACCCAATGGTGGCTCTGTGCTACCTTGATTATGGCTTTGTGCCAATTGTTCTTACCTACAGCTATGTGCCAATCGCATTTATTTATGACTATGTGTCAATCACATTTACCCATGGCTGTGTGCTAGTTATGTTACTCTAATTAATGGCTATGCGCCTTACATAATGCAGTTATCGATGGCTCTGTGCCATTTTGCTTATGACTTTTAGCCGTTCTGTTATTTGGCAGCGTTGCTATGATATTTACGGCATCTAGCTATTTTATCTACGGCACTAAGCCGTTCTATTGACTTAGTGCCGCAACCGATGCTAAGCTTGGTGTGTTGGCTGGGTGGGTTAATTTATTCCCCACAGATGTGTAGGGTTGGTACGGGTGGTGTGTTGGCTGGATTGGGATGGGATGCATACTCACACTGTTGCATATCTGCCTTTGAGTTCTGTTACTGGTTTGGGCTAGGCCCAATTGATTCTATTATGGGCTATGACCCAATGATATTGTAGTGGGCTTTGGCTCACATATGCTCTGTACTGGACTGTTCTGTTTCTGTTAAAGGGCTCTGGCCTAGACTGTTCTTAATTCTGTTTACTGACTATTGCCTTAGTAAGGGGATTACACACTGAGTTTCGTAAACTCAACCCGTTTATTAACTTTTTCAGGTAACCCGCAGCCTTAGATGTAATGCCCCCACGCCCGAGACCATCGCCGGAGTCGAGCTTGAGGTGTTACTAAACATAATTTTCCATTTTAAGAACTTTGAAACATTTAATTTTACATTCATAGCATACTGTTTACCTGCGTTATGGTTACAAAAAAAATCATATCTCAAGTTACAAAACTCAAAATCAAGATCCGTAAATTTTCCCTAAAACTAGACTCATATATCTATATGCTAATTTTTTTCTAGAATTTTTGGTTAGGTCAATTAGTACAGTTTATTATTCAAAGTTACCCCTATTTTAGGACTTGACTGCACTGACCTCTGCTTACTACGAACCACTTTTATCTCTCTAAAAAATTCATATGACTATGCCGTTTGTTTCTATTAAAACTAGACTCAATAAGTATTTTGAAAATATAAAGAATACCTCCTAATTATTTTTGTACAATTTATGGTGAATTCCCAAATTTTGAACAGGGGATCCAGAAATCGCTCTGGCCTTGTCTCACTAAAACCCAAATATCTCATCACATATAACTCATTTACTTGTTTCGCTTCTTCCATATGAAAGTAGACACAATAAGCTTTAATTCTATATTTAATTAATCACCTAATTCGGTTTCTACTATTTTTAGTGATTTTTCAAACTCACATTATTGTTACAGTACTCTTCTATTTTATGGCACATTTCATCTTTTTATGAATTTTCATGAACTACATAACATATTAGTCTCACATAGCATCCAACATTATCTAGGCTAGCCATTCCAATGACTAATCATTACCAAGCGTTCTCTTAACCAAACCACAACCATATCATAAGATTATTTACACAAAATAAGAACATTGCTATACATGCCATACTTAAGTTATACAAGCCATTTTACCAAAAAGTCCTTCGGATAGTGTGATCAAGCCTTCGACCTGACCTATCCCGATTCCTGAGCCGGCTTGTCCAACACTACAATGAATGGAAAAGAGGGAGTAAGCATAAATGCTTAGTAAGTCCATATGCAAATAACGAGTAACATAACAAAGTAATTATACCAAACAGCAATAGCATGTTATCACCAAGACATATTCCACATTTCTAGCCATCTTGTATCAAGTTTCAACCCGAGGGTTAAGTACATACCTGTCCAAAGTGTGCCTTTCACGACACTTACCAAAATATCATTTGCATCTTAAGCATTCTTCCATTTCACTAAAATTTTACCCGTTGAACACATCGGAATATAACTCGGTTACATGGATAATTTGCACATAAGTGCCACATATGTAATCAAGCGACCATGTAACCCGCCCATAAGCGAACTCAGACTCAACTCAACGAGCTCGGGCGTTCGTATCCATAAGTGAACTCAGACTCAACTCAATGAGCTCGAGCGTTCGCATCCATAAGTGAACTCGGACTCAACTCAACGAGCTCGGATGCCTAGTTACATCTCACGAACTCGGACTCAACTCAACAAGTTCGGACATTCGCATCCATAAGTGAACTCGGACTCAACTCAACAAGTTCGGACATTCGCATCCATAAGTGAACTCGAACTCAACTCAATGAGTTTGGATGCCCAACCATCCTAGTGACATGTCACTTGTATCCTAATCTATTCCCAAGGTTCAAACAGGATTTTCCTCAATCACACATTTCCCAGTCGTTCTCCTCGGAAAATCGGAACCAATACGTTGCTTACATCTCATACTTATCAATTTAATCACATACTTTTCATACCAATACATAATATTTCACAAAGCATAATATTCATAATAATAAGTATCATATCATATAAATAGCATTAAATCACTTAAAATAGCAATTATGTTACATTACTTACACGTGAACTTACTTCGGTACAAAATATAGCAATTTTGCAATTTAGTCCACAATCTTTTCTTTTCCTCGATCAAGGTTGATTCCACGTCTTTCTTGATCTAAAATAACACATTTAACTTATTTAATACTCACATTTATCAAAATAGTCCTAAATTCAAATTTTTTCAAAATTACAATTTTGCCCCTAAACTTTTACATATTTACACTTTTGCCCCAAAGCTTGGAAATTAAATTTTATTTCAAATTCTTATGTTTTAGGACATGCTGATCATTTATTTACTATTAGCAAGCTCAAATTCCCACTATAACACATACTTATGAACAATATGTACTTTTACCGATTAAGCCGTTTTGTTCGTTTTTACTTAAAATCGAGTAGCACAAGTTGTCTAACATAATTTAAAACCTCATATTCTATCATAAAACATCAAAATACACAAATTTCACCTATGGGTATTTTTCCAAATATGAACCCTAACTCAAAATATTGCTATCATAAGCTATACCGACCTACCGGGATCTCAAAAACGTAAACATCATTAAAAACGGGGCTTGGAATCACTTACTATGGAGCTTGGAAGCTTGAAACAAACCCTAGCTATGGAGAACCCTTGAAATTTCGTGGTAATGAAGAAGATGATCAATTTTGTGTTATTTTTCCCTTTTTATTTCATGTTAATATCCAAATGACCAAAATGCCCCTCCTTACTAAACTTTCAAAAATTCCATCCATGTCCAAATTTTTTCCATGAACTTAAAATTGGAAAAATTACTATTTAAGACCTCCTAATTAATATTTCAAAGCAATTTCATACTAGAAACTTCTAGAATGCAAGTTTTGCAGCTTATTCGATTTAGTCCCTAATTTTAAATTAAGCACTTTACGCATAGAATTTCTTCATGAAATTTTCACACAATCATGCAATCATATCATAAACCTCAAAATAATTATAAAATAATTATTTCTACCTCTGATTTGTGGTCACGAAACCACTTCCCTAATTCGGGATATTACAACTCTCCCCTCTTTAAGAATTTTCGTCCTCGAAAATCTTATCGGTAAACAGGTGTGGGTATTGATTTCTCATAGTTTCCTCAGGCTCCCATGTAGCCTCTTCTACTCCATGCTTTTGCCACAACACTTTCACAAGAGCAATACTTTTATTCCTTAGTTGTTTAACTTATCGAGCTAAAATCTTTATCGGTTTTTCTTCATAGGTCATGTCTGGTTGTAGTTCAATTTCTGTCGGGGAAACCACATGTGAAGGGTTCGAACGATACCGACGTAACATAGACACATGGAACACATCATGAATCTTCTTCAATTCAGATGGCAATTCTAACCGATAAGCTACCAGTCCAACTCTTTCAATTATTTCATACGGCCCGATAAAACGCGGACTTAATTTGCCCTTCCGTCCAAATCTAAGAACTTTCTTCCACGGAGACACCTTTAAAAATACTTTATCACCAACTTGAAACTCAATTTCTTTTCGTTTCAAATCTGCATAAGATTTTTGTCTATCTGAAGCAGCTTTCAAACAATCTCGAATTACCTTCACTTTTTCTTCGGTTTCTTTTATTAGATCAACTCCATAGATCCGATTTTCCTTGAGTTCAGTCCAATACAAAGGCGTTCGACACTTACGACCATACAATGCTTCATAAGGTGCCATCTTCAAGCTCGTCTGATAACTGTTATTGTAAGCAAATTCCACCAACGGTAGATATCTTTCCCAACTTGCTTGAAATTCCAATACACAACATCTGAGCATGTCTTCAAGAATCTGAATTACTCTCTTTGATTGCCCATCAGTTTGTGGATGAAAAGCAGTACTAAAATTTAACTTTGTACCCAACGCGTCTTGCAACTTTTGCCAAAACCGTGAGGTAAACCTCGGATCTCTATCTGAAATGATCGACAATGGTATTCCGTGTAGTCTAACAATTTCTCTGACATACAGTTCAGCCAACTTGTTAAGAGAATAATCTGTACGTACCGGAATAAAATGAGCCGACTTAGTTAATCTGTCAACTATTACCAAGATGTCATCTTTCTTTCCTGGAGTCAATGGCAACCCTGAGACAAAATCCATAGTAATCCGATCCCATTTCCATTCAGGAACCATAATAGGCTTAAGTAATCCCGAAGGCACTTGGTGTTCAGCTTTCACCTGTTGACAAATTAAGCATTTGGACACAAACTTCGATATATCCCTTTTTATTCCATTCCACCAATACATTTTCTTCAAGTCATTATACATTTTCGTACTGCCCGGATGAATCGAGAGACAACTAATATGTGCTTCTTGCAGGATCTTTTGAATTAATTCCTCGTTCTTCGGTACACAAATCCGATCTTTAAACATCAAACACCCATCAGAACCGATTCTGAAATCTGACTCTGTATCAACCTCACATCGCTTTCTTTTGGCTTGCAAGTCTTCATCGCTTTTCTGAGCATCACAAATCTCTTGTAAAAACATCGGTCTTGCTTTCAATTCGGCTAGAATTGAACCATCATCTGACATTTCCAACTGAGTGTTCATAATTCTCAAAGTAAACAACAACTTTCTGTTTAAAGCATCAGTAACTACATTTGCTTTTCCTGGATGGTAGTCAATCACAAGCTCGTAATCTTTCAATAACTCCAACCATCTTCACTGTCTCAAGTTCAAGTCTTTTTGTGACATCAAATATTTAAGACTTTTGTGGTCGGTATATACTCGACACTTTTCTCCATATAGATTATGTCGCCAAATCTTTAAAGCAAACACCACCGTAACCAATTCCAAATCATGAGTTGGATAATTCCTCTCGTGAGGTTTTAACTGCCTTGAAGCATAAGCCACAACCTTTCCTTCTTGCATAAGCACACATCCCAAACCATTTCGAGAAGCATCACTATACACCACAAATTCTTTACCTGACTCAGGTTGTACTAACACTGGTGCCTCTGTTAATAACTTTTTCAATTCTTCGAAACTCTGTTGACATTCTTCCGTCCACTCAAATTTAACATCCTTGCGGAGTAATCTAGTTATAGGAGCAGCAATTATAGAAAATCCATTCACAAACCATCAATAACATCTAGCTAGCCCCAAGAAACTTCTAACTTCGGTTACATTCTTCGGTGGTTTCCAATCAACAATAGCTGAAATTTTACTGGGATCAACCCGTATACCATCACCTGAAACAATATGACCCAAAAATCCAACTTCCCGAAGCCAAAATTCACTTTTACTAAACTTGGCATATAATTGCTTATCTCTTAAAGTCTGCAAAACTATTTTCAAATGCTCAGCATGCTCGGTCTCATCTTTTGAATAGATTAAAATATCATCTATAAATACCACAACAAACTTGTCCAAGTATGGTCGAAATATGCGATTCATCAAATCCATAAACACAGCAGGAGCATTTGTCAACCCAAATGGCATAACTAAAAATTCATAATGACCATACCTTGTTCTAAAAGCAGTTTTAGCTGACTCTTTTACCCGCAGCTGGTAGTACCCAGATCTCAAGTCAATCTTTGAAAACCACGTCGTTCCTTTCAGCTGATCAAACAAATCATCAATTCTCGGCAACGGATACTTGTTCTTGATTGTCACTTTGTTCAGCTACCGATAGTCAACACATAGTCTCATTGAACCATCCTTCTTTTTCACAAACAATACAGGAGCACCCCAAGGCAAAAAACTCGGTCTCACAAAGCCTTTATCTGTCAACTCTTGCAACTGCGACTTTAATTCTTTCAATTCCGTTGATGCCATTCTATACGGAGCAATCGAGATCGGAGCTGTTCCCGGCATCAACTCTATACCAAATTCTACTTCCCTGACTGGAGGCAAACCCAGCAATTCTTCTGGAAATACATCCGCGAATTCACATACAATCGGCACTGATTCTACTTTTTTTTCAATTTCTTTTGTATTCAACACATATGCTAAATAAGCTTCATAACCCTTTCTCAAATATCTCTGAGCCGACATTGAAGAAATCACACTAGACAATGCCTCTAATTTATCTGATTCAACCCGCAGAGTTTTGCCATTTTCACACTTTAATTCAATAACTTTCTGTATACAATTTACTATAGCATCATGCAATTTTAACCAATCCATGCCCAAAATAACATCAAATTCATCAAATGGCAACAACATCAAGTCGGTCAGAAAGTAATAACCCCGAATCATTAAAGGACATTTCTTGCATACTTTATCAACTATAACACATTGGCCTAACGGGTTTGACACTTTAATCATAAATTCTGTGTTCTCAACAGGTATATTTATGCTAGACACCAATTTCATACACACATATGAATGAGTAGAGCCAGGGTCAATTAAAGCAGTAACATTAACATTATAGAGAGAAAATATACCGGTGATCACATCGGGTGAGGAAGCATCTTCACGCGCTTTAATAGCATAAGTTCTAGCTGGAGCCCTTCCTTCAGATCTAACTACTGCATCTCTGGCTACATTCTTGCTGCTTGCTTCACTCCCAGCTTTTCTTGGATACCTTCCCCTCGAATCCGCACCACCTACTTTTGTACTCTGAAATTTTTCTTTTTCAATCCTCTTTGGGCAGTCTCAAATAAAATGATCTGGAGAACCACATCGAAAACATTCATTTACTCTGCACAGACCAAAATGATTTCTGCCACACCGCTGGCACTCGGGCTTAACAAATCTCAAGTTCTCTACACTGGCTGCCGAAGTAGTCTGGGACTTAGGACCCATATTTTGCTTCTTAAAATTCCCATATGACTGTCCAGCTGAAACTTGGGAACGAGGATTCATATTTCTTGATTTTTCAGGTTGCTGTGAGGGTGCACTGCCCATCGATCTTTTCTTCCAATTTCGTGTCTCAGATTTTACTTTTTTCTTCTCTTTAAGTAGTTCTTCAGCCTTGCAAGCTCAATCGAAAAGTACCACCATTTCTTTTAATTCAAGAATCCCAACAAATACCTTAATGTCTTCATTGAGCCCATCTTCAAATCGCCTACACATTTTGGCCTCTATAGGAACATATTCTCTGGCATACTTGCTCAATCTGACGAACTCTCTTTCGTATTCAGTGACTGTCATATTACCTTACTTTAGCTCAAGAAACTCTTTACGTTTCTGGTCAATAAATCTTTCACTGATGTATTTCTTCCGAAACTCTTTTTGAAAGAATTCCCAGGTTACTCTCTTTTTCCGTACCACCGAAATCAATGTCTGCCACCAATTGTAGGCTGAATCCTTCAACAAAGATATAGCACATTTCAATCATTCTTTAGGTGTACAAGACAGTTCATCAAATACCCGGATAGAATTCTCAAGCCAGAACTCTGCTTTCTCGGCATCATCATCTACATTAGCTCTGAATTCTTCAGCCCCTAGCTTACGGATTTTATCAACTGGAGTTCTTTGGAATTTCATCATATCCACACCCTGAGGCATCAGAAGTATAGGTTGAGGAATTGGGGGAGGTGGGGGAGGTTGTACATTCGGGTTCGTACAAACGAACTCAGTATACCAAGCACTCATCATCTGGAGAAAGGCTTCTCGACCCCTTTCTCCTCCTCCTTGACTAATAGTGGGAGGTGGATTTTCAGTCAGCACCACCCCTTCAGCTGGAGCTGGTGCATTACTTTCTACATCATCAGCCACAGTTGGATCGGGATCCATTTACTATAAAAAAATCATTTAAAAGGTCAGAAGTCGTCACACTATCACAATATACACATATGGCATGTATAGCAAAATCCGTACATAAAACATGTTAGTCCAAGAATCGACTAAACCTGCTCTGATACCACCAAATGTAACGCCTCCACGCCCGAGACCATTGTTGGAGTCGAGCTTAAGGTGTTACTGAACATAATTTTCCATTTTAAGAACTTTGAAACATTTAATTCTACATTCACAGCATACTGTTTACCCGCGTTACGGTTACAAAAAAAATCATATCTCAAGTTAAAAAACTTGAAATCAAGATACGTAAATTTTCCCTGAAACTAGACTCATATATCTATATACTAAATTTTTTCTAGAATTTTTAGTTGGGCCAATTAGTATAGTTTATTATTTAAAGTTACCCCTGTTTTAGGACTCGACTGCACTGACCTCTGCTTACTACGAACCACTGTTCTGTCTCTACAAAATTCATATGACTATGTCGTTTGTTTCTATTAAAACTAGACTTAATAAGGATTTTTAACATTAAAGCATACCTCATAATTATTTTTGTACAACTTATGGTGAATTCAAAAATTTGGAACAGGGGATCCAAAAATTGCTCTGGCCCTATCTCACTAAAACCCAAATATCTCATCACATATAACTCCTTTACCTGTTTCGCTTCTTCTATATGAAAGTAGACACAATAAGATTTAATTCCATATTTAATTCATCACCTAAATTGCTTTCTACTATTTTTAGTGATTTTTCAAATTCACGTCATTGTTACAGTAATGTTCTGTTTTATGGCACATTTCATCTTTTTATGAATTTTCATGAACTACATAACATATTAGTCTCACATAGCATCCAACATTATCTAGGCTAGCCATTCCAATGACTAATCATTACCAAGCATTTTCTTAACCAAACCACAACCATATCATAAGATTATTTACACAAAATAAGAACATTGCTATACATGCCATACTTAAGTTATACAAGCCATTTTACCAAAAAGTCCTTCAGATAGTGTGATCGAGCCTTCGACCTGACCTATCCCGATTCCTGAGCCGGCTTGTCCAACACTACAATGAATGGAAAAGAGGGAGTAAGCATAAATGCTTAGTAAGTCCATATGTAAATAACGAGTAACATAACAAAGCAATTATACCAAACAGCAATAGCATGTTATCACCAAGACATATTCCACATTTCTAGCCATCGTGTATCAAGTTTCAACCCGAGGGTTAAGTACATACCTGTCCAAAGTGTGCCTTTCGCGACACTTACCAAAATATCATTTGCATCTCAAGCATTCTTCCATTTCACTAAAATTTTACCCGTTGAACACATCGGAATATAACTCGGATACATGGATAATTTGCACATAAGTGCCACATATGTAATCAAGCGACCATGTAACCCGCCCATAAGCGAACTCGGACTCAACTCAACGAGCTCGGGCGTTCGCATCCATAAGTGAACTCGGACTTAACTCAACGAGCTCGGGCGTTCGCATCCATAAGTGAACTCGGACTCAACTCAACGAGCTCGGATGCCTAGTTACATCTCACGAACTCGGACTCAACTCAACGAGTTCGGACATTCGCATCCATAAGTGAACTCGGACTCAACTCAACGAGTTCGGATGCCCAACCATCCTAGTGACATGTCACTTGTATCCTAATCTATTCCCAAGGTTCAAACGGGATTTTCCTCAATCACACATTTTCCAGTCGTTCTTCTCGGAATATCGGAACCAATACGTTGCTTGCATCTCATACTTATCAATTTAATCACATACTTTTCATACCAATACATAATATTTCACAAAGCATAATATTCATAATAACAAGTATCATATCATATAAATAGCATTAAATCACTTAAAATAGCAATTATGTTACATTACTTACACGTGAACTTACCTCGGTACAAAATATGGCAATTTTGTAATTTAGTCCACAATCTTTTCTTTTCCTCGATCAAGGTTGATTCCACGTCTTTCTTGATCTAAAATAACACATTTAATTATTTAATACTCACATTTATCAAAATAGTCCTAAATTCAAATTTTGCCAAAATTACAATTTTGCCCCTAAACTTTTACATATTTACACTTTTGCCCCAAAGCTCGGAAATTAAATTTTATTTCAAATTCTTATGTTTTAGGACATGCTGATCATTTATTTGCTATTAGCAAGCTCAAATTCCCACTATAACACATACTTATGAACAATATGTACTTTTACCGATTAAGCCGTTTTGTTCGTTTTTACTTAAAATCGAGTAACACAAGTTGTCTAACCTAATTTAAAACCTCCTATTATATCATAAAACATCAAAATACACAAATTTCACCTATGGGTATTTTTCCAAATATGAACCCTAACTCAAAATATTGCTATCGTAAGCTATACTGAGCTACCGGGATCTTAAAAATAAAAAAATCATTAAAAACAGGGCTTGGAATCACTTACTATGGAGCTTGGAAGCTTGAAACAAACCCTAGCTATGGAGAACCCTTGAAATTTCGTGGTAATGAAGAAGATGATCAATTTTGTGTTATTTTTCCCTTTTTATTTCATGTTAATATCCAAATGACCAAAATGCCCCTCCTTACTAAACTTTCAAAAATTCCATCCATGTCTAAATTTTGTCCATGAACTTAAAGTTGGCCAAATTACTATTTAAGACCTCCTAATTAATATTTCAAAGCAATTTCATACTAGAAACTTCTAGAATGCAAGTTTTGCAGCTTATTCGATTTAGTCCCTAATTTTAAATTAAGCACTTTACGCATAGAATTTCTTCACGAAATTTTCACACAATCATGCAATCATATCATAAACCTCAAAATAATTATAAAATAATTATTTCTACCTCAGATTTGTGGTCACGAAACCACTATTCTGATTAGGCCCTAATTCGGGATATTACATTAGACGGATCGGAGCTGCGAGGGACTCGGAGAAGGCCACATGTAACACCCCTATCCTGAAACTGTCGCCGGAATAGGACGCGGCGTTACCAAAAAACTAGGAATCAAATCAGGACAGTAAATTTTTTTTTTTAGCATTTTCTTGAATAAAGATCATTCATTTACTAAATTGCTAGACGCAAACAAAGTTTGAATTTAAAACTCATACAAGTAAGTTCCATAAGATACCATTTTCACATGACTTATATACAAAGGTCAAAGAGTCATTCTACTTATTGTCTACCCTAGACATGCCATAAACTAAGTCCAATCACATGGTTACCGTAAAAGTAGATAGTGTGACGAAGTGCTGACGATCCCTGAGCTGGTAGTCAGAAACCACAATCTATAAAACAAAAACACGAACAAATAGAGTAAGCTTTTATAAGCTTAGTAAGTCTTAAGCAATTTAAAACCGTTGAACTCAATAAAGCCAATTTGTTCGATTCATATGTAACATTTCATTTCATTCACGGTTTAACACCTTCTTGGCTAAATTTACTTATTCACTTATAAGCTCCTATAGTTTTCTTTAATTTTCTCCATAACCGTAATACATGCGTCTTCATTTAACCTTTTCATATTTGCTTCTCATTTTACAATCATGATTTAATTCCGATAGATCTAACATGTACAAGAGTATAACACTTATCTGACCAACTCAATTATAGGTCGATCTTATGAATTCTCAAATATACACAACTACATAAAAGCACATATAATAGATTGATTTTACCTGAGTCTAAACTTACCTAAACATAGGTGAATCAGATATCTTCACCTAACACCATGCATTGTCCAAATGTACCATTATTATGCAAATATAGTCTTATAATTTACTCACATAATCATCACATTATACACTTTTGGTTTAGTTCAAACCAAACTCCCATGTAATTTCATGATACTTCACACTTCAACCGAATATACTCAATACTCAGAGCAAATCTTAACATATTTCCACTTGAATCGAAATTCATATATCATAAACAAGTCATAGACTTTCATACAACCTTAAGCAATGGCCGAAGCTGCACTATCCAAATGTGTATTCATAATCTAAAATGAATCAAATTCACAGACATGTATGAAGTACTACTTGACAAACTTAGGGATAGTGAGCACATTCGTTTGGGATTATTATGACATAAATCATATAATTCTCACACGAATGCCTGCGAAATTTTAACTCGGATATAACCCCGGAACGTATGCCCTTCGGGACTAAGCCCGGATATGACACCGGCACGTATGCCCTTCGAGACTAAGACCAGATATAACACCGGCACGTATGCCCTTCGAGACTAAGACCGGATATAACACCGGCACGTATGCCCTTCGGGACTAAGCCCGGATATAACACCGGCACGTATGCCCTTCGGGACTAAGCTTGATATAACACCGGCACTTATGCCCTTCGGGACTAAGCCCGGATATGACACCGGCACGTATGCCCTTCAGGCTAAGCCCGGATATAACACACTAAATCTTTATGCATATTTATCCATCAAGTGTACATTTCACAATTCTATCACATTAGTAGTCTCATGTCACATTCGGATATAAGTACCATATAAACACCATCCTTTAAATATGAAATCTCACGAAATCATACAATTTAATAACATATTGCCATTCAAAAGGTAATTCGAATCAACATTCTCACTTATAATTTCAATGAATTCAATCCATATGAACCAACACATATACCACCTTGTATATAATTCACAAAGTCGAATGTATACTCATAGTCACATCCATATTTAACACATCCCTTCTTTAATTCAAGACTATACACATATTATTTAATTCCATAAGTATCATCACATGAGTCAAATATACACAGTTGTATAATCTACAATTCAATTATACTCATTCTCACATAAATAAGTAAGTATCACGTACCTGAACAATTTATCACATTATACGAATTTTCTTGTCATTTATGCACAGAACTTTGTTGTCACATGTACTTATCAAATCCATTTATATACACTAAACACATTCGGCTTATGGCCCACATTCATTCCACTCTCGGCAATTACCACATCTAAATTTCCATATCACATTCGGCTTCCCCACATAGTTAATAATAATAACATTCTTTTAGCTACTTTCATTCAATCATTAAGCAAAAACTAATTAAACTAAACTCTTAAGAACTTATTTTATTTGTCGTTGATCCACTACGGATCGACTATTCGCATAATTTCGCCTTTACACATAAAATCCTGAATTAAAATATAAATTTTCATGCATTCACATCACAATTATCCAAATATACTTCATATACCACATATAATTTCATGTATACACTTTGTCTTGGCTGAATATACATCTATCATTTTCCAATGAATAATTCAATTTCAAGCCATACTATTATTTCATATTCGAATACTTATAAACTTATAATTTCACAATTTTAATATCAAAGATCCATCTAACACTCATATATCATTTCATAATGTCACAAATTAAAATTCACGTATGGGTTTGATCAATAGCTTATAAGCAACTCAAACAAGTTTTATCAATGTTTACAACATAATCACAAATTTTCTACAAGCTGTCTTCCTGAGCAACAATCATTAAATTATTTGTAACTGGAGCTACGAAACTCCAAATGAAGTGCCGTTAATTTTACCTGAAAATAGACTCATATATCTTCTATCCATAAAATTTTCAGAATTTTTGGTTTGGCCAATAAATACCAGATTTTTCTTAGAGTTTCCCTTGTTTCCCTGTTTGACTAGACTGACCACTCTTCACTACGAATTATATTGCTCATTGTACAGAATTCAAAATATGTTCTTGTTTATTTCATTTGAAACTAGACTCATCAAGGAGTCTAAGCATATAAATTTTATCTCATAACAATTTTTCTACAATTTATAATGATTTTCTGAAGACAAAACAGGGGATTTCAGAGTCATTCTGACACTGTCTCATACAACTTTAAATATATCTTTATAGGAAATTCCTTTGCTTACATGGTTTCTTTTATAAGAAACTAGACTCAATAAGCTTCATTTTCATATTTTATTCAGCTTCTAACTCACCTTTTACAATTTTTTGTGTATTTTCAAAGTTACACTACTGCTGTAACTCAAACCTGTCAAGACTAATTCGGCACTTAGACTATATAAATTCATCCTTCTCGCTACTAGGTTTATTTAATCTTTAAGCATATTAAGTAAAGTTCAAACACTTAAGAACTTACCTCGACTGTTATCGTATGGTATTATCGACTACTCAGCCACTTTTGTTTTTCCTTGATCCGAGTTTGCCCCCCTTAAGCTCTTGAGCTAATTCAAACAAATTTGACTACTCAATAATTATATTCAATAATGGTAACCACATCCATAACAATGATAAATTTTCTAAATGACACCACTTACGGCAAACTCACTTTCAATCCATCTCCAATTCAATCAAATACCCAAATTATTATTCATTAACACATTCGGTACACACATATATATACAAAAGTTAATACTTAAACATTCTTTTCTAATGTCATGCTAAAGTCGAATTTCCCATTTAGCTAGAAATAACCTTTCACTTGTTCTATTTAAACGGGCCAACTCAATTTTTTTTTTCATTTATCAATTATCATTCGAGCATACAAGCATATAAGATACATATTAATCACCTTAATCAAGCATTATCTTATAAATACATATTCGACTCTCACATGCAGATAATCTCTTAATTAAAAGTACATTTATGGTAACCTCATTCCTATTCAACTCAAATTACAATCAATTTCTCCAACTATCAAACACTAATACATTCGGAAATGGTACAATCCAAGCTAACATTATTTTCCATTAATAAGCATAAATTCACATTTTCTATAATAATGACCGAATACCATTCATTTGTTACAAAACTCAACAATTAAGTCACACGCAAAACATAAATCCTAAAATTTAAACTCACAAACTCAAATTCACATGGATTTAACATTATAATGTCATCAAACCTTTATCCATTAATTCCTATCATCAATTATCAAATTTCGCAACCCTTTCATCCATAACCAAACATGTAACAATTATCAACTTAAGAAATGAACTCATGGGTCTAGGATAGATTCGGACAAGAGACTCAAAAACATTAAAATACCATCAAAGAAACATAGCTTCATGGCCAAATACTCCTTATGCCATAAACTCAAAAAAGTTTCAAATGGACTATGGCAAGAACGTGTATTTCATCTTAAATTCACAAAATTTACAAGAAAAAATATCAAAATCATACCCCAATTTGCCTTCACAAGGACCGAATACCATAGAGCCTAATTGTTTCTTTGTTCTTTAAGCTACGGTAATTGAAGGAAAGTAAAAGGGTGAAAACTTTGTTTTCACCACCCATTTTCTTATTAATTCCCAATTTCCATCATTATTTCACATTTTAAAGCATCAAACACAAGAATTCTTATCAAAGCATCCATGGCCAAAACATACTTAACAATTATAAACAAGAATTGGACCATGACTTAGCTAGACAACTTAACAACAACCTCAATAATCAAGTTTCCATAAAAAATTATCAAGAGAGCTTACCAAATAGAAGAAAACAAAGTGCCGAATGCCTTAGGAATTTCTTTCCTCCCTTCCTCACAAGTTCGGCTAACCTCCATCAAGATGAATAACTTCTTTTGTTTATTAATTATTATTATTATTATTTATTTAATTTACACCACTATCTAATATAATAATAACATAAAATGTATATAATGTCCATCATGATTACCTTGGCCGGCCACTTACTTATAAAAGGGTAAATTGACATGCAAAACCATTCTTTTACACCATGCAATTATTTGGCTCCTTTTAATTACATTTTCAATGTTTCACACTTAAGCCCTTTAATAAAATTCACATCCAAATGACAAAATCAACACACCAAAATTTCACACATGTAATTTCACATATATTAGACATGAAATTTAACATTCAATTATTTTTGCGACTCAGTTTAGTGGTCTCGAAACCACTTTCCGACTAGGGTCAAATTAGGGCTATCACACCACACACACTGCTTATGCTTTTGTTTGACTATTTGCTTTTAAGTATTTTGATTTGGGTTGTAACAAGGCCTTTATAATTTCTGGATTTTAAATTCGGACTTTTATTTATTATTTTATAATATCTAGAAGTAGAACATGGGTTTTTTTTCCAAAGCATCAACTGTTTTCAAACACTACGTTTCCGCAACTATTTAAATTAAGCTTCCATAACAAATAAGGTTTTAAAGGTAATAACGTTTTACAAGAGAATGACCTTTTAATAAACCATGCTTTGAAAATATACAAACACAAGTTTTAGTTGGCAACAAGTTTTTAAATAAGAAGGGTTTTCAATGAAAACATGGTTTTCAAAAAACACTTCAGTGTGACACGCCAGATTCGGCCGTAACGTCCAGGCCGAGTTTGGGGTGTTACACATCTACCATCAATCTTGTATCTGTATTGAGACCATTTTAGAATGTCTCCAATTGGATACAATGAGGAATCCCATGTTGAGGACACTTACGAAGTAACTCTTTGAATCGCTCCCAAGCCTCATAAAAAGACTCGTCATCCAATTGTTGGAAAGTTGTGATCTCATTCCTCAACTTAGCGTTTTTGTTAGGTGGGAAATACTTAACCAAAAATCTCTCTGCTAATTCTTTCCATGTAGATATGGAACTTGGTGGCAATGAATTGAGCCATGCTCGTGCTCGATCTCGCAATGAGTATGGAAACAACTTTAACCTCAATGGGTCTTATGTCACACCAGCTATCTTGAATGAATCACTCACCTCCATAAACAATCGAAGCTGGAGATGTGGATCTTTCGTTGGTATACCACTGAATTGGCCCACCGTTTGGAGCATTTGAAGCATCACTGGTTTCAATTCAAATTGGGTTGCCTCAATATCTGGCTTTCTAATTCCTGGGTTTAACTTACTGAAAAGTGGCACAGCATATTGTCTGATACATCGATCCCTATCATCAGTAATAAGGATGGGATTTCGTACACGATCAGCTTCATTACCTTGGTCTTGATTCTGATTTCCAAGGTCCATCTTGACTTGTCTTTGAGCTATTAGTTCACGTCTTTTTTGTCTAAAACTTTGCTCAATTTCAGGGTCTACAAGGAGTAAATCGATAATCCAATCTATGCTCATAAACACCTCAAAAAGAAAATCACAAAATGAAAAAGAATAAGTTAGTAATGTTAGAAATAACCAAATTGAAAGCAAATAATTTTACAAAAAATGACTATAGAAAAAATTAAAAATCCCCAGCAACGGCACCAAAAACTTGTAACGCGTAGGTTTGTACAAGTGTACACAGTTGTTATCAAGTAATAAGTAAGTATCAAGTTATCATCTCCACAGGGATTGTGTTTGTGTTAAATCACTTAATTGTAAAATTATATTAACAACTTGGTAAATTTAAAAACACAATATGATTGAGAAGTGATGATTAAAATTAAATATATTAAATGAAATTCAATGATCCTTGATGCAAATTATCCTAAATATGCAAACTATATGAATGAAATAGATTTTAGCAAAATTAAACACAATATGCAACAATTATAACATAAATAAACTAGGACAATTACTTTAATTAAACTCAATTTATCATCAACATGCTTAATAACATTCGAAAAAACATTCCATGGCAACTCAATCTTTCATGAGTTTGGAAACCACATTAGGTCCTTTTAAAATCCTTTATGTAGTAAATACGCATTTTACTGATCCTTATTTACTAAGGGTTTCTTAGCATTTGTGCGAGGTAATAGGGACATGTGAGGTTTGAAACAGTTTAATCACACAAATCTAAAAACTATGTAGATAACAGAGCTGGGTTAGAGTTGTTATGCAACATGCAATTTAATCGGGTTAGGATCTAAGTTGAGCATGTACATTTCAATTATGTCTCCACTAGCCGTCGTCTGGTTAGGATTGCTCAGCTAATTCAGGTGTATTCCAATCACATATGAACGAAATACAGACTTGATGTTAATTGAAAACATGATCGATTGAGGCACAAACATCATAAGCATGAATCAAATAAATATTATTTAATCAAAGCAATCATCCTAACTTAAATAAAATTAAGCTAACATTGTTGTAAACAAGAACAAAGAACACATAGCAAACATTTTCAGATTAAATCAAAGAAAAGAAAGATACCCAAATCAAAGTGGCTGTCACCCAAGACTCTGATCGATGAGGGCTCCTTCGTTCCTTTACTTTGTTTCTTTGCTGATGGCTCTCCAAGGTAGTTGACCAAGTGCTCTTTAAGAGGCTTAATTGCTAAAATCTCTATGAAGAGATAATGCTAGGCGTGGGGAATGGAAAATGCTAAAAAGAATTGAGAGAAGAGAAAATGATGAGGGATGAGGGCTGATTGATGAATGATGAAATGGGGTCTTACTTATAGGTAAAGAGAGGAGAGTAGTTTGCTAAAAATGGCTTTGTTTAGTCTCTTCAAGCTTCTTCAATGAGTGGCTGGCCATGATTAGTGGATTTTGGCTAGATTTTTAAGCAATTTAAATGCCATAACAACTCAGAGCTTAGACTCAGTCAAGTGTAAATCTTCGGGCAAATCTCTAATTTCTTCAACATTGCAAGTACCTTATGCAATTAAACCAAAAAGTGGTTTGTGTGGACAGCCATGTGTAGCTGAAATTGGGTTGATTGGTCTTCAATTTGGACGGTTTTTGTAATCCAACAAAGCTATTAGACCTGTCCAAAATAAATCAATAAATTAAAGGACCAAAGAATAAAAATTATCCAGTTTAAATAATTAATTAAAACCCAAATTATTAATAAAATATTTTAAATGAATTGTTAAATATAATTTTATATTTTATTATTTAATTTAATCATGCATGGCCCATTTTATGTCTTAAAAATATAATATACTCAAATAAATATAAAATAAGCCATTTTATGCATGAAAACTATATAATAAAGCATAAAATCACATTTTAATATTTTTTATGTCCTAATTTCATATTTTCACATATTTTGTTAATTTATTAAACAATTACTTAGTTTTAACAACGAATTTAAGTAAAAAGGTAATAAATTACATAGGAAAAATCTTATATATTTTTCAGTTTACACCTGTCGCCCATACTTTAACCATGACAAAGCATAGTCAAATGATGTGGAATAGTACCCTCCCTACCCTCCCAAAGTCGCTTGATCTCCCATTCACAAGACTCCTTCAATACCCACCAGGCTTCAAACTGAAAAGTCCGTACACTCTGCATCATTGTACGTTCTGTATCAAGCAGTAAAAGGCAATGATCCAAAATCTAGTGCTCCAAATGCCTCAAGGAGAAAGTAGAAAAGTGATCCCACCATGCTTGTTTAGGAACCCTCTATCCAACCTTTCCCTAATATTATTGTCCACAAGATTACCCCTTTCCCAGGTGAACCATGGTCTTTAGTAGCCCAAATCATCAAAATGATAACCTTGTAGGACACGATGAAATCCTCCATACACTGTTCATCTCTTAGAGCGCCACATGTCTTTTCAAAAGAGAATAATATTTCATTAAAATCCCCATAAACCAACAAATGAAGACTTTGATCCTGTCCCAAAGTTCGTAAGATACCCTAAGATTCTGCCCAAATTTGCATATTAGGAGAGCCATAAAGTTCTGTGAACTGCCAATTCACCCCCATCAAAAACATGGGTTTGAACTTCAATGTGAAAGCGAGAGAAGCTTTGTGGATCCACCACGATATCCGATCTCCAGCCCATACCTAAAACCCCTCGTACCTTCTGCAAGAACCTCTATACTAGGGTAAAACCCACACTTGCGTTAAACAAATTCCATATGAACGCAATCCAACTTAGTCTCCATAAAAAAAGACTATGGGGATTATGCAGTCTTAGCATACGCTGAAGTTTGTGCACCACCCGTGGACTCCCCAACCCATAGACATTCCAACAAAGAATTTTCATGGCTGCCGGCCAACCTACCCCATTATGGCCATCAATAGAGTATCATGACAAGCCAAGTAATGCTCGTCGCAAACCCCTATGGAATCTAAAGTATCAGAAACACGACCGAGAGAACTAATCATACGTTGCCGCTTCTTACCATCATATCCCTTAAGTGAAACATCCTTAACATCATGCACCATAGGAACTAAGCCAACCATACTTACCTTTCCACTGGTACTCAGTCCTTCCAAATTAACCCCCAATACAAGATTTAATAGGTGCTGTGTAATAGCCGAAGGAGAAACCCAAAGAAATCTTCTACTAGTACTAGGTAAGGAAACCCTCCCTATTAAACCGCCAACAGCCTCAGTCTTAAGCTAGATATTGTCCACCCCTAATGTCTTCTTTCTCGTCGCCCGTAAACTTAAATCCCAGCCCAAATCTGAACCCATAACCTTCCTTGTCAACCTTACTAGGCATAAACTATCCCTGTACCCTAAATAACTACACAAAAAGTAGAATAATGTCAGTTTCTCATATTGGAATTGAACATACAAAAAATTTCCCTCAGATAATTGAATATTCTTTTTGCACTTCAAAGGAGAACGAACATCAATCCTTACCCTCAGTTGTAGATAAGAAGTGTATCAACTACTAACAGGCTTTATCTTGTACTCCTCAAACAGGCCAACAAAGTTCCCCAACTGTCGGGCCATTACTTCCGAGAATAGACCTGGTGGGATATCATGAACCTGCACCCAAAAATAAGAATAAACCAATGGCACAAGCATCATATCTTTCTTTCTTTTTAGATGATGAAACACAAGAAGATGATTGTTGAATGTTCATGGAGCACCCTTGACCACTAGTTCAATATCCACCCAGTGAAAGAAACGAAAGGGCAACCTTTTCTCTCCTAGATCCTATATCAGAATACCTCCTAAAGGGTAACAAATATTCGCAAAAGTATTTAGTATAAAAGGAAAACACACTACACTGGCAGTTGCAAAACAACCCACTAAATGAAAATCGTATAAATCTTGAAGGACAAATGAAACCCCTTCGATCGTTAGGACATCATCCTCATCTTCTATAATACATAAATTGACCAACCTTGTTTCTATGGCCGTAACAAACCACAACAAAACTAGACCACTAGAACACACTTACAAAAATTCCAGAACCTCCACAAATTGCTAGAAACACAAAAAAACAGACATACAATGAACTCAAGAAAAACCAAATGTTTTAGGGAGCAGATGAACACGTACTATGAAGTAGACTATCTAAAGCAAAATAAGAATAATTTAAAAATGAATAACAATGCTACATTTGGTATGAGTAATATTTTTCCACATGTTTTAGTCATAGTTAACTATAAACTAATCAAAATTGGTAGTTTTTAGTCACTTAAATGATTTTCTTTTGTAGTAAAGAGAAGGAAATCTTTTTATTTATTTTGAAGAGGTTTTATTTTTTACAAGAGTTTTTACTCATCCTTCTAATTTCAAGTTTAAATTCATACTTATTTTTTTTTATTTATGTTTAACTATTTTAAAACATAAAATTTATAATTTTTTTCCTTATATCATTAATAGTAACCAAACTGTAACGCCCTGATTTTCGGGATTTTTTGGCTTTTTGTGATTTTTGGTGAAATTCTAAAATTTTGAGTTTTGGATACTGAAATTGTGTTTAAATATGTTAGTGGGCCTTTAGAATGCCCAAGCCTAAGTTAGAACCCGGTACAATATCAAGTTTGGATTTTAAGTGAAAGGGGACTTGATTAAGTGGGCTTTTAAGAAAAACCTCATAAATTATGACACAAGTAGGGCCTTGGTAAAGTGGCAAGGTAGTGCCACTAAACTCCTAAAAAAGTGGCGTGTGGATGAGGGTTGAGAGCTTGAGTTCAAGTCACAAGGTAAGCGTATTGATACTTTTATTTTTGGGCATGTGCCGGGCATGTAACAGAACTTAAGTGGAAATTCGACTAGGGCCTTGGGGAGGTTGGGCCGATTGCTTTGGTGGTGATTAGGGTTAGTTCTTTTCTTTTTTTCTGTCATGACAAATTAGGGTTAGCCACCAAAGTGACAAAAGAGGCAGATTTGCTTTTCTTGTGTCGATTTATTCTTCCTCTCCTCCTCTCCTTTATTCTTTTCTTTTTCGATTCTTCTCTTCTCTTTTCTTTTTCTATTTTATTTCTTCTTCTTCTTCTTCTCTTCTCTAGTCGAAACATCTCTATCATTCTACCCATCCTCTCTTTCAACTCTATCATTCTCAAAACCACCATAGCCAATTGCCATAAAAGTCGAAATCTCAAAAATTGCCTTTTGCTGCCAATTTCTTTAAGCTGAATTCCCCCTATTTTCTTCATCTGTGGTGGCCAATTCTTTCATCCTGTGAACCCTTAGTACTTTTTGGCAACACTACTCCAAAACTACTACCCAAAATCATCTTCTTCCTCACCAGTCAAAAGCCGAAAACGCTAATTCTTAGGATCGTATAGCCAAAACTTTAGATCTCTTAGATTCGAGTTCTACTAGTGTTTAGGGGCTAGATCTGCATCAGATCTGAGTAGAAACAGAAGGGGAATCAGTGGTAAGTGCTCATCACCCCAGATTTATACGTTATTTTATGATTTAGAAAAAGCCGAAGTCCCTAAAGTCTAGGGCAATAGGTCAGTTTCTGAGTATGAGGCAGAGTTTCTAAGGTTGAGCTGATATGCTAGCAGAATTATTACTACGGAGTACGAACGTAGTGTTCGCTTGGAAGATGGCCTCAGGGATGAGCTAAGGGTACTGATAGCTCTACAGAGAGAGCATGATTTTACTGCATTAGTAGAGAAGGCTAAGATAGCCGAAGAGGTGAAGCAAGCTGAACGAAAGAATCGCGATATGGATTGAAACCGATTCAGGAGAGATTCTGGACCATTTAGTGTTGCAAATCGAAATGTTAAGAGAGCTAGGGTGGAGGAACCGGTTCGAGCAGTTTCGGTAAACACGGTTAGACCATAGCCTTGTGGAGACTGTGGTAGAGTGCATCTGGGGGAGTGCTGGAAATGTACTGGGGCATGTCTTCGTTGTGGGTCAAAGGAACATAGGATTAAGAATTATCCTCGGAGGCCAGCTCAGACTCAAGTTGTTGAACAAGGGGCTGTTCAACCTGTGCAAGATGGACCGCCGCTGCCGAGAGGGTGTGGACAAGGTCGAGGTGGCAATGGCCATGGATGTGGGACACCTGGCAGGGGTGCTGGTAATGCTGAGGTTCGTCAACCAGCATTGGTATATGTTGCTCGTCGTCGAGAGGAGGGTGATGCACCAGACGTCATAACTGATACATTTTTTATCTCTAGCGTACCCTATACTACTATGATAGATGTGGGATCAACCCATTCTTATGTTGCATGTGACATTTCTGGGTCATTGGGTGTGCACTCTGAGGAAACTGTGAGTGGGGTAACTGTGATAAGCCCTTTAGGTCACTCGATTAGGATAGATAAACTCATTTGGGAGGTGCCTTTAGAGACTCAAGGTAGGATCTTCTGTGGAGACTTAATATAGTTACCTTTCGGAGAGTTCGATCTGATCTTAGGAATAGATTGGTTGACCAAGCATAAGGCAACGTTGGATTGTGCGGCTAAGAGGATAGTGTTAAAGACTGTCGAGGATGAGGAGGTAATGGTTATTGGGGAGCGAAGGGACTATTTGTCCAATGTGGTATCGGCTTTAAGGGCTGAAAAGCTAATTCGTAAGGGATACGAGGCGTACTTGGCCTTTGTAAGCCAAACTGAAATTGAGAATGTGACTGTGGAGACAGTCTCCACAGTCAGAACTGTTAATGAATTCCAAGATGTGTTTCCTGAGGAGCTTCTTGGATTACCTCCGAACCGAAAAGTCGAGTTTGGGATTGATTTGCTGCCTGGAACAGCTCCAGTGTCTATCACGCCCTATAAGATGGCACCGAAGGAGTTAGTGGAACTGAAAGCTCAAATTCAAGAGTTGTTGGATAGGGGCTTCATTAGACCAAGTGTGTCTCCATGGGGAGCACCAGTGCTATTCGTGAAGAAAAAGGATGGGACGATGCGTATGTGCATCGATTATCGCCAGTTGAACAAACTGATGATAAAGAACAAGTATCCTCTGCCTAGAATCGATGATCTATTCGACCAGCTTAGGGGAGCTTCAGTATTTTCCAAGATTGATCTATGATCTGGATACCATCAATTGAGGGTAAAGGAAGTGGATATTCATAAGACAACATTCAAAACTCGGTATGGACATTACGAGTTTTTGGTTATACCGTTTGGACTGACAAATGCACCTATAGCTTTTATGGATCTGATGAATCGAGTATTCCAACCGTATTTAGATCGATTCGTAGTCGTCTTTATCGACAATATTTTGGTGTATTCAGAAACTGAGGAGAAGCATGATGAGCATCTCCATATTGTGCTGCAAGTGTTGAGAGAGAAACAACTCTATGTGAAGTTCAGTAAGTGTGAATTTTGGTTGCGAGAAGTAACTTTTTTGGGGCATGTGGTTTCTACTGAAGGAATTAGAGTAGATCCTCGAAAAATTGAGGCAGTTCTGGAATGGAAGCCACCGAGATCAGTATAAAAAATTCAGAGTTTTCTGGGTCTAGCAGGCTACTACAGAAGATTTGTAGAGGGATTTTCTCTGATTGCCGCACTGCTAACGAAACTGTTAAGGAAAGGACTAGCATTTATTTGGACTGAGAAGCAACAAGAAGCTTTTGATAAGTTGAAAAAGGTATTGACTGAGGCACCAGTGTTGATTTAACCAGAGTCTGGGAAGGATTTCATTGTGTATAGTGATGCGTCGCATGTGTGTTTAGGCTGTGTACTGATGCAACAAGGTAAGGTAGTTGCTTATGCTTCGCGATAGCTTAAGCCTCACGAAGCGAGTTACCCTACGCATGATCTAGAATTGGCCGCAGTGGTCTTCGCGTTGAAAATCTAGAGACATTATCTATATGGGTAAAAGTGTATTATAGACACAGACCATAAAAGTTTAAAGTATTTGTTGACTCAGAATGAGTTGAACCTTAGGCAACGAAGATGGATAGAGTTGCGTAAGGACTATGATTGCTCAATTGAGTACCACCCAGGCAAGGCGAATGTGGTGGCTGATGCACTAAGCTGGAGAACTGTAGCTGAGTTGAGAGCGATGTTTGCTCAGTTGAGTCTGTATGATGATGGAAGTTTGTTAGCAGAATTGCAAGTGCGACCAATTTGGACTGAGCAGATTAAGGAGAAATAGTTAAAGGATGATTCGTTGGTTCCTCGATTTCAGCAAGCTGAGAATGAGGAAAATTTGGATTTTGGATTGAATGCTGATGGAGTTCTTTGCTTTCGTGGAGGAGTTTGTATTCCGAAGGACTCTGAATTAAGGAAGTCGATTCTGAAAGAGGCTCATGGCGGACCTTGTGCCATGCATCCTGGAGGGAATAAGCTGTATCGAGACTTGAGAGAGGTGTACTGGTGGCCTGAACTGAAACGAGAGGTGACTGAATTTGTTGGGAAATGTTTGACGTGTCAGCAAGTTAAGGCTGAGCGCCAACTGCCTTCTGGACTGTTACAACCGGTGAAAATTCCACTCTGGAAGTGGGAGAGAGTAACTATGGATTTCGTGAGTAGGCTGCCTTTGACACCCTCCAGGAAGGATTCTGTATGGGTGATAGTGGATAGGTTAACGAAATCTGCCCATTTCATACCTGTCCGTACCGATTACTCACTGCAAAAGTTGGTCAGGTTGTATGTGGCGGAGATAGTACGACTGCATGGGGTGCTAGTTTCGATTATTTCTGATTGGGACCCTAGGTTCACATCTTGATTTTGGCAGAAGTTACACGAGGCGTTGGGTACACGATTGGACTTTAGTACTGCTTTTCACCCTTAGACAGATGGACAGTCTGAAAGGGTTATTCAGGTTCTGGAGGATATGTTAAGGGGTTGTCATCGACTTTCGAGGTAGTTAGGAGGACTACTTGCCATTAGTGGAGTTTGTGTACAATAACGGTTATCAGGCGAGCATTCGGATGGCTCCATATAAATCACTTTATGGGCGAAGGTGTCGTACACCTACGTGTTGGACGAAGTTGGGAGAGCGACAAGCTCTTGGACTAGAATTAGTGGCAGATACTGAGAGTAAAGTTAAGTTGATCAGTGATCGGTTAAAAGAGGCCTCTGATAGGCAGAAGTCGTATGTGGATCTGAAACGTGAGGAGATTGAGTTTGCTATTGGGGATATGGTCTTCTTGAAGGTTTCACCTTGGAAGAAGATCTTGAGATTTGGTAGGAAAGGCAAGCTGAGTCCGCGGTTTATAGGGCCCTGTTTATAGGGCCTTATTGGGTTCTTAGACGGGTAGGGCCAGCAGCGTATCAGTTGGAGTTACCACCGAAGTTGGATAGAATCCATGACGTCTTCCATGTGTTCATGCTACGTCAATATCGATCGGATCCGTCACATATTGTACCAGTGGAAGAGATTGAGGTAAAGACTAATTTAACCTTTGAAGAGGAACCTGTGCAAATTCTAGATTGAGAGGTTAAAGTTTTAAGAAGGAAGTCAATTCCATTAGTAAAAATGCTATGGCGCAATCATGGCAGAGAAGAGGCGACTTGGGAGCCAGAAGAGACGATGCGTCAACAATATCCTCAACTATTTGGATCAGGTAAATTTCGAGGCTGAAATTTCTTTAAGGGGGTAGAGTTGTAACGCCCTGATTTTCGAGATTTTTTGGGTTTTTGTGATTTTTGGTGAAATTCTAAAATTTTGAGTTCTGGACATTGAAATGGTGTTTAAATATGTTAGTGAGCCTTTAGAAGGCCCAAGCCTAAGTTAGAACTCGGTAAAATATCAAGTTTGGATTTTAAGTGAAAGGGGACTTGATTAAATGGGCTTTTAAGAAAAACCTCGTAATTTATGACACAAGTAGGGCCTTGGTAAAGTGGCAAGGTGGCACCACTAAACTCCTAAAAAAATGGCGTGTGGATGAGGGTTGAGAGCCTGAGTTCAAGTCACAAGGTAAGCGTATTGATACTTTTATTTTTGGGCATGTGCCAGGCATATGACAGAACTTAAGTGGAAATTTGGCTAGGGCCTTGGGGAGGTTGGGCCGATTGCTTTGGTGGTGATTAGGGTTAGTTCTTTTCTTTTTTTTTCTGTCATGAAAAATTAGGGTTAGCCACCAAAGTGACAAAAGAGGCAGATTTTCTTTTCCTGTGCTGATTTCTTCTTCCTCTCCTCCTCTCCTTTATTCTTTTCTTTTTCGATTCTTCTCTTCTCTTTTCTTCTTCTATTTTATTTCTTCTTCTTCTTCTTCTTCTCTTCTCTAGTCGAAACATCTCTATCATTCTACCCATCCTCTCTTTCAACTTTATCATTCTCAAAACCACCATAGCCAATTGCCATAAAAGCCGAAATCCCAAAAATTGCCTTTTGCTGCCAATTTCTTTAAGCTGAATTCCCCCTATTTTCTTCATCTGTGGTGGCCGATTCTTTCATCCTGTGAACCCTTAGTACTTTTCGGCAACACTACTCCAAAACTACTACCCAAAATCATCTTCTTCCTCACCAGTCAAAAGCTGAAAACGCCAATTCTTAGGATCTTATAGCCAAAACTTTAGATCTCTTAGATTCGAGTTCTACTAGCATTTATGGGCTATATCTGTATCAGATCTGAGTAGAAATAGAAGGGGAATCAATGGTAAGTTCTCATCACCCCAGATCTATACGTTATTTTGTGATTTAGAAAAAGCTGAAGTCCCTAAAGTCTAGGGAGGCTATCGATCGGGGCTTAGAGCTCTGAAGGTCATTAACCAATGATTTCTTGTGGTGTTAGTGTGTTCTAGAGGCGATTGATCGAGGGCTTGGACAAGTGGAACGACTAGATCTAGATCTAGTCACTAGTTTCAACAAAGGTAAGATCTCAAGGGCCTAGGTGTGGATGGCCGAATATGGTAAGTGAATATTGGGATTGGTTATTGAAGATTTGTAATCTAAGACTTGTGGTAATCGATTGTAGGATATCGTGGGAAGATCTTGTTAGCAGTCGTCGCGAATCAAGTGTGTATCGAATACCTTTCTTTAGTCTAATTCAGCAAAGGCCAAAGTGACCGAAAAGTAACCGAAAGTTTGACCGAAAGTGGTATTTCGTGGGCTTGTAAGTGTGCGAATGCTCATAAGATGGTTGGAAATCGTTGGATCTAAAATTGCAAGTGGTGAGATAATTGTATGTGTAATTTCGTGTTCTTCGGTAAATGTGCCACAATGGGCTAAGAGTGGGCCCAATGGGCTTACGGGCCCATATAGGTGAAAATGAGTAATTAATAGGTACTGATAAGCTGTAGGTTCAAAACTGGTTAAACTGATAAATCGAGCATAAAATCTGAACTAAATAGGCTTAAGTAGCTAATAGACACTGTAGGGCCCATTAGGGGTTTTTAGGGCCCAATGGCTAAAGATTGTTAAAACGGGTTAATTAAACTTCTGAAATGAAAGTTGGGTTAATAATGACTGAAATGTGTATAAACCCTAGGAAACTGATAAAATTACTGAAAAACCCTTATAGGTGGAAATTTACTGTTCTCCCCTAGGAGCAAAATAACTGTTATACCTCTAGGGCTAAGCTTGACCGAAATGTGTGTTTTACTGTACTGTTTACTGTATGCCATGTCATTATTATCTGTTGCATGGGACTGGGATATTAATGGAGGAAGTACTGAAAGTGGCTCGACCACGTACTGGAGGCTTTGCCTCAACTTACTATTATTTGAGCAGCCTTGCTGCAACTGTGGAGTGTAGAGCTGGGTGGGTTGAGTTATTCCCCACATGGTGTGTAGGGCTGGTTCGGGTGGAGTGTAGCGGATGGACTTAGGCTGGGTTTGGGCTTGCATATTTACATATCCACTGATCTGTCACTGTAATGGGCCTATGGGCCATATTGTTATCTGAAAAGGGCTAAGGCCCAGTATACTATTATCTGGATAGGGCTTCGGCCCAGATTTTACTATAATTGGATAGGGCTTCGGCCTAGTGGGCTTAAGCTGTTTTGGGCTCTAGATAGGCTTCCCTTACACACTGAGTTTCCAAACTCAACCCTTTCCTTCCATCCTTGCAGGTGAGCCCTAGTTCGTGGACTTGGAGTTGGGAGGGATTCAGAGTGGCCACATGGACTGGACTGTTGGTTTTTAAATAAGCTATTTATTCCAATTTAGTCTTGATTATTTTTATTTTGATTTTGGGTTGTATATGGCCGCTCTTATTATTTTGATTTTGGGTTTTTAATTGTTTAAATAGTTTTTAGCTTAAGTAGGATATTATTTAAATCGTTTTGAAATCGGTTAGCTCTAAGGCACGTTATTTATAAAAGTTACTTGTTTTCAAAATATCACGATAATAGAGCAAAGCTTCCGCAATGTAAACGTTTTCATAAATGCATATTTTAAATAGACTTAAACTTAATTTGTTGTTCGTGGACAAGTCATAAGGTTAAAGTGTGGCAATGGATGTGTACATGTCTAGGATTGGATATAGGAAGAGCTTGGTACTTAAGCAGTCTAAATGACTCACCTCCTCTTCTCTTGAATCCTACCTGGTACGTAGTATCCATTCACTTTAAGCCATAACAAAGAAGGTTTGATATTCTGATACTTAAACTGTTTTTTTAAAATAACATGTTTCCGCAACTACTAAGGTTTACAAGCTTTCACAATTTTCCGTAAGGTTTTACAAAGTTGTTAACAATGTTTGAAAAGGGAAATGCTTATTCATGTTTTGGAAAAATAAACAAACACAAAGGGTTTTATACAAGTTTAACGGTAAAAGTTTCTAAACATTAAGAAGGGTTTTCAATGAAAACATGGTTTTCGAAAAACACTTCTATGTGACACGCCAGACTTGGCCATAACGTCTGGGCCAGGTTTGGGGTGTTACACAAAGGTAGCATAAATGTTAAGAAAAATGCATCATGATATTATATATTATTAGAAACTTAAAAATTAATTTAAGCCATTAACAATAAGGGTCTATTTGTGTTAGCTTTGATGTCTCAAGCTTTTGATATAACGACATTTAAGATAAATTGTATATGTATTATATTTCCTAAATCATTTGGTGAAAATATAGTTGAAAATTTTATCAAACATTTTTAAAGCATTCTCTAATACTTGCAATATACTCAAAAATATGTTTTAAATGTGTTTTAATTTATCTAAATGTTTTGGGTCAATACTAAAGTATTCTAAGGTGTTTAAAATGTTTTTGAGGGACTTTGGAATGCAAGTATTGAGACATAAGCATGTTTGTCTCGAGACAGACAAAAGTTAAAGCTAAGGGTTGTTTTAGGGGAGCCATGTCTCAAGACATATGACTAAATGTCTCGAGACACAATTTGCAACAACTATAATAATTATATTTTTCTTCTTGTCTCGAGAGAAGAGGTTTATGTCTCAACACACACTGCTGCAGGCTATGTTAAATGCACTAAAAAATGCTCCCAATGGTTAGAATTCATCCTAACTGGCCATAAACATCCACAAACTTGTTCCTTGATATAAGTACAATTCAAAAAGTCTTTAAGACTCAAGAGAGAGATATCCAAGCATCAAGATCAAGAGAAAAGTGTTTAAATCTTTGTTCTTTCATTTCTGTTGTAAATATTCCTTAAGAGCTTATTGGTAGATCTTTTATCACTCTTATTTCATTTATTTGAGAACTTAATTTTTGTAAACACATACCTTGAAGAGCTCTCTTTGTGTACTCTATTTCATATCACCAGTTGTAAATTGAAAGGGTTTTAGTTGAGCCATAAGAACTAAGAAGAGGTCTAATTTAGCCACAAAAACTAGAGGGGAGGTTCTATTTCAGCTTTGTGAAAAAAATAAGGATTGTAAAGATAATGCCTTTTCCTTGAAAGGTATCAATTCTAGTAGTGAATTAGGAAATCCTTAGTGGTGGAAAGTTAAGGTAGCGGAGGTAGACAATTGGGGTCGAATAGCTATAAATTGAATTGTCCAAGCTTTTCTTCTCTTTCCTCATCATTTGGAAAAGTTTATGAAGCTTCTTAAAATACCAATTCACCACTCTTTTGATATTTTCAGGCCTAACAATTGGTATCAGAACTATTTCGTAATGCCCTGAATAATTTATTTATTTAATTATTTTTTTGTAAATCCTGACATAAATATGTATCTGCTTCAGTCGTTAAGTGTTCTGGGTGTGTGTGTGAGGTCTTAGGTTCAAGTCTCACTTTTGGTAGATTCTGTTATTTTTTTATCCTAGCCTTATCCCTGCTGGGTAGGCTTATGTTATATTGTTTGTAAACTCATTTTAGAATGAGCCTGTTGGTTCGAGTGGTAAGGAGTTAGCTTGCTGGAGGTCTTGTGTTCAAATCCTCTTGTGAGCGTGGATGTTAATTTTTGTTTTAGTTGTCTGTGAGAGTTTGGATGGATTTGGAAGTTTGTATAAGTGGATGAGAGAATGAGTAGTTGGGATTGGGTTAGTAGGAGGTCATGCCTAAATTTGAGGGATAAGGGACATTGTTTGATTTTATTTTATTTTTTTTCAAAATTTGTTTCTCTATCTTTAAAAAAAACTGACATCAGTTTATTCTCCCCTTTTCTCTGCACTTTTATTTTTTTCCTTCTTTTTGCTATCTTCTCTATTTTTGTTCAAAAATTGTAGTCAATCTCTGCGTTTTGGTTCTGTGATCCCTACTCGGCTTGTGGTTGGTAAGTGTTCTTGAAGTTTTGTGCGATTGTAGGTCGTTTTCAGTTGCATTAATTTTGTGTATTCCGGTGTTCGGTGCTAATCAAGAGGATCGAAATTCATCTTCTATTGTGTAGAGTGTTAGGGCTATTGTAACGCCCCAAAATTTGAAAATTTTTTATTCTGTTTATTTACCACAAATATCTGTCTACTTCAGTGGTTAAGTGTTCTAGGTGTGTGTGGGAGGTCCTAAGTTTAAGCCTTGACTTGTGTAAATTTTGGTATTTTTATGAATAAGCCCTATCTTTGGTCAGTAGGCTCTTAAGTGAAAGTTTATAAATAATTAACAGAATGGGCTTGCTGGTCTAGTGGTAAGTGGAGTGTTGGTGTGATGGAGGTCCTGTGTTCAGGTCCCTGCATAAGCAAGGGAATTATTTTTGTTGTTTGGGCGTGTGTGGCATGGTAGAGTTCAAGTCAAATTGGAATCCTGAGTAGTGGAGATGTTGTGAGTGGTTAATTGAGTGAATTTAGGGATTTGGGGATTATCTGGGATATTTTCTGATTTTTCTGCTCTTGTTTCCCTAATTTTGGCCCTATCTCCCTTTTTAGACGTTCTTCATTCTTTCTACTGTTTCTCCCTTTTCTTTTGTTATCAAATTTTTCCCTTGGATTTCCTCATCTTTTTGCATCTTTCCCGTTTGTTCAATCAAGGAGTTACGTTCCTTCTTTTAGGATTACACATTTGGTAGGTAAGGGGTTTATGTTTTTGAAAAAATGGGGAAGTCTTTCTATTGTTTTGTTTACAAAGTTAAAATTTTGCTGTTAATATCAGGTTTTTAAATTTAGCAGCAGCAAATCGTGGGAGTTGTGACCTTCCTTATGTGGATTCGTAGTTCGGGATTGCTCAGAATTGGAGGTAAATGATTAGGGGCCTTTACTACTCGGTTTAATTGTGTGTTAAACCTAAAATTAAATTTTGGATTATCTATTTCTAGGTTTTAGAATGCTTAGGGTTGCTTTAGTGTCAATTTGATACCAGGTGTGTACCTGATTACGCAAAAAATAAGGTTTCGACGAAAGCCAAAAACCTCACTGTCGACGCCACACGGGCATATGGTTGCCCGTGTGGTAGGCCGTGTGCCCTAATACGGGTGTGTGACGATGAGACCAGGCCGTGCGCGAAGGACACGACTGTGTGATGGCCAGGGAAGCCGTATACAATACACGGGCTGGACTGAATTAGATCGTGTGGGCCACATGGGTGTATGGGTCCACACGGGTAGTCTACATAGGTGTGTGGGATCTTGGGCCAGGTCATGTGATTCACACGGCCAAGGCCAATTTAGGTCGTGTCAGCCACACGGGTGTGTGGGCCAACACGGGCAGGCCACACTGACGTGTGAGCTCGTTTTACTGAATCAAATTCTAAAGTTGTACGGGTCACCCAAGTTGACTGTGAACCTACTGTAGGGTCGGAAGCACTACTTAGACCTTTAAATGACTAAAACTTATTGTGTGATTTATGTACTGAAAATGTTTTTATTATGCACGTATGCTGATATGAATGTATGTACTGATAACCATGAATATAACATATCATTTATTGTATGTTGCATTACATGGGGTTGGGATGATGATATTGGAGGAAGTGTACTAAAAGGTTTTAAGCCTATTGATTGGTAGCTCAGCTGTGTTATATACTTTGAGGCTCTTAAGCCTATTGACTGACAGCTCAGCTGCATTATACTGATATGTGTCGCATTCGGTACAACTTGTAAGTGTAGGGATGGGTGGGTGTTTTAAACCCTACAGTAAGTGTAGGGATGGACGGAAATGGCATAGTAGAGGCTAGTGGGTAGGATTTTGTTTTGTGAGTACTACATACATGGCTGTTACTGTAATGGGTTACGACCCTAATGCATATTTGATATTGAAACTGAAAAGGGCCAAGGCCCAAACTGCTGCTGATACTGAAATAGGCTAAGGCCTAGACTGTTTTTGACTGTTTTCAGTGATTTACTGCTTATTGGTTTTCTGTGGGGATTACACACTGAGTTTATGTAAACTCACCATTTTCTGTTTAATGTGTACAGGTAATCCCCAGAGGTGGACGAATTGGTGCGGCGGAGGACTCGGCGGTGACCAAAATTCTGAATTTTATGGTTATATTTTTTATTGGGATATTTTTTTATGTAATGTTGAGACTTCTGGACTTTGCTTAAATTTGAGATTTTATTTGGTTTTATGGATTTATAACTGCTAGTCGTAGGAAAACTTGATTTTTAAAAGGCCATGGTTTTCCCTAAACACACGAATGATTAAATTGTTTTAAAGCTTTCGCAACGAGATGCGTTTTAAACTATTGTTTAAATGAGTAAAACGAGTTTTGGAACTAATAGGAGGAAAAGAAAAGTAAGTAATCGGGAATGGTTTTTATCGCGACAACATAGTTTTCAAACACCCTAACATGTGACATCGCCAGATTCAACCATAACATCTAGGTCGGGTTTGGGGTGTTACATTTAGTGTTATTAGAGCTAGCTTGCAAAACTCGACTGTGGATATGGGTTTTAAAACTTGGTTTTTAAGGAACTGATTTTCAAATGATTTGAAATGCTTTGACTGAGTATGTGGTGTACCGAGTCTCTAGCGCTGATCTTGTAAGTATTCTGAAATTGTGATATATGTTTTAAACTGAAAATGTTTTGAAACTACTATAGGTAGTATACTGTGAAAACACTCTAAATAGTGTATACTAAAACTATTGTAAACTACTAAAGACTGCGACATACAAGAACAAACTCTGAATCACTGATACTATTCCATAAAACATCTGTTAATAAATATTGAATTGTAATTGATTCATAAAATTCTTAATACAGATAAACTCAATTAGATATGAGCACATGAGGTATCTGCAGACGGGGAACTAGAGGCCGTAGAGGGGCTCGAGCTGAGTCCTTGTCATCTGGTAACATACCATATTTGGACACGAGCGAGACGCTAGTATCACCGACTACTGAGACTGGGTCTCGTAATCGCATGGCTGGGGACGACGCATTGTCTCAGGCTATGCTAAGGATACTTGAGAGGGTCGCTAGACCTAACACTGGATCTGGGGGCCGAAGGTCGGATACGGAACAACTTCAATCCAATGGAGTTGAGCTTTTTATGGGTGTCACTGGAGTCGCCCCTAACGTGGTCAAGTACTGGATGCAGGCCACAGAAAGAATTATGGATGATTTGGATCTTACCCCTGACAGAAATTGAAAGGTGCTATTTCTCTGCTTTGCAATAAGGTGTATCAATGGTCGCTTACTGTTAATGAGGGCACTCAGCTCGAATGTCTGACCTGTGAGTTCTTTAAGACTGCCTTCCAAGGGAAATATGTGGGAGCCAATTATGTGGATGCCTGTAGGTGGAAGTTTTTGAATCTGACACAGGGAGATCGATTAGTGGCCAGGTATGAGTCTGAGTTTTTGAGCCTAAGCCGCTACACGCTAGGTATGGTGGCATCTAAGTATGAGCGATGTGTCCGCTTTAAGGATGGCCTTAGGGACAGTCTGAGGGTTTTGATAGCTCCAGAGGGAGCTTGAATTTTCTACAGTGTTTGAGAAGGCAAAGATCACCGAGGATGTTAATCGTATTGAGGACCAAAATCGTGATAGAGAGAGAGGTAGGAACAAGAGGTATTCAGATCCTTCGAGTTCTGCCTAGAGGCCTAAGAAAAAGGTTAGATCTGATGGGCCAGTTTGAGCTGGGCCGCCTGTTACTTCTACTGGACTGTAGCCATGTGGAGACTGTGGTAGACTCCATCATGGTGAGTGTTGGAAGAGGATTGGGACGTGTTTGAGGTGTGGGTCAATGGAGCATCACATTAGGGAGTGTCCGCGGAATGGGTGGTTATCAACAGATAAATAGATAAAAGACATTAAAAATTAAGATAAAAAGTGAGAAAGGGGAACCGAATGGGTGGTTATGGGGTGGAACATGGTCGTGGCAAGGGTTGCACTGGCGTGGAGGCGTGGTTGAGGCCGATGGCGGCGCTAGAGAGGGCTGGTATGGGTTTTAGTGGTGGGATTTTTAGGGTTTTAGTGGAGAAGAAGATGAATAGTAGGGGTTTATATAGAATTTTGGTCACACGGGCATGGCACACGCCTGTGTGGTTCGAAATTTTGGGATTTTGGCGCTCCGAATTTGTGTCACACACCCGTGTTCCTAGGGCGTGTTGGGGCACATGGCGGTGTCATACGGCCGTGTCCTTCGATGTTCACTTCTCCCATGGCCGTGTAGGGGGTCACACGCTCGTGTATAAAATGGCATGTTTGACCAGGGTCTTTTGGTACGGGCATGTCGCTCGCCCGTGTTGAATTAATAGGTTTGGCCACGGTCACACCGCACGCCCGTGGCAAGTATTCAAAACCCGTGTGTTAGGGAGATCTTACCCTGCTCATACATGGCCATATCGTACGACCGTGTTATTGCTCATGGTGTCCACACGGCCTTAGGCACGCCTATGGGCATGGCCGTGTGGCTAAAAAAAACCTCATTCAAAGGGTTAGTTGATGTATTAGGGAGCCTAAATAAAAGAATTTACTATGTCAGTGCTCGGGTTACCTCCCGAGAAGCGCTTGTTTATAGTCTAAGCTTGACTTTTCTTAAGCTTGTTCAGTCATGGTGGTTTAAAGAGTTGGAACTCTTTTATCTTGCTTTCAATTTTATCAACAACATAAGATTTGAGTCGAGTATGATTTACCTTGAAAGTGCCGAGTGACTCATGTTTTATCTCGACTGTACCATAAGGAAAGATTTTCATTACCGTGAAGTAAGGTGTATCACTTGTATGTTCTTTTGAATTCAAGATTCGGGGATCGTCTTCCCCTAAGATTACCTTATCCCCTACCTTGATTTGATTCGTTTTTACTTGAGGATCGTCCTAGTGATGCTCTGGGTTAGTGTGGCATATTTTGGGTTTTTCTTGATAGTTTAGCCACTCATTTAGTTCCACAATCTGAAGCATTCACTTTTCATATGCGCCTTCCTTGGATGGACTTGTCTGTGGTTGGTTGCCTTTATATGGAGTGTGTCCTACACAGAAGGTTGGGTGGTGAGATCATTCTTTTTACAAGAATTCGAAACAATATTTTTATCATCAACAATTTTAATCGGGTTTTGGGCTTGTAAAGTAACTTTGTCATCACCTACACGTAGTGTAAGCTCGCCTGTTCCTACATTAATTATTGTTCTAGCAGTTGCTAGAAAGGGACGCCCTAGGATTAAGGGTACATTGCTATCCTCATCAATGTCTAGCACAACAAAGTCGACTAGGACTATAAATTTATTAATTTTGACAAGCACATCTTCAATTATTCCCCTTGGAAATCTAATGGTCTTATCAGCCAATTGGATGCTCATATTAGGTTATTTAGGTTTTCCAAGACCTAGTTGTTTAAACAATTTATAAGGCATTACATTAATACTAGCCCCTAAATCAGCTAAAGCATTTTTGACGTCTAAGCTACCAAGTAAACAAGGAACTGTAAAACTCCTTGGATCTTTCAGTTTGTTGGGCAGCTTATTCTGTAGAATAGCTAAGCACACTGCATTTAGTTCCACATGGGATGTCTCGTCAAACTTCTATTTATTCGTCAGTAGCTCTTTTAAAAACTTAACGGTGTTTGGCATCTGCAATAGCGCTTCAATAAACGCTAAGTTAATATGTAGTTTCTTTAAAAGTTTAAGAAACTTACCGAATTGCTCATCTGTGTGGTCTTTCCTTAGCGCATTTGGGTATGGGATATGAGGTTTATACTCTTTGACAATTGCATCTTTGGAACTTACCTCATCCTTACCTTTACTTACCACAGTCTCCTTGCATGGCTTTGGGTTGGTTTTGGTTATCCCTTCCTCAACTATTGTATCTACGGCTTTAAGTTGCTCCTTAGGAGTAGTCTAAATATTGCTCGGTAACCTACCTTGTGGTCTTTCAGAAATTAGCTTGGCGAGCTGGCCTATTTGAGTTTCGAGTCCTTGAATGGATGCTTGCTGGTTCTTCAGTGCCGTTTCGGTGTTTTGAAAATGGGTTTAGGATGTGGACAGAGAGCGTCAGGCCGAGGTACTGGTCAGGCTGAGGCTAGGCAGCTGGCTCTTGTATATGCTGCACTTCACCGAGAGGATGAAGATGCTCCAGACGTCATTACGTGTACGTTCTTAATTTTTGATGTACCTTACTTTGCACTAATAGACATAGGTTCCACACTTTCCTAGGTAGCTAGTACTGTTTCTGGAAATTTAGGGATTTTGTGTGAGAATACTTCTAGCATGATGACTATACTGAGCCTGTTAGGACAGTCTACACGGGTTAATTAGTTATACAGAGATGTACCGTTAGAAGTTTAAGGGGTGATCTTCTGGGGATGGATTGGTTGGTCAAGCACTGATCGTGATCTCGAGTGATGATGATAAAGTAATAAACTCTGATCGTACCTGGAAACTAACTAATATCACGATAAAAGGCAAGTGCACCTATCGAATAGTAGTATAGTCAGTGGCAAGACCGAAATATCGAATCCAAGGAACTATGAGTACTAGTAATGACTTCCTTCCTATTATCTAGCCTAAAAATAAAGAGTGGTTTTGGTTGTAAACTAATCTAAACTAACTAAAGAAACGACAAAGAGTAAATTGGGAAATTGCTTTTGGGAAAACTGATTGATTAAAGCAATACCTAAGGAAGAATCTACCTAGACTTCACTTGTTATCTAACTCTGAACCAGATGATTTCTTCATTTGATTTGATCCGTAGAGATCCCTAAATTATGTTAATACCTCCGTCGAGGATAAGAACAACTAATCCTAGGTTGATTAACTGAAATCTCTTTCTAGTTAAAACCCCTAGTCTTGCATTAACTCGATCTATGGCTCCCCATATTAGATTTGACTCTAATCCAGTAGATTTTCGTCGTCCTATGTCTAGGATTGCGATCAACTCCGCTTAATTGTGTTAGATCTACTCCTATGCAGGGACTTTTGCTCCTCTACATAGGCACATTCGACTTAAATCAATATTCCGGACATATCAATTTAGGGGTTAAAAACACAATTAAGAACAAATCAAATATTTATCACACAGCTCAGATAACAATAACATGATCTGTCTTAGGTTTCATCCCCCTTAGATATTTGGGGTTTTAGTTCATAATTATAAAAGAAAATATCTCAGAAGAAATAAAATAACAAAACATAAGAAAACCCAAAACTCCTAAAAGGATTTAAGGGAGATCCTCTGTCTTGATGTAGATCCTGGCTTCTGAGATGGATCAATCGGCTTCCCTTCGAGTAATTCCCTCTCTTCAACTCCCCGTCTTGGCGGGAAAATAATGTCTCTTTGGCGGGAGAAAAGCACACCCTTGTAGTTGCCTCCTAGGGTATTTATATAGAGTTTTGGAATGCCTTTCTTAGCCTCTAAGTAGCCTTTTCCGAGTGAAATTAAACTTCCTTACGACAGGGACACGCCCGTGTGCCACGCCCGGTGGATCAACTACCAGGCCGTGCTCGAGCCTGTTAAAGTGGCACGACTGTGTGGCGAACCTTTAGGCCGTGTTGATTATTGAATTAGGCCTAATTTTCCCGTTTTGGCCCGTTCCTTGCTCTTTTCTCTTCCTTATGCTCACCTAAGTATAAAACATGAAATAAAAGGATTAGGAGCACAAATTTCCACAAATTCAATGATAATTCATCCAGAATTTAGGCTAAGTATGAGGTAAAAATATGTATAATTTATGGTTTATCAAATACCCCCACATTTAAGCCTTTGCTTGTTCTCAAGCAAAATCTCAATTCACAATTAAAAATCTCAATAATCATTATCAACTTACAAATATCAAATGGCATACATAATCAATCACATATCACATAGGGGTATTATAAACATTTTACCCTACAGGGGCATAACAGTCATTTCTCATTTCGGGGTCTAAGTACACTTGCTGACCCATCAGTAGGTTCAAAGTCATCTCGTGCGACCCATGTAACCTTTAGCAATCAAATAGTATAATTGGGCCCAAAGCCCATTATGTGGCCCAACGTTAAGCCCAGAATTGACCTTAGCCATGTAATGACACAACCAGGTCCAATAATTTCTACATGTCCATGATAAATACTCGTGTGGGGCTCACGAGCCCGTTGGGCCCACACGGCCTATTTTGGCCCATAAACCGCCTAAGCCTATGTGGTCGCTCATGGTGGCCTCTACCATCATATTGAATTTTCCACACGTGCGTTCATTTGTTCGTGTGGCAACTGTGGCCGTACTTTCAGCTTTTCGGCTTTTTGACTCATCGATTTTTCGCCGTTCTACGATTTGAGCAGTGTGAGTACACACCTGATTACAAAACCGTACCAAGTTTTTCAAGCACCCAACCTACAACCATCCTAAACATACAGTTAGTCTTTCCTTTATTAGTGTTCAAAAGTTCTAAATCCCCAAACCAATAATCACTACCCACCTTGGCTACAAGATCCGCGCTTTATTGTCCTTCAATCACTGGCTAAAATTGATCGCACGCTTCTTGCCGATCCACTGTATTAATAATAGATCTTATAAGACAGATTCATCCACATGTGTGGGCTAAACCCACAAGTATCACTTTTATGAGCATAGAGATATTCGGCATATGCCCAAAGAGTAAGGTAATGTTCTTACCTTAATTGAATAATGAGGGAAGAAAGGGTTTTGACAGCTAGATTAACCCTTGTACTCCTTCACTCTTCGGGAAAACCTAGAATTCCACAACATCATATCGCAAGGAAAGGACAAGAAACACAATCAAAGAACACAAGAAGAAAATATTTGGCTTATCAGCAAAAGATAAGAGAGAAACAGATTTGAACACCCATACAGGAAAAATAAAGAAACAAAAGAGGGAAAAAATACAAGTACCCACCGATTGTTAGAAACTCTTGAAACCCAAAATAGCAACACTAGCAGCAGAACGCAACAAAAAATGGCCAAAACCCAGTAATAGGGAAATATTGAAGAAAATAGAGTAAAGAAAAAGAAAGGAACGATCAGCTAGAGGAGAAATTGAGAAGGAAAAACAATGAGTCAGTTTACCAAACAAAAAAGGCAAGGAAGAAAAAAAGAAAAGAGAGTACAAAGAAGAAAGAAGAGAGAGGTTCGGCTGGGGGAAAAATGGAAAGAAAATAATAGTGAGGGAGAGAGAATTTAGCTTAACAGGTGTAGGGATTGAGGGGAACAAATGTTACCAATGAAACAAAAGACAATAACCAAGACCTGAAAGATATTTACCAAGACTAGCAAAAATTTGGTGCTAAAAAAAAGTACAAAAATGTGCTTGAAAAAAATGATATAGAGAGAGAAATCTGAAAAACACAGTGCTCATACACCCCAAAAGCTGAAAAAAGATCCAACCTCCCCCATAACTGAATCCTACATACACAAGCTTCCCATTTGGCTACAACACTCCAAATTTGAAATTTTCTTAATTTACTCCACCAATTTCTCCTCCATATCTAAACCAACCCCTATCACATCCTTTGATTTTCTCCTCATGCTCAATTCAACAACCACCTCAGCAGAGTTTCACCCAACCTCTGCTTCTTGCCTAACAAGAGTAACAAAATAAATAACCCCCTTATGCAATGTGTGACTCGAACCCCCAACCTCCTTGGAAGCACAACACGCCACTACCACTATGCCATGCTCCTTTGCGTTACATTTCAACTACATTTATTTATAAGGCCTACAAGCTAAAGTCTAGGTTTACTTAAGAGAAAAACAAAAATTTTGCATGAGCTAAGGCTTGAACCTAGGGCTTACTAGAGAACCCCAAACACTCCTAATTCACTTAGCCACTAAAACAACCATGCATTTTATATCACAACATACAAAAATTAAAGGCTTAGATCTTTGGGGCGTTACAACATTTTTCCTGAGGAGCTACCTAGTTTACCCCCGAATCGTGAAGTTTTTATGGACTGACTAATGCACCGGCAGTTTTTATGGATTTGATAAACTGAGTGTTTTAGCCTTATCTGGATCAGTTTGTTGTGGTGTTCATCGATGACATACTGTTTATTCGAGGATTGAGGATAAGCATGACAAGCACCTTAGAATTGTTCTCCAGACTTTGAAGGAGAAGCAGCTCTATGCCAAGTTTAGCAAGTGCAAGTTCTGGTTGGCCTTAACCTGTTAAGTCCAAACTCAGAAGTATTCCCATCCTTAACCTGCTGAATTCGAGAAACCAGAGACTCATCCCTCGACTGCTTTTCCTTAATCTCATCCACCCAGGTTGGCCTTACTTGCAGTTCTGCTAACAGACTACCGTCATCATACAGACTCAAACGAGCAAACATCGCTCTCAGATTAGATACAGTTCTACAACTTAGGGCATCAGCCACCACATTAGCTTTGCCTGGATGATACTCAATCGCACAATCATAATCCTTAAGCAGCTCAATCCATCTTCGTTGCCTAAGATTTAGCTCCTTCTGAGTCAACAAGTACTTAAGACTCTTATGATCTATATATATAATACACCTTTCTCCGTACAGATAATGTCTCCAAATCTTAAGTGCAAAGATTACTGCTGCTAACTCCAGATCATGGGTAGGGTAGTTTACTTCATGAGGTTTAAGCTGTCGCGATGCGTAAGCAACTACTTTACCCTCTTGCATCAACACGCAGCCCAACCCAACATGTGAGCGTCACTGTACACGGTAAAATCCATTCCAGACTCCGGCTGAATCAGTACAGGTGCCTCGGTCAGAACCTTCTTTAGCTTCTCAAAAGCTTCCTGCTGCTGCTCGGTCCAAATAAATGGTACTCCTTTCCTTATGAGTTTTGTCAACGGCGCTGCCATCACAGAAAATCCTTCTACAAACCTTCTATAGTACCCAGCTAAACCCAAAAAACTTTGAATTTCTGCCACAGACCTCGGTGGTTTCCACTCCAGAATTGCTTTAATCTTTCGAGGGTCCACCTTAATCCCCTCAGCAGATACAACATGACCCAAGAAAGTTACCTCCCTCAACCAGAACTCACACTTACTGAATTTCGCATAAAGCTCCTTTTCCCTTAACACTTACAGCACAATACGGAGATGCTCATCATGTTTCACCCCAGATTCAGAATAAACCAGAATATCGTCGATAAAGACGACCACGAATTGATCCAAGTACGGTTGGAACACTCGATTCATCAGATCCATAAATGCTGCAGGTGCATTGGTCAGCCCAAATGGCATAACCAAGAATTCATAGTGACCATAACGAGTTCTGAATGCTGTTTTGTGAATATCCACCTCATTCACCCTTAACTGATGATACCCAGATCGAAGGTCAATCTTGGAGAATACCGACGCTCCTCTAAGCTGATCGAACAGATCATCGATTCTTGGTAACGGGTACTTATTCTTAATCGTCAGTTTATTCAACTGCCGATAATCCATGCACATTCGCATTGACACATCCTTCTTCTTTACGAACAATACTGGTGCTCCCCACGGAGATACACTTGGCCTAATAAAGCCTCTATCCAACAGCTCTTGAATCTGCGCTTTCAACTCCACCAACTCCTTCAGTGCCATCCTATACGGTGCAATGGACACTGGTGCTGTACCAGGCAACAAATCGATCCCAAACTCAACCTCTCGATTCGGAGGTAAACCTGGAAGCTCTTTTGGAAAAACATCTTGAAAATCCTTAACGGTTCTAACTTTGTCCACAGTTAGTTCCTCAGTTTCTGCTTGACTTATGAATACCAAATAAGCCTCGCACCCTTTTCTAATCCACTTCTCGGCTCTCAATGCTGACACCATATTGGACAGATAATCTCTACGCTCACCTATCACCATAACTTCCTCATCCTCTTCAGTCTTTAGCCTCATTCGCTTTGCAGCACAATCCAGAGTAGCCCTATGCTTAACAAGCCAATCCATTCCCAAGATAAGATCAAATTCTCCAAAAGGTAGCTCCATCAAGTCTCCAGAAAAGATTTTTCCTTGAGTCTCTATAGGCACATCTCTATACAGCTTGTCTACCCTAACCGAGTGACCGAAAGGACTTAATACAGATACCCCACTCACTGTCTTCTCAGAACGCACACCTAGCGACCTAGATATAGCACATGCAACATAAGAATGGGTAGATCCAACATCTATCAATGCAGTGTATGGCATACTAGAAATCAAAAACGTACCGGTTATGACGTCAGGAGCATCACCCTCCTCTCAGCGACGAGCTGCATATACTAATGCTGGCTGACGAGCCTCAGCAAAACCAGCGCCCCTGCCAGGTGCTCCTCTTTCTCGACCATTACCATTTCCACCTCTGCCTAGTCCACGACCTCTCGGAGCTGGTGGTCCACCCCTCATTGGTTGAGCAACCCTCTGATCCATAACTTGAGCCTGATCTTGTTCTTGGGGACAATCCTTAACCCTATGCTCCATAGACCCACAACGAAAACAAGCACCAGAACGTTTTCGACACTCGCCCATGTGTATCTTACCACAACTCCTACAACCCAGCAGTCTAACAGCATTCATTGGCACTGCTCGCACTGGTTCTGCCACTCTTGCTCTCTTAGCATTCCTGTTGGCCCCACCTGATGGTTCAGAATCCCTCCGGAAGCGGTTTCAATCCTTTTCGTGATTTTGCCTCTCGGTACGCTTTACTTCCTCAGCTATCTTAGCTTTCTCAACCAAAGCAGCAAAGTTACGCTCCCTCTGCAGAGTAATCAGCACCCTTAGTTCATCCCTCAGACCATCTTCGAACCGCACGCTACGCTCATACTTAGTAGCAACTATCCCAGAAGCATACTGGCTCAGCCTCAGAAACTCAGCCTCGTACTCAGATACTGTCCTACCTCCCTGAACCAAATTCAAGAATTCCTTCCGGCGAGCGTCCACATAGCTAGCCCCAACATATTTCCCTTTAAAGGCTGTCTTAAACAGCTCCCATGTTACCTCACCAGCTGAAGTCCCATCTCTTACCGTAAGCCACCACTGATAGGCTTCGTCTCTAAGCAACGATATGGCCCCCTTCAGCTTCTGCTCTACAGAGTAGTCCAGATCATCCATGATTCGCTTTGTGGCCTCCAACCAATACTCGGCTACATTCGGAGCTACACCAGACACGCCCCTAAAGAATTCTGTTCCATTAGCCCGGAGTCGCTCAGATATAGACCCCCGGAATCCATTACCAGTACTTGCCCCAGCAACCCTTTCCAGAACTCGAAGCATCGCTTGCGATGGTGCGTCATCCCCTACACCTCGATCATGAGACTCCACCTCTGTTGCCGGTGGTATCAGTACATCAGCTGCTGGCGCATGACCCGAAGATGAAGATTCAGTTCGTGCACTACCTCAGTCACGTCCACGGCCCCTACCACGAGCTGCTCGTGTACTCATTTCGTTTTATCTGTTTTAGAAATTTTATGAGTCAGATTAATATTCCAGTGTTTATTACAGATGTCTTATGAATAAGTAGAATTTCAGAGTTTCTTTTTTTCGCGGTAGCCTAGCTACAGTCTCAGTCTACCTAGCAGAGTCTCTATAGTTTCAGTAATACCCTAGCTAAAGTATCATAATAGAGTCTTAGTTAGGCATATAATCAGAATTTCAAAATCAATCAGAAAAGTTTAAAAAACTTACGGGCTTGGGCTGGAGATTCGGTGTGCCACTCTTTAGAAAAATTACATAGGAAAACTTTAATTTTATTCTTTGAAAATAAATCATTTATGTAAGGAGTTTATCAAAACAAGTTCCAATTAATTTTGAAAAAAATCATTAAAAACATGATCTTTCAAAAATCTTTGTTTTGATTGCTTGAAAACTTTCAATTTTAGACCCGATCCACAGTCGAGTTGTTGCAACCTGGCTCCGATACCACTGACTGTAACACCTCAAACCCGGCCTGGATGTTACGACCAGATCTGGTGTGTCACATAATCCTAAAACTACGTTTATAACCTTTTTCTTATAGAGACTGAGGTGATATTTTCATCTAAAACAGCAAAATTGAGAAAATTCATTTTTGTAACTCCTTTCAGTTAACCACATTCAAATTTGTCGAGTTTTGAAAACATTTTTAAGACTTTGAAAACCCGCGCGGCCTATAACTGGCAGTTTTGATAAAATACGAATCAAACCATTAAGAAAATTAAAACCAATAAAGAAATTTAATTAGCGGCCTTATTACAATTAAACCCAAAAATAGCATATTCAAATACTTGATAACAAAATAGAAACCAGATTTGCAGATGCTGTGGCCACTTCGAACCTCTCGCAGCTCCAAGCCCACTAAAATTGAGGGTTACCTGCAGAGATGAAATTAAGGGGGTGAGTTTGGAAACTCAGTGCGCAACATTATCTCAACCATAGGCCAAAACAGATCAAGCCTAAGAAACAGATTTAATTGGGCCTTGGCCCATTACAGAAATCAGGTTAAGCCCATAGGCCCATAACAGATACAGATCAGATATAATATGCAGACAGAAAGCCCAACCCAGATCCATCCATAACACCTCCATACCAGCCTTACACCATGTGGGGAGACTACTCGACCCACCTAACCGCTACACACCACAGAAATTTACACTGAGGCTACCAGATATTGTGACGAGGTCACCAGATACAGATATTGTGGTGAGGCCACTAGAACAGATATATGTGGCGAGGCCACCAGAACAGATATATGTGGCGAGGCCACTAGGTTGCAGCGAGGCTGCCAGAACGCTTCCTCCATCATAAAAGCCCATACCCCATGCAACAGATATAAACATACTATAACATGCATCATACAACACTTCATGCATTAGATACATTCATATTAAGTGATAACTCATGCAGATACATCATATTATACGTTTCGCACAGAATTGGCCCTAGGGGTATAATGGTCTTTTTACACCTAGGGGTATTTTGGTAATTTTCCATATAAAAGGGTATTTTAGTCCTTTTCCATTTTTTCCATAGATTTTATGCATGTTCGATTAATTATCAACCCTTAGATATCTCCAGTAGTCCATTTGAGTTCAAATTTCCAGTTTTGCCCTTTTTAGCCTAAAACCCCTAATGGGCCTTACTAAGTCCATTATCATCTTAAGCCCGTTAAGTCTAATTTTTAGGTTTAGTTTACCCACTTAACCATGTTATTATTAACCATGTTGCCAGAAAGCCTTTAACGGTCATTTTACCGATTTGGGCTCGGAAGCCCATTGGGCCCACCTTGGCCCATCGAAGCCCAACTTACCAAAACGTTCAGAATTGCACCTTCTGCAATTCCTTCACCATTGAGTTCATGGTTAACCCCAACGGAGTAAACGACTACTCTCAAATATTACACGAATGCATTTTCGGTCACTTCCCACCAGTTGTCGGTCACTTTATGGCCATTTCGGCTTTCACCACTTCAGTCTAAAAGTTGGGATTAGTTACACATCTGTTAACTGTCGAAACCGTTGACGAAATCCACGAACGAAAACCTATCGTTAATCACCTTAATTGTTAGTTTAATAATCTTCAACCATTAAACCAAAATCTCATTACTATAATCGGCTAACATGGCCCAAACATTGAAATCTTACCCCTTTTGTCGATTATAGACTAATTCCCGATGTCCAATCGCGTTAGTCTCCAAAATCCCCTGAAGCACGTCCTTTATTCCCTACACTAGCGCATCCAAATAGAAGGTAAAGCCACAAGACCCCTTTGAGTCCCAACGATAGCCTCCCTTATAGGGGTTCGGCTAATACCTTAACATAAACAATTAACGGGAAAAAGCACTTACCACTATGCTAGACGGTTCAAGAAGTGCCTTTAGATGCCCTCTTAGCCACGATCTACATAAAAGAAAGAAAGAGTTGAGAGTAGAGAGGATTCGGCCAAGCACAATAAGAGTTTCGGTCAACCAAGCAATCGGCTTTAATGGCCTTTTGGACTCAAGAGAAGATTCAGTGATCAAGGCTTCGATAAAAAGGAGATTCGGTAATGGAAGAAGGATGAGAAGAGGCAATATGGTTGATAGAAGAAGATGGGTTCGGCAAGAAGGGGTGTTTCAGCTTTAGCAAAGAACATTCGGCCACAATGAGTTTCGGCTTCTTTTTGCAGTTGTCGACAGAGAAGAGAGACAAGGGAGAATGGATTCGGCTAGTAGAAGAATGGTGGTAAGGGGTCGGTTTATGGGTTGAGAAGAAGAGAAGAAAAGAGATGAGAATGGAAAAGAAAACAAAAGGAGGTGTTTTAGTTGAATGGAGATTCGGCGCAAGGGTGGAATAGGGTTCGGCTACTAGGTTTGATGGGAGAAGCAAAGTGGCGAAAAGGTACCTAATAGGCTATGTAAAAGTTGACCAAAGAGGAAGCTTTCTCACTTTAAGGAAAATCGGCACAAAATCATAAAAGAAACTAAGGGAATTCGGCACAATCTAGCACCTAATTGTCGAAAATACTACCTAAAGTAGAATACCGAATTTGCCTTCCCAAAAAGTCCTATGACTGATTCAAATTCAAACAGAGTTCAACTCTGCCTCAAACTCTTACCTACTTCTTGCACAAAAATAAAACGCCACCTTGCATACTCTGGGGCTTGAACCTTGGACCTCCAAGCACTCTTAGGCGCCACTTTTATAGCTCCTAAGTGGCGTCATATTGCCACTCCACCACTGGCCAGCTTATGCCTTATTTCCCAGATATTTTCTTATAACACCTACCTCCAAGAGACCCCTATCTCCTAAGTCAAAAATACAAAATTTTGCCGAGCTTCTAACCACCACCTGGGCCTTCCATAGGCCCATTAACACACTCCAAACATGCATTACACACCCAAATACTAGAATTTAAACATTTTACCAGATAAAGAAAATTCTAAGAGAAAACTCGAAAATTAGAGCGTTACAACTCTACCCTCCTTAAAGAAATTTCGTCCTCGAAATTTACCTGGTCCAAACAAATGGGGATATTGCTAACGCATTGCCTTCTCTGGTTCCCAAGTAGCTTCCTCTCTGCCATGATTACACCAAATTACCTTTACCAATGGAACTGATTTTCTTCTTAGAACCTTTATGTCTCGATCTAGAATCTGCACAGGCTCTTCCTTGAAAGTCAAATCAGGCTGTACTTCCACTTCTGCAACTGGTAGTATATGGGTAGGGTCAGAACGATATCGTCTTAGCATGGATACGTGAAACACATTGTGGATTCTATTTAACTCTGGAGGTAATTCCAACTGATACGCTACCGGACCTACTCGCTTAAGAACCCGATAGGGCCCAATGAACCGTGGACTTAGCTTGCCTTTCCTACCAAATCTTAGTATCTTCTTCCATGGCGAAACCTTCAGAAAAACCATGTCACCCACAGAAAACTCAATCTCTTTACGCTTCAAATCTGCGTAAGACTTCTGTCGATCAGAAGCCTCTTTTAACCGATCCCTTATCACTTTGACCTTCTCTTCAGTCTCTGCTACCAACTCAGGTCCAAGAACTTGCCGCTTGCCCAACTCAGTCCAACAGCTAGGTGAACGACACTTACGCCCATACAGTGCCTCATAAGGTGCCATACGAATGCTAGCCTGATAACTGTTATTATATGCAAACTCTGCTAACGGTAGATAATCCTCCCAATTGCCTCGAAAATCGACAACACATCCCCTCAGCATGTCTTCCAGAATCTGAATAACCCTTTCTGATTGACCATCGGTCTGAGGATGAAAAACCGTGCTAAAGTTTAGTCCCGTTCCCAACGCCTCATGCAACTTTTGCCAGAACCGAGATGTGAATCTCAGATCTCGATCAGAAATGATAGACACTGGCACCCCATGCAGTCGCACAATCTCTGCTACGTACAATTTGGCTAATTTCTGAAGTGAATAATCAGTACAGATAGGGATGAAATGAGCAGATTTAGTCAACCTATCCACAATCACCCAAATCGAATCCTTCTTTGACGGCGTCAAGGGCAACCCACTTACAAAATCCATGGTCACCCTCTCCTACTTCCACAGTGGTACCTTTACTGGTTGCAGAAGTCCAGAAGGTAACTGATGTTTAGCTTTCACTTGCTGACAAGTCAGACATTTCCCCACAAATTCCGTTACCTCTTGCTTCAGTCCAGGCCACCAATACAACTCCTTTAAGTCATGATACATCTTATTACCTCCAGGATGCATAGCACACAACCCTTTATAAGCTTCATTCAGAATTGCTTGCCTCAAATTGGGGTCATTTGGAATGCAAACTCTACCTCAGAAACATAGAACTCCTTCACTGTTAAGTCCAAACTCAGAAGTATTCCCATCCTTAACCTGCTGAATTCGAGAAACCAGAGACTCATCCCTCGACTGCTTTTCCTTAATCTCATCCACCCAGATTGGCCTTACTTGCAGTTCTGCTAACAGACTACCGTCATCATACAGACTCAAACGAGCAAACATCGCTCTCAGATCAGATACAGTTCTACGACTTAGGGCATCAGCCACCACATTAGCTTAGCCTGGATGATACTCAATCGCACAATCATAATCCTTAAGCAACTCAATCTATCTCTGTTGCCTAAGATTCAGCTCCTTCTGAGTCAACAAGTACTTAAGACTCTTATAATCTATATATATAATACACCTTTCTCCATACAGATAATGTCTCCAAATCTTAAGTGCAAAGATTACTGCTGCTAACTCCAGATCATGGGTAGGGTAGTTTACTTCATGAGGTTTAAGCTGTCGCGATACGTAAGCAACTACTTTACCCTCTTGCATCAACACGCAGCCCAACCCAACATGTGAGCGTCACTGTATACGGTAAAATCCTTTCCAGACTCCGGCCGAATCAGTACAGGTGCCTCGGTCAGAACCTTCTTTAACTTCTCAAAAGCTTCCTGCTGCTGCTCGGTCCAAATAAATGGTACTCCTTTCCTTATGAGTTTTGTCAACGGCCTCACCTGATGGTTCAGAATCCCTCCGGAAGCGGTTTCGATCCTTTTCGCGATTCTGCCTCTCGGTACGCTTTACTTCCTCAGCTATCTTAGCTTTCTCAACCAAAGCAGCAAAGTTACGCTCCCTCTGCGGAGCAATTAGCACCCTTAGTTCATCCCTCAGACCATCTTCGAACCGCACGCTATGCTCATACTTAGTAGCAACTATCCTAGAAGCATACCGGCTCAGCCTCAGAAACTTAGCCTCGTATTTAGATACTGTCCTACCTCCCTGAACCAAATTCAAGAATTCCTTTCGGCTAGCGTCCACATAGCTAGCCCCAACATATTTCCTTTTAAAGGCTGTCTTAAACAGCTCCCATGTTACCTCACCAGCTGAAGTCCCATCTCTTACCGTAAGCCACCACTGATAGGCTTCGTCTCTAAGCAACGATACGGCCCCCTTCAGCTTCTGCTCTACAGAGTAGTCCAGATCATCCATGATTCGCTCTGTGGCCTCCAACCAATACTCGGCTACATTCAGGGCTACACCAGACACGCCCCTAAAGAATTCTGCTCTATTAGCCCGGAGTCGCTCAGATATAGACTCCCAGAATACATTACCAGTACTTGCCCCAGCAACCCTTTCCAGAACTCGAAGCATCGCTTGCGATAGTGCGTCATCCCCTACACCTCGATCATGAGACTCCACCTCTGTTGCCGGTGGTATCGGTACATCAGCTACTGGCGCATGACCCGAAGATGAAGATTCAACTCGTGCACTACCTCGGCCACGTCCACGGCCCCTACCACGAGCTGCTCGTGTACTCATTTCGTTTTATCAGTTTTAGAAATTTTATGAGTCAGATTAATATTCCAGTGTTTATTACAGATGTCTTATGAATAAGTAGAATTTCAGAGTTTCTTTCTTTCGCGGTAGCCTAGCTACAGTCTCAGTCTACCTAGCAGAGTCTCTATAGTTTCAGTAATACCCTAGCTAAAGTATCATAATGGAGTCTTAGTCAGGCATAAAATCAGAATTTCAGAATCAATCAGAAAAGTTTAAAAAACTTACGGGCTTGGGCCGGAGATTCGGTGTGCCACTCTTTAGAAAAATTACATAGGAAAACTTTAATTTTATTCTTTGAAAATAAATCATTTATGTAAGGAGTTTATCAAAACAAGTTCCAATTAATTTTGAAAACAATCGTTAAAAACATGATCTTTCAAAAATCTTTGTTTTGATTGCTTGAAAACTTTCAATTTTAGACCCGATCCACAGCCGAGTTGTTGCAACCTGGCTCTGATACCACTGAATGTAACACCCCAAACTCGGCTTGGACGTTACGACCAGATCTGGTGTGTCACATGATCCTAAAACTACGTTTATAACCTTTTGCCGACTATCTACAGAATCAGAAATAGAAACAAAAAAAAGCAGTAGGCAGTTCGGAGATGGTACATACTTAAAGTGCTATACAGACACAGTTGGTACATACACAACGGAAGTACCAGCCAATAACAATACTTAGAACAGGTTACAAACTCACTCAGATACTTAGTCACACATACCATCTAGTCACAGTAACAATTCAGGTGGACAGTTACAATCAGGCAGTCTAACACAAAAAACTGTCAAAAAGATAGATAGATTGTACTTACACAATCAGACGGTAAACCCGAGACAGAAGTTTCGATAGATAGTAACGGTCCACATGTATCAAATCACAATCAGTCTCAAGTTCTATTCAGTCAGATTGAAACAATCAAAGTATATCACTCAGAACTGTCAACAGATGCATATGAATGCAGTTGAAATGCATAACCTACCCATCCAACCAACACACCTCTCTGACCATCCCTACACATGCTGTGGAGTTTAAAACACCCACCTATCCCTACACTTACAAGTTGTACCGAATGCAGCACATATCAGTATAATGCAGCTGAGTTGCCAGTCAATAGGCTTAAAAGCCTTTCAGAAAGTCCACGACCTTCAGGGTATTGGGACTGCCCATGACCCTTTGGGTGTTGGGGCTAACAATAAGTAAATAAATTGCCAGATCAGTCAATAATGATACGTAGCAATCCTAACGTATAAGTTGTATAGTGCCATACGGTAAATCGCGGTATAGATGCGTAGTATGAACTTCCAGATCAGATATGGGTTCATAGCATAGCTAACGTACACGCTGTACGGTGCAGTGTGGTAATCCGTTGTACAGTCCAATTGTAGTAAAACTTCCAGTTCAGTTCAGTATCAGTCTTCCTTCTCTTCAAAACCACACCCAAAAATGTTTTATGCTATGTATGTATGGGTGCAGACAAACGAATAGAAATAGATTACTAATTTTAGACAGTCATTCACAGCCAGTCAGTCAGAATCAAAGAGGTGTATAATCACTTACCTAGATACAGGTTCGATAGCAAAGTAATCTCACATAACAGTGACACTCACATTCAGTCAATCACTTTTCAAATCAGACATCAATAGAAAACATCTCTTAGGCAGAGTACACGATCACAGATATCGAGGAAAAGATACCCTCTCTAGCTTAGCCCATGTTTAAAATGCACGGAGCCATGATTACACTTAAATTGACCTAAAATTTAAAATTGGTGAGATAGGCCACACGCCCGTGTGTCCCAGCCGTGTGGGACAATCCAAGCCATGTGAGGGTCCAAATGTTCGTATGAAGGGTAGCACATGACCGTGTGATAGAGGCACATGCTCGTGTAAAGCAGGGACATGGCCGTGTGGGCAGGCCGTGTAACTCACTGTCTAATTTTGCTAAAATCAAATGTAAGGCAGACACGACCGTGTGAGGGTCTCACATGCGGGACACACGTCCGTGTGGGATCTCTAGATCCCTAAATTAGCCACACAACTGTGTGGTCGAGTAGTATGACTCCAAACCATTGAATCCCTAATTCCTAAATTCACATGGCCGTGTGTGCCTAGGGGACACGGCCGTGTGAAAATCGATAAAATCCCCAAATCGGCCACACAATCGTGTGGTAGCCAATTCTACCCGAAAACTTTAATGCCTAATTTCACCCGGCCGTGTGAGTCGACACACGCCCGTGTGGCCACCAGGGAGGTCACAACACCAACCCAAAATAGCCTAAAAACCTCCGTTTAAGCCACCGAAACTGTCCTCACCCTTAACCACATCAAGAGTACATCAGAAACTAGCATTTTCCCTTCTCTTACAACGGCTTAAGACCCAAAAATGAAGGGGTTAGTTCATAGTCATGAAAAGCCAAAGAAAAAAGGGATTCACAAAACAAAATAACAATTAAGAAGAAAAGAGTAGACAAGATTCGAATCCCACACCTATTTCGATGACGAAGAAGACGACAAAGGAGTGAAATCCAGGATCCGTAGACAAACCGCTTTCAAAAGCAATTAAAATAACCCCCAAAATGAAAAGTGAAAAACAACAGAGAACCAAAAACAAAAGGAGAAGAACGCCCAAAACAAAATAAAAATAATGAACGAATAAAAATATAATAACTAAATATTTATTAACTAAAACAAACCAAAGTAAAATAAATAAACAAAGACTTTTAAAAAATGCACACCTAACGACTAAAACCCAGAACCTCAAGGTATCCTAACACTCACTTAACCACCAGACCAGTAGGCTCATTCTGACACTAAAATGCACAACTAATCACATATGTGCATACTCCTTACTATCACTAACAATTAAGGGTCCGTTTGTTTGGAAGTAAAACATTTTCCAGAAAAGCTTTTCAGCCTTTTCCAGTGTTTGTTTGGCTAAAAATATTTTCCTAAGATAAAATCTATTAAAAAAACAATAAATGAGATAAGTGTTTTAGGGAAAATGTCTTACAGATTTTTAATCGGTAAGACATTTTTCGGAATATGTCTTAAAGCTTCTCCATTTTCCACTTACCATCAATGAGGTATATTCTCTCAACAATCATTTTCTAACATTATCTCCCAACCAAACCAGTAGTGATAGAAGAGGTGGTGGTGGTGATGGAGGCAATGGTGTTGATTGCAAAAATGGAGGGAAGTCTTTCGGTTCTGTTTCATGCTCGATTTTCCTCGAAACGGTTACTGATAATGGGGATCAGTTGTGGGCTAAGCTTCAATGTGAGTATCAATTTCATTTGGGTAAGTCAAAATTTTAAGATTCGGAACTAATTTTTGTCAATGAATTTTTTTTAGAACTGGCCTGGAAATATCTGAGCTCTGGTTTACTCATTTGATTTATTAGGTGTGTTTAGTTTTGGTTTGATGGAAATGAGGAAATCATAAGGATTGAACCATTTTTATTGCTTATGCTATTTTAAAAGCTGAAAAATGAAAATTTAGCTTCATAAACAATGATGATTAATTATATCAGGATCAGTTCAATGGAGCTTTGATATTTCAAATATGTTGCTCTTTCTTTCTTCTTCGTTTTATTTTTTCCTGTCAATTGCTATGGCTGATTAACTTTAAAATGTAATTAGTTTTTGCCTTTCTTAGAGACAATTAGTAACTAGGAATCAAATTAGAAGCTAAAGTTTATCTTTGCTTGGATTAGCTATATTATATATTTTGGATGAGCTGCAGCCTGGGAAATGGCTACTGGCAGGGACATTAGTTGAATTTTGAAAGGATTTGAGTGTAGGTTGTATGTTACTTTTGTTGATACAGAGTAATCAAGTCCTTGCCATCAATGAGGTATATTCTCAGTGTTATTCCTTCGATAATCCACTCTGTATTAAGTGATTTATTGTGGGATAATGTGTGGAAATTTGAATAAGAAACGCATCTTTTGCATTCTTTTTTATAGCTAGCGTATGTTGATTAATTTCTGAAGCTACTTTGTGTTGGGGATTTGAAGCATGTATTACCTATGTAGGTAATTGGTTTTGTGTCTGAGAACAAGTATTACCTATGTTGGTAATCTATACTTCAACAACAGCTTGTACTGGAATGAACCTTGATGAAGAGAAGGCTAATTACCGATGATGGTAATTCTTGTATTGGACAGCAAACTTCAGAACAGCCAAGAGGCAAACGGGAATGAGAGTGAAAAGAAAGAAAGAAAAGCAAAGGAAGTTTTTTGAAGTATTGAAGAAATTCTGTATGATTTTATTCAACTAGAACATTGGCATTCAGCCATTACATATATATCAAAATAAACAAAGTTAACAAGTCAACAAACTTTTACCTAAACATATACCTACTACCACTTAACATAGCAAAGAAGTTGATTTAACTTGTACACAAAAACAAAGCTGGTTAACAGCTCTATCAACATCAAAATTACATCAATCAACTAATTTAAAATGAACTAGACTTCAAAAGCAACTAGATCAAGTTAAGATTGAAGGCTTCATGGTTACTAGTTGCTGCCAAAATGGTTCACGTGCATGAGCTTTGCATGGCCACTTTGTGCAATCTTTCAGCTTCATATCAGCTGCATGGAGGTCAATCTTCAACACTCCTCCTTGAGCTTCATGCTGCAAACGCCCAATTTAGTTCTCAATTCAAGAAACCCAGTCACACTAAGAGGTTTTGTGAAAATGTCAGCGAGTTGCTCCTCTGAACTGCAATGAATCAGTTTCACTTCATGTGCTTCTTCCATTTCTCTTATAACATGAAGTTTAATACTGAAATGTTTTGTTCTTCCATGAAAAACTGGATTCTTTGCAATTGCAACAGTAGATTGATTGTCACAATAAATCACTGTTGCTCCCTCTTGGTGTAAATTTAAATCTGTTAAGATTTTTCTCAGCCATATGGCTTGATTTACAGCCCCAGCAGCTGCTACATATTCTGCTTCAGCAGTCGATTGTGCTACCAAGGTCTGTTTCTTTGAGCTCCAGCAGAAAATACCTGAGCCAAGGGTGAAAGTATACCCTGAAGTGCTCTTCATGTCATCCTTTGATCCTGCCCAATCACTATCGGTAAACCCAACTAGTCTTAGTTTCTCAGCCTTGCTATGCAACAAGCCATAACTCAAGGTACCTTTAATATACCTGAGTACCCTTTTTGCTGCTCGAAAGTGCTCCTCACTACAGCAGTGCATGAATCTTGAGAGTAATCCCACAGCAAACATAATATCTGGTCTAGTGGCAGTCAAATACAACAAGCATCCCACTAGACTCCTATAGGTTGTTTCACAAACCTTGTTGGAATTACTTTGGCTTGTTAATTTTACTCCAACAGCAACTGGAGTATTTGTTGCTTTGCAGTTCTGCATAGAGAACTTATTTAGAATCTTTATAGCAAACCTTCTTTGACTTAAGAAGAAGCCTTCATTTGATTGTGTTACTTCCATCCCTAGGAAATAAGTCATATTCCCGAGGTCGGTCATTTCAAACATTGTTTGCATTTTTGCTTTGAAATCTCCAAGTAAAGCTTGATCTCCTCCTGTAACGAGCAGGTCATCAACATACACAGACACAATCAGCTGTGTTTCATCATTTTCCTTCTTGACATACAAGGTAGGCTCACTGGAACTTCTTCGAAATCCCAGGCTCACCAGATAACTGTCAATTCTGCTGTACCAGGCTCTTGGTGCCTGTTTTAAGCCATATAAGGCTTTCTTGAGTCTATAGACCATGTCTTCTTTTCCTGGCACTTTGAAGCCTTCAGGTTGCTCGACATATATATCTTCTTCAAGATAGCCATTGAGAAAAGCTGATTTTACATCAAGCTGGTGGATTTTCCACTCCATTTGAGCTGCTAAGGCAATCAATAGCCTGATGGTATCTAGCCTGGCCACTGGTGCAAATGTTTCCAGGTAGTCAAGGCCATACTTTTGACTGAAGCCTTTCACAACTAGCCTGGCTTTGAGTTTATTTAAACTTCCATCTGCATTCTGCTTGGCTCGATAGACCCACTTTACTCCGATGATTTTTCTGTTTGGTGGTTTTTCAACTAATTCCCAAGTTTGATTTTTTTTAATCATAGCAATCTCATCAGCCATTGCTTGCCTCCAGCCTTCATCTGCTTCAGCATCTTCAAAGCAGCTTGGTTCTTCCTGTGCAACATGTGCCCTTTCATAGATTTCAGTTAAGGGTCTAGTGCCCCTAACAGGCTCATCATCAATGTCTTCCTCTGGACCAGCTTGCTCAAATTGAGTTTCACTAGCTGTTAGCTCTTCGGTTACACCATCTGGTTCACTCTTATCCCAATTCCAACATGCTTTCTCGTTAAACACAACATCCCTGCTGACTTGAATTTTATTTGTGAGTGGATTCAAGATTCTATAGCCCTTTTTAGTCATACTATAACCAACAAGTATACCAGGCTGGGCTTTCTCAGATAATTTGTCTCTTTTAACAGCAGGTATAAGACTATAGCAAAGACTACCAAAGATTTTTAAATGTGCTAATGAAGGTTTGAATCCATACCAGGCTTCAAAAGCAGTCATATTTGCTATGGCCTTTGTTGGAAGTCTGTTTTGCAAGTAGACAGCAGTGTTAGCTGCTTCAGCCCACATGAACTTAGGCATGTTTTTCTCAAATAGCAGACATCTAGCCATGTCCATTATGCTTCGATTCTTCCTCTCACTGACTCCATTCTGCTGAGGAGTATAAATGGTGGTCATTTGATGCTTGATGCCTGATTCATCACAAATAGTTTGGAACTGAGTTGAAGTGTATTCAGATCCATTGTCTGACCTGATGGCTTTGAGCTTGCATCCAGATTCAGTTTCAGCTGCTGTTTTAAACTTTGAAAACACTTGAGGCACCTCAGACTTATGCTTTAAGAAGAAAATCCAGCAGTATCTAGTGTAATCATCAATAAAAAGAATGAAGTACCTGTTTCCACTGAGAGATTCAGTCTTCATAGGTCCACACACATCAGTGTGTACTAACTGGAGCTTTTCTGAGGCTCTCCAGGCTTCATTTGTGGGAAATGGCTTTCTAGCCTGCTTTCCTAGCTGGCATATCTCACAAACTTCATCATTCTTTAGTGAATTTGTGAAATTTTCTACCAAGCCCTTGTTGACCATGTGTATCATTGATTTGAAATTGGCATGTCCAAGTCTTTGGTGCCAAAGCTTGGAGTCTTCTGTAGAAGCAGAGTAGACCTTATTTAGGCCTTTATCCCAATCCACAGCAAAGCTTTTATCGGTCATGGCTACTATCATAAACATGGATCCTCTTGGATAAAAAATTTGACATTCTCTGCCTTTGAATTCGACTGAGTACCCCTTTTCAAGCAGCTGACCAATGCTCAAAAGGTTCCTGTCTATTTCTGGAACTAGTAGCACATTTGAAATAATTTTGTTGCCTGCAGGAGTATGTATCAAAACATCTCCTATTCCTTCAGCCCTTATAAATTGGCCATTGCCAATTTTTACTTTAGATTTGTAGCTCCTATCCAAAGTCTTGAAGATGGTTGGGTCTGAAGTCATATGATTGGTACATCCACTGTCCAAAAGCCATCCTTTTGAACCTTCCTTCTGACTCGTTGAACATGTTACAGCAAAGACCTGTTCTTTACTGTCATTGCTGTCTTCAGCCACTCGAGCTTGAACTTGCTGTTGCTGTTGGTTTTGGCCAGGTCTGCCTTTTTCTTTGCAGACTTTTTCAACATGGCCTCTCTTCTTGCAATGCTGACATGTAGCATCTGGCCTGAACCAGCATCTATTTTCAGGATGACCTGGTCTCTTGCAATGCCTGCAAGGTTTGTCTCCTTTTCTTGTAGCATCAGACTTGGGTCTGTTTTTCCAGGCCTTTTTACCTTTATAGGTAAATGAGCTTGTGGCAGGCTTGGCATTGGCTTGTAATGCACCCTCCTGGTGCTCCTCTTGTCTGTTGGCCCTCCTTTGCTCTTGAGCATATAGGGCATTAATAAGCTCTGTCAAGGTGATACTTGACAGGTCTTTTGAATCCTCTAGGGAGGATATCTTGGCTTCATATCTCTCTGGTAAAGTAGAGAGAACCTTCTCAACTATCCTTGCTTCATCAAATTGCTCACCAAGGAGCCTTATGCTGTTTACAACAGCCATTATCCTGTCAGAGTATTGTTTGACAGTTTCATCTTCTTTCATTTTCAGATTCTCGAAATCCCTTCTAAGGTTAAGAAGCTGCTGCTGCCTCGTCCTTTCAGAGCCTTGAAACTCCTCCTTCAATTTATCCCAGGCCTGCTTTGGTGTCTCACAGGCCATGATCCTTGTAAAGATCACATCTGAGACACTATTCTGAATACAGGACATGGCTTTATGCCTTTTAGTCCTTTCATCAGCATGTTGTCTGATTTGTGCCACCGTGGGGTTGGCTCTAAGTGGAGCTGGCTCAGCATCGGTGTTGACAACCTCCCATAAGTCAAAAGCTTGTAGGTAGGTTCTCATTTTGACTGCCCATATGTGGAAGCCTTCACCATTGAAGACCGATGGTGCTGCTGGAGAAAAGCCTGATGAAGCCATTCAATCTACTACAACAGGTCCTCTAAGATGATAGCTCTAGATACCAATTGTTGGGGATTTGAAGCATGTATTACCTATGTAGGTAATTGGTTTTGTGTCTGAGAACAAGTATTACCTATGTTGGTAATCTATACTTCAACAACAGCTTGTACTGGAATGAACCTTGATGAAGAGAAGGCTAATTACCGATGATGGTAATTCTTGTATTGGACAGCAAACTTCAGAACAGCCAAGAGGCAAACGGGAATGAGAGTGAAAAGAAAGAAAGAAAAGCAAAGGAAGTTTTTTGAAGTATTGAAGAAATTCTGTATGATTTTATTCAACTAGAACATTGGCATTCAGCCATTACATATATATCAAAATAAACAAAGTTAACAAGTCAACAAACTTTTACCTAAACATATACCTACTACCACTTAACATAGCAAAGAAGTTGATTTAACTTGTACACAAAAACAAAGCTGGTTAACAGCTCTATCAACATCAAAATTACATCAATCAACTAATTTAAAATGAACTAGACTTCAAAAGCAACTAGATCAAGTTAAGATTGAAGGCTTCATGGTTACTAGTTGCTGCCAAAATGGTTCACGTGCATGAGCTTTGCATGGCCACTTTGTGCAATCTTTCAGCTTCATATCAGCTGCATGGAGGTCAATCTTCAACACTTTGTGTGGGATTACTAATGTTTAGCCTATTACTCTTCAATTTACACTGGAGATTGTGTTCTTAAGCTCTTTAAATTTGTCTTGAGAGCAGCAAGGAACATAGATAGCTAATAAATATCTAATTTTAAGGCTTTCTTACCGACTTCATTTTAGAAAATTACACTTTGTAGCTTATTCATCTTTGTTTTGCTGATTGTTATTGCATTAAATGATTTATTTGGTCATATAACTTTTTGGGGTTTCATACGTAAGACTGGATTTGAAAAGCCAATTCCTGGAATTAAAATTGGATGATTTAGGTTTTCTTTTTTTATCCTTAGCTTTTTTGTTTTCTTGCTGACCATAATTCATTTACTGGCTATGTGGTGGAATCCTTACCTGGAAAAAAAATGCTGTAGTTAGTGATTGCATATTGATCATCTATACACCCAAGGCAACACAATTTCTGATGCATTCTTTGATATTCTTTTTAATGTCTGGTATCTAAATCAAATTTCTCTACTGATATTTGAGAAAAACCCTACCAAGATCAAGAATTATGGTATATGGCTTCGCTACCAAACTCGTACTGGTTATCATAACATGTACAAGGAATACCATGACACTACTCTAAACGAAGCTGTCGAACAGATGTACACTGAGATGGCTTCCCGCCACAGAGTCCGGTTCCCATGTATCTAGATTATCAAGACTGCAACTATCCCAGCCAAGCTATGCAAGAGAGATAGCACCAAGCAGTTTCACAACTCCAAAATCAAGTTCCTATTGGTGTTCAAGAAGGTAAGGCCACCTACCAGGAAGCTGAAGACCACTTACAAGGAATCAAAGCCTAACTTGTTTATGTAAGTTCTCTCATTGCAATGAAAAGAGAGTTGATGTGGTTTATAGTTCTAAATTTTTTTGTAGTGAACATCTGTCAGTTTGTTGATTGGATATTGTTTTTCATTTGAGAAGCCTAGGCCATATCTGAATGGTTGAAGTTGAATTTTCTTTAAGTTACTATCACATTTTGTTTACTTCGATGAGCTGGTTTGCAATGTTTGAACTTTATTGGCCAGGTTTTTTGTTTCTCAAAGGTAACTAGGATGCTTTAGTAAAAGAAATTGATGGCTTTGTTTCACAAGTTTTGTAATAAATTTGATAGTGTATCATTTTTTGGGGACTTGAATTTGGTAACTGTTACTACATTGGGGCTTGAATCTATTGTTGGTCCACTAAGTTAGGCAATTATTCTTACACTCGAGTTTGAACTAAGCAATTATTTTTGTTTTAAGGCTTGAATTTTTTTTTGTCCAAGTTAAATTCCAAAACATGGCAATAGTTCCTATATAATGGTTTAAAACTTTTTTGTCTTACTTTTTTAGAGTAAATATAAGAACTTGGCAACTCATGCTTGATATTAAATATAAATTTATTAATATATAAACTCAATTAAATAATGAAAAGATAATAAATTCTTAAATATATATGTGTTTAATTTAAAACAGCTTTTATGAAATATTTTTAGAAAATCTGCCAATCAACAGAAAATATTTTACACAGATTCATCCAAACACCAGAAAAGTAAATCATTTTCCAAAAATTATTGGCAAACAAACGGAGCCTAAACCTCAAAACTTCTAGGCCCAAACTTTGAGGCATTACAGGTCCTGTGTTCGAGTCACTACGTGAGCAAAGGAATTATTATTGTTGTTTGGGCGTGTGTGGGGTGGTGGAGTTCGTCAAATTGGAATTCTGAGTAGTGGAGATGTTGTGAGTGGTTAATTGAGTAAATTTAAGGATTTGGGGATTTGGGGCTTATTTGGGATATTTTTTTATTTTTCTGCTCTTATTTCCCTAATTTCGGCCTTGTCTCCCTTTTTGGATGTTCTTCATTCTTTCTGCCATTTTTCCCTTTTCTTTTACTATTGAACTTTTCCCTTGGATTTATTCATCTTTTTGCATCATTCTCGTTTGTCCAATTAAGGAATTGCGTTCCTTCTTTTTGGATTACACGTTTGGTAGGTAAGGGGGTTATGTTTTTGAAAAAAAGGGGAAGTCTTTCTATTATTTTGTTTACAAAGTTAAGAATTCGCTGTTAATATAGGGTATTTAAATTTGGCAGCAGTGAATCATAGGAGTTGTGACCTTCCTTGTGTGGATTCGTAGTTAGGGATTGCTCAGAATTGGAGGCAAGTGATTAGCAGTCTTTACTACTTAGTTTAGTTGTGTGTTAAATCTAAAATTAAATTTTGGATTATCGATTTCTAGGTTCTGGAGTGCTCAGGGTTGCTTTAGCATTAATTTGATACCAAGTGTGTAATGCCTCAAAAATTTAAGTCTCTAATTTATGCATGTTGTGGCACAATTGACTATTTGCTTTAGTGGCTAAGTGATTTAGGAGTGTTTGGGAGTCTCTGGGAAGCCTTGGGTTCAACCCTTGGCTTATGCAAATTTTTTTTTTTTTACTTGAAGGAACCTTGACTCTGGCATGTAGCCTGTAAAATTATTGTGATTAAAGTATGTCACAAAGAGCCTGATGGTCCAATGGTAGTGGCGTGTGAATGCTTCTAAAGGGGCTTGAGTTCAAGTCACACTATGCACAAAGGAGTATTTGTTTTACTTCTTTAATGTGTTAGTAGTAGTGTTTGATCGAAATACTGCAGAGTGGTGGGGGATTTTGAATTGGTCATATGGAGAGATGTGTGGAGAGATGTGTAGAGAGATTTGAGGAGGAAAAAGGGGAGTTTGAGGCATAGTGGGGTTGTGCCGAATTTGAGTTAGAGGAACACAAAGTTCCAGCTGAGCAATTTACCCTGGGTTCTAGATAGTTTTGCTTTTGTTTTCTTTTCCTCTCTCGAAGGCTGAATATAGCATTTTGTTTTGGAGTGTCTTGTTGTTTGAAGTTGTTTCGGTTTGTGTGCTACCTTTCAAGTCCTTTGTGGTCGTTTTTGCTTATTTTTCCCCTTCACTTTTTGGTCGAATATACTTCTTTTACCCTCCCTCGGTTCTTTATTGTCATAGTTTTCTTTCTCTCCATCTGGCAATTGAGACCGAATACACCTTACCTTGTCATTCTCTGTTCTTTTCAAGTCGTTATTGTTATCACCTCTTTCTTTTGGTACCCAAGCCAATTAAGGTATCCCCTACTTCTTCTTCTTTCGTACTACTTTAACAATTTTTTCTCTGGCAATCGGCCGAATACTTCACCACATCCTTCCTTTATCTTGTCATTCGACCTTGTATAAGTACACTTGACTTTATTCGCTTATATTGTTTCCCTATTTTGCTATTTCGGCTTTCTTCTCCCTTCTATCTTTTAGGGTAACCGAATACTCCATTTCAGGGGTGAGTGTACTATCTCATGCCATAGTTGTAGGGTGTGCTTTGTAGGCTGATTACTGCTTTTCTTCACTTTTAGGAAATAATTTGGTAAGTGATCTATTGGTCTAAATTGTTACATTTAAGGTTCGGTTAACAAGGTAAGGGTGTTGGCCGATTGTTCATGTGTGTCATTTTTCTCTATTTCGGGTTTTCAACAAATCTATATATATGGTTTCTAACCATGCGTTTATGTGACCATTGCTAATAGACTCTATTGGTAATGCAGTGGTTCGGCAAGGAAGGTGTAATCAACCTTCATCAACGGTTTAAACGGGTTAAACCACGTTCGTTCAATCAAGGCAAGTAGCAATATTATTTCGGTTTAAGCATTAGAAAAGGATGATTAACCCTATTAGTTATAAGACTGATTGTATATATTGATTGAATATAGGTTTGGAGCCTGTGGATCTTAGCATGTTTTCGCAAATAGGTGTGTACTCATACTATTTTAACCGTACGATGGCAAAAGCTGAAAAGCTGAAAAACTTTGCAATTGATGCCACACGAGCGTGCAAACGCACATGTGGTGATTCGAGCCCACGAAACATGGGCGTATGACTGTAGAGGCCACCATGAGCGATCTCATGGGCTTAGGTCGTTTCGGGCCACGTTGGGCTAAATTAGGCCGTGTGGGCCCAACGGGCTTGTGGGGCCCATCGAGAAAACCGCATGGATGTGTGAAGATATTAGACTTGGCTGTGTCATTCACATGACTGTGAACCTACTTATGGGTCTGTAAGTGTACCTAGAGCCCAAACTAAGAAATAACTGTTATGCCCCTATAAGGTAAAATGTCCATTATGCCATTATGTGATGTATGTTTGATTAAGCATGCCATTTGATATATTTATGATTTGCATACATGCATGATATTATGCTGCATAGGGATGGGTTATTGTAGTTGGAGGAAGTGTACTGATCTGTTAATATCGCACGGGTCGTACGAGACAACTGTGGACCTACTGACGGCTTAAAGCCGCTTATATTACTGGTAGCTTTACTGCAATTCTGTTTAGTGTCGCAACCGATGCTAACTCTATAAGTGTAGGGATAGATGGGTGATTTATTCCCCATAGGAGTGCAAGGTTCGACAGAAGATGGTGTGCAGGGTTAGTTGGGTTAATATGCATCATGCCTACTGATTGTTGTTACTATTATGGGCTAAGGCCCAATTGATATTGTTATTGTAAAGGGCTCAGGCTAGTCTGTTCTATTGCATATTGTTTGCTTATTTGGGGAATTACACACTGAGTTTTCATAAACTCACCCCCTCTGTTTTAACTGTACAGGTAATCCCCAGTGTTAGACGGTTCGATGCATCGGAAGACTCAGAGATGGCCACACTATTGATAACTAAAATTTTTAGTACTTTATACTATTTCTGTTTTCGGTATTTGGGTTTTTGGTTGTAATAAGGCCTCTCTGGATTTTATTTTTTTAATTCTGGGATTTTATTTCGCTTTGGTTGTAACTGCTAGTATTAGGTCTCAAATTTTTAAAAAAAGAAACAATGCTTTAAAAATAAACGCAAATACACAACTATTTTGAAAGAAAAGCTTTCGCTATAAACGAGATTTTAAAGTTTGATAACGTTTTAAAGATTGTACCTTTTGATAATAACACAAGGTTTTTAAATCAACCTTTAATTCACACAAAAAAGGTTAAACCAAGTTTGGGTTTTCAAACAAAATTACATTTTAAAAGCAAATAACTCAACAAACGACGCACGTTTTGAAAATGAATAACCCGTTTTGAAGTCACCGTTTAATTACAAATTGATTAACTAATTTTGAGGTTTCCAACGACAACGAGTTTTACGTTTCACACTTCAATGTGACACTGCCAGATTTGACCATAATGTCTGGGCTGGGTTTGGGGTGTTACAAGGTGCATACCCGATCAGGCAGAAAATAAGGTTTCGGTGAAAGCTAAAAACTTCACTGTCAATACCGTACGGGCGTGTGGTTGCCCGTGTGGTAGGCCGTGTGCCCTAACACGGGCATGCCATCGACGAGTCCAAGCCATGCACGAAGGACATGGCCATCTGATGGCCAGACAGGCCGTGTGTGACACACAAGTCGATCTAAATTAGGCCGTGTGGGCCGCACGGGCGTATGGGTCTACACGGGTAGTCCATATAGGTGTGTGGGATCTTGGGCCAGGCCATGTGAATAAAGGCCAATTTACGCCGTGTAGGCCACACAGGCCTGTGGGCCCACACAAGCAGGCCACATGGGTGTGTGAGCCCAGTTTTGCTGAATTGAATTCTAAGGTTGCACGGGTTGCCCAAGTCAACTATGAACCTACTGTAGGGTCAGTAAGCACTACTTAGACCACTAAATAACTGAAACTAATTATGTGATTTATGTACTGAGCATGTTTTTATTATGCATGGTTACTGATCTGAATGTATGTACTGATAACCATGAATATAGCATATTTATTGTAGGTTGCATTGCATGGGGTTGGGATGATGATATTGGAGACAGTGTACTGAAAGGCTTTAAGCCTATTGATTGGCAACTCAGCTGCATTATATACTGAAAGGCTCTTAAGCCTATTGACCGGTAGCTTAGCTACATTATACTGATATGTGCTGCATTCGATACAGCTTGTAAGTGTAAGGATGGGTGGGTGTTTTAAACCCCACAGTAAGTGTAGGGATGGACGGAGATGGTGTATTAGAGGCTGGTGGGTAGGATTTTGTTTTATGATTACTGCATACATGACTGTTACTGTGATGGGCTACGGTCCTAATGCATATCTGATACTAAAACTGAAAAGGGCTAAGGCCTAAACTGCTACTGATACTGAAATGGCTATGGCCCAGACTGTGTTTGACTGTTTTTAATGATTTACTATTTACTAGTTTTCTTGTGGGGGTTACACACTGAGTTTATGTAAACTCACCCTTTTCTGTTTAATGTGTATAGGTAATCCCCAGACCTAGACGGATCAGTGCAGCGGAGGACTCGACGATGAGCACAGTTCTGAATTTCATGGTTATTATTTTTTATTGGGATATTTTTGATGTAATTTTGGGACTTCTGGACTTTGCTTAAATTTGGGATTTTATTTGGTTTTATGGATTTATAACTGCTAGTCATAGGAAAACTCGATTTTCAAAAATCCATGGTTTTCCCGAAACACACAAATGTTTAAATCGTTTTAAAGCTTTCGTAACGAGATATGTTTTGAGCTATCATTTAAATGAGTAAATAAGTTTTGGAACTTATAGGAGGAAAAGAAAAGTAAGTAATCGGGAATGGTTTTTATCACGATAACATAGTTTTCAAACACCCTGACATGTGACATCGCCAGATTCAGCCATAATGTCTAGGCCGAGTTTGGGGTGTTACAGCTATCATAACTGTTCTAGTAAGTGATAGAACTTTTCGTTTGTGTACTTCGTTCAAGTATGTCGATTGGGGTTTTAATAATTGGTTTTTGGTACATAGAATTGATCGTTGGAATGTTATTTTTAGGTTCTGGTGGGTTCAGGATCGCAATAGCATAAAAATTGAACCTGGTGTGTACCTAAAACATGAGAAAACAAGGTTCGAAGAAAGCTAAAAATTGGGTCTATCGATGCCACACGAGCGTGTGGCCGACTGTATGGCTGGCCGTGTGCGACACACAGCCGTGTGACTATCGAGGGTTAGGCCGTGTGCGAGACATAGCCATGTGACAGTATTGTGTGGCTGTGTGGGCCAAACGAGTTAGGCCGGATTGGGCTTGTGGACCCAAAATTCTAATATTTTCCTTAAGATCGCACGGTCATTCTGATTGACTGTAGGCCTACCGTAGGGTCGATAAGGGCTAACTAAACCCATTGTATGTGATCTGTTAATCTAATAGTTTGATCTGAGTAAGAAATTGATATGTATGTCTGACTATTTTGCATAAGTAAGTATAATATCTGTATACGAGCATGTTAATCATGTGATTCTATTTTTGTTATCTATTATCTGCATGTTGCATCTGTATTTGGGGTAAGATTTGAATACATGGAGGAAGTAATCTGTACGGGGACCTTTCGCTTAATTTCTAGCAGCTTACTGCACATTATTTTGTGATGTATCACATCGACACTATATGGTGTGTAGGGATGGGTGGTTGTTTTTAACCCTACATGGTCTGATGGGATGGATGGAGATTGTGTGTAGAGGATGTGGGTAGGATTCTGTCTATCAGTCTAGATTATCTAATTCTGATATCTGTATCTGCTAAGGACTTAGGTCTGTATTTGTATCCGTTCTGCATATAAGAATACTGTGTACATTTGCATGTCTATCTCTATTGGTTACACACTGAGTTTACGAAAACTTAAATCTATTTGTCTGTTCTGTACAGGTAACCCTCAAACATAGGCAGGTCAGTGTAACGGAGGCTCAGCAATGAACACTAGTTAAAATTGGCTTTGAGTTTTCGGTATTTTTCAAATTTTGGATTTATTTGAGAGTTTGTAACTTCTGGGACTCTCTGGATTGTATGGTTTTGACTGTTGGTTTTGGTTTTGATTATTTTCTATCCTGTGTTGTATGCCGAAATGATTTATGAAAATGATGGCTTACGCAAACAAAGGAATTGGGTTTCAAAAATATAATGACTTTTAAAGTTTCTGCTGTAAAATTATGTTTTGGAAAATGAATAAACTCACGACAGTTTCGGTAATAAATAAGTAAATGAATATGTTTTGTAAAATTTGGACGCTTTATAACAGGTAACTTTATAAGGTTTTTGTCGAAATAAAAACAGTTTCAAAACCCTTCTTTATAACACCCCTGGGGTTCGGCCATAACGTCTAGGCCGGGTTTGAGGTGTTACAAGTTGTCTAACAAAGGTTTCACCATCAGAAGAGCGATCAAAGGAAAAACAACCAAGTTTAAAATGATATTGGAGTCAAGTTCAACAACTTTGCAAAAAGGTCATTCCATCATGTGTCCTACACTATTAAATGAAGAAAACCACTCCACTTGGAAAGTGAAAATGAAATTCTCTATCCAAGCATTTGATTATGGTGCTTGGAAGATTATCTCAAGAGGTTTGTTGGAGACACCCAAAGAGGAAGAAAGATGGGATGCAAATGACAAGGCAAAGATTCAATCCAACTCCAAGGCAATGCACACACTCTTTTGTGTTATGAGCGAAGAAGACTTCAACTAAATTTCCTCATATGAAAGTGCCAAGAAAATATGAGATAGACTAGAGGAAATATATGGAGACAAGAGTGAAAAAGAAGATATGAAAAAGCCTTGTGAGAAAGAATACTCAACTAATGGTAATAAAATAGAAGATGAGTAATCAAGTGAAAAACACCCCACAAATCCAAAGGTGATTTGTCTTATGGCTCTTGAAGAGCAAAAATTATCTTCTAGTTCATATTATTTAAATTCATATTCTTTTTGATGAGCTACAAGATGCTTTTAATAAGTTAGTATTGGAATTTGACACCATGAATTCCAAATGCAAAAAAAAAAAATTCAAAATTTAAAATTGAGAATGATTTTCTTTTGAAAACAAAAATTGATTTGAAAAGCCAAAATGAAAAATTGAAAATGAATTTTGAGGCTTCCCATAAGAAATTTGAATTTTTTGAAAAAGAAAACTTTGAGTTGAAAATGAAATTTGAGAGCTTGAAAAAGAAAAAATGAAATCATTTTTGAAAACTCTTTTTCAAATATGGCAAAGTGCTAACATTGTCATTTTCATGGTCATAGTATAGATACTTGTCCAATAAAGAAAATGATTCAGTGTAAAATTAGACAAGTATGAGTTGCCAAGGGAACAAAAGACCTTGTGACTAATGTTTAAGGACCCAAAATAATTTGGGTACCAAAATTCAAGTGAGTGTCTCTTGTAGGTGAATTGGAGCAATGACGATCTAACACCCCTCACCTGGTCTGGTCGTCAGACACTCCTCACCTAGTCTGGTCGTCAGACTCGAGTAATAGGATGCTACAATAACTATGAAAACTTATACACATGCAAACACAGTTTTAACTAATAGCAATGACTACTACAATTAACATTTACATAAATATGAGTTCATGACTAATTAAACATTTAAATAAACAATAAAAATGGATTTATCAATAAATAAGGTCCATTTTGAAAAATTTTAAAATCCAACGTGAGTATCGATACTTTTACCCAGAATGCAAAAAAAATCACAAGTTGGAAACATTTTTCATGCTTAAAATAACATATTCATACTTCATTATCTCACAAGTCTAGCTTATATACTCACATCCATTTACACACAACATATATCATATATATATTTCAAATAATGATAATTTGGTTGCATGAGATTATGAAACTGTAATACCCCAAACCCGGCTCAGTTGTTATGGTCGAATTCGAAAAGCTACATTGGCCACCGGAATGGCCCAAAGAAATTTTTCTTGATTTCAAACGTACTTTTTTTTAAACCATTTGCGCAGTTCATTCAAAACTAGTAAAATCGAATGTTCAACTTTATTTTGAATCTCATTTCAAAAACCATTTGTTCACGAAAATGACCAAAGTAAACTTTCAGAATTAAAAAAAAAAATTAAAACTATTAAGTTATCAATTCAAAACAAATGAAATAAAATGTTTATTTTAATTTCATAAAAACTATGCAAATTTCAAGAATCAAAATAAATAATATCTCAATTATAAACATTCAATCATTTATTCAAAATTATTTTAGATTTCCAATCATACTTCTAAATCATTTGTCTTTTTATTCAAAATTGGAGAACTTGGTTATTTATCATTATTTTGGAAATAAAACATATTAACTTCATAAATCAAATGTCTTTAGAAAAATCATTTGTAAGCATTAATAATTTATAAAACTAATTCTAATTTTATTAAAAACTAGTTTTTCAGAAATGCAATGGAAAAATGTGTTATTGACAGATTCTATTGTAAAAATTGAGTTTCAGGCAAAATCTTATCAAATACTAATTTATACAGTTTTTTTAAAAACTTAATTTCTACAAGCAATTTATGCAGATCAGAATGAAAAATCCTCAAAATAAAGTCTCATGCTACAGTCCATACTCAAGCTTATTACAAAATCAAAATATCAAAATAAAATTTAATTACTTTAATTTAAAAAGACTTCTGAGTAACAACTTCAAATGTTGTCATCGAATCCTAACCTCGGGGTTATCTGTAAAATCAGAAAACTAAAGGGGGTGAGCTGTAAAGCTTAGTGTAAGATTAACATAAATACAATCACATACATATAAAAATATACATTATACAATCATAATAATCATATCAATTTCATATAACTCAATATTTCACTTTTATATTATGCATGATCATGTCAATGCACATTTTGTAAAATGATACAAATTTTATGAAAACGGTCCTACCTATCTACGTTACACACCAAAATTGAGTTCCTAGAACTCATCCATCCAACACACCAAATTGTGAATAGTGTCACCAAAATCGCAAATAAACTGCTAATAATCAATATCGTAGACAAGCCTTCAAAATCACAAATATACTGCCACATAATCAAAATTGTAAACAGTGCCACATTAATGTAGATAAATTGCCACATACTTCCATGTTTCACATATCCCACCCCATGCATGTGATATGGCCAAAATCACTCAAATCATATATATGCATGTTTAACATGCAAATCTCATATGTGCACATGGTATGAAAATTTCACAATTTATTTTCATGCGAACATTATGTATTTGATATAATCAAATAACATGAGAATAAGATGTACATATTTTTTAAATCAATAATAAGCATTAATATCACACAACATGCTTTTCCCAGCATATACGATTTGGGGAAATACTTACTTGACAAAATCCATATCGATGGTTTATCTCTCTTTATGGATACATAAAGTATCCTAATCAATAGCATTATTTAAGTAACAACATTTTTATTAATATAAAACAAAGACTTAATTTCGTTTAGTGTTAAAATCCACACTTGGTAGTCAATCGATGTGTAACAACTCTCTAAGAACGTCCACACTTGGATCTAACAATTAGATTACCTATTCACAACAAATAGCGATCTTACGTTAATTACGATTGTTATTAAGGTTGATATGATAGTTAGTATCAATTTCCATTAATACTTACCTTAAAAAATAATCACTCGGATTAGTTATTTAGATCCCAACGTTAATGGCCTCTCGAATTGGTGTCGATCGACCCTTTAATAAACATAACATCTGAGATGTTAATACATTAGAAAATAATTCAATATGACCTTCTTAAAAGAAAATATTCGGTCAAAAGAAAAGTAGGAAGATTTCTACTCAACCCTTACACTTACACTAACTTGGTTGTAACGGGAGGATCGATGGATCATTTTGATCATGAATTGGAGGGGAAAGAATGATCTAAAAATGAGGATTATTGAAAATAAGTTCATGAAAAGAAAGTTTAGGATTAAAAATTAAATACAATAAATAGTGCTTAATTTTGTATTACTAAAAAGAATAAAAAAGGTTGAAAAATGAATAAGAAAGGAGGAAGAATATCAACTGTTGGTGGTGGTGTCATGATGGCGATGGTCTGAAGATAGAGGCAATGGTTCGGGTGGGAGAAGAAAAGAATATATGGTTTTGGTCACTCACTTAAAAGAGGAGAAAGGAGAAGAGAAAAAAAAGTAAAGAGAGCGAGGATACGTGGTGGCACGCGGTGGTTGTCACGGTGGAAGAGGGCGGTGGTGGAGAAAATAGAGGAGAGGAGTGATGACAAGGTGGAGGTTCGATGGTTTATGGACATGAAAACCATTTAGAAACACTTTAAATGGGTTACAAAACTTCACTAAATGGTTTAAGGAGCTTTAAAATGATATTTTAGCATGATTGTCTATTTTGAGTCCAATTTCAAGGAAATGTATACTTTCAAGATTTGATTTTGAAATTTCATTATTAGTTAGGTGATTTGATTACTTGAACAAGTTTTTTCATTGTTTGGAAGTTCTTGGAATAGTTCAAGTTGATTTAAAATGTGATTTTAAAGTTTTGTGTATTTGAATGGTCATTTTCAAAGAAAAAATGAGTTCTAAAAATTTTAAAAGTTAAGCTTTATTTGATTCATGTATATAGTCTATATTTTAGTATATTTGTGGTCAATTGATAAATCTAGGTTGTATATAGGTGCATTTTATGCAAGCATGTTTGAAATATGTAACATGTGCCTAATATGTCGTTTACTAAGTGTATTTGTGTTATTTGAAATTTTTTGATCACTTAGTATTTTGGTTTAAAATGTTTTTTGCTTACAAAGAAAGAGGTCACCTAGTGATTCTTTGATTCAAGCATGTTTGTATTTTTATGGCTCATTGTTTGTGCATATTTTAGAATTGTACACATGTTACAATTATTTGTATAGGTTTTAGGTATACTTGTATATGAATTTTGGCATGTTTAAATTGCATTTTTTTGCATTTCTGCAGTATTGTCTCAAGACATGCTCTTGTGGGAAATGTCTCAAGACATCTAGCTTTGGGCAATTTCTAGGTGCATTTTTAGATTCCTAGGAGCATATAGGGGTGTAGGGTCAAGTCATACTTATGCATATACTTTGGGGTAGTATCTTAGCTTGAATTTTTCAATAACGATAAAAATATTTTGTACCTTGTTGATCTTTATTGAAAATCATTAGATTTTTTTCAAGAAAATGTGAGCCTTAAATATATATATATATATATATTAATTTCTTGAAATTAAGACCATAAGATCATTTGAACAACTTAACTTTATCTACTAAACTCTGTTGAAAATGTTCAAGATGATATAAAAAATGTTATTTTCTTGTTTTGAACCTTTGATGGCCATTTTACAAATATAAAGTTATTGAACTCTTCATTCAAGCTCTAATTATCCAATTATCTTAAGTTATGAATAAAGTATTTGAACATACTTTTTTTTTTGTGAAAATTGTTGGAAAAAATAAATTTTTGGAAACTTTGAGGCATATTCCCAATTAGTAAAGGTGAGAATATTTGAATCATAAAATTATGGTTTTATATTCTACCCCATGAGACCTTTATAACGGTATATTATATGCTCAAAATGGTTGAGTGATGAATAAGAAATTGATTCTCAAAGTAAGCCACTTGTGAATTATGTTGAGGAAAATAGAAAGGTTATCCATATGCTCATCTCGTTGTTGTATCTTGGGAGATAGTCGACCAACATTTCTCCAGCACCAAAGGAGCAGCCAAATCTATCTTAAAGAAACTGTGAAAATAGGCCTCAATTACTAGTTCACTTTTCCTACCTACCTATGAGTATACTATTTTGATCCAGTCTTTATTTCTGTTTTTCAGATTATATATATATATATATATATATGTATTTCTATATTTTTCTAGTTCGATCTTGTGATTTAAATAAATATTTTATATTACTATTTATTTCACTAACGTGTGTGCAACAAAAGTATTTGAACATACTTTAGGACCATGCTTAGGCTTAGAATTTGTCTTAGAATTAACCTTTAGAACTAAACTTAGTACTAGTCTTAGTATTAGGTCAAGGATTAGACATAAAACTAGGATTAGAACTTTGAACTTCGGATTAGACTTAAATTAATAGATTAGGATTAGATTTAGTCTTAGGATTAGGTGCTAAGAAGCAGTTTGATACGGGATTCTTGCAAGAAGTTAAGTACTCAGAATGGGTAGCTAACATTGTACCTGTCCCTAAGAAGGACGGGAAGGTACGAATTTGTGTTGATTACAGAGATTTGAATAAGGCTAGCCCAAAGGACAATTTTCCCTTATCGCACATTGATACTTTGGTGGACAATACGGCAAGTTACTCGTTGTTTTCCTTTATGGATGGCTTCTTAGGGTACAATCAAATAAAGATGCATCCTGAAGACATGGATAAAACCACCTTCATAACATTGTGGGGTACCTTTTGTTACAAGGTAATGCATTTGGGCTAAAGAATGCAGGGGCAACATACCAAAGGGCTATGGTAACCTTATTCCACGATATGATGCACAAAGAAATTGAGGTGTACGTTGACGACATGATTGCCAAATCTTAAATAGAGAAGGAGCGCATTTAAGTCTTGAAGAAATTGTTTCTGAGATTGAGGAAATTTCAGTTAAAGCTCAATCTGGCAAAGTGTACTTTTGGAGCTAGGTCAGGAAAACTATTAGGCTTTGTAGTCAGCTAAAAGGGAATAGAGGTTGACTCAGACCAAGTCAGAGCCATACAAGAGTTGCCTCCACCGCGCACTCAGAAAGAAGTACGAGGGTTTCTTAGAAGGCTAAATTACATTGCTCGGTTTATTTCACAATTAATTGAGAAATGTGATCCCATATTTCACCTTCTTAAGAAGCCCAACCATGGTACTTGGGATGCGGAATGCCAGAATGCTTTTGATAAAGTCAAGCAATATTTGTCAAATGCTCCAGTACTATCTCCGCCCACTCTGGATAGACCGTTAATACTGTACTTGTCGGTGTTCACTAATCCTATGGGATGTGTGTTGGGTCAACATGATGAGTCAGGAAAAAAGGAGAAGGTGATATATTACCTCAGTAAGAAATTCACTGAATGTGAGATGAGATATTCACCAATTAAGAAGTTGTGTTGTGCCTTGATTTGGACGACTAGAAGATTGAGGCAATATATGTTATATCATACAACCTGGTTGATTTCGAAACTTGACCCATTGAAGTACATGATGGAGTCGACTACTCTAAATGGAAGAATGGCAAGGTGGCAAATACTGCTTGTTGAGTTTGATATAGTTTACGTGAATCAGAAGGCTATAAAAGGAAGCGCAATAGCAGAATTTCTGGCTAGCAGAGCTCTAGAAGATTATGAACCATTGAGTTTTAACTTTCCCAATGAAGAGCTAACGTACGTGGCAACTACTGAAGAGTATTCGTGGAAGTTGAATTTTGATGGAGCATCAAATGCTATGGGAAATAGAATTGGGGCAGTCTTGGTATCCCCAAATGGAGATCATTATCCATTAACATACAAACTAGATTTTGACTGCACAAACAATATGGCCAAGTATGAAGTATGCATCATGGGAATTCGGGCAGCCATAGAGCGCAAAATTAGAAGACTGGAAGTGTATGGAGACTTCGCATTAGTGATTTACCAGCTCAAGAGAGAATGGGAGACAAGAGACCCCAAATTGATTAATTATCGAAGGATAGTTTTGGGGCTAATTGAAGAGTTTGATGACATCACTTTTAATTATCTCTCACAAGATGAAAACCAGATGGCAGATGCTTTGGCAACTCTGGCTTCCATGATTAAAGTGAATAAGGAAGAGGATGTGAGACCCATTCAGATGAGTATTTTTTAGGCTCTAGCTCATTTTTGTAACATCGAAGAAGAGGAAAAAGATAACCACCCTTAGTATCAGGATATATTACAATATGTGAGAAATCGTGAATACCCTGAACGGGCAACTGAGAATGACAAAAGAATATTGAGAAGGTTAGCCTTCGACTATGTTTTGGATGGGGATATCCTGTACAAAAGAAGGAAAGAGCAAGTGCTCTTGAGATGTGTTGATGCTGTGGAAGCTAGGAAAATCTTGGAAGAAGTGCATGAAGGGGTTTGTGGGACACATGCTAACGGTTTCACGATGGCTAGACAGATCATGAGTTTTGGATACTATTGGTCTACTATGGAACGAGCTTGTATTAACTATGACAAGAGATGTCATAAATGCCAGATTTATGGAGATAAAATTCATGTGCCACCTTCACCTTTACATGTTATAACTTTTCCATGGCCTTTTTCCATGTGGGGCATGGATGCCATTGGGCCGATTTCACTGAAAGCTTCGAATGGGCATCGTTTTATCTTCGTGGTTATTGACTACTTCATGAAATGGGTGGAAGCTACTTCGTACGCAAGTGTTACTAAGTCAACAGTTAGTCGATTCTCGAAAAAAGAGATCATCTGTCAGTATGGAATGTCTGAGAGGATCATATCGGACAATGCACTGAACTTGAATAACAACACGATAGCGGAAGTTTGCAATCAGTTCAAGATTAAACATCATAACTCATCTCTGTATCGCCCAAAAATGAATGGGGCCGTGGAAGCGGCCAATAAGAACATCAAAAAGATAGTGGGAAAATGACTGAGACTTACAGAGATTGGCATGAGAAGTTGCCATTTGCACTTTTTACCTATCGAACGTCTGTCAGAACCTCTACTGGGGCAACTCCTTTCTCATTGGTTTATGGGATATTGGCAATTCTACCCATTGAAGTGGAAATACCTTCTCTTCGAATTTTGTCAGAGATAAAGCTGGAAGAAGCAGAATGGATTCAATCGCGATATGATCAATTGAACTTGATTGAAGAAAAGAGGCTAAGGGCTATTCGTCATGGTCAGATGTATCAGAGATGAATGATGCGAGCTTATGACAAAAAAGGTCGTCCAAGAGAATTTCACGAAGGGGGCCTTGTATTGAAAAAGATACTTCCCATGCAGAAGGATTTTAGAGGAAAATGGATGCCGAATTGGGAAGGGCTATATGTGGTAAAGAAAGCTTTCTCTGGTGGTGCATTGATTCTGACCGAAATGGATGGGAAGAGCTTACCTAATCCTGTGAATTCGGACTTAGTTAAGAAGTATTTTGCTTAAAAGAAGGAGAAGCCAAGGTGAAAACTCACAAAGGGCGCTTTGAGACTTCTAAATCTAAAAAAAAAAATAGAGAGGACAAGGTGAAAACCCGTAAAGGGCACCTTGAGACCAAAGGGGTTTTGAGTTTAAAACCCGAAAGGGCGGCTAAATTTTGAAAGGCATGTAGTGATCTTGCTATACTTAAATAGACAAGAAGCGAAGTATGTTACATGTTGGGGCATCAACAAGTACTTTGGATCTTCTAAACACATGTTAAGCTTGAAAGTAGTCTTCATAGAGCTTGTATATAGAAGCCCAAGCTACGATATCTAGGGCACCTGGTTTTTGTCCTATTTACTATCTTTGGATTCTTTTTCTTCTCAAAGATATGTTTCTAGATTAATTTCCTTTGTATTTTTATAATTTATTCAAACTCTAATTATCCTCAAGATCAATTTATTTGTTGCCCATTATTTACTAAGCATGTTGCATTGAAATAATGATTGATGAACTAATAATATTTTCACAAAACAAGTTTTGCATATTACTCTGGAAAAGTCTAGATAATACAAGAAACTGAAATAGGACAATTGTTTAAAGAAGTCCCATAAGTAAGGGTCGGAGGTACTTGAGAAAATTGGGACTATCTCTTTTGTCCAAATTAAAGAGTTGAGCAAATATTGATCCTAAAAGAGGATCATTTCATAAACATCTCCAATAGGTCATAATATTCGGGGAATAATATGACAGACAAGGAAGAACGAAGATGAAACTCTTGATGAACAATCGCACCTTAAAAAGGAATCATCCTCGTGACATTTTGCATTCATAGCATTCATAACATATTTGGCTAGAAGCACTTGTTTCATTCTAATCATAGCATCCTAATCATAAACATAAGCATACAAAACCGATTCCAAAGGACATGTCCCCAGAGGGCGGTGTAGCAATGTCGGTGATTTTAGATCTTGTCTCCTCAAGATAGTAGTGAGACAGATCGATATTGGCAAATCTTATCTTTCCGAAGTAGCAGGGGAGTAGATTTTAGCCATTAGCCTTATCTTCCTGAGGTAGCAAGGGAGTTGGCTGAAAATTGTAGTCTTATCTTCCTGATGTAGTAAGGAGTAGACTGAAAATAAAGATTTTGTCTCCTCAATATAGCAGTGAGATAGATTGATGTTGGCAAATCTTATCTTTCCGAAGTAGCAGGGGAAGTAGATTTTAGCCATTAGCCTTATCTTCCTGAGGTAGTAAGGGAGTCGGCTGAAGATTAGTCTAATCTTCCTGATGTAGCAAGGAAGTAGACTGAAAAATTTTGTCTCCTCGAGATAACAACGAGGCAAATCGATGTTGGCAAATCTTATCTTTCCGAAGTGGCAGGGGAGCAGATTTTAGCCATTAGCCTTATCTTCCTAAGGTAGCAAGGGAACAAGCTGAGGATTGTAGTCTTATCTTCCTGATGTAGCAAGGGAGTTGACTGAAGATTGAAGATCTGGCATCCTTGAGTTTTGCAAGGAGCAGATTGAAGACAATGGTCTGGCAATCCCTGTGGTGGCAGGGAGCAGATTGAAGAAAGCAGATTTGGCATCCTTGAGTTTTGTAAGGAGCAGATTGGAGACAACAGTCTGGCAAGCCCTGTGTTGGTAGGGAGCAGATTGAAGATGGTAGATCTGACATCCTTGAGTTTTGCAAGGAGCAGATTGAAGATAACAATTTGGCAATTCTTAAAGTTGTAGGAGCAAATTAAAGACACCAGTCTGGCATTCCTGAAGTTGCAGGAGCAGATTGAAAATAGTAGATATGGCTTTCCTGAAGTTGCAGGAGTAGATCAAAGATTACAGATCTGGCTTTTTTGAAGTTGCAGAAGTAGATCGAAGATATCGGCATGGCGTCCTTGAAGTTGTAGTGGAACAGCCTGAAGATAGCAGATATTGCTTTCCTAAGGTTGCAGTGAAGCAAATTGAAGCTGTCATATTTATGGTCCAATGCCTCTGAAGTTGCAGATGGGTTGGAAGCAATTTGAAGAAGATAAGGATCAAGATCTCAAGACTTAGCTAGATCGGGCAAAATTGGTCCTTTTATAATCTTTGCTCTATTCCCGTTACACGGCAATGAGCAAAGAGGGGCAGCTGTAACATCCCATTTTTGCCCGAGCCCCAAATAATACAAAAATCAGAAAAAACAAAAAATAAATAGTCCATTAAAACAGTCCATATTACAAAAATAAGGCCCAAAATACAAATAATACCCGTGGCCCACTGATTCAAACCCAATACAAACCAGATTCTAAAACCCGTAGCCCAAATTTAAATTAACCCGAAGCCCAAATACACCCTCTACCCAAATCCTAAGACTTAACCCAAAACATTACCCAACCCAAATACCTAAACCCAGTAACCCAAATACACGGGGCCCAATGGGGCCCAAATACCTACCCCAAGGCAAAAACCCTAGGATTTATGTATCCTCCCTCGCACCGCAACCCAGCACTGGCTCTATCAGCGCGCAATCAACGCCCAACCGTCACCGTGATCCTCGGGTATACCTGCAAAAGGAAAGAACGGACAGAGATACATATATAGCAAGAAATCAAAACCATTGTATTTTCCATTTTTATTTTGATCTACAGTAGCTATAAAAACCAAGCACCCCAATGTAAATGGACACTGATACTATACAAATATTCAATAAAAACAGCATTTTGAAAATCAAAGCAGAGGTGATTCTTTATTATTTTGTTTAAATCTGCATTTTATTTTCTTATTTCATTGATACAAAACAAAAATATAGGAAAATATCGGTTATTTTTTTTTTGCACAAAATACTATTATAAAATAAAAAGAGAAGGATTACCTGCGTTTTGGCTGAAAAAAGGGCAGTTTTGGGCTTACCGGCCTCCGTGTACAGCTGCGCGTGCAGCGGCGCGTGAGATGCCCCATCACGGGAAGCCAGGCCGATTGTTGGCCAGAGCTCTGAGAGCTTTCAGAGGATTTTGGGAGTTTTTTTTTTTAAAAACGGGTTATAAAATGAATTTTGGGGCTAAAATTTGGTTTATAAAGCATTACAAAAACGACGCCGTTTTTGCTTAATTCAGTAAGCACAAAACGACGTCGTTTAGTAGCCAGGATCCGCGCGTTGACCTGTTTACCGAGGAGGATCCGCGCGTTTTATTAAAATGGGATATTTATCCCCTAGGCCCTTCCGCAATTTTGCTCTTTATAATTTTGTCCAAATTAAATTTCTCTTTATTTTTAATTCAGGCCCGAAGGTTTGTTTTTGTCTTAATTTGGCCGTTGTGCCATTTAAATGCAAGATTCGGAATGGCGCCATTTTTGGGATTAGGGTCTATTTGCCCAGTGAGTCCCTCACCTTTAACGCGCGTTTCAATTAGGGCCTAAATCCAATTTTATTCTTTTTAAAATTACCCCATAAATATTATTAAAATTTAATTTTAACCCTTTTTATTTTACTTCAATTTTGACTTAGTTTTTTTTAATTCTTTTAAATACTTTGTATATATATATTATTTATCTTATATTTTTTAAAAAAATTATTTTATTACACATTTTTTTATATATTTTTATATTTTCTATTATATATTATGTATCGTTTAAAATGTGTATATTGTATAATATTTCAAATTGATTTATTAATGTAAAATTTTATATTGTTCATTTTTTCAAATAGGTATATTATATTTTTATATAAAAATTGTATCTAAATTATTATACATATTATATTTTTTTTAAATCCTAAGTTTTTTATTTTTTTATTTTTTATACCTAAATTATTTTATATGTATATATATCCTTTAAAAATATTATTTATATTTTACCCTTTTTATTGTAATTTCAATTTATTGATTAAAATACTTCATTTTTTTGGTCGTTTTTATTTTTTATGATTTGTATTTATTTCTAAGTTTTTTGTATATATTTTGTAATCTGTTATGATTTACTTTAGATCTCATATTTGCTTATGTTATATATTTGTTTATTTTTAACATGGTTATTTTATTATAATTCATTATTTTAAGTTGTTGTCTTTTATTGTTTGAATTTATATGAAATATTGATATGGCATGTAATTTGTATATTACTTTAATATTTATGCCTTGTAATATATTTATGCTGCATTTTTTGATCAAAACATTGTTTTAAAATATATCTCATTTAATTATTGTTTTTTATCCAAAAATTGTTTTTGAAATAAAGGCAATATTTTATATTTGGGATTTTCGAAAGAATCGTGCCCTAACTTACTGGGCTTCGATTTCTTTCATTAATTCTAAACGGTTAGGTATCCTTTTCAAATTAAAACGAACGATTTTCAAATAAAAAACTATCTTTGAAAGTTTAAGATATTGCGTCCTAACTTACTGGATGTGATATTTTGATATTTCGATATAGAGATTTCTAAAAAACGAAAGATATTTAACGTTTGGGAATTTTGAAGGGTCGTGCTCTAACTTACTGAGATTCGACCATTTTTTATCCAAATAATTAAATGTCTCTTAAAAGGGGTAATAAGTTTTTGAAACTTAAAAGGATCATACTTAAAAAATCTTTTCAAAATTTTGACACTAGGACATTTTATAATCAGTTTGGTACCAATTTTTGGGCGTTATGAGGGTGCTAATCCTTCCTCATACGTAACCGACTCCCGAGCCCATTTTCTTGAGATTTCATAGGCCAAAATCAATATTTTAAAAAAGGTGATCCAATCACACCTAAAAAGATTGGTGGCGACTCCATTTTCATTTTTTAAAGTCGACCATGTTTTTCAAACTTAAAAATGGTTTCAGCAAAGTTCTTCATCGCGAACTCTCAACGAATAAGTTCTCCACCTCTTCCATAAAGCCCCTTAAGGGTTTATCTTTAATAATGAACACCAACAAAGTCTAAGCAATGCTCAAACTTGGTTATAGGAAGTGACTTAGTCATCATATCTGCAGGATTTTCGTGAGTACTAGGTTTGCTCACAACAATATCACCACAAGCAATAATATCCTGAACAAAATGATACCGAACATCAATGTGTTTTGTTCTCTCATGAAACATTTGATCTTTTGTAAGGAAGATGGCACTCTGACTGTCACAAAATACTGTACTGATTTGAAGGTCTTCATTGAGTTCACTAAATAGTCCTTTCAACCAAATAGCTTCTTTACAAGCCTCAGTAATCGCCATGTACTCAACTTCAGTGGTAGACAAAGTGACTGTAGTTTGCAAAGTGGCTTTCCAACTGATTGCACAACCTCCAATTGTAAAGACATAACCTGTGAGAGATATTCTTCTATCAAGGTCTCCAGCAAAATCAGCATCAACATACCCAATGACTCCATCTCTAGTTCTTCCAAACTGTAAGCAAACATCAGTAGTACCTCGTAAGTATCTTAAAATCCACTGAACTGCTTTCCAATGTTCTTTACCAGGATTCGCCATGTGTCTGCTAACTACACTGACTGCACATGATAAATCTGGATGTGAACAAACCATAGCATAAATGAGAGATCCCACTGCACTAGAGTATGGAACATGTGACATGTACTCAATCTCATCATCTGATTGTGGAGACAAAGCTGATGAAAGTCTAAAATGAGCTGCTAAAGGAGTACTAACAGGCTTAGCACTCTACATATTGAACCTGCAAAGAACTTTCTCAATGTATCCTTTCTGACTTAGGTACAATTTACTTGTTTTTCTATCTCTAAGAATTTCCATACCAAGTATCTTCTTTGCTGGTCCCAAATCTTTCATCTCAAATTCTTCACTTAGTTATGCTTTGACCTTTCTTATCTCTCCTTTATCTTTTGCTACTATCAACATGTCATCAACGTAAAGGAGTAGATATACAAAAGAACCATCATTTTTTTTCTTATAGTAAACACAACTGTCAAAGCTACTTCTTTTGAAATCATGAGAAGTCATAAAGGAATCAAACCTCTTATACCACTGTCTTGGTGACTATTTTTTCAGCAAGTAAACATAGTCCTCTTTTTCTGAGGCTGTAAAACCCTCTGGTTGTTGCATGTAAATATCCTCCTCAAGTTCTCCATGCAAGAATGAAGTTTTAACATCTAACTGCTTAAGCTCCAAATCATGCATCGCCACAATATACCAAGCAAAGCTTGAATTGAACTATGCTTCACAACTAGGGAGAACACATCTGTGAAGTCCACTCCTGGAATTTGACTGTAACCCTTTGCAACAAGCCTTGCTTTATATCTGGGTTCTTCAACTCCTAGAGTCCCTTCTTTCCTTTTATACACCCATTTACAACGAAGTGCCTTTTTTATAACACCCTTAACCTGTATTCATCGCCAAATTAGGGTCAGAAGGCATTACCGAAAAAGATACAACTTCCATACCATCATATAGTCACTCAAAACATATTTGAAGATATACATTTGTAACCTCATTTTAACAATTCTTGAATCAATAATACACATAGTACAAACGGTTTTTTTTTTGAAACTCACTTATAATTATTTTATTATTTTATAACCTGAATTACTATTCTTATGGTCAATCACCAATATATTAGTTGAATATTAAAACCCGCTAAATATATATGCATTGTCCAACGTCCACTATCATTTTCTCTATTACTATACGCATATAACATTTCTTATATTCCAACCATTATGTCAATCATTATTTATTCAAACAAACTACAAACCATTTCAAAGTATAATTATTAATTTAAACATATCATAATATATATACAACAACATAACAAAATTATAAATGCATGATCAATTCATTTGTTCACTTATTCGGCTACCAAAATTTATCATATATATAATACAAATTATGTCATTTAACCACAAGCTTAAATATATATTTACTTAATCAAACAAGCTAGACTATATAGCCAAATGACACACATATATATACACCATTTTGCAATTGTTTAACGTTAATAAATATACACATTATATTATCCCAAATGTCCAAACATACCTTCACGAAACATAGTCGTACTTTGTCATTACAAACCTTATTAAAAATAGCCATATCACAATCAATAATATATTAATCAATTTACCTTATTACTGAACCAACATTATACAATCACCCATCATATGAATTAAAGTACATATAATATTTCTAAAATGAGCTAATTATAAAACCAACTTTACATCATACTTGGCAAAGGTGAATTAATCGTAGGGTGTTTATGTTACCTTAACATAGCATAACAATTAAGTTTAATTCTATTTTTATCTATGCACACAACATAGTCGAGTTAACCAAATATATGCAGACAAAATCACTAACCAAACATAATCAGTAACCATAGCGTAATCAAACTTGAAACCTCACTCAACAAAAATAACCAGCCATTTTCTCATGGCTTATATATATACACCACTTCAAACATAACTAAATATAAATTAACCTATACATGCCATAGATTCAAAATTCAACTTATAAAAATACTGAAGAAAACAGTCGATAGTGTGATAAGCTTCTCTAACGATTCCCGAGCTTGTGACTTGAATTCAAAATCTATAAAATAGAGTAAAAATGAAAACACAGAGTAAGCTATCATAGCTTAGTAAGTCATAAACAAATAAACAACTTAATAATATTATCAACCGAATTAAACCAAGACAACTTATAATATTATAACACATTTAAATCCAGACATATAAAATTCATAACATATATATATATATAGATATATATATGTTCTTAATTACCACTTGGGCTGAATGCTCATGTAACTAAATTATCATTCTACTGTTTACCTTCACAACTAAATAATCATCACAAATCTAGTTCACATATCATAAACGCATAAGCTCATATGTCACATTATCATTTCATATATACATACTATCATATAATCAAACACATATATATGTTTCATCATAATTATACATACATAAGAATTGTTCATAACATACTTACTACCTATCCACAAAACCAATTTCACATATTACATATGCACATTTTCTTTATTTGCACTTACAAACTTTATAACAATTTGTTAAGATGTTTACTTACCTTTTCTCAAGTAGGTAACAAATTAGTTCATACCTGAAATTTACCTTGTTTTACACACTCAGACTCACTTTACCTTTTCCCGATGAACCATTCGGAATTGGATAGGACACTAAGATAATTGCAGATGTTGCACAATGCCAACGTCCCAGACGTGGTCTTACATGTAACCACAAATCGATGCCACTGTCCCAGACAGGGTCTTACTTGCACACATATATCAGAATCACATATTGATGCCATGGTCTTACTCACACACATAATTTAGAATTCTATGTCATGACATATGTATCCTAACTATTCCTAAGGTTCATACTGGACTTTCGGACGTCGTAGCTCGGTCAAAATGAATTCGAAAACATTGTATATCAAACTCCTTCACATTCGACTTCAATGTATATAAAATTGTATATTGTACAAATCAAACTTGTACCATGAAACCAAAATCAATATCTGTATTAAAACTTATGGCTCATACTCATGTATAAATGCAACCAATCTACATGTATTCGGCCAAATGTAACATAAGCATCAACTTACTTTTACAGCATTTTCAATAGTTGATATACAAATAACAGAGCCACTTACTAAATTTGCATCCAATCCTTTTGTTTAGTATAAGGATAAAATACCACTCATATAATCAGCTTCTATAACCTTGGCCGAATATAAAGTTTACCTTTTACTTATGCTCATTTCAAAGATCATTTTTAACTTTACTAAATGCCAATACAAACATATAATTTCACTTAAGCCGATTTCGAATATTAACTTTCATTTACACTCCACTTACTAAATATCACGAATGTATATTTATACATATGTTGCAATACCCATTCGTTCAATACTTTAAATTACCAAGACCAAATCTACATGCCAATAGTCCTTATCTTGCAATGTAACCAATTTCACAGACAAAGCCAATGGTTGAATATACATTCGGCTATACACATATAATTATACAATCATAACATTTCAGCATATATATATATATACATGTAAAGTTCATTTTAGTCGAATAAATAATCTCTATTTGCTTATAACTTACCTCAGACGACGAAAAACGAAACTGGACGACTAGTCGACAACTTTAGCTTTTCCCCGATCCAATTCTGATTTCTTTAATTCTTGATCTAAACATATTCAAATTAAGCTCACTCAAACATATTTTCATTCAATTTAGTCCCAAAACACATAAATGGGCAAATCACCATTTTACCCCTGACATTTATAATTTTTATAATTTAGTTCCTAATGCACAAAACACAAATTTATGCAAAATAAATCACATCTAGGGTAGGTTGAATACCCCTAGTGCCCAAATAGACCTATATTTTTCACCAATTTCACATTTTAGTCCCCCACATTTTTTTATTTTTGCAATTAAGTCCTAATTACTCAAAATCATCAAAAATTCCTTTACAATATATCTTAACCCAATTCATATCTTCCATAATTCATCATCAAACCATAAAAATCACAAGCTCCCATCAATGGAAAAATTCAAAATATTCATCAAAATCAAAAATCAAAGCTTGGGTTTTGAAGATTACTAAGCAACGATCTCAAAAACGTAAAAATTATCAAAAACCGACTAAGAACGTACCTTGAATCGAGCTTGAAAGATGGCCAAATATTTGAAAGCTTAAAAACCCATTTTCCTTTCTTTTGTTTCAGCAAGAACATGATAAAACACTAAATGGCTTTGTATTTTGCTTTTTTTATGTTATAATATAACATATATTACTTAATGTTTAATTTACATTTTTTACCTTAATAAAATAATATGGAAACTATATAATATATGCCTAATGCCGTCCATTCATTTGGTCAATGCCATAATTGCAACATAAAACCTCCATATTAAAAGAACAACAACAATTTGGCCCTTTTACAAATAACCATAAAATTTCCCTTTTACGCGATTAAGTCCTTTTAATTGGATACCTAAACGACCAAATTAAATCACGAAAATTTCATAGATATAAATTCACACAAAATAAGCACGGAAAATAATTTTAAATTATTTTTCAAACTCGGATTCGTGGTCCTGAAACCACCGTTTCGTTTAGGGTCTATATCGGGCTATTACATTTTTACCTTTAGAAAGTTTTGCAAGATCCCATGTTTTGTTTTTGTGGAGTGATTACATCTCCTCTTGCATAGCAAACATCCACTTTTTTGAGTCTTCACAACTAACCGCCTCAGAATAATTAGATGGCTCTTGATTTGTATCTATATCTTCAGCCACATTTAAAGCATAAGTAACTAGATCAGCCTTAGCATACTTCTTTGGAGGTTTAATTTCTCTTCTAGTTCTGTTTTTGGCTATAGAGTATTGTGGTGAAGAAACAACCCTATTCTCAATTTTTGTACTCGCTTGAGAAGTCAACTCTGTTGTAGATTCTGTATTAATCTAAAACTCCACCTATTTTTTATTTTTTTTTATTGGAAGAGTCTTTAAGAGATAAGTTAGGTTACATATCAATTTCATCAAAAATAACATCTCTACTAATCACAACTTTTCTATTTTCAGGACACCATAACTTATACCCTTTTACACCAGCTTTATAACCAAGAAAAATACATTTAATGGATCTCGATTCCAATTTTCCATTATCAACATGAGTATATGCAGGACACCCAAAAATCTTTAAATCAGAATAGGCAGCAGGTTTACCAGATCATACCTCTTATGGAGTCTTTTTCTCAATAGCAATGGATAGAGATCGGTTGATCAAAAAACATGCAGTAGAGGTTGCTTCGGCCCAAAATGACTTTGGTAAGTTGGCATTTGACAACATACACCGAACCTTCTCTATTATCGTTCTATTCATTTGTTCTGCAACGCCATTTTGCTGTGAAGTATGACGGACTATCAAGTGTCTCACGATTCCTTCTGACTTGCACAGTTTATTAAACTCATCAGAACAGAACTCTAAGCCATTGTCTGTGCGAAGGTGTTTTATTTGTTTTCCCGTCTGTTTTTCAATTATAGTCTTCCAAGACTTTAATGCAGAAAACACATCGCTTTTTTGCTTCAAGAAGAACACCCAAACTTTTCTAGAAAAATCATCAATAAAAGTTAGCATATAATTAGCTCCACCTCTAGAAGACACTCTGGATGGCCTCCATAGATTAGAATGAATATACTCCACCGTTCCCTTTGTGTTATGGATTCCTCTGGTGAATCGAACTCTCTTTTGCTTCCCAAAAATGCGGTGCTCACAGAACTTCATTTTGCAAATTCCTTGCCTATCAGGAAGTCCTCTTTTGCTCAATTATGCCAAACCATTCTCACTCATATGCCCTAGGCGCATATGCCAAAGTTTAGTAATATCATCATTTGACAAGGAAGAGGAAGCGACAGCTGCATCACCAGTAACAGTAGAACCTTGCAGAACATATAACTTGGCAGTCTTTCTTTGCCCTTTCATCACAAAGAGGGAACCGTTAGAAATCTTCAAAACCCCACTTTCAGTTGTGTATTTGTACCCATTTGAATCAAGAGTACTTAACGAAATTAAATTTCTCTTCAATTCTGGAACATGTCGTACGTCACTAAGTGTTCTGACAACTCCATCAAACATCTTAACTTTAATCGTTCCAACACCTGCGATTTTACATGAAGCATTATTTCCCATCAAAACAACACATTCAGATAATGTTTCGTAATTTGTAAACCAATCTCTATTGGGACTCATATAGAAGGTGCAGCTCAAATCAAGGATCCACTCCTCGCTCACTTTAGAATTGATAACTGAAGCGACTAGAAGTTCACCATCACTATAGTCTTCTATAACATCAGCTTCACCAGAATTTTCTGGTTGTTTTCCCTTTTGATTCGCAGCTTCCTTTTGATCTTATTCTATAACTTATAGCACTTAGATTTAATGTGCCCTTTCTTCTTGTAGAAGTTACAAGTTTTACCTTTGTTTGAAGACTTCGATCTACCCTTAGTTTTACCACGAGGATTCTATTCTTATGTCCTTCCACGATCATCATTAGCATTCCGATCTTATCTCCCACAAACAATGAGACCCTTATCCTGAGAGTCGATTTTAACCACAAGATGTTTCATCTTATCATACGAGGTTAAAGAATCATAAACCTCATCAACTATGAGAGACTTGCGGCTATATAAAATCGTGTCTCTAAAGGTTGAATAAGACGGGGGCAACAAATACAGTAGAATCAACCCTAGATCTTCCTTATCATACTGAACCTCCATGGCCTCCAAGTTTGAGAGAATTTCTTTAAACACTGTTAAATGTTCGTGCATAGGTGTACCTTCCTCCAAACGATGAGCACAAAGACATTGCTTCATATGTAGCTTGCTGGTTAGAGTTTTTGACATGCATATTTGTTCCAGCCTTTTCCATAATCCAGCGTCAGTCTTCTCCTTCATCACATCTTGTAAAATTTCATTAGACAAATGCAGATGTAACTGTGTTAACGCATTTTGATCCTTACGCTTGTTCTCTTCATCCGTTAATGTTGAAGACATCTTATCTATCCCTAACAGGGCTTCCTCTAGATCCATCTGCGCAAGAACTGCTTGCATCTTAATCTGCCACAACGCAAATCTGGTGTTGCGATCCAACAGCGAAATTTCATACTTCAAAGATGCCATTACCGTGATCGAGATGAAAAAACCCAGAAGCTCGGATACCAATTTGTGAAAATATATAATATTGATAATGACAATATATCGCAAAAATAAATAAATAAAGAACACACAGATTTTACATGGAAACCCTTTCGGGAAAAAACCACGGGCAAAGGAGAAGAAAATTCACTATGTCGAGTTTGAATGATTACAAGAGGAATAGACTATGTCTATTTATAGGCTTGTAAAGCCATATTCTAGTAAGATTGAAACACCTTATCCTAATCAATATAAAATAGATGGAGTTTAATAAGGTTTAAAAAACCTTATTGTAAAATAAAATAAAAGAAGTGTAGTTCTATATGGATTTTACTTTTATTTTATTTTACCATTGTATTTTATTTAAATAAGGATTTGGGTCACTTAATTCTAACAGTATTCATTCAATGAAATATTTTTTTTGTTGCATATTTGTTTCTTCATCCTATACTCTTCACAATTGGTATCATTGTAACTTTGATGAGCTTTTCATATCTACATTGTTGATGCCATTTTTCTTTTCATGTCTTTTTTTTTTTTTTTTTTTTTTTTACATTTTGGTATATAAAAAACTAGAGAAAATCATTAAAATTTGCATCTAGTAAGGGGGAGTACTAGAAATAGAAATATAAATTGCTTGTGACTTTTTTGAATTATCATTAGCATACGATTATTTTATTCTTAATTCATGATTTGTTCTCAATTCTTGTTAACAATTGGTATCTTAGTTTAGGTAGAAATTGATATATTTCATTAGGCATAAATTTAGATGAACTTTTATGCAATTAGGACTTATTTGTATGATCCTTAGAAATTTTGCATGAAATGTTCTTTATAATTGGATTTCAAGTATGTTTCTTTGCCATATCATTTTTCCTGAAGTTCATTATGGAGTATGAGAATACAATTGACATGATCTTTACATGAATATATTATGACTTGTTGCATTTTTGCATCATCTTTATTCTCCATAAGCTTTAATTTTCAAAATATCTTTAAATTTGGTATCATTCTTCAAATGTTATAGATGCTTTTTGATATACCAAAAAGGGGGAGAAAAAAATGAAATTTTCATATGCACTTTATGTAACACCTCGATCATTTGACTAGATAACCAGTTAGATGGGGATGTCACACACAAATAGACCAAACTTTAATGATACCACTTGAATTCTCGTCCTCTTACACTATCCACTAACTCATAATAGCTACCTTTAAGTACTTTCCGAGCGTAAGTAAATTAACTTATCTCATCCATCAAAAGTATAACATCCAATACCTTGAGCCCTTACAACATCCCTAAAGTGTAGTTATACTATGCAATGAAATCCTGAGGTACATAACCTACAAGTAGCCCTATTCATGCATGTTACAGACAAAGAGGACAAGTTTTCACTAGCTTAAAACATTCTGGCTTAGTCCCTCTCTTTCGATTTCCTTAGCTTAAATTACCTGAAAGGCAAACAAAGAAAATGTGGTAAGTTCGAGATGAACTTAGTGAGTACGTTAATACAACCTACCCTTTATTTTATGCAAATAAAATATAATTTTGTTTTTATCTGAATAGAGTAAGTGATAGATATGGCATCATATATAGATAAGGACACGTTTTTTCTTGACAAACCTTTGTGTTTTAACATTATACATAGATTGGAACCATTTATGAATAATCACTGATTGCACAAAAGGCTCTAACGGACACACATGTACAGAGAGGCTTGACAGATAATTATATTTTGGTTTAGTGCTTAGCAGATATACCTAGCGAACTCATGCTTAATAGGAATTCTAGTGGATTCTCAATTGGTGGGCTAAACATATGAATTCATACTTAGCAATCCTCGATGAACGGGTTCACACCATGCACACTCATTCATCCAATCCCACACTTGGCAGAAACCGTACAAGCGAATACATGATTGATGAATGTTTCTTGCGCACTTATACTTATTATACAATCTTCCAAAATCTAACTTGAGGGTTAAACATAATGCAGATTAACCTGGATAAAACATATGTATGGATCCATGCTTGATGACTCATATGCATAGGTTCATTCATGTGAATTAATACTTGTGCAAATTTATTCCTATGTAGATTCATTCTTATGCGGACTCATGAATAATTGATCATTTGCACGGATACATAATTAGCATATTTGTATGTATGGATTCATGATTTGTGGAAAAACCTTGTAGAACTATACGTATGGAATAATATTTGCAAACTCATGCTTGAAGGATAATTCTTACAAATTCATGAAAAGTGGACTGAGATATAGGGTTCATATCCTTGACTTAGACTTGCAAATGCATTTTCAAATGATAGTCCTCACGGAATCTTGCATGAAAGATATGTGGACACTTGTTTATAAGATTTATAGATATAGATTCATATATGTAGAATACGAGCTTGGTGAGTTAAGACATGCAAAGTCATTTCATGTGGATACAAAGTATAGATAGTTCTGCAGACTTTCATATAACGGAGTCTGGCGTATAGCCTTAGCATGGAATCTTTTGAATACATCCAACATACTGGTATAGCTTGAAACATGAGGACAAGTCCAGTAGACTGTCATAACTCGCGGATGCCCATTGCCATGGGACTTGTATACATTTATGAGGCTTTAAGCGTTAAACTCCATAGAGTCTCATACTTGAAAAGAACATTGTAGTGTCATCGCATACTTGTGTGCATATATCCTGTATAGTCCAATCGAACCTCTACAAAGCCAATGTAACACCCCAAACCTAGCCTAGACGTTATGGCCGAATCTGGCGGTGTCACATGATAGAGTGTTTGAAGACTAAGTTGTCACGTTGAAATATTTCTGATTATCTATTCTTAGTTATCTCTCTTCAACTTCAAAATCATTTGCTCGTTTATTCGATTTGTATAAAAACATAATTCGTTGTGGAAGCTTTAGGAACTGTTTGAATTTAGGTAAAATCGTTCGTGATTTTAGAAAACTTTTGTTATTGTAAAACTGAGTTTTTGTTGAGTTTTGCAGTCTAAAAGTCCATAAAAACAATTTAAAACCCCAAAGTAATACAAAAGGTCCGCAAGTCCCAATTACATCAAAATACCCCAAAAATAATAATAATTAAAGTAATAATATAACCATAAAAAAGATAAAATAATCTAAAATATGTGTGGCCACCGTCGAGTCTTCCGCTGCACTGAATCGTCAAGTTTGGGGATTACATGTACAGATTAAACAAAAAGGGTGAGTTTACGTAAACTCAGTGTGTAATCCCCACAGAGAACATGCATACAGTCAGATCATCAAATATCAATCAAAAGTAATCTGGGGCCTAAGCCCATCATAGTTTTAGATGCAGTTTGGGCTGTAGCCCATTTCTGATACAATTATGCATACAGAAATCAGAATCCTACCCACCAGCCTCTACACACCATCTCCGACCATCCCTAAACACCATGTGGGGTTTAAAACACCCACCCAGCCCTACACACCAAGCTGTACAGAATGTGGCACATAACAGTCATATTGTAGCTGAGCTGCCAGATATTAGGCATAAATGCCTTTCAGTACACTTCCTCCAATAATTATCATCCCACCCAAATGCAAATGCAGATTAACATGCTCTGTGTAATCATATAGAATATAATACGCTTACATGCTACTAAATGCTTATTAGTCATACATGCATATCAATAAACATGCATACAATTATCGTGCTCAGTACATACATCAGTTACTTAGATCATACAATTTAGGGTCTAAGTAGCCCTTACCGACCCTATAGTAGGTTCACAGTCGACTTGGGCAACCTGTGCAACCCTATGGAACATTTTAGATGAATGGGCCCACACGCCCATGTGGCTTGCCTATGTGGGCCCACATGGCCCAATTTGCTTTGGCCATGTGGGCCCACATAGTCTAATATGGCTTTGGCCGTGTGGATCACATGGCCTAGCCAAAAAAACTGACACTTCTATGAGGACTACCCGTGTGGACTCACACGTCCGTGTGGCCCACACCACCTAATCGAGTCTAGCCCGTATGTCACACATCGTCACACCCAGCCATCACATGGTCGTGTCCTATGCACAGCCTAGCCTTCATCGATCACACAGCCGTGTTGTCGCACATGGCCTACCACACGGGCTACCACACTCCCGTGTGACGTTAAAAGAATAATTTTTTGGCTTTTTGCAGAACCCGTGTTCTGCGTTTTGGGTACACACCTAGTACGTTTATGCTACGAAATTGTTCCTGAAGCCTCTGAAACCTATAACATAACATTTGGACATCCATTTAACAGTCGATTGTGAATTAACACTTAATTCAAATTGACGTGCAAGACTTACTGAAAACACGACAATCCCTAGTGTGATTTAAACGATTCGAACGCAACTTCACTATTAACCACCTCCCCCTAATCCACGTGAACATGAAAGGTAACCTTTGACTTTGCCATCCTTTCACCAAAATCAAAAGCATAAACCCATCAACATTTTGGAATTCAAAAACCACCAAAAATCAAGAACTCACTTACATGAACCGTCCACGGAAACGAGAATAAAGGGGTAAGATGGTACGATAGTAACCAAAAAGGGAAGAAAAAATTGAAAGTGCAAGGAAAGGAGAAGAAACGGTAGGGAAACAATAGACTAACGTCAGAAAAATTTGGGAAAAAGAGAATAGAAAATTGAAAAAGAAAATATTTGTAACAGCCTGAAACCGGGCTTAGTCAGAATAGTGATTTCAAAATCATTTTCTGAGGCTTAAGAGAATTATTTTGGTGATAATTTATGTGCTATATTATTTTTATAAAGGTGCATGAAAATTTTGGCGAATTAATTTACGCGATTAAAGGCTCAATTGTAAAAAAGGGCTAAATTGCATAAAAAGGAAAAATTATGTTTTAATAGCAATTGGTGTGAATTAGCTAGAGAACAAAAATTTGGGGGTTTTAAAGGGCAAATAAACCCCATATTAGGAAGCTTGGCCGGCCATGATGAGACAAAAGGTAGAAAAGTCAAAGTTTGGTAAGATGTTTACTAGTTAAATAATACCCCTAAGCCTAGCTTCATCTTTTTCATTTTCCTTCATTCTTCTCCAGCAAAATTCAGCCATTTTTGGAGGATTTTGAAGCTTAAAAACTCATTCATTTAACACCCTTTCAAGTAAGTGATTCCTAAGGCTTGTAACATCTCAAAATAGGGCCTAAACGGAATGGTGGTTGTGAAACCACGAATTTGAGATAGAAAAGTTTATTCCAATTAATTTTTATGATTTATTGAGTGATTAGATGTATATGTTAAAGTATTGATAGAAAATTTTATGAATTGCATGACTAATTTGCTATTAGGGCTTAATTGCAAAAGTTGATAAATATGAGTTCTAGATGTTAAAGGATTTAATTGAAGAGCATAATTGAAGTAGAGGTCCTTAAATGGTAATTATACCATTAGTTTTTCATGGAAAAAAATGGACATACTTAGGTAGAAATAACCAAAGTTTTTAATGAAGGGTATTTTAGTCATTTGGTAATTAAAAGATTAAAAAAGGAAAAAAGATGGCAAAATATGTCCATCTTCTTCATTAGGATGAAATTTCAAGGGTTTTCCATAGCTAGGGTTTGTTTCAAGCTTCCAAGCTCCATAGTAAGTGATTCCGAGCCCCATTTTTAATGTTCTTTACGTTTTCAGAGTCCCGATAACTTGATTTAGCTTATTCTAGCAATAATTTAACCTAGGGTTCATATTTGGAAAAATACCCATCAGTGAAAAGTATTTATTTTGATTTTTATGATAGTATATGAGGTTTTAAATTATGTTGAACAACTTGTGCTACTCGGTTTTAAGTGAAAGCGAGTAAAACGACATAATCGGTAAAAATACCGAATGTTCATAAGTACATGTTAGAGTGAGAATTTGATGTTGCCATTAAGGGAAAATGATCATCATGTCCTAAAACAAAAGAATTAGGGAAAAATTTTAATTTCTGAGTTTTGGGGCAAAAGTGTAAATATGTAAAAGTTTAGGGATAAAATCGTAATTTTGCCAAAGTTAGAGTTAAGGACTGTTTTGATAAATGTGGGTATTAAATAAGCTAAATTTGCTAATTATAGATCAAGAAGAACAAAATTTTGGGATAGACTGAGGAAAGAAAAAGGTAGAAGATTAAGTTGTCAAGTCGATTGCATTTTGCACCGAGGTAAGTTTACGGTAAATAAATGCAATATTTCAATATTTTATATTAATGTTGTTAATTTTCAGCATATATACATTTATTTTATGAGAATATTCCAAGTTGAATCAAAGATAAGATAACAGAGAAAAAGTATCAGAAAGCCATGTTTGAACTTTAAGGATGTATGGTATTTTGGGTTGAGACAGTTGAGGAACATCCCATGTAAGTCCATATTAGACATATGGCATTTGCAGGTTGAGACAGTTGAGGAACATCCTATGTAAGTCCATATTAGACATATGGCATTGGTAGGTTGAGACAGTTGAGGAACATCCCATGTAAGTCCATATCAGATATATGGCTTTGGTAGGACAGGGAACATCCCATGTAAGTCCATATCAAATATATGGCTTTGGCAGGATAGGAAACATCCCATGTAAGACCATGTCTAGAGCATGGCATTGGCAGGCTATTATCAGACAGGAAAACCCAAGTACACTTAGTATTCCAATTAGTTTATCGGGCTAATATACAGGCTATGTTACAAGAAAGTTCAAGTAAAGGAATGATAAACAGGAAAGTTAAAGAGTAAGTGGAGAAGTAAAACAAAGATTTTGTTTTTGATGGTGAATGTTGTCATTTATTTATTTGTACACTTAATAAGCATTGTAGCTTACTCCTTTTCTTTTCTCTCTTTTATAGTGTAGCTAAGCCAATTTGGGGATCAAAAAGGACGTCGGAGTTCGTCTCACACTATCAAAGGCTATCTTGGTATTTTTGTAGTTTGAAATGTTTTGAGTTATGACATGTATAGGGACTTGGCCATTTGGTGTCTATGTCTTATGATATGATTTAAGTATGGTATGTGAATTCTTGATGATTATTAGCTATTGAAATGGCTAAATAAGAACATGTTTTTATGTTATGTATGCCTAAATGATAGTTTATGCAAAGAAATGATGAAGGAGGAAAAGTTGGCCATGAAACAGTTTTGTAATAGCAGCAGTGACGTGAATTTGAAAAATCACTAAACATTATAGAAACTGAATCAAATGGTGAATGAGATATATAATTAAAGCTTATTAAGTCTATATTCATAGGAAAGAAACATGGAAAGCAAAGGAAGTCTGTATTGTGAGATATTTAAATTCTTGTAAGACTCGTTCAGAGGGATTTTGTGATCCTCTATTCTGATTTTAGAAATTCACTAAAATTTCTATAGAAATAATTATGAGTCATAATTTATATGTATAGATTCCTTAGTGAGTCTATTTTTATTATAAACAAGTGGAAATGGTAAATGAAAATTGTACTAAGAGGTAATTGATTTTTAGTATGGAGAGGTCAGAACAATGGGACTGTGAAACAGGGGAACATTTAACTAATAAACTGTACTAATTGGCCACACCAAAAATTCTGGAAAAATTATGGTAAAAGGATATATGAGTCTAGTTTCAGGGAAAAATTATGGATTTAAATTTCAAGTTTTTTAACTTGAGTTATAATTAATTTAGTAACTGTTGCACAGGTGGATAGTTTTATTATAAATAGTGAAATAAATTGTTTTAAATTGTGTAAGTAATCGAAAAATTTTTAATGTTCCCGGTTTGGTCCCAAACCTTTTCAATTACATGTTTTAGGGCCTCGAGGGCCTTTTTAGGGATATATTGGATTAATGTGAGTGAATTAATTTTAAAAGCGAATTTTAATGCCCTAAACTAGCAAGGTAAGTCTGGTAATGCCTCGTGCTCGACTCCAGCGACGGTCTCGGGTAAGGGGTGTTACAAGGCTTCCTCGAATATTTTTCTATTTTTGAGACCCTTGGAGCAAGGGCTTTCAAATGAGGGGGCTATTGTGCAAAATGGTTGAAGTTTAGGGATTCACCATAAATACGTGAGTGTTGTTTGCTGAGTTTTTATGAAAGAAAATGAATCATAGTTGTTAAATAAACAACTATGTGAAGGAAATTGTATGAAAACACTTAGAGAGGACTTAGTTGTAGAAGTTGTAAAAATAAAAGGGTAAGTGTAGGAAATAATGAGAAATTGGGGTAGTAATGAGAATAAAAAGAGTTGGTCAGGCTTGATTAATCAGGAAATTCGATAAAGATAGATTTCCGAGCATAGGGGCAAATAGTCATTTTGCCAAGAGACTAGGGGCAAAATGGTCATTTTGCCAAATTGTGAATTTTGGATTGTTTTACTAAGTTTAGCGATTTAAATGGATGAATTTGTATTCATATAGATCAAGGAGAGCGTGGAGTCAATCTTGACCGAGGCAAGGGCAAAGCTTCGGAGTAAATTCCACATTTCCCACATTTTGTATACCGAGGTAAGTTTATATGTAAACGATACCTCTTTTATTATTTTTTTTTTCTTATGAACATCTTATATGATGTGTGGTTAAATGTTATGGACTTGTAATGAAATTGTGAGAAATGAGAGTACGATTAAATTTCCATAAATCATGAGTAAAGGTGGGCGATGTGTGAACCACCGGATAATTGTTGAAATTAGTGAGCTAAGTGCAAATCGCTTGGTTGGTGATCATTATTGATGGGCTAAGTGCGAAACCATCGAAACAAATTAATAAAGGTGGGCTAAGTACGATACCACTGTAACTTAATTAATAAAGGTGGGCTAAGTGCGATACTACCGTAATTTAATTATGAAGGTGAGCTAAGTGCGATACCACTGTAATTTAATTATTAAGGTGAGCTAAGTACGATACCACCGTAATTTAATTATAAAGGTGGATTAAATGCGATACCACCATAATTTAATGATGATGATGGGCTAAGTGCAGAATTCATCTTATTATTGCTAATGTCATTATGAATGACTATGTATGAACCTATCATGCATGGACATGTTTATTGTGAAATTTCTTGAATAAAATTCTATGTGTGTTGTCATGATAGATAAGCATAGGGATTGCATATGCTAATCAATATGAGCTTTGTGCATAAAATTATGTCGAGAATGTTGGATAAATCGTGGGAAGAGTAAGTGAATTCATGGCTGGAAGTATAGTTATGCTTACCCCTCTCTTTTTATCCAACATGGTTATGGTATTAAATGTTTGCATATAAACTTACTAAGCTTTATGCTTACCCCTCTCTTTTCCAATTTCTTATAGTGCCACCTAGCTAGTTCGTAGATCATCAGACGTCGGAGGTCATGCTCATACTGTCAGCCTGATCACTTGGTATAGTTAGTTTTTATATTTTGAGAGATATGGCATGTATAGGACTCTATTCTTTTGTAAGTGTCATATTATGTTGGAGCCATATGTATTGGCTTAAACTTGAATTACTTCGTTTTGTATAGGGCCAAAGTTAATGGCTAACCTTTGTCATTGGCTACCAAATGAAATTGAAGATGTTTTCATGAATGAGAATTTGCTTGAGTAATAGTTTGGATTGTTTGATAGGAATGTGTTTGGATGCCAATTTATGACTGTTGGATGAGTTGCTTAGCCTTGTAGTACTTAAGCATATGTTGCAACTTGTTTCAGGGTGGCAAAGAGGCTTGCCAAATAGCCTATTTTTGCCCACATAGGTAGACACACGGGCGTGTGTCTAGGCTCTGTATGCCACACGGTCTACCCTATGGGCATGTGGCTCGACAGTGCGTCCCCTGCACATTGCATGAATAGAAATAAGTCCTCACTAGTAAACACACAGGCTGAGACACAGTCGTGTGTCTTAGTCGTGTAGAGGGCACGGCTAGGTACACGAGCATGTGCCATGGCCGTGTGATTGCTGATGTCAGAAATAGAATACCCAGGTTCTCGCACATGGGCTACGACACGGGCGTGTCATGGCCTTGTGAGGGACACGGGTTAGGCACACAGGCATGCGTTAGGCCGTGTGAAAACCCCTGTAGGTTCTATGTTGGAAAATAAATCCGCACGGGTGAGGGGTATGAGCGTGTCCCTCGATTGCATAGGCCATGTGAGGCACACGGGCCATCAGCACGGCCATGTTTAGAGGCCACACAGGCGTGTTGCCCTCCCACACGGGCGTGTGCCCTGTGTTTACTAGTTTTTTAGGAGATTTTCTAAGTGCCGAAATAGTCCCGAATTGTTTCTAAACCATGTGTCATGCCTCCTAGGCCCTTAATAAGGTCCGCAAGGCATTGTTTGAAAAAGTTTCAAATTGGGACATATTTCGGTTGTTTCAATTGATTGAATTGCATGCATTTTAGTACGGTAACTCCTCGTACCTTGTCCCAGCGACGGACACGGGTAAAGGGTGTTACAATATTTCCTTGATAACTCCCCAATTATCCACTCTCCTAAATTCACTCAACCAACTTCCCACTACTTAGATTTTTAGTACAACACAAACTCTAGTCGAATTTTGTAACAAAATTAATACCCCTTGCCAAAGCAGAGATTTGAACACAGGACCTCCAGCACACCAACACCTCAGTTAACCACCAGACCAGCAGGCCCATTCTGATATGGTCTTACCATCAATTAAACTTAAGCCTACTAAACAAGGGTGAGGCTTTAACCAGAAAAATTCTAAAATTTTCTAAAAGTAAGGCTTGAACTTAGGACCTTTCACACACCCAGAACACTTAACCACTGAAGCAGATACCCAATTGTGTCAAAAATTCACAAAAGTCGAAATAAGAAAAATTGGGGGCGTTACAACTCTACCCCTTAAAAGAAAATTTCGTCCTTGAAATTTACCTGATCAGAATAGGTGAGGATACTGCTGATGCATTGAGTCCTAAGGTTCCTACGTAGCTTCCTCAATGCCATGATTCTGCCGTAGAACCTTTACCAGTGGAATAGACTTCTTCCTCAAAACCTTACTGTCTCGATCCAAAATCTGAATCGGTTTCTCCTCAAAAGTCAAGTCTGGCCTAACCTCAATCTCCTCAATAGGGACAATGTGAGAAGGATCAGAGCGGTAGCGCCTCAAAATAGAGACATGGAACACATCGTGAATACAATCCAACTCTGGAGGTAGCTCTAACTAGTAAGCAACTGGACCCACTTGTTTCAGAACATGGTACAACCCAATAAACCTAGGACTCAACTTGCCCTTACGACCGAACCTCAGTACCTTTTTCCATGGCGAGACCTTGAGGAAAACGAAGTCCCCCACAGAATACTCGATCTCACGCCTCTTTAGATCTACATAGGACTTCTGTTTATCAGATACCGTTTTCAGTCAATCCTAAATCAATCTGACCTTATCTTCAGTCTCAAAAACCAACTCAGGATCCAAAACCTGAAGTTCACCCAACTCAGTCCAACATAGGGGAGTGTGACACTACATCCATACAGAGCTTCGTAAGGTGTCATCTGAATGCTAGATGGAAGTTGTTATTATAGGTGAACTCTGCTAGTGGCAGATAATCCTCCCAACTGCCTCAAAAATCAATCACACAGCTCCGTAACATATCCTCCAGTATCTGAATCACCCTCTCAGATTGACTATTGGTCTGAGGATGGAACACAGTACTGAAGTCCAATCTTGAACCTAGAGCCTCGTGTAACTCTTTCTAGAACTAAGACGTGAAGCAAGGATCCCTATAAAAATGATTGAAATAGGTACCCCATGCAGTCTTACCATCTTAGATATATAGAGCTTAGCCAGTTTCTGCAGAGAATAATCAATTCTAACCGGTATGAAATGAGCAGACTTGGTCAATCGATCCACGATGACCCAAACCGAATCCTTCTTGGTGGGTGTCAAGGGCAATCCCCTAGGGAAGTCCATTGTCACTCGTTCCCATTTCTATAAGGGGATCTTAACTGTCTGTAGCAAACCTGAAGGTAACTGATGCTCAGCTAACAAGTCAGACATCCTGCCACAAAATTAGTAACCTCACGTTTCAACCCTGACCACCAATACAACTCTCGAAGATCTCGGTACATCTTATTCTCGTCGGGATGCATAACATAAGGGCTACTATGCACCTCCCTCAGTATAGACTGTCTTAAATCCATATCACTCGGCATATATATCCTGACTCAGACACACAACACACCCTCAGAATTTAGTCCAAAATTTGTAGTGCTACCACTTTTAATCTGACGAAACTAAAGACCTAAAAATTCATCTCTACCTGCTTATCCCAAATCTGCTCAATTCAAGTTGGCTTAACTTGTAACTCAGCCAACAAACTCCCATCATCAAATAAGCTAAGGTGAGCAAACATCACCCTCAGATTGGTCATTGTCCTACGGCTCAATGTATCGGCCACCACATTGGCCTTGCCAGGATGGTACTCAATGGTACAGTCATAACCCTTAAGCAGCTCAATCCATCTACGCTGCCTAAGATTCAACTCCTTCTAAGTAAGGAGGTACTTGAGGCTTTTGTGATCAGTGTAAATAATGCACCTTACCATACTAATAGTGCCTCAAAATTTTTAGTGTAAAGACCACATCAGCTAGCTCGAGGTCATGCGTCGAATAGTTTGCCTCATGCGTCTTAAGCTAACGAGATGCATACGCTACAACCTTACCATCCTGCATCAACACACATCCCAAACCGACATGTGATGCATCACTATAAACCACAAACTCATTTCCAGGTTTAGGTTGTATCAGAACAAGAGCTTGAGTCAAAACAGACTTAAGTTTCTAAAAACTCATTTGTTGCACATCAGTCCAGATAAACAGAATACCCTCACATAGCAGCTTAGTTAAGGGCACTGCAATCAAAGAAAACCCTTCCACAAAATGCCGATAATAACCTGATAGACCTAGAAAACTATGTATTTCAGATACATTTTTTGGTTGTTTCCAATTCAGTACAACCTTAATCTTTCGAGGATCAACTCGAATCCCCTCAGCAGAAATCACGTGTCCCAGAAAAGTCACTTCACGTAGCCAGAATTTACACTTACTGAATTTAACATAAAGTTATTTTTCCCTCAAAGTCTGAAGAACCACTCTAAGGTGCTCTTCATGCTCATCCTCAGTCTTAGAATAAACCAATATGTCGTCGATGAACACCACCACAAACTGATCTAGGTAGGGCTGAAACACTCGGTTCATCTGATCCATAAACACTGCTAGAGCATTAGTAAGCCCAAAAGGCATCACTAGGAACTCGTAGTGACCATAACGAGTCTTAAAGGCCGTCTTATGTACATTAGCTTTCTTAACCCTCAACTAATGATACCCAAAACACAAATCAATCTTGGAGAACACAGAAGCCCCTTAGTACTAGTCAAATAGATCATCAAACCTCGAAAGTGGATACTTGTTCTTCACGGTTAGCTTATTCAGTTGCCAGTAGTCAATACACATCCTCATGGATCCATCTTTCTTCTTAAAAAATAGTACAGGTGCTCCCCACGAAGACACACTGGGATGGATGAACCCACAATCCAACAACTCTTAAATTTGAGCCTTAAGCTCCGTAAGCTCATTCGGTGCCATTCGATAGGGAGCAATAGACACAGGAGCTATATCAGGAAGAAGCTTAATCCAAAATTCCACTTCCCGATTCAGAGGTAAACCAGGCAGCTCCTCAATAAAGACGTTCAGAAAATCCCTTACAGTTCTGATGTCCTTTATAGTAGAGTCCCTAGAAGCAAAAAAACTAATGTAAGCCAAGTACGCCTCACATCCCTTACAAACCAGTTTCTTAGCCACCAGTGCAGAGATCACGTTAGCCAAATAATTTTGACACTCTTTAATCATAACCACCTCAATATTCTCCTCAGTTCTCAAGATGACTCTTTTACTCGCACAGTCCAGACTTACTCGGTGCTTGACCAACTAGTCTATTCCCAGAATTAGGTCAAACTCTGGAAACGGAAGCTCTATTAGATTAGCCAGAAACACCGACCCTTGAACCTCTAGTGGAACATCTCTATACAGTTTGCTAACCTAGACGGACTACCCCAACGGACTCAGTACAGTAACCTCACTCGTAGTGCTCTCAACCGAAATCCCTAAGTTCTCAGATATATTACTAGCTATGTATGAGTGAGTAGACCCTATGTCTATCAAAGTAATATAAGGTATATCACAAATAAGGAACATACCCGTGATGACATCTGGAGCATCTCTATCCTCTCTGCGACGTGCAGTATAAAGGAGAGCAGTTGCCACGCCTCAATCTGTCAAGCACCTCTGCTCGTTGCTCTCTGTCCGTGGCCTATACCATTACCACCCCTAGCCTGACCACGGCCCCTAGGTGGCTGCTGAACTACCCTCTATGGCTGCGCAATACCAGAACATGGAGCTTGCAACTGATCAGCCCTCAACTGACACTCTCGAATACGGTGCTCCAAAGACCCACATCTCAAACATGCCCCAGTTCTCTTCTAACACTCGCCCTGAAGGCATCTACCACAATCTCCACGAAGCTGAAATCAAGTAGTAGTAACAGGGGGCCTAGCTCTAATCAGCCCATCAAGTCTGGTTTTTTTCTTAGTCCTCTGTATTGAACTTGAGGGCTCCGAATCTCTCTTGTTCTTACCTCTCTCACAGTCTCTATTTTGGCACTCAGCTCACTTAACCTCTTCAATAATCTTCACCTTCTCTGTTAGAACGAAAAACCCTCGTTCCCTTTGCAGAGCTATCAGTACTCTCAGATTATCCCTCAGCCCATCCTCAAACCAAGCACACCTTTCATATTCAGACACCACCATACCTTGCGTATAGCAGCTCAGTCTTAGAAATTCGGCCTCATACTCGGCCATTGATTGGTCTCTCTAAGTGAGGTTTACAAACTTAAGCTGACGAGCATCGATCTAGCTGACTCGCACATACTTACTCTGAAATGAGGTCTTAAAGAACTCCTAAGTCAAATAATTGGGCTGAGTGCCCTCTTTAACGATCAGCCACCACTAATAGGCCTCATCGCGTAAGAGAGAGACTGCACCCTTCAATTTCTACTCAATGGTGCAATCCATGTCATCCATAATCCACTCGGTGGCCTCCATTCAGTACTCAGCCACATTAGGGTGACTCTAGTGACACCCCTCAAAAGTTTAGCTCCATTGGACCGGAGTCATTCTGTAACCGACCCCCGGCCCTTAGAACTAATATTGGGCCCAGCGACTATCTTTAGTATCCTTAGCCTAACCTGGGATAGTGCGTCGTCCCCGGCCATACGATCTTGTGATCCAGTCTCAGTAACAGGTGAAATCGGCGTTTCACTCGTATCTAGGTTTGACATGCTGCCCAGAGAAGAGGACTCAGCTCGAGCCCCTCTGCGGCCTCTACCTCAGCCTCTAGTGCCACAACCACAGATACCTTGTGTGCTCATTGTTGTTTCAAAGTTTTATCTACATTAAGAATTTATGTATCAATTACAGTTTCAGTGTTTATTAGTAGATGTTTTATGTAAACAGTTTCAGAAATTCAGAGTTTGCTTTAGTAAGTCACAGTCTCAAAGTACACTAACTAAAGTGTATTTAGCATAATCTATCATAGCATTTCCAAATATAACAATCTATGAACAATTTTATCATAATATAGAGAACTTACAAGATCCGCACCGGAGACTCGGTGTACCACATACCCAATTCAGAAAATTTAAATTTATTTGAAAATCAATTATTTAAAAACCTAATTTTGAAACCCAAAATTCACAATCGAGTTTTACAACCTGACTCTGATACCACTAAATGTAACACCCCAAACCCAGCCTAGACGTTATGGCTGAATCTGGCAGTGTCACAACATAGAGTGTTTGAAAACTAAGCTGTCACGTTAAAACATTTCTGATTATCTATTCTTAGTTATCTCTTTTCAACTTCAAAATTATTTGCTCGTTTATTCGATTTGTATAAAAACATAATTTGTTGCAGAAGCTTTAGAAACCGTTTGAATTTAGGTAAAACTGTTCGTAATTTTAAAAAACTTTTATTTTTGTAAAACTGAGTTTTTGTCGAGTTTTGCAGTCTAAAAGTCTATAAAAATAGTTTAAAACCCCAAATTAATATAGAAGGTCCGCAAGTCCCAATTACATTAAAATACCCCCAAAATAATAATTAAATTAATAATATAACCATAAAATAGTCTAAAATACGTGTGTCCACCGTCAAGTCCTCTGCACCGAAATGTCAAGTATAGGGATTACCCGTACAGATTAAATAAAAGGGGTGAGTTTACGTAAACTCAGTGTGTAATCCCAACAGAGAACATGCACACAGTCAGATCATCAGATATCAGTCAAAAGTAGTCTGAGGCCTAAGCCCATCACAGTTTCAAATGTAGTTTGGGCCTTAGCCCATTTCAGATACAGTTATGCATACAGTAATCAGAAATTAGAATACTACCCACCAACCTTTACACACCATCTTTGACCATCCTTACACACCATGTGGGGTTTAAAATACCCACCCAACCCGACACACCAAGCTGTACCAAATGCGGCACATAACAGTCATATTGCAGCTGAGCTGCCAAATATTAGGCATAAATGCCTTTCAGTACACTTCCTCCAATAATCATCGTCCCACCCAAATGCAAATGCAGATTAACATCCTCAGTGTAAACATACAAAATATAATATGCTTACATGCTATTAAATGGTTATCAGTCATACATACAGATTAGTAAACATGCATACAATTATCATGCTCAGTACATACATCAGTTATTTAGATTACACAATTTAGGGTCTAAGTAGCCCTTACCGACCCTATAGTAGGTTCACAGTCGACTTACGCGACCCGTGCAACCCTAGGGAACATTTCAGATAAATGGGCCCACACGTCTATATGGCTCGTGTGGGCCCACGCAGCCCAATTTGGCTTTGGCCTTATGGATCACACGACCTTGCCTAAAAACCAACACACCCGTATAGACTCACACGTCCGTGTGGCCCACATGACCCAATCCAGTCTAGCCCGTATGTCATGTACGACCACACCCAGCCATAACACGATCGTGTCCTATACACAGTCTGGCCTTCATCAATCACACGGTCGTCTTGCCGTACACGGCCTATAACACGGGCTACCACACGCCTGTATGGCATCGACAAAACAGTTTTTGGCTCTTCACTGAACCTCTTTTTTGCGTTTCAGGTACACACCTGGTACATTTATGCTACGAAACCGTTCTTGAAGCCTCTAAAACTTATAACATAACATTTGAACATCTAATTAATAGCCGATTGTGAATTAACACTTAATTTGAATTGATGTGCAAGAATTACCAAAAACACAACAATCCCTAGTGTGATTTAGACGATTTGAACGTAACGTCACTAGTCACCATCTTTGACTTACCCATCCTTTCACCAAAATCAAAAGCATAAACCCATCAATATTTTAGAATTTATAAACCACCAAAAATCAAGAACTCACTTACTTGAACCGCACACGAAAACAAGAATAAAGGGGTAAGATGGTACGATAGTAACTAAAAGAGGAAGCAAAAAACCGAAAGTGCAAAGAAAGAAAAAGAAATAGCAGGGAAACAAGAGACTAACGTTAGAAAAAAATTGGGGAAAAAGAGAATAGAAAACTAAAAAAGAAAACATTTCCTTCATAACTCCCCAATTATCCACTCTCCTAAATTCACTCAACCAACTTCCCACTACTCAGATTTTCGGTACAACATAAACTCTAGCCGAATTTTGCAGTAAAATTAATACCCCTTGCTGAAACAGAGATTCAAACACAGGACCTCCAACACATTAACACCCCACGTAACCACCAGACCAATAAGCCCATTCTAATATGCTTTTACCATCAATTAAACTTAAGCCTACTGAACTAGGGTGAGGCTTTAATCAGAAAAATTCCAAAATCTTGCCAAAGGCAAGGCTTGAACTTGGGACCACTCATACACACTCAAAACACTTAACCACTGAAGCAAATACACAATTGTGTCAAAAATTCACAAAAGCTTAAATAAGAAAATTTGAGGCGTTACAACTAAAATAATGTGCATATATATATATTCTCTGTACCCTCCAACCGAACCTCTGTAAAGCTAGATAACAGGTGGCACAAAGTGCATAACAAGACATCTCATTATTCTTTTATCTATCATTACATCCCTCCATACTCTGTAGATCAATTATTTTTATCAAAAAATAACGTCAAACATTCAACAATGTATTATAATTAATAGTAATTTATCTAGAAACCACTCATAAATACGTCAAACTTATGTTTACAATAGGGCATGCATTTGTACACTAATATAGCATGCATCAACACTAAAACAAAAACTTATCAAACCATATATATGCAAGGTAACTGACGAACAATTTAGATATCATCATACACCAAAACTTGAGCTCACAACAACATGCACCTTATCTCGTAGCATGCATATGCAAATTTTTGGTAACTTTACCACAACAAGGTATCACCTCCTCATAAGCATAACACACAACTAGAGCAACATAGTACAAAGGTATATAAGACAAACACTGAAGATACGAGTTCAATAACTCATCGACATAATACCTCAAGGATGCACCACCTACTAGTTTACCTTTCCCCTTATTGTATGGTACCTCTCTGTCTTCGCTGACTAAACAGTAACAACCATATAGGACCGACCATGAGACATTTACGAGTATGATAATTGAGCTTGGGAAATATGCAGAGTAAATTTTTTACTTAACATGTTTCTTTTCCTCACAACCAATATTTAGTCGGATATCCATAGTTTATTTCTTTCCTTCAAATAAAAAAGATACAAAAGAGTATAGGAAGGTTACCATTTCACAAATTTCACATTTGATTAAGCTAAATTGCTATTTTTCACCCTCATGAAGCTTGATTCCTTCATTCCTCTGTCTCTGGTCCCAAAATATCCAAAGAGAAAATGATAGTTGAGAAGAAGTTGGAAGAAGGAAAAATATATGTTTACCATTTTCCTTCTCCCCTTATATAGTCACTCTCATACTGACTGTTCATCACTTTCCATGCAAGCACTAACTCGATTAAATATAAAATATTAAAAATGATCATTATTCCCCAACAGGTCTCTCAGAAATTTGACAATCTACACTAATGCCTAATTCAACCTCAAAGTTTTACAATTTGGTACAGATAGGATGCAATAAAATCAAATTGCAACATATAAAATACCTGAAGGTCTCCAGTCAAATATGACCAAATCTTGATTAAAATTCCAGGTTTGACACTTTACGTTGAATGTATATGTTCATATGTTTATGCAAATTAATTAATGTTCATGCATGTATGTTTATTGGGGCATTATTTAAATGCAGTAGGTACTTTATCTTGAGTGCATGCATAAAGTTTTTTAAAAGTCTTGGATTTTATTGAATTTCTCTAATGCTTAATTATTATATCTCTTATTGAAATTTAGTATGTTTATGTCTTGTTTAAGTGCTTATGTTTAAAAATTTTCAAGGGATATTTCATTAAGAGGATCTATGTTTTGAAAATGTCAAAATGATTTAGAATGAACTGCAATATACTCAAAAACACGTTTTAAATGTGTTTTAATTTATCTAAATGTTCTTGGGTCAATATTAAAGTGTTCTAAGGTGTTTAAAATATTTTTTTAAGGAACTTTCATGTGCAAGTCTCGAGACATAATACCATATGTCTTGAGACATGAAAGTTTGAATGTAAAATTCTATTTGAGGGACTTTTGTCTCAAGACATACATGTCTCAAGATATAAGCATGTTTGTCTCAAGACAAACATCGAAGCTAAGGGTTGCTTCAGTGGAGCCATGTCTTGAGACATTCGAGTAATTATCTCAAGACATATGGCCAAATGTCTCGAGACACACTAACCATATCTCGAAACATGGCTTGCCAACGACTATATAATGATCATATTTCTCTTCATGTCTTGAAACAAGGGGTTTATGTCTCGAGACATGCTACTGCAGGTTGCATCAAATGTACAAAATAAATGCTCCAATGGTTAGAATTCATTCTCAGTGGTCATAAACATCTACAAACTTGTTTCTTGATATAAATATACTTCAAGATTTAAGAGAAAGATATCTAAGCATGAAAATCAAGAGAATAGTGTTTAAGTACATAATTAAAGCTATATTAAAATTATCCGGAAGCACAAATTGTTCAATATACTAACAACAATAAAACAACTAAGCTAATCTTAGGTAAAACTTTGAAGCTCAATTTTATGTATAAATTACAAAATAAAAGTAAATATTATATAATTAAAAAATAATTGAATTAATGGATTCACGACAAATTTCGTTTATAAATTAATTTTGCAAGTTTTTTTTTTTTTTGAAATTTGGTTAACATATTTAATCGAAAGATTGTTTGGTTGGTTTATTATTATAAATCTAATTTAAGGTGAACCGGTTAAAATTCAACAAATAAAAAATCATGATGGATTGTTTTAAAAAGAATAGAAACAAGACTTAGAGCCAGTTCTGCATTGCTTTTTAAAAGCACTTCTGGCTCCAAAAGCACTTCTGGAAGAAAAGCTGTGCAGAACAAGCTACTTTTGGCTGAAATTTTTAGCTTTTCAGAAGTTCTTTTCAAAAGCACTTCTGAAAAGGAAAAGCTAAAATTTTTAGCTTTTCCTCTCTCAAAAGCACTTTTAGTGCTTAATTACTTTTTTACCCCTCCAATAACATAATACTTTCTCTTTTTTTTCTTTATACTTAATTACAAATGTATTAAAATATTAATTAAAAATAAAAAATATTTTTTAAAATACTAATTACAAATATTTAATAGTTATATTTAAATATTTAAAATATAGTTTATATATTCTAATTAAATTTTAAAAATAATTAATATTTATTGCTTAAAAATATTTGAAATTTATATTTTTATATTAAAATATTAATAAAAAATTATAATAATTTTTTATATGTTTACTAAAATATAATAAATTAACTAATTTGAATATTATTTAAATGCATATTTGTTACTCGATAATAACATGTCTAAAATGGACATTTTATTTCTCAAAAGCACTTTTTCACAGTAATGCTAAACACTCAAATTTTTCACAGCACTTTTCAAAAGCACTTCTCAAAAGCACTTTTCCACAGCACTTTTCAAAAGCATTGTCGAACTAGCCCTTAACCAGAAAAGAAAATCCACACTATTTAAAAACAAAGCAGATGAGCATTTGTAAAATGTTGTAAAACATTTTTTATATATTAAAAAAAAAAGAAAAAAGAAAAAGGAAAGCAAATATGGGTTAATTTGTAATGGCCCATTTATTTATCAGAAACAAACATCTTAAAACCTTTTACAAAAAACCTTAAATTTACTGTTTTTTTTTTTTTCTAACTACATAAGATGATATACCTGACTCGGTTCAGGGTCCGTATTGTACAATAAGCTTTGATGGTTGGATCTTATGGTTCGGTTCGGGTATAATGTTCGTAGGCCACATAAAACAGAAAAACCCAGCACTCAACCCTGCTTATAATAGAGTTATTACCTTCCTTCCAGGAAATAACAGAGTTATATATTACTTATATTCCAAGTCACGCAAACATGTGATGTTACTTCATTTTTCGGAACCCTAAAGATTATAACACAACTAGATAAAAAGAACTAATGACAAAATGTAGTGTACTTCCATTTGAGTGGAGCCTAATGAGAGTCATTCTGAAAAACACTGATTTCATCCCTGCTACCATGTAGAGAGACTAATATTAGAAGCAGCAGAAGCATTGAGTCCCACAATTTCTCTGTAATCCGAAAATTTTCTTTTCCCATAGATTACTTGTATCTAGGTACTTATTTTTAGATACATATTTAGACGTGAGTGTGAAAGTTTTATCTTACAAATATATGAAAAATCTTTGAAAACTATTTACAAATATGCAGTCGAGTAACATGCTACAAATACACGGCATCTAGATATCTCATAGTTTTCATCCCTCTCATATGTGGAAGACTAACAATCTCTTGTATGCATACGATAATGACAATGAAGTAAGACCTCAAGGTCTGAGATATCAAAAACCCAAACAAATAACAATCAAAATAAATTTATCAATATAATTGCACTTTTCATACATATAAATTTTTCTATCAATTACATATATCTATCACATTGATCTAAAACAATATTTTTACTAATAAATATTTAACGATTAAAAACTTTTTACATAATAAATAAAAGGATAATTAATACATTAATCATAAGTGTGTAAAACTATAATTTTATATGAGTGCAAATAAATCTCTCTCGTATGCGTGTATATACATACATACATATATATATATATATATATATATATATTATACTTTGAGAGAGAAATCGAGTTTTTTCTTTTTAGGTTTTGGCTACATAAGGGTACAATTATAAACAACAAACTAATATATAGAAGCAAAAAAATAAAATGGTAGTACTGCTTTTTAGTGTTGTTGCAGCCACTCCTGAATGGCAGAGCGAAGAGCAAGGTTAGGAACGAGATTGGAATGTGCCAGCTTAATATTTGTCATGGGTGAGGTGTCATGCCCACTATCCAACCAACCTCTCAAAGCCTCAGCTTCGTATGTGAAACCATCGGCTGCTACGTGAGGATCTTGCATTACTTCCTGAAATGTAGCAATTACAAGATTTAATTGAAGTTGCAGCTAGTTTGTTGCTCTGTAATCTACAGTCACGACATTCTTGGTGGGTAATACAAGTTTAACTGGCCAAGTGTTTGCTTTGAAAGAATTATAATAAAATTTTATTCTATTGGATGTCTTCTGTTGTCCCTGTATGCCACATTGGCGAATTGTTTCCTACGGGATGAAAAGAAATCATTTTATTTCTTTCCTAATTACCCAGTTCTATGGGGGAGAGGAAGGTAGAATTTGATCATTGCAGATGTGCTATTCCATGAAGTATATGAAAGATAGGAGCAGGAATAGATTAGCTTACCTGGAAAATGGGGCAGATAAAATAGGAAGGAGGATGGCATTGCTCTTCAGAACCCAGCTGAAACGAGGATGAGCCTCCACATGAAGCCCTCATTGGCTCCAGCACCCTCCACACATCTGTTGAAAGGTCAGGCCGACACCTCCGATTCATTTCACAGCACCTCAAAGCTAGGTTAGCCAATTGCTCAGCTTGCACAAAAGGCCAATCTCCAGCCAAAGGATCCAAGAGATTTTTCAAATTTCCATTATCTAATGCATATTGCACTTCCTTTATTATACCCAAGGCTCGTCTTCCTGTCAACAACCGTAACAAAATGACTCCAAATGAGTAAACATCAGCCTTTTGAGTAAGTTCTCCAGTTGAAAGGAACTCTGGATCCATGTATGCGAAAGTTCCTTTGGGGTCAGTTCTACAGCAGATGGTTGTATTGTTGCTTAGCAGACGACAGATTCCAAAGTCACTCAGTTTAGTGACAAAATTAGCATCAAGAAGAATGTTTGCAGGTTTCAAATCACCGTGCACTATGGCATGAGGCTTACTTGAATGAAGGAAGATGAGAACAGAACATAACTCAGTAGCAAGACGGATACGAGTTTGCCATGATAAAGGGGGGGAATTGCCTCTGCAGCTAAGTCGGTCTTCAAGACTTCCATTGGGAAGATATTCATAAATAAGAGTCCAAGCATCAGGACATGCACCAATCAGAGTTACCAGATTTGGATGCCTCATCTTACTCAAAACATCAACCTAAGACACAACCAAAAGACATCATTCAATGCACAAAAAAATTCATAACCAGATATAGTTTCAATATTTTAATTGTGCTGTTCTTTGCCACTTGCAAAACGTAAAGTATTCTTTCATTAACCAAATACAAAATTGATGACACTATCAAAGTAGAAAGCAATGAAGTGTAGGACTCTTTGTTCTTACAGTCAGGGAATTCAAATGTTTTTTTGTTGTGCATATAGCAGTCTCTTTTCTTTTCATTTCAATTCTTACTAGAAATAAATATATATATTTTACACGTACAACATGATACTACTGTCAACTAATAGATAATTTTAAGCTTATTTTTGAGGATGCAGAATTGCTAGAGAGGGAAGCACATAGACAGTCTAAGGCACAAAATACAGTGCCAGGATGGGGGCCAATTAACTTTGAGATATGTACAAGGAATGCTGCAAACACAATAACCAAATAACAGAATCTATAATTAACTCCTTGGGCTTTTTCTGGATATATCATAGGCTCTGAATTTACGACACGATACTAGTAATAATATGTTCAACTCAATGTAACATGAAGTCCATCCAAACAATAAATAAAACAATACTTAGGGACTATACCTCTTGTTGAAATTCCGATGGACCTTGCAAGCTATTAGAATGCAACATCTTTATAGCCACAGTGGTATGACGCAGATTACCTTTATAAATACTCCCATATCCCCCTTCCCCAATCTTCAGAGAGGGATCAAAGTTGAGAGTTGCTTCCTCAATTTCCGTGAAAGAGAACTCAGTGAAAAACTGATGCATATGTGCACCTGAGGGCTCAGCTCGACTTTTCCGCAACTCTTCAGCCTCTTTGAGTGCATTGTCTCGCTCCATCTGCAATTCATTTCTTTCTTTCTCATAATTCTGCAAAAGTTCAACAGCTGAGAATATCTTCTCCTGGAGCTCCTTAACCTCCTTTTCAGATTCTGCAATTTGGTTCTCCAGTGATGATTTCTGATCCAAGGCAGCTTGAAGTTCTATCCTGACCTCATCTCGCTGGTTCTTCATCTTGCCAAGTTCGTCTTTTTCTTTTGCTAATGCTTCCTCAATTTCTTTCCTTTGCTTTAACTCTTGTGCATACAGGATTTCTGATGCTTTGACCTGCAAATTAGAAGCTATGATTAGTTCTTTTACAAAAGGCTAGTTCCTCATATCACATTTGTGGCATGTGATTTTAGGTGTTTATTTCTTAATCCATAAAATAATGTATTTTTTATTTCATGTAATAAAAGCAAAGTAATATTCTTCAAATCATTAAACATAATTACAATATATTAACTATTTTGATAATTAAATATTACAACAATTAAAGTTTGAATGGAAATAATAATGAAATTCAAACTTTTTTTTGGTTACTTTTTAGCTGCTAATTGAATAAAAATGCTTAAATGTTTCAACCTTAATGCATCTATTTTACAGTGATAAGTAAAATACTAGTAAAAAGTTTAGTAAAAATTGAATAATTTAAATAATAATAAAAGTGTAATTTAACATGATAGAAAGTCTAATTTTAGCTTTGTCAAATGTTTTCCTAATATTAAAAATTTAATAATAAAAATAAAATATTATTCTAATGTTAATGCAGTAATATAATAAAGATTTTTGTTAGTTCAAAATATTTTTGAAACTCGTGTACATATATATTAATTATACATGATAGTACATTAACATTACATTTTGTAGCAAGAAAAAGTTACACAGTATTTACCTTTTTCAGATAATAGCATCAAGTACTAATTTCTGACAATCTCCCAATACTGGAAGAATATTTATGAAATAATCATCGTGTTGGTGTGTGTTCTACAGAATTCGAATCTGAAAACTTACCCTACGTATAGCCACAAGAGCATCTTTCTCAGCTTCTGAACGCTTCATTGCCTCTTCAAATGCTTCTCTTCTCGAGTTTGTTGCCTCTGCCATTACTTGTTGAAGTTGGTCATAAAGTGTGTTATCGGTAGTTACATCCTATACAAATCAATAAACCATTTGTTTTTCAATAGTATAGATATAAAAGAATTGGCACTGCACCAAGCAGGCTGGTCAGTTTGAGAAAAATAAGAAAGTGAAGCTTAAACAGTCTCAGATATCAGATGAACGCTTTGCACGTACCCGAATGCTGGGAAGAGATGACAGATTGAAATTTCCTTCAGCATGAGGAATTAAACTAAACTGTAATCCATTTCCATTCACCTCAGTTCCCATATATGGGACCAAAGCTGCATCAGCCATTCCATTTGAAGAACATGATGACAAAACTGAATTCTGAGGACTTCTTCTGGATAAACCATCCCATTCATCGGAACTCCCTTCTACATCAGATCTGTTCCGCGGAGTTGATAGCCCTTCATTACCATCAGGAGAAGGAAAACCCAGTGTACTTCCCATGCGCCCGTAAACATTTTCAGATCTTACTCTACGCAATGAATCTGGTGCAGAAGTAGAGGGTTTGACTCGACTAGTTTGTTGCAGTATTACAGATTGTGACCTGAAGTGATTTTCACTAGATTCAAGGTTTGGACTTGCTGGCAGTGATGATGATGCAACCTTTGTATCAGTTACATCTGAACTTAATTTCCTGTTTCCATATTTTATTTACATTAGTCACTGAAGCAGCCAGTAATAGGTCAATTTCATAATATGGAAATGCAAATGTACTCTATCTCTAAGAGTCAACAACAGACCATCTGGTACAGGCATTCTGTAAAGATGAAAAGCTTGATTCCATTAAAAGTTAAGACACTCGTCAAAAGCAAGCATACCTTGTGTAGATAAGAAGCCCTTTGCAGAGAAACCATATTGTGTGGCAGGTATTAGGTGCATTTTCACGCACAAAGATGGCTTTCTTGGATTTGAGGTCAACAACTTTCCTGCAATGGAAAAGGAATAAGGTAAACAACATCTTAAGGGTGCTTCCTAGGGAGCAAGACATGCAAGTCTCTTAGAAGATCCACTGTTGGTCTAGTTGATCCTATGTTGGGATTGAGGATAGATGATTACTTATGTGGTTTATACTTTGAATAATGTTTGTCTGCTGCTCCTCCCATTACAAGCATACGGATCCTATTCTCAGATATCATTTCCAAAATCCCCTGCTCAATAGAATCCATTTCAATGTACAGCTTCTCTGCTCGCACCTACAGAAAAATAATAGAAGAACAGATTAGAAACTTCCCAAATGAGTTGATTTGGTATTCACAATCGAAATTGAGGACTAAAAACAATAAACTGAAAGAGGTAGTGATCATAGATCAATAATTTTAGCTGAAATTTTCCTGATCTTGGTTGCAGTCACTGCAGATCGCAATCATAAGCTAATATCAGTGCTAATTTGTTCAGAATTAAAAGTTCTTCTAGCACGAATTGAAATTCAACAAGAAGTCAACAATCGTATAAACTAAGGTGAAAGAAGAAACTGATACCCCACGTTGAAGACAAAGCAGAAGGTAATCATTCAGCATCTTCTCCATATTTTTTCTTTCAATTTCCCAGTATGCCTTGACTTCCTGTTCTTCCAGTTTACTAGCAGGAAATTTTGTACCCACTGCAAAACCAAAAACACATAAAACAATTTCTCAATTAGAAAACACAAAATCAAGCAAGAGAAAATAATACAAGTGATACTGTAATAGTTTCGAAATAATCCATTTATCCATCCAATTATTTCAATCGAACAATCACATAAACTAAAGTCTCCGAAAATCAACAAAATTAAGGAAACTTTATTCTTAATTTTTTTTTAGATTTTCACTCCCACCCTTTTTTTTCATCCTGAATAAACTCTAAGCATTAATAAAGAAAAGTCAATTGAAATCAAACTTACTTTCAGAAACCGGAATCATCTTAGCGGGTTGGTGAACATGAATTATGCAAATCTTTTTTCCTCCTGAATGTTGTAAAGCCCAGACCAAAACGGATTTATATTTATCCACGTCTTTGCCCACCGCCACATAGATTTTCTCTTCAATTATTCTCGCCACCGTTTCCTCCACGATTTCTCTTCCACTCGACATGATCCCCGGAGCTCTAACGTCGCAAAACCTCATCGAGTTCACTCCTTCAGTTATTGCAGGCACAACACTCACCAGAGCCATGTTGGAATTAATAAAATAATCATAAAGTGTAGATAAAGAAAAATTCTCAACTAAACTCACCAAAAATCTATACAAAATATACTTCCTCCTCACATCTATGACTGAGGAGCTAAAACCGATGGGGGGTTTGGGGAAGGTGAAGAGAAGAAGTTGAGGACGGTAAGGTTTTTGTGTTTTAGTAAAAGGGAGTCGTTGTCTGTAGTTCCGATGACAACTAAATAAAAACAAGACAATGACTGCAAAATGGATGAGAAATTTAACTTTAGATACACAAAAATAAAAAAAAAATAAAAAAATTTGAAAGATCGGCAGCCTCCCTTTCTCGTTATCACTGAAAAATTATTACTGTTTTCCCCCTTTTGAGGATCAGTTTCGAAGTCTGTTCCTGATTTTTGATGCGTTGAGCTTTCATTCCTATTTTATTTATTTCCTTCAAGAAGAAGCTTCCACCGAATTACCGTTGGGCTCCACGTAAGATGTCTGGAAAGTGTAGACTGGGGGGGGGGGGGCGCTAGGCGATTTTGTTTGTTTATTTATTTATTTGTCATCTTAATCTTTCGAAAATCGATGTTATAATATATATATTTGAGTACTTTACCGAGTTGACGTTATTTCTAATCGGGTTATCAATTTATTTATTTATTTATACTATATTTAGGCATTTTTATATTCTTAGGTCACTAATTAAATTATAAGATTAAAAAAATGTTATTCCATTCTTATTGACAAAAACATTTGCAATAATAAGAAAGATGTCTGAATTTGGAGTGCAAGTCACTGCTAGATCTCTTAAAACTAAAATGAAATTCTCTTAATATCTTGCACAAAAGAATTAAATTAAAAAGTTGGAGACTAAAAGCTCTTGTCCAGCTATAAATGATTTCAAAACCTTGTCCGACAATTGTATGGGTGATGCTGATGGCTCTAACGTGGACCATAACACCAAAAAAGTCATATTCAAAGATGTCGGAGATGATTCAGTAGAAAACATGGTGGTTGATATGGCCCTGGCGAGCGAAATTTCTTGGAAAGATAAATTGTTGGGAGGGAAAAACACCACATCTTTCGCCTCCTCCATGATCTCGAATGGTGCTACTGATGTGGACTTAAAGTTTGAAGATGGAGACATCATAAGATCTACTATCAACGGTATTTTGACCATCAACTTCTTTGAATGAGTTAAGAAAATCTTGGTTAAGGATACGGAGACCACGGATGTGGTGAAATTGTTGGGGGTAATATAGGAAATAGAGTTCTTTACAATCGGATTTCCAGTCTCTAGAAACCCTCCTAACCTTTTCGTTTAATGGATGTGGGAAACGACTATTATTTGGTCTGTTTCCAAAACAAAGATGATTATGAGACGATTTTGACCCAAGAACCATGGATACTGTTTGGACACTACCTTAAGGTTCAGTCATAGACGTTGAACTTTAACTCGTAGAAGCATTTTCCAAGCGTGGTTTAGGCCCGGATCTGGTTTCCGGGATTGCCTCAATTCCTGTATCAGAAATAGGTTTTAGAGGAGATCGAAAGTTTGGTTAAAAAAGTGGCCAAAATGGATATTAAAACAGACAGTGGAGAAAGGGTTCAGTTCGCCAGGATGGCGGTGTTTGTTGACCTGGAAAAATCGTTAACCTCGCAAGTTCTTGTCAATGGTCAAATGCAAATAGTAGAGTTTGAGGCTCTACTTGCGGTTTGTTTTTCTTGTGGCAAATATGGACATTAAAAAACCCTTTTCCCTTCTTCTTTGACAGGTTGGAGCACTGATGATGGTCTAAGGGGAGTCTCTAAGTTGTGGTAATGAGTCAACTCTGGCGACGACAGAGGAAATGTTTGGCCCATAGACGATCGTTGAATGTAAATCTAGGCGTAATCAGGCTAACAACTATAATCAAAATGCAAAAATCTTGAATGACTCCAAATTTTTTGCTTTGGAAAATGAGTCGACGAGATCGAAAGGGGAACAACTTAGAATTATGGAAACTAGGTTCCAGCAAGGGGAGTTTTTAAAGAGCTAAAAGAAAAAAGATGAGGCCAAAATATGGGTTGTTAGAGAAAGGAAGCTCGAGTACAAGGCTACTAGGCCTAATTAGTGAGAATGGATGTAAAAGGCCGTCAACGGTAAATAGTAGAACTGGGCTTGGAGCGGGTTCTACTAAGCAGGACCTGGTAAAGTCTGGTTACAATTAGGTTTAGACCGTGGGTTAAAGTTGGACCAAACATCATTTGGATGCTACACCCCTTAATACTGCTGATGATACCTTGAGGGAATCGGTGAACTTGGACCAACAAATCAATCATGGAACTAAAACAGATAATTCCATTGAAGCGTGATCTCTACACTTCAATCCCACATTCAAGGGCCTACTGAAACCATGGTGAGTTTGAATTATAAATTGTTAGACCCTAATTGCCATCCTGTTGTAATATTCAAAGAACATTGGGACCCAAATTCCAGTTCAAAAATCAGGAAAGAAAGGACAGTGGCCTACGATAGTCCTCCTATTTCTTTTAAAGGGCATAATATAGGGAATAAAGGTGGGAAGGGCCGTCCTGGAAGGGCGTTAAACAAAAGAATTCGTGGACGATGGGGTCAATTTAAATCCACTAGAAATCTACGAGTCCCACTTCTAGAAGTTATGAATTCTACAGCTAAGCTCTTTAATGCTTAAGTGAAAACCCCGTCTACTAAAGCGAACGTCTAAGATGGTGGTGTGAAAGCATCTGCTACTTCTTAGCAGTTAACTTTCTCTCCCCTTTTTTTTATTTTATTTATGAAGTTTACTATCATATCTTAGAATTTCCAGGATTTTCCCAGTTCGAAGTTTCTCTGTGTTTTCTAAGAATATAATCATGAACATAAACCTGATTTGATTGGCCTCTTAGAGAAGTAGGTTAGTGGTGGGCAAGTAGATTTGATTATCTCAAAGCTTGGTTTTCAATACTCACATTGTGTGGAGGCTATTGGATTTTTGAGTGGTATTTGGATTGGATAGAGAGAGCCGTTTTGAGTTGAAGTTCTCAAAATTCATCCCCAATTTGTTATAGCCAAAATCTTTGGTAATATTTTTAGGCAACCTTTCTTAGTCATCTTTGTTTATGAAAGCCCTGATAGCCGTAAACGTCTTTAAGAGGCCTTACATAGAATTTTCCACTGGATGAATATCTGTGGATGGCGATTTGTGATTTTAACGCTATTCTTTTCTCCAGTAAAAAGAGAGAATGGTGGACCTTAGGTAAAAGGTGTCCTTTATTTCAAGATTTTATGGAATCAGCTAAGTTGCATGATTTGAGCTTTAAAAGCTTACAATTCACATGGCAAAGAGGAGGAATTGTTGAGCGTATGGATAGAGATATCTACAATGATGCATGAAATTTTACTTTTTTGAATTCTCTGCTGACATACCTGTCACGGCTTAAATTTATCATAGACCTTTATGTTTGTCACTAATGCCTGAGTACCACTCCTCCAAAGGGCATCATTTCAGGTTTTTAGTGGGTTGGGTCGAGTATCTAACTTTTTCAAATTTTGTCAAAGGTAATTGGAGAGGTTCTGCTAACATGTCGACAGTTTATTTGAGTTTACAGATTAGGTTAAATAATGGAAAAATGAGGTGTATGGCCACATGAATACCTATAAGAAGCATTTGACTCAAAAGTTAAAAAATATTGAGATAGCGCTTAATAGAATGAACTCTACTTATCCTAATCAGGTTGGGATGGAGATACGAGAGGAATTGAAAAATGTATTACATCATGAGGAAGTCTTATGGTGTCAAAATGCACGTTGTGACTGGTTGGTGTTGGGGGGTCATAATACAAAATTTGGTCAGATGCACACTTTGAGAAAAAGAAAACAGAATAGAATTATTGCCTTGAAGAATGATATGGGTGAGTGGATGTTAGATGAGGATCAATTGAAGCTTGAAGTGATTAAGTTCTTTGAGAAATTGTATGGTGAAAACCTTGGGCCTATGAAAGGGCTTCCTCCTAATGCCTTTTTGCGTCTCAGTGAGGGAGATGTTACTCTCTTAAATAAACTGATCTCTGACGAGGAAATTATAAAAGCTCTTTTTTATACGGCTCCTTTGAAGGCTCTCGGAAGTGATGGTTACCATGCTTTATTTTATCAAAGCCAGTGGGAACATGTGGATGCCTTCGTTTACACTTGGGTCAAAGGCCTTTTTGAGGGCAAAAGCATTGACTCTGATATGAATAATTCACTTATTGTGCTCATCCCTAAGGTGCAAAATCCATAAGACTTCTATCAATTTTTGCCAATTAGTCTCTGTTATGTCCTTTATAAACTGATCATAAAAATCATTGCAAACCAGTTTAAAATGGTCTTTCCAAGAATCATTGCTCCTCAATGACTAGGTTTGTAGTAGGTTGAAATATCATTGATAACATTGTCATCGTATAAGAGGTTATTCACTCTATTAGGAGTACACAGGAGAATAGGAGATGGATGACCATCAAAATTGATCTAGAGAAAGCATATGATCGTATGTGTTGGGACTTCATTGGTGCCTCGTTACAGGCTACGGGTATTTCTAATTTTTTACATAATGTTATTATATTTGCAATTTTAAATTTCATAATGCAACTTTTGTGGAATGGGGTCCCAACTCAAAAATTTCGACTGACTAGGTGTGTTCGACAAGGATGTCCGTTACCCCCTTATTTTTTTATTCTCTATATGGAATGGCTAGGTCAAAGTATTCGTTCTACTATTGACGCTGATATATGGTCCTCTATCTGTCTGTCTTGCATTAGCCCACGGCTATCTCATCTCTTTTTCGCAGGTGATTTGATCTTATTTCGTCATGCTGAAGAACACCAAGCCTAGATCATCAAAGGCATTCTTGACAAGTTTTGTGATGTTTCGGGTCACAGGATTAATATGCGGAAAATAAACATCTTTGCAAAAAGCGTAGATGGTAGCCTACGGAGATGCATAAGTAGATATTTTGGTTTTCAGGAAGTAATCTAGGATTTTATCTTGGGGTGCCTTTTCCATGAGAAAGTCACTAATATCACGCTTGTTTCATGGTCGATAAGGTGTGTAGTAAATTGTCTAGCTTAGATGCCAATCAACTCTCCTTAGTTGGTAAGGTGACGTTGGCTCAATCAGTCCTACTTTTGATTCCAAGCTATTTTATGCATACAATGATGGTTCCCAAAGGCTTATGCGATGAGACTGAATGCATGGTTAGAAAGTTCGTTTGGGGGAATATAATGGTGGTTCTGTAATAGTCTGTTTTCGGTTAAATCAAAACAGTGGTTTTGGAACCACAAATCCGAAGTCAAAATATCTATTTTATTATTTTAATAAGTTTTACAACATGATAGAATGATAGTATAAAAATTTCGTTAAGAAATGTTATCGTTTGAATAACTAATTTGATAAAAATGACTAAATTGCGTAAAGCGTAAAAGTAGAGTTCTACTTGTTTAAAGCACTAAATGGCTATAGAATTGAAATATGGGAGTACTTGCATGGTAATTAGTCCCTTAATGACATAGTGGAAGTTGTTGGCTTGGTATTTTTGAAATTATTAAATGTTTTAAAGGTTAAAATGGTAAATAGGTAATTAAAGTTAATATTAATGAACCAAAAGCCAAATTTTCTTTTTATTCATCTTCCCAAAACCGATTTTAACAAGAAGAAGAAGCCATTTTTAGGGCTTGATATTTGGAAAGCTTCTCAAGCTTAATTAGGTACGGTTTTGACTCGGTTTTTAATGATTTTTACGTTTTTGAGCTTGTTGCAGCTTAATCTAGCTAGCCCGTACCTTCATTTTTGAAACTGTTATAGATTTTGAATGATGCCATTGTTGAATGGTTTGTTGTTTTGATGTTTTATGATGAATTGTTAAAGTTTAAAGCTAGATTAACAAGTTTTATAAATGTATTTTTTACAAAAATGTCAATTAGGGATTAAATTCAGAAATGTTAAAATATTGTGGTTAAAAGTGTGATTAAATTAAAGATATGGGATGCTAGTATCATCATTAAAATTCGGCTATACCTGGGTTAAGGCCTAATTGCATAAATTTGTCATTTTGTGTGATAAGGACTAAATTGCAAAAGTTATGAAATATAAGGGGTAAATGTGTAAGTTGCCAAAAATATGAATTATGGACCAAATTGATGAAATGTTAATATACTGAATTTGATATTATATAGATCAAGATAAACAAATATCAAAACTAGATCGGGAGAAACGAAAAGTAGACGAGTAGACGACAGTTTATCCGAGTTATACGAGGTAAGTTCGTATACATAGAATCGAACTTTTAAATAATTGTATTTATTTGAATTAGTTATATATGAAATGAACTATTGATGTTAAGGAAGTACAAATGCCTAATTGACGTGAATTATTAAATACTGAGTACCGTTTGAACTTTAGAAAAATCATAGGATACGAGTGACATGTCACTAGGGTTACCATTTTGGTGGAGATCCTGCATTTGTTGCGGACTCACCACAGTCGTATGAGCTTGCCGATATAATCAACTCTTATGAGCTTATCGTTTCAGCTCAATAGGGCTTACCGTTTATCAACTCAGGAGGAGCTTACCGATCATGGCTCGAAAGAGCGAAAATGATAATGAATTGACGAATTATCGATTATTACACTTAGTGTGTATCACCTGAGTATCCCTCGATATTTTATTAGGTTCAACGGGTATTATATTGTTACCGATTATATGATAACGTATGGAAACGAGATATGATTTATATGAAATGTACGTGTATATGAGATTGATTACTAAACGAATTCCTTATGGTTGATTTACTGGCTATGTGCAAATTCAAGTTACTAACCTATGAATGTATCTATATGATAGGTATTGGAACTATTTGAGTTGGATTAAATTGAGTTTAGTTGCTTGTATTATGATTTACAGTAAGTGTAAGCCTATATCATACGGGCTTACTAAGTTGTATAGCTTACTTTGTTAATTTTCTGTGTTTTATAAAGGTTCGTTGACAAGCTCAATTCGTACGAAGTTGGAGATAAAGACACACTATCTGATCTTATAGTTGGTACCTTTGAACTTATGGGTTATGTAAATATGGCATGTATAGGCTAGTTATAAGGATGTTGATTTTGGTACATGTTTTGTTATATAATTAAGCCATGAGATTTGGCTTAAGTTGGTCTAATGGTTGATTTGGTATTAGTGAAATGATATGATATGTTTTGTTCTTTTGAATGATGAAAGTAAATATGCAAATGGTTGTTTTGAGATGTGATAATATATATACAAAAATTTTGAATTATGGTTGGTATTATAGGTGATTTTAGGACATATTATGCTTGTGTTATTGAATAATGGGACTTGATAGTTTGGCATGGAATTGGTTGAGCAAATGGTATTGATTTGGGTATATGGATGTGAAATTTTGAAATGGCATATGTTGCATATTGGAAATGGTCATTTGGTTGTTTATTTGAATGAGATTTTGGTATCATTTGATTTATTATAGGTACATGTGTTTTGGGTAAGGAAAGTGGCTTAAATCAAGCCTATTTTCACCCGACACAGTTGAGCACATGGGCCTATGACTCGATCGTGTATCTGCTGTAACTTAGTTAAGCAAGTCAATGAGTTACACGGCCTAGACACACGGGCGTGTCTACTGGCCGTGTGTGGCACACAGCTTTGGCACATTGGCGTGTAGTCCATTTTGAATAGGCACACGGCCAGACACACGAGCCTGTAGTCGGCCGTGTGGCCAAGTCAGTATACCCTCCAATTTTCACACAGCCTGCACACGGACGTGTCCTCGGTCGTGTGATGCAAGTCAGTATGTACCTATTTCTACACGGGCTATGACACAGGCATGTCTGGTGGCCGTGTGAGGCACACAACCTGTTTACACAGGCGTGCGTCCTTTGAATTGAAAAATTTTTCATGTTATCCCGAAGCATTCAAATGTTATCGATTTAGTCCTGAATGCATGTTTTAAGTTTATTATGCTCGATTTAAGCATGCTGTAAGTGTAAATGAATCTATTGATTTTTAATTTGATAAATGATTGATAATTGAATGTTCTGAACTGAGTTATATCTCCAGTGATACCCTTGACCTTTTCCGGCGATGGTTACGGGTTAGGGGTGTTACATTTTATTGGTATCAGATCTATAGTTTATTCGATTCTAGAACTACCGTAGCGCATGTGAGTCTAGCTATACATGCCATATATAAACCGCGATAGTGTGATATCTCCTGACAATGTCTGAATTATGTTTTATATAGTAAATGGGTCCAAATCGAGCTGTAGTTGATGACGTAAAAAGTAATGCGCCAGCTCCCACTCAAGGGACTGTGCCTTCTGAATCTAGTCCCGTTATGGGCAATCAGGCAGAAGCTAAACAAGCTTTCTTCTAGATAATGAGTGAATGGTTTACCGAATTTGTTCCAGCAAGCCCGGCTGCTCAACAACCTCCACCCCCGCCTATTCTCCAAACAATCCTTGTAAATCCACAAGGTACAAATCCTTTGAGATTACCTAGACCCCCTGTTGATAAGATACGAAAGTATAGGGCTGAAGAATTTAGAGCCATAGCTAGTGATGATGCTGAGAGAGCTAAATTCTGGCTTGAAAACATGATCAGAGTATTTGGTGAACTTTCTTGCACACCTGATGAATGTTTAAAATGTGCTATATCGTTGTTGAGAGATACTACCTATTAGTGGTGGAATACTTTGATTTCAGAGGTTTCACAAGAGAAAGTTACTTGGGATTTCTTTCAAGTGGAATTACGAAAGAAATATATTAGTCAACAGTTCATCAATAAAAAATGTAAAGAGTTTTTGGAGCTTAAGCAGGGTCGAATAACAGTGATAGAGTATGAGTAAGAATTTGTGTGACTCAGCAAATACGCTCGTGAATGTGTTTCTACCAAGGCTATAATGTGCAAAAGGTTTGAAGATGGTTTAAATGAATATATCAAATTGTTGGTTAGTATTCTCGAGCTAAAAGAGTTCGTTGTTCTGGTTGATTAAGCTTGTAAAGCCAAAGAGCTTGGTAAAGAGAAAAGAAAAGTTGATTCTAAAGCGAGAGACTCTAAAAAGAGACTTACGGGTAAATCACATTAATCTGTATCAAAGAAATCTAGAGAATATCACCCTCGTTCAATTGTTTCTGTAGGAATATCAATCAGAGATAGAGATGCTAGACAGTTCAGCCCAAGACCTCGGACGACATCTGTTACCAGTGTGTGTAGTGTTAACAATGTGGGATCTGAATGTAAGCACTGTAATAATAGACATTACGGTGAATGTCGAGTGAAAAGCGAAGCCTGTTTTAAGTATGGATCACTCGAACATTTCTTTAGAGATTGTCCCGAGAAGTCGATAGTTGAAAGATACCAGCCAATGAAAGTAAGTAATACAGCTACAAAAGGCACCCCGAAATACTGGAAACACAAGTGGAAACCAAGGTAACACGAGAGATTTAGTTGTAAGATCTGAGGCACGAGTTCTAGCACGAGCATATGCTATTCGTGCACGTGAGGATGCACCTTCCCCAGACGTTATTACTGGTACTTTTTCTCTTTACGATACTGATTTTGTTACGTTAATAAATCCTGGATCAACCCATTCATATATCTGTATGAAATTAGTGTTTAAAAATATTTTACATGTTGAGTCTACAAAGTTTGTAGTTAAAGTATCGAACCCCCTAGGCAGGTCTATTTTGGTTGATAAAATTTGTAAGAAATGTCCATTGATGACTCGAGGTTACTGTTTTTCGGCCAATTTGATGCTCTTACCATTTGACGAGTTTGATGTAATATTGGGTATGGATTGGCTGACTATGTGTGACGTAATTGTAAATTGTAGACGAAAGATTATTGAATTGAAATGTCAAAATGGTGAAATTCTTCGGATTGAATTTGATGATTCAAATGAATTACCTACTGTAATATCATCTATGATAGCTTTGAAATGTATGAAAAAGGGTTTTGATGCATATCTTGCATACGTACTGGATACAAAGGTGTCAGAATCAAAGATTGAATATGTACCTATGGTTTGTTAGTATTCAGATGTATTTCCAAAAGAACTACCAGGATTACAGCTTGTCAGAGAGGTTGAATTTGGTATTGAATTAGTACCAGGAACGACACTGATATCGATAGGTCCGTACAGAATGGCATCGACTGAATTAAAAGAGTTGAAAGCTCAGTTGCAAGAATTGATAGATAGAGGTTTTACATGACCGAGTTTTTTGCCATGGGGTGTACCGATATTGTTTGTAAAGAAGAAAGACAGGTCCATGAGAATGTGTATTGATTACAAACAGCTGAATAAAGTGACGATAAATAACAAATATCCCCTACCGCGGATTGATGGTTTGTTTGATCAGTTGAAAGGGGATACAACATTTTCAAAGATTGACCTTAGATTTGGTTATTATCAGTTGCAAGTTAAGGACTCAGACATACCGAAGACCGCATTCAGAACATGGTACGGCCACTATGAATTTTTAGTTATGCCATTTGGTTTGACTAATGCTCCTGCAGTGTTTATGGATTTGATTAATAGGATATTCAGACAGTATTTAAACAATTTTTTGTTGTATTCATAGACAACATTCTGATCTATTCACATGATGAAACCAAACATTCAGAACATTTGAGAGTTGTCTTGCAAACTCTATGGGATAAGCAATTATTTGCGAAGTTCAATAAATGTGAGTTCTGGCTCAAAGAGGTTAGTTTTTTGGGGCATATTGTTTCGGTTGAAGGTATTCGGGTTGACCCGAGTAAAATTTCTGCTATCATTGATTGAAAACCTCTGAGAAATGTGTCTGAAGTTCGTAGCTTTTTGGGTTTAGTAGGCTATTACAGGAGATTCGTGAAAGGATTTTCGATGATCGCAACACTAATGACACGATTGCATCAAAAAGGTGTGAAATTCGATTGGTCAAAAAAGTGTCAACAGAGTTTCGATCATTTAAAAGCACTGTTAACAGAGGCACCAGTATTAGTTCAACCTAAATTGGGTAAAGAGTTCATGATTTTTAGTGATGCGTCACTAAACGGTCTGGGTTGCTTTCTGATGCAAGAAAGAAAAGTTATAGCATATGCTTCCGGATAGTTGAAACCGCACGAAAAGAACTATCAGACACATGACTGTGAATTAGTTACAATTATATTTACATTGAAAATTTGGCGCCACTATTTATACAGCAGTGAGAAATGCCATATTTATACAGATCACAAAAGTTTGAAATATCTAATGTCATAGAAAGATTTGAATCTACGCAACAAAGATGACTTGAGTTGTTGAAAGATTACGAATTTGTGATTGATTATCACCTAGGAAAAGCTAACGTTGAAGAAGATGCTTTGAGTCGAAAGTCCCTATTTGTTTTACGGGCAATGAATACTTAGGTGATGATATGTGATGATGCATCTATTTTAGCTGAATTAAAGCTAAACCAGTACTCTTCAACAAATTTGTGAAGCTCAAAAAAATGGTAGTAAATTGCAAGATAAATGAATGCAATGTAAGTCCATTCCTGATTCTAAATTTAAAATTAGAGCTGATGACTGTTTAATGTTCTGAAATAGAATTTGCGTATTGAGAAATTCTTAACTCATTCAGAAGATTTTATAAGAAGCGCACAGTAGCCGTTTATCTGTTCATCCGAGAAGTACCAAAATGTATCACGATCTAAAATAGTTGTACTAGTGGCACGGCATGAAACGAGATATTTCAGAACTTGTTTCTAAATGTTTGATCTGTTAGAAAGTCAAAGCTGAACATCAAGTACCTTCGGGATTGTTACAGCCTGTGATGATACCAGAATAGAAATAGGATAGAGTTACGATGGATTTCGTTTCGGGATTACCCCTAACTCCAAGGAAGAAAGATGCTATCTGGGTTGTCGTTGATCAATTAACGAAGTCTGGTCATTTTATACTGGTATGTACAAATTTCTCACTCGATAAATTAGTTGAACTGTACATTTCTGAGATTGTCTATTTGCACAGAGTGCTTTATCTATTATTTCCGATAGAGATCCGAGATTTACATCGAGATTCTAAAAGAACTGCAAGAAGCTCTGGGAACAAAATTGAATTTCAGTACAGCTTTTCATCCTCAAACCGGCGGTCAGATCGAGAGAGTCATTCAGATTCTCGAAGATATGCTGAGATGATGCATTTTAGAGTTTGAGGGCAGTTGGGAAAAGAATTTAACGTTGATTGAGTTTCCATACAATAACAGTTTTTAGACGAGTATTTAAATGGCACCGTACGAAGCTTTATACGATCGTAAATGTCAAACTTCGCTATACTGGACTTAATTGAGTGAGAAAGAGATTCACGGGGTTAAATTGATTAAAAAAACTGAAGAAAAAGTGAAAACGATTCATGACAGTTTAAAAGCAGCTTCAGATCGACAGAAATCATACGCGGATTTGACACGTAAAGAAATTGAATTTCAAGTCGAGGACCGTGTATTTTTGAAAGTGTCATTGTGGAAAAAGATTCTTCGTTTTGTCCGTAAAGGAAAATTAATTCTGCGATTCATCAGGTCGTACGAGATTGTTGAAAGAATAGGGCCTGTAGCATAGCGATTATCATTACAATTTGAACTTGAAAAGATACATAATGTCTTTCACGTATCTATGTTACGTTGATACAGATCTAATCCGACACATGTGATTTCTCCTATAGATGTTGAAATTCAGGCTGATTTATCGTATAATGAAGAATCTATTCAGATTCTCGCTCGAAAAATCAAAGAATTGAGAAATAAACGTATAGATCTTGTAAAGGTTCTTTGGCATAAACACGAGATATAGGAAGCTACATGGGAACCTGAAGAAGCTATGTGAAAACAGTACCCTAGCCTTTTTACCGGTAAGATTTTCGGGGACAAAAATCCCTAAAGCGGGTAGAATTGTAACAGCCCATTTTCAGTTAAATCAGAATAATGGTTTTAGAACCACAAATCTGAAGTCAAAATATCTATTTTATTATTTTAATAAGTTTTATTAGATAGAATGATAGTATAAAAATTTCGTTAAGAAATGTTATCGTTTGAATAATTAATTTGATAAAAAGGACTAAATCGCGTAAAGCGTAAAAGTAGAGTTCTACTTGTTTAAAGCACTAAATGGCTATAGAATTGAAATATGGGAGTACTTGCATGGTAATTAGTCCTGTAATGACATAGTGGAAGTTTTTGGGTTGGTATTTTTGAAATTATTAAATGTTTTAAAGGTTAAAATGGTAAATAAGTAATTAAAGTTAATATTAATGAAACAAAAGCCACATTTTCTTTTTATTCATCTTCCCAAAACTAATTTTAACAAGACGAAGAAGCCATTTTTAGGGCTTGATATTTGGCAAGCTCCTCAAGCTCAATTAGGTACGGTTTTGACTCGATTTTTAATGATTTCTACGTTTTTGAGCTCATTGCAGCTTAATCTAGCTAGCCCGTACCTTAGTTTTTGAAACTATTATAGATTTTGAATGATGCCATTGTTGAATGGTTTGTTGTTTTGATGTTTTATGATGAATTGTTAAAGTTTGAAGCTAGATTAACAACTTTTGTAAAGTGATTTTTGATAAAAAATGTCAATTAGGGATTAAATTGAGAAATGTTAAAATATTATGGTTAAAAGTGTGATTAAATTGAATATATGGGCTGCTAGTATCATCATTAAAAATTTGGCTATGCATGGGTTAAGGCCTAATTGCATAACTTTGCCATTTTGTGTGATAAGGACTAAATTGCAAAAGTTATTAAATATTAGGGCAAATGTGTAAGTTGCCAAAAATATGAATTATGGACTAAATTGAATAGTTTGAAATGTTAATATACTGAATTTGATATTATATAGATTAAGATAAACAAATATCAGAACTAGATCGGGGGAAACGAGAAGTAGACGAGCAGACGACAGTTTATCTGAGCTATACGAGGTAAATTCGTATAAATAGAATCGAACTTTTAAATAATTGTATTTATTTGAATTAGTTATATATGAAATGAACTATTAATATTAATGAAGTACGAATGCCTAATTGATGTGAATTATTAAATACCGAGTGCCCTTTGAACTTTAGAAAAATCGTAAGATACGAGTGACATGTCACTAGGGTTACCATTTTGGTGGAGATCTTGCATTTTTTGCAGACTCACCATAGCTCGTATTAGCTTACCGATATAATCAGCTCTTATGAGCTTACTGTTGTAGCTCGTTAGAGCTTACCATTTCATCTCAATAGAGCTTACCGTTTATCAGCTCAGGAGGAGCTTACCGATCATGGCTCGAAAGAGCAAAAATGATAATAAATTAACAGATTACTGATTATTACACTTAGTGTGTATCACCTGAGTATCCCTCGATATTTCATTAGGTTCAACGGGCATTATATTGTTATCGATTATATGATAAAGTATGGAAACGAGATATGATTTATATGAAATGTACGTGTATATGAGATTGATTGTTAAACGAATTCCTTATGGTTGATTTACTAGCTATATGCAAATTCAAGTTACTAAATTATGAATGTATCTATGTGATAGGCATTGGAGCTATTTAAGTTGGATTAAATTGAGTTTAGTTGATTGTATTATGATTTACAGTAAGTTTAAGTCTATATTATATGGGCTTACAAATTTGTATAGCTTACTCTGTTAATTTTCCGTGTTTTATAAAGGTTCGTTGACAAGCTCGATTCGGATGAAGTCGGAGATAGAAACACACTATCCAATCTTATAGTTGGTACATTTGAACTTATGGGTTATGTAAATATGGCATGTATAGGCTAGTTATAAGGATGTTTGATTTTAGTACATGTTTTGTTATATAATTAAGCCATGAGATTTGGCTTATGTTGGTCTAATGGTTGATTTGGTATTAGTTAAATGATATGATATGTTTTGTTATTTTGAATGATGAAAGTAAATATGCAAATGGTTGTTTTGAGATGTGATAATATATATACAAAAATGTTGAATTATGGTTGGTATTATAGGTGATTTTAGGACATGTTATGCTTGTGTTATTGACTAATGGGACTTGATAGTTTGGCATGGAATTGGTTGAGCAAATGGTATTGATTTGGGTATATGGATGTGAAGTTTTGAAATGGCATATGTTGCGTATTAGAAATGGTCATTTGGCTATTTATTTGAATGAGATTTTGGTATCATTTGATTGATTATATGTACATGTGCTTTGGGTAAGGAAAGTGGCTTAAATCAAGCCTATTTTCACCTGACACGGTTGAGCACACGGGCGTGTAACTTAATCATCTGTCTGCTGTAACTTAGTTAAGCAAGTTAGTGAGTTATATGGCCTAGACACACGGGCGTGTGTACTGGTCGTGTGTGGCACACAGCCTTGGCACATGGGCGTGTGTGTCCATTTCGAATAGGCGCACGGGCCAGACACATGGGCATGTCCTCGGCCGTGTGATGTAAATCAGTATGTATGTCTTCTTTCCACACGGCTTATGACATGGGCGTGTTTGGTGTGTGAGACACACGGCATATTCACATGGGCGTGCGTCCTTTGAATTGAAAAAATTTCCATGTTATCCCGAAACATTTGAATGTTATCAGTTTAGTCCCAAATGCATGTTTTAAGTTTATTATGCTCGATTTAAGAATGTTATAAGTGTAAATGAATTTATTGATTTTTAATTTGATAAATGATTGATAATTGAATGTTCTGAACTGAGTTATATGTCTGGTGATACCCTTAATGTAACACCTAAGCCCAGCCTGAATGTTATGGCCGACCTTGATGTGTCACACTAAAGTGTTTATTGAAAACCCTACTTTCATTGATAACCCTTTATAAAGTAAAATGTTGAGCACAAACCCCTTTTCAGTTGCAGAAGTTTTATTTAAAAACAAATTATTTATAAAACTTGGTATTTAAAACTGGCATTGCGGAAACATAATATTTAAAAACAATTAAGGTTTGGAAACCGTTTTCTACTTGAAATAAATATAAGACATAGCTGTAATGATCCAAACTTAAAAATGGTAACCAGAGGCTTAGGCCTTATTACAACCCATAACAAAATAAGTTTTAAAATACCAAAAATTAATTAAATCACAAAATCCAAACTCCTTGCTAAATGGCCACCTTTAAGTTCCTCTATCTGTCGAACCGTCTACTGAGGATTTCCTAAAAAAAATAAAAAGAGAGGGGTGAGTTTTCGGAAACTCGGTGTGTACGACCCTTAACAATCAACAATCATGCAATGAACAATTTGGGCCTACGCCCTTTACAATTTCGGTGGCCTTTGTGTACAAACCTATAGTGGCCTCAATTGGGCCTGAGCCCATATCATATTAAACAGTAGCTTCTGGGCCGTAGTCCTTAATAGCCTCGATTGGGCCCGAGCCCATATTACATGTAACATCGTGAGTATACGTTATGCTGATTCCCATCTAGCCTGTACACCCCCTTCCAACCCTACAAATCCTGTGGGGAGATACTCGACCCACCCAACCTTATTACAACCCGGTGTGGAACCAGTGCGGCCCCACTGAATGGTGCAGCATGGCTGCTATATATACAGTGTAGCACCGATTACGACACTACTTAATGGTGTAGCAAAGCTGCTCGGTGGCTAAAAATCCTACGGTGGCTAAAAAGCCTTCGGTGGATCCACAGTCATCAAGTGACCGTGCGACCCTTATACACTTCCTCCAATCATAATCTCGGCCCATATGTAATATAATAATGCATGAATGCGGCACATAACATATAACATGCATAAGTCATACATAACACAGGGGTATTTTAGTCATTTCATCTTCTACCCTACGAGGGTAATTCAATAATTCTATCCTATAAAGGTATTTTGGTAATTCTACCCTACAGGGGTATTTCGGTAATTTCTTAACAGTATGGGTCTTAAGTACAAACTCTAGCCCGTCAACAAGTCTTCGCTGGCTAAAGTGAACAGACACTATGCACCAGGTAGGATTCTAGAGAAGAGGAGGCGGGTCATTAAGACCGCTTAAGAACCAAGCTCTCCCTAGATCTAATCCTAGACATGCACATGCCCATTGCCACACTCTAACCTTATGACTTATCCACAGACATATTTAATATATTAATTAAGTTTTATGCTCACTTAAGGAATTACTAGTTCTAAAAGTCTATTAGAAACTAAGCCTAAAAGTCCATTATAAAAACCCTAACAAGTCCACATACTTTCATACATGCATATAGCCCATCAGGCTCAATTACAACTATACGGCCCATTAGGCCCAAATCTATGCCAAACCATACCACTGATTTAATCCGCTTGTCACCCACTACCAATTTAACAATTTTCGCTTATTTGGGCCGACGAGCCCATCGGGCCCATTTGGCCCATTCTGACCCAGTTGGCCAACACACGACCCAAGTCCATGAGATCACTCATGAAGCCTCTGGTATCATATCGAATACCCTCATGCGAGTGTTCATGCACTCACAAGACTACCGCAGCCCAACTTTCGGTTTTTCGGCATTTAGGGACTTGCTGATCTGTTGTGTGTGTAGTGTATGTACACACTTTTTTGAAAATTAGCACCAAGACCAGCAATCTCCAACCTTATAATCAATCAGGCCAATAGTTAATCACTTGCTTAGTAGAGATCTCCTCCTTTACCAAAAACTGAAACTACAATCTACTTACCTTGATCGACGGTCCTATTAACCTTTCACTTATTCGCTAACCACGTTAGACTCCCAGATCTGCGTTGTAAAATCCTGAATCATCAATGATTTGAATAAACAAGAGACTTTTATCCATCTTAATTCACCTCTACCTCTCCTATGATCATTCGGCTAAACCAAAATTATAGATGAATATACTTACCAAAACCCAAAACACACAAGGAGTGATTCGGCAAGACTTGGAGGAAGAGATTCGATCCCATGATTTAAAAACAAAGAAAGGAGAAGTCGATTTTAGTGTTTAGAAATAAAAAAACAGAGTTGGTGACGGTACAACAAGGAATTCGACTTTTAAATGAAAAAGAAGCAATCGGCTAAGTTAAAGAGGGAAGAGGTTGATTCGATTAAAATAGGGAAGAAAAGATCAAGAGTTTGGTTTAAAGAAAAGAGGAGATAAAGGGTTTGAGATTACTCATTTATTTGTAAAAAAAAAAAAACAAAAGTGTCAATAGGTTAGAAGAAATTTCCCCAAGAATATGCGACTAAAGCACACAAAAGCAACAAATGCCCTACTTACCCATACGACACATATATAAATAAAATAAATAAATAAATAAAAACCTACACTCCCTAATCGACTCAAACTCATCACCAAATTAAATTCCTTCATTTTCTCCAGATTTTATCTTCATCATATCCTCCTTAATCCTCATCCAAAAATTCATTGATTTTAGCCAAAATTCCAAATTGAATTCAATCTAAAATTCCCTAATACTCGAAGCCCATTTTTCCTAGGCCAAAAATTTGGGGCGTTACACTTAACCTATTCCGGCGATGGTTATGGGTTAGGGGTGTTACAGGTTCCAAGATAGCTTTGGTAAGATAGGACTCGGTGTGTTAACCTAAATCGCATTTGAAGGATCATAACACGTCCTTCATGATGAAGGTTGGTTTCAACATTGTTTCAAATTCTAATGCTCTTTAGGTTCAGGTTCTATGATCAAAGTATGGGGTTATAAGTGGTCTGCCTGAGAATCTTTCAAGAGGACATTCTTTTTTATGGAGATCATTATTTTAGGTATGGCCCCTCATTCGTGAAAATTTATTATGGGCTGTTGGGCATGGGAACTCTATTAATTGTTGGCATGACCCTTGGATTCTGAATTATGGACCTTTGTATAAACATATTCCATCTACTTCTAATCTTATCATGAATTCCCCTCATCAATAAGATTGTTAGTGTCCCACCGCCTCACTCATCTTTTGGCCCTGATAGAATTATATGCGCGGCTTCATCAATTAGTTCTTTTTCCCTAACAAGCGCCTGTGGTAAAATTTGAGAGGGTACGTTAAACCCTAAAAAGCCGATTTTGGAACATGTTTGGAAGTTCAAATGTCCACAAAAAATTTATTTTTTTTCAATTTGCTTCCCTGAAGCAACGTTTGTTTACGAATGCTTAAAGGGTAAGGCGAGGAGTTGGGAATGATAATGTATATGGTTTATGTGGACATGAGTCTGAGGGGTGTTGCATGTCCTCAGGGACTACCCTGTTGCTAGGCGCATTTGGGACAAGCTTATTCCAGAAAGAGTGCTCTCTAATTTCTGCACTAGATTATTACATGAATGAATGACGGAAAACCTTTAGAATCATCAGTCTTTTATTATGAACGGGGTTGATTGGTCGTGCCTCTTTGGGATTATCTCTTAGCGCATTTGGAATAATAGTAACTTGTTTACTGGAGTATTAACAAGGTTATTAAAGTCTCTTACAGTTGGGCAAGACAATATACTTCCGTTTTAAAGACACTACCGCATAAGGTCTAAAGTTCTTTCATTAGCCCATACATTAACAAAACTTGGGTGTATCTAAACACAAATGGTTCGATTATACATAATGAAGGTTTTGCTATAGCTAGAAGATTATCACAAGATCATAATGGTCAATGGAACATTGGGTTCTGTAGATACTTGGGAAATTTTATAGTAACGGTGGCTGAGCTTTGGGGCATCTAAGATGGGTTTAAGCTTATCTTAGATATAATATTTGAAAGGGTCTTAATTCAAACGGACAGTCTTAAAGTAGTTACTGCCATTTAGGATGGTTCTAACGGAATCTCTAATTGTACTCTAGTCAGAAGAATTCATCAAATCCTATCAACAGTAAAGCAGTGGAAGATCCAACACATTCCCCGAGACGAAAACACATTTGCAGATAATCTTGTCAAGATGGTTTGTGATAGAAGGCTAGGTTTAAGATTGTCTGAGGATCCCCCTTTGAGGACCTAGTTTAATTGAGTCTATATCCATTTTATTTTCACAAAAAAATGAAATTCTCTTGAAGATTTTCAAGGTTAATGACTCAGCCATCCAAGTGCAATTATGCCTTAATCACTTTACAAATAGATGGAATGCAAGCAATACTCTAGAGTTACTCAACAATGATTGTGTCATTGACCTTCTTAATAGGCCAATCTCCATCTAAGGTGGCATGGATAAAATTATATGGAAGTACAGCCACAATGGTTCTTTCTTTATTAAAAGTTCTTACTCTTTGCTATGACGCAGCCACTACCATTCCCCACCCATAGTTCTTCCTCATAAAAGGTTTGGAATAATATGTGGCATCTTAAAATCCCTTTTAAGATAATTATTTACCTATAGAAAACTTATAATAATGTGCTCCCTATTAAGGGCCTTTTCTCTCGTCATACAACCTCCGTTGATAATCTTAGCTCCTTCTGTAAAATTCACTTTGAAATTTTGAAACACCTTTTTCCGTATTGCCATTTTGTGCATGCAGTTTGGTTTGATAGCTTACTCGACCTTTGTATTGAATCCTTTTAGGTCACCTCTTTGCTTTCTTGGCTTTTTCATAGGTTGTTTTCTAATGATATTAGCTTCCCTAACAACAGAGTCTTTTTACAAATGTGTTGCTTTAATATTATAGATCATCTACAAATCTAGAAATAATCTCATCTTTAAAAAAATTTATCTCAAACCCTTTCGGGTCAATGAAGAGGATCAACGATATTCAATTTTTCATCCTGAACTCTTTTATCCCCATCCCACCCTAATTCCCAATCCTAAACCCAAAGATCCCTTGATGAGAGTTGTACTTCAACAGGTTGGACTTTTTGTCTCCGCATCAACAACAACCCTTCCTTAAATCTTATTGGTGGAATGTCAACTACCAAAGAAACTAATGACTCATAATTGATCTTCATGAAAAGCTTCAAAGCGACAAGCAAACTACATACCAAAATCTTCACCTTAAAATCCATTCTCATTGTTCTCAAACCTCATAATGTCTCCTCTTATAGGTTTCTTGAAAAAGATTAAAAATGGATCAATATCATTCTAGTCAATCTATTGTAAGACGAAAGCTCCTCCAGTGTAAAACTACACTTGCTACCTTCTCAAGTCAATATTTATACAACAAGAAACCAATCAAAACTTGCAACTAAACTCATATTTCTTCAACAAATTCCATAATTGCAAAGAGATAATCCTGATTTGTAAGCGAAATGAAAACTTTTTGAAAACAAACAAACCACTGAGTTCAGTATAGGTGATAATGGGAGTTTATACTTTCGGAACCGTTTGTGCATACTGAAGAATTAAGAATTGAAGCGAGATATTCTTCACAAAGCTCATAGTAGTACTTACACAATACATTCGAGCATCAATAAGATGTAAATTTGAAACCATTGAACTAGTGGTCGGGTATGAAAATAGAGATCACTGAATACCTATCAAACTTTTTGGTATGTCAGCAAGTTAAAGCAAAATATCTGGTATTGTCAAGTTTATTGCAACTTATAATGGTTCCTGACTGAAAATGAGAATGAATCACCATGTATTTCGTATCGAGCTTTCTATTAACACTAAAAAAGTAGGATGCAGTTTAGGTGATAGTTGATAAGTTGACTAAATCAGCTCACCTCATTATTGTGAGAACAAATTATTCACTCAAGAACTTAGCTAAAATTTATATGTCACATCCCTAAAATTGGGTTAGTATAAATTGTGTTAGTGAATCAAAAGTGGTCATGCCCTAATTTTTTTAAAGGTTATTTTTGTGCATTAGATAATAAATAAGTATCTAGTCTACTGGTTAAGTAGTGGTGGAGTTGTCCTTGAAGACTTGAGTTTGAATCCCTTCGCTCACATCATTTCTATCTTGAGCAATTTTGCTTCAAACTCCAACAAGTGCCATGCCTTATTTTAAAATAAATACTGTAGAAGTTATCTTAGTTGCCATATTGAAGAGATTATTTTCTCCCTTATTTTGCTCTCCCTTCCTTCCTTAGCCCCCATTTCACTCCACATGTTCACTTCCCTTTTCTTTCCCCTTTTTTACTCCTCTTGTCTCTCTTTCTTTCCAAATGGTAGTATGTTGACTAGGGTAGCCATCCAAACCATGTGGTGTGTGCACACATTTTTGTTTTCATTCCTACAACAATCTTACTTTTTCTCTCCTTCCTCCTCCCTTTCAACCTCCTTAAACCGACCATTTTGGTTTATCTCCACCACCTTTTTACTTATTTTTCTTTTATTTTATTGAGACTATCATCCATTCCATCACCACAGGCCACTCCTTTACCCTTGAACCACCCATCCTAAACCACCACTATTCTCCACCATTTTTCTCCTCTACATCTCATTATTTTATCTTCATTTCCATTTATTCTTTCTTAAGTATTCTATAACAACCTGGTTTTGGTCAAACTGGAATAGTGGATTTGAAACCACAAATCTGAAGTTAAAATATTTATTTTATTATTAAATTAAGGTTTACAGCACTATAGAATATTTGAGTGAAAATTTCATTAATAAATTTTACCGTTTGAATGCTCAATTTGATAAAAGGACCAAATCGCGTAAAGCATAAAAGTTGAGTTCTATTAGGTAAAAGGGTTTAATAGCTATAGAATTTTAAAGTAAAGGTCCTTATTTGAAAATTAGATCATTATAAGACTTAGTGGACATATATGTACATATTTCAAGTGATTTAATTACGTTTAAATAAAGGTTATAATAGTAATTTGATAAGTAATTAGTAATTAAACAAAAAAAGCCATATTATGTCATCTTTTTCATCCATAACTGAAAGGAGAAAAGAAAAATAGGGTTTGGAAGCTTTGAAATTTCAACAAGAAAAATCCTAGCATATCAAGAAAAGTAAAGATCGGATTTAGATTGGGGAAAAGGTAAAGTCGTAGAATAAACTATCGTTTCCATCCGAGTAATATAAGGTAAGTTCGTATAATTAGAATTGAGTAATTAAATTTGTACTTAATTGAATTGAATGTATATGTGATTTGAGAAATTAAAGTATATGATGTTTGAATGCCTAAATTGATGATTACCAAGTATTACCGAGCCCCATTTGAATCATAGAAATTCGTAGGATACAAGTGACATGTCACTAGGGTTACTGTTTGGTTGAGATCTTACATATGTTGCGGACTCACCATAGCTCGTATGAGCTTGTTTCTTAGCTCAATAGAGCTTACTGTCATTCAGCTTCGGTAGAGTTTACTGATTATAGCTAGAAAGAGCGAATATGTTTATGAATTTACGTTGGGATTTTGTGGTTGACGAAGGAGTTCCGTGGAGTACTGGTGCCATATTAAGTCTGCATTATTTGTAGTCAGTGCACTGCACCTAGAGTATCGAAGGGATTGGCGATTTGATCGCATATTATATGTTATTGGCGATTGTATCGCACTATTTGATATTCGGCAGATATTCTGCATTATTGATTATTCGATGGATTTACCACATCGAGCTATGCTCATAATGTTTTAGAGTTTGGCAGATGGCTCTATGAAACTCGTGGTGTATAGCAGATGGTATGGGTAGGAACCTTTTTGCATTGCATCATTTGCACGACATATTCGAATGTTATTGATTTATGCTATGCATTGCCTTTTTTTATATTGAATGGTATCGAATTTAATGATTGCTACTCGAATGAATGATGACCTATGCTCATACACTATTTGACATCAATTTGGTAAAGGCTATGTAATGACATGAAATTCCTATGATGGTTATATTTTCTTCTGTTAATGCTAATATGCTTCACTGTATTTGATTTTTTACCCGTTTAAATAATGATTCGACTCACACTGAGCTTTTCATAAGCTCACCCTCTAATAGTGTTTAACTTTTCAAGTAAACCTCAAAATTCGGACTAGACTCGACATCCAGAGAATCAACTTGGACCTCGGATTATTATTATTTTTAATTATGTATTATTAAGTCTTTATTGGCTTTCGCTTGTAATTTTTAATTATCTCTAGTCTGTGGCTTGGTAACTTTTGTTTTGGGGATTTTTGCATGCATGGATTACTCAAGCATAATAACTGGATAATGCATGATATCGGGCTTGAGTAAAATTTGATATTGTTCCTTAGTTTCCACTACATTGCAAAGGAACTGTTTTTAAAAAACAAATCGATAAGGCAACTAATTTTCCAAAATGACTTGAAGCATGGTTGCTCCGCTGCATTTGTTTAACTTCGAGTTTTTTAAAGAAGACGATAAGCAAACAGTTTTTCTAAAAGAACACTGTCAATAATAAAATGAATTCTAAGCATACACAACCTAATGAATGAATGCTTTTAAGATAACTGAAAGTATAACTATGGTTTTCCCTAAAATAAGTTTATTTAAAGTCTTCAAAAGTAACGTAAGTTAGCTTAGCCATTTTGGTGGCTAATGTAGCCATCCCAATCTAGCTATAACGTCTAGGCCGGGTTTTGGGAGGTTACAAGCAAGTTAGTAGGGTGGCGAATTATACTACCACAGTGCCAAAATAGTTTGCATACATACCTTACCTTTTTAGATCCATCGTTTTTGAGGTGTGACAAGATAGAATTGTCCTAATGTGGCCAATATTCCCAAAGCAAGGGATTTCTTAAAGAAGAATGTTATATATTGTTCAACTTAACCCCTAACAACCTCGATCAAAAGGATTTTTTAGGTATTGCAAATGTAGCTATTCACACGATAAGAGAACAAGACAAATGGCAAGACTCTAATGGAGTAAGGAACGATTGGAGGATCCAAGACAGGCAAGATTGACATTTAAAATAGATGGTAAAGTTTAAGGAATTCCCAGACAAGTCTGGTGGCACAACAGAAATTTTAACCATCAAATTTAATTAATTTGTAAATAATCTATAATAATTTGTTTTAGAATTATTACCATTAGGAATTAGACTTTTTATTTTGTTAGGAATTATGAGGGAACAAGTTTCCGAGCATAATCGAAGAGCTTGACATTTGTAGGATGCTTGTACGAGCAATCGAAGACCCTCTACAAGTTTCAGAGAGGCCAATTTGAAGTTATGTTGACACACAATGATTTCATGGCATAATAAAAGCTAAGCATGCCAAAATTCATTGTCGTGCCACACAACACCATATCTGTGGCACAATACACCTTTGAACTCCATACACAGAGGGGTAAACATTGCTTTTGTGCCGCGCCATACATGCCCCCTAGCACGACATATAAGCCTTTTTTGGCAACTATTCATTCTTGATTCAATACGATTTTTAGAGATTTTCACCAAGATTGGACAACAAGTAAAGCCCTAGATGGCTTCTATATATTCGCCTTAGCAATTACTAAACCATTTAATCCATCATAGCCAACCAAAGCAACGTTTACTAACCTTTTATTTGGAATTCTATAAATTCCCCTATTTTTCCTCTATTTTCAAACCTCAAACCATGCATAGCAATCCTTCCAATAGCAAATCCATAGTGGAAAGTTACACCTACCCTCCAAAATGGGTTACTCAAAAGCAACATTATTACTGCTCAATGCAAAATATCGTTGCAAGAATGAGGTTTTGAACCCTTAAACGCATTGAATAATGAAATGCATGACTTAATCTAATACCATCGATAGGAGAAGTTCTGCATAAACCCAACCAAGTTAATGTACTTTCCAATCATGCACGAATTTTTTGTTACATTGAAGGAAGCAGATGTGAGTAGACCAATGGACGTACTGTGGATGTGGTTCTCTATTCGAGGAAAGGAGATGACTATCTTGCCACTCAAGATAGAAAGTTATTATGACATTTTGCTATATCTCTATGGTTTCGTTCAACTAACTAACCTAATGTATTTCCCGAGAGAGAATATGCATGAAATCATTAAACTCCTAACGAATAGGAAGGGTGAATGGAAATGCCACTTAGGCACATATTATCCTATATCATTCTCTCAAATAAAGTTAACTCCAACGATACGAATGTGGTTTAAATTTATTAATACTCAGATTTGCCCAGCAACGAACATGTCCAACATCGATACATTCCAGGCAACCTTGTTATACGTAATTTTAACAAAGGAACGGATTTGTGTGGGAACATGGATATATCGAATCATGCTCTAATGTAGAGGAAAAACAAAGTAGAATTATTGTCCCCATACTTGGTAACGTCTATATGACGACAATCGAAGCTGCTGATGGGATGATTAGGTCATGTCTAACAACCGAGCAAGTTTTTGATCTTAAGACCAAGTTTATATACCTTATAGGAAACTGGAAATGAAAGAGGGAAAGAAAAACCAAACTACATAAGGCAACAATGTGTTTGTAATGCCCTGCTAAATATACTTATGTTTCTGTAAAATTTGACATACTATGTATCTGCTTCAGTGGTTCAGTGTTCTAGTTTTGTGTGTGAGGTCATAGGTTCAAGTCTCACCTTTGCTAAATTTTGTGATTTTTGGAATCAAGCATTATCTTTGTTTAGTGGGCTTATATTAAATTATCTATAAATCCATATTAGAATGAGCTTGCTGGTTCCAGTGGAAAGGTTGTTAGTGTATTAGAGGTTTTGTGTTCGAATCCCTGAGCAAGCATGGATGTTATTTTTGCTCTAATTGTCTGAGAGTATTTGGGTGGAGTTAGAATTCTGAAGTGGTTGTGATTGAGGAGTTAGTGGAGAGTTGGGATACGAGAGTTATAAAAATATTAAATTTTTATTTCTTTTTTTTTCAAATTTCTCTCTCCACTTTCCAAAATTTCCTCTAACGTTTCCTTTAACTTTTCTTGTGGGTTCTGACGATTTTCCCATTTTCAGTGGAATCACTGTTTCATTCCTTCATTCGACCTTATTGGTGGTTCTTTCGTTTAATCAAGCTATTGGTTTGTCAGATTCTCTAATCAGTTGGTAAGTGAGTTTTATGTTTCTGTAACTTCTGGATGAGGATTTTGGCGATAAACATCTGTAGTGGTTGATTAGTGATAATTAGTGTTTAGAATGGATTGTGGAGAAAAGAATTGCGCTTCAACGGTTCAGTGCACGTTAGAGGCGGTTTGTCATCGAAGGTAAGTCGGTTCCATGTTGATTCTTGTGATGAATCTGTTAATCAATCTGCTAAATCGTTGTTGGGTACTCTGTTTTTAGGTTCTAGAGGACTCAAGATCATTTTTGCATCAAAACCATTCCAGGTGTGTACCCAAAACGCAGAAAAATGAGTTTCAGCAAAAGCCTAAAAATTGTTCTATCAACGCCACATGGGCGTGTGCTCACCCGTGTGGCTAGTCATGCGCGAGACACGACCGTGTGATCGACGAAGGCATGGTCATACGCTTGACACTGCCATGTAGTGGCTGGAGTGTGGCCGTGTGAGCCACACGAGCGTGTTGGCGCACACAGGCATGTGGGCCCATATTCCTGTAATTTATCCCAGGGTCGCACGGGTCACTCCGATCAACTGTGGGCCTATTGTAGGGTCGGTAAGGGCTAATTAAACCCTATTTTGTTTGTTATGATATTCTGATAGACTGAACTGAATAGGATACTAAGTGTATGCCTGAATGTACTACAATTATGTATATCTGTATCTATATATAAACATGTTGAACATGTTTAATTTGTTACATCTATATCTAATTTCTGCATCTGTTTATTGGGGTAGAATTTGTATATGTGGAGGAAGTGTTCTGATTGGCGATCATCGCCTATATTCTGGCAGCTTGGCTGCACATTATCTGATATGTGTCATAATGGTACGATATGGTGTGTAGGGTTGGGTGGGTGTTTTTAACCCCACATGGTGTGATGGGATGGTCGGACTTGGTGTGTAGAGAATGGGGGTAGGATTCTAATTTTCTAATCTGTAAATCTTATTCTGTTTACAGCATCTGAAATGGGCAAGGGCCCGAATCTCTATCTGACTGTTTATGTGATAATATGTATGTCTGCATGCTTAATTCCGTTGGGTTACACACTAAGTTTACGGAAACTCACCTTCGTTTGTCTGTTATGTTCAGGTAATCCACAGGCTTAGGTGAATTGGTGCGATGGAGCCTCTCGATGACCACGAGTTTGTAAACTGATTAGGTTTATAGTTTTTATTTAAGGATTATTTCTAGATTTTTGTGTAATAATTGGACTCTTCGAACTTTTTGGCTCATTCTCCTTTGGGCTTGGATTTTTGTTTAGTTTTTAAATTGCAACTAATATTTAAAAACAATGGTTTTTACTAAAACAAAGGTTTTCTAAAAATACAAATTGTTTTTCTTAAATAAAACATTTTTCATAAGCTTCTACAATAAAACACGTTTTCAGGCAAATTGATTAATTGAATGAATGTTTTGACTATAGATAAAAGCAAATTAAGAGTTGAAAAAGTGAACTGGTTTTAACGTGTATATCTCATTATCAAAACTCATTCTTTGTGACACCTCCAAATTTGGCCATAACATCTAGGCCAGGTTTGGGGTATTACAGTCTTACTCGATTTGGAATGGATCATTCGACGGATGTAAGACAGCGGACCAATCTTTGAAGACTATGCAAGGAAAAGCGGGTTAAAGGGGCCACAATTCCCAGCAGCCAAGTACGAGGTAGTGATCAAATCAAGCAAGGTGGATAAAAAAAGGGAATTGGAGAAAGAGGAAGATCCTGAAGAAGATCCAAAAGAGAACTGGAAACACAAAAATATATAGACTTTTTAGCACCTTTTGAGCCCTAGTTCGTGCAGTTTCATAGTAATTTTTGTCGAAATTCATACTTTAATTATAAAATAGTTCATTTGCACTTAAATTATTAACATATTGAATTTTAATTATTTTTATAATAAATTTACACAAATTTGGTTTTATTTTTTATAGTTTTGCACAAAGGGTGAAAATTGGCTCGGCAGACACCTCGAAAGGCTTGAACCATTGGAGCAATGTTGTGCAGCAAGTGATTAAGAGTAAGGCTAATAATATTTTCCAACCATGGACTGTCCAAAAATATGTCTTAAAAATATTTTATAAATAATTTTGATCCAAAATTAATTGTGTTAAAAATTAATTATAAGCCTGAAGCTGAAAAGAGACCTAATTATGCTAAGTAAAAAAGATTGGTCCACTTAGCAAATTGGGCAGCCCAAACCGTCCAAATAGCTGACCCAATCAGCTAGTTTTAGCTGATTTCCACACTTGTAAAACAACCCTTAAAGTTTCCATAAAATCTTAATTGTACTGCTCCACCTTTCGTACCTTCAAACTTTTGCCCCTAGCTTAAAATAGCAAGTTTAAGCCATTCAAACTTGCACCATATGTGGCCGGCCAAGGGAAGAGGAGTGGCTACTATTTATTTTCTATTTTTAGCAGTCATTCCCACCTATAAATACCCCTCTTCCCTTCTTCATTCAACACACCATTCATTTCTGACACATCTCTCTCTTTCACTTGTTTTTCTCTCTTCCATTCTCTTTCTTATTTTCTCATTTCCATTGTCGATTTCCCTCTTGAAAAAGAGCCCTCTTCCACCTTGGAATAGCATCATTCAATTTTTCATAGAAGCCTCGATTCAACACAGCAAGCAGAAAAGAAAAGGAGTGCACTAGTCTAGCTTCAGAGAAATACTAGATTTGCTTCCTAGTTCCCTTCTCTTTAAGTTTCTTTTTTATGTTGTGATCATGAATATGAATAATTGTTTGGTTTTTGTTCTTGTTCTAATTATAATGGCTTAAATTAATTCGTGTTAGATTGGTTGCTTTCTGTCCACTTGAATTTTTAAAATTATGTTTGTGTTGTTATAGGCCTGGGTGAGTTGTTCAATTAAATAAAATCATGCTTATGTTATACTTGCATTATAAAATGTAAGTTAATGAATGAATTGATTATTAAACTTATTGAAATTATAATTAATTGACACAGTATTTAATTGGTGCATGTTTAATCTTTTAAGGTAGCTGAAGGTTAAAGTAGCAGTGGTATTAAACGGTACATTAGCCTTGCATAACTTGCAAGAATATTGTGATTAAACTGTTTCAATATAGAAATATATAGTTACTTCACTTAATATTTTATGTGCTTATGAAGATTGATTAACTATTTAAATTGACATTGAAAAATGTTCAAGAGATTAGTTAATATAGTAAGTACATATGAGTAGTAGTTAGTAAATTACCAAGTTGCCGTGAAAATATTCGTAACAATATGACCATGAATTTAGTAATTCTAAGTTAAGGAATGTAATTGATCTAACACAATTACGTCATCTTGATTAAAACCATCTTTTTTGAAATCGTGCTTTAAAACTTTTACTTTTATTTCTCTTAATTAGTTAATTTTTAGTTTTTAAAATCACTTCTTTAAAACAAAATATTTTTCCATCACCAAAGTGTTTGGTTTACATTTCATAAATATTTTCTTTCACAGTCCCTTTGGGTACGATAAATCGACATTTACTTGTCACTTTATTACTTGTTGCGATTGTGTACACTTGCACATTTTCATTGTTCCAAGAACCTAGAGGAAGAGTCGGAAGGCGAACAATATAAAGTGAATGAAGCATCGGATCCTAACTCTGACTAATTTTAAAAAAATTTCATCTAAGTTTCAGTTTTTATTAGAATTTGGACTTATTGTTCGAAATGTCTTTCACATAGTTTTTAAGTATTTCAAACTTTAATATTAAATATATAATGTGTTTAGGTTTTCTTAGTAGCAACCCCAAATTTTTTATGGCACAACATTATAGAGGGGGAGTAGTCCCACCAATTGTATTACACAAATGAAGAAAATCAGGTAATCTCTTTCCTTAATATTTATAGTTGCACATTAAGGACAATGTGCCGAATAAAGTGTGGGGTGACTTAAGAAACTTTTAAAATTTTCTTTCTAGTTATGTGATTTTCTTTGTTTTTAGTTTTTAATATTTCTTTTTAATTGCATATTTGTGCTTGAGCTTGTAGAAATACAAGTGATTGGTTAGGAGTATATACCTAGGTTGTTTGTTTAAATTGTAAATTTCACCTGAAATTCAATAATTTAGGCTGTTTATATGTAGACTACTTAGTTCAGTATATTAGATTGTAAATAGGAAAAAGAAATTAAATATATCAAGTGATAAAGGGGTGGAATGTAATCAATCAAGAATCCTCATAGTTTACAATTAGTTTTAGTTTATTTTCTTTTTGATTTCTAAATACTTTCTTGTTCTTCTTATTGAATCATTCTTGATTCAAGGACTTGTTTATTTAATTAAAGTATTGAGTCTATATTTTCCTTTGCATTTTTTTATCTCGTTATTCCAATCGAGAGATTATCCACTCCGTTTCCCATTCAATACTCAATCCATAATTATTCAAATCACTTTTCTTCATTGAATTGATTGTGTTTCTCACATGGTTTGTTCAATCAAAGTTGAGATTATGAATAACATAAGTGGCTAAATCCTTTAGGGGAGATTAACGAGTGGATAGGAATGTCACTAACAGAGGATTTGGGATATCTCAGGATAGATTAGTTGGTATAAATTACGTGTTATTAAATTTTGAGGCTTTAAAACGCTAATAAGTGATCATATGTTAGATTAAATCAGAAAATAAGTCAAACTAAGTAAATCATAATTTATCTTGGTTGAGAAAGTGAGGTCTGAAGATAAGCAAGTATCAACCAACCGATGAAGTTAATTAGAGCCAGGAGGTAATAATTGCTTGATCGATGATTAATCCACTCTAGACCCCTAGTTCGAAGTTAGTTGCAAACCTTGAAGCAAGTTAATCTTCCTGATTGGTTTACCTATTTAGTTCGTTTGTTTATTTATCGTGATTTATTTCCTTTTGTTATTTATTTATTTTTATTCCTCTAAATCTATGTTATGATCCATCGTAATATAGGAAATAATTACTACTACTTCGACTTATTATTGTAAAAAGTATTTTCCTTATTTATTCCAACCTCCATTGGGTATGATCCTCAAAATACTTCTGGTATTTCATTGTACAACTATATTTTGACTCGTACACTTGCGGACACCACCATTCTCAATTCTTATATTTTTTTGGTGATATATTTATTTTATAAACAATAGTTCATTTATAGGTGGTAACTGCCATTGTTAGACCGAATTGTAAGGCTTAATTGATAGTTTCGTATATTATGGGCCAAATTATATAAAATGCAAAACTAGTATGAAATTTTGGTAGGAATAGAAAGTAGAAGTTCCCTAATGAGTGTATGGGAAATTAGATTTTAATCCAAAGCCTTAAATTGAAAGTTATGTTTGTCTCGGGTTTAGGGACTAAATTGAATAAATTTCAAAATATGTATAACTTTATATTTGATTTTGATTTGATATAGAATTTTATATTGTGTTATTGTTGAATTATTATTCATAGCTAAAGATGACATAGGATTGTCTAGAAGGAAAGAAAAGGCGAGAGTTGATAACGAGTGACACGAGCTATCGATTTGTATTTTCATGATTCAGGATCAATTTAATTGTTTCATATTTGTGATATTTTTCATAATTTGACATCAAGGTGAGCTATTAATGATTATTCGAATTGAATTGATATGATTGAGATTTATTATTGAAATAGAGGACTAAATTGAATAAAATGAAAAATAGCATAGCTTAATGATTTATGTTGTTTACTATGAAATGAGTTGAAATATTTCGTATAACTTGATGAATTGATGAATTGAAAATTAAATGAGATTGATAGAATGTGAATTGTACTTTAATTGAAATTGGAAAAGTTGGTTACCCTTTTAATTATTTGGGCAAAGGTAAATATAGTTGGCATGTCATAGGATAGCTTATGTACTGGTTACCTTCATTATATGTCAATGAGCACTAGGCGCATTTTTATTCGGACGTTTCGATGAGTATTCGGCACAAATTTTATTTTTGCTATACTAATGAGCATTCAGCGTAATTTTTTACTTTAGACGTTCTGATGAGGCACTGGGTGACAAATTGGTGTGTTGGTTAGGATCTGTGTATCCGTTCGAGTTTGAGTCATGTTAATAAGGGATATTTTTGAATTGATTGAATGATATTTGAAAATGATTAAATGTTAATAAGGGATTAAATATTACTTATATACGGTTTGTTTCTCCTGTGCAGGTTTAGGTACACATCGAGGTCCCGGAGAGTGGTTTCATTATCCAATCAGAGTTCCCAGACTCATCAATGTTTGTAAAGTCTCTTTTTGTTCGTTATACGGCATGTACCTAGGTTGAGTAGGTTTTATTATAATAGGTGATCATGTGAACTTTGGAATCGAAATTAGCATGTTTGAATTGGCTATATATTTATATATATATGAATTTGAGAATGTTACAACTTTTGCTTAGACATAACTTGTGGTATCTTTATAGGCTATATGGCAATGAATCTATATACATATATATATGCCAATTAGTTTAATGAAGAGCATTGATGAAATGATTTGTGTACATGAATGAATTTGTTAGAATAGATGAAATCATATATGTTTTAGGTGATTGCAATCAGGTACCAAAACTTGACCATTTGGAAACAGTATGTCACGTTGTGATAAGATCTAGCCCAAATGCCACGCCTCGAGTCGAGTAATGGTTGTTACGACGAGGCCAAGTTAGTAAGTGGCGTCAAGATAAGGAACCCTCGAAATTGCAATGTCAACTCCAACCTTTGATGACATTACAAAATGGTCCTAATTCAACCTCAGGTTAGCATAAAACACCTATTTTGGCAGATCTAAATTTTTGGACTTATAGAAGTAGACAGTCTGCTTGGCATGGTGATTTCCACCCAAATGACCATTTTGGTGCATAGGTGTAGGCGTATAATAACCTCCACTTAAGTTGGTAAGAATTGATTTCAAGATATTCTTTATATTAAGGAGACGTTCATGTTAAGGGATAAAAGTGAAATACGGGATGAGTATTCACCAAAGGTATAGTACGTTTGGTTTGTATGAAATATTTTGCTAGTTAGACTTTAAGTAATCTGGTTAGAAACCCACTGTATAGTTCAGCTTGATAAGTTTGATGAAGGAAACCTATTTATACTTTTCTCGAAAATTGTAGGCAAATAAGAAGGTAAGTTCTGATACATATGACACTCGTTAAATTCCACTCAGCAAGATGAGTCATATTTATATGTAAGAATGTGTTTTGAAAGGGGTTTTTCTTTCTTCTTCTTTCTCTTCCTTAAGTGGTATCTACTAAAACTTTCCTCTAATCTGAATGTATCCTACCTCGATGACCTAGAGGCTAAGGTTCTTTTATGACTAGTAATTACTTCGCATCAGGGTAAGTATTTCAACTCTGCATGTTAAGTTCTGAATGAGTAAATCTGCATTTGGCAACTGAACAGTGAGACTATAAGTATAAGGTCTCTGCATGAATGGCTGCAAGTAAATTGATAAGTAATTTGTATGTAAGAATAATAGCTGTGTTCCAATATTTTGTAAGTAGTGTTGTTGAGGTTTCATGGTGGAAGTTCAAATTTAGAGTTCAAGCTATTGTATGTGGTTGCCAGGTGAGTTCTACACTGACTCCTCCATGTATACTGTTCATATTGTGAGTCATCTATAGAAAATAGATTGAACTATGGATCTGAATTCATGAAGAGTATAACCTGTGATGATTGGTGTATGAGTATTGAAACTTTAAAGTATGGCTGAGTATGTTTATGCCTGAAATGTATGTTATGAGATGTGTGTTCTATTTGGGTGTATGTTAATGAAGTAAAAAGGTTGAATTTAGATTGTGTCAATGTATGAAGATTTGGTTAAGAGAGTTTGTGTTTGTTCATTGCGGTGTTGTCTAATGTAGTCTATCGAGACTAAAAACAAAAACTCTTATATGAACTCTGAAGGAAAACCTATGGCTATGGTACACTCTGAAAAGAACTAAGGAATGGTATTACCCAATAGGGTTCTCTGCGTGTCCCAGGACAATGATGACCAAACCTTATGTAATGTGAGCTTAGGCAAACACATATCATAAACACAATAGTTAAGAATAGTCTGTGTGGAAAAGTTTGAAAAATGGTGCCTTTGTGGAAAATTCTAAATGGATTGCCTTAGTGGTGTGTTCTATATGATTGCCTATATGGTGTATTCTGCTAAGTCTATGTTGTGTGAACTATTAGGAACATCTGGTAAGCTATTTGAATGTCTATCTCTATGGTAAAACATGAGTAAATCCTAGTAGTTCTAAAATAAATGTAACCAAGATAAGGTATTGATACGCTCTGGATTAAGAGTTAAATAAAGTCTTAAGGGTTTTCCATTACAAAGATATGTGTATTTGTGTGTTAAGAAGGGTATATGCTACAATGATTTGTAAGTATGAAAAGCAAAGGATATCGCATCTTCTTCTAAGTTTATTCTGAATCTGAATCACTACTATTTGAATTAAGAGATTCTATAATAGCATGACATGGAGCTCATTTTGATTCTATACGTTGTTAATTATCAATAGGGGTATGTGTAAGAAACTAGTTCAGGGTATGTCTGAGTGTAAACCAACGGTATGAAAGTCTACGTCAGTATCTGCCATATATATGTATTCACCCAAGATAATGTCAGTGAGCAGTTATTTGAAATAAGAGAATGGGTTAAGGTGAGGAGTGTTGGAAGAAGCTTCTAAAGGTATGTTTTGCTAGGTAAGTATTATGGGATAAGAGATTCATGAATTAATTGGAGGGATTCCTCAATTAACAAGATATGGAAGACTAAGTATGATAAGGGCATGATATTGGCATATAAAAGAATAATCACACGGTGTTGGTATCAGCCGAAGTAAAGAGTGCAAACTATGGTTGGCTCATAGAAGTTCATATAAGATTGCAAAGTATCCATAAAGGTATGGTTACGATGAGATTCACTAGGTACCCTTGTACTTACAAGGTTTGTTATTTCTTTTCAAGCATGTTGAGAAGAGACTTCGCCTGGAGGGACAACCCCAGGAGTACACCAAGTTGGTAGCAAAATGGGCTATTATGCATACAGTGGATATGTGACATAGTCTTGAACATGCCCTTGAGTTTGTCTTGAAATAATTTCTTGAACATGCCCTTGAGTTTGTCTTGAAATAGTTTCTGACTTGTAAAGATTTGTATCAATACTAGTGTAATAAGTTATTCATTGCATATTTTATTCTAAATTTTCAAATGTTAAGTTTTTCTTTTAGAATTTCAAATAATAGGTTTTAAGTTAAATAAGAAAACGTAATATGTTTTCGCTAAATGTTTTGTATTGGTTAGTAATACCCGAGATCTGAACCCAGTGAACTGGACCGGGTCGAGGGCATTACATAGCAATAGAGCTTTCGTAGTCTCGTATATGATCCAAAAATAAATGTATATCATATTGTAATCGTTTGTATTTATTGTTTGAAATTTAATCATTTTTTGGTATAAATTGAATGTAGTTTGATTGTAGTTGCTCTAGCAACAAATGTTGTAACACCCCTTACCTGTAATCGATGCCGAAGTAGGGTATAAGGCATTACCGTACTAAAACTCATGCAAACTTTCGACTTCATCTCAATAGAATGAGTCCCAATTAAAAACTTTTCGAACATTGCCCTATGGACCTTCTTATAGGCCTATTAGGCCTAAAACGTAGTTTAGAAACAAATCAGGACCATTCCAAACACTTAAGAAAATTTCTTCGAATACTACTAAAATTCACGTTACACGCCCGTGTGATGGGAAAACACGCCCGTGTGACTTTTATACACGGTCGTGCTAATGGCCCATGTGGATTTATTTTCTACTTTGAACCTTCAGGGGTTTTTACATGGCCTAGCACATGCCCGTGTGCATAGCTTATGTCCCTCACACGGCTTTGACACGCCCGTGTCCTTGGCCCATGTTGAAAAACCTAGGTATTCTGTTTTTGACATCAGCAGTCACACGGCCATGGCACACGCTCGAGTGCTCAGCCCGATGCTATCCTGACTTGGCTAACCTAAGGTGCACGGGACACATGGTCGAGCCACACGCCGATGTGCGGCCCATGTGTCTCACACGGCCTAGATACACGTCCGTGTATCTACCCATGTGGGCGAAATAGGGCTATTTACCAAGCCTTTAGCCACCCTGAATTACAATCAAACATAACTTAACTTAACCAATTCATAACATAGCACCAATACTCATCTAAATGCCCCTAAATAGGTGCCCACACATCGACCAATCCATGTCCAATATGCATGCATAAATAACTAACAACCTTTCACAAGTTCCATGAAATTCATTTTCATTTCACAAAAACAACTTGGATAGTTTTGACCAATTCCAAGAGTCATTTACAAAATGAAACTTCTAATTATAAATGGCCAACACAATTGGCTAACTAATTTAAGTCATGAACCAAAATAACTAAAAGACCTATACATGCCATATCCCAAAATGACTAACACAACTATACCAAAATGGAAGACTTGATAGTGTGACTTCGAGCTTTGACTTTTAACGATCCCTGAGCTATTTTGGCAAACCTAAATAGGAAAGGGAAATAGAATGAGTAAGCATAAAATGCTTAGTAAGTCGCATGAGATAAAAAAAAAAAAGCAACGTAAACAGTGAAGCATAATTCCATATAAAGTAATTTGGAAACATCATTTAATTTTCTTACTCATGCTCGTAACCTTCTAATTCTCATCTCTTACTCGTACTCATGACTTACACATCCTTGGGATTAACTCAATATTGTACTTTTCTCATTCTCATGAATTAATCAATCTCATAACTTATATTTTCATGTTCTCGTAACTTACTCGAGAGTACCTGTAACACTCGTCATAAGCTTTAGTCTTTCTCATTAACTTAATCAATCTGAATACTTCCATTATTAATGCACTTAGAATATTGAAGTATCCCTATAATGTCATTCTCTTGGTAAGATGCCAAAGCCATATCCCAGATATGCTCTTATATTGGATCTCAAGTCGATGCTGAAGCCGTATCCCAGATATGGTCTTACACGGGATCGTAAACTAATGCTGATGCCATGTCCCAGACATGGTCTTATATGGGATCATTCTTAGGCGCCCATTCCATGTCCCAAACATGGTCTTACAGAGGGCCTATATCTCATCTCAGTGCCGATGCCATGTCCCAGACATGGTCTTATACGGGACCTCATGTCGATGCCAATGCCATGTCCCAGACATGGTCTTAAATGGGGTCTCAGTTTGGTGCCGATGTCATGTCCCAAACATGTATAATTCCTCATTAGCATTCAACCAAGATCATTCTATTATTTCCTCATCATTTCTCAGTAGAAATTAATGTCAATAATTTCATGGCAACAACATAGATATCATAGCAATCATTATAAAAGTTCCATAATAATTAATGCTAGATTATCACATACAACTTACCTCGAATCCAAAATGTGGCAAATGCTCGGTTTAATCCACTACTTTACCTTTTTCTCGGTTTTGACTTGGGCTTCGTGTTTCTTGATCTATAATGAATAAAATTTAATAATTTAATCATCATATTAATTATGACAACCTTTAATTCACAATTTGGCAAATTGACCATTTTTCCCTAAACTTTGGCAAAATGACCATTTTGCCCTTATGCTCGGAAATTGATTTTTTTCAAATTTCCTTATTTCTCATGCCTATCTAAACTCTTTTTACCCTTATGAAAACTTTAAATTTCCATCATTTCATGCATTTAACACACAACTTACTCATTGTACACTTAGGTCCTCTTTAGGTGTTTTCTATGAACACTTATTTACAAAAGTTGTTTATCAAGCAACTTGCATTGGCTTTTCTTCTTAAAATTCCAGCAAATAAAATTCATACATCCATGGCGAAACTTTAAACTTTCAACCAAAATGCTAAATACACCCCTCAATAGATAGTTTATGTTGTAAGAGTTTCAAAAGTACTAAAATTTTTAAGAAAAGACCTTAAAATCACTTACCTTTGAGGGCTAAAAGTTGCTGAAATTTTTGAATCTTCAAAACCCCTTTAGAAAGCTGATATTTCGATGGAGAAGAAGACCAAAATTGGATAAAAATAAGGCTAGGCAACATAGGTAATATTTTATCAATTTTTTTGACAAAAATCTCACCAAACTTTGACTTTTCTTACCCTTTTAGTTACCTTGGGCAGCCACCCTAATTAAAGGGGTGGAATTGCCCTTTAAAAGCCTCCAAATTTAGTTCTCTAACTAGTTGACACAATTTACTAATAATTCACAACTTTTACCCTTGATGCGATTTAGTCCTTTTTCGCGATTAAGCGTTCAATCGCGTAAATTAATTTACCAAAATGTTCATGCATTCTCACAAAAATACTATAACACATACAATAATAAAAAAATAATTTTCTCTAATGCTCTTTCATACTTAAACCTTCTAGAGACTCATATTTTGAAATTTTTTGGTAATTTAGTCCGTAAAGACAAATTAATCATTTTTCATAAAATTTCATTCATGGCATTTTCTCACTATCACACAATCATGTCATAAACTTAAAAATAATCATAAGATATACTTTTATACTTTGGATTTGTGGTTTTGAAATCACTATTTCGATTAAGCCCTAATTTGGGCTATTACAAATGTGACACCTTGTAGCTCAGACCTGACGATCAGGTCAGGTATCGAGATGTTCCAAAAATACTATTCTTAATAGGAACTATAAAGAATAAGGTATGACACATAATACAAATAGTAAATAAATCACTACAAACTAATGCACAAATACTAGCTCTGCAGAAGAATCTCAAAAAAAAAAAAAACTTGTAGCAATTACAACACTGAAATAATTAAGAAACAAACCAAAAATGCATCAACTTGATCAAATCACTAAAATTTGCATCTTAGCCCTACCATCTCAAATGAACCTAAAGATGAACACCAATCAACCGAGAAAAAATTGCCAAAAACCCCAAAAGGCCCATCATATCAATGATGCACAAAAAGCCAATCTCAGATGGCCTATCCTCCTTATCATCATCATCTCGGATCTATCACTATCACCTTAATTTATCATGATAAGGCCCTTTAAGAATGATTCCTAATAGATCTGGGGGCTCGCTTACCTTGACAGATCTCATATATACGCTTGACAACGACTATAAACTAAAAACTAAAAACTATAAATAAAACTACATATGCTTTCAAAGAGAATAGAGTGGACAACATAAAATCATAAGATTGTGGACAAAACTGTGATAATATGGACTGAAATTAAAAAAAATAAAAACCATGAAAAATAATGTTGAAAAAGTCGTTACCAACAACCAACCTTCGCTAGCGCTGTCATCGACAAAACAAATTTCGTTTGAAAAAGTTAAGAAGCTAAGGTTTTTCTATGAAAGGTGGAGGTTTTCTTAATTAAATTTATGTATTGATTCTTCATATATTTGTGCTTTGTATTGATTTGATTTTACACTATAGTTATCCAAATATGTATTTTTCATTATATTATCTTATATTTATGTTTGTAAACTCTAAAAAGAAAAGTCTTGCCATATGTATACTACAAATCGCATTTGCAAATAACATTACTTTAAAAAAATTATTTTTTTAAAAAGCAATTATGACCATCTATAAAGTAATGGGCTAATTGTGATATGAATCATAGAGAATATTCTTAATACATTACATTATTATTAAACTTAATCATAAAGAATATTCTTAATACATTACATTATTATTAAACTTAATTATTCTTTGAAAACACACAATTATAACTATATTCTATAATATGAAAAATAATTATTTTATATAAATTTAATACTTAATTTTTCTCTAATTTTATATGTTCATGCAGAAATTATATAATAATATTGTATTCAAAATTATTATATTATATTTAATCAGCTTGCTTAATTTTGAGATTACCACAATTTTAGATATTTCAGACATTTGATTTTTTTTATTTGAATATTACAAGTTTAAATAATATTGAAATTCATATTTTCTAATTAATATTCTCAACATAATTGGTGAACATGGGGATAAGAAGATATTAACATTTGAATATTCATTTACCAAATTCACATTATTTTTATAGGTAACATATTCAATTTTTAATATCTAAATTCATTATATTTTCACTTTTTAAATATTCATTTTAAATTTTATTACTTATCATATTCTAATATTTAACATATTTAAATATATTACCTATAATTTATAATTATTAAAAATAAAATATTTTAAAAAATAAACACTTAAAACATTATGCAATACATTTAAACATGTATTTTTCATTATATTATTCAATATTTATGTTTGTAAATTCTAAAAGTGAAAATTTCCCATATATGTATTATATGTCATTCACAAATAACATCAATTTAAAAAGAAAAAAATCTATATTTATGATTGTTTGTGGTGTAATGGACTACTTGGAAAAGAACCATAAAGAATATTGTTGATACATTGCATTATTATTAAACTTAATTATTCATTGAAATGTTTGTTTAAAAATTAAATTTTTAATTATATTTAAAATTTTAAAATTAACTATTTTATAAATTTTGTAATGCCTAAAAATTTAAGTTTTTTAATTGTTAAAAATTGTTAAAGTGATTAATTTAGTTCAGTGGTAGGTGTTGTGAGTAGTGTGTGAGAGATTCTGGGTTTGAATCCTATTTCTTGAATTTTTGTTATTTTTGTCTAAACCCCTCATCTATAAACATTTGGTTTATTTATTATTTTCACTCAACTAATGATAGAATGAGTTTGCTAGTTCAATGATAAGACTTTAGTTTACCCTTTAATCTTGTGTTCAAATACATGCGTATGCAAAGTGGAAATATTTTTATTCCCATGCACTGTGCTAGCCATGTGGATAAGTTTGAGTCAATTTTAAACTGTGGATAATCTAATTAGTTATCAAAAATATAGAGTTGGTTAGATTTTTTTAAATAATAATAATAGCAATTAACAAAATGTTTTTTTCCCCAAAATTCTCCCTTTCTTTCTCACATTCCTCGCGTTCTTTCTCTCTCGTTCTCTGTTGTTCCATTTTCTTCTTCTTCCTATTAATTTCTTTTCTTTTTCCTTTTTCCTTAATTTTCTCTTTTTCCTTCTTTTTTGTTCATTCGTAATTATTGCCATTATTGTACTGTTGATCTTCTTTCAATTGAAAGTGGGATATTCGAAAGGATTTGTTCGTGGTTAATCTTGGCGTAAGTAATGTAGTTTTCATTGTTTAAGTTTAGTTTTTCCTCACATACAAGTGTTATGTATTATTGGAGTTATGAACTTCGTTATTAATCTTTTGGGTTTTCTAGGTAAAGTTTACGAGACGATTAATCCTCCAACGATCTAAAATATTTTGGTGGGCTACTATTTTTCTCAAAGGTAAGAGTTCGATTTGATGTTTAAGATCAAATCTCGATGTTAAGACTATGTTGTTGGTGTTAGCTTAGTTTGTCGCTATTAAATTTCATGGTTTTAATCGACATTTTAGGTACTAAATTCCTCACTATTGAGTTTGCTTTAGAAGCAAACTAGGTGTGAAACGAAAATCCAAAAAATAGCAAACGATGCGATACCAAAAAGTGGACTGTCACGTTACACGGATGCGTTCCAGACCGTATAGCCCACACGGGCTAGGCCAGTTGGGCTGTGTAAGTCATACGGGCATGTGGGCCCATTTTTTACAAATATTCTTTAGGCCCGATTGTTGTGTGATTCATATGTAGTCACTCCATAGGGTCCATTTTATATAAATAAAACTTGAAATCATTATATTCAATAGTGTGTTATTGTATGTAATGTGGTTATGGTATGTGAAATATATATATGAATTGCATTCTGATAATTTTTTATAGCATGTCTTATGTGAAAAGCATGCATGACATATGTGAATATGATATCTGTTAATATTTGTATGAGCATTGGGGTGGGAGTATGAATTAATGGAGGAAGCGTTGGCATTTTAATAATCTACCCTATCTGGTGGTAAAACAACATGTATATGTTATAGTAGGTTAACCATATTTATTTGTTTCTAGCGATTTACCATGTATTATTAACTAGCAGTTTGTCTACTCTATTTCTGAAAAGTGACATACAGTCACTTATTGGTGTGTGGAGTTAGATGGGTATTTGATACCCTAACTGGTGTGTAGGGATGGATGGAGATAGTGTGTAGTGGATAGGGGTAGGATTTGATTCTATATTTGATATTGCATATGGCTTTACATCATAGATTATATCTGAAATTGTATCTGAATTGCATCCGAAAACATATCTATTAATTTATGTGTATCTAATTTGCTGCTTGGGATCTGTTACACACTGAGCTCGTAAGCTCACTCTTTGTTTGTTTTCCTCTTAGGTAACCAGCAAACTTAGGATGGGCTGGCGTAACGGGAGATCGAATTAAAATTTATGTTTTGTACTTTGGGTTAAGTTCAAGTTTTATTTCCAATTGGACTGCTTTGGACTCTTGGGGGACTGTTATTTGTTTTAGTTTTATTTGTCATTTTTGAACTGATTAATCGCATTTAAACTATTTTATTTCAAACTGCAATTCATTTACTTTTAATCAAACCACAATTTTCAATGCTTGATATAACTTAAAGAATTTCGCCGCAAAACTAAGTGATCTTAAGTATTTTTCTGTAACTAAAATGAATTACCTTAAAAAGGTGTTTTTCCCTAAAAATTGGAAAATACCATTATCAAGTTTTGTTCCATGTTACATGTCTGATCTTAATTTCTGGTTTTAAAATGAACGTATGTAATCCCTCAAGATTCGGCCATAACGTCTAGGCCAAGTTTAGGGTATTACATTTGGTGGAATCAGAGCCTAGCTTTAAAACTCGGGCTATGATTTTTGGGTTCAAAATTTTTACGAAAATTATTTTCAATAACTTGTATTTTTTATTAATTTTGATAATTGGGTCTGTAAAAAGTGAATCTAAATCTCCAACGCTAATCCAAGTAAGTACTTTAGTCACTTTAGTTAAATGAAAACTGTAGAGACTGTAGAGTAGAAACTCTTTTGCTTTAGAAAAGACATTATGATAACTTCTGACAAAATTGCAGACTTAGGATTTTCAATAATAAACCTAAGTTTATATATAAAACTCTAAATTGTAGATAACTTAAGCATAATGAGTACGCGAGGAACCTGTGGACGTAGTTCCCGTGGGCGCGGTGGGCACTAAAGAGGGGCTTAAGCTGAGTCATATTTGATGGGTAGCATGCCTAATTTAGATACGAATGAGACTGTTGGGACACCTACTACTGAGACTTAGTCTCAGGCTCAAACTGTTGGGGACGACGCTCTATCCCAAGCTATGTTGAAGGTGCTTGAGAGCGTCAATAAGGCCTAAACCAGATCTGATAACCAAAGGTCGATAACTGAAAGACTCCGGTCAAATGGGACTGAGTTATTTAATGGTGTCACTGGGACTACCCCAACGGTGGCTGAGTATTGGTTAGAGGCCATTAAGAGAATAATGAATGATTTGGACTGCACCCCTGAGTAGAAACTGAATGGTGTAGTATCATTGCTCCGCGATGAAGCATATCAGTGGTGGCAACGGGTTGAGTAAGGCACCCAGCCTGAACGAGTGATTCGGGCTTTCTTTCAAAGCACCTTCTAGAAAAAATATGTGGGGGTGAGGTATATTGAGGCTCAGAGGTTAGAGTTTATCAAGCTTACTCAAGGGGATAAGACTGTGGCCAAGTATGAGGACAAATTTCAGAGGCTGAGCAGGTATACTCATAGTTTGGTAGCGGGGGACTATGATAAGATTGTTCATTTTGAGAACAGACTCCACTATGATTTAAAAGTGTTGGTGGCTCCATAACAAGAGAGAATCTTTGAAACACTAGTGGAAAGAAAAAGATCACCGATGAAATTAAGGGCGTGAAATGCGAAAGGAGAGATAAGGAAAGAGGCCAGAATAAGAATAAGAGGGATTCAGGTCCTTCTAGTTCTACTCAGCGGCCTAAGGAACAAGTCAGGTTTGATAGACCTCCATAGGTTGAGGCACTGGTTACTACTGTGGGGTTTCAGATTTGTAGTGATTGTGGTAGGCGTCATCCGAGCAAGTGTTGGAGAAGCTTGGGAGCTTGTCTTAGATGTAGATCTATGGAACACCGCATTAAGGACTGTCCTTATTGAGTCGATTAGGTACAAGCTCCGGGTTTGGTTCGGCCACAGAAAGCTGTTCAACAGCCACCTAGAGGCCGTGGTTAGGCTATAGGTGGTAATGGTATAGGTCACAGGCAGAGAGCACTGGGCAGAGGTGCTAATTAGACTGAGACAAGACAACTTATATTGATGTATGCGATGAGGCACCGCAAGGATAGAGATGCGGCCAATATGATAGCCAATACATTTTTTATCCATTCTTTCCTTTTTTTTTTTTTGTATTGATTGATATTGGTTTCACGCATTCATACATAGCTAGTAGGGTTTCTAGTAATTTGGGGGTTCCTATCGAGGATATTTCTAGTGGGATTTCTGTGATTAGTCTATTGGGTCAGTCTGTACAAGTTAGTAAGGTGTATAAGAGGTTTTCGTTAAAGACCCAATGTGTTATGTTTTCAGTTAATCTGATGGAGTTACCATCCAAGGACCTTGATCTGATTCTAGGTATCGATTGGCTTGTGGAGCATCGAGTCAGTTTGAACTATGAGACTAAGAAGCTAACTCTGAAAACTAAGGATGATGTGGAGATTGTAATGGTTGGTGAGTGTCAAGATTACCTCTCTAATGTAATCTCTGCTCTGGTAGCTGAAATGTTAGTCCGAAAAGGGTGGGTAGCATTTTTAGCATTTGTGTATGATACGAGCATTGTGGGATCTTCTATTGAGAGTATCCAGATAGTTAGAGAATTTCTAAACATCTTTCCCAAGGCATTGACGGGGTTACCACAGAATAGGAAGGTTGAGTTTGGAATTGAAATATTGATTAGGACAGCTCTATTGTCAATCGCTCCTTACCGTATGGCGCCGAATGAGCTAAAAGGACTGAAAGCACAACTTCAGGAACTTCTGAGATACTATGAGGATGTGTGTAGATTACCAACAGTTGAATAAATTGACAGTAAAGAATAAGTACCCACTTCCAAGGATTGATTATATGTTTGATCAATTACGTGAGGCACAGTTTCTCCAAGATTAACCTTCGTTTTGGGTACCATCAGTTGAAAGTGGAGGAAGTTGATGTGCATAAAACTACTTTTAGAACTTGCTATAGGCATTATGAGTTCCTTGTCATGCCATTCGATTTGATGAATGCTCCGACTGCGTTCATGGATCTCATGTAGGGGTGAGCATTCGATCGAATCGAGTCGAATCGAATGAAAAAATTTCGAGTTAATCGAGTTGACGAATCATACTTTATCATCCTAATTTGATTTGAAATTTTCTCGAATCGAGTCGAGTGAGATGGAATTCGAATCGAGTCGAATCGAATATATTTGTTCGAGTTAAATTTTAAAAAATAATTTTGGGTCCTTATAACTATTGTCACCCATCGTAATAAAATTTGTCCACCTTAATCAAATTTTTATTAACTTTCATCACCTTATAATTTATTTATTAATCTTTTATATACGAGTTATCTTCTTTGCTTGCTTGCTTGTTTCAATTATATTCAGATTTTTGTCACTATATATTTTGAAATTAAAAAATATACTAAATGTAAAAATGAGATTTTTTAATAAAATTTATTTTAAAGATAAAATATGGAATTGATACTAATATAAAATTTTAAAACGAATATTTTATTGCATAATTAATAATTCAATTTTAATATAAATATTCAAAATGACTAAACAATTCAATAATATAAATAATATAAATGTGAAATTTAATTTAATAATATAAATAGTAGATATAAATAAAATTATTACTATTTATGTTTAGTGATTTTTTTGGATAATTTTGATTTTTTATTTTAGAAGTAAAGGGTGAAAAGTAAAAATTTAGGGGAAAAATAAAAATGTGAAATTTAATTTAATAATATAAATAGTAGATATAAATAAAGTTATTACTATTAATGTTTAGTGATTTTTTTGGATAATTTTGATTTTTTATTTTGGGAGTAAAGGGTGAGAAGTAAAAATTTAGGGGGAAAATAAAAAGTTTTAGGGAATAAAAGTTTGAGGGAAAGTAAATAGGGAGAGTAAAATTTTGGAGGGAAAATATTAAAAAAAATTTGGGGGGTGGGCTTGGGGTAGATGTGAGGTGGGATAGAAAGTGAGTAAAAGTTTTAGGAGGAAAATGGGAGGGAATAAAAGTTTTGGGGGAAAATAAAAAGTTTTGAGGATTTTAGGGAGTAAAATTTTGAGAAAAAGCAAATGAGAGAGTAAAATTTTGGTGGGAAATGAATTTTGAGTAGATTGGGGGGTTTGGATGGGAGGGGAGTAAAAGTTTTGGGGGAAAAGTGGGAAGGAATAAAAGTTTTGAGGGAAAAGTAAAAAGGTTTGGGAGTTTAGGGTAAAAATGTAAAATATTATAGTTTAATATTCGAATTATTCGAATTATTCGAGTTATTCGAATTTGAAAACTCAACTCGATTCGAACTCGAAATTCGAAAGAAAAATTCGAATTGACTCGAATAACTCGATTAACTCGAACAACTCGATTCGTTTAACTCAAAATTCAAATTTTTTTTCGATTTTTTCGAGTCGAATCGAGTTTTGCTCACCCCTAATCTCATGAACTGGGTATATACATATACACTAAAGTAATGTTTTAGAGGAAAAAAAAGGAAACAAGCTTAGGTGTTAGGCTTCAATGTTTGACAAGTTTTATATTCTTATAACACATGTGCATTTAATGTGTGAATATTTTTTTGGGTCTCATTAAGTGCAATGTTTCAGTGTAAAAATGAAAAAAAATGTTTGAATATCATATATTTATTATAACAACAGTTATAAAAAATATATCCTTTTGAATATCATTCCCTTACTCTACATTTGGATTGAGGTAATACAAAGGAAAGGAAAGGGAAATCCTTTCCCTCTTTTGGATAAATTTTTTCTTTGGATAAGGGAAAGCTAAAAGAGTTCAATATCTTTACTTTATTCTGTCTATCTCTTTGACACGATTTCTCTGTCTGTCTCTTTGACACGGGTTCTTTCTTAATTTTCTTTTTCTCCTAATCGTTTTTCTTTTTGTTTTTTGTTTTTAGTTCTTTCTTTGTTTTGGTGCCATAGTCGAGTTGGTTTGTTGAGTTATGGATGAGGGGTTAGCCAATCTAAATTTAATAGATGAGGATGAGGAGGCGCTTTATGAGGAAGCTATGGTAGTGGATCGAAACTATTAGTTCTGCTTGGTTGGGCGATGTTTAACTGATAGTGTTGTCCACTTTCCTTCTCTACATAACACTATGGCTGATCTTTGGCATCCCATTAGAGGGATTTGTATCTTGGACCTAGGGGACAAACGGTTTCTTTTTCAATTTTTCCATGATGTTGATGTTCAAAGGGTGCTTTCTAGTACACCATGATTTTTCAACAACCATCTGTGTATTTTACAAAAAGTTCAAAGTGGAGAAGATCTGTCAGTTATGTCGTTAAATTTTACTAAATTTTGGGTTCAAATACATGATTTGCCTCTAGGTTTGATGACGGAGACGATGGCTAAGCAATTTGGTGGTTTTATGGGACAATTCCTCGAATATGATACTTCTATCCCGACTTTGGGTCTTAAAAAATTTATGCGTATTCATGTTCGGCTAGATGTGTCTCTTCCATTGAAAGGAAAGAAAAAGATTCAGATCGAAAAAGATATGATAGTATATGCTCGTTTTCAATATGAGAAATTGAGCTTATTTTGTTTCATTTGTGGTAATTTGGGGCATGGTGAGAGTTACTGCCCATTTTGTCTACAAATTTACCCATCTAAAATTGTTTTTGGCTAGGATATTTCTTTGTGTGCGGTGGCGTGCCAGTGGAATACCACTGAGTAGGTGGCTCCGTGAAGCTGACGGATCAAAATGTAGCAATGTGGATATGGAAAAAAAATATTCAGAGCCAAAAGAGAGGGATGCTGGGCGAAACTGAAGGGGGGATTGGCGACAAAATCTTTGAACCCTAATTTAATTCCCTTGGAATCTGATCAATAGTTTTTAATTAAAGGGCAAGATAGTTGGTGTAATCTGGGTAGTGGGGATTCAAATGGAGATGGGTTTGAAAAAGGGCCTACGGATCTTACGCTGGATGAGGAAAATGATCTATTAATTTCTTGGGAAGGAAAGAAACGTCAAAGGATAGTGGAGGGTTCAACAACTCTTCTGGGGAAACAATTTTGAAGGAGGCTCTTTTGATTTAACAGCTAGCTCTGTTGAATAGAGCAGCTGAAGGCAATGAAAATCCTAAGTTGGAATGTTTATGGTTTGGGGAGATCACGAACTGTTAATAGGCTCAAGAACAAATTGAGAGCCATTAATCCCCGAATTTTGTTTCTCATGGAAACAAAGTTATGTTCTAAAAGGATGGAAATGGTCAGGCTGAAATGCAGTTTTGAAAATGGGATTGATATTAGGGCGATAGGTTCAAAACGTGGTTTATCTTTGGGTTGGAAAGGGAATTCATTGATTCGGCTCAAGAGTTTCTCTTCTTTTCATATTGATGTTGAGGTCCATGATATTGAATGTGGTGACGTTTGCGGCTAATGGGGTTTTATAGGAATCTAGATGAAAGGAGTAGATGCTGGAACGACAGAAATATGCAAGTGTACACTATCGCAACAAGTAATAAAGTGACAAGTAAATGTCGAGTTATTGTACCTACAGGGACTATGAAAAGAATTATTTATGAATGCAATTTAAAACACTTTGGTGAAAAAAATATTTTGATTTAAAGAGGTGATTAAAAACTAAGATTTTTAACTAAGTAAAATAAATAAAAATAAAATAAAGTTCCAATGCATGATTTCAAAATATGATTTTAATCAAGATGACATAATTGTGTTAGATTAATTACATTTCTTAACTTAGAATTATTAAACTCATGTTTATGTTGTTACGAATAAATTCACGGCAACTCGGTAATTTGCTAACTTAAGAACATACTGACCTGCCAACATCCATTTATCTCCTGACTATATCTCTATGTCATTTCAACCGATTAAACAAATTTTAATAAGCAAAGGTGTTAATGCACATACATACTTATGAAATTAAAATAATCTCTTGTACATATCTCTATGCCAATTCAAAAAAGTTAATTCAATCTCATAAGCACATAAAAGATTACGTGAGGTAACAAAGTATTTCTACCTTAAAACAGTTTAATCACAATAATCTCACAAGTTATGCAAGGCAAATGTATCGCTAGATACCGTTGCTAATTTAACCCTCAGCTACCTTAGATGATTAAACATGCACTGATTAAATATTGTGTCAATTAATTACAATTTCAATTCGTTTAAATAATTAATTCATTAGCTACCTTACAATTGTAATGCAAGAATAACTTAGTCATGGTTTTACTTAATCAAACAACCTACCGAGGTCTATAACAACACAAACATAATTTTAATAATTCAAGTAGCTGAAATGCAATCAACCTAACACGAATTAAATTTAATTCATATTAATTAAATAAAACATTTCAACATCACAAATATTCATAGACATGTTCATCATAACAACAACAAAAATTAAAAGGATAGGGAACAAGAATCAAATCTGGTGTTTCTCTATGGCTTGGCTGGTTTGCTCCACTCTTCCTTCTCCACTTGCTCTTCTCGAACCGAGACTGCTACGAACACTTCAATGCTACTCCAAATGGTGGATGAATGACTCTTTTTCAAGAGGTGAAACCGGCAAGAGGATAAAGAAAATTGGATGGGAAATGAAGAGAGAAAATTGAGAGAGAAGAGATGAGATGAGAAAGTTGAGGTATGTTTCAAATGAGCAGCCAAGTGGGGGTTTTATAGGTTGAGAGGACTGCTAAAAATAGCCAAAATCAGCAGCCAAAGAGCCCTCCCATGGTCGGCCACACATGTGGCAAGTTTGAAGTTTTCAAACTTGCTATATTAAGGTAAGGGCAAGTCTATAAAGGCACAAATAATGGAGGGGTTTGTTAGCAATTTGAAAAAGTCTTCAAGGGCCATTTTGAAAGCTAATTAATCAGCCAAGCAAGTTGATTGGGTCAGCATGTGGGACGGTTTTGGGCTGCCCAGTACTCGGTCAGTTCGATTTTCTCAGTTCAGCTCAACTGTGTCACTTTTCATAATTAATTAATAATAATTTATTTAACCAAACTTAAATTGGATATAAATTACAATTAATTATATATTAATTAATACACATAATTTGAATCGTCTTAGGCTGAAAAATTAATTCGCCTTGATGCTTCAAAATTGTTTCTCGGTTTTACGCTTCTAATGGTGTCTGCCAAGCTGTTTTTCGCCCTTTGTGCAAATCTATTGAAAATAATCAAAATTAATCAAAATTACTTATAAAATTAATTAAAATTCATTGCGTTAATAATTTAAGTACAAAGTAATTATTTTATAATAATTATATATTTTTCGATAAGAATTTTACCGAATTTGCATGAATTTGAGTTAAAAAGGGCATGAAAAAATGTGTATATTTTCGTGTTTCTAGACGCGGGTCTTGGTAGTTACTTAAACAGTTAGGACATGATCAAACGATCCCTTAGGTCGTGATGGGTAATTTTAATGAGATCACAAATTCTTTTGAAAAAAGGAGTAGCCGCCTTAGATTAAAACGTCAAATGAATAATTTTCGAACTATGTTAGATGGAAGCGGTCTCAATGATTTAGTTTATATTGGCAGGTGGTTTTCGTGGGAGGGAGGAAGGCTCTTGTAAACAAATATAAGGGAGAGACTTGATCAAGAGGTTGCATCTTTGGATTGGATGAATCTAATTCCTAACTACCAGGTGGAGCATTTGAGTCATTCTTTCTCGGATCATTGTCCTATTCTTTTGGATACCATTGGAATGAGAAGGAATGATCAGTGTAATGGGGTTTTGAGGCTAAATGGTGCTTAAAAAGTTCTTTTGAGGAGGGGGTAAAAAGGAATTAGGCTATTTTAGCAAGAAGCGTCCCGGATAAGCTTGCTAAAATGGGTTAGCAATTTCAACAATAGAGTTAATCAAGAAATAGAGAGAAAAAGAAAATTCATGTGGAATTAGAAGAAAGACTACATGATCTTTATAACTGAGATCCAACTGATGAGATCCTAACCGAAATCACGGATGTTCAGCTGGGTCTTAATTTGGAGGTTGATTAAGAAAAAATTTTTGGGGAGCAACGAGCCTGCGTCAACTGACTAAAAAATAGGGATCAGAATACCAATTTTTTCATAAAGTTACTGTTCAACGCTAAAATCGTGGACGGATAGCTAGTTTGGATGGGGAGGAAGGAAGATAGCTCTCTACGACTGAGGAGATGCTACAGTTCGCTTCAAATTTTATTTGGTAATTTATTTTCGGCTTCTAAAACGGGTGCTGATGAACATCTTTTGGGGCTAATGGAGAAATGGATTACTATGAGTATGAATGATAAATTGCTTAAATAGTTCACTGAGGAGGATATTGGTTTTGCTGTCAAGTCGATGGCACCCCTGAAGGCTTCTGCTATAGATGGGTTTCCTGTAATTTTTTTCCAAAGGTAATAGCATATTATTGGGTTTGATATTTCTAATTACTGTTTATCTGTATTAGCTGGTGTTTCGAAAATAGGAGAGATTAATAAAACCCGCATGTTTTTTTATTTTTAAAGTTGAGAAACCAAAAAACTTATCACAATTTCGACCTATAAGCCTTTGTAACGTAGTTTACAAATTTATTGTGAAAGTCTTGGTGGATCAGATGAGTGCAATTTTAGGAAGTTGTATAAATGAAGCTCAAGGGGCTTCATGCCAAGAAGACATATTTCTTATAATGTGTTAATTACTTATGAGGTCTTACATTCCTTTAAAATGAAGAAGAAAGGTTAAAAAGGGAATTTTACTCTTAAACTTGATATGAGTAAAGTGTACGATCATGTTGAGTGGGATTTTTTAACTGGAATAATGATTCATTTGGGATTTCATACTGAGCGGATCGTACCCATTATGAGATGTATTTGTTCTGTCTCCTATTTCGTGAGCCTTTATGGGTCTACTAGTGAATGGTTCTCACCTTTGCGAGGTTTAAGACAGGGCGATCCACTCAGTCCTTATCTCTTTTTAATCTGTACTAAGGGTTTCTCTACATTGTTAAATGAAGCCAAACAAAAAGGGCTGATGAGGGTACTCCTATTGGAAGGGAAAGATTTTCGATTAACCAATTATTTTTTGCAAATGACTATATTCTCTTTGGAGACGCCTCGAGTGAGGGAGCTAGTGTGGTTCGAAACATTATTTGGGAATATGAGATGGTATCGGGACAAAGGGTTAATTTCGATAAATCTCTTATCTACTTTGGTGCTAATGTGGAAGCTAATGTCTGAGAGACTATAACCAATTTATTGGGGGTTCGGGTAGCTTCAAACCCTGAGAAATATTTAGGATTACTAATGATGATTGGAAGGAAAAAGTCATGGGCTTTTGCTAACTTTAATAATCGATTCAGGAAAAGGATAGATAGGTGGAGTTTGTGCTATCTCTCAATGGGGGCAAGGAGGTTTTCATTAAGTTAGTTTTACAAGCTATACTAGTTTATGTCATGCAATGCTTTTCTTTGCCGAAATCTTTATGTCGCAAGTTAAAAGGCATTATGAATAAATTTTGGTGGTCTAATAATAAATTTGCTAAAGGCATTCATTAGAGTAATTGGGATGTTTTGTGTAAACTAAAATTTGTTGGTGGGCTGGGATTTTGGAATATGTTTTTGTTTAATACAGTTTTATTAGCAAAACAAGTTTGGCGTCTCTTATCCTAGCCCAATTGCCTTTTAGCTAAAGTATTAAAAGCCTGATATTATCCTTTTTTAGATATCTTATCAGCAAAGGTTGGTTCTTACCCATCTTTACCTGGATAAGCATTTGTAGCGCTCGGGATTTGATTACTGAGGGGATACGTTGGCATATTGGCAATGGTGCTTGTGTTAATATATGGAATGATCCTTGGCTTCCTGGTTCAGGGAATAGCAGATTATTAGTATAGAATATTAATCCTACTTGGACGACTGTGAACCAATTAATTGAGACCGAGACCAATACCTGAAACAAAGATCTGATTTGTGGTCTTGTTGATGATAATCAACCGAATTGTATTTTTTCCATTCTGATTTCTGATCTGGAAATATGAGGCCACTAAGGAGTACTCCATGAAAAGTGGATATCAGGTCTTAATTACAGAACATCTACAGAATAATAATTACAACCTCCCTAATGCTAAAAATTACAAGGATTTCTACAAATCTTTATGGCCTATGCACATTCCAACCAAAATAAAAATTCACATATGTAGGTTGTTTAATAATTTTGTGCCTCATTTTTGTAATCTGTTCCAAAGGAAATTAAGTATTGATGTTGTCTGTCCATTTTGCAAGAAAGCCCCAGAGGACTCTGACCACTTGATGTCGCCTTGTAGTATTTTACAGTAAATATGGGCTTTTCTTCACATCACGCTTGCACCAGATGGGGGTACCTCAAACTGCAAAACATGATTTGTTAACACCTTTTATGCAGCAGATGAACATAACAGACAGATTATTGCTATTTCTTTATGGGCTCTATGGTATTGCAGAAATAAACTTATGCATGAAGGTGTTAAGTTATTTTTGCAAGAACTACTAGGTTTCGTTCGAGGCTATAGTCAAGAGATAATCTTAAGTCAAGAGAACCTCCAGATTTTTTCTAGATCACTGTTGAAAGAGATATGGAGTCCTTCAGACACTAGTATTGTCAAGTTAAATTTTGACGCGTCTTTTCAAAGCGACTCTAGAACCTCTATTGCAACAGCCTTAACTAGAAATTCTGAAGGTGAATTTTTAAGGGTGTGTACTTACCTTTTTGAAGATGTTGTCGATGCTTTTGTGGCTGAAGCGAGAGCATGCAAAAAGGCTATGCTTTTTGTGTTTGAAATAGGTTTTTGGCGTCTTCTCTTGGAAGGGGATTCCCTGTCGATGATCAAAAAACTCAAGACAATAATGGAAGATAAATCTATTCTCAGACCGATTACGCACAATATTCATATCCTGGAAAATAATTTTGAAGAAATTTGTTACTTTTTGTTCCCCGAGTAGTTAACAGGGCGGCCCATACATTGGCTTTGGAAGGACGGAGATGTCAAAACTCTTGTGTCTGGGTTGATGGAGCTCCAAAATCGGTGAGGAAAATGGTGGATAAGGATTGGACGGCTTGGCTCTAGTATCGTTGAGTTTCTTTCTGGGATCGCTTTGAGTATGGAGAAGGTTCAAAGCATCTCCATGGTTGGGTTCAAAGCTTTAACTCTTCTTCAGTTTGCTCATCTCATATTCGTTTTTACATAAAGGGAAGATAGAGTTTGGTTGATATTTCTGCTTTTGAGTCATTTGGTATCCGGTATAGGGTGGTTTTTACTTTTCATTTATGGTTTGTTGTTTTTCTATGTGCCTTTTCTTTTTTTGATTGGCTGTTGGTCGATTTTGTCTTTTTTTTTTTCTTTTCTCTACTTCCTTTGGACTACTGTTTCAACTACGTTGAGGCGTGTGCCATTTAATGAATATCAGTTATCTTATGCAAAAAAAAAAGAAGAGTTTAATATCCTTTACTTTTCCTTGAGTTACTCACTTTTTAATTACCCCAATTTGGGAGAAAATATAGGGAAAGAAAAGTGATGTTTCTTTTAAAATGCAAAATACCATTTTATCCTATTGACCTTTTAGATTAGTTATTTTATTAAAAGGATATAATTGAAAAAAATATATTATAAATAATTATTTCCTTAACTTTTCACAAATTAACTAAACAAAGTAGTGAAAAATTTTTCGCTTCCTTTTCTTTATTAATTTTAACTATTCATATAAAATAAATATATTTCACGTTATTTTTTTATCCTTCCCTTCTCTTCCCTTCCCTCCTCTTCTTTTCCTTTACTTTCCTTGCCTCTCCTTTACAATTATTTACCCAAACATAAGTAGCATTTGGTATAATGGAAAGTAATCACTTTCTTAAAAATTTATTAGTTGGAAAATGATTCTAACGTTTGGTGTGTCAAATTTTATTTACTTTTCTTATAATCTAATTTTTCCTTGTGAGTTACTTTCTCGTGAATATGTCGATGTGATTCCTATGATAAAAGGTGAAAAGTTTATTTTTCCATATAAATTGGAAAGTTAAAAAGACCATTAAAATAAAATTATTCCTATTTTATATTGATTTAGGATAGTAGTCAATTATAATAAACATAAAAGAAATTTATCACCTTCTTCTTTTGTCCCACTACTTGATTTTCTCAATTACTTCAACTGATTCTTCACAAGTATTATATATATAGTTTTTTAATTTATTCTAGAACAAGTTTTTATATATACATGATTTTATATGTGCGTTATTATATTTAGAAAATACATGTATATTGCTTTCAATTAACATTATAAATTTAAAAAAATTATATTAATTAAAATTTATTATTAAACATTTAATCCAAATATTTGTTAACAATAAAGTATATTATAAAAATTAAATACATGAATATTATTTTTTATGTAACAAGCTACATTCGTAAATTATCATTACATTTTTAGTAAAGTACTTAATGAACCAAAAGTGTCAATGTAACTTTTTTGAGATTTTAATCAATATCTTCCAATATATACCAAAGCTGTAAAGTAACTTTCCCAGCAATTACATTCTAAAGAATTACATTCTATTGAAATTATAACATGGGAAAACACCATACGATACCATGGTATTACCTTTTTATATTAAAAAAAAGTGAAAATATAAATATTTCGTAAATGCATTAATTTAATTATTTTTTTATATTTTTCTTAAAGGTGGGATTAAAATAAATTTTTTACAGGTTGTGAATAAATTACAAACATATTTACTAATATCAAATATAATTTGACATATGCGGTAATTTTAAAATAAAAAACTAAATTAAGAGAAATTTGACTAGAAATAGTATCAGATATATTCGGTAATAGAAGGGAATTTGAATAACTTGACGTTGTTCACCCTATAAATAGTGAACTTGCATACGATTTTCAATCACATTTATATTATTTTATTTTAAAATTAAAATTAAAATTAAAATTAAAATCAAACAAATTGATCATAATACAAATTATCGAGATTCTAAAAATTAAAATTTTAGATTATATTATTTTTACTTTCTCAATCATGATATTTCTAAAAGGTTACAAATTTTGTAACAATTTTTTAATTAACATAATATACTTTATTTGACATATATAATTAAATTCGTGCATTGCACCAAATAAGAAATTAGTTTTAATATCTAAGTTCATGTCCTATTTTAATTTTTAAATATTTATTTTAAATCTTATTAACTTACCATATTTTTACCTATAATTTACACTAATTACAATAATTAAAAATATAATATTTTAAAAAGAAATTAAAAAATTAAAAATATAAAATCACATACAATACATTTAAATATGTATTTTTCACTATATTATCTTGTATATATGTTTGTAAACTCGAAAAGAGAAAACTTCCCTTGCATGTACTACAGGTCACATTGCAAATCACATCGATTTAAAAAGAAACCATTTATGATGATCTATCAAATAATGGATTACTTGTGATATGAACCATGAAAAATATTTTTCATATGGAATCTCTCTAACCTGACCTAGACGTTAAGACCAAATTTGGAAGAATACATCTGTTATTTAAAACATTTGTTTATTATTGAGAAAAAATTAGCCTATTCGCAAAAAAATTCACGAGTTATCGAAAAGTTTAACATTTCCCTTGTAACGGTAATTTCTTTTGAAAACTTAATTAATTTCCAGTTTATTCATTACTCAAAATTAATTTATAATCTAGCGGCAGAAAAGTGATATTTAACTTAGTTTTAAATAAGTAAAATCAAAATAATTTTATGCATAAATAATTCTAAATCCATGTTTCATGATCCTAAATTTAAATTAAATACCATGCATGCTAAATAAACTCAAAATCAAAGTTTCATGCCACAATTCAAATAAAGCAATATAGTTTCCAAAATAACAAAAATTTCAAATAGTAAATCTAAAATACTTCCTAAAAGAAATTAATCCGAGCTGAGTCCTCCGTATGTCGAGTCCATGTTCTAATCTGGTGGAATAATGGGGGAGTGAACTTAAGAAGCTCAGTGTGAGTTCAATCACAAGGAAATCAATGCAAATGGTAGACAAATGATATAAAATAACGACTCATGGAATAAATCACAATTGAATAGCAATTCAAAATATCAAATCAACTCATATCTTAGGATTCACAGCCATGTAAATACTTATGGATACAATGCAATTTCAATTTATCAAAAAAGAACCTACCCAACTCTGCTACACACTATAATAGGAGTTCTTTCTACCTTTACACCATGTTGTGAATGAGCCACTAATCGTTGCAGATGAATTGTTAACGATAAAAATATTGGTGTACGAACCATCCATCAATGTAGATAAATGTTGTTAATACATTGTGTATGAACCACTATAATACATTGTGGATGAACCACTAGTCTTGCAGATAGACTACCAACTAAAATACATTGTGAACCATCGGTCGTGTAGATAAATTGTCGACTACTTCCTCCGTTCATATCGTCTCACCCTATGTAATGCAATATGACATGTTTATAACAAATCAATACGGTAGCAATAACATGCTTATAACAAGTTAATCTAGTAGCAATTATCATGCTTATGATAGATCAATACGGTAGCAATAAAATGCTTATAACAAATAGATATAGTAGCATTTGTCATGCTTATAATAGATCAGTACAGTGAATAACATGCTTATAACAAGTCGACATAGTAGCATTTATCATGTTTATAATAGATCAATACGGTAGCAATAAACATGCTTAGCATGTATTTGGTTTAATGGTAGCAGTAGGCATGTATAACATGCAAACAGTAACACAATGGTATGAATAACATTATCACTTCATTAGAAATACTGTCTCAGTAGGCATGTATTGTTCACATATCATGCATATAACAGTAATAATTCAGTCAATCAGATCATGGACTCCAGAATATTCATATCATCAGGGACTTAATTGAGTATATAAAATCTCTAAAAATAATTTGGGGATTATACGGAGACTAAACTAAACATTTCACAAAATTTTAGGCAAAACTGTAAAATAGAGGTCATACAACCGTGTGGGATGCTATAGACCGTGTGGAGGGGTTACACGGTCATGTTGCCAGGCCGTGTAACAAATTGTGGTCGTGTGGTTCACGAACTAGTCTAGGGTTTTTAGAGGCACATGACCGTGTAGTTCATACACCCATTTGGGAGGCAATGCGGCCCTAATCCTACACATGGTTTTCCTCGATTCACTTGTAAAAGAACACACACCTTTCACCTGGAGTCTGATCGACGTTCCTCACGCCCGATTCTGATTCGTTTCACCTAAATCCGATTCTTCAAATGGCATTTACACTCGAATTAACGGTTGGTTTCAATATTTAACAATATTAACAAAAGATTTGGCAAGAATCGTAAAAGGTTAATTAATCTAATGTAAGATTAGTGTTGGATAGAAATATTATGAAAATTCGGGATCTAAATATCGGAAACGAGATGTAATTATCAATTCTTGGCAAGGATGTTGAATTTTTTTATGAAAATTCTAAACCGATAGAAAGAACGATTATTTGATTCAATAAAGCTAAATAATTATCAACAATTAGGATGAAAATATGGTGTAAAGAAAAGAAGAGGAAAGAAAATAAAAAGAGAATAAATAAAAAGATGGAGAGCAGATTCTATTAGAATTTGAAAAGAGAAAATATGAAAATCTAATTAGGAAAAGAAGAGAAAAAGACGGTGAAATTTTAATTCTATTGGAATTTTGAGAAATGGCAAAATATAAATTCTAATTAGGAAAGAATTGGTTAAATCCCTAGAATTTATAAAAAAAAAAATCATATTTAAACATATTAAGAAGTTAATCGTGTAAAATTACATGCAATACATTTATCATTATATTAAGATATATTTATGTTTGTAAACTCTAAAAGATATTCAAAAATCACATTGATTAAAAAAATATATATATTTATGATTGTCTGTTGAATAATGAACTATTGTAATGTCAACCGCAGAGAATATTCTTCATACATTACGTTGTTATTAAACTTAATTATTCTTCAATGTGTTGCTTAAAAGTCACAATTCTAACCATATAATATGAAAATTAATTATTTTATATAAATTTAATACTGCTTTTTTCTCCACTTTTATATGATTTTCATTCTGTTATTATATAATCATATTTTATTTAAAATTATGATATTTAAATTAATTACTTTGTTTGTTTTTGGGATCATCACATATTTTAGATATTTTCAAACACGATAATATGACGATTTACCAAATTCAGGTTATTTTTATATTAAACTTTAATATCTAAATTCATTATTTGTTTTACTTTTTAATTCTTTATTCACGTATCATATTCAGATATTTAACATATTTAAGTATCTTACCTATACTTTACATTATTAAATATATAAATTATATGCAATATATTTAAATATCATATTCTCTTGTATTTATATTTGTAAAAGAACTTCCTCTAAGTTGCATTGATTTAAAATTATTATATGATGCTCATGCAGTTATTGTATAACCATATTTTATTTAAAATTATTATATTTAATCTAATTAGTTTGTTTAATGGATTTAGATATTTAAACATTCAACTTCTTTAGGTAGTGTTTGGAAAAATATTTAGTAATTGAATTTCATAGGATAGTATGTTTGAGTTACTATTGTAATTGGCGATTCCTACTAAATTGAGTGTAACTGAAGATGAGAATTTGAGTAATTGCGCACTTAATTACACCCAAATCCAATTATTTTATGGACTTTCCAAATACTCGTACATCATTTAACTTTAAAAATTATTTGTTATACAAGTTTAAATTGTGAAAATTATATTATAAGCATGGATATGTATTAGTGTTTGGGATGGTTATATTAAAAAAATTTTAAAGTTACATTAAAAACCCTAAAAAATTATATTATAAAAAAAATAATGTGTGTATTTTATAAATTTATAACAAAAAATAGATTATTTAATTTCTATAAGTCATGGTCAAAAAGTATATTATAAAAATAATTTAATGTATTATAAAAGTGTTATAATGTAATTATTTATAAAAAGTTATAGCAAAAAAATATGGACATAACTTATTTATGCGACCGTGCTATATATTATAAAAAATAATATACTTATTTTGAAAAAAAAATGTTATAATTTTTTGCCATAACTTATTTTTAAAAAAATAACATTTCAAAGCTATGAAAAAAAATTCTATTATTTATATGTTATTGTATATTTTATAAAATCTTTGTACAAAGGTTATATATTATAAGTTTTATGTTATTTTTAACCTAATTTACGTATTATACAAAGTGTTATAATCTAGCATAAATTTTCTCTAAATTAAAGTTTATATGAGTTTTTTATAATCAAATCTACATATTATTTGCACTATAAACCTAAATATTACTTGGTAAATGATAGTTAATCAAATATAAAAAGTCTTCTTGCACTATATCGTTGGGTACAATACCATTTGAGAAAATGGAGCTGGACACAAACACTAGAACGATTCACAAACTCTTTATTTTGAGACATTAAAAACTTTGAAATGTGGTTATGATAACAATTGTCATTTTAAAACAAATTTCCATATTAACATCACCTTAGTATAACAAAAAAAAATGAAGGTTGGATCATATTAGCATGTTGCATACTTCAACTTTATTTGTAGATAGAATTGGAATGATACATACTTTGAAAAGTACATAAAAGAAGGAGATATTGATAATCTTAATGATACATATTTAAATTTAGATTCAAATGATGAAGAGCTTGGTTATGTAACAGCTCGTTTTTCAGTGGTTTCGGGGCCACCAAATCCGACGAGTAAATTCGTAAATATTATTATTTAATATTTACAAGTCAAATGTGATTTTTAAAAAAGTTTTTGATTTGATAGTTTATGTTATATAAGTGATTTATTCAGTTCAAGTGGTTTTAAAAAATAATGTATCGTACCTATAATTTATTTAATTCAAATAATACAACTTAAATTTAATTAAATATTAAATAAAATTTATGAATACTATTTAATATATATTGAAAATAAAGCGTCCAAATTTATTACAAATAGTTAAGTATAATGGTGTGGTACATCGTACTCTTAAGAAAAAGATATAAATTTAAATTTTGAAAACGATAATATTGAGAGAAATAACTACAAACTTCAAACATCAACTACACAACAGAGATAAATAATATAAAAAATTCATATTAATATAACTGTCAGGCACCAATTACAATAGTGGTAAAGCTGGAAAGGCATTTAAGAGACCAAAAATAATTCCTTAATTTACAGAGTCATTATCATCCTTAAATTTCTTTTTTGTGAAGTAAGAGCACAAAAATAAAATCCTTAACCGCGTGTTGAAAATATTCGTGCAAATAATTTGGCACCTAGCCCCGTTTTGCATTTATCAACCAAATCCAAATGTCAATCAAACAGTATCCTATTATTATTATTATTATTTATGTGTTTACTGTTTGTAAGCGATCATTTTCAGTGTCGTTTAAATTATTATAAATTTAAAAATTATTAATAAATGTTATTTGAGTTTTAGTTTAATTATTATACATATTATTATTAATGTAAGAAAATGTAAGTTTGAGTATACATCCTTTTATTTATAAGTTGAGGATAATATTTTTACATATTATATCTTAAAACTTATAATAAAATTATTAAAAATAATAATAATAAATAGATAAATTAGAAAAATAAAAAAACTAGATGTTCCTTAGAGGTTGCAACACTCCAAATTTTGGTGCAAACTACAAGATGTCTTTTTTTCTACAAATTCATTATTTTGATGACATGTAACTTTATAATAATTTAATTAATATTTAGTAAGATTGATACCATAAAATAGAAGTATATTCTGTTTGATTAATTTCTATGGGACAGCGACGATGTTAACCAACCAGCTATCAATTATTGAATAATTTAACTCTTCCAACTTTCCAAACTTTCAAGTTTTATAATACTTAATTTATTAAAAGAATAATAAATTTAAATAAATGAAGGTACGGAGTCGCACGCTAAGTACTTCTCCTACCTTTTGTAATTATGCTATGTATATCTATATATATATTTGGTACCTTTTCACTACAATATTGTTTTCAACTTAAGAATTCACAAGTATTTTATAAAAATATAATAAAATATTAAAATTTTAGATTTTTAAAATTATTCGTAAAATGAAAAAAAAGCTACTATATGCCAAATACAAATTCTAAAAATAATTAAAGAAAAATAAATTTTAATTTTTTTTTAAGATTACAAGAAATCATTATAATACATAATTTGACTGAATATGTTCGAGTTACAATAAAATAAATTTAAATAAGAAAATCTAAATATAGTGAGACTCAATTTAAGATTTAAAATTTTAATGGCAACTTTTAGGTGTGTTTATTGAACGAGTCTTTGATTAATTAAGTCTAAATTTTTTTATGCATAGGTAATTGTTTTACAAGTCTTTAGTTTTATCATATGTAATTATTATATGTAATTTTTTTATTTTTTATTCATTTATACTTTATATTGATTTAATTCTTTTTATCGAATGTATAATTAGAATAATTGTTAAATTAAAAAAAAAAAAACTCCAACAAGAGAATATGTATAAAATTAGAAATTACTAACAAGAAAATGACAAGGAAAATCTCATGAGGGCCGAAGTTGAGCTTAAGGGCACAATATTTGGACACATTAACCGGTCAAATTGCTTAGGAATCTGGACCCATTTCATATAAGGTAGTGTACTGTTTTTTTAATTGATATTGGTATATATTTATCTCGAGTTATTTTGGTCTATTATTTTATATTAATCATTATTTTTTAAAAAATATTTCATATATGTATATAAAAATATTATAAATAATAAAAATGAGGTTAAAAAAATATTAAATATAAAATATTCATAAATTAAATAAACTATATTCTTTAGTAAACTTCACAAATGCAATCCATCATTAAATACACTAAAGATAAGTAAAAAAAAAAAAGAATTATTATATGAATTAAATAATAAGATCATCCCATACAATGCATATAACAATCTGTAATTCTATAAATTCAAAATAAACAATAAATAATTTATGTTTATATTTTAAAATTTGTTTTTTTATTGGACGATACACCATATTCCGGTCGTTACAAACAAAATCAACTGGTAAACATCAGTACGGCTGGTACTGATCGAAATTTTCACTAAAATGGTACCTAGAGTTTCTTGTTTTGGTTTACTACCGGAACGAAGTGTTTCGACCAATAAGGGTGATACTGAAATGGAATTGATTATCTTGATTTTGCCCCTTTTGATTTGACTTTCTCTCTAAAATTCTTATATTATAATTTTCGTCTTTTATTATACTTAAATTTGACCGAATTAATGGTTAATCAAAATTAATAATATATATCATATATATATATATATATATAAGCTCAATATATATTATAGATTTATAAGTTGAATATGTATAAACCAAATGGACTTATAACTATTTATATAAGGGACAAAAGAAAAAATATTGTAAAAAATAATATTAATGCTGTTATAAAATAAAGAGAGTTAGGGAGAATAAGGAATAAAGAAAATATGAAAGCAATAAAGGATGCACTTTATTGATCAAAAGGGATGATTATAATGCTTCATCAGAGTCTCTATTTATAGGCATAAGAAATACAAAAAAAGTAGAGATCTAGTTCTAATAACTATTAGAATTTAAAGTACACCAAAACTTTATCTTGATCATGATGGACATCCACTTAATAAGATATTCATAACAAATGCAATATTTTTAATATAAAGTTGCCATGAACCAGGTTGTATTTTTTTCCTCTACTTAAAAAAAGACAAATGGGTCTTTATATATTAGATCAAAGTACAAACTGGTCCTTCTATTAAAAATTACATTCATTTCTACTATTAAGTAATGATATATTATTGTATGGTTGCTTGAATTAGTCCCTCCACATAAAAACTTCCATCCATTCATTTTTATTGAATGAATCCTATCAGCATGAGGTACATGTGGCACGCAAAGTGTCATTGTCTAGTTGATCTATCAACCACATTAGCACTTAACAGTAAAAATAGATGAAACTTTTAACAAAAAGATCAATTTGTGCTTTAATCTAACGTACAAAGACTAATTTACTCATTTCTTGAGTAGAAAGGGAAAAATACAATCTTACTCCTAGTACAGGAACCTTCATGGCACTTTTATCCCATGAATATTGTTTTTAATTTAATGTTTTTTAGTATATTTTTATTGTAATTAATTGTTATGATTGTGTTATTTGTTGTTTTTATTTCCTTTCAAACTTTTTGAAGTACAAGTTGGAAGCAAATTGAACAACTACAAGTTGGAAGTAAATTGAACAACTTGTTAGAGGTTTCATTTAGGGTGTAAGGGCTAATCATAAGAAAATGGCATTTGTGAACTGGAATAATATTTGCCAACCTTGTTGTAATGGGGTTCTGAGTATTCGTAAACTAAAGGAACAAAATATATCTTTATGATAAAATCGGGTATGCAACTTATCACTAAGCCTAAAGCACTATGGGCCCAAGTTTTTAAGTCCAAGTATAAGATAGAAGAGGAGTGTCCGCAAAGTATTTATTGTATAATATACTCGTTTACGTGGTATTCTATTGTTAAGGTATGGGACAATGTGTGAGGTAACTCTCTATGGTTGGTTTGTGATAGGCGAATGGTTAGATTTTGGATTGATAATTGGGTCCCTAACTTTGGACCTCTTTGGTTCTATAGATCAAGTTCTGAGGGCATTAACAGGAAAGCACTTGTATGTGATACAGTGACCAATGTTGGCAAATAGGATTAGAAAACTCTAGCACAGTGGTTAAGCCATGTTACTCGTGTACCAGCCCATTTTTGAGTCAAGTCGGAACAGTAGTTTCAAGACTACAAATCCAAAGTCAAAATATTTATTTTATTATTTTATTAAGATTTACAGTATGATATAAATATTGTGTGAAAGTTTTGTAAAGAAATTTTACCGTTTAAGTGGTTAATTCAGTAAAAATGATTAAATCGCGTAAAGTATAAAACTTGTGTTCTATTAGTTAAAAGTATCAAATAGCTATAGAATCTTAAAGTAAAGGTCCTTAAGTGGTGAATAGGCCATTTATGAGATAGTGGAAGATGATAGCATGGCAAATGGTGTAATTATTAAAGTTCTCTAGGGTTTAGGGTTAATTTTGTAATTTAGTTATTATGTTATAATTAAAATAAAATAAACACACTTTTTACTGTTCATTCATCTTCCTAGTCAAAATTGAGAAGGAAAATCAGCCATTTTTAGGTCTAAACATTCGGCCGAGTTTCCTTTATCAATTAAGATCAAGATAAACAAATATCAGAATTAGATTAGGGAAAACGAAAAGTGGACGAATAGGTGATAAATTCCATTTGAGCAACTCAAGGTAAGTTCGTATAGCTAGAGCTGAACTATTAAATACTTGTAATTGATTAAAATGAATGTGTATAAGTTGAATGAATAACCCATTTGAAATTTGAATTATCGGTTATATGATTGTATTACTGTTTATATGAATGAAACTGAAATATTACAAATGTTATATAGGTTACATGGATTCGGTATGATAATATGCATTGAGTATGCAAATTGAGTATTTAAATGTATATATTTAATTGAATTGAATGTATATGATTTGAGAAATTGAATTATTGATCATTGAATTTTTTAAATGATGAAGTTAGATAATACCGAGCCCCGTTCGAACTTTAGAAAATCGTAGAATATGAGTGACATGTCACTAAGGTTATTGTTCTGGTCGAGATCCTGTATGTGTTGTGGACTCACCACAGCTAGTATGAGCTTACCGATATATTCGCTCGTATGAGCTTACTGTTCTCAGTTCGTTAAAGCTTATCGTTTTACCTCGATAGAGCTTATTGTCTATTAGCTCAGGAGGAGCTTATCGATCATGGCTCGAAAGAGTGAAAATGATAATTAATTGACAGATTACGGATTAATACACTTAGAGTGTATCGCCCGAGTATTCTTCGATATTCTAATAGGTTCAGCGGGTATATTTACTGTTAACGATCATATGAATAAGATATGTGTTTATACGGATGAATTACTATTATTACTGATGAACTACTGTTTATATGGGTGAACTACTGGTTATATGAATGAATTACAATTTATACGAATAGAGATGAATTGCCATGATGTTATGTGAATTACATAGTATTAATGTTATTTAATGAATTAAAATATGGAATGAAATTATATGTACTTGAGATTGAATATTTATTGTTTTCACCTATGGTGACATAATGATTACTTCGATATAATGATACTAATCTATTGATGGTTTTATATGCTTATGCATTGGGCAAATTTGGTTGGATTATATTGAAATGGTAATATAGGTCATAATGATGTACGAACAAATGTTATATATGTGAAATGAGATATAGGTGGTTTAATCACATATATGCCCATTAGAGTGCAGGATACTAAATATTCGATGTTATTTCCATGGTTTGAAGGAAAAGATAGCGGTTCGAGAATAGAAATGATGATATGAATCAGTTCAGGTATACATGACACGCTCGACAAGTAAGTGATATTTAATAATTTCATATGATACATAAATGAAAACCGATGAATACATACAAGAATTTCCAGGTTATTATTGTAATATGTGTCGATTTGAATGGAGCTGATTTATATGTACTCATGCTTCTCTAAATTTGAATTAATTGTTAAATTGTATATGGTACATACTAGTCATACGAGCTTACTAAGCTTATTAGCTTACTCTATTTATTTTCGTATTTTACAGTAATTTGAAAGCTCGCTCGGGTTGGAAGTCATCAAAGATTTCATCACACTATCCAGCAGTTGAATTGGTATTTTTGAACTCTTTGAAATTGGTAATATGGCATGTATAGGCTGGCTGATGATATGAGATGTATGAGTTATTTTAGCTATTGAAGCTTATATGTGTTGATGTGTTTAAGCCATGTGATTTAGCTTAACTTGGTTAATTATTGGTTATGTATATGTGTACTAAATATGTCATGTTTTGGGCAAGTAGTTGATGTGATAAAGATATGCAAATGGTTTGAATATGTGATGGTTATAAGTGGATTGAAAATGTTTGGTTAAGTATGGCATTTTGAATGATATAAGATTGAGTTATAGACATGTTAGATATATGTGTTTATTTTCTCATAAAGCATGTCAAATTGGTGATATATTTGGATGTGCAAATGATGATAATTGTGTAACGCCTCAAATTTCCCTTAATTCCAACTTTTGTGAATTTGTAGCATGAAAAATATCAGAATATGTTTTGCATTAATTTGACACAACTGTTTGTCAGCTTCAGTGGTTAAGTGTTCTGGGTGTGTGTGTGAGGTCCAAAGTTTAAGCCATGTCTTTGGCAAAATTATGGTTTTTATTGAATAAAGCCTTACCCTTGGTTAATAGGCTTATAAGAATTTATTTATAAAAGCTTATTAAAATGGGCCTGCTGGTCTAGTGGATAAATGGAGAGTTATTATGCTTGAGGTTCTGTATTCGAATCCCTACACGAATAAGGGATTTATTTTTGTGCTTGTGCCGTGTAAGAGTTCGAAATAGTTAGGTTTCTGAGTGGTGAAGTTGAGTGGGCAGGTGGGGGAGTAATTCAGGGGATTGGGGAGTTATCTGAATATTTTTCTTTTTACAAAAATTCGGTTCTCACCTTGTTTCCCCAAAGCCTGTGCCGTTTTTTCCCCAAAGTTCCCACTTGTTTAATTTCCACCTTTCTTTACTGCTATTCTTCCTTTCGTTCTGCCCTTGCTCCCTTTTCGTTATTATTCTGTTTGTTTTCTGTGGCAACGGTTGTTCTACGCTTTCAGTAAGTTAAGGTGTTTTCTTTCCATTTTATTATTAAGAAAGGGGGTTATTAAGTGATTGTTTTTTATTTAAGAGTCAATCGAGGTTTTGTGGATCACTAACCAGCGTTCTAAACAGTAAGGAATCGTCATTGTTCGTTAAAGGTAAAGTTGTCGTAGGTTTTAGGATTTAGTCGTTCTTAATAATTCGGATTAAGTTACTAAAATTAGATTTTGGATTGTCGATTTTAGGTTTGGAAGGGCTCAGGAGTGCTTAGGCATCAAAAACGAACCAGGTGTGTACTCCGATTGTACAGGAAATGGGTTTCGATAAAAGCTAAAAAGCTTGCTGTCAACGCCACACGGGCATGTGGATTGCCCGTGTAGAGGCTGTGTTGCGAGACACGGCCGTGTGATCGATAAACCAGGCCATATACGCTCGACACGAGCGCGACGAATACGGACTTATAAGGCCGGCGAGGCCGTGTACGAGACACGTGCTCGACCAATTGGGTCCTGAGGGCCACACAGACGTATGGGCCTACACGGGTGAACCACACGGGCGTATGAGACTTTGGGCTAGGCCATGTAATCCATACGGCCAAGGCCAATTTGGGCTGTGTGGGCCACACGGGCAGGCTACATGTGCGGGTGAGCCTATTTTTCTAATATGAACTCACGGGTCGCCCAAGTCGCCCAAGTCGACTGTGACTTGTTGTAGGGTCGATAAGTGTTACCTAGACCCCTATTTTGTGATATGATTCTGAGATATGTGAATTAATACTGTTCTAGACATGATTGTATGATTTGTATCTGCATTATAGTATCTGTATTATAGCATGCCATGATATTATGATGCATTACATTGAGTGGGGACTATTGATGAAGTGAATGGAGTATCTGAAAGGCTTCTAAGCCTGTTATCTAGCAGCTATGCTGCGTATATCTGATATGTGTCGTTTTACGGTGCCTTATGGTGTGTAGGATTGGACGGGTTAATTTTATCCCCATACTTGGTGTGTAGGGCTGGGTGGGTCGATTTTATCCCCACATAGTATGTAGGGTTGGACGGAGATGGTGTGTAGGGTTGGTGGGCATAATTTCTATGTCTGATCTGGTATGCATGTGATATCTGTATGGGCTAAGGCTCAATTGTATCTGATACTATACTGAATGGGCTAAGGCCCACATAGTTACTGTTAAGGGCTCAAGCCTAAATTATGACTGTATTCTGATATCTGATTGTATGCATACTGTACTGTGGGGATGTACACACTGAGTTTGCGAAAACTCACCCCTTTATTTGTTTTGTCTGTCAGGTAATCCCCAACAGTAGATGGATTGGTGCAGCAGAGGGCTCGATGGTGACCACCACTTATAGAACCATTTATTTATGGGATATATTTATACCTCTTGATTTTTTTTTGGATTATTTATGTATAAGGGACTTGGACTATTTTTATTTTGATTTGGGTTTTTTTTTGTTACTATTGTTGGTTTATAAAACTGCGACACCATAAATGTGTTCTTTTCTAAACTAAATTAAAGGTTTCCGTAAGCATGAATAGTTTTCGAAGCTTCCGTATAAAAGAAATGTTTTAACAAATCGAATAGTTTTGTTTTCTGGGCTTAAGTAAAAGATAATAAACTGAACGAGCTTTTATATCTGAATTGGTTTTCTTTAATCACTCTCATGTGGCACTGTCAGATTAGGCCATAACATCCAGGTAGGGTTTAGGGTGTTACAAATTGAATATTGAAATAATTGATTGTGAAATGGTATAAAATGTACCTTGAATGATATTGGTTGGTTGCTTATATGTACATAGAAATGGTACCATTTGGATGCTTGTAAGTACATGTGATTTGGGTGAGAAAAGTGACTTAAAACAAGCCTATTTTCATCCATACGGCTCGAGCACACTGGAGTATGGCTCGATGGTGTGTGACACATGGCCTGGGTACACAGTCGTGTGTCCCCTAGATTGTATTTCGAAACAAGTTAGTATGCTCCACATGGCCTCACACACAGGCGTGTGATCGGTCGTGTGGCCAAGTTAGTATACCCTTCAGTTTTCACATAGCTTGGCACACGAGTGTGTCATTGGCCGTGTGATGCAAGTCAGTATGTATGCCCTGTTTTCACACGACATGTGATACGAGCGTGTCTGTGGCCGACTTGTTCACACGGGCGTGTGTCCTCTATTTGGAAAATTTTTTATATGTTCCCTAATTGTATATATATTACCGGATTAGCCCTGAATGTATGTTTAAAGTTTTGTATACTCATCTAAAGTATGTTATAAGTATATTTGAATGATAATGATTGCAAAGTGTTAATCGTATGATGAATTAATGTTCTGAACTGTGTTATATGTCCGATAATGCCTCTTAACCTATTTCGGCGATGGATACGGGTTAAGGGTGTTACAACTCATACTCTTATAGCCAGTATTTTACCACCTAATGAGGGAATAGGGCAACACCAAATGATTTCGAAAGGGACCAGTAATAGGCAAGGCACCAGTATGTTACTCGTACTCATATCGCCAATTTATTTGGATGTTGATTTGGAAGGTACAATGTCCCTAACATATCAAAAGCTTCATGTGGATACTTGCTGGAAAAAAAATCCTAACGAATTTTGAAAGGTGTTACTAGAGCACTTTCCAAACCATAGTCAAAATTTTCTTTTAATAAAACACCATTTGACAACCTTATAGAATTTATTGAAAATAATTCTCAATGTTTAAGAAAGAGTAATATACAATTCTGAAAGCATTTTAAGTCAGGTGCAAGATTATATAATATGCTTTGAACTAATGTAATTGACAACTACATGACAATTAAGAGAAACAAAGAACAATTAGTAATATGAAAACACATACAAGAATTTGCATTGAACAATTCAAGTATTTGTATTTATCATGCTAAAATCAAGTTATTATTAGATATCATAGCTAGTTAACTTTAGCCCTTAGTGTGCCTAGAAAACAGAGATAGGATATTAGGGACAAATTATCTGAAATTATATTAACAAGAGCACCGAAACGCAAGTGTCAGACTATATCACGATTGCACCAAAATGCTAGGAATAGGAGCATTGAAGTTCGAGTAACATGAGTACCGAAGTACAAAACATGAGTCCCTTATTGTCATGCCAATTGTATCCTAGCCACTTATCTAAGCTATTAAGGCCTTGTTTCAATATTTCCAAACTATTCATATTTGCATCTACAAACTAGTTCACATATTTAAAACAATGTCTGAGACAATAATAATTACAATATGGAACAATGATTCCATTCATAACTTTAACCTTCCAAATCAAGATTCATGTTCCTATAAATGTCTCCACAAGGAGACTTAACTTCAAAATCACTCATAAAGTTATTATCTTGCCATTAACCACACTTTCATAATCATTAATATTTATATACTATAATATATTCAATTCAATGATAGTAAATCTAGTATAAACAACATTAATTTTAAATAAAAGGTTTCATAAGTCTTCTATATATCTTCCCCCCTAAAATGTTCAAAAGAGTTGGAGAAGCCAAAATCCACCTCAATCAACAAGCTTTTCCTTCCCCTTGCACTATCCTTCTTCAATTTTGTTTCATGAAAACATAAGCACAAAATTTATTAAATGGACATAAATATGGCTCAACAACTCAAAAGTTTACAATAAACATGAGATTAAACATGTATGAGATGTACACTATAAAACTCAACCCTTGATTACCTTCTTTCTTCATTTTAACACACTTTCGTTCAGTAGGGTTCAAATCCTAAGTACTTGGATGATGAAGATTATTGAAGGATTAACCAAATAAAAGTTTGAAGGTGAAGATATATTACAAAAATCTAATGAGACATGGTGGAAATTTGGAAGAGAGATGGATAAAGATTGAAGAAATAGGAAGAAAATGGTGGAAAGCGAAGAAAACGCTTCTCCCTAAGATAACTGGCTGAATATGGATGAAAAAAAATGATACTTTCATCTTTTATTTCTTATTTTATTAATAAAACACTCAATAGGATTGGTCATCAAGTCAAAGGCATGTTAACATGTGTAAGAAATTCCATTTATGCAATAAAATTGGATTAAAAAGGTTCTAATATCATCTCATCACCATAAGTCTAAAATTGCTCAATATTTAATTCCTAATAATTATTAAATGTATAAAATACCCTTCTATAGAAAATTATCATTTTACCCGTAAACTTGTACTTTACTCGATTGAACCGGTAACAGTCAAATTAACTAAAACTGCCTTTTAAAGGCTTCTTAATAATTTAAAATTAACATAGTCCATCAAAAATTTTAATTTTCTCATATTAGATTTCTATTGGATTCCTTGATGTGTCGTTGTACAATAAATAAAAAAATGGGGGTATTATGATTCTCCCCTCATAAATTCCAACCTAAAAGATTACCCAAACCAAATAGTTGGGGATACTGTTGTCTCATAACATGCTCACTCATTTTCCCAAGTAGCATCTTCAACCTTGTGATTGCGCCAAAGTACTTTCACTAACGAAACCTTTTTGTTCCTAAACTCTTTGGTCTCATGAGCCAAAAATTTCACTAACTCTTCCTCATATGTCAAATCGAGTTGAATTTCCACTTCCTCAAGAGTGGTAACATGCAAAGGATCATATCTATACTTCCTCGACATACGGGCATGGAAAACATTATGAATTTTTGATAGCTCAGAAGCTAATGCTAATCGATACACTACTTGTCCAATAAGTTCCAGTACCTTGTATAGTCTAACAAATCTTGAATTCAATTTTCTTTTCCGACCAAACTAAAGCACTTTCTTTCAAGACGAGACCTTTAAGAACACTTTGTCACCCACGTTGGAAAAGTTATATGTTTACGTACATCAATTAATGGGTTTTTTTCACAATAATGAAATAGCTTTTTGGAACTTATACTATGAATTGGAAGTTATAATTACAACCAAATTGAGCATGAATATTGTAAACACAAAAGCTCTTATCGGTTTCTATTGCAAGGAATACGTACAATGTTAATAGAAGTGTATAAATGATACTAAACATAACTTATATCTTGTGAAAGAGATTAAGATATTTCAATTAACAATTATGTTACATTACGTTATTATGTTTTATGACTTAGGGTGGACTTGGATGGCGGTGGGGTGCGGTACGATATATTTAGCTTACTTTTTGTTTTACGCTACAGTATCGCTACAGTATCTAATCTCACTGTCACCATTATTTTTACACTAACCACAAATAAATGCATCATCCATCCAAACTCACTCTTATTGTCCATTTTCTTTTAAATTACCTTTCAATTACATTAATAAATTTATTCAATAAACTTTTATCTTTTATTTGTGTCCATATCTTTATTTTTCTATCTTTTATATATATATATATATATATATAATTATATTGAAAAAAAGTTATTAATTTATTAAATAGTTTCTTTAAAAAATTCTACATTTAAATTTTTTTCAGCAAATCCTATTCTAACAATGTTAAACTAAAATAGTAAGGTAATATGATAGCTTTTATATAAAATATTACACCTTGTATTAATTATTTTCATTAAAATAATATTAAAAATTTTAATTAATTAAAATATTTAATTTTAATTTTAAATAACTAATTATATTTAACTAAATAAACAAATACATACTATAAGTAGGAATTGGTAAATAAACTTTGAAATGAAAAATATTAAATATTTTTAAATAAATAAATATCATTTTAAAATAATATTGTAATTAATTTAAGCTTATTTTAATATTACATTTTTTCCTTAATTGAAATCAATGACAAATGATCATAATTTTAAAATTAAACATTTATTATTTTTTTTTTGTCAATCATTGAAAATGTTACAAATTTTGTTTTTGTTTTGTTTTTGTATTTCACCTTTTTTAATAAGGATAAACCTTTTCTTTTGGCAATATCATTTTTCAAAATTTACCTACTAAAAATCCGCCATCCTTAAATGTTGCCTTTCATATTGATTAGCCTTTAGATTTTATTTCCATTAAAATTAGCACAATGTTGGTCATATTAATATATATATATATATATATATATGTTTTTTCTATAAAGGAGGAATCTTCAAGTCCTACAGTATATTGAACAATAGAGATTAAAATATGTTCTTAGAGAAAAGAAATAAAGTTACAAATTATATAGTTAAAATAAAATTTTTTGACAAAAAAAAAACCGATGTGCAAGTGCTTAATGAAATTCTTGAAGAACTGTTTTAACTATTTTAAAGTCTGAAATATCGTTCCGTAGTAGTTTGATGTAATACATTTTACATCTTTATTTTTTTTCTAAAAAAAAAATCAAAGAAATATATCTTTTTCATAATTTAAATCAACTTTAAAACTTAACCCAAAAAAAAAAAAAAAAAATCTTAGCGTAATCTTATTTTTTTTAAAATGACGCAAAATGCATCTATTCCCACTTTTTTTAATAGTCAAACTTGTGATTTTGTTGGATCAACAACAAAAGCTCTACCATATTATCTTCCAAAGCTCACTGGAATTCCAATCTATTGTCTTTCAGCAACATTCATTTTCTACTCCTCCATAGTTTCCAATGTCAGCGAATATTACCAGATTTATTTTCACTGGAATTTCAACCCATTGTTTTTCCAGGTTTATTTTCTACTCCGTCATTACTAATGGTTTTTAATATTTATTTTATACAACATTAATCTTCCTGGTTTCAACCATCAAATCTCCTTCACAATGTTTACTATCTTAATATTTCATATTTAAAATTTTTGAGATCAGGTAATCGCAAGCCATCCTCTAGAACTATATTTTATTTTATCCCTAAAACTTGTTAATCCAGTAAGTTTCCTTCACATTAATTTATATTATTATTTCATAAAAAAATAAAAGAAGCCCAAACTTAAATTTAAATTAGATCATTGCCTTGATATTAGAAATTAATATATTAATTCCTTTAAATTATATATTTCCTTAATTAAACGTTGTTTAATTTTTTTAGTATTTGGAAAAATACCTACTGTGACACACATCAATATGGCTTTCAACTTTATCCAATCATTGCTGTGTATATACATTCGTTATTTTTATTAGTTCCAAATTCACACTCATTTTCAGCCTTCCAAAACGATGAGTTTTACGAGGTTTAGTAACATTCTTAAATATAACCTATATATTCCAGGGTTTTATTTTATATATTCCCTGGCAAACCACCATTAAACATATAAATAAATTTTTTAATATTAATAAATTTATTATATCTTTATTTTTTATTCAATGCTCAAATCTGCCCATGATCCCTCTTCAACCCTTAAATAAAAAAATAATGCACATTAGCGTACTCGAACCCACATCTTCTTTAACAACAATATTAATACTAATTGAATTAAGATTCAATCAGTAACCTATAAATAAAATTTTAAAATCCAAGTACCAAAAGGTGATACAAATAGAGACATCAACACACTGAGCATAACTAGGGGTTGGCACCTTTCAGAAATAGAAAATTTTTCATTTAGTCTCTTTAAAGTTTTTTAAAATTTTAAATTAAAAAAGATAAAATTGTAATTTGATCCCTCTAAAAATGATAAAATATTAATTAATATTTTAAAATTTGTAAAAATATAAATTATTAAAATGATAAAATTATATTTTTATTATAAAAAATTATAATTAAATTTAAACTCCCTAAAAAAATATTTATAACTTTATCCCAACCAACATATTGTTGCAGTCAAATAAAAAAGTAGAAAAACAGAATCTAGTCAAAGCAGCTAGCACCCAATGTTTAACATAGAAGATATCTTTCAACACGCAAGAGAATCCGCCATTAAGTTTTCATCAACCAAACATCTCAATCTCATGCTCGGGGACCAGAATCGAATAAATATTTGTATATTTATATTTCTAAAATAGTTTAAAATTAGATTATGATAGAAATATTTATATTTTGTATTAAATTTAAATTTTAAACACAATTAATTCCTAATATAATATATTATATCATATTTTAAATTTTTTAGACTATATTATAATATCTTTGATCGCGACTAATTTCTCGACCCACTAACACACACATTCACGTACATCAACATTATTTTATGATTCACACAACTGGTAGGTAAATATTTAAATAAATATTATTACATTGTTTAGTTTTGTTTTTCTTCTAAATTATCCTATTAACCCTATCTGCATCTACTTAACCCCATTTGAGAGCACAATTTTCATTTCAGTTTATGGGAATTATATACATACCACAATTACAAACTCATGTCCTCCTTTTCTTTCTTTTTAATTACATTTATAATTTTTTAATACATCTTTAAATTAATTTATAATCTCCTTTTTTCTATTTATTAAAATGTTATTTTTAATTTATTTGTTTATTTTTATATAATTAGAAAAATAATTAATAATTATATTTTAATTTAATTAATTTTAGTTTATGTATTTTTTTAAATTTAAAACTTTAATCCTAATTCAAATAGTAACAATTAAATTCAGCTATTAGTCTTTTATTGTGCATATAGTTGTAGATTTAGCCCATATTCTCTTATTTTAAAACTTTAAAAATTAAATGTACAGGGACTAAAATATCAAATTAAAATATAAAAATTAAATCCACAAATTTTACAAAGTATAGGGACTAACAGCAGAATTTAACCAAGATAATATAACGAGTATTGCTCCGACTAAATATGAAATATCTATGTGTGTTATATATAACGACCATTTCAAGAAATTATTCCAATACCTTTCTCTGTAAGTCCTAATTCTTGCTCCATCTCTCTTTAAAACAAAGCTTTTCTCCAACGCTCTCTTCATCTGCAAACTTCACTACTCCCATCATTTAGCTTTATCTGAGTAAGTTCAAAGTTCCCACTTTTTCATTTTTACCCTTATGTTCTTCTTGTTTTAGATGTATTTCTCATTAGTTTTTTAGTTAATATCAGATGAAACCATGTTTTTATCTTGCTAACTATATCTTCTCTCTTTTTGATTTTTTGTTTCCTCTCGAAAACATGCTTTTTCTATCCTAACCAAACTATCGAAACAATGAAACCCAGAATCTCTTTTCTTTTATAGTCTTTTGCCTTGTTTAATTTCTCATGGAAATTATTTGTGGGTTTTAGTTGAGTTTGTGAAATTTATTGAGGCAATGGATAAAGAGAAAGAGGTGAATGCGGCGAGTGGTGATGTGAATGTGACAGAGAAGAAGAAATTGTCGCAAGCCAATTCTGAGGCCATGGAGAAGTGTTTGGAAGAGAATAAAGGAGACAACACCAAATGCAAGGATAAGGTTGAAGCTTTCAGATCATCTTCCTCAACTTCTTCTCCAACAAAACCCTTGAGGCGTTTCATAGTAAGGAGTGGTTCATTGAGTGATGTTTGAATGGAATTCCGGGTATCTCAAGCTTCTTTTTATATTTGAAATGAATTAGTGGGTCAAAATCACTTCCTTTTAGCTTGTATTAGTCCATAATTTCAAAATTTGTGAAAATGGTCGTTGAAAGTAATTTGAGAAACTTTAGTTGTGTATGAACAGACGGTAGACTTTATTTTCTCATGTTTTAATTTGTGAAAATTGAAGTAATTTGAGAAAGTTTAATTCAGAAGATGAAAAACTCTAGTGTTGATAGCCATAGCTGGCTTGTGAGTTATTTTTTTATTAGGAGAGTGACGTATGTTTGATGAGGCAAGGGATTCCTTCCCAATTTGAGGGCACACTCCTTTCCTCTGCACACCAGAATTGTGCGTCCTGGAACTGGCTATCCACTATCCCCTGTCAAACCATGTGGGGCTATCAAATAACCCTTTTCCACTACTGCTGATTGTGTGATGTTCAATGTTCTTTTACATAAACACCTTTTTGTGTTTACAATTAGCATTGCGTCCAAATTTCTTCCTGCAAAACCAATGAATTGAATCATGAACTACACCAAAAATCCAACCAGCTGTGAGCAAACACCTATGAATCCGATCCAATTTTGAACAACATAACGGCATTGATAAACCGATGGACTCACTCGAGCGGCCTCTGTGGTCATCTCTGCAGTCATAGTTACATTATACAATGTTAAGTCACATTAGACTCCATAAAGGAAGACTCGAGTTCTTTAGAGGTACAGTATTTGATGCAGAATGAGTATATAATATTATATGTTAATTAGTTTTCTTTATCAATGCGAAGCACAAACTTATTTTTATATAAGTTATTTAAAAAAAAAAAGATGTTATACCTTAATGTTGCATGCAATTATATGTTAGAGATTTTAGTTTTAAATTTTAATTATGATTTAATATATGATGTTTAAAATAGTTTATTGCTTTAAATATTATTATTAATGGTAAAAAAATCATATTTAAAATTTAATTCAATGGGAGTCACTTTAAACATAATTTAAAAAATATTTTAAAATTAAAAAAAACTAACCCAAAACTCAAAGTTTTCATATATACTCTATACGGTAACTTTAATGAAATTTATCAAATATTATTTTTGGTACTTTAATGAAAATAGTGGATTATAAGAAAGAAAATGCAGAATTTGAAACAGAGCCTAAAAAATTAGACCGGTCTGCTTATTGGTCTTTTGGTTCTTCAGTCATGAGCCTAATAAATGGAAACCTCTTTCTTCTTTAACTTTTGGGTTCAACGTGGACCCAATTAAGTTAATTTTTTAACGATAGAGTTAATGGACCCAAGAAAGCCTCGACCCGATTTACCACCTATAAATATACATAACATGCAGAACCCTAGCTATTTTCCCCTTTCACGGTCGGGAAGGTTGGCCGCCCTTCTTTGTTCTAAGCCCAAATTGAAACTTATTATCTTTACCGGGTTTCAGAAGCTAAGGTCTGTTTTTCTATTTTTTGCAGCTTCCAGTTCTTTTAGGTGATTTTCTGTTAGGGCTGTTTGGTAGGTGAGAAAATACGCTGAAACTGCTACATCCTCTGCCTTTGTTTTATTTGTTTGTGTAGGAAATGTGTTATTTCCTTCTTTCCCTGATCTTGTTTGATGTTGAAATTTATAACGTATGTAAATAGCATGAAGCTGGGGCTCTGTAGCTTTTTTGGTTTCGATAAAACGAGCAATAAGTGATTAGACGTTCTGGGATTTGAAAATTTTAGGCATTGTTTTCCTGAATGATTTGGTTAACACATTTTCACTGGTTCCAAAATTAAAATCTGAAGTTCATATTCCAAGTCTTCTGTTTTTTTTTCTCTGAAACTAAGTTGAAACTTCACTCGAGTTTGTTTTTGAGAAAGTATTTGCCCCTACTAGTACTAAGCAGTTACTAGTCTGTGAAACTGAGAAATTTGATTGAGACATACTTTTAAGATGGTGCTGAATTTCAACCATCTGATTTGATCCTTTTTAGCCTCCTGCCATTGTACTCTAAATGTCTGCATTAATTTATCCTAGGTTCCAAGTTGATATACTTAGTGGAATCTGTCATATCTGATTAAAGTTGAGTGCCAAATGATGTTATCATTTCTCAAACTGGGTAGATAATTTGGTTTGTTTTATATTTTGTTTAGCATGTTTTAAGTTTTATGCAGTTTTAAAATTATCCTGTCGGAGGGTTAAAACTCTTGAAATTGAGAAATGTGCTATGGAATCCCAAATTCCCAACTATTTGCCTATGTTGAAATATCTTGAAAGCCTATAGATTGCTAGGTCCGGATTACTCAGGGTACTTCTCTTTTGGTCTTAATCCTTATTTTCTTATAACTAAGCCTGTAAATATTCTAACTAATCACTGTTGATGAAACAGCTTGGGAACTGATGTCTTTATTTGTGCTGGTAGCTTTGACATGAGTGATTTTCTACAATTTTGATTTATGATGTATTGCTTGATGCTTATGGGTGTTCTTTTTTGGTTTTGGCATTCTGATTTACCAGAATATACTGATTTTTGTAACACCCCTTTCATTTTTCATCATTTAAAAACAAACAAATCTTCTCCTTGATTGTTTGGTAAATTTGGAATGCATGTGTTCTTTACTTTCCTCTACCTCTTTGTTTGGGATCTCTATCGTGAATTACAGAATTAACTTGCCTTTCTTAGACTGATTTCATTTCTGATTTGTCGTGATGTCTGATGATTCTCTCAGGTGATGGCTCCAAGTCAACCTAAAACTGGCCTTTCTGTGGGCTTAAACAAAGGACATGTCGTTACCAAGAAGGAATTGGCTCCCCGCCCTTCTAATAGAAAGGGGGTAAGCTTCTATTATAATAGCTTTTGATTAAGTTGCAGTCTCAATTCTATGCACCTTTAAAACCTTTAATGAAGTCTTTTCAAGCTACTTTAGGTGTGGCTTCTTTTTCTTTTGAACCCATCGTATATCTGCATGTTCTTGTTTTTTTATATCAATCTATCTCCACATTGTCTTAATGACGTACTCTGTATCATTGATATATGTTTTATGGCGTTTTTATTTTTATTTTTACTCTAGAAAACCAGCAAGAGAGTCCACTTTGTGAGGAGCCTAATTCGGGAGGTTGCTGGTTTCGCTCCATATGAGAAGAGGATAACTGAACTTCTCAAAGTTGGGAAAGATAAGCGTGCTTTGAAGGTGGCGAAGAGAAAGCTAGGCACTCACAAGCGGGCCAAGAAGAAGCGTGAGGAGATGTCTAGCGTTCTCCGCAAGATGAGGTAACTTAGGCTAATGATGATAGGATAAAAAAGTGGAACTATTTTTATCAATATTTGTATTTGATCCAAGGCTTTATATGTTGATGCATTTGTTGTGTGTTTGCAGGTCAGCTGGAGGTGGGGAGAAAAAGAAGTGAGTTGCCCTGCGGTTGTGCTTCAAAGCAAGTATTGAGGTTTTTAGATTTGTTAAATTTTCTGTTCAGTTTTGTTTTGAGAGTTTGGAGTACTGATTCGGATAGCATTCTTTTACTTGTGTTGGATATTTAAAAAAAAAGAAAATGAAATTTGCATCACTTAATTGCAATCTAGATTCGATTATGAAATGAGAATCGGCCTTCATTTCTTTTTAAAAGTAGAATGTATAATCCAATACTGCCATCACAAGACTTTAGATTCTGGATCCTGGAAATGCACTCTTTCTTCCCCTTCACAACAACTGGCATAGCTAATGTTACAAAAATATTTTACCTAGCTTATATCTTTGCAACCCTCCTTAAGTAATGTTTGGAAAGTTATGAAAGTTATTTAATAATTTGAGTTTGGGTGTAATTGTTTGTAACTTTACAAGGGTGGCATATTTGGATAATAATTATAATTGTTAAGTCTTATTGGAGTAATTAGGCAAGTAGTTATAATAAAATTTATTTTTAAAAATTCTTTTTTATATAAATTTAGATTCTATGAATATAGAGTGTTTGGGATGCTTATAGCTAAGTATCTATTTATATTATAATTTCTTTTAAAAATATATTATAAAAAATTATATATTTTATAAAATTATAAAAATAATTTATATGTTAAAAATGTCATAATATATTTATTTATAAAAAAAGTTTATGGACATAATTTATCTTTGGGTCTATGTTATATATTATAAAAATAATTTACTTTTTCTTAAAAAAAAGGTTATAATTCCTCATAACTTATTTGTAAATTTTTTTCTAAAATTATTAAAAACATATAATTTATAAGAAATATTATGAAATTAATTGGAAAGTTTTTATAAATGTTATATATTATAAATTTTATATTATTTTTATTTAATTTACATATTAAAAAATAGTAACTTAGTATTTTTTTTTTTCAAATTAAGTTTATATAAGTTTTTATGATTAAAGTTAGAAACTATTTGCATTGTAAACTCAAATTTATATGTGTGATGTTAATTATGTAAATACAAAATATTTTAAAATGTGGTTGAGAGGACGTCTGTTATTTTAAAAGAATATTTCTCATATTAACATCACCTTAGTATAGTTAAAAAAAATAGTACGGGATCATACTAGTATGTTATATATTTCATAACTTCATTTATAAGTGGATTTGGGATGATTCATATTTCAAAAATTTATTTAAAAAAAGAGATCTTGATAATAATTTTAATGATATGGATTTAAATGATGGTGATGAACTCAAATAATAATTTACATTTTATAAAAATGAACTTATGTTAAATAAAATATTAAGGTGTGAATAACCTAACAAATTCGTAATGAACGAGATGAAGCAATGAAATAAAGGAAGAAAATTGCAAAAGAACAGATGAGGAGAAAATTGAAGAAGAGATAGAAATTCTTAACTGTTAAATTCCTACTCTGCTGATATTTTCCAATCAGATATATAAAAGCAACATGCAGCTAACGTCAGAACAGATTTAACAAAATAACCGAGTAAAAGAAAAATGTAAAACAACATTATTGTTGGGTCGAGGTCCGAGTGGTTTAAGGTCATGGATTACAGGAGAGGCTTTTTGTTCAGTTTTAAAGTTCGAGCGTAGATCTTGCCGAGATTTTTTTGTGTTTTGCTGCAGCGTTGAGATAGTTACTCTAAAATTACCGGATTCAACGCTCTTCATCAGCCTTGAAGGGAGCCTTAAATATAAGTTGCTTCCTTAGAATTTGATAGTACTAGGTAGAACATCCAGCAATACCACTTAGATACTGAACTTGTAGTCGCGCTTTCAATAGGGATGGTTCCACAAAGGGAAATATATGTTTCCTTCATACTAACCAACATCAACGATATCTGAAAGAGGCAAAGGTTGGTGATTACGGTCACTAATGGAAAACTAATATCTAATTTCACCTTTAAATAGCTGAATTAGAAATCTCAAATACTATTTGAACGATGAAATTTATCTTAATCAATGAACTGTTAGAATCATAAAACTCTAATACAAAACTTAGAATCATAAACTAGGAATTGTAACAGCCCAATTTTGGGCCTAGTCGGAATAGTGGTTTCGAGACCACAAATCTGAGGTCGAAGAAATTATTTTAATATTATTTTATGTGTCATAGCATGATTATATGAGTGTTTGAAAATTTTGGTAAATTAATTTTAGTGATTTCATGCTTAATTTTGAAAAAAGGACCAAATCGTGTAAAAGGCAAAAGTTTTGTTTCATTAGCTAAAGGTGTTAATTAGCTATGAAACATTAAAATATAGATCCTTATTGAGTAAATAGACCAACTAAAAGTAATGGCTGGACATGAGGCCTTAGTTCATGGAATGGTCAAAGGTAGGTGACTTAATTGATAATAAAATAATAACCTAAAAGCCTAGTTATCATCTTTTCTCCATCTTCTTCTCTCTACCGATTTCCTCCAAGAAAAATGGCCATGGGAGCTTGAAATTTTCAGCAACTTTAGACTCTTGCAAGTGATTTTGATAGTCATTTTTGTTGATTTTTATGCTTTTGGAACCCTTATAACTTAATCTAGCAAATGAGGGGACTATTTTGCAAAATGGTTGAAAGTCTAAGATTTTGCCATGAAAGTATTCATGTTGTTTGCTAAATTTTTATGGAAGAAAATGAATCATGGTTGTTAAATAAACAACTTTTGTGAAGTAATTTTCATGAAAACACCTAAAAAAGACCATTTTGTAAAAGTTGTAAAATAGGTGGTAAATATGTGAAATAATAGAAATTGTGGGCTGCTACAAGTAGAAAATAGATTCGTCTAGGCTTGGTAAATGAAGAAATTTGATGAAAATCGTTTTACGAGCCTAGGGGAAAAATCGTAATTATGTAAAAGTCTAAGGGCAAAACGATAATTTTGCTAAAATATGAATTATGATTGTCTTGATTAATGTGATGATTAAATAAGTAAATTTTGTCATTATAGATCAACAAAAACGGAATCCGGACCTAGACCGGGGGAAAACCAAGCTTTCAGACTAAATTTGGACTAGTCGCCCATATTTTGTATACCAAAGTAAGTTCGCATGTAAATAATGTAACTTAATGTTATTGTGCAATTAATGATTTACTTTCCATGAAGTGTTAAATATTATTATGTATATGTTTGATGAGATTTAATGTGGTAAAATTCCCGGTTGAACCTTTGGGATAGTCAGGATATTGAGGTCATGACATTGGGGTATATGTGAGCCTATGTAAGACCATGTCTGGGACATGGCATCGACATTGTTATGTGAGCTAGTGCAAGACCATGTTTGGGACATGGCATCGGCATCGATATGTGAGCCAGTGTAAAATCATGTCTGGGACATGGCATCGGCAAGCATTTCTATGTAAGACCATGTCGGGACATGACATTGGTATGAGACGTCGTTTAATACTATAATTGGGCTATCAACATCAATGTATGATCTCATGTAAGACCATATCTGGGATATGACTTTGGCATCATACCCTTTTGTGTGAGGCTTGTTGGGTATCCTTTAATATTCCAAGGGGATTCAACGGGTAATTTAAAGGTTATATTAAAATGAGAAAAATTATGATTATGTTGTAAGTGGTACAAGTACCTACACGAAACTCATGAGAAATGAGCTTGATTTATGTTATATGAATAGTAAGGACGAAAATGAATAAGTTGTGCCTATAATCATATAAGAATTTTGTGTAAGTTTATAATGTATTGTGCGTGTGATAATTTATGATTGATGTTATTAATTATTTACGTATAAACTTACTAAGCTTTATGTTTACTCCCTTTCCTTTCCATTTTCTTATAGTATTGCCAAGCTAGCTCGAGGATCAAAGGACGTCAGAGGCTCGATCACATTATCAATTCGAACATTTGGTATAGTTAGAATTATCATTTTGAGTATATCATGTATAGGGACTTGGTCTTTTTGTCAAGTGTCATATTATTTTAGCCAAATGTGTTGGCTTGTCTTGAAGATTGATTCATTTTGTATAAGGCCATGGATGATGGCTAATACTTGTTATTGATATAAGTAAATGATGATGTTTTTCATGAATGCGCAATTTGCATGGTTGAGCTTATGGTGTGTTAATGCATGAATGAGTAAGTTGCATGATTTGCTTAATAATGTGATAAGTTATACATGTGAATGGAGTGTAGTGGCCTTGATGTGTGGATGTCTTGATTGTGACAGATTTTGGTCATGTGTTTATGTGTGGATTGATGTTGTTTAGGTTGGTGCAAGTAAGGGTGGCAAATATTGTCCACACCAGTAGACGCACGGGCATGTGTCTAGGCTATGTGTGACACATGATTTGTCCCATGGGCGTGTAGGTAGGCCTTGTGTCCCCTGTACCTAAATTTGGCAAAATAGAATGCTCAGTAGTAATCGCACGGACTGAGACACGGCCGTGCGCCTCAACCGTGTGGAAGGCACGGCCACAACACATGGGCATATGCCTAGGCCGTGTGAAGTCTGCACTTTAAATGTGAAATTAAATTTACCATACGGCCTAGCACATAGGCGCGTGCCCCTAAATGGTTGATGACGTTAGAAGCAGAATATTAAGGTTTTCGCACACGGGCTGAGACACGGGCGTGTCACAACCGTGTAAAGGACACCAGACATGGACACGGGCATGTGCCAGGACGTGTGAAAACCCCTACAAGTTCAAAGAGAGAAAAAAATCCACATGGGCATGGGTGATCACACGGCCTACCCACACGGGCGGGTGACCCTCCAAAACATGAAAATTTTTCTAAGTGTTGTAATGGTTTGAAAGTTATCGGTTTAGTTTCGAACCGTCTCTGAAGTGTGTTTTGGACTTCGTAGGTCCACAGTGGGGACTTTAGGATGATGTTTTAAAAGGTTTTAATTTTGAATGAAATTTCATGTCTAAAAAATGTATGTATGCATGTTGTTAAGTTAGGTAACGCCTCGTACCTTGTTCCGGTATAGGATATAGGTAAGAGGTGTTACAGATCTGACATATTAAATTGTCAAGAGTAAAACTAGATGTGGAAGTGTATATCAATCGACCAATATCTTAAAATTTTTGAGTCTTATGGTTTTGATCTTCCAAATTAACACACAAGTCATTTAAAAGAGGTGACTCCCTCTTTTTTGAAGATGAGATGCGAGAAAAGTTATGTATGTGTAATTTGGAGACCAAAACCCTAATATATAACTTTTGCATATTAACCTTAATTTCTAATTAGCCTATCATCAATTAGAAATTAATCACTAGAGTATCTACTCATATGTGGTTTATACTTTATTTAATAACTGAAGCCCAATAAGTTTTAACCAAATTAGATCATTTTTAATTTGGGCTAACCTTTTTATGGTAGTAAATAATAACATGTAATTATTCTTATTATATATGTGATGTACATATTTTTTTCCAACAATCTCTAATTTGGACAACATATATGTATATATATACTAATTATTTTATAATTACATGTCATTATGTAATCTTATGAGCACAAAACTTTATTATTATATTCAAAAGGTATTACAAACAATCTAATCCATTAATCATATTAACATAGAACCAAGGCGACTTTCGTTACATAAATCGTAACTAAATCCATCTTTGATCATGTATACTAACATAACTGACTGTGCCCTGAAGTGCGTACATTGAAGCTATGAATCAACACAAATATAATAAAAAAATAGCGGTATATTGCAAGTGTGACAGGTTAGTTGCAATATTTATAAGTGTTACAATAAGACCCAAGACACTTTGGGTGATAAAGTGATTAACAATAAAACCTAAAGTCTGTTAGATCTGACGCCCTAAGTGTTGTATATTCATTTGTAAATTTGTAATTTTTTGAACTAATGGGTTTATAAAATTATTCGTGAATTACATTAATATCTTTTGTATATTGTCCTAAATAGTTTTTGCATGCAAAACACAATGGAAACAAATATTAGCTCACTAGTTGTCTAATGTTTAACCAATACTAAGCAGTATTACGTGGTCTGATTATAATACAGAAAGATAACTTATATTAATAGACGAACCTAAACATGTCCTTAGTCTAATCGAAAATGAGAAAACCGATTGGAAGACTAATATGTCATATATAAAGTCCAATTGGGGAAATGCTTTGTCTTGGGCATCGGAGCAGATGACTCCCAAAAGATAGACATAGATGTGACTGACTGGACTGACAGTACATCGGACATGACCCAAGTAGAATAGATCCTAAATTCATTTATAGATTTATTCACTTATGATGTTCATTGTGCGACATACATTAATTCTGAGTGGATGATGGACTATGTATACGTGACTTATATACTTTGATGTAAGTAAAAGCTAGAGTTCGAATAGATAAGGAACTAAAAGTTGGTGCGTTAGGTATATGACTTCTATATATATAGCATAATTCACAATAGTGGAATTCATAGCCCAAGACATGAGTAAATGATATCCACTTATTGACATTACATGATAGATGAAAAGTAAACGTGGCCACAAGTCGTTTGTCTTTATAATAAATGACTTAAAAACCATATGATAGTAATTGACTTTTCATGAATGAAGATGTAATGGTTACCATGAGATAAAATATGGTAATATTGGGAGAACAAATTTAACCTAAAGAGATTAAAGATATCTTAGGAGGGTAATGTTGGGAAACGTGTCCATATTGTAGTAAACATGTAATTATTTTCTATGTATTTGAACGATGCATAAACAAATAAAGTTAACTTTGTATTTTTAGTATTATGTCATTTGTGTTTCTGTATTTCATGCTTTGCATACATAGCGAAACTATAACAAGCAAATATTAGCTCATTGATTGTCTAAGTTCAAACTGATGATAAGTGGCACTGTAAGAACGTTTGCATTGCGAGAAAGACAACTTACTTCAGTAGATAATCTAAACGAGTCCGTAATCTTGTAAAAGAATCAAAGTGAACATTTGATTCAAATACTTAGAAGGATTATTATGCCGTTTACAATTCCAATTGGAGAGATGTAACAGCCCAAAATTTTGGCTTAGTCAGAATGGTGATTTTGAAATCACTTCCCGAGGTTTAAAAAAATTATTTTAGCATTTAATTATGTGTTATAGTATTTTTATAAGTGTGCATAAAAATTTTGGTGAATTAATTTACGCGATTAAAGGCTTAATCGCGAAAAAGGACTAAATCGCGTAAAAGGTAAAAGTTGAAAATTACTTGTAAATTAAGTTAAATATCTAGAGAACTAAAATATGGGGGTTTTAATGAGCAAATTAGCCCTTTTAAAATAGAGTGGCCGGCCATGGTGGGACAAAAATTAGAGAAGTCAAAGTTAGGTGGAGTTTAGGTGATTAATTTGACTAAAATAAAAATAAAATAGGGAGAAAAAGGCTACCATCTTTTCACTCTTCTTTTCCACCGATTTTTCCCCTAAGAAAGCAGCCATGGAAGTTTAAAATTTGTAGCTACTTCAATCCTCCATCAAGTAAGTGATTTAAGTTGTTCTCTTGAAGATTTTTGTACTTTCGGGACCCTTAAAGCTTAATCTAGCTTATTAGAGGGTTAATTTGCAAGATAGTGAAGGGTTTAAGATTTTTTTTCTTGAGAATGCTTGTGTTTTAGCTGAAATGTTACGGAAGAAAATGAATGTGGGTTGTTTAATAAACAACTTTGGTGAAAGAATTTGCATGAAAACACCTAGATTGGGCTTAGATGGAAAGTTGGTAAATTTAGTAGTAATTGTATGAAATAATGAAAATTTGGGGCTGTCACAAAGAGTGAAAAAGATTTGGTTAAGTTTGGTAATCAAGGAAATTTGATAAAAATCAATTCCCGAGCCCAGGGGTAAAATGGTCATTTTGCCAAAGTCTAGGGGCAAAATGGTTATTTTGCTAAATTGTGATTTTTGAATCATATAGATTTAATTGATGATTAAATTAGTGAATTTTCATTGTTATAGATCAAGATTTACCAAATCCGAACCTAGACCGGGGGAAGGCCAAGCAAATCGATTAGACCGAATCGTCATCTTCATTTTGTATACCAAGGTAAGTTGTAGGCATATAATGCAACATTACTAATTGTATGCATAAAATCCTTGTTTTGTTATATGATATGGCATTGTGAAAAGAACTATGTATGAAATGTTTATTCGAACATAAATTGTTAAATGATGAATTTTTATTCATGAAATGATGAGAACATGCGTAATAGAGCCCGTTGAACAATTAGGATAGAATTGGATATTCATGCCATAACATTGGATGATGTGTGTGCTAGTGTAAGACATGTCTGGGACATGCATCGACCATATTACGAAAGCCAGTGTAAGACATGTCTAGGACATGCATCGGCTTTGAGACGAGAGCTAGTGTAAGACATGTCTAGGACATGCATCAGCCTCGTGATATACACCTGTCGGGGACATGGCATCAGCTTGTTGCGTGTCAGTGTAAGACCTGTCTGGGACATGGCATCGACACCGATAGATGAGAGTCAGTGTAAAACCATGTCTAGGACATGGTGTCGACTTGATATGTGAGCTAGTGTAAGACCATGTCTGGGACATGGCATCAACTCGATACCCTACGTTGGAGGCTTAGTGAATATCCTTCTATATTCTAAATAGTTCAACGGAAAACTTCAGAGTTAATGCTTGTTGTAAGATATTGTGATGATCTTTGCAAGTGGTACAGGTGCCTAATTGTAATGTATGAAATGAGAGCTTGCTAGCATGTTATGTAATTACAAATGGATGAAAATGAGTAAGTCAAGTTGTGTTTGTTCTTTGTATCATGCATAAATTATGATATATTGAGAGTATGATTTAACGTGGTAATTTTTGTTATTTACATACTATCGAATAGAGCATTCGATATAGTTAGTTTTTGTGTTTAAGTAATAGCATGTATAGGCTAATTGGTCATTTTGGTACAAGTTACTCTAGTTAGCCAATTGTGTTGGCCATTTATTTTATAAAGTTCATTTTGTAAATGGCCATTGGAATTGGTCTAAATTGTTCAAGTTATTATCAATGAAATGAGGATGGGTTCATAGAAATTGTGGATGGTTACTTACATTAATTGTGCATGCACATTATGTAAATTGTGGTTGTTGGAAATATGCATAGTTATGGACATTTAGATGTACAATAGATGTTGAGTCATGATATAAAGTGTTGGGTTGTATTTGATCTTATTTCAGGGTGACAAAGAGGCTTGGTAGATAGCTGATTTTTGTCCATACGGGTAGACACACGGACATGTGTCTAGGCCGTGTGTGACACACGGTCAGCCCACGGGCGTGTGGTTAGACCGTGTGTCCTCTACACCTTGCATGGATAGAATTAAATGCCCATCAGTGTTCCACATGGGCATGAGACATGGACGTGTATCTCAACCGTATGGAGGACACGGCCAGCACACGAGTGTGTGCCACGACCGTGTGTCTACTGACGTCAGAAACAGAATGTCAAGGTTTTTATACACAGGCTACGACACAGGCGTGTCATGGCCGTGTGAGGGACACGAGCTGGGAACACGAGCGTGTGCCAGGCCGTGTAAAAACCTCTGTAGGTTAGATGTTAGAAATTAAATCTGCATGGATGAGGGACACGAGCGTGTCCCTGGATAGCTTTGGCCGTGTGAGGTACAAGGGCCATAAACACAGCTATGTCTAGAGGCCACACAGGCGTGTTGCCCTTTTACACAGTTGTGTGCCTTATTTTTAGTGGAATTTCTTGAAAGTTTTCTAAGTGCTTGAAAATGTCCCGGATTGTTTCGAAACTATGTTTTAGGCCTCGTAGGCCCATATGAAGGACTGAAGAGCAATGTTTGAAAAAGTTTTAAATTAGGACACATTTCATTGGGTGTAAGTCGAATGGTTGCATGTAATTTAGTAAGGTAATGCCTCGTACCCAATCCCAGCGTCGGATACGGGTAAGGGGTGTTACAGAAGATTACTAGTCTTAACTATCAGAGTAGTTGACTTCATGGGTAGAGTCATAGATGTATTCATTGGAAGAATGATATATTGGACTGGACCCCAAATGAATTAATTTTGAATCAATTTGTGAATTAATTCACTTGTGACATTCATGGTGTATACCTAAATCCTGAATTAGTAACTGACAATACATATGTAACTCATGTGCTTTAATATAAGTGGAGGCTTATACTCTAAAGATGATTAAGCTTATAGATGTTATGTTGGATACATAACTTGTTTATGACATTGCTTTACTAGCAATAATAGAATTTATAGCTCGATTAAAGAGTTAACAATATCCTTTCGTTGACATTGTGTGGATTGATAACTATGGAACGTGGCCACGAGTTGCTCGTTCATGAGCGAGCAATTTATCACAGTCATTTGTTGACAGTAATCCTATTAATCATTAAGAAGGCACAATGGTGACAATGAGATAAAATAAGATTGTATTGAGTGAACAAATTTAACTAAAAGGAATTAAAGATATCATATGAGGGTAGCACACACATGACGAGGTCACTGGGCAAAGCAGTTGGATGAATTGCTTTCGTAAAGAGTATACAATAAGGAGTTTTCAATCATGGTACTTCTTGTGAACTGACTCCATGATTAAGTAATTGTAAATTATCAAAACGATGCTTCTGGATATAATTGCAATTACTATAGCCTAATTGTATATGTTCGATTGGTCCCTCTACTAGTTCAATAAAAGCTCGACCAAACTGTAATTAGATCAGAAGAAAATTTTATGACTTTGGAAATAATTTAATTGAGTCGACTTATTCAAAGTGAAATTAAATTAGGCAATTGTGAGAATTGTTCAACTAGAAATTTTGATTAAAAATTTCTTAAAAATTTAATTTGGAAAATCTTAGTGTTTTTTTGGGAAAATTAATTTTGATCAAATAAAATTAAATTAATCAAATTAATTAAAATTAATATGGTGTTTTTAAAAATTAATTTTCAAGTCAAAAAATTGGCCTAATGGGCAATTGAACTTAAAAGTTAGACCTAAGATCGAAAATTGGGCCTAAAAACCCAAAATTAAGACAAAAAATTGGTCGAATCGAGCCTAGTATGTGAACCCAGGTCGATGATCCAACTGATGGTTGGACCAAATTGATCGGGCTGTCACTAGCCCAAACCAAACCAGCAACAGTCGAACTGACTCGAAGTGCTGTGAGGATGTAGCACCTGCGATGGCACCATTGAACACAACGGTGCCAGTGGCAGCGACGATGACATTTCAATTATCAATGGGTGGTCCATCAACGGTTATGCAGTAGAGGAATCACACTCTTAATGGGACTCTATTGGATAATTTGATTTCAAATTAACTATTCTAAAAATAATATTATTTTAATAAATTTAATTTTAATACTTATCCTGATAGTATTTTATAAATTTAATATTAAAGTGATTATCTTAATAGTGACTTAAACATGTTTATTGATGGATGTGGGTTCAAATGTGTTTTGATAATGTTTTGAAATGATTTGGAACTTATTGATATCTTTTGATGATGTTTGGGAGTGCTTTGAAGTTTTTTGAGCTAATTTTCAAGTCCCCTACACCCAAGTAATGGTACCTTGCCTTTAGGTATCGGTACTTGGCAAGTTAGTAGCCAAAATGCTACATTATCATTTATTCCTAAATTTATGTTTTTCAATCCCAAAACAACTTCAAACAAGGTTCAAACGATGTAGTTTTACAATAAAACCTTATGATTTGAAAAGTATTTTAAGACCTTTAAAATGACCTTTTAATGAATCAAAGTGAAATGAAAATAAATTTTCAAGAGATTGCTTTATTATTTTACCTCTAAAAATGTTCCTTTTAAATCGAATAAGTAAACAAAAACTAGTTTTATCTTTTTACCTTATCCTAACACTTGAAAATCAATTTGTTTAAAGTTTCAAAATTTACCAAATGGGTTTATAAATGGGTTATTATGGATGATTAAGATTCTTAATGTAACATCCCAAACCCGGCTTAGGTGTTAAGACCAAGTCCGAAGAGTTACATTAACATTACTACAAATACCAACTTTTGTAAACAGAGTAAAAGAAACCGTCTGATAGCTTATAACAATCATAAAGTCCAACTGATAATTCAACAGCGTTAGAAAGTCATAATACTAAAAAATACTGAATATGTAGATTGACTGAGCTTCCACTATGCCAGCCTGATCAAGATTACGAGTTACCTGAAATTCAGTCAACAGCAAAATGAGTTAAGACCTCAATGTATGACCAATATAGATTCAATTAGAAGCACAATTATAATAATAAACTCCTAAACTCAAGTTTCATTCAAAATCGGAGATCATCTAGTATGGTTTTACACATCAGTTGAATGGCAAAACAATTCCAGATATAAAATAGCTCAGAAACAGGTGCAGTTATTCTTATCCCCATTCACTACATACCATCTCCAACCAACCCAATACATCGATAAGGGAGTTTATAACCCTTCTAACCCTCCACACCATATAGTGTCGGTCCGACATGTTCAATGTAATTGAAAACCAGCTGCCAAATCAATTGCAATAGAATGCCAAATTAACATATAACTTGCGGCTTAGCCACTGAATCAAACAGATTACTTCCTGTTTTACACAATTCCTACCCAATGCAAATGCAAATTACAGATATCAAGAACGTGCACACCGTCATTCAAATTCAATTCATATTTAGATGGTATAGATCAATATCATCAGTAGTCATCACAATTAGTATCCATTTATATACTTACAACTTAGTATTAGATTATCAGATAACAACTCATATGGTCGAATATAGATCATAAGTGCACTATGGAAGGCTTACGTTGGTGTTAAACAAGGCTTGTGCGGCCCCACATGGCCTTACACATGCCCTTATGCCTACCCGTGTATCTTACATAGCCTGACACACACTCGTGTTGTCTGCCCGTGTGGTCCCAAATAGAAATCAATGAGTCACACGACCTGATCACATGCCCATGTCTTTAGCCCGTGTGATATCTAAAAGCAACAGTGAGTCACATAGCCTGGACACACGCCTGTGCCACTAACCCATGTGATCCTTATCTTGTATTCAGTAGGTTACACGGCCTAGACACACTCTTGTCCTTAGCCCGTGTGAACCCTGTACTAACCTAATCACACATGGCATGGACACACGTCTGTGTCCTTGCTCGTATGGCTCATTTTTGGTAAACAGCGAGTTACATGATCTACCACACAGCCTGGTACACGGTCGTGTAGCATCGACAACCATATTTTTCGACGTTTAAAATTCACAAAAACTTGGGTTGTCGGTACGCACCTGAAGTAGTTTTGAAGTAGGAGCAACGTAGAAGACTTTTGAAGCCTAAAATGACAATTCAATAACACAATTAAACAATTTAATTGACGAAAATACCCAATTACGCGCAGAAAACTATGTCGAAAGTTTTGACGCAAAACCTTCAACAATTCCAGACTTAACGAAAAAATCAACAACGATTACTCAAGTTATTGTGTTGAGGATCATTGCTTCTGATATTCTCGCCTAAAAAGGAACCAAACAGTTTCTTAAAAAAAGGTTTAACCAATTCGAGTTGTAAACAACTCTAACAAAAATAAACGAACCACTATTTAACAGAAGTCCTATGATTAATGACATTCACGCAATTAATCTAGTTGACATTAAGGATACTCGCACTTACCCAACAATAGTAGAAACCAAAACGTGCGAGTACAAGCAACAATTGGATGAAGGAAAAGAAAAGAAAGAAACAAAAAGAAAGAAACGAAAAAGAAATAAGAAAAGGAAAGAAATAGATAGTAGCAGGAAAAGGAAATGTTTAATTTACGTTAACCACCAATTGAAATTCCGGCATTAAGCAAAAATATTACCTAACGCATACACTGAGACTCGAACACAAGACCAAAGGGTAAACAAATGCTTAACCAGTGAATCAACAAGCTCATTCTTAACATAGGTTTACACATAATTAAGTTTAAGTCAATTGCTCAATAGCATAGATTAATTAAAATTGAATCAACAAAACTTCTAAGACACGACTCAAACTTCTGACCTTGAACACATTAGCAAAACACATAGCATAAATACAAAGACTTAATTACAACAAAATTCAACAGTAAAATATTCAAATTTTTAGGGCGTTACAATTAAATTCATTTATAATGAAATTTTGCCAAAGGAAGTTTTTTAAGTGTGAGTATTTTTTTAATATGGCATCACTAGCCTGTACCAATCATCGGTACAAATGATGGTCCTAGCTTGAAATACCAATATCCAACACTTCCTAATTTTATCTTACACAAATTACATTTAACCATATATTTGTAATTAAACTTTCCAAGAATTCTCAAAGCAATCAATATTAAATAACAATCTAGAAGAATTGAGAAACACTAATTCTTACTTTATTGAAGCTTTTACTCTTTAGCTTCAACTTTATCTCTCAAGACTCAACCAAACCTTTGTTGAAAATAAAGAGATTTAAGGTGGAAATGAGTTTTGGAGATGAGTTTCTTAGTGATTTTGACAAAAACTCAAGATTTGAGTACTGGGTTTTAAAGAGATTTCAAGAAAAAGCAAGAAAAATTAAAGAGAAGAAGAGAGAATCCATGGGACAGGGGTAGTCATGCAACAAGTTGATGGGGATGAGTTTTCCATCTTTTCCCACTTTTTAAACCATTTAAAAAAAAGTATTATAACAAGTCAAAGTCAACACACATTTTAAAGGTGTGGTCCACAACTCATCTCACCACAATTCACATCCAATGTTCCAAAATAGTTCTAAATACCAAATATCTCATCAAAATAATATTTCCAAAACTTGATTTTTAAGAATTGACCAAAATCCCCTTATGTGGTAAAATTACCATTTTGCTCTTTTTTTTGTCACTTTGCACAATTTCTTCACAACAATGCGTAAGTATCAAATTCGAATATCAAAATTCACATTTAACTCTTAATAATAATTCTGAGATCGTAAAAATTACACTTTTACCCTCTTCTCGACAATAAATGAAAAATTTACGATTTAGTTCATGTACTTTCCAATCTCTCCAATTTGATCCCAAAAGTGATTTTCATCACACCAATACATATTCCAACTTATTCTTATGACAATTAATCAAAAACAATTCAACTTTCTTATTTTGGTCAAATTTTCTCTTTAGCCCTCAAACTTTTTTAAATTTTCAATTTAGTCTTTTTGCCTCATTTACACATCCAAAATGCTTTTCATTGATTTCCATTTTCAATACAAATTTTTCTTTCATAACAATTATGTCTTTGACTCGTATTTTAAATTTTCTTGCAAATTCACTATACCCAATCTCAGAATAGTATCATATATCATATTGAAAATTTTGGGAGTGTTACACAACCGAAGAATAAACCAAAAAGTAAATCTAAAATCATTGTTAGCAAAAAAAAAGGTAATCCATAAAACAAGTTTAAAAAGATCCCATATGTTTTTAAAATGTAAGGAAATAATAATAGATTAAAAATTCTATTACACGAGAATGTGTGTGGTAATTACGTATTTAGAGCACAGGGGTGTGTTTAAAAGTATCATATAATAAATAATGAAATATATGTTTTGAAATTAATTAATAATAACACGTCATATGTACAATATTAAAATGAAAATATTAGATTAAATTGTGAGTAAAACAAAATTTAAACATGTAAATACATTAGATTAAATATTAAATGCACTACAATTGTTTATAATGGTGTTGCCATCAATCTTGAGTTAATGTCGAGTTAACTTGTAATACTAACTCAATTAATGGCATTATCAATTTATACAATTGATGGAATAATAAAGTTTGCATAATAAAATTAAAGTGTGCAAAACATTTCAAGATAAAGTTTTGTTTGAGTGGAGAAGTAAAAGTTTTATTGATGTAGAAGTCATGGGCAAGTGGCGAAACTAGGGGGGATAGGAGGGCTCTGTCCCTCCTAAATTTTTTTTTTCATATAGTCCTTTTAAAATTTTTAAAATTTAATATTAGTAAAGGTAAAATTGCGCTTTGGCCTCCTTAAAAATATAAAAATTTGATTTACTCTTTTAAAAATTATAAAAATATAATCTATCAAAATGGTGAAATTGCATTTTTTCTATTGTAAAAATTATAATTTAATTTCGACCCCCTAAAAAATTTTTTAGTTTCGCCCTGATCATGGGTTTGAATTTCACCATATTCACAAATTATTTATTGTTTTTTAAATAAAAAGACTAAAGAGCTTTAGAATAATGTAGTTTATTTTTAATACTGAAAGATATTTTCGTAATTTTCCTAATCAAATTGATGTCAGCTTGTCTCGTACACTAACTCAATTAAGGGTTAAATAAAAATATAAACAAACAATTGAGGAGATAAAAATATTTGCATAATAACATTAAAATGTACAAAACATTTCAAAGAAAGAACTAGTTTTTTTATTTTATTCATTAAGAGAAAGCATTGGTTGAGCAAATAACATAAAGTTTTATCAATGCAAATGTGATGGATTTAAATCTCACCATATAAAAATTATTTATTAATCTTTTAAAAATATAAAAAAATAAATTTTCGTAAAATTATATAATTTATTTTAAATATAAAAAAATATTCATAATTTCTTTAGCTGAATTAATGTTATATACTACAACTCAATCAAAGTATAGGAGTATAAATAGATAGATAACTTTGAAGTATACAAGAGCGATATTTGACAGCTTCAAATAGAGGTTTTTGTTTTCCTTTTACTCCGACTCCGACTCCGACTCCGACTCAGACCATTGATTTCTGATTTTCTCAACGCTGTCAATAGCATAGGCTCAATGATCAGAATTCTGTGGCACAAGGGAATCATACATTTCCTCCATTACAGTTAATAAAATAAGCAAACAACCTGCAAAATCCCATATTAAAAGTTCCAAACGTTATGAATACTAGTTATATTATACTATATATGTGTGATAAACACTAGGTTCAATCATGGCATCACCTTAATAGGCAATATAAAATTTATCATATAGTTGCCTTAGGCTCTAAAACTGGGTTCAATATTCAGTGGCAAAATATTTATACAAATCATGCCTTGAGATTGATATTTGAGTCAACATTGCGGGGGTGTAGCGTAAGTATCAACATCTTCCAAGAAGCTCATGTCATTGTTAATGGGGAAATCCAACAGCAGTTGCAGCGCAGTGTCTGATGAATCTTCGGACTCGTTCGAACATGATGAGAAAGATGCATCGAAGATGATGGGATCCTCAGTCCGACTGCTTTTAGGGGTTGAAGACCCTGCTGCGATGGGCCCAACATCAATGGTGACACCCGAAACCGACCCACATTTTGTGGATGAAGAGGCTTGCGAAATAGGGCTTCTGCAATCGGTTTTAGCTTCTCCGTTCAATTTCCGAAACGATTCTCCGACTTCGGAATTCCATAAGCGTAGGAAAAAGTCAGGGTCAGGTTTCACCGACGTTGGTGGTGAATTGAAGAACAGTGACTCCTTGGAAAGGCGAGCCTCGGCTTCCAGCCTAGCGCTCTCCCATTGAGCCATGTGACGGGTGGCAGGAGATGAACGTGGTCTGATGGTTGGACCGCCAGAGGTGAACGGCTCGTGGGTCAGTGGGTCAACACCCATGCAAAGCAGGCGTTTCTTCAAGTGAGTATTCCATAGGTTCTTGATCTCATTATCAGTTCGTCCTGGTAATTGAGAAGCAATGGCTGCCCACCTGGATTCCACGAAGAAGATGAAATAAATGAAACTCTTTTAAGAAATTAATAAGCTAAGAAATGAAGAAAAAAAAAACCTGTTTCCAAGAATGGCATGAAGCTGGATGACAAGCTTCTCTTCGTCAAGAGTGAAGGGGCCGCGTTTTATGTCAGGCCTAAGATAATTTGTCCACCGAAGCCGGCAACTCTTGCCGCAACGACGAAGACCTGTCAATGTCGAAATCAGTCCCTTTATGGGTTGTAGAGGACTCACAGGACAAAACAGAAACTTCCAAAGTGCTTCAAAGTTCAAACAAAGTGTACAAACTATATATACACAAATAGTACATGATATTGACAAGAAGCAGATAGAATTTATGAGAAAAAGGGGTTTTGCATGAGTGAAGTGAGGAGGCAAAAGTGGAGTCAAAATCACCAGCAAGCTTAGGAAGAGAACGCCAGCTTCCATGGCCATGTTTGTTGATGTAATTTATAAGTATCTCATCTTCTTCAGGACCCCATGGCCCTTTCTTCAAATCTTTCCTCTCACAACATGGCGTCCTCCCCATTCCCTTTTCCCTAATTTATGATTTCAGAATGCCAAAACAACACCAATTTTCAGAATGAAAAAGAAGGCTGAGTGGGGGTGTTTCTGAGTGATGAAATGCTATAAAGTAGAATCATAAAAAGAAGTACAAGAAGAGAGTGAAAAGAGATGGGTTTTAAAACAAGGCAGTTTGATGTTATCTAGGCAAATTGAAAGTGATTATTATGTAATAAATATAAAAGTAGGGTTCATACAAGCAAGCAATAAGGATCAGCGAGTTTCAAGCTGACTTGCACTGCTTTTCAATTAATATGGAGGTAATATAAAACAGTGTACGTATGCACGTATTTATGTTGATTGAAGAAACACTTGAATGTTGAAAACACTTATCATTGAGAGAAGATAATAAAACAAGAAAAAGATTGTACAAACAGTGAAGAGAGTTAATGAGGGGTTCCTGTCTTTTAGGTTTCTGAGTTGCGGAGAAATAGAAAGAAAGAAATCAAAAGAAATAAAGAGAGAGAAAGTGCAATGAAGATGAAAGGGAAAGCATTAATAATGGATTCTCTGAGAGAAAGGACAAAAATATATGCAAGGGATTAATGGCGATGACAATGACATTGGCCATGAAATAACTCACCCCACATAAATACCAAGTGTTGGGTGGGAATTGGGGGCAGAGATAGGGGGGGATTGGCTTCTGGGGGTGGACTTTTCAGTTTGGAAAATCAAACTCATGAATGGAGAAAGGGAATGATTTTTTTTGGGGGGTGAAATCAGGTCGGTTTGTAATTTTTACATCTCATTGCAGATGATATTATCCCATGTCTCTTTTAGTGATTTATCATTTAATTTATACCTAAGTTTAGAAATTATTATTTTAGGTAATTTTTTAATAAATTAGTAATAAATTTATATTTTAATTATTTATATTTATAATGATTTTTCTTTGTTTTTATTTTAGCGTAGAATATTCAAGAACATATAATAACAAAAAAATAGACTTCGTAAACAATCATTAAATATTAGTTATTTGAGTTGAAACATAAAATAAAGTTTTAAATTTTAGAATGAGATTAATTTAATTAATTCAATATAATAGTAACAAATCAACTGACACTATCAAGGGATAAATTTATTTTCAATAATTTATTAAATTGATTTTGATGTTTTAAAATTTAATTTTTCAATATTGAAAAAAAATTATAACTTCCGACAAAGGGGTAAACAAGTACAATTTGATATTTTTTTAATTGATTATTTTAGTTTCTATCACTTTTTCATTTTAATTCTTAATGTGCTTTTACCCCCAATCAATACTTGAAAATTATATTTTTTGGGTGACCAAAATGAAAGCAATTTAGAAGTTGGATGACCAAAATACAAGTTTTAAACATGATGTAACATGTACATTTAACCATTGTTAGAGATTTAATGCTTAGGTGACTAAAATTAATGTGCCTTAAAAGTTGGGCGACGAAATCGCAAGGATTTCATTTTGGGTGACTAAAATGAAAGTGCCCTAAAAGTTAAGTGACCAACTAGGTAGTTTATCCAAAAAAACAAAAAAAGTCTTACTAGCGAGCTCCAAGCAATGATTCGACGGTTAGTATAGTGGATCAATATCATCAACGAGTAGAATAACTTACCAATCAATCTGGCGATTAGTATTTAAGATCAACAAAGGAAATTGTTTGGATTTTGGTTTGCAGATTTATGACTTTCAAAGCTATTTCATGAAACAAAATTGAAATGTAGAAGAGAAGGGAAAGGAAAACTTTTGATTGGTCCAAGTGGAGAGAACAAAGGTCATACAACAGTGTTTAATAACATAATGTCTTAAATGAAAACTTTCAATTAGTTCAATGATCATTTTATAACATTTTGAAGTTGAGTGACCAAAAATAAACTTATTAATAGTTTTGCGACATTAGGTGTAGTTTACCCTAAATTATTTTGGCCCAATTTAATACTTGAATTTGGGATTTAGGGTACTCTCCCCTCATTAGCCCCTTTAACAATGTTATTGAAACCATATCGAACCTATTGAATCAAGAATTGGTTAGGGTACCGGTTCGAGAAAAGACTTTGGATTGATGAGTCGAAAACTAGTACGGATTGATGGAACCGATTTTAATCTTTTTCAAAATTTTCTAATGATCTATTTAATCGAACTGTCCAAATTGATCAAATCAGTCTGACCAATTGGATCGACAAACTGATGACTTAATCGGTCCAATTCTAAAAAGCTTGTCCTTCATCCTTCATCTTTCATCCCTCTTCCCCTTTCCTTTCATCCTCATCTTTTATTCTCTCATTCCTCCACCTCTTTCCCCATCCTTCTCTGTTTTGGTCCTTTTAATTTCATAAAAATATAAAATCTTATATTTTATGAAAAATTAAAAAAAAAATAAAGTTACTAAAAAAAACATGTCGAGAATGAATATGGATAAATGGTTGTCCTAGTTCAAATGTATTTTGACAACCAATTGTCCTAGTTCATTCTAATGTTAAATAATATTTCTAATATTTTAAATTTTAAAACAATAATATATAAAAAAAAAATGGCATGTTAAAAAAGTATGTCTAGAATGAACTTGGCCAAATGATTGTCGAAATTCGAATAAACCTAAACAACTCTTTATCTAGATTCATTCCCTATGTTAAACAAAGTATGCTTTTTTTATATAAATTTTAAATATTTTATTTTTATTTTTATTTTTATTTTTATTATTTGCCACGTGTCAAAATGTGAGTGTGTCATGTGTCACCGTGCTATTGGTTGTCAATGGCACATCAGCGTATTTTAACGATGTTAGTTAGGTACCTAAAAATGTACGAAGTTGACTTAGAGTTTCCAAGTTAGGTACCAATTAGGTCCTAAAAAAGATTTAATTATCATGTAGGTATAAGTTACCAAGTTTAAGTACCTTCATATATATTAGCCTTAAATGTAATAAGCACATATAAAGCAGTACCATTCCACATTTGCATCATTTTAGGCCCAAAAAGTGGAATTGAAGTTATAATATACTAGCTTTCAGAAAAGAAATTATTAATGATACATTTAGTCCTCGATGTTTATATATATATATATATATATTTTGTCCATTTAGCTTTTATTCTTTTTCTAGAGTTAAATTTGGTCATTACCCTATCAAAAAGAGTTAAATTACTTTTTAACATAAATGTTGATTAAAATATTAATTTATTTAACGATGTTGGCATGATATAACAACCCAATTTTTAGTGGTGTCAGAAATAGTGATTTGAGATCACTAAATCCGACGAGTAAGTTTGAAAATTTTATTATTTAATTATTATTCATGAGTCAAGTATGATTTTAGAAGACGTTTGAACTAGTAATTTGTGATTTAGAAGAATCTATTAGGTAAAATGGTTTCGAAAATGAGGAATTAAGACCTCGATTTCAACAACCGAGTCGTAAATATTTTTATAAATATTTATGGAGTTTCATTAAGATAGTATTAAAGTTTTGTTAGAAAATTTTAACGTTTCGATAGTTAATTAACTAAAAATGACTAAATTGAAAATGGTGCAAAACTTGCTAATAAAGAAATAGTGATTAAATAGCTTAAATGGTGAATAAGGAAGGACCAAAAAGGCAATTAAACAATTAGTAGAAGGTTGAAAGGACATGCGCAGAGAAAAATCTTGAGATTTGATGAATTAAAGGCAAAATGGTCATTTGAGGATTAGGGTAAAATTAAAACAACGACTAAATTGAGAAATCTAGACATTTCTTCATCAATCTTCAGCCAAAAACACCATAGAAGATTCTCCAAAAGCTGGTTTTTCATATTTTTACATCATATCAAGAGCCTGTTGATCAACGAAAAAAAGGAAAATTAGTTGAATAGTCCCCGAACTACGACCAATTTTACAATTCAATTTAGGTAAGTTCTTATGGTTAAACTTTAATGTTATATGTTAATTTGATGAATGGTAATATATATTTATTTATATCATTTGTGAAAAATAAATTTATTGCTAAAATTATGGAATTAAAGTGAATATTCGAAGTGAACGGAACACAGAATTGAGTAAAGTCGTTCAGTGTAAAAGAGGAATTGACGGATAAGACCATGGTTGGACTATGACAATGTTTATATGTAAAACCATAACTGGGCTATGACATTTTAATGAAAAGACCATAGCTGAGTTATGGCACTTTGAATGTAAGACCATGGTTGGACTATGGCAATATTTATAAGTAAGACCATAGCTGGGCTATGACATTCTGATGATAAGACCATAACTGGGTTATGGCACTATGAGTGTAAGACCATGGTTGGGTCATGGCAATGCATGTGAAAGACCATAGTTGGACTATGCCATAAAGAAAACGATATACTCATATCCGTAAGTCGTCCCTCGATTCAGTAAGAACTGGTAAAAAGACCTATGTGAATGATTTGAAAGATATATTGATTATTAATGATATTGATCTAAAGAAATGTGTTCATTGATTTATGTGTATTCGACAGGAAGAACGTATGAATTATTTACAATTTAGTTATTATATTAAGTTCGGTAAGATTAATGTTTAACCTATTGAACTTACTAAGCTTTATTAAGCTTACTAGTGTTATTTTATATTCTTCGTAGATTTTCAAGAAGTTTAGAGGATTGGATCAACACATCGAATCACATTATCCAACTACCGGTAGAGTTTGCTAAACATACTATGTTTTATATGGCATGTATATAGATTGAATTGGTTGTGTAAATATTAGAATTTGCATTTTGGTTATGTTACATATTAATTTATATATGTATGGATTGTCATGTTTGATATAAGTGTTGGTATGGATAATGAATGAATTGGTAAAGCATGTTAATATAGTAGTTATATGTCAATGAAATATCATGTATATGACTTAGTTTTGGCTTGGTTTAAATGATTGTATTGGATTGGGTATGTGTTTAAGTGTTTATGTAGGTGGAAGGTGAAATTGGGTGAGGAATAGAGCTTGGGAATATCCTTATTCTATCCACACGGGCGTGTGTCTCAGCCGTGTGTGACACATGGCCTAGCACATGGGTGTGTGTCTCCTACATCTTAAAAATTCAAAACAGAATGCTCGAAAATTTTCACATAACCTAGCACACGGGCGTGTGACTTGGCCTTATGACCCCTGTACTTAATGTATTGCAAGTCAGAGAGTTACACGGGCTAGGGACACAGCCATGTGCCCAACTTCAAATATCACATGGCCTAAGACACGAGTGTGTCATTTGGCCGTGTGAGTCACACAGCCTGGCCACACGGACATGTGTCCCCTACATATTGGAAATTTTTGAAAATTTCATGAAAGATTCTCTGAGTTTCCGGTTTAGTCTCAATTCACTTTTAAGGTGTATATTGGGCCTCGAGGGTCCATCTAAGGTACAATACGAGATGTTTTATAACTGATTCTCGATATGTATAATAAAAGTTGTGAAATGTTCGTATTTAACCCATAAGGTTCGGTAATACTCTGTAACCCTATTCCGGCGACGGATAAGGGTTAGGGGTGTTACACATGACAACTTGCATCACAGTACATGTGTACTGTATGTTGACACGACACTTTACTTTATATGTCACATCAATAAATAATTAGAAAAATTAGAAAAATATTAAAAAATTTCAAAATTCAAAAAAAAAAGTTCATAAAAACCTTTTTTAAAAATTAGTATGACGTACTCATGAATTGCCATATGAGTTGTCATTTTTAAAAATTTAATGGTTTAGTCAATATTTTCATTTAAAAAACTAACAATCAAACTCTTTTTGAAAAGTTGATGGTCAATTTTAATTCCTTTTAAAATGTTTAGAGTTAAATCTAACTAAAAAATATTTTAATTCCTTTTAAAAGGTTTCGAGTTAAATCTAACTAAAAAATGAACAACGGTAAAATTGACAAAAAAAATATAAACGTTAAGAATTAAATTTATTATTATGCCTATACTATATTTTATCTATTTTTATAAACCAATAAATATAAATTTGAGTATTTTTATCTTTTCAAATACAATTTAAAAAACATATGCACATAATAATATTAATCCAATGCTCCATAATCTTCTTTCCCTCCACTCTACCACTTCAACTAAATTCACTTTTGGTTTTCATATATTTTTATAAGGCTAAAATATGCTATAAGTCCTTGCACTCCTCTAAATTTTAGAATTTAGTCTCTATACTTCTATTTCTAGGAATTTAGTTTCTCAACTTTTTAGATTTCAAATTTCAAGTCCAACTATTAACATTCTTAACCTTTTTTTTTTTTTGTTAAATTCAAGTTAATTACATTGACATTTTTTTAATTACATAGCTACCAAATGAACTTTTGTTTATTTCAAAATGTCACACCAATAAATTTAACAAAAAAAAAGTTTAACAATTTTAATGGTTAGACTTAAATTTTGAAATCTAAAAAATAGAGGAACTAAATTTTTAAAAATAAAAATATAAAGACTTAATTCTAAATGTTCAAGAAATATAGAAACTTATGGCATATTTTAACCTTTTCATAAATTTGGTTTCCAAAAGACAAGTTATGTGATATAGAATTTAAAAGATAGTTATTTTCTATTATTGGATTTTTGTTTAATAACATTAATAAAATGGTGCGTTTAGACATTAGTATAGCTTAAGTACTATATCATGTTTTAAGGGTGCAAGAGGGTTATTATAACAGCTGTAGTAACAACTTTGGGGGTTGACATGTTGTTGGTCAAGTTATTGAGAAAAATATCAAGAAATTTTCAACTCAAGGGTATTAAAGCCTCTTGATTCTTCATGGTGGGTGATGGGGTTACCACACATACTCAGAAGAAGGTGGGAAATTTATAGCAGGAGCTTTCTAAGCTGTAAACCGATCTAGAGAAGAAGTTGGAGGCTTGGTTGGCTAGCTTCAAGGATGATTTCCACGTTGAACTTAAAAATGAGATGAATACCTTATTTGAGTAGTACCTTGGCAAATCAAACATAGCTGTTGGCTCTCGTGTTTCTTAGGATAAAGGTAAAGGCATTCTTGGGGATGCTCCTCGAAGGTTTCCTCCTAAAGTGCTACCACTACTCATGTTGTTTTCTAGGAAGATGTGGGTTTGGGTTAACTATATAGTATGGCTTTTTGGAGGGTCGATCTTATCCTTTCAAGTTGGATTATCCTAAGTTTGATGGGACTATTTTTCAATGTTGGTCAACCAAGATGGAACAGTCTTTTAAAATAGAAAGGTACTTGGCAATGCCAAGGTTCATATAATCATGTTACATCTTGAGAGGAAGGCATTAGACTGGCACCATTTTTGCACTCAATAACAAGGGGGATTTCACTTGCTCAATTGAGATTCCTATGCTCGAAGTTTGAGGAATCAATTTCGTTCATAAACATTTTAGAATCCTATAGTTGATCTAATCTCCTTGAAGCAAAAGGGGTTTGTTGATAGTTACCATACTCTTTTGTAAGTCTCTTAAACCAATAACATCTTTCATATAAGAAGCAGATGATAAGGTGTCTTTTCATTTTGGGAAAGGAATTGGGACCATGTTCTATAGTTATGGCCATAAAGCTCAAGCAGCTTTTGATGTTTCAAGTTCTTCTCTTCAATTGGACTTACAGCTCCTTTTGGATGAGTTCATTGAATTTTTCCAAGAGCCTAAAGGGTTGCTTCACCCTTGACTACAAAAGTACAATATCTCATTGATAGATGAACAAGTGGTGAAAGTCAAACCCTATTGATATCTTGCAATGTAGAAAACTAATATAGAGAAAACGATTAAGGAAATGTTACAAGTTGGCATCATTAAAGACAATAACAATTCATTTACTTCACTAGTTGTAATGGTGAAAAAGAAAGATGGTTCTTGGAGATTGTGCATCAATTATAGGTAATTGAACCAAGTTATTGTCAAGGACTGATTTCCTATACCTGTGATTAAATAATTGTTAGATGAGTTAGGGAAGGCTTTCTATTTCTCTAAGCTTTGATTTGAGGTCTAGTCACCATCAAATCAAGATGTGGGAACTTGATATCCACAAGACTGCTTTTAGAACTTATGAAGGGTATTATGAGTTCTTAGTAATGCCATTTGGCCTCAATAATGCTCTTTCCAACTTCCAAGCATTTATGAATGTTGTATCCAGACCTCTATTAAGAAGGCTAATCCTTGAATTTTTTTATGATATCTTAGTATATTTATCTACATGGATTGAAAATTTGTTGCATTTGAGAGATGTTTTGGCCTTATTGAGTAAGCATAATGTTACACCCCATGCCCAACCCGATTACCAGATCCGGACTACAGTGTGCTACATTTTATGTCCAAATTTAACTAACACATTCTTTAATATTTCTACAATTTATATTCACTTAATACAAATATTATTTAAATACGATTAGCTAATTGACTTCGCCAGATACACAAATTTATTTCAATTATACACTTTTAATTTAAGATGCAAAAATTTCACAAAGTAACTTTAACATATTGAATATTTATTTAGTTTTGAAATTTATCTTCTAACCATATCTAGTTACAAATTAGACTATGACCTTGTGGCTTTGCCTCTAGGTGGTCCTGTTGTATGCATATTACGATTAAAAAGCAAGCTTGCCTGAGCACAACAAATTCTGGCTTGGCCCCTCTTTAAATCCTTGAATTTCCCTTTTTACCTACAAAACATAATAACACATACGTACGTTCAAATGAACTTAGTGAGTGGTTCATACATTGTATCAACATAACACTAGCAAGCTTGAAATTAATGATTCAGATTTCATGTTTGACTTTATCTACACTAGGACAATTCATCAATCTTACTAGCATAGATTTCTCATCACACAAACTGCCACATCTCGTAGACTGATATGTTATCTTCTATGTCATGAACTTCCTCTTCGTCGCTTTTCTTTATGGAACCCCTTATAGATTATTTTCACTTGTCCATTTCAATTATTGGATAACTAAAGTTGTATTAATAGCTTACCATTAGTACAAACGTGAAATACCTTCACTGACCATTTTACGGAGAATTAGCGCATGACGGTTAAATCCCGCAGACACTCTCTTGGCAGATACTTTTTGCGGTTTCCACTTGAAAGATAGACCATATTGAAAAATAGACCCTTTTATGAATTCTCATATTCTTAGAAGGTAATATATATATATATATATTGATATGGACTTACGACTTCATATATGTAGATATAGATTTATAAGAAAATATTTTCATATAAAAATGGATTCCAGTATGTGAGTGGTTCTGTGAACATTCATAAGATAGAAATTTATGTCCAACTTCGACACTAAGCTTACAGAACAGATTTGGCGGACTGTCATAATTTGCGTATGTCTCGCAATAACATATAGCTCATATATAGTGGCCTACTCTTAGAAACAGAGTACACGTAGGCAGACTCATACCTGTAAGATAATCTTGATATACTCTCACTTATAAGACAGTCCTGACGGACTTTAACTTGCAAGATTATCCTTTTGTAAAATAGTCTTGACGGACTATCATATTTTTTATATACAGACTCATAAAATGTGGATTCATAGAAAAAATTCTCATATAGGAACGGATTCATATATGCGATATATCTCTCGGACCTCCACTAGATTATGCCATGTAGGCGAATCTGGTGGACCTCCCCAAATTATACATTATAGGCGATTCTGGCGTACCTCCCTAAATCAGGCCATAGCTATGGACTTGTATTTCACATATACGGCTTAAAACCTTAGACTCCATAGACTTTCATATTACATTTAAAGGGCTTTCATACTACCTATAAAAGGCTTTCATATCTATGTGCACATATTCTCCGTACAAACCAACCTAACCTCTACAAAGTTGAATACCATTAATATTCATTTTATGTATAGTCCACCCGAACCTCCATAAATCCTCTTTGTAAACTTGAAGACATACGTGTTCCTCCGTAAGGTCGGGGTCGTTCACTAATCTCAGTTTGCATTCTTATGCCATACCGGAGGCAAAACATGTAACATATCATATTCTCCTCTACTCCTTTCATCTCAATCACACTTCGACAAACCTCTATTACTTTGCATATCATTCATATACATGCATTTCATACACAAGCACTCAACCAATACCACCATTCATGCATAATACACATTACACCACACATTTCATCTACACCATATGTATGAACTTACAACCAATCATGTATTTGCAAAACATTTAATTAGACATACCCAGCACACAATATTGAAAATAAATGAACAACCATTTAATACCTAAGTTTAGGAACTCACCTAAAGTTGACACTGAATTTATCTACTTAGTTTTTCCCTTATTTCTCGAGCTTTCTCAGCCAACAAACACAACAACCATTTTAAAAATCCTGCGAAGATAATTTATAATGATAAGAACCATACTTTGTTTCTGTACAGAAGCAATTTAATGACTATCTGTAACTTTACCTATTACAAAATAGAATCAATAGATTAACTGAATCTTTAACTTTCTTCCCTTTTCTTAAATTCACTAATATAGAGAGGTTAGGAAGTTTACCATCTACGAAAATTTTTAGCTTCTTAGACTCAAGCTTTAGTCTCTTTCTTCCATACATAACGCTCTTTAATCTTTCTCTCTTTCAGAATAAACTAGAGAAAAGATGAAAAAAAGAATTGCCTTAGAGAGTGCCTTTCCCTTATATAATACTCCTGCGCTTCCTTCATTGATATCAATTCAACATCCAAGTGTAGGTATTCTTAATCATCATGTCTCCCACTAAGATATTTCCAGTTCAAAAGTAATGAAACTTAAGGTTGAAATCCAATCTTTTATTATTCAGTCCGCCAATTGCTCTTATTTATGTTAAAGCCCGCTCAAATTGAAAGCTTTTCAATTTAGTCCCCAAAGTTACTTTTACAACCTAAGCTTTGACTTTTCCAAGTGTGGCATATAAACTCTTTGCTAAAATGAGAAAATGCAAGTTTGGGGCCAGGGAAGTTGATTATTTGGGGCCAGGTAGAATGTGTAGAAAATTGGCCTGGTCCTCAGTCAATTAAGGAGCTCAAAGGGTTTTTGGGCTTGTCTGGTTACTACAGAAGGTTTGTAAAGTATTATAAAGTTTTGGCCAAGCCCCTTACTAACTTACTCAGAAAGAATAAGTGGAAATTAACTGAGTAAGCCACTCAAGCCTTTCAACAGTTGAAAAAAGTAGTTTGTTCTACTCCTGTCCTTACACTTCCTAATTTTCAAATTGAATTTTGTATTGGTACAGATGCTTGTGGGTATGGTGTGGGGATTGTGTTACATTAGGGAGAGAAGCCTATTACTTTTTTCAGTAAAGCTTTAGGTATCATACATTAGTCCTTATCTATTTCTTACAAGGAGATGTTGGTAGTTCTCATGGCTGTTAAGAAATGGAGGGCTTATTTGATTGACAAACATTTCAAGATTCAAATAGACCATCAAAGTTTGAGATTTCTTTCTGAGAAACAAGCTATTACTCCATTCCAATAGAAATGGATAGCCAAAATGTTAGGCTATGATTATGACATTATCTATTGAAAAGATATGCATAACATTGTGGCTAATGCCTTGTCAATGAGGCTAATGAAGTCTCCTGTGTAGCTAAATCAAATGAGTGCCAATTCCATGGTATCAGAACAACTCACTTAAGTTAAAGGGTCATAGGAAATTGATCCCAAGTTACGAAAATTCAAGCTAACATCCAAATAAATCATGCATTGCATCTTAAGTATTCTTGGGATGGTCACTACCTTAGGAGAAAGGGTAAGATTATAGTAAGAGCAAATGGTGAACTGAGGAATAAACTTTTTGAATATTTCTATTGCAGCGCGTTGAGGGGCCATTTGTCTAATTTGCTATATTAAAAGGGGATGACAAATTATGTGAAACAGTGGGTGAAAGAGTATGTAGTGTGCCAGAAATGTAAGAGTGATAATGTTGCTAAGCCTGGATTGATGTAACCAGTACCAATACTTGATTAAGCATTGGCTGAAATGAATATGGATTTCATAAAGAGCCTCTCCACTTCAAAGAGTAAGGAAACTATCTTTGTGGTGGTTGATAGGTTGACCAAGTATGGTCATTTTGTGGCTCTTTCACATCTCTTTGCAGCAATCATAATGGCTCAGAAATACCTCAATAACATCTATAAACTTCATGGAGCTCTTGAATTGGTGGTTAGACAGATGTATTAAATAGATGCTTAGAAGGATATTTGATATGCATGCTTGATAAGAAACTTAGAGAATGAATGTTGTGGTTGCCTTTGGCAGAGTGGTGGTACAACACTTCACACTATTCAGCAATTGGAACTTCCTTTTATGAGGCTTCTTATAGGTAAAGCACTCTCATACACTTGTCTTATCTTGCTGGTATGTCAAGTGTGGCTATTATGGATAAGAGCTTACATCATGAGAGGCAACCATGTAGGTAGATGTTGAAATTCCATCTCGAGAGAGCTCGTGAATGCATGAAACACTTGGCTGACAAGAAGGGAAGTGATAGGGTCTTTAAGGTGGGGGACTTGGTGTATTTGAAACAATAGCCCTATAGACAACATATTATGAGAAATACATGGAATCAAAAGTTGGCCTCTAAGTTCTATAAGCATTTCCTTATAGAGGCTTGAGTGGGGAATGTGGTATGCATGTTAACTTTTCCTATTAGGTCATGCATCCATGCCACTTTTTATGTAAGCTAACTCAAAAAACATGTTGGACATTTAGTTAGGGGTGAGCATTCGATCGAATCGAATCGAAAATTTTAGAGTTAATCGAGTTTTCAAATCTTATTTTATCATCCTAACTTAATTTGAAATTTTCTCGAATCGAGTCGAGTGAGATGAAATTCAAATCAAATCGAATCGAATATATTTGTTCTAGTTAAATGTAATTTTTCAAAAAAATAATTTTCTTTAAAATTTTTAAACGTGATCATACAACAAAAAATTGAAATAAATAAGAGAATAAATAAAAGCAACACAACATCAACCTAAATAAACAACATGAGTCCAAATAAACAAAAAAAAAAAAAACAATACAAGGAGATTATAATAAAAAAAACATAAGTAAAAGTTCAAGTAAACAACATGAGTCGAAGTAAACAACAACATTATAAAAAAAAAACATAAATAAAAGTCCAAAATATAATACAAACCTACATCAGTCCAAAAAAAAAAAAAAGAACACAGCAAAAGTCCAATTAACCAACAACAATAACAAACCAAACCAAACTAATAACAATAACATTAATAACAAAATTTATCATTAATATAAAAAATGGTTTACAAGTGACAAGTAAAAAAAAACAATAAAAGATAACATAAATGAACCCTTCTTTCTGCATTTTCCTGAAATTCACCTAAAGAGAAAAGAATGAGCATCCATTAAAATTGGATTAGAATGAGAATTAGATAGAAAAGCAACGATTTTTAATGAAAAACAGGGTAAAATAAGAAAAACCCGAATGCAAGTTATGATTTTTGTGAGTGAATATAACTTTTTTTTTTTTGAAAAGTGAGAGAGTATAGCATTAAAACCACATTAACTCAAAACACATGTACCTGATTCTATGAAAACTTACATGGCATAAAACATGAAGATATAAACAAACCAAATAATAAAACTATTTACGTTTTACATTAATGTTAAAAGGAGAGGGAAAGCTACAGCAGTGACGTGATGAGCAATATATCGTTTTCACTAGTATACCCTTTCAGGCAGATGAGAAATTCAAAGGAAGAAAATGTTTCAAGACAAACCTTAAAATGCAGCAAAGTGGAGTTTAAAATGGAAGAGAACAGAGTGCCTCGGTCAGAAGGAACAACAACTCGATTTGGAGGTAAAGATTTTGGTTTGAAGGTTTAAAATTTGAATGAACTAATAATTATTTAAGAAGAAGAAGGAAGGAAAGAAGAAAGAAGGGTTTATTTTAGGGTTTTATGTAAAAAATAGATTTTAGGGTTTGAAATGGAAATAGAGACTGGAGAGTGGAGAGAACAGAGAAGAAAAAAAAGAATTTGGGGTTTGGACTTGGAGTTAGACGATGGAATATTGGAATATTAGAATTTAGGGTTTGGACTTAGAGTTAGACGATGGAATATTAGAATTTGGGGTTTGGGGGTTTGATTTGGATTTTGGGGGAGGAATTGGGATTTGGGAAATTAAACTTTTGGGCTGACGGGCTTGGGGAAAAGGCAAATGCGATAAAATAGAATGTTTGGGCTTGGGGGAAATTAGGTTAAAGTAATTAAGTAAAAGGTTAAAATTTGAAAGAAATCAAAAAAAATTAGTATATATTCGGTTTATTTAAATTATTCTAGTTATTCCAATTCAACAATTCAAGTCAACTCAAACTTGAAATTCGAAAAAAAATTCGAGTTGATTTGATTAACTCGATTCGAATAATTCGAAATTCGAATTTTTTTCGATTTTTTCTAATCAAATCGAATTTTACTTACCCCTATATTCATTGGTTCAAATAGCTTTGCACATTGTTGGCATTGAGCCAGCTCCAATCATTAATCGTCGAACGATGAAGAAGGGACAAAGGGAAATGAATAAAATTTTGATTGAGGCGGCCAATACATTTTCAAAAAATGCCACTCGGGAGAATTTGGCAGAGTTACAGAAGAGGTTTCCTTCTTTTCATCCTTGAGGACAAGGATGGTTCAAGGAGAGACTAATTGATATGGAATTTAAAAGTTGGTTATTTTCTGTTTTTGGATTCCTGCTTAATAACATTAATGAAAGGGTGCGTTAGGCATTATTAGTATAGCTTAAGTAATACGACGTGTTTTTTAAGAGTGTAAGAGGGTTAAACGATACAATGTGTATCATTGAGTTGTTATAACAGCTGTAGTAATGACTTGCAACTATCTTCCCTGATTGGCAATTTAAGCCTGACATGATTGAAGAAAAATATCAGGAAATTCTCAACTCTTTTCTTCTTCGCTTCCCTTCTCTGTCGATTTCTTGATCCGTATCATCATGCTGGCACTACTTTCATCAAAAGACTAAATCTTGATTAGGGTGTCGGTTCCTTGCCACTCAAATCCGTTTCAAAATGTAAAGTTTCCCATTACTCCCATTTTTTTCATCCGCAAGACAGTCCAATTTAACTCCTAGCGTTTCTTGCGAGAAATTCTTTGCAATAAGTTATCTGTCAGCTGCAACTTGTAAGAATGCCTCGAAAGTAGACATTATTTGCGAGGATCCATTTCTTTCCATCCCCTTCTAATAAATGAGATACCAAACCATGGATGGAATTTTCTTCCTCGGTTTCCATACGCTACTGGCAGGTAAGTGATAGACAGTCAAGATTCCAATTACGTAATTATTTATTCATTAATATTCTTAAATGTTATAATTTTGTATTAATAATTAATATATTTTTTTAAAAATTATCTGAATTATTTGTATAAGTAACAGGTTCAGATTAAAATTGCAAAAGGTCCTAAACAAACTGGAAATGCATACATGATGTATCAAACAACAGCCGATACTTTTCATTTCGTTTTAAAATGTGAGATGTTTTTTATTCATTGAAACCACAAAGATTTAGATGAGAAAATGCACCAACAGAAAAAACCATAGACATAAATTTCTAGCACAAGCTACAATTCCACCATGATCAGACAGACAGACAGACAGTACCAAACCATATAACTTAGCTAAATCAAAAGCAACACTCATCTAAAACTCTCCCTAGTCTACTATATCCTGCTAACATTTCAGGACTCTGAAATTTGAGATGTCAATAGAAAAGAAGCATTCAAGGATTACATGCATAAAAGCAGCCGCTAAGAAGTCTTCCACCAACACCGTCTTATATCTTAGAATATATATACCCACCCATGTGCAAGGACGGACACCTTGAATAAGCAGGCTTCATTAACCCTAACAAACATGCAAGTAATTGCACATCATCAATATTATCTCACAAGATACACATATGGAAAGCGGGAACAGAGAAATCACTTCATTCGCATAATCAAAAACTAGACTTGAGGGTGGCTGCTCACCATTGTTACCACTGTAGGCCAAACAAGAAACATCTTCCATAAATCACCGGCAGTAAATAGCCTGATCGATATGTGGAGGAATTTGCTTAATTTCAGTCCCAAGTTCTTGTTCAATCCTATACCTGTTAGAAAAGACCATACGACATTTCTATGAATCAGGAAAACCTCAATTCATATAGCACTTTACTTTAAAAACAGTTAGAGACATGGTAATTTACAAGTTAAAGCGGTCTTCATAAGTGATCAAATTCACAGCTAATCCAAGATGACCAAACCTTCCTGATCGACCAACCTGCTCATTAAGAAGGTATACATGAGGATTAGCAAAAGAATGTATATATGTTTGGTAAGTGTTGCAAGAGAGACAAATAGATAGTCAACATACCCTATGGAGGTATGTTTCAGAGTTCTTGGGGAAGTCAAAGTTAATAACAACATTCACAGCTTGGATATCTATACCCCTTGTAAAAAGATCTGCAGCAAGTATAAATACATCATTAGGAGATTATTGTTTACAAAATGACTTCTATAAAATGCTTATGAATAGAGCAAATCTGTTTTCCGCACTGGCATAGAGAATTAATCCTAATGAAACTAAAATTTCATGTATGTTGGTCGAAATAAATAATTAATGCCCACTACATAAGAGGGGACAACAAAAAACATTAAAGGCAAAGCTTCAATATAGCTCAAAGTGTACCATATATTATGAAATTTGGAACACTTGCATACTTCAATCCCTTGATTCAAATTTTGTGAAAGAGAGACATTTAAATTCAAAGGCAGCCTATCACTGAAAAAGATAAGCAGTGGTTCTTTCAAATAAAAGGTATTACAGATTTCAGCTATATTGTCTAGCAAAACAAAAGAAAAGAGAGAGAACTAGAATATGAAGAGAACAAATACCAAGCCTGGCAAATTATCAGTACCAACAGTGATTTATTTGTTAAATAGTCAAATTGCACATAGATTAGCTCATATACCAAAAAGGCAGAAACACACAGCATGGCACAACATACCAGTACAAACAAGATTTCTGCATGCGCCGTTACGGAAATCATGAAATACTCTGTTACGATGGTCCTGAAGCATCTTTGCATGGATATAAAAACAAGAGTAGCCAAGTTCTGTAATTTTCTTGGCCAACAGTTCCACCCGATTTACCGAATTGCAGAAAATGATCGATTGGTTTATTTGCAGCTGAAAATAAATTTACATCAGATCTCATCCAAACAAGGGAAAAAGAGCAAAAACTAAATAAAAGTTATAAAAGGATAAACCTTAGAGAAAAGAGTATTTAGGCAGTGGACTTTCTGTCTTTCTTCCACAAAAGCATAATATTGTGTAATACCCTTTAGGGTAAGCTCATCCATTAGATTAATAATATAAGGCTTCTGTAGGTATCTGTCTTTAAAGTCCTTAACAGTAACAGGGAATGTGGCAGAAAACAACAAAATTTGACGAGTTGCAGGAAGAAAACGTATCAGCTGCTCTACAGAAGGTTGAAATTCTGGAGACAGAAGTTTATCTGCCTGAAAGAAACCAAAACATAGCATCAGATTACGCAGATCATAAACTTAAATCAAGCACACAAGTTAAGGAAAATAATCAAATAAATTCTCCATTCCACAAGCAACTTTCTTCCTTCTTTTGTTAAGAATTTTCATACTAATAACTCACTCAATGCTTCAGAATTCTAGTTTCAAAACTAGCATTTATATAAATATAAGAAACCCAAAAGGGAAAAAAACAAAAGGGGAACAGAAGGAACAGAAAATAAAAAATGCCCAGTCTTTACAGAACAATAGATATGCAGACTATGGGACCAAATACAGTGAGTATTCACAAAGAAAAGTTGAAGACACTTTACAACAAGCTCCAGTAACTGCATATTCAGTTAACTTTCCCAAAGCAAATTGTAAGCTATGAATAATGGATTAGAGGCATACAACCAACTTACAAAAAGAACAAGTACTTACAATTACACTTAAACTTGTTAAGAAAAAATCCAATAAGTTATGCAGCCAAAACTGTTTCTAGAATATGGACCCTTAAAAGGAAACCAATAAACTCTTCAATCGATTGCTAATATTTCCAAACTGTAAATCTGAGGCAAGCAGAGTCTACCCACATCTCACCCAACCAAAAAGTACACAAACAATAAATCACTGCTCATCAAGATACAAAAGGAATAAATAAATAATATTTCTTCCATTTCCATCCAAATACAAAACTTCAATTCTCTAAAATGTTAAACGTGAAAGGACAATAACCAAACTGGAAAGGAAAAAATACACATAGAAACAACCAAATTCTTACTTCATCCATTATAAGCATTGAACAATCTTTCAAAATGCAAACACCCTTTTTAGCAAGGTCTAGAATTCTGCCAGGCGTTCCAACCAACAAATGGACTGGTTGATACAATCGCATAATATCATCCTTGAGACTGGTGCCTCCCGTGGTGACCATGACTTGAATTTGTAAATGCTTCCCAAGCTCCTTGCACACTTGTGATGTCTGCAGAGCCAGTTCTCGAGTTGGAACAAGTATAACGACTGCACAAAAACATATATTTTGGGTAAACACAGGAACTGAACAGATAATTTATGTATAATAAGAAGAAAAAAAAATTCAAGTAACTTCTTGGGCCAAAAGTAACAGCATCAAATAGAGAAGACATGAAAATGATACATATGTCAAATGAAGCCAAAAAGGATTTTGGCTGCCCACCAAAAATAAATATCCAAAAAAGGATTCAAGCGAAAACTTAGCCTGGAAGATGAGCAAATGTTTATGTCTGTACTAACACAAAAGTTGCAACTATTTGCCTGAAGGAAGACAAGATGGACTTGCTTCAGGAACAGGTGCGGTGTTTGAGCCCCCACTCTACCATGTCTATCTATGCCCATTCCGATAATTCAAATCTCAGTTAACAATATGCAGAAAATGGCATTCAAGCCTCTTTCCCACTATCTGATTGACAGGCAGATCAAGCAACTAGAAAAAAAATTGAAAGGGCAAAGTTATCCTACTTGCAGTACCCATTCCCATTTAACTGCACCAATAAAAGATGCAGACAAAAGAAAAAAAAAAGAGAATATATAAATGGTTATTTAACCTTGAATAACATTGTTATCTTGGTCAATTTTTTCCAAGGCGGGAATGCAAAATGCTGCTGTCTTTCCAGTTCCATTTTTGGCCCTGGCAAGAATATCACTTCCTGTCAAAGCAATGGGAATACTCTCTTCCTGAATAGGAGATGGTCTTTCAAAACCCTTCTCATATATTCCCATAAGAAGTTCACGTTTCAGAAAATAGTCCTCAAATTCATTTCCTTTAGTAGCTGTCACATCCTGGCAGCAATTTAATAGGCAGTTTAGTATGTAAATAGGTAATTATAACATTTGAAAATCTACAAAAAACAATTGCACCACTATCATGCTTAGTGATGAGATATATGTCACCAAAAAACAGATGATATGCTTCCAAGAAATGAGTAATGCTAGCCTAGAACAGTTCTTCAATATGCAAGTTCAAACCAGAAGGCCTCAACATCATAGAACTAGGTATAACCTTCCCCAAGTTAAGAACTCTGGAAACCGTCCATTTATAATCGTGATTATGCTAGTATGTGGCTATATATATCACAGGATAGTTGGAAGCAAAAGAAAAAAATCCACCTGCATTTCTAGAATGACCTAAGAAAGCAATTTATTCTTTACCATTCTGAAGAGCAGAGAACAATTTTTATAGCTTCATGAAGGTATGATGAATAGTTATTGAATGATGATTATCTAGGTGATATTCATAACCTATACCACAACTGCGATAAAAACATAACTGATAAAAGCAGATTCTTCAAGAAAGTAGTCAATCAGTACCTAGACAGGAAAAATACCATTTACAGACATACCTCTGTTTTGTAGCGGGTATCTGCTGGTGGTATCTTTAGCCTGGCCTTCCAATCTTGTGAACTGAAAGAGGAAAATGTAAATTAGATTTTAAAACCATGCACAATAAAATGATGTCGTTAAATGAAAAAGACAGAATCAAGAAAACTGAAAACCAAAATTTAAAGAAGTATCTAAAGATGAAGTTTTAAACTTTCAATCTATTGCATATAGAAGAGAACTGATAGCTATACAAAAAAATAAAAAATGTTAACAGCTTAACAACAAATAAGCGAAGAGTAACCATGAAAGCAATACGCAAATTCCATCCTTCCCTCGTTAAGTCCTTCCTAACAAATGGAAAGTTTGGGAATAAATCAAACCATAAAAACTATTTCCTAAGCACATTTGGAGCACTCAAAAAGTGTAGAATTGAAGAGAGATAATGCCACAGGATACAAAAGAGAAAAAAAGATTAGGCATAAATATAACAAAAAATGGACAAGAAATAAAATTCAAAAGGGACCTCGAGTCAACGGCTTCCGATTGTACGGTCTTTTCGACCTCATCTATGACACTGGAGTCATTGCCGCCGGGTAACTGGTTACGCCTGAGCCACTGCTGTTGTTGTTGATGCTGTTGTTGTTGTTGAAAATGCTGCTGATTGTGTTGTTGAAAGTGCTGCTGATTATGAACCAAATTCCTCTGCACGTAGTGTTGTTGCGACGGCCTGGACTGAAAACTAGGGTTAGCATTCACTCCGCCCCCCCGGCCAACGCCGATCCCCGGTGGTGGATACCTCCCTCTACTATTCATATCACAATCCTAAGCTCCAAAAAAAAAAGATACGAAACTCTAGAAAAATCCGAAATCCGAACACAACAACTACCAAAAAAAAAAAAATCAAAAACTAGGGTTTCTTACAAAGGGGTAACGTCGTAAATAATGGCAAAACCGAGGGTCGTCCTAAAACAAAACAAAGAAGCTTAGTTTTGTTAGTTGAAGAAAAAAGAAGGTTAGATCGTAAATTTGAATGAATACTGAGGGCTTTATTGCCCATGGAGAAGGCACCAAATGGAATTTTTTCTTTTTTTTTGAACTTTAGTGCGCAATGAGTTTCGATTGTTTAGTTCACAGTCGTTAATGGGTTTGCAGAGATAAAAGAAAAAAGTTTGAGTTAATATGGTGTTTGATCCTGGCATAATATCTAAATTGTCAATTTAGTACATGTAATTTCATTGGGTTAACCACATTACTCGTGCTTAAAATTTCTGTTAAAAAATGTCAAGGTACAAATCAAAATCAAAATTTAGCTAATAATTGGGTAGCTTTGTCGAAATATGTGTTGAAATCTTATATATTTTGAGATAATTTTTAAGTTATTTGAATAGATAATCTTAGAATAATTAATTGAGATTTTTTATGAAAACTTTTTTATCTTTTAATAGTTTACTGGAATAAGAAAACTATTTTTCTAGCTATGTTGAGAGTTTTTTTTCTATTTAAACTCAGTTCTTTACGTAATAAAAATAGTATAGTTTTATTGAAATAGTTTCTTGAAAATTTTATAGTACCAGAGCTAAGTTAAATCTTCAGTAACACAATGGTTAAAATAATCTTCATTAGAGATAAGAGATCTAATAACCAAGTTATTAGAAAAAAATAGGTTTAAAAAACGTAGCGGAAAATAAATTTAGGAAAAATAGAGTTTTAAATTTTTTTTCAAAATAAGATATTGATTATGATATCTAAAATAATAAACACTTTATTAAAATTGTACCTTTTTACTAGAGCACTTAACTAAGTAGTCTTCTTCGCTATCCTTAAGCTCACGTCTGTGAACTTTCTCTTAAATTCAAATGTGTCAAAAATAGTGACCTAATACTCTTTTTATATAAGGAGAGTTTAGAGAGTTCAACTATGATTAAGCTTAATCTTTTTAAAAATAAATTTAATATTAATATAATATTAGATTAAATTTAATATTAAATCTTATTAAAATAATAGAATGTTTATCTTGTAGATAAAAATTAAATTAAATCTAATATTAAGATAACCACTTTAATATTAAATTAACAAAATACTATTAAGATAAGTATTAAATTAAATTTAATATTAAACTATTAAAATAATATTATTTTTTGAATAGTTAATCTAAAATCAAATTCTCTGGTAGAGTTCCAATAAGAGCGTAACTCTTCCACTGCTCAACCACCGAAGACCAACAGCCGCCGACCACCAGGACACCAGCGTCGTAGCCCCGGCACTACCGTATCCGGCGATGCAGGTGCGACACCCTTACGGCACCCCCAGCCTATTCAACTACTACCTGTTTAATTCAGGTTAGTGATAACACAACCGGTCTAGTCTAGTCACCGGTTGGACTGTTGGCCCAATTTTACATACCAGGCCCAGTTCGATCAGTTTTTGGGTCTTGATCTCTGTTTTGGGCTCTTGGGCCCAATTTACAATCTTAGGTCCAATTTTCAAGTTCAATTATCCATTGGGCCAATTGTTTGACTTGAAAATTAATTTTCAAAAATATCATATTAATTTTAATTAATTTGATTAATTTAATTTTACTTGATCAAAATTAATTTTCCCAAAAACCATTTAAATTTTCCAAATTATTTTTTTAAGAAAATTCTTTAATCAAATTCTCTAGTTGAACAATTATTGTAATTATATCCAGAAGCATCATTCCGATAATTCGCCATTACTTAATCATGGAGTCAGTCCACAAGAAGTACTATGATTGAAAACTCCTTATAGTATACTCTTTATGAAAACAATTCATCCAACTGTTTTGTCCAATGACCTCATCATGTGTGTTACCTTTATATGATATCCTTGATTCTTTTAAGTTAAATCCATTCACTCAATACAATCCTATTTTATCTCATTGTTACCATTGTGTCTTATTAATTATTAATACGATTACTGTCAACAAATGAATATGATAAATTGCTCGATCGAGAACAAGCAACCTGTTGTCACGTTCCATATTTATCAATCCACACAATGTCAATGAAAGGATATCATTAACTCTTTAATTGAGCTACGAATTCCACTATTGCTAGTAAAGCCATATCATACACAAGTCATATACCCAACATACTGGCTATACGCTCAATCATCTTTAGAGCATAAGCCTCCACTTATATAAAAGCACATGAGTTGCATATGCATGGTCAGTGACTAACTCAGGATTTAGGTAAATCACACCATGAACGCCACAAGTGAATTAATACACAAACGGATTCAAAATTAATTCATCTTGGGTCCAATCTAATGTATTATTCTTCCAATTAATACATCTATGCCTCTACCCGTAGAGTCAACTACTCCGATAGTTAAGACTAGCCATCTCCCCAATTAGAATTGTAGACGACATAATAATCCTTCTCAGTATTTGAATCAAATGCTCACTTCGATTCTTTTACGGGATTACAGACTTATTTAGATTATCTACTAAAGTAAGTTGTCTTTCTCGCACTGTAAATATTTTTACAATGCCACTTATCTTCAGTTTGAATTTAGACAATCAATGAGCTAATATATGCTTGTCACAATTTCGCTATGTATGCAAAATATAAAAGATAGAAATGTAAAAGACATAATAGTGAAATGTGAAATTAACTTTATTTATGTATTCATCATTCAAATAAATAGAAAAGAGTTATATGTTTACTACAATATAGGCACATTTCCCAACACAAACACTCTACCGTCAGAACAACTATCGAAAGTGTAATGACTCAAAGGACAGAATCGTCTCACCTCTCTTTCAACTGACACTTCACAAGCTGAATAACAAGAATTACCTCAAATGGTCGTAGTCCGTGAAGTTAGCAATTGATGGGCATGACAAGCTGGGTCATTTAACTAGAGAAGTTAAGCAACCATAGATGGACAATCCAAGAATAAGCATGTAGAGGTCAAAAAATTCTATGATAATTGCATGGCTTATTAATTCCATGGAAACATCTATAGGTAAACCTTTTCTTTTTCTCCCAGCTGTTAAAGATGTTTGGGACATTGTGAAAGACACCTATTTAGATTTAAAAAATGCTTCACAAATCTTTGAGTTAACATTTTCCCATTGATTTAGAAAATGCTTTCCAAAGAGTTAAAATAGAACTCCAGAAAGCAAGGCAATGCGAGGGGAAAATGATATTTTTTAATATAACAAAATGATGTCTCTTTAGCAAGAACTAGATTAATGTTATAATGAGCGAGATAATGTCCTGAAGATAGTGTAAAAGCTTTGAAAAAAGAAGAAAATGAGCAAGCTTATTTATTTATGGTTGGTTTAAATAAAGAATATAATGAAGTGAGATATCAAATCCTAGGGAAAAATCACTTCCAACATTCCGTGAGATTTTTTCTAGGGTTAGAAAAGAGGAGATGAGGAGAAAAGTAATGTTGAAGTCAGGATTTGAAGCTAATGATGATAATTCTACTCTTGTGACTATTAAAAATGATGATGACAGTGAAAAAAGAAAGAAACATTGGTGTGACCACTGTAAAAACATTGGCACAATTGAGAAACGTGCTGAAAGCTTCATGAAAAATCTAAAAATAGGAGAAAGAAGAGTGAAAATGGTCGTGGTTCACAATTTGGGGATAACAGAGCTTTCTAAACAACTAATGAAAATCATGAGCAGCAAAATCCTCTGGAAGGGTTTCTATTCACTAAGAAATAATTAGAGCATATACACAAGCTTTTTCAATCACCATAGTTTCAGATGAATTCTTCTATTTCCAACTCATCCAATAATCCATCTTGCTCATTTGCCCAATCAGGTACTAATTTTTCAGTTTTTTTAGTGTCAAGACTTGTAAAACAAACCTATGGATCATTGATTCTAGAGCTAGTGATTACATGACTAATAGTCCTTTCCTTTTCTCAACTTACAAACCTTATGCAAGAAACAAAAAGATCAAAATAGTAGATGGGTTGTTTTCGACAATAGCCGGGAAATGCGCTATCAAAAATTTAACTTCTTTGGTTTTACATAATGTTTTATATGTGCCAAATCTAGCTTGTAATCTCATATCTATTAGTAAATTATCCCAATCCTCGAATGGTCATGCTATATTTGACTACTTTATGTGTAAATTTTCAGACATGATGTAACACCCCTAACCCGTATTCGTCGCCGAATTAGGGTTATGAAGCATTACTGGACTTATCACATAATTAAGCATACACTTCATATGCAATTTCTAATTTTAAATGAACATCTTTCAATTTCAATCACATTGTCCTTAATACGAGCCTACGAGGCCCAAAACATACATTAGAAATGGTTTGGGACTAAACCGATAACTTATGAAAATATTGGGAAAACATTGAAAACTTCAAAGTACAGGGGACACACGCCAGTATGGCCAACCCATGTGTCTCACACGGCTAAAAGACACGCCCATGTCACTGGCCATGTGGACATTCAAAATGGGATCACATGGTCGTGTCCCATACCGTGTTCTACCCTGTGTAACTCTCTGACTTGTGTCACATGGCCAACCACACACCCGTGTGACTAGCACGTGTAACTCCCTGGCTTGTTTTCATTAAATTCTATAGGGGACACATGGCCGTGTCACCTGACTATGTGTCATACACAGCTGAGACACACGCCTGTGTCTTTGCCTATGTAGACGAAAATAGGCTATGTTCAAGCCACATTTTCTCACCCAAATTTGGTGCCAACCTACATAACTTAAAAGTTTATATACACAACTAAAATAGGCATTCAATATAACCAAAATAAGGCTAAATTAAGCTCTTTTAATACCAACAACCACAAGACACATAAGCGTCAAAATTAGCCATTCAAGTTCATATCTATTTCTCATCCAAAAGTCACCTAAGTGGTTAACTTCATATATGCATTAATTTCCCCAATACTTAGCATGCTATCACATTCACCATTTCAACCATTTACTACATTCAATACCAATCTACACAACCAACATCACATAGTATTTATCAACCATATATCAAAATAGTCATTTGCAAAATATATACATAACCAAATATGTCAAAATAAGCCAATTCACATGGCTTTAAACATAACCAAGCATCATCATTTACAAGCCAACTCAAATAGCTAAATCCATAACCAAACTATAGACCAAGATGACTATCACTTCTATACATACCATATAACCAAAATACAAAAGTTCAAAAGTACCAAAATGATAGCTGAATAGTGTGATGCGATCTCCGATGACTTCCAAATCGAGCGAGCGTTCGAAACACTATAAAAAATAGAAAAGAAAACAGAGTAAGCTATGTAGCTTAGTAAGCTCGTATGATAACAAACTCAACTTATAAATGTTTACAATTCAAGCAATTAAGCATATCATATTATAACTTATATTGATCCATAAACCTATCACATATTCATTCATAAGATTAGATATGAAATTCACAAGTTTCTTCGATTCAATGCTTGTACGGTTCATGTACATACCTGTACCAGCACGTATCAATCTCATACTCATCCATATCCTTGATATACCCGTTGAACCATTCGGAATACTATCAGATACTCGGGAATCTCGTACCCTAAGTGCCATATACATAGTCGAAGCTATCTCAATATCATATAATGCTCACTCTCGAGCTATCAACGGGTCTGCTCACACAAGCTAACGGTTAAGACGTAACTACATAGTACTTCTCACACAAGCTGTCGAGTACAGCAACACATGCCGATAACTCAACCACCGGTAGGACGTACAGACTAGCACCCAAATCACATAACCCCTAATGACATGTCATTCGCATCTTAATCTATTCCTAAGGTTCAATCAGGATTTCATATTATCGAATCTTCGTCGAATGTATTCGTTAGGTCGTATTCACAATTAAATTCAATAATAAAGCATTTAAAACACAAATATAATAATGTTTATTAACATGCGAACTTACCTCGATTTACAAAAATGACGAATAAGTTGATTAGTTCGATATTTTATTTTTCCCCCGGTCTATATCCGAACTTCACTTTTCTTGATCTATATGTAATCAAATTTAGCTTATTTAAAACACATTCTATTCAATTCAGTCCACAATTCATATTTTTACAAATTTACACTTTTACCCCTAATATTTCAACTTCTTTACAATTTAGTCCTTATCTCATAAAAATGTAAATTCATTCAATTTAGCCTTAACCCAAGCTAGCCAAATATCATCTATGCTTTTAACAACCCATATTTTTTATTTATTCACACATTTAACCACACAATTTTCATATTTCTCAATTAAATCTCTAATTGGTATTTTTACTAAAAATCACTTTATAAAACTTGTTTAACTATCACCAAACATTCATAATCTATCATCAAACATCAAAATACATATATATTCAATAATTGTAACACTCAAACACTTTAACAGTTTTGCAAATTAGTCCCTGGGCTAGCTAGACCTAGTTGCAACGATCACAAAAACATAGAAATTATTAAAAACTGAGTCAAAAATCACTTACATGCAATGAAACTATGGCTGAACCTTCAAAAGCACAATAATAGAGGTTTTTGCTTCTTATTTTTGGTGAGAAAGATGAATAAAACAAGATGACATCTTTTGTTTCTATTATTTTACTAAGTTTATTATTAAATTACTAATTTACCTTGGTTTATAACCTTTAAAATCACTTAATACTTGTCCAAAATTGTCCAGTCAACATATTAATGGTCTAATTACCATATAAGGACCTCTAATTTAAAGCTCTATAGCTATTAGACACCTTTAGCTAATAGAACACAAGTTTTTCACTTTACATGATTTAGTCCTTTTCATCAAATTAAACACTTAAACAGTAAAATTTCTTCACGAAATTTTCACACAATTATACTATCCTACTGTAGGCCTCAAAAGAATAAAAAAATAAATTTTTTGATCACAAATTTGTGGTTCTGAAACCACTATTTTGATTTGACCAAACGGGCTGTTACAACTCTCCCCCTTAGAGATTTTCGTCCTAAAAAATTTTATCAGTAAACAAGTTAGGGTATTACTTTCTCATAGCCTCTTTAGGTTCCCACATAGCTTCTTCGAACCCATGACATTGCCAAATTACTTTCACTAAAGCTATGCTCTTATTTCTCAATTCTTTAATCTCTCGAGTTATAATTTTGATCAGTTCTTCATTATACGTCATGTCAGACTGAATTTCAATCTTTGTCAGAGAAATGATATTCAAAGGATCTGACCCGTACTGTCACAGCACTGACACAGGAAACACATTGTGAATCTTTTCTAACTCTGATGGTAGGGCTCGTTGATATGCTACTGGCTCTATTCTCTCGATAATCTCGTACGGTCCGATAAATCGCGGACTCAATTTTCTTTTACGACCAAAATAGAGAATCTTCTTCCACGGTGATACTTTCAAAAACACGTTATCACCGATCTGAAATTCAATGTCTTTACAGTTTAAATTTGCATATGATTTCTGTTGATCTGAAGCTACTTTCAAACTATCGCGAATTACTTTCACTTTCTCTTCAGTCTCTTTGATCAATTCAACCCCGTAAATCTTGTTCCCACTAAGTTCAGTCCAGTACAATAGAGTTCGACATTTACGACCGTACAATGCTTCATACAGTGTCATCTTTATACTTGATTGAAAACTGTTATTATACGCGAATTCAACCAACGGTAAATATTTTTCCTAGTTGCCTTCAAACTCTAAAACATAGCAACGAAGCATATATTCAAGAATCTGTATTTATTATTCTCTCATATTGACCGTCAATTTAAGGCTGAAAAGTAGTACTAAAGTGCAACTGCGTACCCAAAGCTTCTTGCAATTTCTTCCATAATCGCGATATGAATCTCGAATCTCTATCTGAAATAATAGAAACTGGCACTTTATGCAATTTGACAATCTCAGAGATGTATAATTCAACTAATCTATCAAGTGAAAAGTCTGTATGTACTAGAAAGAAATGGGCAGACTTCGTCGAACGATTTACAATAACCCAGATAACATCTTTCTTCTTCGAAGATAAGGGTAACCCCGTTACAAAATCCATCGCAACTCTATCCCATTTCCTCTCTGGTATCATCACAGGTTGTAACAGTCCTGAAGGCACTTGATGTTCAGCTTTTACTTGTTGACAATCCAAGCATCTTGATACAAACTCTGAAATGTCTCGTTTCATACCCGACCACTAGTACAATTGTTTCAAATCATTGTACATTTTAGTACTCTCCAGATGAACAGATAAACAACCATTATGTGCTTCGTGTAGAATTTTCTAAATAAGCTCAAAATTTCTCGGTATACAAATTCTATCTCGGAACATTAAGCAATCATCGGTTCTGATCTAAAACTCTAAATCAGGAGTTGATTCATATTGTACTTGTTTAGCTTGCAATTCACTGTCACATTTTTTAGCTTCACAAATTTACTGAAGAAATACCGATTTAGCTTTTAACTCAGCTAATATCGAACCATAATCAGATAAGGTTAATTAAGTATTTATCACCCATAAAGCAAATAAAGATTTTCTACTCAAAACATCCACACCTACGTTCGCTTTTCCCGGATGATAATTAATCACTAACTCATAATCTTTCAGTAACTTGAGCCATCTTTGTTGTCGCAAATTCAAATCTTTCTGAGTCATTATATACTTCAAACTCTTGTGATCGGTAAAGATATGGCACTTCTTACCAAATAAATGATGTCTCCAAAATTTCAATGCAAAAACAATAGCGGCCAACTCTAAGTTGTACGTCAGATAATTCTTTTCATGCGACTTTAACTGTCTAGAAGCATAAGCTATCATTTTTCCTTCTTGCATCAAAATACATCCCAAACCATTCAATGATGCGTCACTAAAGATCACAAACTTTTTACCTGACCCAGGCTGAACTAAAACTGGTGCTTCCATTAATAGTGCTTTCAACTTTTCAAAACTCTGTTGGCATTTCTCGGGCCACTCGAACTTCAATATTTCTGTAGCAATTAAGTTACCAGTGTAGCAATCATCAAGAATCCTTTTACAAAACGTCGATAGTAACCAACTAATCCCAGAAAACTTCTGACTTCAGATATATTTCTTGGTGGTTTCTAATCAATAATTACTAAAATCTTACTCGGATCAACTCGGATGCCTTTCGTTGAAACAATATGTCAAAAAAATCTAACTTTTCAGAGCCAAAACTCACATTTACTAAATTTAGCACATAATTGCGTATTTCTCAATGTTTGCAGCACAATTATCAAGTGTTCAGCATGCTCTGACTCATCTCGGGAATAGATCAGAATGTCATTAATGAGTACAACAACGAATCTGTCAAGATACGGTCTGAAAATTCTATTCATCAAATCCATAAAAAATTCAAGAGCATTAGTCAATCTAAATGGCATAACAAGGAATTCATAGAGTCCATACCTAGTTCTAAATGCAGTTTTTAGCACATTAGAATCTTTAACTCTGAACTGATAATAACCAGATCTCCAATCAATCTTTGAAAACACTGTTGCTCCTTTTAGCTGATCAAATAAATAATCGATTCACGACAGAGGATACTTATTATTAATTGTAACTTTATTGAGCTGTCGATAATCGATACATATTCTCATCGTCACATCTTTCTTCTTTACAAACAGAACTGATGCACCCTAGGGCGAAAAACTAGGTCGTGCAAAACCTCTATCTGTTAATTCTTGTAACTGAGCTTTCAACTCTTTCAACTCTGTAAGAGCCATTCTATACAGAGCTATTGATATCGATGATGTCCCTGTTACTAATTCAATAGTAAATTCAACTTTTCGAATCAGCGGTAATTCAAGTAACTCTTCTGGAAACACATCCGGATATTCACACACCACTAGCACTGATTCAATCTTTGATTCAGTCGCTTTTGTATCAAGTATATAAGCAATATATGCATCATAACCCTTTCTCACATATTTCTGAGCTAACATCATTGATATCACAACAGGCAATCCACTTGCATCATCAGATTCAATTAAAAGAATCTCATTATCATGACATTTTAATTCAATAACCTTTTGTCCAATTTACAGCTACATCATGTAGAGTTAGCTAGTCTATACCAGTATCACATTAAACTCATCAAATGGTAACAGCATCAAATCAGTCAGAAAACAATAACCCCAAGTCATCAAAAGACAATTCTTGCAAACTTTATCAACTAAGACATACTTGCTTAAGAGGTTCGATACTTTAATCACAAACTCGGTAGACTCAACAGGTAAAATCTTACTAGACACTAAATTTATATAGACATATGAATGAGTCGATCCAAGATCAATCAAGGCAATTATATTAGTGCCATAGAGAGAAAATGTATCGATGATAACATCTGGTGATGACTCATCTTCGCGAGCATGAATAGCGTAAGCTCCAGCTAGTGCTCTAGCCTCAGATCTCACAGTAGAATATTTTGTCGCACCTTTGCTACTAGTCACATTTCCAGTATTCCCGGGTGGTCTCCCTCTGGCAATTATATCACTCGGTCTAGTTGTCTGTGGTCTATCTTTCTAAGGTAACTTAAGACAATCTCGAATAAAGTGATCTTACGAGCCACACTTAAAACAAGCTCTGGTATTAATCTAATAGTCTCCGAAATATCGTCTACCACACTGTTAATACTTAGGTTTGTTGCTTTAACACTACCAACACTCGATGCTGTAGTAGCTTGAGCTTTCGAATTTGTATGTTGCTTCCCACGACCTCTATCTGAATACCCATTTGAAGCAATTGAACAATTATAGGAATCTTTAGATTTCTTTGACGATAAATGATATGGTTAACTCATCAACCTCTTTCTCGAATCTCTAGCCTCAGAATCAGCTCTTCTCTTTCCTTTGCTAAGTTCCTTGGCTTTGCAAGCTCTGTCGACTAACACAACAATTTTTTTCAGTTCAAAAATCCCAACTAGAAGTCTAATGTCTTCGTTTAACCCGTCTTCAAATAGCCTACACATAATTGCCTCAGTGGAAACACATTTTCGAGCATATTTATTGAGTCTCACAAATTCTCTTCCATACTCGGTCACAGACATTCGACCCTGTTTCAACTCTAGAAACTCTTTGCACTATTAATTGATAAATCACTGGCTTATATATTTCTTTCTGAACTCTGTCTAAAAGAATTCCCACGTGGCTCTTTCTCTCGGCACCACAGATATCAAAGTATTCCACCATTGATATGCAGCATTTCTCAGAAGTGATACAACGCATTTAACACATTTCGCCGTTGTAAATGATAATTCATCAAAAACTCGGATTGTATTCTCAAGCCAAAACTTGGCTTTTTCAGGATCATTATCAACTATAGCTCTAAACTCTTCAGCCCCATACTTACAAATTTTATCCACAGGCGGCGTACTTAAACGCAAAGGTTCCAAACCTTGAGGAGCTACGGGGAACGGTTGATGAATAGGTGGAGGTGGAGGTTGTTGAGTAGTCGAATTTGTTCAGACAAATTCAATGAACCATTCATTCAACATTTGGAAAAAGGTTTTTTTGGCCTCTGCTCCACGACCCTCAGATACGGGTCGCGATTAGAATGGCGCAGTTCAGTGAACGGAGGCTCGCGCGTTACTCTCCATATCATTGGAGTTAGCTCAAACGGAACCCATTTACTATATAAAAACACGTTTTAAAACTGTCAGGAGATATCACACTATCATAGGTGAAATATGGCATGTATAGCTAGACTCACTTACACTATGTTAGTCCTAAAATTGACTAGACCGTAGCTCTGATACTAACAAATGTAACACCCTTAACCCGTATTTGTTGTCGGATTAGGATTACGGAGAATTGCCAAACTTATCACATAATTAAGCATACACTTCACATACAATTTCCAATTTCAAATGAACATCTTTCAATTTTAATCACATTGTCCCTAATACGAGCCTACCAGGTCCAAAACATGCATTAGAAATGGTTCGGGACTAAACTGATAACTTATGAAAATTTTGGGAAAACATTGAAAATTTCAAAGTATAGGGAACACACGCCCGTGTAGCCAGGCCGTGTGTCTCACACGACCAAAAGACATGCCCGTGTCATTGGCTATGTGGACATTCGAAATGAGATCACATGGTCGTGTCTTAGACCGTGTTCTACCCCGTGAAACTCTCTGACTTGTGTCACATGGCCAACTACATGTCCGTGTAACTAGCCCATGTAACTCTCTGACTTGTTTTTATTAAATTCTACAGGGGACATATGGTCGTGTCACCTGACTGTGTGTCATACACGGCTGAGACACACGCATGTGTCTCTGCTTGTATGGACGAAAATAGCTATGTTCAAGCCACATTTTCTCACCCAAATTTTGTGCCAACCTATATAACTCAAAAACTTATATTCACAACTAAAATAGGCATTCAATACAACCAAAACAAGCCTAAATTAAGCTATTTCAATACCAACAACCACAACACACATAAGCATCAAAATTCGCCATTCAAGTTCATACCTATTTCTCATCCAAAAGTCACCTAAGTGGTTAACTTCATATATGTATTAATTTGCCCAATCCTTAGTATGCTATCATTCACCATTTCAACCATTTACTACTTTCAATACCAATCCACACAACCAACATCACATAGCATTTATCAACCACATATCAAAATAGCCATTTGCAAAATATATACATAACCAAATATGTCAAAATAAGCCAATTCACATGGCTTTAAACATAACCAAGCACCATCATTTACAAACTATTTCAATTACCTAAATCCATAACTAAACTATAGACCAAGATGACTATCACTCCTATACATGCCATATAACCAAAATACACAAGTTCAAAAGAACCAAAATGATAGCTGGATAGTGTGATACGATCTCCGATGACTTCCGAATCGAGTGAACTTTCGAAACACTATAAAAAATAGAAAAGAAAACAGAGTAAGCTATGTAGCTTAGTAAGCTCGTATGATAACAAACTCAACTTATAAATGTTTACAATTCAAGCAATTAAGCATATCATATTATAACTTATATTGATCCATAAACCTATCACATATTCATTCATAAGATTAGATATGAAATTCACAAGTTTCTTCGATTCAATGCTTGTACGGTTCATGTACATACCTGTACCAGCACGTATCAATCTCATACTCATCCATATCCTTGATATACCCGTTGAACCATTCGGAATACTATCAGATACTCGGGAATCTCGTACCCTAAGTGCCATATACATAGTCGAAGCTATCCCAATCTCATATAATGCTCACTCTCGAGCTATTAACGGGTCTGCTCACACAAGCTAACGGTTAAGACGTAACTACACAGTGCTTCTCACACAAGCTGTCGAGTATCGTAACACATCCCGATAACTCAGCCACCGGTAGGACGTACAGACTAGCAGCCAAATCACATAACCCCTAATGACATGTCATTCGTATCCTAAACTATTCCTAATGTTCAACCAAAATTTCACATTGCCGAATCTTCATTTGACGTATCCGTTAGGTCGTATTCACAATTAAATTCAATAATAAAGCATTTAAAACACAAATATAATAATGTTTATTAACATGCGAACTTACCTCGGTTTAGAAAAACAACAAAATAGGTCGATTAGTTTGATATTTTGTTTTTCCCCCAATCTAGATCTGAACTTCACTTTTCTTGATCTATATGTAATCAAATTTAGCTTATTTAAAACACATTCTATTCAATTCAGTCCAAAATTCATATTTTTACAAATTTACACTTTTACCCCTAATATTTCAACTTTTTTACAATTTAGTCCTTATCTCATAAAATGCAAATTCATTTAATTTAGCCTTAACCCAAGCTAGCCGAATATCATCTATACTTATAATAACCCATATTTTTCATTTATTCACACATTTAATACACAATTTTCATATTTCCCGATTAAATCCCTAATTGACATTTTTACTAAAAATTACTTTATAAAACTTGTTTAACTATCATCAAACATTCATAATCTATCATCAAACATCAAAATACATATATATTCAACAATTGTAACACTCAAACACTTTAACTATTTTGCAAATTCGTCCTTGGGTTGGCTAAACCTAGTTGCAACGATCACAAAAACATAGAAATAATTAAAAACCGAATAAAAAATCACTTACACGCAAAGAAACTACGGTCGAACCTTCAAAAGAAAAACAATGGAGGTTTTTTCTTCTTATTTTCAGTGAGAAAGATGAATAAAACAAGATGACATCTTTTGTTTCTATTATTTTACTAAGTTTATTATTAAATTACTAATTTACCTTGGTTTATAACCTTTAAAATCACTCAATACTTGTCCAAAATTGTCCACTCAACATATTAATGGTCTAATTACCACATAAATACCTTTAATTTAAAACTCTATAGCTATTTGACACCTTTAGCTAATAGAGCACAAGTTTTTCATTTTACGCAATTTAGTAGTTTTCATCAAATTAAACATTGAAACGATAAAATTTCTTCACGAAATTTTCACACAATTATACTATCATACTGTAGACCTCAAAATAATAATAAAATAAATTTTTGGAACGCGGATTTGTGCTTCGGAAACCACTATTCTAATTTGACCAAAAACGGGCTGTTGCACATGATCTCGGAGAGGATGATTTGCAGCGCTAAGGAGTCTAATGGAATTTACTTTCTTAATAACGAAAATATAAGTCAACCAGTAACTACTCTATGTTTGAACTCTGTTTCTAGTGTAGCAGGCCCAATCTGCCCGGGTCATCAGAAACCAAACCAAACTAAAATAAAACCAAAATATCAAAAAATAAACCAATCTAGTCAAAGGGTCTAAAGTCCGTTTCCATTAAAAGGGCCCACTACCTAAACAGACCCAGATCAATTTAGGGTCAGACCCAAATACAAACCCCACAAAATCAAATATAGACTCGAACTAAAATAAACCCAAATGTCAGGCCCAAATGACCCGATCCCAAAGCTGGCCCAGATGGCCCAAACTAATTGAAGTTCTTGGAAACCCTAGGGTTTCCCTTCGGCGTCACAACGGCCTCCAGCACACTTCCACGCGCGTCCCACGTACCGTTACAGCAACCTCTATGTCACTTCACGAACGGCCTCTTTCGTACGGCGGTTATTGACAGCAAATACAAACACATCACCAGACATACAGAAAAATGGATGCAATTTGTATTTTTATTTTTTATTTTCTCAAGTTATTTTGGCTATAAAAAGAGCCTAAAACAATCTGTAAAGCTCTCTTACAATCTTTTAAATACAAAAACAAGCAGCAGAGGTATTTCAGATATTTTTTATCTACTATTTAGGCATTCATATATACTAAAATACGAAAGAAAAAAAAGAAATCTTACCCCTTTTGAAACTCGAATCCGAAGGGTCTTTGTTATTTTTTATATTTTGGAAGGAGTTTTTGGGTGTTTAAGGTCTAGATTTGGGTTTAGAAAGGCTTTAGGGTTTGAAATAGGGGTGTTTGGGGGTTTCGACCGCCGTATACAGTGGCGGACAGCGGCGGAGATCGAAGCTTGATGACCAGAGCTAGGCCAATCCCAGGCTAGAGCTCGGAGAGCCTTTAGAGAATTTTTGGTTGTTTTTTTAGGATAGATTAAAATGTTTTTTAACCTTTTTTTGACATTTATAAGCCAGTGATACGATGTCGTTTCGGTATGGTCCATTATTGACCAAAACGGCGTCGTTTAAAGGCCATACCCGATGACTCGACCCAGACTCAGCCAGATTCGCATGTTTTGGTCTTTGATGGGATATTTGCGCCGTTAGTCCTTCTATTTTATTCACTATTTTAATTTTGCTTTTTTTATTTTTTAAATTTACCCAGTTGTTTTTGTGATTCTGTCGTTTTGATTCTTTTAAACACAGTGTTTAGAAAGCCGAGATTATTTTCTCAAATGGTCCCTTAACATTTGAGCGCGTTTATTTTAGTCCTTTCATTTGTATTATTAATCTTGCATTTTTAATTTTTTGCTCCAAATTTTATATTGTCTTGCAATTCAATGCTTTATCTTTTTAACTTCATTTGTTCATATTATTTATTTTTAAATTATTGCACATGTTTTTATTTTTAAAAATCAATTATCTATTATTTATTGTAAATTACTCTATTTATTTCAAATTGTAAATATTATTTGTATTAGACATTCATATATATATTATTGGTTTTAATATTTGTTTGGTTTAAAATTTCATCTATACATTATTTATTTTTTTAAGTTATATATATATATATATAATGCTTATTTTCTAAATTTGTTATTATTATTTATTTTCTTACTTTTCTCTATAACATACATTTCATTTTCTTTATATATATCCTTTACTTAAATACCTTCACATATTATGATTTTTTTTATTTACACATTATATGAATTGAATTGTTTATTTGTAATTTTAAATAATTTTATAAATGATTTATTTAAATTTGCTTTATATATATTCATATCATATTTAATTGATTTGTGAACTCGTTTTCTAAAAATTATTTTCTATACTTCAAATTGCTTTTATAGTGTCCTTTTTAAATTTGCTTTATGTATTATTTATTTAGATTTGTTTTACATTTTTTTAGATTATATCTTATTTCTTTTTTTTTTTTTTTACTAATGCGAATATTAGAGTAACCCATTGTGTGATTATTGCTATTATGTGTATTGTAATTCGTAATTTGTATTTATTGATTACTTGCTATTCACTAGTGTATGTTTTGTTTATGAATTATTGCTTTGCTTTGCGTTGTACATTATCGTTCTATCGCATTTCACTCGCTTAAAGGGTCGTTTTTAATGTCGATTAAGTTTTGAAATCATGTTGTTCATAAGTTTTTAAATAAAGCAATACTCGTGTTCAGAAGCTTCGAGGAAATTGTGCCCTAACTTACTGGGTTCCGATTTTCCTCGTCGAATCTAATTAATCGAGAACTCTTTCGAAATCAAAACATAAAAATTTCAAATAAAAGCTTATTCTTGGGAATTCGAGATGTTACTTCCTAACTTACTGGATGTAACGTTTTGTTATCTCGAGGTAAGGATTTCTAAAAAATAAAGGCAATGTTCTATTTTTGGAATTTTGAGAAATGGTGCCCTAACTTACTGGGTTTTGATTTTTCATTTGACCCGAATGATCGAACATCCTTTTCAAATTTCACTGCATGAGTTTTAAAAGTCTTTTTCAAAGGACAGGCTTAGTTTTGAGGGTTTGAAACGTTGAACCCTAACTCACTGGGTGTGACATTTTATTCTTTCAAGATAAGAAGGTCATGCATCCAAACTGATTTATTCAAGTGTTCTTTTAAATAAATGAGCGTATTCTAAAATCTTTTCAAATTTTTGACATTAGGACATTAGTTAATCGATCTGGTACTAATTTTGGGCATTACGAGGGTGCTACCCCTTCCTCGTACGTAACGAATTCCCAAACCCATTCTCTTGAAATTCGTGGACCAAAGTTAATGTTTTAATGAAACAAAACATTTTATAAGGTGATCCGATCACACCTAAACAAAAAAGATTGGTGGCGACTCCATATTTTGTTTTAAATTCGACTCCCATTTTTAAAATAATAAAAAATGGTTTCGACATCTAGTTTTGATGAGGTTATGATTTTTCATTATAAGCATGGACACCCTAATTTTTGCTATTGAAGACCTTTGTTACGTGATCTATTTAAGAATAAAAATTCTTCTTCATATCACTATGAATTTGTGAGTTGGCTAAGTATCATTAGTCATTCTTTCCACCTTAAAAATATAAGGCTTCCAAACCTTTTTGGTTAATTCATAGAGATGTTTGGAGATCTTCGAGAGTCTCAACTTTTTTTAGGAAAATATTGGTTTGTCACATTTATTGGTGATTATACTCACATTTGTTGGGTGTTTTTATTAAAAGATAAGTTTGATGTTAAAAATGTGTTTAAGTTCTTTTATGCTATGGTGGAAATACAATTTTGTGTGAAAATCAAAATATTTCGAAGTGACAATGATGGGAAATTTTTTAGTAACCAATTAGGCATTTTCTTAACCAAACATAAAATAGTGCACCAAAACTCTTGTACAAATACACCACGACGAATGGAATTGCGGAAAGGATAAATCTTGATATTTTGGAAATAGCTAGAGCCTTGATGTTCACTTGTTAGGTACCACATTATCTTTGAGGAGAGACTTTGTTAATGCCTACATATCTTATTAATGGAATGCCCAATAAGATTCTAAACAATAGAACTCCTTTCAGTCTTTTTAAAGATAGCTTTATTAACTCTAAATTTATCATAGATGTACCCATCCAAGTTTTTGGGTGTAGTGTTTTTGTTCATCTTCACAACCAGGGCAAACTAGATCCTAAAGCAAATATATATATATATATATCTTTGTTGGTAATGCTTCTAATAAAAAGGGTTACAAATGTTATGATCTGATTGATAGGAAGATAATTGTTACCATGGATGTCATTTTTGTTGAAATACAACCTTACTTCGACTCTAATATTCAGGGAGGAAATTATAATAAGGAAGATTTCATAATTCATCAAGAAGAGACTAGGAATATACAATATTGAGATTCTAATAATGGGAAAGGTGAATTTATGATCAACACAATGAATGATGTTAATGTTGTTAATAAAAAGGAGTTTGAATGTGTAGAGTCTGATAATGAGAACAAAGAACAAACAAAGGAGTTGTTAATTTACTCAAGAAGAAACCAAAATAAAAAAAGTGAAATAAACCAAATTTATCACCAAGAATCTGACCTGCAGGACCTTGGTAAAATTCCAGGTAAAACTCTTAAGTTTGACCAATGAAATTCCTTTATCTAGATATTCCAATTGTTAAAAGAAAATGTGTTAGAAATATTATCAAATATCACATGTCTAAATTTGTGTTCTATAAAGACTAGACTTCAACATTCTTAGCCTTTGTTTCATGTCTCGATACTGTGAAAATACTCAAAAATATGAAAGATGCTTTACAGGTTCTTGAATGAAAGGAGGTTGCTTTAGAGGAGATGTGTGCTCTTGATAAAATAGGTATATGAGAAGCAATGGAATTACCTGTAGGAAAAAAAGTAGGCTCTAAATAAGTATTCAAAACCAAATTCAAATCGAATAAGTCTTTAGACATATACAAAGCTCAGTTGGTGGCTAAAGGGTACACTCAAACATATAGGATAGACTATCTTGAGACATTTACTCCAATAGCTAAGTTAAATTTTGTTAGAGTTTTTTTATTCATTGTTATTGATCTTGATTGATTTTTACAACAGCTAGATGTGAAGAAATGATGTGGATGAAATAATGTGTCAAAGAGCATCTAGCATTGGAGTTTGAGATCAAATACTTGGGTCCTTTAAAATACTCTATTGGAGTTGAAGTTCCTCGATCAAAGAAGAGTCTTGTGGTCTTTCAAAAAAAAATATGTGACTAATCTTTTAAAGGAGACTGAGATGAATGGTTGCTGCCCAACTGACACACCAATTGATTCAAGCATAAAATTTGGAAATAAAGAAGGAAGATTAGTTGATAAAGGGCAGTACCAAAGATTAGTTGGTAAGTTAATCTACTTATCATATATAAGGCCAAACATAGCTTTTGCAGTAAGCTTAGTGAGTCAATTTATGCACTCCCCAATGGAGGAACATGAAGAAGTAGTATTTCAAATTCTAAGATACTTGAAGAGTTTATCTGGAAAGGGCTTATTCTTCAAGAAAATCGAAAAAAAAGAGGAATTGAAGCTTATATAGATGCAGACTAGGTAGGCTTAATAATAGACAGAAGATCTACATCAGGGTACTGTATATTTGTTTAGGGAAACGTTGTGACTTAGCAAAGCAAAAAAACAAAGTGTTGTAGCAAGAAGTAGTGTAGAGGTTGAGCTTTAGATCAATGGCTTAACGAATTTGTAAAATGATACAGTTAAAGAGAATTATGGAAGAGTTGAGGAAACCGATAACTTCACCAATAAAGTTTTATTATGACAACAAAGCTGCCATGAGCATTGCTCACTGTAACACCCCTAACCCGTAATCGTCGTTAGAACAAGGTTATGAAGCATTACTGGAGTTTACAGGACAAATATATATAATTCATGTTATTTACTATTCATATTCGAAACTATTCATATTGTCCATTGATAGGACCTGCGAGGCCCAATTTAAACATTAGAAACAAGTCGGGACTAAATAGGTAACTTAGAAAATTTTTTGCTAAATTTTAAATTTTTTTCTAGAAGCAGGGGTCACACACCTGTATGGTCAGGCCGTGTGAGATGACATGCCCATGTCTCAGGCTGTGTGGCACAAAAGGTAGGTCATACACCTGTGTCCCTAACCCATGTAACTCATTGACTTGTAATTTAATTAAGTGCATGGGTCACACGGCTAAGTCGCACGCCTGTGTGCTAGGCCGTGTGGTCAATTTAATTCTCAAAAATTAGGTGCAGGTTTCACATGGCCAAGACACACGCCCGTGTTCTAGGCCATATGTTACACACGGCTGAGACACACACCTGTGTCTTTGCCCGTGTGCTCAATTCTAAGCATTATGTGTCTAAATTTTAAGATGCTGGGGACACACGACCAAGCTACATGCCCATGTGTTAGGCCGTGTGTCACAAACAGTCAAGACACATGCCTGTGTGTCTACTCATGTGGACAAAATAAGGCCATTTCCTAGCCTTATTTCTCACCTAAAATTTGCCAACAACATACACCAACATTTTCAATCATGCACCAACCAATTCAAGCATTATAACCAAGCCAACTCTATCATCTAGCATGATATATCATCACATGCATTCATGTTTATAATCTTAACTTTTATAAACATACATTTTTAACATAACTCAATTAAACCATACAAATCACATATGTATTTATCATGGTTTAACTTTATAAATATACCAAAACAACATTAGCCATACCATTACTAGCAATTCCAATGGCTAGACTACAAACATCTATTTTCATGCCAACATAGGCAAAGCTAGCCTATACATGCCATTTTATACCAAAATAAGTTTACTATTTATACCAAAATGAGCTGGTGATAGTGCGATGATGCTCGGATCGATTTCCAACCTTTACAAGTCTTCGAGCACTATAAAATAGAGAAAGGAAAACCTAGCAAGCAATTAATGCTTAGTAAGTTCGTATAACAAGAATTAAACTTACCAATCATATTCATTTAAATAAGCATAATAATAACATGCTTTCCAACAAATTGGCAAATTTACCTAATCACATACATTCAATTAAGCAAGTTAGTCACTTAATTTACATATACATCAAGTAAGCATAGATGAGCTCATCATGTTACAAACTTCCAGGTGCTTCGGGAACATTCAAGATATAATTCTTTTAATCTCATAGTTTCTCGTTTCAAAAATTTATCCGTTGAATCATTGAAATTTTGATGGAAATCCGGGTAGTACACACAAGGTGTATAAATTTGTATATCGTCAACTCATAATTAGAGGTACCCATTAGGGCATTTAATCAGAGAGCACACTCTCGAGCCACATATCAAGATGCTCAGATGAGCCATGTAATAGGACACTTATCTGGGCTAATCAGTAAACTTATAAGAATTTTAAAAAGGGATTTTATAGAGCTTAACAGGTAACTTCGAAGAGTTATTATCAAGGAGCACCGGATAAGGTAAAAAGGAATTCAAGTGAGCCATGACAGGAAGCCCATAAAAGCTTATATTAGGACACTCACGTAGAGCTATGTTTGTGTCCGAATTATATGCTGGATGACAACTGATCGAAACATGTAACAAGATGCTCACACAAAGCTGTGGTAGTGTGCAACACATGCTAAATCACTACCGATCAGGATGCTCACAAGAGCAATTTAATAGGATGCTCAAGAGGGCTATATTAGGATTACTCGCCAGAGCAAATTCTATCCGCAACATATGCAGAACCACTTTCAGTATAGGAAATCACCTATCCATCGATATTCAATGTTTAAATGGAATTTAACATTTTCTGGACTTGTTTCGGCATATGATTGTTTCATGCATTTATAACATCCTTATTATCATATTCGATTCAAATACAACATTCATTCAAACATAATAACATGTACAGTTAAGTTACACAAACTTACCTTAATAATCATCCGTATAAGAAATTCTACTAATCCAAAATTTTTTCTTTTTCTCGATCTAGCTTCAAATTTGAGTTGTTTGAATCTATATAAATGAATTTAATCATCAATTTATCACGTCATATTCAATTGGATTCAACTTACACTGTAGGAAAAAATTACCATTTTGCCCGTATACTTTTCATAAATTCTAAGTTCGTCCTTAAACTCAGAAAATGAAATTCATGTAATTTAATCCTTATTCCAAGCCTAACTGAAATTTTCATATAACATTTATAGCACATATATTTCATAAAAATCAGAAATTTCCATGAATTTTAAATTTTTACAATTTAATCCCTATATCACAATTTCATCAAAATTCAATTTGTAAAAGTTCTTTATCTATCAACAACCTTTTATTTTTACAATAAATTTCAAATTTTCAGCATATTCATCCATGGTAAAATGTTTATACTTTGATAACTTTTCAAATTAATCCCTAAATAGATAGATTAAGCTATACCAATTTTAAAAATATAAAAATTACTAAAAACGGGACAAGAGTACTTACCCAATTAAGCCAAGAAAGCTTGTTTTCTCTTTCTTAGGGTTTCCATGTATATTTTGGTGAAGAAGATGATATATTCATATGATATTTCTATTTAATTATTTATCATCCATTAATTTTCCTACTTTCCAATTTAGTCCTCGCCCTTTCTAATTTTTTCATGGATGATTCATCAAAAATATCTACTAACTTTTCTTTAATGGTCTAATTACCATATAATGACCTCAATTTTTGAATTCTATAGCTATTTTGTACTTATAGCTACTAGAATTCGACTTTTGCAGTTTATGCAATTTTGTCCTTTTCATAATTAAGTACATAATCAATAAAATTTTCTTGTCATTATTTTCATATAACAATTCTATCATGATGTAGGTCATGCAATAATATTACAATAAATTTTCTTTTTTAATCAGATTTATGGTTTCAAAACCACTGTTCCGATTTCACTAAAAATGAGCAATTACAACTCTCACCTTTAAAGAATTTTCGTCGTCCAAAATCTTACTAGTAAAGAGGTTTAGGTATTGCTTCTTCATTATTTCTTCTAGTTCCTAGGTAGACTCTTCTATTCCATGTCGTTGCCAAAGGACTTTTACTAAAACTGCCCTTTTATTTCTTAACTCTTTCATCTCACGTGCCAAGATTTTGATTGATATTTCACTATATGTCATATCAGGCTGAATCTCAACCTCTGTTAGGGAGATAACATGTGATGGGTCTGACCAATACCGTCGTAACATAGACACATGGAAAACATTATAAATTCTCTTGAGTTTTGGTGGTAGTGCCAATCGACCCAATAAACCACAGACTCAATTTACCTTTACAGCCAAAGAGAATGACTTTCTTCCAATGCGAAACTTTCAAAAATACCTTATCACCGACTTAGAATTCTATTTCTTTTTGTTTAAGATCCGCGTAGGATTTCTGTCGATCAGAAGCTACTTTTAAGCTATCCTAAATCACTTTCACTTTTTCTTCAGTTTCCCGGACTAAATCAATTCCATGTATCTTTTTCTCACTAAGTTCAATCCAATACAATGGAGTTCTACATTTATGACCATATAAAGTCTCGTATGGTGCAATTTTAATACTAGACTGATAGCTATTACTGTAAGCAAATTCAACCAAAGGTAGATACATTTCCTAATTACCTTCAAATTCAAGTACATAACACCAAAGCATATCTTCTAAAATCTATATCACACGTTCGAATTGTCCATCAATCTGAGGATAGAAAGCGGTGCTGAAATGTAATTGTGTACCTAGAGCTTCTTACAACTTGTTCCAAAATCAAATGTAAACCAAGGATCTCTATTTAAAATAATAGAGACTGTCACTCCATGTAATCTAACAATCTCAGACACATATAATTCAGCCAACATATCCAAAGAGAAATCCATACATACTGGAATAAAATGTGCAAACTTTATTAACCAGTCGACGATTATCCAAATGTTATCTTTCTTCTTCAGAGACAGAGGTAATCCCGACACAAAGTCCATAGTAATTCTTTTCCATTTCCATTCTGATATCGTAACTGGCTATAATAATCTTGAAGACACCTGATTTTCAACTTTAACTTGCTGACATATCAAACATTTAGATACGAATTCAAAAATATCCCGTTTCATTCCCGACCACCAATACATCTTTGTCAAATCATTATACATTTTGTTACTTCCCGGATGAATAGACATAATACCATTATGAGCTTCGTATAAAAACTTCTGTACTAGCTCCGAATTCATCGGTACACATACTTTACCTCTAAATAACAGGCAATCATCAGACCTAATTTGAAATTTTGAATTAAAATCCATCTCACACTGTACCCGTTTAACTTGTAATTCATCATCATTTTTCTAAGCCTCACAGATTTGTTGTAGAAATGTAGGTTTAGCTTTTAATTCAGCTATGATTGAGCCATTTTCTGATAATGATAATCGGGTATTCATTGCTCGCAAAGTAGATAAAGACTTTCTACTTAGAGCATTAACAACTACATTAGCTTTTCCCGGATGATAGTCAATAACCAGACTTAATCTTTTAATAATTCAAGCCACCTGTGCGTCTCAAGTTCAAGTCTTTCTATGACATCAAATACTTCAAGCTTTTATGATCAGTACATATGTGACATTTTTCACTAAACAGATAATGTCGTCATATTTTCAGTGCAAACACAATGGCTGCCAACTTAAGATCATGTATCAGATAATTTCTTTCATGTGGTTTTAGCTGTCTAGAAGCATAGGCTACTACTTTACCTTATTGCATTAAAACACAGCCTAAACCATTTAATAATGTATCACTGTAAATTACAAATTCCTTACCTGATTCTGGCTAAACCAAAATTGGTGCTTTGGTTAACAAAGCTTTCAATCTGTCAAAACTCTGTTGACATTTATCAGACCACTCAAATTTCACATCCTTCTGCAACAAACAAGTCATCGGAAAAGCTACCATCGAGAACCCTTTTACAAATCTTCGATAGTAACTGGCTAATCCCAAAACTTCTGACTTTTAACACATTTTTCAGTGGCTTCCAACTAACAATAGCTAAAATTTTACTCGGATCCACCCGAATTCCTTCTACAGACACTATATGTCCAAGGAAACCAACTTCCCGTAGCCAAAATTCACATTTACTAAAATTGGCATACAATTATTTCTCATGCAAAGTTTGCAGCACAATTCTCAAATAATCAATATGCTTATTTTTATCTCGAGAATAAACCATAATATCATCAATAAATACCACTTCAAACCTATCTAGATATGGTCTAAAAATTCTGTTTATCAAATCCATAAATATTGTAGGTGCATTAGTCAAGCCAAACGGCATCACAAGAAACTCATAGTGTCCTTACTTGGTTCTAAAAGCTGTCTTTGGCACATCTAAATCTTTTACCCGTAGCTGATAGTAACCGAAACGAAGATCAATATTCAAAAATACAGTGGCACTTTTCAACTGATCGAACGAGTCATCAATACGAGGCAATGGATACTTGTTCTTTATTGCAACTTTGTTAAGCTGTCGATAGTTAATACATAGTCTCAGTGATCCATCTTTCTTCTTTACAAACAAAATTGGTGCACCCCAAGGTGAATGACTAGGTCGAGCAAAGTCCCAATCTATTAATTCTTGCAACTGTGCTTTCAACTCTTTTAACTCCGTTAGGGCCATTTGATAAGGTGCTATAAATACAGAAGTTGTCCTTGGAATAAGATCTATAGAAAATTCTACTTCTTTAACCGACGGTAATCTAGGTAATTCTTCTGGAAACACATCAGGTAACTTACAAACAACTGGCACTGACTTAATCTTCGATTTAGACACTTTAGTATCTAACACATATGAAAGATAAGCATGATACCCTTTTCTGATATACTTTTGTGCTAATATTGCTGAGATCACATTAGATAACCCATCCAGTTTATCAGATTCAACACGAAGTAACTCATCTTTTTGACACTTTAACATAATGTACTTCTGTTTACAATTTACTACTGCCTCATGCTGAGTTAGCCAATCCATACCCAGAATTACATCAAATTCATCAAAGGGCAACAACATCAGATCAGCCAAGAAACAATAACCCCGTACCATTAACGAACAGTTTTTACAAATTTTATCTACCATCACAAACTGGCCTAGAGGCTTTGAAAATTTAACCACAAATTTAGTGGACTTAGTAGGTAAGTTTTTAACAGACATTAAATTTGTGCATATATATGAATGCGTTGAACCAGGATCAATCAAAGTAGTAATATTAGTATCAAGTAGAGAAAATGTACCATTAATGACGTCCGGTACAGAAGCATCCTCTCTAGCACAAATAACATACGTTCTAGCCAGTGCTCGTATTTCAGATTTAACGGTTGAATCTTTCATTACACCACGGCTACCATTGACATTACACAGTTGACGGGGTGGTCTACCTCTCGAGGTGGGGTTATCTGGTTTCGAAGTCTGATCCGTATCTCTTTCAATTCTTTCAAGACAATTTTTGAGGAAATGATCAAGAGAACCGCATTTATAACAGGCTCTAGTTCTCAAACGACACTCCCAAAAATGAAATTTGTTACAGTGTTTACATTTCGGTTTGGGATTACCAACACTTCCCACACTTGTAATAGATGGAGACGGAGATCTCAGGTTAGAGCGTTGAGAGCCTCGCTATTTTTCAAAATACCCCGTAAATGTAGTAGAATGATTATGGTACTTCTTTGATTTCTTTGAAGCAGATGATTGTGACTTGCCCATAGATCTTTTACCAAATACCTGGGCTTCTCTTTCTGCTTGCTTCTTTTCTTTATTCAATTACTCAGCTTTGTGTGCTCGATAAACCAGTACAACAAATTCTTTTAATTCAAGAATCCCAACTAACAACTTTATATCTTCATTCAAGCCCTCTTCAAACCGTTTACACATAGCAACTTTAGTCGGAATATACTCTCTGGCATATTTACTTAACTAAACAAATTTCCGCTCATATTCAGATACATTTATATTTCCTTATTTAAGCTCTAGGAATTCTTTTTTTTTTCTGATCCAAAAATCTCTGAGTAATGTACTTCTTTCTGAATTCTATTTGGAAAAACTCCCATGTAATATTTTCCCTTGGCACAACAGAGATCAAAGTATTCCACCCTTGATAAGCCAAGTCTTTTAGCAGAGATACAGCACATTTCAAACACTTAGCTAGTGTACAAGACAATTCATCCAAAACCCTGATAGTATTTTTTAACTAAAATTCAGCCTTCTCCTAATCATCATCGGTAGTAGCCTTAAATTCTTCTGCCCCATACATACGAATTTTATCTACTGGAGGCTTACCAGTTCTAACAGTTTCAATACCTTGTGGCATGTCAGGAACTGATTGAGGAGCAGGTGGGGGAAGTTGTTGTTGTAACACCCCTTACCCATGTCTGATGCCGGAACAGGATACGAGGCATTACCGGACTTAAACACTTGTAATCATATAAAATCGAGTCATGAAATTCCATTTAAATTTAAAACTTTTCTATTCCATGCATTCTGTCCCTTATATGGACCCTCTAGGCCCAAAATATAAGTTAAGCATGGTTCAGAACTAATTTAAGAACTTGAAACAATTTTCGAAAACCTTTAAAAAAAATTGTTCCTAGATACAGGGCTCACACACCCATGAGGGTTGGGGACATGCCTGTGTGACCCCAAGTCATACCCGTGTTGTTGAACCGTGCGCCTCAACACGGCCGTGGTGGTTTGAGACATGCCCGTGCCTCTTACCCGTGGACTACACTGACTTGTGCACACGACTACAAAACACGCCCATGTGCTAGCCGTGTACCTCACACGGTTTGACACACGCCCATGTGCCAGGCTATGTGGACTCTATATGAGTTTTGAATACTAACCTAACCTCCCTTGCACACTTCAAACCAATTTCAAACTAATACTAACACTCAACCAATTCAATATACAAGCATTACAACCCATTAATCAAAGTGAGCTATATCTTATGGCCAAAACAATTGATAAATACACAAAATACCAAGTCCCTATACATGTCATAGACCTACGAGATTTATTATTACCTTTACCTCACCATAATAACATGATAGTGTGATGACATCTCCAACGATCTCCAACTCAAGCTAACATACAACCCTAAAAGAGATGGAAAGGAAGGGAAGTAAGTTTCAAAGCTCAGTAAGTTTATATGTAAATAATAATAAGCAAATAATAACTTGTTTGATCGAATTCTTACAATTTTGTTTTCAAAATGATATAATCATTATTTCGCTTATTTAAACTTTTTACTCATGTTCTCATTAAGCTGTCTATTGGAGTCACTGTCACTAAATTATTCATTTCTTGAGTTACAAATGTCCAAATTAAGTTCTGTTAATTTTCTCTGAAACTAGACTCATATATCTTCTTAACATAAAATTTTCAAAATTTTTGGTCTAGCAAATTAGTACAGTTTATTCATTAAAGATTCCCCTGTTACTCCATTCAACAATTCTGACCTTTCTCTACTAAAAATAAATTATCTCATTGTACAGAACTCAAATAAGGTTATTGTTTGTTTCTTTTGAAACTAGATTCTAAGGAGTTCATACATATAAATTACAAACCATAACCATTTTTATACAATTTTTAATTATTTTCCAAATTTGGAACATGAGATTCCGAAGTTCATTCTGACCCTATCACAGAAAACTTCAAATATATCCTATTTTGTAAATATTTCATTTACAAAATTTCTTTCATGTGAAAATAGACTTAATAAGCTTTAATTACATATCTCATTCAACTTTTAATTCAACTTCCAACATTTTTAATAATTTTTCAAAGTCACATGTCTGCTGTTGTTCAAACTGTCTTATAGCTAGTTTCTCTCTTTCATATTTTCTTTATATTATTAACATTATACACATAAAGCACCAAGCATGTCTATAGCTAGCCATTTAAATAAATTCTCATTATCAAATATTTACAAGTATTCATAATAACACTTACTCATTCACAATCTTACCAATGGTGCTACACATACACATATTCACAATTATCACTCATTTATTCATAATTTCACTTATAAACCTGCACAAACTTGCATCAGCTTCATAATCAAACTCATCCACTAGAAGTTTCACATATATAATTATGCTCATTTTTACACATAATCACATACTTTCTCATCTTACTATTTCATCAATTCACTCGTTGAACCATTTGGAATACTAAAGGATACACAGAAAGCTCACACATAAGTGCCACACTGATATGTAGTCAAAGTTACCACTGAAATGTAGCTGAAGCTACCTCTGAAATGTAGCCGAAGCTACCACTTATCACTGAAGTATTCCTAAGGTTCAACCGGGATTTCACTTATTTATTTAGTATCACTTTCTCAGTTCATTCATTAACTTACTTAATCAAAATTCATTCAATTTCCTCATTTCATCTATTTACCCCTATTAACAAGACTCGGACTTTGGTGGATACACGAATCCAACCAAACACACCAGAATGGCGACCAACGCCTCATCAGATAGTTCGAAGTACATCTATGACACACCAAGTGTCTCATCGGCTAAGCTGAAGCAAAGTAGCGACCAACGCCTCATCGAAACTATCTGAAGCAAATCTATGACACACCAAGTGTCTCATCGACTCGAGGTCGAAGAATCCCTGAACTCTTCCAATCCTATGGCATGCCAACTATATCCACCCTAGCCCGACTAGTTAATAAGGTATCGGAAGCACATATTAATTCAATCAGTTCTCATATTTCAATCCATTTCACATCAATTTACACTTAATCACATTTATTCACACATTTCTCATTTCAATCACAATTTGTTTCCAATTCACATGATCATATATTAATTCAATCATAACTCAAAAACACATTCTCTATTCAAATTCACTACCAATCAATGTATATACCTCAATTCCACACATATATAAATATAAATATTCAACAATTAAATCCCAATCACATTCAATTCAATTCATATATCATTATTTTTCTAAATTTCATTTTCAAATCAATCTTTTCTATCACACTTTCGATACAAAACCAAATATACTTTCTTATTTCCAAATCAATACACATTTCACATACTAATATTTTTGCAATTATTAAATATTTGTAGTAGCAATTATAATATCAAATATATAACAATTTAACAATATATAAATTTATTTAAACACAATAGTGCTTTATTTACATATAAACTTACCTGGCCAATTTACAGAAGTTGTAGGAAATTCGAGAACTAATTAGCTATTTTCTCTTTTCCACGGCTTCCTTGAGCTCTTAATCTATAATATAAAATTCCATTCATTAGCTTCTAATTTAATTAAAAATTTATGCCCTTTAATTTTTGAAATTACACTTTTACCCTAAATTTTATAGTTTTACAATTTAGTCCCTGTTCAATTAACCCATCAATCGAACCTATTTTTCTCAATTAAGACATTATTCTATCATTCTAAACTACTATGTACTCTTTAGTATTCATAATTTCAGCATCAACCTTAATTCTAAACTTTTTTTTCACAATTAAGTCCTAAAATCAATTTCTATTAAAAATCACTTAATAAATTCATCATATAATGAATTTAAAGCTTCAAATCTATAATAATTTATCATAAACATAAATCACTCATCCATGGAAACTTCCAATATCACCCATAAAATAAAAAACTAATGAATTCAATAGGTGGACCTAATTGTAAAAGTCACAAAAACATAAAAATTACAAAGAAAAAGCAAGGATTGAACTCACATGGTGCAAAAATGTGAAAAAACAGCTTTGGAGGTCTACTATGACGTTTTTGCTGAAGAAAAGTGAAGAAAAATGAAGAAATATCTAGAGATTTAATTTAGCCCAACTTTTAACTATTCAATTTCAACTAAATTACCAAATTGCCATCAGTTCACACTATCTTTCTGCCATTCCATTACACAACCATCCAGCCCATTTTATTTTGGGTCTAATTACCCTTTAAGTCCCTTTTATTTATTAATTAAGCTATTTAATCACTTTTCAAAATTTTACATATTATTCAATTTAGTCCTTTTTATTCAATTGACTATCGAAACCTTAAAATTTCTTAACGAAACTTTAATACTAACTTATTAACACTCCCTAAATATTTATAAAAATATTTATGACTCGGCTTATAATTTCGAGGTATCAATCTCCATTTTCAGAACTAATTATTCTAATAATTTTTCTAAAACACAAAATTTACTAATTCAAAAATATTTCTAAATTCATACTCAACTCATAAATTCTAATCAATAAAATTTTCAAACTTGATTGTCGGATTTAGTGATTTCAAATCACTATTTCTGACACTACTGAAAATTGGACTGTTACAGTTGTACAGCAGGATTTATTCTCAAGTATTCAGTGAACCATCCATTCATCATTTGAAAAAAAGTTTTTTTTGCCTCCTCAACTCGACCCTCAGATACGGGCCTTCTACCATTGGAAGCAACTCTTTGTACTGAAGCCTAAGCATTGCTCTTGGCTTCCTCGGATTTAGCTCGGTTGGACAGCATTACTATATGAAAAACATGTTTAAAAATGGCCAGGAGATATCATACTATCATGAATTATATAATGGCCTAGACTCGTACTTGCTACGTTAGTCCAAGAATCGACTAAACCGTAGCTCTGATACTAACAAATGTAACACCTCTAACATGTAATCGTAGCCGAAACAGGGTTATGAAGCATTACCAGAGTTTACAGGACAAATACATATAATTCATGTTATTTACTATTTATAATTGAAACTATTTATATCGTCCATTGATTGGACCTCGAGACCCAATTTAAACATAAGAAACAAGTTAGGATTAAATCGGGAACTCAGAAAATTTTTCGTGAAATTTTAAATTTTTTTCCTAGGTGCAGGGGTCACACGCCCGTGTGGTCAGGCTGTGTGGCACATAAGGTAGGCACGCACTCGTGTCCCTAACCCGTGTAACTCTCTGACTTGTAATTTAATTAAGTGCATGGGTAACACACCCGTATGCTAGGCCGTGTGATCAATTTAATTCTTAAAAATTAGGTGCATGTTTCACACGGCCAAGACACATGCCCATGTTCTAGGGCATGTGTTACATACGACTGAGACACACGCTCATATCTTTGCCCGTGTGCTCAATTCTGAGCATTCTGTTTCTAAATTTTAAGATGTAGGGGACACACAGTCAAACTACATGCCCATGTGTCAAGCCATGTGTCACACATGGTCAAGACATACGCTCGTGTGTCTACCCACGTGGACAAAATAAGGTCATTTCCTAACCTTATTTCTTACCCCAAATTTTCCAACAACTTACACCAACATTTGCAATCATGCACCAACCAATTCAAGCATTATAACCAAGCCAACTCTATCATCTAATATGATATATCATCACATGCATTCATGTTTATAATCTTACTTTTTATAAACATACATGTTTAATTAAATCATACAAATCACATATGTATTTATCATGGTTTAACTTTATAAATATACCAAAACAACATTAGCCATACCATTACTAGCCATTCTAATGGCCAGATTACAAACATCCATTTTCATGTCAACATTGGCAAAGCTAGCCTATACATGCCATTATACCAAAATAAGTTTACTATTTATACCAAAATGAGCTGGTGGATAGTGTGATGATGCTCCAATCGATTTCTAACCTTTACGAGCTTTCGAGCACTATAAAATAGAGAAAAGAAAAACTAGTAAGCATTTAATGCTTAGTAAGTTCATATAACAGGAATTAAACTTACCAATCATACTCATTTAAATAAGCATAATAATAAGATGATTTCTAACAAATTGGCAAATTTACCTAATCTCATACATTCAATTAAGCAAGTTAGTCACTTAATTTACATATACATCAAGTAAGCATAGATGAGTTCATCATGTTACAAACTTCTAGATACTTCGGGAACATTCAAGATATAATTCTTTTAATCTCATAGTTTCTCGTTTAAAAAATTTATCTGTTGAATCATTGAAATTTCGATGGAAATTTAGGTAGTACACACAAGGTGTACAAATCTGTATACCGTCAACTCATAATCAGGGGTACCCATCAGGGCACTTAATTAGGGAGCACACTCTCGAGCCACATATCAAGATGCTCAGATGAGCCATGTAACAAGACACTTATCCGGGCTAATCATTAAACTCATAAGAGTTTTAAAAAGGGAGCTCATAAAGCTTAACAGGTAACTCTGAAGAGTTATTATCAAGGAGCACCGGATAAGGAAACATGGAGTTCAAACGAGCCATGTCAGGAAGCCCATAAGAGCTTATATCAGGATGCTCACGTAGAGCTATGTTTGTGTCTGCATTATATGCTGGATCACAACTGATCGAAACATGTAACAGGACGCTCACATATAGCTACGGTAATGTGCAACACATGCTAAATCACTACCGATTAGGATGCTCGTAAGAACTATTTAACAGGATGCTCAAGAGGGCTATATTAGGATTACTTGTCCTAGCTAAATCCTGTCTGCAACATATGCAGAACCACTTTCAGTATAGGCAATCACCTATCCATCAAAATTCAATGTTCAAATGGAATTTAACATTTTCTGGACTTGTTTCGACATATGATTGTTCCATGCATTTATAAAATCCTTATAAATCACATAAATACATATCATATTTAATTCAAATACAACATTTAATTCAAACATAATAACATATATAGTTAAGTTACATGGACTTACCTTAATAATCGTCTATATAAGAAATTCTAGTAATTCGAAACTTTTTCTTTTCCTCGATCTAGCTTCAAATTTGAGTTATTTGGATCTATATAAATGAATTTAATCATCAATTTATCACATGGCATATTCAAGTGGATTCAACTTACACTAGGCAAAATTACCATTTTGCCCCCAAACTTTTCATAAATTCTAAGTTCGTCCCTAAACTCGGAAAATGAAATTCATGCAATTTAATCATTATTCCAAGCCTAACTGAAATTTTCATATAACATTTACAGCACATATATTTCATAAAAATTAGAAATTTTCCATGAATTTTACAGTTTTACAACTTAGTCGCTTTCACTTTGTAAAAGTTGTTTATCTATCAACAACCTTTCATTTTCTACCATAAATTTCAAATTTTCAGCATATTCATCTATGGCAAAACTTCTATACTTTGATAACTTTTCAAATTAATCCCAAAAATAGATAGATTAAGTTATCTCGATTTCAAAAATATAAAAATTACTAAAAACGGGATAAGAATACTTACCCAATTAAGCCAAGAAAGCTTGTTTTCTCTTTCCTAGGATTTTCATGTATATTTTGGGGAAGAAGATGATATATTCAAATGATATTTCTATTTAATTATTTATCATCCATTAATTTTCCTACTTTCCAATTAGTCCTTGCCTTTTCTAATTTTTCCATGGATGATTCATCAAAACTATCTACTTACTTTTCTTTAATGTTCTAATTGCCATATAAGGACCTCAAGTTTTGAATTCTATAGCTATTTGGTACTTATAGCTACTAGAATTCAACTTTTGCATTTTATGCAATTTGATCCTTTCCATAATTAAGTACATAATCGATAAAATTTTCTTATCAGTATTTTCATATAACAATTCTATCATGATATAGATCATGCAATAATATTAAAATAAATTTTCTTTTTTGACTCGGATTTGTGGTTCTGAAACCACTATTTCGATTTCACTGAAAATGGGCTGTTACACTCACAACCCAATCCAACATGACATAACTAAACATGTTAAGATTGATAGGCACTTTATCAAGGAAAAGATTAAAGAAGGCCAAGTGTGCATGTCATTTTTTCCTTCAAAATAATAAATTGCTAACATACTCACTAAATGGCTCTTTAAGATATGTTTTGATTTTGTTGTAAGTAAGTTGGGCATGATTGACACCAACTTGAGGGAGGGTGTCGAATATGTGCTTAACTACCATAAATTTTGGGATAATCTTTCATTTATTTGGGTAGATAATCTTAGAATAATCAATTGAGATTTTTTAGGAAGATTTTTTTTATCTTTTAGTAATTTACTAGAATAAGGGAACTATTTTCCCAATTATGTTGTGAGTCTTTTTCCTATTTAAACTAATTTCTTTACATAATAAAGATAGTGCAGTTTTTTTGAATATGGTCTCTTGAAAACTTTCAAGTTTCATTAGAATATATTCTAACATGATTAAAGGAAGTTGCTAATAGTCAATTTTTCATCTTCAATAGCAGGTCTTGCATTTGAAAAGTCATCGCCTAGTTTCTGCATCTTGTCGATAATCTGTAATACATATTCTTCCAACAAAATTCTCTGATACCTAGTTTGTAGAGAAAATTCAAGATCATTTTTTGTTGTCAAAGCCTCTACTATTTCAAGGTTAGTGATCATCTCAAGTTTAATAGTTGCACAGGACAACACAAATTTGTCAGTCTTTTATCACAATGCCTCCTCCACCAACCTTTAGTTTAGCATCAAAACTCCTATCGAATTCCACTTTAATGAAGTTTGGAAGGAGAGGTTTCGATTTTTGCATCATAGAAGCATGTTTAAGTGTTGACTTATAGTTGTTCGATTTTCTAAATTCATTCCAATAGCTCTTGATGGAGTTCATTAGATTGTTGATCATTGTCCACTTCTCTTTGTTCCTTGCATTCTTAAACATCAAGCCATCATAATAAGGAGATCAAATTTCTCCTTATCAATGGAGTTGGTCGTTGATTCCGAGCAATTTACACTATTGCTGGTTTTAGATAACCTCAATAAGGAACCAACAGACTAGCAAATCTAACTTAACAATACTACATTCCTTCAAGCATGCATCTCAATTTCATTACTAGTGCAACATTGTTTACAATAAATGTCTGGACTGTTCAAATATCTCGTAATATTGAAAGCCGTAGGAATAATAACACAACAAAGATGCCAAGAAAAAAGAGACACACTCTTAGTGGTAAGAATGATCTCCAATTTAAATTTCAAAGTTTCTTATGCGGGCCAAATCTTGAAATCCTTTTAACCATGGCTTTGTAAGCACTTTTAACTAAGTATGTTGTACTACTACTTGGATGCCAAATCAGTTTATCTTCCCAATTACCAATGATAAGTTGAATGTTAAGAATTGTTTCAACTTCAATCATGTAAAATTCATTACGAGTAACATTCTCTTTCTATCTCTATGTGGTAAAGTCAATAAGTTTCGAGACTTTAGCCTCAAGTGCAAGTGTATTGGTTCAGATAGAACCTTGTAAGCACATGCGATGGGGATCTAATTGTCTCCTTTGACTCGAATATTGCTTCCATTGCCAACTCTCTATCTTGCTCTGAGCTTAATGACTCTTTTTTATCCTCAAAAGCCTATCCAAATAAAGGATGATTTCCTTCCAAGCCTTGCGCTTATAAATTCAACATTGGAAAAATATTTTGCTTTGAGAACCTTATGGCAAAGAGATTAGTTATCCTATGTCAAACTCTATCCTTATTTATCTAGCATAGCCAAATTAAAATTAAATAGATCACAAATTTTAAATCCTCCTTGTGACTTTGGTAGGTAAAGATTGTCTCAGTTAATCCAATAAATCCCTTTTACCATCCTTTTTTATTCATCCACCAGTAGCTTCAAATTAAGCTTGAATTTTTGTCACACAAAGTAGAAGGTAATTTGAAACATTTCAAAACATAAGAAGGCAAGGATCATAGCACCAACTTGATAAAGATTTCTTTACCTCTAAATGAGAGGAGATGTTTATTCCGTCTATCAACTCATCTTTGAACTTTTGCTATGATCTCCTTGAAAGTTTCTTTACCTACCAAAGTTGGCATCTTAAAGCATTTTTCTAGGTTAGTAGCAACACAAATTTCAAATAAAGCGTGTAGTTCTCGTTCAATATTCTCACCATTATTTGGGTTAACATCACATAATTAATTTGTTGGTTGAAGCTTTATTCATAAATCTTTCTCCCTTGCTTTTATTTGCTTTCACAAAAAGTAAGTTATCATTTATGAAGAAAGGATGATTAACTCTAAGCCCAAGTTTGCTGCCTTAAATCTTACAAGTTCCCCTTCCCTTTGTGCCATTGCTAAGTTGGTCGACAAGCATTCTTAACAGAGAATGAAAAATATGGTTATAAGGGATCTCACTGTCGATAATATTTCTATTGAAGATCACTGAGTAAGAGATTGATTTGATGCATCTTATAATGTGTTAAGTGTTGGATCTAGTATCTTAAGTGTAATATATTCATTTTGTATACTTGTATTTTTCAAACAATTTGGTTTAATAAAATATCCATTTATTACATTAATATTCTTTATATATTGTCTTCAATAGTTTTTGCGTGCAAAGCCAAATGAAAGTATATTGGCTCATTGATTATTTAATATTTAACTAATACTAAGCTGTATTACGTAGTCAAATCGTAATACAGAGAGATATATTGTATTAGTAAATAATCTAAATATGTCCTTAGTCTAATAGGAAACGAACAAACCGATTGAAAGACTAATATGACCTCTATCAATGCCAATAGGGAAGATGCTTTATCTTGAGTATCAGAGATGACTCTTAAAAGATGGAGACATAGATATAACTGACTAGACTGACAGTACATCAGACATGACCTAAATAGAATAGATCCTAGATTCATTTTTGTATTTATTCACTTGTGACATTCATAGTATGACATACATTAATATTGAGTGGATGATGGACTATGTATGATGACTCGTATACTTTAATGTAAATAAAAGTCTGAGTTCAAATAGATAAAGAATTGAAAGCTGCTACATTAGGTATATTACTTCTGTAGTGTGTAACATCGTTCATAATAGTGGAATTCATAACCTAACTAAAGGGTAAATGATGTCTTCTCACGGGCATTACATGATACATTAAAAGTAAATGTAGTCACGAATCGTTTGTCTTTGCAATAAATGGCTTGATTACTATTTGATAGTAATTGACTTTTCATGAAATAAGATGTAATAATTACCATGAGATAAAATAGGATCATATTGGGAGAACGAATTTATCACAAAAATATTAAGGATATCCTATGAGGGCGACACATTTATGACAAGGTCATTACACAAGCACTTATTAAGTAACTTTCGTAATGGTATGTAACTAGGGAGAGCTCAGTCATGATATTATAGTGGAGTGACTTCATGACTAAATAAGCTTATAATTAATAGGCAAAAAATTGTAACTTAATTATAAATTATTTTAGCCCTGATTATATATGTTCTGTAACATCCCGAAATAGGGCCTAATCGGAATAGTGGTTTCGTAACCACAAATCCGAGATAGAAATAATTATTTTATAATTATTCTGAGGTTTATATTATGATTGCATGATAGTGTGAAGATTTCATGAAGAAATTCCATACGTAAAGTGCTTAACTTGGAATTAGGGACTAAATCGAATAAATTGCAAAACTTGCATTCTAGAAGTTTTTATTGTGAAATTGCTTTGGAATACTAATTAGGAGGGTTTAAATAGCAATTTGACCCATTTCTATGTTCATGGACAAAATAGGACATGGATGGAATTTTTGAAAGTTTAATAAGGAAGGGCATTTTGGTCATTTGGTTATTAAATGAAATAAAAAAGGGAAAATAACACAAAATTCATCATCTTCTTCATACGTTGCTGCTGAATTTTTCTCTCCACCATAGCTAAGGGTTCTTCAACTTTCAAGCTTCATAGTAAGTGCATCCAAGCCCCGTTTTTAATGATTTTTATATTTTTGAAATCCCGGTAGCTCGACAAAGCTTATGCTAGCAATAATTTAAGTTAGGAATCAAATTGGGAAAAATACCCATAGGTGAAATTTGTGTATTTTGATGTTTTATGATAGAATATGAGGTTTTAAATTATGTTAGACAACTTGAGCTACTCGGTTTTAGGTAAAAACGAGTAAAAGGGCTTAATTGGTAAAAATACCTATTGTACATAAGTGTATGTTATAGTAGGAATTTGAAGATGATATTGGTAAATAAATGATTAGCATGTCTTAAAATACAAGAATTTGTGATAAGTTTTGATTTCCGAGCCTTGGGGCAAAAGTGTAAATATGCAAAAGTTTAGGGGCAAAAATGTAATTTTGCCAAAGTTTGAGTAAAGGGTTGTTTTGATAAATGTTGATATTAAATAAGCTAAATTTGCTATTATAGATCAAGAAGAACGAAATTCGGGAGTAGATCGGGGAAAAGAAAAAGTAAAAGACTAAATTGTAAAGTTTAGTCACATTTTGTATCGAGGTAAGTTTACGGTAAATAAATGCAATATTTCATTGTTTTACCTTGATGTTGTTAATTTCCAGCATTTATATATTTATTTTATGAAAATATTCAAAGTCGAAACGAAGAAGAGACGATAGAGAGAAAGTATCAGAAAGCCCCGTTTGAACCTTAGGAATGTTAGGGGATTTGGGTTAACAGACAGGATAGTATTGCGCCATGTAAGCCCATATCGTGTATATGGCCTTGGAGACAGGACAGTATTGCGCCATGTAAGCCCATATCGTGTATATGGCCTTGGAGACAGGACAGTATTGAGCCATGTAAGTCCATATCGTATATATGGCTTTGGAGACAGGAATATTTCATGTAAGACCATGTCAAGGACATGGCATTGGCAGTATTTTATCAGACAGGAATAACCCGAGTATCCTTAGTATTCCGAGTGGTTCAACGGGCCATTATTCAAGTTAATTTGCAATGAATTATCAGCAAAAGGGAAGGTAGATCGTAATAAAAAATAATGAAAGGTCAGGTAAGAAAGAAAGTAAGTGAAGAAAGAAGAAGATAGAAAATGAGATGTAAAGAAAGCTTATAATGCTAATTGATAGTTTGCATACTTATTCCATACGATGAATGTTGTAATTTATTTGCTGGTAAACTTACTAAGTTTAGTGCTTACTCTCTTCATTTTCTTCTTCTTATAGTTTTGCCAAGCCACTCGGGGATCGAAGGAAACGTCAGAGTTCAGATCACACTATCAAAGGAGTTATTTTGGTATAACTAGACGATTCATTTTGTGTATGGCATGTATAGGGACTTAGTCTTTTATGGAATGATATGTTCAATATATGGTGTGTAAATGCTTGGAAGTGAATAGCTAATGAAATGGCTAACCATGTATGTGTTTAATGGTATGAATGCTTGAATAATAATTACTACATGGGAACTATGAAACATGAGGAAGTAGTTTGAAAACAGATGCAAACAGCAGCAGTGATGTGAATTTGAAAAATCACTAAAAATAGTAGGAATGGAATTAAAAGGTGAATAAGGTATGAAATTAAAGCTTAATGAGTCTATTTTCATGTGGAAGAAACAGAGTAGGAAAAAGAGTTGTATATTATGAGAAATTTTCATTTGAGTGAGACTGCTCTAGATTGACTTTGTGATCCCCTGTTCTGACTTCAAAAATTCACTATAAATTGCACAAAAATAATTAGGTATTATATTTTATATGCCTAGATTCCTTATTGAGTCTAGTTTCTAATGAAACAAACGGCATGTCTATTTGAATTCTGTACAGGGAAGAAATTAATTCGTAGTGAACATAGGTCAGAGCAGTTGAGCTGGGTAACAGGGGAGACTTTAACTAATAAACTGTACTAATTGGCTAAGTCGAAAATTCTAGAAAAAAATTAGTAGATAAATATATGAGTCTAGTTTTAGGGAAAATTTACGGATCTTAATTTCGAGTTTCGGAACTCGAGATATGAATTTTTAAGTGACCTTAATGCAGAAAAATAGTTATTCTGAAAATTTAAATAAGTGGTTTAAAGCTGTTTAAAAGGTAAGATAAGTTTAGTAACACCTCATGTTCGACTCCGGCGACGGTATCGGGCGTGGGGCGTTACATGTTCAATCGATCTCTCCACTAGTTTATTGAAACCATAAATGAATTGAATGTAGAACCAAATTGGTAGAAATAAGTGGAAATGATAAAGTAAGAGAAATGGACCACATTCACATATAAATGTGTTTTCTCGCTACGTAAAAAAATGACTTAAGACTTAATTTAAGGTTTTTTGAATAATTATTTAATTATAATTAATTAAATAATTGAATTTGGAAAATGAAATTAAATTAATTAGTCATTATGAATATGTTGAATAAGGAAATTAAATATATTTTCTCATAGATTCTTTTACGGTAAAGTTGTCATAATTTTAACGGAATTAAAATTAGGTTGAGAAAATTATTTATTTAAGAAATTAATTTAGTTAATTTAATTAATTGAATTAATTAAATAAATAATATTTATTTTGAGAAATAGAAAATAAACATTAGGTTAAATTAAATAATAAAATGTTGGGTTAAAAGTTCAGAAAACACATATAATTAAACCCAATAATAAGACGCCCAATCTGCCTTACATAGCATATGAGGAGCGATAATGCCTAAGGAAAATTAAGAGGGTGTGTCGCCACCCCTCTCTTCGTTAGATTAAGAAAGTGTTTTTAATTTAAACAATATTATTTTACAATGATTTATTCAACTAATATTTTTGTACCTCTCCGTGGGAATTTGTTATCTAAGAATAAGTTCTATTTCCTGCTAATTACCATATTTGTTAGTTTCTATTGAGATAATTTACTTTTCTATTGAAAGTAATTACATTGTTTTTTTTTATGTGTTTGGTTTGTGTTGTTGTTGAAGCCCATACTCTACACAGTTCATGGTTCGAGAATAGTGAAAAATGTTGTTCAATTGAAAGTCAAGATTGACTCGAATTTGTCTTACACAAATTGCAAATACTTTTCGATTAAAATTTATTACTATAAATATAACAAATTATTTGATTTTGAAAATTTTAAATCTTCCATTATAACTGTACAACTGTTTTTCTTAACCCATTTTTTTAACAAGTCCACTGCCCATCAAATCCCATTTTCAATAAAATTGATTCAAGGCAATTCCACTCTATCTTGTCTTAGGTTTTGCTCATGTCCACCTTTAGGGCAAACTGAGCCCTTTTACCCTTTTTCCATGCCTTCATGTTGTGGATCAATTCGTAAGCCACTGTATCATTATCAATGATTTATCGATGGGGGACAAAAGCACTTTGGCTCTCGCTTATACAATTCGGGAGGACAAGCTTCAACCTATTTGTAAGGACTTCCGCCACAATTTTATATAATTCATTACACAAGGTAATATGTCAGTAATGTGACATATGGGTGGGATTTGTCTTTTTAGGGACTAAGATGATATCTGTGTGATTCAGCTCAGACCAAGGCATATCCCCTTGTAACAAGCTCAGACATAATCCAGAAATATCTTTCCCAACAATGTACCAATTATTTTGATAAAATAATGTCGGCATACCATCGGGTCCAGGTGCTTTTGGTGGATGCAGTACGGATTCAATTTCCTCAAGTTTAAACACTGCACAAAAGCCTTTGTTCATCTCATCAATAATACATTTTTCCAACTGTCTCTAATATGGATTTTTTAATATCAAACAAATTCCTGAAGTAGTTTGTAACAATGCCTTGGAGTTTGTCTTCCTCAAATTTCTAGTTCCCATCATCAATTGCTAGGGTTGAAATGTGATTAATTCTGCGTCGGTTACTAGCTTGAGAGTGGAAGCTAAGCCACGTTACCCTGGATCTTTGTTGCTAGAAAGTCTCTTCTTTTCAAGCAAAGTATCAAGATCTTGTTTTGCCTTACTCTCTGCTTCTAACATTATAGAATTAGGGCCAGCCTCTTGAAGTTGTTGAATTCTTTTTTGAAGATCATTTATTTTAACTGATTGATTGACAATGTTACAAGAGTGCCATTTGCCTAATTTTACATTAATCGTTTTCAACTTATCGTTAACCAAGTTGCCCACACTTTGTTGCCAAGTGTCTCAGATGATCATTTCACATGCTAGTTCTTTTGCCCAGATCGTCATCGTCTATCAACACTTTAATTTCTCTGGTTGTTCCTTCCAAGGTCAATGAAAATTGGGCTAAGGTCTGAATGTGAGCTAATAAGATGCTCAGCTTGGAACATAGAATACTTGTTTAGCCACAAATCATCTGCCAAAAAATGGTACAATCTTCCACAGACGAGTTCATCCCCTTTCTGGTTGTTGGTCCAAGTGTATCACACTCCTTAAACCGATATCATAGAGACCCGAGTCTTCAAGAGCCTCACAAAAAGCTTCCATCTGTTTTTCTGACCTTTCAAGTTTATTCCATTTCTCATCAACATCGGTAATCACATTAAAGTCACCGAAACATAGCCATTGTAATCGTGATTTTCTTGCTAGGCTACGAGTCAGATTCCATGAAGAACTTCTCACATGTGTTTCAGATTCCCCATAGATGCTTGTTAAGAAAAAGAAATCATCCATTCCATCTTTCACTTCCATAACAATATGATTGAGGGAAAAGCTTGTAAGATTGAGATCAAACTTAGACTTCCATATCATGGCAAGTCCCTCTTTCCTTCCATCAATAGCCACAATAAAAAAAGATTCCATATTGCATTGCCTTTTAACCTTTTCCAACTTGTTGAGAACTATGGTACGTTTGAAAAACTATTGTGAAACAAATGATGAAGCTATACTAGATTGAACAGAGAGAAAACTATGATGAACAAAGATTAAAAGAATGATTCTGTATTTAGACTTCCAAATTGCTTTGTACATCTTGATTGTAGTATTTATAGAACAAATGGATTACTGCTGCTCAACTACTTGATAACCAACTACTGCTGCTCAACTACTTGATAACCAACTACAACTGATAGGCTCACATACTATCACTTAACACAACTCACTCGTGTTAAGCTTCGTCTCACTAAGAAATACCACCCCAGGGGGCTTTTGTTGTTGATGAGTTTTTTCAGAGCTCAAACTGCACGGAAATTACCAAGCCTCCGACAGTTCCAACTTAAAACTTTCAACTTCATGAGAACAGGGACCCAAAACAGAGAGGACTAAAGAAAATGTGTAGCCGAGAAAAACCCAATCCCAAAGCTCAATGCAAAAGCAACATACCTGGACAAGAGGAGCGAAAGAAACGTCTTAGTGGGAGTCCTCGGATGAAAAAGCCCCTCGTTCTGGTTGTGATCATAAAAAAGGCGGTCCCCTAACCCTCAAGCAGGAAGGCCCGTGAGTCCAAACTCCAGTTGCTCTATGCTCAATCCCGGTCTCAACCATAGTAACCTCGAACGACTGATCACAATCAAATTGGTCGCCAGCCTCGTACAGCTTCGAGATGACAGCTTCGTAGGAGACAAATAGCTTAGAAGCTTGAAGGGAGGATAAACAGATAAACTCAAGGGATCAGCTTTAAAGTCCCTATGCATTTCGTCAAACACCATGTGAGTAAGAAACTGCCGCAAGTTTTGGGGGAAAAATGCCAGTTTATATCCAAAATGAGGTGAAAAAGATGGTCCAAAATAAAGAAAGAAGGGACCCAACTGAAGACAAGGCGGGAAAAATCTAAAAAATTAGACTCCAGGGGGCTCGTAGAGAAGTAAAAGACTAAAAAAAGAGGCTTTAAAGGGCTCATGGAGAAGACGAGCAGTAGCAGTGTTTTAAATTTCAATTAAAATCGAATTAATTAATTCAACTAATTTAATTCAATTAATTAATCGATTAATTAATTTAATTCAGTTAGAGCTCGGTTAATGATTTTTTTGAAAATTTAGTTATTGGTTAATTAATAATACAAATTATATGTAATTTTAATTTGATTAATTCGGCCAAATAAACATTATCAATTTATTTATTTTTGATATATATTATACTTGCTTTAACAAAAAAAACATATAAATTTTGATTAATCAACTGAATTAATTGAAATATTTTGTTTTGGTTAATTTTTTAAAAAAAATTTAGTTCAATTAACAGTTAAAAAATTAAATTTTTAATTAATTCAATTAATACTAATCCGATTCAGTTACTTTAAACACCCCTAAACAGTAAAACTCCAAAGTGGATGAAAGCCTACCAATTGTACCATAGAGCAGTCAATTTCATTCTTAAAATAAATCCAAAGGTTAATATATGCTTGCAAGCCTTGGATTGTGTAATTAATTTCAATTAAATAAATTATTAAATATTTATAAAATTTAAGATATTAAATAAAATTATAAAATTTAGTTCAATCAAAATTTTTATTATTATTTTGGTACAAGGGTTAATTGATCGTTTCTTTTGCTTCTAACTAATGTATCAATCAACTAGTTCGATTTTAATATTATTGGAATTTAATCTCTTTAATTTTTTAATTTCAAGATTTTGGTCCAATTGTTAATAACATTAAAATATTTTGTTTAATTCAGTAGTGTGATATTTTAAAATAAAAAATAATCAAATTTGAAGCTATATAATAAAAAAACATTATGACAAATTTAAATTAGACTTTCATTTAAAATTCATAAACTTAAATTAAATTCCTTAAAATAAAAGTAGGGACTAAATTCTAAACAACTTTAAGTATATTTTAACCTAAATCAAAACCTTAAACTATACTTTCAATTTGGCTGAAACTCCCATCTTATACCCTATCATACCAGTGCATTTTGCCCATTTTTGCTCTATTTCATCCATATTTTGCTCCTCAATTTGTCCAAAAGTACATAGTTGGTGTTTAAACTTTTTTCAATCTAATTGGTACTTGAACTTGTATTCAGTTACCCAGGTCGGTATCTCCATACTAGCACCATTAATTTGTATTGACGTGGCATTAATGGCCAATTCGATGGTAGCATGTAGTAACCTCTCAATATGCCATTTGGCGAGCAAAACTTAAGAAATTAAAAAATATTTAAAATATATAAGTCAATTAAAAAAATATTTTTTTCACATCAAGAATAAACTTTGACAAATAATTGTCTAGATACATATGAATCTAGACACCCATTTTTCCAAATTCTTTCTAGATATATTTTAATAAGTTTATATATTTTAATTTTTTTTATATAAAATATCAGTTTTTAGATTATTATTATTATTATAAATATATATATAATATGAATTTTATAAAAATAGAAAAATATATACAATTAAAAATATATAAAAAGCGTATAATATTTTGAAAATTATATAAAAATCTATAATCCATAATATATATAAATTAATTAAAATTTTGATAAATTATAAAAGAAATAAAAAACAGAAAAGAACTAAAAAGCACATCTACTATGAATTTAGACAAATGATTGTCTAGATGCATTTGAATTTAGACAACATCTTATTTAGATTCATTTTTTATGTAATTTTTTATATTTTTATTAATTTAATTTTTTATTTTTTAAAATTATATTTTTTAATTTCAAAATAATAATATAGATAATCTGGTATTTTATAAAAAAATTTAAAAAATGTAAACTTACAAAAAATATATTTGAAATGAATCTAGACAAATGGGTGTCCAAATGTATATATATCTAGACAACCATATGTCCATATTCATTCTTGATATAAAAAATTATATATATTTTAATTAATTATATATTTTTAAAGTTTTTTAATTTTTAAAATTTATGTCTATCACGTTGCATATTAAGAGATTTCCACGTGTCACCATCGGATTAGGTATTAGTGCCATGTAAACAAAAACTAACTTGTGTTAGTGCATAAATGTCAAGCTAGGTGACAAAACACAAATTCTTTAAATTTATTTTGGGTTAAACTCGATTATCTTTCTGATTTTCACTTAACATTTTTTAGCTCAATTTTTATTTTATTTTGAGTTAATTGTTTAATCTGGATAGCTGATTTTTATATTTTTTCCTTAAACTATACACTTAGCCACTTTAAAATAGAGTTTATATTCTAATTAAAAATGATTATTTAAATTAATCACTTTCATTAAAATTTCTGGACAAGGATTGAGATACCCTATTCATCCGTACGGTTACTGGTGGTACGGAATGACTTTGGTGCTTTTAGAGTATCTTCAACAATACTCAACATATAGTGAACCACAGTTGCCCAAATCCCCTATCATAAAAATCCTTGAAAATAGTTACACAAGAAGGAACCATGTTTACTCTATTTTTGTAAAATTGTATAATATTTGGATTAATTTTATATATTTGTGCTAATTCTAATTTTTAATTTATTATCATGCATCATACACACTTAGCAACATAGTACCAAATATATATCTCTTGAATCACATGTTACATCGTTGAATTATTAAATTTTATATACTGATAAATCAATAGGTCTTACAAGAAAAGTATGAGGTTTGATGAAATTTTTACGCTTAAGTCCATTTAACATTGCTTATCAAAAGTGTTTTTGAACTAAAAAAATTATTTTTAAGTAAAAGCTAAAATTTTTTACTTCTATTTTTGACTAAAAAAATATTTTTTGTAAAAATACTTTTTAGCTAAAAGAATTAAAAATGTACTTTTGAAAAATTTAAGAATACTTTTATCTTAAAAAATATTTTTAAAAATAATGTTAAACTGACTCTTATTAAAAATAACAGACATTGACCAGATGGACCTTTAACGAAGTCTCTACTCAAGCAAAGTGAGGTGAGGTATATATAGCTTGTACTTAGTAGGAGAGAATATTGATGAACCCAGCTAGCCGCTTGGCACTCAGCAATCTACCTTCTTCGTTCATCATATCTGTTTCCTCCCTCACCCAGTAAATGAGCTGAATCCATAACAGTAAGCAAGTCGTTTTCCCTCTTTTCTGCATGTAGATTTGTTAACATAACTTACCTCCATGGCATAAGTGATGGAAAGTCTACAAGAAACCTTTTTCAACTAAACGAAAAGGTAAATGAAACCAATGCAACATTACTACTTGAACTCTCTAACTGGGATTTCTAGCCGAGAAATAGAAGAAAACAGGCGGCGTGTGTTTCATCCAGGTTAAGGATAAGTAGCCATCAACTACCACCAAAACAAAGTTCAAAGCGGGACCCTCCGATAATGTGTCAATTTTGGCTTCTAGTTGTAAATAATTTCTCGACCCTCATCTCAGTGACGAATCCAAAACAAATATTTTAGGGATGAAATTAAAATTATAAATTTTATGCTAGTAAAAATATAATTTTATAATTTTAATAATTTATATATTTATAATTTAAAAATAAATTAAAAATTTTAATATTTTTAAATGTTAATTTTATCTTCATTAATTTAAAGATTTTCCATTTTAGGACGCTGCCCCTGCCAGCCTGCCTGATCTTATTGTATTTAATTAGTTATCATCATAATTATTAAGAACCCAGACTTCGTTTTTTAGATTCTAATCAAGCAACTGATCGGTTTGATTACAGGGGAGAGCTATAATTTAGATTCCGGAGAAGAAAACTCGGCGGCGTGACAATTTCTCAACTCTTTTACATTGAATCTAAGGTAATTTTCTGAATTCATCAGTAAATCAATAATAGCGTAGCTTTTGGTGTGAACTTCGTTTTGTTTTCTGAATCTTCAACAGATATCAATGGAAAAACAGAGCTACGAAGAGATTCATGACTGCCTGATCAAGCCGGTTAGCTTAATTTATCAGTTTTTAGAAACAAGTATCCAAGGTAGTTTCCGGAGGCTGAATTGAATTGTTGTATGTTAAACTGCAGAGAACCAATCCTCAAAGAAGAAAAGACAAAGTTTATATTGGTTGTGGAGCTGGGTTCGGTGGTGACCGGCCAATGGCAGCTAAAAAATTGCTTAACAGAGTCAAAGAGCTGAATTATATTGTTCTTGAATGTTTAGCAGAACGTACTCTTGCTGAACGATACCAGGCTATGGCGTCCGGCGGTGATGGCTATGATTCTAATAGTATGTTTACGTTGCTTTCAATTGTTTTGAATTCAAGCTTATTTATGTTTTATTTTTGGGTTTTCTCTAAAATGTTTAATTTCCAGTTTCAGAATGGATGTCTCTGCTACTACCTTTGGCTGTGGATAGGGGAACCTGTATAATTACCAACATGGGTGCAAGTATGAGTATTTGAAAACATCGTTTCAAATTTTGAGTTGTCTGCCAAATTTCACCAAATGCTTTGTGCTGATGTTCAAAGTTGTGTTTGATCTTTTCTTTTCATACTGAGCATATTGATTCTTTCCTGGATAGTGGATCCGGTCAGTGCTCAAGAAAAGGTTTTAGAAGTTGCCAGCAGCCTTGGGATTCGTTTGTCTGTTGCTGTGGCTCATGAGGTCTTTGTTAATGAATCGGGTATGCTCATCAAGTTAGCCCCTTTTAAATTTAAGTTAATCATGTATGAGAATTTTGCTGATGAGTTCAGATAACTGACAATTGTATGATCTTCATTTTAGAAACTATAGTCAGTATATTGTTGAGTGCAATTCAGAATTTTGATTCATTGTGTTTAGCAATATTCTTGGAATCCAAATGAGAAATATTTTTAAATATTCAGGTTCAGGATCCTTGCCTGAGAAGCTGGTTAACATGGAAGGTGTAAGAATCTGGTACTCCTTTGCATGTACCGTTCATTGGCCTTTTGTATCTTCTTTTTGGTTTTAGATAAAAGGATTAATGATCTGGTTTTCAGCTGCATGTACGTTTTTTCATCTTTAGTTACGAAATTTCATGAGAAATGCAAACTCTTGAGCTCTATCTTGTTTAATTCTTTGAAGGGTGTTAGCACATATCTGGGAGCAGCCCCAATAGTTGCATGTCTAGAGAGATACCAACCAAATGTTTTAATTACTTCAAGGGTCGCTGATGCCGCACTATTCTTAGCACCAATGGTATGAAAATCTAACCTTTCTATTCATTACTCGGCTTTAGGTTTTCCCTTTTTTGAGTCTTAGTATAATTCTCTAGGTTAGTTTTACTTATAGCCATTATGGTTCTATTCATTAGTTATCATAATTTTATTTGACAGTGTGCTGATGTTTAGGCTATGCCATGGCTAGCATTAATGTATTTAATCAAAATTTTATAATTGGTATTTGATAAGGTTTACGAACTGGGCTGGAATTGGGATGACTTGGAGCTATTAGCACAGGGATCTCTTGCTGGACACCTTTTAGAGTGTGGTTGTCAACTCACAGGGGGATACTTCATGCATCCAGGTTAGTTAGGCTTTGTCTGTCTTTATGATAACATGGGAAATAGGTCGATTAAAATAGAGAATTTTGATTGACTCGGTTTCAATGTGCTGCATTTTCTCCAATCTAGCGGACAAGAACCGAAACTTGTCTTTCCCAAATCTCCTGGATCTATCACTGCCATATGCTGAAATTTCATCAAGTGGGGAAATATGTGTCATGAAAGCAGAAGGTAGTGGCGGGATTTTAAATTTCGGTACTTGTGCTGAACAACTACTTTATGAGGTTGGAGATCCAAGTGCTTACATTACACCTGATGTTGTAAGTCGAATTTATTCTTCAGGAATTTGTACCTATAACTACACCGATGGCGAAAACTAAACAAAAATGGGCTTCTTGTAACTGCAGGTAGTTGATTTTCGGGGTGTTACATTTCAGCCATTATCTAGATCTAAAGTTCTCTGTATTGGTGCAAAGCCATCTGCTCATCCTGTTCCTGATAAACTTTTGCAGTTGATTCCGAAGGTAACCTTCTATCCTGAAGGTAATATTTAGCTTAAAGGACTTTTTTTTTTCTTAGCTTCAGTCCTGCAGCAGATGGCTTGTAGGTATTTCAACAAAGTGTCTATATCCATATTTCTGTATTTGAATAAAGCATGTATTCTCTCTTCACTCTATGATTGAGGGAACCCCGTTGTTACTTCGTTGCAGCCCCTGTCCCCCGCCTCCCCTCCCTCTAGTTATCTCAATTATTTTCCAGTCACAGATATTACTTCAGTGGGTCTAATGTCTTCTAAGGTTGTTTCTATGCTTTCTAATTTATCTTGTTTCCAGCACCGTGGATGGAAAGGATGGGGTGAGATATCATATGGAGGATATGAATGTGTCAAACGTTCAAAAGCTGCTGAACTTCTTGTAAGTCTGCTGTAAAAGAGAATGTTTGATGGTTTATTACTCTCTGATTCTGAATGACATTCTTTGATATTGATCATCGTCTTTAAAAGCATTTGAAATACTTTGCTCATTGTTTCCTTTGGACTCTTGGTATCCCTTTTCATTCTTCATATATTAGGTTAGGTCATGGATGGAAGAGGCATTTCCTGGTGCCAGTTCCTGTATTCTTTCTTATATAATTGGACTGGATAGCTTGAAAGCTACCAGCATTGGTAACCATCTATCGACATGGAGAGCCAGTGAAGACATTCGGCTACGCATGGATGGACTGTTCCAGGAGAAGAAACACGCACAGCAACTTGCTAAAGAGTTTACTGCATTATATACAAATGGACCGGCTGGCGGTGGTGGTATCAGGTATATTTCCTTCTAATTTTATATTTATGATATGTACCATGTACATGTACAAAGAACTAAATGCCAATAGTTAATGTGTAAAGTTCCCTGGTTCTGGATAATGCCAATGGTTCATATGCTGTATTCATGTACGCATGGATGGCGAGTTTCTTCTTTGGCTCCATTATCTTCGTGCCTAACCTATGATGTTTATGTTTATCATCTCATGCAGCACTGGTGTCAAGAAGGAAATTGTTCTGGAAAAACAGTTGGTACTCTCCGTTCCCTCTTCTTTCGTTAAGTAAATTCTTGGTCCATGAAATCCTTAGTGTTGAACTTGAAACTGTAATCAGGCCAACATGTCGTTCAAACTATTGAATTCATTAGTTTATGGATGTGCTTATGCAAAGTCATCTGTTTCCTTTCTACTTAGATCGGTCGAGAACATGTTTTCTGGCGGATAGGGGCAAAGCAAACAGAAGTCGGTGAACATGTCTTTGCAGATGTTACAAAGGCCTGCATTTCAGCTGAATTGGTATTGCCACCATTTCAACAAGAAGATATGCAGAACTCTTGCCTAGAATATGGTTTGTCATCGGAAAACAGCCTCTCAGCAGCTCAGTCTGGTCAAAAGATTCCACTCTATAGTATAGCCCACAGTAGGGCTGGAGATAAAGGAAACGACTTGAACTTCTCCGTCATCCCACACTGTCCACAGAACTTTGAGATGCTGAAGCTTATCATAACACCCCAGTGGGTTAAGAGTGTGGTCTCAGTCCTTCTGGATGCATCTCCAAAGGCCATTGATGAGACAAAACAATTGGTGAATGAAGATAATGTAAAGGTGGAAATATATGAAGTCCATGGAATTCAGTCTTTAAACGTGGTGGTTCATAACATTCTCGATGGTGGTGTCAATTGCTCTCGAAGGATTGATCGCCATGGAAAGTGCATCTCGGATCTTATCTTGTGTCAACATGTGGTGTTACCTCAGTTTTAATTACAATTCAACTTTAAAATAACACGGGAGGATAATGCATTTCAGCGGATTCGAACTCACGTCCTCTTGATTGGTAACAATATTCATGCTAATTGAGTTAAGACTTAATTGGCATTGGCAAGACCTTAGTTGATTTTAGAATATCAATTTTAATGTTTTAAGATGATCGGATTTAAAATAAGATTTTTTTTCCCTTTAAATTTCCAAGGTTCAGAATAATAATATTTTGGTTTAAGTATCCTCCCATCAACATTTCTCTCTCGATCTGCATTATAATTGATCGGTGCACTCTAGAGGAGGCAAGAGGTCCGTAGTCGGGTTCTTGTTGCTAGCAAAGGTGATGAGACTTGGCTATTGGCGGGATAGGCACTTGGTGCAATTTTATGTAACATAGTTGAAGGCATATAGTAATTACTATAGCATAGTTGCGTTTTTGGGTTATTGTAGCAGGGTTTTCTTTTGTAAAGTATTAAGGATTTGTTGGAGTGTGCATTTGGTTAATGATGAGGTTTTGAAGAGGCGCCTTTGGTGTTTGGGTGGTTAAGGAATGCTAGAATTCTTGAAGAGTCACATGCTTGTTACACTGGTGGGGTGCATCATTTTTTTTGCTTTAACGACAATCTTGAATTTGTTATGTTGGACGCATGTGAGTGGTTATATGAAATGGTGGATAAGATGAGATTTATAGGAAATGTTTCAAAAAAAAAAAAATTATAAATACGGAGAGGGTTTTGGTGAAACAACTTATTTTGTTTTGAAACATTTCTTGTGCTTTACTTTTGAAATTTTATGGAGTTCTTTCAATTTGTTGAAGGGTTTTGTCTGATAGTGTAGGCTTATTCTGATAAGTAGCTAGCCCTTTTTTTTTTTTTTTTTTTTGTTTGTCTTTGTCAACTAGCGAAAGTATAGGTGTTTTTTGGGTTAAGGGTACATATTTTGTGTGCTTTCCTCATTTTTTGGTCTAAGGATCAAATGTTGGTTATAAGTTTTGAAATTGTGGGTGAGATTTTGAGAAGACAAGAGGAGTGAGAGTAGATATATTAGGAGAAGGGTTGGTAAAAGGGAAGATTTAGGAGGGACATTAAAAGAGAAAGGGAAATTTTGAGGAGGGCTAAAGGGCTAAACACACAGACATTGATATTTCCATTGAGGTAGATACTTTTTCATGTCACATTGAGTTTGATTCTAACTACAAGAGGGTTAGAGTTGAAAAAAACCTAAGTTTGAATTTATTATTTCCAATGATCTAGGTGTTTAAGCGATGTTGAAGAGCTTGGTCCCAGGAGGGGAATATTTTTTGCCATTGCACTTATTTGAGGTGGAGGCACTTGTTTTTCGAGAATGTGTTAAGGGGACATCACCTTGTTCTAGGGCATATTTTTTAAAAAAGGATATATTTTTCTCTATCAGTTTATAGTCACATCAATGGGGATATGACATATTTTAAAGCGCATGCTGAACATTAGCCCATTCTAAAAAAATAGCCTCTAGTAATATTCATTTTGATAAACAAAAGTTAATTTTTGTGAGACAAAATAGTGGAGATTTTGAGTTTCCAATGGAATGGGTATTGCCCACCGCTAAGTAATGCCAGAGGATTTCGCTTTTGGAAAGTAATACTACAAAGGCTTAATATAAAAAGTATCAACAATGTTGTTCATTGTCTATTAAAGAGACAATGACTATGAAAAATGGGTTATTGTATTGTTTGGAGGGTAGAAGACCAAATGATATAAGTATAGATGATGTAGAATGGGGTGAGGCAAATGAAGGAACTTGGCTTGCAAATAATCAAGCCTGGCCTTACAACATAGTTGATAATATAGGAAAATATTTACTTGGAGTATTTGATGAATTGAAGGACCTTTTTAGTGCTTTTTGTAAGTACGCAAAACTTTCTTGGAAATATAAAGTGCCAAAATATAGAATTATTAGTGGTAGGGCCTCATAAGAAACCTCTATTGTTACGGATAAAGTTAATGATAATACTGACATTTACTCTAGTCATGCATGTGTTAGAGAGGTTGCTACTACTAATTAAGATAAGAAAACTTACTCCATGAATGAAAATTCCTAGTAGTTCTAACAAAAGTCCTAGTAATAGTTTTAGGAGGAAGGATTGGATGAAACGGTTACGTCACGTCATCCATGTCCCTTTCCAATCAATTAATGACATGTCAGCTATTTTTTACATGTCATTTACATCTCATTTAATTAGATTTTTAATCATTTAATGACATGTCAATTAATTTTTACATCTCATTTACACGTTATTTAATTAGATTTTTTAATCATAAATCCCTAAAATCCCAATTACTAATTACTCAACCTTAATTAAATGTTCTATCTTCACGTCTCTGCTGCTGCTTCACTCTCTGTTGCTGCTTCACGTCCTTGCTCCATCTGCACCATGGTGGGGAAACTATTATCCTAAAGAAGCTTCCTCCTACAACCTTATTTCTTCTTCTTCTCCACCATTGTTTTACTTGTTTGCATTAACGCATCGCCAAGACTACTCTAACCCACATCATTTTAGACACTTTTTTCAATAAATGAAAGTGGATTTTTTTTCTACATTACCGATAAAAAAAATGGTAAAAAGAATCGCAATTTAAAACGAACAAAGAACTATAATAATGTTGCCCCAAGAAAAGTATAATAAAGTCCACTGTTTTCAATTTATTGTCTTTTTATTTCTGCAGGTGATATTAACATTTTTGTTTTGTTTTGTTTTACTTTTTTGTTTTCAATTTTTTTCTGTTGTTGCTTCACGTCCTTGCTCTATCTAGTTGTGTCATTTCCAAAACTAACATCGAATTACCAAAACAATATACTTACAAAAATATTGATTGAATTTATTCCATATTAAATAATAACTAAAACAAAATACAATATAACACTATAAAAAATCATATAATAGTATTATTCTCAAAACATTATAAAAGAATTACAAATAAAAATAAAATTGAAGTATTTCTCATGAATCATCGGTCTTTTTGAGATTCTAAACCATTTGAGAAATGTTCCTACATTAAAAGTATTATATTGTTAAATAAACCCTTGAATTATATATATAATAATTTGTGACAGTATAAGTAAAAACATATTACTTAAGTCTTGAATAGCGATGGATCATTCTCTTCCAGCAATTTAGTATAACTCATGTTAGATGAAGAATTGAACCTCCAATTTGAAGAAAAATCCTACATAAAAATATTTTTTACAAAACATGTACTTAAATATTTATAACTTTTGACATTTAAAAAGAATAATGCATTCAATCAATACTTGTAGAGGATGAAAAAATTGATTATGGTAGCTTGGAGTCATTAACATTGGGATTTGATGATAAGAAGAATAACCATGAGTTTAAGACTCTATTGGGAAAGGCACTACTGGAGAATCTTCGTGCATAAGTGATTTGTTTTGTTTCCCTTGGTCAAAATAAAAATTATTTGTTAAACTCAAGACATAAATTAATTAAATAATATAACAAATAGATGCAAATATAATAATAAAGGAAAGCATACTCACTTGATATTTTCTCCTTATCTTTTGAAACTTGAGAGAGCATTGCCTTCTTTGTTTTTTTCTTTTGATTTTTCTCAAATTGGCTTTTCATTCGAGAATTTCTTGAACCCTTTGTTTTGATACATACAGGATCAAACATTAATTTTTCACTTGATCTTTCATTGCCATCATTGATAGCATCTTGAAAAGATGTATGCTTTGAAATTTCTGAATCATTAGCTTCTTGCATAATTGCCATCTCCTTTTCAACTAAGTGCAATGCCTCAAATAGTTTTTCTTTGACAATTTGAGTACACTTAGGAGTCAATGAACCTTTGTCAAAAAGGTTGTAACCGATATGATTCAACTCACTGAGGTGCAATAAACAACTAGATTTTTCTTCATGTGCTGATGAGGCCCTAAAATCACTTGCCAGCAACGACTTTGCTTTTTTTGTCCATCTCCTAAGTATATATTTTTCAGGTATCTCTTTAATGTTATTCATAAGAAAAACCCGTAAAGCATGATGACAAAGTAATCCAAGACTTTCAAACATATTACAACTACATGAGACAATACTATTTGGAACATCAAACTCCACATAGTAAATTCTTTCACATCCATCTTCAGTCACATGATATAAAGAAATATTTTCTATGTTACTAAATTCAACACAATTCAAGCCTAAGCAATCCATCAACTCCTCTTCAAACCTTTTAAACATAGCAAGAGTGTAAATATTGGATGCATGCTTCAAAATCCCACGTCCATTAACTTTGTTTGGTGCTCCATTTTTACATCGAAAATCTTGATTTAACTCTATCTGGCAAAATTCTTTTACCTTTTCCTCATAATGTTGTATAACCTGAATAAGAGATAAAGAGTTATTCATAATCTGATGTAATATGCTATTCATACTCTCGCTTCTTTGAGTGGATCTAATTCGAGCCGAAAAATTATCTATGCTAAAGGCAAGGCACCATTTTACGCGAAGCTCATATAGTCTCTTAAGCTAAGCATGATCTTGAAGTTCAAAATTTTCAATCATGGTAGCCCAACTTGATTCAAACTCTGTTTCACTTTCACATCCATAAAAGCATTTATTAAATTGTGCTTTGAACTCGGCATTGACAAAACGACTAGCAAGATGTTGTTTAGCATTATTTGAAATATGCCACATGCATAATCTATGAGACGATTCTGGGAGGGCAATCTCTATTGCTTTCATCATCAATTGATCTTGATCAGTAAAAATACTCTTCGGTTGTCGATGACCCATAGCTTCTAAAAATGTTTCAAATAGCCAAGTAAATGATTCAGTGGTTTCATTTGATAAAAAGGCACAACTGAACAAAATAGTATTCCAGTGATTGTTGATTTCGACAAATGGAGCACAAACTAAATTATACTTATTGGTTCTATACGTGGTATCAAACATAAGAACATCTCCAAAACAATCGTAATCCAATTTTGATCTTCCATCTCTCCAAAAAAAATTAGGTAGTCGATTATTCTGGTCCACTTGTATTGAATAGAAAAACATAGGGTCTTCAGCCTGCTTATATTTGAAAAAATCGATAATGCTCTGTGCATCCCCTACTTCAATCAGTTTCTCTCTTTCAATTCGCAAGAAATTATGACAATCTCGTTTGGTAAATGTAATATTTTCAAACCCAATCTCCTTCCTGAGAAACGAATATGAACTTGTTTGTTTAATTCCTGCAGCAACCATTGAACGAATAACATCTCCATGTCCTTCCAAAATTTTTCTTCTTGATCTTAAATTAATTCTTTCTTCTGAAGTTGCTAAGTGGTGATTATGATAATCATTAAAGTAAGAAACAACCCAAACACCATTTTTTATTGTAAAACAAATTTTAGCTTGACAACTTGTCCTTATATCTAGACGATTAAATTTTGTCACTTTGCCAATATCTTCGTGTTCATGATACCCAGATTTCGAGCATAAAAATTTACGTTGTCTTATAGGTTCAGTCATACTTCGTCTCTTATTTCCTCTTCGAATACTAAACCCCTTACTCAAAGCAAACTGATTATAAAGATTATAAGCCTCTTTTTCGGAATGCACTTTCAGTCCCACTTTTATTTCTTCAACAGAATTATCTTGTTTCCCAACAAGATGAACTATTTCATCTTGATTTGTCTCCATAAATGAAAATTATAAATTAACAAAACCTGAGAATAAATTTTAATATATAATAAAAATCATGATAAAACAATAAATTGTTAAAAAATTTAAAAGAACAATTAAAATCTAAAAAAAAACACGGCTCAAAAATCATATAATTTTTTTCAATACGCTAAGTTATTATTATTAAAAATCACAATTATTTCAAAGAATCTAAATAGAACTATATTTCAACCAATGAAAATAGAGTGAAAATAACATCCCAAATTAAATCACCCAACCAGCCTTGAATAACCTAACAAAGATTAGATCTTTGTTTTCTACTCAAGAGTAGTTTAAACTATTCATTTAATTGTTAGGAACTAGCATGGACTTTCTTGCTCTTCTATCTATTTTAGCATAATAGAAAAAAAAAACTCACTTGTAAAATAAATTGCAGCAGCCACGCAGAAAAACCAAAGCAAATCAGCAAGGATTGGAGCAGCAATGCAATTGCTGGAAAAATATAACAGCAGGGACATGAAGCAGTAGCAGAGACATGAAGCAGCAGCAGAGATGTGAAGCAGCAGAAGAGACGTGAAGGTAGAAAAAATATAACAGCAGGGACGTGAAGCAGCAGCAGAGACGTGAAGCAGTAGCAGAGGTGTGAAGCAGCAGCAGAAAAATATAAATTAGATGATGAAATATCTGATGTCCTGTTTGGCGATGAATTCCAAAATAGAATGGAACGTAAGAAGTTTTCCTTGGTACAAATAGCTAAAATGACCAATAATTTCAACGGTGAAAAACTAGGAGAATGAGGGTTTGGTGTAGTTTATAAAGGCTACTTAAAGGACCTGGACACTTGTGTTGCTGTTAAACAGATTTCAAAGGCCTCTAAGCAAAGAATTAAAGAATATGCATCTAAAGTGAAGATTATTAGCCGATCAAGGCACAAGAATCTTGTGAAGCTTATTGGTCAGTGTCATGAAAAGGGAGAACTTATACGTGAAGCAGCAGCAAAGAGTGAAGCAGCAGCAGAGACGTGAGATAGAACATTTAATTAGGGTTGAGTAACTAGTAATTGGGATTTTAGAGATTTATGATTAAAAAATCTAATAAAATAATGAGTAAATGAGATGTAAAAATTAATTGACATGTCATTAAATGATTAAAAATCTAATTAAATGAGATGTAAATGACATGTAAAAAATAGTTGACATATCATTAATTGATTGGAAAGGGACATGGATGACGTGGCGTAACCGTTTCATCCAATCCTTCCTCTAGTTTTAGTTTGTGTAGTTTTCTACAAAAATTTTTATGTTATGAAAAATTGAATTTAATTCATCTTTACAAATTTACAAGTACTTTAAAAAGTATGGATTTCAGTGGTATTGCTATGAGTAGGATGTTTGGAATAGATAAAACGTGAGGTTTTTCTTCTTCAAGAGATTAGTAGTCTCGTAAGAGAGAAAAAATCATTGTTGGCCAAGAGAAAGAGAGGAAAACTAAAGAAAAGAAGGAGGTTATTGTTTCTAAGAGTAATGAACCAGCCTCTAGTACTACACCTTCTAAAATTTCTGCTAGCACGAGAGGGTTTTTTCTTACATTTGTTGCTAGTATTACCGTCGCAATAGGTTTATCTAGTACTTAGCCACCTCTTGTTTAGTTATCTTTTGCTTCTACTATAGTTTCTTATGTTATGTCGCCTTTCTCAAGCCAATGCATGATTATGTTTCCTCATCCACCCTCAAGAAAGCTTACTCAATTAGGACCACACATTCTTTGTTCATTGAAAAGTTAGTGATTAAAGATTAGGCTTAATTTAAATGGCATGATTATATCCCCAAGATTGAATTTTTATTATGTGCAAAGAAAGTTGTCACAATTACTTAGAATACCATTGATAAGTTGTTGGTTGAAGTTGCCAAAATAAGTACTCCTTCAAGGTTGTTGGGACTATTGATGGCTTAAATTCAAGAGCATGCCTCAACTACATGTTCTTTAGATAAGTTTATGGGAGTTATGTTAGAAACATTATATGATCTAGATAAATTGATGCTGTGACAGCCCTAATCTGACCCTAGTCGGAATGTGGTTTCGGGACCACAAAACCGAGTTATAAAATTTATTAAATGTTAAATTTCATGTTTATTATATGTGCAATTGCATGTGTGAAATTTTGATTTATTGATTTTTGACATTTGGATGTGAATTTAATTAAAAGGGCTTATGTGTGAAATAGTGAAAATGTGTGAGGTTAATTAAAAGGGCCAAATTATTGCATGGTTTAAAGGATAGGAGTTGCATGTCAAATTTTCCATTTCTAGACTTAGTGGCCTGCCAAGATGATTACATGATACAAATATATGTGTTTTATATTATTAATAATATTAAAATAATGGTTTAATAATAAAGAAATAAAGAATAATAAAAGAAATGGGTGAAAAACAAGTAAGTGTTCATCTTTTAGTTCTTCTTTGGCCGAAAATTGTAGGGGGAAAATAGAGAAGAATTGAGGCATTCGGTCACTTAAGGGTTGAAAAATCTAAGGTAAAATTTTATTAATTTCATTTTCTTTTGATGTGCTTGAACTCCTACCTTAGTTCTAACTTAAAACCACGAATTTAAGGTATTGTATTTTGGGGTTTGGATGTTCGGTCATGCGTTGGAAAGGTATGAAGTTTGAGTGTGATATTTGAAATTGATGAATGTGAGTTAAATGGGCGTTATAATGGAAAAATCTATGTGTTTATAAGTTTGTAAGTTGAAGCAAAAAAACTTGTGTTTGTAGTTTAAATTATTATGGATCATTCGGCTATGGCTCTTTTGCATGAAGAATTCATGTTAAATAAATTTTGACTATAAGATGATTAGAAGCTGAATTTAAGCTTGATAAAATAATGTTAAGAATTATTTGTAATGGAGATAGGTGCATTCGGCTTTAATGGCTTGAGTTTTGTGAATTGGTGTTTGGAGGCTTTGTAAGAAAAGAATGATAGAAAGGTGATTTTGAGTTAATGAGGTGTGTTGAGATTTATTAAAAATTAATTAAGCAAGTGCCGAAGGTGGTCTTGAAAAAAAAAATGAAACTTGTTGAAATGGTTAAGTTGATTAGGTGGGTTGTTGAATGTGGAAAATGGTTCAAGTGCTTAATTAATTAGTATTCGGCTTTAGCATGCTATAATAATTCTTATATATATGTGTGTTTAATTGAGAGAATAAAAAGAATACATATTCGGCTATGATGATTAAAAAGCAAGTTATATGATTTTGGTGTTATAATAAGTGGTTAAAATAAGTATTGATAAGCATGAAATTGGGTCGTGGCATATTTATATATACATATTGAATTTTATATGGGATAATCAAATGTGAAACAATTAAGTTTGATTTTGTGAATGGAATTTTGGCATGAATTCAACTGTATGAAATTAATGTATGAATGATGTGTGTGTGTGTTTATAGTGGTTATATATGTGTTTAAAATGTGGGTGATTACCGAATGGTAATTTCTTTGGTAAATGAATAATGTAATGATTTGAAGTTGGAATATGATAGCAAATACCATATTGCCGTATGAGCCTTTGGATATTTGAAATGAAATCTTAAAGGATTACTTGATTAGGTTGCGTGTTGTTAAGCATGAATGGTTGATATATTTTTCATGGTTACCATGTTTGGTTAAATGAATGACATAGTGTATATTGACCATATGTCAATGTGTTAGATGGTATTCGGCCAATGAGAGTTGATGATAAAACTATATGTTAGATGGTATAAGATAATGTTTAAAGATTTATGTGGTTGTGGTATTTTGCTGAATGTGATTAATAAATAAATAAATTTGGTTAAGTGATTAAACGAACCAATTTGTTTAATTTAGCTCAAGAGCAAAGAGGACCAAAGTTGGATAGGGGAAAGGAAAAAGTGGTTGAATAGTCGATCCGCAACTGTTCGAATATATCCGAGGTAAGTTTTGAGTAATCAAACCTAGCATATACTTGAAGGTGACATGAAATATTTTAAAATTAGAAGAATTATGACAAATTGTTCTTACTTAAATAAATTTGTTGGTGAAACAAATTGTATAAGGGTTGTAGCCGAATGGTTATTAGGAATTTAAAGTTTAAGAGAGTGATATGTGCATATGAGCTCGATGTGTCTACTTATATTAAACCAAATGTGTAGTAAATGGTATATACATGTGTTGGATCGAATAACATTTATGACATGATGTCAAGGTGTATATGATATGCATATCTTTGAATGAAGCAAATGAACTACGATTATGATATGCTATGAGAAATTTATAAACATGTGAATTGATATGCATGAAACTCAGTGATATGTATTCGGGCCTTCGTGCCTAGCAGGCTATATGCTGGTGATATGTATTCGGGCCTTCGTGCCTAGCAGGCTACATGCCGGTGATATATATTCGGGCCTTCATGCCTAGTAGGCTATATGCCGGTGATATGTATTCGGGCCTTCGTGCCTAGCAGGCTATATGCCGGTGATATGTTCGGGCTTTGTGCCTAGCAGGCTTTGTGCCAGTGATCAAATTCGGGTTGAAAACCTAGCAGGCTTAATTCCGGTGATTTGAGCAAAGTTTAAGATTATGAGAATTCGCGATTAAACTCCAATTGAATATGTTCAATACATTAAGTCGGCTAGGTATGTATCATGTATTTGTATGTGAATTTAAATTGGATTGAATTATAAGTATCAAGGTGATGTATATGTGAATGAGTGCTATGTTTTCAAATGTGATGGTGATACATTCGATAAATGTATAATGCTATTTGGAAGTATGTGATTTAATTATATGTTATGAGTTTTAGTTCAAGTGAGATTATATGCTAAATTTGCCTTATGTATATGTGTATATTCGGCTAAGTGGTTAAGTATCTTAAATGATCAGTTGATGATAAGTTTAATTGTTTGCATTGTTTAAAACTTACTAAGCTTATGAAAGCTTACTTTATTGTTTCGTTTCTCTGTTTTTATAGATTGTTGATTTTGGCCACCGACTCGGGGATAGTCAGCAACTCGTCACACTATCTATCATTTTGGTATTGTTACCTTTTGGAACTAGCATGGCATGTATAGAGTAGACTGATGTGAACGATATTTTGTATTTGTGAATATTTTAGCCATACGAATATGGCACATATCTTGAATGTCAGTATGAGTTTCAGCTTTTGATCGTTGATTGCGTTGAATGTACTTGTGAATGTTAATGAACCTATGTCTATGTGAATGTGTAAGTGAAAATTTTAGTTCTGTAATACCTCTTAGCCCCAATCCGGCGATCGAATATAGGTTATGGGTGTTACAGATGCCCACCTACCGCAAGTATAAAAAGGATGTTCCCACTTAAAAAATTACGGGAGTAATTAGAGTTTGCCAAAAAGTTAATTGAAACAACAAAGAAAGAGGTTGAATCTGCCAAGACTCACACCAAAATTTACGAACTAAATGAGAAGTTGGTCAAACACAAGTTGAAGGATATGAAGCAAAAGAAGACCACAAAGCGGGTCGAGGACTTTGAAATCAAGTTGACTGAATTAAGAGAGAAAACTCACTTAGATAATGAAGCTGCTGAGAATGAGTGTTAATTGGCATTTGTTTGCCTCAAATATGAGGAGAAATTTAAGAAAGCTATTGTTGATGCTCATGTTGGTGTGTCGAATGTATAGAATTCATGCTCCATGGTATTATCCTTGCTATTTAGGTTGCTTGTGAACCTTTAAATCTAGCTAACATGGATTTGGGATGTTGTGCTAAAGTGCAGGTTGGCTCTAACATCTGGAATCCTTCTAGCACAGGTTAGGAGTCCTTTAAAGAATATTGGGGAAGTAAAGTTTTCTTTCTTCCTTTTACTTGTGGATGAAAGTGAGAATGTTGTTTTCGAGGGAGAAGGTGAATATGAAGGAGATGAAGATGAAGATGAAGAGGTCATCGCCTCCTACCAATCGAGTTGCAACATTGTTAAACCTATTAGTAGTAAAATTTTTAAGGATTGTGGATATCGAAGATACCTGAGCTACAAGTGAAGTGAGGGTGCCCACTTTATGTACTCCCACGACTTGTCTCGAAGCTGCTCGATTGGTTGGCCATTGGTAATTGTTGCTAGCAATTCTCTCAATAATTTCATAAGCCTTGTTATAAGACTTAGAAATGAGAGCACCATCGGTAGAAGCATCTACTACCATCCTCGTGTGAGTTTTGAGATCGTTATAGAAAGTCTTTAATTGAATGCAATGCGAGATTCCATGATGAGGGCATTTTCGTAACAGTTTTTTAAATCTTTCCCACACCTCATTCAAGGACTTGTCATCCATCAGTTGGAAGGTTGTGATCTTGTTCCCCAACTTAGCATTCTTGCTAGGTAGGAAATATTTCATAAGAAAATGTTCTGTTAACTCTTGCCATGTGGTAATCGAATCTGGTGGCAATGAGTTCAACCAGGCTCGAGCTCTATCCCTTAGTGAGTATGGGAACAACTTTAACCTTAATGCATCTTCAAGTACTTTGGCTAACTTGAAGGAATCATTCACCTTCATAAACAATCTGAGGTGATGGTGAGGATCTTCAGTAGACATTTCACTGAATTGGCTCACTGTTTGAAGCATCTGGAACATAACTAGCTTCGGCTCGGATTGTTGTGCCTCGATTTTAGGTCTCCTAATATCAGAATTAAGCTCATGAAACTATGGCACGACATACTATTTTAGAGCTCTATCCCTATTATTAGTAATAAGGATAGGATTTTGAGCATGATTCGTTCCATTTCCTTGATTCTAGTTTTCGAAATTCATCTCTTCGATCCTTCTTTGATTTACTTGTCTTCTCCTTTGTTTAAAAGATCATTCAATTTCAAGATCTATGGGGAGTAAGTTGATAATTCGATCAAAGTTTATAAACACTTGAAACAGTTACAGAAAAATACATAAGTTAAAAATATATAGAAAATAAACCAAAATGCAAAGTTAACAATTTCACAAATAATGTCTTTTAAAACAGTCCCCAGCAACAGCACCAAAAACTTGGAATAAAGGAAATGTGCAAGTCTACACAATCATTAATAAGTAATGTCGAGTTATTGTACTCACAGGGACTGTGCAAGAAAATGTTTATGAAATGTAAAAATTAAACATATTGGTAAGGAAAAATATGTTGATTTGAAAGAGGTGAAAAAAAAAATAAAACTAATTTAACTAAGTGATTAACTAAGAGAATAAAATTAAAAGTTCCAATGCACGATTTCTAAAAATGAGTTTAATCAATATGACATACATGTGTTAGATCAATTTTATTCTTTAACTTAGAATTATTAAAACTATGTTCATGTTGTTACTAATAATTCACGACAATTTAGTAATTTGCTAACTAATGCACATACTTGCTAAAACCCATTAATCTCTTGAACATATCTCCATGTCCATTCAAACAATTAATCAATTATTTATAAACAAGTATAAGATTAAGGTTTAGTTTAGGAATGCTTCTCAAATGTGCTTTTAGGAAAAACACTTTTGGTGAGAAGCTAAAATCATCAGTCTATCAAAAAAGTGCTTTTGGGCCAATTTTTAGCTTGAGAAAGTATTTTTTCTCTAAAAAAGTAGCTCGTTTAGTAATGCTTTTGTCTCAAAAGTGCTTTTTATCCCAAAAGTGCTTACTAAACACACCCTAAGTGAGATAATAATATATCTTTATATTGAAATAATTTAATCACAATAATCTTACAAGTTAAGGCTAATGTATTGTTTAATACCATCGCGAATTTAATCCTCAATTATCTTAGAAGATTAAACATGCACCAATTAAATATTGTGTCCATTAAGTACAATTTCAATCCGTTTAATAATTAATTCAATTGTTATCTTACAATTTAATGCAAGCATAATATAAGCATCATTTTATTTAATTGAACAATTTACTATGACCTAACAACAACACAAACACATTTTAAGTAATTTAAGCAGACAAAATGTAATTAATCTAACATAAAAGGAATTTAAGTCATTTTAATTTATTGAAGAACAACACCCCAAATATTTATGAACTAGAAAACAAATCTTGGTGTTTCTCTGAAGCCAAACTAATGCGCTCCTCTCTTCTGTGCTTGTTCTGTTAATCCAAGGCCTTCACAAACACTTGAATGCTGCTACTCCAAGGGACGTGCTAGCTCTTTTTCAAGAGGGGAAATCGGCAAGGAAAGGAAGACAAAGAAAATGGAAAAACAAGAAAATAAATAGAAGAGAGAAAATAGAGAATGATGTGTAAAGTGAGGGATGCAAAATGAGGAAGTGAATGAGGCTTTTTATAGTGAGAGATGACAGCTAAATTAGCTAAAAATAGCAGCCAATCCCCCTTCCCATGGTCGGCCATGCTAGGTGGAAGGAATGGTTGACTCAACCTTGTTATTTTTAACTTGTGGCTACAAAAAGAAGGCATGAAAAGGGGAGGGGTTTGAATGGCATTTAGGAGGAGTTCAAGGGCTATTTTGAAAGTTTAAAAATTAGCTAAAATAAGCTGATTGGGTTAGCTATATGGGACAGCTTGTGCTGCTTTTTGGGCTTGTCCATCCTCCATTTTTACTTGCTCAATTTAGGCTATTTCCTCTATTTCGAGCTGCCCCTTTTTTCCCAATAAAAATCAAATTGGAACATTTGATTCGAGGAAGCCCAAAAATGTAAATTAATTTGAGGAAGCCCAAAAATCAAATCAGATCAATTTCGTCAACTATCTTTCTCTTATACATGTATCCTAGAAGACCCGAAAAACGAATCCAGGCTATTACGATACTCAAAAAAGGCTGAGATAACCTGAAATCAATTATCCAAGGCTGCACCATCAAGTATTGCCCATAAATGACCCATGGTCCTTGAGACAACACCTTATCGTAAATCCTTTTTGTTTTGAAATTTAACCAAAAAATAGTCATTTTCAATCTCCATCAATTGGAACAACATAGAGGGCCTCTATAGGTTATATGTTCTACTTTGAAGGACAACATATCCAATGTTTAGTCTCAACAATTTTAGAACCATCATAGTATCCATGTCTTTGATCAAGAGTTGATACACCCTATGAAGAACTCAATCGAGGGGATCCCATTAACAACCGACCTTGTGACATCCCCTTTGAAAAGTTTGAAATCATCATCATAATCCTCGAGCCTATTTGAGTTAACCGACTTCCTGGACCTTGCAATGTCTTTTCCCATTAACTTATCTTTCCACAATAGCTTTGCTTCAGTCAACACGCCGGCAACTATATCCATGGCCGTTACTACCATATCATCCTTGAACGACACTTTCTTAGTGCTCCGATCTTCATTAGAACATGGCTCGGCTCCATCACTATCATAAGAAAAATTCACCATAAAAAAAAAAAAAACTTAGAAGTTAACCATGTTAGTTTTAAATCTATGTTATAAATATTTGATTTTTAAACAAATTAAGATAAACCATAAATTTAAAATATATATATATATATATATATATAAATAATTCAAAAATCAGATAAACTGGAAATTTTAATAAATATATATAAATATATATGATAAATGTACTTTTAATTGTAACTATTTTCGTTATGAATTTTGGGTTTTTTAATCAAATTTTAAAAAATGGTGATAAAATAAGTTTATGAGATTTAAATTGATAATTTTTAAATAAAATTTTGATTTTATTTACGTGATAAAATCTTATTTATAACACTTTTTTAAAGTGATAAAAGTTGAAATAAATTTGAATGAAAGTGGTAAATAAATAATATTATTAAATTCTTCTGTGTAATATACATCATGCATGCAATGCAAGAAATATATATATATATATATGTATATATATTCATTTTCAAACGAAATATAAAAAATTCTTTTTCATTTTTATGTTGGGAGTTTGTGATAATTAAAAGAGTAGAGTAAATAAATTCCCCATAAGCTTCACAGTACCAGCTCTTACATTGGTTTTGCATCAGTGGAAATTTGCAAAAGCTTCGTGGAACTTGGAGAAATTGTTGAACCACAAAAATCGACCACGAAAAATAAAGAGGCATTTGCTGCAGCTGGACTACTTGAGAAGTTGGGTGTTGAGGAAAAGGTATAATTCCATGTAAAATCCCTGAATATATTATACTTTTTTTTAATTTCCATGAACTTTTATTATATATTCATTTTAATTCTTTTCTTTTTGTATATTTCATTTTTATTATAATTATTAACCCATAAATAAAATGATAATGTATTTCAGCGCATTTGAATCACATCCTCTTGCATTGGCAACAATACTCATGCTAATTGAGTTAAGACTCAATCGGCTATTTTATTAATTGTTTAAATTTCTTTAATTTTCTTAATATGCGTGTTTTCAAAAATATAGAATTAACACACTATTTAGAATATTGTTTAGATTTAACATCCAATTTATTTAAAGATTGTTTAATTTTTTAATAAATCAATCAAATTATAATTTTTTAAACATTGTTTTAGAAAGAAATTTAATAAACATACAGTTTAAATTTTAAATAATGATATTTTTTAATTTTAACCTGATTTCAATTAGGTTAAAAATTAATTAAATTTTTTTATAAACATAAAAATTGTTCAGGTCAATAATTTTAATTAAAAAAATTACTAAAAAGTGGTTGAAATAGAACGTGTTTTTGTTTAAATTAAAAACTCATCATACGAGGAAATTTACAATATTAGAGTTTGCGAAACACATTTTTAAATTTACAATATTTTAGTAAAGCTTTTATTAAAAATAGGTTGAAATAGAAAACATTATTGCTTGAAAAATTATTATAAAAAAACATATTTATTGCTTAATAGTAATAATCATGTATGATTTATATAATAAAATATAAATCTATAAAAAATACTATTATCTTTTATATTACACATTTAAGTATATGTTTTACATTTAGTTCAATAATACAATTTATTAAATTATTTCTCATATTATTAATAAAAATTATAAATAAAATAAAATAGGATTTAATATAATATTAATTAATAGATGTAGGGGTAAGAAAAACTAATATATATGTATATTATATTACAATGTTATTAAAAACAATCTGTATTTAAAACGATAACAAGTAGATAGTGTTTTCACTTGGGCATAAATTAAATGGAAATAAATGTTATAGAATTTTTAATTATTAATCTGTATTAAAACTATACAAAATGCTTATAAAGCTGTTGATAATTTTATGATATTATCAAAAATAAAACAACATTACACGGAATTAAATAATTTTAATAGATCAGTTTATTTGGTTAGATGGTTAAATATTATTAATTTTATTCTTGAGATTTAAGTTCGGTTCCTCTTCTACTCACATTCGTATTTTTATTTCAACTTGTTTCAAGCTTTGCTTTTACTTTTAATTACTGTTTTTAATACATTAGCTCCTCTGGTTAGATGGTTAAATAATAGTGATTTTATCTTTGAATCCTAAGTTCATTTTCTTTTCTAAGCACATTTATATTTATATTTTATATTGTTTTAAATTTTTTTACTAAAAATAATTATATTTGGAAATTATTATTTGATTTTATAAAAAAATTAGTAATTAAAAAATAAATTAAAAATAAAAATTTGAAAATAATATATTTATTAATTAAAAATTAAAAAATTTGAAAAAAAATCAACATATTTCCACCAAAATCGAAAAAACGGTACACATCACTAAATATTTTTTAAAAGCAATATTTTCTCGAAATTTGCTACACAATCCCCTATCCATTGCACGGTAAAAAAACTAAAATTTAGATCGATATATATTCCGGGTGGACCCTTTCTACCACGTGTCAAAAATGTAACTGATTTGACACTGTGGTATATCCAAGGCCATATTTTCAGTTCCCTAAACCCTCGTGTAATTTTCCACGTCACTTTCCCGGTTTCCAAACAGAGAATTGCAGTACAGGTTCCAAACAGAGAATTGCAGTACAGGTTTTGAAATGTTCTACGTTCCAACCTCCTCCTGAAAATAAATGAAAGAGATAGTAAAAACAATGTTATCACTTTATAATTCAAAGGAAATACAAGTAAGAAAAGGCCACGTTGATTTGTTTATCATTTTTTTTTTCTGCTTTTTATTCTTTAACTTCTCCACTCAAAACTCTGCCTCTTTCGAACATTCTTTCATTTTTTTGATCGGTCAGTGCTCACTCTTCACTTTTATCCATTTTTTGTACAGAACGCTTACGTAATTTCTGCGCATACGCATAGGCATGCATACACGTATAGGTATATGTTTATTGTATAAAAGTATGTTTCGAATAGCTGTTATAGGGCTGCTAGGGTGGATTCATTGATACTTTGATTGTTTTTCCAGCTGTCTGATAAAATGTCAATGGGAGTGCTTGGAACGCTCTGCCAAGAATAAAGATCGGTGTGGCATAGAAAGATGGATTTTACCTGTTGTTATAAGCATCCCACTATCTTTCATGGTGATGAAGGTACTAGATGTAGGATACTGGATCCATTTAGGTGTAGAAACTTTAGTTACAATGTTTTCAATCCCGAGCATGGATCAAAAACTTGGTCCCTGAGAAAAATGAAGAGAAACATGGCGTATAGCAGTCGTTTGAGTTCAAATTTAGTTTTCAAAGGAAACTTTGATAGTCCTTTTTGTGGTACGTATTTGGCTACATCATTTTTTTGTGGTTTACATGACGTATCGAAAGTAAGAGGAGTTAGGTCGCATTGTCAAGGCAATGATTCGTCACCGTATGCTGATGGGAATGATCACAATGCGGAATTTGCTGAGAGTAGCAATGAGAGCTCAAGTGGTCTGGGAGAAGAAGTGAGAAATGTAAGTGGTGAAGTGGAAACACCTACCCTGGTTGAGTTAAGGGAATTGGTGCACAAGGCAATGGAGGAATTGAAAGTAGCTCGTCTTAAAAGTAGGATGTTTGAGGAAAAGGCTCAGGAAATATCAGAAGCTGCAATAGCCTCGAGAGACAAAGCAACTAATGCTTGGAATCATGTCAATAGCAGGCTTCATGTGATGCAAGACATTGTCAATGAAGAGTGCATTGCTAAAGAGGCTGTTCAAAAGGCAACAATGGCACTATCTTTAGCTGAGGCAAGGCTTCAGGTGGCAGTAGACTGATTTGAGCTTCTGGAAAATGGAAATGGTTCCGTAGAAAGTTATGGAAAGAGTGATGCTCAAATGGATGTTAGGGAAGATAATGGAGTGCTATTGGATGCAAAATATGAGATTAGAGAATGTCAGAAGAAGTTGGCAAATTGTGAAGTAGAGTTAAGGCAAGTGTGGGGTAAAAAGGAGGAGTTGCTGAAAGAAGTGGAGAGGTTGAAAGAGGTTGCAGAGAATGCACAAATGGATGCCTTGGAAGCTGAGGAAGATGTGGCAAACATCATGCTTTTAGCAGAGAAAGCTGTTGCTTTCGAAGTGGAGGCTACACAACGTCTGAATGGTGCTGAGATTGCCCTAAAAAGATCTGAGAAGTCTATTTCTAGTTTGACTGTTGACACTGCTGAATCCGCCCAGGGGCAGGTTTTGGGTGAAGAGAATATTGTCAAGGAGGAGAAGATCAGTCAAGGGGGTTATAGTGATGGTTTTCTTGAAATAAAAGGGGATGCTTTGACTAATGGTGATACTTTGATTGGTAAGCCTAAAGCAGACATTTTATCTGACAACGCGAAAAAAAGATTTGAAGATCACAAACAATTTTTTGATTTCAGTAATTATGAGAATGTAATGTTGGGTTTAGATTCTATAAAAGAAGCTGAAGTTGAAGCAGAAAAGTCAAAAAATGTTAAACCAAAGAAGCCTGATACTCCGAAGAATCTGACGACGGAGAGTTCACCCCTTAATACGCCAAAGTCATTGTTGAATAAATCTTCCCGTTTCTTAGCTGCATCATTCTTTTCCTTAACTGTTGATGGGACAGAACTCAACCAGCATCAGTTGCCCAGGGTTTTTTGGAGTCTGCCAGGAAACAAATTCCTAAGCTTGTTGTAGGATTACTGCTCTTTGGAGCTGGGTATGCTTTGAAAGTTGCTACCTTGTTTCATTAACTAATTTCATCATCACTTCTATAAATTTCCTGTATGTATTGGCTGAGCATTGTTGATTTCCCGCTTCTTGACTCAAACGACGTATTCAGTTAAGTTTTTGGTGGAAGCTGTAGAAACAAGGTGTGTTTCTTTAGAATGTTATGATCATGGCAGCTTCAGTTAAAAGTTTAGCTATAGAAACTTCCCTGCTTGATCGTAATGCAAACAACAAATCAAATCCTCAAAAAAGGGCCATTCTACTGACTTCGTTTATCAATAAATTTCCTTTTTGTAAGAAATCATGTTCAAAAAGTGTTTGTTTGCCTTTGATCACAGGGTTGCCTTCTATGCTAACCAGACAGAGAGGAGTGCTCAGCTGCTGCAGCAGCCAGATGCCATCACTTTTGGTGTAGAAGTTTCCCCAAATGCAAAGCCTATGATCCATAAAGTACAAAATTTTCCTAAAAGAATAAAAAAAATAGTTGCAATGCTTCCTCATCAAGAGGTGTTTGATCCTGCACCATTTATTAATTTTCCATTTGATTCTTTTGATCTTAATCCTACTCTATATGGCTGCTTGTCAACAGCTTATTTCTATGTTTGAATTTCCCCGATGAATGAGGAGGAGGCCTCTCTCTTTGATGTGTTATGGTTACTGCTGGCAAGTGTAACTTTTGTGCCTATATTCCAGAAAATTCCTGGCGGTAACTAAAATCTATCCTAATTTGAGTGTGTTCATCTTTAAAAATGTATGATCGTCATGACTTTTTGTGAAGATTTTTGGAGCTCATGCTTGAATTCTCTGTTTGCTTCTTATGATGTTTCCCCATGGTCCGCACACTACTATTTTGTGCTTTCATGTTCCTTATCATTATTTGTTCTATTTTTCCTTTTCCCCTTCTGGAAACTTTTTATATAACTGGTGTTTGTTTTCTATCTGTTCCATTTTTAGGCAGCCCTGTTCTTGGGTATCTGGTTGCTGGCATCTTGATTGGACCATATGGTTTGTCCATAATCCATCATGTGCATGGTACCAAAGTAATTGCTGAATTTGGAGTTGTTTTCTTGCTATTCAATATCGGCCTTGAGGTGGAATTTATTATTTAAATCCATATTTCCAGCTTTATTGAATCTCCATTATTGTGAGAAGATTGTTTATCTGAACCCTTATTTTGCTTTTTGCAGCTATCTGTTGAAAGGTTAAGTTCCATGAAGAAATATGTTTTTGGATTAGGCTCTGCCCAGGTAATTGAGAAAATAGATTTTGTATTGTTGTCACTTTGTATTTGAAAATTTTCTTCTAACTAACCATATAATACAGGTCTTGATGACAGCAGTTGCAGTTGGCCTTGTTGCTCATTTTGTTTCTGGGCAGCCTGGTCCAGCTGCAATGGTGATTGGGAATGGCCTGGCATTATCTTCAACTGCTGTCGTCCTGCAGGTAACTAAGTAGACCAGTTCCAGATTTCATTACTCGTAGCATTATATTACACCACTCTTATACTATATGAAGAAAGCGAATAAAAGTTTGTGAGACTAGATTCCTAGAGCTAAAGGTTTGAATGTCTTGCTCTTGTTGAATATGTTATGTATATCTGTTTTCCTCTTATATTCCTCTGCAGTATCTTAAAATCTTTGAAAACTAGTACATATCTTGGATTCTTTCCATGTCTCTACAAATCCATCTAATAGCAATATGACCCAATTGCATCAGACTTTAGCATTTGTTTGTGTATATATATATATATATATATATATGCATGTATATTCTTTTTAATAAAATACCTACCAGAGAAGATGCTGAAACCTCATGGATCCATTAGACGAACATGTAATTGTTATCTTCATTTGCAGGTATTACAGGAGCGAGGTGAAAGTACTTCCCGCCATGGACGCGCTACATTTTCTGTCTTGCTTTTTCAGGTTATCCTATGATCTTGAGAAAGGGATTGACTTCATATGTAAATTCTTATGAATTGAATTTTGCAGACAGATATGATAATTCTCATGCAGATTATCCAAATGTATCTTGATAAATGATACATGTATCACTTTTTTTTTTCTTCTTTCCTTTTGGTTCTTTAATTTTCTTTCCCTCTCTTCATGTTTTAAACTGGCATCTGTACTTTTAAGTTAGCAAAAGATGAAATTAGAAATCTACTCAACATAATGTTGAAATCTATGCCCTTAAGCCTTCCAGCTCCTGGAATGCTTAAAATAATTCATAAATGATTAGACTAAACTATCAATCAGGACAAATATAAGACCTGCTTGATGTGTTTGGAACCTCTTTTGTTAGTCTTTCAAGTTTTACATGGCATTTAGTTGATTTAGATGACTGTTGTTGGAAGAAAAAAATTTATTGATTGTTATCGATTCTTCCAGGATTTGGCTGTTGTTGTTTTGCTTATACTCATACCTCTTATCTCCCCAAATTCATCAAAGGGAGAGGTAAGGTATTCTAAATTCTAATAAATTCAACTTTACTTTTCATTTTTGTTTTTCATTCAACATTGAAGATTCCTATGTTGCCTCACTTTGTGTTATGCAAATGAGAAATATGCTGTTAGGAGTCTATTAGTAGTCTGTTAATAGATGGTTAATTTGTTATAGTCTGTTAACAGGTGGTTAATAGCAGAAACAATTGTTGGTGAGACTATAAATATAGAATTAAATGCAGATTGTAAGCATTGCTTTTTCATTCCAGTATTTCAGAAATAAAGCTCAGTATCTCCAAGTCTTTCTATGAGTTCTATGCTTTCATTTACTGTACTCTTCGTTTCTATTTATCGATTTGTTGTATTTTCTGGTTTGATTACATGTTAGAAGCTCGATCCATAGTGGTTTTTCACTCTGATAGTTTGCCTTTTACACGTATCTAAATTCATTGTCCTAATTCTCCTATAAACCATAAAGATTACTACCGAACTCAGATTTTGATGATTGGTTTCTTAATTTCTGTTTATGTTTCTTCCATGCAGCTTACTTCACTAATTTGCTTTAAGGGAACTAGTGCTTTCCCCAAAATCTTGGGTTTTGTGTTATTAGCTGGTACCTTCTTCTACATCTTATATTGGCAGTTGGCACCTTTTAGTAATCTCATTTTTCTGGTTTTCAGATTGGTTTTAGAGCCATTGCGGAAGCTCTTGGACTGGATGTTGTGAAGGCAGCAGTTTCCATCACTACAATTATTGCTGGTGGACGGTTGGTAAGTTTTATATCTAAGACATTCATAAATTTTGACCTCAGGATTTTCCGATAGCTTATGATTGTCTTATAGCAATTTCTGTCTTATTTTATCATGTAATATTGACTGATAAGAAACTTAAAAAAAAAAAATCTAAAGAGTGTAGAAAAATATCCGGGTGGGGTGTAAGTGGTATCATCAAAGTGGAGGTAACTCAATTTTTGACTCAGAAGCATTTGACCCTTAATCTTCTGAACTTTTACTTAAGATTGTCAATACCTGTGCCTAACTCTGAGAAATGAGTAATGCTTCAGAAACACAATATCTTCTGGTTCTCATATACCTTTAGTTTTTTCTTGCAGTTGCTCCGACCAATTTATAGGAAAATAGCTGAAAATCAAAATCCAGAAATATTCTCTGCCAATACACTCATTGTTATTCTAGGGACAAGTCTCCTAACTTCTGGGGTATGAAAACTATACTTGTTCTTAATTTTTTTTTTCTTCTTTTGTAGTAGTGATAATAATGCCTTAGATGCTTCCTTTTTTCTTTTACTCTTGTTGAACAGGCTGGACTTTCCATGTTATTGGGAGCATTTCTAGCTGGTTTGCTTCTTGCAGAGACTGAATTCTCTTTGCAGGTTGAATCAGATATTGCTCCATATCGAGGCCTCTTATTGGGTCTCTTCTTCACGACGGTTGGTATTTTATTTGTTGACATCTCCATAATATGTAAATGATTCGGTGTTTGTTTCTTTGAATTACATTCTGCTTTAGTCGTAAAACCGATTTGGTGTTCTTTTGTTGGATGTAAGGTCATTTTTGGTAGGTAAAAACGCAAGGAGTTTAAAATAGATATTTATAAAAAATGATGCCATTTAGTGCAAATATTATAGAAGTAATATCACGAAGGTTCATTATTATAACTTTATAAGGTAGAGGATCATTTTATGCCATAGTTGAAGGTGACACAAAGCTTTGGAGGGGTGGTTGTATCAAGTCTTCATATTATTTATTACAATCCTGAGTTAGGAGAATGATAAGACACGCTTAATTGGCATGTATTAAGTTTTATGTTATTGGTGCTTCCCCATATTGACGACCAATACATCAAGGTATGTGCAACTGATGACAACTTTTTATTGAGTTTTCAGTTTGGCATGTCTATTGACCCCAAACTTCTTGTTTCAAATTTTCCTGTTATTATGGAGGCACTAGGACTGTTAATTGGTGGTAAGATTATATTGGTGGCATTTGTTGGTACACTTTTTGGTATTTCAATCGTATCTGCCATAAGGGTTGGTCTTCTTCTAGCTCCTGGTGGAGAATTCGCATTTGTAGCTTTTGGTGAAGCTGTTAATCAGGTTTCTTTCCTTATGAACAGACACCATTTCATCATGAGATTGTCTGTTTTGTGTCTTTCTGTTTATCGTGCGTTTTCTAAATCTTTAGTAGATCTTGGTTTTCACTTTCAATTTTCTCCTGTGTTAGGTGGTTTGAAAAAACAAAGATAATAATCACATTTATTCCATTAATTTGTGATAGTCATTACTTGTGTCACATATTCCAGGTTTATGGCCGCATTTATTGCTAAAACACTATTCAAAGATTGCTAATCCAACTTCTTAGTGTTATATGAAATGTTTTGTCGCTTATGCAAGTATTAATGGTGTTTTTGTCAGGGTATAATGTCTTCTCAGCTATCTTCATTGTTGTTCCTTGTTGTGGGAATCTCGATGGCCCTCACACCATGGCTTGCTGCTGGAGGCCAATTAGTTTCCTCTCATTTTGAGCTGCACGATGTTCGAAGTTTATTGCCTGTCAAAAGTGAGGTGCATGTCTAACCATCTGTAGGAGTTAAGAAATAAATTAAGAGATAACAACAAAGTCTTGAGCTTGAAGCTGTAGTGACTTACTGAACAAACAAAGAAATCGGGCTTGAAGTAACAAGAACAGATTGCTTAACAAGAACCAAAACAAGAAGAGAAATTAGCTGAAAGATTCATCTATCATTACTGAAAGCATTTCATTACATACAACAAGTAATCAAACTTGTCTGAAAAACAAAAAAGTATTATCTAAACACATCTAACTCCACTAACAAAGTCTTGAAACTTATAACACATTGCTTGCACTCTTGGTTAAGCTAATTTATCAAATCCATCAGCACCAAATTACATCAAATACATTACATACTTAGTCAAATGTAAATAAGTAGCAAAACATCAATTAAACAACAAAAACAGCAGCATGTTCATTAGCTGCAACTTGCATGGCTTGAACAGAATGGTCTGCATGAAAGCCACCTTTTAACACTCCTCCTTGGTTTCTATGCTACAAACTCCCAATCTTACTCTCAAATTCTCGAACCTTGATACACCAAGAGGCTTTGTCAAGATGTCAGCCAACTGATCTTCAGAACTGCAATGAACCAGTTTGATTTCTTGAGATTGTTTCACCTCTCTAACAAAATGAAACTTAATCTTAAAATGCTTTATTTTGCCATTAAACACTGGACTCTTTATAATTGCAACAGTTGATTGATTGTTACTTCTAATCTCTGTTGCTTCTCTTTGGCGTAAGTTCATATCTGCCATGAGTTTTCTTAACCAAATTGCTTGATTAACAACTGTTGTAGCTGTAACATATTCAGCTTTAGCTGTTGATTGAGCAACAATGGACAGTTTTTTTGAACTCTAACAAAAAACAGTTGATCTAAGGGTAAATAGATACCTTGAAGTACTTTTCATGTCATCAATTGATCCTACCCAATACTTTTTGCAAAACCAAGGAGCTTCATGCTATCAATCTTAGTGAACATAACTCCAAAGCTTAGAGTTCTTTTGATGTACCTTAGAACTCTCTTTGCAGCTTGAAAATGGTTTACATTGCAACAGTACATGAACCTGGATAGAAGATTGACTGCAAACATTATGTCAGGCCTTGTGGCCATTAGACATCCCACTAGACTTCTATAGGTTGATTCATTTACCTTATCGGAATCACCTTGGCTAGTGAGCTTTTCTCTAACAGCAACTGGAGTACTAGTTGATTTGTAATTTTGCATGGAGAACCTATTTAGAATTTTCAAGGCACATGCCTTTTGGCTTATGAAGATCCCTTGTTGAGTCTGAGATACTTCCATCCCAAGAAAGTAAGGCATTTCGCCTAAATCAAACATCTAAACATACTCTCCATTTTGTATTTGAAATCTATCAGCATAACATCATTCTCACTAGCCACTAACAAGTCATCCACATATAATGAGACAATGAGTAATGTTTCACTACCTTCCTTCTTCACATACGGTGTTGGTTCACTAATGTTTCCCTCGAACCCTAAGCTTGACAAGTAGGTGTCAATTTTGTCATGCCAAGCCCTTGGTACATGCTTTAAGCCATACAAGGTTTTTTTCAGCTTGTACACCTTGGTTTCTTCACCAGCAACTTTAAAACCATCTGGCTGTTCAACATATATCTCTTCATCAAGAAGTCCATTGAGGAAGGTTGATTTTACATCAAGCTGATGTCTATTCCATTGCCTTTGAGCAGCCAACCACCAAAAGTCTGATGGTGTCAAGTCTTGCCATTGATACAAATGTTTCAAAGTAATCAATCCCATATTTCTAGTTGAATCCCTTCACAACTAACCTTACCTTCAGCTTATTCAAAGTTCCATTAGCATTGTGTTTGGCTCAAAACACCCATTTCACCCTATGACCTTCCAGTGAACTAGTCTTGCAACTAACTCCCAAGTTTGATTTTTATGAATCATGCTAATTTCATCAAGCATGGTTTGCCTTCAACCTTCTTGTGCCTGTGCTTCTTCAAAATAAGTTGGTTCAATAGTAGCTACATCTGCCCTCTTATATATTTCATTAGTTAGTCTGGTTCCTCTAATTGAAACATGATTAATGTTCAACCTTTGATCACACTGATCAACATCAATTTGCCCTGTCACTAAGTCTTCAACAGCACACTCTGGTTCACCTTTGTCCCAATTCTAGGTTGACATCTCATCAAATACCACATCTCTACTTACAAAGACCTTGTAAGTTGTAAGATCCAGAACTTTATAGCCCTTTTTAACACTGCTATAGTTTATAAGGATGTCAGGTTGAGCTTTCTTTGCTAATTTGTCCCTTTTAATTATAGGAAGATGTACATAACAGATGCAACCAAAGACCTTTAGGTGAGCCACTAATGGTTTGAATCCAAACCAGGCTTCAAATGGAGTTTTTTCAAACAAGGCTTTACTTGGTAGCTTATTTGGGAGATATACTACAATATTCACTGCCTCAGCCCAAAAACTTCTAAGCAAACTCCTTTCAAACATCAAGCATCTGGCTATATCCATTAGGGTTAGATTCTTTCTCTCACTGACACCATTTTGCTGAGATGTGTAGGTGTTGGTGAGCTGGTGTTCAATCCCTAATTTTTCACAAAACCTTTAAAACACATCAGAGGTTACTCTGTCCCATTATCTGACCTTATTGTTTTGAGCTTATAACCTGATTGAATCTTAGCTGCTGTTTTGAACTTCCAAAACACTAAGGTTACTTCTAACTTGAGCTTGAGAAAATAAACCCAGCAGAATCTTGAGTAGTCATCAATGAAGAGAATGAAGTACCTATTTCCATTTAAAATTTGAGTCTTTATAGAGCCATACACATCAATATGGACTAGCTGCAACTTCTAAAGGCCCTCCAAGCCTTGTTTGCTGGAAATGGAAGCCTAGTTTGCTTTCCTAACTAACACACTTCACAAACACTCTGTTGTTCAACTACTTTTATGAAATTTTCAACCAAATCTTTTTTGGACAACTAAAGTAGTGACTAATAGTTAACATGGCCTAACCTTCTATGCCACAATTTGGACTCATCTAAGAAAGTTGTGTAGGCACTAACAAACCCCTTATTCCAATCGGCAACAAAGCTTCTGCCAGTTATAGCTACTGACATGAGCTTGGATCTACTTGGATCAATGGTCAGGCACTCTTTGCCTTTGAACACAACAAAATATCCTTTTTCAAGTGACTGAGCAATTCTTAGCAGATTTCTATCAATTTCATGTATTAAGAGAACATTAGAGACAAGTTTGGTACATGAAGGAATGTCAATCAACATATCTTCCGTCACTTCTACTTCGATGTATTGACTATTGCCCACTTTTACTCTTGAGTTGAAGTTTTTGTCTATGCTCTTGAAGATAGCAGCATCAGGTGTCATGTGGTTGGTGCATCCACTATCAATTAACCAACCTTTTGTGCTATTTCTTCTGATTACTGAACAAGAAACAACAAATACTTGCTTTTCCTGAGCGTTGCTCTCTTCTTCCACTTGAGCTTCTATTTTAAATTACTGAGCTTGATGTTGTTTTTGTTGGCCTCTATTTTTACAAACCTTTTCAACATGGCCCAGTTGCTTACAAACCTTGCATTGCACATCAGGTCTATACCAGCAGTTTGCTTCTGGATGGCTAATCCTTTTAGAATGAGAGCAAGATAGATATCTTTTTCTTTCTCCATCTCTTTTAGGCTTGTCTGACCAAGTTTTCTTCCTTTTATAGCCAGAGGAGCTTGAGGTTGGTCTACTCTTAGCTTGAAATGCACTTTCATGATGCTCCTCCTGTCTACTAGCTCTCATTTGTTCTTGAACATAAAGAGCATTAATTAGCTTAGTTAAAGAGATGCTTGGCAAATCTTTTGAGTCTTCTAGGGAAGAGATTTTGTCTTCATATCTTTTAGGTAAGGTTGAAATAACCTTCTCCACTATTTTACTTTCACTGAATTGGTCTCTAAGCAGCCTGATGTTTTTCATAACAGCCATAATCCTGTCTAAATATTGCTTAACTGTCTCTAACTCCTTCATTTTCAAATTTTCAAAGTCCATCTTTAAGTTGATGAGTTATTATTGTCTTATTTTTTCAGTACCTTAAAACTCTTCTTTAAGTTTGTCCCAAGCCTGCTTTGGAGTCTCATAGGCTATGATCTTTATGAAAATCAAGTTTGACACACTGTTTTGGAGGTAGGGCATTGTTTTGTACCTCTTAGCTCTATCATAAGAGTGCTGCCTAATTTAAGCTATCGTGGGGTTAGCTTTCAAGGGTGGTGGTTCAAGATCAGCATTGACAACCTCTTATAGGTCAAATGCTTGTAGGTAGGTTTTCATTTTCACTACCTAAATGTGGTAGCTTTCACCATTGAACATTGGTGGTGGTGTTGGAGAGAAATCAGATGAAGACATGTTTTTAAGAGTAGAAAAGAGAAAGGTCCTCTAAAAAGTTGGCTCTCAATACCAATTGTAGGATTTAAGAAATAAATCAAGAGATCACAACAAAGTCTTAAGCTTGAAGCTATAGTGACTTATTGAACAAACAAAGAAATCGATCTTGAAGTAACAAGAATAGATATCTTAACAAGAACCAAAACAAAAAGAGAAATTAGCTGAAAGATTCATCTATCATTACTGAAAACATTTCATTACATATAACAAGTAATCAACTTCTCTGAAAAACAAAAAAAAAGTGTTACCTAAACACATCTAACTCCACTAACGAAGTCTTGAAACTTATAAAATATTGCTTGCACTATTGGTTAAGCTGATTTATCAAATCCATCAACACCAAATTACATCAAATACATTACATATGAAAGTTTTCAAGAGAGCATTTAATAAATAACTGAATTTAAATAGAGAAAAGAGTCATAACCTAATTGGGAAAATAATTCCCTTATTCTAATAAACTACTAAAAGATAAGGAAAATAATTCCCTTATTTTAATAAACTACTAAAAGATAAAATAAAATATTCCTAGAATATCTCAAATGATTTATTTTAAGATTTATCTACCTAGATAAGATTTATCTACTTAAATAATTTTAAAATATATCCCAAAATATATGGGTTTCACATATTTCAACACCCTTCTTCAAGTTGGTGCATATATATCAATCATGCCCAACTTGCTTACAAGAAAATCAAAGCTTGTCTTAAAAAGCCTTTTGGTGAATATGTCAGCAATCTGTTGTTTTAAAGGAACAAACGTCATGCACACTTGGCCTTCTTCAATATTCTCTTTGATAAAGTGTTTATTAATCTCAACATGTTTAGTTCTGTCATGCTGAACTGGGTTGTAAGCAATACTAATGGCAGCTTTGCTATCATAATACAACTTCATTGGTGAAGTTATTGGTTTCCTCAGCTCTTCCATAATTCTTTTTAACCACATCATTTCACAAATTCCTTGAGCCATTGATCTAAACTCAGCCTCTGCACTACTTCTTGCTACAACATTTTATTTTTTTGCTTCACCAACTCACAAGGTTTCCCCTAAAAAAATGTACAATATCCTAATGTAGATTTTTATCTGTAATTGAGCCTGCCCAGTTTGCATCTGTATAAGCTTCAATTCCTCTTTGTTTAGATTTATTGAAGAATAAGCCCTTTCCAAGTGAGCTCTTCAAGTATATTAGAATTCGAAACACTACTTCATGTTCCTCCATTAGGGAGTGCATAAATTGACTCACTAAGCTCACTGCAAAAGCTACGTCTGGCCTTGTATGTGATAAGTAAATTAATTTACCGACTAACCTTTGGTATTGGCCTTTATCAACTAATCGACCTTCTTTATTTCCTAACTTTACATTTGGATCAATTGGTATGTAAGCTAGGCGGTAACCACTCATCCCAGCCTCTTTTAAAAGATCAATCACATATTTTTTTCTGAGAGACCACAATACCCTTCTTTGATTGAGCAACTTCTATTCCAAGAAAGTATTTCAAAGGACCCAAGTCTTTGATCTCAAACTCCAATGCTAGATGCTCCTTGAGATGCCTTATTTCATCCACGTCATCTTCTGCAAGAATGATATCATCGACATAAACTATAATAACTACTATTTTACCTCTTTGTGAGTGTTGCTAGAACATTGTGTGATTAGCTTGCGCTTGTGAGTAACCTTGTTTTTTAACAACTTGAGCGAACTGTTCAAATTAAGCTCGAGGAGACTGCTTTAGACTATATAAAGATTTCTTGAGCTTACATACTTGAGTTCCAAATTTTTCTTCAAAACTTAGAGGAGGACCCATGTAAACTTCTTCTTCAAGTTTCCCATTTAGGAAAGCTTTATTCACTTCTAGCTACTGTAAGGACCAATCAAGATTAACAGTAATTGATAAAAGAACTCTAACAAAATTTAATTTGGCTACTGGAACAAATGTTTCAAGATAATCTATCCCGTATGTTTGAGTGTACCCTTTAGCCACTAGTCGGGCTTTGTATCTATCTAAAAATCCATCCAATTTGAATTTGGTTGTGAACACCCATTTACAGCCTACAGTTTTTTTCCCTACAAGTAATTCCACTGTTTCCCATGTAACTATTTTTTCAAGAGCACGCATCTCCTCTAAAATAGCCTCCTTCCATTCAGGAACTTGTAAAGCATCTTTCACATTTTTGGGTATTTGCACAGTATTGAGACACTAAATAAAGGTTGAGAATGTTGAAAACAATGCTTTATAGGATACAAAGTTAGACATGGGATATTTGACAATATTTCTAACACCTTTTCTTTTAGCAATTGGAATATCTAAATCAGAAAATTTATTGGTTGGATTATGAGCTTTACTTGGATTTTTGATACGATCTTGTGGGTTGGATTCTTGGTGATGAATTTGGTAGATTCCACTTTCTTGATTTCAATTTCTTCTTGAGTAAATAATTAACTCCTTTGTTTGTTCTTTATTCTCATGATCAGACTCTATACCTTCATACTCCTTTTCATTAACAACATTAACATCATTAATTTTTGTGTTAATCATAGATTCACCTTGCTTATTATTAGAATCCATATGTTGTATATTTCTAGTGTTTTCTTGATCAATTATAGAATCTTCCTTACTATAATTCCCTCTCTGAAGATTAGAATCAAAGTAAGATTACGTTTCAACAAATGTGACATTCATGGTAACAATAATCTTCCTATCAATTAGATCGTAACATTTTAAACCCTTTTTATTAGAAGTATAGCTAACAAAGACGCATTTTTTTCTCTAGGATCTAGTTTACCTTAGTTGTGAAGATGAACAAAAACACTACACCCAAAAAATCAGAGGGATAAATCTATGATCAATTTAGAGTTAGGAAAGTTAGCTTTAAAGAGATGGAAAGGAGTTCTATATTTACTAGGTATTCTATTAATAAGATATGTAGCTGTTAACAAGGCTTTGCCCCAAAGATAATATGGTGCTTGACTAGTAAACATCAAGGCTCTAGTTACTTCCAAAAGATGTTGGTTTTTTCTTTCTGCAACCCCATTTTGTTGTGGTGTATTTGTACAAGAGCTTTGGTGGACTATACCATGTTTGGTTAAGAAAACACCTAATTAGTCATTAAAAAATTCCCAACCATTGTCACTCCGAAGCACTTCTATTCTCATACCAAATTGTGTTTTTACCATAGCAGAAAAAGACTGAAACACATTTTTAACTTTAGACTTATCTTTTAATAAAAATGCCCAACAAATACGAGTATTATCATCAATAAATGTGACAAACCAACGTTTTCCTAAAAAAGTTGAGATTCTCAAAGGTCCCTGAACATCATTATGAATTAACAAAAAATGTTTGGAAGCTTTATATTTTTGATGTGGGAAAAATGACCGATGATGTTTAGCCAGTTCACAAAATTCACAGTGATATGAAGGACTTTTATTTTTAAATAGATCAGGTAACAAATATCTTAAATGGTAAAAATTAGGATGTCCAAGCCTATAATGCCAAATCATAAAGTTATCAAAACTAGAAACAGAATTTAAACATAAAGTAGTTGTTGGTTGACTTATATGGTCGTCGTTAAAAAAGTAAATTCCACCAGCTTCTTTAGCATTGATAATCATCCTCCCTGAAACTATGTCTTGAAATTTACACATAGAGGAGTCAAATATAACATGACAATTCGAGAACTGGAATAATTTATTGACTGATATGAGATTACAAGCTAGATTTGGCACATGTAAAACATCATGTAAAACTAAGGAAGGCAAAATTTTAACAGTGCCTTTCCCGGCTATTGCCGAGAACGACCCATCTGCTACTTTGATTTTTTTGTTTCCTGCACAAGGTATGTAAGTTGAAAAAAAGAAAATGACTACTAGTCATGTGATCATTAGCTCCAGAATCAATGATCCACGTGTTTGTTTTACAAGGCTTGGCACTAAAAAATCAAAAAAATCAGTACCTAATTGGGCAGAGGAGGAAGAATAATTATTGGATGAGTTAGGAACATAAGAATTCATCCAAAATTGTGGTGATTGAAAAAGCTTGTGTAGATGCTCTAGTTGTTCCTTAGTGAATGGAGACCCCCTAGAGAACTTTGACCCTCATAATTTTCATTAGTTGTTTCAACGGTAAAACTTTCTTCCTTTGTTTGATTACTGGATCTCTTATCTCCAGTGAAGGCTGTTTTAACCATGATGCTACTAGAGATAACCTAGCTCAGATACCATGAAAGTTTTCAAAAGAGAATTTAATAAAATTGTTCTGTCTTTTATTAACTAAACAATTGAATTTAAATAAAGAAAAGAGTCATAACCTAATTGAGAAAATAATTTCCTTATTCTAATAAACTACTAAAAGATAAAGAAAATAATTTCATTATTTTAATAAACTACTAAAAGATAAAATAAAATATTCCTAGAATATCTCAAATGATTTATTCTAAGATTTATCTACCTAGATAAGATTTATCTACCTAAATAACTTTAAAATATATCCCAAAATATATGGTTTCACATATTTCTGCAACTTGCATGGCTTGAATAGAGTGGTCTGCATGAAAACCACTTTTTAACACCATTCGATTCCATTGAGGTTTGCAGGTTTCCTTTTTTTCCTCTAAGTAGTTTGTGAATAACTAAAGCAACTTTTCATGGTTCTTTGAACCCATGTTTTGTTGCTTTTATGCAGTAATAGTTTGATAGGGAAGATGTGATGCATGAGTAATATATGGATCCCCCATAAATTATAGAAAGAAAGCTAACTATTTTTTCCATAAAATTATTTAGATTTTCATCAGTTCTAGGGTTAATTTAATGTGTATTTTATTAAATATTGGGGGCAAATAAAATATCTGTATTCAACAAAACTCTTTTTCAATATATTAAAGTATCTGATTCTGATGAAGTGGGATAACTAATAATTACTTGCTAATTTGTCTCTTTGACTTGGTTTTATTTCCAAACTGATGATTTGCAAAATCATATTATCATTTGTGGATTTGGACGCGTTGGGCAGGTGTTTATAATTTGTACCCTTGAATTTGAAATTTTGGTATATATGTTTGTAATAATGGCATATTCTTTTTTGTTTTTGTTGTTTTCAGATCATAGCTTAACTTCTTTCAGAAAGGCTAGTTCCATTTGTTGCACTTGACGTGAGGAGGTAACATGAAATTTTATTTGCATTTTTACAGTTAGGTTTCATTTTTTGAACGTCAACCGATTATTAATCATAATTGTTATGATTTTTGCAAAAATCTAAATCCATCATCTTTTGCTAGAGTATAAATCCTAGTGCCCATGACTATGAGTTTTGTTTTCTTCATAAAAAGGGTCTAAAATGCCCTTACCAAAAAAATAAAAAAATAAATTCAGTCCCTAAAGAAAATTACACCCAATTGAGCCTTCGGTGACAAAAAAAGAAAAGGAAAATCTATTGGTGTTGTGAAACAGAAATGAAAACAAAGTAGAGTCTTGAGCAACAAGTTTCAATGACTTGCAGCACACAACAAGGAAATCAGGTTGTGAACTTAAATCAAATTGCTTAACAAAGACCAAAATCGATCATCTTGATAGCTGAAGTTTACAGAACTTTTAAACAAGCAAAACAGTTTGACTGAAAACAAAAATTGTCACTTAAACATACCTAACACCATTAATTTGTCTTGAAACTTATAAAACTTGTACACATAGATAAACTGATTTAATCAAGTCAATCAGCACCTAATCAAAACAAATACATTGTCAACTTAGTTCAAATGTAACTAAGCAGCAAAATACAAAATACAAACATTAGTAGCATGCTGTCCTGCTGCAACATGCATGCCACGACAAAACCAAGCTGCATGTAAGCCATTTCTTAACAAAATTAGTTAGCTCTTTCCGTTAATGAAAACTGCCATTGCCGAATTGACAAAAAAAGAAGTTGACACATGGCATGATTTACTAAGGGCTCAATTGATTTTTGGATTTTTTTTACTTAGGGCATTTTGGATTTTTTGCCTTTTTTTACCCATTTTATGCAATGTGTGTTAGTATATATCTCCGATGAAGAAAATCTCGAACAAATTAATCTCAAGGATACAATGAAGCCAATGATTATTTACGTTTTGCTCTAACGAGAATAGCCCACTACTCACTAAGCAATGTATGACAAGAAACTCAATTTCTATAAAAGATTTCTGTAGTAATACTTTATAGAATAATTTAATAATATTAGAAATGAAGGAAGGAAAGAAAGAATATTAGAACTTGTTGGTGTGATTTTCATATGAAATCTTATTCCTATTTATAGGAATTTTCATGTCTTTTCATAAAGACATCTTTCATCAATAGGTGTCTTTCTAAATAATAATGTCTTTTAAAATAAAAACATAATTATTCATTTAATATTATAATTATTCAAATAATATTATTTAAATAGTTATAATTCTTTTTAAAAAAATAAAATGATATAATCTTTTGATTAATTACACTTATTCATTTATAGTTATTGGAACACTATTAATATTTGAAAATGTTCTAACAATTTTCCCGTATTTTCAAAATATTTTAGATTTTGATATTCTTGGAAATCAATTTGCATAAATGAAAGTATCTTACGATTGAACCTTCACTTAGTGAAAACATGTTAAAGTTAATTAAAATTGCATGGTAGACTAAGTTTTGAACCAACTATTCCATTTGATTAATCGAACACATTTCACACAATGATTTTAACATCGGTCAATGCATAGTATCTAGGGACACTATTATGGCCATGTGTCTATGTCTTTTTTTTATGAGTGCTGTCAGAGCCAAGCCCTTAAGCTCCTAGAAGCGGCCACACTTCCACTCACATAGGTAGATCCCATCAAGAGTGTTCTCGTAATTATAACACTCTAACATATTTATGTTATGGGTCCATTAAGAGTACATTACTCATCATTCCCTTATCATTATGGGTACCTAGCACTTTAATCTTAGGATGGATTTATTTATAGCGCTAACAGTCACATACTAATGATGTACTTTGTCTCATTGAACTCAAAACTTGACGTTATACCAAGTGTTGAGTCGAGTTTCCATCATGGGTGACTCTAATAATAGGCTTGATTTCCATCCCTTTTGAGGTCCTTTTTACATCTCTAGCAAGACTTTTTGTCAAAAGATCTGTCAAATTTTCACTCGACCTCACATAATTAATAGTGACCACTTCATCAGAGATTAATTGTCAGACATAACTATGTCTTAATCCAATGTGTCTAGACTTTCCATTATATATTTGCTAGAGTAGCCTCACTATAACAACGGATAGAAATAGGTGAAATTGGCTTAGGCCATAAAGGTACATCATAAAGTAAATTTCTTAACCATTCTGCTTCTTTAGATGCAGTGGCTAATGCTATAAATTCTGCTACTATGGTGGAATCAGTAATACATGTTTGTTTCTTGGAACCCCAAGAAATGACTCCTCCACCAAGAATGAAGATCCATCCACTAGTAGATGCATGATGTTCCAAACTTTAATCCAACTAGCATCTGAATACCCTTTTGAAATTGGAGGATATCTATTATAACATAATCCATAGTTAATAGTTTTTTCTTAAGTACCTAAGTACTCTATTCAAAGTTTGCCAATGCAAACTACTTGGATTACTTGTGTACCTACTCAATTTCCCAACAGCATATGTAATATCTGGTCTTGTACAAGTCATTATGTACATAAGACAACCAATTAGACTTGCATATTTTAATTGATCAATTTTCCTACCAGCATTAGATACTAATTTTATTTGAGGATCCATGGGTGTAGATGCTGGTATACAGTTGAAAAGATCAAAATTTTTAAGCATATTTTCAATGTAATGTGATTGTGATAAAGCTATAGTGCTTTCATCTCGGGTTATTTTAATCCAAAGAATAACATCTGCTACACCTATATCCTTTATAGCAAAGTTGTTTGACAAGAATTTCTTTGTGTTTTCTATTTGTTCTAAATTCGTGCAAAAAATGAGCATGTCATCTACATATAAGCAAATTATGACACCTTTTCCATTTTTAAAATTTCTATATATGCACTTATCAGATTCATTTATTTTATAGCCATTAGCTAAAACAACCTTGTCAAACTTTTGGTGCTATTGTTTTGGTGCTTGTTTAAGTCCATATAAATGTTTAACAAGCTTACATACATTATGCTCTTGTCTTGGAACAACAAATCCTTCCGGTTGTTCCATGTACACTTCCTCTTCCAATTCACCATTTAAAAATGTAGTTTTAACATCTATTTGGTGAACCATCAAATTATATATAGAGGTAAGTGATATTAAGAGTCTAATTGTAGCAATTCTCGCTACTGGATCATAGGTATCAAAGTAATCAATACCTTGTTTTTGTGTGAAACCTTTAGTTATCAACCTTGCTTTAAATTTATCAATGGTTCCATTGACCTACATTTTCTTTTTGAAGATTCATTTACAACTTATTGGTTTGGAACCCGGTGGAAGATCAACTAAGATCAAAGTTTGATTTCCCATTATTGAATTCATCTCATCATTTATTGCTTCTTTCCAAAAAGCAGAGTCTTGAGATTTCATTGCCTCTTCAAATTTAATAGGATCAAATTCTGTATTATAACACTAATGTATCTTATTGCATATACTTTCACCCTTTCCTTCTACAAGAAACATAATAAAATCTGGTCCAAAATCTTTGACCTTTTTAATCCTCTTACTTCTTCTTAATTCTTGACAAGATTCATCATTATTATCAATTTGTTCCAATGGAATCTCATTCTCATTTGAAGAATGAATCAATTTTTGTGGCTGTAATTGTCTTGATATAGAATTAAATCTTTTTTCATAAAAAATAGCATCTCTTGATTCAATAACAATATTAATTGAAATTGAATCATTTGGTTCATTTACCATGAACTTATATGCCTTACTATTATGTGCATATCCTATAAATATGCATTCAATTCCTCTTTCACCTAACTTTTTATGTTTAGGTGTTGGAACTTTGACAATATCTCTACAACCTCAAACCTTCACATAATTAAGATTTGGTTTCGTTTTTTTCCATTTTTCATAGGGGGTTATTTTAGTTTCTTTATTAAGAACTCCATTCAATATATGACAAACTATTAGAATAGCTTTTCCCCAAAAACCTTGTTCAAGACCTGAATATGATAACATTGAATTTACCATTCCAGCCAAGACTCTATTTTTCCTTTCAGCTACACCATTTTATTATAGTGTGTAAGGGGCTGAAACTTGATGGACAATTCTATTGGATTCAAAATAACTTGGATTATAAAATTCTCCACCTCTATCTGATCTTAAGCACTTGATAAATGATTCACATTGAAATTCAACTTCAAATTTATAAACTTTAAATTTATCAAGCGCTTCATCTTTTGAATGCAATAAATATACAGAATAATATCTAGAACAATCATCAATAAAAGTAACAAAATATTTTTTTTTACCTAACGTAGGAGTATTATGCATGTCACATAAATCACTATGTATCAATCAAATCAAGCAATTTTGTTTTCCTTTTAACCTTAGGGAAATGGTGTCTTGTAATTTTAGTCAACATACATGTATTGCATTTTTCAATATTATTGTTAAAAACAGGAATTAAATCTAACTTATACATGTCATTCAATTTTCTATAATTCAAATGACCTAATCTATAGTGTCATAAACAAAAAGATTCAACCATATAAGGAGAAATAGTATTTTTATTCTTATTAATAATATTGAGTTTGAACATATTCTCATACATATACCCTTTCCTTAGAAAAATTCCTGCCTTAGACAAAATAAACTTATCTGCCTCAAAAACAAGTTTGAAACCAAACTTATTCAACAGACTTCCAAACACTAAATTCTTCCTAACTTTTGGTACATAATATACATCATTTAAGGTTAAAACCTTTTCAGAAGTGAATTGTAGCTCAACAAACTCTTTTCCTTTGATTGCTGCGGTGTAAGAATTTAACATGTACAAGACATTGTCATTTTCACATTGTGTGAACTTTGTGAACATGCTTTTGTCTTTACACACATGTTTGGTTGCTCCGGTATCAATCTACCATATATTATCATTTTGAGCCATATTAATTTCAGATATCATTGCAACGAAATTTTCGTTATTATCAGCCTTAGAAAATGATTTCTTCTTTAAAAATCGACATTCATTCTTGAAATACCCTGGCTTACCACAATGATAGCATGAGCCCTTTTGTTTCTTTTTGAACTTAGGTGCTCTATCAGTCTGTTTGAACTTTCTCTTGAATAGTTTAGTAGTCTGTACTTCTTCCATAACATGCACTTTAACATTTTTAAAATTTATGTTCTGATCTTGTTTTTGATATTCTTCTTCAATACGAAGATGATTTGCCAAAGCCTCAAGAGATATTTCCTCTTTCTTATGTTTTAGACTTCTTTTAAAGTCTTTCCAAGATGGAGGAAGTTTGTCTATTATGGAGGATACAACAATCATTTCATCCATTTTCATATCATATTGCTTGAATTGATTCAACATCTTTTCAATATCACGGAATTGTTCCATAACAAAATGACCATAAACCATTTGATAATTATTAAAATGATTGACAAGAAATTTCTTACTTGTAACAACTTCGGTCATGTATCGTGTCTCCAATTTGTTCCATAATTCTTTAGCGATTCCTCGCTTTGGTAGGTGTCGAGCAAACCATCAGATAAACCATTCAATATGTTGCCCATGCACATGTAATCAGCATTGTCCCATTTTTGTCTTTCTCAGATTGTAGCAACAGATTCGTTATCATTTTGTTCAGGTCTTGAAGTATCCAGAACATAAGCAATCTTCAAAGTTGATAATAATAAGTGCATCTTTTTCTGCCATCGTTGAAAATTGCCACCATCAAACCGATCAAGTTTGATAAAGTTGGAAGCCAACTCCCTTAGTGTTCCACTATCTTGTGTTGTGGTAGTCATAATGAAATATAACCTTAAAATTGTTAGTATATATCTCCGATGAAGAAAATCTCAAGCACACGACGCGGAACTCAAACAGAAAAAGAAGAAATAGGACAAGGCTCCAATGCGTGTATTAAGTCACTATCTTTAAGGTTATATTCGCCCCCACCTATTATCAGTGTGCAAATGAGTTCCAAGTAAATTAACCTCGGGGATACAATGAAGCCAATGACTATTTGTGTTTTGCACTGACGAGAATAGACCACTACACACTGAGCAATGTATGACAAGAAACTCAATTTCTATAAAGGATTTCTGCAGTAATACTTTATAGAATAATCTAATAATATTAGAAAATGAAGGAAGGAAAGAAAGAATATTAAAATTTTTTAGTGGGATTTCCAAATGAAATCTCATTCCTATTTCTAGGAATTTTCATGTCCCTTCATAGACATATCTTTCATCAATAGGTGTCTTTCTGAATAATAATGTTTTTTAAAATAAACACATAATTATTAATATTATAACTATTCAAATAATATTATTTAAATAATTCTTTTTCAAAAAATTAAATAATATAATCTTTAAATTAATTATACTCATTCATTTATATCTATTCAAACACTATAAATATTTGAAAATGTTCTAACAATGTGTTGATATAACATTAAATATCCAGTTATTGTATATCTTGTATGTGAATGATTATGAGGTAGAAAGATTGATGTAAATACATGAGGAAGTTTGCTCCTGGATGAACGGAACCTGGGGCCTTACTCTTGAAGATGGTTTTGTAAAGGGAAAAAAGTGGGTGGCAGTACTTGCCCACAGTCGAGATGTCACTTGCCATGGAAATGACGCCTGACTGTTGTACTGTTATATGTAAGGGTAGCCCTATTTCCCGGCACATTTTTCCTTCTTTAATGCACATCAATTACTTGCCTACTCCCACGTAATTGACATTTTTGTTGAAAAAGCTAAGACATTCTAGGAAATGGACCTGACTCATTTTGGAAATGGTCGTAAAGTTATACTGTCCTAATCTATAACAGTGGTTGACATCACAAAGAATCATATAAGTAAACTCATTAATCCACCATGGTAAGATACTGATTTCTCTTCTTTCAGTGATAGGGTGGCCATGGGGCGCGCACTGGGTCTTTCTCTTTATTTTGGAGATGCTGGTAGTCGAGAGGTACACAAAATTAGTTTGAAATTGGCTGAAGTTGTGGATCAATATTTGACATTCTTTATACTGGGAGACTAGGTCCTTCATAAAGTTGGTGCTGAAAGAGCATGTGCTGCAACAATAGCCTTGGATACTCCCGGTGCTAATTATAGAACTGTTTGGGCTCTGAGCAAGTATTTCCCTAATGTGAAGACTTTCGTACAGGCTCACGATGTTGATCACGGCCTTGATTTGAAAAAAGCTGGGGCAATGGCTGTAATATTCTGATACCTTCTACTATTCTCCTCTGTGCGTATAACTATTTTCCCTTCTTCTGGAGTTCCTGTATAATTCTCTTCTTGCTTGTTGAGCATAGGTTGTACCAGAGACCTTGGAACCAAGTCTGCAGTTGGCAGGTGCTATTCTTTCACAGGTATTAGAATCTTGAACAACTTGTTTACCTTATGTTTTCCTTGGCAATGAAGGAACAGGTTCATAATTGTTCTTTAAGAAGAACCAGAGAGTTTAATTTATTATTTTTGTTATACTGAACAAAAATGTTGCACATTCGTGGATCTGATGCTTCAGCTGCTATTCCGTTATTGATATGCTAACACTTTTTTTCTCCCCCTATTTCTTTATGGTAAAGGCTAAACTGCCAGCACAAGAGATTGCAACAACCACTACAGCAAAACATACTTTTAGCGGCGTTTTTTTTGGCCTTTAGCTGCGTTTATTAGCGCCGCAAATAGTATTAGTGGCGCTTTGACAAGCGCCGCAAAAAACACCGCTACAAGTCACGCCGTAAATTTTTGCGACGTTTATGAGAGAAAAACGCCGCTAAAGGTATGGACTTTTAGCGGCGTTTTTCCCACAAACGCCGCTAAAGGTATGGACTTTTACTGACATTTTCCCACAAACGCCGCTAAAGGTACGGACTTTTAGCGGCATTTTTCACACAAATGCTGCTAAAGATGCGGACTTTTTGCGGCGTTTTTCCCACAAACGCCGCTAAAGGTACGGACTTTTTGCGGCGTTTTTCCCACAAACGCCGCTAAATGTTATGAAAAAAAAAATTATAATATTGTAGAAACGCCACAAATCCATTCCTATCCCTCTACCAAATCCTTTAGAAATGTTTTTATCAGTACATACATCACTCCATTCTATCCTTTAGAAAAGAAATATATAATAAAGTTCCAATGAAATCTTACATCCAAATTCATTATCAAAATATTGAGAAGAGGAAGAATATCCATGATATGATATAAATATATATCCCATCAAATAGAAAGTTGATCAATAACAATCTAACAAAATACAAACAGAACAAAATAATGATAGAATGCACAATAAGAATGTCTTAACATTTGAAAAACTATAACCTAATACAAGATATTTCTGCCCTCACACATTACATGTATTGTTTGGAAATTGCTGGATGGTACCAGCAGCAGTCCTAGACATGGATACTTTTAAAACTTTACCATATTGACCAAAATATTCTAGGCATTGGAGAAGCTGCAAAAAAGGTATATTGCTTTAACCAAATCTTCCAAAAATTCGACTTTATGCAAACCCCTATACAATAATATGAAGAAAGAAAGAAGTATTAAAATATTAACCAAATCTAGACATTATATTATCATGCTGTTACCAATATTATTATAGTAGGTTAGACATAGAAAATTGCTTTAACAGGATTACAAGATATTATGATATAGTTGTAGGCTTACTTTTAGGAAACAAAGATGGGAAGACAAAAATAGATTAATCATGCTATTTTAGATGCTCAGACACAATTAAAGGAACACCCCAAGTTCCCAACCCCAACAAAAAAAAAAAAAAAAACACTACCCAGAACATTTTTCTGATAGTGAATTTTATGTGCAAAATTTATTTCAAAATGAAAAAGTAACAGCAATAAGAGAAGAAAAAGTGAACAATATTCAAAGATGACAATAAAATAAGAAATTCCAGTCATTCAATGTGTTACTGCTTCAGGAAATAGCAAGTTTAACTGCATTAATTTATTTAATTCTAAAGTTTAACTGCATTAATTTTTTTTCCTATATCAAACTGGAACTGGCAACTAACCAGGCTTTGAGCAACCTTAAAATAGAGGCAAGCTTGGAGGGAAGCGCACATGCATCCATTGTCTTTCGTATGTTGATAAATGGCTCCATCCAATTTCATCAAGCAAAGAGAGCTTCAATTCATAGAGTTTTTTCTTTGGAGGCTCTCCATAATCCTGAATCATCTCATTTGGTACCTGCAACAGTCGATAACTGAATTGAGCTCAAGTGAAGCCACTTGTTTAGGCTTTTATTTGAAGAATTCTCTATCCGGTAAAAGGGGAAATTACCACATTTACAGTCAACCAATGCATTAATGTGAAAACAAAACCTTATCAAAAGCCCAATACACACTAATTAGCACATGCATAGGTTTTTATGGAATGGGACTGACAATCATTCTTTTCTTCACTCAAATATGTTTCATAAATTTTTTTATGTAGGCTGACATGTGAAATAAACCATCAGTAATATAACAAATTAACAATGACTAAGTGCTATTTTTTTTTCAAATAGTAATAATTAGTTAATAACTACACTATGCCACTTAGATTATCCTGACGGAAAATACCTTTAGAGCGATTCCAAGTCTTCCACATCGTCTCTCACACAGTACAGAGAGAGTGCCGTATTTAGAGGATTTCAGATCTACCCATTTCGTTAGTTCTTTAAAGTTCTCCTCAAATAAATCTGATTGGACATCAAAGCCCATAGCAGATTGGCCTCCAGTTTGGTCTGAGTCTTTTGTGCCTTCAATAGCAGCCCAGACTGAAGCTTTCTCACCCTATAGCAGAAAAGACAATAAATTCTAATTCTTATAAAGATGGTACATCACCCTCTAAATACCCTGGCCATTGCAGATAAAAATGAGAATTATTTGTTATTTTTATTTTGTCATTTTCTGTTTCATATATATCAAAACTAAACTATCCTTTCTTGTTGTTGGTATCATAAATTTTATAACCTATAAAATGGAGCTCGAATAATAATTCAAGAAAAATGAAGCTTGGGTGTAACAGATTCCTAGTATTATGACCACAAATGAGTAAGATCAAAGAGAATTTGTAATGTACTTGCAAACATGGGCACTATATAGTTAACCAAGTTCTCACAACAAAAAGATAAGAACCCAAATAAATACAAGCAAAAAATTTGCAGAATGAATGAACTTCATGTTTGAAGAAAATAAACAGAAAAAAAGGTAAGGCAGTTATAAATCAAAATAACAACAGGCTTAGCCAAGACAAACTCTAAGAATTCAAGTATATTAAACAAACACTAACATTTAGAAGAATTGAACCAACTCGTATGGCAACAAATGAATCAAGGTTCCAAAGACAGATTGAGGGCAAATTAAGAAACAAAGACTAACATTTAGATGCATTTAGCCAGAAAAGACACTGCAAAGAGATATTGCAAACACTGCAAACTGCAAACTGCAAAGACTAACATCCTACATACAGGCACCCAAAGACACGTTAGTTACACATGAGAAGGAAAATGGCAATTGAGCTTAAAAAAGACTTTCAAGATACAAATATAAGACCTACATACATCCTATCATCTTCTTATTAATCTTTGAAGCTAAGATCAAGTAGGCAAAGTTGAGCTTGAATCAAATACTTGCTCACTCTCTTTCAATTTTCCAGTAAACCTGGCCCCAAGAAAACTTTGTAAATAATTTCCTTTAGCCTAGCATGGAAGAAGTAACAAGTAAAGCATTAATTACCAGAAATTGAATACCTATTCATTGAAGTCCAAGAAACCACCACAAATAAAATTCAGAATATCATTACAATATAGGACAGAAGAGAAAATCAAGACCTACTTGATTACAGTAATATACTATTCAGTAATGACATTAAAGTTCCGAGCAAAAAGAACTAGTTGATGTATAATTGACCTTCAAGCTACCCCTGCAAGTAAAAATCAAACAGAATGACTTTTAAGTATATTAGACAGAGGAGAAAAACAAAAATAAAAGGAAAAACAAAAGATATCAAAGATATGCTACAGAAGATAGAAACCATCAAAGCTAAAGTGAAGGAAACGAATATAGTAAAGCAAAGAATGAGATGAAAATGGAAAATCTAGAGAGTAAACTGGAAAAGAAGAAAAAAAAATTAACAATACATTAAGGCAAGAGTGACAAAGAACAAAAAACAGATTTTTGGCAACCCCCTCGTCAGGCAACCCGTTGTGGCAGTAACCTGAAATCATCGATGTCCATGATGCCACGGTTCTCTCAGGCATATTATCAAACAGATTTTTGGCTTCTTCAATACATCCACATTTCGTGTACATATCCAGAAGAGAGTTGTTAACAAAGACATTTGTTTGCAACCTAGACTTCAGTACTACGGCATAATAATATTTCATTAAAATTGAATTATAATAATTTATACAAGAGTTAAAATAAACTCCAAAACAACTTAAAAAGAAAAAATTAGGACACTATGAAATATATCAAAACAAAGAAATAAAAAATGAACAAAAAAAGACAAAGAAGCGAACAACAGAAGAACATGTGAAATCAAAGCATAACCTTGTGAGACTAGAAAATAGGATGTTTCGACCACAGCTTTGAAATCAAAGCAGGTGGTACAGGTGCTGAAGATGAAGCAAATCTCTTGTCAGTGAACCCCCGATTGAAACAAGAATCAATGACAACCTCTGTCTTGCATTTCGGGACCACCTGAAAAGGAGGTGAAACAAAAAGGACGGTGACGCAGCAGATTTTGGTTTGGGGATTTTGGAAAACCGATGGAAAGTTTGAATTAGGGGGAATTTGGGGACTTAGAAATTTAGGGTATGCGAAAACAAAGTCGGGGTTATGGGGAGTGAAAGTATTTTTACCAGACCAAAAAACGGCGCCGTTTTCTTTATGAAATTTTGCGGTTTGCGACGTTTTTTATTATAAATGCCACTATAGATTTATTTTTTGTGGTACTATTCCACATTTTTAATTTTTTAGGCATTTTTAACCTATATTTTTCTATTTTTTTCTTTCAAAATTTTTGTGCTGAGATTATCGTTTTTTTATTTTTTATTTTTATTATATTTTGAATATTGAAATTTTTAACTAAAATATTAAATATTAAATTTTTAAGTTTTTAAGTTTTAATTTTTTAATTTTTAATTTTTTATTATTAAATTTTAAAAATTTAATTACCATTAACAACTCTTTTAGGAATTTTTTTCTTTCTTTTTTACATCAACATTATTCTTTTAAGTATGGTCCGCATTAGTTTAGATTTTTATATAATATGACATTTAATTATATGTATACACCTAAATTTTGATATAGATACATCTCAGAATTATATATGAATTTCGTTTTAATGTGTAATTCTAGATGTGAAATTCTAATTGTGGTTTAAATGTATAGTCGAAACTTTAATTTTAATTTAATCATACACATTATTTTAAAATATAAATACATCAATATATTTTTATATTGAATAAATATAAATATTTATGTATGCAATATATGAATAAAAAAATGATGTTAATTATATCAATATCTAGATCAAATTACAGTTCATTTACACACTTTCACACTAACCCACTCTTCATGTATGCTTTTGGGATAAAACCATTTTGATATATATTCTTTTAAAATAATAATTTATATTTATCTTATTTATATTTTTATTCTAAATTAAAATCCAAAATACTACCCTAAACCCGATACCCTGAAACTTAAACCTTAAACTCTAACACATAAACTTAAACCCCAAACCTACATAACCCCAAATCCAAACTCCAACCCTAAACTCTAACACATAACTCCAAACCCCAAACTATATAATGATAAATTTAATATTAATTAAAATTCATATTATCTCTTTTACAATTATATAATAAATTATTTAATATATAAATTAAAAAACTTAACTTCAAACCCCAGTACATAACCCCAAATCCAAACGTCAACCCTAAACTCTAACACATAATCCCAAACCCTAAACTATATAATGATAAATTTAATATTAAAATTCATATTATCTCTTTTACAGTTATATAATAAATTATTTAATATATAAATTAAAAAACTTAACCCCAAACTCCAGTACATAACCCAAAATCCAAACTCTAACCCTAAACCCAGTACATAACCCTAAATCCAAACTCTAACCCTAAACTCTAACACATAACCCCAAACCTCAAACCCCAAACTATATAATGATAAATTTAATATTAAAATTCATATTATATTTTTCACAATTATATAATAAATTATTTAATATATAAATTAAGGATAAATAGTTTAGTCTCAATTTGTAACTTTTCATAATTAAGTAACTAAAATAAAACTTTCTCATAGCTAAGTGAATGGTGTAATTATTATAAAATGGTCTTTGTTGTGTTTTAAGGCTACTTGCACGGGAGGGAATTAACGTTGAACAACTTACACGCGATCTGAAGTCTTTTGAATTGAAGGTAAGTAATTTTCCACATTTTCATTTATGTTAACTCAGCTTTTGTGGCTTTTAGCTCAAGAACCCACTAAACCTCCTTTCAAACTATCCCTCCCCTTTTTCTCTATCTCTGTCAATGCTGTGTATAAATATATAAATAAAATCTTGTTATTAGTCCATAAATTACGTGCAAATTGGAAATTTGCTAATATTTTAATTTTGAAAATTTTAATATTTATATTTTTTGAAATCTAATGGTAGCAGTTAAATTTATTCAATTAAATTTTGTTATTAGTCTTATACTATGCACAAAGTTATAAATTTAGTCTATGTCCTCCTATTTGATCGTTCTTAGTATTTATATTTTTCAAAATTTGAAATTTCAATATTGACACCAATAAAGTTGTTAATTCATTTACTACATTTTTTTCTATGAATAATAGGTGAAAATAACAAATAAATATTATATCACATATGCGAAAATATATTTACCATATAAGATTTGAAAAATAATATAACTTAATAATTTTAACAATTATATTATGTTTAAAACTAAAATTTTAATATTTAAAAAGTAAAAAAAATCAAATTAAAATGCAACGATGTGAAAAATTTAAATCAAAATAAAAATTATAAAGTGTTAAAAATTTGAACATGAATATAATATGTAGATTAAACACGTGGTGTTTTATGGTTAAAAAATCTATAGCGGCGTTTTTGTAAAAGCGCCGCTAATGCTCAGACCTATAGAGGCCTTTTTGTAAAAGCGCCGCTAATGCCCAGACCTATAGCGGCGTTTTTGTAAAAGCGCCGCTAATACCCAGATCTATAGCGGCGTTTCTGTAAAAACGCAGCTAATGCTCAAACCTATAGCGGCGTTTTTATAAAAGCGACGCTAATTCTCAGACCTATAGCGGCGTTTTTATAAAAGCGCCACTAATTCTCAGACCTATAGCGGCTTTTTTATAAAAGCGCCACTAATTCTCAGACCTATAGCAGCGGTTGGGGAAAAAGCGCCGCTATTGCTCATTTTTAGCGGCTTTTTTGCCAAAAACTCCGCTATTACTCAACTTTTTACGGCGTTTTCTTTCAAACGCCGCTAATGTATAATATTTGCGGCGTTTTTTGTTAAAACGCCACTAAAAACGCCGCTAAAAGTCTGTTTTGGTGTAGTGAACACTCAATGAATTTAGGTACCATCATCTTGCAGAGCTAGCAGAGGTGCTGCTCCCTATCGCCCTCCTTTTGATGCCAAAGAATTTTAAATCACCAGACTATTAAACATTGAACCAACTAATTGATTAGATAGCCATTCACACTCTGACATCTCAAGTGTTTGAACAGCTATGCAAAGCTAGCGGATGCTCACTTGGTTATGGATTCGCTCGTGTCATGAGAAAATCTGAAACCCAACCATTAGATTATCCAGATGAAAACCACTTCACTGAAGGAACGTTGCCAATATGACAAAGTAAGACACAAAGAGGAAGTGTGCAGAATAACTACATGCCCCGTTGTTGCAAGTTGTACAATGTACATAAATAGAACAAAGGGGTAGAAGCAAAGGCATGGTGGGACATTTCACTGATAACAGTTACATTTAAGCGGTGGATAAACCTTCTTTTTAATTATTTGTTTATTTGTTGTCTAAAGGGAATTTTCCCATTATTTTTGTTACAATGGTAAGTTTAGGGAAAGCAACAACGGAATTTTGATAATTTGGAATAGACCATAGGGGTACCAAATATCTCACAATTTTCAGTTGAATATCATGAAATCATTTATATCAGTTGGATTCTAGTATTTTAAGGCTAAATATATTAGAACCAGTATCAAAATCAAGTTTTTATGCCACTAAAACGACTCTTAGTGCTTGAATCCTATTATTAGATTAAATATATAAGAACTTGAATCCTAATATTTGATGGATAAACAGATAGAAACCAGTAGCAAGGTCTAGTTTTTTTCCCATATCTTCTACAACATAGACACCATAATCTTAGAACTACTCACCACTGAGGTATTGTAACACCTAAAATCACTATGCTTTAAAAAGTGGTATTAAGTTAAGATTGTACATAGTAAATTTCTTGGTAAAATAAAATAAAGTATATAATTGATAAAAAAGAAGGTTGATAGATGCTAAAGGAAGTTGAATCAAGAAATATGTCGTGATATATTAATTTAAGGTAGGGACTAAATTGTAAAGATGTGAAAAATTTTAGGACTTAAGTATAATTATTTGAAATTTAACAGGTTAAAATATAAATATAAGAAAAGTTGAAAGACAAAAGTGTAAATACCTTGAAAATGGAGGTCGTAAATGAAAATATAAAATTTTACTAGAGGTATAATGATTAGAAAGAATTTTGGATAAATTACAAAAATACCCTTGACATGTGTAAAGATCATGGCCATTGAATTTACCTAGAGATTAAGGAGAGAATATGGACCATTGGATCACAATTATGATGTTTAGTAATTTATTATTATTTAGAATTTTTATTAAGGATATTTATTTATGACAAATGATGAATTTTCTTCATTCTTCTTCTCACTGTCATGCATGAGGAAGAAAGAAAGAAATTTGGCCTTTCTTTCATTTTGGTCCTTGAAAGCCTCAAGCTCTCGTTATTTTTTTTGATTTCCAAGTGCATTGATAAGTAAAATCAAGTGACTAGCAACACAAAATACTTAGTTTTCATGTTGGAGACCATAAAGTCACGAATGGAGAAGAACGAAAGATAAGAGAAGTGTAAGAAAGTGTAAGAAATTAAGGTTTCATGGTAAGTATTTGAAGAGAAAGAAAAGAAAACTTTTATTTATGTTTAGTTGAAGTAGAAATGTGGAAAAGAGATTTTTGGTGAAAACTTTTAATTATGTTCTTAATGTGTTTTTGAAGAGAGAGACAAGAAAAGTGATAGAAGCGTTGAAGAACAAATGAATGAATAAGACAAAGGTGTGAATGGAAGAAGTGAAGCAAAGGAAGTGAAAATCTAGCAAAGATAGGTAAGTACTCATATGAATTCTATTTATTTTTTAAAGGACTAAAATGAGATAAGTGATGAATTGAGTTTATTACATGTTAAATTAATTAAAAATAATATTACTATAAAGGATTACATGAGAATTAATATCTAGAAATTATTAAAATTAAATTAAGTAAGTGATATATTAAGCAACATGAAAGTTAAAAGTATGAACAAATTTTATGTGTGCATAACATGCAAGTTGTTTTGAAAAAAAGTAGTGGTTCAACTTTAAAATTTTCTAAAAATTGTATAGAGTGAAATAGAAAGAGAACTTTATATTCTCAGAAATCTTGATGAGTCTAGTTTTATAAGAGACAAATGGAATTAGCTTCCGAATTTTGTGGTAAGAGAATATCAGAATTTAGTGAAGAAGACTCAAGCTGCCAAGCAGTAACCTTGAGTCAACTTAAAAAGAAATTGGTATTAATCTCCTTTAAATTAAATTCAGAAATTTTGATGGTAAAAAAGTTATTGAGTCTATTTCAAAAACAACAAGTGCATCTTAATTTAAAAATTTGTAGACCAAGATATAAATAATTTAGTAACTACTACTCAAGTAAACAACCCTATTCTTTGTATATGTGAAATCACTTGTTATGCCTACATGTGAAGATAATGAAAGATTAAGGTTAGTATCTGTGAAACTAAATAAAAATAATTGTGTGAAAGATTTCACGAAAGAATCTTGTGAGAAATAATAAGAAATTAATTGAGAAAGTGAAATAATAAGTGACATGAAAAGTGGACATGAAAAATAAATTCATTAGTATTTGATAATCAAGCTCGAGGTACTAAATTAAATAAAGCGTAGAAGTGTAATGAGTCATGGAAAATAAGTGTTCAAGTGATATGAATTAATATGGTAATTGTAATATACCAAGTGAAGAGATTAGTGAATTGTGTAATATTAAATGATGAGTAGAGTAGTGAAAGATTGTATATTTCATTCAAGGACTAAGTGTGAAATAATATTTGTGTAATAGTAGGGAAATGTATTTGCATTATGCTAAGATATAATTGAATTATGAAATAAGATCATGACATGATTTAAAAAGAAAAGTGAACAAGAGAGTAAAATCATGTACTATGCATATATGTATATATGTATATATTTCAGAATATAAAGTATAATTGAAATATGAGCTATAATCATGAAGAATAATAAAGTATCATGCTTAAATAAATAAAATCATGCAATCATATAAAAGCCTTGGTAAACTTGGTAGGACTCATGGAATATATTTGGCATGCTATAAGAACTTGAGTGCTTTCATGTTATTCGTGTTACTCGTGACATTCGTGGCACTACAATGCAAATAGTGCTATTCGTGATATTTATATTTGTTCTGTGTATCCTTCGTGGTTCTCCATCGTTTATTCAAGTTATTTGTGTAAGAAAGAAGTAAAATAAAGGCCATAAAGTGAATAAAAAATGAGTTGTGAATAAATTAAGTAATAATTTGTGGTAAGTAAACCTCTAAGGTCATGTATTATGTTTATGGTATTAAGTGATAATAATATTTCTTAGTAATTCATCTATAAAATGACATGTCATGAGTAATCGTTATTATAAAGAAGTAATGTATTGAAAATATTTTATATTAAATATCTAGTTATAATTAGAATTCATGCAAATACTTACTAAACTTCTGTGAAGCTTAACATGATGTGTCTAATGCGTAGTGTGCATATAGTGCTCAGGAGGAAAAAGAGCTCATTTAAGCTAAAGGATCACATCTCATCTTCAGTATGGCATGGATTATGAATTACGAAGGCAAATTATGAAATTAGAGTGGCATGTACATAGGTCAACAATTTATTGAAATTGAAAAATAGTGTTGTAAGTGCATTGATGTCTTGAAGTCAAATGGAAAATTTTAAGGTAAACGTGGATAATTGTTATCTAGTGAACTTAGAGCCCAAATGTGGCATCTTTCACTTAGGTTATCAATTTAAATCAGGCAAGGGGTGTTACAGGTATCCCTTAATATACTTTAGCTTTTGATAAGCTATAACATTGAAAAACACAAGCATACCTCTAATATATTTAATAATATTTCTTAAAGCAACCATTACTTCATTTTCAGTTAGCACTTAAATTTTGGACAACTTTTCAAATAAGGTTTCATATTTTTGGGCAACCATTAGCTTAGTTTTGAAATTCCTAACCTAGTTAATTGTTCAATGAAGACTCAAGCCTATCACCACGCTCTTTTACCATATTAACAAGATCACAGGTTTCATTGATCTTTACATATATTGACATAACAGAGCTCTTATCAACAATTCTTAGGGAATTCAAGTCCTCATACATTCCTTAATCATTATATTCAACTTCATAATATTGTCTATGATATCAATAGTAGCTTCAACATCCTTTTCATTAGTTTTATCTTTTCCATAGATCATGGTGAGCTCATCAAAATAAAGGAAACTTATCATCCCCAAAGTGCTTTATTTTTGTTGCTTTACCAAAATTGAAATGTAACACCCAGACTTGGCGAAGTCCTAAGTCTGGGCATATAGGTAAAAGGAAATTTGGTTGGCACGATCCTACTCGCCCTATTGACGTTTCAGCGCGCTCGTAGGGTGCATAGGCGATAATGGAAAGTTAAAGGTAGGAATGTCCTTTGTAAAGTATGTGTACATGTAGAAGGAGAAATTGATAAAAGATGTCAAGGTTTTGTGAGTGGTATAGCATGTCACCAAGATTAAGGTACGCCTAGATAGTTTAGTCAATATGTAGGTAGTACTATAACAAGATAGTTAGAAATGAACAATTTTGGTCAAAACGAAAATATGAAAAGAATTCTTATACATGGTTCATCATAGCTCTAGGCCACCAATAAGGACAGATTTGAAAGTTGAGTAACATGTGTCAAGTCTCACAATAGAAGCAATTATTTTTACTAAAAAAGCTTCTGAACGAAGGAAGGTTATCTTCTTTCTTCTATTTAAGAGGCACGATGGCTACCTTTATATAATTTTTTATTAGGAGGTTTTCCTGCTACAGTGAGACTAACGATTAGAGTTCAAGTATAGGGTTGTTTGTCCACTCAAGGTAAGTGTTCTAGACTCGCATGAGTTTCTCTTGTGAAAGTGAGCTTGCTTCAGTGTATATAGAAAGATGTAGAAGTAAGGCCTTGCATAGAGTTAAGTTTTGACAGCATTCCTATGTCATACAAACAGTGGCCTTCAAGAGTCCACCTATGGATGTATGAACTTGGAACCCAAGCTGCTATTGATGTTACTAGGTGGGTCTCTAGACTGACTCTTACATGTATATTATAGTCTAGATATTTCTGTGCTAATTGACTAAAGAATGAAACTGGAACTAATAAAGCATGACTCTGAATCTGAAAAGGAAAGGAAAAGTATACGTGTATGTATGTTTGAAAGCATGAATATGTCTGTCATGAGTTAGTCACTGTTTGAGCAAGTATGTTTTAAAAGAGTATATTATGAGTAAGTCTATGCATGAAGTTTAAGGGAATGTGTTACATGTCTGTAAGCATGAATGCATCTGTTATGAAGAAGTCTAAAAAAAACAAGTCTGTCAAGTATGAGTCTGCATGATGAACATGTGTCTATCTCCATAGTTGTCTAAAGGAGCCCATCCGGACTAAAAACAAGAATCACTAGTAAGGACAGGTCCATAGTCATGGCACTCTAAAGACCATATAGTGTAATACCTTTCTTGGGCCACGGCATCATATAGAATATGTAAATGACGGTTGGGTGAGTACCAGCGATAAGGGGCAAACCTCATGATGGTTAGTATAGGTGAATCCCTATCGTTAAAAAACACTAATTTTCATAAAAGGATGCTTTTGTGGCTATCTTTGGAAGGATGCCTTTGTGGCTATCTTAGTTAAAAGTGAGCCTTTGTGGCAGTTTTCATAAGCAAGCCTTTGTGGCTATCTTTGTTAAAAAGGAAGCCCTTGTGGCGATCTTTAATAAAAAGAATGCTTTTGTGACTCTCTCTGTTAGAAGGATGCCTTGTGGTAAGACTCTAAAAGGAAAGCCTCAGTGGTTATTTTTGGAAGGGAATGCTTTCATGGCGAAATTTGAAGAATGGAGCTTATGATGACAATCTGAAGAAAATGCCTTCGGGCGGACTTTGAACGAATGGCGAACATAAAATTCTAAGAATTGGCAAGTGCGGATTAGCTTTAAAAGAAAAGCCAATATGGAATGTTATTGCGAAGTCTGTATAATCAATAGGGATAAAGTCATGAACGAGAAACAAATGACGAAATCCTTGAATAAATGCTTAGGTAAGAGAAGGCTTTCTCACTAAGTTATATCGAACTTACCCCTCTGTGTTTTATATCTCAGGTAAGGGAGACGTCAAGAGGGACGATGCCAGGCTGGGCTAAAGGAGTGGCGAAGTAGGCACTCATGCATATAGAGTAGGGGTTGACGGGCGTGTTAAGTTTGATATAAATGTTATTATACAAGCCTCAGAAATTGATTTGTAGGCTTCATGGAGTGATTAGACTGTGTTTTAAGCTTGTATAATTCTGTAATAGTAATGTAACACCCGAGATTCAGATTTAGTGAATTGAGTTGGGTTGAGGGCGTTACAAGTTTTGGTATTAAAGTCTAGGTTTAGGCGATCCTCAGACTATGAAAGATGAAAGAGCCATGTATGCATAGTGCGCCAAGCCTGGCTTAATTCCTTAGGTATGGTAGAATTTTCTTACCATAAAAATCGATGTTGTCTGTAATAGTTAAATGATAAAAAGGCTAAAGATGGAATCAAAGAATAGAGTAAGAACAAAGGACTATTCTATCTAAAAAAAATGTCCTACTAAAGAGAGGTACAAGGTAAGATAAAAAAAATCTTAATTTCTTCCCTCTACGAGTTGATTATCAGGCTCAACCAAAACCTCATTTGGTGAAGGATAACGTTAGGACCCTGCACCGTGCCTACTAAGTTCTCTTTCTTATCATCAATTTTGGTTGTGGAATGGGTAGAGGAGACAACAGATTTTTTCCACATCTTCTGAAAGGCCTCTCACTCCTCGCTTTTGAGATTGTAAATATTAAAGTCGAGTGAGTCCATGGAAACACCCTTTTAAGTGCTAGAACTTACCTTGCTTGGGTTGAAGGGACCTATCCACGCAGAATCAGATTTTCCCTCATCTTAGGCAAGGCCTTGACAAGGTTTTTTTGAGTATATTCCTGGTACTTCTTAAGGACATCGTCATGAAATGACGATGGTTGTCTAGAGCTGCTTGATGACTCATATCCATGGACTTGAGTTTCTCATCTAAGGCGAGCTTCTCATTAGTCAAGGAGCTGACCTCCTTTAAATGTTCAATTTCAGTCTGAGCCTTTTTGTGTTTCTTTATCAAGATCGAGAGTTGCATATCCATTTTGCCAATAAGGGAATTGGCCTCTTAATGCCTCTAACATAGTTCAACAAATGAGTCTTCACCAACTTTCACCACCTTCTCTAAGTCAGATAGTTTGTTCCTATAGCGTTGGCTAACATTTCTGTAAGCCTCGTTCCAAAGACTTTTCTTAATGGATGAGATTTCAGAAACTTGGGCCATGATAGTGAAGGGATCCCCATTTGAAACATAGGTGAAATAAGAACGTTGAGAGGCATGGAGCTTGGCACAGACTCCAGACTGGCATGCCAAGGGAAGATACTACTTGACCCAACAGGGGTAACGTCAGGGGTTTGAAGAAATGACATGACTGGATGGATTGCAGGAGTCACTTCCATAGGACTCGTAGACTGGAAAAGACCTAAAGGAAGTATAAGAGAGCCAAGGAAAGAAGTAAAATCCCCTAGAATTGATGGGACCTCAAGAAGGGCAAGGGATAATGCCTTACTAAAGGAGGACACCCACTACTTTCTGACTTTAGGGTGCTCTCGTCTAATCTAATCCTCTTCTTTGATTTTTGTACTGCTGATTTCTTAGGCAAAGCATCAGTACTCCTTCTTGAACTATGATCTCCCTTAAGAATTGATGTGACATCCATCTCCTGATAAATGAAAAAGAGGAAGGTCCTGCACCATCAATGCAAGAGTTAGACCGAAGGGAAGAAAAAGTAGAATAAGAAACAACACTAGTAATAATATTCCAGTTTTTTGCTGAGAAACCGCAGATGCAATAAAAGTAGGAAGGAGGATCTCTTTTATGCCCTAGCAATATTTTTGCTAAGTCGTCATCTAAGTTATACAGCCAAGCCTCGTAAGTAGAAAGCACCCTCTAATCATCTCTCATTTTCGCTAAGTCGTAATGAGAGCGAAAAATGTATGTTCTATAGGCTTAAAGGCTCACAAAAAAAAATTATGGTTTTGATGTTAAACTTGCAAATTTAAAATTTTAAGATAATGCTTCAATTCTGGGAGACAACCTAAAATAATAATAAAAAAAACAACTTATCATGCTTAAATCTCTTGTCTCTTAAAGTATAAATCACACAATGCACAAAAAAAATCCACAAATTATTCCAAAACAAAATTAGTAAAAACTCCAAATTAAAAAAAAAAAAAACTCTAATGCCAGGTGTGAGAGAGAATTAATAAAACACAAAAAATAATTTAGAAATTATATCACATAAGCATATAAGTAACCTCCCCATACTTAAGATGTACATTGTCCTCAATATACAAACAGATAGAAAGAAAATAAGCAAAATATCATAAGGGAGGAAGAGAATTGAAATTGTCATGAATTTGGATGAATTCGTTGGAATAGTGAAAATCGAAATCGTAGGTGATTTTAAATGAAGTACATGTTTCCGAGCAAACTAATAAAAAAATAGACAAAAATAAATAAGATAAAGATATTACAAAGTAGAAAAAGCAATAGAAAAAGAATAATAAAACATTTAAATCTAGAAAATAAATAAATAAACAAATAAATAAAAACATGGCTTGGGGTAGGGAGGAACAAAGGAATAGAAGGACAAAAGAAAAAAAAATAACTTTAAAGAGGGAAAAAAAGTACATAGCCATGTGAGCTACACGGTCAAGTGGACAGACCGTGTGGAATCACCTTTTTTTTTGAATTTTTTTCTTCTTTTCAAAATAAAAAAAAAAGAAATTTACTAATATTTTTTTAAATAACTTTAAACTAAAATAAATAAATAAAATAAAAACACTCAGGTTGCCTCCTGATAAGCGCTTATTGAGAGTCTAAGCTCGACTTCTCTTTTCAAGCTAATGGTTAATGCGGATTTTAGAGCTGAAGCTCCTTTCTCATTGTCAGTATTGCCACCAAAATAAAGTTTGAGACGAAGATTGTTTACCCTGAATGTGCCGTAATCAAGGTGTGTTACCTCAATGGTTCCGTATGTAGACATGATTTGTACCACAAATGGGTTCGACTCTCTTAACTTAAGCTCTGAAGGAAACATTCGTGGATCTGACTTTTCCAGCAGAACTTTGTACTCAACTTTGAATTGGTTCCTCATTTTCAAATGCTCACCATGGCGTTGCTTTAAGGGCACCTGTATGAATCAAACAAGCGAAAAGTTAAAATGCAACAATTAAATTAAAAACAAAAATACTAAAATAAAAATAGAAATGGCTAAATTAATAGAAATAAAGTTTCCTAATATTTTAGTCCGGGCAGCGACGCCAAAAACTTGATTACAGTCATAAACCAACTAAAAATTGGATAAAGGTAAGTGCACCTATAAATTAATAATATAGTTATGGTGAGCACAGATATCGTTCTCCCGAAGACTAAAAGTACTAGTAATTATTATCTTTCTATTATTTAACTGAATAATTGGAGTGATTAATTAAAACTAAAATTAAATAAATTAATTAAATAAAGAACACAAAAAAGAATGAATCAATAAAACAAACTATTAACAATCAAGAAGCAAAACAATACCTAGGAAAGAATCCACCTAAGTTATTATTTGTGTCAAATATAGGTCTTAAAATACCCAAAAAAAACCCAAAAAAAAAACTTCTATCTTCTTATTTGTGTCATATATGCTCCAATTTTTCGATTTTCATTCGTCTTTCGCTCTCTTTGCTCTCAAATGCTCTCCTAAGTATAAAAATATGAATTTAAAGGATTAGAAGCATAAAATTCACAATTAACATTGAATAATCACCCAAAAATGCATTAAGAATGAGACTAAAACATGTTACTTTTTGGACCTAACAAGAAGTTGTTCAATAAGCTAAATGGCTATCAACTATGAATGATGAAATCACCATGATCAGCAAAAATGAGACAAGGGAGTTTGTAGATAAACCAATTCTAAAGAAAGTAATTGGTGTTAAATGGGTGTTCAGAATCAAGATGAGTCCTGATAGATTAGTCAACAGATAAAAAGCGAGGTTGGTTGTGAAAGGGTTTAGCCAGCAATATGGAGTGGACTTCTCTGAAACCTTTTCTCCTATTGCGAGGTTAGGAACCATAAGTTGCTACTGACTCTTGTTGCTCAAAAGGGCTAGAGGATACATCAAATGGATGTAAAGTTAGCTTTTGTAACACCCCTAACCCGTATCCGTTGCCGGATTAGGGTTAGGAGCATTACCGGTCAATTTAAAACTTTTACAGACATTTCACATTCATCAAGATCATATCATAATCATACATCATCAATGAGTTCCTTATGAAGGTCTACGAGACCTTAAACATGCATTAGAAAAAGATCAAGACTAAACCGAGCTCATACAAAATTTTCGAAACTTAAACATTTTTCAAAGCTACAGAGGTCACACGCCCATGTGGTTAGGCTGTATGCCCCACACGGCCTTAGACACGCCCGTGTGTCTAAGCCGTGGCAAAATAGGGCATACATTCTGACTTACACCACACGGCCGAGGACATGCCCGTTTACCAAGTCGTGTGAAATTTAGGGAGGTTACTAACTTGGGTCACACAACCAACAGCACGCCCGTGTTCCAACCCGTGTGCCATCCACGGCCACTAGACACGCCCATGTGTCTAGGCCGTGTTAATCCTATAGGGTATACTGACTTAATTCTAAAGGGTACCCCAGGGGACACACGGCCGTGTACTATGACCATGTGTCACACACGGTCGAGACAGACGCCCGTGTCTCTGCCCGTGTGGACAAAAATAGGCCATTTGAAATGCCAATTTTGCCACCCTTTTTGGGTCATACCTACAAGCCAAAATCAACACATTTTATACCAACATTTCTTAGCCAAAACACAACTAAAATGCACATAATTCATGTCATAAAATCCTCATCCAAGATCATGCTTAATGACCAAACTAATTCATATCAAAACATAAGCCAAAATCTTATCAAAACTTTTGAAACATAAACCATTTTATACTTCATTCATCTCATATCAAAGCTTACCAAATTCATGACATTTTCATACCAAAATGACCATTTCTCATTAGGCCAAATAAACATCATAGACACACCATTATTTACCTTACTTGACACATACCAAAACAACCACAAATTCGACTAAAAGCTAGCCATATCACATGGCATAACATATATACATATCAAAACATATTCTAAATACTTCTAGCCTATACATGCCATAATTCAACATTTATACTTTCATAATGTACCAAAACAAGGTTTGATAGTGTGGTGATGATCCTCGACGATCCCTAAGCTTTCAGTAGCTTCGATATCTATAAAACAATGTAAGCACACACAAAGTAAGCTACAAAGAGCTTAGTAAGCCATATACAAATAAACTTAACTCATAAATTACTTATAGATCAACTTAATGGTATAAATATCATAAACACATCATTTAAACATTTCATGAGCCATCACATACTCATATGTCCACATATATCACATGTTCTCAATTCAATCTCACATATATCATATTTCATTTTCATTTACTCATACTTATAACACATGTAGTTGTTGGCACGTTTACCTTCCTTTCATGATCAATATCAAACATATCACAACGTACCTGATTCGAATATAACTTAACGGAGTCAAACATTTCTTGGAATTGCCCGTTGAACTGTTCAGAATCAAATAGGATACTCAGAAATCTTAGAAAGCTCGTACAATGCCAACGTCCCAGACATGGTCTTACATGTAAACAAATATCGATGCTACTGTCCCAGACAGGGTCTTACACGAAATTAAATACGATGTCGATGCCCCAGACATAGTCTGACACGTAAATCTTGTATTAATGCCAACATCATAGATGTGGTCTTACACGTAAACACATATCGGATCCTATGTCATGACATATGTATCCTAACTATTCCTAACATTCGGATGGGGCTTTTCGGACATTGTCACATACTCAAAATTTATCTCGGATTTCACATACTCGACTCTCATAAGCATTCAACATAATTCAATCATCATATAAATGATAATAATTCAATTTAACACATTTATTTGTATATAGACTTACCTAATTTGAATTCGTACGGATGCAAACAGTTAATCGACTACTTTTGACTTTCCTCGATCTAATTCCGTTTTCTTTGTTTCTTGATCTAAACACATTCAAATTTAACTCATTCAATTTCATATTCATTCAAATCAATCCAAATACACATATTTATGGAATTTTACAAAATAGCCCTCACATTTTCACATTTGTACACTTTAGTCCCTATTTCCTAAAATCACAAAGTATGCAAAATTTCACCACATCATAGCTTAGCCAAATCTTTATAGAGTTCATATAAGTTCACTTATTTCATTTATTTCACATTTTACTCCTTCAAAATATTATTTTCACAATTTAGCCCAAATTACTCAAATTCATCAAAAATTCAAAGACAAAATATGTTAATCCAACACATAGCTTTCATATTTCATCAATTAACACTTCAAAGCTCACTAATTTATCAATGGCACATATCAAAATCATCATCAATTCTAAAAATTGATACATGAGCTTGATAGTAAACTTAACAACAATCTAAAAAACATAAAAATCATTAAAAACTAATCAAAATACATACCTTAATCACCAATTTGCTTAGCCGAACCCTTGGACTCTTTTTCCTTTTCTTTTTCCTTTCAAATTTGGTAAAATGGATTAATAATGGCTATGTTTTTCCTATTTGTTTTATTAATCAAACATTAATTTGCTAATTACCTTTTTATCCATTATAAATAAACATATAAAACACTTATATTAAGGCCATTAATGTCCACTACCTTTTTAAAAGGTCTAATTACCATTCAAGGCCATTATAATCAAAAGCCAATTCAAATAAACACATTGAACATATAACATGCTAATTTTACCTTTTATGCGATCTAATCCTTTTCGCAAATTAAACACACAAATGAACAAATTTTCATATGAAACTTTCACACATCCTAATTCACATATAATAAGCACGGAAAATAATATTTAATTATTTTTTGACTCGGATATGTGGTCCCGAAACCACTATTCTGACTAGGGTCTAAACTGGGCTATTACAGCCTTCCTTAATGGCGTTCTAAAGGAAGAAATTTATGTCAAACAACCTCAAGGGTTTGTAATATCTGGATGCAAGGCCAAGGTGTACAAACTACAAAAAGCGTTGTATGGTTTGAAGCAAGCACCAAGAGCATGGTATGAAACAATTGATAGTCGCTTGACAAAGATGGGTTTTAAAAGAAGCATAAGTGAGCCCACTTTATATGTGAAGAAAAATAGTAATGAAATACTTCCCATTATTTCATTATATGTTGATGATTTACTTGTGATTGGCAGCAACAACAAATTGGTGATTTTATTCAAGAATCATATGCAAGACAAGTTTGAAATGTCAGACTTAGGTGAAATGACATACTCCCATGGTCTGGAGGTGAACTAAGTCCATGATGCAATATTCATAAACCAAAAAGGGTTTGCAATAAAAATCTTGCAAATATATAGCATGGAGAATTATAAGCCTATGATTACTCCTATCACTCAAGGTAAGAAGCTCACCAGCAATGAAGATGCTGATAAAGTTGATGAAACAAGTTACAAAAGCTTAGTGGGATGTTTACTTGACAACATCTAGACCTAACATAATGTTTGTTGTAAGTCTGTTGTCAAGGTACATCCATTGCTACAATGTGAACCACTGCAAAGCTATAAAAAAAGGTTCTATGATACATAAGAAGAACTCTAAGCCATGGAGTGAAGTTTATGAGGACTAAAAAGGTCAAGCTACTTGGGTATTCAGACAATGATTAAGCTAGATCCATTAAAGACATGGAGAGTACTTTAGGTTATTTATTTACTTTAGGATCAAATGTGTTTTGTTGGAGCTCGAAGAAACAAGAAACAATGGCACTATCAATTGTAGAAGCTAAGTATCTTACAGCTGCAGCAGTTGTAAATCAATCAATTTGGTTGATGAAATTGTTGAATGATTTAAATTTGAAGTAAGATGAATAATAGAGATTAATTGTGATAAGCAATCAGTTGTTGCAACGGTAAAAAATCTTGTGTTCCATGGAAGAACAAAACACTTCAAAAGTAAGTATCACTTTGTGAGAGCAGTGGAATAAGCCAAGGAAGTAACCTTGGTACACTGCAGTTCACAAGATCAATTGGTCAACATTTTAACAAAACCACTTGGAAAAATGAGGCTTGAAAAGCTGCATTATGATATTAGAGTTCGAAGCATGGAATTCAAGGAGGAGTGTTAGGAAATGACCATCCATGCGAACTATGAGCTCACCAAGACTGCGAGCTCACTTGCGAGCTTTTTACTCTGTACGTTGCCAACTTGCACTAAAATAATAATAAGTTTTTGTTAGACATTGTGACAGTTGATTAGACTGGAATCAACTGATGAAAAAGAAAGTTATATGAATCTAATAACTAGATTAAGCCAAGTTGTAATTATTTTATTATTATTTTTAGCTTATTTAAGCTTTCTTATTCCTGTAAAATATGTAATCAATTTTTAATTAAATAGAAGCTAATAAGTTGATTCTTCTTCAAATTTTTTATTCTTTTTTGCTTCTATTTCAATCTATCCTTCATCAAATATCCAACAAAATGTTACACTCAATGAATTCAGGGATTCAAATCCCATCATTTGCTGTAACACCCCAAACTCAACCTAGAAGTTTAGGCTGAATTTAGGATCCTACATTGATCACCGAAGTGGTCGTGAGAAAAATTTTACAAAAACCAGTTATCACCACAATCCGAATATTTAATTACATAAAAATCATTTAATAAAAATTACAGATAAGTTTGATAAACTGTCGAATTCAAATAATCGAGTAAAAGTTTAAAACAGAACTATACCACAATATTATAAAACTTTACAGTTCCCAAAATAGTGTAATCAAAATAACCAATTATAGTCGAGACTGTCTAAGGCCTTCCGTACTAGGTCCAGCATCAGAATCCAGGAAACTACCTGAAAGGGGAAACAGAAGAGGGGATGAATGATAAGAGCTCAGTGTGAAATTAAATCGACTATCTACAGAATTAGAAACAAAAACAAAAAGTAGAAAGCAGTAAGCAGTTCAGAGATGAAACATACTTACAGTGCTATGCAGATACAGTTGGTACATTCACAATGGAAGTACCGGCCAATAACAATACTTAGAGTAGGTTACAAACCCACTCAGACACTCAGTCGCACATACCTTCCAGTCACAGTAACGATGATTCGTATTCAGTCACAGTAACGATTCAGTTAGACAGTTACAATCAGACAGTCTAACACGCAGAACTGTCAAACAAATATACAGATCATACTTATAGAATCATACGGTAAACCTGAGATAGAAGTCTTGACAGATAGTAACGGTCCATATGTATCAAATCATAATCAGTCACAAGTTCTATTCAGTCAGATCGATACAATCAAAGTCGATTAATCAGAACAGTCAACAGATGCGTATGAATACTGTTGAAAATGCATAACCTACCCATCCAGCCAACACACCTCTCTGTCCATCCCTACACTTACTATGGGGTTTAAAACACCCTCCTATCCGTATACTTTCAAGCTGTACCGAATGTGGCATATATCAGTATAATGCAGCTGAGTTGCCAGTCAATAGGCTTAAGAGCCTCTCAGTAAGTCCACAGCCCTCAAGGTATTGGGACTGCCCATGACCCTCTAGGTGTTGGGGCTATCAGTAAGCAGATAAACTGCTAGATCAGTCAATAATAATATGCAACAATGTTGACGTATAAGTTGTACAGTGCCATGCGGTAACCCGCAGTACAGTAATGCAATATGAACTGCCAGATCAGATATGGGTACGTAGCATAGCTAACCTATATACGGTACAGTGCAATGTAGTAAACCGCTATACTAGTAAATTGAAGCTAAGCTGCCAAATCAGTCAATGGTACATAGCGTTGCTAACGTACATGTTGTCCGATGCAGTGTGATAACCCTCTGTACAGTCCGGTTATAGTAAAACTACAAGTTCAGTTCAATATTAGTCTTCCTTCTCTTCAAAACCCCATCCCAAAACACTTTATGCACAAGTATGTATGTATGTATGCAGTCTCGTGTACAAAATCAGAATACAAATTCTAGACAATCATTCAGAGGCAGACACTCGCATTCAATTAATCACAATCAAAGATGAGCACACTTATTTACTCGAATTTAGTATCAAGCTTATCACACAACCAACCACAAATAACACAATAACACACATATCAAGCCTAGATCAAAGTCATCACTACCCTCAGTGAAGCTTAGTCGAGGTTTGGAACACACAGAGTTACGATTGCAATTAAATTCGACCTAAAAACATTATTTGGCGAGATAGGGCCGAGCACAGTGCAGAGCAATCCAGGCCATGTGGGGGTCTAAATGCCAATGTAAAGGGTAGCACACGGCCGTGTGACAGGGGCACACGCCCGTGTAAAGTAGGGACACGGCTATATATACAGTTGTGTAACTCACTGTCCAAATTTCGTTAAGATAGAGTGCAGGGCAGACACGGCCATAATTTGGAGTCACACGGCCATGTGGGATCCCTAAATCTCCAAATCAATCACACGGCCGTGTGACTCCAAATCACTGAATCTCTAATTCCCAAATTCACATGCCCGTTTGCCTAGGGGACACGACCGTGTGAAAATCAACAAAATCCCCAAACCGGCCACACGATCGTGTGGCACCCAATTTGGCTTGAAACCCTAGTTCCCAAATCCACACGAGCATGTGCCGAGAGGGAGGTCACGAAACCACCCCTAAAATAGCCTCGAAACCACTATCGAAGCAACTAGAACCATCCCTAATCTTTGCTCTATCAAAAGTATATCTGAAAGTAGCGATTTCTCCTCATTTCCAATGTCTAAAACCCAAAATCTTCGGGTTAACACACAATTAAAATATGTCAAAATAGAAATTGTGTAAAAATAATAATGAGAAGACAAGGTTTCTAATCCCACACTTGTTTTTGCGATCGACAAAGGCGATGGAGGAGCAACAATTCAAAATCCCAGACAAATCGCTTCTAAAGCAATCCAAACAAATATCCCACAAAAAGATAGCAAAAAGATAACCCCAAAGAGGGAAAGAAAAAGGAACATCCAAAAACCATAATCAAAATAAAAAATATATAAAGAAAAAAATTAACAAAATAATAAACTGTAACACCTAAAACCCAGCCTAGACATTATGGCCGAATCTGGCGGCGTCATATGAGAGTGCTTTTGGAAATGCCTTAGCAAGTTAAAAATTGTTCCGGTTATTCTCTTTACTTAAGTCAAAAAATCGCGAATCAACTTATTTGTTTAAACCCCTTTCTTTTATGCAGAAGCTCTTAGTTTATTTTTAGGAGAACGCCGCTTTTGTGGTGTTGCAGTTTAAAAATCCATAAATAACAATTTAGAAACCCAAATAAGAATAAAAGACAGTCCAAGTCCAAAATTACATAATTAATCCCAAAATGATTAAAATAGTAATGCAGTAAAACCGTGAAAATCGGATTACATCTAACAGTGGTCACCGTCAGCCCTTCACTGCATCAATCCATTTACTGCTGGGGATTGCCTGTCAGATAAACAAATAAAGGGCTGAGTTTTTGCACACTCAGTGTGTACATCCCCACAGTACATCATGCATACATATAGATAATAGAAACAGATAACAATCATAACTTGGACTTAAGCCCATTATAGAATCAGTGTAGGCCTTAGCCTACTCAGATCAGAATCAGATATAATCAGGTTTTATCCCATATAGATACAGAACGCATAACGGATCAGAATATCGTATATCATGCCCGCCAACCCTACACACCATCTCCGTCCAACCTTATACACCATCTGAGGATAAAATCGACCCACCCAACCCTACACACTAAGTATGGGGATAAAATCAACCCATCTAACCCTACACACCATAAGGTACCATGGAACGACACATATTAGATATATGCAGCTTAGTTGCCAGATAACAGGCTAATAGCCTTTCAGACTTCCTTCACTTCAACAACAATCCCAACCCAATGCAATGTATCATACAATCGTGGCATGTTATTATGCAGATAAACAGATCATACAGTCATGTCAGAATAGAATCAGTACACATGCTAATCATAACATGCTATCACATATATTTTATTATCACATAACAGAATAGGGGTCTAAGTAACGCTTATCGACCCTACAACAGATTACAATCAACTTGGGCGACCCGTGCAACCTTACAGAACAATTCAAAAATATGGGCTCACACGCCCATATGGCTTGCCCGTGTGGGCCCACATGCTCGTGTGGCCCACACGGCCTAAATTAGCCTTGGTTGTGTGGATCACACAGCCTGGCGCAAAATCACACACGCCCATTTGGTTCACCCGTCTGGACCCACACGCTCGTGTGGCCCACAAGGCCCAGTTGGCCAAGCCTGTGCCTCGCACATGACCTAGCCAGCTGTTACACGGTCGTGTAATACCTAATAATCAAAATATTCTAACTTTTTAGAACCTAAAATCGAGTCTTAACAACTAATCCTAAAATCATAAAACTGACTTACTGTTATCGTAACGAGCACAAAACAATGTTCTTGTAATCCAAAAACTCGATCAAGGCCTTCAACCAGTACCTAAAGGTGAGTACAATAATTCCTCCGTTAATTGCTTAATCAAAGAAATCATACTAGACTTAGGAAGAATCACTTACCGATAGTGCCTCAACGATTGAAAGAAAATGAGTCGAACAAATAAGGAAACAGAGAAATTTCGACAGTAGATGTGAAAGAAGATGAAAATCGGCAGCAAAAGGGGTTTAAGAAGGGAAAAATTTGGCTGAAACAGAGAGGGAAGAAACAGAGATTGCCAAATTTTGCACAAAGGAGAAACTGAACCGAATTTTCTAACTCCCCTATCTTTTCCCTTAATTCTCTCCACATGACTCCGCACTACTCAGTTCCCTACTCAAATTCAATCTCTTGCTGAAACATTGTAACAAAAATAATACTTTTTGCCCCCACAGGGATTCGATCACCAGACCTCCTACTCATTTGCACTCCCCTTAGCCACTCGACCAGCAGGCCCATTCTAACAAGCTTTCACAATTAAATTCTTATAAGCCTACTAACCAAAAGTAAGGCTTCATTCAAATAAAAACCAAAATTTAGCCAAAGTCTTGCCTTGAACTTAGGACCTCCCCAACACACCCAGAGCACATATCCATTAAAGCAGACATTTATTTATGTCAAATTAATACATAAACATATTCAGATATTTTTGTGCTACAAATTCACAAAAACCAAAATTACAAAAATTTGAGGCGTTATATAAACTAATAAGAGACTCTCTAAAAATACGCACCCAACTACTCGAACCTAAAACCTTAAGACAACTAACACTCCATTTAACCATCACACCAGCAAGCCCATTCTGACATTAAATCGCACAACTAAACACATAAGTCCAACCCTCTCACTGTCTCTAACCATAAAACCCAAAACTTCTAGGCCCGAAATTCGGGGTGTTACATCTACAATCTCTTTGAATCTCTCAAATAATGACTACAAATTGAAGAGATGATTCCGTACTATGGTTAATAGACACCAAGTGGATTGATATAAGGCTACCTTATCAAAGCCTAAAGCTTCAAAATCATCTTTGACGCCACCAATCCCTGCATTGTTCACCTACACAAGTGACAATAGTCAAATTATGAACTTGGAAATACTAAAAAAGAGAAATGTGGCATTTTGATGAGAAACTACCAAGATATCAAGCTTCCCAAATTATGTTTTGATGAAATCCACTAAAGAAGCAACACTAGCAGGGTCTGCAACATCAAGCTGATGAAAAACTACATTATCAGACAGGCCAAGATCTTTCAGCTTATCAATAGCTTTAAAACCCTTATTTACATCTCTAGCTGTTAAAACAACCATGGTTCCTTTTAAAGCCATCTGCTTACATATTTCCAATCCAATTCGCTTGTTTGTACCAGTAACCACTATATATCTTAGAAGAAAGTTTAACAAACTTGGTTCAAAGAATTGAAAACTTAACATATATAGCTGGTATGTGAAGAAAGAAAAAAAGGTAGTACCTCTTTGTTACTTCTGCCATTGATATTGTGGAGAAAGTAGAGAAGAACCCTCTTTGCTGTTGGAGATATCAACTTTTATAGATTTTCGTAAAAGTTAAATGTCAACAATAACAAAAAATAAAAAAGGTTGAAAAATCTGATCTGTTTACAAGTTTTGCTCTTCATGCCTTTTTTTTTTGTGTGTGGCATATAATAAACCCCTTAAAAGATATCGAAATAGTGGTTCAATACCCCCATGAAACTAGCTTGTGTGGGCAATAATGTAAGTTTCAAGTAGTGGGAAAGGACATACAAAAAGCTTTTTTTCGTTCATAAAAATCAACTCCCAATTAAAACAACCATCTTTGTGATAAAACTAAGTATTTTAATAGAGGAACTAAAACTAATGTTGCCATATATGTTTAGATTCAAAAGTTGGTCCATTCTCATATTACAACTTAGAAAATTTTACATATAACGTGAAAAGTAACAAACTAAACCACACGCTAGTATAACTAACCCACATAAAGTAGGAATTTATAGAAAAAAATTCATTTCACAACCAGCTTTGTTGTCTATTTTTAGTTTATTATTGTATTGCATCTAAGTTGAGATTGCATTGTGTTATGCGCCTTGGCATAGGATCTAGTCACAGGTTTAGATGAAAAAGAATTCTTGCTCCGACCAATGGTTACTCAAAGAGGTAGATTCATCCTTGACTAAACCCTTTTTGAAAATAACATTCCTTTTTTATTGGCAGCCTTTTATAGACTGTTAATATCAAAGGAAAGAGTCTTAATAGAATTCCTAACTTAGAGTTTATGAAGGAAATAAAAACCTAATATAATAGAGAAAATAAGTAAAACTAGAACTCTTAATAAAACCTTATATAATAAAGAAAATAAATAAAACTAAAGCTCTTATTGCAATAAAAGTGTCCGTATTCATTACTCCCCTTCTCAAAGTTAAGCTTCTCCTCAAGCTCAAATTCATAATAAGCTTTAGAACTGATCCAAAATCATCTATCTCATCGTCATCTTACTTGCCTTCAACATCTGGTACTTCTATCTAAAATAACCTTTTACATTTGTGTCTCATAGTATATGACTCATCACAATTATAACACAATCCTTTAGCCATTATTTTCGTCATTTATGCCCGTGTCAATCTCTTAATAAATGGTATAAAAGAACCTATTTTTCCATTATTCCCTATTGGTTATGTTATTTGTCCCCCTCCTTTTGCAATGCTTTTAGTTGTTGGAATGATTGAATTGCTGTCAGTGTTTTGGGAAGTTGGCCAGTTCAAGATGGCTCGAGATGACAATTTGGAAGAGACATTTTGTTTACGTTCCAATGTTCAAACCATATTCATTGCAACTCCAAGGTTTTTTTATTGTTGCATTTTAATATCAATTCAAAGTTCCTTTACCAACCCGGCAATAAAAAGGTTTACTTGTTGTCAAGATTTAAGATTAGTAGTCCTAGCTAATAGTAATTGAAATTGGCATTGATATTCCTCTACAGTCTCAGTTTGTCTCAAGTTGGCAAGTTCCCCTAAGGGGTTATTAGTCATAGGTGGCCCAAACCTTAAATGACATCACTTTTTGAAGTGCCTCCAATCATGATTTGCTTCCTCTTCTTCCATTTGATCAAACCAAAATTGTGCCTCTCCTAAGAGATGGAATGAAGCTAATCCTACTTTGTCTTCTTCGTTAGTTCGTTGATTGCCAAAAAAAACTTTACATCTTTTTAGCCACTCTAAAGGATCTCCAACACTATCATAAATGATAAATTCCATCTTAGAGTATCGTGGCACCATGCGCCCACCTTGTTGCAAGTTTGAATTCCTTTTTCTGCCTTCGTTGCTACCCTGCTCCTTACTATTTTTTTTAAATACCTTTTCACTATCTTTTGGACCAAAAGAGATTACACCACCATCTGTTCCTTCAATGTTTGTTGCCTTGTAGCCTTTTGCACCATGAAAGCCTCCAATTTAGCTACCAAAGTCTCTTCATCACCCATGATTGAAGACTTTGATACTAAGTTGGTATATGCCTTGGTGTAGGAACTATTCACAGGTCTAAACAAGTATGAATTCTTGCTTCAACCTATGGTTACTCAAAGAGGTAGATTTGTCCTTGACTAAACCCCCTCCGAAAATAATGTTTCTTTTTTATAGAATAATTGCTTAACTCTTTATTTCATATTAGCAGCCTTTTATAGACTGTTAATAACAAATGAAAGTGTCCTAACAGAATTCTTAACTTAGAGTTTATGAAGGAATGAAAACCTAATATAATAAAGAAAATAAGAAAAACTAAAACTCTTAATAAAACCTGATATAATAAAATAAATAAATAAAACTAAAACTCTTATTGCAATAAAAACATCCATATCACATTGTTGTCATTGTCATGGTGTCAATCATCAAGGTTCTAGAGTTACATGCTCACCCTTCACAAAGAAGAGACCAGAAAGGCCACCTTTAGGCAAGAGTGCCAACTTAACAGGAGTCACAGCACCTTCTTCAGTAGTTATTGTACCAGTTTTGAGGTTTATATCAGTTTTGGCATATCTAGGGCAAACCGAATTGATGCAGAAATCTAAGTACTTGTTTGCCAGAATCCTTGGAGGCATTCAATGTAACTTTTGAGATAATATAGGCAGAGAAGAAGGTTGACCATCCTTTACTTCCATGTAAACCATCCTCAAAATCTTTTAGATACTCAGTTATTAAGTCATTCAGTTTCTCCTCTGTTGTAATACCTGTTAACGCTCCTTTAAGCTTTTTACCTTTACCCTGTAACAAAGAAACTTTTCAATCAACCATTTTTAAAGCTTATGATGTAAAATGGGATCTTACAGGAATTTGAGATTCTACCTTTAGCATGACTACAAAGGAGGAAAGTTTACGATCCTTGGTAAGTCGGATAGTTGCAGCAATAGAATAAGGGCTTCGACAGTTCTTTTAGTGCCACAGTAGTTTATTCCTATGCATTCTTTAGCTAATTTGTAATTGTCATTAGTTGCTTTACTCCATATATCACACGAATTTACCTACATTTGTAACAAGCTATTATGACACAATCCCATCCAACTACATCTCTATTATTTTTTTGAGTGCCTATAAATCTATCAAAGTTCTACCACTCTCATATGTACCTCTACCTATAGTGCACTATACATTAGATTCGATTATGTGAAGACGTGTTTGATTCCATTCTACTATTTTTTCATCTATTAATATTCAATGCATGTTTGATCGCCATTCACATATTAATAGATGAAAACATTATAAATGAAAAAATAATGATTATTAAACATGCATTGAATATTAATAGATGAAAAAGTAATAGAATAGATCTTAACCCTTTGTAAGCGTGCCTTAGATAATAGAATTTTTTTTGGTGCATTACAAATTGAGAGAGGGGTGCCATAGCCAAAACTTGAATCCTGAACCTTTAATCCAACACAGAGTTCTTAACTATTATCTCCTTTTGAGTTAAAGAGAAATAATAAGAATATTAGGTATTCATGACCCAATAGGTTAGGTCTTGACACATGCTTTCTTAACAAAGGTAGTTTAGCCAACATACCTCAATACCAGGAGCAATCGAAAATGTTACACCTAATATAGCGGCATTGTTAACCTACAAAAAAGAAATGAATTAAGAAAATCTTGTCATAGAAAATTAGGGCTTGAGTAATTATGGAATTTAAGTTGGATAATTGGTACCAAGATATCCAACTTCTCAAATTGTTTCTTCACAAAATCTGCCAAAGAAGCAATGCTTTCAAGGTCTACTACATCGAGCTGGTGAAAATGTAACAGCCCGATTTTGGACCTAGTCGGAACAGTGGTTTCGATACCACTAATCCGAGGTCAGAGAAATTATTTTTTATATTATTTTATGTGTTATAGCATGATTATATATGAGTGCATAAAAATTTTGGTGAATTAATTTTAGCGATTGCATGCTTAATTTTGAGAAAGAACTAAATCGTGTAAAGTGCGAAAGTCTTGTCCTACAAGCTAAAGGTGTTAATTGGCTATGGAACATTAAATTAGAGGTCTTTATTGAGTAAATAGACCATAAACTCAGTAGTGGCTGGAGATGAATTTTTAATTCATGAAATTGGTCAAAGTTAGGTGGACATTTGGTGACTAAATTGACTAGAAATAAAATAAAATAAAAGGAAAGCTTCATCTTTTTTATTCTTTCTTCCATCACCAAAAATTTCAGCAAAGAAGGGGGTTTTGAAGCTTGAAATCTCAGCCACTTAGTTCCTTTGCATGTAAGTGATTTTGATGGCCATTTTTGTTAATTTTTGTGTTTTTGGAACCTTGAAAGCTTAATCTAGCTAATGAGGGGACTATTTTGCAAAATGGTTGAAAGTCTAAGGTTTTTCCATGGAAGCATTTATGTTTTTTGCTGAAATATTATAGAAGAAAATAAATCTTGGTTGATTAATAAACAACATTTGTGAAAGGATTTTCATGAAAACACCTAGGTTGGACCTTTTTGAAGAAGTTGTAAAATAATTAGTAATTGTGTGAAATAATTGAAATTGTGGACTCCCATATAAAAAGAATTTGGCTAGGCTTGGTTAGTGAGGAAATTTGATGAAAATCTATTTACGAGCCTAGGGGTAAAATCGTAATTTTTTGAAAGTCTAGGGGCAAAATGGTTATTTTGCCAAAATATGAGTTATGGAATGTATTGGTTAATGTGATGATTAAATGAGTAAATTTTATTATTATAGATCAATAAGAACGTGGAATCGACCTTGACCGAGGTAAAGACAAGGTTTCGGACTAAATTACAAATTTCTGCATTTCTTATACTGAGGTAAATTGTGTGTAAATAATGCAACTATATTGTTATTTGGCATTGATTAATTGATATAGCATAAAATGTTTGAATGTGGATTACGAATATGCATGATGTGATTGATGTGGTAAAATTTAGGTGAACCTTAGAAATAGATCGGATATTCATGCCATGACATTAGGGTGTTACGAAAGCTAGTGTAAGACCATGTCTAGGACATGGCATTGGCCTCGACATATGAGCCAGTGTAATACCATGTCTGGGACATGGCATCGGCCTTAATGTGTCAGTGTAAGACCATGTCTAGGACATGGCATCAGCACCGATAGATAAGAGCTAGTGTAAGACCACGTCTGGGACATGGCATCAGCCTCGATGTATGAGAGTCAGTGTAAGACCATGTCTGGGACATGGCATCTACTTGATGTGTGAGCCAGTGTAAGACCATGTCTGGGATATGGCATCGGCATCTTACCCTATGTTTGAGGCTCATTGAATATCTTTTAATATTCCAAATGGTTCAATAAGAAGTTTACAGTTTATGTTAACATGAGAGTGGTTATGACCATGTTGAGAGTGGTTATGACCATGTTGTGAGTGGTACAGAAACCTATATGAAATTCCTGAGATGTGAGCTCCATTTATGTTATGTGATTAGTAAATGATGAAAATGAGTAAGTTTTTCCTATAACCATTTATGTATCATGTGCAAATTATGATATGTTGTGATCATGTTATTGCATGGTAAATCTGTTGTTAATTATTTACATGTAACTTAGTGAGCTTTATGCTTACCCCCTTTTCTCTTCATTTGCTTAAAGTGCCACCTATTTAGCTCGTGGATCCACGGACGTCGGAGGCATCGATCACATTATTAATAGAAGCACTTGCATAGATAGTTTTATCGTTTGAGTAATGGCATGTATAGAGACTTAGCCTTTTTATGTTTTGTCTCATTTTTAAAGTTGGCCAAATGTGTTGGCTTGAGATGAAACTAGTCATTTTGTATAAGGCCATGAATGATGGCTAATATTGAAATATTGATACATGCATATAAGAAGGTCTTTCATGAATGTGCAAATTTTGGTATGGTGGGACGTGTGGTGTGTAATGTATGAATGGATAAGAGTTGCTTGTGCATGAAGTAAATTGGTCATGGGATTGTGTGTAAATTGGTTTTGCTTGGTAATGTTTAGGTTGGTGCAAGTAAGGATGGACATAAGTGTAACGCCTCCAATTTGGGGCCTAGAAGGAATAGGTTTTGAGCTAGAGATCAATTAGGAGACTACACATAAGTTTTTAGTAGTGCAAGAAAGTGACATAAATATATGCTTGCTTTAGTGGTTAAGTGTCCTAAAAAGTGTAGGAAGCCCGGGGTTCAAATCTAGGCTCTAGCAAAATTTTAGTTTTTCTCTTAAGTAAGCCTTGACTCTAGCTTGTAGGACTCGTAAATAATTGTGGTTGATTTATGTCACAAAAAGCCTAGTGGTCTAATGGTAAGTGGTGTGAGGAGTGGTGCATGAGGTTTAAGGTTTGAGTGTTGGTGTAGCAAATGGGGGTATTAATTTTGCTGCCCAAGCCATGTAGGAGGTGGAGTTGGACTGAGATTCTGAGTTTGAATTGGTTATGAGGTGGTTGGAAGCAATTTGAATTGGATGTTGAGTGATTTGTGGAGTGAATCATGGAGAGATAATAGGAGATATTTGAGAGGAAAAGTGGGAGACTTGAATGAGAAGGAGTGTGTGCCGAAATAGGTCTCTAGGCATCCTTTGTTTCAGTTTTGAGTGTTGGAGGGAGTGTTGGTACCGATTTTTGTTGTGGGGGTTTTGGTTCTTGCCATTCCGGGTTTTGCCAATACTCTAGAGTTTAGTTACTATATCAAATATTGCTAAATTTTTAGGTACTTTTCGGTTCTATCTTCCCTTCAATTTTTTGTTCATCGACTATTCTTTTCTGCTCTCTCTCTCTCTCTCACCTTCTAGTGGTTGGGTTCTTTAGCCGTATGCCTCCTGTCTCTCTCTTCCAAAGTTCTTGAGATCATCACCATCTTCTTTTTCTTACTTTACCTTGGCCGACCCTTTTTCCTTTTGTGTTCTCAACATTTTTTTCTTTGTTCATAATGCTCTCTTAAGCCGAATACAACTCCTTCTCCTTTCCCTCGGTTGTTTCTCTTCTTTTTCAATTTTGGTCGTATACTGCAAACCTTATCTTCTCGTTTTGTGTCTATTTTGATGTTGGTCTCTAACAATCGACTGACCATTCCATCATCCCCCCATATTTATCATTTGATTTTGGTCTCAGGAAGAGTGTGTCATTTCGTGCCTCGGTGTTAGAGTGGACTAATTCTTACCCCTCTCTATTTTTTTGAACAACGTTTTGGTAAGTGACCTATTGGATCCAAGTTATTATCCTTTGAGTTTTGACCGATTACTCTATGTTTCCCTACCTTAGGTTGCATTTTTCAGTTGAGGTCATATGTTATTGTGACCATTTCTTATAGTCTTCGTTATTAATGCAGTTGTTCGACAAGAAGAGTGTGATCAACCTTTGTTAACATTTTAGATGAGCTTAACCACACTTATTGATTAAGGCAAGTGTTGATACGATTCTTTTTTAGATTAGGTGTTAGTAAGTAGGTGTGACCCTATGGCCAAACATTTAATCGAATGCCTTGAATGAATGTAGGTTCAGTGCTTGTGGGTTGTTCACACGTTTCGTAAACAGGTGTGTACTCACACCATTTTAACTGTAGAACGGCAAAAGCTAAAAAGTCAAAAAATTGGCGATTGATGCTACACGAGCATGCGACCACATGTGTGGTGATCCGGGCCCATGAAACATGGGCGAAAGACTGTAGAGGCCACCATGAGCGATCTCATGGGCTTAGACCGTCAAGGGCCACGTTGGGCCGAAATGGGTTGTGTGGGCCCAATGGGCTCGTGGGCCCCACACGGGTAAATCTCATGGACATGTGGGAATATTGGACCCGGCTATGTTGCATACATGGCTAAGGTTATTTTTGGGCTTAGTGGGCCACACGGGTGTGTGGGCCTACATAGATCGCATAATGGGCTTTGGGCCCATTCACACTGTTATGTTTGTTGAGGTTACACAAGTAGCTCGAGACAACTGTGGACCTTCTGATGGGTCGATAAGTGTGCCTAGACCCATTCTGATGGAAATGACTGTTTTTCCCTATAGGGTAAAAATGACCGTTATGCCCTTAGTGGTAACATGACTAATTTGCCTATGATATGTATGACTGCGTTTAAGTATGACATGTTGCATAATGTATAATATTATGACATGACATTTGGCATGGGGATGGGTTATGGCTTTTAGCCATCCTACTTATGGCTTTCAGCCATCCTGTTTATGGCTTTTTGCCATCCTGTTTATTGGCAGCTTTGCTGCGATATCGATTAGGGCCACAACAAGTGCTAATCTTAGTGTGTTTGGGTGGGTGGATCGATTCTATCCCCACATGGTCTGACTGACGGGACGGAGTGGTGTGTTTGGCTAGATTGGGGTGGGATTTTTGTTGCATTCCTGCTCTGTTTACTGATATTGCATTGGGCTCAGGCCCATCTGATTCTGTTTCTGATTCTGTAATGGGCTAAGGCCCACCTGAAACTATTACTGCATTCTGTTACTATAAGGGATTACACACTAAGTTTTCGTAAACTCACCCTTCTGTTTAACTGTACAGGTGATCCCCAGCGTTAGGCGGTTCGGTGCTGCGAGGAGCTAGAAGGTGGCCACACACCCGTACTGGTTAATATTAGCTTTTGATTTATAAATATTTCATTTGGGTTTTGTTGTGTAATAAGGCCTTTTTTGGTTTTTATTTTTAGTTTTGGGTTTTTATTTCGCTTTGAATATAACTGCCAGCATAACACTCAGGTTTTAAAAAGTAACAATATTTTTACGATACAAACGCAAGTGTTTTTAAAAGACATGCTTTCATTCAAAAAGATGGTTTTGAAATTTAATAACGTTTTAAAGGAAGTAATTTTTGATAATAATGCAAGGTTTTTAAATCAACCTTTGATGCATACAAAGAGGTTAAATCAAGTCGGGGTTCTTAAACGAAAGTACGATTTAAAGCAAATAAACTCAACAGACGACACACGATTTGAAAATGAACAACCCGTTTTTAAGTCACTGGTTCATCACAAAATGATTACTTGGTTTTAAGGTTTCCAACGACAATGAGTTTCACGTTTCACTTCAATATGACACCGCCAAATTCGGCCTTAATATCTAGGCCAGGTTTAGGGTGTTACAATAAGGCTTGGTAAATAACCTTATATTGTCCACACGGATAGACACACGGGCATGTGTCTAGGTCATGTGTGACACACGGTCCGCCCCATAGGCGCGTGGTCAGGCTGTGTGTCCCCTACACCTTAAGTTGGCCAAGTCAGAATGCCCAATAGTAACCATACGGGCTGAGACACGGCCGTGTGTCTCAACCGTGTAGAAGACACGGCCATAGGACATGTGCATGTGCCCAGGCCGTGTGAAGTCTGCACCTTGTATATGAGATTTAAAATCACCACACAGCCTAGCACACGGGCATGTGCCTTGGCCATGTGACCATTAAGAATTGATGACGTCAAAAACAGAATACCAAGGTTTTTGCACACAGGCTGAGACACAGGCATGTTGTGGCCGTGTGGGAGACACGGGCCATGGACACGAGCGTGTGCCAGGCTATGTGAAAACCCCTATAGGTTCGATGTGAAAAATAAATCCATATGGGCAAGGGACACGGGCGTGTCCCTATATGTCTAGGCTGTGTGAGATACACAGGCCTTCAACATGGCCATGTTAAGTGATCACACAAGCGTGCCACTTTTCCACACGGGCATGTGTCCTGTTTTTAATGAAATTTTCTAATGTTTAAGATAGTGCTTGGTTCAATCCTGAATTGTTCCTAAAGTGTGTTTTGAGCCTCGTAGGTCCATATTAGGGACATTAAGAGAAAGTCTAAAAATTTTTAAATTAGAGCGAAATTTTGTGACCCGAGAATGTATGTATGCATGTGTGTTAGTTACGTAACACCTCGTGCCCTATCCCAGCATTGGATATGGGTAAGGGGTGTTACAGAAAAACTAGATAATCTTAGAGACCAGAGTGTTTTAGACATTAAAGAGCTGCAAGACCTCTTTTCTCATTTCTAGCAATTAAAACCATCATGATCTCATTTTGAGCTAATTGCTTACATATTTCAAGTCCAACACCCTTATTTTCCCCAGTGACAATTGCATACTTGAAACAAGCAAATTCATTTCAAACCACTAGTTCAAAGATGAGGCAATTTATGTAACAGCTCGATTTCGGGGCTAGTCAGAACAGTGGTTTCAGAATCACTAATCTGAGGTCAGAGAAAATAATTTTTAATGCTATTATTTGAGTTATAGCACGATTTTATAAGTGCACGGAAATTTTGGTAAATTAATTTTAGCTATTGCATGCTTCATTTTGAAAAAAGGACTAAATCGCATAAAGTGCAAAAGTTCTATTTTAGTAGCCAGTTGAGTCAAATAGCTAGAAAACTAAAATGTGAGGGCTTTAAAGGGCAAACAGACACTTATTCTTAAAGGTGGCCAGCCATAGGAGGCAAAAAGCATGAAAAGTCAATATTTTGGTATGGGTTGGTATTTGATGACATAAGCAAAAGCTAATAAAATAAAATAAGTGGCCATCTTCTCTCTCATTTTTCATTCTCTGCCGAAAATGGAAGAAGAAAACCCCCATGGGAGCTTGGAATTTTCAACCACCTTTCTTCATCACAAGTAAGTGATTTTAAGGCCATTTCTTGATAATTTTAGTACATTTGGAACCCTTGTAGCATGAGCTACCTATTGGGGGGACTATTTTGCATAATGGATGAAAGCCATGTGAGTATTTGTGTTGTTTGCTGGATTTTTATGGAAGAAAATGAAATATGGTTATGAGATATACAATTTTTGTGAAAAGGGGTTTTCATGAAAACACCTAAAAAGGACTATTTTGTAAAGTTTGTAAAATAAGTTGTAAATGTGTGAAATAGTTGAAATTTTGAGTTGCTATAGTTATAAAGAGAATTCAGCTAATCTTGGTAAAGGAGGAAATTTGATAAAAATCGAATTTCGAGCCTAAGGAAAAAATCATAATTTTTGTAAAGTCTAAGGGCAAAACGGTCATTTTTCCAAATTGTGAATTATAGAATGTTTTAATTAATGTAGTGATTAAATTAGTAAATTTCATCATGTTGGATCAAGAAAATCGAGATTGAGCTTAAATTGAAAAGTACGAGATTATGGACTAAAATGGAGTAATTAGCCGAAATTGCATTCAATGTAAGTCCATGTGACTAAATAAACATGTTATTGTTAATATACTTGAAATCTATTTTGCTATGATTGTAGTGAATTATATGTTGATAAGGTTATGTATGAGAAAGTGATGCTAAATGTGTATAACATTTTTGTGATGGTTGAATACATTGGAAGTTTGATGGAATATGATATTCCATTGAAACAAGTAAGTTGGTGTGATAATAATGATGTATTATTTTTGTTGTTGTTATTGTTTAAAGCCTAAATGGATAAGGCTTAAAATGCGTAAATTTATATAAATGATACCCCTTCTATTAATGTTTTTATTCATGAATGCTTTAGACGATATGTGATTGAACATTATTGACGTTGAGTGAAAATGTGAGAAGTGAAGTTATGAATAAAATTCTATGAAATATTGAAAAGATGGGTTAAGTGCGAGACCATCAAAAAATTATTGATAAACATGGGCTAAGTGCGATACCATCGAAAGTTATTGATAAAGATGGGTTAAGTGCGATACCAACGAAAATTATTAATAAAGGTGGGCTAAGTGCATTACCACCGTAAATCATAAATAAAAGGTGGGCTAAGTGCGTTACCATCGTAAATCATAAATAAAGGTGAGCTAAGTGTGTTATCACCAAAAATTATTGATAATGGTGGGCTATGTGCGAAACCATCGGGTAATTATTGAAATTGATGAGCTAAGTGCAAATTATCCACCTTGTTGATTTATAATACCAATGAGCTAAGTACAAATTATTGTGAAATATCAATATTGGTGGGCTATTTGTGAAACCACCTTATAATTGCTAATATGAATGGCTATGTGCGAACCATTGAGCATGAATTATTATATTGAGGTGTGTATTGAGAAATATGGTAAAGTTGCAAATGAGTAGGTTACACATGTGAAGATGATTTTATGATGACCTGGTGATTGTAGATCTATATGTACGATCTATAAAAGTGTGGTGAAAGTCGATTGGTGACATGTATGCTTAAAATAAAAGCTAAAACAAAGAAAGCATGAGAAAGTAAATTTGCGATAAAATAGTTTCAAAACAGTAGCAGTTACGTGATTTTGAAAAACCACCAAAAATGGTGGGAATTGAATTAGAGATTGGATGAGATATGAAATTAAATTTTAACAAGTTTATTTTTACATAAAGGAAACAGTGCGAGCAAAAGAATCTTACAATATGAGATATTTGAAATTTAGTGAGACAGGGTCAGATAGATTACGAAGTCCCTTGTTCTGACTTGGGAAAATTATTAGAAATTGTAAAAAAATAATTATAGGACAAAATTTATATGGTTAGATTCCTTAAAGAGTCTATTTTTAGAAGAAACAAACAAGAACCTCATTTGAATTCTGTACAGAGAGATAATTGATTTTTAGTGAAGATGGGTCGAAACTATCAAACCGTGAAACATGGGCGACTTTAATGAATAAAATGTACTAATTGGCTGGACCAAAAAATTTGAAAATTTTATGGTAAGAAGAGGTGTGAGTCTAGTTTCAGGGAAAATTAGCAGATCTAAATTTGGAGCTCCGTAGCTCCAGATAAAAATTATTTAGTGGTTGTGGCTTGAGAAAGCAGCTTGACCTAAACATAGAATTGGTGGAAGCATATTGATAAATTGCTTATCATTTTCATATGGACTTACTAAGCGTGAAGCTTACTCCCTCCTTTCCATTTCTTTTAGCTTTGTCAGGTTAGCTCGGGGTTGGAGATTGTCGAAGGCAGCATCACACTATCAAGTCATTACCTTTGGAATAACGAAGCATATGTTAGAAATTTTCAAGTGAGTGGCATGTATAGGGATCTAGTTTTATGGCATGTGTTATTATAATTTTGGCCAAATGTATTGGCTTATATTAATTTATATGTGTATGGACATGAGATGTGGCTCATATTAATTACAGTTTGTAAATCTGGCTATTCACGTTATGTCTAATGTTTATGATATGATTATGTTTGGTTGCCATGCATGATTGGTATATCTGAATATGTTGGAATGCCAATTTATGGCTATTGGTTGAGTATGAAAGTCTTGGTATGTTTGATTATGCATTTGGTCTTGTTTCAGGGTGGCAAAGAGGCTTGGTAAATAGCCTATTTTTGTCCACATGAGTAGACACACGGGCGTATGTCTAGGCCGTGTGTGACACACGGTCCGCCCCACGAGCATGCAGTTTGGTGTGTGTCCCCTGCACATTGAATTTGTTAAATTAAATACCCTGTAGTAAACACACGGTCTGAGACACGGCCGTGTGTCTCAACCGTGTGGGGGACACGGCCCAGCACACAGGTGTGTGCCATGGCCGTGTGTCTGCTGACGTTAGAAACAGAATGTCAAGGTTTTTGCACACGGGCCACGACACGGGTGTGTCATGGCCATGTGAGGGACACGGGCTGAGCACACAGGCGTGTGCCATGCCGTGTGAAAACCCCTGTAGGTTCGATGTTGGAAAATAAATCCACACGGATGAGGGGCACGGATGTGTCCCTATTTTTAGTAGTTTTTTAAGGAATTTTCTTAAGTATTCGAAATGGTCCCGGTTTGTTTCCAAATCATGTTTTAGGCCTCGTAGGCCCATAGGAAGGCCTATGGGACAATGTTTGAAAAAGTTTTAAATTGGGACGCATTTCATTGGCTCAAATTCGAATGATTGCATGAGTATTAGTAAGGTAATGCCTTGTACCCTATCCTAGCGTCGAACACGGGTAAGGGGTGTTACAATTTATACCCAAATAAAATGGACCTGGATCTATGTAAGCCCCAAAGGTAATATGTTATTTGTCCAACATAAATATTGTCTAATGACACATAATGAATTCATTTTCTTCAACAAATAAAATGTTTTACACAATTAAGGAGAACAATTTTGTGACAATGATGTAATGGCCATTTTTCTATGACCTTGATTTTGTGGTGTCAATTCTACATGAAGAAAAAATAATTTTTAATAATTTTTATATATTTTAAAAAATTATATTGAACGAATCTGGACATATGATTATCTAGACTTAGATTGAATTTGGACAAATATATGTCTAAATTCATTTTGGACTTAAACTTTTAAATAATTTTTTAATAATTTTTATTTTTTGAAATTTTTTAATTTTATTCAATACTTTTATAATTTTTAATATTTTTTACAAATTTATAATTTTTTTCAAAATTTAAATATATATTATTTAAAAATTTTCAAATTTAGAATGAACTTGAATAAGTGGTTGTTCAAATTCAGAGATTGTTAACATAAAGTTTTTTAAATTTTTTTTAATTTTGATTTATTTATAATTTATTTTTTTTTTTTTGTTGAACTGCAATATGAATGTATGAGAGTTTAATGAGTGTGTTTGTTTTTCGGAAGGACTTCATCGTTTTTGGGTAAATTACAAAAATAGTCATCCAAGTATGCATTTGATTTTATTTATAGAATTTTTTAGATTTAAGATTAAATTAATAGAATGTGTAAATATTGGAAAGCTAAATTTGTTATTAGACCAATAAAAAAAAGTCTCACGTTAGCTTCCCGTCACTTATCTAATGGCAATTAACGAGATTAGTGACTAAAATATTTTATTTTGAAAAGTTGAGTGATTAAATCGAAAAAAATTAGTTTGGGTAGCAAAAATAAAACTAAAGACAGAGACTATTTTTGTAATTTATCCTAACTTTTTTACCAAAATTTTGGAGTTTTTTTACACCTTATGATACATGCACGAATGGTGTGAAATTTATTAAAATCATTTCACCAAATGTGTCAATGTTCAAGTTTGGAAAATCAATTGACTTGTGACGACTTTTTGAATGAGATATAGGATTTTTTGGGTTGAGATGTCTTTATAGTGTTCAAAGATCTATTTCTTAGTTTTGAAATGTGTAATACCCCGAAAATTACTACAGTAAGAAAGTAAGATATTATCCCTGATATGGTAAAATAAGAAAATAAAGTGACAAAAAGGGAAATGATGAGTTATGTCAACATTGGAAAGTATATTATATATATTCCAAGAAAGGACTAAATTGCAAAAGTGAGAAAAGTTTTGTGGCTCAAGAGTAAATACTCAAATTTGAGGGGTTAAAGTGTAAATATGAAAAAACTGAAGGACCAATAGTGCAAATAGTTTATGGGTGGAATGATCTAGAAACTAAGGAAAATGGATGAATTAGGACCAAATTAAATAGGTGAAGAATTATGAGGGACTAAATCACAATTTTACCAAATTAAGTATGACTCAAGGATGGAATTTTAAAAGATCATAAAGGGCAAAATGGTCATTTAGGAAGGAAGATAATTTTGAAGAGCAATGATGATGTTGGTGATATTTTAGATTAAAATCAAATAAATAAATAATAGTTTATTAATATTTTGACTTGATTTTTATATTATTATATTATTATATTTAGTATATAAGCAAAGAAAGATGAAGAATTCTCTTCATCTTTCCATGCTATAACGTGAGGAGAAGAGGAATAAAAGAAATTTTATTTTCTTTACAATTTGGTCCTTTATTATGAAATCCCACTTTTTCACTGAAATTCTGCAAAAATTTTCATAACCACCCAAAAGAAGAAGTGAAGTAGAGACACTAGAGAGTTAAAATATCATCTTGGAAGAGAGAAATTGGAAGTGAAAGTGGAGAAAATGGTAGAAAAAGTGAGGAAATTAAAGAGATAAGGTAAGTACTTCAAGAAATTTACTTTATTTAAATTTTAATTAAGTATAGAGTATGCTAAATTAGTTGAATTAATTGTGAATGTGCTGATATTATGTATGAAAATTAAAATGGTATATTGAAGTAGTAGAAAAAGAGAATAATTGTAAAGTAAACAAAATAGGTTATGTGAATTTGAATGTTTAAAAGAGAATGCAAATGAAGTATGATGATATAAAAAGTGAATATGTGGGAAAATTTCAAGTTACATGAAATTTTTTTAAGGACTAAATTGTAAAGTGTACAAAAGTTTATGTGTGAAATAAAGTATTGTGTTAGGAAGTTTAAATGGAATGTTAAGTATTAGTGAATAAGTTACAAAGTGATGTTAAAGTGAAATTATAGTAAATAATGAATTTTCAAGATATTAGGAATTAAATTGTAAACTTGTGAAATTTATTGTAACGCCCCAAAATTGTTGATTTTTGGCTTTTATGAATTTGTGGCTTGAAATTTTCTGAATGTGTTTCTGCATTAATTTGGCATAGTCTTGTGTCTACTTAAGTGGTTATGCACCTTGGGGAGTGTTGGAGAGGTCCCAAGTTCAAGTCTTGATTTGAGTAAAATTTTAGGTTTTTATAGAGTAAGCCTAACTCTTGGTAATCAGGCTTTTAAGTAATATATTAGAATAGGCTTGCTGGTCTGATGGTTAAGTGGCAAGGGATTATGCTTGAGTTCTTGTGCTCGAATCGCAGTGGGGGCATTGTTTTTATGCTCGATTACTTTAGGTGAATTTGAGTTGGATTAAAATTCTGATGCTAGGGGGTGGACGGTTATGGGAGGATTTTAGGGGAACTGGGAGCTTTTCTGTTTAGTTTTCCTTCTGCCGAAAATCCTCTGTTCTTCCTCATCTCTGTTTTTCTTCTTTTCTCTTTGATTTTTGCTGAAAGCCTCTACTCTACTGCCGATTATTCCCTTGTTTCTTTCTTTTACTGTTTTCTTCGTTTAAGTAAGCCATTGCGATACTTAGGCGTGGTTTACTCTTGGGTAAGTGCCATTGTTACGTTATATTTCATTTTATGTGTTAAATCGATGATTAAGGAGTGATTTATTACTGATTAGGAGTCATTCAGGAGGCTGGAATCGTTAATTCGTCGAGTTAATTTCGAAATAACGATTGGTTGGTAGCAGTAAGTTAAGTCTTTGCTCAATCTCGTTATCCATTTTTGCTAGTAAATCTATCAAACTGACGAGAGATATCTTAATTTTAGGTTTTGGAGTGCATTAGGTTGTGGAATTATCGAAAAGAAACCAAGTGTGTAGGCGAAAACGAGACTATCGACGCCACACGGGCGTATGGACTACCCATGTAGAGGTCGTATGGTGATACACAACCATGTGGTCGACGAGTGAGGCCTTGCTCACGCTACATAGGCTCGACAGACACGGGCGTGTGATGCTAGCTAGGCCGTATGCGAGGCACGGGTTAGGCCAATTGGGCTGTGTGTGCCACATGGGTATGTGGGTACACACGAGTGAAACCACACGACGTGTGGGGTTTGGGCCAGGCCATGTGATCCATACAGGTAAGGCCAGGTTAGGCTGTGTGGGCCTACACGGGCAGGCTACATAGACGTGTGAGCCCATAAATTTGTATTGTTCTGAAAGGTTGCATGGGTTGCCTTAGTCGACTGTGACCTGTTATAGGGTCGGTAAGGTTATCTTAGATCCCATTCTGTGTTTTGATTATATGAGATAGCATGTGATATTAGCATGTGTACTGACTCTATTCTGTATATGATCATATGTATGATCTACTGTTTTGCATTAAAGCATGCCATGATATTTATGCTACACTGCATTAGGGTGGGATTGATATTGAAGAGAAGGAATACTATAAGGCTTTTAGCCGTCTGATTGGCAGTTATACTGTCTTTACATATTATGTGCTGCTCTTCGGTGTCATTTGGTATGTAGGGTTGGATGGGTTGATTTTATCCCCATACATGGTGTGTAGGGTTGGGTGGGTCGATTTTCTCACCACATGGTGTGTATAGTGGTTGGAGATGGTGTGCAGGGTTGGTGGGCATTTACTGTACTGATTGATATGTATGCGTTATCTGTATGGGTTATGGCCCGGTTATATCTGATCTGATTCTGTATTGAGTGGGCTACAGTCCACACTGATTCTATTAAGAGCTCAGGCTCGATTCATGATTGATTGACTACTACCTATTTTATACATGTTTTACTATGGGGATGTACACACTAAGTTTGCAAAAACTCACCCTTTCATTTTATTTGTCTGGCAGGTAATTTCGAATAGTAGATGGATTGGTGCTGCGGAGGGCTTAAGGGTGACCACTGATGGTCCTTACTGGACTTCCTGTTTTAACACTGGTTAATCATTGTTTCATTATTTTAATATTTTATCATTTTGGGATTGTTTTGTTTTATACTTAGAGTTTTTAGTTTGCCATTTTTATTAATTTTATAAACTGCGACACTACAAACGCGTTTTAAACTTAATTTCAGATTTTTTTTAATGAAGGATTTCTAAGTTTTCACGATAAGTTAAAGTTAATAATTTGAACCAGATTTTGATATTTGAAATGGTTTCCAAAAACACTCTCATGTGAAGCCACCAGATTTGGCCATAACGTCTAGACTGGGTTTAGGGTGTTACATTTGTGGTATCAGAGTCAAGTTACAAAACCTAGCTGTGGTTTTGGGTTTTTCTTAAAGTATGGCTTTGAGAAAATGATGTTGAAGTGTTTTGTTACTAGGTAAGTGGTACACTGAGCCTCCGACGCTGATCCAAGTAAGTTTTCTGAATTTCTGATAGAAACTGTCTGAAAGCATGCTTAGTATGACATTGTTTATATGTGATGAGACTACTTAGGTAGAACTCTAGTAAGACACTCTAGATAGAGTAGGCTGAAACTGTATTATGAAAACTTCTTCGCGATAACTGATACTGAATACTCTAATAATTATACTATATAAAATATCTTCTAATAATATACTGAAACTGTAAACTGATATGCATAAAGCTTTTTAATATAGAGTAATTCGATAGATACGATGAGCACCCGTGGTACTCGTGGACGGGTACTAGAGGCCGTGGTAAAGGCCATAGAGGGGATCAAGTTGAGTCCCTTGCTTCTGATACCATACCGGTGGTGGATACTTGTAAGGCACTAGCATCGCCTACTACTGATAATGGGACGGGACCATATGATCGTATGGCTAGGGACGATACATTGTCCCAAACCATGCTTCATATTCTGGAGAGGATCGTTGGACCCAATACTGGATCTGGGGGTCGTGGGTCTGTTACGGAACGACTCCGGTCCAATAGGGCTGAGGTGTTTAGGGGCATCACCGAGTGAGGTCGAGTACTGGATTGAGGCTACAGAGCGCATTATGGATTATTTAGGCTTCACTGATGAGTAGAAGCTCAAGGTAGCTGTATCTTTGCTTCGAGATTAGGCATATCAGTGGTGGCTTACAGTTAAGGAGGCGACTCAGCCCGATCGTTTGACTTGGGGTCTGTTTAAGGCATCCTACCAGAGTAAGTATGTTGGGGCTAGCTATACTGATGCTAGGTGATGTGAGTTCCTTAATCTCACGCAGGGAGACCGATCTGTGGCCGAGTATGAGGCCTAGTTTCTGAGGCTAAGTTGCTATACGAGGGGCATGGTGACAATTGAGTATGAGCATTGTGTGTGGTCTGAGGATGGAATTCGCAACAGCCTGTGTGTTCTAATAACTCCACAAAGAGAGCGAGATTTCTCAGCCTTGGTCGAGAAGGCCAAGATAGCTTAGGAGGTGAAGTGCACTAAGCGCTAGAACCGTGATAGAGGGAAGGCTAAAAGGGATACAGAGCCTTCTAATTTTACTACGAGGCCTAAGAAAAAGCCAGGACTGATGGGCCCGTCAAAGTTGGGCCTACTGTGGCACTTACTGTGGTTGTTTCTGCTAGGGTGGCTCTCTACCAGTACTGTAATAGGAGTCATCCAGGCGAGTGCTGGAGGGTTACTGGAGCATGTTTGAGGTGCAGATCAGTTGAGCACCGAGTTAGGAATTGCCCACTGAAGGGTAATCAGACGCAAGCACCAATTGTTGAGTCTGCACAGCAGCAGAGAGGGGTACAGCAACCACCTAGAGGTCGAGGACAGGCTAAGGGTGGTAATAGTATGGGTCGAGGTCAGAGAGCACCGAGCAGAGGTACTAGGCCGACTGAGTCGAGGCTGCACGTCATCGAGATGATGGAGATGCTCTAAATGTCATCACGAGTACGTTTCTCATCTTTAATGTACCTTATGTTACACTGATAAACATAGGTTCTACACACTCCTATGTTGCATGTATTGTATCTAAGACTTTGGGCATTGCATATGAAAGTACTTCTAGTGAGATTTCAGTGGTGAGTCCGTTGGAGCAATCTGTTAGAGTTAGCAAACTGTTTAAGGATGTACTGTTAGAGGTCCAAGGGACCGTATTCTTAGCTGATTTGATGGAGCTTCCATTTGGGGAGTTCAATTTAATACTGGGCATGGACTAGTTGGTAAAGCATCATGTGAGTTTGGATTGTGCCCAAAAGAGGGTTGTTCTGAGGACTGAGGATAAAGAGATAGTCATGATTTGGGAGCGATGGAATTATCTAAGTATTGTGATATCAGCTTTGGTAGTAGAGAAATTGGTGAGGAAAGGATGTGAGGCATTCTTAAACTACATCAGTGTTTTGGATTTTGAGGACTTTTCAGTTAAAGACATCCGCACGATGAGGGACTTCCAGATATGTTTCTAGAGGAACTATCAGGATTGGCTCTGAATTAAGAAGTAGAGTTTGGGATCGATTTGATTCCTGGTACGGCTCTGGTGTCTATCGCCCCTTATCAAATGGCACCGAAGGAGCTTACTGAACTTAAGGCTCAGATTCAGGAGTTGTTGGATTGTGGGTTTATTCGTCCCAGTGTGTCTCCATGGGGAGCACTTGTTCTCTTTGTGAAGAAAAAGGGCAGTACTATGAGATGTGTATCGACTACCATCAGTTGAATAAGTTAACGATAAAGAATAAGTACCCACTTTTGAGGATCAACGACTTGTTTGATCAGTTCAGAGGGGCATCTGTGTTCTCAAAGATTGACTTGCATTCAGGATATCATCAGTTAAAGGGTGAAGGAGGCTAATGTGCATAAGATAGTATTCAGGACTCGGTATAGACACTATAAGTTCTTGGCTATGCCATTTGGGTTGGTGAATGCACCCGCGGTGTTTATGGATCTGATGAACCGAGTGTTTCAACCCTACTTAGACTGGTTCGTAGTTGTGTTCATCGATGATATTTTGGTTTATTCTAAGACAAAAGATGAGCACAATGAGCATCTCAGGGTTGTTCTATAGACTCTGCGTGAAAAACAGCCATATGCAAAGTTCTCTAAGTGTGAATATTGGCTTCAAGAGGTTACCTTCTTGGGGCATGTGGTATCTACTGAGGGGATTCAAGTGGACCCTCGTAAGATTAAGGCTGTGTTGGATTGGAAACAACCGAAGACGATATCAGAGATTCGTAGTTTTCTGGGGTTAGCAGGATACTACCGTCATTTCGTGGAGGGGTTCTCGTTGATCACAGCTGCACTGGCTAAGCTGCTGCGTAAGGGAGTTCCTTTTATTTGGACTGATGCACAGTAAGAGAGCTTTGAGAAGCTCAAGTCGGTTTTGACACAGGCACCAGTTTTGATACAGCCTGAGCCTGAAAAGGACTTCGTCGTTTACAATGATGCGTCATACGTGGGGTTGGGTTGTGTTTTGATGCAAGACGATAAGGTTGTTGTTTATGCGTCTCGATAGCTCAAGACCCATGAGGTTAACTATGCGACGCATGATTTGGAGTTGGCTGCAGTGGTTTTTTCTCTTAAGATTTGGAGGTATTATTTGTACTGTGAGAACTGTACCATCTACACCGATCACAAGAGCCTCAAGTATCTCATTATCCAGAAGGAGTTAAATCTTAGGCAACGTCGATGAGTTAAGCTGCTTAAGGATTATGACTGCAGCATTAAGTATCATCCTTGTAAGGCCAACGTGGTGGCTGACGCGTTGAGTCGTAAGGTTGTGACCGATCTTATAGCGTTGTTCGCTCGATTGAGTTTATACGATGATAGGAGTCTGTTGGCAGAGTTGCAAGTGAAGTCGACATGGATTAAGCAAATAAGAACAAATAGCTAAGGGATAAGACTCTTAAGTTGTGGTTTCGATAGGTTGAGACTAGGACTACTACGGATTTTGGGCTGAATAATGATGGGGTTTTGTGTTTCAGAGGTCACATCTATGTGCTGAATGACGAGGAGTTGAGACGGTCAATTTTGAGGGAAGCGCATAGTAGTCTTTATGCTATGCATCCTAGTGGCAGTAAGATGTATGAGATCTTCGAGAGTTGTACTGGTGGCCGAGGTTGAAGCGTGAGGTGACCAATTTCGTGGCTCGCTGTTTGACTTGTCAACAGGTTAAGGCTGAGCATCAGTTGTAACGCCCCAAATTTTGGGCCTAAAAGAATTGAGCCTCGAGCGTGGGTGTGTTTAAGTTTTAGAGAGGAAGATAGCGGCTCTGATTACATGTTTGGCACTATTAGAGTATTAATTTTAAGGTATTACAAGGGTTCTTTGAAGTCTCAAGGTTAAGGCGGACCATAGGGAAAATTTTAATTTTTGCCTTGGTGGAACCCTAGTCTCAGGTATTAGGCCTCTTAAACAAATTAAGGGAAAAATAAGACGCAAATGGGCCTGTGGCTCAGTGGCAAGGTGGCGCCACTTGGGGAGCTATAATGTGGCGTCACTATCAGATAAGGAGGTCCAAGGTTTGAGGCTTAGAGTGGTGAATTTGGGGACCTTATTTTTACACCATGGACGCTGGAGTGGACTCTTGAAGGAAGTGTTCAGGAGAGAAATTTAAGGTAAAGATAATAGAGAAAAGATAGGAGATTGAGGTGTGGATTGTTGGAGCCGATTGGGACTGTAGGAGAAGGTAGTTTCGGCTTTTGGTTATTTAAGGAGGGTGCCGAATTCTCTTGAGGGGTTCTTTTGCTTTGCCATTATTTTCTCTCCTCTCTGTTACCGAATTCTCTTCTCCCTTTTACTCTTTTATAGAAATTCCATTAAGTTTCTTTTTCTCTCAAAAGCCGAATATCATCCTTAATCTCTTAAAAGCCAAATACCCATATCCCTTTTGCCGATTTCTTTTGCTTTTCTCCATCACAATTTGCTTTTTCATTTACAACCCTTAGTCAAGATTTTAAAAGCCGATCGCACACTCAGTAGCTATCTAGGCTGCAAGATCAGAGACTAGTTTCGGTAAGTACTTAGTAACCATCTTTTAGTGCGTTTTGGTAAAAGCCAAAGGGCTATGTAATCTTATTTTTGCCGTTAACCCTGTATTAACAAGGGGTAGGGTTCAAGGATTTCAAGCGTGGTAAGGATCTCTAGCAAGTGATCTAGAGGATATTCGGGAATAATAACTAAGGAAAGGCTATTAGAACTGGTGGCATACGGTAAGGTTACGGTAAGGCTTCGGGATTTAGTAAAGTTGTAGTTAAGTATGAAAATTGATTCGAGGTTGGAATTGATTGTAGGTTGAGGCTGAGGATAGTGTAGTGCGGATCATCAACCAGGTGTGTACATACATTGCACACACGAAAAATCGGCAAAAGTCGAAATCCCAAAATGCCGGAATGCCGAAAAGTCGAAAAGCTGAAAGGATGGACTGACAATCACACGGGTGTACGAACACTAGTGTAGAGATTTTGATATGATTACCGAGGCCTAGAAAGCGATCTCATGGTCTTAGGCCACTGTTTGGCCTACCGAGCCAAACGAGGCTAAATGGGCCTACCGAGCTTGTGGGCCCAAATTGGCAAAAATTGTTATGTGAAATTTAATGATGGATTTATATGGATGATTGTATGATTTGATTATGATTGGGCTTAATGGGCTACGTAAACATGATTGGGCTTAATGGGCTTTACGAGCATGATTGGGTTAGTGGGCCTTATGGGATTGTAGAAATGCATGCTAGGGTTTTAATAGACTTTAGGCCTAGTTCTGATGAACTCTCAAATTGCATAAGACTTAAATACATAAGCAAACATGTCTGTGGACAAGTTGCTAGGCTAAGGTGTGGTAATGGATGTGTGCATGTCTAGGATTGGATCTAGGAAGAGCTTAGTACTTAATATCACGATAAAAGGCAAGTGCACCTATCGAATAGTAATATAGTTAGTGGCAAGACTGGAATATCAAATCCAAGGAACTATAAGTACTAGTAATGACTTTCTTTCTATTATCTAGCCTAAAAATAAAGAAGGTTTGGTTGTAAACTAAACTAAACTAACTAAAGAAATGACAAAGAGTAAAATAAGAGATTGCTTTTGGGAAAGACTAATTGATTAAGGCAATACCTAAGGAAGAATCCACCTAGACTTCACTTGTTATCTAACTCTGAACCAGATGATTTCTTCATTTGATTTGATCCGTAAAGATCCCTAAATTATGTTAATACCTCCGTCGAGGATAAGAACAACTAATCCTAGGTTAATTAATTGAAATCTCTTTCTAGTTAAAATACTTGGTCTTGCATTAACTCGATCTATAGCTCCCCATATTAGATTTGACTCTAATCCGGTAGATTTTCATCTTCCTATGTCTAGGATTACGATCAACTCTGCTTAATTGTGTGGATCTACTCCTATGTAGTTACTTTTGCTCCTCTACATAAGCACATTCGACTTAAATCAATATCCCGAAAATATCAATTTAAGAGTTAAAAACACAATTAAGAACAAATAATATATTTATTACACAACTCAGATAACAATAACAATATCTATCTTAGGTTTCATCCCCCTTAGATATTCGGGGTTTTAGTTTATGTTTATAAAAGAAAACATCTCAGAAGAAATAAAATAACAAAACATAAGAAAAACCCAAAACTCCTGAAAGGATTGAAGGGGGATCCTTTGTCTTGATGTATATCCTGGCTTCTGAGATGGATCAATCGGCTTCTCTTCGAGTAATTCCCTTCTTTAAGTCCCTGTCTTGGCGGGAAAATAATGTCTCTTTGGCCGGAGAAAAGCACTCCCTTAGGCGGGAATCAAGCACACCCTTGAAGTTGCATCCTAGGGTCTTTATATAGAGTTTTGGAATGCCTTCCTTAGCCCCTAACCAGCCTTTTCTGAGTAAAATTGAACTTCCTCACGACAGGGACACGCCCATGTGAATTAAGGCCCAGGCCGTGCTCGAGCCTGTTAAAGTGGCACGGCCGTGTGGTGAACCTCTAGGCCGTGTTGATTACTGAACTGGGCCTAATTTGCCAGTTTTTGGCTCGTTCCTTGCTCTTTTCTGTTTCCTAAGCTCACCTAAGTATAAAACATGAAATTAAAGGTTTAAGAGCATCAATTTACACAAATCAAGGGTAATTCATCCAAAAATTGGGCTAAACATGAGGTAAAAATATGTATAATTTATCGCTAATCAAATACCCCCACACTTCAGTCTTTGCTTGTCCTCAAGCAAAATCTCAACTCACAGCTAAGAATCATTCTTCTCAACTTATAATGCTTATCAATAATGTTTCAAACTAATCCATAAGTAATCATACAATGAAAATTCAACCAGAAGAACATTAAAGTTTCAAACACTCTAAGTTGAGAATTTTATCACAGAAACATAGGTTTTCTCCCTTCTCCTAAGTAATTACCTATTAATCGAAATCAACAAGAGTTGACATCCTTACTAAAGATTCACTCTATCCACTCAAAGTGTTTAGGGTTCAAGAATTAAGCACTCTTTAGTCAACTTGAAAAGTTATTACCATAGGCTTGCAAGAAAATCAAATCTCCACCACTATAGATTGATATGACACATCGATCAAAAGGTCTTTTAATGGTTATAATGGGGCTTTGGTTAGGGGTGTTGTCACAAGCTAAAAAAGAGGGTTAGAATCGAGATTGAATTGAAAAATCATTTAGTTAGAAAAATCTTTATCACTGGAACATATTCCAAGAGCTAATCCTTATGATGACATCGTTCTGGATTAGGTAGCTTATAATAGAAATATGCAAAAATATTGAACTATGGTTGAAATATGAATTACGACTGAATTAACTGTAGATATAAATTTTTTTTAAGATCAAATCAAATACAATATATTGAACACTTACAATTTTACAAATTGAGAAAGAGAACAAAGCTAGATAATAATTCAACTCAAATCTCGACAAAAAATAGGGATCAGAGTAATTGAATGGAATTCAATAAAAAACGGGTTATAGGTTAATATTAGAGGTAAGTCAAAGAATGAGTTGTTAGGCTCGATGGGGTTCACTAGGGGTTAATTTATGGAGGTAGGCTTTTATGGAGTAAGTGGGTTAAACCTAAGTGCCTTTATCATTTCGGTATATCAAATCAATGATGTGGTCTCAACATGTATAATCGAAGCAAGTTCTAGAATAACAAATCAGTATTGACTCACTCAAAGCAACAATAAAAGTGAGCACGAAAGAATGTATGCTCAAAAGGCTAAAAAATCTCACCAGAATTATGGCTTTTGATGTCAATCCTGCTAATTTCAAATATTAAGATAACACTTAAAATTAGGGAAAATAACCTAGAAAAAATTTAAATTCTCAAAAATTTCAACTTATCATGCTTGATTCTTCAATGCCTTAAAGTTTAAATAATCAGAGTACAATTTCCTATGACTTAATTCTCAACATATCAATAAAAATCATAAATCAATCAGAATTAATTCCTAATGGGAGATTGAGACTAATGCAGAGAGTCAAAGTGAGAATTCGAAATTTGAGAACAATGTAAAAAGTTAGTTGTAAAAATTTTCAGAGGTTTCAAAGATAATGTAACGACTGAAAGTAAGTTCCCCCCACTTAAGATGTACATTGCCCTCAATGTACAAAGATACATTAGTAGCAATAGAAGCATAAAATCATAAGATAGGAAGAGAAATGAAACTCCCTGAATTTTGGATGATTTTGTAGAGACGGATATTAGAATTGGAAGAGCCAGCAGTTGTGGCAGGGTTTTCCCATTACAGATGGATTTGAGCTGTAAAGCTCATTTGAAACTGCGATAGCATAAATAAGTGTTTAGGGATTTAAGTTAAGCATAATTTTCTTGTTAGGGAATAGCCGATATGAAAATAAAATTGAAAACTAAACTAAAATATTCAATAAACATAAAGATCGAAACAAAGATAAAGAAAAATCTAAAGGTTCTAAAGAAACATAAAGTTCAAGAGAAGGTAAAAATAAAGATCAAGAAAGTAAATAAAAAAGAAGATAAGAGGAATAGAAAGTTCTAATCCTCAGATGGTCTACGAGGTAGGGAAGGTGATGAGATGTGTAGATGCTGGCATATCTGCTGAAGAGTAGCGTCAATGTGATCGAAATGTTGAAAACACTGCTACTCAAATTGTGTGAGGCACTCAGATATGTCAGCATATGAAGCTACTGCATGAACTGGGCGACGAGGGGGTGGTGGTTCAGTCGGTGCCTCCTCTGGTGGTGGGACATCATCAGTAACGTCCTCGGGGTCCTCCTGCTCGGCAGAATGAGCTAACTGGTACTTAGGAGGGTTGCTCCTACGTCGGCGTTGAATTATCCTCATATGTAGCATAGTTTGGATGCCCTGTGGGGACATCTGGCCAATCAAGGTTCAAGAAGATGTCTGGGCCGCAGTGTTAAATAGGTCGAAGTGGCGGGCCAATCGAGTGATGTACGGGCCCATCAAGATCACGCCTCTACGGTGTCGCTCTGTCTGGTATTGTATGGCATGGGCAATGAAGTAGGCAAGGTCAATCACGTGAATATATGCCATGCTCCATAAAAAGTAGGCGTCGTGGGTGTTGACGACACTGGTACTCTCTCATCTGCCCGTCAGTGTGTGTGTGAGTAGGGCAAGTATGTACCTCAGAGATGGGGCGAGAGCAGTCGCTTTGGAGCGATTGGGGTCGTATGTGAGCTGCCTAGGGACTAGGGCGTGCCAGCAGTTGACTGGAGAGATGTGGATGTGGTGGTGGAGTTCTGAGAGGTCTTCTTCCTCCAAAAACAGCTCAGTGTAGAGGCCTAGCGCTGTACCAAACTCCTGTACACTGAGCTGACGAATGAGGTCTCCTAGACGGAATTGTATCATTCCTAGATCATCGTGTTAGCTCATCACCGTCTGGAGGTGGAACGTGGAGCAGAACTCGAGGGTGAGTTCGAGATAGGTGGGCTCTACGATTTGAAAGAACTACTCCCACGGGTCCGTTGTTAATAAGGCTCGGACCTCGTCAGCTAGCTGGACCTGTTCTAGTGCAGCCCAGTCGATGCACCTTCTGACTCTGAGGGGTCTTGCCCGTAATATCTGAAATAATTCTTCTTGTGAGTTCTACGAGAATTGAAGGAAGGGGTGTCAGACTTCAGCGGTGGGTCTAGAAGAGGAACCACCGGGCCCTTTGCGCTTTTTGGAGGTAAAGACGGCAGCTTTCTTCCCTCTCGAAGATGACATGATTCCTAAAAATAAAACAAAATGGAGAAGGTATGCATTAGTCCTAAAAAAAGAATATTCATAAGTTCCTATTTATACAGAATAACAGTGCTTACTAAACGAGGTCACCTAATCTAAATACCATGTTTGATTCATCCTAAGCATAGAACTTTTAGCAAGAAAGCAATGGCTTGTTTTTATGGGTTATTATAATCAATGTATTCCTAAAGCCTATTGCATGAGATAGGCAAAAATGGCAGCCAAAGAACGATTCAAAGTAGCACCATGAAGTTTTTAGATTAATCATGCTAAACGAATGAGATTCCTATCAATAATAATGCCAATAACTAAATAAATGAGATTATTAACAGATAAATAGATAAAAGACATTAAAATTAAAGAGAAAAAGTGAGAAAAGGGGAATCGAAGGGGTAGTTATGGGGAAGGGCACGGTCGTGGTGAGGTTGCACGGACGTGGAGGCATGGTTGAGGCCAGCGGCATTGCTAGGTAAGGCTGGTATGAACGGTGGTGGAGAGTTTTTTTTATGGTTTTTGATGAAGAAAAAGATGAATAGTGGTGGTTTATATAGGATTTTGGGTCACACGGGTATGGCACACGCCCGTGCGACTCAGGGTTGGCCCGTGTGGTTCGAATATTGATGATTTTGGCACGCTAGATTTGTGTCACACACCCGTGTTCCTAGGGCGTGTTAGGCAATGTTCGCTTCTCCCATGGACGTGTTGGATGTCGCACGCCCGTGTATGAAATGGCAGGTTCGACCACGGTCTTGAGGCACGAGAGTGTCACACGCCCGTGTTAGATTAACAGGTTTGGCCACTGCCACATCGCACGGCCGTGGCATGTTATCGAAGCCCGTGTGTAGGGAGATCTTACCCTGCTCATACACGACCATTTAGCACGGCCGTGTCTTTGTTTGTGGTGGCCACACGGCCTTAGGCACACTCGTGGGCATGGCCGTGTGGCTCAAAAAACCTGCATTCAAAGGGTTAGTTGATGTATTAGAGAGCCTAAATAAAAGAATTTACTAAGTCAGTGCTCGGGTTGCCTCCCAAGAAGCACTTGTTTATAGTCTAAGCTCGACTTTCTCAAGCTTGTTCGGTCACGGTGGCTTAAAGAGTTAAAACTCTTCTATCCTGCTTTCAATTTCATTATCAACATAAGATTTGAGTCGAGTATGATTTATCTTGAAAGTGCCAAGTGACTCATGTTTTATCTCCACTGTACCATAGGGAAAGACTTTCATTACCGTAAAGTAAAGTCTATCACTTGTATGTTCTTTTGAATTCAAGATTCGAGGATCATCTTCTCCTAAGATTATCTTATCCCCTACCTTGATTTGATTCGTTTTTACCTGAGGGTCGTCTTGATGATGCTCTGGGTTGGTGTGGCATATTTTGGGCTTTTCTTGATAGTTCAGGCACTCATCTAGTTCTTCAATCTGAAGCATTCGTTTTTCATGTGCGTCCCCCTTGGATGGACTTATCTGTGGTTGGGTTGCCTTTATGTGGAGTGTATCCTACACAGAAGGTTGGGTGGTGAGATCAGTGTTTTTGCAAGGACTCGTAACTATATTCTTATCATCAACAGTCTGAATCGAGTTTTGAGCTTGTAGAGTAACTCTGTCATCACCTACACGTAGTGTGAGCTCACCTGTTCTTACATCAATTATCGTTCTAGCAGTTGCCAAAAAGGGTCGCCCTAGAATTAAGGGTACATTGCTATCCTCATCAATGTCTAAAACAACAAAGTCAACTGGGAATATAAATTTATCAATTTTGACAAGCACATCTTCAATTATTCCCTTTGGAAATCTAATGGTCTTATCAGCTAATTGGATGCTCATCTTTGTTTGTTTAGGTTTTCCAAGACCTAGCTGTTTAAACAATTTAAATGGCATGACATTTATACTAGCCCCTAAATCAGCTAAGGCATTTTTGCGTTTAAACTACCAAGTAAACAGGAATAGTAAAACTCCCTGGATCTTTTAGTTTGTTGGGTAGCTTATTCTATAAAATGGCTGAGCATACTGCATTCAGTTCTACATGAGATTTCTCATCTAGCTTCTGCTTGTTTGTCAAGAGCTCTCTTAAAAACTTAACAGCATTTAGCATCTGCGAAAGAGCTTCAATAAATAGTAAGTTGATATGTAATTTCTTTAAGAGTTTAAGAAATTTACCGAATTGCTCATCTGTATGGTCTTTCTTTAACGCATTTGGGTATGGGATATGAGGTTTATATTCTTTGATAGTTACTTCTTTGGAACTTACCTCATCATTACCTTTACTTGCCATAGTCTCCTTATATGGCTCTGAATTGGTTTTGGTTGACCCTTCCTTATCTATTGTATCCACGGTATTGAGTTGCTCCTTAGGGTTAGTCTCAGTGTTACTTGGTAACCCACCTTGCGGTCTTTCAGAAATTAGCATAGCGAGCTAGCCTATTTGAGTTTCGAGTCCTTGAATGGATGCTTGCTAATTCTTCAGTGCTATTTTGGTGTTTTGGAAACTGGTTTCTAACATGGTAATAAATTTAGTGAGCATCTCTTCAAGATTCGTCTTTTTCTCTTGGTGGAATGTTAGCTGTTGGAATTCCGAGGAAGTGGTGGTCTCTGATTTCCTTGGTTGCTTTGTCCTCCCCATGAGAAGTTAGGGTGATTTCTCCAACCTACATTGTACGTGTTACTATAGGGGTTATTTTGAGATCTAGAATTGTTACCCATATAGTTGACTTATTCATTTTCCATGCCATATCCGTAGTTGGAGTAGTCCGGATTGTAACTGTTCCCTTGAATTGTGCCGCATTGCATTACTGGGTGTGCCTGTGTAGAACCAATAAGATTATTAATCTTTTTATTTAAAAGTTCTACCTGATTAGAAAGCATGGTTACAACATCAATATTAAAAACTCTTGCAGCTTTCTGTGGCTTTGTTCGCATGACTTGCCATTGATAGTTATTCAGCGACATCTCTTCTATAAATTTGTAGGCTGCTTCTGGTGTTTTGTTATTGATTGTTCCTCCGGCGGCTGCATCGATCATTTGTCTTGTTGAAGGATTCAAACCGTTGTGAAAGGTCCGAACTTGTAACCACAGAGGTAATCCATGATGGAGGCACCTTCTCAAGAGATCTTTGTATCACTCCCATGCATCGTAGAGCGTCTCTAAATCCATCCGCACAAAAGAAGAAATATCATTCCTTAATTTTGTCATTTTAGTCGACGGGAAATATTTGAGTAAGAATTTTTCAGTCATCTGTTCCCATGTAATGATGGACCCTCGTGGTAAAGAATTTAACCACTGTTTAGCTTTGTTTCTCAAGGAGAACGGGAATAGCCTAAGACGAATGGTATCATCAGAAACGCCATTTATTTTGAATGTATCGCAGAATTCTAGAAAGTTGGCTAAATGGGAATTGAGGTCTTCATCCTGTAAACCATTGATACGACTCGCGATATTAAGTAATAAAATTTATAAAAACTGATCACACCAAAAACTAATATCACGATCTTAAAGGCAAGCACACCTATCGAACAGTAGTATAGTTTAGCGGTAAGACCGAGTTATTGTACCCAAGGGAACTAAAAGTTCTAATACTTACTTCCTTTTTATTATCTAGCCTAAAAATAAAAGAGGTTTGGTTGAAACTAATTCTAAAACTAACTAAAAGTGCACAAAAAGTAAATTGGGGAAAACTTTTAGGGAAAAGCTGATTGATATAAGCAATACTTAAGGGAGAATCCACCTAGACTTCACTTGTTATTGGTTCTTAAGCTAGATGATTTATTCACTTGACTTGATCCGTAAAGATCCCTAATTTATGCTAAACCCTCTATCGAGGCGAAGAGCAACTAGGCCTAGGTTGTTAACTAAAGTTCCTTTATTAATGAACACCCTAGGTTGCATTAATTCGATCTATGGTTCCCCATATTAGGTTTGACCCTAATCCGACAGATTTATGGTGCCCTATGTCTAGGGTTGCATGCAACTCCGCTTAATTATGGTAGATCTACTCTTATCACAGGGACTTTTGCTCCTCTGCTTTAAGCACATCTGTTTCTTGAATTAATGCCTAGGATTATTAACACAAGAATTAAGCACACATAATTAAGAACAACTCAAGTATTTATCATATAACTCAAGAATAACTAATAACAAGTTTCGTCTTAGGTTTCATCCCCCTCAAGTATTTGAGGGGTTTAGTTAATAATAAAGAAAGAAAACATATTAGAAGAATTAAGATAACAAAACATAAAGAACCCGAAAACCCTTGAAGGAATTTAGGGAGATCCTCTGTCTTGATGTAGAATTCTTGGCTTCTGGGATGAATCAATCGGCTTCCCTTGGAGTAATCCCTTGCTTTCACTCTTTGTGTTGGCAGAAATATGACGCTCTTTCCTGAGAGAAAAGAGTCTCTCCCTTAGCGGGAAATAAGCACCCCCTTGAAGTTGCCTCCTAGGGTCTTTATATAGAGTTTACGGTGGCTTTCTTAGCCCCTAAGTATCCAAATCTGAGTCAAATTCCTCTTCCTCACGACTAGAACACGCCCGTGTGCCACGCCCGTGTGGTTTCGACAAGAGGCCGTGTGATTCTATCAATGGAGGCACGACCGTGTGGCCTGGCCGTGCTTGTCGGGGGTTGGACCGTGTCATCTTCATGTGGCACGACCGTGTGCCACGGCCGTGTGATGACCCCTTGGGCCGTGTCGACTACACATTTTGGCCCATTTTAATGGTTTTTGGCCCGTTTTCTGTTCTTTTCTCTTCCCTATGCTCTCCTGAGTATAAGATATGAAAAAGAAAGATTAAGAGCACAAATTCTCACAAAATTAATGATAATCCTATCCAAAATATAGGCTAAACATGAGGTAAAAATATGTATAATTTATCGTTTATCAACCATCAAACTACACAAATTGCTGTATCATTTGAATAGTGTTAGGTTTCAGTTCAAAATTATATGCAGCAATAATAGGCCTAACAATGTTAGATTCAGCGCCTGCTAAATAAGGTCTAGCATAATCATACATAGTACGCGGAGCAGGATTTTGCTCAACAGGATTTACGGCTACTATAGGAGGTAGCTGACTATCCTGATTTGCTTCCATCCCTTCGGTGGGTTCTGGCTCTTCTTCTTGACTCTATTCTTGACATTGCAGGCTTCTTCTTATCTCTTGGCGAGTTTGACGAACTGTCACTTCTAAATCGTCGTAAAAAAGTAGTAGTCCTCCTCGGTTTCTTCTAGTCATAAACTAGAGATACCTAGAAGGGAAAAGGAAAAAAAATTTAGTAAATGAATAAAAATAAAAATAAAGGCTGAAAATAAATAAAAATAGTAATGGCTAAAGTAATAGAAATCGAGTGTTCCTAATATCTTAGTTCCCCGGCAACGGCACCAAAAACTTAATCTCGTGATTGTGCTGAAGTAATAAAATCTGATCGTACCTAGAAACTAACTAATATCATGATAAAAGGCAAGTGCACCTATCAAATAGTAGTATAGTTAGTGACAAGACCGGAATATCGAATCCAAGGAACTATGAGTACTAGTAATGACTTTCTTTCTATTATCTAGCCTAAAAATAAAGAAGGTTTGGTTGTAAACTAAACTAAACTAACTAAAGAAACGACAAAGAGTAAAATGGGAGATTGTTTTTGGGAAAGACTGATTGATTAAGGCTGTAACACCCCAACCCGTATCCATCATTGGAATAGGGTCACGAGGTATTACCGGAGTTTATAGAACTTTTTTTTTATTACATGATAACTTATTTTATAAGAAATTGTACAACTTAAATTTTACCACTCTTCCATAAACACATGTATATTTTCATTTGATCATTTACCCTTTCGATGTATCAAATAATAAACATATTACCATTTAACCAATAGCTTGGCACTTGTCTAAGCGTCAACAACAACAGTCATTAGTATACTTGAATATATTTCATATAATTTTAGAATCATAAACTCATTGTATCAACATATCAGACTTGAGATTATTACTTATTACGGCTTACCTAATTTCCATGTATCAGCAAATTAAAGATAGCCACATATTCATATAATATTATACATATTATTCTCTTGCCATTTCTTCAAAAACATAAATCATTCATTATACCAAAATTTCATGTATCATTGTTTTCATGGATTTTGTATATATATTTTTCCAGGACAATTCATAATCTTGAACATGCATAATTATCAGGTAAGTTTCATATACATGTATTTTCCATGTCATATATTTAAAATATCGAATAAATATCGTTTTCGTGTATTTCAAGTTCAATTTCGTGATTATTGTTTCGTGCTCAAATTATTTCCATGTTAGGGCTTTATTCATTAAGTCATTCAAAATTTTATCTTCATACAATTAATATTATTATTAAAGTATACGAATCTATAATCATAGATGCATATATTCATCAATAAATTCCATGTACAAATATTATCATCTTATATTTCCATATATCCAGTATCACTGTCATTTTTTTCATGTACTTCAGGAATATATGTACAAATCTTTTTATATGCATATTTCCTTTTCTGGTCAGGATTCTTACCTACAGAATTTATCGGAATATCGATAGTTAAAATCATATAGTATACTTAAAATATGCAAATCCGTAATCCATCAATTCACATTTACCCCTTTTTAGCTATGTGTTTACCATCTTCTATATTTATCCAGTTGAATTTCTCGGAATTTCGATGGATATCCAATAGTACACTCCTGGTGTACAATCTCATTAACAGTCAATTCATACAGGAGTACACTTTTAGTGTACAATTCCGGGTCCGTCAATTCATATGCATGTGTTGCCATGGTATCTTTCAACCATGGTCTTATTCATTGCCATGGTATCTTTCAACCATGGTCTTATTCATTTTCTCAATTTGTTGCCATGGTATCTTTCAACCATGGTCTTACACATTTCATTTCAGTAAGCACACTCCCGCGAACCTCAATTCTTGGCACACTTCCGCGAACCTCAACTCCCATGTATTCTTCGGAAGGGCCTATACACATGTATTCTTCGGGAGAGCCACCAGCACACTCCCGCGAACCTCATTTCCCATATATTCTTCGGGAGGGCTGATATTAGGATTACCCTTTCGGGCTTAATCCTTTTTCCTGTATTCTTCGGGAGGGCTACATCAGAATAGGATCACCCGTCCGGGCTAGATCTTTTTTACCGTCAATTCCTTTTCCAATGATCCATCGAAATCCATTCTATTCAACCGGGATTTACTTTCTTTTTATATCGAGTATTATCAATATTTCATCAATTATTATGCATTGATTATTCAAATCATATTTTCATCACATAACCACATATTTCAAGTGTTTAAAAATACAATTCAAGTTACACGAACTTACCTCGTTGCTTGTCCGTGTTTATAAATTCATTAATCTAATATCTTTTCTTTTTCACGTTCAAGTCTCGCATTTGAGTCGTTGGGATCTTTATAAATAAATTTGACCATTGTTTTCATTCATTCCATATTCTAATACATTCAATTAATGCTCTAGGCAAAATTACCATTTGGCCCCCAAACTTTTAATTAATGACGATTTTACCCTTAGGCTCAGAAAAATAAATTCTTGCGATTTAATCCTTATTTCCAGCCGTTGTCATCATACATATTAATGAGAGCCCATAAATTCTATAAAATATCAAAATTTTCCATAATTTCAACATTTTTCAATTTAATCCTTAAAACATGTTTTCCCCCGATCTTGAACTAAATTAACAATTGTCATTTAAAGTTTTCAATTTAAATAATAAAATAATCCATTTAATGTAATTTGATCATTTCTAATATTTTTACAAAATTACCCATAAAGTTTTACTTTTATTCGATTTAGTCCTTGGGCTTAAAACATACAAATTAGTCATGCTAACTGAATATTCATACATATTTATCTCCTCCTCCTCTCCATTCCACATCCTTAATTTATATAATATGCTTATAAGTAACATTATCAATAATTTCACTATTTACTTATATGTGAACATTCAAGCTGTCCACCTGCGTCATAGTCACTAAATTATTTATATCTTGAGCTACAGAAATCAAAATTAAGATCCGTTAATTTTCCCTAAAACTAGACTCACATATCTTCTTACTATAAAATTTATAGAATTTTTGGCTCATCCAATAAGTACAGATTATTCTTTAAATTTACCCCTGTTCTGCTGTATAATTGTTCCGACCTTTCTTCATTAAAATTTAATGATCTCCTCGTACGGGACTCAGATGATGTTCCCACTTATTTCTCTTGAAAATAGACTCATTAAATATTCTAACCATATAACTTATGTCCCATAATTATTTTTATACAATTTTTAATGATTTTTCCAAGTCAGAACAGAGGATCCCGAAATCATTCTGAACCAGTCTCACAAAAATATAAATATCTCAGAATACAGAATTCATTTACTTATTTTGTTTCTTTTATATGAAAATATACTCAACAAGCTTTAATTCCATATCTTACTCAACTCCTAATTCAGTTTCTACCATTTTTGGTGATTTTTCAAATTTAGCTTACTGCTGCTGTCCAAAACTGTTTTAGTGCAAGATATTAATTACTAAGTTTATATCACCCTTATTTTCTTTCTCTACACCATTTCCCATCACTTTATCTTATTTTCTCTTCACTACCATATCAAGAACATAGAATCATATATAAGAAAACTCTACATTAACATCATTTACATGCTTTTTCAATAATATTAAACTTAAAAATACATGGAAATCTTGATGTTCTTACCTTGTTTTAATGTTTCCAAACTTTAACTTCATTTTCTCTCTCCTCCAGCTTCTATTTCTTGAATCCAACTTGATATTCTAGCTCCTCATAGTCTCCTTAACATTTTTCTCCTTCGGTAGCTATGGAAATTCTTTTGATTTCTAGGTGAAAATGGTGAATTTTTGGTGGAATGACCAAATTGTAAAGAAAGTAAAACTTTCTTTCTTTCTCTCTTCCTCTCACGTTGGTGCATGGAAATGGTGGGTTTCTTCTCTTCTTCCCCCCCCCCACACACACATATATATATACTAAATAAAATAATAAAATAATAAAATATCTTATTAAAATATTAATAAAGTAATATTTATCTTATTAAATAATTATAAAATATCATCACACCATCATTACCTTCTAGATTTCTCTCTCCTTCTAATTGACCATTTTGCCCTTCATGATCTTTTAAAATTCCATCCTTGAGTCATCACCTAATTTGGTAAAATTACGATTTAGTCCCTCATAATTCTTTCTCCTATTCAATTTGGTCCTAATTCATCCATTTTCCTTAGTTTCTAGATTATTCCATCCTTAAAATATTTGCACTATTGGTCCTTCAGCTTTTCCATATTTACACTTTAACCCCTTAAATTTTAAGTATTTACTCTTGGGCCACAAAACTTTTCTCACTTTTACGATTTAGTCCTTTCTTGGATTAATACATCATAATCACTTCCTACATATATTTTGTTGATAGAGCTCAAAATTTCTCTTTTTATTTATTTATTTCTTTATTTTATTGTATCAATGACAGAAATTTTCGGGATATTACAAAGGCAATACCTAAGGAAGAATCCACCTAGACTTCACTTGTTATCTAACTCTGAACCAGATGATTTCTTCATTTGATTTGATCCGTAGAGATCCCTAAATTATGTTAATACCTCCGTCGAGGATAAGAACAACTAATCCTAGGTTAATTAACTGAAATCTCTTTCTAGTTAAAACCCTTAGTCTTTCATTAACTCGATCTATGGCTCCCCATATTAGATTTGACTCTAATCCGGTAGATTTTCGTCGTCTTATGTCTAGGATTGCGATCAACTCCGCTTAATTGTGTTGGAGCTACTCTTATGCAAGGACTTTGTCTCCTCTACATAAGCACATTCGACTTAAATCAATATCCCGGAAATATCAATTTAAGAGTTAAAAACACAAGTAAGAACAAATCAAATATATATCACATAGCTCAAATAACAATAACAAGATCTGTCTTAGGTTTCATCCCCCTTAGATATTTGGGGCTTTAGTTCATGTTTATAAAAGAAAACATCTCAGAAGAAATAAAATAACAAAACATAAGAAAAACCCAAAACTCTTGAAAGGATTGAAGGGAGATCCTTTGTCTTGATGTAGATCCTGGCTTCTGAGATGGACCAATCGGCTTCCCTTCGAGTAATTCCCTTCTTTAAGCCCCTATCTTGGCAGGAAAATAATGTCTCCTTGGCGGGAGAAAAGCACTCCCTTAGTAGGGAATCAAGCACACCCTTGAAGTTGCCTCCTAGGGTCTTTATATAGAGTTTTGGAATGCCTTTCCTAGCCCCTAAGCAGCCTTTTCCGAGTGAAATTGAACTTCCTCATGACAGGGACCCACCCGTGTGCCACGCCTGTGTGAATTGAGGCCCAGGCCGTGCTCGAGCTTGTTAAAGTGGCACGGCCATATGGCACGGCAGTGTGGCGAACCTCCAGGCCGTGTTGATTACTGAACTGGGCCTAATTTGCCCATTTTTGGCCCGTTCCTTGCTCTTTTCTGTTTTCTAAGCTCACCTGAGTATAAAACATGAAATTAAAGGTTTAAGAGCATCAATTTACACAAATCAAGGGGTAATTCATCCAGAAATTGGGCTAAACATGGGGTAAAAATATGTATAATTTATCGCTTATCACTCCTCTTCTTCTGAATCTTACCTAGTGCATAGTGTCCGTTCACTTTAGCTGTGAGGACTTATTGATAGGCCAAAAGCCATAATTAAAACCCGTACCATTAGGAAATTGCTAAAATGCCCCTGTAGGGTAGAATTACTGAGACACCATTGTAGGGTAGAAATTACCAAGATAACCCTGGGTAGTGAAATGACTAAAATACCCCTAAATGCTTAATGCGTGGAAAAAATTGTATGTTGCATTCATGAAATGTATGTTGCATTTGGGTGGGATTAATGGTACGGAGGAAGATATGTGAGGATCGCATAGTCGCTTGACGACCGTGGATCCACCGGTGGCTTTAAGCCCAATATGTGAATAGCAGCTTTGCTGCAATGTTTGAGTAGTACCGCTGTTAGAGCTATGTTTGGAGTGTAGGGATGGGTGGGTTCATATTTATATCCCCACAAGAGTGTAGGGTTGGAAGGGAAATGGAGTGCAGGGTTGGAATTGGGATGGGTGCATTGCATTCATATGAAACTGATGTGATTTAAGGTCAATGTGGGCTAAGGCCTAAGACCACCGATATTGTTAGGGCTTAGGCCCAATGTGATATGTGTACATTGAATTGATTTGACTACTAAGGGTCTTACACACTGAGTTGTGAAACTCACACCATTTAATTTAATATTTCAGGTGACCCTTAGTAGACTGCTCGACGTGGGAGAGGACTCGGAGATGGCCATACTGCAAGCTACTTGAAAGCTTTAAAATAGTTCCAAATTACTTTATTTAAATTACATTATTTTTCATTAGGATGTAGTAAGGCCTTGTATCTTCGATTTGACCTTTCATTTGGGTTTATTATTGTTACAATTGCTGAATCATCAAACTTAAATAAATTTTTTAAGTTAAACGTGGTTTTCCAAATAACTTAAATGTATGGACGTTTTCTTTAAACATGGGCTTTCATTATAACATAACAAGTTACAAGGATTTTGAATTTCTAAATCACAAACTTAAGTTTTTAACCAAGCAACGTTTCTACCGAACATGTTCTTAATTGAATAAAGTCGTTTTGAAAATAACTTCTTTGATGTGACATTGTCGGATTCGGCCATACATCTGGGTCGAGTCTGGGGTGTTACATCAGTTGCCTTCGAGATTGCTATAGCCAGTTCAGATACCGATGTGGAAATAGGAGCGAGTGACGATGGACTTCGTTAGTGGGTTGCTTCTAACACCCACTAAGAAGGATTCTGTATGGTCATCGTGGATTGATTGACCAAGTTTGCTTACTTCATTCCGGTTAGGACAGACTACTCCCTTCAGAAACTGGCTAAGTTATACATCTCTGAGATAGTGAGACTGCATGGGGTTCCTGTGTCAATCATCTCCGATAGGGATCCTCGGTTTACTTCTCGATTTTGGCAGAAGCTTCATGAGGCTTTGGGTTCACGACTTGACTTCAGTATTACTTTTCATCCTCAGACAGACGGTCATCGGAAAGGGTGATTCAGGTATTGGAGGATATGTTGAGGAGTTGTGTGATAGAGTTCCGAGGCAGTTGGGAGGAGTACCTGCCGTTAGATAAGTTCGCTTACAACACAGTTACCAGTCTAGTATTCAGATGGCACCTTATTAGGCACTATATGGTCGTAAGTGTCGCATTCTATTGTGCTGGACTGAGTTGGGTGAGCGATATGTACTGGGTCCAGAGCTAATATTAGAAACTGAAGATAAGGTCCGTTTAATTTGAGAGCATTTGGAAGCGGCTTCTGATAGGCAAAAGTCTTATGTTGATCTAAAGAGGAAGGACATTGAGTATTCCGTGGGGGACATGGTCTTTCTTAAGGTCTCGTCATGGAAAAAGGTTTTGAGGTTTGGTCACAATAGTAAGCTGAGCCCTCGATTTATTGGGTCGTATCGGATTTTGAGACCAGTAAGGCCAGTCGCTTATCAGTTGGAGCTATCTCCAGAGTTAGATCATATACATGATGTATTTCATGTCTCGATGTTGAGACGTTACCGCTCTGATCTCACGCACATTGTGCCTGTAGAGGAGATTGAGATCAAACCAGACCTAACATTCAAGGAGGAGGCAATGCAGATTTTAGATCATGATGTGAAGGTCCTACACAAGAAATCTATACCCTTAGTGAAGGTGTTATGGCGGAATCATAGCACTGAGGAGGCTACTTGGGAGCCAGAGGTTTCAATGCGGCAGCAGTATCCTCATCTCTTCTAATCAGGTAAAGTTTCAAGGACAAAATTTTCTTTAAGGGGGGGTAGAGTTGTAACGCCCCAACATTGTTGATTTCCGGCTTTTATGAATTTGTGGCTTGAAATTTTCTGAATGTATTTCTGCATTAATTTGGCATAGTCTTGTGTCTACTTAAGTGGTTATGCGCCTTTGGGAGTGTTGGGGAGGTACCAAGTTCAAGTCTTGAGTTGGGTAAAATTTTTGGTTTTTATAGAGTAAGCCTAACTCTTGGCAATCAGGCTTTTAAGTAAAAGTTGGGTAAAATATATCAGAATAGGCCTGCTGGTTTGGTGGTTAAGTGGCAAGGGATTATGCTTGAGTTCCTGTGGTCGAATCGCAGTGGGGGTTTTATTTTTATGCACGATTTCTTTAGGTGAATTTGAGTTGGATTAAAATTCTAATGCTAGGGGGTGGACAGTGATGGGAGGATTTTGGGGGAATTGGGAGCTTTTCTATTTAGTTTTCCTTCTGCCGAAAATCCTCTGCTCTTCGTCCTCTCCATTTTTCTTCTTTTCTCTTTGATTTTTGCTGAAATCCTCTACTCTACTGTCGATTATTCCCTTGTTTCTTTCTTTTGCTGTTTTCTTCATTTAATCAGGACTTTGCGGTACTTAGGCGTGGTTTACTCTTAGGTAAGTGTCGTTGTTTCGTTATATTTCATTTTCGGTGTTAAATCGATGATTAAGGAGCGATTTATTACTGATTAGGAGTCATTCAAGAGGCTGCAATCATTGATTCGTTGAGTTGATTTTGAAATAGCGATTGGTTGGTAGCGGTAAGTCGAGTCTGCTCAATCTCGTTATCCGTTTTCGCTAGTAAATCTATCAAACTGACAAGAGATATCTTGATTTTAGGTTTTGGAGTGCGTTAGGTTATGGAATTATCGAAAAGAGACCAGGTGTGCACTCCAAACGCACTAAAAACGTGATTCGGTGAAAGCCGAAAAGGAGGCTATCGACGCCATACTGACGTGTGGACTGCCCCTGTGGAGGCCGTATTACGATACACAGCCGTGTGGTCGATGAGTGAGGTCATGCCTGCGCTACACGAGTGCGACAGACACGGGCGTGTAATGCTGGCTAGGCCGTGTGCGAGGCACGAGTTAGGCTAATTAGGCCGTGTGGGCCACACAGGCGTGTAGGTCCACACGGGTGAAACCACACGGACATGCGGGGTGATAAACCGTAATTTATACATATTTGTAGCCCTTAGCACAATTTTGGATGAATTATCCCTTGAATTGTGGAATTTGATGCTCGTAATCCTTTAATTTCATGTTTTATACTTTGGTGAGCATAGGAGAGTGAAAAGAACGAGAAAGAGCCAAAAACGGAGAAAATAGACCGAAATGAGAGATCAACACGGCCTGGAGTTCATCACACGGGTAAACCACACGCCCATGCCAAATTAGAAGACCTGAACACGGCCTGGACCCGGTTCACACGGGCATGTCACACGGGTGTGTTCCTATGTGACTCGTGTTAATTTCACGAGAAAAAGGCTACTTAAGGGCTAAGAAAGGTATTCCAGAGTCTATAAAAATACCCTAGGAGAGGACTTAAGGGACATACACAGAGTAGAAGGTAGGGAATTAGTCAAGGAAAGCCGATTGATCCATCTCAGAAGGAAGGATCTATATCAAGACTGAAGATATCCCTTTAATTCTTTCAGGAGTTTTGGGTTTTCTTTGTGTTTTGTTTTCTTCTTTATTTGGAGATGTTTTCCCTTATTATTATGAACTAAATCCCCTAAATACCTAAGGGAGATTAAACCTAAGATGGATCTTGTTATTGTTATCTGAATTATATGATAAATATTCGATTTGTTTTTAATTTTGTTTTTAATTCTTGAGTTAATATTTCAAGATATTAATTCAAGTCGAAAGTGCTTATTCATAGGAGCAAAAGCCCCTGTTTAATAGTAGATCCAACACAATTGAGCAGAGTTGATTGTAATCCTAGACATAGGAAGAGTCAAATCTAATAGAGGGATCCATAGATCGAGTTAATGCAAAACTAGGGGTTTTAATTGGAAAGAGATTTCAATTAATCAACCTAAGGTTAGTTGTTTTTAGTCTCGACAGAGATATTAACATAATTTAGGGATCTCTACGGATCAAGTCGAATGAATAAATCATCTAATTCAGAGTTAAATAACAAGTGAAGTCTAGGTAGATTCTTCCTTAGGTATTGCTTTCATCAATCAGTTTTCTCGAAAGTATTTCCCCAATTTATTCGTTGTCGTATCTTTAGTTAGTTAGAATTTTTTGTTTACAAATAACCTCCATTTATTTCTAGGCTAGATAATAGGAAGAAAGTTATTACTAGTACTTTTAGTTCCTTGGATTTGACATTCCGGTCTTGCCACTAACTATACTACTATTCGATAGGTGCGCTTGCCTTTTATCGTGATAATAGTTAGTTTCTAGGTACAATCATAAAAATATTATTACTTCATCACAATCACGATCAAGTTTTTGGCGTCGTTTCCGGGGAACTACGATATTAGGAACACTCTATTTCTATTACTTTAGCCATTTCTACTTTTATTGCAATTTATTTTCTATTTTTAAGTTTTCTTTACTAAAATTTTCTTTTTGTTTTTCCCTGATAGGTGTCTCTAGTTTATGACTAGAAGAAACCTATTAGTACCACTATTGTTTGATAGCGATTTAGAAGCCACAGTTCGTAGAAACCGAAGAGACATAAGGCGAAGCTTACAGTACACAGAAGAAGAGCAAGAGGACATAACCAACACTACTGAAGAGATGGAAGCAAACCAAAATAATCAGCTACCTCCTGTGGTAGCCGCATATCCATTGAATCAAAAACCTATTCCTCGTACTATGTATGATTATGCTAAGCCTAATTTAGCTGGTACTGGATCTAGTATTGTTATGCCTGCTATTGCTGCAAATAATTTTGAACTGAAACCTAACACTATTCAAATGATCCAACAGTTTGTTCAGTTTAATAGTTTGCAGGAAGGGGATCCTAATGCATATTTAGCTAACTTTTTGGAATTCTGCGACACATTTAAAATCAATGGCGTTTCTGATGACGCCATTCGCCTTCAGTTATTTCCCTTTTCTTTGAGAAATAAGGAAAAATAATGGTTAAACTCTCTACCACGAGGGTCTATCACTACTTGGGAACAAATGACTGAAAAGCTTTTACTTAAATATTTTCCACTGGCGAAAACAGCAAAGTTTAGGAATGATATCTCTTCTTTTGTGCAGATAGATTTAGAGACACTCTATGATGCTTGGGAGAGATACAAGGATTTATTGAAAAGGTGCCCTCACCATGGGTTACCTTTCTGGCTACAAGTTCAAACTTTCCACAACGGTTTGAATCCCTCAACAAGACAGATGATTGATACAGCTGCTGGTGGAACTATAAATAACAAAACACCTGAGAAGGCTTATGAGTCTATAGAAGAGATGTCACTGAATAATTATCAGTGGCAAGTCATAAGGACAAAGCCATAAAAAGCTACCGGTGTTTTTAATGTTAACGCAGTCACAATACTGTCAAATCAGTTAGAGCTCTTAAATAAAAAGATTGACGGTTTAGTTGGCTCTACGCAGGTACATCCAGTGATGAGGTGCGATTCAAATGGAGGAGGAATGTACAACACAGATTATTCATCCCACCATCTTACCACAGAAAATGAACAAGCTAACTATATGGGTCATAATTCTAGATCTCAAAACAACCCTTATAGTAACACTTATAATGCAGGTTGGAGGCACCACCCCAATTTCTTATGGGGTGGTCGAGGAAATTAGAGACCACCACCCCCTCTAGGCTTCCAACAACCACCTTACCAGTAAGAGAAAAAGCCGAACCTTAAGAAGATGCTCACGAAATTTATCTCAATATCAGAAACCCATTTTCAGAATACCGAGACGGCACTTAAAAATCAGCAAGCATCAATTCAAGGCCTCGAAACCCAAATAGGTCAGCTTGCTAAGCTGATCTCTGAATGACCACAAGGTGGTTTGCCGAGCAACACAGAAACTAACCTAAGGGAGCAACTCCATGCCATCACTATGCACGATAAAGAGGGGTTAGCTGAATGTAAATCTGAAGATAGGCAAGAAAATATGGTAAGTAATGGTAAGATTGAGGTAAGTCATGGTACACAAAAACTGGTAAGTAAGGAGTATAAACCTCGAGTCCCATACCTGAATGCGACAAGGAAAGACCGCACAAATGAACAATTCGGTTAATTCATTAAACTTTTAAAGAAATTACATATTAACTTATCGTTTATTGAAGCTTTTTCGTAGATGTCAAACGCGGTTAAATTCTTAAAAGAGCTCTTAGCAAATAAATAGAAGCTGGATGAGTCGTCGCATGTAGAGTTGAATGCAGTTTGCTCGGCTATTTTGCAAAACAAGCTACCTAACAAACTGAAAGATCCAGGGAGTTTTACGATTCCTTGTTTAATTGGTAGCTTAGATGTTAAAAATGCCTTGGCTGATTTAGGGGCTAGTATTAATGCAATGCCTTATAAACTGTTTAAACAACTAGGTCTTGGGAAACCCAAACAAACTAGGATGAACATTCAATTGGCTGATAAAACCATTAGATTTCCTAGGGGTATAATTGAAGATGTGCTTGTTAAAATTGACAAATTTATATTCCTAGTAGATTTTTTTGTTCTAGACATAGATGAGGATAACGACATGCCATTAATTTTAGGGCGACCCTTTTTAGAAACTGCTAGGACTATCATTGATATAGGCACAGGTGAACTCACACTTCGCATAGGCGATGACACAATTACTCTACAAACTAGTAATTCTAATAGAACTTTTAATGATAAAGATGTTATTACGAGTTCTTGTAATTAGAATAATCCCACTGTTCAACCTTCATTGCAGGATATTCTTACCAAAAGTACAATTGAGCAACATTTGAGTTCACGCTACAACAAGGGAGCAGTTCATGAAGAGCGAATGTTACGGATTGACGAACTAGACGAGTTCTGAAACTGTATCAAGAAGGAAACAAAAATATGCCACGCCAAACCAAAGCACCACCATGATGACCCTAAGGTAAAGAAGAATCAATTCAAGGTAGGGGATAAGGTATTATTAGAGGAGGAGGGCCCTCAAATTTCGAATTCAAATATTCATATAGATGACACATCTCCCTTCACGGTAATGAAAATATTTCCCTATGGTACAGTCGAGGTAACACATAAAGAATTTGGCACTTTCAAGGTAAATTATACTCAGTTTAAACCTTATTTTGAAACTAAAACTGATAGCAGGAGAGAGGAGTTTCAACTCCTCAAACCACCATGACTGTGCGAGCTTGAGAAAAGTCGAGCTTAGACTCTAAATAAGCGTTTCTCAGGAGGCAACCCGAGCACTAACATAGTTAATTTCTTTAACTTAAGCCTTTACCATCTAAATCATAATCTGAATTCTTGAATGCAGGTTTTCCAGAACCCCACGGCCAGCCACACGGGTGTGCCTAAGGCCGTGGACACACCACGGGTGGAGACACGACCGTGTGACACGGCCGTGTGAAAATAGGGCAATAATCTTCCCAAGATACGGCTTTCAACAAACCGCCATGGCTGTACAATGTGGCCGTGGGCGAACCTGCTAAATCAACATGGGCGTGCGACAGGCCTGCGTCCCCAAGCCGTGTTTAAAGATGAGAAATTACCACGGGCATTGGACACGCCCGTGCTTGAGACCTGTGGGCAAACATGCTAATTAAACACGGGCATGTGACATCATACACGAGTGTGGGAGAAGTGAACAACGTAGGACACGGCTGTGTGTCGCGGTCGTGTGAACCAACACGCCCAAAAAACACGGGCGTAGCCCAACTTTCAAGGGTGCCAAACTCTAAAATTTTGAATCACACGGGCTAAACACGAGACACATGGGTGTGTGCCGCGCCCGTGTGCCCCTATTTTTTTATAAACCCACTACTATTCACTTATCTTCTTCCAACAAACCCTCACCACCAACCTCCCCTAGCAGCCGCCACTTCCTCCTAGCGCCACTATTGCCTAAAAACCGACCACCACCCCTTTTCCTATCTCCTCTACCCTCTTACTCCTCTTCTCTTTTTCCCTTCACTCAAAACCCCTAAACTATCCCTCCGCCCTTTCCTTTCCCCTCCTTCCCCAACCATAACCACCCTTACGCCACCACCGTCGCTACCGCCAACCCTACTCCGACCACTCCTTCGTCAACACCGGTTCCATCTTCTCGTTCATTTTCTTGTGATTTTTAATTTTATTTATTATTACATTATATTCCCTATTATTACTAACTTGCTTATCATGCATCTACTAACTATTTATCATGCATTTTTGAACATTGATCTTAGTCATACTTTTGTTATGATTTTTGCCTTTAAATTGCTTTTGAATGAGTTTCTGTTCAGTTTTTTTTTTGTTTAGTATGTTAGTCTTAGATTAATTAATTTTAAATTTACTGAAACCATTGATCTATTTTGCTAATAGACTTTGTTTCAAGTATGAGTAAACTTATAAAAAATTGTCCGATGTTCTTAATAGTCTTCACTATTTCATTAATTGACTTCCACTGATTTGAGGAGTGAAATTTCGGAATACTTCAACTTATGAGCAACTATTGTTACCCTCTTACTCTAATGCCTTAATCTTATCATGCAGGTACCATGTCAAATCCTCACGGCAAGTCCAAAACCATTGTCCCTGCTTCTAAAAGCATAAAGGACCTAGCTATACCTCCTCTAGTGCCACCACCGAGATTTGGCACCCATTCCTGCAGTTCCCACAAGGTTCCCAAGAGGAACTATTTCAGATACTTAGGACAAGGCTGCTCGGAGTGGGGCGATGTATTGATTGGGCTGCCCTAGAGCAGGTCTAACTAGCAAGCGTAATTCGAGCTCTATTGTCCACTAATCCATGGAACCATTTCTTCGAGATCATCGAGCCCACATATCTCAAGCTCACTTTAGAGCTCTATTCAACCTTCCACCTACAGACGGTCATGTCCCAGTATGATGATCCCGCAACGGTCCAGTTCCGTCTCGGCGGTTTGGTATGCCAACTAAGCATACCTAAGTTTGGTGTAGCTTTAGGCCTATATACCGACAGATTCATGGAGGAAGAAGACCTATCTGAGCTCCATCATCACATCTACTACTCTCCATCAAAATGTTGGAGGGCCCTGGTCCCTGCTTCAGCCACCTAGAATCCCAGTCGCTCTAAGGCGACGGCTCTCTCCCCATCATTGAGGTACCTACATGCCATCCTCGTACAGACATTGACTGGGAGACGCGAGAACACCGGCATCGTCAACACCTACTACGCTTATTTTCTGTGGAGTATGGTGCACGGGCACATGTTCGACCTTGCCTATTTCATCGCCCTCGCCATTTAACATCAGACAGAGCGACACAAGAAGGGGGTAATTTCTATGGGCCCATATGTGATGCGCCTCGCAAGATATTTCGGCCTCCTCAACACAGTGGCTCAATCATCCTCCCTCACTCTTATCGGCCAGATATCCCCACAGGGCATCTCAAGCATGCTTCACATGAGGATGATCGAGCGACGACGTGGGACCGATCCTCCTCAGTACCATCTAGCTCAATCTACCGAGCAGGAAGACACTGAGGACATTAGTAATGATGTCCTTCCATCTCACGAAGAGCCACCGTCTCAGCCTCCTCCAATTTATCGTCTAGTTTATGCGGCTGCTTCATACTCTGACATATCTGAGCCCTTATACAATTCGATCAGCAATGTTTCCAATGATTTGATCATATTGACGCTACTCTACAGCAGATATGTCAGCACCTCCACATCTCATCACCGCCCCCACCTCACGAACCATCTGAGGATTAGGACTTTCGAGTCCTCTTATCTTTTTCTTTATTTTCCTTTTTATTTTGTTCTTTCTTTTATTTTTCCTTTTATTTTTCGTTTTAGGTTTTTTAAGCTTTATCCTTTTATTTATTTAAACTTCAATATTCTAAAAACTTCGCATAATATATTTTAAACATTTTATATCGGCTATTTCTTAATGAGTAACCATGCTAATTTATATTCTCTAAAGTCTTATTGATGTTATCGCAGTTACCCAGAGCCTAAAATCTCAATAGTACTCTGCCAAATCCAACTCTAATGGGAAAACTACTCCACGACTGCCATGTCCTACTCAACCACGGCTATAGCCACCAAGTTTTTGATACAGCAATTTTGGATAAGCAATCTCTACAAACCCAGAATGCCCTCCTCCAACCTCACTGTTGCCCTAGCCTCCGAATCAAGTTTCCACACTTCCATCCTCCAATTTTCAGAGAGTTTCACTTCTCTCCCTATCTTATGCTTTTATGCTTATATTTTAAATAATTCTATCATTGTACATTGAGGGCAATGTACATCTTAAGTGTGGGAGGATTCACTTTCACTTTTTGTATTATTCTCAAATCTCTGAATTTTGTCTTGGCTCTCAAGTCACTTTCTTATATCACTATTAGAATTAATTCTGATTGATTTATGATATTTATTGATATGTATCAGATTAAGACATAAGTATTTATGCTTTGATTATTCAAACTTTAAGACATTAGAGAATCAAGCATGATAGGTTGAAATTTTTGAGAATTTAAAATTTTTCTAGGTTGTTTCCCCATATCTAGGTATTATTTTAAAATTTGAAATTTACAGGATTGACATTAAAAGCCATAATTCTGGTGAGATTTTTAAGCCTTTTGAGTATACATCATTTCATGCTCACTTTTATTGTTGCTTTGAGTGAGTCAATATTGATTTGTTATTCTAGAACTTGCTTTGATTATGCATGTCAAGACCACACCATTGATTTGATATGTTGAGATGATAAAGGCACTTAGGTTTAACCCACTTATTCCATAAAAGCCTACCCTCATAATTAACCATTAGTGAACCCCCTTGAGCCCAACAAACCATTTATTGATTTACCCTTAATATTAACCCATACTATGTTTTTGATTCTTTGAGAATTTCCCTCACTCTAATTTGATCCCCATTTTTGTCGAGATTTGAGTTGAATAATTATCTAGTTATGTTCTTCTCCTTATTTAGTAAAGTTTAATTAATTCGATTTGTTCTTAAAAAAACCAGTTGTAATTTAAATGTTTAGCATATTATTATGTAATTATGTACTATGGATCTGAAACGATGTTATTCATGAGAAAAGAAGCTCAAATTTAGGAATATATTTTAGTGATAGAGATTTTTCTAGCTAAATGATTTTTCAGTTCAATCTCGATTCTAACCCTCTTTTTCAGCTTTTGACCACACCCCTAACCAAGGCCTCGTTACAACCCTCTAAAGACCTTTTGATCAATGTATCATCTCAATTTATAGTGGTGGAGATTTGATTTTCATGCAAGCTTATGGTAATAACTTTTCATATTGACTAATGAGTGCTTAATTTCTAAACCCTAAACACTTCGAGTTAATAGAGTGAATCTTTAGTGAGGATGTCAACTCTTTTTTATTTTGAATTTAAGGTAATTACTTAGAAAATGAGAGAATACCTATGTTTCTGTGATAAGATTCTCAACTTAGACTGATTGAAACTTTAATATTCTTTTAGTTGAATTCTCAATGTATGATTACTCATGGTTGATTCGAAACATTATTGATAAAGATTATAAGTTGAGAAGAACAATTTTTAATTGTAAGTTGAGGATTTTGCTTGAGAACAAGCAAATGTTTAAGTGTGGAGGTATTTGATAAACCGTAATTTATACATATTTTTACCCCATGCATAGCATAATTTTGGATGAATTATCCCTTGAATTGTGGAATTTGATGCTCCTAATCCTTTAATTTCATGTTTTATACTTGGGTGAGCATAGGAGAGTGAAAAGAACGAGAAACGGGCCAAAAACAGAGAAAATAGGCCGAAATGAGAAATCAATACGGCTTGGAGTTCATCACACGGGTAAACTACACGTCCGTGCCAACTTAGCAGACTTGAACATTGCCTAGACCCGATTCACACAGGCGTGTCCCTGTCGTGACTTGTGTTAACTTCACGTGGAAAAGGCTACTTAAGGGCTAAGAAAGGTATTACGGAGTCTATATAAACACCCTAGGAGGGGACTTAAGGGACACACACAGAGTAGAAGGCAGGGAATTACTCAAGGAAAGCTGATTGATCCATCTCAGATGGAAGGATCTACATCAAGACTGAAGATCTCCCTTCAATTCTTTTAGTAGTTTAGGGTTTTCTTTGTGTTTTGTTGTCTTCTTTATTTTGAGATGTTTTCCCTTATTATTATGAACTAAATCCCCTAAATACCTGAGGGAGATGAAACCTAAGATGGATCTTGTTATTATTATTTGAATTATATGATAAATATTCGATTTGTTCTTAATTGTGTTTTTAATTCTTGAGTTAATATTTCAGGATATTAATTCAAGTCGAATGTGCTTATTCAGAGAAGCAAAAGCCCCTGTTTAAGAGTAGATCCAACACAATTGAGTGGATTTTATCGCAATCCTAGACATAGGACGACGAAAATCTGCCAGATTAGAGTCAAATCTAATAGAGGGATCCATAGATCGAGTTAATGCAAAACTAAGGGTTTTAATTAGAAAGAGATTTCAATTAATCAACCTAGGGTTAGTTATTTTTAGTCTTGACGGAGATATTAACATAATTTAGGGATCTCTACGGATCAAGTCGAATGAATAAATCGTCTAATTTAGAGTTAAATAACAAGTGAAGTCTAGGTGGATTCTTCCTTAGATTTGCTTTCATCAATCAGTTTTCTCGAAAGTATTTCCCAAATTTATTCATTGTTACGTCTTTAGTTAGTTAAAATTTTTAGTTTACAAACAACCTCCCTTTATTTCTAGGCTAGATAATAGGAAGAAAGTTATTACTAGTACTTTTAGTTCCTTGGATTCGACATTCCACTCTTGCCACTAACTATACTACTATTCAATAGGTGCACTTGCCTTTTATCGTAGGGGTATGCACAATTCGGGTAAAACTAAAAAAATTTGGTTAACCGACCGAATTCGTTTAATCAGTCGGTTAACCCAATTTTTTCGGTCGGGAATCGGTTAATAATTTTTTAAATTTTCGGTTAACGGTTAATTCGGTTCGAAATAGGTCGGTTAACTGAATTTTTTCAGTTAACCAAAAAAATAATATATAAAATTATAATATATAAATAGTATACTATTTAGTATTTACCCAAACCCAACCCAACATAAAACCCAATCTAATATATTTAAACCCAAGTGGCCAACCTAACCTAACCCAATTACCTAAATTAATTACCCAACCCAATACAAATAATTTAATAAATAAAAATAAAAATCTAAAAGTAAAAATCTAGTAAAACTAAAACACCCCTACTCACTCACACTCCCACAGTCAGACGATAGAAAAAAAAACCCCAACTTTTTAAGTTTGAAATCCCTAATTGAAAATTTGAAATCTCTCAAAACCTTCAAAATCTCCCAAAAGGCCAAAACCTTCAAAAGTATCATAGCTGCTGGAGGCTGGAGCTATGGCTGGCCGAAACCCGCTGGTGTGTCTCGTGAAGCTAAGGACAAGGTGCTGGTCGGCTGGTCCAAAGAAAGCGATAGGTAAGAGATGAAGGATAACGAAAATAAAATAAGAATATTTTAGCCTCACTTTCCTTTGTTTCTTAATATTTCTAGACAATTCGTAAGTCACGGGAGTCCTTATTTCTCTCTATAAGAATCCAAAAGCTTAGAATTAGTAGACACTAAATCCAGCCTAAACCAACCCGACATTTAACTTGCTTTCCATCTCTCATTTCCTCTTTTTGCGACTGTTGTATAACTGGTTCATTAATCTTCATTAATTGTAATGTGAAAATTGGTTCATTAATTGAAAAGAAATCATTTATTAAAATTGGTTCATTAATCTTCACATCCAACTTCTTTTCAACTACGCATGAAAATTGGTCCATTAATTGTACCAATATTTTATTCAACTTTGGGTAATCGGTTAATTCGGTTAATTCAGGTAATTCGTTTAATTCGGTTAATTTTTAACTAAAAATTAAAAAAATATAATTTTCGGTTAATTTGATTAACCGACCAAATTAACCGAAAAATTTTGGTTCAGTTAATTTTTTTCAAAAAAATTCAGTTCGGTTAACGGTTAAAAATTTTAAAAGGTCGGTTAATTTGGTTAATAATATTTCAGGTCGGTTAACCGGCCGGTTAACCGAATGAACACCCCTATTTTATCGTGATAATAGTTAGTTTCTAGGTACGATCATAAAAATATTATTACTTAATCACAATCACGATCATGGGGTTTGGGCCAGGCCGTGTGATCCACACGGGACAGGCCAAGTTGGCCGTGTGGACCCACATGGGCAGGCCACATAGGCATGTGAGCCCATTAATTTGTATTGTTCTGAAAGGTTGCACGGGTCGCCTTAGTCGACTGTGACTTGTTATAGGGTCGGTAAGGTTATCTTAGACACCGTTTTGTGTTTTGATTATATGAGATAGCATGTGATATTAGCATGTGTATTGACTCTGTTCTGTATATGATTGTATGTATGATCTACTGTTTTGCATTAAAGCATGCCATGATATTAATGCTGCACTGCATTGGGGTGGGATTGATATTGAAAAGAATGAAGACTATAAAGCTTTTAGCTGTCTGATTGGCAGTTATACTGCCTTTACATATTATGTGCCGCTCTTCGATGCAATTTGGTGTGTAGGGTTGGATGAGACGATTTTATCCCCATAGTTGGTGTGTAGGGTTTGGTGGTTCGATTTTATCCCCACATGGTGTGTAAGGTGGTCGGAGATGGTGTGCAGGGTTGGTGGGCATTTACTGTACTGATTGATATGCATGCGTTATCCGTATGGGTTAAGGCCCGGTTATATCTGATCTGATTCTGTACTGAGTGGGCTACGTGTAACACCCCAAACCTGACGGCCAAGTCTGGTGTGTCACATTGAAGTGTTTTTCGAAAACCATGTTTTCATTGAAAACCCTTCTTAGAGTTTAGAAACTTCTACCGTTAAACTTGTATAAAACCTCAGCTTGTGTTTGTTTATCTTTTTCAAAACGTGGTTCATTAAAATAATCATTCCCTTTTTAAACATTGTTAATAAGTCTGTAAAATTTTATGGAAAAATTGTGAAATCTTATAAACCTTTGTAGGTTGCGGAAAACATGTTATTTTTAAAACAATTTAAGTATCAGAAAACCAGACTTTCTTCACTATGGCTTAAAGTGAATGGATACTATGCACCAGGTAGGATTCCAGAAAAGAGGAGGTGAGTCAATTAGACTGCCTAAGTACCAAGCTCTCCCTGGATCCAATCCTAGACATGCACACATCCATTGCCACACTTTAACCTTATGACTTGTCCACGAACAACAAATTAGGTTTAAGTCTATTTAAAATATTTATTTATGAAAATGTTTACGTTGCGGAAGCTTTGCTCTATTATCGTGATATTTTGAAAACAAGTAACTTTTATAAAAGCGCACATTAGAGCTATCCGATTTCGAAACGATTTAAATAATATCAAACTTAAGCTAAAAACAAATTAAATAGAGGCCTTATTACAGATTAAAACCCAAAAGAAGATAAATTAAGAAAATATTATAATAAATAATTTTAAGAAAATATAACCAAAGGCAGTTCACGTGGCCACTCCGAATCCCTTCAGCTCCAAGCCTACCAGTCTAGGGCTCACCTGCATGGATGGAAGGAAAAGGGGTGAGTTTGGAAAACTCAGTGTGTAAAGAAAGCTCATCCAAAGCCCAAATCAGCTCAAGCCCACTGGGCCTAAGCACTAACCAGTCTCAGTAATAACTGGACCGAAGCCCTATTCAGATACAGTAGACTAGGCCTTAGCCCTTCTCAGTCAACAGTACGGTCCATAGGCCCATTTCAGTAACAGATCAATAAATATGCATGTATGCAATCCCAAACCTAACCTATGTCCATCCGCTACACTCCACCCGTACCAGCCCTACACTCCATGTGTGGACTAACTCAACCCACCCAGCCTTACACTCCACAGTTGCAGCATAGCTGCTCAAATAACAGTAAATTGAGGCAAAGCCTCTAGTACGTGGTCAAGCCACTTTCAGTACTTCCTCCGTCAATATCCCAGTCCCATGCAACAGATATTCATGACATGGCATGCAATAAATAGTAACAGTAAAACATGCGTTTTGGTCAAACTTAGCCCTAGGGGTATAAAGGTCATTTTACACCTAGGGGTAATTCAGTAATTTCCACCCATGAGGGTATTTCAGTAATTATACCAATTTCTAGGGTTTCATACATATTTTAGTCAGAAATAGTCTAACTTTTATCTCCGTAGCGTATTTAGTCCATTTTAGCAGTTTACAGTCATGGGCCCTAAAACCCCTAATGGGCCCTACAGGGTCATTTAGCTAATTTAGCCCATCTAGTCCAAATTTTACGATAGATTTACCCATTTTAGCAGTTTTAGACCTACAGTCTATCAGTACGTATTTATCGCCTATTTTTACCCATATGGGCCCGTAAACCCATTGGGCTCGGTTTCAGCCCATCAAGGCCCAAACTACCGAAGTGCACGAAATTGCACACTCAACCATCTTACCACTTGCGAATTCAGATCTAGTGATTTCTAAACGACTTATGAGCGTTCACACACTCACAAGCCCACGAAATGACAGAATTCTAGCATTTCGGCTTTTTCGCTTTTGCCGATTTGAACTACAAGAGGGTGTTCGATACACACTTGATTTGCGACGACTGCTAACAAGATCTCCCACAATATCCTACAATCGATTACTAGACACATCATCATAATTCTACTTACCATAATCGGCCATCACCCCCTAAGGCCCTTGAAATCTTACCTTTGCCGAAACTAGTGACTAGATCTAGATCTAGTCGTTCCACTTGTCCAAGCCTTCGATAAGTCGCCTCTAGAACACACTAACACCAAATAAATCATTTTTTAATAACCTTTAGAGCCCTAAGCCCCAATCGACAGCCTCTATAAGACTCTAGGGATTTTAGCTTTTCTAAATCCCGAAATAGAGAATAGATCTGAGATGTTGAGTACTTACCACAGATTCCCCTTCCGTTTCTACTCAGATCTGATGCAGATCTAGCCCCTAAACACTAGCAGAGATCGAATCTTAGAGATCTAAAGATTCGGCTATATATCCCTAAAAACTATGGTGTTTTCAGCTTTTTAAGTGGTGAAAAAAGATATGATTTGAGGCTATGATTGGAGAGGTGTTTGTCGATAGAGCCTAAGGGTTTGGAGAGTATAAAATTCAGCTACAAGTAAGGAAAAACAAAGAGGGTTCGGCTATAAACAAATCGGCACAGAAAGCAAGCCTTTCGGGATTTCGGCTTTTAGTAGTTGATGAGTTTGAGAAGAAAAGAGTGGCAATTTTGGTTTCTGAAGAGAAGAAAATGAAAGATGAGGGAGGAAGAGAGGTGATTTCGGCTAGAGAGGAAAAGAAAAAGAAAGAATGGAAGAGAGGAGAAGAGAAGGAAAAATTCGGCACTTAGGAGATCTAACTTTGCGTTTTCGACTTTTTGCAACACTGAGAAGAGAATAGAATGAAAGTGAAGGCTCTAGGTGGCTAACCCTAATTTGGCAAGACAAAAAGAAAATAAAGCTTGCCCTAATGGCCATTTAAACCAACGGCCCAATCCCCCTAAGGCCCTAGCCGAATGCTACTTAAGCTCTATCACATGCCCGGCACATGCACAAAAATAAAAGTACTATCTGCTTACCTTGCAACTTGAACTCTGGCCCTTAAACTCAGTCCATACGCCATTTTTTTAGGAACTTAGTGGTGCCACCTTGCCACTTTACCAAGGCCCTCTTTGTGTCTCAACTTACCAACTTTTTCTTAAAGGCCCGCTTAACCAAGTCCCTTTCACTTAAAAACCAAAATTGATATTTCTGCCGAATTTTAACTTAGGCTTGGGCCTCCTAAAGGCCTACTAACACACTTAAACATAATTTCAATAATCAGAACACCAAAATTCCAAAATTTCCCCAAAAATCACAAAACCCGAAAAATCCCGAAAATCAAGGCGTTACATGCAACTGGTGCTAAGCTTTTTTTTTATAACAATAATATTTAAAACTTCTCAATTATTCATGTTTTCTTTTATCCGAACCCAGACTCAAGGCCCAATACTTCTAGGCCCAAATTCAGGGTGTTACACTACGATCCACACCGATTTTGTTAAGAGCTTAGGCTCGATTCACGATTAATTGACTACTATCTGTTTTATGCATGTTTTACTATGGGGATGTACACACTGAGTTTGCAAAAACTCACTCCTTTCATTTTATTTGTCTGTCAAGTAATCCCCAATAGTAGATGGATTGGTGCTGCGGAGGGCTCGAGTGTGACCACTGATGGTCCTTACTGGACTTCCTGTTTTAACACTGGTTAATCATTATTTCATTATTTTAATATTTTATCATTTTGGGACTGTTTTGTTTTAGATTTAGAGTTTTTAGTTTGCCATTTTTATTAATTTTATAAACTGTGACAATACAAATGCATTTTAAACTTAATTTCAGATTTTTGTTTAATGAAGGATTTCTAAGTTTTCGCGATAAGTGAAAGTTAATCATTTGAATTAGATTTTGATATTTGAAATGGTTTCCAAAAACACTCTTATGTAACGCCACCAGATTTGGCCATAACGTCTAGGCCGGGTTTAGGGTGTTACATTTATAATCGAAATAAGAGAAGTTATAATAAAAGTTGATGACAAATGAGTTTTAAGGATTAAATTGGACAATAATTAAAAGTATAATGATTATGTATTTCTAAATGAAAGTTCACACAAAGAACCATGAAAGACGAAAATTAGCATTAAAATAGTTTCTGGACAGCAGCAATGGTTCAACTTTGAAAAATCACTAAAAATTGAAAAAATCGAATTAGAGGTTGAATAAAATATGAAATTAAATTTTATTGAGTCTATTTTTTCATAGAAGAAATGGTGTAAGCAATAGAATTTCAAATTATGAGATATAATAAATTTTGCGAGACAAGGTCAGAATGATTTCGGGTTCCCTTGTACTGAATTTGGAAAATCATCAAAAATTGTAAAAAAATAATTATGGGTTTAAATTTATATGTTTAAATTATTAATGAGTCTATTTTCAAGAGAAACAAACAAAAACATCATCCAGACCCCGTATTAAGAGATAATTAATTTTTAGTAAAGAAAGGTCGAAGTTGTCAAATAGCATATCACAGAGATAGATTTGAAGATTGTACTATATTTATTGGCTGAATTATAAATTCTAAAATTTTTATAGTAGAAATATATTTGAGTCTAGTTTCAAAAACATCAAGTAGATCTAAATTTAGAATTCTGTAGCTCAAGATATAAATAATTTATAGATAATGTAACATATAAGCATGTTATATACGTAATAGTGGAATTATAGATAATGTTACATATAAGCATGTTATATAAATTAAGGATGTGGAATAGAGAGGATGAGGAGGAAAAAATATATGAATATTTAGTTAGCATGAGTTTATATTAAAAATGGCTAATTTGCATGTTTTAGGCTTAGGGACTAAATTGAATAAAAGTAAAACTTTAAGGACAATTTTGTTAAAATGTCAAAAAACCAAATTGCAAGAAATGAATTATTTTATTGTCTAAATTAATAAATTGAATGAAATTATTAATTTAGATCAAGACCGGGTGGAAAATCAAAAAAATAGAAAATTACCAAAATGCCCCTAAATCTTAGTATTTTTGCAATTTAGCCAGGTAAGTTCATGTAATTAAATTGCATGTTTTTATATGTTTGAAATGAATGTTGTATATATGTGAAATGTATAAGTGCTATGAAAGTAAGAAATTTATCACATGTTCGATAATACCCGATAAATGCTAAGTTCCATTTGAATAAAAGAAATTTGATGGATACAAGATTTCGCGTAATGGTTATGGTCTAGCATGTTTTCCGGACATACCATAACTCAAAAGATCATCCCATTATAAGCCCTCTGAAGCTTCCCGTTATATTGTTCTTGCGAGCTTCCCGTTAATAGCTCTTTGGAGCATCCCGATCGATAGTGATTTTGCATATGTTGCAGACTACCGCAGCTCTTTGTGAGCGTCCTGTTACGCGATCGGTTGTAATCCTGCATATGTTGCGGAAGCAAACGCAGCTTTTTGTGAGTGTCCTGTTATGCGATCAGTTGTGATCTTGTATATGTTACGGACACAAACGCAGCTCTTATTGAGCGTCCTAATATGGCTCGCTTGAACTCCCTGATATAAGGCTATCCTGTGCTTCCTAATTAAGTGATCTTTGTGAGCTTCTCATATTAAGCCTGGATATGCTTCCCGTTACATGCTTACATGAGCATTCTGTTATAGTGCTTGAGAGAGAGCTTTTTGTTTAAGTGCTCATAAAAGCATTCCCGAATATGAATTGACGAGTTTTTTATTCGTACACTTTATATGTACTACCTATATATCCATCGATATTTTAAATGATTCAACGGGTAAAGTTCTGATATGAGATAACATGAGTTCGAAATGAACTATTACTGGTATATACCCAAAATACATAGAAATGATATTTATTTGATATATTGAAATATGACATGGAAAATACATTTATGTGGAACTTGCCTGATAATTATGCATATTCATAATTATGAACTGTTACCGAAATAAATATACACGAAATTCATGAAAATGATGGTATATGAAATATTGATATAATGAATTGAATGATTTATGTTTTTGAAGAAACGGCAAGAGAATGATATGTATCATGACATGTAAATATGTGACTATATTTGATACTTTGATACAAGGAAATTATGTATGTTGAGATGAGTAATAAACTCAAGTGTGACATGTCGAGAAAATAAGTTTATCAATGTTGAATTTATATGTAATATGTGCAAGTACGCTAACCAGTGTTGTTGCTTGATACTTAAGCAAGTGCCAAGCTATTGGTTAAATGGTAATATGATCATTTATAAGATGCATTGAATTGGTAAGTATTTAAGTGAGAATATGCTAATGCTCATGAAAAAGTGGTAAGGTTTAAATTATGAAATTTCTTATGAAATGACTTATCATGTGATCAATTCGAAAAAGGCTTTGGTTAAATACACTAGCTTATGACCACGGTTGAATGATATGCTTATGACAGTTGTGTTATGGATATGGAATGAGTGTGGCAAGTAAAGAAACGCAAATGAAAATAAAAAAATTTTGGAAAAGTTAAAGTTGTTTAAAATCCTACTATGCTAGGAATAATATGTATAGGTGATACTGTAGATTTATTCTCTTAGTGAGTTGTTAAATATAACTTCATTAGTATTAAGGTATCAATAGTGGATTATTCTTGATATGTTTAAATTTCATATTTGAAAAGAAGTATTATGATCAAAGTTTATATGAGCTTACTAAGCATTCATTGCTTATGATTATAGGTATCTCGATTGGGTTGGAAGCTTGTCGGAGTTGTATCACACTACCCATCGATTCTATCGCTACTTTCGAATGTTTTGATTTTTGTTATAATGGCATGTATAGGTATTTTGTTTAATGATGGTCTATACGTAAGTATAGGTATTTTGTTTAATGATGGTCTATACGTAATTTGTTGGGTTAGCCACTTATTTTGGCTTGTTTTGGATGTCTAAATATGCCTTGTAAAATGGCCTATTTTTTTTGTCCACACGGGCAGAGACACAGGCGTGTGTCTCAACCGTGTGTGACACACGGCCAGATGACACGGCTGTGTGTCCCCTGTATCTAAAATTTGCACAAAATAAAATGCTCACACGGCTTAGCACACGCGTGTGTGACTTGGCCATGTTACCCAAGTCAATATACTCACACAGGCTGAGACACAGCCGTGTGACCCTTGCAGTATTGAAATTTTTAAGTATTTTTAAAAAAAATTTTGAGTTTTCAACTTAGCCCCTATTTGTTTCTAATGAGTAATTTAGGCCTCGAGGGCTCGTTTAAGGGACAATATGTATGATTTTGATTGGTTTCTAATACGAATGCTAGATGAAATGAAATGTCTGATAATTAATTTGTAAGCTCCAGTAATGCTCCGTAACCCTGTTCCGGCGACGGATTCGGGTTAGGTGTGTTACAAAACACACTTTGAATCACTTGATTTAGAGTTCGAGAACTCAAGTTATGACTATTATAGTGAAGACTGTGTGAACAAAATTTTTGGACGATATGATTACGAAAATTACGAGTTTTAGACTTTTAATTCGAATTTAAATCATATTGAGTTCGATTTTTAACCTTAATTTTTATTACATACGAGTCCAATATTGTATTTATTAAGTATTATTTTATTATTTATTTATTCTAAATTTTAGATTTTTTTAAGTATTCTAAGTTATTCTAGAGTTTTATGTTTCTTAAGCCTAGTTTAGGAATATTTTTTAAAAGTGCTTTTGGGAAAATACACTTTTAGGGAGAAGCTAAAATTTTTAGCTTTTTTAGGAAAATACTTTTGGGCCAATTTTTGGTTTGGGAGAAGTATTTTTTTCTCTCAAAAAGCAAGTTGTTTAGGAATGCTTTTATCCCAAAAGCGTTTTTCTGTCCCCAAAGTATTTTTGAGAAGCATTCCTAATCTGACTCTTAGTCAAATAAGAAAGTCTAGTTTAAAACTATTTTTTGTTTAGGTTAATTAGAGTTTGAGTATAGTTGAAAGTTTTATTTGAATGTACTTAACTAGTCTATATAAAGGCTTCTTTATTGTTCATTAAGGACAATTGTTTTTATTAATAAAGCTTTCAACTTTAGGAGTTAATTTTTTTGTGCAAGATTTCTTTTTTATGATTTTTTGAAGTAGTTTTCTTCTCGATTTTTTTCAATGAGTTGTGAGAATTCATTCTTCACCCTTCAATTTGCTAAGGATTCATCATTCAATTTACATTATTTCTTAGAGGATTGATTAAAGTCATTAATCAAGCTTGTTAGGATTTATATTTTTAAATGTTTCAATTGGACACTTATTCATCATTATATCCATCAAGTTATTCGTTCCATTTTCCATTTGTTTTATAATTTTTGTTCTTAAATTTCTTCTTTTAATGTTTTATTTTCTTTAATTTTAAATTTGTTTGTTTTTTATTTATAGATTGGATTTGAATAATTCTTTCTCAAGCTAAATAACTTGAATAGGATCTTATCACCTTAAACAAAAGTTTTACACCATTCAAGAAAACACATGAAAAATGTACGGCCAACATCCGAAGATAATAGGAAAAGATGAATTAACCAATCAAATGGTATTCAGAGTTGAGTAGCCCATAAATCGATTATAAATGCTAAGCTTTAACATCTTCCACGTGTATTTTTACTCTATTATTGCTTTCAACCTTGCTTTTTCTTTACTAAAATACCGAATTAAGCATAAAGAGCGTCCCGACACATAAGCTACGACGCCTCTTAACTCACCCCTATTTTGCAGTTTATAGTTACACACCACAAAATCCAGCTAGATGGCCACAAAGCACAGTCCACCAACTACAAAAACCCATCTCTCTCTATTTTCCAAGCCTAAAAAATTGACATCAACATGGAATTTGAAGAAAAATTGAAAAGACATATCATGGTGTGTGAAGAAAAAAGTAGCACCTCTTTGATTGCTTCTGCCATTAATGATGTTAAGTAGAAAGACCCCTCTCTAGTCTGAAGTTTGAAAATGATGATCTAATAAATTAAAGAAGATAATACTCTTTTCATAGGCTTTTAGAGATACGCAATCCTTAAACACCATAAATAATAAGCTAGAAAATGGTCCCTACCCTTCAAACCAGTTTGTGGTTCCTAATAATCCAAATTCAGTCAACAAGACGCTTCAAATCAACCAAATCCCCACCAACTGCCTTGTGGGGGCGTTTGGCACCAAATTTAGATAGCTCAGTTAAGCCTCGAGTAAATTTGTATTATTTATTTTCTGAGTTTTATTATTTATATTTCTTAAAAGATTTATCACTACAAACTTAACTTCTTAAAAAAAACCTTAAAAATTGGAATTTTATAGGAAATATTTAATACAAGATTCGTGATAGTCTCATGCACCATAATTTAATACAATCACACATTATTATCGATGTAAAAAAAATATTGAAGAGTTTAAAAATAAATATAAATAACTTTATTTTAAAAAATAAATATTAATTATAATTATTAAATATAAATAAATATAAAAAATCTGAAATTCGAAACTCAAATCTAAAAACATCAAATATTAATTATAATTATTAAATAATTCTATTTTAAAATAAACAAAATTTTTAATTAATAATTATAGTTATTTTTGAATGTATACGCTTTTTTTTTTATTTTAACTAATAATTTTAAATTAAATAATACAGTTGTTAGATGTCCAACACCCGCACGAAACCGGCATGTGTGGGCAAAAATGTCAGTTTCGAGCAGCGGGAAAGGACCTGCAGAAATTTCTCTTTTGTTCATAAAAATCAACTCCCATTAAAAGCAACCATCTTTGAGATAAAACTAAGTTTTTTAATGGATAAACTAAAACTAATATTGCCATATATATATATATGTTTAGGTTCAAAAGTTGGGCAATTCCCATATATTACAACTTATAACATAAAATTTCAGATATAAAGTGGGAATAGAACAAATTTGCATTTCGCAACCAGATTTGTTGTCCATTTTCATTTTACTATTGCATTGCATCTAAGTTGAGATTGCATTGTTGCCGTCGTCGTGGTGTCGATCCTCAAGGTTCCGGAGTTGCAGGCTCACCCTTCACAAAAAAAAAACCAGAAGGGCCACCTTTGGGCAAGAGTGCCAACTTAACAGGAGTCACAGCACCTTCTTCAGCAGTTATTGTACCAGTGTTGAGGTTTATATCGGTTTTGGCATATCCAGGGCAAACAGAGTTGATGCAGAAATCTGGGTACTTGTTTGCCAGAATCCTTGTATAGGCATTCAATGCTACTTTTGAGACAGTATAGGCAGAGATGAAGGTTGGCCATCCTTTACTTCCATGTAAACCCTCCTTAAAATCTTTTAGATACTCAGTTATTAAGTCATTCAGTTTCTCCTCTGTTGTAACACCTGTTAACACTCCTTTAAGCTTTTCACCTTTACCCTGTAACAAAGAAACTTTTCCATCAACCATTTTTGAAGCTTATGATCTGAAATGGGATTTTACAGGAACTCGGATTCTACCTTCAGCATGACTACAGAGGAGGAAACGTTTACGATTCTTGGTAAGTCGGATAGTTGCAGCAATGGAATAAGTGCCTCGGCAGTTCTTTTAGCGCCATAGTAGTTTGTTTTTAGGCATTCTTCGGCTAACTCGTAATTGTCATCAGTCGCTTTACTCCATATATCACGCGAATTTACCTACATTTGTAACAAGCTATCATGACACAATCCCATCCGACTACGTCTTTATTGTTTCTTCCAGTACCTATAAATCTATCAAAGTTTTACCACTCTCATATGTACGAAGACGGGGTTGATTCCAGTCTATTATTTTTTTATCTATTAATATTCAATACATGTTTAATCGTCGTTCACTTAGTAATAGATAAAAATATTGTAAATGAAACATTAATGACCAACGATTAAACATGTATTTAACCCTTTGAAAACGTGCCTTGGATAATAAAACTTTTTTTTTTTGGTACATTACAAACTGAGAGAGAAGTCATAGCCAAAAGTTGAATCTTAAACCTTTAATGCTAACACAGAGTTCTTAACCACTATCTCCTTTCGAGTTAAAAGAGAAATAATAAGACAATTAGGTATTCATGACCCAATAGATTAGGTCCTGACACATGCTTTCTTAATAAAGGTAGTTTAGCCAATATACCTCAGTACCAGGAGCAATCGAAAAGGTTGCACCTAATATCGCAGCATTGTTAACCTGCAAAAGATTAATTTATTAAGAAAATCTTATCATAGAAAATTAGGGTTCTGGTAATTATGGTATTTAAGTTGGATAATTGGTACCAAGATATCCAACTTCCCAAATTGTTTCTTCACAAAATCTGCCAGAGATGCAATGCTTTTAGGGTCTGCTACATCGAGCTGGTGAAAAACTAGATAATCCGAGAGACCAGAGTGTTTTAGACTTTCAAGAGCTTCAAGACCTCTTTTCTCAACTCTAGCTGTTAACACCACCATGATCCCATTTTGAGCTAATTGCTTACATATTTCAAGTCCAACACCCTTGTTTGCCCCAGTGACAACTGCATACCTGAAATAAGCAAATTCATTTCAAACCATTAGTTCAAAGAGGAGGCAGTTAAGACCCAAATAAAATGGACCTATATCTATGTAAACCTCAAAGATAATAGTTTATTTGTTTAACATATAAATATTGTCAAATCACACATAATGAATTCATTTCTTCAATAAATAGAAGGAGCTAAATAAATAACGAAAACAAATGATAAATGTACTGCTAGTATTGTTAAAGAATAAGAAAAATTGCATAAACCATAGAGTAATATTTAGATCTTAGCAACTCGTAAATCTATTATAAATGTTAAGCCTCAACTTTTTTCTCATATATGATCATACATAAAAATATATTTTTACTTTACTATCACTTTTGTTGCAAAGTGGCCATTCATGCAATGCTGAACACAAATCCCACATCTACGAGCTCATCCAAAGATGCAAGCTCAACAAAGATGCGAATATCACCAAATATGCAAGCTCATCCAAAATTGTGATTTCACCAAAGTTGCAAGCTTTGTTAGGCGAGCTTATACATGCAAGCCCTTTGTCTGCAAATTGCTCTAAGACGATAATATTTTTTGACAATATATTTTAGATGCTGATTAGACTAAAATCAGCCAATAGAATAACAAGTTGTACTGTACAAATTCTAAAATTTGCCAAATTATAATTATTTAATATTATTTTCAGCATTGTTATACATGTAAACTATATGACAAGTAATGAAACATAAAATCATAACTTGATTGCTTCATTTTTTATATGTTTTTTACTTACTGTCTGAATCCATTTTTCATCAAATATCCAACAGCTTTTAAATTTGTTTCTCTCTATACTAAAACATTGACTTAAGTTTTGAAAGATATCTTGGAGTATAAGTTTTGACATCTCTTAACTCACCCATGTTTTATAGTTCACACATCACATAACTTAATTTACCAGCTACTGAGCCCAACTCACTCTATTCTACAAGTCTAACAGAAAAAAAAAATGAATCAACATCAACAATTGGCACCATATATAGGTACTAATAAAAAAATCCATTGCTAAAATTTTTCAAAGTTATTTCTTGTTCTTTGGATTCTTTATCTCTAATTTCCCTTTTAACATTTCTCATGTTATATTTTTGTTTCATATTTCTCATTTCAATTTTTGGATTTCTTTAACTTTACCAACACATTACACCCTCATTTTTATTTCTTAAAGTTTCCTCAAATTTTAGATTTTTATGAGCTTCCTCAACATATTCAATCTCCATATTTGGAATTTTCTAATTATCCCCAACACTTTAAAGTCATTTTTTTTTTTTTTTATCTTTTGAAGCTTCTTCAATATTTATGTTATTTTTGGGTTTTCTTTTTAAGTTTTCCCCAAATTAAAATTTTGAAAATTTTGAAAATTATATTAATTTAATAAATTTTAAATTATTCATTCTTCCAATTATTTGATTATTTTTTTTACATTTAACACTTTTTTTTACTTTAATAATAAAAAAGATATATTTTTTCTCTAAATCGTTTTTTTATTTTTATATAGTCTAAAAGATATGAGTACAATCAAAACATTGATACACATCTCAAGTTGTTAAAGAACAATAATTTTTAATATTTTTTAAAAATTTTATATATTTTAGAAATATCTTCCCGAAAGAATTTGTACAAATAATTATTTAGATTTATATTGAATTTATAATGTCCATATTCTAGACTTAAATTTTTAAATGATTTTTTATAATTTTATTTTTGAACTTTTTGAGTGTTACTCAATATTTTTATAAATTTTAATAATTATTTTTTCAAAAAAATTATAATTTAAAAAATTTTAAGTCTAGAATAAACTTGAACAAATGATCGTTAAAATTCATCCCAAACATAAAAGTTTTAAATATTTTTTTAAGTATTTAACTTTTTTATTAAAATTTAAAAACTCAATGAATTAATTAAATGCATTTCTAACGCTTTTTTAACTTTTAATCTATGTTTTACACAATTCAAGAAAACACAGTGTTTCTAACATCCCTAAATAATAGGAAATTTTGAATTAGCCAATTATGGAATAGTAATCAAATTTAGGCAGCCCAGAAATAGATAAATGCTAAATTTCAACATCTTCTCAAGTATGACCTATTTTACATGTATGTATTTTTACTTTACTACCACCTTCAAGCTTCCTTTTTTTCTATCAAAATACTAAACGTCTTAAAACATAAGCTCTGATGCGTCTTAATTCACCCTATTTTGTAGTTTACATACTACAAAATGCAACTCCATAGCCACATAACCCAGTTCACCAACCAAAAAACAGACACAGCATGGAAATTGAAGAGACATATCATGGTGTGTGAAGAAAAAAGTAGTACCTCTTGGTTGCTTCTGCCATTGATGATGTTAAGTAGAAAGACCCTGTCTGGTTTGAAGTCTGAAAAGCTGATGATTTAATAAATTAAAGAAGAGAAAAATGTTTTCATATGTTTTTAGAGATACATAGACAATCCTTAAAATGCAAAAGTTCCTAGAAAAGGCTCCTTGTATTTCGAACGGAGTTGTGGTATCTAATAATCCAAATTCTATCAAAAAGATAGTCCAGATAAACCAAATCATCACGTAACCTCGTACTGCCTTGCAGGGGACGTTTGGCGCAAAATTTTGACAGCTCAATTAAGCTTTTATCCACAAAAGAAGCCTAAAGGTTTAAATGTGTCAAAAGGTTTCTATACTTTTATTTTTTTTATTTAATATTTAATTTTTATACTTTAATTTTGAGAGATTAAGTTTTCGTACTTTTTAAATCGGGCCATTTACTAAAAAAAGCTCATTTTAAACAAAATTTACAGAAATGGCCCGACTTTTTTATTAATTACGGGAATAGGTCGAATACCCCAAAAACGCGTCCACGTCAACGCGTTGTCAGGGTATAAATCAGCAAAACGCTTCTTCAATTTTTTAGGGTTAGGGTTAGGGCTATATTATTTTTTTATTTTAGGGTTAGGGTTTAGGATTAGTGGTTTTAGGGTTAAGGTTTAGGATTAGTGGTTTAGGGTTTAGGGTTTATGGTTTTTAGGTTTTTTTATTTTTTTTAAATCAAATAAATAAGGGGTTATGGTTAATTAATTAAATTAATTAGTAATTAAAAAGTATATATTTTAAATTTGTGTTTTTGATTTTAGGGTTTAGGGTTTAACTATGGATTAATTTTTTAAGTAGTTTTGTGTTTAGGGTTATGAAAAAATATATAGTAGCAACATAATTTTTTTTTGTTTTTTTAATTGATTTGATTTCTGAAGAAATTATTTTGAGAAGACGTTTCTGAACAAACAGTGTCAGCAGAAGTGATGAAAAAAGCTCCCACGTGGACGCGCTTTTGCTACAGTACTTTCTGAAAAAATTATTTTGAGAAGACGTTTCTGAACAAACAGTATTTTTAGGGCTGTAGTGATTTAGTGGTTTTAGGGTCAAGCTTTTTAGGGTTAGGCTTTTTAGGTTTTTAGGTGTTGTAGGGTTTTAGGGTTTTTTAAGTCAAATAAATTAAGGATTATGGTTAATTAATTAAATTAATTAGTAATTAAAAAGTATATATTTTAAATTTGTGTTTCTGATTTTAGGGTTTAAAGATTTAATTATGAATTAATTTTTTAAGTAGTTTTGTGTTTAGGGTTATCAAAAATATATATTAGCAATATAATTTTTTTAATTAATTTGGTTTCTAAAGAAATTATTTTCAGATGACATTTCTGAACAAACAGTGTCAAAAACGCTTCAAGCAGGATGCACTGTCAGCAGAAGTGATGAAAAAAGCTCCCACATGGACGCGCTTTTGCTACAGTACTTCCTGAAAAAATTATTTTGAGAAGACGTTTCTGAACAAATAGTGTTTTTAAGGCTGTAGTGGTTTAGTGGTTTTAGGGTCAAGCTTTTTAGGGTCAGGCTTTTTAGGTTTTTAGGTGTTATAGGGTTTTTTTAAGTCAAATAAATTAGGGACTATGGTTAATTAATTAAATTAATTAGTAATTAAAAAGTATATATTTTAATTCGTGTTTTTTATTTTAGGGTTTAAAGATTTAATTATGGATTAATTTTTTAAGTAGTTTTGTATTTAGGGTTATGAAAAAATATATATTAGCAATATAATTTTTTTAATTGATTTGATTTCTGAAGAAATTATTTTGAGAAGACGTTTCTGAACAAACAGTGTCAAAAACGCTTCAAGCAGGATGCACTATCAGCAGAAGTGATGAAAAAAGCTCCTACATGGACGCACTTTTGCTACAGTACTTCTTGAAAAAATTATTTTGAGAAGACGTTTCTGAACAAATAGTGTCAAAAACGCTTCAAGTAGGATGCACTGTCAGCAAAAGTAATGAAAAAAGCTCCCACGTGGATGCGCTTTTGCTACAGTATTTTCTATTTGGCCTGAGGCTATAAATAAGTCAAATTTCATTCTCAGGTTGCATAACTCACAACAAAGAAAAAATAGAGAGGTTAAGAAGAATAGAAATTGAAAATGAGTGAACGTATTAGTGTTGTTATTTACTATGATGGTGAGGTTCGTCACACCGAGAACGGTGTTGTTTTTTTATCGGAGAATACAGCGCGACTGGTTTTTAACCAGAACATTGATTTGATAGAACTTTGCAAAAGAATTAAGCATAAAATCTTCGGAACAACGCCAATGAAAGTTTTGTCTATTAAGTATCGATTTTGTGCTTCTGTTGATCCGGTAACATACGACTCGTTTGACATCAAAGGTGCTCGTGGCTTGAAGGCAATGGTACAGACTCATTTCGCTAGTGGAGCACCATATCTTGAGTTATATGTACAATTTTCATCCCCAAATGATGCATTTGCAGCTTCAACATCTACTACTATTCGAGAGGAGTACACGACCACTGCCCGACACTCCGTTAATGGGTGGCAAAACACAGAAGCTTCGGTGTTTGGCAGCAGTACGGAATACACAGCCCCTGCATGACACTCCGTTAGTGGATGGGATATGCACCTTAGTGAGTCGATATCTGATGCTGGGAATACGTACTAGGGAACATCAACTTCTACTGGTTGGCAAGCCACATCTGATTGGGGACGTTATGAAACGTCCAGAAGAAGGGATGACTTACTCCCTACGATGTCCACCGGCGAGGGGACCTCGTACATTGCAGCTGATGGTAGGTCGGATGATGAGTCCGATGTGGATCAACCTCGAGAGCCCAGGCCTGATGGTACAAAAGTTGCATTATTTTCTGAACCAGAGCCTGTGCCAACCGAACCTGAAGGGGGTTCAGATGAAGAAGAAGAAGATTCGCGATTTAGGGCGTACTCGCCTCCAACCCACATGCATAATGTCGATTTATCTGAAGATGATGCGTTGGAGTTTCCAGATCTACCACATAGAAGGCGTGACCGTGCAAGTTCGTTATTGGATTCGGGTGAATTGGAAGTTGGCAAAGAGTTTTCCAATAAGGATAGTTTTTTTGGTGCATTGAAACAACATTCATGAACGGGGTTAACTACAATGTGGTTAAATTCAAATCCAATAAGTTTGAGGCAAGTGTGTGGTGAAAGACGGTACATGTTCAAGAAAAATCATGGCCTCGTTGAGGAAAAAGACAGGGTTGTGGGAGATAAAAAAGTACAAAGGTCCACATACATATGTTGGAGGTACAATATTTAGGGTTGTTTAATACGTAATGTTACATTATTTAATACGTAATGTTATATTATTTAATACGTAATGTTACATTATTTAACGTACTTCATTGACAGGTGTTTCACAAGATCATTCTAAGATGGATTCAAGTATGTTAGCTAGCTTAATATTACCGATGGTGAAGGAGGATCCTAAGACTTTAGTGCCGGTCTTAATTTCCCATATTCGTAGCCAATTGATGTACACACCCTCTTATCGCAAGGCTTGGATAGCTAAGCAGAAGGCATTGGAGAAAATGCATAGTGGGTGGGACGCTTCATATAATGAAGTGTGGCAGTGGTGTCAGGCGCTGGAGAGATACGTATCAGGTTGCATAATAGACCTTGAAACGGCACCTGCGTACTACAATGACCGATTGCTCAGTGGATGCCAAGTGTTCAAACGCCTTTTCTGGACCTTTAAGAAAGTCGAGACTCATTTCTATACTGCAAGCCATTGGTACAAATTGATGGTACATTTATGTATGGTAGATATACCCATCGGCTATTGCTAGTTGTGGCAGAGGATAGTAGTGGAAAAATCCTTCCAATTGCGTTTGCAATAACACCGGGAGAGTCAGCTAATGACTGGGATTTTTTTCTTTCTAGGTTAAGGAGGCATGTTTGCCTCCAACCTGATATCTGCGTTATATCCGATCGGGGCACTGAAATATTATCCGCAATTGAGCGACAGGGAAGCCTATGACAGAGCGACAGGGAAGCCTATGACAGCGCACACACCATCGGCATTGCCTAAGGCACGTTGCGTCCAACTACTATGGGTAATATCGATCTACAACTGAACAACGGCAAGTGACCAACACGGGTAAAGAATTTATTCTCTATTAATTAATTTCATTTGTAATATTCAATTTATTATGAATGGAAGAGTGTTATGTAATTTTCGCAATGAACTTATATTAGCAGGGTATGAGATAAGTAAGGACCGTTTTCATGAGATGTTGGCGATTTTGCGTTCAGTTAACGAAGAAGGCGCGGACTACCTCTGTAACATACCTTTTGAACAGTGGACACAAGCATATGACGGCGGCCTACGATATGGTCATATGACCACAAACCTAGTCGAATGCATAAACTCTGTTCTAAAAGGAACGCGTCATTTACCGATAACATCAATTGTACGAGACACATATTTTCATTTAGCTGCATTATTTCCAAAGCGAGCAGCGAGTTATAAAGGCCAAATGCAGGGAGGTCATGTATGGTGCCGGAAAGTGTTGCAAGCAATTAACAAATCCAAAGTGCGGGCGAACACCATGTACACAGTGTGTCACGATCGCGACAACCTATGGTTTCGTGTGACAGAGTTTGACATACTGAACCAAGGTATTGCCGGCGGGCAATATCGTGTACATTTGCAGAATAGGACTTGCGACTGTGGGAGATTTGACGCACTCCGTTATCCATGCGCTCATGCAATTGCAGCTTGTCAAAATCTCCATTTGGATCCTATGAGCTATGTGGACGATGTGTATAAAATAGAATACATGTACAACGTGAGGAGACACGTATTCCCACCGGTCCCAGATGAATGTAAGTGGCCGTCTGTATCGCTTACTCCATTTAAGTTGTTACCGGATAGAGAACTGCGTCGCAAACCAAAAGGTCGACCTTGCTCAAGTAGAATACGCAACAATATAGATATCGGAGAAACAACCAACCAAGAAAAATTATGTGGATGGTGTAGGAACCCAGGCCATATAAGTCAATCATGTCCCAATCGGAATGGCTGATAGTTGTTGTAACATATTAAAAACAACTTTTATTTTATTAAATGAAAATGTATAAAAAAATATTTATACAAATATATTACAAAAAATCAAAAAAATTAAAAGTATTACCTTATTCAAAAGAACTTCTATTTTTATTAAAAATAGAAAAGTAAACTAAAATTAACATATTAAAAATAACTTTTATTTTATTAAATGAAAATGTATAAAAAATGTTTATACAAATATATTACAAAAAATCTAAAAATTAAAAATATTGCCTTATTCAAAAGAACTTCTATTTTTATTAAAAATAGAAAAGTAAACTAAAATTAACATATTAAAAATAACTTTTATTTTATTAAATGAAAATGTATAAAAAAATGTTTATACAAATATATTACAAAAAATCAAAAAATTAAAAATATTACCTTATTCAAAAGAACTTTTATTTTTATTAAAAATAGAAAAGTAAACTAAAATTAACATATTAAAAACAACTTTTATTTTATTAAATGAAAATGTATAAAAAATGTTTATACAAATATATTACAAAAAATCAATTTTGGTGGCGGTCGGAATCAGTGTCACATGGGGGTCGTCGATGGTTACGCATCGATTCTTCATTGGTTCAGCTTCTGGCGGGTGTTGTGGTTCCTCTGGCGGGGATTGTGGTTGCTCCAGTAGGGGATCTGGTTATGGGTGTTGGGAGGATGACCCACCTTGATAAAATAATGAACCCGAAGGTGTTTGCATCATCTATGGTGAAGGTGGTTGAATCTCATAATGCGATGGGGATTGTAAAATGAAGAGCTACTGACGGCGCCTCGTGCGATCCCTCATGCGACGGCGGCCTATAGATCGGCGGTTGAGCAGGAGTAATCGAAAACGGAGATGAGTCGGGCCATGCATTCCAACCTACCATGAGAATGGAAAAAGGAAACATATAAGGGTTAGGATATATAAAAGGGCTAGGGTACATACCTGGCATAATCTGAAGGGCTGTGATGTGGGTGTCTTTTGTTGAACTTTTGGGCCCGGTAACTGTGTGGGTGTTTTTGATGGGCCCGGTGACTGTGTGGCCGCTATTGATGGGCTCGCGTGGTCATCACTTCTTTTTGGATTTAAAGGGCCCCGTCGTTCCCTTTGGACACGAATTTGTCGCCGCCTCTCCTCTTCCGACAATAAATATGGCTTGCCATGGATCCTAAACCATGGCATGTACTCCTGCACGCACGCCAACTCTGGAACGATGATCGCTTCCCGAGTAGGTATATAATCATATCGATTTTCCCACATTTTGATATAATCTGACCAGTATCTTGGCCAATCCGTATTCAATTGTCGTAAGTCGGTTTCGTGCTCATCATCTAGCTTCTCAGGTGCCACAGGAATCAGTTGTCGGAATCCAAATTGCTGCAATACTCTATCTGACTGGTGCATCTCCACGATAGCATATGTGACCATTGGGACCTTCACATGCCAAATGTTTAGATTTTGGAAGAATTCATCTGAAATTACCGCCCGAATTACCGGATCCTCATATGTTGTCCATTGAAACTATATGAACATGATAAAAATATTAGTTATATACATAATATTAAATACTATCTATGAAATGACTATTTTATTATGTATACATATTTTGATATAATACTTACTTGTGCTTCTGACCGTTGGTCTAATAAAAGTCGTATATCTTCTAGAGAGGTCGATATTCCAACATAGCTCACCGAATGGTTCCACCTAATTAAATAAATTTTTAGCATACAATTATATTTTAAACCTACCTAATAATTGTAAAATCTATTATAAAATTTACCTCGTTATGAGTGGAAATGTATGTGGGTGGTTCACTCGAGACGTAAAAATGAAAGCCGATATCGTGCCCATGATTGCAGTAGTGATAGGCAACCTCCGATTTTGACTTTATTCGGTACCGTCACCCCACACATCTCCCAATATAATGTTACCAACATGGCAGACCCCCAACTAAGTTCACCAGCTGCCTTAAAATCAACAAGTTTTAGCAGCCACCTCAAATGTACGAGGTTTCGGAACAAGTCCGGCATCAGATAACCTCCAATAATTTGAAGAATATATACCTGAGCATATCGTATGCTTTCTAGTTCGGTAGAATTATCATCCGGCTCCGGGAATGTGTCTTGTAATCAGCCCATCTCGATCCGACCTCCCTTAATTCTATCCGGAATAGCACCCAAAAGCTCGTAACATACGGCACCCCAATCAGTAGATTGAGTGGACCCGGTCACTGCGTACCCATCCACCGACAATCCCAATTACAACTGCATATCTTCTAGAGTGATAGTACACTCTTCGCATGGAAGATGGAATGTGTGCGTCTCAGGTCTCCACCTCTCTATTAACGCACTGATAAGTTTCGGGTTCAACTTGCATCCTCGGCCTATTGTAGCCATGTGCCAAAAACCTGCTTCATGCAGGTAATTCTCTACCAACGGCGATGGAGGAGCAGACATATTACAGATATAGCATTGCAACACTCGATCTACAGGCTGTTATAAAAAATTATAAAATAAAAATTAATTAAAATTGCATAAATGAAAAAAATATTAAATAATATTGAAAAATTAAAATAAACACTTACCATTCTCATTTGTTCGACAGAGATGTGTGCAGGATCGAGACGAATTAATTCGGAAGCCATTGCTAATACGATCGAAATTTTAAAATTTTAGAAAAAAATTTCAAAAAAATTGTAAAGAGAGCTTTTTTGCAAAAATTAAAGACAAATTTGAGAGAATTTGAGTAAATTATTGAAAATTTTAGAGAAATTTGAGAGAAATTTGAGAGAATTTAGAGAAATTTTAGAGATGATTTGGAGAGGATTTGTGTGTGAAAAATATTAAAGGGGAGAGGGTTTTTATAGGTTTTTTTTTTACCGTCGGGGGCCCAACGGTCAAAAAAAATTTGACCGTTGGGGGTTTAAAAAACACGAGCAAAACGCTTCCTTGAGGAAGCGTTTTGTCCACGTCAGCACAAATCGCGTAGCATTTTGCTGATTTATACCCTGACAACGCGCTGACGTGGACGCGTTTTTGGGGTATTCGGCCTATTCCCGTAATTAATAGAAAAGTCAGGCCATTTCCTTAAATTTTGTTTAAAATGGGCTTTTTTTAAGTAATTGGCCCTTTTAAATTTAAAAATATTAATTTTTTTATTTAATTTTTCCGTTAAAGTAAATAGTGTTAAAGGTATTTTAAACTATTGGTTCCTCCATTTAAAAATATTGGTTCCTTCGTTTAAAAATTTTAAACTATTTCAGTCCTCAACATTTACAATTTTTGTCAATTTGGTCATTACCTTTTAAAAGTATGCAATTTTTTTAAAAATATTTTTCATATTAAAAAAATAAAAATTTAGCAAATTATATACATTTTTTAAAATATGAAAAAAATAACTCTTTAAATTTCAAAAATAAAAAATATTTTTTAAATGATATAAAAATCAAATGTTATCTTAACCAGACCGAATCGGTTGGATCAAAAACCGGCTAGAGTACCAGTCCAATGAGAGGTAAAAAGCTAGTTGACTCACGAACAAATACAGACTTGTCAAACCAAGCTAGAAAAACCAGTTCAATTTGTAACACCTCTTACCCAACCCATTTATCACATCATGATACTGAGATGTCACATTCATTATTGAAGTAACTACGATCACTCCAAATCAATTTAACATTTTTTTAATTCAAGTTGTTAAGCTTAAAATATGAGTTAGACATTTATTTGAGCTTAAAATGAGCTTACGAAAGTTCCCAAGGTGAACGGAGGTCGTTTAGGGACCAAATTGTAAAGCTCAAACTATCGAGTGCTTGTCGCAACTTAATGGATTCCATGTTGCAATGTCACTCTCTGAACTGAGCTCATCACGACCTCACGATGGTACCACACCACAATCTCAATCCTGCACTTTGAAAACTTAAGCATTTTACTTTCTATCACTTATGTAATTTTAATTCATGACTTCACAACATTGCTCCTATCAACCAATTCAACCAACATAGCATTCTTTTATGCCAAATTCCAACCTTAAACATTACCCAATTCAACATTCAACTTAAAACAACATCAAACATATCCATGATACAAAATTTACAAAGAAAATAAAAAACAATCAATTTCTTCCATTGAATTCATCCACAAACATACTTAACATATTCCTATGTACATGCCAAAAGCTATAGCCAAAAATTTAGAATTCATACACTCTTCCAAGCTTGATTTGTGATGAGATGAGTTGGAATCGATCTTCACTCTAAAGCTTCAAATGATCTTCACCTATGCGTTTGAAAGAAATGCGTTAAGTTCACGAGAGCTTAGTAAGCATATCAAGAATTAAACTTTGCATTTGAAATTAATTCATTACACATACACATATATAAACATATATATAACTATCATGAATCACTATCATCATACACAATTTGTTTCTATAATAACTATAGTAAGGTACCAATTCAACAAGTGACAAGATACTTATCAATGTCATTTTTAAGTTCACTTACCTTGTAATTCTATTGCACAAATGTAGACTCAATAGAACATATATGATATGCAGAATTGTCGGTAATTTACACTGGAGTGTCACTCTTATTTGCATGGATGTACGGATGTCACTTCGCATTGAAGTTCCACAAACACTTGCAACGTAGTGCAGTTATCACTTGCACCATAGTGCCACAATCACTTATGCGCATTGAAATTTTCCTAATGGCATATCATTTATATCCTACTAGTTCTCATTTTGTCTACTTGGGCATTTAAAATATCCAATTTATTTACATTTTCTCAACATAGAAGACAATTCAAATTTTACTATTGTTACAAATTAGTCCTTATCCATATAGAATCAACCATTCATCAAATTTGACTTGACATCTATTTTATCAACATTCAACACTTCACTTAATTAATTCATGTCAATATCTATTTCACCTATCTAACTTTTACACTCTTTGCAATTTAGTCATTTTCTCTAATTTCACTACACGTACACTTTTCAATTCATTATAGAAATACCATTTTACTTTCAAATAATTTCCAAAATACATATCATCATTTTCAACTGCAAATATATCTCATAAATGTTAGTAAACCAAATTATCATATTCTCATTTAAGGTTTAAATTAGATAAAGTAAAATTCTTGATATTCTTATAACAAAATTGCTTAGAACGAACCCCTACCTTCTTCCTGCTTCATTCACTCATTATTATTTCTTTGCCTTTATCATCAACTTGATGTTAACTCCTCTTCTCCTTCTCTTCATTAACACAACACATTTACAAACATTGAATATCAAAACAAAAATCTCATACTATTTCATGCATTTTAAATGAAATAAACATGAAACCCCTTAAGGAAATCTTATCATCCTTACCTTAACCTTTCTGAATCCTTAACTTCTCTTTTCTCTCTCCTTAAATATGTATTCTAGCTAGCTCTACATAAAACTTAGCTTGCTATGAAGTTACTCTTGTGATTTCACTAATATCTATGGTGAAAATTTGGAAGTTAAAGCTTAAGAAAGGTGAAAATGGTATGAGGTAGGGGTGAGCAAAACTCAATTCGATTCAAAAAAAAATCAAAAAATATTTTGAATTTCAAGTTAACCTAATTGACTTATTCGAGTCAACTTGAATAACTGATTCGAGTTTCGAGTTCGAGTTGAGTTGAATTTTACACTATTCGAATAACAAATTGGTGTAAATACTCTTTTGGTCCCTGTCAACTTTGAAAATAAACAAATTGGTCTCTCTCAACAAAAATGACAAAAAAAATTAAAAATAATTTTAAAAAATAAAAATATTTATAAAAATCTCAAAATTTATATTTTTAAGAAAAATTATCAAATTTTAAAAAAACTCTAAAATATATTTAAAAAAACTTAAAATTTTAAAAATTTTCTAAAATAATAATTTATGGACCTAATTAATGATTCAAAATTTTCATACTCAAGTATTTTTTTTTTTGCTTTAAAAAATTTTTAAATATATATGATTTCAAATTTATGTGCTCTAATAAGAAATTAATTATACTATAACAATTTTTTTTGACATGCTTAAATTTTTTAATTTAACTCGAATAATTTTACTCAATTCGAAAAAATTTCAAATTGAGTTAGGATGATAAAAATAAGACTTGTGAACTGAATTAACTCGAATTTTTTTCACTCTATTGAATTCTACTCGATTGAACGCTCACCCTTAGTAGGAGGAACTAAATTGAAAGAAAATGAAAAATGAAACAAGAAGGGAGATGAAAAACTATTTATTTTGATATTTTTATTTTGTTTTAATTATTCCAAAGGTCCTTGTACTATTTCAAATTTTAAAATTTAGTTTGTATGAGTCTTTGTACTTTTTTTTTTGTTTAAAAATCTTGGCCCCTCTATTCAATTTTGTCAGTAAAGGTAACGGTGTTAAAGGTAAAATAATTTTTTTAGCCCTTAACATTTACATTTTTTGTCAATTTGGTCCTTACACTTAAAAGCCATAAAATTTTTTTGAAAAATTTTAAATACTATTTTTTTCATATTTTAAATAAAAAATTTTAAAAAATAAAAAATATGAAAAAAAACTCTTTAAAATTCAAAAATAAAAAAAAATTCCAACATTCATTATTATCTAATCGTACCAATTAGACTAAGAATCAATTGGAGTATCGGTTTGATGAGAGGTAAAAAAATCGATTAACCTAAGAACCAATATGGATTGATTGAACAGAGCTAAAAATCTGTTGAACTAAATTTGAATTGGTCTAATCAATTGGTTCCCAAAATAATTGATCCGACCAGTTCAAAGAAAATAAAATATTTAAATAAAAATAAAAATTTATAAAAATTGATTCTATTGCCAATTCAATTGGTTTTTTTTTTGGCTTGGTATGAAAAGTTTGTACCGGTTTGTTGGTCAACCATGTTTTTACCTCTCATCGAACAATACCTCAACTAGTTCTTGATCCACTTGATCTAGTTTGATTTAGATAACATTGAATTTTTATATATTTAAAATATATATTTTATATTTTTATTTTATAATGAGTTCCTGTTTTTTTTCATATTTAAAAAAAATATAATTTACTAAATTTTTATGCTTTTTTTAAATATGAAAATTTTTACATAATTTTAAAGGGTAAGAACCAAATTGACCAAAAATTATAAATGTTGAGGGCTAAAATAGGTTAAAACTTTTAAAAATTAGTTGATTAGTGAACCGGTACAAATAGTTTAAAACCAAGTCAAAAAAACCAGTTGAACCAATTTTTAGAATTTTTTTAATATTTTTATTTTTAATATTTTATTTGCTTTAAACTTATCGGGCTGGTTTCTTTGGGAACCAATTTGTCAGGCCAATTCAAAATCGGTTCAACTGCTAATTCAATCGATTTTTAGCTCAGTTCAACCAATCTGTACCAATTCGCTTATTTACTTTCAAAGTTTTATTATATCTATTTCTTGAAGATTTACCACTATAAATTTAAATTTAAAAAAAAAACACTAAAAATATTTACTTTTGAAAGAATATTTTATGTACGACTAGTGGGCCAGACTCATGCACCATCAATTAATAATAAGATAATACATAGTTATTGGTGTAAAACAAAAAATATTGAAGAGTTTAAAAATAAATATAAATAATAACTTTATTTTTAAAAATAATATCAACTATTCTTTGTCTTTACGGAGACCTTGGTGTGGTAGAGGGATATAATTGAAAATGCTTAAATATTTTATGCCTATAGGCTTTGCACTTCGGTGTATTGGTGTGGTCTAGTTTAAGCTCATGCGAGCTATCTTGGTGTGGTTTAGTTCACTCGCATATCTGAGTCCATTTTACTAGATTCCATTGGGCGAAACAATGTACTCAAATCTTGAAACCGAAAAATGAAATTAACCAAAATTTGGTAAGCTATTATGAAGTATGCATGGAATTAGGCAAATGAACATGTATAAGTAGATGATGTTTGACTGTTGTATGTGGCGCCTTTGAATGGCATATTGGCTAGTTGAATTAGGATATTGAAATTGGCATTTTGATGTGTGTTTTGGTGATGCTTAAGTCCCTTTAAAGTGTGCTTAAATGGGTTGAATGATTGTGCATGAAATGGTCTTGTAAACGGTTTGATTTTAGGTGAATTTTGGGTCCACACGGCTTAAGACATGGGCATGTGACTTAGCCATGTAGGACACATGGCCTGGCGACACATTTGTGTGTCATTTTAAGGTTCCTTTGTATGTAAGTCAGTAAGTTACATGGGTGAGAACATGGGCTAGGACAAGACCATGTGTCCCTAGTTCGAAAGTTACACGGCTTGAGACACTGGCATGTGTCTCAGCCGTGTAAGGCACACTGTTGTGTCACCCCTGTTTTCAAATTTTGCTAATTTTTCCCAAATTTTCTAAATTGTTTCCAATTGGTCTCGAATTGTTTCTAAGTTATTTTTAGGGCCTAGAGGGCTCGATTTACAAACATTATGCATATTTATGAATGATTTATGTATGATTAAATTATTGAATGATTTAAAGTTTAAATGTTCCCGATTGTATGGTAATGCTCCGTAACATTATTCCAGTGATGGAAATGAGTTAGAGGTGTTACAAGGACCCAAGTAGAATAGATCCTAAATTCTTTTATGGATTTATTCACTTGTAACATTCATAGTGAGGCATACCTAAATCCTGAATGGATGGCAGGCTATGTATGCATGACTCACACACTTTGATGTAACTAAAAGCCTGAGTTCAAATAGATAAGGAACCGAAAGCTGGTGCGTTGGGTGTACGACTTCTGTAATACGTAGCATCATTCACAATAGTAGAATTCATAGCCCAAAATATGAGTATATGATTTCCTCTCATTGGCATTACATGGTTGATGACAAGTAAACGTGGCCACAGGTCGCCCGCCTCTGTGATAGATGACTTGATCACTATTTGATAGTGGTTGACTTTTCATGAAAGAAGATGTAATGGTTACCATGAGATAAAATAGGATCATATTGGGAGAATAGATTTTATCCCAAAGAGATTAAGGATATCCTATGAGGGTGACAAGGTCATTGGATGAGTACTGAGTAGTCGCTTTTGTAATGGTATGTCATTGGGGAGAGCTCAGTCATGATACTATAATGAAATGACTTTGTGACTAAATGAGTTTATAATTAATAGGTGAAAAGTCGAAACTTAATTAGAAATCATTTGAGCCTCAACTACATATGTCCAATCGGTCCCTCTGCTAGTTTATTGAAACCAGAAATCAATTGCTTATTTTGAATAGAAATGAACAGATAGAAAAAGAGAAATGAGAAACATTTTGGAATGATTATGGCCTCTGAAATGGAGAAATAGAATCATTTGGAAATGAATGTAGGTTTCTAAAAATGAAAATGGAAACTTGCAATCCTATATTGGTTACTTAAAAATGATCAGAAGAACGAATTTATGTTTTTGGGTATTTCGAAGCCTAAAAATAAAAACAAACCATTAGGTCATAGTGAACATGTTGAGTTGTGAAATATTGAACATATTTTATCGAAAATTTACCAGGGAAAAATCATCAAAATTTTATCGAAGGTACAATCGTCAAATTTTTTTAAGGTAAAATAGGGATGAGAAAATTGTCTTATATATAAATACTAAAGTTGTAACACCCCTAACCCGTATCCATCGTTGAAATAGGGTTACAGAGTATCCGGATATATAACAGTATAAATCATACATTTAGCACTCATTTCTCATATTCACATATAATCTTTCAATCACAATCATAGAGTCCCTAATATGAGCCTACAAGGCCCAAATCATGCATTGGGAATGGTTAGGAACTAAACTAGACATGCCCGTGTCACAGACCATGTAGACATTTGAAATGGGATTACATGGTCGTGTCCTAGGCCGTGTCCTACCCCTTGTAACTCTCTAAATTGGGTCACACGGCTGGCCATACGCCTGTATGTCTAGCCCGTGTGCCCTTCGAACTGGCCTCACACACCCGTGTGCCAGGTCGTACGTTAGGCCGTGCCAAACCTGTAGGGTATATTGACTTATGCCACGTGGCCAAGTCACACGCCCGTATGCTGGACCGTGTGGAGCATACTGATTTGGTTTCCAATTTCACACCAAGGGACACATGGTCATGTCTCTTGGCCATATGTCACACACGACTGTGACACACGTCTATGTGGATGAAAATAGGCTAGTTTACAAGTGACATTTCTCACCCAATTTGCATTCACCTACACCAAACCAAAAGGCATGCATCCAATGCATAAATAGGCATCCAATTTAGCCAAAACAATCATCAATCATGCCAACTTTCACAAGACATATAAGCAACGTAACTAACCATTCAATTTCATGCCAAAAGCACTTTATCAATTCATCAAAATAGTCACTTTCTAATATGCATTATTTGGCCTATAACCACAAGCACACCTATCACATATTTCAACCATTTGATGCTCCCATTTATCAATCCACAACAAACATATATTTAGCTAATACCAACTTTATATCAAAGTGACCATTTGCTTAAATATATACACATCATCAAACACACCAATCATACCACATCACATAAGCTTATACATAACCAAAACATTTATCAAGTTAAGCCAAATCACATGGCTTAAACATACCAAAACATATAGGCTTTAATAGCCAAAATGACTTATACACATCATATAATTAACTAGCCTATACATGCCATATTACTACATTTCTTAAGGTTCAAAAGTACTAACTCGATAACTGGATAGTGTGATGCAAATCTCCGATGACTTCTGAATCGAGTAAGCTTCCGAAACTCTATAAAACATAGAAAAGAAAACAGAGTAAGCTTTAAAGCTTAGTAATCCCGTATAATATAGAATTAAACTTACCATTTATTCACAATTCAATAATTAAACATAATAGAAAACCAACCAACTTGTTAAATACCTAAACACAAGTACTCATCAATATGTTAGTCACATAAGTGCATATAATCATCTATTCATATGGATGTATACAACCATTATTCAAGCTCCATACTTCATTACATCATATCTCATAAATTCTATGTAATTCATATAACTCATGTGCATATTCAAATCAACTCATATATCCCGTAACAGATTTATGCCCGTAGAACCACTTAGAATATCGATAGATACGCGGGTGATACTAAGTGTACTAATCGGTAATCCGTCAATTCATGTATGTATACACTCTTTTGAGCTAATAACAGTAAGCTCCACCTAAGCTGAGGGAACAGTAAGCTCTATTGAGCTGAAAAATAGTAAGCTCTTACAAGCTGAAGTATCGGTAAGCTCATACGAGCTGTGGTGAGTCCGCAGCACATGCAGGATATCAACCAAAACGGTAACCCTAGTGACATGTCACTTGTACCCTACGAATTCTTACGGTTCTAACGGGGCACAGTAAATTCTCAAATTTCATCATTTAGGCATTTAAATATCTTGTAACTCAATTTCTCAATTCATATATATATATATATATACACATTTCAATCAAGTACATATATTTAAATGCCCAATTCTAATTACACGAACTTACCTTGTATAGCTCGGATGAAAACTATTGTCTATACGTCCACTTTTCCTTTTCCTCGATCTAATTATAATCTTTGCTTTTCTTGATCCAATCAATATCAAAATTAACTCATTCAAACTTTCATTCAATTCAATTTAGCCCAAAACACTAATTTTGGCTAAATTACACTTTTACCCTAGAAATTTGACTACTTTGCAATTTAGTCCTTATATCATAAAATCACAATTTCATGCAATTAAGCCCCTACCCATGCTAGCCGATTTTCGTGTAGGTCCCTAGCAGTCCATATTTATCATTTATTCACACTTTTATCTATGAATTTTACACATTTCATAATTTAATCCAAAAATGACATTTTCACTAAAAATCACTTAATAAAACTTGTATATCTAACAACAACCATTCAAAATCTATCATCAAGCATCAAAATACACATGTATTCATCAATGGCAAAACTTTAAGCATTCAACAGTTTTGCAAAATAGTCCCTAGGCTAGCTAGACCTAGTTGCAACGATCACAAAAATATAGAAATCATTAAAAATCGAGTAAAAAATACATACCATGCATAAGAAAACTCTAGCCGAATGCTCAAGTTCCTTTAATGGAGTTTTCTTCTCTTAATTTTGGTGAGAAAGATGAACAAACAAGATGACATCTTTGATATTTTATTATTTTACTAAGTTTATTTATTAAATTACTACTTTAACCTTGGTTTATAACCTTTAAAATCACTAATACATGTCCAAGATTGTCCACTCACCATTAGAATGGTCTAATTACCACATAAGGACTTCCACTTTTCAATTTCATAGTCATTTAGTGCATTTAACTAATAGAACACCTGTAATGACCCAAAATTTATGGGCATCGGGAAAGTGAGTTATCGGGTCTCTATTTTAGTAAAATAGATTCTTAAATATTTATTAAAAATATTTACAAAGTTAGTTATATGGTCAATTAGGTTTTGGTTAAAAGAATTTGGTTGAAATAAGGTTAATTAAGTATTAAGACTAAATTGAATTGAGTGTGAAAGCTTAATTATGAAATAAAGAAAAGTGAAGGGACTAAATTATAAATTAAACCAAATTGTTGACATGTGTGCAGTATAAATAAAATACATGTGTAATAAGTTGTATACATACATTTGTAATATATATGTATTTTCTTATAAATTAAGTAAAAGATTTTTATTATTATATTAATATATTATTATATTATATTATTAAACTAAATAAACAAATAAAACAAAGAAAACAAAGAAAAACAAATAGAAGCTAAAACAAAATAGAGGGAAAGAAAGAAAAAAAGAAAGGAAGAAGGAAAATTAGGGTTCTAAGCATTCAAGCTTAATTTGGTAATTCAATTTAGTCCTTTTCCTTGTAATTTTGATAAATAGAGGGAAAGAAAGAAGAAAAGAAAGGAAAAAGGGAAATTAGGGCTCTAAGCATTCAAGCTTAATTTGGTAAGTTAATTTAGTCCCTTTCCTTGTAATTTTGATAATTTTGGAATCCTAGAACAAAGTACTATTAGATTTATGTTGAAATTTTGTTAGTTGATAGATTTTTATACATGGTTCATTAGGGGTAAACTGATGAATTAGGGATTGAATTGTTAGATTTCAAGTTAGAAGTTAGTAAATGATTAAATTGTAAAATAAAACATAAGTTTTGAATAGTAGGGACTAAATTGGAAGAACTTCAAAATTAGGGATTTATGGGGAAATTGAAGTGTTAAAATGAGTTTATAGAAGAAATTAAATGAGAATATGGAGTTAGTTTGGGAAAGTAAAACTAGTTTTGACTTAGGGATTAAATTGAGAATTTAAACAAAAGTTGAATATAAGTGGAAATTTTTATAGTGAAATTGTTATTGATAATTTTAATTGTTTAATTATGTAGCTAACGTCGTACCAGAATTATCGGCCAAGACAGGAAAGGAAAAGGTGAATGAGGATTGATTCGAGAAAATTTCGGTTCGTATTATTATAATTTGAATTTAATTGTTATTAATTGTTAAATTTTAAGTTAATATGCATGGTAAGTAAATTAAGGTAAGTATTAGTATTGAATTGAATGAAATTAAATTGAATTGTAATTATATATGAACAATTGAAATGCATATTGAATTGAAAAGGTGAATTGAATTGTGAATATGAGAAATTGTAATTGAATTGAAATTGAGATGGATATTGAGTGGATTGCAAAAGTGATTTGAATACCCTATTAACTCGTCGGGCTAAGTCGTTAGCATGCCATAGGATTGGAAGTGTTTAGGGATATTTCGACTTTAAGTTAATTATGCACTAAAAGTGTCGTATTACTATTACAGATAAATCCGATTAGGTACTGAGTACCGTATTGCTTCAGCAATGCTGATTAGGCACAATGTGTCGTACTGGTGTGTTTGGTTGGATCCGTATATCCGTAAATGTTCGAGTCACGTTAATAGCGGTAAATAACAAATTGACAATTAGAATTGAGATGGAATGAATGGTTGAATTTGAATGATATTGTATATGAAACTGATTGAAATATTAAAAATGATATATAAAAACAAAAAGATTTGAAAGAGTGAAATAATATGTGAACTTAAATTGAATACAAAATAAGGAAATTTAATTATTGATTTAGTGTAACATCCCAAAATAGGGCCTAATCGAAATAGTGGTTTCGTAACCACAAATCCGAGATAGAACTAATTATTTTTATAATTATTTTGAGGTCTATATTATGATTGCATGATGGTGTGAAAATTTCGTGAAGAAATTCTATGCATAAAGTGTTTAATTTGAAAGTAAGGACTAAATTGAATAAATTGCAAAACTTGCATTCTAGAAGTTTTTAGTATGAAATTACTTTGGAATATTAATTAGGAGGGTTTAAATAGCAATTTGACTAATTTTAAGTTTATGGACAAAAATTGGACATGGAGGGAATTTTTGAAAGTTTAATAAGGAAGGGCATTTTGGTCATTTGGTTATTAACATGAATTAAAAAGGAAAAAGATGACAAAATTGATCATCTTCTTCATTAGTTGCTGCCGATTGTTGCTCTCCACCATAGCTAAGGGTTCTTCAACTTTCAAGCTTCATAGTAAGTGCATCCAAGCCCCGTTTTTAATGATTTTTATGTTTTTGAGATCCCGGTAGCTCGATAAAGCTTATGTTAGTAATATTTTAAGTTAGGATTCATATTTGGAAAAATACCCATAGGTGAAATTTGTGTATTTTGATGTTTTATGATAAAATATGAGGTTTTAAATTATGCTAGACAACTTGAGCTACTCGGTTTTAGGTAAAAACGAGTAAAAGAGCTTAATTGGTAAAAATACCTATTGTACATAAGTGTATGTTATAGTAGGAATTTGAAGATGATATTGGTAAATAAATGATCAGCATGTCTTAAAATACAAGAATTTGTGATAAGTTTTAATTTCCGAGCCTTGGGGCAAAAGTGTAAATATGCAAAAGTTTAGGGGCAAAAATATAATTTTTCCAAAGTTTGAGTAAAGGTCTGTTTTGATAAATGTTGATATTAAATAAGCTAAATTTGCTATTATAGATCAAGAAGAACGAAATTCGGGAGTAGATAGGGGAAAAGAGAAAGTAAAGGACTAAATTGTAAAGTTTAGTCACAATTTGTATTGAGGTAAGTTTACGGTAAATAAATGCAATATTTCATTGTTTTACATTGATATTGTTAATTTCCAGCATTTATATATTTACTTTATGAAAATATTCAAAGTCGAAACGAAGAAGAGAAGACAGAGAGAAAGTATCAGAAAGCCCCGTTTGAACCTTAGGAATGTTAGGGGATTTGGGTTAACAGACAGGACAGTATTGCGCCATGTAAGCCCATATCGTGTATATGGCCTTGGAGACAGGACAGTATTGCGCCATGTAAGCCCATATCGTGTATATGACCTTGGAGACAGGACAGTATTGAGCCATGTAAGTCCATATCGTGTATATGGCTTTGGAGACAGGAATATTTCATGTAAGACCATGTCAAGGACATGGCATTGGCAGTATTTTATCAGACAGGAATAACCCAAGTATCCCTAGTATTCCGAGTGGTTTAACGGGCCATTATAAAGATTGAATTCATGAGTATTTAAAGGTCAGGTGAGAAAGAAATAAAGTGTATCAAAGTAGGAAGGGTAAGGAAAGTTTAAGATGTTGAATGGTAAAATGTACAATTATTGTCATGATAAATATTGTGATTTATTTGCTTGTAAACTTACTAAGCCTAGTGCTTACTCCTTTATTTTCTTTCTTATTATAGTTCTTGCCAAGCCTACTCGGGGATCGAAGGAAACGTCGGAGTTCAGATCACACTATCAAAGGAGTTATTTTGGTATAACTAGACGTTTCATTTTGTGTATGGCATGTATAGGGACTTAGTCTTTTATGGAATGATATGTTCAATATATGGTGTGTAAATGCTTGGAAGTGAATAGCTAATGAAATGGCTAACCATGCATGTGTTTAATGGTATGTATGCTTGAATGGTAACTATCACATGAAAACTATGAAAAGTATAAAAGTAGCTTGAAAACAGATGCAAACAGCAGCAGTGACGTGAATTTGAAAAATCACTAAAAATAGTAGGAATGGAATTAAAAGGTGAACAAGATATGAAATTAAAGCTTAATGAGTCTATTTTCATGTGGAAGAAACAAACTAGGAAAAAGAGTTGTATATTATGAGAAATTTTCAGTTGAGTGAGACTGACTCTGTGATCCCCTGTTCTGAATTCAAAAATTCACCATAAATTTCACATAAATAATTAGGTATTATAGTTTATATGCCTAGATTCCTTATTGAGTCTAATTTCTAATGAAACAAACAGCATGCCTATTTGAATTTTGTACAGGGAGAAAATTAGTTCGTAGTGAACATAGGTCAGAGCAGTTGAGCTGTGTAATAGGGGAGACTTTAACTAATAAACTGTACTAATTGGCTAAGTCAAAAATTCTAGAAAAAAATTAGTAGATATATATATGAGTCTAGTTTCAGGGAAAATTTACGGATATTGATTTCGAATTTCGGAACTCGAGATATGAATTTTTAAGTGACCTTGACGCAGAAAAATAGTTTATTCCGAAATTTAAAATAAGTGGTTTAAAGTTGTTTAAAAAGCAAGATAAGTTTAGTAATACCTCAAGTTCGACTCCGGCGACGGTATCGGGCGTGGGGCGTTACATTTAGTGTATGAATTGAATATTGAAAGACTATAAGTGTAAATTGCTTATACATATTTTACTGTGATATTTATAAATTTAAATTATAGTAATACCACTGAGTATGAATACTCAGCATACGGTTTATTTCCATGCGCAGGCTAGGTAAAGATAAAAGTTCTAGTCCAGCATCCAAAGCAAATCCTGAGCTCAAAATCTGGTGAAGTATGTTTCTTTTTTATAAACGACATGTACCTAGGATGTGTATTTGGTCATTTTGGTAGTTGATTGTAAATGTTATAAAGTTTAAACTTGAATGGTTATATATATAAGAAGTTAAGTTTATAAAAATGATATATTTTGGTACAAAACTTGAATTGAGTTGAATGTGTTAAATTTGGTTGATTTGGATATTAAATATGAAATAATTATGATTATATGATGAATATGTATTTAGGTTAAGGTTTTTGATAAGATTTAGTTGTATATGAACATATTTTGAATTGGTTGAAATATTGAATTTTTGGTTTCTTGTGTTTTAAGAATTGCAAGGTTGGTAAACTTAAGGTTTAAGACTCATTTTGAGTCCACACGGGCTGGCACACGAGCGTGTGACCAGACTGTGTGAGACAGTCGGCTAGCACATGGGTGTGTGAACTGGCCATTTGTTCTCTGCACCTTAAATTTGAGAAACAGAATTCCAGGTTTTAGCACGCGGGCAGAGACACGGGCGTGTGTCTCAACCTTATAGGGTACACGGCCTAGCACATAGGCATGTGACTTGACCGTGTGACCAAGTGTTATAAAGAAAAACAAGTCAGAGAGTTACACAGGCAAGGGCACGGGCGTGTGTTGCCACACGGCCTAAGACATGGGTATGTCACTTGGCCGTGTGAGCCACACGGCTTGACCACATGGGTGTGTCACATAGACACATGGGCGTGTCCCTGATTCACACGGGAGTGTGAGCGCTGCATCTAGGAACAATTTTAGAATTTTAAAAACATTTTTGAAGCACTCGAACAAGTCTTGATGGGTTTCTAACGTATATTTTGGGCTTTAGTTATTAATTTATAATATATTTGTTAATTATTTGTTTGAAGTTTGTATTTGGTCAGAAATGACTGGTAATGCTTTGTAACCCTATTCTGGCGACGGTTTAGGGTTAGGGGGTGTTACAACACCACTTTTGCACTTTATACGATTTAGTCCTTTTATCAAATTAAGCTTTTAAACAGTAAAATTTCTTAACGAAATTTTTACACAAATATTCTATCGTGCTGTAAACATCAATAAAATAATAAAATAAATATTTTAATTTTGAATTTGTAGTTTCGAAACCACTATTCCAATTTGACTAAAAACGGGCTGCAACAAAAGTTTATTTTTGGAAATAAAAAATTGAATCGGGTTAGATCATATTATAGAGTACTGGGTCAAAAAGGCTCAAGAAGTACTCGTAATTGGGCCGGATGTGAGAGAGGATCAAAAACCCTCATGTAATATGAAGGGGGCGGCAACCCTCAAAGGAATACTAGGATGTGTCATCCACCCCTCTCCTACTCTAAGTAGGAAGTTGTTTTTCTATTTGAAATAAACCACTACAACTCAACAAGAGTTCTACTTTCTCCTCCTATAAATAGATGGCATCAGTATAGCTAATTACAAAATTTTTGAGAGAATGTTATTCTGTTAAAAACTAGAGAGAATTAATTCTTAACTATTAAATATATTTTTTCCCAAATAACAATTCTACTAGCTTCTATAAAGAAGAGAGAACTTTTATTTTCACCCCAAAAGGAGAGAACTTTTTCTAGTTTTGTGTTTTGATTCAATTGGTTCAATCCCACACTCGAAGTAGTTCATGGTATGAGAATAGTGGAGAAGATCGTTTGGTTGAAAGTCAGTAACAATGAATGTTCGCTAAGATGAAAACATAGGTACAAATTTGGTTAAGGTTTATTTCTATAAATATCACAAACTGATTCAGTTTTCAAAATTTTAATTTTCTGTTGTGCAGGAAAACCATTTTCAAACTGGATTTTTCCAATAGGGAGACCCAATGCCAATCATTGGTTAGCTGACATTTACTTCTTTGGTTTTCAAATTTGTATCCTCCTTATTTCCTGGCAAACTGCCTGCCTTGGTTAGTCCTTGGTGAACTCTATTGTTTGCTGGCACGAGTGACTTAGCCCTTGTATGACATCAGCGAACTTAGCTGCCTCTAATTTTCCTTTTATCTACGGACCCTTAAGTTTCACTCCCTCATCTAGTATATCCTCCATTACAGGATTATTCGTTAATATCTGTAACCTTGTGTCCGCGTGTACTTTATAATTAACATGGTAAATCCTCGTAAGGGGGTTCACCTTGTTCTGTCAGCCTTAAAGTTCATTCCAACTTGGTAACCTTTACCAATCCATCACCGAGTTAAGATCTTATACCTCATGATTCTCATGTTCACCTTACCAACTAATTCTTTATGATGTCATCGTAAAGTTATGGTATCTCACTCTTTTTCCCCATATTAAATGTCCTGGTAGACATTCCTCTATCTTCTGTCCTGGTGGACGTTATCACACCTTCATTCCTAGTGGACATTACCTGTGTTTACTGTCATGGTTGACTATTCCATTTTCCATAACCTAGTTATGCTTTTACATATTGACACCTTTAGAGGTGTCATCTCGAAAGACCTTACTGTCGTAGCGGTGTCGCCCCATAAAGTCTACTGATCGCCATCGCGGTGATGCTTTATAAAACCTAAATACTGTCATCATGGTGTTATCCTGAAAGACCTATTTCACATATCACCTTGATACTCGAACACCGAAGTGTCCCCTCGTAAAGCCCGGAGTTTCGCGCATCGCGGTTTACTCCCTACAATATTAGATGGCAGTATCTTATCAAAATTCTACTTTTCTTTTCCCCTATTCAGCCACCTATTTCTCCATTTTTCATCCTAACCTTGATGCTCGAACACTGTGGTGTTCCATCAGCAAGGCTCAAAGCGTCGCACATCACGATTTGCACTCAACAATACTATATGGCAGTATCTAACAGAATTACCCCTTTTCCCAATCTTAACTTTGTCTAACCCATCAATATTTCCCGTCGTATTTCACAATTTAACGCACAAGTATCGTCATAATAAACACAATAACGTGAAGCACACCAATCTTATACATGGGTTAAGATGGCCATTTAATCCATACCGACATACATACGATGCTCTATTACCCATACAACCTTATACATGCATAGCATTCTCAAGCAACAATGATATTACAACATTGTAAGACTGATCCTAAACTCAACACAAATTCTTTCCATCCATACAACATCAAAAAATGGAGTATAGAATCTCACATAAATTCCCTTATTCTTATCAACGTAGCTTGTCGATAAGCTAGAGCCTCATTTGTCCTAAAAGCTAAGCATAACAATAATTTATCAATTATCTTAAAGGTATTCAAACCTTAAAACCCAAATTCCACAATTTCACAAAAGTGTTAAGAGTTTTACTCTACTTCTTCCCGCAATCCACAAGTTCATAAGGATCAGGAAACTTACCAGTTCCTAGTTTCTTTACTTCTAGACTCCAAATCACACGATGGCTGCAACATGTAGAGCTTCTACACACACGCGCATATATATACTCCATAGGCATGGTCTTTATAGACCATTTCCGTCACTAAATCCTAATCATTTTATTCATACTAAGATTGGAATCTAATCATTCCCAAACCAGCCACTTAAGTTTCTATGTATCTCATTAGAGTCTAATAATTTCTATCCCTATACAATCGACTCCCCAGCTCTTTCTTGAGTTCGGGTCCTTAGGAGATCCGAGTGTGACACTCACCTAGTCGGATGGATATGGATTACACACTATCATCAAGATGGTAGAAACATGTTTATCTTGGTACTTAGAATTGTGGAATGTATATAAGGTCTTTGGTTATGTAAATGGTGTGACAGCCCAATTTAGGGCTTAAACGGAATAGTACTTTCGAAATCACAAATTCGAAATAGAAAAATTTATTGCGATTAATTTTTAATGTTTACCGTGTGATAGTATGATTGTGTGAAAATCTCGTTGCGAAATTTTATCGTTTAGGTGTTCAATTTGATATTTAGGACTAAATTAAAATAGGTGAAAAATGTGTGTTCTAATTCATAAAGGTACTTGATTGGAATGGGTTTTTAAAGTAGGGGTCCTTAAATGGTAATTAGTCCATTTGTTAAATTGTTGGACAAAAATGGACACGGAATATGTGAGATAAGATTTTTTTTAGTAAGGGCATTTTAGTCATTTTGTAAATAAAAGAATAAAAAGGGAAAATAAGCCTAAATTTGTTCATAATCTCTTACCTCTTGGCCGAATATTGGTAGTCCTCCATAGCTAGGGTTTTGTCATCTTTCAAGCTTGATTGCAAGTGCATCTTAGCCCCGTTTTTAATGTTCTTCGTATTTTTGAAATCCTCGTACCTATTTCTCTCATTATTTTGGGTTAGGGTTTATGTTTAAAAATTTACCCATGAATGATATGCATGTATTTTGATGTTTTATGAAATAATATGAATGTTTGGAGTGTGATAAACGTCTTTTACCAAGGATTTTCGACGAAATCGCGTAAAAGGACTAGTTTGTAATAAGTTGTGAAATGTGTGTAAATGTGTGATTTAGTGAGAATTATGGCCTGCTATTAGAGGGAAAAGGTTCAATTAGGCTTAAAATGCAAGAAAATTGAATAAAAAATATTTTATGAGCCTGAAATTTAGGGGGCAAAAATGTAATTTTACCATAATATGATTTTTGGATCAAATTGAATAGTATGAGTATTAAAGGAGCTAAATGTGTTATTATTAGATCAAGAAAGACGTGAAATTGACTCGGATCGGGGAAAGGAAAAAATGGTGGATTAGAGTATAAACTCGTCATAATTTGCACCGAGGTAAGTTTATATGTAAATAATGTATTATTTTTATTATGTTTGATATTTTATTGTGTGACATGTGAAATAAATTTTAGTATTGTACGACTAATGGATATAAACAGTGAATTGTGGTCGATGAATGGGGATTAAATGATGAAATCTCGGTTGAACCTTCAGAATGGAAAAACGTGGTGCTAAGTGGATATACCACAGTTATACATGTAACGTGGTGCTAAGTGGATATGCCACGGTTACACATGTTGATTTATTAACGTGGTGCTAAGTGGATATGTCACGGTTTTACATATAATGTGGTGCTAAGTAGATATGCTACTGTTTTACATATAACATGGTGCTAAGTGGATATGCCACGGTTACATATGTTGATTCGAAAAGTGGCGCTAAGTGCGTATGCCACGAATACATATGTTAGCTCAATAGTGTGGTGCTATGTGCGTATACCACGAAGTTAGGCATCAATTACAGAAGGTGGAGTTATATGGTAAAACCACCGGATATTGTTACATTTCGAAGTGTTCATCGGGAGAAATAAGTTTGTTAAATGGAAATTTACGCAAAAAATGTGGAAACAAATACCGGGATATGAATATATAGGTTTTGAACCATGAGTCAGATAAGTGATTGAATTTTGATAAGAAAAATATGGAAAAGTGTTGAGTTAGATAAGTGATTGAATTTTGATAAGATAAATATGGAAAAGTGTTATTTTGCAAGTTGATAATAAGGAATTTTAGTGAAAGAGGTGAAATTTGAGATAAACAGCTTAAAACAGCAGCAGAGGATTGACTTTGAAAAATGACCAAAAATGGTATAAATTGAATTAGAAGTTGAATAAGATATAGAATTAAATCTTATTGAGTCTATTTTCATATGAAAGAAACAGGAAAAGTAAAAGAATTCTATATTCTGAGTTATTTAAATTTTTGTAAGACTGGTTCAGATTGATTTTGTGATCCCCTGTTCTGATTTGGAAAAAACATTAAAAATTTTAAAAAAATATTTATGGAACATAATTTATATGGTTAGATTCCTTATTGAGTCTATTTTTATAAGAAACAAATGAAAACATCTTTTGAATTCTGTATAAAGATAAATTCAAATGTTAGTGAAGAGTGGTCAGGATTGTCGAGTAGCAAAATAGGGGAAGATTTAATGAATAAACTGTATTAATTGGCCCAACAAAAAATTCTAAAATTTTTATGGTAAGAATAAATATGAGTCTAGTTTATCGGAAAATTATTGGATCTTAATTTGGAGCTTTGTAGCTCCGGATAAAAATAATTTAGTGACTGGAACTCAAATGGACAGCTTGTACTGAATTTAAGTAAATGGTAAATTCATGTGAGATTAAGGTTGTATAATTGTGGAAACATATTTTGGGATTTATAAATGCCATTAATAGTTTATGATTTTTATTATTTACATGTTACTTACTAAGCTATAAGCTTACTTTGCATTCTCTTTCTTTCTTTTCTTATTTTATAGTGTAATCGAGTTCGTTCGTGACTCGGGAAAAATTGTCGGAGGCTCACCAACACTATCCATCCTTCCTTTTTGGTATTTTGTAAACATATTTTGGATCTATGGCATGTATAGAAGGCTTGAGTATTTTGTTGTATATTGTAGCAATATGTTGATCTCTAATATTTGATATATCACTCGTATTTTGCTATCGATGTGGTTTAATATTAGTTAAATTACAAGTTTATGATATATGTGAATTTAATGTCTAAAGGATGAATGAATAGTTGAAGGGTTTTAATTTAGATAATCATTTTATGTCTCGATTTATTATGATTACATATATGCTATTCTGGTAATACTCGTATCCTGTTCCGGTATTGAACACGGGTAAAGGGTGTTACAAATGGTCATTCCTTAAATGTGAATGTCAAGGTTGAATGTGTGGTTATGGTCATGATTGTATGTTAAGCTTGATATGTGGTCTAGCTAAGCTTAGATTTGTCCATGAGTTGTATACCATTTGAATAATTGGTTGCAAAGGTTGCATATGATATTATTGCATAAATTGGTATGCCATGATGAATTGATTAATTGAGATGAACCTATGTTTTGTGAGGATTTCCATTATAGGTCACAAAAATTGCCAAACTATGTTGGATGTTATGTTGAAATTTAAAAGGCTTATGAGTTGCAATGGTTTACCGACCAAGTCGCAACACCGCTACATGGATGTCGATATGGATGTCGTGACACTGGTTGAAAAAGTAGATGAACTCGTAGTATACTATTTGCAAAGTCATGACACCATCCCATGGATGTCGCGACACCAATTATCTTCGTCATGATGTCCCATGTTTGATATCACCATGCGAACTCATGGTCTTCAATGTCGCAAAATTACACCCCGATGTCGTGACGCCAACTCGGTGAAGTTTAAAAATTTTACATTTTAGTCTCCAAGTTGTGATGTTTGCCTACTATTTTGGAGGTCGCGACATCATTCCCATGATGTTGTAACGTCAACTCGAAACATTTTGAAACTTTACATTTTAGTCTTCCAATGGTCTTGAAATACTAAAAGAGCTTTTGTATGCTTGCATAAACCCCTGTTTAGGTTATACATTTTGATATAATGATGTAATGATCATGTTAGTGATTACAAATTGTTGGATTTATATAAATTATGTTATATTTGAATGTAGTTACTCCGGCTACGAATGTGACATATTGTAGCTCAAACCCAATGATCGGGTCGGGCAAGAGGTGTTACAACAAACAAAGCTTCTTTTCTTTTTTTAGATTTTAGATGAATAATCCAATTTCAATTTAGGTCCCTATAATATGCTCAAATTTTAAATTTAAATTTTATACTTTAATTTTTTTCATTCATCTTATTAACACTTGTCCAAATTACAAACTAAGATTTTTTCAAGAGATTTTAAATGAATGGTCCAATTTCAGTTTTGAATGAATGGTCCAATTTTAGTTTTGGTCCCTATAATATGTTCAAATTTTTAAATTCAGTTGTTATACTTTAATTTTACTTCTACTTTATAATATCATAGTTATTCTAAATACTTTATCCGAATTAAAATGTTGACATACACATGTCTAAATACACAACCTTTACTTTTTTTTTAGATTATATAATAATGATTAACTTTTAGTTCTGGTTCATATATTATGCTCAAATTTGAAATTTAATCTCTATACTTTAATCTTTGACATAATTTGATACTCAACTTTTATAATGTCATTGTTAGTCTAAATACTTCATTCTGATTAAATTGTTGATGGACATATGTCTAAATACATACCCTCTTACTCTTTCGTCCTTTCGTTTTTTTGAGATTATATAACAATGGCCAATTTTCAATTCTAGTTACTATACAATGCTCAAATTTGAAATTTAATCTCTATACTTTAGTTTTTGACATAATTTAGTATTTCAATTTTTAATTTCATTAGTTAGTCTAAATATCTTCTTATAATTAAAATATTGATGGAATATTTTAAGAATTGCCAACATTTTTAAAATTATTTGTTAAATTAAAGTTATTTTATTTTATTTTTTGTTACATGGCCATTAAATGATTTTTTTTAATTTCCACATGTCCAACCAGCGAAATTAACAAAAAAGTTTTAATAATATTAACAATTAAACCTAAATTTTTAAATCTAAAAAGTAAAAGACTAAATTTCTAAAAAATATATATTGAGATTAATGAACCCAACATGAAGTGTGGTGGAATCCATACTAGTATATTATTATAAAAAAAATTATTTATATATACTAATATATATTATAAGAAGGATAGAGATAATAATATTTAAAGAAAGGAGGAATTGGTTTAAAAACAATCCAGGTCGTTCATCATAAACTTTGTAAGTTTTTTTAAAAATAATACCAATTGTTTGAAATGTTTTTAAAATAAAACGATGTGTTGATGCAATGCATTAAATAATATTTTATATTAATTAACTAAATATTTATATATGTGTATATAAAAATATGAATTAATTAAATGTATGTTTTAATTAAGATACAATAAATTCATACATCTCTATATAAGTATTAATTCGCATTATTATTAATAAATGACAAATAAATTATTTTATAACTATAATCAAAATTACTATCTGCCCGCATTATATTATTTAAATTTACTTATTAACAAATTTATTATTAAATTCAAATTTTGATAGATTTCCATAGCTTTTACCATTATAACGAACTTTATTTTTTTACGGGAAATAGTTGGATTGCATTTATTCAACTGTTGTAGGAACAAGCATTAAAACTAGCAATAAAGAAAAACAAACCAGACGGCTCCTAGAGAATAAACTGTTTCGGGTAGCCACTAGCGTCCAACGTAATGAATGAGCTGCACCCCTCGTGACTAGGTATCAAACATGGCAGAAATCAAAAACCCATTCAGAAAAAACGAATCGCCTCTTCCATAGAAAATACAAAATCAGAGACGATCAAACTTGAAGTAACCATCTCCTCCGCCGTTAGTCCGACGATTCTTGCCATTGTTTATCTTTCTCCACTTCTGCAACAGCGAACAAGGGGACTCCTACCATCAGATAAGTGTTCTCCCCTCTTCTAAGCCTCTCTGCAGCAAGAAAATGTACCAAACTATTTGCTTTCCTCGATGCATGTTCAAAAATACACCTGTCATAAGCCTCACTCAACGACTTTGAATCTTTAATATAGGCACTAATAATAGATATGTCTTCATGGTCTGCATGCAGTTTTTTATGATCGAAAGGGTATCACCTTCAATCACCACGCTCCTGATGCCCAGATCCAGACGTGCTTCAGCCGCAAAAGGAGAAGGTATGTGAGAGTTGATGATAATTCTCCAACACAAAACCATCCCTTCTGAGTTTCTACTCATACAGGTAAGAAATCTAGAATCATCCTAAAAATTAAAGTTGCACTAATAAAATAAAGTCATGTCATACAATTTTTTTTAATTAAATTTTTACAAAAATTAAATAGAAATCCAATTTTTTTTTCTTTTAACTCAATTTAAAAGTAAATAATATACAAACTTAATTAGATATTGGATTATCTGATAGGAACACTTCTTTCTTCCAACCCTCTCATGCTTTTACTCTCTTCATTAGAACTTTTCCTATGTGCAGCAACATGGCAAAGAAGAAATATGGAAGAAATTCAACTTAAAGAAATCAAATTGCAAAAAAAAAAAAAAAAATGCACTGAATCCCAAAAAATTGATGATATAGTTTTAATTTAATTTATTAAATTATTAACCTAAAAACCAAGTGTTCATATGCTAACAAATCCGTAAAAATTATGTTTATTTACTAATAATTGACCTAACTTTTTCATAAGAATCAAATTTAATAAATTAATATAAGATGCCTACTCATCAATTTTAAAATCCATAATTAGACGATTTAAAGTCTTAACACTTTTGATATTCGAAGTTTACAAAATACCACTACTTGATCCTATTCAACTTTCTGATGTAACGTAGGGAAGTAACGGAATTGCCCACATAAGAGTAGGAATTTACACAACAATTTTTTTCAGAGAAAATTACACTTGCACCTGCACTGAAGACTGGATTATGAAAGCTACATATATTGCATCTATGATGAGACTGCATTATCATCGTCCGATGTATCGATCATCAAGGTTCCGGAGATGCGGGTTCACCCCTTACGAAAAACAGACCAGAAGGGCCACCTTTAGGCAACACTGCTAACTTAACTGGAGTTGCAGCACCTTCTTCAACAGTTAACTTACCCGTGTTGAGGTTTATATCTGTTTTAACAAAGCCAGGGCAAACACAGTTGACGCGGAAATCTGGGTATTTGTTTGCCACAATCCTTGTGTAGGCATTCATAGCTACTTTTGACACAGTATATGCAGAGAGGCAAGTTGGCCATCCTTTACTTTCGAGTAAACCTTGCTTAAAATCTTTTAGATACTCACTTATCAAGTCACTCAGATTCTCCTCTGTTGTAAAGCCTGTTAATACTCCTTTGAGCTGTTCACCGACCATATCCTGTTACAAGAAGTTGAGTCGATCAGTTCCTTTTTGAAGTTTATTATCAAGGTTTTTAGGGTACTATATATTTCATATATCTACCTTTAACATGACTATAGATGATGAAATATTTACAATCCTTGGTGATTCAGATATTTGCAGCATTGGAACAAGTGCTTCTGTAGTTCTTTTAGCGCCATAGTAGTTTGTTTTCAGGCATTCTTCAGCTAACTCGTAAGTTTCAGTCGCTTTACTCCATATGTTACTCGAATATTCCTGTATGTGTAACAAAAAAACTCAGGCTATCAGGCTATACTTTATGTCCCCAAAGACTTTGATGACTTACCTCAGTACCTGAAGCCATTGAAAAGGTTACACCTGATATCCCTGCATTGTTAACCTGCACAAGATCAATGTTTTTAAGAACATCTCCTTTTTTTTTTTCTTAGGGTTTTATGAATACGGTATATATGTTTTGATAATTGATACCAAGATATCTAACTTCCCAAATTGTTCCGTTACAAAATCAGCCAAAGAAGCGATGCTTTTGGGTTTTGTCACATCAAGCAGGTGAAAAGCGAGACGATCCGATAAACCGGAGTGTTTCAGACTTTGAAGAGCCTCAACACCTCTTTTCTCATCTCTAGCAGTTAATATCACTATGGTCCCATTTCGGGCTAACTGCTTGCAAATTTCAAGTCCAATACCCTTGTTTGCTCCAGTGACAACTGCATACCTGACAAAAGTAGTTGATGTCTTGTTAGAGTGTTATTATGGCAAATATAAATCCTCGATAAAGAAATTGCTACCTTTGCATTGTGTCTGTCATATTGAGATGGTCCAGATGGAGTTGAGTAGCGAGAGTGAAACAAATGGAAACTATAACACTATTTTTTATCCCAATTATTGCACTGATGAACTGAAGAAGTAAACTCCTAATAAACATGGCTTTCATTGTCAAATTAAAACTACTTTAATGTGTGGAGTTGAGATGTCTTTTTAGAATTCTCTTTCATTTTCTCCATACATGAGAGTCTATGTTACTAGTATGTGTCTAACAGTCGGATACACGTGTATATTCCATACGGATATGTTAATGTTATATGGGTAAACAACATTTAAGGTCATTAAATTATTAGTAAATTTATATTTTGGTTATTCAACTTCAAAAATTTACAAAATAATCATTAAACTCAGCAAAAGTTTTCATTTAAGTCATTGAGTTGTTAAAATCATTGTTGTATAGCCTTCTTTGTTTGCACCACCTGCACCTATCGAAAGCTCTCCTTTCACTTTTCTTGTACGATCCCTTTTTTTACATGAAATAGCTTTGATCGTCACAAATATATAAATTAATATCTAAACAATTTTTTCTTGACACTGACCGTCAGATCAATTTAGATCTAAGGTATATACTTCTACTCACCGATGGTACCAATTGTTAAATCATCTTTGGAGTTTTCTAGTCGAACTTTCAAAAAAAAAAAACTTAATAGCCTAGTGACTTAAATAAAAATTTTTGAATAGTTTGAGGACTTAAATAGAAACTTTCAAATGATTTAGTGACTATTTTGTAATTCTTTTAAGTTGAATGATCAAAATATAAACTTACTAATAATTTAATGTCTTTAGTGTAGTTTACCCTATACTATCCATATATAATGGAGCAGGTAGTCAAAACACGTATTTAAAAAAAAAAAAATGAGGAGTTGGTGATGATGCTCTTTGATAATATTATTTCAATAATTAATGGACCAAAATTTATCAACAACTCCAGATTATTTATCAGGTTTGTCCCACTCAATGGTGTTCAATCAGCCAGCTTGTTCCTCTCTTGTTTATGAAAGCAGGCCTTTGTTTGCATACAAAAAATGGGGGCATCAACATTTTGTTTCTTGTCCTTTTGCTTGAGACATTGACGTATGCTCATGTTTCACCTAATCTTTTAGCTTTCCAAATCAGAAATGAACAAAAAAACTCAGAATTATAGCATCTCATAAAATACTGTAGAACTTTCCCACGGGAAACATTATACCCTATCCGTGGGACCATGTTGTAACATTGTTATTGTAATCGATGATGAAGAGAGAATTGTGAAGTAAGTTCCCGACCACTTTGATGGGATTTTATTGTTTTTTTTTTTTTTTTTTTGGTTTCATTCAAATGGTACAGGTTCACCCTGAACGAAAAAGAGGCCGGAAGGGGCACCACCGTTCGGCCAAAGTGCTAACTTGACCGGAATCGCTGCACCCTCTTCGGGGGTTGAATGACCGGTATGGTTATTTATATCGGTTTTGACAAAACCAGGGCAAACACAGTTGATGCAGAAATTTGGATGCTTCTTGGCCAAAATCCTTGTATAGGCATTCATAGCTACTTTTGAGATTGTATAGGCAGAGAGAAAGGTTGGCCAACCCTTGCTTTCTAATGAACCCTCCTTGAAATCCTTTAGAAACTCGGTGATTAACTCGTCGATTTTCTCTCCTGTATCAGCATCCCTTAATGCTTCTTTGAGCTGTTCGCTCGGTATGTACTGCGGCAAATTTGAGAAAATATGGTTTAGTTAATCCAGGTTCCAGTTTAACTCGGTTCTTATTCTCAAGCTGGTCTAAAACAGATCAATGTATTTACCTGTAGCTTGCCCATGCTAGAGGAAATATTAACAATCCTCGGGGAATCAGATAACTGGAGTAAAGGAATGAGTGCTTCGGCCGTAGTTTTAGCACCATAGTAGTTTATTTTCAAACATTCTTCTGCTAGCTCGTACGTTTCAATCAGGACTTTACTCCAAACGGCTTCCAGATCTGCCTGCATTTGTGTGACAAACTTTTGTAAGGGGCCTTGGATTACATAACAATAACACAACCCCAAACCTACAAGTAAAACCCCTTGCGTATTTGAGTCCTCGTGCATGTGACACGATTTTCAAACTTGGTTCAGGCCAAAAATAATAACTTTTAAGCTTTTACAAACTGTTAAAAAGAGAAAACTGCTTCCTAATTGCTTATAAATTTACCTCAGTACCGGAAACTTTTGCAGCTTTTAAAGCCTCATGGTTCATTGTACTTCCGCCTATACCAGCGTTATTCACCTGCAGAAATATACTTATATAGTTACGCACATGGTGAAAAAGTTGAGCAGGTAATTGACTATAGTAACTCATATATACCAGGATATCAAGCTTCCCAAATCTGTTTTTGACAAAGTCTACCAGACAAGTGATGGTAGCAGGGTCGGCGACATCGAGCCGGTGAAAAACTAGATGATCAGAGAGACCGGATTCTTTCAGCTTTTCAAGAGCCTCGAGACCCCTTTTCTCGTCTCTAGCAGTTAAGACCACCATGACCCCTTTAGAGGCCAACAACTTACATATGGCCAGTCCAATCCCCTTGTTCGCCCCGGTGACAACAGCATACCTGATCGAAGAAGTCAACAAATGTTAAAGCTTTAGGGTTAAAGGTATAACAAATACAAAACCGCCATCAAAGAAACAGAAACCTTTGGAGGGACTCCGCCATGAGAAGAGAGCAGAAGAAAGAGCACAGCTAGCTAGTTGGTTTATTGGAGGTTTTTTTCTGCTGATCTGTTGGTTAATGTCTTCAATTACTCCGCCATTGGAACTTGTTTGACACCAAAAAGAAAAAAAGGGCAACTTTATGTTCCTTGTACTTTTTGATTCAGCCGTTTGATTCGAAGTTGACAAGGAGATACTAATATTTTTGTTACACATTTTTCCTTTTTCCTGTGTTTTCTTCTTCGAAATCAAATGCTGGAAACTTTGGCTGCTTCGCTGTCTCATAGCATGTTGGAACAAGAATTAGAACGGCAGCCGTGGTACAATCAAAGTCTGTTTGGCTGGCATGTTTGAGTTTCGTGGGCCTTGGTTGCATCTCGACAAACCAACAAAAATTTCACTGGCTGGGTGATTGGGTTGGATTAAAAAAAATTATATGAAAATAAAATAAAAATCCAAAAAATTACTAAAACCCGATTGAATGGGTTCAATTAATTTTGATTTCTGATTTAGTAATAGTTTTTAATGGCTCAACTCAAAAAACAATTTAACATTATTGTTTGGACTAATAATTTAACCAGTTCAAAAAATCACGTATCTTTATTAACAAAAATGACTTGCATTTTCCTTATTTGATTTACTCTATTAATAAATTCTTCTTCTATTCTCCTCCAACAAAAGATAAAATAATAAAATTAAAAAAATAACAGTACACTAATATTTAATTAAGTCTTCCAAAATACACCAACAAGAAGTTTATTATAAGATAAACCATGAAAAACAATAACAGTTGGCTGTAATTTTAGGATAATTCACTAAGTTGTAATGTATTATTTTGTTTAAAAACTTGAAACTTGTTGGCAGTTATAGAAAAGACCGGAAGAGGCACCAATGGGTAGCAACGCTACTCTCACTACATTCTCTGCCCCTTGAGCAGGTGTGGAAAATCCATTGCTGCCGGTAATATCGGTTTTGACAAAGCCAGGGTGCACGCAATTGATGCAAAAAGTGGGGTAATTCCTGGCCAGTATCCTAGTGTAGGCGTTCATAGCTGCTTTGGAGACAATATAAGCAGATGGTCCAATATAAGTTGGCCACCCATTGGTTTTCAACGCTCCGTCTCGAAAATCTTCTAGATACTTGTTCAACACTAATTCCACCCTCTCCTCGCTCAGCTTTTCCACATCGCTTAGCACTTCTTTCGCCCATGTACACGTCATTATCTGATTTCAAAATACAAAAATATTATCTCCAAATTAATGATTTCTTTTTTTTTTTAAATAAAAGAATTATCTTATTTTTATATATTTTTATTTCATTATTCTATATATATATATATATATATATTTAAAATAGAATCTAAATGATATTAATCCTCGTTAAAATTAATAAAATTTGAATATACAATTTTATAAATCATAAACATTAATGAAGTTGTATTTTCGTTGATTATTATTTATGAAAATTCTTATTTAAAATTTTGATAAACTAATTATTTAAATTATAATAGTATAATTCCTGATAGGATTAGATTTAAGAATCAGAGGCTGTTTTTTTTTTTTTTTTGAAAAAAATGTTGTTGAAAAATTTTAAAATAATTTTTTATAAAACAAAAATATGTGAAAATTAGAAAATAATAAAAATTTATTTGCATTGTTTTCATTGAAAAATATTTTGTAGAAAAAAATTAAAACAAAAAAAATAACTTTAAATTTAAGCAATAAATCAACCTTAATTCTAACCCATTTAAGCAAAAATATTATTATCATTTCAATAAATTTTAAATGTAAAATCTCATACCTTAGTTCGAATATAATAACTTTATTTTATTTTATGTTTTCATTATGAGAAAATTGTTCACTAAACATGTTTTTATATTTTATTATTGAAAATAATTTTTATTTATTTATCAAACCCAATTTTCAAATTTCAGAAATTAAAAAAATAAAGCTATTTTTAAAAAAATGAAAATAGAAAATATTTTTTAAAATCAAAAGAAAATTTAAATTTAAAAATATTTTTATTTTTTAAATTTAGATACAATTTGAGATATGAATATCCTTGTTCGAACCAATACAAATCAGACCGGGGCTCCTAATCTATGAACAATTTTAGTAGCAAGTTGAGTAACACGGTATGTGGAAGGTTGTGTAGTAAAAGTTTACCTCCAGTACACCAAGAATAGAGGAAACATTGACAATCCTGGCGGAATCAGACAAGTTGAGGAGGGGAAGTAGCGCTTCAACCATTGCTTTCATACCATAGTAATTGGTTTTTAGGCAATCTTGGACCATATCATAAGTTTCACTTGTAATAATCTCATTCCACACTTCCTCCCCTAGTGGCTGCTTCCACAAAGTAGTTTCTTTTAAATTCCATAAAACAACTCAAAACAAGGATGGGATCCTAAGACTTACCCAATCACCCGATTTTTCAACAGCGGTAGTTAAAATGTCATAGTTGATATTGGCTCCAGCAACTGCTGCATTATTGACCTACAACACTTTTCATCATTAGCATTACCATCATTTCATGTTAATTTAAACCCATTCTTTGGCTAAATTCCATTCAACGTCATTAAACTATATATTATTAAGTTTACATTTTAATCACTCAATTTCAAAAAGTTACAAAATGATCATTGAAATATTCAAAAGGTTTTATTTAAGCTATTGGACTTTTAAAATCATTGTTGTATTATCTTCTCTATTTGCATCGCTAACATCAATCGAAAAATCTTTGTTCTCTTATCTTCTACAATTCAAGTTTTTTTTTCATGAAACTATTTTGAATGTCACGAATTTGCAAACTAAAATCCAAACAATTTTCTTCTCCAATCTTTTACATTGACCGTCAGATTGTGTTGGGGATCGACTCGATTAAGCAACAAACAAGTAAAAATAACAGAAGAAATTGAGAAATTGAACACACAAATTTAATGTGGAAAAACCCCTCTAAAGAGGATAAAAAATCACGGGTAAAGATAATTTTACTATAATGGCAACAGAACGAAGAGTACAAAAGATAAAGATAAAAACTAAACCCTGAAAACTCGAAAATAAAGAATCTTCAAAACGCAAACACAAAATTCTCTAAGGGCCTATTCTACAGTGCTTAAAAAAAACACTTCTAGCTCCAAAAGCACTTTTGGAAGAAAAGTTGTGCTAAACAAATTGTTTTTGGCTGAAATTTTTTATTTTTCAAAAGTGTTTTTCAAAAGCGCTTTTAAAAAGAAAAGCTAAAATTTTTAGCTTTTCCTCTCCCAAATATTTAATGGTTATATTTAAATATTTAAATTATAGTTTATATATTCTAATTAAATTTTATAAATAATTAATATTTATTGCTTAAAAAAATTTAAAATTTATATTTCATATATTAAAAGGAAAAGCTAAAATTTTTAGCTTTTCCTCTCCCAAATATTTATGGTTATATTTAAATATTTAAATTATAATTTATATATTCTAATTAAATTTTATAAATAATTAATATTTATTGCTTAAAAAAATTTAAAATTTATATTTCATATATTAAAATATTAACAAAAAGTTATAATAATTTTTTTATATTCTTACTAAAATATAATAAAATAACTAATTTAAATATTATTTAAATGCATATTTGTTACTTGATAATAACATGTCTAAAATAGACATTTTCTTTCTCAAAAGCATTTTTTAACAGCAATGCTAAACACTTAAATTTTAAACCAAACTTCTTAAAAGCAATTTTCCACGACACTTTTAAAAAGCACATTTCAAAAGTATTGCCAAACTAGCCCTAAATGTGTTATGAGTTTTAATCTCTAATAGGTATTTTTCTAATATTGTAAAAGAGCCTATTTATAGGCTAAATTTATAGGTCAAATAATAATAAAATAATCTAGACTAATTAGAGTTTGATTGAAACAAATTAACATAATTTAACTAGAAGATTATTTCTTAAATTTAACTAAAATAGGAGTCATACTTAACAGATTGACTTGAATATAATGTATGCTTTTTTACTTACTGACTGTAGTAATGATCAAATTGTTACTTAGAGCTCACTAGTTCAGTCCAGTGATTTAAATAAAAACTTTCAAATAATTTATTGATCATTTTGTAACTTTTTAAAATTAAGTTACTAAATGATAGGTGAAATTTTTAGAATAAAAGAAAGAAAGAAAAAAGAGGAGAAATTACATACTAAGATATCAAGTTTCCCGAATTGGGTGTTGATGAAAGCAGCAAGAGAAGCAAAGCTAAGAGGGTTAGTGACATCGAGCTGGTGGAAAACCAGATTATGAGAAAGACCAGATTCCTTGAGCTGGTCAAGAGCTTGAAGCCCCCTTTGCTCATCTCTAGCAGTTAACACCACCGTGACTCCTTTGGAAGCCAACTGCTTACATATTTCCAATCCAATTCCCTTGTTTCCTCCAGTCACCACTGCATATCTGAGGAAAAGAATTATTATGAGAAAGATATGTAAAGAATTTAATTCACTGGGTTTACCTCTTTGTTGCGAGGAAGTCGCATGTTTCCGCCATTTCTTTTATCTCTGCCTTCGGGACTTTGATAGATGAGAGATAGCGAGAGCTCTTATAGAAGTTGGTGCCTTTTTATGTGGACCAAATTCTTGAAAATGCAATTTTCAACTTATCAACTTGTCTTTAGAATTGTTTATTATTATTTTGGAAGAGTGTGTTTAGACTTTAAGTTGTTGTGTTTAAATTTATTTTAATTTTAAACATCAAATATTTAAAGACTTATTATTTGTGATTAGATAGATTTGTTTTAGTTTAAAATTAAATGTTCAAATATATATATTATATGTGATTATATATAATTTTGAAATGAATGCTTCCAGTAGGAAATGATCTTGAGACAGAGAGGAAAATTGATGGAAATTTACTATAATTTTAAAGAATTAAATGTAGCTTTTGACCTTTCTTTTTGAAAATGGAACCAATTAAGGGCAAATAAGAAAGTCGGATAAAATTTTAATTTTTTATAGTCTATATATTTATAATTTTTAAAGATTAAATTAAATTTTATAATTTTAAAGAAACTAAAGTATAATTTTACTTTTACTAATTTAAAATTTTTAAAAAAATTTAAAGACTTAAATAGTAATTTTATATTTTAAGGGAGACTAGAGCCCTTACCAGTTCTTAGATTCACCTTTGAAACTAATTAGGATGAAAAAAAGTCAAACCTAAAAATTTAAGAGTGACAGTTTTGATTTTGCATTAAGGGAGGGGCATCACAATTTTGAATCAATCAGGCAAATGATGGTAGAATAATTTAAAGGGTTGTTTCTTCTTTTAATTTTTTTAACAGCAATTAAAATGAAAATTTATTAGCGCCGAATGATTAAAATGAGTATAAAATAATGTTGTTTAATGATGGGTGATCAAAATAGTAGTGTTCTCTTTATAATTTTTATTTTATCTTTTGTACTTAAAATGAAAATTTATAAAAGTTAAGCAGCGTAGTCTACCCTATAATTTATTATCATTGACCACTTGATCATTTACAGAAAATTGGCCTTTTTATGAAAATAACCTTTTAATTTTAATTATGTACCAAAATGACCTACTTTTTTAATTAAACACCAAAATGACTTGAAATCTACAGTAAAAATTGGTAGAGCCAAATTAAATAGCGCCACCAACTTGCCACGTCAGCAGGGAGTATAAAAAATTAATTTTTTGGTGGAGCCATGTAGAATGGCGCCACCTGTATAAATACCAGAGAAATATTGAAAATTTTTAAAACATAGGATGACTTAAAAAAAATTACCCATTTTTCTGGTGGAGCCAAACTAAATGGCGCCACCAGTCTGAGTACTTTTTTTTTTTTGAACTTTTTAACTTTTTAACTTTTTTTGTTTTTTTGTCTTTATTTATTTATTTTATTTATTATTATTAATTTTAAAAATTTTGAAATATATATTTAAAATATTTTATTAATATATATTCTTTAAATTTTAAATATATATTTTGAAATTACTTTTTTAAATTTTAAATATTATTTTTTTAATATTTAAATATTTTAAACTTTCAATTTTGTTATTAGTTTTATAATAATTTAAATATTATTTAATTTGTTTTATAATATTTTAAATTATGATTTTTAAATTATTTTTAAAGATATTCGGCTTTTTAATAAAAATAATCTAAAAAATTTAATTAATTATCAAAATGACCTATTTTTTTAATTTGACTCCACCAATTTTTACAGTAGATTTCAGGTCACTTTCGTGTTTAATTAAGAAATCAATTATTTTGATAATGAATTAAATTTTTTGTGTTATTTTTATAAAAAAGCCAAGATATTCAAACATTTTTTAAATTCTATTTAAAAGTTAAAAAAATATTATTTTAATTAAAAAGTGAAATTTGATTAATTAGAAAATAAAAAAATATTTGTTAAAAAAAAGATTTATTTGTTAAAAAATGAATTTATTTAAATATATATATATTAAAAAGTAAAAATTAAAATTAAATATTATAAAATCACATCATGTCAGTGATGTGACAACACATAAAATTAAATATTAAATAAAGAAAATCAATCTTATATAAGGGGGGGTTTGGTCCCCCCTTCAGATGAAAGAAAAAAAAAAATAGAAGGTTAAGTTAGTTAAATTTTTTTTTATATTGTATAGTTATTGTAATATAATAATTATTTATATTGTATTTATGTGTTTTTTTTTGCAGTTATCAAAATGTTTTCTGGAGATGCAGATCACACTTCATCGAAGATCGACGAAATAATAAAATTAATTATGAATTAAGTAAAAAAATAGTTTTGGTTTCTCTTTTTTTCTTGCTAAGCAGTACTTTGCTCAACGTGTTTTGATTCATGAATGTAATCTCTATTTAGTCATTATTATTCCTTTTTAACTATTTTCTTGCATGAAATTAATATGTATGTGTTGGTTATAATTTTTAAATTTTAGTACACATTTATAAATTTATATATTAATTTTTTTAATTTTAGTACACATTCATAAATTTATGTACGTAATATATATTTTTAATAGATAAAGAAAAAAAAGATTTTCTTACTAGATTTAAAATGTTCAAAAACTTAAAGAAATTAAATATATTAAAAAATGTTATGTATAGCGAATTTTAAAATTTTAATATATTTAATATATTTTTAAAAAATTAAATATATTAAAAAATGTTAAGTATAACTAATATTAAAATTATAATATATTCAATATATTTTTTAAAAATATATTTTAAAATGTTAATATATTTAATATATTTTTTAATCGGAAAAGAGAAAAATGATTTTTTAATATATATAAAATTTTAAAAAACGTAAAAAAAATTTAAATATATTGAATTTTTAAATATGTTAAAGGAATATGTTGAGTATAACCAATTTTAAATTTTTAATAACTAAATATATTTAAAAATATTAAAATTTTGAACACATTAAAAAAAATAAGTCTATATATTATATGTAAGATAAAAGTTCTCGTATGTAAGATAAATTTTCGAGTTTGAATATACCTAATTTATATTATATGTAAAACTCTATAAATTATTATAGATATCAATTCAATAAAAATAAGTTTTTTTTATTTTTATATTTACCCATACAACTTATAGTTTCTTAGGATATTATTATTAATTTTATGTACTTTTTGTTGTTATATAGTTTTAATGCCTAACTATGATTAATATTTTATGACAAATTTTCATTCTATTATTAATATATTATTACTTATTTAATTAAACTTAAATAAAAAATATTTAGAATGGCTACGTTAGTATAGTATAAGTGTGATGTTTTTGTTTTCTCAACCTTTCAATTTTAGTCTTTAATATATAATTTTATGTTTAAATTATATAGATAATTGATTTATCATATTTTTATAAAAAAATTTACCATACAGGATGGTTATCGGGTTTTGAGGTCGCGGTTTCATTTTCCCAAGTATGATCCGGACGACCGAATCATGTCATACTTACAGATGGCGAGATTTGGGGACGTTGCATTGATCCGGAGGTTTGACCTGAGGGCGAACTTAATATCCGCCTTGGTTGAGCGGTGGTGTACGGAGACCCACACCTTCATTATGCCGTGCGGGGAGTGCACTATCACATTAGAAGACGTCGCTATGCAACTTGGGTTACGAGTTGATGGTGCTGTGGTCACTGGTCGAAGCAATGTGTTGGAAGCTTCAGTACTATGCCACAGATTGCTTGGACGGTCCCCTAATAATGGGGAAAGGAATTTCGCATGCTTAACATTGGCATGGTTGAGAGCTAATTTTAAGGAGTTATCAAGCACTGCCACTGAGTACGAGGTGATGTGTGCTGCGTGAGCCTATATTATGCAGTTGATTGGGGGGTACTTATGCCAAACAACACGTCTAATAGGGTCCACTTAAAGTACTTGCCTCTATTGGAGGATTTTTCTCATGCTGGTAGTTACAGTTGGGGATCGGCAGTGTTGGCCGCATTGTACTATGAGCTTTGCCGAGCAACAAAACATGGTGCTAGTAACATGGCTGGTTGTTTGGTTCTGCTACAATCTTGGGCTTTATACAGGATGCCGTTTCTAGCGACTGTTAGGCACCAACCATATTCGTGGCCACTTATAAATAGGTAAAAACAAAATTATACTTAACATTTAACGACTCATAATTGTGGGTTTAACATAACGTGTTTGTTTCGATTTCAGATGGGCCACGTCTCTGGGAATTGGTGCGAGCCAAACATTAATCATTTACCGCCAAATGATAGAAGCGTATGCCGGAGAGAAAGTAATATATATTTATATGGTTTAAGTAACGTTGATTTAACTTATCCACTTGTAATATGTGATGTGACTTGACTCATTATGTTATATTGTGTAGTTCTTGTGGATGCCGTATTTTGCACTGAACATTGCAACCATTATTCCTCAGTGACCTGAAATCTACTGTAAAAGTTGGTTTATTTAATATATATTTTAAAATTTTTTAAATTAATAATAATAAATAAATAAATAAACCCCCTTATATAAGATTGATTTTCTTTATTTAATATTTAATTTTATAAAAATAACACAAAAAATTTAACTCATTATCAAAATAATTGATTTCTTAATTAAACACGAAAGTGACCTGAAATCTACTGTAAAAGTTGGTGGAGACAAATTAAAAAAATGGGTCATTTTGATAATTAATTAAATTTTTTGGATTATTTTTATTAAAAAGCCGAATATCTTTAAAAATAATTTAAAAATCATAATTTAAAATATTATAAAACAAATTAAATAATATTTAAATTATTATAAAACTAATAACAAAAGTGAAAGTTCAAAATATTTAAATATTAAAAAAATAATATTTAAAATTTAAAAAAGTAATTTCAAAATATATATTTAAAATTTAAAAAATATATATTAATAAAATATTTTAAATACATATTTCAAAATTTTTAAAATTAATAATAATAAATAAAATAAATAAATAAAGACAAAAAAACAAAAAAAAAAGTTAAAAAGTTAAAAAGTAAAAAAAAAAAGTACTGACATGGGCATACTGGTGGGGCTATTTAGTTTGGCTCCACCAGAAAAATGGGTAATTTTTTTAAGTCCTCCTATGTTGTAAAAAATTTCAGTATTTTCTTAGTATTTATACAGGTGGCGCCATTCTACATGGCTTCACGTAAAAATTAATTTTTTATGCTCCTTGCTGATGTGGCAAGTTGGTGGCGCAATTTAATTTGGCTCCACCAATTTTTACTGTAGATTTCAGGTCATTTTGGTGTTTAATTAAAAAAGTGGGTCATTTTGGTACATAATTAAAACTAAAAGGTTATTTTGATAAAAAGGCCCAGAAAATTACATTAAAATTGTTTCAAGTCTCTATACTTTTCGTAGATTTAGAATTTAGTTCATTTATTTTTTGAATTTAAAAAATATATAATTATTAGTATTTTCATTTTTTTGTTATTTCATATTCATTAAAAATATCATTGTTTCTATTACATGGTTATTATCAAGTGAATATTTTTTTATTTTATTTTAATATATCACACTAACAAATTTAACAAAAAAATTTAGCCGAAATTAAAAATTAAATTTAAAATTTGAAATTAAAAAAATAGAGAAATCAAATTCTTTAAAATAAAAATAAAAATGGAAGATATTTTAACCAAAAAAATACTCTATTTATCATAAAATCCACCAAAAGTCTAAAGCTAAATCTAAAACACTTTCCCTCATAAAAGAAAATCCCTATAAATCAAACAAATCTAAAATCTTTATCCTTCGCAACACTATTATAGAAAAGTAATACTTTACATTAGCTAAAGTTAACTTTAACAATTAAAAAAGTTAAAATTTTATTTTTAATAAATTATAATAATAAGATAAAGCCTGAAAAATAAACATAATTAATACGATTTAAACTCAAACTATATTTAGGGTGACGAACACCCTTAATTATTATGTCATCAGAGATTAAAAAAAAATTAATGATTATTATGATTGTAAAAATTTAATAATTCTATATGTTTTTCTTTTAATATTAGTCATACATGAAATTGAATAAAATGAGTTGTTATAAAGGTATGGTTCAAAATTTTCAGCTCTGCAGAAAAACATAAGCCGCAAATGAAGAAGAAAAATATAGCCTGCAGTTGATTTTCCTTTTATGCTTTTGGAAAATAAAAAGAAAATACCATTTCTTTTTATGGTTTTGGAAAACTAAGAATACTCCACTTAACCACATAAATAAAATTTGATCAATCTTTGTAGGAGTATTATTTATCCATATTGTAGCAATAAATTAATTTCAATCACTAATTTTTAGCCTCTTACATAACTTACTTTTGAAAAATAGAAGATTTTTTTCTTTTTTTTTCACAAAAGTTTTACTAATTATTTTATGTTTAAATTTATACTAATTATTTTTTATGTCAAACTATTGTAATACATATGTATTAAATAAGATTTTCTTTATATTATAACACTAATAATCAAACGAGTGATCAATATTATAAAACAATGAAGTTACATTTTGTAACATCCTACACTCGACCTAAACGTTATGGCCAGATATTGAGGAATTATATAAACTCGTTTAGAAAAACTCAAAAGTAACCCTTGAAAATCGGGTGATCTTAAAAAGTTAATTTTTTTTTACAAATATTTTTCTAGTTTATTAGAAAATTTGTGTTTAAAATTGTTCATTTTACAAAAAATCATTTAATTGATTATTTTGTTTTATAGCGGAAATTTCAGAATATTAAATTTTGAAAATCATGATTCTAATTTGGCAAATCATGAGCTTTTGTAATTTAACGATAAAATACCAAAATCTGTCAAACATAAACCAAACCATAAAGCAAAGTCTGAAAATAGATTTAAAGTCCTAAAAAGCCCAAAATTAAGCTAAAACATAAATAGTCTTGTTTTATTAACCAAAAAGTTAATCCGATCTCCCGTGCATCACCCGGTCCTAAGTTTGTTTATTACTTAAGAAGTTAGAAATTTGGGGTGAATCTACAAAACTCAGTGTGTAACTCAACACATACAAATAGATCAGATAGCGAATTCACACAGAAATCAGAAATCGAACAAATTACACAACATGACATACTATATGGTGCAATATGATAGGCAGATCAATTATAGATACAGATACAAATTCTACTCACATCCGCTACACATCATCTCCGTTCATCTCTATACACTACTTAAGGTAACAAATACCCATCCAACCCCACACATCAAAATAGTGAGCATATGTCACTTTTCAAAATAGTGTAGTTAAGCTGCCGGAAATATTGTTCTAATCCGCCAAAATCAAATGGGTATGGTCAAGTGACCAGAACAAATATGTGGTTTAAACCACCAAATAATGCATATCACTAAACTGCTAACATTTTCTCTATCACATCATTATCCCACCCCAATGCATATGCTAAAATATAGAACATACTCATATGCACACAGATGAATCATGCTTAAACATATCACTACATTTACTCAGACGCAAAGATTATATACAAACATGTGATTGAAAGTTACACATACAATGTCGACATTACAGATTTCAAATATTAGAGTCCTAAATATTGCATAACAGACCCTATGAAGTAGCTAGCATTGGAAAACACTTCAATCACTACCCTAACTAAAATTTACGAAAAATGGGCCCACATGACCTACTTGGCCAAGTCCGTGTAGCCCACATGGCCTGAACAAGACCTAACACGCACTCATGTATCTTACATGCCCGTGCGGCTCACACAGCTTACTTGACCCAGTTCATGTACAGTCATGTGGCTCACATGGCTTGGCATACAACCGTGTGGTGTCAATAGAATGTTTTTTTGACTTCACATCATTCGCTGTTTTTCGATATAAAAGGTACACACCTTTTTTTTTTATCCAACACAATAGCAGCAAAACTAGCACCTAAAACAACATACACTTATTGAATTAGTGAATAAAACGAGAATCAACCCTTGGTTTTTAAAACAAATTGACCAAAAACTAAGTATTCATCAATACAATTCTTGGATTAACCAACCAGCCCTTCGAAAATTGGGCATTCAACACTTACCCCAAAAAGAAAAACAACAGCTAATAAAGTTAATTCACCAGAGGATTAGGTAATTCACACTCCTCACCTAACAACAATTACAAAAGATCAGTTAACCCCAACAATACAATAATAATTAGCACCCAAAGTAACATTCGAAGAATTTGCCCATGACGAATTTATGGATCCTACTCTGAGATATTTACCACGCATGACCTGTTATGGAATATAATAAGCATTAATTGTAAAATTTAGTTAAGATAGTTGGTTTCAGTTGTTAAATGGTTAGTTAGTTAGCAGTTAGCATTAGCAGTTAGTAGCTTTTTGTATTAAATACGTGGCTTATCTTTCTCTTGAGCATGAATGAATTTAGAGTACTTTTCATTTAAGTACGTTAACATGGTATTAGAGCCATAGCCTCGTTGGTATAAATTTTTTTTAGTTTCTTGTATTCATGGCAACAGACGCCGTCCCAACAGTGACACGCCTCGGCAGTCTACTAATACTGATGAAGCAGTTCATTACCGTAGTTTTGGCAGCCTTCCTTCATCTGATGTTCAGTATTTTTCCAAACATGTTAACCTCAGTGAGCATAATTTTCTTTTGTGAAAGCACTAGTTGTTGTTGATTCTTGAAGGTTATGAACTTGAAGGGTTTGTTTTAGGCACTGCTCTTCCCATTTCTCCATTCTTACATGGTATTGATGGTCAGATTGTAGATAATCCTACGTTCCCTGTGTATAAGAAGCAAGATAAATTCTTAGCTTCTTGGCTCTTGTCCACAGTCACGGATGATATTTTAAGCATCTAACAGTAGCCAAGACCAGCCTTGGTATTTGGACAACTATTAATAGAAGATTTGGTGCCAAGTCCAACATCAAGCTCTCGGGTATGCGACATGCACTATACTCGATCAAGAAAACAAATCTTACCATTAAAAATTACCTGACAAATGTCGAGAGTTTAAGTGATAGTTTGACTGCAACTGGTAGCCTAGTCTCTAAACAAGAACAGGTCAGTATTATCTTGGCAGGTCTCCTTATTGAATTTGAGTCTATTCGAGTTCTTGCTTTTGCCACTCCCATGAGTCTTGACATGGTAACTGAATTATTTCTTGATTGTGAAGCACGACAAATGGCTTTATTGCAAGAAGAGCCTTTGCAAGCTAACTTGGTGTCTTGGTCACAGTAAGGTAATCAGGATAACATGAAGTCTGGTTCAGATTCAAACCACAGCTCTAATAATGGACACAAGGGTCAAGGTCGTGGGTGGTCTCGTAGTCGATCTCATGGTTCTGATCGAGGTTGGTCACGCTCCAAACCACAATGTTAACTATGTGGTAAAATAGGACACATGGTGTAAACGTGTTATCATAGATTTGATGAGAATTTTTCTGGTCTTGGTTTAAATTCCTCAATGTCCATCAACTGTCATTAGCTCAATAAATCTCTTACATCTCACAGCTCGTCAACTCACTGTTATGGCTCGCTTTTACAGTTTTTCTCTGCAGCTTCTCATCAGTCTACTCGAGTTTGATCTCCCTCCTTGCCTACTCAAACCTGGTACCCTAATTCTAGTGCAACTAACCACATCACTCCAACCATGGCTAACCTTACCAAAGTCTCTCCTTACAGAGGTAACAGTCAAGTATCCATGGGTAATGGTGAGTCTGTTTCTATATCCAATATAGGCTCCTCAACACTTGTGGCTGGTTCTCGGTTGTTACATTTCAAAAATGTATTACATGTTCCTGCAGTTTGTAAAAATTTAATATCTGTAGGGCAGTTTGCAAGAGATAATTCAGTCTATTTTGAATTTCATCCCTTTTTGTGCTTTGTGAAGGACATTCGGATAAGGAGGATACTACTGGAGGGCCACATGCATAATGGCTTATATAGGTTTGATTTCTCTCGAGCTCCATTTCATAAGTCTGATTCTGCTCCAAGTTCAAGTTCTCCTCTTTTAAACAATGTCCAAGCTTCTTCCTCTTTTGAGCCGTGGCACAACAAACTTGGACATCCTTGCCATGATACACTTGCTTGCGTTCTACGTTCTTATAATGTGTCTTTCACGCATAACAACTTGAATTTTATGTATACACCTTGTAAATTAGGCAAATTTCACAAGTTTCCTTTCAGTGCTTCAAATACAGTGTACTTGTTTCCCTTTGAACTAGTGGTGTCTGATGTTTGAGAACCAGCACATGTACCATCAAGTGGTTTCTCTTATTATGTTTCCTTTGTTGATATATATAGTAGACATACTTGGCTATATTTTCTTAAAAACAAGTCTGAGGTTCTTCATTGTTTCCTTCATTTTCACAAAATGATTTAGGTACAATTTGGGAAATCTGTCAAAATGCTACAGACAGACGGAGGGGCGAGTATCGTTTTTTGTCCATTAAGCTCTCTCAACTTGGTGTTCGATATCGAATAACTTATCCTTATACCTCAAAATAAAATGGAGTCGCTGAAAGGAGACATCACCAGATCGTTGACATGTGGCTCACACTACTAGCTCAGGTCTCAATGCCTTTGGAGTATTGGTCAGTTGCCTTTTCTCATACAGCTCATCTGGTCAACAGGTTACCAACGCCTGTCTTGCAAAATTAAAGTCCTTATGAAAGGCTCTATAATGCTCAACCTGATTATTCTCAACAAAAAGTATTTGAGAGTGCATGTTTTCTCTATCTCAAGCCTTTTCGGCACCATAAGCTACAATTTCGGTCTCAAAAATATGGTTTTCTCTTGTTTAGCTCTAACCAGAAAGGTTACAAATGCCTTGCAGGCGATGGCCATATATTTTTCTCGTGTCATGTTCTATTTGATGAGACACATTTTCTTTTTCAGGTTGGCTTTTCTTCATCAATAATAGCTTTGGCTCTTACCAAATTTCTTTTTATCAAAGTTCTCACGTTTTCATGGTGACATCAACTAATTTTCCTTCTCCTGGTTCTTTACAATCACTTGAAGCTATCCCTGCGTCAGTTTCAACTTAACCTCCTTCCAACATGTGCTCTCTTATGGTGGCTAGTTCGTTTCCTTCACCTGGGGATTCTGCTGTGATGGCTAGTTCACCTTCATCTGGTGTTCCAAATGTCATTCCAGCTCGGTCTTCTTCTCCTGTCAATTGCCATCCTATGCGCACACGATTGAAGAATGGTATTTTTAAATCGAAACTTTTTTCTTCTACTTTGGAAGAAAATGAGTCGTCTAACATTGTTGAGGCCTTTAAAAGTTCTGACTGGACTGCAGCTGCACAAGCAGAATATGGTGCTTTAATAGCCAATAACACATGGGACCTTATACCCCTACTTGCAGGCCGTTGAGTTGTTGGTTGCAAATGTATTTTCAAAGATAAAAGACATGTAGATGAATCAATAGTTCAGTGCAAAGGAAGGTTGGTCGTTAAAGGCTATCTACAAGAAGCTGGTGTAGATTTTTTAGAGACTTTCAGCCCTATGGTCAAGCCAATAACGATTCGGGTAGTGTTGGCAATTGCTGTCTCGTTAGGATGGTCCCTTTGACAAGTTGACATTAACAACGTGTTCTTGAATGGGGATCTGTATAAGGAGATTTATATGACACGGCTACCAGGCTTTGAGCAACAACGACCTAATAGTCAACAACTTGTATGTCTATTACGAAAGGCTCTTTATAAACTTAAACAGGCTCCTCGAGCATGGTTTCACAAACTAAGGGAATTTTTATTGACTGCTAAGTTTGTCGTCTCAAAAGCTGACAATTCTCTCTTTATTCGGCGAACAGGATCCTATCTACTGTACATTTTAATGTATGTTGATGACATCATAGTCACTGGAACTGACTCTTTTTGCATTGATCAATTTGTTAAGGAACTTGATGTTCACTTTTCTTTGAAAGACTTGGGCCAGTTAGGCTATTTTCTTAGAATCAAAGTAACCCACTCTTCGAATGGTCTTTTCTTGAGTCAGAAGAAGTATATTTTAGACCTCCTTCAACGAGCCTTCATGGATAGGTCGAAATTTTTTCCTACTCCAATGATGACCTATTGTCAATTGTCTGCTCATCAAGGAAGCCCAATTGAGGATGAAAGCCTGTACAGAAGTATAGTGGGAGCCTTACAATATGTGGTAATAACAAGGCCAGACATTGCTTTTTCTGTGAACAAGGCTTGTCAATTTATGCACAAACCTTAGGATACACATTTTAAAGCTGTCAAACGGATTCTAAGGTACTTATAAGGGACACTCGGTTATGGATTACAGTTCATTCGAACCTCAAAGTTCTTTCTAAAAGGTTACTCTAACGCTAGCTGGGGATCGAATACAGATGATCGCAGATCGACCTCAGGGTTTTGTGTTTTTCTTAGAAAAAATCCAATCTCATAGAGCTCTAGGAAGTAGCAAGTGGTGTCAAGATCCACTGTAGAGGTAGAATATAGAAGTCTGGCTCATGTCACTGTTGAAATAGTTTGGATTCAGTCATTATTATCTGAACTTGATATTTCAACACAAAATAAAGCTCTAGTATGGTGCGATAGCTCAGCCGTAGTTACTATAGCAAGCAACCTTGTCATGTATTCCAAGTTCAAACACGTTGAGTTGGACTTATTCTTTGTCAGAGAAAATGTTGCAAACGGGTTCTTTCAAGTAGGTCATGTGTCTAGACAGGATCAAATTGCAGATGTCTTAACCAAGCCCTTATCAGTAGGGTTGTTCGACAAATTCAGAAGCAACTGAGGGTTGTTTCCACAACAGGTGATGGCATGAAGAAATAGGATAAGTCGATAAGCACAAGGCATGTTATGGAATATAATAAGCATTAATTGTAAAAGTTAGTTAAGATAGTTAGCTAGTTTCAGTTGTTAAATAGTTAGTTAGTTAGTAGTTAGCATTAGCAGTTAGTAGCTTTCTGTATTAAATATGTGGCTTATCTTTCTCTTGACCATAAATGAATTTAGAGTACTTTTCATCTAAGTATGTTAACACGACCGAAACAAATCAATTAGCAAAGAGGCGATAAGATAGAACACAACAAAACAAGAGAAGAAAAATCAAAGGAAATAGTAGAATAGAAGCAAAAAGGGACGGCAAAAAAGAAAAAAGTCAACAGAATGACAAGAGAAAAGAGAAAAACAATAACATAAAGAGAGGGAGTGAGAAAAGAGGGGAACGTGAGATTTACTTAGCATTTGAATTTAATCAAAACTCTAACACCTTAGGCGGCAACAAGTGACAAAGTAAAAATATTTCCATTTTGCACACATAGGATTTGAACATGATATCTCTAAGTAAGCTGAAACCTTACCACTGAACCAAAAAACTCATTCTTGTTAATAATTGAACAAATATAATAGCTAAGCTAGATATTTCAAAGTCAGAGGTTGGAACAAAATTAATAAAATTTCAAGAGAAGGGGTTTGAACATAAGATCTCTCTTACACAAACACTCCACTTAACAACTAAACCAAATCAATCAACTTAATATGTCTTAACAATTCAAAAACAAGAATTTTAGAGTGTTACACATTTATTTGACCAATCAACTTGCAATTTGGTTAAAGTACACTTACATTTATGTCTTGTAGCATGTTAGAATAAGAATCAAAATGATAGCCATGGTACAATCAAAGTCTGTTTGGTTGGCATGTTTAAGTTTAGTGGGCCTTGGATTAAAAAAATGTATGAAAAAAAATAAAATCCAAAAAATTACTAAAACTCGATTCAATTGATTCAATGGTTTTGATTTTTAATTTACTATTAGTTCTAAATAGTTCAACTCCAAAAAAAAGTTTAACATTATTATTTGGACTGATAATCCAACTAATTTCTAATTCAACCGATTCAATTGATTCGAAAAACCATGCATCTTTATTAACAAAGATCACTTGTATTTTCTTTATTTGTTTTGCATATTGCTTACTAAATAAGGTCATTGTTCTATTTTCTTCCAACAAAAGAGAAAGTAATTCAATTGGGAAAACTTCAAATCAAGTTATTTCAATCCAAATCAATGTAAAGCTGAAAATATATACTAATATTTAATTAAGTCTTCCATGAAAACTTAAAAGATATCCAAATCAAGTTATTGCCAAGGTTGATTGAGCCCTCCATGAAAACGAAATCTATTTATTTAATGTTTAAGGATTAGGTTTAAGGTTTAGGGTTAAGAACATAAATTCGGTAGCCCAAACAAGATGTCCAAATAAGAACATTCACGCCTAGACTGATAAACTATTCATACCAAATGGGTTATACCCATTGATAAGTTATGAAGAGTTTAACCATAGATAAACTCTTAACCATCCCATCAAATAAGTGAAAGATTCATTAAACTGTGAGACGTTACGCTGCCATAATGTGATGTGTTTCCAATACCAATAAAAAGTAACCCATCCAATGGTATTTAACTTCAAGAGTCATGCGCGGTAGCAATACCAAACCAAATACGACAAGTAGTGGGGTCCTGAGCTAATCCTAGGTTAAACATAGGAAATCTTAAACCCTAAACCTCTAATTTTTTTTTCATTTTGGCAACTTATACTTTTATATTGTTGACCTTAAACCCTAAACCTGAATCCTCTTTTTTACAATCTTATTTATTATGTAAGAAAGCACTCTTAGTTCAATTCGATAGAAAGTAAATAGACATCCACGGGAATTAGCTTATCGACCCCCCAAACAGTACTATAAGAATCAGTACTGAACATCCCTCTCGTAATTGTACACGCATCCATAGCAATAATATATTTAGGTTTAGGTTTTAGGGTTTGAATCCACAAGTGCCAACAGAGGACCAAGAGATTACTGGACCACAATATTGTTCCATTATTCAATCTAGTTGCCTAACCTTCTCCTATTAGATTACATTTTCGGTTCAAGGTAACCACTCTTTTAAAACCAATCTTATCTTAAACTCTAGCCTTTTCTTTTAAACATCTCCACAAAAATGTCAAAATTGAGTTTGGCGTAGTTAAACATTCACAGAATTTTGAACAAAACAAAACCCATAATACAATCACCAACACAATTACTATCTTATATATAAACACCAAAATAAGCTTTTGATAAAACAATTTTAATAAAGAAATTATTTTACTCATTCATCTAACCTACAAGAATCAATTTGATTATTTTTTAGTAAAATGATCAAAATAATAACTTATGTTCTATTTTTCTATTATTTTTTTTTCTTTGCTTATCTGTTTGTGTGATAAAAATTCGTCTACTTCACTTGATTCAAGTTTCAAATTTTTATAGTTTGTTTATTATTGTAACTCTTTTGCTGGTTCCCTAATTTTCCATAATTTAAATAAAGCACGTGCACACACACACACACAAAAAAATGAAATTTCCAAATATTTTGGAATCAAATTTATCTATGAATGGTATATGTAGAGTTAAAACCTTTTGCGGTATCCAACTTAGAGTTGAAACAATAATAACACGTCTAAACTCTAATTCCAGCACTCATTTTACACTGGAAGAGAAATTCAGAAAATGAAAATGGAAATCAAAATATTAAGCCTAATCTCCTCATCCAGTCTGTGTCATCAGAAACATTTAATTTCACAAAATTTGAGGAAGGCGGCTTCCTCCCAATTGGAGAAAAAGTCATTCTTGACCCATATTTGTTGCCAAAATGCTTGCTTTAGGGGTTACAAAAGGAAGAAAAACGATGGAAAATATACTTGCTGCAATTCCAGATTTAAAAAGTAAATTATTTTTACAAAGGGTTGAATTGGAGATCATAAATCTTCTGTCTTGGTTCAATAGACGGTATTGAACTCTTAATGATTAATAATTCAATTTTATTTATCTGAGAAAAAAGAAGATAAAAGTTAATAGTAAACAAAAGAAGGAAGTTAACACGCTTGCTCCGCAGCTCTAGTTTGAGGGGCCGTACCTCCTCGGTCCACATAGAAATGGCCTCCATTTCCAAATTGTGAAAGAAAATAAAAAATTTAAAATAAAATGGAAGCCTACTTTTCCTGAACAAGTGGACTGTAAATGGGGTACCACATATTTCGAAATACGTATTCCACCGTCTCCTCCTGCACCCATTTAAGTTATACAATTTAGATGATAAAAGATTTAACTTGTAATTTTTTTACCTTAGGGTTACTAAAATGTGAATATTTACCATGAAAATGCTCTACTGAGGGGATTACAAAAAGGTAAGGGTGAAATAAGTTTGATATCTTACTTTCGACATATGAGCCAATTCTTTAGGACCCACGTCTCCATGCCCTTCCGCCAGTTCTTCCGCAACAGCAGCTCGCAGAACAGATGCTCCGACCTCGGCTGTAATATGCCGAATACTGCATTGTGCACAAAGCATAATTAACTTCTTCATGATAAATAAGAAGAAGAAGAAGAGCATTAGGAATTAAAGGGGAAAAGAAAAGGTGATGGAGTATTCTTAAAACCATAGATCCTCCCAATGATCTCCAATGGTCATGAGTGCTTCATTCATACATGCAATATAATCGGAGCAACACTAACGTGACAAGTAAGCTAAAAAATCTACATCTATTGTGACAGGCAAATGATTGTATTGATAAAATGCCCTGCTAAATCATAAATTGTTTATGATTGGGAGTCTATTGAACTAACGTTTACGATACCACTTTAGACAATAAGGAAAAGTCACAGGTGAATGTAGACAATATTACCTGTCGATAGATGGATACAAGATGCCCTTCTGAATTTCTTCATCAGTCATATAAGATGCAAGGCTGCAAAGATAGCATCACATGCTTCAATTAAAATCACAAGCGACACAAGAATTATAGGACCCGTTGTGTTCATACTCATGTGAAGCGCAAAAAGGTTATTCTAATCAGTGTCTAATACAGTTTATGCAACCAAAACTCAATAATGCACACAATAACATAGGGACCAACATTTCATTCCTTTTAGGGTCCTAGTTTTGCATCACTAAGAAATTATAGCCTCCCGTTATAAGTAGGGTCTGAGAAAGGTCCCAATATAAACAGATTTTCTCCTGCTTATGGAAAAAGGTTTTCGATTTGTGACCAAGCGTATAGCAAGTAGACTTGTTCTTATCAGGTGCTTTTCTTGTAGTCTTGGTCCATTCAAACGCTTTGTATTTATATATATACTCAATGAATACATTATAGTATACTAGAAATAATAAGAGCGTAGTTTTCCAAACATTCTACACTGTGAATTCAGCTTTAAGAATTATTGGAAGAGAGAGAAAACAAGAATAATCGGAACTATATGATAATACTCATATTCATACCATTCAGCAGCAGCTTGCAACATTCCATCAGTTATAAAGCGAGCACCTGAGACCAAACTTCCCAAACCAATCCTGGATTAAATAGCAACATTAGTTAAATCTGAGCAAGTTCTAAGTATGTTAAGAAAAGAATAATAACGAACTGCAAAAACAACACATACCCTGGGAACAGGTACATGTTATTTGCTTGATTTACATAGCCCACTTTTCCATTACCTGTCAGCAAGTAAATGCTTATCAAAGATGTAATAACCAAAACCTAAAAACCGTATTCACATGCTGGAAAGAAGCACTAAATTCTTGTAAATTTATGATGCAAAATTTTTCAAACAAGATGAACTTCGACCAGTATGGAAAATACCAAGATTGACATTTTCGAAAGGGCTTCCACTGGCGAACACTATGTTTTCTCCAGCATGCTTAAAAGCATCTGCTGCAGTGCATTCAGCTGTCCAATGGGAATGCAAACAGAATATTAAAATAAAACATCTAGTTTTAAGGGGGAAAAAATCCAAATATGCATGACGGGTGAAAAAACAAACCATTCATGGTGGGATTTGACATTGCAAAAATAGCAGGTCTAGTTGAACCAGATTCACGCAAAGCCTTGAGCACCTGTTTTTGTGCCAAGACACTAGTGAGGAACTCGAAACAATGCACAACGCAAGCAGTAACTAGAACATAAAAATATGCATAAACTACTCTGAACAACAAAATAAAGGTTAGTGACTATATATGCGATAGAAATAATTTGAAAATTATGAACTTCCACCTCTTCACTGAACACACCGCCAACTCCAGACAAACCAAGAAGCACATCAGGTTTGACCTTTTTAACCTGGATAAAATTAATTTTACAGCAATTAGTTCTTACATATGCAAATTCTGCACTAGCATCTTTTGTTCTTAGCACAATTTCATATAAACCAGCCTGGCACTTTTATGGCAGCCCATCAAGCCCTGCCATTGGACTTACCACTTCAAGTAGAGAAGCCCCCTCTCTAAGTCCCACTATCTGTCCTGGATCCTTAGCAAATGAAGCAGCCGCTGGATCAAGATTCTTCCTCTCTTTAGTGATGAGACCCTAAACCGGCAACAACAATATTTGAAGCATTACCCACCATGTGGAGAATGAAATTAAAAATTACTAGATGGTCAATCTGACATATAACTAGAATGAGAGCATCTAGGTTCCCAGTATGAATGATGTAAATCATTTTCTCATAAGAAATAACAATATTTTAGAGAGACAAAAAAAAAGAAACTATGAATGATGTAAATCATATAAAAGCCCTTAAACCATTTTCAAGTAAAATTTTTTTGCCTGTTGTGTGCATATAAACCTCATATTTATCACACATAGAAAGGATATATTACATATCAAAGTACGAAATACCTGGCACAAATGGAATGAAGAGTACTATAGTGGAAGTATAAACATACATCTTTATCAAGTAGGAAAAAGTTTTGTGCAGCAGTTTCATTTTTTCCTGTCATTCTTGCAACAGCTTGCACAGCCATGCTAAGGACACCAAGCCCTGCACTGGAAGACATACAGAAAGGTGGATATGAGAAGTAAAGCCAAGAATGGGCACAAAATCTTATAGTGAAAGACTGAAGGCCAAGCTGTTATCTATAAGCTAAGTCAGTACCTTCCAGCTCCCACCACAACTATTTTCTGGTCTGGAAAGTCAGCCAATGTTCGACCTTGTGCTCTTACAGTTCCTAACAATCCAGCAAGCGCAACTCCAGCAGTTCCCTGCAAGACATTGAGTAGGCAAAACTTTTTAATAATGATGGCATTCGAAGTGATTCCATAGCAATCTGTATTATACTAGACAATAGTTCATAAAAGTAGCAATTAGCTGCACCAAGTGTTCACCTGTATGTCATCATTAAACATGCAAAACTTTTTCCGATAGCGGTCCAAGGTTTCAAAGGCCCACTTCATTTGAAAATCTTCAAACTAAATGGTATAACCATCAAATAAGTAAACTCGGTATAAACAAGTAATAATACAAAGGTCTCCCCTCTGAAAGAAATAAACCTGCACAATAGCCTTAGGCCAACGAGTGAAAACTGCTTCCATGAACTCATCAACAATTTCTAGATATTCTTCCCCTTCTAACCTAGGTTGTCTTAATCCTAAATCTGTCAAGCCAAAGAAAAATGTCGACATCAGCCCAACCTGTCAGGAAATAAAATCATATGCAAGCATATCATACAGTCCACTCTGCAAAGGTAACAACTTCTTAAGAACAAGTAATAAAAGTACATCATATACTTACAAAGCCGGTCTTCAAGTAGCTTCTGATTGTTAGTACCAACATCAAGCATAACAGGGAGCACCTGTCAGAGAAAGAAAATTGATTGAACAATTGAGGTTAAACGCAAGAATGTACAGGTAGAGTTATAAACAACAGACATTTACCTGCCTGAAAATAAACAGGCTGGAAGGAGGAAGAAAGAAAAGAGAGATAATAGTTCTTACACGTTGTGGGTTGATACCAGCAGCAGCAACATACATATCAAGTTTTCCAATTGGTATTCCAATACCCTGAACTCCAAGGTCACCAAGGCCAAGAATACGACTGCCATCAGTCAGGACTATCATATCAACCTGCGAGACCGGAATTCAACATAACATAAACGAACAAAAGGCATCTGACATACAATCTTTGACACTCTTAAGATCCAAAACTTACATGTTGAGCTGGCCAATTATATATCATAGACATCATCTCTCCTTTATCCTTCGCACTGAAATACATACCACGTGGACGTCTAAACAATCCAGAGTAGTTTTGACATACTAGCCCCACAGTCGGCGTATAAATTATAGGTGCAAAATCTTTGATGTTGTCCATAAGGACCTGAAGCCAAAAGCAAAGCAGAAAAACTTTAAATGATATGAGAAGTAAAAAAATTTGTGTAAATGACATAAATTGAAACAATCAACCAACTTACTCTGTAGTATAGTGTTTCATTCCTGTCATGCAATCTATTTAAGATCCTCCATTTGGCTAATGCAACAAAACTATCAGGTTGGCCCTTAGTATTTTTTTCCAAGGAGTGATATGATTCCACTACCAATTAAAAAACACAGTCAAAATCAAGGCTATTGTTTGAGACCAAGATCAACAACTTGGTAAAAATCTCCTAAAAGGAAAATACACAAGCATACGGTTTTAGTAAGCTATACATATATTATACCTAATTTGGAAAACAAACTTACTAAAACGATCATATTGCTGTTCGAATGATATCACACGTGGCGGAAGGAGACCACGGAGCCCAAGTCGATCTCTTTCTGTTAAGGGAAAGCCAGTATCCTGCACTTAAGGGGGAAAAAAGTAAAACGGTTTCGTATCGACGGAAATTCGGAGCTTACGTTTTAAAAGCACGATCTAAAACAAATAAATTTCAGAGTCAAAATAAAATTCATTCTCAGTAAGCAGAAAAATCACTACTTCAAAGTGCAAACAAGTTAGTCAAATATCATAGTAAGAAAGATAAGCCAACCTTATTAAACCAAGGATCATGAAGAATATCTGTTCCACGCTTGTGAACAATACAAGGACCAGGAATCACCGACGAGAACAACCGTCGTGTGCGGCTCAACCTCGAAGATGCAAATCGCGTCAGGTTCCACATTCCGTGCCCTAGATTTCCAGATCCAAAACCACCACTGAGTAAAACGGAGACAACAACACAACTTCAGTTAAAAACACAACAGTTGCTCTTAGTGGTAGTACTACTGTCTTAACATGTTGCTGCAAATATTTTAGGAAAAAAAGAACACGGACTGGTAGAATTGGTGTGAAAACGTGCGTTTGGTTTCAATATATAGTAAAAAAGCTTAAAGGAATTAACTTTATTTATTTATTTATTTATTGTCATTGTTGGCGATTTTCGCTGGTCTACGGTAGTGTTGAATACGTCTGAGAGGGGCAAAACAGTTGAAGATGTTTGGGAAAGAAAAGTGCCTGAAGATGCCCGGGATGTGCGGGCAGCGAAGAGAATGTGGTTTGGTCAGTGAATGGGTGATAGTGATTGAAATTTGAAGGGGATTGGTTGCCCACGGGCAACGAGGGTATATTTGGGAAGATAATAGTGATAGATGTGGGCCCAATGGTTTTGATGGCTTTCACTATGTCTTAGGGACTTTCCCTTTTGATCTTTGCCACGTGTAATACTATTATTTTGCAGTTGTACATTTAAAATATCAATTTTTTTTCAAGAGAGAAGTTTAAATGAGTGATTGGGTATTTTAATTTATTTTTATTTTATTTTATAATATCGTTATTTTTATATTAATTATAAATATATATATTGTTCATTTAAATCTACTTTTAATTTAATTGGTACGTAAATTTTGATTTTTTTAAACATGTAACTTTTTTTTATAGTTATTAGTAAAATATATTCTTTAGATAATTGATGATTTTCTTGGAAATGGAAAATAAGAAAAAAAAAATCATACAAGTATTCTTACTTTGTTTTAGGTTTTAATTCAACTTGTTCATAATCTCAAGCACTCATTTCTTTTCATCAATGTTTTTGTGATGGTATTATAGACGAAATTTTTTGACCATGCATCAATTTTAAAATATCATTCTTTAAATTGAAATTATGAATAAAAATCATCACATCATATATTGTATCATAATTATTATTCTTTAATTAATTTAAATTAATTAATAAATAATAAAAATATATATTATTACTAATTAAATTAAAATAATTAAGTGACAATATTAAATGATTATTTTATCTATAATTAATTAAATTGATAAGGGATAAATATTAAATTAAAGAGTTTAATTTTTGTGGAACACTTCAAATGAAGAATTTACATTCTAAAAGAACTCTCTTTTACTCAAAAGAATTGGTACTATAAAAGGGGTCAAGTCCAATCCATTTTACACACTCGCCAAGTTCAAAAGTCTAGAAGTTCTTTGAAGAAACTGAAGAACTTGAAAAAAATTCAAAAGAATGTCGCATAAATTTAAAGAAAAGCCACCTTCTGAAAGTTGTTTATAAAAAAAGTCACATTTTGATCCAATTCAACTGAAAAAAGTAGGTTCAAATCCGTTTCAAGAGCACGTCACAGTGGCACTTGAAGTAAACTGCATCCTTCCAAGATCAAATTTAGACAACCTTGGATCAAAGCTCAAGCGAAAAAAATAATAATTAAAGGAGTTCTCTTTGTAATCAAAACTTCTTTTCAAAGTTTATAAATAAATTGTCTCCAAAATTTTCAAGTCCATTTTTTACTCGAAATTTGTATATACAAATTTTGGGCACGCCTCTGTTGGAAAATTCCGGTTAAGAAAATAATTTATTGTAACAAAAGAAGTTTAAAATTTTTCTAAATTAAGTCGATTTGTGATATTTATAACAATAAACTTTTAACGAAAAGTACATGTGCTTTATATGAGACGGATTTGAATCATTCCCAACTTTTAACCAAATGACCTTCCCTATTATCCTCATGCCCTAACTTGCACTAAGTGTGCACTTGAGCAAATACGAATCTAACACAAAACAATAAATTAAATTATCACTTTCAATGAAAATGTAATTTCTCTCTCTATAAACCGAAAAAGTTTTTTATTCTTGAAAAATAGAATTTATGCTTAGAATAAAATCTCCCTATTTTTCAATAGAATTACATTTATTTTCCTCTACCAGAGGTGTCTCTTTATAGAGAGAGACAGGAGAATCCTAATTGAATAAGAATAATATAAATAGTATTTATTTAATAGTAAACACGTTAGATAATTTAATCGAACTTTTGAACTTTTGACTAAACACTTTATAATTTAATCGAACCCAATACTTATTTTCCATTTTCCAAAATAAACATTATTTATTCAATTAATTTAATTAATTAATTTTTCATAACAACTTTGTCATAAAGAATCTATAAAAATATATATATTTAATTTCCTTATTTAACGAATTTATAATAACTAATTAATTTAATTCTATTTTTTATTTCAATTATTTAATTATAATTAATTAATAATAAATCGAAAAACCTTTGATTAATTGTTAAGTAATTTCTATACTTAGTGAGACAACACATTCATTTGTGAATGTAACTCATTTCTCTTCATCATTTCCATTCATTTCTACCCATTTGGTTCTACATGTAATTCAATTCTTGTTTCAACAAGTTAGCAAATGTATCGAATTAACATATATAATTAGGGCTTAAATAATTTATAATTAAATTCTAGCTTTTCACTGATTAATTATAAACTTATTTAGTCACGAAGTCATTCCATTATAGTATCGTTATTAAGTGCTCCCTAATTATATACCATTACGAAAGCTATTAAATAAGTGATTGTCCAATGACCTTATCATTAGTGAGTTACCTTCATAGGATATCCTTAATCTCTTTGGGATAAATCCATTCTCCCAATATAATCCTATTTTAACTCATGACAACCATTACATCTTCCTTCATGAAAAGTTAATTTTTATCAAATAGTAATCAAGTCATTTTCACAAAGACAAATGACTCATGACCATGTTTGCTTTTCATCTATCATTTAATGCCAATGAGAAGATATTATTTACCTTTTAGTTGGGCTATGAATTCCACTATTGTGAAATAATGCTATATATTGCAAAAGTTGTATACCTAACGTACCAACTTTCGGTTCCTTATCTATTTAAATTCATGTTTTTACTAACATCAGAGTACATGAGTCACACATACATAGTCCATCATCCACTCAAGAATCCGATGTGCTGTCAATCAAGTCAGTAACATTTATTTTTCTATCTTTTGGGAGTCATTCGCTTCAATGCTCAAGACAAAGCATCTCCCCAATTAGACTTAATAGACGATATATTAGTCTTTCAATTAATTTTCTCATTTTCTGATTAGACTAAGGACATGTTTAAGTTATCTACTAATAAAAGTTGTCTTTCCGTATTACAATCTGACCACATAATACCACGTAATGTTAGATAACCTGTGAGCCAATATTTGCTTCTATTTACGTGCAAAAAGCGTTGGAGGCTATATATAGGAAATATTAATGTAGTCAATAGATATTTTACTCAACAAATTTGTTCGAAAAATACAAGTATATAGATGAAAATACTACAATTAAGGTACTAGATCCAACAGTCATCCACTTGCCTTTGTGAAGTAGATAAGTTATATTTCCGATTCCCATGCCTTGTACATGTTTCTTAAACTTTTAGTTACTAGAGTATTAGTAAAAGGATTTGCAAGGTTATCCTTTGATGTGGCTTTGACTACATCTACTATTTCATTTGTTACCGCCTCCCTTATAATGTGATACTTTCTTTTAATGTGTTTCATCCTCTTATGGTTTCTGGTTTCTTTAGTGTTAGCTATTGCCACACATTTATCAGAATATAGTGTGATAGTTTTTTTCCATACCAAGAATGACTTCAAGATCCGTAAGGAACTTCTAAAGCCATATTTCTTTTATTACCTTAGAAGCCATTTAGGATAAAGGCACATCTCGATGTCGATTTCCTCCACAATACACAAGCATATAATCATTCATTCTCCATAACTACTTGAGCATATGCTTAACTGTTTGCCAGTGTCTTAGACCAGGATTCGCCTGATACCGATTCACTAACCCTACCACAAAACAGATATTTGAATGTGTGCATAACATACCATACATAAGACTTCCTACTACTGAAATGGATAGAACTTTTCTCATGTATCTTTTTCTTTCATTATCTTAGGAGAGTTCTCCAAAGAAAGATGAAAACCGGATAGAAAAGGTTGAGTTCCTTTATTTGAATCAGTCATTGCATAACGTTTTAATATCTTGTTAATGTATGAAACTTGTGATAAAGCTATCGCTTTGTTCTTTTGATCTTTTAAGATTCGAATGCCTAGAATAAAGTTAGCATCTTCCAAGTCATTAATGTTAAACTATTAGACCAACCACAGTTTAACCAACGATAATGTTCCTATATCATTTCCAATGAGTAGAATGTCATCGACATATAAAATGAGAAAGACCACATTTCCATCCTTAATATGTTAAAAAACACAGGTTCCATCAACATTTTGCTCAAATCTAAAAGTTTTGATCGCTTGATCAAATTTTTGATTCCATGAGCAAAATGCTTTTTAAGTCCATATTGTTGGATATGGTGCTCTAAGTGCAGTATATTCATTTGTATACTTGTATTTTTTGAACAGGTTATTTTAATAGAATTATCTATAAATTACATTAATACCCTTTATACATTGTCTTCAATGGTTTTTGCATTCAAAGCAAAATGAAAGCAAATATTAGCTCACTAGTTAACTAATGTTTAAATAATACTAAGCGGCATTACGTGGTCGAATAGTAATACGAAAAAAATAACATGTATTAGTAGATGAACCTACACATGTCATTAGTTTAATCAGAAATGAGCAAATCGATTGGAAGACTAATATGTCGTCTATCAGGTCCAATTGGGAAGATGCTTTGTCTTAGGCATTTGAGCGAATGACTCTTAAAATATTGAGATAAAAATGTAATTATCATATCCCAAAAATTGGGTTAGTAAAAATTGGGTTAATGAACTGAGAGTGGTCACGACCGAATTTTTATTTAGATAATCTTTTGCTCATTTGATAATAAATAAATATCAATTATAATGATTGAGTAGTGGCGGAGCTGTCCTTGATGATTTGAGTTCGAATCCCTTCCCTCTCATTAATTTCCTTTTAGTGCAAATTTGTTTTAAACCCTTATCAAAGATCATCTCATGCTTTAATTATTCTCTTGTTAAAATGATTTCAAAGTGAAATGGCCTAGTGGTTAAGAGTTTAAAAAAGTTTCCTAATGGTCCTAGGTTCAAGTCTCCTCATCTACATCATTTAATTTAATTTTTTTGTGATTTTTCTCATGTGCTTAAAGCCCTTGCCATCCAACCTAGCTTGCCATAAGAGGGGAATATTCTTTCATTTTCTTTTGGTCAACAAACTATAATTGTGGAGACCATGATCCTCTTTTCACTTATTTGTCCCCCTAACTTGGTAATTTCTCTATCTTTTCATTATGAATAATTCATTAAACCTAGACAAGGTTGACCACACTTTTGCCATCCATCCTATCACTCTCCTTCCTTCATTATTGCACCACCCATTTCTCCTCCCCATTTTCTTTTTTTTTTCTCTTTTGATTAGCTCTTAACCTCCCTTTTTACTTTCTTTTTCTTTTTCTCTCACTATTTCTAGCTTTGCACCACCATCAACTGACCACCAAACCACCACCTTGCCACCTCTCCTATCTCATTTTTCTCCAAACGCCGCCCTTAGCGATGCTCTCTACCACCGTGGCAACCACCGCGCATCACTATGCAACTTCTCTCTTTTTCTTATTTTCTGTTCTCTTCTCATTTCTTTCTTTTAAGAGAGTGACTGAACCCATACGTAAGCTTGTATAAGGCCTGAAAAAAGCTAAATTTGAATATTACGCTTTGAATTGACTATCATTGTGTGACTCGTGTTTTTATTTGAATGTTAATTGTGTATTTATGAAATAGTTTCATGTTTAATTGAAATAAGGATTATGAATTATTTTTATTTTTAATTGAAAATTTAAAGCTGAAATTATATGTGGTTGCTCCATTAATTGTTGTTACATCCTATAGCTTGAGTCTAGCGACCAAACCAAGTGAGGGGTGTTACATTTAGTAGCCTTAGAGTTACGATTTAGTCGATTCAAGGATTGAACATAGTTAATGTTGAGTTTAAAAATACATGCCACAATAACATGTGATAATTTGATGTTTTTGATCCTATTTGATTTTATTTTCTTATAAATTTATTATGTTAGTGGAGTTTAATCGTGCTGTATCAGATAAGGTAAATGGTAATATTTCCAATCAAGGATCTAGTGTTAGTGTGATGTTCTATGTAACGCCCCAAAATTTTTAATTTCAGATTTTTGTAAATTTAACACAAAATATTTGTCTGCTTTAGTGGTTAAGTGTTCTGGTGTGTATGTGAGGTCCCAAGTTCAAGTTTTACTTGTGGCAATTTGTGTTATTTTTGGAATCAAGCCCTATCTCTGGTCAGTAGGCTTTTATTTAATAGATTGTAAGTATACATTAGAATGGGCATGCTGGTCTGGTGGTTAAGTTGGGAGTTGGTTTGCTGAAGGTCCTGTGTTCAAATCCATGCGTAGGCAAGGGTGTTATTTTTGCTCTGTTGTCTGGCAGTGTCTCGGTGTGATTAAAATTCTAGAGTGTTTGAGTTGAGGTGTAGTGTAGTTGAGAATATCAAATTGGTTTTGATTTTATCTTATTTTATCTTTTTGTCGAAAATTTTCCTTTTTGAATTTTTTCCTCTGTTGCTCTCTGTAACACCCCCACGCCCGAAACCGTCACCGGAGTCGAGCTTGAGGTGTTACTAAACATAATTTACCATTTTAGACAACTTTACAAAATTTGTTTTCATTTTCGGAATAGGCTGTTTTCTGCGTCATGGTCGCTTTAAAAATCATATCTCGAGTTACGAAACTCAAAATCAAGATCCGTAAATTTTCCTTGAAACTAGACTCATATATCTATCTACTAATTTTTTTATAGAATTTTTGGCTGGGCCAATTAGTACAGTTTATTAGTTAAACTTACCCCTGTTTCAGATCTCGACTGGACTGACCTCTACTTACTACGAACCACTTTTCTCTCTGTAACAAATTCACATGAATATGATGCTTCTTTCTCTTAAAACTAGACTCAACAAGGATTCTAAACATATAAATTACATCTCCTAATTATTTTTGTACAATTTATGGTGAATTTTCAAAGTTGGAACAGGGGATCCAAAGATCGCTCTGGCCCTGTTTCACCAAAACTCAAATATCTCACAACATATAGCTTCTTTTCCTGTTTTGCTTCTTTCATATGAAAGTAGACACAATAAGCTTCAATTTCATAGGTAATTCTTCACCTAATTCGTTTTCCACTATTTTTGGTGATTTTTCAAACTCACCTCATTGTTGCTGTAGTGTTCTGTTTTATGGCAAGTTTCATCCTTTTCTAAATTCTCATGTACTACATAACATATTGGTCTCCCATAGCATCCAACATTATCTAGGCTAGCCATTCCAATGACTAACCATCACCAAGTATTTTTCTTAACCAATCCACAACCATATCACAAAGTTGTTTACACAAAGTAAGTATATTGCTGTACATGCCATATAAACCAAAAGATAATAACCCAAAAACTACCAGAATAAACCAGGATAGTGTGATTCCTCGTGATGATCCGATCCTCCGAACTCACGTTAATCTACAACACATGTCAAACACATTCAAGTAAGCTTATGAAAGCTTAGTAAGTTCATAGGCTTGGAAAGTAAACTTACCAAATTAATAAATCATTCACATAGTCTACATTTCACTACTATCTCCTGTCATTCACAAATCAAATCAATTTTACTTAGTATTATTCAATAATATCCATACTCGAAATTCATCTTTTTGGGCCCATTTACTATTTATCACTTTTTCGCAAATTAGGAACTATACGGAATTGAGTACATTGCCTTCTTTATACCATAGTAGAACTATGGATTCACACATAATCACATTTCCTTTTTCCGAAGCCATAGCCCAGCCATGGTCTTACACGGATCACATATCATACCGAGGCCATATCCCGGATATGGTCTTACACGGGTCACATATCACTTTTTCTCCGATGCCATAGCCCAGCTATGGTCTTATACGGAAATCACTTGGCACACTTCACCGATGCCATAGCCCAGCTATGGTCTTATACGGGAATCGTTTATCATTTCTTTCCGATGCCATAGCCCAGCTATGGTCTTATACGAAAATCACTTATCATTTGTTGCCATGGTCCAACCATGGTCTTTTTCCGTCAATTCGTCACGTATCATGAGACAAAGGTACTCAATCCGATAGTTTCCTACAATTTCATGCTTTTACATTGTTTATAATCTTATCACATAATTTTGTCACATACACATCATATAACACATTACAAAATTCATAATACTAACAATGATCATTAAGATTTAGCCACATGAACTTACCTGGCTAATTCACAAAAGTTGTAGAAATTCGGGAATTATTCGGTTATTTTCTCCTTTCCTCGACTTGCTTCGATTTCTTGGTCTATAAATGCAAAATATTTTAACTCATTAGCATTTATTTTATTTCTATTTCACTTCACAATTTATGCTGTTCAACTTTCGAAATTGCACTTTTACCCCAAAATTTACAGTTTTTACAATTTAGTCCCTGCTCAATTCATCCATCAATTGAACTAATTTTTCTCAATTAACACTTTATCTTATCATTATAAACTATTTCACAACCTTTGACATTCTGAATTTCAACACCAACCTCTAATTCACAACTTTTTCACAATTAGGTCCTAAATACCATTTTCTATCAAAATCACTTAATAAAGCCACCTTAATATGAGATTAGAACTTAAATTTCATAATAATTCATCATAAACTTCCCTTAATCAGCTAGGGTAACTTCCAATTTCACCCACCAAATCAAAAACTAATGAATTCTATAAGTGGACCTAGTTGTAAAAGTCATAAAAACATAAAAATTATCAAGAAAAGCAAGAATAAACTCACATGATGTAAAAATATGAATAACCAGCCTTCTCCAGACCTCCTATGGCGTTTTTGCTGAGAAAATATGAAGAGATCTCTAGATTTCTCAATTTTGTCTTTATTTTATATGTTAAAATCATAAAATTTCCAATTTTGCCCTTATTTCCCTTATTTTTCTGCTGATTTCCTTGCCCTTGCCGTCCAACCTAGTCACTTTTAGGCTTAATTGCCCTTTAAATCCTCTTTCTTTTAACACTTAAGCTATTTAATCCTTCTAGCAAATTTTGCATTTGTTACAATTTAGTCCTTTTCATTTAATCAACCACCCAAACAATAAAATTTTCTAACGAGATTTTAACACCACATTACTAACACTCTATAAATATTTATAAAAATATTTTCGGCTCGTTTTAATATCCCGAGGTCTCGATACCTCGTTTTCACTTCTCAATTATTTAATATTTATTTCTAAAACACTATTCACTATTTCAATTATTTCCCTAACTTCACATTTAACTTATACTCATTAAATTAATAATATTTTATACTAATTTGTCAGATTTAGTGATCTCGAATCACTGTTCCGACACCACTGAAATTTGGGCTGTTACAACTCTCCCCCCCTTTAGGGAATTTCGTCCCCGAAATTTCATACCTGAAAATAAGTGTGGATGTTGAGACCTCATTAATTCTTCTGTTTCCCAAGTTGCCTCCTCCGACCCATGACGATTCCATAGTACTTTAACTAATGGTACCCGTTTGTTCCTTAATTCTTTAATTTCCCGTGCCAGAATTTTTACAGGTTCCTCCGAATACGTCATATCTGACTGAAGTTCTATCTCTGCATGAGGAATCACGTGCGATGGATCCGATCTATACCGTCTTAACATAGATACATGAAATACATCATGAATTTTCTCAAGTTCTGGAGGTAAGGCCAACCTATAAGCAACTGGGCCAATTCTTTCGACAATTTCATAAGAACCGATAAATCGTGGGCTAAGTTTTCCCTTTTTACCAAACCGTATAACCTTCTTCCATGGTGACACTTTTAAAAATACTCGATCACCTACACTAAATTCTATGTCTCTTCTTTTCAAATCTGCATATGATTTCTGACGATCGGAAGCAGCTTTTAAACTATCTCGAACAATACGAACTTTCTCTTCAGTTTCCCGAATCAAATCAACTCCTACTAACTTTGATTCACTCAATTCGGTCCAATATAATGGAGTTCTACATTTTCTTCCATACAAAGCTTCAAACGGTGCCATTTTGATACTAGTCTGATAACTATTATTGTAAGTAAATTCGGCTAAAGATAAATACCTTTCCCAGTTGCCGCCGAATTCCAGTACACAGCATCTTAACATGTCTTCTAATATTTGAATTACCCGCTCAGATTGTCCGTCTGTTTGAGGATGAAAAGCTGTGCTGAAGTTCAACTTGGTACCCAAAGCTTCTTGTAACTTATCCCAAAATCTCGATGTAAATCTCGGATCTCGATCCGAAATTATAGATATTGGCACCCCATGTAATCTCACTATCTCGTTCACATATATTTCTGCCAACTTTTCAAGTGAATAATCTGTCCTAACTGGAATAAAATGTGCTGATTTGGTTAACCGATCTACAATCACCCAAATTGAATCTTTCTTTTTCAGAGTCACTGGTAACCCGGACACAAAATCCATAGTGATATGTTCCCATTTCCACTCCGGAATCATAATAGGCTGTAACAACCTCGTCGGTACCTGGTGCTCAGCTTTCACCTGTTGACAAATCAAACATTTGGCTACATATTCACAAATTTCCCGTTTCATGCCGGGCCACCAATACATTTTCTTCAGATCACAATACATCTTGGTACTTCCCGGATGAATAGAACACATACTATTATGAGCTTCTGATAAAATGTTATTCTTTAAATCAGCATTATTCGGAATACATATCCTACCACGATAATGTAACATACCTTTATTATCAACCGAGTACTCCGAGCTTAACTTATTTTGAACCATCTCTCGTTTCAACACCAATTTCGGATCTTCATCCTGTAACTTCCGAATTCGTTGAAAGAGTACTGGTTTAGCTTGTAATTCTGCTAATACATGACCATCTTCACTAACAGATAGATGAACGTTTAATGCCCGAAGAGCAAATAACAACGATTTTCGACTAAGTGCGTCGGCTACAACGTTAGCTTTCCCCGGGTGGTAGTCAATAACAAGATCATAATCTTTCAGAAGTTCTAGCCATCGCCTCTGTCTCAAATTCAGCTCTTTTTGTGTCATCAGATATTTCAAGCTCTTATGGTCGGTATACACATAACATTTTTCACCATATAGGTAGTGCCTCCATATTTTCAAAGCAAATACAATCGCAGCCAACTCCAAATCATGCGTAGGATAATTCTTCTCATGTGGTTTTAATTGCCGAGAAGCATATGCTATTACTTTACCTGTTTGCATAAGTACACAACCCAGACCATTCAAAGATGCATCACTATATACCACAAATGGTACACCTGATTCCGGTTGAATCAATACTGGTGCTTCAGTCAACATCTTCTTTAATCTATCAAAACTTTGTTGGCACTCTTCAGACCACGCAAACTCAACATTCTTTTGTAGTAATCGAGTCAACGGGGAAGCAATCATGGAAAAATCTTTAACAAATCGGCGATAGTATCCTGCTAAACCCAGAAAACTTCGTACTTCTGTGACGTTCTTCGGAATTTTCCAATTTACCACTGCCTCCACTTTACCAGGATCAACACGAATTCCATCAGCTGATACAATATGACCCAAAAATGCAACCTCATGAAGCCAGAACTCACATTTACTAAACTTGGCATATAACTGTTTCTCTCTCAAAGTCTGCAATACTATTCTTAAATGCTGAACATGCTCAGATTCTGTTTTCGAATAGATCAAAATATCATCAATAAACACCACTACAAATCTATCCAGATAAGGTTGGAAAATTCGATTCATCAAATCCATAAATGCAGCAGGAGCATTAGTTAAACCAAATGGCATCACCAAAAATTCATAATGTCCATACCGAGTTCGAAAAGCAGTTTTCGGCACATCAGATTCTTTTACCTTTAATTGATAATACCCGGATCGAAGATCTATTTTTGAGAATACTGCTGCACCTTTCAACTGATCAAATAGATCGTCAATACGAGGCAGAGGATATTTATTCTTCACCGTTATCTTGTTCAGCTGTCTATAATCTATACACAACCTCAACGAACCATCCTTCTTCTTCACAAACAAGACAGGTGCACCCCAAGGCGATATACTTGGTCTGATGAATCCTTTGTCTAACAATTCTTGTAACTGTGTCTTGAACTCTTTTAATTCAGCCGGAGCCATTCTATACGGTGCCACTGAAATAGGAGCTGTCCCCGGGATTACATCTATCACAAACTCCACTTCTCTATCAGGTGGTAGACCTGGTAACTCTTCAGGAAACACATCAGAAAATTCATTTACCACCGGTAACTCTTCTAACTTTGAATTAGAACCCCGAGTATCAAGGATATAAGCCAAGAATGCTTCATTTCCTTTACGTAACATCTTCTGAGCAGAGAAGGATGAAATAATATTAATAGCTTCACTTAACCTTTCAGGCCCAACTGAAATCACATCCCCAGTTTGACATTTCAAACTAATCTGTTTTTCACGACAATTCACTATCGCATCATGCTTCACTAGCCAGTCCATCCCCAAAATAATATCAAATTCCTGAAAGGGTAATAACATCAAATCAGCAGGGAACTCACAGCCCTTTACTTTCAGTGGACAATTACGACATATTAAGTTAACTATTACACACTGGCCTAAGGGGTTAGTAACTTGTACATCAAAATCAGTAGGTTCAACAGATAAATTCTTTTCAGAAGCTAACATAGTGCAAATATATGAATGTGTAGATCCAGGGTCTACTAATGCATACACAGTATCATCATAAAGATAGAAAGTACCAGCAATTACGTCTGGAGCTGTCGCTTCTTCTCTCGCTCGAATAGCATAAGTACGTGCAGGTGCTTTAACATCTGATCGGCTAGCAGATTCTTTCATATCTGAACGGGTAGCTCCTGTAGCGCTACTCTGACCTGAACGTTTACTTCTTTGGGAAGGGGTTCTATTTTTCTCTTTTTGATCTGCTTCTTCCCTTTGTAGTTGAGGACAATCCCGAATGAAATGATCAGTAGATCCACACCTACAACAAGCCCCTAATTTGCTTCGACACTCACCAGGATGATTCCTTCCACAATATTGACACTTCGGTCGAGGAGCATTTTGAACACTGCTCATACTAACTGCAGGTCTGTCGGATACCCGAAAATCAGATCGTCTGGATCTACTTCTTCCCGATCTTTCTGGCACTGAAGTGGCCCAACTAAATTCTTCTCTAGACTTCTTCACCGGTGAATATGAGAACGATTTAGGTGCACTCCTTTTAAAAGTCTCTTTGTTCTTCCTTTCACGTTGTATTTTCCTATTATATACTTCCTCAAGTTTCTGAGCACGATCTGATAAAACAACAAACTCCCGTATCTCATTACCTCCTATCAACATTCTGATTTCATCATTCAATCCTTCTTCAAATCTAATACACATTTCCTCTTCTGTAGGCACAATATCCCGGGCATATTTACTAAGATAAACAAATTCTAGTTCATACTCAGCTACTGTCTTATTTCCCTGTCGGAGATCGAGGAATTCTCTTTTCTTTTTATCCAGATACCTTCTGCCCACATATTTCTTCTTAAATTCATTTTGGAAAAATTCCCAAGAAATTTTCTCTGCTGACACCACGGCCTCAATCGTTTCCCACCAATGATAAGCTTCCTCTTTCAATAAAGACACAGCACATCTCAGATAATCATCAGGTGAACAGGCCATTTCTTTGAAAATTCTCGTCAAACTCTGTAACCAGTATTCAGCCTTAACTGGATCATCATCTGCTCTTCCCCGGAATTCTTCAGCTCCAAGTTTTCTGAGCTTTTCTAAAGGAGTACGCTTACTGGATTCAGTTGTCGGAAGAGGTGGAGGGGCAACTGGAGACATTACAGGTGGCACAGTAGGGGGAGGAGGTTGTTGAGCCTGATTTCCTTCGTGCATCTTTTCACTGAACCATTGATTCATAATCCCATAAATCATATCTTTAAGTTCTTGATGTCGCATTAGAGAAATCGGAACATTACTTATTCCCGGTTCAGAAACCTGCACTCTACTATTTACTTCTTCTTGTTCATTTCGTTCTTGTCCATCTGACATCTTTTCAATCAGAGAATATCTATAAAATAAAAGGAGTTAGATCGGATCATACACATCACACTATCACAGATTTATATGGCATGTATTTCTAAACACTTTAAACCTCATAAATATTCCGAGAATCGGCTAAACCGAGCTCTGATACCACTAAATGTAACACCCCCACGCCCGAAACCGTCACCGGAGTCGAGCTTGAGGTGTTACTAAACATAATTTACCATTTTAGACAACTTTACAAAATTTGTTTTCATTTTCGGAATAGGCTGTTTTCTGCGTCATGGTCGCTTTAAAAATCATATCTCGAGTTACGAAACTCGAAATCAAGATCTGTAAATTTTCCTTGAAACTAGACTCATATATCTATCTACTAATTTTTTTATAGAATTTTTGGCTGGGCCAATTAGTACAGTTTATTAGTTAAACTTACCCCTGTTTCAGATCTCGACTGGACTGACCTCTACTTACTACGAACCACTTTTCTCTCTGTAACAAATTCACATGAATATGATGCTTCTTTCTATTAAAACTAGACTCAACAAGGATTCTAAACATATAAATTACATCTCCTAATTATTTTTGTACAATTTATGGTGAATTTTCAAAGTTGGAACAGGGGATCCAAAGATCGCTCTGGCCCTGTTTCACCAAAACTCAAATATCTCACAACATATAGCTTCTTTTCCTATTTTGCTTCTTTCATATGAAAGTAGACACAATAAGCTTCAATTTCATAGGTAATTCTTCACCTAATTCGTTTTCCACTATTTTTGGTGATTTTTCAAACTCACCTTATTGTTGCTGTAGTGTTCTGTTTTATGGCAAGTTTCATCCTTTTCTAAATTCTCATGTACTACATAACATATTGGTCTCCCATAGCATCCAACATTATCTAGGCTAGCCATTCCAATGACTAACCATCACCAAGTATTTTTCTTAACCAATCCACAACCATATCACAAAGTTGTTTACACAAAGTAAGTATATTGCTGTACATGCCATATAAACCAAAAGATAATAACCCAAAAACTACCAGAATAAACCAGGATAGTGTGATTCCTCGTGATGATCCGATCCTCCGAACTCACGTTAATCTACAACACATGTCAAACACATTCAAGTAAGCTTATGAAAGCTTAGTAAGTTCATAGGCTTGGAAAGTAAACTTACCAAATTAATAAATCATTCACATAGTCTACATTTCACTACTATCTCCTGTCATTCACAAATCAAATCAATTTTACTTAGTATTATTCAATAATATCCATACTCGAAATTCATCTTTTTGGGCCCATTTACTATTTATCACTTTTTCGCAAATTAGGAACTATACGGAATTGAGTACATTGCCTTCTTTATACCATAGTAGAACTATGGATTCACACATAATCACATTTCCTTTTTCCGAAGCCATAGCCCAGCCATGGTCTTACACGGATCACATATCATACCGAGGCCATATCCCGGATATGGTCTTACACGGGTCACATATCACTTTTTCTCCGATGCCATAGCCCAGCTATGGTCTTATACGGAAATCACTTGGCACACTTCACCGATGCCATAGCCCAGCTATGGTCTTATACGGGAATCGTTTATCATTTCTTTCCGATGCCATAGCCCAGCTATGGTCTTATACGAAAATCACTTATCATTTGTTGCCATGGTCCAACCATGGTCTTTTTCCGTCAATTCGTCACGTATCATGAGACAAAGGTACTCAATCCGATAGTTTCCTACAATTTCATGCTTTTACATTGTTTATAATCTTATCACATAATTTTGTCACATACAGATCATATAACACATTACAAAATTCATAATACTAACAATGATCATTAAGATTTAGCCACATGAACTTACCTGGCTAATTCACAAAAGTTGTAGAAATTCGGGAATTATTCGGTTATTTTCTCCTTTCCTCGACTTGCTTCGATTTCTTGGTCTATAAATGCAAAATATTTTAACTCATTAGCATTTATTTTATTTCTATTTCACTTCACAATTTATGCTGTTCAACTTTCGAAATTGCACTTTTACCCCAAAATTTACAGTTTTTACAATTTAGTCCCTGCTCAATTCATCCATCAATTGAACTAATTTTTCTCAATTAACACTTTATCTTATCATTATAAACTATTTCACAACCTTTGACATTCTGAATTTCAACACCAACCTCTAATTCACAACTTTTTCACAATTAGGTCCTAAATACCATTTTCTATCAAAATCACTTAATAAAGCCACCTTAATATGAGATTAGAACTTAAATTTCATAATAATTCATCATAAACTTCCCTTAATCAGCTAGGGTAACTTCCAATTTCACCCACCAAATCAAAAACTAATGAATTCTATAAGTGGACCTAGTTGTAAAAGTCATAAAAACATAAAAATTATCAAGAAAAGCAAGAATAAACTCACATGATGTAAAAATATGAATAACCAGCCTTCTCCAGACCTCCTATGGCGTTTTTGCTGAGAAAATATGAAGAGATCTCTAGATTTCTCAATTTTGTCTTTATTTTATATGTTAAAATCATAAAATTTCCAATTTTGCCCTTATTTCCCTTATTTTTCTGCTGATTTCCTTGCCCTTGCCGTCCAACCTAGTCACTTTTAGGCTTAATTGCCCTTTAAATCCTCTTTCTTTTAACACTTAAGCTATTTAATCCTTCTAGCAAATTTTGCATTTGTTACAATTTAGTCCTTTTCATTTAATCAACCACCCAAACAATAAAATTTTCTAACGAGATTTTAACACCACATTACTAACACTCTATAAATATTTATAAAAATATTTTCGGCTCGTTTTAATATCCCGAGGTCTCGATACCTCGTTTTCACTTCTCAATTATTTAATATTTATTTCTAAAACACTATTCACTATTTCAATTATTTCCCTAACTTCACATTTAACTTATACTCATTAAATTAATAATATTTTATACTAATTTGTCAGATTTAGTGATCTCGAATCACTGTTCCGACACCACTGAAATTTGGGCTGTTACACTCTCCCTCTCTATGTTTCTTTTCTTTTCTTCTATCTTCCTCTTCTTTCCTTCTTTTTCTCTCATCCAGTTCTTTATTTCTGATTTCTTTTTGTCCTTCTCCGGATTATTGTTGTTCTTGATCAACTATTCAGACCAATAAATCTGCTTGGTAAGGAAAGACGGGTTTGTTAATGATTATTTTTGGAAGTGTGGGAAATCTTATGATAGACGATTCATGGTGTTAATTGATAATCTCTTTGATGTAGGAGAAGGCTGATAGCAGTGAAGTTCTCGCACCTTTTGTTCGAACAGTTTAAGTGGTAGTTGTTGTCGTCGGTAAGTTTTGTGCGTTACTTCGATTTTGTATCAATTCATAAATTGATTGCTAAACAGCTGTTAGATACTCTGATTTTAGGTTTCAAAAGGCTTGAGAGTGTTTCTACATCGAGATCGTACCAGGTGTGTACCCGAAAATGTAGAAAACGGGTTTTGACAAAAGCCGAAAACCAGTCTGTTGACTTCACACGGACATGTGGTCACCCGTCTAGTAGGCCGTATGCGATGACACGGCCGTGTGTTTAATGAAGGCCAGGCCGTGCGTTAGACATGACCATGTAGTGGCTGGGTGTGGCCTTGTGTGACACACGGGCTATATCAATTTCGGCCGTATGGGCCACATAGACATGTAGGCCCACACGGGTAGTCTACACGGGTGTGTAGGATTTTGGGCTAGGCCATGTGATCCACACGGCCAAGGCCAATTTGAGCTATGTGAGCCACACAAGCATATTGGCCCACACGAGCATGTGGGCCTATTTATCTGAATTTTTCTCTAGTATTGCACGGGTCATCCCAAACGACTGTTAGCCCACTTTTGAATCGGTAAATGAGAATTAGACCCTAATTTGTATGATCTGTATGACTGATGTTGTGTACTGAGCATGTATTTATCTTGCATATCTGACTGATCTAGTTCATAAATCTATAATAAAGCATGTAAACATGATTATTTCTGTAAGTTTGATTCTGCATGTACTGTATCTGTTATGGGGTTGGGATGATATGTTATTGGAGGAAATGTTCTGAAAGGTGTTTACTCCTATTATCTGGCAGCTCAGCTGCATTATATCTGATATGTGCCGTATTCGATACAAAATGATGTGTAGGGTTGGGTGGGTGTGTTAAACGCCATATGGTGTGTAGGGATAGTCGGAGATGGTGTGTAGAGGCTGAGGGTAGGATTCTGATTTTTGTTCTGACTATATATCTTTATCTGTATCTGTATCTGAATGGGTTAACGCCCAAATTTACATCTGATTTTGGTTTTAAAATGGGCTTAGGCCTAGTTCTGCATCTGTTTCTATATAGGTTCAGGCCTAAATCTATATCTGTAATGGGCTTAGGCCCAAATCTGAGACTATCTGATTCTGATATACTGATTGTGTGAGCATTATTATTTCTGTGGGAATTACATATTGAGTTTACATAAACTCAGCCCTTTTGTTTAATCTGTACAGGTAACCCTCAAACTTAGGCGGATCAATGTAGCGGAGGACTCGACGGTGACCACTCTCCATAAAATAGTTTTATTTCATTTTATTATTTTATTTAAGTTTTGATATTGATCCGAGGGTTGTAATTTTTTGTGACTTTCTGAACTGTTTAGACTTTTTAAATGTTGATCATAGTATTTGCGTGCATGATCTTATAACTGCAAACCTCAATAAAAACACGGTTTTTATTAAAAACAAAGGTTTTCCCTAACATGAACGATTTTTACTTAAAACCTATTTCTAAAGCTTCCACAATAAATTACATTTTTAAACAAATTGAATAATTGAATAAGCAATTTTAAAATTGATAAGAGGTAAATAGAAGTTAATAAACTGAACTAGTATTTTGTGACAACTTAGTTTTCAAACACCATTCCTTGTGACATCGCCATATTCAGCTATAACTTCTAGACCGGGTTTGGGATGTTACATTTATTTGTATCAGAGCCAAGTTAGAAAATTCGGATGTGAATTTAGGGTTCCAAAATTTTAATTTTAAAAGAAATAGATTTCAAATGATTTAAAATTTTCTAGATTAAGTATGTGGTACACCGAGTCTCTGGCGCCGATCCTGTAAGTTGTATGTATTCTGATAAGCTGATTTGACAATATAGATAGTTGTTCTGGAAACATTGTTGATAGATTATTTTGAAAACACTTTAGTTAGTATACACTAAAACTGTAGTGAAACTGATAGAGACTAAATTTGCGAAAATAACTCTGAACTTCTGAAATTGCTTGCATAAAACATCTGTTGATAAATACTAAAATTGTAACTAATGCATAAAACTCTTAATATAGAGAAATTTGAATAGATGATGAGCGGACGAGGTATCCGTGGACGTGGTACTCGAAGCCGTGGTAGAGGCCGTAGAGGGGCTTGAGTTGAGTCCTTATCTTTGGGTAGTATGCCGAATTTAGACACTAGTGAGACACCTGTCTCACCTGCTATTGAGATAGAGTCTCAAGATCGCATGGTTGGGGTGACGCATTGTCTCAAGCCATGCTAATGATATTAGAGAGGGTCGCTGGACCCAACACTGGATCTGGGGGCCGAGGGTCAGTTATGGAATTACTCCAGTCCAATGGAGCTGAACTATTTAGGGGTGTTACTAGAGTCACCCCTAACGTGGCTGAGAATTGGTTGGAGGCCGCTGAGAGGATTATGGACGATTTGGATTGCACCCGTGAGTAGCAACTAAAGGGTGCAGTCTCTTTGCTATGTGACGAGGCATGCCAATGGTGGTTGACAATTAAGGAAGGAACTCAGCTAAAAAATCTGACTTGGGAGTTCTTTAAGACTGTATTTCACAATAAGTATGTGGGGGCCAGTTACGTGGATGCTTGTAGGCGTGAGTTTCTAAATCTCACACAGGGTGATCGATTTGTGGTCGAGTATGAGGCCGAATTTTTTAGGTTGAGTCGATATGCTCGAGGTATGGTGGCATTGGAATATGAGAGGTGTGTGAGATTTGAAGATGGCCTTAGGGATAATCTGAGACTTCTAATTACTCCGCAGAAGGAGCGTGAGTTTTCCGTCTTGGTTGAGAAGGCGAAGATCGCTGAGGATGTCAAGCGTGCTGAGCACCAAAACAAGGACAGTGAGTGGGGTAAGAATAAGAGGGATTCGAAGCCCTCAAGTTCGGTACATAGGCCTAAGAAAAAGGCCAGATCTGATAGACCGGTTAGAGTTGGGCCCCCTGTTGCTCCTATTAGGATTTTACCCTATGGAGATTATGGTAAGCGCCATTCGGATGAATGTTGGAGGAGGACTGGGGATTATTTGAGATATGAGTCTTTAGAGCACCGCATTCGAGAGTGTCTGTTGAAGGCTGATCAGGTGCATGGTCCGAGTTTTGGTACTGTACAACCGCAGAGAGTAGTTCAGCAACCACCTAAAGGCCGTGGTCAGGCTAGGGGTGGTAATGGTTTGGGCTGAGGGCAGAAAGCATCGGGTAGAGGTGCTAGGTAGATAGAGGCAAAACAGTCTGCTTTAGTTTATACTGCACATCACTGTGAGGACAGAGATGCTCCTCATATCATCACTGGTACGTTTCCTACTTTTAATGTACCATACGCTGTATTGATAGATATAGGATCTACTCATTCCTATATAACCTACTCTGTTTTTGAAAATTTGGTGTTGTCGATTGAGAGTACTTCGAGTGAGATCACTATACTGAGTCCATTGGAGCAATCTGTTTGGGTTGGCAAACTGTATAGAGATGTTCCGTTAGATGTTCAAGGGCAGTTTTTCAGGCTAATTTAATAGAGCTTCCGTTTGGAGAGTTCGATTTGATATTGAGAATGGATTGGCTGGTTAAGTATCAAGTAAGTTTGGACTGTGCGATTAAGAGGGTCGTCTTGGGAACTAAGGAGGATAATGATGTAGTTATGATTGGAGAACATTGAAATTATCTGTCTAATGTAATCTCTACACTTGTGGCCGATAAATTAGTTCGAAAAGAATGTGAGGCTTCTTAGCATACATTAGTGTTTATGCTTTTAGGAACTCTGCAATTGGAGATATTAGAACTGTGAGGGAGTTTTTGGATGTCTTTCCTCAGGAGCTACCGAGTTTACCTCCGGGTCGGAAAGTAGAGTTTGGGATAAAGCTTCTTCTAGGTACAGCTTCGGTGTCTATCACTCCCTATCGTATAGCACCGAAGGAGCTTACAAAGCTTAAGACTGAGATTTAAGAGTTGTTAGATCATAGTTTTATTCGTCTCAGTATGTCTCCGTAGGGAGCATATGTTCTATTTGTGAAAAAGAATGATAGGACTATGAGGATGTGTATTGACTACCGGTAACTGAATAAGTTAACAGTGAAGAATAAATATCCACTTCTAAGGATTGACGACCTGTTTGATCAGTTTCGAGGAGCCTCAGTATTCTCTAAGATTGACCTCTGATCTGGGTATTATCAGTTGAGGATTAAGGAAGTTGATGTACATAGGACTGCATTTAGGACTCATTATGGACACTACGAGTTCCTAGTGATGCCTTTTAGATTGACAAATGCTCCGACAACATTTATGGATCTGATGAACTGAGTGTTTTAGCCCTATCTGGATCAATTCGTCATGGTCTTTATCGACAATATTTTGGTATACTCTAAGACTGAGGATGAGCATAATGAGCACCTTAGAGTGGTTCTTCAAACTTTGCGAGAAATGCAGCTTTATGCTAAATTCAACAAGTACGAATTCTGGTTATGGGAGGTAACATTTTTGGGTCACGTAGTTTTTACTGAGGGGATTCGAGTCAATCCTCAAAAGATTGAGGCTGTACTGGATTGGAAACAACCCAAGAATGTGTTTGAAATCTACAGTTTGCTGGGCCTGGCGGGTTATTATCGGTGTTTTGTAGAAGGTTTTTCATTGATTACAGCGCCCTTAACTAAGCTTTACGTAAGGGTGTTTCGTTTGTTTGGATTGATGCGCAGAAAGCAAGCTTTGAGAAGCTCAAGGCTGTTCTGACTTAGGCTCCTGTTTTGATACAGCCTGAACCTAGAAAGAAGTTTGTGGTTTATAGTGATGCATCGCATATGGGATTGGTCTTTTTTTGAGGTAGGATGGTAAAGTCTGTTCTGACTCAGGCTCCTAATTTGATACAGCCTGAAACCGGAAAGAAGTTTGTGGTTTATAGTGATGCGTCGCATATGGGATTGGTCTTTTTCTGATGTAGGATGGTAAAGTTATGGCTTCAGCATTCCGTCAGATTAAAACACACGAGGCAAGTTATCTGACGCATGACTTCGAGTTGGCTGCTGTGGTCTTTGCACTAAAAATCTGGAGGCACTATCTGTGTGGTGAGAGATATATCATCTAAGCTGATTACAAGAGTCTCAAATACGTCCTTACTTATAAGGAATTGAACCTTAGGTAGCGTCGTTGGATTGAGCTGCTTAAAGATTATGACTGTACCATTGAGTACTATCTTGGTAAGGCTAATGTGGTAGCTGATGTGTTGAGCCATAAGGTGATGACCGATCTAAGAGTAATGTTTGCTCAACTTAGTCTGTTTGATGATGGTAGTCTGTTAGCCAAGCTTCAAGTTAAACTGACTTAGATAGAACAAATTCGGGGTAAACAGTTGGAAGATAAGTCTTTAGGTTTGTGTTTTCATTAGGTTGAGAGTGGTAGCACTTCTGATTTTGGACAGAATAATGATGGTGTGTTATGCATCCAAGGACGGATTTGTGTGCCGAATAATACAGATCTGAGACAGTCTATTCTGATAAAGGCACATAGTAGCCCTTATGCTATGCATCCAGGTGGGAATAAGATGTATCATAATCTTCGTGAGTTGTACTGGTTGCGAAGGTTGAAGCATGAGGTTACTGATTTCATTGCTCGTTTTCTGACATGTCAGCAGGTTAAGGCTGAGCATCAGCTACCTTCGGGTTTGCTGTAGCCGATTAAGATTCCTTTGTGGAAATGGGAACGAGTAACGGTGGACTTTGTTAGTGGGTTGCCCTTGGCACCCACTAAGAAGGATTCTGTTTTGGTTATCATGGATCGAATGACCAAGTCTGCTCACTTTATTCTGGTTCGAACGGACTTTTCTCTGCAGAAGCTGGTGAAGTTGTATATTTCTAAGATAGTAAGACTGCATGAGGTACCTGTCTCGATTATTTCTGATAGGGATCATTGCTTTACGTCTTGGTTCTAGAAGAAATTAGATGAGGCTCTGGGTTTGAGATTGGACTTTGGTACTACGTCTATCCTCAGACCGATGGTTAATTTGAGAAGGTAGTTCAGATATTGAAGGACATGTTATGGAGTTGTGTTATTGATTTTCGAGGTAGTTGGGAGGATTATCTGCCACTAGTGGAGTTCGCCTATAACAACAGTTTCCAATCTAGCATTCAGATGGCACCTTACGAGCTTTGTATGGGCGTAAGTGTCGTACTCTACTATATTAGACTGAGTTGGGTAAACATCAGGTTTTGGGTCCTGAATTGGTTTCTGAGATCGAGGATAAGGCCAGATTGATTTGGGATCGTCTGAAAGCGGCATCCAATAGAATGAAATCGTATGTGGATATGAAGAGACGTGAGATTGAGTATTCTGTGGGAGACTTTGTGTTTCTTAAGGTTTCTCCATAGAAGAAGGTTCTGAGGTTCGACCGTAAGGGCAAGCTGAGCCCTAGGTTCATTGGGCCATACCGGATTTTGAAACCTGTGGGACCGGTTGCTTATCAGTTGGAGTTACCCCTTGAACTGGACCGTATTCACGATGTGTTTCACGTCTCGATGTTGAGGCGCTACTGCTTTGATCCTTCTCACATAGTCTCTATTGAGGAAATTGAGGTTAGACCGGATTTGACCTTTAAGGAGGAGCCAATTCAAATTCTGGATTGTGATGTTAATGTTTTAAGCAAAAAGTCCATTTTGCTGGTGAAGGTTCTGTGGCAAAATCATAGTACTGAGGCAGCCACGTAGGAACATAAGGATTTAATACGTCAGCAGTATCCTCATCTGTTCTGGTCAGGTAAATTTCGAGGTCAGAATTTCTTTTAAGGGATAGAGTTGTAGCCTCCCAAAATTTTTAATTTTGGTTTTTTGTAAATTTGACACAAAATATCCGTCTGCTTCAGTGTTTAAGTGTTCTGATGTGTGTGAGGGGTCTGAAGTTCAAGTCTTACTTGTGGTAATTTGTGGTATTTTTGGAATCAATCCCTATCTTTGGTCAGTAAGCTTTTATTTAATGGATTGTAAGTATACATCAGAATGGGCATGTTGGTCTGGTAGTTAAGTTGGGTGTTGGTTTGCTAAAGGTTCTGTGTTTGAATCCATGCGTAGGGAAGGGTGTTATTTTTACTCTGTTGTTTGGCAGTGTCTCGGTGTGATTAAAATTCTGAAGTGTTTGAGTTGAGGCGTAATAGGTAGTTGAGAATATCAAATTGGTTTTGATTTTATCTCATTTTATCTTTTTTCCCAAAAATTTTCCCTTATGACGTTTTTTCATTTGTTACTCTCCCTCTCTACCTTTCATTTCTTTTCTTCTATCTTCCTCTTCTTTCCTTCGTTTTCTCTCCTCTTGTTCTTCACTTTCAATTTTTTTGTCCCTCTCTAGATTATTGTTGTTCTTGATCAACTGTTCAGACTGATAAATCTGTTTGGTAAGGGAAGACGGGTTTGTTAATGATTGTTTTTGGAAGTGTGGGCAATCTTATGATAGATGATTCATGATGTTAATTTATAATCTATTTGATGTAGGAGAAGGCTAATAGCAGTGAAGTTCTCACACCTTTTGCTCGAACAGTTTAAGTGGTGGTTTTTGTTGTTAGTAAGTCTTGTGGTTTGCTTTGGTTTGTATCAATTCATAACTTGACTACTAAATGACTGTTAGATATTTGATTTTAGGTTTCGGAAGGCTTAGGTGTGTTTCCACATTGAAATCGTACCAGGTGTGTATCTGAAAACATAAAAAACGGGTTTTGTAAAACCCAAAACTAGTCTGTCGATGCCACACCGGCCGTGTGTTTGATGAAGGCCAGGCCATGTGCTAGACACGACCGTGTGGTAGCCGGGGGTGGCCGTGTGTGACACGCGGGCTATATCAATTTGGGTCATGGGCCACACGGGTATGTAGGTTAGCACGGGTAGACCATACAGTTGTGTATGATTCTGGGCCAAGCCGTGTAGTCCACACGGCCAAGGCCAATTTGGACCGTGTAGGCCACACGGATGTGTAGGCCCACACGGGCATGTGGGTCCATTTATCTGAATTTTTCCCCAAGGTTATACGGGTCATCCCAAATGACTGTGAGCTCACTGTAGAATCGGTAAGGGGTAATTAGACCCTAATTTGTATGATCTGTGTGACTGATGTTGTGCATTGAGCATGTATTTATCTTGCATATCTGATTGATCGGGTTTATATATCTGTAATAAAGCATGTAAACATGATTATTTCTGTAAGTTTGATTTTGAATATACTATATCTATTTTGGGGTTGGGATGATATGTTATTGGAAGAAGTGTCCTGAAAGGCATTTATGCCTATTATCTGGCAGCTCAGCTGCATTATATCTGATATCTGCCGTATTCGGTACAACATGGTGTGTAGGGCTGGTTGGGTGTTTTAAACCCCACTTGGTGTGTAGGGATGATCGGAGATGGTATGTAGAGGCTGGGGGTAGGATTCTAATTTCTGTTTTGACTGTATATCTGTATCTCTATCTAATTGGGCTAAGGCCCGAATTTGTATCTAATTCTGGTTTTGAAATGGGCTTAGGCCCGGTTTTGCATCTGTTTCTGTATGGGCTCAGGCCCAAATCTGTATCTATAATGGGCTTAGGCCCAAATCTAAAACTGTTTGATTCTGATATTCTGATTTTGTATGCAAGCTTATTTCTGTGGGGATTACACACTGAGTTTACGTAGACTCACCCCTTCTGTTTGATCTATACAGGTAACCCCCAAACTTTGGAAGATCAGTGCAGCAGAAGACTCGACAGTGACCAGACTCCATAAAACAGTTTTTTTCATTTTATTATTTTATTTAAGTTTTGGTATTGATCTGAGGGTTGTAATTTTTTTGGGACTTTCTGAACTTTTTGGACTTTTTAACTGTTGATCATGGTATTTGCATGCATGATCTTATAACTGCAAACATCAACAAAAATATGGTTTTTACTAAAAACAAAGGTTTTCTCTAACATGAACGGTTTCTAAAGCTTCCGAAATGAATTACGTTTTTAAAAAAAATCGAATAATCGAATAAGTGATTTTGAAATTGATAAGAGGTAAATAAAAGTTAATAAATTGAATTGGTATTTTGTGATGACTTATTTTTCAAACACCATTCCTTGTGACATCGCCATATTCGGCATTACGTTTAGGCAAGGTTTGGGGTTTTACATTCTACAAAGGCCATATAGTGAAATAAGATGTGTTTTCTTTTAAAAGATGAACTAATGGTTCTTAGAGATACATGAGCTAATCTTATGGCTCCGCAACCTCCACCCTCGATTATGCCTTTCACGACACTCTCTTGTCCTCAAAATTCGGTAAGTGTTCATAGACTTTTAGTTGATAATATTCGAAAACATGGATCTGAATGATTTAGGGATAAAATTGATGATGATCTGGGCAGAACTGAATATTGTTGAAAACTACTCAATGAATTTTTGATGAAATAGTATGTTCTTTTGAAGACGGCCTGAAACATTATGTCATTTTGAAGGATGAAGCTGATTGGAGATGAATAATTTTGACAACAGTTGCTCTTAAGGATCAAGTAAATTGTAATTTCCTCTAATAGAAGTTCAAAAAGAAATACACCAGCAGATTGTATCTAGATAAGAAGTACAGAGAAGTTCTAAAGATGAAATAGAGAATTATGTCTATAGTAGAGAATGAATGAGAATTTATCAAACTCCGTAAATATACCAGAGATATTGTATCGATAGAAGCTGAAATGTATACTCATTTTGAATGGGTTTTAAACGAGGGCATACAGATGTTAGTGAAAGCTCTGAAATTGAAAGAGTTTGTAATTTTATCTGAACGATTATAAAAATTGGAAGACATATACAGTGAAAGGGAACAGACTAAGTTGAGACTTTGAGATTCTAGTAAACAAAGTACGATTAGATCATTTTTGACTCCTCTATTGAAGAAATCAAAATATGTTTATAATCGTTTCACATCTCCGTCGAGATTTTTGAAAAGATAAGCCAAAAATGAGTAACTTGAGATCCTCGACTACATCAGCAACTAGTTTTTAGTCCTGATATAGATTGGTTAACTTGTTATGAAATGATATAAACTGTAAATAGAAGTGGATTGTATTATGATAACAGAAGAGTAAATCGATTAATGACCGAGATGACAGATTTGAATATTCCATCCATATCATGGTAATGTTATATGCTCAAATATTGATCTAAGAAGGTCTTGCATTTTAGATACAAAATATATAAACTGTAGATAAAACAAGTCTGATGGTTAATGTATTCTTTAATGTGTTTGCAGAAGATTTGCTAGAGTTTTCACCCAAAAGAAAAGTTGAATTTGTTATTGAATTAGCATTGGGAATTGCTTCAATATCTGCTACACCATATAGTATAGTGCCGACAATATCAAAAGAACTAAAGCCTCAGTTGCAAGAGCTATTAAACCAAAAGTTCATTTATTTAAGTGCGTCACCTTGGGATACTTTGATCCCAATCGTGAAAAAGAAATATAAAACTCTTAGATTTCGTATTAGTTGCAGAAAATTAAACGAAACTATTGTAAATAATAGATATATATTATTTTATACTGATGTCATCCTGTTTTACTTGAGGAATAAATATAAACTTGATCAATGTCTAAGATTTGTAATGTAGACTTTACAAGAAAATCAATTGTATGTCAAATTCATCAAGTGTGAAATCTAACTTCTTGAAGCAAGATTTCTAGAACATGTAATATCGACTAAAAGTATTTGTATTGATCAGAACAATAGATCATCAGTTTTGATTTGGAAACCTCTGAAGAATGTACAGAAGAGCACAATTTCTAAGAATGAGTAAGTGTTACAAATGGTTAATTGAGGCTTCGTAGTGGTCGTATTACCATTAATGAAACTGTTATAGAAAACTGCTAATTTCATTGAGTCTGGAAATGGTTGGCAGAGCTTATTGTGAATACTCATTTGACTTGGAGTTATAACGATTCTATTTTCAATAGATTTGAGAACAAAATCGGTATTTCTTTAGAGAATTCATGAATTTTATAAAGACAAATTGAAGTTTGCTAGTTAAATGAAGATTTGTACTTCTGAATTCAGTATTAATGATAACAAAAATCTACATCTTCGTAACTGTTTGAGTATGCTTAAAAATTCAAAACTGAAATGAGATAACTTATGTGAAGCTCACAGTAATACCTATTCGTGTTATTAGGGCAATATTAGAGTGTATAATTTCACGCAATTGTTTTATTGGTATTAAAGTATAAGAAAAGAGATTTCAAAATATGTGACAAGAAGTTTGTTATGTTAGCAAGCTAATGTTGAGCATTGATTTCCGTCAAGTTTGTTACAACCTATGATGGTTCTAGAGTGGAAATGGGATCAAGTCATTATGGGCTTTGTATGAAGTCTATCGCTATCACTAAAAAAGAAATAAGTAACCTTGAATATTGTTGGCAGACTCACCAAATCCACACATTTCATTTAGGTTATAAAAGATTAGTCATCTAAAATTTTTAATTATAGAACTCTATTACAAGGGTCAGAATTGAGTGAAAGAAAACTAGTTGGGATTGATTTAATCGGAGAAACATAAAATAAAGTCTACATTATCCCAAACTGTTTGATAGCCACCTTAGACCATTAGAAATCGTATATTGATTTAAAAAGAAAGGAACGTTCAGACTGGGATTCATATGACTGTATGAAATTGAATTAAAACTTGACTTATCATATCAGAAGACCTAGTAAAGTTCTTGGTACAAGAAGTAAAAGAACTGCGCAATGAATGAGTACAATTAGTGGTAGTTCTGTGGCACTGACATGGTACAGAGGAAATTACATGGAAAACCGAAGAATCTATGAGATCACAGTACCCGAGCTATGTTTTTGCTAAGAAATTTTGAGGATGAAATTTTCTAAGGGAGGGAGAGTTGTAACAACCCGATTTTTAGCTATACTAGAAATGGTAGTTTTGAAACTCCATTTCTCGATGATCGATTCAGTAAATATTATTTATTAATATTTACAAGGTTTTTACAGTATTAAACTAAATTATGGTATAATAATTTTAGTTCTGTGGAAAGTTAGTCAATGTACAAGTGTATCGGGTCAAAAGTCAGTGGTTTTGGAAATTAAGGTACCAGGACCTCATTTTCGTAAACTGATATTGTAAATAATTTTATTAAATATATAAGGAGTTATTATATAGTTGAATTAAATTTTGGATAAGTAATTTTTTTTGAATTAGTGATTAATTGTGGTACAAAAACTAAATTGTAAAAAATGGTAAAAATTAAGTTATATGGATTTTAAATCTCTTAAGGACTTATATGGTAATTAAACTAAAGTATAAAATCGCAATATAGACTATTTTAAACTATAGTGGATGGGTAGGTGATGATTTTTTTAATAAATAATAGTAAAATATAATTAAATTATTAATATTATATATTACAAAAATGAAAATATTTTTCTTTTTCTCTTCTCCATCGATTGTACATGAAGAAAACCCTTGGAAACCATTTTTATTTGAGCTTCAACATATTCAGCCATGCATGGTAAGGATTTCAAAATCCATTTTTTTAAAATTTTTTTTATGTTTTTAAGATCGTTGTAACTAGATTTAGCTATATCGTACCTTCTTTTTCATCACTGTTAAAGATTCAAAATGTTGCCATTGATGATTTTTGAAGCTTTTGATGTTAATGAATTAGTTTAAAATCTTAGAAACGAAAAAAGGACTAATTTGTAAAATTAAATTGTTAATTTTTTAACATAAGGACTAAAGTGTGAAAATTTTAAAATTAATGCTAAATTTCTATAATTATATATTTTTGAGGGCAGTAGAAGGAGGTAACTAAAATTGGTTTAAAAATATGAGCTCAATTTTGATAGATATAACTATTTCGGTTTTAATGACTAAATTGAATAAAATGGAAAATTTTAGGGCATCTTTGAAAAATGAAATTGAATTAATATATGACTACAATATGTTGTTTTGAGATGTGTGAAATTGATAAATCGAATTAAATTATATTATAGATCAAGATTTGAACCAATCGGTAGATAAACACAAAAAAAGAAAAATCGTGGAATAGTCCTCAATGTCGTGTTTGTGGCTTTTATGGTTAGGTAAGTTCGTACGGATTCACTTTATTAATTTTTGATATGATTGTGTTATTTTTTTACTTCTAGTTAGAAATTTTTTATATATATATATATATAAAGTTTTGGCATCAAATGGATTAAATCGTAAAATAATGAAATATATGATAAAATCAATAGATGTGTGGTATTGGATGATTGTGAAATTGTTATATAATTCGATGATATGTGTACAAAGTTTATTTCAATTAATTCTTGTTTATGTTGTATTGTATGTATATTATTTGTGATTAAGTTGTTGTAAAATAACGACTTCAGTATTGAAATGATTAAATTGTGAAATGAGATATTATTGATAAATGTGAACGAGTATGAGAACGTATATGGTTAAATTACATGTATATAAAAATGTTCAAAGGATTTGGAATGAAATGAATATGAATATGGAGGCCTATGTGAAATTAGTGAATAACTAGGATACAAATGACATGCCATTAGGGTTATAACAGTTTTAGGTGCTGGTCTTGGATGTTTTACCACTGGCTAATGTCCTGCATTTGTTTCAGATTCTTCACAGCTCATGTGAGTAACATCGAGTAAAAGTTATCATCTCAACCCGCAGTTCATGTAAGTAGGCCTATTTTCACAGCTCATGCGAGCAATTACAGTCACAACTTGTGTGAACAATCTTATCTCGTGTATCCAAAGTAAATTTATTATAGTTTCCTGAGTGAAAACAATAATTAAATGAATATGATATGAATAAAAATTTCAATATAAATGTTATAAATTGAATATGAATTAGATGTCATATGTTATGCCATAATAAATTATTGTACATATATATGTAAATTGCATTATAAGTGCTTGATGTATAAGCAAATTAACAATTTAGTTGTTTTATGGAAATGTATATGAAAATACAAGGATGTCAAGGATGCCATGTTAATTACTAAATGGATTTAATTACTTAAATTATTTTAAGGTCAAGGTATGTTGTGTAAATTTCATATGAACTTACTAAGCATACATAATGCTTACTCGATTTCATTTTCTGTTTTGTTTCTGTAGTTGACATTTTGCGAAACACGTCAACTGGATCAACTTGGAGCACACACTATCCAGCTTCTAATTTAGTAGTTTCTCATTTGATTCAGACTTGGTTATGTGGTATTTATATAGGGTTGGACTTGTACTTTTGTGTTTTTGAATGTTCAAAGGTTTGATATAATGATGACAATTTTAGTTGTTTGACAAGAGGTTTAAAGATGTGTATTATGACACTTTAGTAAGTTATGCTTGAAGCATATGTATAGTCAATTTATAATATTAAAGGATTGTATTAATATGATAGAATTGGTATGGTTGTTTGACTACGAAAATAATATGGCAAGTGATAGGCTAGACTTGTATATTACAAGTAGTTGAATGGCATGAAATAAGTCATGTTAGTTAGGTTTGTATTGGTTACCAATGTGGTATAATGGTTAGATAAATATGTGATTTAAATATGGTATGTTTTGGTTTAGTTTTGGACTGTTTGAATGGAAAATATTGGATGTTGAATTGGCATTTTCATGCATGCAAGAATGCAAGAACTTTGAAGAATCAAAGTGAGTAATTCTATGTTTTAACATGAAATTTTTGGGTATTGTTGGAAATGTTGTGTATGTTGAATGAACCCTTGTATGCATGTTTTTGGATGGGTTTAAGTGCAGTTGTTATAATTCAATTATGCACCAATCTGTTTTAAGTGATGTTGTTTTAAAAAAGTTTTAAAGTAGCCCAATTTGGCATCACACGGGCGGCCACACGGCCGTGTGTGGATACACAGGTCGGAGGCACGACTGTATGACACGATAGTTTGACTACTGAAGAATGAACAATTAATTCCACCTGGGCACAGTGAGTTACACGGCCTGGGCATATGGCCATGTGACCCCTATTTGTAAAATTCTTCATACTTTTGAAAAATTCACAGTTAAGTCCTTATTTGTACTTGGGTGTCAACTTAGAGCTTTCGTAAGCTCGAATAAGACTCAAATTTAGTTTTATACCATAATATTTGAATGGATTATTTGAAGAATTTATTTATGTTTTAACTGATTCATAACTTTAAAAATGTTGCAAATTAGTCTTAGTTAAAATCTAAGTTGATATTAAGGCATACATAAGCTTGTATAAGGCCCGAGAAAAGCTAATTTGATGATTATGCCTTGAATTGACTATCATTGTGTGACTCATGTTTTATTTGAATCTTAATTGTGTATTTATGAAATAGTTTCTTGTTTAATTGAAAAAAGGATTATGAATTGCTTTTGATTGTTTAATTGAATATTTAAAGCTAGAATTATATGTGATTGGTCTGTTAATTGTTGTAACATCTTATAGCTCGGGTCCAGCAACTGGACTGTGTGGGCAGTGCTATAGTTTTTTCGTAATTGATACCTTTTTTCTAAGTGTACCCTTTTGCTCCAAGTCTGGTATTATAAGTTCCCAATTTTCACCTATAATTATAAACTTATTTAATCATGAAGTCATTCTACTATAGTATTATGACTTAGCTCTCCTTAATTACGTATCATTATGAAATTTACTTAATTAGTGCTTGTCCAATGACCTTGTCATAAGTGTGTTACCTTCATAGTATATCCTTAATCTCTTTAGGATAAATCTGTTCTCTCAATATGATCTTATTTTACCTAACAGTAACCATTACATCTTCCTTAATGAAAAGTGAATTACTATTAAATAGTAACCAAGTCATTTATCGCAAAGACAAATGACATGTCGCCACGTTTACTTTTCTTCTATCATGTAATGCCAATGAAATTATACCATTTATCATTAGTTGGGTTATGAATTCCACTATTGTGAATGATGCTACATACTACAGAAGGCATATATCTAATATACTAGCTTTTGATTTCTTATCTATTTGAATTCAAGCTTTTACTTACATCAGAGTATACAAGTCATGCATACATAGTCCATCATCAACTCAGGATTATGGTATGCTACACTATAAACTTGAAAAGTGAATAAATCCATAAATGGATCTAGGATTTATTCTACTAAGGTCCTATTCGATATATTTTCAGTTCAGTCAGTCAAATCTATGTCTATATCTTTTAGGAGTCATTCGCTCCGATGCTCAAGACAAAGAATCTTCTAATTGGACTTGACAGATAACATATTAATTTTTCAATATATTTGCTTATTTTTTATTAGACTAAAGACATGTTCAGGTTTATCTACTAATACACGTTGTCTTTTTGTATTACGATCCAACTACATAATATCACTTAATATTAGTTAAATGTTTAGATAACTAGTGAGCTAATATTTGCTTCCATTTTGCTTTGTGTACAAAACCATTAAGGATAATATGCAAAGGGTATAAATGGAAATAATGGATACCTTTATTAAACCAATATTTTTGAAAAATACAAGTATACAAAACAAATATACTACACTTAGGACACTAGATTTAATAGTCTCTCACTTGCCCTGGTGAAGCAGATGTGTCTAATTTTGCATTCCAATACCTTCTACATGTTTCTCAAAACTCCTAGCTACTAGAGTTTTGGTAAACAGGCCCACAAGTTTGTCCTCTGATGTAACTTTAACTACATACACTCATTTAATGGAGTCGTTCTTTGGTGTTTGTGAGAAAATGAAGCACCACAAGCCTTAGATAAAGCTCACTCTAGAGTATGTGGTGCATATTAGTCAATATCCAAGTTGAACTTTCAAATAAAAAGGATGGGGTACTGCTGGCCAATGATGGTAAAAGACTGCATGGACTACACTAGGAAATGTCAAGCTTGTTAGCTTCATGTTAACTTCATCCATCAACTGCCTGAGTCATTACATCCAACAATCACATATAGAACATTTGATGCTTGGGGACTTGACTTGGTGGGGCCATTACTGATAATTTCAACGGGACATATGCATATACTTGTTGGGATAAATTACTTTTCAAAATAGACAACTTATTGAGAAATGAAGAAAGAAATTGTGGCAAACTTCATCAAAACAAACATCATTCATTAGTATGGTGTTCCACTATGTATTATTATTGATAATATGAAGCAATTTGACATGAGCAATGTAACACCCCTAACCCGTATCCGTTGCTGAACTAGGGTTAGGAGCATTACCAGACAATTCAAAACTTTTAAGAACATTTCACAATCATCAACATCATATTATAATCATACATCATCATTGAGTCCCTTATGAAGGTCTACAAGACCTTAAACATGCATTAGAAGAAGGTTGGGACTAAACCGAGCTCATACAAAATTTTTTGAAACTTAAACATTTTTCAAAGCTACAGAGGTCACACGCCCGTGTGGTCAGGCCATGTCCCTCACACGGCCTTAGACACGCCCGTGTGTCTAAGCCATGGCAAAACAGGGCATACATTCCGACTTTCACCACACAGTCGAGGACACACCCGTGTGCCAGGCCGTGTGAAATTTAGGGAGGTTATTGACTTGGGTCACACAGCCGACCACACACCTGTGTGCCAGCCCATGTGCTACCCATGGCCACTAGACACGCCCGTGTTCCTAGCTCGTGTCAAAACTATAGGGTATATTAACTTAATTCGAAAGGGTACCCCAGGAGACACATGGCCGTGTACTATGATCGTGTGTCACACACGGCCGAGACATACGCCCGTGTCTCTGCCCGTGTGGACAAAAATAGGCCATTCGAAAGACCAACTTTGCCACCCTTTTTGTCATTCCTACAAGCCAAAACCAATACATTTTTTACCATCATTTTTCAGGAAAATCACAACCAAAATACATACAATTCATGCCATAAAATCCTCATCCAAAATCATACTCAATGTCCATACTAATTTATGCCAAAACATAAACCAATTTCATACTAAAACTTATAATACATAACTTATTTTATACCTCATTCCATCCCATATCAAAACTTACCAAATTCATAACATTTTCATAACAAAATGACCATTTCTCTTTAGGCCATATAAGCATCATAAAACATACCAAATTTGCCTTACTTATCACATACCAAAACAAACCACAAATTCAACCAAAAGCTAGCCATATCACATGACATAACATATATACAACTCAAAATCATATCCCATACTATCTAGGCTATATATGTCATACTTAACATTTATACTATAAAAAGGTACCAAAATCAAGTTCGATAGTGTGGTGATGATCTTTGACGATCCCTGAGCTCCCGATAGCTTCGATATCTATAAAACAAAGCAAACACACACAAAGTAAGCTACAAAGAGCTTAGTAAGCCATATACAAATAAATTTATCACATAACTCAATTATAAACCAAATTATTCAAGAATCTTATAGCATAACACCAATATCAACTTCATATTCCTTAAATATTTCCACTATAGACATAGCTCACTTGCACATATAACAATTTCATTTCCATGTACTTATATACTTTCAATTTCTCATATACATACCTTTCATTATCAAATATCAGATATATCTCAAACGTACCTGAATCGGATATACATATTCATATTTATACATTTTTTAGAATGCCCGTTGAACCGTTTGTAATTTAATAGGATACACGGATAGCTCAAAAAATCTCATACAATGCCAACATCCCAAACGTGGTCTTACATGTAATCAAATATCGATGCCATTGTCCTAGACAAGGTCTTACATGAAATCAAATACGATGCCAATGTCCCAGACATGGTCTTACATGTAAATCTCATATCGATGCCAATGTCCCAGACATGGTCTTACACGAAAACACATATCGGATCCTATGTTATGACATATGTATCCTAACTATTCCTAGGTTCGTACGGTGCTTTTCGGACGTCGTTACAAACTCGGCATTTCCCTAATTTCACATTTCCAACTTTCATAATCATTCATTGCATTTCATTATCAAATATAAACATAACTAAATCAACTGAAATGCATTTATTTGTATATTGACTTACCTCGTTCGTATTCAAACGAAGTAAATGGCTAATCAGCTACTTTCGATTTTCCCCGATCTAATTCTGTTTTCTTTGGTTATTGATCTAAACACATTCAAATTTAACCCTTTTATTCAACAAATCATTCAATTCAATCCAAAAACACATAATTAGGGAATTTTACAAATTAGCCCTCACATTTGCACATTTTGACATTTAGTCCCTATTTCATAAAATCACAAAATAAACAAAGTTCATCAAGACCATAGCTTGGCCGAATATCCATATAGCTCATACAAGCCCAAATATGTCATTTATTTTACATTTTAGTCCCTTAATTTATTATTTTCACAATTTAGCCCAAATTACTCAAATTCATCAAAAATTCAAAAACCAAATATGTTAACCCAACACATATCTTTTATTTTTCATCAACTATCATCACAAAGCTCATATAATCAACAATGGTATAACTCAAAATCATCAACAATTTCCGAAATTGAGATATGGGCTTAATAGTACATAAAGCAACGATCACAAAAACATAGAAATTATCAAAAATGGATCAAAACACATACCTTATTCAAAGATGTTTATGGTTGAACCCTAGACTGATTTTATCCTTTCTTTTTCTTTCAATTTCGGTGGTGAATGGGTACAAATTTGGCCATCATTTTGTTATAATAAATTAATAATACCATAATAACTAAATACCATTTTTATCCTTAATGAAACATTAATTAAAACCATTTAAAACTTGGACATAAATGTCCACTAACTTTATAATGGTCCATTTACCAATTAAGGCCATTATATTTTAAAGCCACATTCAATTCGGCACTAAATCACATAATTAGTCACTTTTACTTTTTATGCAATGTAGTCCTTTTTACAAATTAAGCACACAAATGGAAAAATTAAATCATGAAAATTTCACGGACATCAATTCACATACTATAAGTATAGAAAATAATATTAAAATATTTTTTGAACTCAGATATGTGGTCCCGAAACACTATTCTGACTAGGGTCTAAACCGGACTGTTACAAGCAAATTGTGTGCCCAATTTAATTTTAAACAATACCACTTTTTGATGTACAATGCTCCAGTTAAAGGTAAAAGCAATCAACAACACTCTGTGCAATCTTTTTAAGAAAGTTTTGAATTGATCAAAGAAGGACTGGTATGAAGTGATGGGAGAAGCTTTGTGGGCCTAGAGAACTACATATCGTACACTAACTCAAGCCATTCCATATGTATTCATTTATGGTGTCGAAGTTGTTTTACCACTTGAGTGAAAAATTTCATCATTAAAGTTACAATCCATAAAATTCTTTCCAGGGAAGATAATGTGCACCTACTACTTGAAGAATTGGAGGCACTATATGAGAAAAGATTGGAAGAAAAACAATATTTGGAATGCTACCAAGCTTGATTGTCCAAGGCCTTTAACAAAAAAGTGAAGTTGCGATCTTTTCAAGTTCAAGACTTACTTCTTATTGTAAAGGGGTAGCAAGTTTGTGTCAAAATGGGACAGGCCATATGCCATTCGTGAAGTCTATACCAATGGTGCATATAAAATCTTTAATCAAGATGGTGCCAAAGTTGGACCAATCAATAGCAAATTTCTAAAATGCTACTATCCATGAAGATTTTCACTCCTAATCATGAGGTTAAACTGCACAAATAAAAGAAAGTAAAAGAAAAGCTAATTACATGGTTTTATTACTTGGTTTAGCCAAACCCAAACAAAAAAGTCCTTTACTTGAAAGATTATTTTTCATATCATATCTTTTCATGTAAAGTATTTTTTACAAGTTAAATTTCTTTTGAGGTTTATTTATAGTTGATATGGCTCATTCATGTAACACTTCCAAGATGATATGTAGAGGAAAAAAATTCCTTCATTCCAAACTTGAATATAAAGTAAAGTTCACAAAATTTCCTCTTATTTTAGGACTTTTGAATATATAAAAAATAGTCAAGGTTTCTACATAAAAAAAAAAACTTCAGGACTCTTTGAAAAGCTTCTGACATGTTTGGCAACAAATCCAAGCTCTGTACTTCATCTTCATTCGAGTCTAACTATAGCGAGTTAATGCTTGAAACCGCTTTTTGCGCCAATGACAAAAATTCCTAAAGCCAAATCTTCTCTGAATTACAATGCAATGGCGTAACGTGATTGTTTCTTAATTAAGAAGTTCAAGGCAACTTGATCTTCAATCATCATAATACTTCGTAGTTTAGAGGTGGGTCTACCTTGGTCTTCATATTTGGTACATGATCCACTTCTCACCATCCTGATGTTGTGAAAAGTTGAATGAATTTTCTACCATTTGGATGCTTCAAAGACTGACTGAATCTTCTTACAGGCTAGATGTTGTAAAGGGTTAATCGAACTTCCCACCATTTGGATGCTTCAAAGGTGAACTGAATCTTCTCACGCTCTTGATGCTACTAAGGATTAATTTGACTTTTCACCATATTAGTGCTTTGAATTGTTGAGCGAATCATCCCACCATCTTGATGTTGTAAAAAGTTAAAAAAATTTCATCTAAATGCATCAAAGGAGGAATAACTTTTACCATCTCAAGTATTAAATCTTACAAAATTTGGGATGAACCTTCTTTGGTTACCACAAGAAATGGATATGCTATCTTTCGCCATCTTGGTGCCTCAAAATTTGGATGGATCATCTTTGATGCCCATGAGCTATCTTTCTCCATATTGACTCCTCGAAGTTTAGATGGAATCTTCCATGATGTGCATCCTCCACCGTCATGAAGCATCTAAGTCTAGGATGGATCATCTTTAGCGTGCATGAGCTACCTCAAAACTTGAATGGATCATTATTGGTGTGAATAAGCTTTTATCACCTCAATGTCACTAAGTTTGAAAATGATCTTCTTTGCAAGCAAAATATACCTTATCATCTTGATGTCACTAAGTCTAAGATGGATTATGAAATCACCAAATATCTATTAAGGTGTGTTTAGGAAAGCAAGAATAATTGTAAAAAAGTATAACTTTTAATTTTAATTACATTATCTTATAATTAGAACAAAGTATACTTGCCTAAAAACCTTTGCCTAATAGAGTATAATTACATCTAGAAAAAATATAAAAAAAATAAAAATTTAAAGTCGTGATTGCTAATTACCTAGTATTGTTTTTCTCTAAATTCTCAACGGAGCAAGGAAGAAGATGCTTCAATTACACTTAATTTAATAGGACCTATAAAATAAAACAATTATCCAAAACAACCACACATGTATAACTACAACAATTACACCTAAACCTAATTATAACCATCTTTTTATCACTACAGGAAATTAGGACTTTAACGGCATTTTTAGTGGCGTTTGGACCAAAAACGCTGCAAAAGTTATACATTGCTCCAATATGTTTTTAGATACATGAGTTTGATACATGAGCTTAAGTCCAATATACTGTTTGATACATGAGTTTTGATACAATGCTCAAATTTGCATATAAACATTGCTCCAATATGCTATTTGATACATGAGTTTTGATTTGGTGCAATTATGCACGTGAAACTTGAATTGTCGTTCATATGTATACATGAAGCTTAGATTTTGATTTAAATGTACACATTTAAAGAAATGAATATTGTTAGTGATTTGTAAAATGGTGTTAATTTGATAATATTCTTAGTGGCTTGTAAAAATTGAATCAAATAAATATTTCTTGTACAAAATTGCACAAAATCAAAGCTCATGCATGGCATTGCCCATTGGATTGAAGTTCATGTATAGTTTTGATATTTATCCCTTTTCTTAAATTTATCCTTTATTTCTTAAATTTGGTTTCTCTTCAAGTATGGATGTGAGTCTTATTTATTGCACAATTTTGCTAAACTTGGATTTAAAGAGCTAACACCAATTCAACGATAGTCTTTTCCAGTTCTTCTATCCGCATGTTCTTTTATTTAACTCCTACTGCTTTTTTGTCTATCATCTTTAATTTTCTTTTATGGGAAATTAGGTTATTAAGTGAAAAGATCAGTATTTGGTTATTTTTTCTTTATATAGATTTGCTATAGTTTCTCATAAATTGAAAATTGAAATGATGTATTACCATCGTTTGTGCAAGGGTCGAGAATGCATTGCTTGTGCCCCAACTGGGTATGGAAAAACCTTGGCTTTTGTATCGCCTGTGCTTATGAAACTCAAGGTATCTTTCTTTTGAACACCTAATAACCATTTTTTGGCAAAAAATACTGTCATGTTTCTTGATTAGCTTCCTTCATATATCAGCATGCATCGACTGAAGGTGTGAAAGCTGTTATACTGTGTCCTACTCGTGAGCTAGCTGTTCAGACAACCAGAGACTGTGAAAAACTTGCAGAAGAAAATAAATTTTATATAAAATTGTTGACTAAAAAGCTCATAAGAAGTGCGAATTTGAAAAAGCTGCGTTGTGATATACTTAGATCCATGCCACTTCACTTGAGTTCAGCTATCAAGAAAAGGAAACTTGGTTTAAGTAGGTTTGGCGCTTATAATCATCTTTATGGATTCAATTAGTTTCTCATCTTAGATTTTAGAGAGACCAATAGGATGAGTATGTAGTTATGTGGATGTTAAAAGCTCTTTCGACTATTGGATTAGTTCTGATTTATTATAAGCAATTTATTTGAATGATTTTAGTGCACTCATGATTTTGAGAAAACTATGATTAGAACATTTTGTTTTAATCCAAATGGTTAGAATAATTTACGAATGTTTCAAGGTTGATATTGTTAAAAGGAAAAAAAGGTTCATAGTTGAACATTGCTTTCTTTATACAATTTCTTTTTCTTTCTTCAGGGTTGAATATCTTGTCCTGGATGAGTCCGACAAACTATTTGAGCTTGGCTTGATAAAACAGATTGTAATGCCCTGGATTTGGGCCCAGAAGTATTGGGCCTTGAGCAAGGGAACTGTTAGGAGACTACATATAAATTTTTATTTGTGCAAGAAAGTGACATGAATGAATGTCTGCTTCAGTGGTTAAGTGATTTAGGAGTGTTTTGGAGTGTCTGAGAAGTCTTGGGTTGAAGCTGAAGCTTGGGCAAAAATTTTGTTTTTATTAAGTAAACATTTAGCTTTGAGCCAATAGGCTTATAATTAAATATGGGTAAACCATGACAGAAAAAGCCTAGTGGTCTAGTGGTAAGTGGCATGTGGAGTGTTCATGGGGTCTAAGGTTCAAGTCGTGGCAATGCAATGGAGTATTTATTTTACTACCTAAGCTGTGTAGGTAGTAGAGTTTGACTAAAATACTACAGAATTGTGGTGGATTTTGAATTGGTCATGAGGAGAGATTTGAGGGGATATTAGGGGAGGGTGTTGTAGAGAGATAATAGGAGAAAATTAAGGGATTTTGAAGGAGTGGGAGTGTTGGAGTCGAATTGGTATGGTAAGGCACTTTTTGAATTCAGTTTTGAGTGTTTTAGGGGGAACTAGTACTGATTTTGTTGTAGGGTTTCGGTTTTCTCTCCATTTGGAGTTCTGCCAATATTTCTTTTGTGATTTTTGCTACCATACCAAATACTGCTAGGGTCTTGAGGTACCTTTTGGTTTTACCTTACTTCCAATCCTCGGTTTATTGACTCTCTTTTCTACTCTCTCTCCCAATTCTCAAGCCTTTCAGTGTTAACACTTTTCTCTTTTCCTCTTCTTTCTCTCCTATCTCCCTTGTGCTACCGATTTCCTATTTCTGGTCACTGTTAAAAGTTCCTTTTCTCTTCTTCTTTGTTTAAAAATTTCTTTCTCTATCTCTGCCAAACTATATTGCTCCTTCAGTCTCTTAGACGTTTTCAAGCCTCCACTGTGCATCGGGTAATTGCACTTTGTCGGTAAGTATTATTGGTACTTGAAGTTTTGGTTTTTAGGTGGATTAATTGGGATTTCTGTTTAATGGTTTTTATAGTTATAATCGAGGGTGAGGGGTTGTGCTTTTCTGATTTTGCCTTCTCTTCAATCTCTTTATTTCGTTTCTCTCCTTAGCTATCACGATTCGTGCATCCATCATTCGGTTCTCTTGTTTTTTTTTTGGGTAAGTACGTTAGGCAGAATCATTATTTCCTTTCTTTTTCTGCTTTCAAGATGGTGACTAATAGGAATTGTTATGTCAGTTAAGGAGGGATTTAAGGAACTCATAATCAATCGAAAGTGGTTATTTTTTCCGACAGTGTGAAGGCGAGGAGCCTCGGTTGCTCAATCAAGGTTAGTGGTTGGCGATTATGTGGACAAGTGTTTGACTAGGGTTTATTTTAATCTGTTTGGTAGGTGACTAACCGAGAGTTATGATTGAATGTAGATTGGAGTACTCGTGGCTATTCTCACGTTTTCGTAAGCAGGTGTGTATATTCACACTGTTTTAACTGTAAATCGGCAAAAGCTGAAAAGCCAAAAAATACGACGTATGCCACATAGGCGTGCGATCACTCGTGTGGTAACCTGAGCCCACGAAACATGGGCGTTCGACTGTGAAGGCCACCGTGAGCGCTCTCATGGGCTTAGGCTGTTTTAGGCCACATGGGCCGCATAATGGGCCTTGGGCCCATTTACACTATTTTGACTATAAGGTAAACAGATCGAAATCCCCTATAAGGTAAATTGACCGAAATAGCCCTATAAGATAAAATGACCGAAATACCATTGTAGGATAAAATGACCGAAATACCCCTATAGGTAAAATGACCGAAATACCTACATAGGGTTAAATGACCGAAATACCCCGTAGGGTAAAATGACTGAAATACCCCCATAGGGTAAAATGACCTAAATACCCCTAAAGGGTAAAATGATCGAAATACCCCCGTAGGATAAAATGACCGAAATACCCCCATAGGGTAAAATGACAGAAATACCCCCATAGGGTAAATCTCACGGACATGTAGGAATATAGGACCTGACTGTGTTGCACATATGGCTAAGGTCGTTTTTGCGCTTAGTGGGCCACACGGGCGTGTGGGCCCACATGGGCCACATAATGGGTCTTCGGCCCATACACACTGATATGTATGTTGAGGTTACATGAGTCACCCAAGATGACTATGAACCTTCTGATGGGTCGACAAGTGTGCCTAGACCCATTCTATTGAAAATGACCGTTATACCCCTATGAGATTACGACTGATTTGTTCTATGATAAGTATGACTATGATTGAGTATGACATGTTGCATTCACGTATGTTATTATGGCATGACATTCTGCATTGGGATGGGTTATTATTGACAGTGGAAGTGTTATGGCTTTTAGCCATCCTGATTATGGCGTTCGACCATACTGATTATGGCATTTGACCATACTAATTATGACATTCCACCATCCTGATTATGGCTCTGTGCCATCCTGCTTATGGCTTTTAGCCATTTTGTTTATGGCTTTTTGCCATCTTGTTTACTGGTAGCTTTGCTGTGATATCGATTAGTGCTGCAACCGGTGCTAATCTTGGTGTGTTTGGATGGGTGGGTCGATTTTATCCCTACATTGTGTTACTGGCAGGATGGAGTGGTGTGTTTGGCTGGGTTGGGGTGGGATTTCTATTGTATTTCTGCTCTGTTTACTGATACTACATTGGGCTTAGGCCCACCTGATTCTGTTACTGTTTCTGTAATGGGCTCAAGCCTAGATTGTTACTGCATTCTGTATTTCTGACTAATTATTTGTATTAGGGGATTACACACTGAAATTTCGTAAACTCACCCCATTGTTTAACTGTACATGTAATCCCCAGCGTTAGGCGGTTTGGTGCTGTGAGGAGCTCGAAGGTGGCCACACATCCATACGGCTTTACATTAGCTTTTGAATTATAAATATTCCTTTTGGGTTTTCGTTATGTAATAAGGCCTCTTTAAACTTGATTTATTTTCTTTTATCTTTCTGTGGGCTTTATTTATTTAGATTGATACTTAATGTTGGTTTTTATAAAAGGTTAACTGTTTTCAAAACACCGCATTTTCGTAACAATTTTTGAAAATGCTTCCTCAACAAACAATGTTTTAAAAGAAATGATGACTTAAGCTGATTAACAAATGACCAAGATGATTTGAGAGTTAGCAAAGAGGCTTTAGCCTTCAACGAGTTTTTATCAATAAGGCTAAGTATTCGAAAAGCACTGCAATGTGACATGCCATATTCAACCATAACGTCTGGCCGAGTTTGAGGTGTTACACAGATTGATTCTGTGGTTAAAGCATGTTCTAATCCTTTGATTATATGCTCATTATTTAGTGCTACTTTACCTGATTCTGTTGACGAACTTGCACACACCATAATGCATGATACTGTTTGCGTTATTATTGGCAAAAAGTAAGTACGAGATTATAATTTTTCAGTAATAAAGATAAATACTTTTTGACACACTTCTTTTTGTTATTTTATCTAGGAATACAGCTTCTAAATCTTTTTAGCAAAAGTTAGGTTTTTTAGAAACTGAAGAAGAGAAACTACTTGTACTTCGGCAAAGTTTTGAAGAGGTATGCTCATTATACGAATGCTTAGAAAGCTTGTCTCTCTTGCAACTATTATTGTCTGAGAAAGAAGCATTTTTTTGTCATTTTGATGTTTTATATTTGATAAACCGTAAATTATACATATTTTTATCCCATACTTAGCATATTTTTGGATGAATTATCATTAGAATTCTAGAATTTGATGCTCCTAATCTTTTAATTTCATGTTTTATACTTAGATGAGCATAAGAAAGAGAAAATAGTAAGGAACGGGCCAAAAACGGGAAAAGTAGGCCCAAATCAATAATTAGCATAGCCTGGAGTTCATCACACGGGTAACCCACACAGCCGTGCCATATTAACAGGCTTGAACATGGCCTAGGCTCGACTCATACGGGTGTGTCACACGGGCGTGTCCCTGTCGTGATGAAGTTTAATTTCACGCGGAAAAAGCTACTTAGGGGCTAAGAAAGACATTCCAAACTCTATATAAAGACCCTAGGAGGTGACTGTAAGGGTGTACAGTGTCCCGCCAGGACTCAGAGTAAAAGGCAGGGAATTACTCGAAAAAAGTCGATTAATCCATCTTAAGAAGCAATGATCTACATTAAGACTGAAGATCTCCCTTCAATCCTTTTAGGAGTTTTGCGTTTTTTTTATGTTTTGTTATTTTCTTTATTCTGAGATATTTTCCCTTTTCATTATGAACTAAATCCCCAAATACCTGAGGGGAATGAAACCTAAGACGAATCTTGTTATTGTTATTTGAACTATATGATAAATATTCGATTTGTTCTTAATTATGCTTTTAACTCTTGAATTGATATTCCAGGATATTGATTCAAGTCGAATGTGCTTATTTAGAGGAGCAAAAGTCCCTGTTTAAGAGTAGATCCAACATAGTTAAGCGGAGTTGATCGCACTCCTAGACATAGGACGACGAAAATCTGCCGGATCAGAGTCAAATCTAATAGGGGATCTATAGATCGAGTTAATGTAAAACTAGGGTTTTAATTAGAAAGAGATTTCAATTAATCAACATACGGTTAGTTGTTCTTATTCTCGATGGAGATATTAACATAATTTAGAGATCTCTAGGGATCAAGTCGAATGAAGAAATCGTCTAGTTCAAAGTTAAATAACAAGTAAAGTCTAGGTGGATTCTTCCTTGGGTATTGCCTTTATCATTCAGTTTTCCCAAAGTAATTTCCCAATTTACTTTTTGTCGTATCTTTAGTTAACTAAAATTTTAGTTTCCCAACAAATCCCTCTTTATTTTCAGGCTAGATAATCGGAAGAAAGTCATTACTAGTACGTTTAGTTCATTGGATTCGATATTCCAGTCTTGCCACTAGCTATAATACTACTCGATAGGTGCGCTGCCTTTTATCGTGAGAATAGTTAGTTTCCAGGTATGATCATTATTAGTACTTCATTGAAATCGCGATTAAGTTTTTTGGCACCGTTGCTGGGGAACTAAGATATTAGGAACACTCGATTCCTATTACTTTAGCTATTTTTACTTTATTTGAAATTTATTTTCTATTTTTTTCTTACTAAATTTTTCTTTTTTCCTTTCCCTGACAGGTGTCTTTAGTTTATGACTAGAAGAAACCCAGCAGAACCACTATTCCTTGATAATGACTTAGAAGCCACAATTTCAGAAACCACAGAGAAATAAGACGAAGCCTACAGTACCCAGAACAGGGACAAGAAGAAGAACTCGGATCTACTAAAGAGATGGAGGCAAATTAGGATAATCAGCTACCTCCTGTGGTAGCAGCAGATCCTGTTAATAAAAATGTTGTTCCTCGTACAATGTATGATTATGCTAAACCTAATTTAGTTGGTACTGAATCTAGTATTGTTAGGCCTACTATTGCTGCAAAGAATTTTGAACTAAAACCTAACACGATTCAAATGATACAACAGTTTGTTCAGTTTAATGGTTTGCAGGATGAAGATCCTAACTTACATTTAGCTAATTTTTTAGAATTCTACGACACTTTCAAAATAAATGGCGTTTCTGATTATGCCATCCGTCTTCAGTTATTCCCTTTTTCTTTGAGAAATAAAGCCAAACAGTGGTTAAACTCTTTACCATGAGGGCCTATGATTGTGATTTGTGATGAAGTAATAAAATCTGATCGTACCTGTAAACTAACTAATATTACGATAAAAGGCAAGTGCACTTATTGAATAGTAGTATAATTAGTGGTAAGACTGGAATATCAAATCCAATGAACTATGAGTACTAGTAATGACTTTCTTCCTATTATCTAGCCTAAAAATAAAGAGGGTTTGGTTGTAAACTAAACTAAACTAACTAAAGAAGCGGCAAAGAGTAAAGTGGGAGATTGCTTTTTGGGAAAGACTGATTGATTAAGGCAATACCTAAGGAAGAATCCACCTAGACTTCACTTGTTATCTAACTTTGAACCAGATGATTTCTTCATTTGATTTGATTCGTAGAGATCCCTAAATTATGTTAATACCTCCGTCAAGGATAAGAACAACTAATTATAGACTGATTAACTGAAATCTCTTTCTACTTAAAACCCCTAGTCTTGCTTTAACTCGATCTATGGCTCCCCATATTAGATTTGACTCTAATCCGGTAGATTTTCGTCGTCCTATTTTTAGGATTGCGATCAACACTGCTTAATTGTGTTAGATCTACTCCTATGCAGGGAGTTTTGCTCCTCTACATAAGTACATTCGACTTAAATCAATATCCCGGAAATATCAATTTCAGAGTTAAAAAGACAATTAAGAACAATTCAAATATTTATCACATAGCTCAGATAACAATAACAATATCTTTCTTAGGTTTCATCCCCTTAGGTATTTAGGGTTTAGTTCATAATTATAAAAGAAAACATCTCAGAAGAAATAAAATAACAAAACATAAGAAAACTCAAAACTCCTAAAAGGATTAAAGAGAAATCCTCTGTCTTGATATAGATCCTGGCTTCTGAGATGGATCAATCGGCTTCCCTTCAAGTAATTCCCTCTTTTAACTCCCTGTCTTGGCGGGAATAAATCTCCTCCTTGGTGGGAGAAAAGCACACCGTTGTAGTTGCCTCTTAGGGTCTTTATATATAGTTTTGGAATGCCTTTCTTAGCCCCTAAGTAGCCTTTTCTGAGTGAAATTAAACTTCCTCACGATAGGGGCACGCCCGTGTGCCACGCCCATGTGGATCGAGGCCCACGCTGTGCTTGAGCCTATTAAAGTGGCACGGCCGTGTGGCACGGCCGTGTGGCAAACCTCCAGGCTGTGTTGATTACTGAACTGGGCCTAATTTGCCCTTTTTGGCCCGTTCCTTGCTCTTTTCTCTTCCCTAAGCTCACCTGAGTATAAAATATGAAATTAAAGGTTTAAGAGCATCAATTTACACAAATCAAAGGGTAATTCATCCAGAAATTAGGCTAAGCATGGGGTAAAAATATGTATTGCTTATCAAATACCCCCACACTTAAGCTTTTGCTTGTCCTCAAGCAAAATCTCAACTCACAGTTAAGAATCATTCTTCTCAACTTATAATCCTTATCAATAATGTTTCAAACTAATCCACAAGTAATCATACAATGAAAATTCAACCAGAAGAACATTAAAGTTTCAAACACTCTAAGTTGAGAATTTTATCACAGAAATATAGGTTTTCTCCTTTCTCCTAAGTAATTACCTTTCAATCAAAATCAACAAGATTTGACATCCTCACTAAAGATTCACTCTATCCACTCAAAGTGTTTAGGGTTCAAAATTTAATTATTCTTTAGTCAACCTGAAAAGTTATTACCATAGGCTTGCAAGAAAATCAAATCTCCACCACTATAGATTGATATGACACAGCAATCAAAAGGTCTTTCAATGGTTGTAATGGGGCTTTGGCTAGGGGTGTTGTCACTGGCTGATAAAGAGGGTTAGAATCGAGATTGAATTGAAAAATCGTCTAGCTAGAAAAATCTGTATCATTTGAACATATTTCTAGTGTAAAGCCTTTCTTTTGGATAATGTTGTCTAAGAACAGCAGCTCAAAAATTACATGAAAATATGCAAAAATATTGAATTACAACTGAAGTATACATATATTTTTTTTAAGAACAAATCAAATAGCGATAAATTTAATATTTATGGACTTTACAAATCGAAAAGAATAAACCTAGATAATAATTCAACTCAAATATCGACAAAAATAGGGATCAAAATAATTAAGGGGATTTCAACAATAATGGGTTTTTGGTTAATTTTAAGGGTAAGTCAAATGAATGGGTTGTTAGGCTCAATGGGGTTCACTAGGGGTTGATTTATGGAGGTAGGCTTTTATGGAGTAAGTGGGTTATACCTAGGTGCCTTTATCATCTTAGTATAACAAATAAATGATGTGGTCTCGACATGTATAATCGAAGCAAGTTTTAGAATAACAAATCAGTGTTGACTCACTCAAAGCAACAATAAAAGTGAGCATGAAAGAATGTATGCTCAAAAGGCTCAAAAATCTCACCAGAATTCTGGCTTTTTGATGTCAATCCTGCGAATTTCAAATCTCAAGATAACACTTAAAATTAGGGGAAATGGCCTAGAAAAATTTAGAATTCTCAAAAATTTCAACTTATCATGCTTGATTCCTTAATGTCTTAAGGTTTGAATAATCAAAGCATAATACCTATGTATTAATTCTCAACATATCAATAAAAATCATAAGTCAATTAGAATTAATCCCTAATAGGAGATTGAGACTAATGCAGAGAGTGAAAGTGAGAATTCGAAATTTTGAGAACAATACAAAAAGTTAGTTGTAAAAATTTTTCAGGGGTTCGAAAAGAATGCAATGACTGAAAGTAAGTTCTACCCCCACACTTAAGATGTACATTGCCCTCAATGTAAAAAGATACATTAGTAGCAATAGAAGCATAAAATCATAAGATAGGGAGAGAAATGAAACTCCCTGAATTTTGGATGATTTTGTAGAGACGGATATTGGAATTGTAAGAGCTGGCAGTTGTGGCAGGGTTTTCCCATTACAGATGGATTTGAGCTGTAAAGTTCCTTTGAAACTGTGATAGCATAAATAAGTGTTTAGGGATTTAAGTTAAGCATAATTTTCTCGTTAGGGAATAGCCGATATGAAAATAAAATTGAAAACTAAACTAAAATATTCAATAAACATGAAGATCAAAATAAAGATAAAGAAAAATCTAAAGATTCTAAAGAAACATAAAGTGCAAGGGAAGGTAAAAATAAAGATCAAGAAAGCAAATAAAAAAAGAAGATAAGAGGAATAGAAAGTTCTAATCCTCAGATGGTCCACGAGGTGGGGACGGTGGTGCGAGATTGAGTTGCTGACAAATCTGAGCTAATGTTGCATCAATGTGGTCAAATCGCTGAAAACATTGGTGCTGGAATTGGGCGAACTGCTCAGAAGTGACGTAGCCTGAAGCTGCCGCATGAACTGGGCGGCGAGTTGGTGGTGGCTCAGTGGGTGGCTCCTCCTGTGGTGGGACATCATCAGTAATGTCCTCGGGGTCCTCCTACTCAGCATCTCGAAGTAGACGGTATTATGGAGGATTGGTCCTAGGTCGGCGCTGAATCATCCTCATATGTAACATAGTTTGAATGCCCTGTGGGGATATTTGGCCAACAAGGGTGTAAGAGGATGTCTGGGCCGTGGTGTTAAGTAGGCCGAAGTGGCGGGCTAGTCAAGTGATGTATGGGCCCATGAGATTACGCCCCTACGGTGTCGCTCTATCTGGTGTTGGATGGCCTGGGCAATAAAGTAGGCGAGATCGATCAAATGAATATGCGCCATGCTCCATAAAAAGTACTCTCGCTGGTACTCTCGCATCTGCCCGTCAATGTGTGTGCAAGTAAGGCACGTATGTACCTCAAAAATGGGGCGAGATTGGTCGCTTTGGAGCGACTAGGGTCGTATGTGGGTTGGCCAGGGACTAAGGCGCGCTAGCAGTTAACTGGAGAGATGTGGATATGGCGGTGGAGTTCTGAAAAGTCCTCCTCCTCCACAAACTGCTCGGTGTATAGGCCTAGTGCTGTACCAAACTCCGGTACACTGAGTTGACGAAAGAGGCCTCCTAGACGGAATTGTATCGTTCCTGGATCATCGTGTTGGCTCATCACCGTCTGGATGTAGAATGTGGAGCAGAACTCGAGGGTGAGTTCGAGATAGGTGGGCTCTATAATTTGAAAGAACTGCTCCCACAGGTCCGTTGTTAATAAGGCCTGGACCTCATCTGCTAGGTGGACCTGCTCTAGTGCGGCCCAATCAATACATCTTCTCGCTCCGAGGGGTCTCGCTTGTAATATTTGAAATAGTTCTTCTTGTGTGTTCTGTGGGAATTGAAGGAAGGGGTATTGGACTTCGACGGTGGGTCTAGAAGAGGAGCTATCGGGCCCTTTGCGCTTTTTAGAGGTAGGGACGTTAGTTTTCTTTTCACGAAAAGACAACATGATTCCTAAAAACAAAATGGGAAAAGATATGCATTGTCCTAAAAATTGAAAATAAAGATAGGGATATTAATAAGTTCCTATTTACAACTTAAACTAACCAAGATTTCTAAATAGGTCATGCAAGCATATGATCATCTCATTGAATAAAAATAGGTCTCAATATATAAAAAAATTCAAGTTTCTTAAGATAGTGATAAGTGGCAGCCAAAAATGTTCCTAAATGGCATAATGAATATTCAAGATTAATCATGCTAAATGAATGAATTTTCTGTCAATAATGATGCAAATAACTAAATAAATGTGATTACTAATAGATAATTAGATAAAAGACATTAAAAATAAAAAGAAAAAAGTGAGAAAAGGGGAACCGAATGGGTGGTTATGGGGCGGAGCACGGTTGTGGCGAGGTTGCACGGGCATGGACGCGTAGTTGAGGCTAGCGGCGTTGCTAGGTAGGGCTGGTATAAATGGTGGTGGAGAGTTTTTTTTAGGGTTTTTGATGAAGAAGAAGATGAATAGTAGGGGTTTATATAGGATTTTGGGTCACACGGGCGTGGCCCGTGTGACTCGGGGTTAGCCCGTATGTTTCGAAAATTAAGGATTTTGGCACGCTGGATTCATGTCACACGCCCGTGTTCCTAGGGCGTGTTGGGGCACATGGCCGTGTCACACGGCTGTGTCCTTCGATATTCGTTTCTTCCACGGCTGTGTCGGAGGTCGCACGCTCGTGTATGAAATGGCAGGTTCGACCACGGTCTTGAGGCACGGGCGTGTCTCACACCCGTGTTGGATTAATAGGTTTGGCCACGGCCACATCGCACGGCCGTGGTAAGTTTTCGAAACCCGTGTGTAGGGAGATCTTACCCTGCTCATACATGGCCATTTCACACGGCCGTGTCTTTGCTCGTGGTAGCCACACGGTCTTAGACGCGCCTATGGGCATGACCGTGTGGCTGAAAAAACCTACATTCAAAGGGTTAGTTGGTGTATTAGAAAGCCTAAATAAAAGAATTTACTAAGTCAGTGCTCGGATTGCCTCCCAAGAAGCACTTGTTTATAGTTTAAGCTCGACTTTTCTCAAGCTTGTTTGGTCATGGTGGTTTGAAGAGTTGATACTCTTCTATCCTGCTTTCAATTTCATTATCGACGTAAGATTTGAGTTGAGTGTGATTTACCTTGAAAGTGCTGAGTGACTCATGTTTTATTTCAACTGTACCATAGGGAAAGATTTTCGTTACCGTAAAGTAAGGTGTATCACTTGTATGTTCTTTTGAATTCAAGATTTGAGGATCGTCTTCCCCTAAGATTACCTTATCCCCTACCTGGATTTGATTCGTTTTTACCTGAGGGTCATCTTGGTGATGCTCTGGGTTGGTGTGGCATATTTTGGGCTTTTCTTGATAGTTCAGCCACTCATCTAGTTCCTCAATCTGAAGTATTCGCTTTTCATTTACGTCCCCCTTGGATGGACTTGTCTGTGGTTGGGTCACCTTTATGTGGAGTGTATCCTGCACAGAAGGTTGGGTGGTGAGATCAGTGTTTTTACAAGGACTCGTGACTATATTCTTATTATCAACAATAGTTTTAATCGAGTTTCGAGCTTGTAAAGTAACTTTGTCATCACCTACATGTAGTGTAAGCTCGCATGTTCCTACATCAATTATTGTTCTAGCAGTTGCTAAAAAGGGTCGCCCTAGAATTAATGGTACATTGCTATCCTCATCAATGTCTAAAACAACAAAGTCAACTAGGAATATAAATTTATCAATTTTGACAAGCACATCTTCAATTATTCCCTTTGGAAATCTAATGGTCTTATCAGCTAATTGGATGCTTATCTTAGTTTGTTTAGGTTTTCCAAGACCTAGTTGTTTAAACAATTTAAATGGCATGACATTTATCCTAGCCCCTAAATCAGCTAAAGCATTTTTGGCATCTAAACTACCAAGTAAACAAGGAATAGTAAAACTCCCTGGATCTTTTAGTTTGTTGGGTAGTTTATTCTGTAAAATGGCTGAACATACTACATTTAGCTCCACATGAGATTTCTCATCCAGCTTCCGCTTGTTTGTTAAGAGCTCTCTTAAAAACTCAACAACATTTGGCATCTACGAAAGAGCTTCAATAAATGGTAAGTTGATACATAATTTCTTTAAGAGTTTAAGAAACTTACCAAATTGCTCATCTGTGCGCTCTTTCTTTAACATATATGGGTATGGCATACGAGGTTTATACTCTTTGATAATTACTTCTTTGGAACTTAACTCATCCTTACCTTTACTTACCACAGTCTCCTTGCATGGCTCTGTGTTGGTTTTGGTTAACCCTTCCTTATCTATTGTATCCATGGCGTTAAGTTGCTCCTTAGGGTTAATTTCAGTGTTGCTCGGTAACCCTCCTTGCGGTCTTTCAGAAATTAGCTTAGCGAGCTGGCCTATTTGAGTTTTGATTCCTTGAATAGATGCTTGCTGATTCTTCAGTACCGTTTCAGTGTTTTGAAAATGGGTTTCTGACATGGCAATAAATTTTGTGAGCATTTCTTTAAGGCTCGGCTTTTTCTCTTGTTGGAATAGTGGTTGTTGGAATCTTAGAGGAGGTGGTGCTCTCTGATTTCCTTGGTTGCTTTGTCCTCCCCATGAGAAGTTAGGGTGATTTCTCTAACCTGCATTGTAAGTGTTGCTATAAGGGTTATTTTGAGATCTAGAATTGTTACCCATATAGTTGGCTTGCTCATTTTCCGTGCCATATCCGTAGTTGGAGTAGTCTGGATTGTAACTGTTCCCTTGAATTGCATAGCATTGCATTACTGGGTGTGCCTGCGTAGAACCAACAAAATTATCAATCTTTTTATTTAAAAGTTCTACCTGGTTAGAAAGCATGATTACGGCATCAATATTAAAAACTCCTACAACTTTCTGTGGCTTTGTTCGCATGACTTGCCATTGATAGTTATTCAGTGACATCTCTTCTATAAATTCGTAGGTTGCTTCTGGTGTTTTGTTATTGATTGTTCCACCGGTGGCTGCATCGATCATCTGCCTTGTTGAGGGATTCAAACTGTTGTGAAAAGTTTGAACTTGTAACCACAGAGGTAACCCATGGTGAGGGCACCTTCTTAAGAGATCTTTGTATCTCTCCCATGCATCGTAAAGTGTCTCTAAATCTATCTACACAAAAGAAAAGATATCATTCCGCAATTTAGCTGTTTTAGCTGAGGGAAAATACTTAAGTAAAAATTTTTCAGTCATTTGTTCCCATGTAGTGATAGACCCTCGTGGTAAAGAATTTAACCACTGTTTAGCTTTGTTTATCAAGGAGAATGGAAATAACCTAAGACGAATGGCATCATCAGAAATGCCATTTATTTTGAATGTATCGCATAATTCCAAAAAGTTGGCTAGATGCGAGTTAGGATCCTCATCCTGCAAACCATCAAACTGAACAAATTTTTGTATCATTTGAATAGTGTTAGGTTTCAGTTCAAAATTATTTGCAGCAATAGTAGGCCTAACAATGCTAGATTCAGTGCCTGCTAAATTAGGTCTAGCATAATCATACATAGTACGCGAAGCAGAATTTTGCTCAATAGGATTTGCAGCTACTACAGGAGGTAGCTGATTATCCTGATTTGCTTCCATCTCTTCAGTAGGTTCTAGCTCTTCTTCTTGTCCTTGTTCTGGGTATTGCAAACTTCTTCTTATCTTTTGGCGAGTTCGACAAACTGTCGCTTCTAAATCGTCATCAAAAAGCAGTGGTCCTCTCGGGTTTCTTCTAGTCATAAACTAGAGATACCTAGAAGGGAAAAGGCAAAAAAAATTTTAGTAAATAAAATAAAAAATAAAGGTTGAAAATAATTAAAAATAGTAATGGCTAAAGTAATAGAAATCAAGTGTTCCTAATATCTTAGTTCCGCGGCAACGGCGCCAAAAACTTGATTGTGATTTGTGATGAAGTAATAAAATCTGATCATACCTATAAACTAACTAATATCACGATAAAAGGCAAGTGCACCTATCGAGCAGTAGTATAGTTAGTGGCAAGACTGGAATATCGAATCCAAGGAACTATGAGTACTAGTAATGACTTTCTTCCTATTATCTAGCCTAAAAATAAAGAGGGTTTGGTTGTAAACTAAACTAAACTAACTAAAGAAGCGACAAAGAGTAAAGTGGGAGATTGCTTTTTGGGAAAGACTGATTGATTAATGCAATACCTAAGGAAGAATCCACCTAGACTTCACTTGTTATCTAACTCTGAACCAGATGATTTCTTCATTTGATTTGATCCGTAGATATCCCTAAATTATGTTAATACCTCTGTCGAGGATAAGAACAACTAATCATAGACTGATTAATTGAAATCTCTTTCTAGTTAAAACCCCTAGTCTTGCATTAACTCGATCTATGGCTCCCCATATTAGATTTGACTCTAATCCGGCAGATTTTTATCGTCTTATGTCTAGGATTGTGATCAACTCCACCTAATTGTGTTGGATCTACTCCTATGCAAGGACTTTTGCTCTTCTACATAAGCACATTCGACTTAAATCAATATCCCGAAAATATCAATTTAAGAGTTAAAAAACACAATTAAGAACAAATCAAATATTTATCACACAGCTCAGATAACAATAACAAGATCTGTCTTAGGTTTCATCCCCTTAGGTATTTAGGGTTTAGTTCATAATTATAAAAGAAAACATCCCAGAAGAAATAAAATAGCAAAACATAAGAAAACCCAAAACTCCTTAAAGGATTGAAGGGAAATCCTCTGTCTTGATGTAGATCCTGGCTTCTGAGATGGATCAATCAGCTTCCCTTCGAGTAATTCCCTCTTTTAACTCCCCGTCTTGGCAAGAATAAAGCATCTCCTTGGTGGGAGAAAAGCATACCCTTGTAGTTGCCTCCTAGGGTCTTTATATAGAGTTTTGGAATGCCTTTCTTAGCCCCTAAGTAGCCTTTTCCAAGTGAAATTGAACTTCCTCACGACAGGGACACGCCCATGTGCCACACCCGTGTGGATCGAGGCCCAGGCCGTGCTTGAGCCTGTTAAAGTGGCACGGCCGTGTGGTGAACCTCCAGGCCGTATTGATTACTGAACTGGGCCTAATTTGCCCGTTTTTGGCCCGTTCCTTGCTCTTTTCTCTTCCCTAAGCTCACCTGAGTATAAAACATGAAATTAAAGGTTTAGGAGCATCAATTGACACAAATCAAGGGGTAATTCATCCAAAAATTAGGCTAAGCATGGGGTAAAAATATGTACAATTTATTGCTTATCAGTCTATCACTACATGGGAACAAATGATCGAAAAATTTTTACTTAAATATTTTTGGCCGGCTAAAATGGCAAAGTTAAGGAATGATATCTCTTCTTTTGTGCAAATGGATTTAGAGACACTCTACAATGTGTGGGAGAGATACAAGGATTTATTGAGAAGGTGCCCTCACCATGGGTTACCTCTATGGTTACAAGTTCAAACTTTTCACAACGGTTTGAACCCCTCAACAAGGCAAATGATTGATGCAGCCGCCGGTGGAACAATCAATAACAAAACACCAAAGGCAGCTTATGAGTTTATAGAGTAGATGTCACTAAATAACTATTAGTGGCAAGTCATGAGAACAAAGCCTCAAAAAGTTGCCTGAGTTTTTAATATTGACGCAGTCACAATGCAATCAAATCAGGTAGAACTCTTAAATAAAAAGATTGATAATTTCGTTGGTTCTATGCAAGTACATTCAGTGATGCAGTGTGACTCAATTCAAGGAAACATGAGCAATCCAGAATACTCCTCCTATGGACATGGCATGGAAAACGAGTAACTGAACTATATGGGTAACAACTCTAGATCTCAAAATAACCCTTATAGTAACACTTACAATGCAGGTTAGAGGGACCACCCTAATTAATTTCTCATGGGGAGGACAAGGCAATCAAGGAAATCAGAGACCACAACCCCCTCCAGGATTCCAGCAACCACCTAACCAGCAGGAGAAAAAGCCGAATCTTGAGGAGATGCTCACGAAGTTTATCTCATTGTCAGAAACACGTTTTCAAAACACCGAGACGACACTTAAGAATCAACAAGCATCTATTCAAGGACTCGAAACTCAAATAGGCCAGCTCACTAAACTAATCTCCGAAAGACCATAAGGTGGTTTGCCAAGCAACACCGAGACTAACCCTAAGGAGTAACTCCACGCTATTGACATGATTAATGAAGGGGGAATTAAAGACAAATCAGAGCCAAGCCAGGAAATTGAGGTAAGTGAAGGTAAGAATGAGGTAAGTTGCCAAGAACCAATTGTTAAAGAGTATAAACCGCGTGTCCCATACCCAAATGCAACAAGGAAGGACCGCATAGATGAATAATTCGGTAAATTCCTCAAACTTTTAAAGAAATTACACATTAACTTACGGTGTATTGAAGTTCTTTTGCAGATGCTAAATGTGGTTAAGTTCTTAAAGGAGCTCTTAGCAAACAAACAAAAATTAGACGAATCGTCACATGTGAAGCTGAATGCAATTTGCTCAGCCATTTTACAAATAAGCTACCCGACAAACTGAAAGATCCAGGGAGTTTCACGATTCCTTGTTTAATTGGTTGTTTAGATGTTAAAAACGCTTTGGCTAATTTAGGGGCTAGTATAAATGTAATGCCTTACAAATTGTTTAAACAACTAGGTCTCAGAAAACCCAAACAAACTAGGATGAGCATCCAACTAGCTGATAAAACCATTAGATTCCCTAAGGGTATAATTGAAGATATTCTGGTTAAGATTGACAAATTTATATTTCCAGTAGATTTTATTATTTTAGATATAGATGAGGATAGCAATGTGCCATTAATTCTGGGGTGACCCTTCTTAGCAACTGCAAGGACTATAATTGATGTAGGCACAGGTGAACTCACACTTCGTGTAGGTGATGACACAATTACTTTACAAGCTCGTAATTCTAATAAAACCCTTAATGATAAAGATTTTATTACGAGTCCTTGTAATAAGAATGATCTCACTGTCCAACCTGTTCTGCAGGGTATTCCTCATGAAAGTGCAACTGAGCCACATTCGAGTTCATACGATACAAAGGGAACAATCCATGAGGAACGAATGCTACAGATTGAAGAATTAGACAAATGGCTAAACCACAGCCAAGGGAAACCTAAGATATGCCACAACGAACCAAAACATTACCAGGATGACCCTAAGGTAAAAATGAATCAATTTAAGGTAGGGGATAAGGTATTATTAGAAGAAGAGGATCCTCAAATCTCGAATTCAAAAATTTCATACAGGTGGCACACCTCCCTTTACGGTAATAAAAATTTTCCCCTATGGTACAATTGAGATAACACATGAGACATTTGGCACTTTCAAGGTAAACTATACTCGACTGAAACTTTATTTTGATATTAAAATTGATAGCAGGAGAGAGGAGTTTGAACTCCTCAAACCACTGTGACCGTGCCAACTAATGAGAAGTCGAGCTTAGACTATAAACAAGTGCTTCTCGGGAGGCAACCCGAACGCTAACATAGTTAATTTCTCTGATTTAAGTTTTTAACATCTAAATCATGAATTGATTTCTTGAATGCAGGTTTTTCAGAGCCACACGGCTAGGCACACGGGCGTGCTTAAGGCTGTAGACACACCATGGCGGAGACACGGCCGTACGACACAGCCGTGTACAATCAGGAAAAAATTTTCCCAAGCCACGACCTGCGACAAATAGCCACGGCCTGCAACAAATAGCCACGGCCTTGCGATATGGCCGTGGTCAATCTTGATAAATCAACACGGGCATGCAACACGCCCTTGGCCCTAGGCCGTGGCTGAAGCTGAGAAAATAGCACTGGTGTGCGACACGCCCATGCCCATATGTCGTGGTCAAGCCTGTTACCTCAACACGGGCGTGCACATCAGAACACGAGCGTGGGAGAAGTGGACGAGTCCAAACATGATCGTGCGACACGGCCGTGTGCCCTAACACGCCCAAAGAACACGGGCGTGTGCCACTACTCAGATGTGCCAAAATTCGAAATCCATGCCCCAATTCCTATATAAATCCCCTACTATTCATCATCATCTTCACTCAAACCCTAACCCCCCTCCCACTGCCGCTCACACCAGCCACTCCCTGCGCTGCCTCTGACCTGGCCCAGACCACAACACAACAAAAATAACCTCTTACCTCCTTCAATCACCTCTTTTTTCCCCTACCCACCACCAAAACACCAAGCCACACCTCTTCTCTTCACCACCACAACCGTGCTCCGTCTCAACACCTTTATCGGTTCCCCTTTCTCTCATTTTCTTTTAACTATCGTTTTTACTATTAATTTTAGACTTATTCCTATTTTTATCTATCTCTTTATTTATTTATCTATTTTATATTATTCTCATCACTTGCTTGATTCTCATATGTTCCTCATGCTATATTATGCCATTTTACATTCTTCATTGACTGCCATTTTTAGCTATACTATAAGAAGTTTAGTCATGATATTCTTGTGCAAATTGCTGTCAAAAACCCATCTTAGCAGTAATCATATTCATTGTGTTGTTAGCTTTCCTTCTAGGATATTTAGAACACTTCATCTCTAGAAAGTAACTCTTACATTTGAGAATCCATTAAGTTACAGATTGAACATAGGAAATTAAGTTATTCGCTACTTAGTTGGTTAGCTTATGAACACTAATATTCTATGTCCATTTTTTGTACTTTTCATTAACATTTGTTATTCTTTTACTCTTTTAGGAACAATGTCGTCTTCACGTGGGAAAAAGACCACTGTCCCCACGTCTAAGAAACGAAAAGGACCCGACGGTACCTCCTCTAGTGCCACCACTGAAATTCGTCATCCCTTCCTTCAGTTCTCGCAAGGTTCCCAAGAGGAACTATTTCAGATTCTCAGAGCGAGGCCGCTTGGAGTGGGGCGATGTATTGACTGGGCCGCACTAGAACAGGTCCAACTAGCAGATACGATACGGGCCTTATTATCGACGGACCCATGGGACCAGTTTTTCGAGATCATCGAGCCTACATACATTGAGCTCACTTTAGAGCTTTGCTCCACCTTCCACTTACAGACAGTCATGTCCCAACATGACGATTCCGGAACGGTCCAGTTTCGCTTTGGTGGATTGGTACGTCATCTCATCGTACCTAAGTTTGCTGTTGCTTTGGGCCTATACACCGACAGATTCATGGAAGAGGAAGATCTCTCTGAGCTTCATTGTCATATCCACTTCTCTCCTTCTAAATGCTGGCAAGCCCTCGTCCCTGGTTTAGCCACCTACGACCCTATTCGCTCTAAGGCGACAACTCTCGCTCTATCACTGAGGTACCTTCATGCCCTACTCATACATACATTGATGGGCAGACGAGAGAGCACCGAAGTCGTCAACACCCATGACGCCTATTTCTTGTGGAGCATGGCGCATGGGCACGTGATCGACCTCGCTTATTTCATCGCCCTCACAATTTAGCATCAGACAGAGCGGCATCGTAGAGGGTTGATTTTGATGGGCCTATATGTGACCTGATTGGCTCGCCACTTCAGTCTCCTCAACACCGCAGCACAATAATCCTCCCTCACTCTTATCGGCCAGATGTCCCCATGGGGCATCCAAAGCATGCTACACATGAGGATGATTGAGCGCCGACGTGGGACCGATCTCCTTCAGTACCGTCTAGCTCAGTCTACCGAGCAGGAGGACCTAGAGGACATTACTGATGATGTCCATCCATCTCACGAGGAGCCACCACCCATTCGTCGTCTAGTTTATGCGGCAGCTTCACATCCTGACATCTCTGAGCGCTTTACACAATTCGAGCAACAGTATTTTTAGTGCCTTGATCACATTGATGCTACTCTCTATCAGATTTGTCAGCATCTTCATATCTCACCACCGCCCCCACCTCACGAACCATCTAAGGATTAGGACTCTCGAGTTCTCTTATCTTTTTCTTTATTTTCTGTTATATTTTCCTTTTTATTTTTATTCTTTCTTTTATTTTACTTAAACTTTATCTTTTTCATTATTTGAATTTCAGTATTCTACGAACTTAGCTTAATTTATTTTAAACATTTCATATCGGTTATTTCCTAACGAGTAAATTGAGCTAATCTACATTCCCTAAAATTTTATTAATGCTATCACAGTTTCAAAGAGCCTAAAAGCTCAAATCCAAATCTAATGGAAAAACCCTGCCATGACTGTTGGGTCCTACTTGACCACGATCATAGCCACCATGATGCTACTTATAATACTCTTTTGGCACAGAGATTGTGGATCGACACTCTTTCCTACAAGTTTCCACACTTCCAACTCAAGGAATTCATCCAAAATTCAGGGAGTTTCACTTCTCTCCCTATCTTAAGATTTATACTTATATTGTTAGTAAATTTAATCTTGTACATTGAGGGCAATGTACATCTTAAGTATGGATGGGGGGTTATTAAGTTTTAAGTTCACTATTAGAAAAATCCCTGAAATTTACTCGCTTTCAATTTTTACATTATTCTCAAATCCCTGAATCTTGGCCTTAACTATTAGAATAAATTCTGATTGATTTATGATTTTTATTGATATGTTTAGGATTAAGACATAGGTATTTGTGCTTTGATTATTCAAACTTTAATGCATTAGAGAATCAAGCATGATAAGTTGAAATTCTTGAGAATTTAAAATTTTTCTAGGTTGTTTTCCCCAAATTTAGGTATTATCTTAAGATTTGAATTTCGCAGGATTGACATCAAAAGCCATAATTCTAGTGAGATTTTTGAGCCTTTTAAGCATACATCCTTTCGTGCTCACTTTTATTGTTGCTTTGAGTGAGTCAATATTGATTTGTTATTCTAGAACTTGCTTCGATTATACATGTTGAGACCACATCATTGATTTGATATACCGAGATGATAAAGGCACCTAGGTTTTAACCCACTTACTCCATAAAAGCCTACCTTCATATTTAACCATTAGTAAGCCCCCTTGAGCCTAACAAACCATTTTGTTTCTATTCACCCTCAAGATGTACCCATAACCCATTATTATTGAAATCCCCCTAATTGCTTTGATCCCTATTTTTGTCGAGATTCGAATTGAATAATAATCTAGCTATGTTCTCCCTTTCAGTTAATTAAGTTTGTAAAATATTCGATTTGTTCTTAAAAAAAATCAGTTGTAACTTAAATGTTTAGCATATTATTTTGTAATTATGTACTATAGATCTTAAACGAAGCTAGTCATGAGAAAATAGCTCAAATGTATGAATTTATTTTAGTGATAGAGATTTTTCTTGTTAGATGTTTTTTCAGTTCAATCTCGATTTTAACCTTCTTTTTTAGCTTGTGACCACACCCCTAACCAAAGCCACGTTACAACCCTCTCAAAACCTTTTAATTGATGTATCATGTCAATACATAGTGGTGGAGATTTGATTTTCATGCAAGCTTATGGTAATAGCTTTTCATGTTGACTAATGAATGCTTAATTTCTGAACCCTAAACACTTCAAGTGGATAGAGTGAATCCTTAGTGAGGATGTCAACCCTTGTTGATTTTGAATTAAAGGTAATTACTTAGAAGAAGGGAGAAAACCTATGTTTCTGTGATAAAATTTTCAACTTAGATTGTTTGAGACTTTAATGTTCTTTTAGTTGAATTTTCAATGTATGATTACTCGTGGATTGATTCGAAACATTATTGATAAGATTTATAAGTTGAGAAGAATGATTTTTAATTGTGAGTTGAGATTTTGCTTGAGGACAAGCAAAGGCTTAAATGTGGGGGTATTTGATAAACCGTAAATTATACATATTTTTATCCCATGCTTAGCATATTTTTGGATAAATTATCATTAGAATTCTGGAATTTGATGCTCCTAATCCTTTAATTTCATGTTTTATACTTAGATGAGCATAATGAAGAGAAAAGAGCAAGGAACGGGCCAAAAACGAGCAAAGTAGGCCCAAATCAATAATCAGCACGGCCTAGAGTTCATCACACGGGTAACCCACATGGCCGTGCCACATTAATAGGCTTGAACACGGCCTAGGCTCGACTCACACAGGCGTGTCCCTGTCTTGATGAAGTTTAATTTCGCGTGAAAAAAGCTACTTAGGGGCTAAGAAAGACATTCCAAACTCTATATAAGGATCCTAGGAGGCGACTATAAGGGTGTACAGTGTCCTTGCCAGGACTCAGAGTAAAAGGTAGGGAATTACTCGAAGAAAGCCGATTAATCCATCTCAAGAAGCAAGGATCTACATCAAGACTGAAGATCTCCCTTCAATCCTTTTAGGGGTTTTGGGTTTTCTTTATGTTTTGTTATTTTCTTTATTCTGAGATATTTTCCCTTTTCATTATGAACTAAATTCGCAAATGCCTGAGGGGGATGAAACCTAAGACGAATCTTGTTATTGTTATCTGAACTATATGATAAATATTCGATTTGTTCTTAATTGTGCTTTTAACTCTTGAATTGATATTCCAGGATATTGATTCAAGTCGAATGTGCTTATTCAGAGGAGCAAAAGTACCTGTTTAAGAGTAGATCCAACACAATTAAGCGGAGTTGATCGCACTCCTAGACATAGGACGACGAAAATCTACCAGATTAGAGTCAAATCTAATAAGGCGATCCATAAATCAAGTTAATGCAAAACTAGGGGTTTTAATTAGAAAGAGATTTCAATTAATCAACCTAGAGTTAGTTGTTCTTATTCTTGACGGAGATATTAACATAATTTAGGGATCTCTAGGGATCAAGTCGAATGAAGAAATCGTCTAGTTTAGAGTTAAATAACAAGTAAAGTCTAGGTGGATTCTTCCTTAGGTATTGCCTTTATCATTCAGTTTTCCCAAAATAATTTCCCAATTTACTCTTTGTCGTGTCTTTAGTTAACTAGAATTTTAGTTTCCCAACAAATCTCTCTTTATTTTCAAGCTAGATAATAGGAAGAAAGTCATTACTAGTACTTTTAGTTCATTGGATTCAATATTCCGGTCTTGCCACTAGCTATAATACTACTCGATAGGTATGCTTGCCTTTTATCGTGATAATAGTTAGTTTCCAGGTACAATCATTATTATTACTTCATCGAAATCACGACCAATATCACATAGACAATCCATCTTATTTACCCTTCGAAATTGAATTTGATTCTCTAGTTGATAGAGGTTTATGGTATGATTGTAAATGAATCGTGTTCTTTTCTCTTGTTATCCATGTAGGTTTTTTTTATCTCGAGTATGTCTTAACCATATTCTTGTGTTTATCTTCTAAAATGCTTGACAGTAGAGATTGAATCCTCTGGTTTTGATCTTTGTACAAAGTAAAGAATGCATAAAGAAACTGTATGAAGAGCTGAAATTCGATAATATTAGAGTTGGTGTCATCCATTCAAACTTATCTCAAACACAGGTAAAGGGTTATTTCTATGCTTATTAACGAAGCTGCACCAACAAAAGAATTCCAAGTACAATCGAAGATGTTTCACCTTCACATAATATATGGCTAGGTGCTCGTTGTAGTGCATAATCAAAAAGTATAACTTATCTTTGCCTTTCTGAATGGTTATTTTCTTCATCCTGATATCTTATAATTGAATGCAGCGTGAAAATATTGCTAATGACTTCCGAGCTGGCGAAATGTGGGTTTTGATCGCCACCAATGTCATTGCCCGTAGCATGGACTTCAAAGGTGTCAACTGTGAGATTAATTATGATTTTCCAGATCCTGCTGCTGCGTACATTCACCGAATCGATATGTTGCAGAACTTGCTTCTTTTTAAACAGATGGAAGTACCATGTCTTTATTTATTCGTGTGGTTATTGAAACTGAAGTTTAATTAATCTCTCAAATAGGTCGGTCCAGCAGAGCAGGGAGGATCGGAGAAGTTATTACTTTCTACACAGAAGAGGTAATGCTCCATTTTTGCGTAACATAGCTAATGTCATGGCAGCATCCGGCTACGAGGTTCCGTCCTGGATCATGGCTTTGCGTAAGCTAAGGTGGAAGAGGCATCGGCCCAAAAGAGAGTCGATTTTAACCATACCAGATGTTGCAAAAGAGTAAACAAATTGCTGGGAACGAACTATTTGCACCAGATTCTTGTTCTTAAATTTCCTATAGAGTTTTTACTTCATAACTGGTCTGATTGGATTTTTATCCTTGAGGTAACAAGTGCAGCGAAGATTAATTATCCCAGCATCGGAGCCTCAATTGGGACCAAAACAGTAGTTGGACCTAGTAAATCTTCAAATTTTTTATGAAACAGGAAATTGATAGCTGTAGGTTTTGGGCCAATGTTCCTATAATTGTTACTTCCCTTGAAACATTGGTTTATTTAATCTATATTGAAATTAATATATATTATATGTAGAATTTTGATTTTCTTTTTTCTTTAAATGAAAATCAAAAAATTTTCTGGTGTTAATGATAGATCTATAATTTTAGAAATGATATGAATACATCGAAAGAATACGAATTTATTACAATTTATATTAAAATGAATAATAAAATTTATATAAATATATAATGTCTTGAATTATGACGTATGAAAATAGAACATTAGTATTTATAAAGTTTGGAAAGATAATTGTTCAAAATGTGGTGATAGAAGTGTTAAAATAAACCGAAATCAAGCATAAATTTTAGTCTCTAGTACGATTTATTTTTATTTAGATATTATGTGTGGATTAAATATGGATATATTTGGTTTATCAGTTTCATCATGATGATTGATTATAATTCTTTACATTGATATTGGTTATCTTTATTTAGGTATATTGATTATAATTGTAGTAGTGATTGGGGTGTAATTGAGTCAAGTTCTTTGGTACTTGAGTTCAAGTTCTATTTAAAATTTGGGGTGCGATATTCTATTCAAGCTTAACTCGTACATCAATTTCTAAGCTTGAGATTGACTTGAGACGTAATCGCACTTATTAAATTCATTTATCAATTTTTATACTCAAGTGTAACTTATTTGTTTTCTTATTGTGAGAATATTTTAGACGTTTGTTTTCTTATTGTGAGAATATTTTAAAAATATAACTTTTAAATATAATATATTTTGTTATTTCATTTATTAATTTAGATCATATACATATTTCTTTCATTGGATTTGAAGTATCATTTAGATTTGCAGTATTTGGTTGGATTTGATGTTATAGGAAATTATATTGACAATTCGGGTTTTATATGAATGAAAATGGGTTGGTAAAAATCTACTAAAGTTAGTGGCGTTTATGGGAGAAACACTGCTAAAGGTCATGTTCTTTAGCGGCATTTGTAGGGAAAGCGCCGCTAAAGGCCATGTTCTTTAGCAGCGTTTGTGGGAAAAATGCTGCTAAAGACCATGTTCTATAGTGGCCTTTTTCCACATAAACGCCGCAAAATTTAACGGCGTTATCTATAGTGGCATTTTTTGCAGCACTTAGCAAAACGCTGCAAATTGTTTTAGTGGTGCTTAGAGGGCCAAAAAAAGGCCACTAAAAACCTATTTTGTTGTAATGTATCTTTTATGAAAAGAAAACTTCAATTAGTTTATCTTAAAATGTAATAAAAAAACCATGAAGAAGACCCTTTTTTTCAATTTAAAATCTTATTATTTACTATGCTAATTCCTAGAATAGGCAAATGACTTTAATGTCTTAATACACGTTGGATAATCAAATTGTTTAATATTTTAAAATAGAAAGAAGTTACAATAATTTTAATCTTCAATAGTGACCTAACTTGACTTAAAATTGTTCCTTCAAATTTTGGCCTTTTTATTGGAATATTGATGCACTTTAGGCATAGGAACATAGGGCATGGTGCAATGGATGTAAAAGAATATGTTCCATATATATATATATATATATATTCACATTCTTGTAATAGCAGACAATATTAGTTAATCCCATAAGAATAAGATTACAAACGATCTTTTGAGATCACAAAGACTTTTAGACTCAAACTTTGAACCGTTCTCTATTTTTTGCATCCAGAGTTTTTATTCCTTGCTTAACATGAAAAAAAGATAAATATATATATCTATAATAATATCCTTTTGCTAGAATAAGGTCGGAGTCTTCCACATTTTAATACTATACTATCTGGATACAAATATTAAAAAATTGATAATTTTTGAAAAATATTTTAAACTAATAATTTCGTCTAACATTTATATTTAAGCATGGTATATTTAAGTATTTTATTGAGTAATGAAATTATAGAAATATATTTTCTTTTTAAATTATAATTAATATTATAATAATATTTTTGTTTATAATATTTTTTTTTCATACTTTCATATTCTTTTGAATAAAATAATTAAAAATTTACGGATAGAACATATATTTAATAATATTAAAATTATTTAGACACATTCAAGTTGTAATGGAATGGAACTGATTCTTTTAGACATTAACCCAACCAGTGTCATACTTTCCAAAACCATGAATCCACAACGAAACACATTTTTTTGGGTATGTGAATATAAATGAAAACTCAATCACAAAATCCAACGAAAACGAGACTCCACTAGGAAACTTTTGAGCTAAAAATGTGGCGAAAAGGAGGACTTCACTTTATGATATGCCAACCAAACAGAATTTTAGCCTACTTTGGGGAACCTTTGGTTGATAGACTTTTTAGACCAATTGACTCATCCCTTTTTATAAGTTTAGCCCCTTCACCTCCACCTTCATCTTTATTCATCCATGAATTCTGCTTTACAATACTTATTACTCCATATTTGGGAACAACTTAGACACCTTAAAATCACTCCTATATTACTTTTTTTTTTTTATTTACACTTGAGTTTTTATGTTGTAGATTAGAAGGTTGAAGCAAAAGGAACTTATCAAATGAAGGTTTTTTTTTTTTTTTTTTTTTAATTTAAAAAATTTAATACTTATAAATAAGGGAAAAGATATATATAACAACTTCAGTTTATTTATTTAGTGATTTCTCTTTTGTTAAATTTTTATTTCTATTTAAAGAAATTTTGAGGTTTTGATTTTTTATGTGTGTGAGATTTGATTGGTTTTGATATTTGCATATCTTTTATTTTAATTACAAATATTCAAGTTTGTTGATTATATATGTTGTATTTAGTAACTTAAAATATTTTTCATGTTAATTAGAATTTCTAAATACGTAATTATTTAATCATTCTAATACTTGTGATGAGGTATAAGATAAATATGCAATTCATGTTATGCGGTATGCGGTATGTAAACTAGTCTAAATGAACCCTACTTGTGTATATCTATGGGTTAGAATTAGGTCTTTTTAGTTTTTAATGGTATTGATAGATTAAATCCTAGTTGTTTCGTTGTTGTAGGGTTTTTTATTAATAAGAAAAATAATAAATGAGTTTTGTCGAAACCATTTTTTATTTTGAAAAACGGGGATCGACTTTAAAAATGAAAATGGAGTCGCCACCAATCTTTTTCGAGGTGTGATTGGGTCACCTTGAAATTGATCATTTTAATAAAACATTTTGATTTATTTAAACAATGATTTTGGTTTGCAAAAAAGGGGCTCGGGAGTCAGTTACGCACGAGGAAGGATTAGCACCCTCGTACTGCCCAAAATTGGTACATAATTGATTAATTAATGTCTTAATGTCGAAAATTTGAAAAGATTTTAAAGTACGATCCTTTTTATTCTTTTAAAAAAAACTTGAATAAACCGAATTGGATGTTAAGACCCTCTTGTCTCGAAGTAATAAAATGTCACATCTAGTAAGTTAGGATACAACATTTTAAACCCTCGAAACTAAGCTTGTCTTATGCATTTAAGTTTAAAAAGGATATTTGGTAATTTGATCAAATAAAAAATTGGAACTCAGTAAGTTAGGGCACAATTTCTCAAATTTCCAAATATCAAGTATTGCCTTATTTTTTTTTCTAAAAATTCCTTTTTATGGATTTTGGTAAAAAATTAATGCAATATTAAAAATGATATATGAATAAAAAATTACGTGCATGAATAACAACAATATGAAAATACGGATAAACAATTTATAAAACACATAATAACAATAATCGTATAATATACATTATTTAAAAACTAACATAAAAAACAAAGACAAATGAATTAAATGACATATAAAACAATTTAAAAATAAATAATATAAAAATATTTTAAAAAATAATATATAAAAGAAAATACTATAAACGGCAATTCAAAGTAAATAATATAAAATAATTTAAAGTAACTAGTAAATAGAGTAACTTAAAATAAATAATTTATAAAACAAGTTAAAATAACATGTAAAAGGTTTAAAATATAATATGTGGGAGAGAAATTTAAAAATATAACAATTAAAAGAAAAATGACATAAAAAAATTAAAATAAATAATATATATTTAAAATAAATAATATGTGAAAAAACTTTAGATAAATGATAAAATAGTTTAGACAATTTAACAAATTTTAAAGTAACATATAAAATGGTTAAAACTAAATAATATATATAATCTAGATAATATATAACAAATAAAATAATATTTAATAATGTATAATAAACAAATTAATGTAAATAAAAAAATGAACAAAATAATATAAAATAAATAATATATAAAAATATTAAAATAAATAAATAAAAATTAAAAAAAAGTTAAAATTCAACGAATTAAGGACCAAATCAGAACAAAAATGAAATTAAGGGTGAAAAAAGAAATAAGTGTAGAAGGACCAAATCAAAACGCGCGCCACATCGTAGGGACCAACTGGGCAATTATGCCCTATCACCAAAATGGCATAGTTCCAATATCCGCATTTAAATGGCCCAGACCAAATCAAAACAAAAGCAAAATTTCAGGGCCAAATTTAAAAATAAAAGAAAAATAGAAATTGGATGAAATTGCATAGAAATAATAAAGCGGAAAGACCAAGGGAGAAAATAGCCCCTTAATTAAAAACACACGGATCCTCTCCGAGTAGGGTCAACGCATGGATCTGGCCCTAAAACAACGCCGTTTTGGAGCTATTGCAATGAGCCCTAAACGACGTCGTATGAGTGGTCTATAAAAGGCAAAAAACTTTTTAAAAAAATCATTCCGAGTTAGTTTTAAAAAAAAATTAAAGGGAAGGGGGTCTCTTTCTCTGGCTCGCCGATTTCTGACTGTTGGGCTACCGTTGCAGCCATTGGTCGCCGACAACGGTGCCGCCGTCCACAGGGGCCGGAGCACGCCAAAAGAGGCCTTTTCGATCATCTCACCGTCCCTGACTCAGATCTGAGCATAAATCGACCAAAAAAAACTCACAAAAAACGAAAGAGATCGAAGACCTCTTGGTTTCGGCTTCCCAAATCGTTAAAAAAAGGTAAGATATTTTATATATTTTTTCTATTTATGTATATATATCTCATATTTGAATAGATATGCAAAAATATTGAAGAATACTTTCAAAAAATCCTCTGTTTCTTTTGATTTTTCTTTTTATTTTTGTATCTGTTTTTTCTTACACCGATTACATTCGGCTTTTTATAGCCGGAATAAATCAAAAAGATAATAAATACAAGATCCCGATTTTTGTACTAATTGTTCATTATCAATTGCGTTTTCTCGCAGGTGTGTACGGCGTCGATAGGGGCGGGATTTGCGCATTGACAGCGGCGTGATGGAGGCTACGGCGCCTAGGGTTTCAGAAGTGTTGAAACTGCTTGGGCCATTTGGGCTCGTTTTATGACTGGATCATTGGGTCTGTTTTGGGATTTGGGTTAGGATAGTTTTAACTTGGGTTTCTGTATTCGGACCCTTTTGGGCTATTGTAATTGATGGACTATTGAACATTATTGGTTTTATATTTATTTGGTTTTTGGTTTTGGTTTCTGATGGGCCGGGCAAAATGGGCCTATTACAGCTGCCCCTCTTTGCTCATTGTCGTGTAACGGAAATAGAGCAAAGACTTTAAAAGGGCCAATTTTGCCCGGTCTTGCCAAATCTTGACTTCTTGGTACTTCTTTTCTCCAAGTATCCCATCCCACTGCATCTTTAAGGGTATAGGAATTAGTACTTTGATCCACTCCAATGTAATTTCAGGGAGAAGAGATTTGTAGCTTCGATCTACTCCGCTGGAACTTTAAGGAGATAAGAATTGATAATTTCAGCCTGCTCCACTGCAACTTCAGGGAGATAAGGTTTGTATTTTTATCCTGCTCCACTGCAACTTCAAGGAAATAAGGATTGTGGCTTCGAATCGCTCCAATGTAATTTTAGGGAGAAGAGATTTGTAGCTTCGATCTATTCCGCTGGAACTTCAAGGAGATAGGAACTGCCGTGATAGACTTAATCCGACCTACTGCAACTTCAGAGGTATAGGATTTATAGCTTTAATCTGCTTTACTGTAGCTTCAGAGAGATAAAATTCGCTATTTTTAGTCTACTCCACTGCAACTTCAGGGAGATAAGACTTGTAACTTCAACCTGCTCCACTGCAACTTCAGGGAGATAAGGTTTGTGGCTTTACTCTACTCCACTACAACTTCAGAGAGATAAGATTCGCCATAATTTGTAGCTTCAATCTGTTCCACTGCATCTTCAGGGAAACGAGATCTGCTATCTTCAGTCTGCTCCACTGCAACTTTAAGGAGATAAGGCTGGTGGCTTCAATTTGCTTCACTGCAACTTCAAGGAGATAAGATTCGCTGTCTTCGATCTACTCCACTTGCTACTTCAGGGAGATAAGATCTACAATCTTCAGTCTGCTTCACTGCTACTTCAGGGGGATAAGGCTGGTGGCTTCAATCTACTCCACTGCTACTTTAGGGAGATAAGATTCGCCATCTTCGACCTACTCCACTTGCTAAGTCAGGGAGATAAGATCTACTACTTCAATCTGCTCCACTGCTACTTCAGGGAGATGAGATTTTTGGATTCACCTATATTTCTACACCGTCTTCTGGGGAACATGACCTATAGAATCAGTTTCATGGGCATATGCTTGTGCCTAATGATTAGGATGCTATGATCAGAATGAATCAAATACACCTAACAAGATGTGTTATGAATGATATATGAATGCAGAAATGTCATGAGAATGATCCCTTTTTAATGCTCAGAGTGTCATCACTCGCTGTTCATCAAGGCTTTATCACTGACGTATTATGTTGCCTTCTTGCTCGACTGGTACCTTTGACAGAAAACCCGAAGAAATAATTTCATTTTGTTTAATTAGTTTGTCCCACTGCAACTCGGAGGAGATAAAACTTGGTTTCTTCTATCCATCCCACTACAACTCAGGTGTATAGGATTTATAACTTCCTCAATCCACCCTACTGCAACTCAAGGGTATAGGATTCGTATCCTCTTCAATCCATCCCCACTGCAACTCGGGGGTATAGGATTTGTGGCTTCTTCAATCAATTGATCTATTACCACTCTCTGGGTAACAGGACCAGATATGTATGCATGAATGTAGAATGTCATCTTCGTGAATAATCCCCTTTTGACATTACTCGTTGTTCGTCGAGATTGTATCACTAACGCAATATCTTGTCTTCTCGTTCAACTAATATCTTTGACAGAAAATCTGAAAAGGTAGTCACAATTTAGACTCCTCTTTCTCAAATATTTCTAACCCTTAGGCATGGTGAGTTCTAAACAATAGTCCTGTTTCAGGTTCTTGTATTAGAAGCTTCCAGAGCAATATGCGAAACTCCTTTTATGAAAGTATTATTAGTCCATTAACCGTTATTTCAATGCAAAAATACTTGAAAAAAGATCATAACAATGAACAAGAATGGAATTAATTTGGAGCATAGCTCGAAATTATCAAAAATAACAAAGATAAAAGAAAATTAATTGGGAACGTATCTTGAAAAGAAAAAAAAGTATTCAAAGATAGCAAATTTAATATGAGTGGGATGAAGAACTAGGTGCCCCAAATATCGCAGCCTGAGCTTCTCTGTACAAACTTTTTAAAGGACCATTTTAAGCTCAATATGTGTTTAGGGGATCTAGAGTACTTTGTCGGTGCCCCAAGACGTAGCATACTTCCTCATTGTTAATTCAGGCATAGCAAGACTACCGTATGCCCCACTTTTGATCAAAATTTAAGCCGTCCTTTTTGGGTTTTCAACCCAAAACCTCTTTGGTCTCAAGGCGCCCTTTGCAGATTTTCGTCTTGGCCTCTCTTTTTTTTAGAAGGTCTCAAAGTGCCATTTGTAGGTTTTCGCCTTGGCCTCTCCCCCTTTTAGGTAAAATAATTCTTGACTAAATCTGAATTCACCGGATTGGGCAAGTCCTTGCCATTCATCTCGGTCAATATCAATGCTCCTCCAGAACAGGTCTTCTTTACTACAAAAGGTCCTTCCCAGTTTGGCATCCACTTTCCTCTGAAGTCCTTTTGTATAGAAAGGATCTTTCTCAATACCCGGCCCTCATCATAAAATTCTCTTGGGTGAACCTTTTTTGTCATAACTCCGCATCATCCATTTTTGGTCCATTTGACTATAATGAATACTTTCAAACCCTTTTCTTCAGCCAGGTTCACTGGAGACATCCTGCTTCATCCAATTCTTTACTCAATCAAAGCTTGGAAAAAAGGAATCTCGACTTCCATGGGTAAAACCGCTTCTATTCCATAAACCAATGAGAAAGGTGCTGCCCTAGCGAAGGTCTTGGCTGACGTTTGATAAGCATAGAAAGTAAATGGTAACTTCTTATGCCATTATTTACAAGTCTCGATAATCTTCTATGATTTTTTTCTCTTTTTTTTACTTACTTCTTTTTGGCTGCCTTTGCTGTACTGTGATATGGCATCTGATCTTTGAACAGACTGCAAACTTTGGACATTGTGCAATTGTGCATTGTTAGACATGATCCTTTCTGGCATTCTTTGTCAGCATCTGATCTTTTTTTTGTAAATTCGATGACTGTTGACTTTGTAATATTGGCATATGAAGCGACTTTCACCCTCTTAGTGAAGTAATTGATGACCACAAAGATGAATCGATATCGACTAGAAGCTTTTGACGAGATCTTCCCAATAACATCCATGCCCCACATATAGAAAATTTGTGAAAAAATGAAGGAGACACATAAGTCCTATCTTCCTAAATTCGGCATTTATGGCATAACTGATGCAATCCCCTTCCATGGTGGACCAGCAGTACCCGGACCTCATGATTAGCTTGGCTATCATAAAACTATTAGCATGTATTTTTCAAACACCCTACAATATCCTCACCTCTTATTAGCCTAGCCATATCTTGATACGATCATGCGAAAACATCTTTGAATTTTTGGAATAATTCAATGATGTCTCGCTTTGTCTTTGTGGTGATGCAGTCTCTGATCTTTGCCTCTTTCTCTTCTCCTAGACTCAGAATGTCTACTGACCTTTTGTAAGGTAGGATCCATTTTTATCTTGTTCTACCATCCTTAACAAATCAGGAGATAGGTTACAATCTCTGTCATCTTCAAAATCCTGAGATCCCTCTAGACACATATATTGCTCAAAAGAAGATTTTGGGCAAGTAGCAACGTCGCTTATGTCGTTGATATTTGGGGACCTGTTGTAGGCACGAAGGCAGATTCCAAAGAATAATTGAATCCAAAGAACTATTATTTGTATGGTATGATCATGAATGAAGAATAAAAGAATATTTGAAAGAGAGTCACAAAAAAATCTATAAATGGAAAAAAATAAAGAATATTTGCTCAAAAAGATGCATTTTATTGAAATAAAGATTTTAGACCCAAGCCTATTTCACAAAAGGATTCTCATTGCTTCTAGGCTTAAAGTAACAAACGTATTTTGCATATTACTCTAAATTAGCTCTAAAAATGCAGGGATCTCTTCTACAGTCCCATTGTTCAAAACACGCCCAAGTATGCAAGGGCATGCGCTTGGAAACTTTTATTCCTCGGTTCCCTTTTTGGATGGGCCATTAATGTTCAGATCCCCAATATTCCTTTCGAGCTTTTAAATTCTTCAAGGAATCGCAACTCTCTTGCCCCCTCCTTTAATTATCGCATTTACTGCCTCATCAGAGTGATTAGGTTCTGGAGCATCGTCGAACTTCACAATTCCCGTTTTAATGAACCTTTTGACCAAATTTTTAAACGTAATGCAGTTTTCAATTGAATGTCTCGTTATTCCCGCGTGGTACTCGCATTGGGCATCCGCATTATATCATTTTGGGAACGAAGGTTGCACGGGTTCCGTGTAGAACAGAGACACCACATGCACATTAAAAAGATTCTGATACAGCTCCTTATATGTCATTGAGATATGTGTGAACTAGAGCCTTTTTATATTTGGCCTCAAGTTGGATTCTTGACTTGAAGAGCCTTGATAGTTAGTGGTTACGGCCTTCGGTTGGCCTACAATGACCGATTTAGAATACATGCCCAGGTTGTTCACTTCATTTTCCCTATTTCTCATGGTTGATCTTTTAGCACTTTCTCCCGCGTCTATCTTCCCACTCATTACTGCACTTTCAATCATCTCACCGGACATTACTATATCTGAAAAGTTCATGGTAGTGCTTCCCAACATATGGTTAATGAACAGGGCTTTCAGAGTATTGATGAAAAGCATCGTCATTTCTTTTTCCAGAAGAGGTGGCTGGACCTGTGTTGCTACCTCTCTCCATCTTTGGGCATAATGCCTAAAGCTTTCACATTGCTTCTTTTCCATATTCTGCAGGGTAATTCTGTCAGGCGTCATGTCTGTTACATGACTATATTGTTTTTCCATGAATTGATTTTAGCACGGCTCAATAGGTTGTACCATTTAACTGCTGACCAATCAGACTGTATTGGAAGTAGTGGATTAATAGCTAGTCATCATTAACATATCATGTCATCCTTCGACAGAACATCGTGATATGAGCTTCAAGACAACTAGCCCCATTATACTTTTCAAATTCTAGGGTCTTGAATTTTGGCGGGAGTACTAGATCTGGGAACAAACTCAGATCATTGGCGTCAACCCCACAATGGTAATCAACATTCTCCATTGCCCTAAGTTTTTCCTCCAACTACCTATACCAATCTTCAAGTTGCTTTGAAAGTTTCACCCTTACTTTTTCTATTTCTACCATTTCATCTAGATCAGGAACTACAGGATTAGTTGGATTGCCCTCTAGATTGGATCCTGAGCCCATTGGGTATCTATTGGTGTCGAGGTACTGGCCTGATAGTGACGAGTACCCCTTGCGAATGCGTTTGAGCATTTATTGGGATAAAACCTGGGGAATAGATGGGCTCTTTATTATCATCCCCATTGTTGACCACTGGACCTTTCTTTTTTTCTAGCCCTCCGGCTAGTAATTGGGTCAACTGATCCATCATATTCCTTTGAGACTCTAGCATTTGGGTCCTTATGTCTTGCTGGATCTTGGCTAGTTGCTCTTGCATTTACATTTGTAGCTGGTCTTGCATCTCTTTGAAGTTGTTCTAGTCTTTTCCAACCTCTGGTCTATTTCTTTTGTTTTAGCGCGAGTACCGTAACGATACTTAATTGATAGAATTTTGTCAGTTCCCAGGTTAACTAAAATAATTTTACCTAATTAGGGTCTTTTTGTGAAAATCTAATGCATATGATGAAATGCAATGCAAATGCATGAAATGAATGCAAAAGGAAATAGAGGCGTTGATTCTAAATTCAATTCTATTAAAACAACTTTTCTAGGAAACAAATTTCTTTTCATAAAACGGATATTTATACGGCCTTGCCCTCATATTCTAGGTGAAGACATTGATCCTTTTCTTTGTATCCAGATGTTAAGGTCAAATCTCACGAACTTTCTAATAGATGCCTTTACTAGCTCTTTTTGCTTGATCTGGGTCACGACTCATTGCTTACTTATCCCTGCGATACTCGTTAGCTCCTTTAAAAAAAGTCGAGACGTGACAATCCTCGAATAATCTTTGATGACTTGAATCCTTGGGCAACAAAGTAGAGCCGTGTATTCCTCCACGGACTATCATTCTTCTCTCGTTGTGTTTACTTGGACCATATTCGGACAGTCGTATTATATTCCACTTTATCAAGCAATCTATTTTCCCTAAAAATTTCTCTATTTAACAATTAAATGTGAATCAACACCTCCTTTCTATGATGAAAATGCAATGCAATCAAAACAAAAGAAAATAAGTTAGCACAAGAGAAATAAATAACGAAATAGAGCACCTATCCGGGTTACCATTAGGGTTTGGTGTGGCTCTACCTAGGGTAGGCTCTTAGGGTTCATTACATGCGGTTTGGTTCTAAGGAAAGGGGTACCTAAACCAGCAGATTCCTTGATCCTCACCCATTATAGGCTCATATGGATCGAGTTCAGTTCAGGGGAATACATTTCCCTATGGCCATGCGGAGATGAAAATCTCACAAAGACATAGGTACGGATGTATCCCAAAAGCAGCCCACTAGCCTATGCGGAGGTGAAAACCTCACGAAGGCGTAGTTTCTCACTCCCACTTAAAAGGGGTAAAACCAAACGGTCTTTATGCAGTATGGTGCAAGAGTATTCTATGAGACTCAAACCATAGCAATCATATGAACTAACACAAACAAATACAATAAAAGGATCGTAATTTTTCAAATCGGATTTTCAATTTTTGACAAAAGGACATAAAATAATAAATTTATGGTTTGACTCTCTTATTGTCCCCAGTGGAGTCGCCAAGCTATCGAAACAATTTTTTATTCTAAAAAATGGGGATCGACTTTAAAAACGAAAATGGAGTCACCACCAATCTTTTTCGAGGTGTGATCAGGTCACCTTGAGATTGATCATTTTAATAAAACATTTTGATTTATTAAAGCAATGATTTTGGTCTACAAAAAAGGGCTCGGGAGTCGGTTACGCACGAGGAAGGATTAGCACCCTCGTACCATCCAAAGTTGGTACCTAATTGATTAATTAATGTGTTAATGTCGAAAATTTGAAAAGATTTTAAAATACGAACCCTTTTATTTTTTTTAAAAAACTTGAATAAATCGAATTGAATATTAAGACCCTCTTGTCTCAAAATAATAAAATGTCACATCCAGTAAGTTAGGATACAATATTTTAAACCCTCGAAACTGAGCTTGTCTCATGCATTTAAGTTTAAAAAGGATATTTGGTTATTTGGGTTAAACGAAAAATCGAAACTCAGTAAGTTAAGACACAATTTCTCAAATTTCCAAATATCGAGTATTGCCTTATTCTTTTTTAAAAATTCCTTTGTATATATTTTGGTAAAAAATTAATGCAATATTAAAAATGATATACAAATAAAAAACTACGTGCATGAATAACAGCAATATGAAAACGGATAAACAATTTATAAAACACATAATAACAATAATGGTATAATATACATTATTTAAAAACTAACATAAAAAACAAAGACAAATTAATTAAATGACATATAAAACAATTTAAAAATAAATAATATAAAAAATTTTTAAAATAAATAATATATAAAAGAAAATACTATAAACGACGATTCAAAGTAAATAATATAAAATACTTTAAAGTAACTAGTAAATAGAGTAACTTAAAATAAATAATTTATAAAACAAGTTAAAATAACATGTAAAAGGTTTAAAATGTAATATGTGGGAGAGAGATTTAAAAATATAACAATTGAAAGAAAAATGACATAAAAAAACTAAAATAGATAATATATATTTAAAGTAAATAATACGTGAAAGAACTTTAGATAAATGATAAAATAGTTTAGGCAATTTAACAAATTTTAAAGTAACATATAAAATGGTTAAAACTAAATAATATATATAATACAGAGAATATATAACAAATAAAATAATATTTAATAATGTATAATAAACAAATTAATGTAAATAAAAAATGAATAAAATAATATAAAATAAATAATATATTAAAATATTAAAATAAGTAAATAAAAATTAAAAAAAAGTTAAAATTCAATGAATTAAGAACCAAATCAGAACAAAAATGAAATTAAGGGTAAAAAAAAGAAATAAGTGTAGAAGGACCAAATCAAAATGCGCGCCACATCGTAGGGACCAATTGGGCAATTATGCCCTATCACCAAAACGGCATCGTTCCAATATCCGCATTTAAATGGCCCAAGGTCCAAATCAAAACAAAAGCAAAATTTCAGGCCAAATTTAAAAAGAAAATAAAAATAGAAATTGGACGAAATTGCATAGAAATAATAATGTGGAAGGACCAAGGGAGCAAATAGCCCCTTAATTAAAAACACGCAGATCCTCCTCAGGTCGGGTCAACGCGCAGACCTGGCCTTAAAACGATGCTGTTTTGGAGCTCTTGCAATGAGCCCTAAACGATGTCGTATGAGTGGTTTATAAAAGGCAAAAAACTTTAAAAAAATTCATTCCGTGTTAGTTTTTAAAAAAAATTAAGGGGAAGGGGGGTCTTTCTCTCTAGCTCACCGATTTCTGGCTATTGGGCCACCGTTGCGGCCATCGACTGTCGGCAACAACGCCGTCGTCCACTGTGGTTAGAGAACACCAAAAGAGGCATTTTTGATTGTCTCACCTTCCCTGACTCAGATCTGAGCATAAATCGACCAAAAAAACTCACAAAAAACGAAAGAGATCAAAGACCTCTCGGTGTCGGCTTCCCAAATCGTTGAGAAAAGGTAAGATATTTTATATATTATTTCTATTTAGGTATATATATCTCATATTTGAACAGATATGCAAAAATATTGAAGAATACCTTCAAAAATATCCTCTGTTTCTTTTTATTTTTATTTTTATTTTTGTATCTGTTTTTTCTTACACCGATTACGTTCGGCTTTTTATAGCCAGAATAAATCAAAAAACTAATAAATAAAAGATCCCAATTTTTGTACTAATTGTTCATTGTCAATTGCATTTTTTCACAGGTGTGTACGGTGTCGATAGGGGCAGGATTCGCATGCTAACAGCAACGTGATGGAGGCTGCGGCGCCTAAGGTTTCAGAAGTGTTGAAATTGCTTGGGCCATTTGGGCTCGTTTTAGGATTGGATCATTGGGTCTGTTTTGGGATTTGGGTTAGGATAGTTTTAACTTTTGTTTCTGTATTCGGGCCCTTTTGGGCCATTGTAATTGATGGACTATTGAACATTATTGGTTTTATATTTATTTGGTTTTTGGTTTTAGTTTCTGATGGGCTAGGAAAAATGGGCTTATTACAAGTTTTATCTTGGTTATCAAGAAGGCAATGAAAGATTGGATGCTAGATTCATTATCAGTAATTAGTTACAATTTATTAAATAATATTCAAATTTATCGTTATATTGATGATCAAACCCACAAATCAAAATAAAGATTACTTAAATTTTATTTGTGATATTTTTTTATGTTTTTAATTTTAATTTTAATTTCAAAACTCTCCCTTTTTTACTATTTTCTTGTTTTAATTAAGAGGTAATATTGTTAGCAGTCCTTATGGACATGGCCTTGCTCATTGTTATCTATAAATTTTATATTTTTAGTAGGATTTTATTTTTATTGGTTTCAACACTTATCAAAATTCAATGTCATTATCGAAGTTTGGTTTTATAATGTTATTTCTTTTTATGTCTCAATCTTCTTATGCAAGTGAATTCCAATACAATCTTGAAATTAAGAAGAATGCTTGGAGATAAAAAAGCTAACTTGTGATCTAACCAACCGCCTTCATATCCCAACTTATAATAGAACTTGTTGTAGTCAATTCATCTATCATATCAAAAATAAAAAAAAATGATTAACAATCAAGAAAGTACTATGAGAGACTTAGTTGCCCTAAGTCTAAATCAGCATCTACTTTGCATTTAGTACTCTGAATTAAAGGTGTCTTTGAATTAAAATATGGAATAATCCATTTGTTGCATACCTTTTGTGGTCTATAAAATGAAAATATGAACAAGCACTTGATGAAATTTCATATAGTGTATTCGACCATGAGATTTCAAGAAATATTTGAAGAAAGTTGTGAAACTTACCTATTTCACTCACTGATAAAGAAAATGCCTAGCTAATTCTATCTCATTCCAAGTTTATAGCCACATTGATAGATATGGTAAGCTTATTTTTAGATAGTTTTTTTATGTTTCACATGCTAATTATGTTAGGAAGGAGATTCACGACACTATGTATAACTGTATATGAAGACCTTTCATGATTATTGAGAAATGTTAAAACAATTATGTGCTAGTTGTCCCATCCACAAAATATCAAATCAATCACTCATCTAGTATCTTTAGGAAAGACTTCAACCCATGGAAAGAAAGATGATGGATGCTTATAACGAAGGTGCATTAGTGAATAAAACTCATCGCAAAGCTATAGAGTTGATTTCAATCATGGTTATTAATTCACAATAGTTTGGATTCATACAATACAATTTAAGCAGAGTAAATGAGGTAAACGTTTCTTCTCTTGAAAATCGACTTTTTGAACTAATTAGTCTTATTCGAAAAATAGTTGTGAGGAATGCACTACAAGCGAAAGCTTGTAGGATTTGTGTTGATTTTGGTCACACATCTGGTATGTGTCTCTAATCTACCACAAATTGGTATGGAAAATTAGGTTCTTCTGGTATACTAAAGGAGTTTTTTCTCGAGAAAAATAGATTCTTTAGCTTTTTTTTTTTTGTTATTTGTAGATTTTTAGTTAAAAAGTGAAAATGTCTCGTTTTTTGCCAATTTTGTGACCTAATTTGGCCAACAATGCCATTGGGAGGCCTAACGTGTGATTGAGTGGTATAGGAAAGTGTTGGAGGTCGAAAATGAGTGAGAACGACACCAAAGGAAAGGGTATCACGAAATCCACACCTTGGAATCATGACACTTCCAATAGTTTGGATGAATGGAGACACCCTCCAATGGTATTGTGATATCTTCTTTGGGTATCACGATATCCACCCTTCAAAGGAGACCCCAAGGCTTTTGAAACTGCTCGAGGTGTCACGATATCCGCTTTTAAGTATCGCGACACCACTTTCGTGAGGGGGACAAACTTGGACAAAAAGGTAGTCTTTGTCCACTCAGCCCACCAGTCACCTAAGGCCCATATAGGGGCATTCTTGGCAATGAAGAAACATCAAATGACAGCTTAAAACAACCAAAATTGGCTGAGGATGAGAGAGACACTTTCATGGTTATTTTGTTTTCCATTTCTATGTTCATCTCTTTTATTTTCAACATGAGTAGCTAAACCTCAAAGAGGGTTGGTTGATGGAGATGTGGATAAGCTTATTTTTGGAACAAGGACTAAATTGTAATAAATTGTACTAAATCAAATAAACCTAAAAACTTAGGAAATGGCACACCTAAGGGAATATCTAGGCATGTGAGACTGAAAGGTAATCTTACTACGCACCCGTTTATTAGTCCCGGATTAATCAATGATATCGAGAGATAAATCAGAGCTAAGCCATCTAAGTCTATAAAATTGAGATCGAAAGATAAAATAGAGCCATTTAGTAATTTAAGAAATTTAAGTTTCTTGTCTGAGAATCAGTGAACTGCATTGAAATCAACCAATCACTGTTAGTATTTATTTGGTTAAATCCTTAGTTTTATATTCTTTGCAACTTAGTAACTAGATTTGCGTATTTAATTTTCTTGCAAAATTTCATTGTTATGATTTGTCGTATTATAAATCATATTAGTAGCCGCTTAGATTGTAACGCCCCAAGTTTTAAATTTTGTTTTTATAAGTGTGTGAGACAAATGTGCATCTGCTTCAGTAGTTAAGTGTTCTGGGTGTGTGTGGGAGGTCCTTAGCTCAAGCCTTGACTTAGGAAAATTTTGGTATTTTTATAAATAAAACCTTATCTCTGGTTAGTAGGCTCCTAATTAAAAGTTTGTAAAAGTATAGCAGAATAAGCCTGCTGGTCTGGTGGTTAAGTGGAGTGTTAGTGTGAGGGAGATCGTGGGTTTGAATCTCTAGGACAGCAACGCTAGGTTTTCTCTCCATCTTTCTGACATTTTCTCTCCCCCATCTCTGTCAAATTTTTTTCTCTACTTCTTACTCGGTTATCTTTTCTTTTCTTTCCTCTACTACTGCCAAAATTCCCTTGTTTCCCCTAAACCATTCTTTCCTCTTGAGTTCGTAGTGCTAAGCAGTACTTGTGCAAATTCGTTAAGCTGTTGGGTATCATTTTAAGATATTATTTTGTGTTCAATAGTCTAATTTTGAGGTTTTGGCAGTAGCATTTCACGAGGATTAAGGCTTTCCTTGTGTTTTTCGTAAACGTACCGATTTAAAGTTTTGCAGTAAGTGTTCATCGTTTTGTGGGTAAGTATTTTGGTTTCGGGATTTTGATTAATCGCTAGGTAAGACTGATTATGGTGTTAGATTGGTCAATATTTAGGTTATGGAGTGCTCAGAGTTCGGTTTAGCTTCAAACAAACCTAGGTGTGCACCTAAAAATACAGAAAATAGGGTTTCGACGAAAGTCGAAAACCCTACTATCAACGTTACACGGGCGTGTGGTCTCCCATGTAGTAGGCTATATGCTAGGACACAGTCATGTGACTGACGAGGCCAAGTCATGCATGAAGGACACAACCATGTGATGGTCGGGCGAGGCCATGTACGACACACAGGCTCGACCAATTGGGCCGTGTGGGCTACACGGGTAGTCCACATAGGCGTGTGGGATTCTAGACAAGGCCGTGTGATCCATACGACCAAGGCGAATTTGGGCCGTGTGAGCCACACAGGTAGACCACATGGGCGTGTGAACCCATTTTCACTAATTTGTTTGCTAAGGTTGCACGAGTTGCCCGAGTTGACTGTGAACCTACTGTAGGTTCAGTAAGCTTTACTTAGATCCCTAATTGAATGCAATGACTAAATAACTGATACATGCATATATGTTACATATATCAGTTATTGAGCATGATGATATTTCACTGAACTAATATTGTATGTACTGTTACCATGAGATGGTATGTCGTAACTGTATGTTGCATTGCATGGGGTGGGATGATATGACTGGAGGAAGTGTATTGGAAAGCTTTAAGCCTGATATACTGCAGCTTAGCTGCAAATTACTGATGGCTTTAAGCCTAATATACTGGTAACTCAACTGCAAATTACTGATGGCTTTAAGCCTAATATACTGGTAGCTCAGCTACAATTTACTGTCATGTGCCGCGTTCGATACTATTTGTAAGTGTAGGGATGGGTGGGTGATTTTATCCCCACAAGAGTGCAGGGTTGGGCAGGAGATCGTGTATAGCGGTTGATTGGGTAGGACTTGCATACTGTACACCACATGACTGCTATTGTTACTATGACGGGCTAAGGCCCTACTGATTACTGTTACTGTGATAGGCTAAGGCCCTACTATATGACTCCTTCTGTACTGATATGGGCTTAGGCCCAAACTGTGATCATTTGCATACTGTCTACTTGTTCTATATAGGGATTACACACTGAGTTTACGTAAACTCACCCCCTTCTGCTTAATTTGTACAGGTAATCCCCCGACCTAGGCAGAACGATAGGGTAGAGGACTCAACGATGGCTACACAACTTCTTTTAAACTATTCATTACTTATTTATGATTTTAAATTTTATTTGGGAGTATTTTGCTATAATTATGGCCTCGAGGAATTTAAATTTTCTTAATTTGAGATTTATATTGATTATGGTTTATAACTGCTAGTATTAGGAATAACTCGGGTTTTCAAAGAAACAATGGTTTATCAAAAATCACGATTAGGCGAACTATTTTAGAGGCTTCCGAGTTAGATAACGTTTTGAAACTTTCGACTATGTAAATAACTCGATTTTTGAACTAATAAAAGATAATGAAAAGTTGATAAATAGAAAAATGGTTTCTAGGCTGAGCTTGTAGTAAAATCGGGCTTTAAAATTTGTTTTATAAATTTGTTGTTTTATGCGCGCATCACAATGCCAGTTAGTCTCACCTTCCAAAAGGATTGTAATACCCCTCACCTGTCTTTGTCGTCATAATCGAATTACGGGATGCTATAGTAATTAACAGAATAAGAACATTTAAATTTAATTAAAAAATCTGATAAATCATACATCATATCTTAAACATTCAAACAAACATGGTTATCATACAACTTCAAATTTAAAAAGAGCTTATAGAAGCTCTTAAATTGAACCAGAATCAAATAGGGACTTAATTAAAAACTTATCAAAACATTGTCACATGGCCGTGTGACAGGTTGAGGCCGTGTAGAGCTAGATAACATGGTCGTTTATCAAAACTACGTCACAAACTGAAGTCGTGTGCAACAGGGTCACATGAGCTTATTGCTAGGCCATATAACAAACAGAGACCATATGGACCTAAATATAAAATCTTACAAACATTCACACGACCGTGTAGTCAGGCTGTATGAAAGACTGAGACCGTGTTTACCCAAAATCACCCTCATCGTACAAAACACATGGTCGTGTCACTTGCACGTGTGTGACACACGACCGTGTGTTAGCCCGTGTGTGCCAAAATGTACCTTATAATGCAAGTCACATAAATCAACTACTTACTTAAACCACAAGCATGCCATTAACCATTCAATAGACCTGTTCAAAATACACCAAAAGCATGCTAAAACATATCATTTTCCTAGTTCTAAGTAATATGCCATAAGGCACCATCACAAACAATAATCAATGCTAAGGTTCAACTTCATTTCCTACTGAACTAGAACCAAGCAACACATGTGTCTAACATGCAATCCAAATTTCACTTTCTAACATCATTAAATCAGTCATAGTGCCAACCTATTAACATACCCATTTGACAACTAGCATAAGCTCACTTATTCTATTAAAACACCCAAAATCAGCCATCAAAATGATATGCCATATACATCAACTAAATCACACATTTTCCATCATATCCTTATGAAACATAATGTAATATACCAAGTACCTATATGATTCCACCACATGCTAAGTTCAATAATCATATTCAAGGCCATTAATTCATGTCATGATCAACCACATTAATATACCAATATGTTCACAACTTTGAGCAATCAGAAACACACCTCACATTTACAAAATATATAATTCTACTCCTATTACATGCCACATAATCTAAGTAAAATGTTTTCAAAGTCTACCAAAAGGTGGTTGGATAGTGTGATCTTCAAGTTGATCTGATCGTCGGCTTTCGCAAAATGATAACTACAAGAAAATAGGAAAATGAAATAGAGTAAGCTTCAATTGAGCTTAGTAAGTTCATAGGTTGAAAATGATATAACATACATTAATATCAAAGTTTAATTAACAAAACAGTTAACTAACAATTAACCCTGTCACCACAACTATATCAATAGGTGAGTTCATCACATACAAGTCATATAAGCTTCTAACTATACAGGTTGATTCAATATCAAGTCAAGTCATCATATCAATAAACACCAACACACTTTTATCATAATACACTAGTAACTAGTCATTAAATCTTTTAACAATCACGATTCAGCCCGATGAACTAATATGAATAGATATGGATACTCGGTTATCAACCTAAAACATGCTAGAATGCTCAAACGAGCTAATCCATCCAAGAACATGCTTAGGCACTAAGTGCCAAGCTCGAAGGCTACATACCCTTCCCCAAAAAAATGCCTGAAAATATAACTCGTAATCCATAACAAATGTTAGATTCTGGTAAATTCAGTGAACATATAAACGTATCATCTATCATTATATCATCTCATCTCATCTCATCTCATATCAAACCCATATGGTGCGCGATATAACCCTATTGGCATGCCAATTGCATCCTATCTCAAGTTCATCCAGGCTCAAAACATGTAATAATTCAACATTTTTCAATCAATTCATTTATTTCACCTTTGTATCAATTACAACAATTACAACATTTAAGTTTATATTTAACCAATCCAATTATAAAATTCAAACATAAATATTACGAAAATACAAAGAACTATACCATATGAACTTACCAGGGGCAAATATGCAATTTTCTCTTTTTCTCGATTATCTACCGGTTCTTGATATGCAAGGGTCAAATATCCTTGAAGGTTTCAAGCTTTTATTTCATTTAACAATGGTGGAAAAACTGATGGCAGAAGAAGAATGAAAAGAGGATGACTTTTCTTTTTGTTTTATTATATTTTAATTAATATTTTAACATTAAAATTAACAAATAAATGACTAATTATAAAGCACTAATTGTCCAAGCTAATTCATATGGCCTAATTTCTATTAAAGTCCTTTAAATAATTTTATCTAAACCTTTTAATCAATAAAAATCAATAGCAATCCACTTGTATGATTTTTACGATTTAATTCTTGTACCTTAATTAAGCACCCAAGCACTAAAATTAACAGACCAAACTTTAATACGATACTCTAATGACCTCGTAAATATTAAATAAATAATATTTATAGACATCAAAATTTTGGTCCCAAAACCACTATTTTTTGGCATCACTAAAAATAGACTTTTACAAGGATTCTTATGAGCACATCATAACAACTGTAGGATTTTTTGGTCCTCTGCAAATGAGATATGACCCTTACTCAAAAAACTTATAATTTAGGGTGGAGGGATCCTCCAATTTTTTGCTATGGAGTTATAAGTGCATATTAGTTATACATAGGGGTGAGAAAAATTCGTTTCGACTCAAAAAAATCAAAAAAAAAGTTTTAATTTTAAATTATTCAAATCAAATTAATTAAATCAACTCGATATTTTTTCGAATTTCTAGTTCGAATCAAGTTAAATTTTCGACTTCTAATAACTCGAATAACTCACATAAACCAAATGCCAAACCATTTTACTTCCATTCCCCCCCAACTCCCCTCCCCCTCAAACCCTTTTATTTTCCCCTAAAATATTTTACTTCCCCTAAACCTTCAAAACTTTTTTCCTTTTATTTTCTCCCTTATTTTCTCCCCAAAACTTTTACTTCCCTCCAAACCCCCAAAATTTTTTCCTTTTATTTTCTCCCTGACACTTTTACTTCCCCCTAAAAAAATTTACTTTCCTTAAATCCCTAAATATTTTCCTCTTATTTTCTCCATAAAACTTTTACTTTCCCCTAAAAAAATTACTTCCTTCCAAACACCAAAACTTTTTTCCTTTTACCTTCTCCCCAAAACTTTTACTTCCCCAAACCCTAAGAACTTTTTTATTTCGAATTTACGTCAACTAATTATATTATTGAAATAAATTTTACATTTTGTACTATTTATACTATTGAATTGTTTAATCATGCTGAATCTTTATCAGTTTCTGATAAAATTAAATTATTGTTGATGCCATAACTTATTTTTCTTAAAATTTTCTATTGGTATCAATTTCACATTTTTTCTTTAATATATCTTTATATTAAAAAGTTACATTTTTTTACATTTAATATGTTTTTTAATTTTAAAATACACGGTGACAAGAATAAAAAAATAATTAAAGCAACTAAGCAAGCAAAGAAGCCAACCCATATATAAAAGATTAATAAATAAATTATAAGGAATGAAAGTTAATAAAAAATTTGATTACGGTGACTGGCAGTGGCTACAAGGATCTAAAGTCATTTTTTTTAATTTAACTTGAACAAATATATTCGATTCAAATTCCATCTCACTCGACTAGATTCGAGAAAATTTCAAATCGAGTTAGGATGATAAAATACAATTTGTCAACTCGAATAACTTAAAATTTTTTCTTTCGATTTGATCGAACACTCACCCCTAGTTATACATTTGAAGGTCCTTCATACTTTTTTTTTAGCTTGTTTTCAAGTAATCCTAATTGCATGTCTTTATAAACATACTAATAAAACAAAGCACAAAACTTCAATTTTTATTGGCACTTATGAACCCACCTCGCGGCGAACCTAGCTGAAACCCTAACAGTACACAGACGTCCGATGAGCACCAGCTCGCAACCTTCTCGTGTTACCTAGCTTGCAACTGCCCTACAAACCCCTAGTTCACATCCTACCCTACAATCTCTAATGATTGGCGAACACCTATCACTGGCGGACCTAGACACACATCTCCTTTTGTATTAGCAAACTGCTTAGGTGAATAGCTCGTGAACCCCCTTTCCTTAGCGATCCTAATTCATGAAGAACCCTTCCTGTTTTGGTGTACTCTTTTTCCAGGTGAACCTTTCGCTTTGACGAATACTAGCTTTGGTGAACCCTAACCTGACTGGCATATAAACACATCAATCATGCTAGAAATTTGTCATACTATAATAGTTCACACAAAATATAGTATTCATACACATCATAATGATATATTGGCAATTTGTGAATGTGAAACATAATCATAATTTGTATGCATTGGAGAAACAAATCACCAAAACACTCCAAATGACTCTAAGAGTCCTACACTATCTCTAATAAGTGTAGCACAAGTGTTCATACTCTCTAAACACACCACACTATCTACAGTGAGTGGAGCTATGCTCGACATTCCCTTATCTCTCCAACGTTATCTTTGACCCACAATGCCCTAACACATAATAAAAAGGGTGAGTACTCATAATCCTATGGCATGACAATCATATCTAACGGTTTCAAGTGTTCACAAAGCCAACATATAATTTTTAACACATTCCCAATATACAATATAATAAGGCTTGCATTACAGCAAAGCCCGTACATTATAGTTCGCAACGTTACAGTTCACATTTAGTAGAGATCGCATTTCTACAAGGCTCACAATACACATAGATTCACAATGACATGAGTTCGTGTATCATAAGGGTTCACATATCACAAGGGTTTGCAAATCATAAGTGTCTGCATCTCAATATAGGCCCCCATACTTATATAGGCTCGCATATTTATATAAGGTTCGCACAATATTTTTATAGGGTTCGCATACCATACTGTGGGGTTCGCACACCATATTGTGGGGTTCGCACTATGAATATAAGGTTCACATGAAACACAACAGGGTTCGCATACCTTACCTAGACTCCCTTTAACATGCGAACGGGTGTTTAAGTGCGATATGTAAAAACACTCACCTATTGATTCAATGATACTGTCAAACCTACACCACCTTCTGGTTGCCCTTTTCTTTTCCCGTGGATGCTCCCTCGTGACCAGAGGCTTCACATATAACATGAAAAAATACAAGTTACTAATTGTTCACAACAGAATAACCTTGCTAACAACACAATAGCTCGCCACTGACACAAATCTAGCAAGCTTACCTCACGCATTCACTAACTTGCTTAAGTACCTCATTTTGACTCGATTAAATCTCTAATTTCTACTTTCTAACCTCATATCTAATTTTTAATTACAAATCTAACCTCATATCTAATTTTTAATTACAAATCTAGGCCATTAATTTTACACAATTTCACTAATTAACATTTTCTGGAAAAATCACGTTCGTCTTCAATCTCATGGAAGAAAAATCATTTGATTCATGCAAATTCTTTAAAGATTTTTTAAATCAAGTTTATAAACCTATTAATTATATCAAAATGAGTTGAAAACCATTTTAAACCCATCAATTAGCTTACTATTACAAGATCTACCATTTTCAAGCTAAAACAAGCTATAAAACCATAGATCTTTTGATTTCTTGATTAGATCTCTAAAAACTTGAATTGAAATCAAATAATATATGATTAAACCATAAGAAATCCAAATATTTACCTTTGATTTGAAGATCTCCATGAAATTGAATTAATTTGAGCAGAAATGAGCTAAGTAATGAAAGAAAATTGAAGGAGAACGAATGAATTTTTTTAAAATTGGAAAAGAAAAAGGTGTTTGGATGCTTAGAAAATCAAAAGGATGAAGGGAACTTTGAGAGAAAACTCCTAATTTTAGATCTAACAAAATTTTAAAATGGATGAAAGTGTAAAGGGAAGGGACGTTGGGTCGTCTTATAGAACCAACCAATTTTTAAGATTTGGACTATTTACCCCTAAACCCCTTCCTATTTTCTCCCTTGTTCTAATAGCTCTCATGCTAATTAAATTTCTTTTATTTACACGTTTGACCACTAATTTAAATACAATATTAATTTAACCCACACTAATATATTTTTATTAACCCAATTATTATTAACTAATTAATTAATTATTTTATTTTTATTCCTACGACATTATTCGATATCTCACTTCAGCCCACATTTTAATTACTCAATTCCACTAACCTAATTTTTGGTGTATGACATGTGCAAGGAAACAACTGAATATTGAGTAATCCAAACAAATACATTACTATAAGCAATATCAATATGAGAAGATTGTAAGAGAACTTTCAAGGTTTTATTAAAATATACCATTATACCAAATGTATTATTTATACCGCAATAGCATACCATACTAGAAATTTCATACTAGTCTTTCGAAGTGAATAAATTACACCCAGTTCCTCATCAGACAAGCTGAAGTAATCCAATTGTGCCTATCATGCATTGATTTAATTAGCACCCAGAGCTTCATCAGATAAACCGAAGAATATAATTGGCACATAGTACCTCATCGAATAAATCGAAGCATTACTTGCACATTTACTAAGTAATGAATTTCCCTAGAATTTCAATTATATCCCCACAACCAAAATTCATAACTCAATTCAACAATTCATCTCATAACATAACATTGTTCAATCCAATACAAAGTCAATTGCATACTTTCATCAAAATACACTATTTTCCATTCTATACAGTTTAGTTCTTCATCACCAGAATCAACATTTCACAACAACTTGATTCCATTAATTATTCTCAACTTACTTTAACTGTAACGCCCCAAAATTTTTTATTTCGGCTTTTTGTGAAATTGTAGTGTAAAAAAATTCATAAATAAATGTTCTGTATTAATCTGACACAAATTTATGTCTGCTTGAGTGGTTATATGCTTTGGGGTGTGTTGGGGAGATCCCAAGTTCAAGTCAAGACTTGGGCCAAATTTTGGGATTTTATTGAGTAAAGCCTTACTTTTGGTAATTAGGCTTTTAAGTAGAAGTTGGTTAAAATATGTTAGAATGGGCCTGCTGGCCTGGTGGTTAAGTGGAGTGTCAGTATGTGAGAGGTCATGTGTTCGATTCCTCACGTTAACGAGGGTTGTTATTTTTTTTACTGTGTGGGTCGGCTAGAGTTTAAATTGGTTGGGACTTCGAGTAGTGGATGGTTGTAGGATTTGGGGGAGGAAATTAAGGAAGTGGATGTAGTGGGGTTTTGGTGAAACTCATTCTCTCATTTAGAATTCTTTTTGCAGAAAAAAAACATCTTTTATTTCCCAAAAACACCAAATTTTTGGGTTCTCCCCTCTCTTTTCTTTCGCCATTGTCTTTTGCTACCACCCCTATCTTCTGTTTTAATTTTTGCTTTCAAGATCTAATATTCACCTTCTACATTGCTATTTTGTGCACTGTTGGTAAGCCTTTCATAACTGTAGCGTAAATTTTGTTTACGGATTTTTGGGTAACTTGGTCTAGTGTTTCATTGGAGAAGGTTAAGGATTGGAGAGGATCGGTTAACATTGAAGTGGTGTGATTACGTTATCACTCAAGTGGAGGTAAGAAGGATGAACGTTTTGAGTTTAAGATCTCGGTTAGATTCGTTTAAGTTTCGTTTTAACACTAGAAATTGAGTATTGGAATGTTATTATAGGTCCTAAAGTGCTCGAAATTGCATTAGCATCGAATCAAGACTAGGTGTGTACTCCGATTGCACAGGAAACAGGTTTTGACGAAAGCCAAAAAGCCTATTGTCGACGCCACACTGTCGTGTGGACTGCCCATGTGGAGGCTATGTGATGAGACACGACAGTGTGATCGATAAACCAAGCGATGCGTGCTCGACACGGGTGCGACAGACATAGCCGTGTGAAGCTGGTAAGGCTATATGCAAGACACCAGCTTGACCAATTGGGCCGTGTGGGCCACACAAGCGTGTGGGCCCAGACGAGCAGTCCACATAGGCATTTAAGCCCATTTTTTTGAAATGTTCTGTAAGGTTGCACGGGTCACCCAAGTCGACTGTGACCTGTTGTAGGGTCGGTAAGGATATCTTAGACCTCGTTTTGTGTTCTGATATTGTGATATATATGTAAGCATGTTACTATGAGCATGTGTATCTGTCTGATTGTATGATCTATTATTTGCTATCTGTATTATAGTATGTCATGTTATTATAATGCATTGCATTGGGGTGGGATTGTTGATGAAGTGAAGGAAGATTCTGGAAGGCTTCTTAGCCTGTTATCTGGCAGCTATACTGCATAATTTTGTTATGTGTCGTTTTACGGTACCTTGTGGTGTGTATGGTTGGATGGGTTGATTTTTATCCTTATATTTGGTGTGTAGGGCTGGGTGGGGCGATTGTATCCCACATTGTGTGTAGGGTTGGACGAAAATGGTGTGTAGGGTTGGCGGGCATAATTTCTGATTATCTGATCTGTTATACATGCGATATCTGTAAGGGCTAAGGCCCGATTGTATCTGATTCTGTACTGAGTGGGCTAAGGCCTACACCGATTCTATAAAGGGCTCAGGCCAGATTTATGACTGTGTTCTGATATTTGTTTATATGCATGCTATACTGTGGGGATGTACACACTGAGTTTACGAAAACTCACCACTTTATTTGTTTTATCTGTCAGGTAATGTAATGCCCTAAATTTTAGGCCTAAAAGTATTGGGCCTTGAGTATGGATCAGTGAGGAGGTTGTACATAAGTATTTAATTATGTAAGAAAATGACACAATTAAATGTCTGCTTTAGTGGTTAAAGGCCCTGAGAAGTGTTGGAGAAGTCCTGGATTCAAACATGGGCTTTAGCAAAAATTTTTGTTTTAAGTGAATAAAACCCTTGGTGCTTGAAAGTAGGCCTTATATTTAAAAGTGATTGATTTATGTCACAAAAGAGGCTTGTGGCTTAGTGGCAATGTGGCGTGTTGCACAGCAGGGAGGTCTGAGGTTCAAGTCCTGGGGTGTGCAATAAGGGGACTTATTTTTATTACTCTTTGCGGCTAGAGTTTGTGGTGTATTAGGACTCTTGATAGATGAAGTTGTTGTGGAGAAAATTGAGGAGTGATCATCGGAGTGGATTGTGGAGAAAAATTAGGAGTTTGAGTGTAAATCAAATCGATTGGTAGCCTAATCTTAGGAGAAAATCAAAGGAGATGGGTAGAGGGAGGTGTTAGAGCCGTATGGGAAGTGTGTGGTAAGGAGGAATTTGGTTTTTGGAGTTGCAAGATAGTGCCAAATTTGCTTAGAGAAACGAGACCATTCAGGTTTTGGTCACTTCAGGAGTTGAAGCCGAAAACATCTTTGACCTTTTGGGTTTATTTTTCTTATCTTGAGTACGTGTGAATTTTTGGTTTTCTCTCGACTTTCTTTTGGATTCTCCCTTAAACCATTAGGTTTTTTTATGCTGTTCTCTCTTTTCCTTTACTTCTTGTGGCCAAATTTTGTTATCTACTCATTCATCTCTTTCTTTTCCTCTTTTGTGAAGTAGTCGAGCACTTGATCTTTCCTTTCCTTTTCAGACGCTTCTCGTATCTTTTCCCCCCTCACCATACTATCTCTTGATTTTCGTTCGGTTTCTGTTAGTGTTGGCTGATTCTCATCCCTTTTTCTCTAGTTCTTTTTCAGTTCTATTCCGTAGCCGAATCTTTCTTGACCGCATTTGCATCCTTTTGTATAGACCGAACACTACTCTTCCTCTTCTCTTTGTCTTTTTTTGAATCATAGACTCGACCTGGAGTTCGATTGAATTCTTCTTCTTCGGTGGTCAGTACACGGTTTGGAAAGGACTTTGACATTCGGTAAGTGTTAGATTAGTTGTGTTTCTCTCTGTTCTTTTGGAATGCTCAAGCTTTTCTAGTCGAATACTTTTCGTTGTATTCACTTTTAATTTATTTTCTTCCTCACCTATTTTTGGGTGGTGCTGCTTTTGGTTTGTAGATCTTCACAATGAGTGGAGGGGTTTTCAAGGGTTACTGTAGCAGTTAACCTTTTTCTAATCTCGCGTTTAAAGGTAAACATGTGGCCTAGCATACTAAGGTGTTGGCCAAATGCCCATTTTTCCCATCTTTAGTGTTGTGACTTATTTTTTTGCTAGGGATAATGATTCAAGCCTTCTGATTATGTGGTTGATGTTATTAAGATTTGTTGTAAAACAGATATTCAACGTAGGCGTGTGATCAAACGTGACCAGTGATCTTAAGAGGATTAAGGGCATTCATTCGTTTAAGGTTTGGTGCTCGTGGGTTAATCACACTTTTCGCAAAATAGGTGTGTATTTTTTACCCTGTACATGGGGCCCACACAGATAAATCTCACGACATGTGGTAATATTGGACTGGGCTATGTAGTTTGCATGGACGTGGTTAATTCTGGGCTAGATGGGCCACACAAGTGTGTAAGCCCACTTGGGCCGCACTGTTATGATTGTTAGGGTGTGCGTGATGATTGTGGACCTACTGATGAGTCACTAATTGTGTCTAGACCCATTCAGGTGAAAATGATTGAATTACCCTCGTAGGGTAAAATAATCAAATTACCCCCGTAGGGTAAAACGACCGAAGTACCCCTAGAGGGTAAAATGACCGTAATACCCCTATAGGGTTAAATGACTATAATACCCCTGTAAGGTAGACTGACTGTTACGCCTTATATGTTGGGTGATTGATTGAGCATGCTTTGTGATAATTTTATGTTTTTCATACATGCACGACATACTGCATGGGTTGGGATATTGTTATGGAGGAAGTACTGATCTGTTGGGGTCGCACGAGTCACACGAGACGACTGTGGACCCATCGATTTGATATTGATCTGTTAGGGTCGCACGAGTTGCACGAGACAACTGTGGACCTACCGAAGGCTTTGTGCCGTTATTATGGGATTAGTGTCGTCCTGAGGCTTCGTGCCGTTACCGAAGGTTCGTGCCGTTAATATAGGCTTTGTGCCATTACCAAAGGCTTTGTGCCGTTATTATAGGCTTTGTGCCATATCTGAAGTCCTTGTGCCATTTTTGATGGCTTAAAGCCACTTATTTATCTGGTAGCTTTGCTGCGATTCTAGTTAGTGCCACAACCGGTGTTAACTCTTAGTGTGTTAGTTAGGTGGGTCGATTTTATCCCCACAGTAAGTGCAGGGTTGGACGGAGGCAAGTGCAGGGTTGGATGGGGGTACATGCATCATACATTATTCATTCTGATTTTGTTACTGTATTGGGCTAAGGCCCACCTGATATTGTTACTATAATGGGCTAAGGCCCATCTGGTACTATCTGCTATAATGGGCTCAGGCCCAGACTACTTCTATATTTGGTGTATTTGACTGACTGTTTGTTTTTATATTAGGGGATTACACACAGAGTTTTCGTAAACTCACCCCACTTTTAACTGTACAGGTAATCCCCAGCGTTAAGTGGATTGGTGCTGCGAGGGACTCGAGGGTGGCCACACATCTACATCTGCTTTACAATCAATTTTTATTTTTAGCAACTTAAGTTTGGGTATTTTTGTAATAAGGCTTCCCCAATTTTCTAGCTTTCATTTGGGTTTTTATTTATTATGATTTATACCTGTTGGAAATAGAGCGTGGTTTTTCAAAACATTAACTGTTTTCAAAATGTCAAGTTTCCGCAACACGGTTTTTAAGCTTCCACAACAAACATTTTTTTTAAGTGCAACAACGTGTGAATGTGATTAACAAATACTCGATAAAGTTGTAATAAGGTTTTTTTTAATATAAAGCGAGTTTTTAAAAAAAATCATGTTTTCGAAAAACACCTCAAGCGGGTTGATTTGTGAATTAACAAGAGGCTTTAACCTTAGGATGGGTTTTTATAAACAAGAAATATGGTTTCAAAAAGCACTCCAATGTGGCACCGCCAGATTCAGCCGTAACGTCTAGGTCGTATTTGGGGTGTTACATTTTATGGTATCAGAGTCAAGTTACAAAACTCGGCTGTTGATTGGGTCTTTAAATTTGAATTTCTGAAAGAACTGTTTCAAATTATTTGAAGTATTTGAAATGTTTTACTGAAAGTGTGGTACACCGAGTCTTCGGCGCCGATTCTATAAGTCTTACTGAAACGCTTGAATTTAGATTTAGTATTTATTCAATTTGTATTCTAGAAATGTAGAAATTGCATGCATGTGATATCTATCTGCCCCGATGGATAGATATTTTCGGTGTGTGATAGTATTATTAGGATCAGGGTGCGCAGTGGGAGCATAGTAATGTAGTTTGGTTTGTGCAACTACTATGATAGTTGGAAATTTTGAGGACGAAATTTCTTTAAGGAGGGGTGAATTGTAACGCCTCGAATTTTGGGCCTAGAAGTATTGGGCCTTGAGTATTGATCAGTCAAGAGGTTGTACATAAGTATTTAATCATGTAAGAAAATGACACAATTAAATGTCTGTTTTAGTGGTTAAGGGCCCTGAGAAGTGTTGGGAAGTCTTGAGTTCAAACCTGGGCTTCATCAAAATTTTTGGTTTTAAGTGAATAAAACCCTTGGTGCTTGAAAGTAGGCCTTATTTTTAAAAGTGATTGATTTATGTCACAAAAGGAGCTTGTCGCTAAGTGGTAAGGTGGCATGTTGCATAGTAGAGAGGTTTGAGGTTCAAGTCCTGGGGTGTGCAATAAGAGAATTTATTTTTATTACTATGATAAACGATAAATTATACATATTTTTACCTCATGTTTAGCCTATATTTTGGATGAATTATCATTAGATTTGTGAGAATTGGTGCTCTTAATCCTTCTATTTCATGTCTTATACTCAAGAGAGCATAGGGAAGAGAAAAGAACGAGAAACGGGCCAAAAACGAAAAAAATGGTCCAAAATGAGAAAACGACACGGCCCGGGGATTCACCACACTGCCGTGTGCCACGGCCGTGCCACATAAAGTCCAACACGGCCCAACCCCGACAAGCACGGCCAGACCACACGGCCGTGCCACCATTAACAGGCCCGCACAGGGCCTCTTATCGATCCACAAGGGCGTGGCACATGGGCGTGTCCCTATCATGAGGAAGTTCAATTCTACTCAAAAAAGGATACTTAGGGGCTAAGAAAGCCATTCTAAAACTCTATATAAAGACCCTAGGAGGCAATTCAAGGGTGTGCTTATTTCCCGCTAAGGGAGTACTCTTTTCTCCCAAAAAGGAGCGTCATATTTCTGCAACACAAGGAGTGAAAGCAAGGAATTACTCCAAGGGAAGCCGATTGATTCATCCCAGAAGCCAGAATTCTACATCAAGACAGAGGATCTCCCTAAATTCCTTCAGGGGTTTTTGGGTTCTTTATGTTTTGTTATCTTATTTCTTCTGAGATGTTTTCTTTATTAATTATGAACTAAACCTCTCAAATACTTGAGGGGGATGAAATCTAAGACAGATTTTGTTATTATTTATTCTTGAATTATATGATAAATACTTGAATTGTTCTTAATTATGTGTTCTTCATTCTTGATTTAATAATCCTAGGTATTACTTCAAGAAACTGATGTGCTTAGGCAGATAAGCAAAAGTCCCTGTTTTAAGAGTAGATCTACGATAATTAAGCAGAGTTGCATGCAACCCTAGACATAGGGCGACATAAATCTGCTGGATTAGGGTCAAACCTAATAAGGGGATCCATAAATCGAATTAATGCAACCTAGGAGTGTTAGTTGATAAAGAAACTTTAATTAACCACCTAGGATTAGTTGTTCTTATCCTCGACGGAGGTATTAACATATGTTAGGGATCTCTATAGATCAAGTTAAGTGAAGAAATCATCTAGTTCAAGAAGTTAATAACAAGTGAAGTCTAGGTGGATTCTCCCTTAAGTATTGCTCATATCAATCAGGTTTTCCCTAAAGTTTTCCCTAATTTACTTTTTGTGCACTTTTAGTTAGTTTTAGAATTAGTTTCAACCAATCCTCTTTTATTTTCAGGCTAGATAATAGAAAAGAAGTAAGTATTAGTACTTTTGGTTCCCTTGGGTACGATAACTCGGTCTTACCACTAAACTATACTACTGTTCGATAGGTGCTCTTGCCTTTAAAATCGTGATATTAGTTAGTTTTTGGCGTGATTAGTTTTTATAAATTTTATTACTTAATATCGCGAGCTATCAAGTTTTTGGCGCCGTTGCCGGGAACTAAAATATTAAGAAAACTCGATTTCTATTACTTTAGCCATTACTATTTTTATTTATTTTCAGCTTTTATTTTTTTATTTTTATTTATTTTAATTTTCTTTGCTTTTTTCTTTCTAGGTATCTCTAGTTTATGACTAGAAGAAACCAGGAGGACCATTACTTTTTGACAACGATTTAGAAGCGACAGTTTGTTGAACTCGCCAAGAGATAAGAAGAAGTTTGCAATATCCAGAAGGACAAGAAGAAGAACCTGAACCTACTGAAGAGATGGAAGCAAATCAGAATAATCAGCTACTTCTTGTAGTAGCCGCAAATCCTGTTGAGCAAAATCCTGCTCCGCGTACTATGTATGATTATGTTAGACCTAATTTAGCAGGCACTGAATCTAGCGTTGTTAGGCTTACTATTGCTGCAAATAATTTTGAACTGAAACCTAACACTATTCAAATGATACAGTAATTTGTTCAATTTAATGGTTTGCAGGATGAGGATCCTAACTCGCATCTAGCCAATTTCTTGGAAATATGCAATACATTCAAAATAAATGGCGTTTCTGATGATGCCATTCGTCTTAGGCTATTCCTATTCTCTTTGAGAAACAAGGCTAAACAGTGGTTAAATTCTCTACCACGAGGCTCAATCACTACATAGGAACAGATGACCGAAAAATTTTTACTTAAATATTTTCCTCCAGCTAAAATAGCTAAATTGCGAAACGATATCTCTTCTTTTGTGCAGATGGATCTAGAGACACTTTACGATGCCTGGAAGAGATACAAAGATCTTTTGAGAAGGTGCCCTCACCATGGGTTGCCTTTGTGGTTACAAGTTCAAACCTTTCACAGCGGTTTGAATCCATCAACAAGGCAGATGATCGATGCGGCCGCTGGAGGAACAATCAACAATAAAACACCAGAAGTAGCTTATGAGTTTATAGAAGAGATGTTACTAAATAACTATCAGTGGCAAGTATGAGGACAAAGCCGACAAAAGCTTCAGGAGTTTATAATATTGATGCTGTCACCGTACTTACTAACCAGGTAGAACTTTTAAATAAAAAGTTTGATAATTTTGTTGGTTCTACGCAGACACATCCAGTGATGCAGTGTGACGCAATCCAGTGAAATATGTTCAATCCAGATTACTCCTCTTATGGACATGGCATGGAAATTGAGCAAAGCAACTATATGGGTAACAATTCTAGACCTCAAAATAACCCTTATAGTAATACTTATAATGCAGGTTGGCAGAGTCACCACAATTTTTCATGGGAAGGACAAGGAAATCAAACACAACCGCCTTCTCCAGGATTTCAGCAGCCACCACCACAACAAGAGAAAAAGCCGAACCTGGAAGAGATGTTCACCAAATTTATGGCCATGTCAGAAACCCGTTTCCAAAATACCGAAACAGCACTAAGGAACTAGCAAGCATCTATTCAAGGACTTGAAACTCAAATAGGCCAGCTTGCCAAGCTAATCTCTGAAAGACTGCAAGGTGGGTTATCAAGCAATACTGAGACTAACCCCAAAGAGCAACTTAATTCCATAGATACGATAGATAATAAGGGGTTAACCAAAACCAACCTAAAGTCATGCAAGGAGCCTGTGGTAAGTAAAGGAAAGAATGAGGTAAGTTACAAAGATGAAATTACCAAAGATTTTAAATCTCGCATCCCATACCCAAACGCGCTAAAGAAAGACCGCACAGATGAGCAATTCGGTAAGTTTCTTAAACTCTTAAAGAAATTACCTATCAACTTACCGTTTGTTGAAGCAATTTCGCAGATGCCAAAGTACGCAAATTTTTTAGAAGAACTTCTTACAAATAAAAGGAAGTTGGAAGAACTGTCCACAGTGGAACTCAACGAGGAATGCTCAGCTATTCTCCAAAATAAACTGCCAACCAAACTAAAAAATCCAGGGAGTTTTACCATTCCTTGTTTACTTGGTAGCCTAGATGCCAAAAATGCTTTAGCTGACTTAGGGGCTAGTATAAATGTCATGCCTTATAAACTGTTTAAAAAACTAGGTCTTGAAAAACCTAAGCAAACCAAGATGAGCGTTCAACTGGCTGATAAAACTATTAGGTTTCCTAAGGGAATAATTGAAGATGTGCTTGTCAAAATTGATAGATTCATATTCCCAGTTGACTTTGTTGTTTTAAACATTAATAAGGATAGCAATGTACCCTTAATTCTAGGGCGACCCTTTTTAGCAACTACCAGAACAATAATTGATTTAGGAACAGGTGAACTTACACTACGTGTAGGTGATGACCAAGTTACCTTACAAGCTCGGAACTCGATTAAAACTGTTGATAATAATATAGTCACGAGTCATTGTAAAAACACTGAACTCACCACCCAACCTTCTGTGCAGGATATACTCCACATAAAGGCAACCCAATCACAGACAAGTCCATCCCAAGGAGATGCACGTGAAAGGCAAATGCTTCAGATTGAGGAATTAGATAAGTGGCTGAACTATTATGAAAAACCCAAAGTATGCCAAACCAACCCAGAGCATCACCAAGACGACCCTCAGGTAAAAACGTATCAAATCAATGTAGAGGATAAGGTAATCTTAGGGGAAGACGACCCTCGAATCTTGAATTCGAAAGAACATACAAGTGACATACCCTACTTCACGGTAATGAAAATCTTCCCCTATGGTACAGTAGAGGTAAAACATTAGTCACTCGGCACTTTCAAGGTAAACCACACTCGACTCAAATTTTACGTTGATAATAAAATTTTAAACAGGATAGAAGAGTACCAACTCTTCAAGCCGCCGTGACAGAACAAACTTGAGAAAAGTAGAGCTTAGACTATAAACAAGCATTTCTCGCGAGGCAACCCGAGTACTAACTTAATAAATTCTTTTAAAATTAGGCTTTCTACTACATCAACTAACCCTTGAATGTAGGTTTTTTTAGCCACACGGCCATGCCCACGGGCGTGCCTCAGGCTGTGTGTACACTTTGAGCAGAGACACGGTTGTGCAACTTAGCCGTGTACAAGCAGGGTAAAATTTTCCCTAAGGCACGGGCTACGATAAATAGCCACGGCCGTGCGATATGGCCGTGGCCAACACTGTCAATTCCAACATGGGTGTGTGACCCTATACACGGCCGTGGGAGAAGCGGACATAGAAGGACACGGCCGTGTGACACGGCCATGTGCCTCAACACGCCCTAGCAACACAGGCGTATGTCTCGAGCCAGGCGCGCCAAAATCCCTGGGATTTTTGTTTTTCCATTTTATTTTCCTTTATTTTTTTCTTTATTTGAATTTTAGTATTCTCAGAACTAGTTCATGTTATTTCAGTTATTTTATATCAGTTATTTCCTAACGAGTAATTGTTCTAATCCTGAAATACCTAAAATCCCTTTAGTGCTATCGCAGTTTCAAAACCATGAACTTCAAGTATTCCTTCCTCCAAAACAGCTGTCATAATTCAAAGGTTCCATCCAATATTCAGGGAGTTTTACTTCTCTCCCTAACTTATGATCTTGTGCTTCTATTGCTATTAATGTTATCTTTGTGCATTGAGGGCAATGTACATCTTAAGTGTGGGGGGGAAGCTCACTTTCATTCTTTATATTATCTTTGAAATCCCTGAAAATTGCTTTCAAATTTCAACTTCTCTACATTATCTTCAAATCTCTTGTTAGGAATTAATTCTGATTGATTTATAATTTTTATTGATGTGTTGAGAATTAAGACATAGGTGTTTATGCTTTGATTATTCAAACTTTAAAACACTGGGGAATCAAACATGATAAGTTGAAATTTTTGGGAATTTAAATTTTTTCTAGGTTATTTTCCCTAATTTTAAGTGTTATCTTGATATTTGAAATTCACAGGATTAACATCAAAAGCCATAATTCTGGTGAGATTTTTTAGCCTTTTGAGCATAAATTCTTTCGTGCTTACTTTTATTCTTGCTTTACGTGAGTCAATACTGATTTGTATTTCTAGAACTTGCTTCGATTATACATGTCAAGAGCACATCATTGATTTGATACACCGAAATGATAAAGGCACCTAGGTTTAACCCACTTACTCCATAAAAAGCCTACCTCTATAAATTAACCCCTAGTAAACTCCATTGAGCCTAACAACCCATTCTTTAACTTACCTCTAATATTAACCCATAACCCATTTTTGTTGAATTCCAGTCAATTATTTTGATCCCTATTTTTATCGAGATTTGAGTTAAAATTATTATCTAACTTTGTTCTCTTTTTTAGTTGTAAAGTTTGTCAATATTCAAAGTATTGTACTTGAATTGTTCTAAAAAAACAAAAAAAAATGTATATACAGTTAATTCAGTTGTAATCTGTAATAGTTCAACAGTTTTTGCATATTTCTACAAGCTTCCAAATCGAGAACGATGTCATCATAAGGCTTAGCTCTAGGAATATGTTCCAGTGATAGAGACTTCTCTAGCTAGATGATTTTTTAATTCAATCTCGATTCTAACCCTCTTTTTTAGCTTGTGACAACACCCCTAACCAAAGCCCCATTACAACCATTGAAAGACCTTTTGATCGATGTGTCGTATCAATCTATAGTGGTGGAGATTTGATTTTCTTGCAAGCCTATGGTAATAACTTTTCAGATTGACTAGAGAGTGCTTAATTCTTGAACCCTAAACATTTTGAGTGGATAGAGTGAACCCTTAGTAAAGATGTCAAAACCTGTTGATTTCAATTGAGAGATGATTACTTAGAAGAAGGGAAGAAACTTATGTTTCAATGATAAAATTCTCAACTTAGAGTGATTGAATCTTTAATGTTCTTCTGATTGAATTTTCATTGTATGACTACTTGTGAATTAGTTTGAAACATTATTGATAAAGATTGTAAGTTGAGAGGAATGATTCTTAATTAGGGATTGAGATTTTGCTTGAGGATAAGCAAAGGCTTAAGTGTGGGGGTATTTGATAAATGATAAATTATACATATTTTTACCTCATGTTTAGCCTATATTTTGGATGAATTATCATTAGATTTGTGAGAATTGGTGCTCTTAATCCTTCTATTTCATGTCTTACACTCAGGAGAGTATAGGGAAGAGAAAAGAACGAGAAACGGGCCAAAAACAGAGAAAATAGGCCAAAATGAGAAAACGACACGGCCCAGGGATTCACCACACTGCCGTGTGCCATGGCCGTGCCATATAAAGTCCACCACGGCCCAACCCCGACAAGCACGGCCAGACCACACAGCCGTGCCACCATCAACAGGCCCGCACACGGCCTCTTATCGATCCATACGAGCGTGGCACACGGGCGTGTCCCTATCGTGAGGAAGTTTAATTCTACTCGAAAAAGGATACTTAGGGGCTAAGAAAGCCATTCTAAAACTCTATATAAAGACCTTAGAAGGCAACTTCAAGGGTGTGCTTATTTCCCGCTAAGGGAGTACTCTTTTCTCCCAAGAAGAAGCGTCATATTTCTGCAACACAAGGAGTGAAAGCAAGGAATTACTCCAAGGGAAGCCGATTAATTCATCTCAGAAGCCAGAATTCTACATCAAGACAGAGGATATTCCTAAATTCCTTCAGGGGTTTTTGGGTTCTTTATGTTTTGTTATCTTATTTCTTCTGAGATGTTTTCTTTATTTATTATGAACTAAACCTCTCAAATACTTGAAGGGGATGAAATCTAAGACAGATTTTGTTATTATTTATTCTTGAATTATATGATAAATACTTGAATTGTTCTTAATTATGTGTTCTTCATTCTTGATTTAATAATCCTAGGTATTACTTCAAGAAACTGATGTACTTAGGCAGAAAAGCAAAAGTCCCTGTTTTAATAGTAGATCTACCATAATTAAGCGGAGTTGCATGCAACCATAGACATAGGGCGACATAAATTTGCCGGATTAGGGTCAAACCTAATAAAGGGATCCATAGATCAAATTAATGCAACCTAGGGCTGTTAATTGATAAAGAAACTTTAATTAACCACCTAGGATTAGTTGTTCTTATCCTTGACGGAGGTATTAACATATGTTAGGGATCTCTACGGATCAAGTCAAGTGAAGAAATCATCTAGTTAAAAAAGTTAATAACAAGTGAAATCTAGGTGGATTCTCCCTTAAGTATTGCTCATATCAATCAGGTTTTCCCTAAAGTTTTCCCCAATTTACTTTTTGTGCACTTTTAGTTAGTTTTAGAATTAGTTTCAACCAATCCTCTTTTATTTTCAGGCTAGATAATAGAAAGACAGTAAGTATTAGTACTTTTGGTTCCCTTGGGTATGATAACTCAGTCTTGCCACTAAACTATACTACTGTTCGATAGGTGCGCTTGCCTTTAAAATCATGATATTAGTTAGTTTTTGGTGTGATCAGTTTTTATAAATTTTATTACTTAATATCGCGAGCTATCATACTATGTGCGGCTGGAGTTTTTGGTGTATTAGGATTCTAATAGATGAGGCTGTTGTGGAGAAAATTGAGGAGTGATCATGGGAGTGGATTGTGGAGAAAAATTAGGAGTTTGAGTGTAATTCAACTAGGTTAGTGGCCTAATCTTAGGAGAAAATCAAGAGAGATGGGTAGAGGGAGGCGTTAGAGCCATATAGGAAGTGTGTGGTAAGGAGGAATTCAGTTTTTAGAGTTACAAGATAGTGCCGAATTTGTTTAGAGAAGTGTGACCATTCGGGTTTTGGTCACTTTAGGAGTTGAAGCTGAAAATGCCTTTGACCTTTTGGGTTTATTTTTCTTATATTGAGTACGTGTACATTTTTTGTTTTCTCTCAACTTTCTTTTGGATTCTCCCTTAAACCACTAGTCTTTTTATGCCGTTCACTCTTTTGCTTTGCATCTTGTGGTCAAATTCTGTGATCTACTCCTTAATCTCTCTCTTTTCCTCTTTTGTGAAGTAGCCGGGCACTTTATCTTTCCTTTCCTTTTCAAACACTTCTCGTATCTTTTCCTCCCTCACCATACAATCTCTTGATTTTCGTTCGATTTCTGCTAGTATTGGTTGATTCTCTTCCCTTTTTTCTCCAGTTCTTTTTCGGTTCTTCTCCGTAGCTGAAGCTCTCTTGATCGCATTCGCATCCTTTTTATTGACTGAACACTACTCTTCTTCTTCTCTCTGTCTTTTTTTCGACTCATAGACTCGACCTGGAGTTCAATTGAATTCTTCTTCTTCAGTGGTCAGTACACGGTTTGGAAGGGACTTTGACATTCGGTAAGTGTTAGATTAGTTGTGTTTCTTTCCGTTCTTTTGGAATGCTCAAGCTTTTCCAGTCGAATACTTTTCTTTGTATTCACTTTTGATTGATTTTCTTCCTCACCTATTTTTGGGTGGTGCCGCTTTTGGTTCGTAGATCTTTACAAGGAGTGGAGGGGTTCTCAAGGGTTACTGTAGCAGTCAGCCTTTTTCTAATCTCGCGTTTAAAGGTAAACATGTGGCCTAGCGTCCTAAGGTGTTGGCCGAATGCCCATTTTTCCTATCTCTAGTGTTGTGAATTATTTTTTTGCTAGGGATAACGGTTCAAGCCTTTTGATTATACGATTGATGTTATTAAGATCTGTTGTAATACAGATATTCAACGTAGACGTGTGATCGAACGTGATCAGTGATCTTAAAAGGATTAAGGGCGTTCATTCGTTTAAGGTTTGGTGCTCGTGGGTTAATCGCACTTTTTTGCAAAATAGGTGTGTATTTTTACCCTGTACCTTATAATCGGTCGAAAAGCCGAAGAAGTGTGTATGCACACACTACTTTTAACCGTAGATCGGTAAAAAGCCAAAAACCTGAAAGATTAGACTTTAAGGCCACATAGGCGTGCAAACGCACATGTGATTCATCGAGCCCACGAAATATGAGTGTACGATGATTAGGGCTGTAATTGGCCACATTGAGCCAAAACAGGCCATGTTGGCCCAATAGGCTCATGGGGCCCGCACAAGTAAATCTCACGACATGTGGTAATATTAGACTAGGTTGTGTAGTTTGCATGGTCGTGGTTAATTCTGGGCCAGATAGGCCACACAAGCGTGTGGGCCCACTTGGGCCGCATAATGGGCCTTAGGCTCAATTGCACTGTTATGAATGTTAGGGTGCGTATGATGATTGTGGACCTGCTAATGGGTCAGTAAGTGTGTCTAGACCCATTCATGTGAAAATGACTAAATAACCCTCGTAGGGTAAAATGATCGAATTACCCTTGTAGGGTAAAATGATTGAATTACCCTCATAAGGTAAAATAACCGAAGTACCCTCGTAGGGTAAAATAACCAAAGTACCCCTGAGGGTAAAATGACTGTAATACCTCTGTAGGGTAAAATGACTATAATACCCTTGTAGGGTAGACTGACTGTTATGCCTTATATGATGGGTGATTGATTGAGCATGCTTTGTGATAATTATGTGTTTTGCATACATGCACGACATACTGCATGGGTTGGGATATTGTTATGGAGGAAGTACTGATCATTTAGGGCCGCACAGGTCGCACAAGACGACTGTGGACCCACTGATTTGATATTGATCTGTTAGGGTCGCACGGGTCACACGAGGTCACTGTGGACCCACCGATCTTATCTATTAGTGTCGCACGGGTCTCATGACTGTGGACCTACTAAAGGCTTTGTGCCATTATTATGGGCTTAGTGCCGTTCTGAGGCTTCGTGCCGTTACCAAAGGCTTTGTGCCGTTAATATAGGCTTTGTGTCGTTACCGAAGGCTTTGTGCCATTATTATAGGTTTTGTGTCGTTATTTAAGGCTTAGTTCCATATCTAAAGGCCTTGTGCCGTTTTTGATGGCTTAAAGCCACTTATTTATCTGGCAGCTTTGCGCGATTCAAGTTAGTGCCGCAACCGGTGCTAACTCTTGGTGTGTTGGTTGGGTGGATCGATTTTATCCCCACAGTAAGTGTAGGGTTGGACGTAGGCAAGTGCAGGGTTAGATGAGGTTACATGCATCATACATTATTCATTCTGATTCTGTTACTATATTGGGCTAAGGCCCACCTGGTATTGTTACTTTAATAGGCTAAGGCCCATCTGGTACTGTCTGCTATAATGGGCTCAGGCCCAGACTGCTTCTGTATTCTGTGTATTTGACTTACTGTTTGTTTTTATATTAGGGGATTACACACTGAGTTATCGTAAACTCACCCCGCTTTTAACTATACAGGCAATCCCCAATGTTAGGTGGATCGGTGCTGCGAGGGACTCGAGGGTGGCCACACATCTGCATCTTCTTTACAATCGAATTTTATTTTCAGTAACTTAAGTTTGGCTATTTTTGTAATAAGGCCTCTCCAATTTTCTAGCTTTCATTTGGGTTTTTATTTATTATGATTTATACATGTTGGAAATAAAGTGCGGTTTTCCAAAACATTAACTGTTTTCAAAATATCACGTTTCCGCAACATGGTTTTTAAGCTTCCTCAACAAACTTTTTTTTAAGTGCAGCAACGTGTGAATGTGATTAATAAATATTCGATAAAGCTGTAATAAGGTTTTTTTAATATAAAGTGAGTTTTCAAACGGAATCATGTTTTCGAAAAACACCTCAAGCAAGTTGATTTGTGAATTAACAAGAGGTTTTAACCTTCGGACAAGTTTTTATCAACAAGAAATATGGTTTCAAAAAGCACTCCAATGTGACACCGCCAGATTCGGTCGTAACGTCTAGGCCAGATTTGGGGTGTTACAAGTAATCTCCAGCAGTAAATGGATAGGTGCAACAGAGGGCTCGACAGTGACGACTACTATACTTATTGCGGTTTAAGACTTTAATACCGTTACCAATTTATTTATTATTTTGGGATTATTTTTGTAATATGGACTTAGACTTTTGATTTAATTTTAGAATTTTAAATTGTTATCAATGATTTATAAATTGCGACACAACAAATGTGTTTTTCCTAAAACTAAATTAAAGGTTTTCGTATACACGAACAGTTTTCAAAGCTTCCACGTAAAAGAGATGTTTTTAACAAATCGAACAGTTTTGTTTTCTGGGCTTAAGTAAAAGATAATAATTTGAGCGATTTTTATGGTTCAAAACGGTTTACAAAAATACTCTCATATGACATCACCAGGTTCGGCCATAATGTCTAGGCCGGGTTTAGGGTGTTACATTTAGTGGTATCAGAGCCAGGTTTTTGGGTTTAAAATTTGGTTTTGAGAAATGATTTGTAAATGATATGACCCATATTTTGGGAATAAATAAGTGGTCCACCGAGTCTCTGGCGCCGATCCTGTAAGTTTTTTAAAATTCTGATATGTATTATCTGAAAGCATACTTAGTATATACTAAAAATCTGTTTGATCTGTCTAAAACTATATTCTGAGACTGCCATAGGAAGTAATTACAATGAAAACACTTTAGGTAATGTAGACTGAAAACTTTAGTGAGCCTATTATCTCGCAAAAACAGGCTATAAACTTCTGATATTATATTGCATAAAATATCTGTTAATAAAATATCAGAATTGTAAACTGATTTGCATTTAATATAGATAACTTCGAAATCATGATGAACACACACGGTACTCGTGGACGGGGTACTAGAGGCCGAGGTAGAGGTCGTAGAGGGGCTCAGCTGAGTCCTTTGCTTCTTATTTGAATCCAAATTTGGACACTAGAGAAACACCGGTGTCACTTGTGACTAATACTAGGTCAGCACCATATGATCAAGCGGTTAGGGATGACGTATTATCCCAAGCCATGCTACAAATATTGGAGAGGGTGCTGGGCTCAACACTAAATCTGGGGGGGCCGTAGGTCGATTACGAAACGACCTCGGTCCAATAGGGCTGAGTTAGTCAGAGGCATTGCTGGAGTTGCTCCTAATGTAGCCGAGTACTAGATGGAGGCGACGGAGAGAATAATAGATGACTTGGATTTCATTGATGACCAGAAGCTCAAGGGGGCTGTGTCATTACTTTTTGACGAGGTGGCTCACGGTTAAGGAAGGAACTCAGTCCGATCGTCTATCGTGGGATCTGTCTAAGACGACCTTCTAGAATAAATATGTGGGGGCCAGTTATACCGATGCGAGGTGATGTGAGTTTCTTAATCTCACCCAGAAAGACCGCACAGTGGCCGAGTATGAGGTCGAATTTTTGAGATTGAGCCTTTATGTGAGGGGCATGGTGGCGACAGAATATGAGCGCTGTGTTCAGTTTTAGGATAGTCTCCGAGACAGTCTGTAGGTTCTGATAGCTCTTCAAAAGGAGCGGGATTTCTCTGCACTAGTTGAGAAGATGAAGATCGCTGAAGAGGTGAAGCGCTCAGAGTGCCAGAACCGAGAGAAAGGGAAGGCTAAGAGGGATTCTGAGCCTTCTAATACTGGGATGAGGCCTAAGAAAAAGGCCAGGACTGATGGGCCCATAAGAGTTGGGCCTACTGTTGCACCTACTAGGGTTGCACTATATGGACACTATGGTAGACGCCATCCGGGCGAGTGTTAGAGGGCTACTGAGGCTTGTCTTAGGCATGGGGCGATTGAGCATCGTGTTAAAGATTGTCTACTAAGGGTAAATCAGATGCAAACTCCGATTAATAAGACTGCACAATCACCGAGGGTAGTTCAGCAACCACCTAAAGGCTGAAGACAAGCTAGGGGTGGTAATGGCATAGGCCGAGGGCAAAGAGCACAGGGCAGAGGTGCTGAAACGACTAAGGTAAGGCAGCCTACGCTGGTTTATGTTGCACGTCGCTGTGAGGATGGAGATGCTCTGGATGTCATCAAGGGTAAGTTTTTAATTTATAATGTACCTTATTTTGCATTGATAAACATAGGCTCTACTCACTCCTACGTAGCTAGTATTGTGTCTAAGACTTTGGGGATTCTGTGTGAGAGCACTTTTAGTGAAATAATAGTGGTGAGTCCGTTGGGGCAGTCTATTAGGGTCAGTACACTGTTTAGAGACATTCCATTAGAGGTCCAAGGGACTATATTTCTGGCTTATCTGACCGAGCTTCCCTTTGGAGAGTTTGATTTGATTCTAGGCATAGACTGGTTGGTGAAACATCGAGTGAGTCTAGATTGTGCTGAGAAAAGGGTTATTTTGAGAACCGATGAGGATAATGAGATAGTCGTGATTGGGGAACGACGAAATTATCTGACTAATGTGATATCTGCATTGGTGGCAAAAAAGTTGGTAAGGAAGGGATGTGAGGCATTCTTAGCCTACATTAGTTTTTTAGATTCTGAACACTCTTCAGTTAAGGACATCTGAACTGTGAGGGATTTTCCAGATGTGTTTCTATAGGAACTACCGGGTTTACCTCCGAGTCAAGAGGTAGAATTTGGGATTGAGTTGATTCCTGGTATGACTCTAGTGTCTATTGCCCCTTACCAAATGGCACCAAATGAGCTTACTGAACTTAAGGCTCAGATTCAGGAGCTACTAGATCGTGGGTTTATTCGCCCTGGCATGTCTCCATGGGGAACACCTGTTCTGTTCGTGAAGAAAAAAGATGGTACGATAAGGATGTGCATCGACTACTGCCAGTTGAATAAGTTAACGATTAAGAATAAATACCCACTTCCGAGGATAGACGACTTGTTTGACCAGTTCAGATGGGCTTCTATGTTCTACAAGATTAATTGCGATCAAGGTATCATCAGTTGAGAGTTAAAGAGGCCGATGTGCATAAGACGACATTTAGGACTCGTTATAGACATTATGAGTTCCTAATTATGCCCTTTGGGTTGACTAATGCACCAGCGGTATTTATGGACCTGATGAATCGAGTATTCCAGCCCTACTTGGATCAATTCGTAGTAGTGTTCATCGACAACATTCTGGTGTATTCTAAGTCAGAGGATGAGCATGATGAGTGTCTCAGGGTTGTGTTGCAGACTCTTCGAGAAAAATAGCTATATATGAAGTTCTCTAAGTCTGAGTTTTGGCTTCGAGAGGTTACCTTTTTGGGGCATGTGGTGTCTACTGAGGGGATTCGTGCGGATCCTCATAAGATTGAGGCTGTGTTGAATTGGAAACAAGCGAAGAATATGTCTGAGATTCGTAGCTTCTTGGGGCTAAAAGGATACTATAGATGATTTATGAAAGGGTTCTCTTTGATTGCAACTCCATTGACCAAGCTGCTACATAAGGGAGTACCTTTTGTTTGGACTAATGCACAGAAGGAGATCTTTGAAAAGCTCAAGACAATTCTGACTTAGGCTCCTGTTCTGATACAGCCTGAGCCTGGTAAGGATTTCGTGGTATACAGTGATACGTCACATGTGGGTCTGGGTTGTGTTCTGATGCAAAACGGCAAGGTAGTGGCTTATGTGTCTCGACAGCTCAAGACTCATGAGGTTTATTATCCGACACACGACTTGGATTTAGTTGCAGTAGTCTTTGCTCTAAAAATTTAGAAGCATTATCTGTATGGTGAGAAGTGTACTATCTACATTAATCACAAGAGCCTCAACTATCTTCTCACTCAGAAGGAGTTAGATCTTAGGCGGCATCGATGGGTTAAGCTGCTTAAGGACTACGAGTGCAGTATAGAGTACCATCTTGGTAAGGCCAATGTGGTGACCGACGCGTTGAGCCGTAAAGCTATGACCGATCTAAGAGCATTGTTTGCTCGACTGATTCTATTTGACTATGGGAGTTTGTTGGCAGAACATCAAGTGAAACTGACATGGATTGATCAGATTAGGGATAAACAGAAGGGAGATAAGTCTCTTGAGTTACGGTTCCGTCAGGTTGAGACTGGGACTACTTCAGATTTTGGGTTTAATGATGATGGAGTTTTACGCTTCCAAGGTCAGATTTGTGTACGGAATGATAAGGATTTGAGACAGTCGATTCTGAGGGAAGAGCATAGTAGCCCTTATGCTACGCATCCCGATGTGAACAAAATGTACAGAGATCTTCGAGAGTTGTACTGGTGGCCAGGGTTGAAGTGTGAGGTGACCGATTTTGTGGCTCGCTGTTTGACATGTCAGTAGGTTAAGGTGAGCATCAGTTACCTTCAGATTTGCTGTAGCCAGTTAAGATACCGATGTGGAAATGGGAGCGAATGACGATGAACTTCGTTAGTGAGTTTCCTCTAACACCCACTAAGAAGGATTCTGTATGGGTCATTATGGATCGACTGACCAAATCTGCACATTTCATTCCTATTAGGACAGACTTCTCCCTACAGAAATTGGCTAAGCTCTACATTTCAGATATAGTGAGGCTACATGGGGTTCCTGTCTCGATCATCTCTGATAGGGATCCTCAATTTACGTCACGATTCTAGCAGAAGCTACATGAGCCTTTGGGTTCAAGGCTTGGCTTCAGTATTATTTTTCATCCTCAGACAGACGGTCAGTTAGAGAGGGTGATTCAGATATTGGAGGACATGTTGAGGAGCTGTGTGATTGATTTTCAAGGCATATGAGAGGAGTACTTACCTTTAGTAGAGTTTGCCAACAACAACAGCTACCGGTCTAGTATACAAATGGCACCTTATGAGGCATTATATGGTCGTAAGTGTCGCACTCCCTTATGCTGGACTGAGTTGGGTGAGCGACGTGTTTTGGGTCCAGAGTTGGTATCAGAGACTGAGGACAAGGTCCGATTGATTCGAGAGCAATTGAAAGTGGCTTCTAATAGACAGAAGTCCTATGCTAATTTGAAGAGGAAGGACATTGAGTATTCTGTAGGGGACTTGGTTTTCCTTAAGGTCTCACCATGGAAGAAGGTTTTGAGGTTCGAGCGCAAGGGCAAGCTGAGCCCTTTGTTTATTGGGTCGTACCGGATTTTGAGGCGAGTGGGGCCAGTCGCATATCAATTAGAGCTGCCTCCCAAGTTAGACCGCATACATGATGTGCTCCATGTCTTAATGCTAAGATGTTACCGCTCTAATCCCACACACATTGTGCCTGTAGGGGAGATTGAGATTAGGCTAGATCTGACGTTCTAAGAGGAGCCGGTTCAAATTATGGATCACGACATTAAGGTTCTGCGTAGGAAGTCTATCCCATTAGTGAAGGTGTTGTGGCGGAATCATAGTACTGAGGAGGCTAATTGGGAGCAAGAAGATTCGATGCGTCAGCAGTACCCTCACGTCTTCTCATCAGGTAAAATTTCGAGAACGAAATTCTTTTTTAGGGGGAAGAGTTGTAACTCCCCAAAATTTTTGATTTCGACTTTTTATGAATTTGTAGTGTAAAAAGAATTCATAAATATATGTTTTGCATTAATTTGACAAAAATTCATGTCTGCTTGAGTGGTTATATGCTTTGGGGTGTGCTGAGGAGGTCCCAAGTTCAAGTCAAGCCTTGAACTAAATATTTGGATTTTATTGAGTAAAGCCGTACTCTTGGTAATTAGGCTTTTAAGTAGAAGCTGGTTAAAATATGTCAGAATGGGCCTGCTGGTCTGGTGGTTAAGTGGAGTGTCAATATGTAAGAGGTCCCGTATTTGACTCCTCACATTGACGAGGGTTGTTATTTTTTTACTGTGTGGGTCGACTAGATTTTGAATTGGTTGAGACTCCGAGTAGTGGATGGTTAGTAGGATCTGGGGGAGGAAATTAAGGAGGTGGATGTAGTGGGGTTCTGGTGAAACTCATTCTCTCTTTCAAAATTCTTTTTGCAGACGAAAAACACCCTTTATTTCCCAAAAATACCAAATTTCCGGGTTCTCCCTTCTCTTTTCTTTTTCCATTGTCTTTTGCTGCCGCCCCTATCTTCTGTTTTAGTTTTTGCTTTTAAACTCTAATATTCGTCTTCTCTGTTGCTCTTTTGTGCACTGTTGGTAAGTCTTTCGTAACTGTAGTGTAAATTTGGTTTATGGATTTTTGGATAACTTGGTCTACTATTTCACTGGAGAAGGTTAAGAACTGGAGAGGACTGGTTAACGTTGAAGCGGTGTGGTTACTTTATCACTCAAGTGGAAGTAAGGAGGATGAAAGTTTTGAGTTTAATATCTCGGTTAGATTCGTTTAAGTTTCGTTTTAACATTGGGAATTGAGAATTGGAATGTTATTATAGGTCCTAAAGTGCTTAGAATTGCATTAGCGTCAAATCAGGACCAGGTTTGTACTCCAATTGCACAGGAAATGGGTTTTGGTGAAAGGTGAAAAGCCTACTGTCAACGTCATATGGGCGTGTGGAGGCCATGTAGTGAGACATAGCCATGTGATCGATGAGCCAAGCGGTCCGCGCTCGAGACGAGCGTGACAGACACAGCCATGTGAGGCCGACGAGGCCATGTGCGAGACACGGGCTCGGCTAATTGGGTCGTGTAGGCCACATAGGTGAACCACATAGGCATGTGGGATTTTGGACCAAGCCGTGTGATCTATACAGCCAAGGCCAATTTAGGTCGTGTGGGCCACACGGGAGTGTGGGCCCACAAGGGTAGGCCACAGAAGCATATGAGCCCATTTTTTTGAAATGTTTTGTAAGGTTGTACGGGTCGCCCAACTCGACTGTGACCTGTTGTAGGGTCGATAAGGATATCTTAGACCCCGTTCTGTGTCCTGATATAGTGATATATGTGTAAGCATGTTACATGAGCATGTGTATCTGTCTGATTGTATGATCTATTATCCGTTATCTGCATTGTAGCATGTCATGTTATTATGATGCATTGCATTGTAGTGGGATTGTTGATGAAGTGAAGGAAGATTTTGAAAGGCTTCTTAGCCTGTTATCTAGCAGCTATGATGTATAATTCTGTTCTGTGTCGTTTTACGATACCTTATGGTGTGTAGGATTGGATGGGTTGATTTTTATCCCCATATTTGGTGTGTAAGGCTGAGGGGGTTGATTTTATCCCCACATGGTGCGTAGGGTTGGACGAAGATGGTGTGCAGGGTTGGTAGGCATAATTTCTGGTTATCTAATCTGTTATACATGCGATATCTGTAAAGGCTAAAGCCCGATTGTATATGATTCTGTACTGAGTGGGCCAAGGCCCACACTGATTTTGTAAAGGGCTCAGGCCTGATTTATGACTGTATTCTGATATATGTTTATATGCATGTTGTACTGTGGGGATGTACACACTGAGTTTGCGAAAACTCACCCTTTATTTGTTTTATTTGTCAAGTAATCCCCAGCAGTAGATGGATCAGTACAGCGGAGGGTTCGATGGTGACCACAGCTATACTTATTGTTGTTTAAGACTTTAATACTATTACCGTTTTATTTATTATTTTGGGATTATTTTTGTAATATGGACTTGGACTTTTGATTTAATTTGGGAATTTTAAATTGTTATCAATGATTTAAAAATTGCGACACAACAAATGTGTTTTTCCTAAAACTAAATTAAAGGTTTTCGTATGCATGAATGGTTATCAAAGCTTCCACATAAAAGAGATGTTTTAAACAAATCGAACAGTTTTTTTTTCTGGGCTTAAGTAAAAGATAATAATTTGAACGATTTGTATGGTTCGAAACGGTTTACAAAAACACTCTCATGTGACATCACCAAGTTCGACCATAGCGTCTAGGCCGAGTTTGGGGTGTTACATTAACATTTGATCATGCTAAGCAATGAACGTACATACAAATTTAAATGAATTCATTTTTGGAGTTACAAACCGTAAGCTCCAAGTTATACATATACATTTAAACTATGTAATATCACTATACACATATCAATTTCATAATCAAGATCAACATCCACTAATTTCCATTCAACTAAACCAATGTACCTAAATATGGTACCAAATTATACCAATTCAATTTGTACAAATCTAACCTATATATTCTATAACATTCAACCATTTATAATACATTCAATTCCATAGTATTACTTCATACCAATAGTCAATTGCTACCTAATCAATATCAATTTCACATATAGATATTTCATAGCATCATACATTACCATATTAAAGGCTACAAGAATAACTTGTAATAATACTATCTCACAACATAACCATTTGATACTACATATCTGTTCATATCTATTATATATTTCATATTTTTCGATTTAATCCTTTTGATGCCAAAAACATTATATAATAACAATTCAACTATAAAAAAAATAATATAATACAAATATGTCATCAATTAATAAAGTAAGTCTCATATGAACTTGGAAAAATAACAAGCAATAAAAGTGTTAAGGACTAATTTGCAATTTCAACTTTTCCTCGATTATCTTCCGATTAGCTCAAATCTCAATCTATATAACAATTTGTTTCAATTTATCAATTTCAAACATCTTTAAAAAGTCTATTTTAATCAAATATTAATTCAATTTAATTTTTTAGATATCTCTAATTTTTTTGTATTTTATTCAATTTAGTCCAAAAATTGAAACAACCATAACTTACAAATCTGAGCTTCAATTTTCAATCCAATTTCAATTAGATCCTTCTAAAGCCCTCTATTATCTATAATTTTAGAAATTAAACATCAATTTCATGTTTTTCACACCTTAGTCCCTATGTTAAAAATTTAACAATTAAACTTTACAAACTAGTCCTTTTCATTTATAAGCTTAAAAGCTAATATTTCAACACCAAAACTTCAAGCATTCATCAATAAAAATATTTTGAAATTTTAATAGTTTTGAAAAATAATATATGGGTTAACTAAATCGAGTTACAATGATATCAAAAACATAAAATTTACGAGAAACGAACTCTGAAATCACTTGGCCGAACCTTAAAAGACTAGAACAATGGCTTCTTACTTTTTTTCAGTGGAAGAAGCAAAAATGATGAATCACCTCTTTCTTCTTTTCCTTTCATTTGTTTTATTATTTTATTTACTTTATTTTAATTAAAATTTTCTTGTAACATATAAACAACCACACCTACAGTCCACTATCTAAACAAATTTGGTGTAATTTTCCTTTTAGGCCTTTGTTTCATTGCTAAATAACCCTTTTAACAAATAAAAATCAATAGTGATTAACTTTTACTATTTTTACGGTTTGGTTCTTATACCTTAATCAGCTATTCGACTGACAAAATTAAGGGACCAAACTTTGATTAAACTTTATACTAAACTTGTAGATATTGAATAATAATATTTCTATTATCGAACATCGAAAATGGGTTTCTAAAACCATATTTTTCAATACCACTGACTTTAGGATCATTACACTTGTACCTTAATTAATTATCAATTAAGCAACAATTACTAGACCAAATTTTAATATATTTCTATACTAGCCTCGTAAATATTAAATCACATGGTTTATGAAAATGACATTTCAAAACTGTAATTTTTGGCACCACTGAAACCGAGTCGTTACAATTCTCCCCCTTAAGAAATTTTGTCCGGAAATTTACCTAGAAAGAAGTGAGGATACTGGGATTTTTTTTCCGAATCAATTAGTTAGTTTGATATCCTTTCTTATCAGTCCTCAGACTTGTTTAATCAAATTGTATAGTCTTTTACATGCTACCGTTATTCATTTATCTCAATTTACATTTGATTTATCAAATCATGATATTAATCCAATTTGTATTTCATTTAACCTTTTCATATGTTATAACTCTATTAATCTTGCTTAGGCTCAAGTAAGATACATAGATCAACCAATTTGTATCCTAATATAGCATTGTAATACAAGATCAGATAAAATTGAAGCAATCATACTGGCACATAAGTGCATCATCAAATGAACCGACGCAAATAGGCTAGCACATAAATGCATCATCAGATAAACCGAAGGAAATATACTGGTATGTAAGTGCATCATCGAATAAACGAAAGTGAAAAATTGGCACGTAAGTGGATCATCGGCTAAATCAAAGTAAGGAAAACTAGCACGTATAGTGCATACTGGCACATAAGCGCATACTGACATATCGACATATGAAGTGTGTACTGGCACACATAATGTATCATCAGATATATAGAAACAACTATTCTAGAACACACAATGCATCATTGAATATACGAAACAACTATATTGGCACACACAGTGCATCATCGAATATACTAAAGCAACTATACTGGCACACAGTGTATAATCAGATATACTGAAGCATCTATACTGGTACATATAGTGTATCATCGAATTACCAAAGTAACTATACTGGCACACACAGTGCATTATCAGATATATTAAAGCAACTATACTGACACACATAGTGCATCATTGGATATACCGAAGCAACTATACTATCACACACAATACATCATCGGATATACCAAACGACACAGTGCATCATTGAATATATCGAAGAAAATACATTAGCACACACAGTACATCATTGGATATACCGAAGGATAACCTGTACATTTAATAGGTAACAAATTTCCAATTTCATTATAATTTCAATTCACATTCTACGAGTACCACAAAGTACCACGTATATGTAATATATTTCAAATTAGATTGGAATATATTACATACTGTATTGGAATATAATATGTCATATATTTCAACTTAATTTAACACCGAGTACCACATATCAATTGAATTGTATGATATATTTCAACTTAATATATTTCAACTTATATTTTATACAATTCAGTTCGATTCTCAATATTCAATATCTATAATCACAATTCAATTTATATGATGATTATAAACTCATTTTGATCCATAATCATACGAACAACATATATTCATAAATAGGTAAATCGATCTTAAATAATATAAATACGTATCGAATCCTCGTGCTACTGATTTACCAATAATGATTCTTGGATTCTAGTTGCAGGGATAGATCTCTTAATAGTAGCAGGAACATTCTTATTATTTTTTAGGTAACTCGAACTAAATGCTCTAAGGATTCACACCGGTAACATGCTCCTATTTTCTTTTAGCATTCATTTCTTACAAAACGATTGTTATGTCAATTTCTACTCCATAACATAGCTAAACTCATCAGATATTTTCAAACATAAGACAAATTAAATAACAATCAACACCCAATCCTGACTCAAACTCAACTTAACCCTGGCATGTACATCTAAACTTAATTTCTGAACTCGATTTAATTTGAGAATCGACTAAAACTATAGCTCTGATACCAATAAATGAAATACCCTTTACCTAGTCCGGTCACTAAACCCGAGATATAGAATGTTACTACAATTACCGAAACATATCACATTCAATTTAGGCTAAAAAATCTAATTAAACAATAAAAAACTTCATAGACCATGCAAAATATGATTTACAAACTAAACTGAGTCTCAAACGAGCTTACGAAAGCTCTTAAGTTGACCTGAGAACAAATAAGGATCAAACTAGAAATTTTTCAAAAAAAAGGAAACAAGCGTCACACAGTTGTATATGTAATAGCCCACCCGATGTAGATCATACTGATAAGCTGTTGGTGATAATTTAATAAGACAACGGTAGCAAAAGGGCTAGACTAATGGATTATCCGTTAAAATGTTTGTTTGGCATATTCGTGAATTTGATAATACGCCCTTTTAGGTATACCTTGCTAGAGTTCGCCATTTGATGAAATCAAAGGTTGGCAGACTCTTTTGTTTGACAATCCGCTAACCCCAAATATTCTTGGAAAACTTGTTAGTGGTAGAATTGTTTTACATGGAAACGATAACTCAGTGAGTATCATTAGAATTTAGTTGATACTTAGTTGGAATTGAAGTAAAGTACTGTAGATGAAAACTTGATATGTTTAGGTAGCTAAATGACCTGTTTAGTTGGTTGCTTATGTGTACAAGCAATGTTTTACCACTCTAGTTAGTGGTAGTATTTGTGTTTGGTAAAAGATTAGATTTCAAATCTTGTTAGATAAGCTTAGTCTTAAATTTCAAGGGCAATAGTGGTAGTAGTGGAATTTCAGGAACTAAATTTATTAAATGATTATTTTAAATTAAAATCCAAGGTAAGTAGAGGAGTCAAATTATGAAACTTTCAGCTTATGAGAGCCTTAGTGTGAATTATGAAATCTTGTGAACCAATTCGTAGATAGTTGAATTTCAGTTTCGGTTTCATTGCATTTGAACTAGATAGAATGAGTAGGGAACAACATTATTACAGCTTAAATATTTTATATTGAATGTGGGAATTGGTGAACAGAAGTGAGAGGGGTATAAGTAAGAGAACTAAAGATGCTAATTAGGATTCTCTCTTTTTCTAAAAATCATCTTCTTTATTTTCCTCTTCTTTTCTGGTAAAGTAAAGAATTAAAGAGCAACATGCTTGAAGGAAAAATAGACATATTAGCTTGAGAAAGTAAGAATCTGATGAGTTGGTAATCTTTCTAAACCTTCATGTACCTTTTTTATTGAAGGAAAGCGGTAAGAAAATTATAAGTTACGATACAATTCATGGTTGTAAACATAAATTCATTAGATAGCCTATAAAAATATTCTTCATGTTAATGGATTTTGTTTGTCTCACTTGTGAAACCTGTCATTTTGATTGATGACTAGTTACTTTGTTTAGTTAACCAAGGAGGAGGCCAAAGTGACAAAAGAAAGGCTAGGCAGGTGTAAGGTTCTAGTGTCTAAATGTTTTACGTGTGAGTTTCTAAACCGCCACTTTCAATTTTTATTTTGTATGTAGTAGGGCTATCATAGTTGGGTTATGTTTTTCTAGAAGAATGTTGTTGCATAATCTGAAGATGTTGAACTTTGTTACTACTGTGTGAAAGTGTTGTTGTTATTGTTATGTATTGAGTGTGAATAAGTGGTCTAAATTGAAGATTTCTTACGTATATAATTGTTTTCTGAACAAGCTATTGAAGTATTAATTGGTATTCAACTATTGCTTATTTGTGAGCCTATGGTTAATGAATGAATGTGTTTAGAAGGTATATGAATTGATCTAGTGTTGGCAAGCTGTAAAATTTGAAATGGGATTCATGTTAGTGTAAAAGTGCGTATGCCTTCTTGATTTTGTATCCAAAAATTTAGATATGTAGTGAATGAAGTAACGATATTGTGGTGGGATACTAAATGAATGAAGCAACGGAGTTGTAACACCCCTAACCCGTATTCGTCACCAAATTAGGGTTACAGAGCATTACCGTACAAACAGAATATTAAACACACATTTCATACATCATTGCAAACATATTAAAGTACATTCATTCTCATATGTGTCACTTCTTAATCAAGCCTTTAAGGCCATAGAAACACCTTAGAAACAATTCGGAACCCAATTGGAAACATTTGGAAAGTTAAAGAAAAAGTTAGAAAAATTAGACTGCAGGGTTTACACGGCTGTGTACCTCACACAGTTGAGACAAACACCCGTGTCTTAGGCAGTTTACAATCAAATTAGGGACACACGGCCGTGTTTCAGCTCGTGTCCTCACCGGTGTAACTTACTAAGTAGGGTCACACGACTATGTCACACGCCCGTGTGTAAGGCTGTGTAACTCTCGAAATAGCCCCACACGCCCATGTGCTAGGCCGTGTGCTAAGTCGTGTAACTGCCTGACTTGCATGCATTAAAACCTACAAGAGACACATGGCCATGTCACCAGGCCGTGTGTCATACATGGCTAAGTCACGCGCCTATGTCTTAGGCCGTGTGGACCTAAAATGAACCTTTAACAACAAGTTTACCATTTCAAGCTTACTTGGACTCTAAGCAATCCATTTGCTAGCCAAAAGACCTATTCAAAATGACTTTAAACAAGCCAAAAACATGCCAAATCAGCATCCTAAGTGCCTAACCAATTTGTCCTCATATATGCCACAAGTATATATAACTATACAACAAATTAAAACTTCAAACACAACTTGCCAATGCATCTAATCTAACACCTAACCAATGTACCTATCATAGGGACCTAAATCACAACATATTATTAACACATATCACTCATATTAGCATTGGAACATACCTCATTCACATATATCAAATAAGTTAGCAATTTACACAAAAGATCATGCTTAATACTTACATATCCCAAAAAATTAATATAATAACACAAAAGCCTATTACATGCCATATAATCTGAAATGAACATTTTAAAAACTACTGAGATTTATGGATAGTGTGACACGAGTTTCGATCCAATCGTCCAACCTTCCGAGTATCTACAATAATAATAAATACACAAGGAAGCTTAATGATGCTTAGTAAGTTTGACATATTAAAACAATAAATCTTACCGAAGTAAGTACAACAATTCAAATAATAATAATTCAACCATGAATGTTTCCTGTAAATCCACAACCTCAACCGATAAATCATAAAAGTTCAATTCAAAACTCAAATATATATAGCAAAACCATCGTAATCATAAAACAAGTTACCTTACCAAGATTTTAAATTCGTTGAACGACTTATGAATATGAGTATATCAACAATCCAACCAAAACACACCAGATGCTCACAAGAGCCAATCCATCCGAAACACACCAATGCTCATAAAAGCTAATCCAACCGAAACACACCAAAATAGAATGTACAACATGAGAGTTTGCAACAAATGCTGAACCTTGGTCCATTCAGGAAATAGCCTCCACAACAATCTCCACTCCAAACCCCCATCACACACCATATCTTAATAGTACTCTACCCAGCGTCAGATTTATCTATTCTACCATCTTAAATTATTCAAAAATTCATATAGATGTTAAATTTTAAATTGCACGAACTTACCTGGACTGAATTGTAGTAGTTGTAGAAGTTCAGGGACTATTCTACAATTTTTTTTTACGAGTATCTACAAAATCCTGATCCAAAATGTACAATTTCTCAATTATCAACTTACATTTCACATTTCAATCTATTTTACAATTAATACCCTTTTCTTTTTTAAATTTACATAATTGCTCAAAACTTTTACAATTTTTCCAATTTAATCCCTTAACCCAAAATTCATCAAATTAATCATTTTTCTCAAGTCAATATTGCATAAAAATATACTAGCCCTTAAATAGTCCCTAATGAACATTAAATTCACTATCAAACCCTAAAATTTTGACATTTTCACAATTTAATTCTAAAATCAAAATCTAACAAAAATCATTTTACAAAACCATCAAACAACAAATCAAAGCTCAAAATACATCGTATTCATCAAAAAAATTCAAGATTCATCAATGGAAACTTCAAAAATTTTTAACAAAATAAAAAACGAAGGCACGGGCTAGTTGGACCTAGTTGCAACAATCTCAAAAACATAAAAATTACAAGAAACAGGAAAGAAATTCACTCACTTGCAAAGAATTGAGCTTGGCCAATTCTCCCAAGCTATATTTCCATGGCTATTCGGTTAAAAAGAAGAAAAAATAAAGAATAAATCTAATTCATTCCATTTGTTTTATTTTAATTTCAACCTAATTACAATTTTGCCATTAAGATTACATTATTTTATCATTTTCAATTGCTTAATCGTCCAACCAAATTAATTTGGGCTAACTTACCACTTAGGTCCTTCCTCAATTAACTTTCAAGCTATTTAATCAACTAAATACAATAATTACTAAGTTTTGCACCTTTTACAAATTAGTTTTTTCTCTTTAATTAGCTATCTAAAGTTAATATTTCCCAACCAAATTTTAATAAGACTCTAATGAATCTATAAATATTATAAAAATAATATTTACGAGTCGACATAACAAAAATTTATGCTCCCGAACCACTATTCTGTCACTATTGAAAATCGAGTTGTTACTGGTGTTGTGGCGAAATATTAAATGAATGAAGTAACAGTGTTGTGGCAAAATATTAAAATAATGAAGTAACAGTGTTGTGGCAGGATATTAAATGAATGAAGTATCAGTATTTTGGCGGTATGTTAAAAGAATGAAGTATCAGTGTTGTAACAAGATGCTAATTGGAAGAAGTATCGGTGTTCTGGCGAAATTTTAATTAAAAAAGGACTGGCGTTGTGGTGGGATTTGTCCTTAAGTAGCAAGTTATGACAATCCGCCAGGACTTTTCTTTAAGTACACAAGTATGTATCCACATCATAATAAGTCTATATACATGATAATCAACTCAGCTTGGGTCCACAAGGATCATTCATTAAACACAAACCTGTGTGTTCAAGTTCTCTAAGTATGTATTCGCAAGTTTGGTTCCTCTAAATGAAAATCAATGGGTGTGAGTCTACCAAGACCATCATCCAATCAAGAGTCTGCATGGATTATCATCCAGGAACAAGTTTGTCGAATCATATACAAGTATGAGCCCGTAAGGACTATATTGTAAGCTAAGATATTCTATAGGGCTTATCCTCAAGCTCTTATATTGAGTCATCCCATTGGAATACCACTTTATGAAAATTTATGGAATTAAGTCCTCCAAATAAAAGTCTGCATTAACAAATTTGTATAGTATGAGTCTGTGGGTCTAAGATCTCCAAGCAGAATTGCACAGGAAATAATTATCTAACATGAGTTCACCAGAACTATCTATAAGTACATATCTATATATATGAGGGTAGGTATGGACAAACCTGAGTCCATAGTTATGTGTCCGTAGGCATCAAGCTATGAATACGATTCCACAGGCGTGTGTCTATAGTATAGTAGTCAAGTATGACTTCACCAAGATATTTCACCTTGTATAAGTTGCATTGGGTAAATTCACCTAGACTTACCGTAACACACATGTTTGCTGAGAGTGAAGGCAAACAATTTAATTGTACAAAGTGGATTGTATGTGTGTTGCTTATATTTATATGTGAACTATTTAACGTGTTAGTTGTCTTTATGCTTGAATTATTCTCCATGCGAGCTGTATGTGTGGGTGAGTAAATATTATACGAACTTCAAGGAAGGGACTAAGCCAGAAGTTGCAGTTTTTAGTTGGGAGCCTCTTATTTGTAGTTAGTAATATGTACATATCAAGGTGGTCCACTAACTAGTAAATTAAGAAATATGGTTTTACTGCATTTAGCCAAAACTCTTTTAAATTCAAGATAATATTTATGGATGGATTAAATATACATTTTGTAAACTTTAAAGCACGTGTTAGAAAAATGATATAAGTTGTCAACTCATGCTATTGCATATTCTGGCAAGTTGAATATTTCAAATCGTTTAAGTATTGAGCAGTAACATCATCTTGTTTAGGTCTGGTGATCGGACCAAGCAAGAGTTGTTACATATACTCATGTAGATACTCCCATACGACACTGACAAAATGACTTCCTCCACACCCCTTTACATTCCAAGCAAATAACTCCATTGATGACAAGATAAGAATAAGAAGGAACAACAAAACCTTACATATTATGGGCATCAATGCCTTTCATATCATCGTTTTCCACATGCGAACCAATAGCCAACAACCTCATGATTGCCTTAATGTGATTGCTGACAGTCAGACCCTGATCATCTTAAGTATCGCCCCCTCCTCCCCTCAGTGGTTGCTTGAAATCTCGATAAGCTCTATCCAATTTACCACTAGTAAGCCCTAACGGTGTCAAAAAGTAAGACACTCCTTGTTTTAACAATAATCATGACTCAACTTAGACTACACCGCATTGCCCATCCTTTATAACATTGGGATCCTCATTCTCATCAATCACCACTATTGAATGGTTAGCTTGGTTAAGTTTGGAGGGAACCTGTTGCACTTTCACCCTTGCTTCAGATCCAAAAGTGTAGAAATGTTCTCTCTCATTGGTCCCTTACACTTGTCTCTCCCCTTCAGAGGACTTGACTTTTTGCCTTCTCTATTTAGACATGAAATGTTGGTTGCTACCGCAACCCCAACCTGAACATTACATCTTGAATAAGGCCACTCAAACAAGCCTTAGGGACACTAGTATCCAACTCCCCAGTGCAGCAATTACAGATGACCTCAATGCCTATGTCCGCTACTACACCACTGTGACCTACTCTCTAATCCTATTACCTTTCTCTTAAACATCCACAAGCACTCTAGGGTTAGCTTTTGGAATTTTTGTCTACTCTTGCACTCAATTCCTTCCCCATGCCTGATGTTTAAAAATCATCTAAGATCCAAAATCCTCACATTGAACCCTCAACTCCATAAACTCAACGGGTAGTTTAAGCTTAGCGATTGGGTTTGTATGTTGCAAGCCAATGTGTGTACTCGAAAAGACGTCCTTCACATGTTCATACCTCCCACACCTAAATAAAATGGTTGGAAAACTATTATACTCAACCTTATGAAGTACATCATTAATAAGCATTTTGGATACAAATGGTTTGGCCAAGTTGACAACCACTACTAACCTAGCAAAGTGTCCCCTTGTAGTCGCCTCCGTATTATGGTCCACCTTAATCACTTTTCCAATAATCCTACCAACTGCCCTAAGCAAACTTTTCTTATACATAGTGTTCGAAAGCCCTGGAAAATGAATCCAAGAAATAATATTCTATGGGAAGGATGGGCTCGTTGAAAAAACGAGGACCATGGTTGCATAATTAAATACTGGCCATTCTCAACCTATGGGCCCTTCCATAAAACTTTAGTATAGTCCTACATTTGAAACTTAACAAGAAAATAATCATTCTCAATGTCCAAAAATTGGAAAAGTTGTGTTGGCTTCCACAGGGTCATAGTTTTGTTCCATAAAGTTGTATAACCAATTTTTTGTCCCAACAATTTCAACACAACCATGTGCGCCATACTCTGCTCCATCAACAAACTTTCCTTCTCTGTAATAGCCCGTTTTTCAATGGTTTTGAAAATAGTGGTTTCGAGACCACAAATCTAAGGAGTGAGTTTGTATAATTAGTATTTAAAGTATACAAGTTAATAATATTTTTTATTGAATTTTGATTTGAGGAATTTTAACCAATTGAAATAAAATTTAATATGAGTGGTTTGGTTCAAAAGTCAAGTGGTTACCGAAAACGAAGTATTAGGACCTCATTTCCTAATTTAATGTCGTAAATATTTTTACTAAATATTTATAGAGTCGTATTATATGTGAATTGAACTTTGGTCTAAGAATTTTGATGATTTATTTCTAAATAACGATAAAAGGATTAAATTGTAAAAGGGGTAAAAGTCAATTTTTATAGATTTAATATAGTAAAAAGACCAAAATGGTAATTAAACCATGGTCAAAAAGCCCAAGCAGTGGTTGTAACCGCCCGAAATAGGGGCTAAACGGAACAGTGGTTTCGAAACCATGAATCCGAAGTCTAAAATATTTTTTTGATTGAGTTTTGATGTTTATTAGGTGTTTGAATAATTATGTGAAATTTTGGTGTATGAATTTTATTGTTTGCATGTCCAATTTGGTAGGTTGGACTAAATTGCAATAGGTGAAAAATATGGGTTTTAATCTATAAAGGTACTCGATTGAATTGGGTTATTAAATTAGGGGTCCTTATATGGTAATTAAACCATTTTAACTTAGTTTGGACAAAAATGCCCAAGGAATGATGGAAAATCAAAGGTATTCAATGAAAGGCATTTTTGTCATTAGTTAATAAAAGAACTAAAAAGGGAAAATAAGTCAAAAATGGTGTCCATCTTCTCCCCCTTGTGCCGAATTTGAAGAGTCACCATAGCTAGGACTTTGTCAACTTCTCAAGCTCATAGTAAGTGATTTCTAGCCTCGTTTTTAATATTCTTTGTATTTTTGAAATCCTCGTAACTTGCTCTAGCTATTTCTACCACTATTTCAAGCTAGGGTTGATGTTTAAAATTTTACGTGGATGATATAGATGTATTTTAATGTTTAGTGGTGGAATATGAAAGTTTAAAGTGTGGTGAACAACTTTTACTTGGTGATTTTTGATGAAAATTTTATAAAGGAATTATTTGTAAAGGATGAAATGTGGTGTGCATAAGTTGTGGAATAGTGGAAATTGTGGGCTGATATAAGAGGAAAAGTGGTTCGGCTAGGCTTGAAATACAAGAAAATTAAATGAAAATCATAAACCGAGCCTAGGGACTAAAGTGTAAAATTAAAAAAGTTAGGGGTCAAATTAAAAAATTTGCTATAGGAAGATTTTGGGCTGTTTTGAATAATGTGATTATTAAATGAGCTAAATGTGTCGTTATAGATCGAGAAGATCGAGGAATCGACCTTGACTGAGGCAAGGGCAAGGTTTCAGACTAAATTGCTAACTATCGCATTTTGTTATCAAGGTAAGTTTATATGTAAGTAATACATCGATTTTAATTTTAAAATAATAATCTAATGTATGTTATGGACAATGTTGGATGACTTCTATGATTTTGAAAATTATGAAAATTTAGAGTTCCCGACTGCACCTTCGGAAAACGAAAGATACAGATAATGTGTAACTGGTCACATGTGTGGTTCCGAAGGTAGGACACCATGTGTACAAGAGAGCTATGAGATACTATGTGGTAGCTAGGTTACATGTGTAATACGGTGTGTATACCATGTGTACAATAGAGCTACGAGATAATAATTTCATAAGTAGCTTGGTCACATGCGCAATACTAGGTGTATACCATGTGTACACGAGAGCTACGGGTTAAAAATTGCTAGGTCGCATGTATGGTACTGAAGGTACATCTTGTAGACACGAAAGTTATGTTATATGTAGCTAGGTCGCATGTGTGATTCCGAGTGTTGGACACCGAGAGCTACGAGATTTAATGGCTAGGTCACATGGGAGATATTGAGAGTTCACCATGTGTACACGAGAGCCGGATTATGTGTTGGTGGAGCTATGTGCTGAAACCACCAAGTATCGGATGTTATTCCAAAGGGTTCAACGGGAAAGATTACTAAAAGAGATTTGTGTGGTTATGTGGTGTGTAAGTGCAGGTGTATTTTTGAGCCAGTGAATATATAGGCAAGTGTATATGTGTGCAAGGATGCATGTGAACTTAAGTGTATGTAAATAATGTGCTTGGTATATATGTGATATTGGTAAGGCTAGGTGGGTAAGTTGATATGTCATGATATGATTTTTGGACAAGAGAGTTGGTATGATGTTAATTATTTGCATATAGACTTACTAAGCTTTTTTAAAACTTACTCCTTTCTCTTTTTCCTTGTTTTATAGAGTAGTCAAGCCAGCTCGGAGATCGGGAAGCGTCAAAGGATCACCCACACTATCTACAATGTCCATTTGGTATTGTAATATGAATTCTTTTGAATTATGGCATGTATAGGGACCTAGTGGTGTTGTAAGTGTCAAGTTGGTTTGACTATTATATGGGCATTTGTCTCTTGATAAGTTATTTTGTAATTAAGGCCATGAGATATCAATGATGATATTGATATTTATATATATTTATGAGGTAATCCATGAAATGCTTGGTGTGCTTGTGTGTGGATGGATTGGTATATGTTGTTAAACTATCAAATGTGGTCTTTTAGGTGCCTAAAGTCGTGTATGGTATGTAGTGATAAAAATGGTATAAGTTTATATGTGTTTTAAGGCAAATGATGGCTTGGAAAATAGCCTAACTTAGGGCCACACGGTCAGCCACCATGGCCATGTGTGTAGGGCATGTGAATTTTGTATGAAATTTTCAGAGAATGAAGACGTCACACGGCCTGGTCACAAGGGCATGTTCTGTGGCCATGTGACCAAATTTGCATGCTGACGTCATAAATAGAATACTTCAATTTTGCATACGGGTTGACCACATGGGCATGTCAAGGCTGTGTGAAGGACATGGGCTAGGGACACGGACGTGTGCTCAGCCTTGTGAAAACCCCTATAGGTTCGAAATGAAAAATAATTTTCCAATAATTTCGTACGGGTAAGAGACACAGGCGTGTGTGACCACACGGGCTGCCCACACGGGCGTGTCCTTGTCTCACACGGGCGTGTGCTTTGTTTTTTATCAAATTTTTCAAAATTTTTCTAAGTTCTCAGTTTGATCCCAAACCACTCCCAAACTATGTTTTGGGCCCCGTAGGCCCATTTTAAGGATTGTATGATAAACTATGAAAAAGTTTTAAATTGGAATGAAATTTTATGGCCCGATTGTAAATGATTGGTTATGTTATCATCCGGTAATGCCTCGTGCTTGGTTTCGGCATCAAACTCGGGTAAAGGATGTTACATTTAGTGCTATCAGAGCTATGGTTTAGTCAATTTTCAGACTATCGGAGCGTTATGTGTGAGTCTAGCTATACATGCCATAGATATATTGTGATAGTGTGGTGACTCCTAACCTTTCTAAATTGTGTTTTCTTTTTATATAGTAATGGATCCCGAACGAGCTGCGGCTGATGATGCTACGAGTAACGTGCCGGCTCCTGCGCAAGGGACCACGCTTGTAGGAAGTAGACATGAGACCTTGAGTCAAGGAGAAGATGCTGGGGATGCCTTTTTCCGAATGATGAATGATTGGTACATTGATTTTGTTAGAGCAAATCCTAATGCTCAACCCCCTCCTCCCCCGCCTATACCACAATTGGTCCCCGTAGCCCCACAGGGTATTGATATGGTAAGGGTGACTAAACCTCTAGTGGATAAAATCAGTAAACAAGGGGCCGAAGAGTTTAGAGCTAATGTCAATGATGATCCAGAGAGGGCAGAGTTCTGGCTCAAGAATTTCATATGGGTATTTGATGAATTATCTTGCACACCTAATGAGAGTTTAAAATGTGACGTATCTTTGCTGAAAGACTAAGCCTATCATTGGTGGAAAACATTAATATCTGTGGTCCCGAGGGAAAGAGTGACATGGGATTTCTTTTTGGATGAGTTTTGAAAGAAATATATAAGTCAGAGATTTGTTGATCGAAAACGGAAGGAGCTCCTTGAGTTGAAGCAAGGTAAGATGACGGTAGCTGAGTATGAACGTGAGTTCGTTAGACTCAGCAAATATGCACAAGAGTGTGTTTTTACTAAAGCAATGATGTGTAGAAGATTTGAAGATGGACTTAATGAGAATATCAAAGTGTTGGTGGGAATTCTAGAATTAAAGAATTCGTGGTGTTAGTTGATAGAGCGTGTAAAGCGGAGGAGTTAAATAAAGAAAAGAGAAAAGCTACTATTGAAGCTCGAGATGTCAAGAAGAGGCCGATAAGTAAGTCCTTTCAATCTCAATCAAAGAGATCCAAAAAAATGAATCCTTGAATGACAGTTTCCGCTGGGTATTCACATCAAGATCAGGGTAAAACATATTCAGGTTCTAAAGCCCAGGCTACTTCGATGGCCAGTATGGGTAACGTGAGATTTGATAGACCTGAGTGTCGAAATTGTGGTAGATGGCATACTGGTGAATGTTGGGGAACTAACCGGGCTTGTTTCAAGTGTGGTTCCCTAGATCATTTTGTTAAAGATTGCCCTGAGAAAGTGGGAGATGGGAAGTTTCAAAGTGCTAGACGGAGTAACACTACTAGAAGGGTAGACCGCTGAGGAATGTCAGAGGTGGAGCCAGTAGTAAAGGCATAGTGAAAGATATAGCTGCAAGATCTGAAACAAGAACACCTGCTAGAGCTTATGCTATGCGAGATCGTGAGGAGGCATCATCTCCTGATGTGATTACAGGTACATTCTCACTTTATGATACCAATGTTATTGTATTGAAAGATCTAGGCTCCACTCATTCTTATATTTGTATAAAATTGGTGCATAGTAAGAAATTACATGTTGAGTTAACTGAATTTGTGATTAAAGTGTCAAACCCATTAGACAAATTTGTGCTAGTAGATAAGGTTTGCAGGAATTGTCCTTTGATGATTCAAGGTTACTGTTTTCCAGCTAACTTGATGTTGTTGCCATTTGATGAGTTTGATGTTATTTTGAGCATGGATTGGTTAACATTACATGATGTCAAGGTAAATTGTAGATGAAAAACTCGTGAAAGTGATAAAATTCTTTGGGTTGGAGCAGATGAGTAGAGTAAGATGCCGGTAGTTATTTCTTGTATGTCTGCTTGGAAATGTATGAAAAAAGGGTGTGAAGCTTATTTTGCATATGTGCTAAATACTGAGGTGTCAGGATTGAAGCTTGATTGTGTGCCAGTAGTTTTTGAATTTTTAGATGTGTTTCCAGAGGAGTTACCTGGGTTACCTCCTGTCAGAGAGATTGAGTTTGCCATTGATTTGTTACCCGAGACTGCACCTATATCCATTGTTCCATATAGAATGGCTCCGACTGAATTGAGAGAGTTAAAGGCTCAGTTGTAAGAGTTGACAGACAAAGGATTTGTGAAACTGAGTTTTTCTCCCTAAAGTGCTCATGTATTATTCGTAAATAAGAAAGACGGATCGATGAGGCTTTGTATCGATTATAGGCAACTTAATAAGGTGACTATCAAGAACAAGCATCTATTGCCGAGAATTGATGATTTGTTTGACCAATTAAAGGGAGCAACGGTGTTCTCTAAGATCGATTTGAGATTCGGTTATTACCAGCTGAGGGATAAGGAATCCGATGTGTTGAAAAATGCCTTTAGAACAAGGTATGGACACTATGAATTTCTTGTGATGCCTTTCGAGTTAACAAATGCACCGACTATTATTATAGATTTGATTAACCAGATTTTTCGGCAATATTTGGATAAATTTGTGGTAGTATTCATAGATGACATATTGATCTATTCTCGGGATGAGTTAGAACATACCGAGTATTTGAGAAATTCTGAGGAAAGAAAAGTTGTTTGCTAAATTTAGCAAGAGTGAGTTTTGGCTACATGAAGTTGGATTCTTGGGACATATAGTTTCGGATAATCATATTCGGGTTGACCCGAGCAAAATTTCGGCGATTTTTGATTGGAAGCCACCAAATAATGTGACTGAGGTTAGAAGCTTTCTAGGTCTAGCTGGATATTATCGATGCTTTGTCGAGGGTTTTTCTATAATTGCTTCTCCTATGACTAAGCTGCTTTAAAAGAATGTTAAATTTGAGTGGACTGAAAAATGTCAACAAAGTTTTGATCAGTTGAAAGCTAAATTGAATGAGGCACCAGTGTTAGTGCAACCTTAGTCGGGGAAAGAGTTTGTGATCTACAGTGATGTGTCACTGAACGACCTTGGATGTGTATTGATACAAGAAGGCAAGGTGGTGGCTTATGCTTCGAGACAACTAAAACCACATGAAAAGAATTACTCGACACATGATTTAGAGTTAACCGACATTTTTTTGCTTTGAAGATTTGGCGCCATTATTTGTATGGTGAGAAATGTCAGATTTATACCGATCATAAAAGTTTGAAATACTTGATGAATCAAAAGGAATTGAATTTGAGACAACGGAGGTGGCTTAAATTACTAAAGGATTATGAGCTAGCGATTAAGTATCACCCTCGGAAGGCAAATGTGGTTGCGGATGCTTTGAGCAAAAAATCCTTGTGTGCTTTGAAAGCTATGAGCACGAGTTTGACATTGTCCGATGATGGTGCTATATTAGCCAAGTTGAGGGCTAAACCACTGTTTCTTCGGCAGATTTACGAAGCTCAAAAGAATGATAGTGAACTGCAGACCAAGAGGTTCAGTACGAAACAAGTGGTAACTTTGATTTTTGAGTAAGTTCGGATGATTGCTTGATGTTTCGTGATAGAGTTTGTGTACCAAGAGATGGTGAGTTGATTCAGAAAATTTTGCATGAGGCACATAGTGGGTGTTTATCAGTGCATCCCGGTAGTACTAAGATGTATAATGACTTGAAAAAACTGTATTGGTGGCCGGGCATGAAAAAGGACATTTCAGAGTTTATGACAAGGTGTATAATTTGTTAGCCAGTGAAGGCTGAGCATCAGGTACCTTCGGGTTTACTTCAGCCCGTAATGGTCCCCAAGTGGAAGTGGGACAAGATTACGATGGACTTTGTGACAGGTTTGCCTCTGACACCGAAAAAGAAAGATGTTGTGTGGGTTGTTTTTTACAGATTGACAAAATCGGCTCATTTCATACCGATACGTGTTGATTACTTACTTGATAAATTGGCTGAATTGTACATTGCCAAAATTGTGAGATTACATGGAATACCTATATCCATTATATCATATAGAAATTCGAGGTTCACCTTAAGATTTTGGAAGAAGCTGTAAGAAGCGCTAGGTACGAAATTAAATTTTAGTACCGCATTTCACCCGCAGATCGATGGTCAATCTGATAGGGTAATTCAAGTTTTTGAAGATATGCTTCGATGTTGTGTTTTAGAGTTTGAGGGTAGTTGGGAAAAGTATCTACCTTTGGTAGAATTCACCTACAACAACAATTATCAGTCAAGTATACAGATGGCGTCGTATGAGGCATTATATGGCCGAAAGTGCCAAACTCCATTATATTGGACTAAATTGAGTGAGAAACGGTGTTGATCTGGTTAGTGAGACCAAGGAAAAGGTGAACATAATTCGAGATTGTTTAAAAGCTGCTTCTGACCGGCAAAAGTCTTATGCTGATTTGAAAATAAAGGAGGTTGAATTTCAGGTTGGTGATAAAGTATTTTTAAAGGTGTCACCGTAAAAGAAAATACTGAGATTTGGCTAGAAGGGCAAATTAAATCCACGTTTCATTGGACCGTATGAGGTTATGGAAAGAATAGGGCCAGTGGCATTCCGGCTAGCTTTACCACCAAGATTAGAAAATATACATAATGTGTTTAATGTGTCGATGTTACAATGTTATCATTTGGATCCCTCACATGTGATTCCCCCTATGGAGATTGAGATTCGGCTGGACATGACATACGAAGAGGAGCCAATTAAGATTTTGGCTCGAGAGGTCAAATAGTTGAGAAACAAAAGTATAGCCTTGGTGAAAGTATTGTGACAAAAGCATGCTGTGGAAGAGGCTACGTGAGAACCGAAGGAAGCTATGAGGAAACAGTACCCAAATATTTACCGGTAAGATTTTCGAGGACGAAAATCCCAAAAGGGGAGATAGTTGTAACAGTCTGAAATAGGGGCTAAACGGAACAGTGGTTTCGAAACCATGAATCCGAAGTCTAAAATATTTGTTCGATTGAGTTTTGATGTTTATTGGGTGTTTAAATAATTATGTAAAATTTTGGTGTATGATTTTTATTGTTTGCATGTCTAATTTGGTAGGTTGGACTAAATTGCAATAGGTGAAAAATATGGGTTTTAATCCATAAAGGTACTTGATTAAATTGGGTTATTAAATTAGGGGTCCTTATATGGTAATTAAACCATTTTAACTTATTTTGGACAAAAATGCCCAAGGAATGATGGAAAAACAAAGGTTTTCAATGAATGGCATTTTGGTCATTAGTTAATAAAAGAACTAAAAAGGGAAAATAAGTCAAAAATGGTGTCCATATTCTCCCCCTTGTGCCGAATTTGAAGTAGGACTTTGTCAACTTCTCAAGCTCATAGTAAGTGATTTCTAGCCCCGTTTTTAATGTTCTTCGTATTTTTGAAATTCTCGTAACTTGCTCTAGCTATTTCTACCACTATTTCAAGCTAGGGTTGATGTTTAAAATTTTACCCATGGATGACATAGATGTATTTTAATTTTTAGTGGTGGAATATGAAAGTTTAAAGTGTGGTGAACAACTTTTACTAGGTGATTTTTGATGAAAATTTCATAAAGGACTTATTTGTAAAGGATGAAATGTGGTGTGCATAAGTTGTGGAATAGTGGAAATTGTAGGCTACTATAAGAGGAAAAGTGGTTCGACTAGGCTTGAAATACAAGAAAATTAAATGAAAATCATAAACCGAGCCTAGGGACTAAAGTGTAAAATTGAAAAAGTTAGGGGTCAAATTAAAAAATTTGCTATAGGAAGATTTTGGGCTGTTTTGAATAATGTGATTATTAAATGAGCTAAATGTGTCATTATAGATCGAGAAGATCGAGGAATCGACCTTGACCGAGGCAAGGGCAAGGTTTCGGACTAAATTGCTAACTATCGCATTCTGTTATCAAGGTAAGTTTATATGTAAGTAATACATTGATTTTAATTTTATAAGAATAATCTAATGTATGTTATGGACAATGTTGGATGACTTCTATGATTTTGAGAATTATGAGAATTTGGAGTTCCCAATTGAACCTTCGGAAAACGAAAGATACGGATAATGTGTAGCTAGGTCACATGTGTGGTTCTGAGGGTAGGACACCATGTGTACAAGAAAGCTACGAGATATTATGTGGTAGCTAGGTTACATGTGTAATACGGTGTGTATACCATGTGTACAATAGAGCTACGAGATAATAATTTCGTAAGTAGCTAGGTCACATGCATAATATTGGGTGTATACCATGTGTACACGAGAGCTACGGGTTAAAAATCGCTAGGTCGCATGTATGGTACTGAGGGTACATAATGTAGACACGAAAGTTATGTTATATGTAGCTAGGTCGCATGTGTGTTTCCGAGTGTTGGACACCGAGAGCTACGGGATTTAATGGCTAGGTCACATGGGTGATATTGAGAGTTCACCATGTGTACACGAGAGTCGGATTATGTGTTGGTGGAGCTATGTGCTGAAACCACCAAGTATCGGATGTTATTCCGAAGGGTTCAACGGGAAAGATTACTAAAAGAGATTTGTGTGGTTTTGTGGTGTGTAAGTGCAGGTGTATTTATGAGCCAGTGAATATGTGGGCAAGTGTATATGTGTGTAAGGGTGCATGTGAATTTAAGTGTATGTAAATAATGTGCTTGGTATGTATGTGATATTGGTAAGGCTAGGTGGGTAAGTTGATATGTGATGATATGATTTTTGGACATTAAGAGAGTTGGTATGATGTTAATTATTTACATATGTACATTTTATTTCTCCAAATATTTTATTAATTAATAAAATAAAATTTTCTAACATTTGGGTCTAAATGTTATGTTTGAAAAATAAAAATTAAATTTTATTTACTCTAAATTTATTAAATTATATTTCATTTTAATGTTGAATATATATTGTTTGTTTAACGTTTTAGTTAATAATATAAAAATATTTTTTATATTTAAAATTTAAAAGTAATAAAAATATTTTAGAATGAAAATTTATATTATAAAAATTAAAACAAAAATAACACTACTTCCTATCCTAAAAGATAGGATAAAAAAACCTCAGATTTCAAGAACTATCACCTTTAACTCCAAAGTAATAAAATTATTATCGAACCCATGGATATAATTTTACTCATTAGAACTGAATCAATGATTGATAAAATTATAAATTTAATAATAAAATATAAATAGCAAAGTGGAACTGTTGGATCTTCTCTATTTTATTCTTTCATATATTAATTATAATAAATGCAATACAACTTCTTCTTTTGACTTTTTAGTTTTTCTAATAAATTTCTTTTATTGGAATCAATCACAAAAAAGAAATTAATTAGTTCTACAACTCTTACCTACACCTACTCCGGTCATCCACTCAAATTTAATAACTCATCCGAAAAATAGAAAGGTTTAAAAAATAAAAACGAAACTTGAAATATAAGCTTGAGTAAAATTAAAAATCGTTTTCTATATGGTTCGGGCTTTGGGCAATTCTTTTAGCCCGAGTTTACTCCCAACGCAACTCAAATATATTATGTTATAAAAAATATTATATTAATTATATATGTTAAATAAAAATTATATATATTAAATCATTAATTTAATAACAATTAAACTCATTATCCAAAACCTAAAAAAAAAAATTACCCAACTAAATAACCTAACCCAAAATATAAAATTTTTAAAATTATATTTAATATAATAAAATATTTATTATATTATGGTAATGTTTTTTAATATAAATATTTTTTAATGTATTTCAATGTGTTAGAAAACTTTTATTTTAGCCTTTTTTTTAGTGTATTATTTTTTAAAAAAATATTTTAAATAAAAATTAATCTAAAAAAATCAAATATAGACTGGCCGATTTGAGCCCGAAGTTCATCTTTCTTAAATTGGACCAAGCTTGAGCAAAAAAGTAAACTCATTTTTCTAACCAGATCAAGCTTAAAAAATTAATCTAAATGCTTTGTATGAAGTCGAGTCATTAGCATCTATTATTTACCCAAAATCTCTCATTAAGTTCTTTTTTCCGTAAATCTCTTCATTTTCTTATCTATTTCTCCATGAAGTTTAATTTTCTATCTCAACTCATTTTTTCAAATCATACGATTTTTTTTTCTACTCAATTATTATGTTTTATTTTTCTACTTGTTTCTTCTCATCTATTCATCATTCAAACAAAGAAAACAAAGATATCCGATTGGGAATTGTTTCATCTTTTGACTCTTCCTAATTTCTGTCACATTAGGTTTCTTTATTCCATTTTTGTATTTTATTTTGGGCTTGGTAAGGGCTGGGAGTTAACTTTATTGATTGGGCCAGTTGATTTTGCATAATGAATGGCTATTTTTTCGGTTTGGGCTTGATGAAATTTGCCCAAAAACCATTTGAATCGATTTTTTACCGATTCATCCGGTTCACGATTCAATAACGATTTAAAGCAGTTCCCTATTCAAATGGTTTAACGACTACCTTCGGTCCTATTAAAAAAAAAAAACTACTACCTTCGGACCGGTTTATCAGCCAGTTCCTGGTTTGACCGGCCAATCCAGTTTAAACAACATTGCTCATTACTATCCATGACTTCATATATATATATATATATTAGTAAGATTTAATTTTTGTTAGTTTCCACACTCATCAAGCACCCAATTTTTCTTTACCATAACAAAAACATGAAACACTTACAAAAGCCAGTTTTAAGATTTTGCGAAGGTGACCGGCAAAGTTACAGTCACAACTTATTGATCATATAGAAATCTAAACCGATCAGTCTCAAATTCAAATCATAGGGCATGTTACCAAATCCACTGCAAATAAACAACTGCCACCCGTAGGTTTGTCTGAACCATCATTGCTGCTTCATCAATAATCTTTGTTTCCAAAGTTCTTGCACCACAGCTGTGAAGGAATTGGACGAACTGGCTGATGAGGCCGTTGCTGCAAGAAGGGTGACCCTTTAGCTAAAAGTATCATGGGAATACAAGCTGTCTGATAAATAAAGATGTACAAGTTTTGAAGAAGTTAACCAAAAATTAGTAGATATCATGGCTACGTGCATTTACATTTTACTATTGAGTAGAAACTTGGGTGTTAGAAAAGCAACAATTTGTCTCCAGTGAGAGTTCTGGTTAGTTGAAAATGCAGCTGCTTAGAAGATAAGAAGTGCATGCAAAGCAATAAATGAGGATATGGGCTTCAATCATTTGATGAAGTGACGATGTAACACTTAGCGAACGTTAAATTGACCATCTTGAAATGAAGTCATATGAACAGTTGGCCTTCTAAGCTCCAACATTGGTGAATTGCCCGTACAATACTAGAGAGTAAATGCTATGGAGGAATTCAACTTCAAGTTTCAGACAAGAAAATAAGAAGCTGCAACCTTCGATTATTACATAAACTGAACACTTGAAGATTGGCATTCACTAAGGAATAAGTGCAAAGCTAGCAGCTACTAGAAAAAGTAGAATTTTGCATAGCATCAATGGGTTATAATGAAATTGTGGCCACTTAAGGAGATAAGAAGTGCATATAGAAGCAATAAAAATGAGGATAAGAGCTTCAATCATTTGATGAAGTGACAATGTGCCATTTAGCAAATGATAAATTGACCACCTTGAAAGGAAGCCATATGGACACTAGACCTTCTAAGTTCTAAATTGGTATATTGCCACTAGAAGATTAGAGAGTAAATGCCATGAAGGAATTTAACTTCAAGTTTACAAAAGAGAAAATAAGAAGCTGTAATCTTAGATTATTACATAAACTGGTAAATAGAAGATCGGCATTCAATAAGGAATAAGTACAAAGCTAGCAGCTACCAGAGAAAGTAGAATTTTGCATAGCATCAATGGGTTACAATGAAACTGCAGCCACTTAAGGAGATAAGAAATGCATATAAAAGCAATAAAAATGAGGTAGGCTTCAATCATTGGATGAAGTGACAATGTGACATTTAGCGAATGATAAATTGTCCATCTCGGAATGAAGATGGACAGTTGACCTTCTAAGTTCTAACATTGGTGTATTGCCAGTACAAGATTAGAGAGTAAATGCCATAGAGGAATTCAACTTCAAGTTAACAGATGAGAAAATAAGAAGCTGCAATCTTAGATTATTACATAAAATGGCAAACATTTGAAGATTGGGATTCAATAAGGAATAAGTGCAAAGCTAGATGCTACTAGAAATAATAGAATTTAGCATAGCACGGATATAACGAAATTGAGGCCGCTTAAGGAGATAAGACATGGTTACAGGCTTTTCAATCATTTGATGAAGTGACACTGTAACATGTAGTGAACGATAATTGACATCCTAACATTGCAGTATTGCCCGTACAAGATCAGGGAATAAATGCCATACAGGAAATAAACTACAAGTTACCAGGTGAGAAAATAACAAGCCGCAATCTTGCATCATTATGAATAAAAGTAAAAGCAAGCAGATTGGTACTCAATCAAGAATAAGTATGCAGCCAGCAGCTACTAGGGAAAACAATTTTTCACACAACATTGATAGGTTATTATGAAACTGACAGCAATTTTTATGAACTTCAAAACTTTGTAAAATATTTGCTTTGTGATTACAGTGTAGAAAATAATAATTAGAGGACCGTGATATACACCTAGCTAACATTCAACTAAGTATCTGAATAATCAGTAACTACTCTTCATTTATATATAAATTTTCAAGTTTCACCTTCAACCAACATTTATATCAAAACAAACTAAAACCGAACTATTTAATTTAAGGCCTCACCTTACCAATCCCTTCTATCTAATTCCAAATGATATGCATTAAGACTCTACTAGTACTGACCAACTGTAATAAAATTTCCATTAGGATCCAGCAAATCCATAACAGAAATCTTAGCATGAATACTTTATATTGTTCGAAATCTTTAGATTTTCAAAAGGGTTAAACCTAGACTTAGCACTTAGCGGTTAGCAATTCATATAATTAGGGCAATATACGCTCTAAATAGCAATCAAAAACAGTAATAAAGTGAGGAAAGATGGGGACTTGGGCACCTCGAGCTCGGCGGATTTCATGGCGATCGGGATACAAATGAGGAAAACGCCGAACATAGCAATCGCAGTATTGCGACGCCAGTGCTTGGGCCGGCAATATGGGCCACCAGACATGCTCCACACCTTCGTCCTGAAATCCTCTGCTCCATGCCCTCCATGTTCTCCTCCTCCCATCTTTTCTTAATTTACTCGACGGATCTATCGAAACCTCTTACAAGTCTAACCAGTAAAGCAATTAGATCAGTAAGAAGATTGAAATATTTCAAAAGAAAATGAAATTTAAGAAGTAAAATTTAGTGGCGAGGATTGAGAGCGAACGAGGAATGAATATTTGGGTTACCTGAGGCAAAAGGAAGGTCCAGGATCGAGGATCAGCTGAGTCTGGTTCGCAAATAGAGACATTGTGCTGGTAAATGGGCTTCGGTATTTTGTTGTGCTTGTCGACCAACTTTTCGCCTTTTCACAACTGTACGAGCCCATGGCTGGAAGGAGGCCAGGTTTTGGGGATTTACGGACCTCATAAGGCCCTGGTTTAAGCATTATAAATTATTTTTAGGGTTAATTGCATGGTCACCATGCTTAAATTTTGAATTGATTTCAAATTTTAAAGTATTTTAATTTGAGAATTCTCAAATGTATCGATATTATATTATTGGGTAATATATTATTTGGTACTTGAGATTGGTTTCAATATTTAATTTGGAATCTAAGATTTTTGTTTCAATTTGGTACCTAGACCAAACAACCAAACGAATGTTTGACACGTATACTTTAGTAAAAAAACATGGGAACTTAATTGGGACAAAAAAATAAAGCTCAAGTACCTAATTAAACACTGAAGCCAAACTTAGGTACTTAAATGGGACAAAGAAAAACTCAAGTACCAAAGTGAACTTTGAAGTCAAACTCAAGTACCAAATTGGGACCAAAAAACTCAAATACCGAATTGAACATTGAAGCCAAATTCATGTATCAAACAGTATATTAACCTTTTATTATTTATGAATAAGATAAGGCTTAATCTAACATTTGGTACCCAAACTTGACATTTTTTCTTAGTTTGATACCTAAGTTTTTTTTGTCCAATTTGGTACTTGAACTTGTCAAATATTATACAAATTATCCAAAACACTAATTGTATCAATTTTTATGAGGGGAAAAAAGTAGCTAATGTATAAACAACATGTAGCAAATGACATGGAATTTAATGATAGGAATGATTACATTTATCTGGAGTTTTCTCTGTTTCATTAAATAATATGTTCAAATTTTACTTTTCGTAAGGATTGAGAATAATTTGACTGTTAATGGTAGAAATGATTCAAGAGGGATCACATGCTTAAAACATAGCTTGATCTTCATAAAGCCCTCAATTCTATAAAAATATTATCAAAAATAGAAGAAATTTGTGTTAAAAAAACTACTTTGAGTTATGCTTAACAAATGAATATTGAAGAAGAAAAATAAGAGTTTTAAAACCCCAAAATAAAATAAATTCATTATGTTAAATTAAAACATTAAAATAAATTAAATAAATTGAACTAAATGTAATTGAACATTTAGAATAAAAAAATCATGTCATCTGTCACATGTAAACCTGATCAGGTGGCCCGACCCAAAGGCCTGCCCAAAATGTGAGAGGGTTTGGGTAAAAATATAGGCCCGAAAAATGGGCTTGGACAAAAAAATAAGGCCCGTTTAAAAAACGAGCTAGGCGTCGGGTAAGGCATTTTTGGCCCGAGCCCGACCACAAAAGGACAAAAATATTCTATTTTTTTAATGTTATTTTCTTATTGCTTTCTCCCTATTTTTGCTACCATTTTACTATTATGTTACTACTATTTTGTTGTTATTGTATGGATATTGTACAAAACTTATTTTATTGTTAATTTTGTTATTATTTTAAAGGCATTTGTTAATTTTTTCATTATTTTAAAGGCATTCACTTGTTATGTTGCATTTATCTTAATATTATTTAAGTCTACATATTTTTTAAAATTTATTTTCAATTTGTTGGGAAATATTTATGTTGATGTTTTTAATATTTTTATGTATTATATATATTTAAAAATTATATAAAAATAATATAAAAATTAATACAGGCGGGCCAGGCCGGGCCCTGGTTTTAGCATTTTTATCTGGGTCCAGCTTGGGCAAAATTTTAGGCCCATTTTTCGGGCCAGGCTAGGCCGAGCCTAGGCCTAGTAAATGGGCCTAGATTTTTAGTTGAGCCCAGCCCGGCCCAGCCCTGCCCAGCCCATGATCACCTCTAGTCACATGTCGGTGATTATTTTTGTTACCTCATAAAAAAAATTATTAGCATATTGGAGCAATTTGTATAACTTTTGACAAGTTTAGGTACAAATTGAGAAAAAAACTTAGGTACCAAATTTGGAAAAAAATGTTAAGTCCAAATATCGAATTGGACAAAAAAAAAAGAAATTTAGGTACCAAATTAAGAAAAGTGTTAAGTTCAAGTACTAAATGTGTCACACCTCAAATTTGGCGAATCCGAGAAGAAGGCGTGTAGATGTGAAGTTGTTGGTTTGGCGTACTATGGTAGTTAGTCCATCAATTCACAGGCTTCTAATGAATTGATGTTTGGCACATACAGTATTTGTCTATAGAAGTATCTAAGGATTTATTCTCAATTGAAGAAAGAATATGACAAGTGAATAGTATGCCTCAGAATGTTAGTTGAGCATGACATGCCTACTAAGTATATGTTAAAACTATAAAGGGCTAAGGTGTCTTTAAGGCCACGCCATTTACAAGTTATCGCCATAGGTATGGTACACCAAGTGTGCTTGAAAGATGTGTAAGATGGGTTCTTTAATGTGATTGGTTGGGAGTCAACTGAATAGATTGACTGGTCAAATAACATCAATATCGGATCTTCTTTATATACTCTCTCTGGTTTTTGTAGGACAGTAAAGGGACAATTTATGCATGTATTTGACACTTGTCAAGATCCACTAAGAGGTATTGTATATATATGTGGTAAGAAGGGAACGTGTGGATGTTTATCTTCCTTTCGTTCTACGCTTTAGCTTTATTAAAGGTTTAAATATTCTCTTGTTCTTTGCTAAACTGGAAGCTATGGTTTTTGGGTTATTAGTGGAAGTTTCAACCTTTTGGTAAGTTTGGTAACTTTGCCTGTTAGGATTTTGAAAGAGTAAGGATGTATGTAGTATATAAACAATAAGATATGAATAAGAGGCCTTGCATGAGAGTCATCTGTAATTGAGATGTTAGAAATTTATTTGTAAATGAGTTTTTAATGGTGATTCCATGTTCCTTTGAGCAGTTGTTATTGTTATTCGGAAATGATGATTGGGTTTTAAACTCCGAGCTACAATATTGGTAAGTATCATGTGAATCTTTATTCTAACTCCTGCATGTTAACTATTCAAGTAAAAATTTGTGTGAAGATAACATCTCAAAAAACTGATGAGTATATATGGGTTGTAGTATCGTAAAGATGTTGCATGTCTATAAATGAGAATAAAATGATGTGTGGTAAGTATGCATGAAAATTTTGATATGAGAGTGTATGAATCAGTTAGGTATATGAACAAATATGGGTTAGTGCATTCTGTGTTAAACAAACATCCATTTGTGATGCCTCCAGTAGGGAAAGTATATTTTTAACCGGACAGGCAGATCACGGTGACAATAAGAATACTCATGGTGTAGCCTTTGATGATATGTAAATTAGACTGGTAGATCACGACATGAGGATTAAATGTGTTAGACCATGTGGTAGAGACCCATGGCATTGTACAACAACGAGAATGATCATGGTGATGCCTCTAGTGAGATGTGGATTGGACTGGTAGATCACAACATGAAAATATACATAAGATCATGTGGGAAAAACCCCATGGCATCCTCTGAGTTAGTCTGACGGGACAATAAACATGTAATTCTCTGTGCCACCTTTGTGGCGTGTTCTATAAAGCTTATTTTCCCATATTCTATGACATTTGTGTGACATATTTTATAACGCCCTAGAGGCGAAGTCTGGACAAACATTTCTAGGTCATGATCTGGGTAAGTTCTGAGATTTTTCTGCTAATTTTTACTATGATAAAGATTTGGTAAGTGTAAAGGTATCTTTGTTGGTTACTCTTATAACAGAATTTGAATATGACCTAAGAGATACTTTTGAAAGAGTCCTCAATGGTGTTATCTTGAATGGTAAATCTGTCATAGTAATCTGTCAGCACTAGTGATTTGGCGTGTTCAAAAGTTATAAGTAGTCTAATAGTTCTTAGATTTGAATTTTCTTATGATATGTAAGGAAGTAATTTGAATTATCTGGTATTCGTTAAATCTGGGAAATTTACGTGTTAAATATAGAGGTTATCTAGAGTATATATTGTTCTCTAAGTTGGGCGTACTCTTGATTTGTATCAGGGTTGTCTGGGACTCCTTGGAATGATTTAAAATGTATCATCCATCAGAATAAGTTGTGATTTGGGCCAATTAAGATATGATCTGACTGGTAAATTTAAAAATTGTCAATTCACTACGAGAATCCGGCAAATGTGGAATCCGCATAAAGTTCATCTTAAGAACTCGCTAGTATGAGTATCCTCCAAGAGTAATCTCTGTAAGTATAACATTCTAGAATAAGTGTTCAACGACCATCTAAAGAAAAATCCACAGATGGAAAGATAAGTTCTTTATAAAAGATCAATTAGTTATTTATTCGCCAAGAATAGTATCTGTGAGTATTCTTCTTGGACTAAAGCATTCAATGCCTATTTAAAGGAGAATCTGTTGAAAGTAGGCTCTGTATAGATATTCTTCTAAGAAGTACATTTGATTTTCTAAAAAAGAAATGAGATCTGTAGTGATTGGTGAAATCTGGAATCAAACCAAACAGGAACTTATGAATTGATGGGTCAGGTATGAAAGTTGGTGAATATGTATACGCCAATATAGAAAAGTATTCACCAAGGACAGAAATGAAATTCGAAACCTTCATAATGAGGGATTCATCTAGAAATGCTTCAAGGTAATCTAGGTTAAAACTCACTAAGTTTAATTGAACTTATAAGTGTTTGGTTATGTTGCAAGTTCCACCTTATAAGTGGGTCTACTGAAAGGGACCAAACTAGGTATGCATTGTGGTCAGATCAAGATCCGATATTATGCATACAGAGGGTACTATAAGGAATATGCATTCAGTTCACTGCGCTTTAAGAGTCCATATTTAGCAAAGTTTCTAAGTTGTAATGTCATATATTAATTTTAGAAGTTTGATGTATTAGAAATTTTTTAAAAATTCTTTTGTTTTAAAGGCACTTAATTAAAATTTAAGAAGTATTATAGAAAAAGGGTTATACGCCGATTATTTTAAAATTCTTCTAAGTGTTTATGTGTTGTAACATTTAATATCCGAACTCGGTAATTTGGGTCGGGTATAGGGTGTTACAAATTAATTGGTATCAAAGCTCTCGATTTAGCTAATCCTCTTGCAATTAAGTGAAAGTCAGCCTTGTATACATAATACATTGAACCTCACTTAGTCTTTCAAGCAAGTTAAAGACTTTAGTGTAAAGAGCACTTTGGTATACTGTTAATGATAGGAAAGTGGCAGCAAGAAAGAAAAGAAATTACATGAGGTTAGGATGGGTTTGAAGGTAAATTTTAATAAGTCTTCCAAGTGGTAACTATGTAGTTCTCATGCTTTAAATAAATCTGATTTTGTATGCTGGTAAGGTTCAGTTATATAGGTTATGAAACCAAGTTTTTTGTGGTTTAAGAATATTTATTCTCATTTAACAGCTGCTATGAGAACTGAAAAAGAAGAAATATCAAAAATCAAATACTTAATTGGCTTACTGAAAATTGCTACCGAATGCTTGTGGTATCAGTGTAACACCCCTAACCCGTATCCGTCGCCGGATTAGGGTTACAGAGTATTACCGAACATATCACTCCAAATTACATACGATTCACATACATTACTCATTTGTAACCACACATCATTTATTTTCTTTCATAGAGTCCCTAATACGAGCTCTCAAAGCTCAAATCATACTTTAGAAGTGATTAGGGACTAAACCGATAACTTAGAAGAACTTTGGGAAACTTAGAAAATTTTCTTCCAAATAGGGGACACACACCCATATGAACAGGCCGTGTGTCTCACACGACCACAAGGCACGCATGTGTCACAGGCCGTGTGAACATTCGAAGTGGGATTACATGGCCGTGTCCCAGCTCGTGTCCTACCCCATGTAACTCTCTAATTTAGGTCATACGGCAAACCACACACCTGTGTGTCTAGCCCGTGTGCTTATTCAAAATGGCCACACACGCTCGTGTGCTAGGCCGTGTCAATCTTATAGGGTATACTGACTTATGCCACACAGTGAAGTCACACATCCGTGTGTGAGACCGTGTGAAACTTACTGACTTACTTATGATGCAACACTAGAGGACACACGGCCGTGTACTATGATCGTGTGTCACACACGGCTGAGACACACACCCTTGTCTCTACCCATATGGACAAAAATAGGCTATTTACCAAGCCACTTTGCCACCTAACTTGCACATACCTACATAAAATCAAGTGGTACCAATTCAAGACACTAATAGGCAACCAAACAACATTATTCAATGTACAAATCATGCCATTTTAACTCTATCTATTTCAATACTCAATCCACAATCATTTACTTATTCAAATTATAAACCAAAACTTAAATCTTAGTTCATTCATTTGGTTACTATTAATCATGCACAATAAAGCACACAAACACAAGCATATTACTCTCAATTTTTACCATATGCTGATATGACCATTTGTACATTATAAACATATCACCAAAGTATACCAACATGAGCCAAATTACAAGACTTTACACCAAATCAAGTATTCAATATTTACAAGCTAATTCAAATCACCATTTCTCAACCGAGACTTTCATATAGCAATTATAGAACAAACATCATAAGTCATATACTCATATAATTATACACTTTCACATATACCACATTTAAGCCAAATCACATGGCTAATTTCTATCAACACACATAAGCTTCCTTAACCAAAATTTACTTACACTTATCATATAACCACAAAGCTTATACATGCCATATAACCAAAATCATAAAGCTTATAATTACCAACCGATAGCTGGATAGTGTGATGAAATCTCCGACAGCTTCCAACCCGAGCGAGCCTCTGAATCACTATAAAACATAGTAAAAGAAAACAAAATAAGCTATAAAGCTTAGTAAGCTCATATGATAATAAACTCATCTCACCAAATAAACACATTTAAGCAATTATAGATATCATAATGTAACTCATATGATTTCACCATTCTATCACATATTCAATAACATAGTATGCCATGAGTTTCACAAGTATTCGATTCAATGCTCGTATAGTTTGAGAACATCTTATTAATTCATTCACAATTACGTATGTATAAGTAAACTAAGATAAACTATTTGCAATTCAATAATCATTACATTTCTATAACCCAAAAGTATCATGTAAATTATCATCAATTTCCACTTACTCATCATATAAATTTCACAACTTTCACTTATTTGTCGATTTCTGTCATGAGTACCTTGATTAATTTGTACCATCACTTGTATTTGTGTTTTATCATCTTTTCCCCGTTGAACCATTCGGAATCACTAAAGGATACTCGGTAATTACACATATACAGTACCAATGTCATATCCCAGATATGGTCTTACATGTAATCTCGTATCGATGCCATAGCCCAGCTATGGTCTTACACGAAATCTCATATTGATGCCATACCCTAGATATGGTCTTATACGTAATCTCAGTAACCCTAATATCATGACATTCGTATCCTAAACTATTCCTAAGGTTCAAATAGGGTTTCTTACTTGTCAAGCCATCGTCGAATATTTTCGCAAGGTCATTTTCATAGTTTATACATTATCAAAGCATTTTAAACACAAATATAACAACATTTATTACATACAAATTTACCTCGTATAGCACAGATGAAAATAGTAATTTATTCGACAACTTTGCCTTTTTCTCGATCTAATCCCGATCTTTGCTTATCTTGATCTATATAATATCAAATTCAATTCATTCATTATCCATTCTATTCAATTTAACTCAAACTACAAATTTTAGTAAAATTACACTTTTACCCCTAATAGTTCACATTTTTACAATTTAGTCCTTATCACATAAAATTACAAATTCATGAAATTTAGTGCCAGCCCATGCTAGCCAAATTTTTTTTATTGCCATAATAGTCCATAATTTTCATTTATTCGCACTTTTAACCATGGGTTTTACACATTTCTCAAATTAATCCAAAATTGACATTTTTACTAAAAATCACTTAACAAATCTTGTAAATCTAACACCAAACTTTCATAATCTATCATCAATCATCCCATTTCTCACACATTTATCAATGGAAAAAATCAAAAACTTTAACAGTTTCTCAAATTAGTCCCTGGGCTAGTTAGACCTAGTTGCAACGATTAAAAAATATCGAAATTATTAAAAACGGGACAAAAATCACTTACTTATTGAGTTTATATGCTTGGCCGAATATCAAGCTTATCCATGGCCTAAACCTAATTTTCGGTTGTAAATGGATGGATGAAGATGATACTTGGCTTTGTTTTATTTATTTTAACCTTTAATTACTAAATTACTAAATTAACCTTTAAAAACATTAAAAAGTACACCAATTGCCATGCCACTATCATCCACTATCTCATAAATGGGCTACTTACCACCTAAGGACCTTTACTTTTCAATTTCATTTCTATTTAGTGCTTTTAACTAATAAAACACAACTTTTACGCTTTACGTAATTCAGTTATTTTTATCGAATTGAACATTCGAATAGTAAAATTTCTTAACAATATTTTTATACATTCATAATACCATACTATAGACATTAAAATAATAATAAAATCAATTTTTTAACCTCAAATTGGTGGTTCCGAAATCACTATTTTGCTTTGACTAAAAACGGGTTGTTACAATCAGCTTGTAAGTATTGAGTTAAAATCATCTAAATTGTAATTTTTGAGGTTTTAACTCCAACTTCCTATCTAAATCCCTATCTAATTAGCACGCAACTCTTAGTTATAAAGCATATTGATTCAAGTTCACATTTAATTGATTATTTTGATTTTAAACTATTTGTTGGTGTTGAATGAAGTTGTTGCTATTTGACTTAATGATGTGCAATTATGTTTTCTCAATTACACTATAATGTGTTCAAACACGGTTGATAAATTACGTTTCTTAAATGAGCTTAAGGTGTTAATTGGGTTGTTCAAGTATCATATTGAAGTGTGTAAATGTGTGGCTTAAATGTGCTTAAAGTATGTTGTCCCAAATGATATTAAAATGTTATCTAGTTAGTGTTATTTATGTTGTTCTAAATGACATTAACATGTTGTCCAGTTTGTGTTAATTATATTGTCCTAAAATGACATTTTGATGCCGTTCATTGGGTATTTTAATGTTGGACTTTCAACATTTAAATTCTCTGTTTTAAAGATGTTTCAAGCTTGCTAAAAAATTCTACATTTGTATACACTATTTACTGGATATAATAAGTGTTGGTAAGTTCTCTATTTTCTTCCTTAGTTGTTTTACTATATCTTTAAGCTATTGTGAGTTATGGTATTAGGAGAATATGGGTAAAATCCTTAGTTATCGAGGAAGCTGCCAATGCATGCAACTTATGTGCATGCGGTCAATATCTTTTGTTCATTAATAGGAACTACATGATGAATCTTATTGCTATTCAAAAAGGTTAAATGCTTATGTATTCTAAAAAGGGGCTGATTAGTGAAAAGTTAATCGTTATATGTTGTAGATCTTGATGTTCGGTAGGTAGTTAAAGGATGTTCAAATGCTAAAATTTATTACGTTTGAAGTGTTATTTGATGTAAATAATGCCCGAATGGTAAAATAATGATATTTATATGCTACAAATCATCATGTTTGAGAGCTGAATCTAGAAGTGCTTTATGTGGTGACTTATGGTGTTTAAAGGTTGTTGTTTTCATGATTAAATGCTAAACCTAATGTTGTCCGTACGATAGATCTACAATAATCATTTTTACGTCAATGTGCCTTAATTATGTCGTAAATGTATTTAATTGTGCCTTACATTATTGGTGTATTATGTCCAATGAGGGACATATTGATTCCTTTTGCTATCGAATGCCATATGATATTGTTGTCTACATTCTTCAGGTTAAGTCAAATAAAATGTGAGAAATTAAGTTCATATATGATATTTATATTTAAATTTTTATGTATTCAAATTACGGATCATGTGTATATAAATGTGTTACGATTTGTTTGAAGTGTGAAGTAGTATTGTGACTAATGTAGGACTAAAATTGTTATAAAAAAAGTAACAAGAATTGTTATGGGATTTGGGCACTTAATATGCTTAGATTGAATAGTTATGGCTTAGTAACTTTAAGTATTAAGCATGTGGTAGACATATATAAGTAGATATACATGTTTTGTCTGAGAAAAGCTAAACACCCAGTATTTATGAAGAAGTTAGCGTTTGAAAGAAGTTTTAAGGCAACTATTGAAATCCTCTAATTGTAACTCAACATCTATCAAGATTGGAGCTATGTAATGTTTGAAAGCACAAAAGTTATTGTCAATGTTTACTTACAAGATGGAATCCGCCATTGGAAACTAACTGATAGCATTCTCGCCAGCTGGAATCTCAAGAGTATACGTCACTGAAAAGAAGCAATTATGAGTATATGGGGGATTCCACCAATCAGTGTTTTACGCCTGGTGGGAAGTGTTAATCATACATCCTTAGAAGAGAAAATTCCAAAGCTGGAAAAATTTCGAGGGCGAAATTTTCGTTAAGAAGGGAAGAGTTGTCACACCCCAAGTTTGGCAGCTCTAAGAAGAAGGCATGTAGATGTGAAGTTGTCGTTTGATGCACTATGGTAGTTAGTCTACCAATTTTTAGGCTTCTGGCGAACTGATGTTTGACGCATAAAGTATCCACTTATAGATGTATCTAAGGATTTATTCTCAATTGAAGAAAAAGTACGCTAAGTGAAGAGTACATCTCAGAATGTTGGTTGAGCATGACATGCCTACTAAGTATATGATAAAACTATAAGGGGCTAAGGTGTCTTTAAGGCCACACCATTTACGAGTTACCGCTATAGGTATGATACGCCAAGTGTGCTCGAAAGATGTGCAAGATGGGTTCTGTAATGTGATTGGTTAGGAGTCAATTGAATAGATTGGTTGGGATTCTTTACCAAAGAATCTTTTAAAGAAATCAACTTCTTAAAATTCTTGTAATTAGTGCACAATATTTTTACAAAGTTTTGTAAGCTCAAAATTATCAAGAAAGGATGAAATAGTGATTAAAAATTGCTAATAAAAAGTTGAGAAATGAACACAAGAATTTATAATAGTTCTGCCTCAATTGCCTACCTCCATTATTTCAGCTTTCCTTCGCTAAGGATGTTCCTAATTCACTCAATTTGAATTGATACCTTTCAAAGACAAGATATGACTTTTACAACTCTCTATCCTTTGAATTTATAAGATAGCACCACTAAACCCCTTTATGGTTTTCTACCCAAAAACTTTAAGAAATCTCACAAAAAGTTAAATGAAATGGAAAACAATAAATAACCTTTCGAAGGTATGGTCTTGCAAACTTAAGCACTCTTAATTATAAATAAACACTTGAATATAAAAAAAAAAAATAGAACTCTACCCAAGTGTTTACAAGTGAAATTTAAATAATGAAAAAATGAAGGGTGAAATCGTTGAATATATGATCTTTAATCTTTTGAACATCTCATTTATGAGACTCTACTTATATCTCTTCATTGGCTTCTAGTTGTTTAGGTTAGTTTGAGGGAGATTCTAGTTATTTGGAACATTAAGTGCGCAAGTTATTATAGTCTTGCATAGAGAGGTATTGATACCCAACAAAAATAGTCATTAGAAGCAAGGAAGTATCGATACCATTAGATAAGTATCGATACTTTATTGTTTTAGAAATGGTAAAATGTGAGATAATAAATAAAATAATCTAGTTATATTCCATTTTATTTTAGGAAATGTAAGTGAAAAGAAGAACTACAAAGTTTACAAAGAAATGAAAAAAAGAAGAAGAAAGAAAATGGGATAAAGTAGATGAAACTAGAGGTGTTCATGAGTCAAGCTGGGCTCAACCAAAATTTTAGGCCTGGGCCTGACCAAAAAAATGGGTCTAACATTTTGCTCAAGTCTAACCCGAATGAAAATGCTAAAACCCGGGTTTGGTTTGCCCATATTAATTTTTAAAATATATATAATACATCAAAAATACTAAAAATATTAAAATAAATGTTTCCCAACAAATTAAAAATAAATTTTCAAAAATGTATACTTGAATAACACTAAAATAGGTGAATTTAACAAGAAAATGCCTCTAAAATAGTAATAAAATTAACAATAAAACAAGAGTTATACAATATCCAAACAATAACAACAAAATAGTAGAAACATTATAATGAAATGATAGAAAAAAAAAAGTAATAACATTTGATAGCTAAATGGCAAAAAAAAAAAAAAAAAACATAATTTAGTCATTATTTATGTAGGTTATCTTAAATTTATGTTTGTGCAATATAATTAAAACAATTAGAAAACAGATTGGTGCGATTCCAAACACTATTTATACTTGGATCAATGGTGAAAATACAAATTTCAAAAAATATTTAGGGAAATGTATTATTTTTTCGATATATAAGGAAATAGGTTGATTTTAGAAAAAGATTAGCTCATTTGGTTCGATGGTTAAATGTTACTGGTTTCATCTTTAAATCTTAAATTCAATTTCTCTCCTACTCACATTGTATTTTTATTTTATGTTATTTCAAGCTTTACTTTTATTTTTAATTACTAATTTAACACATTAGTTTATTTAGTTATATAATTAAATAATAGTGATTTTATTCTTAAGTTTTAAGTTTGATTCTTATTTTAAGTATTTTTTTATTTTTTAATTTCATGTTGTTTTATTTTTTTAAGTAATAAATATATTATTTTCAATTTAAGGGTGAAACTACTGACATTCAGCTATTTACCCAAAGCAGTTGATATATAAAAAAAATTCAGAAAACATGCCATATATAAAACGTGTTTTCAACAGTTCTCTATCAAAAAAATATACATATCTCTAAATAATTTTTAAAATCTGACATTTTCTCTAAATTTTGCGTAGATGAATACTACATAGAGGTGTGCATGGGCCGGGCGGCCCGGCCCGGCCCGAAGGCCCGCCCGAAATGTGGGAGGGTTTGGGCAAAAATATAGGCCCGAAAAATGGGCTTGGACAAAAAAATAAGGCCCGTTTAAAAAATGGGCCGGGCTCGGGTAAGATATTTTCGGCCCGGGCCCGACCCGGCCCGGCCTGAATTCATTAAAGACAAAAAAGTATTTTATTTTTTTAATATTATTTTTCTATTATTTTCTCCCTATTTTGCTATTATTTTACTATTATGTTGCTACTATTTTGTTGTTATTGTTTAGATATTGTATAAAACTTATTTTATTGTTAATTTTGTTATTATTTTAAAGACATTTGTTAATTTTGTTATTATTTTAGAGGCATTTGTTTGTTAAGTTACATCTATTTTATCGTTATTTAAGTATACATATTTTTTAAAATTTATTTTTTATTTGTTGAGAAATATTTATTTTGGTTTTTTAGTATTTTTTATGGTTTATATATATTTTAAAATTATATAAAAAATAATATAAAAATTAATATGGGCGGGCCGGGCCGGGCCCGAGTTTTAATATTTTTATTTGGGTCGGGCTTGGGCAAAATTTTAGGCCCATTTTTTGGGCCCGGCCCGGCCCGAGCCCGACGAACGGGCCTAAATTTTTAGTTGGGCCCGGCCCAAACCCAGCCCGGCCCGGCCCATGCACACCTCTAATACTACATGCAAGGCTTCATTTGATTTTAAAAAAGAATGGTAAAATTCATATTATTTTCATGCTTTTATTATTAAAAATATTTTTTATTTAGCAATTGTATTTTTGAATTTTAAAAAATACCTTAAAAATAAAATACATTTTTTAATGAGTAATGAATACTATAATGATAAAATGATGTTTACACCCACACCGATGACCGACTGAAAAAATTAATTCAGTAATGGCTTTTTCCTGATTTTCTGTGATTTTACTATGAAGATTCAATAACTAGACTTGAATATTTACTTCTCTCTTTCTAATGATGATCCTCTCTCTATCAACAATGCCTACACGCTTTTATATCTGCTATCTTTCTAACTCAAACACTTCCTTATTAATCCTACTCCCCCTATCCAGTTTTGCCCTACAGACTTTAATCACTATAGATTTAACTTTGTCGACTATGGCTGCTGCTATGAAGCTTCAACTGTCCTTGGAGGAAAGCAGAATTCGAGGTATACAATCCTTATTAGCTGGTTATTTGACATGGGTTTTGATGAATTTTCTTAATTGGTTTTGTAATTACTGGTTTTCATTTTTTTCTTTTTTAACTTGAATGAATTGTCATATCTTTAAACATGGAAAACTTTTTAAATCATGATAATTTGGCTTCAACGCTATGAAAACAATTGTACTCATGTAGCCCCTTTTCAACATTCATGAGGCTTCTTCAACGCTATGAAAACAATTGTACTCATGTAGCCCCTTTTCAACATTCATGAGGCTTTCTCCTACTTTTGTTGCTTAATGTTTTAGATCATAAAGGATGGTTCCCGTATATTGAATAAGTATATTAGACAATCTGGTGTTTGTATTTATCAGATCATCTGAAATTTTTTATAGCCCTCTACTGTTACTAGCTCAGATTATATGCTTCTTTAAAACCTAATAGATTTGAAGTTATTCTTCTTTATTAGGATATGTTTTAGATTAGATTATTTGAAATGCATGTTGGTTGTCATTGTGGTTGTAACTCGTAAAATAGTTGGTAGAAGTTGGTAGGGCATCCCTTGAGAATCTTCTTTTCTATTTTTCATTGCAAGCTAATTTGCAGAATTGTTGTCAGTTGCATGTTCAAAGTGACTGTAGTTATCTTATCAACATTGTGCTTATCCAGTCCTTTACCTGATAGATCGTTTAATTTTCTGTAGTTTCTTAGTTTCTTTCAATTTCCTCTACAATTTGCTTATATCTACTCCTGTTTGGCTTAAGCTTTGCCCTTCTGATTATCAGGTTCAGATTTAGGCATGTGTCCTGATCGGGTGCAGCCTGTGGCTTGGGCACCTATGAAAGGAAAAAGCCGACGAAATTGTTGTGGTTGATGTGGACACAGCAGCCGCACTCATCATGGACATGTTTTCTCTTCAATAGGTTGTTTTTGTTTTATGCCATATCAAACTTCCAAACATCTTTCTCTGCTAGGCCCTTTGGTGGAACTTTTGAGACTTAGGGATGGTTATATGTGATTGAAATAGAAGATGCATTGACCATTTTTGGCATAGGTTTGGCAAGGAAGCAAAAAACTGGTTATTATTTAATATATACTCTTGGGAAACGTCATTCGTGCTAGTGAAAGCATGAATGTGACAATTATCACCAAAATAGTGCGACTTTTAGCAGTTACTTTGCAAATTTTTGTATCCCATTTAGCTTTTCAAGCATGCTAGAAGCTCTGGGGTAACAATAGCCATGTTTAAGTGTGAGTTTAAGTTCAATTCCAAAAATATGAAAGAATAAAGGAAAAAAAGGTGCTTACTTTGGCCAAAGAAACACCAGGAAAACCTATTAACAGTTTTGATTATGATGAAATGCTTTTCATCAATGAATTAATGTAAGATAACTTGATATCTCATCAAGGAACAAGAGGATGTGGTGTGGTGCTTTTGACTTCCTTCAAAGTTCCTTTTCTCTCTCTCTCTCTCTCTTTCTCTCTCTCTTTATCAACTTCTGCCTAGTTGCAAATTGAAACAGAGGAAATGAATGGAATTTATCACTTTTGTCTTTTACTTCACTTTTGATTTCTATATATTTCATGGAAAACTTTGCCCTAAGGAAATATGTTTATCATTATTACTATTGTCAATGCTTTTACAATCTCACGTGCATAATTTCACTACCTTGTCTCTCCAATTAATTATTGGCTTCTTATTACAGTTTTTTTATGATTGTTACTATTTTCATTTGAGATGTTTTTTCCCTTTCTTTTTTTTTTTCTTAATGGAATACTTACTATGTATTATCAAGGTGAGAGATGTTAAAAGTGAAAAGATTCATTGGGATATTATAATCTTTGCTTCCTTTTTTTGCTGCAATAGCAACAATGAATACCTAAAAAGGAAAATAACAAGTCAATTTACTGTCATATTTCTTATCACTCTTTATAGGTACAAAATCGCTGTAATCAGTTGTGACAATGAGCAAGTCACAATACATTATGTGTTTTTGCATTTGCTTAATGGTTGAAGCAAAAGCTTTTATCCTTTCTATTCTCTTGACTGGTGATGGATTATTGATGATGATAATGATGTTGATTTCATTTCTGATGGTGATAATGGAACTAGTTTCTTGATTTTGATCCTTCTAATTTCAGAGTGATATCACAATCGGTTGTGATGAGAATTGTTTGTATTGGTAATTTTCTCTCTTGATCAGTTGCTTGTAAATTATTATCACTGTGTTTCTGTTTCAGCTTGATTTGCCTGTATCGATTGAAGTCTAGGAGATCAAATGGCATTAATTAGTGAGTGTCCAAAACTTAACAGTTCAATTCCTCATTGGTAATAGCATTTTTTCTATCAGTAGCTATCTTATTCTGCTTATGCCAACAAGCATAAAGTTATTGGAAAGAGAAGAATCCAAAGGCAGGAAGGACTCAAGTAGAGGACTGAATGATCTATCTTAGCAAGAGCCCCAGGAAAGTCTGGTGTCAAAAGCAACTATTCAAGGCCCTTGATTTCCCTTTTAAATCTGATAAGCTCCTACTTGACTTTTTCATAAGTGGCCTGCTGTGATGAAGTGATCCTTGTGTGTTATGATTTCCTATAATCTATTGTTCTATTGCTCTTAGGTTGATAATCTTTCTTTGCCTGGCGGGATAATCTGTCTTGTCTAATTTGTCAGGGCTGTAAGAGGAGTCATCTCTTTTTACCACACTTGTAGACAAGCTACTCAATTTGCCTTTGAAAAGTAAATATGGAAGTTGTTTTGTTGGTCCATTGGTTTTTACCATATGCCCGTATCCCCTTGAAAATCCATTGGTTCTCTATCATCTTATCAAACATGGTAAGTATCTGTATGTTCTTACCTGTGTTCCATATATGAAAAATCCAAATAAAGTGTTTTTTATCACGTAAGTTTCGTTTCGTTTCAGGTACGTTACAGATTTCCATTCATGGAACACGTGGAAAGAACGGGAACACGTGGCTTTAGAAATATTTTTACTCTTCCTGAGAATCGCCTTTTAAGTACTTTTTCCTTATAAAAAACCAAGGTCTGAACTATTTCTCTCACAGAAGAAAAAGGGGGATTCTTGTAAGCACTCTTGAGAAATCATCATTTTCCCTATGGCAGACAAGGATTCTTCAAGGCCAATTCCTGATCGCTGGATGCTGGTTGTTAAGGAGCAGAAGGATGGATCCAGTCTTTCGGTAATTGAGCATTTAATTGTTCTTTGTTTATCTCTCTACGATCTATATGATTTTGGCACAAGAAGTCTGATACACATCAACCCTTTTACTCAAGTTTTCTACATGCATTAACTTGTTGAGTGCTTAATAATATCTCGGTTTAAGTGATGGCTGATTTAAGTAGATCTGGTGTTTCCTTTCTAGATTTTATTAGCTAATCTGTTAAGTCGTGTGCGTTTTTAGAGGCATGCATGTCACTTCTTCATATGAAATATCAAGAATGCAATTTTCTCGTGCATTTACTAGGCATGAGCCTTAGTTTTCTGTTTCAAGAAAGTGACAGAACTGTGATATGGTGGTTTAAAAAGTTTTGACTCCCTTGTAAGTGCATGCACTTGACGAAATTTTAAAATCGAAGTCCTTTTTTTGAATGTATCAGATGATAGAAAAGATCTTAAAAATCTAGCTGGTGTGAAATATTCTTTTGAAATTGGCAATTGATCCTCTCTTGGTAGACGATATTTATCTTTAGTTGGAGTCTAAACTAAATTTCTGGACCTAGAAGGTAGTCATCTATGATTGTGCAGAGAACGAAATTGGTTATCCATCTGAATGACCAATCTAATTAGCCTAAAAATGTACCCTATACTAATGGGAACTGTAAATCCCCCCTTTTGAAGCTATTACTTGACCTCTATGATATATCTTAGAGTTTTAAGACAATAATAGAGGATTGCTTTCTGCAAAATACCACTGCATACCTTCAGCATCCATACTTCAATCTTTATTTTTTTCCCTTCTGTTTAACTTCTTCCATTTATATGGAATTTCTCACCTTCATCTGTATCTCTTATTGAACCCTTGTAAATAGATAACCCATCAATAGGTGAGCAAGAATGTTGGTGGAACCAATTATTGTTATTTTAGCGGTTTGGCATTTGTGAAGCCAGAGTTCCATAAAAAATCCCTCTATTGGAAAAGTAATTCCAGTCTTCTTTTCCTTGAAGAGTTAAAGAAAATGCTTTTACCATACTAACAAGAATGCTAGGAACAAGCTCCTATTATGGTCTTTGCTGCTAGATTTACATTTGCATTGCTGATCCTTTTTCTGACTATTTAGATTGTTTGTTGTGTTCTTCATACAATCTGTAGTAGTAACGTTGATTATGATAAAAAGAGAACCTAGATGAAAATTAGATAGTATGAAGACAAATTTTATTGACTGGTGATTTTAAATGGTTGGCTATTGCAGTACTACACATGTCCTGAGAGTGGGCAAAAGTTCAACACCTATGAAGATCTCATGCGATATGTGAACTATGCAAAAGCTGCTAAGCTTTCCATCTACTCTCCTGTGAGTTTGAACTTATTTTCCCCTATGATGTCAGCAAGTATTTTATATATTAATGTGTCATGTGCAGATATGTGTTTGACATAGGTACATTAAATTTTTTCCAAGTTTTTCACGTATTTGGAGAGTATATGAGGGATCATATTCCCATACCTTGTCTAAATAAGTAGTGAAAACGGGTACTTCTTGAAAAATGATGAGCTGAAGCGACATAGGTGGTTACCATATTCATAAGGGTTGAACATGAATTTTAGGCCCCCAACTAAAGTGGATGCAACATAGTGTAAGACAATTATCCTTAGCGTTTAAAAGGTGATTTAGGCCTTGGTTTCTGGGCGTGCTTCAGTTTTGTTTAAAGATATGCCATTACTGTCATGTTCCCACTTTAGATTTGATTTAAGATTTTTTCCTCTCTGACCTCCGTAGTCCGTAATCCTTACTGGATATTTTCTTAAAATCCTTTTTCTACTAAAATCCATGCGGTGATTAATGACCTTGTTCGTTAATATTTCTATATGTTTCCAATTTGTGTAAATAATCAAATTTGTTCCTTTCATGCAGTAATAATTGAATTTTATTTTTGTTCGGATTTGTTTTCTTTTGCATTAATCCTTTGTTGTAGGATTTCTGTCCCCGGAAACCTCCCCGCAAACCAAAGAAAAAGGCTAGCACAGCTGAAGTAGCTCAGAGTAAGTTCTAAACTTGATTCTTCTTACTAATCTAATGTCCCTGTCCCATCCCGAGCTTTTCATTTTCTTTCGTATCAAGTCTTTCTATTGTATTACTTCCATAAACAGGCCATTAGTACTGCTTGAACTCGATAGAATTACATTGCAATTAACCATGAGGCATATTTAAACGATAACATGATGAAGTGTTGGTTGATTCTACGTTCTTCGTACATAATGTTAATAGCCAATGAGTTGATATTTATGGTGTTTTTGACAGACGTAGTCGAGAAGGACAAGGACAAGGACTCGGACTCAGACTCAGATTCAAGCGATTCAACATTCGAGTTGCCTCCCATTGCTTCGCTCGAGTTTCTAGATGAGTGGAGTTCAGCAGAGTCTGATAAGCAATCTGCTTCGGGAAAAAAGAAGTTAGAGAAGAACCATGCTTCAAGTGAAGGTTGTAGCGGTGGTAACATGGGAAAGGCTAAGAAACAGAAGAAGTAAATGAGTAGAAGATGGTGCGGGTGCGGGTGCGGGTGCGGGTGCAGGTGCAGTTGATGAGCAAGTTTATGTTCTGCCTTTCTCTTATTTTGCAATGGTGTGGTTTTATTTAGGGTTTGAATAAATGAGTTAAAACAAAACTAAGAACAATAGATCTTTTCTTTTTCTAGTGTGGACTGAATGACGTACTTTTAAGGCGGATCAATTTGAAGTAAATTACTTTACTAATCCATGCATTCTTTCTTTTTGTTTTTCCTTTTAATAATTAAATTTAAAGCATTTAGAATTTTTATTCCTTTGTTTTATAATATCACAAATTAAATTTAAATCGTTCAAGAGGTCATATTATTAGAATTTTTTTAATATATTTTGAATATGTATTTGTAATACCCACAATTTTTAAATAATTATTATTTTAAAAGCCCAATGATTTTGTGGTTCATTACCCAATTTTTTTTTTTTATCAAACCCAACTTTACGAGTACTTTTATAGGGTTCTTGTAAACAAAAAAAATATTATTTTACGGTATTTTTCTTAGTATGTGGTTTTAGGGAAGGGGAAGTGAAAATCGTGGTAAATTTTAGTGATTAAGGTGAGTTTTTGTTTAGATTTTCTTGAAACTGTGTTTATAAATTATTTTTCATTTATTTGGGTCAGTTTTAAAAGTTGTCTTTCCGGCGATATTGTTGGTGGCAAATGAAAGTTCTCTTCAAGATCTTTTAAACGGCATGTGTGGCATCTATTTTGATCAAATAATTTAGGAGAAAATAAATTTCAAAGTTTTTAATGTGGGTTTTTGATAATTTCAAGTAAATAGTTTTGACACATTAAAAATTTATCTGTATATGTTTTGTAATTAGATGCTTTCTTAGTATGAGGTTTGTACTTCTATTTGGTATTGTTATCTCAATCACATGATTTTATGCTAAGAAATATGAAGTCCCAAAATAAGTTAGTTGAAACTGTGAACCCAAAAAATTTGAGTAGTTTGTGATAATTTTTTATGTTTCAGCTTTTGAAACTTAAATTTTTGGTAATGTATTTTGAGGAAACAAGTTTTTATCTTTTAGTATTACATTTATTCTTGAAATTCATGTTTTTACATTATCGAAATAACAAGTAGATTTTGAGTTTAAATGGTTTCAAATATGTCAAACGCATTTAGAATTTTCAGAACTTTGATTTTTTAATTATTTTTAAAAATATTTTCAATTTGAATACATATTATTTTGTTGGAAACCATACTAAACTGGTTTTATTAATTTTTTAAATTTTCTTATAATATGTGTGTATTTTATTAAATTTAAATACTTACTTTTGAGGTAAAATATTGTTTTGTTAAACTTTACAATTATGTATTAGTTTGTCAGTGGGATTGCCATGGAAAGTCATATCTTCATTGGTGAATTCTGGGACTAATTTTTGGGCTCTATTAAATTTTCAAAAATTTTAAGGGTTCGATGAGAATTGTAATTAAAAAAAAAAAGAATTGGGGCTTAATTAAATTTTTAATTTTTTTGTGAGATTAATGAGAATTTTAAAATTTTTAAAAGATTTTAACTAAAAAGTATGATGAGAATTTTTCAAAATTTTGAGGACTTAAAAACTTTAAGGGAGAAATGAAAATTTTAAAGAAATTTGGAGGGTCAAATTAAAATTTCTCAAAAAAAGGTGGCGGGGGCAAGGCCCTGTAAAAATCTATAATTTGTTGATCGAATTCTAATTTAAAACTTCAAGGATTCGCTTTTGCATACTTTTTAAGTCTATGATTTGTTGGTTAATTCTAATTTTTAACTTTCGTTCTTAAATTTTAGACTATGAAGAGATTTGTAAAAATCTCATGTGCTGGTTCAGTAAACCAAGTGACTTGACATTCTTTTGGTGTTTAATTCTGGAAATATTAACTCTAAATGCTCTATGTTACTTATGTAATATGAAATATTTTAATCATGTTTTACGAAAACTTGAGTTAAACAATATGGTTTCAAATTTACAATGTATAAATTTGAATTATCCGAGTGGTATATTTTTTCTGTATTTAAATTAGATTATGTGATTATTTTTTAGAAATATGTTATTGGATTTTGCTTTTGATATCTATATGGCATTTATTTATATTTTAGTATATAGTGTGTTTTGTGTGTACATAGTTGCAACGTTTCAAGTAATCAAATTTTATGATTTTGAATTTTCTTCTAATATGCTATGTTATAACCCTGTCAGTAGGGGTTAAATATTGGTTACGTTGACATTAGGGTGAATTGTAATTTTTGTTTCAACTCATTGTCATTGGAGTTAATTGTGATTTCTTATAAACACCAATATAATTTAAATCTTCATTGCCTTCCAAGTTGGTGAGACCCGAATCCTTCCCAGCACCCATGACATAGGCATAGCCAAAGCCAAGTCTATCGTCGTGTCTGAGTTGGAAGACTGGCCCTCACCACAATTTTTGAAGCGCACTTTCTTAGTGTTCTGACCATCAAGAGTAAGATCAACACATTGTACTTAAAATTTTATATTTGAATTTAAATTTAAGCGAATTATTTATTACGAATTACTCATAAAATAAAAAAAGTTTAGGTGAAAATAATGAAAAGTTGGATTAAAAACTTAAAACATTTATCGCCAAACTATATTAGATTGATAAAAGAAAACAAGGATGCCTTGGGGATCTTTCACACCCCATCAGCTGTCCTATTTTCTATTCAATTACAGCCCTATTCCATTACAGCCAACCAAACAAGCTGTAAATGTTGTCGTCTTTTAATATATTTACACATTCTGATTTGATTTGTGAGTATGGAGAAGCACTGATTTTATTTATTATCATATTTCTTTACAAATTTCAACAAATTTTCAACTTCTACATTTTCCATACTATTCTTCATTTACTACACATTTTCAAAATTACTTTCAAAGCAAATTTATTTTTTTTAGGTTATTTTGATTTACTTAAATTTTAATTAATTAATAATAATTTATTCGTGAAATTTCATCTCACAAGACAGTATTAATTTATCATTCTATTTTAACATTACAAATCAATATGTTTAATTGCACAAAATGTAGATGATAGCATGCCATAAATTTTCAAAGTAATTTAATTTGAGGTTTGGTTAGAAACAAACAAACAAATGGTGGAGTGAAACAAGATAATGTTTGTATGTATATATATTGATATTTGGTTAAAGGAATATGAAAGACAATGTGGGTTATTGATTTTGTCATATTAATGGAGTTTGAGGGGTTCCAAAATCCAGGGCTGGCTTCTAAATCGAATGCTACACCCACCATCCTCTTTTCTTTTTATTACCCTTCTCAAATTTCAATTTTTCTTTTAATTTTTTACTCTAAATTTTCTCATTCTACGTATCGATAATAACATAATCATAAAAACTTTCTTTTATGTTATGATAATAACACAATCATATTCAACAGTTATAAAAAATTACAATGTCTACTTTTATCTATGATCTTTTTCAACCTTTAAATTAAATAAAAAAAGTATTTAATTGCATTTGAATTCACGTCTACCATATAAAGTTTGATTGTCACAACTTGCAAAGACTGAGGCCTCAGAACTTGCAAACTTTAGTTCGAGACTCATCATCCACAATTGTGATATGTGGGTCTCACTCTCATCATGTGCATAACCGTATGTGGGTTTTATCCCGTTCTTCATCCGTTGTGCATTATATACTATGCATATGTATAAATTTTATTCGGTTTTTTTAAGATTAGTTCAATTCTTCTCCTTTTATAATATACATATCCAACTCTTTTTAAATTAATCCCATTTTATGCAATTCTTCAAACTTTGTAGGGTGAATCCTATGCAGATGTGCGGGTTTAAGGGAGAAATTTGGTGATTGTGGAACCTTCATGAGATAGGCGAGAAACCCATAAATCTACATCAGCTTTCCAAGATTTTGCTTACAATGACACCACTAGAATTGTAATTCATATATTCATGAAGTATTATTATGTTTAAAATATTTTGTATTTTTAAAAATATTGATATATTAACAATTTATTATAGATTGAATGAACTTTTTTTGAATTAAAAAGCCACAGTTGATAATTCCATTCAACAATGAGAATCAAATTACATCCACGATATCGACATTGTTTGTTTGGATAGTCTAGCCCCAACCCAAGTTCTTCGATCCTTACAAGCCCTATACAACATAAGGAGTCATCTAGTGAGGTCGGTTTCATTTTAGTGTTATTTGGTGAGTTAATGAATTCTTGAAGAGAGAGGCATAATGTCTAAGGTCTCTGTACTTGATTTTATTCTTGGATTTTTTTCTCTTAATTTCGATGAGAGCCCAACGAATTCACAGAATTCAGGGAGTGCCTTGTGACCAATGAAATGTTGGGCATTTGACCTTGGGGGGGTTTGAACCCTTGTCCTCATATGGCATTAGTAGGTAATAACACTATCACTTGGCTAGACTAGCTAAATGCCTAACATTTTCTTGGTAGCAAGGTATTCCACAAACTCCACGAACCTGTTAAGCTCTCTTTAAAGTCGAAAGACAAAGTTTAAGGATAGAACCAAGCATAAACACATCAAACACAATATTGCTACTATTGAGAGATTCGTCGAGACTCTAGATGATGCTCCAAGAAGATGTCCTCCATCAATAAATCTACTAGGGAAATGTTATATTTAGATAAATTTAAAAGAGAATTGTTTCAAGTTCTAGCAATTTCAAGTTTAAATTGTTTAAGTTATTTTGGATTATTTCATGTACAAATTATTTTTTAATTGTAATATTAATAACTTAATTAAATTTGGTTTTGAATGGCATTTTTAAATTAAAAAAAAAAAAAAAAACAAATTTGGAAGTGATCAATAATTGAACGGTGAGAATAGACAATTATGAGATAGGAAGAAGACAAAAAGGAAGAGCCCACCTCAAAACAAAACAAATATGAAAAAGAAGAGTTAGTCCAGCATTCATTGCTTTAAGATTTGTAAATGATTTATTATCAAATATCAAATCCTGACTTCAAAATTCATATCAATTGCTTAAACCAAAACTTTTGGTATTTATATATATTAGACAGGATGATACTCTATACTTGTGTGTTACAAAATACAATCATCTTTGGATGACTTCATCATATATAAATAAAGACTTAATTATATAGAGAGAGAAATTATGAAGTGCTTGTCACATCATTCTTTAATCATATAAATAGATATTTTATTTTATTGTTTATGAAAATGAAGTATATTTCCCAGTTTTACTTTCTACCTCTTTCAATGCCGCTTGAAATAAAGAAATAATTTGTTTGAAGAGAATGAGTACCCAGAAGACAAGCATGTGATAGGAATGGGGATGGGTGGGGTCGTTTGGGAGGGCAGAGGATTGGATAAATGAGTGGAGTGTGAAATGGGAGATTGAGTGATTGGAAAAGGTCCAAAAAAGCTGCTTTTTCTCTCATTCATATTATAATAAAAGAGAATGGGCAACTCCGCCTATTCCTTGTTTGCCATCCCTATTTCGTCTTCATCAGCCACCCCTTAACTCCACATTCATCCCATCTTCACCTCTATCTTCCGCTTCAATGCTTTTCTTCTTTTATATAAATATTTATTTTTTTTATATAAATCTATTCAAATATCAAGCCATTCACTTAAATTTTTTTTTTATATACGACTCTCCTCGTCCTGACCTCGCCTTTGCTCTTGCCTTAAGAGATCGTTTTCTTGTCCTCACAACCTTCATCGTGACGTCGTCCCTTGCTCGTCGCAATGTCATATATCTCCTCGTTGTGACGTTGTACGTTTGTCTTCGATAAGTGCCTATAAAACGTCCGATAAATGTGAGACACACCCCACACATATGATATTGATACTATTACCATACATGAGGTCGACCTAACCCATGAACATTTCAACCCTTAAATATATGTATTGAATAAAACAATATCATTAATAGAAATCATAAACAATAATAATACAAAGATATGGTATATAATACAATGAATAATTAAGATAACATAAATTGATACACAAATGTTATGTCTGCAGAATAATCTCAAAAGAGGGTAAACACAAACTAATAATAAATAACCACCCTAGAATAATTCAAAAACAAATAATAGATGCATCATTTTAATCAAACCGCAGAAAATTTCATTTTAGCCCTCGTCATCATTATACCAATTTGACCATGAACTTGGTTTAACCAAGAAACCATTGTTAAGAGCTCAAGAAACCCACCGCATCAATGATGCAAAAAACGTTAAGTCTCAAATATTTATCCTCCTCCTCATCTTGAATTTAAATTTTACAAACATCATCACTATGCTCTATTATGATATTGATAAGGTCCTTTGAGAATATTTTTCTAATAGATTTGGCAGTTCCTTTACTTTAGCAAATATCATATATATATATATATATATATATATATATGCGCGCTAAAATATGACTAAAAACTAAAAATAAAAACAAACTGTGCTTTTAGAGAAAACGATAAAAAAAAAAAAAAAACCAGAATTGTAGGGCCTAAATTTAGCCCGGGGCCCATTAAACAAACCTAGCACACTTTAAACCCAACCTAGCCCAAATCTTAAGCTAAACCCAAGACCCAAACCCAACCTAATCAACCAAATGAAACCCTAAACACAACCTAACAACTAACCCTAGACACTAAACATGCTTGGCAGCCACCCTGGAGACCCCCAAAGCCGCACGCCACGGCCACCTTGGTTTCCCACTCCATCACGCCACCGCGATTTTTGGCCGGATCTACAAACATGTAGCAAGAAACGGTTGTAAACTAGGCTATATAAGCTAATCCTTCCTCGTACGTAACTGACTCCCGAACCCGTTTTCCTAAAATTCGTAGACCAAAATGCTTTATAAGGTGGCCCAATTACACCTCAAAAAGGGATTAGTGGCGACTCCATCTAGGTTTTTAAAGTCGATCCACGTTTTTCAAAATAAAAAAAATAGTTTCGACAAGAATAATATAAATTGAAGTAAAAAGGAAGAAAAGAAAATATTATTGAATAAGCCCAGAGCAACAAGCAGCCCAAAAGGGTTTGAAAAAGTTAGGGCGGTTTTATTACTATATATAAGAATATGTAGACGAAGCAAGTGTAATAAACATAAATAGGTTTTTTTACCACATAATGTATGGGATTAGAGTACAAAGCATTACTAAGATTAGACTACATAATTGGCTTCATTACGCATTCCTCAATTGGAATTTCTGTTGGTGTCATCTTTACTCCAATTAATCACTTCCAAATTTCTGCCCATTTTTTCCTTTTTCAGAAAATAAAAATTAATAATTGTATTGACATGCAATTTCTAAAATTAAAAATTAATTTAAAATAGAATGATATTAATACATTAGTAGTAGTAACTGAATCACAATAAAATTTTGAAAAGACCAAACTCAAAATTACTTGATATATAGCGTCGCCGCTGGCCACCACCACCACCACATCAGACTTGAAAGATGCTTTATATCAACCAAATTCAGAATCGGAGATTTGAAGTGCCAAGCTGGCAAACCCAACCATAAATGCCCCTTTGCATTATAATCCAAAAACCCCTTCTCTTCCTGTCTGTCAAATACCCACCACAAACGTGGCTCTGTTTTTTTTTTTTACTTCCCCACACCCCTTTCTAAACTTGCATCGTCGGCGCGTTCCTTCAACCAACTATGCAATTAATGCATTAATTTAGCATGTTTCCAGAAACCAAACCACTACGATGTGACAAACTCAACACAACGCTAGCAACCTCTTCTTCCCCCACGTAAGAAGAGATTTGGAATTAATAAAGCGAAGATGTCTTCTTTTTGGGTTTTCCTTTTTCTTCTCGAGCGGGTCGACCTGAGTCAATACCCGAACCACCACCCTTGCCTTCCGCTCCCCCACCCACTCACTGCCTCTTTCATCACCATGCATTGCAAGGAGTCTCCCCCAGAGGTTCGTTCTTGACTCAACTCACCCACTCACACTTTTTTGTTTTTTCTCACACAATACCAACTAAATACACCACAAATTTCCATCTTTAAAAAAAAAAGGTGCTATCAAAGAAACCGAGTGCCCTCAGCTTTCGCATTGAAGGGCAGCTTTGATCTTCTGGACGGTGCATGAGATGAGATTATTGACCGTCTCCACCGATTCCAGCGTCAGTTTGGCCGTGGGTAAACTGTTGACCAATATTTGAAAAGCCACGGTGAGAAGGGACCCACCCACCCTGTGGGAATCTCCATTCCCATTTGAGGTGGTGGGCCCAGGAGAGGCTGGACCATCAGGGATGATGGCAAAACCAGAAGGCAGGAGAGCCACGTAAGCAGAATCACCACCGTTCATGACAACTTGCATGGCTGGAATGTCAACGGGCGCGTAGACCACAAGCGATCCACCCGCGTCCATGCATGTCTCCTGCAATATCAACATGCTACTCTGGTTTGCGTTCATGGCCTGCACGCAATTAACCAAAGAAAATCAAAATCCCCTCGAGAATCTACCCTTTTTAAATTGTATAATATAATATATAAGATGGTCCCCAAAGTGTCAGATGGTGAGAAAGAGTCAAAATGAGAAGTCGGAGAAACTTATATATATAATATGAAAAAAGAAAAAAAAGCTAGAAAGGTAACAAGCGTCCTTTACTTTGACTTTTTTTAAAAAGCTTACAAATCGAAACCTGTGTTTCATACCCTGCTATAAGCTGTCTTCATAGATACTTCCAAATTCCATACTCGTCCTTTCTAATTCACCTTTTATCCTCATCTGACCCACCCCCATGTCATTTCATTCCCCCCCCCCCTTTATTTTTATGTGTGAATAAAAAATTGATGATGATGATGAGTATAAAAATTACGCTGGAACGGAGGAGGGAGACACAGTTGCCGTGATCTTGGCCTTTGGCGATGTGGGCAATCTCTTGCATGGGACCACCGTTGGACAAGATGTCCCACTCGCTCCTCAGCCGTTCATCCCGCAGAAAATCGAATAGTCTTTGAGGTGACACCGGCAGCCAAACTGAAGTAGCGGCGCTCAGCACGATGCCCGGCGGCTCCCCAGGGTTGTCCACGCTCTTCCGTGTCATCACCCTTACGTCTTCATCCACGTTCCCTGCATTCAACTTGTTCCATTTATGAACCGTCGACGCGCACACTCCCGCACAGAAATTACCCGTCATCCGCTGCGCTAGCTTTAACATGCTTCGCCTCCCACTTGCCGTTATAGCTACAAAAATTAATGTAACTATTAGTGTATGTATGTATGTATGTATATAAATACGTTCTCCTTAGGGTTATGATGGGGTTACCAGTATGGTCTCCAGTGGGAACAGTGGAGGACATGAGGATAGCAAGGCATTCGCATTGGCGTTGGAGGGTGGCGACCCAACGTTGAGCACCAAAGCCGATGCCGGAGCTTAGTAAAGGGCGGTAGAGATGGTGAACTTGACTCTCGTCGTATTCTACATGTTCAACCCATGTTACCTGCATTTTCCGGTATCAATCATCAGTATTCCATGCAGATATTTTTGACTATTTACATAACAATCATTGATACAATAATGTTAAAAGAAAAAAAGAAAAATGTAGCTTTCATTAGCTTAATAAAAAAGTAGTAAAGTGAAATGAACTGAATCTACCAGTCAATCTATCTTTTGATAATAAAATGAAATCTCACTAAAATTATACAACATATTCTTGGTCAATTCCACCTTTTTTTTTTTTTTTTTTGTTTTTTTGTATAACATCGTTTTTGACAAATGATATTGATTAACACAAAATAAATATCGGAGGCAAATCTTGGAAAGAAAAGGTATCTCTTATGGTGACATTGTCACTTGTGATCAGGCATTGAAAAAAATAAAATAAAGACAATGAATTAATAATAAAGATTTGAAAGAAGAAAGTGCAGCGCGAGGTGTGACATCGAGAAAGTGTACTAATGTCGGCTCGAAGCCTCATGGTTTCAGATACAAACAAAAGCTCTGAGTTCTGGTTTTTTTTTACTAAAAAGGCCTAAAGGGTCCTCGTTAAGATTGCCTTAAATGTAGGTTAAATGGGAGAACCGAGGCATCAAAAGAGATTGGAATAGAAACATCAAATCAATAGTTTATTCATTAGGAGAGGATTACAATGGGATTTATATGAAATTAATGTGTTCAAAGGGCACAAATTTTGAAGAGTAAATAGAGGCTTCCATTGATATTAAAAAACAAATATTAATGGGAGTAAGTGAGTAACCTCGAGAGGGGATTATTTTATATTGTGATTAAGCAAAAACCCAGATTTTGAGACTTGAAATTGGAACAATATTTTTGTCTATCAGATGAAAGCATCGGGCAGGTGAATGACATAAAGATACTGTTATTGATTTTCTTCTTTAAATGTTTTGTAGTTGGAAACAATTACTTGAACAAGACACAATAAATGTAAAAAGGGAAAACAAACTGTCATGAACTAAACTGTTACCTTGGAGTATCCATTAGGCATATCCTGCACAACACAACCAGAAGGAAGCCTCCTACATTTGACATATGTTGTGGGTGCACCTGAAGTTTCTCGGAGAGTGTCGATGGACACATCCACCACTGCCCAAACCCCTTCAGCATGCTGCTTGCAAAACCTTAAGAAATTCACCTCACGAACTGGAACTAAGGGAGAGAGCAGTTGCAGCTCAGCATGCATCTGAGAAAAAAAAAAGATGAGAATAAAATATAATATAGTGATGAGATAGATGCAAAAGCATTGATTGTGGAATATACCAGTTGAATTGCACCATTTCTGGTACCTCCCATGCCACTAGATATCACATCAGTAGTTGATGTCCTCGCGATCATACAAGGAAACATCTCCGCCCAACGATTCTATATATGAAACAAAAAAGGCCTTAAATTTCAAGTGAAAGTAAGAAATTTGAGGGATATACATGTATATAGTTGGCTTGGTTTACCGAGTCCATTAAAGTTTCAACAAGGGCCAAACTGTTGATAATCACAACCCCGGTCTGTCTGGATGCCTCGGTGAGAAAGCCGGCTGGTTTAATGCCAATACAAGGAGTGAACATCCTTGAGTATTCATCATGGTTTAGTATTTCTCTCCCACCTTCCAAACTCCTAATCCAAAGTGGTTCATCAGTCTGAGCCATTTTAACCAATTCATCCATTGCAGCCAAAGCAAGTTCCAAAAACATGGATCTTTCGACGCCATTAGGGGGAACCACCGGCAAAGAATTTGATACCCCACCTCCAAAATCAGGCCCCAAAGGTAAGGTTGTGCTTAAACCACCAAAACCATTGCTACCAACTCCAAGTTCCAAATTGGAGTTGGGCAATGGAGGTGCAATTGAAGAAGCTAGTGATGAAAGGGGTCGCCCTAAAAACTTGCTGGCAAGTGCACAAACTCGATCTAGCTCATCCTTTAAGCGAGCGTTTTCGATTCTAAGATGTTGCTCTTCGAGAGATAGGTCACCGATGATTGCCGGACCCCCACAGTTGGTGCAGATGGGGTTCCCCATAGCTTCCCTAATAGACATGTTCTCAGCTCGAAGCTTGTCGTTCTCTTGCCTCAGCAAAGAGTTCTCATGGCGTTCCAATTGAGTCTTCATTTGCGTACGGCGGTTTTGGAACCAAAACTTCACCTGCCTGGTTTCTAAGCAAAGCCTTTTGCTAAGCTCCAATCTCTGTTTCTCATCGGGATGAGGGCACTCCTTAAAGAGACTAAACCAAAACCAAGAAAGAAAGAAAGAAAAAAAGTAAAAAGCTTGTTAAGGCCATATTCCGTATGGAAAAATTGGAGCAAAAAAAATGAAAGTGAAACCATACGCTTCAAGCTCTTGGATTTGTTGAGGAGTGTGGCGGTGGTATCTCTTCTTCCTAGGACGGTTGTCGGCGGCATCTTGATCGTCGCCTGAAACTCCATCAATGTTATCACTTCCAGATCTGCTCTCATGTTCCTCTTCCCTGCTTCTTCTCCCAATACTTGCTTCAAAGTTCTCACCCATTCTAACTCCATCTCCCTGATTATCTATACTCGGTTGCTGCTGCAAACATCGAAAAAAGGAAAACCCACATCAGCCCCTGAGGTGAAAAGCAACCACACACAAAAAGAACAAAGAAAGCTTATAGAGAGTGGTTGTAGTTACAAGAGCAAGAGAGAGGCCTGGAGAGTTGTATATGTTCTGAGCCATAGCACCGGCGGCCGCCATGTTGTTGCTAAAGGGGATGTCGGCGACGATTGTTGCACCCCCAAGGCCTCCACCTGAGCTGTTATCGAGAAATCCCCCAAAACTCATCAAAGCAACTCCCTTTTCTTTAACCCAATTTCTTTTCTTTTTCCTTTTATCTTTCAAGCACTCAACTTCTGTTCTTTTTTTTTTTGGTTTTTTTTTTTTGTTTCTTCTTCTGACTCTGCAAGTTTTCAACCTTTCGCTGTACCTACACTCCCATCAGACTGATTTTCTTCATTACCGAGCCATGACTCGGCCATGAGAATGAAATTAGTAACTTCGGAACTCCAAAGAACTAAACCTCAAATTTACAGATTAACATGTACATTAAAGACAAATCTATCAGACACCTTTATATTTGAACAAGACCAACAAAATTATTACAAAAAGAAAAGAGGATGGAGGAGACAAAAGGATAAAGAAAATCCTAATGTCTAGAACTCCCTCTTTACAAAGAAGTGATTTTTAATGGAGAGAAAGAAGGCAAGCAAAGCAAAACTCGTTTATGTCTATTCCCTTCTTTCTCTCTCTCTTTCTTTTGCTTTCTTTCTCTGTAAAGAAAAAAAAAAAAAACCAGTTTTTTGGTATCCGGGTTTACGTCTGAAAAAAAAAACTGAGGGAAAGGGCTTAAAATCAGATGGATGGGCGTTTTTCAAAGATAGGAGGATAAATGGGAACCCTAGTTTTGGCTGAGAGTGCTGATGGTGTTGTTCTGTTAATCTTCTCGTCTCGTTCACTGCATGCTTCGCTAAACACTAGTACTACTAAAAATAAGCTTTTCAAAACAACTATCAAAGTCTTCTCCCAACATCACCAATAAAATACTTCCAAAAATACAAAAAGTTTCAATCGAGGACTTATGTCTCAATTACAAATTTTATAATTATCTTTTTAGTCTAATCTATCAAAATAATCATTTTTATTTTATATTATAATTTAGTAATTTATATTTAAAAAATTACGGTTTAGTCACTTATATTATCGCATTGTAATATTTTACTCAATGAGTCATTAACGATATAATGATAAGCTGACGTGGCACGTTAAATTATCATTTCAAATAAAAAATTTAGGTTAATTTATACAATCGGTCGCTATATTTTTTCATTTTCAAGAATTTAATTTTTTTCTTTTATGTTCTTTTAACTCTTCTTTTTTTTTTCATTCTCTTTTGTTTCTCCCTCTATTTTCCTTCATTCTCAATTTCTTTTGACGTAGTTTTTTTATATTTTCTATTTGTTAAAACTAGTCCCTATACTTTTATTTTTTTGAACAATTTAAATTTTTGAGTGGGGTGAGCTTGTAACCTAATTTTAACAAATGGAAAACATAAAAAAAATTACGTTAAAACAAATGAAGAATAGAGGAAAATAGAGGGAGAAGCAGAAGAAAATGAAAAAAAATAAAGTTAAAAAACATAAAAGGAAAAAAATTAATTTTCTCAAAATGAAAAAAATATATGGACCGATTGTAGAATTTAACCTAAAATTATCATTTGAAATGATTATTTAACATGCCATGTTAACTTACCGTTACACCATTAACAACAATTAACTGCTCAATGACTAAAATATTACAACACGATAATGTAAGTGACTAAAACGTAACATTTCAAATATAAGTGACTAAAATATAAACTGAGGCAAACAAAAGTGATTATTTTAATATTTACCATTATCTTTATCTTTAGTATATTGTTTTATTAAAATTTAAAATTATGTATTAATATATATTTTTTATTATCCACAAGTATTGGGTACAATGGCAAGATATATTAATATATAACCCCTCCTCAACCCATAAATAGGAGAATAATGCGCTTCAACGCATTCGAACCCACGTCTTCCTACATTAGCAATAATGCTGATGCCAATCGAGTTGAGACTCAATCGGCAAAACAAAATAATTTATCTAATATTATTAGGTATTGATTTTTTAAATTTTATATTATTTATTTTATTATTTATTAAGATATATATATGGGGGAAATTATTTCTCAAAATAAGTTTTTTTAAAGATACTTTAACACCTATGGGTATTGAATTTAGAAACTGGTAGTTAATAGTGACTAGATAACCATGGTAGTTCAGTACATGGTTTAATAGTTCGACCCAAAAACTTATTTGGTAGTTGACTCAATCAAACCTATTAAAACAGTGGAAGTTGACAACCATGGAACTCGACTTCCACCCTATATACCCCATCTCTTTCTCTTTTCTTCCACCCAAAATCTTCTTTAGCTTTCCATAAAAAACTTGATATTTTTTTCCTATTTTTTTTGTGGAAAAATGACAGAACCACGGTTTCCAAAAGAACATATTGTCACCTAGACAACTACGTCGTTAATATGGTGAATTTTTCAACTAATTTTTTATTCTGTAATTTTTGCATAAATATTTTTAAGATTTTTAAAAAATTACATTATTATTTTGTGATTTTTTTTAAATAACAAGATGATAGAGTTGTTCATGCCAAACACAATTTAAAATTTTCAGAGCTTAATGGACATATCATAGAATGCTTGAAGAATGTCAACTTATACGTGGCATCTATGATGGCAGAGTTCAAGTGCATTCTCGAGTTGCTTGTTGTATTGTTGGAAAGATGAAGATTGAAATCACATACATTTTATTTTTTTATGCGGAGAAACGACTATTATGTTTGAAGATGTCGCTTTAATAACGATATTCCACTTGAATAGCGCGTTGTAATCAGACCCATTAACATCGATCCAACGTACAAGTGTCATTGGTTGCTAGGTTTCATCTCCTTTAATGAGAGATTAGAGAATGAATTAAACAGGTGTCGTGCGAAGTGCACATAGTTAGAGAGGCTTGTCACACCCATTCAATTATGGAGGAGATAGATCAATATGCCAGAGCTTTGATACTTTGGAGAGTGAGGTGAATGTTGTTGCCAAGCAAGCCTAGCAACAAGGTCATTGTATGTATCTTCCTCTACTTAAAGATTTTAAAGTAGCAGGTAGATTCAACCAAAATGTTGCAACTCTAGAATATCTATATAGGGTGCTTTGCAAGACAGTCCCTAAATCGATCTATGAAATATGGTCACAACATGCTACTGTAAACATAGGCATGGAGACAAATACCGTAGTTAGCTCTTATCCCTTCTAGCCATGGGAGTTCCCTCTTATTAGAAGGTAAAAATATCATATTGTATATTATTTTAAAATGTGCTTTAGTACTCGTACCTAAAATATCCTATTACATTGAATATTGGAACAAATTTAAGGTCTTTCGAATCATACGTGCTATAAAAGGGACTTAACATGATATGACGAGAAATTGATCAACGAGCCAGTAAAAAGGCATGTTAATGTTGCATTCGCATTCAATGAAATCCATTTTCTTGTTAATGAATAATAATGTATTTGTATGTTTTTGCAGTTTCAATGGATGTCATACTTGGAAAAAGCGATGTTTACCATTATATTAGATTTTTCTTTTGAGAAGTATGGATTGTTCAGGGCACATGGTGCCCATAGTTTGTTTCCACATTATGGAGTGGCAATATTTTGATTGGGTGAAACACTAGTTCGAGTTTGTTTAGAAAATTTTTATGAAAACTCAAAACATTGAATGGTTCTAAAGGATAAATATGGGGGTAGTAGAAGCATTGACTACTAGAGCATACACCATGGGTTGAGCTTTGGATCATCAAGTTGAGTAGAGCATATTTAAGGAACTTAACCATTACGGTAATTTTTGACCCATTAGTTTTGTGTTTAATAAGATTGTATGTTCAGTTTCCTTTGGCGGAGATTTCTAATAAGGTTATTATTTGACAAGACAAGTGACTGTAAAAACCTCAACACCCATTGGTTCAAGTTTAGTTTAATTAGGTCGCCACCTTTTGTCGGCGAGTTGCACCATATTTTGCTCTTTCAATATTCGATAAAGTCTCATTCATCATGTTACACCCCAAAATTGGGCCTAGTTATTTTGAAGGTATTAGGAGTTTTAGCTCTAGTATGCTCAAAAAATTTTGTAGCATGGTAAACCGGATATGTTTTCGTCTATGGCTTTTAGAAAATCAAATCAATTTTTGGAAATAATGTTTAAAAGATCTTTAATTTTAAAATAAGGACCGCTTTGAAATGGGGGTTAAAACTAGTAGTACTAAAAGAGCAAATAGCCCAAAACTTTAAAATTAACCTGATCCCCACCTACCAGTTTTTCACAATAGTTTTTCATTCTCTTTGTTTTGTGCCATCCCTTGAGTTTTCTAAGCATTAATCTTTCAATTTGATTTCTAAACTTCATCCCTTCAATTTCTTTCATTCTCATAACATTAAATCTCCATCGAATTCCATAAAAACCATTAAAAACACCATTGATTTCATCATCTCTCAAACTTTCATGTTTCTCGGATTTCAGTTTAACGGTCGATTCTCCTTCAACTAAGGTAAGGTTTCGATTTCTTATTAGTTTTTAATGTTATCTAGCCTTTAAAACTAAGTTTTTACCTATTGAATCGAATATTTTGAATAAATGTCGAAAATGGGATCGTTAATGGTAGATTTCAAGATTTTGAATAAAAACGAGGTTTTAAAGTATTTTTCCCTTAGTTTTGATGTAATTAGAAGGTTTCTAAACATTTCTTAAAGTTTCGTTAGAGAATCCAAACATTTTATTAAATTTTCGTGAAAATTGCCATAGTATGTCAAAAATTTCGGAACCATGAATCTGTATAGTTTTGGGTAGTTTAAAGGTTGACAACCAGTCATGGATGAATAAGTAGATGAATGGAATCAGATTTAGGTAAAAGAATAATTAGAAATTGAGATAATTGAGTTTCAAGTTTGCTATGTCGAAAGTTTCGGTTTCAAGAGAATCTAGCTTCGGCTTATTTTTTTGTTGATTGAGGTGAGTCTTTGGCTGAATATTGATTGTGTTGTTGTGTGATTTAATTTGTTGAAGCTTCGGATCTGTTCAGACTTTTTACAAGTAAAGAGAGGCAAGAAATTTGAGCTTTCGTTGACTAAGCAAAAGTGCAAACTGTGAGTGTTTAGAATCGCTACTTGTAGACACAGTTCACGGCATTAATTAGTAACTTAAGAGTGGCCTAAACCCTACTCTAAGTTCCGAGTGTAAGCTTTCTTATACCTCATGACTAGCTTGTAAAATATGTGATTATGTGTTGTGTAAACGAGAATTATAATATGACACCGTGACATGTGAAATATGCTTGAGCTAATTGTTGTGAAAATGTTAATTGTGGGCATGTTGAATATGTCGATTTACAGTGATAGTGTTGTGTTGATGATGTGAATATGTAGTGAAACATGCAAAAAATGGCAAGTAAAATGTGTCTTTAATTACAGATACTTTAGCCTTGTGATCTTTAAGACAATTGGATATAGTTGGCATGCCATAAAATTGTGAGTACTCACCTTTGTGTTGTAACTTTGGGGCATTGAGGCCCGGGGCAATTTTGAAGAGATAAGGGAATGTGAGCTAAGCTCTATTCACCGGGATATGTTAGTGTATTAGAGAGTGATAGCTATATGCTACTGTAATAGCCTAATTTTCAGTGGTGTCAGAAATAGTGGTTCGAGACCACCAAATCCGACAAGTAAGCTAGTAAATTTTATTATTCAATATTTACGAGTCAAATGTGAATTTAGAAAGATTTTTATATTAGTAGTTTGTGTTTTATAAGGATTTAATAAGTCAAGTGGTTTAGAAAATGAGGTATCGAGACCTCGATTCTATAAATCGAGCCATAAATATTTTTATAAATATTTATAGAGTGTCATTAAGGTAGTATTAAAGTTTCGTTAGGAAATTTTAACATTTTGATAGTTAATTAATTAAAAATGACTAAATCAAAAAAGGTGCAAAACTTGCTAATTAAAGAAATAGTGATTAAATAGCCTAAATAGTAAATAAAAGAGGACTAAAAGGACAAATAGACACATATGGGATGGTTGAGGTGCAATAAGCAGAAAAAAAAGGAATTATGTGATTTAAGGGCAAAATTGGAAATAAAATAAAATTAAATAGCCACAATGAGATTCTAATAGTTTCTAGACCATTTCTTCTTCAATTTCCTATCCAAAAACACCATTGAAGAGCTCAAAAAGCTGGTTTTAGCTTCATGTGAGTTTAATTCTTGCCTTTCTCTTGTAATTTTTGTGTTTTTAAGACTTTTACAATTAGGTCCAACTAGCTATTTTATTAGTTTTTTATTTTATAGGAAATTTTGAAAGTTACCATTGATGAATACAAGATGTTTTTGATGAAATAACATGGATTTGGAGCTTTAATTTTGTTGTATGATGATTTTATAAGGTGATTTTGTTAGATGTTGATTTTAGGATCAAATTGTGAAAAGATTAAATATTAGGGTTTGGCATTAAATTTCTATTTATCAAGGGTTTTATGATAGCCTAGAATATTTAAATAAATTATCAATTGAGAAAAAAATAGTTCATTTGATAGACTAATTAGTTAAGAGACTAAATTGCAAAAGTTGTAAAAGTTGGGGTAATTGTGTAAATTTAAAAAATTAAGGGTATTAATTGTGAAGTGAATTGGGACTGAAATATATTCTAATGAATAAGTAATTTTATATTTTAGATCAAGAGCTCGTAGATACTCATGAGAAAAGGAAATTAGCAGAATAGTCTCTAAACTTCTACAAATCTTACAATTTAACCTAGGTAAGTTCGTATGGTTAAACTTTAATAATTATATTGATTTGATGAATGGTATTATGTATTTAGTATATTGTTGAAAATGGAATTATTGTTAAGATATAAATTTGAAGTGAATATCCAAGTGAAATGAAAATGTAAGATTTGAGTACGATCGTTGTGTGGCGCAAGACAATAAAGGAGGAATTGACGGGAAATTACCCAAGTAAACCAAGGTTAAGCATTTGTTGTGAATTTTCGTGTTTACTTTCCGTTTAGCTCTCACGAGCTTCTGTTTAACTCATATGAGTTTCCATTCAGCTCTTTTGAGCTTTTTTTTAACCCTTATGGGTTTTCGTTCAGCTCTTATGAGCTTCCGTTCAGCCCTTATGGGTTTCTGTTTAGCACTTATGTGCTTCCGTTCAGCCTTCAAGCTTCTAAAAATGTAGTACTCTTATCCATAAGCCCTTCTCTGATTTGGTAAGATTTGGTAAGTGACTTATGTAATTAAAATTGAATTATTTATCATTTATTATTTATATTGATTTGAAATAAGTGTGTTCATCGATTAAGGTTGTAATTGTCAGGGAGATTGCATGAATAATTTTCTTATTTGATTTTTTATATTAGGTTTGGTAAGATTTATGTTTAACCCATCGAACTTACTAAGCTTCATTAAGCTTACTTGTGATGCTTAATGTCTTTGTAGATTAACATTAGGTTGGGAGATCGGATCAGGACGTCAAGTCACACTATCCATCTTATTCTGGTAGCTTTTGAAACATACACTATGGTTTATATGGCATGTATAGGGCTGGAATGACATTGAGTAATGTTGGTTTGTGTAAATATTATGAACTATATTTTTTTGTATTTCCAATCAACTTATATATGTGTGTATAGTCTTATCATGCTTGATATATGTTTTGGGTATGGTTAATTAATGGATAGTGTATAGGCATGTTGGTGAATGAGATAATATAGTATAAATGGTATAAATATGCAAATATGTGTTTTGATCAATGTGGTAAATTAGAATGTTAGGATATATGTGATAATATGACAATTTAGAGTTAAAAATTTGTTGTATTGAAGGTCTTGTTATGGCCTATGAGTATGAAAATTGAAGTGTTTAGGTTGAAATCGAAAATGGGTAAGAAATGTGGTCCTAAAATGGCATATTTTCATCCATATGGGCAGAGACACAAGCATGTGTCTCAGCCGTGTGTGACACACGGCCTAGTACACGGGCGTGTGGTCTGACCGTGTGTCCCCTGCATCCTTAATTTAGAAACAAAATGCCCAGGTATTTTCACACGGCCTAGTACACGAACGTGTGGCTTGGCTGTGTGACCCAAGTCAAAGAGTTACAAGGGCATAGACATAGACCGGGACACGATTGTGTGCCTCATATCGAATGCCCGCACGACCTAAAACACGGGCGTGTCTCTTGGCTTTGTGAATCACACGGCTTGACCACACGAACATGTGTTCCTTGCACCTAGGAAAAATTTTAAAATTTTGTGAAAAATTCTTTAAGTTCTCGCTTTAGTCCGGATTCATTTCTAATGTATATTTTGGGCCTCAAGGGCTCATATAAAGGACAATATGAGTAATTATGATTAGTTTCTAATATGTATGTTAAATGATATGAAAAGTTCGTACTTGATTGGAAAGGTTTGATAATGCTCTGAAATCCTATTCTTGCAATGGACTAGGGTTAAAAGCTGTTACAGCTACGCTTTGGGGATATGTTTGACTCTATAAGTTATTAGGTGTGTTGGAGATCCGTGTATCCGATGTGTGGTGATAGAGTCCACTTATATGTTTCATAGCCTCAAGTGTCAAATTATCGTTTAATTGTGACTTTATAAATGTAATTATATGATATGTGATGTATGCATTGTAATATCCTGAATTAGGGCCTAGTCGGAATGGTGGTTTTGAGACCACAAATCTGAAGTAAAAATATTTGTTTTATGATTATTTTGAGGTCCATGACATGTTTGCATGATTGTGTGAAAGTTTCATGAAGAAATTTTGTGAATAAGTGCCCAATTTAACTTTTAGGACTAAATTGCAAAAGTTGTAAAATATGAGATTCTAGAAGCTTTGGGGTACTTAATTGAAATGCATGTGTAAATTAGAGGTCCTTATTTAGTAAATAGGCTATTTTATGTCATGATGGACAAAAATAGACATGGAAGGGAAAAATCTCAAGGAAGGGCCTTAAGGGCATTTTCGTCATTTAGTTATTAAATTAATAAAAAGGGAAAAATCAAGCAAAAAGTTGCTCATCTTATCCAAGTAGCTGCTGAAATTTCTACACACTCCATAGTTAGGGTTTTTCAACTTCCAAGCTTCATAGTAAGTACATCCTAGCCCTGTTTTTAAAGCTCTTTACATTTTTGAAACCCTCGTAACCCGAGTTACCTATTTCTAGTCATATTTTGAGCTAGGGTTCATGTTAAAAAATTTACCCATGTGTGACATGCATGTATTTTGATATTTAATGAAGGAATATGGGAGTTTGATGTGTGATAAACATCTTTTACAAAGTGATTTTTCATAAAAACACATAAAAATAACTTTTTTATAAAAGTTGTAAAATGAGTAGTAAAAGTTTGATTTGAAGGAAAATGTGGGTTATTATGAGCATCTGTTAGGTTCGGTTAGGCTTGAGTAACAAAAAAATGAGTACATTTCATTTAACGAGCCTAGGTACTAATTTGTAAATATGTGAATTTTAAGGGTAAAATTGTAATTTTTCCAAAGTATGATTTATGGACTGATTTGAACAATGTGATAATAAAATAAGTGAAATTTGCTATTATAGATCAAGAAGAAAGAGGTTTGAACCTAAATCGAGGAAAGAACAAAGTCGAAGACTAAATCGAATAGTTAGTCATATTTTGTTAGCGAGGTAAGTTTGTGGGTAAATAATGCAACATTATGTTATTATGTGTTTAATGCTTTAATTTTTGCATGATATATACAATTTTTTTTATGAATTTTGGTTTACAATGACTCGATAACGATGTAACGAGGTTTAAAGTTTCAAAATCTGGATTGAACCTTAAGAATAGATAGGATACAAAAGTCATGACATTAGGGTTATGTGTGATCCCTTGTAAGACCATGTCTGGAATATGGCATTGGCATCGGCATCATTATGAGATTTCATGTAAGACCATGTTTGGGACATGGTTTCGATATGAGATCCCGTATAAAACCATATCTGGGATATGGCATCGGCATCGATTTGTGATCCCATGTAAGACCATATCTGGGATATGGCATTGGCATCCTATAATGTATACGAGATTTCCCGAGTATCCTTAGTATTCCAAGTTGTTTAACGGGTAATTCAAGAGTATGTCAGTGTAATGACAAGGTATGAACATGTTGAAAGGGTACAGGTATGCACACGAAACTCATAATTCTTGAGTTATGCATCGATACGGCCTCAGCAAGAAGTGAATGAAGGAATCATGAGTTTTATGGTATATTATGTAAAAAACATGATCTAAGATGTATTCATGATAATTGATGACATCGTATCAAGTTAAATTTATGTTATGCGTATGATATTGCATGATTAGTGTTGTTAATTATTTACATGCAAACTTACTAAGCTTTATGCTTACTCCCCTTTCTTTCCATTTTCTTATAGTATCACTAAGCTAGCTCAGGGACGAAGGACGTCGGAGACTCAATCACACTATCAATTGGAAATTTAAGTGTAGCTAGTTTTAACACATTGAGTATGGCATGTATAGGGACTTGGTCTTTTTGTTTTATGTCATATTGGTTAGCCAAATGTGTTGACTTTTGATGATACTTAACTCATTTAGTATAAGGCCAATTGATATTGGCTAATGTTGATTACAAGTATTATGGCATGTTGTGCATTTCATGGATGTGGTAATTTGCATGGTTTGAGTTGTTGAATATGTGATTGGTTAAGTATGCTAGAAATGTAGTGAGAATAATGTGATTATGTCTTAGTTGTGGACATGTTGGTTGCTTAAATATGCCAAAAATTATACCAATGCTTTGGTGCTTGTGTGTTTATGTTTTAGGGTGGCAATTGGCTTGGTAAATAGCCTATATATTGTCCACACGGATAGACACACGGGTGTGTGTTTAGGCTATGTGTGATACACGGTCAGCCCCATGGGTGTGTCAGTAGGCCGTGTGTCCTCTACACCTTATTTTATAAGAAATCGAATGCCCAATAAAGAGCACACAAGCAGAGACACGGGCATGTGAAGGCCACGACCTGGAACACAGGCATGTACTAGGCCGTGTGAAAACTATTTTAGCTTCGAAATGAAAAATAATTCAACACGGACTGAGCACACGGGCGTGTTTCTCAGCTGTGTGGACTGCACGACCTTGGGAACGGGCGTGTGCCAAGGGCATGTGGAGTCTGCACCTAATTTACGAGAATTTAATTTGTCACACGGCCTAGCACAGGGGCATGTAGCTTGGTCGTGTGGTTTCATTTAGTTGATGATGTCATAAACAGAGAGTTACATGGGGTATGGACACGGGAGTGTGTGACCACACGGCCTACCCACACGGGCGTGTCCTATATCCACACGGGCGTGTGGCGCCTGTTTTGATGAAAATTTTTTGAAGTTTTTCAAATTTTTCGGTTTAGACCTGAACCACGCCCAAAGTACGTTTTGAGTCTCGTAGGCTTACTTAAGGGACGATGTGGCATGTGGCTTGGCTGTGTGGTTTCATTTAGTTGATGACATCAAAAATAAAAACTTACAAGGGGTATGGACACGGGCGTGTATGACCACACGGCCTACCCATACGGGCGTGTCGTATATCCATACGAGCGTGTGACCCCTGTTTTGATGAAAAATTTTCTAAGTTTTCCAAAGTTTTCGGTTTAGTCTCGAACCACTCCTAAAGTACGTTTTGAGTCTTGTGGGCTCACTTAAGGGATGATATGTATGTGTTTGAATGAAATTTTATGGTCCGGTTTTGTATGAATCTTTATGTTTAATCCTGGTAACGCATCGTTTCCTGTTCCAACAATGAACGCGGGTAAGGGGTGTTATATTTAGTGATATCAGAGCATGGTTTTGTCAATTCTCGAACTACGTAACGTGTGTAAGAGTCTAACTATACATGCTATACATATATTATGATAATGTGACAAATCCTTAAAATTTTTTTATTGTAAATGGATCCCGACCGAGTAGTGGCAGATGAAGTAGAAAGTAACGCGCCTGCTCCTGCTAAAGGAATAGTATCGCTTGAGAGTAAACCCGTGACTGTGAGTTAGGGAGGAGGAGAATGAGCTAGAGAAGCCATTCTCCAAATGATGAATGCATGGTATACGGAGGTCGTTCGAACGAACCCGAATGCTCAAACCCTTCTACCCCCACCTATTCCTCAGTCTAACCCTGTAGCACTTAAAGGTATGGACTTTATGAGATTGAATAGACCTCCAGTTGATAAGATCCGAAAATATGGAGCCGAGGAATTCCGAGCTAATAAAGATGATGATTCGAAAAAAGCAGAATTTTGGCTCGAAAATACCATCAGGGTATTCGATAAGCTACCTTGTACACCTGAATAATGTATGAAATATGTGATATCACTCCTACAAGATTCGGCTTACCAATTGTGGAACACGTTTGTATTGGTTGTACCAAGGGAGAGGGTAACTTGGAAATTTTTCCAAGAAGAGTTCCGTAAGAAGTATATTAGTCAGAGATTTATCGATCAGAAAAGAAAGGAATTTCTTGAATTGAAACAAGGTTGAATTATCGTAACAGAGTACGAACGTGAGTTTGTGGAGCTTAGCAAGTATGCTCAGGAATGTGTATCTACTGAAGTCATTATGTGTAAAAGATTTGAGGATGGGTTAAATGAGGACATCCAATTGTTTGTTGGCATTATTGAACTGAAGGGATTCATTGTGCTTGTAGAGAGAGCTTGTAAGGCCGAGGAATTGGCTAAAGAAAAAAGAAAGTCTGAGTTTGAGTCTCGAGACTAAAAGAAGAGACAGATGGGTAAATCATTTCAATCATTATCTAAAAAATCGAAAGAGTTGGGTTTTCAAACAGAAACCAGTGGAAATAGTATTCGAGTCATAAGGCTCAAACCACTTCGATAGCGAGTGTGGGTAATGCTCGACCTAGTCGACCTGAGTGTCCGCAATACAGTAGAGGTCACTTTAGAGAGTGTCGAGAAAATGATAGAACTTGTTTTAAGTGTGGTTCCCAAAATCATTTTATTAGAGAGTGCCCTAAAATGGTTGAAAAAGAGAAATTTCAGAGTGCGAGATCTGGTAATACTGCTCCCAGAGGGAGACTACAGAGAAATTCGGGAAGCAGAGCAAGTAGCAAGAATACATCCAGAGACCCAGCTGTGAGACCCGATGGTAGAGCTCCTACAAAGACATATGCCATTCACGCTCGCAAGAGGCTTTTTCTCTAGATGTGATTATGGGTACTTTTTCTCTTTATGATACTACTGTTATTGCTTTGATTGATCCGGGATCAACCCATTCGTATGTTTGTATGAAATTGGTGTTTAGTATGAGTATGCCTGTTGAGTTTATAGAATTTGTGACAAAAGTGTCAAACCCTCTAGGGAAATATGTGTTAGTTGACAAAGTATGTAAGAATTGCCCTTTGATGATTAGAAGTCACTGATTTCTAGCTAATCTCATGCTATTACCGTTTGATGAATTTGATGTAATTCTTGGTATAGATTGGCTAGCTGCTCATGATGTGCTAGTAAATTGTGGGAGAAAATTTATTGAAATGAGATGTGAAAATGGGGATATTCTTTGGGTTGAACTAGGTGAATTGGATAATTTACTTATAGTGATTTCTTCCATATCTTCTCAGAAATGTATAAGAAAGGGTTGTGAAGCTTATCTTACCTTTTTACTGAATACAAAAGAATTTGAATTAAAGATTGAATTAGTGCCGGTAGTATGTAAGTATCCGGATGTGTTTCTGGAAGAGTTGCCCAGATTGCCTCTAATTAGGGAAGTTGGATTTGGTATTAAGTTAGTCCTTGGTACTGCAACTATTTCGATCGCCCGTTACAGAATGGCCCCAACTAAATTAAAGGAGTTGAAAGTCCAATTTCAAGAGTTAACGAATAAAGGTTTTACGAGACCTAGTTACTCTCCGTGGGAAGCACTGGTACTTTTTATGAAAAAGAAATATGGATCTATGAGGTTTTACATCGACTATCAACAGCTTAATAAGGTAACTATAAAGAACAAGTATCCCTTGCTAAGGATCGATGATTTGTTTGATCAATTAAAATGAGCCATAGTGTTTTCAAAGATAGACTTGAGGTCTGGCTACTATCAGTTGAGAGTTAAAGAGTTAGATGTTCTGAAGACTACCTCTAGGATGAGATATGGTTATTATAAATTCTTTGTCATGCCCTTTGGTTTAAGGAATGCTCCTGTGATATTTATGGATTTGATGAACCGTATTTTTCGACCATACTTGGACAAGTTTGTTGATGTTTTTATTGATGATATACTGATTTATTCTTGTGACGAGACTAAGCATGTTGAGCACTTGAGAATAGTTTTGCAAAATTTGAAAGACAAACAGTTGTATGCTAAGTTTAGTAAGAGTGAATTTTGGCTTCGAGAAGTCAGATTTTTGGGACACATTATTTTAGGTGATGCTATTAGAGTTGACCCAAGTAAGATTTCGGCTATTATTGAATGGAAACTGCCGAGGAACATGTCAGAGATTAGAAGCTTCCTAGGCTTAGCCGGTTATTACAGACGGTTTGTTAAGGGATTTTCCATGATTGCTACTCCGATGATGAGGCTATTACAAAAGGATGTTAAGTTCGAATGGACAGAAACGTGCCAACAGAGTTTTGAGAAACTAAAGGCGTTGCTAATTGAAGTTCTAGTTTTAGTACAGCGTGAACCGAGAAAAGAATTTGTGGTTTATAGTGATGCATCCTTGAATGGATTGGGTTGTGTACTTATACAAGAAGGTAAGGTAATAGCTCATGCCTCGAGACAGCTGAAACCACATGAGAAGAACTATCCGACACATGACTTAAAGCTAGCCACCATTATGTTTGCATTAAAGATCTGGAGACACCATTTCTATGGTGAGAAATGTCTGGTATTCACTGACCATAAAAGTTTAAAGTACTTGATGACTCTAAAAGATTTGAACCTACGCAACGGAGGTGGCTAGAGTTGATAAAAGATTACGAGCTAGTGATTAACTACCATCCGAGAAAGGCAAACGTGGTCGCTAACGCCTTAAGTAGAAAATCCCTATTTGCATTGAGAGCTAAGAATACTCAGTTAACTATATCTGATGATGGTTCTATTCTAGCAGAGTTGAGAGCTAGACTGATGTTTTTCTAAGAGATTTGTGAAGCTTAGAAAAGTGATAGTGATTTGCAAGCCAAGCAAGTTCAGTATGAGTCGGGCATTGAATCAGATTTTCAAATTGATTTTGATAGTTGCTTGATGTTCTAAAATAGGACTTGTGTTTCTAAGAATGCTGAGCTGATTCAGAAGATTTTGAATGAGGCATATAGTGGTTAGTTGTCTATTCATCCTGGTAGTACGAAAATGTACAATGACTTGAAGAAATTGTATTGGTGGTCGAGCATGAAGAGAGATATTTCTGAGTTTGTATCAAGATATCTGATTTGTCAGCAAGTGAAAGCTGAACACCAAGTACCTTCCAGTTTGCTTCAGCCTATTATGGTGCCCGAGTAGAAAGGAGACCGTATTACTATAGATTTTGTGACAGGATTGCCTTTGACGCCAAGTAAGAAAGATATCGTATGGGTAGTGGTTGATAGGCTTATGAAATCGGCTTATTTTTTACCGATATATTTGACTTTTCACTTGATAAGTTGGCTGATTTGTATGTTTCAGAAATTGTGAGACTTCATAGGGTACCTTTGTTAATTATTTCGGATAAAGATTTGAGGTTTACATCACGATTTTGAAAAAAATTACAAGAGGCTTTGGGTACAAAGTTGAATTTTAGTACGGCTTTCCATCAGCAAACTGACGGCCAGTCGGAGAGGGTAATTCAGATACTTGAAGACATGCTCTGATGTTGTATATTGGAATTCCAAGGTAGTTGGGAAAAGTATTTACCGTTGGTAGAATTTTCCTACAACAACAGTTTTCAGTCAAGTTTGAAAATGGCGCCTTATGAGGCATTATATGGACGTAAATATCGTACGTACTTGTATTGGACCAAACTTAGTGAAAATCAAATTCATGGAGTTGACTTAGTTAAGGAAACCGAAGAGAAGGTAAACATGATTCGTGATTGTTTGAAAGCTACTTCGGATAGACAAAAGTCCTACGCAGATTTAAAACGTAAAGAGATTGAGTTTCAAGTCGGTGACAAGGTGTTCTTAAAAGTAGCTCCATGAAAAAAAAAATCTCAGATTTTGCCAAAAAGGCAAGTTGAGTCCGCGCTTTATTAGACCGTATGAAGTTACCGAGAGGATAGAATTGGTAGCATATCGATTGGCTTTATCGTTAGAGTTGGAAAGAATTCATGATGTGTTCCATGTGTCTATGTTGCGCCGTTACCGATTGGATCCCTTCCATGTGATTTCACCGACAAATGTTGAGATTTGTCCGGATATGACTTATGACGAAGAGCCAGTTAAGATTTTATCTCGGAAGGTCAAACAATTGAGAAACAGATTATTTACCTTGTGAAAGTGTTATGGCAAAGACATGGGGTTGAAGAGGCTACATGGGAGCCTGATGAGGCCATGAGAAAACAGTAGCCAAACCTTTTCATTGGTAAGATTTTCAGGAATAAAAATCCCTAAAGAGGGAAAGAGTTGTAACATCTCGAATTAGGGCCTAGTAGGAATAATAGTTTTGAGACCACAAATTAGAAGTAGAAATATTTGTTTTATGATTATTTTGAGGTCCATGACATGTTTGCATGATTGTGTGAAAGTTTCATGAAGAAATTTTGTGAATAAGTACCCAATTTAAATTTTAGGACTAAATTGCAAAAGTTGTAAAATATGAGATTCTAGAAGCTTTGGGGTACTTAATTGAAATGCATGTGTAAATTAGAGGTCCTTATTTAGTAAATAGACATTTTATGTCATGATGGACAAAAATAGGCATGGAAGGGATAAATCTCAAGGTTGGGCTTTAAGGGTATTTTGGTCATTTAGTTATTAAATTAATAAAAAGGGAAAAATCAAGCAAAAAGTTTCTCATATTCTCCAAGTAGCTACTAAAATTTCTAAGCCCTCCATAGCTAGGGTTTTTCAACTTCCAAGCTTCATAGTAAGTACATCCTAGCCCTGTTTTTAATGCTCTTTACATTTTTGAAACCCTCGTAACTCGATTTACCTATTTCTAGCTATATTTTGAGATAGGGTTCATGTTCAAAAATTTACCCATGTGTGACATACATGTATTTTGATGTTTAATGAAAGAATATGAGAGTTTGATGTGTGATAAACATATTTACTAAGTGATTTTTTATGAGAACACCTAAAAAGGAACTTTTTGTAAAAGTTGTAAAATGAGTAGTAAAATTTTGATTTGAAGGAAAATGTGGGTTGTTATGAGCATGTGTTAGGTTCGGCTAGGCTTGGGTAACAAAGAAAATGAGTACATTTCATTTTACGAGCCTACGGACTAATTTGTAAATATGTGAAAATTTTAGAGCAAAATTGTAATTTTTCCAAAATATGATTTATGGACTGATTTGAACAATGTGATAATTAAATAAGTGAAATTTACTATTATAGATCAAGAGGAAAGAGGTCCGAAGCTAAATCGAGGGAAGAACAAAGTTGAGGACAAAATCAAATAGTTAGTCGTATTTTGTTACCGGGGTAAGTTTGTGGGTAAATAATGCAACATTATGTTATTATGTGTTTAATGCTTTAATTTTTGCATGATATGTACAATTGTTTTATGAATTTTGGTTTACAATGACTCGATAACAACGTAACGAAGTTTAAAGTTTTAAAATCCCGATTGAACCTTAAGAATAGATAGGATACAAATATCATGACATTAGGTTTATATGTGATCCCATGTAAGATCATGTCTGGGACATGACATTAGCATCAATATGTGATCCCATGTAAGACCATATCTAAGACATGGCATTGGCATAGGCATCATTATGAGATTTCGTGTAAGACCATGTCTAGGACATGGCTTTGATATGAGATCCCGTATAAGACCATATCTGGGATATGGCATCAACATCAATTTGTGATCCCATGTAAGACCATATCTGGGATATGGCATTGGCATACTACCATGTGTACGAGATTTCCCTAGTATTCTTAGCATTCCAAGTGGTTCAACAGGTAATTCAAGAGTATGTCAGTGTAATGACAAGGTATGAACATGTTGAAAGGGTATAGGTATGTATACGAAACTCAATTCTTGAGTTATGCATCGATACGGCCTCGGTAAGAATTGAATGAAGGAATCATGAGTTTTATGGTACATTATGTAAAGAACATGATCTAAGATGAATTCATGATAATTGATGACATTGTATCAAGTTAAATTTATGTTATGCGTATGATATTACATGATTAGTGTTGTTAATTATTTACACGCAAACTTACTAAGCTTTATGCTTACTCCCCTTTCTTTCTATTTTCTTATAGTATCGCCAAGCTAGCTCGAGGATCGAAGGACGTCGGAGACTCGATCACACTATCAATTGGAAATTTGGGTATAGCTAGTTTTAACACATTGAGTATAGCATGTATAGGGACTTGGTGTTTTTGTTATATGTCATATTGGTTAGCCAAATATGTAAGCTTTTGATGATACTTAATTCATTTTGTATAAGGCCAATTGATATTGGCTAATGTTGATTACAAGTATTATGGCATGTTGATGCATTTCATGGATGTGGTAATTTGCATGGTTTGAGTTGCTAAATATGTGATTGGTTAAGTATGCGAGAAATGTAGTGAGAATGATGTGATGATGTCTTAGTTTTAGACTTGTGGGTTGCTTAAATTTTCCATGAATTATACCAATGCTTTGGTGCTTGTGTGTTTATGTTTCAGGGTGGCAATTGGCTTGGTAAATAGCTTATATATTGTCCACACCGGTAGACACATGGGCGTATGTTTAGGCCGTGTGTGACACACGGCTAGCCCTATGGGCGTGTGAACAGGCCGTGTGTCCCCTGCACCTTAATTTGTAAGAAACCGAATGCCCAGTATGGAGCACACAGGCGGAGACATGGGCTTGTGACTCGACCGTGTGAAGGATACAGGCTGGAACACGGGCATGTACTAGGCCGTGTGAAAAATAATTTAGCTTGGAATGAAAAATAATTCAACGCGGGCTGTGCATACGGGCATGTTTCCTAGCCGTGTGGATGGCACGGGCGTGTGCCAAGGGCGTGTGAAGTCTACACCTAATTTATGAGAATTTAATTCGTCACTTGGCCTAGTACACGATCGTGTGGCTTGCCCATCTGATTTCATTTAGTTGATGACATCATAAACAGAGAGTTACACGGGGTATGGACACGGGCGTGTATGACCACATGGCCTACCTACACGGGCGTGTCCTATATCCACACGGGCTTGTGACCCCTATTTTGATGAAAAATTTTCTAAGTTTTCCAAATTTTTCTGTTTAGTCCCGAACCACTCCCAAAGTACGATTTGAGTCTCGTAGGCTCAGTTAAGGGATGGTGTGCATGTGTTTGAATAATTTTTAAAGATGAATAAAATTTTATGGTCTGGTTTTGCATGAATGTTTATGTTTAAGCCCGGTAATGCCTCGTATCTTGTCCCGGCAATGAACACGGGTAAGGGGTGTTACATGCATGAACATGTGGAATAATAAGTTATATGAGTTGATTAAGATTACACGAATATGTTGGTATGATTTCATTATAATATGCGTATGTAGTTAAGCTTTTAATCATTTTTTGTTAATGTGTGAATGCATGTTTATTTTGTGGATATTCTATTATTCACTGAGCTTGTTTAAGCTCACCCACTCCTTTTTAAATCTTACAGACTATTAGCGTAGCGGTGTGAGTGGTACGGAAAAATTTCAAGGGACTGATCCAAGTAGTTTTTAGCTTTTGCGTAGATGATTCCTGGTTGTTAATTTGAATTATGGGAATAAGGCAATGTAGTAGAATTTTAACTAATTATTGTCATGATGTTTTGGACATTTACATGATTTTATTACTCTTAGGATTTATGGATATCGAACTTGGTACAATGATTGCTTGTGCGAACCTATTTACGATGTTTTGAATTGTTTTATAGTTGTTTTGACGATTGTTTGATAAGGTAATAGATGCATATTGATTTTATACAAGTTTTAATGGATTAAATACCTTAATATGTTGTGTTTTTATTGGCTGGAGTAGAGATATTGATATTCGAGTTTTAAAATCGATACCTCATTGATTTTTCAAATGTGCAGGTAGTCAGAATGCTAATTTGGTATCAATACCATGTCACGAATATAGATACTTGGGTAATAAAATCGATACTTTTTAAAATATATCGATAATTTCTTGGGTTTTGATTTTAGGCAAGATACAAATTGTTAATATGGTACCAATTTTCTGGGTGGTGTTGATACCATCTACGAGAATTATCGATACATTTGATTCAATATCGATACATATGTGATTTATTCAGAATTCTTTTAAGTGGTTTAAAAGCATGCTTAAATCTTATTTTAAGCTCGTCTGATTTATATTTACAATAATTTAATGTTGCTTAGGGTATTAATGACTTAGAATCTCTATAAATGATCAAATGAAATTTTTTAATAACTATATGTCAATGAAATGTTTTATATTTTGTTGTTGATAAGACAGTGGTGTAGCGTTCTATTACTCTGGCTTGGCGATCAAGTCGGATATAGGGTGTTACACATTATAGCGTTAAGTGTTCATGGGTTTAAGGTTCATTTTAGGCTTTAGGAATAAAATTAAGTAGGAAAAAAACTTCTAACTACAATGTATCATTACTTGACACCATCAAGTCACTCTTTCTGAGTGTTAGGAAAAGTTTAAGGCTTTCCGTTGAGTCTAAAGTTTTCGATGAGTTTGTTCTACTACGATAGCACTTTTACAGAAGTTGCCTACTTTTCAGGAAAAATGAAACATAGTGGTTTGGCCAGATGGGTTTTAGGTTACTACATTTGGCAAGTTTATATGGTTGTTGGGACCAAAAATGTACTGAACAGTCAAATGTTAGTGTTTAGGGAAAAAAGTTAAGGGTTCCATGTACCTATACTTTAGCCTTTTTAATTGTGATGGCTTTGACAACAAACGAAATATATATATATGGTTATATTTGCCACTCAAATCAAAAGTTGGTGAGGGTTTTTTTATGCAATTGAGGAAATTTGTTATATCATTTTTATCTAAATGCATATTTTTATTCAAGTAATTACAATTACATTGGTTCATTGATAATCTGATGTAAATTTTGCTACCCTCAACAAAATATTCTTTAAAAAGTTGTCTTATATGTATGTGATATAAATGATTGAATTCCTGAAACACAAACCAAATGAATCAAAATGAAATGTGGAATTTTTTATTGAATTCGAAAGCATATATAAATTTTATAGTATGGAAATAAGTAACAAGCATTGTTTGGTATATATTAGAGCCAAAAGCTAACCTTATTTATTTATCCTTAGCACCTATTTTGGGCTAGAAAACACTTCTTGATAAGCCATTATACAAAACCTGAGCTAATAACGATAATTTGTGCTTACCCTTTTCTTTGGTCCTGAATTGCATGATTATAGACGTTTGGCCACACATATTAAGGGTTAAGTAGATACATTGCAGTGGTTTTGTAAAAATAAAATGATAAGAAAGATCAGTATGGTATGGTGATTGTAGGTTAGCTTAAAAGTGCAAAAAGAAAAATTCAAAAAGGAAATTAAACGAGTAGAAAAAGTATGTGAAAAAAAATAAAAGCACTTGTGAGTGAGGTAATGTGAAAAAGAAAGAAAAGTGACAAAGTCACAAAAGTAGAAAAACTCGTTCATTAATGCACAAAAAAACTCGTGAGCTAGCTATAGTTACTATATGATGCTGAAATTTCCTATAAGGAGAAACAAGGAAGGTAAGAGAATGAGAAATAAGACAATGAGTGGGAAAAGAGTCACTAAGAGGAAGAATAGGGGACAGTATGATGTGCCAAACTATTTTTGTACTTGAAACTATTTGATGCTTGCTATTTTTGAATTCCATATCTGTCTCAAGCCTCAAAACATTACAAGCTAAAAAGCCTTATGTGATCTACGTAGACTTATTCACAATTTGAAATCATATTGAATAATTGCATTTACAACTATTTGTATTCTGCTAGGATAATCAAATTGCTTGTATAATTTATTGATGGATTCCTACATTTGAGACCCTTAACACTTATATGATTTGTAATATACTAAACCTAGGTGTTTAACATTAAAAGTGGTAAGTCGGTTATATATCACGTCGAGATTATGTGTAAATGTGAAATGCTTATTCATGTGTTCCAAAATCGACATTTGTACCATATCAGGTCAAGGATCGTCTTTTCATTTACTATTTTTGTTTACTTTGCTTAAGGACAAGCAAGGGAGTTTGATCTATCGTAATTCGGTGTAGCAGATTAAACTAGTTTTTGCACTTTAGGAGGTTGAATACAAGTACTTTTGTTAAGTTGTAGTTAAGTTTTTGTAATATTATCTAAATTCAATAAAGTGTGCAATTTGGGTGGAATAAGACCTAAGGATGAGCTAATATACTTTGTGAGCATGCAAAAGACTATTAGAAAGCATGCTAATTTGATACTGGTCGACTGTATTGCAACATGGAGAGCTGGATGTCGCAACATAGGGAGTAGAATAGAAGAATTTCAAGACTGCCTTCGATGTCGCGACACAGCCTGAGGATGTTGCGACACACTCTTGAAGACACCCTGAAGATGAAGCATACTACCTTCGATGTCCCGATGGAGGACTTAGGGTTAAGGACGACAGGTGACCTAGGGTTAAGGACAACAGCCACGCTAAAGTTTATAAATAGGCTCAATTAACACATGTGATAAACAACTTTCATATTGTATAATTTTTTCTTCTTAGTTTTAGTCTTTAGTCTTTGTCTTTTCTTAGGCTTTAGGTTTATTTCAGTTTTCATTCTTTGTTTTGTGGAAGAAATCAGATTTGTGAAACATGATCAAACTCTGTGAGGATTCAACACTCTATTCTGATACAAATCAGGCTTCTTGTAAACCTTATATTCTTGAATTATTGTCCATGCCTATTCTTTCTATCAAGTTTATATTGTTTATGATATCTATAAGGAACTAATCCTCCTGTGGGGGATTAGCGAGTGGAGGTATGATTAATTAATTATTTTGTAGGGTTCTCTTAAGCAAATCAGCTATTCAGGAAAGGAAGAACTTAAACCCTAGGCCTGACAACCCTAGGAAGTCATTAAGGTAGGAATTAACCCAAAATTGGCGTGCCTATCTGTGAACACCTTAACCCTAAACTGGTCTGGATTGTGAGGTCGAGAGATAAGTAGTTCTTGCCAACTCGTTATTCTAGTAGAAGATCGGAAGATCCTGCTGGGAGATCGACTAGTTGATTGAACAAGAAAACCTAAAGCGACAGTTGATTATGATTACTGAAGCAAGCTAATCACCCATGCTCAGATTTGATAAATTTACTGTTTGATTTCTCATTATTTCTTTATATCTTTTCTCTTTATTTTTATCATTATTAAGAATCCTAAAAACCTTTCTTTTTATTTGATTGTAATATAATTCATCTAAAGTACTAATCAAATCTATTTATGCTTAGGTTAGAATTAATTTAACGCTTGCCTCCCTTGGGTATGATCCTCGAAATACTCATCTACTCCGTTGTAACTATATTACAACTTGACCCGTATACTTGCAGACACTGCTTTTTCATATATTTTGTTGAGGATTTCTACTCTGGACGTTGGTATATCCGAAGGTGGTCATACCCTTTCACACTTGGCTTGTTCTTGCGTTTTAGGTTATTTTCTCGCCTAGTTAGGGTTCAATTTGCTTTGGTTCGGTTTTCCCTAGCCTTAAACAACTGGAATCTCAATCCTATCCGCTATGTCATATCATTTGGTATCATTTTCGATCTCTATTTTTCAACCAAAGTAGATAAGAATATAGATATATAAGTAACTCTTTCAATTTAGTTTGTGTGATAGAATTCAACGTCCGTTAATTGAGAAATGATCCTCACATCAGGCAGACTTATAATCATATTTCTATGAAGTCAATCCATAATAAAATACTTTAATGCCATAGCATCTTGGGCAACATGTTATTTTTCGAATCTCAAGAAGTTGACGGCCATTACGATATAATTGGAAGTTGTACTTTAGATGTACTTATCTATGAAGGTTTTATAGTGGAACGTAGCAGGCTATTCATTTTTTTATGTGTGAAAAACTAACAACTATGATCGCCTATTTATATATTTTAAATTTAGATTTCTATTAGGATTCTGAACTTTTTTCCGTTAATATTTAATTAGATTACAACATTTTTTATTTTTTAAAAAAAGTATTCAAAACTTGACACTTGTAGATATCAAGTTTAGGGTTATATGTTACCCACAACCGTTTCAAAATTAAATATTATTATTATTGTTTAATTCTTAAATATTGCATAATGAACTCGATAAAGACAGGTGTTGAGGTCTAGTAATCATATCATAATAATTATATTGATTCCAAAACTGTGAAAATCTTGGGAACATTGTCATGCACACTAAACTTGACACTCGTGGTTGTCGAGGTACTTTTTAAAAAATAAATATATTTTGAGAAATAATTTTCACATACGCACATAATAATATATAATATTGAAATAAATAAAATATGTTATAAATTCTTGTACTTTTTACAAATTTAGAATTTAGGCCATGTACTTTTATTTTCAGGAATTTAGTCCATTTATTTTTAGATTTCAAAATTCAAGTCCTATCGCTAACATTGTTTTTTTTTTCTGGTTAAATTTGTTGGTTTAACATTTTGAAATTTACAAAAAAAAACCCATTTGGCAACCATTTGGCCAAAAAAAATGACGTTACAGTGATCCTGAATTTAACAAAATAATTTTAACAATATTAATAGTTGGAATTGACTTTCAAAATATGAAAAACTAGATGAATTACATTCTTAAAAAAATAAAAGTACATAAACTAAATTCTAAATTTACGAATAGTAAATAAGCTTATGGCATATTTTAACCTATTAATATTTAAATTATCAAAGTAAAAGAGCATTAAGCAAACATTTACCTTATTCGAACAAAAAAAATTTAACATTTAACTTAAAAAGAATCAACATCCTTCGAAGGTTGAACATTTTTTGTAAAAAGAACTTCTCAACCGTAATAGTAATGGAGAAGTAGCCATTAGGACTAGTTTATCATAGTGGTTGAAAAGTGTTTTTTTTTTTAAATTGATACTATTTATCATTGCTGGAAAAAAAAGTACTTTTTAAGAATATAAAAGATCTCTTTTAAATATAATGTTATAAAGTAGAAAATATATATTTAAATGATATTTAAATTTAAATTATAATAAAATATTAAAAATAAATTATTAAATAATTAATATTATGATATATGGAATATATAAACTTAAGTTATAATTAATTATAATAAAAATTGTAATAGACGCAAATGTAAAGCATCACCATTTTCATGTTTTATTAGTAGCACGATGTCTAGGTATTATTTTGTTGGTATTAACAAATATTCAATTTAGATTATAGTAAAAATATAATAAAATAATTTATAGTAACTCATTGTTAATATTGTGGTATATAAAATATAAATTTTAAATTTTTTTCAAAACTAGATTTTAATGTCATATGTGTTGCGTAGTTTAATATTAAATTAACTTTTTAAATATTGTATTTTTTAATATTAGCATATATTTTTAACTAATAATTTTAATTTAATTTATAATTATTTTAAAATACGTAATTATCACAACTTCAATTAAATTATAAATACTTTTAAATGTATAATTATTAGAACTTTTATTTTTAAAATTTTTCAATTAATAATCCTAAATTAAATAATATAATTATTTTTAAATGTGAATTTAGTAATGTGATTAAAAATAAAGGGTATTCTCGTCAGTTCAAAAGCTTCTCTAAACTCACGCATTTATATTTATAGTTAAGATATGTGAAGGGTAAATTTATAATTTGCTATCTAAATTGGGTTTTGAAAAACCAAAAACTAGAATTTATAGTTTTTTTGGGTTAGCTAGAAAAACCGGTTTGAAAAGCTGATTTAATTTGAAAAGTTACTTGATTGTGATTTAAAAAATTGATTTGGCTAAGTAAATGGCAAACAATGGGTTTTTATACTCCTCAATTGTAAAATTGAAAAGTAATTAAATTTTAAATAACATTAACATTGAAGTTAAAATTTATTAACATTGGGTTTATGTTTTAAAATGATGTAAAAAATGTTAAACTAATAAAATAGATTAAATAAATAATTTAACTAATGCTAATGTGATGGTTAATGATGTGGATATGGTGATTCATCATCAAACTGGCAATGTGGACCTTGGAAACCTACCATACATAACACCAAAAAGAAGAAAAAGAGAAAAAATGAGGAAAAGGTGAGTTGACTCTTCTCCCTCTTTTTCTTTAAAAACTAAAATGTCTGTGACTGACACTTCTATTTAAAAGTTAAAAACTTCAGTTTTTACTTCCCCATGTGACATTGTGCTTCAGATTTCCTCTTTTTTTTTTCTCTTTCCCTACAAATTTCAATGCATTGGGATTTGTAAAAACACCAAATTTATGGACAAAACCAAAGACGTTATGGATTTTTATGGTAACACTATAACAGCACCTTTGTATTAGGTATATTTTAGATTATCGAAAATTGAATGAATTAATTTTTATAGGATATATATATATATATATGAGTGAGTAAAATAATTCTCCCATTAAAATTTGGCGTTTATATATAAGGTATAATAATAAATTTAGTCTTCAAACTTTATACATTTATTCAATTTGACCTCTACTTTTTTTTATTGAAAGTAAATTAGAAAATTTTGAAACTAATAAGGCTAAATGATCAAAAAGACCTTAGTAACAAAATTTAAAAAAAAAATCAATTAAACCCTTTTAAAATTTAAAAATTATTAAAAAATCATAAAAATTATAAGCAAAAGCTATAAAAAGTTTAAAGTTATAAATTTTTTTATTAAAAAATATGTTGGTCCAATAAAAGAGTACGGGTTATTTTTTTTTAAAACCTTATAAGATTTTAATGGGTTGATATGTTATTTTTAATAAAAATTTTATAATTTTAATTTTTTATATTTTTTTATGATTTTTTAATAATTTTTAAATTTTAAAAGAGATTAATTGATTTTTTTATAATTTGTTACTAAGGCCTTTTTGACCATTTAGCCTTATTAGTTTCAAAAGTTTCTAATTTACTTCCAAATAAGGAGTAGGGGTCAAATTGTATGTGAAGGTTAAGGACTAAATTTGTTATTATACCTCTTATATAAATACCAAATTTTAATGTATGAGCTGTTTTGCACACTCATCTAACGTATAAGGGCTAATTTGCTATTTTTTTAGTAGAGGGGCTAAATTACAATCTAATGTATTGTACAGGAGGTTTTGCGGTACTTATTTTTCTATACCATTTCCATTAGGTGGAGGTTTGCTATATTTTACTCACATGCTTCTGTAAAAGATTTTCAAGAATAATTACTTAGGTTTTAGAATCAAAATTTTCAAATATATCTTTGGACAAAAATTAATTTTGTTACTAACAAGTGGTCGGGTGCAATGGTAAGATACACTGCACTCCCATAAGGAAAACGTAGGATCGAATCTTAGAAATGACATTGTTGGGAGCAACAACCATAGACCACAAACATGTACTATAAAATAAACATGGATAATACCAAAAAAATATTTTTATTTGCTTTATATAAGCTTTAAATTATCTATAAACCCTTCAACTTTTAAATCGAAAGATAATATATGTTTAAGCACATTGAAATTCACATCCACATCGTTGTTACAATAACAAAAAATGTCAACTAAGCTAAAATTCAATAAGTTAAATTGTTTATGCTTTTTTGTTGAAATAGCACAATTCTACATCTAAAAAATATAAGGTTGTGGAATGTTTGTAGTACTATAAATAGAGGTGGTCTCTCCACTTTGAAATCATCTCAAAACTTGTCATTTTCTTCATAAGGCAATTTCCCTCCCTTGTAATTTTTCACATGTATCTTTTATGATAAAATATATTTGGTAATGTCTGAGGATGTAGGCGTAATTTGCCGAACCTTGTTAAATTTTTGGTGTTCTTTATTGTTTCTTTTTCAATATTTTTTAGAGTACATTTGTGGTGATATATTGTGCTATTAAATTACATTAGAGGGAGATTCTGTTTAGGAGGCTGAGTTTTAAGCGGGACCGTCTGTGACCCTCCAATCTTTCTTGGGAATTGAATTTGGTGTATTTTCTAGTACAATAATTTACTCTCTTATATCCTATTTTTAAAATAAGTGGTATCAATGCTAAATGTTATTTGAAGTATACTCTGTGGTTATGGTTTAAACTGATCTTCCACATCAAAAAAGATTATACTCTGTGGTTATGGTTTAAACTGATCTTCCACATCAAAAAAGATTTTCTTTGGCATATTGATATCCGCGTGATATGAAGTAATAAAATTTATAAAGAACTTGATCAAACCTAAACTGACTAATATCACAACGTTTTAAGGCAAGCGCATCTGTCGACAGTAGTATAGTCTAGTGATAAGATCGAGTATCGTACCCAAGGGAACCGAAAGTACTATTACTCACTTCCTTTCTATTATTTAACCTAAAAATTAAAGAGGGGTTTTGTTTAACTAATTCTAAAACTAAACTAAGAGAAGCAAAAAGAGTAAATTGGGAAGACTTTTTAGGGAAAAGCTAATTGATAAGGACAATGCTTAAGGGGGGATCCACCTAAACTTCACTTGTTATTGGTTCTTGAGCTAGACGATTTATTCACTTGACTTGATTCGTAGAGATCCCTAATCTATGCTAAACCCTCCGTCGAGGCGTAGAGCAACTAGGCCTAAGTTGTTAATTAAAGTTCCTTTATTAATTAGCTCCTTAGGTTGCATTAATTCGATCTATGGTTCCCCATATTAGGTTTGACCCTAATCCGACAAATTTATGTCGCCCTATGTCTAGGGTTGCATGCAACTCCGTTTAATTATGGTAGATCTACTCTTATCACAGGGACTTTTGCTCCTCTGCTCTAAGCACATCTATTTCTTGAATTAATACCTAGGTTTATTAACACAAGAATTAAGCACACATAATTAAGAACAACTCAAGTATTTATCATATAACTCAAAAATAAATAATAGCAAGATTCATCTTAGGTTTCATCCCCCTCAAGTATTTGAGGGGTTTAGTTCATAATAAAGAAAGAAAACATCTCAGAAGATATAAAATAACAAAACATAAAAGAACCCGAAAACCCCTGAAAGAATTTAGGGAGATCCTCTATATTGCTGCAGAATTCCGGCTTCTGGGATGAATCAATCAGCTTCCCTGCGAGTAATCCCTACTTCCACTCTCTGTGTTGGCAGCAAAGAATACTTCCCTTTGTGGGGAAATAAGCACACCCTTAGAGTTGCCTCCTAGGGTCTTTATATAGAGCTTTGAGGAGCCTTTCTTAGCCTCTAAGTATCCCAATTCGAGTGAAATTCCTCTTCCTCACGACTAGAACACGCCCGTGTTCCACGTCCGTGTGACTTCGACAAAGGCCGTGTGATTTGGCACGGCGGTGTAGCCTGCCCGTGCTTGTCGAGAGCTGGACCGTGTGATCTTCATGTGGCACGACCGTGTGGCAAGGCCGTGTGGTGATTCCTTGGGCCGTGTGTTATGTCATTTTTGGCCCATTTTCCTCATTTTTAGTCCATTTCCTATTCTTTTCTCTTCCCTATGCTCTCCTGAGTATAAGATATGAAAAAGAAGGATTAAGAGCACCAATTCTCACTAAATTGATAATAATTCATCTAAAATATAGGCTAAGCATGAGGTAAAAATATGTATAAATTAGCGTTTATCAAATACCCCCACACTTAAGCCTTTGCTTATCCTCAAGCAAAATCTCAATCCCTAAATAAGAATTATTCCTCTCAACCTACAATCTTTATCAATAATGTTTCAAACTAGTCCACAGGTAATCATACAATGAGTAATTCAATCAGAAGAACATTAAAGACTCAATCACTCTAAGTTGAGAATTTTATCATTAAAAACATAAGTCTCTTCCTTCCTTCTAAGTAGTTGTCTCTCCATCTTAATTAACAGGAGTTGACATCCTCACTAAAGGTGCACTCTATCTACTCGAAGTGTTTAGGGTTCAAAATTTAAGCACTCCTTAGTCAACCTAAAAAGTTATTACCATAAGCTTGCAAGAAAATCAAATCTCCACCACTATAGTTTGATATGATACATTGATCAAAAGGTCTTTTAATGGTTGTAACGGGGCTTGGTTAGGGGTGTTGTCACAGGCTGCAAAAAGAAGGTTAGAATCGAGATTGAACTGAAAAATTATCTAGCTAGGAAAATCTCTATCACTGGAACATAGTTCTCAGCTAATTCTTGTGATACTATCATTTCTGTCTTGGTAGCCTTAAAATAAAAATATGCAAAAACTTGTTCAACTATTACAAGTTACAATTGAATTTGACTTACTCATTCATTTTTTTCTTTTTTTCTTTTTTTCTTTCTTTTTTTTCTTTTTTTTTTGGAACGATTAAATCAAATATGATAACTTGGAACTTTACAATTTTACAACTAGAGAGGAGAGTAAAGCTAGATAAAAATTCACTTCAAATCTCGACAAAAATAGGGGTTAAAGTAATTGAATGGGTTTCAACGAAAAATGGGTTTTTGGTTAATAATTAGAAGGTGAGTCAAAGAATGGGTTGTTAGGCTCAACGGGGTTTACTAGGGGTTAGATTTATGGAGGTAGGCTTTTTGTGGAGTAAGTGGGTTAAATCCTAGGTGCCTTTATCATTTCAGTATATCAAATCAATGATGTGGTCTCGACATGTATAATCAAAGCAAGTTCTAGAATAACAATTCAGTATTGACTCACTCAAAGCAATAATAAAAGTGAGCACGAAGAAAATGTATGCTAAAAAAGGCTCAAAAATCTCACCAGAATTATGGCTTTTGATGTCAATCCTGCGAATTTCAAATCTCAAGATAATACTTAAAATTAGGGAAAATAATTTATGCAAAAATTGGGGGTTCTCAAAAATTTCAACTTATCATGCTTGATTCTCTAATGTTTTAAAGTTTGAATAATCAAAGTACAAGTACCTATATCTTAATTCTCAACATATCAATAAAAATCATAAATCAATCAGAATTAATTCCTAATAAGAGACTGAGAATTATTTGAGAACAAAGCATAAGGAAAAAAAAATTCAGGGATTTTTCAGATAATGTAGAAATTTAAAGTAAGCTTCCCCCCCACACTTAAGATGTACATTGCCCTCAATGTACAAAGATACATAAATAGCAAGAGAAGTATAATATCATAAGATGAGGAGAGAATTGAAACTTCCTGAATTTAGGATGAATTTGTGAGGAAGAGTCGGTAGTTTGTGGCAGGGTGTTCCCTTTTCCGTTTTGAATATGAGCTGTAGAGCTCCTTTTTGAGACTGCGAAAATATTTAATTAGTCATGGAAATTTTGGATTAATAGAGATTACTCGTTAGGGATTGGCCGATATGAAAGATAGATAATTAAATAACAGAAAAATAATAAACTAAGTTCTAAAAAATACTAATACTGTAATGATTAAAAGGATTAAACATAAAAATAAATTTTGAAATAAAAATGAAACTAATAAAGGAAAAAAATGAGAAAAAATAGAACCAAATGAGAGAATAGAGGCACACGCCCGTGTGTCTCGGGGTTAGCCCGTGTTGGCCATACTGCACGACCATTGTGAACTTGTTCGCTTTTTCACACGGTCGTGTAGGTAGTCACACGGCCGTGTCTGATTTGACAGTGTTGGCCACGGTTTGGGGACACGGGCGTGTGGCGTTGTGTAAGCCCGTGTTAATACTGCAGGGTTGCTACGGCCATGTCGCACGGCCGTGGGAAATTATTGATAGCCCGTGTGGAATTCGTAAAGTTGCCACGGCCATATCACACGGCCATGGTGATTTGTCGACCTCCCATGCTTTTGGGAAACTTCTGCTCTGTTTGTACACGGTCTGGGTGCACGACCGTGTCTCTATTTTAAAATGTCACACGGCCTTAGGCACGCCCGTGTGTCTGGCCGTGTGGCCTAAATTTCTGCATAAAAAATATTAGTTGCTGCATAAAAATACTAGAAAAATTTTAAACAAAGAAAAGTTACTAAGTTATTGCTCGGGTTGCCTCCCGAGAAGTGCTTGTTTATAGTCTAAGCTCGACTTTTCTTAAGCTTGTTCATTCACGGTGGTTTGAAGAGTTGATACTCTTCTATCCTGCTTGCAATTTTATTATTAACATATGATTTGAGTTGAGTATGGTTTACCTTGAAAGTGCCGAGTGACTCATGTTTTGTTTCTACTGTACCATAAGGGAAGATTTTCACTACCATGAAGTATGGTATGTCACTTGTATGTTCTTTCGAATTCAAGATTCAAGGGTCGTCTTCCCCTAGAAGTACTTTATCCCCTACCTTGATTTGACACGTTTTTACCTGAGGGTCATCTTGGTGATGCTTTAGGTTAGTGTGACATGTTTTGGGTTTTTCCTGATAGCTCAGCCACTCATCTAGTTCCTCGATCTGAAGCGTTCGCTTTTCAGGTGCATCTCCATTGGATGGACTTGTCTGTGATTGGGTTACCTTTATGTGAAGTGTATCCTGCACAGAAGGTTGGGTTGTGAGTTCAGAGTTTTTACAAGGACTTGTGACTATATTATTATCAACAGTTTTAATTGCTTTTTGAGCTTGTAAAGTAACTTTGTCATTACCTAAACGTAGTGTAAGTTCACCTGTTCCTAAATCAATTATTGTTCTGGCAGTTGCTAAAAAGGGTCGCCCTAGAATTAATGGTATATCGCTATCCTCATTAATGTCTAAAACAACAAAGTCAACTGGGAATATAAATTTATCAATTTTGACGAGCACATCTTCAATTATTCCCTTAGGAGACCTAATAGTTTTATCAGCCAGTTGAATGCTCATCTTAGTTTGCTTAGGTTTTCCAAGACCTAGTTGTTTAAACAGTTTATAAGGCATGACATTTATACTAGCCCCTAAGTCTGCTAAAGCATTTTTGGTGTCTAGGCTACCAAATAAATAAGGAATAGTAAAACTCCCTGGATCTTTCAGTTTGGTTGGCAGCTTATTTTGGAGAATAGTTGAGCATTCCTCGTTGAGTTCCACTGTGGACAATTCTTCCAACTTCCTTTTATTTGTGAGAAGTTCCTTTAAAAATTTTGCGTACTCCGGCATCTGCATAATTGCTTCAACAAAAGGTAAGTTAATATGTAATTTCTTTAACAGTTTAAGAAACTTACCGAATTGCGGTCCTTCTTTAAAGCGTTTGGGTATGGGATACGAGGTTTAAATTCTTTGACAATTTCATCTTTGGGACTTACCTTATCCTTTCCTTTACTTACCACAGGCTCCTTGCATGGCTTTAGGTTGGTTTTGGTTAACCCCTCATCATCTATCGTATCCACGGCATTGAGTTGCTCCTTAGGGTTAGTCTCAATATTGCTTAGTAACCCACCTTGCGGTCTTTCAGAGATTAGCTTGGCGAGCTGGCTTATTTGAGTTTCAAGTCCTTGAATAGATGCTTGCTGGTTCCTTAGTGCTGTTTCGGTATTTTGGAAACGGGTTTCTGACATGGCCATGAATTTGGTAAATATTTCTTCAAGATTCAGCTTTTTCTCTTGTTGGAATAGTGGCTGTTGAAATCCTAGAGGGGGCGGTTGTCTTTGATTTCCTTGTCCTTCCCATGAAAAATTAGGGTGATTCTGCCAGCCTGCATTATAAGTATTATTATAAGGGTTATTTTGAAGTCTAGAATTGTTACCCATATAGTTGACTTGCTGAGCTTCCATGCCATGTCTGTAAGAGGAGTAATCTAGATTGAACATATTTCCTGGAGTTGCGTCACATTGCATAACTGGCTGTACCTGCGTAAAACCAACAAAATTATCAAACTTTTTATTTAAAAGTTCTACCTGATTAGTAAGCATAGTAACAGCATCAATATTATAAACTCCTGCAGCTTTTGTCGGCTTTGTCCTCATGATTTGCCACTGGTAGTTATTCAATGACATTTCTTCAATAAATTCATAAGCTGCTTCTGGCGTTTTATTATTAATTGTTCCTCCTGCGGCTGCATCAACCATTTGTCGTATGGATGGATTCAAACCGTTGTGGAAGGTTTGAACTTGTAGCCATAAAGGTAGTCCATGATGAAGACATCTTCTCAAAAGATCCTTGTATCTCTCCAAGCATCGTAGAGTGTTTCTAAATCCATCTGCACAAAGGAAGAAATATCGTTTCGTAATTTAGCTGTTTTAGCGGGAGGAAAATATTTAAGTAAAAATTTTTCTGTCATCTGTTCCCATGTGGTGATTGAGCCTCGTGGTAGAGAATTTAACTACTGTTTGGCTTTATTCCTTAAAGAGAATGGAAATAGCCTTAGTCGAATGGCATCATCAGAAACGCCATTTATTTTAAAGGTATCACAAAATTCCAAGAAATTTGCTAGATGTGAATTTGGATCTTCATCCTGCAAACCATCAAACTGCACAAATTGCTGTATCATCTGAATAGTGTTAGTTTTAGTTCAAAATTATTAGCAGCAATAGCAGGTCTAATAATACTAGTTTGAGTACCAATCAAACTAGGTTTAGCATAATCATACATAGTTCGAAGAGCTTCATCCTGGTTTACTGGTTCTGCTGGTAGTGCTAGAGGTGGTGGAATGTTTTGATTTGCTTCCATCTCTTCTGTAGGTTTTGGCTCGTGCTCAGGTTCTTGCTCTGGATAATGTAGGCTTCGTCTGATCTCTCTGCGATTTCTGCGAACTGTAGCTTCTAAATCTTCGTCAAAAAGTAATGGTCCTGTTGGGTTGTTTCTAGTCATAAACAAGAAAAACCTAGAAAAATAAAAAAACAAAAATAATAAAAAAATAAAATAAAAATAAAAATAATAAAATTAGAAAAACCTAGAAAATAAGAAAAAAAGAAAAAAAAGAAGAAAAGAAAAAAATAAAAATAAAAATAAAAAAATAAATAATTAATTAATTAAATATATTAATGGCTAAAGTAATAGAAATCGAGTGTTCGTAATATTTTAGTTCCCCGGCAACAGTGCCAAAAACTTGATATCCGCGTGATATGAAGTAATAAAATTTATAAAGAACTTGATCAAACCTAAACTGACTAATATTACGACGTTTTAAGGCAAGCGCACCTGTTGACAGTAGTATAGTCTAGTGATAAGATCGAGTATCGTACCCAAGGGAACCGAAAGTACTATTACTCACTTCCTTTCTATTATTTAACCTAAAAATTAAAGAGGGGTTTTGTTTAACTAATTCTAAAACTAAACTAAGAGAAGCAAAAAGAGTAAATTGGGAAGACTTTTTAGGGAAAAGCTAATTGATAAGGACAATACTTAAGGGGGGATCCACCTAGACTTCACTTGTTATTGGTTCTTGAGCTAGACGATTTATTCACTTGACTTGATCCGTAGAGATCCCTAATCTATGCCAAACCCTCCGTCGAGGCGTAGAGCAACTAGGCCTAAGTTGTTAATTAAAGTTCCTTTATTAATTAACTCCTTAGGTTGCATTAATTCGATCTATGGTTCCCCATATTAGGTTTGACCCTAATCCGGTAGATTTATGTCGCCCTATGTCTAGGGTTGCATGCAACTCCGCTTAATTATGGTAGATCTACTCTTATCACAGGGACTTTTGCTCCTCTGCTCTAAGCACATCTATTTCTTGAATTAATACCTAGGTTTATTAACACAAGAATTAAGCACACATAATTAAGAACAACTCAAGTATTTATCATATAATTCAAGAATAAATAATAGCAAGATTCATCTTAAGTTTCATCCCCCTCAAGTATTTGAGGGGTTTAGTTCATAATAAAGAAAGAAAACACCTCAGAAGATATAAAATAACAAAACATAAAAGAACCCGAAAACCCCTGAAAGAATTTAGGGAGATCCTCTATATTGCTGCAGAATTTCGGCTTCTGGGATGAATCAATCAGCTTCCCTACGAGTAATCCCTACTTTCACTCTTTGTCTTGGCAGCAAAGAATACTTCCCTTTGTGGGGAAATAAGCACACCCTTAGAGTTGCCTCCTAGGGTCTTTATATAGAGCTTTGGGGAGCCTTTCTTAGCCTCCAAGTATCCCAATTCGAGTGAAATTCCTCTTCCTCACGACTAGAACACGCCCGTGTGCCACGCCCGTGTGACTTCGACAAAGGCCGTGTGATTTGGCACGGCCGTGTGGCCTGCCCGTGCTTGTCGAGAGCTGGACCGTGTGATCTTCATGTGGCACGGCCGTGTGGCACAGCCGTGTGGTAATTCCTTGGGCCGTGTGTTATGTCATTTTTGGCCCATTTTCCTCATTTTCAGTCTATTTCCTATTCTTTTCTCTTCCCTATGCTCTCCTGAGTATAAGATATGAAAAAGAAGGATTAAGAGCACCAATTCTCACTAAATTGATAATAATTCATCTAAAATATAGGCTAAGCATGAGGTAAAAATATGTATAAATTAGCGTTTATCACATATTGAAAAATTAAGGCTAAAATGTTGGATAGTCCAATAGTTTCAACATCGTCCATGTGGGCAAGACAGGTAGTGGTAAATAGAGATTGGCAGTAGAGATTTTCGATGGCACCTGTCATTTTGGTACATGACAAAATAAGGTATTAGATGCTTTCTTTCAGCAAGGTCTAGACATTCTCATTGATGAAAAGAAACCATATGATATAGAAGAGAAAAATTAGAAGACTATTAATCATTTGGCATGTGGTAAAATTCGATCGTCCCTTTCTCGAGAATAGAGGTTTGCTTTCTTAAAAGAGACTTTTGCAAATAGATTGTGGTTGACACTTAAAGAAAATTTTTTGATGAAAAATAATTAAAATAAGCTTCACATGAAGAATTGTTTCGCGTAACTTATGTTCCAAGTACCACTATGAATGATTATGTCGCCAATTTTAATCAATTAGTCATTGATCTGGTGGATATGGATGAGATATTCAAAGATGAAGATTTGGCTTTGATGTTGTTGGGGTCACTTCTTGAGGAGTTTGAGTTCCTTGAAACAATGCTACTTCACGGAAAGCTGATATATATCTCAATGAAATATGTGTTGCTTTTTACAGTAATGAACTGAGAAAGAATGAAAAGTAGAGAAATTCAACCGGAGATGAAGAAGCTTTGGTAGTCCGAGGTTATTCACACACCCAGAGTAATGTTTAGAATAGGAAATCCTAGTCGAAGAGGAAACCAAGTAAAGACGAGTGCACTTTCTGTCCAGAAAAAGGACGCTAAAAGAAAGATTGCCCAAAGTTGAAAAATAAGGGTAAATTTGATAAAGGGAAAGTTGTAGCAAAATCAAATCTAGCTGAGTGTGAGGATGAAGATTCATATTTCTCACTTGTTATATCAGCAACTAGCCATTCTGATGTATGGATGTTGGATTCAACTTGTAGCAATCATATATGTCCTTATTTGGAGTGGTTATTTGATTTTGAAGAACTAAATGGTGGAGATGTCTATACAGCAAATAATGCTCTTCTTAGCACATATGGGATTGGTTTTGTTCAATTGAGAAATCATGATGAATCAATAATAACTTTACATGATGTTCGTTATGTGTCGGATTTGATGAAAAATCTCATTTCTGTTGGAACCTTGGAATCAAAAGGTTTCTATGTGAGAGCTAAAAATGGTTGATGTGACATTGATACATGCACAGATGGGGTGAAATTTACTATTTTCCATTCACCGAAGGTGCTAATTTCTAAATTTAGAAAATCAATCAACTTGCGATAACTTTTTAGATTGGATCTTGATATTTCTGGGTCAATTTTTCCTCATATCGATTGAAGATATGTGATACATACATAGAGGGGGTGAAATTTATTAAATTCCATTCACCAAAGGTGTCAATTTTTAAGTTTGGAAAATCAATTGAATTGTGACGACTTTTTAGATGGGATCTAGACATTTCTGGGTCAATATGTCTTCATATTGATCGAAGATCTATCTTTTAGCTTCATAATGCACTTTGAATTTTTGGAAGCTCAAGTTATGACTATTTAAGTAAAGACTACATGAGCAAAATTTTTGGACGGGATTATTACGGGAAATTATGAGTTTTAGGTTTTAGTTCGAGTTTAAATCATATTTGTTTCGATTTTTAGGCTTAATTTTTATAATATATGAGCCTAATATTGTATTTATTAGGTTTTATTATACAATTTATTTATTCCAAATTTTAGGATTTTTTTAATTAGTTTAAGTTATTTAGGAGTTTTATGTTTCTTAATAAAAAAAAAAAAGTTTTAAAACTACTTGCTTAGATTAATTAGAGTTTCATTATATTTGAGAATTTTATTTGGATGTAAGTAGCTAGCCTATATAAAGGCCTCTTCATTATTCATTAAGAACATAGTTGTTTTCCATTAATAAAATTTTCAACTCTAGGAGTTAGTTTCTTTTGTGCAAGATTGCTTTATTGTGATTTTTAGAAGTAATTTTCTTCTCGATTTTCTTCGAGGACTCATGAGAATTCATTCTTCATCATTCAATTTGCCAATGGTTATTTCTTAGAGGGTTGATTAGAGCCATTGATTGAATTTTTTGAGGTTTATATCTCAAAGGGTTCAATTGGATACTTATCCATCTATCCATCATTCTATAGGTTTATCCAATCCATCTTTCACTTTTTAATATTTTGTTTCTTTTATTAATTTATTATTTTGAATATTTGTTCTTTGTTCTTAAATTTATTCTTTTAGTTTTTTTTTTGTTTTTCCTAAATTTGTTTGGTTTATTCTTTTTAGGTCAGATTCGAATCTTTCTTTCTCAAGTCAAACAACTTGAATACGATCTTCGTTTACTGCCCTATTAGACATGATATGGTGTAATTAATCATTTGATTCATGCAAATTTTGAATGATGATTGATGAATTCTTTTCTTTGTGAGTTCAATCACGTAGTTCAATTAGTTACATTTTGTAATAAAGTAAAAGTGATCAACATATGTGAAATTTTTTAATTTTAGACCATGTGATAAATAAGTATGTGGTTAGATGTGTAAATAGATGTATTAGAACTTAATGTTATTCATGGAAATACAATTAGAAGCATGTTTTGGTTTTATATTCGTTGAGATGTTTAGGAATGAAATAAGGCATTGTTTGAATAGCCAAGAGCCTTAAAGGACCAACCTATATGTTATATATTTTTAGTTCCCTTAATTTGAGTCTTTATTAAACCTTTTTTGATTAATCTTTATTCTTTGAAACATTAAGCCCAAATTGAGTATAAATCTCAAACTTTCTCTACCCTACACTTGATTTTCACTATGAAATAGACGTCAGGCCATAGATATTGAGGGTTGGGTAGAAACATTTTGGTGGTTTTAAAACAAATTTGAGTGAATAGTGAAGGGATGTTTCGATATGGTGCGTATAGACTCTTGCTAAAATGTGCTTAAAATGAAAAATATTGAGTAAACAAAAGCAATGTGAGGATCAAAAGCAAAGCGAGTGGAAAAAAGCATGGATAGAGTCAAAAGTATTGTGAGGAAAAAGAGTGAAAATCTTTAGAATGTGCTCAAAGTAAAAATTAATTCCTGAGCTTAAAATATATTTTCACGTCTAAAATGCATAATTACTTGCTAACTGCTTGTACTCGCTAATATTGAACCATATCTTTCATATTTTTTTAGAGAAAATGGAGGTGAGAGAATGAGAAATAAGGTGGTGAGCTTAATGATTAAATTTTTGGGGAAATAGGGGACAATGTTATATGTTATACTATTTTTAGTGGTTGAATCGGTATGAGCTAATCTTTCTTTGAGTCCCTACCGTCCTAAGCCTTAGAACGTTACAAGCTTGAAAGTCATATACTACATTAACATCTCTGTTTACAAAACCATAACTTGCAACATTTAGTGAGAAATGAATGAGTTAAATTCCTTCTTGTGTATATGCATCATATTTGCATAACTTATTTTGAAGGAATAATATAAATTATAATGCTTCTCTATGATTGCCTTATCTATTTATTCTATAACTTTGTGAACTAGGTTGATTTTCTTTCAAAGTTGAGAATTCACGATTCATCATTCTTAAGTTGTATAGTAGAAGAATTCATTGCACTGTATATATCCATTAATTGATTTTCATGTCTTACCATTGTTCAAGAGTCATCTAGTTGCATGTGCTAGTATCTTAGGTGTTTGTTTGAGGGCAAGCAAATACTTAAGTGTAGGGGAGTTTGATCTGTCATGATTTGATATGTCAAATTAGGGTCTCTCGAACACTTGGTGAGTTTTTTCTCAAGAAATTTACGAATATTTTCGATGCTTTTTGTTGATTTTTAGTTTTTAATGTTACTGGTAGTTTTTCTTACATTTTGATCCTTTTAAGACCCAAATTGGCAAAGATATGCTATTGGTAGTGTAATGGTTTATTTGAGTATGTGTAGGAAAATATTATGCCAGTCTTTGAGAAAAATATCAACTATTTTAGGTGTCGCGACATTGATGCATGTGTGTTGCGACACCGACCCTCCATACTTCAAAGGAGTAAAACTTCAAGTATCTAATAGATTTTTTCATTGAAAATTTTCAAAAATGTAAAAGTCTCAACTTTGGTTGTATTTTCTTTACTTTCAGTGTTGCTATCATATTCAACAAAAACTCCTCCAATAGTCCTTAAGAAATCCCCAACATTGTCTTTTTATGTTTTCTTTAATGATTCATTTAAGCATAAAGTTGGCTGATATTTGTATGTTGATGATGAATATGCACTAAATCTTATGGTGGTTGGTTGATTGAAATGTTGCAATGGTTAGTTTTTGGGTCAATGACTAAATCGTAAAAATTAGATTAAACTGAATAGACTTCAAAACCTAGAATTGACACCTCTAGGTGAACATTTAGATAAGTGATACTGAGAGAAAAGCCTAATCAAACCATTTTGATTGTTTCGATTTAGTTTAGTGAAGTTGAGAGATAAACCAGACTAAATTATCTAATTAGGTAAAATGGTGACTAAAAGGTAAAATTGGACCAATTAGTAGTTTGATAAATTTAGATCCTTAATCAAGGAATTAACTAGCAACATGAATATCAACCGACCACTATATTTCATTAGATTAATATTTGTGCACCTTTGAATGGTATTCAATTTAGTCCTCCTAAGTGTAGTTTAGTGTAATTAATCTTTTATAATAATTTGTCGTAATATAATGCTTAGTGATTAGCTAGCTAGGCTTCTTAGTTGCATGCATTATCATTTTTAATCCACTTATCGCTCGATTTCTCTTGGGTTCGATTATTGAAATACTTCATAACCTGTTGTAACATATAAATATTACAATTGACCTGTCACATTTGCAATCAAGCCGCTTTAATTCCTGATAATTTTTTGTTGATTCTTTGTTTGAAATTCACGTGACATGGCATGGTCAACTATTTTAAGTGATGTCATACAATTTACAAGTCATGTACATACCAAGTTTTGGGCCTACTACCATGAGAGAGCACTAGTTTTCAATATATTAAAGTACAAGAATTACACACATATGGTCATTCGTTTACTCAAGATTTAAGTAAGTCACACAATGAATGTTACAAGTAAATAAATTCATAAATAGATGTAAGATTAATTTAACTTGGGTCTTGTCTAATGTATTTTTAGTCCAAACAACTTGGAGTAAATCCTACTCTGATAGCTAAGGCAATCTATCTCCCCAATTAGACTTATAAATGACATAATAGTCTCTAATTATTTGAATTATTTGCTCAATTTGATTTTACAAACTATGGAGAATGTAGATTACTTACTAATATAAATTTTCTTCTTATATTATAATATGTCTATACAGTGCAACTTAATAATGAGCCAATATTTACTTATATTCTACTTTACTTAAAAATTCATCGATAATAGATAACATTTGTTTATTTGTATGAATAATCAATTTGTCATTTCAATAATTTATCAAATATGATAAAGTTATTACACTAAAGACACAAAAACCCTAATATAATGCATCTCAAATATTTAACACTCATATCTTGGATGATTCCATGAAAGAATGATTTGGAATTTTTAAAAGTTTCTACAAAGGATTGGAATAGAGGATGAACCATTACTTCCTTCTTGATCCATTATTAGAGAAACCAAACGAATTACTTGAGGTCTATCTTAGAATGAAGTCCTCCTTTGTTTTTATTTGAATTTTGAGTTTGGTTTAGATTTATCATTTTGGTTTTTCCTCTTTTGATCTTCATATAGAAAAAGAGCGAGTCTAAATTGTGATAATGATGTATCTTGGACGTGAAAGTTAATTATGTACATTGGAATACATGTTTACATTATGGGAAAGCATGTTTACATTGGTCATATAACGGGAGAGAAACATTGATGTCATCAACTTAAGGGAGTTAGTACTGTTTTTTTTAGTATTGGTATGTACTGATATTTTTATATTTCGATATATTATTTTAAAATTATCGTTGTTTTTTAAAAGTATTATATATGTATATAAAAATATTTATGTAATTGCCCATTTTTGCCCGGGCCCACATCAATTTATAAAACCAAAAATAAAATTTTAGTCTACAATCCATCAAATTACAAAGGCCCATACAGCAATACCAAAAACAAAAACCAAATTAAATTTGCCCGGGCCCATACCATATTAAAAAACCAAAAAATAATAAAAGTTCTTTTATAGTTTACAGTCCCTTTCAGTCTAAATTTACAGGCCCAATGTTACAGATCCATTTTTACTCGTGGCCCATTAACTAAAACAACAGAACCCAATCCCCATTACACCCGTAGCCCAAAACACTAAAATTAAAAACCAATTACACCCGTGACCTAAAAACACTTTGACCCAAATACCAAAATCTAAAACAGCCCATTAAGCCTACATTAAACCCAACTATACCCCTAAGCCCAAAAGGCCCAAACGTTTGGCCAAAAATCAGAAGCCTAGGGTTTCTGAAACTCTAGGCGCCGCAGCCAGCACAGGCCTCATATCGTGCCGCAATCGGCGCGCAAATCACGTCCCTCCGCCGGATCCTTGTTATTGACCTGCAAGAAAGGAAAGAAAGACAACAGTAGCAAGAATATGGCAAAAAGAACCCGTGTATTTATTTCTATTTTTTATAATGGGTTATAAAAACCAATCAAAAAACAGTGTAAAGGGGTACGAACACTGAGACAAGCAATACTAAAAATCACAGAACAGAGGTGATTTCCAACGATTCCGTTTCATTTTTTTAATTCGTCTCCTTTCGATTATGCAAATAGTTTTTTTTTTTACATGCAAATACTAATAAAAATGAAAAGAACGAATTTACCTTTCGATTTGCATTTAAAAAATGGAATTTCTTGGCCTCTGGCTGCCGTTCATGGCGGAATCGGCGGTGGCGCGTGAGCGCGTGTAATGCCCGATGACCAGAATTCAGCCAAACCAGGGCCGGAGCATAGAGGGCTTATTTTTTTTAGAGAGAGTTTTTGGTTTTTTTTTTTTTTTTTTTTTGTAAAAGAGGGTGTTAGAAATGAAATTTTTTTTAAGGGTTTTTATATTTATAGGTTACAAATACGGCGTCGTTTTGTAATGGTCAGTTAATGATCAAAACGATATCGTTTAAGGCCCAAACCCGCACGTTGACCTGTTACGCGGGGGATCCGCGTGTTTTTATAAAATGGGTAATTTTCCACTTTGGTCCTTCCTCAATAATTATTCTTTGTAATTCAGTCCAATTTAAATTTATTTTTGTTTTTAATTTAGCCCCGAGGATTCGCTTTTGTCCCGATTTGGTCCCTAGGCCATTTTAATATAAGCATTGAACGTTGTCATTTTTGGGAATAGGGCATGTTTGCCCAGTGAGTCCCTCATCTATAGCGCGGGTTTCAATTAGGTCCCTATTTCAGTTCTATTTTTTATTTTTTAAAATTGTCCCTCATCTGTAGCGCACGTTTCAATTAGGTCCCTATTTCAATTCTCTTTTTTTTTTTAAATATCACCCCTAGATTTTTATTAAAATTTAAATTTAATCATCTTTTTTATTTCATCTTTATTCTGACTTAGTTTTTAAGAAAAATTATTATTTATTTATACAATATATACATATTATTTATTTTAAAACCCTTTTATATATATAAAATTGTTTCATTACGTACTATTTTATTTTTTTATATTATCTATTATATATTATGCATTATTTTTAAAAAAAATTGTATATTGTATAATATTTTAAATTAATTTATTAATAATGTAAAGGTTTTATATCGTTTTTTAAATAGGTATATTATCTTTTTATAAAATAATATATTAAATTGTTATATTATATATATTTATTATAAGTTTTCTTTTACATATATATATTTATATATCCTAAGTTTTTTTATGTTATTCATTTAAAATACATTAATTATTTTATATGTATATATATTAACCCTTTTAAAAATTGTCATTTTTTTTATCTTTTTTATCATAGTATCTATTTGTTGTTTTAAATACCTCATTTATTTTCTATTGATATTATACCCTTATTTTTTTTTTATTATAGTTTTGTATTCATTTCCAAGTTTTTATATTTCGCGTATTTTTAAATTTGTTATGGTTTACTTTATATCTTTTATTTGTCTATTCAAGTTATGTATTTGTTTATTTTTGCTTTAGCATAGTTATTTTATTATAATCCATTATTTTATGCTGTTTTTTTTCCTTTTTAATTGTTTATATTTGTATGAAATGTTAGTATATCATGTAATTTATATATTACTTTAGTATTTATGTTTTGTAATGTATTAACGTTGCATTTTGCTCAAAACATTGTTTTAAAATATATCCCATTTAATTGCCGCTTTTTATCCAAAATTTGTTTTTTTTTTTAATTAAGGTAATATTTGACATTTGGGAATTTTGAAAGAGTCGTGTCCTAACTTACTGGGCTTCGATTTTTCTCATTAGGTCTAAATGATCAAATACCCTTTTCAAGTTAAAACGTGTGGTTTAAAAAAAAAAAAAAAACTATCTTTGACGATTTAAGATGTTACGTCCTAACTTATTGGATGTGATATTTTAATATTTTGAGATAGGGATTTCTAAAGAAAAGATATTTGACGTTTGGAAAATTTGAAAGGTTCTGCTCTAACTTACTGGGATTCGATCATTTTCTTTTATCCAAATAATTGAATATCTTTTTAAAAGTTATAAGTTTTTTTAAAAAAATCAAAAGGATCATATTCTGAAACCTTTTCAAATCTTCGACATTAGGACATTTAATAATTAAATAGGTACCAATTTTGGGCGTTACGAGGGTGCTAATCCTTCCTCGTACGTAATCGACTCCCGAACCCGTTTTCTCAAATTTTGTAGGCTAAAATCAATGTTTTAGTAAAACAGAATATTTTACGAGGTGAACCGATCACACCTAAACAAAAAGGATTGGTGGCGACTCCATATTTCGCTTTTAAATTGACTCCCATTTTTCAAAATAAAAATAGTTTCGACAATTTATAAATATAAAATAATGAGATTAAATAAATCTTACATAGAAAATACTCATCAATAAATTTCACAAATCCCATATTATGCATATAACAATCAACTGATTAACAAATCGAAAATAGCTAATGAAAAAAATTATATCTATATCTTAAATTTCATTTTTTGCACCAGACAATTCATCATATTCCTACATGTACAAAAGAAATCAACAGATACGTAGCAATATTGAATGTATATCAAAACATTAGTGTAATGAAAATTCCAATCAATATGAAGGGTACCAAAACTAAAATGCCATCTCTCTCATGGATTCATGAATTCAGTTTTAGATATTGAGGACTTTCAATGATGAAGTGCACTTTTTTTAAGGTTTAATTTTAAATGATTAATTGGTAAATTAAGGGATGGTTGAAGAAAAGATTAACAGAATTTCATATTCTTTTTATTTCAATTTATATATATATCAGGCGGATAATACATTATAAATAGCTATAATTAGGCGGAGCTGAGGCAAGTAACTGCTTTGAACCCTTGGTTAAATGGTACATTTACAACTTAAATCCCTTTATTTTAATAGTTGGATTTAATTCTTTTTACTTCCTTTATTAAGTAAGAAAATTGCATTTTTGGACCCTACCAAAAGTTAAAAACCATATTTAATACAAATTTTTTAGCTTTGAAATCTCAAAATTCCTAAAACATTAACCCAATAAAATATCAAATCCAAAAATCTTTAATGAGCATATAAATATATGCTTGTACGATGAAGAATACCACATATTTTTTGGTTGTTTGTTTGCAAAAGTAAGTAATTGTTGATTTATGTTCCTACATTAATAAAGCATATGGTACTATCAAATTTAGGTTGCTAGCTTAATGCTAATTAAGTAAACATGGTTGCTAAAGAAAAGAAAATTTGTGTTTCATCATTCTTGGATTTACAATGTTGTTTTTGTGTATAGCTCATCCTTTTTTAATTTAAAAACTTCATCATAAAAATATAAAGAAGAAGACTTTATATATGCAGGATTAATACTATAAAACAAAATTAAAATAATAATCGAATTATCTCTAAATAACACCGATACATGGTAAAACTTAAACCAAAATTAATCTAAATTGAAAATACTTTAATTTCTCTAAATTCACGTCACCTCAATTTATATTAACATCCACGAATTTAACTTTTGCAATTCATAAAAAATTAACTTAACGCAATGAATTCCAATTACAATAAAGGAAAGCAGTAGGGGGACCGTCCCATCTATAATGGGTGTCTTCCTATTATTAGAGGTGTCCGAGTTAAATGGACTTCAAATAGAAAGATTGAAAATTGGTTGTTGAGACTTTATTTGGGGGTTGGGGAGCAAATCATAAATTATTAGTGTTAGTAGATTTTATATGGTTTCCCCCATGATTGAGCCTACGGTTTGAAAGGTTTAAGGGATGAGATTGCAATAAAACTAAAATATTTGGTGGGTAAGGAAGGCAATCATACTCAACAGAACAAAGCGTCTAGTTAAATTCTGATTACTTTAGTCAAAGTAGTCCTCTAATTTTAGCCTATAAAAAGGGCTTTAGTAACAAGGTGAAGTTAGAAAAATTTTTTAGAGGGCCAAAATTAAATTGTAATTTTTACGATAGTAAAAATATAATTTCACAATTTTAATAGCCTACATCTTTATTATTTTTAAAGGATTAAATCAAACTTTTATCATTTCTAGGAGGGTTAAAGTGGAATTTTACCTTGGTAACCCTAGAATAGATATCTTCATAACACAACATTAGAAAGAAAATCAAGAGAGTTTTAGAGAGCTTTAAGGGAATTTTGTATTTTAGCTAAGAGCTTTGTATTCAGGGTTAGGGTTTGTTCTGAATTTTTTCATCTTATACTCTTTATTCATTTGCTCATTAGTGAAGTCTCATTTGCCCGTGGTTTATTATCCTCTTGTTTGGAGGAATTTTTCTACGTAAATTTATGTGCTTAATTTTCTCTATTCTTTCTTTGTCGTAGTTTATACGAGCCAATCCCCAACAATATTTATATGTTAAAAATATTTTTTCAATTAAACTAAAAATGAAATTATCCAAGGGATAGGAACTGACATGGGATACATGAATAGAAAGGAAATTACCACACATGATTGAGCAATTCAGCTGCTAAATGCTTCACGCTTAGTTGTTGTACCTGCACCCTTTACGTGACTTTGGTCTACAAGCCCACATGCTATGCTTTTGCCGACACTGCCTTCGTATACCTACAGCTAACCAGCTATATGATGTTATCTATTTTTGATAATACGTTTCATTTATATATTTTTGATACTATCTAACTTCTATTACATTCATATTTTTCCCTCTTCATCCCCCAACTCTAAAATTCTTTGGTTAGTAGAATATTACACTATTTTTTAGTAGAATTATTAAAATGTAAAATTATTTAGCACATTATCGAGTAAAATTATTTAGTACATTATTGAATATCTTGTATTATTATCTTTGGCTTATTTAATTGAAATATAAAATTTTATTGTTTGATTGATGAATATTAAATTTTCTTTTTTCTTTTTTTGGGTTTTTGCAACATAATGGTTTAAGCTTATAGCACAAATTAATACATTTCTCTAATACATTAATTTCATATCTCATTTTCAAATAAATAAATTGAAATTGAAGAAAAGCAATAAGTAGGTACGGTAGGATCAAAGTGACATGAAAGAAAGAAAGAAATATTTTTTTTTATTAAAACATGTTATTTGTTATGAGTTTAGGGTAATTTTGATTAAAATTATATATATATATATAAAAGAGGAATGGTGAATTACTATAAATGTAACACTTTAGGTAGAATCAAATAAACAAAATATAATATAAACAGATAAAATATTAAATTTTCTCAATTTATAATAATGACAATAATAAATATATAATTAAAATGTTCATAAAATTTACTTAATCAATTGTTATTATTATTATTATTATTATTATTTTGTTTAGGCTTGGGCAAAATATTAAGGAAAGAATAAAAGAGGTGCACAATTTTCAACATTATGCTTATCAACCTAATTTATGGCACATTTAACTAACAATTGGTTGAATGTTTGATGTACATTTTCACCTAAAGGCAATTATTAGAAAAAAAATTATATCTTGCAAGTTTTAAGGGTAATATAAGAGTTTTAATTTGATTAGTATGGACATTGTTGTCAATGTAAGAGGATGTGGGTTTGAGTGCGCTGAAACACATTATTTTCCTATTTTTGGGTTGGGCAAGAAGTATGGATAGTTTTAGACATTATGTCAAAAAGAACAGATATAATCAAAATCTATAATAAAATTGTTAAAAGAAACTAGACGATTTTTACTATTATATTTTTAAAAAAAAATATGAAAATATAACCATTTTCAAACCCTACAAAAATATCATTATCTTTATAAATATATATATATATATCATTTGTTATGAGTTAATTAATTGGTTCATGTAATAAAAAAAAAAAAAAGAGTTAATGGTTTCAAAATTTAATACCTATATATCATTGGATAGATTAAATATTTTATTATAAATAAACATATGTATGTATCAAAATATTGTAATCCATATAAACTTTTCCTCCATGGTTTCCCATTTGAAAGGTGTAAAAAAGTCTACATTGATAGATGAGATGAGAAAAGCATTATATGAGTACAAAAATGAGCATCCCTCTTCAAGTCAAAAAGATTTGCTACAGTGGGTTCAACAAACATTTGATCTCTCTGTTAGCCAATCAACAATATCAAATACTCTTAAAAGGTCATCTGAATATTTCTCAAAAGAGATAAAGAATAACAATGTTAAAAGGCACAAATCAACCAAATATCCTGAATTAGAGAAGGTATTATATAAGCGGTTTCTCCAATATCAAGAGAAAGTAAACATGACTGGGGAAATAATTCAAACTAACTCAAAAGAGTTTCTACAGAAAATGTATGGTGATGCAAATTCCAAATTTAACTTCTCAATTGGTTGGCTAGAATGGTTCAAGGCAAGACATAGGATTAAAGTCTTACAGAAGATTTGGTGAAAGTAGTTCAGTTGTTATGGAGAATATTAAAGATACTTTACCTCAAATAAGAGCTAAATTGAAAATTTTTTATTGGAAGGATATCTATAATATGTATGAAACATGCTTATTTTATCATTTGCAAGCGGATCATTCACTGGCTATAAAGCAATTAGAAGGACGAAAAATGGACAAGGAAAGACTTATTGTTGTGGTTTGTTGCAATGGGGATGATTCAAATAAAGTGCCTCTTTAAGTTATTGGTAAGTTTGCTAATCCTAGATGTTTTAAACATGTGAATATTGACAATCTTAACTATCATTATCGAGCCAACAAAAAAGCAAGGATGATTTGATTACTTTTTCAAGATTTTGTTCGTTGGTTTGATGCTAGAATGATTGGTAGAAAGGTGTTGCTTATGGTAAACAATTGTTCATCCCATCCCAATATTATCGAAGGCTTGAGAAACGTTGAATTATTCTTTTTGCCTCCAAATTCAACATAAAAAATTCAACCATGTGATGTTGGAATTATTAGAGCTGTTAAGATTTATTATCGACGTTGCTTTTATTCTAGCATCTTGGAAGGTTACGAGAAAGGAGAAATAAATCCTAAAAAAATTAATGTATTGAATGCAATCCATTTTATTAATGATGATTGAAATATTGATGTGAAGCCTACAACTATTGCAAATTGTTTCTAACATTGCAAAATTCAATCCGAGGAGGATATGTCTCTCAAACAAGAAATTGGTGATATTGAAGGCATTCATAAATTAAAAGCAATAATTTCCAATTTACACTATAGAAATGCCATGGATGTTGAGCAGATTTTAAATTATTCAAGTGAGAATGAATCTTTGATGGAGTTAAGTACGGATGAAGAAATTATTTAAGGAGTATTGGATGTGCCAACTGATGATGAGCAAGATCCAAATGAAAGTAGTTTTTTACCACATGTTTCTCCAAAAGAGGCTTTTCTAACTGTGGATATCTTCAAGAATTATTTAATACAACACGAGAAGAATATACCAGATTTGGTTTATGCCCTTTTAAAAGTTAAAGATGAAATTGTATTTGATTCACATGTAAAGAAGAAGCAGTTAACTATCGATGCATATTTTAGCAAAGAATAAAATTGAAAAAAAATAAGAGTTGTCTAGAAAGTACTTTAGTTTTATGTATTGTGTATATAATTTTTAGTATATTTAACGATTTATTATTTTATATTTTCATTGGGCCCTTAAGAACTTTTTTTAAAAATTATTATCTTATGCATTTAGTGAAGTTATTATTTTATCCCCCTGACCTAAGTTAGGAACCAAAAAAGTTATTATTTAATCGAGATTATTAATTTATCGAATATCCATTTATTGAGGTTTTACTGTATATCCACGAATATGCACTATCTATTGTCATCTTTTATAATGCATGGCACAAATAGTTTTCAAACTTTTATAATTTTTTTTGTATTATAAATATTTTTTGAATTTTGAAAACTTTTCATAATAATTTGATTTGAATTTTTTATTTTTTTATGTCTCTTCAATTTAATTTAATAAAATAGGTTTTGTTTTATCACTTTTACATATTATTTAATGAAGTTTCATAGTTTTTTTATATATAAATATCTCTAAAAACTTAGTTTTGAAGTAAATAAAAAATAATTAATAACTGTTATATAGTTTTTTTGGAATTTTATATAAAATTTTTGAAGTTATTTTTATTATTTTAAAGATAAAATGTTTATTTTATAAAAATTAATTATAAATTAAATAAAAAATTAATTTTAATTAAGGTAATCATGATTTTTTAAGTTTTATTCTAAAAACTATTTAAATGATTAGTATTTGGTACATTTGTAGTATATATATTTTTGTTTCACAAGCAGTCTTAAAGGTTTGCCATATATCTATTTTATTTATGTAATATTTTATTATATCTTTATAGGACACTTGTCATCACCCTATGTTACTTGTGAAGTTAAAAACTCCTGTAACTCTAACCCAAACCCTATTATTAGGTTGTAACATCTCATAAATTTTATTTGTAACCCATACTCAATCATATTTGAAAAATTGGGATACATCCACCCTAAAGAAGTAGGTAATAATGGTGAAGATGGGATTATTGAGAGGCCAATTCAACTCATCCATCCAGGTAGAATTAGAGAGTATACATTTCTTTCACAGTTAGGCGAAGCCCCACCCAACGTCCATCCAACACCCCTTTCGTTGCATTAATGCTGCTAATTTTGTCCACTCAATCATCTTCCAATTTGCATTAAAAGCCATTTATCTTTTTGAGTACCCTCTTTCTTTCCAAGCAAGGAAAATGAAATTGCAACATCAAACTCAAAGCTCCAATTATCTTCTAGCTTTAAATAAAAAGGCCCATCAAAGTTGAAAAATAAAATAAAATCATTTTCATGCTTTTCTAAAAAGCTTCCCCAAAAGGTATCCTTGTCTCGTATCTCCCTGGAAAAATAATACTGCTACTGTTATGGATTTGTCAAACCCACTCACGCATTTCTACAAACACATGTTTCATCATTATTGAAGCTTTTCTTTGTCACATTGCATGCAAATGCCCTTGTGAGATTTACGTATGACGTAACCCTCCCCCTTGGAACTTTGACCCTTTTCTTCTCGCTTGAGGGTGGGTGTGAGTCTATGTGTTTATGCCTTAGTTGTGAAATGGAGTTAATGCAATGGCAGCTAACATGAAGATTTGGGAGCCAAACAGACAGGAAGCCTCAAAATTAAACACAGGAGGGGTATAGGAGTTGGTTAAACCATTTAACTTGTCAACAAAGTGGGTAATTTGCAGCCTGATTCTGAAATATATTAATTTATCTGTCTGGGAATGAAGGGGTAAGGCCATAATCTAATCATATGCCCTTTTGCTTGCATTTAATTTCATCTCTTTTTCACTCACCTCACACCCATACTTCGTGTGGGATCCATCCGCCTTTTCAACCATTCACCTCATCCAGCCAAATGTTTATATTTTTTTAAAACCGATTTATAGAAAGCCCATATCTTTTTAGATGGTCAAAAATAAATTTTGGCCTCTTTAAAGATGAATTTTTTCAGTTTAATCCCTTTAAATTTCTAAAATAACAAGCATATATAAAGATAAAATTATAATTTGTTCCCTCTAAAGATAAACTTCTAGATTCATCCCTGATTATGGTTTTATAAATAAAATTTTTGAACTGCAATTAAAAATAATAATTTTATATAATAAATGTTAAATCCTTTACAATTTAAACTCGTTTAATTCTTTTTAAATAGTATAAGAACTAAATTGATCCACTTAATACTAGACAGAATAATTGGATCCAACTCCTATCTCGTAGATACTCAATCGGAACAAGATTGATTTAAGGCTGTAGAGTGGTAGCCTCTTTTGAATTTTTCAAATTCTTAATTTTTATATATAAATTTTTATTACATTTTTTATTCATTTTAACAATTTGCCTCCGTTACTTCGAATTTATATATTATCTTTTGGGAGTGTAATTTTTTTTATTTCTAAATTCAAGATATTAATATTAATTATACTATATATTGATGTAAATTATTGTTTCAAAAGTAAGTTTTATAGTCCAATAACTATATTTCACATTAAAAGTAGATTATTTTATCAAGTCTGCATTTATTATAACATATTCTTTTTAACAATTTTTATTTTTATTTTTTTCGTTTCTCTCCCTATCACGAGTTTGTTGTCAATGGCTTAGCCCCTCTGACAAAAGGGCATTAATTAAACAAAAGAAAGCTATAAATCCCAAAAAATACTAATTGAAGTGGAGTCATCATCTTAGAGGACTTTTACGTAAGTATTCTCTAATTTATCACTTAAATTTAGTGTGAATTGTGAATTTTGTTTATTTGATCATTGTCAAAATTTAGGCTATGCCATGTAGTTTGTCAAATAGTTTTGTTGAAACTATTTTTTTTAAACTGGAGTCGACTTGGATTTTTGAAAACGAAAAAAAAAGGGAGTCACCACCAATCCTTTTTTTGCTGAAGTGGGATCGGGTCACCTCAAAAAGTTGTTTTTTTAGTGAAATATTTCAATTTACTCAAACATCGATTTTGGTCTACGAAATCTGAGAAAACAGGTTCGGGAGTCGATTACGTGCGAGGAAGGGTTAGCACCCTCGACACGCCCAAAATTGGTACCTAATTGATTAATTAATGTCTTAATGTCAAAAGTTAAAAATTTGAAAAGATTTTAAAATAAGATCATTTTTATTAATATTAATTTTAAAAATGCTTGAATTAAACCAAAACGATTGTTAAAGATTTCCTCGTCTCGAGACATCAAAGTATCACATCCCGTAAGTAGAGGTGATCATGGGTTGGGCGGCCCGGCCCGGCCCGAAGGCCCGCCCGAAAAATGGGAGGGTTTCGGTAAAAATATAGGCCTGAAATATGGGTTTGGGCAAAAATATGAGGCCCGTTTAGAAAATGGGCCGGGCCTCGGGCCAACCTTTTTTGGCCCGGGCTCGGCCCGAATTATTTAAATATATATTTATTTTTTTATTTTTTTAAGCATATGTAATTTTTAATTTTATTTTTTTAAGTTTGTGTATTGTTTTAAGAATTGTTTGTCTCAATTTTATTTTGTTTATTGTTTTAATATTTGTTTTTATGTTTTTAAATTTATTTAATTTATTATATTTTTAAAATTTTTAATGAAATAAGCAAAAAATAATAATATGGGCTGAGCCGGGTTGGGCTCGGGCCTAGCATTTTTATTCTGGGTGGGCCTGGACAAAATTTTAGGCCCATATTTCGGGCCGGGCTGGGCCCGGGCCTAAAAAATGGGCTAAAATTTTTTTGGGCCCGGACCGAACCCGGCCTGGCCCGGCCCATGATCACCTCTACCCGTAAGTTAGAACACGATATTTGAACTCTCGATCACAAGTTTGTCTTTAATTTTTTATTGAAATTATTATGTTTTGAAATTTAAAAGGATATTTGGTCGTTTTAGGATTGACGAGAAAATTGAAACCTAGTAAGTTAGGGCACAATTTCTTGAATTTCCAAAAACGCAAAATATTGCCTTATTGTTTGTTTGGAATAAAACGATCTAAGTTGGATAAAGACATTGAAGCTTAATTCATGATGCGATGATATGAAATAAAAATATAGTAATGAGCCTAAAGCAATGATACATGAACACGGTATTATACGAATGAATAACAATAATACAAAAATACAAAAAAAACGAATTAAAATACACACAATGGCAATAATCATACAACATTCAAATAATAACATCAATAAATAAAGACCAATGAATTAAATGATAAAAAGGTATAAAGCGAATTAAAATAAATAAAATGTAAACAAATTTTAGAATGATAATAAATGAGTTTAAAATAAATAATGTAAAAAAGAATTTTAAAATCTATAATACACAAAGCAAATTAAAAAAAGTGATATATATGAATAATTTTAAAATAGATAATATGTATATATAAAAGTGTAAAATAAATAATATGTAAAACCTAAAATAAATAATAATAAAATCATTTGAAATAAGTAAAAAGGGTTTAAAATAAGGTATATAAAATAATTTTAAAATAAGTAATATATAAGTTAATTTAAAATAATATATAACAAGTTTAACATATATAATATGTAAAAGAATTAAAAATAGACAATATAAATATATTTTATAATAATAACGGTTCAAAGGTAATATAAAAAGATTTATTTGAAATACATAATATACAATAACTTAAGAATAAACAATATAAAATAATTCAAAATAAATATATATAACAAAACAATTTTAAAAGAATAATAAATATATAAAAAGCTTGAAATAAACTATGTACATACATATATATAATAGGTAAGGAATATTAAATAAATAATACATATAAAATAGATTAGGATAAAATATATACATAAAGAAAGTTAAAATAAATAATAATAATCTGGATAAACAGTACATTAAAATAAGTTAAAATAGATGTAAAGTAAATAACATATAAAATATTTAAAATAACATATAATGAAACTGGTTTTTTTAAAAGGGTTAATAAATGAAGTAAATAGATTTAGGACATGGCTAAAAACGAGTTAAAATTTGGGGTATAAAATTATAAATACTGGAAAGTTAATCAAGGATCAGAACGAAACGCGCAGAAACTAACGGGGACTAGATGGAAAAATATCCCCTAGATGCTCTGCGCGCGTTTACCCTGACAACACAAGGGACCAAATCGAAAACTAAACGAAATCTGAGGGCTAAATTAAAAAAACAAAGGAAAACAGAAAATGGGGCCTGATTGAATGGAATTGCGAATGAGAAGGACTAATCACACAAATCTCCCCTTTAAGGAGAATGCACAGACCCCTACCCCCACCAACGACGCCGTTTCAAAGATGATTTAAAACCATAAATTTCCTTCTTTTTCATTCTGCCGCTTCCTCTTTTATTTTCCAAGAAAAAAAGAACCACAAAACACTCTTCCCCCTTTGTTTCTCCGACGATCGGGTTCTCACTGCCCGCCACACCACCACCGTGTTCGGAGGCCGGCGACGCGCAATAATAGGCTATTCAACCCCGTTTCAAAGGGAAACTCCCCCAAGCCCACAAGATCGAGAGCCAACGCCCTATTTCACTCTTTTTTTGGCCCGGTCTAGTAATGGAGGAAAGCCTTCCGATGCTGGAACCACGGAGCGACGACACAGTAACGGGGAAACTCTGGCGGGTTTTCATTATTCATTTCTTTTTATTTCCGAAAGTAAAATAAAAAAATAACAAAACTAAAACTTGAAAGCAAAAAAAAAAAAACAAAATATCAGACGAATCACCTTTACAGTTTGAATCCTTTTGATTTTTTTTATTTCAAAATCTGGAAGAAAGGAAGAAGAACCATTACAAGGTAAAATTTTTTTTACCTTGTTATTTTTTTGATTTTTTTGTGCTATTTTTATTGATGAAAATCTCCCCTTTTCTACATTGATAATTTTATGGCTCTTTGTAGCCAAATATGTTACAATATATCTTATTATCTTTACTGTTTTGTTGTCCTATTTCCCTGCTCTGTTGTCTCTGTTGCCGTGTTGCAGGTCTAAGAGGAGGTCAACGAAGCTGAAATTCTGACGTTAATCACGCTGACAGACCACGTGAGGCGCGGCGTAGAGGAAGCTGCTAGGGTTAGGGTACTCTGATTTTTGTTTAGTTTTTTGGGCCTTTAGGGCTTTAGTTTTTTTTAATTTGGGCTTGTATTTTGCTATTGAACTTGGGCTATTTAATTTTGGGCTTGTAAAAGAACGATGGACTGTTTTAAAATTTTTTTATTTTGGTTTTGAGTTATGGGCCCCGGGCAATTTAGGCTCTTATACTTGCCCCTCTTTGCTCATTGTCATGTAACGGGAATGAAGCAAAGACTTTAAAAGGGCCAAATTTGCCTAGACTTGCCGAGTCTTACCTTCTTTAGACGCCCATCTTCTTCAGATAGCCTTATTCTAGTCATCCGCATCTTGTTACTTTGATCCACTCCACCGCCACTTTAGAGAGATAGGACTTGTAGCTTCAACCTGCTTCTTTGCGACTTCAGGGTGATATGGGATTTGTGATTTTAGTCTGCGCCACTGTACCTTCAAGGAGATAGGACTTGCAATGGTAGATTTAATCCGACCTACTGCAACTTCAGAGGTATAGGATTCGTCATTTTAATCCGCTCCACTGCAACTTTAGGGAGATAGGATTAGTAGCCTCAATCTGCTCCACTGCAACTTCAGAGAGATAAGATTGCTATCTTTAGTTTGCTCCACTGCCACTTCACGGAGATAAGACTTGTAATGGTAACTCCAACCTGCCTCACTGTATCTTTAGGGAGATAAAATTTGCTATGATCTGCTCTACTGCAACTTTAGATAGATAAGATCTGGAATTTATAGCTTCAATCTGTTCCGCTACAACTTCAGGGAAATAAGATTGCTATCTTTAGTCTACTCCACTATAACTTCAAGGAGATAAGACTTGCTATCTTCAGTCTGCTCCACTGCAACTTCAGGGAGATAAGACTTGTAACTTCAACCTGCTCCATTGCAACTTCAAGGAGATAAGGTTTGTGATTTATAGCTTTAATCTACTCCATTGCAACTTTAGGGAGATAAGATTCGCTATCTTCAGTCTGCTCCACTGCAACTTCAGGGAGATAAGACTGGTAACTTCAACCTGCTCCACTGCAACTTCAGGGAGATACGATTTGTGAATTATAACTTCAATATACTCCACTACAACTTCAGGGAAATAAGATCTGCTATCTTCAGTTTGTTCCACTACAACTTCACGGAGATAAGACTTGTCATGGTAACTCCAACCTGCTCTACTGCAACTTCAAGGAGATAAGGTTTGTCATGATCTACTCTACTGCAACTTCAGATAGATAAGATCTGTTTATTTATAGCTTCAATCTGTTCCACTGCAACTTCAGGGAAATAAGATCTGCTATCTTCAGTCTGTTCCACTGCAACTTCAGGGAGATAAGACTTTAACTTTAACCTACTCCACTGCAGCTTCAAGGAGATAAGGTTTGCTTCAACTAGCTCCAATGTAATTTCAAGGAGAAGAGATTTGTAACTTCGATCCACTCTGCTGGAATTTCAAGGAAATAAGAATTATGGCTTCAACGTAATTTCAAAGAGAAGGGATTTGTAGCTTCGACCTACTCTGCTGGAACTTCAAGGAGATAAGAATTGGTCCTCAATGTAATTTCAGGGAGAAGGGATTTGTAGCTTCGACCTACTCTGCTGGAATTTCAAGGAGATAAGAATTTAGGGAGAAGAGATTTGTAGCTTCAATCTACTCTACTGAAACTTCAGAGAAATAAGGATTGATCCTCAATGTAATTTCAAGGAGAAGGGATTTATAGCTTTGACCTACTCCGCTAGAACTTCAAGGGATAAGAATTCAGGGAGAAGAGATTTGTAGCTTTGATCTTCTCTACTGAAACTTCAAGGAAATAAGGATTTATCCTCAACGTAATTGCAGGGAGAAGGGATTTATAGCTTTGACGTTTTCCACTGGAACTTTGACGAGATAAGAATTCAGGGAGAAGAGATTTGTAGCTTTGATCTTCTCTTCTGAAATTTCAAGGAAATAAGGATTGATCCTCAATGTAATTTCAAAGAGAAGGGATTTGTAGCTTCGACCTACTCTGCTGAAACTTCAAAGACATAAGGATTTCAGGGAGGAGGGATTTATAGCTTCGACCTACTCCTCTGGAACCTCAAGGGATAAGAATTCAGGGAGAAAAGATTTGTAGCTTCGATCTTCTCTATTGAAACTTCAAGGACATAAGGATTCCAGGGAGAAGGGATTTGTAGCTTTGACCTACTCCTCTAGAATCTCAAGGGATAAGAATTTAGAGAGAAGAGATTTGTAGCTTCGATCTTCTCTACTAAAACTTCAAGGAAATAAGGATTTATCTTCAACGTAATTACAGGGAGAAGGGATTTGTAGCTTCGACCTACTCCGCTAGAACTTTGAGGAAACAAGAATTGGTGGCTTCGATCTGCTCCATTACTGCTTAGGGAGACAAGATCTATAATCTTCAGCTTGCTCCGCTACAAACTTAGGGAGACAAAGTAGGTATATTCAATCTACTTCACTGCAACTTTAAGAAGGTAAGATCTGTTGTCTTCAGCCTATTCTACTACTGGTCAGGGGAACAGGACTGGTGTCTTCGATCTGCTCCACTACTGCTTAGGGAGACAAGATCTGTAATCTTTAGCTTGCTCCACTGAAAACTCAGGGAGGCAAGGTTGGTATCTTCGATCTGCTTCACTGTAACTTTAGGAAGGTAAGATCTGTTGTTTTCAGTCTGCTCCGCTACAAACTTAAGGAGGCAAGGCTGGTGTCTTTGATCTATCTTACTACATCGTCCTCTAGAGGACATAACCTGTAGAATGGGTCTGTGCTTATGCCGAATGATTAGGATGCCATAATCGAAATGAGTCAAATGATCCTAATTAGATGTACTTTGAATGAATGCAAAATGAAAATGATCTATTTTTTAATGCTTAGGGTTGTCACTGCTCGTTGTCCATCAGAGTTTTATTGCAGACGTATTATGCTGCCATCTCGCTCGGCTAGTATCTTTTCCAGAAAACCCGAAGAAACAATCATATTTTGCTCAAATAATTTGCCCCACTATAACCTCAAGGTCCATTCCATGGTACCTCTGAGACCTTAAGGCTTGTACCATCTTCAAACCCTTTCACTGCGACTCAGGGGTATAAGACCGGAATCTTTTTCGATCCATTTGGTCTATTACACCATTCCCCGGGTATCGTGACCAGATATGTATACCTGATATTTGCATGAATGTAGAACATCATTTTTCTCGAGAATAATCTACTTTTTTATTTGGGTTAACATTGCTCGTTTTCATCACTAACGCGATATCTCATCTTTTTGTCCAACCATTATCTTTGACTGAAAATCCAAATAGATAATCTCAATTTGTACTCAGATATTTCCAACCCTTAAGCTTGGTAAGTTTTAAACAATAATCCTGTTTCAGGTTCCTGTATTATTTAGAAGCTTCCAGAGTAATATGCGGAAGTCTTTTTATGAAAGTGTTTATTGGTCCACTAATCGTTATTTCAATGCAAAATGCTTGAAAAAAAATCATAACAATGGACAAGAAGGAAATTAATGAAACAAATAAGTTAATCAAGGATATCAAACACAATTAAGAAGGAAATTTATTGGAAGAGTATTTTGAAAAGAATAAAGTAATCAAAGATAGTAAATCCAAAATGAATAAGATGAAAACTAGGTGCTCCAGATATCGCAGCTTGAGCTTCTCTGTGTAAACTTCTTGAGGGTCGTTTTGAGCTCAATATGTGTTTAAGGGATCCGGAGTACTTTGTCGATGCCCCAAGACGTAGCATACTTCTTTACTGTTAATTCAGGCATAGCAAGACTACCGCATGCCCCACATTCGATCAAAATTTAAGCCGCCCTTTTCAGGTTTTCAACTTAAAACCCATTTGGTCTCAAGGCACCCTTTGCGGGTTTTCGCCTTGGCCTCTCCTTTTTCTTTTCTTTTTTCTTTTGTCACTGTCTTCTTTCTTTCTTTTTTTGAAATATCTCTTAATTGAATTTGAACTCACAGGATTAAGCAAGTCTTTATCATCACTCTCAGTCGAAATCAATGTTTTTCCATATAAGGCCTTTTTTACCATATAAGATATTTCCCCGTTTGGCATCCACTTTATTTCGAAGTCCTTTTGTATGGGAAGGATCTTCTTCGATACCAGGTCCCTCTCATGAGATTCCCTAGGGTGAACCTCTTTGTCGTAAGCTCGCATTATCTGCCCGTGACGGATACCTTCAACCTCTTTTCTTCAATTGGGCTCACTTGATCATATTGGAACTGGCCAATTCTTTTTCATCCAATTTTGACTCAATCAAAGCTTGAAGAGAATGAATCTCGACTTCAATAGGCGAAACCACTTTCAAACCAATGAGAAAGGTATTGCCCCGACGAAGGTTCAGGCCGATGTTTGATAAGCATAGAGGGTAAATGGTAACTCATTATGCCAATCTTTGTAAGTCTAGGTCATCTTCCTAATGATCCTTGTTTTGTTGCTTTTGTTTTTCTTTTTTTTTTTTACTTTTGTTTTTCTTTTTTTAGCTGCCTTTGCTACACTGTGATGTGGTGCCTAATCTTTGAACAGACCGTAAACTTTTGACATCGTACGGTTAGATATGATCTTTTTGACATTTATCGATACATGATTTTTTTTGGAAATTTGATGACTATGGACCTTGTAACATCGGCATATGAAGCTACTTCTATCTTCTTAGCGAAATAATTGATGCCTGCTAAAAGCTTTCAATGAGATTCGTCCAAAAACATTTATGCCCCACATAGAGAAAGGTTGTGGATTCCATTGATTCTTTGTAAGGTAGGATCTTAACAAATCAGGAGATAAGCCATAGTCTTTGTCATTTTTAGAGTACTGAAATCCCTCCAGACACATATCTTACTCGAAAGAAGGTTCGAGGTCAGTAGCAATGTTGCTCATGTCATTGATATCTGGGGACTTATTGTGGGTACGAAGGAAAATTTCAAAGAATAAATGATTTTAAGAATGATTATTTGTATGGCATGATCATGAATAAAAGGATATTTGAAAGAAAGTCCAATGAACCAAAGAATCTATAAATAGAAAGAATAAAAAAATATTTGCTTAAAAGGATGTATTTTATTGAAATAAAGATTCTAAACACAAGCCTATTTCACAAAAGGATTCTTATTACCTCTAGGCTTAAAGCAACAAGCATGTTTTGAATATTATTCTAAATTAGTTCTAAAAACACAAGGATCTCTTCCACAATCCCATTGTTCAAAACACTCCCAAATATGTAAGGGCAGAAACTTTTATTCACTGGTTCTCTCTTCGGATATGTCATTCAGTTTCCCCAATATTTCTTTCAGCATTTGACTTGTTTAAGGCATCGTAACTCTTTTGCCCCCACTTTCAACTATCATATTTATTGCTTTGTCTGAGCGACTAAGTTCTAAGGAATCGTCAAACTTTACAATTCCTATTTCAATGAACCTTTCGACCAACTTTTTGAAAGCAATACAATTTTCTATTGAATGCCCTATAATCCATGCGTGGTACTCACATTGAGCGTTTGAGTCGTACCATTTAGGATATGGGGGTTGCATTGGTTCCACGTGACGAGGAGATACAACATGCGCATTAAATAGGTTTTGATACAACTCCCTATATGTCATCGGGATGGGTGTGAAATGGAACATTTCTGCATTTGGCCTCGAGTTGGATTCTTGCCTTGAAGAGCCTTGATAACTAGTGGTTACGGCCCTTGGCTGACCTACAGTAACTGGTTTGGAGTATCCTTTGCTCATATTATTCACTTCGTCTTCTCTTTTCTTTGGGATTGACCTTTTGACGCTTTCCCCCGCATCTATCTACCCACTCCCTACTGCATTTTCAATCATCTCGTCGGATATTACTATATCTGAGAAGCTCATAGTAGCGCTTCCTAACATATGGTTAATGAACGGGGCTTTCAGAGTGTTGATGAAAAGCATTGTCATTTCTTTCTCCAGAAGAGGTGGTTGGACTTGCGTTGCCACCTCTCTCCATCTTTGGGTGTATTGCCTGAAGCTCTCGCTCTACTTCTTTTCCATATTCTGTAGTGTGATTCTGTCGGGTGCTATGTCTGTAACGTGGCCATATTGTTTCATGAAAGCTTATGCCAAGTCCTTCCATGAATTAATTTGGGCACACTTGTTGGTTGTACCATTTGGCCGCAGACCCGATCAGATTGTCCTAGAAGCAATGGATTAAAAGTTGGTCATTATTAACATATCATGTCATCCTTCGACAGAACATCGTGATGTGAGCTTCAGGACAACTAGTCACATTGTACTTTTCAAACTCTATAGTCTTAAATTTCGGAGGGAGTACTAGATCAGGGACCAAACTCAGATCCTTCGCGTCAATCCCACAATAGTAGTCAGCATTCTCTATTGCCTTAAATTTTTCCTCTAACTATCTGTACCTATCCTCAAGTTGTTTTGGCAGTTCCATCTTTGCTTTTTCCATTTTTGCCATTTTGTTTAGATCAGGAACTTCAAGAGTGATTGGATTACCCCCCAAATTAAATCCTGAACCTATCGATAATCCATTGGTGCCGAGGTACCGACCTGATATTGTTGAGGTCTGATAGTACAGAGTGCTCCTTGCGGATGTGCGTCTAGTTGGGCCTGGACACTTATTGGGGTAAAACCTGGGGGATAGGCAGGGTTTTCATGATCATCCCTAGAACTGACCACAGGGTTCTTTTCTTTATTAGGCCCTCTAACCAATAGTTGCGCTAATTGGTTTATCATGCTTCTTTGGGATTCTAGCATTTAATCCCTCATGTCTTGTTGTATTTTGACCATTTGTTATTGTATTTGCACTTGTAGTTGATCTTGCATCTCTTTTTGGAGTTGCTCGAGCCTTTCTAATCTCTTGTCTATATCTTTGGTCTTTTTTCGTGTACCGTAAAGACACTTAGTCAATTGACTTTTGTCGGTTCCTAAGTTAACTAAAATAATTTTACCTAATTAGGATCCTTTTGTGCAAATCTAATGTAAATGATACAATGCAAGTAATGTAATGCAAATGATGCAATGCAAATGCATGAAATGCAAATACATGAAATGAATGCAAGAAAGAGAGGCGTCAACCTTGAATTCAATTCCATTAGAAGAACGTTTCTAGAAAACAAATTTCTTTACATAAAACGGATCACATATGCGGTCTTGCCCTCATAGTCCAAGCGAAGACATCAATTTTTTTCTTCATATTCAGATGCTGTGGTCCACTCTTATAAATTTTCCAAAGATGTCTCTATTAGCTCCTTTTTGCTTGATCCGGGCCGCGACTCATTGCTTACTTATCCTCGCGATACTCGTTGGCTTCTTTAAGAAAGTTGAGATGTAATGGCTCTTGAATAAATCATTGTCCGCTTAAATCCTCTGGCAACGAAGCAAAGTTGTGTATTCTTCCACGAGCTATCAGCCTTTTCGCGTTGTGTTTACTCGAACCGTATTCGGACGACCGTATTATAATCCACTTTATCAAGAAATCCGTTCTCTCATGAAAAGCTCTCCTATTTAGCATTCGAATATGAATCAACACCTCTTTTTTATGATGATGCAATGCAATGCAATACAATCAAAACAAAAGAAAACACGTTCGCACAGGAGAAATAAATAACAAAATAAAGCACCTAATTGGGTGACCACTAGGGTTTGGCGCGACTTTACCTAGGGTGGGCTCCTAAGGTTCGCTATATGAGGTTTGGTTCTAGAGTAAGGGTACCTGAACTAGCAGATTCTTCGATCTTCACCCATTATAGGCTCATATAGACCAAGTTCAGTTCAGGGGAATACATTTTCTTATGGTTACGCGAAGATGAAAATCTCACGAAGACATAGGTACAGATGTATCCCGAAAGCGATCCACTATCCTGTACGGAGGTGAAAACCTCACGAATGAGTAGCTTCTCACTCCTACTTAAAAGGTAAGATAAATTGATCATGCGATGCAATGTGCAAAAATATATCAAAAGACTTGAACAAATAAAGCAAATATGACCAAAATGTTGAAAACAGTAACAAAGACAAATGAAATGAAATGAAAGGATCATATATTAAAACCAAATTTTCAATTTTCAACAAAAAGAAAAAAGTTAATCAACTTGTGGCTTGACTCTCTTATTTTGGTCCCCAGCGGAGTCGCCAAGCTGTCGAAACCATTTTTTTGAAACTGGGGTCGGCTTGGATTTTTGAAAACGAAAAAAAAAAAAGAGTCACCACCAATCATTTTTTTGCTGAGGTGGGATCAGGTCACCTAGAAAAGTGGTTGTTTTAGTGAAATATTTCAATTTAATAAAACATTGATTTTGGTCTACGAAATCCGAGAAAACAGGTTCGGGAGTCGATTACGTGCGAGGAAGGGTTAGCACCCTCGACACGCCCAAAATTGGTACCTAATTGATTAATTAATGTCTTAATGTCAAAAGTTAAAAATTTGAAAAGATTTTAAAATACGATCCTTTTTATTAATATTAATTTTAAAAATGCTTGAATTAAACCAAAACAATTGTTAAAGATTTCCTCGTCTCGAGACATCAGAGTATCACATCCCGTAAGTTAGAACACGATATTTGAACTCTCGATCACAAGTTTGTCTTTAAATTTTTATTGAAATTATTATGTTTTGAAATTTAAAAGGATATTTGGTCGTTTTAGGATTGACGAGAAAATTGAAGCGCAGTAAGTTAGGGCACAATTTCTTGAATTTCCAAAAACGCAAAATATTACCTTATTGTTTGTTTGGAATAAAACGATCTAAGTTGGATAAAGATATTGAAGCTTAATTCATGGCGCGGTGATATGAAATAAAAATATAGTAATGAGCCTAGAGCAATGATACATGAACACGGCATTATACGAATGAATAACAATAATATAAAAATACGAAAAAAACGAATTAAAATATACACAATGGCAATAATCATACAACATTTAAATAATAACATCAATAAATAAAGACCAATGAATTAAATGATAAAAAGGTATAAAGCGAATTAAAATAAATAAAATGTAAACAAATTTTAGAATGATAATAAATGAGTTTAAAATAAATAATGTAAAAAAGAATTTTAAAATCTATAATACACAAAGCAAATTAAAAAAATGATATATATGAATAATTTTAAAATAGATAATATGTATATATAAAAGTGTAAAATAAATAATATGTAAAACCTAAAATAAATAATAATAAAATCATTTGAAATAAATAATAAGGGTTTAAAATAAAGTATATAAAATAATTTTAAAATAAGTAATATATAATTTTAAAATAAGTCATGGGCCCCGGGCAAATTTGGGCTCTTACAAGTTTATTACACAATGTTTAGTAGATTGTTAAGTTATTGATATAATATTATACAGTGTTTCTTATGATAGCTTTATTAAATAATTTATGTAATTTTAATAGAATTGCAGAGTTGTGCCAAGTGTTAGCAAATACAAGAAATTTAGAGATTTATCCTGTTGTTCATAGAATTATGTATCTTATGCTAACTTGTAACATCGGTGTTTTAACTCGAGGTTAGGTACGGTGATGGATTGGGTCAAGAATTAGTATAAAATTTTTGAAATATAATAAATTGGAATTTTGAGTATTAAATTAGAAAGCATATAGATCCAATAAGAAATTTAAAAAAAATAAAAAAAATACTCTTTAGATAGGAAATTTTAAAATAGATACATTGATTTAGTTGAAAGAATAAAGAAATTATAGTGGCCAAGTAGGAAAAATATTAAGTTAGGAGATATATAATAGTAGAGGAAATTAATGGAGGATTAAAAAGAAATTTAACCAAAGTGTTGTATGAGTCATACTAGGAAATGTGAAAGATGAGGAAGGACAAAGTGGTAATTAGCCAAGTGGATATATATTAGGTGTAATGATATGGGTAAAAGAAAAAAGATGGATGGCTTAAGGACTTAGTAGTAATTTGACCATTTTAATTAAAAATGAGAGATATTTTAGTGGAATGGTGTAGAAAAGTGGAGAAAAGATGAAAATATATCATCTTTTCTCAAATACAAACCGTCACTACTTCTTTTTCTCCCCCCAACTTCCATCCAACTTTTCTTCTAATTCCCTATATGTCCTTCCATCATAGTTGAACCATCCAAGCTTCAAAACTTCATTTTTCTATGAAATTTCCTTAGTAAAAATCAAAGAGCTAAGGTAAGAAATGATGAAATTATCATACCATACATGTTTATTTTTATTAAATAGCATAGGAAAGTCATTTGATTGTGGTTTTTTTAACATATAAATGTTATATGTTTTATATGAAATTAAAGAGAAAGAAAAGAAATGAGAGGACCTAATTGAAGAAAAAGGGAAAGAGAAGGCTATGACGTGAAGGAAGAAAAAATATATCATCTCAACCTTTTTGTTGTAAGTACTACAAGATTTTTAAATTATTTTTATTTAAATGCTTATATTGTAGTATGGAATTACTTAGAATAGAAATGTAAAATACATATTTAAATTTGTAAATGGATAATAAAAAAAATATTAGATTATGAAATTATGAAATTTGAAAAGAAAATTATAGATGGAGAATACGAAATGGTATATTGTTTGAACATTAAGCAATGATGTTGTGGTAAAAGTATATGTATGAAAAAGGTGTGATATCTGTGATTTGTGAAATGGGGACTAAATTGTAGATGATGGAGAAATGAGAAATTGTTTCTGAAATATTTACGTAAAGTATTTAAATGTACAAATTTTAGGTTTAATGCCCAAGTTGACGAAATTTAGAACTACTAGGATATTAGTGGCATGCCATTAAGGGACCTTATCGCGCTTTCTGATTATTAGCACATTAGTGCTCTTCGTTTAGCACATTCGTGCTCTTTGTATAACACTTTAGTGCTCTCTATTCAATAAAAAAGCTTAATTTCCTTAATTCTTTATCTTTTAGTCAACAAACTTGATCGTACCTTTAATTATTGTGATAAGCTATAAAGTAACATGTTTTAATCCTATTCTTAATGTGTATTTGGATTATTTATTATATAAATTAGTGAATTTGATGCTCCTAATCCTTTAAATTCATGTTTCTATACTTAGGGGAGCATAAGGAAGTGAAAGGAGTGAAAAACGGGCCAAAATTAGAAAAAAAAAAAAAGCTGTTTTCAGGATCTACACTGTAACGGCGCAATTTTCAGTGGAATCGAAACAGTGATTTGAGATCACTAAATCAGATGAAAGAGTTAGAAAATAATATTATTTAGTGGTTATGAGTTAAATATGAAGTTAGGAAAAATTATGAGATAGTGAATTGTGTTTTAGAAATTAAAATTAGAATAATTAGTTTCAAAAATGAGATAACGAGACCTCAAAATCATAGACCGAACCGTAAATATTTTTATAAATATTAACGGAGTGTTAGTGAGTTAGTATTAAAGTTCATTAGGAAATTTATCGTTTTGATAGTTAATTTAATGAAAATGACTAAATTGAATAAGATGTAAAATTGTGGAAAGTGATTAAATAGCTCAAATAATAAATAAGAGGGACTTAAAGAGTAATTGGACCTAAAAGCAAATGGGCTGGACGGTTGGGCAATGAATTGGTAGAGAAATAGTGTGAACTAAGGGCAAAATGGTAATTTAGTTGAAAGTAAAAATAAAAATCTAGTGACCAAATTAGAAATCTAGATTTCTCTTCAATTTTCTTCATCCTCCTCAGCTAAAAACAGCCATTGAAGAGTTCTTAAAGTTGGTCTTTCATATTTTTATTGCAAGTTAAGTTCAATTCTTGATTATTTCTTGAAATTTTTGTGTTTTTGAGACTTTTACAACCAGATCCTAGTATTTAATTCATTAGTTTTTGATTTCATGGAAGATTTTGAAAGTTTTCATGACTAAGTGTTGGAAGTTTATGATGTTTTAGCATGAAATTGAAGTTTTAATCTTGTTATATAATGATTTTATTAAAGGAATTGAATAGAAATTGATATTTAAGACCTAATTGTGAAAGAATTTGAAATTAAGGTTTTGTGTTAAAATTCTAAATTTCAATGGCTGTGAAATAGTTAATAATGTTTAGACAAGGTGCTAATTGAGAAAAATAAGCTCCAATAATGAGCTAATTGGTCAGGACCAAATTGCAAAAATTGTAAAATTTGGGGTAAAAGTGTAATTTTAAAAAATTAAAGGGCATAAAATGTGAAGTAGAATGAATTTTAAATCAATGCTAATGACTGAATGATTTTATAATTATAGATCAAGAACCCAAGGTGAATCGTGGAAAGAAAAAACTGTAAGATTAGTCCCTAAACTTTCCTGACTTTTGCAAATTGGCCCAGGTAAGTTCATATGGCTAAGTTCAGTGTTTTGTAATGAAAATCTTGTGAATGGCATAGTATATTACCGTATATGCATGTTATTAAATTGGAATAATTGTGAATCAATGTTTGAGTAAAAGTATAAATTAGGGGGATAATGAATTTGGGTACTTTCGTTCGGTGGGTAAGACGAATTGACGGAAAAGACCATGGTTGGACTATGGCAACATGTGATATGTGATTTCCGTATAAGACCATAGCTGGGCTATGGCATCGGTGTGATGTGATTATGTGCTTCCATATAAGACCGTATCTGGGATATGGCATTAGTGTGATATGTGCTTCTGATTTAGACCATATCTGGGATATGGCGTTAGTGTGATATGTGATCTGTGTAAGACCATGGCTGAGCTATGGCTTCGGTGTGTGATATGTGACTATGTGCAAGACCATAGTTTTGCTATGGCATTGTGAAAACGAAGTACTCAATTCCGTAATCGTTCCCTAATTTGATTAAGAAAAGCAAGTGATAAATGGGCCCAAGAGATTAAAATTGGCTAATAAGTGACATTAAATTCAATCAAGTGAACTTATCACCGATTTTATGATTGATAGGAGGAATTAGTGAAATTGTATATTATATGATTGTTACAAAACGTTTGGTAAGATTTATTTTCTATTCCTATAAGCTTACTAAGCTTCTATAAGCTTACTTTTGTATGTTTAATGTTTTTGTAGATTTAAGTAAGTTCAGAGGATCGAATCTACACGAGGATCACATTATCCAAATTTTCACCGGTAGCTCTTGTTAATCATTTTTTTATATGGCATGTATAGGGGTTGAAATGATAATGAAATAGAATGAATGATTAAGTATGCAAAGTAATTTGAATATAATGGTTGATTGGTTGGACTTTGTTTGTATATAAATGTATTTTTGTGCAGGAAGATAGTATAAAAGTGAGAAAAGTGGCCTATTTTCATCCACACGGGCAGACACATGGGTTAGAGACATGATCTAGCACAGGAGCATGTGGCTTGGCCATGTGATAGGGCCGTGTGAGTTCTGCACATAAATTCGAAATAAAAATTAATCAACCACACGGCCTAACCACACGGGTGTGTGGCTAGGCCGTGTGAAATTAATTTTTTCATGGTATGGAAGTCAGTAAGCTCGATGTTTTTAAAACAGGCTGAACACGAGCGTGTGTCTCGGTCATGTGAGGTACACGGCCTGAAAACATGGTTGTGTAATACAGCCATGTGAAGTATGCACCTAAAAGATGAAATATTAATTACCACATGGCCTAGCAACACGGGCATGTGTTTAAGCCGTATGACCCAAGTTTCTTTATAGTTGCAAGTTAGAGAGTTACACACCCCAAAGACACAGCCATGTGAGCCACACGGCCACGCCACACGGGCGTGTCCCCTATCATACGGGCATGTGACCCCTATTTGTGAGAGAAATTTTAAAATTTGTAAAAATTTTCCTGATGTTTCAATTGAGTCTCGATCCGATTCTAAAGTACGTTATGGGCCTTGAGGGTCCATTTAAGGGATATTTACAATAAATCATGGTAATTGAACAGTAAATGAGTAAAATTTTCTGTAAGTGTTTCGTACTTATCGGTAATACCTCGTAACCCTATCCCGGTAACGGATACGGGTTAGGGGTGTTACATATAGTGGTATCAGAGCTTTAGTTTAGTCGATTCTCGGAACATGTGTGATGTGTAAGGTGATTAAAAATACACGCCATATAAATCTGTGATAGTGTGATGTGTATGATCCGATCTAACTTTTGTTTTTATTATAGATTTGTAAAGATGTCAGAAAGACTTGAACATGTTGAACATGAAGAAGTTAACAGTAGAGTACAAACCTCTAAACAAGGAACAAGCAGTACTGTTCTAATTTCTTTGATGCGGGAAAAAGAACTCAAAAACATGATTTATAGATTTATGAATCAATGGTATAATGAGACGATGCAAGAAAGGAATTAGGCTTAACAACCTCCTCCCTCTATTGCACCACTCGTAGTACCCCCAGTTGCTCCTCCACCCCTTCCAGCAAATGAATCCAATAAGTGTGCTAGAAAAACTCAGAAAGCTTGAAGCTGAGAAATTTCGGGGAAGAACCGATGATGATCCTGTTAAAGTCAAATACTGTTTACAGGGTATAATGAGAGTTTTTAAATAGATGGCGTGTCTATCGGATGATTAGCTAAGATGTGTTGTGTCATTATTGAAGGAAGAAACCTATAATTGGTAGGAAGCAATAGAAGTCATGGTATCGGCTAAGAAAATTACTTGGGAATTTTTTGAAAACGAGTTCAAAAAGAAATATATGGGTAGAAGATATCTGGATAAGAAGAAAAAAGATTCCTTAATTTACGACAGGGAAACAAGTCAGTGGCAGAATATGAAAGAGAATTTGTTTATCTTGGCAAATATGCCCGAGACATTGTACCTGTTGAAGAATAAATGTGCATACGTTTTGAAGAATGATTAAATGATGAGATTAGAATGATGATAGGGGGTACATAGATACGAGAATTCGTTGTCCTATCGGATCATGCTTAGAAACTAGAAAATATGTATAATAGAAAGATGTAGAGATATAGAAAGAACAAAGAATCCTATAAGATAAGTTTATCCAAATCATTTTCAGCTCCATCGGTGAAGAAATCCAGAGATGATTTTAGTCAAGCCACATCAGCACCAGAAAGACCAATTAAAGCAGAGCAAGACAATCTGATTTCAGGGTATCCGACAGACTTGCAGCTAGTGTAAGTAATGCTCAAAACACCTCTCGACCTAAGTGCTAATACTGTGAGAGAAGTCACCCTAGCGAATGTAGAGGTAAGACAGGGGCTTACTATAAATATGGAGCTACTGATCACTTTATTCGAGATTATCCTCAACTACAAAGAGAAGAAGTGGAACAGAAAGAGAAATAGAAAAACTACTCTCCAAAGAAGTAGACGTTCGGGTCAGAGCAGTGCTTTAGGGGCTACCCGTTCAAGTATGAGAGATTCTGCGGGGCGATCAGAGGTTAAGGCACCTGCCCGTACTTATGCTAATCAAGCGAGAAAATAAGATACAGCTCTAGATGTAATTGTGAGTACTTTCTATCTTTATGATGTTACTATGTATGCATTAATAGATCCAGGGTCTACATATTCATATATTTGCACTGTGTTAGCATCTGAAAAAAATTTATCTGTTGAGCCTACTGATTATGATGTACAAGTCACTAATCCGTTAGGCCAAAGTATGGTAGTTAATTTAATATGTCGTAACTGTCTACTGAAAATAAAGGGTTGTGAATTCCCTGCTGATTTGATGTTGTTACCCTTTCAGTGAATTTGATATTATTTTAGGGATGGACTGGTTAATGAAACATGATGCAATAGTGAATTGTTAAGAGAAATAGATCAGTTTGAAATGTCAAAATAGGGGATATAGTTTCTATTGGGGCTGAGAATTTGGGTGTTACTGCTAAAATTGTTTTAGCCTTTTCTGTTGAAAGGTTATTGCGCAAAGGAAACGAGGCATTCTTGGCCTATATTCTTAGTACTCGGGGTTTTGATTCAAAATTAGAACAATTGCTAGTTGTGAATGAGTTTATCGATGTGTTTCCTAAGGAGTTACTAGGGTTACCACCCAATAGAAAAGTCGAATTTGTGATTGATGTGATTCTAAGAATAACTCTCATTTTTGTAACACCATACAGAATGGTCTCAGTTGAATTAAAAGAGTTGAAAATGCAATTACAGGAGTTGTTAGATAAAGGGTTCATCAGACCGAGTATGTCACCTTGGGGTGCACCTGTTTTATTTGTGAAAAAAAAGTATGGTTTTTTGAGATTGTGATTGATTATAGGAAGTTGAATAAGGTAACAATTAAAAATAAATACCCTTTACCCTGGATTGATGATTTATTTGATCAATTGACAGGTGTTATGGTGTTTTCAAAGATAGATCTTCGATCAGGGTATTATCAGTTGAAAGTAAAAGAGTGTGATGTGATGAAAACTGCCTTCCGAACCCGGTATGGTCATTATGAGTTTTTGGTAATGCCATTCAGTTTGACCAATGCTCCAGCTGCTTTTATGGATTTAATGAATCGAATTTTTCAGCCTTATTTGGATAGATTTGTGGTTGTATTCATAGATGATATACTAATCTATTCAAAGACAGAATTCGAGCATGCTTAGCAATTGAGAGCTGTACTATATAGATTTTGAGAGAAAAACAGTTGTATGCAAAGTTTAGTAAATGTGAATTTTGGCTCCATGAGGTAGGATTTCTGGGGCACATTGTGTCAGTCGGCGGAATCTGTGTAGATCCGAGTAAAGTGTCAGCAGTAGTGAATTGGAAGACTCCAAAGAATGTTATCAATGTACGAAGTTTTCTGAGACTAGCAGGTTATTACTGCCAGTTTGTTAAAGATTTCTTGATGATTGCTTTGCCGATGACTCGGTTGCTTTAGAAGAACGTTGAGTTTGTTTGGTCCGAAGAGTGCCTACGAAATTTTAATCAATTGAAGGAAATGTTGACAGAGGCTCCAGTGTTGACTCAGCCTGAATCAGGTGTGGCATATGTGGTATATTGTGATGCGTCTCTGAATGACTTGGGTTGTGTTTTGATACAGTCGGGTAAAGTAGTAGCATATGCTTTTCGGCAATTAAAACTGCACAAAAAGAATTACCCTACTCATGATTTGGAATTAGCTGTGATCGTGTTTGTTTTGAAGATTTAGAGACACTATTTATATGATGAGAAATGTTATGTGTATACCGATCACAAAAGTCTGAAATATTTAATGACACAAAATGAGCTGAATTTAAGAGATAGACGATGGCTCGAACTACTGATAGGCTATGATCTTGTCATCGACTATCATCTGGGGAAAGCAAATGTTGTGGCAAATGCACTCAGTCGAAAATCGTCATTGTTTGCTCTTCGAAGGTTGAATGTTTATCTGTCTATTAAGGAAGATAGATCTGTATTAGCAGTCTGAAAGCTGCTTCTGATCGTCAAAAATCATACGCAGATTTGAAAAGAAGAGATATAAAGTTTAATGTGGGCGATCATGTGTTCTTGAAAGTTTCACCGTGGAAGAAAGTTCTATGGTTTGGTAAAAAGGGAAAACTTAGTCTACGGTTTATTGGACCATATGAAATCATTGAAAGAATCGGTTTGGTAGCTTATAGAATAGCATTGCCTTTGGAACTTGAGAAGATCTATAATGTGTTTCATGTATCTATATTGAGACAGTACAGATCAGATCCTTCACATGTTATTCCTCATACTGAGATAGAGCTCTAATCAGATATGACTTATTTAGAGGAACCAGTGAAAATTTTAGCTCGAAAAATTAAAGAATTATGGAATAAACGAGTACCGTTAGTTAAAGTGTGGCGTCGACATGGATCAGATGAGGCAACCTAGAAAATTGAAGAGCCAATGAGATAGCAATATCCGAACCTATTCTCAGGTAAGAAATTTTGAGAACAAAATTTCCTAAAGGGGGAGAGTTGTAACGGCCCAATTTTCAGTGGAATCGAAATAGTGATTTGAGATCACTAAATCCGATGAAAGAGTTAGAAAATATTATTATTTAGTGGTTATGAGTTAAATATGAAGTTAGGAAAAATTATGAGATAGTGAATTGTGTTTTAGAAATTAAAATTAGAATAATTAGTTCTGAAAACGAGGTAACGAGACCTCAAAATCATAGACCGAGCTGTAAATATTTTTATAAATATTAACGGAGTGTTAGTGAGTCAGTATTAAAGTTCATTAGGAAATTTTATCGTTTTGATAGTTAATTTAATGAAAAAGACTAAATTGAATAAGATGTAAAATTGTGGAAAGTGACTAAATAGCTCAAATAATAAATAAGAGGGACTTAAAAAGTAATTGGACCCAAAACCCAATGGGCTGGACAGTTGGTAATGAATTGGTAGAGAAATAGTGTGAACTAAGGGCAAAACACTAAGGGCAAAATGGTAATTTGGTTGAAAGTAATAATAAAAATCCAGTGACCAAATTAGAAATCTAGATTTCTCTTCAATTTTCTTCATCCTCATCAGCTAAAAATAGCCATTGAAGAGTTCTTAAAGCTGGTCTTTCATATTTTTATTGCAAGTAAGTTCAATTCTTTATTATTTCTTGAAATTTTTATGTTTTTGAGACTTTTACAACTAGATCCTAGTATTTAATTCATTAGTTTTTGATTTCATGGAAGATTTTAAAAGTTTTCATGATTAAGTGCTAGAAGTTTATGATGTTTTAGCATGGAATTGAAGTTTTAATCTTGTTATATAATGATTTTATTGAAGGAATTGAATAGAAATTGATATTTAGGACCTAATTGTGAAAGAATTTGAAATAAGGGTTTTGTGTTAAAATTCTAAATTTCAATGGCAGCGAAATAGTTCATAATGTTTAGACAAGGTGCTAATTGAGAAAAAATAAACTCCAATAATGAGCTAATTGGTTAGAGACCAAATTGCAAAATCTGTAAAATTTGGAGCAAAAGTGTAATTTCGAAAATTAAAGGGAATGAAATGTGAAGTAGAATGAAATTTAAATCAATGCTAATGAGTGAATGATTTTATAATTATAGATCAAGAACCCGAGGTGAATCGTCGAAAGAAAAAATTACAAGATTAGTCCCTGAACTTTCACGACTTTTGCGAATTGGCCTAGGTAAGTTCATATGGCTAAGTTAAATGTTTTTTAATGAAAATCTCATGAATGCCATAGTATATTACAGTATAGGAATTTTATTAAATTGGAATAATTGTGAATTAATGTTTGAGTAAAAGTACAAATTAGGGGGACAACGAATTTGAGTACTTTCGTTCGGTGCCTAAGATGAATTGACGGAAAAGACCATGGTTGGACCGTGGCAACATGTGACATGTGATTTCCGTATAAGACCATAGCTGGGCTATGGCATCGGTGTGATGTGATTATGTGCTTTCGTATAAGACCATAGCTGGGTTATCGCATCGGTGTGATGTGATTATGTGCTTCCGTATAAGACCATAGATGGGTTATGGCATCGGTGTGATGTGATTATGTGCTTCCGTATAAGACCATAGATGGGTTATGGCATCGGTGTGATGTGATTATGTGCTTCTGTATAAGACCATAGCTAGGTTATGGCATCGGTGTGATGTGATTATGTGCTTCCGTATAAGACCATATCTGGGATATGGCATCAGTATGATATGTGATCCGTGTAAGACTATGGCTGGGCTATGACTTCAGTGTGTAATATGTGACTATGTGCAAGACCATAGTTTTACTATGGCATTGTGAAAATGAAGTACTCAATTCCGTAATCATTCCCTAATTTGATTAAGAAAAGTAATTGATAAATGGGCCCAAGGGATTAAAATTGGTTAATAAGTGACATTAAATTCAATCAAGTGAACTTATTACTGATTTTGTAATTGACAGGAGGAATTAGTGAAATTGTATATTATATGATTGTTACAAAATATTCAGTAAGATTTATTTTCTATGCTTATGAGCTTACCAAGCTTCTATAAGCTTACTTTTGTGTGTTTAATATTTTTGTAGATTAGAGTAAGTTCAGAGGATCGGATCTACACGAGGATTACACTATCCAGATTTTCTCTGGTAGCTCTTGTTAATCATTTTTTTTTATTTATATGGCATGTATAGGGGTTGAAATGATAATGAAATAGTATAAATGATTAAGTACACAAAGCAATTTGAATATAATGGTTGATTGGTTGGACTTTGTTGGTATATAAATGTGTTTTTGTGTAGAAGGATAGTAAAAAGGTGAGAAAAGTGGTCTTAAATTCCCTAATTTCGTCTATATGGGCAGAGACACGGGTATGTGTCTAGGCCGTGTGCCATATGGGCATGTGTTAAGGCCGTGTGTCCCTTACATTTTAAAAATAAGAAACAGAATGTCCAGGTTTAGACACACGGCGTAGCACACAGGCATGTGGCTTGGCCGTGTGACACACATGGGCTCTAAACATGGCCGTGTGATACGGCTGTGTGAGTCCTGCACATAAATTTGAAATAAAAATCAACCACACGGCCTAAGCACATGGGCATGTGGCTAGGCCGTGTGAACCAAGTTTCTTCATAGGTGCAAGTCAGAGAGTTACACGCTCCAAAGACATGACTATGTGAGCCACACAGACTTGGTATCACGATTTCATAGATAGTAACCAAACTTCAAAATGTATTAGATGGGTATCATAATATCCCGGACTTGGTATCACGATTTCGAAGACAATAGCTAAACTTCTCAACTTGAGGACCGAATTGAAAGTTTTTAAAATAAAATAGGGTTGATATTGTGATATTAAGGGGTACGGTATTGCAATATTGGGAACAGACCACTAAGTCCCTATATTTGACCAAAATGCATCTTTTTGGTACCTAAATCAAAGTGTCCAACCAAGACTAACACATGATCATCGATTTACCTATTCCATTTGTATCAAAACATACCAAATAAATTGAGACATTCATCTACAACTTCTCATCAAGACATTAATTTCTTAAACATCAATTAATCTTTATATTTCATACCATGAATCATTCACCAAACAAGTCATACATGTCAATTAGTAGAAAATGTATGCCATATTCAACAATATTGCAATTACTACATCACCTAAAAGCCAACTTCCAATACAAATCAATTATAACATAAACATTTATACCTACTTCACTAAGATCATTAGCATTTTGTACCATTTCAATCTCATATTCAATATCTATTTACAATATACTAAAAATTTAACCAAAAACATGTCTCACATTTAAGACCAAAAGTGTATATAAACATAGTTGGGTAACCAAATAGACATAACCTAGGTACATGCCAAACAACAAGTGAAAGAGGTATACAAACATCATTGAGACCGGGATATTTGACTAGATGTTGAAGTCCACACTCGGGATCATGAATTGAACCTAACCTGCGCATGGAAAACAAATCATACGCTAAGCTAATCGCTTAGTGGTAAATCTATGATTCAAAATAAAATAATTAAGCTTATGCAAATGCACACATTCAATTAGTATTCCATTTTATATCATTATACCAAATACTTTTATTTGCAACTCCTTCTCATCACATAGGTGATCTAAATTTACCAATTATTTCAGTAGCATCAATTCATCATATTGTATACATTACTCATTCATATATGTACAGTTCTATATCATCAATTCGACAATTTTTCGAGTTTATAAGCTCAATCGCATTCAAGTAGCCATCGGGCTCGTTTTTAACTAAATTTTTATAATATCACATTTCACATATTCATTACATTTCATTTCATTTTCATTTAACCAATTTATGTATTTTTAACTTTATTAACCAAACACAAACTTGGTACGAATACACAAATCCGTCACCCCGAGTTGCCCTGCAATAATAACTCTATAACGGTACATAATAACACCTCGAGTTGCCTGATAACAATGGTTTTCTCAACTCAATCAATCTCTCACCTCGGGCTGCCTGGAAACGATGACTCAATGCATAATGTCTACCATCCCAGATTGTCCAGCAATGATGGTTTTACTCAATAGTCTAACCTTATGGCATGTTAACTATATTTGACTCAGTTCGAATAGCTAGTAGGGTATTTTGTTTCCTATTCATTATACAAAGTTCAATTTACATTTCAACAATCACGATTCATCAACATATCACAATCTCAAAACTTATACAATATAATTTAACAAGTCAATTATCAAATACCAAGTAAATCCTAAGTTTTGTACTTTATCTAATTTAGTCTCTATCTTGGAACTCAATCTCAAATACATCAAATCAATTCAAGTAGTCCTCAATAACTCACCTTGAATCCCATATAACACAAAATGTCATGCACATGCAAAAACTTAAGTGTTCCAAAATCATATCAATACAAACTAGAAATTCTAAGTTACTCGTCGACGGCTTTGGATTTTCCTTTCCCTCTCAATGAATCCGGGTCGAATTTAGCTACGAATTGACATAAAACATATATAATTATCAATTACCAGCCAATTCACAATCAAATAACAATTTATGCAAGTTTTTAATTTATTCAATTTAGTCCTTAAAACCGAGACTAACCTAACTTTTAATTTAAAGCTCCAAATTGAATTTTGATGTCACTATAATTCATTAGAGACCTCCTATTTCTTATTCCTACTATCAATTTTTTATTTCATTCAGTTTGGTCCCTAACGTACAAAACTATTAATTAAGCTTTACAATTTAACCATTGTTCACATCTAAGCTTAAAATCTATCAATTTAACTCCTAAATTTTCAATAACTCAACTAATATAAAATAGGAGTATAGGAAGCAAAAGAAGGATCAAATTCAAGTTTGTTTGACTCAAGAAGGAAAGTTTAGATGTGACCTGAAATGAAGAACCAAATAAATTTAGACGACAACAACAACAACAACAATAATAACAATAATAATAATAATAATAATAATAATAATAATAATAAGACTAAAAAAATAAAGGATAACTATTCAAAATAATAACTAAATAGTGAAAATATCTATTAGAGTGGAAGATGGAACAATAAACCGATGGATATGATAGATATAAGGATAAATGTCAAATTGAACCCTTTGAGATATAAATCCCAACAAACTCAATTAATGGCTCTAATTAACCATCCAAGAAATAATGCTTGGCAAATTGAAGTGTGAAGAATGAATTCCTATGACTCTTTGAAGAAAATCAAGAAGAAAACTACTTCTAAAAATCACAGAAAGAAATCTTGTACAAAAAAACAAACTCCCAAAGTTGAAAACTTTGTTAATGAAAAACAATTGTCTAATTTGTGTACAATGCAAAAGCATATATAAGAGCTAGCTAAATAAATCTAAATAAAACTCTTAAGTATATTAGAACTCTAATTGATCTAAACAAGAAGTAGTTTTAAACTAAATTTTCTTATTAACATAAAACTCTTAAATAAATTAAACTGCTTAATAATTATTAAAAATTCGGAATAATAAAATAATAAGAGTTGATAAATACAATATCGGGCTCATATATAATAAAAATTAATCCCAAAACCCAAACCTAATATGATTTAAACTCGAGTTAAAAGCCCAAAACTCGCAATTCCCATCATAATCTCGTCCAGAAATTTTGCTCGCCCAGTCTTCACTAAAATGGTCATAACTTGAGCTCCCGAACTCAAAATCGAGTGATTCAAAGTGAATTTTGAATCTAAAATATAGATCTTCAAATTCCATGAAGACATCTAAGCTAAGCAATGCATGGATCCCATACAAAAAGTCATTGCAAGTCTGATGATTTCCCAAACTTAAAAATTAGCAGCTTCAGTGAATGGAATTTAAAATTTCACCCTACCCGTGCATGTGTCATCAACAATGGAAACTTCCTAAAACTTTATCAATTTTACAAATTTGTACATGGGCTAGCTAAATAAAGCTCCTATGACCTCAAAAACATAAAAATTATAAGAAAATGACTAAAGTGCACTAACCAATTGTTGGACGGAAGATTAAGCTTTCATTAGGTTTTTTTTTCTCTTTTGCTTTGGATAGATGAAGAAGACGATGAGGAAATGTTTCTTTTTCATCCACTTTTTCTATATTATACATATAAATTATTAATTTAAAAAATCATAGTTTAATTAATTTAAACCTTAAATTAATTAAACTTAAAACCCTTGATCAACAGTCCATTATTATATATATTAATATGGTCCAATTGTTATTTTAGACCTTTGGTTAATTGTAATTTAAGTCTTAAATGTAACACCCCCTAACGCCAAACTGTCACCGGAACAGGGTTACGAGGTATTACCAGACTTATACATTAGTAAACAAATAAAATCGAGACATAAATTTGAGTTTCAATTTAAAACCTTCTAATTTCCATCAATTAGTCCTTAATATGAGCCTACGGGGCCCAAAATAAGTTTAAGAAGTGATTTGGGGCTAAACCGGGAACTTTGGAAACTTTTCTTTAAAAATAGGGGCACATGCCCATGTGGCCTAGGACATGCCCGTGGGGCTCCCATCGCCGTGGGGCCAGGACATGGGCAGATCTGACTTGCTACACACGACCGTGGAACTAGCCCGTAGGCAAGTATGACTTCCCCCACACAGCCTGGGCACACGCCCATGTGTCTTGGCCGTGTGAAAATATGATTTTTCACCATTTTTAAGCTACATTCACCCACTAAATATACCCAATTCATGCCCAAATCATTGACTTATAAATCCTAATCAAATACCATTCATTTCATTTCCAAACTTAGCAAAGTTTCATTCATTCATTCCAAAAACTTCTTAAGGTTTATAAATCACATTTACATTTAAAACATAAAGTGTTTCCAAGTGATTAAAACCAAACCTAGTACATGCCACATTTCAAAAGATAGATTCATCACCAAAATTTGAGTTGAAATCGGGATTGATTTGAATGCTGAGCCGGACTTTAACTTTCCCTAACCTGCGCACTGAAAACAACTGTACGCTGAGTATTGTGAATACTCAGTGGTATTATCATAATTCAAATATATAACTACAATCAAATATCATAAACATACTTAGATAAATAGTAAATCAAACATATAATTTCGTGCTAAATTATCTTATTATCAATGTGTCATTTTCAATATTCGAATCAATATCTCAACAATAGAATTCCAATCATTCATGAACCTTTGGTTCATCTCTCCATCACATATACATATTCAATTCACATTTCAATAGGAACCATTCATGAACCTTTAATCTCATAGCATAATACCATTTCTCATTTCAATTCACAATATAGCTTTCATTGTTCATTCAATGGTTCAAATAATCAAATTCAATAGATTTTCTCATTTCACATAATTACCCCTATTAACATGACTCGGACTTTGGCGGATACACGGATCCAACCAAACACACCATATTGGCACCTAATGCCTCATCGGATAGTTCGAAGCAATATAGTGACACCCAGTGTCTCATCGGCCCAGCCAAAGTAAAGTGGTACCCAGTACCTCATCGAATCTATCCGAAGCAATATGACACTCCAAGTGTCTCATCGACTCGAGGTCGAAGTAACCCAAAACTCTTCCTATCCTATGGCATGCTAACTATATCCACTAAGCCCGACTAGTTAATAGGGTATTGAATTCCTTTCTCTATTTCAATCAAATTGACATAATCACATATTTCTACTTTGAACATTTCATGAACCTTTAGTTCATGTATTCAATCTCATTGCACTAATTTCATTTCACATTTCATCTCATAAGAACACTTTCAAAATCAAATACACTATCCATTCACGTTTCACATTCCAATTCCATTCAATTCAATATCATCAATTCAAATTAATTTCAATCACATTCAAATTAAATATCACTACTTATTTCAGTTCCAATTCCATGCACATATATTAAATAAATTAAACATACAATAGTAAATAACTTGAATTATGATAATACAAACTGATATTTCTCGAGCTACTCCTCGATCACTTTTTCCTTCCCTTTCGTATTAGACGTCTCAGTTTCCTTGTTTGCTACGAAAATTAACATAATTACAATTAATTAATAACACACATATTTTATACAAAATTATTAACTTTCCATGCAACTTTTGCCTAAATACTAAATTTGTCCTAACCAATTCCATCTTCTTCCTTTTTACAAATCCATTCATTTCCTTATTCAATTTCCATCAAAACTTCAATATAACTATCAAATTTTCATCATTTTTCCATAATTTAGAATTTCTTTCAATTTAGCCCCTAAAACTCAAAACTTATAAGCTAGTTTACAAATTAGTCCTTAAATCAATTCAAATTAATAATTTTATCAAATTAATCCATAATTCCATCATTTACTCAACATAAACCCTACTCAAAAGTCTATCAACTTTCAATATTTCCACACAAATTCAAAAGTATTCACCTCTAAGGCTTCAAAAACATCAAAATCATAAGAAAAAGGCTTAATTAAACTTACCAATTAAAACTTCAAGCACTAAAACCCTAATTCTCCCTTTTTCTTTTCTTTCCTTCTTTTTCTTCTCAATTTCGTTTCTTCTCTGGTATGTTTCTTTTTCTTTTTCTTTTATTTTAATTTATTAATAATAATAAAATATATAATTATAACTAATTATATACATACATTTGTATACATACATGTTATTACACATGTAATCATCATTACCATACACTTGTCACCATCAAAATTAATTAATAAAACATAATATTACATAATTATTAATAATAATTATAATAAATAAATAAATATCTTTTACTTAATAATTAAGTAAATACATATATATTATACATTTGTACCAATAATTTAAAAACACATGTATTTATTCTCTACCTTACACATATCACTAATTTGGTTTAATAACTAATTTAATCCCTTAATATTTTTCTATTCTATAATTAAACTTTTATACTCTATTCAATTTAGTCCTTTCTACTAATTATTTCTAATTAAACTAAATTCATTTAATCAAAATCTAATTCAACTCATAACTAACTTCGTAAATATTTTTAATAAATATTTATGGACTCGTTTTCCTAAGATGGAGGCCCTAAACTCACTTTTTCGGTGCCCGTGAAATTTTGGGTCGTTACATTCAATTTATTTTTCCAATTAAAAATCTATAGCGATTGGACTTTACAATTTAGTCCCTGAGCCCTAATTAATCACCAATTTAGCTAAATTACTTATCCAAAATTTAATTCATCATCATAATAACTTCGTAAATATTTTTATTCAATAATTACAAACTTGATTTACTGAAACAGGGTCCCAAAATCATATTTTTTGACACCACTGGAAACCGAGTCATTACAAAAACAATTGCCTCTAATGAACAATGAAGAAGACTTTATATGGGCTAGCTAAGTACATCCAAATAAAACTCTTAAGTATACCGAAACTCTAATTAATTTAAACAAGAAGTAGTTTTAAACTAAACTTTCTTGTTGACTATGAAACATAAAACTCTTAAATAACTTAAAATATTTAAAAAATCTAAAATTCAGAATAAATAAATAATAAAACCTAATAAATACAATATTGGGCTCATATATAATAAAAATTAACACTAGACTATGAAACATAAAACTCTTAAATAACTTAAAATATTTAAAAAATCTAAAATTCAGAATAAATAAATAATAAAACCTAATAAATACAATATTGGGCTCATATATAATAAAAATTAACACTAAAAATAGAATCCAATATGTTTAAACTTGAAGTAAAAACCCAAAACTTGTAATTTCCGTAATATTCTCGTCCAAAAACTCTACTCATGCAGCCTTCACTAAAACAATCATAACTTGAGCTCCCAAACTTGAAATCATGTGATTCAAAGTGCGTTTCGAATTTAAGAGATAAATCTTCAAAAGGTAAGATATCTCAACCCAAAAATGCCTGGATCCCATCCAAAAACTCGTCGCAAGTCAACTGATTTCTCAAACTTGAAAATTGTCACCTTCGGTGTATGGAATTTAATAAATTTCACCCCATCCATGCATGTATTAGGGAGAGGGACGGGGAGAGGGACGGGGGTGGGGGTGGTACGATGGGGGAGATGGGGAGGGGGGAAGGTTTTTTTTAAAAAAAAACTTTTATTTAGTATTAATATAATTATTTTTATTTAATACTAATATAAAATTTAAATTTATTATATATTTTTTAAAATACTTATGTATTTTTATATATATCTTTTAGTTTTTTAGAGATAGGATCAAATTGAGACCATTTGGAAATTTTGAGAGTTAATTTCTTAAAATTATAACTAAATCGATATGATATGTAAAAGTTGAGGACTAAATTTGTTATTATACCGATTTTCATCTATCACATCACCCTCACGTTAGTGCAATTAACGAAATGACTAGAAAAAGAACTCGATTAGTTGGGTGGCAAATTTAAAAAGAATTCGATAAAAAAGAAATAAATCCATAGTTGAATGATAGGTTAAAAAATTCATAATTAGATGACCTAAAAGGAAAATATCCCGTAATCTCCGGTGTGGTAAATCTTTTATCTATTTTGCTAAACGTACAAGATCGTGAAAAGGCCTGGTAACAGCTCTCCTACACACATTTCAATTGAAGTTACCACTTATAGCCACGTGGGATGGCAGCACAAGCTTTGTTGAGAGTTGAATATAAGCGCCGATATACGTAATTGTAAACCCCACCACCCAATAAAGTATAAACGTACAAACTAAATTACCCCAAATAGCCTTTTTCTTTGCGGTCAATTTTGTTATTAGTCTCTTTGTTGTACATAAATTGTGAATTTAGTCCTTATATCCTCTAATTTAGTTATTTTTAGTCACTCTAATTTGCAAATTTCGAATTTCGCGCTTAACTGAAAAGGTACCTATTAACTTTATTAAGTTGTACATCAAATATATTATTACGCGTGCAAGTTCATATTGACTAAGCTATTTCCACATAATGGATTTAATGGGATTGAAATTTCAATATTCAAAAATTATAGATTCTAAAAATCATCAAATTATAGAATGGGGACTAAATACAAAATTTATGCATAGTGCGAGCTTATGAACAAAAATAGTATAAGGATTAAATAAACAAATTGCTCATAGTAGAGGCACTAGTAACACAATTTGATGTTTTCTTTTTTCTTTTCTTTTATTATGATTTATTACCTTTTTTCCCTCTCTTTTTTCTCTCGGTTTCTTTTTCGTTTCTTTCTATTCTGTGTTTCTGTTGCTCATTTTATTTGAAAAAGAAACTGAAAATCGATAGCAATGACGACGCCAACTCGAGATGCAATCGAGAGTTTCAAGAACATAACTGGAGAGTCGGAGTCGGTTGCTTTACGGAAATTAGAGGTACATTCCTTTGTTTTCCTCTTTTCACCTTTTCTTTTTACTTACTAATTTTACAGATTTGTTTTCTAGGGTTTTTATACCTTAAAAATTAGCTTTCTTGATAACCAACCAGTTTCTTTGCGGAATATAATGCATATTGTGGAATACAATGTTTTTATTTGTTTTCTTGGATATCTGGTTAATTTGAAAGTGATCATGTCTTGTAGTTTCAGTGTTATAGATTTATATTCATAATTATTTTGATTCTGCGTACTGATAGTTCTACATTGATTTGTCGTTGATGTACATATGCTAAAGATTATACTCATTTAGTGCTTTGATTGGTAAATAGGAGTATGGTGGCAATTTAAATGCGGCTGTCAGCGCACATTTTCTTGAACTGGAAAGAAGCATGTTTGGCTCTATCCCTTAATTATATTTTCATTTGTAATTAATTTATAAATGAATTAATTTACGTTTTTTTTTTTTTGTGTTTGGTCTTGCTTTTCATGTTCAGCACAAATCCGGTATCTTCTGCTTCTTCTCAGAATAATTATGTTGATACGAACAATCAAAGTGGACTTGGAACAGGTGGAATTGTTCCACTCATCTCTGTCGTTAGAAGATTTAGGCCTTCATTATTGCTTGACCCCAATTACAGGAGAAATTTGTTAAACCAGATCGGCACTCCTAATTTCAATCATTATACAACATATCCTCATATGGGAGAGGTGACCGGGGTCCCTGTAGGGTTTAACAGTCAAAATGAGCATCCTCTGAATTCAGGAGTCAGACCTGTCATCACAGATTCACCAGGAACACCATCATACTATGGAGAGGGGACTTACAACAATGTCTCAAGAAATGATCATCAACATACCAATGATATAGAATCTGAAATGATGCAAGCTGCAATTGAGGCTTCCAAGCGGGATTTTGAACAGACATATATGAATGAGCGACGTGGTTCTTTCAATGTACACACTCATACTGTCGAACAATGTGGTTCTTCCTAGGCTTTGTTAGATTCTTAATTCTTATTTTTATGATGCAGGGTTCATCAAGTGTTGGGCTTCAACAACAGCAAGAAGATGAAGAGCTTGCTCGTGCAATTTCATTGTCTTTGAAGGTTTTCACTTCTTTTTCCTAGTTTCATGGTTTGAATTTCCTTGTGTCTTTTTCACTTTTGGTCCTGGTTTCTCTCTAACATCAAGTAAGTTCAGACAGCAGATGAAGAGAGAGCAATGCCTATGCCGAAGGATCATTATGAGCAAATGGGAACTTATGATTCAAATGATAAAACTATGGAAACGACTAATAACAGCTCGAAGGTGTGTATTCTACTCTGCTGTAGTTTGTTACAGATAAAATTTCTGCGAACAGGTGCATTCTCTCATGAATGCAGTGACCTGCAGTTATTGAGAATGCAGTAGAATGCATTTACTGAAACTGATATCAACACTTAATGGTAGCTTTTCTGAAACAATCAGGTCTCATGTTATCTAATTTGGCAGGTAATCATTAGACTTATTATTTTGTTGTGTGCCTTAGAACAAATCCATTGCATATTCTGTGACTCTGATTAAATGTTTTGCTTGCTTTTGTGTTGGTACGAGGTGTTCAGAGAACTAGAAATGTTAAGCTTGATCTTCAGTTTAGTAGCTTTATCTGTTTTGGGAATTAATCTTTCGACTTATATTTTTGTTGTGTACTTTAGAAACAAATCCATTGCATATTCTGTGACCGTGATCAAATGTTTTGTTTGCTTTTGTGGTGGTTAAAGGTGTTCAGAGCACAAGAAATGTAAAGCTTAATCTTCTGTATACTTTAGTTTATTTAGCTCTATATATTGGAATTTATCTTTCTTTTAGCTGATTAGGTCTAAACTCTAAAGTGAATATCCTAACTCTCTGGAACAGTAAGATAAGGGAAGTTTCAAATGCTCTAGCTAAAAGTGTTACATGCTTCTTGTTTCTCATGGTAGCACCTTTCCTTGTCAATAAGAAGTGTGTTGAATTCAAGATAGGAAACTCATCACTTAGACAACTACCAGTGACTCATGAATCTGTCGATGATACTCAAAATCATCTTCTGAGTAAAGATTCCTTGAATTCTAATGAGGTATTAACCTTCTAATATCACAAAATTTCTGCTTCTCGAGCTAAGGACCATGTTAATGTTTTACTGATTATACTGATTCTTCTTTTCTGGGAAAAGTGGGTTGATATTTCACAGAAAGAGCTTGATGAAGCAATTATGCTGGAGACCCAACTTTTTAGCCAGATTTCTGAAGGCAGTTCGTATCTCCCTTCTTATGCGCAAGGTGGTCCAGGTAGAAGCATTAATCCTGGTCTAGAGGCTGTATCTGGTCCACAACCATCCTCTTTAATGGACCAACATTTACTGCGGCAGCAGCAGGTTTAGATGACTCCTAGAATGACACATAATATCGTCTACTGATTATATTTACCTCTGATGAATTGGACAAATTTCACTTGTTAGGATGAGGAGTATCTGATATCTCTATTAGCTGACAAAGAAAAGGAGATGAATGCTCTTAAGAAAGCTGAAAGTCATAGTTTGAAAGAAGAATCTCTCAGAAGGAAACATGAAGGAGAGGTGATATATATTTTACCTATGTAGGATAAAAGATGCATTTAATATTCTTGATTTGTCCATTTGTTCTTACGTACTATTTGTTATATGATTAGGGAACTTGTGATGATGCCTGTAAGAAGTATTTTCCAGTCACTGTAAAAACTATATTCAAAAATTCATTTAAATATCTTAGATCATGTATATGTTTCTTCCATTCATAAGCTAAAACTGAAGTTAATATTTCTTTGCCACAAAATGAATGGGTATATCGAATTCTTCTGCTGATCTGCCATCAGTGAGATTGTCCCTGAAGCCAAATTGATTTTGGATCTACTTAAGTTTTAAAAGTTACTGAGCTGTTTTGATTTTATTTTATCAGTTTTTCTGAGTTACTTTGCAACTATACAATCTAATGTCATGATGAAATACTGCTATGTCTATCTTTAAGAAATCTAATAGGCTTGTGTTTGAATAAATAGTATGAAATGCCAATCTAAACATGAATAATCCCCTTTCCATCTAAATTTAAAAGGATCATCCTAGTTACAGATTCACTTCCGATTTGGATTGTGAATGACATAGTCTAATCACTAGTTTATTTCGCTGAGGGCAGGAAGTCAACAAGGTAATGTCAGCAAAAAGTACTTCACTCCCACCAGAGCCAGCAATAGATGATGAGAATGCAATAACTATACTTGTTAGGATGCCAGATGGCACCCGCCATGGACGTCGCTTTCGCAAGTCAGACAAGCTCCAGGTAAATTTTTTTCTGAAATTTAAGACTATAGATTCGTTTATTTCCTATTCTGATTTTTGTTTCATTCCATTGTAGCTTCTTTTTGACTTCATAGATGTTGGGGAAGTGGTGAAGCCAGGGTCTTACAGAGTGGTGAGTGCTACCTAGTCTTTGTGTTTAATCTCTTTATGTGGTTATTGAGGTTTCAGTTTTTCAATTCCTCTAATTGGTATCATAGATTTATTTTTCCTGTTCTCTCAATGGTATTAACAATGTAATATGAGCTACTAATTATATATTGTCATTTGTTACTCGCTTCCATTAATTAACAGGTAAGGCCATATCCTCGCCGTGCTTTTGGTGCCGCTGACTGCTCTTTAAGTTTTAACCAACTTGGTCTGACAGGCAAACAGGAAGCATTGTTTCTGGAATTCATATAGCATCAACTGTTTTGCCTTATTTTCATGAGCTTTTGTAGTTTTTGGCCAGGTACCATAACCCCTGCTGACTTTGTTTCCTTTTAGGTTTGAGTTTTTACAAATGATATTAGACCTTAGTCTTTGAATGAGCTGAGATCATAAAAATGAAGAGAAATCAAGAAAATGATTTAGGTAGCCATGATACATTTCTATGCAACCATCACATTACTGGGAAAAAAAATTAAGGCATAAAAAAAAATGAAAATTAAATAATTAAGAAAAAATAGAAGAAAGAAACAAGAGAGCAGAACAAACTTTTTATGGCAGCTATGAAGCTTTGTTAATTCCTTATTGGTCATGTTTGGGTGCCAATGGTGGTGCAGTCCAATATTGCTTAACTGCAAAAAGAATCTTCTCTCTTTCATGGGGTCCCTTTTCATGGTCTGCAATTCTTCCCTCCCATTGCATAACGTCTATGATTTTCTTGATTTTCAACAACACGTCCACATCGCCTCTAATGATTACACTGCCTTCTGGTCGTAAAACCCTATCCATTTCTAGAAGAATATCCTCCATGTCACATCTGCATTGTCCAACTATTAGTTCTCGTATCGATAATACATAAATAATGTTTGTTTAATTGTTTCTTTGTTACCTGTCTTTGTAGAGACTGAAAATGGAGTCTGCATGAATAAAATCGTAGGTTCTAGGATAAGTAGACATTGCCTCACACCTATCAAGAGACACCAATGAATCATTAAACTATTACCCACCGCCAAAAACATAATCGAACTGACCGGACTGACTAGTTGGATTGGAAATTGATTTGAAGAGAGTCATTAGACTGGTTAATCTGCTAATTGATATGGACCGGTTGAATCAAACAAAAAAGTTGGTTCAACCATTTTTTTATTTTTTTTAAAGATTTATTTAATTAAATCAGTTGGACTGACAAATGAATGGTATGATTGGTTCTGAAAAACTTGATTGAGGGTAGAGAAAGAAAAGGAAAATACCAATTTTGGTAAGTTCCAATTAGTCCACGTTCATAGATAACTCCAAGAGTGTTGAGCTGATCAGCCTCGACGGGTACAGCGTTCATGACCCAGACGGGGTCATCGACAAGAGCTGCTGCAAAGCCTCCCAAATATGCATTCATATCCAACAAGTTGCGGTATCGCCCTGTCTGTGCTAGCTGATGGTCTATTTTCTTATAATATGCTACTCTCTCCTTCCATAGCTCTGTGTTCTCTACAAAGTTTTTTCCTGTAACTCCTGTTAAACTTCCACTGCTGATCCTTGGAGGGATTGCATTCAGCCTCTGTGGCCATTTTGGTAATTGCCCACCTGCAATTTCCTTTATTTCGGATACTTGAGGCAATGGGGTTAAGCATTTCTCCAATTTTGTATACCTGCTCCACAAATTGAATAACTTTTTAGTTGAGAGTGAAAAAGAAAGATAAACTCGGTTGTTTTATGTATGTATGTAACCCTTTCAAGATTAGGCATTTAGTAGATTTGGTTGGAATCGCGACATCAATAGTTCTTTTTTTTATTCCAAAGTAAAAGCAGTTTTTAAATATGAAAAAGTGTTGGGACTAAGAATGACAAAATGATAGCACTTGGACATGCCTTTCCCAATCAATTGGTTTTGGTATAACTGCCAAAGTGGTAAGTAAGAAGTAAGAATTGCTTTTTGGATGTTGAAAATAATCCTTTTCTCCATTCACAAGTCACTCAGTCAGTCTCCTTGTATTTACTAAACAAATTTTGGACGCTTTTCATTGACACTGACTCTGATCGTTAAAACCACTAAAATTGAATTAAAAAAGGACAAAAATGAAAAAAAAAATTACTCACCAGGCCATGTCAGGGTTCTGAGTTGGGCAAAACCTTGGCTGCTTGAAAACCTTCCTGGTTGCTTTGCAATGGATATGATTGGTGGGTTTTTGCCAAATGGCAATATCACCCTTTTGTACAATTTTTTTCCAGCACAGAGATTTAGCCACAGTCTCGATTCGAGACTGTTCTGCTTTCAAATCATCAGCCGTTCTATTCCAACCTTTCCAATGATTTTCCCAGTTGATTGGTGGCCCTGATAGAATCCAATACCCACCAGGACGTAGGATCCTATCTACTTCAATTAAATATATCCCATCTATCATAAAATCGAAATTAGTAAATAATAAAAAGCAGTTAGGAATGGAGTAAATGGAAAGTGAAGCAATAAGCATAGCACTAATTAATGTTGTTGAAGGGACCAAATGGTGAGGGTTACCATAGTTGTCCCAAGGGATGAGGCAACGAGAGCAATGGGCCATGTCGAAAGCTCTTGAAGGATAAGGAAGCCTAATGGAAGCAAGGACTCCGATCAAGGCAGGGACTCCACGTTCCAGAGCGAATTGCACTTGAGCTTCATGGGTGTCTCTTGGTGCAAATGACATTGCTATAATGTTCCTTGATAATAAGTATGCCCCCCAACTCGCTACCTGGTTCCGTTAATTAAATCGTTAATTCTTTAGAACAAAGTTTAAAGTTGATGATATGGTTGAGTTGCAAAATTGTTTTTTATAAACCTATCAATTCTAATCTGAATTCGAATCTATATATATCAGGGCAAACCAAACCTTTCATTGTGGGGTTATAAGTTGAGATTAAGGTAATAATTAACAAAATTGAAAGTGATAAATGGTAGTGCATGATCCAACAAATTATTTGTTGTTGGTGAACCACTTTACTTGAAAATGAAGACTTCTTTCTAACTATAAAAGTTGCCTAAATAACCATCTAAGTTTGACTTTATGATGTATTTTACTTAAATCTTTGGTTTTAAACACAACATGCATGCAATATTCTCCTCATTTCTGGCAATCTTTAATTTCCCATTACACCCATTGTCCTCTAAATCCTTCTTTTGTGCTAAAATTCTGCAATTCCTACCTGGCAGTATCATCCTGATCAAATATATCTTCATAATTATAGTAATTTTTTTAATTTTAAATCCACTATAGATGTGATCACAGTCTAATATGAGTAGTATTCAATAAACTAATATAGTAGCTGAAAATGACTGAGATTAATTCAACCCTATAAAATAAATGCTATGAAGAACGGATCAAAAGGGGAAAAAAAAGATAAAACAATTATTTCTAATTTCCTATGTACTTGAAGTAAAACAAAAGGAAACGATGAAATTAATAATTTGCCAATGAATCCCTCTACTTTTTCATCTCCCCAAACCAGGTCAAAATCGGCAACCCAAGGTTTGATTTTATGAAAATTTATTAAACATAAACGTGAAAAATGTTAGAACGTACCCCGCAACCGGTATCAATGGCTGTTCTTATGGAACCATCTTTGAGATTTATCAATTTATCGATATCGTCAATATAAGCATCAGCTCCGCGTGGGAACATGGTGCCGCCACCGGGAAATCTAAATTTCTCCCCTTCCACCTTAACCCAATTCTGAGCCTTTTTTTCGACAGTCAGCTCTTTATGCGGAACGTTAGCAAACCATGCAAACTCTCTACTCTCAGGCCACCTAAAAGGAACCTTGTAACCGTACGGAGCTGGTATCCGACACTTTAACAACTCGTTCTTTTCGGGACAGTGGCGCTGTCTGTATATGAGCATGTCCCTGTAGAATTTCAGTGACCTTCGAGCGTCCTCGCATGGGGTGTACTCGGAGAAGGAGATGTTACAAGGAGGGAAGTGAGGGACACGAGCGGTGGCTGGAGTTGGATCGTGGGGGAGGTGGTGGGGCATGAAGTCGAGTTGGGCGGTGTGGAGGGAATAGCAAGGGGCGGAGGAGAGGAAGCCGGAGACGGGTGAGGAGGAGGAGGAGAAGGAGGAGGAGTTGGGGATGGGGCCTAACGAGTGTTGCCATATTCCAATGAGGTAAAAAATGGTGCAAAGAACGGCGAGGATGGTGATGGAATAAAGGTTGGAGTTTTTGGAATTGAAAATCGTAATGTGAGAGAGGAATCTAGTTGCGGCCATTGACGAAGAAATTAAGCTTACAATAATAAGAGGAAAAATGCGGTCAGAGACAAGAGATTCAAAACTAAGGCACATATAGAGAGAGCCCGCCTGCTGTTTTATTTTTATGTTGTAACTTGCAAGAATTATTCTAATTATGGTGGTGCATAATTATGAAATACGTGCAAAATTTAAACGCATAAATACATTATATTAATAATATTAAATGAGTATAATTATTTATCATGACGTTGTCATTAATTTTGAATTGGTGTCGAATTAATTTGTGACATTAACTCAATCAATAATATTATTAATACTAGAAATCTTATTATGTATATGCTTGTGGAAACCACGAATTTAGAATACAAATGTATGCTTAAAAAAATACAATAAATAATGAAACGTATGGTGTGAAACTAATTAATCATAATAACATAAGAAATATATACTATATTAAAATAAAAAAATACATATTAAATGAAAAGACTAAAATATCCTCAAGTAGTATATAGATATACAACTAATGGAGATAATAACTTATGCATGTTAAAATTAAAAAAAAAAATATAAAATGCAACAAATGAAGCTTTGGTAAGGTTTTACTAATTCAAATTGGTGTGGGTTTAAATCTCATCATATGCATATTTTAATTCATTTTTTGTTAAAATGAAAAGACTAAAATACCCTCAAATAGTATAATTTATTTTAATTATGGAAGAGCATTTTCGTAATTTCCTAACCGAGTTGGTGACCAGGTTGAGGGTGATACCAACTCAATAAAACACTTAATAAATAGTATAGATATGCAACTGATAAAGGTAATTATAAATTGTTCATATTAAAATAAAAACATATGAAAAACATTAAAACAAAGTTTTGGTTGAATGATAAATTTAAAGTTTTATTAATTCAATTGGTGTGAGTTCGAATCTCACCATATTTATATTTTTATTAATTTTTTTAAAATAAAAAGACTAAAGTACCCTAAAATAATACAATTTATTTTATTTACGGAATGATGTTTTTGTAATTTCTTTAACCGAATTAGTTTTTGGTTGACTTGGAAACTAACTCAATGAGTGACTTAAATAAATAATAGTATAGATATATACAATTGATCCCAATCTCCACCGCTTAATAAAGAATTTATAACTTCATATTTGTAATTGTAGTAAGTATTAAGTTTTAATTTGATTGGCACGGGTATTATAAATGTAGGACGTGAGTTTGAATGCGTTGAAGTATATTATCTTCTTATTTATAAATTGGAGAGGGATTATGAGTAGTTTTAAGTATTGTGTAAAAAATAATCAAAAGATATAATTGAATTATTAAAAATAAATATTGAAAGATAATAATTATTTTGCAAAACCTTTGCTATTAGTAATAAACTAATTAGAAAAAAATTAAAACAATGATAATTTAATAAAATATAATTGCACTTTTCATTAATCAAATATTTAAAAATTTATAGAAAAAATAATAATAAAGAAAGGAGCGGATGTGGGGTAGTGGACAGACACTTAAGGGAGGTGAAGAGTGAAGGAGGTAACTTAGAAGCTACGTCCCAATCCCATGTTCTCACCTTTTCTGATTCTCGCTATCAAACAAACCCTTTTTCTACTTTTAAATTCATTTTTTATATAATTATTAATTATACTCATTTTCTAATAAGTATTCCATTTATTTTTATAAATTCCATATTAAATTTAAGTTAGAATATGTTCTACTCTTCAAAAATTTGAAAATTAGTTATTAGATTTTTATTTTTGGGAATTTAATTTCTTTATTTTTTAGATTTTAAAATTTTAGTTTAATTTTTAATACTATTATTTTTTTGGGGTTAAATTTATTTGCATGATATTTTGAAAAAAAAATTCATTTAGTAGTAATGATGTTGTAAAGAGCCTGAAATTAACAAAATAATTTACAGTATTAACACTTGAACTTAAATTTTGAATTCTGAATTTTGAAAACCTGAAAAAGTAAATTTATTCTTCCTTTTCCTTTTTCATTTTTTAAAGAATTTTAAGGATCAATTGGATAGAATTTGTAAATGCAAAGGGTTAAATTTATTAAATTATTTAGAATTAAGATCAAATTAATGAAATGTGTAAGTATTGAGGATTGAATGTGTTATTACACCAGTTAGAAAAAAAGAACATATCATTATTTTCGTTATTAATTTAACGATAGGTGACCAAAACAGGAACGAATCCTAACATTATTGCCTATATTGAAAAATTTTAAAGATGAGTGATCAAAACAAGACTATTTGTATAACTTACCCAAAATAAAAGTAATTTCCAAATTTATGAAGACTGTTGACATATTTTAAATCATTTTAGGTTAATTTTGATTTACATTATATTTAAAAAAAATAATTTGAACTTAATTTTAATAAAAAGGTAATTCGATCTTAAAAACCGATTATATATTAGTTTTATTAATTGATTTTTTCAAAAATAATTTAATAAATTTGTGGCGAATTTGAATATCCATAAATATTAAAACAATGGTTAATGTACTATTTACCCTCAAAGTTGTACTCAATTATCACTTTGGTATTTAAACAACTTTTTGTATCACTTTGATACTTAAAGTTTCAAACCCATTATCAAATTTTCGTAACCGTTAACTGCGTTAAAAAAAAGAATGACATAACCGCTCTCAGCATATCGTCACCTTATTTGTACTTTTTTTTTTTTGAATAAATTTAAAAAAATTCAGAAAAAATTTAAAAATATATAAAGTTCACAAAAATTAAAAAATATTTGCTTTTATTTTTTAAAATACAAAAAAAATGTCAAACAAAACTTTTAAGAAATTAAAAAATATATTCTTATTTTTCAAAAATAAATAAAATAAAATAAAATTAAAAACTTCAAAAAATCTCAAAAAATTTAGAAAATCAGAAAAAAAAAATGGAAGCTTCAAAAAGTTTACGAAAATTTAAAAGTATAATTTTCTTTTCTAAAATATAAAAAAAATTCAAAACCAATTCTCACTTTCAAGCAAATATCGCAAATTCTTTAAATACCAAAATGGTAATTGAATGCAATTTTAGAAAATAAATATTACATTAACCTTTAAAATAATACGAATAATAAATAAATATGATTTAAAATAAATTAAGTGAAGTTAATTTTTAAATATTAAAAAAAAAAAAGAAAACAATGGATATGGTCCTACATTAATACCATTCATTAATCTTTCACTATGAGATGGTGGTTTGGCATCTAAATTGATGCCTAAATCTTTTATCATGCATGTGGTGAGATTAGGGTTAGTATTTATATATTTTAAGATATTTAATTCTTTTTTAGATTCATATTGAATTAAATATTAAAACTATTATAGCTTATGAAGTCAAAGCGAATGTGAATAAAAACAAAATCTGTTAATCTAACCTCAACCTTAAAAAATACTAACTACCAACTAAACTATATTTATATTTTCTAACTTTTTGTTAAGGTTTAAGGAAAATTTATTAATTCATTCAATGAATGAGACTATAAAATTGAAGGGAAAAAAATAATAAACGCTTGTTGTAAGCAGTGAAAGGCAAACTCCATCAACACAACAAAAATTTCAGCCTTAGCATCAATAGAACATTATGGCACGTTGACAATTGGCTCTGTCACAACATATCTGGAGTGATTGCAAGCACTTAATATAATATGAAAATCAACCCCAAATGGTCTAAAGCGACGGGCATAAATCGGTAAAAGAACCGAGTATCCACCAATCTAGAGAAGGCAACAACAAAACTAACTCTAAAATCACTTGAAGAAGCAAGACTAAAAAGCGTACTACAAGAGCAGACAAAAACAAATAAAAATACCCCCAAAGTGAATTCATATTAAACAATGAAAAAACAAATAAAAAACATATAAACCTTAAGACAATACGAGTCTAAACCAACTCATAAAATCATTTATTATTCTGAAATACTCTCAAAACAAAACACTTTCTAAAAGAAATTGCTGGTAGTCAGTGGTGTTTCAGCGATGATAGGCATCGTCATTTGTCCATCACAACTTGTGAAAACAACAAAAAAAAAACCACAATATATTTGCAAACTAAAAAGAGAGAAGGCACCTAGAGTGAATGAGAAGAAAAAAGAAATAGAGGATTGATGGACACGAGAAAAAGGCGGGCGGTAGCTAGCCAAATTTAATCTTCTTAATTAATTAATGTACTCTAAAAAAATTAGTTAGTATTTGTATAGTTAAAATGGTGGCAAAGACAACTTTTAAAATGAGAATCAAAATTATCTAATCCATTATATTAAAATAAATGGTTTTGTATTTATCTTACTTTATTAAAATAAAACCAACAACATCTAATTTATCTCTTTTTTTTAATTCTTTTCACTCTATAATTAAAGTAGAAAGGCGAAAATTAATTAATTTTAAACATGGCAGTCCACGTGTATGTCACGTCAGTAAAATTAATAGATGTTAACTTTTTCCTTTATTTATTGGGTGGTTTGAAAATCAATGCAAGTTTAAGAGATAAAAAAAAAAACGAAAACTTAAATGAAAGACTAAAATGATTTTTCTTATGAAGTTAGAGCACCATTAAAAAATTAATGATGATGTACTAAATAATAACTCTAATTTATATATAAATTAATTTTCTATCCCGTGTTACTCATGCGGTTTATAAAATTATTATTATTTAAATAGAGATTATTGATAAAATAATATTTAAAAGATATTAACAGAATAAAAAAAATATATTTTAAGTTTTTTAAAGATAATATATTTATAATATTATGAATACAATTTATGCCGGGAAGAAAAGTTGAAAAATTAAAACAATTATAATAAAGTTTAAAAGAATTTTAAAAATTTTAATTTTAGAAATCGACTTTTAAATTTTAAAAGCAAAGTCTTAAATAAATTATTTTGGTACGAAATAAATATTTTTAATAATATAAAAGCATAGATTTGACTTATGAAATTTTAAAAAAAAAATTCACTAATTTTTGTTTGTAATATGGATAGTGTTCTAAGTATAAATAAAATATTTAAAAATTGTTACATAAGATAGGTTAAATTACATAACAATTTTTAAAAAAATTAAAAAATAAATTTTAATTATTTTATATTAAAGACACAATATAGTAAATAAGATATATGAACACACATTTTAAATATAGAGGAAGTATGAATATTAAATAAATATTATTTATCTTTATGATAAATATTACATATGTTTTATTTTTGAATTTCAAACTTTAAACTATATTTTTAAGATAAATAAAAAAATATATTATTTAAATTATTTTTTATGAAAATGTTAACTTTAAACTAAATATTAAAATTAATAAATTTAAATTAAAAATGTTAGAATTAAAATTGTGTTATGGATTTTTTATGGAAGGATAAATAAATTTTAAATATTAAGATAAATAATATTTATCTCTATGATAATTAAATAATATTTATTTTTTATAATAATATTATTTATATTTATGATTTTAATATTAAGAAAAATATTGTTTTAATTAAATATTATTTATCTTTAGAATTTATGATAAATATCATATTATGTTTTATTTTTTAAATTTAAAATTTAAACTATATTTTTTAAAGGAGAAATAAAAACATATTATTTGAAATATATTTTCTATGAAACTTTTAAATTTAAAATAAATACTAAAATTAATAAATTTAAATTTAGAATTTAAAATAAAAATATTAAAATTAAAATTGTGTTCTGAATTTTTAAATTGTTGGGATTTTAAACTGTATTTTTAAAGGATAAATAAGAAAATATATTATTTAAATTAAATTTTAAATGAAAATTTTGACTTTAAACTAAATATTAAAATTAATAAGTTTAAACTTATAATTTTAAATAAAAATAAAAGATAAAATTGTGTTATAGATTTTTTATTAAAATTAAAATTAATATTGAAATCCATAGCACGATTTAAATTTAGAATTAAAATTAAAATTTAAATAATGAACAAGTTTTTATATAGATTGGTTGTTTTGGGATAACACTTAAATTCCCAATGACAGTAACTTTAACTGGTTTAATATTTGTTTTTGTTGGGATAATTTTATAAAACTATTTAAATTCAGGATTTAAAATTAAATTGATATTTATATAGTATATATTTTAATTAATTATTATTTAAATTTATTAGAATTATATTATGTTTTAAATTGCTTCTATGATTTTTTTAAAAACGTATATATCACTTAAATTGTAACATATTAGAACAAAAAAAAAAAATTTAATTTTTAATTTTTTTAGATTTTATTATTAATTTAAACCATATAATTTTAAATTATTATTCTGTATTAATTTTAAAAAATGGATATTATATAAAAAATAAATTTGTTGCCACGTAGATTAGCTGAGAGCCTAATACCATTATCTGAAATATTTTTATTTTTAAAAGAGGTTCGTGAGAGGGTCCTCCCATTTAGGTAGGAATAGGATGGGCAGCAGGTATGGTTTTTGACTTTCATGCTTATAGCACTTGAAAAACAGACTCTTTTTCCTTCTAATTTATTATATCAATATTTTCTTTAAAATCTATTTCTAACATTATATTAAATAATATTTTTTATTTTTTTTATCACTGGTATATATATTAATTTAGCTTAATTTAATGTCATTAATTTATATATATTAGTCTAATAGCTAATCCTTTTATCTAATTCGATTAAAATTTTAACATTTCCTTTTTGAAGATAAAATATAATGAAAGTCTATATAGTAGGAGTCAGATTGTATTTTGCTCTCTTTATTCAAAAATCAGGCAAATTGTGCTTAGACTAAAGAGCAAATTGATATTTTATGTTAAAAATTTTATTTATTTTTACTATTGAAAATCGATATGGATGATAAAATGACTAGACAGTTACACGTGACGTACCATGTATACTTTATTTTGACGTATGATGACTAGTCTTTAACATAAAAAATAGATGAAATTTTAAACAGAAAAATTAATTTATTTTTAATCTAATGTATAATGATTAATTTGTTTATTTTTTAAATAGTAATATTATAAAAATAGATGAATAAATTATGTCAAATTAAAATATAATAATTAAAGATTAAATGTTAAATTTAAGTACAATAGATTTTGATTGGGATTTAGTATAAAAAATTTGGATGGAATAATGAAATAGACGTATAGAAGATAATTAGATAGTGGAGGAATGTATGGATCAAAACTCATGTGATCCGTCTTCCTTCTTCTATTAATAATAGTACATATATTGCAGAGGCAACGCCGGAGTCACATTCGGATCAGTGCACCCTAATTTGGCAGTCTTTCAAAATAAATAACCTTTCTTCTTTTGCACGTGTCCAAAACATAACTATTTAACTTAATATCTTACACTTTCTATTAGAAGAGCCCATGGCCCGCCTGGCCAAACCAAAAATTTACTTCAATTTCTTGCAATTGAGTCCAATTTAAAAAATAGATTTAAAATTTTGTTTAAACTAGATTCGAATAAAAATATTAAAATTCAGCCTCAGCTCATTCGTATTAATTTTTTTAAATATAATATATCAAAAATATTAAAATATTAAAATAAATATTTTCTAACAAATTAAAAATATATATGTATATTTAAATAACACTAAGATATGTGCAACTTAACAAGTAAATGCCTTTAAAATAGTAATAAAATTAACAATAAAACAAGAGTTATACAATATCTAAATAATAATAATAATAAAATAATAGCAACATAATTCTTAAATGGTAGCAAAATAGTGAAAAAAACAACAACAAGAAAATAGCAAAAAAGTAATTAAAAAAAAACAACAAAGCAGTAAAAATAATAGCAATTTTTTTTACATATTCAGGCTGGGCCGAGCTCAAGCAAAAAAAGCTTTACCCGAGCCCTGGCCCATTTTCTAAATGGGCCTTATTTTTTTGCCCAAGCCCATTTTTCGGGCCTATATTGTCGAAACCATTTTTTAATTTTGAAAAAATTGGGATCGACTTAAAAAGAAATATGGAATCGTCACCAATCATTTTTGTTTAGGTGTGATCGGATCACATCATAAAATATTTTGTCTTATTAAAACATTAACTTTGGTCTACGAATTTCAAGAAAATGAGTTCGGAAGTCGGTTACGTATGAGGAAGGGTTAGTACCTTGGTACGCTCAAAATTGGTACCAAATCGATTAAATGATGTCCTAATGCTAAAAACTTGAAAAGTTTGGAAAATACAATTCCTTTGAAAAATGTTTGAATAACTCGAGTTAGAATTTAAGATCCACTCGTTCCGAAGGAATAAAATGCCACATCCAGTACGTTAGGATACGACATGTTAAACTCTCAAAACCAAGACCATCTTATGATTTCCAAAACATGTATTAAAAGGATATTTGGTTATTTAGTCAAACGAAAAATAGAAGCCCAACACGTTAGGGCACGATTTCCCGAGTTTTCAAACACTAAATATTGCCTTATTTTAAGAAGTTTTCAAATAGGAGATTTTAAAACCAATCCACAATGCGTTTATTCAGTTTGTTTGGGATAAAAATGAAACGACCAAAACTGATCACATACATTGGAATTTGAATCATGATATGATAACAAGAAACAAAAGTATAGTATCGAGCATGGAATAATAATACATAGTAATAATACTACACGAATGAACCAAAATAATATGAAAATACAAAGGAATAAATTAGGGTACATACGATGGCAACACATCATACACTCAAATACTAACATTAATATTTGAAAGCTAATGAATTAAAAGCCAATTTTAAAAGAAATTCCCTAGCAAATTAACACAAATAAAATGTAACAAGTTTTAAAACAAATAAAAGATGAATAATGTGAAAGAAAGAAGATTTGAAATCATCAATATACAAACTGTTAGAATTAAGTGACCCAAATTCTTATTTAAATAAAATAAGATGGAAAATAAAATAAAAGTAATATCCAAATAGAACTAGACTTCTTTTATTTTATTTTAGAATAAGGTTTTTTAAACCTTATTAAACTCCATCTATTTTATATTGATTAGGATAAAGTGTTTCAATCCTAATAGAATATGGCTTTACAAGCCTATAAATAGACATAGTCTATTCATCTTGTATTGATTCGAATTTTCGACATAGTGAATTTTCTTCTCCTCTGCCCGTGGTTTTTTTCCCGAAAGGGTTTCCACGTAAAATCTGTGTGTTCTTTATTTTTATTTTATTTTTATTTATTTGTTTGAGATATTTTGTCATTACCGACATTATATTTTTTCACAAATTGGTATCAGAGCTTCCGGGTTTTTTCATCTCAATCACGTTAATGGCGTCTTTGAAGTATGAAATTCCGCTGTTGGATCGCAACACCAGATTTGCGTTATGGCATATTAAGATGCAAGCAGTTCTTGCGCAGATGGATCTAGAGGACGCCCTGCTAGGGATAGATAAGATGTCTTCAACATTAACAGATGAAGAGAAGAAGCGTAAGGATCGAAAGGCATTAACACAGTTACATCTGCATTTGTCTAACGAAATTTTGCAAGATGTGATGAAGGAGAAGACCGCCGCTGGATTATGGAAAAAGCTGGAACAAATATGCATGTCGAAAACTCTAACCAGCAAGCTGCATATGAAGCAACGTCTTTATGCTCATCGTTTGGAGGAAGGTGCATCTGTGCACGAACACTTAACAGTGTTTAAAGAAATTCTCTCAAACTTGGAGGCCATGGAGGTTCAGTATGATAAGGAAGATCTAGGGTTGATTCTACTTTGTTCGTTGCCCCCCGTCTTATTCAACCTTTAGAGATACAATTTTATATAGCCGTGAGTCTATCACAGTCGATAAGGTTTATAATTCTTTAACCTCGTATGATAAGATGAAGCATCTTGTGGCTAAAACCGACTCTCAGGGGGAGGGTCTCATTGTTCGTGGCAGACAAGATCGGAATGTTGATGATGATCGTGGAAGGACACAAGAACGAAATCCTCGCTGTAAATCTAAGGGTAGATCAAAGTCTTCAAACAGAGGTAAAACTTGTAACTTCTGTAAGAAGAAAGGGCACATTAAATCTGAGTGCTATAAGCTACAGAATAAGATCAAAAGGGAGGCTGCGAATCAAAAGGGAAAACAACTAGAAAATTCCGGTGAAGCTGATGTTGTAGAAGACTACAGTGATGGTGAACTTTTAGTCGCTTCAGTCATCAATTCTAAAGTGAGCGATGAGTGGATCCTTGATTCGGGCTGCACCTTCCACATGAGTCCCAATAGAGATTGGTTTACAAATTACGAGACAGTGCCTGAAGGTGTTGTTTTGATGGGAAATAATGCTTCGTGTAAAATCGCAGGTGTTGGAACGATTAAAGTTAAGATGTTTGATGGAGTTGTCAGAACACTTAGTGACGTACGACATGTTCCAGAATTAAAGAGAAATTTAATTTCATTAAGTACTCTTGATTCAAAAGGGTACAAATACACAGCTGAAAGTGGGGTTTTGAAGATTTCTAAAGGTTCCCTCGTTGTGATGAAAGGGCAAAGAAAGACTGCCAAGTTATATGTTCTGCAAGGTTCTACTGTTACTGGTGATGCAGCTGTCGCCTCCTCTTCCCTATCAGATGATGATATTACTAAACTTTGGCATATGCGCCTAGGGCATATGAGTGAGAATGGTATGGCAGAGTTAAGCAAAAGAGGACTTCTTGATGGGCAAGGAATTTGCAAACTGAAGTTCTGTGAGCATTGCGTTTTTGGGAAGCAAAAGAGAGTTCGATTCACCAGAGGAATTCATAACACGAAGGGAACTTTGGAGTATATTCATTCTGATCTGTGGGGGCCATCCAGAGTGCCTTCGAGAGGTGGAGCTAATTATATGCTAACTTTTATTGATGATTTTTCCAGAAAAATTTGGGTGTTCTTCTTGAAGCAGAAAAGTGATGTGTTTTCCGCATTTAAGTCTTGGAAAACTATGATTGAAAAACAGACGGGAAAACAAATAAAACACCTCCGTACAGACAATGGCTTAGAGTTCTGTTCTGATGAGTTTAATAAACTGTGCAAGTCAGAAGGAATCGTGAGACACTTAACAGTTCGTCATACTCCACAGCAAAATGGCGTTGCAGAACGAATGAATAGAACGATCATGGAGAAGGTTCGATGTATGTTATCAAATGCCAACTTACCAAAGTCATTTTGGGCCGAAGCAGCCTCTACTGCATGTTTTTTGATCAACCGATCTTTATCCATTGCCATTGAGAAAAAGACTCCACAAGAGGTATGGTCTGGTAACCCTGCTGATTATTCTGATTTAAAGATTTTTGGGTGTCCTGCGTATGCTCATGTTGATAATGGAAAATTGGAACCAAGATCTATTAAATGTGTTTTTCTTGGTTATAAAACTGGTGTTAAAGGATATAAGTTATGGTGTACTGAAGATAGAAAAATTGTGATTAGCAGAGATGTTATTTTTGATGAAACTGCTATGCTACCTAACTTATCTCTTAAAGATTCTTCCAATAAAGAAAATCAAAAGCAGGTGGAGCATCAGATTAATACAGAGTCGACTCCTCAAGCCAGTACAAAAATTGAGAATAAAGTTACTTCTTCACCACAATACTCTATCGCCAAAAACAGAACTAGAAGAGAAATTAAACCTCCAAAGAAGTATGCTGAGGCTGATCTAGTTGCTTATGCTTTAATTGTGGCTGAAGATATAGATGCAAATCAAGAGCCATCTAATTATTCTGAGGCGGTTAGTTGTGAAGACTCAGAAAAGTGGATGTTTGCTATGCAAGAGGAGATGGAATCACTCCACAAAAACAAAACATGGGATCTTGTAAAACTTCCAAAAGGTAAAAAGGCTGTTCGTTGTAAATGGGTGTATAAAAAGAAAGAAGGGACTCCAGGAGTTGAAGAACCCAGATATAAAGCAAGGCTTGTTGCAAAGGGTTACAGTCAAATTCCAGGAGTGGACTTCACAGATGTGTTCTCCCCAGTTGTGAAGCATAGTTCAATTCGAGCTTTGCTTGGTATTGTGGCCATGCATGATTTGGAGCTTGAGCAGTTAGATGTTAAAACTGCATTTTTGCATGGAGAACTTGAGGAGGATATTTACATGCAACAACCAGAGGGTTTTACAGTCTCAGAAAAAGAGGACTATGTTTGCTTGCTGAAAAAGTCTCTTTACGGTTTGAAACAGTCACCAAGACAGTGGTACAAGAGGTTTGATTCCTTTATGACTTCTCATTATTTCAAAGAAGTAGCTTTGACAGTTGTGTTTACTATAAGAAAAACAATGATGGTTCTTTTGTATATCTACTCCTTTATGTTGATGACATGTTGATAGCAGCAAAAGATAAAGGAGAGATAAGAAAAGTCAAAGCCCAACTAAGTGAAGAATTTGAGATGAAAGATTTGGGACCAGCAAAGAAGATACTTGGTATGAAAATTCTTAGAGATAGAAAAGCAAGTAAATTGTACCTAAGTCAGAAAGGGTACATTGAGAAAGTTCTTTGCAGGTTCAATATGCAGAGTGCTAAGCCTGTTAGTACTCCTTTAGCAGCTCATTTTAGACTTTCATCAGCTTTGTTTCCACAAACAGATGATGAGGTTGAGTATATGTCACATGTTCCATACTCTAGTGCAGTGGGATCTCTCATGTATGCTATGGTTTGTTCACGTCCAGATTTATCATATGCAGTCAGTGCAGTTAGCAGATACATGGCGAATCCCGGTAAAGAACACTGGAAAGCAGTTCAGTGGATTTTAAGATACTTACAAGGTACTACTGATGTTTGCTTACAGTTTGGAAGAACTAGAGATGGAGTCATTGGGTATGTTGATGCTGATTTTGCTGGAGACCTTGATAGAAGAAGATCTCTCACAGGTTATGTCTTTACAATTGGAGGTTGTGCAATCAGTTGGAAAGCCACTTTGCAAACTACAGTCGCTTTGTCTACCACTGAAGCTGAGTACATGGCGATTACTGAGGCTTGTAGAGAAGCTATTTAGTTGAAGGGACTATTTAGTGAACTCAATGAAGACCTTCAAATCAGTACAGTATTTTGTGACAGTCAGAGTGCCATCTTCCTTACAAAAGATCAAATGTTTCATGAGAGAACAAAACACATTGATGTTCGGTATCATTTTGTTCGTGATATTATTGCTCGTGGTGATATTGTTGTGAGCAAAATTAGTACTCATGAAAATCCTGCAGATATGATGACTAAGTCACTTCCTATAACCAAGTTTGGGCATTGCTTAGACTTGGTTGGTGTTTATCGTTGAAGTTAAACCCTTAAGGGGTTTTTTGGAAGAGGTGGAGAACTTGTTCGTTGAAAGTTCGCGATGAAGAACTTGTTCATTGAGAATTCGTGTCAAGGTGGAGATTGTTAGAATTAAGTGACCCAAATTCTTATTTAAATAAAATAAGATGGAAAATAAAATAAAAGTAATATCCAAATAGAACTAGACTTCTTTTATTTTATTTTAGCATAAGGTTTTTTAAACCTTATTAAACTCCATCTATTTTATATTGATTAGGATAAAGTGTTTCAATCCTAATAGAATATGGCTTTACAAGCCTATAAATAGACATAGTCTATTCATCTTGTATTGATTCGAATTTTCGACATAGTGAATTTTCTTCTCCTCTGCCCGTGGTTTTTTTCCCGAAAGGGTTTCCATGTAAAATCTGTGTGTTCTTTATTTTTATTTTATTTTTATTTATTTGTTTGAGATATTTTGTCATTACCGACATTATATTTTTTCACACAAACCATATAAAAACTTTAAAAACAAGTAATACATGTGAAAGTTTAAAATAGATTTAAGAATAAAAATAAAAATAAATAATATATTAAATAGTAATATATAAATGAATTTTAAAATAAATATTATATAAGAAGAAAATAAAAATAAGTAATATACAAAATAATATATATCAATCTAAATAAATAATATACATGAAATGAAAAACTTAATATAAATAATCTTTATACAAGTAATAATATATAAAAATGTTTGAAATAAATGAAAATATCTAATAAAATAGGGTCTTTAAAAGAGATAAATTATACATAATAGATTTAAAAGGAAAATATATATACATAAATAGATTTAAAAGAAAATACATACATAAAATAATATGAAATTAATAATATATACATAGAATAAAAATAATTTAATAAAAAATATGTGAATATATATATATAAAATAATAATGTATATGAGTATTTAAATTAAATATCATACAAATCTTTAAAACATAAAAAATATATAAAGAGAATTTTAAAATAAATAAATTATAATATATATATATATATATATAAATGAAAGTATAAAATAAGAAATTAAAACAATGTAAAATAGGTAAAATAATTCAAAATAATATGTTAAAACAATTTCAAAAAAAGAAAAACTAAATAATAAATAAATTAAAAAGCATAAAAGCATTACATAAACTAAAGAAAACTCAATTGAAATAAATACAAACCTAAAAGGGAAATTAATAAATAAATCAAACATTGAAATAGAATTAAGGACTAAAACATAATGCGCGTAAACCAAAAGGGATTAAAAACACAATTTACCCAAGCTCCTGAACGCAACGTTTAAATATGGATTAAATTAAAACTGCACAAAATTAGTGGGCGAAATTTAAAAAAAAATAAAAGGAAAGGAAAAAGCGCCTAATCAAACAACGGTGCAAAAGGGGAAGAATTGTGCGCGCGAATATCCCCTTAATAAGAAACAAACGGATCCTAAGCAGCACTCGGGTCGGGTCGGGTCAGATCGGCCTCCCCAAAACGGCAACGTTTTGGTGCCTGGAGAGGCCGAATGAAACGGCACCATTTAAGCAGCTCTATAAGAGCCAGATTTTTCTTTTAAAAAAACATTTCCCTTCTCATTTAAAAAAAAACAAACATTATAATTTTTTTCTCTCAAAACCCCCATCTCTAGTTAAGAATTTCGGCTAGTCTCCGCTGTGGATCCGCCGTGCGCGGTGGCCGGAGACAATAAAACCATTTTTCATCTATTTTGGAGCCCATCATCTATGAGGCACAAATCTAAGGCCAACACTCCAAGAACGTGGCCAAAATTGGCGGAGCAACAAAGAAACGGATGTTTCTTCTCCTTTTCCGATTTGGCCAAATGGAGAATGGCCACCATCGAGGTAAGTTTCTCCTTTACTATTGTATTATTTTCATGCTTTAGGAAAACAAAAACAACGAGAATAATCGAAAAAAATGAAAGAAGAAATAAAGCGAAATCATTTGGAAGAAAAAATCACCTTTTAATTTTTCTCTGAGTATTTCTTTGTATATCGTATTTTATATTCAATATGCGTGTATACAAAAAGATGGGATCCCCATACATTGTTTACAAACGGCTTTATATAGCCGAAACAAAAAATGAAAAGAAATGAAATTACAAAATAATAATTTTTATTTTCTGTTATTTCTCTACTGTTGATTATCCTTGCTGTTATTTGTTGTGCATTGGTTGCTGTGGTTGTTAGTTTGTTTTATAGGAGGTATAGCTAGAAGGTTGACGTGGAGGAGGAGAATGGCACGTGTGGGGGCTGACACGAAGAGGCTGCGGTGCTAGTCCTAGGGTTTTAGTTTCTGAAACCAATCGTTTGGGCCATTTGGGCTGTTTGGTTGTTAGTTTGTAATCGGGTTTTTGGGTTTGGGTTAAGATCTAGTGTTTGGGTCTTGTAATTTGATTTTTTGTTCTGGGCTATTTTCGGCCATGGACTATGGACCCTTCATTGGATTTTATTTATTGTTTTTTTTATTTATAGCGGGTTGGGCAATTTTAGGCCTGTACATATATATATTTATCCAAACTCTCCCAATTTTCAAACTGGCCTTCGAACTGAGTAGGATGGCCCGACCCGATCCAGAAACAACTTTACTTTCAATATTAAATACAAAAATTATTCTAAAACATTTATCCTCAAACAATATGTCTATGCCTTCATAAATTTGAAAAATTTAAATCAATTTGCATTAAAAATATTCTTTAATATTTGAAATTTGATAATAAAAATAAAAGGTTAAATCTTAAAAAACATCAACTTTGATTTATTGTAATTATATACACGAAATTTTAATTCTGACTCAATTATACACATTTAAAGAAATAAATGCACATCAAAATATTTTTATATTGGATAAATATAATTATTTGTATATACAATGTATAAACATAAAATGATACCATATCAACAATTGTATTAATAATTTGTGAGGATTGGATCAAATCAACATTTCATGTATAAAATTGCATAAAGTCAAATTTCATATATAAAATTACACAATAAACTAAAATTCATATATAATTTTGAGATTTATCTCTAAAAATAAAATATTATTCTGATGTTTAAACGGATATATATATTTCAGTTCAAAATATTATCCAAGCACATACTTATATTTGTAGAGATGGATATGTGCATTAAGTTGCAAGTAGATTAAGGCTTTGTTCTTCATTGCTTTTGGGATGAGCTTTTTCCCAAATAAGTGCTTTTCTCTTAAAAGCAATGGAGAACAACTTTCATTTGGGATAATTTTTTAACTTAACTTAAGTGCTTTTTTGGAGATGGAAAAGCAGTTTTTTTTAGCTTTTCCAAGCCAAAAGTCCATCTAGGTTGTTATTTTACCATTTTAACCTTACTACATTTTTTCTATGTTATGTTAATATCTAATATGAGTTTTACAAATGTGTTAAAAGCATTAATTAAAAATAAAAAATAATTTTTAAAATAATACAATTGTGACAATATTTAATTACAAATATTTAATTATTATATTTAAATATTTAAATATAGTTTATATATTCTAATTAAATTTAATAAATAATTAATATTAATTACTTAGAAATATTTAAAATTAATATTATATATTAAAATATTAACAATAAGTTATAATAAATTATTTTTTTACATTTTTGCTAAAATATCATAATATTAACTAATTTAAACATTATTTAAATACATATTTGTTACTTTATAATATCATGTCTAAAATGGACATTTTACTTCTCAAAAGCACTTTTTCACAGCAATACCAAACACTTAAAATTTTCAAAAGCACTTCTCAAAAGCACTTCTCAAAAGTACTTTTCTACCGCACTTCTCAAAAGCACTTCTCAAAAGCATTGCCAAACTGGTCCTAAATCACTATCATAGATAAAATAGAGATGTACATCAAAAAATTATTTATATAGTTTGAAAACTTCTTACATTTGTAGAGCATTCCTTAAAAAGTTTATCCAGTATGTTTAATGAGTACAATTTTTTTTATTTAAGTTCAACTAATTCATCAAGTATCAACCTTACCCTATACTCATAACTCTTCCTCTAAAATTTTTCCTTAAAAACTTAGATGTAAATTGATTGACTCAATTTAATTTACTTATAAAAGTTTATACTTAATAAATACAGTTCTTGTACCTAAATCAACTTGTTAAGTTGGATGAAGGTGTATTTTGTTATGGTTTTGGTTCTTGAGGCCTAAAAGGTTATTGATTTTGTACAATAAAATTAGGTAATAAAGGAGGCATTGTTGATCTAGGATGTCACTGACTGTTGTTATAAGTGTAGGTAGGATGAGCTAAAGATTTTGGATAAAATAATTGCACCTGGTTTGCAACTAGTTTTGAGGTTGCTAATGAAAATAGTAAGTTCAAATTCAATAGAAAATAGGAGCAAATTTAACGGTCCTTCAAATATTTTTTATTTTAGAAAAAATTCAGTTTAAGAATGGTTTTCATCACATTGAAAAATTAAAAATTTTGAAAATTGAGTTGGTTGGCTTGTGATATTTATAGCAACAATTTTTTCTCGAAAAGTACCTATGCTTTATGCGAAGAGGATCCTAGACGTTCCCGACTTTCAACTAAACGACCTTTTCCGCTATTTTCGTACCACAAATCACTTCAAGTTTGGACTCAAACAATCATGAATCAAACGCAGAACTAGAAATAATTTTCTTACTTTTAGTAGGAAAGTAAATATCTTTTAATAGAAGTTGATAGAATTGTTATTCTCGAAAAATAGAATTTATATTTAGAAATAAATTCTCACTATTTTTGGGTAGAATAACAATATCTCAAAGTTTTGTATAACTTGTGTGTATTTAGCCCTACCAGTGGTATCTATTTATGAGGAAAGATAGAAGAATCTGATTGAATTAGTAGAATACAAATAATACTTATCTATAGAAAAACTAGTCCATTAGTTCTACTAGGATAGAGGGGCGCCAAACCGTAGCTAAATAAACCAGGGTTGCTACCCCTCATATGTATTATTAGTGGTTTTGGGCCTTTCTTGTACTGGATCCAATTATACGTACTTCTTGGACTTTTAACCCAACATTTTATAATTTAATCTAATCCAATACATGTTTTTCTATTCCCAAATAAATATTATTTATTAAATTAATTAAAATTAATCAATTTTTTAATTAAATAATTTTTTCAACCCAATTCTAATTCCATTAAAGTCATGACAACTTTACCGTAAAAGAATTTATGAGAAATTATATTTAATCTCCATATTCAATGGATTCACAATGACCAATTAATTTAATTCCATTTTTGAATTTCAATATTTACTTAAATAATAATTCAAAAAACTTAAATTAATTCTCAGGTCATTTCCATACTTAGTGGAAAACCACATTTATTTTTGAATGTAACACATTTCTCTAACTTTATCATTTCTATTCATTTATGTTCATTTGATTTCATATGCAATTCATTTTTTATTTCAATGAGCTAGCGAAGAAACCAATTGGGCATATGTAATAATGGTTTAAATGATTTATAATTAAGTTTCACCTTTTCGCCTATTAATTATAAACACATTTAGTTACAAAATCATTTCACTATAATATTATGATTGAACTGTCCCTAATTACACACCATTACAGAAGCTACTTGATAAGTGCTTGTCCGATGACATTGTCATAAGTGTGTTACCCTCAAAGGATATTGATAAACTGTAAATTATACATATTTCTATCCCACATTTAGCACATTTATGGATGAATTATCGTTGAATTTGTGGAATTTGATGCTCCTGATCCTTTAATTTTATGTTTTATACTTAGGTGAGCATAGGAGAGTGAAAAGAACGAGAAACGGGCCAAAAACGGAGAAAATGGGCTAAAGTAAGAGATCAACACGGCTTGGAGTTCCTCACACGGGTGAACCACATGCCCGTGCCACATTAATAGGCTTGAACATGGCCGAGGCTCGATTCACACGGGCGTGCCACACGGGCGTGTCCCTATCGTAATGAGTTTCAATTTCACGCGAAAAAAGCTATTTAGGGGCTAAGAAAGACACTCCAAACTTTATATAAAGACCCTAGGAGGCGACTATAAGAGTGTACAGTATCCCCGCCAAGACTCAGAGTAGAAGGCAGGGAATTACTCAAAGAAAGCTGATTGATCTATCTTAGAAGCAAGGATCTACATCAAGACTGAAGATATCCCTTCAATCCTTTCAAGAGTTTTGGGTTTTCTTCATGTTTTGTTGTCTTCTTTATTTTGAGATGTTTTCTCTTTCTATTATGAACTAAATCCCCAAATACCTGAGGAGGATGAAACCTAAGACGAATCTTGTTATTGTTATCTGAACTATATGATAAATATTTGATTTGTTCTTCTTAATTGTGTTTTTAATTCTTGAGTTGATATTTTAGGATATTAATTCAAGTCGGATGTGTTTATTCAGAGGAGCAAAAGTCCCTGTTTAAGAGTAGATCCAACACAATTAAGCGGAGTTGATCGCAATCCTAGACATAGGACAACGAAAATCTACCGGATTAGAGTCAAATCTAATAAAGGGATCCATAGAACGAGTTAATGCAAAACTAGGGGTTTTAATTAGAAAGAGATTTCAATTAATCAACCTAAGGTTAGTTGTTCTTATTCTCGACGGAGATATTAACATAATTTAGGGATCTCTACGGATCAAGTCAAATGAAGAAATTGTCTAGTTCAGGGTTAAATAACAAGTGAAGTCTAGGTGGATTCTTCCTTAGGTATTGCCTTTGTCAATTAAGTTTTCCTAAAGTAATTTCCCAATTTACTCTTTGTCGTGTCTTTAGTTAGCTAGAATTTTAGTTTACCAACAAAACCCTCTTTATTTTTAGGCTAGATAATAGGAAGAAAGTCATTACTAGTACTTTTAGTTCATTGGATTCAATATTTCGGTCTTGCGACAAACTATACTACTACTCGATAGGTGCGCTTTCCTTTTATCGTGATAATAGTTAGTTTCCAGGTACGATCATTATTACTTCATCGAAATCATGATTAGATATCCATAATCACTTTGGAATAAATTCGTTCTCTCAATATGATTCTATTTTATCTCATGGTAACTATTACATCTTTTTTTATGAAAAGTCAATTATTATCAAATAGTAATTAAGTCATTTATCAAAAAGACAAATGACCCATGACCACGTTTACTTTTCATCTATCATGCCAACGAAAAGATATTGTTTACCTATATTTTGGGCTATGAATTCCACTATTGTGAATCATGCTACATACTGCAAAAGTCGTATACCTAATGCACCAGCTTTCGGTTCATTATTTATTTGAATTCAGACTTTTACTTACATCAAACTATATGAGTCACACATACAAAGTCTATCATCAGCTCAAGATCAAAGTATCACACACTATGAACGTGTCACACCTCAAAATCTGCTAATCTAAAAAGATGAGTAAAGTAAGTATGTAAACTGTTGGACGTACGGTGTTAGCATAATCTGCCACCCTGTTGGTTTGATGGTGAGTCAGAGCATTAGCGCATATTAGCATTAAAGTATTTGCACATTGGCAGTATCTAAGAATTTAATTACAGGGTATCTTCAAGTGAAGAAAGAATTCGTATGAAAACGAGTACGCCGAAGGAAGAGTACGCCTTAGAGTTTTGGTTGGGCATAAAGAGCCTATCAAGTGTGTGAGAATGCTATAGGAGACTTAATTGTCTTTAAGGCCACGTCATGTGTGAGTCACCACTAAAATTATAGTATACTTGGTTTGCTTGAGCACTATCCAAGTTGGTTCTTGTGACGAGATTAGTTTGGAGTCAGTTGGATTGATTTGGCCCTCCACATGACTGGTCAAACAGTAACGAAGATCTTCGTCAGATTTTCTTTACCTTCTCCTAGATTTTTGTAGGAAAACCTGGAGATTAGGTTAGGTAAGCATTGTCACTTATCAAAGTTCACAGTAGGGGACACGGAGTTTATATCTAGTGAAGGGGGAAAAGATTCTAGATGGCTTTTCTTTCTACTCTATATTTTGATCCTTCTTTCTAACCAAAATGTTATATTCTTCTTCGATAAGCTAGAGTTAAGATTCGTTTATCCAGTGGATGATTTAACCTTTTAGTAAGTCTTATAGCTTTATATGTTACAATTATTGAAGAGTAAGGATGTCAAATGGTGTAAGAATAGTAGGGTATAAGTGGAAGGCCCTGCTTAGGGTTGCATGTGGTTGAACGATAGTAAACTATTTGTAATGGAAATTCTATTGGAAATTTTATAATCTTTTAGGCAGTTGTTGCTGCTGGTTCGATACGAACGGTCGAGCTAGAAGCTCTAGATTGAGGCAAAAGTGAGTCTCTGGTGAGTCTCCTACATGTTGTATGTATGTATGTATAAATGTATGTATACGTGTATAAATGTATGGATATATGTATGTATGTATGCATGCATTCATGCATATATGTATGCATATATGTATGAATAGATGCATGCATACATGCATGTATGTATGTATATATGTATGTATGTATGTATGTTTGCATGCATGCATGCCTGGAAATTGATGAATCATCCATAGAAATTGAGAAAAAGAAAAGGACTAAATTGGAAATTGGGGAAAATAAAAGATGATAATTAGATTAAAATAAAAAATATCATTATTTTATATCATCTTTTTCCCCAATTTACATGGAAACCCTAGAAGAGAGAGAAGAAACTTTCTTTACTTAATTAGGTAAGTAATTAAGTCCTATTTTTAGTAATTTCTATATTTTTGAGATCAGGATAGTGTAAGCTATCTAAATTCGGGATTAATTTGAAAAGATACCAAAGCATAAAGTTTATGCCATGGATGAATATGCTAAAAATTAAAAATTTATGGAAGAAAATGAAAGGTTGTCAGTAGAGAAACAACTTTTACAAAGAGAATTTTAGTGAAAACATGATTTAGGGACTAAATTGAAAATTTGTAAAACCCATAGAAAAATTTTGATTTTTATGAAATTCATGGGTTGTTAACGTGAAATATAGAATTCGGCTAGGCTTGGAATAATGGTTTAATTGCAAGAATTTCATTTTTTGAGCCTAGTGACGAAATTGGAATTTATGAAAAGTTTAGGGGCAAGGTGATAATTTTGCATAGAATGTAAATTGAACTCAATTAAATGTGAAATGTGTTAAATTAATGTTAAATTTATTTATATAGATCCGAAAAACTCAAATTCGAAGCTAGACCAAGAAAAAGAAAAAGTTTCGGATTAGTAGCCTTATACGCGAACTAGTGTCGAGGTAAGTTCGTGTAACTTAAATGAGTATAAAAATATGCTGCTTTAAATGACGAACTGAATTGAATGTGATACGTGAAATGTATAATGTTGCAATATAAGAAATGAACATATGCTTGGAATTATTCAAAATGAGTTAAGTTCCGTTTGAATATTAAATTTCGATGGATAAAGGTGATTTCCCTTGTTAAATGAGGTTCTGCATTTGTTGCTGATGGTATTTAGTTCGGACTAGTAATCCTATTGACCTTATTAGAGATAGGATTTAGCCTGAATGGGAAATCCAGATCAAACTCTTTAGAGCATATATTATAGAAATGATTTAGCTTGGACTAGTAATCCTGTTGTATGATATGTGGCTCGAGAGTGTGTTTTCTGATTATGTGCCCTAATAAGTACTCTTGAACATGAATTGACAGATTCCTGAATTGTACATTTTAGGTGTACTACCTAAGTATCCATCGATTTTTCAGTAATTCAACAGACAATACTTTTACATGAGAAATGATGAGATCAAGAGGAAAATGTATTGAATGTACACGAAACACCTAAAAAATTTGAAAAGGTTAGAGAATGGTCGAAGTATCATGACACTATCTACCGGGTTATTTTGGTACAAATAGATATTTTGCTTTGTTATACTGGCATGTATAAGCTACTAAGACCAATGTTGATGTTGAATTTGATGGATGTAAACTAGCTATCAGAATGGCTAGTGATGACTTGATTTTGGTATGGTTTGAGTAGGTAGATTAAACATGTATGTTAAATGAGGTAATATTTGAAATAAGTGAATATATGAAAATATGACGTATTAAATGATTAATTCAGTTGAATTTGAATGCTTGAAATGATTGGTTGGTATTGATAAAGTTTTGTGCAGGTGTAAGATGAAAAAGGGTGAGGAATAAGGCTTGGAAAATAGCCGTATTTTGTCCACACGAGACGACACACGGGCGTGTGTCTAGGTCGTGTATGACACACTGTCTGGTACATGGGCGTGTAGCCTGGTCGTGTGTCCCCTGCATCCTAAGAATTGAGAAACAAAATGCTTAGAAATGGGCACACGGGCAGAGACATAGGCGTGTGTCTCAACTGTGTGAGGTACACGGCCTAGAACATGGGCATGTTTCTTGGCCATGTGAAACCTGCACCTAATTTTTGAAAATTAAATTAACCACATGGCTTAGCACACGGGGGTGTGACTTGGCCGTGTGACTTAAATTTCTACATGAGGTACAAGCCAGAGAGTTACACAGGTTAGGGACACAGGTGTGTGAAACCATACGACTTGACCACATGGGCGTGTCATTTACCACACGGGCGTATGACTTTTGTATATGAGAAAAATTTTAGAATTTTGTGAAAAATTTCCTAAGATCTCAAATTAGTCCCAAATCGATTTTAATGTATGTTTTGGGCCTCGAGGTCCCTTTAAGAGACATTGTAATTAATCTCGGTAAATGAATAGTACTTGACTCAATTTAGTTGTACATATTCTATAAGCTCCTATAATGTTTTATGTCCTTTACTAAGTTAGAGGCGTTACTGTGTGTGTATGTATGTATGTATGTATGTATGTATGTATGTATGTATGTATGTTTGTTTGTGTGTTATCTGTGAAGCATTTACATGTATGTACTGACATGTATCATGTGCTGGATGAAAATGATGATATATGGTAAGCATGTGTGGGAGATCATATGTTAGGGAGTAAGATTCTGTATGTATGTATGTATGTATGCATACATATATGTATGTATGTATGTATGTGTGTATGTATGTGTGTGCGTATGTATGTGTATGCGTATGTATGTATATATGTGTGTATGTATGTATGTGTGTGTATGTATATCTGTATATATGTATGTATATATGCCATGTATATATGTATACATGTATGTATGGATGGATGGATGCATGCATGCATATATGTATGTATGTATGTATGTATGTATGTGTGCATGTGTGCATGTATATGTATGTATGTATGTATGTATGTATGTATGTATGTATATATATATGTATGCATGCATGCATGCATACATGTATATATGTATGTATGTATGTATGTATGTATGTATGTATGCATGCATGCATATACGTATGCATATATGTATGGATGGATGCATGCATGCATGCATGTATGTATGTATGTATGTATGTTTGTATGTATGTATGTATGTATGTATGTATGTATGTATACATGTGTATATTTGTATGTATGTATGTATGTATGTATGTATGTATGTATGTATGTATATATATATGTATGTATGTATGTATGTATGTATGTGTGTGTATATATGTATATATGTATGAATGTATTATGCATGTATGTTTTTGTGTTATTGTGAAGCATTTGCATGTATGTACTGACATCTATGATGTGCTGCATGAAAATGATGATATATGGTAAGCGTGTGTGGGAGATCATGTGTTGAGGAGTAAGATTCTGTTAAAAGTACGAATGAAATATGTCTAAATGTGTCCATTAAGTTATCCGAGTGATGCATGACAAAGTATGATTGGCGATATGGGGGTTCAGACGAAGTGTTAGGAAAGTATGTGATATGATAATTGTAACGGCTCAATTTCAGTGAAATTGAAACAGTGGTTTCGGGACCACAAATCCGAGCTAGAAGGAAAATTTATTTTAATATTATTGCATGGTCTATATTATGATAGGAAAGTCATATGAAAATACTGATAGGAAAATTTTACCAATTAAGTGATTAATTAGATAAAAGACCAAATTGCATAAAATGTAGAAGTTGAATTTCATAAGCTAGAAGGATTAATTGGTTATGGAATTTAAAACTTGAGGTCCTTATATGGCAATTAGACCATTAAGAAAATTTAGTAGATATTTATGAATGAATCATCGATGGAAATTGAGAAAAAGAAAAAGACTAAATTGGAATTCAAAGAAAATAAAAGATGATAATTAATTAACATAAAAAATATCATCATTTTATTCATCTTCATCCTCCAAATTTTGATGCAAACCCTAGGAGAGAGGAAAAAAACTTTCTTGGCATAAATAAGTAAGTAATCAAGTCATGTTTTTAGTAATTTCTATATTTTTGAGATCGGGATAGTGTAATCTATCTAAATTAAGGATTAATTTGAAAAGTTATCAAAGTATAAAGTTTGTGCCATGGATGAATATGCTGAAAATTGGAAATTTATGGAAGAAAATAAAAGGTTGTTAGTAGATAAACAACTTTTACAAAGTGAATTTGCATGAAATTGAGATTTAGGGACTAAATTATAAAGTTGTGAAATTCAAAGAAAAGTTTTGAATTTTGTGAATCAAAAGTGCTGTAAATGATACGTGAAAATTTCGGTTAGGCTTGGAAAAAGGATTAGATTACATGAACTTCATTTTCCGAGCCTAGGGACAAAATTAGAATTAATGAAAAGTTTAGGGGCAAAATATAATTTTACCTAGAGAGTAAATTGAACTCAATTGAATATGAATTGAATAAAATTTATGATTAAATTTGATTATATAGATTCAAAAAACTCAAATACGAAGATAGATCGAGGAAAGGAAAAGATTTTGGATTAGTAAATTTTTGTACAAACAAATATCGAGGTAAGTTCGTGTAACCTAATTATGAATATTAACATGTTTGAATTGCATGTTACATTGTGTGAATATTATGTAAATGATAAATGTATAAATTGTGGTTATATACTTGATATTACTTGAGAAAAGGATAAGTCTCAATTGAATGAAGGAAATTCGATGGATTAGTGTGAACGTGATTCTGCATGTGTTGCAGACAGGATTTAGCTCGGACGAGTAATCCTAATAAGTCTCTCGAGTATTATGAGATAAAGTTCTGCAAGATTAGTGATCGGTAGTAAATCCGCATAAGTTGTGGACTATCATAGCTTTATGTGAGCATCTTGATACACAACTTGCCCGATTGTGATCCTGCATACGTTGACACAAACATGGCTCTTTGTGAGCATTATGATGATCGGTCGGTTGTGATCTTGCATACGTTGCAGACACAAACGCAGCTCTGTGTGAGCGTCCAGACATGACTCGTACGAACTACATGAGATATGGCTATCCGGTGCTTTTATTACACGACTTTGCAGGTAATAGGTTCTTTGTGAACTAAAAGTTCTTTGTGAACTAATACATGAGACATGACTCTTATGAGCATACTTGATTAGCCCAGATTAGCTTTATGATACATGTTACATGATTTACCCGAATGACTTAAAAAGGTGGCTCGAGAGTTTCGTACACTTTAAGTGTACTACATGAAAGTATCCATCGAAATTTCCAATAAATTCAACAGGCAAACTTGGAAATGGTTAATGGAATTTGAATGAATTTATCTTAAAAATGTATATGTGACATGAAAAATGATAAGAATGTGGAAAACATGATAAGATGAGCTCATCTAAGTTAATGAGATTATGTGAAGTTAATTGACTAACTTGAATTGTTTAAGTTGTGTGATAGGCTAATAATTCACTTATTTGGATGTTTATATATGTGATTAAGATGCACGAAAATACATGGTAAGTTAGATTCTTGTTACATGAACTAACTAAGCATTAAATGCTTACTAGGTTTTATTTATCTGTTTTATAGTACTCGGAAGCTCGTGAAGGTTGGAAACGGTTGGAGCAACATCACACTATCCTCCAGCTCATTTTGGTATAAATATGGATCTTATTTGGTATAATGACATGTATATGCTAGTAAGACTAATGTATGTGTTGAAATGATTGAATGTAAGCTAGCTATTGGTATGGCTAATGATGGTTTGATTTTGGTATATTTATAAAGTAAATTATGGTTTTACATGTATGTTGGTATGGTTTGAATTGGTTGGCTGGTATTGGTAAAGTTTTATGCAGGTTTGGATGAAAAAGGGTGAGGAATAAGGCTTGAAAAATAACCTTATTTTGTCTGTCGAAACCATTTTAATTTTGAAAAAATGGGGATCAACGTTAAAAAGAAATATGGAGTCGCCACCAATCCTTTTTGCTTAGGTGTGATCGGATCACCTTATAAATCATTTTGTTTTATTGAAATGTTGATTTTGGTCTACGAATTTCAAGAAAATGGGTTCGAAAGTCGGTTACGTACGAGGAAGGGTTAGCACCCTCGTACGCCCAAAATTGGTACCAAATCGATTAAATGATGTCCTAATGCTGAACATTTGAAAAGTTTTGAAAACACAATTCCTTTTAAAGAATGTTTGAACAACTCAAGTTGGAATTCGGGATTTTCTCGTCCCGAGAAGGTAAAATACCACATCCAGTACGTTAGGATATGACATTTTAAATCCTCAAAACCGAGATCATCTCATGACTTTCCAAAACCCATGCATTGAGATTTCAAAAGGATATTTGGTCATTTGGTCAAACAAAAAATCGAACCCAGCACGTTAGGGCACGATTTCTCAAATTCCCGAAGCACAAACATTGCCTTGTTTGAGAAAATTTCAAATAAAAGTGCTTATAAAAGCCGACTTGAAATACGTTTATTTGGTTTTTTTGAAGCTAAAGAAAACGAAATGACCAATTTTGGATAAATAAGTTGGCAATCTCAATTACAGTATCATACCCGAAAATGAAAAAGCAAGGTTACAAACATGGAAAATATACAGGAACAAAGTAATATACAAATGAATGATAAGAATATAGAAGGCACAATTATATAAATCAAAATACACAGTGACAATAATCTTACAACATGCACTATTTAACATTTCTAAATAAAGACCAATGAATAAAAAATAACTATTTAAAATGAAGCAAATAAAAGAATGTATCAAGCTTTTGAATGGTAATGAACAATGTTAAAACAAATAGTGCAAAGGAAAAGGAATTTGAAATTGTCAATATAAAAAAAAACAATTTAAAAGTGAGTTATATGTATATGAATGAGTAATACATGTAAAAGTTTGAAATGAATCATACAGAAATAAAAATAAAAATAAATAATATATAAAATATAATATATAAATGAATTTCAAAATAAATATTTATAAGAAGAAATTTAAAATTAGTGATATACAAAACAATTTAAAACGAAATTTATCAGTCGAATAAAAGATCTAATATAAATTATGCATATAAAATGATAATGTATATAAAGTATTTAAAAATCATCATATAAAACTTTAAAACAAAGAATGTACATAAAAGAAAATTTTAACATAAATAAATTATATAAATACAACAATTCAAAAAAAAAGAATATATAGAAAAGAATATATAAAAATAACAATTTATATAACATGAAATCAATGATATGCAAAATAATTAAATAGAACATTTATTAAAACAAAATTTTTTTCTAAAAAAAATTATGAATAATCTAAAATAGTTAAAAATAATTAATAATATATAAAAAAATGAATAATGAATTCTATAGTAATAATTTAAAATGAATAATACATATAATGGTTTAGAAAAGCTGAAGAAATTAAATGAAGAGAACTCAGTTGAAATCAAAACAGAATCAAAAGGTTAATTTGCAAATAAATAAATTTTTAATAATAGAAATAGGGACTAAAATAGAATGCGTGCAAATGAATAGGGGCCCAATATGCAATTATCCAAGTCCCCTAAACGCAGTGTTTCAGCACAGATTAAATTGAAGTGTCGCACAAATCTCAGAGAAAAATTAAAAATACAAAAGAAATAGAAATAGGGCCTAATCAAATGACGGCGCGAAAGGGAGGGACTAGCCATGCAAATTACCCATTTAAGGCACAAATGCGCAAATTCGGCTTATGGGTCGAGTCAACGCGTGGACCTCCATTCCCAAATGGCGCCGTTTCGAAAATTTTACTTAAACCTTATGTTTTTTAAAACATTATAACCTATTCTTTAAAAAAAAAAAAAAAACAAATCAAGGCTTCTCCCCTATGCTAGGGTTTCGACCTCAATCTTAGTTACAACCCTCTCACCACCGCCGTACCACCACCATATCTAGTGGCCGACACGCAAGAACGGGCGTGATTCTAACAACGGAAGAGAACCCCGACGCCATGACCACAGAGGCCTGGTAAGCTTCTTCTCTTTCCTTATTTTCTTTGTTTTTATATATCAACAAAAATAAAAGAAAATAAAAAAACGAAAGAACTAGATGAAATCATAAAAAGGGGTAATCACCTTCCCAAAAATTTGTTTCGTTCTTGATTAATAAATTCGTGTATTTCAACCAAAAAGAAGCCCCCTATACAATTGTTTTCGGCCTCTATTTATAGCTGAGTGGAAGAAAAATAAAATAATAAAAAAATCAGAATATCAATACAATATTTTTTCTCTGCTGTGTTGTTATTTTCTGTTATTTGCGTTCTTTGTGTTGTTTGTTATTCTGTTGTAGGTACAGCTGGAGGTGGTGGCGCAAGTGGAGGCCAAGAGCGGCGTGCGTAGGGGATGGCACGGAGGCAAAGCGGCGCAAAAGGGCTAGGTTTTTTAAAATTGGGTTAGGGTTTGGGTCTGATATTGGGTTTTATATTCGGGTTTAATTTTTGGGTTGTTTAGTCTGTTAAATTGGGCTACATATTGTAAATGGACTGGACTAAAATTTTATTTTTGGCTTTATGCTGATTTTGTTTTATTTATTTTGGATAATTTATAGGCCTCAGGCGAAATGGGCCTATTACATTGTCCACACGGGTAAACACACAGGCATGTGTCTAAGCCGTGTGTGACACACGGTCTGGTACATGGGCATATAGCCTGGCCGTGTGTCCCCTACATTAGGGGTGAGCAAAACTTGATTTGACTTGAAAAAATCGAAAAAAATTCGAATTTCGAGTTAAACGAATCGAGTTATTCGAGTTAACTCGAATTTTTTTCGAATTTTGAGTTCGAATCGAGTTGAGTTTTCGAATTCGAATAACTTGAATAATTCGAATAATTCGAATATTAAATTATAATATTTTAAATTTTTACCCCAAACACCCAAACCTTTTTATTTTTCCCTCTAAACTTTTACTCCTTCCCACTTTCCCCCCAAAACTTTTACTCTCTGCTTATCCCAACCCCCCATCTACCCAAAATCCATTTCCCACCAAAATTTTACTTTCCTATTTATTTTTCCTCAAAATTTTACTCCAAAAACTCTCAAAATTTTTTATTTTTCCCTAAAATTTGTACTCTCTCCCATTTTCCTCTTAAAACTTTTACTCCTTTCCTATTCCACCCCTATCTACCCCAAACCCATCCCCCCTCCAATTTTTTTTAAATATTTTCCCTCCAAAATTTCACTCCCCCTATTTACTTTCCCTCTAACTTTTACTCCCAAAAACTTTTTATTTTCCTCCTAAACTTTTACTTTTCACTATTTACTCTCAAATAAAAAATCAAAATTATCCAAAAAAACCCCTAAACATAAGTAGTAATGATTTTATTTATATCTACTATTTATATTACTAAATTAAATTTCACATTTTATATTATTTATATTATTGAATTGTTTAGTCATATTGAATTTTTATATTAAAATTAAATTATTAATGATGCCATAAAATATTCGTGTTAAAATTTTATATTGGTATCAATTTCATATTTTATCTTTAAAATAACTTTTATGAAAAAATCACATTTTTACATTTAATATATTTTTTTAATTCCAAAATACATAGTGACAAGAATCTAAAGATAATTTAAACAACTAAGTAAGCAAAAAAGCTAACCCGTATATAAAAGATTAATAACTAAATTATGAGGTGATGAAAGTTAATAAAAAATTTGATTACGGTGGACAAATTTTATTACGGTGGGTGACATTGGTTACAAGGACCCAAAAATATTTTTTAAAATTTAACTCGAACAAATATATTCGATTCGAATTCCATTTTACTCGACTCAATTGGAGAAAATTTCAAATCAAATTAGGATGATAAAATATGATTCGTCAACTCGATTAACTCGAAATTTTTCATTCGATTCGATTCAATTCGATCAAATGCTCACCCCTACCCTATATCCTAAAATTGAGAATCAGAATACCCTAAATTGAGCACACGGGTAGAGACACGGGCGTGTGTTTCAGCCGTGTGAAGTATACGGCCTAGAACACAGGCATGTCTCTTGGCCGTGTGAAACTTGCATCTAATTTTCAAAAATTAAATAAACCACACGGCGTAGCACACGGGCGTTTGACTTAGCAGTGTGACTTAAATTTCCTCATGGGTTGCAAGTCAGAGAGTTACATGAGTAAGGGCCACAGGCGTGTGTCATTACACGGCCTGAGACATGGGCATGTCATATGCTCACACGGCCTTACCACACCGACATATGTGACTCCTAAATGTGAGAAAAATTTTAGAATTTTATGAAAAATTCCCTGAGCTCCCGATTTAGTCGTGACTCAATTCTAATGCATGTATTGGGCCTCGAGGGCCAATCAAGGGACGTGTTGATGAAACTCGAAAAATGAATAGTACTTAACTCGATCTAGTTTTACGTGTTCTATAAAGCTTCGGTAATGCCTCGTAACCCTGTTCTGGCGACGGATACGAGTTAGGGTTGTTACAATAATGGACCCCGCAGTGGTGCTTTGATGATGTTTGCTAGGACAGTAAACACGAAGGCTAGTATGGTGAAATGTAATCTATCGGGACTGTAAACATGAGGCCGGTTGGGATAGTAAACATGAGAAAAGACTAGTGTGGCAATTATCTAAAAGGACCATAACCATGACATATTTTGGAAATGGCAGATGAGCCACAATCGTCTACTATAGTTTGTGCGTGTCTCGGGGACGATGATAGGTAAACCTCAAGTGATGATGAGTTTAGGCAAATCCATATCATCAAATATAGCAGTTTACGTGAAGCCTCTGTGGTGAGTCTCTTGTAAAGACTTTGTGGCGATTTATTTGGAAGCCTCTGTTGTGAGTCCCTTATAAAGCTTTTGTGGCGAGTCACCGTAAAGCCTTTATGGCAGGCTACCTGAAAAGCCTATGTGGCATAATGTCTGGAAAGCTTATCAGTCGAATTCTGTCACGCCTAAGTTGTGAATTAATAATCCACCTTTGTGGCAAGATCTGGGTATGCCTTTAAGGCATTTTCTGAAAGAGTTTTTGGCAGTGTACTCAACTGATGTATCCCTCATAGTAATTCACTAGGTTAGAAAGAGAGCTTGGCATATATGTAATTGTGGTTGGTATAAGTGTTCGCTAAATTTGGAAGTTTTCACATTTTGTATCAAAGTCATCTGAGTTCAATTGGATAATCTAAGATATTTCCTCCATCGAATGAAGTTCATCATTTGGATCGATTTAAAGATATGATGTAATTGGCGATATGAAAACCGCCAAAGGCAGTATAAGAATCCATCGAGAGTAGAGCCCGTATGCCTATCATTCTAAGAAATGTATCTAACCTCTATTTCTAGGCGATTAAGAAATAAGAGTTCTTATAAGATGGGAAGCTTATGATCTGCCAATAGAGCGAAATGCATATAAGGTGGTCAAGTTAGAGGTTGGCATCTAGTTATCCACTAGGAATCAAAAACATGTCCTCCAAAGTCTAAAAGAAAGTCTAGAAATTCCTAAGTCAAAGAATTCAACAATACTATCTAAAGGTAATAATGGTTGAGAATCACTAATTTCTGTTGAACTTACATGCGTCTATTTGTAATGTAGGATTCTGGAAATGGAACTAGAGCGCCAAGAGGGACCAAGCTAGGAATGCGCCAGGATGGCAGAGCGATATTATGTATACAGAGGGGCATTTTTGGACAGTAAGCGAACAATACTCTATGCCATGATTAAGTGAATTTTAACAAAGTTTTAAGTTGTAATATTTTAAACTTTTTTTTAAATTTGTTGTATTTAGTAAACACTACTTTTAAGATTTTTGACTTAGAAAGATTATAAACTAATAAGAAGTATGTTTAGTTTAGTTTTCGCCTAATGAAAATTTTTGTTAGGTATTTATATTTGGTGGCATCCTATATCTGAATCTAGTAAATCGGATCAAATATAGGGTGTTACAAGTTAATTGTTATCAGAGCTTTCGGTTTCGTCGATTCTCTAGAATTTAAGATAGGGTCAGCCCTGTATGCATGATACATTGGGTCTGGCTTAGTCCCTCAGGTAAGTTAAATAAGTTAGTTATGGCAAATACTCTAAAACACCGTTAGTATTGTGGTAAGTCAAACAGTTGGAAAGAAATATGATAGTTTCATTACTAAAAGAAGGAAAATAATACAAACTAAACAAATAAATTAAATACAAGAAAAGGAAAAGGTCTTCAGTTTCCCTCCTATGCAAGCTGATCAGTTGGGTCAGTAGGGGCTTGGTCTTTCTGAGGGCGATCTCTAGGGACTTCTTCAAGATCAATTGAATATTCCAAAATTTCCTCCTCTATCTTTGGCTCATTGAAAATGAAGAATTTTGGTCAATTGCTTCCATTCCCTCTAGAACTTCTCCCAATCTTCGCCCTCAGGATTGTAAACATTGAAGTTTAGAGATTCTGTGGTGACCTTCTATTAGCAGTTGAAGTTCACCTGACTCAGATTGAGAGAACCCTACTAATTCATTTAATAATTTAATTAGTTTAATAAATCTATTAATTTGGACTGACACTACTAATTCGTGACTCGATTAGATTAGTAATTATTTTTTGTTATTAATTTAATAATAATTTTTTTAATCTGCAATCACTTGGGTACGATCCTCAGAATACTTACCAGTATTTTGTTGTAAACTTTACTATATTACAATTTGACTCGTATGCTTACGGACACCTTCGATTTAATTTAATATATTTTTATGTGATATTTTTGCTATAAACGATAACACGTTTATAAGAAGCCAAATATTTTGCCTAAACCCAAACTAGCACATTACTCGATCTGATTCGTGCATCTCGACCGTCGCGATAATTATCAATGGCACCTTGACATGCCATATATTGTGATTAGCCAAAAATTTGATCGGAATGTATTTTTGAATTCTCGGATCACCGTATTGAGTCCATTTAAACTATAGTACGAAATTATAAATTTTATTAAGTACCTAATATTAAATTTCAAATCCTTATATAAATATTATATAATTTAAAAATTCAAAAATTAACCTCAGCTTCTGATCGTTGATCTAATAGTAGTCGGATATCTTCAAGCTCGTTCGCTATACCCACATGACTCACCTCATTGTTCCACCTATTTGAATAGTATGTTATTTCAAAAATATAATAATGAAAAAAATATTATGATAACTATATTATCAAATGAATTTACCTTATTGCGAGTGGGAAAGAATAAAGGGTGTTATTGTGGGGAAATGTGCCCATATTGTAGTAAACACGTAACTATTTTTATTTATTTGAATGATGAATAAATAAATAAAGTTATATTCACATTTCACTATTAAATCTTTTGTATTTATGTCTTTTATATTTTGCATGCATAGTGAAATTGTGACAAGTAAATATTAGCTTGTTGATTATCTAAAGTTCAATGTGAAGATAAGTGGCATTGTAAAGAACGCTTACATTGTGAAAAAGACAACTTACATCAGTAGATAATCTAAATGAGCTCGTAATCTCATAAAAGAATCAAAGTGAGCATTTGATTCAAATACTGAGAATGATTATTATGTCGTCTACAATTCCAATTGGAGAGATGGCTAATCTTGGCTATCAAAGTAGTTGACTCTATAAGCAGAGACATAGATGTATTCATTGGTAGAATGATACAATGGACTGGACGCAAGATGAATTAATTTTGAATCCATTTGTGAATTAATTCACTTGTGACATTCATGGTGTGATTTACCTAAATCTTGAGTTAGTCGCTGACCTTACATATACAACTCATGTGTAACAGCCCAAATTTGGGCTTAGTCAGAATAGTGGTTTCGAAATCACTAATCTAATGTTTGAGGGGTTATTTTAGCATTATTTTATAAATTATAGCATGATATTATGAGTGCATGAAAATTTTGGTAAATTAATTTACGCGATTGTAAGCTCAATTGCGAAAAATGACTAAATCCCATAAAGGACAAAAATTGTGATTTACTAGCAAATTATGTTAAATAGCTAGAGAAACCAAAATTGGGGTCTTTAATGAGCAAATAGACCATTTTAATAGGCATGGCCGGCCAATGGGAGACAAGAGAAAAAGAAAAGTAAAAAATGTCACAGGTTAGATAATATTTGGTGACTAAATAGATAAAATAAAATAAAACCAAAGAAAAGTTATCATCTATTTTTTTTCACCTTCTTCCTCCTTGACTGAAATCACCCATAAGAATAAGGGTTTTGAATGTTGAAATTTTAGCCAAGCTCTTCTCTTGCAAGTAAGTGTTCTTGATGGTCATTTTTAGTGATTTTTGTATTTTTGTGACCTTTATAGCTCAAACCAGCTAATGGGTGGACTATTTTGTAAAATGGTTGAAAGTCTAGGGCTTTACCATGAGAGTGCTTATGTTGTTTTCTAGATTTTTATGGAATAAAATGAATCTTGGTTGTTAAATAAACAACTTTTGTGAAGCGATGTTCATGGAAAACACCTAAAATGGACCTAGTTGTAAAAGTTATGAATTTTGTAGTAAATGCATGAAATAATGGAAATTGTGGGTTGCCATAAGAGTGAAAAGAATTCTGCTAGGCTTGGTTATTAAGAAAATTCGATTAAAATCAATTTCTGAGCCTAGGGGTAAAATAGTCATTTTGTGAAAGTCTAGGGGAAAAATGGTTATTTTGCCAAATTATGAATTTTGGATTGTCTTAATTAATGTGGTGATTAAATTAGTGAATTTTTATTCATTTTAGATCAAGAAATACGAAATCCAAACCTAGACCGGGGGAAAGCCAAGCTAGCGGATTAAACCAAATTATCCATCTACATTTTGTATACCGAGGTAAGTTGTATGTAAATAATGCAACTTTTTCGATGTTATGTATAAATTATTGATTTGGCATAAAATGATAAATTGTGATTATGATTAATGCATGATGAGAAATTATGTGATAGAACCCGTTTGAACCATAAGAATAGACTGGATATTCATGCCATGATATTAGGGATGATACGAGAGCTACTGTAAGACCGTGTCTGGAACATGGCATCGGCCTAGTTATGTGTTAATGTAAGACCATGTCTAGGATATGGCATCGACACCGATATGTGCAAGCCAATATAAGACCATGTTTGGGACATGGCATCGGCGTTGATACGAGTACTAGTGTAAGACCATGTCTGGGACATGGCGTTGGCCTCGACATGCAAACTAGTGTAAGACCATGTTTGGGACATGGCATCGGCTTAGATATGTGTCAGTGTTAGACTATGTTTGGGACATGGCATCGACTTGACATGTGAGCCAGTGTAAGACCATGTCTGGGACATGGCATTGGCATGATACCCTATGTTGGAGGCTTATTGAATATCCTTTCGTATTCTAAACAGTTCAACGGGAAATTTAAAGTTTATGTCAAGAATGAGAATTATTATGATGATGTTGTAAGTGGTACAGGTACCTACATAAAATGTATGCTATGTGAGCTCAAAATTATATTGTATGATTAGTAAGAGATGAAAAAGAGTAAGTTGTGCTTGTAGCCATTTTTATAGCATGTGCAAATTATGATGTCTTGTGAGTATGTTAAAGCATGATAAATTGTTGTTATTTATTTACTTGTAACTTACTAAGCTTTGTGCTTACTCTCTTTCCTTTCCATTTTCTTATAGTGTTGTCTAACTAGCTCGTGGATCATCAGACGTCGGAAACTTCGTTCACACTATCAACTAAAGCATTCAGTATAGTTAGCTTCTAGTATTTTGAGAAATGGCATGTATAGGGACTTAGTCTATTGTGTTTTGTGTCATTAAGAAATTGGCCAAGTGTGTTGGCTTGATATAAATTACCTTATTTTGTATAAAGCCATGAATGGTGGCTAACATTTGTTTTTAATATATGTAAATGATGTTTTTATAAATGTGCAAAGTAGTATGGATGAACAAATGCACTAGGGTAGTAGTATTAATGTATGGTTGGTTTGGTCTTGTGAAGATATGTGGAAGTCCAATTATGGTTATTAGTTGAGTATTGGTGCCTTGTTATGTTTGGCATGTGTGTGATCTTGTTTCAGGGTGGCAAAAGGCTTGGTAGATAGCCTTATTTTTGTCCACACGGCATTTGTTAGGCCGTGTGTCCCTTGCACCTTAGGTTGACAAAATTAAATGCACAGTAGTGACCACACGGGTTGAGACATGGCCGTGTGTCTCAACCGTGTGAAAGACACGGCCTAGCACATAGGCGTGTGCCACGGCCATGTGACCCTTAAGAGTTGCTGACGTCAGAAACAGAATACCAAGGTTTTTGCACAGGGGCTGCGACACGGGAGTGTCATGGCCGTGTGAGGAACATGGGCTGAGCACACGGGTGTGTGCCTTGGCCGCGTGAACCCAAATTGTTCATATCGTACAAGTCAGGGAGTTACACGAGTGAAAGACACAGGCGTGTCATGGTCGTGTGAGGGACACGGGCCATGAACACGGGCGTGTGTTAGGCCGTGTGAAAACCCTTGTAGGTTCGATATTAGAAAATAAATACACACGGACGAGGGGCACGGGCATGTCCCTATGTGCTTAGGCCATGTGAACTACATGGACTTTCAGCACGGCCATATTCTAAGGCCACACGGGCGTGCTGTCCATTCACATGGGCATTTGTCCTATTTTGAGTAGCTTTTATTGAAATTTTCCTAAGTACCCGGAATGGTTTCGGATTATTTTTAAATCATGCTTTGGGCCTCGTAGTTCCTTATTAAGGGCTGTAAGACATAGTTTGAAAAGTTTTAAATTTGAACGAAGTTTACGAATCGGGAATGTATGTTTACATGTGTTTTAGTATGGTAATACCTCGTACCCTGTCCCGGCGTCAAATATGGGTAAGGGGTTTTACATCATGTGATTTAATATAAGTGGAGGCTTGTGCAATAAAGATGATTAAGCCCATAGCAGGTATGTTGGGTACATGACTTGTGTATGGCATGGCTTTACTAGCAACAGTGGAATTCATAGCTCAATTAAAGAGTTAATGATATCCTCTCATTAACATTATGTGGATTGATAAATATAGAACTTGGCCACGGGTTGCTTGTTCTTGAATGAGCAATTTATCATACTCATTTGTTGACAGTGGTCATATTAATCATTAAGAAAACATAATGGAGACAATGAGATAAAATAGGATTGTATTGAGTGAACGGATTTAACTTAAAGGAATCAAGATATCATATGAGGGTAACACACACATGATGGGGTTATTAGACAAAGCAATTGGATGAATTGCTTTTCTAAAGAGTATACAATAAGGAGTTTTCAATCATGGTACTTCTTATGGATTAACTCCATGATTATGTAATTGTAAATTATCGAAACGATGTTTTTGGACATAATTACAATCACTAGAGCCTAATTGTATATGTTCGATTGGTCCCTCCGCTAGCTTAACAAAAGCTCAATCGGACATTATTTGAATCAGAAGAAAATTCTATGAATTTGAGAATCATTTAATTGAGTTGATTTATTTGATGTAGAATTAAATTAGGTGTTCGTGAGAATTGTTTAACTAGAGAATTTGATTAAAAAATTTTCTTGAAAAATTAATTTGGAAAATCTAAGTGATTTTTGAAAAAACTAGTTTTGATCAAGTAAAATGAAATTAATCAAATCAATTAAAATTAATATGATATTTTTGGAAGTTAATTTTCAAGTTAGACAATTGGCCCAATGGATAATTGAACTTGAAAATTAGACTTGAGGTCGTAAATCTGGCTTGGGAGCCTAAAACCAAGACGAAGACCTAAAAACTAGTCAAATTGGGCTCGGTATGTAAAACAGGGTCGGTGGTCCAACCGGTGGCTAAACCGAACCGATCGGGTCGTTATTGACCTAAACCAAACCGATAGCAACCGAACTGGCTCGGGGTGCCATAAAGGTGTCGCACCTGCATCGTCGAACATGGTGGTGCCAATGGCTGCTGCGGCAGTGTCCTAATGGCCGGCGACCGGTGGCGATTGGTCATTGGCGGTTGAGCAGTGGAAAAGTTACACTCTTACTGGGACTCTTCTAGAGAATTTGATTTCAGATTAATTATTCCAAAAATAATATTATTTTAATAGTTTAGTATTAAATTTAACTTAATATGTATCTTAACAGTATTTTATTAATTTAATATTAAAGTGATTATATTAATATTAAATTTAATTTAATGTTTATCTTGTAGATAAATATTCTATTATTTTAATAAGATTTAATATTAAATTTAATATGATATTTATCTTAATAAATATTATATTAATTTAATATTAAAGTGATTAAAGTTTAATCATAGTTGAACTCTCTAAACTTTTCTTATATAAAGAGAGCCTTCAGTCATTATTTACAAACATTTGAATTCAAGAGAAAGTTGTAAAGAGAAAATGCTCTAAAGAGATTATTCTAGAAAATTTCTAGAGGTATTTTTTTGATTTACAACTTGACCTAAAAGTTTAGAGGAATTGCAAAATTACCCCACTGGTAATTTTTGTAAAAAATTTTCTGACTCGAAACGAGGCCACACTCGGCAACTGTGAGCTTGAGGATAATGAAGAAGACTACGCGGTCGAAACACTTATCCTAGATGAATTGAGAAGGTACAATTTTGATTAAGTGTTTATTACTTTAGATATCACAACCAAGATCTTGTTTTAGAAAAAAATTTAAAACTCTGGTTTTTCTCTAATTTTATTTTCCGCTGCATTTTCCAAACCCGTTTTTCCAATTACTTAGGGACGTAAAAATGGTAGCTTGTACCATGCCCATGACTAAATAAGGAGTATGCAACCATATATTTTAATATTTTATGGTTGCGTCGTCTGACACATCTCTCGATACAATGTTGCCAACACAATTGATCCCCAACTGAATCCCCTCGTTTCTTTCAAGTCGACGAGTTATAGTAGCCACCTTAAATGTACTAAATTTTAAGATTTATTTGACTTCAGGATGAATATTTGAGCATGTTGTTCTCTTTCAACGGCAGTTGTAGAGTTTTCGATATAATTGATTTTCTTCCAACCATTTCATCTTTATCCAACTACCAAAAAACTTGTTCAACACCTTGCCTAAAAGTTGCTCTCAAATTGTGCACAAATCGCCAACGCCCATTGCCCCTGTAACGATTGGCCCATCCACCAGTAAACCAAGTTGTAAAGCTACGTCCTCGAGTGTAATTGTACACTCACCACATGGAAGATGGAATATGTGTGTCTCGAGTCTCCATCTTTCCACCAAACCGTTGATAAGTGCGGGATCCATTTTAGTCCCCCAAGCATACGTGACACATGCAAAAATCTCGCATCTTGCAAATGTTGTTCAATAATACGCACTGCCCTCGCAATTACATTGTGTATGTACGTCTCTAAAAATCCGATCTTCTAGTTGATTATATAAACATAAAAAATTATAAATTAATAATGTTAGCAACTTAATAATGAACTTAATTAAAATTAAAAAATTTAATAATATTTTCTTACCATTTGCAATTAGACGACGTAAATGTGTTTGTCATCCAAACGAATAAACAGAACTGTCATTATTAAAATCAATTAAAAACAAAGAAATTATGAAATATAAAATTAAAACAACAAGATTTTGAGAGAAATTGAATGAAAAATTGAGAATTGAATAGTTGAGAGAATAAATGAATTGAAAAAATTAGGAGAATGAGATTTGAATGCAAAATAAAGAAAATGACTTAGTTTATATAGCAAATAAACTAGCTATTTTTAGCCATTAGAAAAATTTTGTCGTTGAATTTTTTGACCGTTGGGAGAAGTTACCATTGGACAAAAACGCATCTTGCTAGACACGTTTTGTTTCACTCTCCAAGATCAGACTATTTCTCTAAATATCGAAAAAACCAACCTATTTCCCCCATTATCTTTCAAAATTGACATATATTGCTAATTTTCCCTTAATTTTTCAAAAAGAGCCGAATCGCATTTTTAACAAAAATGCTAACTAAAACATTAATGTTTTAATGATGTTAGCATGGCATTCTATATGTATTTCATGCTAATATGATACTATTTGTCTTATATGTCATGCCAACAAATAATTTAAAATTATAAAGAAAATTCAAAATATAAAAATTTCAAAAACATAAAAAGTTAATAAAAATTAAAAAAATAGCATGAAGTACACGTGAGTTGCCATACAAGCTTCTATATTTAAAATTTTAACATCTTAGTGTTTCTATTAAAAAAATAATTCGACTATTTTTTTAAAAATTTGAGAGTCAAGTTCGACTCTTTTTAAAAAGTTGAGGTCAAATTTAGATAAAAAAATAATAACTAAATTGACCAAATATATAAATATTAAGGGCTAAACTTAACACATGAAATGTTATTAAAAAATTGAAACTATCTTCATAAATTATGAAAAAATTACTTAATACATCAAACGTTACTTAAAACGTGAAAATATTTTTAAAGTAATTAATAAAACTTGAAAAAAATTAATTAATACATAAAATACTACTTAAAACATGAAAATATTTTAAAAGAAATTAATAAAGCTTAAAAAATTACTTAATACATAAAATATTACTTCAAATCTGAAAATGTTTTAAAGAAATTAATTCATTTAAAATGGAAGACTTACTTAATTCATTTAAAATGAGTTAGTATTTGGTACACTGACAATATATTTTTTATTTTATAAATAATTTTAAAAAAATTATTATGTGTCTATTCTTTTTAAAATATTTAATCTTTTTAATATTTTATAAGACATTTATCAACCTCTAATTCTATTCCTGAATTTTAAAAACTTCAATGGCAATATATATTAAGATATGAAGTAATTGAAGAGATTAATTATTTGGATATAATCCTCCTATTAATGTATTGAATTATTTCTTTAAAAGTATTAGGATGAATTTGAATAGATGATGTGACGAATGTAAAAGTAATATTCAGGATAAAATTAAATATTATAACGATAAACCACAGTCAGACGTAGAAGTATGGGATGTTAGCGGCATAAACACCATGTTTGTTAATATTTGTCTAAAAGCGTTTGCATGTTTTAAAAATGAGAAGGGGAAAAAGGGAGATATATTAAAAGGAAGAAATACGGGAAAAAGCTTGGGCTAAGTATAGTGTGTACGCCATCGCTCTGTTCCAGTTATCTCCAAATCCACCTCCAACAACCGCATTCGCTCTCTCCTCATTTTCCATTGCTAGGGTTTTGCTCTCTTTGGGAGATTTTGATTTCATCTTTTTCTTCTTCCTTCTCAACAGAAAGGTGAGAATCCTTTTTTTCACCTATCTGTAAGTTTTCTCCCTTCAAATATTCTCTCCCTTTCCCTTATACCCTAATATATATATATATATATATATTTATATATTTTTTTTAATTTATTATTTTCTGAATTCTTAGAAATTTGGTTGCTTTATGGTGTATTCTTATTTACAATTTTGTGATTTGAAGTCAGTTTCCATTTAAAAAAAAAGTTATTTCTCGAACTTGTAGTTAAGCTCAATTGATTGGATTATTTGGTACTAATCATGATTCTGATTAGAATTGGCTGTTTTGAATAGGTTTTATGTATCAGAGAATTCTAAATACTGGTTGTAATAAACAAAATGTGATCGAACCCTTATAAAATTCAGTTTGTTTTACGGGAATTACTTCCCTAGCTTTGTCAGATTTAAGTTTGATGACAGTGTCATAGTTGGATTTGTCTTGTATATAGTTCAGTGAGTTCAATTGCTCAAAAGGTTCTCTCTTGTAAATTTTGAACTTTATTTTTTGATTATAGGGTTGAAACGTGAAAAGGGTACAATGTATTTTGGATACAATTGCGAAACATATTTTGGTGGGACTATAACCTGAAAATTTGGCTTGCACGAATAAGAAACTTGGATTTTTGTCTAACCAACATGTTTGCATCGATGTTTTTCTCCTCCATAATATTTGGTCTGTTTAATCACACAAATATTACTATTTTCTTTTCATTTTTTTACAGCATTGTTTCGTTACCTGGAAAGAAAGTAGTGCAAATGGGTACCAAATGGAACCTGAAAATTTTATTACTTCAAACATGACTCTTAACATTTTATTTATTTATTGAAGTGCTAAAGCAGAGGATGGAATTCTTGGCTGCATAGCTGCCTGACTCCTTTGTAGGAACTTAGACGAAAAAGATGAAAAATGGTGAAGATTTCTTGAATTTCCTCCCTTGCGACTTGTCAATAAAGATACTTACTGCTTTAGAGGGTCCATCTGATCTTGTTCGCATCACTGCTGTCTCACGCAACTGGCGACATTTTGGTGAGCTTAGATAATTTTTATATTCCTCCTCTTTTAATATTAATATTTCTTTTTTCTTGTTAAATTGCTATAAAAGCTCATGAGATCAAGACCGAATTTGAACTTTTTTTCATTTTGGTATAGTTCAAATGGAGCGTAGCATCATCTGGATAATATTCTCAGGATGCAGTTTGGTAGTTGAGATTTCAATTTAGTTTTGTCATTTGGTCATTGCTTTTCTTGCCTCGTTTCTTGTTTCTCATTTGTCTATCAAGGAATTTGTGCCTTTTTTAAGCAAAAAAAAAAAAAAAAAGAATTTGTGTTTTGAAGTGAAATGGTTTTCAACAAAAATAATAGGTTATACTGTCTTTCTCTTTTCTTTTCGGGACTTTGGAAAGTTGCTGTAATTAATGGTAGCTGCATAGTGGTTCTTTGGCACTGAGCTAGTCATGGTTCAAATTAAAATGCATTCAAGCCTATCCCTCTTTCCTAGAGGGAAAAAGCAGAAGAGAAAGGAACAAAAGGAAGTGACTAAATTCACCTGAAAAGCCTCGGAAATGTGGTAGAAATATAAGAAATTGTTGACACCAACGAAAGACACATTATTGTCATGGAGCCTGATGGGCTCTACTCATTTCCGGGTTATGTATAACTTATGCAGAATGTGTTGTTTCTGTATGATTAGAAGATTGTGGATATTTTGTCCACTATATATCATTATAATTTCAGACTCCAACCTACTCTGCTTCTTTTAATTAGTTTTTCCAATCCAATGCACCAATCCATTGAACCAAAAAAAAGAGAAATGCATCGATCCTTCTTTGTATTTCCTTTGATGTGACTCATTGTTCTTGTTTCATTATTACCAAAAAATTTGATACATTAACTTGTAGAATACTTTTTCTATTTATTCCTTTTTCTCGCTTCTGCGTCTCTTTACTCCTTGAGGACCACTGCTGATCTTGAATAAACTGCTTTATTTCCTATCTGGTCTTTTTTTCTCTTCTTTCTGATGTGGATTTGGTATACAACCATGTCATATTTAATATTCAAGTTCTGAAAAGCTAAAGCCTAAACTTGAACATTCTAAGAACTTGTTTCAGCATATTTTGTGTTATTTAATGTCATAATTTATATGTTCAAGATGATATCAATCTTGTTTTGCTGGTCTTTGATTGTCATGCATGATAGCTTGCAGTCATTGCTGACAAATTAGTTTTCAATGGTTTGCAGTGATTAGACATGGTCTATGTAAGCATCTGTCCCTCCAAATGTTTCCCCAATTATCTAGAGTTGATCGTGTCAACGAGCTAGGTGGCAGTACAAAAGGTCATGCTGGAGCTGGATCTAGCAATTTTATGGAGTGGGAAGCTTTGGAGAGGGAGCATAGAGCTTATGCCTTTTTAGCTCGATGTTGTTTGTCAACTACTGCTGGGGATTGCATCTCAGAAGCAATAATTGCTTCTAGCACTGATAATTATCCAGAGGAAAGCATATGTAATACTTTGGAACCAAGAGATAGGGTGGCTCGGACAGCTTCATACTGGTCTAGTAAAGGACAAAAGAATCCTGCCGTGCCTGAAACATTGACATATAGATTGATTGCTGATTTGTGTGTTGTTACAGAGATCAAGATAAGACCTTTCCAGGGTATTTGCTCCAATTGTCTAGCAACTTGTTTTTCCATTTTTTTATCCATCTGGTTTTTCTTAGCCTGAAAATTTTCTTATAAGATTTGTATTTTTGATCCAGCTTACTTCCAGTTTGGTTACCCTATATATTCAGCGAAGTCTGTAAGATTTCGCATGGGTCATATCAAGGATGCGGATGAGTCATGCCAGGATTCTGGTACTGACAGGTTTGCATGGACTTACACCTCCCAAGAGTTTGAAATGGCTCAGGTTAGTTCAAGTAGCTGGGTTCCTTTTTGCACTTGTCTATTTGTTTGATCTTTCTCTTTCATTACTACATCTGATTCAGTCATTCTGCCAGCATTCACTGCCTATACTGAATGAAATTAGTAATTATGTTTGATTCCGTTGTTGAAAATTGACTTGTATATATTCCATTGATCTTTTTCTATTTGTTACTACAAGAATATCAGATTTGATCATTCTGTGAGCAACCATCAACCATATTCATTATAGTTGTAATTAAATATGATATCAATGCATATGATATACTAAAATGGCTCTTAACAGTATCATTTCTGTTTTCATTTGTTTCCATGTTCCAGAATGCGTTTTATTGAAGTTGGTTCCTTTTTTCATTCATATAGTTTTGTAAGAACTTATACAAGAGCTCTGACAACATACAGTTTTTTACATAAACAGGAAAACCGCTTACAGACTTTCAAGCTTCCAGAGCCTATTCTTTGCATTGGTGGAATATTACAGATTGAGCTGTTGAGTAGGGTCCAGAGACAGGAAATAGATGGCTTGTTCTATATCTGGTACGGTCAAATGCACTCCTTCTCTACTCGTACGTTGCAGTAGAGTTATGAGTATAGATTTGCCATAAATTTCAATCATAATATCCATATCTAGGTATCTTTAGTTTTTCTATGACCATTTTGCCATGCCCCTCTAATAATGCAATACGCGGGGCATCATTGCAGTGTGTCACATGTTAAAGTTGTGGGACGCCCATTATCTCCTGCTTTTGGAATTCAGATACTTGAACCCCCAGAAAAATTCGTGCTAGAGGTACAGAGTTATTCACTGCCAACTTTACCTGAGCAGATGAGCTCTATAACCAGTTTGCAGATGCGTGTGAGAGACTTGGAGCAGATTCTGAATTTACTGCAAGGAAATGAAGTTGAGGTGGAATATGGATATGAATGGGAAGTGGAATCAGACGAGGATGAGGAAGAATTTGACATGGAGTAACTTTCTGCTGTACCCCCCCCCCCCCGGGGGGCTGAGCTAACCTTTCACATGGAAGCTTGTTGGCAACTAAAGCGTGTGACCTTGTTCCGGATTAGTTTATATTCTGGGTTTATGTGCTAGTGTTATATATCAAAGCCTTAGCCATTCAGAAATCGAATCTTGTTTTCTGCTAAGTTGACCTTCAATCCAAACCTATTACCCAAGTGGGGTGTCACTAAATCGGGTATATGTTTATCCAAGTAATAAAATGTGTCAAACAGAGCACAGGACATATATATATATGAACTCTGCCTAAATACATGAATGTGAAGAAATGATAGCAATGTATAATAGTATTATTTTTGTTGAAAGCCTGAAAGATATGCAACAGCAGTGGTGCTATAAATAGGAAGAGTAATTTCGAGTTCACCCCCAAGTTGACAAATTCTTCAAACCTTGTACCAATATGAACTTAAACGCACAAGTTGAATTTATTTAGATGATGATACTCAAGCTTGATGAGCAAAACAGGCTTCCCACTTCAGCTTACCTTGGACTTGGGTGGTGGTGGAAGCAACTGCAACACACAGCACAATCTTGTCAGCCTCCGATCAGTCCAAAAACTTTTCACATTTGCTACATAAACAACAGAACTATAACCTAACGATGGTCTGTCCTATTTTTTTATCCGTAAAAAATATTTGAATTCAGGATCTGGTATGTCTTAATAACTTGAGATAATTCCCAAGGTCACAACATTCATTCGATGATTAACTGTATCAGTAAGCTTCAATTCATAAGCTTGCATGATAGCTTGTATGCTATAACCTCTTAATTTCTTTACCTTTTCATTAACCTTTAACCCTACATAATCAGTGATTTACGTATACATTCACTGAAAACATCCAACTGTCTACCAAGCAAAAAAGAATAATATAAAAAAAAATCCAATCTAAGACTACAAGCATAGAATCAAATACCTGATAACAGGAGATGAGAGAGGTAGCGAATCCAAGAGCTCCTGTTACACGAGGGGTGACTTTCTTAGGTGCCAATTGAAGAAGGCCAACTGCTACCACTATATCCAGTCCTGCTTTAACAAAAGCTAGAGTCCTCTCATTTGATTTTTGGAGCTTGGCACAGTATTCCTCATTCTGTATAATCGGGAAGAGAGAAGACTGATTATAAGGACATTTGAGGAAAACGACGTATTAGAAACACGCATGCTCTGAACATACCTTGTACTTATCACTGTTCTTAAGATTCTTTTCCAACTTTTTCATTGATTTAGATAGCCTTCTGAGCTCCCCAAGCTGATAAAAAGATGGTATATGTCATAAATAAGTGGATATAGCTAATGAAACATGGCAAGTAAAAACAAGTTTGTAGGTAGAGACTCATTCTCAAATTAATGAATGCTGAAGAGCACAGCAACAAACCTCAACCAAGGTGGTACAGATTGAAGAACCCATCCAACAGAAAAGAGATATTCGTCCAATCAGCTCAGTTCTTTCTTTGTTCTGTAAATGGCTTCCTTCGAGTTAACATTTGTAAACCAAGACTAACAAATTAAATAGAACAGAAAAAATGACGTGCATAACATATAGCATACCTTATAGATACCTGTTCTGCCAAGCCAGACAATTTGATCGAGAAACAAGAAAGTTGACAACAGCGCATTTTTGGACTGAAACAAGCATTACATTAATCCAAAAGCAGCATTAATTAAGTTGAGAGGTACAGCAAATTGGAAGTTTATCACACCTTTCCCAGCAGAGCTAGTGGAAGGGGAGTTCCTCGAGGAACTGGGCTAATAAGACCATGCAAATCATTGACAAACTGCAAATTCACAATTAAAAACAATAATCAAGCTACAAGAATAATAAATAGTGCAAGAATTTAAGTTTGATACCAGATGCATTTTGTAGTAAAAAGTATTAATTTTATATGTTATGAGAAGTGTTCATTCAACCAAGCGTTAACTACTAAGTTGGAGTGTACTACTTTCACCCATAAAACAAAAAGGAAAAGATTATCAAATAAATACTCTTGTACAACATGCACCAACTTGTCATTTTTAGTATTAGGCATAGTGAGAGAACCTTAAAAAGACGGAAAACTTTCCGAGCCAAGCTGGTTGACTTGTCAACATTTTGGGCTGTGCCAGGTTGCCCATTACTTAAGAATTTCGAACCATATTGTATAGCCCTGCATATCTTATCCCTTGCTTCAGCCTTATTCAAATACAAAACTATAAGAGCAAGTTCTGCTCTAGTTGCGTCCAGCGTACTCATCTTTTATCTAAAAGACACTGAAAAAGTCACAATAATTACATTTTCACATGAGCTTACACAGATTGAATGTAAAGAGCTAATCGAAGACAACATTATCAGCCAGTTTAAGCAAGCCCCAAATAATGAAGAGGAGCTTCTACTTTCAATGAAAGACAAAGTACATGTCAAAAACTCGAATCCATCATTCTTTTGTGTGTGTGTGTAAACCTCATCATAACCAAGTATGTTGTTGCTTAAACAATCAAGGTCCAAGCAAATGGCTTGATCATCCTATAAACAAATTCGCAATCCCTAAATAGAATGCAGGCTCTAACAGCTTAAAGCCATTAACTCAAAACAGAATATCCAAAAGCACATTACCATTTGGTTTGATATCATTCAGTGAACTCCATAAAATATAAAGCACTACAAAGCATCAATTTCTTCTAACAATTTGGCTGTGCTGTCTGATGTTTATTTGCTTGCAAAAGATGATATAAGGAAGCTTTTAGCTTTAAATATTTAACAAATAATATGCAAACACACACAGACACATAATCAGCTGAGTCTAGTACCTAGGGTTTAGCATAGTTTTAGAATTCTCTCATAAAATACTCACAATAACGACAACCCAATCTAACTTAACACTTGCCCAATTCCCTGTCAACCAAGCAGACCATATCACCAAGACAAAGGGGAAAGTAAAAAGAAAAGAAGAAAAGAAGTAGAAATTCACAAATGAATCCAAATCACCCATATTGAAAACCCCTGAAGAAACCAACAAATCAAACAAGATAACAATAACCATAGAAAATGGAAACAAACATTTCTTACAAGTAGTAACTAAAAGCATAAGAATAGTAGCAGAAGATAAAGGCATCTCAAAAACACACAGGAATGAATCAAACAACAAGGTTTTGGTGAATTATAGTACAAGTACCAAGAGACAAGGAAAACAGAGAATGGTAGCGAAGGAAGTGGCGGATGATTTGGCCTCGAAATCCACGAACTTTTTACCTTTTCTTTAAAAGGGAAGGGAGGTCTCAGTCTCTCTCACTCTTTGTGTCCTTTTTTAGTGTTCTCTATCTCTATGATAGAGGCATGTTTGGTCCAATCTTTTCCAAACCAAACCCCCGCTTTCTTCATTCCAAGTTTTGAGTTATGAACCGTTGGATTATGATCCTTGAAGAACCCATTGAATTTACGGCAAACACTGGCAATCACGCAACTCAAGAAATACGGCCTTATCCACATTCTTAGATTGTTGGCTTTGGAGTTTGTTCTAAGAGAAGGAAAGGGTCCAATCCCATTCCCAACTGCTTAGCTGCACAACTTGTTCACTTTTTTTTTTTAACCATATTCCAATTCAAGTCCCAATCTAACAAAATTTCTTGATCAACCATTTTTTTCTTCCGAAGCATTATAATGAGGATTTCTTGAACATAAACAAAATTCTCTTCGATTGATTTTTGTTGAGTATTTATGTATCCTTTACGAGGATGGAGCTACGCATTTATATAATATAATTATTATCCGTTGATGTAATATTTATCATACTCTAGATTTAATATATGTTTATACGGTCTCATTTGCGATCTCACATGTAGGTGTAAGTGCTCATTTTACGAACACTTAATATCATGCGTGCTCGATATGCGAACCACATAGAGTCCAACTTAAATATATCCTGATTATAGGTCAATAATAGTAAATATCATAACAATTTTTTTATCCAAATGTCATTTAAATTTGATCTCAAATGATTGAGTATTGCTTTAAGTGTTGAGGTAACTTGCTCTTATGGCCTATTTGAAAATCAATATTTAAAGAAATCTAAGCTCAATTTCATAAGAGATAAATTTTAAATTTTAAAAGTTAATTTAAAATTTAGAATTTTTAAAAATCAATATTCATAAAAAAAAAAGATAAGCGAAATTTTTCTCTTAATTCATTCTGATACCGATGTGTTTCGAAGTATCATTTTAAGTTTATAGATGTTTGTTAATATTTTTTACATATATACTTATAATTTAATTTTTAGTTTTTTAATAAATTTTATATTATATATCCCTGCAATGCATATAAATAAAATTTAAATTTATTAATGAATTTCAGTAACTTAATTTAATTATTGTAATTATAAAAAAAAATAAGAGTTAATTTTAAAATAACAACATGTTGTAGTGGGGTAGTAACCTATCAATACAATGCTCCCCAATGGTTGCAATTATGAGCATTTGCTTGTAGTTTTGGAGTTCCCAAAACCTATCTAATTAGCTTCTTCTTCCTACTTTCATTACTAGAACAAATAAAATAGTTATTGCATTTTAATCTATTTTAATGTTACTGGTTTAAATAGGTTAAAGTTTTCTATACTCTTTCAAAATTTAAAATTTAATTCTTATATTTTAATTAAATTTTAAATTTGAGATGTTAAGTTTATGTATTTTTTTTTTATTTTAAAATCTTAGTCTCTCTATTAAATTTTGTTGTTAAAATTAATAATGTCAAAGGTAAAATAATTTTTAACCCTTAATATTTAATTTTTTATATTTTAAATAAAAACGTAATTTTTAAAAAAATTAAAAACTTATGAAAAATAAAAACTATTTGACATTAAAAAAAATACAAAATAGAAATGATTATAAAAATATAAAGAAAAATTCTAAAATTCAGTCTTATCTAAATGGACCAAACCGACTAGTCGAATCAAGAATCGATTGAGGTACCAATTCAATGCAAGTTAAAAAACCGACTAACACGAACCGGTACGGACTGAATAAATTGAGCTAAAAATCGATTGAACCAATTTTAAATTGGTCAGACCAATTGGTTCTCAGAACAAATGGTTGAAAGTAAATAAATTATTAAAAATCTTTAAAAAATTATAAAAATCAGTTCACTTGCTTGCTCAATTGGTTTTTTTAGCTCAATCTATACCAGTTTTTTACCTTTCACTAGACCATATCTCAATTGATTTTCGGTTTGGTCCGATTTAGATAATATTGAATTTTAGAATTTTTTAATATTTTAAAAAATAATTTTATTTTTCATTTTCAAATTTTAAAGTGTTTTATTTTTCATATTTTTATTTTTTTAAAAAAATAATATTTTTTTGCTAAAAAGACCTCTCTAGTCCTCTCAATTTTGATATTGAGCAAATTGGTCCCTCTCAAAAAAATCAAAGCAATTTAATTCCTTTCAATTTTGAAAGTGAGCAACTAAGGATAATTAATCATGACCTTAATTTTTTCGTCAATTTTACATAAATTTGATTGATACAATAACAAATTTAGCCCTCGATGTTTATATATTTTGTTAATTTGGTATTGATTCTAAAAGAAACCAACAAAGTTAGCCTCAATGTTTACATGTTTACAAGAATATTATGGGCTAAATTTGTTAAATCATGACCAAAATGATAGAATGTACATTATGAGAGCTAAACTTGTTTTTGTTCTAATCAAATTTATGTAAAATTCACGAAAACATTAATGCCATGATTAATTGTCCTTCATTGCTCACTTTCAAAATTTTCAGGGATTGAATTGCTCCGGTTTTTTAAAAGGGACCAATTTGCTCAATATTGAAATTGAGAGGGACTGGAGAGGTCTTTTTAGCCAAATCTTTTAAAAATATTTTTATTTTGCTTAAAATAAGAATAATAATAATTTTTATTATTTTTAAATTTATATACTTTTAAAGGGTATGGGCTAAATTGACAAAAAAAACTATAAATGTTGAGGGCTAAAAGAGTGTAAAAATTTTAAAAACCGGTTAATCTTCGAACTGGTACAAACTGGTTGAACTGGGCTAAAAAATTTAGTTGAACTGATTTTTATATATTCTAATATTTTTATTTTTAATAATTTATTTGCTTTGAATTTGAATCGATCAAACAAGTCATTTTGGGAACCAATTGGTAAGACCAATTTGAAAATTGTTCAACCAATTTTTTAGTTTGGTTCAACTAGTCCGTCCCGGCTTGAGCGTCAATTGATTTTTACCTCTTTGGACTGATACTCCAACCAATTCTTGATCTAATTGGCCGGTCCAATCTAATTTAGATAACATTAAATTTTAAAATTTTTGTTCATATTTTTAAAATCATTTTTGTTTTTTGAATTTTAAAGAGTTCTTATTTTTTTCATAATTTTTTTTATTTATGTAAAAAATATTTTTTTAATTTCTATGTTTTTATTTAAATTATGAAAAAAGTTAATTTTTTTACTTTTAAAGAGTAAGGACTAAATTGACAAAAATTGTAAATGTTAAAGGTTAAAAAAGTTATTTTACCTTTAACATTGTTAAGTTTAAGGGCAAAATTTAATGGAGGGACGAAGATTTTTAAATAAAAAATATAAGGAATCAATGTCTCAAAATTAAAGTACAGAGACTAAATTTTAAATTTTGAAAAAGTATGAGGACCTTTGACAATTTAAACCAATGTTATTTCACATTTATTATGTGAATTTTTATTTATGTATATATGATTAAATGGGAGGGATGATATTGATTTACAGTTAATTATTTTTATTTTTATTTTTAATATTTTATAAATTTTAATATAATTTTATTTTAATATAATTTTAATTTTTAAAATCGAGAACAAATCATAGAATATATAAATATTGAACGTTAAATTTATTAAATTTTTTAAAATAATAATAAATTATTACTAAAATGTAAATTTAACTTAAAGAAAATGTTGACCACAATAAAAACGGCATTAAATAATTGTATCTCGGAAAATCCAGCTACCAAGGACAAGATGTTTTGCTTATGTGAAAAAGCCGACGGAAAATAGGAATAAAAACGCCCACCGTGGGGCTCGAACCCACGACCACAAGGTTAAGAGCCTTGCGCTCTACCGACTGAGCTAGACGGGCTTGTTGCTTTTATATAGCCATTAATAAGCCCTTGTAATATATACAACCCGGTGGTATACGGCAGACGTCCAGCGATACCATAATCTTGGCATGGACAACAAAAACGTTAACACGGTAAGCAAAAGATTCTTAACAAAGCGGCTGCTTTATTGTCATTCAAGGTGGTGAACGTATTCCCCAAGTTTGACAGCCCACAATTGAATGCTACCCCACCTGTCCAAAGAGGAGAGTAGCCCTGGAAGAATTGTCTTATGCTTCCTACTGCACCACACCTCTTTCATTATCTTCAAGCCCTTCACGGATAATGATTGGTTATGTTCATTGCATTACAACATGCCTCATGTATGAGCTTGATCTTGTTCTTCTTGGCATAGCCAGTGCCAAGGCCAAGATTGTTGGCCACAACAACCCAATTACCCGACACCATCTTCTGAAACGTTGCCATTGCTGCCCTTGGATGGATGCGTAGGAATATGGCTGGTCTTGAAGAACCAATCATGACCAAAGTGAATAATACGGAAGACACCGTGCTAAGTAAGAATTTTGTAAAACACATCTTTGAATGTTTAAATTTTTAAAAACGTATCCTATAAATCTTGAACATAGATAACACCCAAGTTGTAATGACTAGTGTCTAAATTAGCAAAACCGCTCATTTGGAGCAAGAGGAAGTCGATTTATACTCAATTTCCTTCACTTAGAGATAATTGCAAGGCATGTTCTGCTTCTTTAAGGAATAAACGAGTCAGTTCCTTCTGCCCTCTTCGATACACCATGCTACGCCACCTATTTCTACTCATCAACTTCTGCTGGACCAAGTTGTTCGCCTCCTTGCTACAAAATAAAGCAAATAAGATGGTTCAATATTAACAGAAAGATATTTATTGTTCGATGCTATAAATTTTGCAAATGAAACAGAAAAGGCTGGATGTTCAGGGTGCAATAAAATAGGAGGAGGAAAGGGAATTTTGTAAAGATTCAGTATGACTTGAATAGCCAGAATCAGCAAAAGTATAGATTGCAGTGACTGTCTTTTCATTGAAAGGGGAAAAGTTTAAACTTCTAGTATACCTTGTCTGCTGTTCTGCATTTCCAATAACGCAGGCATTCTCAAGAAGTTCAGAATCAGAGTCCTCTGTTCCAGAACTCTCTTCAAGGTCCATCATCCTTGCCATAGAGAATTAGAGTAAATCATTAAGACAGTTTTCTTTGCTAACACCTGAATAATACAGAAGTGTTAAGTTTCAAACTCTAAGAAGATTCTATGATTTACTTACTTTTTCTGAAGAAGGTCAACAAGCAATTGCAGAGCTCCAGAATCCCCACAGGCCTCCCATACAGCTGTTCTTATTTCTGTCTCGGAAGGCTGTCTTTCTCCTTCAGACCCAACAAGCTTGGAGAAGAAAAATAGCTTCAGTTAGGACAAAAAACAGTTTAAATCATTTTTTCATTTCTCAAGATGAGAGTAACTGACAGAGACTCAACTAGCCTCTTGAGGAATGTTAACATGTATTTTAGAGTAATATGATAGTAACTGCAATCAGTGCTTTTTTTTTTTTTACTCCTCGTTGGACAATAACTGCAGTTTATTCAAGAAAGAACATGATGAAACAAAAGAGAAACCACACCTCTTCTAGCATTGCGGAAACCTTCAAAACCTCCTCATCTTTCATGGCTATGGTCCTCAAGGCAGTCAAAAAGTCTTCAGGAAAAACTAGCTTACTCAAGTAAGAAGGTGTTTTGCGGTGACCACTCCAACTAAAATTGCAAATTCTATCATCGGCTTCAGAGGTATTGTTTGCTTTACAAGTAGAGGATCCTGTTGGGAAAAACCCATGGTCTAGCAAGTTTTTAGGTAGAAGGCACCGCATTGCAGCTTTCTGTGAACCAAAGCCAAATTAATCAGTAATACAAAATTGTTTTCAGGAGAATGGGAGAAAGGACCATAAGAATAACGGATGTAATGGTTCTACCAAAGAATATGAAGAATAATATGAAGAAGAATACATCTCCATTGAAATATTAAAATAGCACTAAGTGGGATATTAACATATTGTCATTCATATTTTCAAAACAAAAAGTCATTCATGATCACTGACCTGGGCTACAAGTAGTTGTCCTTTGAAGTCAGAAAAGGAAATGTTCTGGATTGCCTCTCCGGGATAATGAATCTGTACAGTTGACAAATGTTAGCGAATAAGCTCAGAACAGCATGATGAAAGAAGTGAGATATAGTTGAAAGCCCCAATTCATGAATTTCTTCCGACTAAGTTGTACCTAAATAATAATATGATTCCTTTTGAAGAAAATATAGGAATTTGACAAACTGCAAATTTGGCATAAACATACCATGAGATAGTCATCTGGATTATTATCAACAACGAAACCATACAGGTAGAGAAGTTCCTGCATCAAATATGAGATGATTCAAACGGCCTCACATGTATCAATAAGTAAGTACAGTCCAGATAAGATACCGCCATAAATTGATTATGAAAGAAATTTAATGTCATTCAGGCAGGGAATGTTGTAAAACATGCCAGAGAATGAAGACGAAACTACTTCCTGATATACATGTTTTACATATCATGCTCACGGTTGAAAGCATGTTGCATGTCAGACCACAGGGCCACAGGGGATCATCAAAATAGAAAGATGAACCAAAACACTCACAAAGAAATTAATCATGTAAATTTACCACAATAGTAACATTTAAAGTAATTTACAGGAAATCAGGGAGAGATTTAACAATTTTCTTTTTCTTTTTTCTTTCTTGTAAAGTACATAATTCAATTCATAGAAATGATAAATACAAGAATAATCCATGGTTGTAAAAACCAGACGGCTGTTCAATCATATAAGTTGACCGAAAAACCACATAAAAATTTTTACTTCTTTTATATTCTTTCAACAAAAAATTTAGGCTTTTTCACCATGTTTATGTTCACTTTCATCCTTTTTTTTTTGTAAATAAATTTTTTTCCTAATTTTTGATGAATTTTAAAAAATAATCTCTTTTTGAATTTTTTATGATTTTTTCTTATTTATTATTAGTTTATAGTTTTAAGCTTTCTAGATGGTGAATCAGCTGGTTGAAACAGGAACCAGAGATCTAATCAGGTCAACCTCTAGTTCAGTTTTTTCAACCAAGGAGCAGTCTCTGGAAGTTGAGATACTTCTAGATATACAGAAACGCTACCAGCCATATCTAGCTTGCCATAAATATGGAGTATGCTCGCAAACAACAGCAACCATCTTGAAGGTAAACAGGGAATATCAAAGGGCACAGGAGGCTATCAATATTGACATATAAGTCTTTTAAAAGTATAGAAGAAACACTCATGTTTAGGAAGAAAATTATCTGTTCAGGACAAAGCAAAGTACCTCATTTCCTTTGTTACCATAACTGATGGAAACTTCTTTGTCAACTGGCAATGGAGACTGTAAAGCTTTCCATTTTGAGTGAAAAAATAGTGCCACTCGTGGTTAGACTTCCCAATATTTAACATAAAAAAAACTTCAAGTATAACAGATCTGATCAGAATATGTTACAAAAAGCAAACATGGGAGCCAAGAGGAGATTACCAGAAATAAGGTACATGGATAAAGGAATTTGAGTTATTGACCCTGTTCCATCAACTTCCCATGTTGCAACTGCCTTCAAGTCTAAATGTAAAATTAACAAACGAAAAACTTCAATGAGAATCAAGACTGAAAAACCAAGACTGCAGTAACAGACTGAACCAATTATAGACAAGAGAGCCACCGACTAATAAGGACTAGTATACCATGGTTGCAAAAGTCAATGCCAGGGAGAAGACCCTCCACCCAGACAGTTTCTTCTTGTTTTGATGTCGAAGTTACTCCACTGACTTTGCAATCATTCCCATGAGCCTCAAATCCTGATATAAATACATTGTAAATAAAAAACTTTAACCTCAGTTCAAAGTTAATGCAGTAAATTTTCAACAGTAAAAGCAAATAAGAGGAAAGAGACCTATACAGGAAATAAGTGGTAATTGAGAACTAAAGCATAACCTCACTTTTTCCATCGATTTCATTAATCGGCTCTTCACTATAACTATGACTGGTGGAACCCTCAGAATTTTTGTCAACTGGACAGGTTGTGCCCACATCTTCTTGAATTTGGGGGAATACATAAGAATGCGGAAGAGGAAGGTTCAAAGCACGAGACCAAAATATAGAATTTGCCCTAGCATTATAGAAATCATGCAATATTAGCCATCAAAGTTTAGGTGCAGGGAATGTCAGCATATCATTGTCAAGCTCTTCCATTTCCCCCACCCCGCCCCAATTAAAGAGAGTTAGAAAGAGTTCATTTTGAGGGGATTCCTACCAAAGGAAATCTTCAAAGCACACCTCACTGCAAAAGAAGCATTAACAACAGTTCACGTTTGGGCAATAAGAAAATAACCAAATTATTCTTGACAAGACTAGAAACTCAACAATTTAAATGCAACAATGGATTGCTATCTTGTTTAATGTAATTAAAACAGACCTTTCTGAATCTCCATCAAGAACCAGAAGTTTCTTCACCAATTCCTTCACTTTATCTTCGTACACAGACATCAAATCCTTTTTCTATAAAACAATTATACTAACTTTAATCATCATGGTTAGTCAAATTTCATCAATTTAATTTTCAAGAGAAACAGAAAACTAAATACTAATATTTACCCGCAATTCAGTTGCTCTATACAAGGTTGTTCCCCTCAACTCCAAAAGCTCATCATCAGTAAACCAAACCGGATTACCGAAAGTAGTTGGAAGCATATCAAGGTACCTGACCCAACCTTTCAATCCACATAAATAATAAAGGGAAAAAAAAGAACACTAAAATGCCAATCACATAAGTTAAGTACGTACGGTTTCCATGAAGAATTCTTTCGGAGACGTTCCACAATAAGAAATAAAATCATTAAGAACCTATCATCAACTTCTCCTTCTTCAAACATTGCTCTACACTCTGCTCCAATTAAAGGATCTTGCAGTACCCTCATTGGAGTTATTGCTAAATCCAGTGGAACAACAAGAAGAACCCCTGCCCAGTTTCTTTTCCTCATATTAATGAAAACCTTACAAAGAATCAAACAGAATTCTATTTTTTAACTTCTTTGTTACAGGGCTTTTTGCTACTGACCATCTTCGGGGGAACCATTGGTGGAATAAATACCAAAGCCTTTGGTGGAGTCGCAATACTTGATTTTGCAGCCGCGGAATTGAGCTCCGTTTACCTGAATTAAAATCACTGTTAGTTGAACCAGAGGAACAGAAATGTAGAGTTGACGGCTTGAAGTTGAGTTCAGGGCGTTGGACAACTAAACCTGGAGCCATTGAAGGAAGTGCTCGAGTTTTGCTTCCTCTGTACACGCCATTATCGTTGGTGATGGTTACTTGGCTCAAGTTGGCCAGTGACCAAAGGCACTACATTGAGGTTTAATAAGGGCTTTAGCAATTAGGTCTGAAAAAAAAAATTGAGAAACTTTAAACTGATCCCAGTTAGGGATGGCACCGGTTTGGATATCTGCAATTTATGGATTATCTGAATCCAAAAATTATCCGAATTTTACCATCCAATTCCGAATCAGAATTAAATACATTATCCGCCGAATATCTGAATCCGCAAAAAATCTGAATTTAACATTTTCAACCTTATGTTGGATATCTGAATCCAACATAACCAAAATCCAAATCCACTAAAATTAAAATTTTAAAAATAATATAAAATCAAATAAAAAATTAATTTTAAATAAATTTTATTCATAACTAAAAATAAATAAATGTAAAATAAATTAACAAAATAAGCTAAATAATAATTCAAACAAACTAAACATAACAATTTTCACAAACATTTACATATTACTAACAATTTAAACATAAAAATTCCAAGCAAATTAAAATTTCAATAACAATTCCAGACAACTTGATTTACTAGTAGTTTTGCTTCACTTCTTTGACTATATAATGATGGAATAGACCTCGATGGAGCATTGTCACTTTATTTTTCACAAGATCGAAATATATTCTCATTTCAAGGCAGTCCATTGTAAGCTTTCAAAACTGCAAATTAACCACCAGCATTCAAATGAGCTTTTGTAACCTAGTTGCTCTATGAAATTAGAAAATTCCCCAAGCAAATGGAGCAAAACCAAAACCTTCACCAACCACTTACCAATCTTGCATTAAACATGAATCGCCTATTTCCATTTATAAGAATGCTGAATGTGTTTTGTTCATGCATGCATTGTACTTAAATTGCTTGTACAAATATAAATGGCATTAACTGGAATGGTATCATATGTCAATGGCTCTAAAATCCTCCTTACAATCATCATCATAAAGCGGAATTTATCACTTGAGCTAAAACGATAAAGCTAAATTAACTACGTCTAACAATTTCTATCTCTAGTTCACAATCAATATCAGTTGGAATATCAATATAAATGTTTAACTCCGGCCGGTATAATTTTACCTTTGAGCTAGAAAACCAAAACAATCAACATTTAAAGACAAGATCAAACAAACAGAAACCTTCTCACTATCCCCCACAAACTCATTGTTTTCACTACAAGCCAAAAATTTTAAAATTAACAATTCAGTATAAGCATCAAAATCACAACATTATAAACATTTTTCATGGTTCGAACATCTATGTTCTTCTAGCTAAGTAAATTTGGAGAGACGAAGAAAAAGGAAAGTTATTATTATTATTTTTATTACATCCGGGCATGACAGACTCTGTCTCTCTGTTTCGGTCTAAACTTCAAACTCTTTCCATTTCTTGTTTTTCTTTCTTTATTAGAAAATAAATGAAATATATTAGAATGGAAGTGAGTGACGTTTGGAAGTTGTAAGAGATTCCATGTTTCCTCATTAGCTCATTGTTTGTTTCCTTCAAATTCAATGCTCTTAAATCTTTGACCACTATCCTAAATAGTGATAAACTTAACCAAGTAACCAAAGGAGATTAAGGGCTGACATAGTAACATCTATAACTAAAAATCAACCAGAAATGGAATCCTAAAACATCAAGAATGGGTTTACAAGTAACGAAACCAACCAGTCAAATGAGAATTTTAAGGGCCGGTGGTCGACGGTGCCTTGTTCGTGCTTGCCGGTGACTGCCTGACCGGTGAGAGGCTTAGAGCTTGAGACGACGCTTCTGGGAATTTTTTAGGTTTTGGTTGGAGTTGGGCTTAGCCGCTTGTATTTTCAATATCTCAACTTTCTAACTCAAAACTTGGTTGAATGGTTGCGGGCCTGCTTCAAACCAACATCTATGCTTTGCATTGGACCTATGAAAAAAAAATCCAACTAAACTATTTTCAAAATCTTTTTTATTAATATTAGATATTATCACACCGGGTGGAAGAAAAAAATGATATTAAATTATATTTATATAAAAAATTAATAATAAAATTATAGATGAAATGGTAAATTGTTTATATTTAAACATTTTTTAAACTTCCGTTTTATGTGACAACACTTTAGAGAATATGACACCTTTCACCATTTTATTTTTAGTCACTAGCCAAAGAAAATGACACACTCTCTGGGGATGTTGGCTCTTCCAAATGGTTCTTTATTTTGCATTTGGTGGGTTCAAGTTGATCTTGAAGCACTTTTCACCAAAAACAACCCATTACCATTCCACTACCAAATAAATGAGTTTGGTTGAGCCTGTCGATTAGGATGTAATGTCCTTACAATGGAAAGGACCATTGATCGATCTAAAAGATGTTAGAATTCACTCCAATCCCATTCTCCATCTATGTGTACCAAATCAATTATTTGAGCATCTATGTCCACTCTACTTAGGTTTCGATAATGATCTTTCAGGGATCAAAGTTCGACATCTAATTATCGGACGAAAATTTGATCTTTTCCCCTTTCTCATGGTCTATCAAATGTTATTCTTTTAGTATCTTTGAGATTGATTTCCAAATGATTACTTTAGCATTATTTTTAAAAAGTTCGACAATATTACTTAAAGTTGTAAGTGACATTTTTTAAAGAAATAAAATCTTCTTTTACAATATATTTAAACTATATTAACTAATTTTCACACTAAAGCAATTCTAAAAAACAAAGCTTATTACCTAATAAAATTACTGTGGGCGAAAAAGGAAAACATCTTCACAGGTTTGAGATTTAAAAAAGGTAAAGGCCAAGAATCGTAGCTTACCTTGAAAAAAGTGTAGTTATTTTCTTTTTACTCTTTTAAACTACACTTGAAGTCGGCTAAATTACCATAAAAAGCCCTTTTTTTCAAAATTACGGAAATTGACCGATATTTCAATTAATTACGGAAATAGGCCAAAAACCCTAAAAACGCGTCCACGTCAGCGCGTTGTCAGGGGAAAAGGGGAAAAACGCTTTCCTGAGGAAGCGTTTTTCCCCTTTAACGGTCAGATTTTTTTTGACATTTTTTTTTAGTTTTTTGACCATTTTACCCCCCAACGGTAAAAAAAAAACCTATAAAACCCCCTCCATTTTATTATTTTTCACACACAAATCCTCTCCAAAATTCCTCTAAATTCTCTCAAATTTCTCTCAAAATTCTCTTAAAATTCTCTCAAATTTTCAACAATTTGCTCAAATTCTCTCAAATTTCTCTCAAATATTCAATAAATTGCTTAATTTCTCCCAAAATTGTCTTTAATTTTTGCAAAAAAAAAAACTCTTCAAAAATTTTAAAATTTCTCTCAATTTTCGAAAATTTGAAAATTTCGATCGTGTTAGCAATGGCTTCCGAATTAATTCGTCTTGATCCTACACACATCTCTGTCGAATAATTGAGAATGGTAAGTGTTTATTTTAATTTTAAATATTATTTAATATTTTTTTCATTTATGCAATTTTAATTAATTTTAATTTTATAATTATTTATTATAGCCAGTAGATCGGGTGTTGCAATGCTATATCCATAATATGTCTGCGCTTCCATCGCCGTTGATAGAGAATTACTTGCGTGAAGCGGGTTTTTGGCACGTGGCTACAGTAGGCCGTGGATGCAAGTTGGACCCGAAACTTATCAGTGCGTTGATAGAGAGGTGGAGACCCGAGACGCACACATTTCATCTTCCATGCGGAGAGTGTACTATCACTCTAGAAGATGTGCACTTGCAATTGGGATTACCGGTGGATGGGTACACAGTGACCGAGTCCACTCAATCTGCTGATTGGGGTGCCGTATGCTACGAGCTTTTGGGTGCTATTCCGGATAGAATCAAGGGAGGTCGGATCGAGATGGGCCGGTTACGAGACACATTCCCAGAGCCAGATGATGATTCTATCGAACTAGAATTAATACGATATGCTCGGGCATATATTCTTCAGATTATTGGAGGTTATTTGATGCCGGACTTGTCCCGAAACCTCGTACATTTGAGGTGGCTACTAAAACTCGTTGATTTTAGGGCAGCCGGTGAACTTAGTTGGGGGTCTGCCGTGTTGGCAACATTATACCGGGAGATGTGCGGGGCGACGGTACAGAATAAAGCCAAAATTGGAGGTTGCCTATCACTACTCCAATCATGGGCACGATATCGGCTTCCATTTTTACGTCCTCGAGTGAACCACCCACATACATTTCCACTCATAACGAGGTAAATTTTACAATAGATTTTAGAATTATTAGGTATATTTAAAATATAATTGTATGCTAAAAATTTATTTAATTAGGTGGAACCATTCGGCTAGTTATGTTGGAATACCGACCTCTCTAGAAGATATACGACTTTTATTAGACCAACGATCAGAAGCACAAGTAAGTATTATATCGAAATATGTATACTTAATAAGATAGTTATTTCATAAATATTATTTAGTATTATGTATATAACTAATATACTGCTTGAAGCGTTTTTGACACTGTTTGTTCAGAAACGTCTTCTCAAAATAATTTTTTCAGGAAGTACTGTAGCAAAAGCGCGTCCACGTGGGAGCGTTTTCCATCACTTCTGCTGACAGTGCATCCTGCTTGACGCGTTTTTGACACTGTTTGTTTAGAAACGTCTTCTCAAAATAATTTTTTTAGGAAGTACTGTAGCAAAAGCGCGTCTACGTGGGAGCGTTTTCCATCACTTTTGCTGATAGTGCATCCTGCTTGAAGTGTTTTTGACACTGTTTGTTCAGAAACGTCTTCTCAAAATAATTTCTTTAGAAACCAAATCAATTAAAAAAACAAAAAAAATTATATTATTACTAATATATATTTTTTAATAAGCCTAAACCCTAAACTACTTAAAAATTAATCCATAAATAAACCTAAAAACCCTAAACCTTAATTAACTATAATCCCTAATTTATTTAATTTTAAAAAATAAATAAACCCTAAAAACCCTAAACCCTAATTAACCATAATCCCTAATTTATTTAATTTAAAAAAAACCAAAAACCAAAACCCATAATCCCTAATTTATTTAATTTAAAAAAATAAAAAAACCTAAAAACCCTAAACCACTAATTCTAAACCCTAACCCTAAAACCACTAATCCTAAACCCTAACCCTAAAACCAAAAAAACCCCCTAAACCAGCCCAAACCCTAACCCCAAAAAAAGGGGGAAAAACACTTTCTCAGGGAAGCGTTTTTCCCCGTTTTCCCCTGACAACGCGCTGACGTGGACGCGTTTTTGGGGTTTTTGGCCTATTTCCGTAATTAATTGAAATATCGGTCCATTTTCGTAATTTAAAAAAAAAGGGCTTTTAATGGTAATTTAGCCCTTGAAGTCATTTAATTATATATATATTTTTTCTATTTTAGACATTAAAAATTCAAAAAAAATAATTTAAGCACTTACCTTATATAATTCAGTTATTTTGATCACTCTTGTTAAAATTACAAATGACAAGTTGACATGATAATTAAAAAATGATATAATAACAAATTTAGCGTTCAACTTTTATATATTATATCAATTTAGTCATAATTTTAAAAAACTAACATTCAAAATTTACAAATGGTCTCAATTTGATCCTAATTCTAAAAAATTCAAATAAATTTATAAAATACATAATTATTTTTTTAAAAGTAAATTTAAATTTTATATTAATATTAATATTAAATAAATATAATTATATTAATATTAAATAAAATAAAGATCCCGCACCCCACCCCACCACCACTTCCCCCATCACCATCCCTATAACACCCTTATACAGGGGCGTAGCTATAGGTTGGCAGGGGCCTCGACCCCCTTAAAATGAAAAATGTTCCATTTAGGCCCCTTTAAAACTAATAAAAGTTTAAATTAGTAAAGGTAAAATTGCACTTTGGCCCCTTAAAAATGATAATTTGATATAATCCTTTAAAAATTATAAAGATATAGATATCAAAATGGTGAAATTGCATTTTTACTATCATAAAAATATACAATTTAATTTTGGCCCCCCAAAACAATTTTTTAGCTTTACCTTTGTCCTTATACCCGACCCGATTGCCGGGTTCGGATAATAGGATGTCATATTCGTTGCTGGAGCAACTCCCATCACTTATATCATAATTACAACATTTAACCATTGAACCATGTCATACACACATTCATATAACCATGTCATACACATATTTATATAATGGTACACAACTTAATTCGAGTATTAATTGAGCTCAGGGAAGTTCTTTTGTTGACCCGAGCATGAAATGGGACCAAATTGCAAAGTTTCAATATTTTGGAAACATGTATCGATACCCTAGAAAGGTACCGATACCAAACTTAACTTCGATGTTTGGAAAAAATTCATCTTAGATCAATAGGTATCGATACTTGACTTAAGGTATCGATATTCCCTTACAAGTATCGATATCAATTTCTAGTATTGATACCATTTTACAATTCAGTTTCTTTTGAAAAGAATTAATCAAAATACAAATGTATCAATACCTGTCACACCTGAATTCCTTTAAACCCGAAAATTAGGAACTTTAAGGGTTAAATTGAAAAAGATCGTAAGCTAACAGTCTTTATTGAAAAATCAGGAAAAGATAGTAACTGAAATTGGACAGGGTTGATAACTAAGCCTAGTTTAGTTGGATTGGAACTAGTTGGTCCCTTAGTAGGGGACAAAATGATTATGGATGAATGGTTGTGATGAGGTGGAAGGCCGTGCATGAGGGGCTATATATATAGTTGGGGAATGACTTCTCGGGGATGATTCAACTCCATCTTTTTCATTTTCCTCTCTTCTTCTTCTTCTTCGTAGGTTGCTTTGAAGAAGAGACGGTTAAGGGAAGCTTCAGATGGAGTGATAATCATGAGGTTCAAGTAGGAAAAATAGACCGTTATGAGGGTAAGCTGGAAGGCTGTGTTAATGAGGCATGATGGTAAGAGGATGAGAAACACTTAGGCCTAAGTAAGATAAAGGAAAAGAGTTCATAGTGTAACACCCCTAACTCATATCCGTCGCCAGAACAAAGTTACAGAGCATTACCAAAACATACAGAATGAATATAGACATTTTATATTATTTTATCATACATGTCAAAGATTTATCATAAAATCCCTCATTAGGGCCCTCGAGGCCCAAAACATACATTAGAAACAAATCGGGACTATATCAAAAACCCAGAGAATTTTTTTCAAAATTTCAAAATTTTTCCTAAGTGTAGGGTATATGCCCCTATGATTAGGCCGTGTAGCTCACATGGTTAGGTGACATGCTCATGTCTCAGGCCGTGTAGCATATTAGGTAAGGCACACGCCCGTGTCCCCAACCTGTGTAACTCTCTGACTTGCAACTTAATTAAGTGCAAGGGACACACGGCCAAGTTACACACCTGTGTGCTAGGCCGTGTGGACAATTTAATTTTTGAAAATTAGGTGCCGAATTCACACAGCCAAGACACACGCTCGTGTTCTAGGCTATGTGTCACACACGGTTGAGACACATGCCCGTGTGTCTGCCCGTGTGCCAAATTCTGAGTATTTTGTTTCTAAATTTTAAGATGCAGGGAACACACGGCTAAACCACATGCCCATGTGCCAGGATGTGTGTCACACACGGTCTAGACACGTGCTCGTGTGTCTACTCGTGTGGACAAAATAAGGCTATTTTTCAAGCTTTATTTCTCACCCTTTATACCTTGCACCTACATGAACACTTAAGCATTTCCAACAACCAATTCAAGACAACTTAGCCAAGCCAAACACAAGAATTTTGTATGATATATTAACATAAACATTCATGTATTTCTAAAACTTACCTTTCACTATCAACCATTTCCAACACATATCAGACATGTTAAGTCCTTATATAAATATATCAAAGTATATTAAACATTAGCCATTCCAATGGCTAATTACAATAAAAATATTTTAACATATGAACTATTTAGCCTATACATGCCATTATACCAAAATAAGTTTACTATTTATACCACAATGGGTTGTAGGACAGCGTGAAGATGCTCTGACTAGTCTCCAATCTTTACGACCTTCGAAGCACTATAAAATAGAGGACATAAAATCTAGTAAACATTTAATGCTTAGTAAGTTTGTATAATAGGAATTAAACTTACCAATCATATTTATTTAAATAAGCATAACAATAATTTTGCTTTCCAAAAAATTGGCAAATTTGCCTAAACACATACACTCAATTAAACAAGTTAATCACATACTTCACATGTACATCAAATAAACATGAATGAGCTCATCGTATTACAAACTTTTAGGTATTTTAGAAACATTTGAAACATAAATCATTTAATCTCATAATTTCTCATGTCAGATATTTTATTCGTTGAATTATTGAAATATCGATGGATACTCACGTAGTACACTTTATGTGTACTATAAACCATCAACTCATTATCAGATGTACCCATTAGGGCACTTAATCAGGGAGCACGCTCTCAAGCCACATATCAGGATGCTCATATGAGCCATGTAACAGGACACTTATCCGGGCTAAATAGGAAACTCATAAGAGTTTTAATCAGGGAGCTCATAGAGCTTAACAGGTAACTCCGAAGTGTTATTATCAGGGAGCACCGGATAGCATAGAGTTCAAATGAGCCATGTCAGGAAGCTCATAAGAGCCTATATCAGGACGCTCATAAAGAATTGCATTTGTGTCCGCATCATATGCAAGATAACAACCGATCGAATCATGTAACAAGATGCTCACAAGGAGCAGCGGTAGTGCGTAACACATGTAGAATCACTACTGATCAGGATGCTTGCAGGAACTATATAACAGGATGCTCAAGAAGGCTTTTAACAGGATGCTCGTTTGAGCTATAATGTCTGCAACATATGAAAGACTATAATCAATATGAGAAAATACTATATCCATCATATTTCGTTATTCAAATGGAATTTATAATCTATCAAGCAATTTCGGGCATGTGATTATTTTCATACTTTAGTCATTTATACAATTCTCAGATATACAACATTTAATTCAAACATATAAATATACATGATTAAGTTACACGAACTTACCTTGACACTTGCTCGTGTAAGTAAATCTACTAATTCGTCACCTTTTCTTTTCCTCGATCTATCTCTTTATTTGATCTTTCCGGATCTATATAAATGAATTTAGCATCAATTTAACACACTTTATGCTCAATTGAATTCAATTCACATCTTAGGAAAAATTACCATTTTGTCCTTATACTTTTCATAAATGACAATTTCATCCCTAAGCTCGAAAAATGAAATTCATGCAAATTAATCCTTATTTCAAGACTAACCGAATTTTATATGTCACAATAGCAACCCATGAATTGCACAAAAATTAGAATTTTTCCATGGGTTTTATAATTTTTCAATTTAGTCCTTAAATCATAATTTCATTAAAATTCACTTTGTAAAAGTTGTTTATCTATCAACAACCTTCCATTTTCTACCATAAATTTCAAAATTTCAGCATATTCATCCATGAAAAAATTTCTATACTTTGATATCTTTTTAATTTAATCCCCAAAATAGATAGATTAAGCTATTCTGATCTCAGAAATATAAAAATTACTGAAAACGAGACATGATTACTTACCCAATTAAGCTTGCTTGATTTCCTTTCTCTTTCCTAGGGTTTCCATGTATTTTTGGGAAAGATGAAGATGAAATAAGATGATGTTAATCTATTATCATCTTTATTTAAGTCAATTCAAATTTAGTCCTTTTCATTTTCTATTTTTCCATGGATGAATCACCAAAAATATCTACTAACTTTTCTTTAATGATCTAATTACCCTATAAGGACCTCAAGTTTTGAATTCTATAGCTATTTGGTACTTATAGCTACTAGAACTCAACTTTTGCATTTTATACAATTTGGTCCTTTCTACAATTAACTATGTAATCAATAAAATTTTAGCAGCAAAATTTTCATCCGTCTTTCCTATCATAATGTAAATTATGCAATAATTTTAAAATAAAATTTCTTTCTGACTCGGATTTGTGGTCCCGAAACCACTATTCTGATTTCACTGAAAACGGGCTGTTACACATAGGGATGATGAGACGTTAAGAGGAACGTCGCAGTTGATCGAAGGCTAGTAGAATGGCTTAAAAGAAACTGCTCAAGGGCCTATTTATTAGTGGATAGGAACGAGCCTAGGATTAAGTCCCTTGTGAACGCTTAAAAGAAATGATTCAAATGAACAGAGGGTTGTTATGTTTATTATTATCATTTATTTATTTGAACCCCGACAAGATGGGGATTACATGTGAATAAAGAAACTAAGTTCATTTGAACTTACAAATGGTTGACTTGTAGATGCAGGGTTTGCGGAGCAAGGAACTCGAGGAAGGACCAAGCCAAATCGTGATGGGTTAAAGAGCTTCAAAGAGAAGTGTCATGCCAATAAGTTAGGGGTCACCTTTAGGAACTTTTCCAATGGGGCGATTATGATGTATTTATTTAGATTCCTTGGAGTCCGTAATATGAATAGTAAACTTTGTTTAAAATTAAGACTAATTGTTAGATTATTTAATAGACAATTAGTATGTTCTAACATAGTAAAATCTATGTATGAATGGTAAACCAGTTCAGTTGTGATGCCCGTACCCAGATCTGACAAACGGGTTGAGTAGGGGTGTTACGCCAAATCATCAAGACATCTTATATATCTAGGTATACAGCGAGACTCCTATATACATGCCACAACCTTAGGGTTCAAAAACAACCAAACATTTACCATTTTAGTGATAGGATAGTGTGAGCTTCGAACGATCTGGCTTGATGTGTTTCGCATGGGATGATATACAAGGGAAAAGGAAAACAAACGAGGTAAGTATATACGATTCTTAGTAAGTTCATAGGTATTAAACATAACTTACTTTAGCTTTCAATTAAATATAAAAGCTACCACAAGTTGCATATTTTTTCTAACATGGCAAACCAAAACATTAACAAGATGAGTATTTACTTATAATCAAATCATATGATATCACAAGTACATAACATGCCAATTCAAGTAATTTACTTAACCAAACTCAGAACTTATTCAATTAAGGAATGTTACAATCATGTATACATATGACAATGTCAATATTTCAATATAATACAATACTCGTGTTCAATTCAACAATTGTCCATTTTGACATCATGTTGATATCATTTAAATTTTACTTTTTCGTATTCACTTTAATCGTTTCACCTGATGAACCCTAGTAAATAGATTTGGATACAGATGTATATCCATTACACCAATTGCTCATCCAAGCTAAATATTTTCATGTTAGGTTACCCGTCCAGACTAAACCTTTATAACGACACATCTGATTGCTTGTCCAAGCTAAATATATATATGTTAGGTTATCTGTCCGGGCTAAACCTTTAAAACGACATCAGGTTACCAGTCCAAGCTAAACCTGTGTCACATGTATCTTCGAGTCTACAACAAATGCTAAATCTCAGTACTTTCTGTAACCAATACCGTACAAGTGCCCACAAAGCCCTATTGGAATGCCAATTGTATCCTAACCTTTACTAAGTTCACTCAACCATCTTTAACACATATAAACATTTCTTTACAATTTAGTCCAACTCTCACCTTTTATACCAATTTACCATAAATCAACCCACAATCAAACATATGTACACAATTCCAATACATAATAACTTAAATACATTTATACCATATGAACTTACTTGGTTAAAACAACAAACAAGTTGAATCCTCATGGACTAATTAAAAATTTTGGCTTTTCCCCAATTATATTTGGTTTGGTCCAATTCTCAATCTACACAATTATTTTAGACAATCCATCAATATTGAACATTTTCATATTATGCCATGATATGTATGAACCTATATAATTTCATTTTTTAGATGCCCATTAAGCTTTTGTAACACTCTTTACTCGTATTCGACAGTGGAACAGGGTACGAGGCATTACCTAACTAAAACACATATAAACACATAATCTTACATCAACCAAAAACCGTCCTAATTTAAAACTTTCTCAAACTTTATCACACGGGTCCTAATATGGGTTTACGGGGCCCAAACTTACTTGGGAAAAACATTCGGAACCAATCTGAACGCTTCGAAAGCTTTTAAGAAAATTTCTTAAAGGCTCATCACACGTCTATGTGAAAGGGCAACACGCCCGTGTGAATTGCTAACATAGCCGTATTGGTGGCCCGTGTAACTCACACGACTTAGGTATATTGGACACGCTCGTGTCCCCTACCTGTGTGGATTTATTTTCCATCATTAACTTGCAGGGGTTTTCACATAGCCTGGCGCACGCCCGTGTCCCTGGCTTATGTCTCTCACATGGCTATGACATGCCCGTGGCACGGCTCATTTGCAACAACCCTGACATTCTATTTCTGATGTCATCATCCCTTAAGGGCCACACGACCAAGGCGCACACCCGTGTGCTCAGCTAGTGTGCAACATTGACTTGACCAACTTAAGGTGCAGGGGACACACGGTCGAGCCACACGCCCATGGGGCAGACCATGTGTCACACACGGCCTAGACACACGCCCATGTGTCTACCCGTGTGGACAAAAACAAGGCTATTTACGAAGCCTATTTGCCACCCTTTTATGCACCATCCTACGCAACATTACAAAGCTGCCTTCCCAACGTATGCATACATCCTAAACATTCATAATCAATACCTCAATACATCATTCAAGAGCTTATTTAACCATACATTATCTTTACATAATTAATAAGCCAAATTCATGGCTAAATATGCATTGCACACTAAAGCCACCATGGTTTAACTCACTTTACACATAGTATGACAACTAGCCTATACATGCTATATAATTAAAATTTGTAAAGCTTTAAGTACCAAACTATGACGAGATAGTGTGTTGAGATCTCCATCACCTTCCAACCTGAGCAGACTTCCAAAGTCCTACAACATAAGAGAAAAAATAAGGTAAGCGATAAAGCTTAGTAAGCTTATATGATCATTTGATTCATGTTAGCTATCAAATACATTTTTAGTAATTACACAAGCATAAAGAGTTTATATAGTCTCACCATACAATCATTTACTCCCTTATAGGGTTTACCATGACTTTTGAAAGCTTACTCACTTCAACTATCGTATGAAATGATTACATACTTAGGAAACACTTACCATTATTTATGCATAATGTTATGAAATATTTCACATTCGATTTTTTGATCATTTCATAAGCTGAAAATATTATCTCGCATGTCAAACCATGACCTTCTTCGTATTTACAATGTTGATTTATTGTACGCCTTTAGGTTATTACCACTCGATATTCACATAAATTTCATACGTACCTGTCTCACTTAATTCGATTATGTTTTCACTGTCTTCTTGACCTTGTCCATTTATTCACCGTTGAGTTATTCGAAACACCATCGAATGTATCGGGAATCACGTATGTACGGTACCATTGCCACATCCCAGATATGGTCTTATGTGAGGTCGTCTACTGATGCCATGTCTCGGACATGGTCTTACACTGGCTCACATCTATCCGTACCGATGTCATGTCCCAGACATGGTCTGACACTGACACGTAACGAGGCTGATGCCATGTCCCAGACATGGTCTTACACTTGTACTCGTATCATCGCTGATGCCATGTCCCAGACATGGTCTTACACTATCACTTATATCGAGCCGATACCATTTCCCAGACATGGTCTTACACTAACTCTCTCGTATCGAGGCCGATGCCATGTCCCAGACATGGTCTTACACTAGCTCTCCTCAGTCTGTACCGATGCCATGTCCCAGACATGGTCTGACACTAGTACATATCGAGCTGATGCCATGTTTCAAACATGGTCTTATACTAGCTTCTCCATCTAAGGTGTTGATGCCATGTCCTAGACATGGTCTTACATTGACACTCGTGCAATGCCATGGTCCAACCATGGTCTTTTTCCATCAATTCATCACGAGTCATAGTACAATTGTACTTGACCCGGTATTCTCCTGGTTGATCTTTCGATCTGATCTCATGCTTGCACATTATTATGGTCAGATAACAACATGTTGAATAATACAACATCTCATCTTGAATTTAATAATTAAACATCGTAAATTCACCATATGCTGCAACAATGAACTAAGTCGACTAATTTCGATCCTTTTTTTTTCCCTCGTCTTCTGTCCAAGTCTTGTCTTTCCCAATCTATTTAATAACAACTTTTACTTATTAGTCATCCATTATACAATTTAGTCCAAAAATTCGCATTAGGGAAAATTTACACTTTTACCCTTAATATTTCACATTCTTACAATTTAGTCCTTGTCACATAAAAGTGCCAATTCATGTAAGTAAACAAAATTCGTGCTTAGCCAAATTTTATAATTACTATTAGCTGCCCATAAACAAACTTTGGCAAATTTACAGTTTTGCCCCTTAACTTTCACAAAATTATGATTTTGCCCCTAGGCTCGTAAATCAATTTTTATCAAATTTCCTCACTAACCATGCCTAACTGAACATTTTATAAGCTTATAGCAACTTCTAATTCCTACTATTTTAGCCAATTATCATTAATTTTACAACTTTGCAAAATAGTCCAATATAAGTGTTTTTCTTGAAAACCCTTTCACAAAAGTTGTTTATTTGGCAACTAAAATTTATTTTCTTCCATAAAAACTCAGCAAACACCAATACTATTTTCATGGCATATCCCTAGGCTATTAACCATTTTGCAAAATAGACCCCTCATTTGATAGCCCATGCTACAAGGGACTCAAAAGTATAAAAATTATCAAGAAAAGACTTCAAAATCACTTACTTGCAAGAGGTTTTTGTTTGGATGAGTTTTAAGCTTCCAAACCCATATTTTTGCTTCACATTTCGGTGGAGAAGAAGGTAAAATGAAAGAGATGACCACGTTTTTCTTTTTGTCTTATTTTATTACTTATTTAGCCACCTAATCCCATAAACATCTTTGACTTTCACATTTCCTTGTCTCTATGGCCGACTATGCACATAAATAGGGTCTAGTTTCCCTTTAAAGGCCTCATACTTTGGTTCTCTAGCTATTTAACATAATTAGCTAGCAAAACAAAACTTTTACCTTTTATGCGATTTAGTCTTTTTTGAAAATTAAACTAGTAATCGCTAAAATGATTTCACCAAAATTTTTATGCACTCATATTATCATACTATAACATATATGATAATATTAAAATTATTTCTCTGACGTCGGATTAGTGATTCCAAGACCACTGTTCCGATTAGCCCCTTAATCGGGCTGTTACAACTTTACATTTTATTCAATTTAGTCTCTAAAACAAAATAGCCATAACTTTCAATTTTGAACTTCAATTTTAAAAACAATTTTAATTAAATCCCTTAGGGACCCTCTGTTATATATTATTATTGAAATTTTACATTTTATACACATTAGTCATTTTGTGCAAAACTAATATTTAAACCTTACAGTCTAGTCTTTTTTCACATCTAATCTTAAACTCTGTCAATTTAACACCAATTTCTTCAAGAAATGAACAATGACAACTTTTAAAAACTTTAATAGTTTTTAAATTAGTACATAGGCTACCTATATCAAGCTCTCATGATCTCAAAAACATAAAAATTACAAGAAAATAACTTGAAATCACATACCAATCAAGGGTCGAATGTCAAGGGTTTTGAAAGCTTTCATCAAGCTTCAACAAAGCAAGTGGACGATTCTTGGTAAAGAAGGGAAATGTTCGCTTTCATTCCACCAACTTTTCCTTTTATACTAAATTTAAGTTAATTAAATTAATTAATTAAACTTAAGATTAATATTAATCACACTTAAGACATATAACACTATCGTTCACTTTAACATGTTCAAGATGGTTTATTTTCCATTTTAGACCATTGGTTAATTACAAATTTAAGTCCCTATGATTTTGGCCAATTTAAAGCTTATTGTGATAAGACTTTTATAATTTAGTTCCTGTACCTTAATTAAGTAATTAATGGACAAAACTGAAGGACCAAACTTTAATATTCTATTATACCAACTTTGTAAACATTTTAATTTAATATTTACGGACCTGGTTTACAAAAATAGGGTTTCAAAACCACCTTTTATAGTACAACTAAAAATCAGACTGTTACAATTTTATATATTTCTTTGTATATTTTAGAATTAGGATCAAATTTTGACCATTTGTAAATTTTGAAGGTTAATTTTTTAGAATTATGACTAAATTGGTATAATATGTCAAATTTGAGGGCTAAATTTGTTATTATGCTAATTTTTTTAACTATCATGTTAGCTTGTTGTTTGTGATTTTAATGAGAGTGACTAGAATGATCGAAATATGTAATGTGGGTACTTAAATTGCATAATTTTTATTTTGGGTGCCTAAAGTGAAATTTTTTTATAGTTGGATAATTATATTTGTAGTTTATTTAACTAACAGTGGGTGAAAAAAAAGAAACCATCTTTACAATTAAAATGAATTACCCACAAACCATGGGATTTCAAAAGAATCAGCTGAGACTCTTGTGAGATGGTGTTGCCCAAATCAAACAACACTCATGGTACTACATATTATTTGCACACGAAACAATACACCCTCATGTTGAGCTTTCTTTAAAGTTCAGTGGTGATCAGCTAGAATCCAATGATACCTTATGCATTTTGCTAAATTAAACGCAAGCTAACATACATAAACTCGCATCGATTCAATATCAATTAACATGATCTAAACATCCCAAGCATTATACCAAATCAACAAGTATTTTAACTTAAGATAACTTCAAATATATGACTTTATAACAAGGTTTATGCATAACCAATTTTAACTTACAACTCAAACACATTACAATTCCCATTAATTCCCATTAGTGAAGATATTTGTGAAATGACCATTAACAAGGTCATTTTAAACTTTGCCTCAATTAATTAAACATGGAAATATAATACAGATACATGCATATCCATCTAGTTCCTTGAAAAGTGATGTGCAAAGTACAACGATACGATGCATGATAACAATACTATAGTGCGTGTAAAACATGACTAGCCAACCGATACCCCAAGAATTCGCATAACATCATAATACGATACTCTCAGGTGCATAAAACTAACCACAATATATACAATCTTTAAAGAGCTTTATATATCCTATGACATGCCAATTATACTTAAAAAGCTTATCAATATTATTTAATAGAGTCGCTTTGATTATAATACATGAATTTTCAAAATTACCAACAATTTTTAACATTTATCTTAACTTGAATGAATCGATGGTTAAAACTATTCTCAGGCATTCATTTGACATTGATTCGAATCGTGTTATCGTATCCCCACCCCTAATATTGTATAAAAAAATTAAACATCTCATTAACAATAAAACAACAACTAGGTTCCCTCACTTAACATATTTAACAATCGTATGAATCAATAGGATACACCAAGTCACCATATGCATATGCAATAAGAGAAATGATTGCATGAAACATGAATATTATCCCTTTCCAATAGTTTAATGACACATAAATAATTTCATCCTGAATTTCAGGATTTTCATTTGGATTTGAATTTTTTTCAAGACAAAAATATTGATATGACATTAAACTATTGGAAAAAGAATACATATGACGTGATGTCATGTTTCGTACAATCCTTTCCCTATGTAATATACACTGTTAGGATTAAATGACCTGAATCCTTATTTAAATAAAATACAGTGGCAAAATAAAATAAAAGTAAAATCCATATAAAACTACACTTTTTTTTTATTTTAGAATAAGGTTTTTTAAACCTTATTAAACTCCATCTTTTATATTGATTAGAATAAGGTGTTTCAATCTTACTAGAATATGGCTTTACAAGCCTATAAATAGAAATAGTTTATTCCTCTTGTAATTATTCGAATTTGACATAGTGAATTTTCTTTTCCTCTACCCGTGGTTTTTTTCTGAAAAGGTTTCCACATAAAATCTGTGTGTTCTTTATTTTATTTCTCTTTTCTTTGCGATATATTATTATTACCGACATTCTATTTTATTTTTTTCACAAATTGGTATCCGAGCTTCTGGATTGTTCATCTTGATCACAGTAATGGCGTATTTGAAGTATAAAATTTCGCTGTTGGATTGCAACACCAGATTTACCTTGTGGCAGATTAAGATGCAAGCAGTTCTTGCGCAGATCGATCTAGAGAAAGCCCTGTTAGGGATAGATAAGATGCCTTCGACATTAATGGATGAAGAGAATAAGCGTAAGAATCGAAAGAGACCACCGCTGCATTATGGAAGAGACTGGAACAAATATGTATGTCGAAAACTCTAACCAGCTAGTTGCATATGAAGCAGCGTCTTTATGCTCATTATTTGGAGGAAGGTGTGTCTATGCATGAACACTTAACAGTGTTTAAAGAAATTCTCTCAAACTTGAAGGCCATGGAGGTTCAGTATGATAAGGAAGATCTAGGGTTGATTCTACTTTGTTCGTTGCCCCCGTCTTATTCAACCTTTAGACACGATTTTATATAGCTGCGAGTCTCTCACAGTTGATGAGATTTATGATTCTTTGACCTTGTATGATAAGATGAAGCATCTTGTGGTTAAACCCAACTCTTAGGGAAAGGGTCTCATTGTTCATGAGAGACAAGATCGGAATGCTGATGATGATCGTGGAAGGACACAGGAACAGAATCCTTGTAGTAAATTTAAGGGTAGATCGAAGTCTTCAAATAGAGGTAAAACTTGTAACTTTTGCAAGAAGAAAGGGCATATTAAATCTGAGTGCTCTAAGCTATAGAATAAGATTAAAAGAGAGGCTGCAAATCAAAAGAATAAACAACCAGAAAATTCTAGTGAAGCTGATGTTGTAGAATACTACAACGATGGTGAACTTCTAGTCGCTTCTGTCAACAATTCTAAAGTGAGCGAGGAGTGGATACTTGATTCAGGCTGCACCTTCCACATGAGTCCCAATCGGGATTGGTTTACAACTTATAAAATAGTGTTTGAATGTGTTGTTTTGATGAGAAATAATACTTCGTGCAAAATCGCAGGTGTTGGAACAATTAAATTTAAGATGTTTGATGGAGTTGTTAAAACACTTAGTGACGTACGACATGTTCCAGAATTGAAGAGAAATTTAATTTCATTGAGTACTCTTGATTCAAAAGGGTACAGATACACAACTGAAGGTGGGGTTTTAAAGATTTCCAAAGGTTCCCTTGTTGTGATGAAAGGATAGAGAAAGACTGCCAAGTTTTATGTTTTGTAAGATTCTACTGTTACTGGTGATGCAGCTGTCGCTTCCTCTTCCTTGTCAGATGATAATATTACTAAACTTTGGCATATGCCCTAGGGCATATGAGTGAGAATGGCATAGTAGAATTGAGCAAAAGAGGACTTCTTAATGGATAAGGAATTTACAAACTGAAGTTCTGTGAGCACTGTGTTTTTAGAAAGCAAAAAAGAGTTTGATTCACCAGAGGAATCCATAACACGAAGGGAATGTTAGAGTATATTCATTCTGATCTGTGGGGGCCATCTAGGGTGCATTTGAGAGGTGGAGCTAATTATATGCTAACTTTTATTGATGATTTTTCCAGAAAAGTTTAGGCGTTCTTTCTGAAGCAGAAAAGCGATGTGTTTTCCACATTTAAGTCTTGGAAAATTATGATTGAAAAACAGACATGAAAACAAATAAAATACCTCCGCACAGAGAATGGCTTAGAGTTCTGTTTTGATAAGTTTAATAGACTGTGTAAGTCAGAAGGGATCGTGAGACACTTGACAGTTCGTCATACTACATAGTAAAACGGCGTTACAGAACGAATGAACAGAACCGTCATGAAGAAGGTTCAATGTATGTTGTCAAATACCAACTTACCAAAGTTGTTTTGGGCAGAAGCAGCCTCTACTGCATGTTTTTTTATTAACCGATCTCCATCCGTTGCCATTGAGAAAAAGACTCCACAAGAGGTATGGTCTGGTAATCCTGCTAATTATTTTGATTTAAAGATCTTTGGCTGTCCTGCGTATGCTCATGTTTATAATGGAAAATTGGAACCGAGATCCATTAAATGTGTTTTTCTTGGTTATAAAGTTGGTGTAAAAGGGTATAAGTTATGGTGTCCTGAAAATAGAAAAGTTGTGATTCGTAGAGATGTTTTTGATAAAACTGCTATGCTACCTAACTTATCTCTTAAAGACTCTTCCAATAAGAAAAATCAAAAGCAGGTGGAGCATCAAATTAATATAGAGTCGACTCCTCAAGCCAGTACAAAAATTGAGAATAGAGTTGATTTTTCACCACAATACTCTATCGCCAAAAACATAACTAGAAGAGAAATTAAACCTTTAAAGAAGTATGCTGAGGCTGATCTAGTTGCTTATACTTTAAATGTGACTGAAGATATAGATGCAAACCAAGAGCCATCTAATTATTCTGAGGTGGTTAGCTGTGAAGACTCAGAAAAGTGGATGTTTGCTATGCAAGAGGAGATGAAATCACTCCACAAAAATAGAATATGGGATCTTGTGTAACTTCCTAATGGTAAAAAGGCTGTTCATTAAAAATGTGTGTTTAAAAAGAAAGAAGAGACTCCAGGAGTTGAAGAACCCAGATATAAAGCAAGGTTTGTTGCAAAGGCTTATAGTCAAATTCCAGGAGTGGACTTCACAGATGTGTTCTCCCAGTTGTGAAACATAGTTTGATTCGATCTTTGGTTGGTATTGTGGCCATGCATGATTTGGAGCTTGAGCAGTTAGTTGTAAAAACTGCATTTTTGCATGGAGAACTTGAGGAGGATATTTACATTCAATAACCAGAGGGTTTTACAGTCTCAGAAAAAGAAAACTATGTTTGCTTGCTAAAAGAGTCCCTTTACGGTTTGAAACAGTCACCAAGATAGTGGTACAAGAGGTTTGGTTCTTTATGACTTCCCATGATTTCAAAAGAAGTAGTTTTGACAGTTGTGTTTACTTTAAGAAAAATGGTGATGGTTGTGTATCTACTTCTTTATGTTGATGATATGTTGATAGCAGCAAAAGATAAATGAAAGATAAGAAAGGTCAAAGCCCAACTAAGTGAAGAATTTGAGATGAAAGATTTGGGACCAGCAAAGAAGATACTTGGTATGGAGATTCTCAGAGATAGAAAAGCAAGTAAATTGTACCTAAGTCAGAAGGGGTATATTGAGAAAGTTCTTTGCAGGTTCAATATGCAGAATGCTAAGCCTGTTAGTACTCCTTTAGCAGCCCATTTCAGACTTTCATTGACTTTGTCTCCACAATCAGATGATGAGATTGAGTACATGTCACATGTTCCATACTCAAGTGCAGTGGGATCTCTCATGTATGCTATGGTTTGTTCACGTCTAAATTTATCATATGCAGTCAGTGCAGTTAGTAGATACATGGAGAATCTCGGTAAAGAACATTGGAAAGTAGTTTAGTGGATTTTAAGATACTTATGAGGTACTACTGATGTTTGCTTACAGTTTGGAAGAACTAGAGATGGAGTCATTGGGTATGTTGATGCTAATTTTGCTGGAGACCTTGATAGAAGAAGATCTCTCACAGGTTATGTCTTTACAATTGGAGGTTGTGCAATCAGTTGGAAAGCCACTTTACAAACTATCGCTTTGTCTACTACTAAAGCTGAGTACATGGCGATTACTGAGGCGTGTAAAGAAGCTATTTGGTTGAAGGGACTCTTTAGTGAACTCAATGAAGACCTTCAAATCAGTACAGTATTTTGTGACAGTCAGAGTGCAATCTTCCTTACCAAAGATCAAATGTTTCATAAGAGAACAAAACACATTGATGTTAAGTATCATTTTGTTCGTGATATTATTGCTCGTGGTGATATTGTTGTGAGCAAAATTAGTACTCATGAAATTCATGCAGATATGATGACTAAGCCACTTCCTACAACCAAGTTTGAGCATTGCTTAGACTTTGTTGGTGTTCATTGTTGAAGTTAAACCCTTAAGGGGTTTTATGGAAGAGGTGGAGAACTTGTTCGTTAAGAGTTCACGATGAAGAACTTGTTCATTGAGAATTCATGTCAAGGTGGAGATTGTTAGAATTAAATGACCCGAATCCTTATTTAAATAAAATACAGTGGTAAAATAAAATAAAAGTAAAATCCATGTAGAACTACACTTCTTTTATTTTATTTTAGAATAAGGTTTTTTAAACATGATTAAACTCTATTTATTTTATATTGATTAGAATAAGGTGTTTCAATCTTACTAAAATATGGCTTTACAAGCCTATAAATAGACATAGTCTATTCCTCTTGTAATTATTCTTATTCGACATAATGAATTTTCTTCTCCTTTGTCCGTAATTTTTTTTTCCGAAAGGATTTCCACGTAAAATCTGTGTGTTCTTTATTTTATTTATCTTTTCTTTACGATATATTGTCATTACCGATATTCTATTTTATTTTTCACATAAACATCAAAATTCCAATCATTCATTAAGTAATTCAAGTAACCAAATTAATTTAGACCAAAACATAAAGTATTTAAGAAATCGGAGACTATTCATCCAACCCTTTGGCCTTTGAACTTTTGATTACTTGTTTGGTTTCAAAATCACAATCAAAACAACAAATCCAGTTAAATAAATAAGAAATAAACATGAAGTAATTATGATACATTCAATGAAGCGAAAAAAAGTAGTGATTGAGAAGGGATTTTTAAAATATTTATTTCTTGTTTTTTGTTTGAAGTGGCAACAACCCAATCAATCCTCAGAGGATTGGTTAGTTCCCATTGATGTAATTTTGGTTGGATTCATTGAATTTAGAGGGGACATAAGAGCATCGAGATCCATCATCCATCAACCAATTTAATTTCACTATTACGTTTATTTTTCCTTAATATTACTTTGTTTAAATTTCCAGATTTGAAGGATGAAACATTCAGATTCCATCAATTGAAGAACTCATCAATTCTTTTTAATTTGTTTAAATCTTTAATTCTAATTATTTTGCCAAATGTCCACTTGAACTTTGGGCCAATTAATTTTTAAAATAGAACTTAATATTATTTTCACTTTTTATGGTAATAGATTAAATTATCCGTTTTATAATAATAGATAATAGTTATAAATTAAATAAATAAAAAAATAAATTTCTTGGATAATAAATGTATTTTACGTTGCGAAACCGAATTTAGTAAAACCACTTGAGTTTTTCTTTTTCCTGCTTTTGATGCAGACATAAAAATAATAATTTCATATTGTTGGTGATATGCAAACATAAAAATGAGATGAATTCAGTGATTCATGACTTCCCACAAATAATTCAACTTATTTTTCACCAACTCTACACTTTCTTTCACCATGTTATTATCAATACATCGTCTACGACTTCATATGCGGCAATCATTTCGTGGGTGGGACATTATATATTTATAGGATCTTAGTTTTTATTTTTATTTCAATTACAATTATTCATTATTAATTAAAATAAATTTAAGAATAATTCATACTACTATTTAGTTATACATCCTAATACTCCAAAATATAAAAAAAGAAATATTTTTGTTGTTCTATAAGTGGGATATGAATTTTTATATAAACCCATAATTTTTGTCTTTTCTACCTAAGTGATGTGGGATTCATTCCCATACTAACAAAGTACTTAGCTCCTAATGATTAGTCATAAAAATTAAATATTTTACAACATAAACACTAACAAAATATATTTTTAATAAGTTGGTATTGATATTCAATAATTACCAATACTGTGTATTAAAGTTTTAATTGAGTTGATGTCACAGAGTTAACCTTATATCAACTCAGTTAATTAATAAAAAATATCATTATTTTTGGTTAAAAAAATCATTACTTTATAAAGTAAATTATATTATTTTAATTATTTTATATTTTTATATAAAAATAATAAATACACACAATAGATTTATCATACTCTAAAAAAATTAATTTATCATGATTTTTAGTATATATTTTTACCATTTCAATTAAATTTTTATTTTTTTATGTAAATTTATTATAAATATATTTATTATATAATTATGTTATTTATTAACATAATGAGTGTACTGTAATCAGTAAGTAAATAATTGGAGCTAAAGTTGGCCTAAAAAATATAAGTCTCGATATTGATTTTGGTATAATTTCTATAACTTTAATATGATTTTGGTAACATTAGATATGATTTTGTTACCTTGGAATCGGTAAGAGTGGTATAATGAGGTTTGCAATTTGACTTTTAATTTTTCTTAAATTAAAAATAGAAAAATTTTAAAAATGTTTTTTTTTTTAAGTCATTTGCTTTTTATTTTTTGTTTTGTTTTGCGTCAATGTTAGTCTTTGGATTGGTTATCGCTCATCTTTTTCTTCTCCCATCAACCCTTTCTTCCTTTCTTCTTCTCATTCACTACACACGTTTTCTCTCCTTTCAATTTGCAGATCTATTATGTGGGTATCTTTATTGTCTTCACAAGTTGTGATGGACAGATGACGGTGCCTATTGTTCGCTAAAATTTCACTGGCCGCCAGTACTTTTTCTTGGAAAATGAGTGGCTCTTCATCCACTTCTTAATTTTTTTCTGGTTTGAGAGTATTTTAGAATAATAAATGATTTCACGTGTCAATTTGGACCTATTTTGTCTTAGTTTTATATGTTTTTCGTTTGTTTTAATATTATTTAACAAGTCTTCAGTTTTACAAGTTGTTGTCGTCCTCTCTAGTTTGGTAAATGCTCGATTCTTTTGTCGATTTTTGCTAGCCTCTTTGGACCATCTGGGGGTGATTTTATTATCGTATTAAGTGCTTGCAATCACTCCAAATATGTCGTACTTGAGTTGTGATAAAACCAATTGCCAACGTGTTATAATGTTCTATTGATGCTAAGGTTAAAGCATTTGCTATGTTGATGGAGTTTGTCCTTCACCATCTACAACGAGTGTTTGCTATTTTTCTCTCTCTGAATTATATGGTTCTATTCATTGAATGAATTAATGAATTTACCTTTCAAAAAATTTTCTTAAATTGATGACGTTCCTTGCCTTGAAATGACTCTGTTCAATAGGAAAATCTCAATTCATTGGGTCTTTCGATATAATTAAATAGAAAGTCTCAAGGGCCTCATATCTTAGGAGCCCAAATTATGTGATTGAATAAATCATTCTCTATCTGTTGTGGATTGAGTACTCCTTCTCCTTCCCCTTCTCAAACTCCGATTCGTAGTTTTCATAGAGATTTCTCTGATCAATGATAAAACAAGATCCATTTTGCGTCATATATAAGGAATTCCTCAGCTCGGACCAAAGAAGAAATGTCACTAGATCATTATCAAACTAACCGCAATTTTTTTCTATTTGTGAGGATCCTACCAAAGTACTTCTACTTCTAATAGACCATAACTAGATAAGAATCATTCTCAACAAACTCATAAGAAGTGATCCCATTTTTTTCATTGGGTTTGGGTACAGACCGAAGGTCTTGAACGACCAATCTAATAGAACAACTTAAAAGATAAAGAAGCATCTTTAATTTCTTCATGCTCGTTTTGTACCTTTGAGATACTTTTGATAATTTTTGGGCATGGTAAACTTAAAATAAAAGTATTTTAAAATGGGTGATTTAAAAGTTTAGTATCTGTAATTATTTTCTTTGGATGAATATTTTTAAAAAATAATATATTGAAATTTAAGAAGATAAAATAATAATAATATGGAAAATAAAAAAAAAACATAAATCAATTGAAAAATAAGTAATATGAGTATTATTAGATATGTAAAAATATATAAATATCATATTGTTTACAATGATGATTCGAACCTAAGATATTTTTGAAGAAGGTAACACTTGACTAATAGGCCACAATTCAGAGTTTAAAACATATAAATATTATTAATAATATATTAGAGTTAAATATAATGAAATATTATTGTTGATACTATAACAAGGGACAAAAGTAAGGAGGAGATAAAGATGTGGTGGTGGTGGAGCTATGGAGGCCGGTTCACTTGCGGAGAATGAGAACAAGAATAAGAGGGTAGGTTGACTATTTGAGGAGGTAATTGCTCAAAGTAACCTTAGGGTGCTTAAATTTCCCTTTCTTTATTGTTGATGAAAGTACTTATAAGAGAGATCCTATTGTCCACTAGTGTGGCATGATAGATCATCATGAAGAAAGTTATCATCACTTAATATGTGAAGGACATGCATCGTGGGCCCCATTCTGTTATGCATTCAATTAGTACAAGGTTGTTATGCTCAAGTGAATCCCACATGGATTCAATAGCGTGTTCACACTTAAAGAGTGTTCACACCTAAAAAGCAAGTGCCCACCCGTTCTAATGAGAATGGAGGGTTGGGAGCCTTCTTGGTACAATAGGTGGTTGGGGTGAAGGGGGTTGGGGGGATGCATCCTTGTGTAGAACAGGTGGTCAAGTGAGGCACCTTTTCAGGTGAATTTAATAGGAGGTCAACATTGTTTATTCTATTGACTCGTGTCCAAAAGACGGAGGGGTATAACAATTATTAATAAAAATATAAAAATATATTAGAGTTAAATAAAACAATCTTTTGTTGTGTGATTGGGATGAAATTTAAATGGTTAGTATTTCAAAATTTATAAATTCAAAATGCTAGTAATTATAATTGCTTAGTTTGGATAAATAACTATTTTAAGAAAAATTGGGTTATTGGAATTTTATAAATTAAAAATAATTATAAAAATAAATAATATAGAAAATATTCAATATAAAATATTATATTTGTAAAAATTTATAAATGTGTTTAATAAAATAAAAAAATAAAATATATATTAAAATTAAGAAATATATTTTTTGAAGTTTAATTTTATTTTATTTTTATAGTGGCATCATGTGTATTAAAAATAAAATAATGAGGAATTTCGTAAAATGACCACTTCAGATGATATTTGAAAAAGGCAATTGAGCCACTTAAATCCCCTCTTAAAATTCTTATAAACCTTCAATTTCTCCATTATTTTTACCCTAACAAGTAGATTTAGTTTTAGAATTTTGAAAACCTTAATAGAAATAAAATTCCTCCTTTAAATCCCTCATCCAAACACAACTTAACAGAATCTTGAATGAAATATCTCAGTAGAAGTATCATGGAGACCCTTATACAAGGAATCAAATTACATTTTGCCCCATCTACTCAAAAAATGAACAAATTAGTTCTTTTACATTAAATCAAAGGAAAAAATGGGTCCTTTATGATAAAAATTTATTCATTTTATACCATTAAAAATTGACATGGCTAAGGGAATACTTAGAAAATGAAACGTGGTGTGTCACGTGTACCTTATGTTGAAGTACAATGACGAATTTTTAACGATAGAATTGAATGATATTTTTTACAGAAGGACTAGATTGCTCTTTGCAACATACAGGGGCTAATTTGTGCATTTTTTTAGTTGAGGGGAGAAAATGCAATCTAACTCCTAGTGTCACAGGCTACTGATCAAAGCTCGTGACGGATGCATACAAAACGTCCCACGGAGGTCAATTGATTAAATGAGGCTAATTTGATCCACATGAACTGACTCGATTCATGAAACATGTGGAGAAGCCCATTTACTTAATGCTTTGGTGGACCAATGAAACACTCAAGTAAAACGAAGGTTACTAGGTAAATATGTAAAGTAATCTTAAAAAGATTTTGTAATATTAGAGGATTCTAGAAAAGCCCTTAAGAATCTCAATTTGTATATTGACTTTGATCTTGACCGTCGATGTAATTTAAATTGTATCGTTAAATATGGGGGAGCTCAATTGTAAATAGAGGCCTCCCTTTCATTTGTAATCTCATTCATAGTTATTGAATATATTTGAGAGTATTTACTCAAACACCTTGTGTGCGTTGCTTTCTTGTGACTTTTCTATTTTATTCGTGCTTCTTTGTCTTTTGAGTTTACTTCCACTTTATTTTGGTGCCTTGGAGAATTTCCTTTGTGAATTCTCACTTTTAAGAGTTAGGTTAACTTAGACGGCTTTGAAGCAAATGAATCGTCTAAGGTTGCACGGTTTGCTAAACTAAAGTTTTAGCCCCGTGAGAGTTGGTATTTGAGCTAAGGGTCGAAGGCGTAGATTGAGATGATGAAAGGGGTAGACGGACAGATTAAGCCTAAGGAGACCCGGGGGAGGGGGTAGGAAACCTAACAGATTGATGGATATGCTGTTAGCTTTGGATTGTAAGGTTGCCAAACTCGAAGGCTCCATGGGTCATGTGAGGAGGAAGACCCTTGAAGAAGTTGAGGGACACACCATAGAGTTAGAATCGAGGTAAGATTAGCTCAAGGGACAAGTGGCAGTGGCTCTCAATGTAAATGTAGATGCGATGCAAGGGGTTCTCAATATCACTATAGGTGAGATGATTGAGGAGGGTGACATTCTTGAGGTCATGGTGACGACTTTGAAGAAATAGATTGTAGAACTCATTGGGGAGTTTATGATCTATCATAATTTGGTATGAAAAATTAGGCTTTCTTGGCGTACTGAAGGAGCTTATTCTCAAGCAAAATAGCTTCTTTTCCATTTTTTCGTAATTTTTATATTTGAAATTTATAAGTGTAAATGCTTAGTTTTACTCATTTTAAGACCCAAATTGGCCAATAGTGTCATTGGGGCCCTAACTCATGGTTGAGTGGTGTAGGGATGTGTTGAAGGCTGAAATCGAGCGAGAACGGCATCCAAAGAGAGGGTATTGCGATATCTAAACCTTAGATTCGCGATACCTTCAATAGACTTGAGATTGGAGACCACCCTTCGGTGGTATTGCGATATCCATTTTGGGTATTGTGATATCCACCCTCCAAAAAAACCCCCAAGTTCGAAACTATTCAAGGTATTATAGTATCCTCTTCTTTAGCATCACGATACCAACATTGTGAGGGGACAAAAATGATAGTCTTTGTCTACTCGAAGCACCAATCATTGAAGGCTTATTCAAGGGTATTTTTGGCACACAAATTAGGTTAGAATAGCTGTTATATCAGCCAAAATTTGGCTGAGAGAGAAAATGAGGCCATATTACCTTAGTTTAGGCTTAGTTTTCCTTAAGTTTTCTCTTTGCTTCTTTTCCTCTTTTTCTAGTGTTTCTTATTTTCATTTCCTTAGTTGTAGTTTTACATTTCCTAGCAACTTTTCTTCTTATTTTAGTTGTCCTTAGTGTTAGTTAAGTTAGTTATCACTATAGCTTAGGTTTATTTGCACCTTTAGTCCCTATAGCTTGGTTGTAAGACATTTTCAGATTTAGTTTAATGTATTTCAGTTTCTTTTACTTCGCATTGTTAAAGTTTGTTCCTTTTATGTTTATTACTTTAGAGTTTCTTGTTGAATGTTTTTTCTTACATGCCTTTTAGATTTTATTGGATAAAAACATCAACTTTTATATTTTTCTGAAGCTTTACTTCAATGGCTTCTTTGCTTTTCATTTGTTAGTTTTATTTTCAGCATGTGGTGAGTAAATTTTCGGATGAAGAAGCGAATCGTAATAAATTGGACTAATTTGAATGAACTTAAAAACTTAGGATTGATGACCCTAAGAGAAAACTTAGGTAAGTGAGACTGAGAGAAGATCTTGTTGGGCACCAATGCATTAGTCTCGAGTTAATCGATGAGATCGAGAGATAGTCTCGATTAATTTGATTTGTCAACAAGTAAAGGCTGAACATACCTTCAGGTTTACTTTAGCCTGTGATGATTCTCGAGTGGAAATGGGAGAATTACGATGGATCTCGTAACTAGACTACCTATTGCTCCGAAGAAGAAAGATATTGTTTGGGTTGTTGTTGATAGATTGACGAAATCAACTTATTTTATTCCGGTACATACCGACTATTCACTTGATAAGCTAGCTGAATTGTACATTGCTGAAATTGTTAGATTGTACGGAGTGCCTATTTCTATTATTTCAATAGAGATCAGAGGTTTACGTCACGATTTTGTAAAAAGTTGCAAGAGGCTCTGGGCACAAAATTAAACTTTAGTACTACATTTCATTCGCAAACCGATGGTCTATCAGAAAGAATGATTCAGGTTCCCGAAGATATGCTTCACTGCTGTATTTTAGAGTTCGAAGGTAGTTGGGAAAAATATCTACCTTTGGTCGAATTTGCTTATAACAATAGTTTTCAATCAAGTATAAGGATGACATAGTATGAGGCATTGTATGGCTGGAAATGTTGAACTTCGTTATACTGGACTGAGCTCAGTGAGAGCGAGATTCATGGGGTTGATTTGGTTAGAGAAACTGAAGCAAAAGTAAAAGTAAAAGTAAAAGTAATTCATGATTGTTTGAAAACAGCATCGGATAGACAATAATCATACGTGGATTTGAAGCGAAAGGAAATTGAATTTCAAGTCAGTGATAAGGTATTCTTGAAAGTGTCTTCGTGGAAGAAAACCCTTAGATTCGACCGTAAGGGTAAGTTGAGTCCACGCTTTATTGGTCCGTATGAGGTTATTGAAAGAATAGGGTCGGTGGTATATCAATTAGCTTTACCGACAGAGTTAGAAAGGATCCACAATGTTTTTCATGTGTCTATGTTGTGCCATTATCGATCGTACATAATATCACCGACGGAGGTGGAGATTCGACCTAATATGACTTATGGTGAGGAACCGATCAAGATTTTGGCTCAAGAAGTTAAACAGTTGAGAGATAAAAGTATAGCCCTAGTGAAAGTTTTGTGGCAAAGACATGGGGTCTAAGAGGCTACGTGGGAACCTGAGGAAGCCATGAGAAAGCAGTACCTAAACCTCTTTTTTGGTAAGATTTTTGGGGATGAAAATCCCTAAAAGGGGAGAGTTGTAACGTGGGTCAAATCAGAATAGTGGTTTCGGGATCGCAGATCTGAAGTAGAAATAATTATTTTATTATCTCTTTAAGTTATGCATTTAGGGTATTTTTGGTCATTTGGTTAATAAAGACAAAATAAAACAGATAAAAGGTGTTCATCTTTCTAATTTCATCCCCCATAGCCAAATTTCAAAGGTCACCATAACTAGGGTTTTGGCCACAAGCTTGATTGTAAGTCTATCCTTGGTCCGTTTTTAATGATTTTTACGTTTTTTTGTGAATGGTGTAACTTGATTTAGCTATTTCAAGGACTAATTTGAAAGAAAATTAAAGTATAAAATTTTACCCATGTTAGATATTTGTGTATTTTGATGTTTAATGGTAGAAAGAGTATGATGGGTGTTAGATAAACACCATTTACTAAGTGATTTTTGATGAAAATGTCAAATAGGGACTTATTTGTAAAAGTTGTAAAATGTGTGTAAAAATGTGAATAAATGAGAAATGTGTGTTGCTATGAGTGTTAAATAGGTTCGGCTAGGCTTGGGGAATGATAATCATTTTACGAGCCTAGGGACTAAAATGTAAAAAGTTAAAAAGTTAGGGGCAAAAATGTAATTTTGCCATAATATGCTTTTTGGGCTAAATTGAGTAATGTGAGAATTAAATGAGTTAAATTTGTTATTATAGATTAAGAAAAACGAGGTGCGGACCTAGATCGGGTGAATAATAAAGTGTTTGACGATAAGGTCCAATTCTACTATTTTTGTACTAAGGTAAGTTCGTATCTTAAATAAGCTTTAATATAATTGTATTTAAATGCTTTAATATTACATGAACTGTTTGATCGATTGTGTGGATGAGTTCGAAGATGATTTGATAAGCAAGAAATCCTGTTTGAACCTTAGGAATAGGGTAGGATACAAGTGACATGTTACTAGGGTCATTATGTGTTATGTGATTATGTGATCCAGGTGCTGGTCTTGTACGTCTTACCGGTGGCTGAGTATACTAGCATATGTTGCGGTTAGTTGACAGCTTGTATGACCAGCACCATGTAGCTACGTCTTGAATGACAGCTTATGTGAGCAGGCCCGTTGATTGCTTGAGAGTGAGCAACTATGTGATATGAGTTTGAGGTAGCATTGGCTACATATGTGGCACTTAGTATGTAAAAATCCCGAGTATCTGAAATTATTATTCTGAGTGGTTCACGGGTATGTCAAATATGAGAAAATGTGTAAAATTCATTTCGAGATGGTTCAGGTATGTACGTAAAGCTCATGTTTATTAAATGCTTGAAATGATGAATATGAGGTAAGTTTGGTGACGAAATGAGCTATGATCATAAGACTATGATAAATTTTACATTTAATTATGTCATATTATTTGAATGTTATATGCATGGTAAGGTTGCTTATTTCTTGCATACGAGCTTACTAAGCTATATAGCTTACTCCATTTATTTTCCATGTTTTATAGTGTCGCCAAGCTAACTCGAATAGGAGATCGTCGGAGATTCGCCTCACACTATCAAAGATATTATTTTGGGTATTGATGGTATCAATATTTTGAATGTATGGCATGTATAGGGACTTGGTCATTTTGTTATATTTGTCATTATGATTTTAGCCAATGGATTGGCTTGTAATTGTCAAAGCCTTGTTTTGATTTTTAGCATGTAAATTGGCTTATTTGGCTAACATGGTTGTAAGTCTAAGTATAATCATATATGTGCTAATGTCTTTGGTGATATGGCCACGATATGCTTGGTAAATGATGGAATGTGATTCATAACATAAATGTGAAATGTTTGGAAAGGTGATCTATTAATGGGATGATAAATTTGTGTATAATTAGGTATCTTGAAAGTAGTCAATTGTGGCTTAATGAATGTGAAATTTGCATGATTGATTTAGGGCATAATAAATGTTGTGAGTATGATAGATGTTGATATGGTATTGGCATGTGTTGCTCATAATTGTGGACTTTTTGGTTGCTTAAGTATATTATCTTTTGTGCCCTTGAATTGGTGTAAGTGTAAGTGTGAAAATGGGTGGCAAATGGCTTGGTAAATAGCTTTATTTTGTCCATACGGGTAGACACACAGGCGTGTGTCTAGGCTGTGTGTGAAACACAGTTGGTCCTATTGGCATGTGTTTAGGCTGCGTGTTCCCTGCACCTTAGTTTTGAGAAACAGAATGCTCAGAATTGAATACACGGGTGTGTGTCTCAACCATGTGGACGACAGGTCTTGAACATGGGCATGTGCCCTGGCCGTGTGAAGTCTGCACCTAACTTATGAAAATTAATTTTCCATATGGCCTAGCACGCGGGCGTGTGACTTGGCCATGTGATCTCAATTTGGTTATGAGTTACAAGTCAGAGAGTTACACGGGGTTTGAAACACCCCAAACCCGGCCTAGACGTTATGGCTGAATCTGACGATGTCACATGATAGGGTGTTTGAAAAGTAAGTCGTTACAATAAAACCATTTCCATTTAATTACTTTCCTTAATCTCTTATTTAATTAATTGGTAGTTTGAAAACGAGTTCATTACGAAAGCTTTAAAAACAGTTTAAGAAATCGTGAGATTAGAAAAGAATTTTAGCTTTTTGAAAATCGAGTTTTTCCTACGACTAACAGGTATAAATCTGAAAAAAATAAATAAAAGCCAAGTTCAAGAAAAAGTCCTAAAAAGTCTTCAAATTACATCCAAATAAAGCCAATACTAATAAAACCATAAATCATAAATAGTAAACCTTAAAAGTCTAAAAACTGACGTTACCATCGAGTCCTCTGCCGCATCGATCCATCTAGGTCTGGGGATTACCTGTGCACTTTAAACAAAAAGGGGGTGAGTTTACGTAAACTTAGTGTGTAATCTTACAGAAAACAAACAACAGTAAGCACAGTGCATAATCAAAAGCAGTCTTGGGCCTAAGCCTATTTCAATATCAGTGGCAGTTTGGGCTTTAGCCCAATTCAGTGTCAGTAACAGTCAAGCATAAGGGCTTTAGCCCATCACAATAACAGTAACAGATAAACAATATACAATACATCAATCTTACCCAACTAGCCTCTACACACCATCTCCGTCTATCCCTACACTCCATATGGGGTTTAAAACACCCACCCGTCCCTACACTCCAAATAGTAACAAATGTGGCAAATAATCAACAAAATACAGCTGAGATGCCAGATATTAGGCTTAAGAGCCTTTCAGTACACTTCCTCCAAATAACATCATCCCAACCCAATGCAATGCAACATACAATAAATGACATTCTATTATGCGATTATCAATACATAAATTTAGTCCAGTATACATGAAAAATATTAACATGCTTAGTACGATTATCATATAATTAGTTTCATACATTTAGGGGTGAAGTAGTACTTACCGACCCTATAGTAGGTTCATAGTCGACTTGGGCGACCCGTGCAACCTTAGAATTTGATTCAGTAAAAATAGGCTCACACGCCCATGTGGCCTGCCCTGGATGGACCCACATGCCCGTTTGGCCCACACTACCCAAATTGGCCTTGGCCGTGTGGATCACACGGCCAGGTCCAAATCCCACACGCCCGTGTGGACTACCCCCTAAACAGTTTAGCCCGTGTGTTACAAACGACCTACTTAGCCATCATACGACCGTGCCCTTTGCGCACGGCCTAGCGTCATCGATCACACGCCCGTGTCCTAGCATACAGCCTATCACACGGGTGACCACACGCTCATGTCGCATTGACAGTGGGGTTTTTAATTTTTGTTGAAACCCTATTTTTTACGTTTTTGGTACACACATGTATCGTTTACACTGCTAAAGCAACCATAGCACTCCCGAACCTACACACGACATTCCAATGCCTCAAAATCAGCCTAAAATCATGATTAATCCGGAACCCTCACACTATCAAAGATTTAGAACATCTAATTAACGCTTACCTTGAAAACCCCGAATGTTGTCCACCACAATTCGGCATTAGAATAGCCTTTTACACTTGATTCTCGGCTGTCAAAATAGTATTCATAGGTCTCCAATTAATATATTAAAAATCGAGATTACAACGTACCAAAATCACTGACCACTATCGACGAAAAAATAGAGAGCAAACTCCGGAAGAGTAAATACAAACGAATAGCAAGGAGGAGTAGCGATTGAGAACAGAAAAAAACAAAAGTGGAAGAAAAAAGAGGGAGGGTTGCTGTAACACCCCGAATTTTGGGCCTAAAAGTATTGGGCCTTGGTTAAGTTTTGGATCCTAGCTTAGTATTTTTAGGAGTTTAATTTTGGCCTTCTAGAAGGTTGGAAGTGGCATGAAGATGGACTCTAAGGAGAGTGATCAGAAGAGAAAATATAGGAAGAGGTTAGGAGAGCTTATCGTGGAGAAAAATTAGGAGATGAGATGTGGATGAAGTGGAGCCAATTAGGACTTTAGGGGTTCGGCTTTAGGTATTTATAGGGGGTGCCAAATTCTTTTTGAAGAGTTTCCCTTGCTTTGCCAAACCAAATGCTTCATTCTTCTCCTTCTTTCTAGTTCTTTTTCCTCTTTTGCAAAAGCTGAATACCTATATCCCCTTTGTCGATTTCTTTCCCTAATCTCTTAAAAGCCAAATACTCATATCTCCTTTACCGATTTCTTTTGCTTTCTTACATCAAAAATTTATTTTTGTTATTTACAACCTTTGATCAAGATTTTAAAAGCCGATCACACTCAGCAGATATCTCGGCAGTTAGTTTGAAGGCAAGTTTCGGTAAGTATCTCATTCTCAATTTCGGTTTCTTAGGGGGGTGGCCGAATATATGTGTAGCCATAAGGGTGACTCGTGTGGAAGACGAGTCACCTGATGTTGATAAAATATGTGTGTTGATGCAGATCTAGGAGTATTCAAGACTATTCGCTAAGGAAAGGCTAGAAAAGCCGAAGGTTCACGGTAAGGCTACGGTAAGGCTTCGGGATTTGATAAAGTTGTAGTTTAAGGTATAGAATTGATTCGAAGATGGTTTTGGTTGTAGGTTGAGGCTGAGGATAGTGTAGTACGGGTCGACAATCAGGTGTGTACATACACTACACACACAAAAATCAGTAAAAGTCGAAATCCCGAAATCCCGAGTGGGCTTGACGAACTTGTGGGCCCAAAGTGGCAAAGTTGTGATATAAAATTGTATGATGAATTGACATGCATGATTGTATGATTGGATTATGATCGGGCCTAATGGGCTACATAAGCATGTTTGGGACTTAGTGGATTTAATGAATATGATTGAGCCTAGTGGGCCTTATGGGATTGTAGAAATGCATGTTAGGGTTTTTAATGGACTATAGGCCTAGATTTATCTCTCAAATTTTGCATAAGACTTAATTAAATAATTAAACATGTCCGTGGACAAGTCGCTAGACTAAGTGTGGCAATGGATGTGTGCATGTCTACTAAAATACCCCTGTAGAGTAGAATTATTATAACACCTCGAAGGGTAGAGTTACCGAGACACCCTTGTAGGGTAGAAATTACCAAAATACCCCTGGGTAGTGAAATGACTAAAATACCCCTATGTGTTAAATGAAGGATTTATGTTACATGAATGATTGCAGCATTCATATGATATTCTGTTTAGGTTGCATATGGGTGGGAATTATGGTACGGAGGATGAATTTGAGGATCGCATGGTTGCTTGATGACCATAGATCCACCGTTGGCTTTTAAAGCCCAATATGTGATTAGCAGCTTTGCTGTAACGTTAGGTAGTACCGCAACCGGGCTACTATTGCTGTGTAGTAGATGGGTGGGTCGATTTAGAAATCCCTACAGGTGTATAAGGTTGGTCGGGAACTGTTGTGTAGCGGATGGATTATTGGGGAGGGTTTTTACTATATTGCATATGTGATATATTTATGATGATACTGTGATTAGGGCTTAGGCCCAATGTGATATGTGCATACTGAATTGATTTGATTGCCAAGGGTCGTACACACTGAGTTACGAAACTCACACCCCTATTATTAATATATCAGGTGATCCACAATAGACGGCTCGACACGGGAGAGGACTCGGAGATAGCCACACTACAAGTTACTTAGGAATTTTAAATATAGTTTTAATAAGTGTTTTATGATAATTACTTTTACTATGATGTATTAAGGCTATGTAACTCCAATTTCACTATTTACTTGGGATTTATTTAGTTACCGTTTTATTTAATAAACATGTTTTTATATATATTTTTAATTCATCGATTTTTAACTAAGTAAATTCCTACCAAGCTTACTTTGTTTGGAACTAAGTTTTTAACAAAACCATTTTTGAAAGCAACTCTTTAATGTGACACCACCAGATTCAGGCCTAACTTCTAGGCCGGGTTTGGGGTGTTACAGTTGCCGTCCAATGCTTTGGGGAAGAAGAGAAAATTGAATTTTCGATAAAGAAAGAAAATAAAATCCGATTTTGGATACTCCTCCAACATTCCCTAATTTCTCTCTCTCAACTCCCACTACACATCCACTACCGGTGTCCTCCTTCAACACAACTCTAGCCAAATTTTAAGTAAAAACACTATTTCTTGCCATCACAGAAAATCGAACACAAGACCTCCAGCATAATAACATTCATTTAACCACCAGACCAACAGGCCTATTCTGATATGATCTTACAAACAATAAAATATAAGCCTATTGAACCAGGTTAAAGTTTTATTCAGAAATATACCAAAATTTGCCCAAGTCATGGCTTGATCTTGGGACCTCTCACACATTCCTAAAACACTTAACCACTAAAGCAGATAGGTAATTGTGTCATACATTCACAAAATAAAAATTGGAATTTTGGGGCGTTACAATTCTACCCCCTAAAAGAAAATTTTGTCCTTGAAATTTACCTAATTAGAATAGATGAGGATACTACTGTCGTATCGCATCCTCAGGCTCTCATGTGGTCTCCTCAGTGCTATGATTACGCCATAGAACCTTAACAAGTGAAATAGACTACCTCATCAGAACTTTTATGTCGCGATCTAGAATCTAAACCGGCTCCTCCTCGAAGGTCAAGTCTGGCTTAACCTCAATCTCCTCAATAGAAACAATGTGAGTAGAATCAGAGCGGTAACGCCTCAACATCAAAACGTGTAATACATCGTGAATGCGATACAATTCCGGAGGTAACTCTAACTGATAAGCAACTAGTTCCACTCGCTTCAGAATACGGTAAGGTCCAAAAACCTAAGGCTTAACTTCCCTTACGACCAAACCTCAGAACTTTCTTCCATGGCGAGAACTTGAGAAATACGAAGTCCCTCATAGAATACTTAATCGTACGCCTCTTTAGATCCGCATAAGATTTCTGCCTATCAAAAGTCACTTTCAAACGATCCCGAATTAGTCTAACCTTATCCTCTGTCTCAGAAACCAACTCAAGATCCAGAACACGTCGCTCACCCAACTCAGTCCAACATAAATGAGTGCAACACTTACGACCATAGAGTCTTGTAAGGTGCCATCTGGATGCTAGGCTGGAAGCTATTCTTATAGGCAAACTGCGCAAGCGGCAGATAATCCTCCTAACTACCTCAAAATATCCTCCAGTATCTAAATCACCCTCTCAAATTAACCATCGATCTGAGGATGGAACACAGTACTGATGTCCAACCTTGAACCTAGAGCCTCATGTAACTTTCTCCAAAATCGAGACGTGAAGCAAGGATCCCTATCTGAGATGATCGAAACCGGTACTCCATACAGTCTCACTATCTCCGAAATATAAAACTTCACCAGCTTTTGCAAAGAATAATCAATATGAACTGGTATGAAGTGGGTGGACTTGGTCAATCGATCCATGATTACCAATACTGAATCTTTCTTAGTTGGTGTTAAGGGCAACCTACTAACGAAGTCCATAGTCACTCGCTCCTATTTCTATAGAGGAATCTTAACCGGCTGTAGTGAACCTAAAGGTAACTGATGCTCAGCCTTAACCTGCTGGCAAGTCAGACATCTAGCCACAAAATCAGTAACCTCTCGTTTCAATCCTAGCCACCAATATAACTTACGGAGGTCTCGTTACATCTTATTTTTGCCAGAATGCATAGCATAAGGGCTACTATGTGCCTCTCTTAGTATAGAATGTCTCAATTCAGTATCATTCGGAACACAGATTCTTCCACGAAAATAGAGTACCTCATCACTATTTAGTCTAAAATCTGTAGTGCTACCACTCTTAATCTGTCGAAAACTTAGACCTAAAGACTCGTCCTCCAACTGATTACCCTTAATCTGTTTAATCCAAACTGGTTTAACCTAAAGCTCGGCTAACAGACTACCATCATCAAATAAGCTGAGGCGAGCAACCATCTCCCCTCAGATCGGTCATAGCTCTGCGGCTCAGTGCATTGGCCACCATATTTGCCTTGCTAGGGTGGTACTTAATAGTGCAGTCATAGTCTTTAAGCAGCTCAATCCATCTACGCTGCCTAAGATTTAGCTCCTTTGAGTAAGGAGATACTTGAGGCTTTTATGATCAGTGTAGATGATACACTTCTCACCATACAAATAATGCCTCCCAGAGTGGTACTCAATAGTCCAGTCATAGTCTTTAAGCAGCTCAATCCATCTATGCTACCTAAGATTTAGCTCCTTCTGAGTAAGGAGATACTTGAGGCTCTTGTGATCAGTGTAGATGATACACTTCTCACCTTACAAATAATGCCTCTAGATTTTCAGAGCAAATACTACTGCTGCTAACTCCAAATTATGTGTTGGACAATTTGCCTCATGACTCTTAAGCTGATGAGACGCATATGCTACCACCTTACCCTCCAGCATCAAAACACATCCCAAACTGACATGTGACGCATAACTATAAACCGTGAACTCCTTTCCAAGTTCTGGCTGTATCAAAAGAAGAGCCTCAATTATTACAGTCTTGAGTTTCTTGAAGCTCTCTTGTTGCGTATCAGTCCAGTCAAACAGTACACCCTTACGTAGCACCTTAGTTAAGGGTGCTGCAATCAATGAGAAACCCTCTACAAATCGTCGATAATAACCCGCTAGTCCTAGAAAACTACGGATCTCAGACACGTTCCTAGGCTACTTCTACTCTAACATAGCCTCAACCTTTCGAGGATCAACTCGAATCCCCTCAGTAGAAACCACATGACCCAGAAATGTCACCTCACGTAACCAGAACTCGCACTTGCTAAACTTAGCATAGAGCTGCTTTTCCCTCAAAGTCTGAAGAACAACTCTAAGGTGCTCGTCATGCTCATCCTCAGTCCTCGAGTAAACCAGTATGTCGTCAATGAACACCACCACAAACTGATCCAAATAAGGTTGAAATACTCGATTCATCAGATCCATGAAAGCTATCCGTGTGTTAGTCAGTCTAAATGGCATCACCAGGAACTCGTAATGACCATAATGAGTCCTAAATGCCATATTATGTATGTTAGCCTCCTTAACCCTCAATTAATGATACCCATATCAGAGGTCAATCTTAAAGAATACCAAAGCTTCTCGAAACTGGTCAAACAGGTCATCTATCCTCGGTAGTGGGTACTTATTCCTAATGGTCAACTTATTCAGTTGTCAGTAATCAATACATATCTGCATGGATCTATCTTGTAACACCCCTAACCCGTATCCGTCGCTGGATTAGGGTTAAGAGGCATTACCATAACATTTCATAACATTATTCACACCTTTAACATACATTAAACATACACAACATCATAACACTTTCAATCATAAACATATAGCCCCTTAAGAAGGTCTACGATACCTTAAACATACTTTAGAGAGGGTTTGTGACTAAACTGGTCTCGTATAAAATTTTTTTGAAAACTTATAATTTTTCTAAGTTACAAAGGTCACACGCCTGTGTGAACAGGCTGCGTGTCTCACATGGCATTAGACACGCCCGTGTGTCTAGGCCGTGGGAAAATAGAGCATACATACTGACTTGTCCACATGGCCACTAGACACACCCGTGTGCCAGGCCATATGAAAACTATAGAGCTTACTGACTTTATCACACGGCTAGTCACACTCCTGTGTGTCCAGCCCGTGTGGCTATTCGAAATGGCCTTACATGCCCGTGTCTGCGTCGTGTGCTTGGCCGTGTCAAATCTGTAGGGCATACTGACTTGGCCACACGGCCTGCCACATGCCCGTGTGTATGTGACCATGTGGAGTGCCCAGGCTCAATTCGAATTGGCCTTCGAGCAACACGGTAGAGACACACACCCGTGTCCCTGCTCATGTGGGCAAAAATAGGCCATTTGTAAAGCCAAGTTACGACCCTTTTTGGGTCAATTCTATAAGTACCAATGAGACATAGTTTATACCCAATTTGCAGCCAAAACATCACCAAAACATACACAAATCATGCCTTAATATGACCTGACCAATCAATTTCATACTCAAATTCATTTCAAAGCATACCAATTTCATGAATTAAAATCATACCAATCCATTTGTCTTAAACAACATTTTAACCAAACTCAAAATCATGTCAAACATTACCATTTCACTACCAAATCAACCATGAACATACCATGTCATTTTCACCAAAACATATCAAAATGGCTATTCACACAAGACTATTTATATACATTAAGTATATCATTTTTCTATCACATAGTCTATACCAAAATCAAATCCATAGTCTCAATCATATTCATGCCATATCACATAGCATGAAATACACTTAACACATATCATAACATCACTAGCCTATAGATGCCATATATTAATATTTACAACATCAAAAGTATCAAAATATCGTTAGATAGTGTGACAATGATCCTTGACGATCCCCGAGCTCACAGTAGCTTCAACAATCTATAAAAGAATGAAAAACACACATAAAGTAAGCTTTCAAAAGCTTAGTAAGTTATATACAAATAAACTTAACACATAAGGCAATTATAAGCCAATTCATTCATAGAAACCATGGCAAATCTCATATAGAAGTTCATAATTCACATATAGTTCACTTGTTCCTAATTCACTTGCACATATTCACCATTCTTTCTAATGTAATTCATTTGTCAATATCTATAAACATACTCACCTTTTGTCGAAACCATTTTTTGAAAACGGGTCGACTTTTTGAAAAAAAAAAAAATAGGAGTCGCCACTAACCCTTTTTGATGAGGTGTGATTGGGTCACCTTGAAAAGTGATTGTTTTTTAATAAACTGTTTGATTTATTAAAAAAATTCTAGTCTACGAGATTTAGAAAAACGGGTTCGGGTGTAACACCCGTAACCCGTATTTGTCGCTAGAAAGGGGCTACGAGGTATTACCAGATAAGACACAACTTTCATACAATCATACACATACTTTTGCCCAAACTCTTAAACCAAACAAATATTAACATAAATAAAACTAAATTAATCACTTTACAAAACAAATTATAACATTTTAAAACCATATAATCAATTATGAAATTTCTAATCGACTGATTTGTTCACTTAATAAGAACACATATTAATAATAACACAAATAACTAAATTAAACATTCATCTATGAATCTTACAAAGCATAAAAATTTGAATATAAGTCATCTTTAACTAACTCCAACCAGCATATTAATCACCACATATGATATACCATTAATCATTAAAACATACACAAAACTACTTGTCGAAACCAATTTTATTTTGGAAAACGGGGTCGACTTTTAAGACGAAAATGGAAATGGAGTCACCACCAATCTTTTTTGTTTAGGTACGTTTGGATCACCTTATGAAACATTTTTGGTTCTTTTTAAAAAAAAAAAGGTTCTGGTCTATAAAAATTCGAGAAATCAGGTTCAGGAGTCGGTTACGCACGAAGAAGGGTTAGCACCCTCGTAACACCCAAAAATTGGTACCTAATTAATTATTAAATGTCCTAATGTCAAAAATTTGGAAAGGTTTTAGAATATGATCCTTTTGATTTTTTTTCAAAAACTTATAACTTTTAAAAACATATTCAATTATTTGGATAAAAGAAAATGATCAAATCTTAGTAAGTTAGAGCACGACCTTTCAAATTTCCCAAACGTCAAATATCTTTTCTTTAGAAATCCCTATCTCGAAATATTAAAATATCACATCCAATAAGTTAGGACGTAACGTCTTAAATCCTCAAAGATAGGTTTTTTTTTTTTTTTTTTGTGAAAATCACACGTTTTAACTTGAAAAGGGTATTTGATCATTTAGACCTAATGAGAAAAATCGAAGCCCAGTAAGTTAGAGCACGACTCTTTCAAAATTCCCAAATGTCAAATATTGCCTTAATTAAAAAAAAACAAATTTTGGATAAAAAGTGGCAATTAAATGGGATATATTTTAAAATAATGTTTTGAGCAAAGTGCAACATTAATACATTACAAAACATAAATACTAAAGCAACATATAAATTACATGATATACTAACATTTCATACAAATATAGACAATTAAAAAGAAAAAAAAAACAACATAAAATAATGGATTATAATAAAATAACTATGCTAAAGCAAAAATAAACAAATACATAACTTGAATAGACAAATAAAAGATATAAAGTAAACCATAACAAACTTAAAAATACGCGAAATATAAAAACTTAAGAATAAATATAAAACTATAATAAAAAAATAAGGGTAAAATATCAATATAAAATAAATGAGGCATTTAAACAACAAATAGATATTATAATAATAAAAAAGGATAAATGACAAATTTTAAAATGGTTAATATATACATAAATAGTTAATGCATTTTAAATAGAAAATATAAAAAAAACCCTAGAATATATAAAAAAAAATAAGGATAAATATATAATATACAACAATTTAATATATTTTTATATAAAAAGATAATATACCTATTTAAAGTAAACAATCTAAAGACTTTACATTAATAATAAATCAATTTAAAATATTTATACAATATACAATTTTTTTTAAAATAATACATAATATAAAATAGATAATATAAAAAAAAGTATATAAATAAATAATTTTATATATAAAAGGGTTTTAAAATAAATAATATGTATATATAGTATAAATAAATAATAATTTAAAAAAAAACTAAGTCAGAATAACAAATAAAATAAAAAGAGGATTAAATCTAAATTCTAATAAAAATCTAGGGGTGAAATTAAAAAAAAAAGAAATAAAAAATAGAACTGAATTGGGGACCTAATTGAATCGCGCGCTACAGATGAGGGACTTACTGGGCAAATACGCCCTATTCCCAAAACGACGTCGTTCCAGCACCTGTATTATAATGGCCTAAGGACCAAATCAAGACTAAAGCAAATCTTTAGGGCTGAATTAAAAATAAAAGAAAATTTTTAATTGAACTAAATTGCATAAAAATGAAAATGCGGAAGGACCTAGGAGGTAAATAACCCATTTATCAAAAATGAGCGGATCCTCCCTGGGTATCAGGTCAACGAGCGGGTCGCGGCCTTAAAACGGTGTCGTTTTGATGCTTATTGGCTTAAGCAAAAACATCGTCGTTTCTAAACTACTATATAAGTCAAGTTGTATAAAAAAAAATCATTTGAAACCCTTTTTAAAAAAAAAAACATTTCAGAACTCTCTCAACCTCTCCCTTCCTCCGACTGGATCCGGCAATCGGGCTTGCCGCACGCGCCACACACGCTGCCGTCATCGCGGCCATATGCGGCGGCCGGAGGGTTGAAAACTTCTCCTTTTCAGGCCGGCTGAAAGGTAATCATTTCCACCTTATTTCTATAATATTTTGTATAAAAAATAATAATAATAGAAAACAAATAACACTGTTTTCTTTTGTTTTCTTGGTTTTAAGAAATGTTTTCTTTTTTGGTGTTTCTATGTTTTGTATGTATGGAATGAGAAACGTAAATAACAAAACAAAACTAAGATTAGACGAAATGACAAAAAAAATAGAGAATCACCTCTTTTTTCGAAGATTTTTGTATACTGTTTGTATCCCCCTTTACAATATTTTTACATCCATTTATATAGCCAAATAAAATCAAAGATAATTACAATTTGGATTTCTTGCTATATTTTCTACTGTTTGTTTTTCCTTTTCTTCTTGCAGGTATTTGGCGAAATCTACGGCGACGATGAGGCCAATTTTGTGCTGATGGGGATTGCGGTGCCTAGGGTTTCAGAAACCCTAGGCTTCTGATTTAATTTGGTCATTGGGCCGACACTGCCATTGAGCCACAGGTTTGGGTCTTGAAATTGGGCTAAAGGATTTAGTTAGGGGATGGTTTGGGTGTAATGGGTTTTGGGTAGTCTAGTAGTCTGGGTCGTTTTAATGGTTTGTTTTTTCATTTTGTTATTAACATGGGCCAAGGCAAATTGGGCCTATTACACTACTATTCATATGGTTATTTTCTAATACCTTAACCAAAAGTGTCCAAGCCCAACATAAAACATCATTCACTTTGCATGAAACCAAAAACCATACACAAGACCAAAAACACTATTCATTTGGTCAATTTTATAAATGTTAACCAAAAACTCTCATGCTTTACACTTCAAAGATATTTTATTTACACTTTTATTACCAAACCAAAATTAATCCATGTAACATTTCATAGTATTAAAATTTAATAAGGTTCTCTAATACAAAAATGTATCTAATAACTGAACTATCAATTAAAAACATATCCAAGTCTTGTTATTTTATTCTTATTATTATCACATATATATATCCAATCCTTTTCACATGCTTTGAATACAATCATCATTCATATTCAAAGGTATCAACTTTTAATACAATATATTACTTTAATATCTTTTAATTTCATACCATAACCAAATATACATATTTACCCAAATCTCAAACATCACTCAAACATAGCAACATTTAACATATGTCTCATAGTCAAAAACATTAGACCATTTATTTTTAAGCACTTTAAGCATAATCCATTACTAAGTAAATATCAGAGCCGAATATACCAACCACAACCAAAAATTACCAATCATATCATTACTCAACCATGAGACCATACGATTAAATTCACCAACCATATTCAAACATACCGCACTTTTAAGCATTTCATAATTTCATATAATTTGCTTCACATATTAGCCATTTTCGCATGGCTATGTGCATATATTTATACATTTCCAAAATCAAACATAACCACAAGATAGTTTAGCCTATACATGCCATAAGTTTCAAGTTTAGCTTCTAAAGGTACCGATAATCAAACGATAGTGTGGATGATTTCACCGACGATCCCCGAGCACATAACCACCTCCAAAATCTATAAAAAAAATTATAGAAACATATACACAAAGTAAGCTAACTTAGCTTAGTAAGCCTTAAGCAAAATAAACATATAAAGCACTATATTATCTCAGACACTTAATAATTTCGAATAACTAATTCCACTTATGCATTTTATTCGCATATAACCCCAAACTTTTAATCACATACATATAAAACATATAACTTCACTAAGCAACTTCCTTTTGACCGAAATTGCATATTTATCTTATTATTATATTATCAATTTCATAGTCAATTTGTCTTATACATTCGAACTCATATGTGCAAATATAAACATAACTTCATTCCTTAAACTTTAACATTTCACCTATGTACATCATTAAGACCGAATACATATATTTGTCACTTTAACATATATACCACAACAACTTTACTTATTCCTTCTCATCAAGCATCATGGAGCAATTCATCTCATTTCAAATAGATAAATAAATATCACGTACCTAAACGTCTTAACTCGTTTAATAAATTCAATTACCACATCATCGTAAAATCTCGAAAGCTTAAACTTTTAATAATTCACCGGTAATAAGCCTGCTAGGTATAACCTGAATTCACACCGGCATAAAGCCTGCTAGGCTCAAGGCCTGATTTTTATACACCGGTAATAAGCCTGCTAGGCGTAAAGCCCGATTTCTATACACCGGCATTAAGCCTGCTAGGCATAAAGTCCGATTATCAATGATACATAATCATATCGTACACAACTTCACTTATAAGAATTTCAAATGCCACATATTTTTCATACAAACCTTTCAATATCATAACTTAGTCCAAATAGATTCCAATATACTAATTCCAATTATATTACATTCGGCCATCAACCACATTTATCATATATTCCAAATTAATATTTAAAACTAATTTTCATTCAAAATAAAGATGTTTAATTGCTTATAGACTTACCTCGGGTATCGACGAACGACGTAAACCGACTATTCGTCTATTTTTGTTTTTTCCCGATCCGAATCTGATTTTCTCCTTTCTTGATCTAGATTGATTTAAATTAAATTTATTTAATCAAATATTCAATCCAATTCACTCAAGAACTCATAAATGGGCAAATTGCATTTTTGCCCCATACATTTTACACATTTAACAATTAAGTCCAAAATTCACAAAACACAAAATAAACATAATTTGCTTACACTAAGCTATGGCCGAATATTCCCCTTGCCCCTACAGGTCCTTACAATTAATTTTTTTCACAATTTAGTCCCTTTATTTACCATTTTTGTAATTAAGCCCTATTTACTTAATTTTCATGAAAATTTCCAATACAAACTTAATAATCTAACACATATCTTCATTTTAACAACATCAAACAAAAAATTTCACCAAAATATCAATAATGGGGGAACAGAAAATCATCATCAAAATAAAAAATTAGAACATGGGCTTTAAACATTTCATAGCAACGATCTCAAAAACATAAAAATTATCAAAAACCGAAACCAAACTAACCTTGAATTTGGATCAACAATGGCCGAACACCTCAAAGTTTTTGTTTCTTTTCTTTCTTACAACATTCGGCTATTTCCAAGAATGAATGCATGGCTTATTATTTTATTATGTTTTATTATAATAACATATTAATATTTCAATTACATTTGTAACCTTTATAAATTAATATGAAACTTTATATTGGTTGTCCTAAACCGTCCATGCTATAATTAAAAGGCATAATTGCAACATAAATACTCCATATTAAAAAGCCACTAACACTTCAGCCCTTATGTTTTAAACTATCAAGTTTTCAATTTACGCGATTAAGTCCTTTTATTAAATTAAGCACACAAATAATCAAATTTTCAAACGAAATTTTCACACATGCAAATTCACATGTAATAAACACGTAAAATAATTATTTAAATATTTTTCTAACTCGGATTCATGGTCCCGAAACCACCGTTCCGATTAGAGTCTAAATCGGACTGTGTCATCGGGAGTCGGTTATGCACAAGGAAGGATTAACACTCTTGTAATGCCCAAAATTGGTACCTAATTGATTAATTAGTTGTCTACGTGTCGGAAATTAAAAATTTTGAAGAGATTTTAAAACATGATGCCTCATTATATAAATGTTCTTTTGCTTAAAAAGTCGTTTGGATAAATTAAAGCGTATGTCAAAGGCCGACTCATCTCAAGGTAAAATGTCATATCCAGTACGTTAGGACACAACACCTCGAACCTTGAGTATAAGCTTGCCTTTTATTTTTATTTAAAACTCATGTACTTTAATTTTAAAAAGATATTCAGTTATTTAGATCAAACGAAAAAAACGAAACCCAGTACGTTAGGGCACGATTTCTCGAATTTTCAAATATGAAATATTGCCTTTATTTTAAAACAAAATTTTATGAATCGGTTGAAGGTTAATGTAATGCAATTTGATAAAAAAAATTACGGTACTAAGATGCATAATAGAATAACAAATGCATAATGCGAATGGTAATAACAATGACGAAAAAAAATTAAAAAACCAAAAAAATAATAGAACCTGGAAATAAACCAATAAATAGATACTATGTAAAATAGTCTAAAACATAATAATAGCAATGATAACAGTAATATAAATAATAAGTAATCTAAAGCATAAAAGTATTAGATAAATACATAATAAGATGATAATAAAAATGTATAAAAATAAGGATAGTGATATTAAGTAAGTAAACACACAAAAAAAAATGTAATAATATTAAATCAACTAGTTTGTTAATAATATAATAGTAATAATACAATAATAATAAAAAATATAATAAAATAATAATAAACTATAAATAAAAATAATAATAGAAAATAATAGTGTTAACTAATAATGATAATAAATATGATAAATGATAATAGAAATAATAATATGAATAATTAATTTAAATAATACAGTAATATAATAATAGTGTTAAATTAATTAATTTTAATAATAAAATAGTAAAAATAACTGAAAAAGGACCAAAATGAAACCTAAACAAAATTCCAGGGGTGAAATCGAAAATAAAACACTGGAAATGATTAAATTGTAACGTGCGCAAAAGGGAAGGGACCAAAAAGAAATTTGTTCTGGCCTCCAAAACTCCCAGCCTAAGGGAGGACCAAATTGAAATCGAAATAAAATCGTGGGGCAAAATTAAAAAGGCAAAGTAAAATTACTTGCAAACCATAAAAAAAAAAGCGGAAGGGCCTGGAGCGCAATTATCCTATCAAAGCAAAACATGCGGATCCTCTGGCGGGTTGGGTCACGTAAGCGGGTCAGGCGTGAAACGACGTCGTTTTGGGCTATTAGAATCAGCCCTGAAACAACGTCGTTTTAAGGGCCCTATATAAGCCACATTTTAAAAAAAAAATTCATTTTCTCTTCCATTTTCCTCCAAAAAAAAAAAAAACTGAGCCCTCTCCCCTTTCTCTCTAGCTCTCCCCTTTCGGCCAAAGGTCTGGTCACTTCTCCGGCCGATCGTCGTCGTGGCTCATCGTCGCAGGCCACCGTGCATGATAGCCGGAATTTTTTTTATATTTTTATACTATATCTAAATATGTAAATATATATGTAAATAATCTCATAAAATAAGAAAATAAAAAGATAATAGTTTTGGAAAACGAAAAATAGAAGAAAAATAAAAATAAAGGACTGTTTTTAATTTCTCCACTTTTGTATTCGACCTTCTGTTTTTGAATATTGAAAACCCGCTTTTGTATTTTCGTTTCTTTCCAAAACTAAAATGCAAAATCAAAACGAAAAAAAAAGAATAAAAAATGCCACCTTAATCCGATTGCTTCTGCTTTTGATATGTATTTCAAATGCGTGTGTTTTTTTTACTGATTACAGTTGGTTTTTATAACCAAAAATAAATACAAGATTTGATTGCTACTAATTATTCGCTATTAATTACCTTTTTTGCAGGTGGATGTACAGCGGTGATGGCGGTGCACGTGCATGGAGGCTGTGGCTCTGGAGGTTGCTATGTTTAGGGTTGCCAAAAGTGTTTGTTCTTTGGGCCATTTGGGCCTGTTCTGTTGTTGGGGTTTTTTTGGGCTAGGTTTTTGGTTTGGGTTGGGTTTGACTTTGTAAAATGGGTTTAGGTAATCTGGGTAGTGGGTTTGTATGGGCTTGGTTGTTATTTGGGTCTTGTAATTGATGGTATGTGGACAATTTGGTTTGTTATTATTTTATTTTATTTTTTGGTTTTTGTATGGGCTCGGGCGAAATGGGTCTCTTACACCTTTCATTCATGAATTTCACATACACTTCATACATACCTGAATCGGATACTCATTCACATACTCGTTCCTTTCTCTATAATACCCGCTGAACCATTCAGAATTAACAAGGATACTCGGATAGCTTGTAAAGCTCATACAATGCCATATCCCAGATATGGTCTTACATGTTATCATATATCGATGCCACTGTCCCAGATAGGGTCTTACACGAAAACATATACGATGCCAATGTCCCAGACATGGTCTTACACGTAATCTCTAATCGATGCCAATGTCCCAGACATGGTTTTACATGATATCACACCTCGGAATCCTGTGTCATGACATATGTATCCTATACTATTCCTATGGTTCGTACAGGTCTTTCGGATATCTCAACTCTGTCAATACTTTCACATTTCCGAATATTTAGCACTCATAACATTTCAATAACAAATAAACACATAGTAATTCATATAAAACACATTTATTTACATATGAACTTACCTCGTATGGAAACAAACAGTTTGAAGTGACTATTTGACAACTTTCGACTTCCTCCGATCTAAATTCGATTTATTTCGTTCTTGATCCATATAAATTCAATTTTCACTAATTTAATTACACATTTCAGTCAATTCAATCCACAACCACATAATTTGGCCTTTTTACACATTAGCCCTCATAATTTCCCATTTGGGCATTTTAGTCCCTATTGCACAAATATACAAAATTTACCAAATTCCTTAAATTCAATGCAAAGCCAAATTATCATATAACCTCTAGCAGCCCATATCTTTCATTTATTTCACATTTTAGCCCCAGATTTAGCACATTTTACAATTTAATCCTTAACAAGCCAATTCATCAAAAATCACTATACAAAACATGTTCATCTATCATCCAACACTTATTTCTCATCATCAAACATCACAAAACTCAAGAATTCATCAATGGTATTTCATAAATCATCAACAAAATCAGAAATTTAGGCATGGGATAGCTAGAATGCAAAATAACGATTACAAAAACATGAAAGTTATCAAAAACCGAGTCAAAATCATACCTCAATCACCCAATACAAGTGCTGAATATGTTTAAGATTCCAAAGCCCTAATTTCTCTCTAATTTTGGCTGAACTTGATGAAAATGACAACAATTTAATTGTTGTTTTATTTTATTAACCTTAAATTCACCATTTACTATTTTACCCTTAATGGTTTAACATTAAAATTCCACTAACTATGTGCATATAAGTCCATTCATTAATCCAATGTCCGATTACATAATAAGGGCTTTACATTTATTAAAACATCTCAAATAAGCACTTAAACAATTAACAGGCAACTTTTACATTTTATGCAATTTAGTCATTTTCTCAAATTAAGCACACAAATGGGAAAATTTTCACACGAAACTTTCACACATACCTTATCACATGCCGTAAACAATAAAAATAATATTAAAATAATTTTTTGACCTTAAATTTGTGGTTCCAAAACTACTGTTCCAACTAGGCTCTAAATCGGGCTGTTACAAATCCTTCTTCTTTACAAACAGTACTAGTGCTACCCACGGAGAGACACTAGGGTGGATGAACCCACGAACCAATTACTCCTGAATCTGAGCCTTAAGCTCCACAAGCTCTTTCGGTGCCAATCGATAAGAAGCGATAGACACCGGAGCTGTACCTGGAAGAAGCTCAATCCCAAACTCCAATTCACAATTCAAAGGTAAACCCGATAGCTCCTCAGGAAAGACGTCCGAAAAATCCTTTACCGTTTTGATGTCTCTAACTGTAGAGTCCCCAGAATCAGAAACACTTACATAGGCCAAGAATGCCTCACATCCTTTACGAACCAACTTCTCCGCCACCAGTGCAGAGATCACATTAGATAGATAATTTTGTGCTCTCCAATCATGACTACCTCATTATCCTCCTCGGTTCTCAATACAACCCTCTTAGTCGCACAGTCTAAACTGACATCGTGCTTGACCAACCAGTTTATCCTCAGAATTAGGTTAAACTCCCTAAATGGAAGCTTTATCAGATTTGCCAGAAAGATTACCCCTTGAACCTCTAAAGGGACGTCTCTAAACAGTTTATTAACCCGAACAGACTTCCCCAATGGACTCAATACAATAACCTCACTCGTAGTGCTCTTAATTAGAATTCCCAAATTTTTAGACATAGTGCAGGCTATATAGGAGTGAGTGGATCCTATATCTATCAATGCAATGTAAGGTAAATCATAAATAAGAAACTATAATGCCCTAAAAATTTTAACTTTTGTTTTTGTGTATGTGTGACACAACTGTCTGTCTGTTTTAGTAGTTAAATGTTCTGGGTCTGTGTTGGAGGTCCCAAGTTCAAGCAATGACTTGGGCGAATTTTAGTATTTTAATGAATAAAGCCCTATGTCTAGTTAATAGGATTTTATTTAAATATTTGTAAATAGGTATCAAAATGGGCCTACTGGTCTAGTGGATAAGTAGAGTGTTGGTATGATGGAGGTCCGGTGTTCGAGTACTAGTGTAGGCATTATTTTTGCTTAAAAATTTGGCTAGAGTTGTGTTGAAAGAGGACACTAGGTAGTGGATGTGTAGTGGGAGTTGAGGGAGGAAATTAAGGGATTTTGGCATTCTATCAAAATCTTTTTGCTAATTTCGGTTCATCCAAACAAATTCTATTCTCTCTTCCTGAAATTTCTTCCATCATTCTGACTTTTTTTTCACACCTCATCTGCCGAATTTTCATTGTTTTCTTCCTCTTCTCTTTTTATTTCTTTTGTGCTTCCACCTTGTTCGACAATTGAATTCGCTTGATTCAGTAAGTATTCCTTTTGCCATTTTCTCTCGTTCATAGTTAGTTTTCTAAACAGGGTTTGTTTTGGTTCCTTTGGATTAGGTGAAAATCAAGTAGCGATTGGTGCTTCTGTAATTTTTTGAACGGTTGGGTGCTCGGTTCGCTATCAATAAGTGATCGGGTTCACTTTTTCAATATTCTAAGGTCTCATTGTAAAATATTTCTGGTTTAGTTTTCAATTGTGCCGCTAAAATCGTTTTTGGCAAAGTCAATTATAGGTTCTTGAAGGCTCGAGAGTGCTTATGCGTAAAAAACAAACCAAGTGTGTACCCAAAAAATGTAGAAAATAGGGTTCGACGAAAAGCCACAAAACCTCACTTTCGATGGCTTGGCAGGCTATGTATGAGACACAGGCTAGACAGTTTTGGATTGTGTGGGCCACACGGGCGCGTGGGCCCACACGGGTAGTCCACACGGACATGTGAGATTTTGGACCAGGCCATGTGATCCACACGACGAAGGCCAATTTAGGCCGCGTAGGCCACACGGGTAGGCCACATGGGCGTGTGAGCTTATTTTACTGAAATGATTTCTAAGGTTGCAAGGTCGTCCAAGTTGAATATAAACCTACTGTTGGGTTGGTAAGCACTACTTAGACCCCTAATTATGTGAACTGGCTGATTGGTTGATATATGTACTGAGCATGATGATAGTATGCATGTACACTAAACTAATTATATGTACTGGTAACCATGAGATAGAATGTCATGTGTTGTATGTTGCATTGCATTGGGCTGGGTTGATATTGTTTGGAGGAAGTGTACTGAAAGGCCCTTAAGCCTAATATCTAACAGTTCAACTCCAATTTTTTGATTATGTGTCGCATTCGGTACTATTTGGAGTGTAAGGATGGGTGGGAGTTTTAAACCCCACATGGAGTGTAGGGATGAATAGAGATGGTGTGTAGAGGCTAGTTGGGTGGGATTTGATTTACTGTACACTGTTTATTTGATACTGTTACAATGATGGGCTAAGGCCTTTCAGCATGACTGATACTAAGACTGAATTGGGCTGATGCCCAAACTACCACTGATATTGATAGGGGCTTTGACCCAGACTGTGTATGACTATGACTGTTTGTTTGTTTACTGTAGGGATTACACACTGAGTTTACGTAAACTCACCACTTCTATTTTATCTGTACAGGTAATCCCCAAACTTAAGCGGATCGGTATAGCAGAGGACTCAACGGTGACCACAGTCTTAAACTTTCATGATTTTTAATTTATGATTATTGGTTTTATTTTTATTTCTATTTTTATTGGTTAAGTTTTTGATTGTAATTCGGACTTACAGACACTTGTTTTGATTTGGTTCTTAATTTTCTTTACTTTATGGATTTAAAACTACTAGTCGTAGGAAAACTCAGTTTTCAAAATAACAAAGGATTTCTCTAAAACACACGAACACTTAAACTGTTTTCAAAGCTTCCGTAACGAGCAATTTTTTTCCTTAAAATAATCGATTAAATGGGTAAGCAGATTTGGAACCAATAAGAGATAAAGAAAGGTAATAACACAGAAATGATTTTCTCGTAACAACTTAATTTTCAAACACACTATCATGTGACATTGCCAGATTCGGCCATAACGTCTAGGCTGGGTTTGGGGTGTTATAGAAACGTTCCCGTGATAACGTCCGGAGCATCTCCATTCTCTCGGCGGCCTGCAGTGTAAACTAGGGCCGACTGCCTCGCCTCAGTCTATCCAGCCCCCCTGCCTGGTGCTCTCTGCCCATAACCCATACCATTACCACCCCTAGTCTGACCATTGCCTCTCAATGGCTGTTATGCTACCCTCTGTGGTGTGTAGTACCATACCCTAAGCTTGTATCTGATTGGCCCTCAGCGGACACTCTATAATATGGTCATCCAATGATCTACACCTCAGACACGCCCCAGTCTTCCTCCAACACTCGCCTTGATGGCGTTTACCACAACCCCCACATGGTAACATCCCAGCAGGGGCAACAAGGCGCCCAGCTTTAACCGGCCCACTAGCTCTGGCCTTTTTCTTAGGCCTCTATACAGAACTCGAGGGCTTCAAATCCCTCTTATTCTTACGTCTTTCTCTATCATGGTTTTGGTGCTCAGTGCGCTTAACCTCCTCGACGATCTTCGCCTTCTCAACCAGTGTAGAAAAATCACGCTCCCTCTGCAGAGCTATAAAAACTCTCAAATTATCCCTGAGGCCATCCTCAAAGTAGACACATTGCACGTACTCAGAAACTCAGCCTCATACTCAGCCACTGATCAATCCCCTTGAGTAAGATTTAGAAACTCCCTTCTACGGGCGTCCACATAACTGGCTCCCACATATTTCCCTTGGAAGGCGGTCTTAAAGAACTCCCAGGTCAGACGTTCGGGCTAAGTGCCCTAATTAATAGTAAGCCACCACTGATAAGCCTTATCCCGCAGTAGTGAGACTACACCGTTTAATTTCTGCTCGGAGGTGCAATCTAGATCATCCATGATCATCTCCATGGTCGCAATCTAGTACTCGATGACATTAGGGGTGACTTCAGTGACACCCTTAAAGAGCTATGCTCCATTGGACTGGAGACATTCCATAATCCACCCTCGGCCCTCAGGTCTAGTATTGAGCCCAACGTCCCTCTCCAAAATCTTAAGCATAGCCTAGGATAGTGCGTCATCCCCAATCATACGATATTGAGACCCAGTCTCAGTAGCAGGCAATACTGGCATCTCACTCGTGTCTAGATTTGGTAGGTTGCCAGATGATGAGGACTCAGCTCGATGCCCTCTACGGCTTCTACCTCGGCCTCTAGTACCCCATTCCGCAGATTACTCATGTGCTTATATTTAATTGGATTTATCTCTATTAAAAGTTCTATGAATCAGTTACAGTTCAATAGTTATTAACAGATATATTATATAAACAGTTTTAGTAATTCACATTTTGTTTTCGTATGTCATAGTCTCTAGCAGTTTTACTATAGTTTCAGTTTAACTATAGTTTTCAGTATATACTAACTAGAGGATTTTTATAGTATACTACCTATAGTAGTTTCAGAATATTCTATCTATAGCATTTTTAGTTTAAACATATATCACACTTTCAGAATACTTATAGGATCGACGACAGAGACTCGTTGTACCACATACTCAGAAGAAACATTTTAAATCACTAAAAATCAGTTCTTTAAAAACCAAGTTTTAAAACCCATAATCTATAGCCAAGTTTTGCAATTTGACTCTTATACCACTAAATGTAACACCCCAAACCCGGCCTAGACGTTATGGTCGAGTTTGACGATGTCATATGATAGGGTGTTTGAAAACGAAGTCGTTACGATAAAACCATTTCCATTTAATTACTTTCCTTAATCTCGTATTTAATTAATCTTAACCAACTAAATAATTCAACCCAAAATATAAAATTTTAAAAATTATATTTAATATAATAAAATATTTATTATATTTATTTGTGTTTTTTAGTACAATAAAATATTTATTATATTTATGGTAGTGTTTTTTGGTATAAATATTTTTAATGAATTTTTAATGTGTTATAAAACTTTTAAATTAGTATATTTTAGTGGATTTAGTGTACAATATTTTTTAAAAAAAATATATTTTTAAATAAAAATAATCTAAAAAATTAAATATAGGCAAGTCAGGTTGGACCTAGATATACCATTATTAAATTAGGTTTGGCTTGTGCAAAAAAGTATGTCCATTTTTTTATCTGAGTCGAAGTCTGACTCAAAAACTTGATCTAAATACTTTATAGCCCAACCTAAACCTAACTCGACTGGTAGTTTGAAAATGTAGTTCATTGCGGAAGCTTTAAAAACAAGTTTAGTAATCGTGAGATTAGAAAAGAATTTTAGCTTTTTGAAAACCGAGTTTTTCCTACGACTAATAGGTATAAATTTGAAAAAATAAATAAAAGCCAAGTTTAAGCAAAAGCCCCAAAAAGTCCTCAAATTACATCCAAATAAAACCAATACAAATAAAACCATAAATGATAAATAGTAAACCATAAAAGTCCAAAAACTGCGGTCACCGTCGAGTCCTCTGCTGCAACGATCCATCTAGGTCTGGTGATTACCTGTGCACATTAAATAAAAAGGGGTTAGTTTACGTAAACTCAGTGTGTAATCCTACAAAAAACAAACAATAGTAAGCACAGTGAACAGTCAAAAGTAGTCTTGGGCTTAAGCCCTTTTCAGTATCAGTGGCAATTTGGGCTTTAGCCCAATTCAGTGTCAGTAACAGTCAAGCATAAGGGCCTTAGCCCATCACAGTAACAGTAATAGATAAACAGTATATAGTACATCAATAGTATCCAACCAGCCTCTACACACCATCTCCGTACATCCCTACACTCCATGTGGGGTTTAAAACACCCACCCATCCCTACACTCCAAATAGTACCGAATGCAGCACATAATCAGTAAAATGCAGCTGAGCTGCTAGATATTAGGCTTAAGAGCCTTTCAGTACACTTCCTCCAAATAATATCTTCCCAACTCAATGCAATGCAACATATAATAAATGGCATGCTATTATGCGATTATCAATACATACATTTAGTCTAGTATACATACAAATATTAACATGCTTAATACGGTTATCATACAATCAGTTTCATACATTTAGGGGTCTAAGTAGTGCTTACCGACCCTACAGTAGGTTCATAATCGACTTGGGCAACCTGTGCAACCTTATAATTTGATTCAATAAAAATGGGCTCACACGTCCATGTGGCCTGCCCGTGTGGGCCTACACGTCCGTGTGGCCCACACAGCCCAAATTGGCCTTGACCGTCTAGATCACACGGCCTGGCCCAAAATCCCACACGCCTGTGTGGACTATCCGTGTAGCCCACATGGCCCAAAATAGTCTAGTCCATGTGTCGCACACGGCCTACCTGGCCATCACACGGCAGTTTCCTTCGCGCACTACCTGGCCTCGACGATCACAAGTCCGTGTCCTAGCAAATGGCCTACCACACGGGCAACTACACACCCATGTGGCGTAGACTGTGGGGTTTTTGGCTTTCGTTGAAACCTTATTTTTTGCGTTTTCGGGTACACACCTATATTGTTTATGTTGCTAAAGCAACCACGAGCACTCCCGAACCTACACATGACATTCCAACACCTCAAAATCAGCCTAAAATCACGATTAATTTGGAACCCTCACACTATCAAAGATTTAGAACATCCAATTAACGCTTACCTTGGAAACCCTAGATGCTTTCCACCACAATTCAGCACTAGAATAGCCCCTTACATCTAATTCTCGGCTGTCAAAACAGTATTCATAGGTCTCCAATTAATATCTTAAAAATCGAGATTACAATGCACCAAAATCACTTACCACTATCGACAAAAAAATAGAGAGTGAACTTTGAAAGAGTAAATATGAACGAATAGCAAGGAGGAGTAGCGATTGAGAACAGAAAAAAAAAAAACAAAAGATGAAGCAAAAAGAGGGAGGGTTGTCGTTCAATGCTTTGGGGAAGAAGAGAAAATTGAATTTTTGATAAAGAAAGAAAGTAAAATTTGATTTTGGATATTCCCCTAATATCTCCTAATTTCTCTCCCTCAACTCCTACTATACATCCACTACTCGGTGTCCTCCTTTAACCCAACTCTATTCAATTTTAAGGAAAAAAACTATTTCTTGCCATCACAAAGAATCAAACACAAAACCTCTAGCATAATAACACTTCACTTAACCACCAGACTAGCAGGCCCATTCTAATATGATCTTACAAACAATAAAATATAAGCCTATTGAGCCAGGTTAAGGTTTTATTCAGAAATATACCAAAAATTTCCCAAGTCATGGCTTGAACTTGGGACTTCTCACACACTTCCAGAACACATAACCACTAAAGTACATAGATAATTGTGTCACACATTTACAAAAATAAAAATAGGAATATTGGGGTGTTACAGGGTCAGGACACGGGCGTGTGTGACCACACGGCCTTCCCACACGGGCGTGTCCCATATCCACACGGGCATGTGACCCCTGTTTAGTGGAAAATTTTCTAAGTTTCATAAAATTTTCTAAAGTTCTCGGTTTAGTCCCGAACCACTTCCAACGCATGTTTTGAGCCTCGTAGGTTCATATCAGGGACTTTGTGATTAAATACAAATGGTTTTAATCTGGACGAAAATTTGTGACTTGGAGTTGTATGATGGCTTGTGTTATAAGTTCAGTAACGCCTTGAACCCTATTTCGGTATTGAATACGGGTAAGGGGTGTTACAATAATTTTTTGCGATTAGTCGATTAGACTCTTTGTTTTACATGCACGCTATTTAGTAATTGCTCAATCCACGATTCTCTTAGGTTTGATCTTTGGAATACTCCATTGTTCCATTGTAACATTACAAATATTACAACTGACCTATCATGTAACCCCCCAAAATCCAAGTTAGTAGAATTGGGTAAGTAGGATCGGGGGTTAATGAACCTAAACTCATAACTATGTTAGATAATTAAATAATTTTAAATTAATTAAATAAAATATTAAAATAATTATAATTAATAATTTTAGGTTATGTAATTAAAATTAAGTGTCCGAGAATTAAGTTTGATTAAAACGGATTTTTAAAAAAATGAGGTTTGATTTGAAAATAATTTTGAAATTGGTTTTAATTGAAAAGTAAGAACCTATTTAAAAAAGAGAAAGAACTAGAGGTTGTTAAATGGGCAATGACCCAAATTTTAAAAAATTGGTGCCTATTTAACAACATCCACGTCTCATTTTCTCCCATTCTTCATATTCTTCAAAAATTTTCCAAACACCAAATCAAAGTTTTTTATTTCGAAATTAGTTCATCCATTTTTTATTCCTAAGCTCTCTAAACACAAAATCTCTTTTCAATTTTGAAGAACACTCATGTTTTCATTATTAAATCCTCAAGAGATCTTCACACATGTTAGCTCGAATTAGCTTCATTGCTCATTGATTTTGTAAAATTGAGGTGAGATACTAACTTATTATTATTAAACTAAGTGAACTATTATTTTAATTTGAGATTTAAATGATTTAATCAAGATCGCAATATATCATTTGATTTTAAGTTAATTTTTGGCTTGAAAATGGTAGATATCGTATTTTTTGGCTAAGCTTTGGTTTTAAAGTGATTTCTAACTCATTTTGATCTAAATAAAAGGTGTTTGATCTTAATTTAACAAATCCTTAATGAATTTAAGCAATTTGAATGTTTTCTCTTTTTAAAAGATAACATAAGCTTAATTTTTTCAGAAAAATTAGATCGGTGTAATTGGGTAAAATTGATGGTTTAGATATGTAACTAGATGATATTTAGGATGTATGAAGTTGAAATCCAAGCTTAGAAATGAGATTTGAGTGGTTAAAAACCTATTTTGACAAAACTAGTTAAATTTTTCAGTATATTATTTAAGAGGCTTAGATATGTGCTTTTGGAATAATTTGATTATGTATGTTGCTGTTAATATTGCCTTTGTATTGTGCTTGATGTGTATGTAAAGTGCCAAGTTATTTGGGAGCCTCTACAAGCATGAACAAAGGCAAATTAATGCTTATCTGAGCATGGAAATTGAAGCAAGAACTAAGGTGAGTTTTCTGATATATTGCATTTAAACTCCAGTACGCAGGCTAAGGTAACATATCCGAGCCCCTGCTTAATTAATATGCAAACCTTGATTTCTCTTGGTGCAAACCATTGCAATTTTGTTGAGTGTTGGGTATGCATGCTATGTAATTTTTATGAGCCAAATGTATGAATTTAAAACGTGCCTGTAGTTATAGGAATAAAATAGGTAGGTTGTAGCTGTAAACCATGTACTTGATGTGATATGTAACACCCCATACCCTGTTCGATTGTCGGACCCAAGCTACGAGATGCTACGAATAAATCTGGAATAATCATATGTAATTTAAAAGATTTCATGATCATATAAATACACACATTAATTATTAAAAATGAACACGAAACTAAATTGAGCTTCTAAATACAATAGATTAGATTAGAGCATAAAAAGGACCAAAATGTAAATTTTCCAAAACTTTGAACTAAGTACCAATACCAAAGAAATAAGTATCAAATATTTTTGTGATAGGTATTGGAAACACAAAAATTTACACACTTTTCATGCCCTTTTTAACTCAAATTCATGCAGTTTCGACAAAATTCTTGTCGAAAAATATTTAATTATTATGAAATAATTAAATTGTAATTAAATTATGAATATGTTGAATTTTAATTAATTTTATAATAAATTTTGATTAATTTTGATCATTTTCGACAGATTTGCACAAAGGGCGAAAAATAGCTCGGTAGACACTGCTAGAAACGCAAAATCGAAAAGCAATTTGAAGCATCAAGGAGAATTAATTTTTCAGCCTAAGAGGGTCCAAATTATGTGTATTAATTCATAATATAATTGATTTTAATTTTTATCCAACTTTATTTGGGTTAAAAATAAATTCTTATTAATTAATTATGAAAAGTGGCCTAGTTCAGCTAAACTGAGAAAACCGATCCCACCGAGCATTGGGCAGCTCAAAATAGACCCTCGTGCTGACCCAATCAGCTTGCTTGGATGATTATTTAGCTTGCAAAATGGCCCTTGTAGACTCCTTTAAATTGCATTCAAACCCCTCCACTATATAAGCCTTTCTGGATTTTCCTTACCTTAAAATAGCATGTTTGAATTCATCAAACATGCCACATGTGTGGCCGGCCATGGGGGGAGTCTTTGGCTGTTGATTTTGGCTATTTTTAGCAGCCTTCTCAACCTATAAATATCCCGTTGGCTGCTCACTTCATCATCATATCAACCTTTTTCATCTCTTCACTTCTCTCTCATTTTTCTCTCTTCATTCCCTTCCATTGTTCTTTATTTTCTTCCACCATTCCCTTGCCGGTTTCACCTCTTGAAAAAGAGTCAACCAACCACCATTTGGAGCAGCATTCAAGTGTTCGTAGAAGCCTCAGTTCGATAAGAACAAACGGAGGAGGAAGAGTGGAGCAAACTAGTCAAGCCACGGAGAAAACACCGGATTTGATTATTATTCCCTATCCTTTTAATTTTGTTCTTATGATGAACATATTTATGAATACTTGTGATGTTGATATGTTTAATTTAATTAATATGGCTTAAATTTAATTCTTGTTAGGTTGATTGCATTTCGACTACTTGAGTTATTAAAATTGTGTTTGTGTTGTTATAGGCCTCGGTAAGATGTTTGATTAAGTAAAACCATGACTAAGTTATTCTTGCATTACAATTGTAAGGTAACTAATGAATTAATTATTTAAACGGATTGAAATTGTAATTAATTGACACAATACTTAATTAGTGCATTTTTAATCATCTAAGGTAGCTAAGGGTTAAATTAGCAACGAATCTATCGATACATTAGCCTTCCATAACTTGTAAGATTATTGTGATTAAACTGTTTCAAGGTAGAAATACTTTGTTACCTCACGTAATCTTTTATATGCTTATGAGATTGAATTAACTGTTTAAATTGGCATAGAGATATGTACAAGAGATTATTTTAATTTCATAAGTATGTATGTGCATTAACACATTTGCTTATTAAAATTTGTTTAATCGGTTGAATTGACATAGAGATATAGTCAAGAGATAAATGAATTTTGGTAAGTAAGTATGTTCACAAGTTAGCAAATTACCGAGTTGTCGTGAATTTTTTTGTAACAACATAAACATGAGTTAAATAATTCTAATTTAAGAAATGTAATTAATCTAACACAATTATGTCATCTTGATTAATATCATCTTTTGAAATCGTGCATTGGAACTTATTTTATTTTTATTTATTTTACTTTGTTAAATCCTAGTTTTTAATCACTTCTTCACATCAAAATATTTTTCTTCACCAAAGTGTTTTTAAAATTGCATTCATAAATAATTTTTTCACAGTCTCTATGGGTACGATAACTCGACATTTACTTGTCACTTTATTACTTGTTACGATTGTGTACACATGCACATATAACAGAGTAAGGTTATATAGCTTAGTAAGTTCATAATTACTTAAACAAAATTCTTACCTCAGTTTACAATTAAGTAAACAAATAAAACTAATTTAATACATATTTCCTATCAAGACATTTACAACAATAAGTTGAGTGTTTCACATATCATTTGTATAACCTCTCAATCATTCAATACAACATTTTTTCGTATCATTCAATTAGGAAATATTTAATGTATGAAGCCCAATATGCCCGGGCCCACAATAAACCAAATACAAAAAAAAAAAACAATTAATATTTTAAAGTCCAAATTACAAAAATGAAATCCAAATTACAATAATAACCCAAAATAGCAGCCCAATTATTACCCACTAACTAAACCAACCCATAACCCGTTACAATAACCCTAACCTAATACCCGATTAGCCCGTTACACCCTCAGCCCAACACTCACCAAACCCGTACAAGGAAACCCTAACCACCCCATGTGCGCCGCACCAACCCTCGGGCAAGCCACCTGTGCTTCGTCCCGAGGCCCCCTAGCCCCGAGCCTCGCCTTGCTGGCACCGTTTCACCGAAAAGGAAAGGGAACGACCTTCCCTCAGTCGTTGACCGTCCCGGAGACCTGGAAACAGAGGCAGAAATAGAAACATCAAGAGACTAGACGAGCAAAAGAGCTGCCAACAGCAACCAATACAGAGAAAAAGCAATGACAGATAATAGCAAAGAAAAAAACAGAGAGAAATTTGTATTTAATTTTATTTTTCACTTTTAATCGGCTATAAAAACTGAAAAGCAACCATTTGTAAAGGTACGCATATTTTGAATACAAAAAACAACAAAAGGTATTGTTTTTAGTCAGTTTCCAAGCATATTTTTTAGTTTCTAATCCATTTCACACATAAATAGTAATAAAAATACAACCTTTTACCTTTAGCGGCGGTCGGGATCTTGAAACCGAACCTTTTCGTCCAGATCTAGGCTTTGGTAGTCTTCTTTGGGCCGTTTTGAAAACGTATTCGGTTAGGGGAGGTTTCAAGGGAGAAAAGCGCTTCTTTTCGTGTGTGCCGGCCACCGTGCATGGTGGTGGGCGCGACGGAGCCCGACGATCCGATGATCGGAGCGAGGTCAGCCCCTGGTTGGCGCTCGGAGGACCAGCTCCCTCTTTCAGAGAACTCCCCCTTGTTTTTGGAGAAAACATTTGTAAAAATGAAATTTTTTGGTAATTTTCAACTTATATAACCCCTACATACGGTGTCGTTTTAACATGGCCTACTAACGGCCAAAACGGCACCGTTTAAGGTGCCAGAACCCGCGACCCGACCCGACCAATGAAGGATCCGCGTGCTTCTTTGACTCTCGGGTTATTTATACTTCGAACCCTTCCACTTTTCTGTTTTGTTTGAATCTAGCCCCATTTTCTTTTTTTAGCTTCTTCGAATTCGCCTTTTAATTTTGTTTTGTTTTTCATTTAATCCAAGGCCATACAAATTGAAACGCAGCACATTGAGACATGGGATATTATCCCCTTTGGTCTTTATAAAGTTAAGTGTGTTTTATTTTGGTCCCTAGCACTCTTTATTATTTGTTATTTATACCCGACATTCTACTTTTATTTTGATTCAGTCCTTGACCCTTTTACTTTCAATTATTCTACCATTATTGCATTATTTTTATTACCATTATATTTATCTTTAATAGGTTGTTATTTTTATTTCCCTTACGATATTATTCTGTTATATTTTCCTTCTTTGTATTTTTTTATATATTATTATTATCATTATTATATTCTTATTAATAGTATTTTATGTACATACTTTTTTAACACTATATCATTTATATATTTCTATATGTATTATGTACATATTTTTATATACTATCATACATTCTTAAATATTATTTTTAACACATAGGTGTGTATTTATTGTTTTCCAATATTACTATCTATCCCTCTAATATATATTATGTGTATATTTAAACATTATATTATATATATACCCTCTAATACTACGTTTTATTATGTTGTTTTAGCTCTATATTGTGTATGTATTATATTTCATATATTATGTACGTATTTTCACACTTTTAATTATATACCTTGTGTTACATTATCTTATGTACATATGTTTTTCACGTTATTTTTTATACATTATATTATCTCGTATACGTATTCTAATAATCATATTGCGTGTGTCTTTCTAATATGATATTACGTACGTGTTTTGATACTATTACTTACACTTTTAAATATTGTGTATTTCTTTTATATACTAGGTTTTTTAAAAGAAACTCTATTAAGTATATGTTTTATACATTATATATATATTTTCAACATCATATTATATATATTTGCATGTATACTATCTTGTATTTTTTTAAAATATTTTATTATGTATGTATTTTAACACTCTATTATGTATATATTTTCTATTATTATACGTGTACATATGTATATTCATTGTTTGCATTTCATGTTTAATACTCTTATTACGTTTAATATCGCATGCATTATTATTGGTTTAAATGTTGTTATCATATTCATTGCTTCAATATATTTCTAACCTTTTGTTTATTTTTACTTCATGTCAATTTGTTTTTCGTTATCTCAAAACCTCATTCTTGTCCAATTAATTCCAATAAATAAGGCAACGTACCGATTTAACATTGAGTCGTCGATTTCATCGCTATGTTGGGTGAATCGCATCGGCTCGTGTCAAAATCGAGATGTCCTTCTAAAAAATCAAAATTTTGAAAATTCGTGTCTTTAAATCGGGTCATGATTAAATCCTTACGTTGAGCTCGTATTTTTGAAAATCAAGACAACACATGTTTAATAAGATACCAGCTTTGGGCGTCACGAGGGTGCTAATACCTTCCTCATGCGTAACCGACTCTCGAACCCTATTTTTCTCTGAATTTAAATGTAGACCTAAACCCAGCCTTCTTTTTACCCAAAAATAAGTTTTTTTTCTGTTAAAAGAGGTTCTATTGGGTGTCCGATCACACCTAGGAAAAAAAGATCGGTGGCGACTCCTCTTTTTAATAAAATCGAATTTCGGTCTTCAAATTTTCAATAAATCACCCTAATTAGCGACCCCATACCAAAATTTTCACGTCGCTACAGCTGGCGACTCCACTGGGGATTAGTTTTTGAGAGTCGAGTCTAGAAATAAACATGTGTTGTCAAAATTTTCGAAATTCCTTATTCAATTTGATATTTAGTCGTGATCCTGAAATTTTGTTTTTGAAAAATCATACATTTGCCTCTTTTGTAAATATTTTGCTAATTTGCTTTATTATTTTGTTTTTAAGCTCTAAGTTTGTACGATTTTAGTTTCATAGTTTTTAAATAAAACGAAAGGTTTGTGAGTTTCTCCCCACACACCGTGCACGTGCATTCTTGCATAACATGAGCTCTGTACCCGGGCTCCGTCCATTTAAGTGAAAGTAAATGCTATGCCTTCATGAGTTAACTCGTCCCTCCGCACAGGCTAGTGAATACTTTTGGGTTACATACGACTTATGCTTTCGTGAGTTAACTTGTCCCTCCGCATAGGCATAAGTAAATGTAATCGCTCGAATTGGACTCGTAAGCCTATGATGGGCCATGACCGAGGCTTTGTACTAGTCTTAGTAGACGATAGTACAAACAATTCGAGTACCTATCTAGAACCAAAACCGCATATAGTAAACCATACGAGCCACCTAATTAGAGCCATACCAAACCTCCGTCCGTTTAGTAGTTACCAAAATAAGTACACGGGAGAAACGCCTCCAACCTTTTGCATCTTCACTTTTTATACAAGGGATCGGGTCTATCTAATCAACTAAGCCGGATAGCTTAATTTGTTAAATTTGCCGTGTTTTACCTATATTTGATTACTAACCAAGGGTTGTTTGTCGTTATTTTATTTTTCATCATGCATTATAGGCATCATATTAGGAAGGTGTTGACTAGAGATCGGTTGCCAAAAAACGGGTTTCTGATGGAAGAGTCGATTATACAAACAATCGAGAGAAATGCCGTGGTTCGGGATTGGTCTCTGAAAACCCAGAAGGAGAAAGGGGATAGTCTAATGGAAGGATGCGTTGCTGATCTGCCCGAGCACGTAACTGTGAATGTTCATCAGAATAATCTTGAAGACTTGGTTCGGATCTGGAATCAGTAGGACTCGGACACTAGGGGAATCTTTACTGAAAGGTATGGGGATATAGCCAACCTAGTCGCTGTCAATGTAGACGAGCAATTCATTCAAGCCATGATCAAATTCTAGGATCCGGCTTATCAATGTTTTACCTTCAATGAAGAAGATATGACTCCGACTATAGAAGAGTATGCGGCTTTACTTCGTATCGATAATATACAATCCTACAAGATATATATGAAGGAGCCTAAGCCAATGACCTTCAAGAAGAAACTAGTGAGATTGATAGACATGACTGACACATGGGCCGAAAAACAAATAAAGAAGAAGAATGAAGTCATCTGTATCCCGTGGTTTTCCCTGCGAGATTTGGTCCTAAACCATCCAGATGTGTTAAAGAGAGTGAATTTGTTCGCCTTGGCCATTTATGGATTGATCGTCTTCCCGAAAGTTCTCAAACATATAGAAGTGGCAGTAGTGGATTTCTTTGAAAGGTTAAAACAAGGAATTAACCCTGTCCTGACTATTTTGGCCGAGACCTTCAGGTCCCTAAGAAATTGTAGAAGAAAGGGAGAATGACGTTTTATCGAATGCGTACAGTTACTCAACGTTTAGATTTTGAGCCATTTCTAGAAGGTAGAGCGCACGCCGTTCCATATGTTTTCAAAGACATTTGCCCCGTTAGAAGCTTATCTTAAGAAAGAATGGCCAAAGGAGGTTACCGAACAACATTGGGTTTCAGTTTTTCAAAATTTCTGCGCCGAAGATGTAACTTGGAGAGCACCGTGGATACGCCCGTCAATTCTGTTATACAAGGTTGGAAGCCAAGATTGGGTGTCACTACTCGGGTTATGGGGAGGAGTTGGATATGCCCCATTAATGGTCCAAAGGTAATTCTCTTCACGACAATTCATACCCGCCACCTGAGGATTAGTACAATCTGAGTTTGCTTTCACGGGTGAAGGTTATATGAAGAAGGTCTGGGACACTGCCAAGTCTTGGAAGAAAGTTCATCTGATGGAGTTGGCTCTGTACGCTGGTACTCTCACCTAAGATTATGATGTATGGAGAAAGCAACGGGTGAATAGTCAGCAAGTCTCGTCGATGAATCGTACCTTCCAAAATCCTTTCTCGAAAGAAATGCCATCCGAGTTAGAAATAGCGAGACAGGAATTTGAACGCGAAAAGTCTAAGATGTTGCGGGACCTTAGTGCTCTTCAAGAAGAAAATTACCAGTTGAAGATTGACGTCCAGATGGAAAAGTCCAGAACCGAGGAAGTGCAAAAAGAAGTTGAAGTCATAAGAAATGACTTAAGGGACCTTCATTTGGAAAATAAGAAGTTAAAAGTCACTATCAAGAATAGTGGGTTGGGCAAGTCGTCAATAGAGTGGAAGGAAGAATTGAACAACGCTAAAGGTGGGATTGAATTTTGGAAAAGAAAAGCGAAGAAAGAGGAGGAAAAGGCTACGCGGGTTATGATAGAATTAAGAAAGAAGAGCGTCGAACACGAAGCTGCGTCTACTGAATTAACGACTAGTCAATCTGAACGTCAAAGGTTAAGAGAAAAAATACGGGATTTAGAAAATGCATTGCAAGCTCGTCAACAACAGCTAGATACTCTCTCAAAAGCCTTGGAAGAAAAGAATGATCAATATGATAGAGATACCCATGCTTATAAAACGGACCTCTAAGAAAGAGAAACGTAACTTAGTTTTTTGATCAACGAAATCCGTAAAGCGGCCATGCACATGGTACAACAATCAGATGAGCCAGAGGATCTCAGTTGCCAATTCCCGCCGAGCCAACGATCGAGCATATCGGAATTCTTAGAGTAAGTAAAGAAATATAACGATATAGCTAGGAAGTTCATGTAATGGCCGAATCAAAAAATGGTGAAATGTTTTGTAATGAACTCTTTTGATGAATGAAATGCCTAAATAGGGGCTAACTTGAAATCAACACCAATTTCTTACATATTTATTCATGACTAACATTCATTTGACATTTATTCATTCATTCATTGCATATACATGTCCCGCAATCATTCACTAAGGTTAGAATCATACAATTCGCAGTTGCGACAATACAAGGCTGGAATCACATCATTCATATAGGACGCACCGACAAGCGAGAGTAATGGAGGTTGAATTTAATAAAAAAATCGAAAGGATGGAAAGAGTCCAAAGGGAATTACAAGAGCAACTGGCCAAGTCACAGCAAGAAATGAGGGATCTGATAGTGAGATCCCGAGAGGAATCACTTGAACAAAAGGACCAAATGGCTAAGATGATGGAAATGATGTCAGCTCTGGTAAAAGGGAATGGACCCATGCAGAACCCTGAGGCTGTTAATCTCAATCATGATCCGCTCTACCCCCCAGGATTTACTCCGCCCCATGCAACACAAAGAGGGAACACTCAAGGGGAACCCACTGGCTTGGAGCAACGACTGGTGCCACCCGCTCATCTACGGCAGGGAATATTTGTGTCAAATCCTAGAACCACTCTTGTTAATCCACCCGTTTTGGATTTACATAATCCAGTAGAAATCGCCAGGTTAAGGATGGATGATCATGAGGCTCAAGAGAAATATAGGAGCCTAGAGGAGAGACTCAAAGTGATAGAAGGCACTGAGGTCTTCTCTGCACTAAGCGCTAAGGAGCTTAGTTTGGTACCCGATTTAATTCTACCTCTAAAATTTAGGGCACCTGATTTCGAAAAGTACGATGGGATGAGATGTCCAAAAGCACACTTGGTCATGTTTTGCCGAAAGATGACCGGCTATGTAAACGAAGATAAGCTACTCAAACACTATTTTCAAGATAGCCTGGTTGGATCAGCTCTTCGTTGGTATAATCAGCTTGGCAGAGAAAAGATCTGAACATGGAAGGACTTAGCATCAGCATTTTGTGAGCAGTATAAGCACGTGTCTGACACGGTACCCGATCGTATGACGTTGCAAATGATGGAGAAAAAGCTGTTAGAAACTTTTAGACAGTACGCGCAGAGATGGAGGGACGTCTCGGCTCAGGTGGAACCCCCACTGACAAAAACTGAGATAACCATCCTTTTCATTAACACTTTGAAAGAGCCATTTTATGACAAACTGGTGGGAAGCGCCACGAAGGACTTTACGGATATTGTCATATCCGGCGAGCTTATTGAGAACACTGTCAATAGCGGTAGAATGGAAGGACAAGAAAGTTCAAGAAGGGCAATGCCCATGAAGAAGAAAGAACCAGAAACCCATATAGTGGGAACGAGAAGCTGTTATGCCCCTAATCCATATCCGAACCAACCCCGACCTCGAAATTACCCACCCCTAAATTTTTATTATCATCCTCAGACCCCTTACTACCAAGCACCACGTCCCTACCCTTCTTACCCCGTTTACGCCACAAGTAACCCGAGACCACCTACTACATTCCCACAAAACACAATGCACGCCCAAGGTCAACCCAAAAACGAGTAAAGGCTGGCAAGACCAAATTTTGGGAGACCACAATTTACCCCTATTCCTGTATCGTATGGGGAACTGTACCCAAAACTTTTGGAGAAACAGTTGATATCCCCATACTATATAGCACCTCTAAAGCCTCTGTACCCGGAATGGTACGATCCGAATGCTAGTTACGTGTACCATGCGAGGAATCAAGGACACTCTACGAAAAACTGCCTCGCCTTCAAAGGGAGAGTTCAAGGACTCATCGATGCGGGCATTTTGCAATTCGATAGTACTAGCGATACGACCGAGAACCCATTTCGGAACCACACCGAAGGGAATGTAAGCACGGTAGGAGAGGAGGATAAGCGGCAAGTTAGAAGGTGGGTTTCTGAGATAAGGACACCTCTGCAGAGAACCTGGGAGGTACTAGTTGAAAAGGGATTGCTCTGTCACCCCAATGGAGCCTTCGAGGAAAGAAGTATAAGAGATCAAGTTTTTTGTGATTTCCATGGTACTGAAGGACACAACATTCAGTCTTGTGAGGGATTTAAAGGGTTACTCCAAGACATGATGGATAATAAAGAGATTGGGATCTTTACTGGAGAAGAAGAGACCAACAAAGGAGAAGTGTGCGCCTCTAACAATCAATTATCAGGTTTCTCCTATAGCGCCAATCGACCATTGGTGATTTACTACGATGCCAAGAAGGAACAGGTAAAACCAAAAATCATAATCGAAGTGCCATCTCCTTTCCCCTACAACGACGATAAAGCTGTACCTAGGAAGTACGACGTTAACATCGTCACACCTAAAGGTGAAAAGTCTGAGGCCGTGACCGAAAGTGTTGGAGAAGTAAGTCATTTCACCCACAGTGGGAGGTGTTATTCCAAAAAGAATGAGCCAGTGAAGAAGGTCAATGAGTTGAAGCAAAAAGGAAAAACATTGATGCATGAGATCGAAGATGAGCATGAAACTGTGCCCGGGCATGAAACTAAAAAGCCTGTGGACGAGAAGGAGGCACAGGAATTCTTAAAATTGATCAAGCACAGCGAGTACAATGTGGTGGAGCAATTGAGCAAGCAGCCAGCACGAATCTCGGTATTGTCCCTATTATTAAATTCAGAGCCACACCGGAACACCTTATTGAAGGTGTTAAATCAAGCTTACGAGGCAAACAATATATCCGTGGAGAAGCTTGAGAGGTGGGTGAACAATCTGAACGCGGTCAATTTCATTTCTTTTAGCGATAATAAAATACCGCCTAATGGTAGGGGCTCCGTGAAAGCATTGCATACCACAACCCGCTGCAAGGGTTACATAATATCGAATGTGCTCATTGATAATGGGTCGGCACTCAATGTTATGCCTTTGGCCACGCTTTCCAGAATTCCAATGGATCTATCCTACTTAAGGCCCTGTCACTCCACAGTAAGGGCATTCGACGGGATAAGACGAGAAGTCATGGGAAAGATTGAGATCCCTCTGGAAGTGGGCCCTTATATATACGATGTCGACTTCTAAGTCATGGACATTACACCCTCGTATAACTGTCTTTTGGGAAGGCCTTGGATCCATTCTACTGAAGCAATTCCATCATCTGTCCATAAAAAAATGAAATTTATCATGGACGGATGTTTGGTCACTGTTGAGGGCGAAGAATACATCGTCGCGTCAATCTCTGCCGAGACACCTTACGTTGAAGTAAGCAAAGATGCAGTAGAATGTTTCTTCCGATCCCTTGAGTTCGTCAATGCCACGTTTATTGCTGAGGGAAACAGAATTCCCGTGCCTAAGCTGTCAAGGAATACCAAAATAGGAATTAAGTTGACCGTGGGAAGGGGAGCTCGAGCGAGAAAAGGTTCGGGAAGATATCATCAAGGGATAGTTAGGGCTCTAAAACCAGTACCCCATAAGGCTCGATACGGTTTAGGGTTCCAGCTAAATGCGCGTCAAATAAGGAAACAGTGGAAGAAAGACTAAGAAAGAAGTATTGCAAGAACCTTGGGTCGAGAACCAGAATGGGAGCCCATAGAGTACCCTCCTTTGTCAAGAACGTTTACATCGGCAGGAATGATATACCCCAGGGAAGATAATTCTCGATGTACCCTGGTATTAATCGAAAGGGGTTTTTAGAATATCAGCATAAATACCATTGACAAAGGAGCTGATGCGAGTAAAGATGTCTCGATGATACGCCCTTGCCCTCCTGGCTTCGAATTGAACAATTGGACTATTGAGGACCTTCTCGTAGTTTCTAAGTTTTCCTCAGAGTAATGCTCGATGTTAACTCTTTTGTGTCCTTAAATATAATGGGATTCTTTTGTAAGAGCTGGCGTTCGCTCTTTATCTTTTAAATGTATATCAATGAAGATGTATTTTGTCATGACCTTTTGCATTTGCATTAACTTCATAATTATTCTCTCACTTCACAACCTGTCCCTACATTTGTCACATACCATGCCATAACATTTTGCTTGTTGTTTCTGATATTTCAATGTCCCTCTATAGTTTCCTTTTCCATTCAATTTTCAGGTACCCGAATATCAACGACATGAAGAAACCTGTTACGAATCTTGAAATCGATTTTGAGAGGGCTGTTTGCTTAGGAGAATTTGAGGTTGAGGAAAATGCCGAAGACTATGTCTCGTCTCCTGACTTGCTGAGAATGGTGGAACAAAAGGATAAACAGATCCTACCTCATCAAGAATCTGTTGAAACAATAAACTTGGGAACTGAAGAAAAAAGGCAAGAAGTGAAAATTGAAACCTCCATTTCAGAGGACACCAAGCGTAATTTGATTGCTTTGCTTCGCGAGTATAAAAACATATTCACATGGTCGTATCAAGACATGCCAGGATTGGATGGGGATATAGTGGTTCATAACCTCCCATTGAAACCAGAGTGCAAACCCATCCAGCAGAAACTAAAACGGATGAGACCTGAAATGCTGCTGAAGATAAAAGAAGAAGTCAAGAAGCAGTTTGACGCAGGCTTCCTACAAGCCTCAAAGTATCTAGAATGGGTGGCTAACATAGTCCCAGTACCGAAGAAGGATGGCAAAGTACGAATGTGTGTGGATTATCATGACCTGAATCAAGCGAGTCCCAAAGATAATTTTCGCTTACCGCACATTGATACATTGGTGGATAACACAGCAAAACATTCATTATTTTCCTTCATGGATGGATTCTCGGGGTATAATTAGATCAAGATGGCTCCTGAAGATATGGAGAAAACCACCTTCACAACGATGTGGGGAACATTCTACTACAAGGTGATGCCGTTCGGATTAAAGAATGCTGGGGCAACATATCAGAGGGCCATGGTAATGTTGTTCCATGACATGATGCATAAAGAAATAGAAGTCTACGTCGACGATATGATTGCTAAATTCTGAGGGGAAAAAGAGCATGTTGTGAACCTCAAGAAGTTGTTTGAAAGATTGAAAAAGTTTCAACTGAAGCTTAATCCAGCCAAGTGCACATTTGGGGCTACCTCAGGAAAGTTGCTAGGCTTCATTGTTAGTGAAAGAGGTATCGAGGTTGATCCAGACAAGATAAAAGCCATACAAGAATTACCACCTTCGCGCACGCAAAAGGAAGTCAGAGGATTTTTAGGGAGGTTAAACTATATCGCCCGATTCATCGCTCAACTTACCAACCAATGCGACCCAATCTTTCGGTTCCTTCGAAAACACAATCAGGGAGAATGGAACGAGGAATGCCAGGTGGCTCTTGACAAAATAAAACAGTATTTGTCTAGTCCCCCAGTGCTAGTACCGCCAACTCTAGGAAGGCCTCTAATTTTGTATCTGACCATGTTTGAAAATTCAATGGGTTGTGTACTGGGGCAACATGATGAGTCAGGAAAGAAAGAAAAGGCAATTTACTACCTCAACAAAAAGTTTACAGAATATGAGGCAAAGTATTCGTCAATTGAAAAGTTCTGTTGTGCCTTAGTTTGGGTAGCTCGAAGGCTCAGGCAATATATGTTGTATCATACGACGTGGCTAATTTTAAAGTTGGATCCAATAAAATACATGATGGAATCACCTGCACTCTCAGGAAGAATGGCACGATGGCAAATCCTATTGTCAGAATATGATATCGCCTATGTGAGTCAAAAGTCGATAAAAGGGAGCGCAATAGCCAACTTCTTAGCAACTCGGGCAATGGAGGAATTTGAGCCCTTGAAATTTGATTTCCCAGACAAAGACTTAATATGCATCACTGAAAAAGAATCTGAGTCATCAAAAGAGAAGCCATGGAAGATGAGTTTTGATGGTGCGTCAAATGCCTTGGGGCATGGAATTGGAGCAATCTTAGTATCACCAGAAGGGAATCATTATCCGTTCACTACAAGATTGAACTTCTTCTACACCAACAACATAGCGAAATATGAAGCTTGTATCATGGGACTTCGTGCAGCTATTGAACGAAACATCGAAACCCTAGAGGTGTATGAGGACTCAGCCTTGGTAATTTACCAAATTCGTGGAGAGTGGCAAGTGAAGGATCCAAAATGGATTAAGTACAGTGATCTAGTGGCTGGATTGATTAAAGAATTCAAAGAAATAACTTTTCATTACTTCCCACGAGAAGAAAACCAATTGGCTGATGCTTTGGCTACTTTGGCTTCAATGTTCAAAGCAAGTAGAGGAGCAGAAATAACGCCCCTCAAAATGAGCATATATAAGGTCCCTGCACACTGTTGTAGCATTGAGAAAGAGGCAGACGGACAGCTGTGGTTCCATGATATCTTAGAATATGTCAAGAATCAAAGATATCCCGAACAAGCAAATGAGAATGACAAAAGAACAATCAGAAGAATGTCAGCAGGATTTGTTCTTGATGGGGATATCTTGTACAAAAGAGGAAAAGATCAAGTGCTTCTAAGATGTGTGGATGCTATTAAAGCCAAAAAAATACTCGAAGATGTCCATGAAAGAATCTGTGCAACGCATGCCAGTGGTTTCACTATGGCCAAAAAGATCATGAGACTCGGTTACTACTGGTCGACGATGGAAAACAATTGGATTAGTTATGCCAGAAAATGCCACAAATGTCAAATTTACGGTGATAAGATTCATATAGCCCCTTCACCTCTTCATGTCATGACGTCTCCGTGGCCTTTTTCTATGTGGGGCATGGACGTTATAGGGTCGATTTCCCCAAAAGCTTCTAATGGGTACCGATTCATTTTTGTAGTTATAGACTACTTCAAAAAATGGATAGAAGCCGCTTCATTTACTAATGTGACGAAGACTGCGGTCTGCAGGTTCTTGAAAAAGGAAATCATTTGTCGATATGGTTTGCCTGAAAGAATCATTTCGGATAACGCTTTAAATTTGAATAACAGGATGATAAAGGAAGTGTGTGAGCAATTTCAAATAAAGCATCATAACTCTTCGCCCTATCGCCCGAAGATGAATGGAGCTGTTGAAGCAGCTAACAAGAATATTAAGAAGATTATTGGGAAAATGAGTGAGACATACAAAGACTGGCACGAAAAGCTACCATTTGCTTTGTTTACATATCGCACATCTGTGCGAACATCTACGGGAGTAACTCCTTTCTCGCTGGTCTATGGAATGGAAGCTGTACTACCTATCGAAGTTGAGATCCCTTCTTTACGAGTCTTAATGGAGTTAAAACTAGAAGAAGCAGAATGGGTTCAAGCTCGATATGACCAGCTAAATCTCATCGAAGAAAAACGCTTGAAGGCAATCTGTTACGGGCAGATGTACCAGAAGAGAATGATCGCGGCCCACGACAAGAAGGTACAGCCAAGAGAATTCCACGAAGGAGAACTCATACTCAGAAAGATTCTCCCAATCGTAAATGACATACGAGGAAAATGGGCACCAAATTGGGAAGGACCATACGTCGTAAAGAAAGCCTTCTCGGGTGGAGCTTTGATTCTCACTGAGATGGATGGGCAGGAGTTATCGAATCCAGTAAACTCAGATGCTGTAAAGAAGTATTATGCTTAAAAAAAGAAAAAAAGAAAGAGGAAAGATCAAGATAAAAACCCGAAAAGGGCGTCTTGATAAATCAAAAGATTAGGATAAAAACCCAAAAGGGCGTCCTAATAAAGCGGATTTGAACCCAAGGAGTGAAACGATTCAAGCAGTGAGTCAAACAGTAAGACTACAGTATTTAAATCTTTTCAGCAACTTGAAATCTTCTACGCAAGAAGCCATACTCGAAAAGATTCTTGATTAAGAAAAATGGAAGAGTTCATGCGTTGAATACTGAGAACCTTTGTATCCACTAAAACACAATTCCCTTTTTCTTGCTTTATGACTCTTCTGAATCTTTGGTCGACCTTCTTTGTTTGTTACCTTTAAAGTGAATAAATGTGGGGCATCTCTTTTTGTGCCTATTTTCACCATTTTCATGCATCTCATTGTATAGTTTATTTGAATGATTAGTAGAATGACATACCTTGAGCAAAAGTAATGTTGAGCATTACTTGTTTGAGAATTTGAAAATTACAAAAACTTCCAAGCAAGGACAAAGTTCAACAGGGGGCAAGAGGGTAATATCTGAGAAACACAGATTACTCATAAAGCTTGAGGATAGGTACAAAGCCTAAAGAAAGAGTCAAGAAGCGGAGCAATAAACGTAGATCATCATGTGAATCGTGATAAAAAGGAATATATGACGAATAATTTGAAGGCACATAGCATAATCATATAGGCATAAAGTCATTTAAGACAAGCATATGCATATCATGATAACTTCATGCATGACATATGCAGGTACTCCAGCAAAACAAGAGGATGCGTTATTTATTGTATTAAACAAAGGAAGAAAACACTTGAATTTTGCCAGTTAGTATGTTTAGGTATTCTGTTTTTTTAATTTAATTTATGTTTTCTCAAAAAAAGTCAACTCATATTGCGAGAGGTGAGTTGAACCTCAAGACGCGTTGAGGTATTTTCAATTCCTGTTTTTTAAATATATGTCTTTTTCAAAAAAAGTCAACTCATATTGCGAGAGGTGAGGAACCTCAAGACACGTTGAGGTATTTTCAATTCCTGTTTTTTAAATATATGTCTTTTTCAAAAAAAGTCAACTCATATTGCGAGAAGTGAGTTGACTCTCAGGTCACACCTTGAAGTACTTTCAATTCATGTTTTAAAAGTCAACTCATATTGCGAGAGATGAGCTGAGCCTCAGGGTACGCTGAGGTATTTTCAATTTATGTTTTCAAAAATCAAATCATATTGCGAGAAATGAGTTGAGCCTCAGGTCACACGCTGAGGTATTTTTAATTTATGTTTTCAAAAATCAAATTATATTGCGAGAAATGAGTTAAGCCTCAGGTCACACGCTGAGGTATTTTTAATTTATGTTTTCAAAAATTAGCTCATATTACGAGAAGTGGGTTAAGCTTCAGGTCACACGCCGAGGTATTTTCAATTTACGTTTTCAAAAGTCAACTCATATTGCGAGAAGTGAGTTGAACCTCAGGTCACACGTTGAGGTACTTCCAATTTCTGTATTTTTAGTTTATGTTTCAAAATTCAACTCATATTGTAAGAAGTGAGTTGAGTCTCAGGTTACATGCTGAGATTAACTAGTGAAGATTGGAGTTGATCGAAGAGGAAGATTTTGCCTCTCAGAAGATGCAGTGGAACGGGTCGAAGTTGCAAGTCTTATCACTTTAAAGTTGCAGAAGAAAATATCACAAGCCTTACCTTACCGAAGTGAATGATCAAGGCAACAAGATGTAGTGGACCAGAACGAGGCTACCTAAAGAGGAGAAACAACAAAGCAAGTCAAGATTCAGTAAGACCGGGCAAATTTGGTCTTCTTTGGAAAGTTTTTGCTCTATTCCCGTTGTACGACAACGAGCAAAGAGTGGTAGCTGTATGAAGCCCAATATGCCTGAGCCCACAATAAACTAAATACAAAAAAAAAAAAAAACAATTAATATTTTAAAGTCCAAATTACAAAAATGAAATCCAAATTACAATAATAACCCAAAACAACAACCCAATCATTACCCACTAACTAAACCAACCCATAACCCGTTACAATAACCCTAACCCAATACCCGTACAAGGAAACCCTAACCACCCCATGTGCGCCGCACCAACCCTTGGGCAAGCCACCCGTGCTTCGTCCCGAGGCCCCCTAGCCCCGAGCCTCGCCTTGCTGGCACCGTTTCACAGAAAAGGAAAGGGAACGACCTTCCCTCAGTCGTTGACCGTCCCGGAGACCTGCAAACAGAGGCAGAAACAGAAACAGCAAGAGACTAGACGAGCAAAAGAGCAGCCAACAACAACCAATACAGAGAAAAAGCAATGACAGAAAATAGCAAAGAAAAAAACAGAGAGAACTTTGTATTTATTTTTATTTTTCACTTTTAATCGGCTATAAAAATCGAAAAGCAACCATTTGTAAAGGTACGCATATTTTGAATACAAAAAACAACAAAAGGTATTGTTTTTAGTCGTTTTCCAAGCATATTTTTTAATTTCTAATCCATTTCACACATAAATAGTAATAAAAATACAACCTTTTACCTTTAACGGCGGTCGGGATCTTGAAACCGAACCGTTTCGTCCAGATCTAGGCTTTGGTAGTCTTCTTTGGGCCGTTTTGAAAACGTATTCGGTTTAGGGGGGTTTCAAGGGAGAAAAGTGCTTTTTTTCGTGTGTGCCGGCCACCGTGCACGGCGATGGGTGCGACGGAGCCCGACGGTCCGATGATTGCAGCGAGGTTAGCCCCTGGTCGGCGCTCGGAGGACCAGCTCTCTCTTTCAGAGAACTCCCCCTTGTTTTTGAAGAAAACATTTGTAAAAATAAAATTTTTTGGTAATTTTCAGCTTATATAACCCCTACATACGGTGTCGTTTTAACATGGCATACTTAAGGCCAAAACGGCACCATTTAAGGTGCCAGAACCCGCGACCCGACCCTACCAATGAAGGATCCGCATGCTTCTTTGACTTTCGGGTTATTTATACTTCGAACCCTTCCACTTTTCTGTTTTGTTTGAATCTAGCCCCATTTTCTTTTTTTAGCTTCTTCGAATTCGCCTTTTAATTTTGTTTTGTTTTTCATTTAATCCAAGGCCATACAAATTAAAACGCAGCACATTGAGACCTGGGATATTATCCCCTTTGGTCCTTATAAAGTTAAGTGCGTTTTATTTTGGTCCCTGGCACTCTTTTATTATTTGTTATTTATACCCCACATTCTACTTTTATTTTGATTCAGTCCTTGACCCTTTTACTTTCAATTATTCTACCATTATTGCATTATTTTTATTACCATTATATTTATCTTTAATAGGTTGTTATTTTTATTTCCCTTACGATATTATTCTGTTATATTTTCCTTCTTTGTATTTTTTTATATATTATTATTATTATTATTATATTCTTATTAATAGTATTTTATGTACATACTTTTTTAACACTATATCATTTATATATTTCTATATGTATTATGCACATGTTTTTGTATACTATCATACATTCTTAAATATTATTTTTGACACATATGTGTGTATTTATTGTTTTCCAATATTACTATCTTTCTCTCTAATATATATTATGTGTATATTTAAACATTATATTATATATATACCCTCTAACACTACGTTTTATTATGTTGTTTTAGCTTTATATTGTGTATGTATTATATTTCATATATTATGTACGTATTTTCATACTTTTAATTATATACCTTGTGTTACATTATCTTATGTACATATGTTTTTCACGTTATTTTTTATACATTACATTATCTCGTATACGTATTCTAATAACCATATTGCGTGTGTCTTTCTAATACGATATTACATACGTGTTTCGATACTATTACTTACACTTTTAAACGTTGTGTATTTCTTTTTTATACTAGGTTTTTTTAAAAGAAACTCTATTAAGTATATGTTTTATACATTATATATATATTTTCGACATCATATTATATATATATTTACATGTATACTATCTTGTATTTTTTTAATATTTTATTATGTATGTATTTTAACACTCTATTATGTATATATTTTCTATTATTATACGTGTACATATGTATATTCATTGTTTGCATTTCATGTTTAATACTCTTATTACGTTTAATATCGCATGCATTATTATTGGTTTAAATGTTGTTATCATATTCATTGCTTCAATATATTTCTAACCTTTTGTTTATTTTTACTTCATGTCATTTTGTTTTTCGTTATCTCAAAACTTCATTCTTGTCTAATTAATTCCAATAAATAAGGCAACGTACCGATTTAACATTGAGTTGTCGATTTCATTGCTATGTTGGGTGAATCACGTCGGCTCGTGTCAAAACTGGGATGTCCTTCTAAAAAATCAAAATTTTGAAAATTCGTGTCTTTAAATCGGGTCATGATTAAATCCTTACGTTGAGCTCGTATTTTTGAAAATCAAGACAACACATGTTTAATAAGATACCAACTTTGGGCGTCACGAGGGTGCTAATACCTTCCTCATGCGTAACCGACTCCCGAACCCTATGTTTCTCTGAATTTAAACGTAAACCTAAACCTGGCCTTCTTTTTACCCAAAAATAAATTTTTTTTCTGTTAAAAGAGGTTCTATTGGGTGTCCGATCACACCTAGGAAAAAAAGATCGGTGGCGACTCCTCTTTTTAATAAAATCGAATTTCGGTCTTCAAATTTTCAATAAATCACCCCAATTAGCGACCCCATACCAAAATTTTCACGTCGCTACATTTAACATATAAATCGTATTAACCAATTGCTCATTTTAATTCATATTCGTATTCCACTTCTTTTATTCACACAATTTTGTCACTAATATTGCCTTTATCAGGTAAACAGTTTCTACATATAATTATAAACTTTCTAGTTAATTTAATATCGTTTCGGACAACTCTTAAACACATAATTATTAATAATTTAATTTCATCACTTAACATTTCAATATTCATATAAACATATCATCTCTAAATAATTCATGAATTCAATACATATATATTTTCATCATATGGCCCGATGAATTGTAATAAACATATACAGATACATGGGTAACTACACCACATCAAAATGCTCGTAAAAGCTCAAACTACAACACTAGAGCACCGAAGTGCAAAGCTCGTAGGTATTATATAAGTAGTATCAATACATCCCTCCACCATACCAGTATAACTCGATAATTCGCAAAAAATGTTGGATTCCGATATAATCAATAATATCTCCATACCATTACATATATCCTGTACAATGTGCAAATAACCCTATTGGCATGCCAATTGTATCCTAGTCAATTACTACATTCAAACGAGCACTTTAATTGAATTCATCATATTAACAAATCAAAGGCACTTCTAGTGTAACAACCCAAAAATTTACGGGTATAAAAAAAGTGAGTTGTCGGGTCCCTGTTTTAGTAAAACAGATTCGTAAATATTTATTAAAAATATTTACGGAGTTTGTTGTGTGTTTAATTAAGTATTGACTAGGTGAATTTGACTAGATTAGGAGTAATTATGAAAAAGGATTAAATTGAATAAAGTGTGAAAGTTTAATTATAGACTAAAGAAAAACTAAAGGGGCTAAAAATGAAATTATGCCATTTTTAAATGTTGAGGCGATTTAGGTAGGAAAAATCTTAGATATTTTTTTAGTTAAAACGTGTATATGTATAATAGTTATTAATTAATAAAGTATATTGTATGTATATATATAAACAAAATAAAGAAAAGAAACATAAACAGATTAGAAACGAAAATAGAGAAGAAAAGAAGGAAAGAAAGGGAAAGAAAAAATAAGGAAAATTTGGGGTTTAAACTCAAATTGGTAAGTTAATTTAGTTCTTTTTCTTATGATTTTTGAATTTTTATGATCCTAGAACAAAATATTACTAGGTATACGCTAAAATTTTGGAAGTTATTAGATTTTTTGACACTAATTTTTGTTGAGCAAAGGGGTGAATTAGGGATTTAGTTAATAGAATTTCAAGTTAGAAGTGGGAGAAGGATTAAATTGTAGAATAAGTTATAAATTTTGTATAATAGGGACTAAATTGAAATAAATTTGAAATTAGGGTTTTATGATGAAAATTGGAGAGTTAAGTTTGAGTTTAAGTATAAATTGAGTTGAAATAAAGTATAAATTGAGATAAAAATGAAGATAATTTTTAGTTAGGGATTAAATAGGAATTAAGGTAAAAGTTGAATAAAAAAATTCAAGTATTTGATGTGAAGTAGTAATTTTATTAATGAATGTGAATTATCTTAATTTTTCGTAGCTAATGTTGCGTCGAAAACATCGACCAAAAAGAGAAAATAGAAAGCGGACAATGATTGAATCGAAAAATTTCGATTTGTATTACTATAATTTAAATTTATTTATTATTAAATGTTCAATTTAAACTAATGTGCATGATAAGAGAAATTGAGGTAAGTATTATTATTGAGTTGAGGTAAGTATATTGATTGGAAAGTGGAAAATGATTTGAATTGAAAGTGAAATTGATATGTGAATCGGAACCCTATTAACTAGTCGGGCTAGTCGGATATAGTTGGCATGCCATAAGATTGGAAGTGTTGAGGGATACTTCGACCTTGAGTCAATGAGACACTGGGTGTCACTATATTACTTCGGATAGATTCGATGAGGTACTGGGTACCAACTTTCTTTGGCTTTGCCGATGAGACACTAGGTGTCAAATATTGCTTTGAACTATCCGATGAGGCACTGGGTGCCATATTGGTGTGTTTGGTTGGATCCGTGTATCCGCCAAGGTTCGAGTCTTATTAATAGCGGTAAATAAATGAAATAGCAAATCGAAAGAAATTGAATGATTTTGTTCATGGAATGAAATGAGAATTTGAATTTGAGAAATAATAAAGAATATGAAATATGAAAATTGAAATGCTATATTAATTGAAATTTGAATGAAATGAATGAACCAAGGGTTTTTGAAATAATTAATGACTCAATGTGATGATATATGAAATTAAAGTGATTAATAACTAATAAAATAGGCATTGTTGAGAAGTAAAGGCTAAAGTATGAATGAATATTTTTATGAATTAAAATGTCATATAGTTAAATGTGTATGATTTAATATTTGCCTATAAATTTGAATTATAGTAATACCACTGAGTATATCCACACTCAGCGTACGGTTGTTTTCCATGCACAGATTAGCAGAAGTCAAATGTTTCGGTCCAGCATCCAAAGCCGATCCCGAGCTCAGAATTTGGTGATGCAAATTTCTTTTTAGTAAAATAACATATACCTAGGTGGTGTATAGGTCATTTTGGTTTTGGTTGTAAAGGTTGTCACAAGAATATTTTGAATGCATATATGGAATGTTAAGTTATAAAATGGTATTTTTGATATGAAATTTGAATGGGAATTAATGAGATAGATTAGAATGATTTTGGGTATAAAAGATAAAATTCTTATGGCTATACCTTGAGTAAATTAGAATATTGACATTCTTGATATGATTAAGTGAATATGTGTACAAATTTGAATTGGGTGTGATATTGGTTTTGAATTAGTTGAGATATTGGTTTGAGTTTGTTGTGGTTTGAACTTTGCAGGGTTGGTTAATTGATTATAAAAGACTCATATAGCGTTCATACGGCCTGGCACAAGAGCTTGTGACCAGAATGTATGCACGTGGGCGTGTGAACTGGCCGTGTGTCCCCTGTACCTTAAAAATTCAAAACAAAATGCCTAAGTTTAGGCACACGGGCAGAGACACAGGAGTGTGTCTTAGCCGTGTGAAGCACACAGCCTAGCACACGGGCGTGTGGCTTGGCCGTCTGACTTCAATTTCTTATTAGGTTACAAGTCAGAGAGTTACACGGGCTAGGGATACAGACGTGTGATGCCACACGGCCTGGCCACACAGGCGTGTCCCATACCACACGGGCATGTGTACTCTGCACCAAAGTGAAATTTTGGGAATTTCACGAAAATTTTTATGAGCTTCCGATTATGTCCCGAATTATTCTAATCACGTGTTTTGAGCCTCAAGGGTCTATAAAAGGGACATTATGATTGATTTACAACTTATTTGATAATTGTTTGCATAATATTCGTATTTGATTCGAATGTTTGATAATGCTCTGTAACCCTATTCCGACGACGATTTAGGGTTAGGGGGTGTTATAATTGTTGGTATCAGAGCTATTCAATTTTAGCCGATTCTCGAACTAAATTGAGCTCGTAATTGAGTCTAGTGGTACATGCCACTGTTAAGTCGAAACTGAGTTGGGATTTGGATGCTGATATAATTATTTGATTTTGTTTTAAAGTTAAAATGTCAGATGAACGCATGGATGATGTAGATCAAGAAATGTATACCGAAGATCGAGAATTTGATGAAATTGAATATGCCATACCAAATGTGAATCCGTTAGGTAAGCAACCCCTAATATAGAATCGGAAAATATTAGAGAAAGAGATGGATCTTATTTACCGAGAGTTATATCCGATGCTTTACAACGAGTAGCAGGGACTACTCTTGCTACGACATCTACTCCTTCTACTAGACGGGCCCCGATCAAAGAATTACGTAAGTATGGTGCCATTGAATTTTTTGGTCTAAAAAGAGTTGATCCGTCCACAGCTGGAAATTGGATGGAATCAACAAAAAGAATCCTACAACAATTTGAATGTACTCCTAGGGAGAGTTTATTATGTGCTGTTTCATTATTACAAGAGGAAGCTTACTTATGGTGGGAATCAGTGGTTCGACATTTACTGACTAAGCAGGTAACTTGGGATTTATTTTAGAAAGAATTTCAGGAGAAATATGTCGTAGAATTGTATATAGAAGACAAAAAGTAAGAGTTTTTGATGTTGAAACAAGGTGATATGTCAGTGGTGGATTATGAGCGAGTCCAAACTTAGCAGATATGCCTTAGAATGTGTGCTGACAGAAGCTGACAGTTGTAAACAGTTTTTATGAGGTTTGCGAGATGAATTAAGGGTACAGTTGGTATCTCATCGGATTACTGAATTTGTAGACTTGGTTGAACGAGCCAAGATGGTAGAACAAGTTCTGGGTCTTGATAAAAAGTTTGAAATTGCTAGACCGATTGGGAAACACACCAAAACTACAAGTTCAAATCCTCAATCGAAAATATCAAGCGAGTCTCGCGGTAGTTGAAGACCAAGCTTTAGATTAGATAGAGGTGATAGAAATTAGGGAAAATATACGACAGTCTCTATTGGTAGTGTGAGAGGTCTATCCCAGGATATTGAAATTCTAAATTGTGAGTATTGCAGGAAGAAACATAGAGGTGAATGCTAAAAATTAACTAGAGGCTATTTCCGATGTGGATATACTGATCATTTTGTGAGAGACTGCCAGAAAAATGAAAATGCTGCACCTACTACATCACAGAGGTCTGTATTTACTGCTAAAGGCAAAGGATCAGGTAGAGGCGGTTCAGTTTCTAGAGGAGGAGGTGCAATGAGAGGAAGTGATATAGATACTCAACAATTAAAAGCTAGAGCACCAGCTAGAGCATACGTGGTCGGAACTCGAGAAGAACATGATACACATGACATGGTAATAGGTATATTTTTACTGTATTCATAACCTGCTTATGCTTTAATTGACCCAGGATCTTTATATTCGTACATTAATTCAAAACTAGTTGAGTCGAGGAAGTTAAAATCTGAGATGTCTAGAGTATCTATAGAGGTGTTGAGTCCATTAGGATAAATAGTGTTAATAGACCAGGTATGTCGAAGATGCCCGTTAATGATACAGAATAGAATTTTCTCTATTGATTTGCTGATAATGCCATACAATGATTTTGATGTAATACTGGGAATGGATTGATTGTCTGAGCATGGAGTGGTTTTAGACTGTTATAAAAAGAAGTTTAGTGTTTAAAATGAAGATTGAGGTAAGATTGAGGTAAATAGTATTCGTACTAGTGGGTCAAATCGTATCATTTTAGCAATTCAGGCTAATAAACTACTTCATCAGGGTTGTACAGCTTATTTGGCTTATGTTATTAATTCTGATTCTGTTGAAAGCCAATGCAGTAAGATTCAAACTGTTTGTGAGTTTCCTGATTTTTTCCTAAAGAATTATCGGGTTTACCACCATACAAAAAAGTTGAGTTTACGATAGAAGTTTATCCTGGTGTAGCTTCGTTATCAATACCTTTGTATCTTATGTCACCCACAGAATCAAAAGAGCTGAAGGTATAGTTCCAGGATTTGCTAGATCGTGGCTTCATTCGACCTAGTATTTCACCATGGGAAGCACCGATATTATTTGTTATAAAGAAAAATGGTTCGATGCGACTTTGTATTGATTACTGGCAGTTAAATAAGGTGACGATCAAAAATAAATATCTGTTACCTCGCATTGATGATTTATTCGATCAATTGAAAGGAGCTTCTGTGTTTTCGAAGATTGACATGAGATCAGGTTACTATCAGTTAAAAGTGAAAGAAAGTGATGTACCAAAGACAACTTCTATGTTTTCGAAGATTGACTTGAGATCAGGTTATTATCAGTTGAATGGAAATTGAATTGAAAAACAAATATGTATGTGTATTTGAATTGTATATTGATTGGAAAGTGGAAAATAATTTGAATTGAAAGTGAAATTGATATGTGAATTGGAAACCCTATTAACTAGTCGGGCTAGTCGGATATAGTTGGCATGCCATAGGATTGGAAGTGTTCAGGGATACTGTGACCTCAAGTCGATGAGACACTAGGTGTCACTATATTACTTCGGATAAATTCGATGAGTTATTAGGTACCAACTTTCTTCGGCTTTGCCGATGAGACACTAGGTGTCAAATATTACTTTGAACTATCCGATGAGGCACTGGGTGCCATATTGGTGTGTTTGGTTGAATCCGTGTATCCGCCAAGGTCCGAGTCTTGTTAATAGGGGTAAATAAATGAAATAGCAAATCGAATGAAATTAAATGATTTTGTTCAAGGAATGAAATGAGAATTTGAATTTGAGAAATGAGAAAGAATATGAAATATGAAAATTGAAATGCTATATTAATTGAGATTTGAATGAAATAATTGAACCAATGGTTTTTGGAATAATTAATGACTCAATGTGATGATATATGAAATTAAAGTGATTAATAACTAATAAAATAGTCATTGTTAAGAAGTAAAGGCTAAAGTATGAATTAATATTTTTATGAATTAAAATGTCATATAGTTAAATGTGTATGATTTAATATTTGCCTATAAATTTGAATTATAGTAATACCAATGAGTATATCTATACTCAACGTATGGTTATTTTCCTTGTGAAGATTAGTAGAAGTCAAACATTCTGATCCAGTATCCGAAGCCGATCCTGACCTTAGAACTTGGTGATGCAAATTTCTTTTTGGTAAAATGACATGTACCTAGGTGGTGTATAGGTCATTTTGGTTTTGGTTGTAAAGGTTGTCACAAGAATGTTTTGAATACATATATGGAATGTTAAGTTATAAAATGGTACTTTTGATGTGAAATTTGAATGGGAATTAATGAGATAGATTAGAATGATTTTGGGTATAAAAGATAAAATTCTTATGGCTATACCTTGAGTAAATTAGAATATTGACATTCTTGATATGATTAAGTGAATATGTGTACAAATTTGAATTGGTTGTGATATTGGTTTTGAATTAGTTGAGATATTGGTTTGAGTTTGTTGCGGTTTGAGATTTTCAAGGTTGGTTAATTGGTTATAAAAGGCTCATATAGAGTTCACACGGCCTGGCACATGAGCGTGTGACCAGACCGTGTGGGACACACGTCTACCACATGGGAGTGTGAACTAGCCGTGTGTCCCCTGCACCTTAAAAATTCAAAACAGAATGCCCAGGTTTAGGCACACGGGCAGAGACACGGGTGTGTGTCTCAACCGTGTGAAGCACACAGCCTAGCACACGGGCGTCTTGCTTGGCCATGTGACTTCAATTTCTTCTTAGGTTACAAGTTAGAGAGGTACATAGGCTAGGGACACGGGAGTGTGATACCACACGACCTGACCACACGAGCGTGTCCCATACCATACGGGCGTGTGTGCCCTACACCAAAGTGAAATTTTGGGAATTTCACAAAAAAATTTATAAGCTTCCAATTACATCCCGAATTGTTCTAATCACATGTTTTGGGCCTCGAGGGTCCATAAAAGGGACATTATGATTGATTGACAACTTATTTGATGATCGTTTGTATAATATTCGTATTTGATTAAAAATGTTCGGTAATGCTCCGTAACCCTATTCTGGCGACGGTTTAAGGTTAGGCGGTGTTACATGTAGAATATCCGTACACACACTATAATTCCATTACATCTATTTCAAGATCATATAATTCATGTTCCACGCTCATTCATTAATTTCCAATTAAATACTTTTTCACTTTATACTTGATTGTAAACAATTTATCATTACAATCCGATATTAAACATTAAATCATATATCAATTTAATCTAATTCAAAATAGCATAAATTATAAATATTTACATATACATTCATCACATTTTAAGTAAATCTTACTCACCTTTCATTCAACCTTAAATAGTTAATATTCTCTTTATGAATAATTCAATCAAAAATTAATCAATTAATTAATTCATACAATATATAAAATGAACATATAAAAAATATATCTAATCTATGAACTTACCTAAGATACGCTATCGATTGACTCGTAGGGACTAATTCACGATTTTGCTTTTCCTCTTTTTATCTTCTGTATGATTCAATTCTTGATCTATATAATGATTAAATTTAATATATCAAATTCAAATACATATTCAACTTATTTTATGCGTATGACCCTTAAGTTATCATTATATACACATTTCCCCTGAACTTTTTCATTTATCTCAATTTAGTCCTTAAATCCGAAACTCCAAATTTAACAAAATTTCTCAAATACCCAAGCTAGCCGAATTTATTTTTATTTTAGTACAGTCCAAAATTATTCAAAATTCACAAGAATTCCATGTCAATTTTAATATATTATCAAATTAGTCCTCTAGCTAAAAACTAACTAAAAACACTTTACAAAATAGTCCTAAACAACAATAAAAAATACAAATTCATCATTTAACATCATAAACAACTAAGATTCATTAATGAAAAAAATCCAAAATATATAACAATTTCAAAATCGAAGATACGGATTAGCTGAACCTAATTGCAACGACCTCAAAAATATAAAATTTATGAAACATATAAAAGTTACATACCATGTAAGGAAAAAGAGAACTTGGCAGAAGCTTGAATGTTCTTTCATGGACATTCGGTTTCTCCAAATGATGAATAAATATAATGATGATTTTTATATTATTAATGTTATTAATAATAATATTAATATTAATATTAATATTAATATTATTATTATTATTATTATTATTATATGTTTTATTATTATAATCAATAAAAGTTAATATATAAAATGTATAGAATTACCTATTAACCGTCCCGCCATATAAAAATGGTGAATTAGCCCTTTAAACCCTTCCACTATGATTGTTTAAGCCATTTAATCACTATAATTTAATAGCGATTAAGTTTTACGACTTTAACTATTTAGTCATTTTTAATTAATTAACTAGAAAAACATTAAAATTTCTAAACTGAACTTTCACGTAACAGAATAATATCTCCGTAAATATTCTCATTTTATAGAAATGAGGTCTCGATACCTCATTTTCCGAAACCACTTGACTTTCTAAACAAACCACTTATACCTAACTATTTATTCAATTAACTAAAATTCTTCAAATCAAAATTCAATAAAAAATTATAATTAACTCATATAATTTAAATATTATTTATTATGAATTTATTCGTTAGATTTGTGGTCTCAAAACCACTATTTTTGACACTACTGGAAACGAGCTGTTACATGATAAGTGTGTGTGAATTGTGCATTTAATTATTGCATGTGTGTGTGAGCATAATATTAAATGCGAGCCGATGTACTAAAAAGGTATGTGTATATACAATATATATATATTTGGGTTTTGTTATATATATAATATATAAATGTGTGGGTCTTGATATATAATATATATGCATATATTGGTATTGTTTTATATATAATATATATGTAGATGGGTTTTGTAGTGCTTGTGAACTCTTATAACATGCAAATTTTACTAATAATGTAAATCTATACATGTACGAACCAGTATGTGAATTATGAGCTCTATGGTAATGTAAGCTTTGATTAGTGGAAAATTATATTATTGTGAAATGCTAGATGTGAGCTCAACTGTAGTGCTAGCTAGTTATAATATTGTACTATGTTATATTGTGAACTGTGTTAACTTGGCAAATTATATTATTGTGGCGAACTGTGTTAATTTGGTGATTTGTATTAATATGGCAAATTGTATTAATTTTCCAAACTGTGTATTGTGAGATTTTGAGTTGTATTGTATGTAAGATAAGCTATTGCATGCCTTATGCTAGATAAAATATGTGAATTATTATTTATGTGAACTATGACATGAATGATATGTGAATTGCGATTATGTATGCAATATATATTGCATGAAAGTTATATTATTTGCGAACCATGCTCTATTACGAATTGTGAATTGCGAATTGTTTTATATTGTGTGAGCTTTACTTAATTACGAGCCCTATTATCCTAAATATTGTGAATGTGTTAAGGAGATATGTTGGCATTGTGACCTTATGGAACTATTGGAGATAGTTGACATGCCATAGCATTGTGAGTACTCACCCTTTTTATTCCGATGAACATTATGACCCGGAGATGCATTGGAGAGATAAAGGAATGTAGAGCATAGCTCCATTCACTGGAGACAGCACAGGGCTCTATATGAGTGAAGAGTTTTAGAGAGTGTGAGAATTCGTGGTACAATTATATTAGAGACAGTGCAAGGCTTTTTTGAGTCAAGTGAGGCAATAAAAGGAGATCTGTTTATCCAATGTTTGATGATAGGGTCCACTTATAGGTGGTGATAGAGTCCCTTATATGTTTCATAATCACAAAATTGCCAATTTATCATTATTGGAAATATATGAGTTATGATGGAGTATGAATTATTATTTTTCATGTATTGTTATTCGGTATGAACTGATATTTCATATGAACTATTATTTTGCATGAGCTGCCATTTGGTATAAATTGTTTTTTTATATGAACAGATGTTTGATGTGAATTGATAATTTATATGATCTACCCATTTTCTGCGAATTACTTATTATATGTGCACTCCTTATTTCATGAGAACTGTTGTGTCATGTAAGTAACTATTTGTGTAAACTGCAATAATATCTAAACCGTTTTAGTATGCCATCCTTTAACCTAACTGATGTGTTTATTTTTAGTATGTTTGAGCACTCACTAAGCTTTAATAAGCTCACCCTCTCTTTTATAATATTACAATGGCTTAGCCTGTGAAGAGGTGGGGAAGTGAGCCATCCAAGTGATCCAAATCGAGGCTATACCTGGTAATGTTATTGTGTTCCCAAAACCAATGAGGAAGGCAAGGTGAGACCAAATTATGGGATTTAGTATTAGACTTACTTATAATTGTCAGGTTGTAATTGGACATTATGGACTCTTTAATTGTTTGGTTTAAAACTTTTATTATTGTGTTAGATAGATGATTGAATGATGGATTGTGATTGTGATTGTTTGATAATTGGTATGATAAATTGATCAACTAACTTGCAAGTGCAGGTGAAGAGCCACTGATCATTGAGGTAAGACTTAGATGGTTTATGTATGTTTTAGAGAACAATTGAATGTTTAGTATGAGTGAGATGTATAATTGGAAAAATTACGTAAACTGTTAATTGCTTGTGAAATAATTGAATATAACTTTATGAAATTGAGTGTAAGGTTTTACTTAATCTTCCAAAACAAAACTTTTATATATACTCCTACAATACTATTTTCAAACCTTATGAAACAGATTTTTCAACTATTTATCATATTACGATTTAAATCTAAACACATATTTTTAAGTAAAATGGTATCCAAAGTCCTTACTAATAAAGCCTTTTAAACTTATTGCATGCATGTATGTTGACTGAAGTTTTCTAAGTAAATGTCTATTAAATATTAAATTGTGAATTAGTATTGTTGTTGATTGCTGATCAGAGAAGCGCAATGAAGCGTGATATTAGGTTTTTATTAAATATTCCATGATTAATTGTGTGGTTGATAACTCTTGAAAATAGTTATATTTTATGCCTTAAGACTTGTTTAATTGCCTATACTTAGGTAAGTTTAGTTGCATTTTAGGATTTTCTATTAGTGTTTTAAGAAAATTACATTAAAAGGCTTGGATTGTGCTTAATTGTTATTACATGTTACTTCTAATTGTTTACGGGAAGGATTTATTTGTTAAGTGGCAAGTGCACAATGAGGAAAAGAAGTGAATAAGTGAAGGCTTGACGTAGCAAAAGGTTGGAAAGTTTGCCAACACGAATGCCGTGGCAATGCCAGAAAGCAACCCAGTCAACACTTAATCATTATCAGCCCTACTGTACATGTACCAGAAAAATCAGCCTAAAATAAAGGAAAAAGATCCTGGGATGATGGGTGTACCCTCAACGGAGGAGATACAAAACCCAAAAATAAACATTGAAGAGGAGGTAGACAATTAGAAAGTCATTTTTGGAAGGGAAAATCGCTTAAACAGAAATAGAGGGTAGTGGTTGCGACAAGAATGGAGATGCAAAGGGGAAGACGAAGGCAGTCTCTCATGGTCACCAGAAGACATTTCATAGCTGGAGTTATGGGCTAGAGAGGCGAAAGCTATCTTTCTGAGTTCTACCTTTAATTCTTTATTTTCTGTTATGTAATCTGATTTAAGGAAACTATGTTGATTACTATTTTGAATCTGGATTCTTTTCACCAACCCATGAGCTAAATCTCATAGGGTTGAGATTACTTGATGAAACTTTTATTTCCATTATTGGCCATGGCTTAAATTAGTTTTAATTTACTATTTCATTCAATGGTATTTATGAATAGCGTGAGTGTAATCTCTAGATGTAGGTGAATATGCAGCATGTTTATAAAATTAATCTAATCTTGACAAGGTTAGGTTAGTTAGATCAAAATTGAATGATATGAGCGAGTACTCAAAAGAGTACTAGTAGCAGACTTTAGAAATAGAGCAGTATTCTATACGGAAAGGAGAAGAACAATATTAGGAACCAAACTCAAAGCCTATACACAGTAGAATTATACCACAGTAGAATTATTCTGAGCAGTAAAATAAGATCAAACTTGCTGAGGCATTATTGGTTAACGAGGGTAGGTTCTTGGTAATCTCATCCTTAAGATTCAACATCGTAGATCCTTTAACCTTTGATATAGCATCTCTATTTCACATCCTTAGTTGTTATTTGTTTATGTATTACTCGTGTAATCATCTATAGTTGTTTGATTGCTTTCGAGGAATTGAAGAAAAGATTGGTAGTGGCACCGATTGTAATAGTGCTGGAATGGACACTGCCCTTCGAACTCATATGTGATGCTAGGGATTATACTGTGGGAGTAGTGTTAGGACAACAAAAAGACAAGGTATTTCCCGTAGTCTATTATATGAGTCAGACCCTAACGAATGCACAGCTGAACTACACTACCACGGAAAAGGAGTTATTTACTGTGGTGTTCGCATTCGATAAATTTTGATCTTATTTAGTTGGCACCAAAGTTACGGTCTATAGAGATCACTCTGCTATTAAATATTTGGTGACCAAGAAAGATGCCAAGCCAAGATTAATTTGGTGGATACTTTTGTTGTAGGAGTTTGATTTAGAAATTTGAGATAGAAAGGGGATTGAAAATCAAGTGGCTGATCGCTTATCGAAGCTAGAAGCTGGGAACAAAAATGGAAATGTTCAATTTATTAAGTAAAATTTCCCAGACGAGCAACTGTTGGTTGCCATGGCATTATCATGGTACACCGATATAGTGAACTTCTTAGTAAGTGGGTCACTTCCATCTGAGCTCAACAACCAAAGAAGACGAAAGTTCCTACATGATGCCAAACATTATTATTGGGATAAATCCTTCCTATTCAAACATTGTGTTGATTAGATAATTAGGAAGCGTGTCTCTGATGATGAAATACATAGCATTCTGCAGCATTGTCACTTAGCGCCTTATGAAGGACACTTTGGAGGAATGATAATTGCTACCAAGGTATTTCAATTTGGTTTTTATTAGTCGAGTTTGTTCAAGAATGCCCAAGAATTTTAAAAGTCATGAGATCGTTATCAAAGGACAGACAATGTATCTAAGAGACACAAAATTCCATTGCAAAATATTTTGGAGATTGAATTTTTTGATGTTTAGCGAATTGACTTTATGGGTCCATTTCCACCATCATTTGGCAATATCTACATATTTGTGGTAGTGGACTATGTCTCTAACTGGGTCGAAAGAGTACCTCTCACTATGAATGATGTCAAGTCAGTGTTGAAGTTTTTGCACAAGAATATTTTCACAAGATTTGGTACACCTCGGGCCATTATTAGCTATGAAAGTTCTCATTTTGATTGCGAATTAGTTTCTAATGGCCTGTAAAGGTATGGGTGAAGTATAAGATTGCCACGACATATCATCCCCAAAGAAACGGACAAGTAGAGATTTCTAATAGAGAAATTAAATAAGATTTTGGAAAAAGTGGTGAACCTAATTTGAAAATATTGATCCTCTAGGTTGGATGAAGCCTTGTGGGCTTATTGTATGACATTCAGAACACTTATGGGAAGCCATGTCATCTACCTGTTGAGCTAGAGCATAAAGCATTTTGGGCTACTAAAAAGCTGAATATGGATTGGATCGCTACTGGCCATAAAACGTTATTAGAATTGAATGAAATGGAGGAATTTTGGGCAAAAGCATATGAGAATGCTAAATTGTACAAGAAGAAGACCAAACACTAGCATGATAAAAGGATTATGCCAAGGCAATTTGAACCAGGACAACAAGTGTTGTTGTTCAACTCTAGGCTCAAATTGTTCATTGGTAAGTTAAAATCTTGTTGGTTAGGTCCTTTTAAATTAGCACAAGTCTATCTTCATGGAGCTATTAATGTTAAAGATACAAAAACGGGGGTCACATTTAAGTTAATGGACAATGCTTGAAGCACTACTAGGGTTCTCATATGGATCGAGACAAATAATCCATTGACCTGTAAGATGTTTGAACTAATAATTATATTTTATTTTCCTTAATTGCTTTACTTTAATTTCGTTTTTATTATTAGTTATTTTAATTATTTCATGTTGCTTGTATTTTTGTTTTTATCTTTAAGTAGTTCTTTCCATGGTTTCCAAAGATAGAATAAAGAATGCAAACTTATCAGTTGTTCTACTAAGAGGAGTCTGCTGCAGCATTTTGAAAGTGAGTTATGCCGTGACAAACTGGGAATGGATGTTGAGGCGCGAGGTAACATAAGTTAACCAGATAGAAAAGTCTAATGGTGAGATTTCTAGACATTTGGGCTCATTACATTACTTGGGTAGCCCATGGTAGAAAAGCCAAAATTCTTGTTTTAGGACTAGGTCGCTTTACAGTTCCCCCAAAAAATCCCTTTGTTTTTCTCTCCTCCATGTACAAAACTTACCCTGCACATTTAATTTTTTTTTAAATCGTCAACACTATCTCATAATAGCAATATTGAGGTTGGGTTGTATGGTACCCGTTGGCCTATTGGGAATTTGTTTCCCAAATATTTGGGTCTTTAACCTTTTTATTTTCCCTCCAAATTTCCATCACACCAAAGTTAGGCCAGGGTTATCAGCCTCTTATCACTTACGTTGTACCATATTTACTCCTTACTTTTTCGTTGTTTTATTTTACCCTAACCTCTTCAATTCTTTTACAGTTACCCTAAATTTTCTTTCTCTTCATGCTTATTTGTGCTTTCTTCAGACACTGCAAATTTTCTTCTTCCTTTTCTACATAGACTTTTACATGAACTTTCCACAATGGCTAGACGATCTATCCTTCAATCATTTGATATGCCACCTCGCACTTTCTTTAACGATGCAACAGAAGAGTTGTACCAGAACAACACCTCCAAGTGACCCTTTTGTTTGGAAAACGGTTTTCTTTTTAAAGGCAAGACTTTCATGGGATACGATGCTTCTATTTCTTCTATTGTCAAGGAACATGGATGGCAAATTTTTTGTTTGCATTCGGAGGATGTTCTGACCAAGATTGTTCTAGAGATCTATGCTCACGTTGCTTCCCCAAATACTATTTTAATATATGTGCGAGGAGTCTCGGTCTTATTTGATGAAGACACTATTAATGCTCAGTATGGTCTTGTTAATATCCAAAATGAGTATATCGAGTTTGTTGCAACCGTCATTGTTGATAGATTAACTCAAGTTTTTCAAGACTTATATGTGACGGGAACTAAATAGATAGTGTCGAGGCAAGATTGTTACATCGTGGAAAGGGAATCTTTAAAGCCCAAGTGCAGGGTTAGGTATCATTTCCTTAAGACACGGCTACTTCCTTCTACCCATAACTTAACAGTTTCTAAGGAGCGGATGTTGCTACTCCATTTTATTATGCAGGGTAAGAAAATTAATGTGGGTAATATTATATTCAACGAAGTACGCCCATGTGCACAAAAGAATAATGAGAGTTTGAACTTTCCTTCTTTAATCACTGCACTTTTCCAACATGTGAATGTCTTAGTCCGAGCCAATGAGGATGTTGTCCTAAATAAAGGGGCCATTATAAGATTGATTGTTGCAAAGATTTCTAGAGGGAATTTTCCACGGCCTCCTAGGCTAGCCTCAACATCCTCTATGCCAACATTTGCCATTGCAACAACCTTCAAGACTAAAAGTTTATTCAAGCAATAAGAGTTTAGTTCATTGGAAAAGTTGTAGGAACAGAATAATATTTTCGAGACTCAGCAGATTTAGCTTGGGTAGATTTGGCAAAGGTGCAGGACAACCTGGCTTTTTACTAGCCTATGTGGAGAAAAGGGATGTTGCTCTAAAAAGGTCTCTTCAAAAGAATTTCACCAATCCAATTCATGTTTTTCCTGACTTGCCTAAGCAATTGCAAGCAACTATAGTAGAAGTGGTTGGTAAAGCCTAACCAACTGAGATAAACCTTGCCATTGCCGAGAAAGAAATCAAAGAACCAGAGGAAGAAACAGAGAAAATAGAATCAGTCAGTATTACAACTGATTGCAAGGAAAAAGAAGCAAATTCCACACCTACACCACTAGTGGACAACACTTCAGCTATTCAACCTCCCTTTATTAAACCTATGAATAAACATGATAGTGAGATCAATCGAATTATTTACAAAGTCACCAAATATGATGATGAACAAGAGCACATGCCACTCTAATCATTGAAAAGGAAATGCGTTATAAACACAATGTACATTAATCCATTCGTAGGACAGAATGAAGTAACTACACTCTGATCCAAGTCAAGGTAGTTCTTGTCCCCTCCATACATCATGCATTTCATTTATTTTTCCATGACATTTTCTGTTGTATATCCGTACATGCATTGAGGATAATGCATCCCTTAGGTTTGGAGGTGTGTTGAGAATTTAGTATTGCATTAAATAGTTAGTTGAGCAGGTTTTAATTTTTGGTTCACCTGTCATTCATTTTTCCATAGCACACATAATTGCCACGGGTTGTTTTGCCTATGATAAGTACAATATTTACTTATGATGTTTGATGATGAGCTTAAATTCCTTAATACACCTAGAACATGTGACAGTAGACTAAGTGAATTTAGCTAAGTAGAGTTGCTTGAAAATTAATTCCTAAACATGAGATGTCCTAACCTTAAGTAGTTTTGGACTATAGCAAGTGTCTTTTAATGAACTTAAGGACTTTTGAGGCCAAACTTAGTCAAATTACCAAAGCATTATTTAAATAAAGGACAGTAGGCACTCCAAGGCTTAGAATTGTCAAGTAAGTCAACATTACTTTGTTTGCTCCATCATGTTGTTGACTAGAAAGATGAGTTCGAGTCAGAGTGTGTAATAAAAGAAATAAGGGGAACTCCATTGTAGTAATAGGCTGAGTAGCTAAGGAGGTAGTTGTTTGCTCCATCCATTTTCTAAGCTAAAAACCTTAGCTTCAAGAGTTTTTTTTTTATTTAAATTGTGATATGATTGAGTGTTCGATAATTCAGTGTTTGCTCTATTATGATTATCGAGTCAAAGAATTTTGTGACATGCTAAATCACCTACATTAATTTGAAAAAAAAGGAAAAACATAAAAAATAAAAATAAAAATAAAATATGAATAATATATATTCATTTTAAGTAGGTTTAGAGCAACTTGAGTTTAGGTAACAAATGAACTAAGTGAATTAGGAAATGCTTGCTATGGCTAGAAAGCACATATGAACACTTAGGAAATTTTGTTTTTAGGATAAGATTTTCTGTACTACATTTGTTGAGCAAACCTCTGACACTTGAACAAGTTTTTGGAGAAAGAAGATTGTTGAAAACTGATGTATATATTGTTTTTTGAGTAGACTGGCATTTCAAAGTGGTTATGTGCGATGGAAAATTCTTGCATATACGCATTCATGCCTATCTTTCTTGAGGACAAGCAATAACTTAGGTTTGGGGGTGTGATAACTCTCGAAAAGAATTATATTTTATACCTTAAGACCTGGTTAATTTCCTGTACTTAGGTAAGTTTAATTGCATTTTAGGATTTTCCATTAGTGTTTTTAGGAAACTGCATTAAAAGACTTGGACTGTGCCTACATGTTATTACATGCTACTTCTAATTATTTACGGGAAGCATTTGTTTGTTAAGTGGCATGTGCAGAATGAGGAAAAGAAGTGAAGAAGTGAAGGTTTGACGTGGAAACAAGTTGGACAGTTTACGAACACAAATGTCGTGGCAATGGTCAACACTTAACTGTTATCAGCCTTGTTGTATGTGTACCAAAAAAATCAACCTAAAAAAGAGGAAAAAGATCATGGGATGATGGGTCTACCCCCAAAGGAGGAGATATAAAACCCAAAAATAAAAACTGAAGAAGGGGTAGACAGTTAGAAAGTCATTTTTGGAAGGAGAAATCCCTTAAACCAAAATGAGGGCAGCAGTTGCGACAAGGATGGGGACACAAAGGGGAAGACGAAGGCAGTCCTTCCTGCTCACCGAAACACATTTCATAGCCAAAGTTGTGAGCTGGAAAGGCGAAAGCTATCTTCTTGAGTTCTACCTTTAATTCGTTATTTTTTATTCCGTAATCTAATTGAAGGAAATGATGTTGATTGCTATTTTGAATCTGGGTTTTATTCACCAACCCATGAGCTAAATTTCATAGGGTTGAGATTAATTGATGAAACTTTTATTTCTATTATTGGCCACGGCTTAGATTAGTTTTAATTTACTGTTTCATTCAGTGGTATTTATGAATAGCGTGCATGTAATCTCTAGACATAGGTGAATATGTAGCATGTTTATAAAATTAATCTAATTCTAATAAGGTTAGGTTAGTTAGATCAAAATTGAATGATATTAGCGAATACTCTAAAGAATACTAGTGTCTTAGGTGAGGTAACTCAAGGCTTAGCTCTCGAAAGAAGTAGACTACAGTGAACTATTCCGAGTAGTAGAATAAGATCGAACTTGTCGAGGCATTATTGGTTAACGAGGGTAGGTTCTTGGTAATCTCAACCTTAATATTCAATATCTTAGATCCTTTAAACTTTGCTGTAGCATCCCTATTTTCACATCCTTAGTTGTTACTTGTTTACATATTATTCACGTAATCATCCTCGTAATTGCCATTGCATACTTACTCTTGTCTTGCCATAGCATTTTCATTTATTTGTTAAAATTCACATAGTACACACATTAATATTTCTTAATAATATTTGCATTCTTACTATTGTCCTGCTATAGCATTAAACACACTCATTCATAATAACTTGACCAATTTATACCTAACCGATCCCTGTGGAAACAATCTCACTTAGCACTTTATTACTTAATCCGACATGTATAATTGCACAATTCGCATATCATATTCACATGCGACAATGGTGTGATTGGTCAGTTGGTGTGCTTGTGGTGGTTTAAATAGAGAGTCATTTCTGTGGCTAATGTGACATTTGAAATTTAGGTCAAACTATCCCAGTCGAGTTTGGGGAACCACATGTCACACTTTCAGTATAGCCATAATTTTTATACTGTATTTAAATTCTCAAGTGTTGATTTTTATCTCTCTCCCACCGATCAAGAGAGAGGTGGTCAATTTTCTATATGAAAAGCTTCTTTGAGTAATAAAGTGTTGGTTGCAACACCCCAACCTAAGGTATATGCCCCTAACCTGAAAGAGTTTAATAGGATGAGGTCTGCAAAGGGCATGGACAACTTCTTATGGGAAATGAAGCAATATTTCTGTGCCAAAGGCATCTTGGATGATGCTACTAAGGTAAATATTGTTGCTATGTATTTTATTGATGTTGCTCTTTTATGGTGGCATCATAGGTTCACAGATGAGAAATGTGGTGGAGCCGCACTTAGGACTTGGGAGGAGTTCCAAAGTGAATTCAATAGGCAATTTTACCCTAGAGTATTCCCTAGATAAGAGTCGAGCTAAGTTGGATCACCTTACACAACAAGCAACTATTAGAGAGTATGTGAAAGTGTAACACCCCAAACCCGGCCTAGATGTTCTGGCTGAATCTGGCGGTGTCACATGAAAGTGCTTTAAAGACCATTTCATCGTTATACAATTTCTCCCCTTTAACCATTTTATATTATCCTATATCAACTTCAAAATCATTTTGACCGTTTCCAAACCGTTATTCACTTTCAAATTGCTATAAATTTTCAAACGTTACTCTATGCAGAAGCTTTTAAAACAGTTACCTAGTTGTGATTATTTTGATAAAACGTTGTTCATTTAGAAAATGCGAGTTTTCCTACTTCTATCAAGTATAAATCATAAAACATTATAAATCCCCAAATTTAAGTAAAATCCATAGAGGCCATAATTACAGCAAAATATTCCCAAATAAAATTAGAAACCATAAATAAGAACCAAATAGTATAAAAGAGGTCGTATGGCACCACTGAGTCCTCCGTCGCACTGATCCGCCAATGTTTGGGGATTACCTGAATAGATTAAATAAAAGGGGTGAGTTTTTGTAAGCTTAGTGTGTAATCCCCAAACAAACGAATAGACAGTCAACAGAGAATCACAGACTGGGCCTAAGCCCTATACAGTATCAGAAATAGTCTCAGTTTGGGCCTTAGCCCATCATAGTATCAGTAAACAGTAGTGCGGTATACAGTATGCAAGTCTTACCCAACCAACCACTATACACCATCTCCTATCCAACCCTACACTCCTGTGGGGATTAAATCACTCACTCATCCCTACACTTACAAATAGCATCGGTTGCGGCACTAAATAGTATTGTAGCTGAGCTGCCAATATTAGGCTCAAAGCCATCACTAAATCGTAGCTGCATTGCCAGTATATTACGCTTAAAGCCTTTCAGTACACTTCCTCCACATATATCATCCCAACCTCCATGCAATGCAACATACAGTCATGGCATGCTATCACATAGTATCATGCATGTAGTAGGTACAGTATATATTAATCATGCTCAGTAACAGTCATTCATATATCAATCAGTCAATTAGGATCAAAGCATTACTTACCGACCCCAAAGTAGATTTACAGTCGTCTCAGGCGACCCGTGCAACCCTAACAATCAATTCAGTAAATTAGGCTTACACGCCCATGTGATCTGCCTGTATGAGCCCACACGGCCCAAATTGTCCTTGGTCGTGTGGATCACACGGCCTGGCCCAAATTCTCACACGCCCGTGTGGACCACACAGCCTAATTTGTCAAGCCTGTGTGTCACACACGGCCTTGCCTGGCCACCACCTGACCGTGTCTTTCGCACATGGCCTGGCTCATTGATCACACGCCTGTGTTCCATCAGACGACGACAATGAACTTTTTTAGTTTTTCGCCGAATCCCGTTTTTTGTGTTTTGAGTACACACCTGGTTTATTTTCGATGCTATCGCAACCCCGAAGTTAGACTACTAAAAATAAAATAATATTTTAAACGATACCCAACAACTTACAACTCACCAAACGCGCGATTTACGCTTGCAAAAAGGAAGAATCGAAATAATGCTGGTAATGAAAGAATAGGGGAGAATTCAAAAAGAGAAAAAGGCAGAGGGAAAGGGGCGATTGCCGTTAGAATTTTGGAAATCAAAGGGGAAAAAGCCAAAAAATTAAGTAAAGCAATTAAATTAGGCAATATTCTGATAACTTCTCCCAAAATCTCCTCAAATCTCTCACCACCATCCCACTACTTAGAGTCCCCCATAAACCCAACTCTAGTCGAATTTTGAAATAAAAATATTTCCCCTTGTAAACGCAGAGAATCTAACCCAAGACCTCCAGCTTAATAACACTCCACTTAACCACTAGACCAGCAGGTCCATTTTGTCATAAACTTACAAGCAATTAAAGTTAAGCCTACTGAACAGGAATAAGGCTTTATTCATAAAAATTCCAAAATTTGCCCAAGTCAAGGCTTAAACTTGGGACCTCACACACACACTTAGAATACTTAACCACTGAAGCAGACAAATATTTGTGTCACGAAGATACGAAATCAAATATACAAATTTTGGGGCGTTACAACTCTACCCTTAAAAGAAAATTTCGGCCTCGAAATTTTACCTGGTCAGAACAGATGAGGATACTGTTGATGCATCGCATCCTCCGTCTCCTACGTTGCCTCCTCAATGTTATGATTACGCCATAAAACCTTAACTAGTGGAATAGATTTCCTCTGAAGGACCTTAACATCACGATCCAATACCTAAATCGGCTCCTCCTCGAAGGTCAGATCTGGCCTAATTTCGATCTCCTCAATAGGGACAATATGTGTGGGATTAGAACGGTAGTGGCTTATCATTGAGATGTAGAATACATCATGAATTCGATCCAACTCTAGAAGTAGCTCCAACTGGTAGGCAACTGGTCCCACTCGTTTCAGTATGCGATAAGGCCCAATAAACCTAGGGCTCGACTTGCCCTTGCGCCCAAACCTCAGTACTTTCTTCTATGGTGAGACCTTGAGAAAAACGAAGTCCCCCACAGAATACTTTATCTCTCGACACTTCAGATCTACATACGATTTTTGCCTATTAGATGCCGCTTTCTGTCGATCTCGTATCAGTCTAACGTTATCCTCAGTATCAAACACTAACTCATGGCCCAAAACACGCTGCTCGCCCAACTCAGTCCAGCATAAAGGAGTACGACACTTATGACCATAAAGTACCTCGTAAGGTGCCACCTATTTATTGGACTGGTAACTATTATTGTAAGCGAACTCTGCCAACGATAAATACTCCTCCCAACTACCTCAAAAGTCAATCACACAGCTCCTTAACATGTCCTCTAGTATCTGAACCACCCTCTCAGATTAACCATCGGTCTGGTGATGAAATGCAGTACTGAAGTCCAACCTTGTACCTAGAGCTTCATGTAGCTTTGTCCAAAACTGAGACGTAAAACGAGGATCCCCATCAGAGATGATTGAAGTCGGTACCCCATGCAATCTCACTATCTCAAAAACATTTAGTTTTGCCAGCTTTTCCAACGAATAGTCAGTACGAACCAGTATGAAGTGAGCGGGCTTGGTTAAACAATCCACAATGACCCATATGGAATCCTTTTTAGTGGGTGTTAGGGGCAACCCACTAACGAAGTCCACAGTTATGCGCTCCCACTTCCAAAGAGGACTTTTAACCGGCCGCAACAATCCTGAAGGTAATTGGTGCTCAGCCTTAACCTGCTGACTTGTCAGACACTTAGTCACAAAATCGATAACCTCTCATTTAAGACACTTAGTCACAAAATTGGCTACTATGTGCCTCTCTCAGTATTGACTACCTCAAATCAATATCTTTCGATACACAAATTCTCCCATGGAAACAGAGTACCCCTTCGCTATTCAATCCAAAATCCAAAGTGTTCCCGCTCTCAACTTATCGGAAGCGAAGACTTAAAGACTCATCCTCTAACTGCTTACCCTTAAATTGCTCAATCCACATCAGTTTAACCTGAAGTTCGGCCAACAGACTACCATCATCAAATAAATTGAGGCAAGCAAACATCGCCTTCAGATCAGTCATAGCTCTACGGCTCAGTGCATTGGCCACCACAATGGCCTTACCAGGGTGGTACTCAATAGTACAGTTGTAATCCTTAAGCAGTTCAATCTATCTACGCTGCCTAAGATTCAGCTCCTTCTGAGTGAGGAGGTACTTGAGGCTTTTATGATCAGTGTAGATGATACACTTCTCACCATATAATGCCTCCAGATTTTCAGTGCGAAAACCACAGCGGCCAATTCCAAGTCATTCTTCGGATAATTTGCCTCATGAGTCTTAAGTTGGCAAGACGCATAGGCTACCACCTTTCTAACCGACATGTGATGCATCACTGTAAATAGTAAACTCTGTTCCATACTCTGGCTGTATCAAAATAGGGGCCTCAATCCGTACAGTCTTAAGCTTCTCAAAGTTCTCTCGCTGCGTATCAGTCCAGTTAAATGGCACACCCTTACGTAGCAGTTTAGTCAAGGGTACTGCAATCAATGAAAAACCCACTACAAATTATCGATAATACCCTGCTAATCCTAGAAAACTGCGAATCTCAGATATAGTTTTAGGTTGTTTCCAATCCAACACCGCCTCAATCTTTCGAGGATCGACCCTAATCCCCTCAGCAAAAACTACATGGCTTAGAAATGGTACTTCTCATAACCAGAACTCACATTTACTGAACTTGGCGTATAGTTGTTTTTTTCGCAAAATCTATAAAACCACTCTGAGATGTTCATCATGGTCATCCTCAGTTTTCGAATACACCAGTATGTCGTTAATAAATACCACTACGAACCGATTCAGATAGGGCTAAAACACTCAGTTTATCAGGTCTATGAAAGCTGCCGGTGCATTAGTCAGTCCAAATGGCATTACTAGGAACTCATAGTGACCATATCAAGTTCTAAATGTTGTCTTATGCATATCAGCCTCCTTAACCCTCAATTGGTGATACCCTGATCGGAGGTCAATCTTAGAGAAAACTAAAGCTCCTTGGAACTAATCAAACATATCGTCTATCCTTGGTAGGGGGTACTTATTCTTAATGGTCAATTTGTTCAGTTGCTAGTAGTCAATGCACATACACATGGATTCATCCTTCTTTTTCACAAACAGAACTGGTGCTCCCCACAGAGACATACTAGGGCTGATAAACCCACGATCCAACAACTCCTGTATCTGAGCCATTCGATAAGGGGCAATAGACACCGGAGCTGTACTAGAAATAAGCTTGATCCTAAATTCTACTTCTCGGTTTAGAGGTAATCGAGGTACCTCCTCAAGAAACACATCCAGGAACTTTTTTACCGTTTTGATGTCCTTAACCGAAGACTTCCCAAAATCTAAAATACTTATATAGCCCAAGAATGCCTCACATCCCTTTCGAGTCAACTTTTTTGCCCTCAATGCAAAGATCATATTATTCAAGTAGTTTCGACATTCCCTAATTAAAACTACCTCATTGTCCTCCACAGTTCTCAATACAACTCTTTTTGTGGCATAATCCAAACTGACCTGGTGCTTAACCAACTAGTCCATCCCCAGTATTAGATCAAACTCTCCAAAAGGAAGTTTCATCATATCAAGTAGAAAGATAGCCTCTTGAACCTCTAAAAGAACATCTCTAAACAGTTTATTAACTCGAACTGATTGCCCTAATGGACTCAATACAGTCACTTCACTAACAGTGCCCTCCACCAAGATACCCAAGTTATCAGACACAGTACAGGCTATATAGGAGTGAGTGGATCCTATATCTATCAGTGCAATATAAAGTACATCATAAATAAAGAACATATCTGTAATGGAGTCTAGAGCATCACCATCCTCTCGACGACGTGCAGTATAAACTAGAGCTGGCTAACTCGCTTTAGTCTAACCCACACCTCTACCCAGTGCTCTCTGCCCACAGTCCATAATATTACCACCTCTGGCCTAACCACGGCCTCTCAGTGGCTGCTGAACTACCCTCGGTGGCTGTGTGGTACCAGTACCCAAACCTTGCATCTGATCAAGCCTCCGTAGACACTCCCTAATATGGTGCTCCAATGACCCGCACCTCAAACACGTCCCAATCCTTTTCCAACATTCGTCCTGATGGCGTCTACCACAATCAATACATGGCTGCTGTCTAGTCGTAGCAACAGGGGCCCCAACTCTAATCGACCTATTAATTCTGGCCTTTTTCTTAGGCCTGTATACAGACCTCGAGGGCTCCGAATCCCTCTTGTTCCTACCTCACTCTGTCGGGATTTTGGCACTCAGCGCGCTTCACCTCCTTAGCGATCTTCACATTTTCCACTAGTGCAGAAAAATCTCGCTCCCTCTATGAAGCTATCAAAACCCTTAAGCTGTCCCTAAGGCCATCCTCGAAGCAAACACATCTCTCATGCTCAGTTGCCACCATACCTCACGCATAGCAGCTTAGTCACAAAAATTTGGCCCCATACTCAGCCACTGATCTATCCCTTTAAGTCAAATTTTGAAACTCTCTCCTACAGGCATCCACATACCTGGCCCCCACATATTTCCCCTGGAAGGTGGACTTGAAGCACTCCCAGGTCAGTCGTTAGGGTTGAGTGCCCTCCTTAACATTGAGCCACCATTGATAAGCCTCATCACGCAATAGCGACAATACACCCTTTAGTTTCTGCTCGAAGGTGCAGTCCAAATCATCCATGATCCTTTCTGTGGCCTCAATCCAATACTTAGCCACATTAGGGGCGACACCAGTGACACTCCTGAATATCTTAACTCCATTAGACCGGAGTCATTCCATAACTGACCCTTTCTAAAATCCTCAATATGGCATGGGACACTGTATTGTCTCCAGCCACACGATCATGAGACCCAGATCCAGACCCAGTCTACGTAACAGGTGACACCGATGTCTCACTAGTGTCCAAATTCAGTATGTTGCCCAGTGAAGAGGACTCAGCTCAAGCCCCTCTACGATCTCTACCACGGCCTCTTGTACACCGTCCACGAGTACCTCTTGTGCTGATTATCTAATCGCGTTTATCTAGATTAACAGTTTTATGTATTAGTTTACAGTTTTAATATTTTATTAACAAAAGTTTTATGCAAAATAGTATCAATAATTGAGAGTTCAGTGTATCTATAGTTATCTCAGAATACCTATAGCAGTTTTAGTCAAGAAAACATATAACAGTTTCAGAGAACTTACAAGACCGGTGCCGGAGACATGATGTGCCACACATTCAGTAAAATATTTTCACTTTCAATCATAAAAAATCAGTTCTTTAAAAACTCAAATTCACAGTCAAGTTCTACAACTTGACTCTGATACCACTAAATATAACACCCTAAACCCAGCCTAGACGTTATGGCTGAATCTGGCGGTGTCACATGAAAATGCTTTGAAGATCATTTCATTGTTATATGATATGCATGATATGAAGCAATAAAATTTATAATAATGATCGCACCAAAAACTAACTATTATCACGACTTTAAGGTAAGCGTACCTATCGAACAGTAGTATAGCTTAGTGGCAAGACCGAGATATCGTACCCAAGGGAACCAAAAGTACTAGTACTAACTTTCTTTCTATTATTTAACCTAAAAATAAAAGGGGTTTTTATGAAACTAAACTAATTCTAAAACTAAACTATGAATGCACAAAAAGTGAATTGGGGAAAAACTCTTAGGGAAAACTGATTGATTTGGACAATACTCAAGGGAGAATCCACCTAGACTTCACTTGTTATCAATTCTTGAGCTAGATGATTTATTCACTTGACTTGATCTGTAGAAATCCCTGGTTTATGTTAATACCTCCGTCGAGGATAAGAATAACTAATCCTAAGTTGATTAACTGAAATCTCTTTCTAGTTAAAACCCCTAATCTTGCATTAACTCGATCTATGGATCCCCTTATTAGGTTTGACCCTAATCCGACAGATTTATGCCGCCCTATGTTTAAGGTTGCATGCAACTCTACTTAATTATGTTAGATCTACTCTTAAACAGGGACTTTTGCTCCTCTGAATAAGCACATCAATACTTGAATTAATACCTAGGACTATTAAAACAAGAATTAAGAACACATAATTAAGAACAAATCAGGTATTTATCATATAACTCAAGATAAAATAATAACAAGATCTGTTTTAGGTTTCATCCCCCTCAAGTATTTGGGGGATTTAGTTTATAATTATAAAAGAAAACATCTCAGAAGAAGTAAAATAACAAAACATAAGAAAACCCAAAACTCTTGAAAGGATTGAAGGGAGATCCTCTGTCTTGATCTAGATCCTGGCTTCTGAGATGGATCAATTGACTTCCCTTCAAGTAATTCCCTGCCTTTAACTCTCCGTCTTGGTGGAAAATTAATGTGTCCTCTTAAGGTTGCCTCCTAAGGTCTTTATATAGAGTTTAGAATGGCTTTCTTAGCCCCTAAGCAACCTTTTCCAAGTGAAATTGAACTTCCTCACGACAGGGACACGCCCTTGTGCCATGCCCGTGTGGATCAAGGCCCAGGCCGTGCCTGGGCCTGTTAAGGTGGCACGACCGTGTGGCGAACCTTTGGGCCGTGTTGATTACTGAATTGGGCCTAATTTACCCGTTTTTAGCCCGTTTCTTGCTCTTTTCTCTTCTTTAAGCTTACCTGGGCATAAAACATGAAATAGAAGGATTAAGAGCACCAATTTCCACAAATTCAATGATAATTCATCCATAAATTAGGCTAAGCATGAGGTAAAAAATGTATAATTTATCGTTTATCATTATACCATTTCTCCCTTTTAACCATTTTATATTATCCTATATCAACTTCTAAATCGTTTTGACCGTTTTCAAACCTTTATTCACTTTCAAATTGTTATAAATTTTCAAACGTTATTCTATGTAGAAGCTTTTAAAACAGTTGCGTAGTTGTGAGTATTTTGATAAAACATTGTTCATTTAGAAAATATGAGTTTTCCTACTTCTATCAAGTATAAATCATAAAACATTATAAATCCCTAAATTTAAGTAAAATCCGTAGAGGCCATAATTACAACAAAATATTCCCAAATAAAATTAGAAGCCATAAATAAGAACCAAACAGTATAAAAGAAGTCGTGTAGCACCGCTGAGTCCTCCATCGCACCAATCCGCCTATGTCTGGGGATTACCTGAACATGTTAAATGGAATGGGTGAGTTTTCGTAAACTCAGTGTGTAATCCCCATACAAACAAACAGATAGTCAACAGATAATCATAGAGTGGGCCTAAGCCCTATACAGTATCAGAAACAGTCTCAGTTTGGGCCTTAGCCTATCTCAGTACAGAAGCAGTCATATAGTAGGGCATTAGCCCATCACAGTATCAGTAAATAGTAGTGTGGTATACAGTATGAAAGTCCTACCTAACCAACCACTATACACCATCTCCTATCCAACCTTGCACTCATGTAGGGATTAAATCACCCACCCATCCCTACACTTATAAATAGCACCGATTGTGGCACAAAATAGTATTGTAGCTGAGCTACCAGTATTAGGCTCGAAGCCATCAGTAAATTGCAGTTGCGCTACCAGTATATTAGGTTTAAAGCCTTTCAGTACACTTCCTCCACATATATCATCCCAACCCCCATGCAATACAACATACAGTCATGACATGCTATCACATAGTATCATGCATATAATCATTACAGTATATAGTAATCATGCTCAGTAATAGCCATTCATATATCAACCAGTCAATTAGGGATTAAAGTTGTAATGTCCCGAATTTTGGGCCTAGATAAATTGGGCTTTAGGCTTTGGGTCTCATAATTTTTTTTAGTAAGCAAAAAAATGACAAATGACATGTTGGCTTTAAGGGTTTAATAAATTTAGAGTGTCTAGGGGTGTTGGAGAAGTTTTGGGTTTGAACTTTGAGGAGAATGAATTTTTTAATTAATTATTAAAGGAACCAGGGCGGTGAGTAGTTGGGCTTTTAAATAAAAATAAGGAAAAATGGCATCAAAGAGCCTTATAGTGGAGTGGCTAAGTGACGCCACTTAAGGTATAGGAAGCTGGTGTTATGGGCTAGTAAGGAGATCTTATGTTTGAATCCTAGCTTAGTATTTTTTTAAGAGTTTAATTTTGGCCTTCTAGAAGGTTGGAAGTGGTGTGATGATGGACTCTAGGGAGAGTGATCAGAAGAGAAAATTTAGGAAAAGGATTGGGGAGTTATCAGGGAGAAAAACGAGGAGATGAGATGGGGAAGAGTTAGAGCCGATTGGGACTTTGTGGGTAGGTAGAGTTTTGGTTTTGTGTATAAATAAGGGGTGCCGAATTCCTTTAAAATGTTCTTTGGTTTTCCATTACTTTTATTCTTCTCCCCCTCATTATGTTTCATCCATTGCTGAATAACCGCCATTTTTTTTGTCGAAATCCCTATTGGTGTTGTGTTCTTCTTCTTTCTCTAAAAGCTGAATACTCCCTTATAACCAAATAGTCCTATCTTTTTGTCGATTCCTTGTTGTTTCCCTCATCACAAATCAGTTTTTGTTATCTACTCTTAATTAAGTTTTAAAAGCCGAATCTCGTTCAAGAGCTACCTAGGCCGTAAGATCAAAGGTTAGATTCGATAAGTACTTAGTCAAACAACCTTAATGTGTTTTGGTAAAAGCCAGAGGGCTATCTAACTCTCTTTTGTTGTTAACCCTGTATTAACAATGGTAGGGTTCAAAGACCACAAACGTGATAGAGATCTACAAGTCTCTGCCGAAAAACTATCCATTCGTTTCTGCTTTTGGGTAAGTGTTCTTGATTTTGGGATATGTTGGCCGAATAGTCTATAGTAAGAGAAAGGGTGACTTAAGTGGAAACAAGTCACCTATGATTTCGTCTTTAACAATTAAGATTAATGCAGATCTAAGGATATTCGTGAATAGTAGCTAAGGAGGGGCTATAAGAACTGGTGGCACACGGTAAGGTTATGGTAAGGCTTCGGTTTTTGGTAAATGTTGTGGTTAAGTATGGGATTGATTTGAGGATTGGTATTGGTTGTAGGTTCAAGGCTGAGGATAGTGTAACACGTTTCATTAACCAGGTGTGTACATACACTTCACACATGACAAATCAGCAAAAGTCGAAATCCCGAAAAGCTGGAATGCTGAAAAGTTGAAAAGCCAAAATGTTGACACCGGCAACCACACAAATGTGTGAATATTCGTGTGGAAACACCGATATGACGACTGGGGCCAAGAGAGCGATCTCATGGTCTCGAGCCACTGTTTGGCCAGCCGGGCCAAAAGGGGCTAAAAGGGCCCGACGGGCTCATGGGCCCAAATCAGTAAAAGTTTATAAGTGATATTAAATGATGAGTTGGTATTGATGGTTGAATGACTTGAACAAGATCAGGCCTGGTGGGCCATATATTTGTGAATGGGCCTAATGGGCCATATGGACATGATTGGGTTTGATTGGCCATATGTGATTTTAGAGAAGCATGTAGACTGCTAGGGTTTTTTGGTGGACTCTAGGCCTAGATTTAATGTACTCTCAAGCAACATAAAACTTAATTAATTAATCAAACATGTCTGTGGACAAGTCGCAAGGTTAGAGTGTAGCAATGGATGTATGCATGTCTAGGATTGGATCTAGAAAGAGCTTGGTACTTAAGCTGTCCTAGTGACCCACCTCCTCTTCTCTTGAATCCTACCTAGTTCATAGTGTCTGTTCACTTTAGCTGTGAGGACTTGTTAATGGGTCAAAGTTCGTAATTAAAACCCGTACTATTAAGAAATTACGAAAATACCCCTATAGGGTAGAAATTATAAAAATACCATAGGGTAGAATTACGAAAATACCCCTGTAGGGTAGAACTACTAAAACACCCTTGTAGGGTAGAATTACTTAAATGCCCTTGTAAGGTGGAATTACCAAAATACCCCTAGGTAGTGAAATGACTAAAATACCCCTAGGTGCTTAATGTGTGGAAATATGTATGTTGCATTCATGATATGTATGTTGCATATAGGTGGGATTGATGAAACGGAGGAAGAATTTGAGGATCGCATGGTTGCTTGACGACCATGGATCTACCGATGGCTTTTTAAGCCCAATGTATGATTAGCAGCTTTGCTGCAACGATAGGTAGTACCGCAACTAGCGCTAACATTGGTGTGTATGGGATGGGTGGGTCGATATTTATATCCCTACATGGTGCATAGGGTTGGACGGAGATAGTGTGTAGAGGCTGGATGGGTAGAATTTTTGCACTTGATTTCTTTAATACTGTTCTGTTATTTAATTGAGCTCAGGCCCAAGATGACTTGTGTTGTATGATATATATATATATATATATATATATATTTGTTGAGGGTTGTGCACACTGAGTTTTTGAAAACTCACCCCATCCTTTATTTTTTTCAGGTAACCCTCAATAAGCGGTTCGACGGATGGAGGGACTCAGTGGTGGCCAACTAGCAAAATGATTTGGACTTGTTTTTCTCATGAATTTCTAGTTTTTTATTTTATTATTTTACTTTATTTCAGTTCGGGTTGTAATTAGGCTGTTTTATCTGGTTATTACTTATTATTATGCTTAGGGATGGAACATGGATTTATTCCTTTAAAATACTTTTCAAGTTATTTTAAAACCATTTGTTGCTTTTAAAATTAAGTTTCTGCGGTTAAAGAAAATTTTTCCAAAGTGACTTTCAGCATGTAATAATTAAAAAAAAGGATTTTTAATACACCTCGTTCTAAAAGTAAGTACTGCCTGGGTTTTTACTTGAAATTTCTTTAGAAGGGTTTTTCAATAAAAACGTGGTTTTCGATAAAACACTTCAATGTGACATCGCCGAATTCGGCCATAACGTCTGGGCCAGGTCTGGGGTGTTACAAAAGCATTGCTTACCAACCCCAAAGTAGATTCACAGTCGTCTCGAGCGACCCGTACAACCTTAACAATCAATTCAGTAAATTGGGCTTACATGCTCATGTGATCTGCCCTTGTGGGCCCCCACGACCCAAATTGGCATTGGTTGTGTGGATCACACGGCCTGGCTCAGATTTCCACACGCCCATGTGGGCTACCTGTGTAGGCCCACATGCCTATGTAGCCCACATGGCCCAATTGGTCGAGCCCGTATGTCACACACGGCCTCGCCTGGCTAGCACTCGACCGTGTCCTTTACGCACGGCCTGGCTCATCAATCACACGCACGTGTTTCGTCACACGGCCTACCACATGGACGACCACATGTCTGTGTGGCATCGACAATAAACTTTTTTGACTTTTTACTGAATCTTATTTTTTTGCGTTTTGGGTACACACTTGGTTTATTTTCGATGTTATCACAACCTCAAGCACTCCAGAATCTATATTTGTCCAAAATACTACTCAATTAATCACTTAATCAAAGAATCGAAACCAACTTGAAATGGATTACTCACCCATTGAGTGATTGAAACTTACCCTAACATTTTAAATCTATTCGATTACGAAAAAATACGAGGAGAGCATTAATCCTCGCAATATGCTACTGCCAAAACCTTGAAGTTAGACTATCGAAAATAAAATAATATCTTAGAACGATACCCAACAACTTACCACTCACCAAACGCGCGATTTATGCTTGCAAAAAGGAAGAATCGAAAGAATATTGGTAATGAAATAATAGGGGAGAATTCAAAAAGAGAAAATAGTAGAGGGAAATGGGAGATTGCCGTCAAAATTTTGGAAAACAAAAGAGAAAGAGCCAAAAAATTGAGTAAAGCAATCAGATTAGGCAATATTCTGATAACTTCCCCCAAAATCTCCTCAAATCTCTCACCACCATCCCACTACTTAGAGTCCCCTATAAACCCAACTCTGGCCGAATTTTGAAACAAAAATATTTTCCTTTGTCAACACAAAGAATCAAACCTAAGACCTCCAGCTTACTAACACTCCACTTAACAACCAGTAGGCCCATTTTGTCATAAACTTACAAGCAATTAAACTTAAGCCTACTGGACAGAAGTAAGGCTTTATTCATAAAAATACCAAAATTTGCTCAAGTCAAGGCTTGAACTTGGGACCTCTCACACACACTCAAAACACTTAACCACTAAAGTAGACAGATATTTGTGCCATGAAGATACGAAATCAAATATACGAATTTTGGGACATTATAGAAGGAGTTCAATGAACTAATGCTCTGAATTTCTGATTTGGGTTAGAAGGAGACATTTTTTCCCTTCATGGATAGGTTGAAGCTTTAGGCGAAGCAAAAGTTGCAAACTCGAGGGGTCAAAGAACTTATTAAAGCCATGGTCGTAGTGGAGTCGTTAATTGAACTTGTTTCGAGAAAAGGCAAGTGTGAGTCTTCCAAGCCCAATGAGTAAGGCAATTGTAGGGGAGATGTAAAAGGATAGGTTAAAAACGAGAATGGTGGAAATGGTGGTAATGGTGGTAATAGGAACCACATAATAGGAAGTGAAAGTTCAACAACAAATAAAAGGAACCAATGAATGCTTCTTATGTTGTGGTTCCCATATGGTGTAGGATCGCCCACAACAATCCAAGTTCACCACAATCAATAAAGAAGATAAAACGAAGCCTAATGAAGAAAGGGTATTAAAGCTTGGGTCAATGATACTCAATTCTATAAAAGTGAAGAGAGTTCATAAGCAAAAAGGTTGATATTTGTTGACATCAACATCATAGGTCAAAGAAGGAATGTTCTTGTTAAGACGGGGGCATCAAATTTGTTCATATTGGAAAAATCCATGGGTAAACTTGGTCTCTTAGTTAGCAAATTTACTAAGAATACCAAGACTGTAAATTCCAAAGAGGTTCCAACTATGGGAGTAGTACAATAAGTTAAGCTACAGTTCAACTAGTAAAAGGGTAAGAAAGACGTTAAGGTAATTCATTTAAATGATTACGATTTTGTTCTTAACTTGAATTTCCTTGACAAGATTAATGCTCTATTGGTTTAATTTGGCAATTTTATATGTATCTTGTATACTCGTCAATGATAATGTGTTGTGTCGATAAGTTGTGATGAGAAAGGTAGAACCAAGGTATTGTCAACAAATTTAACTAGCTGAAGATGTTTATTGTGGTAAGAACATTGACTTGGTATATCAAAGTACTACAATCACCCCCTTAGAAATGCTAGTGGTACAACAAACTGATGCGAAGCTTGTTGAGTTATTAATAGGGCTACTACCTATGAGGGAGGTAGGTTGTGGATGAAACTTTATGGGAAAAATGGTGATACAAACTGGGTGGTCAAAAAGAGTAAATGCTAAGAGCAAGGTAAATTTCAAACATTTTCCTAGTGTTTTACATCATGACTTACCATTGGCTTGGCAAAGACATGTGGGCCTTTTTAGAGCTCTGAAACGGGTAAGTTGATGGGCTTACAAACTGGAGTAGACGACAATACTCGAGGTTAACCCAATGTTTAATGTGAGGATGCTTAAGCCTAGTTGTGCGGATCAAGGGGATCTCAATCGAGGCAAGTCACAATAGGGGCATGTAAGAGTGGTAGGCTCTTACTGAGATGTACATAAGAGAGAAATGGTTTGAGTTAGGTGACGCTAGATACATAAATCAAGGAAAATTTTTCAAAGGGCGGACCTACCCAATAGAGAGATAAGTTGGGAACCGGTCAATGCATTAAGACAATTCCAAGACGAGTCAAACCAGCATCATTCTGAGGATGCGATGAGGACGTCACGAATGGGTGGGGGAGAATGTCATGGGGTTGCAGATCAAAGCTCATGGAGAATGCATACAGAGCTTCTTGTGGAGGTTAATTGATTAAATGAGGCTAATTTGACCCAATTGAACTGTCTGGATTCATAAAATATGTAGAGAAGCACATCTACTTGAAGCCTTTGTGATCCAGTAAAACACTCAAGTAAAACTAGGGTTACCAAGGTAAATATGTAAAATAATCTTAAAAGATTTTGTAATCTTATGGGATCTTGGAAAATCCTTAAGAATCTCAATTTGCAAATTGGCTTTAATCTCGACCATTGATGTAATTTAAGTTGTACCGCTGGATCTGGGGAGCTCAACTATAAATAGAGACCTCCCCCGCATTTGTAATCATCTCATTCATAGTTATTGAATATCCTTGAGAGCATTTATTCAAAAACCTTGTGTGCATTGCTTTCTTATGGCTTTTCTATTCAATTCAGGCTCCATTATCTTTTGATTTTGCTTCCATTTTATTTCGGTGTCTTGGAGAATTTCCTTTGTGAATTCTCATTTTCGAGAGCTAGGTTGACTTAGCCGGATTTGAGGCAAATGAATCGTCTAATGCTGCGCGGTTTACCAAACTAAAGTTCTAACCCCGTGACACTAGTACAATGATATCCATAATACTTTTATCAATCCTTCATTTTGACCAATCTTTAATATAATTTTGCTAAAGTTTGTTACCTTTTAGTACAATTTTAATAAAATTCGATACAACATTATCCTACATAGAAAATCATCTTATATAAATTTACTAAAAAGGATAAAAGGTAATTAATTGTAAATTACATATAATAAAATGAAAATTATCCGCATATTATATAATTCTCATAGTACGCAAGTGTAGTATAAAACTAGTGAACTTTCGTCCAAAAAAAAAACATTATATTATTTTAGTATATCTATGTAAATCTAATACGTATACTAAAAATATAAATATCTAAAAGGATAAGATAATAATTTAAAATATGAAATTAGTAGAGACAATACGAAATTACTTTTTTAAATTTATAATCCGAAATTAATTAATTTTATATATAAAAATATTTGATACGAATTTTGAAATTTCATAAAAAATTATCTTATAAAAATATAATAAAAGATATAGATGTAATTGTGGAATGAAAACAAAAACAAAGGAGGCAAAGCAATAAGAACATAAAGGCTATAAAAAATATAATAAAATATATAGGAATGAAAAAAAACAAAAACAAGGGAGGCAAGGCCATAATAACATAAATGAATAGAGATTGTACGTTCTCTACTATTAGACCCAACAGCTGCATCAAATACTAATTGCAGTAGGATTGCGTAAATATATGATGAATTTTTTAACTCTGCTTTTCCCACTTTGACTTGGAGTTCAGATTTGTCTTATTTATGCTGCTACATAATAAAGGTGTCAATAATTAAGGGGGGAAAAAGCAAAGTTGGACCACAAATTTCTACTACAAAATAGTTTAAACCACTTGAAAGTTACTTTTATATATTATAGCTACTCTTTTCCATTATCAAATGGATTATACTATTAAAAAGTAATAAGTCTGAAATATAAGAAAATTTATAAAAAATATTTTAAAATTTAAAATTTTCAACTGCAGTTCAATTTCAAATAAATGATTTCATTTACAGAACCACAAAAACTTTTAAAATATGAACTTTATTAAATAGTAATGATATTTTTAAATAGTAAATATCAACTCTATTCCAATTTGATCTTATTTGATTCTTTTTAATAATATAGGGACTAGATTAATCCATTAAATAGTATAGAGACTAATTTAATTAGATCACTATAAAGATAGTAAAGTGGCCACTCAGATGCATTTGCCATGAAAACTATCTATGATAATTTCTTTAAAAAATTAGTTTTGAAATTGTTTTTGAGATATTATATACTTAAATATAGTGACTGATGTGAAACATATGTTGGATGTGTCTGCTGAAGTACTATGGAGGCCCAAGTAGTAGGAGTTGGATTATATTTTATTCCTTCTACTCAAAAAATGGGCAAACTAATCTTTATTCATTAGATTAAAGAAAAATTGGTCTATTCTGTTAAAAGTTTCATTCACTTGTACTGTTAAAAATTGACACAGTTGATGGAATAACCAGAGAATGACATGTGATATGTCACGTGTACCTCTTCCTGACGTAGAGGGACCAATTTTTAATAGTAGAAATAGATGAAAATTTTTTAAAAAATGGCCAGTTTGCTCTTTGATTTAATATACAAGGGCTAATTTGCCCCTTTTTTTAGTATAGGAGTAAAATGCAATCTAACTCCTAGTATAGGGACCTTCATGATACTTTTACCAATTTGTGTTTGTATTTTAATTAATTTTCAGGGTAAACTACACCAATTGTCCCTAACCTTTGATTAAAATTACATTTCAGTCACCCAACTTTCAAAAGTTACATAATTGTCACTAAAGCTATTGCAATGTTATATTTTTGCCACTCATTCGTTAACTTCTGTTAAGAGAGTGACATTACACATTAATTTAAAGGGTTAATAACCGATTTGGAGCCTAAACAATAACTAAAATATCAATTTGATACTTTTAAAATTTTTCTTAATAATAATTCTAAAAAATTTAAAAGGTAAACTACTCAAATAGTCACCCAAGTTTTAATTCATTCCTATTTTGGTCACTAATTTTTTTTTTTTGTTAATTTAGTTACTTCTATTAGATTAATTGTCATTTTTATTCACTCCATCTTTAAAATGCATCGGTCATTGAACGAAATATTGATGTGGCAGTCTTTGGATTGGTATAATAAAAAATTTAGCCCTTAACACTTTACACATTTAGTCTAAATTCAAAAAATTGAAAATTTATATGATTTTAAGAACTTGAAAATATATATAATTTATTATAAAAGGACAAAAAATAAAAAATATTTAAATATATATAAGATTACATAAAAGGCTTAATTGTTGATTAGTCTAATTCAAAAAATTCAACAAATTCAAACTTTAATGTTGGTACATTTTGTAAATTTAGTCCGAATTTTAAAAATTTATAAATAAAATATTTAAAAATATAAAAATTTAAAAAATAATGAATCAAAACCTAAAATCAAAATAAGTAAACTTTTCTTAGTTATGATTCAAAATCATGAAAACCCAACAAAATGCTCCTACTTTTGATATATGCAACCACACAACATTGTGATTAAAAAAATACAAGAAAATAGTTCATTTTTTTCTTTCTTGTTACCAGATTTTCTAGTCAACCAAACAAAATAGAGAAACATTGTAAAACAACATTCATCTCTTCATCTATCTTCTCATTCATCATCAAGCTTCCCATTGTTCTCATACTTTTGCCCAAACCTTACAATCTCAAATACCACACCAAATCCATACCCAACTTTATTAGACCCAAAATTCATCATCACTTTGTCATCGAGCACTGACCATTAAACCTACACCCAAAGTGGATTTCTTTTTTTTTTTTCTTATTACAAAGCACCCAGACTCAATTTCGTGTTTTCCTTTAATGAGGAAAAATAGATCAATGAAGCACTACTTAACCTAAAGCATTTGAATCCCTCAAAGCCTTACATTTTGTCACCGAAATAGAGCCAAAGATGTTTCTATAAGTTAAGGCTTTTTTATTTGAATCCATCAACCAACTGTTTGATCATGGTGCTAGTTTGATTTGGCAGTGATTGATTCAAAAAATTAATTCAAAGGATTCATTTCACTCTGTAACACCCCTCACCGTCCCCGGCACCAAATTAGGGTTACAAGATGCTACTATACGATACAAAACAAAATCATGCTATATTGGATTAAAACATTTCCATACAGGTTAAATTATTAAACACACAATCAAAATTGTTTTAATCATAACCTTACGGTATTAAATCGATCATACCGAAGCTATAAAATAATTTAAAAACAATTTAGGGTCTCATTTAAAACATTTGAGAAAAGTGGGGTAAAAATGCTAAACAGGGGTTACACAACCGTGTGACAGCTTGATGCCATGTGAAGCCATAGGACTTGGTTGTGTTGACTAACCGTGTGCAGAGACTAAAGCCATGTAGAAGGAGGCACACGGCCGTGTCTCCAAACCATGTAACTAACTGATGCCATGTGTGCTAATTGAAACTTAAATCACACAAACCACACTGCTGTATTGTATACCCGTGTATGGCATACAGTTGTGTGTCAGGCCGTGTATTAGTCCGTATGTGCCTAATTGTCCCTTTTCCGATAAGTTACTTAAACCAACTTCACTTAGGCCACAAGCAACATTATACCAACATTCAAACATGTTCAAAACTCATCAAAACATACCAAAATCAACATATATTCATACATCCTAAGTGCCTAACCAATATGCCACAATTGGCACCTTAAATCAAGCATAAACAATTTCACATTCATCAATCATCATTCCATAAAGCAAATGCCTATCATTTAAATCATTGCATCTTATCATATACCAAAGCTAAGCTTACAAAACAAGACCAAACGGTTCATATATATACATACTTGTTTACCAAAAGTAACAATTAAGCAAGATACCATAATAATATTTGCATAGCCAAAACATATCACAACTTGAATATATACATGTGAAATTAAAACACCTACTACGTGCCATTTATAACCTATACCAAAATGGTCGAAATTCTACCGAGTCGTTGAATGGATAATGCGAACTCTGACTTGTCTTCCAACCGACCAAAACTTTCAATAACCTACAAAGAATCAAACACGATGGACGTAAGCAAATCATTGTTTAGCAAGTTCATATGAAAATTAATTTAACTTACTTATTATAATGTAACTTAAACATTACACAATAATTACACAATCAAGAACATGAGTTCATTAATTGCCTATACACATCACAAATCACACAAAGTTAGTGATCCATATATACAACATATAACTTTATCATGTTCATAAAATAGATACAAATAAACTCATTGGGTATATACATCAATCTTTACATATCAATTTAACATTTCATATTTACATTTTATGTGTCCATTTCATATATCCATTTTTACCCAATGAACCATAATGAAATAACGTTGGATGTGTGAGAACAATAGTCACACAAGTTGTGACTGTAAATATTCATACGAGCTGTGAAATGGGCCTATTCACACGAGCTGTGGGTCAGGATGTTAGGTTACATAACACTGCTCACACGAGCTGTGAAGAATCCGCAACAAATGTAAGATTTTAGCCATCGATAAGACATCCAAGACCAACAGCCAAAATGGTAACAACCTTAACAACATGTCATTTGTATCCTAGGTATTCACAGAGTTCATACAGGCTTTGATTCATATCCATATCTTTTAATTACTTATGCATTACTTTATCACATGAGTTCATCTATATAATTTTCCATTTTCAATCATAACTCTCAATTGTAACATCATTGCAATTTGATCCATTCCACAACTTAAGATTTACTATGTAAATAAGTCTAATCACAAGCATACATAGCTATTTATTTATTCACAAAAACATCAACTAAATCAATTTATCCATTCTACGAACTTACCTAACCAAAAGCGAAACACAACATCGACGACTACTCCGCTAACTTTCTTTTTCCTCAATTATAGTCCGGTTGATTTGTTTCTTAATTTAAATAATAATTAATTTCAAGCTATTAATATATAAACCTTTATAATATTTATTAGATGCATAAAATCCCTTTAATTTCATTTTTACAAAATTACCCTAAACTTTTACCCTTTATGCAAACTAGTCCTTAAAACTGAAACTTATATATTTTTCACAGTTAGACCAAACACTTAATGCCAAATTTACTATAGTCCTTGAACAGCCCCTTAACAACCAAAATTTCCAAGAATTCATTGCTAAATTTTAATATTTTATAAATTCAATCCCTAAGTTCAAAACTAACTAAAATTACTTTACAAATTAATCTTATTTAACAACCAAACACATGAATCTATCAACTAACCTCAAAAAAACTTAAAATTTATTAATGGAAAGTCCCTAAAACTTTAAAAATTTCATAAAATAATCCCTAGATTAGTTAGATTAAGCTACAACAATATCAAGACATAAAATTTACTAAAAACAGAAGCCAAAATGACATACATGCACCCTTAGAAGCTTGGCCGAACCTTAAGCATGCATAAAAATGGTGTAAACTGTGGTGGAAAAAATTGAAGAAGAAGATGACTTATTTAACTATTTACTATTTTAACCTTTCATTAAACTTAAAATTTCATTAAACTCATGGCCTTAACCATCCATTAACCTTCCCTATGGTCTAATTACCATTTAAATCCATCTAATAATGCTTCTTTAATAAATCAACACATTTAAACAAATAGTAATTAACTTTTTCAGCTTTTACGATTTAATCCTTTTTACCTAATTAACCAACCAAACATCAAAATTTCTAAACCAAACTTTAGTATGTCACTATAATAGACTTGTAAATATTGAATAAATAATATTTACCAATTCATTAGTCGAAATTTTGGTCCTGAAACCATCATTCTTGAAACCACTAAAAAAAAGGCTATTACAAGCTCGATGGGGTTTAAAGAAAAGAAAAAGAAATAGTGATTCAAAAAATTCAAGAGAAATTGGGGGATAAACTTTGTTGAATGCCTATTTTTTTTTAGAATCCAAGAAATATTGATTTGAATCCCTCAACAAAATACATATTTTAGCCTTTATGTAATTTCATATAAATTTTAATAATTTATATTTTATGTCATTTTATATTTTTATATATATTTTCAATTTTTTAAAATTATAAGTTTTTTGAATATTTTGAATTTGGAGTAAGTTGAAAAAATGTATAAAAATTGAGGTTAAATTTGTTGAATTTCTTAGAATTAGGAGCGAACTAACAGAATGTATAAAGTATTAATGGCTATTTGTTATTATACTAATTAAAAGATTGCCATGTCAGCATTTTTTTTAGTGACCAAGGCCTTTTAATAGTGGAGTGGCTAAAAATAACAATCAATCTAATATGGTGACTAAATTAATAAAAAGAAATTCAATGACTAAAAAGAGAATTTATTAAAACTTGGATGATTAAATATGTAGTTGATCTTTTAAATTTTTTAAAAATATTATTAAGAAAAATTCTAAAAGTATCAAATTGATATTATAATTATAATTTAAGAGCTGAATTAATTATTAATATTTAAATTAACGTACCATATTATCTACTTAATAAAAATTAAAAGGTGAATGATAAAAATATAACATTTCGACAACTTGAATATGTGTGATGATTGAAAGGTGTAAATTTGAATTGTGAAAAGAATTAATGGAGAGGAAAAGGAATAGCAGTAAATAGGATTAAATATGACAGCTACCTTACAAAACAAAAGGGAAAGAGGAGTTGTCTCAGTCTGTCATTTTCTATGCTTCCAAAAAATATCTTCTTTGAAACTCTTTGAGAGGAGAGGCTGCAAACACCTAACTTTAGGGTGGAATGATGACGTGGTCAACCATGCATCCCATGCCCATTTATTTATACCCTAATCCTTCCTTTTCACACCTATTCCCTATAACACTTTTACATTTAATAGACTAAATTAAGAATTTAGTGCATCTCTCATTTTGTTTAATTTTTTAAATATTTTCATTTTTTCCCCTAAAATATTGGTGTTGGAGGTTTAAGATACGGAATGAGTTAAAATTCCTTCTAATTCCTTTAAAAAATTATAAAATTATATTTTAACTTTCAAAAATTTATAATTTTTTCTACTTTTGCCCTTGCCTCTATATCAAATCAAATACATTGACTGCAATATATTTTCAGACCATTCAGCTATCCTATTAAATTTCCTTTCCTTTTTCTTTACTACCCTCTTTTTATTTCTCTATTTTTCACCCTAGAACCTATATTTTTTTTTGTTGATCATAAACCCTAAATTCTCTTTAGAAACTCCCAATTTCAAAAGGGCTTCTTTGATTTTAAAAGAATAACACACATGTTCCATTGCCACAACCATGATAAATATGTTTGTTATTATAAATGTAATGCACTTCATCCTTCCGGTATGAATGGGAGATGCTAACGTGATATTTTTAAAGCAAAGTAAAATCAATACTTTATTTAATAAAATATATGATAAAACATTTTTATAAAATAATAAAAAAATATATTTAAATTCTATTCAAAATGTGTTTTATGTTTTCAAAACAAAGTTAAAAAAAAAATTCTTATAGTTCCAATTAAAATAAAAGAACTAGGTGATTTGTAAAATATAAGAAAATTACTTAATTCGTTAAAGATTACCTAAATCCTTAAAGAATTTATAAGAAATGAAGTAAAACCAAAAAAGAGTAACAGTACATTAAGTTGTCGTCCAGGCAGCAATAACTCTTGTCTAGGCGATATTGGAGTTATTAGTTTTTTTTCACTCAGAAGCCACTCAGGAAGTAATCTAGTTAATATTAATTCTGTTAAGTTGTCACCTATGCGGCACAAGCTTCCACTCAATTGGTACTGAAACTATTTACAATTTTGCACATTTTTGAACTTTGACTAATTGCTTAAGCCTTCAACCACTACATTGTAACCCAAGTTTCAAATACTATTTGACATATGAAATAATCGTATTTATACATATTGATTCCCTAAGTACATGCCATTCACATTATAATCTTTATATTCATTATAAGGCTTAATATAAATGCCACTAGTACAATACAAATTACACTTTAACATTTGAAAAATAACCTTATAGGATTGTCGGGTGATGCGATGCTCCCTAGCTATCATAGCAACTTCTTGGTAAGTCCGTACCTACGTGTCTTAAACAACTAACATGTAATTTATAAAGTTTAGTAAGTAACTGTAACACCCCTAACCCGTGCCCGTCGTTGGAGTAGGGTTACAAGGTATTACCGATCAGTCACATCATTAAACATACATATCACTTACAATCATCATTCATCCACACATATTTTTCAAACACAATCACATTGTCCCTTATAATGGCCTATAAGGCTTTAGAACATACTTAGAGATAGTTCGGGACTAAACAAATAACTTTTCAAAACTTTGGGAAACTTAGAAAATTTTTTTGAATATAAGGGTCACACGCCTGGGTAAACAGGTCGTATACCTCACATGGCCACTAGACACGCCCGTGTCCAAGCCGTGTGAAAACAGGGCATACATACTGGCTTGGCCACATAGCCGACCACACGCCTGTGTGTGTGGCCCGTGTGCCTATTTGAAATGGCCACAGACGCCCATGTACCAAGGCTATGTGCCACACATGGCCAGTAGACACGCTAGTGTGTCTAAGTGGTGTAACTCACAGACTTGATATCCTAAGCATCACCAGGGGACACACGGTTGTGTACTAAGGTCATGTGTCACATATGTCGAGTCACACGCCGGTGTGCTCAGCCGTGTGGACAAAAAATAGGCTTAGTTTAAGCCACATTTTCTTCCCCAAATCCAATCACCTATAAAAACTCAAATGATACCATTTCATATACAAATATGCAGCCAAATCAATATCATTTCCTGTATAATTCATATCATACCAATCTATTTATTTCAACATTTAATATCATACCACTTACTTACCCAAATGCATACCAAAATGTCATGATTTATTAGCCAAATATCTCAACAAGATATGACCATATTTCAATCAATTCATCATCATAAACCAAGCCACGATCATGCCATTTCTCAAGCGATAATACACCATATATCAACTAGCCAAACTCATAAAACAAGCCAATCTACCTGGCCAAATTCAAGCCAAATTTTACACCATCAATAAGCTAAATCTCATAGCTAATCACATATCAAACACGTAGGCATTAATAGTCAAAATTCACCTATACACTTAATAAACCAACTAGCCTATACATGCCATATAACCAAAATTACAAAGCTTATAAGTACCAAAACAATAGCTGGATAGTGTGTTCCAACACGAGCAAGCCTCCGATATCTAGATGCACAAAGGAATTAAAATCAAGTAAGCATAAAATGCTTAGTAAGTTCGTAATTCAAAGAAACAAAGCTTATAACTTCACTTCATAAACATAATCCTCTTTAGCCAATTCAATCTATCTTGGCCTTACTTTAAGCAATATTAGCCTTTAAATTTTTAGTTGTTATACAAACTAGCAATTCATCTCAAAACATTTTAGCATAATCATTCACTACATAATGCAATGTGCCTAAGCATATTAAGATCATCAATTAACTCATACTTTTTCCATGCTTTCAATAGCAATTCTAGTCGAGGAATTTGCCGGTCACTACCTTTTTCTCATATTCATTGAACCACAATTTGAGTGAGTAAAACGAAGCATGTCACAACTCAGTTTGGCTCAGAAGCCTAAAACATAATCACCAACCATGCTTACCATTCAAATCACCATTCAAGTAATATAACATAATATACTACCAAACCATTAAGCACAATTTTATTACATATTCATTCTCACAATGATCATGAACTCACAATTTCATGAATTCAACACTCAATTGAATTTTCGTACATACCCGTACTAATGTATGAATATTTCTCACCATTTCATCAAGCTCATACACAAGTTTCATAAACCACATAGGTTTCGTACGTACCTGCACTTTCTCGTATTTATCTATCACGTTTTTTCACTTCTTTACTCAATACATTTTATCATTCAATAATCTTTAAATACTAAATGAACTCGCACACTTAGTGCCAAATGTATAGCCAAAGCTTTAAAGATGTTGTACACTTAATGCCATCACATTTACCGAAATTGTCTCAATCCCACACACTTAGTGCCATTTATATAGTCGTAGTTATTTTATTCTTGCACACTTAGTGCCAAATGTATATCATCGAATCATTTCCGAACATATTTACACTTCACATTCACATTTCCACTAATTTCATAACATATAAGCATTGTTAAAATAATACGTATTACATAGGAACTTACCTCGATCGTTAAAACGGCGAAACGGATCGATTAGTCTGATACTTTATCATTTCTCCAATCTAAACCCCTATTTCATTTTCTCGATCTAAATATAACCAAAATAAGCTTATTAAATTATCTCTCTATTCAATTTAATCCAAAATTTACTTTAAAACACATTTACTTTTTTGCCCCCATAATTTCACATTTTTGCAATTTAGTCCTTATCACATAAAATCGCAATTTCATGAAATTAAACACAAACCCAAGCTAGCTGAATTTTCCATATATTACTATCAGCCCATATTTTCAATTTATTTCACAATTTAACCACTGAATTTCCACATTTCACAATTTAGTCCAAAATTGACATTTTTGCTCAAAATCACTTTACAAAACATGTAAAACTATCATCAAAATTTCATATTTCATCATCAAACATCAATTAATACATGTATTCAACAATGGCAACTATCAAAATCTTTAACAATTTCGAAATCGAAGGTACGAGCTAGCTAGATTATGAAGGAACGATCTCAAAAACGTAGAAATCATTAAAAACGGAACAAAATTCATACCTAAGTGGACCAAATAAAGTTGACATAAACTACAAACAACCATGGCTGCCATTATTTTCCAAATTCAGTGAAAGAGATGAATGAAAATAAGGAATTTGGCTTTTTGTTTTATTAATATTAACTTTAATTACCTAATTACTTGATTAACCTTTAAAAACATTATTAATTACACCATATGCCACTCCACTATCATCCACTAACTCATAAATGGGTTATTTATCACATAAGGACCTTCACTTTAAAGTTCTATAGCTATTAAACACCTTTAGCTTATAGAACACAACTTTTATGCTTTACACGATTTAGTCCTTTTTCACAAATTGAGTACTCAAACAATAAAATTTCTTTACGAAAATTTCACACAACTCTAATATCATACTTTAGACATCAATATAATAATAAAATAAATTTTTTAATGTCAGATTTGTGGTCCCGAAATCACTATTCCGATCTAACCCAAAAACGGGCTGTTACAACTCTCCCTCCTTAGGGATTTTCGTCCCTGAAAATCTTACCAGCGAATATATTTGAAATTTTCTTTCTCATATCCCTTTCAATTATCTCATAACTTCGAATTTCTCAACTCTTTAATCTCACAAGCTAAGATTTTTTATCTGTTCTTCGCTATATGTCATATCAAGCTGAATTTCAACTTCTGAAAGAGATATTATAAACCAACGTCTTATTTGTATCTTCGCATCATAGATTTAATAAAAGTTGATAAGCCACTGGCTTTATTCTCTCAATAATCTCATACGGCCCGATAAATCACGAACTCAATTTCGCGTCATAGTTAAATTGAGAAATTCTAATCCCACAGCAATACTTTCACGAACACTCAGTTCATTAACTGAAATTCAATACTTTCACGTATCGAGTCTACATATGTTTTCTATAATTCTGAAACTGCTTCCAGACTATCACCAATTACTTTCACTTTCTCTTCCGTCTCTCTAATCACATTAACCCCGTAATTCTTATTATCACTAATCTCATACAAAGTTTCGTATGATGTCATCTTTATGCTCAACTGAAAAATTATTATACACAACTCAAACAACAGTAAGTATTGTTCTCATTTGCTTTCAATTTCTAAAACACGACAACGAAACATTACCTTGAGAACTCTAAATTTCTCCCTCAGATTAGCCATCTGAAATAATGGAGTCTAGCACGTTGTGTGTTCTGAAAATCTCTTACATGTATACTCAGCTAATCTATCAAGAGAGAAATCTGTACGTACTGATATAAAATGTGCAGACTTCTTCAAACGATTAACAATAATTCAGATGACATCTATCTTTTACAAAATCCATCGAAAATCTATTTCATTTCTACTCATATATCCATACAGACTGTAACAATTCAGAAGGTACTTGTTAATCAACTTTAACCTGTTGATAATTCAGACATTTAGATACAAAGTCAGAAGTATTACGTTTCATACTCATTCACTAGTACAACTGTCTCAGATTATCGAACATCTTAGTTCTCCTCGAATGAACAGATAATTACCACTGTGAGCCATATGTAACAATTGTTGCATTATTTTTGGATTTCTCAGTACACTAACTCTATATTGAAACATCAAACAATCATCAATTCCAAACTAAAATTCTGAATCATGAGTCAATTTATGTTGAACCCCTTTTTAACTTGCAATTCACTAATACATTTCTAAACTTCACAAATTCACTGAATAAACATCAATTTAGTTTCTAACTCAGCTAATAACTATTCATCATCCAATAAGATCAATCGCATGTTTATTGATAGTAAAACACTTAAAAATTTTTGGCTCAGACATCCAAAACTATAATCGTTTGCCCAGGATGATAACCAATCACTGACTCACTGTCTTTTAACAGTTCAAGCCATCTTTACTATCTCAAATTTAGATCTCTCAAAGACATCAAATATTTTAAACTCTTGCGGTCATCAAAAAGTTACATCACTCACCAAACAATTAATGTCGCTAACTATTCAGCACAAATACAATGTCAACTATCTCTATTTCTTGTGTCGAATAACTCTTTTTATGCAGCTTTAATTGTATATAAGCATAAGCTATCACCATATTTCCTTGTATTAGAACCCACTTCAAACCATTCAATGACGCATGACTGAATATTATAAACTTTTTACCTGACGCAGGTTAAACCAGAACTGATGTTTCAGTTAATAATGTATTCAACTGTTTACCACTTCATTAATAAGTATAATATCATGCAAACTTCACAAACGCGATGATTTCCCCAATTCAAAAACAACTTTAATTTACAAGAACATTTATCAATAAAAATGTTCCGATAAATATAATTCTGTATCATGTCTTCTAGAATATGAATTCTGCATTCAGACTATTCATCTATTTACCTGTGAACGTTCAAAGTTTATTTCCACCCTATGGATAGGTTCAAATACAAATAACTCAATTAATCCTTTAAGCAAATAATCAAATCAAATTAGACAACTGAATCGATCTCAATTATCAAATAGTAACTTTTCAATTATTAATCAACGAAGCTTTGAACCATACTGAAGCCACAACCATCGGATAGATTAAAATCATAGTGCCATAATAAGGCCGACATCTCAATCATATAGATAGATAATGTCCCCGCTATCAGTAATGCATTTTGAATGCAAGAGGAATTCCAATATGATCTCAATAGCAACCAGTGCAGAAACACAATCTCTATTAATATGATAACTATACTACTGTACTCCCATGATCAAACCAGAAATTTTAATCATATTAAATATAGTCATCTCAGTCAAAAAAGTATCTCTCACAGACATTCACATAGAACCATAATAAAACCAAGGTAGTGAAATCTCAAAATGTTGAGCTATACAGAATTTCTAGAAATTATAACCCATAAAGAATAATTAAGATCTCAATGATATCCTAGAAAATTTCCAGAAGGAAAAATATCACTCATAAGCACTGAAATTCTCAGTAACAGAAGCAATGTAATCTTCATGTATATTCAACATAACAATAACCGGTAGAAACATAATACTAGCATCATACAGATTTTATCATAATCTTTTCTTTAACAAAAAGAAATAGAATATCAAAGAAAAATTTAAGAATGCATATCATAACCCCAAACAGACCCATAATGCTTTTGTCTATCAGTATGTTTAGCTAGCGTTCTTATACAATAAGAGTTTTATCTAAAAATATTCAATTACATATACTCTTGAGAGTAAATAAACAAATTGCATACTCAGAAGAGGTCATCTTAAATTACTCAACTATAACCGCTGCACTTAACTATCAATACAATTCAAACATTTTTCCACTGTCTAATTCTGTCATCACTAAGTCCACATTATCCTATCTCTAACAGAAGTCAATTTAGAAAAACTTTTAATTAATACCTTCTTTAGATATCATACCTGAATAGGTTATTAATAGTGATCTTGCATAATCCGATTGGCCTTCAAAATGATTCGGTATGTTTTCTAGTACTGTCTTTACTGCTAACTCATTCTCTTATCTGATCACAGTATTAATCCTTCAACCACGAAACTCTGTAATTTCACAATTGTAAGCTTATTCATTCTAAATCTTTACGGATTTCATTATATCTTTATACTAATAAGGGGGTAAGGATAGTAAAGCCTCAAATTTAACTCTCACATATACATGCACATAACACATACTATTACAAATGACCAATTCATTACTAATTCCACATTCTCAAAACACCTAATAATCATTTGCTTATAATCATTTTTGTGCTTAACACATAGTTCACATGCCAATTCAAATCACTAATTCACTATCAAAGTATTCATATAGCAATCATAGACCAAACATTACAACTCATATACTTATATAATTATAACGTTTATCAATAACAAAATATCATGCACTCTTATTCATACATTTATGAGTTTCGACTCATTACCAACACATTTTCACTCTAACGTTTGAGTATAACATTCTGTATTATTGGAATTAGCTCAGTTGGAAAGCATATCTGTCTGATTAAAATAATTTTCCGTCAAAATCAGGATATGTCACACTATCACAGGTTAAATATGGCATGTATAGCTAGACTCACATATGCTACGTTAGTCCTAGAACTATCTAAACCGTAGCTTTGATACTAATAAATGTAACACCCCTAACCCGTGTCCATCGCCGGAGTAGGGTTATGAGGTATTACCGATTAGTCACATAATTAAACATACATATCACTTACAACTATCATTCATCCACATATTTTTCAAATACAATTACATTGTCCCTTATAATGGCCTACGAGGCTTTAGAACATACTTAGAGATGGTTCAGGACTAAACCAATAACTTTTAAAAACTTTGGGAAACTTAGAAAATTTTCTTGAATACAAGGGTCACACGCTCGTGTAAATAGGTCGTGTGCCTCACACGGCTACCAAACACGCCCGTGTCCAGACCGTGTGAAAATAGGGCATACATACTGACTTCGGCCGCCGACCACATGCCAGTGTCTCTGGCCCATGTGCCTTTTTGAAATGGCCACACACGCCCATGTACCAAGGCTGTCTGCCATACACAGACAGTAGACACGCCTGTGTGTCTAAGTCGTGTAACTCACTGACTTGATATCCTAACCATCACTAGGGGACACATGGCCGTGTACTAAGGCCATGTGTCACACACGGTCCAGTCATACACCGGTGTGCTCAGCCGTGTGGATGAAAAATAGGCTTCGTTTAAGCCACATTTTCTTCCCCAAATCCAATCACCTATAAAAACTCAAATGATACCATTTCATATACAAATATGCAGCCAAATCAATATCATTTCCTGTATAATTCATATCATACCAATCCATTTATTTCAACATTTAATATCATACCAACTTACTTACCCAAATGCATACCAAAATGTCATGGTTTATTAGCCAAATATCTCAAAAAGATATGGCCATATTTCAATCAGTTCATCATCATAAACTAAGCTACAATCATGCCATTACCAAGTTATAATACACCACATATCAACTAGCCAAACTCACAAAACAAGCCGATCTACCTGGCCAAATTCATACCAAATTTACATCATCAATAAGCTAAATCTCATAGCTAATCACATATTAAACACATAGGCATTAATAGTCAAAATTCACCTATACATTTAATAAATCAACTAGCCTATACATGCCATATAACTAAAATTACAAAGCTTATAAGTAACAAAACAATAGCTGGATAGTGTGTACCTCGATTGCTAAAATGACGAAACGGATCGATTAGCTCGATACTTTATCATTTCTCCAATCTAAACCCGTATTTCACTTTTCTCGATCTAAATATAATCAAAATCAGCTTATTAAATTATCTCTTTCAATTTAATCCAAAATTTACTTTAAAACGCATTTACACTTTTGCCCCCATAATTTTATATTTTTGCAATTTAGTCATTATCACATAAAATCACAATTTCATGAAATTAAACACAAACCCAAGCTAGCTGAATTTACCATATATTACTATCAGCCCATATTTTCAATTTATTTCACAATTTAATCACTAAATTTCCATATTTCACAATTTAGTCCAAAATTGACATTTTTGCTAAAAATCACTTTACAAAACATGTAAAACTATCATCAAAATTTCACATTTCATCATCAAACATCAATTAACACATGTATTAAACAATGGCAACTATCAAAATCTTTAACAATTTCAAAATTGAAGGTACGGGCTAGCTAGACCACGAAGCAACGATCTCAAAAACATAGAAATCATTAAAAACGGATCAAAATCCATACCTAATTAGACCAAATAAGGTTGACCAAAACTTCAAACATCCATGGCTACCATTATTTTCCAAATTCGGTGAAAGAGATGAATGAAACTAAGGAATTTGGCTTTTTGTTTTATTAATATTAACTTTAATTACCTAATTACTTAAGTAACCTATAAAAACATTATTAATTACACCATATGCCACTCCATTATCATCCACTAACTCATAAATGGGTTATTTATCACATAAGGACCTTCACTTTAAAGTTCTATAGCTATTAAACACCTTTAGCTTATAGAACACAACTTTTACGCTTTACGCGATTTAGTCCTTTTTCACAAATTGAGTACTCAAACAATAAAATTTTTTTACGAAAATTTTACAAAACTCTAATAACATACTGTAGATATCAAAATAATAATAAAATAAATTTTTTGATGTCATATTTGTGATCCCAAAACTATTGTTCTGATCTGACCCAAAAACGGGTTGTTACAGTAACAAGGATACTTATACTTTATCCTAAGTATTTATTAACCTTGAGTCCTTTAGACGAATCATTATTTTAATTTCATTTAAGTCACATTGTTACTATTTTAACATTTTCATTTGACCTTGTAAGTTAAGTCTCTACTTATAGTATGATGAATTATTAACAATTCTGAAGTGATTCTTTTATAAATATTACCTTTCAATTTCAATTTTTGTCTCAAGGACTTACATAATTATTAACTCGCTTTAAAAATGCATTAAGGCTTTCAAATAACCACACTTTGTTCTATCACACCACTTTCTTATAGGCTTGCTTCTCCATTCAAATTCTTTATAGTTAATACCTTTTTAAATGGTAATTCAGAATTTGTACAGTGGTTTATAAAGCATTTAAAAGTAGTGATAATAACATCTACCAATTTCAAGAATTCATTTATATAATGAAAAACTGATTTAAGTTTATCCCTTAGTAAGCATAGAAAAATAAAGAAACGATACTAGGGATGATTTATTCGGAACTACAATAACAAGAGCGCTGAAGCATGGGTGTTCAAAGATCATATTAGGATCGCATAAAAGTGTCAGGAACATGAGCACCAAAGTGCAAGTAATAGGAGTACCGAAGTACAAAACATGAGTCCCCTATTGGCATACAAATCGTATCTTAACTATTTATCTAAACTACTAAGGCCTTGTTTCAAGATTTTCAAAATATCAATAAACTCATGTACTTATTCATATTAAACTTAGTATCACTATTCATGGCGTAAAACAATATAATTTACATCGATAATTTAAATCATGGCATCATGCCACTACATAAGATTTCAAAGCTTTTATTTCATCTCCATAAAGAGACATTTTACAAGATTGTTTCTTAAAGTTGTTTTCACGCCAATAATCAGGATTCTTACATTGTGCGACATAGTCAAAATTTATTTGTCCAAAACCAAAATTTTCAAACATACAAATATAAATTTATAATATTATACTCGATATAATTTCAATAAATTCAACTAAATGTAAAATAAGTATTTACAAAAAAGATTTCCATAACCTTTCGGCCGTTTCAGTATTTTAGGCTTGTATCAAATTTGTTGACTTAAAGTAGGAATTTAAACTTTGACATATCTTTGGCCATAGTGGTATTATCTAATATTTTTCATTATAGTGACATGGTTCATATATGTCCTATACTTCCATGGCACCCCCAAAATTCTTATTTTATAATTTCAATTCACAAGCACTTCATGGATATATAATTACAATTTCACATTTTAATGTGTTATTTCATATCTTAATGCCATGGAATTCCACATTAATATTAGAACCATCAAACACTTAATTATAACATTAGTTATATAAACCCTAGGCTTACTAACTTAGGAGAAAGATAAGTATCCATGATACTTACTTTGATGGATGCTTTCTAACACTTAATCAAGTGTTTATGAACACTAATTCACCATCAATTAAGCTTGTAACTCCATGAATCAACATTTCCCCAATTCCATACAACTAAAAATACCTTCAAAAATTAATATAAATTCACTCAAAGCTTTCTCATATAAACTCAAAGCTTTCTCATATAATCTCTCACAAAAATTCCATAAACCTTAAACTGAAATTGGTGAAATTGATGATGGTAATGCATTTAGGAGGTGATTTCCATAGAGATTTTTATCAAAATTTGGAAATTTTGAGAGAGATTGTGAAATAAACAAGAAAATGGAAGGAGAAAGTAGAAGCTTCAATGTTTTTCTACTGCCTTGTGGAATGAACTTGCTTGGACTCTATTTGATTAGGCATTTAATTCAATTAACCTTATATTTGATTGGATGATATTTTGTATTTCATTTAAATAAATTTTATATAATTTATTAGTTTAATTTATTTGAATTCATATATGTTATATCAAACATTAGGGAAAAAATACTAAAAAATTACATTTAAATTACATCATAGTACATTTAACAAACTACAAATCATAACATCAACATCCTAATCAGTACACTAACATCCTCACAATTACCTCTCCTTATTCATATGCTTTTTGTAAGTATTATAGATGGTTAAACTTATCAACTGTTAAGACAACCCATTCACGTTCAAGCACGGTCTCTACAAGTGTTTATGCATTGTATAGGAAATCACCACACTGTGAGTAAAAAAATCTTATTTAACCCACTAGAAAAACAGAACAAATATTATTTTTCTAGTATGCATTGTTCGACTAAGAGGGTCACCATCCTCCTAACCTCCATTATAAACCTCATTTCTCACTTCAACTACTGAACGCAATCCAAAATACTTTTTTGTTTATCCTTTGCAATCAATTTTCTTAAGGTTTTATATTTAACATACTCTTCTCTAATATAGATGTAACATTTCAGATTAATTCCTAGACTTTCCGCTAAATAGTAATTGCATGCCTAACTATCATTATCATTCAAATCAATCCCATTGTTTATCAATTCTTCACATTGGGTTCAAGTCCTCAACTAAATTTTGGGTAAACTTGAAACAACATTAGTTTCTAAAATTTTAGTAAAATTGATAGGATTTAAGGTTTATTTGAAATGGCTTAGGGTTGGGTGTATTTATAGTAAGGTAGTCAGTATGGCACCAGTGGGCGCACCGTTTTTCTATTGGAACTAGTACGTACTTGTACTGGCCTGTTTTGATGTACTGTTTCGAATTTATCAATTTTTTAAAAAATAAATATATGAAATGAATTAGTTAAACAATTTCAAATATAAAAATATTAATTGATTATATAAAATACTTATCAATAAACATCTCAAATAAAATTTCCTCATTTAAAAAATCTAAAGTACACAAGGAAAACAACATCTCACACATTAAACAACAACATTATCCACAATATTGTTTTTAAAAAAATCTACAATAAGATTATCTCATACTAAATTTATAAAATGAAAGTTTAATAAAAATATACGCAAAAAATTTTGTTTGTGAAGCATTTAGAAATTGTGTTTTCTTTTTCATTGGTTTATTTTTTATTTAAATTCTTTATTTTTTATTGTTTGTTAGTTTTCTAATTTAAATTTTAAAGTTGCTTCTTTTCTTTGGTTAAAGTTTAAATTTTGAACTCCGTGTGTTGGCTTGATTGTTAAGATGTTCACTGCCCTAAGTGTGGTTGGTTTTGAGTCGCGCTAATCTCGTTACCATTAAGGCTTTGCATTTCTCTTGTAATTCACTAAAAAATAGTTTAAATTTTAAATTTGATTAATAAAAAAATTAAAGTTGATAAAAAATAGTTTATCTATTTTTAATATTATTCATGCACTAGCTTATTCATGCACTGGCAAGTGTGTAATGGGGAATGGTGTAACACCCCTTAGCCCGTCAAAAAGACATGGCGTATATCATTCAATCAGACAGACCGCTCGATGAATTGGGGCTTTACTAACGGATTCAAATCATTCAGGTTAACTTAAAAATTTTAGAAAAGAAAAACAATTATGCAGATTTTCCTTAGCATAAAAGTCACTTTTCTTCTTTCATTAGGTAACGCATTTTTAGAGAAAATAATAGAAGTTATAAAAGAAAAATCTATTTTCAACTACTACCTAATAATGACATCTATATCGAAATCATAAAATTTATGATCAACAATTCAATAGGGTTCAGGGTACACCTTAAAATAAGGAATAATTCTCTTTCAAGATAAATGATACAAACGACGTAGTTAATTGTAAAAGTTAATTACAAAACATATGTATACGCCATCCGCCACATAGTTATGCATGATACAAAAATAGACAAATGGCTCACTCGCAGGCGCAGCTCTAGCGTAGTCCCCCTCTACTGATCTTTTTATACAATAAAACGCCTTCAAAAGAAAAGTAATGGAGTAAGTTCATTTGAACTTAATGAGTTCCAAATAGACACAAACAAATACAAGAACACTGATAATCCACAAGCAACAATACTCATGAGAATTACAGACATTTTTGTAAAACTTAGTCTTATAGACACAATACGTCGATTCATCAGTCGCACTATTTGACGTCAACACTTCACCAATTTAAACATAATACCTATAATACCTAGGCGGACGCATACCGCCAACTTATACTTACTTCTCACAATCATATTAGTTTTTACCTGTGACCCATCTTTGTACCAGCCTTGAACCCACATTTCAGAATCAGAATCACATATCCATTGTTTTCATATTTGTATTCACCATAATATCCTTGTTAAATTGAACACGTGTTCCTTCGCAAGGTTGGGTCGTGATCTGCCAATCCAATTTGCAATATAGTTGCCCTACTGGAGGCATCACAAACAAATTTTTTTTCCATATTTTCACATATCATAAGTTGATTGGTACTAGGCTCATGCAACAATGAGGATACTTTACATCGACATTGGTCATACTCACTCATACACACTAGTTGACAACACATGCAACCAGACACCACGCATCGGCCTATTTACAGAAGAAACAACTTGTTGTACACAACTCACATATCATAGAATTTTTCATAACTTAAAGGAAGTAAAAAGGAACTCACCAGCAAACTTCATAATAGAATATACCCTACTAATCCTTTGCCTCGATTGTTCTGATCTTCACTAGCTTCTTGAGCTAAATAAGAAACAATTATAATCATTGGACTATTTTCCTAGTAGAATTTAATCATGCATGCACTAATGCAAAAACGTAAATTCCTTTGATGTTATCCTAAAGGTTTTCTAGGAATTACCAATAAGTTGTTACTTATCAATGGTATTTTACTAGTTACTGGAAACCTTCCTCGTCTTCTCTAATGAAGATAACTTAAAAATTTCCAAAGACTAAGGGAAGAACTTAAAGAAAAATAAATGTGAAACATGACGATTATTGACATCCTTATATAGCACAGACAGCGAAGACAAAGCTTAGTGAAAATGTTAGAAAATCCCATTATAACCTTGTATTCCAAGAACAGGTTTGGTTAATAATCTATCAAACATAACTACTACCATTAATCAATTTAGTGAGTAGTAAAACATTACTTGTACACTAAAACAAAACAATTAAACAAGTCATTCAGTATAGAAACACATCAAGTTGTCATCAACAATATTCTAGTTCAATTCCAACTAGGTTTCAGCTGAACTCTACCGAGCCGTCATTTTCTTGCTAAAATACGAAAAACAATTTTATCATTCCGCGAACTAACAAGTTCACTCAAAGTATTTGGGGTTGCGAGTTGTCTCACAAAAGAGTCCTTCAAACCCTAAAGTTCACCAAATGGTGAATCCCAATGAGGAGTTCTGCAAGAAAGGCGTAGTATCGAATCCACGCAAGCCACTTAACAAATGATTCACCAATCTCATCCTTTTTCTACCATGGCTTAATCAAATATACGCCAAACAACATATCAATATAGTCTATGTTGAGTGGGCTGTTACAAGTGGTCGTTTTAGTTTGTTACTGGAACGGTGCACACCAATCAATGCAACCGGAATGGATGCGAGACCGACTACATTAAATTATAGTACTAAAGAAAGGGTTAGTAAAATATGAACTTAACCTTTCCTCAATCAGGGTGAATTTGTACAATGTTCCTTGAAATGTCTTAAAAAAGAACACTTAATATCAATACTAATAGATGTCGAGATTAAGATAATGTCATATCAAATGAAAATTATATTTTATCAGGAATCTTTAGAACGAAAGCACAGTTGATGCCAAAAATTGTAACTAGAACTCAATGTTAATAAATATCAAGGTGGTTTATATTCTAAAAAATGTATATTTCAAGAATTAATTTCAATTTACCAATAATTCGAAAGAAACATTATTCTGATTATGAAACTTTAAAACTTCAGTGCATAAATAATTTATTTTAATTCATTTTAATATCAGTTTAAGCTTTTAAATGTTATTGGTTTTTGTATGAGAGAAATAGTTGGCTAAATTACCATTAAAAGCCTTTTTTTAAAATTACAGAAATGGCCCGATATTTTAATTAATTACGGAAATAGGCCAAAAACCCCAAAAACGCGTCCACGTCAGCGCGTTGTCAGGGGAAGAAGGGGAAAAATGCTTCCCTGAGGAAGCGTTTTTCCCTGTATTTTTTTAAGGTTAGGGTTTGGGCTAGTTTAGGGTTTTTTTGTTTTAGGGTTAGGGTTTAGGATTAGTTGTTTTAGGGTTAGGGTTTAGGATTAGTGGTTTAGGGTTTTTAGGTTTTTTATTTGTTTAAATTAAATAAATTAAGGATTATGGGTTTTGGGTTTTGGGTTTTGGGTTTAGGGTTTTTAAGTTTTTTTTTTAAATTAAATAAATTAGGGATTATGGTTAATTAGGGTTTAGGGTTTTTAGGTTTATTTATTTTTTTAAATTAAATAAATTAGGGATTATGGTTAATTAGGGTTTAAGGTTTTTAGGTTTATTTATGGATTAATTTTTAAGTAGTTTAGGGTTTAGGCTTATTAAAAAATATATATTAGTAACAATATAATTTTTTTATTTTTTTAATTGATTTGGTTTCTGAAGAAATTATTTTGAGAAGACGTTTCTGAACAAACAGTGTCAAAAACACTTCAAGCAAGATGCACTGTCAGCAGAAGTGATGGAAAACGCTCCCACGTGGACGTGCTTTTGCTATAGTAATTCCTGAAAAAATTATTTGGCGAAGATGTTTCTGAACAAACAGTGTTAAAAATGCTTTGAGCAGGATGCACTATCAGCAGAAGTGATGGAAAATGCTCCCACATGGACGCACTTTTACTACAGTACTTCCTGAAAAAATTATTTGGAGAAGATGTTTCTGAAAAAACAGTGTCAAAAACGCTTCAAGCAGGATGCACTGTCAGCAGAAGTGATGGAAAACGCTCCCACGTGGACGCGCTTTTGCTATAGTACTTCCTGAAAAAATTATTTAGAGAAGACGTTTCTGAACAAACAGTGTCAAAAACGCTTCAAGCAAGATGCACTGTCAGCAGAAGTGATAGAAAACGCTCCCACGTGGACGCACTTTTGTTACAGTATTTTCTACTTGGCCTAAGGCTATAAATAAGTCAAATTTCATTCTCAGGTTGCATAACTCACAACAAAGAAAAAAAATTAAGCGGTTAAGAAGAGTAGAAATTGAAAATGAGTAAACGTATTAGTGCTGTTATTTACTATGATGGTGAGGTTCGTCACACCGAGAACGGTGTTGTTTTTTATCGGAGAATACAGTGCGACTAGTTTTTAACCAGAATATTGAATTGACAGATCTTCACAAAAGAATTAGGCGTAAAAATTTCGGTACAACGCCAATGAAAGTTTTGTCTATTAAGTATCGATTTTGTGCTTCTGATGATTCGGTGACATATGACTCGTTCGACATCAGAGGTGCTCGTGGCTTGGAGGCAATGGTGCAGACTCATCTCGCTAGTGGAGCACCATATCTTGAGTTATATGTACAATTTTCATCCCCAAATTATGCATTTGCGGCTTCAACATCTACTGCTATTCGAGAGGAGTACACAACCCCTGCCCGACACTCTGTTAGTAGGTGGCAAAACACAGAAGCTCCAGTGTTTGGCAGCAGTACGGAATACACAACCCCTGCATGACACTCCGTTAGTGGATGGGATATGTACCTCAGTGAGTCGATATCTGATACTGGGAATACGTACTGGGGAACATCAACTTTTACTGGTGGGCAAGCCACATCTGATTGGGGACGTTATGAAACGTTCAGAAGAAGGGATGATGTACTCTCTATGACGTCCACCGGCGAGGGGACCTCGTACGTTGCAGCTGATGGTAGGTTAGATTATGAGTCTAATGTGGATCCACCTCGAGAGCCTGGGCCTGATGGTGCAGAAGTTGCATTATTTTCTGAACCAGAGCCTGTGCCAACCGAAGCTGAAGGGGGTTCAGATGAAGAAGAAGAAGATCCGCGATTTAAGGCGTACTCACCTTCTGCCTACATGCGTAATATCGATCTATCTAATGATGATGCGTTGGAGTTTCCAAATCTACCATACAGAAGGCGTGACCGTGCAAGTTCCTCATTGGATTCTGGCGAATTGGAAGTTTGCAAGGAGTTCTCAAACAAGGATAGTTTTCTTGGTGCATTGAAATAACATAGCATCATGAATGGGGTTAACTACAATGTGGTTAAATCCAAATCTGATAAGTTTGAGGCCAAATGTGCGGTGAAAGATGGGACATGTGCATGGAAAATCATGGCCTCGTTGAGGAAAATGACAGGGTTATGGGAGATAAAAAAGTATAAAGGTCTACATACATGTGTTGGAGGTACAGTAATTAGGGTTATTTAACACGTAAAGTTACATTATTTAATATGTAATGTTAATTCTAAAATAGATTCGAGTATGTGTGCTAGCTTAATACTACCGATGCTGAAGGAGGATCCTAGGACTTCAGTGGCAGTCTTAATTTCCCATATACGTAGCCAATTTAGGTACACGCCCTCTTATCGTAAGGTTTGGATAGCTAAGCAGAAGGCATTGGAGAAGATGCATAGTGGGTGGGACGCTTCATATAATGAATTGTAGCAGTGGTGTCAAGTGCTGGAGAGATACGTCTCAGGTTGTATAACAGATGAACGTAAGTGGCCGTCTGTATCGCTTGCTCCATTTAAGTTGTTACCGGATAGAGAACTACGTCGCAAACCAAAGGGTCGACCTTGCTCAAGTAGAATACACAACAATATGGATATCCGAGAAACAACCAACCAACAAAAATTGTGTGGATGGTGTAGGAACCCAGGCCATACAAGTCAATCATGTCCCAATCGGAATGGCTGATAGTTGGTGTAACATATTCAAAATATCTTTTAATGTATTAATAACTTTGATGTGTTAAAGTTTCATGATTAATGTTCTAATTAAGGTATGATTTTGATGTTATTTGTTGTAAATTTTGTAAATTTTGATGTGAAAGGCGGTTATGAGGTTACAATTAATTAGATGAGGTTGAATTAGATGATATTGAAGTATTTAAATTATTATGATCATATGAGTTAGAATTCAAATGAAATAATATGATATATGTGCTTAGATGTGATTATGTATATGTATTCGACTAAATGGCATTATACTTAAATAGTATTATAAGTAAATCTTTTGTACTCATGACTTTAGTAAATTAATTTACTTAAGACTTACTAAGCTAAATTCCTTATTGTGAATATTACCTTATTCAAAAGAATTTCTCTTTTTTATTAAAAATAGAAAAGTAAACTAAAATTAACATATTCAAAACATCTTTTATTGTATTAAATGAAAATGTATTAAAAAATGTTTATACAAATATATTACAATAAATCAATGTTGGTGGAGGTCGGAATCAGTGCCACATGGGGGGCGTCGACAGTTACGCGCTAGATTCCTCCTTCGTTCAGCTTCTGCCTGATGTTGTGGTTCCTCGGGCGGGGATTCTGGTTCTCTAGTATGGGATCTGGTTATGGGTGTTGGGAGGATGAACCACCTTGATAAAATAATGAACCCCGAGGTGTTTGCATCATCCATGACGAAGATGGTAGAATCCCATAAGGCGATGGGGATTGGTAAAAAGAAGAGCTCCCCGACGGCGACTCGTGCGATCCCTCATGCAACGGCGGCCTATAGATCGGCGGTTGAGCAGGAGTAATCGAAAACGGAGATGAACCAGGCCATGCATTCCAACCTGCCATGGGACTAGAAAAAGGAAACATATAAGGGTTAGGATACATAAAAGGGCTAAGGTACATACCTGGCATCATCTGAAAAGACTGTGATGCCGGTGTCGTCTGTTGAACTGTTGGGCCCGGTGACTATGAGGGTGCTGTTGATGGGCCCGGTGACTGTGTCACCGCTATTGATTGGCTCGCGTCGTCATCCATTCTTCTTGGATTTAAAGGGCCCCATCGTTCCCTTTCAACACGTATTTATCGTCGCCTCTCCTCTTCGGATAATAGATATGGCTTGCCATGGATTCTAAACTATGGCATGTATTCCGGCACACACGCCAACTCTGGAACGATGATCGGTTCCCGAGTTGGTATATAATCATACCGATTTTCCCACATTTCGATATAATTTGACCAGTATCTTGGCCAATCCGTATTCGGATGTCGTAAGTCGATTTCGTGCTCATCATCTAACTTCTCAGGTGTCACGGGAATCGATTGTCTGAATCCAAATTACCGCAATACTCTATCAGATTGGTGCATCTCAACGATCGTATATGTGACCATTGGGGCCTTCACATGCCACATGTTTGGATTTTGTAAGAATTCATCTGGAATTACCGCCCGAACTGTCGGATCCTCGTATGGTGTCCATTCAAACTATATAAACATGATAAAAATATTAGTTATATACATAATACTAAATACTATTTATGAAATAACTATTTTATTAAGTATACATATTTCGATATAATACTTACTTGTGCTTCTGATCGTTAGTCTAATAGAAGTCGTATATCTTCTAGAGAGGTCGGTATTCCAACATAACTAGCCGAATTGTTCCACCTAATTAAATAAATTTTTAGCATACAATTATATTTTAAATCTACCTAATAATTCTAAAATCTATTATAAAATTTACCTCGTTATGAGTGGAAATGTATGTGGGTGGTTCACTCGAGGACGTAAAAATGGAAGCCGATATCGTGCCCATGATTGGAGTAGTGATAGGCAACCTTCGATTTTGGCTTTATCGGTACCGTCGCCCCGTACATCTTCCGGTATAATGTTGCCAACACGGCAGACCCCCAACTAAGTTCACCGGTTGCCCTAAAATCAACGAGTTTTAGTAGCCACCTCAAATGTACGAGGTTTCGGGATAAGTCCAGCATCAAATAACCTCCAATAATCTGAAGAATATATGCCCGAGCATATCGTATTAATTCTAGTTCGGTAGAATCATCATCTGGCTCTGGGAATGTGTCTCATAACCAGCCCATCTCGATCCGACCTCTCTTGATTCTATCCGGAATAGCACCCAAAAGCTCGTAGCATACGGCACCCCAATTAGCAAATTGAATGGACCCGGTCACTGCGTACCCATCCACCGGTAATCCCAATTGCAAGTGCACATCTTCTAGAGTGATAGTACACTCTTCGCATGGAAGATGAAATGTGTGCGTCTCAGGTCTCCACCTCTCTATCAACGCACTGATAAGTTTTGGGTCCAACTTGCATCCACGGCCTATTGTAGCCACATGCCAAAAACCCGCTTCACGCATGTAAATCTCTATTAACGGTGATGGAAGTGCAGACATATTACGGATATAGCATTGCAACACCCGATCTACTGGCTATAATAAATAATTATAAAATAAAAATTAATTAAAATTGCATAAATGAAAAAAATATTAAATAATATTTAAAATTAAAATAAACACTTACCATTCTCAATTGTTCGACAAAGATGTGTGTAGGATCAAGACGAATTAATTCGGAAGCCATTGCTAACACAATCGAAATTTTCAAATATTTGAAAATTGAGAGAAATTTTAAAATTTTTGAAGAGTTTTTTTGCAAAAATTAAAGACAAATTTGGGAGAAATTAAGCAATTTATTGAATATTTGAGAGAAATTTGAGAGAAATTGAGCAAATTGTTGAAAATTTGAGAGAAATTTAAGAGAATTTTTAGAGAAATTTGAGAGAATTTAGAGAAATTTTGGAGAGGATTTGTGTGTGAAAAATAGTAAAAGGGAGGGGATTTTTATAGGTTTTTTTTTTACCATTGGGGGGTAAAATGGTCAAAAAATTAAAAAAAAGGTCAAAAAAATCTGACCGTTAGGGGTAAAATGGGGAAAAACGCTTCCCTGAGGAAGCGTTTTGTCCACGTAGGCATAAAACGCGTCCTCAAGAAAGCATTTTGTGCCTACGTGGACAAAACACTTTCTCAGGGAAGCATTGTTCCCTTTTTTCCACTGACAACGCGTTGACGTGGACACGTTTTTGGGTTTTTGGCTTATTTCCGTAATTAATTGAAATATTGGGTCATTTCTGTAATTTTGAAAAAAATGGCTTTTTTAGGTAATTTAACCGAAATAGTTACTAATTTTCATCAATCATTTAGAAAATATCAATGGGTTTGTCATAATTAAAAGTTTATGAAAAAAAATCTGATTTTGAACTTTACAGGAGGAATTAGGAAGAGAAAAAATAGTGATAGTTTTTTTTTTTTGGTTCAAATGGAAGTTTATATAGTAACCCATTGTCCACCTAGAAGATTATAAAAGCTCCCCAACATGGCATATATATATATATATATATATTTAACCAACATACATTTCAAGAATTGCATATGTTAAAATTGTAGACTATATGTACTTCTTGAATATTTTAAGACTTGTTTACCTCTTTTTGTTTTGTTTCACTTTGCACGTCGAAAGTATAATCTAAAAAACTATAGGCGGATAAAAGAATTTTATTTATAAATTATGAATTATAATTTTTAGACAAATTCTTTAGGGTGTGTTTGATTGGGTGGAAAAATTGAGGGATAGAAGGAAGGAGTGGAAAAATAGAAAGAAAATAAATTTTGGTTGTGCTTGGTTGAAAAGAAAAGTGAGAAGAAAGAAAATAAGAGCGATGACCATTTTCCATCTTACGGAAAAAAAAAATGTCCATCTCTTCTATCACGTGCACTTATGAAAATAAAAATTATATTTCTATCTTTCTAAATTTCCACCCCTTCAATTTTCCATCTTTTTAATTTTCTTTCCACAGTACCAAACAAAGCCTCTAGGGTGCTTGGTTGGATGGAAAAGTGCAAAGAAAATAAATATGAGCGTTTTTTATTAAGAAGAAAAGTGAGAGAAAAGAAAAATAAGTGAGATGACGATTTTTTATCTTAAGGTATAAAAATCAATCTTTTCAAATTGGAATGATGAGAGGAGAGAAAATGAGAGATATATATGTTAGTTCAAAATTATGTATTTTTCAAATGTTTATTTTATTTCATTCCATTTTTCAACTCTATCAAGCAATGGAAGGAAAGAAAAAAAAAATTTTTCTTTCTATATTTCCATTTTTTCTAACAAGCATACCTATGGAAAGAAAAATTATACTTTACATCTTTCTATTTTTTTCCTCTTCAATTTTTCTTCCTTCTAATTTTCTTTCTACGATACCAAGCAGAGCCTAAGAATGTGGTTAGATGAAAAACTTTAAAATTTTAAAGATTTTTAAAATGTTAGTATTTTAGATTTCATAAATTCAAAGTAATAACTATTGTTATTGCTTTTTTTCTTAAATAATAGTTTCAAGAAAAATTAAATTATTGAAATTTTATAAACTAAAAGATAATAAAAAAAAGAAAAATTATATTAAATATAAATAATATAAAATTATTTAGGCTTAAGGGTAAAAAACCCTCAATAAAAAAAAATTAAAATAATCAATTGAGCACTTATGAAAAAGTGCATCTAATTGAGCTGTTAATGACCCAAAAAGAATCAATTGATCCTTTGCGTTAGCGGAAACCGTTAGTTGATCGATTTAATTGTTAATCTTGTTGACATGGTAATATTTTGACATTATTTTTCAAATTTTTTAAAAATTAAAATGCACATAAAAAAATTAATTTAGACAAATTTATTGTCCATATTCATTTAAGATGAGTGCAAAATAAAAAAAATTTTCAAAAATTATATTTTAAAAAAAATTCTAAAAAAAGTATATAAAAATTATAAAGGTGCGAAAACTCAAAAATGATATTATTTATTAAGAAATTAAAAATATATAGAATTAATAGGCTTGATGGAGCATATGAATTTTGATATATTTTCAAAATCTTTAAAAGAAAAACGATTGGAAGTGCCTATGCCTGTTACTACTGCCTTCTCATTTTTTGTAAAATGACTTAAAAATATTTATATTTGAATTATTGACATTGTTTCAGCACTGCCCATACTTCATATTTTTGTATAATTTATAACACAACCCATGCCACTAACCCTTTTACCCAATATCTTAACATTCCTAAAAACTCAATACAATTTTTCATTAGTAAAACAACTGTTGCTACTAAGAAGTGCAAAATTAAATGTAATTATTACAACAACTGGGATTTATAATAATTCGATTATAAACCACTTTTGTTAAATTATATTTGTGCATCATAAGTTTGATTCACCGCAGACGAAATTAAAAATTTTTTTTAGGATGGTCAAAATTAAATTGTAAGTTTTGTAATAGTAAAATTGTAATTTAAAGGATTAAATCAAATTTTTATATTTATATAGTTTAATTTTTAAGGTTTAGGATAAAAACTAACTATCCTGATTCATTTAAATCTAGACAACCATTTGTCTAGTTCATTCTATATACACATTTTAATTATTTTTTAAAAAAGACTATTTTTTGAAAAAAGAAATATGATAATACTCTAGAATGACATATTTTTATGTGTTAATTGCATATTTATTTTTAGTACTAATTTGAGCTATTTATGGTCTTTTATCTTGTAGGGACTAAATTGGAGGCAAAAAGGAATTTAGGGGGCAAAAAGAGCTAATTTAAAGATAAAATGGGCCAACATGTGACATAAGGAAAAAGGTGGTGCCGAAAATGCAAGTATGGAAGACATAAGGACAAAAATGCAAAGAAGAGATTTTATAAATACAAGACTCTATTTAATTTTTAATTATATTAGGATAATTATTAAAGAGTTTTATTTAGATTTAATTGCGGCTTTTATCTCTATTTATTTTTAATTATCTTTATTTATTTGTATTTATCTTTTTGAATTTAAGTAAGACTAGACTAGGTTTCCTAGCACTATAAATAGGGGATGGAGTGACACATATTTTTCATATCATTTTTTTTCTGTAAACACTCATTCTCCCAAAAAGTTTAACCTTTTATTCTTTCCATATTTTTTCAATAAAAAATTTCGTTTCCATTAAGTTTATTTTTTTTCCCAAAAAATCATGAGCCACTAAATTTCTTTACCTGAAGGTTGTTGAAATTTCCCAAAAGGGGTTCATGAGGCTTAGAATCTGCGTTTAGCCTTCTCAACGAGTATTCATCGTTTCTTCGCATTACGGGGTTGGCGCTTTCATTCATGTCCCTTAAAAGGTGATCTTTTCAACGTGTGTAAGTATCTGTCGCTTTGTATATTTTGGGAAGATTTCACAGTCGATTCGTTAGCTAACTGCGTCAGAGGTTGGCGATCCCAAGAGACAAAATGGCATGGTATTCGCCAATGTGAAGTGATGATCTAGCATAAGATAGTCTCACAAAAGCGATTGTTGGCTAGAGTTAGGTTCTGCCAAATCGTAAGTCTAAAATCTTGGAGCTGGTGGTTGTAGGCATCCTCTTCCACTATAACTGGCTTATTCTGCTTGAGAATGATTACTTAAAAGCCGAGGATTGAACCCAAGGCGGATTGAGATAACTGGAGGCTATAATCTCTCAATAAGAATTTCTTTTTCCTCAACTCTATTTATGTCTACTGTTTTAGTTTTAATTTTTGCAATTTCAATTCAACTTTTAATTTTGTTTTTATTTTTTTTCAGATCAAACTTTTAATTCAGTTTTTTTTCAGGAAAGCAGGTTTTCTTGGGCACTACTCTATCCGGGATTTTGAGGAACAAGTATTTGTGCAAATCCAGTACCTGAGAATTTGACCCTACTTCCCTTATACTATTCATTTTCATTATTTATTAGGGATAGGATATTTTTAGTGCTCTTAACGACTGCATCAAAATATTTTTTAAAAAATCCACATCATCATACTGCCACATGGTTGTTTCTGATGCCTTATGTCTGTAATGTCAATGAAGTTAATGGTCAAACTGGTCAACTGATGATTTCCATTAATGGAACGGGTCAATTGATTTTTTTATGTCACTAAAAGCTCAATTGTGTGCATCTCTTTCATAAGCTTTTTGCTTTATAGTGAGATAGTTTGTATTAAATGAAATAAAATTACAAACTAATTTTTAAAAGCCATTTCTTTAGGTAGAATTAAAAATTAGAAATTTAGCTAATGAAATCTCTTTTTGAAAATACCACATATTTTGAAATTTTCTAAGATTGTGTTTGGGAGAAAAATTGTAAAATTTTGAAGATTTTTAAAATGTTTGTATTTTAGAATTTATAAATTCAAAATGCTAGTAATTATAATTATTTAATTTGGATAAATATTTTTTAAGTAAATTTGGGTGATTGGAGTTTTACAAGTTAAACCTAATTATAAAATAAAAATAAAAATATTAAAAATAAATATTTGTCACAAAATAAATAAAAGAATCAGAGATAGAAGAGCATAGGAGAAGTATTTTTATTGATGAATAGCTATTTATAAATATAAGAAGTATAAATAAAATTAAAATTTACTACTAATGACTATTAGAGCTACATTTATTTTATTTTTAATGCACATCTACTTAATAATAAAATATTCTCAACAATAATATAGAAAATATCCTATACCACTATATTTGTAAAAAAAAATATATAATTATTTCTAATAAAATAAAATTTTAAAATATATATTAAAGTTAAGTAAAAATGTTTTTTAAAGTTTATTCTTTTTTAATTTTATAGTGGACCATGTGTGTTAAAAATAAAATAATGCAAGTTTTTGAAAAACCAACTCTTTTGGTGGAATTTGAAAAAAGAAATTCAACCACTTAAATCCTTTATTAAAATTCCTCATACATTTCCAATTTCTCTATTGTTTTTACTCAAAAAAGTAAATTAATTTTAGAATTTTGAAAATTTTGATACAAATGAAATCATTCCACTAATTTTTTTTATTTAAACACAATTTTATTATTCAATAAGTCTTCAATTTGAGAATTATCTGGGCTTGATCTTTAAATCTTGGAAATGAGTTTGGGGAGTTGTTTGCTTGAGATTGCTTGAATTGATCCAAGGATTTTTGAGGCTTGAAATTGGGTTGATGAGGTTTGCTTTATTAGTCATCGAGACTTGATCTTGAAGAACTAGTTTGATATACTTTATGTTTATGCAATTAAATTGGGCAGAGTTTTGATCTAAGAGTTTTTGAGATTTAATCTTTGATAGATGAATTTGCTTCAAGAGTCTTTTAAACTTGATCTTAAAGAATGTTTTTAGCATCTTTTTTATTAATTGAGCAAGACAAGAGAGAGGCTTTTATGAATTTTGAAAAATTAATTGAGCATCTATATTGTATAGTTTGATTATTTTGATCACTCTCGTTAACATCACAAACAGCAAGCTTACATAATAGTTAAAAAATTAGTATAATAATAAATTTAACCCTCAAATTTTACATATTATATCGATTTAATCATAATTTTAAAATCAACCCTAAAATTTACAAATATTTTTAATTTATCCTAATATTAAAAAAATAAAAAATACATAAATATTTTCAAAATAATATAATAATAATTATCTAAAAAATTATAAGGTTATCTTATCCAAAATCCAAACTTTATGCAAACTAAAAGTGGAACCTTTGACGACATTATTAATTATTATGTCCAATATTATCTAAATCTGTGTGTCTGCACATCACATAATATTAACTTACTTTTTCTTTGTTCTACGAATTCACCTCCACCTAAAAACATAATGCTAAACTATAAGTCAGTATTTTCTTTAAAATTACTAGATTTTTTGACTGTCGGGTGATAAAAGTAATATTTTTAAATATATATATTTCTAAGAGTAATAACTTTTTAAGTAAATAACTATCTTTTAAAACGATAAGTTTTTTTTATTTAATTGCGAATAAATATTAAATTTATATATAAATTTTCATATGAAGTTTGATTTGTAGTTTTTATATGTATACATATAAAATTTTAATTTTGGTTCAATTGTACACATTTAAAAAAATGAATATATATATATTTATTTTTATATTGGATTAATATAATTGTTTATGCATGCAATATATTAATGTAAAGTTGTGCTAATTCGAAAATTTGTTAGTGATTTGTAAAAATTGAATCAAATTAAATTTCATATATAAAATCGCATAAAATCAATATTTATGTATGATATTGCACATTGGATCAAAATTTATACATGGATTTAATATTTATCCCTCTACAATATGAGTAGAGACATGATAGCCCTAAAAAAAGGAGAAATAGATAATTTTTTAAGGAATGTAAATTTTTAAAAAGAAAATAATAAATTTTTTTATTCTTATCTATATTTTATTAAGTTGGCGCTACTAATTAATCGATTTAGAGAATTAGTAAAAAAATTTATTTTATCTGCTAAGTAAGTTTTATGATTACGTGGGTATATTTATTTATTTATTTTATATATTTTTATAAATTAATAAAAAATTATCTATAATGAAATTTGAACCAATGACACCATACATATAATTTTTTTATTTACTATTTAAACTAAACAATTTTTTGTTTTCTTTTATGAAACTTTAATAACTATGTTGTGTAGACTAATAATATTGTTGATTGAGGTAGTTCTATAAATTAACTCGACACCAATTTAGAATTGATAACAAAACAAAGGTAAAAATAATTGTATTCATTTAAAATTCTTAATTTGATGTGTTTAAATTCATTTTACTTACAATTTGATCAATCTTTTTTCATTTTAATATCATACATATTTCATGTGTTAGTTTAATTAGTTTCGTACTTTTTTATTATATGTTATTTTCAAATACTCTTCTATATTCTAAACATGTAATTTACATTCACATACACACATGATAAGATTTATAGTTTAGTTTAAAGTTTATTGATTTTATTGTTATTTCATTATTTGAGTCGGTAACACATTAAAATAATTTAACAAATATTGTTTTCATAAGTTGAAAAAAAGAAAACCTGTAATGTATGGAATTAAAAGGTTATATTAAAAAAAATATAAAGACATTTATGGAAAAAGGAACATTTCTATTTTCACTTAAAAGGAGCGTGCAAGCCATGGTTGTTTAAAGCGCGTAGATAAAAACCATAATTTCAAACTCAGCGTACAAAAAAAAAATGAAAATGATAAAAATTGAAACTGAACAGAGAAATCAAGAAATACCATAGGCATAGGGGTTTCCATTTTATTGTTGAAGAAGATGCAGTTACCTTTCCCTGCTGCACATATCTAAATTTACATTTATTTATATAAATGCCTTACACCAAGCTGTAATTATATTTATATTTATACCCTTTTATTCTAGGTTTTCTTCACCTTCATTTTCGAATTATCTTTTTTTAGTTTTTACCATCCACGACCCCCATTGCTGAAAACCCAGAAAGAAAAATATGGGGAGAGGAAGAGTGGAGCTGAAGAGGATAGAAAACAAGATTAACAGACAAGTGACCTTCTCTAAGAGAAGAAATGGCTTACTGAAGAAAGCTTATGAGCTTTCTGTGCTTTGTGATGCTGAGATTGCTCTTATCATCTTCTCCAATCGTGGCAAGCTCTATGAGTTTAGCAGCTCAGGGTATATTAATACAAAACTACGTTAAACAATCTACTCATAGTCCTTTTTCATTTCTTTCTCTATCCTTAACTTTATATATTCTCAAGTTTTCTAGTCATTTACATCTACTTTGGTTATGGATTGTGCATAATGATTCCTACCATGCAAAACTACATCTAAGTCTTGTCTTTTCTTCAGTTTCTCTTGTTTTTACTGATCTCTCACTAACATCTGACATGGTTGTGGGTTCACATGGTTTTTCCTTGGCTTTTGGGTTCATGTCTAGGAACCCTGAGTATATCAGCTTTTTTCAGTGATAAATTGACACGTTTCATCTCATTCGAAAAAGAAACAAAAAAAGGACCTTCCTTTTCCTCTAAATTGGGTCTTGCTCTCCGGTTCTTGGCCTTGTCAAGGTTTTTTTTTCATCTATCATCAGTTCTGGGAATACTAGTACGAAAGGCAACTCTTTCTTTCACAAGAAAGCTTAAACAAAACCCCCCATTACGAATTACGACGACATTGCTCAGATATCCTTTCACCACATCCCTTGTCCTTCATAATTCACAACTTTTGACTTTGGCTCTTGGTTTCTTTGACTGCTTTTAATTTGAAGGCCTTTTACAAGGTTTAATGTAGGATTTGCAACTTAAAATTTAACTTCTCTTTTCTTCTATTTTATATATATATATATATATTAATGGTACACATGTGGTTTTCCTTTTAAAGTTATCTTGTCTAACAGAATTAAATTACTTAGTGAAGAGTTTTTAGCTAAATACATCATAGTTTTGTTTCTGAAATTGTTATAAATAAGCTATATGTTGAGCTAAAGTTAATATTTTGCTTCAATTTATACAATAAAGCTCACTCTCACATGCTGTTTGCAATTAAGTAGGAAAACCAGTTCCACATTGAGTTAAATGAAAGTAAAATACAGCAAGAAAAAGCTACAAAGGGGCCAACTGGATAAAGTTTTTATGGTTGGATTTTACTTTAATTGGGTATTATTTATTGTAACAAAAGTAATTATGATCTTACCCTTCCAAGTTTAATCTATAAATCATTGAAAACCTTGTTCCTCAGAAATATTGAGGGCCGGATTCAATGTATTTACTCTATTTTTTTTTTTCTACTTTCTTGAATCCCTTGCATGGAAGTTAATCATGATTATGCTTAGAAATGCCAAACCTTATGCTGCTTTCACTAATCATTGTGTGTAAATAAGTTGATTGTCACCTTTATACTTGCTTTATTGGCAGTATGACGAAGACCCTTGAGCGATATCAACGTTGCTGCTTTATTCCTCATGACAATACCCATGAACGTGAAACTCAGGTTTTTAATTATAAAAGAATCATAAAGGGACTAAATTGCTCACTTTTGTAATAGAGTGACTAATTTAGTTTTTTGCCTATTGTAGAGGAGCTGTGAAGCAAGTTTATACATTTTACCCTACATGCTTATCTTTTGGGAATCATTATTAGTGAGCATGGTGGATATTGTTCTTTAGTTGTCTTTGCTTTTATCAATGCAGAGTTGGTACCAAGAAGTAATCAAGTTGAATGCAAAATATGAAGCACTGCAACGCACTCAAAGGTTGAGTTCAAATCAGCGTAATTATATATACTTGCATCGATTCATAAGATTCATTATATAGTATATGTTTATCAGGCATTTGCTTGGAGAACATCTTGGATCATTGAATATGAAAGAACTGCATTACCTTGAGAAGCAACTTGAAGGAGCTCTTGCAAGGGCTAGACAACGGAAGGTGGTTATATAATATTTGGATCTAATCCCACTAATTTAAAACCTGAAAGTTTTCTCCTTTTTATCTTCACTCCAAAATTTCTCTTTCTTTACTGTTGTCAACTGCAGACACAGATTATGATGGAACAAATGGATGACCTACGCAAAAAGGTACTTACATGAGTAATACTAAATACACTTAAATTTCATTCACCAACTTTGGTACGCTAATTCCTCACCTGTTAATCAATTTGTACTAATTCGGTGTATCAATTTTAAAAACATATTTTTATACTCATTTAAATATAAAATATTCATTTTCATATTATAAAAATTAAATAAAATTTTCGGTTCAATTCTACATTTAAATAATACTTAAATTCACACTCTAAACAATCTAACCCACATGGTTTTCGATTTTCCTGCTTTTCTTACTCGGCATCACTAAGTGAAGTTGACATGGTGATGAATGTGGATGAGCTTTTTCGTCTTAATTATCTCATATGGCTAACAACGTTTTTCATGTTTTGGCAGGAGCGTCAGCTTGGAGACCTTAACAAACAGCTGATAATCAAGGTTATACTTTGCATTTCAACTTTGATCTATACTAAGCTCCCTTTGGATTCATCACATGTATTTTATTATATAATTAATACAAATCAATAAAAATAAAAGTGTTCTTAATTCATTAATATAATTATTATTTAAAACAAGGGTAAATTACACTAATAATCACTCAACTTTGATATCAATAGCAAAACATTCATTCAACTTTCAATTTAGTCACTTAACTTTAAAAAAATAACAAACCGTACGTAACCATTTTTCGTTATAGATGTAACGAAAAGTTGACTTGTTATTTAACTAGCCATGTTGGCAACCTAGTTGTCGTTTAAACAACCGTAATTTAAGAACCCTAGCTAGGTAGAAGAAGAAGAAGAAGAAGAAGAAGAAATGAAGATACCCTAGCTATGACCGTTTTGTTCCTCCAAGGTAGAGCCACCATCTAGTTCGTTGTTGTCCCTTTAAATCTTTGTGCCTCAGGCGACTCCGTTGAATCTCTATCCCTTTTTTTTCTTCTCTTCTTCTCCTCTCTTTTTTTTTTCTTTTTCTTAACTTTAGTCGCTGTCATTCATGGCCATCTCCTTCCAACAGTCATCACCAAATGACTTATCTTTGCCTATTCTCAAATCTCACTTCAAATTTCCCAATAAGCCTTCAAAATCCCAAGATTAAGACCTCAAAGCTTCGAACAAGGCTTCAACGGGTCCCGCCATCCACTCTCGGATCACCACCATATTTTGGCAACAACTCCTTTTTGACCAACCATGACACTTGATCGCTCGGATCATCGAACTGGAGGTTTGAGTCCTCCAACCTGTAAAACCCGAAATAGGTTTAAGTTTCTTTTATTTTGATTCTCTTTCTTTTTCTTTTTTTTTTACTTCTTTCTTTTGATGCAAGCCAATTTGGGATTCTTGTTATTTTTTTGCTGGTTTGATCTTGGATGATTGCTATTTGGTATTTTTGTTTTTAGTTGGGATTTCATGAGTCTGGCATGTTTAGGGGTTGGGATTTGATGGTTATGGTGGTAGTGTCTTGGAAAAGGAGTGACAGTGAGTGATGTTGGTTTAGTAATTAAATGATAGTGGGCTTGTGGAGGTGGCCAACGTCGAGAGTGATGGTGAGGGAGACGAGAGAGATGAAGAAAAATGGTGAAAAGCCCCCTTTCTCTTTTTGCTTTTGATGTTTAACAGTGGCGCGTGAGAGGGATGGTAGGAAAATGTCCAACGTGACAAGTTAATTAGCCACGTCAGCAAGTTAACTGCCACGTCACTTTTCCCGTTAGGCCTATAAAGGAAAATGTTAATAGGTGACTGATTTGTCACTTTTCGATAACGTTAGTGATTGATTTGTTGTTTTTTGAAAGTTGAGTAATTGTTGGTATAATTTACCTTTAAAACAAATATTATTTTAATAACTTATTAATTTTATAATATCAAATAAATTTACATTTTTATTAATTAAGTTTATTTTAATTTAATGTACTTAATAGTTTTATATAAGGTTATGCCTACTTTTAAGCATAATGTTTAATTTAGCCCTCAATGTTTACCTCTTTTTTTAATTTGACCTTTATTTTTTTTAGAGTTAAATTTAGCTATTAATCTTTTAAAAAGATTCAATTCTCTTTTTTTTTAATGAAAATACTGTCTAAAATATTACTTTTTTAATAATGTTGGCATGGTAATACATGTATACTTCATGCTAAAATTCTACTATTTATCTTATATGCTACATCAACAACTAATTTAAAAATTACAAAAATGTTTGAAAAAATTAAAAAAAAAAAAAAACATAGCATGAAATACACCTACTGCAGTATTTAAAATTTGCGCCTATTAGTCCATGAAAATGTAATATCTGCTGTTTCATAGTGGTCAGTGTTATATTCACTGTATTTGGGGTTTCAGCTTGAAGCAGTAGGACAAAACCTGGAAACAATCCAGGGTTTATGGAGTTGTTGTGGTGCAGCAGCAACTGAAAACTATCCTCTGCATCTGTCTCAGACACAACCTATGGAATGTGATCTTCAACCTGTTTTGCAAATAGGGTACTGTTAATATATATACACATCTTTAGCACATTTTTTTTGTTTTTCTAGATGAAGCCCTAAGTGATGATGGATTATTGTTTGCATCTGGAACAGTATCACGATACTTCAATATATATATATATTCCACACTTGGCAAAAATATTAAGATACAAACGTATAGTGTTTATAGACAGCTAACCTCACACAAATTCACCCCTTTCAAGCTCTATAAAATCAATGTGCCATGTCTCTTCAATGCTTTCATTTTCATAGGTACCTTAAACTGATTAAACTTGTATATGACATAGTATATAGTTGGTTGGTTGGTTGTCTGTTCACAAATACTAGTTAATGGCTCTGATAAATTTGACCTTCAGAAAGAAAGAAAACCATCCATTGCATATGATTCAATGTTATCATCACCATTGTTTGTTTGTTTTTAATGTTATTCTTAATTTTTCTGACTGCTTCTATTAATGCGTCAGATATCATCAATATGTTGAGGCTGAAGGATCTTCAGCCCCCAAAGACATGGCTGGTGAGACCAATTTCATCCATGGATGGGTCATTTGATCCCTCCATCCATCAACACAACTATATACATATATAGATATTGTGATTTCTTCTCTTGCTTATTGTTTTTTTGTAATTCTGTCAACATCTATATATATAACATGTTACTGTTATATTTCAGGCACTACAATACCCATTTGAGCCTTCAAGACCGTCTTGTAGGCTTATTGTAGCCCTTATTTATAAGTTATTTAATATAGTTTTGGTGCGAACATATTATTCTATAAATCTCTCTTGAATTTAGTACCACGGATTTACACATTACTTCTTTATTTATTTTTTTTTTACAATTTATATTTAGTGCTCGTAGCTATCTTCTTCAATAATGTCATCTCTAATGTTTGAACCTGCATTATCTTCTTGGGAGTACAATGTGACCTGCCACTACACTAAACACTTAGGGGTCTTACTTGATTTTCTTAAAATCCTGTAGATTTACATATGGAACCTTAATTCCTCTTTTACTTTAAGAAGTCGATAATGATTGGAGTCAACTTTAACTTGGGCGAGAAACCAAAATTGGATAAGGGTATTTATAGGTATGATAAAAAGGAATTTTGCTACAAGTCGCAGCCTATCGACATAAACTACAATTGATATAGGTAGTAGAGTTAAACAATTAAAATTCATTATAACTTTAAACTCAACAATTATAAGTGTTAAGTTCTTTAATGAATTTATTATGATTAAGTTTTATGATAAACTGTAAATATTTATGACATAAACAGTTAAAATTCATTATAACCTAGTGTCGAGTTTAAGTTTATAGCAACAATAGCTATTTATGACATAGATGAATTCGACACTTATTATCATTGAGTTTAACTTTATACATTTATTAGGGTTAGGTTTATGTTCACTATGAAATACTGAATATATGCAAAACTAACAACCATACATGTCAAGATTCACACTTTTATTGTATATTAGGGTTAGGTCAAATATTTAAGGTTAAAACATCCCTTAACTCCAATTATAGATCTAAACTCAACATTCCTTAATATTGAGAAATCTTAATTATTACATAATTATTTTTTAGAATCCATTAAGACGATAGAAAAGGCCGGTGCATAGTTTTGTATAGAACTCGATACTCACGAAGGTCAAGGTAGCCCTAAAAAAAATGTGTATTTTGGGAACTTTCAACCTATAATAATTTATAATATAATTTTTTACAATATTAAAGTAACAAAAAAACCTGGGCTTGATAAGGTGTTGTGTGATTATTGTATTTGTTGGTTGTACAATGAGGGATTCGTGAGGGCTTGAATGGTGGTTGTGGGATGGTGTCGCTTGGTGGCTTCAGTTTGGGGAAGATTGCTGAGGAATGAGTTTGTTAAGGGTGATGGTGGTTTCACTAATAGGAATATAGGGATCTTGAAGTATAATAGTGATCACAAATCATTAAGTGAGAGATTTGAATGATGATGAGTTTAAAGCTTATTAAGTGAGAGATTTGAATGATGATGAGTTTAGTGCTTGATGATTTAAGGTGAATGATAGATCATGATTTTAGTTAAGGAGAAGTGATACTAAAAAAGTTTATAAAAGTGGATTGAAGTATAAAGCAGGGCTGCATGTGAGGGAAAACAGAAAGTAATAATTTTATATATTTTTAAATATTTTTTTGTAATTTTTTGTTTTAAAATAATATTTGGATTTTAATCTAAAATTTTAATAATTTTATAATTTTCTATAATTTTCTATATCTTTTTAATATTTTAATATTTTTATAATTTGTTGACGTGGTAACATGTTACATAAATAGTAGCATGTCACATGTCATCATCACTTGTTTCTGTTTGCCACATCAGCAAAACATTTTTTTTCAATTTTTAGTAAAAGTAAATAGCAAAATCGTGGCTAGGGAACTATACTAGTGATCTATCTAATTTTATTGTAGAAACTTTTGGGGTTAATGATTGGACCATGCAAACTAGAAATATTTTTTCTTGGATAAAGGAAGAGATTACTCGATCCATTTACGTATCGCTTACAATCGATATAATAACCGAGGCTTTCATTTCAAATGCATATCCCATTTTTGTGCAACAAGGGTATAAAAAATCCACGAGAAAGATTAACATGGACAATGTTAACGGAAGACTTAATTGATTAATTTGTCATCAATATCAATAAAGACTCAATTGGGTGAAAATTTTTGATATGGGCTTAATTTTATAAATGAGAGTTTTTTTTGGCCCTTAGCCTCTTTTTAATAGTATTATTTCAAATTAAAAAATAACACGAGTAAATTGTACCGTTTTCATAAACGGGCGAGCCTTGTGTTAATACCTTATAATTATTCAATTGTAATTGTACTTTTGAATCCAAACTTCATTTCCGTCGATAAACAATTATCTTTTTAAATAAATTTTAATGTGATTTTAAAATTTTATTAACTAGATAAATATAATAAAACAAAGGAAAATAAGTAAAGAATATAATTTCTTTTATACAATGATGATAAAACCTAGGCAAAAACTAATAAAGATAATAAAAAGATATTAGATTTGGTGCCTTAAGTGTAGTAATTTCATCTAAGTACACTTATAATTTTTTCGAATAGATTGGTTAATAAAATTATTCATGAATTACATTAATAATTTGTATATTGTCCTCACATGATCTTTGTATGCAAAACGAAATGGAAGTAAATGTTGCTCATAGGTTGTCTAATGTTTAACTAATACTAAGCGGTATTATTGCCTTAAGTGTAATAATTTCATCTAAGTACACTTATAAATTTTTCAAGCAGATTGGCTAATAAAATTATTCATGAATTACATTAATACTTTGTATATAGTCCTCACATGGTTTTTGCACGCAAAACAAAATGAAAACAAATGTTGCTCATTGGTTGTCTAATGTTTAACTAATACTAAGCGGTATTATTGCCTTAAGTGTAGTAATTTCATTTAAATACACTTATAATTTTTTCAAACAGATTGGTTAATAAAATTATTCATGAATTACATTAATACTTTGCATATTATCCTTACATGGTTTTTGCACGCAAAAACAAAATGGAAGCAAATGTTGCTTATTGATTGTTTAATGTTTAACTAATACTAAGTGGTATTATGTGATCGGATCGTAATACGAAAAGAAAACTTGTATTAGTAGATGAATTTAAAAATATCCATATTCTAATCGGAAATGAGCAAACCAATTGAAAGACTAATATGTCGTCTATCAAGTCTAGTTGGGGAGATGTTCTGTCTTGGGCATTGGAGCGGACAACTCCCAAAAGATAGATACATAGATGTGACTGACTAGATTGATAGTACATTGGACAAGACCCAAGCAAAATAGATCTTGAATCCTTCTATGGCTTTAGTGTAATGACCCTATAGTCAAGGGTGTCGGAAAATGTATTCTCAGGACTCCGTTCTTATATATCGAGCTCGTAAATATCTTTAATAAATATTTACAAAGCTTGTTGTGTAGTTAATTAGGTTCAAGTTAAGCGAATTTGCTTAAAATTAGAAGTTATTAAGTATAATGACTAAATTGCGTATAAGGTAGAAATTGAATTATGAGTTAAAAATAATTAAAGGGATTAAAGAAGCAATTTTAACTTTATTTTTTTAAGTGGGCGGTAAATGGGTTAAAACAATTAATGATATGATATATATTATAATAGTTTAATATATATATATATATATATATATATATATATATAAGTTATATTATAATTAATAAACTAAAAGTTGAAAGTATGTATATGTATTATATAATATATATAATAAAATAAATAAAATTATAATAGTTAGTAAGTGGAAAAAAGGAAGAGAAAGACATGCAAAATTAAAAAAAAAAAAAAAAGAAAGAAGAAAGAGGAAGAACGAAGGAGGCATGGTATTTATGGGGTTTTAAGGTTGAAATTCAAATTGGCTAGTCAATTTAGTTATTTTTTTTGTAATTTTTATATCTTTGGAATTTCGGTGTTTAGTACTACTCGACTGATGTTGAAATTTTAGCAATTATTAACATTTTAAATGTTATTAATATTGAATAGTTTTAGTATTAGGGATTAAATTGAGAGATTTTTAAGCTAGAAATGGAAAAGGATTAAATTGTAAAATAAATTGTAAAATTTGAGTAATAGGGACTAAATTGTGAAAAAAATTAAAATTTAAGGGTTTAATTAAAAATAGGGAGCGAAATTTAGCTTAAAGTGAAAATAGTATAAAAATATAGGATTAAATGTGAAGAATAAAAATTAGTCTCGGTTTAGGGACTAATTTGGAATTTAAGCAAATATTGAGTAAAAATTGAAATAGTCAATGTGATATTAAATTGTGTTGTATTAATGTATTTTAATTGTTTTAATTCCATAGCTAACGTCGTACTAGAATCCTCAACTAAAAAAGGGAATGGTAAAATTGACGTCGAATAGCTTGGAATCTACAGTTTGTATTTCTAGAAATTCGAACCTAGTTATTAATTATTGTAATTCGATTAATACATATGGTAAGTGATTGAGTTGAGTATTTGACATTTTGATAGTTGATTGAAATGGATTGAATTGGTATATACATTATGAAGGTATTGATTAATTGAATTGAAATGAATATATGTGCAAATATGAGAATTGGATATTGGTTGTATTTGAAATGTGAAATTGAACCCTATTAATTTTATCAGGCTAAGTCGGATATAGATGGCATGCCATAGGATAGGAAGAGTTTAGGCATTTTTTCGACTTTGAGTCATGAGGCACTAGCTGTTAATTTACTTCGGTTTAACAGATGAGAAACTGAGTGTCAATTTATATAGCGCTGGGTGCAATTATTACTTCGGATTTATCTGACGAGGCACTGGGTGCTAAGCTGGTGTGTTGGTTGGATCCGTATATCCGTCTGAGTTCGAGTCCGAGTCATGTTAATAGGGGTAAATAAATAGTGAAATTTTATAATTTATATGTGAAAAGCTATTTATATAACAAGTGATGTGAATTGAGATATTTGTTTAAAAAATCGAATATTAAAAAATCGAATATGGTAGTATGTAAAAATTGAGTATAGTATGAAAGGATATGGTAATATGCATGAACTTGAAATGATGGTATATTGTAATGGTAAGCTTGAACAATAATATGTTTGTATAATTGATAAACAGTAAATTATATATATTTTTACCTCATGCTTAGCCTAAATTCTGGATGAATTATCATTGAATTTGTGGAAATTGGTGCTTCTAATCCTTTTGTTTCATGTTGTATACGTAGGAGAGCATAAAGAAGAGAAAAGAGCAAGGAACGAAAACAGGCAAATTAGGCCCAGTTCAATAATCAACATGGTCTGGAGGTTCGCCACACGGCCGTGCCACTTTAACAGGCTCGAGCATGGCCTGGTAGTCGATCCTCATGGGCGTGTCCCTGTCATGAAGAAGTTCAATTTCACTCGGAAAAGGCTGCTTAGAGGTTAATAAAGCCATTCTAAACTCTATATAAAGACCCTAGGAGGCAACTTCAAGGGACACAACATATTCCCACCAAGACGAGGAGTTAAAGGCAGGGAATTACTCGAAGGGAAGATGATTGGTCCATCTCAGAAGCTAAGATCTACATCAAGACAGAGGATCTCCTTTCAATCCGTTCAGGAGTTTTGGGTTTTCTTATGTTTTGTTATTTTATTTCTTCTGAGATGTTTCTTTTATAATTATGAACTAAAACCCCAAATATCTAAGGGGGATGAAACCTAAGACAGATCTTGTTATTGTTATCTGAGCTGTGTGATAAATATTTGATTTGTTCTTAATTGTGTTTTTAACTCTTAAATTGATATTTTCGGGATATTGATTTAAGTCGAATATACTTATGTAGAGGAGCAAAAGTCCCTGCATAGGAGTAGATCCAACACAATTAAGCACAATTGATCACAATCCTAGACATAGGACGATGAAAATCTGCCAGATTAGAGTCAAATCTAATATGGGGAGCCATAGATCGAGTTAATGCGAGACTAGAGGTTTTAACTAGAAAGAGATTTCAGTTAATCAACCTAGGATTAGTTGTTCTTATCCTCGACGGAGGTATTAACATAATTTAGGGATCTCTACGGATCAAATCAAATGAAGAAATCATCTGGTTCAGAGTTAGATAACAAGTGAAGTCTAGGTGGATTTTTCCTTAGGTATTGCCTTAATCAATTTTCCCAAAAGCAATCTCTCTCTTTACTCATTGCCGTTTCTTTTCAGTTTAGTTTAGATTAGTTAATTTAGAAACAAAACCTCCATTTAGTTTTAGGCTAGATAATAGGAAGAAAGTCATTACTAGTACTCATAGTTCCTTAGATTCGATATTCTGGTCTTGCCACTAACTATACTACTATTCGATAGGTGCACTTGCCTTTTTATTGTGATATTAGTTAGTTTCCATGTACGATAAGATTTTATTACTTAATCACAATCACGAGAGATCAAGTTTTTGGCGCTGTTGTCGGGGATCTAAGATATTAGGAACACTTAATTTCTATTACTTTAGCCATTATACTGTTATTTATTTTCAGTTTTTATTTGTGCTTTTATTTTTATTTATTGAAATTTTCTTTCCTTCCAGGTATCTCTAGTTTATGACTAGAAGAAACCCAGGAGGACCACTGCTTTTTGACGATGATTTAGAAGCTACAGTTCGCAGAAATCGCCAGGAGATAAGAAGCTTGCAATATCTAGAACAAGGTCAAGAAGAAGAACCTAAACCTACTGAAGAGACGGAAGCCAATCAGGATAATCAGCTACCTCCTGTAGTAGCTGTAAATCCTGTCGAGCAAAATCCTGCTCCACATACTACGTATGATTATGCTAAACCTGATTTAGTAGGCACTGAATCTAGCATTGTTAAGCCTACTATTGCTGCAAATAATTTTGAAATGAAACCTAACACAATTCAAATGATACAGTAGTTTGTTCAGTTTGATGGTTTGCAGGATGAGGATCCTAACTCGCATCTAGCCAACTTTTTGGAATTATGCGATACATTCAAAATAAATGGCATTTCTGATGATGCCATTCGTCTTCGGCTATTCCCATTCTCTTTGAGAACAAAGCTAAATAGTGGTTAAATTCTTTACCACGAGGGTCTATCACTACATGAGAACAAATGACAGAAAATTTTTTGCTTAAGTATTTTCCTCTGGCTAAAACAGCTAAGTTAAGGAATGATATTTCTTCTTTTGTACAGATAGAGACAGTCTACGACGTATGGGAGAGATACAAAGATCTCTTAAGAAGGTGCCCTCACCATGAATTACCTCTATGGCTACAAGTTCAAACTTTCTACAACGGTTTGAATCCCTCAACTAGGCAGATGATCGATGCAGTCGCTGGTGGAACAATTAATAACAAAACACCAGAAGCAGCTTATGATTTTATAGAAGAGATGTCACTGAATAACTATCAGTTGCAAGTCATGAGAACAAAGCCACAAAAAGCTACCGTAGTTTTTAATATTGATGCAGTCACTATGCTTTCTAATCAAGTAGAACTTCTTGATAAAAAGATTGATAATTTTGTTGGTTCTACGCAGGTACACCCAGTAATGCAGTGTGACTCAATTCAAGAAAACATGTACAATCCCGATTACTCCTTCTATGGACATGGCATGGAAACCGAGTAAGCCAACTATATGGGTAATAATTCTAGATCCCAAAATAACCCTTATAGTAACACTTACAATGCAGGTTGGAGGAACCACCCCAATTTCTCATGGGGAGGACAAGGAAATCAAAGGCAACCACCTCCTCAGAGATTTCAACAACCACCGTTCCAACAAGAGAAAAAGCCGAACCTTGAAGATATGCTCACGAAATTTATTGCCGTGTTAGAAACCCGTTTTTAAAACATCAAAACGGCACTGAAGAACCAGCAAGCATCCATTCAAGGACTCGAAACTTAAATAGGCTAGCTCACTAAGCTAATTTCTGAAAGACCGCAAGGTGGGTTACCAAGCAATACTGAGACTAACCGTAAGGAGCAACTTAATACCGTGGATACAATAGATGAGAAAGGGGTAACCAAAACCAACCCAGAGCCATATAAGGAGACTGTGGTAAGTAAAGGTAAGGATGAGGTAAGTTCCAAAGATGTAATTGCCAAAGAGTATAAGCCCCGTATCCCATACCCAAATGCACTAAGGAAAGACTGCACAGATGAACAATTCAGTAAATTCCTTAAACTTTTAAAGAAATTACATATTAACTTACCATTTATTGAAGCTCTTTCGCAGATGCCGAACACCGTTAAATTTTTAAGAGAGCTACTGATGAATAAACGGATGCTAGATGAGACATCTCATGTGGAACTAAATGCAGTGTGCTAAGCTATTCTACAGAACAAGTTACCCAACAAACTAAAAGATCCAGGGAGTTTTACAATTCCTTATTTACTTGGTAGTTTAGACGTAAAAAATGCTTTAGCTGATTTAGGGGCTAGTATTAATATAATGCCTTATAAATTGTTTAAACAACTAGGTTTTGGGAAACCTAAACAAACTAAGATGAGCATTCAATTGGCTGATAAAACTATTAGATTTCCTAAGGGTATTATTGAAGATGTGCTTGTCAAAATTGATAAATTCATATTCCCAGTCGACTTTGTTGTTCTAAACATTGATGAGGATAGCAATGTACCCTTAATTCTAGGGCGTCCCTTTTTAGTAACTGCTCGAACAATAATTGATGTAGGAACAGGTGAGCTTACATTACGTGTTGGTGATGACAAAGTTACTTTACAAGCACGAAAATCGATTAAGATTGTTGATGATAAAAATACTATGTCAAATCCTTGTAAAAATCATGATCTCACCATCCAACCATCTTTGCAGGATACACTTCACATAAGGGCGACTAAACCACAGACAAGTCCATCCAAGGGAGACGTACATGAAAAGTGAATGCTTCAGATTGAGGAATTAGATGAGTGGCTGAACTATCAAGAAAAACCCAAAATATGCCACACCAACCCAGAGCATCACCAAGACGACCCTCAGGTAAAAACGAATCAAATCAAGGTAGGGGATAAGGTAATCTTAGGGGAAGACGATCCTCGAATCTTGAATTCAAAAGAGCATACAAGTGATACACCTTACTTCACGGTAATGAACATCTTTCCTTATGGTACAGTCGAGACAAAACATGAGTCACTCGGTACTTTCAAGGTAAATCGTACTCGACTCAAACCTTATGTTGATAATGAAATTGAAAGCAGGATAGAAGAGTTTCAACTCTTCAAACCACCATGGCCGAACAAGCTTGAGAAAAGTCGAGCTTAGACTAGCGCTTCTCGGGAGGCAACCTGAGCACTGACGTAGTAAATTCTTTTTTTTAGGCTCTCTAATACATCAACTAATCCTTTGAATGCAGGTTTTTCGAGCCATATGGCCATGCCCACGGGTGTGCCTAAGGCTGTGTAGACACCATGAGCAAAGACACGATCGTGCGATATGGCCGTGTATGAGCAGGGTAAAATCTCCCTAACACACGGGCTTCAACAACTTGCCACCGCCATGCGATGTGGCCATGGCCAATCCTGTTAATTCAACACAGGCGTGCGACACGCCCGTGCCTCAAGACCATGGTTGAACATGCCATTTTATACATAGGCGTGTGATCCTATACACGGTCGTGGAAGAAGCGAATATCGAAGGACACGGCTGTGTGCCCCAACATGCTCTAGGAAAACGAGCATGTGGCACGAATCTAGCGAGCCAAAATCCTTAAATTTCGAACCACATGGGCTAACCCGAGTCACATGGGCGTGTGCCATGCCCATGTGACCCAAAATCCTATAAAAACATCCCACTATTCACCTTCTTCTTCACCAAAACCCTAAAAACCCCTCAACCCAAATCACATATCAACCCTCTCGAGTGCCGCCGACGGCCTCAACCACGCCTCCACGCTCGTGCAATCACGCCACGAACGTGCTCTGTACCTATAACCATTCATTCGGTTCCCCTTTTCTTACTCTTTCTCTTAGTTTCTAATGTCTTTTATCTATTTTTATGTTAATAGTTTCATTTATTTCATTATTTGCATTATTATTGATACGATTTTCATTCATTTAGCATGATTAATCTAGAAACTTCATAATGCCACTTTGAATCATTCTTTGGCTGCCATTTTTACCTATCACATGCAATAGGTTTTAGGCATACATTGATTATAAAAAGCCACAGAAACAAGCCATTGCTTTCTTGCTAGAAGTTCTATGCTTGGGATGAATCAAATATGGTATTTAGATTAGTAAAATTGACCCTCTTTTAGTAAGTTTTAATTAGCATAAACTTGTCATTTTGTTTAAAGAACTTATGAATATATTTAGGACTAATGCATGCCCTTTTTCCATTTTGTTCTCTCTTTAGGAATCATGTCATCGTCAAGTGGAAAGAAAGCTGCTGTCCCTACTTCAAAAAAATGAAAGGGACCCGGTGGTTCCTCTTCCAGACCCTCCACTGAAATCCAACACCCTTTTCTCCAATTCCCACAGAACTCCCAAGAAGAACTGTTTCAAATACTACGGGCAAGACCCCTCGGAGTAGGGAGATGGATTGATTGGGTCGCACTAGAGCAGGTCTAACTAGCAGATGAGATTCGGGCCTTGTTGACAACAGACCCATGGGACCAGTTTTTCCAAATAGTGGAGCCTACATACCTCGAGCTCACCCTCAAGTTCTGCTCCACATTACATCTTCAAACAGTGATGAACCAACACGACAATCCAGGAATGATATAATTCCATCTAGGAGGCCTCGTTCATCAACTCAGTGTACAGGAGTTCGGTACAGCACTAGGCCTGTACACTGAGTAGTTTGTGGAGGAAGAAGACCTCTTAGAACTCCACCGCCACATACATATCTCTCTAGTCAATTGTTGGCGTACCTTAGTCCCTAACCAGCCCACATACGACCCTAATCGCTCCAAAGCGATAGCTCTCGCCCCTTCACTGAGGTACATTCATGCCTTACTCATGCACACATTGATGAGTAGACGTGAGAGCACCAATGTCGTCAACACCCATGACACCTACTTTTTATGGAGCATGGTGCACGTACACGTGATCGACCTTACTTATTTCATCACCCATGCCATCCAGCACCTGACGGAGCGACACCATAGGGGCATAATCTCGTTGGGCCCATACATCACGTGATTGGCCCGTTACTTCGGCCTACTCAACACCGCGGCCTAGACATCTTCTTACACCCTTGTTGGCCAGATAACCCCACAGGGCATCCAAACTATGTTGCATATGAGGATGATTCAGCGCTGACATGAGACCGATCCTCCATAATACCACCTATTCCAGAATGCCGAACCGGAGGATCCCGAAGACATTACTGATGATGTCCCACCACAAGAGGAGGCACCTACTGAGCCACCACCTACTCGCCGCCCAGTTCATGCGGCAGCTTCAGGCTACGTCACTTCTGAGCAGTTCGCCTAATTCTAGTAACAATGTTTTCAGCGATTCGATCACATTGATGTAGCCTTAGTTCAGGTTTGTCAGCATCTTCACCTCGCACCACCATCCCCACCTCGCAGACCATCTGAGGATTAGAACTTTTTAATCCTCTTATCTTTTTTTTTATTTGCTTTCTTGATCTTTATTTTTATCTTTTTTTAAACTTTATGTCTCTTTAGAATCTTTAAATTTTTCTTTATCTTTATTTCGATCTTTATGTTTATTGAATATTTTAGTTTAGATTTCAATTTTATTTTCATATTGGCTACCCTCTAACGAGAAAATTATGCTTAACTAAAATTCCCTAAAACTGATAAATGCTTTCGCAGTTTCAAAGAACTTTACAGCTCAAGTTCATCTGTAATGGGAAACCCTGCCACAACTGCCGGATCTTACAATTCCAATATTCGTCTCTACAAAATCATCCAAATGTTCAGGGAGTTTTACTTCTCTCCCTATCTTATGATCTTGTGGTTCTATTGCTAGTAATGTTATCTTTGTACATTGAGGGCAATGTACATATTAAGTGTGGGGGAGGGGGGAACTCACTTTCAGTCATTGCATTCTCCTCGAACCCCTGAAAATTTTTACCACTAACTTTTTGCATTGTTCTCAAATTTCAAATTCTCACTTTCACTTTCTGCATTAATCTCAATCTCCTAGTAGGAATTAATTCTGATTGATTTATGATTTTTATTGATATGTTGAGAATTAAGACATAGGCATTTATGCTTTGATGATTCAAACTTTAAGACATTAGGGAATCAAGCATGATAAGTTGAAATTTTTAAGAATTTAAAATATTCTAGGTTACTTTCCCTAATTTTAAGTGTTATCTTGAGATTTGAAATTCATAGGATTGACATCAAAAGCCATAATTCTGGTGAGATTTTTGAGCCTTTTGAGCATACATCCTTTCGTGCTCACTTTTATTATTGCTTTGAGTGAGTTAATATTGATTTGTTATTCTAGCACTTGCTTCGATTATACATGTCAAGACCATATCATTCATTTGATATACCGAAATGATAAAGGCATTTAGGTTTAACCCACTTACTCCATAGAAGCCTACCTCTATAAATTAACCCCTAGTGAACCCCATTGAGCTTAACAACCCATTCTTTGATTACCTTTAATATTAACCTCTAACCTATTTTTGTTGAATTACCTTCAATTATTTTGATCCCTATTTTTGTCGAGATTTGAGTTAAATTATTATCTAGCTTTATTCTCTTTTTCAGTTTGTAAAGTTCATAAATATTAATTTATTTGTATTTGATTTGTTCTTAAAAAAATCTATATACAGTTAATTCAGTTGTAATTCATATTTTAGTTGTAATTCAATGTTTTTGCATATTTCTATTATAAGCTTCCGAATCCAGAATGATGTCATCAAAAAGGCTTAGCTCTAGGAATATGTTTCAGTGATAGAGATTTTTCTAGTTAGATGATTTTTCAATTCAATCTCGATTCTAACCCTCTTTTTCAGCTTGTGACAACACCCCTAACGAAAGCCCCATTACAACTATTGAAAGACCTTTTGATCGATGTGCCATATCAATCTATAGTGGTGGAGATTTGATTTTCCTGCAAGCTTATGGTAGTAACTTTTCAGGTTGACTAATGAGTGCTTAATTTTGAACCCTAAACACTTCGAATGGATAGAGTGAGTCTTTTGTGAGGATGTCAACTCTTGTTGATTTTTATTGAGAGGTAATTACTTAGGAGAAGGGAGAAAACCTATGTTTCTGTGATAAAATTCTCAACTTAGAGTGTTTGAGACTTTAATGTTTTTCTTGTTGAATTTTCATTGTATGGTTGCTTGTGGATTAGTTCAAAACATTTTTGATAAGGATTATAAGTTGAGAAGAATGATTTTTAATTATGAATTGAGATTTTGCTTGAGGACAAGCAAAGGCTTAAGTGTGGGTGTATTTGATAAACCGTAAATTATACATATTTTTACCTCATGCTTAGCCTAAATTCTGGATGAATTATCATTGAATTTGTGGAAATTGGTGCTCCTAATCCTTTTATTTCATGTTTTATACTTAGGTGAGCATAAGGAAGAGAAAAGAGTACGGAACGGGCCAAAAATGGGCAAATTAGGCCTAGTTCAATAATCAACACGACCTGAAGGTTTGCCACACGACTGTGTCACATGGCCGTGCCACTTTAACAGGCTCGAGCACGGCCTGCTAGTCGATCCACACGGGCGTGGCACACGGGCGTGTCCCTGTCGTGAAGAAGTTCAATTTCACTCTGAAAAGGCTACTTAGGGGCTAAGAAAGCCATTCTAAACTCTATATAAAGACTCTAGGAGGCAACTTCAAGGGACACAACATATTCCCGCCAAGACAGGGAGTTAAAGGCAGGGAATTACTCAAAGGGAAGACGATTGGTCCATCCCAGAAGCCAGGATCTACATCAAGACAGAGGATCTCCCTTTAATCCGTTCAGGAGTTTTGGGTTTTCTTATGTTTTGTTATTTTATTTCTTCTGAGATGTTTTCTTTTATAATTATGAACTAAAACCCCAAATATCTAAGGGGGATGAAACCTAAGACAGATCTTGTTATTGTTATCCGAGTTGTGTGATAAATATTTGATTTGTTCTTAATTGTGTTTTTAACTCTTAAATTGATATTTCCGGGATATTGATTTAAGTCGAATGTGCTTATGTAGAGGAGCAAAAGTCCCTGCATAGGAGTAGATCCAACACAATTAAGCACAATTGATCGTAATCCTAGACATAAGATGACAAAAATCTGCTGGATTAGAGTCAAATCTAATATGGGGAGCCATAGATCGAGTTAATGCAAGACTAGGGGTTTTAACTAGAAAGAGATTTCAGTTAATCAACCTAGGATTAGTTGTTCTTATCCTCGACGGAGGTATTAACATAATTTAGGGATCTCTACGGATCAAATCAAATGAAGAAATCATCTGGTTCAGAGTTAGATAACAAGTGAAGTCTAGGTGGATTCTTCCTTAGGTATTACCTTAATCAATCAGTTTTCCCAAAAGTAATATTCTCTTTACTCCTTATCGTTTCGTTTCAGTTTAGCTTAGATTAGTTAATTTAAAAACAAAACCTCCCTTTATTTTTAGGCTAGATAATAGGAAGAAAGTTATTACTAGTACTCATAGTTCCTTAGATTTGATATTCCGGTCTTGCCACTAACTATACTACTATTCGATAGGTGCACTTGCCTTTTTATCGTGATATTAGTTAGTTTCTAGGTACGATCAGATTTTATTACTTCATCATAATCACGAGAGATCAATAATTCAAATTATGCATTCTTGTATCCTTATGTCTTTAATTGTTCAGATTATAGAAATATCACTGAGTTTTACTTAGCATACGGTTTTGTTTTTCCCGTGTGTAGGTTAGATACTTCTCTTTTGATCTCCAATTCAGCATCTAGCAAAGATTCTGATCTCAAATTTTTATCTTTTGTAATGGTATGTACCTAGGATGTGTTTGGGTTTTTAATAAATTTGGTATATATTATGTAGTTAAGTTTGAGCATAATGTTGTTTGATATGCATAGAAACACATGTTGTGTTTGAAGCCATAATTTGGGCACGTTGATTTGAACCTAAGACTTTTAGGTGTATGTGAATTTACTAATGATGTTTAGGTGGTTATGAACTAGGCTAAATGGAGTGATTTTGGTATGTTTAGAACTTTGGTTTGAATGATGTATTGATGATTTGTTTTGATGATATAAATGTGGTACCAATAAAAAGGTACATTGGTTAGGCACTTAGGATGATTGTTTTGGCATGTTTTGAGTGTGTTTAATTGTGTTTTGAATATGTTAAACGAATGATTTTGGAGTTGCTTAATGCTCAAGCAAGTAGGAAATGGTAAACTTGTGGTTTAAGGCACATTTTAAGTTCACACGGCTAGCACACGGGCGTGCGGCGCCATTTTGAGGGTTACATGGCCTAGCACATGGGCGTGTGGCTTGGCCGTGTGAACCAAGTCAGTGTGAACACGGGCACGGAGATAGGCTGGGATGAAAGCATGTGCCTCTATTTCAATTGCCCACACGGCCGTGTGACCCCTGCAATTAAAATTTTTGTAATTATTTCCTAAACTTCCAAAATTGTTTCAAATTAGTTCTTGCCTATTTTTAAACTACTTTTAGGGTTCTGTAGACTCGTAATAAGGGTTGTAAGAATATTACTCTGAATTGGAATAGATTAGCAAACCAATATTAGGTGCATTCTACTAACATTATCGAAGATAAATTAAGAAGATAATCGTAGACGAAGTATAGACCAATACTCTGATGCTAATAATTGGATTAGTCTTGTATGTATCCAAATGCTGACATTCTAGAATGGATAAATAGTGATAAGAGTGTAAACAGTGGAAGACTAAGTTTAGCAATGTATAAACAATGATAAGAGTGTAGATAGTGGAAGACCAAGTTTAGCGTTGCATATCATGAATCATTATTCGATTGTATAATATTCTATTATGGTATGATTTGATTGTTTTGCAACCTGACCTTGTATATTATATTGTTAATGGCTAGTATATTTATAATGTAATTATGATTGATTAATTGTATGAAGTGTTAGTAATACCTGTGACCCTAATCTGACGACAGAGGAGGGTTAGGGGTGTTACATTTAGTGGTATTAAAGCTTGTAAGTTTAGCTGATTCTTGGACTAATCGAGTTTGAATTGAGTCTAGAGGTACAGGCCATAGTTGAGTCGAATTAAGTCGGGATTTAGATGTTAATACATTTGTTTTTGTTTTATAGTTGAAAATATCAGATGACTATAATAACGATGTTGATCAAGAGATGCGTACTGGAGATAATGTCTCAAATGAGTTAGATGAAACCGAATCGGTACTATCGAGTGTTAATCCAGTTAGTACTAAACAACCTAACATTGAGCGAGGTAATATTGAGGGAGGAGGTGACTCATAGTTACTCTGAGCTATCATTGATGCTCTTCACCGTGTTGCGGGAACTACATCCACTACGACATTCGCACCTCCTATTCGTCGAGCTCCAATTAAAGAGTTGCATAGATATGGTGCGACTGGATTCTTAGGATTGAAAGGAGTTGATCCTTCTGCAGTTGAAGTTTGGATTGAATCCACCAAGCGCATCTTACAACAACTTGAATGCAACCCTCGTGAAAGCGTAATATGTGTTGTTTCTCTGCTGCAAAGAGAAGCATATACTTGGTGGCTGTCAGTAACACGTCACGTATCCGTAGATCAGGCTAGTTAGGAATTCTTCCAAAAGGAATTCCAAAAGAAATATGTGGATGAACTGTATATTAAAGATGGAAGATAAGAGTTTTTGATGCTAAAATGAGGTGGAACGTCTGTGGTTGATTATGAAAGAAAGTTTTCATGACTCAGTAGGTATGCCGTTGAGTTTGTGTCCACTAAAATTGATAGTTGCAAGTGATTGCTGCATGGTTTACTCGACAAGTTACAGGTACAGTTAGTATCACACAGAATTATTGAGTTTGCAGATTTAGTTGAACGAGGGAGAATGGTAGAACAAGTTTTGTGTTTTGATAAAAAGACTGAGACTACTCGTACTGTTGGAAAGCGTCCTGGAGCTGTGAGTTCAAATCCACAACCAAAAAGATCAAAAGAATTTCGTGGTAGCTGGAGGTCAAATTTTAAGTCAAATAGAGCTTATAGAAATCGTGGTTGACAACCAACTATGTCTACGGGTAGTGTATGAAGTCCAATAAGAGATATTGATATTTCAATTTGTGTGCATTGTGAGAAAAAGCACCGTGGTGAATGCTGGAAGTTAACTCGAGGTTGTTTTCGTTGTTGATCCACGAAACATTTTGCTAGAGAGTGTCCAAAGAATAAGAATGCTACCATTGTTACTTCTCAGAGGTCTGTGCCTGCACTTAGGGGTCACGGGTCGAGTCTTGGTGGTTTATTTTTTAGAGGTTCTAGAAAGGGAAATGATGCTATTACTAATCAATCGGAGGCCAGAGTGTCAGCCTAAGCTTATATGGTACGGTCAAGTGAGGATGAGGATGCTAATGATGTTGTGACATGTATCTTTTTATTACATTTAAAACCTATTTATGCTTTGATAGATCTGAGATCTTTGCATTCGTATGTTAATATTGAAGTGGTTAAGTTTGAAAGTTTAAAATTCGAGACGTCTGAAGTATTGATAGAGGTGTCTAGTCCGTTGGGACAATCTGTGTTAGTAGATTACGTGTGTAGGAGATGCCCATTAGTGATACAGAATATAAGCTTCCCTATTGATTAGTTGGTAATGCCGTTTGGCGATTTTGATATGATTTTGGGTATGGATTGGCTTACGGAGCACGGGGTAGTTCTAAATTGCCGTAAAAAAAAGTTTGTTGTTTAGAGTATAGGTGGTGTTATGATTGAGGTGAATGGTGTTCGAACAAGTGGTTCAACTCGCATCCTTTCAACAATTCGAGCTGATAAACTTTTCAATCAAGGCTGTGAAGCTTTTCTAGCCTATGTTATTAATTCAAATTCTGGTGATAGTCAAAGTAGTAAAATTCAAACTGTTTGCGAATTTCCTAATGTGTTTCCCGAGGAATTACTGGGATTACCACCAGATCAGGAGGTTGAGTTCGTAATTGAAGTGTTTATTAGTACGGCTCCGGTGTCAATTTCCCCCTATCGTATAGCACCCATAGAGTTGAAAGAATGAAAAGTGCAATTGCAAGACTTGTTGGATCGTGGCTTTATATGCCTTAGTATATCGTCTTGAGGAGCTTCAGTGCTTTTTGTCAAAAAGAAAGATGGCTCGATGTGGCTTTGTACTGACTATTGACAATTGAATAAGTTGACGATTAAGAATCGATACCCTTTGCCCCGTATTGATGACTTATTCGATCAACTAAAAAGAGCTCTATCTTTTCAAAAATCGATTTGAGATCAGGTTACTATCAATTGAAAGTGCAAGATAGTGACGTACCAAAGATGGCATTTCGTATGCGTTATGGCCACTATGAATTCTTAGTGATGCCTTGTGGGTTGACGAATGCTCTGGTGGCATTCATGGATCTCATTCATCGTATTTTTCAACTGTATTTGGATCAATTTGTTGCAGTATTATTGATGACATTTTGAATTATTCAAAATTCGAATCCGAGTGTGAGTAATATCTCAAAATTGTTTTGTAAGTGTTACGAGAGAAATGGTTATATGGAAAGCTTAGTAAGAGTGAATTCTGGTTATCAGAGGTTGTATTTTTGGTCACGTTATCTCGGCAGATGAGATTAGAGTTGATTCAAAAAAGATCGAGGCAATTGTTCAATGGAAAGCACCAAGGAATGTGTTAGAGGTTCGTAGTTTTCTTGGACCTGCTGGTTATTATCGAAGATTTGTAAATGGATTTTCGAAGATAGCTTTGTTGATGACAAAGTTGTTGCATAAGAATGTTCAATTCGTCTAGGATGATCAGTGTCAAGAAAGTTTTAAGAAATTGAAGCAAATGTTGACTGAAGCTCCGATTTTGACTCTACCAAAATCGGGAAAGGATTTAATGGTCTATAGTGATGCTTGTTTGAGCGATCTCGGTTGTTTTTTGATGCAAGATGGGAAAGTGATCGCTTATACGCCTTGTTAGCTATAAATGCATAAATGCAATTATCCAACGCACAATTTAGAGCTAGCTGCTGTGGTTTTTGCTCTAAATATCTAGAGACACTACCTGTACGACGAAAAGTGTCATATCTATATTGATCATAAGAGTCTCAAATACCTCCTATCCTAGAAGGAGTTGAATTTGAGACCGTTGGGTTGAGATTCTGAAAGATTTTGAATGCGTTATTGATTACCACCTTGTAAAGCTAATGTCATAGCTAATGCATTAAGTAGAAGAGTAGCAGTTGAATTGCAAGCAATATTTGCTCAGCTCAATATCAATGATGATGAAAGCTTGCTGGCTGAACTTAAGATCAAGCCGATAATGTTTGATCGGATCAAGGCAACGTAGTTAGATGTTGACAAGTCGGCGAAGAAAAGAGAAATTGTTCAGAATGGCATTTTAGAAAATTTAGTATTGATGATTGTAGTTGCTTGAGATTTCATAACCGAATCTACATTTCGGATGTTTCAGAATTAAAAGAGTTGTTACTTAGCGAAGCTCATAATAGTCCTTTTGCTTTGCATCCTGGAGGAACGAAAATGTATCGTGACCTATGAAAATCTTATTGGTGGCTAGGAATGAAAAGAGACGTGGTCGAGTATGTGGCTAAATGCTTAACTTGTCAACGAGTTAAGCTAGAACATCAGGTTTCCACCGGATTACTACAGCCAATCTCTATTCCTGAGTGGAAATGGGACCGTATCACGATGGATTTCGTAACGGGGTTACCTTTATTGGCAAGTAAGAAAAATGCTATGTGGGTGATAATTAATCGACTCACGAAATCAGTTCATTTCATGCTGTGTTGAAGTTTATATTCAAGAAATTATGAGATTACACGGTGTCCCTATGTCAATAATCTATGATCGAGATCCATGGTTCACTTCGAGATATTGGAAACAGTTGCACGAATCTCTTGGCATGCAACTTAATTTTAGCACAGCTTTTCACCCATAGACAAACGAACAATTTGAACGTGTTATTCAGATTTTGGAAGATATGCTTCTCACTTGTGTTATTGATTTAGAATCAAGTTGGAAGTGTTACTTACCTTTAGCCAAATTTGTTACAACAATAGCTTTCAATCGAGTATTCAGATGGCTTCGTATGAAGCATTATATGGTCATAGGTGCTGAACACCAATTTGTTGGATAGAATTGGGTGAAAGAAGAATGATCGAGTTGGAATTAATTCAAGAAACGAAAGATATTGTTAAGAAAATTCGAGATAGATTGAAAACAACTTTCAATAGATAGAAACTGTGTGCATATTTGAAATGTTGAGATATCGAATATTCTGTTGGTGATAAAGTATTAATTAAAGTTTCACTTTAGAAGAAAAGTTTGACATTTGGTTGAAAAGGGAAGTTGAGTCCTCGTTTTATTGGACCATATAAGATAACAGAGAGAGTGAGACCCGTTGTGTATCGTTTAGCTTTGCCTACAGATTAAAGAAAATGCATGACGTTTTTCATGTTTTAATGCTTAGAAGATATCGATTGGATCCGTCTCACGTTATTTCGATAGAAGACATTAAGATTCAACCTGATTTGTCGTATGAATAAGGACCAGTTGAGATTTTGGCTCACGAGGTGAAAGAGTTGTGTAATAAGCGAGTTCCATTAGTGAAAGTGTTATGGCATAGTCATAGTGTCAAGGAAGTGACTTGGGAACCGGAAGAGTCGATGAGATATCAATACCCCACCTCTTTTCAGGTAAATTTCGAGGACAAAATTTAATTGTAGGGGAGAACTGTAACGACCTTATAGTCAGGGGTGTCGAAAAGTGCATTCCTGAGACTTTGTTCCCATAAATCTGACTCGTAATAAATATTTACGAAGCTAGTTGTGTAGTTAATTAGGTTCCAGTTAAGCGAATTTGCTTGAAATTAAAAGTTATTAAGTATAAGAACTAAATCGCGTATAAGGTAAAATTGAATTATGAGTTAAAAATTATTAAAGGGACTAAAGAAGCAATTTTACCTTTGTTTCTTTAAGTGGACGGTAAATGGGTTAAAACAAGTAATGATATGATATATATATTATAATAGTTTAATATATATAAGTTATGCTATAATTAATAAACTAAAAGTTAAAAGTATGTATATGTATTATATAATATATATAATAAAACAAATGAAATTACAATAGTTAGTAAGTGGAAAAAGGAAGAGAAAGACATGCAAAATAAAAGAAAGAAAAAGAAAGAAGAAAGAAGGAAGGACGCACGTCATCTAAGGGTTTTTAAGGTTCAAATTCAAATTATTTAGTCAATTTAGTCCCTTTTCTTGTAATTTTATATTTTTGGAATCTGGGTATATAATACTACCCGACCCATGTTGAAATTTGAGCAATTATTAAGATTTCAAATGTTGTTAATGTTGAATAGGTTTAGTTTTACGGATTAAATTGATAGATTTTTCAGCTAAAATGAAAAATGATTAAATTGTAAAACAAATTGTAAATTTTGAGTAATAAGGACTAAATTGTGAAAATTTTGAAATTTAGGGGTTTAATTGAAATAGGGAGCTAAATTTATCTTAAAGTGAAATTAGTATAAAAATATAGGATTAAATGTGAAGAATAAAAATTAGTCTCAGTTTGGGAGTAAATTGGAATTTAAGCAAATATTGAGTAAAAATTGAAATAATCAATGTGATATTAAATTGTGTTGTATTAATGTATTTTAATTGTTTTAATTTTGTAGCTAACGTCGCACCGGAATCTTTGAATAAAAATGGGAAAGATAAAATCGACGTCGAATAGCTCGGAATCCACGGTTTATATTTCTATATATCCGAGCCTAGTTGTTAATTATTGTAATTCAATTTAATGCGGATGGTAAGTGATTGGGGTGAGTATTTGGCATTTTGATAGTTGATTGAAATAGATTGAATTGGTATATACATTATGAATGTATTGATTAATTGAATTGAAATGAATATATGTGCAAATATGATAATTTGATATTGGTTGTATTTGAAATGTGAAATTGAACCCTATTAACTATATTGGGCTGAGTCGGATATAGATGGCATGCCATAAGATAAGAAGAGTACAGGGATTTCTTAGACTTCGAGTCGATGAGGCATTGGGTGCCAATTTACTTCTATTTAATCGATGAGACACTAGGTGTCAATTTATATAGCGCTGGGCGCAATTATTACTTTGGATTTATCTGATGAGTCACTGGGTGCCAAACTGGTGTGTTGGTTAGGTCCGTGTATCTGTCCGAGTCCGAGTCGTGTTAATAGGGGTAAATAAATAATGAAATTCTATAATTAATATGTGAAAAGCTATTTATATAGCAAGTTATGTGAATTGAGATATTTGTTTAACAAATCGAATATGATAGTATGTGAAAATTGAGTATAATATGAAATGATATGGTAATATGCATGAATTTGAAATGATGGTATATGGTAATGGTATGCTTAGACAATAATATGTTTGTATAATTCAAATTATGCATTCTTGTATCCTTATGTCTTTAATTGTTCGGATTATAGAAATATCACTAAGTTTTACTCAACTTACGATTTTGTTTTTCCTGTGCGTAGGTTAGGTACTTCTCTTTTGATCGTCGATTCAACATCTAGCAACGATTCTGATCTCAAATGTGGTGATGTTTATCTTTTGTAATGGCATGTACCTAGGATGTGTTTGGGTTTTTAATGAATTTGGTGTATGTTATGTAGTTGAGTTTAAGTGTAATGTTGTTTGATATGTATATAAACACATTGTAACACCCCAAACCCGGCCTAGACGTTATGACTGAATCTGGCGATGTCACATGATAAGGTGTTTGAAAACTATGTTATTGCAATAAAACTATTTCTATTTATTTACTTTTCTTTAACTCTTATCAGTTCCAATTTCACTTACCCATTTAGACAATTGTTTTAAAACGTAGTTCGTTGCGAAAGCTTTAAAAACTGTTTTAAGTAAACCGTGTGTTTTGAAAACTTTTGCTTTTCAAAAAACCATATTTTCCTACATCTAGCAGTTATGAATCCATAAATCAAATAAGATAAAAACCAAAACAAAAGTTCATAACTCCAAATTACATAAAAAATTAACCAATCAAAATTATAGAAATATAATCATAATAAGAAGTTCTAATAGCCGTAGTCACCGCCGAGTCCTCCGTCGCACCGATCCGTCTAAGTCTGGGGATTACCTGTACAGATAAAACAGAAGAAGTGAGTTTACGTAAACTCAGTGTGTAATCCCCATAAAAATAAACGTATAGTCAATCACAGTAAACAGTCAAATGCAGTCTGGGCCTAAGCCCATTTTAGTTTCAGTAGCAGTTTGGGCCTTAGCCCATTTCAACTTCAGTATCAAATATGCATTAGAGCCTTAGACCATCACAATAACAATCATGCATGCAGTGATCAAAAAATAAAATCCTACCCACCAGCCTCTAATAAACCATCTCCGTCCATCCCTACACTTCCTGTGGGGTTTAAAACACCCACTCAACCCTACACTCCAAGCTGTACCGAACGCAGCACAAATCAGTGTAATGCAGCTAAGCTGCCAGTCAATAGGCTTAAGAGCTTTTCAGTATATATATTGTCGCAGAGCTACCAGTCAATAGGCTTAAAGCCTTTCAGTACATTTCCTCCAAATTTCACCATCCCAACCCAATGCAATGCAAACATACAATAAATGACATGCTATCACATGGTTATCAGTTACACATACAGTTCAATATACATGCATACAATCATCATATTATACATATATCATACAGTTAGTTCACACATTTAAGGGTCTAAGTAGTGCTTACCGACCCTATAGTAGGTTCATAGTCGACTTGGGCAACCCGTGCAACCTTAAAAAACATTTCAGTAAATGGGCTCACAACCCATGTGGCTTGCCCGTGTGGGTCCACACGCCTGTGTGGCCCATACCACCCAGTTTGGCCTTTGCCTTGTGGATCACACGGCCTGGCCCAGTATCCCACATGCCCGTGTGGACCCACATGCCCGCGTGGCCCATACGACTTAATTCAGTCTAGCCCGTGTGTCTTACACGACCAGCCTGGCCATCACACAGCCGTGTCTTACACGTACAGCATGGCCTCGTCGATCACATACCCGTGTCCCAGCACACAGCCTACCACACGGGTGACCACATGCCCGTGTGGCATCGACACTACAATTTTTTGGCTTTTCGTCGAACCCTTTTTTTGCATTTCGAGTGCACACCTGGTTTGTTTCCGATGCTATTATAACCATGAGCACTCTAGAGCCTAGTAATCGATAAATTAACGCTTAGAAACCGACTTCATATACACGATTAGTTTGTAATTACAAAACCAACAACGAAACCATTACTTACTCTAACACCTCGAATATTTCGATTACGATTCTGAATAAAGAGAGCCCCTTTCCTCCAGATTTACTGCTGCCAAACAACCAGTGAGATCCCAAAGAGATGATTTCGAAACGTAAATAGAAATGGATTTAAAGAACCTCTAATCAAGCAATTCATTCAATGCTCACATACCTTAACCAAGCGTGGAATCCTCAAAAATTTCAAGAATAATAGTGAAAACTTAAAAATGAAGAGAAAAAATTGAAGAAACAATAAAAGCCAAAATTTTACCAAGAAAGGGAAAATAAACGTCAAAAAGAAAAATATGAAGAGAGTTTTACGGAAAAATAAAAAAAAAAGGATATGATAGCATATCCCTAAATTTCCTCCCCATTAGACTTCCCACTCAATCGAAACTCTATCAAATTACGGAGCAAAATTAATACCTATGCTTACGCAGGGATTCAAATTCAAGACCTCCAGCAACCTAACACTCTACTTAACCACCAGACTAGCAAGTCCATTCTGATGTAGTCTTACCAACAATTAATTAAAAGCTTACTGAACAAGAGTGAGGCTTTACTTAGAAAAATTCCAATATTTAACCCAAGGTAAGGCTTGAACTTGGGACCTCACACACACACCCAGAACACATAACCACTAAAGTAGACAGATATTTGTGTCACAAATTCACAAAAACAAAAATAAGAATTTTGGGGCGTTACAACTCTACCACCCTACAAGAAAAATTCGTCCTCAAAATTTACCTGATTAGAAAAGATGAGAATATTGCTGATGCATCGAATCCTCAGATTCCCACTTAGCCCCCTCAGTGCTATGATTTCACCAGAGAACCTTAACTAGTGGAATAGACTTCTTCCTCAGTACCTTAACATCATGATCTAGAATCTGAACCGTCTCCTCTTCAAATGTAAAATCTGGCCCAACCTCGATCTCCTTAGTAGGGACAATGTGAGTAGGACCAGAGTAGTAGTGCTTCAACATTGAGACGTAGAACACGTTGTGAATACAATCCAACTCTAGAGGTAGCTCTAACTAATAAGCAGCCGATCCCACTCGTTTTAGAATCCGGTACGACCCAATTAACCTAAGGCTCAGCTTGCCCTTGTGATCAAACCTCAAAACCTTTTTCCATGGGGAGGCCTTAAGAAAGACAAAGTCCCCTAATAGAATACTCGATCTCGCATCTCTTCAGATCCATATAAGATCTGCATGTCAGAAGCAGCTTTCAGATGGTCCTGATTTAGTCTAACCTTATCCTCTATCTCAAAAACCAATTCAGGACCCATAATACGTCGTTCACCCAACTGAGTCCAACATAAGGGAATGTGACACTTACGACCATATAGAGCCTCATAAGGTGCCATCTGAATGCTAGACTGGAAACTGTTATTATAAGCAAACTCTGCCAGCGACAGATAATACATCGAAAATCAATAACACAGCTACTCAACATATCCTCCAATATCATCACCCTCTCAGATTGACCATCGGTCTGAGGATGGAATGCATTACTAAGTCCAACCAAGAACCCAGAGCCTCAAGGAACTTTTTCCAAAATCGAGACGTAAAGCGAGGATCTCTATCAGAGATGATCGAGGCAGGTACCACGTGCAGTCTCACTATCTCCGAAATGTAGAGTTTCGCCAACTTCTGCAATTAATAATCAGTTCTAACCAAGATGAAATGTGCAGACTTGGTCAATCAATCCACGATGACCCAAATGAAATTTTTCTTAGTGGGTGTTAGGGGCAATCCACTAACAAAGTCCATCGTTTCTCACTCCCAGTTCCATAGAGGAATCTTAACCAACTGCAACAAACCCGAAGGTAACTAATGCTCAGCCTTAACTTGCTAACATGTCAAACATCAAGCCACAAAATCAGTGATCTCTCGTTTTAATCCTGGCCACCAGAACAGTTCTCGAAGATCTCGATACATCTTATTCCTACCAGGATGCATAGCATAAGGGCTACTATGCACCTCCCTCAGTATAGACTGTTCGAAATTAGTATCATTCGGAACACAGATCCATCCACGAAAACACAACACCCCCTCAGAGTTTAAACCAAAATTTGTAGTGCTTCCACTCTCAATCTATCAGAACCAAAGACCCAAAGACTTGTCCTCCAACTGCTTACGCCTAATCTGCTCAATCCAAGTCGGTTTAACCTGAAGCTCGGCTACTAAGCTACCATCATCAAATAAGCTAAGGCGAACAAACATCACCCTCAGATTAGTCATATCTCTACGGCTCAATGCATTGGCCACTACATTAGCTTTGCCAGAATGGTACTCAACAGTACAATCGTAATTCTTAGGTAGCTCAATCCATCTACGCTGCCTAAGATTTAACTCATTCTAAGTAAGGAGGTACTTGAGGCTTTTGTGATCAGTGTATATGATACACTTCTCACCATGCAGATAGTGCCTTCAGATTTTCAGTGCAAAGACTATAGCGGCCAACTCCAAATCGTGCATCAGATAGTTTGCCTCATGTGTCTTAAGTTGACGAGACGTATATACGACCACCTTACCATCCTACATCAGCACATATCCCAAACCGACAAGTGATACATCACTATAAGTCATGAACTCCTTTTTAGGTTCAGACTGTATCAGAACAGGGGCCTCAGTTGTACAGTTTTGAGCTTCTCAAAGCTCTTCTACTGCGCATCAGTCTAGTCAAACGGTACGCCCTTATGTAGCAGCTTAGTTAAGGGTGCTGCAATCAGTGAGAAGCCTTCCACAAATCGTTTATAATAACCCACCAATCCTAGAAAACTGCAGATCTCAGACACATTCCTAGGCTTCTTCCGATCCAAGATAGCCTCAATCTTTTAAGGATCGACTCGAATCCCCTCAGTAGAAACCATATGACTTAGAAATGTTACCTCACGTATCTAGACTTCGCATTTGTTGAACTTAGCATAGAGCTGCTTTTCTCTCAAAGTCTGAAGAAAAACTCTAAGGTGCTCGTCATGCTCATCCTCAGTCCTCGAATACACCAATATGTCATCGATGAACACACCACAAACTGATCCAGATAAAGCTGAAACACTCGGTTCATTAGATCCATGAAAGCTACCAGTACATTAGTCAGTCCAAATGGCATCACTAGGAACTCGTAGTGACCATATCGAGTCCTAAACACCATCTTATGTACATCGGCCTCCTTAACCCTCAACTGATGATACCTAGAACGCAAGACAATTATGGAGAACATAGAAGCCCCTCAGCACTGGTCAAACCGATCATTAATTCTCGAAAGTGGATACTTATTCTTAATAGTCAACTTATTTAGTTGTCAGTAGTCAATACACATCCTCATGGATAGATCCTTCTTCTTAACAAATAGCACATGTGCTCTCTATGGAGACACACTACAACATATGTACCCGCGATCCAACAACTCCTGATCTGAGCCTAAAGCTCCGTAAGCTCCTTCGGTGCCATTCGATAGGGAGCGATAGACACCGAAGCTATAGTAGGGAGAAGCTCAGAGCTGTAGTAGGGAGAAGTTCAATCTCAAATTCCACTTCTTAATTTAAAGGTAAACCCGGTAGCTCTTTAGGAAAGACGTCCGAAAAATCCTTTACAGTTTTGATGTCCTTTACCGTAGAGTCCCCATAAATAGAAACACTTTTATAGGCTAAGTATGCCTCACATCCCTTACAAACCAGTTTCTCAGCCACCAGTGTAGAGATCACATTAGATAAATAGTTCTGACATTCTCCAATCACGACTACCTTATTATATTCCTCAGTTCTCAAAACAACACTCTTAGTCACACAGTCTAAATTGACACGGTGCTTGACCAACTAATCTGTCCCTAATATCAATTCAAACTCCCCAAATGGAAGCTCCATTAAGTCGGCCAGAAATATTGTCCCTGGAGCCTTTAAAGGAATGCCTCTAGACAATTTACTAACATGGACGAACTGGCCCAACGGACTAAGTACAGTAACCTCACTCATAGTGCTCTCAAATGAAATCCCCAACTTTTCAGATATGGTGCTAGCGACATAGGAATATGTGGAACCTATGTCTATCAATGCCAAGTAAGGTACATTAAAAATTAAGAACGTACCCGTAATGACGTCCTGAGCATCTCTGTCCTCTCGGCGACGAGTAGCATAAACAAGAGCAGGCTACCTCGCCTCAGTCTGTCCAGCACCTCTACCCGGTGCTCTTTATCCATGGCCCATACCGTTACTACCCCTAGCCTGACCACGGCCCCTCGGTGGTTGTTGAACTACCCTTTGTGGTTGTACAGTACTAGTACCTGGAGCTTGCATCAAATCGGGCCTCAGCAGACACTCTCGAATGTGGTGCTCTACTGACCCACACATCAAACATGTCCTAGTCCTCTTCCAACACTCGCCCTGATGGCGTTTACCACAATCTGTACATGGCTGTAGTCTAGTAGCAATAGCAGGGGCCCAGCTCTAACTGACCTATCAGATCTAGCCTTTTTCTTAGGCCTCTGTATAGAACCCAAGGGCTTAGAATCCCTCTTGTTCTTACCCCTCTCGCGGTCTCTATTTTGGAGCTCAGTGTGCTTAACATCCTCGGCGATCTTGGCCTTCTCGACCAGAATAGAAAACACTCGCTCCCTCTGCGGAGCTATCAGAACCCTTAAATTATCCCTAAGGCCATCCTCAAAGCAGACAAACCTCTCATACTTAGATGCCACCATACCTAATGCATAGTGGCTCAATCTCAGGAATTCGCCTTATACTCGGCCACTGATCGACTCCCCTATGTGAGATTTAGAAACTCCCTCCTTTGGCCATCCACGTAACTTGCCCCCACATATTTCCCTTGGAAGGTAGCCTTAAAGAACTCCTAAGTTAGTCGTTCAGGCTGAGTGCCCTCTTTAACAGTTAACCACCATTGGTATGCCTTGTCGCGAAGCAGCAAGACTACATCCTTTAATTTCTGCTTAGTGGTGTAATTTAGATCATCCATAATCCACTCAGTGGCCTCCATCTAGTATTCAACCACATTAGGGGGAACTTCAGTGACACCCCTAAAAAGCTCAACTCCATTGACCGGAGTCGTTTCGTAACTGGCCCTCGACCCTTAGATCCAGTATTGGGCCCAACGACCTTCTCAAATATCCTTAGCATAGCCTGGGACAATGCGTTGTACCCAGCCATGCGATCATGAGACCTAGTCTCAATAGTAGGTGACACTGGTGTCTCACTAGTGTTCAGATTCGGTATACTACCATAATAAGAGGAAGACTCAGCTCAAGTTCCCCTACGGCCTCTACCACGGCCTCGAATACCACGTCTACGGGTACCACGTGTACTCATTGTCTAACTTAGATTTATCTGTATTACGAGTTTTATGAATCAGTTACAGCTCAATATTTATTAGTAGATGTTTTATGTAAACAATTTCAGTAATTGAAAGTTTGTTTTCGTATGTCGCAGTTTCTATCAGTCTTACTACATTTTTAGTTTACACTAACTAAAGTGTTTTTACAATATACTACTTATAGTAGTTTTAGAATATACTATCTATAGTATTTTCAGTTTAAACATATCATAGTTTCAGAACACTTACAGGATCATCACTGAAGACTCGGTGTACCACATACTCAATCAAATTATTTCAATCTTTTAAAAATCAATCCTTTAAAAACCAAATTTTAAAACCCAAAAATATAGTTTTAAAAGCATTTCTGTTTGTTTATTTTTCTTTAACTCTTATTAGTTCTAATTCTGCTTACCTATTTAGACGATTGTTTTAAAATATAGTTCACTACGGAAGCTTTAAAAATCATTTTAAATAAACTGTGTGTTTTGCAAACTTTTACTTTTTGAAAAATCGTGTTTTCCTACATCTAGCAATTATAAATCCATAAATCAAATCAGATAAAAACCAAAACAAAAGTTCGTATGTCCAAATTACATAAAAAATTAACTAATCAAAATTATAGAAATATAATCATAATAAGAAGTTCTAATAACCGTGGTCACCGCTGAGTCCTCCGTCGCACCGATCCGTCTAAGTTTGGGGATTACCTGTGCAGATAAAATAGAAGGGGTGAGTTAATGTAAACTCAGTGTGTACTCCCCACAGAAACAAATATATAGTCAATCATAGTAAACAATCAAATGTAGTCTGGGCCTAAGCCCATTTCAGTTTTAGTAGCAGTTTGGGCCTTAGCCCATTTCAATTTCAGTATCAGATATGCATTAGGGCCTTAGCCATCACAGTAACAGTCATGCATGTATTAAGTCACAAGAGAGCTTATGGTCTAGTGACAAGGTGGAGTGTGTGGTGTGCTTGAGGTCAGAGGTTCGAGTGTTGGTAGAACATAATGGAGTAATTATTTTGTATTTGGGAAGGCTGGAGTTTGTGCTGCATTAGAACTCTGATGGATGAGGTTGCTGTGGAGAAAATTAAAGAGTGATCATGGGAGTAGATTGGGGAGAGTATCACGGAGAGATATGTGGAGAAAGTTTAGGAATTTGAAATGGGTTAAGAGGTTGTGCTGAATTGGTAATTGGGATATGGTAGTTGAATGGGGAAGTTTGTGTGTGACTAACTCGGCTTTGGGGGGAACTTCTCATTTCGACATTTGAGAAAAAGGTTTGCTTTTCTTCTTTTTTGTTGCATATTGTAGCCGAATTCTTTGATGACCATTTGGGCAGTTCGTTTTGGTTCTTTTCTCTTTCTAATCCTTCTCAAGTACCATCTTTCAAACCGATTTCCTTTCTTTTTTTTTATCTCAATATTATTTCTTTTTGGCACTTTGTTTCTACTCTAGCTGAATGCACTATAGGCCCTCTCAAGTATTCTTCATCTTATCATCTCTTCCTTGGTTGCTTTGCTAAGCCGAATAAATTTGCTTTTCCTCTCTCATCATTTATTTTTTTTCTTCTCCCTTCTCTTCTCCTAAGCCGAATGCTATTCTCTTTTTCCCTCTCTTAAGTGCTTTAGTTGTGTTAGGCCGAGTACCACACCCTTGGATATTGGTGGTTCTTTGGCTGAATATCCCTGTCGTTTTCCCTCTTCTCCTTTTTCTTAGATTGATTGACTGAATCTCAATTCTCTTCCCCTCTATCCTCGTTTTCATCAAGCGCAATTATTCTTTGATTAATCGAGAGACTTGCTTCTGCCGTGTGGGGTTTTCTTTCTAGTGGGTTGGCCGATTCTTTCTTCTAGGTAACGGTATGATTCGGTAAGTTTTCTCTCTATCTTGTTTAATATGTTTTTTGGGAAATGGTTAATAAGATTGATTGGAATTTAGGGAGTCCCTAAGATCAAGTGGTTAGTCTCTACTAACGGTGTAAGCGCATGATCTTCTGTCGTGCAATCAAGGTAAGGGTTGGAGTTTTCTTTGATAGTATGTTAGCTAAAAGGTTTTGAAGGTTTATGATATTATTGGAAAGGGGATTTATGGCGAAGTGTGTTTGATTGTAGGTTTGTCGCTCGAGGGTCATTCGCACGAATAGTAATCAGGTGAGTAATCACACCCCTCTCTGCTGTGAATCGGCAAAAGTCGCATATAAGGCCACACGAGCGTGCGATCGCCTATGCGGTGAACCGAGCCCACAAATCATGGGCGATAGATTGTAGAGGCCATCACGAACGTTATTGTGGACTTTAGCTGTCATGGGCCACATTGGGTCGAAATAGGCCTTACGGGCCAGATGGGCTCGTAGGCCCACACGGATTAAATTATCGCTAAGTGACAAACACTGGACCGGGCTATGTTTCGCATCACCGTGACTGAATTTGGGCAGATTGGGCTACACGAGCGTGTGGGTCCAATAGGTGAAAATGACCGTAATACCTCTATGGGGCAAAATGATCGTACTACCCCTGTAGGGTAAAATGACCGTACTACTCCTGTAGGGCAAAATGACCGTACTACCCTTATAGGGCAAAATTATCGTACTACACTTGTAGGGAAAAATGAACGTACTACTCTTGTAGGGAAAATTGACTGTACTAACCCTGTAAGGCAAAATGACCGTAATACCCCTGTAGGGCAAAATGACCATAATACCCCTATAGAGCGGAATGACCGTTATACCCATAGAGGTAGGTTGAATAATGAGTTATGACATTTACATGACTGAGTATGACATTTCGCATACATGTATTATTTATGACATGACATAATGCATTGCATGGGGACAGGTAAATACACTTAGAGGAAGTGTACTGTACTGGTAGGGTTGCATGGGTCGTACAAGACGACTGTAGACCCATATTGGTAAGATCACACGAGTCACACAACAATGTTGATCCATGCTGGCAAGGTTGCACGGGTTACACAAGACGATTGTGGACTTACTGATGGCTATAAGTCGGGTATAATTCTAGCAGCTTTGCTGCAATATTGGTATGTTGGCTGGTTTGGGATAGGTCACATTTTTGCAGGATACTAATACTACATTTGGGCTAAGGCCCACATTGTTATTGTAATGGGCTAAGGCCACATTGTTACTGTATTGGGCTAGGCCCACACTGAAACTGTTATAGGAAAGGGCTCAGGCCTAGACTGTTACTACATGTACTGTTTACGGATTGACTGATGGGAGGATTACACATTGAGTTTTTGTAAACTCACTGTGCTTTTAACTGTGTAGGCGGACCGGTGCTGCTAGGACTCGGAGGTGGTCACACTGCAGTTTTGTTTTTCTTTCATTTGACTTTATTTACTATTGAATTTTGCTCTGGGTTTTTATTTTTGTATTAGGGCCTCTCTGTAATTTTGGGATTTTATTTATTATGATTTATACCTATTAGAAATAGAGCGTGGTTTTCTAAAACATTAACTGTTTTCAAAACACTACGTTTGTGCAACATGATTTGTAAGCTTCCGCAAAAAAACATTATTTTTAAAGGGCAACAACGATTGAATATGATTAAGAAATTTTTGGTTAAGTCGTAATAAAGTTTTAATATAAATAAGGTTTTTAAACGAAATTGTGTTTTCGAAAAACACCTCATACAGGTTGATTTAAAAATTAACAAAGAGGCTCTTAACCTCCAAACGGGTTTTACCACCAAGAAATATTGTTTTCAAAAAAAAAAAAAGAAACTCTAATGTTACACCGCCAGATTTAGCCCTAACGTCTAGGCCGGGTTTGGGGGTGTTACATAGGATGATTGTTTTGGCATGTTTTGGGTGTGTTTAATCGTGTTTTGAATAGGTTAAATGAATGGTTTTGGAGTTGCTTAATGCCCAAGCAAGTAGGAAATGGTAAACTTGTGGTTTAAGGCACAATTTAGGTCTACATGGCTAGCACACAGGCGTGTGAGGCCATTTCGAGGGTTACAAGGCCTGGCACATGGGCGTGTGGCTTAGCCGTGTGACCTAAGCCAGTGAGTTACACGAGCACAAAGACTGGCTGGGAAACGGCCGTGTGCCCCTACTTTGAATGCCCACACGACCATGTGACTCTTTAGTTAAAATTTTTGTAATTATCTCCTAAACTTCCAGAATTGTTTCAAATTAGTCCCTGCCTATTTTTAAACTACTTTTAGGGTCCTGTAGACTCGTAATAAGGGTTGTAAGAGTAACCTTTACTCTAAATTGGAATGAATTAGCAAACCTATATTAGGTGCATTCTACTAACATTATCGAAGATAAATTAAAAGGATAATCATAAACAAAGTACAGACCAGCACTCTGATGCTAATAATTGGATTAATCTTGTATGTATCTAAATTTTGACATTCTAGAAGGGATAAATTGTGGTTAGAGTGTAGATAATGGAAGACTAAGTTTAGCAATGTATAAATAGTGATAGTAATACCCGTATATTATATTCTATTATGATATGATTTGATTGTTTGTGACATGACCCTGTATATTATATTGTTAATGTCTAGTATCTATATATATATATGTAATTATGATTGATTAATTGTATGAAGTGATAGTAATACCCGTGACCCTAATCTGATGATGGAGGGGGTTAGGGGTGTTACATTTAGGCTTAGTTTAGCATTGTTTCTCTAAAGTGCTTTTGGCAAAAAATTATTTTTGAGCAAAAGCTAAAATTTTCTACTTCTGCTTTTGGCTAAAAAATTGCTTTTGGCTAAAAGATTGCTTTCACAAAGCATTTTTGTTCCAAAAGAACTTTTGAAAAGCTCAAAAACATCTTGTTTAGCAATGCTTTTATCTCAAAAGTGCTTCTTAAAAGTAATGCTAAACTAGCCTTTATTCACTTGTGACAGTCATAGTGTGGCATACCTAAATCTTGAGTGGATGGTGAATTATGTATGCATGACTTCTGTAGTATGTGACGTCATTCACAACAGTGAAATTCATAGCTTAAAACTTGGGTAACTGATATCTTCTCATTGGTATTGCATGGTTGATGAAAAGTAAACGTGGCCATAGGTCATATGTCTTTGTGATGGATGGCTTTATTATTATATGATGGTGATTGACTTTTCATGAAGGAAGATGTAATGGTTACCATGGGATAAAATAAGATCATATTGACTTTTCGTAATGGCATGTCGTTAGGGAGAGCTCAATGATTATACTATAGTGGAATGACTTCATGACTAAACGAGTTTAAAATTAATAGGCAAAAAGCTAGAATTTAATTATAAATCATTTAATCCCTAATTTAATATGTCAAATCGGTCACATCACTAACTCGTTGAAACAAAGAATGAATTACCTGTTTGAATCGAAATGAACGGAATGGATAGAAATATGCAAATGAGAAACATTCAAGAATAATTACGGTTTTCTCCAAAATGGAGAAATGGAATCATTTGGAAATAAATGTAGGTTTCTTAAAATGGAAATGGAAATAGAAATGGGGATGTAAATTATTTAGAAATTATCAGAAGAATGAGTTTATGTTTTTGAGGTATTTCAAAACTCGAAAATGAAAATAAATCATTCGATCATAACGAACATGTTGAGCGGTGAAATATTAAGCATATTTTCACGGAAATATTATTAGGGGTAAAATCATCATAATTTTTACCGAGGGTAAAATTGGGATGAGCAAATTAGGTAATATAAATATATTGAAGTTTATTGTGGGAAATAGAAAACTAAAATCAGGTTGGATCAAATCACAAAGTATTAGGTCAAAAAGTCCGAGAAGTACTCATAATTAGACCCGATATGAGAGAGGCCCAAAATCCCCTCATTTAACATGAAAGGGCTGGCAACCGAGTAGGAATACTAAGGTGTGCCGTCGACCATACTTCCACTCCAAGTAGGAAGTTTTTTTTCTATTTCAAATAAACCACTACAACTCAACAAGGGTTCTACTTTCTCTTCCTATAAATAGATGACACCGATAGAGCTATTAACACAACTTTGAGAGATTATTACTATGCTAAAAAATAGAGAGAATTTATTCTCAACTATTAAATATATTTTTCTAGAATAACAATTCTACAAGTTTCTATTAAAAAAGAGAGAATTTTTGTTTTCACCCCAAAAAGAAAAGAAAACTTTTTCTAGTTATGTTTTTTGATTCAATTGGTTTGAGCCAACACTCGAAGCAGTTTGTGGTATGATAATAACGAAGAAGATTGTTTGTTTTAAAGCTAAAAAATTCAATGATCCGCTTATTCGAAAACATAGATACGAGTTTGGTATAATGTTTATTGCTATAAATATCTCAAACCGTGTAACACCCTTTATTCAGTCCGGGTGTCGAACCCGAGTAATAGAATGTCACAAACAAATACAAACCATTTTAATGATTTTAAATGATAATTTTGAGTTTGAATCCAAAAAAATCAAACCAATAACTCAAAACTATCCAAATGATCATATTTAAACATACCAATATGCTTCTAATGGCACCTCAAAATGTTAAGCCAAACATGTATGCATTCAACCATTTCCCATCTAATTTCATGTTAGCCTTATAACCTAGTTACTAGAACTACCAAATTGTAACACCCATAACCCAGTCTAGATGTTATGGCTGAATCTGGTGATGTCAGATAGAATAGGGTTTGAAATCGAGATTGACAAGTTAAAACCGTTTCAGTTAATTAGCTTTTATTTACTTCGGAAAAATGTGAACTAGCTAATTTGCCTTACAATATGTCTTTTAATCAGAAGCTTTTGAAACCAATTATTTTATGAAATTGAAAATCTTAGTTTTTAGAAAAACCATGTTTTGTTGAGTTGCAATTTAAAAATCCATAAAAATAGTATAAAATCCCAAGTTTAAACCAAACAGTCCAAAGTCCCAACATTACAATAATAAATACCCAACAATAATATAAAATCAAAAGCTATAATAAAGCAGTTCAGTAGTGGTGGTCACCGTCGAGCCCTCCGCTGTACCAATCCGCCTAAGTTTGAGGATTACCTGTACAGATTAAACAGAAAAATGGGTGAGTTTTCGCAAACTTAGTGTGTAATCCCCATAGAGAACATACATACAAATACACATCAGAAAATAATCAACTACAGTCTGGGGCCTGAGCCCATTATAGATTTAGTTTGGGCCTTGGCCTATTCGGATACAGTCTTAGATATAATTTAGGGCCTTGGCCAATCTCAGATACAATATGAAATAGTAGAAAATCAAAATCCTACCCACCAACTCCGTCCATCCCTACACACATTGTGGGGATTAAATCAACCCACCTATCTCTGCACACCATGCTGTACCGAAATGCAACACATAATCAGAAATTTACAGCAGAGCTGCTAGATAAAAGACTTAATAGCCTTTCAGACACTTCCTCCAAAAACCAACAACCCACCCCGATGTAATGCAACATACAAAAGATGTCATGCTATTATGCAATTACAGTACATACATTCAGATATCACAATTCATGCTCAGTACATAAATCAGATAGACAGATCACTCATATAGGGGTCTAAGTAGGGCTTACCGATTCTTCAGTAGGTCCACAGTCGACTTGGGCAACCCGTCCACATTAGACAGCTTTTCAGAGAAATGGGCTCACAAGCCCATATGGCCTGCCCGTGTGGGCCCACACGCCCGTGTGGCCCATTCAGCCCAAATTGGCCTTGGTTGTGTGATCCAGTTTTAATGTAACCCATGCTAGGTAAATATTCTTATATTTTTTCACTATTTACTTATATGTTCATTCAAAGTTGTCTACTTGAGTCATTGTCACTAAATTATTTTTATCTTGAGCTACAAAATTTGAAATTAAGATCTGCTTGATTTTTTTGAAAATAGACTCCAATACCTTTCTACCATAAAATTTTTAGAATTTATAGTTTATCAAATAAGTACAGTATAGCTTCAACCTTTCCTTACTAAAAATTATTTATCTCTTAGTACAGAATGTGGATGATGTTTCCATTTTTTCTCTTAAAAATAGACTCATTGAGGATTTAAACATATAAATTTAAGCCTCTAATTATTTCTCTAACATTTTTGATGATTTTCAAAATCAGAATAGGGGAACCCGAAATCATTCTGACATTCTCTCACAAAATTCATTATATCTCATAATTTAGAATTCTATTGCTTACACTATTTCTTCCATGAAAAACTAGACTCAATAGACTTTAATTTCATATTTTATCAAACCTCTAACTAAATTTCCACTATTTTTGATGATTTTTCAAAGTTAGACTACTGCTGTCATCTAAAACTATTTTAGTGCAAAATGTTGATTTCCAAGTTTATAACACCCTTATTTCCTTTCTCTACAAATTTTCGCATCATTTTCTCTTATTTCTATTAGTTCTTTACAACAAGCAATTTTGGCTTTTCACCAAATCCATTTTCTGCGTTTCGGGTACACACACCTGGTATCAATTCGCTATGCAAAGTAACCCGAGCCTTCAAAAACTATATTTGACCAATATATCCGTTAATTAATCACTTGATTCGTCAATTAAACCAAATATCCCCAACATAAAACTCGAGAAACTAAACCACGATGATTTAAAAACTTAACGAAACGAATCCTATAACCAATCGTCTCTACACACTAGAATATCCGCTTAAAACCTTTGAATAGTGCCTAAACTAGAGTAAAACGAACCTTTTGTTAATTGCCTAATTGAAATACGATAACTAAGGGGAAAAAATTCCACTTACCAAAATAAATGAAGTCAAAAGTTGTACCCAAAGAGATGACTCGTAAAAAATATAGAAACGAAAAGAGTAGGGAAAAGAGAAGATTATTTCGGCTATAAGAGCTAAATCGATCAAGAAAATGAAAAGAGAGGGTAAAAAGAAGAAACAAGATTTAGCCAAAGGGAAACAAAAACCAAAAGTGAACAAGAAGGGAGAAGAAATGACAGAGAAATAAAAGTCTAACGTCAAAAATTTTTTTGGAAAAAAATAAAAAAGAAAACTGATAAGAAGAAAATCTTATTTTGATAACTTCTCCCTAATTATCTCCTAAAAACACTCCCTATTAACCCATTAAAACACAACTACTTAGCAATCCAGTTTAATTTGAACTCCACCACGCCAGACGCCTCAAACAAAAATTAATTCCCCTGCTTGTGCAAGGGCTCGAACACAAGACCTCTTACACACTAACACTCCGCTTAACCACCAGATCAACAGGCCCATTCTGATATATTTTTACCAACAACCAAATAAAAGCCTACTGAACAAGAGTAAGGCCTAATTCATTCAAAATACCAAAATTTGCCCAAGCGAAGGCTTGAACTTGGGACCTCACAAACACTCCTAGAACATATAACCACTAAAGCTGATAGATATTTGTGTCATATTTTCACAATAACAAAATTAGAAATTTTGGGGCATTATTATTCTACCCCCAAAAGAAAGTTTCGTCCTCGAAATTTACCTGATCAGAATAGGTGAGGACACTGCTGACGTATCGCATCCTTAGGCTCCCACTTGGCCTCCTCGGTGCTATGATTATGCCACAGATCCTTTACCAGAGGAATAGGTCGCGATCCAAAATCTAAATTGGCTCCTCCTCTAAGGTCAAGTCCGGCCTAACCTCAATTTCCTCTACAAGAACAATGTGAGTAGGATCAGAGCGGTAGTGCCTCAGCATAGAGACGTGGAATACATCATGAATGCAATCAACCTCTAGAGGTAACTCCAACTGATAAGCAATTCGTCCCACTCGCTTTAGAAAATGGTAAGGTCCAATAAACCGGGGTTTTAACTTGCCCTTGTGGCCGAACCTCAGAACCTTTTTCCATGGTGAGACCTTGAGACAAACTAAGTCCCCCACAGAAAACTCGATCCCGAATCAGTCTAACCTTATCTTCAGTCCTAGACACCAATTCTAGACCCAGCACATGTTGCTCACCCAACTCAGTCCAGCATAAATGAGTGAGACACTTACGACCATACAGGGCATCATAAGGTGCCATCTAGACACTTATTGTAGGCAAACTCTGCTAACAGCAAGTACTCCTCCTAACTACCACAGTAATTAAAACTTGCTTGCTAAACTTAGCATAAAGCTACTTTTCTCTCAAATTCAGAAGGAAAACTCTAAGGTGCTCATCATGCTAATCCTCAGTCTTTGAATAAACCAGTATGTCGTCAATGAACACCCCTACAAACTGGTCCAAATAGGGCTGGAATACTCGGTTCATCAGGTCCATGAAAGTTGCTGGTGTATTCATCAGTCCAAAATGCATCACTAGGAACTCGTGGTATCCATAACGAGTCCTAAATGCCGTCTTAAATACATCAGCCTCCTTAACCCTCAACTGATGATATCCAGAATGTAGATCAATCTTGGAGAACATAGAAGCCCCTCAGAACTGGTCAAACAAATCATCAATCCTCAAAAGTGGGTACTTATTCTTAATCGTTAGCTTATTTAGTTGCTGATAGTCTATATACATCCTCATCGTCCCATCCTTCTTTTTCACTAATAGCACAGGTGCTCCCCATGGAGACATACTGGGACAAATGAACCCACGATCCAACAGCTCTTGAATCTGAGCCTTAAGCTCTGTAAGCTCATTCGGTGCCATGTGGTAGGGGCCGATAGACACAAGAGCTGTACCAACAAGAAACTCGATCCCAAACTCCACTTCACAATTTGGAGGTAAACCCAGTAGCTCTTCAAGAAAAACATTTGAAAAATCTTTTACCTTTCTGATATCTTTAACTATAGAATCCCCAGAATTTGAAACACTTACGTAGGCCAAGAATGCCTCACATCCCTTACGAACCATCTTCTCTACCACTAATGTAGAGATCACATTAGATAAGTAATTTCGTCGTTCTCTAATCATGACTACCTCTTTATCCTCCTCAGTCCTTAGCACGACCCTCTTAGTCGCACAGTCTAAGCCAACACGATGCTTGACCAACCAGTCCATCCCTAGAATTAGGTCGAACGCCCCAGATGGAAGCTCCATCAAGTCAGCCAGGAAGATTGCCCCTTGTACCTCTAAAGGAACGTCCTTATACAGTTTGCTAACTCTAAAAGGTTGCCCTAACAGGCTCAGTACCATAACCTCACTCGTAGTGCTTTCAACTAAAATCCCTAAGTTTCTAGATATGTTGCTAGCTATGTATGAGTGAGTAGACCCTATGTCTATCAAGGTAACATATGGTACATCAAGAATAAAGAATGTACCCATGATGATGTCCAGAGCATCTCCATCCTCTCAGCGATGAGCAGCATAAACTAGGGCCGGTTGCCTCGCCTTAGCCTGTCCAGCACTTCTGCCCAGTGCTCTTTGCACACGACCCATACCATTACCATCTCTAGCCTGTCCATGGCCCCTCGGTGGCTGCTGCACTACCCTCTGTGGTAGTATCGTACCAGTACTCTGCGCTTGCATTTGATCGGCCCTCAGTAGACACTCTCCAATATGGTGATCCAATGACCCAAACCGCAAGCACGCCCCAGTCCTTCTCCAACATTCACCCTGTTAGCATCTACAACAATCAGTATGTGGCTGCAGTTTAGCAACAGTAACAGGGGGATCACCTTTAACCGGCCCATCAGCTCTGACCTTTTTGTTAGGTCTTTGTACAGAACTCGAGGCTCCAAATCACACTTGTTCTTACCCCTATCGCAGTCATGGTTCTGGCGTTCAGCATGTTTAACCTCCTCGGCAATCTTTGCCTTCTCCATCAGTGCAGAAAAATCACGCCCCCTTTGCGGAGCTACCAGGACTCTCAAATTATCTCTGAGCCCATCCTCAAAATAAATACATCGCTCATACTCAGAGGCCACCATACCTCGCGCATAGCGGCTCAGTCGCAGGTATACTCAGCCACAGATTTATCTCCCTGAGTCAGATTCAGGAATTCCCTCCTATGGGCATCCACGTAGGTCGCCCACATATTTCCCCTAGAAGGCAGTCTTAAAGAACTCCTAGGTTAGACAATTGAGCTAAGTGCTCTCCTTAACAGTGAGCCACCACTGATAAGCCTCATCCTTCAACAGTAAGATTGCACCCTTTAATTTCTGCTCTGGGTTACAGTCTAAGTCATCCATGATCCTCTTCGTGGCCTCAATCCAGTACTCGACCACATTAGGGGAAACTTCAATGACACCCTTGAAGAGCTCAGCTCCATTGGACTGAAGTCATTCCGTAACCGACCCTTGGCCTCCAGATTCAGTATTGGGCCTAGCGTACCTCTTCAAAATCCTTAGCATAGCCTGAGACAATGCGTCGTCCCCAGCAATGTGATCTTGAGACCCAGTCTCAGTAGTAGGCAACACTGGCGTCTCACTCGTATCCAAAATTGGTATGCTACCTAGTGAAGAGGACTTAGCTCGAGCTCCTCTGCGGCCTTTGCCTCAGCCTCTAGTACCCGTCCGTGGATACCTCATTCGCTCATTATCTAATCATATTTATCTATATTAATACTTTTATGAATTAGTTACAGTTCCAGTGTTTATTAACAAATGTTTTATGTAGAACAATATCATTTGTTTAGAGTTTGTTTTTGTAAAATCGCAGTCTCACTACAGTTTTTAGTTTCTCTACAATTTTTAGTATACACTAACTAGAGTGTTTTCAGTACAGTTTACTACCTATAGTAGTTTCAGAATATACTATCCATAACAGTTTCAGTTTAAAACAAATCATAGTTCAGAATACTTATAGGATCGGCGCCGGAGACTCAGTGTACCAGTCACTCAATAAAAACATTTCAAATCATTTGCAAATCAATCAATTTTTCGAAAGCCCAATTTTTATAAAACTGATAATCCACGACTGAGTTTTGCAACCTGACTTTGATAATACTAAATGTAACACTCGAAACCCGACCTAGATGTTATGGCTAAATCTGGCGATGTCACATGGAATGGGGTTTGAAATCGAGATTGACAAGTTAAAACCGTTCCAATTAATTAGCTTTTATTTACTTCAGAAAATTGTGAACTAGCTATTTGCCTTAAAACATGTCTTTTAATCAGAAATTTTTGAAACCAATTATTTTACGAAACCGAAAATCTTAGTTTTTAGAAAAATCGTGTTTTGTTGAGTTGCAGTTTAAAAATCCATAAAAATAGTATAAAATCCCAAGTTTAAACCAGACAGTCCAAAGTCCCAACATTACAATAATAAATACCCAAAAACAATATAAAATCAAAAGTTGTAATAAAGCAGTTCAATAATAGTGGTCACCGTTGAACCCTCTATTGCATCGATCCACCTAAGTCAGGGGATTACCTGTATAGATTAAACAGAAAAATGGGTGAGTTTTCGCAAACTCAGTGTGTAATCCCGACAGAGAACATACATACAAATACACATCAGAAAATAATCAACTACAGACTAGGGCTTGAGCCCATTACAGATTCAATTTGGGCCTTGGCCCATTCAAATATAGTCTTAGATATAATTTAGAGCCTTGGCCGATCTCAGATACAATATACAATAGTAGAAAATTAGAATCCTACCCACCAGCCTCTACACATTATCTTTGTCTATCCGTACACACCATGTGGCGATTAAATCAACCCACCCATCCCTACACACCATGTTATACCGAAATGCGGCACATAATTAGAAATTTGCAATAGAGCTGCCAGATAACAGGCTTAATAGCCTTTCAAACACTTCCTCCAAAAAACAACAACCCACCCCGATGCAATGCAACATACAAAAGATGTCATGCTATTATGCAATTATAGTACATACATTCAGATATCATAATTCATGCTCGGTATAGAAATCAGACAGATAGATCACTCATATAGGGGTCTAAGTAGGGCTTACCAACCCTTCAGTAGGTCCACAGTCGACTTGGGAGACCCGTGCAACCTTAGACAACTTTTTAGAGAAATTGGCTAACATCCTATATGGCCTGCCCGTGTGGGCCCACATGTTTGTGTGGCCCACTCAGCCCAAATTGGCCTTGGCCATGTGATCCATTTTTAATGTAACCCATGCTAGGTAAATATTCTTATATGTTTTCACTATTTACTTATATGTTCATTCAAAGTTGTCTACTTGCGTCATTGTCACTAAATTATTTATATCTTGAGCTACGAAATTCCAAATTAAGATTCGCTTGATGTTTTTGAAACTGGACTCAAATACCTTTCTACCATAAAATTTTTAGAGTTTATAGTTTATCAAATAAGAACAATAAAATCTTCAAATTTATCCCTATTCTGCTGCTTGACATCTTCAACCTTTCCTTACTAAAATTTATTTATCGCTTAGTATGGAATTTGGATGATGTTTCCATTTATTTCTCTTGAAAATAGACCTATTAAGGATTTAAACATATAAATTTAAGCCCCTAATTATTTTTCTACAATTTTTGATGATTTTCCAAATTCAGAATAGGGGAACCCAAAATCATTCTGACCTTGTCTCACAAAATTAATTTTATCTCATAATTTACAGTTCCATTGCTTACATTGTTTCTTCCATGAAAAAATAGACTCAATAATATTTAATTTCATATTTTATCCAACCTATAACTCAATTTCCACTATTTTTGATGATTTTTCAAATTTAGACTACTGCTGCCGTCTAAAACTATTTTAGTGCAAAATGTTGATTTCCAAGTTTATAACACTCTTATTTCCTTTCTCTACAAATTTTTGCATCATTTCTTTTATTTCTCTTATTCCTTGACAGGAAACAATTTCAGCTTTTCGCTCCCGTTTTCTGCATTTCGGGTACACACACCTAGTATCGATTTATTGTGCAAAGTAACTCGAGCCTTCAAAAACCTATATTTGACCAATATATCCGTTAATCAATCACTTGATTCATCAATCAAACCAAATATCCCAGCATAAAACTCGAGAAACTAAACCATGATGATTCAAAAACTTACCGCGATGAATCCGATAACCAGTCGTCTCCACACATTGGAATATCCACTTAAAACCTTTGAACAACACCTAAACGAGAGTAAAACGAACCCTTTGTTAATTGCCTAATCGAAATACGATAATTAAGGAGAAAAATTCCACTTATCGAAACAGATGAAGTTGAAAGTTACACCAAAAAAGATGACTTGCAAAAAATACAGAAATGAAAAGAGTAGGGAGACGAGAAGAGAATTTCGGCTATAGAGCAAGAGATGAACCGATTCAGAAAATGAAAAGATAGGGGAAAGAGAAGAAACAAGATTCGGCCAAAAGGGAACAAAAACCAAAAGTGAACAAGAAGGGATAAGAAACGACAGAGAAACAAAAGTCTAACGTCAGAAAATTTGTTGGGAAAAAAGAAAGTAGAAAATTGATAAGAAGAAAATCTTATTTTTCATAACTTCTCCCCAATTATCTCCTAAAAACACTCCCTATTAACCCATTAAAACACAACTACTTAGCAGTCCAGTTTAATTTGAACTCCACCACGCTAGACGCCTCAAACAAAAATTAATTCCCCTGCTTGTGCAGGGGCTCGAACACAGGACCTCTTACACACTAACACTCCGCTTAACCACCAGACCAGCAAGCTCATTTTGATATATTTTTACCAACAATCAAATAAAAACCTACTGAACAAGAATAAGGCCAAATTCATTCAAAATACCAAAATTTGCCCAAGCGATGGCTTGAACTTAAGACTTCCCAAACACTCCCAGAACACATAACTACTAAAGTTGGCAGATATTTGTGTCATATTTTCACAATAATAAAATTAGAAATTTTGGGGCGTTACACAAATCCTTTCAAGCAAAGCATAAATATAAACATCCAACTCACCAAATCATTTATAAGGCATCACCTAAGTATATCATCCATCATACCATCTCCAAACATCAACCAAGACACATCACATAGCATGATATTTTCTCAACCATTAGAACATTAGGCATATAACCCAAACAACCTATCAAGATATCAACCACATAACTATTATCATCACCTAAATACATGTACTTATATATATAATATCCAATATACCAACAAGATACAAAAAGATCAAAATAACCAAAAGACTTCCTAGGTACATGCCAAGACCCCAAATGATCAAATCACCTACAATTGAGTCTGGGATTGTCGCTGGATGCTGAGTTAATGATCGAATCGGTAAGTACCTAACTTGTACATGGAAAAACAATGCCATACGTTGAGTATAACTAGTGGTATTTCTATATTCAACATTAAATTCTAAAATAAATTATGTAATCAATGACTTAACAACGATATCTAATGCAAATTAATATTGGAGAGCTACATGTCATAATGCAGCATTTAATATTAAAATTTGATTTACTTATAATAAATCAATCTAACATAGTTGTGACATATACATTTCTCTATATAACAATTAAAATAATTTTTATCACTTAAAAATTAAATTCATATTTTTGGACTTAACTCCAATATCCTCTATTCAGTTTCATTTATAATCAATGTTCAAAATCCATATCGTTATTTCATCTATCATTCTTCGATACATATACACTATAATATATATCACATCTCAAAATAGATTCAATTTCATATTTATATCATTATACGATATTTCCAAACCTATTCACTTTAGTCCTCATCGCAAATAACAAATCTGAATCGAATCAATTCAACTCTTTTTATCATTTTCAACTTACCTTATGAACTTACCATGCAATACAGTTCATACATGCAATTCAATTCATAAATGCAGCAATTGAAGTAGTTTAGAATATAGAAACACAAACCGTAAACTCTGAACTATTTGTCAATGACTTTATCTTTTCCTTTCTGTTTTGAGAGATCCGTATTGATGTTAGCTATAGAATAATATAAATACACCTGTAGAAGCCCAAATTTGACCGGGCATAGAAAAGGCAAAAATAGGAAATGAAATGGATAAACAATTATTTTAAAGTCCATATAAAAACAGTCCAAAATTACAAAGCCCGAATGTTGGGGCCCAATAATAGGCTGACCCGTGTAGCCATAAAAGACCCCTGACCCGGTTACATTCTTGATCCAAAGAAACTTAGAACCCAGCAGCCCACTTACACCCGTGACCTAATTAAACATTTTAATCCATCTACCAGGCTAGTCTAGATTTAAGACAGCCCAACAGGCCCAACAAAATTAAGGGAAACAGGAAACCCTAGGGTTTCCTAAGCACTGTGGTGCCGCAACAGTTTCTAGAAGACTCAGGGAGCATCTATTTGGTCCCCGAAATCGAGGCCGCCATTAATGCGCTGTCCCGAGGGTCTTCAATAGTACCCCGGTCACTGTGTGTGCTGGGTCAACATGACGAGTCAGGAAGAAAGGAAAAGGAGATTTATTACCTTAGTAAGAAATTCATTGACTGTGAGATGAGATATTTGCCAATTGAAAAGTTGTGTTGTGCGCTGAATTGGACAACTTAGAGGTTAAGACAGTATATGCTATACCATACCACTTGGCTCATTTCAAAGCTAGATCCACTGAAATACATGATGGAATCGACAGCTTTAAATGGGAGAATGGCGAGATGGCAAATATTACTTTCAGAATTTGACATAGTCTATGTAAGTCAGAAGGCTATAAAAGGAAGTGCGGTAGCAGACTTTTTGGCTAGTAGGGCTCTAGAGGACTATGAGCCGTTGAACTTTGATTTTCCAAATGAGGAGTTAATATGTATAGCAGTGACCGAAGATTCTCTATGGAAGTTAAATTTTGATGGGGCATCTAATGCTGTTGGAAATAGAATTGGGGCAGTCTTGGTATCCCCAAATGGTGATCATTATCCGTTCACATGCAAGCTAGATTTTGATTGCACAAATAATATGGCCGAATATGAAGCGTGCATAATGGGACTTCGAGCAGCTATAGAATGGGGAATAAGAACTCTGGACGTATATGGAGATTCAACATTGGTAATCTACCAACTTAGGGGTGAATGGGAGACAAGGGACCCTAAATTAGTCAATTATCAGAAGATAGTCTTGGGATTACTTGAGGAGTTTGAGGATATCACCTTCAATTATCTTCAATGAGACGAGAACCAAATGGCAGATGCTTTGGCCACCTTAGCTTCAATGATTAAGGCAAATAAAGAGGAAGAGATGAGACCAATCCAAATGAGTGTCTATGAAGTTCCGGCTCAGTGTTGTAACATTGAGGAAGAGGAAAAGGATAGTAACTTGTGGTATCAAGATATATTACGATATGTGAGAGATCTTAAATACCTTGAACAGGCCAATGAAAATGACAAACGAACTTTGAGGAGGATAGCTTGCGACTACATCTTGGAGGAGGATATCTTGTACAAGAGAAGGAAAGATCAAGTTCTTTTAAGATGTGTCGATGCTGTGGAAGCTAAGTTAATTTTAGAAGAAGTTCATGAAGGTGTTTGTGGGACGCATGCAAATGGGTTCACTATGGCAAGGCAAATCATGAGGTTTGGCTATTATTGGGCCACTATGGAAGGGGACTGTATCAACTATGCCAAGAAATGCCGTAAGGGTCAGATTTATGGGGACAAGATTCATGTGCCACCTTAACCTTTGCATGTTATGACTTCTCCATGGCCCTTTTCCATGTGGGGCGTGGATGTCATTGGACCAATATCACCGAAAGCTTCGAATGGACATCGGTTTATCTTCATGGTCATTTTTACTTCACAAAATGGGTAGAGGCCGCCTCTTATGCGAATGTTACTAAGTTAGCTGTGAGTCGGTTCTTAAAGAAGGAGATCATCTGTCGGTATGTAATGCCTGGGAAGATTATATCCGACAATGCATTGAACTTGAACAACAAAATGATAGCAGAGGTTTGCGACCAATTCAAGATCAAACATTACAATTCTTCTCCCTATCGCCCAAAAATGAATGGGGCAGTGGAGGCCGCCAACAAGAATATTGAGAAAATAATGGGGAAAATGACTGAGACTTACAGAGATTGGCACGAGAAATTACCGTTTGCACTCCTGGCCTATCGGACATTTGTCAGAACCTCTACTGGGGCAACCCCATTCTTATTAATTTATGGGATAGAAGCAGTGTTGCCTATTGAAGTGGAAATACCTTCTCTTCGAATCTTGGCAGAGGTAAAGTTAGATGAAGCTGAATGGGTTCAATCCCGATATGACTAGTTGAACTTGATTGAGGAAAAGAGGCTAAGAGCCATTCGACATGGTCAGATGTATCAGAAGCGAATAATGCGAGCTTATGATAAGAAAGTTCGACCAAGAGAGTTCCAAGAAGGAGACCATCTATTGAAAAAGATCCTTCCTATTCAAAAGGACTTTAGGGGTAAATGGATGCCGAATTGGGAGGGGCCATATGTCGTGAAGAAGGCTTTCTCTGGCGGTGCATTGATCTTAACGGAAATGGATGGGAAGGATTCACCCAATCTAGTGAACTCAGACTCAGTCAAAAAGTACTTTGTCTAAAGGAGAAAGGAATCCAAGGTGAAAACCCGCAAAGGGCGCCTTGAGATCCCCCAAAAAAAAGGGAGAGGCCAAGGTGAAAACCCGCAAAGGGCACCTTATGACCAAAGGGGTTTTGAGTTGAAAACCCAAAAGGGCGACTCAAATTTTGAAGCATCCAGTAATCTTGCTCAGCAAAGAACGAAGTGCGTTGCATACTTGGGCATTAACAAAGTACTTTGAATCTTCTAAACATATGTCTTCACAAATTTGATGTATAAGCGCTCAAGTAGTGATATCTAGGGCATCTAACTTTTGTCCTGTTTACTATCTTTGGATTCTCTTTCTTCTCAAAGATAGATTCCTAGATTAACTTCCTTTGTTTTTTTTTTGATAAATCATTCAAACTCTAATTATCCTTAAGATCAATTTATTTGTCGTCCATTATTCATAAAGCATGTTGCATTGAAATAATGATTGATGAACCAAAATATCTTCACAAACAAAGTTTTACATATTATTCTGGAAATTTCTAGATAATACAAGAAACTGAAACATGACAATTGTTTAAGGAATTCCCATTAAGTAAGGATTGGAGGTACTCAAGAGAATTTCTTCTTCAGTCCAAATGGTGATTAGACGATGTCGATCCTAAGAGAGGATTATTTCACGAACATCTCCAGCAGGCTGTAACATTTGGGGATGGTACAATAGGACCAAATTGATTCAAAGCATACGAGTAGAGTATGATTGATACGTCGAGAAGAGCGAAGATGAAATTTCGATAAATGAATGAATGATAACACCTGAAATAGGAATCATTCTCATAACATATTGCACCATAACATGTCTAATTAGGAACATTTGACTCACTTCGATCATAGCATCCTAATCATCAGGCATAATCACATATACATTCTACAGGTTATCAAAGACGATGTACCTTAACCCCCTAAGCAGTAGGGTAATAGGCCACAACATAGCAGATCTGGCCTTTAGATGATTATACTGAAGCAGGATCCAAGATGATTTGGCATCCTTGTGCTCACAAGGAGCAAATCAAAGACATAGCTGATTTGGCTTTCACGTGCTTACGCTAAAGCAAATCTGAGATGATTTGGCATCTCTGTATTGTCAGAGAACAAATTGAAGTTTGGCGTCTCCATATTCGGTGGAAGGCAGACACATAGCAGATCTGGCATTCAGATGTTTATACTGAAGCAGATCCAAGATGGTTTGGCATCCTTGTGCTTACAAGGAACAAATCGAAGACATAGCTGATTTGGCTTTCACGTGCTTACGTTGAAGCAAATCTAAAATGATTTGGCATCTCTGTATTGTCAGAGAACAAATTGAAGTTTGGCTCTCCATATTCGGCGGAGGGTAGACACATAGCAGATCTGGCATTCAGATGTTTATACTGAAGCAGATCCAAGATGGTTTGGCATCCTTGTGCTTACAAGGAACAAATCGAAGACATAGCTGATTTGGCTTTCACGTGCTTACATTGAAGCAAATCTAAGATGATTTGGCATCTCTGTATTGTCAGAGAACAAATCAAAGTTTGGCGTCTCCATATTCGGCGGAGGGCAGACACATAGCAGATCTGGCATTCAGATGTTTATACTGAAACAGATCCAAGATGGTTTGGCATCCTTGTGCTTACAAGGAACAAATCGAAGACATAGGTGATTTGGCTTTCACGTGCTTACGCTGAAGCAAATCTAAGATGATTTGGCATCTCTGTATTGTCAGAGAACAAATCGAAGTTTGGCGTCTCCATATTCGACGGAGGGCAGACACATAGCAGATCTGGCATTCAGATGTTTATACTGAAGCAGATCCAGGATGGTTTGGCATCCTTGTGCTTACAAGGAACAAATCGAAGACATAGTTGATTTGGGCTTTCATGTGCTTACGTTGAAGCAAATATAAGATGATTTGGAATCTCTGTATTGTCAGAGAACAAATCAAGAAAGCAGATTTGGCATCTCTGTATTGTTAAGAAACAAATCGAAGAAACAAGTTTGGCGTCTCCATATTCGACGGAGAGTAGACACATAGTAGATCCAACCTTCAGATGTTTATACTGAAGCAGATCCAAGATGATTTGGCATCCTTGTGCTCACAAGGAGCAAATCAAAGACATAGCTGATTTGGCTTTCACGTGCTTACGCTGAAGCAAATCTAAGATGATTTGGCATCTTTGTATTATCAGAGAACAAATCAAAGTTTGGCATCTCCATATTCGACGGAGGGCAGACACATAGCAGATCTGGCATTCAGATGTTTATACTGAAGTAGATCCAAGATGGTTTGGCATCCTCGTGCTTACAAGGAACAAATCGAAGACATAGTTGATTTGCCTTTCACATGCTTACGCTGAAGCAAATCTAAGATGATTTGGCATCTCTGTGTTAACAGAGAACAAATCGAAGAAGCAGATTTGGCGTCTCTATGTTCGGCGGAGAGCAGATCAAAGATTTCAACATAATAGGCATAAGCTTGCAAGGAGCATATTGAAGACCATGATTTGATAAGACCGGTCAAATTTGGTCTTTTTATAAGTCTTTGCTCGATTCCCGTTACATAGCAATGAGCAAAGAGGGGCAGCTGTAGAAGCCCAAATTTGACCGGGCATAGAAAAGGCAAAAACAGGAAATGAAATGGATAAACAATTATTTTAAAGTCCATATAAAAATAGTCCAAAATTACAAAGCCCGAACGTTAGGGCCCAATAATAGGCTGACCCGTTTAGCCATAAAAGACCCCTGACCCGGTTACATTCTTGATCCAAAGAAACTTAGAACCCAGCAGCCCACTTACACCCGTGACCTTATTAAACATTTTAATCCATCTACCAGGCTAGTCCAGATTTAAGACAGCCCAAAAGGCCCAACAGAATTAAGGGAAACAGGAAACCCTAGGGTTTCCTAAGCACTGTGGCGCCGCAACAGTTTCTAGAAGACTCAGGGAGCGTCTGTTTGGTCCCCGAAATCAAGACCGCCATTAATGCGCTGTCCCGTAGGTCTTCAATAGTGCCCCAGTCACCGGTCGTCCCTCTATTTGGCCTCAAATCGCGTCACAACCATCACCGAGATCTTCGGGTATTTGCAAAATGGAAAAGGAAACACAACAGATACGAAAAGCAGAAAAAGGAAACTAAAGCAAAGAGAATCTCAGCAGATTATGGTCAAAGATATAGAAGATACAATAGACAATAAATGGAAAGAAATCAAAGATTTCTTTCCAGAATATGTAACGAAACACTGGCTATAAAGCCATTGTTTGTAAATCTGTAAATGGACCTTTTTTTTACGCACAAATATTCAGAGAAATAATAAACCAGAAAGATCAGAAGCGTTCTTAGTCAAAAGGTGATTTTTAGATATCTTCTTTCTTTATCTTCGAGTCTATACGGTAACACAGAAAAATATAATAACAACAGCACGAAACAGTTTATATTTCATTTTTGAATAACAGTTTTAAACTCTAAATGAACTAACTATTTTCCAGTATTTTTTAGTTTTTTTTTACGAAATAACACAAATAGAGGAAAGGGGAAAGAGTTTACCTGCAAAAGGAGGATTTTTGGACCTCCGGCCACCGTCTACGGTGGCGCGTGAGGCGCGTATGGGGGCCCGATGACTGGAGCTGTGACGGCTCTTGGCCGGAGCTTGGAGGGCTCTTCAGAGTTTTTTTTTGGTTTTTTTAAAAAGGGGTAGTTAAAAGGAATTTTCGGGAGTTAGAAGGCCTTTTATAGGATCCAAAATCTGACCCGATCCGACCCGAAGGATCTGCGTGTTTTACAGCTAAAGTGGGAAATTTATTCCCTCAGTCCTTCTGTATTTTTCCTTTTTAAAATTAAGTTTATTTACCTTTTAATTTGGCCCGATCATTTAATTCCGGTTTCAATTTGGTCCCAAGACCATTTAAACGGGCACACTGGAACGGTGCCGTTTTAGGGATTAGGGTTAATTATCCCGTGAGTCCCTAAACTTTTAATACGCGTTCCAAATTGATCCAAATTTGTTTTTTTATTTATTTTGAAATTCAGCCCTAATACTCTACTTAGTTTTAATTTTAATCCTTACTTATTATTTATTATTTTATATTATTTGTTATATTTTATGTATTTATATGTGTATTTATTTTATATTATATTAGATATAATTATAATTTAATCATGTATTATGTATAAGTCATGTATTATGTATAAGTTTACAATTTAGAAATTATTACTATTTTTATATTCATTTATTATTTTTATTATATATTATTATATGATTTCTATATAATATATTTATATTTCTATTTTGTGTTACTATATATATTTGTCATCATCCTTAATTATTATATTTTATTAATTATTTATTTATATACTATACATATTATTGTATTTTCTTTAAAACCTATAAACTTTTATGTTAATTACTTTATTTATTATCTATATTTTTTTATATATGATTATTTATATATTTTAATTTTGAATTAGTATTTTCTTTAATTATTTATTTATATATATTTTCTTTTTAAAAAAAAAAACTTGTATACTTTATATTATATACTATGAACTGTTTTTGTCAATTATATATATATTATTTATATTATATTGATACAGTATTAAATGTTGAATTTTACTTACATATATATATTTTTAAAATTACTCGCTTCATTTTATGTTTTAATATACTAAATCTTATACTATTTTTATATTATATATCATTTATGTATTAAATGTTAGGTTCATATTTTTATTAAGTATTGTTTGATTATTGTTATATATTATTGCATTTAGTTTCATATGAATATTATGTCAAATTGTATATCATGCCTCATTTTTAAGCTAATTATCATTTTGTATGTTTATATGTTTAGCTAATTATTCTTCCATATATGCTATATGTATCTTTGAATGTATGATGTATGTACTTAGTGTACGATCTTCATATTATTGCCATTGCATAGTTTAAATGCTTATTATCGCAATATTCTATCTTATATGTTATAATGATTCATCATACATCAATTTAAAACGAGGATCTAAAGTTTTCAAAAATAAAGGCAATTCTTGGTGTTTGGAAGTTTCGAGAAAAGTAGTGCCCTAACTTACTGGGTTGCAACTTTTCTCGTTGAGTTCGAATAGTCAAGCACCCTTCTAAGTTTTTTAGGTTTTCAAAATACGAGTAACTGTCTTGTAATTTCAAGGCGTTGTGTCCTAACTTACTGGACATGACGTTTTGTCATCTTAAGATAGGGATTTTTCAAAAATGGTTAGCTTAGTCTCGAATGTCTTAAAAATATTGCATCCTAACTTATTGGATGTAACATTTTGATTCATTTGGTATAAGAGAACCCTAGTTTTCAAAACTAAAATATTTTAAAGAGGATTGCATCTTAAAATTTTAAATTTCCGACATTAGAGACATTTTGATAATCAATTAGGTACCAATTTTTGGGCGTTACGAGGGTGCTAACCCTTCCTCGTACGTAACCGGCTCCCGAATCCGTTTTCTGATTTCGTAGACCAAAACTAATGATTTTAAAACAAAATGTTTTAAAAGGTGATCCAATCACACCTAAAAAGATTAGTGGCGACTCCCGTTTCCGTTTTAAAGTCGAACCACCCCATTTTTCAAAACCTCCATTAAAAAATGGTTTCGACAACACCAAATCATCAATACACAAATTCACATTCAATTGCTAATTTATGTAACTTTTCATTTTATTCAATTTAGTCCTTAAAATAGGGACTAACATAACTTTCAAATTAAGCCTCCAATTTTTATACCGATTTTACTTTAGGCCTAATTTAACTTCTTATTTTTCATTTCTACCCAAAATTTCAAATTTTGTGTAATTTAATCCCTATTGCACAAAATCATCAATTGGCTCTACAATTTAATCCTTTTTAAATACTAAACATAAAATATATCAAATTAGTCCCTAAAACTTCAATTACTCAACAATGGTAACATCCACAAACTGTAACAATAACGAAAAATAGAACATGAGTCAACTAACCTGAGTTCCTAAAATTTCGAAAATATAAAATTTTTAAGTTGAACATACCAAATTGTGCACTTTGAATACCCTAAGGTCGTTCATCCAATTTTATTCTTCTTCTTTTCGGTTAAGAAAGATGAACACTTGTTTTGTTTTGATTTTTCTTTTTCTCCCCACTATCTCATTTAACTTATGTTTTTACCTTTTATTAATTAATTATTTTTTCATTCATTTTTTTATAAATTTTAATCTTTTAATCTTTTATAATATAAACATACTTTCACACATTACAAACTCGCCATATATATATATTCTAGGTTTGTTTCCTATTTAAGCCCTTTATATTATGTTCTAATTAAAAATCCTTAGCAATTCTTATTTTTATTATATGATTTAGTCCCTATATTTAAATTAATCCCTAATTTGATAAAATTACTCGACCGAAATTCAATTCAATTGTACCATAACTCCGTAAATATTTAATAAAAATATAATAAAAATATTTACAAGTACAGTCTACTGAAACGAGGTCTCGATACCTCAATTTCCAAAACCACTGACTTTATAACTAATACACTTGCACCTTGTCTAGCTTTCCAAATAACCAAAATTATTGAACCAAACTTTAGTATAATAATGTAATACCCTCGTAAATATTAATAAATAATATTTACTGACTCTATCATCAGAATACAAAATTTCAAAACCACCGTTTCTGACACCACTAACTTTTGGGTCGTTACAAACTAGGTCGATTTTCAAAAGTTTAATTTTCCGTTGTGCAAGAAAACCGTTTTCAAACTAGATTTTTTCCAACAAAAGAAATTTAATATATATTGTTTGCTTAAATGGTGGAATGAAAAGAAAATGATTTGTATAATAACAAATTTTCAATTGTTATGAATATTTTATTATTAAGTGGATTTCCACCAAGATCAAGATAAATTTTGATGTACTTTAAATTCTAATAGTAATTAGAAGTAGAGTTCTATTTCATTTATACTTCTTATATCTATAAATATAGACTTTGGAGAAGCATTGTAGATGATTTCGATTGATCAATAAAATACACTCTCTCTTTACTCTCTCTTTGCTCTCCTATTCTCTTTGTTCTTTACTTTCTGTCTTTTTATTTTATAACATGTTTTCAGCACGATTCTCTTTTATTTTATAATACGACCACTCAAAATCTACTGCTCAAGTTGTTGTCGATTGTCTTCTAGAGCTATTAGAATTTTAGTCTTCAATTGAGGTCAGCGCACTATGGGTAATCATTATCCAAAGAAATTTATATAATCCTTACGTGGGTGATGACGATGATGTTAAAGATCTTCAAGTATATTTTACCATGATTTATTTATTATATCATGTTTATTATAATTGGAGACTAATCATGACAACATGAATAGATAGATTCTAATTTGAAATCCACGCATGTTTGCGATGGTGATTATGAAATAAAGAATCTATTTGGATGTTTATAAGCTCGTCCTATTAAATATGTTGCATTCCTCGAAGTGAATGCAAACATAAAGAAAATAAAAGATACAATCATGGACATCTAAATGTGGGAACATAGTAATAAATAAAAGAACAATGAGAGTTATCAAGATAACTCTTCAAAGGGTAAAGATAACTTATGTTATCAATATGATATGAAAGATTGTTGGCTTCATATGTGGCGTATGCCCAAATATTTTGTTTCTGTTAATATTCTTTGAGGAAGGATATGTGAATGTGGTAATGAATTCTATCATTTCATATAGAAAATGTTTATCTTATTTGGTACTGAAACAAACAAATATTATTCCAATATTTGATAGTACAAAATTAGTTGAAAGGTTCAATATCTAAAAAGAACAAAATTTGTGATGGTTAATGCATTAGTTTAAAAGATATAAATTATAATGGATATCATATTAAGATTGTAAATGAAGAAAAGATTATATTTCATATGAATCACTATTGCTATAAATATCTATTTTAAAGGATGAAAAAAAATGAGGATTGAATTATTGATTACTCTTGTTATTAAATTGAATTGATGGCAATTATCTTTGTAATCTTCTTTTGTCATTATCCCCGCTAAGGGGTTGCAGGCAAAATATTTGATTGTGAAAGATATACTTATGAGCAATAGAATATGATAATTCTATCTAAAGCTCATTATGGTTGGATGCATCTAAAGTTGCAATTTTTTTTTAAAACTTTGAGTATAACTTTACAGTATTCAGAATAAGTTCTCAATTAAATTACGTGGAAAAATATTAGTAATGAGAACTTGTAAGAGAGAAAACTTATGTATGAAAAGTCGTTGGTTTATAACTATTGTACAGCTAGAAAATAAGATCCACTCTCAAAGTTTGCTATTAATAGATTTTGATTGGATTCAAAGTCTACTACTAGAGTTTAATTTGCTTACTTCTTGATAAAATTGTCAGACTCAACGCAGAAAAAAGGGTAAATATTTAAATATTAAATCAACTTGATATATGACTTCAATATTTGAGATGATCTTTTTAAGCTTTGATTACATGAGTTACATATTGTTTTCAGCATCTCATTTGTTTATGAAAATAAAAATTAACTAATTTATTTATGTTGCTACAATAGGCTTTATAATTAAATAATATATTTGATTAAAACATATCTAGTATGCAAATTGGTGTAAATAAACCAATAAATTTTATGGTTTTTCAGATTTGATTTAGTTCAAAGAATTGTTAAAGGTAGCAGTTCATACGTTTTATATTATTCCATGTGTTAATTATTTATAGAAATGACTTGAGCAATTGTAAAAGAAAAATTCTTTGATTGTAACACCCCTATACCGTACCCGTCGCCGGATTAGGATTATGAGGCATTATTGATTAACAAATATCTCAGATCAACTTCTATCGTAAATTGACTAATAGAATATTTAATCAACTATCATGCTTCAATTTAATATTAGATAAAAATATAGAATTGAAACAATCAAATAATGCAAACAAGGAAACATGAAACATTTTTTTTTCCATTCAAACTTTATAGCCTTTGAGCAGTATATGTATAAGATGTTTATAATTATACAAGCATCACACGCATACCATGAGCAAACCACCACGCATTATTTCCTTACAAATAAATAAATAGGCTATAATAATCTTTGTTATTCTGTTTGTGACATTTACATGTCACAAACAAATATTCATAGCAATAGCTCAAACAATTAAACTATTTGAGTAATCCATAAATATTATAGCAACATACATCATGAGAGATCAATACAAAACCATGTTTACCATTCATCTAATTAACTAACAGAGATTGTCTTTGCCGAAACATAAGTAAAAAAAAAAAAAAAAAAAAAACTTAACACATGAATGTGTACATTTTTTAAAAGTGCATAATACATTTTACAATGTCACCTTATAAATCAAAACATTATCCTGGCAACTATCAAATCACAAGGCAAGTCATTTCATCACTTTGACTATCATATTTAATAATTCTTTCATAAACTGACTATTATAACAAAAACAAATCATACTTATTATCTATCACAGCCGAAACATATTATTTAAAACCACCTACCCACCCAAAATTTCCATTACCGAATTACCAAAACCAAACTCAGCAAAAATTATAATTTAGAACATATAAAACTAAATCGAAGTAATATAAGCAAGCCATTCTCAAACACGTAATGCTTATCACAAACATTGTATATATTCATAATTCACAGCCATAAAACCAAGATAAACATAACCCGTGCCTAACATAACCGAATTTATATAATAAAATTTAGCCATCTTCATATGGCTTTTATGTATACATTCATTTCCGAAATATTTAACCACCAAACCAGCCTATACGTGCCATAGTTCAAGTTTAGTTTAAAGGTACCAAAGCTGTAGATAGTGTGTTGAGCTTGGCTGACATCCCCAAGCTTGTAACGTGACTTCAAAATATATAAAATAGCATAAACATAACACAGAAAGTAAGCTCTCAAAGCTTAGTAAGTCTTAGGCAAATAAACAACTCAATGACTTATTCAACTTAATTAAATTAAACTAGGTCATTATATCATTTCACATTTAATTCCAGGCACATATATATATTCATATTATATTCATTTAATCATATACATTTGTATTTAATGCTATTATAGCTTTACCCGAGTACTTACATAATCAATTTAACAAATCATTCCTTAAACTCCAAGGCCAAATGATCATTAAATACCTAGTTCACATACTCATAAATACATAAGCTCATAGATCATAATGTAGTCTCATATATATATATATATATATATATTATTCATTTGGCCGAATCCAATAAAAAATTACACATACACAAAATTGACATCGTTCAATGATATGCAATAGGTCGAATATGCTTACCTTATTCTTGTTAATTATTGAATTAAATCATACCTGACCATTCAGCTCATATTATACAATCTGTACACGATTACCTTTGCCCGATGAACCATTTGGAATTGGTTAGGAAACTCGGATAATCACATAAGCAGTACAATGCCAACGTCCCAGACGTGGTCTTACATGTAGCCACATATCGATGCCACTGTCCCAGATAGGGTCTTACTCGTACACACATATCGAAACCACAAATCGATGCCATAGACTTACTCGCACACATATATCGGAACCCTATGTCATGCCATGTGTATCCTAGCTATTCCTAAGATTCATACGGGGCTTTCGGAAGTCGCAATTCGATCGGAACGAACTCAGAAACGTAGTAACCAAACCTTTTTATATTCGGCTAAATCAAACATAATTTCTAATATTTCATAATAGCAAGTATATTATTTTTTTATTTAGCTACAATTAAACACGTCTATTTGCTTAAAAACTTACCTCAAATGTCGTAAAACAGAACGGGGCTGCTAGTCGACCACTTTCGTTTTTCCCCGATCTAAATCCGATTTCTTTGGTTCTTGATCTAAACACATTCAAATTAAGCTCATTTAAATATATTTTCATTCACTTTAGTCAAAAAACACATAAATAGGCAAATTACCATTTTACCCCTAACATTTACAATTTTTACAATTTAGTCCCTAATGCATAAAACACAAAATTATGAAAAATTAATCACACCTAAGGTAGGCCGAATACTCCTAGTATCCAAATAAACCTATATTTTTCATCAATTTCACATTTTAGTCCCCACATTTTTATTTTTGCAATTAAGTCCTAATTACTCAAAATTATCAAAAATCCCTTTACAAAGTATGCTAACTCAACACATACCTTTCATAATTCATCATCAAACAATAAAAATGACAAGATCTCATTAATGGCTTAACTCAAAATATTCATCAAAATCAAGAATTTAAGCTTGGGTTTTGTAGTATTCGAAGCAACGATCTCAAAAACGTAAAAATTATAAAAAAACCGAGCTAAGACTTACCTTGGATTAAGCTTGAAAGTCACGAACCCTAGTTCCTCTTGTTTCTTTTTCTTTGGCTTAGTTACGGTAATGGAAGAATGAAAATAAGCATTATAACTTTATGTTATGGTTTATGATATATATGTATTATTTTAACTTAAATAATTTTGTTTTCCTAATTTGCCCTTTTAATGATAATAACTTAAACATATATAGCATGGACACATTCGGCCTCCACTATTAATAAGGGTTATTTTCAACCTAGACTTCCCAACTTAAAAAGCCATTAACAAATTAATCTTTGTGCTTAAGACTAGCAAATTTCCAATTCACGCGATTAAGTCCTTTTATTAAATTGGACACCTAAACAACAAAATTAAATTACGAAAATTTCACAGATATAAATTCACACAAAATAAACACAAAAAATAATTTTTAAATATTTTTTTGACTTGAATTCGTGGTCCTGAAACCACCGTTCCAATTAGGGTCTAATTCGGGCTATTACAATGAGCATGAATGGTTGAATTATAAATTAAATTTCATGCATGTTTATGATGATGGTTATGAAAGAAAAAAATTGATAGTTTTTTATTATGCCATATTTTTATGTTTGAGATGTGACTTTTATTGATTTATTTAATTTAGGCTTGTTTCTATGCATGACCTAGCCAATTATTCTTGGTAATTAATTGATTATGCAAAACTCTTGTTAAAAGGGCTTTAAAAGTATTTTGAATTGATCTCATTTGTTTATAATGAATTTTAACTGTTTATGTCATAAATATTTACAGTTTATCTCTACTACCTATATGAGATATGAGATCAATTCAAAATACTTTTAAACTTCTATTATCATAAATGTTTACAGTTTATTCCAACATCGTCAAATCAGTGAGTTACGTCGAGACTTCAAGCATCTTGATGTTGCAACGTTACTTACTGTCGACCCTATGTCACAACGTCAGGGACTCGAGGTCATGATGTTGCCCCTGTTTTGGCAAAAAATAACATTGATACCAATTCACTTGCTTTCAAACCAACACCTAAATGTTTTCATTTTACCTTCCATAAGTAAATTGTTATTATACCATACCAAACTAAACTAGTTCAACCATATGTTCATCTAAACCAACCATTCAATGTCATACAATTCAACCATTCATCATTTAGGCTTATTCAATTCTATATCAACTATCCATATTCAAAACACTTTATTTGCCAACTCAAACATGTTTCATTATGCAATTTGGGAACTAAGCAATTCAATGAACTTGACATGAATTAACCAAAGATACACTAAGCTATGTATCATGTTTAACATTCAAACTTACCAAATCATGCATCAAATATATTATCAACCATGTTAAGTATTCAAGTTCAACCATCACCATATTCACCATATAACTATCAACTCAAAATAACCATTTGCACAACAATGTACCCTTATATACGCGCCACAATATTTGGAATCAAAATAGACATAATTGTATTGTCTTATTGATAGTGTGTGCTTTGTGCTGATCCTGCTCGGTAAGTTCTGTAAGGTGACAATTTATAAGGGAAGGAAACAACTAGATTAAGAATTTAAAATGTTTAGTAAGTTTAAATGGAAAATGTTATGCTTACCTTGTTCTTACACAAGCATATTAGCTACCTTAGTTTGGAATAATGTTGGCTAGATCATGACACTTTACAACATCAACAAGGTGAGCATATATCTATACATACTTTTCCATGATGTTTTGTAATAGCCCATTTTTTAGTGGTACCCAAAATAGTAGTTTTGGAATCCCGTATTTTGATGATCAAGTCAGTAAATATGGTTTATTAATATTTACAAGTATGTATAATGAGATATTGAGTTTTGGTCTAGTAATTTTATTGGACGATTAGTAATTAGGGTACAAGAACTGCATCATAAAAACTATAAAATTTAATTGTTATTAATTTTTTTTGGTTAAAGGCTTACTTAATAATTATTCAAGGGCTTGTGTGATAATTAGACCACTTTTTTAAGTAATGGACAGTTGGTGCATTGTTTAAAGTAGAAATATATGTTTAATTAAATTAAAAATTAAGTAAAAATTTGATAAAACATAAAATAAAGGTTATCTTGCTCATTTTACTTCTCACCATCTAATTAAAGAAAAATAAAGGGAGAGCAACCGTTGTTGAATGCTTAACAATCGGTCTTGCATGGTAAACCTTCCAAATCTTATTTTTTGTAATTTTTTTGAGATCATTGTAGCTTAATCTAACTAACCCGAGTACTAAATCGTAAAAATGCTAAAGATTTTAAAAGTTGCCATTAATGATTTATGGAAGTTCTTGATGTTTAATGGTAGATCTGTAAGCTTGGAACTAGTTAATGACTATTTTGTAAAGTGATTTTTGTTAATTTTGTGTTTAGGGACTAAAATGTTATGATGATGAATTTGACATGAAATTTATATGAAATATGTTTCTATAGAGTTATAAAAGGTTGAAAATGAAAAAAAAGTTAAAAAAATGAAGCTTAAATGTGAAAGTTATAGTGGTTTCGACTTTAAAGACTAAATTGAATAAAATATAAAAGTTCAGAAAATTTTTGTAAAATGAAATTAAAAGATCATATGAATGTATTTGAATAATATAAGGACTATGGAATTGATATTTTGAACTTAACAATTATTTAGATCAAGAATTGGAACAACCAATTGATAAACGATGAAAAGGGAAAATTACATAATAGTCCTTATCATTCAACTCGCTAGCTGATTATATTAGTTATGTTCATAGGGTATAGCTGTGTACTGTTATGTATTAATTTTGTTTGAATTGTGAACGAATCTAAAATGTTAGATTTAAATTTGGAAAAGTTTATAATTTAGTACTAGATGTGAGAAAGGATTAATAATCTAATTATAAGCCTTGTATTCTTGAGGAATATGATTCATGTGGGATACTGAATGATCATGACCTAGTTATGATATGTGTTTTGAAAACATGGAAGTGCTCCTATATTGTAAATGTTTAGAATCCTTTATAAATGTTTGTTTGAATGTAGTAAACGGTTAGGATACAATTGGCATGCCAATAGGGTTAGAATATGCGCTTGTACGGGTTTGCACTTTAGTGCCTTGTAATGCCCTGAATTTTGGGCCTAGAAGTATTAGGTCTTGAGCTTGGGAATAGTTAGGAGGTTGCACTTAAGTGTTTAGTTGTGCAAGGAAGTGACACAAATATATGTCTGCTTTAGTGGGTGAGTGTTCTCTGAAATGTCTGAGAAGTCCCAAGTTCAAGCCTTGGCTTGGGAAAATTTTAGCTTTTAATGGATAAACCCTTAGCTTTGGTTAGAGGCTTATAAATAAATCTTGGTAAAATTTGTTAGAATGGGCCTACTAGTCTAGTGGATTGATGAGTGTTAGTATTGCTGGAGGACTGGAGCTCGAATCGCTGTGCGATCAAAAAGGGATTTATTTTTACAATGTGGCCGAGGTAGAGTTATGTTTGACCAAACTACCAGGTGTTGGAGGTGTGGGGGACTGTAGTGCCAAATTTGTAGGAGGAAATAGTGGGATATGGGAGGTTATCATGATTTGGGGAGTGTTTTGGGGAGAAAAAGAAGGGATTTCAGTTTAGTGGGAGAGGTGTGCCAAATTGGTGGAAAGTATTAGGGAATGGAATGTGTTTGAACCGGACTTGAATTTTGTTCTTCCAAAATTTTGACACCCTCTTCCCATATTCCTAAAATTCTGACGGCAAAACCCTTTTTCCCCTGTAGCCAAAATCTCTTTTGGTAATTCGGCTTTAGTTTGTTTTCCTTTTTCTCCGAAATTTTTAGTAACTGTGTTCTCCTCTACCGTTTCTTCCTTTCTCCCTTTCACTTTATTTCTTTTTCTTCCTCAAGCTCTCCTTTTACTGCAAAAATTGTAATTGGTTTTTGGCTCAATCCTCTAGCCGAACCTTAATTGGTTGTTCTCAATGTTGTTTTGGATTCCCATTTCCCACAACCTTCTGTCGACTGTTTGTTGTTGTTGGTACCGATTGTTACTGCTCAACTTTCTGTTAATCTCTTTTTCCCTTTATTTTACCGATTTCCTCTCTTTTCTTTTACCCTTATTGTGCCAAATTCTCTTTTCTGCTCTTCTGTCGATTTTGTGTTCTATTCCTACTCTGCGATTCTGCGATTTCAGTAAGTGTGTATTTTCGTTTAGAGATCAAACTATGGTTATGAATAGCTGTTAATGAGGGTTCTGATTGGTATGCAAATATTAACCGATAAAGGGGAAATCACTTTTAATCAACTATTTAAGTGTGTAAGGACTTGGGGGTTCAAATCAAGGTATGTGACAGTTGATCTTTTGATAAGTGTTTTGGAGATGAGTAGTTTTAATTTGATTGCCTTGTGACTAATTGAATGTGTGTGGTTGGATCAAGGTTTGGAGTTCTCAAGGGCTACGAGCGTGTTTTCATAACTAGGTGTGTAAACACAACTTCGATTGTAGAAATTGACAAAAGCTGGAATAAAAGAACGTCGATGCCATACGGGCGTGCCCGCGCCCATGTAGGTAGGCCACATGACTAAATGTGGGTGTAAGGTCGACAATGATGGCCATGAGTGATTTCATGGGTTGGGTCGTATTGCGCCAAAATGGGTCGTGTGGGCCCCATACGAGCAAACCACACGGGCGTGTGGAAATTATTGGGCCAGGTCGTGATCCACACGACCAAGGCCATTTTGGAGCCATGTGGGCTGCAGGAACGTGGGGCCCACTTGGGCTTGCAATATGGGTCGTGGACCCATTTTCACTATTTGACTACTAAGGTTGCACGGGTCGCCCGAGACGACTGTGGACCTACCGTTGGGTCGATAAGCTTACCTAGACCCCTAATTGACTGAATGAATGTTACATCCCTGTGTGATATATAGATATGTATGTAGATGTATGACTATTCTTAGCATGCTAATCTGACTATACTGAGTACATATATGATATTCTGATATGACATGACATGATTGCATGATGCATTGCATGGGGGTGGGCTTATATTGATCGGAGGAAGTGTATTGAAAGGCTTTGAGCCTAAATTACTAGCAGCCCAGCTGGATATTACTGTATAATGCCGCAACCAGTACTACTTGGAGTGTAGGGATGGGTGGGTTGATTATATCCCCACATGGAGTGTAGGGTTGGATGAAGATGGAGTGTAGAGGCTGGTTGGGTAGCATTTGCATGCTGTATAATCTGTTTCTGTATTACTGAAACTTAAATGGGCCAAGGCCCAATCAATGATTGTTCTGTACTATGATGGGCTAAAGCCTAAACTGATATTGTCACTGGTACTGAAAAGGGCTTAGGCCCAGACTTTGTTTATTCTTGTCTGATTGCTTATATGTGATTACACACTGAGTTTTCATAAACTCACCCTTTTGTTTTTAACTGTACAGGTAACCCCCAAACATAGGCGGATCAGTGCAACAGAGGACTCAGCAGTGACCACACGATTTATTTAATTCGATTTAGTATTTTTATAATTTAATTTTATTTTGTGGTATATATTTGTAATAATGGCCTCATTAAATTTTTATTCGTAATTTGGGATTTTTATCGTTTTGACTTACAACTATTAGTAGTAAGAACAAGTGAGGTTTTCAAAATGAATCAAATGTTTTAACAAAGTAAACATAAGTATGCAACTATTTTAATAAGCTTCCACAATAAAATGATATTTTGAAATTGCATAATTTTTTTTTAAAGCAAATGGCTTTTGATAATAAGGCACGTTTTTCTTTAAAATGAACTTCATGTATTAGAATCATTTTAAGGAAGTAAAAAGAGGCTATATATGAAAGAGGTTTTTGAACAACAACATAATTTTTGAAAAGCACTTATTGGGCCATAGCGTCTAGGCTGGGTTTGGGGTGTTACATGCCTATATATATTTTTTCACTTTGGTGTTCCTATTTGCACTTCGGTGCCTCTACTAGACTACGGTGCTCTCTAGAGTGGTGTAAGTACCTAAGTATCGAATTACTTTTTCCATAGTTCATCAGGCTAATTTGAACTTGAGTATAGTTGATAAATATATAATGTTGCTTGTTGAATCTATGTGAATGGATTAGATTGAATAACCTGATATCCTATCAAATGTTGAATTACTCTATGATTTGATATTTAGATGAACTCACTTATTACTTGTGAACTGTTATGTTAGGATTATAACATTATATAATATGTTTTAATTGCATACTTTTGATTCAAGGTAAGTACGTAGATTTTAATCTGTGGACTTACTAAGATTATGTAAAGCTTCTCTATTTTATTTCCTACTTTCTTGTAGTTGGAATTTTGCAAAACAAGTTTAACAGATTATCTTAAGAGCTCACACTATCAAGCTTCAGCCTTGTAGAACTTTGTTTTGTTTTAAAACTTGATGATGTGGCATGTATATAGGCTTGGTTGTGAATATGTGTTTGTGTTTAAATGGTGTATTTGGGAAGTTGTTGTAATGGTTTATATGTAATGTTGACTTTAAAGGTTTATATGGTATGCTTTGATGGCATGAATGGTATATATATCTAGATGATGTATTCCTAGTTTTTAGAATCAAGAAATAGTTTGATTATAGGTGATGCTTGAATTAAATGTTAAGGCATGCACGTTAAATAAAATTTTCTAGGTTTGAGATCTAAGTGGTCAAGGTTGTTAGGTGTTAAGGCGAGTTTTGGAAGAAGTAAGGGTGAGAATTGGCATGCTTAATATGACAAAAATATGCAATCATATTGTAAGCTTATATGCATGATTGAATTTTATGAATGGAGCATTATGGTATGAAATTTAGTTGGATGTTTTGGCAATGTTTATAACTTGTTTTTGGTGGTGCCAATGTGACATATTCGTTAAGCAATATTAAGATGTTATGTGGTATGTCTCGACTTGGTTTTGAAGTATTTTGAACAAGGTTTCAAGTTGTCATTATGTATTTTGAAGTTATCTTAATGTTTGGCTTGATTCAATTACCAAAAACAACAAATTGTGGTGTCACATGGTTAGCCACACGACTGTGTGCCACTAGGAATTAGGTTGCATGTAGAAAACACGGTTTCAATTTGTTACACGGACTGACCATATGCCTATGTGAGTACTGTAGACATGGTATGCCAAATTGTGACACGGTCAAAGTTAGTTACACGACCTATTCACATGGTCGTGTGACTTTTGTTGGACTTTTACACTTTGACCCACAAGCCTTAGTGAGTTACATGGTATAGATACATGGCTGTGTGACTCAATGCTACACAGTTTCAACCTGTCACACTGCTTGACTACACGGCTGTGTGACCCTGTTTTGCATTTTTGTCCTTCTTTTGTGTAAAGTTTTAAATCAATCCCTATTTGATTTTGAATTAATTTTAAAGCTTTCGTAAGCTCGATTTAATTCTAATCTTGTTTGAAATGCATGATTTATATGATGTATAAGAATTAATGATTATTTTAAAGAAATTTTGATCTATAAGCACTTGTTTCTATTCTGTTAATTGCTGTAGCATCCTATAATCTGATTCCGACAATGGGGACGAGTGAGGGGTGTTACATATTTAAACATTATAAACAAATCAAACATATCAATTCACAATGTTTCACATAAACTATCCTAAAATCATATTTATTAAAAAATCCATAAGATTATACCAAGTATTCATAATTCATTTCAATCACATTTCTATCATCAATGTATAAAGATGTATCATTTACAATTAAGTCCTTTCAATGGCATGTCAAATTCATGACCAAGTTCATTTCATCACATTTTCAAGTTTCCAATTTCATATTTATTATTTTGTTTGATGGAAAAATCTGCGATGAGACCTCTATATGCTGAATTCGACCCTAGTTCTGAGGGTTATTTGTAAAGAGTAAACTTGGGGGTAAGCTTAAAAGGCTCAATGTGAGTCTAAGAAAAAGTAAGCATGCAATCAATCAATGAGGCATATAATTAATATCCAGTTCATACAATTTATCATGGCATATCAACATATGTATATGGCATGCTTAGTGATACAATACAATAGTCTTACCCATCCATCCGCTATAGACTACAAGTTCCCCAGAATCCGTCATCCGAACACCAAACCAATAAAAGCCAAAGCTCGATGTGGTTAAACCACTAGTAATAGTATGCAATTAAAATTGCCAGTAATATGCAGACAAGTCACCAGTACTCCGCAATACTCTGGGGCACAGATATACTACTAAAAATGATTTTGCGGATAAACCACCAGTACTCCACAGAACTCCTCTGTCACCCAATCAATCAGGTAGCATATCATGCTAATCATTAACGGTAACAATATCATTAACATGCTTAACATGCTTTCAGTTTAACAATTTCATGCATCCAATAAACATAGTGATATACAGTGGCATGCTTCAAAGATACACTCAATAATCAATACCATGTCATACCATACAGAGAGCATACAATTAGTGGTTTCCATGCATATTCACTTAATCAAAATAGAGTCTTTAAATATTTTACCTTAACAGTTAGTACTTACCTTAACCGACAACTTTTAATCCCACTCATGAACTTTTGGCCACACACAAATGAACATGTATAATGGTTTAACATGTAAAAAACATTATTTTTAATAGACAATAACACACTTAATGGTAAGACCCACACTTGATTACACTAATCTAAACACTATCACTTCCGCAGCTCCTACACTAGCAATCTTAATTAGCTCCAACCCAGAGCTATACCGAACAAAGGTTGAATCTTAAAAAAAAATAGCCTCTTAACACCTATATAGGATTTGGCCTATAACACCCTATACCTAGCCCAACAGCTGAACTCGAGCTATAAGGTATTACTATAGTTAAACATTAATAACAGTCATAAATTCAAGAAAAATAATCCATCAATCAATCCATAAAGCATTATTAATACAAATATACAATGATTTTAAATCAAAATCGAGTCTTAATCGATCTTACGAAGCTCTTAAATGAACCTGAAAAAAATAGGACAAATTTGAAACATTACTGAAAAGATAAGTAAAAAGTGAAAACAAGGGTCACACGGCCGTGTAGGGCAATCATATAGTCGTGTCCGCAAATCGTGTAATAGAGTGATCCTAAATATACTAGGGTCACACGATTGTGTCACCGAGTCGTGTAACAGACTGTGGCCATGTGGATCAACCTGTACCTAAATTCAACAGCCCACATGGTCATGCATTGTACCCATGTATGGTTCACGACCGTGTGGTAGATCGTGTCACAGACTATGTGCACCTAGACATGCGTTTTAAACCAAGCAATCACACCTAGGTTCACTTATGCTACAAGCCATGCCATTATCGATTTATCAACCTATTCAAAAACCTCATAAATATGCCAAAACATAACATGAAAAGTACAACCTAAGTGCCTAACCAATATTCCATCATTGGCACCACAATTCAAGCATATTCATTAATCATTCAAGCATAAACACACTTAACATTCCATAACCATTCAATCATCAAATAAACATCATTTTCCCATGGCCACATTCATTAAACAAAGTTCACCAATTAACCAAATACATAAGCAACAATCCAAATTAAGTAAATAGATATCGAGAGAGTTAACGGATAGTGTTATCTCTAAAGACGATCCAATTCACAGCTTGAATCTGGCAATATACAAAGAAGAAAACGGGACAAGATAAGCTTACTTAAAGCTTAGTAAGTTCGTATAATTAAACATGCCATACATGTCATTTAAAAGCATAATAATTGAAACCAACATACAACTTAATAATCCTTGGCATGTTCATGTTCCCTACCATACCCAAATGGTTAGTCATTAACATATAGCATCATCAAAAGATGTAGATATCAAAATACACATACGATTCACATTCAATCCATGAATAACATATCATGCCATAAGATACATTTCCTTTCAATTCATTAATTGTTTTGCCCAAATAGCTATAGAAAATTAACTTTGGATACATGAGATAATTTTGCTCACGTAAGCTAACAATCTGGACATTAAGCATTACTCAATGCTGCTCACACAAACTGTTGAGAATATGCAACAAATGTTAGATTCTAGCCATCGGTATGGATATCCATCATCGGTACATAGTACCTGATAATATAACATCGACACAGAGTGCTTGATAATTGTAATCACCGGTACATAGTGCCTGATAGACCCTAATGACATGTCATATGTATCCTAATCATTCACTACGCTCACACGGACTTTAAATTATATCCCATAATCTTTCCATATTTACAAAATTATATCATGTTCAACTTGATCATATATATATTTCATATAATTATACAATTCAATTCATACATATACATTTGCCTTACTTTACAAATCAATCCTTCATTTCCACTTTCATTACTTACCTCAATACACCATGTCAAGTATATATACACATATGTAATTTGAATTCAAACAATCAATAACCAAAATGAACCTAATACAAACTTATGCCACACCTCTTACCCATTTCCATCACCGAATTAGGGTTACAAAATGCTACAACACATAATAGAATGAAATCATGCTATATCAATTCATATTTCTCAGAACGATAATCATTTATCAATCATTTAATCAAAAACATGTTATTTATATATTGTTGGAGTTAAATCGAGCTTTAAACCACTTATAAATTAGATTTGAGCATGAATAAGGATCAATTTATAATTTTAAAACTCTAGATAAAGTATTGATACTGAATAAAGAAGTATCAATATTTTCTAGCAAGTATCAATACGGAAAAACATTATCGATACCATTTTGGCATTTTTCTAGGTATCAATATCATTTATCAAGTTATCGATAAAAGTTATAAAGTATCGATACTAAATTAAAAATTGATGCCAAATCTACAATCTGCCAATTCTAAAACTGTTTATTTAGTAAAGTATCGTTATTCTGAGTTCTAGGTATAGATACTTTCTCCCAGATAGTGAAAGACTACAAGTTTAAAAGTTCATTTCATGCCCAAACCTATATCTTAGTTCAATACATAATTATCTATAAACTAAACAAACTTGAACATGGTCCATTTCAATCTAAAAGTGCCTAATTAATGTGTCATAAGACACCTCAATCACATTCAAGTTAACTATACAAAACAAACCATTAATCTAAGTTTACATATATCCACCAATGTGCACTTAACTTCAAAGGTTAACCAAACCACATCTTTTATCAATTAGGGCATGCCTAATTTATTTCCAAATAAAACTTACATCAAACTTAAACATGCCATTATTTGATACCTAACAAAACCTACCATATCCATGTACATCAGTATACCACAATTGCATAGATAAAAATCATCAACTAGCGCATAAACCAAACATTACATTCAAAATTCAACCATTACCTAATTTAGAAGAACATGCCATTTCCAACATGCCTTCATCACATCCACCAAATATGCATATCATAATAACCATTATATTAACACATTACATATCAACATTTAAACAAATTACAATTCTAACTTAGGACTTGTAATCCATCAACCCAAAATACCCTATATATGTAACACCCTTAACTCGTTTCCATCGTTGGAGCAAGGTTATGAGGCATTACCAGAGTGTACAAAACATGTTCTGATTAATCGAGTCATTTACTATTCATTATCCGAGATTATCTTTAAGGTCCCTTGTATGGGCCCTCGAGGCCTAAAACATATATTGGGATATATCCGAAACTTAATCAAAACCATAAGGAATTTTTCACAAAATCCCAAAATTTTTCTCTCTGTGATGAGTTACACGCCCGTGTGGTATGGGACACGCCCGTATGGTCAAGCCCTGTGGGTTCACACACCCGTGTCCTTTACCCGTGTAACTCTTTAACCTATAACTCATGAACAAATTGATGTCACATAGCCAAGTCACACGCCCGTGTGCTAGACTGTGTGGTTAATTTGAATTTTCAAAAATAGGTGCAGGTTTCACATGACCAAGAGACACGTCCGTGTTCTAAGCCGTGTGCCTCACACAGCTGAGACACACACCCGTTTCTCTGCTCGTGTGCTCTATTCTGAGCATTTGTTTTTCAAATTCTAGGATGCAGGGGACACACGGCCTTGACACACGCTTGTGTACTAGACCGTGTGTCACACACGGTCTAGACATACGCCCATGTGTCTACCCGTGTGGATAAAGTAAGGCTATATCCAAGCCTCATTTCTTACTCATTTTCATCCCATACCTACACCAAATCATTCTAATACCAATCAAACCATTTATATATGGATTCCAATCAATTTCATCATATACTAAGCCATATTTTCACATACATATTTGGTGCAAAACTTACCTTATAATCTTACATGTATAATCTACCAATTTGAACCTCTTCATCATACATATAATCCATCATTTACTTTATAAACATACTTAAAAACAAGTTAACACTAGCCATACCAATGGCTAGGTTTACATCCATCCCATTCGACATCAGCATTGGTATTTTTAGCTTATACATGCCATTACTACAAAATAAAGTAGTTTCATGTACCAAAATGTGTGGATTGATAGTGTGACCAAGCTCCAACATATCTCTGACCTTCCGAGCTTCCAAGCACTATAAAACAGGGAAAATAAAATAGAGTAAGCACTTAGAGCTTAGTAAGTTCATGTAACAGGAATTTAACTTACCACATATATCCATTAACTAGATCAAACATACATCTCCAAACAGTAGAATATTTCCCTATCATACACATTCTCAACACTTTGAATTAGTTCAAGGATATCATGTAAATTTCAACATATAAATGAATGATTGATGAGCTCATAAATTCCATGATTTCCATATATTTTCCATTTCCATGTCACTTATACCTTTCATGACAAAGTCATTCGTGTTCCATTTTCCATTTCCCTATTTATCCCATTGAATTTATCGAAATTTTGATAGATACTCAGTAGTACACTTATAGTGTACAAATCCATTAATCGTCAATTCACATTTACTCATGTCAGAGAGCACACTCCCAAGTCTCATTTCATATAGCGGGATTATCAATCCAGGCTAAATTCCTTGTAATATATACTCATAAAGTTTTGTCAAGATTACCAGTCCAGGCTAAATCCTTTCAGTGACAAATACTCTCTAGAGCTTTATTCTGGATTACTTGTCTGGGCTAAATCCATTCCATATCATATACATCGAGAGGGCTTATTTCAGGATTACCAGTCCGGGCTAAATCCTTTCCATATCACATTTAATATCCCTTTTTCATTGATCCATCGAATTCCTTTTTATTCAACCAGGATTTATTTTCATTTTTTTATCAAGTGTTATTCACCAATTCATCTCTTTTCTATGCATTGAACATTCATATCATATAAACATGCATTTTAAGCATTTCAAAAATCAAATTCAAGTTACACGAACTTACCTCGACAATTGTTCGTGTTTGAATTCTACTAATCCGATATCTTTTCTTTTCCTCTGTCTAACTTTGAATTTGAGTTCTCCTAATCTATATAAATGAATTCAATCATCAATTTCATTCAATTCATATCCCATTTTATTCAATTTATGCTCTAGGTAAAATTACCATTTTGCCCCTAAACTTTTCATTAATTTTGATTTCACCCGTAGGCTCGGAAAATGAAATTATACAATTTAATCCTCTATCCAAGCCTAGCCGAATTCTATAAGTAACATTTACAGCACTTATTTTTCACAAAAATCAAAATTTTTCCTTAAATTTTACCATTTTACAAATTAGCCCCTTTTTCACAATTTCACTCAATTTCACTTTGTAAAAGTTGTTTATTTACTAACCTTTCATTTTCTACCATAAACTTTCAATTTCCAGCATATTCATCCATGACATAATTTTCATACTTTGCTAACTTTTCAATTTAATCCCCAAAATAGAGAGAGCAAGTTATCCCGATTCAAAAAATATAAAAACTACTAAAAACGGGACATAGGAACTTACCAATTTAAGCCAAGAAAGTTTCTTCTCTCTCTCCTAGGGTTTCCATCAAATTTCTGAGATAAAGAGGACAAAATATAATGATATTTCTATGTAATTAATTATCATCTTTTATTTTTCCTTATTTCCAATTTAGTTCTTTTCTTTTTCCCAAGTTCCATGGATGAATCACCCTAGATATTGTAAACTGAAAAATATATAGGACTTTTCCTATGTAAATCATCACCTTTTTACTTAAATTTGTTTAATGAAATATGTAAAAATATGAAAATAGGATATAGAAATTATTAAAATGTGATTTTGTGCTTTATTATATAGCTTTCATGCATAAAATAACTAATTTTATATTTATTTTGAGCATAATATATTTTAAGATATAAAGTGGGCCATGCATGATTAAATTAAATAATAAATCATAAGATTATATTTAATAATTTATTTGTAAATATTTCAATAAAAAATGAGTTTTAATTAAAGTGGATAAATTTTTCTTTGGTCCTCTAACTTGTTGATTTATTTTGGATAGGTTTGATAGCTTTGTTGGATGATAAAACTGTCCAAATTGGGGACCAAGTCAACCCAAAATTCAGCTGCACATGGCTGTCCATAAACCACTTTTTGGTTTAATTGCACAAGGTCCTTGCAATGTTAAAGAAATCAGAGATTTGCCCTAAGATTTGCACTTGACAGAGTCTTAGTCCTAGGTTGTTGTAGCACTTGAATTGAGTAAAAATCAAGCAAAAATTAGTTCAATTTCATCAATTCATGGCTGACCACCTATTGAATGTGTTTGAAGAGATGAAACCTCTTATTTTTAGCAAACCATCCCCCCTCCTCACCTATAAATAAGACACCTTCATTCATTCATCCCTCATCTTTCATTCCTCATTTCATCAATCATTCTCATCTTTCTCTCCTCTCTCATTTCTTCCCATGCCTAAGCCTCATCTCTTTATAGAGATTTTAGCCATTAAACCTCTTAAAGAGCCCTTGGTTGGCCACCTTGGAGAGCCATCAGCATAGGAGCAAAGCGAAGGAACGAAGGAGCCCTCATCGTTCAGAGTCTTGGGTGACAGCCACTTTGAATTGGGTTTAATCTTTCTTTTCTTTAATTTAATCTAAAAATGTTTGTTATGTGTTTTTTGTTCTTATTTACAACAATGGTAGCTTAATTTTATTTTAGGATGATTGCTTTGATTAAATAATATTTATTAAATTCATGCTTATAATGTTTGTGCCTCAGTCGATCATGTTTTCAATTAAAATCAAGTCTGTATTTCGTTCATAGTGATTGAAATGCACTTGAATTAACTGAGCGATCCTGACCAGACGACAGCTAATGGACACATAATTGAAATGTGCATGCTCAATTTAGATCCTGACTCGATTAAATTATAGAACTCTGGCCAAGCTCTGTTATCTACATAGTTTTTAGATTTGTATGATTAAACTGTTTCAAACCTGACACGTCCCTGTTACCTCACACGAATGCTAAGAAACCCTTAGTAAATAAGGATTAGTAAAATGCATATTTACTAAGTAAAGGATTCCAAAAGGACCTAGTGTGGTTTCCAAACTCATGAAAGATCAAGTTGCCATAGAATGTTTTTCTGAATATTATTAAGCATGTTGATGATAAATTGAGTTTAATTAAAATAATTGTCCTATTTTATTTAGGTTATAATTGTTGCAAATTGTGTTTAATTCTGCTAAAATCTATTTCATTCATATAGTTGCAAATTTAGGATAAATTACATTAGGGATTATTGAATTTAGTTTGATATACTTAATTTTAATCAACACTTCCAAATCAAATGGTGTTTTTATTTACCAAGTTGTTAATATAATTTTACAATTAAGTGACTTAGCACAAATACAATCCTTGTGGAGACTATAACTTGATACTTACTTATTACTTGATAACAACTGTGTACACTTACACAAACCCTAGCGTTACAGATATTTTCCCATCTTTTGATTGATCTATTTACCATATAAGGACCTCTAGTTTTGAATTTCATAGCTATTTAATCCTTTTAGCTTCTAGTACTCAACTTGTACATTTTATGCAATTAGGTTCTTTCTCTAGTAATTCACTAAATCAGTAAAATTTTCATATCAGTATTTTTATGCAACCTTCCTATCATAATACAGACCATGTAATAATATTAAAATAAAATTTCTTTTTAGCTCAGATTTGTGGTCACGAAACCACTGTTCTGACATTACTGAAAATAGGTCGTTATAATATACATGCCATAAAACTGAAATAACGAATCAAAATCTACCAAGACAGAAGCTTGATAGTGTAAGCCTTGAAGTTGATCGTTTGCCTAGTTTCGCAAAATGTTAACTATAGAAACAAAGAAATAAACAGAGTAAGCTTATTTAGCTTAGTAAGTTCATACTTAAATCTAAACTGACTTACCTCATTCAAGCAATTGAAACTAAACAACTTAGATATAAAGTAACTTAACATTCAATTTACAGAATGGTGAGAATTGCATAGGATTAAATTATCACACAACCCATATTCATCATGAATTCCTTCTGGATCATTTATTTACTCATACCAACAAGATCATTCGTAAATGTATAATCAAAGTCATTCATATATATTCACTTAGGTTCATAAATATTTTGGTAAAAAATCACATATCTTAACAAGTCATTTGAGAATCATACACAAGTTTTGCTTGCCCAGTGAACTATAGTAACATAATTTGAATACTAGGGTAACTACACCACTCCAAAGAACATCGAAATGCTATACATAGGCACCGTAGTGCAAACAAAGGCACAATTATACAATCAGAGGCACTGTATTGTAAACAAAGACACCAAAGTGTAAACAGAGGGACCAAAGTGCAAACATAGGCGTTGAAGTGCAATCCCGTACAAGTGAGCATTCTAACCCTATTGGCATGTCAATTGTATCCTAATCATTTAGTACATTCAAACCGACATTTTTAACATAATTCGTATCACTTATAAATTAGAGCATTCCCACTTTATCCATAGACATATTATAATAAAATCATGTCCATTTAGAAATACGTATACGTCATTGGTGGAGGATTGGAGTGGAGGAAGCAGATCAGGATCGAATTCAAGTTGTTTGACTCGAAAAAGAAAGATTTGGATGTGACCTGAAAGAAGAAATAAACAAATTTAGAAATTAAAGAAAGCAAAAACACTAAAGAAGAAATTTAAAAACTAAGAATAAATATTCAAAATAATAAATAAATAGACAGAATTTAAAAGTGGAAGATGAAACGAGTAAACCGATGGATATGATGGATAGAAGGTTAAATGTCCAATTGAACCCTTTGAGATATAAATCCCAACAAACTCAATTAATGGCTTTAATCAACCCTCCGAGAAATAATCCTTGGCAAATTAAAGTGTGAAGAATGAATTCCCACGACTCCTGAAAAAAATCGAAAAGAAAACTACTTCTAAAAATCACAAGAAAAAAATCTTGCATAAAGAAACAAACTCCTAAATAGACCTGTCCTGACCCGAAAGCCCACCTAAAAAATGGGAGAGTTTGGGTAAAAATATAGGCTTGAGAAATGAGCTTGGGCAAAAAAATAAGGCCTGTTTAAAAAAGGATCAGGCCTCGGGTAAGCCTTTTTTGGCCCAAGCTCGAGTCGGCCCAGCTCGGCCTAAATATGCAAAAAAAATTGTTGTTTTTCTTACTATTTTCTTATTTTTTTATTATTTTGTTCCTATTTTCTTGTTTTTTTCATTATTTTGCTACTACTTCACAATTATCTTGTTTTATTGTTAATTTTGTCACCATTTTAGAGGCATTTGCTTTTTAAGTTCCACCTATCTTAGTGTGATTTAAGTATACATATATTTTTTTTAATTTTATTTTCAATTTGTTGGGAAAAATTTTATTTTAATATTTTTAGAATTTTTTTATGTATTATATATTTTTTAAAATAATATAAAAAATAATATGGGTAGGCTGAGCCGAGCTTAGGTTTTAGTATTTTTATCTGGGATGGGTTAGGCCAAAATTTTAGGCCCATTTGTTGGCCCAGGCCTGGGCCTAGCGAACGAGTCTAAAAATTTGGTTGGGCCCAACCCAAACTTGGCCCTTGGACACCTCTTCTCCCAGAGTTGAAAACTTTATTAATGAGAAAACAATAGTCTACTTAATGAACAATGAAGAAACCTTTATATAGGTTAGCTAAGTACATCCAAATAAAACTTTAAAGTATACTGAAACTCTAATTAATCTAAAGAAGAAGTAGTTTTAAACTAAACTTTCTTGTATGACTAAGAAACATAAAACTCCTAAACAACTTAAAATACTTAAACAATATCTAAAATTCAGAGTAAATAAATAGTAAAACAGTAAAACTTAATAAATATAATATTCAGCTCATATATAATAAAAATTAAGTGTAAAAACCGAACCTAATATGATTTAAACCTAAATTAAAATCTCGAAACTCGTAATTGCCATAATAATCCCGTTCAAAGATTCTATTCTCATAGTTTTCACTCAAATAGTCAGAACTTGAGAGCTCAAGATTGAGATATTGAAAGTGCGTTTCAACGCTAAGAGATTGATCTTCGAACTCTATGAAGACATCTGAACCCAGAAATGTCTAGATCCCATCTGAAGAGTTGTCGCAAATTGATTAAGTTTCCAAACTTGAAAACTGGCAACTTTAGTGAATGGAATTTCATAAATTTCACCCCATCCGTGCATATATCAATCATATTTCCCAAGTATTTAAAAATTCTCACTTTAGTCCTTTTTCACCTTAGCTATCATTTATAGTATGTCAATGTCAATTCATAAAATCACCAACATATGTATATATATATATATATATATATATATAAACATAATTTAATAGTAACCAATACATATAAATTCTTTGAAATACACTATGAACTTGCCTTTTATATTTGACTAAAGAGTTGATTCGTAGGGACTATTCTATAATTTTCCCTTTTTCCCGATTTTCCTCCGTACGGTTCAGTTCTTGATCTAACAATTATTAAATTCAATTTATCAAATTCAAATTCAAATACATTATCATATTCATTATTATGCATATGACTTATAAAATTTTATTTTACAAAATTTCCCTAAACTTTTACACTTTGTTCAATTTAGTCTCTATAACTAAAGCTATTTAAATTTTCACATTTAACCCCTAATACTCATAACCGATTCTAACATTATATTGAATCATCCTTCAAACAGTTGGAATTTTATAGAATTTACAAACTAAATTTTACATATTTTCATATTAGTCCCTAAACTTAAAACTAACAAAAATTATTTTACAAAACAGTCCTAATTTACAACCAAGTTTGAAAAATCATCATTTAAAACCAAGAACATCTGAAAACCATCAATGAAATGTTTCAAAACCTATAACAGTTTTGGGGAATAATCTTTGGGTTAGCTAGATGAAGCTATAACGATCTTAAGAACATAAAAATTACTAAAAACAAACTTCAAGAGTACTCACATGAAAGGGGCGATTGAGCTTGGATGAAATAGCTATGGCTTCTTTTTTTATTTTGTGGTTTTAGGTAGAAGAAAGCAAAAAATGGGGATGATGATTTTTGTTTTTAATTTTATTAATTTCACTTTTCTATTTTAATAAAAACATAACATTATAAATCACTAAATAAATCATGGACTTACGATCCATATCAATATAATATGGCTTAATTTCAATATAAAACCTCCCACATTTACTAATTAAGCCATTTAACCAATAAAATTCAATAGCGACTAAGTTTTATGCCTTTTACTATTTAGTCATTTTTCTTTAATTAACTATGCAATAGCTAAAATTACTAGACCAGGACTCAATTGAACTTTATAATAAAACTGTAAATTTATAAAATAATTTACTAACTCAATCATCAGAAATCGGGGTTTCAAAACCACTATTTCCTGTGCCACTGAAAAACAAGATGTTACTGTAACGCCCCAAATTTTTGGCCTAGAAGTATTGGGTCCTGAGCATGGGAACAGTTAGGAGGTTGCACATAAGTGTGTAGTTGTGCAAGAAAGTGACAACTGTCTGTCTGCTTTAGTGGTTATGTGTTCTGGGTATGTGTGGGAGGTCCCAAGTTCAAGTTATGACTTGGGCAAATTTTGGTATTTTTATGAATAGAGCCTTATCCTTGGTCAGTAGGCTTTTATTGGATTGTTTGTAAAAACATATCAGAATGGGCCCGCTGGTTTGGTCGTTAAGTGGTGTGTTAAAATGCTGGAGGTCCTGTGTTCAAATCCCTACGTGGGCGTAAAGGATTAATTTTTTTTTCTTTTAGCGTCAGTAAGAGATTACATGAGACTGAACTACTGTAGTAGTTGATATTAAGGGGATAGTGGGGAGAATATTGAGGGATTTTCTGATAAGGAAAAATATGAATATATTTTATTTTTTATTTTCTTTCTCCTACCTTTTTGGTTTCAAACTCTTTTGATTTCCTTTTGCTAAAATTCGGTTTCTTCTCCTCTCCACCATTTTGATGTTTTTCCCTTTCCTCTCTTTTTCATTTTTGTTTTCGATTATTATTTTCCTTACTCCGTTCACCTAATTGGGGTCTTTCGAAATTTATTGTGCCATTTCGTCGTTAGTTGGTGAGTAGTTTAAATGCATTATAGTTTCGATTTTAAGTTATTGATTGGAGGTTTACATCTTTTTTTTGACAGCAAGGAATTGTTTGGAACTGTGTTCCTCTTCTGCGGAATTTTAGTCTTGTTCGTTGGGGCTTCAAGGTAGGTGTTGTACAAATGAATTGGAAGTATTGTTGTCTTTGTGGTTTCCTTAATAATAGTGTATTAACGTACTCCTATACAATTAATGGAATAGGAGGAGGCTATTACTAGTAAGATTGTGAACCGTGGGGTTCGATATCGCTATCGAGGAATTGTTTTGGCGATAAGCCAGATTTCTGCTCATTTGTTGTTATTTGAGTTCGCTGATAAATCCATTAAACTAATATGAAATTTCTCATTTTTAGGCCTAGGAGTACTCGGGACGATTTCTCCAGCAAATTGAATTCAGGTGTGTACCCTAAACGCAGAAAACAGGATTCGGCGAAAGCCAAAATTGCTTGCTATCGAGAGATAAGGGGAAATAGTTTTGGACAGCAGCAGTAGCCTAACTTTGAAAAATCACAAAAAAATGAAAATTGATTTAGAGGTTAAATAAAATATGAAATTAAATTTTATTGAGCTTACTTTTTCATGGAAGAAACAGTGTAGGCACTGGAATTGTAAATTATGAGATATGATAATTTTTGTGAGACAAGGTCAAAATGATTTTGGGTTCCCCTATTCTAACTTTGGAAAATCATCAAAAATTGTAAAAAAATAATTATGGGTTATAAATTATATATTTAAAATTCTTAATGAGTCTATTTTCAAGAGAAACAAACAAGAACATCATCTGAATCTCGGACTAGGAGGAAATAAATTTTTAGTGAAGAAAGGCCGAAACTATCACACAGCAGAACATGGATGACTTTAAAGAATTATTTGTACTTATTGGCTAAACAATAAATTCTGAAAATTTTATGGAAAGAAAATATGTGAGTCTAGTTTTGGAAAAATTAAGCGGATCTTAATTTGGAATTCTATAGCTCAAGTTATAAATGATTAAGTGACAATGACTCAAGTAGACAGCTTTAAATGAACATATAAGTAAATAGTGAAAACATATATGAATATTTAGCTAGCAGGGGTTACATTAAAAATGAATCACACGGGTGGGTCACATGGGCATGTGGGCCCACACGGGCAGGCCACATGGGTGTGTGAACTCATTTTTTTGAAATGATCTGTAAGGTTGCAGGGGTCGCCCAAGTCAACTATGACCTGTCGTAGGGTCGGTAAGCATTACTGAGACCTCTGATTTCGTGATCTGATTATGTGATGTATGGTTTGAGCATGTTACACTTAGCATGTATATCTGATCTGATTGTTTAATCTGATAAAATGCATTATAGCATGTCATATTTGTATGTTGCATTGCATCGAGGTTGGGTTGATGAAGATGAAGGAAGTATCTGAAAGGCTTTTAAAGCCTATTATCTGGCAGCTAAGCTGCATATTTCTAATTTGTGTCGCATTTCGGTACTATATGGTGTGTAGGATGGAAGGGTTGATTTTATCCCTTATTTGGTGTGTTGGGATGGGTGGGTCGATTTTATCCCCACATGGTGTGTTGGGTTGGACGGAGCTGGTATGCAGGGTTGGTGGGTATGTTACTATTTTTCTGACCTGTTATGCATGCTGTATCTATCATTGGCTAAGGCCCTAAGTCTATATCTAATTTTTTTTTGAGTGGGCTAAGGTCTACACCGATCTGAAAAGGGCTCAAGCCCGAAATATGACTAAATTATGACTGTAATATGTTATTTGACTGTATGCATGCTTTCTGTGAGGGATTACACATTGAGTTTGCAAAAACTCACCCTTTTCTATTTAAACTATTCAGGTAATCCCCATCAGTAGATGAATTGGTGCAATGGAGGGCTCGACAGTGACCACGACTTCTGAACTATTTATTTACGATTTTTACTTTTACATCATTTAATTTGGGTTTGGTTATGTAAATTTTTGGACTTTGGACTATTTTGGTTTTAATTTGGGATTTAAACTGTTTATTATGGATTTACAAACTGCAACACAACAAAATTGCGGTTTTCCTAAATTAAACTAAATTTTCGTAAGTAAAAACAGTCTTTAAAAAGGAAAAAAAAAATGGTTTCGAAAGCTTTTTGAACTAAATAAAAGATAATAATCGGAACAGTTGGAATGTATCAATGCAATTTTTAAAACACTATCAAGTGACATCGCTAGATTCGGCCATAACGTCTAGGCCGGGTTTGGGGTGTTACAGTTATAACTTACCAAAACAAAATAGCAATAGACAGCACATCGAGGACTACTCGATGACTTTTCCTTTCCCATGGTTATTGACCAGTTAATCCATTTCTTGATCTATGTAACACCCTAAACCCGACCTAGACGTTATGGCCAAATCTGGAGAAGTTACATCAACTCGTATGAAAAACTAATTTAAAATCTAGCATGGAAATCGTGTGATCTGAAATCTTAATTTAGCTAAGCTTGTATGAGTTTTAGGAAAATTTCAAGTTTACAAACACATATTCCACAACATGATCTCTTAAACATTTTACTTATAAAAACAATGGAAACTTTCAGAAATTGCACTGGAAATTTAAAATCTAGCATGGAAATCGTGTGATCTGAAATCTTAATTTAGCTAAGCTTGTATGAGTTTTAGGAAAATTTCAAGTTTAAAAACACATATTCCACAACATGATCTCTTAAACATTTTACTTATAAAAACAATGGAAACTTTTAGAAATTTCACTAAAACTTTCAAAAATTGCACTCTAACTTTAGTAATCACGTGATTTAAAAATATTGATTTTTGGAAAAAAAAACTGTTACATTGTTATTTAGAAAAAAAAGCTCATGTGCAGAACTTAATCATTTTATAGTAAAGCATTTAGTTTGATACCTAATTTTGTAGTGGATATTTTCAGAGTTTTTTTAAGTTTTGAAAACTGAATTCTAATTTGTCAAATTCGTATGATTTTGAAATTTTATGTTTAAAAACACCCAAAAACCAACGAACAGATCAAAACCTAAAAACAAAACCAAATCCGAAAACTTAGTCCAAAAGTCAAAAGTCTAGAAATCTTAATTAAAATAATTCAAGCCATCTTGTGTGGAAAAACAATCCATGCTCCTGCACACTGTCTGGTCCTAAACCTGCTGATTACATGAGAGAATAACAAAAAAAGAGTGAAGTTTTCGAGCTCAGTGTGTAATACATCCCGAGCAACAAAATAAAAAATACATAAATAAACAACTACGTTTTTAGATACCGGTTCAACCATATTCTTATATACAAATTTAGATGTATTTTCATAATTAGTATATGCATATTCAGATTCAAGAACAAATGCAGACAAAGATCCTTACCCTATCCACTACACACCAACTCCTTCCAACCAATCGCACCAATTAGGACTACAAGAGTCCATCCATCCAATCACATTGGGTCGTGGTGGTATGCCACTCATAAAGGTGTAGCTGAGTTGCCAGACAGATATTACTGTTTAACCGCTGAAATTGCAGTAATACTACTAGAATACACTTCTTGCATCACATATCAAACCCATCTCGATGAACAAGCATAAATAAATTAACATATATATTCCATAAAAATATGCCATGCATACTATTCATATGTAATCATGCTTTCAGAGTTATACGAACACAAATCGTAAATATATTTTTCACATACCTTACCTGTATCACATACAGACACATATCAACAAATTTCACATTTCAAGTCTTATTTAAGCACGAAAGGTCTAATTATCAATTTTGGAGTCAAATGGGCCTAGGTAAAATTTCCAAAAAAATGGGCCTATATGGCCTACATAATCTGCCCATGTGATCACACACGCCCATGTGTCTTACTCGACTTCACACATACCCGTATGACACACAGTCTGGCAGACGTAAGGATGTCAATTGGGGGGTGGTTGCGAGGGTGCAGAATTATAATCCTTATCCTTACCCCGTGATCCGCTACGAGTACAAAACCCAAAACCATCCTCACCCTACGACCTGCAAGACTAAAACCATCCCCACCCCACCACTCACGTGGGTCTCCGGACCTACCAAAATCTGCTCTACCTGTCCTAGCACCCACTTCATATAATATATTTACAAGTATCAGTTAAATAAATATAAACCAAATATTTTATGAAAAAAGTATGAAATATATGTCCTCTGGACTCCCACCACATATGTGACATTTGTAATAGCCTGATATAGGGCTGAAACAGAATAGTGGTTACGAAACCACAAATCTGAGGTCAAAATATTTATTTTGATTGAGTTTTAAAATTTATTTTGTGTTTGCAATATTTTTTTGAAATTTTCGTTACAAAATTTTATTGTTTGTGTGTCCAATTTGATAAATTGGACTAAATTGCAAAAGTAGTAAAATGTGCATTTTAGAAGGTAAAGGAGTTTAATTGAAATGTGTTTTATTTATATTTTTATGGTTTAAATTTTTATGAAATTATTTTTTTTAAAATTTCGTACGAAAATTTCGATGTTTGGGCACTCAATTTAGTCAAAAGGACTAAATTGTAAAAAGTGCAAAAATTAAGTTCTACATGTTAGAGGTATCTAATTGTTATGAAATTTTAAATTGGAGGTCCTTAAATGGTAATTAGACCATTGGTTAATTTATTGGACAAAAATGGACATGAAATGGGTGAAAAAAGAATATTTTTAAGTTAGGGGCATTTTGGTCATTTAGTGATTAAATTAATTAAAAATCAAATTAAAAGCCAATTTTTGCTCATCTTCTTCCTCAAGGCCGAATATAGCATGGAGAAACCATGGCTAGGGATTTTCAAGCTTCCAAGCTCGACTGTAAATCCGTTCTAGCCCCGTTTTTAATGTTCTTTACGTTTTTGGAGTCTTGGTAACTTGATTTAGTTTATTCTAGCAATAATATAACCTAGGGTTCACATTTGGAAAAATATCCATAGGTTAAATGTGTTTATTTTGATGTTTTATGATAGAATATGAGATTTTAACTTATGCTAAACAACTTGTGCCACTTGGTTTTAAGTAAAAACGAGTAAAACGGCATAATCGGTAAAAGTACCTAATGTTCATAAGTATATGTCAGAGTGGGATTTAATGTTGCCGTTGGTAAATAAATGATCAATATGTTCAAAAACATAAGAATTAGGGATAAAGTTTAATTTCCGAGCCTCGGGGCAAAAGTGTAAATATGCAAAAGTTTAGGGACAAAATTGTAATTTTTCCAAAGTTAGAGTTAAGGACTATTTTGATAAATGTGAGTATTAAATAAGCTAAATGTGTTATTTTAGATCAAGAAAGATGTGGAATCGACCTTGATCGGGGAAAGGAAAAGATTGTGGACTAAATTACAAAATTTCTATATTTTGCACCGAGGTAAGTTTATATGTAAATAATGTATTTTTTTTATTATGTTATGATATTTTATTTTGTTACATATGGAATAGGTTTTAATATTGTACAATTAATGGATATAAACGGTGAATTGTGGTTGATGAACTGGGATTAAATGAGGAAATCTCGGTCAAACCTTCGGAATGGAAAACCGTGGTGCTAAGTGGATATACCATGATTATACGTGTAACATGGTGCTAAGTGGATATGCCACTGTTACACATATTGATTCATTAACGTGGTGTTAAGTGGAAATGCCACGGTTATACATGTTGATTCGAAAAGTGGCACTAAGTGCATATGCCACGAATACATATGTTAGCCCAATAGTGTGGTGCTATGTGTGTATACCACGAAGTTGGGCATCAATTATAGAGGCTGGAGTTATGTGCTAAAACCATCGGATATTGTTACATTCCAAAGTGTTCAACGGGAGAAACAAGTTTGTTAAATGGAAATTTAAGCGAAAAATGTGGAAATACATACCAGGATATGAATATATGGGTTTTGGTTGAACCATGAGTTAGATAAGTGATTGAACTTCGATAAGATAAATATGGAAAAGTGTTATTTTGTAAGTTGATAATAAGGAATTTTAGTGACAGAGGTAAAATTTGGGATAAATAGCTTAAAATAGCAGCAGAGGAGTGATTTTGAAAAATCACCAAAAATGGTAGAAATTGAATTAGTAGTTGAATGAGATATGGAACTAAAGCTTATTAAGTCTATTTTTATATAAAAGAAACAAGGAAAGTAAAAGAATTCTATATTCTGAGTTAATTAATTATTTGTAAGACTAGTTCAGATTGATTTCGTGATCCCTTGTTCTGATTTGGAAAAATCATTTAAAATTTTACAAAAATAGTTATGGAACATAATTTATATGGTTAGATTCCTTGTTGAGTATATTTTTATAAGAAACAAACGATAACATCTTTTGAATTCTGTATAAAGAGAAATCAAAATATTAGTGAAGAGTGGTCAGAACTGTCAAGTAGCAAAATAGGGGAAGTTTTAATGAATAAAAGAAACAAGGAAAGTAAAAGAATTCTATATTCTGAGTTAATTAATTATTTGTAAGACTAGTTCAGATTGATTTCATGATCCCTTATTTTGATTTGGAAAAATCATTTAAAATTTTACAAAAATAGTTATGAAACATAATTTATATGGTTAGATTCCTTATTGAGTCTATTTTTATAAGAAACAAACGATAACATCTTTTGAATTCTGTATAAAGAGAAATCAAAATATTAGTGAAGAGTGGTCAGGACTGTCAAGTAGCAAAATAGGGAAGTTTTAAGAATAAACTGTATTAATTGGCCCAACCAAAAATTCTAAAATTTTTATGGTAAAACTATATATGAGTCTAGTTTCTCAAAAAATTGATGGATCTTAATTTGGAGCTCTGTAGCTTTGGATAAAAATAATTTAGTGACTGCTACTCGATTAAACAGCTTGAGAGGGGCTTAAGTAAATGGTGAGACTATGTGTATTTGTAATTATACTATTATGAGAACATATTATGAAGTTTTATAAAAGCTTGTAATAAATTGATTATTATTTACATATTTACTTACCAAGCTATAATGCTTACTCCATTCCTTTTCCTTATAGAGTTTCAGATATTAGCTCGAGTTGGAGGTCGCCGGAGATACTATGACACTATCAGGCTGAGGTTAGTATTAAAAGATTTGGAAATATTTATAAGTTTATGGCATGTATAAGGACTTGAATATATGTATATATGTTACTAAGTTGGCCTAGAATGTTGGCCTAAATTAATGGAAATTTTATTGTTGTATAAGACCATGTGATATGACTAAAAGTAGCTATGTTATAAGTCATAATGATACAATACATGAACGAGTATGCTTGCATGTTAGTAAATGAATTAATGTATATATGATAAGAATGTGATTAGATTCTAAATTAAAAGAAATTTTATAGCTGGTGTTGTATATTTGTAAGTGTAAAAATCTAGTGATGCCTCGTACCTTGTTCTGGCATTGAACACGGGTAAGAGGTGTTACAACATTATTCCAACTGTTACCATTTAAAAAAAAAGTCGTCACGACCCTTTAATTGGTAAATAAAATATAACTTCAACACGAGTTTAAAAAATTCAAAAAATAAAGTCCTTACATAATATCCAAATACAAACAATGCCTCAAATACATCATAAACGTCTTCAAATGCAACACAAGTGCAAAAATTAAATACTTTTAAATTAATAAAATACTATTAAGATAATTATTAAATTAAATGTAACACCCCAAACCCGGCCCAAACGTTACGACCAAGCCTGGTGTGTCACATCAACGACGAACTAACCATGCTACCTAGTTACTAAGATTAGGGTGAGTTTTGTAAAACCGTACTTGTAATTTGGAAAGAAAATCCAGGTTTAGTTTAAGGTTGTCCTATCCACTAACCGTTTAAAATTTATCTTGTTTGTTGATTTGTTATTCATTTGTTACGAGTGCTTTGCTTTGAAAACATTGATTGATTTGAGAAAAACCCGCGCAGCTTTGTTTAAATCATTTAAATTAATTTGTAACATAAAGTAAAAATAAATAATTTAAAACCCAAATTAAAATAATTAGAGCGGCATTATTACAAACCCACAAATCAGAATAAAAATAATTAAAGTAAATAATAAAATAAAATAAATAACTTAATTAAACCAGAAATGCAGTCTACGTGGCCACTCCGAATCCCTCTAGCTCCTAGTCCTCCAATCTAGGGCTCACCTACATGGATGGAAAGAAAGGGGTGAGTTTGGAAACTCAGTGTGTAAAGAAAGCCCATCCAAAGCCCAAATTAGCAAAAGCCCGTTAGGCCTAAGCCCTATCCAGTCTCAGTAAATACTGGGCCAAAGCCCTATTCAGTATTCAGTTAACTGGGCCTTAGCCTTATTCAGTAAACAGTACAACTAGGCCTTAGCCCTTCTCAGACAATAGTACGGCCCATAGGCCCATTTCAGTAACAGAACAGTGATCATGCATGTATGCAAAGCCCATAGCCCATCCTATGTCCAACTGCTACACTCCACCTGTACCAACCATAAACACTCCATGTGGGGACACAACTCAACCCACCCAGCCGCTACACTCCACAGTCGCAGCATAGCTGCTCAGATAATGTGGCCAAGCCACTAACAGTATATCGAGGCAAAGCCCCTTTCAGTAAACAGTACGAGGCAAAGCCTTTTTCAGTAATCGTGGCAATGCCACTTGCACTTACTCCATCAATAAACCCAGCCCCATGCAACAGATAATTATGTCATTGCATACAATGAATAGAAACAGTAAAACATGCATTTCAGTCAAACTTAGCCCTAGGGGTATAACGGTCATGTTGCACCTAGGGGTAAAATAGTAATTTCGCACCCTTAAGGGGTATTTTAGTAATTATACCAGTTTTTAGGGTTTCATGCATATTTCAGTCCCTAATAGTTCAACTTACATCCTAGTAGTCTATTTAACCCATTTTAGTAGTTTTTAATTATTGGGCCCTATAACTCCTAATAGGCCTTACAGTGTCATTTAGCTACTTAAGCCCGTTTAGCCTAAATTCTAAGTCTAGTTTAGCAGATTTATCCTACAGTATACCAGAATACACTTACCACTTACTTTTACCCGTATGGGCTCGTAAGCCCATTGGGCCCGAATTTAGCCCATCGAGGCCCAAACTTACCGAAGTGCACAAAATTTCGCACTCAACCATCATACCATTTGCGATTACAGATCTCAACTAACTTACGAGTGCTTGCACGCTCGTAAGCCCACGAAATGCTGGAATTTCGGTATTTCGGCTTTTCAGCTTTTACCAATTTAGACTACAGAAGGGTGTTTGTTTACACACCTGATTTGCGACGAACGCCAACGAGATCTCCCTTGGTATCCTACAATCAATTAGCACCAATTCAGGTCCAAGATTTCAATGATACTAATTGTAAACTTACTTACCAAAATCGGCTAACCTCCCTTAATGCCTTAGAACACTTACCTTGTCGAAAATAGGGACTAGATCTAGATCTAGTCGTTCCACTTGCCCAAACCCTCAATCGGTAGCCTTTAGATCACGCTAGCACAAAATAAATCAACTATTAAAACCCATAGAGCCTTAAGCCCCAAATCGATAGCCTCCCTATGTACATAGGGGTTTCGGCTTTTCTTAAATCCCGAAATAAAGAATAGAATCAGAGATTTCGATAACTTATCGTAGAATCACTAAACCAGAATGATTCAATCCCGTACTTAACTCAGATCTGACGCAAATCTATCCTCTAAACACGAGCAAGAGTGAATCTGAGAGATCTAAGGGTTCGGCTCTCAAATCCCTATAAGTAGGGTGATTTCGGCTTTTGGTAAACAAAGGAGAAGGAAAGGTGGAAGCTTTAAAATGAGAAGAAGGAGATGTCGACAAGGCTATGAATGTTGGGAGATTTAGGCTTAAGGAAAAAGAAAAGGTAAGGGTATTCAATCAAGAGGAAAACGGCACACTAGTAATACCCTTCGAGATTTCAGCTTTTATGAGTTTTCGGCTAAGAAGATTGAATAAAAGTGGTTTTACGATTTGGTGGTGTGAAGCAGATGGAGAAGAAGATGAGAAGAGGAGAGGAGATAGTATGACAGATTCGGCTTTGAAGAAAAGAGAGATGATGGTTCTGTCTTGCACAAATCGGCATTAAGAGAGTGTAGGGGACTAGGTTTCGGTTTTAGTGTAGCTGGTTGGTGAACTTGAGAGGAAGGTATAGCAGAATGAAGTGGTTCGACTTTGTGAGAATGAAAAGATAAAAGTTGAAAGAAAAGAACAGAGGAGAAGAGAAAAGAAAATTTGACTATAGACAATTCGACACAAGTGATGGTGCCTGCGGCTTCGGCTTCTAACACAGTGGGAAACAAAAGAAACTAAAAACCTAAGGCTCTATACCTAATCGGCACACATACACACCCCAATTGCCGAATTAAGGTCCCTAACACATCACTAAAAGTGTTCGGCTAACACCCAAGACAACCCCTAGCCGATTGTGTCTCAAAACCAATAAGCCAAAACCGACATGCTTCCTCAAGAGTCCCTTGTTCGGCCACCGCATGCTTCCATTCAAACTTCCTATAATTTCTCCCCCTTATCCACCTAATCTAATCTCAGGGACAACCCAAACTCTCTTCAGCAAAGTTCCACTTGAGTTCTATCACATGACCAGCACATGCACAAAATTAAAAACACCCACAATGCTTACCTTGTGACTTGAACACTGGCCCTTGCACACCTGTCCACACGCCACTTTTTTAGGCACTTAAGTGGCACCACCTTGCCACTTTACCAAGGGCTTATTTGTGTCTTATTTTACTAACTTTTTCTTAAAAGCCCACTTAACCAAGTCCCCTTCACTTTAAATCCAAAATTGATATTTCTGTCGGGTTTTCTCTTAGGGTTGGGCCTTCTAAAGGCCCACTAACACGCTTAAAACATAAATTCCATAATTTAACAACCAGATTTCAAAATTTCATCAAAATCACAAAAATCTCGAAAAATCCCAAAAATCAGGGCGTTACATTAAGTTTTTATAAATGTTTATTTTTTTAAATATGCTTATTATATTATGCGGGGCGGATGGGGATGAGGCAGGTACAAGATCATACCCACGCCTACCACACCACCCACGGCGGGCTAAGTTTTATCCTCATCCCTGCCCCACCACCTACAGAACCTATACCCATTGCCACCTAATTGGCTGCGGAGTGGGGCAGAACCCTGTGAAACCTGCTCTATTGACATCCCTAGGCATACAGCTGTGTGGCACACACGAATTTCCACATGATCATGTGACGTCGACAGTGAGTTTTTTTTTTGCTTTCTTCTGTTCGCTATTTTTACGAGTTTGAGTCACACGCCTAATCTATTTTTTATGTCGATTTAACACTCACAATTCTAGAACCGAAAATCATCATTCAGAACAGACCAATTAGCATGATTTTACCAAATTTGACTCACTAACCCAATTTCTTCTAACCTGGTTTTTGAGATGTGATAACTCTCCACTCCTTAAATTAATTTTATCCTCAAAATTCCCATTGTCACACGAATTACTTAACCACAAAATCTAAAATTTCACATTCCAAATTGATCACCACACTATCATTACACAACTCCAATTTTAGTGCAAATCCAGACAATATGTCACTCCCAAACAAGGCAATTTTTTTTAACAAACTTCCTATTCACTACGTCGAATTTTCTTAAGAAACTTTCTATAGAATTATCACTAACGATTCCACAATCTCAAAGTCTTAGAAACTCTAGTGACAATCAAACACTTGAGTACAACCAAACACTTAATCAATGCAGGGTACAATTAACATAGATCGCAAATGTACCTGTACTTCTTCCAAATAAGTCTCGATCCTCTCGAAGCCTAGATGTACAAACCAGTCTCAGATTCCCTTTCTAAGCCGAAGCTTGCATACGACTAGGAAAGTGTTATGAACAAACCCTAGCTTGATGATCAATGGAACCACATGTAAAACACGTCCCCGTTTTCCTCAATCATTCGCCTGAATGATGCCTATCGCTAAAAGCACAAATTGGAACCTGACCTACGCTCACAATTGGCTCAACCCGCTGAGGCCTAACTATTCTAACTCGTATCCTAGGTCGTAGGCTCAAGTGAACAGAACTAGAACTCCTCTCAAGCGATTAATCTTTTTTGCTAACTTAGTCTCATTCGACTGAAGTCACTCAGTCACAGACCCTCAACTCAAAGATACAGATTAGGCCCTGATGACCCTTTGTAAAATCTTGGGACACAACATCATCCCTAGTTTCCTAAATACTGCCGTTAGAAACAAGCGTCCCACATTCTTGCTAATTTCCAGATTGGGCATACTGCCTCGAGAAGAGGACTTGGGATGAGTCATTTAACAACGTCCACCATGTCCTCGCATGCCACGACCTCAGATACTGTGTAAACTCATTTTACTTATCTTTAGTTCAGAAGTCTAAAGTTTAGCTTAGGTTATTAAAAATCCTAACTTTAATGTTTAGTAGAAGTGGTTAGTTATCTTAAAGCAGATAATGTTTTATTCAATCATCTCTAACGTTCAACAATCTAACTAAAGATAAATAACTAGAGTACAAGTAACTTACTTGGCTCGATGCCGGAGTCTCGGATTCACATTTTCAGAACTGTAGTAAATTTTTGTACAAATTCACCTACACCAGATTTTCAAAAATTTTCTTAAAAATTAGAAATTTCAAAACACATTATGCATAAAATTTTTAAACCCAAAAACCACAGCCCGAGTTTTATAACTCGGCTTTGGTACCACCAAATGTAACACCCTAAATATGGAGAAGTTACATCAACTCGTATGAAAAACTAATTTAAAATCAAACTTAGAAATCGTGTAATCTAAAATCTTAATGTAGGTAAGCTTGTATAAGCTTCAGGAATATCTCAAGTTTGAAAACACATTTTCCACAATACGATCTCTTAAACATTTTACTTATAAAAATAATGAAATCTTTCAGAAATTGCATTCTAACTTTAGTAATCACGTGTTTAAAAAATATTAATTTCTTGAAAAACTGTTACATTATTATTTAGAAAAAAAACTTATGCACAGAACTTATTGATTTTACAGGAAAGCATTTAGCTTGATACTTCATTTTGCAACTGATAATTTCACAGTTTTTTTTTAAGTTTCGAAAAATGAATTCTAATTTTTCAAATTCGTATGACTTTGTAGTTTTATATTTAAGAACACCCAAAAACCAACTAACAGATCAAAAACCCAAAAACAAAACTAAATCCAAAAACTTAGTCCAAAAGTCAAAAGTCTAGTGGGCTCGCTTCCGCCAAGTCACGTCTACCAAGTGTGGGCTCACTTCGAATCAGAAATTTTTTTACAAAAATTAGCAGTGGGGTAATTTTGCAATTTCTCTAAACTTTTTGGTTAAGTTGTAAATTAGAAAAATATCTCTAGAAATTTTCTGGAATAATTCTTTAGAGAATTTTCTCTCTACAACTTTCTCTTGAATTCAAGTGTGTATAAATAATGACCCAATACTCTCTTTATATAACGAGAGTTTAGAGAGTTCAACTATAATTAAACTTAATCACTTTAATATTAAATTAATATAATATTTATCAAGATAAATATTAGATTAAATTTAATATTAAGATAATTACTTTAATATTAAATTAATAAAATACTATTAAGATAAGTATTAAATTAAATTTAATAGTAAATAATTAAAATAATATTATTTTTAGAATAATTAATCTAAAATCAAATTCTCTTGTACAGTCCCAATAGGAGTGTAACTCTTCCATTGCTTAATCATCGACGACCAACCGCCACTGGCCATCGGGAAGTTGTCGTCATAGCTTCCGGCATTGTCGTGTCTGATGATGCAGGTACGACACCCTTACAACATCCCGAGCGATTCAGCTGCTACTAGTTCGGTCCGGGTCAATGACAACTTGATCGGTCCGGTCTAGCCACCAGTTAGACCATCAGACCGGTTTCACATACCAGGCCAAGTTCGACCAATTTTTGGGTCTTTGTCTCAATTTTGGGCTCCTGGGCCCAATTCATGCTCCTGGGCCCAATTCATGATCTTAGGTCTAATTTTCAAGTTCAATTACCCATTGGGCCAATTATCTGACTTGAAAATTAACTTCCAAAAATATCATATTAATTTTAATTGATTTGATTAATTTAATTTTACATGATCAAAATTAAATTTTCCAAAAATCACTTAGATTTTTCAAATTAATTTTTCAAGAAAATTCTTTAATCAAATTCCCTAGTTGAACAATTCCCACGACCATCTAATTTAATTCCACATCGAATAAATTGAATCAATTAAATTATTCCCAAAGCCGTAGAATTTTCTTCTGATTCAAATATAGTCCAATCGAGCTTTTGTTAAGCTAGCAGAGAGACCAATCAGACATATACAATTAGGCTCTAGTGATTGCAATTATGTCTAGAAGCATCGTTCCGATAATTCGCAATTACTTAATCATAGAGTCAATCCACAAGAAGTACCATGATTAAAAACTCCTTATTGTATACTCTTTACGAAAACAATTCATCCAACAGTTTTCTTCAATGACCTCGTATGTGTGTGTTACCCTCATATGATATCTTTGATTCCTTTGAGTTAAATCCGTTCACTCAATACAATCCTATTTTATCTTATTGTCACCATTGTGTCTTCTTAATGATTAATATGACCACTGTCAAAAAATGACTATGATAAATTGCTCGTTTGAGAACTAGCAACCCGTGGTCAGGTTCCATATTTATCAATCCTTACAATGCGAATGAGAGGATATCATTAACTCTTTAATTGAGATATGAATTCCACTTTTGCTAGTAAAGTCATACCATACACATGTCATGTACCCAACATATCGGCTATGGGCTCTATCATCTTTAGAGTATAAGCCTCCACTTATATCAAAGCATATGAGTTGCATACGCATGGTCAGTAACTAACTCAAGATTTAAGTAAATCACACCATGAACGTCACAAGTGAATTAATTCACAAATGGGTTAAGAATTAATTCATCTTGGGTCCAGTCCAATGTATCATTCTACCAATGAATATATCTATGTCACTACTCGTGGAGTCAACAGCTCTGATAGCCAAGACTAGCCATCTCCCTAACTGGAATTGTAGACAACATAATAATCCTTCTAAGTATTTGAATCAAATACTCACTTTGATTCTTTTACAGTATTACAGACTGATTTAGGTTATCTACTAAAGTAAGTTGTCTTTCTGGTAATGTAAATATTCTTTACAATGCCACATATCTTTAATTTGAACTTTAGACAATCAATTAGCTAATATTTGCTTGTCACAATTTCACTATGCATGGAAAATATAAAAGGCATAAATACAAAAGACATAGTAGTGAAATCTGAAATTAACTTTATTTTTTTATTCACCATTCAAATAAATAGAAAAAAGTCACATGTTTACTACAATATGGGCAGATTTCCCAACATGAGGCAGATCTTGGAGCCGAAATTCCTTTCTCTCATTATCAATATTACCGTGAAAATAAAATTTGAGACGATAAATATTTATCCTAAATGTTTCATAATTAGTGTGTGTTACCTCAACGATTCTGTAAGGATAAACAGTTTTTACCACACATGGGTAGAACCATCTTGACTTAAACTCTGAAGGAAAAATTCGTGGATCCGATTTATAGCACTTTGTTCCCAACTTTGAATTGGTTCAGTCTCTTTATATGCACATCATGGTGTTGCTTTGTTACTTATCAAAAAGGAAGACGAAGGGTGGAAGAAAACCACTAGGGGCGACGACTATGGTGGAAGAAAATGAGAGAATGAAAGAAAAAAAGTGAAAAAATAGAGAAAAGAGAAGAGCAACAGAGGGGGTCCCAATAGGAAAGAAAGAATGAGGGAAAACTGACAAAGTAGAGCAAATATAATATTTATCCTTAGGTTATAAGCAAAGGGGCGGCACTATTAGGGTTTCTGGGAAAAATATAGTAAAGAAAAATTATGCAAGAAAAGGGAATCGAACCTAAATCTCAAGGATAGCTACACTACTTCTTAACAACTAGGCCAAAACTCATTCTTGTTTAAACTCTTACAACATTTATTCTTAAAACAAGGCATGACACTTACTAAGACTTGAAGCAAAGTTTGCAAAATAATAAAAATGATGTGAGGGAAGAGATTTGAACTTGGGTTTAAAGGAAAATTTTCACTAACACTTAATAATCAGACCAGTAACCCATTTTTTTATCAAACATACAAAGATAATCTTAAAAACTGGGGCGTGAACACTCACAATTCACAAACCTGATTCTACTAACTCGATTTTTGGGATGTGATAAAAACAAGCTCAGATGTATATCAAGTTATCCATCTAGGCTAAACCTGTATCACAACACATGAGGTTACTCGTCCGAGCTAAATTTGTGTTACATAATACTCGAGAATCTGTAACAAATGTTGGATCTCATTAAAGTCTTTATTAATCCCCATACAAGTGCTCATGAAACCCTATCAGCATGCCAATCATATCCTATCCTTTTACTAACTTCAGAAGACTATAAATTTCATATATTCCATTGTCATCCTTGTAATTATACATATTTACATATCATACCCTATAAACGGTTATATCTTTCATTTCCATATCATGTAATCATTCGTATTTTCACATGTGTACCTTGTCCTATTACATAATAATCATCACACAATATTTCAATTCAGTCCATTGCTAGCCACATATGCTAAATTCAATAATATTTCAAATATATACAAACATACTATGATTAAACACAAGGATACATATAACACAAAGTAAGATAGTAAGTTCTATAACAACCTGAGTTTTAGTGGTGTCAAAAAAGGCAGTTTCAGAGCCCCATTTCTGTAAATTGGATCTGTAAATATTAAATATGAATATTTATAGAGTTAGCATATGTTGGGAAATGTTCCCATATTGAATTAAACATGTAACTAGTCCCAAATTTGGCGAATCTGAGGGAAAGACGAATAGATATAAAGGTTATCTGTTTTGGCACACTTTTTTAGTTAGTCCACCAATTTATAAGCTTTTGGCGAATAAATGTTTAGCGCATAGAGTAACCCCCTATAGTAGTTTCTTAAGATTTATTTCTCATAGTATTTTTCAATTGAAGGAGTACGACAAGCTAAGAGTACGCCTCACAAGTTCTTCTTGAGTATAACACGCTATATATGAGTTATTACCAACAAGTATAGTACGCCAAGTTTACTCAAACGATGTGCAAAATAGGTTCTGTAATGTGATTGGTTGGGACTCAACTAAAGGGATTGACTGGTCAAATAGCACTGATATCAGATTTTCTTTTATATTTCTTTCGAGTTTTGTAGGACTTTAAAGGGACAAATTCTGTATGCATTTGACACTTGTCAAGATCCATTAACAGGTACTGGGGGATATATATATTGAGAAGGGAACATCTAGATGGTTTTATTCCTTCAATATTACCCTCTAGTTCTTTTTTTTTAAAACTTAAATGTTCCCATCTTCTTTATTATGTTGGAAGCTAAGGTTTTGAGTAAATCAATGGATATTCCACTTCTTGATAGCTTTGCATGTTAAGTTTTTGAAAGAGTAAGGATGTTATGATTTAATGCCCTAAACTCGATCTGATTCCTTGGGCTGGATCTCAGGTGTTACGACACCAAAACTGATTTACACTGGGTTTACTCATACAAATTTTCAACCATTACAAATTAAATTAAAATATTCTTCCAACCAATTTTCAATTGAATACACCATAGATTATTACAATCATTGTTCAAGGAATTTCAATTACATGAACCTATTGGCAAAATCTCATAACTTAATTACATTATTTCTACCTCATAAATCAAACTCGAACACGCCAACTAAGCTCACTCTATATGTGTAATAGCTCGATACGCTACTTTTTTGGCATAGCCCTGGCATCATCCCACCTAACATAGATTCAAATCAACCTACCTCTAATATAACACACAAGGGTAAGTTCATGATAACTTTGTTAAATAAGCACAAGTTATTTGAATTGTTTTTACATGTTGTATTTGGCAATTCAATTAACCATCTCATTGTTCCTTATTCTTCAACTTGTCTCTGGTGAATACCTTCTTGGAATTTCATTCTTCATACCATATATGTCACAACTTATTATGGAATCATGCCTTACACTCCAAACCTTCGATACATAACTCACTCTCTTCACTCTGCACTTTCGTGATTCCTTAACCATCACCATTCTAGAGGCTCATACAAACATAATACTGTTATTCTTACATTCATTGAAGCCATCATTTCTTCAAAATCCATGAAGGATTTCATACATAGGTAGAACATACATTCTTTAATTATACGGTTTGATCCTTATTAAAGGACACCCTTTTTTCTTCTAATAATAATTACATATAGATAACCTTCTTGAATTTATCAGACATAGCCCTTCCTCATATTTATTCTTCAAGTCTAACTCGCTCATACTTTGAATTCGTGACATGCCCTAGTGCATTCCAGTTTCTCTATTATTATCTTAAGACCATATAGAATTTACCCCCAACAACTTATATAGAGCTCACCACAGAGAATACTTGTTAGATTATCTTATTGAAAGTGTAACATGATATGCCATGAGGGCTTTTCCTTTAGAGTTTGTCATACAGACTATCCCTTCAGTGTTCGCCACACATACTATCCATTTAGTGTTTGCCACACATACTATCCCGGACACATGCTATCCCTTTAGTGTTTGCCATACATACCATTTCTTTCTTTCAAGGTTAGCTATAGAGGCATTTCCTTCAGATGGTTACCACAATCTCCATTCTTTTCTATTCATCATGAAGGCATTCCTTCCATCATTTGCCACAAGGGGCTTTCCTTTCCTTAGATCTCCACAAAGGCTTCTAGTTCATAGATTGCCGCAAAAGCTTCCATTTTCTAGCGTGTTCATGATGGGGATTCTCCTAAACTCACATTTTGTAAGATTTACCCCTCATCGTCCTAGGTCATGCAGAGAACCCATTAGGTGATAACCTTTATTTATTTCTTTCCATACGATGCCATAGCCCACCAGTTATAGTCTTATATGGTATGGTGCCATGGCCATGGGCTTTTCCATTTCATAGATTGTGTTTAAAATCCCGATGGACCCCTTTAGACGACTTCGCAAAAATAGACACACTCACTATCATACTTTTCATGTATTGACACCATTTAAAACTTATGCACACTTCATCTCATACATTCAAAACATGCCCATATAGCTATGCTTCAACTTTAGAGTATTTATCACATACTCTATACTTGTCAAATTCGTACCAATACACATGCAACCCTAATCTAACATACATATATCAGCACATTCATCATAACATCCTTTTTTGGTTCCAAATCGTAGTTCATATGATCTTTTACAAAAGTATCTACAATAAACAAGATACGACATACAGGAGTCAACTTAGGGATTCATGTAACAACCAATTTCAGTGAGATCGGAATAGTAGTTTCGGGACCACAAATTCGATCCGAAAATAAAATTTACTTTATTTTATTATATGGTCTGTATTAGGTTAGAAATGTCATGTGAAAATTTTGATAAGAAAATTTTATCGATTTCGTGTTTAATTACGAGAAGGACCATATCACATAAAATGTGAAAGTAGAATTCTAGTAGCTATAAGAATTAAATAGCTATGGAATTCAAAACTAAAGGTCCTTATATGGTAATTAGACCATCAATCAAAAGATGGAAAATATCTTTGTTGAATCATCCATGGAAATTTAGGAAAAAGGTAAGGACTAAATTAGAAATTGAAATAATTAATTAATTAAAAAGATGATAAAAGAAATTTCATCTTATTTTTGTCATATTCCACCCCAAAATTAATGGAAACACTAGGAGAGAGAGAAGAAACTTTCAAGACCTAATTGGATAAGTTTCCTTATCCTGTTTTTAGTAATTTTGGTATTTTTGAAACTGGGATAGCTTAATCTATCTATTTGAGAGATTAATTTGAGAAGTTATCAAAGTATAGAAAATGGGTCATGGATGTATACATTGAAAATTATAAATTTATGGTAGAAAATGAAAGGTTGTTGTTAGATAAATAACTTTTACAAAATGATTTTTGGTGAAAACATGATTTAGGGACTAAAATGTAAAGTTGTGAAAAATTGATGAAAAATTTTGAAATTTATAGGAAATATGTGTTGTAAATACTACTTTTAAATTTTGGTTAGGCTTGGAATAGGGAGTATATTGCACAAGTTTCATTTTTTGAGCCTAGGGACGAAATTCAAATATATGGAAAAGTTAGGGGCAAAATGGTAATTTTTCCTAGGACATAGATGGAGTCCTAATAAGTATGAAATGTGTGAAATCAATGATTAAAGTTATTTATATAGATCCAGACAACTCAAATTCGAGGTTAGATTGAGGAAAAGAAAAGGTTTCGGATTAGTAGATTTTATACGCGAACAAGTGTCGAGGTAAGTTCGTGTAACTTAATAGGACATGTAATTATGTTAAAATAAATGTTGTGATCATCATTTGTGTGAATTACTTGGATGTTGCAATATGAGAAATTAATGCATACTTGAAAATGGTAAAAAGGGTTAAGTCCCGATTGTATATTAAATTCCGATGAATATTTGTGCTTTTTCGAAATGAATGAGGTTTTGCATTTGTTGCGGACGGGATTTAGCTCAGACGAGTAATCCTATCAACCTTGTTATAGAAAGGATTTAGCCCAGATAGGTAATCCTATTATGATACCTCTTGAGTATACGATATGATTAGGGTTTAACCTAGACTAGTAATCCTAAATGAGCTCTTCTAAGCATACATTATATAAAGGATTTAGCCTGGACTGTTAATCCTATTATATGATATTTGGCTCAAGAGTGTGTTCTTTGATTAAATGCTCGAACGGGTACTCTTGAATAAGAAATTGACAGATTATTGAATCGTACACCTCGAGTGTACTACTTGAGCATACATCAGAATTTCAATGATTCAATGGACATAAAATTTTTGACATGGCATGAGAATTATGAGATGAAATAATAATAACTTGAAAGAGTATTGCATGATGAGCTCATATATGTTTGCTTGATTGATGTGGAGATTTTGGTGAGTAACATGTTTGATTGAATGCATGTGTTTAGGAAGTTTTGCTAATGGATGGAAAACATGATACTGTATGCTTAGGTTTAATAAGCGTGATTGGTAAGTTTAGTTTCCGTTATACGAACTTACTAAGCAAATAATGCTTACCCTATTTTATTTTTCCTATTTTATAGTGCTCAGAAGCTCGCGAAGGTTGGAAAATCGTTGGAGCATTGTCACACTATCAACTAGCTTACTTTGGGTATATATAGTTGAATCCTTTTGGTATAATGGCATGTATAGGACAACTTCACCATGAGTGGCTTGGTAATGATGTATGTAATCTAGCCATTGGAATGGCTAGAAATGGTTGTTTTGATATACTTGTAATGTCATGCTATGGTAGCTAAATATATGTTAAGTAGGTTATTATGATATACTTACATGTGATATGTTAAGTATATGAGATTAAATGTTGTTATTACCTAAGCTAAATCAAGGTAAGTTATAAACATACATGCATGTAATGGAATGCCATGATGAATGATAGGATTTGCTTCATTTGAATGCTTGGAATGGTTGGTATTTGATGTGTGTTTCAAGTGTAGGTCCTGAGTGTTATTTTGGGTGAGAAATGAAGCTAGAAATGGCTTTATTTTGTGTACATAGACAGACACACGGGCATGTGTCTAGGCCATGACCGTGTGTGACACACGGCCTGGTAACATGGGCATGTGGTTAGGCCATGTATCCTCTACACCTAAAATTTGAGAAACAGAATATCAAAATTGAGCACACGAGTAGAGACACGGGCGTGTGTCTCACACGGCCCAGAACACGAGCTTGTCTCTTGGCCGTGTGAATACTGCACCTATTTTTTGAAAATTTGAATTAACCACATGGCCTAGCACACAGTCATGTAGCTTAGCTGTGTGACATCAATTTGTTCATGAGTCGCAAGTCAGAGAGTTACACGAGTTTGAGACATGGGCGTGTGACTCTTATTAGTGGAAACTTTTTGGGATTTTGCAAAAAAATCCCTGAGATCCCAATTTGGTCCCGAATCGATTCTAATGCATGTTTTGGGCCTCGAGGGCTCTACTAAGGGACATTATAACTAATCTCGAAAAATGAATAGTGTTTGAACTCAATTTATTTGAAAGTGTTCTGTAATCTCTGGTAATACCTCGAAACCTTATTCTCGTGATGGATATGGGTTAGGGGTGTTACAATTCACCTGACAACTTCGGATAGCAAAATGGACTCCAGATCCATCACTCAATTAGGGATCGCAACAACCACTTCCTTAAAAAAATAGAATATCACTATTAAAACCCATACAAATAACTTTTACAATCATTTCAAACCCAGATAACCCTCAAACAAGGCATTACTCCTCTATTCACTCATACATATCTACTTAGAGCCATAAAACTTGGCCTGGAAATATTTTTATTAAAATTAAGGGTTTTTTATCCAGCTTAAAAGGATACTTCTAATTCCTTCAACCTTAGATTTCATTATTTTGGAAAAGAGAGGAAGTGGACTCCCTTTAATCAAACTTGAAGACCTATTAAAATAGTCTAAGTCTTTATTAGAACTTGAAAAATGTTACATCACTACTGAATTGTCTTACCAAAGTTCAAAAATTTGAGAAACCTAATTGAGTATTTTCTCTTATATTTAACTATCCTGGTTCACGTTTGGTTAACTCCTAACCAATTTACCTTGTAACTTAACTTGCACAGTTCCATAGAAAGAAGGGGCACCATACCTCTGATATGGACTTAAACCTCAATACTGATTCACTTGATCACATCTGTATTCTAATAAACCATAGCAACCTGGCGTAGAGCCCTCATTATCTTAAACAGATAACTGTACCTATCCACTCTATATGCCAAAAAGGGGCACTTGGGTGAATATTACTCTGCCAATCATAAAGGTAAAAGACTGTACCAGACCTTGTGCTTGCCAGAGCCGGGCATTGCATATAAAACATGTAAACAATAAGTTATGAATAAGAGGACCTCCATGGGGGTCGTCTATAGTTGAGATGATAGAAAATTATCTGTGAATGGGTTGTTAATAGTGGTTATATGTTCTTTAAGCAGTTGTTGTTGCTAGTTCGAGTAGGATTTTTGAGTTTCGAACTCTAAGCTACAATATATGTAAGTATCAAGTGAGACTCTATCCGAGCTCCTGCATGTTAATTGTTCAAATAGTGGTATATATGATGATCACATCTTAGATAGCTGGTAAGTGTGTGAAGCATAGTAATGTCATTGTATGTCCACTTTTGAGGTAAACAAGTTATTGTATGAATAAAATGATATGTGATGTAAACACATGTGAAATCAGGTATGGAAACGTGACTTTTTTTAAGAGAATATGAACACGTTAGGTATGAAAATGAATCTAGGTAAGTGTATATTGTGTTGGATAAGCCAACATCCATTTGTGATGCCTCCGATAGGGTAGAAACAATGCTAACCAGACAAATAGATCACAATGACAATGAAAATACTCATGGTGATGTCTTCAATAAGATAAAAACTGGACTAGCAAATCACAATATAAGGGTATGTATAAGACCATGTGGCTGAGACCAATGACATTATATGATAACGAAAAGACTCATGGTGATGCCTCTAATGAAATATGGACTAGACTTGCAAATCACGACATGAAGTTATGTATAAGACCATGTGGGAGAAACCTCTATGGCAACCTCTGAGACAGTCTGACAGGACAATAAACACGTAATTCTCTGTGGCACCTTTGTGGCGTGTTCTGTAAAGTCTTTATCGTGTATTTTGATAAAGCCTATATGACTTTTTCTATGATATTTATGTTATGTATTCTGTAACGCCCTTGTGGAGAAGTCTAGTCAAACGTTTCAATGTCGTGATCTCAGTAACTTCGAGACTTATTTGCTAACTGATGTGATGAAGAGAATTGGTAAGGTTAATGATACATCTGCTTGGTTAGTCTTATGGAAAAATTTGAATATGATTTAAGTAAACTTTTGAACTTCCATATTAGTCTATCAGTACAGGGAATTGGCATATTTTTTGTTATGAAAGGTTTAAATGTTTACTAGACTTGAGTTTGACTACACAATTCAAGGAAGTAATCTGAGTTATCTGGTAACTGCCAAATCTAAATGATTTCCACATCATGTATAGAGGAAATTTGGAATCTAAATTATTTTTTCAAGTTGGGCATTCTCGTGTTTTGTAGAATAGTTGTCTGGAATTCTCTTAAATGATTTAGAACGTTTCATTATTAGTATAAGTCATGATTTTTGGGTTGACCTGAGATACGATCTAATTGGTTTTCTGATTGTTACCAGAATTAGTATGAGAATATGCCAAATGAAAGATCAATTAGTAAAAGTATTTACAAAAAATAATATATGTGAGAACACCATCATAGATAAAGTATTCAGTCTCCATCTAAGTGGGAATCCGTCGAATGAGGTTCTATTTAGACATTCTTCTGATGAATATATTTGTTTACCAATTAAGGAAATAAGGTCTATATTAAGTGTTAAAGTTTGGAATCAGTTCAAAGAGTGACCTGTGAATAGCTTGATCAATTATGGAAATTAATGAATATGTATACGTCGTTATGGGAAAGTACTAGCCAAAGACAAAAATGAAACCCAAAACCTTCAAGATGATGAATTCAACTAGAAATGCTTCAAGGTAACCTGAAATTAAAGCTGACTAAGTTTGTTTGAAATTGCATGTGTTTGTTTATGTTTCAGGTTCAGCTATAAGAGTGGGTATGCCATGAGGGACCAAACTAGGAATGCGCCAGGGTAGTAGCAAGTTGGGATATTATGCATACATAGGACATCTTAGGAATATGATGTATAGGTCTTTATGCCACTTAGATTCTACCTGTAACAAACTTTTAAGTTGTAATGTCTTATATTACTTTTAAAGGTCTGATGTATTTTTATAGATTTTCTTCATTACCTTTTTTTAAAATAAACTAAATAAGATAATGTGTAACACCCCAACACCTAGCTTAGAAGTTTGGACTAAATCCCGGAGGTTACATTGATCACCGAAGTGATCATGGGAAAAATTTTAGTTTAACAGCCTAAAAATCATTACAATATTTACGTTACATAAAATTTTCAGTTATCAAATCCCTGTTATTGCTAAAATTTCAAAATTTATACCACAATGCTTAAAACAGAACCTTAAGTCGAAAACCATTTATAGAAACTCAAATTTAAAAGAAAAATACTTTATTAACCAGAAAACAAAACGTGATGCTTCTGAGACCACTAGCATACCGAGTCTGAGCTCCAAAAAATAGAAGCGTACCTAAAAGGGTAAACCCTAAGGGAGTGAGCTACACGAGCTTAGTGTAAGTTCAAAATGATAAACATCATATTTAAAGAAAGGACCTCCAAATAGCAATTCAGTAGGAAAACATATTTGCAGATATTTGCAGAAACAAAAATATAACACGGAGCCAACGCCCTAATACATGTAACAGTCAGAGCACACCAAACAAACACAGAATACTCAACACAAGTGTTTATTAGTCAAACAAGATACGATTAAATAATCTAACACCCAAACAGATGCATATAAATGTTGTCAGATATTAAAACCCACCCATCCAACAAACACACCTCTCCATCCCCCGATCACACCCCAGAAGAGCTATTTAAATTCATCCACCCAAACACACCACATAGGACCTCGAAAGGCCCATCCAACCCTACACTCCATGTATGTGGACTAAGCCGCTCAGATATTGATATGCGGCAGAGCAACACAGTAACTCACTGTACAGGTATATAGTTTGAACTGCCAGATCATTTTTTAATAATACGCAGTGAAGCTGACGTATGTACGGTACAATGCAATGCGATAACCTACTATGCAAACATGTAGTTTGAACAACTAGATCAAATTATAATAATACGCATCGAAGCTAACGTATGTGCGGTATAGTGTAATGTTGTAAACCGCTATACTGGTAAGCTACAGTTAAACTGGCAGATCAGATAATAGTACACAGCAAAGCTGACGTACATGTGATATGGTGTGATAAACCTCTATACCATTAAGTTGCAATTACACTGCCAGATCAAATCAGAACTAGTCTTCCTTCTCTTCTCAACCAACCCAAAAATCACTTTATACAAGTGTATGTATGCTCACAACTCACAAATACAATGAACATGTCAACAGACAATCAGACAGAAACAAATCCACACACACACTCAGCTAAGCTAGTTCAGAGATCAAACATCTCACATACAACAATCACAAATTATGCATAAACAGAACATATAGCCATAGATATAAAGATTTAATTACCCTCACTTAAGCCTAACCAAAGGTTGTAATACACAGACACATTTTCAACTCAAAAACACACAAAAACCAAATTTGGTGTCTTAAGACTATACGACCGTGTGCACCAGCCTTGTGGAAAAACCTAGGCCGTGTGGGGGTTCAAAATGCTCGTATGGAGGGAGGTACATGTCCGTGTGGTAGATGCATATGCCCGTGTGATCGAGGGATACAACTGTGTGAATAGACCATGTAACTCACTATCCAATTGTGCTAAAAGGAATGTAGGGTAGACACGACTGTGTGAGGGTCTCACACGGCCGTGTGTCCAAAGAACACACCCATGTGGGATCCTTAAATCCCCAAATTAGCCACACGACCGTGTGGCCAAGCCGTGTAGCACCAAATCACTAAATCTCTAATTCCCAAACACACACGCCCATGTGACCAGAGGACACAGCCGTGTGGAAATCGACAAAAATCCCCAAATCGGCCACACGGCCGTGTGGCACCAAATTTTGCCCAAAAACTATAATTCCTAATACTACACGGCCATGTGAACTGACACACGCCCGTGTGGCTGCCTGTGTGATCACAAACCCACCCTAAAATAGTCGAGAAAATTGTGCCCTCACTCTCGAAGCACTTCCCAGCACTCGATAACTCGAAACTATACCAAAACTAACATGTTCTAAGCAGAAAATAGCAGTACAGCATTGAAAATAACTGATTTTTGAACACTCACGCACAAATTGTCGATTTTTCACAGAGTCGAATTAAAATTCGCAAATGAAAAAGAAAAGGTATGACACCCACACCTGATTCGCATCCAGCGACATCCAAAAAATCGAAGCTCTTTGATAGCACAACCCACCATTTTCAAAAAGAAGAGAGAAAAAAATTTCCCCAGAAAAGAAAAGTGAACGTCAAAAAGAAAAAAGGATAAATTCTGAAAAAATAAAATAATCTTCTAAAATAAATAAATAACCAATTAAAACTAAATAATCATTTAAGCTTAAAGCTAATCTGCTATTTCATAATATATAAAAAATATATCCCTCAAAACGCACACACAAAGACTCGAACCCAGAACCTAGAAGTACACTAAGACTCACTCAACCACCAAACCAGCAGGCCAATTCTGACACTTGAATGCACATCCAAACACAATAGTGCAACTTCCTCACTAACCCTAGCCACAAAGCTTAGAACTTCCAACCCTAAAATTCAGGGTGTTACATAATGAAAAGTATGTTTAAAAAGAGTTAAATGCCAATTTTTTTAAATTTTGCTCAGTGTTCTTGGGTGGTAATATTTGATATCCAAACTCGACGAATCGGGTCAAGTAGAGGGTGTTACATTCTATATATTTGAACGATGAATAAATAAAGTTAATTTCACATTTCACTATTATGTATTTTGTGTTTTTTGTCTTTCATGTTTTGCTTGCATAGCAAAATTCTAACAAGCAAATATTAGGTCATTGATTATCTAAGTTCAAATAGATGATATGTGACACTGTAAGAATGTTTACATTGCGAGAAAAACAACTTGAGTCTTTAATCCCGTAAAATAATCAGAGTGATCATTTGATTTAAATACTTAGAAGGATTATTATGTCGTCTACAATTCCAATTGGGGAGATGGCTAGTCATGGCTATCTGAGTAGTTGACTCCACGGGTAGAGACATAGATGTATTCATTAGAAAAATGATACATTGAACTGGACCCAATTTGAATTAAATTTGAATCCGTTTGTGAATTAATTCACTAGTGGCGTTCATGGTGTGATTTATCTAAATCCTGGGTTAGTCATTTACCATGCGTATGTAACTTATGTGCTTTGATATAAGTGAAAACTTATGCTCTAAAGATGATCGGGCCTATAGTCCGTATGTTGGATACATGACTTGTGTGTGGCATGGCTTTACTAGCAACAATGGAATTCATAACTCGATTAAAGAGTTAATGATATCCTCTCATTGGCATTGTGTGGATTGTAAAAAGTATACAATAAGGAGTTTTCAATCATGATACTTCTTGTGGGTTAACTTCATGATTAAGTAAATTGTGAATTTATTAGAACAATGCTTCTGAACAATTACAATTACTCAAGCCTAATTGTATATGTCTGGTTGGTCCCTCTGCTAGCTCAACAAAAGCTTGACTAGACTGTATTTGAATAAAAAAATTCTGACTTTGGAAATAATTTAATTGAGTCAATTTATTTGATGTGAAATTAAATTAGGCAGTTGTGAGAGTTGTTTAACTAGAAAATTTTATTAAAGAATTTCCTGGAAAATTTAATTTGGAAAATCTTAATGATTTTTGGGAAATTTAATTTTGATTAAGTAAAATTGAATTAATTAAAATAAATATGATATTTTTTGGAAATTAATTTTCAAGTCAGCCAATTTTCCCAATAGGTAATTAAACTTGAAAATTAGACCTGAGATAAAATATTGGGCCCGTGAATCCAAAAACTAGTCGAACTGGGCCTAATATGTGAAATCAAGTCAACGATCCAACCGATGGCTGGACCCAATCAATTGGGCTGTCACTGGCCCGAACTGAACCAAGTCGGGGTGCCATGAAGGTGTCACACCTGTAATGGCACCATTGGACACAACAGTGTTGGCGGCTGTGACGGTGGCATTCCGGTGGCCAATGGGTGGTCTTTTGTGGTTGAGCGGTGGAGGAATCACACTCCTACTAGGACTCTATTGAATAATTTGATTTTAGATTAATTATTCCAAAAATAATATTATTTTAATAGATTTAATATTAAATTTAATTTAATAATTATCTTGATAGTATTTTATTAACTTAATATTGAAGTTGTAATAGCCCATTTTTGCTCGGGCCCATACCATACAAAAACCAAAAAAATAATAATATTTAAAATCCTTTTACAATCCATTTTACAAGCCCAAACCCAGTTACACCCAATACCAACTAAACCCCAAACCCAATTGGTCCAAGCCTAAAGTTCTAGCCCAATAGCAGACCTAACCCAAATGGCACAATTGGCCCAAGAAGCTCAACACCATTAAACCTTTCGGTAGAAACCCTAAGGCAAGGGAGTTGCCACCGCAGTCAAGCCTTTATCAATGCAAGCATCATGCCGTTGTTGCCACTGCGATTTTCACCTTTTACCTGCAAAAGAAGAAAGAACGTAGACAGTGGCAGATAATATAGCAAGAAATTAGGAAAATACCAAATCTTGTATTTTGACAGTGGTTATAAAAGCCGAATACAATCGATGTAATGAGACACAAGAATCAAAGAAATAGAAGGATATTCAATCGAAACACAGTATTTCTTTTAAAGGGTGATTTTCTGTTTTTGTGTTTATTCGATTTATTTTTGTTGTTTAAGATCTTTTATTTTTATTTTTATTTTTTCTTTTATTTTCCTATTTGAAAAGCCTATATATACTCATTTTTTCAAAAATAATATATATACGTATATACGAGTATTAAAATAAAAAAAAGAGAAAAATCTTACCTTTTTGGTTTTCCGGCTGCCGTATATGACAGTGCTAACGACGTTGGACGGCGGCAAAAGTGCAGGAGTTCCTACCGGAAAATAGCCAGATTTTGGGGAGAGGGAGAGAGTTTTGAAAGCTTTTTTTTCTTTAGAGAAAGGGAACAAGTGATTTTTTTTGGCAAAAATATGACTTTTATACTAGGTCTAAACGACGCCATTTTGAGGGTCATTCTTAGTGGCCAAAATGACGTCGTTTTGGCCTTTGACCCGATTACCCGATCCGGATGGACCAGGATCCGTGTGTTTTTGTAAAATGGGATATTTATCTCTTTAGTCCTTCCGCATTTTCTATCCTTTAAATTAAGTTTATTTCGCCTTTTAATTTGGCCCCATGAGTCAGTTTCGATTTCAATTCAGTCCCCCATCTGGCCTAAGAGTGTTGCGTTTTGCTGGAAGAGGGGAAAATTTCCCTTTTGGCCCCTCTTTGTTACCCGCGCATTCAATTCGGTCCACTTATCTTTTATTTATTTTGAATTAACCCCAAATTTTGGTTTTAAATTTCACTTTAGTCCTTATGTGCTTATTTTCTTGTGTTTTTACCCCTAATTTTATCTTTTGTTTTGATTTAATCCCTAATTCTTTTTAGATTTTTTCTAGTTTGTTATTTATTTACTTATTCCTATATTTTATATATGCTTTTTAAATTATTTTTATTCATTTTATTATTTTTATTCACATTAGAATTGTTTTATTATATATCATTTTATTGTTATATTCTTTATATATTATTTAATCTAACCATTTTGTATTTTATTTAAAAAAGGTTTGCCATTTTGTTTATTTTGAAAATTATCTTATTATTTATTTAAAATGTTTCATATATTATTTATCTTATGTATATATTTTATTTTTATTCCATATTCTATTTTATCTATTATATTATATGTAAATTATTTAATTTAAACCATTTTATATTCTCTTTAAAATTTACCATATTATTCATTTTTAGATGGTTTTGTTATTTACCCAAGCTTTTGACATATTATGTATCTTATGTATATACTTTTTTATTTTTCACATTCAATCTTTTTGTATCTCCCTTTATTTTTTTTTACTCATTTATTCATCATTTCAAAATTTAGACTCTGTTATTATTAGTAACATTAGCATTGCCCTAGGTTGTTCATGCTATTTGCTATTTTATGTTATTCTTTTTCTAGATTGTCTATATTAGCACTAAATGTTAGTACGTCATGTAATTTTCGCTTTTTAGCATTTGTGTTTTGTAATTTATTAATGCAACATTTTTATTCAAATCATTACTTTAGAAAAAATGTATTTCATTTAATTGCCACATTTTATCCAAAAGTTTTTCTTAAATAAGGCAACGTTTTGTGTTTAGAAAATCAGGAAATAGTGCCCTAACGTGCTGGGTTTCAATTTTCCGTTTGACTAAATAACTAAATATCCTTTTAATGAATTTTGTAAATCATGAGATGATTTTGGTTATGAGTGTTTAAAGCATCATGTCCTAACGTGCTAGATGTGATGTTTGTATTCTTTCGGAACAAACGAATCTCAAGTTCCAACTCAAATTGTTCAAACTTTTAAAGAAATCATGTTTTAAAATCTTTTCGAATTTTCGACATTAGGACAATAACTAATCAATTCAGTACCAATTTTGGGTGTTACGAGGGTCCTAATCCTTCCTTGTAAGCAACTGACTCCCGAACCTATTTCCTTGAATTTCGTAGGCTAAAATCAATGTTTTTGAAATAAAACGTTTTAAAAGGTGATCCGATCACACCTAAGCAAAAATGGATTGGTGGCGACTCCCATTTTCGTTTTTAAAAAAAGTCGACCCCATTTTCCAAAATTTAAAAATGGTTTTGACAAAAGTAATTATCTTAATTAAATTTAATATTTATCTTGTACATAAATATTCTATTAAGTTAATAAGATTTAATATTAAATTTAATCTAATATTTATTGTGATAAGCATTATACTAATTTAATATTAAAGTGACTAAGTTTAATCATAGTTGAACTCTCTAAACTCTTCTTATATAAAGAGATCCATGTGTCATTATTTAACACACGCTTGAATTTAAGAGAAAGTTGTAGAGAGAAAATTCTCTGAAGAAATTATTTCAGAAAATTTCTAAAGATTTTTTCATATTTACAACTTCACCCTGAAGTTTAGAGAAATTGCAAAATTTCCCTACTAGTAATTTTTGTAAAAAAATTTTATTCGAAGTGAGCCCACATTCAATTGAAGCATTCATCTTAGACGAATAAAAAAGGTACAATGTTGATTAAGTGTTTATTGCTTTAGATAACACAACCAAGTTCTAGTTTTGGAAAAATTTTAAAACTTTGATTTTTCCTTGAACTTATTTTGTGCTACATTTTTCAAACCAGATTTTCCAACAGTATAATGGCTTACTAAAGTTTGGCCCATCAATTTTGTCTATTAATTATTTAATTTGGGTACAAGGACTAAATTATAAAATTCTTACCGTTGTAAGTTTTTAATTGAACAAAGACTTAGGGACTTAAATGGAAATTAACCAAAGGTCCAAAATGGTTATTAAACCATTTATTATTATAGGTTACTGGATGATGATGTCATTTTATTAAATTAAACTAATAGTTAAATTATTTAAATTAAAGCATGATTAAATTAAACTAAGATTAATTAGTTGTTAATTATGTTATATATATAAAGTTAGTGGAGAAAATGTTGTCATCTTCCTCACTACACCATTATCGTCCAAATTGAAAGAAAAACAAAAGGGGAAAAGCTTCAAAATTTTTAGCATATTTGGCCATTAAATTGACCAAAGATTGAATCAAACTAGAGATAATTGAGGAAAAGCCAAAATTATCGAATAGTCCTTGGAGGTTCTGTAACGCCCCGAATTTTGGGCCTAAAAGTAATGGGCCTTGAATTTGGGATCGATTAGAAGGCGGTTTTAAATAATTTAATTGTGTAAAAAAATAAAATTGCATGTTTAGTTAATAATTAAGTGTTTTAGGAAGGCAAGGTAGTGGCGTTGGTATGGACTCTGATAGGAAGTGATCAGGAGAGAATTTTAAGGTATGGATAAAGGAGAAAAAGTAGGAGATTAGGAGAGGGGAAGTGATAGTGCCGAATTGGACTTTAGGGAAGGCTAGGTTCGACTATTGGCTATTTAAGGAGTGTCGAATTTCATAGTAGGGTTTTCCTTACTTTCATATAGTTTCCTTTCTCTCCTCCTCTTGTCGAATTCTTCTTCTCCCCTTTGTTCCATCTTTGCCAAATTTTTCCTTTGCCAAATAGCCATCTATTGTTTACTGAAACCCTTAGTAAGTCCTTTTCTTTTTCTTAAAAGCCAAATACCTGTGGTTCCTTGCCGATTTCTTTTCCTTCATCACAGATCTGTTTTGTTATTTGCAACCTTTAATCTAGTTGTTAAAAGCCGAGGGTACACTCAGTAGATATCTAGGCCACGAGATCGGAGACTAGTTTCGGTAAGTACTTAGTTAACTATCATTTGGTATGTTTGATAAAAGCCGAAGAGCTATCTAATATTGTTCTTACCGTTAACCCTATATTAACAAGGGGTAGGATTCAAAGATTTCAAGCGGTGTAAGGATTCCTAGCAAATGGTAAGCGTACCCACTCTAAATTTCAGTTTCATAGTGTGGCCGAATATAAATATGGTTGATAGGGGTGACTCGTGTGGAATACGAGTCACTTGATGTTGATAATATGTGTGTATTGGTGCAGATCTAAGAATATTCAGGAATATTTGCTAAGGAAAGGCTAGAAAAGCAGAATGTACACGGTAAGGTTATGGTAAGGCTTCGGGATTTGTTTAAGTTGTAGTTTAAGGTATAGAATTGATTCGAAAGTGGTTTTGATTGTAGGTCGAGGCTGAGAATGGTGTAGTGCGGGTCATCAATCAGGTGTGTACATACATTACACACACGACAAATCGGCAAAAGTCGAAATCTCGAAATCCCAAAATCCCGAATGGGCCTACCAAACTTGTGGGCTCAAACTGACAAGTTGTGATATGGAATTGTATGATTGATTGATATGCATGATTGTATGATTGGATTATGATCGGGCCTAATGGGCTATATAAGTATACTTGGGGCTTAATGGGTTTTATGAATATGATTGGGCCTAGTGGGCCTTATGGGATTATAAAAATGCATGCTAGGGTTTTAATGGACTATAGGCCTAGTTTTGACCACTCAAATTTTACATAAGACTTAATTAAATGATTAAACATGTTCGTGGACAAGTCGTTAGACTAAGGTGTGGCAATGGATGTGTGCATGTCTAGAATTGGATCTAGGAAGAGCTTGGAAATTAAGTGGTCCGAGTGACCCACCTCCTCTTCTCTTGAATCCTACCTAGTGCATAGTGTCCATTCACTTTAGTCGCGAGGACTTGTTGATGGGCCAAAATCCATAATTAAAATATGTACCTTTAGGAAATTACAAAAATACCCTCTAGGGTAAAATTACGAAAATACCCATCTAGGGTAGAATTACTAAAATGCCCCTGAAGAGTAGAATTATTATAATGCCTCGAATGGTAGAGTTACCGAGACACCCTTGTAGGGTAGAAATTACCAAAATACCCTTAGGTAGTGAAATGACTAAAATACCCCTATGTGTTATGAGTGTGACTGGTGTATGTTGTATATGACGATGATGCATTCATGAGATATTATGTTACATATGGGCTGGGTTTTGATTGGAGGAAGTGTATATGAGGGTCGCAAGGTTGCTTGACGACTGTGGACTCAACGAAAGCTTTTGAGCCACGAGCAGCTCACTGCAACGTTTGAGTAGTGCCGCAACCGGTGCTACCTTTGGAGTGTAGAGGATGGGTGGGTTGATGTAGACATCCCCATAAGTGTGTTGGGCTGGTATGGGTGGTGTGTAGCAGTTGGATTTGGGATGGTAACATTTGCATTCATGAAATTCTGATATGATATGAGGTCATTGTGGGCTGAGGCCCAGACCACCGATATTGATTAGGGCTTAGGCCCAATGTGATATGTGCATACTGAATTGATTTGATTGCCAAGGGTCGTACACACTGAGTTGCAAAACTCACACCCTTATTATTAATATTTCAGGTGATCCACAATAGACGGCTCGACGCGGGAGAGGACTCGGAGATAGCCACACTACAAGTTACTTAGGAATTTTAAATATAGATTTATTAAGTGTTTTATGATAATTATTTTTTTTCCACTGTGATGTAGTAAGGCTATGTAACTCCGATTTCACTATTTACTTAAGGATTTATTTAGTTACTGTTATATTTAATAAACATGGTTTTTCCTAAATATTTGTTTAATTAAATTCTTCGATTTTTAACTAAGTAAATTCCGATCAAGCATATTTCGTTTCGAACTAAGTTTTTTATCTAAACCATTTTTTGAAAGCAACCTTTCAATGTGACATCGCCAGATTCGGGCCTAACTTCTAGGCCAGGTTTGGGGTGTTACAGGTTTAACTTGTTTGTTGTTTTGACCATGTAAGTTCATATGTTAAGGCGTTTAAATTTTTATGTACTTGATTTGTGTATATGTGCTTGATTGTGAGTTAATTGTGGTAAATTGGTATAAAGATGAAAGTTGGACTAAATTGTAAAGAAATGTATATATGTGTTAAATATGCCCCAGTGAACTTAATAAAGGTTAGGATGCAATTGAAATGTTAATAGGGTCTTGTGCACACTTGTATGGATTGATTACCGACATCCAACATTTGTTGCGGATGAGAAGATACATGTGACACAGGTTTAGCCCGGACTAGTAACCTGATGTCATTTTAAAGGTTTAGTCCAGACAGGTAACCTAACATGTATATATTCAACTTGGACAAGCAATCAGATGTGTCATTATAAAGATTCAGCCTGGACTGGTAACCTAGCACAAGCATATATTCAACTCAGACGAGCAATTGGTGTATCAAAGATACATGTGACACAGGTTTAGCCTGGACTAGAAACCTGATGTCATTTTAAAGGTTTAGCCTAGACAGGTAACCTAACATGTATATATTTAGCTTAGATAAGCAATAAAATATGTTGTTATAAAGTTTTAGCCTGGATTGGTAACCTGACACGAATATATATATTCAACTCGGATGAGCAATTAGTGTATCAAAGATATATGTGACACAAGTTTAGCTTGGACTGGTAACCTAATGTAACGCCCCAAATTACTTTTCTACGTTTCTATAAAAAGTGACACAAATATTTGTCTGCTTTAGTGGTTAAGTGTTTTGGGAGTGTTTGAGTGGTCCCAAGTTCAAGCCTTACCTTTAGCAAATTTTGATATTTTTCTGATCTAAGCCTTACACTTGAGGAGCGGGCTTATATTTAGTTGTCTGTAAATCCATATCAGAATGAGCCTATTGGTTCAAGTGGTAAGGAGAGTAGGATGTCTTGGGTTAGAATCCTTGTGTGAGCAAGGATGTTATATTTTTGCTCCGGTTGCCTGAGAGTGTTTAGGTGAAGTTAGAATTCAAGAGTGGTTATGATTTAGTGGGTTAGTAGGGTGGAGGTTGGAGTGATAATAGCTAAATTATCTATTTTTATTTTTATTTTGTTTACTCTCTCTCTCTTCTCCATTTTTTTCCATCTCTCTTTTTGTTGGGTTGGGGTTCTTTTACTTGTGCACTATTTGATCGTTTTTATGCAAGAGGAATTTGTTCGACTGTTGGGTATTCTATAAGTAGCTTTATTTTGTTAGTCTAATTATGGTCCCATAAATTTCTATTGTGGGAAGTGCACTATAATTATTTGAATGCTAGATTAATGGTTAGTGTTGTTAATTGGTTTAGGGGTATCACAAGAGGCATTTTATTCTTCAACAATTTAGGTATTGAGAAGCATCATTCGTCTAAGGTGAGCACCTCAATTTTAAGGGTTCTTATTTTTGTGTTTGTTTCAATTTTGACTTGGTATTCTATATCAATTTTAGGTTTTGGTGGTCTTGGAATTGCAATTGCTGTGAAATTATATCAGGTGTGTACCCGAATAGAGAAAATCTAAGTTTCGGCAGAAGCCGAAAAAGGCCACTATTGACGCTATACGGGTGTGCGGCTGGCCGTGTGGTAGGCTGTGTACGAGACACGGTTGTGTGGTCGATGAAGGTGAGGCTGTGCACTCGAGCATGTGGTGACCGGAGTGTGGCCGTATGTACCACACGGGCACACCACACGGGGGTGTGAATTCTAGGCCAGGCCGTGTGATCCATATGGGCCAGACACACTAGCAAGGCCAATCTGGGCATGTGGGCCACACGGTTTGTGGGCCACATGGGTGTATGGGCTCACACAGGCAAACCATACGGGCTTGTGGGCACATATTTCTAAAAATTTCACTAGGATTGCACAGGTCATCCCAAACAACTGTGGACCTACTATAAGGTGGGTAAGGGCTATCTAGACCTTATAAACTAATAATCGATGTTCTGTTTTGTGTGTAATAATACTATGCATGATCGATTACTGTTCTATATGCCTATCTATTATCTGAGTAAAAGCATGTTAATTTATATATTTGTAATTGGTTTTCTGTATCTGTTATTGGGGGTTGGGATGCTATATACAGAGAAAGTGTTCTAAAAGGCGACCTTCGCCTATATTCTGACAGTATGGCTGCCCTTTTTATGTTATGTGTCATATCAGCACAATATGGTGTGTAGGGATGGTCGGAGACGGTGTGTAAAGGATTGGGGTAAGATTCTAATTTCTAATTTCTGATTTGCATATTTGTATCTGTATCTAAAATAGGCCCAGGCTTGCATCCGTATCTGTATCTGATATGGGCTTAGGCCCGCGTTTGTATCTGTCTGATTGGTGATATTCTGTCTATATGCATGTTTAATTCTACAAGATTACACACTGAGTTTATGTAAACTCACCCCTTTTTATCTGATCTATACAGGTAATCCTTAGACTTAGGCAGATCGGTGTGACGGAGCCTCACGGTGACCACATATTATGAACTAATTGCAAACACGGTCTTTACTTTAATTTTTGACTCATTTCTGGGTATTTTGTAATATTTGGACTGATATGCGTGATATGAAGTAATAAAATTTATAATAATGATCGCACCAAAAACTAACTATTATCACAACTTTAAGGTAAGCGCACCTATCAAACAGTAGCATAGCTTAGTGGCAAGACCGAGATATCGTACCCAAGGGAACCAAAAGTACTAGTACTAACTTCCTTTCTATTATTTAACCTAGAAATAAAAGGGGTTTTTATGAAACTAAACTAATTCTAAAACTAAACTAAGAATGCACAAAAAAGTAAATTGGGGAAAAACTCATTGGGAAAGACTGATTGATTGGGCAATACTCAAAGGAGAATCCACCTAGACTTCTCTTGTTATCAATTCTTGAGCTAGATGATTTGTTCACTTGACTTGATCCGTAGAGATCCCTAACTTATGTTAATACCTCCGTCGAGGATAAGAACAACTAATCCTAGGTTGATTAACTGAAATCTCGTTCTAGTTAAAACCCTTAGTTTTGCATTAACTCGATCTATGGATCCCCTTATTAGGTTTGACCCTAATCCGGTAGATTTATGTCACCCTATGTCTAGGGTTGCATGTAACTCCGCTTAATTATGCTAGATCTACTCTTAAACAGGGACTTTTGCTCCTCTGCATAAGCACATCAGTTTCTTGAATTAATACCTAGGATTATTAAAAAAAGAATTAAGAACACATAATTAAGAACAATTCAAGTATTTATCATATAACTCTAGATAAAATAATAACAAGATCTGTCTTAGGTTTCATCCCCCTCAAGTATTTGGGGGAATTAGTTCATAATTAATAAAGAAGACATCTCAGAAGAAATAAGATAACAAAACATAAAGAACCCAAAAACCCCTGAAGGAATTTAGGGAGATCCTCTGTCTTGATGTAGAATTCGGCTTCTAGGATGAATCAATCGGCTTCCCTTGGAGTAATCCCTTGCTTCCACTCTCTGTGTTGGCAGAAATAAGGCGCTTCTTTATGGGAGAAAAGTGTACTCCCTTAGCGGGAAATAAGCACTCCCTTGAAGTTGCCTCTTAGGGTCTTTATATAGAGTTTTGGAATGCCTTTCTTAGCCCCTAAGTATCCTTTTCCAAGTGAAATTGAACTATCTCACGATAGGTACATGCCCGTGTGGATCGACAAGAGGCCGTGTGTGGGCCTATTGATGGTGGCACGGACGTATGGTCGGGCCGTGCTTGTCGGAGCTAGGCCGTGTTGGACTTTATGTGGCACGGTCGTGTGGTCTGGCCATTTAGTGAATCCTTGGGCCATGTTGTTTTTACACTTTGGCCCATTTTCTCTGTTTTTGGCCTGTTTTTCATTCTTTTCCCTTCCTTGTGCTCTCCTGAGTATAAAACACGAAATAGAAGTATTAAGAGCACCAATTTCCACAAATTCAATGATAATTCATCCAGAAAATAAGCTAAGCATGAGGTAAAATTATGTATAATTTATCGTTTATCATGGACTTTAAAGACTATTACTTTCATATGGGTTTTGGCTGCGTTTTATGGTTTTATTATTGCAAAACTCAATAAAATTCAGATTTTTCTAAAGCTAAGGTTTTTCTTAAAATGAACAGTTTTGCTTAAACAACACAGTTTTTCGTAAGCTTTCACACAAAAAGTCAAATTGATTAAATGAAGTAACGTTAGAGTGACAGACATAAGCAATCAGGTGATGGAAAACTAAAAAGGGTTTTATCGTTTCGACTCTATTTTCAAAATCTATTCCATGTGGCACCATCGGATGCGGCCATAATGTCTAGGCTAGGTTTGGGGTGTTACATCTAACGCCATTTTAAAGCTTTAGCGTGTAACCTGACATGTATATATTCGGCTTAGACAAGCAATCAGATGTGTTGTTATAAAAGTTTAACTTGGATTGCTAACCTGACACATATATATATTCAGCTTAGACAAGAAGTTGGTGCATCAAAGATACTTATGTATCCAAGTCTGTTTACTAGAGTTCATCTGTAACACCTTAAACCCAGCCTAGAAGTTTAGACTGAATTTAGGATGCTACATTGATCATCGAGTTGATCGTGAGAAAATTTTACAAAACAAGTTATCACAACAAACCAAATATTTAATTGCTTAATTATCAATTACTAAAAATTACAAATAAGTTTGATAAATAGTCGAAATCAAATAAACGAGTGAAAAATTTAAAACAGAAATTGTACCACAGCTTTATCAAAGCCTTGAAGTTCCAAATACCGTATAGTGAATAAAACTAAAAATACAATCTAATAGATTAATTTCACCGAGACTTCTGAGACCTCCATGTACTGAGTCCAGTGTCAGAATTCAGTAAGGTACCTGAAAGGGGAAACAGAAGAGGGGGTGAGCTATACGAGCTTAGTGTGAGATCAAAACCAATTAACTACTGGGTCAGAAACAGTATGCCACACAATAGTTTGAAAATGAAACATACTTACAGAGCTATACAGAACCAATTGGTACATTCGAAATTGACGTACCAACAATTAGCAATATTTGGAGCATATTAAAAACACACTCGGACACACAGTCACAAGTACCATTCAGTCACAGTAACAATAATTCCCAATCAGTCACACCATCACGGTAACTATTCAGTCAGTCAGTTACAATCAGATAGTCTAACATGTAGAACTGTCAAACAGATAACTAGAATGTGCTTACAAAATCAAACAATGAACTCGAGACAAAAGTCTCGACAGATAGTAACGATTCACACGTATCAAATCAGAATCAAACACAAATTCTATATAGTTAGGTAGATACAATCAAAGTCTACCACTCAGAATAGTCAACAAATGCATATGACTGCAGTTGAAATATAAAACCCACCCATCCAACCAACACAGCTCTCCGTCTATCCCTACACTTTCTATAGGGTTTAAAACACCCACCTAGCCCTACACTTTCAGTGATGTCCCAAAACACACGCCCGTGTGGAATCCCTAAACCCCCAAATCAATCACACGATCGTGTGGCAAGGCTGTATGGCACCAAATCCCTAAATCTCTAATTCCCTATTACACATGCCCGTGTGACCAGAGGACACGGCCGTGTGAAAATCAATAAAATCCCCAAATCAACCACAAAGCCATGTGGCCAGGCTGTGTGGCTCCTAAATTCAGCCAAAATCCCTAATTCCCAATGTCACACGGTCATGTGACGCGACACACGCCCGTGTGGACACCGAAGAGGTCATACAACAACCCTTAAATGGCCCTAAAATCATCATTTTAACCACCTAATCCAACCCCAACCTGTGCTGTATCAAGAATGTATCAGAATAGGGAATATTACACTCGCTTTCAATGACTAACAACCCCACAACTAACAAATTAACACCACACAAGATATTCTGAGTCAATTGCTTGCAAAACAAATAGGAAAACGAGGAGTCAAGGTTTGAATCCCTGTAACACCCCAAACCCGGTCTAGACGTTATGACCAGATCTGATGTGTCACATGATCCTACAACTAAACTTATGATCTTTTTGCTTGTTATGACTTAGATGATATTTTACTAAAACGGCGAGTTTGAGAGAAACCAATTTGTTAATCCTTAACTTATCCATGTTTTAAACTTGTTGCGTTTGAAAACGTTGCCAATATTTTTAAAACCCGCGCAGCCTATAACTAGCAGTTTCGATAAAATAGATAAACCATAAAGGGAAATCAAATAGCGGCCTTATTACAATTAAAACCCAAAAATAAAATAATTCAATACTTAAAATTAAACGAAAACCGAATTTGCAGAGATTATGGCCACTCCGAATCTCTCCCAGCTCCAAGTCCACTATGGTTGAAGGTTACCTGCAGAGATGAAATTAAAGGGGGGTGAGTTGGACAACTCAGTGTATAACATAATCTCAACCATAGGCCAAAGCAGATCAAGCCTCAGAATCAGATTAATTGGGCCTTGCCCATTACAGAAATCAGGTTAAGCCCATAGGCCCATAACAGATACAGATCAGATATAATATGCAAACAGAGACCCAACCCAAATCTATCCATAACACCCCCGTACCAGCCTTACACCATGTGGGGAGACTACTCGACCCACCCATCCGCTACACACCACAGATAATTGCAGCGAAGCTGGCAGATATAATTTGCTGCGAGGCTGCCAGATATTGTGACGAGGTCATCAGATACAGATAATGTGGCGAGGCCACCAGATTGCAGCGAGGCTGCCAGATAATAATGTGACAAAGTCACCAGATTGCAGTGAGGCTGCCAGAACGCTTCCTCCATCATAAACCCATACCCCATGCAACAGATGTAATCATACTAGCATGCAACATATAGCATCTCATGTATCAGATATATTCATATTAATAGATAACTCATGCAGATACATAACATCATACATTTCATACAGAATTGACCCTAGGGGTATTATAGTCTTTTTGTACCTAGGGGTATTTTGGTAATTTTCCATGTTCAGGGATATTTTAGTCCTTTTCCATACTTTCAGAGATTTCATGCAAGTTCAATAAATTATCAGCCCTCATATAACCACGGGAGTCCATTTAAGCCAAATTTCCAGTTTTGCCCTTTTTAGCCTAAAACCCCTAATGGGCCTTACTAAGTCCATTATCATCTCAAGCCCGTTAAGTCTAGCTTTTAGGTCTAGCTTACCAGCTTAAGCATGTTATCATTAACCACGTCGCCAGAAAGCCTATAATAGTTATTTTATCGATTTGGGCTCGGAAGCCCATTGGGCCCATCTTGGCCTATTGTAGCCCTACTTACCGAAACGTTCAGAATTGCACCTTCTGCAATTCCTCCAGCACCGAACTCATAGTTAAGCCCAATGGAGTAAATGGTTACTCTCAACCATCAAACAAATGCATTTTCGGTCATTTACACCAGATGTCGGTAACGTTACGCCCTTTTCGGCTTTTACCACTTTAGTCTAACAGTTGGGATTAGTTACACACCTGTTAACTGTCGAACGTTGACGAAATCCACGTATGAAGGGCCTACAATTGAACGATAACTTTTAGTCTAATAATCTATAACCAAAGAGCCATAAACCCTTACCACAATCGGCCTACATATCCTAAGTCATTAAAATCTTACCCTTTTCTCAGTTATGGACTAGATCTCAATGTCCAACTGCGTTAGCCTTCCAAAACTCCTCGCTTGATCACCGTTCCTTGCTATCCAATGCGCAAAAGAATCAAACCATAGCATTAGAACCTTACAAGAAAGGCCGACATGCCCTCTAAGGACCTATAGGTTTCGGTCTTCCTTTAAGAGTTTAATAAACGAATGTACTTAGTGATTAGATCACTTACCGATGTCACCACTCGAAGAGTATTGCTCCCACGCTCCACTATCTCCGATCTATTCTAGATTCACCGTAAATCTAACTCTAATGCCACCCAATTGTCTCTAGAGATATTCGGCTTTTGAATGGTTAGAAGGAGGTGCTTTTGGCTTTTGAGAAGGTGGTATGGTGCTCTTGTTGTTTCAATCAATAAAGTAGGTGGGGTAAAATGACAACTAGAAGGGATGAAAGAATAGGGGTTCGGCTATTGAAGGCTTTGAAAGAAGAGAAGAGTGAGAGTAGTCGATTTGGCCAAGAGCAAACGGCACAGAGGTATTTGGTCAAGATAGGTTCGGCAATGAGGATTACAATAGGTTTCGGCTACCAACACAAAAAAGAAGAAAAAGAAGAATTATGGAAGCTAAGCAAAAAGAATCGGCATAATCATCACCAAAAGAACTTAAAGGAAAACGGCACTAATAGCACCTAATAGCCGAATACTTCCTATGCAAAAATGCCGAAAATGCACTACTAAGAGTCCTCTTGGCCGGCTACCTTACTTCAAATTCAAAACACCTTAATCCACTCCTTGATTCACTCCACAATATGCTCTCATGACCGATTCAAACACTCCTGAAGCAGAGTTTTATTCTGCTTCAAATTCCTGCCTGCTCCCTGCATAAAAATTAACGCCTTCCTTGCATAACCTGGGACTTGAACCTTGGCCTTCCCATTCATTTAGGCACCACTTTTGTAGCTCCTAAGTGGCGTCACACAACCATTTTACCAGGAGCTCCCTTGTGCTTCATTTTAGCCAAATTTATTTAAGACCCCTACTTCCAAAAGTCCCCTATCTCCCTAGTGAAAAATTTAAAAAAATTTCCCGAGTTTTTAACCAACACTTGGGCCTTCCTTAGGCCCAATAACATTCCCAAAACACGAATTTCACAACCAAATACCAGAGTTCAAACATTTTACTAGATGAACAATAATTCAAGAAAGACTAGAATTTTAGGGCGTTACAATCCCACACTTATTTTGCGGTCGAAAAAAGGTAACGAAGGAGCGACAATCCAAAATCCGCAGGTAAGTCGCTTCCAAAGCAATCACAATAACTCATTTTGAAAAATGAATAGAAACCAAAAAGGAAAAAGAAATACCCGTCCACTTCAAAAGAAGATAAAAATAAAAATAACATAGAAGTAACAAACAAAAATTAATAATAATAATGATAATATAACAAATAAATATTTATAAATATTCACAAAAAGTCTCTCCAATAAGCGCACCCAAAGACTCAAACACAGGACCTCCAATAAACTGACACTCCACTTAACCACCAAACCAGCAAGCCCATTCTGACACTAAAATGCACAACTTAACTCATGTGTACAAGCACCTGATTGTTCTTATGCCCAAACTCTAAAACTTCTAGGCTCAAAATTCGGGGCTTTACATCATCAGACTAAGTGGTTAATGTAAAATGAAAAATTGAAATGAAATTATATGATTTTGATGTTTAAATGGATAAATGTTGAATTGAACATGATCATGGTATTGAAATGTTGATTTTAAAATGAATTGGATTGATATGTGTTTGAGATATTATATGGTTTGATTATATGTTAAACTCGCCTTGTTATGTTTTGCAATGTCTATCTAATTATGCCAAATTATGGTAGCATATTACTTTTGATGACATGATAAGGTAAGTTTTTGTATAATACCTATGATCTTACTAAGTATCTTATATTCTTACCCCGTTTGTTTTCCTATTTAACTTGTAGATCATCACCTAAAGTTTGATGTTAAAGGATAAGTAAAGTTTGATGTTTGGATGATTTACTTGGTATACACTAAAGACATTAAAATGTTTGAGTTTAGTTGATGTTTAGGTAATGAATGGCTTGTTGAAAAGTTGAATATGTGTATTAAGTTTATTTGATATGATTTATGAGTGTTTTGAATCAAGTGAAGTAAATGTTTTGTGCATAAATTGGCATATTTGGTGGAAATCTTGAATTAGGTACCAAAAGGCTCAATTTTTACCAAACAAATAGAGTCCACATCCCGACGAGCAACTTTCCTTGTCCCAATGTCGATTGATAGTAAGTGACATTAGGACGTTGAGTGGCCTAACGTCGTGACATAACAAAGTATTTGGTGACATCACGGCATCGGCCCTAAAATTTTGAAACTTTGTGATTTGGTCTTATTTAGCGCTCGGGTCAACAGAAGAGCTTTCGTAAGCTCGATTAAGACTCAGTTTTGATTGTTTAACCATAAATGAATATGTTTGGCATTGAATTACATATGCATGTGAATATTTTACTATAAATTGACTATAGTTACTCCAATAGAAAATGTAACATCTTATAGCTTAGACTCGACGATCAGGTCAGGCAAGAGGTGTTACAAGTTCCATATGAACTTATTTGCTCTATACAATTGTTTTATATAACTAATCAATACCAAAACTTTTCATATTATGCCATGATATGTATGATTCCTATATAATTCTACTTTATGATTCCCTCGTATTTTACATTTTATTCAATTTAGTCCCTAAATTTGAGATAAGCATAACTTTCATTCTAGCTTCAAATTAAAACCATATATAATTTATTCTCATTAGGAACCTTATAATTTCTATTTCTAACATAATTTCATGAAAATTTTTGCATTTATTCAATTTGGTCCCTAATGTAACAAAGTTAACAAACAAGCTAAATTAACTTTACAATCTAGCCCTTTTCACAATCTAAGCTTAAAATCTATCAATTTCAAGCCAAAGTCTTCAAGAAATCAACAATGACAACATTCTAAAACTTTGACAGTTTATCAAATTGGTACATGGGCTATCTAAATCTAGTTCCCATGACTTTAACTAGTTCATGTCCTCAAATCTATAAAAATTATAAGAAAATGACAAATTTTCCATACCTAATTGATAACCAAAATTTTCAAGGGTTTAAAAGCTTTCTTTCCCTATTTTTCTTCTTCTTTGTACAATAATGGTGGAATAAGAAAGATGATAACATCTTTCCTCTACTAACTTTATATACATAGGCTAATTAGGGACTAATTAATCTAACTTAATTTGGTTTAATTGTTAATTTAACTTAATGAAATGGAATCATCATCCACTAACTCCAACTTTAAAATGGTTTAATTACCATTTTGGACCTTTGACTAATTACTATTTAAGTCCTCAAGCCTTTTGTTAATTAAAACTCTATAGCAATTGAACTTTAGTATTTAGTCCCTGAGCCTTAATTAACTATTAATTCGGCAAGAAATTACTCGACCAATCTTCAATATATTTTTGTATTATCCTTTTAAATATTCATATTTAATATTTATTGACTTGGTTTACGGAAATAAGGTTCCGAAACCGTATTTTTTAGTACTACTAAAAGTTGGGTCGTTACAGTTAAAGTGTAATTTGTATTAAATTAGAGGCACGTATACTAAGTCTTGTGATGATATAAAGATTTTAATGTGAATGGAATGTTTTGGTTTCTATTTAAAAATTTGTTTAGCAAAAATTTATGCCATTCCAATTTCAATGTGTTTTTACCACGTTTTTTTTCCCAAATGAGTTTAAATATTTGTTTGTAATGCTTTGATTCATGTTGAAATGATGTGGAGATGTTTGGGCATGTTTTAGAGTATTTTTTAGTCAATTTTTGGCTCCAAGGGCCGTGGTTTTGGCTCTTAGGCTCAGGGATATTGACATAAGTGAGGTAGAACACCTCAATGAGTAGTTTGAAAGACTTGTATCAGTACATTGGAACGGTGGAAATGTGCAAGTGTACACAATCGTAACAAGTAATAAAGTGACAAGTAAATGTCGAGTTATTGTACCATAGGGACTGTAAAAAGAATTATTTATGAAATTAATTTAAAAACACTTTGGTGAAATAAAAATAATTTTGGTCTGAAAGAGTGATTTTATAACTAAGATGAAAACTAAGTAAACAATTTAAATAAAAGAAAAGAATCCTAGTGCACGGTTTCAAATACGATTTAATCAAGATGATATAATTGTGTTGGATTAATTATACCTTTTTAACTAGAATTATTAAATTCATGCTTATGTTGTTATGAATAAATTCACGGCAACCCAGTAATTTGCTAATGTACTAATTAAAATCCATTTATCTCTTGAACATATTCCTATGCCAATTCAACCGACTAGATAGAATTAATAAGGTAAACATGCTATAGCACATACATACTTATTAAATTAAATTATCTCTCGCATATTCCTATGTCGATTCAACTTAATAAACATGTAAAAGATTATGTGAAGTAACAAAGTAGCCATACCTTGAAACAATTTAATCACAACAATCTTGCAAGTTATGCAAGACATATGAATCGTCAGATACTATGCTAATTTAATCTTCAGCTTCCGTAGAAGAATTAAACATGCACAGATTAAGTATTGAGTCCATTAATTGCAATTTCAATCCGCTTAAACAATTAATCTTTAATTATCGAAACAATTATAATGCCAGATAATCTAAGCATGATTTTACTTAATCAAGCATTTCACTAAAACCTATAACAGCATAAACACTATTTTAATAATTCAAGTATGCAAAATATAATCAACCCAACACGAATTAAATTCAAGCTAAATTGATTAAATTAAACATTTCAACAAAAAATATTATTCATAGATATGTTCTTCATAAAAAAAAATAGAAATTAAATAGGAAGGGAATAAGAAAGCAAATTCGGTGTTTCCCTGTGGCTTTGACTGATTGCTCCGTTCTTCGTCTCCGTTGTCCTCGCCGGTCAAGGCTCCTATGAATGCTTACTTGCTGCCAAAATTGGCTGAGAAAACACCTCTTTCCAAGAGGAAAAATCGGCACAAGGGAAAGGAAAATGGGAAGGGAAAATGGAGAGAAAAGAGAGTGGAGAGGTGAAGAGAGAATGAGAGAATGTTGAGAAGTGAGGGATGATTTGAAATGAGTAGCAAGGGGTGGCTTTTATAGCTGAAGAGGGCTGCTAAAAATAGCAAACTTAGCAGCCAAAATACCCCCCTCATGGCCGGCCACACACATGGCAAGGTTGAAGCTTTCAACCTTGCTAAAAATAGGTTGGGGCAAATCTAAAAAGCCTAAAATAAAGGTGGGGTTTGAACACGATTTAGAGTTTTTCAAGGGATTTTTTGCAAGCATATTTAATCAGCTAAATTTCTGATTTGGGTCACCCAATGGACGGTTCTGGTCAGCCCAATTAGTGGCTGGTTCGGCTCACTCCGTTCGGTTCAACCAGTGCGGTTCACTAAGCCCTTTCTCCATAATTAATTAAAATTAATTTATTCAACCTAAATTAAATAGGAAATAAATTAAAATTAATTTAATTATGAATTAATACACATTTCTGGACCGTCTTGGGCTGGAATTAATTCGCCTCGATACTTCAAATCGCTTCTCGCTTTTGTTCTTCTCGCAGTGTCCGCCAGGCCATTTTTCGCTGATTGTGCAATTCTGTCAAAAATAACCAAATTTTATCAAAATTAACTATAAAATTAATTAAAATTCATAATTTTCATATTTTTAACACAATTTAATTATTTTATAATATTTAATTATTTTTCGACAAGAATTTATTCGAATTTGCATGAAATTAAGTTAAAAAGGGCATGAAAAAATATATAAAATTTTGTGTTTCCACACCCCCAAACTTAATTCATCGCTCGTCCCGAGTAATGCACAAATTTTGAAAAGAATTTCTCAGAAACACTTTGAAAACTTTCTTCAGAACAACCTTTTTCTCAAAATTATGAATTGGATATACTCATGCTTAAAAATAGGCAATTTGATCCTTATGCTACTCAAGTATTCATATTATTCAAATTAATCTCAACAATTATTAAAATAACAAAATTAGACTAAATGTTTCCTAATAAAGGCATGTTAATTTCTACTAATTCAATTTTTGATCCTTTATTCAAGATTAAGCTGCAATCATTAAGCTTAACTTATGTCTTCATATGTTGAACAAAGAAATTTCTCTCCACTAATGTAGGTAACATTGGAACTTCAAATCAATAGGTCTTTAATAAGGTTGTAATGTGGCTAGGCTTAGGGGTAGGTAAAAAGATAGATAAATTTCGGCTAAAAAAACCCTAAACTCAGTGTACATCGAACCTTTAGAAATTTGAACCTTCGGAAATTTTTACCTTCAACCACCAACTTTCACATGCTCTTTTTCAAATACTTGTGCTCTCTTTTTTTTTTTTGCATTTTTGAGCACTTGCTTTTTGCGTACAATTTTCGAGCATTTGACATTTCTTTTCAACTCCCCCAAACTTATTGTCAAATGATATTCTTGAATAGTACTGAGTCTAGTGTTTGGGACAATTTAAAGATAATTACGAGAAATGTGATGGGCTAAATTTGTATAGGTTCCAAAAATTTGGCCATATAGTCTCAAAGTTGGGTTTCAAAGGATAAAATTTATCATGGTGGGCTTGAAAGGCTCAAACGGTCCAAACAACAGTTGCCTAAATCATTTTCAATGTTCCATGCTTCCTAGGATTTCGCCTCAAGAAAATACTAAGTCAATTCTAAAGACTTAAACTTTCATGCATACCTAACTTTCCTAAAGAGATAGAAATTTTATGGTATAAAGTTGCATGCTTTATTGAAGTACATTCACGTCATCATTAAGCTACATAATAATTTATTGAAAAAAATAGAATTTTATTCATACTCAAGTTTAGCATACTTAACAAAATTCAAATTTATTGAACAAAAATATATCCTAATCATACTTAAAAGAAAAATTTTATTCTGAATGGAAATTTCAAATTTCGGTCCCCCCAACTTAAAATGAACAATGTCCTCATTTTTTAAAGTGAATAGATACTATACACCAGGTAGGTATTTAGAAAAGAGGAGGTGAGTCAATGTGACTGCTTAAGTACCAAGCTCTTTCTAAATCCAATCCTAGACATGTATATATCTATTGCCACACTTTATGCTTTATGACTTGTCCATATTTATTCAGGATTTCCTTCTTTTGTTTTATTATGCAGAAATAAAAGTTCCTAATTAACCTAATCCTAAGTAACCTAAAAACAAAAATTTAAATAAAGTCAAGATCCCTCCCTTTTATTTATTTGCAGATCCTTCCAACTTGGACTCATCTTTTGGTCCATCATTATCGCCTTTGCATGAATCGCCTTGCTCCTTTTTCGAGAGTGGAGTCCATGGCTCAAAAATGAAATCTGGAAATTCAGGCACAAAAATAAATGGGTCATTGTATATTCTCTAGAAAGCACTTCAAAATGAGTCATCCCTTATTTCTGAGTATCTCCAGTATGCTTGTTGCTACCATTGCATGTGTTGTATTAAGTCCATCAAATTTGATAGCTCATCTCGAAAGTTTGGGCTAGGTGACTGAGCTCTGATCATTAGAGTTCCAGCATCCGATTCATCTTTTGGCTCCACTGGGTCTTCAAATGATTGCATCGTTGGATCTTTTTCGTCATTAGGTTCCTCAGGTTCTTCACTTTCTTCAACTTGTTGTTGTAGAACTGAGTCTCCGGCTACTCGGTAGAGGTCCCAATCTGTAATTGTGCCTTGAGTGTACCCTGTCTTCTTTACATTAGCAAGAATTTTTGCTTTCAAGCACAGAATGGTTATTGTAAAGGGAAAGTAAGCAGGGCCAGAACGTCTAGCGGCAAAGTTTCGAATTTCTTTCAAGATGACCTTTCCCACATCAATGGTCTTACCCGTCAAGATTGAATATAGTAAGACCATTCGCTCTAATGAAATTGTAGTCCCATGTGAGCTAGGCAGAAGACTGAAATGGATGAAATAGAACCATACATTTGCAATAGGTGTTAAGTATTCTCTTCGACAAGTGTGAGTTCTTTGTTTCGACAGAGTCCAATTGGAACCTTCAACTGTAAGTTCCTCAAGAATTTCTTGTAGAAATTTCGGCTTGATATTGCTCATCAAAGACGAATACTCGTCGTTCTTGAAATCAGGTAACTCAAAGAACTCATTAATAGCATTTGAATTTATCGGTACCTTGATTCTACGAACAGGGACTTCTGTCATCTCGCTTGAAGTTAAATTTGCATAGAACTCACGAACTAGCTCCTCATCCACACTAGGTCTCTTCTCACAAAATAGTTCCCAATTGAGAGCTTCAGTAATTTGACGAATTCGTGCCATGAAATCTCTATAATTGCTCTCCTTCAGTGTGAAGCCTTTTTCAGGATGCATCTATTGATTTTTGTAGATACTTTCGTATCTCACTTTAGCTTCAACACAATGGAACTTACTTTGTGTTTCATCAATTTGAGCAGAGGCGCGAGTTCTCTTGCGAGGCATAATTGACCTAAACACGAGATGAAAACAAACAAAATTTATTTTCTCAAAAATTTAAATCATAAAAATTATTAATAATTCAAATAATTGAAAATTTAAATAATTTAAATAAATTAACAATTTAAAAGAGAAATTAAATCTTACCACCTTTTGAAAAAATATAAGAACTCTAAATAAAAATAATTATGGAGAAAAAATTGCAAATTAAAAGGAGGGTTGAAAAGTTTTGGCTTAAGGCTTGAATGAAGGTGATGTGCAAAGAGGGTGGAAGGATGTGGCGCACAAGCTCTTGGCAGCAACAGCAAGGCTTGGCGTGGGCGTGTGTTGCGGCCTGGACTAGGGAGCAGCAGCAAGAGCCTTCGGTCAGCAGGGCGAATGGGGCGCATGACGCAAGTGGCGTGCGAGGCTTCGTCGGGCAAGCCTGGAGTGCGCGCGGGAGCAAGCCCGGGCAGCAGCTGGACTTGTGCATAGGTGAGGCGCTAGAGCTGGCTAAATGCTTGGTGGGTGCTTGCCGAATGGGTGTTGGGGCTTGCGGCACCTTGGTAGCTGGTGTTTTGGGTGGTTTTTGGGTGATGAATGAATGGGAGGTATAAGGTGGTATTTATAGGATGGTTAATAGGAATTAGAGTAGAACTCTTAATAAAATTTAATAATTAAAAATAAGAGTTTAATTCTAATCCTACTCAAATTTAACAATAATTAATAATTAAATATTTGCTTATAAAATTATCAATTGCTATTAATATCTTAAGATAAACATAAAGATAAAAATAAAAAATTGAAATTAAATTAATCCTAATTCTAATCTAAGTTGATAAAAATTAATATATAAATTATAATGAATTTAATTATATATTAAAGTTTATCATATTATTAATAGTATATAAAAATAAAAATATTTCTTCTAGATGCTTTAAAAATATATTTACAAAGAAAGGCACCTAATTTTTATTATTTACAAAAAGAGCAATCAAAATTTTAAAATAATTCAATTAAGTTCCTAGGCTTAATGAAAATTAAAAATTGAGTTGCAAATTAAAAATTTGGATCAAATTGACCTTTTTATTTGAAAAACAAAAATTTATTTTGTTGATTAGGGAATAATTTCTTGGAAAATCATGTTAAAATAAATTCCCAGGAAAGATTGGAGGGGTCACAAACGGTCCTGCTTAAGTTCCAACCTCCTAGACAGAATTTATTTAAACATACTAAACCCGAAAAATAAACCCTAAATTATTTATTAAACAAAACACAAAAAAAATTTAAATATCTGATAAAATGAATGAAATGTTGTCCCGTTCAGTTTTATTCCCCTAATAGTGTTTCAAACGCTGAGCATTAACTTGAAAATTACCTCTCTTACCTTGAAGTTCAAAAACTCCATATGGATAGACTCTGTGAATTGTAAGTGGACCGGACCAACGTGATTTAAGTTTACCTGGAAAGAACTTTAGTCTAGAGTTGAACAATAAAACTTGCTGACCTGCTTCAAATTCTTGAACTCGGATGTGTTTGTCATGCCATTTCTTGAGTCTTTCTTTAAGTAGTTTGGCATTTTCATATGAGAACATTCGGAATTCTTCTAACTCATTGAGTTGGAACATCCGTTTCTCTTTTGCAAGCTTAGGATCTAAGTTAAGTTGTTGAAGAGCCCAGTAAGCTTTGTGCTCTAACTCCAGGGGTAGATGACATGCGTTTCCAAAGACTAGCCTATAGGGTGACATCCCTAAAGGTGTCTTGTATGCTATTCTGTAGGCCCATAAAGCGTCATCCAATCTTTTGGACCAATCTCGTCGGTTCGGGTAAACTACCTTCTCAAGTATGCCTTTGATCTCCTTATTTTCCAGTTTAGCTTGCCCATTCGTTTGCGAATGGTAAGCTGTTGCAACCTTGTGTTTTACTCCATGCTTGTCTAGCAACCATTTCAACCATTTGTTTACAAAGTGGGACCCTTCATCACTAATGATAGCTCTTGGAGTTCCAAACCTTGTGAATACGTGCTTTTGCAAGAACTTCATCACAACCTTAGCATCGTTTGTCGGATAAGCTTCAGCCTCGACCCATTTGGACACATAATCTACTACCACCAATATATACTTGTGGCCAAAAGACGGAGGAAAAGCCCAAGAAAATCGATACCCCAAACATCGAACAATTCAACCTCAATGATGTTTGTTCAAGGCATCTCATTTCTGTTGGTGACATTCCCAACTCTTTGACATCGGTCACAACTCTTTACATACGCATATGCATCCTTGAATAGTGTTGGCTAAAAGAATCCGACTTGTAATACTTTAGCCGCAGTATGGGTACCTCCAAAATGTCCCCCACTTGGAGCTGAGTGACAATGGTATAGGATCTTCGGTATTTCTTCTTCTGCCACGCATCTCCTGATCATCTAGTCTGCACACTTTCTAAATAGATATGGCTCTTCCCAGAAATATAACTTCACATCGTGAAGAAACTTTTTCCGTTGTTGATACGTTTTATCAATTGGCATCAACCCACACGCTAAAAAGTTAGCAATATCAGCAAACCAAGGGGTATTATGGACACGATTTACCTTAAGTATATGCTCATCTGGAAAGGTCTCATGAATCGGTATAAGTGGAGTATTTCCTTCTTGCGGCTCTAATCTGGACAAGTGATTTGCTACTTGGTTTTCTACTCCTTTACGATCTTGAATTTCCAAATCAAACTCTTAGAGTAAAAGTACCCACTGAATCAATCTCGGCTTAGTGTCTTTCTTGGCAAGTAGGTACTTGATTACCGAGTGGTCCGTATAGACAGTCACTTTGGTACCTACAAGGTAAGATCGAAACTTGTCAAAAGCAAACACAATAGCAAGTAACTCTTTTTCTGTTACTGTATAGTTTAATTGAGCTCCTGTAAGAGTCCAGCTTGCATAATAGATTGGGTGAAAAACTTTGTTCCTTCGTTGGCCCATGACAGCTCCAATAGCGAAGTCACTTGCGTCACACATCAGTTCAAATGGCAAGTCCCAGTCTGGTGTGACGATTATGGGTGCTGTAACTAATCGACTTTTCAAATCCTTGAAAGCTCTTAAGCATTCATCATCGAACTTGAATATCGCGTCCTTCTCCAACAATTTGCACAAAAGTTTGGCAATATTGGAGAAGTCCTTAATAAACCTTCGATAGAAACCAGCGTGTCCCAAAAAGCTCCTAACACCCTTTACAGATGTTAGAGGTGGGAGTTTCTCGATAACATCTACCTTTGCTCTGTCTACCTCGATCCCATGTCTCATTACTCGATGCCCTAGAACAATTCCTTCTCGTACCATGAAGTGGTACTTTTCCCAGTTAAGTACTAGGTTTGTTTCTTCGTATCGCCTTAGTACCTTAGCGAGATTGGCTAAGCAATCATCATACGTATCTCCAAATACTGAAAAGTTGTCCATGAAAACTTTTAAATTTGTCAACCATGTCAGTGAAAATAGACATCATACATCTTTGAAATGTAGCAAGTGCATTACATAAACCAAATGGCATGTGTCTAAATGCAAATGTACCGTACGGGCAGGTGAATGTGGTCTTGTGTTGATCTTTTGGTGCTACCATAATCTGGTTGTACCCCGAGTATCCATCAAGAAAATAGTAGTTATCTCGTCCCGCAAGTCTATCCAACATCTGGTCAAAGAACGGCAAAGGAATGTGATCCTTCATGGTTGCCTTATTCAGCTTCCGGTAATCGATGCAGATTCTCCATCCCGTAACTGTTCTGGTCGGTATCAACTTGTTGTTCTCGTTCTCTACGACTGTAATACCTCCTTTCTTTGGCACGCACTGAACCGGGCTTACCCATGAACTGTCTAAGATGGGGTAAATGATACCCGCATCTAGCCACTTGATAATCTCCTTTTTCACCACGTCCTTTATGATCGGGTTCAGCCTTCGTTGTCTATCGATCATCCCTTTTTCACCATCTTCTAGGATGATCTTGTGCATGCATACAGATGGACTAATACCGCGAATATCGGCTATGGTCCATCCGATAGCCTTCTTGAATTATTTCAAAACTAAGATAAGTTTCTCTTCTTGCTCAGTAGTTAATTCTGCTGAAACAATCACAGGCAAAGTAGAAGCGTTACCTAAATAAACATATTTTAAATGAGAAGGTAATACATTGAGTTCTAACTTAGGTGGCTCCTCGATTGATGCTTTCGGTTGTGTGTAATCTCTCTTCTCTAAATCCAAAGATTCAAAACGGGATTGCGGAGTATATCCCTTTTGATTAGCTTCTAGCAAAGCTAAGTATTCTTCCTTCTCTTCATCACTTGGAGGATCTGATGTCAGAATTCTTTCTAGAGGGTCCTCAACAAAGTTGAGTTCCTTCTCCACTATTATCTCTTCTAAGTCGGATACTGTAGAACAATCATCTATTGCGTCAGGAAATCGCATTGACTTGAAAATGTTAAATGTTACTTGATCATCCTGCACATACATAGTGAGTTCACCCTTCTACACATCAATCAGAGTCCTTCCAGTTGCTAAGAACGGTCTCCCCAGGATAATTGGTACTTTTTTGTCTGCTTCGAAATCTAGGATTACAAAGTTAGCAGGAAAGATAAACTTATCTACACGTACCAATACATCCTCGATTTTTCCTTCTGGATGTGCTAAGGATCGATCTGCTAGTTGAGGTGTAACCGTAGTAGGTCTAACTTCACCTATCCCCAACTTCTTAAATATCGACATAGGCATCAAGTTGATACTTGCACCTAAGTCACATAATGCCTTACCACAATATGTTGCTCCAATATTGCATGGTATGGTAAAACATCCTGGATCTTTCAACTTCGGGGGTAATTTATCTTGAAGATATGCACTGCATTCCTTCGTTAGAGCTACCGTCTCAAATTTTCCAAGTCTTCGTTTCTTGGACAGGATATTCTTCATGAATTTGACATAATTTGACATTTGTTCGAGGGCTTCCACCAACAGGATGTTGATATGAAGCTGCTTGAGTACGTCAAGAAACTTCTTGAATTGGACCTCATGTTTTTGCTTATGAAGTCTTTGAGGGTAAGGTAGTGGAGGTTTATATACTGGAACTGATACTGGTTAATTTGTCTTTGCTGGGAATTCTACACCTAACGAAGTTGTTAGTTGATCAGAATTAATTGGTTCTGAGGTTACCTTTTCAGGTCTTACAGATTCTGGTTCAGGTGGAACTAGAACTTCAACACTCAGTTGAACTTCTTCTGGATCTTAAGCTTCAGCTGGCTCCTTCTCTACTTCGGCGGTGTTGGGCCTACTATCTTTCCACTCCTCAATGTTAATGCTTTACAGTTCTCCTTACCTGGATTTCTTGGATTCCTCGTATCACTAGGTAAAGTACCTTGTGGATGGTTCTTAAGTTCCGTAGCAAGCTGGCCCACTTAATTCTCCAAATTCCTTAGAGTGGCGTCATTCTTTGCCATATATGCCTTCAATAAGTTCTCTAAGCTATTGGATGATTCAGCTTGAGCTGGTTTCTAAGCTTGCTGTGGAAAACTAGGCGGCTGGGTTGGTCTAGGTTGGGCGTAATTGTTACTGCCCCCAGCACCTTGGTTACTCCAAGAAAGATTGGGGTGATTTCACCATGATGGGTTGTAGAAGTTAGATTGCAGTCCTTGCCTCCCTTGGTTATGGTTCTGATTACCTATGTAATACATGGATTCCGGGTTTGATGGATATCCTTCAAACACATGCCCTTCCCCACAATAGACACAGGCTAGATTCTCATATTGGTTAGGTGGCTGAGCTACAAAACTGTTAGACCCATTAGTGGCAAGATTCTTTAACATTGAAGATATCAGAGATACCTGAGATGCGAGTGAAGTGAGAGCGTCAACTTCATGTATTCCAGCGACTCGTCTTCCTGATGCTGCTTGATTGGTTGGCCATTGATAATTGTTACTGGCAATCCTCTCGATAATCTTATAAGCCTCATTGTAAGACTTAGATAGGATAGCACCATTAGCAGAAGCGTCTACTACCATCCCTATGTGAGTATTGAGACCATTATAGAATGTCTCAAGTTGTATGCAATACGGGATTCCGTGATGAGGGCATTTTTGTAATAACTCTTTGAATCTTTCCCATGCCTCATGCAAGGACTCATCATCCAATTATTGGAAAGCAGTAATCTCATGTCTCAGCTTAGTAATCTTGCTAGGTGGAAAATACTTCACAAGAAATCTCTCGGCTAACTCTTGCCATGTAGAAATCGAGTTCGGTGGCAACGAGTTTAACCAAGCTCGAGCTCTGTCCCTCATTGAGTACGGGAACAACTTTAATCGTAGTGCATCTTCGGTTACTCCAGCTAGCTTGAAAAATTCGCTCACCTCCATAAACAATCTTAAGTGAAGATGAGGATCTTCAGTAGGCATTCCACTGAATTGGCCTACTGTCTGAAGCATCTGGAACATGACTGGCTTCAGCTCAAATGGTTGTGTCTCAATCTCGGGCCTTCTAATTCTCGAATTAAGATCATTAAATACGAGCACGGCATATTGACGTAAGGCTCTATCCCTATCATCAGCAATAAGGATAGGATTTTGAGCAAGGTTTGCTCCGTTTCCTTGATTGATTTCTCCGAAATTCATTTCTTCGATCCTTCTCTGGTTCACTTGTCTTCTTCGTTGTCGAAAGGTTCGTTCTATTTCAGGGTCCACAAGAAGTAAGTCAATAATTCAGTCAATACTCATAAACACCTGAAATAATCAAAGAAAAATTAATTAAGAAAAATTGAGCAGAAAAATAAATGAACCAAAATGTAAAAATAAATTTACAAATAATATTTTTCAAAACAGTCCCCGGCAACGGTGCCAAAAACTTGGAACGGTGGAAATGTGCAAGTGTACACAATCGTAACAAGTAATAAAGTGACAAGTAAATGTCGAGTTATCGTACCCACAGGGACTGTAAAAAGAATTATTTATGAAATTAATTTAAAAACACTTTGGTGAATTAAAAATAATTTTGGTCTAAAAGAGTGATTTTATAACTAAGATGAAAACTAAGTAAACAATTTAAATAAAAGAAAAGAATCCTAGTGCACGATTTCAAATACGATTTAATCAAGATGATATAATTGTGTTCGATTAATTATACCTTTTTAACTAGAATTATTAAATTCATGCTTATGCTGTTACGAATAAATTCATGGCAACCCAGTAATTTGCTAACTTATGAACATATTTACTAATTAAAATCCATTTATCTCTTGAACATATTCCTATGCCAATTCAACCGACTAAATAGAATAAATAAGGTAAACATGCTATAGCATATACATACTTATTAAATTAAATTATCTCTCGCATATTCCTATGTCGATTCAACTTAATAAACATGTAAAAGATTATGTGAAGTAACAAAGTAGCCATACCTTGAAACAATTTAATCACAATAATCTTGCAAGTTATGCAAGGCATATGAATCGTCAGATACTATGCTAATTTAATCTTCAGCTTCCTTAGAAGAATTAAACATGCACAGATTAAATATTGAGTCCATTAATTGCAATTTCAATCTGCTTAAACAATTAATTCTTTAATTTTCCAAACAATTATAATGTCAGATAATCTAAGCATGATTTTACTTAATCAAGCATTTCACTGAGACCTATAACAGCATAAACACTATTTTAATAATTCAAGTAGGCAAAATATAATCAACCCAACACAAATTAAATTCAAGCTAAATTGGTTAAAATAACCATTTCAACAACAATATTATTCATAGATATGTTCTTCAAAAAAACAACAGAAATTAAATAGGAAGGGAACAAGAAAGCAAATCCGGTGTTTCTCCGTGGCTTTGACTGATTGCTCCGTTCTTCGTCTCCGTTGTCCTCGCCGGTCAAGGATCCTATGAACGCTTACTTGCTGCCCAAATTGGCTGAGAAGACACCTCTTTTCCAAGAGGAAAAATCGGCACAAGGGAAAGGAAAATGGGAAGGGAAAATGAAGAGAAAAGAGAGTGGATAGGTGAAGAGAGAATGAGAGAATGTTGAGAAGTGAGGGATGATTTGAAATGAGCAGCAAGGGGTGGCTTTTATAGCTGAAGAGGGCTGCTAAAAATAGCAAACTCAGCAGCCAAATGACCCCCTCATGGCCGGCCACACACATGGCAAGGTTGAAGCCTTCAACCTTGCTAAAAATAGGTTGGGGCAAATCTAAAAAGCCTAAAATAAAGGTGGGGTTTGAACGCGATTTAGAGGTTTTTCAAGGGGCTTTTTGCAAGCATATTTAATCAGCTAAATTTCTGATTTGGGTCACCCAATGGACGGTTCTGGTCAGCCCAATTAGTGGCTGGTTCGGCTCACTCCGTTCGGTTCAACCAGTGCGGTTCACTAGGCCCTTTCTCTATAATTAATTAAAACTAATTTATTCAACCTAAATTAAATAGGAAATAAATTAAAATTAATTTAATTATGAATTAATACACATTTCTGGACCGTCTCGGGCTGGAATTAATTCGCCTTGATACTTCAAATCGCTTCTCGCTTTTGTTCTTCTCGCAGTGTCTGCCGGGCCATTTTTCGTCGATTGTGCAATTCTGTCAAAAATAACCAAATTTTATCAAAATTAACTATAAAATTAATTAAAATTCATAATGTTCATATTTTTAACACAATTTAATTATTTTATAATATTTAATTATTTTTCGACAAGAATTTATTCAAATTTGCATGAAATTAAGTTAAAAAGGGCATGAAAAAGTATATAAATTTTTGTGTTTCCAGACATCTAGGCACTTTTACTGCAATAAGTGCCCTAGACTCAAGCAACTATAATGTTTTGAGTTGTTCTAACTTTTTTGGGTCTATTTGGGTCCCTAACACCTTCGATCACCCTTGTGCATCTTTAAATAATTTTATATTGCCTCCAAAGGATTTTAGTTGTCCCAAGCTTAGGTTAATGATTTTATAAAAATGTTTTAAAATTTCAAAATTAGTAAAACTCTTATTTCTCTCAACTAGAAAGGCCCTAAATTAAGTCAATAAGCCTCAAACATTTGGTTTATGATTTAAATGGGTCATAGTATGTATTCAATAACTCAAAATGATTTCAAAATTATATGTTAGAGAATTTTTTTAAAGAAAATATATCATTAAAATAATGATTAAAATAATTGTATTTTATTCAATAACGCCACGGTGGTCCACTTTATCCATATCTCTTTCTGATGTGTCAAAATGTTGTATCATTAAAATAATGCTACGAGTTAAACGAAATAGAGAGCTGGAGGGAATTGGTTCGGCATTTACCCTTCTATCCGGTCCAGTCACAATAGTACCTTCTGTTTGAGATGGACCTTTGTCTTCCCAGGTTGTAGCCTCACTTGGGAAACCCTCCCAATAAATTAGAAACCGGTTAATAAGGTGGCCAGCTTTTCAACCACTCGTTTATTCAAGACAGCTGCAAGGTACAAAATTAATGAGTTGGTCGAGTCCATGAGATTGAATGGTGTGACTTGTTGCTCGGGAATGCCTATGCATTTTTGAAGAAAGGAAACATAGAAGACCGGGTGAATCTTGGTAGCATCAGGCAATTCCAATTTGTATTCTACTGTACCCACCCGACTGATGACATTGAAGGGTCTAAAGAACGTCGGCTGAGCTTACGATTACGTTGAAGGTGAACAAAGTTTTGACAAAAAGGTTAGAGTTTAACATAAACCCAATCGCCCTCTTGAAAAACCAACTCAGGATGGTATTTATCTGTAAAATTTTTATTTTGTGCTTTTGCCTTTAAGAGATTCTATTTAAGTAGAGTGAGGACAATGTCTCTATCTAAAATGTATTCCTCCACTAAGGTCGTGCCAGTAGTGCCTTTTATGTATCGAGTAATTGTCGGTGGTGGTCACCCATAAATAACCTTAAATAGTGTCATTTTAGTAGCTGTCTGGTAAGCAGTGTTATACCAGTACTCGGCCCATGGTAGCATCACAACCTAAGTATGTGAGGTATCAGTAGTGAAGCATCAGAGATACATTTCGAGGCATTTGTTAAGAGCATCCATTTGCCCATCCATTTATGGGTGATATGGTGTACTAATTGTTAGTTTCATACCTTGCAATCGGTGAAGCTGCTGCCAAAATTCTCGTATAAAGCGGGGATCCCTGTCAATGATAATGGTGCTGTGAATTCTATAAAGACGAATGAATTTAAAAACAAATATGGACGCCATTATTTCACTCAAAAAATTACTTGGGAGAGAAATGAAGTGATCGTACTTTGACAGACGACTGACTACTACCATGATAATAGTTTTACCCCACAATAGTGGCAACCCAGTGATGAAATCCATAGAAATGTCCTCAAAAACCAAGGTCAGAATATGTAAGGGTTGAAGTAGACCGGTACAGCAGAGGAAGGAATCCTTCATCTATTGCCAGACTTGAAAATCTGAGACAAATCGTTGAACATCGTGACACATTCCTTTCAAAAAGAAATTTGAGGATACTCAATGAAAGTACGAGTGATACCGACATAACCACTAATGGGGAAGAGTGGAATTCTCAGAGAAGCTGTTGGCAGAGTATGGAATCATTGAGAATAACTAGGCGACCGCGAAAGAGTAGAAGACCATCTTTATAAGTATACTTGGGAAGAGATTCAGGATGGGACTATAAAAGATTCTGTAAGGCCACTAATTCAGGATGAGATTGGTTAGTTACACATACCACTATCACCACTGGAAACTCAGGGCAAGATATAGCAAATAGAGAGGCAGAAGGTATATGATAGAGAGCATTAGCAGCCTGGTTATGCTTGCCAAGTCGATATAATATTTTGAAATCATAACCCACTAACTTTCTCAACCATTTCTACTATTCAGTAGTTTGAATCACTTGGTTGGTGAGATTATTCAAGGACTGTTGATTGGTAGTAATGGAGAAATGATGACGTAGTAGGTACTGATGCCACTTTGCTACGACCTGAGTGATTGCGTACATCTCGTACTGGTAGGTGGATGCCGACTGCAGATGGGGACATAGTTTCTAACTAAAGAATGTAATGGGATGGCGATCTTGAGAGAGGATGACGCCAATACCCACCCTGAAGGCATCGGTTTCTAGTGAAGGGTTTGGAGAAATCCGACAGTTGTAATACTAGAGCCGATGCCAATAGTGTTTGTAAGTTGGAAAGGGCAATGCTCACTTGAGTAGACCAATGGAAAGAATCTTTCTTTAGTACATAGGTTAATGGCCCGACCACTGTAGCATAATTGCGAATGAAATGATGGTAATACCCCGTAAGGCACAAGAAGCTACAGACCTCTTTAACCATGTTGATAGTGGCCAATGAGTGATAGCCTGAATTTTATCAAGGTCTACTTCAACTCCCTTGGTCAGATGATATGCCCCAAATATCCAATCAACTCTTGACCAAAAACATATTTAGACTGCTTAACGACCAGATGATGATCATAGAGGAGGAGCTACAAAACTTGTCAAATGTGTGTCACATGTGAGGCCTAAGTTGCACTATATATGAGGACTGTAACAGCCCAAATTAGGGCCTAAACGGAATGGTGGTTTTGGGACCACGAATTTGACATAGAAAAATTTATTCTGAGAAAGTTTTAAGGTTTATTGCGTGATTGAATGCATAAGTTAAAATTTAGTAAATAGATTTTATCGATAAAGTACCCGATTGAGTGATAGGACTAAATTGCAAAAATTTCAAAATATGTGTTCTAGAAGCTTTTAGTGTGAAATTGAAATGGAACCATAAACAAGAGGTCCTTATTTAGTAATTAGATCATTTTATGGCAACATGGACAAAATGGCCCATGTAAGGAAAAAATTGTAAAGAAGGCCATTAAGGGCATTTTGGTCATTTGGATATTAAAATAAATAAAAAGGGAAAATAAGGCAAAAAATGTCCATCTTCTTCATGCCTTGGCCAAATTTTACAAGCACCATAGCTAGGGTTTCTCTCAACTTTTCAAGCTCCAAATCAAGAACGACATGAAATCGACCTTGACCGTAGAAAAGGCAAGGTATCGGACTAAATCGAAAAGATTTGCATTTTTTGGCACCGAGTAAGTCTTATATGTAAATGATAAGTTATTTTAGTCATTATTTTTAATTATTTTAATCATTTTGAAATTCTAAAATTTTATATTGAAACATTGAATACATAATGTAATGAAACCAATAAGTAAAGAAAAGTCCCGGTTGAACCTTAGGAATCATTAGGATACGAGTGACATGTCACTAGGAAACTATTGAATGTTATTGATTGTTTATGTGATCTCAGGTGCTGGTCTAGTTCGACTACTAGTGGCTAGGTAGTCCTACATTTGTTGCGGATACTTGTCAGCTTATGTGAGCAGCACTGAGTAGTATCAACAACACCATCAGCTTGTGTGAGCAGACCCCAGAATAGCTCATTATTGAGCCCTTATGTGATAAGTGGTAGCTTCGGCTACGTATTAGTGGTAGCTTCGGCTACATCATGTGTGGCACTTGTGCCTTATTCCGTGTATCCTTTATATTCCATGTGGTTCATCGGGTCACTCAAATCGATTTGATGAAATGTGATTGCATGTAAAAATATTTGACCGTATGTTTAAGAATGTGTATGTGCAGGTTGTATGAAAACTATCATGTGTGCTAAGTGCTTAATGTATATATTGAATCATGTGGTAAGATCACATGAGTAAGTGATAATTCCTAAACCTAATTATGTGATCGGAAAACTTAATTTCCATTTATTGTGTCCATTTAGTTTTAAATGTTCATTAATTTTGCATATAGACTTACTAAGCTTTATAGATTACCCCTTCTCTTTTCCCTTCCCTTATAGGTTCGTCAAGCTAGTCTGAGGTTCGATGATCATCGGGATTTCATCAACATTATCAACAATCATTTTGGGTATTTGATTATGAACTTGAATATTATGGCATGTATAGGTGGTCTATTGTTTTGGTTATGTGTCATAGTTCTTTTGGGTCCATTTGTTGATAGTGGTGTTTTAGTACTTTGGCCATGAGAAATGAGCCATGAAAGGTTAAGTCATATTTTGTCAAAAATGTTGTAATCTACTAATGTGCAAGATTGCCTAGTATGAGTAAATTATGTGTAGATGTTTAAGCTTGTTGATGCTAGATAAAGTTAGGGTGTGGATGGCTTAACATGTATGTTTTGGTGAGTTTTGATGTTATAATGTGAATTGGGAAAATTGGTTGATGTTTGTTTGTGTTTCAGGGTGGCAATTGGCTTGGGAAATAGCTTATAATTGTTCACACAGGTAGACAGACGGGTGTGTGTCTCACACACGGCCAACCTACGGGCATGTCGATAGGTCGTGTGTCCCCTCTATTTGAAAAATATGAAAATTAAATGCTTTGTAATAAACACACGGGGTGGAGACACGACCGTGTATCTTGACCGTGTGATAGACACAGCCTAGCCCATGGGTGTGTGGCTTGGCCGTGTGACGAAAACTTTGGGATGACGTCATAAGCAGAATACCCCAGTTTTTCACACAGGGTGAGGACACGGGCATGTTGAGGCCGTGTGAAGAACACAGGCCAGAGACACGGGCGTGTGCTCGGCCGTGTAAAAACCCCTGTAGGTTCGAAATGAAAAATAATTTCGTACAAGCTAGGGACATGGGCGTATGCAACCACACAACCTGCCCACACGGGAGTCTCCCTGTCCCACACGGGCGTGTGCTCTATTTTAAGTCAAATTTTCATAAGTGTTCGAAAAGTTTCGGTTTGGTCTCGGATCTTACCTAATGTATCGTTTGGGCCTCGTAGGCCCATAATATGGATGTTATACGTATGAATGAAAATTTTTTAAATTTTACGTGAAATTTGTGTGTCAAAATCAAATGATTGTGTGAGTGTATGTTCGATAATGCCTCGAACCCGTATCCGGTGACGGTTACGGGTGAGGGGCGTTACATTTAGTGGTATTAGAGCTATGGTTTAGTCAGTCTTTAGACTAACATAGCAAGAGTGAGAGTTTAGTTATACATGCCATAATTTTGAATATTGATAGTGTGATGGTTTCTAATCCTTAAATTGTGTTTTCATATAGTAAATGGATCCCGACCCGGTAGTAGCTGACGACGCTGAAAGTAACGCGCCAGCTCCTGCTTAAGGGACTGCGCCACCAGAGAGTAGAAATGTTGAATCTAGCGAGGGAGAAGAAGCTTGGGAGGCCTTTCTCCATAGAATGAGTGAGTGGTATATGGAGTTCATTCGAGCGAACCTGAATGCTCAACCTCCCCTACCCTTTCCCATCCCTCAACCGATTCCGGTAGCCCCACAAAGTGCGAAAATGGCAAGACTAAATAAGCCCCTATTGACAAGATTCATAAGTATGGAGCCAAAGAATTTAAAGTCAATGTTGATAATGACCCTGAGAGGGTAGAATTTTGGTTAGAGAACACAATCGAGTATTTGATGAACTCTCCTACACACCAAAAAGTGTCTACAGTGCGTTGTGTCGCTTTTGAGAGACTTAGCGTATCAATGGTGGAAAACGCTAGTCTCGGTAGTGCCTACTAAAAAAGTTACTTGGGACTTCTTCCAAGTGGAGTTTCAAAAGAAGTATATAAGTCAGCGCTTCATTGATCAAAAGCGAAAGGAGTTTTTAGATCTGAAACAAGGCCGCATGACTATGTCCGAATATGAGCGAGAATCAGTCCAACTTAGCAAGTATGCTCGGGAATGCATTTATACAGAAGAAATTATGTGTAAGAAGTTTGAGGATGGCCTAAATGAAAACATTAAGATATATGTGGGGATTTTGAAATCGAAGGAATTTGTTGTGTTCGTTGATCGAGCATGCAAAGCTGAGGAATTGTGCAAGGAAAAGAGGAAAGTTGAATCAAAGGCTAGGGATATGAAGAAGAGATCAATGCGTAAGTCTTTCCAACCGTCATCAAAGAAAGTGAGAAATGTCCCAAACCGTTCGACCGTTTTAGCTGGAAATCTGGGTAGAACTCGTGGCAGACAAAAGATAGGTTCTAAGGCTCAAACTACTTTTGTAGCTAGTGTTGGTAATGTCAAGCCAAGTAACCCTGAATGTAAACACTGTAACACCTCTTACCCGTAACCGATGCCGAAATAGGATACGAGGCATTACCATACTAAAAATCATGTAAACGTTTGACTTAAACTCATGAAAATGTGTCCCAATTAAAAATTTTTCCAAACATTGTCTTACAAGCCTTCTTATTGGCCTACGAGGCCTAAATCATGGCTCAGAATTAACCTGGGACCATTTCGTGCACTTAAGAAAAACTCTTCAAAAATTAGCAAAAATAGGGCACACGCCCGTATGGCCTCTAAACATGGCTGTAGTGATGGCCCGTGTGCCTCACACGGCCTAAGCACGCTAAGGACAGGCCCATGTCCAATACCCTTGTGGATTTAATTTCTAACATCAACCTATAGGGCTTTTCACACGGCCTAGCGCACGCCCATGTGCCAAGCTCGTGTCCCTCACACGGCCTTTACACGCCCATGTCATGGCTCGTGTGCAAAAACTTGGGTATTCTATTTCTGACGCCATCACTCACACGGTCGTGGCACACACCCGTATCTAGCCGTGTCCTCCACACGGTTGAGACACACGGCTGTGTCTCATGTCTGTCGAGAAAACTGATGGCATTTAATTCTATCCATACAAGGTGCAGGGAACACACATTTGAGCCACACGCCGTGTGCAGCCTATGTGTCTCACTTGGCCTAGACACACGCCTGTGTGCCTACCCGTGTGGGTAATATAGGGCTATTTACCAAGCCCTTAGCCACCCTGAAAGACCTACAAACATAAACCCAATCTTCATACATCCTAACATAGCATCAATACTCATCTAAATGCTCCTAAATAGGTATTCATACATCAACCAATTCATGTCCAAAATGCATGCCTAAACTACTAAGCAACTTTGCACAAATTCCATGTAAATTCATCTCATTTCATTAAGCAACTTGAATGGTTTTAGGCCAATTCCAAAGGCCAGTTACAAAATGAAACTTCTAAGTATAAATGGCCAACACAATTGGCTAACTAACATGAATCATGCAACAAAATGACTAAAGGCCTATACATGCCATATTCAAAATGACTAACATAACTATACCAAAATGAAAATCTTGATAGTGTGACTTCGAGCTCCAACTTTTAACGATCCTCGAGCTAATACAACAAATCTACATGGAAAAAGAAATTAAGGGAGTAAGCACAAATTGCTTAGTAAGTTGTAGGAAGTAAAAATAGCAATTGTAATCAATAATCATAGCTAAATTTTAAAGTATTTGATACTTCATTTAATTTCTTATTCATACTCATGACTTACACCACCTCAATATTAACTCAATCTCATACCTTGCTCATTTTTTAGAATTAGTCAATCTCGTAACTTATATTATCATTACCTCGTATCTTAATTGAGGGTACCTGTAACACTCGTCATAAACTTTAGTCCTTCTCATTAACTTAATCAACTTGAATAATTTCTCTATTAATTTACTTGGAATATCGAAGGATAATCGTAATGTCATTCTCTTGTTAAGATGCCAAGGCCATATCCCAGATATGGTCTTACATGGGATCTCACACTGATGTCGAAGCCATATCCCAGATATGGTCTTATACAGGATCTCATATGATGCCAATGCCATGTCCAGACATAGCCTTATACGGGACCTTTCTTAGATACCCATGCAATGTCCCAAACATGGTCTTACGGGGAAGCTATGTCTCATCTCGGTGCCAACGCCATGTCCCAAACATGGTCTTATAGGGGACCTCGTGTCGATGCCAATGCCATGTCCCAGACATGGTCTTACATGGGATCTCCGTTCGATGCCGACGCTATGTCCCAGACATGGTCTTATACGGGACCTACAAATCCTCATGGTATGACAACAGTATCCTCCATATTCATTAATATTCTACTATCTCCTCATTAAGTCTTAATGAAAACTAATGTCGATAATTTCATAGCATCATCCTAAATATCATAGCAAATCACTATAAAAGTTCCACAACAATTAATGCTAAATTTTCACATATAACTTACCTCGGGTCCCCAAAATGTGACAAACGCTCAATTTAGTCCACCACTTTTCCCTTTCCCCGATTTTGATTCAGATTTGAGTTTCTTGATCTATAATAATTAAAATTTAATAATTTAATCATCATATTAATTTGGACAACCTCTAATTCACAATTTGGCAATTTGACCATTTTGCCACTAGACTTTGGCAAAATGACCATTTTGCCATTATGCTCGGAAATTGATTTTTATCAAATTTCCTCTTTTCTCATGCCTATCTAAGCCTTTTCATGCATATAAAAACTTCAAATATTCATCATTAATGCATTATCCAAAACAAGTTATTTACTTACAAATAAGTCCTATTTAGGTGTTTTCTATGAACACCCATTTCCAAAAGTTGTTTATCAAACATCCTACATTCATTTTCTTACATAAATTTCCAACAACCAATACTTATTCATTTATAGTAAATCTTAAAATTTCTGACTAAAAAGTAAGATATACCCCTCAAAAGGTAGCTCATGCTACAAGGGTTTCAAATATGTAAAAATATTCAAGAAAGGACCTTAAAATCACTTACTTGAAGAAGAAATAGATGGCTGCAGATTTCAAGCTCTCTTGACCCCCTTTCTATGGAGAGAATCAGTGGAAGAGATGAAGAGAAGAAGAAGGTGAAGGCTAGTATGCTAGGCTACTATTTTACTCAATCTTTAAGTCACCTAACTTTGACTAAAAGTGACAAAATTTGATTTTTGTCAAACTCTTTGTCTCATGGCCGGCCAACCTCTCAATCATGGGCCTAATTTCCCATTAAAACCCTCCAATTTAGTTCTCTAGCCATTCAACTTTATTTACTAGAAATTTGTAACTTTTAACTTTTATGCGATTTAGTCCTTTCTCGCGATTAAGCCTTTAATTGCATAAATTAATTCACTAAAATTTTCATGCACTCTTATAAAAATACCATAACACATAGAATAATACTAAATAATTTTCTCTAATACTTTTTCATACTTAAATCTTCCAAATTTTCCTATTTTGCAATTTAGCCCTTAAAGACAAATTGATCCCTATTTCATAAAATTTCCTTCATGGTATTTTCTCACTAACATGCAATCATATTATAAACTTAAGAATACTCATAAAATGTACTTTTATACCTCGAATTTGTGGTCTCGAAACCACTATTCTGACTAAGCCCTAATTTGGGGTCCGAGATTAAAGGGATTTTCTTAGGTTCTTAATTAAGAATAATCAAAAGTGATGGGACTCAAGCCCATTAATTAGAGTCACCCATGATGGAAACTCAACTCAACGCTTGGTATACATCAAGTCTTGAGTTCAATAAGATAAAGTACATCATTAGTATGTGACTGTTGGCACTGTAAATAAATCCATCCTAAGATTAAAGTGCTAGATACCCGTAATGATAAGGGAAGGATGAGTAATGTACTCTTAATGGACCCCCATAACATAAATATGTTAGAGTTTTAAAATTATAGGAACACTCTTGATGGGATCTACCTATGTGAGTGGAAGTGTGGCCGCTTCTAGGAGCTCAAGGGCTTGGCTTTGACAGCACTCATGAAAAGCAGACACAGACACATGGCTATAATAGTGTCCCTAGATATTATGCATTGATCAATGTTGAAATCATTGTGTGAGGTGATTAGTTGATCAAATGGAATAGTTGGTTCAAAGTTTAGTCTACCATGCAATTTCAATTAACTTTAACATGTTTTCACTAAGTGAAGGTTCAATCATAAGATACCTTCATTTATGCAAATTGATTTCCAAGAATATTAAAATCTAAAATATTTTGAAAATGGGGGGAGATTGTTGGAACATTTTCAAATATTTATAGTGTTCCAATAGCTATAAATGAATGGGTGTAATTAATCAAAAGTTATGTTATTTGATTTTTTGAAAAAGAATTATAACTATTTAAATAATATTATTTGAATAGTTATAATATTAAATGAATAATTATATGTTTATTTTAAAGAATTATAACTATTTAAATAATATTATTTGAATAGTTATAATATTAAATGAATAATTATATGTTTATTTTAAAGACATTATTATTCAGAAAGACACCTATTAAAAGATGTCTCTATGAAGAGACATGAAAATTCTTATAAATAGGAATGAGATTTCATTTGGAAAACACACCAAAAAATTCTAATATTCTTTCTTTCCTTCCTTCATTTTCTAATATTATTAGATTATTCTATAAAGTATTACTGCATAAATCCTTTGTAAAAATTAAGTTTCTGGTTATACATTGCTCAGTGCGTAGTGGACTATTCTCGTCAATGCAAAATGCAAATAGTCATTGGCTTCATTGTATCCTTGAAGTTAATTTGCTTGGAACTCATTTGCACACCGAATATAGGTGGGAGCAAATATAACCTTAAAGATAGTGGCTTGATACACGCCTTAGAGCCTTGTCTTATTTCTTCTTTTTATGTTCGAGTTCCGTTTGTGTGTTCAAAATTTTTCTCACAGGAGATTTGTACTAATAGAACAACCTCCCGCTAAGGCGTTGTAAGAAATGGCTGGCTCGGTGAGAACTTCTTAGAGTTGAAGGTGCTCTGCCATGGCCTTATCGGAAGAAGCAGCAAAATCTGGAGGTGAGTCAGTGACAAGAGATGAACCATGATCATCATAAAAAAGAAGCAACTACAGTTTTGATTTACACTTGTGATCCCAAGTATATTTCTCATCGCAATGGTAACAAAGGCCCTGGGAATGACGCTGTGCAGCCTCGGTAGGAGATAGGTAGTGGAATGGAAGTTTAGTACCACTAGAAAGAGTGTTGAGATTCTGTGATATAGATAGAGTTGTGGAAATTGTAGAAGGAGCAACAGTTCTTGGGTTGGGTAGAAGCGGCTTGCTACTACCTAAGGAAGGTTTAATGGACCCTTTGTCCAAAGTAATCTGTTGCTCATAAAGTTAGGCTAGCCTAATAGCATCCACCAACTTAGTGGGTTTATGAATCAAAATAGCAGTTTTGATATCGAATTTGAGGCCCAAGACAAAACAATGAACCACAAATAGTGGTGGCAAATACATGGTCCTATTAATAATAGTTTTAAATCGAGCTCTGTAATGCTGCACGGTGGAGGACTGTTGAAGTTTTGCCAGTTGTCCTTCTGATGAATCAAGATCCTGTGCTGGAATTGCTTGGTTAGGGCCACCGTGAAATGGGTCCAACCTGATAATTGCTTGTTCTGATACATCCAATCATACCATTTGGCAGCAGCATCATCGAGATAGAAGGAAGAAATTGTGAGACGATCTTGTTCATGGATATTGTGGAAGGTGAAATAGTGATCCGCTTGGAAGACCTATCAATCAGGATTTGTACCAAAGAAACAAGTAAATTGAATCAGGGTAGGTTTATAGTTGCCGAGCGGTGTAGACTCGGATAGGTGCGTCGGAGAAAACTAACTAGGTTTAGAGGACTTTGAAGAAGGTGGATGGAAGGTCAATGAAAGCACCAATGGAATGTATTGTATTACCTACAGCAAGGTGAATACGACAAGAAATATTCAGGTAAATCCAAATCAAAGTCTAGAAAAAAAAGGTGAGAAATGAGAAATGATTATAACTTTGACAAAATGCATAACTAATTCTATATTCCTTATGTCATATTATACCCTCTATTGGCTGTTATTCCCTGGTTGAGTTGTACTATATAACAAAGTGAATTTCTGTGGGAGCCTTCGCTAACATGCATCCCTCCTTAGTGCTGGTTAAGCCTTTTCTTGGTTCATTGGTTGTTCGGCATTTACCCTTCCATCTAGTTCAGTCACAACATTGATAAACAAGATGAAGCCTAAACTCTATCTAAGTTCATTTGGAAGTTCAAAGAAAAAAAGATTGGTTGCTAGTATTTTGGGAGTCCACATTGTTGATTCACCTAGTAAGTATTTGGGAATTCAATTGGGTCTTATGAATAGGAAGAACCGATTCTTTCAACTGATTTTTGATCTTTTGCATGCAAAATTAGTAGGGTGGAAACCCAAACTATTATCCCCTGCTGGTCGGTTAACCTTAATAAATTAATCACTTTCATTAATTTCCATTTACTCTCTATCTTATGTTCAAGAACCGAAGTGGACACTTAATTCTTTTGATAGAATAGTTTGTTCCTTTTGGTAGGGGCATGATCCTCATAATCGAGGACTACATCGAAGTTGATGGGAGCAATTATTCAAATCTATGTAACTCGATGGTCTCAGAATTTGCTAGTCTCAGTATATGAATGATACGCTTTTTGCTAAATGAACATGGCGCATACTTATTATTTACTAACCCACAGGGGTTTATACAGCAAGTCCTTGCAAAATACTACATAAGGAAAAGCTTTTTGTAGGTAACGACCAAACCTCCTACTCCTAGATGTGGAGGAGCATCTTGTGCGATGGGATATCAACGCTCGAGGATTAGATATTCAAATCTGGGTGGGGACCAAGTGTCGGTAGTTAATCACGGCCTGTTACTACAACAGAATACTAAACAGGATTTGCCAGGTTTGTCGATTGCTAGTACAAGACCATAGGGTCAGTTATCATGGAACACTATTATAATCCACGAATAGTTGCATGCATCTTGGGCATCAAAGATGTCTTCTAGGGGATTCTTAGTTTTGAAGTCTGGAGATCACTTTGTTTGGAAATATAGTTATTTTGGAACCTTCAATGTTAAGGAAATGTATAGTTTTTTACTTCACCAAAGCTAGTGACCTCAGTCTAACTTCGTTTCTCCAGTTAACTGGTGAGTCTTCTCGAAGATCAAACTCCCTTTAAAACTACTTATTTTTCTTTGGAAAATCATTAATGAAAGCCTTCTAGTTAGGTCAAATATACTACAGAAGCTACCTGGCGTAGATAGCACCTGCTCGATGTGCCACATTGGTTAGGAAACCTTAGACCATCTATTTCACACATGCACATTCGCCTGTGTTGTTTGGTTTGGGTGAACCCTTGTTTACGAGTTGATGATACTATTGTTTCGCCCTTTAGGGAGATGGGTGAATGCCTTAAGATGCCAACAAAATGAACCAACGGATATCACGTAGAAAAAAGTGATTACTATTTAGCAGATATGAAAACACAAAAATCAGGTATATTTTTCTAAAGCGCAACCGAACTCTATCAAAGTTCTATAGTGTCTGAACTATTATTGGTTATCGGTGACAATGGCCTCCTAACATTATGGTACTTACACATACAGAAACCTAAGTAAATCAACTATTAGTGTCACGAGTCAGAGCTCAAAGCCCGTGACCATCATACTAAATGCATCCGATAGAGGTCTATTAGTGAGATTGAGATCATTTGGCCCACGAGAACTGGCCCGATTCAAGGAACTATTGGAGAAGCCTGTTAATTTGAAGCCTGGTTGGCCTGATGACGAAGATATGGAAACTTAGGCTAATTTGGTAAATAATCTTGAAAGATAAAGGGAATCATATCTTTTAAAGATTAAATAGGATTTGATATGGCATATCTTGTAAAATCCCTTAAAACATGGGATATGGTTAATCTCGTCCGTCGATGTAAATGTATCTTGACCGTTAGTTTTGGGGGAGCTCAACTATAAATAGAGAGCCTCCCTCTCATTTGTACTCACTCCATTACATTGTTTCATTATTCTTTGTGAATAAGAGAATAGAGAGCATTTACTCAAATACCTGAGTAAAAGCTGACTTAGGTGAGTTTGGGCGAAGAAATTGCCTAAGGTGCATAGATGGCGAGTAGCCCGTGACAAGTGGTATTCGAGCTATTAGTTCGAAGGCACTGTTGGGATGTCGAAAGAAGAGTTCGAACAAAGGTTGGCGAGAAATTTTTTGAGGGAAACACTATCGACAGTAGAGGAACGTGTGGGTAAACTTGAGGGATCCATGGAGGACGTAAGGGAGCACTCGATGGGGTCGAGGGTCGCATAGACAACTAGAAGGAACAGTCTAGAGACTATGTAAAGATGTCTCTTGATTCTACCATGGACCAGGTAAGTTGTTTAATTCACACAAGGATAAGATGTCGAAGTGGAATGATGCTCTTGCGGCCATGATGATGGCTTTGAATGAGGAAACAATGGCCACGACGTTAGCTTTGAGTACAAGAATAGAGGAGCTCGAGGGGGAGTTGGCCTCATACAGAGTAGCGATGGGGAAAGGAGTGCCAAGTGCAACACTCAGTGACGAGTATGTCCCGAAGCTGAAAGAGTTTGTGGGGACAAGGTCTGCATACGATGTGGACAATTTCTTATGAAGGATGGAAAACTACTTTCGTGCCAAAGGCATCATGGATGATGCAAATAAGGTAAAAACTGCTTCATTATTTCTTACTGATATTGCACTTTTATGGTGGCGAGGTAGGACCACAGATAAAAGGCAAGGTGAGATTGGGACGTAGGAAGAGTTCCAATGTGAGTTGAAGGGACAGTTTTACTTGGAGTTTGCCGAGGAAAAAGCTCGGGCAAAGTTGCAAAGGATAAAGCAACGACGCACAGTGGGGGAGTATGTTCGAAAGTTCAAGGAACTCATGCTCCAAGTTTCAAATGTAACCAAAAAGGAAGCATTGCTTGCTTTTCAAGAGGGATTGAAGCTATGGATTAGACAGAAGGTGGAACAAAGAGGTGTTCAAAAGCTGTCGGAAGCCAAGACGGTAGCAGAATCCGTGGTTAAGCTTGGTCTAGGGAAAGACAAGCTTGGGTCTTCCAAGTCCGAGGAAAGGGGCGTATGTGAAGGGAATCACAAGGAAGACAAGGATAATAGCAATGGCAATGGCAACAATAGTGGTAATGGGAAACCACGAGTTGGGAAGAAAAACCCAAGAGGAAAAGGGACAAGCTGAAATGCTTTCTCTACAACGGTCCACACATGTTAAAGAAATGTCTAAAGAAATCCGCGCTTAAGAAGAAGCCAGTGGTAAAGGCCTTCGGACTTGGTTCGAGCGCAACGGGTGTCGAAGCCAAAGAGGCTAAAAGCGAGAAGAAGCCAGTTGAGTGCTTCTTGTGTCATGGTCCGCATAAGTTATGGAAGTGTCCGAGGAAGCCTGTCATCGAAGGGAACGATGGAGCAGACAAGAAGCCCAAGAAACTTGGTTCGAGCAAGGGAAAAGCCGAAGCCAGGAGGGCAAAGAAGAACAAGTCTGTCATCGAAGGGAACGATGGAGCAAATAAGGAGCCCAAGAAGCTTGGTTCGAGCGAGGGAGAAGCCAAAGCCAAGAGGGTAAAGAGGAGCAAAAAGAAGCGAGTAAAGTGATTCTTGTGCCGTGGTCCGCATGAGTTGCGAAACTATCCAAAGCAAGCCATAGTCAAAGGAAAAGAAACGTCCGAGCATGTTGAGTCGTCAGAGGGGCTTCCACTCAAGGAAGAGGTGAGTTTATCATCGAACTTAGAGGAAGAAGTTGCGATGAAAACAATGAAGCTGAGACCAATGAGGCTCAAGTCAAGTGAAGTTGGCTGAGTCATCGACAAAGTTTCCACCTATGGGAGAGGTGGGTGATGCATCGGACTTTAAGGAAAAAGAAGTGATGCATGAGGGACAGTTGACTCGAGTAAATGCTAAGGTACATTCCGAACACCTTAAGAGTGTGTTACATTCTAACTTGTTGACTTGGCAAGAACGTAGGGGCCCTCTCGAAGTTCTTGAGCAAAGAGGCAGAGAGACTGAGGGCAAAGCGAAGCCAAGTGTTATGAATCAAGAGGATTCTGTTCGAGGAAAGTTAGAATGTGGGCAAAGGAGTGACATAACTCCTTGTCGTCGAGGTACACGAACAAGTAGGACGGCTCGAGTTAAGAAGCAACGGAAGCCTAGGCAAATGTTTCGAAGAAAGGGAAAAGCTAAGGCGTCAAGATGAGATCGAGGCGAATCAAGTCAGTGGCATTCGGAAGTCGCAACGAGGGCATTGCGAGAATGGGTGGGGGAGAATGTCACGAGTCAAAGTTCAAAGCCCCTGACCATCGAAGCAAATGCATTCGATGGAGGTCTATTATTGAGATGGGGATCATTTGGTCCACGAGAACTGGCCCGATTCAAGGAACTGTGGGAGAAGCCTGTCAATTTTAAGCCTGGTTAGCCCGATGACAAAGATATGGAAACTTAGGCTAATTTTGTAACTAATCTTGAAAGATAGAGGGAATCATATCTTTTAAAGGTTAGATAGGATTTGATATGGCATATCTTGTAAAATCCCTTAAAATATGGGATATGGTTAATCTCGTCCGTCGATGAAATGTATCTTGACCGTCAGTTTTGGGGGAGCTCAACTATAAATAGAGAGCCTCCCCCTCATTTGTACTCACTCCATTACATTGTTTCATTATTCTTTGTGAATAAGAGAATAGAGAGCATTTACTCAAATACTTTGTGTGTGCCTTTCTGTTGTTCTCTTGATTGCTTCTTTTGGCATAAATCACTTCTGCTCTTCAATTGGTGCCTTGGAGGAGTTCTTAAAGAATCTTCACCTGAGTAAAGGCTGACTTAGGAGAGTTTGGGCGAAGAAACTGCCTAAGGCCACACGGATTGCGAGACAAAAGGTCTAGCCCCATGACACTAGTACGTTGGCGTCTAATGTCATTTGTATTTTTGTGCTAAACACCCATGAGCACACTAGGAACAGCTGTAATATCGAGCTTTGTTTTATAGCCAACCATAGAACAGGATTATATGCAGGTGCCATTAGACTCATAGAGCCAGAATACTCATCCCCTCTCGTTACGGGACTTTGTCTTCAAACGGATTCCAAGTTCTATAGTAGACTAGTTCTTCCCTGACACCACCTGTTTAAATTGAATTCTATCCAAATTACCCAAGGAACTATCATAAAAAATGACAAAAAATGGGGTTCCTTCATTTTTAGGCAAGGTGCTGTTCATTGGAAGTTAGAACTATAACACCCCTAACCCATATCCGTCTTCGGAATAGGTTACGAGGCATTACCAAAGTTTACAGAACATTTCCTGATTAATCGAGACCTTTACTATTCATTTTCTGAAAACAATCATAACATCCCTTGATTGGGCCCACGAAGCCCAAAACATACATTAGGAACAATCCGGGACTAAATTGGGATCATAGGGAATTTTTCACAAAATCTCAAAATTTTTCTCATTTACAAGGGTCACATGCCCGTGTGAGTTAGGGACACGCCCGTGTGGTCAAGTCGTGTGGCCAACATGCCCATGTGACTTACCTCGCTTTAAGCCGTGTGGCTTTACACGCCCGTGTCCCTAGGCTGTGTAACTCTCTGACTTGCATACCAAGAACAAATTGATCTCACACGACCAAGTCACACGCCCGTGTGCTAGGCAATGTGGTTAATTTAAATTTTCAAAAAAATAGGTGCAGAATTCACACGGCCAAGAGACATGCCTGTGTACCAGGCCGTCTGCCTCACATGACTGAGACACGTGCCCGTGTCTCTGCCCATGTACTCCATTCCGAGCATTCTGTTTTCAAATTTTTGGATGCAGGGAACACACGGCCAGGCTACATCCCATGTAATAGGCCGTGTGTCACACACGACCTAGACACATGCCCGTGTGTCTACCCGTGTAGACAAAATAAGGCTATTTTCCAAGCCCTATTTCTCACTCATTTCCATTCATCACCTGCACCAACACTTAAATACATTCAAGAACAAATTTAAGGTATTTAACTAAGCCTTAACTAAGTCTTATACATGATATATTTTTATTGATGTTAATGTATATAAGCTTACTTATTTACTCCATTTCATATATATAAGCATAATTTGTCAAATAAGTTATCTCATTTATTTTATTCATGTAACTACCTCTACTTTGCCATTTCATACTCTTTCACAACTACTATGTGAGACTTTATAGTTGTACATCTCAAGCATATCAAACACAAGCCATACCAATGGCTAGTTGCATTCATAATGTTTTATGTGCCAACATTGGCTAAGTATCCTATACATGCCATTATAACCATAGCTATTTTACCATATATACTGAATTGAGCCAATGGATAGTGTGAGTGATCTCCACCAAGCTTCCCAACCAACGAGCTTCCGAGTCACTATTGAATAGGGGAAAAATAAAATAGAATAAGCATATAACGCTTAGTAAGTTCGTATAACTTGGTAATTAACTTACCACTCATTTAAATTCAATATAAACATACAGTGTACATTCAATCATCCTGATCACGAGCCCTAACACATAACCTCATCATTCTTGTCAGTCATATTCTTCGTATAAATATCAATAAATATGTAAGAGCTCCATAATCATCAAATTTCCATATTCATATGCTTCTCACATCATGTATTCAAGTAACATGTACAATTTTCATCCCTGTATTTCAAGTACATTTTCGAAATGTCTCGTCTCTAGTTCAGATTATTCACATCAAAATTTTTCCCATTTAATCATTTGAAATATTAATGTCCCGCATGTAATACACTCGTGGTATACAATTCTATCATCATGGATGAACACATTCATCAAGCAAATTCTATATTCATATATCATCATCTCATATTTCCATATACCATATATCATCACATTCATGTATTTCAAGCAGACTCGTGTAACAGTTCTTTTCATGTTCATATTCTCTCTTGTTAAGATTTTGCCCGTTGAATTTGTTAGAAATATCAATGGATATCCACATGTAGTACACTTAAAGTGTACAAATCAGGATCCGTTAATTTATATTCATGGGTACCCAATTACGGCACATAATCAGGAAGCACACTCCTGCGAACCTCATTTCTTACAGCGGGATTACCAGTCCAGGCTAAATCCTTTAAATGACAAAACTCTATATCACTTAATTTAGATTACCTGTCCGAGCTAAATCCATTTCACCACATATCCATCGGGAGGGCTTGTAATAGGATTACCCGTCCAGGATAAATCCTTTTTATCATTCATGCCATAACCATTTCAGTGATCCATCGAAATTCAATATTCAAATGGGTCTTATTCTTTTTCTCAAGTAATTTCGAGCATGCATTCAATTCTTGCATTTTATACCATTCGTATCATTTACAAATCATTTAATATTTATCAGGTAATATCGGATATTCATTTATCAGGCATTATCAGACATTCAATATATTTCTTGTACCCAACAGTTATATATTTCACATATATAACATTTAATTCAAAAGTATATTTTTAGCACTTTTCATTTTGACGAGGTTTATCATATATTCAGTATAGTCGGGCATATGATCAATTCTTACACAAAGCAATCACTTACCGGATATTCACATAATTCACACATACAACATTTATTTCAAACATAAAATATATTCAATTAAGTTACACGAACTTACCTCGACAATTGTTCGTGTATGTAAATCTACTAATCCGATATTTTCCTCTTTTCTTCGCTTTAACTCTGAATTTGGTCTATCCAAATCTATACAAGTAAATTTAACATCAATTCATGTTCATTTCCATTCAATTCACATCTTTGGAAAAATTACCATTTTGCCCCTAACTTTTTATTTAATGACGATTTCGTCCCTTGGCTCGGAAAATGAAATTCTCACAAATTAATCCTTATTCCAAGCCTAACTTACTTTTACATGTAAAAATTACAGTTCATGTATTTCATAAAAATAAAAAATTTTCCATGGATTTTACATCTTTTCAATTTAGTCCCTATATCATGTTTTCATCAAAATTCACTTTGTAAAAGTTGTTTATCTACTAACAACCTTTCATTTTATACCATAAATTTCCAAATTTCAACATATTCATCCATGGAAAAATTTTCATACTTTGATATCTTTGCAATTTAATCCTCAAAATAACTAAATTAAGTTGTTCTGATCTTAAAAATATAAAAATTACTAAAAACAGGACTTGATTACTTAACTAATTTGGCCATGAAAGCTTGCTTTCTCTTTCCTAGGGTTTCCATGGAGTTTTTGGGGATGAAGATGATATAAAATGATGATATTATTGATTAATTAAAATATCATCTTTTAACTTTTTATCTTTCCAATTTTGTCCTTTCTTTTTCTAATTTTCCATGGATGATTCATCCATAAAAATCTTCTAACTTTTTATTGATGGTCTAATTACCATATAAGGACCTTCAATTTTGAATTCTATAGCTATTTGACACTTTTAGCTACTAGAACTCAACCTTTACATTTCATGCAATTTGGTCCTTTCATCAATTAAACCCGTAATCGATAAAATTTCTTTACGAAATTTTCACATATCATTTCTATCATACTATAGACCATAAAATAATAATAAAATAAATTTTATTTTTGAAATCGAATTTGTGGTCCTAAAACCACTGTTCCAATTTTTACCAAAAATGGACTATTACAAGAACCCTTATGGGAAGACGTTTGAACTCTTGTAAAGCAAATTCCCCTACAGACATAAAGGGGCACCATCCGATGGATTTCCTCATTTGGAGAATGGCAATGCAAACATTGGCAATCGGTTCCGATATCCCTTGGCACTGACCGATTTGCTGCTTCTTTTGTCCTTGTACCAAAAAAATATTATATGGTGTCGACTACAATAGTAATTTCAATAGTAGGAATCAAAATTGATGAATGTTATTGATGAATACGTTCCAGACTAAAGGCTTTGTAAAACTTTGAAGTTGTGGACCCTCTTAGACCAAGGTTTGTCTTCTTGTTTCAGATTGCTTTAATCGGTTAGTTTATCTTGTCTTGAATTTAAGCCTTTGCCATTATATCTTGAATTCAAGATAATTAACCGATTAGGTGGGATTGCTTACCTAATAAAAAATTATTTTACATTATATTTGGTTCGAAAAAAAAAATCAAAATGTGGGTAAAAATAAAAATAGACGAAAATGTAAGTAAATAGGTATTCTACTAAATAATCAAAGCTTTACACTTTTTACTCGGAAAAAGAAAATGCCCCCATAAGATTTTTGAAAGGTACACCTGATACTTGCAGAAGACTTGAAGATTGAAGGGATGCATTCGTTTAGGTTTATTTCGTCTCTTCAACAAGTTCGCATACTGTTCCGATGGAAATACATATATATATATATATATATATTGTTTGGAAATATAATGTTTTGTTTAGAGTGTCAACTTTGCTGACTTTGAAAAGAAAAGAAAAGCAATTATTACCAAAGTAGAAAACAACCAATGGAAGACTCCTAACTCAAGAATAAGTTGGCACTTAGCATTAATCTCCTAATAGTTGGAATTTGAAGAAAAATGTTTAAAGATAAAGTAGCATCAGGAAATGGAAGATCAAGATGCAATCTTGCATCTTGGTTGATGCCATTCTATATTCTTGATCTAAGCTCTGAGAAATACAGTGCATGTGCTTTGATGCTGTGAGAATCCTGAGTAGTCTGTGCAATAACAGACATATATCTTTTATCTAATCATGCATTTCTCCAAGGTCTTTGATTGTATAATTTCAACCATTCCATTTCTTAGATAAGTGAGAAGACATAAATGGTTACATTTGGGGTGCACATACAAATACAGATGAAGAATACCTCTATTCATCAGATCTCTCCATATCACAACCTGGGTCATGGAAAAATTCTCGGTCGGTGAAGAAATGCCCATCCTCTGGAGGCTTATAGTCTTGTCCTCTCCATACCACAATCTGCTCCTTTTCAAATGTCACAAGGATACATGGAACCAGGTCCTATATGAAAATTAAAGTTAGCAGATTAAACTCAATATTGAAAGGCATAACAGTTACACAAGACAGTAGAGGTCCTTTTTATTTTGGTATTCTTTATGTTTGTTTTATGGTCCATGTTTGGGGTACGTGGCTGCTCCTCCCAACGGTGTGTCCAAGGTTCGAACTTGGGTCCTCCCTTTGGGAGTCCAATGTGCCTTACTATTGCACCCAACCACTTTTTGGTAGTAGAGGTCCTTTTTGATGATGAAGAAAAAACACTATCTCATATTCACCAATTTCCAGTTCCTACTACGATAAGCCTTTTTAACATGCACAATAGCATTGGCATTGAAGCAGTATGAACTCCATGCTGTTTTCCATAATAAGATGCTAATTTGAGAATGCAAGGAACCAAGTGCAAACTAACTAGTAGCAAGTTTATCTCTCTCCACACACAAGAAAGTTCACAAAGCTATAGAAAATGCAGATATGTAAGACTGAAAGTTCAATTGATCTTAATGTAACGGGGAAGAAAACATGTATATGTTATTAAAAGGATCAGAAAAGAAATATAATATTTACCCTGAGTTTGCAGCCTATTTTCTTGTAATCACTTCTTTCAAATCCTGTGCAGTCTATACGCACCAGCTCACTGACAACAAAAGCATCTCTCACCATGGGTACTAGACTACCATAATATCCATTCTTGGCTGCAAATTTTATTTGCAATAAGTAACCACGTAAAAGCATGCATTATGCCAGAAGCCAACAGGAAGAAACAAAGGGTACCAAGTTTTGTTAGAGCAGGAACAGCCAGCCCTCTCTTTCTCATTTCTTTTGTTTCCTCAATACTTAGACCATCAATAGTAGTTTTAATCAACCTAGGATAAACAGGTTCCTGAGGCTTCCACAACATTAAAGGAATTACAGGCCTTTTCTTATGATTATAATTCCGGCCTCTGTACAATATAAGTGTACCACCATGCCTCTGGATGATCTTTCCAAATGTTTTATCCTGCAATAGTTATTCAAACTCCATGATGAGAGTAAATATCTCATAGTTATCTGCATAGATAATACTTCAATTCATGATATATGAAAATCAAGTACATAATATTATCGATCAATAGTCAACACAAAACACATGCATGAGACACAGGAGAACATAGAATGGGAAACGGATCACATCTGAAAACTTAAAGATACTATATAGAAAAGGAAATCCTTTCCCTTAAAACTGCTTGCAGTAAACCAAGTACCTCAAGCTGCGTGCAAACATTCTTCATGTCAACAGTGGGTACCCCGAGACACTTAATCCTCACTGCTTCAGCAAATTTCCAATGATTATGAATATCATTCAGCATGTTATGTGTTAAACCATCTCTCCCTACAGATGAAGACAACAGAAAACAATGCTATAAGATAACCTGTGAGATTAAGGATAGCAAACGCAATGAAAACAGTGAAAATGAGTTTAAGGGGATCAATCCAATCACAAGCAAACCACTTAATAGGCAGCTTTGCCATGTATAAAATAGCATTTCTTCTCCAAGAGTTTCAACAATATATAACAGTTTCCTACATGAGTTTTTAGACCTTTGAAAACTAATCTTCAGTGATCCATTATATAACAGGTAATAACAAATATATCTAGGATTTTCTGAATACTTTTGATCATTTTTTTTTCTTCTAATTTTAGAACCATGACATCAAAGTATATTATCAAGCTCAAATAAACATCAAACAAAACCAACAAAAACGTAAACCCAAAGAAAACACCTCAATTGATATTACAAACCAAAGACTCATATCCAAATACAAATTCCAAAAACCAAAGAAGAACAAAAAAAAAAATCACTAAGCTACAATACCAGAATTATTGGGGGAAACGCAAAAAAGAAGAAAAATTGAAACTTGTACACAATACCCAAATTTATTTGCCTTTTATTTCTATTTCTCTGACATTTTTCTACCAAAAACTTCCTCTCAGCCTCAGTAAGAGGCGTCCCCTGAATCCTGCCCCTCAATAGCTTCCTCTTTGCCTCTAAATTCGGATCCTCAGTACCCTCCAGCGACTTCACCTTCGGGTCCACAGCAGGGGCACAAACCCCGGTCCACTCACGGTCCAATCGACCTGGTCCGAAAGGGGAGTACTTTGGCTCTCTCAACCCGATGGGTCTCACCGTGGGGCTGCTCTCTGTGTAACTGAACCGGAAATCGAAGGGCAAATCGGACTGTATCGGCTTTATCTGATCGAGGGACGATGGGGGTCGGTATTTGGGTTTCTGCCTTTTATGTGAGTTAGGATTGGACTTAGATTTCTGAGGATCTAAAGAAAGGGATGGTGGTGGTTGGAAGGAATAATGGTCACGGAGTTTTGAGGTGGACAGGTGGCGCGTGAGGAATCTGACGGTGATAAAGAGCGACGGTGGTTTTTGGCGGGAGAGACGAGTTAGGGTCATGAGAACAGTTCGGGTTTAAGGCAGTTAGTTTCCAAGAGACAAGGGAGAAACGGAGAAGGATTTAAGTGTTGTCAGTTTGGGGATTTCTAAATTTTCGTAGTTTTCGTATATTTGAATTTAGTACCATAAAGAATTAATTTTTCTTGGTCTAATTATGTTAAGTCATTAATAAATCTTAAAATAAATAACATATTTAAACTAATTAATAAAAAATATATATAAAAAGATTAAATCTCAAATTTGAACATAATATAATGATCAAATTTGAAATTTGAGCATTCTATATAATTTTAAAAAAATAAGTAAAGGGGTCAAAATTGAAATTTAACTATTATATTATATCTGAAATTTAATCATTATTTTATAATTTCAAAAAAAAAAAAACCTTAACTACGTGTCATAATAAACAGATCAAAATCTTCCACGCCCTAGGCTGAGTTTACAAGTTGTACCTTCTTAGTTAGTCCATAAGGGTCGAACACCCATATCCCACGATCATACAATTTTGTTACATGAAATGCACCAAAGACAAAGCAAGCAACTTCTAAGAGAAATAAATGAATTCCAAAAATCTTGGGCAAATCCAAAGAAGCTTTTCTTGTGCGCTCATCATAAAAATTTTTCTAGATCCCAATACACCAAATAGCTACCAAGAAGCACAAGCCAAAAAAACACAAAATTTGCTTTGGCCAAACCTTCATAACTCCAAATACTAGGATTTGTTATAGTCTTCCTATAATACTCCAATCGTCCCATGATTTAGTTATTCCTAAACGAGTAATGAAAGGTATCTTCTTTCTTTCTTTCTTTTATTACCTTCCTTGCGTATATATAAGATCAAACTCGTTCAATTTCTAAAACAAGTACGGATCCTTAAGTTTTTGAGGAATCATTCATCGGTGGTTATGAATGATTGATTTTCTGAATCTTTTCAACCTTATCTCTGTAAGAGCAAGTAAAACAATATGAGAAGTAGAACCATTTGATTGACTCGTTCTTAATAGCCATGAATTGATCATCTTATGGTGATCCTTTAGCCGATAAATGCTCCTATTACACTCATAGCCTTTGATATTATAAAAAGATTAAATTTTAAGTATATAGGAACTAAAACTAAAAATTTAACCTTTATTATATAATATTACTAGTTTCTATCACGTGCGATGCACGAGTTGCTCGTTTCTTATATAAAATTGTTATTATTTAAACATTGGTTTATTAATTAAAATTATTCATGAAACAATAAAATTGATCTTACTAGTTAACATCAAAGCTAAAATTTCTAAAATAATTTATGGCATGTCTTGAGACATGGAATCCTCTGTCTTAAGACAAAACCTTGAATTTTGACAAGTAAGTTTGAATTAGTGCCCTAAGTTAGATTCTGACTTAGCATGACCCCTTAATTAGATTAAATAATATCTTAAGGTTTATAAATGCATGTGAATGATTTTATTAAATGATTTATTTGTTATGTTATTGACAAATATAAATTAAACATGGTATAATTATGTTGAAATAATCTGAGTTGCTTCGGCAACTTAATGTGATGTCACACATTTGGATTCGGTGATTGATCGCCTATAAACGAGTTGTTGTTTATAGTAAAAATATCACACCAAAAATATAAGAAATTCAATCATCAGTGTCGGCAAACGTACTGGTCAAATTTTAATATAGTAAAGTTTACAATGAAACATTGGTAAGTATTCCGGGGATTGTACCCAAGAGATTACAGATTTGAGAAACTATTATTAAATTAATTACAGAAAATAATTAGTAATCTAATTGAGTCATGAATTAGTACTGCAAATCCAAATTAATATATTAATTAAACTAACGAAATTACTAAACCTAAATTAATCTAATGGACTTTACTATTCCTAGTGTTGACAACGTGAGCCTTTAGCCTATGATCGATTAAATCCCTAATTAATAAACTGAAGATTAATTAATTTCAGAATTTGAGTTTTAATATGAATTAGCTATTAATTAACTAGTATTACCTCCCGGCCTCTACTAATTAATTAATCGATTGGTTGATATTTGCTTATCTCTCAACCTCACTTTCTCAACCAATATAAACTATGATTTACTCGGTTAAAATTATCTCCTGATCTTGTCTAACATATGATTGCTTCCTAGGATTGTCAAGCTTAGGGTTTAAGAACACATAATTTATACCAACTAATCCTATTATAAACATTTATTCTTTTGTTAATTAATTAACTTGATGAATTAATCAATTCAATAAACAAATCATGCAAGATATGAATAAAACACAAGATATTATTCTAATATTCATAAAATAATTAGTTGATCAAACTAAAAAAATATAAATAAAAGAATAAAGTAGAAGAGTAGAGAGGATGCTCATTAATAATATATTAAGGTACTGATCCAGAGCAATCTTCGCTCGCAATTGTCTTCATATCGGAATAGAAAGTTCTGACTACACGAACATAAAAAGGAACTACGAAGAAAACTTGTAACAGCCCGAACTAGGGCCTAAATGGAATGGTGGTTTTGAGACCACGAATCTGATTTAGAAAAAATTATTTCGATTAAGTTTTAAGGTTTATTGTGTAATTTCAAAATATGAGTTCTAGAAGCATTTAGTGTGTAATTGAATTTCATTCAGAAATTGGAGGTCCTTATTTTGCAAATAGACCATTTTATAGCATGATGGACAAAAATGCCCATGGAAGGAAAAATTTGCAAAGAAAGCCATTAAGGGCATTTTGGTCATTTGGTTATTAAATAAAATAAAAGGGAAAATAAGTCAAAATTGGTGTCCATCTTCCTCATGTATGGTCGAATGTCACTTTCTCCATAGCTAGGGTTTTTTTTCATCTTTTCAAGCTCCAAGTAAGTGATTCCTAGCCCTGTTTTTCATGTTCTTCGTATTTTTGAGATCCTTGTACCTTGACCTAGCTTTCTATACCACTATTTTAAGCTAGGGTTCATGTTTAAAAATTTACCCATGTGTGACATGAAAGCATTTTGATGTTTATTGGTATAAATTGAAAGCATGAAGTGTAGTAAACAACTTTTACTAGGTGATTTTTCATGAAAATGCATTTAGGGACTAAAATGAAAAAGTTGTAAAATATGAGCATAAATTGTGAAATATTGAAAATTGTGGGCTCCTATAGAAGAGAATTATGTTCAGCTAGGCTTGGAATGTTGAAAAATTGATACATGTCATTTTACGAGCCTAGGGACTAAATTGTAAAAATTGACAAAGTTAGGGGTAAAATGGTGAAATTTACCATAGGATAATTTTGTGTCCAATCGAGTAATGTATGTATTGAATGAGTTAATTTTCGTGTTATAGATCAAGAACGACATGAAAACAACCTTGACCGAGGGAAAGACAAGGTGTCGGATAAAAATCGAAAATATTAGCATATTTGTTCCGAGGTAAGTCCTATATGTAAATAAAGAGTTATTTTTAGTCATTATGTTTAATTAGTTTAATTAATTTGAAATTCTGAAATTTTATATCGAAATATTGTTTATGGAATATGATAGACCGATAAGTAAAGAAAAGTCCCAGTTAAACCTTAGGAATCATTAGGATACGAGTGACATGTCACTAGGAAACCATCGACTGTTATTGATTCTTTATGTGATTCCGAGTGCTAGTCTAGTTCGACTACCAGTGGCTAGGTAATCCTGCATTTGTTGCGGATACCTGTCAGCTTGTGTGAGCAGCACTGAGTATAATTGACTACACCGTCAGCTTGTGTGAGCAGATCTGATAATAGCTCATTATTGAGCCTTATGTGATAAGTGGTAGCTTCGGCTACATTATGTGTGGGCACTTGTGCCTTATTTTTCGTTTATCCTTTAGTATTCCACGTGGTTCAACGGCCTATCTGAATTAATATGACACAATGTGAATGTATGCGAAAAGATTTAAACGTATGTTCGAGATTGTGTATGTGTAGGTTATATGAAAACTATTATGTGTGCTAAGTGCTTAAAGTATGTGAGAATCATGTGGTAAGATCACATGAGTAAGTGATAATTCCCAAACTTAATTGTATGATTGGAAAACTTATTTTCCATTAGTTATGTCCATTTAGCTTAAATGCTCATTACTTTTGCATATAGACTTACTAATCTTTATAGGTTACCTCTTCGTTTTTCCCTTTCTCTTATATGTTCGTCAAGCTAGTCTGAGGTTCGATGATTGGTGGGATTGCATCAACACTATCAACGGCTGTTTTGGTATTTTGATTTTAAACCTTGAAATTATGACATGTATAGATGGTCCATTAATTTTAGTTATATGACAAGGTTCTTTTAGGTCCATTTGTTGGTAGAGGTATTTTGCTACTTTGGCCATTTGAGATGAGCCATAATGGTTAAGTTATGTTATGTTAAAGTGTTGTAATCTCTTATGATACCAATTATGTTGAGGTGTATAATGTCCATGGATGTGTATGCTTATGTGTGGTTGGTAAGAAAATAAAGTGTGTGGATGCCGATATATGGTTGTTTGGATGTGTTTTCGTGTTATATTGTGTATTGCCAAAATTGATTTGTGTTTTAGGATGGAAATTGGCTTAGAAAATAGCCTATAATTGTCTACACGGGTAGGCACACGGACGTGTGTCTGGGCCGTGTTTCAGCCCTACAGGCGTGTTGATAGGCCGTGTGTCCCCTGCACCTGAAAATTTTGGAAATTAAATGTTTTGTAGGAAACACACAGGTTGGAGACACGGCCGTGTGTCCTAACCGTGTGATTGACATGGCCTAGCCACGGGCGTGTGGTTTAGCTGTGTGATGAAAATTTCGTGATGACGTCATAAACAGAATACCCCAAATTTTCACATGGGATAAGGACACGGGCGTGTTGAGGCCGTGTGAAGGACACAGACTAGAATCACGGGCATGTGCTCAGTTGTGTGAAAACCCCTGTTGGTTCGAAATGAAAATTAATTCAGCACGGGCTAGGGATCTAGGCGTGTGCGACCACACGGCTTCCCACATGGGCGTGTCCTTGTCCCACACAGGCGTGTGCCCTGTTTCAAGTAGTTTTTTAGCGATTGAAAAGTTTTGATTTGGTTTCGAATCGTACCCAATGAGTCTCTTGGGCCTCGTAAGCCCATAATATGAGTGTATTGAATAGGATTGAAAATGTTGTAAATCTTTGTAGAATCTGTGAGTCGGGATTGAGTGATCGTGTATTCATAAGTCCGATAATGCCTCGTACTCGGTTTTGGCATCGAAGTTGGGTAAGGGGTGTTACATTTAGTGGTATCAGAGTTATGATTTAGCCGGTCTTCGGACTATCATAGCAAGTGTAAGAGTCTAGCTATACATGCCATACTTGTGAATATTGATAGTGTGATGGTTTCTAATCCTTGAATTGTGTTTTCATATAGTAAATAGATCCCGATCCGGTAGTGGCTGACGATGCAAAAAGTAAAGCATCAGCTCCCACTTAAGGGACCGCGCCACCCGAAAGTAAGAATGTAGAATCTAGTCAGGGAGAAGAGGCCCAAGAAGCCTTTCTCCGTAAAATGAGTGAATGGTATACAGATTTCATTTGGGTGAATCTGAATGCCCAACCTCCCCCACCTTTTCCCATTCCTCAACCGATACCAGTAGCCCCACAAGATACAAAATGACAAGACAAAGTAAGCCCCCTGTTGACAAGATTCGTAAGTATAGAGCCGAAAAATTTAGAGCTAGTGTTGATGATGACCCTGAGATAGCGAAATTTTGGTTAGAGAATACTATTTGAGTATTTGATGAACTCTCCAACACACCCGAGGAGTGTTTAAAGTGTGCCGTCTCACTTTTGAGAAAATCAGCGTATCAGTGGTGGAAAACGCTAGTCTCGGTACTGCCTACCGAAAGAGTTACTTAGGACCTCTTCCAAGTGGAGTTTCGGAAGAAGTATATAAGTCAGTGCTATATTGACCAGAAGTGAAAGGAGATTTAGAGCTGAAACAAGGCCACATGACAGTGTCTGAGTACGAGCGAGAATTTGTCTGACTTAGCAAGTACGCTCGGGAATGTGTTTCCACTGAAGAAATCATGTGTAAAAGGTTAGAGGATGGCCTAAATGAGTATATCAAGTTATATATGGGGATTTTGGAATTAAAAGAATTCGTTGTGCTAGTTGATCAGACATGTAAAGCTAAGAAATTGTTCAAGGAAAAGAAGAGGGCCGAATCAGAGGCTAGGGATGTGAAGAAAAGATCAATGAGTAAGTCTTTCCAACCGTCATCAAAGAAAGTGAAGAATGTTCCAAACTGTTCTACTGTTTCAGCTAGAAATCTGAGCAGAACTCATGGGAGGCAAAATACGGATTCGAAGGCTCAGACTACTTCAGTAGCTAGTGTTGGCAATGTCAAGCCAAGTAACCCTAAATGTCAACACTGCGGTAGGAGACATCCCGATGGGCGTTGGATGGCCACTGGGGCTTGCTTCAAATGTGGCTCTCAGGACCACTTCATCAAAGATTGTCCAGAAATGGTAGTTGAAGAAACTATTCAAAGCACTAAACCGAGCAATGTACCCGCTAGAGGGAGGCCTACTAGAAATATGAAAGAGGGAGCTAGTAGCAGGGGTATAGTTAGAGATTCAGCTACAAGATCGGAGGTTAGAGCACCTGCAAGAACATATGCCATTCGTGCCTGAGAAGAAGCGTCATCCACTAACGTGATCACTAGTATATTCCCTCTTTATGATGTTAATATAGTTGCACTAATTGATCCTGGGTCCACACATCCTTATATTTGCATGAAATTAGTGAATGATATGAAATTGCCTATAGAGTCAACCGAATTTATGATTAAGGTGTCAAACCCTCTAGGCAAAAGTGTGTTGATTGACAAAATTGACAAGAGTTGTCCCTTAGTGATCCGAGGTTACTGTTTCTTAGCCGATTTGATGCTATTTTGGGCATGGATTGGCTATCAATGCATGATGCTAAAGTGAATTGCAGATAGAAGGTTATCGAATTAAAGTGTGAAAATGGTGAAAGTCTTTGGGTTGAAACAGATGTGTCCAGCGGGTTGCCTGGTTTGATTTCGTCTATGACTGTTCAACATTGTTTGAGAAAGGGGTACGAAGCATATTGGTTTATGTATTGAATATGAAAGAGTCTGAACTGAAAGTGGAATCGCTGCCAGTGATTTTTGAGTTCTCGGATGTATTTTCTGAGGAATTGCCGGGTATGCCTCCTGTTAGAGAGATAGAGTTCGCCATCGACTTGTTGCTGGGGACTGCCCAATATTGATAGCCTCATATAGAATGGCTCCAACAGAGCTAAGGGAATTGAAAGTGCAATTGCAAGAGTTGACGGACAAAGGATTTGCGAGACCTAGTTTTTCTCCCTAGGGTGTCCCCGTATTATTCGTAAAGAAAAAGGATAGATCGATGAGACTTTGTATCGACTATAGGCAAATCAACAAAGTGACAATAAAGAACAAGTATCCTTTGCCAAGGATCGACGACTTATTTGATCAGCTGAAGGGAGCTACAGTGTTCTCCAAAATAGACCTGAGATCTGGATATTACCAGTTAAGGGTGAAAGAGTCCAATGTGCCGAAAACTGCTTTGAGAACAAGGTACGGACACTATGAGTTTCTCGTAATGCCTTTCGACTTGACTAACACCGCAGCGGTGTTCATGGACTTAATGAATCAGATTTTTAGACCGTACTTGTATAAGTTTGTAGTGGTCTTCATTGATGACATCTTGATCTATTCTCGTGATGATAACGAGCATGCTGAACATTTGAGAACAGTTTTACAAAATTTGCGAGATAAACAACTGTATGCAAAATTTAGTAAAAATGAGTTTTGGATCAGTGAAGTTGGATTTTTGGATCACATCGTTTCGAGAGATGGCATTTGAGTTTATCCAAGTAAGATTTTGGCAATAGTAGATTGGAAATTACCGAAAAATGTATCAGAAGTTAGAAGTTTTCTGGGCTTGGCTGGTTACTACCGGTGCTTCGTAAAGGGATTTTCGATGATTGCTTCTCTGATGACTAAGTTGCTCCAAAAAGATGTTATGTTTGAGTGGACAGAAAAGTGTCAACAAAGTTTTGAGAAATTGAAGACAGTTTTAACCGAGGCACCAATACTAGTGCAACCTGAATTTGGTAAAGAATTTGTGATTTACATTGATGCGTCTCTAAATGGTCTTGGATGTATATTGATGCAAAAAGATAAAGTGGTAGCGTATGCCTCAAGGCAATTGAAGCCACATGGGATGAACTACCCAGCACATGATTTAGAGTTAGCCGCCATTGTCTTCGCCTTGAAGATTTGGCACCATTATCTTTATGGTGAGAAATGTCACATCTTCACCGACCAAAAGTTTGAAGTACTTGATATCACAAAAGGATTTGAACTTGTGACAGCGAAAGTGGCTTGAGCTATTGAAAGACTACGTGTTAATGATTGACTACCATCCAGGAAAGGCGAATGTAGTAGCTGATGCATTGAGTAGAAAAATCTCTTTTTACTTTAAGAGCCTTGAATACAAGAATGACCTTATCCGATGATGGTTCAATTTTGGCCGAATTGCGAGCTAGGCCATCATTTATTCAACAAATTTATGAAGCTCAAAAGGGTGATAGCGAGTTGCAAGCAAAAAGAGTTCAATGCCAAATGAATAATGATATAGATTTTTGAATTGGTGAGAATGATTGTTTGATGTTTCGAGATAGAATATGTGTACGGAAAGATGTTGAGTTGATTTGGGAAATTCTATACGAAGCTTATAATTGTTGTCTATCTGTTCATCTGGCAATGCAAATATGTATAGTAATTTGAAGAAATCATATTGGTGGCCCAGAATCAAAAGAGACTTCTCTGAGTTTGTATCAAAATGCTTGGTTTCTTAACAGGTGAAAGATGAACATTAGGTACCTTTCGGTCTATTACAGCCAATAATGATTCCCAAATGGAAATGGGATCATATTACTATGGACTATGTGACAGGTTTGCCGTTGACCCCAAAAAGGAAAGATGTCATTTGGGTTATTGTTGATCGATTAACAAAATTGGCTCATTTTATCCCGATACGTACGGATTTTTCACTGGATAAGCTAGCCAAATTATATACTACCGAGATTGTAAGATTGCACGCGGTGCCGATTTCTATTATATTGGATAAAGACCCGAGATTTACTTCGAGGTTTTGGAGAAAGTTACAAGAAGCCTTGGGTACCAAGTTGAATTTTAGTACCGCCTTTCACCCACAGACAGACAGTCAGTCCGAGTAAGTGATACAAATCCTTGAAGATATGCTTCATTGTTGTGTTCTCGAGTTCAAAGGTAGTTGGGAAAAGTATCTACCTTTAGTGGGATCCGCTTACAACAATAGTTTGCAATCGAGTATCAAAATGGCACCGTATGAGGCATTGTATGGACGTAAATGTAGGACCCCTTTATATTGGATGAAACTCAGTGAAAAGCATATCCATGGGATTGATTTGATTAGAGAGATTTAAGAGAAAGTAAAGGTAATCCGTGATTCTTTGAGAGCCACTTTGGATCGGCAAAAGTCTTATGCAGATCTGAAAAGAAAGGAAATTGAGTTCCAAGTGTGTGATAAAGTGTTCTTAAAAGTATCTCCTCGGAAGAAGATTTTGAGATTTGGCTGAAAAGGCAAATTAAGCCCACGTTTCATTGGACCATATGAGGTTGTAGAATGAGTTGGACCAGTGGCTTATTGATTGGCTTTACCGACAGAGTTAGAAAAGATTCATGATGTGTTAAGATTCATGATGTGTTCTATGTATCGATGCTATGATGATACCATTTTGATCCGTCACATGTGATCTCACTAACTAAAATGGAAATTCAGCCGGATATGACATATAGCGAGGAACCAATCAAAATTTTAGCAAGGGAATCAAAATAGTTAAGGAAAAAAAGTGTGGCTTAGGTAAAAGTACTATGGAAAAAGCATGGTATAGAAGAAGCTACATGGGAATTGGAGGAGACTATGAGGAAATAGTACCCACATCTTTTCACTAGTAAGATTTTTGGGGACAATAAAAATCCCTTAAGGGGGAGAGTTGTAACAGCCCGAACTAGGGCCTAAACGGAATGGTGGTTTCGAGACCACGAATTTGATTTATAAAAATTTATTTCGATTAAGTTTTAAGGTTTATTGTGTAATTGAATGCATGAGTAAAAATTTGGTAAATAAATTTTATCGATAAAGTGCTCGATTGAGAGATAGGACTAAATTGAAAAAATTTCCAAATATGAGTTCTAGAAGCATTTAGTGTGCAATTGAATTTCATTCATAAATTGGAGGTCCTTATTTTGCAAATAAACCACTTTATAGCATGATGGACAAAAATGCCCATGGAAGGAAAAATTTGCAAAGAAGGCCATTAAGGGGATTTTGGTTATTTGCTTATTAAATGAAGTAAAAAGAGAAAATAAGTCAAAATTGGTGTCCATCTTCCTTATGTATGGCCAAATGTCCCTTTCTCCATAGCTAGGGTTTTGTTTCATCTTTTCAAGCTCCAAGTAAGTGATTCCTAGCCCCGTTTTTCATGTTCTTCATACTTTTGAGATCCTCGTACCTTGACCTAGCTTTCTATACCACTATTTTAAGCTAGGGTTCATGTTTAAAAATTTACCCATGTGTGACATGAAAGCATTTTGATGTTTATTGGTAGAAAGTGAAAGCTTGAAGTGTAGTAAACAACTTTTGCTAGGTGATTTTTCATGAAAATGGATTTAGGGACTAAAATTAAGAAATTGTAAAATATGAGAATAAATTGTTAAATATTGAAAGTTGTAGGCTCCTATAAAAGAGAAATATGTTCGGCTAGGGTTGGGAATGTAGAAAAATTGATACATTTCATTTGACGATCCTAGGGACTAAATTGTAAAAATTGACAAAGTTAGGGTAAAATGGTAAAATTTACCAAAAGATAATTTTGTGTCCAATCGAGCAATGTATGTATTGAATGAGTTAATTTTTGCTGTTATAGATCAAGAACGATGTGAAAACGACCTTGACCGAGGGAAAAGTAAGGTGTCGGATTAAAATCGAAAAGATTAGCATATTTGTACCGAGGTAAGTCCTATATGTAAATAATGAGTTATTTTTAATCATTATGTTTAATTATTTTAATTAATTTGAAATTCTAAAATTTTATATCGAAATATTGTTTATGGAATGTGATAGACCTATAAGTAAAGAAAAGTCCCAATTGAACCTTAGGAATCATTAGGACACGAGTGACATGTCACTAGGAAACCATCAACTGTTATTGATTGTTTATGTGATTCCAGGTGCTGGTCTAGTTCGACTACCAGTGGCTACGTAATCCTGCATTTGTTGCGGATACCTGTCAGCTTGTGTGAGTAGTACTAAGTAGAACCGACTACACTGTTAGCTTGTGTGAGCAGACCCGATAATAGCTTATTATTGAGCCTTATATGATAAGTGGTAGCTTCGGGTACATTATGTGTGTGGCACTTGTGCCTTATTTTTCATGTATCTTTTAGTATTCCACGTGGTTCATCGGGCTATCTAAATTAATATGATGTAATGTGAATGCATACGAAAAGATTTAACCATATGTTCGTGATTATGTATGTGCAAGTTATATGAAAACTATTATGTGTGCTAAGTGCTTAAAGTATGTAAGAATCATGTGGTAAGATCACATGAGTAAGTGATAATTCCCAAACTTAATTGTATGATTGGAAAACTTATTTTCCATTAGTTATGTCCATTTAGCTTAAATGCTCATTACTTTTGCAGATAGACTTACTAAGCTTTATAGCTTACCCCTTTGTTTTTCCCCTTCCATTATAGGTTCGTCAAGCTAGTCTGAGGTTCGGTGATTGGTGGGATTGCATCAACACTATCAACTATCGTTTTGGTATTTTGATTTTGAACCTTAAAATTATGGCATGTATAGGTGGTCCATTGGTTTTAGTTATATGACAAGGTTCTTTTGGGTCCATTTCTTGGTAGAGGTATTTTGCTACTTTGGCCATTTGAGATGAGCCATAATGGTTAAGTTATGTTATGTTAAAGTGTTGTAATCTCTCACGATACCAATTATGTTGTAGGTGTATAATGTCTACGGTTGTTGGTAAAAAAAATGAAGTGTGTGGATGCCGATATGTGGTTGTTTGGATGTGTTTTTGTGTTATATTGTGTATTGGCAAAATTGGTTTGTGTTTCAGGGTGGCAATCGGCTTGGAAAATAGCCTATAGTTGTCCACACGGGTAGGCACTTGAGCGTGTGTCTAGGCCGTGTGCGACACACGGCTAGCCCCACGGGCGTGTTGGTAGGCCGTGTGTCCTCTGGAAATTAAATGTTTTGTAGGAAATACACGGGTTGGAGACACGACCGTGTGTCTCGACCGTGTGATTGACACGGTCTAGCCATAGGCATGTGGCTTAGCTGTGTGATGAAAATTTTGCGATGACATCATAAACAGAATACCCCAGTTTTTCACACGGGGTGAGGACACAATCGTGTTGAGGTCGTGTGAAGGACACGGGCTAGAAACACGGGCATGGGCTCAGCCGTGTGAAAACCCCTGTAGGTTCGAAATGAAAATTAATTCTGCACGGGCTAGGGACCTGGGCATGTGTGACCACACGGCTTGCCCACATGGGCGTGTCCCTGTCCCACATGGGTGTGTGCCTTGTGTCAAGTAGAATTTTTTTTTAGTGATTGAAAAGTTTCAGTTTGGTTCCGGATCGTACCCAATGAGTCTCTTGGGCCTTGTTAGCTTATAAGTACGTATTGAATAGGATTGAAAAAGTTGTAAATCTTTGTGGAATTTGTGAGTTGGGATTGAGTGGTCTTGTGTTTGTAAGTTTGATAATGCGTCGTACCCGGTTCCGGCATCGGACTTGGGTAAGGGGTGTTATAAAGCTTAATAGGAAAAACTACGTCTCTAAGTTTGTACCACAATTTTGGTTATATAGGCAACGGGCTACTTGGTGACAGCTCAACCCTAGATACACTTAGATACCAATTAATACAATATTATGATAAATGATAGGGTCCAAATATAAAAATATTCCCAAAAGTGTCATCCAAGGAATCATCTTTATTTTGGCCTACCATCGTCATGTCGTCATGATGTGGGAAGACTCTTTGTCACGACATTGCCATTGTGAAGACGAGAAGAAGCTCCTCATCATGACATCAACTGCTTTCCCAGCCTTGGCAGCTTCGTTGTGCTATCCAGCTCCCATGTCTTACGGCTCGATCATCATCCCTTGTATTCTTGGACCTAAACTGACATCATACATAGTAAAATAGCCCATTAGTCACTCACGAGGCTCGAGTCGGCCTTACAAGTCATCGAAATAGCAAAAAATGCATAAAATATCTTATTGTATTATTTTATTCCTAACCTACTAATATTGAAAATGTAATAATTAATTAAAAAAATGCTTGAAAACAAGCTTGTCAACTGCGGAAATGACGTAAAATAAGTACTACATTGGATGTCAGGTTAAATACCCCTACATTTAAGTCATTTCTTGTCCTCAAGCAAAAAAAAAAAAAAAAGTAAAACAAAATAACTAAAAATAAGAAATAAACATGCAATAGATAAAATGTACTAGAACTAGTATAATACATGAAATTGAATAGAAACATATTAACAAGATAATGTAAGTAAACACATAACTCTAGGATGATATACAATTGACTCATAATTTCTAAAATTAGATGGGTTAGTTCAATAAATTAGAAAGAAAACAAATAAAAGAATATTAAGTATAGGTATCCATCAAAATAGATATACAAATATACAATTATGTTCAAATGAATGTAAGTGGTAAAAAAAATCAAAACTTGGCATAAATGTCATCCATATAAAGTATTACCTAAGTCACATAGGACTTCTCAACTTGTAACATTATGTGGCTTATGTTGGTTCAGAATTCAAAGAAAAAGCTCGACAAAATGGCTAATTACGAAAGTAGTTTAGGACATTATATTATCCCCTATACTCCCCCAATATTTGAATAATCTCACCACTTTATATTCAATTCCCTCACTTTCCTTATTTCTCCATTTCCAAGGCCCCGTATAGTATCCATGAGTACAATCATCCGAGCCCATATTTTATTTTATTCTTTCTCCAACTCACTTTGTCTTTATTTTTCATTGAGATTTTCTCAATTGGTATTTTACTTTACTTTTCTACGAGCTCAAGAAATCTTATACTCACTATACCATACAATTCCTTAGTTTACTCAATTTTTTCTTCTCTTTTGAAACCACTGTGATGTATCTACTTAATCCCTTAATATCAATGGTCAGACGTCTAAATCCGTGCAGGGAACAAGAAATAAATGATCAAATAGAATATATAATGGGCTTAAGGTTTCATTTTTGGTTCATCCAGAAAATGGATTCATGATCAAAATAGACACTAGGGAAAATATTTATGAGATAACCTTTTTGGCTCTAAAAAATTGTCTGGCAAACAATGCCTTAGGTCGTCCCTAGGTAATTCAATACATAGACCAAATCGGCCAAGTCTAATCAAATTTTACAACCAATAATTCAATTAAACATGCATGTTATTTATATACCTATTTATCATATGGTATACTTAACATCATAAATATATTCACACTGTACTAAATTGAACAAATTAATATAAAATTAGATAATTTACAATTAATTAGTTTCAAATTAAATTTATAGCTTATTCATAAAATCCTATTAACATGATCTTAACTAGTCACCTGTATTTCTACAAGCTCAAGTACAGATGATCTGCCGTAATTCGATGTAGCAGATTAAACTAGTTTTTGCACTTGAAGAGCTTGAATTTAAGCATTTTCATTATGTTTTAATTAAGTTTTCATAATTTAGTCTAAATGCAATAAAAAGTGTATTATGAGTCTTTTATTGACCATAGGGGCCGGATGAGGCCTAAAGGTGAGCTAATATACTTAGTGAGTGTGCAGGAGAACATCAAAGGGTGTATAAACTCAATATAGGTTGCTATGTTGCAACATGGGAAGTTTGATGTCGCAATATAGGGAGTAGAATGCAAGAATATCGAGATTGCCTTCAATGTCACGACACAACCATGGGATGTCACGACACACCCCTAAAGCAACCCGGAACCTCAGCATACTGCCTTTAATGTCAAGACACAGACACTAGGGTGTCACGAAATTGGTCCTATACAAGATATATTTAGGAGCTAGAGGCATTTTTGTAACACCCCTAACCCGTATCCGTCGTCAGAATAGGGTTAAGAGGCATTACTATGCTCTAAAACACAATTATACATTTACTTATCATATATCATCATACATAAGTACATTCCAAACACATTCAATCATATTGTACCTTAAAAGGGCCTACGAGGTCTTAAACATGCAATAGGAGAGGTTCAGGACTAAGCTGATAACTTAGGAAAACTTTAGAAAAACATAAAAAATTTTTCAAAACAGGGGACACACACCCGTATGAATAGATCGTGTGTCTCACACGGCCACCTGACATGCCCGTGTTACAAGTTGTGTGGACATTCGAAATGGTAGCACATGGCCGTGTCCTAGCCCGTGTAACTCTCTAACTTAGGTCACATGGCCGACCACACGCCCGTGTGTCTAGCCCGTGTGCCTATTCGAAATGGCCTCACACGCCCGTGTGCTATGCCATGCCAAACCTGTAGGGTATACTGACTTATGCCACACTGCTAGTCACATGCCCGTGTGTGAGATAGTGTGGTGCATACTGACTTGCATTTAATTACAACACTAGGGAGCACACGATCGTGTACCATGACCATGCGTCGTACACGACTGAGACACACGCCCATGTGGACAAAAATAGACCATTTACAAGGCCATCTTGCCACCTAATTTAGGCACACCTACACAAGCACAAATGATACCATTTCAAGACACAAATTGGTAGCCAAACAACCTCATCCAATGCAGAAATCATGCCATATCCATTCCAACCATTTCAACACTCAATTCATAACCATTTACCTATTCAAACTACATACCAAATCAACATGCTTTACTTGCCATAATTCACATATATGACTTATCCTATAATCAACCAATTCATCATCTAAGACCAAACCATAACAAGGCACTTCTCAAGCAATTTATAATCCACAAACCAAATAGCCATTTGAGCAACCATACCAAAATATGCCATATCACAAGGCAATATATACATCAAACTTTATATCATTGTCAAGCCATTTCTTAAGGCCAAACACATTATCATCAAACATACCTAAATGACCAAAGCCTATACATGCCATATACCATATATATACAATTTCAAAAGTACCAAAATAGATGTCCAATAGTGCAATGAAGTCTTTGAAGATCCCAGATCCGAGCTAGTCGATTTCACTATAAAACATGGAAAATCAAAATGAAGTAAGCTTTATATCTTAGTAAGCTCATATGATAATAAACTTAATTCATCAAATAAATGAAATTCAATCAATTAAACATAATATAAAATAACACTTATCAAACCACAAACCTTTCTCATGTTTCAAAAGGTTACTTTATTTTGATTCTCATATAAGTTCCATACGTACCTATATCACTTAGATCAATCTTACTTTCATTCTCGTCTTGTTTATGCCTGTTGAACTATTCAGAATCACTAAAAGATACTCGAGAATCGCACGTATACAGTACCAATGTCATATCCTAGATATGGTCTTACATGTAATCTCGTATCGATGCCATAGCCCAGCTATAGTCTTACACGAAATCTCATATCAATGCCATATTCTAGATATGATCTTACACAAAATCTCATATTGATGCCATATCCTAGATATGGTCTTACACGTAATCTTAGTAACCCTAATGTCATGACATTTGTATCCTAAACTATTCCTAAAGTTCATACGGGACTTTCATCTGTCGATTCTCTGCCAATCATGTCTCGTAAACTCATATAAACCATTTTTAATTCAATTTGAAAATAATAATGCTTTTATAACACAGTTTAACAACATTTATTAGCATACGAACTTTCCTCGTATACAGAAATGACAAGACGAACCTACTATTCAATCACTTTGCTTTTCCCCTATTCTAAGCTCGAATTTCTCTTTTCTTGATCTATATGTAATCAAAATCAACTTATTTAATATTCTAATTATTCAATTTAATCCAAATTATGCATTTGAGCTATTTTACACATTAGCCTCTAAACTTTCACATTTTTTTACAATTTAGTCCTTATTACACAAAATCACAAATTAGTGAAATTCCTTTAATACCCATGATAGCCGAATTACCCTTATGCTCCTAGCAGCCCATATTTATCACTTTTTCACACATTTAACCACACATTTTACACATTTCACAAATTAATCCCTATTTTGGATTTTTTACTCAAAATCACTTAATAAAACTTATATTTACTAACACCAGTTATTCATAATCCATCAAAAAAATCAAAGAACACATATATTCATCAATGGAAACTCTCAAAACATTTAACATTTTTGCAAAATAGTCCCTAGGCTAGCTAGAACTAGTTACAACAATCACAAAAACTTATAAATCATCAAAAACCGAGTTAAAAATCATACCATGCATAAACAAATTAGGGCCGAAAGCTAGGAACTCTTTAATGGCTTCCTCTATTTCTAATTTCGGTGGAATGAACAAGAAGATGGACTAATATTAATGTTTATTTTATTTAATCATTACTTATTTCAGATTTTACCATATTAACCTTTAATAAAACATTATAAATAATCTAATTTATGTCCATAATTGTCCACTACCATTATTAATGGTTTAATTACCGCATAAGTCCATTCATATTTAAAATTCAAAGCCATTTAGTACCTTTAACAATTAGAACACCACTTTTGCATTTTATGCGATTTAGTCCTTTTTATTGAATTAAGCATTCAAACAAGAAAATTACTTCACGAAAATTTCACACAATCATACTAACATGCTATAAACACTGAACATTATATTAAAATAATTTTTTGACCTCGGATTTGTAGTTCCAAAACCATTATTCCAATTTAGATAAAAATGGGCTGTTACAACTCTCCCCCTTAGGGATTTTTGTCCCCGAAAATCTTACCAATGAATAGGATAGGGTATTGTTTTCTCATAACATCCTTGGGTTCCCACGTAGCTTCTTCAATCCTGTGCTGATGCCACAAAACTTTCACTAATGCTATTTTTTTATTTCTCAATTCTTTAATCTCATGAGCTAGAATTTGGATCAGTTCTTCACTATACGACATATCTGGCTGAATCTCTACTTCTGCTAGAGAAATGATATGGGAATGGTCTAATCAATATTGTCTTAACATCGATACGTGAAATACATTATGAATCTTGTCTAACTTAGATGGTAATGCTAATTGATATGCCACTGGTCCGATTCGCTCAATAATTTCGTACGGTTCGATGAATCATGGACTCAACTTCCCTTTTCGGCCAAATCGAAGTACCTTTTGCCACAACGACACCTTTAAGAATACTTTATCTTCGATCTGAAGCTCAATGTTTTTTCGTTTCAAATCCGCGTACGATTTCTGTCGATATGAAGCCGCTTTCAAGCTATCGCAAATTTCTTTCACTTTTTCTTTTGTTTCTCTGGTCAAATTAACCCCGTGAATCTTTTTCTCACTAAGCTCAGTCCAGTACAACGGTGTTTGACATTTACGATCATATAATGCTTCATACGATGCCATTTTAATACTCGATTGAAAGCTGAAGCAAATTCAATCAAAGATAAGTATTTCTCCCGACTACCTTTAATCTCTAAAATGCAACATTGCAACATGTCTTCGAGTATCTGAATAATTCTCTCAGATTTACCATCAATTTGCAGGTGAAACGCTGTACTGAAATGCAACTTTGTACCCAAAGCTTCTTACAATTTCTTCCAAAATCGAGATGTGAACCTCGGATCTCTATCTTAAATAATAGAAATAGGCACCCTATGTAATCTAACAATCTCAGAAATATACAATTTGGCAAGTCTATCAACCAAGAAGTTTGTACGTACCGGTATAATATGCGCCGATTTCGTCAATCTATCAACTACAACCTAGATTGCATCTTTCTTTTTTGGAGATAGGGGCAAACCTGATACGAAATCCATAGTCACTCTATCCCATTTCCACTCGGGTATCATCACAGGCTGTAATAATCCTGACGGTACTTGGTGTTAAACTTTGACTTGTTGACAAATTAAACATTTCGATACAAACTCTGAGATATCACATTTCATGCCTAGCCACCAATATAATTGTTTCAAATCATTATACATTTTTGTGCTTCTCGAATGTACTGATAAACAACCACTGTGTGCTTCGTTTAAATTTCTGAATGAGCTCAGAATTTCTTTGTACGCATATTCTATTTCTGAACCTCAAACAATCATTAGATCTAATTTGAAACTCTAAATCAGAAGTCAACTCACATTGAACTCATTTGGTTTGCAATTCACTATCAAATTTCTGTGCTTTACAAATCTGCTGAAGAAATAATGATCTCACTCTCAAATCAGCCACAATCGACCCATCATTAGACAAAGCTAACTGGGTATTCATCACATACAACGCAAATAATGACTTTCTGCTTAATGCATCAGCAACTACATTCGTTTTTCCTGGATGATATCCAATTACTAATTCATAATCTTTTAGCAATTCTAACCATATTCATTGTTGCAAATTCAGATCTTTCTGAGTCATTAAATATTTCAGGCTCTTGTGATCAGAATAAATGTAGCACTTCTTACCAAACAAGTAATGACTCCATATTTTCAATGGAAACAAAATCGTTGCCAACTCTAAATCATGCGTCGAGTAATTCTTTTCATACGGCTTCAACTATCTCGAGGCATAAGCTATTACTTTGCCTTCCTGCATCAAAACACAACCATTCAATGATGCATCACTTAATATCACGAATTCTTTACCCGATTTAGGATGAATTAAAACCGATGCCTCTGTCAATAGTTGTTTCAATTGTTCAAAACTATGTTGACATTTCTCTGACCACTTAAAATTTACATCTTTCTGAAGTAAACGTGTCATCGAAGTTGCAACCATAGAGACTCCTTTCACGAAACATTGATAATAACTAGCTAATCCCAGAAAACTTCTGACTTCAGATGCATTCCTTGGTGGTTTCCAGTCAATAATTGCAGATATCTTGCTCAGGTCGATGTGGATAACTTCGGATAAAGTAATATGCCCCAGAAATCCAACCTCTCGAAGCCAAAACTCACATTTATTGAATTTTTGCAAGTAATTGCTTGTCTCTCAAGGTTTGTAACATGATTCTCAAATGTTCGGCATGTTTGGATTCATCTCGAGAATATATCAAAATATCATCGATAAATACAACAATGAATTGGTCTAAATACGGTTTAAAAATCTGATTCATCAAATCCATAAAGACTGTAGGAGTATTAGTTAATCCGAAAGGCATAACAAGTAATTCATAATGTCCGTACCTCATTCTAAATGCTGTTTTTGGCACATCTGAGTCTTTAACTCACAATTGATAATAGCCCGATCTCAAATCTATTTTTGACAATAATGTTGCTCCTTTCAGCTGATCAAATAAATCGTTGATTCGAGGCAGAGGGTATTTTTTCTTGATCATCACTTTATTAAGCTGTCGATAGTCTATACACATTCTCATTATGCCATCTTTCTTCTTTACAAACAATATCGGTGCACTCCAGGGCAAGAAACTTGGTCTTGCAAATCCTCTATCAGTTAACTCTTGCAACTAAGCTTTTAATTCTTTTAACTCTGTCGGAGCCATTTTGTACAGAGCTATCGATATCAGTGAAGTTCCCAGTACTAAATCAATAGAAGATTCAACCTCTCTGATAGGTGGCAAACTCGATAATTCTTCAAGAAATACAATTGGAAACTCGCAAACAACAGGTACAAATTCGATCTTTGATTTAGACACTTTTGTTATTAAGTACGTAAGCAAAATAAGCATCGCATCCATTTCTCACATACCTCTGAGCTGACATCGACGAAATCACAACCGGTAAACTACTCAGATCATCAGATTCAATTCGGATAATTTTATTATCTTGATATTTCAATTCAATTGTCTTTCGTCTACAATTCACTACCGCATCATGTAGCGTTAACCAGTCCATACCCAGAATTACGTCGAACTCATCAAAAGGTAACAACATCAAATTAGCTAAAAAATAGTAACTCCGAATCATTAACAGGAAGTTTTTGCAAATTTTGTCAACCAAAACATATTTGCATAAGGGGTCCGATACTTTTATCACAAACTTAGTAGACTTAATAGGCAAAGTCTCACTAGACACTAAATTCATACATATATATGAATGAGTTGATCCAGGATCTGTCATGCAACCATATTAGTGTCATAGAGAGAAAATGTACTGGTGATAACATTTGGAGATGACGCTTCTTCAAAGCACGAATAGCATAGGCTTCGACAGGTGCCCTAACTCTAGATCTCACAGCAGAGTCCTTTGTCGCCCCTCGACTATCACTCACATTTCCAGCATTTCTAGGTGGTCATCCTCTAGTGGATGTGTTACTCGGTCTTACATTCTGAGGTCGATCTTTCTCAACCATCTCAGGACAGTCTCTGATGAAGTGATCCTATGAACCACATTCAAAACAGACCCAATCATTCATTCTGCATTCACCAAGATGTCGTTTCCCATACTGTCTACAATTAGGTCTATTTGGTCTCGCACTACCGAACTTGCTATAGATGTAGCTGGAGCCTTTGCACTCATAAATTGCTTCCCTCGATCTCTATTAGAATGCCCCTCTAATGTATTTGAACGACTATACACATATTGTGATCTCTTGGATGAAGAGTGATGTGGTTTATTCATCAATCTCTTTCTCAAATCTCTAGCTTCAGAATCATCCTTTCTCTTTTCTTTGCCAAGTTCTTCAGCCTTACAATCTCAATCAATGAGTACCACGAACTCTTTCAACTCTAGGATTCCAAATAGTAATCTGATATCTTCGTTCAATACATTTTCAAATCTTTTTCAGATAATAGCTTCTATTAAAACACATTCCCGAACATATTTACTGAGCCTCACGAATTCTCAGTCGTATTCTGTAATGGACATACGACCCTATTTCACTTCAAGAAACTCTTTATGTTTTTGATCGATGAATCTCTGGCTGATGTATTTCTTTCTAAATTCAGATTGAAGGAATTCTCATGTAACCCTTTCTTTCGGTACTACTGATGTCAAGGTATTCCACCATTGATACGCAGAGTCTCTCAAGAGTGATACAACATATTTAATGCATTCTTCGGGTGTACACGACAATTCATCGAATACTCAAATTATATTTTCAAGCCAGAACTCAGCTTTCTTGGAATCATCATCAATGGTAGCCCTAAACTCTTTAGCCCTATACTTTCGAATCTTATCAACATGTGGCTTGTTCAAACGTATAGGATCCGTAACTTGAGGAACTACGGGGATTGGTTGAGGAATTGGTGAGGGTAGAGGTTGTTGAGCAGTTGCATTCATTCAAACGAACTCCGTGAACCACTCACTCATCATTTGGAAGAAGGCTTGTTTAGCTTCTCCTCCTGGACTACCCGTAACGTGCCTCGATTTGCACTACGCTGCTCCGTGTACAGGACTTGATGGATTACTTTAAACATCATCAGCTACAGCTCGATCGGGATACATTTACTATATAAAAATGCATTTTAAACTATCAGGAGACGTTACATTATCATAGGTTATATATGGCATGTATAGCTAGACTCTCCCACACGCTACATTAGTCCGAGAATCAACTAGACCGTAGCTTTGATACTAATAAAATGTAACACCTCTAACCCATATTCATCGCTGAAATAGGGTTAAGAGGCATTATTATGCTTAAAACACAAGCATTTACTTTATCATATATCATCATACATAAGTACATTCCAATCACATTCAATCATATTGTCCCTTAAAAGTGCCTATGAGGCCTTAAACATGCAATAGGGAGGTTCGGGACTAACCGATAACTTACAAAAACTTTGGATAAACATAGAAAATTTCTCACAACAGGGGACACAAGCCCGTGTGAACAAACCTTGTGTCTTACACGGCCACCTGACAGGCCCGTGTCACAGGCCGTGTGGACATTCAAAATGGGAGCACATGGCGGTGTCTTCGTCCCTGTCCTACCTCGTGTAACTCTCTAAATTAGGTCACACGACTGACCACACGCCCGTGTGTCTAGCCCGTGTGCTTATTCGAAATGGCCTTATAGGCCCGTGTGCTATGCCGTGCCAAACCTTTAGGGTATACTGATTTATGTCACACAACCAGTCACATGCCTGTGTGTGAAACGGTGTGGTGTATGCTAACTTGCATTTAATTACAACACTAGAGGACACACGGCCGTGTACCATGACCATGTGTCGTACACGGCTAAGACATACACCCGTGTATTTGCCCGTGTGGATAAAAATAGGCCATTTACAAGGCCATCTTGCCACCTAATTTAGGCATACCTACACAAGCACAAATGATACCATTTCAAGACACAAATAGTCAGCCAAACAACCTCAATCAATGTAGAAATCATGCCATATCCATTCTAAGTACTTCAACACTCAATTCATAACCATTTACCTATTCAAACTACATACCAAATCAACATGCTTTACTTGCCATAATTCATATATATGACTTATCCTATAATCAACCAATTTATCATCCAAGACCAAACCACAACAAGGCATTTCTCAAGCAATTTATAAACCACAAACCAAATAGCCATTTGAGCAACCATACCAAAATATGCCATATCACAAGGCAATATATACATCAAACTTTATATCATTGTCAAGCCATTTCTTAAGGCCAAACACATTATCATTAAACATACCAAAATGACCAAAGACCATACATGCCATATACCATATATATACAATTTCAAAAGTACCAAAATAAATGTCCAATAGTACGATGAAGTCTCTGAAGATCCCTAGATCCGAGCTAGCTCGATTTTACTATAAAACATGGAAAATAAAAATGAAGTAAGCTTTATAGCTTAGTAAGCTCAAATGATAATAAACTTAATTCATCTAATAAATGAAATTCAATCAATTAAACATAATATAGCAAAACACATATCAAACCACAAAACCTTTCTCATGTTTCAAAAACATGGTTACACATGAATTTTCATAAGTTACCTTATTTTGATTCTCATATAAGTTCCATACATACCTGCATCACTTAGATCGATCTTACTTTCATTCGCGTCTTGTTTATGCCTGTTGAACCGTTCAGAATCACTAAAGGATACTGTAACAGCCCGAACTAGAGCCTAAACGGAATGATGGTTTTGAGACCACAAATCCGATTTAGAAATTTTTTTAATTGAGTTTTAAGGTTTATTGTGTAATTGAATGCATGAGTAAAATTTTGATAAATAAATTTTATCGATAAGTTCCCGATTGAGAGATAAGACTAAATTGCAAAAATTTCAAAATATGAGTTCTAGAAGCATTTAGTGTGTAATTGAATTTCATTCATAAATTGGAGGTCCTTATTTTGATAATAGACTATTTTATAACATGATGGACAAAAATGCCCATGGAAGGAAAAATTTGCAAAGAAGGCTATTAAGGGCATTTTGGTCATTTGGTTATTAAATGAAATAAAAGGGGAAAATAAGTTAAAATTGGTGTCCATATTTCTCATGTATGGCTGAATGACCCTTTCTCCATAGCTAGGGTTTTGTTTCATCTTTCAAGCTCCAAGTAAGTGATTCCTAGCCTCGTTTTTCATGTTCTTCGTATTTTTGAGATCCTCGTACCTTGACCTAGCTTTCTATACCACTATTTTAATATAGGGTTCATGTTTAAAAATTTACCCATGTGTGACATGAAAGCATTTTGATGTTTATTGGTAGAAAGTGAAAGCTTGAAGTGTAGTAAACAACTTTTGCTAGGTGATTTTTCATGAAAATGCATTTAGGGACTAAAATGCAGAAGTTGTAAAATATGTGCATAAATTGTGAAATATTGAAAATTGTGGGCTCCTATAAAAGATAAATTTGTTTGGCAAGGGTTGGGAATGTAGAAAAATTGATACCTTTCATTTTATGTGCCTAGGAACTAAATTGTAAAAATTGACAAAGTTAGGGGTAAAATGGTAAAATTTACCATAGGATAGTTTTGTGTCCAATCGAGTAATATATGTATTGAATGAGTTGATTTTGGTGTTATAGATCAAGAACGATGTGAAAACAACCTTGACCGAGTGAAAGGCAATGTGTCGGATTAAAATCGAAAAGATTAGCATATTAGTATCAAGGTAAGTCCTATATGTAAATAATGGGTTATTTTTAATCATTATGTTTAATTAGTTTAATTAATTTGAAATTCTAAGATTTGATATCAAAATATTATTTATGGAATGTGATAGATCGATAAGTAAAGAAAAGTCCCGGTTAAACCTTATGAATCATTAGGATACGAGTGAAATGTCACTAGGAAACCATCCACCGTTATTGATTCTTTATGTGATTCTAGGTGCTGGTCTAGTTCGACTACTAGTGGCTAGGTAATCTTGCATTTGTTGTGGATACCTGTCAGCTTGTGTGAGCAGCACTGAGTAGAATCGACTACACCGTCAGCTTGTATGAGCAGACCTAATAATAGCTTATTATTGAGCCTTATGTGATAAGTGGCAGCTTTGGCTACATTATGTGTGTGAAACTTGTGCCTTATTTTCCATGTATCCTTTAGTATTCCACGTGGTTCATCGGGCTATCTAAATTAATATGATACAAAGTGAATGCATGTGAAAAGATTTAACCATATGTTTGAGATTGTGTATGTGCAGGTTATCTGAAAACTATTATGTGTGCTAAGTGCTTAATGTATGTAAGAATCATGTGGTAAGATCACATGAGTAAGTGATAATTCCCAAACTTAATTGTATGATGGGAAAACTTATTTTCCATTGGTTATGTCCATTTAGCTTAAATGCTTATTACTTTTGCATATAGACTTACTAAGCTTTATAGCTTACCCCTTCGTTTTTCCCCTACCCTTATAGGCTTGTCAAGCTAGTCCGAGGTTCCGTGATCGGTGGATTCCATCAACACTATCAACGACTGTTTTGGTATTTTGATTTTGAACCTTGAAATTATGGCATGTATAGGTGGTCCATTGACTTTAGTTATATGACAAGGTTCTTTTGGGTCCATTTGTTGGTAGAGGTATTTTGCTACTTTGGCCATTTGAGATGAGCCATATTGTTTAAGTTATGTTATGTTAAAGTGTTGTAATCTCTCATGATACCAATTATGTTGTAGGTGTATAATGTCCATGAATGTGTATGTTTATGTGTGGTTGGTAAAAAAATGAAGTGTTTGGATGCCAAAATGTGGTTGTTTGGATGTGTTTTCGTGTTATATTGTGTATTGGCAAAATTGGTTTTTGTTTTAGGGTGGCAATTGGCTTGGAAAATAGCCTATAATTGTCAACATGGGTAGGCACATGGGCGTGTATCTAGGCCGTGTGTGATACACGACCAGCCCCACAGGTGTGTTGATAGGCCGTGTCCCCTACACCTGAAAATTTTGGAAATTAAATGTTTTCTAGTAAACACACAGGTTGGAGACACGGCCTTGTGTCCCAGCCATGTGATTGACACGACCTAGCCACGGGCGTATGGCTTAGCCGTGTGATGAAAATTTTGCGATGGCATCATAAACAAAATACCCCAATTTTTCACATGGGGTGAGGACATGGGCGTGTTGAGGCCGTGTGAAGGACACAGGTTAGAAACATGGCGTGTGCTCAGCCGTATGAAATCCCTTATAGGTTCGAAATGAAAATTAATTTAGCATGAGCTACGGACCTGAGCGTGTGCGACCACACGGCCTGCCCACACGGGCATGTCCCTGTCCCACACGGGTGTGTGCCCTGTTTCAAGTAGAATTTTTTTAGTGGTTGAAAAGTTTCGGTTTGGTTCCAGATCGTACGCAATGAGTCTCTTGGGCCTCGTAAGCCCATAATAAGAGTGTATTGAATAGGATTGAAAAAGTTGTAAATCTTTGTGGAATTTGTGAGTCGGGATTGAGTGATCGTGTGTTCATAAGTCTGGTAATGCTTCGTACCCGGTTCCATCATTAGACTTGGGTAAGGGGTGTTACATTTAGTGGTATCAGAGTTATGGTTTAGTTGGCCTTCGAACTACTATAGCAAGTGTGAGAGTCTAGCTATACATGCCATAATTGTGAATATTGATAATGTGATGGTTTCTAATCCTTAAATTGTGTTTTCATATAGTAAATGGATCTCGACCCAATAGTGGTTGACGATGCGGAAAGTTACACGCCGGCTCCCGCGCAAGGGACTGCACCACTTGAAAGTAGGAATGTAGAATCTAGTCAGGGAAAAGAGGCCTGAGAAGCCTTTCTCTGTAGAATGAGCGAATGGTATGCAAATTTCATTCGGGTGAATCTGAATGCCCAACCACCCCTATCTTTTCCGATTCCTCAATCAATCCCAGTAGCCCCACAAGGTACAAAAACGACAAGACAGAGTAAGCCCCCTGTTGACAAGATTCATAAGTATGGAGCTGAAGAATTTAGATCTAGTGTTGATGATGACCCCGAGAGGGCAAAATTTTGGTTAGAGAATACTATTTGAGAATTTGATGAACTCTCTAGCACACTCGAGGAGTGTTTAAAATGTGCCATCTCACTTTTGAGAGACTCAGCATATTAGTGGTGGAAAACACTAGTTTCGGTAGTGCCTACTGGAAGAGTTACTTGGGACTTCTTCCAAGTGGAGTTTCGGAAGAAGTATATAAGTCAGCGCTTGATCACCAGAAGCGAAAGGAGTTTTTAGAGCTAAAACAAGGCCGCATGACAATGTCTAAGTACGAGCAAGAATGTGTTCGACTTAGAAAGTACGCTCGGAAATGTGTTTCCACTGAGGAAATCATGTGTAAAAGATTTGAGGACAGCCTAAATGAGTATATCAAGTTATATGTGGGGATTTTTGAATTAAAAGAATTTGTTGTGCTAGTTGATCGAGCATGCAAAGCTGAGAAATTGTTCAAGGAAAAGAAGAGGGCCGAATCAGAGGCTAGGATGTGAAGAAAAGATCGATGAGTAAGTCTTTCCAATCGTCATCAAAGAAAGTGAGGAATGTCCCAAACCGTTTGACCGTTTCAGCTGGAAATCCGAGCAGAACTAGTGCGAGGCAAAATACGGGTTCGAAGGCTCAGACTACTTCAGTAGCTAGTGTTGGGAACGTCAAGCCAGGTAACCTTAAATGTCAACACTGCAGTAGGAGACATCTCGGTGAGTGTTGGATGGTCACCGGGGCTTGCTTCAAATGTGGCTCTCAGGACCACTTCTTCAAAGATTGTCCAGAAATGGTAGTTAAATAAACTACTCAGAGCTCTAAATCGAGCAATGTACCCATTAGAGGGAGGCCTACTAGAAATGTAAAAGAGAGAGTTAGTAGCAGAGTCATAGTTACAGATTCAACTGTAAGATCGGAGGCTAAAGCATCTGCAAGAACCTATGCGATTCATTCCCGGGAAGAGGCGACATCCCCTAACGTGATCACTGGTATATTCTCTCTTTATGATGTTAATATAGTTGCACTGATTGATCCCGGGTCCAAGCATTCTTACATTTGCATGAAGTTAGTAAATGATATGAAATTGCATATAGAGTCAATCGAATTTGTGATTAAGGTGTCAAGCCCTCTAGGCAAGAGTGTGTTGATTGACAAAATTTGCAAGAATTGTCCCTTAGTGATCCGAGGTTACTGTTTCCTAGCCGATCTGATGCTTTTTTCCATTTGATGAGTTTGAGCTATTTTGGGCATAGATTGGCTATCAATCCATGATGCTAAAGTGAATTGCAGACAAAAGGTTATCGAATTAAAGTGTGAAAATGGTGAAAGTCTTCGGGTTGAAACAGATATGTCCAGTGGGTTGCCTGCTTTGATTTCGTCTAGGACTGCTCAGAAGTGTTTGAGACAGGGGTATGAAGCATATTTGGCTTATGTATTGAATACAAAAGAGTTTGAACTGAAAGTGGAATCGGTGCCAGTGGTTTTTGAGTTCTCGGATATGTTTCCTGAGGAATTGCCGGGTATACCTCTTGTTAGAGAGATAGAGTTCGCCATCGACATGTTGCCAGGGACTGGCCCGATATTGATAGCCCCGTATAAAATGGCTCCAACAGAGCTAAGGGAATTGAAAGTGCAGTTGCAGGAGTTGACAGGCAAAGGATTTGCAAGACCTAGTTTTTCTCCCTAGGGTGCCCCTGTGTTATTTGTAAAGAAAAAGGACGGATCGATGAGACTTTGTATCGACTATAGGAAACTCAACAAAGTGACAATAAAGAACAAGTATCCCTTGCCTAGGATTGATGACTTATTTGATCAGCTGAAGGGAGCTACAGTGTTATCCAAAATAGATTTGAGATCTGGATATTACTAGTTAAGTGTGAAAGAGTCCGATGTGCCAAAAACTGCTTTAGAACAAGGTACGGACACTATGAGTTTCTCGTAATGCCTTTCGACTTTGCTAACGCCCCAGCGGTGTTTATGGACTTAATGAATCAGATTTTTAGACCGTACATGGATAAGTTTGTAGTGGTCTTTATTTCTGACATCTTGATCTATTCTCGTGATGATAACGAGCATACTGAACATTTGAGAACAGTTTTACAAATTTTGTAAGATAAATAATTGTATGCAAAATTTAGTAAAAGTGAGTTTTGGTTTAGTGAAGTTGGATTTTTAGGTCACATCGTTTCAAGAGATGGCATTCGAGTTGATCCAAGTAAGATTTTGGCAATAGTAGATTGGAAACCGCTGAAAAATGTATCAGAAGTTTGAAGTTTTTTGGGCTTGGCTCGTTACTACCGGCGCTTCGTAAAGGGATTTTCGATGATCGCTTCTCAGATGACTAAGTTGCTGCAAAAAGATGTTAAGTTTGAGTGGACAAAAAAGTGTCAACAAAGTTTTGAGAAATTGAAGACAGTGTTAACTGAGGCACCGGTACTAGTGCAACCTGAATCTAGTAAAGCATTTGTGATTTATAGTGATGCGTCTCTAAATGGTCTTGGATGTGTATTGATGCAAGAAGATAAAGTGGTAGTGTATACCTTAAGACAATTGAAGCCACACAAGAGGAACTACCTGGCACACGATTTGGAGTTAGCCGCCATTGTCTTCGCCTTGAAGATTTGGCACCATTATCTTTATGGTGAGAAATGTCGCATCTTCACTGACCATAAAAGTTTGAAGTACTTGATGTCACAAAAAGGATTTGAGCTTGCGACAGTGAAGGTGGCTTGAGCTATTCAAAGACTACGAGTTAGTGATTGACTACCATCCAGGAAAGGCGAATGTAGTAGTTGATGCATTGAGTAGAAAATCTCTGTTTACTTTAAGAGCCTTGAATACAAGAATGACCTTATTCGATGATGGTTCGATTTTGGCTGAGTTGTGAGCTAGGCCATCATTTATTCAACAAATTTATGAAACTCAAAAGGGTGATAGCGAGTTGCAAGCAAAAAGAGTTTAGTGCCAAATGAATAATGAGACAGATTTTTGAATTGGTGAGAATGATTGTTTGATGTTTCGAGATAGAATATGTGTACCAAAAGATGCTGAGTTGATTCGAGAAATTCTATACGAAGCTCATAATAGTTGTCTATCTATTCATTCGGGCAGTGCAAAGATGTATAGTGATTTGAAGAAATCGTATTGGTGGCCCTGTAACAGCCCAGTTTTGACCCTATTCAGAATAGTGGTTTTGGGACCACATATTCGAGTCTAAAAATTATTTTAATATTATTTTTTATCTGTGTTTTATGAATTTATATCTATGAAATTTCTGTGAATTAATTTGTCTGTCTGTGTGCTGAATTATGATAAAAGGACTGAATTGCAAAAAAAAAAGAAAATGTGACAGTTACCATCTATTTGATAAAGGTTTTTAATTGCTATTTTTTTATAACATGAGGTATGTATGATGCAATTAGACCATTGAATGTTTTAAATGACATAAATGGATATTTGAAATGGCTTATGAATGTTTCATTAAATAAGGGTAAAATAGTAATTCATGATTTAACATGAATAAAGAGAACAAATAGCATGAATTTAACTTATTTTTCATGTTCTTCCACCGAATTTAGAAATAGAAGAAAAGGGTTTGAGTCTTTATTCATTCGGCACTTTCTTGGTTCAATCAAGGTATGTTTTGAGCTCAATTTTTGATAATTTTTACATTTTCTAAATCGTTGCTCCGTATACTACAAAGCCCATGTCTCAATTTCTGTTTTTGCTAAAGATTTCATGAAATGCTATTGTTGATTTTATAAGCTTTGAAGTGTTAATAGATGAAATATGAAAGATATGTGCTTGATTATCATGTGTTGTCTATGAATTTTTGATGAATTTGAGCAATTTGGGCTAAATTGTGAAAATGAGTTTTTGAAGGACTGAAATGCGAAATAATTGAAATATATGGGCTAGTAGAGAACATATGAGAATTCAACACACATGTGTTTTAATGAAATTGTGGTATTTTGTGAACTTGATGATTTTGTGAACTAGGGACTAAAGTGTCAAAATGTGCAAATGTGAGGGCTAATTTGTAAAATGCCCTAATTATATGTTTTTGGATTAAATTGAATGAGTTAGTGAATAAAAGAGCTTAATTTGAATTTATATAGATCAAGAACTAAAGAAAACGGAATTCGATTGGGGAAAGTCAAAAATCGTTGAATAGCCATTTTTGTCCATTCACATCCGTACGAGGTAAGTCAATATACAAATAAATGCGTTAAATTGAATTATAATTGCTATTATGTTGATTGAATTGTATTATATGGTTATGAGAGCTGAATATGTGAAATCCGAATTAAATTACGAGCATGTGGTTAAGTCCAAAAGCCCTGTCTGAACCTTAGGAATAGTTAGGATACAGATGTCATAGCATAGGATTCGATATATGTTTTTGTGTAAGACCACGTTTAGGAAGTTGGCATCGATATGAGATTAACGTGTAAGACCATGTCTGGGACATTGGCATCGTATTGATTCAAGTAAGGCCCTATCTGGGACAATGGCATCGATATCCGATTACATGTAAGACCACGTCTAGGACGTCGACATTATATGAGTTTCCTGAGCTATCCACGTATCCTAGTTAATTTCGATTGGTTCAACGGCCATTTTGAGAAAGTGAAGGAGAATACAAATGCGTATTCAAACTCTGGTACGTATGAATGTATAAGAAATTTGGAGAATAAGAGGTATGTATGTATATGATCATTTAATATGTAAGCTATATGAATATGATATGTGAATTTGAGTAAATGAAATTGATTAGTTATGATCAATGTGAATTATAAATTGTGCTTATGTTATGCCATCGATCATATGGTTCTAATGGTTAAGAAAATTGTTCTTTGTTATGGATTTATTTGTATATGGCTTACTAAGCTCTTTGTGGCTTACTTTGTGTTTATTTTACTCTGTTTTATAGTTATCAAAGCTACCGAAAGCTCGGGGATCATCAAGGATCATCACCACACTATCAATCTTTATTTGGTATATTTTGTAAGTGAATATGTTGAATTATGGCATGTATAGGCTAAATGTATTTAGGATATGTTTTGAAATGTTTATAAGTTATGCCATGAGATGTGGCTAACAAATGGTTATGAAGATGCTTGTTTTGCTAAGTTTATGTGATGCAAGTATGGCCTTGAGTAATGGTCATTTTGGTATGATTTAGTTCGGATGATGAGTATGAATTGGATGATAATGAATTGAGCTATGTTTTGGTTTGGTAATTGGCTGAAATGGTTGATCATTGTTGCACCTTGAATGGTATATAAATTGTATTGTAGGTATTTGGCAATTAGATGGGAAAATGTGGCTTAAACAAAGCCTATTTTGTGCCACACGGCCAAAGCACACGGGCATGTGTCTTAACCGTGTGATCCTTGTACCTTGGCTGAATTGGTCAGGATGTCACACGGGTTAGGCACACGAGCGTGCCTGTAGCCGTGTGTGCAAGTCAGTAGCCTCCTTAATTTTCACATGGCTGAGCACACAGGTGTGTCTCGTGGCCGTGTGAACAAGTCAGTATGTATGCCCTGTTTTGCCACGGCCTAGACACATGGGCATGTCTAGTAGCCGTGTGAGTCACACGGCCTAGTCAAATGGGCGTGTGACCTATGCATTAATGAAAAATGTTAAAGTTTTGAAAATTTTCTAACTGTTCAGTTTAGTCCCAACCTTCTTCTAATGCATGTTTAAGGTCTCAAAGATCTTCATAAGGGACTATATGATTATGTTTGATTATGTTTTGTGATGAATGATTGTATAATGTCTGTAAAAGTTTAGATCGGTCTGGTAATGCCTTTAACCCTAGTCTGGCAACGGATACGAGTTAGGGGTGTTACAGGCCCGGAATGAAAAGAGACGTCTCCGAGTTTGTATCAAAATGCTTGGTTTGTCAACAGGTGAAAGCTGAACATCAGGTACCTTCTGGTCTATTACAGCTAATAACAATACCTGAATGGAAATGGGATCGTATTACTATAGACTTTGTGATGAGTTTTCCTTTGACCCCAAAAAGGAAAAATGCCGTTTGGGTCATTGTTGATCGGTTAACGAAATCTGCTTATTTTATCTTGGTACGTATGAATTTTTCACTGGATAAGCTAGCCTAATTGTATATTGCCGAGATTGTAAGATTGCACGGGGTGCCAATTTCTATTATATCGAATAGAGGCCCGAGATTTACTTCGAGGTTTTGGAGGAAGTTACATGAAGCCTTGGGTACCTAGTTGAATTTTAGTTTCGCCTTTCACCCACAGACAGACGATCAGTCCGATCGGGTGATACAAATCCTTGAAGATACTCTCCGTTGTTGTGTTCTCAAGTTCGAAAGTAGTTCGGAAGTATCTACCTTTGGTGGAATTTGCTTACAACAATTATTTTCAATCGAGTATCAAAATGACACCGTATGAGGCATTGTATGGCCGTAAATGTAGGACCCCTTTATATTGGTCAAAGCTCAGTGAAAAGTAGATCCATGGGATTGATTTGATTAGAGAGACTGAAGATAAAGTAAAGGTATTATGTGATTGTTTGAGAGCTACTTCGGATTTACAAAAGTCTTATGTAGATCTGAAAAGAAAGGAAATTGAGTTCCAAGTGGGTGATAAAGTGTTCTTAAAAGTATCTCATTGGAAGAAGATTCTGAGATTTGTCCGAAAAGGCAAATTGAGCCCACGTTTCATCGGACCATATGAGGTTGTAGAAAGAGTTGGACTAGTGGCTTATCGATTAGCTTTATCGACAGAGTTAGAAAAGATTCATGATGTGTTCCATGTATCGATGCTACGACGATACCGTTCTAATCTGTCACATGTGATCTCATCAACCGAAGTGGAAATTCAGTCGGATATGACATATAGCAAGGAACCAATCAAAATTTTAGCAAGGGAAGTGAAATAGTTAAGGAACAAAAGTGTGGCTTTGGTAAAAGTACTATGGCAAAAGCCTGGTATAGAAGAAGCTACATGGGAATCGGAGGAGACTATAAGGAAACAGTACCCATATCTTTTCACTGGTAAGATTTTCAGGGACAATGAAAATCCCTTAAGGGGGGAGAGTTGTAACAGCCCGAACTAGGGCCTAAACGGAACAGTGGTTTCGAGACCACGAATTTGATTTATAAAAATTTATTTCGATTAAGTTTTAAGGTTTATTGTGTAATTGACTGCATGAGTAAAAATTTGATAAATAAATTTTTGATAAAATGCCCGATTGAGAGATAAGACTAAATTGCAAAAATTTTAAAATATGAGTTCTAGAAGCATTTAGTGTGTAATTGAATTTCATTCATAAATTGGAGGTTTTTATTTTGCAAATAGACCATTTTATAGCATGATGGACAAAAATGCCCATGGAAGGAAAAGTTTGCAAAGAAGGCCATTAAGGGCATTTTGGTTATTTGGTTATTAAATGAAATAAAAAGAGAAAATAAGTCAAAATTGGTGTCCATCTTCCTGATGTAAGGTCAAATGTCCCTTTCTCCATAGCCAGGGTTTTTTTTAATCTATTCAAGCTCCAAGAAAGTGATTCCTAGCCCAGTTTTTCATGTTCTTTATATTTTTGAGATCCTCGTACCTTGACCTAACTTTCTATACCACTATTTTAAGCTAGGGATCATGTTAAAAAATTTACCCATGTGTGACATGAAAGCATTTTGATGTTTATTGGTAGAAAGTGAAAGCTTGAAGTGTAGTAAACAACTTTTGCTAGGTGATTTTTCATGAAAATGCATTTAGGGACTAAAATGCAAAAGTTTTAAAATATGTGCATAAATTGTGAAAGATTGAAAATGTGGGCTCCTATAGAAGAGAAATATGTTCGGAAAGGCTTGGGAATGTAGAAAAATTGATACATTTCATTTTACGAGCCTAGGGACTAAATTGTAAAAATTGACAAAGTTAGAGGTAAAATGGTAAAATTTACCATAGGATAATTTTGTGTCCAATTGAGTAATGTATATATTGAATGAGTTAATTTTGGTGTTATAGATCATGAACGACGTGAAAACGACCTTTACCGAGGGAAAGGCAAGGTGTCGGATTAAAATCGAAAAGATGAGCATATTTGTACCGAGGTAAGTCCCACATGTAAATAATGAGTTATTTTTAATCACTATGTTTAATTAGTTTAATTAATTTGAAATTCTTAAATTTTATATCGAAATATTGTTTATGGAATGTGATAGACCGATAAGTAAAGAAAAGTCTCGATTGAACCTTAGGAATTTTCTTTTACGGAGACACTTTCAAAAATACTTTATCACCCACCTGAAATTCGATCTCTTTTCTTTTCAAATCCGCGTATGACTGTTGCCGATCTGAAGCAGCTTTCAAATAGTCATGGGTTATTTTCACCTTTTCTTCAGTTTCTCTAATCAAATCAACCCCATGAATCTGTCTCTCACTGAGCTCAGTCCAATACAAAGGAGTCCGACATTTGCGACCATACAATGCCTCATACGGTGCGATCTTTGTACTCGATTGAAAGTTGTTGTTATAAGCAAACTCAACTAAAGGTAGATATTTCTTCCAACTACCTTCAAATTCTAGAACACAACATCGGAGCATGTCTTCAAGAATTTGAATTACTCTTTCGGATTGACCGTCGGTTTGCAGATGAAATGCAGTACTAAAATTCAATTTTGTACCCAAAGATTCTTGCAACTTTTTCAAAAACCTCGAAGTAAAACTCGGATCTTTATCCGAAATAATAGACACAAGCACTCCGTGTAATCTCACAATCTCATTTATGTACAATTCAACTAACTTGCCAAGTGAATAGTCAGTAAGTACCAGAATAAAATGAGTCGATTTTGTCAATCAATCAACAACAACCCAAACGGCATCTTTCTTCCTCGGAGTCAAAGGCAAACACAGTACGAAGTCCATCGTAATCTTATCCCATTTCCACTCGGGTACCATCACTGGCTGAAGTAAACTCGAAGGCACTTGATGTTCGGCCTTTACTTGTTAACAAATCAAACATTTCGATACGAACTCAGAAATAGCTCGCTTCATACTTGACCACCAATACAAATTCTTTAAATCATTGTACATTTTCACACTTCCCGGATGAATTGACAAGCAACCACAATGTGCTTCATGCAAAATCTTCTGAATAAGCTTGTCATTTTTGTGTACTCTATCTCGAAACATCAAACAATCATCCAAACCGATCTAAAAATCTGAATCACTACCCATTTCACACTAAGCTCTTTTGGCTTGCAATTCATTACCAGTTTTCTGAGCTTTACAAAATTGCTGAAGGAACATCGGTCTAGCTCTCATTTCGGCCAAGATTGAACCATCATTAAACAAAGTTAGTTTCGTATTCATAGCCTTCAAAGCAAACAAAGACCTTCTTCTTAAAGCATCCGCGACTACATTCGCTTTTCCCAGATGAATTTCATGTAAATACCTGTACCAAATCATAACACAACTGATAATGGCTAGCGATATTAAGTAATAAAATTTATAAAACTAATCACACCTAAACTAACTAATATCACGACCTTAAAGGCAAGCGCACCTGTCGAACAATAGTATAGTTTAGTGGCAAGATCGAGGTATCGTACCCAAGGGAACCAAAAGTGCTAGTACTTACTTCCTTTCTATTATCTAGCCTAAAAATAAAGAGAGTTAATTTAAACTAATTCTAAAACTAACTAAAAGTGCACAAAAAGTAAATTGAGGAGAAACTTTTGGGAAAACTGATTGATATGAGCAATACTCAAGGGAGAATCCACCTAGACTTCACTTGTTATTGGTTCTTGAGCTAGATGATTTATTCCCTTGACTTGATCCGTAGAGATCCCTAATTTATGCTAAACCCTCCGTCGAGGCAAAGACAACTAGGCCTAGGTTCTTAACTAAAGTTCCTTTATTAATTAACACCCTAGGTTGCATTAATTCGATCTATGGTTCCCCATATTAGGTTTGACCCTAATCCGGCATATGTCGCCCTATGTCTAGGGTTGCATGCAACTCCGCTTAATTATGGTAGATCTACTCTTATTACAGGGACTTTTGCTCCTCTGCTTTAAGCACATCCGTTTCTTGAATTAATACCTAGGCTTATTAACACAAGAATTAAGCACACATAATTAAGAACAACTCAAGTATTTATCATATAACTCAAGAATAAATAATAACAAGATTCGTCTTAGGTTTTATCCCCCTCAAGTATTTGAGGGGTTTAGTTCATAATAAAGAAAGAAAACATCTCAGAAGAATTAAAATAACAAAACATAAAGAACCCGAAAACCCCTGAAGGAATTTAGGGAGATCCTCTGTCTTGATGTAGAATTCTGGCTTCTGGGATGAATCAATTGGCTTCTTTTGGAGTAATTCCTTACTTTCACTCCTCGTGTTGGCAGAAAGATGGCGCTCCTATTGGGAGAAAAAGAGTACTCCTTTAGAGTTGCCTCCTAGGGTCTTTATATAGAGCTTTGGGGAGCCTTTCTTAGCCTCTAAGCATCCAAATCTGAGTGAAATTCGTCTTCCTCACGACTAGAACACGCCCGTTTGCCACCCCCGTGTGATTTCGATAAGAGGCCGTGTTCTGGAATGCTTGGGTGGCACGGCCGTGTGGCCAGGCCGTGCTTGTCGGGGGTTGGACTGTGTGATCTTTATGTGGCACGGCCGTGTGCCACGACTGTGTGGTAACTTCTTGGGCCGTACGTTTGCACATTTTGGCCCATTTTCTCTGATTTTTAGTCCATTTTCTGTTCTTTTCTCTTCCCTATGCTCTCCTGAGTATAAGATATGAAAAAAAAAAAGATTAAGAGCACCAATTCTCACTAAATTGATAATAATTCATCCGAAATATAGGCTAAACATGAGGTAAAAATATGTATAAATTAGCGTTTATCAACAACCATGTACTTTCACATCTTTACAATTCCCGTTGAACACTTGGAATATTAACGGATCCTCAGAAATCTTACACATAGGTGCCACATATGTAGCCAAGCTACCTTATTACTCATTTCACATATATGCTCGTTCTCGAGTTAGTCACGAGTCTGCTCACACAAGCTGACGGTCAGGACGTAGCTACCTAGCGCTGCTCACACAAGCTGACAGGTATCTGCAACACATGTCAGAGTACCTAGCCACTTGTAGGACGTACAAGACCAGCACCAGGAATCACACAATCACATAATTACACATAGGTCCCTAGTGACATGTCACTCGTATCGTATTCTATTCCTAAGGTTCAACCGGGATTTCTCACTTGTCGAAACTTTAACAAATATATCCAAAGGGTCAATCATATAATTCATACAATATTAAAGCATTAAAACATAAATTGACGATGCATTATTTATAAACAAACTTACCTCGGTACAAAATAGTAGAATAAGGACCTAATCATCTAACACCTTAATTTTCCCTGATCTAGGTCCGAACCTCATTTCTCTTGATCTATAATAACAAATTTAGCTCATTTAATTATCACATTATTCAATTCAGTCCAAAAATCATATTATGGAAAAATTACATTTTTGCCCCTAACTTTTCACTTATTTACACTTTAGTCTTTAGGCTCCTAAAATGAAACCTGTTCATTTTTCTCAAAACCCAAGCCTAGTCGAACCTTATACATGCTTATAGAAGACCACATTTTTCATTTATTCACATATTTCTACACACATTTTATAACTTTTGCATTTAGGTCCTTTTTTACATTTTCATTGAAAATCACCTAGCAAATGTCGTTTATCACACAACTAACATTTATATTCTACCATTAGACATCAAAATACATGCATGTATAACATGGGTAAAATTTTAAACTTTTCTAATACTTCAAATTAGTCCTTAAAAGAGATAGATTAGGTTTCGAGGATTTCAAAAACGTAAAAATCATTAAAAACGGGGCTAGAACGGACTTACAATTGAGGTTGGAAAGCTTAGCCAAAACCCTAGCTATGGCTTCTCTTCAAATTTTGGCTAAGGGGGGACTAAATTGAGAAGATGGACACTTGTATTTGACTTATTTTGTCTTTATTTGCCAAATGACCAAAATGCCTTTAATGCCTAACTTTGAAATTTTACCCTTCCATATCCATTTTTGTCCATCATGAGATATAATGGTCTAATTACTAAATAAAGACCTGCAATTTAAATATCATATCAAATAGACACCCAAAGCTTCTAGAACACATATTTTACACTTTTTGCAATTTAGCCCTACTAATTAAATTAGACCCTCTATCAATAAAATTTCTTAACAAAAGTTTCACACATGCATTCAATCATACTATAGACCTTAAAATATTATCACAATAAATTTTCCTACTTCGGAGTTGTGGTCCCGAAACCACTATTCTGATTTGGCCCTAAATCAGGCTGCTATAATTTTACAATATTAATCAAGTTAAGGACCATATGTATTGGTAGAATTTCTAGTAACTTAGAGGCTACTTTAACCCAATGACCCTACCAAGAAATACGAACCTTGATTTAAGAGAATTAGAAAGCACCCACTTTTTATTATTATCATACGATAAAATCAACACCTAGTTAATAAAACTATCGAAAGAGGGCTTAATCGAACAACATAAGTATAAGATGTGGGATGAATATATGACTTTAGACTTCAAGGTTAATTTTGAAAAATCCCTAGTGTTGGAATATTTTCTAGGTCCTACAAGGATTATCAATAACTTTGACAAGAGAAAAATTAAAAGTTAAAATGAAACATATAACGAGAACACTTCATGGAATTAACACTATAATAGCCCATTTTCAGTGAAATCGGAACAGTGGTTTTGGGACCACAAATCTAAGTCAAAATGAAAATTTATTTTAAAATTATTACATGGTCTGCATCATGATAGGAAAGATGTATAAAAATTTCGATAATAAAATTTTACCGATTTCATGTTTAATTGCATAAAGGACTAAATTGCATAAAATACAAAAGTTAAATTCTAGTAGCTATAAGTAAATAACTATGGGATTCAAAATATATGGTAATTAGACCATTAAGAGAGGTTAGTAGATATTTTGGATGATTCATCCATGGAAAAATTAGAAAAGGATAAGGACTAAGTTGGAAATAAGAATAATTAAAAGATGATAAATATAATAAATATTTAATATCATCATTTTATATCATCTTCTTCCCTAAAAATATATGGAAACCATAGGAAAGAGAAAGCAAGCTTTCTTGGCTTAATTGGGTAAGTAACCTTGTCTCGTTTTTAGTAATTTTTATATTTCTGAAATCGAAATAGCTTAAATTATCTATTTTGGGGATTAAATTGCAAAGATATCAAAGTATAGAAATTTTTCCATGGATGAATATGCTGAAAATTTAAAATTTATGGTAGAAAATAAAAGGTTGTTGATAGATAAATAACCTTTGTTAAAGAAATTTTGATGGAAACATGATTTAGGGACTAAATTGTAAAGTTGTAAAATTCATAGAAAAATACTAGTTTTTTGTGAAATTTATGGACTATTATTATATATGAAAATTGGCTCGGCTTGGAATAAGGGATAAATTGCATAAATTTCATTTTCCGAGCCTAAGGATGAAATCGTCATTAATCAAAAGTATATGGACAAAATGGTACTTTTGCCTAAGATGTGAATTAGGTTTATTTGAATGTGAAGTGTAATAAATTGATGATTAAATTCATTTATATAGATCCGAAAAGTCCAAATACCGAATTGGATTGAGGAAAATAAAAAGTTTCGGATTAGTAGATTCTTGTATACGAACAAGTGTCGAGGTAAGTTCGTGTAACTTAATTATCTAATTATATGTTTGAATTGATTTGAATGATTTGTATGTGAATGTTGTATTGGCCATGCGTATGAAATCTACTTGCATATTCAGAGAATACCCGATAAAAGTTAAATTTCGTTTAAATGAATAAAATTCGATTGGATACAGGGTTCTATTTCCCGAAACGGTAGTGGTCCTGCATTTATTGTAGACATACCATAGCTCAAAAGAGAATCTCGATATAAGCCCTCTCAAGCTTCTTGTTACAATGTTCTTGCGAGCTTCCCGTTTATAGCTCTTCGGAGCCATTTGATTGGTTATGATCCTGCATATGTTATAAACACAAACGCAGCTGTAACGCCCTGATTTTGGGGATTTTTTGGGATTTTTTTGATTTTGATGAAATTTTGAAATCTGGTTGTTAAATTATGGAATTTATGTTTTAAGCGTGTTAGTGGGCCTTTAGAAGGCCCAAGCCTAAAATAAAACTTGGCAGAAATATCAATTTTGGATTTAAAGTGAAGGGGACTTGGTTAAGTGGGCTTTTAAGAAAAAGTTAGTAAAATAAGACACAAATAAGCCCTTGGTAAAGTGGCAAGGTGGTGCCACTTAAGTGCCTAAAAAAGTGGCGTGTGGATAGGTGTGCAAGGGCCAGTGTTCATGTCACAAGGTAAGCATTGTGGGTGTTTTCAATTTTGTACATGTGCTGGTCATGTGATGGAACTCAAGTGGAACTCTGTTAAAGAGAGTTTGAGTTGTCCATGAGATTAGATTAGGTAGATAAGGGGGAGATATTATAGGAAGTTTGAATGGAAGCATGTGGTGGCCGAACAAGGGACTCTTGAGGAAGCATGTCGGTTTTGGCTTATTGGTTTTGGGACACAATCGGCTAGGGGTTGTCTTGGGTGTTAGCCAAACACTTTTAGGGCTTTGTTAGGGACCTTAATTCGACAACTGGGGTGTGTATGTGTGCCGATTAGGTATAGAGGCTTAGGGTTTTAGTTTCTTTTATTTCTCGCTGTGTTAGAAGCCGAAGCAGCAGGCACCATCACTTATGTCGAATTATCTATAGCAAAATCTTCTTTTCCCTTCTCCTCCCTTTTTTTCTTTCAACTTTTATCTTTTCATTCTCACAAAGCCGAACCACTTCAATCTGTTATACCTTCCTCTCAAGTTCACCAAACGACTACACTAAAACTGAAACCTAGTCTCCTACACTCTCTTAGTACCGATTTGTGTAAGACAAAACCATCATCTCTCTTTTCTTCAAAGCCGAATCTGTCATATTTTCTCCTCTCCTCTTCTCATCTTCTTCTCCATCTGCTTCACACCACCAAATCGTAAAACCACTTCTATTCAATCTTCTTAGCCGAAAACTTATAAAAGTCGAAATCCCGAAGGGTATTACTAGTGTGCCGTTTCCCTCTTGATTGAATACCCTTACCTTTTCTTTTTCTTTAAGCTGAAATCTAATCTCCCAACATTCATAGCCTTGTCGACATCTCCTTCTTCTTATTTTAAAGCTTCTACCTTTCCTTCTCCTTTGTTTACCAAAAGCCGAAATCACCCTACTCATAGGGATTTGGGAGCCGAACCCTTAGATCTCTTAGATTCACTCTTTGCTCATGTTTAGAGGATAGATCTGCGTCAGATCTAAGTTAAGTACAGGATTGAATCATTCTGGTTTAGTGATTCTACGGTAAGTTATCGAAATCTCTAATTTTATTCTTTATTTCAGGATTTAAGAAAAGCCGAAACCCCTATGTGCATAGAGAGGCTGTCGATTTGGGGCTTAAGGCTCTATAGGTTTTAACAGTTGATTTATTTTGTGCTAGCGTGATCTAAAGGCTACCGATTGAGGGTTTGGACAAGTGGAACGACTAGATCTAGATCTAGTCCCTATTTTTGACCAGGTAAGTGTTCTAAAGCATTAAGAGAGGTTAGTCGATTTTGGTAAGTAAGTTTACAATTAGTATCATTGAAATCTTGGATCTGATTTGGTGGTAATTGATTGTAGGATACCAAGGGTGATCTCGTTAGCATTCGTCGCAAATCAGGTGTGTAAACGAACACCCTTCTATAGTCTAAATCGGCAAAAGCCGAAAAGCCAAAATGTTGAAATTCCAGTATTTCATGGGCTTGCGAGCGTGCGAACACTCGTAAGTCAGTTGGAAATAGTGAGATCTGTAATTGCAAATGGTATGATGGTTGAGTGTGCAATTTCGTGCACTTCGGTATGTTTGGGTCTCAATGGGCTAAATTCGAGCCCAATGGGCTTACGGGCCCATACGGGTAAAAGTAAATGGAAGTGTATTTTGGTATACTATAGGATAAATTTGCTAAACTAGACTTAGAATTTGGGCTAAACGGGCTTAAGTAGCTAAATGACACTTTAGGGCCCATTAGGGGTTTTAGGGCCCAATAACTAAAAACTGCTAAAATGGGTTAAATAGACTACTGGGGTGTAAGTTGGACTATTAGGGACTGAAATATGCATAAAACCCTAAAAACTAGTATAATTATTGAAATACCCCTTAAGGGTGCGAAATTACTATTTTACCCTTAGGTGCAAAATGACCGTTATACCCTTAGGTTTAAATTTGATTGAAATGCATGTTTTACTGTTTCTGTTCACTGTATGCCATGACATAATTATCTGTTGCATGAGACTGGGTTTATTGATGGAGGAAGTGCAAGTGGCATTACCACGATTACTGAAAGAGGCTTTGCCTCGTACTGATTACTGAAAGAGGCTTTGCCTTGTACTGTTTACTGAAAGGGGCTTTGCCTCGATATACTGTTAGTGGCTTGGCCACATTATCTGAGTAGCTATACTGCGACTGTGGAGTGTAGCGGCTGGGTGGGTTGAGTTGTTTCCCCACATGGAGTGTTTATGGTTGGTACGGTTAGAGTGTAGCGGTTGGACATAGGATGGGCTATGGGCTTTGCATACATGCATGATCACTGTTCTGTTACTGAAATGGGTCTATGGGCCGTACTATTTTCCAAGAAGGGCTAAGGCCCAGTTGTACTGTTTACTGAATAGGGCTATGACCCAATTAACTGAATACTGAATAGGGCTTCGGCCCAGTATTTACTGAGACTGGATAGGGCTTAGGCCCAATGGGCTTTTGCTACTTTGGGCTTTGGATGGGCTTTCTTTACACACTGAGTTTCCAAACTCACCCCTTTCTTTCCATCCATGCAAGTGAGCCCTAGATTGATGGACTTGGAGCTGGAGGGATTCGAAGTGGCCACGTAGACTGCATTTCTAGTTTAATTAAGTTATTTATTTTATTTTATTATTTACTTTAATTATTTTTATTCTGATTTGTGGGTTTATAATAAGGCCGCTCTAATTATCTTAATTTGGGTTTTAAATTATTTATTTTTGCTTTATATTACAAATTAATTTAAATGATTTAAACAAGGCTGCGCGGGTTTTTCTCAAATCAATCAACGTTTTCAAAGCAAAGCACTTGTAACAAATGAATAACAAATCAACGAACAAGATAAATTTTAAATGGTTAGTGGATAGGACAACCTTAAACTAAACCTGGATTTTCTTCCCAAATTACAAGTACGGTTTTACAAAACTCACCCTAATCTTAGTAACTAGGTAGCATGGTTAGTTCGTCGTTGATGTGACACACCAAACTTGGCCATAATGTCTGGGCCAGGTTTGGGGTGTTACAGCAGCTTTATATGAGCATCCTGTTATGCAATCGGTTGTGATCTTGCATATGTTGTAGACATAAACAGAGCTCTATATGAGCGTCCTGTTATTGCTCGTTTGAACTTCCCGTATATGTTTATTCGATGCTTTCTGCTAAAGTGCTCTTCAAAGCTTCCCGTTAAGTGCTCTCTAGAGCTACCTGATATAGGCTTTTTGTGAGCTTTTCGTCACCAAGCCTGGATAAGCTTTCCGTTACATAGCTTAATGAGCTTCTTGTAATAGTGCTTAGAGAGAGCTTTTTGTTTAAATGGTCTGATGAGTATTCCCGAACATGAATTTCTGAATTTTTGATTTGTACACTTCATGTGTACTACATTTGTATCAATCGAGATTTCAAATGATTTAACGGGTGAAATTCTAACATGTAGATAAGTGAAAATGAAAATGGAATTAATATCTAAAAAATATACGACTTGCATGGAACTTGGAATTTGATGGGTTCATTTTTGTTATTGATATTTATATGAAATGAATAACTAACATATGTGATGAGATTGTGTGTTTAGGCTATGGCCAAGAAGTTTGGAATGCATGTGTATGTTTATTTAATGTACCAATTAATGGTAAGTTAATTTCCCGTTATACGAACTTACTAAGCATTAAGTGCTTACTTTGTTTCATTTTTTGTCTTATAGTTCTCAGAGGCTCGTTGGATTGGACACTTGGCGGAGTTCAGTCACACTATCCATCGGCATTTTTTGGTACAAACATAATATTAATCATAAATATAATGGCATGTATAGGTTTTAGTTAGCCAATGATGGCATACTAATATTTTAGTTGTAAATAGCCATTGGAATGGCTTGGGATGAAGGTGTTTTAGTATATTAACATATAAGTTAAATTTATGTTTGATATAAGAGCTTAATTTGGTTTAAGAATGTTAGTATGGTATTAAGTGAATATAGACAAATAGATAAATTCACAAACATGGATTTATGAAGTGATATGGTGTGAATGAGACTTGAGTTTTGGCATGATTTTAAATATTTTGGATTGGCCTTTGGTTGTGTTAAAATGTTTGTGTAGGGGGAAGACCAAATGGGTGAGGAATAAGGCTTGGAAAATGGCATTATTTTTTCCACATAGGCGTGTGTCTCAGCCGTGTGTGACACAGGGTCTAGCACATGGGCATGTACTCTGGCTGTGTGTCCCTTACATCTTAAAATTGAGAAACAGAATGCTCAAAATTAACCACATGGCCTGGCACACGGGCGTGTGACTTGGCCGTGTGATCCCTGAACTTAAGTAAGTTGCAAGTCAGAGAGTTACACGAGTTAAGGACACGGACGTGTGCCCTACCTCATATACCATACAGCCTGAGACATGGGCATGTCACTCACACGGCCTGACCACATGAGCGTGTGACCTCTGAACCTAAGAAAAATTTTGGAATTTTGCAAAAAATTCTCTGCATTCTCGATTCAGTCCTAACTCGATTCTAATGTATGTTTTGGGTTCGAGAGCCCATAGAAGGGACGATACAATTAAATTTTAATAGATTTTCGATACGATTGTGAAATAACATAAAATATCTAAGATGATCTGTAAACTCTGGAAATGCTCCTAACCCTGTTCCAGCGACGGATACAGGTTAGGGGTGTTACAAGGACTACAAGAGGTATTTAGAATCACTAGGTTATAGAATATTTACAAATGTGGCTAATTTCTTTAATTTATGGAAGGTATTTTTAGTGATAAATACAGGATGAAAAGGCAGATTCAAGGAGCAAGATAAACAAAGAAAAATGGAATGGCACGATGGATGCTATACTAATACTAACAGAAAAGAAACCAAAGAAGCATCCATCTGCACACTAACAAAGCTGACGAGTGAATCTGTCAGCAAAACTTGATATTCTTATTTGGATTTTAATTTTATGTATATTATTGTATTTTTAAATAACTAGTATGTTATACTTCAATTTTATTAGAATTTTTGTTTAACAAAAATCGAGATGCATTGAAAATAGGAAGATTGGGCGAAAATAGAGTCAGTGTCGCAAAATAGTACCCCTATGTTGCGACACTTCTACCAAAATTAGAAGAATTGAGAAAATTATCTCACTGTCATGGAACAGAGGGAAATTTACCCAGGTTTTCACAATTTCAGAGTGTGTCGCGGCATCGACATCCTATAAGGGGTGTCGCGACACAAAACCACTGTGTCGCGATACAAAACCCCTACGTTGCGACACCGCTGCAATTTTTGTAAGGTCGACTTGACCTGATTGCATAAACTGTCGGCCTTTAACTTCACTCTAACTAATTTTTAATCTTCAAATCCCCTTTTTAAATTCTAAACACTCTTTTAACAAACCCTAAATCTCTCTTAACTTCTAAACTCTCTCAAATCATCTAAAAATTCTTCAAAACCTAACCTAACCTTTTCTTCAATTTCTTCTTTTCTATTCTATTTTGCTGCAATCTTTTCTCATTTTATTTGGTGAAGGTTTGACTATAATCATTAACAAGGGAAGTCATTACAATCTTGGGAAAGGGAACAATAAGATTTTTAAGCCAATGTTAAGAGTTCCAACTTGAATACATATTCTATTACCTTTGAAATACATTATTTGTTAATTTTTTAGTATTACTAGAAAAAATTATATTGAAAATGCCTCCTAGGAAATCAAGAAAGACTAAGGCACAAGAAAAACCTATGGTTTCGGACCCCTTAAAATTTCCAAACCAAAATGTCAAAAAATATTCTTTTTGATTTACAAGGAAAAACTTTTATTCAAGAAAGCCATTGATGGTTCTATGTAATGAGATTTGGACATTGGTTCGACATCATTGATGGGAGTGATATTGTGTCACTCCTAAAGACAATGCAGTTATCTTGGTAGTTTAAGAGTTTTATGCCTCTTTTAGGGATAAAAAAATGAGGAGACCGTATTATGAAATATGAGAAACTGTTACAATATGAGGTAAAGAAGTATGGGTTAATCCTCAAGAAATATGTAAATTTTACAGTGTCCCATACTATGCAATGGATTTCCTAGATAACACTGGTTTAAACATGTTTAGGAACATAGAAATGGATGACGTAAAATATTTAACTCAAGGGAGAGGCATATCGGACCATAGACTGGATACTGCATTATCTACTAATTTTAATCAAGAAATTATGTTCCTAGTGGCTAAGAAGTGGATGCAAATTATTTGTACTAGAATAGCCCTTGCATTGAATGTCTTTAATATAAATACTTTTCGAGCTAAATTTTTGTACAAAATTTTGCAGAAAAAAAAGATGTGTCTGGAAACATGAAGTGATGTATTAGTAGTCAAAAAGCTGGGGTTTTCTTTCCTAACTTTGTGACAACTTTATGCAAAAAGGCTAAAGTTCCAATGGAAGATCATGAGCACTTCATGAATCCAACAAAGAGTTTTATTGGAGACTCCATGTACACTCAGTATGTTGAGCTTCAAAGAAAGCAAATTGCAGATTGGAACCAAAAAACAAAGCATAAAATGAACGTCCCCATATCATTAAAGAAAGCAAGAGCAAAGACTCGAAAAGAAATAATGAGTGAGACCACGAAGATAGATTGGATGATCCACTGGATGTAACAAACATGACCAGTCATTCAAGAGTTTGCACAGTAAAACAACATCAAAGAACCAAACTACCGGCCAAACACAGATATGTCAAGATCATTCAACACTAGATTCAAGGAGCCAAAGAATGAGGAAGAAGGAGAGGAAGAGGACGAGTCTATTAAGGGAGACCTCCAAAGGGAGGAGGACAATTATGAGGCAACATTCTAGCCGTAATATTCCACACCAAAGGGTCCTCTCATTCGTAGCCTGACCTGACAAGCAAATGTGTCGGGTGGTGGCTTTTCAAAAAGATATGTCTTAGGGAAGTGGAAAGCACCCATGGAAAAGGGGCGGTCGCCACATTTTAAGGATTCAAATGATGATTAAACTGAACTTTTATTTTTGAAGACTGTAATTAATTTTAGGATAATTTTTATTTTAAAAGTAATAGTATAATATTATTTGTTTTGTTATTCTATTTCAAATTTTCTGTGTAGGAACCCTACATGAAAGAAGCACAACAATTTCGAGTATACAACAAACAAAGGATGAAGTACCCATCATTAGCTGAAAAAACTATCACAATCAATCAGGTAACTTATTTTCTCATCTTTTCAGGGCTACACATTGAGGATAATGTGTTTTCTAAAGTGTGAGGGGTAACATAGAAAATTTGTTTTTTATTGCTTTTCTTTTAATTTTTATTGTCAATTATGTGCTTAAGCTTGTAGAAATATAAGTGATTCGTTTGGTCATCCCTAGGTATTTCAATCACTTGTATTTCTACATAAGAATCAATTAATCACTAGTTGATTCTTACGTGGGGTTTTCTTAGCGGATCAATTGTTTGGGAGAGGAAGAACTTGAACCCTAGGTTTGATGACCCTAGGAAATCATTTAGGTAGAAATTTAATTAGTTCTTGTCAACTTATTAGTTTAATGGAAGATCAAGTGATCCTGTTAGGGTAATGACTAGTTGATTTAGTAGAAACCCAAAATAGGAATTAGTTATGACCACCAAAGCAAGTTAATCACCCATGCCTAAAGTTGATTAAAGTTTATAAATTAAGTTTTTTGAAGTTCTTTATATTTAGGTTTTTGTTATTTCTATTTGATTATTTATATCTAGAAACATGTTCTTTTATGTTTTATTGTACTATAATTTATTTAAATTACTAATTACATCTATTTGTGTTTAGGTTAGAATTAATTTAGTACTTGCCTCCATTGGGTATGATTCTCAAAGTACTTACCTACTTCTTTGTAACTATATTACAATCTGACCCGTATACTTGCAGACACTGCTTTATTCTATATCTTTTGTAAAGGATTCTTACTCTAGACATTGGTACGTTCAGATGCAATCAACAAACAAACATACAAAATAAAAATTTTGAAAATGACTAAAAACCTATAAAAAATGAAATAACAAAAATTTTAAAAATTATTTATGTTAGCCCTCACACTTTAATCGGCACATTGTCCCTAATTTGCTAAGAAATGTAAAGGATAGAGGTTACCCGATTAGCATGAACGTTTTATTACGATTGGTGGGACTAATTCTTCCTTTCGATTTTAGATTAAATTTGTAGTGCTTCATAACTTGTGGGGTTCTTACACAAACAAAAAATGCACAATATATAATTTTATCCCTCAATCATTGGTAGATTCATCGGCATTGAACTCCTCTATGTTGCCACCCTCTTCCAAGATGATTCGTGGCTCTTTTCCTCAAGCAGTGGATAGCATAGCTTTTGCGGGTTGAGTGGTGCTGGATGGGGCTGTCCAAAATAGAGGAGGTTGCGGGCCTCGAAATGACTCTATGTTGAAATACTCAACTAGATGGCTCATCACCTTCTCATATTCATAGTTCTACGAAGTGTTGTACTAGAGGTATGCCTCTATCCATTGAGTTGTTTCATCAATCATCTGCACTGCCGAAGTTGATGTCGCCCCCTTTCATTGTACCTTGGTGGTACTGGCTGGGAATTTCCATGGACTATAGCAACCCACGATCTTGTGTATACTCCCGACATGCCACCACTTGCTTGTTTCACTACTCCATTCGATTGGTACACTGACTACAGAACAACATCATTTAATATGCCCTTCAGTAGGTAGGTCGGTTCTTCTTGGTCCATCTCTACTCTGGCCCTCTTGCGCATCTTCGTAATTAAGTATGGGTACAAAATTCCTCGAGTATGCCCTCCAACACACTGTCTCATAGTGTAGAGGATCTAGTCCCTCACATTAATCTATCATCCCTGCAAAATAATATACAATAAGAGAGCATGACCATGGGTTACTTTTGTGGCGTGCTGTGTAGGAAAAAAATTTGCATAAATAAAATATATCCATATTTTTTCCTTTGGGGTCATTATTGATTGCTAAAATCATAATGGTTCCCAAGCCACCTTCTTTTAGAGCCAATGACCTCGACCCTCGATTAAAAAGTGAATGACCTCATCATAATCCACCTCGTCCTCATTTAATTTTTTTTAAAAAATCGGGGGTATAACAAGGTGTTTTGTGAAAAACATTGATTGCAATTGGAAAGACATCCACGTACACGCCTCTCACAAAGACTTTGTTGTCTTGAGCTTTCTAACAATTAACGTAAAATTCCTGACTGATCAAAATTACTGTTGGTTTGGTGGTTGTCGACAAAATGTATTCCCTCATAATCAGCCGATCCTTGTGATTATTGGGTCATGGATTAATTGTGTGGCAAAATCAAAGCCACGTTTAAGGATTAACGATTTATCGAAGTTTCCAAATTGCTTGGCCACTTCGTTGGAGACAAATCATCTCCTAAAGTCATTTAGAACATCGCGTTTCGTGGATCATCGAGATGTCGTTCGCTTTGAAGATGACATTTTAACTGATTTCAATGTATTCAACAATCAATAAACACAATATATAAAAAACCATATTTCCTGGTTCTCTAACCTATCGATCTAACACAAATTTTAAAAGTATTAAAAGAAAGATTGAGTATCATTGGGCTTTGTTGCCGGTGATTGGATTAGTTGTCAGTGTTGTCCCTGTTGACTATTGTTGTTCCTTTGCCAGAATGTTGTCACCTCACTCAACAAAGGGAGTTTTGATCCTAATCTTATGCAAAATGAAAGGTCAATGGCTAAAAATCAAAGGAAACACTAAATAAGCAAAGGATATAGGAGCTTTGGGGGTAGAGAACAACAGAGAGGAAGCAAAAAACTATTTGGAACATTTTCGGAAGGTCTCGTCGTGATAAGATCCTCTTATAGTCATCGTCTCTTTAAGATGTCAACTCCTTTCTCGTCCCAACATCATGTAGACATTATGATACTCCTCATCTTAGCGTTAAATTTTTTCGGTGTCCCCTTTGCGCAAAATTTTGACTCCATGACTCATATGTTTTCCCCCAGTTTTGAGCTCAATAACCACAGTAAAAATACGTAAAAATATCCTAATTAAAAATTAAATTCAACAATTAAAATATTTACATAGAAACTAAGGATTTAAAATTAAAATAATTGCAAACAAAAAGTCATTTCCTGGGATCGGGACAATCCGTATTGCCTTTAGAAAAGAACTTTTAGCTAGTCCTTGAGACGTTGATCCGTCACTGTTGATAAATTTGAACTAGTACCCTCAGTCTATTCCAATGATATTGCCTTGTCTTCGACCGGCGTCACATCAATATCACGAGCCATTTGATGTCAAATCCGAGCAACCCCAAATTGTCTTCTGGGTATTATTATCTCAACCTTCCTCACATCCAAGTTACGAGAAGCTTTGGTTGCCCAAGTTTTATCTTTATTGTTGCACGAGAATGAGATAAACTCATTAATTTCTTCGGTTGGCATGTCCTCGATTATGGCCAGAAAGTATATCGGCTCGTCTACACTTTTATTCAAAATCTATTGTAGCTTAAAGTTAGTTGTTAATTCTATTTCTACTTCTACATCTACATCTATGTTAATTGGATTAGAAACATATTTTGGTATATTCAATTTGTTCTCGTCTCCGATCCTAAACTCTTTTTGACTTTCAAAATTTAATTCCTAGGGATTGTTGGTAATATATTGGTCATACGGATCAGAATTGCAGACATCATGTACGACCTCTTCCAATAGAGTCTCTACTTCTATTTGCTTTCGAAGTAAATCCTCTAACTGGTCCACTCGTTTTCAATTTATCCTAAATTAGCTTAAAATTCTAGATCACGAAGAAAGTACTTATATAAATCCGACTCATAAGGAAGTTTGGATGAATAATCGTAGTTTCCAATCCTACGATTATAACTTCACTAATTTGTTAAGATTTTTTTATGTTCCACTTAGCCTTTGTTTTCTCCGATGTTGCTCGAGCAAGTGCTTATATACATCCTTATCCATTATTAAATCCAATTCTTGTTGAACTGAGTAGTTAGACATGTCACATTCTTTGTTACAGTCCCATTGATTTGTTGGCTATCCACCTCTCTCTAATATATACTCATCCGGCTTAGGTGAGAGTTTTTTCGAATACTTGAATTGCTTGTCTTTGTAATCATGGCTCCATTGGTTTGTTGAAGCTCCATACAACCTACTTGATTTGGATTGCTCATACACAGACTTATAAAACTCAACATCCATGATTAAATCTAATAATCAACAAGGTAAGTAGAACTAATAATCGTAATAATATCTTTTTTCTCACTAAAATAAATTAAATTAAATAAAAGTTAGAACACTATCTTGCTCGTTCTTCTTTCAATTAATATTATTTTACGGTAATCAATCTAACAAAAATTTAACCATCGTAATCCCCGACAACGACGCCAACAACTTGACTGCCTATAAATGTGTTATCGTTTATAGGAAAAATATCACACCAAAAATATAAGAAATTAAATTAGCAATGTCCACAAGCGTACGGATTAAATTGTAATATAGTAAAGTGTACAACAAAACACTAGTAAGTATTCCAAGTATAGTACCTAAGGGATTGCATATTGGAGAAACTATTATTAAATTAATTACAGAAAATAATTGCTAATTTGATTGAATCACAAATTAGTAGTGTGAATCCAAATTAATATATTAACTAAACTAACGAAATTACTAAACCTAAATTATTCTAATGGAATTTACTATTCCTAGTGTCGACAACGTGAGCCTCTAGCAATGATCGATTAAATCCCTAATTAATAAATTGAAGATTAACTAATTTCAGAATTTGATTTTTAATATAAATTAGCTATTAATTAATTATTATTACCTCCTGGCCTCTATTAATTAATTAATCGGTTGGTTGATATTTGCTTATCTCTCAACATCACTTTCTCAACTAGCATAAACTATGATTTACTCCGCTAAACTTGTAACACCCCTATCGTGTAACTGTCGCTAGAATAGGTAAGGGGCATTACCGGACTTGTAACTCAAACCAGAGCAGTAATACTTTAAACTTATCAAACATCATAACAATTCATAGAATAATCCATCAAAGTATGTTTAAAACAATCATATAAAGTTTCATTCATTCATCAGGGACTAAATTGATATCATATAAAAGACATGAGAAAACATAAGAAAATTTTCGAAATAGGGTCACACGACCGTGTGCCCAGGTCGTACGTGTGACAACCTGAATTTGACCCTAGTTGGAATAGTGGTTTCGGGACCACGAATCCGAGTCGAAAAATATTCGAATATTATTTTTCTGTGTTTTGAATATGTGAATTTTGATGTGTTAAAATTTTGTGTTTAAATTTTAAGGTTTGGGTGCTTAATTACTAAGAAGGGATTAAATTGCATCAAATGAATTATATGCATACTATCATGAAAATGCTTAAATGTCATGTTTATCTAGTATTGGGGTTTAAATGGCAAATAAGCCATTTGTTGAATTAGTGGATGGTAATGGGGGTAGGTAAATGATTTTATATGCATTTTATAAAGGTGTTATAAAATCTAATTTATTTTATAATAAGGAATGTATAATAAAAACAAAAGATAGAAAAACAAGTGCTTTTGCATGTTCTTCTTCAAGTTGTCGTAGCATAAAGGAAAAAGAAAAGGGAAAAACTCCCTCACATTCGGTCACTTGGAGACCAAAATTCTAAGGTTAGTTTTTATATATATTGATAAAATGTGTATTTTCGAGCTTGTTGTAAAGATATACACATAGCCCATGTGTTAATTTTTGGATTTATATGCATTAGTGTGTTCGGCCATGGAAGGGTTTCTTTAAATTTATTGTTGATGATGCTAGAAAATGAAGGTTATATGTTAGATTACCTAAGATTTGCATTTAGCTTAGGTGATTTTGTAAATTATGGGTGGATTTGTAAAATTCATGAAATTTAATTAAAAGAGGGACTAAAATATGAAATGTGCTAAACGTGAGGGCTTGTATTTGGTGTAGGAATATTCGGCTTTTACTTGATGTATTTTTAATTGTGATAATTTGATGTTTTGTGCATTTGGACTAAATTGCCGAATGTGACAATTAGTTGGGGTGAATTTGACAAATTGTTTAAATGTTTTTATTGGATTGAATTGCATAAAAAATTTAGTTTAATTGGGTGTCATTTGAAAATTGAAGCTCAAGAAGAAAGGAAATCAAATTCGGATAGGGGAAAACTAAACTAGACGAGTAATCAAAATTTTTGTTCGGGAATATCCGAGGTAAGTCATTACCTTGTTTATTGTATTAAATTTTTACAAATGAATTGATATATGTGTTAGATGGAATTTTTAGATAAGTAATTCATATGTGCCGAATATGAATTTCAAGTGATAATAATAATACTTACTATGTGTTAAATGTGATTTTTGAACATGAAATGAATGAGCGAATATGTGTTTATAGTCGGTATTGAGGATTTTAGTTGGTGAGTTCTTTTAATAATAATATGTACCTTGTATATTTAGTTTGGAAACGAATGGAGATAAATGATTTAACAACATGAGAATATACCTGTTTTGAATTAAGTTTATATTCGGGCTTAATGCCTAGCAGACTTAATGTTGGTGAACCTAATCAGGTTTTACGCCCAGCAGGCTAAGTGCCGGTGAACAATTATCAGACTTCGTGTCTAGCAGGCTTAGTGCCGGTGAACATATTCGGGCTTAGTGCCTAGTAGGCTTAGTGCCGGTGTTTAATTCAGGCTTATGCCTAGCAGGCTGAATGCCGGTGACTTAAATCCTGGATTGTGATTATGAGGATTCAAGTGTAATGAAAGAAACGTTTGAGTGGAAATTTTAGCTAACCTACCTTACATTAGGCCAAATAGGTATGTCTATGTGCACGGCTGTTAAATATTGAATGGTTTACGCTATGAAGGTATGTATGAAGGTGATTTGGTGTTCAAAGTTAAGTAGATTATTTGGTAAACGTAAAATGCACTTAAAATGGGTAAATAATGTTAAAAGGGTGCCAGAATTGGAATATGTATAAGTAAGTGTATGTATATTGAGTTAAAGTAATTGGTTTATGATGTTTATGATCTCAAGTTGAGACAATGCTATATGAATATAGGAAATTCTGTATGCAACTTGTGTAATAATACTTGTTTATGACATTTTTATTTTGGAAACGAAAGGCAAAGTGTTAAAATATGGATGACTTAAATATTCGGCCTAGTATGATTTGATTACAAATCTAGTTGTTTAATTTTTTTTTTGAGAAATTAGCTAATGACTTACTAAGTTGGAAACTTACTTTGGATTTTATTTTTTTATGTTTTATAGATGTTCGAAGTCAGCTTCAAGCTCGGGGATCAGTAGAAATTCTATCACACTATGTTTTGTTTCAGTAGAAACTTTTTAAACTTAACCTATGGCATGTATAGGTTAGACTAGGTTAACTTTTGTATTTTTGAATGATATGTATATATTCAAAATTTGCCATGCGAAAATGGCTGGTTTTATAGTTATGTGAAAATTTCGATATTATGCTATGCTAGGTTGGTTTGGTTTCGAATTATATGAAATGGAAAAGTGTTTCTATTCTTGAATGATTCAGCCCTTGGTGAATTTATACAATGGTGGTAGACTATATGTATTCTGTAGGTGATATTTTAATAGGATAAATTGATGAAATAAACTAAAAGTGCATTTAGTAATAGGAATGTGTCTATTCGGCTAGTGAAATAGTATTTGA